>CM033437.1:220157191-230157191 GCA_019425775.1 Rafetus swinhoei
TCTTTTTCTATATCATCCATTTCTGTATATCATCTTTATCAATATCTGTATCTATATCTGTATCATCTAGAGCTATATTCTCTATACTATATATCTATATAATCAATATCTATATAATCTATAGCTATATCATTGTCATCTATTTCTATATCAGCTATATATCTATATCATCTATATCAATACCATCTATTTCAATATCTTCTATTTCTATATCATCATCATCTATGTTTATAACATGTATATCTAGATCTAGATCTATATCATCTAGATCTATAGCATCTTAATCTGTATCTATATCTGAATCCATATAATCTGTCATCATCATATATATCTATATCATGTACATCTATATTTATATCATCTATATCTGTATCTATATCATCTATGCTTCTGTATCATCTATATCCATATCTATAGCTATATCTAAATCATCTGTATTAATGTCTATATAATCTATATTTATATAATCTATATCTATATTATTTATATCTATATTTATATCTTGTGTATCTATATCTATAGCTGTATCTATTTGAGAGAGGAAATACATGGTTGTGGTATAAAATGTTTGGGCAAATGAGTCATGATTGGTTCACTGACTGAGAGAATGCTTTAGAAATTGTTTACAGCAGTGCTTCCCAGACTCTGAGCCATGACTTTGTTGGGGAGCTACAAGGATAAGCAATCAGTGCTTGGGAAAAAAACTAATTAATATGCCCATTTTTATTTTCTGGGAGAGAGAGAAACTTCTAACAGAGAGACTATTAAAGTAAGCTTAAAAATTGCCCGTGTCTTATAATTCTACCAACAGTGGGAGTCTCTTTGTGCCTTCAGCTATTGCATGGTGCCTTCAACAAACAGACTCCCTCTATAAAGACAAAATTTCATTTTCTGGATTGCATTCCTATTTTAATTAATAATTTCACACAGTTGAACATAAATCTCCAGAAACAGAGGGGATTGGGAAACTGTTCTTATTAACAATTGATTCTATTCTATGCTCAAGAATTTGGCTCAGGAAAATTTCTTAAATTGTCAACTTGGTCTTCAACATGTGATCACTTTTCATATCTAATAGATCAAGAATTCTGAATTTCTACTGAAAGAGTGTACAAATGACTCACTGATGAAGGTTTGAAAGTGTAGGTTCTATTCATTTTCAATTACCTCTCCGCATCTCAGTTTTCAGTAATGTTTTCTGTGAAAATTAAACTTGTAAATTGTTAAACATAAACATGTCAAATGTAAATGATTTCTATCTGGTTCCAAAAGAGATTCAAACAAATGTTTGTGCAACTGGTTAGCATGAAGTAGGCCTACTCGTCTCAAAAAAATTGTAGCCTGTCTAAACATAACATAATTCCAAAAAGGCCATATTTTAATATTATAGCTCTTCAAATCCAGATTAGATCATATCATAAAATTAAACTGTATGTAGATTAATAACATTGAAAAATCATCTGTTTTTTAGCATCCCTCTTGGATCAAGTGTTTTGAATTGGTAGCTATGTTTGGTTGTGAGGAACCACCAGGTTTTAAACTATTCACTAAGTAACCCCAATACTGCAAAAGTTTGATTTGGATTAGTTTATTTGCTCCCGCAAAAAAACCCAAAACATTTTCTGTTGACCCGAACTGACAATTTTTCATATTTTTGGTTTGGCTACCAAATGGAAAAATCAATTATTTGGTCACCTGTAACGCTTGTGTCTGGAAAGCCTGAATAATAATAAGATTTAAAAAAATCTCTAATTAGATGTTCCTACAATCAAGGGACATGAACAGGAAATTCCATGAAGTCTCCTAAGGCCTTCATTATGGATTTAATTTTGTGGGATCACTTAGATACTATAGTGATACAGAGAAACTTCTCAAACCTCCCTTAAATAATATTAGTTGTTTTCAATTACAGTATCATGATTTTTCACTGCTAAAAGGCAATGTTGTGCATTCAGGCCTATAGCTATGGGGGAGATGTGTATTGACCTGCTACACACTTTTCCCTGCTGTGGTTGCTTAAGAGTATACTGCTTGTTGCCTATTGCTCTCCCATGTGGTGGCAGAGAAGGCTTCTCATTGTGCCAAGCAGAGATCCCCAGAAAACAGAATAGGCCATCCCATTAATCTTTGAGCTTTTTCTAATGTACTACCAACCAAAGGTAACTAATTTGGGACCAATTTATATTACTATTTTAATACTAGTACCTCACTATTTTTATGTTTCATGCCTTAAACAATTTCTGCTAGGTATGTGCTTTGTGCCATGTTTTAATTCACCAATTAAATAATTATCTCTGAATCTGTGGGAATTTTTTTAGTTCAAATAAAATACCAGGTAACTCCTATTTCTAGTGCCAAAAAATTGTTAGTTTAAGATGCACTATTCAAATTAATGTTCTAGTTTGCAAATGTATTTAAATCTGGAGACAAATTTGATAGTTAAAGGGAGCTGGCAGATAAGTGTGGTGTTTTCAAATGTGTTTTTAACTGTTTTTAAACTAAGTCCTTACATTTTATTTTATTAAAACATTTTGTTGAGGTAATCAGAATAATTAAACAGAGATTGTTCAAAACCTAACAATTCCTCTTAAATTTCTTAGTTCCTACAGTTACACAACTGTGCAATTAGAATTGTTAGATTTTATTTTTAATCAATAACATTTGCTTTGAGTCTAGGGACACTGAAAGTTATTTTTCTGGTTAGATAGAAGAATAGGTTACACCGTGCCCTTTTTCTGTTTTATTTAAATATATATTTTTATTACATAACAGCTTGAAACAACAATTGCCCTCTTTCCTTTATCTTTGATTACAAGTGTTATCATCAGGGCTGTCCCCCCACCATGGCACCAAACGTTTTTAGACATTATCAGTATATTCTCCAAAAAGTTTGCCCTCATTGCTTAGATGTTTGTTTGTATTGCTAAGACAATTTATCTCTGGTCTCTGGGTCAAAATGAATGTATCAGACCATTGCAATACAAAAAGCTTAGTATGTGGGCACTGAAGCTTACAGTCGTTGCACGCTATATTGAATTCCGTGCCTCTCATTTCACATGACTGTTTACTTTGCAGCATGCTGTAATGGCATTTTTCATAAGTTACTGATAGTTATCTCCTCTGGCTTACATTAGTAGGCATGCTCACATCCCAAGAATAGATCATCCTGGTGGTGTTTTTATATTTAATCAGCTGTCTACAATGTATATGGTGCCCATTAGTATTAAAATAATATTGGCTAAAACTGATGTTAACTAGGTAAACACACAGAGCTAATAAAGCCACTTCTATACTGATTTCTGTTACTTCAGCAGTTTCACTACAGAATCCTTTATGAACTCTATAACTTGTCCTTTTACCAATGCAAATGTGAGATCCCTGAGTTAATTTTTACTTGCTTTGGACACTTTCACTGGAGGTGTTCTTGTGCTTGCTTAGTTTTTCCCCCTGATTTTAAAATTTTACACATGTGCTCTTAAAGGCAAGAGCTAGTAGAACAAGGGCCAAGGTCTTATGTTTTAGATATGCAGTGTGCAAACCTCTCCTTTGTTGTTCTTTCTTTCTTTCTTTCTTTCTTTCTTTCTTTTCTTTCTTTCTTTCTTTCTTTCTAAGCTTTGAGAAGCAATACATTTGCTAACATGGTTGTGGAATCAAGTTCACGTCACTCCTGATTGGACTGTGGGAACTCAGGGTCCTTTCTACTTTTGACACATTTCTCCAGAGAATGGAGATTATTTCATTTCTGAGATCAACAGGCACTCATTTTTCTGGGCCTACAACTTTTAGAGGTGTGTATAAAATAGAATGCTTATGTCTAGTTTAGAGTACAATACATACATGCATGTGTAGTTCACCTGGCTGTCAAGCTAGCTGGCCTGCTTGACTAGTAATGTAAAAATGGGTGCTCAGAGAGAAAAAGGTGGAGGGGGAGAGATGAAGTAAATGTATATAATTTGTGTTCAGAGAAAAGATAGTCCTTGTTAGCAGTCAAGTGAGGTATATAATTACCTCATGCAGTTTGAACTCAAGATCCTCCTTTGGGTCGCTTCAAGGATGTGAGACCTATGAGATTAACATATCCCACATGACGTTAAAGCTTTCTGAGAGAGAACACAGAGTAGCTGATCGACACACTGTTTTGCAACAGTTTTAACACTATTGACTCTCTTTTATCTTGCAATCCACTATAAGGATGAAGGACAAAAGAATCTGTTTCCTACCAGGTTATCAACAAACAATCAAAAACCCAATGATCATTCTGAGATGAATTAGCAGGAGTGTGGTAAGCAAGACACAAGAAGTAATTATTCTGCTCTGATCTGTGCTGATAAAGCTTCAACTGCAATATTGTGTCCATTTCTGGGCACATTGCAGGACCAATTAGAGAAAATCCAGAGGCGAGCAACAAAGATGATTAAACGTCTAAAAAGAATAATCTATGTGGGAAGATTGGAAATACTTGCAGAAGACTTGCGGGGGGCATGCTAGCTGTTTTCAAGTATATTAAATGTTTCAAGAATGAGGGAGAAATTTTGTTCTCATTAGCCTCTGAAGATAGCACAAGAAGCAATGGACTTAAAATGCAACAAGGATGGTTTAGATTGCACATTAGGAAAAACTTCCTAACTGCCAAGATAAACTCTGGAACAATTTCCCTTGAAATTGTTGACTCTCCATCATTGCAAGTTTTTAGGAGCAGGTTAGACAAATATATCAGGGATAGTGTAGCTATTATGTAGTCTTGTCTTGAGTGCAGGTGACTAGATGTCCTGTCAAGGTCCCTTTGAATCCTACATTTCTATGATTCATAATAGTACTCTTATTTAAGTATCATCTGTAGAGGTCAGTTAACTTTAGCGATGAAGTCAGTAGGGAGGAGGCTAGAACATTGCTGACTGCGTCATTCCACTTGAAACTGACTCATTTAGCACAAAAGCTAAAATTCATCTGTAGTCACCCTCTTAGGTGCCTGAATGTGGATTCAGAAGCCTAACTGCATGTAGTCTTCCCTACAGGGTTTTTTTTTTTTTAAACCTAATGCCATAACCCTGTAAATGTTGAGATTCAAGATGTGCTTGCCGCTGAAGTCAATAGCAGTTCCACACCATTCTGTAGCGGATAGTCAGACTACATTTGAAAAAGCCCCTTGTAGTTATTGGATTTTTGTGAAATATATTTTTATATTAATGTGATTTTCTTTCTCATTGCAGTGTTATTACTCTGCAGAATGTTACCCTTTTAGGGTTTCTGTATTGTTTGTTGCCTATTAGTCAAAGCTGGTAAGGTAGTTTGGAACTCTTTTGCATATATACTTTGGATCTAAAATTAATTTTAGTGTACTTGGCATAGTTTTCAAACCTTAAAATTAAGTTAGAATTACCCCCCACTGCTTGTTTTACAACAAGTCTGTGTGTGAGATGAGTAAGCACAGTGTGGGTGGTCTAGGATAAAATAAAGTTTAAGTGCTGGTTCATGAGGGCAGCTTTCTTCACCTCCAGTAGATAAATACCTAGCTATGTTTTAAAAGATTTTACTAGTTGGTTTATTTAACATGAACAACAAATATCCCAACGGTTAAATATCAGTGTTTTCCCCTGGTACTTTAGTGGAAATTATTTCAAAAATTTGTGAATGCTCAATTGTTCCAAACATGGATCTTAGTATAGAAATTTACTTTTGCACAGTACAGTATTGAAGATTTTGCTACATTCTGTGACACACAGAACTCCTGAAACTAAAATGCAGACAACCTATTTCCTTTCTTATCCATGCAGCTTGTAGTTCAGGAGATGAAGTAAGTGTACAGAAAGAACACTGAAAGCAGGAGTTCTCAAATGGAAATGCTCTTCTTATTGGCTAATATTTGTCTGAGTTTTGGTGGCATACATTTCTAAGCTTTGTATCATCTCAAGCAAATGAATTGAGACATTTTGATACATACTCTTATGGTAGAGTTGGATCTGTGACCAAGTTTATATAATCTTATCTTTGCCCGTTCTTCATTCACAGAGACTCTTTATCTCATTTACAAATAGAAGAAGCATGAGCTCATTATGTAGTTAGCTATTCAAGACATCTCAATTTCCCTCACTTTTATTCTTTGATACTTTCTGATGTGCCTTTTCTTATTCTGACTGCATGGGTAAGATAATTTCAAGTGCCAGGTTGTTCTCCCTCCTGTGAATTTTAAGTTTTATTTTGAGCAAATATGACACTGAAAGGTGTCTCTTAGTTGAGGTAACTTACATCTTCTAATGCAGAAAACTCCTAAACAGTGGTGAATCAGTTTTCCACGATGCCTTACTTATATGCCTCAGGCTATCCAGTGGGAATACCTACTATGGGGTGAGGAATTAATTCATGCTCAATACCCTTTCGGTCCATGGCCTCTCTTTTTAAGACTACTACTGAGGGTGACAGTTCTAAAAGCCATTTCGGGTTTATTTATTGTGCTGTTTCTGATCTGATTGAATTGAGGCTTGGCTGACTTCTTGCTTCTCAGACCTTTCCCTTGCCCCGCCTTCCCCCAAATAGCTGCAATCATTAGAGATGCTGAATCTGACAAAGCCAAACATGAAAATCTAGGGAGCTGGGGGGATATGCTATGGAACTCCTTGCCACAAGAAATCAGGATAGTCCTGAGTGCTACCTTTTAGGATGCAATACAGGGGCTGGGTTGCAAGTCCTACTTTTAAGAATATCTAAATTTCTATTACATGTAGACTTGCACTGGAATAACTAGAGGGATGAATCATAATCCATTTACTTATTTGATTCAGTTACCATGCAGACACTTTCCAAGACTCACTTGTCCCTCAGCGTTGATTTTCTTTAACTACTAGTACAGAGTCTCAGAAGGGTAGCCAGGCACTTTAATTAACAGGTTTTTTTCCTCCTTCTCCTTCTCCTTCCTCTTCTTGACCATCTCAATCACACTGACCAGTAAAAAATTCTGCCACCTCAGAGGCATGAAATCAGGTCTTTTTACCACACAGTCTTCCCTGCTACCGGCAGAGTTCTGACCCACAGCTGTTCTTAACTGTGCCACTGTCTCATGGCACAGTGATTTTTCCTCTGCTGCAGCAGAATACAAGCCTACGTCTATTTCCTAGTTTTCCCAGTACCTCATAGCTTCTAGCAAATTGTGGGCCACAGCACTGTCTATCTGTGTCTAAATAAAGAAGAGTCCTGTGGCACCTTAAAGACTAACATTTATTTGGGCATAAGATTTGCTCTCAGTGAAGTTCTGGCCTTCAACATCTCACAAATCTTGACCCATCACACAATCTTTGTTGTTCTAAGTCAAGTATTAGCCTACAGCTATTAGCAAGCTGTACCATCACTCCTAGCCAATCCTGGACCGCAACAGCTTTTAGCTGTATCCCGCACAAACACTCATCACAGATGCATTTTTTCCCCTTGACCACTGAGTACGGTTATGGTGGGCTGGTACCTCAACCCTTGGGCTCAAACCTGTTACATCATTACAGAAAATAATACATCAAGAAACAAATTTCTGCATTCCCACTTACAATGTCAGAATGCCTGCTAGTGTGCATAATGGCTCAGGCAACCAGGGGAGACCATTGAGATTCATTATGTCCACATCTGCTTGCTTGCATCAGGCACATCTTTCTGTCCTTCTATTTGGGTCCAGTGAGTGAGACCTGACCCTCTTCTGTTTGAGCTGCCTGTGTTTGTCCTGGTTGGCAGCTTCTGTTCCTACTGTTCTGCCTTCTGGCTCCAACACCTGCCACCTCGTCTCTGCAAGCAGCCTTTCCAACTCCAGCCTCCACAGCTGTTGGCCTCTCAAAATCTCTGCTGAATCACCTGGGGAGTTGGCTGCTTGGTGTCCTGAGTGCTTTGTAGGGGGGAATAAGGGGTCCTTGCTGTACCCCCTGTGTGGAGCACATGCCTCATCTTGCTTCATGATCTCTGGGTGCAGCAGGGCTAATAGCTCCAATTTGTTCTGATCAGCAGCTGGCAGATTTGACTGTGCACACATGCTGAATTGTGTATGTGCTTCTTTGCTCATCCTGCCTCTTCTGCTGCGTACTCATCTTTATGCTCTGGCTATGTCTAGACTACAAGCCTCTTTCAAAAGAGGCTTTTTCGAAAAAGCCTCTTTCGAAAGAGAGCATCTAGACTGCAACCACTTTTTTCCAAAAAGTGAGCCACTTTTTCGAAAGAGAGCACCCAGGCAATCTGGATGCTCTCTTTCGAAAAAGCCCTGTTTGCATTCAAGAACTCCTTTTTTCGAAAGAGCACTTTCGAAAAAAGGCGTTCTTCCTCGTAAAATGAGGTTTACTATGGTCGAAAAAAACCGCTGCGTTCTTTCGATTTAATTTTGAAAGAATGAGGCAGCAGTCCAGACGCAGGCGAAGTTTTTCGGAAAAGGCCACTTTTTTCGAAAAAACCCTGTAGTCTAGACACACACCCTGTGTTGTTCTACGTCCTTTACCTGCAATAAGCAAACGGCAAGTAACAAACATAGCCTTTATTTCCAGACTCCTCTCTCTCTCTCTCTCTCGCTCTGAATCTTGTAGATGTTAATGTATCAGTGCTTGAAGTGGTGAAGATCTGCCAGCCAGCAAAGTGTGTGTAAATCCTGGCAACTACAAATTCTCGGGGTGGCCAGAACTATGGGACACCTTGTTTACCCCCTTTGCCTCAGTGAAGGAGAGATTTGCTGATGGCAAATAGACTAAGGTCTCAGGGAGCTTAGACTCAGATGAGCACCAGCAAATCTCTTTTGCTGAGGGAAGGGCAGAGAATAGCAAGTTCTGGCCTTCCTGAGAAGGTATAACAACATTTGTATATGCTAGTGCTTAGGTCAGTATGGCTAAATTATACCTGGTGATGTGGCTTCCACTATTCTCCTAGGGTGAAACCATTCAGCAGTTTAACAGGTTTCACCATCTGGAAGATATCCTGATATTCTGCTTAAATCTTCCTTTTCTTATTATAGTTCTGTTACTCCAAGTTGTATTTTATATACCGTTCTCAAATAAGTTACCTCTGTCTCCTTCTTGATCCTTCCACACACACCCCATGAATCATTGCTTAGCCAAACAATGCTAATTATGCCTTTTAAACTCTTTATCAGTCTGTCCAGCCACCTACATGCTCTTCAGATATCACACGCTTGTCATCTAGCATGAGATCCATGAAGCGGAAGTTCTTGAATAGCAAAGAATGGATAAAATTGCCATGTTAACTGTCATCACAGCATATTTGGTATTTTATTAATTTTAAGATGCTTGGCTTTAAAAACATAGTTTCCAGGTCATTCTCCAATTGGTGTTGGCAGGCAAACAAGATACAAGGGGTATGGTTTAATTAGGCTGCAACTTTATTTAACTCAGTTAGGAATACCTCACAATAAATTACACAGTGAGGGTCGTTGTTTCCTTAATCATTTGCATCTATTTAGGAGGGTTGCTCTTAGCCTTCCCTATTTTCAACCTGGTCCCAGCCCAGTGCTAGTTCCACATCACCCTCCACTCATATGAGGGCTAAAGTGTCTGAGTACAAAAGATTGGGTGTGGGGTCATTTCTCTTTATTGTATGAGATGTTAGAATTCCCAGTTCCTTCTTTCAGCTTCTTCAGGGGCAGTGTTTCCCAAATGGAGATCTTCACCATCAGCGGCTCCTGGGAAGCATCTAGGTAGCTTGCTATGTCCAGGGCTAGATGAATCCATCACTGGGCCCTGGCTTAGGCAAACATTCTTCTCCCATCCAGATGCTGTACACCATTCCCCACTTGGGGTATTGCAACTTGGTGCATGGGGTTGTAGTCCAATTACCCTCTACAGCCGCACACTCAGATTTGGTCTAACTGCCTGTCTTTTATGGCAGAAGAGGAGCCAAGCCAAACCTGAATAGCAGTGTGACCTCATCTGCCACGTTGCAATGTTTGCAGTAGTGAGTCAGGCCCAGACCTGAGGGACACAACATAATAACATAAGAATGGCCATGCTGGGTCAGACCAAATGTCCATCTAGCCCAGTATCCTGTCTTCTGACAGTGGCCAATGCCAGGTGCTCCAGAGGGAGTGAACAGAGAAGGTAAACATCAAGGTATGTCTACACTATGGGATAAGGTTCAATTAAGATATGCAGCTTCAGCTATGTTAACTGTGGAGCTGAAGTTGAAATACCCTAACTCGACTTTTGGCGTTGTCCACACTGCAGAAAGTCAGAGGGGGCACTCTCTCCCTCTTTCCCTTACTCCTTATGGAAGCAGAACCACTGGCATCAACCGGAGTGCCCCTCTCAGTTCTAATTAGTGTTTCTTCACCAGACCTGCTAATTCAAACCCTTGCAGATCGACAGTGGCAGCTTTGATCTTCTCTGTAGTGTAGACATACCCCAAGTGATCCCTCTCCTGTCACCCCTTTCCAGCCCCTGACAAACAGAGGCTGGGGACTCCATTCCTACCCATCCTGGTTAATACATATTGATGGACCTAATCTCCATGGGATGAATGCAAGGTGGGCTTGCTCTTGTAACCCCTCCTTTATATATTGGCTTGGGCTTGGGTTTGTAATGCTGGGGCAGATGGTGCATTATGTGTAATAATGGGTCATGGAAGAAAAAAAGGGGGAGGGAGAGCAAAATGCAGTTGATTGGTAACCACAGTAAAAAGATTGAGAACCACAGTTGTTAAAGATACCTTACTCAAAATCGACTTATAGCTCCAGTTTATCAGGGAACCAGATCCCTTATGGAGCAAGTATCTGCTTTGGACACGTGTCATATACTAAGTCCCAACATCTTTAGTTAATATATTACCTGCCTTACTGGATCCCTGACTTGGCCAATCTTGATGTAAGGGGAAACATTCCTTTGTAGCTCATCTACCCTCCCCCCCCCCCACACACACACACAACACACACACTCCTGAAAAAACAGGCAGCACAGTGACAGATCATGAAACCTGCTCCTATTCCAATCCCATTAGTGGGTGGTGCTTTTGTGTGGTGAGGGAGTGTTATGGGGTGTGAGTAATTCACCCTCTGGTACACATAGTGCTCTGGTTCCCTTTCCTTACCTCTGTCAGCCAGATTCTTTCTCTCCATGATCCTGGCAACTGCTCCCCACTTCCCCCCTCCATCCTTCTGTCAAAGCCCAACAGCAGTGGGGAGAATCTTAAATGAACTAGAACCCAATTTTCTCCTCTTGAATAGCAAAATTTTCACTTTTTTTTAGGTTGTGGGGAGTGCAATGTTGGCAAAAATGATGCTAAGCATGCACAATTGATATGAATTCTGATAATCTGGACTAGATTCAGAGGTTTGTCATTTGTTTTGTTTGTGACACTAGCAGGAAAAACACTGCATGCTGCTGTAAGATTTATTTATAAAATAAGTGCTGGTGCTTTGTAACTCAAAATAGTAGACTTTCCAAACACACCTATATTATTCAGAAGTGGGCTTGATTGTGAGATGACATGATTGTGAGGTTGCTCAGACTTATCCCTGAATACAGAAAAAAATATTTTATGATGATCAAGGCAAGAAAAGAACTTCCTTTCAAGAAAAGTCTTTGTTTATGGCTTTCTTTCTCAGTCAGCACCACTTATTTAAAACATCATCTCTCTGGCATGAAAAAGCTTTTTAATGTTTAAATCTGGAGGCAATGAAGTTTTCAAAAGGCAAAACTGTTGAATTTATGCCTGTAATATTGCATTATAAGCATTTTCAGGAGTTCATAGTAAATGATGCTCATGATGTTTTCTTTTGGGATGAAAATGTTTTAAAGTGTTGGCATAAATCCAAACAAATGATGGTAAGAAGGGAACAAGTTTGTTACTGGTTTGCCAGTTAAAATGAGATCTGAACTCTGTGAACTGGAGGAACATATGGCCATTTGACTAAAGTGTGAAGTCTGGTTTTGGTTTTACTTCCTCTTCTTTTCTTAATCTGTACCAGTGTAAATGCCACGTAGGCATTTGATATTGTGGTTACATACACAGAAAGTTTAATTTCATAAGTTGCAAAACAAATATCCCAAAAGCTATGATTGTATATTTAAAAATCCCACAAAAACAAAATAAATCTAGCAATGAGATTGTATGCTCGACTGTAATAACTCTGCTGTAGGTGTTAGTTTTTCTTTGTATTTACATTGTCCAAACCTGCAGCCCTTACACACAACTCCCGTTGGATGATCAGGTCCAGTATTTTGCATTTTAAAATGCAGATGTAAAAAAAAAACAAAACCACAAAACCCACTACCCCTCCCCCCCAAAACCCTCACAAAATGTGAGAGACTAGTATTAGAGATTCACCAGTGACTACTGCATATGAAGTATCACTGGCCTAGGTTTTGGTCTTGGCTTGCAGTCTTGCTCTGAAAATTCACTGTTTCATGCCTCAGTTTGCCCCTGTATAAAATGAGGGTAGGAATACTTCTTTCTCATGATGGTTTGAGTTTTTTGGATTAAAACTGTAACAACTGCATTAGTAGTTAACAGTTAAAGAAGGTGTAACTAAGCATTAAGGATTACAGTAGAAGGAATAATGTCAGTTGTTACATGAGGGAAGAAAAGGGAGAAAAATCCAGCATTGATTTGGTTTAGTTCCTCTGTGTATATAATGGAAGTTCAGACTTTTCCATATAGACTTGTAAGATTTTTAGTAACTACAGATGTTTCCTCTTTTAACTTCAGATTTTCAGATAAACTCACTGTGAACTCATTTTACATATGGGTGCAACTCTCATGAATTAATTTTAATCACTTTTAATTTGTGCTGGTCTAGTTGAGAATTGAGCCAAAAATGCACTGATCAATGGACATTATTGATGTGACCAGCAAAATACCTGAAGTCCAAACTGGTTATATTTTCCATTGCATAACTGAAAACACTGTGTTTTGAGCACAATGCACATGAAAGGAGGCTGCTGGCTACTATGGATGTTGCAATACAGCAAACATTGAAATGTTTTGATACATCTTAATGTCAGCTACTTTTAGTACAGCATGTGCTTCAATGGAAACAACTTCTTTTTTTATAATCAGGGAGGGGAAAGAGCTCAAAGAGGAAGAGACAAAGTAATTCATTGAGCTACACTATCCTGAGCCAGATTTGTATACTTACAACAGCCAGAGAACTTTATACATGTAATCACAGAGGAATTCTAACAGATAAATGAATAATACAGGAAAGTTAAAAGTGCATATTCAAAAGCAAAGCAGTTTTAATTTGGTAGCCCTCAGATATTTTTTTCTGTCTTTACTACTGTCTCACAGTTGGTATTATCCACATTCATTTTCCCTACAGGGCAAACTGCATTCTTGTAACTAAAAATTTGATATTGGTAAGGGGTTTAAAATCATTGGATGAAAGCTTTTGAGAGGTACAAAACATTAGCACATTTAGCAGCATGTTGTGCATGCACATATGTTTTCTCTCTCTTCACCCTCCCCCCCCCCATCTGTTTGTTACAGGCTAGGCTGGTAATGCTGCCTATTATCAAGGCTGCTTGAGACTTCCATTTCATAGAATCATAGAACACTAGAACTAGAAGGGACCTTGAGAGATCATCAAGTCCAGAACCCTACCCTCACAGCAGGACCCGGTACCATCTAAATCATACCTGACAGATGTCTATCTAAACTGCTCTTAAATATCTGCAGTGATGGAGATTCCACAACCTCTCTAGGCAATTTGCTTCAGTGTTTAACTACCCTGACAGTTAGGAAATTTTTTTAATGTTCAACCTAAATCTCCCTGACTTGCAATTTAAGCCCATTGCGTCTTGTCCTATCCTCAGAGGCCAAGGACAACAATTTTTCTCTCTCCTCCTCGTAAAACCCTTTTAGAACTTGAAAACCACTTTCATATTCCCTCTCAGTCTTCTCTTTTCTAAACTAAACAAGCCCAGTTCTTTCAGTCTTCCCTCATAGCTCATGTTTTCTAGGCCTTTAATAATTTTTGTTGCTCTTCTGTGGACCTTCTCCAATTTTTCCACATCTTTCTTGAAGTGTGGTGCCCAAAACTGGACACAATATTCAACTGAGGCCTAATCAGCGCAGAGTAGGAGTGGAAGAATAACTTCTCATGTTTTGCTCACAACACTCCTGTTAATGCATCCCAGAATCATGTTTGCTTTTTTTGCTACAGTGTCACACTACTGACTCATATTTATAAATTGATGTGGTCAGTTGCTTATAAGTCGCCAACATTTAACTATTTGTGGTGAAAGTTTATATGTAGTCTGCCTCAGGCTGATTTATTTTATTAAATTCAGCCAATACACCTAATCTGTTTCAGATAATGAAAATGTCATTTTCCCCATATTAAAGATGTCTTGAAATCTTTTCTTGAAAAAGTTTTAGCACCCAACACTTTGGAGCAGGGACTTCAAACCTGTCCAAAGGGGTGGCCTTTGGGTCAGGGATAAACCTCTTTGCCACCATTGTGAAAGACAGTCAAACTTGTCCAGATAATAAGCCCCTGAACAATACCAGTTTGCACATGCTCAGTTGAGAGTTACTAGAACTAAGCTGCTAAAATATCCCAAGAGTCCATTCTGACTGAGAATGCTGCATTCTCTCCTGGCTCCTAGTGTTAAGCAGATTGTGTACATCATTCCCACAAACTGACTGACAGGGTCCCTCCAGATTAGCACTGCTGAAACAAAGCTGGACTTTCCTGTAATGGCTGTGTTAAGCCAGTGTGCGGCTGGGCAACAGAGCCAACAGCAGGGAGTGTGTCTTTCCTTTGGTCTCAATGGCTATCGTGCATGGCACTAGGGTGACCAGAGTGTGCTTTTCAACCGGAACTCCTGGTGGAAAAAGGGACCTGGGTGGCTTCCATTAGCACTGTCAACTGGACCGTTAAAAGTCTGGTTGGAGGTGTTGCAGGGCTAAGGCACACTAGTCCCCACCTGTTCTAGCATTGTGCTGCACCCCAGAAGTAGCCAGCAGATCCAGCTCCTAGGCAAATGGGCCACAGGGAGCTGCACACTGCCCCTGCCCCTAGCACTGGCTCTGCACTAGCCAGTGGAGGGAGGAGCAGATGCCTGTGGGCAACAGCCCTGTGGCTTTTTATACACTGAACATTCAAAGAATTACCAGGCCTGCTATTCCCAATGGAACAGTACACACCAGCTCATAAGACTCAACTCAGGGCTATCCCTTTACTTACCACCACAGCACTGAGAGACATTTATAATGAAAATAAAAATGAGCTTATGACATTCTGAGTTAGCAACAATATTGGAAACAAATAGCTACACAGAACACAAATTCGTAACTTGCGTTCTGGCATCTATGCTTGACTAACTGATTAATCCCCTGTGTAAAGAAGTTTACCTAACCCAAAGTTCTCTTCAGTATTTTCAACCAAAGCTGGTTCAGGCCCCCATTCCATGCATGCAGACATTTCATCCATTTACTTCCTAGCTGTAGGATGACAGGATGTTGTCTCTGCTTTCTTAGAAGTGCCCCAACCACTGTCTTGATAGTGGCTTGATGGATTTTTGTTTTTGTTTTGCTTGTGTGCTCCTTTTCCTTTGCTTTCACATCTTTGTTAACATTTGAGTTCATATGTGACTTCATTGTGTTAGACTACAATGCTTAATTTACACCCAGAGTGATACGTGACTCTTACCTCCTTCCTGGAGGAACCAGTATAAGGCATGCCACCTTCAGATGACAGACTTTTAACCTGCCTGCAAAAGACAATAATTTTCTGGTACAGATACATAATACTCTTTACATAGTACTTGTATATGGTGATGGATGTGACACCAGGTTTCATCTGAGACCTCATATATCATTCTTTTGTGAACCAGAATATAAAAAGCAGACTCAGCAAATATCTGCTTTCTTCTGCACTCTCTTGTCAGTTGGCACTAAGAGGTTCTTGTGTCACACAAAACCATTCACTTTAAGGAGATCTGCACTGCTTTGAATCTAATTGCCTACCAGAGGTCTTGGAGTCTTTCATCAACTGTTTGAGGTTCAGGTTACCTTTTTTTCCTCCTTCATTCTCTCCATGCTGCAGGCATAGCCAAGAGCCCATAAGCAGGCCAGGTGGCTCCAGCCAAGTCCCTACACCGATTTTGCCCTCCTGCAGGCCCTCTAAACCTCAGCAAGTTGGATTCCCTGATCACACCCACACCTCTCTGGCTTGCCTCTCTGTCAGGGCAAGGGACTAGCAAAGTTTGAATGTCACATTTTTTTGTGGCAAACATAATTTCATATCTGCTGTGAATTCCCTGACAACAGAGAAAATTGCTAAATATTTACATATTGCAATGTACACTTATACATTTTGGTATAATTTCTTTTCTTTGAAACACAGAAAGTTATTGACATGGATTCTTGTCAGCTATTTGGCTCAGTCTTTATTCTTTCTGTGTCTAATTATAATTTTCATGCATATGACATGCGGGCCTGTTGCAACATTGTCACATCACAATGCACGTTGAAAATTAAGAAGGATGCTGGTTTTTGAGCTCTAGAAGTTCTGCTGCACAAGTTTAGTGCTATCCTTTGTAGTATATGTTGTCATTTTTTCCAGATTATATAGTGTGACTTGGTTGAATAGACTATAAGCAACTTTTTTTTACAGAAGTCCTTAAATTCCCAAAGGTTTTCATTAATATAAACTAAAGTCTGGTTACACAGAGAAAAGTGTATGAAAATAGCATTCTATGTTTTGCCTTTCAAAGACTTACAGAGGGATGTACTCAATTTAAGACTCCGTCCCCCCCACCCCCCCCGGCACTGGCCCTACCCACTCAAGTCTGTGATCTGAAAGTCAGAATGAATGCTTGCTTACTTAAGAATTATTCAATGGATTTGATTGAAAAAGCTGTAGGTGATGCATGAGAATAACATCTAAGTCTAAGGTTATGTCTACACTACCTCTGGTATCCTGGAAAAGCTCTGCTGCGTCCAGGGAACACCTCTGCGCTTCAGAGAGATTTTTTTTGGAAGAGCAGATGTGCTTTTTCAGCATCCCTGTAAACCTCGTTTTATGAGGAAGAAGGGATGTTCCAAAAATGTTTTTTTTTCCGATATTTGGCCCAGTGTAGATGGCCCAAATGTCGGAAAAGCCTCTTCCGAAAAAAGAAGCGGAAAAACCTACACAAATTGCAGTTTGCAGTTTGCGTAGCTTTTTCTGGAAGAACAGTGTAGTTTAGACATAGCCTAAGTGTACAGACTAACTAGCAATAAAGGAGTAATCACTACTAAAATCTTATTTTTGTAATTTAAGTGAGCAGATATGTCTCTAAAAATCTCAGAATGGAACAGGAAATTACATAGAAAGATGCCATCTTTACATAGTTATGATTATCACTATAAATACCTACAGGGAGTACTGAAACAAAATCACATGCCTATTTTGTGTTTGGCTACTATTTTGCAGTCTCCTCGGTTTTATAGATTGTTCCTCTTCCTCTTCCATTTTCTGATCTAGAAATATGTGATCTGCAGCTAAGGCATGGCAATAATTATTGTGGCTAATAATTAAATGATCACTGCTGCTTCATTGCATTCAGGTTGAAGTATACTATCTGCTTCTCTGTATATTATAATATGCAATACCAAACAAAGAAATAATAGCATTTTGGAAACTCCTGGAAGAGTAAAGCTACTCATTCGCAAAGAGAAAAACCCATTGTCTTTCAGGGTTAAGTCTGGAACACTTTTTACAAGAACATTGCGGACCCAGTTAGAATATCTCTACTAGGAGTGGCTAATGAGAGGCTGGAGTTCATGAACCTAAACACTTCCAGCACACAGAGTGTAAGAGGCTTGGAATGTGGTGATATCATGGGTGACTATGCCAAGGGACTTACAAAGTAGCTTGTCCTTGTTACTGCTGAATATTGTTGTTTTCAAAAATCCTTTCATACTTCATGTTACTGATAGGCTTAATATAGCACAGCCATTAAGACTCATTTTGAAGACTGTGCAGAAACTCCCCACAATTTTTGGATCATGTTGTTTTCTTGAACCTAAGCATGCAGGTTCCTTAGCCCTTTATTTCCACTTTTGAGTTATTGGGGCTATCTGACTCTTAAAACCTCAGAGCTCTCAAACACTCTGGTAGGCAGCTGGCAAGCCTTGTGTCCCTGTCTGAGTTTTGGCGAGAGCAGCAAGGAATCCAGTTTACATTACCTCAATCTGTTTTTATGGCAAACATCTGTTAGGTAGCATGCTGCTGTTCAGTGTGAGGCCACCAAGGGTGTGTCTACACATCAGGACTTAACATGAAATAAGCTATGCAAATTGAGCTACGCCAATTGTGTATCTTACTTTGAAATAGCTTATTTCAAAATTGGGAGCATCTACACAGCACTTATTTCTAAATAGAGCACTCTTCCTCCGACTTCCCTTATTCCTCATACAATGAGGGTTTCAGGAGTTGGAGTAAGAAGACCTCCAGCTTGAGAGTATTTTGACACTATTTCGAAATAATTGTCTGCTGTGTAGACACTGTCTAAGTTATTTCGGAATAGTGCTGCAGTGTAGACATACCCCAAGTGGCCTATCCTCCAAAAGATGTCCTATCCCACAGTAATGAGGGAAATAGGGAAATTAGCATTTTTTGGTGGCTCCCCAAAAGATTGCCTAATCCTCCAATTGCTATCACGCTACTTTAGAGCGGGTTAGATAGACATCTATCAGGGATTATCTGGATGGTGTTTGGTCCTGCTGTGAGGGCAGGGAACCTGATTTGATGACCTCTCACGGTCCCTTCCGGTTCTAGTATTCTCTGTTTCAGGTGTTACCACACCCTATTGACAGCAGGATAGAGCATAGGAGTTGCAAGCTTCAAAGATGGATGCAGGTCAGAAAGGAGCCCTGGATCTTGCTGGAAAAGGGAGAATGTTAACATAGGCAAACTATTTTCAGTAGGATTTTTTACATGCTTTTTTTGCAAGTCAGTGTTTATGACGCTGTTTCCTTATCTTCCTAAGCATTCAAAACATAAGCAAGCCCCAATGTAAATAGAAAGCTAAGTATTTTTCTAGTAATGTTTCTGGATCCTAGTCCACATTTGTTAACTTTTCTAAATGCAAAACCATGTTTTTGTTTGGGTATCTTTCTCCTTTGGTATACAGAGAACCCACTGTTGGCTTACCGCTTACCTTTTACACACGTTTGTCACTGGCTTTCATGTGTGAGAAGAACATTGCAACTAACTATGGCTATGTTTATACTACAAAGAAAAGTCGGAAAAAGATACACAAATAGCAAACTGCAATTTGCTGTTCTTTTTCCGCTTTTCTTCTGAAAGAGGCTTTTCCAACATTTGGCCCGTCTACACAGGGCCAAATGTTGGAAAAAATCCCTCTTATGGAACATCCCTTCTTCCTCATGAAACAAGGTTTACAGGGATGCTGACAAAATGCATCCGCTTTTTTGACATTTTTTTCGGAAAAGCAGATGCGTTCCTTGGACGTGGCAGAGCTTTTCCAGGATTCCTCTGGTATCCCAGAAAATCTCTGTAGTCTCGATGTACCCTACTGTGGAGGGGAAAGAGGGAGAAATCAGACACCTAATACATTCAGGATCAGATTTGGGGTATCTTTACTCCTTTGAAGTAAGGTGCTTTTAACAGGAGCAATGGTGTCAGAATATGAACTTCAACAATCAATTACTTGTACTATTAGGGAAACTAACCAAAGTCATCAAAAGATAATGTCATCCCCTCCTTGCAATTTTTTTTTCTAAACACATTACAGGAATACACCCTTACTCTAAGGGCTCCCCCTCTGTCTTGTGTTATCCATTAGATTGTAAACTCCTTGAAATAGAGACAGTGCTGTAGATTTTTAACTGTTAAGCTCCTATGTAAGCATTTACATAAGGGCCAGAATTTTTTCAAGTGCTCAGCATCTAGCATGCAGTGTTTCTGAAAGTCTGACCGGTTGTGGGTACTAAGTTCTTTTTGGAGGGGGAGAGGGAAGGGGGAAAATGACCTCAATGCCTTTTGTGTTATGTACACAGTCAAGTGTCCTGGCAATTACCATTATTGTTATAATTATGCATGGGTAAAATGAATGAGATAACATATTGAACCTTCACCTCAAGCTGCATGTAAACCAAATATCTTGCCACCCACTAACACAGTCCCCTATAACTTTGCAGTACAAGCTACAAGCATCAAAACACTTCTGGTAAGTCTGTTTTCACCCTAAACTGGTCAGGAGGGTCTAAATGAAAGAAAAAAGCACCCCAAGGTTCCCACAAGATTTCCAGAATCATCTGGTCAAAGCTTCATCCACTTGGAGATTATTGGTTCCAGTGTTATTCCTTTTTTGAAGTTTTAAAGTTATTTCTGAAATGAGTGGAGTCTTTTGAAATGGAAGAAAATATTTAAGTGCAACCAATGTAGTTTGATAGAATCTGTGTTTTTAACCAGACTTTAGTACATGAAATGGCAAGGCATCTAAAAATATACCCAGTTGCAAATAAAATACTCAGTAGCATTAGCTTGTACTTTAAGAACATTTCATTTGCTGCAATGATGTGAAACTGTATGGACACATTCTCTGTTCTGTGCAACAGTTCGTTCATTTTCCTTTTTGCTAATGTGGTAGTACAGGCATCACATTTTCACAAAGATTAACCAAATTGTGGGCATGCAGGAATGAATGTGTTGAGTAATTTCTCAGGCAAAGCCAGCAGAAACACCAAATAAGTTATTTCTAGCTTTTGTTTCCTCCCCAGATAGATGAATGGAATTAGCTGAGGCAGAGACATGATGCATCACCACACAAGATACTGATGAAATGTAGAATAAAGAAAAATGGAAAAGCATTTCACAAAACAGAAACTTATCAGCCAGCTAAAAGAAGAGAGCTGCCCTGGGGGTGGGTATGCTCACTCAAATTGGTTAGCTCTGCAAGATAATTAACTGTTAACTGTTGATATGTAAATACAGCTCATGCCAGGATGGAGAAGCAATCTGAGGTGTGGTTATGTAAATCCAATTCAGCCAGGGCTGATGGAGGATCAGTTGTTAGAATGGAACTAGCCAATTAGCCCATCATAAGACGGGATTTTCGGGTCTCTCCTCCACGTCGGTCTTCTCTCCTGAGCCTCCGGTCTCTCGCTCTGTCTCTCTCTCTCTCCTCCTCCTCCTCCTGCCTCCCCCCTTCTCTCTCACAGCTCTCCTCCGCCTCCTGCCTCTCTCTCTGTCTCTCTCTTTCTCTTCTCCTCCTCCTCCTGCCTCTCACTCGGGGGACCACGGAGCCCAAACAGCCGTTTGGGCTCTGCACTCCCCGTGCTGCATGGGGACTGTGGAGTCCAAACTGTCACTTGCGCCACTTGCTCCCACGTGGCGGCCCGCCTGAGTGGTGCAGAAGTCAGCCGAGCACTACGGCGGTAGGTGAAGGGGGGCCGGGTGGTGACGTTCATGGCCGGGGGCGGAGCCTGGAGCTGCTGTCATGCCACACGTCAGTGCCCCGCCCTCCTTCGCCTCCTGCCATGGCGCTCGGCTGACTTCTGCGCCACTCAGCCGGGCCGCCGCGGGGCAGCAAGCGTCTGTTTGGGCTCCCCTGCAGTGGCCCGGCTGAGCGGTGCAGAAGTCAGCTGAGCACCATGGCGGGAGGCGAAGGGGGACAGGGCAGTGACGTACATGGCCAGGCCCCGCCCCCTGGCCATGTACGTCCCTGCCCCCCTTCCCCTCCTGCCGTGGCACTCGGCTGACTTCTGCGCCGCTCAGCCGGGCTGCCGCAGGAGAGCAAGCGGAGCAAGCAGCCATTTGGGCCCTGCACTCCCCATGCAGCACGGGCCGCCCAGAGGGAACAGCCAGCATTTCAGGCAACAGCGCCGCCCAGAGGGAACAGCCAGCATTTCAGCATTACAGACTCTTAGACATTGGGCTACTATATATATGATGTGATGCATTATAACTAATTCGGGCTGTTGTGGGGGTCACAAATCATGCTACCCCTAAATGTGGGAACTGTACAATATGACACCAGTGCTTGCAGGAGAGACACCACCATTGTAAGGGGTCTCAGATGAACAAGCCTTCCCCTTCCAGAGTTGATTGAACGGAGTTGGGGGGAAAGGGCTTGAGCCAGCTGGCTTCATGCCTGCCAGGTGTGAGCTGTAAGACTGGTCCAACCTGCCTTTTTCCCCCTTGGTCTAAGGACAGACCTAAAGCAGACTTCATCAGGAGTCTTTTTGCTATTCCAGTGGAAGCTGGAATCTTTTGCCAGCCTAGGTGGTGGCTAAAGAGTTGAAATCACTAAGAGCTGAAGTCACTGGTTTGGCCTGGAGCCAGACCCATTGCAGCCAGCGGAGCGGCTGGCGGGAATGACCGGCGGATGTCCGGTAGAGGCAGGTGGCCAGCGGAGCAGCTGGCAGGAACGACCAGTGAATGGCCAGTAGGAGCGGCGGCAGGCGGCCAGCGGAGCGGCTGGAGGGAATGAGCGGTGGGCGGTTGGCAGGAGCAGGAGCAGGCAGCCAGCGGAGCGGCTGGTGGGAACGACCAGCGGGTGGTTGGGAGGAGTGGCGGCAGGCGGCACCAGCAGACCACAGGAGCAGCACAAAGGTGGCATGGCCTCAGGCTCAATGAGTGGAGTCATCAGGGTGATGTGTCAGGGTCTGCGCTGACTGGACAGAGCTGTAAGTGGGGTGTTTGAAGTGGGGTATGGAAAAAGTTTGGGTAAATGAATAAGAACCCTTACGTTGTTGGACTTGTGAGCCTGAGGGGCAGAGGACATTGCTCAATCCATTTGAGTTGGGACGGTTACTCATGGGGGGTTAGGAACTATGTTTGTGGTATTTTTTCCGAGATAATGTCATGTAACTTCTCTCCCTCTTTCATTAAAAGTTTCTTTTCTACACTCAGACTCTGTGCTTGCGAGTGGGGAAGCATTGCCTCTAAGAGGCGCCCAGGGGAGTGTGAAGTTCCCAGGCTACTGGGCCGGGGCTCGAGCCAGTTCTGTGTGAGATGGATGAAAAAGGATCCCTAGATATTGAATGTAGCCCTGGCTGCTGCTGGCACTACCTGGCAGAAGGGTTACACTTATTTTTACATTGATTTCCAAAACTTTCATATTTCAGTATTTGTTCCTTCCACATTAGCTAACACATCATATGTAGAACTGTCAAAAGCATCTTCTTGACTGAATCCCCATTTTTGCTCCATTTCCTAATGCAACTGTAGAAAATCATTTTCTTTACACTGACAATTAAAATAAGTTAACGCAGTGGTCACCAATCTTTTTAACCACAAGATCACTTTTTCAATGTAAGTGCAACATAAGATCTACCTCAAACCCAAATACCCTTGTCCCACTTCCTTCCCACCCCTTCTTTGAGGTCCTTTCCCTGCTCCACCCCCTTTCTTGAGGCCTCACCCTGCTCACTCCACCACCCCTTCCTTCCCCATTCTCACTCACTTTCACCAGGTTAGGGTAGGGGATTGTGGTGCAGACCCTGGTCTTAGGACAAGGGATGTGGAAAGGTCTCTGGGCTTAGCCCAGGGCACGGGGTTGAGGTCCGGGGGGGTTCAGGGTGCAAACTCTGAGAAGGAGTTTGGATACAAGGGGACTCACATCTGAGGCAGGCGGTTGAATGCAGGAGAAGGTTCAGGACTGGGACAGTGATTCAGGATGGAGGTTCTGGCTGCTCACCGATTAACTGAGACGGCTTCTGGGTGGTGGAGCAGTGGGGTTAAGGCAGGCTTACTCCTGCCCTGGCCCTGCACCACTCCTGAAAGCAGCTGGCATGTACAACAATGGCTCCATGGCACCATGTGCTGCCCCTCATCTACAGGCACTGAGCCCACAGCTCCTACTGGCCACAGCTCCCCGTTATTAATCAATAGGAGCTGCAGGAGTGGTGTCTGCAGGCAAGGACAGCATGTGGAGACCTCCTGCTCTGTCTCTTTCAGGGGTTGCAGGGACATGCCAGCCACTTCCAGAAGCAGCAATTACCACAGGGATAATTACTCCAGCCACAACAGGTTAGGCATTTGAGAACTCACTATTCAAAGAATTAAATTTAAGCGTAAGAGAGAAATGAACATTATGAAATGCAACAGACCAGTCAAAAACCGAAAATAACCCACTTTGCAAGCAGTAAAAGTAGTAACAACAACAACCCCCTATTTGTGTGTTGGGTTGGGAGATGAGAGTGAAGGACAGTGCGTGTTTTGAGAATGACAGAGAGACACACAGTGTGTGTGAGTGACAGAGATTTGCAGTGCCAAGCTCCCTCCGTCCCCTTCTCTCTGTGTGGAGATCCAGTACAAGAGTGTGTGGGGGGAGGGACACTCTGATGTCAGCGCCCCCTCTCTTCTCCCTCCCACACCCTGCACAGCAAGCAGTAGGCTTCTGTGGGGGGGGGTGGGGAGGAACCAAGGCAGAGAGCAGAGCATCATGACAGTGGGTGGAGGAGCAACTGAAGTGCCAGTGCTTCATAGCTTCCCAGCCAAACCAGTCAGGATCACCTGTCAGAGGCTCCAAGATCTACTAGTAGATCCCAATCTACTGGTTGGTGACCACTGAGTTAACATGTGTAGTAGTACATACTATGACAGAGACTTGTGATTGTTTTAAAGCAGGTAATATCTTTTATTGAACCAACTTCTGTTGAAGAGAGAGAAGAGCTTTGAAGATTACATGGTGCTCTTCTTCAGGTCTTCTCTCTCTAACAGAAATTAGTCCAATAAAAGATCTTACCTCTCCCACCTTTCTATTATCCTGTGACTGAAACAATTAGAACATTGCATATTTTAGTGCAGTTTCTTAAGATGGTAATCACTAGTTCAGTAAATCCCATTTTTCAGGATCATAGAGAGATACAGCTCCGATAAAGATATACATAATGAAACTAAAAAATATGAGACTTAGCCATGGATAGTAGATATAAAAGCTGTTGCTGTTTTGTTCTTGATGCACATCTTCCCTTCTCCCTCCACCCCACCTCCTGGTCTGGTATAACCATCATTCTGTACCAACCAAGAAAGCAATATTATTACTGATTTCAAATTACCATATTTTTTTATGGTGGGGTATGCAAAAAACTGTTTTCATAGACCAGATTTCATGGCTTGAAAATGTCTTGTTCCAGGCAGTCATGTGTTTCAAGTGAGCCTAGACAGATTTATGGGTTTGGATGGAAACTTGATAACACTTGGCGATTTCTAGAGCTTTGTGAATTTTCATAGCAAGACTGTACTTAATTAAATGTGCTTAGTTCTGACTTCACCATTGTGTGAAAATATAATATTCCCAAGGAAGTTTCTTATGTCATGTTTTGATGAAGTGGGCTATTACATTTTTCCTGTTATCTGAGTGACTGTGACAATTTTTTTTAGCAGATGAATTTCATTTTTGTGTATGAATCTGTTAGCAGAAACATGGTTGTTAGTACTATCAGAGTTGGTTCTGATGCTCTCTTTGAACTAACCCCATGTGGTCAGGAGTTTCACAGGAACCAATGCTCAGTGTCTTGGGAGGTTGCTGCAGTCCTAGAACTCTGAGTGTGTGTGTGTGGGAGGGAAGAGATTTTAGACCCAATATAGAGAGGCTTTGAGCGCCTTGTGTGAAGCAAAAGACAGTTCAGATTTGTAGAACTACTGACACCACAGGTATTTTTTAGACAAGGACTCTTTGGCTTTTACACAGGAATGGACTGTCAGTGAATATAACCAGTAACTTATCTCTGAGACATTCAAAAAGGAGAAAGAGACAAATAGTAGTTTTCAGGAAATCATACACTGTAATATACTTGATGAATGATTGTAGAAACCACAGAAATGGTGAAGGTTGAAAGGAAAGCGTCAAGTGAGAATTTTCCTTCCTCTTGTCCCTCCTCTTCACCTCCTTCTTGTGTAGTGAAGAGCATGATTGACTTTCATGCTAATCAGTATTTAATCATATTTTTTATACTTGTTATTCTATGTGAACTATTCATACTGTTGTGCTTTCTAAGCTCCATAACCTGTTTTAATGGGTATTTGCCTGCATACATATTACATGAGTCTGTGTGTGGTATGTTCAGTGTGTGGTGGATTTATGTTTGTTGATCCCTGAGATAAGTGAACAGCTTGTTTTCCCTAGTGGAGGTGACACTGGGAATTGATTGTGACTTTATAAACAAGAAGGGGGGGTGAGGCTGTAGCTTTGGCGCTGGAGTAAAACATTACAAGAAAGTTGTGTTAAAAGAGCACCCGTTTTTAATTATTCACTCCTGGCAAATAGGCAAGGGATGGATATTTTATGATCCTGTCTAGCCTTTTCCATTTAGATGGTCTTGAGGTTTTCTCATAAGATGAATTTGCCTTTGAATTTTTGGGGAAAATAAGCTATTGGAAACTTTTTTGGGTTTTCATAAGGTAGGGATGTAAGAGTGTAGTCGATTAATTGATCAACCGATAAGCAAAAGCTTACAGGTTAATGCTATAGACTACATGCATTTCCCCACCCCCAACCAGTACATTTTTTAGTAGGCTGGCCAGCAGCCCAGCTCAGTTCTGGCTCAGACCGGCTCTGGGATCTATCCCCTCTATGGCTCTGCATTTAAAGTGTATTAAGAGCTGGGCGGGCAGGCAGCCTGGCTCAGTTCCGGTTGGCACTGGGTCCGGGAGCTCAGACCCCACCCCCCAGACAGGGGTTGCTGCCACCCCGCACTGCTGCCTCTTTATCAGAGGCAGCAGCACAGGGTGACCAGCAGCCGGTCCACAAGAGGAGCTGGTTTTTAAACTGGCTCCCCTTGTAGACTAGCTCCCACCTGCCATCCTGCACTGCTGCTGGCCCCGGCCCTGGGGACTACAAAATAGTCAACTAACCGATAAGAATTAATGAGAAAAAACAGCAAGCAAATGGTCTGGTAGCACATTATAAACTAACAAAACATGTAGACAGTATCATGAGCTTTCGTGGGCACAGCCCACTTCTTCAGATGACTGGAGTTATGATAAGAGGATAAGGAAACTCGAAATAAATAGGAGAAGGGAAGGGGAAGAAAGATGTTCTGTCACCTACCCCCCTACCTCTATGCATAAAGTATCAGGAGAAAGGGTGCTAAACCTGAGTAGATAAAGATCAAAGTCAGTGGATGGATAAGGCAGGAAGGATACCATTCAGAAAGTAGTTAGAACCTTCATTGATAAAGGTTCCACCACCGCATATCTTGATTAAGTCCATAATTAACTGAATTGAATTTGCATATGTATTGTAATTCCAAGCTTTCCCTGTGGATTTGGCTTGAGAAACTGCCCTGTGACAAGACCGCCACCTTCAGATCTGTGAGATTATGGTTAGGTAAACAGAAATGTTCTGCCACTGGCTTCTGAGTATTTTCTTTACGTATATCCGATTTGTGTCCATTGATTCTTTCACGTAGAGAACGTCCAGTTTGACCAATATATATAGTAGAGGGGCACTGTTGGCATTTGATGGAGTAGATCAAATTACTAGATGAGCAGTCAAATGACCCTTTGATTTTGTGGCTAGTGTTGTTTGCTCCAGTGATGGATTCGTCAGTGTAGATATGTGGGCAGAGTTGGCATCTTTTCTGGTTGCAGGGCCGGGTTCCTGGAGGCTTATGATGTGGTTGTGTGGCATGGTTATCAGAAAGAATACGTTTCAGGTTAGGGGTTGTCTGTAAGCAAGAATAGGTTTTTCTCCCAAGGCCTCTGAGAGTGAGGAATCATTTTCCAGGATGGATTGTAGATTGTGTATGATGCGTTGGAAGGGTCTGAGTTGTGGACTGTAAGTAACAACAAGGTTACTCAACTATTCAATTAACCGATATTTAACTTCCCTATCATAAGGAACCTTTTACATTTAGTCACAAGTGAGAGAGAAGAAACACAGGTCTTCCATGAGGATGTATCTGCATATTGGCCATGGTATAAATCTAAACTAGCACATACAATTCATCTATCTATTTTGAATGCTCTGTGTATGTACACTGAAATATTTTTTCAAACTAGGATGAATGCCACTGGAATAAGCCTCTTATTCTGAAAACACAGGCATGGCTATCATTATAATTGGAAATATATGATTTGTTCCTTGGAGTTGATATTTTTTCACGGTTTGGTTTTTAATCTTGGTTATCTGAAACCTAATTTTCCTATTTAGTCGATAATAGTGATCTTATTTTTAGATGGCTATAAACAGTGCAGTATCACTAAGGAGATTCATATGATGAGTATACCTTTGTTTGGCACTTTGCGAAAATGAGATGAGAAAATTATGCTCTATCTATTGGATGTACAGAGAGTATTAATGTAATTTAGATCATAAATGCCTTTTGTGCCTTACTTATATTTAATTAGACCTATTGTAAGATGGTTGGTGAGGTGTGGACTGACATTTAGTGCTGTGATACTAATTCAGTACTAGGGGGGTGGAGGATGCTGCCATCTAAAAAAGGGCATTACGTGAGAACGTTTTTACACTGAGACTCTTTCTGTCCTCTGATTGCAGGAATGTGTTAAAACCTCCTGGCACTTTTTTGTTGTTGGATGAATTGGTGATCACTTCAGTTCCTTGGGCATCATTTTCTGTAGAAAATGGGTCCCAAATCATGTCCAGAGCTGTAGATGGCTGTTTGTTGTTCATGTAACCACTACTTTATTTGTTTACGTGGTCTTTACACTATAGTTATCATAACACATTTTACAGAGTGTTTTCTAATAGTTTAAATAGAAAAAGGATTCTGTTGTGTTCAAATAATGTTCTATGCGCAATTTGCCTGGGTTGTATTTATGTTAACTTTGTAATTAAAAAGAGCAATATCCTTTGAAGCTTTGTTGCAAATCCCATTATGCTCTTTACAGATGACAAGGAACAAATATAGTACAAAGTGTACTAAATGGATGTTCTTGATGTGGAACATATAACTATATGCGTAGATTTCCCATGATAGGCACATGATAGTAAAACTATGTTGTAGTCTGTGTTCATTGTGGTCGCTCACACAGAAATTCATTCATTTCTAAAAGTACTGTGAGAGTAGCTTTCCTTGTGTAGAGCTTTGACACTTTCATTTGTAGTGCATTGGATCTACTTCTGAGACCAGTATTAGAAAAGAAAGAAATGGTACAAACACCATGTGATGCCATCAAATTATATGCACAGTCAACTTAGGCAATTGTCAATTTTACTTTCCCTCTTCCCTCCCTTTATTTTACTCTCACATGTAGCATCCTATTTTACATTAGGCTCCAATCCTGGAACTTCTTATTTGCCATTAGACCTCTGCTCTTGTATGGAGCCCCATTAAAATAATTAGGCAATTTTAAAAATATGCATATTTCTTGTGGAAGTCAAACCTTTATAGCTGCTTAGTGGTCTATTCCAGCTGACTCTCCTGCTGTCTGTAAAATCCCTTTTCAGTAAAATAATCACAAAAGGTTCTGGACTCTGTGCCTGTTACTTAAAAACATTAAAAAGATTGTCAAAATTGTTACAATTCTTGCATACATAACTAATACTTGTCATCATATAAGCTTCCATCATGCTCAGCTGAGCAAAATGGGTTCAATTGTTCTTTCAGGAGTAAATAAACTAAATCACCAGTGAGTCTGTGGCATTATAAACATATTGCTAGAAATGTAGATGTTCAGACTGTTATTATTCTACACAAATAAATGAGGCTCCCAAAAGCCAGTTTTCTTAAAGGTAATACTTGTCTGGAAATGTATGAAGACAGTGAAAATCAAGAGGCACTTTATTTCTCCCAAGAGAAGACGACCAGCTAAAAGCTTGCTTGGCAAAATCTTCCTATCTTGTAGAAGATTATGTCTGCTGCCACAAATCAGAGAGGTTTTTCTGAAATAAGAAGAGAAGACAAAATAAACACGGGAAATTGCTGTTTTTTCAAGGAAGCTTTAAAAAGAAGCTGCATTGTGTCACTTCAGAAAATGCAAGAAAAACCAGCAGATTGAATGTGTTTATTTTGGTGGATTTTCACTTCCTTTAGTAATTAGAAGGGTTATAATATTACAGCTCACAAATGAATTAACTTAATTTGTAGAATAAAAGTCTATACAAACAGAGCCACTTTAAAAAAAAAAAAAAAGCAAACTCTTAATGACACATCTAATCAGTATTCATCTCTAATTTTTCTTGAGAGCCATGATAATACTACAGTTAACATTCTTAGCATAGAGAAAAAACTTGATTCTATTTCATCTGTTCTTCCTTATTTCTGTTTACAAAATCCATGTAGTTCTTCATAGGAAGAAAAAATGCACTGCTGTGCAGAGGATCAGTAATAAACCCTATATACCATAAGCCCTTCCTGTACTCTGTTTGGGGGGCTTAAGTGATGGTGAATTACTTTATTCCAGCACTTTGCCTAAGTGTGTGTGTGATAAAGGCATTAGTGCCAGATTTTCTATAGTAGCTTCTCAGTTTCCTTAAATTAGATTTTTAATAGCAAGTAGAATGTAAAAATAACAGTAATATCACTCACACAGCACTTTCGGTTTAGGGATTTTAAAGCATTTCGGTCATTAACTGTAAAAGATCACATTTCTAAATAAAACATGTTAAACCTTGAACTACATTGCTGAGACACTTAGAAAGTTCTGGTGAATCTATTCTACATTAGTTTTAAGAAGGGAAAAAGTATTATTAGTGGCCACCAGGTAACTCTGAATTAAACTTTTGAAATCCATCGTTTGCTCTGGCATGTCTCATAAATTGTGTTTCAAAAGAAAGTTAGTTTCCCACACATGCTCCCATTGAAGTGTGTCCTTTCCCTCTCAAGTGTAGATTCCTTTGTGGGGGTCTCCTTTTCACCAGTCAAGATGGGGAGAAGCCTCCTTAAATACATATTAAGCTTTAGATGCTCTTTTTGTCTGGCTAACAGTAATTTCTCTTTAGATAGTCTGGCACTATGTCCAAACTCGCTGAGATTCTACCTTCCTATTATAAGGGATTCTCTCTAAGGATGTTAAGTATTGAGTAATTGAGCATTTTGCGTCGACTATTTGATTAGTTGATAGGATGCCTCTGCCTTTGAAGTGTAGTAACAGTTGCTACACTTCAAAGGTGAAAATGCCACATGGAGCCCACGGTCAGCTGGGGACTCCCCTGCTGACCCCAGGCTCCATGCGGTGCTGTTGCTTTGAAACACCATGAGGTGCCTGAAGCCGGGCTCCCCACAGCATTTCAAAGTGGCAGTGCTGCACAGAGCTCCCCTGCTGATCTCAGGCTCCATGTGGTGCTGCCACTTTGAAACACCACAGGGAGCCTGGGGACACCCCAGCTGGCCCTGGGCTGCACGTGGCTTTTCAAAGTGGCAGCGCCTCATGGAGCCCAGGGTCTGGCCCCAGGCTTCAAGCAGCACTGCTGCTTTGAAGTATCCCCTCTTGCCCCCCCCTTGCTGCCACTATCTGACAGAGGTAGCGGGGGGGTCGGGGGAAGCGACTAGTCGACTGTCTTGTTGACTATCCAATACGCATTTGCTGATCGGATAGTCGACTAGTCCCTCACATCCCTATTTCTCTCTACTTGACAGAAGCACACAAAGGTGTGATTGGTGGTTTTTGTGTAAAACTGTTTCTTCCATCTGTAGACATATGAGAGCTACAGGTAATGTTCTAGATCAGTGGTCACCAACCAGGAGATCGGGACCTACTGGTAGATCTTGGAGCCTCTGACAGGTGATCCTGAGTGGTTTGGCCAAGAGGCTATCAAGTGCAGGCACTTCAGCTGCCCCTCCCTCCACTGCTGCTCATCTTCTGCCCTTTGCCTTGGAGCTGCCGTCCTCCACCCCCGGGACCTCCTGCTTCCTGTACAGGGCAGGGGAGGGAGAAGAGGTGCACTGATGTCAAGGTGCCCCCTCTCCCATCCTGTATCCTTTCTCCACAAAGCAGACAGGGGGCACAACAGGACTTGGGATGGAGTTTGCTGGCTGCTTTTGGGAGGGTGCAGGGCCAAGACAGGGGTGAGCCTGCCTTAGCCCCACTGCACCACCACCCAAGACCCACCTGAGGTATGCAGTGCCCAGCTGGAACCCACATCCCAAACTCCTACCCCAGTTATGAACCCCCTCCTGCACTCCAAACCCCTGCCCTACCCCGAACATTCCTGCATCCAAACGCCGTCCCAGAGCCTGCACCTAAAACCCCCTCCTACATCCCAACTGCCTTCCCCAAGCTCAGCTCTGAGCCCCTCACCACTCTAAATCCCTTAACCCAAGACCAGAGCCTGCACCCCAACTCTCTGCCCCAGCCTGGTAAAAGTGAGTGAGGAATGGCAAGAGACGGGGGATGAAGTGAGTAGGGGCGTGGCCTCAGAGAAGGGGAGGGAAGGAGACGGGGCAAGGGTATTTATATTTGAGGTAGATCTTGGATTGCACTTAAAATCAAAAAGTGATCTCGTGCTTAAAAAGGCTGGAGACCACTGTTCTAGATGGTACACAGGAGGGTTGGCCCAGACTCAGTGGGTAAGCTTCTTGAAAGGCTCTGTATATATTGGAAATAACTATTCTCATAGGGTATGTCTACACTTGCAGCCTATTTCGGAATAGGGCTGCAAATGTAGGCATTCGGAATTGCAAATCAAGCCCGGGATTTAAATATCCTGCGCTTGGTTTGCATCTTCAACTTGAGCGCCATTTTTGAAATTTACAAGCCGGAATAACTGCCTGCGTCTACACACGGCAGTGAAAGCGGGCGTTGAAATAAAGCCCTATTTGAACTACCTGTTAAACCTCATTGCAGGAGGAATAACAGAGTGGTTCGGAAATGAGCTTTTATTTCAGCTGTTACTGCCGTGTGTGTTGAGCTTATTCGGCTATTCCGGGCTTGTAAATTTCAAAAATGGCGCCCAGCTGAAGATGCAAATCAAGCGCGGGATATTTAAATCCCGGGCTTGATTTGCAATTCCGAATGCTACATTTGCAGCCCTATTGCGAAACAGGCTGCAAGTGTAGACATACCCATAGATAATAAACATGGTCATCCACATATGTGCCACAGTCAGCTCTGGGGCTACTAGCACTGAAGCAGCCACCTCCCGGCTGCCTGCTTTTTTCTGATTTATGATGGGTTGAGTTAAGCAGCAAAAGCTGTAGTGCAGGGTGGGCAAAAATTTTTAATCGGGGGGGGGGAGGCACTCCAAGATTTTGGCAAGTGGTCAAGGGCCACATTTCTACCAAAAGGGCTTGGAGTCTGGGACAGTGGTTGGGTGCAGAAGAGAGCTTAGGGTAGGAGACTGGGTGGCAGGAGGGCATGTGGAATCTGAGAGGGAATTTGGGTGAAGGAGGGGGTTGTGATCTGGGGCAGAGGCTTGGTGTGCAGGGTCCAAGAAGGAGTATGGGTGCAGGAGAGGATTCTGGCCTGAGGGTGGAGCTCTAGGAGGGGGTTTAGGGTTTGGGAGGGAGTTGTGTCCTGGGGAAACGGGTACAGAGAGTTTGGGTGGTGGCCTGGAGTGGGTAGTTATGGGGGGAGAGAGAGAGAGTGGGTGCGAGAGGCAGGCTCTGGCTGGGAAGCGCTTACCTAGGTGGCTCCCAGTAAGCACCCCTACAGGAACCTGAAGGCTGCAGAAGCAAGCTGCTCCACATTGATCTGCTCCAGGCAGGGTGAAGAAGCATGGAGGGGAGGGAGGGAAGAGTCGTCATTGGTTGACCCTGCCTCCAGCAAAATATCTCAACAGCTATTGGTCGGAAACTGGCCAGTGGGAGCTGAGAGGTTTTGCTGAGGGGCGAGAGAGAACACAAAGCCTCCCTCCTCACTCCCAGAATAGAGCAGTCACATTGAAAGGGTCTGCTGCTGTGCTCTGCTTAGGGTCCCAGTGAGGTAGCCGTGGGCCGAATCCGGTGGCTTGGCAGGCCGAATCTGGCCTGCTTGCAGCCTCTTGCCCACCCCTGCTGTAGTGCCACCTGTTAGTGCTGCTATTGCTATACATGGTTCAGGATGTGGGGTTTACATGCTTCAGCTTATTTTACAAAATTCCTCACAGGGCAATTACAGACAGGTAAAAAAGCACACAAGGGGGAGGTTGTGGATCTTCCTGTGTTTCTTAGACTGGACAAAGATGGGATAGGTGGTGGGCCATTGAGGTTGACAAGGCTAGGACATCCCATGAGATTGAGGGGGTGATTTATAGGTGAATGTGTATGTTTGCTTAATGTGCCCAGTTAGTCTGACAGCTGACTCTCTGCTTATTCATTGCTTAATTTTTAAGCTCTTTGGAGCAAGGACTCTCTCTCTTTTTTTTCTCTGAGTGTCCAGTGCCGTGGACAATGTAGACTCGATCCAGGACTGGGGCTTTCAGGTATTCTGCTACAAATAATAATACTAAATATAATGCATAGACCACTGGTTGCACCTGCGTAAGTACTAAGTATGTACCACTGTATATGTTCTGTGAAAAGACTGAGACAAAATTATGTTTGGAAGCTTTCAAAAATGACTACAGAATTTAATTGCACAACTCCAATCAAAATTAATGAGTTTTGTAGCTAAATCTCAGTCAATGTTTCTAGAAGCACTGGCAAATCCACTGGTAGCGTTCAAAGTGCCATATTTTTGAACCCATTTTTCTGTCTTCTAAAATGTGCCAGAATGATGGTCCGTGCTGTTATAACTTAAATGTTTCATAAAAGAGCAAGGCCATCAGGGAACCCTGACAGCGATCTGTAGGTAGTACTGCCTCGCCTAAAACATGCACATAGGGTTGACGCTTGATTCAGGGAATAATTCCTGTCCTGACCAGGCAGATATTGTGCTGACAGATCTTGTAAAAGCAGCTCCTGCAAATGTGTTTTCAAGCTCAACAGCTTAAAGATGTACATGGTAGGAAATCAGACGGCAGGATGGAGCCCATTTAATTTTATCCAGCTCTGAAATCAATCACATATTTCCAGCCCACTATGTTCTTGGATTTAAAGAATGGATCTTAAACTGTTCAAAAAAAAATCGCCTTGAGCAGGATTTCTAAGTCCCAGAGTCTTTTATTTTAGTATGGTATCTTACATGATGCTCAGGTCTACCAACAGTGGGGCAAAGGGAGCAAATCACAGGGGGCCCAGTGATCCAAAGAGGGTTGGGGCTCCCAGCCGCTGCCACTGCAGCAATGGCAGCAACTGGAGCCCTGGGCTCTTTAAATTGACAGTGGAGCACCATGGTGCTAAGGGCTGGGAGATGGGGGGAGGGGAGCACCGTGTTCTGGGCAGCACTGAGAGCCAGCTGCCCTCAACCCTGCCCCTTTTACCCTCAGTCCTGCTCCTTCTAGGAGCACAGAGCTGCCCCCACTTGCCCCAGGGACTCCTTTTTCACCCATCTGACTCTAATTCTGTTATTTTCCCCACTTTCTTCTATATTATACTATGTGCACAATTGATTTGGGGTGGCACTCTGGAGGTGCACCGCCCTCACATGTCCCCTCCCTGCCCCTCTGAGTGGCCCTCCCTGAACCCCCATTCCCTACAGGCACTAGTACCCACTGACTATGTGAAATATGGAAATCTCATTAACAGAACAAGGAAACCAACAGGGGAAATGCTGTCTTGACATGTCCGGAGAAGTGCCCCTCCTGCCCCCGAAAAGGTATCCATATATACTAGTTCAAATTGCTAGTGGTTAAAGCACAAAACTGAGAGCCTGTTTCTGTTACTGATTCACGTGGTCACCTTGGGAATGTTGCTTAACCTCACCCTTTTCAGTTGACCTCAGAGAGATGATAAAACTATGCACTCTACCCTCCCTTACAGGGCTGCTGTGAGAACCAATGCTAGTAAACTGAGTGGGCAAGCTCAGCCCAGAGGAGCTCTGCAAGTGTGAAGTATTAGAGTAATGCTATTTGTCTAAGCTGTTCACTTGATCAGGAGTAAGAGAGGTTTGGATCTATCCTAACACTAGCGCTTTGATTTCTGTTTGTCAGTGGATGTCAAAGCCCTTTGCAAAGGACGTCAGTATCATTACCCACATTTTGCAGATGGGAAAATTAAAGCACAGAGATGCTAAGTGACTTGTCCAAGGTGACTAGCAGATCAGGGAACAGAACTGCAGTTTCCTGAGCCACAGATTAGTGCTGTATCCGTTGGGTCACACTGGCTCACTCTGTACCCAGTTTTTAGGTATATCACAGTCTTTGTTCTTCCTTTCCTGGACTATTCTATTTAGAGGAAATAGCAAAGTTGGCAGTTGCAACCCTTTCTCATTTTTAAAAGTAGGTCTCAATCTTTTTTCTGTAGCTTGTAAATCAGCCGGTAGCTGCTAGGAGTAAAAGTATCAAGACTCATACAATACATCCCCATTTGTATTGTTTCTTCCAAGTAACATTCTTAGCAGATACAGTCATACTAGCCCTGGAACAGTGTTTATTTCCCCCCAGCCAGCCCTTCTGCTTCTCCTGGCACTCTTGTGGGAGTGAGATACTTGGTTAGCTTCTTCACTAGATTCTGAGCCGGGTGGAGGCCTGGTTATTCTGTAGCCGACACTTCTGTAGCAGACACTCCTCTGGTTCTACTCACTAGTTCTTTAATAAAACTAAATAAAAAAGTTAACAGTTTATGATAACATCTGCATACTATGCCAAGTTATATTTTCCACCAGTTTAACTGCAGATTTTATCCACAAGAGATCCCAGATAGCCTGAGTTAGTGAAAACAAACAGTTCAAAAATTTTAAAAACAATCTGTTTTGAAGAGATTTAGCCCTTTATATTGGATCATAATCTAAACAGATAATACAGAGTTAAAAATGGATTTTTCTCTCCTGGTTCTTGTTTTTAAAATAACTATAAATTTAACTTTATTTACAAATACTTTGCCAGATTCCCTGAAAGAATAAATTTCCAACACCAGTCTAGAGTTCCCCTGGCAGATGGGAGATTGTAGCTGCTTTCAGTATACTTGTAATGTTGCTCATGAATCATTGCAAGTCTCATGATCTATACTGCTTTTCATAAAGCCCTAGTTCCTGGATTCATGTGAATAATAGAGAATCTCAGCCTTCATTAGAAAGAGGGAAAAATGTTTCTATACCCATGGGATAGAAAAATGCTGAAAAACATGAATCCTAAAGGTACAAAAATTCAGAAGGGGAAAAAAATCCAAATCTATACTTTTAATCATTCTTCATTTTTTTGGAATGTTTGGAGTAGGCAATGCTATCGTCACAGATTTTAAGGCCAGAAGAGACTTCTGTGATCATCCAGTCTGGCTGCCAGCATCAACACGGGCTGTGAAATTTCACATAGTAATTACTACACTGGAGAGAATTATTATTATTCCACACACATCACATCCAGAAAAGTAGCAATTTAATTCAGCTAACAACCTTACTGATATAATCCCAGTTCTGATGTCATAACAGAAATCTTCATGCCCAGTCAGAAGCTTTCATGCAAAGATTTCAAAATCTTTTACAAACGTGACATAATTAAGCCTCAGAATCCCTGTAGCATTTTTATAAACAGATAAACTGAATCACAGAGTTGAAATAATTTTCCAGAGCCTTTTATCTGAGTCAGCACTAGTGATAGAAATAAAGCCTGTGACAGAGTGATAATTTCCTGCCATTTCCTGAATGAACGTCATTGAATTGAAAGTCTCAGAGGGGTAGCAGTGTTTAGTTTGTAACTAATAACAATGAGTGATCCTGTGGCACCTTAGAGACTAACACAAATATATAGACTCATGAGCTTTTGTGGGTGAAACACAAATTATTTGTGTTATTTCCACTCCAACTCATCTGATGAAGTGCGTTTTACCCATGAAAACTCATGATCCTATATATATTTGTTAGTCTCTAAGGTGCCACAGGACTACTCGTCATTGAATGAAATTACACCTTATTGAATTAGATTAATAATTCTGGGGTCCGTTATATTACAAATGCAGCTGTGTATGTGTTACTGTGGAATTGTGTGTATTTCCATGGGTAGAGTAAATAGGAACAGTCAGAAGGTGATTAGGCAGATTCTCTCAGGTTGTGATATATCCAGAGAAGCACCCTTCCTGCCCCCGGAAAGGTGTGCATATACTAGTTTAAACTGGATTCTCCAGGGGCCCATAGACAAAGGCTACGTCTAGACTGCAGCTCTTTTCTGGGATACTGGAGGTATCCCGGAAAAGCTATGCCGCGTCCAAGGAACATGTCTGCTTTTCTGGAAATTTTTTTGCCATACCTGTAAACCTCATTTTACTAGGCAGAAGGGATGTGTCGAAAGAGGAGGTTTTTCTGAAATTTGGCGCCATGTAGACATGCCAAATTTCGGAAAAACCTCTTTGGAAAGAAAAGCAGAAAAAGATACGCGAAGATACTTGAGCATGTGTTACACTTGAAGTAAGTGGGCAGTCCAAATAACGTGAATGGGTCTACCCACGTATACTTTGAAATCATGTATAGGTATATATAAGTATATTAAGTATATTGCTGAACTGTGGTCCGTGCTCAAGCTCAGTGAATAATGTTATTTTTTTCTTTTGGTTTGGGGATCAAGATGAAATATTCGGGTATGTGGCAGTAAAGTGGGGGCAGGTAGGGAGGGGAAGCATCCCTTGGTTTGAACCAAAATTGAATTTTTTCAGCTTTAAAAAAAGAGAGAAACTAAACATTTAATTTCATTCAACCTGGAATTAATTTGTTTCTATCTTTTTATTTTGCTTTTGCGTGATTTTTAACCCTTATTGGGTTTTCTAATAGAACTAAATTTTTAAACAAAGCATCATCATTTCTGTGATGTTGTTGAAACACATTATTTTGACTTTTTTCTAAAGAGTACTTTCAGTTTTCAGATTAAATTATTCACTGAACTTGTGAGTAATTTTGGTGCCCCAAAACATGCATTTTTCAGTGAAAATGAAAAATGAGCAGAAAAAATTGTCCAGTTGAAGTTACTGTACGTAACCCTAAACAAGGGATGCTGTACCAAGAAGCATAACAATCTGAAACACCATGTACTGAACGGTATGGGTTGTATTATTAAATGAATATATGATAAATATTTGCAAGTGCACTAAAACATTAGAACTGTTACCATTTTTAAATAGGATCGCTTCAGTTTCCTCCTGGCAAGTGCAGAACAACTACAGAATACCACACTTCTATAAAAGCTCATCTGTTTTCCTATGAGGATGAGTAGAGAGAGAAAGGCTGAGACCACAATGTTTGTAGTACAGTAAGTCAGCTTTAGCCTCCCCCGCCTCCCCCCCCCCCATGTAAAACAAAAAAAGACACGGCCACTTGAGCCAGGACCACCATGCTGAGCAACAAGAACCCACACAGTTCTCCTTTGAAGTCAGACACACAGTGCCTATTATGTTTGCAGAAATTGAGGGAGAATTCAAGAAGCACATTGGAGGGGTTAGGTTACATACTGGGTATGGCATACCCCACATGTTAATCTTAATTACTATCCCAGTCTACACATTTTTATATAATCTTATCTGCTAAGATCTGTGTTTGGAGAGCTTTGTAGGACAGATGGATAAACAGAATATTTTAATATTGTTGCAAGTGAAGTGCTCTTTTGTAGATGACTGTATGCTTAGAAGTTTTTAATAGGAGCAGGCTACATTTTGGTGCTTTCTTTTAAAAATTCAGTTTATTGATGGAGAAAGTGAGAAGTTAAAGTCTGGGAACTACTCAGGGGGTATCATACAACTCAACCTAAGAGTGGCAGAATGAGGTAATAGCTGATTTGTCAGTCGATTAAGCAATTACATTGTAGCAGAATCGGGAGCTAGACTTCTGCCGTCCTGATACCTATGCCCCAGATCAGGGGTGGCCAACCCATGGCTTGTGAGCCTCATGCAGCTCTTCTCCCCCAAAAGTACGGCTCACAAAACTGCTCCTGTGCCCCCCCCATGGGCTCCCATCCCCAGATTCTTCCCCTCCCCCTCCGGCCCCCCTATGCTCACTGGGGCGGCGATTCAAAATGGTGCCCAAGATAGCGGCTGTCGACGGGAGTCTGATATGGCCAAAAAGCCTAAGCTTGTTTCTTAAAGGGGCAGCCTCCTTTTTTTTTTTTTTTTTTTGCTTGACAGTTCTGGGGGGGCTCTTCGCATTTTTTCCGCCGCTGTTTCGGCGCTCTCTGTTAAATGAGTTGGCCACCCCCTGCCCCAGATCATTCCTGTAGGTCTTTGCTTCATAGATGTAGTATGCGAACCTGAGGTAGGGCCAATAATCCTCATCTAGTTTTAGAAATAGTCGCTCCTCAGAAAAGAGCAACAGGATTTTAAAAATCTGTCAGTGACAACATATACATGGTATCTTTTAAAATGAGAGGGAAAAGTTCTGAATCAGTTGTCTGAATATTTTTGACATACTGTCCTCCAGCACATCATCCAAGTATCCTTCATTACATAGGATTATTGATAATCCTAAAAGAACTCAAATGGGAAATTGCTGAACTATTATCTGTGGTTTGTAACCTATCCCTTAAATCGGCTTCCGTACCTAATGACTGGAAGGTAGCCAACGTGACTCCAATATTTAAAAAGGGCTCTAGAGGCGATCCGGGCAATTACAGACCGGTAAGTCTAACTTCGGTACCTGGCAAATTAGTCGAAACAATAGTAAAGAATAAAATTGTGAAGCATGTAGAAGAACATAATTTGTTGGACAAAAGTCAACATGGTTTCTGTAAAGGGAAATCCTGTCTTACTAATCTATTAGAGTTCTTTGAAGGGGTTAACAAACATGCGGACAAGGGGGATCCAGTAGATATAGTATACTTAGATTTCCAGAAAGCCTTTGACAAGGTCCTCACCAAAGGCTCTTGTGTAAATTACATGGCCATGGGATAAGAGGGAAGGTCCTTTCTTGGATTGAGAACTGGTTAAAAGACAGGAAACAAAGGGTAGGAATAAATGGTAAATTTTCAGAATGGAGAGGGTAACTAGTGGTGTCCCCAAGGGTCAGTCCTAGGACCAATCCTGTTCAACTTATTCATAAATGATCTGGAGAAAGGGGTAAGCAGTGAGGTGGTAAAGTTTATGGATGATACCAAACTGTTTAGGATAGTCAAGACAGAAGCAGACTGTAAGGGACTCCAAGAAGATCTCACCAAACTGAGTGATTGGGCAACAAAATGGCAAATGAAATTTAATGTGGATAAGTGTAAAGTAATGCACATCGGGAAAAATAAGCCCAACTATACGACAGTATGATGGGGGCTAATTTGGCTACGACAAATCAGGAAAGAGATCTTGGAGTTATCGTGGACAGTTCTCTGAAAACTTCCACACATGTGCAGCGGTCAAAAAGGCAAATAGGATGCTAGGAATTATTAAGAAAGGGATAGAAAATAAGAGACAGAATATCTTACTGCCCCTGTATAAAACTATGGTACGCCCACATCTTGAATACTGTGTACAGATGTGGTCTCTCACCTCAAAAAGATATTTTGGCCTTGGAAAGGGTTCAGAAAAGGGCAACTAAAATGATTAGGGGTTTGGAACGGGTCCCATATGAGGAGAGGTTAAAGCGACTGGGACTTTTCAGTTTAGAAAAGAGGAGATTGAGGGGGGATATGATAGAGGTATATAAAATCATGAGTGGTGTGGAGAGGGCGATAAAGAAAAGTTATTTATTAGTTCCCTAAATAGAAGAACTAGAGGACACCAAATGAAATTAATGGGTAGCAGGTTTAAAACTAATAAAAGAAAGTTCTTCTTCACACAGCGTGTAGTCAGCCTGTGGAACTCCTTGCCAGAGGAGGCTGTGAAGGCTAGGAATATAACACAGTTTAAAGAGAAGCTAGATAATTTCATGGAGGTTAGGTCCATAAAAGGCTATTAGCCAGGGATAAAATGGTGTCCTTGGCCTCTGTTTGACAGAGGCTGGAGGGGGATGGCAGGAGACAAATCGCTTGATCATTGTCTTCGGTCCACCCCCTCTGGGGCACCTGGTGCTGGCCACTGTCAGCAGACAGGATACTGGGCTAGATGGACCTTTGATCTGACCCAGTACGGCCGTTCTTATGTTCTTATGTTCTTATGTTCTTATAATCAGTCGTTCTCATTTTAAAAATGTGGTTACATTAAGCCACAGAAGCTCTTTAATTTTACTTGTGAACTAGCAACTAATTGATAAGATTCCAAATTGCCTCACCTATTGAATGATGTAATACTCTTGAACTTTAAAAAAATCAACCATACACAATTAATAAAAGAAAGGCCGAACAAAATAGGTGTCATGCTTAAAAGTGGCCTTAGAAATAGGTAGGTTGTTTATCAATGAATGAGGCTTTTTGTAATAAAAACAATCAAATTATGCCCTCAGAAAAAAAGAGAATTTTCATAATCCTTTTTTCAGGTAGAAATTTGCCTCATTTGCTTCTGTAGCCAAAAAAGCAGAAGTAAAAATTAAAAATGGTTTTGCTTTTCAGAAAACTTACTGAAAGGTGATTTATCTTACAGCTACTTCAGCTCGTGATGGAAAATTTTAATTTTGAAGTTAAAAAACAAAACAGTCACAGAATGAATCAAGCAAAAAGACCGTTACAAAAAAAAATCTTCATTTTTGTGGGAACTATCTTTAGCACTTAGTAATGAAGGATCGGAGGAGGGGAATACCAGATAATTGAATGTTGTTGGGTTTTTTGTTTAAGAAAATGTTTCCAAGCTTTTTGTGTGACATGGTTCAGATGGAAAAATAAAGATACTTTTTGCTTTTAAAATGTACAGAAACATTTGTGCTAGAATTACGACACCTATCTCACTATTTGTGTTGAATCATGTCCATTTGTTAAATGTCAACTCAGCAGTTATTGAAAAGCAACTAATGAGAGTATCAACTTTAGTAGATGCAAGGCCTAGCTTCAGCATGAAAGTATTAAATAACATCTGACCTGCACTTAGTAAAGCATTTTTTTTGAAATCAGCTTAACATACTTCCTCTAAACAAAACAAGAAATTAACATGCAACGGAAAAAAACATTCCAGTTGAAGATAAAATCAATTGCTGAAGTACTATCAGGAGACATAGGAGTAATTGCAGAAGTGTGATTGAGTGGAGGCAGCAAGTATTTTGTATTTAAACCGCAATACAAGACATCAGAAAAGAAAACAGAAGGTCTTCAATATGGCACTGTCATTAAAATATGGTTCAGTTAAGCAAGTATATTGTACACAGACAAGAGAAGTGCTATGTTTGTTAGAATGTGTGTGTGGAAGGAACTCAGTATAATGAGACTTATAATAGAACTTTTTTTGGCTCTGGTTCGTCTCTGTTTCAAAGCCTCAACTGTTCTTGAATTCTTAATAAGTTAAGGAATAAGTACTGCAGAAGAGAGAGCAGGCAAAATCTGTTGTAGCAGCTTGTCCTAGCCAGTTTGCCAAAGACTAAATCAGCCTTTTAAAAGAGCTGTTATTTCTGATGACATCATTCCTGCCACTGTCAAAATGTGACAAGCCTTAGATCTCTCTGTCCCCTACCTCTCCAGAGTTTTACAATGACACTATGCAGATTGAAAACATGCAAAAGTACTACTATAAAAGTTAAAAAAAAAAAAGTATACTTTTTTTCTTTGTATTGGATTTTCATTTAGAGCCAGCTATTTCTCAAAAACTTTACTTAGTAGTAAATCTTTAAACAAGGCACATTTAAAAAGCTCTGGGTCATTCTGTTTCCATTGTACTGCCTTGCTTTAGGTGTTGTACCATTTTTATAGCAGTATCCACAACCTGTTTTTTCCCCCGATTTAGTTAACTTTGAGCCAACTGAAATCTGTAGGTATTTCAAAGATAGCCAGAAGTATTACTGACTAAGTTACTAGCTCTGTTTATTAGTGAATGTTATTTACATTCTGATATGAAGCTTAACGAAGAATACACATTATCAAAGTATCTTTAAACATTAAATATTACCTGTCATTTAAACATCACCACAAGCTGTGAACTGTAATTAATGCTGAATGGCAACCTTGAACCCCATGAACCTGATTAATAAGACCATGCATCTGGCAGAACATCTTTAAGATCCTTTATAAAAGAATATCAAAACAGCTTAATAGAACTGACAAACCCCTACCCTACACCTACCCATTTCAAAACCAATTGGCTACAAACACTTTTTAAAAGGACAACACTGCAATGGAAAATGTGTGCATAAAATTAGATGAATTTATGAAAAATTAAATAGCCCATCTACTTAATTGTAGCAAAGACATTTGGTGTTAAGGGCTGCTAAAGGGTACAGCCAGTACAATCACCAAAGGGTAAAAAACATGTTTGTTTCCTTTCCAGTTCAGAATGTGATAGGACAATTGTTTTCTAGTACATTGGACCAGAGCATAGCAGACCCAGTTTAAGGCAGATTCATTTACTACTGAATGAGTTTCAAATACACCAAACGTAGTAGAAGTTGCCATATTACCCAAAACTGGGTATCTATGAATCTAATCAGTTTTTAAATCTGTTTAGCAGACTAGTTTTATAACTTGTTTGAAATTTTCCTGTGTAGGCAAAGCCCACTGTAATTCCATTTGATATGTTTGCTAGTCTGTTTAGACTTAATGAAATGATGAGTTTCCCCAGTTATTCTGTATTGTCAACTACAGAGTAAAACCTTTCTAGAGCTACTCTTTCTCAAAAAAGATTGAAACAAGACCCTTTGGATCCTAATGGAATTACCAAATACCAATTGTACTAATTTGCCTGTTATGAAATGAGGTGTCTTAGTATTGTATTTTTGAATTACATGAATGGTCTGTCCACATGCATATACTAAACAAAAATGAGCGATATTCTGTGGACTTGAAATTGCCAAGTCTGCTGTCTCCAAAGACACAATGTACACACCAGCCTGTTCGGTCAGCTGAGCAGTCTTCTCACTTTAATATAACCGTATTAAGACAAATTGATAATCAAACAAGTATATATTTATTAAGAAAACATGGATTTAAGTGATGCTAAGCAGAGATAATAGAAACAGAAAATGGTTACAAATCAAAAGTATAATAATGCTTTCTTGGTGACTAAAATTTAACTCAGCAAGCTACAATAATCCTTGTCTAAGAAGTTTCTTACCTGCAAGGAAGAGGTACCTGCCTGACATAGGGCAGTGCATCCGATTCAGGGTGGATTGATTATAGTAGCGGTTCTCAAACTTTTTTGGCTCCGGAGCCCTTTACATGCGTAAAAATTTATGTGGAGCCACAGTGGTCCACTGATTGTATGTGTTGTACCTATCGATGTTTCCAGTTTGTCAACCTCATGGAGCCCCTGGAGATGTCTCGCGGAGCCCTGGGGCTCCGCGGAGCACAGTTTGAGAAACGCTGGATTATAGAATGCATGAAAGATACCTTCTATTACTAACATTCCATCCCGGAATGCCTTTCTACAACGCCTTTCCAGATGCTCAGAGCCTTTAGAACAACGTTTTCAAGAGTTTTTGTTGAATAACTAAAAGCAGGATACATGTGGTGCATGTTGCAGACTACCCTTTTCACCACAGATTGTGAGAAACAGCCCAAGGAACAATTGGCTCTCATAGGGTCCATGCTGCTCCTTTTCAAATGCACAATTAGGAGCACCATGCAACTAGTGGTCAAGGAGGAACTGAGAAGTTACTCTGATAACTCCCCCCACCCCATAAACAAAATGTGCCCAGAACATATTACTTCATGACATCAGGAAATAAGGCAAAAAGAAAAGATAAATATTGCTCTCCTTTTATGTTGCATAACAGAATTCTTACTTACAAGGAGACATGGTGAATCTCAAAATCTGTAAACTCGGGAATATAAGCATGACACTGTGAGCCACTCAATGGCATCTGTACAGTGTAGAGAACAGCCTGTTGTACTGAATCTCATATCAGGCCTGACATGCTCACTACATACAACACATTTCTGTCACAGTGTATATTTATAAGTGTTGTGTGAAGTATCAAATGAAAGCTTGTGATACACCCGTCCTTAATGCCATTGTATGATGTATGAATGTGTAAAGAGTTGTATATGTTTGGTGGAAATTGATCAGGATGAGACGAACAATGGGCCTTATCGGGAGCATGGGGAAACAGCAGGGCATCACACACCACCTGAGGCCACTGTGCATTGTGACACCCATACTTTCATCCTGACTCTTGAGAAGAAGATAGTGAACTTTGTGGAATATAATGGTTATCCATCACTGGGGGACAAAGTGGCCAGTGCTCTCTGTGTCTTTAAATGTGTCTTTCAGTGGGTTTGCTCAGGAATGGCACTGGCATATCAAGAGCAAAATTTGAAGGGCTAGTATGTAGCCCTTCGTTGGTTGGCTTTTGTTTATGTGGTGGGCATTATATTTAATGTACATGAGTATGTGACCTTCTCACTCTGTTCCAGCCACAGTCCCCACTTCTCTTGCAATACATAAGAAGTCTCCGAGGATCAGCCATGTTAGTCTGTAACTTTAAAAACGTGTAGTCCTATGGCTCATGAGAGACTAACAAAGGTATAGAATCATGAGTTTTCATGGGTAAAACCAGCTTTATCACTCCATCTCATGAAGTGGGTTTTACCCACAAAAGCTCATGACCCTAACTTTTGTTAGTCTCTAAGGTGCTACAGGATTACTTGTTTTTACAATATATAAGGTCAAAACTCACTCGAGGTTGGCTATATTTACAAAGAATCTAGTGTAATATAAGAAATTCCAGCCCTAAGATTCTTCCCAACCTTGACTGCTTCTTTGGGTTTGTCCCTTGTTAGCTGCAGTCCAGATAGTTGCTCCGATCTCTTAATTCTAGGGTTGCTCCGATCTCTTAATTCTAGGGTAAGTTTGTGAGTAGCAACTTTCGCTAGAGTCAGCATGAAAACTTCAACAATGCCTTGCAGGATTCCAACATCTGCTAACAGAGCAGGTTAATAGAAGAGCCCTGTTACCTGAAGTCTACCAGAGCTGTCACCATTGCTATTTTGTGGTTGCATGAAAAGCATGACCTAGCCATAGACCTCTCAGTGTGGGGAGGCTGATGACTACACCTTTTTTTGGGTATGGGTGAGAATTAGGTCAGCAGGACTGGTGCTAGACTTGCTGGGACCCGAAGCCCAAGCCTCATGGCCGGGGGCCAAAGTCTAAGGGCTTCAGCACTGAATGTGGGGCTCAGGTTACAGTTCTCCCATCTAGGGCTGAAGCCCTTGAGCATTGGCCCTTTTTGCCCTGGGTGGAAGGACTCTGGCTTTGACCTTCCTGTGTGTGGTGATGGGGCTTTGGCAGGCTTAGGCGTTGGTCCCCTATCCTGTGAATAAGTATTTTGTTGTTGTTGTTATAAAGGGGTCGTGGTGACATGAAATTTGAAATGCCCTGATTTAGGTGATGTACGCGCATAGCAAAGTCTAACAGTTCTTCTACTATTCATTACGTGAGTTGGAGCCAATGTGAGTCACCCTCTTTGTGACTTGCTGGGTGATGTTGTGTGACAGCACCTCTGCAAAAAAATGGCTTGCAACTTGCTGCTTCCATAATCAGGGATAATGAATAAGGCTAAGATTTAGTCATGGGTATCTTTAGTAAAAGTCATAGACCGGTCATGGGTAGTAAACAAAAATTCATGGCCTGTGACCGGTCCATGACTTTTACTATATACATACCCCCTAACTAAATCTTGGCAGCTTCTGGGGCCTCAGGGCACTGCTGTGCTGGCGGCTGGGGGGGAGTGGGGCACATTAGACTTCACTGTTCTGCAGGGCCCTGGAGGCCAATGTCTGGCCCCTGCACTGGCTGTGGGAGCCAAAAGCCTCCATCCACCTGCTGCTCCATAGCCCAGCTTGGGTGCTCCCCAGGGATGACCCTGGACCAATTGCTTGGGCACTCCCATGGCCTGTTGCCCCCAGACCGCAGCTTGGGGTGGTCCCCCAGACCAGCAGCCTGAGCAGTGGTTGGCTGCATGGTGCCCAGGCAGCTGGCCCCAGGATCAGCTGCCAAAGTAAGTAATTCCCAAACATTCCATTCATGGTGGCCAGTAGAGAGGCAATAATGTGAATGTTCCTTTGTTTTCTTGGGAAACCTGGGAAGAGTCATTTATTTTAGTCAATGGTTTCTACTTAAATCCCTGAATAGTGTATATATATTGCTTGTTTACAAAAAAGAAGGAATAGAGACAGAATGAACATCACTAGCAGCTAATGTTACATAGTTTTTATGTGACGAGAAATGCATTTCATGCACCAGCCAGTTCAGGTTATTTAGGTGTAATGTAGGTTCTTTGAATATTAACCTGATACTTAATAAGTAACATATGATGTGATATATTAACATTTTGTTGTAATTTTGCCTTAGTAAAAAGCTTTTTAAAGTCGATTTTTGACTCCCAGGTGGAGATGAAGGTAATATTCTTTGAAGAGTATGCATGCTGCACTGTAAAAGTTATATTTAATCACAGTTCAAAAGTTTCACAGATGAGTGATCAAAAAACTGCTGTGATGATATCCTGGAAAATTAGAAAGAATTGTGGAACATAAAATAAGAAAAAATATTAGCCATCTGGAGTTCAGGTTGTGTGTGTGTGTGTATGTGAAATCTTGTGTAAATCTCCCTTGGTGGGTAGTCTCATGATGGGTGTTGCCTAACTCCATACTCCAAGTCTACAGATTGTTGTTTTTTTTTCTGTGCAGAGATGTTTACCCATGAAATCAGAACATCATGGAAGTTAATGTCTTCTGCACTATGTTTTGATACAACTTAAACAACAAATAGCCCTGCAGCACCTTAGGGTGTGTCTACACTGCAGGCCTTAACTGGAAATAAGTTACACAAATTGAGCTACGTCAATTGCATAGCTTATTTCAAAATAGCTTATTACAAAATTGGGAGCATCTACACAGCACTTATTTCGAAACAGAGCACTCTTCCTCTGACTTCCCTTACTCCTTGTACAATGAGGGTTACAGACATTGGATTAAGAAGTCCTCCAGATTGACACTATTTTGAAATAACTGTCTGCTATGTAGATGCGGACTAAGTTATTTTGAAAGAATGTTGCTCTGTAGACATACCCTAAGAGATTAACCGAAAATGTAGATGGTGTCATAAGCTTTTGTGAACACAACTCATTTCTTCAGATGAATGGAGCAAGGGGTCCAGAGGTACAAAGAAATGGCAGGAAAAGACGGAAGATGGGAATAGGGATGTAAGATTTTGATTAATTAGCTAATTAACTGATTAGTCAATAAGGGCGCCTCTGTGTTTGAAGTGTAGCAACAGCCCCAGGGCTATTGTTACACTTCAGGGGTGAAAGTGCTGTGGGGAGCATGGGGCCAGCAGGGGACTCAACCAGTCCCCCGCTGGCCCCGTGCTCCCCATGGCATTTCAAAGTGTAAGTGCCGCATGGTGCCCAGGGTCAGCGGGGGAGTCCTTAGCTGACCCCGGGCTCTTTGTGGTACTGCTGCTTTGAAACATCGAATGCAGCCGGGTCAGCTGGGGATGCCGGGCTGCATGTGGCATTTCAAAGCATCAGACACTGGGCTGCATGCGGTGCTGCTGCTTTGAAGCATCCTCTCCTCTCCCGCACATCCCCTGCTGCTTCTTTGTGATAGAGGCAGCAAAGAGGGGCAGCGACTAGTTGACTAGCATGTCGACTATCTGATCAGCATTTGCTTATTGGATAGTTGACTAGTTGTTCACATCCCTAGATTGGGGCAAAGAGAAGAGAAAAAAATCTTGTAAATTAAGAGTGTCCATGCTAAATGAGGCTAATAGACTTGGCTGCAAGTGCCCGATACTTAGCTTTTGACATCATTAGGGTGTTGAATTTAGCAGCACATCCAGTTCATGTCTTTGTTCACACCTTGATTAAAAGTGTCAAATTTGCAAATGAAGGCAAGTTCTGCAGTTTCTCTCTCTAGCTCAGGGGTTCTTAACCTTTTTACCTTCACACCTCCCCTGAAAGTGAACTTCATGTTCACACCCCCCTGGGAGCCATTTCGTGCACAGCCTAGCCCCACCCCCTCACCTGACAGGAAGCTAAGGGGCATGGCTAGGACTATAAGAACTCTGCCAGGGAGCTCCGTTGGGGCCCAGCCTCTGAGGCAGACAGAGGCCTGCCCAGAGCTCCTGGCTGACGAGTCTGAGACTTGGGCCAGGCCTCCCACAGCTGCCTTCCCTCAGGTCAGCGAAGGCTTCCCTGCCTGGGCCACCAAGGCCTGGCCAAGCCGGCCAGCAGGGCTACCCTCTGACCTAGAGGAACCCAAGGCTCTACTGGTACCTGGCGATTCGGAGGACCGTCCTGAGCTGAAGGGCCGGCTTGAACCCCGAGGCCTGCCTGAACCCTGGGACCTGGTGAACCAGCTGGACGCAGCCATCCCAAGCTAATTCCCAAGTCCGACAGCTGGTGGCGCTGTGGGGTGAGTGAACCCCGTTACAATGCCTAAATGAATAATATGAGCTTTTTACTTTGAACCTTTTCCTAACAAATTTACGTAATATTTGAAGATGAAAGTCGGCAATGCTCGTGTACTGTTATTGTAGTGTGTCGTCACATAGACCTGATTGATTCACACTGCTATTATAGTGTGCCGATCTCTAGAAGTTAATAAGAAATTAATGTTTATAATTTTAATTCATAATATTAATTATGAAGAAATCTAAACTTTAGAATTTTATCCAGTGAGAAGGCAATTGCGATAAATTTTCTGGGAGGGCACCTCACACCTCCCCTGTATCCCCTTCACACCTCCCCTGGAGAGGCGCACCTCACTGGTTAAGAACCCCTGCTCTAGCTGGTTTTTGAAATTGCTTTGTAAGAGTATAGTCACTTTTAGATCCACTAATGAGTGCCCGGGCAAGTTATGGTAGCTCGCTCTTGTCTTTTTTAATTCTGGTATGTTTTTTGTTCTAAAACTGTTTTCAATTAACTATATATTTCTTTGCTTAAAAAATGTACCATAGATGCCTTTGAAATAGGGACTTTTTGGCAAAGTGAAGGAGCAATTTGCATTTTTGTACAACAATCATGGAATGATTTCCCAAGAATTTCAACATGGGCTTAAAAGGATTTTTAAAACAGTCAGTGAGGAGCTGGCATACCTTAGTGATGATTTGCCACACACTCTGTATAATGCAGTATAAATGCCTGGATGAAAGTGCTCAGCTTTATTGAATGTTAGTTACAAGTTTTTGGCAGTGGATTGGATGAATATTCTCCTGAGAGACTTTTTCTTTTCTTTACACAATCAACATAGTACAAATAATTGTCTGTTCTGGACCTCTGCTAGAAACCCTGAATGTTTATCTTCCCTAATCTTAGCAAGGCAAAATGCAGAAGTGACTCAGTAGGAGTGACTCAGTCAGGCAGTGAGGAGGTAGTGAAACTGCGAAACGGTTTCTGTTTTCCAAATAACAACAGCAGGTCCAGAGGTCCAGTGTGATGCATAGACTAATAAAATAAATCTAATGTTAGTGAGTTACAGATTACTGAAACACTTTCCAGAGAGCTTTTCTTACAACAATTTTTGAAGCAGTCATTGAATATTAGAAGAAAAGTTTTTCTGTGAACCTGAGACACCAGTGGCAGATGACTGTGTGACTTAATTGAATTGACAAAGATTATTTGGATCGATCTATCTATCTATCTATCTATCTAATCTGTTTTCAGTAAGTGTATAGTAATAATTCTTCTAATAATATGATATAGTTATCATATTATTATTGCGTTAGAAGAATTATTACTATACACTTAGTGAAAAACATCAAAGCAGATGGGTGAGAAATGTCGACACTTGAGTATCAATGAACATAGCATATGCCAACCATGGGTAGGTGGAATGTACCACTTAACAAATTATTCTATTTTTAGCACTGTAACCTTCTTCATACACTTTCAATCAGAAGATGAGTCTCATATATGTGAGGCAGCCAAAAGAAGCTGCCAGTTGTGGCCTTTTCATATGCTTTCTATGGTTTTAGTCTGCAGACCTAATACTGAAATATCTTGCAGCAGCTGGCTGTGGAGTGCTGGCCGGTTTGCTGTAGCCATGGTGTGGAATTTCCCTGTGTATTGAGTATATTTAGACAGGAGCACACTTAGAAATGTGTTGTAAAATTGGACGCCAGCCTGGGGAAGTTTGGGCCTCCTTGGTTTACTTACTAAGCCGATGTTTCAATGGAGAAGCAAATTTGATTTTTCCAAGCCCCCCCTCCCTTTTTGTCTTTCTCTCTTCTCTTTCCTCCCTACCTTTTGCTAAAGAGACATCATTGATTGCTGAGAAGAACTGAGCTACTTAACCTCATCTCCTACTGGTGGTCATGAGAACAATACAGACAGGGGGAGGGTGTCAAAGGTTACCTTTTGAATATGTTTTAAGAGCTAATTTATTGCAAGGAGGCAGTTTCACCTTGGCTGTATTTTCTCGTGGAGAAGACCACACTTGAGTTTGTTCATTGGAAGTTCTCTTTAGCAGCCTTTCTATGCCCCATGTGCAGAATACAATAGCAGCATTTTTCAACATGGAGGAAGAACTGAAGGGAAATAAAAATGGGCTACTCTGGAGCAGAACGTGGAGGCTATTTGATTACAGATGTTTTTATTATAACAGCTTTATTTCCTAGTTATATTTTTATCCTGTAATTGGATACAATTTGCTTAATAGAATGTATGAAAGGGGGTGCATGGAGAAGGGAGAGATTTTCATAGCCATCCTGTCAAAGCATGCCCTGGGTCTTTCAAGAAAACAGGATTCTGATTTACTGTGAGTGGTGGTAGAAAATTCCCTTCTTTGAGCACTCATTACTACAAACCTAGGAGACATTTCTTTGGAAAATCATGTTGTTTGAGTATTCTGGACCTCTGCACTAGCCTGCAAAACCAAGAGATCGTGTAAATTTTAAAGTTATAAGCTGTTTGCCTAGATTTAAACAATCTGACCATATTCGGCCCCCCTGTTGCTCAGCTACAGCCCAGCAACCCATTCCCCAGGCGTTCCCTGTCTTTTGTAAAAACTCTAGATCTCTTAAATTTATCTTAAAAGCAAACTGCACTGGTTATATTTATAGCTGAGACCTCAAAACAGTTATATGGAACAGTGTAAAGACCCCCCCACACACGTATGACCCTCGACCTGTCTTTGCAATTTAACTTTATTAACACAGTGGGGAAGGTCTGCTGTTTCTTTGCTTCATGGCAAGAGAAGAGGCTAACTTGCTGTACACTTGGACCCCTACGTCCCTGAGCACTCCTGTGATGTGCTACGCATCTTCAATTCCCATAGACTTCAATGAGAACTGGATGTTCAGCACCTCAAAGGAGAGCAAAATTCCTTGACGGATGAAGCCATGGGGAATTACTTCTATGGAGCATCTTCAGAGATTTTTTTTAATTGCTTGCAGTAGGAGAGGTCATTTATTGTTGTAACATCAAACCTGGTTGAAATGTTTTGACGCTACTAAGAAATCCTTTGACTACCTAAAATCCTGCGTGATAGAATATCGGTATCTGCATCCACAAAAATGAGCCACGGATATCAGTATTGACATCCACAGATGTAGATAAAGCATGGCTATAAAGCAGATATCCGTGGATTTGCAGGGCTATATGAATACCTATTCACCTTGGCTAATAAACCAAGCTCAGTGCTCCATATGGCTTCACAAGCAGGAACACGAGTGAAATGTCACTTGTATTAAAGCAGAGGATGGATATAATAGGATATTCTATGTTGAATATGTCCTTTGCATTGGTACCTTTGTACACCTTCCCCTTTATACCTAATGATTTTAGAAATGTTTTCATGATATTTGTTAAAAGTGAGTTTAGGATACTTTGGACCTTTCTTTGAGTTTAGGTAGAAGTAGGAAAGGGTTTTTTTGCTTGCTTATTTGGAAACAGCCAAGGAGAAAGGTGACTAGTTTAGTGGGAAGCTGCACATGGGGGTAGGGATGGGAGGGCATGATGGAAAATCATTGACTCAGTGAGAGCTGCTTTACAGTCAGCATAAGTAATTCTTGGCTTCTAGTCTTGGACTCTCATCCTGCACCTCTATGTGGTGGTGGGGTGAAACCCTGAGTTTACACAGAGCCTCATGAAAATCAGTAGCGATCAGCATGGGTGCGCTGGGGTCAGTGTACACACATGCAGATGCAGGATCAGCACCTATACGTGCTATTTAGGGAGACTGGGTGATCCCTTTTGTTGGTCAGATGGGAAATGATGGCTTTATAAAAGTGGTTTAGGGCTTGCATTTGATATGTTCATGCCATATGGTCTAATCTCTAGAAAGGAGGCTTGATAACGTACTCTGGATTCTGTTCCCAGTAATTGTGATCTTGAACAAGTTACATCCTCTTCTGTGCTTTATCTGTTCCCGGTCTCTGCCCTCAAACATTGCTTAGGACACAAAAAAGACTCCGCCACCTAGCCTATCCTAGGTTGCTCTTTGTATGCTGTCTATGTGAAGTTTCCCCCTCTAGATACTGCTTGAAAGAGGGTTTTTTTTCATGTGGCTCCTTTATGCTTAGTTTTGCACAGCTGAACAGTAAGGATTATAGCACCTACTTTCCTCACAGAGCAGGGTAAAGATGAGTGCCAGATTTTTTTTTTAAATATTTTGGTGCCTAGGGAGGCAGGTAGGTCCTTTATCAGATTTTTCATAGTGTTTAGACATGCCTAACTCCCACTGTTTTCATTAACTCCCAATAGTATTTAGGTTCCTGGGCACTTCTGAAAAGCTCACCAGGTTCCTTTCTGGCTCGTTAGGTACCAAAATACTTCAAAAAAGTCTGGCCATTAAGCTTTTTTGAAAAGTATGGCACTAATATTTATACCTAATCTAAGTGCCAGGAAAATATTAATAAGTCTGGGGACCAATTATAATTTTGAGTAGGACTGTCAGGCAATTTAAAAATTAATCACACAATTAAAATTCTTAATCATTAAGTTAAACAGTAAGACACCATTTATTTTAATTTTGGATGTTATCTGCAATATACTGATTTCAATTACAACACAATAAAAACTGTTCAGAGCTCACTTTATATTTATTTTTAATAAAAATGTTTACTCTGAAAAAATAAATATTTTAATTCACCTAATACAAATTCCATAGTGTAATCTCTTTATCATTCACATTGAAATTATAAATATAGAAATATGTACAAAAATAACTGCATTCAAAAACAAAACAATGTAAAACGTTAGAGCCTACAAGTCCACTCAGTCCTCCTACTTGTTCAGCCAATCACTTAAGGAAAAAATGTGTTTACATTTGCAGAAAATAATGCTGTCTTCTCTTTTTATGTCACCTGAAAGTGAGAACAAAAATTCACATGACACTGTTGTAGCTTGCATCACCAGATATTTACATGCCAGATATGCTAAAGATTAATTTATGCCTCAACCACGATTCCAGAGGACATGAATCCATTTTGCTTACAGGTTCTACTCAGTAATGGTCCAATACAGAGCAGACTGATGCATATTCATTTTTGCCATCTGAGTGACATGCCACAAGAAGCAGCCTGATTTTCATTTTTGGTGGCTTGTCTTCTGCATTTTCTGCATTGGAGCATTGCTCTTCTAAGATGCCAAAAAACAAGGTCCACACCTCATTCCTCTCAGGTTTTAGAAAGCTCTTCACTTTCTTAAACTTTCGGTCAAGTTCTGTAGCTGTCTCTAGAAATCTCATATTCCGTTACTTTCCTTTTGTTTTGTCACACCTGTCGTGAAAGTGTTCTTAAAACAAACATCATTCATGACAGCTATAACATGAAATCTATAGCATAATGTGGGTAAAACAGAGCTGGAGACATACATTTTCTTCCACCGCCCCCTTGTGAGTTCAGTTGCACATTTTATTTAACAAATTTTTTTAACAAGCATCATCAGCATAAGAGCATATCCTCTGGAATGGTGGCGAGGCATGACTAGCTATATAACAAAAAAATTATATTTATAAATTGCATCTTCACAATAAAGAGATTACTCTATGGGCATATCTAGACTATGCTGAACGGTCGAAAGAGGATATGCAAATTCCACGGGGAATTTGCATATCTTCTCCGATCGCACTTTTGAAAGCAGAGCTTTCGAAAGTGAAAGTAATTAAGAAGTGGCTTTTTTGGTGAACTGCCCCCTTTGTTGAAAAGCCGCTTTTCCTCTAAAAAGGAGGTTTACGCGGCTTTTCAACAAGGGGGAGGGGGTTTCGTCAAAAAAGCCGCATCTTAATTACTTTCACTTTCGAAACCTCTGCTTTCAAAAGTGCGATCGGAAGAAGATATGCAAATTCCCATGGAATTTGCATATCTTCTTTCGACCATTCCCCTGTAGTCTAGATGAGCCCTTCGGTACTTATGAGGTGAATTGAAAAATACTGTTTTAATCATGTTTACAGTGCAAATATTTAATAAAAATAATGTAGAGTGAACACTGTATGCTTTGCAATCTATGTTGTAATACAAATCAATACATTTGAAAATGTTGGAAAACATCCAAAGTATTTATAAACAATAGAATACTAATTGACATTTAACAGTATAATTAAAACTGATTAATCGTGGTTAATTTTGAAATCTCAATTAATTTTCCTGAATTAATCATGGGAGTTAACTGCTATTAATCAATAGCCCTAAATTTGAGGACTAATGTGGTTCAGGAAAATTTGGGACTACTATATTAACTGTTATAGATAATAAAAGGTGTCTTGTGAGTCCATTAATTCTTTAGATATAGTAGGAGCAAGAAAAAGATGAAGGAAAGTGTATATCCACTACTTAGCAGGGAAGGAGAACTAATAACATGAGCTCAAGAAAGCTAAGATGCTTTGTGCCTATTTTGCTTCAATTTTCACTTAAAAAGCTAATGACCAGATTGCTCAACACAATTAATATGAACAAATCTCACCAAGCAAACTAAATTTCTTTCAGTGATAGGATTATTAACCTAGTGCAGTGTTTCCCAAATGGTGTTCTGTGGAACCCCGGGGTTCCGCGAAGTGAAAATAAAGGTTCTGCGAGAAAATTCCATTACAATAACATTTTATTATTTAAAAAAAAATTGTACAGATTAAATGTGATTTTTGTTTTTAAATATATGCAATTAAACTAAATGTTGATCTCATGACCTTGTTTAGCATTTGTGTATTATTATCCTTACTTATTTGTGGTCTACTTTTTCAGCTCCATATAAAAGACTGTTATTAGGGGGGTTCACAAAATTCTTTTGAGTTTAAAAGGGTTCCATGGCCAAATAAAATTGGGAAACACTGACCTAGTGAATTGGGGGGGGGCACAGTAGAGATGATACATTTTGATATTAGTAAGGTTTTTTGTCACTCCCATATGACAGCTCATAAGCAAACTACGGAGAGGTGATCTAGATGAAATTACTATAAGGTGGGTGCAAAACTGGTTTGAAGACCATACTCAAAGAGTAGTTATCAATGGTTTGATAAAGTCTTCCAGTATGTAAGGGTTGTTGTAAAGGAGATGGTGATCAATTGTTCTCCAACTCCACCAAAGGTAGAACAAGATGTAATTGGTTTAATCTGCTGCAAGAGAAATTTAGATGAGATATTAGGGAAAATTTACTAAGCTCTGGAGTAGCTTCCAAGGGAGGTCATAGAATTCCCATCACTGGAAGCATTTAAAAACAAGTTGGACCAACACCTATCAGGAACGGTCTGGTTTCCGTTGGTCCTGCCACAACATGGACAGCTGGAATTTTTGGGAAAAAAGGGATTTTGAATTCTTCTCTTTGGTATACTCCTTCTTTTTGCATTGGAGAGAATGAGAAGATTCAGAAGAGTGCACAGAAGTCCAAGAAAGGAGGGTCTACCCCAAATGGGTAATATTATGGGAACTCTGTAAAACTCCTCACTGGACCACTTAAATACTTGGTATGTAAGAGTCAAGGTGAAAGGGCCCTCTCCCTGAGGTAAGTTAATAAAGTTGCCGCCTGTCACTTACCTACATCCTGTGTCTGCCTTCATTTACCAGCACATCCGGATGAACTTCTGGTGTGCCCACTCTATATACCCATATGATAAAAAAACAGATTGGTTGTAGTGACTGTCTCCTTTTGTTAAATGTCATACGCCATAAATAGTTTGTCTGATTAACTTCAATTTGTGTGTGACTGAGAGAGAAATATCCATTGATATGCCTCCCTAGCAAATTTAAACTTTTGGTTTTGTCTCTGTAAGAAAAAGGGCAAGATGACTTGCATCGTCTTTTAATGAAAGCTTAGCTCCATGCCAGTCTTCTGTGGCCCTGATTTAAGTCTGCAACACTGATGTTACTAGTTGAAATCATAACTAACTTTTAAAATAAAAAATGAATAAACTAATTTCTGCTCCTGTGCACTAAATCTTGAGAGGATGAGTCCACTACATTATTTATATCACAGTTTCTGGTTTTGTTTTTGTTTTGCTGTTCTGTAGAAAAAAAAAAAAAAGCTAGATTTTTGAGCTGGCGAAGATCTGTATTTTAAGGGAAAGAGTGTCAGTTGAAAGCCACTTACCTGATCTGAGTCATTTCAGATTTGGTAGAAATACTCTGCCTTGACTCCAGACCTGAATTACCAGTTCAGAGGATGATATTCAGTTACTTATGGATTTTGGTTGTAAGTCATAATCAGGATTACAAAGGAAACTTCTGGGTCAGAATACTTACTGAGGGTCAGGTCAAGTCTCCTCTTTCATTTCTGAGTTTGGATGTGGGTGTCCAATAAAGAAGGGAGTTTTTTTTAAGAGAAATGTTCTTGGGTAAATTTAAAATAATACATTTATAGCTCTGGAACAGACCTCAAGTAATGCAGTCTGAAGCATGAGACGTGGAAGTTTGGAAAGTATTTTTTGTACAGGTTGTTCATGTTGGACTCATTTATGCATCAAAGTACTCTACTGTGTGATGTACACAGATGTGGCTTTACACATAAACTGAATAGCCTCTTACTTTTATTTCAAGGTTTCAGAACCAAATTTTATAGCTTTTGGCAGTGTGCACCTAGAAGTTCGCAAATAGTTCTATAAGCAACATCTTGTGGTCATAAATTGTTGCAGTCATTTTAGGTTTGTAAAACCCCTACATAAATCTCCATGTAAGCACGACAATAAAAAGTGCAAATGTGTTTCTTGGGTCACCATTGCTGTGAGTAGTGTGTAATAGTACCCTAAAAACTACAAGGGGAAACCTATCTCATTACTTATTTTTTAGTTCCCACCATAACATACTGCAGTAGTAAAATTGCTAAGCCTTCTGTTTATTGCCCCTTCAATGTATGGCAATGTAAGTGGACCACAGGCACTCAAAGATAAAATAGGGCTGCCTTTTTCAATATTAATAGTGCAGATGCCAAGTGTCTGCTTTGCTGGAACAGACAATCCAGATTTAATTGTTGTGGGCTTTCTCAGCAACTTATTTACTCATTTCACACAGCCTTTGGGTTTCTTGTTTACTGGTACAGCTTGTATTGTTGAACACATGGCTGGTACTAGTCTGTAAGTCATTTTTGAAGAGTATTGGCTAAATGGATGAATTGTTATTGGAAACATCCCTGGCTTGCTCTTATATTTTACATTGCTAGCATTTATGTGGAAAACGTTTATGCATGTTAGTCTTTGAGTAGCTCTTAAGAACAGTTGCAAAACTTATTCTTTATCTGTATTATGATAGTGAAAGAGCGGTCAGGAATTTTTTGATTAAACAGTTTATCAGAAAAATGGCAATTTGTGAAATCTGAAATTGTTTTGTGAAGGGACTGGTTTAATGAAATTTTTATAATTGGGAAAGTTTTTCGGGTCCAGAGTGGAGTCAAGAAAGATTCCACACCAGGAACTCGGTGGTATGGTATGGCAGTCAAATAGTCCCAATTTTGTCTTAATGCAGAATAGGAATTGTTTTGAAAATGAGAAAATTTTCATGGGATGGCAAAACTGTTTTAATTTGATTAAAAAATTGAAACAGCTTAAATGTGGAATGGAATGAAACTTCAGATCCTCAAAAGTGTAGGAGGTTTAGAAATCCATATTTGAATTGTGAAGGACAGATACTTTTAAAATTGTATGTTTAAATCATACGAACTGTAGATATTCTGAAGTGAAAAGTTCCACTTCTCTTGAAATAAAATGTTACAGGTTAAATGTGTGTTGGGGAAAGGAACTGATTTTTGCATTTACTCAGATTTATAACTGGGAGGAGTTGATGTTGCATGGGACTTGGTTTGAGGATCTAGCTATGATGGGGACAAGGGAAAGTCATTCCGTATCTACTATATACCTTTCTCAGAAGGGTCAGAATCTGTAAAGCTCCTTGGGCAATTGAATGACACGGTTTCTTTTCAAGAGACTGTTTAGAGTCAGTGAGATTGCAGATGCTAAAATAGGTAATTTGGGTAGAAATTGATTTAAGGCTAAAATTTCTCCTATTTGAACAGATCAAAATCCCTCTAGTTTCACATTTTAATACACCTTTCTCAGTGTGTCCTGGATGGCTCCTCCAGCAAACTTGTTGCTCTGTGACCCTAACCCTATTTTTACATTACTTGCCCCTTTAACTGTGGGAAGTACTTCTAAACTTAAATGGCCTCTCGCAGGGGAGTCCTGCATGCTTAAAAGCAGATTAGCCTCTAGGGTCAGTGGCCCTTTATGACTCACTAAGACATTTTTAAGAATGGCCAAGCCTGGTGCTTTTCTCCTATTCTGTCTAGACTACAATGTTTTATTACCTTTTCTGATAGTTTTGTCGGAAGAGGCTTTTCTGAAATTTGGCCCATCTACACTGGGCCAAATTTCAGAAGAACCTCCTCTTTTGGAAGAGCCCTTCTTCCTCATGGAAGGAGGAAGACAGACCTTCTGAAAGAGCATGTCTGCTCTTCTGCAAAAAAAAAAAAGCAGAAGAGCAGACATGTTCCCTTGACGTGGCGGAGGTTTTCTGCGATACCTCGGTATCCTGGAAAAACCCCATAGTCTAGATGTAGCCTTACTGAAAGATCCACTAGCCTTACTGTCAGTCCTTACATAGCCACAGCTGCACTAATGCTCATATACTGCCTCTTTGAGATAATTCTGAAATACAGTTGCTTAAAAAGAAGAAAAAAGTTACTTCTGATTACTTATAGGTTAATGATACTGTTAATAACTAATTTTGATTTATTTCTAAGACTGCCTCCTCTGGAGCTAGATGAATCACAGAAACCCTTTGAATAATTATTCTATTAAAATGCCAACACTTGTAATTAATACATTTTCAGTGGCATAACCTAGGCATAGATTCTACCCAGAGATGGACTGGGGCAAGTGATAACACTTTGCTGCACCTGAAGAGGCCTAGAACTGGTTGCTGGAGTAGAGCTGTAAAATTTTGGGGGGGATGAATAGCTTATTTCACCACAAAATGCAGTTTCGATCAACTCAAAGCTAATCACAAATTGGACACAATTTCTATAGTTTCAGCCAAAAATAGTTTCAGGATAGATTAACGATGGGACTTAGGCACCAGTGGCAGCCTCTCTCTACTCTTTCGCCCAATGGTAAGCACAATTGTGTGGGATTTAGGATTCCTAGGTTCAATTCCTCCTTCTGCCTGATGTGGAGCAGAGATTTGAATTTGAATCTTGCTCTCTCCTTGGTGAAAGGAGCTTGAGAAAAACCTGCCTCTGAATACCTTATAGTGCTGCAGTTAGGGCTTCTCCTGTGAAGCAGGAGACCCAAAGACAAATCATGCATAGGTAGGAATGTAACCTAGGTCTCCCGTACCCCAGATGAGTTCCCTATCCAATAGGCAAAAATTTACAAGAATACCATACTCCAGCTATTTATTAAATCTATCCCTTTACAAATCTCTCTCAATTTGCTGCATTTAAACAAAAAAAAATCCTCCATTTCTTGGAACTACCAATCGTGCCCTGAAAAATCAGATATTTGATGAACCCCAAAAGTGGGCGGGACCAGGTTGACCAGAAAACATGCTGAGACATCTCTTTGACAAAACCTCTATTGGTGTGTGTTGAGTTGCAAGTAGTGACTGATAGTTGTTCAGTCCTCTTGGGAAATCCAGGTCTAGCCCTTCTGATTATTCAGTGTATATAGCAGCCCAAACTGTCAGGATCATTACAACATAGTACTGTCTTGAGTTAGCATCAGTTCAGGTTACAAAACTTTTGCTCGCTGGAGAAGTGCTAGTAAAGAGGCAAACACTCAGCCCTGGTCTACACTCGGGGGTTATTTCGAAATAAGCCCCCTCTAAGGTCGAATTTATAAGCAGAGCATCCACACTACCAAGCCCGTTATTTCAAAATAAAGGGCCTCTTATTTTTAAATCTGTACTCCTGCTTTTCTCGAGGAATAATGCTAATTTTGAAATAGTTATTTCGAAATAGCGGTAGTGTGGATGTGCAGGTACTGTGATTTCAAAATAATTGGTCTCTGGAGGCTTCTTGCAGCTACAGCTCTGACCTCTCTGGCCACACCTGGCATCTCCCCTGCTCTTCCTCTCATGCAGAGCTTAAAAGTCCCGGGAGCAGAAGGGCTTCTTGCAAGTGGCAGGCTTTGCAAGCCCTGTGCGAGAGACCACCATCCGAGGCAGGCATGAGCAACCCCAATGCTCACTTGGACCCTCCCACAGCTGCCAGCAGTTCTGCTGCTCCTACAGTAGCCACTGCCCAGGGACACAGGAGAGCTCTGGCCTGGACTGGTATGGAGATCCTGGACCTCATCACGGTCTTGGCGGAGGAGACCAACCTCCAAGATCTTCGCACCAGGAAAAAGAACACAGACATCTACGGCTGGGATCGCCACCATCCTGGCTAACAAAGGGCACACCAGGACCGCATGAAGATCAAGGAGCTGCAGCAGGCCTACCACAAGGCCAGGGAGCAGAGTGGACTCTCTGGGATGTCGATACACACCTGTTGCTGTTGTGAACAGCTCAGTGCCATCCAGGGAGGAGAGACTGGTCACCTCCCCCACTGACATTGTCAAGTCTGGCCAGGACTCATCTGGGGCTAGCCTGCAAGAGTGCGGGATGGCCGAGGAGGAGGCAGCCAGCCAGGTGACCATGCCTGCCAAGCCATGTCCCTCACTCTGCAGCCAGTCCCCCACTCCCAGGACATCTCCCAGGCTTCTGAGGAACCCAGGGAAGGTACTTCAGCTGAGTTCTACAACTTTCCCTACCTACACATGGGGACAGGTGCACTCCTCTCTTGGCCTACTTGGCCTGGAGGGTCGCACAACAGCCTGTTCACATGTGTGCACATGGAGTGCCAGTCCAGACCATTCAGCTCCCTGATGCTCTCATACCCTCAGTCCTTTTCACAAGGTTCCTGGAGAGACCTGCCTTATTCCAGCCTCTGTGGTGAGACGCCTTCCCATGCCAAGCCACCACTAAGGAGTCTGGGGTCATGGAACCACACAGCAGTGCCGCACACGGCGCAGGGTCATGCCCGCACTCAGTCAGCATCTGCTCCTGGTCAAGTACGGCAATGTGGAGGAGACTGATCCCCTGCATGGAAACCTGCCGGTGGGAAGAGGAGAGAAACCCAGTAGCACTCTCTCCAGCAAGTGGCATCTGCTGCTCACATGCACCTTCCCCAGCACCTTTCCCCATCCTCCAGCGGACAGGGATAGAAGTTCTCATTCTGCAGGATGCTGCCCATGCCGGGCCTGGCATGTGCAGGACACAGAAGGAAGCTGAGCTGCCCTGTCCCCTCCTCCCACCCGTAGGCTACTGGCCTGGCCGACACTTTCCCATGCCTGCTTGTCCCCTGGCCATGGGTGTTGCAGTGCTCCCCTGAGACATCTGTGCCCCTGCTGAAAAGGGCCCACTGTCTAAGCAACAGATGGCCTTGCTCGAAGCACATCACCATCATCTGAACCAAGACCTTCAGTGTTCGCTCAGAGATTGGGGCTAGGCTTCATGCACAGTGTCTCCTGGGATGACTGCCCTTGTTGTTTTTCTTCACAGCTGGGCCAGCTGCTAGTTTTGCATGTCCCCCACCATCTACGCAATTGAGCAGGATCCACAGATGGAAATGCACATGGGAGGAGCTCATGCGGGAGCAGATGGTGTGTCTGCAGTCCCTTGTGCAGGGACTGAGGACCAGTGCCAGGAGCAGGCCGCTGAATGGAAGGAGTGTCAAGCCAACCCAGCTGAATAGGAGCAGAGGAAGGCCACCTGGGACCAGCTGGCATTCCAGCATGATGCCATGTTCTCCTCCCTCACCTCGGTGATGGAATGGATGGTGTCGTGCAGGAAGCAGGCCACCAGCTGTTTCCCTGCACCCCTATGGCTTCCCCTCCTCACCTCTCCAGGGGTCGCCAGGGCCCCCGAATACATGGTAGTGGGACCTCTAGTGCAGCCGAAGCCTCCAGACCACTCGGAGGCAGGTGCCACTCTCAGCCCCATCTCTAATGTCCCTCTCCCCGCTTCCAGGTTCTTTTCCCAGTCTCTCCCCTGTTGTGCGTCTTCCCAATAAAGATTCCTGGGCTTTTTTAAAATATGGCTTTATTATTTGCTCTGCAGGGGAGTGGGGAAGGTGGGAAGGGAGGGCAGGGGAAGGGAGTGGTGGGGGAGGAAAGGTGCACACAGGGAATGCAGGGGCCCCTGGTGGAGAGGCACGGGGCAGAGTCTCAGAACTGGTCTTGCATGAAACTTCTTCAAGGCCTCTCTGATGAGCACAGCCCCTTGATGTGCTCTCTGTATCGCACTGGTATCCAGCTGCTCACATTCCCTGGCCAGATGTTCAGCCTCTGGCCCCCCACCCTGGCAGAAAAGTCTCCCATTGCTCTCACAGAGGTTGTGGAGCACACAGCAGGTTACCACCACAAAGGGGATGTTGCACTTGCTGAGGTTCAGATGAGTGAGGAGACTCCTGAACCTCCCCTTCAAGTGGCTGAATGCACATTTAACGACCATGTGGCACCTGCTCAGCCTGGCATCGAAGTGCTCCTTGCTGGGGTCCAAGCTGCCTGCATAGGGCTTCATGAGCCAAGGGAGTCAGGGAAGCTCCGTCACCCAGGATTATGATGGGCATGTCCACCTCCCCAGCCCTGATGGTGCAGTGGGGGAAAAAAGTGACGGGGTGGCTCTTTCAGAAGAGGCAGGAGTTCCGGAAGATGCAGGCATCATGCGTCTTTCCCGACCATCCCACACTGATGTCAGTGAAGTGTCCTTTGTGATCCATGAGGGTCTGCAGCACCATGGAGAAGTGCCCCTTTCTGTTTATGTAGTCTGAGGCACGTAGGTCGGGGCCAGGATGGGGATGTGCGTGCTGTCTCTGGCCCCACTGCAGTTGGGGAAGCCCATGGCGGCAAAGCCGTCCATGATGCGGCCCCAGCTGTGTGTTTCCACATGCTGAACTGGTTCCCGACGGAGCAGTAGCTGTCCAGCGAGGTGAGCTTCCAGAGGGTGAAGGCCACACGCTTCTGCACAGGGATGGCAGGTCGCATACCAGTGTCCTGTCCCCTGAGGGCAGTGGCGAGCCACCCACAGAGCACCAGAAATGTAGCCTTGTGCATGCGGAAGTTTTGTAGCCACTGCTTATGGTCCCATCCCTGCAGGACGATTTGGTCCCACCAGTCCAAGCTCGTCTCTTGCCACCAGAAGTGGCATTCCATACTCTCCAGGGGACTGAGGGGCATGTGCAGCAGCAGGAGCACCAGGACCTGGGAGAGCAGGGCCTGTGGTCCACACTGGGGTTCATCCTGCAGGTCCTGCTCCTCATCCTGCTGGAGCAACATGCGGGAAGTTTGGAAGTACTGCGCCATGAGATGCAGCATGAGGCCTGTGAGCCTGGCACTGCTTTGCAGCAGCTCTGGCTCCATGCTGTGAGTACTGTGGTGTCCTCAAGGGCAACCAGAGCACAAGAAGGCAAGTGCCCACTGCGTCCTTTTTGTGTCCTGCGAGGGGGGAGGCAGTGGAGTGGCTTGTGAGACGCAGCCATAGAGAGGAGCCCCTGTAAGCACGTGTCGCAGCTAGCCTCATCAAGCAGCCAAAGGAAGTATCCACCCTTCTGATTCCCTCCCCAAAATGCTTCCATGGGCTCTAAGTCTGAGGCAGGCGCCACTGAATGTGGACATGCTATTTCGGGCTAATTCTGACTAATTTTGATGCTTCCCTGTAGTTCAGACATGTTGTTTTGATTTTGTTAAATGGGGACGTAAGTCGATTTCAGTAATTTGGAAATAGTTTCTAATGTACACATTCCCTCAGAATGCTACTGCAGGTTTGCTTTATTTATATAGTGACTATAATTACCTTATTGATTTGCTATCTGGGAATTTGATGATGGATGAGTTCCATACGTTCTGTTGCTCAGCAAAAGACAGAAAATTTGATACAAAAACTCGAGGGGGAGAAAAGAAGGACTTTTGTTGTTTTTAAAGCATGTGTTACTATGCAAGAAACACAGAGGGCGCTCAGATACCAGAGAAAATATAACGTATTGGCTACCACATCTCCACACTGTATCACAGAGTTAAAAGCTATCCTGTTTTTATCAAATGAAAATATGCCATTAAGTGAATATCCATTTTTTTCTATAATTACATAAGCCCCCAAAATCATACGGTGTTGCTTTCTTGTGCTTTTCCTAGCTAGCTAGCTATGCAAATTAATGAATGAAAACAAACTTGGCTTCTGGAAATTTAGAAATGCTAATAATATTTTAATCTGATTTTAGATATGCAGTCCATGAATATGTGACTGTTTAATATCTTACATATCTTAAAAATGAATGTTCCAATATGAAAATGGCGATTTATCAAAAGATAACACTTGTATTTCAAAACTTTACTTCAAAAATACTTGACACAAAGTGTTTCAGTAATGTGAATGTACTCCCATTTTGACATTTTTGTCATGAAACATTTCAATTTTCATTTTGAAATGACATTGCATTGCCAATTTTTATTACTTTTTTTTTAAAAAAAAGTCAATACCTGGTTATTATTATCACTATTTTTGAAATTGTTTCACTGGAAACTTTAACATTTTTGCACCATTTCAGAATACATAACAAATGTCATGTGTGAGAAATTTCCTGTGAAATGAAAAATCAGTTTCCTGCCACACTCTACTCAAGAGTCCTAATATCTAATTCAGAGATATCTTAAAATCTCATGAGAATAATTTGAGTACTTGGACATCGGCTGTGAATCCAAACTACTTTCAATTTCAGCCTCAAAATCAAACCTGATCTGGATCTCAAGTTGTCTCCAGTATACAGTACTTATTTTAGGCCAGATTTTTAAAAATGTTCAGGATACAGCAACTTGCATTGTTCACTAAGTGCTCCTGAGTGGGAAATGAACTCTTTTTTGGAAAATCTGTCTCTAACTGTGGGTGCTGTGCATATATGAAAATCTAGTTCAATGTGCTCATACATATGTACATGTGTGTAATTATAGGTGAAGCATGTAGCAACATCTAGAGTAAAGACTACCAAAATTTTATTCTGAAAGACTTTTTTTCAAATGCTTTTCACTTTGTAATTTTCTTTTTTTTTTTTTTTTTTTTTTTTGCTGAAATTTTCCACCTATATTCCTAGATGGAAAACAATGTTGTTGGTCTTTTCAAAGTTTGAGGGAAGCCAGTTCAATTGAATATATAAACCACAAACACACACATAATGGGGGAGAAATGCTTTTGTCATTCTATTTATTTTTAAAACGTGTCATATGTTGCAACTCTTTTGTTCAATATCTCTATCTCAGAAGAAATGATAGAAACTTGGAATTTTGGAGTTATAAGCAGAAGTTACATAGCCAGAAGAAAATCTCTTTTGATATGGCTGCTTGATAAGGATTTAATGAAAGTATTTTGTATGCATGCACTTGTTTTTTCCTATACTTTTTAATGCAAAGACCTTTCAACATTCTATTAATTCTGAGCATACATGTCAGTGAGTTAAGCTGATTTTCATTTCTGAAGGATATAATCTGTGATGCAAGAGTGGAATGTGCAGTACTGCAGATCTGACACACACATGATTTTGTATATTAATATTTATTTCAAACATTTTCCAAAAGCACTAGATGGAAATTAACAGTGGTATTTAATAAATGTTGCATGGGTAAGATGTTGAGATTGCCGTCTGAAGTGCATGTGTAAGAACTAAGATACAGTATTACTTTCATTCATCTCTGGTGTTAAAGTAGTGGTGGGCAATTTGTGGCCTGCAGGCTGCATGCAGCCCATCAGGGTTCTATGTGTGGCCCACAAGACATTTTGTTTACCACTGCCCACATGCAGGGTTGCTAGATTCCACTGGTTTCTGTCCACGTAGTAGTGAATGTTTTCCTACTGGTATTACTAAAGTGACACCCATGTAAAGCAAGGGCATGTGAAATGAGGTGCATGCTGATTGCACGCAACAGTGATTGTTAGAGCTGTGCACTCCCTCTGCATCCAATCAAAGTGCTGCTACGGTTCAATTGGCACACCGTACAAATTCTAGATACACAAGTGCAGTGAACAAAACTACTCTATTGTGGAAGACCATCATGGTTGCAACAGCCTTGCAGTCCACTGAAATGGATGGCCTTTGAAGCAGCCCACTCACTAGCTGAACTATGGAAAGAATATTTTTTAATACAGTATGCATTATGATTAGCAGAAGGATTAATCATGGAGGGATTTTTATAAGGAAACTTTATGGGAACAATCATCCCATTTGATTCATAAGATCTTGTAGAGGCACCGTTGGTGATGCTGTTGAAGAACCTTGAGGTGTCTACTGTATGTGACACAGATTTTGGCACCGTACAAGATACTGTTATCAATTTAGAGTCATGATTCAATAGGTCTTTGAAGTATTCTTTCCATCATATACTGATCGATTCATTGTCCCTGAAGAGATTGGCTCCATTCCTGGATCTAACGGGGGTTAGTCCTTGGGTGTTGGATCCATAAAGGTCTTTGGTGTGGAAGAATCAGTGTATGTCATAGTTGTTGGCGAATTGTTGGATCTCCTCTTTGCTTTCCCAACTTTGAACTCCAGCTTTGAGTTGTTGGTGAATGTATTGTTTGTGTTTGGAACTGATGTCACTTAGCCAAGTAGAAAAGGTATGCCCTTATAGTCAATCAGGTATTGGATTTCCTGATCATTTTGTCAAACCAGTCTTGGTTCTTTCAGGTTGAAAAGTCCAGTGTTCTCTCTCATACAGCGTGAACTCTTGATTTGAGGACTTGCCACTGATCTTCAGGACTCTCTGTCTTGTTTGATAATCATCATGTTCTTGGTGACACACTGCCAGAAAAGGATACATTTTATTGGGTCCTTGACAGGGTGGTGGGTACAATAGTCAGGGGAAGGCATTGCCTTCCCAAACCATCAGCTGGCCTCCCCCAGATTCCACCCTCAGAATGCCTACTGTAGGCATACTGGGGTGGAGTATTGCTGCTCCCAAGCGCCCAGCCACCCTGTTCTCCCGGGCAGGGGAGGCTTGGGTGGTGTGTCCTCCACCCTCCCCAAGCTCTGGGGCCAGGGAGGCTGGGGCCCTGTGCCACCTGCCCCCCCTGTGCTCTGGGGCAGGAGAGGCTTTGGCCACATGCTGCCCCAGCTCTCTGTGGTGCTCCAGGTAGGGAGAGGGGCCTTAGCTTCCATGCAGGGCAGGGCCTGAGCAGAAGAGGTGGGGCTGGGGTCTTGCCTCTCCCAGCCCTACGTTCCCCCATTGCCCATGGTCCTTGGTCTCTCAATGTTGATCTTCCATCTGGTTGATTTCTTCTACCTGTGTCATTTTGGTGCGAGTGTGAGGAAAGTGGTATGGCAATGGTCTGTCCAACAATTGCCAGCACCAGTCAGATTTTTGGTGATGTAAATGTCTTCACAATCACAGAAAATGACATACTCTTATCAGCTACCAAAGTTTAGATTGTGGTGTTTTACTTAATGCCTTGCACTTGTTCTTTTGGTGGAACATGGCACACACAACAAGCAGGGTATGTTCTGTGCATTTAGTCATGGCATCAATGCCATTGGAATTGGTCTGCTCCACACCTCCCTTTTCCAATCATGACATTCCAAAGATCTGAGTCACGTCCAACTCTTGTGTGAAAATTACCAAGGATGAGCTTGTCCTTGTGAGGGACGGCAAAGAGAATTTGGTAAAGGTTGGTGAAGGATCTGTCTTTGGTTTCATTGTTGGCACCACCATCGAAGATGTTTTATGCTGATTCTTGGCAAGTGCAAGACAGAGGGTCATGAATCACTCACCAATGCTAACTGGTAATTTGAGGTGGTTGGTAATTTCATTTTTGATGGCAAAACCAAATCTGTGGATTCCTCAGTCATTGTTGCCTGCTCCTTTCCAGAAACGTATACATCACCTTGCTCCTTGAGCTGCTCTTCCCTGCACATCTGGTCTCACTCAGAGCAGCAATGTCCATTTCATGTCTCCTTGAGTTCTCTGGACAAGATCACTGTTCTTTGCTCTGGATGGTTTCTTTTCAAATTATCCATCAAGGTTTAGATGTTCCAGGCTCCAAATTTCATTGTTGGTTTTTCACCATAGTGAAGTGATCCTTTGAGTGCAGTAATCCATTCAAGGGGCCACGCGAGACAGACTATGTTAACTGCACCTTTTCTAGCCCTCTCCTCATGTGGGATGAACAGAGGGGGTCCCAAAAAAGGACTTATCACTCTTAGGTACAGCTGTCAAGTTGCATTCCTGACTCTTTCCAAAACCTCCGGCATTGAAGCTGGGATCATCTGCCACCAATTCTGCTGGTCTGGTCATGTTCTTCAAATTCCAGATAATTGGCTCCTAAAGCAGGTCGTATTCTCACGACACAAGTGAGTCATGACCTATAGATTGGGGAAGAAGGGATGTGTTTAAAAGAGGCCTTCAAAGCCAACATGAAGAAATGGAATATTGACATAAACTCATGGAAATTCAATCCGTCCACTGACCCAAATGGAAAAGGGTTCCCATATTTTGAGATCCAACAAAGACAGCAGGAAACAAAGAAATGGGAAATGAGGAAAGAACATAGTGCAGCTCGACTCAATAATTTAGATCCTTCCCTTCCACCAGGAAATTCCCGCCCCAACTGTGACTAGATCTATGGATCTTGCATAGGTCTCATTAGCCACCTACAAAACCACTAGCAATAACTGGCTATAATTTTATGAATGACAATCATCACGGAAGTCTGAGGGATTGCCAATATCAGTTGTAATGTTTTGTCCTTCCTCATTTTGCCCCCTGCATTTTTCATTGTCTAAGCAGTGTTAATAGCACAGCCTGAGCATGTAGTCGTGACTCTCTAAGTGGCTGATCATAGGAACTATGCTGTCCGCTCCTTGTCTCACAGGTGAAGGGATTTTTCTTTGTCCAGTGGCAAAGGCCTGTTCTCTTTGATACTTAACATTCCTGATTGTTCACTTCTGACAGCCTGTACTACTTCACTCTAAATATTAGTCTCTGGCTCTGTGACATTGCATAACCACTTTTGATGGGACACAGCACAGGGGAGACAACAAAGAACATACTTGCATCTGAAAGGAGTTTATTTATGTCCCCAGTTAGACACATGCATGCACAGAATGAAAGGATGTAGGGGGGAACCCCTTGTGTTGTAAATCATCCTTTCCTCTACGCATACATACATACCACTATGGTACGCCAGTACATCTAGACTACATTCTTCTTTCAAAAGGAGATATGCAAATTAAATGCTAATTTGCATATCTTCTTCCGATCGCTTCTTTGAAAGCGTTTTTTTTTTTTAACAAAAGCAGTTTAGATGCGGTTCTTTCGGGAAAAAACACTTTTTCGGAAGAACACTTCTTCCTCAACAATGAGGTGTGCAGGGTTCTTTTGAAAAAGGGTGGTTTTTTTTAAAGAATTGCATCTAAACTGCTTTCGTTTTCGGAAAAAACGCTTTTGAAAAAGCGATTGGAAGAAGATATGCAAATTAGCATTGAATTTGCATATCTCCTTTTGAAAGAAGAATGTAGTCTAGATGTACCCCAGGAGTATGGAGAAAAGTCATAGTCATTCGGTTCCCCTGGATTCTGTCTAGCAGTGGGGAAGTTGATGGCCTTTTATAATTTTCTGCTGTAAGGGAAATTAGACCTGGAGAAGGCATGCTTTCCCTCTCTGTGCTGGTGATGGAGGAGGGACCAGGAAGGGGTGGATGAATATTCCTAAAAAAAAAAAAATCTGCATGATGCAATAGCTGATGCTTTCTCTCCCACCAAGTGCTGCTCCACCTAATATTGGAAAAGATTAGAAACCTCTTAAACTCCTAGCCAGGTATCAATTCTTCCTGCTGTTACTTCCAATTCTGTCGGTTACTGAGTCCCTTTTTTTTCCAGGAACAGTGAAGAGGAAAGGGAGCTTCTGGGGAGTTGAGATGGCTGGTCGAGGAGGAAGAGAAGCTCTCCTTTCCTGTTACCAGAGAAGGCCTGTGGAGCCGAGTATCTCTAGCTTGCGAGACAGCTGTCCAGGGCATAGGCTCCCCTGATTTAGTAGCATAGCACTAGAGAGTGTCAAAAACTTCTGAAGTGATCATTTAAATTTTTAATTTAAATGTTTACACAAAATGGACAGAAAACTGAAATTTAAAATAAAGTTGAAAAACTGTTGACCAGCTCTAGTGCTGGGTACATATAATAAAACTTCTTCCATAAAGTTCATCAAAATATTTTTGGGGTTTTCAATCAACAATTGAGCTGATTGGAGTTCTGAAATTGTAGGAAAAAATCAACAAGAGAAATAAAAACAGATAACCAACAACCCTGTGAAAATATCCTGAGAAATTATTTTAACCGTTTCCCCCCATGTCTATTTGACATCTCTATGCTGAGCCTTTTCAGGCCCCACTGTGTTTCAGAGCCTTTATTTTGAAGGCCTAATGTCAGGATACAGGTCTGTCAGAGTTGCAGCTGGGCATTCTCTCCTGGGCTGTGTCTAGACTGGCCACTTTTTCCGCAAAAGCAGGCGCTTTTGCGCAAAAACTTGCCAGCTGTCTACACTGGCCGCTTGATTTTCCGAAAAAGCACTGACTTCCTACTGTAAGAAATCAGTGCTTTTTCCGGAAAAGCTTTGACGCTCCCGTTCGGGCAAAAGTCCTTTTTGCGAAAAACTGTTGCGCAAAGGGGCCAGTGTAGACAGCTAGGTAAGACTTTTGCGCAAAAGCAGGCTAAATGGAAAAAAGCGGTTTGGACGCTGGGAGACCCCGTAGGAGCCCCGGACTTCCTGGTAACCCGAGCTCTTAAAGTAGCCGCAGGCTGCTGAGCGCACGTGGCAGGAGCGTGCCTCAGACTTCTTGCCTGAGGTCTGCCACGGTGCCCCTGCCATGCCCAGCAGCCACATCGCAGCCAGCATGGCAGCTCCGAGTGCTCAGCCACCTGCACCCCCAGCGCAGGAGGCCCCCCGGCGCCGGAAAAGAAGGCCCCATCGTGGTCCTCGGGGGAGCTGGAGACCCTCCTGGACTTGTGGCAGGAGGAGGAGGGCCTCCACGAGACCCGGTCCCAGCGCTGCAACGCCAACATCTTCGGCCGCATGGCCCAGGCGCTAGCCCAGCAAGGCCATCCAGCCCGGACCCTCAAACAAGTCCGGGCAAAAGTCAAGGAGCTGCGCCTGGGCTATGTGTGGGCCAGCGAGGGCCAGGGGGCAGGAGCAGACACCTGCCCCCATTACGACCGGCTCCACGCCATCCTGGGCCAGCCAGCCCCGCAAGCCCCAGACGTGCCCGTGGACCGCAGCGTGCGGCCCCCCGTCACCAGGACCACCGAGGCAGGGGAAGGAGACGACAGCACTGAATCGGAGGATGAGGCCAGCATTGCCACCCAGCAGGCCCCCTCCAGCAGCCCCGACGTCTCCCGCGCATCCTCTGAGGCCGGGGAAGGATCCACCGGTGAGTCTTGCACTTTGCACTCACAAGGGTGGGGGGCGGAGGGGAGGAGCCAGGCGCCCGGAGGGGGGAAGGGGAGAGCATGTCACTCAGGCCACGTGAGCTGCACGCTGTGTAGCATTAGGCAGCAAGCAGCACGTGCAACCACGTGCAGCCTGGTAGCCGAGCGGCACGTGGCCGCGGCAGGCAGCTGCAGGGCACGCCTGGGACCGTGCTGCTCACACACATCTGGCGGGACCAGGGGGAAGGGTGGATGCCGGCTGGAACCAGCCAGGGCCCCAGGGAGTCAGCCCAGAGCCCGCACCTCCGCAAGGGTGCAGCACGGAGAACGGCACACTGTCCCATGCCTGGCTGTGAGGCACAGCCAGCTGCTCCTGGGTAAACCGCAGCGTCACAGCCCTGTGAACGTGGCCCCCACTGAGCCCCTCGCCTGCTCCCGGTGCCTTGGCTGGCTCCCCGAGGGAAGTCCCCACTGCGGCCACACATGTCCCTGGGCTACGTGTGTGAGGGATAGTGGGAGGAGAAGGGGAGCCCTCGGCCGCCTTAGGGCCGCCTGAGTTTTGCTGCAAGGATGGGACACCCCCAGTCACTCTCTGGTTCCGTCCAGGAGATATCCCACGCGATGGGGATCTGAGAGCCCAGACCACCTCTGCCAGATGTGCTCCCAGGCACTGTGTGGGGATGCATCTCGCTCCCTGTCAAACACCAGTGATTAGCCCAAAGCCTCACAGCCTCCACCGGCAGGGAGTTCCACAGGTTAACGCAACACAAGCGCCCTCCCACCCTCCATGGGGCCAGGACACAGATTGGTGGTTACAATACATGGAGGAGGACCCTACTCCAGGGGCAGTCCTCCTTGCAAACATACAACACGGGGCACAGGGGGGGAACTGAGTGGGCCCAAGCCACACTACTGTGGTGTCACCTGGGCTCAGGGGTGTGGTAGAGGGCATGAGGTGTGGGGACAGTGGCCGGCCTGCCTGACTGACCCATCCTTTCTTCTCTTCCCTGCAGCGGGACCAAGCACAAGCCGGGGACCCTCCAGTCCGGCAGCAGCAGCACCCCCAGCTGCCCAACCACGCAGGCACAGGCTCTGCCACCGGGATCAGCTCCTTCGCCGGCATGTGCAGGCCGTCGAGCGAATCGAGGCATCGATTCGCCAATGCGTCCAGGGGGACCTGCAGTGGCGCCAGGGGGCCTGGGCTGCCTTCCAGGCCCAGTGCACGTGGATGGCTGACTCCATCGCCACCCTCACTGCCCACATAGCCCATGCCATTCACTATGGCATGGCCTTACCCCATGCCCCTGCCACCCCTCCTGCCCCTGCAATGCCCCCTTCTGCAATGCCCCCTCCTGCCCCTGCAATGCCCCCTCCTGCAATGCCTCCTCCTGCCGCCCCTGCAATGCCCCCTCCTGCCGCCCCTGCAATAGCCCCTCCTGCCCACCTCCCCGTGCAGCCTGCCCCGATGCGGCCTGCCCCGCATGTCCAGGTCCGCCCCTGCAGGACTGCTCGCAGGGGCCACCCCTCCCAGGAGTAGCTCCTCCCCCTCCCAGTTGAAGGTCTCCTCCCCCTCCCCCTCCCAGTTGAAGGTCTCCTCCCCCTCTCCCCCTTGTAAATAAAAACATACAAGTTTTTCAGTTGCAAACAAAACTGTGTTGGTTATTGTGTTACTCGAGGTAACTGTAATAAATGATTTGAGATGCCAATTAGCCAACTAAATTTAAGAGGATTACAAAATGCGGACACCAAATTCTGTATCTATCACCGGTCGTTCCTTTAAGTGGTCATTGGTTTGTGGCGCATAAATAAATACTGACACTTTTAAGTAAAAATTAAACCACAACTATATTAACATAGATAATAAACAAGCAAGAAAGGTTAAAAAACGCACACAAAAGAATATGTACATAGTCTAGACGCAGGGACGATTGTAGTGTTGCTGGCGACCTCAATCCTTTGGTCCTTCCGGGCCTCAGGAGAGGAACAGCCAGGAGATCCCTCGAAGATGACTGGAATCGGGTACGCTGACTCGAGCCTTCCGCATGAACCACGAATCCTCTTCCTGTTCTTCGGGACAGCTCAGACAGGCGATGGTGGCCTAAACCCTAGCCTAAACTAAAAGAAAAACCCTAGCTACGTCCGACGCACCCGACGAACATTCACGATGACGACCGATGTGCTTGGAACCGACGCTTTACAATTGGGGGGAGGTAAGGGGAGGAGGGGAAGGGTAGGGGATGGGAGGGAGTCGTATGGGGAGACCGAGGCGACCCTACTATGGGGCTTGTGCGAACATGTCCGTCAGGGCCTCTCGGATGCGCACCCCATCCTGGTGTGCCTGGCGGATGGCAGCTGTGGGGCTGTGCAAACATCTGTGCCTCGGCTGCCATCCATGCAGGGAGGAAGGCCTCCCACTGCGCTCCACAATGTTGTGAGCACGCAGCCTGTGACCCAGTACCTCCGTTGCATTCCGCTCACCCATCTCGAGACGGGTGAGCAAACAACGGAAGCGGGCTTTGCGCGGCGCAGCGCCACCTGATTTCGGGCCCGGTTGAGGCGGTCGTTGAACCGGGCCCGGTTCTGGTCCGGCCACCCCGTGTAGGGCCGCATTAGCCAGGGCTGCAGGGGGTAGGCCGTGTCCCCAACGACGCAGATGGGCATAGGCACATCCCCGACAGTCAACTCCCGCTGGGGGAAGTAGGTGCCCGCCTCCAGCCTGCGAAACAGTCCGGAGTTGCCGAGGATGCGGGCGTCGTGTGCCCTGCTGGACCAGCCCGGGTAGATGTCCAGGAAGCGGCCCCGGTGGTCCACGAGGGCCTGGAGAACAATCGAGCAGTACCCCTTCCTGTTCGTGAAATGGGCTGCTCGATGCTCCGGGGCCCGGACGGGGATGTGGGTTGCATCCAGGGCTCCCCCGCAGTTGGGGAACCCGAGGGCAGTGAAGCCGGCCAGCGTAGCATCCACGTCGCGCAGGCGGATCACTCTCGGTAGCAGGACATCATTGATGGCGTGGACGACCTGCAGAAGGGTGCAGAGAAACACAAGGGAACACATCACATAAGGCAGGGGTGAGTGTGCGCTCCCTTGGGCCCCCCCCGTGATTCCCTCTGTCCTCACACACGCACGCACACACACACACACGCGCACACACACCAAGGCCCCCTTGCCCCAAGGCCCCCCCCCCCCCCACCAGCAGGCCTGTGCAAGGGAGGGACGGCCCAAACCCCTGGGTGACCCAGCCTGGAGTCTTGGCTGCCCCTGGGCATGGAGTGCAGCACCCTCCCCCCACCCCACTCCCCACTCCGCCTGGGACTTACCTCCATGACGATCACACTGACGGTGGATCTTCCCACCCCGAATTGCTGTGCCACCAATCGGTAGCTGTCCGGGGTGGCCAGCTTCCAAAGCGCGATGGAGACCCTCTTGTTCACGGGGATGGGTGCACGCAGCTGGGTGGTGGCTCTCTGGAGCGCGGGGGTGAGCCAGGCACACAGCTCCAGGAACGTCTGCTTTCGCATGCGGAAATTCCGGAGCCATTGCTGGTCGTCCCATTGCCTAAGGACCAGCCGCTCCCACCACTCTGTACTGGTGTCCAGTCTCCAGAGTGGCCTCTCCACAGTGGGGTGGGGATGCCACAGGGAATCCAGGGCCTCCCTGGTGAGGGAGTCCAAGGTGATCTGCGCCTCCTGGTCCTGGAGCACGAGGGCACCAGCCTGGAGCACCAGCTGCAGGCACTCGAAAATGGCCGACAGGGGCCAGAGCAGGCACGTGGCCACCCATGGCTCCATGGCAGACAGAGCAAGGCACAAGAAACCAAAACCAGGAAAAAGCACTAGGGGGCAAAAGGCAGTGGTGTCCAAAAGGCAGAGGGCAACCACCAAACCTGCTATGGCTGTCAGTCCCTGCAAGAGGTCCTAACGCACGGAGCAGGAGACAAACGGCTGTCCGGCGAGACCCCTTTAAGCACGTGTCTGAACGGAGCTCCAGCCCCGCCCCCGGAAAGGGCTGGTGCCCTTTTGCCCTCTTCAAAATGGTTCCGGGCTGCAAAAGCAGTGCCGCCAATCTAGACGCGCTTTTGCGCAAAAGCACATCGTTCTAACGATAACTCCGGGACCAATCTAGACGCTCTTTTGCGGAAATACTTTTAACGGAAAACCTTTTCCGTTAAAAGTATTTCCGGAAAATCATGCCAGTCTAGACGTAGCCCTGATGAATTGTCCATATATAGGCTTTTCTAAAATTTGTGGCTTACTACTAACTTGTTGGAATGATTCCCACACCTGAGTTTCTCAGAGCTAACATTTCTCACCTGCGTGGCTGAAGCCAATGTACAGATCTGCAGCATGCTTGTCTGATGTGGAAAGGCAGAGATATTTGAAGTCACTTCCTCCTTATTGGCTTGCTGAGGTAATGGCAAGGAATAAATTGCTGTGAGGTCTGTCTGTTTCTTGATTTCTAGGCTTATTTGCAAGGACAGGCCCCTCTGAAGTAACTGTTCAGCAGCTGCAGTGAGCTAGTTTGTCAAGGCACAAATCTTTGTGAGGGTACTATCTCAGCAACATTAGCCTGCTGGACTGGTGTCAAGGCACTTGTGGTTACTTGCTCAGCATCTCTGTTTTGCCTGGCTGATATCAATGAACAGGTTGCTGGAAATTCACTGGGTGAGCATCTGTATCTCACTGAATAAGTAACCCTGAGCAGGTCCTCAACAAGCTGTGTTTGTCCTCTAGGAGTTTGGAACATCCCTTGTTTTCCCAACCACCCTCTCCACCACTTCCTCATCCACACACCTAGCATAGAGTGCCAGCGCTGGAGAGAAAAATTCATAGAAGCACTGTTTCCCTTGGATTTTGGATAGGGAAGAAAAAGCAGGGTTTTTTACTGCTTTGTCTTTCAATCTCCTGCAGGGAAGAGAAACCAGCAGTGGTCAGATATTCCTGTGGAAGAAAAGAGATTAAGGACTCCCAGATAGAGCAATTCAGCTACAGATGTTGCTCCATCTACCTGCAGAAAGACTTGAACTACTGGCTCCTTCTGATGTTTTCACATCTAAGTATCCTATCTGATCAGTCCATGTTTCACCAACCATTGAAGGAGGAGGCAGAGGTCTGGGGAAGTTCAGCTCCCCAAATCCAGAAAAAGGGAAAGGTCTTCATATGTTCTCCACAGTGAACAGATTTATTTTTTTCATAGATTTCTACCAGCCCCTCCCCCCCCCCCAAGAGTTGTGTTTTATCACTTGTTTTTAAAACACTGTTTTGTATGTAAAACTAACAAAGCATACTCCATTTTTAGTAATCATTTGGACAACTGCCACAATATGATTACCAGAGTTAAAAGTTGCTCCTGCATTATATAGTGAGTACAAAAGCTGTAGCCCTTTTATTTCCTTCCCCTTGACATTTGGAACAATAGAGGCCCTTACATAAGTAGTATTGTACCAGTTTTTACTCTGAATAAAATCAAATTTAGCTTTAATGTTTAAGAGCACATAGTGACTTTATTTGAAACACATACTTTTTTTGTCTTGGGTTTGGATTATTGTAGGACTTCTTTTTGAAATACATTAACAAAGGCATAATGTGATTGAATGGAAAAATGTCATGCTTCAAGATGCTGCTTTATTCTAATGCAACTTTTTGATATTTTTACACATGTTGCCTCAATTCTTTTAAAGCTGACATTGTCCAGGATCAATATGATGGTACAATGGTTTACTTACTTTTCCTAATAAAATATAATGGATTCCATGTTTATCTCATCCATTGTCATCCATTTTCTAATAATGTACCCTGTTTTATTACTTTTGTATTGTAATTTTTACTCTCAAAGGATTCCAGCACTACTATCATGTAGCTTTTTCTGGTCAGGGGAGGAGGAGTGGGCAGCAGACAGCCCATACACACTTCCCTAAATCACAGAGAAGGAAATAGGATATTTTGGGCAAGTACACCCTTGAAATGCCTAGGATTGCTGCCAGATGCAGCAAACAATTTGTTTGATTAATTTAGGTTTTCCTGATGACAGATTGTCAACTAACAGCCTGCCTTTTATATATTTGTCCCTCATTTGAAATTATTCATTGAATGGCTTACATGAAATATTTCATTGTGTGGATGTTTTGTGAACTTTATGCCTGTTTTCGTTGACTGTCTTCATGCTGTGGGACGTTGGTTGAATGATTTTTTTTTCTCCATAACTAGATGGACTCTCAAATATAGCTGGTCAAAACATTTTTGGTTGAAAGATGGGGTTTGACGTATCAGATCATTAGGAGTGGACAAAAATTGAATGCTTGTAATCATAGATTGTTTGGTGTAAAAATTCAAAATTGTGGAAAAATTCCACTTTGTCTCATGTTGTGAAAGTAAAAAAAACCATGGAAGCGTTTTTCTTCACTTTCACTTTATTTTTTCCCTGTGTTCTATGCTTCAGCTGATTGTGTAACAGTGAAGTTCAGATCCTAACATTTTTTTATTCAGCCCATAATTCTTTTGTTGTGGATATATTGATTTCTAGATACTTTGACGTGTGGATTCTTTTCTCATTGTGGTGTGACTGTCATTTCCCATGGCACTTTCCCTGCGTTAGATGTCACTGATCACAATTCTTCCACACTGCTGCTTAATAGTATAGCCTGAAATAATTTTGTTGCCTAGCGATTTTTCAGATGGGGAAGTTGAGACAATTTAAGGTGGTAACTGGATGGTTCAGACTTTGCCTCTATATAATGTCTGTCAAAGGCTGAGGTTCAATCCAAATGAGACAGAAGCGGTGGGAAGCAGTGAAAGCTAGCAAGGGTGGTGTTTGCCTTTTGTCAAGCAAGTTTTGATATTCCAGGATGTTCCAAGATTGTCACTTTCTTTTGAGTCTTGTGTCTTCAGTAGCAACTTCTTATCCACACTCAGCTAAACAACAAAAAATCCTCACAGATGACTAAAAACTAATGTTGTACTTGGTGGTATGCAAGTAGCAAATACAGTCTCTGCCTCAAGCAGTTTACTGCCTAAAAGATTTAAATATATTTAAAATGTTTTTCTCTAATCTGGACCTCATCCACTTTGTCTTTGTAAGACAGTAGTATATTACGAGTCTTCAACTAGTTGAGAAAGTCACAGGGAACATTTGTAGTTCCTGGAAATGCCTGTTTACCTACCAGTGCCATTTAAGGTGTTGTTTATGATTTATAAGGCTGTGTATGGCTTGTTTCCTAGATATCTGAAAAGACCACCTTCAAAAGAGATTATGTATGAGCAGCTGAACTAAATAAAGCTTAATTAAGTACAGAGTACATTCTGATTTATGCTTATCTAGTGACTAGCTGCTACAGTAAGTGTTGCCCCTTCAGTACCTAAGATGTACTACTTGGTTTCCTCTAGGGAGCTATATCCCACCCTGATATTTGAGATCAGGTGTTAACAGAACCTGGATTTAAACATCTGAGTTAGGATGAGATTTCAAAGGCACGCGTAACTGTCTTTGTCTGCTCCCACTGAAATAAGCATGCTGAGCGCTTTTAAAAGTCTTCACTTAACTCAGTGTGTGTGGGGCCGTATTGAGAGGGGAGGGTTTGCCAGAAACAGGAAATGGGCAACACAGGATGGATGACTTGAAGATTATCTGTTCTCACAGCCCAGGTAGAGAAAGTGACCTAGCTGCCAGGAACCCTGATGTGTGCATTGGGGAGACATGTCAGGGAGAGAGTATATCTAGACAAAGACAGCTGAACAAAAGCCAAAGCTGGCCAAAACACCAGCCATGTGCTGCCCCCATGAAAAGTGAATTACCCTACTATCTCATCCTTCACATTTCTCCTATGCATTACTAGGATTTGAATTCAATTTCTGTGTGGAATTGGGGCAAATTTAAAACCTGTTATTTTTACACATGAAAATATGAAAACCTTGAATACATTATTTACAGTGTCGTTGTTCATACTCGTCTTGCTAGTCCTCGCCTCCAGACAGAAAGGCACAGATTCTAGGATCAGGACCAGTCTCCAAAAAACCAGGCCAGCCTTCCAAGTCAGACTAGACCCACATCCCCTCCCAGTCCAAAGCACATCAGATTCACACTCTTTCCCACATCAGAACCTGACCCTAAAACATACCCACATGGCTCCCCAGGCTGAAGCCCCTGATCTGAACCAGACCCACATCCCTCCCTAGATCAGGAGTGTTGGGAGGGATGAGGCAAGGTGAACGGGGTCTGCCCCAGGGTGCTGGTGGGAGGGAAATGGGGCAGGGAAACTGGGTCTCTAGTTGGTCTGTGGGGCCCAATCCAAGGGACCTTACTTGGGTCTGTCCACTGGGTGCTGGTGTCACCTTCTGCTCAACATGACCCAGGACCCCCAGACTTCCCCACCTCTGCATTTGAATACGGGGGAGGGGAGAGGTTCATGGGAAGAGGGCAGGAATGTGGCAGCTGGGGGTCTGAGCCTGCCCCTCAACCCCCCGCTTGCACCACCAAATGCTACCAGCCTACAGGGGGAGAAGGTGGAGACAGAGTGGAGACATAGAGGCTGAGGCTGCCTGGGGTCCTCTCCGCCCCCATCTCTAACAGGAACCCTCAGTCAGCTGATGAGAAAAGCAAGGGGGCAGGAGGGAGGGGGCAGGGAAAAGGCAGCTAAGAGCAGCTCCTTATGTATGCCACTGGTTCCCAACCTTTTTTATACTGCAGACTAGCAAACCCATTCAAAAACTTAGAGCAGACCGGCAACATTTTTTGCATAATTGCATGTTCATTGTGAAATAAGGAATATGTACATATGCAAATAAAATGTTACCCATCGGCCAAAAGCCCCAGCCCCCAGAGCTGCCACGAAAAGCCATCTGAGCCTCTCCCAGTGTCAGCCCCTGGTCCCCAATATTAGCCCTGTCCCTAGAGCCCCCCAGTCCCCACCCACAGTCCCAGCCCCGCCTCCCAGTCCCAGCCCCTGCCTCTTAGAACTCTAGTCCCTGCCACCCTCAGCTAGCCCTGTGATGCCTCCCAGCCACCAGCTGAGCACTGCTGCCTGGGTCACGGCTACTCTAAGGCTGCCATGCCAGGCTCCGTGCAGCCCTTGTGCCATGCAGCGAACTGCTCTTCCGCGTCTGGAGGAGACCACACCCCTGCCCAGTGCTGGTTGGCTGAGAGGTGGGCCAAGACACGCCTCTCTCAACAGCCGCAGAGGGTGAGGCGGTGCTGGGTGGTGTACCCCAGCCCTGACCCCCAGAGCTGCCATGGCCTGGCAGCCAGTAGTTTGCAGCCCAGCACTGGGCTGTGGACTGGCAGCTGGGAGCTGCTAGTATATGCAGCAAATGTGGCTGCATAGTGACCTCTGAAAATTTGGCACCTCAAATTTTCAGATGCTGTGTGCAGCTGAATGTGCCATGGAATTCCCTGCCTGTATCATGGACAAACAGTGAGGGGGCCGGGATGGACTTACCTTCCAATCTTCTATCGTATTGAGGCCTTTCCTGAAAGCTATAGCAACTGCAGACTGCCTGGACCCTGAGATAGATCTGACAAACATGGGTACATCTGCAGGTTTGTATAAATCTGCATAGCAAATGTTATGGAGATCATCAGAGCTTTTCTGGGTTTGCTGAGTAATAAAAAGGCTGCTCTCAGAGCGTATGTCTACATTACAGCACTATTTTGAATTATCTTAATTTGAAATAGTTAATTCGAATTAAGCTAATTCAAATTAACACATCTACACACAAAATCTATTTCGAAATAGCGTTTTGCTATTTCGAAATAGCGTGTCCACACTGAGTGGACCCTGAACCGAAGTTAAGGCTGGCCGGAACCAGTGCCGGCAGGGCATCAGGTTAGGACTTAGTGTGTGGGGCTGCTGCCTGAGGCTATCTGAGCTCCGCGCTTAAAGGGACCCTACCCCCAACCCGGACAGACAGTTCTCAGGGTTCCCCGCTTGCTTGTCTACCTTGATGAGGGACAGCAAGGCAGTCCTGTCTTGGAGTGCGCTGAGTGCCCGCACTTGGGACACCACAGCACTCGGCCACATGGAGCCAGAGCTGGCCCTGGGCATGCCGGTGCATCTTGTGGGGTCGTTGCCATCAGCCCGGCTACACTTGCTGCAGGCTGCCATCCGGGGGGTCCATCGGGCGGCTGTCAGGATACAGGAGCCCCTGCGGGAGAGCGTCCACCCCGAGGAGCCCTCAGAGCCAGCCCGGTCCTCCCCACCGGGGGCTTGTGCACCATTCCTCTCTCACGTCCTTCCACTTACCCCTCCCTAGCCCCCCTTCCTGATGTCAAATAAAAGACACATATGTTCAAAAATAGAAACTGGGTTTATTGAACAAAACTGGGGGGGGGGGATGAACCTCTGGGGAGACTGGGAAAAGGAGGTGGGAGAGGGGAAACCTGGGAGGAGGGAGCTGGAAGGGGGAAGCAAGGGAAGAAGGGGAGGGGAAGCTCAGGGCCCAGGGTTGGGGTCTAGCCGGACCAACTTGATTTTCATGCAAACCTGCTCCTGGGTTCGCATGTGGCCTTTGGTGGCCAGGCTGGCAGCTATCCTGCCATAGATGGCCGCGTTCCTCCATCTAGTGCGGAGATCATGGACGTTGGGGGCATCCCCCCCAAACCTGAGTAAGGTCCATGATTTCCACCCTGGACCAGGAAGGCGCCCGCCTTCTCCAGCCCCTGTCAGGCTCCTGGGAGCTGGCAGACTGCTCCTGGGGAGCGGTGGAGGGCTGGCTGTCAGTGGCTTGCTGGCTCATGTTTTGGGGCCACTAGGTCAGGGGCCCCGGTGGCCACTGCTGGCTCTGGCTGGCAGGCTTGGAGCTGGCACAGGCACTGTGGCCAGGGTCTACCCCTTTAATGGCTCTGGGGCTGGGGGAGAGGAGAGTAAGTTTTCCTGGTTGTGCCCAGAGTGGCCACCAGGGCTCCCTGGGAAGGGCTGGAGGTCCCCTAATTCGAATTAAGTGTCTACACAGCACTTAATTCTATTTCGAATTTGGCATTACTCCTCATAGAATGAGGTTTACCAAATTCGAATTACGCTCCGCTATTTCGAATTAATTTCTAAATAGCGGTTTGCATGTAAAGAGACTATTAAAGTTAATTCGAAATAACTGCTGTTATTTCGAATTAACTTTGCATTGTAGACATACCCAGAGAGAACACCTGGTCCCCTGGTATCATTCACTCTAAGCAGAGCATATGATTCAGGATGTCCCATTGAATTCAAGCCTGTATTACAGCCTCAGCATAGTTAAACCAGGCCATAGCCCCAAAAGTATTGTGTGTTTCCTGTATTATGTTTATACATTTGATTAATGCTGGGCTTCACTTTTGCCGTGTTTATAATGCATATTGGCCAGAGCACAGCCCCAATTTTACAAATCACACAGTTCGCTTTCTTGCCTATATGTCAGAATGCAGGGGCAATCTGTTAGTTTCTGAAGTTCCAAATGTAGATCATCTGCATCAAAAACAGGCAAACTTGATTGCATCTGTCTTGTGAAATGCAAAAATAAGCAAAGTATGTTTAGTCCTTTTGTGGGGGATTCTTCACAATCAAACCAGCAAGATGGCAAAATGGCGAGATCAATGAGTTTTAAATATTTATTTCACCTGTGTTTTCCTAAAACAGAAAAGTAGTGTGTGCAGCATTATTTTTCCAAAACTAATTTTAAGTGTAATGCCATGGAAAATGTTCATCGACTTATTGTTCTGAAGTGATTATCCTTTAAATCATGGCTGTTTCACTGGCTGCCTTCATCTGATCCTGAAACTATAAATGAACTCCAAGGCTTTGATGTTGAGGGTTCGAACTCAAAGGAGATTTTCAAGGTCTTTGAAGTTGATCTCTAGAAGGGACAATGCACTGTGCATTTATTCACTGGGGGAGTGCTGTCATCATAATACAGCTGAGCCTTTGCCAGTGTAAATTTATCATGGGTGTTTGAAGTAGCCTTATTGCATCAGTTTTCCTTTTATTTAAAAATCAGAACATGGGTAAACATTGGTGGGCCTCTGTTCCTTTTTCATTCTATTTGTGTGAAATGAATAATTATATCAAAGGCAACATAATTTGGACAGAATTTTGTGTAATATAAAGAAATCTTTTAGCAACCTCCCCCCCCCCACCTTTTAAAAAAGTTGCCATAAAGAGTTCTTTAAAAGATGACAAACAGATGATGTGTCATAGATGAGATTAACTCTAATGACTAAATTTCAAAGGATTCCTCCGTATTTTGAAAGACCATAGATGTGACCCTCACCCTTCAGCAGTTTTGCTCTTTAAGACCCTGGTCCTGCGATGAGTTCTTTGTGCATTGACCCTGATGCTTGCATGGATTACCACTGAAGTCAGTGGGGCTTTGCGCAAGTGCAGGGGTTTTGTGCATAGATCATTGCAGGACTGATGCCTAAATGGAGAACGAGCATGCTGCGACATATGACATCATAAATTCATGTAGTGAAGAATGAATGTGGGAACCGGCCCTTTGAAGTGCTGAGTGTGTCCAGTGGCATGCTGTGCACTCTCAACTTTAGATCAGTTGCTGGTGAGGGTATCCAGCACCTTCCATCATCAGGCTCATATTTGGTACATGACATTAAAACCAAACTGAACAAAGCACTACAAAAATACTTCTGGGAGAAATCCTGTGTTCTTAAAGGGACGGGTTAGATGTGTTGCCAACACTCATAATTTTATCACAAGCCTTGCAATATTTGCTGTTTTTTTCCCTAAAAGCCCCAGTTCCAGGAATCAGTTTCTGGTGTTTGTAAGTAAGCTTCTAGTCCTTATGGTTGTGGGGAAAAGCTTGAAAACATCACACCTTCCCCCCAAACGCTTCAAATAGAGAAGGTAAATAAAAAGAACTTGATTTTAACCATCTGATGATTATTTCTGTGAGTGTAATGTGATTTTTTTGAAAATGCTTCAACAATTCTGATGTGATAGTTGTTTTCTGTCTGTTGTGTCCATTACAAGACACACTCGTTTTCGTACCCTATTTCAGGAGCTAAGTTTTGTGAATAGCTCTTCAGAGAGTTAACAGTGTATCATATTTTTAGGACTCAATGTAATTGGTAACAAGATACACAGAAGAGGGTTTGTTATAATATACCCTCATAAATATGTGAATATGTTCGTTCTTTCTTACTTATAGTTCTGTGAACATTACAGGGAAAGAAACCAAAATGCAGGTAACTGGAAATGTTATAATATAGGCTTAAGAACTCTCTGTTATAAATACTAATTTACAGTATAAGTTCATGGCAGGAAGGGACCATATTATATTGTGCACTTGAACAGTGCTAACACAATGGGGTCTTGATCCTGACTGTAGCCTTTTGGTGTTACTGCAGCATAAACACTAAGTAGAGATATTATTATTATTATTATTTATTATCTGTGTTCAGAGGGAAATTTGGTGAATTTCACTCATAAATATGGAAAAAAGATGGAGCTGGCTAATGTCTAGAATAGTGTTCAGGTCTCAAAAATCCATTTTTCTGCAAGCACGGTTGCATGTGACACAAAAATCAAATCCATGACGTAGGGTAGAGATAAATATATGTGAGCTTTGCCATATAGTTCTACCAGTGCACTTTGGTCCTTGCCTCTACTGTTCCTAATTCTGTATGTTTCAGTCCTTGAACTCTGCCTGTTGTACTGAATTGCATGGTGGCTTATTGATATGAACATTTGATTGAAACCACCAAGCTCATATCACTTATGACCTGAAACCGATTAAAACTGAAGTCTTTATAGATGAAAGGGTTGAAGGTTTATCCTGTCTGCTATCTAGCCCCAAACAGCTATATACTTTTTCAGTAATTTCATGGTCCTTTTGTTGGAAAAGAGTGTCATGGGACTAGGAATAATGACACGCTGTGACTGGCTGTTTCAATAAAGACAGGATTATGATGATGAGGGCTTTTTCATTCTATACATGCCTGCTTGTATGACAAATATACAAAACTGAGCTGGTAGGTCCATCTTGATATTTCAAGCTGATATATTAATTTGTGATTAAAGGCTAGGGCAACTATTTTTTTTTTTAATATTTGAAGTTTGAAATGTATGTTTTGTGTGAATTACAAGAGCCATATGAACTTCATAATCATGAACAACACACATTTTGGTCTCAGTTCAACAGATACTTCAAATATTTTCATAGTCTAACTTAGTGCTTGGTGCCCCTTGTTGGTGAAATTTTAGAGACTCTTGTATACATGTGGCTCTTTTTTGGATTTGTATTATTTTTTTCCCCTAAGAGTTTGTTAGCTTATAGGCATGCTGCTCATAGATTATATTAGTTAAGGATAATAAATGGACATACAATATTTCTCCACATACCCAGGCCTAGCAATGCTCCATGGTCCTGTCATTAGTCCTAAGTTTCACTGCTTTGGTTCCCTTTGCATTCAAAGATGCACACTGTAGTCACCATCTATCCACCTGGTAACTGGGCTCTTTTGGATCTCATCAGTGCTACTCTATAATTGGTCAGGGGGCTTGCTGTTGGTTGAAGGAAGCAGCTTCCATTCCCCACCAGAGGTGAAATGTTGTCTCTCTCATTATCAACATTTGATAATTTGATAACATTTGGTAAAGCAGGTAAATTCTTAGAAAAAATGAGCCTCCCTTTCTGGGTGTGCATTGTGCATGTTATCCCATGGATTGTTGCCACAACTTCTCAGTCCTTTCTGTATCTTTCCTTTTACTGAAGTACTGAGCCTCTTCTGAGCAGCTAATACTAGTGACAAATTGTGATTTTTGTAGAAGAGTTAGGGTTGCCAGGTGTCCGGTTTTGAACCAGATAGTCCGTATTTGAGCTTTGTGTTCGGGAAACAAATTGAGAAAATATAAATGAGAAAATAGAAATGTCCGGTATTTTCTAAATAAGATGTAATGTAGATTGTGATGTAATGTCAAGTGTGTCCGGTATTTTTGTTGAAACCATCTGGCAACCCTAAAAAGAGTGTGTAACTTCACCTATCATTTAAAAGGACTCAATTGTGAGTCTGTATCAGAATAAGTTAAAGCCTAAGAATAGACCTTTTTAGACCAAGTTTAGTTTCATGTTCAGAATACCAAAGGGGCCATTTAGCCTCATCCTTCAGAATTTTTTAGCTAAACACTCTCTATAAGAATTAATGGTACGTGAGGTAGAATGAGACATTTAGGCAAATCCAAAACACATGTCTGCAAGGTGTTTTTTAGCTTTATTTAGACACTGTTCTTGAAGAACTGAATCACAAATATACAGGGCTAGAAGGGACTTCAAAATCATCTAGTCCATCCCCCTGTGCTGAGGCAGGATTAAGTACAGTGAGGCCTTCCCCGGCAGGCATTTGTCTCTCTTTTTAAGAGATGCCACAACCTCTCCAGGGAACATGTTTCCATGCTTAACTATCCATATAGTTAGAAAGTTTTCCCTGCTATCCAAAGTAAATCTCCCTTACAGGAAACAAGGCTGGATACTTTTTACTCTACCATCATGGAAAACAGTTAGTCACTGTCCCCTTTATATCATTCATTTGCATATTTACAATTATCTTCCTGTCCTCCCTCTTTTCCAGATTAAATATGCCCAATTCTTTCAATATTGACTCATAAGTCTTAGTTTCTAAAACTTTTATAATTTTTGTTGCTCTCCTCTGAACACTGTCTAATTTGGTTCACATCTACCTTAATGTAGAGCCAGTATTGCTGCTGAGACCTCACCAGTCCTGAGTAAAGTGGAACAATTACCCCCTGTTTCTTACATACAACACTCTGGTTAATATACACCAAAATTATATTTGTAACAGCATCACACGATTAATTCACATTCAACATGCGATCTGTTATAATCCCAAGATCCCTTTCTGCACTACTGTGGTCTAGCCAGCATATTACATGACTTTTGAAGGGTTAATTAAACCCAGAAATGGCCTGAAAGAAATGGCATTACACATACTTTGCATTGCTGGAGACACTAGGGGGTAAGGTCTTAACTGTGTCACAGGCTCTACAGAGAACAAATCAGGGATGATGTGAAAAGGCAGCGTAAAACTTATTTACATGGTTAAAGTAGACTGCAACCTACTGGAATTTATGCCTCCATAACATCCTCTTAAATTCATGTAAACAAATTAGTAAACTTAAAAATAGATATTCTTGTTTTCAAATTCCCTCAACACAGTGGTCTTCAGTATCTTATTTCTGGAGTACACATTGGATGGTCCCCACCCGTTCTAATTACTCCACTGTTAGGTAGTGGCCTACAATCTAAAGACCATTGCTGCATAAATGGAAAGCTTGTTTCTTCTCATCCTACTTTATTTTCTCTATCTCTAATAATATAAAGGATATTTGTGCCACATTAATCAATATTGTATCTAAAAGACTTTCGGCAGATATAGCACCTGAGGCATCTAACCTTTTTGATTCATAGCAATGTACTGAGCTGGACTGAAAACTTCCTTTCTCTCTGACAATTTGTTACTCCTGTGGCATTATACAATGATTCTGTCCTATATTTAGGCTTGCAAGAATTAGATATCCCTTGGTAAATGTCAGCAAACATTGATTTCACTGCATGTGCATGCACAAACCCACCAAAACATATTTCCATTGATGATAATTTGCATATAAAGGTAGGCAGAGTATATTTATTCTTTATGTATGTAAGCATGGTCTGAATCAGTGCTTCCATTCCAGCCTGCTGGAATGGGAAAGACATCCTGGGTGTGGTAATGTGAATACAGTTCACTCAGTTTGCTTAGGCCTACTAGATATTGAATTGTTAGAATGGTGTTTTGCCCATTATAACCAATTTGGCTGTTATGAGGTCACAAACTGTGTTAATCCTAAATGCAGGAATTGTACGATATGACCACCTATGCTTGCAGTGATTGGAAATGTATAAAAGTCAGACTGTGTTTAACTCAGCTCAAAAGAGAGTGTCAATGTAAAGAACTTCCGATGGACAAGGCTTCCTCTGCCGAACTCTACGAAGCCAACTGGAAGGAAGGGCAGAGCTCTGAATCAGCAGGCTGCATGCCCTCCAGGCGTGAGCTGTAAGACTGGTTCAGCCTGTTTCTGTTCATCCTCCTCTACCCCATTCTAATGATAGAACTAAAACAGACTCCATAAGGAGTCTCTTTATTATTTTAAAATTTTATTCCAGTAGATGCTGGAATGTTTTGGCTGGACTGTGCTTTGGATCAAGAGCTAAAATCACTAAGCTGAAATTGCAGAGAGCTAAAATCACTAGGTTTGGCCCAGAGTCAAATCCATCACAAGGCCAACAACAGATGCAGCGGTCAGCAGGGTGTCTGGTGGGAGGAGCAGCCTAGTGGGAGCAGCAGCAATCTCCGGCAAGAGCAGTGACAGGTGGCTGAAGGGAGCGGCCAGCGGGAGCAGCAAGTAGGTGGCATTGCCACGTGCTCGGTGAGGGGAGACGTCATGATGATGTACCTATGAATTCTGGGTCTGCACTGACTGCACAGAGTCATTAGTGGGGTGTTTGAAGTGTGAGTGGGGGAAACACACTATATGAGTTGGGGGTTGGACTAAAGATCTTTAAGCAAAAGACTCTGCTTTGCGGACTCCAGGGATGGTATCTTGCTTATGGGTTTTCTTTGTTTATATGTGTTTCCATAGATTGATGCAAGAATACTGTTATTAAACAGGCTGTTTCTATCTCCCGCTCAGTGCTTGCAAGAGGGGAAGAATCGCCTCTAAAGACGCCAGGCAGGTAGATGGGAATTTTCCCAGTTTGCTAGGTAGGGCTCGAGCCAGTTTGGTTACATTGTTGAAAGAATCCCCCTAGATATTGAACCTGGCCTTCCTGGCTGCCGACTGCTACTAGCAAAAGGGTTACACATGTTTTGATATTTGATAGTGATAATTTGTGTTTTATCTACTATATAATTGAGAGAGTTTGTAGTGAGCAAGTCTGTGTGTCTGAGTTCCTCCTAAACAGTAATAGCTAGGACCACCAAATTCAGTATTCACCTTCCTCTTATCATAATTTAAAGCAAGGTCAATGTTTGGTTGTGCCAGGGCAATGGGATGTGCTTGGAATGTAAATGTTTTCCATAATATGGAAAGGGACTTCACCCCCAAACCGTGATTCCTGCACCCCACACTCACCCCCAGCTCCCTGTTCTGAGCCCCTCGCTTCCAAGCACTTGCCCTGACTCCTGTACCCCATACACCGCCAGCCTCCTACCCAGAAGGACCTTAGCAATGCCAGGTAAATCTTCTAATTAGTTAGAAAACTTAACTAATGGAATGTCAGCATCTATGGTCATTAAATAATTGTGTGGTCCTCCCATAATTTTCTGTAACTGAGAAAATTTAAATAAATATAAACTAAAATGCTTAAAACAAATGTTCATATTGACCAATTAGAGAAATAAGTGCTTGAATTATTGTATGATGTATATATTGATGTATTTTAAAGATAAAATATGTATTATATATCCCTAATAAACTCTGGATAGTGTATCAGAGGTGTGTGTGTATAATATAATAATGTTGTCCACGTATTTTAAAGACGGATTGTATATCCTCTATATCTAAAAAGAGATATGGGTTTTCCCAATGCGGATTTTTAGTGTAATTTAGTTTAAAATGGAAAATTATTGCCCATTATCACAGCTGATTGAAAGTAACTTCCAATGAAGCAAAGACCCCTTACTTCTGCTGTGATAGCCTGCTGTTATTGTAGGAGTAACATGGCCATGTGGATACCACTTCTCCTTTTTGATCTTGGGCTCATAATGAACTGATGCCATAACTTCCTCTCACAGAAAGAGGAAGGTCCATGCTGTGGTCCTTTATTTTTTCCCCGAAGAATTATAATTCTAGTAACTGAAACTTTTCTATGTTTCAAATCTTTTCTTTTTCCTTTTCTTCCCACTTAAATTTGCCCAATCTATTTGTAGCTTTAAAATTTTATTGGTATTTTCATTATTAATATTGTTTTCATCATTAAGGCATTGTTGTGGAGCACTTGCAGTGTTTTGGCCTAGGGCAAGTGGGTCTTTATAAGTGTGCCTCTTGTTTCAAGGGGTAGTAATTGTGAGCTTGCAGTGTGAATCTGTAACTTACATAAAATAAAGAAAATGGTAGAATGACAAGGTGGGTGAGATAATATCTATAGTTGGGCTAAATTCTGTTGGTGAGAGAGAGGTTTTCAAACTTACATAAGCTCTTCAGATCTGGGAAATATACTCATAATGTCATTGCTAAATACAAGTTGGAACAGATTGTTTCGTATACAGATTTTCTCCTTGACACATATTCTGTAGTTTCTGAGTGCTTGCATATAGATAACAGATTACTTTGGGTGTTTGGAGGGTTGCTAGATCTGTGAAGGTAGACATGATGATCTGTCGTTTTTTTGTAAATAATTGATTGCAGGGACTACTTATGCTAAACAATCTATTTCATCTTGTGTTTAGCTGTGACGCTCAGAGTACCTGGGATAGACTTAAAGAGCTTTGTGTAGTTTGAAAGCTTGTCTCTGTCACTGACAGAAGTTGTTACACTAAAAAGATATTACCTCACTCACCTTATATCTCTCATATCCTGGGATTGACCCGGCTACAACAACACTGCAGTCATAGTAGAAAAGCACTCAGTGGTTCATAATGGACCTGCAACAATGCCTGTGCCAAAAGGGTTTCATAATCTTTAGTGGGGAAGTGAATGAATAAATTTGGTGGCTTGAAGAAGAAAAGAGAAATTTTGAATGATACTTTAATGAGCCAATCTGAATGGATTGGGATTGAATGGGTAGTTAGCTGGTAGCTGTTACTGAGGTGGGGGTTAAGTAGGGCTAATTGTGGGTTTGTATATTTGCCTGATCTATACGACAATGATTTGTATGCATATATGAGAGAGTCAAGAGAGCGTGCGTATGTGCATGTGTGCTGAGGTAGGGAATTTATGAATAGGAGGTTCTGCGAAGGGAAGGGACGGTTGTGTTGAAGGTTTTGTGTGTGCATGTGTGTCAGCATGCAGCAGTGTTTCTTAGACTCTGTCCACAAGCATATGCATGCAGGAGAAAAAAGCATCCCTGTCTGTTGTCTGAGAGGTAGAAATGGGGAGGCTATCTAAGCTGGGGATCATGTTAATGTAATTTTGTGGGTGGGCTGGTAAGAGATTTTGCAAGGCTGAAATATATATTTTTCTGTGTGTGACAGAGAGGGAAAAAAAGCTTAATATGTAGTTTTATTTAATACATTAATATATAAATCTGGCAAGTATTAAAGTAGCAAATCATTTGGAGTCTGTTTTTTGTAAACTCACAGGAATTTTGGAATTTTATGTTACTTTTTCTCTTTCTTGCTTTTGAGTAAAACTAGGGGCAGATCAGGTTAATTTATATCATCTGCCTTTATGCAGTATCAGCCTGAAGAGTCCCCAGTTTAAAAAAAAAAAAGACGAAAAAGACTGTAGAAAGCTTGTCATGAGTAAATGTGTAGGGGAAGAGTGACCAACCACAGGTTTTTGTTTGGCTTTAGTGGGGCTGGTGGGGTGGTTTTTGTTCTTGTTTTGTTTTAAACAAGACTTTCTTTAAAAACAAACTTCTTTCCATAAAAGGAGACGTGATGGCATGATCAAGTATCATATTAAGGCAACAGGTGACTGACTTTTGTTCATTTTAATGAACATTTTATTAATTTTCACTTCAACTATTGTAGGTAAAAAGAAAGAGAAGCCCTTAGATATTTTTAATCAGACATTTTAATCAACTGTGTTTTTCTCATGTGTTTGCATTATATTCAGTCATGCTAAGTTGGCTTTGTTTTCACATGCTCTGCTAACAGTTAAAATGAACGAGTCCAGTTCTCTGCTGACAGCTGAGTTCAGTGGAGTTACACAAGATGTTTATAAGAGAGTCTGGCCCAGTGAATTGAAAGATAAGGAGATAAGGCAGACCTAGGACTTGTGATCAATAATAAAACATTTTGTGGGCTTTACATCACATGTACACATGTATCTCCAAAAGACAGGGTATAACTAAATTTTGTAATCCTATTTTAACAAGTAATATTGGGTATTAAGAGCTACAAAATATGATTGGTAACTATATCATGCTTTAATTATGTCTATACAAATGCTTAAAGCTGTTGGCCATATTTTGTGGCTGTCAGCTCCCTTGATTGGGACTACTTATCTGAGTAAAGACTACCCTTAAGAGTAAGGATTTACCACATCAAGACCTCATTCGCTGTTGCTGAGGAGGGTAAGTAAGTAAGTAAATACATAAATAGGCAGATCCTTAACTGGTGTAAATTGCAATAGTTCATTTAAGTTAGTGGAGCTATGTTAATTTATACAACTGAGGGTCTTCCTTGTACTCTGCTTCTGAGAGGGAATTCATGGTATTCTTAGTTCTTCTGATGTAACCCTGGAAGCCAATTTTTTAAAGTTTTAAAATACTATTGAGCAAAATGGATTTCTCCATGCTAAAACCTTGGCATCAGTCAATAAATAAATACACTCTATTTGACATTGTTCTCCTTATTCGGGTTAATGGGAATTTTGTCTCAGGTGAGAAGAGCTGGATTGGACCTTAATTCACTATTGCAACTTGGAAGTTGTTCTGAAATGTGAAGTGAGGAAGTATTTCTGAAATACTTTAAATACTTTTAGAGTGTTTGTGGTTTTTTTCATTTATTTGGGGGAAAAAGCCAGTGAGATGTTAAAGCTAAAATGCAAGTATTAGTATTGACAAATTTATTTTTCTAATTTTAATTATAGATGTGCAACAATGTGTCCTAGCAAATTGCTGGAATGAATTCCTGAATCAAAAGTGAACACACTAAAAGGAACGTAAATAGTTCTAACATTTAAATTCTTCTAAATATCATCTCTTTCATGATTTGGAATGATAACATAAGGGGATCTTACTGCAGATGCATTTATGAACTTTAAAAAGTAACTTGAAAAATTATGGAATCCTGATACAAGGCCCCATCCTGCAACTCTTAGGCCCCAGTTCAGGAAAACACATGAAGCACTGGTTTAAGTCCCATTAACTTCAAAGAAACGTAAGCATGTGCTGAAGTGCTGTCTTCAGTTGAGCTACCACATCTAAAAATGCTGGTTTTACCCCTGGTATAATTGACTTCAATTGGAATATTCACATGTGTTAACTTTTATTTGTGTGATTAATGACTTCAGGATCAGGCTCTTTAATGGTAAACATCTTTACCAATATTTGATAAGAGAGGAGCCTAAGAGAGAGATGACCAGCGAGGTCTCGTTTTTTCATCTGAGGAAAATATATTATTCCTCCAACTTTGTCTTTTCATCTGGAAGTATAGATTTTCTGATGTAACAAGAGACTGATTGTTACAGGAAATATTTCTGCAGTTAACACCTGAGGCCAACAACTGGGTCTTGAAATAATTTATTGGTGTCACAGCATGTACAAGTGTTCCAAAGTTAATAGTAGAGTAAGTATAGAGTTAGGAATAGAAATGTCATGAAACATCATGCTTTTATTTTGTGCTGAGACCAACAGTACTTCTCTTGTGTTGTGGTTTTTGAGGAGTGGTTCAACATACACTATTTAATGATAATAAATAAAGCAAATCTTAAAAATACAATAGATGTTAACTTTCTTTGCCTATATGCAGGTCAAGATCTTCACAAGTGTGCAATGATTTGGGGTACCTGAATTATGAGGTGACTTTTTAAAGAGGCCTGTTTTCTGACACAGCGCTGAGTACCTACACTCTGAAAATTGGGCAATGTTAAGGTGACTCAGACTGAGTCCACAAAAATGGCTAGGCACTGGCAGCTTTGAAAATGTCTTAGTGTTGTAAAGTTTATAAAATATTTTCAAAATTGCAGTGGAATTTATTTGAAGATTTCCACATTTCTGTCATGACGTGAGTGTTCTCAGCCTGACATGATACACTTCAACATTTTAAATTCCTGCTTTTCTCATAATACCACATCCTATCCAGTAACTTTCTTCCGGGCTAGGGGGCTGTGAAATGGTAGGTGCCTTTTCTGTAATGTGGCTGGCAGCTGGCTGGATATGCCATGCCATACTCCTCTCTGCTCAGGAACAGAGACTGCTCCATCTGTTTTGTGCTAAGCTACAGAAAACTTGGGAGTTTGAGGCTTCCAAAAGGCATTCAGATTACCTCTCTCAGGACTCACTAATGCCTGCTAACCATATTATTATGTTACTTTTACTTACTCCTCTTCATTTTATTAAGCAAAATGAGGTTTAGCAGCCAGTACTTTTGCTTTTAAACAGATAATTATTGTGTTTCTTAAACTTTACTTTGATTGGTACCATATTTATAATTTGGAGCATTCTGAACACATGGTTGTATGAATGTCAAGATAAGAACTTCTCCTAGACTTATTAGGAGTTAAGGGTCATGCCATATTTTATTTGAAAGGTAATTTTCCCTAGATTGGCAAAAAGGTTACTGTCACAAGGTATTACCATATATATGCTAAATGGGAATTTTGTCTAAATAGCAGAACTTAAATGACTTCTAAGATAATAGGAGTTACAGATAATGTCATTCAAATGTTAATTTCCTTTAGATTTGGAATGAAGTTTCAGGTTTGACCTATGACTTCAGTGTCATGATAATTCTGACATTCTTACTAGTAGGGTTATGTAAAATGTGAACAATGAAATAGAAAGCTGTGTTTCGGTTTTTAAATTTTCTTTTAACTTCATACAATATGTGTATGAAACATCATAAAGTTTTGCTTCAAAATAAGATTTTAGTGAAACAGTTTGAGAGAGCAGGGGGAAAGGGAATGTGTAATTCCATTCCTGTTGTGTGTTCATAAAATGGATATTCTTTCATACTTATGTCTCTTCACTTTTTTACTCTGTTCTTTCTTATTTTAGTCTATTTTTTCTTGGTATTCATTAGAGATTTTATATTTACTTACTTTTTCAGGTCTGTACTTTCAGTCTCTAATGACAGTAGTTATTGAGAATGTATATACAGATATATGCCTACAATATACATTATATAAAACAAAAGCGTAATTAGCAATTTTGGAGCCATTACTTCACATTTTGCTCCTATGAAAATGAATTTTCACATTAGTGTGAAATATTTTGAAAGTCCCATGTTCTTGAGATAACTGGCATTTCTGTAATAGACAAATATATCAGATTTTTTAGTTTTGTTAGGGTAACACAATTAGACCATGCCAGTTATAACATGTCATTGTTTTGTATTATTCAGTTGTTTCATAAAAAGAATACACTCACCCTCCTCCTTCCCCAAAAGTTTTGTTTAGAGTTTTGGAAAAAGTTTAAATCCATTAACATTAACTACAGTTACATGTAGCTGATGTTAAATATGTCTTTTTTCTCATTATCTCTCTCTCTTTTAATTTAACACTAGCATTTTGAAAGCTCAATTTCAGGTTTCAATTTCTCTCCGCAAAAGTAGTTCATGACCTCTTAGGTTTAGCATCCATGAATAAATTGCCAAATATGCATCATTATTATATTTTTGACAACTTGACAGTCAGAGGAAAATGTCTATTAGACAGATAAAGTATTAGGAGATCACCACTATATCTACAGTAGCTTTAATGAAAGGTTAAAGCATTGACAGATAAGTGCTTAAACAATTCCAGCATTGTACTTTCTGCACAACTTTGAAGCCATTATGTTTCATTTATAGTTAACTTACCCTATTCAGGGCATAAATAAAATGTCAGTCATACACTGTAGCACTGAGGTCATGATTTTATGAAAGCTTCTTTGACAGAATATAAGTGATTTGGGATCAACAAGTGTAGAAAATGTTGTTTATTTTAAGGACCAGCAGCAGACTTGGACTGTATTTTCAATAGGCTTAAATCATCCTTTAAAAACTACAGTACTCTCAATTTAAAGGAACAGTAATCACATTAGTTAGCTCCAAAATTTGATCTACTGTTCCTTGTCTTGTATCCATTTGCCAACTCTGTATAATTTCAGATAAATGTTTCAAAAGGGATTAATGATTTTAAGAATGTTGAAGAATACCTTGAACATTGTCCTCTTTTAAGAAGTCAAAGCTGTAATGGTTTTAATAATTCTCAGATATTCTTTTTCCTACTCTTTGTAGCATTTCGATCAGGAGTGATAGCAAATCAGAGCATAAAACAATGAGCACAAGGTAGGAAAATGATTGACCTGATTCTTTTATTAACTCCACAGTTTTAAAACTAACTTAAAACAAGTGATAGGAGAGGGAAAAAAAGAAAAAGAAGGCTCAAACTAAAGCACTGGACTCAAGGGAAAATTTTTGCACATGCATCATTCAGTTCTGTAGTAAACCAGCTGCAGAAGCAGGTTTCAAATTCCTATACTAAGACTGAGACCACAGATCTGCCCTCTATTCCTGAAGGTCAAAGGGCATTTCTCCTGCAGGCAGAGTGGCAGTTTGTCCAATCAATACAAGACTGTTACCCATGTTACCCATGACACAGAAGGATCATTATACTGAGTAAGCTGACATATAATTGGAACATTTCTTCAAGTCTTCATGAGGGAGTTGAGAAGACAAGCATAAAGTGGGTACATATGTTCTTTTTGAAAGACAAGTGGTTGTAAGCAGTATGCCTTCAGTAACTTTTCGGAGCGGTGTCACTGATAGTTTTATTGTATACGCCTGCCAACATTTGCTGGAAAATTAATCATATTGGATCTGACTCCTACAGTTTGATTCTTTGCAGGCACAGGATTCAACTGAAATGAGTCCAATATTATGAGTAGGAATTTAGTTAAGAAACATTTTTTGAGAACACATGAAATAGGCAGTTATAAGTTCAGAGGGGTTTTTTGTTTTTTTGTTTTTTGGGTTTTTTTGGTTTTTTTACAATAGATCGTTCTTTCTGGTCACACTCACACTAAAAGATTTTCAAGTTGGTCCATCTAAATCATAATCTATCATGTTTTGACAGAGTGAATAAAAAGTTATATTTCTATAATATTCAAGGATTCATCAGTTTAATCACATGATTTATGGTGAAGTAACAGGCTGTAAATTCAATATTCCCCCCTGTAAGTTATAAATTATATTGTAGGATCTCATCAGCTGAATTAATTAGCAAATATATATGGGATGGAACGTAAAATAGGCTGTCCAGTCTGGGTTTTGTTCAACAGAAGGAAAATATTAGGGTAAACATTGAGACTAGTTGTGCAGTAGAGTGAACTTCCCACAGGGGCTGTGGAATCCTAAAAAATGGAGCTGAAAATCAGCACGGGACACTCATCAAGGGCAGGTCTAAGCTAGGGGGCAATATCGACCCAAGGTACGCAACTCCAGCTATGTAGCAGGAGTCAATGTATCTTAAATTGAGATGCTGCAAGGTCTCCACTATGGGGGGATGACTGGAGAAACTCTCCAATTGACACCCCTCTCCCCTCCCCCCGCTTACATTTCTTGTTCTGGTGGAGTACTGGAGTCAATGAGAGAGTGATCAGTGGCCAATTTAATGGGTCTTTTACTAGACCCACTAAATTAATCTTGGGGGATTGATTGCTGCAGTGCCGATCTCCCGGTAAATGTAGACCTGTGCAAAGCAGTGGTGGTTAATTAAATCAGTCTTGCCTAATTATGTTACAAGGGGGTAGATCAGCAGACCCTCTAGAGGGCCTATTGATCCAAATGTTACTGCAATGTATGAATAAAAAGATTACTCTAAAATTGATGTTGTTTTTTCATACTTAATTCTAGTAAAATTGGCTGACCTTTAGTTAGCATTGCTCAGTTGGAAGGCTTTTTCAATGGCTTTTACTTACTATATTTTCTTAATTCTTATATATATAAAGACCAAAAAAGGTGAAATGTAAATAAGCTCTAGAAGACTCTGCTGTGTTATGTTTTTCTTCGTGCATTTCCTTGCCTCTAATAACTCAGCACTCTCCCTGTTGAGCATGTGTGTTTGAGAATATGATTGCTGATACAAGGAATGAAGGAGAAGGTCCTTCTTTGAATTTAAATGAAGGAATTTCATATTGGATCAGACTTGAAAAAAAGAGGACTTTATATAAAAGTAATTGAAATATTGTGATCATCTCCCAGTGTTGAGAAAAAAATAAAATTTCCTGTCCCTTATAAAAGCCAACTTACAAGAGCCCATTGTACTGTAGTTTGAAGCCCTCCCCTTAGTTCAAACACTAAGAAATTGAGGTCCAGCAGTTAGATTTCTGAGACTAGGGCACAGGAGTCCTGGCATCTTTCCTTGCCTCTATGAGAGATCTTGGGCAAATCATTTTCAGACTGCGTACCTGTCTCCCTATCTATAATATGGGGAAAATAATGCTGATCTCCTTTGTAAAGTACTTTGAATTATATGGATCATCAGCACTAAATAGTGCTAGTAGTGGTTTGAAACAAGTACAATAATCAATTTTCATTACTATTTTATTAGCAATTAACAATGGCAACAGAAAGTTGTTTTCCATAAGTATTAAGAGAAGATTTTATAAAGAATAAGGGAAAGCTCCAGAAAGTATATATATTATTTTTAGGACTGTTAATCACAGTTAATTCACATGAGTATAATTGTGATTAATTGCACGAGAACACCATTTGAAATGTAATTAATATTTTGGATTGTTTTCTACATTTTCAAATATATTTCTATTTCAAAAAAAAGAATACAAAGTGCACAGGGTTCACTTAATTATTTTTACTACAATAATTTGCACTATAAAAATGATAAACAAATACTGTAGTGCAATCTCTTTATTTTGAAAATACAAAATACAAATGTGTGGGGAGGGGGGTTGGGGGGGAGGGTTGGTGGTACATAACTGCACTCCAAAACAAAGAAAAAACTTTAGAGCCTGCAAAATTCACTCAGTCCTACTTCTTAAGCCAATCACTAAGACAAAAAGTATGCTGTCCTCTTCTTATTTAGAGTGTTACTTGAAAGTTAGAACAGGTGTTCACATGGCACCTACAATGTTTTGTAGGTAACATTGGAAGTTGTTTATGTGCCAAGTATGCTAAACAATCATATGTCTCTTCGTGCTTCAGCCACCATTTCAGAGGACATGCTTCCATACTAATGATGCTCTTTAAAGAAAAATGTGTTCATTAAATTTCTAACTGAACTCCCTTGGGGGGGATGGATTTACATGTCTCCTGTTCTGTTTTCCCGGATTCTGTTGTATATTTCATATTAAAGCAGTCTCAGACGATGACCCAGCAGATGTTTTTTTGGTTTTTTTAAGAACACTTTCACAGCACATTTGACAGTGCAAAGAAACTACCAATGTGAGATTTCTAAAAATAGCTATAGCGCTCGACCTAAAGTTTTAGAATCTGAAGGGCCCTCCAAAATCTAAAAGGGACTATATGGTGGAGCTTGCTTTCAGAAGTATTAAAAGAACAACACACCCAGAAAATACAGAACCTGAACCACCATCAGAAAAGAAAATCAACCTTCTGTTGCTGGTATCTGACTAGATAAAGAAAATGAGCATGCTTCAGTCCACTCTTCTTTGGATCTTATCGAGCAGAACCGGTCATCAGCATGGGTGCATGTCATCTGGAATGGTGGTTGAAGCACGAAGCAACATATGAATCTTTAGCACATCTGGCGAGTAAATATCTTGTAATACCAATTACAACAATACATGAAAACTCCGGGTCTCCCTTTCAGGTGGCATTGTAAATAACAAGAGGGCAGCATTATTTCCTGCAGATTGTAACCAAACTTGTTTGTCTAAGCAATTGGCTGAACAAGAAATAGGATGGAGAGGACTTTAGGCTCTAAAATGTTATATTTTATTTTTGAATGCAGGTTTTTCAACATAATTCTACATTGGTAATTTCCACTTTTATGATAAAGAAATTGCATTACAGAACTTGTATTAGGTGAATTGAAAAATACTATTTTTTACATTACAAATATTTATAATAAAAATAAAGTGAGGACTTTGTGTTCTCTGTTGTAATTGAAATAAATATATGTGAAAATGAAAACATTGAAAAATTTTAAATAAATGATTTTCTACTATTAACAGATCAGTTAATTGTGATTAAATTTATTTGCATGATTAATAGTGATTAATTTTAATCGCTTGACAGTCCCATGGTTTTTTTAAATCTTTCATCCATGCTTTCAAATAGTTTTATTAAATCTAATATATAAAGTAAATAACTTCATTTCATTTAATTTATTTTGGTTAACAATAGATCTAGAAATTATAGGGTTTGATTTATTTATTTATTTTTGCTACTTAGTGTTGAAATGTTAATTGGTTTCAGGGAACCATCTTTGTGTGTCCTGGGATTGTCCCAAATTGAAAAAGTGAGAGCGCCTCATGTCATTAATGTGTAGGGATATTAGACAAGGTGATTATCCAAATAATAGTTTCCACAATTATGATTCTTTTTTTTTAAAACCCTCTCAAGTTTCTTCCCACCTCAGCCATTTAACAAACTTCACCTTCCTATGAAATAAACATTTGTGACCAATATTATCCTACAGCTTTTATGTTTTCAGAAGTATTCCCATGTGATATACTATCAATTTAGGACATTTCAGGGCAATTGTTAGGGGATTTGCAGCATGTTGTGCCATGCTAGCTCATGGCCATGATGTTTAGTAATTCAGCAATAATGCAGTGTGTCCTTGAGAGATGATATACAATCTACAGCTGTCAATATTGGTATTACATAGCAGACATAAATCAGAGGATAGTGAAAGAGTGGGGATGTCAAAGTGACATGCAGGACAACATTAAACTGTGGCCTGAAACTGTTCATTATTTGCAACAGTTGATATAATTGAACTAGCAAAAATCAGGGCTTTTCTTTTGAGAGATATAAACCCATAGAAATTAGAAACAGGAGAAACCTATTCTCACATCGGGCCAATTCCCCTGAAAATGAAGCATCACTCACATTACAAATATATATGTCCTCATTTATTATTGGGCAATTAACAGAAAACTATAGATTTGTGAGTACAGACACGTTGATGGGCCTTTTTTTTCTATTTTATGCAATTCAGGAATGCGGGAGGTAAAACCATCTTGATGTAAAATGATGTGTTTAGTGTGGCACTTTGAGTGAACCAAATTTCAAAATATTATACTTCTTGTTGACCTCATGTGGAACCCTGCACTTTACGTAAGTCTCACATTATTGTTGTGTTCCTTATAACTTGAAATTCAGAGCATAAAACAGTGACAATCCATGTGAAGCCAAAAAACTTGTTTTTAAAAAAAGGCCCATCAACATGTCTCTACTCACAAAATGTCTTAAAATGTCCAAAAGTCTGACTTCATACCTGCTACTTCAAGCTCCCCAAAATGTAAATCTTTACAAATGTCACGCACTGGTACTTGCTCTAAAGTACTGAACAGGACACACACTGCTTTGTTATTTACAAATAATTGTTGATAGTAAAAGGCAATTAAGAAAAACATGGGAGGAACTTGGAAGTTGTGAGTAAAGGCAGCATAAATAAAGTAGATGATAGGGGAGTTTTCTCAAAAACACAAAATTAAGCATAAGAACTGCCATACTGGGTCAGAGTAAAGGTCCATCTAGTCCAGTATCCTGTCTGCTGACAGTGGCCAATGTCAAGTACTTCAAAGGGAATGAACAGAACAGGTAATCATTAAGTGATCCACTCCCGTCATCCATTCCCAACTTCTGGCAAAACTGAGACTAGGGACATCATGCAGCCCCCTTAGCAGAGAGTTTCTTAGGGGTTATAGAGCCCTATGAAATACTATTAAACCAGTACCGCATCCCCAATGACAGCCCGGGGGGGATGACGATTGTTTAGAGATGTGATTTTATGATCTTCAACAACACACTAATGAAATCATTTTAAGGCAAATTTTAAACCAAAGCCCTGTGGGCTAATACAGTAAGTTCAGAAACTGACAGTATATACCTGGGGTTGGCAAATGTTTGTTAAATGGTTTCATTACCACTTGAATGGCTCTGTCACAGGTTCAGTGCTCTGCCTATCGCGGTGGCAGGCTTTTTCCCTTATAAGTTAATTAGATCCTCTCGGGAGGAAGCAGAACCACAGACCAGAGTTAGGAAGAGCAGGTGTGTAGACATCAAGACCCAGTGGTGCCCAAAATTTTGGGTGCCGTACGCAGCAGCATATTCTGCATATGGGTAAGGACCGCCCTGCCCCTTAGCTTCCATTTCAAGGGTTGCTACCAAATAACTCTCACAGCGTTTCGAGAGAGAATTCTCTATGTGCTGGAGATCTGTTGATCTTTTTCATCTTCCTTGAGGTGGCACAGAGTCAGTACAGAGCATTTGGACTCACTAGCTTTATCCCCTTAGTGTGGGGAGCGTTGGATGATTCAGAAGTGATCTGAGTACTGGGCGGTAAGCAGAGGGATCTAACCCACATTATTGGTTGTGGGGCAGGGGCTTGTGGACCTAATTAATATGTGAGTTAGATGGGTGTGTACTTTCCTTATCCAGTATCGAGTTAATATAGTTGTCATCTACAACTGTTTAAAATCCAGTGCAGTGTCTGCATTTCATTCCCTTGTGGACTAAATCTCTGAGAGTAAGGGTATATCTACACTGCAGAGTTTTTCAAGGAAAAAATACACTTACGTCCACACTGCAATTGCGTTCTTTTGACAAAAAGTCAAAAGAACGCAGGGGTTTTTCCGACAGCGGTAAACCTCTTTTTACAAGGAAGAAGCCTTTTTCTGAAGGAGCTCTTTTGGAAAAAAGGCGTGTGGCCGGGGAAGAGGGTTTTTTCAAAAGAAGATGCCTACAGGAAAAAGCACAGGTGCCCTGGTGGCCACTCCGTCCATAGTAATCACAACTTAAATGCGAGATAGCGTCCACATTGAATGGATGCTATCTTTCTAAAAAGCAAATCACTTTTTTGATTGGCTTTTGCTGTGTGGACGCTCTCTTTTGAAAGAAGCTTTTCTGGAAGATCTCTTCCAGAAAAGCTTCTTCCGAAAGAAACCTGTAGTCTAGACATCGCCTAAGACACTAAAGAGCAGCAAAGTCTAATATTTAAAAAAAGAAAAGCATCCTAAAATTCACTGAAAAGTGATGTAGTTATGGCATGTGATGCTGTATGTCTGTGGAGAGAATTAGCAATCTGTAATTGTAAGAAACAGTTTTCACAAATTATGTAATTGCGTCAAGGAAATTTCCATGCAACTGGAATTTGGGTGTAAGGTTTTGCTATAAATGAGGTCTGCTGTATGTAAATGCCACTGTATTAATTTGTTTGAAATAACCAAGTAAGATGCATCATTTCCTGTTCCTCCATCTGGTGCATCAGTATAATGCCATCAGGCACGCAACACTTGTTTGCTTTTTCTCCTTACTCTTGTGGCATTTCCATTCTCCACTCTGGCTTGAATCTGGAATTTAGATTCTCACCTAATTGCAGCAAATCCACTCCAGTCTTAACACTTTAAACAGAAAGAAATAAGGAAATCAGTGCATTTGCACGTTACTAGGATGAGTGGAGAAAAATAAAACTAAACGGATGTTTCATGAATAGTAAACTGTCATTATATGCAAAAATGGTACTGTAGTCATAAGCATAAGGCAATTTTATATTGCTCATAAATATAGATTATTTTCATAGTTATTGCACAAATTCATATTGTAAGCACTTTTAGCAGGTATGCAGATGGGTGTGCATTAATAATGAACTGCACTAGAAACATTTTTGCCCATAGACCAACTGGTGTGGCTGTAAATAGCTTCTCAGACATGTATTTTCTCTGTTATTCATATGTTCTCTGGGTACAACATAGTCTGTACTTTTCATATAACTGTCTGGCATATATAAGTCAGTATACTGTTTTATAAGATGTGTAGTTAAGGCTGTAGAAAATTAAGCCTATGCAACATATCCGAGCAATGTTATGGAAACACAAAATTAAAGACAATATCATAATGCATATGCAACATGGGACAGAGTTAAGGTTGTCAGTTCAACCTTAACTTTGGCATTTGCTGAGGTTTAATGAATGAATAGTCTCAGTTTTCTCTCTGATTTTTTTTCCTTTTTAAAAGAAAGTCCCCAGCTGACCCTGGGCTCCACGCAAATGTCGCGGTGGTATTTCAAATGGGCAGCACCATACAGGTGATACCAGACTCAGACTGTGCGGCTCTGACCCTTTGAAACGCCGCCACGGTGTTTCAAAGGGGCAGTGCTGCATGGAGCCCGGGGTCAGCTCTGTGCGGTGCTGCATTGAAATGCCAAGGTAGCGTTTCAAAGGGGCCACACCGCACAGAGCCCGGGTACATCTCCACACAGTGCTGCCACTTTGAAGTACCCCATCTTCCCTCCCCCTTTGCTGCCTCTATCTGATAGAGGCAGCAAGTGGGGGAAATCGACTAGTCGACTCAACTATCCAACTAAGCATTTGCAATCAGCAGAGCAGAGCAAGGAAATGCTGAACCCCAAGGACTGGCCTGTGATGAGAATGACTCGGTAAGCGGGGACCCTTGCCTCTAGGGAAATCCCAGGGCAACAAAGGGGGCTCCATGAGTCTCTGAGGTGCTTAAGTAACCTCCAAGAAACGCAGAACCCCCAAGGAGCTACCAAGGGACTTTGTCACCGGCATATAAATGTTTAGTGGATCTGAAACATAAATACCTTGTAATGCCATCTAGTAAAGTGCCATGTGAACGCCTATTCTCACCTTCAGGCAACATTGTAAATAAGTGGGCAGCATTATCTCTCACCTGCAAATGTGAACAAACTTATTTGTTTGACTGATTTAATTGAATAAGAAGTAGGACTGAGTGGACCGGTAGGCTGTAAAGTTTTACATTGTTTTGTTTTTGAGTGCAGTTATGTAAAAAACACTACATTTGTAAATTGCACTTTCAAGATAGAGATTGCACTACACTACTTTATCATTTTACAGTGCAAATATTTGTAATAATATTATAAAGTGAGCAGCTAACACTTTCTATTGTGTGTTGTAACTGAAATCAATGTATTGGAAAATGTAGAAAATATCCAAATGTTGAATAAATTTCAGTCACACTATTGCTTAACAGTGCGATTCAGACTGTGATGAATAGCAATTATATTTTTAATCACAACTTTTGAGTTAATCACATGAGTAAATCATGATTAATTGACAGCCTTAGTTATAAGTGGTTTAAAAACATAAATCACAAGATTTTTTTTTTAATGGGAAGATTTTTTTTCATTCTCTTTTTGAAAAGGAACTGAATCATATTTTCTCCAACTTAAAGAAATATTCACATTTGATTATAGAAAAAGCTAGAAAATCTTAGTCAAAAGGTAAATGCAAGGCAAGGCTTTCATTATAAACCAGATTTTTTTTTATGGATTGAATAATTTTGAATGAGTACATTTTAAGAAAATTGTGTTCAGCTTGCAGATATTTTATTTTGGAAATTAGACGATGGTTCTAACTATTGGAGGAATTGTGGTTTTGTAACAGAATCCTAACAGGAGAAGTGGTGCAAACAAACGTAACTAGCTTTAGCATAAATTGTTACATTTATGAATAAGTCAGGTGTTGGGGTTGCTAGCAGTAGCATAGTAGACTTGATGACCCAGAGGTCACTTTCAGTCCTATGTTCCAGGTGTAGAAAAGGAAGCTAAATTTGTCAGGTTTCCAACTGACTTGGATCAGCTCTGTTAGAGTTCACAGCTAAATTCAGAGATGATGTGATTCAAGTCAAACATCATTAGGCATCTGATGACTTGGGTTTTGCCCATGAAAGCTCATGATTCTATATATTTTGGTTAATCTCTAAGGTGCCACAGGGCGACTTGTTGTTTTTAAAATTACAGACTGTAACATGGCTACTCCTCTGAGATCAGTACGCAAGCATAACTTGCATGCCAAGCGGGAATAAGAGGGGGCTGTAGCTGTAAAAGCAAACAGATGCTTGTGCTTTTCTGCGCTGTTAACAAAATTAAAAGTGCTACAAATGTGTATCAAAGTTGTAGAAAACAATGCGTGCTTAAGTACATCGTTTGAGAGGTAGTATGCCATGATGTAACTATGAACTGTGCCTCAATTGTTTGCCTGCAAAGGGGCAGATTTGGAATGGCACATAAACCCTTAGGTGAAACAAAAGACAGAACTATGTAGCACTTTAAAGTCTAACAAGATGGTTTATTAGGTGATGAGCTTTCGTGGGCCAGATCCACTTCCTCAGATCAATATGTGGAAGAAAATCAGCACGACCATATATACCAAAGTGATATAATAAAAAAAAATGAACGCATGTGAAATTGACAAATCAAATTTTAGAACAGAGTGGGGGTGAGGGGGGAAGGTGAGTGTCTGTGAGGTAATGACATAGGGGTGATAATAGGGGAAGTTTCTGTGAGGTAATGACATTGGGGTGATAATTGGGGAAGCTATCTTTGTAATGGGTGAGATAATTAGAGTCTGTTTAAACCCATACATAAAGTGTCAAATTTAAGCATGAATGACAATTCTGAAGCTTCTCGTTGAAGTCTGGAGTTAAAGTCTCTTTGAAGCAATATGCATGTTTTAAGGTCATTGAGGGAATGGTCAGTCTGGCTGAAATGGCAAGCAACAGCTTTCTCTCTGTGAGAGAGTCTTATGTCTGTTTTGTGTGCATTGATTCTTTGGCGAAGTGTCTGAGACGTTTGTCCAATGTACATAGCAGACGGACACTTTAGGCACATGATGGCATAAACCCTTAGGGTATGTCTACACATCAAAGTTAATTCGAAATAACAGCCATTATTTCAAATTAACTTTAATAGTGTCTACACAGGCAAACGGCTATTTCGAATTAAATTCAAAATAGTGGGGCGCTTAATTCGGAATTTGGTAAACCTCATTCTATGAGGAGTAACACCAAACTCGAATTAGCTAATTCGAAATAAGTGCAGTGTAGACACTTATTTCGAAATAGGGGGCCTCCAGCCTTCCCAGGGTGCCCTGGTGGCCACCCCAGCCTCAAGCAAGAACACTCCTGTCCCTCCCCTGCCCTTCCCGGAGCCCTTAAAGGGGTAGACTATGGCCACAGTGCCTGTGCCAGCTCCAAGCCTGCCGGCCCAGAGCCAGCAGTGACTGCCCCTGACCCAATGGCTCCAAAACATGAGCCAGCAAGCCATTGGCAGTCAGCCCACCACCGCTCCCCAGGAGCAGTCTGTCAGCTCCCAGGAGCCTGTCAGGGCCCAGAGAAGGCGGGCACCTTCTTGGTCCAGGGCAGAGATCAGGGTGGACCTTACTCAGGTTTGGGGGGAGGATGCCCCCAATGTCCATGATCTCTGTACTTGATGGAGGAACACGGCCGTCTATGGCAGGATAGCTGCCAGCCTGGCCACCAAAGGCCACATGCGATCCCAGGAGCAGGTTCGCATGAAAATCAAGGTGGTCCGGCGAGACCCCCAGCCCTGAGCCCTGAGCTTCCCCTCCCACTTCTTCCCCGTGCTTCCCCCTTCCAGCTCCTTCCTCCCAGGTTTCCCCTCTCCCACCCTCTCTCCTCCCCTCTCCCGCCTCCTTTCCCCAGTCTCACCAGAGTTTCATCCCCCCCTTGCCAGTTTTGTTAAATAAAGAGAGTTCGTGTTCATGAAAATACGTGTATTTTATTTGACATCAGGAAGCGGGGTTGGGGGGAGGGTTAAGTGGAAGGGTGTGTGTGTGTATGTGTGTGTGTGTTCCTTTAAGGACAAGCCTCAGATAGCCTCAGGCAACAGCCACACAAAGACACTCCTGACCTGATGCCCTACCCCTGACCTGGTTCCGGCCGGCCTTAAATCCGAATCAGTGTCCACTCAGTGTGGACGCGGTATTTCGAATTAGCAAAACGCTAATTCAAACTGCATTTTGTGTGTAGACACGTTAATTCGAATTAGCTTAATTCGGATTAACTATTTCGAATTAAGATAACTCTAATTAACGCTGTAGTGTAGACATACCCTTACATTGGTATTTTCTATCCTTTGAGGGCTTAAATATGTGACCTTTATGCTCTATGCCATTTCTTTCTTATTTCCCTATAAGAAATATCAGAATAGGACATTTGTGATGTAAATTCTTCCTGGTCTTCATGTAATTATGTCATGATTCTTAAGTGAACTTAATTCTGAGAAATCCATCTAATTTGGACCGACATTTATTTTTGATGTTTCAGGAAATGCTGAATCATAAAACTGAAGTTATAGGTAAGCTTAGAGATAACTCTTAAATTCCTCACTATAACAGGGTGCCTGAAGTGTAACCTGGACTGTGTGATTGATGAGTCCTCTGTCCCGCCAGCATGGGTATCCCTCTCACAGTGTGAAGCTGTTGCTAAGCCACAAATCTCTGGCAGCTGCTCTGTTTACACAGACCTCCACGAGCAGAGACAGACCCAACTGAGCTACACGAATGTTTCTCCCAGCCATTCATGAACCAACAATAGAGAGGTTTCAGCCCCTTCCCCTCAGCTCTCCAATCTTGCACCCCAGAACTGTGCCATCTTGCCCTGGTCAGAAGCTTGGTACGGGCATGACCCAATCTGCCCCTCCCTCATGAATCTGAGCTGAGATTTCCCAAGCACTTCAACCCAAACATACTTTTCTTAATGAAATATAAAATCAGAAAGATAAATTGTGTAAGTGATTACAAGTAGTAAGCATAGAGATCAAAGCTGGTTACCTAAGAAAATTCAGACTGCAGATTTATTTTATCAATTAAAAAGGATTTGAATCAAGCAGTTTTTTTCACTCTGAGAGATGGTACAAACAAGTCACAGATCTTCAATACACAGTCTGGAATTCTCCTCTAGCCTGGAGCCACCTTCCTAGTTCAAAGTCTTTGCCTTTTAGATGTTTCTTCCAGGAATTGAGTTGCAAGGAGAATAAAACTAAGTGATTATGTCATTTTCCCCCTTCTAAGATCTCTGCTTGATATGTGGCTGTCCAACCCCGTTGGTCAAGCAACTTCCATTGTCTACTTGTTTCTCTGGGAAGTCTTCTGGGATGGTCATTGGAAGTGCAGATTCCCTTTAATGGGCCATCGGCATGGCTGGCTACACCTTTGTTATACTTAAAAGGCTGGTAGTGAGTGTTCCCAACCTCACAACATATTTAAGAAACATATAAAGCATTACTTCATAACTTCACATATGATAGCACATACCAGCCAAAAAGATCTTAATGTTCAGCAGATCAGGACTTTTAAAATGATACCTCATCAGGCATACTTCATACAAAACACATCCTGATTATACAGCAGCAGGGAATGCAAGGGTTCCAAGGTACTGTTTTGAGATACAGGGTACCACATTCTTCTTTTTTATGCCATCTTCATTTTGCCACCCATGTAGCTCCTGACCATACATTGTAATGACCTCTCCTACATTTTGGCCTTGGCAGGTGAAAGACTATGGTCTTAAGAAAATATTGAGTCTCATCTACAAAGCAAAATTTTGTAGGTACAATCCCCAAAATAGACTCCTGCTTCATTTTCACCAACACAAAAGGAATTCGTGGTCAGTTGTACACAAAGGTTAGGTCCAGTGATGAAATGTAATGTCTCTGGCACAGGCAGTGAAAGAAAGAAAAAAAAACTTGAGCACTGAGGTTTTGTGGTCAAATTCCATTAGAAGACACTCTGTCTAGGGATTCTCCATAATACATTTGGAAATACACTGGGTTTTGTGTTTAGAAATTGAATTGGCTGATAGCGTTAGGTTTTGTCACGAAATGTGGCAGTTTTGATTATAGCTTTCATGCTATAATATAAATCTGCTCCAAGCATGGTCACATGGCACTGGTGAATAGTGTTTTTCCCTTAAAGATTCATGCCTCTTTATAAAATGATGAAAGCAGTGAAAATAGTTTCATAGAGTAGGGAAAATTTTGTTCATTAAGCATGCAAAAACCATGTTCCCACAATGGCAATTATTTAAAGAGTACTATATTTTGCTTTCTCAAAGAACTAAATAAACCTTGTAAGTTACTCATTGGAAAAAGTTCTGACCCTGCTCGAAAAATAAAGCATTGCACAGAACATGGATTCTCACATTGGCATAAGCTTTGTCTACCATCATATTTAACAATGTAGATCCCTTTCTTTTGTTTAGGCTTTGAGGTTTTGTGTAGAACTGAGCAAATAATTGAATGTCTTGGTTCTGTGGCTGAACAGGAAAAAAAAATCACGTTGACCTGAAAAGAAATGGTTTTGATGTTTGCCACTGAAATATCAAACAAACAAAAAAATGCAATTGCAAACATGTTGATTCCAGGATTTTAGAGAGAGAAGGTGGGTGAGGGAGTATCTTTTATCGGATGAGCTACTGTTGGTGAGAGGGGCAGGCTTTTAAGGTTACACACAGCTGACGTTAGTCCAATAAAAGATATGAAACCAAAAGGCCATTTCAGATCAAATAAAACAAAATATCTGTTTTATTTCAGGTGTGTTTTTCCATTTTAAAAATAAATAAATAAATAAATCTAACTATATTTCAAAACAATGTCTTTTCAAAATATTTTGTATCAGATGTGTTAAAATGAAACACTTCTTTCAAAATATATATCCAATATTATTTGCCTATTTTGGTCTAAATTATCAAATAGTTGTGGATTACCTGAAACTGCACTTTTCAGTAAATAAACTATTAATCTAAAAAAATTGCTTGGCTCTCATTACTTTTTTTGCTGGCTGGGGTTTCCCAGAGTAGGTCTACGCTTCAATTAAACACCCATGGCTGGACTATTTCAGCTGACTTGGACTCATAGAGATTGGGCTCCAGGCCTGTACATTTAAGGTGTAGATAGGCTGTCCTGTTTTTAAAGGAGCAGTCCCATATTTAAGCCCTACTTTTTTTTTAATGGGTAAATTGTCCTATGTTATCTCTCTCCCCTCACATCAGTACAAGTGGGTCCTGCTGGTGGCCGGATCCTTGCATATATATTAATACTTGATTTAAAAAAAAAGAAGTAAGGTGAATATTATTTTTAGAATGCTTCAAACAATACATGTTTACTGCTAAGCAGACCTTAATTTTTACTCCTTTTTTAACACATTACCTTGCAACAGGTACTCACTGGTCACGCGTTTAAATATTATTCTTATACATTTCCAAATTTTTGCTGTCTGCTGTTGATAAAACTTTTTTTTTTCCGAAGGTGCACAAAGCAAAATTTAGTTTCAGATGCTTGCAGCTTTCTTGAGTGTGTTAATCACTAAATGTAGTGACTAAATACTATACATACAATGCTCTCTAGTGCTGGATTGCAGTGTGTCTATATTCTGGATACTTGGAGTCCTCTATTGATGCACACATAGTAGCACACCAGTATTATATTAACATAATATAGCAGTGCCTGAGTGGTAGAGAGAGACCACCCAGCAATATCTTGGTTTCTGGGTGGGCCACTCTGACACTACTACTTTCTCTTGAAGCTTAATTTTTAAATTGCTACCAAATAACTTGGGAGGAAAATCTGGTCAGAAAAGGGCAAATGATCTAATTTCAAAGCCACATCAGGGTGGGTCTAACATGGGTGGGTGACACAGTTCAGGATAAATATAAACCAGCTTGAACTTTCTTCAGCCCTCCCTCTGGCCAATCTGAAGTAAAACTCGTTCAGGGTGTCAGAAAGGGTCACCCTGCCCGTTCGTGTGTCTAATCCTCCGTGTTCTTCATGTTCAATCCTGAGGCTCCTGTGAGTTGCACCCCAGATCATGTGAGTTTTTGCTCTGGAATGTCCTGTCAGATGCACAGTACATTAACAGGATGCAGCACCGTAGGGAGCTGCGCCCCCAGGAAATCAGTTAGTGGTTCTGAGCTTCCATTTGCAAGTGGGGACAAAAGGACAAATGATTTTCCAACCTAATGGGAAAGGGAAATCAGCAGAGGCTCAGTGAGCGAGAAGGTCACTGGAACTTGGTAACGGTTTAGAAGGTCAATAACGGTACAGTACAGATTAGAATCTAACATACTGGTGCTTAGCTGAATGTAAATTTCTCCCAGAGCTAGTTTTAAAGGCTTAATACTTGAGCATGCACTATAGCCAGGATTTCCAGTCCCCTGGGCAATTTTTTTGGGGGGAAGTGGCAGGGGTGGAGCTAGGGGCCGCCCTCAGTGCTGCCTGGACTGCATCATGTCCCCCTCCCTCTGAATTGCCCTCAGAGCCTCCTGGAGCATGCAGCAGAGCTCCTGGAGCTCCAGCAGTGAGTTAAAGGGCGCAGGGCTTTGGGCACTGCTGCTGCCACAGTAGCAGCAGTGATGGCCAAGAATTCTGAGCCCTTGTGAATTGCTGGACTCCAGGGCAATTGCCCCCTTACCTCCAACCACCATCAGCTGGCCTGATTATGGCTGTAGTTCTAATGCCACAGAATTTCCTTTGCGCTTCTGAGCCAGTCTTCAGAGAAGCCAGCCAATGGAACTCCATACATCCTGCATTTTTGATGAGGGTGGTTATCCATGGCAGGTCTTCACAGTGCTCCGAGGATGTAGCAAGTTGAAGTCACGGTCCTGAGGAAACATGTAAAGACCAAACCCATAGAAGGGAGAAGTAGGCTGTGTCCTGCTTAGATGATCTATGAAGATGAGGAGCCTTTAAAGCACATGTAGGGGATCACATTTAGGAAAAATTATTTCCCTAGGCAGGTGGAGAACCACTGGAATGAGTTACCTATTGTAATGGAATCTCCATCCCTAGAGGTTTTTAAGTCCCGGATTGACAAAGCCCTGGCTGGGATGATTTAGTTGGGATTGGTCCTGCTTTGGGCAGGGGGCTGGACTCAATGACCTCCTGAGGTCTCTTCCTGCCCTATGATTTTATAATTTCAGCCCCTAACACAAGCTTTACCTCAGCCTTTGTTCCATTGTCCAGGATTTCCTTTTATACTCCTTAAATCTAAACTTCACCCAGGCTGTGTCTAGACTACAAAGTTTTATCAGAAAAAGACACGTAAATTACGAACCGCAATTTGTGTATCTTTTTCCGCTTTTCTTCTGAAAGAGGCTTTTCTGACAATTGGTACGTCTACATTGGGCCCATTGTCATAAAAGAAGCCTCTTTCAGAACATCCCTTCTTCCTCGTAGAATGAGGTTTACAGGGATGCCAAAAAAAGGGTCTGTTTTTCCAAAATATTTTGGATAAGCAGACGTGTTCCTTGGCTGTGGCAGAAATTTTCTGGGATACCTCTGGTATCCCAGAAAAAATCTGCAGTCTAGACATACCCTCGGAGGGAGGGAGGGAGGGAGGATAGAAGGAAGGAAGGAAACCCTAGTAGTTTGCTGTTTAAGGGCCTGGTTCTGTTCTCTCTTTTACCATGTATATCAGAAGTAAGTCCAGTGAATTGTAACCGGTGTAAGTGAAAGTTAAACCTACGCATCGTGCTGCTTCTATTTCTGTGCTGTGTTCTTTCTTCTTTTATGTGCTGCCTGTAAAGGGTACAAATTATCTCAGTTCACCTGTTATTGCCTCTATGCCATGTTGTATTATTTCAGAGGCAGGCAATAATTTACTGATGATGCCCACTCCTAATATTTGGCATTACCTCAAAGTTTCCCTCTGCAGAAAAGTTAACTTCTGGTGATCTGAAATTTTCAAACTTTTTAATGTTGTATTTAAACTTAGGTTAATATTTTTCCTCTTCCAAAACATTGATGCTTAAGTAATATAAGCTATTGCATATGTAACTATTGCTCATATGTTGCTCTGTAAGCTACTACATATGTAGCTGTTAGTATTGAGTTCAATTTAATGTCTCTCAATAATTGAGCCTGAATTATGTTTTGGACTTTTAGGCAGGGGCTTAAATTTTAATAGGAAGCAAAAGTAATACATAACAGGCAATTACACAATTCTAATTCCCACACATACAATTATGAACCATTACATTTTATCTGTAGTGTGATGACATTATGTATTATAGAAATCGGCAATATAAGACCTATACCATACTTCAGTATGTGACAAGATTATTATTCAGTATACTTTATGTAAGGAAATCTTTGTTCCTTCAACCCAAACCAAAGCTTTGGGTTTTTAAATCCAATTAAATCATATTCCACATCAAAAGATGTTTGAATCCATTATTAGCAAATGCAGTTATGGTGTAGTGATCAAAAGGATGTTTTTATCAGTAGTGGGATTTAATCAAGCTAACACACAAATTGACATTAACAAGTAAGCCAATGCTAGTCAAACTGTTAATGTTATCAAACTCCAAATGTCAAGGTTTAAACCTCTATAAGGAAGGAAATTGAAAGTTAAGTTTGAAACCCCATCATTAGCCCATTGCAAAGTTCCTTAATATTGCAACTCACAGTGATATACTCTGTTTGAACTATATAGAGCAGGGTCTTTGCATTTATCCTCACTTATAACTAACTCATCCCTGGATGAGCCTATGAGTTCTACATGTGGAGTTTTATGAGTTTTCTTTTAGTGATGGGCATGCTTGTTTAGCTTTCTCATTCCTAACCTTGTTCCTAAAACTTGAGCTGAATCTGAACCAAAAATTTGAATAGGTTAGAAAACAGCTTGGATGGTTTAATTTATCTTCGTTTAAGTTGTTAGCACTTCCCTCTTCTCACTGTCAGTGCTAATGCCAAACTACCCCATGAAATTCTGTTCTGGAGGCATTTCAGCTATGGTCTCTTAAAGATATTTCTATGTTGCTATGACATTTTCAGGTAGTAGAGTTTAGGATAGGTCCAGGGAAGTGCCTAGATATTTAGATGTATGCCCGGAAAAGCCTCCAAATTTCATACCACCATCTAACGCAGTCTAGATATACCCTTAGTCTCTATTATGAGTGCCTGTCCAAGCTCAGTTTATGCATTTTTGAATAACACTACATGAGTGTTCTATTACTGATGTGTGACGAAAGCGAAATGTTTCTAGTGCCAAGAATTCCACTCCACTGTAAAGTAATCTTATCATCCAGTCATGGATAACTTTTCACTCCATACTAGTTGGTCACATCTGCAAGAAGGAGCCATTCTCTCTTGAGAAGAAGTCGACTGAGGGTTGTTTTGAAACCACAGCCTATGTATCAAACTTCCGGAAAGGGATGGGAAAAACCTGCCTTGGGGACTTGTCGTCTTTTAACCCCAATTACGTTCAACCCATGGACCTGACACAGTAACTCCCAGAAAACTGTAGGGATGCCATTGAAGCAAAGGCTGCTTCAGGGCGACTAAATCGGTCAACCTTCCACGTAGCATCCTCCTGGTCTGGATTACAATAGGCCCACATATAGTCGTGCACTTTTTGGACTCCCCCCATTCTTCTCAATACTTTCATAGCTCCAGTAAAGGCTGAAGGCCAATTCTCAGGCTACCAGATTTCTTCCCTGATAGCCCAGGCCACAGATCAACACTGAGATTCCCAACAACATGCTGAAGGTAGTCTTCATCTCTTTATCTGCTGCAGTCTCTCATTGTACAGCTGGGTAGTGAGTGGGCATTTGTACTCATGACCTCTATGGTGAGGGGCCAGTCTTCTGCTTCACTGCCTGTGTTGGGTGCACACAAAACATGAGGTGTAATTTTTGCTCAGACTCTTGCCCACCGTCTTGTTTCGTGATCCAATGCCTCATCATCATGAGAGAGAACTGAAGGGTAGCATAGTGGGCACTGGGAGTTTGAATTGCTTGGATTCATGATGAATAGAAGAGGCATTAATTTTGTTTTAATGACCAGAAAATAAATACTGTAGCGAGGCTTCAAGCTGGGGATACAGAAATGTGACTCATTTGCAGTCTAGTGGAAGGTATCTGAATGCCTGTGACGACTTCTGAGAACACCCGATTGCTTGGAACTCAAAAGGTTGTCCTCCTGAATCCCGTCTCAGCGGTAGAATATTATCTTTGCAAAATGGGCAAAAATGCTGATCTACATAGTAGTGCCAGGGTGCTTCAAACTCTATAGAGCAGGGTCTCAAACTCCTGACCCGCAGGCCAGTCCAGGCCAGAACAATTGCACAATCCAGTTCAGGATTCCCAGTGAGCTGGGGGGGGGGGGACGGTTACTGGCCCCCAAGACTTACCCCTTCCTGCCTTCGCCTCAGCCTGACCCTAGCCCCTGAGCACCAGGCTTTGGCAATCACCAGGGGGCATTAATGCCATGCAGCAGCTCTCCCTGTGGCATGGAAGTGGAGCACAATGAAGCAAGGCACTCACCGAGTATGCTCTTCTTCCCCATAGCTCTTGATGCCATGAGGAATGTGGGGGGCTGGCTGCCACACAGCTCCCTTCAGTGGTCCCTGAAGCTGCATCCTCAGAGGACGGGGTGCCATGATGGGGAGAGGGCGAGGTGATGGCTGAAAGGGGCAGGACTTGGGAGCTGGTAATGGACAGCTCCCCTCCGCCCCACTGGGAGTCCCAGGCCAGGTTGCATAATCGCTCTGGACTGACCCCTAATGTAGAGTAATGCAGCTCTCATTAAGCTTATAGACTTCTTCTGACTTGCTTATTCAATGTTTCATTAAGATCGCAAAACAAAAAAGTTGAAAGTGGTCTCTCAGAATAAATGGTAGTGAAGTCCCCACCCAAACCTAGCACTAAAAGATGATGAAAGGTACAGTCCCTTGGCTCCAAATACCTGCTATAGCTTAAGAAACTCTGGCCAACCACCACAGACTGAAGATAGAAATAAGGAGCCCTCTATCCCTGGATTATAAATTGAAAGGGAGAAACTCTGAAAGCCACATTATCAGGGGTTCCTAGTCTGCCATAACCAAGCTTTTCTTTAGCAATCCCCACAAGGGAAAGAAGAAAAAATAGCTAAGTCAATTATTATCTGCAAATTAGTCAATGCTTTTCAGTTTGAGAGAACCTCTCACTATCAAAGACTGAGACCTCTAAAAATGATGCCAGTAGGCACTTTTACTTTAAATGTTAGAATCACTTTGATGTGAAGACCTCCAAAACCAGAAACAGTGGAACCAGTATGAGATCCCTTTGGGGAAAACATGTTGTTTAATAATGAACAAGCTATGAACTTTGAACATATCCAGACTGTACTTGGTCAGATTTTTAGACCTGGCATAAAGAGAAATCACTGAAATCAATTGTTGCATCTGTGTATACCACTTTAGAATTTGGCCCTTTACCTTTGAATATTTGACCAGTACATTGATGTGTTTCTGTTTCTTAACTCTCTGTTGTTCCACAAAGGTGTCTGAACAGAATATTCTAGAAACTAACTGAATCTTTGATGAAGAAAAATCAGAAAGCACATAAATTCTTCCTGTCAAGATGTCAGGGCTGTTGCCCACTCTGGTACTTGAGTGCAGAAGGTGAGGGCTCGCAAGAGAGCTTCAAAACCTTGCCTCTATAGGCACTGGTTACAAAAGATTTTGGAGAACTGCTGCCATCATCAAGTGCTTTTTATCCCTAAAAACCAAGGGTGAGCACTTCAAATCACCCTCCGGGGATACCCCAAGCTCTTTTGCCCCAAAACAGCTTGAAAAAAGAAGAGAGAAAGATAAGCTTCAGTTTCTGGTAGCTGACTCCTCAGTCTGAGACATGCAGATACACACAGACAGACCGACCTTCCAGGACACAAGAATCAAATCATCACCTTAAAAAGTGATTTTTATTACAAAACAAAAGATAAACTTGATAAAGCATACTTGGTTGCTAGATGTTACAGAGCAACTAAGGAAAACAAATTAATACACAGAGAAAAAACTCTAGGCACAATGCAAGGTAGTAAATGGGGGAAGGGAGGCATAGATTCACACAGAACAGTTCAAACCAAACCCCATCCTAAAAGTCAACCATCAGCCCTTTGTAAAATATAACTGGAGGTCCTCAGAGGAGGACAAGTGCATGTTGACATTTGCGAGTCTCATACACTAGTAGCTTAATTTTTTAACCAGGGGGAAGAACATGTAGAAAACTACGCCATTATTCCTTGCACAAGCACAAGACTTTCCTCCAAACTCCTTTCCCAAGATCTCTAGTTTAACTGGCTACCAGGGTATGCTATCAGAGTGGCACAAAGCTCCTGAAATGTTATGACCTGGCAGTGCTGTGGCCCATCATGGGCGGAGAGTGACAAACTAACTTGAGGATCCAATGTGGATCAGTCAAACGGCAGCTTTTCATGCCAAATTTCAGTCAAATGAGAATTTTATGGTCTTTCAAAATTCAATTATGAGGTAACTGCTGTCAGATTCTTAAGAGCATAAGAATGGCCATATTGAGTCAGACCAAAGGTCCATCTAGCCTATTATCCTGTCTGCTGAAAGTGGCCAATGCCAGATGCTCCAGAGGGAGTGAACACAACAGGTAATCCTCATGTGATCCCTCTCCTGTAATCCATTTCCAGACAAACAGAAGCTAGGGACACCATTCCTACCCATCCTGACTAGTAGGCATTGATGGACCTAACCTCCATGAGTTTATCTAGCTCTTTTTTGAACCCTGTTAAAGTCCGAATCTTCACAACATCTTCTGGCAAGGAATTCCACAGGCTTACTGTGTGCTGCATGAAGAAAAACTTCCTTTTGTGTGTTTTAAACCTGCTGCCAAATAATTTCCTTTGGTGACCCCTAGTTCTTATATTATGGGAACAAGTAAATAACTTTTTCTTATTTACTTTTTCCACACCAGTAATGATTTTATAGATCTCTATCATATCCCCCCTTAGTCCATGTCTTTTTAATCTCTCTTCATATTGGACCTGTTCCAAATCCCCTAGAGTTCTAATGATGCAGTTGCACTCCCAGTACAAAACAAAAGTTTTCTTTCTTCCTATGGCTTATTAGCTTTTCTCTGCATCTTTTATTTTTCTGGGATTTCAGGCAGTCAAGAAAAGTCCTAAATGTCTAAAACCTCTAATTGACAGCTATCTTGCTGGTAAGGAGATCAGGAAGTTTTGTTTGGTCAAAGTACCCAAACTGACCAAAGAAAAGAGTTTACGCTTGGCACTGACAAAAGAAAAGTTCAGTGAAATTATTCCTAATCCAAGTACGCAAACCACAATCTGCTGGAGCCAAACCTGAGACATAGAAATGGTACAACAGTTTGACCAGTTTGATTGAGATGCATTTTCATTACAGATAAAAGTATTTGTACAAATTATCTTTGTTGTTTCAATTTCTATGCCCCAGAAAAGAGAGATGTGCTCCAAGAGTTAAACATTTACTGTTTGGTTTTGAAAGTGAAGTCATTGACAAAATGAAGTACTTGTTGCTGGGATTTCTTTAACAATTGCATTTGTAAGGCAGTGATGATTAACCAACGTAATAAAAAACCCATTGCTATAACCAAGGCATAAATATATTCAATACATTAGGTCAGGGAGGAATTTGCAGTACTATAATTTGATGCGCACACCAGAACATTGGGACAGCTTTGTCTGCTGTTGATGTTTTATTTTTGTCACTTTATAAACTGTGAAATCTAGAATGCAACTTTGACATCTACAGTCCATAGGAGAAATATTTAAATTGCTTACACACATTGCACACCCAGAACATTTCTCTTTGTTAATATTAAATTATTTCACATCATGGTAAATGAATGGGGGGGGGGGCATTTATTGGTATTATTAAGTAAATTACCTTTAGACATTGCAAAACTTCTCTGTCCTGTTGCCATGCCAGCTTAGACATAGCCTGACCTGGCATTGTTTCAGGGCATACGTTTTTATTCTCTGAGCTCTTACTGTTGGAGCTGTCTGAGACGGTGGTTGCCAATTTAATGCCTGCTCACCACTCACTTTGAGGCTGTGAGCCAGAGGAACTCAAGTCTGACCCAGATGGTAGTTCTTTTTTCCCCTCAGGAATAAAACTACCATTTGTTTAGGAACAAGAGCCGTGTCGGGTTTATAATGAGGCATGTTAACGTCACTGAGATCTTTGAAATCTTTTAACAAGCCATCCAGCATCAGGGTATTATGCATATCCAATAGAGTTTGCAAATCCATACACCACACTTTTAGCGATATTACAGTAAACAGAGTATGAAACCAATATGTTTTGAACGTTAGCCCTACACAAAGTGGAATGAGGGTGCATTTTAAAACACAGCGAGACAGGGGGGCAGCTTCAATTTTGACCGAGGCGTGTAACAAGATATTTAACTTTCTTTAACTCGTGCTAATCATAAGTGCAGCCTGTGTAACTCACTTTGGAAAGTTATTTTAAGGTCCAAAACTTAAGGAGATAGAATGAACACTGGCATCTGAAATGACAGGCTTAGTCTTTTCTAATTATGTGCCTCTGTTATCTTATGGCATATTTTAAGTGACCTCATAACTGTGTCTTTCAAGTAATTTCTTTACTCCAGGAATGGTATCCAGTAGGAAGGCAACTGTAACATGTTACTGACAGAAGAAATTTACTTTCAGGCTATTTTTCCTTTTAGTCGTGAATAAGTGGTCAAAAGTTCCTATAGTTTGCAGGTCCTTTGATCATATTCACTCAGCTGCTTTTCCTAGGGACAAAAACTTTCCTACATTTCTGTGAGTGGAAGGGAGAAAAGGTGTCAAGTGCGTGGCACAGGAGGGTAAAAGAGAAAAGTAGTAGCTCCTTGGCCTGGCCTTGCTATCACTGATAGAGACATCCATTCCTGCAGTTGCCCTGTAGTGATTCCCAAGGAAGGGATAACTTCTTTCTGGTATCTTCCCCACATGATAATTTCCCTTTTTCCCCCATCCCTTTTCTAGAAAATAAGTATGTATGATTACAAATATTGTTGATGCAATAAACATTTTTTTATTCCTTTTCCACAAGTTCTTTGAGGAGGAGCTGAGGGAGAGCTCACATTTTAGCTCCAAAGGTAGGGAAGCTATAAAAGTGTAGCAGCATAGTCTCTCTAAACAGATTGCTCTGATCTCGAATGGATCTAATTATTTACTGAAACCTGTGGGGAAAAGCCTCACCCTTCTAAGCTATCAGTTAGAAACCTCACGAGTCAAACCTGATGGAGTTTGCAGCTTCATAGAATGATTGTTTATACTTCCTAGGCTGTACTATAATTTTTAACCATGTTTGTGGCCAGTTAGAGCTAAATCATTGGTTTCATGGAGGTTTTGTTGACAATGGGTTAATGCTCTGTTAGTTCCTGTCTTCATGGGAAAGTTTTACAAGTTATACTAGTGTACGTTCCTAAAGCCTACTGGTCCTTTGATCATATTTCCCTAGCCACTTTTCCTAAGGACAAAAACTTCCCAACTGCCATGAGGGCAGGGGACTGGACTCGATGACCTCTCGAGGACCCTTCCAGTCCTAGTATCCTAGTATTCTATGATTTCTGTGAGTGGCAGGGAGACTCCCTGTTGGATTCAATCACATTGGATTCAATTTGGAAGGATGATGTACAGTGAATATTTAAAAATGAATAGTCCTGTGAGTCTTCGAGACTAAATATATATAGTATCATGAGCTTTCATGGGCAAAACCCACTTCATCAGATGATGAGCTGGAGAGGAATAAAAGTAACCACGTTATTTATAACAGAAGAAAAAAGGTACATGACAATTGTAGAATGGGTGCCAATGTGGCTAATTAAGAGGGCTGGAAGTGTCCCATACTTAGCTTTTGATGTAACAATGAGGTGTTAGAGGCAGGGAAGATTGGCTTTATAATGTGATACCCAGTTAATGTCTTTGTTCAAGCCCAGGGAAACTGTATCAAATTTGCAAATGAATATCAATTCTGCACTCTTTCTCTGTAATTGACTGGTGAGATTCCTTTGTGAATATTTCTAGTAACTTCCTTTTAGACTGTGGAATGATCTCTTGGAGAAGAATGTGGAGTTTCCTTTCTTTTTTAACATTTAAAATTAGACTTCACAAAACACAAGAAATATACTGTAGAGAACCATCCTGCATTGGCCAGAAATTGTATGGTAATACTTCTTAGTTTTTTTCCATCACTGAGTGTCTGGCATTCTTAGGATTTTACAGTTTTGTTTATATACTTTGTTGGATGGTTTTATTCCCTTTTTCTTTTTTCTAATTGTATGTGTCATTAATTTCTTCAAGTGACTTCCTAATTCATACATTATCAAACAAGACAAACAACAAATTCAAACTCTAGTGTTTCTAGGAGAGAGAAAGATGTTGTTCTTGGATCCAGGGTTTCCACAGGATGCCGTAAAAAGACTGAGGTTTTATCATAAGCATTGTTGTGTAAATAAAGCTGTTGCCCACTAATCATAGTTTGATATTGAGTTAATGGAAAGCAGAGCAGAAGGGGAGGGGAAGAGTTACAGGAAAAAGTTGCCACCATTCATGAAAGACTTTTCACTATTCCATAGAACAGTCTTGTTTCCAATCATATTTTATTTTGACGTGGATAAGATTTGTTTTCTGGAAGTGATTTATTTAGAGAGTAAGAGTACATCTACATTGCAACACTATTTCAAAATAACTAGTACTATTCCAAAATAAGTTAGTCTACGTCTACACAGCAGGCCGTTATTTCGAAATAGCGTCAAATTACTGTCAAGCTGTAGGACTTCTGACTCCTACTCCTGTAACCCTCATTGTACGAGGAATAAGGGAAGTTGGAGGAAGAGTGCTTTATTTCGAAATAAGTGCTGTGTAGATGCTCCCTATTTTGAAATAAGTGCTGTGTAGACGCTCCCTATTTCGAAATAAGCTACGCAGTTGACATAGCTCAGTTTGCGTAGTTTATTTCGAGTTAAGCCCTGCTGTGTAGATGCACCCTAAGGGAAAAGCCAGAATAATTCCCTGCCTTTACATATTGACCTAGAGAGTTTGGTAGGAAGTTCATAGAGAACCTCAAAAATAGTGGACTCTTTCACTTTGCTAAGTTTACAGAGTAGCTGTGGAACACTCAAAATATATGACAAAATATGGGAAACAGTTAAATGTGTATAAAGAATTCTTTGCAATTAGAGAACTTCTTTCATATGAAAATTTCCAAATGCTCTCACTTGTGTGTAATAGGAATCTATTTGTATTCCTTTTTACAAATGGAGTAATTGGGGCACAGAGAAGGAAAGGGAAACAATTTCCTGGCACGTCTTTTGCCATAAAAATATAAACAAGGTTAATTGGCCCATCTACTGCTAACTGAACTAAAGTTGACTGTTACTTTTAATGAGAAATTCTTTGCTTGGATTAGTAACATCCATCTTTGGAAATGACCAGCTTATGCTATTATGGGTTCTATAGCAAAGTCACGTTATACTTTATCACGCTTAATTTTACTGGGATCTCATAGATCACGTCTCATGGAGAAAGAAAGGCCTCCAGTATTAATAGAAACCCCAATCCACGATAGCCTCCGTGGGGCTGATTCCCCGATCCCCGGTGCCACTTCCCCACTGAATTCCCAGCACCACCCAGGCAGAAGCCATGATCTGCAATGCCCCCCTCCCTGCATTCCCAGCACCCCTCAGGCTGAATCCCTAATCCCCAGCACACCCCTCCCCCAGGGTGAAGCCTCAATCCCCGACATGCCCCCAAACTGGGCAAATCTGGAGGGTGCTGGGGATGCTGCCCCCCAAACTTCAGTGGAAGTACAGGGCAGTCACAGCAACAGACGCACACATCTTCCCTTCCTGTCCCCCGGCCAGTTTGGAGGCAGGAAGCAGGAGGTGGGCAGTGCGGGGCAGCTGCTCCTCTGGCTCATGCCCTGGTGTAAGCAGGGTGCTGTTCCTTCCTCTGCTGCTGCTGGTATGGGCGGTTGAAGCTGCCGATTAGCTCCCAGCCCCCTTTTCTTACACAGCCAGTAAGAGCCACAAGATGGGGGACCCATCCAAGGCTGGCAGATACCTCAGAGAATATGGGCAACTGGGGAGCCCTCCTGGCACACAGCCTCGATCTACCCTGGCCACACAGAGCCTCTAGCTACCCCATCCCTAATCCCTGAGCTACCCACCTGCCCGCACACAGCCTCTAGCCCTGTGGTTCTCAACTGGTGGTCCATGGTGACTTTTTTCAGTGGTTCACAGGAACATTGTCCAAAGTCACACGGCACGAGCAGGCGCCGCCATTAGGCTGTTTTACGCCGTGTTCACAAGCACGCGGCATGTCATCCATAGAGTCACCTGCAGGAGGAATTCTTGGATCTGAAAAATGATTTTGCGGCTCAAGACGTGTACCAGCAGTCTACCATAGAGAAATTTTGGGCCAGCGTGACTGGGAGTTACCCAAATCTGTCAGCACACGCAGTCAGATTTCTTTTGCCATTTGCATCAACTTATATGTGTGAGACTGGATTTTCGTGTTTGTTGCACGTTAAGTCCAAACAGAGGAATCGGCTTGCAGTGGAAAGCGATATTCGTTGTGCATTATCAAGTACCACTCCAAACATTGAAAAACTTGTCAGTGAGAAGAGAATCCAAAAATCTATTAGTAAGAAATAAATTTCAAACCAAAATGTTTGTTGTCTGCTCTTTTTTATCATGTCTCAAAAAGGAGGTCGTCCACGAAAATTTTTTGATTGGTCTGGTGGTCTGTGGACTGAAACGAGTTGAGAGCCACTGCTCTAGCCACTCCTCTTTCTAATTCCTGGGCTACCCGCTCCCTACACCCTGAGCAGCTGTTTTCAGATTTTTTGAGCTGAGTCCACCCCCCTCTTTGAGTCATATTTTTTGGTTGCACCTCCCCCCACCATAAACAAGACAGGCTGTGTGGCCTGCTGGGGTAGAGGTGACACTTCCTCCCTGAACATACCGTATGGAACTGGCTTGAGCCTGCTGCCCCCAAAATAGAAGTCATACTACATCCAGGTAGAGAAAGGGTTACAGCCTAAATGGAATGTGGATCCCGTCAGTCTGGGAGTTATATCTCCCAGCTTCCTCCTGATCTCTGAGCACCTTATGATCAAACCCTACAGTCACTGGACTGGTGATGCATGGGGGTAGCAAGAGGAGGCATGTACACCCCAAAACACCATAGGTGGGAAGGTCAAGCGGCCAGCCAACAGGTGGCATGCCCAGACTCTCTGGGCATCTGTGGGGACTAGCGGGTGCTATTGCTGCCAATGAATGTGGGAGGCCATGACTCCTGCTGCAGGCACTGGACCCCGCTGCCCCAGATGGCATTGGTTAGGGAAAGAGGTGAGGCAGGAGTGGAACAAGAGCGGGCAAGATGCGGGGCCTGGGGAAGAGGACTGTTGTCCTGGCCTTTCCCCAGGCTGGGTGGAGGTCACGTGGCTGGTGCCCCTTGTCACCACTCACCAGTTGAGCCTACCTACACCTATGCCTGAGGCTCCTTCCCCTTTAGCTAAACCCCATTGCCCCCTTTCTCCCTTTTTATAGTATGTTTGGGAGAGTACTGCATCGTTCTGATTGATTGCCATTGTTTGTTTGTTTTAGTTAGGCACAACTCTCAGAAAAGAATATCAAGTGGCTTGCTTCTACAGAAGTAGATGTGAAGTCACTGGACCTTTTGAGAGTCAACGGAATTCAAAATGGAGTCACAAAGATTAGGGTCGCAGGCTACCTCAAAAATGCACAAAAAGAACATTTCCCAGTACCTGAGAGAAGGGTGCTCTTTATCTTTAACTTTGGCAGCTAGTATTACAAGGTGAATGATGGGACATTGTTTGCTTTACCTAACAGTTTCACCAAAGCCATTTACATGTAAATTAAATAAAAACTAAAGAGCAATTATTCTCTTGCAATTGCTTGAAAAAAAGACATTTAATTTCTATGCACATTTTTTCCCCTTTGCAGTGACCTCTTCAGGATCTGTCACTGACAAAAATGAAAGACAAATGACAGACAAAAATGAAAGCCCAGTCACATGACGAGCTATGCCTACCAACCGATTAGAAATAAATCCCATCAGTCTTGACAAGTTATGAATCAATGTGCTACAACTTTTTCTCATGTAGCCAAAAAAACCCTTCTATTTTAGCCTTAGCTCAGCCTATTCTTATTTTGCTGATGTAATTTAAAAGCTCGATCTCAAATTTTAGTGTAGAAATACAGGCTGACCTTCATAACAAGAAAAAAAAAATACTTCAGAAGAGCATGGAGATGATAGAGTTGCTAATGTTTAAAATGAACAAGTGCTGATTTCCAGTGAAGTGTTTAGATGAGACTTCTACTACAAGAAGATGAGTTCCAGCATGATATTCAGAGGAGCTGCCTTTTGGCTTATATTTCATCACATAAAGAAAACACTACAAGTTCTAAATTAAAATTGTTTCACTTATCTTACTACTAATGTAAATAGGTTTGCTTTGCTTGGAAAAGAAAAAATACCCATAGATGGAACAAATATATGTTCCAATATGACAGGAAATCACTGTTACTCTATTCTCATTTATTATTGAATTATAGACTGTTTGGGAAAATGCAATGAAGAAAGCATATTCTCACTTAAAAGAAGAACATTTTTTATGCAGTAGAGTTCCTTACCTGGAAAGATTTCCAATTGTATTATTCATTGTTAGGTAAACAAAAGTGAGTTAACTAGCTTTGATTGTGTTTAGCAATATTTTATAGGATGTAGATTCAATTCACTACATAATTTCAAATTATCATCTTTTGTTTAGATTCTTTAAATTAATGTTCAGCTAAAGTGATAGAAGTGAACTTGAGTGAAATGAAAAGGAGGCACGGTAATGTGGAAAATCTGACTTGGAAATGTCATCTGCTGGTTTTCCTTGAAGATCACTAATTACACATTTAAAACTATTTCTTTCATCTCAGTCTGATTCCCTAGGTGTTTGGGGACTTGCCTTATACTTGCAACATGCAGCATGATTTGTTCTTTCTTCCCACAGTGGAGTCTGTAGATGATCAAGTACTGAAATGTAGTAATTTGTCCTTTACCTCTTTCACGCAGAGACACAGTGCTGTGTTAGGTGCTTAAAACGTAGATGTATAATGTGACTGCATTTAGAAACTGCTGTCATCATCACCTATTTTTGAAAAACATAGAATTGCAAAGAATGGTTTCCATTAAAAAGTTGGGTTTTCCCCTGGTCACCAAATGACAGAATCTTTAATGCTGCCTATTTGGCCTATAAGGAAATAGTGTAGTGTTATGCATACCATTAATGTTAGTAACTTACTTTTGAAAGTCATCACTATATAGCTAGAAGAATAATGACTGCTTGTTTATATCATATATATGTGTGTGTGTGTTGGATGCTTTATACTTTGTTTGATATTATTTATAACTATTTTAATCTACATTAGCTTTGAGTTCGGTATTGGATTACATTTCCAAAGCAGAATAAATCCATCCTGATATAACAATACTTTGCATTTCAGTAGCACATTCTATTCAGAGATCTTAGAGTGCTTTGTATTAATAAGACTCCTTGTACCCCTGTGAGGTATCATAGTTTAAGTGGTATTACAGATGGAGAAAATGAGGCACATACATCTGCAAAAGCAACGAGGAGTCCTGTGGCACCTTAGGGCACATCTACACAGCAGGGCAAAAATTAAATTAAGATACGCAACTTCAGCTACATGATTTCGACTTCAGCTACGCAGTTAGGAATACTCTTCCTTTGACTTCCCTTACACCTTGTGGAATGAGGGGTACAGGAGTCAAAGTAAGAAGTCCTCCAGCTCGACATTATTTCGAAATAATGGCTTACTGTGTAGATGCACATTTTGTTATTTCGAAATAAAACTGCTGTGTAGACGTACCCTTAGAGACTAACAGATTTTAAAAAAAGAAATAAGGGAAGCATTTTCCATTATAAATTCTTCATGAAATTCTTTTCGTGCTTTTCAACTGGCTCTAAATATTTGAGGCAGTATGGCAGAAGCAAGTAATGTTTAGTCAGTTGCATTTCTTGTAAGGGGGAAATGGCATAGTCTTCATTCTCCATACAATTGTTACTATCTCCTAACTCTCTTGACATTCCCCTGGAAAACTTTGGAAGTATTTTCAGTGTGTCCTTTCCCTAATACTAACATTTCAAATGCCCCGTTGATTATGCCTTCCTCTTAGTCAGTTTAAAATTCCATGTGTGTACAGCTTAGTTTACTTTTTCCATTGTCCTTGTCTGGAGAAGTTAAGCAGAGTGTCTCTCTTTAGGAGCAGACTAAGATACAATTGAAATTTTCTTCTGATTCCTAACTTTATTCTCCTCTGTACCGAGTATGAATTAGTGACAGATTAATGTTCACCTGACATTTAGTTTACCCGATAAGCATATAAGATAGGAATTTGTTTTTGCCATCTAGCTGACATATTTGCAAATGGAATTGCTGAGTATATTTTAATATTATAGGTATTAAGTCACTTTTTGGATACCTTTATTAGTATTAGTTTTATTTTATATTGATATGCAGTTAATTTCTAGTGTATTTCCACCCTATTTTAACAGTGTCTGTACCTTCCCTGGTTCCTGTAGACTGCTAAAATAATGTAGTAAGATTTTTTGAAGGTGCACTGATGGTCTTTGCAAAGTGTCATTTAATGTACATTATTTTATTTTGGAACCAATTTACCTTTTTAACAGTTTGTACTGAAAAGTAAATAGAACCAGTGTTCGTTGAAATGAATGGAAAGTCTGTGGGTAATTAGCAAAGGGTACGTCTATGCAAAAACAATGGCTCTGAATCTCAAACCCTGAGTCAGTTGAGTTGAACCTGTGGGGCTAAAGACAGTAGTGAAGATCATAGAATTATAAAACTGGAAGGAACCTTGAGAGGTCATCAAATCCAGTCACCTGTACTCATGGCAGGACCAAGCATAATCTAGACAATCCCTGACAGCTGCGTGTCTAATCTGCTCTTTAAAATCTCCAGTGATGGTGATCCTCCAGTCTCCCTTAACCATTCTGACAGGAAGCTTTTCCTAATGTCCACCCTAAACTGCCCTATCTGCTGTTCCCTCTGGAGCTGGAGGCTGAGTCCCACAACTGTTCCTCTCAACAATTTTAGAGCCCAGGCTCCAGCCCAAGCATAAATGTCCAAGCTGCTGTTTTTAGCTCTCCAGCCCACATCCCATGAGCCCAAGTCAGTTGACCCAGTCTCTGAGACATGGGACAGTGAGGTTTATTTTGCAGCATAGAGGTCCCGCATGAAACTGATCTGGGGAGCAGTTCCATTAGCTTTATCTTATGACCAAGTGAGGCAAGATTAATCCGCTGCAGCTGAATGTGTGTGGATTTTCAAAGCTCTGTGCATAAAGACTCCAGCAATGATGAGCTTTCAGAAGAATATTGTAAAATGGTAATTTGTATCTGAAACAAAAGCTTTCTAAAGTACCCTCTTCCCTTAAAGCAGTGATGAGCTAGTGAGTGAGCCATGTGAGTGGCGCCGCTTCATCTCAGTGGGCCGTAGGATTATGGCGACTGAGATGGTCTTCCAGGATGTGGTAATTTTGCAAACTGCACTTGCATACCTGGAATTTGCAGGGTATGACGATTGAACCATAACAGCACTTTGATTGGCTGCAGAGAGATGCACGGCTGTCAGAGTTAATGATGGGTGTAATCAGCATGCACCTCGCCTTGCTGATCGTGCATGTCACTTTAATAATACCACTAGGGGAAAAAACAAAATGGACAGAAACGAATGGAATCTGGTAACCCTGCGTGGAGGCAACGGTAAACAAAATGTCTCACAGACCCAGGGCTGGCCCACAACATTTTGGCACCTGAGGAGGGGAGCTCAAATGATGCCCCCATGCCCGCTCGCTTGGGCCAAAACTTTGAAAGATCTTAATTCTGCCTTCTTCCTGTTCTACTCCTCTCATGGTACTGCTCTGCTACATACATATGCACCAGCAGCAGACACAATTTTCTACACTCTGGGTCCTAGTGACACCCCCACACACACAGTCTGGCACCTGAGGCGGCCACCTCAGTTTGCTTCATGGTAAGGCCAGCCGTGCATAGACCATACACATGTATTGCATGTGGCCTTGGGCCGCAGGTTGCCCACCACTACATTAAAGGGCAATGACAAAAAGTGTCTTTTTGCAGGGTATAATGCATTTTTCCAGGGCTTGTAGACTACAGTCTACTCTTTTGCTGCCTAGCTGGCTCTGACCAGAAGCTTATGTTTTATTTCATTCTGTTGTTTCATTAAGCTGTTGTTTCTTATGCAAGTATTATTCGTTTTATACATCACTGCATTATTATTCTGCTGAAGAAGAATTTTCTTTAATTTTCAGCACCTCCTTTTGTGGCTGCCCCATCACGTTACACTGGCTAGATAGCCTTGCTGCTGCCTCAGTATTTGTTGAGAAATGTTCTCACACCCACTTAGGAGCTGCCTAATTGACACCAGGGGTGTGATTGCAGCTCATGTACAAATGCATGAGCTATATTTAACCTATCTAGCGTGGGCACTCAAGCCGTGAAGTCATGGTAGCACACGTTTTAGCATAGGCTAAACCACAAGTAATCACCCAGGGTTCTGGACGTGCTTGTACTTCAGAGGTTTCACTGCTTCGATAGCTAGCTAGTTAAAGCTTGTGCAGGGAGCTATGTTTATATTGTGAGCGTGATTGTAACAGGAGGCATGCTGCTCTGTCAGATTGCACAATCACAGTTAATATCAATTCAGTCATGTGGCTCTGAAATACAAATACAAACATTTAGTTTTCAAACACATGGTTTGTTCAAGTTTTCCTAAATGAAAGGGTAGATTCTGTCCTGTGCCATTATTTCACTTGGTGCAGAAGTGAATTGGGAGGGAAATCATGGATCCACATAACTGCTCACTTATTCTTGGGTCCACTACCAACCTAACTGAGGCTATGTCTACACCACGGTTTTTGTGTGGAAGAGGACATGCAAATGGCGCACTCATTTGCATATCTTCTTCCGACTCTTTTTGCGGAAGAGGTTTTGCTGATAAAAAGGCCCGTGTAGACGGGGCCATTTGTCAGAAAAAAACCCCTTTTTCGCAAGATCCCTTATTCCTCAAAAATCGAGGTTTACAGGATCTTGCGAAAAGGGTTTTTTCCCCGTCAAATGGCCCCATCTACATGGGGCTTTTTAGTGGCAAAACCTCTTCTGCAAAAATTATCAGAAGAAGATATGCAAATGAGCGTACCATTGGCATATCCTCTTCCGCAAAAAAACAAAAACAAAAAAACCCGCAGTGTAGGCATAGCCTGAAAGCTGACAGTAGAGGTTATCCCCCTCTTCCCTCAGACGCACCTAGGATGGTAGAAGTAGAAGGTCAAACACTAGTACAGATGCATTAATATGAAGTTCCCCTATGTAATGGGAATTCTCAGTGCATTTGAGGCTGGATAACAGCCACTTTTATGCCAGCTGAGATGTGCAAAGGGGTTGTAACAAGCCTTGAGAACTTGAGCCAACGAGTCTAATGAAAGAGCTATGAACAATAGTGGTTTTTCGTGACGCATTTCTGGTGTTCAGTTAGTGAGATCAGTAATTGATAGGTGGCACATTTTTGTCATGTATCTTGGAGGAGGTGGGAGAGAGAGAAGAAATCAGTGACTACTTTGTGATATAGGCAAGGAAGGTAGCTGATTTTCCAGGATAGGCAGAGATATAAGCTGTTGGCCTTGGGTTAGATCAAGGCCCAAGAATGGGTGGCCTTATCATTTACTGAGAAATGGCATGGGAAGGCAAAAACAATGTTAGAGCCCATTCTGATGTATCACATCAAATCAGTATCTGAGGACTTTGGGGGAATACCTCCTCTCCTCCATTTCACAGACTAATAGATTTTAAGGTCAGAGCCATTGTGATAATCTAGTGTGAGCTCTTGTACACCGCAGGTCAGTAATTCATATAATTGGGCCTTGGGTTGTACGTTCTTGAGGGCAAACACCATTTCTTCCTGCTTTTGTTTTGTCCAACACAAACCATGCTGCCAGGGATCATTAAATAAGAGCCATATATTTTTGGTCACAGCCAGAGCCGTCCTGTCCATGGGAATATCCATGTGGCTTTGGGGAGTCCCACAGCAGTCACCTCAATCATCCTATGAATGGGAGGGACCCAGACAATTGTGTGCCCGGTACAAGGAGGCAGCTGGGGCCACGCTCCCCTCCCACTGCCCCGCATTCACTGTGGCAGGATCTGGAGAGGCTGGGCACCTGCTCCACTCTGCTGCACTGCCCCCTCCTGGCTGACTATGCTCCACTTCACCATGGCAGCAGGAAGCAGAGCACCCCAGACCCAGGGCATTCTGTTCCCCACTGCCATGGAGAAGCTGGATGCAGTGGGTCAGAAGAGGGGGGTGGGCCAGAGCAGAACAGGCTGTCTGGTCACTCCAGATCCCGCAGCCACGGTGAGTGCGAGAGAAGGGGGTGACCCCTGTTGCTGTCCCATAATACCCCGGCTTGCATTGCTTGGGAAAGGGATGGAGCAGGGGTGTGGCATGGAGAAAAGGGTAGAGCTGGGGCAGGGTGGGATGAAGCAGAGGCAGGGCAGCAGTAAGGCCTGTGGCAGGGGGGTGTCCCTGGGCCTGAGGGCCTGGGGTGGTGTTGTCTCCCCCTATGGACAGCCCTGGTCACAAGAAGTCGGAGAGGCTCCTTAACTTTAGCCTTGCAATAGGGCTTGTATCATAAGGAGGGCTGAAAAGAACTTATGAATACAAGAGGCAAAAACAAAAACATTAATAAACGGCGTTGTCTGTGCAGTGTTTTCTGCGCAGAGTAAAACCCTCGTCATAGCTAATTTGCTCTCAGTGAGCTCATGTTGTTTTTTCTCACCAATTTCTAGCTAAACAAAGCACATGGTTTTGTAGACATGACATGCTGTGTGTTAATCCAAGGCAGCCGAGACGTTCATGTCATTTTATTCTATCCAAGAGCTGCATTGCCAAGTAGAGCCATTGGCATAAGATGTGCAGCCTTACTCTCTAATGTGCTGCTGACCGAGAATGCAGTAGGCAACCATTATCTGTGAATGCACGTGCAATGTTTTTGTCATTATTCCTTTTACTCATCTATATGGAGGAATCAGTGTGGTGTCTTTAGTGCATCATCTGCTCAGTGTGGATCATCCTGTTGTTAACTCGAATGTGGTACAATATACCCAGTTCCAGTTCTCCCGGAACAAAGACAGCAAAACCAGCAGCCAAGTTTCACAGAGACAATCCTGCTTTCAGAGCTCCAGCTAAAACAGCCATGTCTCAGCACGTCCCCACTTCTCCTCCCCCCAGCAGCAGCTTCTCTGTCAGTTTCCCATGCATGCCCTGTTTCTAGTGTGTGTCTGTGCCATGTCTAGATGGGGGCGGGGGGGGGGGAAATCCCACCATTGCTACCACTATTTCAGTGAGCGGAATTCATGTTGTTGTAGACAAAGCTTTCTTCGTTGCTGCCAGTATTTCTGCCACTGTCCTTGTGTTGTGTGTCACAAAATCCTTTTGTTTTGGGACTGTTGTTCAGAATATTACTCGCTGTTATCTGACACCAGTTTCTGGTTGCTGAGCAAGTTAGCTTGTCCCCAATCACGTAGCTTTTTACCATTCTTCTTCACGGTTGTCTTGCTAGGAAAGGAGGAACCATTTCAGCCTATTAGATTCAGATGGCACTTCTGCTTTTTGCCACAGAGTGTAGAGAACCCCACCACTCTGACATTAGGAGGTTCTTTTGCCAAAGCTTTTGGGTGAAATCCTGGCCCCAATGAGCATGTCAACACAGCGGCTGGGAGGGGTGAGTCCCAGTACGTGCAGACAGACTTGCGCTAGCTTCTCTTGAGCCAGTGCATTAGCAGTGTGGATGTTTCACCCTAGAGGTGGTGGCTTGTCGGTAGTAACTTTACAAGGGGAGCCAAACAGACACAACAGTTACAATATTAAATAATGCAAATGTTAGGGCTAACCATAGCTGATAAGGCAGAGTCAGGTGGCTGTATATGAAGGGCAGGGTTGAGAGACAGATCAATCTCACCACTCCTTGAAGCTTGGACTGATCGGGATTACCAGATGGTTATGATAGCTGGGCATCTAGATTGTTGAAGACAAGCAGAGCACAGCCCCCAGCACAATCAGTGAGGAGAAGATGAAGTCCCAATGGAACTAATGCAGATTTTAGATCCAGACATCAGAACACTTTACCTGAGCATGGGTAGGAGTTTCTGTAGGGAGACAGCAATGCTTCAAGGGGGGCACTGGATTTGTTTATGGGAAAACAGATGGTTCAAGGGAGTATTCTAAAGTTGTTTTGTTTAGCCTAGACAATAGGAACTGATCATTCCTGTCTATGGGTGGTGTTCCTTGAGAGAGCTCTGCAGTTAGGCAGTTTCAGTATTTTGGATATCAATTACTCAGATTGGTCTGATAAGTACTGGATTTGGGTGTAAGCGGGCATGGATTCATTGGCATCCGGAGCACAGATTTCCCACCAGGCAGTGCTTTCCTGCTTTTTTGTATCCCCTATTTCAGTGCAGTTCTTGCTCTGGAAGTACCGTTCTCCATTCTCTATGCTAATGTAGATGTCTGTCTGTTCTATCTTTGATGCAGATGAGACTAGGGGTGTTCCCTTAAGCATATCACCCTTGTCCAAAGGGGTTTAGGTCTGTCTTCCTCTGCCTTTTCATTGCTTTGTCTGTGGTTCAAGCAGAGGCTTGGGCGGAGGGGTGTCCTCCATGAGCACCACAAACGCAGAGCTGGTAGGTAAGAGTGGGACAGAAAATGGGAGGAGTGACAGTTTATGTAGCTGGTTCTCAATTTTATTATTCAGGCATGGAATGAAATACCTGATCCGCCTGTTCATTTTTCATAGATTTCAGACAAGGCTTTAATCCTGATTGATTTCCCCACTGCTCATTGGTCTATGGAGTCTTTGATGACAGTTTAATGAACCAATTAATGGGAGAGATGTATTTGGAGGGAGTACATTTATAAAAGTAATTTGTAATGTATCTGTATTTGTTGTGAATTTCCTAATGAAAACTGGATTAGGAGGGGAAGGAATGGGAAGAGAATACATACACCAACAGAAAGTGTCCTTGGACAGTATTAAATGCATTCGCTTAATATCATTCTAAATGTCCATTGAACACGAACAAAGTATCTGATCTACAAGTACGTACTTTATGGAAGTGGTTTATTTTTAATTTTTTTAGTGGTGTTGAGTCTCATTCATCACTGTGTTACTCCAGTTATATATGGTTGGAATGTCTCTGAAATTAATGGAGTCATAGAGTGAAGGAGTAATGCAGTGATGGACTGGGGCCTTTAACTATTAGCATCTGGCCCGGTAGTCTTTACAAACAGGCAAAATTCTTATAGCCTCCAAAAGAAGCTGAGACTGAGCGAGGACTATAAGACATGGTCTATAAACTTGATTAGGCTCTTCTAAACATACATCTGAATATAAAAGAAATTGTCTTTCTGCACTGCTAAGTACCACACACCGAATGCCAAATGGCGGTGCAGTGATGTATCAAAGACTATCAAACAGTTCAACAAGTGAAAACGGATACCTGGAGATGCGAACAGCTTGAAAATATGATAGGTGTAAGAAGTAGTGGGCAGGTGACTAGCGTTAACTTCTAGAGCAAGTGAATGGGGCAAAATGTGTAATTCAAAACTCCAGGCACAGAGTAATAAGTTCATTGAGCTTTCAGCAGGTTATATCTATCAGAGCCACATTCGCTGGGACACCATATGGTAAGCTGCCTTATCGAAAGCCTCCACCCTATCCTGCATATGGCACCCACCATTTAAAATAGAGTCTGCTACATGTTTATTAAGCCTTATTAAAAGACTAATGTCACAGCATCCCTTCACAGCTGCCAAATCAGGGTTTGGTTACATGGACAGTAGCATCCAGCTTTCAGCTGCTGTTTTGGTAATATTAAGCATTTGAAATAGAATTAGTTGTATACCCTGGTAGTAAAGAGAGACTGAGAAGGATCATGTTGATATACACAGAAAGGAGTTTCACACCAACATAGAAATTCTGGAAGCCATAGGGTCCTTAACAGAAAGGTGACATTTGGTATCCTGATCCCCTTTATGAAAAATATTCTCTATTTTTCTTACTTTTGTGACCAAAGGAAGGAAAGAAGATTGTTTGACTTCAGCACAAGCTGTTCGGGGTATTAACTCGCTTACAGTGATAAGAAAGGGGACATTTAATGATACGCTTCTGTATGGTAAAATTACATTATTCACTTTGAACTGTTCAGCACAATTTATGTGTGTCCGTGCAGCAATACTCAACCTTGAGCAGATGTGGTGGAATAAAAATGCAGAGAACCAAAACATTAATTACAATGTGATGAGTTGATATTGTGTTGCAAAGTTTGCATGGCGGCATTGTCTTGAAATGACATGACATAATGTGCTGACACACAAATCAGAACACAAAATCAGAGTGAATTCATAGGAGTGACTGCTCTTTTCAGGGAGGTGAGAGGGAGTGAGACCTAAGATTAGAGTAACCCAAAAATTTGGGATTTGAACTTCATGGCTCAGGTTCATCTCTAGTTCTGTTTTTCTTTTTGGGTCTCACTTCCTGCACCCTTTTTCCACTTCTGAGGCCTAGCCAGTGAGGATTTGTCTCCATGCTGGCTAGGAGGGAATGAGATGTGTCTCCTCTCCTTTGGTCTTTTAAATAATTAAAAAAACCAACAACCTCTCCCTTCAAAAAAAAAAAAAAAAAAAAAAATTAAAATAGTGTCTGTTACCACCTGTTCAGAAATACGGTTCTATATCTTGTAAATACATGTTCCTATCTAGGTTTTAATTGGTGGAACTGCAGATATGATGTTGAATCATTGTGTTTATTTAAAATGAATTGTCTTTCATAAAATGAGGGGAGTAGTCTGTCACCTACTAAACTACAAGCAGCAGCACTAGACTATTGGAAGGCTAGTTGAGAAGTGACAACTAGCAGAAGAGAAGAAACATCCTGTGGTGTACTGCGTGGAAGAACCACCATGACTGTTAAATGCCTTTGATGGGAAAATAGAGTTTCTAATCATACATTCAGTGAGGATACTGGCTGAAATCTTGTCTCCACTGGAAGTGTTGTTTGTTTACATCAGTGGGGCCAAGGTTTCAGCCTTTCTTGCTTTGAAAGCAGAAACTGAAGCCCAATTTTTGGGGCTGAACAACGTTATCAAGGAAGGAGACACATTTGAAGGAGGAAAAAAAGAATACTGGGCTAAGACACATTGCCTACTGTGTATTCTCCAAATCTGCACTGCAAAGCCGGGTTATAATTGACTCAAGCTGGAGTGGAATAAAGCATACAGTCCTGGATGGAGATGTGCTAACATGAGCCAACATGGATAACCTTTTAATCTTTCTTACAGAAAGGAGTAAAAATAACCATAATTAGCTTATTTATCATACGTTATGCCTTCAGGGTATTTTATAAACACTAACTATATTTTGGTAGCGTGTGTTACACTTTCCATAGCAGTTACACAGAATATTTAAACAAATATTTTTTCTGTATACCATTCCTTATTAGATCTTAAAATAAATACATGTGCTATGAGATTGAATCAAATTGTGTTTGGGGAAATACTGTATGTATTCTTGACAATTGTTTCTTGACAAGTCCTTTCTTTGGCTCTAGAAGAAAGTTAAGTTTTGCTGGTGTACAGGAGGAGGGGTATTAAGTCAGAAAGGCTGGTGCCATAAAAGTTTTCCTGGCACAACTTAAATGAAAGTTGTGCACCAAAAGATACACAGGCTAAGAGGAGCTTGATCAGTTACTCCTGTGCTCTTGTAATTAGGAATGTATAAAGGGTTGTGCAAAGTTACCTTAAGGAAATGCTAAATCAGGCAAAATGTCTGCAGGTGTCTGTTGACCTTACTGTTTAGCATAAGTATTGAGTCACTTTCTCCACCCTGCCCACCCTTCACCCCCAAAAATACTTCTTCACCAGATAATTCCGTTTTTGCTCCTACGACTCTCCTAGGGTACATCTACACGGCACACTTATTTCGAAATAAGCTACTCCGGAAGAAATACTCCGAAATAGCTTATTTCGAAATAGCATGTCTACACTATAGGGAAGCCTCAAAATTAGTCCGAGGCAGACTGTCCTAATGTGGACGTGCTCTACCTCGATTTAGTGCCCAGGAGGCACTGGGGAGTAATTACTTTGAATGGCCTGGGGGAGGAGCTCTTTCGAAATAGCGGCAGTGGAGTGTCCACACTACTGCTATTCCAAAATAGCTATTTTGGAATAAGCATTATTCCTCGTGGAATGAGGTTTACCGAAGTCGGAATAAGCCGCCTGTTATTTCGAATTTATTTCAAAATAACAGAATTACTGTGTAGACGCTCGCATTCTTATTTCGCAGTAATGGCCATTATTCTGAAATAACGCTGCTGTGTAGACGCATCCCTACAGGGGAAAAAATGCCACCCATCTGGATTTTCCTTAAAGAATTTCATATCTCCCTTCTATTGACCGAATCCCCTGACCTGGAGCTGAGCTGGGAGTCAAGAAGATTTAGGGAGGGTTTCCTGCTGGAGAAGAAATGAAGGCTACAGCTGGCTGCTATTCGATTAGGGCCTGCTGCAAAGTCCACTGAAGTCAAAGGGATTCTTCCTATTCACTTCAATGAGCTTTGCATCACACCTTGGTGAGGTCTGTTTGATTAGGCAAAATGACAGAGTTCTGTAGAGGGTTTGCCTGCACTAGTGGCCCACTTCTCCTCAATGCAACCTATTTGAAGTAAAGTATTTAGTAAACTTACCTAAGGCACTAAGAGAAATCCACTGAATGCCCAGATTCTGATTCTGCAAATGGCTCCAATGATCTGACCATTCAGAGCCTCGTAGAAATTATTGGAGCACTCGTCTACCCACAGATCTGCTTGAAGCATCAAGTTTTACTGCCATGTTGTTTCACTTTATTCCATACTCTCCTTTCTTTTGCGTGTTGGCTTCTAGAACAAAAATGATTTTCAGTTCAAAGGTTCCATTCATTAAAAATGGCCTAAAAAAATTAAAATCTGCTGTTTGTACCTTATTGGTTCTGTATTTTAGGGCTGAAATGTTGTTGCAGTGATTTGGACTTTGTTGCTGTTTTGTGTTTTAACTGCTGTTTTCAGCATTGCTCAGCTGACAGAACAAATTGTACTTGGGATATGTACTGAACAAAAATGTTCAAAGTAATACATTTTACTCAAATGACATCTAGAGTTAAATAAGTTCTGAACTAAATAAGTTCTGAACCCTGGGAGGGTTATACCTTTAGTAAGCATTAGATCATTGTTATTCACTTACTTTTATTAGTAGCCGTTATTATTATTTTGTTGTGTTTCTTCAGTATAAGAAACTAAAAGATTTGACATGTTGATTTTATAATCTGACTTGGGATTTTGAAATTGCAGTCAATCTGGAAGTGAAGGTGAAGGTATTAGTGAATCGAACCAATGTTTTAGGGCAAAGGGTAACATATGAAGACATTAACTAACAAATCAAAATGAAAACTTTCACCTTATTTGTAAAAGAAATGTTAGATTTACTTTTAGAATGATTAAAACACACATGTAGTACTGTTTTATGTCTCCAGCAAAGTATAACAGATTGACTGCGAGTTTATTGGGGGTGGGGGGAAGAATGTGCTGAAAGATTTTTATTATGTGAGAAAGAGAGAACAAAACCAAGGAAACATCTGGACAATTAATCTCCCAAATCTTTGTATATAACATGAAGAAAATTACTCAGATATTGCAGGAGCCTTGCTCAGAAACAAATTAGCTATTGTTAGCAAAGCACAATATATTACCATCTTGCATATAAAGTTCTGTGTAATTAATAATTAATTGATGCCCCTTTATTGTTTACATGTGGAAAAATAAAAAACAGGGCAAACTACATATTCATCTTATGTGGCATCTACATTATTGCTTCCAAGTGATGTATCACTTTCACCACCTTTGAACTGGTTTGTCGTCTTTCAGAGAAGCTTCAGTCATTGTGGGACGCAGGGTTGTTCACCTATTGTTCAAGCTTACGAGGGTGTCTGATTACTAAGGTAGACCCTAAACATCTGGTAGACATGCCATCTCTTCCTGACATGTGTGTGTAATATGTAATTCCAGTCTTGAAAAGAGCTACACAATAACAGGTGAACAAAGGAATAGACCCTTTTGTCTGGGCTGGTGAAACATTATCTCTTTGAGAGTACATTATCATATGAGTGTTTCTCAAACTCGTCACACTGCAGACCCATTCTTAAGGGAGAGATGGCTGCCTCCCCACCACCTCATTCAATACTGACCTGGTGGCAACAATAGTGCTTAATTATAAGCCAAAATCTCAGGACAATACTAAGTGTAAAAGATGAAAATATGCTCACTTTAATGGTATGCTGTTTGATTCTAGCCCTTCCCCCTGGGTTTTACCTGTGATTTCCTTTCCGTATGCTTTGCATTTTTTAGAACTCAGATCTTCCCTTGTTCTTGACAGCACCTGTTGCTGTAATCTGTGGAAATCACTTCGGTTGTCTCACTCTGATTTGGTGGAATTTGTACATTTAATCATGGTTGAGTTTCCTGGCAAATAGGAACACAGGTATAGCCATACCGGATCAGACCAGTGTAACCCAGTATCCTGTTGCTAATAGTGGCCAGTATGATTTATCTCGGAGGAAGAAACTCTGAACTAGACAGTTATGAGATAATCAACACCCTCGGAAAACTTCCTTCTAATGCTCAGTAGTTGCAATTGTCACTCTGTGTATTTTAGCTATTCATCTATGCTTAATCTATACTGCAGGGTTTTTGTGCCAGAAGCCTTTTGTGGAAGAGATCTCCCGCAAAAACTTCTTGTGCAAAAGCGCATCCAGACCTCAAAGTGCATCAGAAAAGTGATGTGCTTTTATACAAGAGAGCGTCCACACTGCATGGACACTCTTGCACAAGATAGCTCTGATTGCCTTTCTCAGAATGGCCATCAGAGCACCCTGTGCTTTTGCCGATAGGGGTTTCTTGCGCAAAAACCCCTCCGGAGCATCCACACCTGCCTTTTTGCACAAGAGCTGTTGTGCAAAAAGGAGTTATTCCTCGTGGGGAGAGGAATAACTCTACTGGCAAAAGCCTTCTATTCTACCTTTTTACTTGTGCAAATACGCACTTGAGGTGTGGACGTGTCGCTGGTTTTTGCTCAAAAACCTTGTAGTGTAGACATAGCCCTAGAGTTTTGAATGTCTTTTGACTCTAGCTAAGCTCTAGTCTACAGTGATATCTTGCAGCACAGAGTTCTACAGGCTGTGTATTGTCTGAAAAGTACTTCATCATTTTTACATTTTACATCTTTTTAAATATATAAAGCCAGCTATGAATGGTATAGAGAAAGGCTTGTTTTTTATTTAGTTGAGGAAATGAAATAGAAAATCTTTTTGTGGCAAAGATACCTTAAAAGAATACTTCTAAGGATGATCAGGATATCAGAAATCAGGCCACTTATAGTGTTGCCTGAATATGAATTATAGACTCTGATTTAAGGCACCCACTTCAAAAAATCTTGTCCTAGAATTCTGCTTACACCTGTACATCCTGAAAGAGTCTCTGTTGGGCTTCATGTACTAGTGAGCTTCATTTATTGAAGACTGAAAGATATTCCAGCGTTGAAGCTGAAATAGCTATGCTGACCATCTGGACGTAACCCATGGGACCACAGTTTGAAAAATACTGTTATAAATGAAATATTTATGCATCTCATAATAGTATTAGGTAGCCGGTAGGGAAAAAAATGGATCTTGTGCTCTTTTTTTGTTACTTGTGATCTAGGATTATATAAAAGGATTTTTTCCCCCTTTTGGCTCGTGTTTTACATAGGATTGTGTCTACCTTGGAAAGCAATGCTGAAAATTACATTGACATAACAAGATTATAAACTGACTGCCACAAAGGATAAGGGATTTTTAATCAGACATTGTAAAACTCTAATGTTTGTGTGACTTATTATTTCATGCCCACACTCAAGTGAAAGAAAATCTTGTTAATGATTCAGAAGCCCCACTCACTTTAATATAGGATGTGAGAATTCATAAAACAGTCCATGGAGATCCTCAAGAAATCCACTATCAAAACCAGGAAAAAGTAGGCATAACATTTCAGATAAAGTCAAAATCAAATAACAAGTATCACTTAACATAACAGTAAACTTTATATGTCGTAAAGAAACCAAGAAAAAGGCACAAACAATAAAAAACTCTTTAAAAATAATCTTTCAGAAACTTTACAGTTATAACACCTAGCCTCCCATTTTTACTTCTGTTTATGAAGAGACAAAATATAAAAACCAAAGCATAACAGAAAGATGGCTGGAAGTGCTGTTTTTGGGAGTAATTGTTATCTTTTTAATACTATTGTGAAAAATGAACTCACAAACAAAGCAAAAAAAATTAACTCGTTTGCATCAGTGGTTAAAACCAAACCTTTAATTGTTTCAGTGTGTTTGTTTTATGGATGTGTTTTGTAGTTCGTGCTTCAATTGGCACTAGCAAATACTTGAAAACACTCTAGATATGACATTTGCATATGTGTGCATTACGTTAGTTTCACTGTATTTACTCATCAGTTTTATTCATAGGGAATGTAATGTTAACTACTGAAAATAAAGATCAGCATTTCAAGATCCACATGTTTAGTCAGGAATAAACAGAAGCAGTTGTAGAAACAGACCTGCAAATCAACATATAGTTTTGTGCAGTCCTATGTAGTTAATACCCTTGTTTAACCAAAATTCCATTTTACCAAATCTCAGTTATGTCTCATGGCGTGAATGGCTTACTAATTATTCCAGCTCTATTTATCTAAATGTTTTTTAATGTTGCCAAAATGTTTCAAACGAAGTTGTGCTGAGCACAATATAAAGGGTGTGTGTTGAGGGGAGTCCTGGGATTAGAGCCAAAAAACTGTTTTTTACTAGCTGTGGTTTTATTTGATATGGAACGCCAATGTCTTACTTGACTTTTGTCTCCTAGAATTAATATTACCAATTATGATGTAGTATTTTGGTAATTACTCTAATTAATGATGTCCCTGTCTTTCCACTGCAAACCTTAACTTAAGGGGACAGAACATTCTTTAGATCAGTGTTTCTTAAACTTTTTAAGACCGAGGAACACCAAACAATATTTTTTTTTTATGAGGAACGCCAAGGATTTTTTTGTTGAGAGAAAAAAAAAAAGGTCGGGGGGGGGAAGGGTTGGGGAAAGTTATTGAGGAAAAAATGGTCGCCTACCCCTTTAAGGGTGGCCATTTTTAATTCTGTTCTCCGCGGCACACCTCCAACTGCCTCGTGGCACACCGGTGTGTCGCGGAACACAGTTTAAGAAACACTGCTTTAGATGATATTTGAGTTACAAAAATAATTGTATTTATTTGTTTTTAATCTGAGGAAAGCTGATTTAGGGGATATTTGGGGTTCTTGAAGCACCAAAAGAAACAGCCTTAGATTTTTTTCAGAAGCTTTTTTTATGTCTCACTTTTTGTAAACAAACTTTATTAAAATTGTTTTTAAACAATCAACTCTCTCCCCAAATCCCACATTTTAATAAGTCGTTACAACGATATTATTTTTCAGAAAAAAAGGACTAAAGAAATCCAGTTTATTTTATTATGTTAAGTCAGTACACACGTGTGTCATAGTAATGACCAAATGTAGTCAGTGGACACAACTGCATCATGTACAGAAAAAAAATGAATTCACTAACACTCTAGATCAAAAGAAAATTGTATAATATATATGCACACTACATATCTGAGAGTTTGTCTGTGAGCTTGTATGTCTGTCTGTCTGTTCAAGAACTCCTCCTAAATAGTAAGAGCTTGGACCACCAAATTCAGCGTACAGCTTCCTCTTATTGTAATTTAAAGCAGCATATGAGTTTGGTTGTGCCGGAAAATGGGATGTGTCTGGGATGGCATTGCTTCTCATAAGACCAGATAGAGATGAGGCAGAATCACCAGATAGGTGAAAGGAGCTGGGTGGGAATGCTCCCCCGGCACCCCGGATAGCCCCCAGTCCCAACCCACCACCCCCAGGTGCCCTTTCGGGAGGGTTGGGGGAAGCTGAAGCCTCCATACAGGAATATTGGTGGCAGTTGCCCTTAGTCAGAGAGAGAGAGGAAAGTGCACAGTTTCCTGCATTCCTCACTTTGGCTGAGGGAACACAGGGGACAGAGGAACCTGGACCAACCCCAGCTGGGTACATGTGCCCCTCCCTCAGCTGTGCCGGGTGGAGGTGCAGCCGCCATGGAGAGGTGCTTCTCACCTGGCCCCAAGTTGCAGCAGGGAAAGAGGGGAGGGGTAGTCCTCTGTTCCCAAGGCATCCTGCACAATGAACCTCTCAGCCCCCCTAAACAATGATTTGAATGAAGCCTATACTTTTACATTTTATTTTTCCAGAGAACAAATATTAATTGAGTTAAGGACTCAAGCAACTCCAGATAAATCTCCTAATATATGTACATGTAAAATAGATTCTACTGAGTCTGAAATGGATTTCAGCCTTTGGATCTCAAGCTAAACCAAAAAGTAGAACAAAACTCAATATAAAACAAAAACAATAACCCAGGCAGAACACAACCAAAACAAACAGAAATAGTAAGTTAAGAGCCTAGAGCATTTGGACATATCTGCTTTCTATACAGTGCTTTCTAAAATCCTTCATGTTGTTTAGGTGTTTGAAGATTTGGGGCTTTTACGTGGGGATTTCTGATGCTTCTTTGTGTTTAAATGTCATTTTTTAGACTAATTTGGAAAATTTGGTAGTTCAGAAAGAAGTTTTAGAAGATTAAAAGGTTTCAGGTTAAAGGAAAAGAGAGGGAGTGTGTGCTCAAAGTTGCAGAGCAACCCACACTGCTAAGGAACTCGTAAATCCCCGAAATAGTACCTCTGACTTCAGTAGGACTACTTGGGTAAATAACAGTCTGAGTAAATGCTTTAGAGATGGCTAGGGCAGAATGAAGAAAATATTTTGTCTTTCTAGAAATGAATATTGTATTTTGTAAACAGATTTTTTTCAAGTTACTTACTTTGCTGACGTGAAAGTCTAAATTGTGTAGCTTACAGGGTCCTGTGTTTCAATGTTAGGCTGACATTAACCAGACTTTTTTGAGAAAGGAAATTGAAATGTAATTGTTTAGTTGACGTTTGCATTTTAATACCAAGTGGTATTCCATGTGGTGCTTTGAATCACAAACAAAGCCTCCCATGCAAGTGGCACTTTGCCCATTTGATAGATGATTAAACTGAGGCATCTATTTGGTCAATGTCATACAGCCAAGAATAAAACCCAGTGGCACTGACTTTTCTTCCCCTCTTCCAGCCACTTAAGAATGTCTCTCAGCTGGACCTGGAGGTGTCATTTCCAGAATGGATAGATGTAACTTTGATCTCTCTAGTGCACTAAAAGCAGAAGTGTGGCTGTGCTGGCATGTGTGGTAGGATGAGCTAGACACCCTGAATGCAATCCCTCTGGGACTCCTGGTACTAACTCGGGTGGGTAGCCCACCCTGCTGCTGTGGCTACTCTGCAGTCTTTTCACTGTGCTCACGTAAATAAAACAAGTGTGCATACATTTACCCGACCTGGAAATCACAGTAATACATATTCCTTTCCTACAATAAATCTTTACACAATTAAATACATTTTTCTTCCAACAAACTCTTTTGTTAATTAATAATGACACATTTACAAATCCAGTAATACATTTCAGACATGGGACTGTTGCCTTTTCTTGGTAGTGAAACCTCCTAAGTCATAGCTACTCCTTTTGCCATCCTGTATCCTTGTAGTTTGTGTGTTCTCAAATTCAAATTGTATAGACCACTCAGATTCAGCTAGATCTAGTCATAATCTTACACTTCATTGTGAGGTTTTTTGAAAATGGTGAATGACCTTTTGTCATACAAGCTTTATATAATAGTCTGAGGGTGGTTCAGTTCTAGATATTAACTAATGGCAGGATTGCAGCTGCTATTCCTGAACTGAAGTCTCTTTTGATGCTTGCTGAAACAACACTGCTCCGTCACAAAGACTTGACATCTTTCACATCTGTGGTCAGTGTCATGTCCCTTTGTCCAAATCCCCAAGAATCGTACTTCTATACGTATGGACTGCGAGCTGGATGACAGCTAAACAATGCTTTAGCACTAAGAGTTTGTGTGTAATGCCTATATTAATACTCTAGCCATGCTCCCAACATGCCCCTTCGTAATTCCTTCATTTCCCCAGGGGTTTATATTCTTTACTAAGTTCCATACATTAGAGATGACTTGCAGAGTTATTTCCTGACACAAGTTGCGAATTGGTTTTGTTTCTGCTTGAACAGTTTCTAAGGTGAGAGAGAATATTTGCAAAGACTAAAATGAGCAAGATCATCTTAACTTGATTTTTTTTATGGGGTGATGAAATGCATTCTGGCTCTGTTCACCCACAAGTCTCAGCTTGTTCTCACAGCTCCTATGGGATCTAAGTTTTTTTATATATATATGTATGCCCGTAGAAGTATTGTGCATTTCATTTTCCACAAAGTGCCCAGAACTACATTTTAAGTGAAAAAAAAATCTGATCTCTTTATTGTGATTTTGCCTAATACATGAGACTCAAAAGCTACTGCAGTTTTGTGTTGTTGTTTATTATCTTTATTGCCATTGTACCTATTGGCCCCCATCATGGATCCAGGACCCCACTATGTGAGGCACTGTACAAACACAGAACAAAAAATATTATCCCTGCCCTTAGAGAGCTTTTCAGCTATCAATCCACTTGTACAGAATATCTAGACTATTTAGGATTTCCCTTGTAACTGTGCCATACAGCTCTTTTTTTCATTAACTTAAGTCTGTTATTAAATCTGTTATTAGCACTGTCTTCCTGGACAGCTATACCAAACCCACCCTACTAACCATGTTGTTAGAGTGTGTATTTTATCAGTTGTCAATATGTGGATGACCACTCATGCACATTACATAGCTATGAAATACATTATAAATAATATATGGATACAAAAACTACAGTAAAATAGTGATAAGATCACAAAGTCAAGCACTTATATCAGGAAATGCCTGAATATAAGTTTCCCTGTGCAACCTTAATTTAGCCATGTGCATATGGATTATGTATAGTCCTAAATTACATGATCACATACTGTTTTTCCCCACTATCCCCTTGTTTAAGACTGCATTGTAATACATATGGACAAAGGGACACAATCTTAATTCTGGCATTTACTAATCACAGTGTTTGATTTTGATACCTTAATATTTTTATGTTGCTTTTTTTTAAAGTAATTTAAATAATCATAGCTCCAGTGACATTTCCAGTGTCTTGAATGCTGCAGCATCAGGCTCACAGACAGAACTGTAACTGGACACAGCACTTTTATAAACACAGAGGAGACAAGAAGTCTTATTCTGGGCTCTTTAGTCTATTGTATGCAGTGTGTTGGACTGCAGTTCAAATGGAACAAGATACAGAGAATCATATGCTCCCTTTTGACCATTTGGCACAAGGGGAAGAGATAAAATCCTCATTTCACAGTTTGTTGAGATATGGATGGGGTGGGGTGCACTTGGAGAGGGGTATGACAGCTGTCTGTCTCTCTCTCTCTCTCTTTTGGTCACTAGAGTCCTGGAACTTCTAAGTGTCACTTGCCCTTCAAGGCGAATGCCATTGAAAGAGATTTGAAGACTCTGTGACTGAAGCTTTTGCTCCAGGCAATGGAGGGAGGCAGGATTAGTGGAAGGGTCTGAAAGCATGATTAGCTTTTCTGAATGTTGTGCTTCAGTCTCTCAGAACGAAGGAACTGAAGTTACTGCTGCCCAGGGTAAAAAACTCCCCTGCCAAGATTTCAGGGCCCACAAGTGGGGCATGGTTTGGTTGGGTATTATTGCTCCACTGTATGGGTAAACTGCAGCACAATGACCATGAGTCATTTCAACCCTTTGTTGTGCTCTGGAGAATGTGGCTGGGAGGGACAGGCCATGGTTTACTTCTGTGGTAATGTTTTCTTACCCTATGGGGAAGTCAGTCTTTGTCCACAAGTTCTCAAAAGAAAAGATTTTTCCCTTTCCTATCCTGTTATGTAGAGACTGCCAAGCACAGCTGTAGTTGTAAGACAAGATACTGCACATGTATACTTCTACCTATCTGACCTACTCATAGAGCTCCCATCAGTGTCATGCCTCAAACCTTTTACAATGTATATACAAAGACACAAGCCAAGCTTTTCAGAGGTGGCTACTGATTTTTGGATGCCTCAATTTGTAGCTTGATTTTCAGAAAGTTCTGAATACCCAACCTCTGAAAATCAGGCCTCTTTAAAGTATCCCAAGTTGGGCACCCAGGATCACTGTTATTTCTTGACATCTTGATCATAGTCTGTCTTTCTTTCTCTTTGCCCACTCTCCAACATACCATGACTGGTTTATTGGGACATGTATATATATTAACATTGTTATGACTCGAGCTAATGTGAGCTTTTCTGAGGAAAGTTTTTCATCAGAAAATGCCTATTCATCAAAATGTTTTGCAGAAACATATTGGTCTTGACAAACTTCCAAAGAAATACAGGTTGGGATTGAAACCCTGCCAGATTTCCTGCCACTTCATCTGGCAGGCTATGGGGGAGCTTAGAAACCCAGATTCTGTGGCTCTGGAGCAGCCCTACCATGTGGACTGCCTTGAAGTCAAGGACACTGGGGATTCTGTGGCCTTCATTTTAAAGGCACCCCCTCCATACAGACTACCTCAGAGTGCCAGACCCTAAGCCTGCCAGTGTCCATACCTCTAGGACACCCTCGCAATGTCTAGATAGCAGGCTTATTTCGGAAGAACCTTTTTTCAGAAGACATCTTCAGAAAAAACTTTTTCTGAAAGAGCGTCCACACACAAAAGCGCATCGAAAAAGCGATCTTCTTTTTCGAAAGATAACGTCCATGCTGAATGGACGCTGTCTCGCGTTTAATCTGTGATTACTATGGACAGAGTGGCCACCAGGGCATTTGTGCTTTTTCCTCTTTCCTCTTCTTTCAAAAGAACTCCCTCTTCCCCATCCACACACGCCTTTTTCCGAAAGAGCTCTTTTGGAATAAGGCTTCTTCCTTGTAGAAGGAGGATTACCAATGCTGGAAAAACCCCTCTGTTCTTTCGATTTACTTTCAGAAGAATGTGATTGCAGTGTGGACATAAAGTGAAGTTTTTTCGGAAAAATGGCTGTTTTTCCCGACAAAACTCTGTAGTGTAGACATATTCCCAGACGACATGGACAATCTGAGGGTCAGGAACTCCACAGCTTTTATATTCCCTGTCATAGAGCCAAGAACCTAACAGCTCTGAACACCTTGTTGAAGCCAGGGCTTCGCTCCTGGCTCTGTGGGAACCTAGACTCTGAGCATCCTGGCTAGAGTCAGCTCCATGGCAGAAAGCCTAAGAAATCCAGCTCTAAGATTTACACCAGGCAACATGGAAACCTGCAGAATTCTGACTTGATTTGGACTCTCTGTGCTTCCAGGCCCCCTGCTATGGCACTGAGAACCTGGCAGCCCTGGAAGAACTAGCAGTAGTGAGGGTTTTCATATTTCTGGCTCCTGGTTCAGGCCATCGAGCCTAGGGTTTCTAGGCTCCCTGCTGTCTGTCAGGGCTGATGGGGAACCAGAGCCTAGAAGCTCTGGGAGCTATTGTTGAGCTGGAAGCTTTACAGCTTGTACTCTCAGGCTCCATTTCATTTGAAAATTTTGAAGCCAAACACATCTATTTTAAAAAAAACATTGTTTTGATTTGGTTTCCCCCCTTCTTTGGTAAATTAGGAAAAATTCTACTCTTTGTTTTGAAATGGAACATCTCATTCATACTTAATATCTTCCCATAAAGTGGGGCTGTTTGCAATCTCTACCAGTGTCAGGTGTCATTTTATATTTAAATACTCAGCTCCCTGACAGGTAAGCACATCCTATATCAAGCTTTCTTTGGCCTATTAAAACATAGATTTTTATTGAAATTTCCAAAAATCACAATTACCACTGCCAATTTATATCATTGAGACAATGGGCTACTCAACCATAATATGTTTGCACAAATGTATTTGCTTCAGACATATCTCCCAAGGGTCAGGCAAGCCGGATAGAAAGTCTAGTTAAAGGTATTTAAGAAAAAGCATAGAAGGATATTTAAAATTAATTTGTAATGTAGCCTGATTGGATGGGGACAAGCAATTAAACATTTTTATTGTGCCTTTGAGGACGGCAGTGTTATGCTTTCACATATCAAAATAACTTCTCGATGGCAAAATAAGAACCACAACTTCTGAGGGCTTTTTAGTAGTGATGGCGTTGGATATTTTTAAAATACCAGCTTTTCCAAGTTTCATTTTTTGTAAGCATGGTGGCTTGGTGGTGGTGCTATATATGCACAAAGTACTGTGAACTCTCTGGTGTAATAGTCCTGAATCTTGTGGAAGGGATCCTCAGTTTTTGTCTCCGGTCATCTGAAGAAGTGGGTTGTGCCCACGAAAGCTCATGTTACCATCTACATGTTTTCTTAGTCTTTAGGGTGCTACTAGACTATTTGTTGTTTTTTTAAGTTTTTCTCAGTTTTTATGGCACTGTCGCCAGAGTTCCATCAAAAACAACTAGTAATCATTATGCCACTTATTTATTTTGATGTTTAGTGACATTTGATTTGTTTCCCACTCCACATTTTTAATTCTCAATTTGCTGAGGATTGTTGTGTCTGAGAACAGTTAGCTCCATTGTAGATAAAGTTGGAGAGTTTTACCTCTGGGAGAGAGAACGAGGCTTTTGGTGCCCTAGAACAGTGTTTCTCAGCCCTTTTTTTTTTTATAAAGTACCCCCTTTTTCAAAAAAAAAAAAATGGCAAGTACCCCCAGGACCTAAAATTTTCAGACACACACAATTTTTTTCTATCATTGCAACACATTTGTTTAAACAACTTAATCGTAGCCGGGCAGGTGATGAAATTTTGGGTGTAAAAAGTACAAAAATAATAAAGCACTGTAAAACTTAAAACAAAAATTTAGTTTTCTCCAAATTTCAGTTGTGTTGACTTACCCCCCAGACTTCTCATGAGTACTCCTAAGGGTACTCATACTACTGGTTGAGAAATACTGCCCTAAAAGGTATAAAAGCGCGGTTTGGAGTTCTGTTATTCCTGAAGCATTTGTAATGCCTATTGCTGGGGAAGTGGATGCATGTCTTGTTTTTCTTGCTCTTATGAACAAAAAAAATGGACTTTAAATGTGAGGTGAGGTAGGTTTTAATTCACAGTTCTAAACTTCATCAACTGCCTTCCCATTGCTTTGCACCCTAATGTCTGCAAACTAGAATTAGAAATAGGCAAGTCCATTAGTCATAATGCTTTTCCAAAATGATCAACAGTGAAATTGTAAATACATCTACTTTAAATGGTCTTTGGGTTTCAGATTCAATACACCAGTGAATCAGTGAATAAGTGGAGTTCATGTTTCTGAGTTGTTCTCTGTTGTTTCGTGCTATCTACAGATTCAGGCACAGAACACTGAATTGATTTACCCATTTGCTTTTTTTGATGGTTACCTGGACAAATTAGAAAGTTGAAATTCTGCATTTACATGATCCCATGTGTAGCTTTATACACGTTATCTCTGGGGCCTCAATCTCAGAATCATAGAACTGCAAGGGACCTCAAGAGGTCTTTCTGTCCAGTTCTCTGTACTCAAGGCAAGACTAAGTATTATCTAGACCAGAGCTACTCAACATGTGGCCCGTGGGCTGCATGCAGCCCGCGGCCCCTTTATATGCAGCCCATGGCGCCTTGATCCGCTTCCCAGGCCACCTGTCTCCCCTCGTTGCTGTGGGCTCCAGTGGCAGTGCCTCCCAGTGAGCTGAGTGGTGCCGCATTGAGCCAGTATTGTGCGCAGGAGCTGCTGTCTGGTGGGGAGGCAGCAAGAGGTGGCAGCAGAGTACATCTGCCACGTTGGCCACAGTGGTAGCGCCTCCCCACGAGCCAAGCCACATGACGCTGCACCTCACTGAGCCAGGCCACGTCGGCATGTGCGCAGGAGCTGCCTGGGGCGGCAGAGGGCAGTGGGGGAGCTGGGCATTGGCATGTGGCAGAGCTGGGCAGCGAGAGACATGGCAAGGCGGCGGCAGAGCCAGGTAGCAAGGCTGGGGTGAGAGAGCTCCACGCTGGGGCTTGGGTAGGGTTACCATAAGTCCAGATTTCCCCGTACATGTCCTTGTTTTTACATGTTAAATTGCCATCTGGATGGGTTTTTTAAAAGGCAAAAAATGTCTGGGATTTTTTGCCCTGCAAAGAGGATCAGAGTGGGGGCGGTGGCACGTGCCTTCAATGGAACATTCAGACCCACGTGCCCAGACCATTCACAGGTCATTCACGGGTTCATTCACCTGCACATCTACCAATGTAATATATGCCATCATGTGCCAGCAATGCCCCTCTGCTATATACATCGGCCAAACTGGACAGTCCCTACGTAAAAGAATAAACAGACACAAATCAGATATCAGGAATGGTAATATACAAAAACCTATAGGAGAACACTTCAATCTCCCTGGACACACAGTAGCAGATTTAAAGGTAGTCATCCTTCAACAAAAAAACTTCAAGACCAGACTGCAAAGAGAAACTGCTGAGCTACAGTTCATCTGCAAATTTGACACCATCAGTTTAGGATTAAACAAAGACTGTGAATGGCTAGCCAATTACAAAGCAGTTTCTCCTCTCTTGGTGTTCACTTCCACATCAGCTGCTACAAGTGGGCCTCATCCTCCCTGACTGAATTGACCTCATTATCTCAAGCCTTAAGCTTGATTGGTACTCTTTTCTTATGCCTGTATATTTACACCTGCCCCTGGAATTTCCATTACATGCATCTGACAAAGTGCCCATGAAAGCTTATGCTCCAATAAATCTGTTAGTCTATTTATTGCCACAGGACTCCTCATTGCTTTTGCAGACCATTCACAGGCACTCTGTGTGCAGGCCCCAGCGCCTGGAGGGAAAAGCGTGTGACTCCAGTGAGACCCAGGGCATTACCCTCTGCCCTGCTAGATTTATGTCCCCGGCTCTGTGGGAGGGAAAGGGCATTGGGTTAGAGCAGGGGGACTGAGGTTGCCTGGCTCTGGGGGGAGGGGAGGAGCATTGGGCTAGAGCAGGGGGCTGGGAGGTACCTGGCTCTAGGGAAGGGGAAGGTCATTGGGTTGGAGTGGGAGGGCTGGAGGGTGCCTGGCCTTTGGGGAGGGGTGGGTGCATTGAGTTAGAGCAGGAAACTAGATGTTAAAACTTCTGGCTTCTTTCCTTTCCTGTAGATGGGCAGTAGGTCTGTTGGTTAGATTTGAGGGTTCCAGTATCTGCTCTGTGAGGACTATGGGAGCTGATGCTTGGTGGGGCAGGCAGGGGAAAGGGAGGGATTCTGCAAAGCAGGATTCCTGAGTTCCTTTTCTAACCACGCCACTTTCTCTCCTCGGTGCCTTTAACTTCACATTGTTTGGACTTATATTTCAGTAAATATTGTATTGGCAGTTTTTGTTTGATTTGTTAAAATTGTGAAGCCAAAACAAAAAAAGTAGTCAATATAACGGTCTTCTGTTGATATGTGTTTTAGTGGTTAAATTCTGGATTGTCATTGCTTATTAAAAGTGCTGTCATATGGGTGGAAATCGAGTAAATATTGCATTTTATTAATATCAGCAGAACTGATTTAAATGGGGCCTATGTGTTGTGTAGTCTTGCCTTAATTTTTGTATTCACTCCCATCTGTGTGAAATAAGCTATTTGCATATATTTGCATAAATATTTGCATATATAGTTGCATATATATGCAACCACACTTAAGTTGCGGCCCTCAGCATGTGCTGTAGGTATCATTGTGGCCCCCGAGACTTCCAAAGTTGAGTAGCCCTGATCTAGACCATCCCTGACTGATGTTTTTCTCATCTACTCTTTACAAATCTCCAGTGACAGAGATTCCACAAACCTAATTTTTTCAATCTTCTCTTGGAAGTATTGTTTTCTAGACCTTTCACTCATTTTGGTTGCTCTTCTCTGGAATTAATCCAAAACTTTCCCAAAATATGGCACCTAAAACATGCTATTCCAATTGAGGCCTAATTATTAGGGAATAGAGTGGAAGAATTATTTCTCATGTCTTGCCACAGTTTTACATTATTCATTCATTTTTAACTTGTGATCCAATATGCCCCCCCATGTCTCTTACCACCGTATAGTTTCCTAGACAGTCATTTTCATTTCCCATTTTGTATGTGAGCAACTGATTGTTCCTTCCTAAATGAAGTACTTTGTTTGTGCCCTAATTGAATTTCATCCTATTTACTTCAGACTATTTCTCCAATTTGGTCCAGATTATTGAGATTTATAATCCCATTCTCCAAACAATTTGCAAACCCTCCCAAGTTTATTGTCTGTAAACTTTATAAATGAACTCCCTGTGCTAGTATCTAAATCGTTAATACATCGATAAATATGTTGAACAGAACATATTCTAGAACTAATCCCTATTGGACCCCACTTGATAAGCCCCTCCAGCTAGATTGTGAACCATTGATAACTACCTTATAGTAGCTCCATCTAAAGTCTATTTCCTTCGTTTGTTTGTGAGAAGGTATAGTGGCTGCCCACTGACCCGAGGGGGAGGAGCCCGTACATGAGCCCTTTTGGGCAGAGCCTGGCCTCACCCCCTCACCTGACTGGAAGTCAGGAGGCAGAGCCAGGACTATAAAAGGCCTGCCCAGGAGTTCAGTAGGGGCCCATCCAGCAGAGGAGGCAGATGTCTGCCTGGTGCTCCCTTACCTGCCAGAGGCCAAGGACTGGCCTGGACCCCTGCATCTGACAGAGGCCAGGGATTGGCCTGGACCTCCATGCCTGCCGGGAGCTGAGGAGTGGCCTGGATTGGCAGACCTGCCAGCGCTGACAGACCCCAACCACCCAGTAGACCTGTTGGAGACCCAGGTACCCACGGAGGGGGAGATGGAAGTAGCTCAGAGAGAGCTGGCCACAGGGTAGCTGGGCCACAGCAGCGGTTAGCATGTTGCAGTGTGGATCCCCGCTGATCCAGCAGCAGACAGTTCTGCTGCTGTTAGGGCCCTGGGCTGGGATGCAGTGGAGTGGGTGGGCCTGTGTTCCCCCTGCTACTCCACTCTTGGGTGGCAATCTCCCCTTCCCCACTTTTTGCTGTCCTCGACCAGCAGCTTGCATTGGCTGGAACCTCGCCTGAGTGAGAGGATCCGACTCGGTGCTTCAAAAAGGGCTTGTGACTGTTGGTTTGCCTGCTGCCCCACCCTGAACTAGGGCTGGGCCTTGGAACTGTTTGCCTGCCGCCCTGCCCTGTTCCCAGGCCTGGGCGTTCTAACTCTGAACTGTGTTTATTTGTTGCCCTGCCCTGAACCAGGGTCTGGGCATTTAAACCCTGAAACTGTTTGTTCGCGGCCCGCCCTGAACCAAAGCAGGGCGGCTGAACTATGTGACTGGGGGTGTTTGCTGCCATGCCCTGAATTACTGTACTGTACTGTAACTGGTGACTGTTTTGTTTGTGTTGTCGCCCCGTCCTGACCCCGAGCCGGGCTGTGGACCCTTTGTATATCAGCCAACCAGGACCAGGGCTTCTGACAGCCTGCTGAACAGGGCTGACCATTGGTCTGAGGCCCAGGACTAAAAGGGGCTCTATGGACGTCGGCGCAGAGGAGCCCCTCTGTGAGCCCCAACGGACTACAGAAGGTCATACCAAACAGTATCAAAAGCCTTATTAAAATCAAGATCTACCACATTTATTGTTTTCTCCTCTCCAGAAGTCTTGCTACCCTGTCAAAGAAAGCTATTACATTTGTTGGACACGATTTGTTCTCGACAAATCCATGCTGTTACTTCTCACTTTATTATCTTCTAGGTATTTTTAAACTGATTGCTTAATTATTTGCTTCATTATCTTTCTGGGTACTGCACTTAATCTGACCAGTCTGTAGTTCCAAGATTGGCAGCATATACACCATTTTCATGTTTCTGGAATCTCTCCCATCTGCCATGACTTTTTGAAGTTAATTGTTAATATCTCAGATACATCCTAGAATACTCAAGTAGTATTTCATCAGGCTCTGGTTATATGACAATATCTAACTTGTCTACATCATTTTTAACTTTCCCCCTATTTTAGGCTCTGATCCTTCCTCATTTTCACAAGTATTCATTTAAATGTCCAATTGCTACTAAGCATTTTGGTGAAAACTGAAACAAAGTTATTTACCACTTCTGCTATTTTCTCATTTCTGTTACTGTTTTTCTGCCTCATTAGGTAATGGGCTTACCCTGTCCCTGGTCTACCTCTTGCTTCTCATGTATCTGTGGAATATTTTCTTGTTATCCTTTATATCTCTAGATAATTTAATCTCATTTGGCGCCTTGGCCTTTCCAATGTTTTAATTTGGTTTAATTCTCATATTTTGTGGGACTCCAGGATTTTTTTTTTTTTTTTTGAGTTTCAGATAATTTAAGATATTTTAATTAAACTCAGGTGGTCTTTAGCCATATTTCTCATCTGTCCTATGCAGTAGAATAGTTAGTCTCCATGCTCTTAACAATGTCTCTTTGAAAAACTGCCATCTTTCTTGAACTATTTTTTGCCTGAGATTTTTCTCATGGAACCTTAGCTACTAAGTCTCTGAGTTTGCTAATGTCTGCCTTCTTGAAATTCATTGTCTTTATTGTGCTGTTTTCCCTCCTGCCATTCCTTAGAATGATGAATGCTACCATTTCATGTTCTTATTTACCACAGCTGTCTTCTATTTTCACATTCTCAATTACTTCCTCCATATTTTGTCAAAATCAAATCTAGCCTTAGTGGCTTTCTCCACCTTCTGAAATTAAAAATTGTCTCCAATATATTGCAAGAACCTATTGGACAATCTGTGCTCTGCTATGTCAGAAGACTAATACTTCAATGAAGGAGAATAAACAATGATGGATTCTATATGGATATTCTGATGAAAACATAACTCCTTCTGAATGTGGTCTGATACTATGGATCACTGTCTTATACCAGTTTGGGGAAAGTATTGGCTCATCAAAGAAAGAAGGGAGGAAAATCTTCAAAGATGTTTAAAATAATTGAGAATTGGGGACACACAGATGGTGGCTGATGCTTTGATGCGTTGTTTCTCTTACGCTTACTTATACCATATTATCATTTCCAGAAGTAAAAGAATTTTTTAATAATTCCTTGGCCCTAGTTTACCTATTAACAAAAGAAAACTATTGTCTAAGAATAGAATGGGATCATATATTTGAGTTCCTGACATGGAATCTATGAATCTAAGGCCAGACAGGACCACTGTGATCATCTAGTCTGACCTGTATAACACATGACCTAGAAATTCCCCCAAATAATTCTTAGAACAGATCTTTAAGAAAAACAGTCAATCTTGATTTTAAAATTCCCAGTGATGGCAAATCCATAATAACCTTCGGTAAATTGTTCTAATAATTAACTAACCCATTTTTAAAAATTACATGTTCTTTTCAACCTGGATTTGTAATGGCTTCAGTTCCATGTGCTGGATCATGCTACACCTTTGTCTGCCAGGTTGAAGAGCCCATTATCAAATATTTGTTCCCCATGTAGGTACTAATAAACTGTGACCATGTCATCCCTTAACCTTGTCTTTAATAAAAGAAGTAAATTTAACTCCTTGGGTCTGTCGCCATAAGGCATGATTTCTAATCCTTTAATTGTTCTCGTCTTGGTTTTCTGAACCCTCTCCAGCCCTCTCACATTCTTCTTGAATTGTGAATACTAGAACTAGATACAATATTACAGCAGTGGTTACACCCAAGCCAAACATAGAGCTAGGTTAACCTCTCTACTCTTTCACTTGAGCCCCCGTTCACGCAACCATGGGTACATCCATGCAGCAGTGTTATTTTGGAATAATGTAACTTATTCCAAAATAACATAGTCTGCATCTACACTACAAGCAGTTATTTCAACATAATGTCGAAAAAACAGAGTGTTCTTCCTCAGACTTCCTGCTGTGTAGACAGCGCCAAAAGCCGAAATAAGCTATTTTGATTTAAGCTACGCAATTGATGTAGCTGAAGTTGTATAGCTTATTACAGCTTTAGCCCTGCTGTGTAGACATGCCCCCAGAAGTACACTAGTCCCAATGGAAAATCAAAAAAATAAACAATACTTGGTGGACTCAAAATTAGAATACCTTGTTTTGTATAACTAATTTGAAATGTTTCATTTCAAGTCAGTTCAGTAAAATATTAAATTATATTTAATATATTAAATTATATTTCCCTTTCAGTATGTTGTTTTATGAGAGCTGTAATTTGGGTCCCCACGTATACCTGTAGTTCTGGGTCTCCGGAGGGCTAGCATCTCCATAACAAAATGAGGATTTCTCTCTGAAAATGTTGATCTAACTCAATATGAAGCATTTTGGGACAGTTCAATAAGCTGAAATAGAACATTTCAATGTTGTGAATGTTGAAATGTTTTGTTGTGGTTGAAAATATTAAAACAAAATAGTTTTACCTTTTCCAAATCAATTTTTTTTGGAATTTCCATTCTGCACACATTTTTTGAAATGTCAACTTCTCTTTTCAAATGTCAGAATTTCAGATGTCTTGGAGAACAAATGCGTAAGTTTCAGTGTGAACAGAAAACAGAAAGAGATCTTCATGTCACAAAGAGCAACTGTAAGATACACCGCCATGTCAAATGACTCATTTTCATAATTGAGGACATAACAATGGATTGCTAGACAATATGGCAACAAAATATCAATTTATAGCAACCTGTTCATTACCTTGATTAGTATATAAGCTAACTTATATTGAGAGAGGAATTATTGTGGTTTGCGTGTCTAAAATAATCTTTTAAACACTTACCATTAAGAAAGACAAAACAAACACCTGTTTGTATTATTGCAGATTGCAGAGGTAAAAATTGGCCTCTTGTTCCTCTAATCTTTAAGCTTTCAAGTTGGTCCCCTCTATTGATCAGTTGATTATCAAGGTGCTATTAGTTTAACGTTATACTGGAATTCGGATACCAAAGTAAACTTAGGATCCAGATTTTTTGCAAACTACAAGTGCCGTACCCTTTCTCTTTGATTGCTTTTACTAACTAGGGTAAAAGGAGAGTTATATGAACAAGCCTCTGTGAGTTCCTTTTATGGTATAAGGTTATAAGAAGAATTGGGGGTTTGTTTATATTTTGTGATAAAAGTTACACTAGCACTTGGTCCCCCAGCAGACTTGTATGGGTTTTGCCAAAATTCTCCTCTGATTATCTGTTGGCCCTGTTCAGTGAAATATAATAAAGGCTTTGGGAAAGTTTCAGCACCTCAATTACCAGTTTTATACAAAAGGCTATCAGTGGCCATGGTGCTTACCCATGACATTGAAAATACTATTGCTTTTGTTCACACGGTAATGATAGGCAATTTATGAATAGCCAACAATACAAAATCATAACATTACCCTGGAGTTGGGCAGATACATTACTGCTGCCAGAAAGTATAATTTTGATGAACTGTTAAAGTCATTATTCAGTGCCATTACTCTGTCATAACATCCATTCAGGCTGTGTCTAGGTTATGTTTAGTTTGTTATTGTAACTACTGTAGTGGAAGTCAGCTGCAGCATAACCCTTATCAATAAAAGACCAGGAAAAGCAGTTGGGTTTTACATATTGTTAGCCAAGTTGTCGTGAACGTTTTGTTTTCCCCTCTCATGATTGCTGAGATCAGATGTCAGTCCCAGGGCAAATAAAAAAACCCAAAACCATAGTGATGGGGCAGAGTCATTACCTCATTAAACGACTATGCACTGGATTAATGGTGGCTTTGCCAGTGTTACTTTAAGTAAATCCCTGTTTTTTCTGACCCAGTCATAACACTGAAACACTTCCTGCTAATTATTAACATGAATCTACCATGAATGTAGAATCGATAGGCAAAGAGGATACGGTATTAAGCCCATTTCCTGGCTCCTTGTTTAATTAGAAATTGATGTTACTTGGATGGCTGAATGGGTCGTAGCTGCCCTGCTCTCAACCAGAGGAAGAGAATGATATGGCTGGAGTTTGGGGGCCACCATTATGAGGTCCCTACCTCTTCCCAATTTCTGAAGGGCGATGCTGAACAGCGGTGAGCTAAGTTAAGGAACACAGTGTTATTTTTTACCCCACCCTTCCTATGGAAAACCGCATGTCAGACTGCTGCAAAATCCTTCTTCCAGCTATGCAATTGCACAAGCTTCACCCTTATGTGTCCTAAGATGGCCTCACAAGGGCAATATCTATGGCCTGGTGACCACAGGACTCTGTGACTGGAATTCTTTCTCAGCTGGGCCTCTAGTGTGGCTCTGCTGTCTCTCTGCGATGACCTCCGAATGCAACAGCATGCCTAGCTTCCTGGGTGGAGCGGCTGCGATCGAGTTACTTCTGCTCTGCCTTCTTTGTATTGGCTGCCTTCCATCAACTGATTTCTTGTTTTTAAAAATAACCTTTAAAATAAACTGAAGACTTTCGAGAGGGGATTTAAGATATTAAAGACCCTCTTTCCTAGAGCCTTGAAAATGCCATTGACTTTAATGGATCGACACCACAACTTTAAGTCACTGGCATGAACGCCTTTTCTGTCATGATTCTTGAGATGTGTAATTTATTCTTCCCAAACAGCTGCCCCAGAACATCTCCTTCCTTTAGGTATTGCAACTAGTGCATCAGCAGTGCCCTGCCTTAATCTCCATCTTTGATTACAGTGCTAGTGTGTTGGCCTTACATTTTTGTGGTGTGTTAACCTGCATTGTATTTTAGCTGTGTGTTCAGCTCCTTGGTCGACTCGGAGGGGTTGCTGAAGAGCAGCATTCTATAAATGCCATGATTTAGAAGGCCACTTGTCACATGGAGGTTTTTGAAAGATTCACTTGCTGAAAACGTACTGTACCAAATGTACCCCTGGCATTGGCGACTTGTGGGAGGGGAAAAAGGGGGAAAATGCCCCACTGTAGGGCCAAGTGCCCTTCCAGCAGCCAGCCCGGTGGGAATGGAAGGGGCCAGAGCCGGAAAGGAAAAAGCAGAGCAAGCACTTGTTCCAGGAAGACACTCTACAGTGCAATGCAGTATCCTGGCTAACTGGGAGAGTGCCTGTCTACTGCAGCAGCAGGCTGCCCCATGCCAAGGCTCAGACAGTGGCCAAGTGACCTGGAGCCCTTGTCCTGTCTGACTCACTCAGTTGTTGTCCCAGAAGCCAAACGCAGCTGGGAGGCACCTTGCTGTCACCGCAGCCAGACTCTCTCCCAGGCAGCTACCGTGCTGCACTAGGCAGCATCTGGGAAACCAGCCAAATATGCCAGATGGGGGGAGCCACCCAAGTAATATGGGGCTGGCATGAACAGTCCAGGGGGGCCTGGCTGGGGCAGAGCAGGGAGGAGTTGTGTGGGGAGGACACGTGTCCCCCTTTAAGCTGTTCCCCCATATGGGGAAGCACAAATCAGCTATGCCCCCGCTTGCCAAGATAACTCCACTGACTTAGCTGAAGTTACCCCGGGAAGAAATGTGATTGTTTCAGATAGAAACATGAAAAAAGTTAGTTGAAATGGTGGTTAATCTTCATTTTTCCCTTAGCCGCACTGGTTGAAAAGAACCGTGTCCTGGTATTTTAAAATACAGCTTTAAGTACTTGAGAACATACGAACGGCCATACTGGGTCAGACCAAAGGTCCTAGCCTAGTATTCTGTCTGCCAACAGTGGCCAATGCCGGTACCCCCAGAAGAATTGAATACAACAGGGAATCTTCAAGCAATCCCTCTCCCATCACCCATTCCCAGCCTCTGACAGAGGGTAGGGACACCATTCCTACCCAACCTGGCTAATAGCCATTGTTGGACCTAACCGCCAAGAATTTACCTAGTTCTTTCTGGAATCCTGTTTAGTAAAAGGAACATTTGTTGTGGCAAAATATGAATTGAAGTATGAAATGTGTAACCAAAAGCAAGAGAAAAGGCACAATTCCCAATGCTGACATTGCAACTTGGACATTATCCCTTTGTAGGAAATAAATTTTCACCTAAGCTTCTTGGTTCAACATTTTATTTAATGAAATTTTATCATCTGTTTTGAAAAATCAAAACTTCCCAGCAAATGTTTGAGTTTTTCTTTGGCAATGATGACTTGCATATAATCTAGAGGACTGTCTATACTGGAGCTGGGTTGTGATTTCCAGCTCTATTAGACATACCCAGGGTACCTTTTATCAAACTAGCATGCTAGAAAGGGTAGGGAAGCCACAGCAGTATAAGTGACAAGAGACTCCCAGCTCTGGCTTTAGGACTTTTCTATGATTTTAATGGAGGGTGTACAAGGTCTGGGACAGGAGGTAGCTCTGAGTAGGAGGCTGAGGTGAAGTAGAAGCTGCACAGACAGGACTATTTCTATCATCAAGATTAACTGTTAACCGTTCCTTCCTGTCTTATTTACCTTCAATCTTTTAGTTCACTCTGTCAACCTTTGGATCAGAGTTTGCTTGTTCAAAATATCAGTAGCAACCTGCATGACCTGGTCTGGCTAACATGTATTAGCTAGCATGTCAGAGTTGAAGGAATGGATTGGTTCTGCTGCCTTTTGGAACCTGACCATGTGACCTGATGGTCTAGGCAGCACAGGAATTTGCATGATCTCTGGTTATAAGATTGTCCAAATAGTATCCTTGTTCTTCCAGCACAGATACAAAAAAGTCCTACCTGGGAATAACACAGAATGCACTTTCAGGTCTGATAATGCAAAGAGTTTATGGAAGACCCACAAATTGACAAGTCATGCTGAGCTGTAGGTGGGGATTAATTATTCTCTGACCATACTCCATGACTTACAACTGACTTACAGCCTTGCAGATTCATCATATGAATTTATTGGTAGTGTGGGAGTGTAAATGGAAATGTCTTCCTTTATATACGACATGTGTTTTTAGAAATTTTTCTTGTATTTCAGCAGCAGTGGTGGTACTCTGTTTCTTTTGATAAGGAAAGTGCTAGAGACTAGGCTGTTTATACTCAATATGGCCTTGTCTACACTAGCCTTTTCCTAAAGAGTTCTCACCAGTGGGGGCAAAGTGAAAGACTGATGTAAACAGAGCACCAGTTCCTGCCATCATTTAAACCACCATGTCAGCAACATGGTGATTAAAATACTGGCAGCTGGTCCTGCGCCATGCCTGCAGAATCCTTTTATTTAACCTTCATTACACTGTTTTGTGTAGTAAATTTACCCTCATGCATATGTTTTCTAAGCTTGATATTTGCCCTTTCAGGCCAAGAGAGCTGACTCTTTCAAAATTAAATTTCACATGTTCCTAATAATCTGGGTCCACATTATATCTTTCATCTGAGGATCACATTATACCTTTCATCTGAGTGCCACAATAAAAACTCCCTTTTTATGGACGGGGAGCCTGATCCAGGGCTGTTTGATTTGCCTAGAGGTCAGATCGTGAGTGTCACTGGCAAAGTTAGGAATAGACCAGAGAACTCCTAATTTATAGTCCTGTGTTCTAACCACTAGACAACACTCCCTGCAAATTATGGGAACACTGATTAACTTAAAAATACCATGAGAATGAGATGTAGTATACAGTCACAACTTTCTGAAAAATTTGGTTAGCCTGTCCATTATCCTTTCACTTTCTTCCAGTAGTAGAATGTGGACAGGTGGTCTTATTTGCAGTATGTGGTATAGAATTGAAAAAAATGCATTATTCCCACTGCTAGCAATCAAATCCAAAGCCAAAGATTAGACTGGCCACAAAGCTACTAGTTACAACAAAGTACTGTACTTTGTTACTGGGAAAGGATAGACCGAGTCCTATGTCAGCAGAATGTAAGAAGGCAGAACTACTAAAGAGGGACATGTCAATATTACCCAGAAGTAAAAGTGACTGAACATTCTATTACTTTTGGAAGTTGTCTCCTTAAGCTTTTAACCACTGCTAGCATTCAAAGTAGAAGCTCTAGATGTCCTATGAACAAATAACAATGCTCTTCTGAAGCCATTAACTACAAACCCTTAGGACTAATTCCAGTTTTAGTGTGTTGAATCCACATATTTTAACAAATATAGTAATAATAATGTGGGTTTTAAATTGCAGTTGGTTAAACAATTTAAACTGCAATTAAACACAGCCAATGAAAACATTTTTTTCATGATTTCAAACTTTCCCATGGAAAGGTTGGAGCAGCTCTCCTAAGTGCCATGTGTATGTATTGAGAGAATTCTTCAGTACAATTGCTTGGAAACACATTTTAGAAGTTTCTTCAAGGATGGTTCTTTGGAAAATCACTGAACTATAACAAACTTACCTGTTACTTTAGTTATATAGAGTGGAATAATATATTTTTTCTTTTATAGTGCTTTTCAACCAAGGATTTCAGAGATTTATAAACATTAATTAGGTGTCATAACACCTGTGTGAAAGAGGAAAGTGTTGCACCTTAAAACATAAGAGTCCTGATTATAATTCCAAATTCCAGCAACTAAACAGTACATGCTCCTTCAACTGTCCATTAATTAATTGTGACCACTCTATTAAGGCAATGGAACTTATCTCTACATTTAATTGCTTTGGATATTTTTAGGTAAGAAAACATCCTAGTAATTTATATTTTAAATAAACTAATGTGCATTTACCCTTTCTTCTGTATCTGTATGAACTTTCTCCTGAGAACACACATTTTGTTTTATATTGCTATTCTTGCAAATATCTCAAAACACTTTACATATGCAAATGAGAACTAAAAATGAGATACATTGACTGAGATAGCATTTCCAATATTACAGTAGGGTAGTATATTTACTACTGCACAATTTAATCATCTGTCTCACAAGTTCTTAAAATGTCATCCTACAATATGAATGTAAGAGTGGTATGAACACTTTTAAACTAAAGAATATAAATTAACTGGCTAGAATTCAATTTTTTTTTATATAATTTGGATGTATAATGGTTATTTTAAAGCATTTTTTTTCAATTTTTATCAATTTAATTTTTCAAAGTTGCAGAAAATTGTAGAGGAGACCAACAACAATTATTCAATGACAGTAGACATTGTCATTCAAAAAATTAAAGCTTTATAACCATTAAAACACAAATGGTTAATATCACATGTCAAAATATACTAAGTGAATATCCTTAAATAATACTCTAACAAGTTATTAAGCAACTGATTAATAACTAAAAACTAGCAATGATTTGTTAGAATAAATACTAGCGATGATTTGTTTTTACTCAGCTTGTGCTCTTAAGGATTCTAACTGCTTACTCAGTGTGAAACTGTTGTATGTAGCTGGAGCTGCATAATGAAATATCTAGTTACATATTTTTCTTTCTATTCTTGGTGCTGGAAGAAAGGTTCCTGCTGACACTATAATGTGTGAAGGGGGTGGAAAGTGGCTGTGCAGGCTTTATAAGGTGTGATTTTAAAGGAGGGTTCCTATGTGCACATTTCTGGAGCAGACTACTGGCTTTTAGTACTTTCTAGAATTTCAGAAGGCAAAGTTCAATGGAGTAATGAGGAAGCATGGTCGTATACATTCATATCTCTTCCTTAAGGTAGTACACACCCAGGAAGCAGATTCATTACCCACACATAAAGATGTCACTGCAGATTGACGAGTGACCTGAACAACTCTGGTCCTAAAAAGGAAGCACTGCAGAAGTGTTTGGTCTCCAGATGTCAGCATTCTGACTGTGCTTCTGCAAGTTCATGTGTGATCAACCATACACACCATAAAAAGGATGGAAATTGAACAGTAGCATGGGCCTATGCTTTTTCAAATGTCTGTTTGAATTTAATATTGATGAAATGTAGCAAACTGACAGCCTCATGTACTGACATCCTTTATTTAATCTCAGAATAAGTCCAGCATGTGTCAAGGCATGACAAGCTTCCAGCCATGCGGACCAACCCATTGACTTCTGTCAAACTTTGTCCTTGACATGTTGCCTATATCTAATGCCATATTTGGGAGGACAGTCACTGTTTGACTAATTCAACTGGAACGCCTCATTCTCCCCTCCAGAGGTGATGATCATTAGTGGCCACCTAGAGTGGGACCCACACTTGACACAACTTCAACAACAACACTTCCTTAACTTACAATAACTGCAGTTTTTTGAGATGTTGCAGTCAGCATGGGTCCCACAACATTCTATTCACTCCTACTGGAAGTCATCCACATCACAAGCTTTGAATTGCTAGGCAACTGAAGTACCGTCATGGTTGCTTTGCCTCTTGGGCCTTTACATGGGAGCATGAGGAAGCACAAGGACCATGTGTGATCCCAACAAACGCTGCTGTTCAGACGAATGCAGTCTAGTGTGCATGAGGCACATACGTAATTATAGCAGGTCCATAATGGCGACATTGTCTAAAAAAACCACAGTTACAGTAGTAAAGTAACCTGTCTGTAACCCTGCTTCAGTTCATTGATGCTTGAAAGGCAAAATATTGTAAATTCTTGATGGGATTGCTGTTGCAGTGGGACAAGAATGGTGGCTTCATGCTGCAAACTGTTTGTGTATGGATAAAATAGGGAGAATAATGTGCTTGTTATCTGTTCTATGATAACCTTCAGTTACAAAACATCTTTGTGGGTAGCCTCTGTGGGAGACAGGGGAGGGATCATGTGAGGATTACCTGTTGTGATCCGTCCTTCTGGGGTATCTGGCATTGACCACTGTTGGCTGACAGGCTACTGGGCTAGATGGACCTTTATGGCCGTTCTGATGTTCTAGCCTTTGCTGTAATCATTAACCTTTACCATTATTGGTTAGGGTACTGTTCACAAGAAAAACTATTTCATTTTTTCATAGTTACATGGTTCATTTTTTACTTTAAATAAAAAATAATGGAACAAATCCAGCACAGAGCTAGCTAAAGAGACTGAAATGTCTAATTTATCCAGATACCTGCCTGATACCATCCAATTCCACTAATCACCTCACCAGCGCAACTAAATTGGAGCTTTCTATTCTTGGCTTGTAATGGTATATGTCCATTTAAATTTATCGAACATGTTACAATAACACTTTCTTCTGGTAGTAGTCTTTAATGAAAAGTTCCAGCTGTTAGGAGAGAAATGTTCTGATTAGAGCAATGTGGAAATTGCTGTTTTTCTAGGTCTCCTCAGTATGTGAGGATCTGTTGCCTGTAGCAATATTTGCATTTGTTCCAGGCCAAATGACCTCAGGGTTCTGTTTTAAACTGTACTTGTGACCTCCCTTTATTAAATATACAAAACAGTGCATGGAATGATAGAAATACATTTGCTGAGGGAACAGCTTGACCAATAAGGTCTTCTATTATTGACAGTTTATATCTCCTAAAAATGAATAAACATTAATAACAAGAACTGAAGGTTAGCTAGAGTAAAGGGCAAAAGTTCCTTACTATAATTGCAGTAGATTATTTTATATTCAGATTGGTGTACTGTGGGTGCCTTTCTCTAAAAGTCATGCCGAAGCTATTTTGTTATGTCTGGCTGATGCCCCTAATAAATAATTATCAGTCTTCAATCACTATGGTAATTGTTGTGTTTGACAAACAAGTGAAAATGAAATTCTGTGTACATCTGTATAAAAGAAAATCATTCCCCAGACCTACCAGTTAATCGGTCTGACTTCTCAGAGCTATGTTTTTAAGCTATTTAATTTTATGGAGACAAGTTTTCAGTCAAATCCATGCTTATATGGGAATTTATTTACAATAGGCAGACCAGGATCATCTTGCAAATGGCAGCACCTTGTTTTAATGATAAGCATGCAAGTATCAGTGAACATACATGTGTATTGATAATTTCAGTAATTACTTGAACAGAGGTAAACATGGAACATACTAATGTTTGTTGCTGTCTGTACGGGACCAAGCTGGATGACAATTACAGTCACTTTTCTCGGTTTGAAAATTCTGGACTGCTAGCATTTGTTGATCTCCCCACATGGGTGTACATAGTACCCTCTGGTACTATGTCAAGCACAGTTAATTTCATGCAGAAGCTCTAGCCTCATGAGCACGACTTTTGCTGTTAGGTGGATGTCATTCCCATTGATTTCAACTGGAGATACACACTAGTAACTGAGAACAAAATATGGCCACGTGGGGACAAATCCTGTAATGTTTGGATTTTTTTGGTTAACTTTCTTCCCATTAGTTCAGCTCTAGATTATCAGATTACTAATGGGAAAAATGATCCAGAACATTTCACATGTTTATAAAGCCATGTTAAAAAAATAGGTCACCCATAGATGATCTATGAAAAAGACAGGCCTAGAAAGAGCCACCTATGACATTAAATCTAATCTGATACTACTGAGGGAGAGTATTTCTACCTTATTTAATCTGAACTATTTGTTTAAGATACTATCCTGGGAAATTTGCATTTCATGAAAAATTCAATTCAATGGGACTGTGCTGGTTGACTGTTTGAAAAGACAAAACACAAGAAAGGGATTGAATTATGGTCACAGTATGCGAAATTGTATTTTCAGTTTACCTGACTCAAACAATTTCTCTTTAAAAATCACAGAACCGTTAAATGCACTAAAATTGTGTGTGGCAATTGATAAAATACTGAAATGTGAGGGTCTGAGCTATTAAACTTTTAAGCCTCTTAAATATACGACGTTTCTCCACACTGTGTCTCAGAGACTAACATTAATATGAACGGCTCCTAATGGCCCAGATAACGTCAGTAAAATGTATTTGCAGAACCAAGCACATAAATACAGCTGCTGGAAGTATTTTGGGTTTGAATCATGTGCGGCTGAACACTAAACAGCTTACGTGAGTGTCTATAGGAAGCAATACTTTGACCATGACATTTTAAGGATATCTTATGAATAATAATAATTACTAATAAACAACCAGGTTTGTGTTGTGAACAAAACTCTATGTGCATGTGAGATTTTTCCATTAAACGTGGATACCAATAAATCCTGTATTTAAAGCTGACCTGATTACAAAAATCTCTATTGTGCTCCTGCATATTGGCTGGAATTTGTCTTAGAAGTTTCAACCTACCATTTAAAAATAATAATTACATTGATAAAACACAGTAACCCTTTAACTCCATATCTGTCCATCTGGGACTATATAATGAATCGTAGTAGTCTTTGTTTATGTACTTATAGTCCTTGTATTGATTTGGGAAGAAAAGGAGATATTACATTTATGTATTGGGAGAGTTTTTCAGGTTTATCCAAGTGCAAAACACTTGGGAAAAAATCCAAATCTGGTAGAGCTAGCCCAATATTTTATTATCTATATTTCAGAGACATGCTAGTGTCTCCATAGATAATGACAAAGCTAGCTTTCTGTTATCAGCAGTATTTTGACCCTCTGCTGACTTTTCCAAAACTAAGATAAATTTCCAGCATCTAATTTTACATGGGAATAAAAACATGATCGTCTTTTTGTGCTGTGTGGGTACCATACTTCAACACAGTGGGGTTCTGTTCCTTGCTTGGGGCTCTAGAATGAGATATCCACACACATAATAAATAGCAATAGTATGAAATGTTTAAGGGACGTTCAACAGTGTGTTCATGAGATAAAATATGCAGCTTTCAACTTCATAGTTTTCTAATTGTTACATTTGGTTTTCAGTTGACATGTTTTAATGCTTTTTTCTCCATTTGTATGCTGGAGAGTTGGGATCATGCTATGGCACTTCGGTTTGTAGGTGGAAGGAGACAAGACACAGCAACCAGTAACATCGTTATAAACTCTCTATGCATCTTTAAAATAGTTTGTGTGTAAAATAAGACATATGCAGGATGCTGTAGAGTATTATAAAAGGTTCACTGGTGCTGGAGTGGGATCTCCACTTGTGACCCAGTGTGGTTTTGTAATCTCACACCAAATCTCATACCATACTTGGTATCATATCCAAGTACCACATTTTTTTTTTAGATTTTTTATTCATCTGCAGCATCAGTGCACCTGAGTGTCCAAAGTGTATTGTAGCAAGGGTCCCTCTCACCCTTGCCAGACTCTGCTCTTCTCCCGTTGGTAAGAAGAGCATCAGGCAAAGCACCCCCGCATGTTGTGTCGGGGCAGTCAGCCTACCCCTAGGAATGGATTAAACTGGTAGTCTGTCCTGGAGGGAGAGTAGGGAGCCCAGCCTCTCCCCCTGAAGTTCCTTACTCCACTCCTGTTTCTTGCTCTGTAACTATGGCTATGTCTAGACTGCAAAGAACAGTCGGAAAAAGATACGCAAATTGCAAACCTCAATTTGTGTATCTTTTTCCACTTTTTTTCCATAGAGGCTTTTCCGACATTTGGCCCATCTACACGGGGCCAAGTTTCAGAAAAACCTTCTCTTTCAGAACATCCCTTATTCCTCCTACAACGAGGAATACAGGGATGGCGAAAGAACGCATCCGCTTTTTCAGAGACTGTTCCGAAAAATCGGACGCATTTCTTGGACATGGCAGAGCTTTTCCAGGATACCTCTGGTATCCCGGAAAACCTCTGCAGTGTAGACATAGCCTGTGAATGTGGCCGTATGCTTCTCTTGTGCTCTATCTTTCTAGTCTTATCTTCCTCTCTCCTCCTAACCGGGGAGGCTTTTAAAAGGTCTCTGGCAGGCCTGAAGTGGAGTCAGTTAGCCCTAATTTATCCAAGGTAGACCTGTCTCAGCTGATCTCTAATCTGCCAGAGACAGCTCCTGTCCAGCAGTTCCTAATTCGCCCACTCCTTGTTAACAATAAGGGCTGCCTGCTAGGGCTGCCTTTCTCCCACTCTATTGCAGCCCTCTAACCTGACTTTGTCACAGTATGTCCAAATGCTGGTTTTGCCTCCTCAGTATAGTACCTAGCACAAAGGGGCCTCCAACCTGATTAGCATCTCTAAATTCTACACTGTGACTGATTTTTTTCAGTGTGGATCTCTGCAGCCAATATTGCAAAGAGATGCTTCTGGTATACGTGTAATGTGATACATCAGACATTTTATAAGACATTTGAGATGTAGGGATAGAAATTTCTTTTTTCTTCCATTAAATGAGGTTTTCAATATTTTATACTTAGCCAAATTCTGATGCTCTTACTCACAGTCCTGTTGACGTCAGTGGAAATATTTGGGGAGTAAGGTGCTATTTTACACAAGTAAGGGGATCAAAAACTGGCCTATGGAAAGTAATTCAAAGTTGGCTGAGCCCTAATTTACAATCTAGTTATATATCAGAAGATGATTCTGTAATGTCAGCTGGTGTTTCATTTACATAAGAACATAAGAACGGCCGTACTGGGTCAGACCAAAGGTCCATCTAGCCCAGTATCCTGTCTGCCGACAGTGGCCAGCACCAGGTGCCCCAGAGAGGGTGGACCGAAGACAGTGATCAAGCGATTTGTATCCTGCCATCCCTCTCCAGCCTCTGACAAACAGAGGCCAAGGACACCATTTTATCCCCTGGCTAATAGCCTTTTATGGACCTAACCTCCATGAAATTATCTAGCTTCTCTTTAAACTCTGTTATAGTCCTAGCCTTCACAGCCTCCTCTGGCAAGGAGTTCCACAGGTTGACTACACGCTGTGTGAAGAAGAACTTTCTTTTATTAGTTTTAAACCTGCTACCCATTAATTTCATTTGGTGTCCTCTAGTTCTTCTATTTAGGAACTAATAAATAACTTTTCTTTATCGGCCCTCTCCACACCATTCATGATTTTATACACCTCTATCATATCCCCTCAGTCTCCTCTTTTCTAAACTGAAAAGTCCCAGTCGCTTTAACCTCTCCTCATATGGGACCCATTCCAAACCCCTAATCATTTTAGTTGCCCTTTTCTGAACCCTTTCCAAAGCCAAAATATCTTTTTGAGGTGAGGAGACCACATCTGTACACAGTATTCAAGATGTGGGCGTACCATAGTTTTATACAGGGGCAGTAAGATATTCTGGGTCTTATTTTCTATCCCTTTCTTAATAATTCCTAGCATCCTATTTGCCTTTTTGACCGCCGCTGCACACTGTGTGGAAGTTTTCAGAGAACTGTCCACGATAACTCCAAGATCTCTTTCCTGATTTGTCGTAGCCAAATTAGCCCCCCTCATACTGTACGTATAGTTGGGGTTATTTTTCCCGATGTGCATTACTTTACACTTATCCACAAATGAAATTAAATTTCATTTGCCATTTTGTTGCCCACTCACTCAGTTTGGTGAGATCTTCTTGGAGTCCCTCACAGTCTGCTTCTGTCTTGACTATCCTAAACAGTTTGGTATCATCCGCAAACTTTACCACCTCACTGCTTACCCCTTTCTCCAGATCATTTATGAATAAGTTGAAAAGGATTAGTCCCAGGACTGACCTTTGGGGGACACCACTGGTTACCCCTCTCCATTCTGAAAATTTACCATATATTCCTACCCTTTGTTTCCTGTCTTTTAACCAGTTCTCAATCCAAGAAAGGACCTTCCCTCTTATCCCATGGCCATGTAATTTACACAAGAGCCTTTGGTGAGGGACCTTGTCAAAGGCTTTCTGAAAATCTAAGTATACTATATCTACTGGATCCCCCTTGTCCGCATGTTTGTTAACCCCTTCAAAGAACTCTAATAGGTTAGTAAGACAGGATTTCCCTTTACAGAAACCATGTTGACTTTTGTCCAACAAATTATGTTCTTCTACATGCCTCACAATTTTATTCTTTACTATTGTTTCGACTAATTTGCCAGGTAATGAAGTTAGACTTACCGGTCTGTAATTGCCCGGATCGCCTCTAGAGCCCTTTTTAAATATTGGTGTCACGTTGGCTACCTTCCAGTCATTAGGTACGGAAGCCGATTTAAAGGATAGGTTACAAACCACAGATAATAGTTCAGCAATTTCCCATTTGAGTTCTTTTAGAACCCTTGGATGAATGCCATCCGGTCCTGGAGATTTGTTAACATTAAGTTTTTCTATTTGTTCCAAAACCTCCTCTAATGACACTTCAATCCGGGACAGTTCCTCAGATTCATCACCCACAAAGGACGGTGCAGATTTGGGAATCTCCCCAACGTCCTCAGCTGTGAAGACTGAAGCAAAGAAATCATTTAGTTTCTCTGCAATGGCTTTATTGTCCTTGATTGCTCCTTTTATATCTCGATCGTCTAGGGGACCTACAGGTTTTTGAGCAGGCTTCCTGCTTCTAATGTACTTAAAAACATTTTGTTATTTCTTTTTGAGTTTTTGGCTAGCTGTTCCTCAGAATCTTTTTTTGCTTTTCTTATTACATTTTTACACTTGATTTGACAGTGTTTATGTTCCTTTCTATTTATCTCACTATTGGACTTCCACTTCTTAAGATGCCTTTTTGTCCCTCACTGCTTCTTTTACATGGTGGTTAAGCCACAGTGACTCTTTTTAGGTCTCTTGCTATGTTTTTAATTTGGGTGTACATTTAAGTTGGGCCTCTATTATGGTGTCTTTAAAAGTTTCCATGCAGCTTTCAGGATTTGGCTCTAGTCACTGTGCCTTTTAATTTCTGTTTAACTAACCTCCTCATTTTAGCGTAATTCCCCTTTTTGAAATTAAATGCCAGGGTGCTGGACTGCTGAGGTGTTCTTCCCACACAGGAATGTTGAATGTTATTATATTATGGTCACTATTCCCAAGCGGTCCTGTAACGGTTATCTCCTGGACCTGATCCTGCGCTCCACTCAGGACTAAATCGAGAATTGCCTCTCCCCTTGTGGGTTCCTGCACCAGCTGCTCCAAGATGTTACCAGATTTGCCCAATACTCTGGGGTATGCTCATTTATCAGGGTTACTCTTATGGGACTGGGGGAAGGTTAACAATTCTAACAGTGTGCTGTTTGTGCTTACTTGTGCTCTCATATGGAGCTGAATTCTCCCTGCTGCCAATTCCCCCTCCCACTGGAGCTCTCCTGCAGGAACTAGGTTCCTCAGGATGGGGTTACCACCTTAGCAACACACACAGACACTCACACCCACTAACAGAGCACGTCTGAGAGGACTGGGTAATCAGCACTCACAAGCTGACCCCCTCATATGTCCCTGGACTCAGCTGGCTGGGTTTCACAGCAATGCCACACTACACCCTCATGTGCCTTTGGACTCAGTGGGCTGGATTAAACAGCACTTTAAGCTGCCATCCTCATAAGCCCCCAGGTTCAGCACTTCCCTATTCCCATTTTCACCCCACAATCATTCACTGGCTAACCACACGATGAGCAAACCCCACAGGATTTTGGGCACTACAGGGATCTTTAGCTTGGGTACAAGAAGCGTTGTTGCAGAGCGAATGGGGAAGCCAAAACAACACCCCTTAAGGAAGAGTGAGCAAAAGAGAAAGAAAGAGAGAGAAGCAACCAGCTTAATTAACAATGAAAGTTATTTATTTCTGCGTAGTGCATAGATATCAAAAAAAGTTACAATATTAAATTTAATAGTTACAATATTAAATCTAAATTGAAACTGATTACAATGTTAGGTAACCATATAACAGTTTACATAGGGCAGGGTCAGGAGGCTATGCTTAGAGAGGTAGTTGATGGGAGGGAGAGAGAGAGAGAGAGAGACCTCACCACTCCACGGAGCTTGCACTGATCGGGGGTCCCAGATGATGATGGTAGCCAGGGGTCCAGGAGGCAGGAGACAAGCAGAGCAGAGCACCCAGCACGATCAGACAGGAGATGAAGAAGTCTCAGTGGAACTGATGCAGTTTAAATCCAGGTATCAGAACCGTTTTTCTTGGGGCAAGGATAGGAGTTTTATAGAGATAGTTCAAAGAGAAAGAGGAGAGACAATAGAGATTGATCACCCCTGGTTATGGGTGATGTTCCTTGAACGAGCTCACAATGCAACTAGGCAGTTTCAGTATTTTAGATGTCAATAGGATTGTTACTAGAATTGGTCTGATAATGACTAATTTGGGTGTGAGCAGGCCTGGGTTCATTAGCATCTGGAGTTGAGATTTCCCATCAGGCAGTGCTTCTCTGCTTTCAGTATCCCATAGTTCACTGCGGTTCCTGCCTTTGAAGAGCTGCTCTCCATTCTGTATGCTAATGAGATGTCCCTCTGTTCCATCTTTAATGCAAATGAGGCTGGGGTGTTTCCTTAATTGTATCACCCTTATCTGAAGCAGTTTAGGTGTGTCTTCCCTGGCCTTTTCATTGCTTTGTCTTTGATTCTAGCAGAGGTCTGAGGGAGGGGGATGGTTTTCCATGAATGTCACTCCCTGGCTCCCCAAGAGCACAAGGCTGACAGGTGACCATGTTCTGGTTCCCCAAGAATCACAGAGCTGGTGGGTAACAAAGAAGCAATCATTTAAGCCATTGAGAAATTTTATCTCTGCTTCTCTTCCTGAGGTGACATGTATCCAGTCAATATGGGGATAATTAAAATCCCCCATTATTATAGAGTTCTTTATTTTGGTAGCCTCTCTAATCTCCCTCATCATTTCAATGTCAGTATCGCTGTCCTGGTCAGGTGGTCGGTAATATATCCTACTGCTAATTTCTTATTATTGGAGCATGGAATTACTATTCATAGCGATTCTATTGAACATGTTGATTCATTTAATATTTTTATTTCATTTGATTCTACATTATCTTTCACATACAGTGCCACTCTGCCACCCACCCGGCCTGCTCTATCCTTTCGATATATTTTATATCCCGGTATGATTGTGTCCCACAGATTTTCCTCATTCCACCAGGTTTCAGTGATGCCTATTATGTCAACCTCCTCCTTTAATACGAGGTACTCTAGTTCACCCATCTTATTAGTCAGACTCCTAGCATTTGTGTAGAAGCACTTTAAAAATTTGCCACTGCTTATTTGTCTGCCCTTCCCTGATGCATTGGATTCCTTTGTATGCGGTTGTTTGTCTGCTCTGGACCATGGTTTACCCTCTCCCCTCCTCTCTTTCTGACTACAGCTTAGAGAATCTCTATCAATGGATTCTCCTCTAAGAGAAGACTCCCTCCGATTTACGTGCATCTCCGCAGCAATCGGCTTTCCCCCATCTCTTAGTTTAAAAACTGCTCTACGGCCTTTTTAATGTTTAGTGCCAGCAGTCTGGTTCCACCCTGGTTTAGGTGGAGCCCATCCTTCCTGTATAGGCTCCCCCTCTCCCAAAAGTGTCCCCAGTTCCTAATAAATCCAAACCCCTCTTCCCTACACCATCGTCTCATCCACGCATTGAGACTCTGAAGCTCTGCCTGCCTACCTGGCCCTGCGTGGAACTGGAAGCATTTCCGAGAATGCCACCATAGAGGTCCTGGATTTCAGTCTCTTTCCTAGCAGCCTAAATTTGGCCTCCAGGACATCTCTCCTACCCTTCCCTACGTCATTGGTACCTACATGTACCATGACCACCGGCTCCTCCCCAGCGCTACACATAAGCGCTCCTCCCCAGCGCTACACATAAGTCTATCTAGATGCCTCGAGAGATCCGCAACCTTCACACCAGGCAGGCAAGTGACCATACGGTTCTCCTGGTCATCACAAACCCAACTATCTATGTTTCTAACGATCGAATCACCCACTACTAACACCTGCCTCTTCCTAACAACTTGCATTCCCTCCCCCTCAGAGGTATCCTTAGTGCGAGAGGATACCGCAACATCCTCTGGAAGGAGGGTCCCAACCGGGATGGTTTCCCTCTGCTCCCGTTGAATGCTCTGTTCCCTTGAGACTTTCATCCTCCTTAAGAGCACTGGGGCTCTCAGACTGGAGGTGGGACAGTACTACAGTGTCCCGGAAAGTCTCATCAGCATATCTCTCTATCTTCCTTAGCTCCTCCAGTTCAGCCACCCTGGCCTCCAAAGCCCGAACTCGGTCTCTGAGGGTCAGGAGCTCCTTGCAGTATGGAACTCTTGACATTTAAGCAGCTGGTGGTTTACATTTGCCTATCATGACTGGAATAAAAAGAGCATAGAGCTTTGTAACTTTCACTAATTTGATACAAAAATGTAATGAATGGATATTTCAATAAGTATATGACAGGCTGTTTTACTGACTTATCATTAGATGTATTGGAGCATAAGCTTTCGTGGGCAAAGACCCACTTTGTCAGATGCATGTAGTGGAAATATCCAGAGGCAGGTACAAGTATGCAGGCCAGAATCAGGCTAGAGATAACGAGGTTAATTCAATCAGGGAGGATGAGGCCCACTTCTAGCAGCTGATCTGGAGGTGTGAATACCAAGAGAGGAGAAGCTGCTTTTGTAGTTAGCTAGCCATTCACAGTCTTTGTTTAATCCTGAGCTGATGGTGTCATACTTGCAGATTAACTGTAGCGCATCAGTTTCTCATTGAAGTCTGGTCTTGAAGTTTTTTTGCTGCAGGATGGCTACCTTTAGATCTGCTATTGTGTGTCCAGGGAGGCTGAAGTATTCTCCTACAGGTTTCTGTATATTGCCATTCCTAATATCTGATTTGTGTCCATTTATTCTTTTACATAGGGACTGTCCAGTTTGGCCGATGTATATAGCAGAGGGGCATTGTACAGTGACGTTAGTTTCATTACACCTGTGCTCCGTTGTAAGTGTAGTTAAGTGATCTATGATCTTACATAATGATACAAATGTTTCTAAAAACATTTCAGCTCGTCCATTCGGGCTTGCAGAAAATTAGTGCGCTATCCTGAGAGAGAGAGCATCATCCACTGAACATCATCCAGTGTCCCATGCTGGTGTCAAATAAATGAAGCTCATAATACTGTTCCATACATCACATAAAAAAACATATAGAAAAGTCTCAGAGGGTAGCCGTGTTAGTCCATATCTGCAAAAACAACAAGGAGTCCTGTGGCACCTTAGAGACTCACAGATTTATGCCCTAATAAATCTGTGAGTCTCGAAGGTGCCATAGGACTCCTCGTTGTTTTTTCAGAAAACATATAAAATCTTATTGTGAATATTTCAAGTGTCATTAAGCAATGTCTTCTATGGAAACACAGCACTTTGCTGCATAGAAAGAAAGGATAGTCCCAGTAACTTAGCTACGTTATAGTTGGGGTTAGTTATATTTTGATTTGCCGAAAGTTGCTTTCTAGGTTCTACCAAATGAAGTATTTTTCCACATTGCACATTTTGTAGCTTAGAATCATAGAATCATAGAGCTGGAAGAGACCTCAGGAGGTCATCAAGTCCAGTCCCCTGCCCAAAGCAGGACCAATCCTAACTAAATCATCCCAGCCAGAGCTTTGTCAAGCCGAGACTTAAAAACCTCCAGGGATGGAGATTCCACCACCTCCCTAGGTAACCTGTTAGAGTGCTTCACCACCCACCTAGGGAAATAGGTTTTCCTAATATGCAACGTAAGCCTCCCCCCACTGCAACTTGAGACCATTGCTCCTTGTTCTGCCATCCATCACTACTGTGAACAGCCTCTCGCCATCCTTTTTGGAACCTCCCTTCAGGAAGTTGAAGGCAGGTATCAAATCCCCCCTCACTCTTCTCTTCTGCAGCCTCACTCTTCTCTTCTGCAGAAGCTTGTGTGCCAAGTTCCTTACAAATAGAAATTTGGGATCTTTTAGGGTGATTGGTATCAGGTAAATATTAAGTTTGTTAAACTGTAATGTCTGATTTTATATTTAATCCAAGTCCATCTTGACGTGATGTTGTAGCATTGATTTACTAATTGCTCAGAGGGAAGAGTCACACACACACTGTTGCATTAAAAAGCATATGAAAAGAATGTTGCAAAGTCTGAATGAGGTAATGAGCCTGCAGAAAATACAATGTATGATTTTCTAATTAAAGATTGTATCATAAGGTATACGCACAAGAGAAATAAATTAAGGTTGCACCAGTGACTGTAAAACTGATATTGCTGAACTTTTGAATGCATGACTTTGTGAGATTAGCTTTCCTTTAACATAGTTTTTAGAATGTCATTTGCAACACCTTTTAAAATTTAAGTTGAGAAAGGAGAAATGCAGACAGATGGGTCATTTGCGTGGTTGGAATTTTTAGCTCCACAGCCAGTGGGGCCAACACACTCTTGAGGTCCCTGGTCAAGGTGTGGTGGGGGGCAGCAGCTCTGTGCTCCCAGTAGGGATAGGAGCTTGGGTGGAAGAGGTGGGGCTGGGGTAGCCAGCCCTTCAGTGCCACCCAGACATGCCACTTCCCTTGTCCCTTCAGCACCATCTGGCATGCACCTCACAGCACTTCAGTAGCAATTTAAAGGGCCCAGGTCTCCAACCATTACTGCAGTAGCAGCGGCCAGGAGCCTCAGGCCCTTTTGAATCACCAGGCCCTGGGTCAGTTGCCCCTTTTGCCCCCTTTGCACATGGGCCATTCCACAGCATAACACAGCACTAGTGCAACAGAGTTAACTAGTAGCAGCAGAAGTCTCTTGTCTTCTGTGTTAACCTGCCACTACAAGGGGATTTAGAAGCATTATTTGCCAGTGAGTTTCACAACTATGTGCTAGATAGCAAAGGAATGTTGAGCTTCACGAATAATGGGTTCAATTCTACATGTTGTATGGGGATCTGATTTACTCCTTACTGATATGTCAGTCCTCATTCTCACCCTCAGCCCCTGCTCCTGTCTCTGTTCCTGATTTCCTATCCATGTTCCCCCCTTCTCCCTTTCTTATCCATCACTGGATCCTGCCCCTCGCCCCTTCCATGTAGTTCCTAGTCCCTTGTCTTTTGTCTCATTCTGCTCCTGTCCAGTCCTTTGCTTCCCAGCTCCTACTCCCATCTGCCTTCTTTAATCTTTCGATTTCTTACCCGTTTTTCCCCTTCCTGTATCTCTTTCCTATCTTGTCTTATCCCTATGAATTCTGGTCAGGTGGGCTCCTCCTTCTCCTTCACAGTGCCTTGGCACCAGCAGGATAAGCACTGAAAGTACATGTAAGACAGTCTCTCTACTACTGTTTCGACTGGCCAGTGTCACAGTAGGGAGCAGCTGAGAGGTGCAGTTGCAGCAACAGTTCCTGTAGCCCTGGAAGAAAGCCAGCTTGAGATAGTGCATGTGCTGCTCAGTTGTCATGTAAGATCAGTGTAGAGATGTAGCGTTTTCAGTGTACATGGAATCGGCACAGCATTTGGCTGCTAAACTCTTACAAGTATTTATTTGTTGTTTTTAAAGTTTTTCCTGTTACAGACTAACTCGGCTACTACCCCTCTGAAGCTTATCTACTCACCGTCTCTCCTTCTTCTTCTTCCCCTCCTTTTTTTCCTCCTCTTCTATCTCTTTTTCCCTCCCCACATCCCCCCCCTTCCCTTATTTATTCTTGGATCTGGACTTCTAACACTCTTGTCATCTGAAGAAGTGGGCTGTGCCCATGAAAGCTCATGATACCATCTACAAGTTTTGTTAATCATTAAGGTGCTACTTGTCTATTTGTTTTTTTTAAGTTTTTTCTATTACAAACTAACTCGGCTACCCCTCTGAGGTATTGAGATTGAGATTTTTCAGAGGCTTATTACTTGGCCAAATTTGAGCAGATTTCATGGGGATGGCAAAAGGCAATTCTCTTGGCACTGAGGCAACTCCCCTGACAAGCTTCAAGTCCCTGCTCTAAACCATAGAGGTGCTAGAACTTCAAAATAAAACAATTATAAGATTTTTTTAAGTGCAGGCAAAACAATTCCCCCCATTCACACACCTTTTTGGATGGTTAAAAATCACATACCTCTGTTCCTGGGTAAAAAGGGGGAGAAGAAAGAAAATCAGCCTAAAGCAGACAATGGTTAAAGTTTGGCAAAGTTACAAGCAACTGAATATAAAGTTTTTTAATGGAAAGAATCAGGCAACCTTAAAAGTAGGAGATGCACGACCTCTATTAAACATTAAGGATGCAAATGCAGATCCAACTGCTTCTGTACAAGTGTCATGTCATGGGAGTGTTTCAGATCAGATAGATGACTCTTTTTCTCATATTGAATTGGTTTATGGTGTCTGAATAATTTTCTTTTAAATTAAAATATATCCTAAAAAGACATACTCCATGTAGCTGTAATTACAAAGATATTTTCTAGGTAACAAGAGCTGTTTATATGTGACAGTTAATCCAAGTGCATGTTTTGAAAGGACAGTTTAAAATAGCACAGTCATAATACTGTAAGTCATAAATCAAAAAGGACATGAGGAAATTCCGTAATCACAAGGTTAGCCTCAAGATTTAAATGTGGTCAGAGATCTGACTCCCTGGCTCTGCTCTGAACTTTTCTTAGGTTAAATGGGAGAATTGGATAAAGTAGTGGGGTGAATCATTTTTGTAAACTCATCCCTTAATTTTTTATTCCATTCTTTTAAAATGTATTTTTAGGATTCCTGGTTTACCATGGCAGTATAGTGACTACCATTTGCTATTGCTAAGGGTTCATTACTATGTCTATTACAAACCCGAGTTTTTAATGGCATATAACTTTTCCATAATTGTTTGCTATGGGCTAAGAGCTGTCATGCTTGCTCAATTTGGGAATACATTATTTTATATAGCCATTTGTAAATTATAGGAGTGCAAACCACCCCTCATACTCACTCAAAAAGCAAGGTTACTACTTATACCCTTAGCTGCCATGGGTTGTGGTCTCATTAGGTCTCACAAGCTAAACAGGCCTGGGACTGATCAGTATTCAGATAAGAGACCTCCAAGGAAAACACAAACTGCTTCAAGAAATGGTGCTGATTGTTCAGTAGGTGGCACTTTTCTCCTCCAAATCAGTACTTAGAATCAATGCTTGGTGTTGAGGTGTGCTATGTTGTTGAAGATGCATGCTATCTTTCCCATGAGAGGTACTAATTGCCCTATTGTGCATGTTGGTGTTACTCTTGGACACACTAAGCCCAGGCATATTGCAAGAAGTCCTGGTATTCAGTGTAAAGAGACTTCCAAAAGTTTAGCAAATTTATCTGAATCTCTCCAGAAGTCAGATGAGATTTTTCCCTGTAAAATGCCCCATGTTTCCATTGCTGACCTCTACTGTATAGGCTCCCCTTTTCCCAAAAGTTTTCTCAGTTCTTAATAATCTAAACCCTTCCTCTCTAAACCATTAATCTCATCTATGCATTGAGACCCTGCAGTTTTGCCCGTCTTACTGGTCCATTGAACTAGAAGCATTGCAGAGATCTTCACATACAGACCACTCCTTAACCTGAAGCAAATCCTTTCTGGCAGCCACAAATCTCATCTCAGATACATTAACCTAGGAACCTACCCCGGCAATAAATCCCATTGCCAATTCTGTCCACATATGTAAATAAGCAACACCATCACGGGACATAACCACATAAGCCATAACATCAGGGACTTATACAAATGCACATCCTGTAATGTGATATATGCCATCAACTGAAATTCATCTAAAAATATGACACTGTTACTCTGAGCTTAAATAAAGGCATTAACTGGTTGGCATATTACAAAGCCAATTTCCCCTTCCTTTAACATCCACATTTTCACATCAAGAGCTATGAATGGCACACATTCAGCTCACTTAATTAGCCTGCTTTAACACGGGTTCTACAATTGACAGGTACTACTTTTGCTGTTAAATATATCTCTTGGTTTCTGTTATTTCCACTCCAACTCATCTGATAAAGTGGGGTTTACCCATAAAAGCTCATGATACTATATATTTTTGTTAGTCTCAAAGGTGCCACAGGACTACTCCTTGTTTTTAAAGTTGCAGACTAACACAGCTATCCCACTGAGACTTTTTAATGATCCTTAATTCACTTTAATGACAATCTTTTGTTACCTTAATCACCCTGCCTCTTTTTACAAACAAATTCTTCTAAAAGCTGTACTGCTCCCAGCTTCCAAATTCTTCAGTCACACACAGGTTGTGTTGCAGTTAACATTGCTGGAGTCGAGCATGCAGCCCTGAATATTCATGGTGCCTGAGTATTTTGGACCCATAAACTTGCTGCCAATTAGAGGCAATACAACCTACAGCAAGGTAAAAGCTCAGTGGTGATGCCTGGTATAAGTTGTACCCATGAAGAATTAACTTATGTAGGATTTTTATAACCTCTACAGATACCTTTTCAAACATGTTACATTCCTTTGCAACACAACTCATTGCTGTGCCACTTTCATCCAAAAGGGAAGTGTCACAGTCCAAAATACAACTTTATCTGCAGCTTGACCTTAATTTGTCAAGATTAAGGTTATAACATATTTACTTTTCTGTCATTCATCGTTACAAGACCTTAACTGACTGTCCAAACAAATACACAAGTACATAGATGTATTTTATTATTGCAGCTAGTGTAGATTCCACAAGAAATGCTTGTGCATTGTTTTTTAATTAGACTTTCGGTATGTTTTACACTTGAAAGCAGTCTTGGTAGATAGTTTCATATACTGACTTGTATCAACCTTAGTAGAAAATATAATAATTGCATATGGGATTCAGGTGAAAATTCTGTCGCTATATAAATGGATGTCCATACATGATAATAAAAGAAAGACCTTCACACGAAAACCATCTCTGAAACATAAACACACATGTGTCTGTATACACTGGCATGTGAATAGTATGAAACAGAAAGGAAGCTTGGTCTGTTGGTTAGCTGGGACTTGAGAGACCAGACTTTGTGTGACACGGAGTGAGTCGGTTAGAGCTTGTTTGGGGCAAGCTGGGGTGTAAATCTATACTCCGCTAACTGGCTGTGTAGACCCTGCTGCCATGCACCAAAAGTTCCTTAGTGAACTTTGAGCTACAAAGGTCAGTGCGTACTAGGGAACTTTTCGTGTGTAGCCGCAGAGTCCACACATCAGGCTAAGGGACTGTAAATGTACACCCCAGCTTGCCGTGCACTAAGTTGTCCTTATTCTGTCTGTGCTCCATCTGTAAAATGGGGATAATTCCCTATACCTCAGGAGAGCTAGGATAAATATATTAAAGACTGCCAGATAGGGGGCCATGTCACTATTTTGGATACTATATTATGAGGTACACTTTGGAAATTGATAATTTAATTGTGTATGAAAAAATTGGAATTTTTAAAGCCACCTAAGGGTTTTGCATACCCAATTTTCATTGGTATTAATGAGTAGGTAAAGGCATATGATAGGTGACTTCCCTTAAACCCACCACACAACCTTTATAATTTTAAAGTCAGGATACTAAAACATGGGAGAGAGTGGACAAAGAAAAAATTAGAGCTTGTACGTCTAACAAGACTCACACCAAACACCAGGCCAAGCACTTTGTATGTATGTTTTCATCTTTCCTTCATCCCCCTTATCTGTTTTTTTATTATTTGTTATTTATTATTTATTATTTGTTTTTTTATATAGAGAGAGCTGATTTTCTATTGCCTTGACTCCTTGTCTGGCCAACTCCATCTGTGCAAAGTGGATTAAATGCTGATTAAATGCTACTTAATCAGATTTCTCTTCTCACTCACACTTGGAGATAGTATTTGACACCTGCTCTGCATTTACTTTGGAAAGGTGTAAATGATTCCTTTAGGTGCAAGACTGTGGAAAATTAGGTCCATAGATTGTAGATTCCTCCTGGCATGGAACTTGAGCACTGATACATTTGGATGTTTAGTAAGTAATAATTGATCAAAAATGAAGATCTCATTCTAGGCAGCAGTAGTGATAATGTTAGGTGTTTGCCTAATATTTGGTGTGCAAAAAATTAATGTTTTTTTAGAATCTAACTGCATAGATGTGCTTCATTGCCTTTGGCTGCGTTGGTCTTCCCACTCCGTCACATGCATTTATTTAAAGGTGGATTTTAGCCTCGGTCACAATACAGAATGAGATAATAGCATTTGCTAAACACAGAGGAAGGTAACAGTGACTGCCGCAGGAAGTGTTTTTTGGCACTGGAGACTCCCAAGGAGATTTCATACTGTGTGGCCTCTAATGAAAAGCAAAATCTAGAATTTCTAACCAAGCCATCCTATCTCAGATGGCAATACTTGGTGCCTTAGGGTATGTCTAGACTACATGCCTCTGTCGCCAGAGGCATGTAAATTAGACTACCCGACATAGTCAATGAAGCCGGGATTTAAATATCCCCGGCTTCATTAAAATAAAAATGGCTGCCGCGCTGTGCCGGCTCAGCTGATCGTCGGCACAGCGTGGCAGTCAAGACACGGATCGGTCGACAGGGAATGCCTTTGTCAACCGCTCCCTTATTCTCTGGGCTTAGCTAAACTTCTTTCTCAGAAAACTTGAGCAGCCCATCTATCATCCCATCCCTCTAGCCTGGGGTCTTCTGCTGGCGCCTATCTCTTCCTTTCAATGTTCACTCTACAGGCCACTTGCCTGAGAGTCATACCCTGCTCCAGGGACAACCTGCTTCTTATAGCTCTTGACCCAGGAGCCTCCTTGCTCCTGGCAGCTCTCTGCTGGCCTTAATAATTAGCTGACCCCTAGCTGGTTAGTATCAGATGATCCATCACAGATGAGGCTAAGCTTATTTCCCTTGCGAGAGCCAGCAACTCTGTGCCAAGGTTCTACCCTGTGGACTATGAATGGGAGCAGAACAAAAAAGTTGTGCTCTGTCCATTACCACCCCTTCGCCGCCCAGAAACCAGTGGGCAAGACATTTTTGGCACTCTGTGCCCGTCTGTACTTTTGATCCTGCCCCAACCAGCAGGCATTCAGGTACTGTGCTGAAGGAGGTGCAGGAAGACGGCAGGGAGTGCAAAGGGTACAGCTGTAGGCTCCAACGATCACTCAGGTCATCCAGTTTAGTGACTGAAGCCCCTGCTTGTTCTGCACGAGTGAAGGGGACAAGCTCCTCAAATGGAACCATCTTGTGGAAACTCTGAGAGGCAGAACCTGAATGAGTTTCCAGGACTCTCTGTGGGTTCTGATGTGTGTAAAGGAAATAGTCAGGGGATGAAGAGAGATTTAGCTCTAGTATTTCCTGCATCCTCATAAGTTTCAACCCAGGGGTGATACATGGGGGTCATGAAAGCTCCTGTGCCCACCTAACACCTTAGGGCCCTGAGTGAGAGCCCAACAGCAGGCAGGTCCAGAGCCCGGGTCCTGGCTGCCCCTATCATTCAGCTGTCAGCCCCATGCCCAGGGTCCAGCAGCTGGCCCCACCTCCAGAGTTTAAAGAGAAGCTAGATAATTTCATGGAGGTTAGGTCCATAAAAGGCTATTAGCCAGGGGATAGAAATGGTGTCCCTGGCCTCTGTTTGTCAGAGGCTGGAGAAGGATGGCAGGAGACAAATCGCTTGATCATTGTCTTCGGTTCACCCCCTCTGGGGCACCTGGTACTGGCCACTGTCGGCAGACAGGCTACTGGGCTAGATGGACCTTTGGTCTGACCCGGTACAGCCATTCTTATGTTCTTATGACATAGCTCTGCTTCAGGCATCAGCGAGAACGGGTGGGAGCATAAGGGGAGAGATGGATGGGTGAGTTGTCTTGAGTACCACAACTCACTAGAGCTGGGGGGTGCGCAGGCGGTGCTCCCATTGTATTCCTCCCCAGCAGTTGCTTATGTTTCATCCCATGTTTTAAATGCACCATTGTTGTGTTTCACTCTTTCAATTAATCTTGAGAAATATTTCAGTCTAGGATGTATAGCGTATCTCTAATTCAGTGTACTTCCCAGTAGGAAGTATTGTTCCAGATGTCCTCTATGATCTTTTTTTGCTGGATGCAGATTATTTGAACTTCAGATAGTGAGATCTTTTCACATAACTTCAGGATGACTGCAGAACAGTTTTTGCTGAGGCAAAAATGGGATCTAAAAGACTGGTAACACATTTTTCAGTGGATATTCCCACCTAATCACATGCTTTCAGGAACTGGAGTTTCAAGGAAAGCTCAAAGTATCATAAAACTCATGATATAATCAGGAATAATGCTAGTCATATAAATCTGATAACAATCATTATGGAATTTGTTTTATGTGGTTTGTGACTATTGGACAATAGTAGAGATATAAATAACAAATCAGATCAAATCAAATAACTCAGTGGGTCTATAAATATAATTACGTTTTTGGACTTAGCACCTCCACCCAACACCTTTACAGGCAAAGAAGGAACTATTTGCTGTTTAGCATGTCTTGAAGGTTTAGCAAACTTAGGTTTTTACACACCAGGGATGTTTAGTCTAAATGCTCAGGACCCTAATGGAGAATGCCCTTCCAGCCACACTCTGTCTCTGATGACAAAGAGGTTTCAGCTCACGGACCTCAGTTGTCATGGTGAGTGGACTGGTTTTTTGGATTGTAGGCCTAATTCTTGACAGAAAGTTTTGGCTACCCTGCTCTACTGGAGCCCTAGTGGGGTGCATACGTTCAAGATGTATGCATTGGAACTGTGGAAGAGAACCAAAGGAGTAATGCTTTAGTTTTATGAGGCTACATGAAAACATCTCAACCAATACTCCATGTATGTTTTCTATTAGATCCCAAAATTTATATACTGTGGATATTCCAACTGTAAATGAAGATCACAATACAGATAATAGTTAAAAGTTAGGAGTCAGTAAATGGTATCCACATCTCATTGATTTGGGAAAATTAGAAAAGACTTGTTACCAGTGAAATGACTGGCATGAAAAGGTCAGTAACTGTGATAGTCTCTTGGAGGTCTGTGACCAAACTAAGGTAGAATGGCTACAAATTTGTTTTATGCATTCTGATTCAGCAAATTTGGTATGCTGTCCATTTGCACTTGGGAAAGATTGATATCTATCTATGTCTGCATGATTGAACTTGCTTTTTTTTTCTACTTCTGGGACAAGTTAAATCAGTTTTTCTTGATGCTTTGGCATGGTATGCATTGTATGTTTGCCTCTTATGAAAGCTAAGTAAATTGATTATGATACTTCATTGGAAGTGCCATCAAGTAATTTCTTGGAAAAATCAGGGTTGTTGAGGTTTTTAATTCAATTTTAATGTACTCATAATAAATAAAGTTACAGTGCTTCATAGTAGGTTATTCATTGGCACAGATGCCATTTTGATGATGACATGAGGCAGGAAAATTGGCATTGAACCATTCTTCTGCTAGAAAGCCTTCTTCAACTTCATGTCTCAGCACATATCTCTTGATTCGTGGTATCAAACATCTGCTTGAGCTCAAGTTACCTTCTCACAGAGCATATTTATAGATTTCCTGGGTGAGAAGGATTGCTTTTGGTCTTCACAAACCTGAAAAAATGTCCATCCCAAAAACAATAGTCTTTTTACGTTTGGTGTATAAGAGACAGCTTCCAAATCAGAAAAATTCCCTAGTTCCTGAAACCTGCTTTGTTTTTTATCTGAATGTTCAGCTTGTGTCTCACAATGCCATTGTGATCATAGAGTGGTCATCTTTGTAACATGCAGAAAAGATTAGGTAAATTGTATTGCTTGATTTTATATCTCAGCTGTTCAGAGTGGATGTTGAAATATCATCCGGCTTTTTGTGATTTGCTAGAAATCATGTGTGATAGACTAATCACTTCTTTGACCTCAACTTGTCCCCCTCCAATTTAGGTTTATTATAGATAACTGTCTAACCTTTCCTTCAAATCTCCAAATCCGTAATTAATTCTGTGTACAACACAGACTATTAGTGGATTTTTGCCTTATGGGCCCATTAAAGAATTTGAAATCCCTCAGATGACGTTGTCCATTTAGCCCTTAACTTATCAGTGGCATTTCCTGTTGGCCTAAATACATTCCCAGTTAAATCACATGCCTCAGCCATGAGCCTGTGTTTTACTTAGGTAGTTGTTTCTACTGCTCAGGGCTTTCTCTCTTTTTGTTCATTCTTTTTAAAGAAGGATTTTCAGACTGGGAAAAGCTTTCAGACATGCCAGACTTAAATCCTGAACACTGTGGAGGGGCGACAGAGGCCCCAAACTCAGGGAAAATACCATGATTAGGCTGTGCAGGGTCTGGAAGGAGCCAGTCCAGTGACACTGTGGCTCATTCCACAGGAATTCAAGAGGGTGAAGAAGGGAGGCAGGGGCATAACTAGTGAGCCCTTATACACAAACCTCTGATGGTGATCAGAGTGGTAATAATTACTTTCTCCTACAGCATGTGAGCTGAGGTAGCAGCAGTGACCTGGCTGCATAGGTGTTCTGCTCTGATTTGTTTCCAGGCTGGAAGGGAAATTATTCTTTCCCTCTTATCCTTATACACAGACAGTTCACTTACACTCTATGGAGGGTGAGGATATCATCCTTTAATTATAGATCTTTTCTCTTTCATAATTTGTCTTATGCCTTGGCTAATCAGAGCAATTCTTTTCTGGCTAGTGGTGGTGTTCCACCTGATCCAGCAAAGCGACTTATGAAGCTGAATTGGTGACATTATGCTGATTTCCATAGTAACAGGTTCTGACATCTCAAATACAGGATTATTACTGAATGGCATAACTGAGCAGAAACAAAAGCTGGTAAGCTATTTTGACAGTGCTGGAATTAGAGCCGAGAAATAGAGTCGATAATAGAGCACTCGTCCATTTTCTTGCTTCAAGTTTGCTTCAGTGTTAAAGTGATTCTCCAAGAGAGTTTTGGAAGGCTTTTGTCATCTTCTATCTCTGTGCCCCAGGCTGAAAATCTTTTGTTACATTGCAGTTTACTTCAGCCCTTTTACATTTAGTGCCCTTTGGCTTTTAAAATATTGGTAGCTGAAGAATTAAGATGAAATGCTCTGTCTTCCTGCTTTACTTTGGCCACCCATTTTTTTCCATAAAAAGACCCTCCATATTAATCACTCAAACCTGAATTTGTCCTAAAAATAAATTAACGAGTGATACAAACATATTCCTCCAAATCCTGAAAAATCCATCCACCCTTTGGGCGGGGGGAGGGAAGAAAGGGTGGTCTTGGGGAATTTCCATATAAGTTTAATTCCTAATGCTCTGTTGTTTGACCCACAAATTTAGGATGCTGGGTCATCATTGATAGTGGATGGACATCTGCATGCCATATTTTCACTGTGGTGTCTATATTTTCTCTATTAAAAGTACAAGAAGAATACCAGTATTTACAAAACTCTTATACTGCCTACTTACAAAGCACAGAGCAAAAGCGTGTGATGACATGATGTCTAATTTTCAGATCCTCAGTATGAGCTTTGACACTTCCCTTTTAAAATTTTTTTTGTGAAATCTTTACAGAGATGATTCCCATGAACCACATTAAAACAAGCTGTCCATCTGTCTCTTTCCACGTAGCCACTATTAAATCGGTAGGGTCAAGACACCCTGTCGTCCTGGGCTTTCTTCTTCTCGTTTTGAGTGAATGATCTCTTTTATGCCAAGATAGTTTGTAAAGGTCTATAATTATCAGGAGCTTTTTCTTTGTCTTGCTTTTCTTGGATTAAGTACTTTCCATATGTTTTATCACAAAGAATAGATTGCCTTCACTTGTCAGTTTCCTCCCATGAACTGAAAGGGCAATTTCCAACCATTCAAAAATGATTTACAATTTATTAAATTTATCTGTGAAAGGAATTTTTCATATTAGATTTTATAAGGCTTTTTCACGGAATGGTGGTGAATCAGGGCTTTCTCCAATGGGGTGTGTGTACAGTTGGAACTGTAGCTTGACCCATAATAGCTTGGCAGGTGATCTGTGAAAACTTATATTTTTGTTTCTCAGAAGCCTGGAAAAGTGGTGATCACAAGCAAACTTACTGAAATTAGTGGGAACATACCTCTCAACTGCTGCTCATTAGGAAGGAGGATCCCTGCTTAGGAGGAATGTCCCTTGTTAGAACTCTGAACTTGATATAAGTCTGGACTATTCTCGCTATTATTGTTGTGAATTTTTTATACCAACGTGTGACTAAAGCTAAAATGCTAGATGCTGTTGTTTATACTAAAATATTTACGCCATGTCACTTACAGCTTCCTGTGTTATTAATTTTTCCGGGCACTTTGAATCTTGATTCCATACCTTGTCTCCCATTTGGCCTTCAGAAGACGGAGGTCAGAATGATTAGGAGAAAGGCATGTTAATATTGGATTTCTTTATGAGGTCTGTTTTTAATCCTGTCTTAAAATGGGCTGACTACTGCCCTAACATTTCCAGCCACAAGAGATGTTTTTTCTTAGAGAAGAACGTAAGCAATGGTGACCAGCAGGCATTGTTGTTTGCAACATTTTGTCAGTCCCCTAGTCTATTCAGAGATCATAAGTCCCTCATACCAGTGATTATGCAAACTATTTTTCTTGTTTAATTGTAAGTTTGTTTTTTCTCCTCTAGGGAAAAGTCTAGACTGGAGTAGCCATTACTTCTGTGAACAGCCAGCCATTACTTTAGTGTGCCATCAGTTTGATGTGTGTGCTTAAATTCCTTTTATGTCAGTGTGTCTAAAATCAAGTGGTAAATTGTCATAAGAACCTACATTACTGTGGTATGCTTAATATCTGACTAATATATTATGTGTGGATGGATGACCTAGCATATAAATGATTAAGCCTCTTTAATGTTGAAAGCATTACATTCGCAGATTGGAAAATTCATAGTAAGCCTAACTTTTTGCAAATTTAGCTTTCAAGAGCAAGCATCTACTCTTCATAAACACTCTATTTGCACAGCAGGGTAGCTGAGACAGCAATAGTCCCAGAGATCAGAACCCCATGCAGCTTAGGCTGGTGGCATGCAATTTATTGCAGTCTGCTCTCCTGGCTCACTTCACTTTCTTTATCTCACATCTTTATTCTGCCTACAAAGATGTACAGTAGGTGGAATCTGTCAGGCATGAAGCCAGCAGGCAATGTGAAAGTGGAGACTGCTGGCGTCAGATTGATTAAGCCTGTGCACGTGTCTGCAGAAAGGAGACATCAGGTTTAATCACTCTCCCTGAATTTCTTTCTGTTCCTTTCTCTTGGAGATAAATGTCTTGTGAAATGTCTTGGGCAGTGCACAGTAGGAGCGCTCTTGTAAGGCAGAAAAGTAATAAAGGGTGGAAACTTATTTTTCCTTATCATCCCATTATTGGCAGAGATACCCAAAGTTTGAAAGAAGAATATGTGTCAAATTTGCTGAACTTTTTTCCTAAGCATGATTAGTAGTGAATAATAAATGTTACTTATTTATTAGATAAACATTTCATGGCCATCCCTTCTCTCAACAGCATGTTTTGGAGATGCTACCCTTAGCAATTCTTAGTTATTGACAACTCTAGCTTTGTTGTTTGTGCTAGAGAGCAGAAGCCTTGAAAGTATGTTGGCTCTGGGCTTGTTTGAGGACAATTGGACACTTATTTTAAAAAAATAAATATTTATTTTATTGGTTTCCAAATTTAGAGATCACTTGTCTACCAAGGCTGGGCTTGAAGAATAAAATACACTGTATATGTATTAATCAATTCCTGTTGGTTTTTTTTTTTTTTTTGTATAATGAGCAGCACTGTCTGGCATTTAAAATATTCTTAGTCATGTCTGTATAGAAATGTGGGGATAAGAAAAGATGAAGAGAATACATAGGGGAGAAAGAGGAAAGGAATGCCAATGCTAAAATGGAGACAACAATTAACCATTGATTCATATTTGAAATTAAGACCACCTGTGCCTTTCTGTTTGGCCCTCATTTTTTGTAAGTGATAGCCTCTGCTCTTCCCTTTCTGATTTGAAAATTGCATATTATCTCATCAGTTGCTTATTGTTCGAATCTCTTAATTGAACAGGCTTCAGGATCTCATAGCATTTTTGTTTAGAGTTGGGAGTGACAAACTCCTATGCAGTAACTTTAGAGGGGTAGCCGAGTTAGTCTGTAACAGGAAAAACTTAAAAAACAACGAATAGTCTAGTAGCACCTTAAAGACTAACAAAACATGTAGATGGTATCATGAGCTTTCGTGGGCGCTACCCATCTGAAGAAGTGGGTTGTGCCCACGAAAGCTCATGATACCATCTACATGTTTTGTTAGTCTTTAAGGTGCTAATAGACTATTTGTTGTTGTTTCTTATGCAATAGAATGACTAAATTGTGTGTATGTGCTACATGCTACTCTGCAATGCTTCTGATTTGTCGCTGCGTGATATTCAGAACTATAGTCATACAGTATATGAGGCTCCATGTACTTCCGAGGCCATGCTATGACAGCTGAGCCTTCAGATGCTGCTTAGTTTTTTCAGGTTTTCCTTGATCCAAAGGTCCTTGGAGCCATACCAAAACAACTGCGTGATTTAAAGTAATTGCCCCAAACACTGCTGCATCAGTATTGTGAACCTTACTGGTTTGACTATTGATGTGAGATTCTAATAGTCATTTATTTTTTTTAAGTAAGGGGTTGCCACAAGTTAAAGGAGACCAGAGACAAAAGACAGGCCCTGGGCACAGAAGTCATAATGGAGTTGGGTTTTTTTTCTCTAAGAGGAAGTGAGGGATAAAAACTAAAACAGACAGGCATGCTGGATTTTAATTTTAACTTACAGATCCTATTAAGTCAGAACTATTTGGCTGGATTCCAAAGGTCGGAAATTAAAAGGCTTGAACTGAACTGAAATTTCTTTGATAACATCTAGGATTAACTATTGCAACTCCTTGTTTATTGGTCTTGTGGAGGACAGTTAGAGTAAACTTTCACTCATTCGGAATTCTGCCGTTAACTCATTTTTTGGCTAACAGATAAAACCAAGGCCTTGACACTTGTGATCATTAAAAATCCTATGACATTTTTGCAGGAGTTAGAGGTGTTAATCCCACTGCCCAAGCCAAACTGCAGCCTGAGTGATTACATTACAGATTTATTTTTAAACTCTAATTCACCCTTAATTGGCTAAGGGATTCACTTTCTGCCCTAAATAGCTGTGTAGTGCTGTTAAATAGCTGCATTGCTTCACTCCAGAGGTTGCTGCATTCTAATGCATATTTAGTTGCATTTCAGTGGTGTATAAATAGATTCTTGTGCCTTGAGTCACAGAGGGTGCGTCTGCACTACACCCTGAGCTCAAATTGCGTAGCTTATTTTGAGTTACTTTTGAAGTAGATTATTTCAAAATTTGGTGCTGCCTACGCAGCACTTCTTTCGCAATAGAGCATTATTGCAAAATGTCCCTTATTGCTCGTGGAATGAGGTTTGCAGGGACGTTGGAATAGTGAGCCCATTATATTTCGAAATAACGGGTGAGCTCAAAAGATGTGGAATAGCTATTTCGGGATACTTCTGGTATCTGCAGTGTAGACGTAGCCAGAGAGTTTGTCACCTACTCATGTGGAATTTGTTGACCTAAAAGGTACATTCTTATCTTGATGCAGAGAATTGTATAAATCCCTGCACATAAGGGAAAAGAATGATCCTTTACAAAGACTGTAAGAATGAGGCCTGAATCACCATTGCATTACTCCAGTTTGAAACAAAGGAGGCGTCTCAGTGATATTGGTGGAGTTACACGGGCACAAAGATAGAGGAACACAGAGGTGAACTGAACCCATGATTTGGTTTTGCAAATAAGCAGCTGTGTCTTGTTATAATTCATCATTATAAAAAAAGTGTAAGTTGTTTGTGTTCTACAATATTTGCAAAAGCATGTTCGTATGTATTATAGAATAAAGATGCTTTGAGGACTGGCATTTATGGTAAAAATGTTCCTTTACTCTTTTGCAAAAAGGAAACTGTTGCTTACCTTCTTCTAGTTGGCTCAGATAGCAATGTCAGTCTTCACCATTGCTGCTTTCTTCTGTGCTGCCACAGTCCTCTCTGGTTGAACCACAGACCAAAGTAAGCAACTGATCTCCTGCTTTGCAGTCGTTCCTGTAGCCTGAATAGATACCACGGAATCCATTTGGGACCCTCATAGGGCAGGCAGTCCTACTGAGAGCAGTCTCTTGATTGGCCATTCTCCTTAGCCCTGCTAACTATCCCTTGTGAGAAGAACCTTAGTGAGAACGAAGAGGGTGCAGCATCTGCTGCAAGAGGAAGCTCCTGATAATTTGTTCTCATTTTGGTTAGGTAGGCTCCCACCTTTATGCAGGGTATTATTCCATTTCATCTCAGCATTTCTAGCCAATCCATAACTTGATTGAACAATGCAATATTAAGCAATGAAAAGTGCTGAAGGCTTATCATGAGTATATTCATTAAGTAACTGATTTTTTTAGTCTCAGATTTTTTTTAGTGCTGTTCTAATTACAATTTCACTATGATTGTTTAATATCATTTCTTCATAGCTTAATACCTAATTAAACTTCCTAAGCTAACAGAGGTTTATCAAGAGGTTCGACCTAATTAAAGGTAGTTTACAAACACTATTGGGGTTCCTCTTAAAATATTATAAAAATAGATTAGTAGGGCTAGAACACCCAAATGATCATCCATCAGACTAGGATATGGAGGGTGGAATGATTAATAAGAGCTCTGTGATGAAAGCAACTGTGTAACGTTTGATAAATGTGTATTGCCAGGGCCCAAGGGAATTAATTGTACAGCTCGATATTGGGCCTTTGAGATGGCTCAACATCTTTAGCTAATTCTTCTTTTAGAAAGCTGATAAAACTATTGGGTGTTCTGCTGCCCATTTTGAATTTGTATGATTGTAGCGGGTGGAGCATGGGGAAGCTTCGGTTTTCTTTATGACCTCTCTGAATGCCTGTGGAAATGTTTTGTTTCGTTTTTAAGCTGATATGTTCATGATAAATTGTGCCACCAAACATACCCCTTGATTGGAAAAGTGTCTGATTTTAGTGTATTTTAGCTAGGGCTGGGTTATTTTTTTCTTCGGTACTTGTGGAAAGCATTCAGTGGGAATCAGGACAGGCTTTCATTTAACAAACCAATGCATTGTGTAAACTCAGCCCTCCATGTTCAGGACTAAAGTGAGACCAGAATAGCTGGATTAAAGGGAACTGCCAAGGGAGGATCTGTGGCTAGGAACTCAAAGTTCGTGCCAAAGCTAGTAACTACGAACAAGTCAGAACGTCATAACATAATAATGGCCAAACTGGATCAAACCAATTATTTTCTTACAGTGTCCAGTGCCAGACACTTCAGAGGGAATAAACAGGAACAGGGTAGTTATCAAGTGATCCATCCCATCCAAGTTCAGTCCTGGCTTCTGAGAATTGGAGCCTGAGGAACAATCAGAACATGTGGTTGTATCTGTGACAATCTTGGCTAATAATTGATAGAACTAGCCTTCTATGAGCTTATCTAATTCTTTTTTAAAACTAGTTATGCTTCAGGTTCATGGTGCGTTTTGTGAAGTAGCACTTCCTTTTGTTTGTTTTAGTTTTGCCGCCTATTAATTTCATTAGGTGGCCATTGGTTTTACCCTTCAATCTGTTTTGTTCCTTTATATGAGGAAGTTATAAAAACAGAATCTGAAAGAATGCAAGATAAAACCACTAACCGTTATTGAGTGATCCAGTAATTCTACATACTTTTTATTACGGCCAAGGGAATAAATAGCACTAGAACACCCTGCCACAGGCAGAAACTAAGAAACTGTTTTCTGACTTCGTAGTGGGGTAGGAGAACATACCCTGACAACAGGAGTCCTGATTTCAGAAACTGACTTTCCTAGGCAGTTGAGGTTTACAAAAATCACTGGCTGTTTCCAGATTAGGAGCATTACTATTATAGGATACTGTAGTTCCCAGCACAAGTTTATTGATAATTAGGCCTGATGACAGGAAGGGGCAAAGGGCAGTTGCCCCGGGCCATTTAAATTGCAGCCCGAACCCCGGGTTGTGCACTCTGGGTGGCACTATGGGCTGGGGGCAGGGCTGCACCCCAGCCCTGCCCCTTCTGCCTGAGGTCTCACCCCTTTGAGGAGCACAGAGCTTCCCCCAACACCCTTTCACAGGGACCCAGCAAATCAGTTGGCCCCCTATTGATCATACTTTTCTGTTTGTCTTGCTTCCAAAAAGATTGTGCTTAATTTGAGACATGTTTTTAAAATATATGATTAGGAATATACCAGGGGCTTTGTGGATAACAACAGTGGAAGGGCCAAGAGGTTGTTAATGAGTTATGGTGCCTCTAAGACCTCTGGTTCAGCTCTAGCTTATGTTACCACCTTACCCATCTTCAATAGCTTAAATGAACCAGTATTTTGGTCACCATCCTGGTCTTAATTTTCAAGTGTTTCCCTGTATCCATACCTACTATCATATAGCCTTAATGGTGTTCTGAACAGAGAGGTGAAGGATTGAATGTACATGGAGATTAAATTATCCTTTTGCCTATTAAATGTGGCCCCTTTCAGGTAGATGGGAGAAACACCTCTCTTCAGGGCTAAAAGTCTCAGAAGGGTAGCTGTGTTAGTCTGTAACTAAAAAAACATTAAAAACAATGAATGGTCCTGTAGCACCTTAGGGTATGTCTACACTAGCCACCCTAGTTCGAACTAGGGTGGCTAATGTAGTCATTCGAACTTGCAAATGAAGCCCGGGATTAAAATATCCCGGGCTTTATTTGCATGTTTCCGGGCGCCGCCATTTTTAAATGCCTGGTAGTTTGGACTCCCTGTCCACGGCTACACGCGGCACGAGGAGGAGTAACGGTAGTCCGAATTAGGGGCTTTAGTTCGAACTACCTAGCCCGTGCCGCGTGTAGCCGTGGGCAGGGAGTCCGAACTACCAGGCATTTAAAAATGGCGGCGCCCGGGAACATGCAAATAAAGCCCGGGATATTTTAATCCCGGACTTCATTTGCAAGTTCGAATGACTACATTAGCCACCCTAGTTCGAACTAGGGTGGCTAGTGTAGACATACCCTTAGAGACTAACCAAAAAATATAGATAGTATCATGGGTTTTTGTGGGCACAACCCACATCTTCAGATGACAAATACAATACCTTTTGCTAGTGCTAAATTCTAACTTTCAGGGACACATGAAACATTAACCGCAAATTTGCTACAGATCTGCTTTATGGCTGCTGGTATGATGATACAACTTGGGTGGTAAGGAAGTATAGAATCCTATGGCTTGAGAAATCTATGCATTTTGGTTCGGGTTTGGTTAGACCAAAGTGTATTTATAATTATGCCACATTCAGCCTATTTACTTTGACATTTGTTTTAAGTTTTATCATGCTCATTAGGAGGTCCTTTACTCCAAAGATTTTATCAGGCCATATGACGTCTGTACTTACACCATAATATTTGCCTCTGGGCATTCTGATTTTTTCCATTCCTTAGTCGGGTTCCTGGCTGTGCTACATTGTGTCACAAACAGCCAATTATAAACATTGCAGAAACAGCATTGCCCTCAGACTCTCCATTGACAACTGCAAGATGACCCAGACAGTAATTACTAACTTTTCTTGGAAAAAGCAATGTAGCCAGACAAGGAAGGATAAACTTTTTTGAATGCAGAGACTCTTAATTAAAAAGTTAATTAGCTCCAGCCACTGGGAATTTTATCAGGGCTTGAAGTGATAAATTTATAAAATAAAGGGAAATGTATCAGAAAAAAATATAAATCTTTTCTATATGAACACATGTATGGAAGGGAGAGGTTATCTGGATTTGTTTGTAAATATACATGACAGTGGGAGAATGATTTAAATCCGAGAGACCACAAGAAAATTTGCAGCCCCTGTCTCTTCAGTGCTTTAAATGGGACTAGCTGAGGACAAATTATTTTTGTACATTCGTAGAGTAACACTAAACATTACCATATCTCCAGAATAGTACAGCTAAGTGTGTGAAAGCAGTTCCCTGCTGCATCAGCAAGCTGGGCAAACTGTAACTTGTTAAGCCTGTCAGCACCTAAGCTTAGAGACTGAGACAAAATTATGCAGAGAACTGTGCTATTTAAAGTGCAATGCAGAATGCTGAACATTTCCTAGTACTGCAGAACAAGCTAAGGCATCAGTAAAGATTTAGAATTAATAGCTCTGGAGACATGAATACATAATTCATTAAAGGCCACATCCTGTTCCCACGTTGAGCAACTAGCATTGGGTTGTCTTGGAGCGGGCGGAAAGACTCCTCCCTTTAGGATAAGAAACAATAATAGATCCACTCTGCAGCAAGTTTCACAGAGTGCGTTCTATGTCCATTACCTTTGTACCCCTCCACTCTGTAGGCAATAGCTAGTGTATTTGCACAGCAGCAGATTAATTGGTACCTTATGACCCTCACTGCACCCTAAAAGGAGCATACCATGTATCCAGAGAGTAGGGCTCTGTGCTCACAAGGAGTTTTCTTCACTGCTCCTTCTCTCCCTCAATCCACCACAATGGTACCAGCTCGTCTGTTTGAGACCATCTACTGCCAGAATCATGGCAGAAGATGGATTTGATTCTGAACATATAAAAAATAAAATTTCAAATGGAAAATAAATTCAGCAATAGGTATTCAGGGAATGTTCAAATACTACTTTTTCGGAAAGCAAGCACTCTCTTGACTAGTAACTGTGTGTGAACAACATAAAAAATAATACCCTAATTTTCTTCCCTAGTAAATGTAACATTAAAAAATTATTGGACCACGAGTACAGTAAAATTCTCCAGACTTGCCTCTAAAGAAACAAAACCAAACGTTCCACATCTTAAATTTTGTTCTCCTAGTAGCTTTCCCTTGTACTGAATTTTGCTGTGACTGCAAAATGAAAAGTTGGTAGCTAGGAAGTTAAAGAAGTTAACATTGATAGCTCAATACACTGATTTTAGGACTATAACATTAGTGCTCCATATCTAAAGTGAAAAGCAGTCAAGAATCAGGAGGACAGGTTGGTACCCACCACAATGTACCACATGTAAAGATCTTCTCTGTCCTCCAAAAAGTGATCATTATAAAGCTGCACAAAAAGTGGTCATTCAAAGGCTATTTATTAATTCATTCTGTCAATCTTCTTTTATTCAGTACCTTGAAATCTGAGAAAACAATGGTCTCAATTCATGGTACCTTATCTTGTGGTGTTATGTAATATCTGCCTGTTAGTTTAAATATCAGTAGAAATTGTGTTTCATGCAGAAGACTTGCAAATTTGCAAAGTCAGAGGGCCCTGTAGATTGGGCAAAAGTAAAACCCAATAGGCAATTTCATGTTGACACTAAGCCTACGTCTAGACTGCCCCCTCTTGCTCAAGAAAATATGCAAATGAGGCGAAGTGGTGAATATTGCTGTGCCTCATTTGCATACTTAATGAGCCGCCATTTTTTTGCGCAAGGGCTTTTGCGCAAAAAGGAGCCATCTACACGGCTCCTTTTTGCAAAACCCCTCTTCTTGCAAGAGCCGTTCTACCTGTAAAAAAGCAGCAGAACGGCTCTTGTGCAAGAGGGGGGTTTTGCACAAAAAGGAGCCGTGCAGAAAGCTCCTTTCTGCACAAAAGCCCCTTGCGCAAAATGGCAGCTCATTAAGTATGCAAACGAGGCATAGCGATATTCACCTCTTCGCCTCATTTGCATATTTTCTTGCGCAAGAGGGGGCAGTCTAGACGTAGCCTAAGGGATTGTCTACACTGCTATAGTTCAAGTATCTTTCTCACCCCTGTGACAAAGTTAAGGGTATTACGATGCTGGTAAAGAAGGGAAATAATTACCTCTATACTGATATAACTGTGTCCATAGATGGGCTTACTGTAGTATAACTGTAATTTTTTAAAAATCACAGTCCTAATCAATTTATATTGATCAAATCTTTGTTTCATCCTCTCAAAAATCATATCAAAATGATTGAACAAGAAATAATATATTTTTCAACTAAACCCTCTAATTTTAATATTTTTATTTTATATGAATTTTCTGATGCCTTCCTACAGCCTGCAGAGATGACATCTGCAAAAACCTCATGGCAACCTCTCTCTGTCTTACTATAATTAATAGTGTTGTTGGTAATCCAACAGCCCTGTCACAATAAATAGGTTCTGTCATAGTGAAAAAAGCAATGTCAGTGTTTTGTGGCAGGGCGGAACTTGGAACATTTCAATTGTATTCAAGTAGGTTGTTTTTATGTTAGCTCTGTAAACTCTTGGAGGGAGTGACTGTTTTCTGGTATATATAATATTAACATCAAAGAGAAAGGAACACAAGGCAAAATAGGGAAAGGACAGGTTAAAGGATATTTAGATAAATTAAAGCCTGATGAAATTCACCCTAGGGTAATTAAGTAACAAGCTGAAGCAATCTTGGAACTTCGCACAGATATCTCAAGAACTGATGGAGGATGAGCAAGGTCCCAGAAGACTGGAAAAGAACAAATCTAGTGCCTATCTTTTAACAGGAGGAACAAAGAGAACTGGAGATTTCTAAACTTCAGTGCCTTGAAAGATAATAGAACAACTTATTTAACCACCAGAGCACCTACAGAATCCTAGGGTAATATATAATAACAAACATAGATTTGTGAAGAACAAATCATGCCAAACCAACCCAATTTCCATCTCTGACAGGGTTACTGGCCTAATGGATGGGGAGTAAACTGGAGATGTGATATAACTTGGTTTTAGTAAGGCCTTTGAGTTGGTCCCACATGACATGCTCATAAGCAAACCAGGGAAATGTGGCCTACATGAAATTACTATGAGGGGAATGCATAATTGTTCCAACAATCATGCTTAAAGAGTATTTAGGATGGTTTACTGTCAAACTGGGCTGAAGTATCAGTTAGGGTCCTATAGATGTCTGTCCTGGGTCTGTTACTATTCAGTAGTTTCATTAATGACTCGGATGATTGAGTCAAGAGTATGCTTATAATTTTTCTCAGAAGATACCAAAGTGGGAGGGATTGCAAACACCTTTTAAGAACAGGCTTAGAATTTAAAACAGCCTCAACAAACCGGAGAAATTGGTCTGAAATGACAACAGTCTGCAAATACTTCTGGCGACATCCTGCACCTAAAAATTATGTGCACAATATTTTCAAATTCTGCAAAATTCTGCAAATTTTATTTGTCAAAATACTACTATATAATCAGAGCAGTTTCAGTTATTTTGGTAATTGATTTCAAAATTCCTGTCTGTGAGTAGGCAAGTCTATAACAACACAGACATACAAATTCCCCCAGGAAAAGAGAGCTAAAAAAACCCTATAGCAACCAACTTCCTGTTTCTCTGCCCCCTTCCAGATCTACGTTTCTATGATTCTGTGGCATGCTTTGTACATTATGGACAATGCCATGATATAAATTAATATTGCCACAATAACAATTTTATCTTTTTTATGTTTGTCACGCAACAGAAATTTCTGTACATCAGTTAATAACTTATTATGTAGCCATATTGGCTTTTGAGGGAAAAAGGGCAGTTGGGGTACATCTAGACTACAGGCTTTTGTCGACAGAGGCTTTGTCGACAGATACTGTCGACAAAGCACATCTAAACTACAGCCAGTTCTGTCGACAAAGCAAGCTGCTTTTTCGACAGAGAGTCTAGACGCTCTTTTTTGAAAAAGTACAGTGTGTATGCAATAGCACCTTTTGTCGATAGAACTCTGTTGACAAAAGGAGTTATTCCTCGTAGAATGAGGTTTACCGCCATTGACAAAACTGCCACGTTCTGTTGACTTACTGTCGACAGAACTCGGTCGTAGTGTAGACGCAGGTATAGTTTTGTCAACAAAAGTCCACTTTTGTTGACAAAACCCTGTAGTCTAGACACACCCTTAATGTGATACAATTTACTGTATTGATAAATATGTAAATTTTTACTCATGTGAACTCATGTGAAAAAGAAGCATCTGGCCTTAGCGCAAACTGCTGCAAAAACATGGAGCTGTTAATATATGTTAGGAATCAGATTCATTCCCTGGATAGCACAATCAAGAGCTAACAATACAGTGATAAGATCAAGATTTTCAGAACTGACCAGTTGATTTGGATATCTAATTTGACACCATACAGAGCATCTTCTTGTGAAGTTTCTATGAAACTGTAATTTCATATGTAACCCTGAGGCACTGAGACTACAGGCAAGGGAGAGTGAAGTGTGCTCTCCAGCCTTAGCTGAGAGCCCATTGATTTTTAGCTCATTCAGTAGAGTCACATGGCTTTAGCCCCTAAGATTGGAGGTTCAATCCTTCTTGCTGACAGACCTAATCGGCTTTGCACATGGTAATTTTGTCCTCTCAGATGTCGTCCCTTCCTTTGCATTGTTACTTTTGCACTTGCCCCTTCTGGCACAACTGTGTCATAATTATTTTAATATAAAATTTCCAATGATCAATAAGTAGGTATGGCATAGAAAAGCATATACCTAATAAATACAACAGAAAGGTCACATGAGAAATAGGACACTATTATGGGGAAGGGCTTGCCTGTTTTGGGAGGAGAGACTGTTTTTCATTTGAACATGGATTTTTTTTCAAGTTTACAGGCCGTCCCCACTAAAAAAACAAACAAACAAACAAAAAAAAGCCCCTGAACTTACAGCAAAACAACTTAAAGTGGGGAATTTTTTTCCTGCAGCTGACTTCCTTCCATTTGCGCAAGTTGGGGGTTTTTGTGCGTCTTAAGAGAGGAGAGTGGGAGGTCTTATAACGTATCAGTTCCTACAAGCACCACAACTTTAGTGCGGAATGGATATATACTGGGGTGACTTGTAACGGAGTGGAGGGGTGGTACCTGATTGAGTATTTTGAACGGAAATGATATTGCTTGATTATTTATTATTGGTGTTTCAGGAGATCAGGGCTCCACTGTGCTAGGCACAGACACATAGTAAGAGACAGTCCTTGAGTTTATAATTTAAAGGGACAAACGGTAGGAGAAAACAAATAGTATCCCCATTTTACAGATGTGAAACTGATTTATGATTCAGTTATTGCCATCACTGAGAGGCTAGCTCTTCTGAGGTTCATTGAACATTGAGCCCAATCCTGTGAGCCATTGACAAAGTGAGGGTGAAGGTGCTTAGAACCTCTCAGGATGCTTGTGTTGCAGAAAGGAAATCGGGTTGTCGGTAAATTATGCATGCACACTTGATTGCAGTTTTGTGATTGGTTTAATTACTTTTGTTAGCTCTGGGATTATTTATTTTGATTGCCTTCTGTAACAGCCATAAAAGCTATACTTTTAGCCACCTAAAATCATGGTGGAAAGCTCAATGTTTTATATAAATGAGAGAGAAGACAACAGCTTGGTATTCACTAATGCTTTGATGCTTAAATTATATTTTTTTTTTTTTTCTGAACTGTGCTCCACACTTAGAGATTTCATTTCATTTGTCCATACCAGAATCAAAAGGACTGTTGTGCATCAGCATTTTTAACGAGTGTCTTTTTGCGAAGGAGATTAGCTTGAAATGAATTCATTTTGGCTGTATGGACAGGTGTTTTGAGTTTGTGGAATTGGAACACTTATCGGGAAATGTTTTGAATGGGTACTTCAACTTGTACCTATCAGAGCTGATCGTTGGAGATGAGTGGCTGAAATAAAAATGAATGTTACATTGTCCAAGCAGCAGTGTAGCAGTCCCTTACTCTTGTGCTGGGAGGGAGGCCACTCCGTCTCACTGCAGTCAGACAGAAATCAGTAGTCTCCCAGGGGGAAGCTCTGCTTCTCTGGCAGGGCAGAGCACAAATAGTCTTTGGTGTAGGCCTCTTGACCTACAATAAGCGTGCAGCTATGCCAGATGGTGGATGGCAGTGGGGGAAAGGAGAAAGAAAGTTGGGAGACTGCGGCCCATCCTGTTCCACCAGGTCCCAGCCCAAGATTCTATCAGTGGTGGGTGGTTCTGCCACTGATTTAGCAGGGAAACCACTGAACCAGGATACCTCACTTTACCCAGCAGCCTAACAGGGTTAAGGTCTGAGTCTCCTGGGCTACTATCTACCCAATTGTTGGTGCTCCATTGAGCAGGAGCTCTGCCTCATCACTTCAGTCGGGTAACAGTCACTTCATTCACTCCTTGGGGTCTTCTGTTTCCTCAGACAGCAGGGAACAGCTCTGCTCAGGGACTAAATCCGGAATCCTATAGAGGTTTCAGCTCCCTCAAGAAACATCTGCTCCCTTCTGTGGTGCAGCCCCAGCTGAGCTCAAGGGCTGTCCTTTTATACTTTCTGTCTTGCCCCAAGACAGAGATGGGTAGATTTAGCTCTACCCACCAGGAGGTGTAGCGGTCCCTCACTGTACCGTTTTGGAGGCAGGCCTGTCCACTTCACTACAAGAACTAAGTGAAATATTTGCATTTGTCCACCAGCTGTTTCCCACCCCTTTTTCTTGATTCTGCTTTATGCAGTTTAGCATTTGTTCAAGATTTTGTTGGGGTTTTTTTGCTTGAAGAAATGCTTAGAAATATTTCAGTGGGAGGATTGTTGTTGTAGCTGTGTTGGTTCCAGGATATGAGAAAGACCAGGTGGGTAAAGTGATTTCTTTTTAGAGAAGTCTAATGGGAATAAAACTGTAATAGTAACAGAAAATCAGATTTATCACTTTAATGACAAATATTTCACATTCATTACAAACAGAAGAGAGGTTGTGATACAATAATACCTGTAAGAAATATGTTACTTTGACTCCCTGATTACTATAATTAAACATAAAAGGCACAAGTGTAGCTTAGTCGAAGGTGAGACTGCACCCACCAGGGCTCAGGCAAAGGTTTCTTCCCCTCTGAGTCAGCAGGCAGCCACTACATCTCACTATATACCTGGGTATAACACACAGGGAATCAGCTAGGTGACTAGTGTTGTGAGTGCAATCCTGTGGCTAAGGCCAACAGTGCATCCCAGCCCCAGGGTTAGAGCAGTGGAGCAACCAGTTCCAGAGTCTTAAGCCTGTACTCAGGCCAAGCAGACAGTTGGTAAACCCAGGCCCTCGTTCACAGTGGGTGGCAATTATACAGTCAGTAAACATAGGCCCTAATGCAGTGCAGGTGACAACAAGCAGTTTAGGGGCTCAGGTCTATGCTCAGTTGACATAATCATGGGCTCTGTTTAAGCCAGACTAAGCATGTGGAAATGGATGTGGAAAAGTGAATATCAAAGATGGGGGAAATTGTCTTTGTAGTGGGTTAACCAGTTAATGTCTTTATTTGACACTATCAACTTGGGCTTGAATAAAGCTACTAACTGGTTAATGCATTAAAAAGGCAATTTTCCCTTTCTTTGATATTCATATTTCCACATCAAAAGCTATGAATGGGACACATCCACCCTGACTTAATTAGCTTCATTAACACTATTTCTACAATTGACAAGTAACTGCCTTTGCTGTTGTATATGCCCTGGATTCTGTAATTTCCACTCCAACTAATCTGATGAAGTGAGTTTTACCCACAAAAGCTCATTATCTAATATATTTGTTAATCTCTAAGGGTATCTCTACACTACAGAATAGCGCTGAATTAAGAAATGTAACTTCAGCTACGTTAATTGCGTAGCTGAAGCCGAAGTACCTTAACTCGACTTTTGGCACTGTCCACATTGCAGGAAGTTGAAGGGAGAACACTCTCCCTTTGACTTCCCTTACTCCCTGTGGAAGCAGGGTTACTGGCATTGACCAGAGAGCCCCTCTCAGTTCAATTAGCGTGCCTTCACTAGACCCACTAATTCGAACCCTGGGAGATCGACAGCGGTAGCTTGGATCTTCTCTGTAATGTAGACATATCCTAAGGTGCCACAGGTCTGCTAATTGTGAATCTGGAGGAAGTAAAAGTCATAAAAAGATTTCTGCAAGTGAATCTGTGGGAGGATTTACAACAGGGTCAGGTCTAGCTGCACACATTTTTGTAAGAGCCCTCCCTGCTAATCTGTGGTGTGAAAATCCATTGGGTCCTCCTTACAATGCACTTACTTACAGCTTTGCAGCATATTCCATGTGATAGTAATGTAGGTACATTCTAACAGTGCAGTGTCTGAAAACTGGATTCAGATACATATCCATCATAGTTCCTCCATCTGGTTTTGAGCACAGAGGACAAGCAGTGAGGGTGGGGCCAAACCATGATCAAAAATGATTTAAAAAAACATACTTAACCAAAGTTTGATCCCCTTCGCACTAGCCAATTATGTGTACTGAGAACTGACTTAGCGGGGCCACTTTTCAGCACCAGTTTAACACACAGTTCCAGACAGGGAAAAGATAACATATGTAGTGTATATTATATTTTCAGTGCCAGTGAAACTTATTGTCGAGCTTTGCTTTCCTCTTGCTGCAAAGAGGAACATTAACATTGGTGACATTAAATGAATAACTCCCCTCATAGCAGCAGCAGGGAAACAGGGAAGTGAGTTAGAAGTAAAGGTAAAGACAATTTTAAGTGGGCAGAGTGGTAAATAACCCCATAGGTCATGTTTTTTACCATATCCTATCTGGTGGTATAAGAACAATCTGATAAAAAAATTCAAATTTGGATGCCCGGTATTGCCAAGTCCGAACATTCCAAAATTGTGAGCCAGCATTTCACTTTCTCCCTGCTATGCCCCTTCATAATCATTAAACATAGTAAATATTGAATTCTTTTTTTTTCTTTTTGAGCCCTGAAGGATCATTTCAAGTCTTTCTCTGCAGCCATGAGAGCAAGACTTTTGTTGATAAAAGCTGAATCACATGACTCCAGAGCCTGAGGCTTTAAGAAAAACATGAAATATCTTGAGACTCACAATAAAATCATAAGAGTTGGCAATACTGCGAGTATCCTTAAACTCAATGGGCCTGCTTACATGCATAAAATTGTTCCTGTACATAAGTGTTTGTAGAATCAGGGCCTAAGTTGGTTTCTGATACTTGGATATATCTCTCTGGTATGTGTATGATGTAAACATCTTTTTTGAATGTTTTGAAAGCTGTGAGAATTCTCTGAGGCATAACATTTGGGGGGAAAAGTCTTGACTCTTGAGGTAGAAGATGCTCTAAGTATAAAGTATTGTTAGGATCATCATAACGTTGGTAAAAAGGAATGTGCCCTTCCTTTTGGATCAAGTATGAATTATGAGGTAGTTATATTTTTCTGACTTTTTTCTATTTTTATTACTTATTGTTGGGTAACCCTAATGTTTTGCATTTTAACAGCAACCCACACAAATTCAAGTATTAAATTGCTCCTAATGACCATTTTGTTAATTACTGACCCCCTCTGCTTTGGCTCAGCCTGTACTACTCACCAGCTTCCAGGGGGTTATTATTTGTTAAATTCTACCATACAGTGATTTGCATGGTAAATTATTTCATATCTGTGTTCAGACTGAGAACATTACTAAAGCTGCAGTTTTGTTTTATTGTTGCCTTTAGTTCAGTAAGCTTTCAGCCTAGAGATAGTTCATCTGTCCCTACAGGGAACGTGAGTGTAATCCCATACTTGCCAGAACCATAAATTACATTCTCTCTTTCACTATAATACTACTTGCTCTCAAAATTGCATCGTGCAGAGAGAGATAAATTAGCTCTGTGTACCCCTCAGCTAGTATTTTATTCTGCAAAAAGTAACCTCTTTCTGGCCAGGTACAGCAGGAAACTGTTTTAACTTGAAGCTGTTAAAGGATTCAGTTTAAAGTTTTATTTGTATGTTATTCCTTTTTGGCTTTCTTCTTTTTTCCTCTTCTCTCCTCAATTCTCTGGGGTGTAAAATCCTTCAGAAGTTAGATTGTCATTTCGTTTTATATCACCACAATTTTCCTTCTCCTACAAATGGGTGTATGGTGGTTCTACAGTGGCAATGAGTGAAAAGCTGACTTGAGATTTGTGCAGCTCCTGCATTTCTTGTTTTACCTATATCTTTCAAAGTCATTTAACCACATAATTGAAAATCAGCCATCTGTTTTTGTCAAAAGCCCACCTTTCAAACTGTCCAAAGGCTGTATTCATAAGCATGATGAGAATGCTCATAATTGAGTATTGCGGCTCTGAGAGAAGTGGGCATGAGAACGGCCATTCTGGCTCAGACCACAGATCCATCTACCCAGTGTCCTGTCTGCCGACAGTGGCCAATGTCAGATGCCACAGAGGGAACATACAGAACAGGCAACCAAGTGATCTATCCCCTGTCACCCATTCCCAGCTTCTCGCTTGTTCGGTGGGCCAAATTTTGCTGTTGGCTATTCATTAAATAGCTCTCATAGACTTCAGTAGGAATTGCTTGTGTACTCTAATGTCATAATTTGGCTCTTTGATTTAGGTAAAGTGAAGGAGTTTATTTAAAACAAACCTACAGGCATTAAAGAAAATCTACTGGTGTATACAGGCCATTCTCGCAATAAGTCCAAGATAAGTCCAAATGTTTTGGAACATATAGTGAAGCAACTTAAAGTGGACAATTTTTTCCCTGTGGCTGACTTCCATTTGTGCAAATTGGATTTTTTTTGTGTGTGACTTAATAGCGGGAAATGGGAGGACTTATAACACATCAGTTCCTATAAGCGTCAATGACTTTAATGCGGAACGGATGTATGCAAGGGTGACTTATAGCGGGGACGCCCTGTAATCAGGTAAAAAAAACCCACATTTAAAATTCTCCAAAGACTAATTGTGCTCTGGAATGCTCATTCATATTGCCCATTAAAATTAGATGCAGTGGCATGAATGCATCAGAGTGAAACATTGGTCTGAATGTTATGCTAACGGGGGAGCTTTTCTTCACTGGGTTCTTGGTCTGAGATCTCCGCTTGCATATGCTGATAGTTTTATTTTTAAGTTTGCCAATGGAAACAAATATCTATATGAAAGCCAGTTGTAGGATGAAACCCTGAGGCAGTTTGCGTGAGTAAAAGGCAAGGAAGTCTAGAAGTATTTTAAAAAGGCAAAAAAAAAAAAAAAGTAGCGTCTATAATCAGAAGTCTCGGCGTGAGTTCTTACATGGTGAAAATCTTTCTTTGCCACTTCACAAGAGGGTTTTCAATCCCATTGCCATGTCAATTGCCAACATCATTGCAGAAAGCACCGTCAGCACTTCAGCATAAAACCACTGAAACAAAACCGTAAGCCACATAGTATGCTGTCCCAAAGACTAGAGGGTTGAGGTCGTGAAGGTCAGGCCCCTAATAAGGGAGTGTTTTAATTGGTTTCTCTTCTCCCCCTTTCTCCTTTGCAAGCTTTTGGGCCTTTGCTAGGTCATGTGCTGGGATTATGAAGCTGTATGGAGAAAATTGCAATTATACAAATATCGCTATTACTGTGACACATTGCAGATAGGGGGAGCACAGGGCCTCTACTACCAAGTAATCCTGTAAATTGCTTAAAATAACAACAAAGAGCACTATGCACATTTTTCATCCATTGTCAGGCTGAAATAAATAGGTCTTTCTTTAACATGCCTAATCCTGCTAAACAGTACAAAATCCTATTACTCAATGAATTATAAATCCTGCTTCAGCACCTCATTTGTCCTGGAGTGTTTCATTGTGAAAAACAGAAATTCAATACCTCATTTGATTCGCACAATCCCCAGCATGACCGATTTCCCTCCACTACCACCCTCCTTTAATGTTGGTGGTTCGCTCTAAGGTTTACTCTACTACTACTCTGAATTCTTGGGAGAAAAATAAGACAGCATTAGCTGTTAAAGAATCTGCCTCCTGGTTCCTTTTCTTACTTACTGACTGTGGTGAATTAGAAGTTAATGCAACACAGATTTAAGCCCATGGTAACTTTGTGATGGATGTGTATTGGGTTGTACTTTTTCTTCAGGGGAGCACTTAATACTGTTAGTGTTCTACTGTTTTCCCACACCAGGGATTGAAGAGACTCCGATCATTTCTTTAAAAGTTGGCTTTATATGTGCATAGATGACCTAGATACATGACTAATGCTTCTTTGAGATATAAGGGTGCCAAATGCAACTCTCAAGGATAATAGTCCTTATATTTCCTGTTTGTTTTGTTGTAAAACAGAAGTCTCATGTGAGATGTCCACATTTTGCTCCATTAAAGGACTGCTTGGGCAGCTGGCCAGGATCTTAGGAGCTGCATCAAATTTGCATAAATTATGGATGATTGCGTATTAATAACATGGGAGTGCAGCCTGCACACAGATGACGGCTTCCGCCATGCAGTGTGCTCCAGCCTGATCCCAACATTGACCCATGAATGGTGCATGAAGGCAGAACCTCTGTAATGAGTACCTCATCCGCAGGCCATAAGGGGACAGTAATTCCACCAATTTTGATATTATGTGTTTAAGAACATAAGGGAGGAGGCGCGGGTTGGTGTGGTTCCAAAAGAGATTGAAAAACAAACCAATAGTTTCTTATGGAGCCATTGGAGTTACACCAGGAATAAATTTGACTCGCTGTCTTGCATTTGCAAAGATTAGGGTCAGATTGTGCCTGGCTTTGTGAGAGAATATAAATGTGGTGTGAGAGGGTGAGAAGCCTCCCCTTTTGCAACCCTGCACAGCCGTAAGCCTAGTTCTAGCAGCATAGGTGACTTGTGGTAGCACTTGGAAGGTGCATGCCCGCCCCCATACTCCTTCCAAAATTGTAATTGCTAACTGGCATAGGATGGTTTGGGGCAGCGGCCCCAGGCCCTGCACTTTTCAGGGCCCTGCAGCGGATGCCCCAGCCATTCTGTGGACAGGACTCATGGATTTCCTGGGACTGAGGGCCTGGTGTGGCTCCAGCAAGAATCGTGCCATCCCCCTCACGGTGGCAGCAGAAGCTAGATTAGCCCAGCTGCCTGTTCTGCTCCACCCCACCACCCTCGCCCAGCCTGCTGCGTGTGGCTTCTCAGTGGTGGCAGGAAGCAGAGCACTCCAATCCCAGGCTCCATTGCCACAGTGAGTTGTCGGGGCAATCCCTGCTGCTGTCGCTCCAAGCCCCACAATTCCCTGGGCTGCATTGTGAGGAGGCAGGGGCAGAGCAGGGGAGGGGCTTGGAGAAGGGGCAAAGTGGGGGGTGGGGTGGGGCCTGGAACAGGGACAGCTTGCTCCAGGCTCTGCGCCTGGGCCTCTGGTGATGGGGAGTTGCCCCAAGCTCCGCTCCCCTCTCAGGACTGCTCTGCTAACTGGGGTCCCCTCTCATGTCCTCTCCCTGTTCTGCTGGGAGGCCTTCCCTGCACCCCCCTTCTCCCTACAGGCACTAGTCACCTATTCCTAGCCAGCTAAGCAAATGAAGCAGAGCTGGTCAAACACAAAATAGGAAGGTGGAGTATAAGCTCCAGTAGGGTCAGTCGGGCTACAGCTAAAGTATTAGTGGAAGAACCAGGCTGAATTCGAGTTGAGTTAGCCAAAATTCCTTCTGGGCTTTGCTGCTGCATCTTTGCTTCTGTTCTCCCCACTTCCCCTCTGCCTTCTTCCTAGCCAGTCATAGCTCTGTCTGTAAAAGCCTGAATCTAACCTCTGGAGTTTGAAAGATTGTGTTTCAGATTGTATATAGTAAATATTTTAAAATCTCTTTATATCCAGTCTGTAAACAGTTTTGTTTTCCTGCTACTGCCAGTATTTAAGACTTGGTAGTTGATGTAAATTTAACTGTACTCTATCAACTTCATTAATCACTCATCTAGTGTTTCCATCTTTGTATTCTGGTTTTTCCACCTCTGTATATATTTTTAAAGGTTTATTTAACAAAGCAGTCTGTTACTTTTAATGGACATATTTTCCTCCATATCATATGTAATGCTTTTCAAGATAGTCTTTTGATTCCGTTTCTCTGCTCCTTATGAAGCATCATAGAAGCTCATAGATGTATTTTCCTTAGAGAAAAAGATGCTCTGTGAATCACATATTGTAAATCTAACTCGTCAGTAGCCTAGTACTGTCAGCCTCAAAGATTCTCAAACATTTTCCACCTACAATTCAAAAGCCACATTTTTCCTATTATAGAATTTTCCTAGAATCCTTAACTCTGGAAAGAGAGAGAGAGAATATCCTCGCTATAAGTCCAACATACATACATTCCAAAAAACTTGGACTTATAGCGAAGCAACTTAAAGCGGGGAATTTTTTTCCTCATGAATGACTTCCATTTGCACAAATTGGGTCGGGTGTTTTTTTCTATGACTTAAGAGCGGGGAATGGGAGGACTTGTAATGCCTGAGGTCCTACAAGTGTCAACAACTTTAGTGTAGAACGGATATATACTGGGGCGACTTATAGGGGGGACGCCCTGTTTGTTCAAGAACTCCTCCTAAACGGTAAGGGCTAGGGCCGCCAAATTTGGTAAGCAGCTTCCTCTTCCCCTAACTTAAAGCAAGGTCAGGGTTTGGTTGTGCCAGGATAACTAGGAGCCGTGGGGAAAGGACTGTTTTCCATAACATGGAAAGGAAGGGGCTGTTCAGAGGGATATGTTATGAGAGTGAGCCCACAGCAAAGAGCTATCCTGCACAGTGTGCACTGGGGGCAGCTGTACCATCAAAGGAGTGACCCGCAGGGATGGGGCTCCACCATCTTGCCAGCCAAAACACTGGTAAGTAGCCTCCTTGTCCAAAATCCTTTTTCCCCCTCCTGGTCCTTGGCCACAGGGCCATGGGGAGCAGAGATAAAAGGCCCCAGGTGGTTGCAGTGCGGGGGTAGGAAGAGAGAACAGGCCCCTGGGCAGGTGAGAGGAATCTGGGGTGAGAGGAGAGAGAGGGTATGTCTAGATTACATTGGTTTTTCGAAAAAACTTCACCTGCGTCCACACTGCAGTCACGTTCTTTCGAAATTAAATCAGAAGAAGGCAGGGTTTTTTTCCACACTGGTAAACCTCAAATTACAAGGAAGAACACCTTTTTCGAAAGAGCTCTTTCGAAAAAAGGCGTGTGTGGACATGGAAAGGGACATTTTTCGGAAGAAGAGGCAGTTGAGAAAAGCACAGGTGCCCTAGTGGCCATTCTATGAATAGCAATCAGGGCTTTTTTTCGAGAGAGCGTCCATGCAGTCTGGACGCTCTCTTTCGAAAAAGCAGATCGCTTTTTCAATCCGGCTTTGAGGTGTGGATGCTCTCTTTCGAAAGAAGCTTGCAGTCTAGATGTCCCAGAGAGAAAACAGGCCCTGGGAGGGAGAGTTCTGGTGGGGGGTGGGAGGGCGGAGAGAGAGAAAAGAGGCCCTGGGTGGATAGGGGAAGGGCTGGAAGGGAGAGAGAGAGATAACAGGCCCCAAGCAAGGATAGGGCTGAGAGGGGAAGAGGACAGGACTTGGGTGGGCAGAGGGGCTGTGGGATGAGAGAGAAGAGGCTCCTGGTGCCAGGTTTCCTGCTGCACACACACACACACACACCCATCCCCATCCCCAAAGCCCTGCCCTGAAGGACCCAGGAAATACCTCCTAAATCTGCTAGCAAATAAATAACTCCAAAGCCTTCAGTCTTTGTAACAGAGAATAATTTGCTAATATAACTCTTTTTTCCATATGTAGCAGAGCAGACAGTTTCATGCAGTGAATGTTAATGCTACTTTGAAAACACACTAAACATTTTTTGGGAGAAAGCGTTTCTCTTGCCCTCTGGGTTGGGAAGTTCCTAGATGCAGGAGTATCCTTGCAGTCTGAGAAGATGGGGAGATCATCTGGGGCTCCTATGGAGACTCTGAGGCACTACTTGGGTAGAGGGCAGCAGTAGTGGCCAACATATAATAGGGCATGGTTACCTGCCACCCCAGAGCACATGTGGCTATGCACTCCCTGCCACTCCCTGGCACTGTTCCCCATCACTATGGGTGTTACTTTATTATGTATGTAATACTTACTACAATTATTTTGCATGGTTTTTTACAGGCAAAAGGAACATGTTCCTATTCAGAAGAATTTACAGTCTAATAGCTAGACACACCTGCAAGTACTTTCACTCATTAATAAAGCTGGGCAAGTAATTGTTGGTTTTGGTCCACTGGAAGTTCAGAAAAAGGAAAAATTGTTTGCTCCAATTTTAACCAAAACCAATACATTTTTGAATTTTCAGTGAATCAAGAAATTTGGGAAATTTCATTTTAGGAAATTTCATTTCAGGTTGTCAAAATGTTAGCATAAAATACCTGAACAGTCAGGTTAGATCTAGACTACAGTCCTTTGTTGGAAAAAGATACCCAAATTGTGCTCCGCAATTTGCGTAGCTTTTTCCGATAGCTATTCCGGAAGAGGTACACAGGGCTTCCCAAAAGAGCGCATTTGCTCTTCTGTTAAAAAAAAAAAAAAAAAAGCGGAAGAGCAAATGTGTTCTCTGGAAGCGGCAGAGTTTTTCCGGGATACCGGTATCCCAGAAAAACATACCAATCTAGACGTACCCTCATTGTGCTCAAGAGAGAGGGACTCTGTAACGCAGTGGTTAGGGTACTCACTTAAGAGGGGAAGTGGGAGATCTGGGTTTAAGTCCTTGATCCAATTAGTAGTTAATTATTTATACAAAGAGGAATAGTTTCATTAGGAGAGCTTAAGAAGAATTTACCCCCAGAATAGCCTATAGTGCAGTACTTAGAGCACTGTGGTAAATCTGGGGGACTTTGATTCAAATCCTGCTTTAGTACCAGGGATTCAAACCTGAGTCTCCCATATCCCAGGTAAATGGCCTAACTGTTGTTGGATTATAACACTAGCTTCTCCTTGGTTGTGTGAATGGCTCCTGAATAAAAGGTTTATCACACCTAAAAATGGAAACAGTTTGTTTCGGAATGATCAAAGCAATTTGTTGTGATGTTTCTGCGAGTTTTTGGTTTATTTTTGACTGAAACAATTCACAGAAGCCAACATGAATTCATGACATGTTTTGTACAGCCCAAATCCGCACGTTTTTGCCAAATTCATAAATATAAGCCCAAAAAATCATTCATCTTCACTCATGAGAAATTATCTGTATCTGAAGCAGTTTCCTAGAACTCAGTGGGACTACTCACATGTACAATAGTATGCCTGGGCGTAGGTGTTTGCAGGACTAGGGCCCAAATGAATAGGCCTGAGGTTCATTTACAGTGCTGTGTAGGGGCCCAGGACTGTAACAATAATTGGGGGTGCTGTAGAGTAGCAGAGAGATGCACTGAGAAAGCCAGAGTCAAATAGCAGGGAGCACTGTCGGTCACAAATGAGATACTGGCAGATACTGCTTGAGAGCCCCAAGAATGAAATGACAAAGGCTGTCACAGGTCAGAGCTGAGGTGTTTTGGCACAGCTGCATGGAGGCCCAAAAGTTTGCAGAAGGGTTGGAGATTATTGATGCCCTGCTTTCCTTTTGTCCATGATTTTAGTCCTGCACTTCAATGAGCATTAATTTTACCCACATATATGAGAAAATATGATTTGTCTAAAAGCCTAAACCTATGATCTTGTATAATGTTGTTCAAAATATAGGAGAGATGGGATGCCATAAATTATACCATGATTAGCTTTTATACTCTCATGTGACTATTGATTTGAAACTCAAAGTGTAACCCTCATTCTTGGAAGATTTTGGGAGTATTGGAGTTATAAAAAGCCCCTTAAACTCCATGGCAAACTAGATTCCGCAAATTCTGCAAACAGAAGAAGGGGTGTGAACTTAGCTTCCCTTGGGGCTTAAGCAATAGCTAACAAACAGACTGAAGTCTTGGGTAACCTGCTAAACTCTGTTAATTTTTACAATAATGCGCATACAGTATTTATGAGGTGATCCTTGTGTGCCAAAATGGTATAATTGTACTTTACAGTAATGCATGCAAGAGAAACCAGAAAGTTCAAAGCTTCCTGTACACAGATTTTTGCCAGGAATTCCAATGAGGAGCTTACAAATATTTCTCTGAGCTGCTCATTGAACTAACAGCAAAAAGATGCTGCAGGGCAGAATGAAATAGTTCATAAAAGAAGAATTTTAAAATATTGTATAGTCTGATCTCGAGCTGTGTGAATACTGCCCCCTCCCAAAATTATTTGGGAATCTTGACATTTTTAAAATTCACATTGGTTATGTACCGTTTTTCCACTAGTATTTTAGCAGACTCTGTTATCTTCAGGAATGTTAGCTAAACCAAGTAATGTCAAGTGAATATTGTAAACTACATGAGGAAAGCAAATTGGACATTGATAGCGAGGATTTAATTACACAGAAACCTGATTCCAGAGTTATGCTCCTCCAATCCAATACCATGTGACTTATATGGCCAAATCTGTATAAACTTGTGAATAGCCAATTCTTGAAGTAAAACTCAGAGTGAACATTTTGCAAGCAATCTAGTAGTATTATTTTATTAATTTTATTATTGTAGCATCTGGGGGCTAAAACTGAGATCAGCTCCATTGTTCCAGGCACGGAAGAAACATAAGATGACACAGTCTGCACCCCAAAGAGCAAATAAAAAGAGACAAACAAAAGATTGGGACCAAAGCACAGTGGCCTTATTTTGACAGATTAGCAAGCCTGGCATAGAACTATTAAGTGACTTGCCCATGGTCAGTAAAGAAGTCTCTGGAAGAGAGAGTAATTGAACCAGGTTTCTCTTTCCTGGCAAGAGACTTTATTTCCAAGACCATCCTTTCTGTTTTTCATGTTTGTTTATATAATTTACTTCTGACTATGGATTCTTTCAATTCATAGGCTGAAATACATTCATCAAAAGATTTTAAGCCATGAACGAACCAGAAATGTTGATGCTTGGAATTTATTTGCATACATTAAAAACAGCTATATTCAATAAATAAATTGTTCCCCGAATACTGTTCCCCTGGTGCTCGTGTAATAGTTTGCTAGTGCAAGGAAGACATTTCCAGCAGTGTCCCTTTGACATTGTAATTCATCTTGATCCAGACGGTGGCTTTTCTTGTGGTGGTCTTTAAATCTTGATATGTGTCAACCCGATTTGATGAAAAATATTCATTTGCTCTTTCTTGGTGATGATAATCCTTAGCATGTTGCTACCATGAATATATCATATAAAATACTGGATTAATGGAAACCGTTCCCATTACCTCTTTTCTCAATCACTGTGGGCACCATGGTCAACGTACCAGTCACTCTGGTCTTTAAGCTGGGTGTCATCTTTGACTTGGGCCTCTCTCTAGGTCCTCCGAATCCAGGCTATGCTGAAACCTTGCAGATTCTTCTGCAAAATTACCTCTATGGCTTGTCCACAAAGCCATTTAGAGCACAGCAAGCTGAGGTATAAATCTACAGTGCTCTATGCCTGCCACACATTAAGTTGCTGTCTGAACCCTGCTACTGTGCACTAAAAGTTCTGTAGTATTCTTTGAGATAACAGAAAGTTAGGGTACAACAATCTGTTTATTTTCTCCCTCAAGCTAACTCTGTTTTTTTTCCCCAACTCACAGCTCACTAAATTGGAGCGTGGACAGCCTCTGAGATATAGCTTTTCTTTAGGGTTGCCAAATGTTTTAAAAAAAATACCGGACAAAAATTTGAGAAAAATTTGATGCAAGAGAGAGTGGGGTTCAGGAGGTTGGGCTGAAATGGGGTCACGGCCCCTTTAATTGCCACGTGTCCCGAGCGGGCTTCCGTCGGGTGCTAAGCCGGGCCCAGGAAAATCAGAAAAAGTTCCTTCATTAGAAAATAACAGACATTTATATGTCCTATATTTTCTCAATTTGTTTACCGGACACAAAGTCCAAATACTGGGCTGTCTGGTTCAATACCGGACACCTGGCAACCTTACTTTTCTTATCCAAACTCGTGTTCAGGATCTCATTAGTTCACATCATAATTACTTCGGTAACCTCCTCTCTCTTGCCTTGGCAAATTAAGTCTTGCTTTGCTCATATCGATTCATAATATTGCTGCAAAGATCATTTCCCTAAGGGTACACTTGCACCCTCTTTCGAGAGAGTGATGCAAATAAAGACATTCGAAATTGCAAATGAAGCCGGGATTTAAATATCCCGTGCTTCATTTGCATAATCATGTTATGGCGCTATTTCGAAACAGCGCTATTTCGAAATAACAGATGCTGTTAAGACTCGGTTATTTCGAGAGAAAACCCTTCTCTCGAAATAACCCTTATTCCTCATACAATGAGAATTACCAGTTATTTCGAGAGAAGGGTTTTCTCTCGAAATAACCCGGCTTCATTTGCAATTTCAAATGTCTTCATTTGCATCCCTCTCTCGAAAGAGGGTGCAAATGTAGACATACCCTAACTCTTCAGTTTGACCATTTTACCCCCTTTGCAGCCATCCAATGGATCCCGCTTCTCTGTTGCTGCATGTATTCACTTTCAAGGCCTTCAGTACGTATCCCCACCCTACTCTTCATGTCTTATTCAATAACAAAAAGTTGACTCCCACCTCTGGTTGGCCCACGATGCCAGCCTCTGTCACTTTCAAACAAGCACCCTTTCATGATTACTCCCTGTTGTGTATTGGGTTGTAGATATAGATCTTGTTGTTATAGTAACTGAGTTAGGTCACTAGGGGTCAGCCCAGCCGGTTTGGGCTGGTTCCAGTTAGTTCTGTGTTATGCAATAACACAGCAGCTGCTCATGCTCTCTGTGTTTCCACTGATTTCTTCTCAACTGTGGAACTCCACACGATATAACACTCCCATGAGGCCCTTCATGCCTGGGGGAGCCCCCAATAAACCTCTGCACAATTATACTCCTTCAAAACTCTCCTTTCCTGCGATGCCTACACAAAACTCGACAACAGTTGGGCTGCTGAAATCATTGCCTCTGGTAATCATAGAACACTAAAACTGGAAGGGACCTTGAGAGGTCATTGAGTCCAGTCATCATCAATAATATTGTTTTTGTTTAACTCCTCCATCTACCCATGTGTTTTCATTTGTTGCCTTTTTAAATAGATGATAAGCTCTGGAGTGGAGACCATCATTTTGTTCTTTGTTTGTACAGCATCTAGCAGAATGGGGTCCTGATCCATAACCTCCTAGGTGCTATGGTAATACACAGAATTAAAATAGCAGCTACAGAAGCCAAACAGTTTGTTTGGTCGGTACACTTGCAGGGATTTGAAAAGCTCCTTCTGCATGTAGCTCTATCTCTATTCAAAAAAAAATGCTTAATTACATGCTTAAGTGCTTTGTTGAAGAGGGAGGAAGTAACTTACATGCTTCCGTGCTTTGCTGAATCAGTGCCTACATGACTACAAGCAATGCTTTATCACAGTCTGGACAATTTTGCGCTAATAGATTCTGCACTTATGTTGCAGTCCTAAGCTGAAAACAGTAGAATGTAAATATACAGATAACAGGAAATAGTATGCAGTGCCAGTAGTTCATACTCAGTAAAACAAATACATGACAAGTGTGTCACTGCCCTGTCTATTGTAAACATTATCTTTCTGGTTCTGCAGAGATATATAAATCCCAAATGCAGACAGTGTTCAGTGCATTGTTGTCAAGATTTATATAGCTCTCAGACTCTGTTAGGTTAAGCATTTTTTTTAAAGTTGATGGGCAGCACAGAGAAGCCCACATACTGTACATATTTTCATTTATTAAAAATCTTTTTTTTGCTTGACATTACTGACATTTTGCCAAAATATCGTATCTCTGCCTAACTTTATCACACTTATTTTGAATAAGCCACTTACAACAGTTGTATTAGAAGGATGCTTTTCAACTAGATATTGATTATAAGATGCATTCCATACTGATGATGTCCAATTTGGAAAGGATATAAGTTAAGAAGTAGATTGAAAACATTCATGAATATATGGAGTTCTTTTAATGGATTTTTTTTTATCTAAAATGGATTATGGCCATATATATAGCAGAACTTTGAGAATGTTTTGTAATTCAGGGTACTGAAGCCAATACTTAAAGTTAGGAATGTGTGTGTTTGCAGGACTGGGCCTTAACTTGCTATCTGCTATTATATGTGCTATATTTGTCTCTGGGGTCTCTTTTCTCCTTTTTTCTTTGTGCTCTGTAAAAATGCAATAAACTGTTTCATACTTAGATGATTTTTTTTCCTCCTCAACCCCTAACAATTGAAACATTTACTAGTACTAAAGTATTTATCACCGAGTTATCTCACAAACCTAAGGCTTTTGGTGGTGTTTCCCATTTAATTTACGCATTTACTTTTAAAAATTACTTTAAGATAATTTTCAACAAGCAGAAGAGACAATTAAATGTTGGGCTCATGCAGTGATAAGCTCCATGTCAATGTGCATTATAATTATCCTAAATATTTGCTTTTAACATAAAGTGTATTTATATTGCATATCCTTTTCTGTTTGAATCACATAAGTATGGAACATAAGTAAACAACAGTATGTGTATCACACTAATTATGTATGGATATATGTTACACTGAACACACTATGTTAGAAGAATAGTATTAACATTGCAAATCAAGTGCACAATAGTTAGGAGATGGTAGAATTAAACTTTTATTTGGAGAAAAAACATTGCAGCAGCAGAACTAGGGGGGAGAAAAGAAGTATTTCTTCACACAACGCATAGTCCATCTATGGAACTCCTTGCCAAAAGATATTGTGAAGTCATAGACTATAATGCTATGTCTACACTGTGGGGGTTTTCTGGGATACCAGAAGTATCCCAGAAAAACCCTGCTGCATCCAGGGAACGCGTTTGCTCTTCCACTTTTTTTCACGGAAGAGCAAAAGTACTGTTTCAGGGAGCCCTGTATTCCTCGTTTCACGAGGAATAAGGGCTCCTCCGAAAGAGGAGCCTTTTCTGCCATTTGGCCCTATCTAAACAGGGCCAAATGGTGGAAAAGCCTCTTCCGGAAAAACAATTGGAAAAAGCTACACAAATTACACTCCACAATTTGCGTAGCTTTTTCCAATAAAACCCAATAGTATAGACCTAGCCTAACAGGGTTCAAAAAAGAGGTAGGTAAATTCATGGAGGATAGATCCTTCAATGGCTATTAGCCAGGATGAGCAGAAATGGGGATTGCCAGAAGCTGGGAATGGATGACAGGAGAGGGATCTCTTGATGATTCCCTGTTCTGTTCATTCCCTCTGGAGCATCTGGCATTGGCCACTGGGCTGGATGAACCTTTGATCTGACCCACTATGGCCGTTCTTATGTTATTATGATCGTGCAATTAAAGCTGCATCATAATCCATATGCAACAGGGGGCAAATAAAGGTTGCACAGGCAGCCTTAATTCTGTCATTTCCCAACTTTTGAGTGTTTGACTTGACACCCGTAATACAGGTTGTACCTTCCTGGTCCAGCACCCTTGGTATCTGACTGGTCCCAAACCAGGGAATGTGCCAGCCCAGGGGAGATCAGTGCCAGTACCTCTCCTGCCACCAGTTGGGGGGCTCCTCCCTGGTGGCAGCAGAGAAGCCAGCATTGCCCGAGTGGGGAGTGGAAGGAGTGCTCAGGGGAAGAGGCAGGCTGGCTGCAGAGCCCCACAGCTGGAGGCCTGGAGGATAGCCCAGCAGGAATGCGCTGAGCCTGGCGAGGAATGCGCTGATCCACTGTGGGGCTCTGCAGCCACCATGCCTCTTCCACCACATATCCCTCATTCCCATTCCTTCCCCCTCCCTTCCTTCCGTGAGCACTGCAGATGGGCAGTGTGCGACACTCTATAAGCTCTGGGAAGGCGGGAGAGGAGTTGCTGAGCACAGGCCCTGGCTTTTCCCTTTGAGTACTCCCCCTGGAACTCTGGACCATAAAGGTTGAACCTGTAATGCTCTTCTAACATGTCCCTCTATGTGCCAGTTCATAGGTTTTTATGAGAAACCCTTAAAGCCTGAAAATTCATCATTTGGTATCTCATTGACACCATGTGGGTCATCTGTGTAGTTGGAAACTTTAGCTCTAACTCACACACTTTTGCAACTTAAGCTAATGGAGTAATCGAGGGCAGTTGTAGGTTGTCAGCCTCCCTGTAGACCAGTATTAGAGGAGGAATGAGGCTCATACTCTGCCATGGGTATTTCTGACAGCCAGAGGAATGGTGAGACTCCATAATTCTGGATTCCATTCCAGACTCTGGAGAGGATGCCCTCTAGTGAGAACAGGCTTTTCTGTCCATTCCCGCAGTGCTTGGCTCTGTCTGCCCCATGCCTTTTAACCATCCCTATTCTGTCTCTTCCCCACGTCCGGCTCCTCATCCCTGTCCCATCCTCCTCATCTAACTTATCCTACTTTGTATTTATCAGGCTTCTCCATCCTGTTCTGCTCCTGTTGCCTCCTAGATGTTTATCCACATTTTCTCTCTCCTTCCACCATCCCTGGCTTCCAGTCACATTCCTCCTTATTGACTCCCTGACCCACTTTTCCTCTCCATGATCTTCATCGCATCTGTGTCTCTCTCAGGCTCTTTGTCCCAAACTCTTTCCTCAGCTAGGCCCTGTCCTTCTCTTGTACCCTGATTTTTCATCAGATCTGCCTCAGTACCCTCCATCCCCAGTTTTCAGGCTCCATCCTACAGTCCTTTCCACTCACTGCTGGCCTCCAGGCCCATTGTCATCTAACCCTCCCCTGGCTCCTTAACACAGTCTATTCATGACTCTACCAGTCTGCCTCTTCTCTCCTCTCATTCAAATCAGGCAGCTTCCTCCTCTGTGTTGCCTGAGTCCAATAGAGGCACCATTTAGTGCAGGGGTGGCCAACCTGTGGCTCTAGAGCCACCTGTGGCTCTTCTGAAGTTAATATGCAGCTCCTTGCTCAGGCAACAACTCCAGGGCTGCAGCTTCAGGTGCCAATTTTCCAGTGCTCAACTCTTGGCTCCATCTTCTCCTCCAAGCGTATTGCGCCCTCGTTCTTTCCCTCCTCCCACAGAGCCTCCTGAGTGCCATGAAACAGCTGACTGCAGTGGGCAGGAAGCGTGGGGAAGGAAGAGGAGGCACTGATCGGTGGGGCTGCTGGTGGGCAAAAGATGCTGGAGACGGGAGAGGAGGCACCTGATGGGGACTGCTGACAAATTGCTGTAGCTCTTTGGCTATGTACATTGGTAACTGTGGCTCCTTCTCAGGCTCAGGTTGGCCACACCTGATTTAGTGCATACAAAAGATGGCTCCCCCTGCTCTCTGTTTTATTACCTGGCCCACCACAGCTGGCAGCATCTTGAAGCTGTTCAGGGAAAGGCCTGCCTGTCCCCACTGCAGATGTAATCTTCAAGGAATTTAACTTCATAGTTCGAGCAAATCTTTACTGAGCATGTTGAAATTGTGATCTTTCAAAATCTCTTAATTTAGTCAAATTGGAAGGATTTTCATAGATATGGCAAAAGATACATCCCTGACACAGAAGACCAACTTTTTAGCCAATTTCAAGTTCCTGCTCAACAAGCATGAAGATGCAAGAGCTTTTCAAAGGGAATAGCATCCGAATTTTTAACATGAGCAAAAAAATATATTTTCTCCAACCTTGTTCTTGGCAGTGGCTGAGCTGTTTTGTCTTTAAAAAAAATCTAAACACATTCATTATGAGGCAGGCATAGAAAAAATTATAAGCAACTGAAAGCAAGGTTTTATAATAGAAAGTATTGCACAGCCGTAATAACAGGTGATATCATCAACTTTGCCTAACTTATAAAAGGCATTTCTCAAAATGGATTTTATTGAATTAGATTGTTCCTTTAAGCAGTTTTTACTCTTTCTATACTTTAGCTTGATTTTCACTGCAGAGACCCATCCAGTTTCACTTTTCTTTCCACTGAGTTTCTCTTTCACTCTTCGCAATGCGACTGTTTCTGTCTATATCTGATTGTTTGTTTGTTTCTTTGTGTTTTTCTTCATTTTCACTCCTTCACAAGAGAATGTTTACACTTAAAAATATTTTGTTCTCTTAACTAAAAAATAAAACTTGATTAACTTAATTTTGGGCTTATAATGAGCTGACAGTTTGCCTTCAACAAATATGCATCTTTTACCTGCAAATTTGGGCCCTGATTCAGCAAAGTATGCTGAGCACATGCCTAAGGACGTCTATAGTTAAGAAGAAAAAAATAAGAATAAAAAGAATAAAATTGTCAGACACATAGAAGAACATAATTTGTCAGGGAAAAGTCAACATAGTTTCTATAAAGGGAAATCATGCCTTACTAATCTACTACAGTTCTTTGAGGGGGGTCAACAAAAATGTGGACAAGATGGATCTAGTACATATAGTGTACTTAGATTTCCAGAAAGCCTTTGGCAATGTCCTTCACCAAAGGCTCTTAAGTAAGTTGTCATGGGATAAGGTCCTTTCATGGATTGATAACTTGTTAAGACAGGAAACAAAGGGTAGGAATAAATGATACATTTTCAGAGTGGAGAGAGGTAACTAGTGGTGTCCCCTAAGGGTCTGTCCTGGGACCAGTCCTAGTCAACTTAATTATAAATGGTCTGGAGAAAGGAGTAAGCAGTGAGGTGGCAAAATTTGCAGATAATACTGAACTGCTCAAGATAGTTAAGACCAAAGCAGACTGTGAAGAGCTTCAAAAAGATCTCACCAACCTAAGTAATTGGGAAACAAAGGGTACATCTAAATTACATGGCTCCGTCGATGGAGCCATGTAGATTAGTGTACTCGAAAAAGGGAAATGAAGCGGCGATTTAAATAATCGCCACTTCATTTAAATCAAAATGGCCGCCGCGCTGTGCCGATTAGCTGATTGTCGGCACGGCGCGGCAGTCTAGACGGGGATCTGCCTACCCCAGAACCCTTCGTCGGCAGATCCTGTAAGCTTCGTTTCACGAGGCATAAAAGATCTGCCAACGAAGGGTTCTGGGGTCGGCAGATCCCCGTCTAGACTGCCGCGCTGTGCCGACAATCAGCTGATCGGCACAGCGCGGCAGCCATTTTGATTTAAATGAAGCGGCGATTATTTAAATCGCCACTTCATTTCCCTTTGCTGTCCTGCCTAATCTACGTGGCTCCGTCGACGGAGCCATGTAGTTTAGACACACCCAAAATGTCAAATTAAGTTTAATGTTGGTAAATGTAAAGTAATGCAATTGGAAAAAATACTCCAAACTATACATACAATATGATGGGAACTAATTTAGCTATAAACATTCAAGAGAGAGATACTGGAATCATTGTGGATATTTCTCTGAAAACATCCATTCAATGTACAGTGGCAGTCTAAAAAGCAAACAGAATCATTAAAAAATGGGATAGAGAAGAATACAGAGAGCATCTTATTGCCTCTATATAAAACTATGGTATGCCCACATCTTGAATACTGCTTACAGATATGGTTGTCTCATCTCAAAAATATATATTGGCATTGGAAAAGGGCAACAAAAATGATGAGGGGTTTGGAACGGGTCCCATATGAAGAGAGATTAAAAAAAGACTTGGACATTTCAGCTTAGAGAAGAGGATACTAAGGGGGGATATGATAGAGGTCTATAAAATCATGACTGGTATGGAAAAATGAATAAGGAAAAGTTATTTACTTGTTCCCATAATATAAGAACTAGGGGTCACGAAATGAAATTAATAGGCAGCAGGTTTAAAACACACAAAAAGAAGTTTTTCTTTACTCAGTGCACAGTCAACCTGTGGAACTCCTTGCCAGAGGTTGTTTTGAAGACTAGGACATTAACAGGGTTCAAAAAAGAGCTAGATAAATTCATGGAGGTTAGGTCCATCAATGCCTATTAGCCAGGATGGGTAGGAATGGTGTCTCTAGCCTCTGTTTTTCTGGAAATGGATGATGGGAGAGGGATCACGTGATGATTTCTTGTTGTGTTCATTCTGTCTGGGGCATCTGGCATTGACCACTGTCAGCAGAAATGATACTGGGCTAGATGGACCTTTTGTCTGACCCAGTATGGCCATTCTTATGTTCTTAAAAGAATTGGGGCCCATATTTTAATAAGAAGTTCTCTTCTCCCCCATGGATTTAGTGAGTCCAGTAATTTTGCTATCAGCTAAACACGAGAGAACAAAACTATTCTTTCTGCTCATTTTTAGAAATCAAACAATATAAGCATTAATTCTGCCACTGTGATATGAAGTTTTGTGTATGAAATGACCTTGTTCCTTTTCCTTCCTGAAGATCAGACATTAAGCTTATTAACAAACAGATAGTTAACACTGCTTCATTGCGGAATACAATTATTCTTGTGAACACAGATTGATCCAATCATGATGTTAAAGCGCTTAGTCATTTGATCTAACAATCCCCAAATGTTAAAACTGCACCAGCATTAATTATTCAATTCTCTGTACAGTATTTGTCAAGTACAGTACTATGGAAAAACTGAATTTTTCTTCTTTTGTTTGCATATCTGTTCAAGTATCCAACTCTTGCTTTCTATCAGAGATCATCTCTCATGTCTCAGATGACCTTGACCAAATTTATGCTATGAAGTAAACAGTTTGTGTGCGTCTAGTCCTGAAGCATATGGTAGATGACTTTCCTTTGCAGCAAATAAAAGTGAGATTTCAACCTAGCTCTTGATTACAAAGTACTTACATTCTTTCTTTGGTTTTCAATTATCAGACCAGGTCTAGGAAGATCAGCACATGGGCAGGCTTCTTCTTATAATTAATTGTTTGCTTTTCTTTGGCAGCTTTGCAAATCTGGTCTTCGTCCCATATATCTGATACTGTCACTACTGTGAGATGCTTTATAAGCATAGTCACTAATATACCTTATGCATTTATACTCAAGAGACTTTAGTTGGGTTCCAAAGTATAGTCTTATTAACAGTAACCAGAACAGCTCTGAAGCAGCTCTCCTGATAAACACACATTCTAAACCTCTGACTCTGATTCTTCTCCCTTGCTACTTTCTTGACCTCTCCCATTCCACTTACAGCAGGGGCATATTGTAATCATTCTTACTACAGTAACAAACATTTAACATTCTCTAATGTATTAGCTATAGTTGTTTCTTATCTAAGAACGCAGGATGTCAGTTGTAAACACAGGACCCAAGACCTTCTGTTCCCAAAGCATAGGCCCTTGTCATCTAGGCAAGAGAGGAATCTTCTTTAGCTGTAACAGACTTGGGGCTCTTATAACTGTGGTACATACTTGAGTAGGGCTGACACTGTATCCAGAGAAAGACAATAGTAAATTCAAAATCTAATCCATAAATCACGCCCTCTCCCAAGTTTAGGCAAATCCACTGTTGACTAATTGAACAGCATACATGAGCAAGAAGGTCACTATGCTTTAAATAGGCATAATTTAGGATACAACTACACAGTAGCTGGGAGCTGTAATTTCCAGCTTCAGTAGGTGTCCACATATTGGTTCCTCTCAAACTAGCATGCTGAAAATAGTAATGTGGCCATGACAGCACAAGCTAGTATAGGCATGGGATGTCAGGGTGCAGGGGGGACTGCAGAACCCCTGAGTTCTACATGGGGTGCCATTACCACCCCATACTCGAGGCTCTGCTCCTGGCCCCACGTCTGGGGTCCCAGCTGCCTCCGCATATCCGGGATTCCAGCTACCAACTCCACTGCCAGCACTGCAGTCAGGGCTCAGCTGCCAGCCCCATGTCCAGGGTCCTGGCTGTTAGCCCTGCACCTGCTCCCTGCTATGCCCCCAGCCTCAGCTCCCTTGCCCCTGTATAGGCCACCCCTTACCAGATTCAGCTCTGGTAAGGGGCTGGCTTTCAGCACCCTCATTATAAAAAAAGTTCCGTTGCCACTGCAGGCTAGCCACCCAAATACAAGCCTGTCCAAGATCCTCGTTATGTACTCCCATGACTGGCCTAAGCTGCTGACCATATCGCCACGGCCACACTGCTTCAAGCACGCTAAATTGAGCAGAGAAAACACTTGTAGGCCTACCTGAGCTGCATATGTTAGCCTGCTCTTAGAGGTAATGTCGGCTGCCTTTGCAAGAACATGGTGTGCCTTCTGTATTACCTCATTAGCTTTGCAATGGTACATGAAAGGGGAATCTCAGCCATACTGGGACCAGTTCCACAGGAAGTAGGATGGCCAGTTAGCCAGCCACCTACCCCCCAATTTCATCATCTAAGAAGCGTATACCCTTATCCTTCTCCAGGGACCTTACTGAACAGTGGAAAGTCACTAACTTGGGACTATTCCAGACCAAGTCTTGCATCAAGTTCCTGAATCACGTGCCAGCATCCCTCTCTTCAGACACGCTCAGGTATGGCAGGGGAGAGAGATGATCCCTCAGGCATGCCAGTCCCAGGTCATTCAGGACTGTATAGGTGATAGCCAACAACTTAAACTCTGCCTTGAGATTCATGGGCAATCAATGCAGGTCCTGGAGCACTGAGGTCACGTGCTCCCAATGAGATGCTCTACTCCAGGGATGGGGAACCTTTTTCTGACCCACAGAAAACAAGTGAGAAGCACCAACCCCACCCCATACAAATCCTCACTGTTGTGGCCCCACATTCCCCTCACACATGAGAGCCTAGTGGGGCCCAGGCGAGTAGATTTTGTGTGCACCAGAGGGTGGGGAGCCCTGAGCCTCAAGGGCCAAATCCAGGCCCCCAGGCCTTAGGTTCCACACCCCTGCTCTACTCATTAAGCAAGCTGGTCCATTCTGCACTAGCTTCAGTCTCTGAATGGTTTTAAGGAGTATACCCATTTAGGGTGCATTGCAGTAGTCCATGCCTGATTTGCCAAAAGCATAGACCTGGATCCTGAAGGATACAGATAGTAAAAGCTGATAAGGTCAATCATATAATGTGATCTCCAAAGAGCAGCTGTGGGGGGTGTGTGTCTAAAATCACTCCTAGGTGAACACTATTAACTGTTGGGTGCCACAGTCCATCACTCACACGTATTTTATATTACCTCTGCTTTCTCCTCAGTCTTCTTCCCCCTAATCCATCCATCATTGCCTCCATCTTAGCTGGGCTAAGTCAACTTCCTCTCATCCGGACTAAACTGCATCATCTGAATCAGATGTGCCAGAGACATGCAGTCGGGAGTTAGCACATGAAAAATATTGAATGCCGTGCCCCAATGGCAGCTCCATTTATGCATGTTGAACAGAACTGTGACTGAGTGTCACCCCACACTAAAGAGCTCTTCAGAAGCAGTTGCCCACAACTGTCCATTAAAATCTCAGCAAAAGGCAAAAGACACTGAAGAGCAACCTGTTCCATGCTGGCAGGTTAGTAATCAGCACCTCAGTATCAGCTGCACACAACTGATGGATCTAATAATATATGTTGAACTTCTCTAGTCCAGAACTCTCTGGTCTGGAAACATCCGTCATCCGGAATGATTTGAGTTAGCCAGATGTCCACTTTTTATAGGTGTGGTCAAGTTTCCTGCAGCCCCATAAAGTTTGTCCTCAGCCACCAGTCTTGGCTCTCAGTGTTCTGTGCTGTGATTTAGCTCTAATTTACTCCTAAGTGTCCTCTAACAGCCCAGTAAGGAGTGGAAGTGTTGATAATGCTGCTAGACAATATTGACCTTCTGTGGTCCGGAAAATTCTCTCGTTCAGAACCGGTCAGGTCCCAACGGTGCCAGACTAGGGAGGTGTAACCTGTACCATCTTGGTTTCCATCTGTCATCAGGAGGAGATCATCAGACAATGCAGCTGGAATAGGTTCTCTGCCATGGCCTAGTTTGTACCCAGATTGACATGGATCAAGGCAATAGAAGACATCTAGATATTATGAGAGTTGTCTCACCACAACCGTCTTCATAATCTTACCTGAAAAGAGAAAATGTGATACCGGTAAATAATTAGCAAAGTTAGTAATTAACATTGTGAGCTTCCTTCCTGGCTTTAGGAAGTTTGCCCCCTCTAAAGGAAGCATTGACAATCTCTACGTTTAAAAACCCACTAAGGTTCGTGAAAAGCTAACGCAAGGGGTGCAATGGGGGCAAAATTAAATCTGGGTTTCAGAAATGAGTTTGAGTAATTTTTCCATCATATGGTTCTAATATTTACTTGAACGGTGATAAGTAATTAATTTGTATTACAGCAGTATCTGCAGTCAACTGAGAACAGTGAGCTGTTGTACCAGCACTGATCAAACATGGCGTGGTAGACAGTCTAACCACAAAGAGCTTACAGTCTAAATAGACAACATGCAGATCAGGCAGGGGGAGGGATGTAACCCACTACAAGCAGAGTAAATAGAGTGATGGTTTGCAAACATGTTAGATCCAGGATTTTATTTTATTTTATTTGGAGGGAGAGGGATAGTGATGAAAAGGTTATGTAAAAGGCAAGATAAAGGAGGGGGAAAGGAGCCATAGAAGGAAGAGTGGGAAATGTAGGGGATGGGGCAGTGGGAAGTGGAAGGAGGGGAACAAGCAGGGCAGGTGGATTGGGTGACTACATGGGTGGGAGCTGGAGAAGGCTGGAACAAAGAGCCCCTCCTCCACCCTCTTCCCTCCCCCGCAGGAAAGAGAATGTGCAAACTGTAGAAAGCCCCCTACTGTCATCAGTAGATTAAGGAAACAAATAGCTTCCCAAGTGCTAGTTTGTGCAACTAGGCATCCTGGTACCCACAATAACAATAGTAGCTGTAAAAAGCTGAAACTATCCTAACAATATCATTTTGCAAATAGAACATCTGACTTTCACATTCAGATTTCCCACAATAACCACTGGCAAATCAATATTAACAGAAGGTCCCATTTCCATATCAGCATTTCGGAGGGAAGCAAAAGGTCCAGAAACAGGCGGGGAGAGCATTTTTGCTTTCTGTCTCCTTTGGAAGATGTGTTATTTTTGACTTGTAAGAATCCAAGTAAAGTTCACATGCTTCGTTTCCACTATGCTACCCACAAAAACAGGAAAAACCAGTCTTTTGGCTGTGCTACTTCTTTTTATTGTTGGCTGTTTGACATGTTTTTCTGTTACAATTCACAGCAGGGAGCATTTATCTCCATTATGAAAACCAGTTGGCCCATTGTTAAAAAAGAAAGCTGCACTTCCCCAATAGGAAGTTAAGTGTCTCTGCTGTGCTGTAGAGGGCATTCTATAATAGAAGTCAACAAGTATCAGTGCTGAGAGAACATGTACTATGTTGGTGCTTCTGTCTTTAATTAAAACAAACTTCTCTCACATGCACATTGAAAAATAGTGTAGTGCATAGTACATGCAATGCTAAATTCAGTATATTTCAGTCTAATTCCCAGCACAGCTTTGAGACTATTTGAGATATGCGAGGCTTTGGTAGCTATGGCTTTTGTGTAACGTTAGCAAAAGCTGAAGGGTTTCTTTATTTCTTTCTTTTTCTCTTCTGAACAGTTTGGAATTAGGTAGTCAGCTTTATTTACTCTGCCCTTTTAAAGAATGTCAGCTTCACACCATAAAACTTCCCATTCCACCTTTCTTACGAAATAAAAGTTATGCTGCATGTAGATTCTCTATTTTTTACTATGTTGGAATTAATGAGGACATGCAATGATGCTGTTTTTCCTGGCCAAAGCTGTTGTCAAGATTGATGATATCCAAATTTCGATATGGATAGTACTAAACATTTATTGTCAAAATTATGGCCGCATATCAGCATCTGGTTCAACAAACACTCGGTCATAGCCTGGATCCTGTGTTTAGTTTAATTAGAAATTTGGCAGTTAATTCCTCATTTCACTTCATCCAGTTGGTTTTTCTGAGGTGGCTCAGGGTTTGCATGGCATAAAAGCATGGATGAGAACAAATACAGCTGCCATGCTTTCAATTCCAATTACAATGGAAGTAATTGGGAGCTTGAATTTTGTATCTGTCTGGTGTGAAGAATAAGTACATCTTAAGTATATCAAAAATATGTATGCGCACATTGAGACTAGCATAGGAAATTCTGAAATGTTTAGCTTTTGAAAAGTTTGGAGATGGGCCTGAATCAGAACCACAGACCTAAACATCTACGCACTTTGGTGACAGTCAGATCTGGGTCCACACTTTGTAGCTGTGTAATTCAAAACCCAAAGTCTTAGATCCAAATATGGGTAAAGTTCAGATCTATATCTGGATTCAAAATATGTGGCTTGGGCCTATATTTTCTAGTATTAAAAGATAGGGTTTTAATTTTATATAGCTGTTCCCTTTTATTTTCAAATGTATCTATTCCACTCTGCTGAATTCACTATAGCAGGGGTTGGGGAACCTTTTTTGGGTCAGTGGCTACTGACCCACAGAAAAATCAAGTTGGGGGCATCACACAAGTGAGAAGTAAAAAAAAAAATATCACACACTCAAACAAAAAAAACCCTCACTGATGTGGCCTCAGTATGAGAAGGAGAAAGATACGCCCCACATTCCCCTACCACACCAGAGCCTATGGGGGCCGAGCCTAGTAGATTTTGTGTGCTCCAGCCCTGTGGTGGGGAATTGTGGCGGCTGGAGTGCCAGCGCAGACTTCCTGATACTGGTGGAGGGCTGAGCCTCGGGGGTCAGATCCAGGCAAGCCGAGAGTCACACCTGGCCCCTGGCCCCTGGCCCTGAGGTTCCCCACCCTGCGCTGTAGTTTGTTGGATGAATCAAATGATTGCGGTGCATGCTGCTCTGTTGGATGAGCATCCAGGATGCCAATAGGCTGTTAGTCCGTACATAAGAACATAAGAACGTAAGAACGGCCGTACCGGGTCAGACCAAAGGTCCATCTAGCCCAGTAGCCTGTCTGCCGACAGTGGCCAGCACCAGGTGCCCTAGAGGGAGGGGACCGAAGACAATGATCAAGCGATTTGTCTCCTGCCATCCCCTCTCCAGCCTCTGACAAACAGAGGCGAAGGACACCATTTTATCTCCTGGCTAATAGCCTTTTATGGACCTAACCTCCATGAAATTATCTAGCTTCTCTTTAAACTCTGTTATAGTTCTAGCCTTCACAGCCTCCTCTGGCAAGGAGTTCCACAGGCTGACTACACGCTGTGTGAAGAAGAACTTTCTTTTATTAGTTTTAAACCTGCTACCCATTAATTTCATTTGGTGTCCTCTAGTTCTTCTATTTAGGAACTAATAAATAACTTTTCTTTATCGGCCCTCTCCACACCACTCATGATTTTATACACCTCTATCATATCCCCTCAGTCTCCTCTTTTCTAAACTGAAAAGTCCCAGTCACTTTAACCTCTCCTCATATGGGACCCGTTCCAAACCCCTAATCATTTTAGTTGCCCTTTTCTGAACCCTTTCCAAGGCCAAAATATCTTTTTGAGGTGAGGAGACCACATCTGTACACAGTATTCAAGATGTGGGCGCATCATAGTTTTATACAGGGGCAGTAAGATATTCTGGGTCTTATTTTCTATCCCTTTCTTAATAATACCTAGCATCCTATTTGCCTTTTTGACCGCCGCTGCACACTGTGTGGAAGTTTTCAGAGAACTATCCACGATAACTCCAAGATCTCTTTCCTGATTTGTCGTAGTTAAATTAGCCCCATCATACTGTACGTATAGTTGGGGTTATTTTTCCCGATGTGCATTACTTTACACTTATCCACATTAAATTTCATTTGCCATTTTGTTGCCCAATCACTCAGTTTGGTGAGATCTTCTTGGAGTCCCTTACAGTCTGCTTCTGTCTTGACTATCCTAAACAGTTTGGTATCATCCGCAAACTTTACCACCTCACTGCTTACCCCTTTCTCCAGATCATTTATGAATAAGTTGAACAGGATTGGTCCTAGGACTGACCCTTGGGGACACCACTAGTTACCCCTCTCCATTCTGAAAATTTACCATTTATTCCTCCCTTTGTTTCCTGTCTTTAACCAGTTCTCAATCCAAGAAAGGACCTTCCTCTTATCCCATGGCCATGTAATTTACACAAGAGCCTTTGGTGAGGGACCTTGTCAAAGGCTTTCTGGAAATCTAAGTATACTATATCTACTGGATCCCCTTGTCCGCATGTTTGTTAACCCTTCAAAGAACTCTAATAGATTAGTAAGACATGATTTCCCTTTACAGAAACCATGTTGACTTTTGTCCAACAAATTATGTTCTTCTACATGCTTCACAATTTTATTCTTTACTATTGTTTCGACTAATTTGCCAGGTACTGAAGTTAGACTTACCGGTCTGTAATTGCCCGGATCGCCTCTAGAGCCCTTTTTAAATATTGGTGTCACGTTGGCTACCTTCCAGTCATTAGGTACGGAAGCCGATTTAAGGGATAGGTTACAAACCACAGATAATAGTTCAGCAATTTCCCATTTGAGTTCTTTTAGAACCCTTGGATGAATGCCATCCGGTCCCGGAGATTTGTTAACATTAAGTTTTTCTATTTGTTCCAAAACCTCCTCTAATGACACTTCAATCCGGGACAGTTCCTCAGATTCATTACCCACAAAGGACGGTGCAGATTTGGGAATCTCCCAACATCCTCAGCCGTGAAGACTGAAGCAAAGAAATCATTTAGTTTCTCCGCAATGGCTTTATCGCCCTTGATTGCGCCTTTTATAGTTCGATCGTCTAGGGGACCCACAGGTTTTTGAGCAGGCTTCCTGCTTCTAATGTACTTGAAAAACATTTTGTTATTTCTTTTGAGTTTTGGCTAGCTGTTCCTCAAAATCTTTTTGCTTTTCTTATTACATTTTTACACTTGATTTGACAGTGTTTATGTTCCTTTCTATTTATCTCACTAGGATTGGACTTCCACTTCTTAAAAGATGCCTTTTTGTCCCTCACTGCTTCTTTTACATGGTGGTTAAGCCACGATGACTGTTTTTTAGGTCTCTTGCTATGTTTTTTAATTTGGGGTATACATTTAAGTTGGGCCTCTATTATGGTGTCTTTAAGAAGTTTCAATAACAATAAATAACAATAACAAAATCAAAAATAAAATGTAAGTTAATTCGCACCCAATATAATGTTGTATTTTCTGTCTCCCTTTTAGGCCCCTCTGTCTTGCAGTTAGAACTGTGGGTGGTCCCCATGGTATGCAGAAACACATGGGACTGTCTCTCTGGAATTCAATGCAGGATCAGGGTCTTAGAATGCAAATTCTTTGGACCAGAGACTTACTTTAACTTTGGATCATAGAATCATAGAACACTAGAACTGGAAGGGACCTCGAGAGGTCATCGAATCCTTTCCCCTGCCCTCACAGCAGGACCAAGCAAAGAGAAGACCAAGAAGGGACATGATAGCGGTTTTGAAGTATCTCTTTTTTAAACTAAACAAGCCCAGTTCTTTCAGTCTTCGCTCATAGGTCATGTTTTCTAGACCTTTAATCATGTTTGTTGCTCTTCTCTGGACCTTCTCTAATTTCTTCACATCTTTCTTGAAATGTGGTACCCAGAACTGGACACAATATTCCAACTGAGGCCTAATCAGTACAGAGTAGAACGGAAGAATGACTTCTGGTCTCTTGCTCACAACACTCCTGTTAATGCATCCCAGAATCATGTTTGCTTTCTTTGCAACTGTGTCACACTGTTGACTCATATTTAGCTTGTAGTCCACTATGACCCCTAGATCCCTTTCTGCAGCACTTCTTCCTAGACAGTCACTTCCCATTCTGTATGTTTGAAACTGATTGTTCCTTCCTAAGTGGGGTACTTTATATTTGTCCTTATTAAACTTCATCCTGTTTACCTCAGACCATTTCTTTGGTTTGTCCAGATCATTTTGAATTTTGACCCAATCCTCCAAAGTACTTGCAACTTGGTATCATCTGCAAACATAATAATCATAGTCTCTATGCCATCATCTAAATCATTGATGAAGATATTGAACAGAACCGGCCCCAAAACAGGCCTCTCCAGAACCCCACTTGTTATGCCCTTTAAGCATGTTTGGGAACCATTAATAACTACTCTGAGAATGGTTATCCAGCTGGTTATGCACCACCTTATAGAAACCCCATCTAGGTTGTATTTCCCTAGTTTATTGGTAAGAAGGTCATGCAAGACCATGTCAAATGCCTTATTAAAGTTTAAGTATACCCATCCTCTGTTTCTCCCTTATCCACAAGGCTTGTTATCCTATCAAAGAAATCTATCAGATTGGTCTGACAAGATTTGTTCTTTACAAATCCATGCTGGCTGTTACCTGTCACCTCATTTTCTTCCAGATGTTTGTAGATGCACTCCTTAATTACTTGCTCCATTATCTTCCCTGGCACAGAAGTTAAAGTGACTGGTCTGGAGTTTCCTAGGTTGTTCTTATTTCCCTTTTTATAGATGGGCACTTTATGTACCCTTTTCCAGTCTTCTGGAATCTCTCCCGATTTCCATGATTTTTCAAAGATGATAGCTAAAGGCTCAGATACCTCCTCTATCAGCTCCCTGAGTATTCTAGGATGCATTTCATCAGGCCCTGGTGACTTGCAGACATCTGACTTTTCTAAGGAATTTTTAACTTGTTCTTTTATTTTAACTTCTAAACCTGCCCCATTTTCACTAGCATTCACTATGTTAGGCATCCCGTCACCATCCATCCTCTTGACAAAAACCGAAAGAATCATTAGCACCTCTGCCATTTTCAAGTTTCCTCCTCACTGAGCAGTGGGCCTTCCCTGGCTTGGTCTTGGTCTTCCTCTTGTTTCTAATATACTTGTAGAACATCTTCTTGTTACCCTTTATGCCTCTAGCTAGATTTAGCTCTTTTTGTGCCTTTGCCTTTCTAATCTTGCCCCTGCATACCCGTGTTGTTTGCTTATATTCATTCTTTGTCATTTGACCTAGTTTCCACTTTTTATACAACTCCTTTTTTGACTTTTAGATCATGTAAGATCTCCTGGTTGATCCAACGTGGTCTTCTGCCATACTTTTTATCTTTCCTATGCAGTGGAATAGCTTGCTTTTGGGCCCTTAATAATGTCTGTTTGAAAAACTGCCAACTCTCTTCAGTTGTTTTTCCTCCTAGTCTTGATTCCTATGGAACCTTACCTACCAGCTCTCTGAGTTTACTAAAATCTGCCTTCCTGATATCCATTGTCTCTATTTTTCTGTTCTCCCTTCTACCATTCCTTAGAATCATGAACTCTATGACTTCATGGTCACTTTCTCCAAAGCTGCCTTCAACTTTCAAATTCTCAACCAGTTCCTCCCTATTTTTAAAATCAAATCTAGAACAGCTTCCCCCCAGTAGCTTTTTCAACCTTCTGAAATAAGATGTAGTCTTCAATGCAATCCAAGAACTTGTTGGATAATCTGTGCCCCGCTGTGTTAGTTTCCCAACATATGTCCGGATAGTTGAAGTCCCCCATCAACACCAAATCCTGTGCTTTGGATGATTGTGTCAGTTGTTTAAAAAAAAGCCTCATCCACCTCTTCTACTTGGGTAGGTGGTCTGTAGTAGACCCCTAGCATGCCATCATCCTCGTTTTTTACCCCTTTTAACTTAACCCAGAGACTCTCAACAAGTCTGTCTTCTATGTCCGTCTCCACCTCAGTCCAAGTGTATACATTTTTAATATATAAGGCAGGGGTTCCCAACCTTTTTCGATCCCCATACCCCCTTGGCTTTTAGTAAACCTTCCCGTACCCCCTATTCAATATGAAAGGAAATAAATTCTAGACTCTAGAATCCACAACTTTTTTCACTAACACTACTACTTTTGGAATATTTCAATTAGGATAATCTAGTTATTTACCAAATATTCCCCGTACCCCCTTGACAAACTTCTCGTACCCCCTGGGGGTACGCGTACCCCATGTTGGGAACCCCTGATATAAGGCAACAGCTCTTCCCTTTTTTCCCTTCCTATCGTTCCTGAGCAAGCTGTACCCTTCTATACCAATATTCCAATTGTGTGTATTATCCCACCAAGTCTCTGTGATACCAGCTATGTCATAGTTGTGTTTATTTACGAACACTTCAAGTTCTTCCTGCTTATTCCCCATACTTCTTACATTTGTATACAAGTATCTAAGATACTGATTTGATTTTGCCCCCCAGTTCTACCTTCACCCTCTTTTATCTCTGCTATTATAGCCCATGCTCTCTCCCATTTCTGACCTGTCTCCCAGGTCTCCATGTTTTTCACTTAACTGTGATCTTTGGTCACCTGCCCCCGTCGAACCTAGTTTAAAGCCCCCCTCACTAGGTTAGCCAGTCTGTGTCCAAATACTCTCTTCTCCTTCCTTGAAAGGTGAATCCCATACCTGTGAAACAGTCCTTCTTGAAATAGCATCCCGTGGTTGAGGAAGCCAAAGTCCTCCTGGTGACACCATCTTCACAACCAGGCATTCACCTCTACGATGCACCTGTCTCTGCCTCGGCCCTGACCTTTGACAGGAAGGACTGAAGAGAACACCACCTGCACTCCATACTCCTTCACCCGTGCTCCCAGAGCCCTATAGTCGCTCTTGATCTGCTCAAGGTCACACCTTGCAGTATCATTAGTGCCCACGTGGATGAGTAGCATGGGGTACTAGTCAGAGGGCTGGATAATTCTCAACAAAGCTTCCATAACGTCTCAGATACAGGCCCCTGGCAGGCAGCATACCTCCCAAGATGACATGTCAGGGCAACTGATGGGTGCCTCCATTACCTTCAGAAGGGAGTCTCCAACCACCACTACCCTTCGTTTCCTCTTTGCAGTGGTGGCTGCAGACCTCTCAGCATTGGGGGTACATGGCTTCTCCTTTTCTGCCCTTACGGGGTGATTCTTTATTTCCCGTATCCAGAACAGTGTAATGGTTCTCCAGTACCACAGTGGGAGGGTTGGGAGCAGCAGTGGAGCACTGCCTGCTGCCAGAAGTGACCAGCTGCCAGAGTACCCCCTGAAATAGCGCCATCTCCTCCACCACCAGTGGTGTGTCAGCAATCTTTTGTAATGGGGTAGCATCTTCAAACTCAGTGGTCTCCACATGGATACTCTCCAAGAATTCCTCATGGATTCGGATGCTCTTCAGCCTAGCCACCTCCTTCTGTAGCTCTCACACCTGCTTCCTGATAGATTCCACCAGCAGGCACCTTTCACATTGGATTGTCCCCCCAGTCTGGATTTTAGTAAGTGAGAATTGCAAGCCACAGTCCCTGCAAAACCACACCAGGATCTAGGTAGAGGCATCCGTGGTCAGGTGGTCTGTCTGGCTACAGGAGCAGGCGGAGGAGACACAAGAAGTGCTGGCAAAGGTGTTGCCGGTCTTCCTAAACATAGTAGGACTTCCTCTGTCCCACTCCCTCTCAAAATCCCTTGTCTGAAGCCCCCGTCCACTTCTTGAACTGTCAGTGTCAAGAAGGTACAGTATTCAGTGTTATTCAACAGAAAAGAAATGATATCTGTGTTCATCTACTACATTTTGCCATGTGTGTTAGTCTTTATTGTTTTCTAATCTGATCTAAAAAAATCAAACCTACATAGCAAATATTAATAATAGATTACATCTGTGGAAAAACATTTATATTAAAGGATTTTTCAGTGGTAAAATGTGCCTTGAATGTGGGCCTGTGGTGCTGGCTTGTATAAATTCACACAAAATATCAGTATAAAACTGGGTATAAGGAAATAAAATACAAAGCAAATAAATTCTTTTTTTTTCATGTTCCCCCTGAAGACTTTAGACTTGAATGTAGCGAGCGATGTAAACTTCCTCATGCAATTGTAGAAGTCTCAAAGGAATTCCAAACTACACTTCCTCTGTATTGTAGTTATTTTAATCTGAAGTTATTCAGAGCTCTGTAAACAGCTAAGTCACCTAATAGTCTTAGAAGCTATAGATATGTTGCATTCCATGCGTCCACTTACAGTCCTTTATATTGTCTAAAAAAATATTAATGTGTAATTTTTAACATAATTGCGAAGTGCCAAAAAACCTTTTTTAAAAGGGAAATAGAATTCTGGTTAACATAACACATTTGGTCTCTGCCTTTATATAGTCTTTTGGCCAGATCCTAGTTCTGTAAACTTTGCTTTGTATCAATGTCTGGCACAAAGCTGACATAAAACCTGCCAATCAGGTTTCTACAGGAGGAGGGCATTATTAATAGGTTTGCCAAGCATCTGGTTTTCAACCAGAACACCCGGATGAAAAGGGACCCTCGCAGCTCCAGTCAGCACTGCCTGTTAAAAATCCCAGTGCACCATGAGTCCAAGGCTAAGGCAGACTCCCTACCTTCCCTATCTCCATGTGGCTCCCAGGAAGTGGCTGCTAGGCCTCTATGGTCCCTCGGTGCAGGGAAGCTCTGTATGCTGCAGCTGCCCAAATGCCAGCTTCATAGCTCCATTGGCTGGGAGCCGTGACCAATGGGAGCTGTGGGTACAGTGCCTGTGGATGCAAGGTCATTGCACAGAGCCTCTTTGAGCCTAGAGGCTGTAGCTGTTTCCTGGGAATGGCAGTAAGTGCTGATGGGATTGAACACAATGATCCTCCTGCCTGCAGCCCAAAGTCCCCTCCCGTGCCCAAACTTCCTCCTCGAGCACACATCTCCCACCCTCCACTCCTCAATCCCCTGCCCCAGCTTGGAGCCACCCCAAGCCCCTCACCCACAACCCTACCCCAGAACTCTCATCCGCTCCTCCATCCCATGCCTACCCCAGCCCACCAAAAGGGACTGAGGGTGGGGGACGGTGAGTGATGGAGGGAAGGGGTATAGAGCAGGTGGGGGTGGGGCCTCAGAGAAGGGGCAGGTCAGGGGTGGGCCCTGGGGTATTTGGTTTTGTGCTATAAACATGTTGGCAACCATAGATGTCAACACTGTGGGTGCTCTCTGGTGCTGGATGTCACCTATGGGAAAAAAATTATGGGTGCTGAGCACCCACTTGCTGCCCCTTCCCCACTCTCTCAGTGCCTACCGCTTACTGCGGATCAGAATCAGGATCTTTGACATCTCCTCTTTTCATGGTGGGAAGAGGCACTGGGAGGAAGAGGAGAGGAGAAAGGGTGCACCTGGGGGAGGGGATGTGGCAGGGTGGGATGAGGCAGAGTAGGGGTAGGAAGAGGTGGGACAGTAGTGGGAGCAGGACCTGGGCTGAACCAGGGGTGGGAGCTTTTATCAATATTGACTTTCATCTGCTATTTTGTTGCCTAGTCCGTCAGTTTTGTGAGGTCTCAGTCTGCTTTGGATTTAACTATCATGAGTAATTTTGTATCCTCTGCGAACTTTGCCATGTCTCTGTTTACCCCTTTTCCTAGATCATTTATGAATATGTAAAACAGCACTGGTCCCAGTAGAGAACCCTGGAGGACCCCTGTTATTTACATCTCCCCACTGTGAAAACTGACCTTTCATTCCAACTCTTTGTTTTCTATCTTTTAAGCAGTTACTACTCCATGAGAAAATCTACCCTTTTATCCATGACTGCTTGATTGGCGCAAGAGCCTTGGTGAGGCACCGTGTCAAAGGCTTTCTGAAAGTCCATCCATGCATACTATATCCACTGGATGATCCTTGTTCACATGTTTAGCGCCTCAAATAATGCTAATAAATTAGTGAGGCATGATTTCCTTTTACAAAGTTGTATAGACTCTTCCCCCACAAATCGTGGTCATCTGTGTGCCTGATGATTTTGTCCTTTATTACCGTTTCAGACAATTTGCCTGGTACTAAAGATAATTTTACCAGCCTGTAATAGCCAGGATCACCTCTAGAGCTTTTATTAAAAATTGGCATTAGGTAGCTACTGTCCAGTTATCTGCTACAGAGTCTGATTTATGCATACCACAGTTAGGAGTTCTGAAATTTCATATTTGACTTATTACAGTACTTTTGGGTGAATACCATCTTGTCCTTTGGTGATTTCTTATTGTTTATCAGTTGTTTCCAAAACCTCCACTATCAATTCCCTCAGTGTGGAAGACTTCCTCACATTTGTCACCTAGAAACCTAGTTACATTACATTTTGAAAGGAAAATTGGCATGATTTTTCCGCCTGTTCTGGAGTTGGCTCCTCTACCAAAAATTACTTCTGATGACCAAATATGTCCCTTTCAAATGGACCACATTGTCCCAAAGATCAGGTATTTTGAAAATGATTCCTTGGGAAGAAACAGCAGTCAAAGTCTTTCTCCCCTTCCTCTTGTTTCAAATAGATTGAGTCAGCAGATTGCTATACTATCAGTATATTACATACATTTTTCAGGAAGAAATCATAAATGTTTCCAACAAAGCATCTAGAGCCAAATCCCTGCAAGGTGCATGGAAACTTTTTAAAGACACCATAATAGAGGCCCAACTTAAATATATACCCCAAATTAAAAAACATAGCAAGAGACCTAAAAAACAGTCACCGTGGCTTAACCACCATGTAAAAGAAGCAGTGAGGGACAAAAGGCATCTTTTAAGAAGTGGAAGTCCAATCCTAGTGAGATAAATAGAAAGGAACATAAACACTGTCAAATCAAGTGTAAAATGTAATAAGAAAAGCAAAAAGATTTTGAGGACAGCTAGCCAAAACTCAAAAGAAATAACAAAATGTTTTTAAGTACATTAGAAGCAGGAAGCCTGCTCAAAACCTGTAGGTCCCCTAGACGATCGAGATATAAAAGGCGCAATCAAGGACGATAAAGCCATTGCGGAGAAACTAAATGATTTCTTTGCTTCAGTCTTTACGGCTGAGGACATTAGGGAGATTCCCAAATCTGCACCGTCCTTTGTGGGTGATGAATCTGAGGAACTGTCCCGGATTGAAGTGTCATTAGAGGAGGTTTTGGAACAAATAGAAAAACTTAATGTTAACAAATCTCCGGGACCGGATGGCATTCATCCAAGGGTTCTAAAAGAACTCAAATGGGAAATTGCTGAACTATTATCTGTGGTTTGCAACCTATCCTTTAAATCGGCTTCTGTACCTAATGACTGGAAGCTAGCCAACATGACACCAAATTTAAAAAGGGCTCCAGAGGCGATCCTGGCAATTACAGACCGGTAAGTCTAACTTCATTACCTGGCAAATTAGTCGAAACAATAGTAAAGAATAAAATTGTGAGGCATGTAGAAGAACATAATGTGTTGGACAAAAGTCAACATGGTTTCTGTAAAGGGAAATCATGTCTTACTAATCTATTAGAGTTCTTTGAAGGGGTTAACAAACATGCGGACAAGGGGGGATCCAGTAGATATAGTATACTTAGATTTTCAGAAAGCCTTTGACAAGGTCCCTCACCAAAGGCTCTTGTGTAAATTACATGGCCATGGGATAAGAGGGAAGGTCCTTTCTTGGATTGAGAACTGGTTAAAAGACAGGAAACAAAGGGTAGGAATAAATGGTAAATTTTCAGAATGGAGAGGAGTAACTAGTGGTGTCCCCCAAGGGTCAGTCCTGGGACCAATCCTTTTCAACTTATTCATAAATGATCTGGAGAAAGGGGTAAGCAGTGAGGTGGTAAAGTTTGCGGATGATACCAAACTGTTTAGGATAGTCAAGACAGAAGCAGACTGTGAGGGACTCCAAGAAGATCTCACCAAACTGAGTGATTGGGCAACAAAATGGCAAATGAAATTTAATGTGGATAAGTGTAAAGTAATGCACATCGGGAAAAATAACCCCAACTATACGTACAGTATGATGGGGGCTAATTTGGCTATGACAAATCAGGAAAGAGATCTTGGAGTTATCGTGGATAGTTCTCTGAAAACTTCCACACAGTGTGCAGCGGCGGTCAAAAAGGCAAATAGGATGCTAGGAATTATTAAGAAAGGGATAGAAAATAAGAGACAGAATATCTTACTGCTCCTGTATAAAACTATGGTACGCCCACATCTTGAATACTGTGTACAGATGTGGTCTCCTCACCTCAAAAAAAATATTTTGGCCTTGGAAAGGGTTCAGAAAAGGGCAACTAAAATGATTAGGGGTTTGGAACGGGTCCCATATGAGGAGAGGTTAAAGCGACTGGGACTTTTCAGTTTAGAAAAGAGGAGACTGAGGGGGGATATGATAGAGGTATATAAAATCATGAGTGGTGTGGAGAGGGCAGATAAAGAAAAGTTATTTATTAGTTCCCATAATAGAAGAACTAGAATGAAATTAGTGGACAGCAGGTTTAAAACTAATAAAAGAAAGTTCTTCTTCACACAGCGTGTAGTCAACCTGTGGAACTCCTTGCCAGAGGAGGCTGTGAAGGCTAGGACTATAACAGAGTTTAAAGAGAAGCTAGATAATTTCATGGAGGTTAGGTCCATAAAAGGCTATTAGCCAGGGGATAGAAATGGTGTCCCTGGCCTCTGTTTGTCAGAGGCTGGAGAAGGATGGCAGGAGACAAATCGCTTGATCATTGTCTTCAATACACCCTCTCTGGGGCACCTGGTGCTGGCCACTGTTGGCAGACAGGCTACTGGGCTAGATGGACCTTTGGTCTGACCCAGTACGGCCGTTCTTATGTTCTTATGTTCTTATCTAACCTGTTTGATTGCCAAATCCCCAAAGAGACCACTTTTTCTTTAAACAGAAAAGACACATGAATAGATTGTCCAGGAGCCCACCTTCTCTCCTGTTTGCCATCACATGTACTCTTGGAACTGGTTAAAGGCAACAAGTAAAATTCTGTCACTACTGAAGTCAATGGCAAAACTCCCATTGATTTCAATAGATCAGGATTTCATCCCAGATTTCAATGGGAGCCTCGTTTCATAATATTGCCAGCACATGACTGTGTAGCAGCAAGTATCACTACAATTCTTGGAAACTAAAGCTGAGCGTGTTACTAGATTAGCCAAACACAAGTTACAGATCAATAAATGAGTAATGGTGAAATTCTATGACTTGTAATATAGAGGTCAGACTTGATGATCTAATTGTTCTATCTTGCCTTAAAATCTATGGCCAGGTCTACACTAGACCTGGAAGGTCAGCTCAAGCTCCGCAACTGCAGCTATGTAGAATAAGTAGCTGGAGTCAGTTCACCACATTGTGGGAGGCCGATGGGAGCAAACGCTCCTGTCAGCTTTCCTTACTCCTCGCAACTGCAAGGAGTACAGATGCTGGCCAGAGCTGGCCTCAGCATTTGATTTACAGGTCTGTACTAGACCTGCTAAATCAAACACCAGAACATCAATCTCCAGCGTGGCAAGTGAAGATGTGCCCTAAGAATCTATTCCATAACTTTTCCTGGTTCGTTTAAAATGGGCCCGAAAGAGACATCTGTCTTTCACTTTAGAAATTCCAGTACCCTGACCCTTTTTTTTATCGTTTTTCTTTGGCTGAAAGGAAACTGTCACACACATAATTGCCTACATAGAACTCTTCCTTGTAGGAGTATCCAGCATGATTTCCCATCACCCCCGTGCCAAGATCATCACTAGCAAGAAGTGTCTGAGATGGCATGGAAGAAAACAAGTTAGTTTTTCCTGAACCAGAATTTTGGTTGCTTTGTACACAATACCCCTGCTAGCCTACTTTATAGGTTATGTTAACCACTAGCAATGGGCACTGCAGCTACCTTTATTGATTAGTCCGTGAATAACCAACCGATAGAGTTATTTTTATAACTGAAGTGTGAGAAATCTATCTATATCTACAAGGGAGCAGCGCTCAAACACCACTGATGACTCAGACACCACTGATGACTCATCTCAGGGGAGATGGATGTCATTATATATACATGCTTACTAGCTCTGTTTTGCAGTAACATATTTACCATTTTTTCTGTTCTTCCCTCCAAAAAGCTATTTAATGCATGACTCCGTGGATTAAAAGGCAAGTTATCTCTGGTTAAAGGATTCCGAAGTGGGCAAGTATGAAAATCTTGTGCAGTCTTATCCATGTCTTGCATGAACTTCTTATCAATAAACTAGGAAAATACAACCTAGATAGGCCTCCTATAAGGTGGTGCATAACTGGCTGGATAACCATTCTCAGAGAGTAGTTATTAATGGTTCCCAAACATGCTGGAAGGGCATAACAAGTGGGGTCCTGCAGGGCTCTGTTTTGGGACTGGTTCTGTTCAATATCTTCACCAATGATTTAAATGATGGCATAGAGAGTATGCTTATTAAGTTAGCAGATGATACCAAGCTGGGAGGGATTGCAAGTGCTTTGGAGGATAGGGTCATAATTCACATATACAGAATGGGAAGTGACTGTCTAGGAAAGAGTACTTCAGAAAGGGATCTAGGGGTCCTAGTGGACCACAAGCTAAATATGAGTCAGCAGTGTAACACTGTTGCAAAAAAAGCAAACATAATTCTGGGATGCACTAACAGGAATGCTATGTGAGAGACACAAGAAGTCGTTTTTCCACTCTTGATTAGGCCTCATTTGCAATATTGTGTCCAGTTCCGGGCACCACGTTTCAAGAAAGATGTGGAGAAATTGGCGAGGGTCCAGAGAAGAGCAACAAAAATTATTCAAGGTCTAGAGAATATGAGCTATGAGGGAAGATTGAAAGAACGGGTTTATTTAGTTTAGAAAAGAGAATACTGAGAGGGGACATGATATCAGTTTTCAAGTATCTAAAAGGGTGTTAGAAGGAGGAGGAAGAAAAATTGTTCTCCTTGTCCTCTGAGGATAGGACCAGAAGTAATGGGCTTAAATTGCATCAAGGAAGGTTTAGGTTGGACAGTAGGAAAAACTTCCTGTCAGGGTGGTAAAACACTGGAATAAATTGCCTAGGGAGGTTGTGGAATCTCCATCTCTGGAGATATTTAAGAGCAGGTTGGATAGACATTTATCAGGGATGATCTAGACAGTGCTTGGTCCTGCCGTGAGGGCAGGGGACTGGACTTGATGACCTCTCAAAGTCCCTTCCACTTCTATGATTCTATGTATTTTGGAGTTGTTGTTTGTGTATTGCTATTTTAACAATGCATTAAAATTAACTGCTCTATTTCTCTACCTCTGTAATTTCCACTCCAATGCATCTGACAAAGTGGTTTTTACCCATGAAAATAAATCTGTGAAGGTGCCACAGGACTTCTTGTTGGTTTTGCAGATACACACTAACACAGCTACCCCTTTGAAACTAATCCCTGTGCTATTTCCCTAGTCAGCATATATTATTATTTGTCATACCATTGTACTTGAAACCCCAAACCAAGATCATGGACCTGTTGTATGAGGCACTGTACAAACACATAAAAGGAGGCAGTCCTTGCCCCATGAATTTACCATCTTAGGGCATGTCTAGACTATGCACGGCTTCCAAAAGAAGATATGCAAATTTGGCTTGAATTTGCATATCTTCTTCCGTTTTTTTTTTTTCCTGGAAGAGGCTTTTCCGATATTTGACTCATCTACACAGGGCCAAATATCGGAAAATCCCCCTCTTTTGAAAGCCCCTGTAAATCTCCTTTTAGAAGAGGAGGTTTGAAAGAGGTTTGAAACAGGGGGGGTTTCCGATATTTGGTCCCATATAGATGGGCCAAATATTGGAAAAGCCTCTTCCGAAAAAAAAACCAGAAAAAGATATGCAAATTTGAGTCAAATTTGTATATCTTCTTTCCAAAGCCGTGCGTCGTGTAGACGTGCCCTAAAAGACAAAAGATCAGAAGGGCAGCAAAGTGATTTGTCTGAGATCATTCAGCGGGCCAAGCTGGGAATAGAACCCAGGTCTTCTAATTCTGAGTTCCAATATCTGCTAAATGACACTGGCTGTCTAAATGCACCAGTGTTGTAGCCCTGATAAATATTTTTGCCGTAAATGTTTAATTTCAAATCCCTAATGCTGTTCTTACTCAAATCTTGGGCAAGATTGCTGGTGGTTTGTTGATAAAACCAGTTCCTGGTCTTGTATATTTATGTTTACAAACTGTAAAAGAAGTGATTAGTCTATGAATCAGATGGAAAATTCCAGGCTTCATCCAGGTGGAGGTTTTGCTTTTGTACCCATGTTTTTATACTAATAGTATTTTTATCCTAACAATATCTGTCACACAATTTCCAGTCAGTGTTACAGCAGTGCTGTTTGTATTCTCTTCTTCCTTAAATCTTTGGATTAACTGAGTGGTTAGACATGAGAGTGAATTATTTTTAATCACTTAAAACACTGTTAGAAGATTATTTTTCTCTTTACCTTTAATAATCTTATTTTTGAGAAATTATTTTACTGTAATGCACCTGAAAGTGTGTGACTCACTGCACTAACCAGAGCCACATGTCATGCTATATATTAGCTGACTTTATGGCCTTCTGAAATTCCTTATAATCCTCCCGATTAGCCTCAATTATGTATACTGTGCTTCCTCCCCAGCTGTGGCAGCTCTGTGCAGGGGCCATAGGAGGGGTGCCTTGCCTCCTCTTATGCCCCATCTATTGTAGCTCTGTGCTGGGGCCAGGAGAAAAGGTGCCCCCTCCCTGCTCCCAGCCCCTTCTACTCCATGCTGGGGCCAGAGGAAGGGGGCACCTCCTCCCCAGCCATGGCACCCTACTCGGAGCTGCCCCAGAGCTGCTGCTGCTGCTGGGGAATAGGTGATTTTTCCGTGGCCCCTCCCAGCCTAACTTGGACATGCCCCAGCTAGGAGACATGCACCCCTTCCCCAGCTGTGCCTGCTGAAGCTGCAGCAGCGGTGGAGAGGTGCTTCTCACCTGGCCCCAAGTTGCTTTGGTGAGAGATGGCAGAGGTTGTCCTCTCTCCCCAGGGCAGCCTGCATTCTGAACCCCTCATCCTCCACCCCACCCCAGAGCAATGATTTAAATGTCAGATGTACATTTCCATTTTCCAAATATATATACTAATAATTTAACCCAGGATTGCTCAGGTCCTTAACAGAATTAACCCCAAGGCGCACCCCGTCCCCTGAGGGCACTGCCTCGGGGTTCACCGGGCAAGACTGGTGCAGGGTGATAGCAGTGGTCGGCCCCGTCCCCATCCTGCCTTCGGTGGCAGGAGCCGTGGGGAAGTGGAAGGCAGCGGAATGAGTGTACCCACCACATCCTCAAGGGACTGGGTGCCATGCAGGAAGGGGGAGATGGGAAGGGGTGGGGTTTGGGAACATTTTGAACATTTGGCCAATCCTGGTACAATTTACCTTATCTAATGCTTTTAGCACCAAATCATCTGATACCTCCATCTTTGACATTGCCTCATCCTTATCATTTGCAAAATGTAGATATCTCCTCTCTGGAGGCAGACTGATGCAAATAAGTAATTTAGCTTCTCTGCAGTGTTGTGATCTTTCTTAATTGTATCCTTTATTCTCTAACAGTTTAAAGGAGCTACTGACTCTGCACTTCTGGTATCTGTTTTGCCTTTGCCGGGTTGATGTTTTTGGTGGAGGGTTGGGGTTTTTTTGTTATTGTTCTTTAGGGATTTGAACAATATTTTAAATTGCTTTTCTTGAATGGGCTTGCAACAGGTGCTGTATCAATGTATTAATTCATTCATTGAGTCTGACACAGGCATAGTGGCCTTTGGAAACATCACCTAATAATAGCGGTCACCCTTGCTAGTTGATTTATGGGATGTTGCATTATTGGCCAAGCAGCCCCATTTATAAACAGTTGATATCCTCATGCAAATATTTGAAAAGCATGCTATTTAGAAACACTTCATCGTCTGTCACATATTTTCTTTTTCTTCCTTCATTCTATATTACTAAAGAATTTTGCATGAAAACAGGATCTTTGTTTCTTAAGAGTTCATCTTACCCAGTTATCCATTCCCCACCTGAAGCCCTTAATCGTATCCACAATAGCCATTTGTGCTATCACAAACAGAGGATTATGGCTTCAGGTGGAGAATGGGCAGCAGAAGCAGATGGAATCTTCAGAGACAAAGATTCTGTTTTCATGCAAATGTCTCAAAAAAAGAGAGAGAAAAGAAAATATATTCAATGCAAACACTACTTTAGTGAAACATTATCATCAAGAAGCCAAGTGCACAAAAGTCAGGAGATTTAGGGGTAGGATTTCTACAGCAATTATAACTCTTTCAATTTTAATGACACTGTTAGCTTTTGTGTCTAACTCTAATCTTGAACTAGAACACTGGATCTAGCCCCTACTTTTTAGTAAACATTTAAATTTAGATCTGGATTCCAAAGTAGGAATACTACTCCCCACTTACTATTGGGATCCAATCCCACAAGCTACGAGCCATCTATGTGCAATATGCCTAAACTGCAATTGTTCCGGGAACACCAACATTGAATTATCCAATTTTGTGGGCCGAAAATGTCTACCATAATATTGCATTAATGGATGATTTTTTTATTGAATTTTCTTTTTCCTTTTTTTTTTTAAAGAGGGACAAATACCCTGCATGCAGTTCTGCTTGGCTTCTCTTGCAGTTGCTTTACTTTTCATTTGTCTTTTTGGATGAGTGGCCCTTGTTTTGTTCCTTCCAGCTAAATAAGACCAAAAAAGCAAAATCACCAGAAGCTCTATGGGTGTTTGACTGAACCATCAATGTGATATTTAAATAAGCACATATTTTGTGTTTATAGTATGTGAATTTTCCTTCATTAATTTAAGTTCCTCACATTGAAATATATGTAACTCTAAATTTAATTTGGCCTTACCCAGCATCCGATGACTTAAAGAGAAATTAAAGGTGCTCAGCATACCAATGGTTTAGACTCAATATACAAGATTCTGAACTAGTCCACCTTTACGCATTTCAGTTTCCCATATTCATGAACTCTCCCCTCCCCATCTTTTCTGTGGATTGTAAAAATGATTAGTTCTTTGGCCATTGGGTGAGAACTATTTGGGGTGATTGTACAATTATGTGCAGTGACCCAGATTGTAAATTTAAAAAAAACTGTTGCTTTCCTACTGTGATGCTATATTACTGACCAATATTTTCTGTATGAAAGCCATAATGGTTGTGGCCTCCTGGAGATGAATTTGGGAATAAGAGATTAATTCATGAAAAGGATTTTGTAGCAACAAATAATTATAATTTGTGGGCCTACTATTGCACCAGTTGATTCTATACTAAATATGATTCAGTAGAAACTGTTCCAATATAGTTTAGATCATATTGAAATCTGAACATGAATGGAACTCATTCGCTTCCCAAACCCTCAAAAATTAACATTGTTTAAAAACCAAAAGTATTGATTGTTTTAAAAAATATATATTATTGCATAATTCTTTATCTCTAGGACAGTGGTGGTGGTTGGAGGGTTTCACACTGGATGAGCTTATGTGTCAAGTCATTCCTGATGGATCAGCCATGGGAAGAGCATAATAAATGAGTTCCAAAGGAAGATGCATCTAACCCTCCATGATGGAAACCCTTGGAAAGCAGTAATTCTGGCAAGCTGATATAGGAGAAAGGAAATTAGATGTGAGTTTGCAATAAGGTATAGCAGCAAAACAGCTAGTAAGTTTCCAAGAGGTAGCTGTGTTAGTCTGTTTCAGCAAAAAGAACAAGGTCATGAGTTACTGCTGGCTGTGAGCTGGGTACAAGGAAGGTGTGATTCAGGTATATTTGATCACAGGACATGTGGTGGGAGCCCAGAGAAGTGTAAAGGGAGAAAAACAATCTTGCATGATGATTTGCCCCAGGCTTGCTATCTAGGAAACCCCTTGATATTGTGTACGTAACTGGGGGCTATTCAGCACTTCATATTCTTTTCATACCTAGCAAAACTTCTGATGTCAAAGGGACTTTTGTGTGACTAGGAATGGTAGCGCTGAACAGGGCTCTTAAATCAGCCACCCAGGAGGATTCCACTGTGGGTGGTAAGCCATAGGGAGTAGCCAGATGGCTGTTGAGCTGGCTGGGTAACGTTTATGGTGATTAAAGGGGTGGGACACCCAAAGGAGCACATTTGAAAATATATCTTGGCCCAGACATCACTTCTGACTAAAGTATTAATTTTCAAACTGTTTCATGAGGAGTCAAATTTATTAGCAATTTGTATATAAAAAGCTTTGTGCGTGAGGCAACACACCTTGGTTTCATTACTGCTAATGCTGATAGGATCAGCATGCACAACTCCCCATATACTGTTTAAACAATTTACCCCAAACAGTGTAAGTTACTCCAAAACAAAGCTAAATCTTACATGTAACAAAAGAAAAATGCCTACATCTTGACTTTATTTTACCTTAAACCTCAGTGTTTAAAAAATGTTCAGCTACTTGGTATTAATCAAATCAAGCTGGGTAAATTTACCTTTTATAAATCTGAAATGAAACTCTGTTTTATAGCTTGAATATTATTTTAGGAAGATAAAGTTGTAAGAACCTTTGACTGATCTGTAGTAAAATATTTTACTGCAATTTTATTTGCCTGGGAAAATATTTTTAAAGCATTAACAGAAATGTATGGCATAAATTTCAAAGCCTATCATACAATTTCATGAACAAATATTTATATACATGGTCCCAGGGAAGTTAAAAATGTACTGTTTTTATAGAAAATATACAATGCCATGTATACTGACTGTACAGTAACTATAGTTTAAAATGGCTAGGGTGATGTTTTTTCAATGTCTTTAAGAAAATATCTGTTGGTTAAAAATGAGTTAATGAATCTTAGCAAAGGGAATTTTTATTTTGCAGTATTGATAAACAGAAACAAAGACACATATACAACCAAGGAGACAATAAATGGTCTACATATGGAGGACATAGAATATAAAAAATAATTGCATGTATTTGGTTTTCTGTGCATTACACGGTATAGTGTGCAGCTTGGCATACCATCTCTTCTGCAAATCCATCCCGCTCCATTGCCTTTTATAGCAAACAACAATGTGTTGGCGCTCAGAGGAGGTTGTCTACGTTTTTGGTATTTTTTATTTTTAAAATACTTATTATGGACCTGATTGAAAGCCCACTGAAGTTAGTGGAAAGAGTCCCATTAACTTTGGACCTCTTCCTATGTTCAATTATTTACCAAAATCGTATGGTACAATTTTTCAACTTGGTTCCCACCCTGTGGTTAGGTCCAGCTCTTTAGTACATTGCAGTGAACGTTCTTATTGGTTTGATTCTGATGCTGGCATTTCTTAAAACTCAGAGTTGTTATTGATTCTTCAGTAATTGAACCATCTGTTGAATTTTCAGTCATGAAGGAATAAACATAAAGCATCGAACAAAGTTTTCATTTTTTGTATGAATTTTGCGACAGTTCCAGTAATATTCGGTAAATACATTTTCCAGGGCTAACATCTCCTGGTGAGAATCAAAATGCCATAAATAACATACATATTTTCAGGATGAAACCTTTTGAGTCAGAGCATGTTTTATTCTTACTAGAATCAAAATCATTGTTTGTTGCAATGACCCCGGTCTTTTTGATACTTTTCTCTGATTTTTCTTTTTCAGTTCTGGTTTTATACCTTGAAATCAACTCTGTGTGTTTGTTTATTCATATTATTTTTATTTAGTTTAGCCTCTAGAAACTTCATTGCTTGTGAAGATGTATTTTTCCTTTTGGTAAGCTACTTTTCTTTCAGTTAAAAATACAGTTCTTCAGTATGTTGTTCTTTGAAAGGGTTAACCTCACAGTTGCTAATACCATATAACTCTATTAGTTATTAATGCAGTCAACTCATAAACACAGTTTAGAGAGTATTAGCCTTGGAAGAACTTTCCTGGAGACCAATATATCAAATAAATCCTGAAGTCTCTTAACCTCAGGATAGAATTACAAGTTTATAATTTACTCAACACTTATATGACCTGGAGAACAAAGGATTGCCAAGCCAGTCAAAACTAAATTACTCTTGACCTTAAATTAGTCTTTTTCGTGGTATCCAAGCTGTAGCTAAACTGCTGTTGAAATAATTTGGGTTGAATAAAGCAGGTTTGTATGTCTCCTTACTAACACCCACAATTAACATATATAGAATTTATATAAAATTGTTTGCTAAAAGCGATATATTTGTATCCTAGTCAGAAAATCCCGTTAATCTTGATTCATAGTCACATGAAACACTCACATATAGTTTTGTATATTTACATATACATGTATAATATATATATCTCCAATCTTTCCAGCTTTTTTATGACTAGAATGTTATATAGTACGGAGCAGCTAGTTGTAGCTATTAACTGGAACCTGGTAAAACTACTTTGATATTTTTAATTCTACTGGTTAAAGATAGCATATGAATTGATAGAGTAACTTTATGCACCATGCTGACAGCATTGATCCTATTTTCAATCACTTTTCAATCCATACTGAAGCTGAGTGATTGATGGACTTTCCCTGATGAATCATTTAATTCAAGTGTGAGCCCCAATACTGGGAACACTACAGCTTAGTCAACACTACAAAATATTGCAGGCATAATGATGTCAGCTATAAGTGTGAAAAAAATCACTCTTCTGAGCTGACCAAGTTATGGCCCCCGTGTGGCTGCAAGTACAGAATTTCAACACAAGAGTACTTCTGCCAGCTTACCTGTTGTCATTTGGGAGGTGCTGTTGCAGCTATGTCATCAGAAAAACTACACCATTTTTTGGGCTCTTCCAGCATAGCTATATTGGTATAGCTATACCAGCAATGTATTTGTAATGTAGGCAAGCTCTCATTGGCATGCATAATTTTACACCTTAGAAGCCCCACATGAATTCAGTGACACTATTCATGGACTTAAAGTTACACCTGTATGTTTTCAGGACTAGGGCCTTCATTACTTGTAATTAGGTCTTAGGTTCCAACATCTCTCTTGTGTCTCATTCAGAAAATGTTTGTTCCTGAAACTATTTATTTCTAAATATTATAGGAAAGCTTTCTGAGCATTAACACTAGAAAGCCAACTTTCAGGCTGTAGGTGGGAGTGTGTGGTTTCAGATTTGATTTTTAATGGTCAGACAACTGACTTTTGTTCCAAACTAGGCCATATAAGGCACTTCAAATACAATGCAAGACTCTTTTTAAAAAAACTGCTGCTATTCTAATGCTGCTTTAAAAGTCTATATGAGCACCTGCTTTGAAAGTCCACTTTGCACATTTCTGGACTGTAGCCCCTAAACTATATACATTCACTCTGTTTTTAGTTCACTTCCCAGTATATATATGATCAGAAGGTCTTCGAAGAACATGTGAATGTGAATAACTACAGTACTTTGCATGTACTGGCGTGCGTATGGACAATTGTGAAAATTAAGGATGGGGTCAGTATACTTTACTGTGGTCAAACTAAACAGTTCCTTGTTTGAAAGATACTGGCAACTAGCCATCTCCCCCGATAATGAACCAAATACCTCCTTGTTTAGATTTCACCAGCTGTAAAGGAAAGCACGTTCAGTTCTCATCAAAAATTTCTCTTTGCACCTCTAAGCCTCATTGACCAAGACTGGCTGCTTTTGAACCAGAGAAAACTGCATTGGTTAGAAAACTAATCTGGATCAAATCAATGGTGTTATTAATGCCATTTCCAGACAAAGACAAAGTGGATTCATCAGATTGTTAATCACATGTATCGGTACTGCTGGTTGTGTCTTCAAAGATGGTTTGGTGCTGAAGAAAATGTTCTTGACCTCCTCTACCATGCTGCATGAGGCTTGAGAAATTCTTTATGTTGTGACTGATAGAAGCAGAAAACTATTAAATCTAAGATTAAATGAAAAACAACAAACAGTCCTGTGGCATGTTAGGGTATGTCTAGACAACGGAGCTATTTCAGGATACAGCATCTTTTACACGTGCCAGTTATTTCAAAATCTATTTTGAAATAGCGGGCATTCTAGTCCAGCATCCTGTAAACCTCGTTCCACGAGGGTTAAAGGATGTCTCGAAATAGCACGTTATTTCGAAATGCATTCAAAATAAGCTATGCAATTTGCATAGCACAAGTTGCGTAACTTATTCCGAGATAAGGATGCCGTCTAGATGCACCCTTGGATACTAACAAATATGAGCTTTCATGGGTAATCCGATGAAGTGGTTTTTATGCAGGAAAGCTTGTGATATATTTATTGTTCTCTATGGTGCCACAGAGCTACTCATTGGTTTTACAGTTACAGAGTACTACGGCTACCCCTTTAGGATAAAATTAGCTTAGGATGAAAGATTCTTAAAATTTTAAATGCTGGAGCTTTGTGGTTGACAAGTCTGGTAATAGAAGAAAGAAACTTTCAGTTCTGTTAGTGTCTTCAATCAAGCCTATGTAGGTGTTGCTCAAAAGATACTATTTCCCATTTTGTTGGCCCATTGTTCAAGTTAGAAGAAGCTAATTAAATTTGATTAGCAGGGCTTTATTTGAGTGTTTACTGTTATTTCTACCTGCTTTAGTTTACATCCCCTGCCCCAAGCTTTGCTTTGAGTTTCAGTTTGAGGACACCCAAGATTTCAAAGTAAACTCATTTGAAAGTGCTGCCTTTCAAGTGGCTTTGCATGAAGACCATGCCAAAGTTCAGATTTTGCATAATAGCTCAGCAAGAAGATGTATCAGCTCAGACTTGTTGGAAATTGAGTCGAGGCTTACAGGTTCTAGTCAGAGTTTTGTGTTTGTAATGCAACCCCAAACTAGGACTTGGGGTAGTATTTGGAACAGACAACTTCTGTTTCCGAATGTACCCCCTTACATAATTTTTTGTTAGAAACATTGAGAATGGAAGTTGCAAGAACTGTATTTTCAGCTAACAGACTGTAAAATGTAGTGGCATAAAATGGTGCTCCAATATTTAAATATACCTTTGTACATCAGTTTTCAAAAGTGGTCTCCAACGTGGCTGAAATCATTAGACGCTTAACTATAGCAAATCAAGCAGTTAGACATCTCACTGAGCGTATTTGTGAGCATAATTATTTAGAAGCACATCTTATTGCTGCTGAAATGTTTACTCCTGCACCACTGTGCATGCACAGAATGTATGTCCCCTGCATATTTCTTTGCTTCCCTGCAGAAAATGACTTTTTAACGGGGAGACAAAGGGAAGTCACAGGACCAATCATGTGACCTTCCCCAACAGTATATTTCTGGTGCCCAGGGCAGCTGGTAGAAAGGTAAGGGGTGGGACTAGAGAGGATCTGGCTGGTGACTGCTGCCCTGCACTGGATTCAGCTGCTAGTCCCAGTTGGGGTGGGGAAGATGGGATTTCTTCTTCTCCTACATGGCATCCAGGGGGCTGTGTCAGACCCATCCCCAGATTTTTCCCTCAGCAGTAGGAAGCTCTGCAAACTTTCCACCCTCACCCCTTGCAGCCATCATGACTCAGATTTGGAGGGAAGGATCACTCTATAGGAAGTGGTCCCCCATCTGCCCAAACTCCATGCATTCAGACCTCCTCACACCCAGAACCTTCCACTGAGTCTCACACACCCAGACACTCCCCCCATGAGTCCTGCTCCCCTTGCACCTCGACTACCCGAATGAGCCACCCTACTGAGCACCAACCACCTACACCTGAATCCTGACTCCACTGAGCCCCATTTTCCTTGCATTTGGACACCCTCCACCGAGCCCCACACACACCCAGACCCCTGCTGAGCCCCAACCACCTTCATCTGGACCCCCCATGCAGAGTCCCATTACTATTGCTCCCAGAGCCCTCCAATAATTGTCTGTGCATCCAAATCCCCTCTGCACCTGGATCCCCCCCATTGAGCCACCTGCAACCTGGTTGCCCCACACAGAGCCCTCTCAACCCCCATCTGGGTCCCCCCTCAGGTCTGCCTCCCCCTCACACTAAATCTCCCCTCACTTGGATCCTGCTATGCTGAGCCTGCTTGCCCACACTTGGTGCACCTGGCATGGAGGGGTAGAGCCCTGTGATGTTTCTCTAAGGCTAGGTCTACTCTATAGCTTTTTCCGACTGCTTTTCTGGAAGAGGCTTTTCTGCCATTTGGCCCCATCTAGATGGGGCCAAATGGCAGAAAAGCCTCCTCTTTTGGAGGAACCCCTATTCCTCATAGAACAAGGTATACCTGGGCTCCCCGAAAAAGTGTGTTTGCTCTTCCGTGAAAAAAATGCGGAAGAGCAAATGTGTTCCCTGGATGAAGTGGGGTTTTTCTGGGATACCTCTGGTATCCCGGAAACCCCCCCACAGTGTGGACATAGCCTGAGACAGGCCTAGTCACTGTGCAGTCAGGATTGGATGTAGCCTTGCCTCTAAGTCTGTGTGCGGGGGAGGGGAGAGCTGGGCATTGGTCTCCCATCTCATTGCAGTCAGTGGACTGTGCTCCCCAATGCCACACGGAGCCTCCACATTTACCTGACAAATAAAATTTTCAGAGTTCTGAGGACTTTTAAAATATCGTGCATAGAAGACTTACCTGGCATTTCCTGCATCAAGGGCTGGCTCAGGATGGTGGGGACTGGGCAGGCCTCCCACTGGCTTCTCCCTGGGACTGGCCTGGAGCAGAGGAGGGGCATGAGGCCTGTCCACCGGCTGCTCCCTGGGGCTGACCCAGAGAAGTGAGTGCTGCGCAGCATAGTGGGTGGCTGCTCCCATCTGCTCTCCAGGGCCAGCCTAGAGCACCAGGAGCTGCATGGCAAGATGAACAGCTGCTTCCTGTGGGCAGCCCAGAGTGATGGGGACCATGCTGCCAGGCAGTGGTTGCTCCCAGGGCTGGGACACTTGCCCCCTTGTGATCATTCATGAGTGTAACTGTCCCTCTATTAAGCCCTGCCCTTTCTGCTTGATGCAACACAATTGTATTCCAGGTGCATCCCATTGTCCTGGCACAACCAATCCCTTACTTTGCTGTAAGTTATGATAAGAGGAAGTTGCATACCAAATTTGGTAGTCTTCGCTCTTCTCATTTAGGAGGCATTCTTGAACAAACGGACTCATAGATAGACGGATGGACTTACAGACAGACAGATACACAAACTCTCTAAAATATTTTTACATATTAGGTATTAGTAAAATAGGAGATTGGCTGCTGTCTCTGAATGTTTGTGCAGGCTGTTATGCCAAACATGGTGTAGAAACTGTGAAGTTCCTCCCCGTTTTCTGTGCTAGCCCATTGGTATGGTCATGATCAGTATAGTCTGTCAAATATTTTAAAGGGCACCAACATTTTTTTGGGGGGGAACATCTATATGATATTTAAACAAGTGCATCTATCTGATTGCAAAGTGGTATTTCTCAGTTCTTAGTACTTGAGTGAATCATGGTATTGAATATATGAATCAATCAGCAGATGTTTAAAAATGACACTAATCATACATTAGAGAGTGACTTCAAAGATTTTCATAGGGAATGCCAGATTGTGTTCATGCAGCTGCACCATGTATAGGAAGACAAGATTGCAGACCATTGAAAGTAACACTTATATCGTTGGAAAGCACAAGACATTAGAAGAGTAGTGATCATGATAATCAAAATAATCAGAAAGCAATTATGAAAGCAGGCTTGCAGAGTAGATAAGCACAACATTATTAGAATATTTTTTGCAGCTCTACAGAGTCTGTGACATTGCCGGGCACATGATGAATAAGGATTTAATTCAGATCAGATGGTCTCTCCCTTGACCCAGGTGCTCAGAAGAAGGGCTGGCAGAGTAGATGCTTGGGGAAAGGAGAAGGAAGAATGCTTTCCGAAAGGTTAGCCTCCACACCCAAGGATCATAAAAGTGGGGATTCATCCAAAAACAGAGAGTTTTTCTGACTTTCTGGTTATATCATTAATCCTTGTAGGGTTAGTTTGTTTGGGTTTTTTTGTGTTTCTTTTGAGCCATATCATCTGTTTAGAAAGCTCTTGATCTGAGATCTCAAAGTACTTTAGAAACATTATTGTCCTACCCTTGAGTGCAGGGGACTGGACTTAATGAGCTTTTGAGTTTCCTTCCAGTTCTGTGATTCCATGAACTAAGCCTGGTGTCTCCTCTGAGGCAGATATTCTTTTATTTTGCTACTTTACTGATGTATCATCTAAAGTACAGAAAGGGTAAGGGACATGTCCAAGATCACACAGTGAGACAGGGGCCAAACTGAGATTGGAACCCCGGAGTCCTGCCTCTGTGGCCCTTGCTCTAACAACTTAAACCACACTTACCCTAGTAGTTATTTAATTGATATCTAAGGGAGCCATGTGGGTGGAGCTCTCTGCTCAGGCAGATCCAGTTGCAGGATCTTACCTTTACTGAGTATAAACCATAGCTCATAATAGAATACAACAACCCTGATTCAGCAGAACACCTAAGCATGTGCTTAAAGTTAAGTGATTTGCTAAAGCAGGACCTTAATCAGGCTAAAAAATTCCAGGCAATTATTCTATTGATGCCTCCTAAATTCTGAGAGGATTGGAAAAGTGGAAATGAATCCCAATGTTTTCATATTGAATTGAACAACTTTCCTTGTGATTCCAGATAGGGATGTTTCTTCTTCTTCTTCTTCTTCTTCTTCTTCTTCTTCTTGTTATTATTATTATTATTATTATTATTTATTATGCCAAATGGGACAAAATACTTTTTCTGTCTGTGCCCATTTAAATTCTCCCATGTAAGCACCTAAATAAGGGCCAGGTTTTCGAAGTGCTTTGCACCTAGCAATTCCTATTGCAATACTTAGGGCAGGATTTCTGAAATAACTCTGTACCCAGTGTGCTAATCTTTTAGAAATTTGCCAATTGTGCACACTGATTCTATTTCCCATCAAGAAAATGGGGACGATACTTTCCTACCAAATATTTGTGCTATTTGAACCTCAGAGTTAGGAACATCTCGGCAGTGAATGTTGTTCCTAACTCCTAAATGTTTGTAACACTGAACAAAATATTATGGTTGTTCTTTCAAAAGTTCACAACTGAACATTGACTTAATATAGCTTTGAAACTTTACTATGCAGGCAGAAATTGCTGCTTTCTCTTTATTTAGTAGTAGTTTACATTTAACACAGTAATGTATTATATTGTTTTTTTATCTCTGCTGCTGCTGCATGTTTGTGCGCTTCTTGTTCCAAATGAGGTATATGATTGGCTGGCTAGTTCATACCTCTACAGTTCCTAACAGTATGATAAGACAGTTACTGTAAATTAGCGAATATAACCCGCGTCCATGTATAACACACACTCGTGTATTACCCGCGGTTTTTCTATCGTGTAAAAAAAAATTAATTACCCGTGGACTTACATAACCCTCAGAGACTTCTGCCACTTTCCTAAAAGGTGGTCTTTGATGCCACTGTGGGAGATGTGGCGGCAGCGGAAGCACTGCCGCTTGGGCCGGTGCAGCAGCCCCGGGCACTTGAGCAGCAGCGCCGAGGTGAGGAGGTAGCCGCCCAGCGCAGAGAGCAGACACAAGGCGATGGCCATCCTGCTGCCAGTGAGCCAGCCAGCCTGCAGGAGGGAGGAGCCGTGCTCCCGCCCAGGCCTGCACTGCGCAACCGCAGCCAGGTCACCCACCCTCCTCTGGGCGGGGGGAACAGAGAACGCAGCGCAGTCATGCTGGAAGCTCATCAGGCTCTCCCTCCCTCCCTGCAGCAGAGATGACCCGGTTCTAATGGGGAGGCGGGCAGAGCTGCTTAGAGGAACTGATGCTCCCAGGGGAACTCTAAGGAGTAAAAATCAACTTGTATAAGACACGGACATGTATACCCTGAAGGGGGGGGTTGTAAAAATGTGTATAACCTGCAGGTTATATTTGCTAATTTACAGTAACAGTTATGAGCTTCCATTGTAAATCCGTTATTCTTTCTGAGCTACTCTGATTCTAAGCCTTAGATAGCTCTATTTTATACTTGAAATATCTAATTTATAGATAGTATTTTGCATTTTTAAAACGCATATAAAACTTTTTCCTCGGTACTGCAGCTTTAATCATTACTGGTACATAATGCAGAGCAATTATTTATTTTTAAAAGAAATACAAAGCCTTGAAACTGCCTGAAAACCATTAAAGTTTCAATTCTTAGAACTGTTCTCTGGCTTGACTGTGATCCAGCTTCTGGGCAGGTGAGGTAGGAATTAAAATTAATGAACCCAAACAAACGGGGGTTTCAAAGCCTGTCTTTGCCAGACATTACGTTTTCATGACAAAAATCAGTGAAGTGTAAATATAGTGCTCAATCACTGATGTATATTAAGAGCATTGTTCCTATAAATGTTGAATATGGAGAAGAGGTAAATGAACTCTCACAGGACACAGAATAGGAACTCAATAACAGTTTTTTAAAGGAATTAACCAGAGCAAAATGAGTAAGGTAGCCCCAATCCAATTCCCAGTGGACATCTTACTATGATTATAAGCCTCCTGCGTGTCTCACCAGAAAGCATGACAACTGAATAAGCATGGCTGTGGAATAATCTTCCTATTACTAGGGGTGATTCTGTCAGGTCAGCAGATTGATGGGCGTGATGATGCATGTATGTATTGCACCTGGAGTTTGGAAAAACAGAGCACATTGGTCTCCTGGACTGTGTCTCTCACACCTTTTATTAACCAGTAATGTGTTCATTTATTGTGGTATAAATTATAACAAGTTGTTTAAAATGTTTGGGATCAAATCCCAAGTGAATCAAATAATAAAATTGCCTGGATAGGATCAATTTGGATCTTAATTGATGGGGCAAAATTGTGTGAATATTGACCAGAATCTGTTTGGCTTCCAGAGGTTCAAGGAAGTGAACATCAAATGATATCAGAGGCCAAGTTTATGGGAAACTATCAAAGCCAATGACATACGAGAATTCCACCCACCCAACTAGAGGCCAGGTATAGAATAATTAATGCGATTTATATAGTTCAGCCAGTTAAGAGAGTAGTCATTCTTCTCTCAGCAGTGTCCAGAAGCAGTTTGCTCACTTCAGAGGGGAAAAATAATCTCACTTTAATTCTAGTTTCACAGTAAAAGGATTCAGCAGTTGGCTACCCTTGGGTAGTTTCAAAGATACTTCTCTCACTTACTAGTCCCTGTCCTTGTCTCTCTCTGCTAATAGACTGTGTGTCTAGTTTCCCCCATATATTCCCTGCCTCTGGCCCCAGTTTGTTTCCTGTACACGTTCCTGGGACTACTGGGGCAGGGAATCTGCTTCTTTTCTCACTCTCCATCACTCACCCAAGAGCTGATCCATGTAGAGGATCCATGTGGGAGAAGGTATCTCTCATGTGCAGAGCCTCATCCATTATATTCCATGTATTCACTGCAATGATCTCCAAACAAAATATACGGAGACTTGGGCGGGAGTAACAACCCCCAGCTCCCTACCAGTCTCTGCAATGAGGACCATAGTAACAGAAGGCCATCAGTGAAGCTTTCAACAAACACCATAGCTGACACTATGACACTCTTGAGACTTTGGCTGGGACTGTAGCCTTGGGGGAAAAAGCTGGGATAGTCCTTCCTAAATCAAGATTGTCAGCATATATAGGTGCAGTGCAGGGTAGGTAAGCATTCAGGTTGCATCCAGCACTACATTCTGAGAGATTGCCATGATATTTCATCTCATTTTGATTTATAAATCACCTGAAGGATTACTTGTATCAGAATCGGTTTAGGCTAAGGATCAGGTATATTCATGCCTGACTCGTGACTAGGGATTGGATTTCATTCGGACTACACAAAGTTTTTCAAGCCATCCTCTTGAGGTTTCTACTCATACACTTTAAGGTCGAAAGGGACCATCATGATAATCTAGTTTGACCCTCCTGCATGTTACAGGCCATAGAACCTGATCCAACAACACCTGAAGTAGACCCCTAACCTCTGACTGAGTTACTGAAGTCCTCAAGCCATGATTTAAAGACTTCAAGTTCCAGAGGACCCACCATTTATGCTAGTTTAAACCTGTAACTAACCTGTGTCCCATGCTGCCAAGGATGGTGAAGCCCTTCCCCAGGTCTCCATTAATCTGACTTCGGGGAAAACCCTTTCCTGACCCCACATATGGTGGGTGATCTGTTAGACCCTAAGCATATGGGCAAGACCCACTAGGCAGACACCTGGGAAAGAAGTCTCTGTAGTAACTCAGAGCCCTCCCAACTAGCATTCCATCGCCCTGCCATTGGGGATGTTTGCTATTAGCAGCCACAGGTTGACTACGTCCCACGTAGGCAGCCTCTCCATACCGTCCTTGCCATAAATTTCTCAAGCTTGGTCTTGAAGCCAATTAGGTTTTTTATCGCCAATATTCCCCTTGTAAGGCTGTTCCAGAACATCACTCTTCTGATAGCTAGAAACCTTGATGTAATTTCAATTCTTAACATATTGATGGCCAGTTTAAATTCATTTGTTCTTGTGGTAACATTGGTGCTTAACTTAAATAACTTGTCTCCTTCCCTGCCATTTATCCATGTAATGTATTGTAGATAGCTGTCAGATCTCCCTTCAGACTTCTTTTGGTTAAGCTAAACAAGCCGAGCTCTGTGTGTCTCCCCTCACAATGTATTATTGCTGTTCCTTGGATTATCCCAGTGGCTTTTCCCTGCTCCTGTTCTAGTTTGGATTCATCTTTCTTAAGCACAGGGAATGAGAATTGCACACATCAGTCCAGATGAGGTCTCACCAGTTCCTTTTATAATGGTACAAACACTTCCCTGTCTATACTGGAAATACTTTGGTTGATGCATCCTGCGACTGCATTAGCCTTTTTAACTGCTGTGGCAGTTCATAGTCTTTCTGTGATCAACCAGTATACCCAGGACTTTCTCTTCTTCTGTTACTTCCAGCTCATAAATCCCCAGCTTAAAGCAAACATTCTTGTTGTATCTAGGTATCTAAGTACCTGACCTTACTCTTTGCACTATTAAATTTCATGCCATTTCTATTACTCCAGTTTTCAAGGTCACCCAGATCTTCTTTTAAAGTATTTCAAGCATCCTCTGCATTGGTAATACCTCCCAACTTTGTGTCAGCTGCACATTTTATTAACACACTCCCACTTTTTCAGGTCATTAATAAAAATGTTAAGTAATAGTGGTTCTAAGACTGATCCCAGAGGAACTCCACTAGTTACCTCTCTCCAGCTTCACCGTTCACCCTTTAGTGTGATCCATTTTGTCTCCTCTTTAACCAGTTCTTTCTCCACCTTTCCCTTCCCATATTAATACCTGTCTTCTCCAATTTAACTAATAATATCTCATGTGGAACTGTATCAAATGCCTTACTGAAATCCAGGTAAATTTGACATACTGCATTTCCTTTGTGTAAAACATCAATTATTTTCTCAAAGAAGGAGATCAAGTTAGTCTGGCACAATCTGCTTTTTGAAATAAGATGATGTATTTTATCTCAGTTACCATACTACTATGTCCAAAACTATTTTCCATACCAAAAGTTGTTCCAAGACCTTGCATACAAATGAGATCAAATTAACAGGCCTGTAGTTTCCTGGATCACTTTTTTTCCTCTTGTAAAAACAGGTACTATATTAGCAAGTCTCCAGTCATAGGATATCACCCCCGAGTTTACAGATTCATTTCATCTGCCAGTTCCTTTGATATTCTTGGATGGAGATTATCCTGTGGCTCCAATTTAGCCCCATTATACTGCTTGAGTTGGACATCAGATGTGGTCATTTCTACTTCCATATCCTCATTTCTATTGGCCACCCTGTCACTGTCCCTAAATTCCTCATTAGCCTATTAAAAGTATTTATATAGGTGTTGGGCCTTGCCGAGATTATCCTTAATCTCTACCCTATCCTCAATGCTTCTTTCTTTCTTTCTTTCTTTCTTTCTTTCTTTCTTTCTTTCTTTCTTTCTTTCTTCTATTTTATTTTGCTATAGAACCTTTTACTGTTGATTTTCATTCCTTTTGCAAAGTCCAATTCTTGTTGGCTTTTGGCAGCTCTTACTTTATTGATCCACTTTGTGACCTCCAAGAAGTAGCTTTTCTTGCTGATCCATCCCATCTTCTATTCTCTGTAGGCTTTCTCCTTTCTCTGAGTCACCTGTTTGAGATTCTTGATCATCAGCTTGATCTGCATGACTTCCCTATGAATTTTTCCTTTTGCTTGGGATGCAGGTATCAGATTCTGCAGCTTTGATCTGACATAATTCCAAGCCTCCCCCACATTCAGATTTTTGTGTTCTTCAGTCTAGTCCACCTCCCTAACATCCTCCCTTTAAGTTTGCTTTTCAAATAAAGAACCCTAGTTGCAGCTCTGTTTTTATCCTTCCATTTAGTTTGAACTGAGTTTGCTCATGATCACTAGAACCCAAGCTGTCTCCTACAATCAGTCCTCCCTACTCCCCAAAACTAAATCTAAAATGGCATCACCTTTTCTTGGGTCAGAGACTATTTGGTGAAGAAATTGGTCCGCTATTGCATCGAGGGAAATCTTCACCCTATTCTTATTGGTAGCACTTGTCTTCCAATCTATATCTGTGAAGTTAAAGTCTCCCCGATCACATAATTCCCAGTAGTATTTATGTCATTGAAGACATTAGAGAGGTCTCTATTCATAGCCAGAACAGGTCCTTGGGGGCCTGTAGCATATCCCAGACACTATCCCAGGGGAATCTCCAGTAACTTTCTTCCCCAAAGTGATTTTGACCCAAACAGACTCTGTTTTGTCCTTTCCATCATTTCTAATTTCTTTACAATTTATCTCATTATTAATATACAATACTACTCTACCACCTTTCCCTTTATTTGTCTTTTCCGAACTGCATATACCTTTCAATACCTGTACTCCAGTCATGACTTCTATTCCACCATATTTCTGTTATCTTGATAATGACTGGTTTTACGTCCTGCACTGGAAGTTGTAGTTCCTAAAGTTTGCTACCCAGGCTGCTTGCATTGGCATACAGACATCTTAGTTGTTTCTGTTTGGCTTTGCCAAGATTCCTCATCTAACTGGGTACAGTCATTTTATTGCCATTATCACCTACCTATCTGGTAGCTTTATTGGTACTAGCACTATCTTTCCTCTTAGGTTATGTCTACACAGTAGTATTATTTCAGAATAACTGACATTCTGAAATAACATAGCAAGCAGTTATTTTGACATAATGTCAAGATAATGTGGAGCGGAAGGACTTCTTACTCTGACTCCTGTAACCCTCATTGTACGAGGAGTAAGGGAAATCAGAGGAAGAGTGCTCTACCTTGGACTTCCTGTTGTGTAGACAGCACCAAAAGCTGAAATAAGTTATTTCAGCTTCAGCTGCGCAATTGATATAGCTCAAGTTGTGTAGCTTATTTCAGCTTTAGCCCTGCTGTGTAGACATGCTCTTAATATCCATTCTCCTTCCCCCTGTGATTCCTTTCTCCAATTCTGTATACTCTATTTCTTGATTTTTCTCATAACCAATATTTGAATCAGGTATGGCGGTTACATGAGCATCTCCCCCAAATTTCTATTTTAAAGTTTTTTTTATCAGTTGTGCAGCCTCCATCCTAGAAGTCCATTTTCCTCTTACTCAGGTGGAATCTATCCCATGAAAACAGTTCTCTTTCCATAAATGCCTCCCTGGGGTTGACCATCCCAAAACCCTTCTTACAGTCTGAGCCAACTGTTGATCATCATCATCTTGTCTTGGCTTCATTCTCCTCCTCTATGAAAGGACAGAATCGCATTGAAGATCGCTTGAGCTTCCATTTCATTAAATAACCTTGCTAACCTGGCATTGTCTCCCATAATGCATTCCAGGAGAGATTTGGCAGTATCATTTGTCCTCACATGAAGAACAACCAGAGGAATTGTTCCTGCTCCCATTAGGATCTTCTTCAGCCTCGGGTCCACATTCTGTGTCTTTGCTCCTGGCAGACATCACTTCCTTCTGCTCTTCTGTTCTCCTGATCAGCTCTGATGAGAGGCCTGTCTGTTCTTCTTATTATGGAGTTCCCAGTCATGTGCACTGGCCTCTTCCTGGTGGTGGGTGAGATTGTCTGGCCTTCCTCCTGTTCTTTTTGTCTGTGAGTCCTCTCGTGTTTTGTTCTCCCTTGCAATCTTCTGGGACTAACCCTGAATCTTCCTGGGGCTCGGCACTCTGGGTAGCTCCATTGACTTGTTCCTCTTCTTAGGGGGTCTATCTGCTATTTCTCTTCTTCTTTCCCCTCCCATAGTCTGTTAGGGCATGTCTAAACTACATTCCTCTTTTGAAAGAGGAATATAAATAAGGCAAATCGAAAGTGCAAATGAAGCGCTGGTTTAAATATCCCACGTTTCATTTCCATATTCACGTCCGAGAGCTTTTTTGAAAAAGGGTTTTTTGAAAGTGAAAGCGCAGTCTAGACAGGGTTCTTTAGGGGAAAAAACCCTTTTTAGAAAGAACCCGTACTCCTCATTTTTTCAGGAGCACGAGTTCTTTCGAAAAAGGGTTGTTTTTTTCCGAAAGAACCCCATCTAGACATAGCCTTACTGCTTGCTGTGCCCCTTCTTCATTTTCCAACTCAGCAACCATGTTTCTGAGCACCATTTCTCCTTTGCTAACTGGTCTTTTCCTTTGCCTGGTTCTCATAGTCTCAAGCTTCCACTAGGGCTGTTAGTTATTGGGTAACTGAATAGTTATGTAATCACATGAATTCTTATTGGTTACATGACTATTTCATAGTCTCTGGGGCGGGGCCGGCAGCCAGTGAACTCCAGCCCCACTCCTGGGGTGCCCCCAGCAACCCTGCACTGCTGCCTCTGTATCAGCTCTGTATTATGGTGATCAGCTCTGTCAGAGCCTGGATCGCCACGGACAGAGGCTGCTCCATGGGAGGTGGAGCAGCCTCGGTCCGCAGAGGGAGCTTGGACCCCCCCCCGTGGATACTGACATAGAGGTGGGGGGGGCGGGATTTGAGTAGTTGACAAGATTAATGAGTAAGCATAGGCTTATCGGTTCATCATAGAGTTGGCTACGTGTTGACATCCCTAGCTCCCACTGGCCACTTTCCTCACCCAGCAGTGTCCCTTCACATTTCTCCAGTCCAGCTTGCTTGCAAGAGTCTTGTATTCTTAACTTGTGTCCTTTAGCCTCCTCTTCTTTTCCCTCCATCACCTCATAGAATTATAGAATCCTAGGGCTGGAAGAGACCTCAGGAGGTCATCGAGTCCAGCCCCTTTCCCAAAGCAGGCCCAACCCCAACTAAATCATCCCAGCCAGGGCTTTGTCAAGCCGAGACTTAAAAATCTCTAGGGATGAAGATTCCACCACCTCCCTAGGTAACCCATTCCAGTGCTTCACCACCCTCTTAGGGAAATAGTTTTTCCTAATATCCAACCTAGACCTCCCCCACTGTAACTTGAGATCACTGCTCCTTGTTCTGCCATCTGTCATTACTGAGAACAGCTTCTCTCCTCTTTGGAACCTCTCTCCAGGAAGTTGAAGGCTTCTCTCTAATCCTCCCTCACTCTTCTCTTGTGCAGACTAAATAAGCCCAAATCCCTCAGCCTCTCGTCATAGGTCATGTGCTCCAGTCCCCTAATCATTTTGGTTGCACTCCACTGGACCCTCTTCAATGTGTCCACATCCTTTCTGTAGTGGAATAAAGGGGAATAATCACTTCTCTAGATCTGCTGGCAGTGCTTCTTCTAATGCACCCTAATATGCCATTAGCCTTCTTGGTTACAAGGGCGCACTGTTGACTCATATCCAGCTTCTCATCCACTGTAATCCCCGGGTCTCTTTCTGTCGAACTGCTACTTAGCCAGTCAGTCCCCAGCCTGTAACAGTACTTGGGATTCTTCCGTCCCAAGTGCAGGACTCTGTACTTGTCCTTGTTGAACCTCATCAGATTTCTTTTGGCCCAATCCTCTAATCTGTCGAGGTCACTCTGGACCCTATCCTTACCCTCCAATGTATCTATCTCTCCTCCTAGCTTAGTGTCATCCACGAATTTGCTAAGGGTGCAATCCATCCCCTCATCCAGGTTATTAATAAAGATGCTGAACAAAACTGGCCCTAGAACTGATCTTTGGGGCACTCCACTTGAAACCAACTGCCAACCTGACCTTGAGCCATTGATCACTACCCATTGGGCCTGACAATCTAGCCAGCTTTCTATCTACCTTACAGTCCATTTATCCGATCTATACTTCCTTAACTTGCTGACAAGAATATTGTGGGAGACCATATCGAAAGCTTTGCTAAAGTGAAGATATATCACATCCACTGCCTTCCCCATGTCAACAGAACCAGTTATCTCATCATAGAAGCTAATCAGATTGGTCAGGCATGACTGGCCCTTCGTGAATCCATGTTGACTATTCTTGATCACTTTTCCCTCTTTCGGGTGCTTCAAAATGGATTCCTTGAGGATTCCCTCCATGATTTTTCCGGGGACTGAGGTAAGGCTGACTGGTTTGTAGTTCCCTGGATTGTCCTTTTTCCCTTTTTTAAAGATAGGCACTACATTTGCCTTTTTCCAGTCATCCGGGATCTCTCCCGATCTCCATGAGTTTTCAAAGATAATGGCCAAAGGCTCTGCAATGACATTTGCCAATTCCCTCAGTACCCTCAGATGAATCTGCTTGAATCCCTTTCAAAACTCAGTCACAGTTTCTACCTGCATCTCCAAACCTTGGATTTTCTCTTCCATCAGCTTTGCCACCTGGCAGTTTGTACAAATGAAGCTCTTTTCAGGTACCAACTCCAGGATACTGTTCATCCTGCAGCTTCCACATTTGATCACCTTGATTGCCTCTTCCATTCCTTGGATCAGTAGCATTGCTGTCTCTGCTTCTGGCATAGCTTTCCTCCCTAAGGTCCTGTAAGGAAAAGACAAAAGCAGAACACAGCCAACCAACCATTCCCAAACAGAACAGCATGCATCTCCTATCCCAAACTTCCCTTATAAACTCTCGCTCAAATGCCCCTTGGTTTGGCTCTGTTTGCTGACTCCTGTGCCATTGGCTGGCTCCTTCACTTTCTGGATAGACTTCCAAATTAGGATCATCATGCTATATGGTGGAATCATTTGATATTATCTGTTTTTTAGGCTTTTACTTGTTCACTTTCATGTTTTCTAGTCTCTCCCAACCGCCTCCTCCCAAGAAAACAATGTTTATCTTTTATACTCCTAATCTTGTGATGTTGTGACTGTTTCCACTACCTGTTACAGATCCTAATAGTGGAAGGGACTCCATGTGACTGGACCTCCAGTGCCTGTGTGGCAAGTTTGCAAAATTGCCAAACTTGCAACTTTGGTTCTCTAGTTCGTGTCATCCCATATTATTTCCATGACTTTTTAATTCAAATTTTTTGAATATTATCTAAAAAGTGGACTCTCCTGCCATACATTGCATCTCTGTATAAGGTGAATTGGTTTACCTCTGCTAACTTCTAGATTCAGATTTTGAGAGTCAACTGAAGCTTAATGGAAAATCTGAACTCTGAAGTTAAAGAGAGTCCCATTCTGCTCACACCTAAAGTTCAGCCTATGAGTCTGAAATTTTCCCTTTGTTTTTTATCAGACTTTTAACTTTTCTATCCTCCAAGGTCTCCCTTCTAGTTTATCTAATAAAATATTGGCCTATATATGGCAATTGTATATGTGAGAAAAATTACCTCAATGATTGCTTATCAAAGCTCTTTCAAGGTGACAGTAACTTAAAGTAGATACTCTTGGTAAAATGTGGTTGGAGAATAAAAATGCAAATATAGTAATAAGTGGTTCAAAATACTCCTTTATTCTTCAGCTGCAACCCCTGACCTAGTCTGTGTTTATCATGGCTTAAAAAACCCACATCAGGTGAAATGCTCCAGAAAAGATACCATGTGTTGCTACAGGCAGGAGTTACAGAATTCCTGAAAGACCCAATGTAAAGCCAGAGCTAGCATGATGGGTTTTTTCATATTTGCTGTTAAACAGAAATGTATGTAAGAAATGAATTAATTTCAGCAGTAACGTGAATAACATACAGTGTACATATATGTGCTGTAAGTGTGTATCCTCAAACCAGTTTTGCAAATTGGTTCAGAGAGCTATAATTAACCTAGATGAAGTGGCCTTTATTTTCCACAGTACTTGATCAAAGTAGTTACGTTATACTAAATAACTCCGTTAATTCATGACACCTGAATAAACGGCAGGAAAATCACTCTGGAATGCCTATTCCACTATCTGCAGCCATAAAAACAGTACATCCTGGATAAAAGCCTTCTTTTCTTTCTATGCTCAAGTGAATGCTAAGGATGAAAACCTTCTGGGTGGAAAGGTGTGTGCACAGTGAAAGCAATAGCCAGCAGTGCTTTTGAGACTCCCATTGTGCTTTAGCATTTATAATGGAATAGTTGCAGTACTTCTCTGGTTTAGGGTCCTTCCCCTGCCTCCTATAAACTCTGTTTTCCACCTAAAAATATCAGTTGGCTGTTTCAATGCACATTGGGCTGTAAGTTTATCGAGTGGGTGTGAATTATGAAAGAATGGGGCTTGAGATGGCTAAGCTATATTTTTAACAGAGTGGCACTAAAAATGTTTGTGAAGAGTTGCCAAAGGAGTTTTGGATTTGATTATCTGCCTCTTTTCCCACTGCTTTCATTTTTTTAAATTGAAAATGGTCAGCTTCTTTGGCTTGGGCTACTTCCTTTCTTTAGTTAAAAAAATGTTAATGGCACCAAGTTTTCTACCTTAAAAGTAGCAACTTTTCATAATACTTTCAATGCCACATGTTATGGACCCAAAGATGGGCCATGGGGCCTCCCTGGCACAGAGCCTGTAACAGCTGTGCGGTCCAGCCAGGCTCTGCAGCCACACAGATGTACTCAAATCCTAAGGAGGGGAAAACTATGTCAGCCAGTAAAGAGGGGCCCTTGGGCCCCTTATTCCCCAGATTAGTTGTTGGCGAGAGGGCACAGCCACTCGAAATCAAAGCTTTGCAAAACGGTTTGCTCAAAAAATAATGATCTCTGCTTCACTCCCATCCCCCTTCTCTCTTTCGCCAACCTGTAGCATCTGTGTGCAATGCTTGCGGGGAGAGAGGTCCTTGGATCCACATGAATGTCCCACCTCCCCGTCCCAACACACACAATAGGCATGACTATCCTTAAAAGTGATAGGCTTGTGAAGCAGCCAGTTTACAAACCTGTAAAAGGACATTTACTATTGTGCAAATTAGCCTGAGACTTTGGCCCTATCTCAAGGACATACCTTAAGATGATGTCAAGTTCTATTTATAGACCCAAGTGCATATTTCTGCAGTAGACACTTAGGTAAAATCCACTATAGTTACGGATGCAAAAAGTTTCCATTATTGGCTCATGTTTTTATATGCTCATAACTTTCCAATACTATCACTCACCATTGGGAGTGACATTTTCCTTTGTTATTCTATGCCAAATGCAAATGTTTTGGAGAAGGCTTTGACAAAATCCTTCAGCTGTTTCTGGGTTTGAAAGTGTGAAAAACTATGCTTTGGCCTGATGGTAAAATTCCAGCCACACTCTCTTTTGAATGGGACGCTTGAAAAAATAGCTAGCTCAAAACTTGACTCAGCATGGTCATGGTTCTTGATGAGTACTATAGCTTTTGTTTGGTTTACATGTAATAATGCTTGAGTAAATTACAAAACAACTTCATAGCATGCTCGATAGCATCTGTATGTATATCATTGCCCTCTGCTGGACAGAATCAGCACTTTTCAGCAGTTTCATAGGTACTATAATGCTGACAGCTAATAAAGATTTTTATTCTTATTCAGCTCAAGTGCTCAGGTCTTGTGACTCGGATTGATTTCATCCTTGCTTTCCTGTGAAGCTCAGGGGGGCTATGTCCAGTACAGTTACAACTGTGAAGCTCCTAGGCTGACTCAGATTTATTATAAATTGCATGCCATAAAATTTACAGGATGTACAATGTGTACACGGTAATGTTGCTGTTGATCCGTAAGATTGCATTAATATTGGGGCTAGGGAGTGTTTCTTTTTCACATTTCATGTTAAGTAGCTGGATAATTGAATTTCTGGGAGTGATCACAGCTTCTTGCCATCCCTAAAGCATTGTCATAATGGGGTTCAGCCAGTCTAATGATTTAGGGATACACCCATGCACATGTGCGCACACACGACTGACTGTTTTTGATAGAAAAATTGAAAATGGGTACAGAAAAAAGAATCATTACAGATCCAGTTTTGATCACACCAAATAGTCATTTTAAATATATGACTTAACTATATGTGACACATTGGACCCAGTTTCAACAGTAATCGATGGTGTAATATTCCTTTTTTTTTTTTTTAATTAAAGTTCTCTCCTGAGAATCAGAGCTGATTTTAAGAATCATTCATAACATCAATTAAAAACCCTTGACTGAGAGAGACTACGATTACAAGAACAAATAACACAAGGAATATAAGGGAATTTAATTAAAAGTGAATCTCAGTTATGCAAGGTATGTCATAGAGTCATTTAAAGCCTTGTTACAGGAAAGCATCGTTATTCAGCAAAATTTTTAAGCATGTGCTTGGCAAGTCGGTGGGATTGGAGCACATGCTTAAATACTTTCTTGAATCAGAGCTGAAAGCAGAGGACAGGGAATGATGACTCCAATGTTCTGTTCTAAGATCTGCCTCTCACTCACAGTGTACACTTGAATAACTGACATAAGCTCTATGTCTCAGTCTAAATAGGAATAATCATGACAATTAATAGGCAGCAGCCTTAAAACAACCAAAAGGAAGTTTTTCTTCACGCAGCACACAGTCAACCCATGGAACTCCTTGCCAGAGGATATTGTGAAGACTAGGACTTCAACGGGGTTCAAAAAAGAGCTAGATAAATTGATGGTGGATAGGTCCATCAATGGCTGTTAGTCAGGATGAGTAGGAATGGTGTCCTTAGCCTCTGTTTGTCTGGAAATGGATGTCAGGAGAGGGATCATGTGATGATTACCTGTTGTGTTCACTCCCTCTGGGGCATCTGGCATTGGCTGGTGTTGGCAGACAGGATACTGGGCTGGATGTACCTTTGGTCTGACCTAGTATGGCCGTTCGTATGTTCTTATGTTAATGCTTAGAGGAAGGGGGTCATAAGGTTAATTACTTTTTTTCTATTATAGAGTGCCTCTGGGATCCTTGGGTGAAAGGTACTTTATACATGCATAATGTTTACAGGTATGAGTCTGTCATTACAGATTTATGCAGAAAGCTATACTAAGGCCAAGTAATTTAAATAGCAAAATATTAAGTGAAAGACCAGACTGTCCTTTGCCCGCATGCGTGAGTGTCTGTGTGAATGCATGAACAGATGTGTGCATGTGAAAGGGCAGGGTGGGAACCGGGCAAGAAGCAGTTCTGGTGCAGCCCTGGGAAACAGAAACAGTTAAAAGATGGCTCTGCAGTGCCAGGCTCTGCATCATCCCTTATGCAGTGTCTAATAACTACAATTTAGTCCTAAGTGCAAAACACATCTTAGGCTGTGATTCAAAGCCTGGAACATATAATTTAGTAGGCTGGTCTGTGCAAAGGAATCTTTGTAGAGGGCAGGGGCACCGATGACAGAACTTGTACCAGGGGGTAGGCCTCCCCACTTTTTGACATGAACAGAGTTTGGAAGGCAGTGTTAGCCACCACGCTCCCAAACTGCAAAAGGGGCAACCCCTACTGGTGCCACTTCGCACTCGTCCAAGGCCACCTCCTGTCCCCCAAACTATAACCATGCTAAGAAGTGGGGGGAGCATGCTCCACCCGATCCCTTCCCCCAAACGGCACCACTGAACCTGTTTCCATCCAAAACTATCAGGCATATGACTTACACTATAATTTAGATCTGTCTCTTAGTAGAATGCATAATCTAACACCAAAACAATTTTTTTCTATTAAAAATCAGTGTTGGATGTGGTTATTTAGCATACCACGGTAACCTGATTTTTTTAAGAATTGACTATCACTCACCACTAGGGTGTAGCAGTTAAATGTGAATCTTCTGGAGACAGAATGTGTCTGTGGACTTTTGGGGGGTAATTAAGGTAATATACATATCTTAGCTCTGAATGTATACCTCTTCATACTGTGTTTTTTCCCACCAAAACAGAAATTCACAGGTTTCTGTGCTGCTACTTTTATGGTGAAGGATCATTAAATATGACCAATAATTGCCAGCTCTCCAAATACGAAAGGGATTTTCAAAAGCACTCAGCTCAGCCTTGCTCCCAGTGAAGTCCATAGGAGTTTTACCATTAGGTGCAGAGTCTGATCAATGCTGAGTGCTTTTGAAAAGCCCACGCTGAGTGTCTTTATATTATAATCTGGTGTTTCTCTTACTTTATTACATAAAATAGATACCTTTTTTAAACAGCAAGGCCTGTTAAATTGTGTGCTAGCCTCTAAAGGGCAAGTTGATCACTTGGAACATTTAAAACTTGACAGTGTGCTACAGAATGTGTGGTAGAGAAAAAACCTTTGCCAAAAGGGAGGGTTGGACTTAGAGGTCTTCACCCATGTCTTATTTTCTATTGGGTGTATCTGTTGGGAGCTGTTTTTACCCTGCAGGACCCATTTTCTTGGATTGCACTAAACCAGGGTTACTCAACACATGGCCCAAGGGCCGCATGCGGCCTGCAGCCCGTTTGTTTGCAGTCCACGGTGTGGTTTGGGTTTACGCGGGACTCAACATGCAGCCCACAGGTGGGAGCCAAAACAAAAAAGTAGTCAATATATTGGTCTTCTGTTGATATGCGTTTTAATGGTTAAATTCCTGGACTGTCATTGCTCATTAAAAGTGCTGTCATATGGGTGGAAATTGGGTAAATATTGCATTGTGTTAATATCAGCAGACCTGACTTAAATGGGGCCTGCATGTTGTGTTGTCTTGCTTTAATCTTTGTATTCATGCCCATCAGTGTGAAAGAAGCTATTTGCATATATATTTGCATGTATATGCAACCACACTTAAGTTGTGGCCCTCGGCATGTGCTGTGTGTATCATTGTGGCCCCCAGGGCTTCCAAAGTTGAGTAGCCCAGCACTACCGAACCTTATAGGTGCATACAGATCTCAGGACAGGAAGATCTACATGTTTGTTTCAAGCTCTCTTTACCTATAGGTAATGCTTAGAGCTCTGTGGTTCCACTCTTTTAAAAATTACATTGTGTTTAATAACTGTCAGCGATTTCTGTATCAAATGTACTCAGTCTACAGGCGAAAAGACATTTCCCTCTTAATCATGAGCCATTCAATCCTATCTGGATCTCTGTGAGCCACATTTGGTGCTTTCCTTTTGTCATAGTAAAGGTCCTGCAGGCCAAACTACTAGCATGCTCTCTGTGGTACTTGTTTCATGGGTTTACACAAGTATAATGCTTGGAATGGAACAGTTCTGCTGGTGACACCCAAGAAGTTTGGAATCCATCTCACTTTCTTCATTTGTTTGACTCTGCAATGTTCTCTGTATGCTGTGGAGGAGGGGGTTATATTGTGTATATACACACACACACATTTCATACAGACACTCTGTGTATAAATATATTTTAGATTGCAATTCGTGACTTTCTTAGATAGAAATAACAGTACAATATTTCCACAAAGTGTAAAATAATATTCCTGATTGTGGTACATTGCCCAATCAACAGGAATGATTGAATCAAAAACCATTGTGCTACTTTGGTACAGGCACAATTTGTTTTGTAATGCACTGAAATCATTGCGACTTTAAGGCCGTCACTCTGTAAAGGGGGCACCTCAGGCCAGGAGAAACCAGGGCCTCCTGCTGGCTCCTTTCCCCAGTGAGTGGCACTAAGGGAGAAGCAGCTGGATCTGCTTTCAGGATACTTGACGGATCCAGCCACCGTGCTGGCTGGCCTTTTCGAGGCTGTCATCAGATGTCAATGATGATGTCAACATACAGCATTGCCCTCCGAAGACTGTTGCCAGCTCGGGAGGATAAATACAACTTTGCTCATCTCAAATATATGGTGTGCAACAGAACATTACTGTATGTGTGTAACTGTGTGTGTGTGTGTGTGTGTGTGTGTGTGTGTGTGTGTGTGTGTGTGTGTGTGTTTATACAGGTACAAACACACAAAATATGTAATTTATGCATGTGGGTTGTGTTAGGCTTGTTTCAAATCTTATGGTTCCTTATTCTCTCCTACTCCCCCCTCCTCTGAAGAATCAAAGCACTTTTCAAAGGACTTAATTTCCATGCTTTGGAGCTCGTGGGCAACCATTCAATAAAAGCAAAATAAGGAATGTGGTCATGGTTCTAAAAACATTTCACATTCTTCGAACTGATGCCAGTTATATGCAATGACAGTAATCCTGTCTAATCCCCCCACATTTTATCTTTGTACACCTGCTTCTACTGTCTCTCTTATCAATTTATTATACTTAGAGGCAGAACTATACAAGAAGGTAAGGCAATGGAACAAAAGAAGCATACATCCTTAATGTACTGTGTAATAAATTGGTATTGTAGAAAAGTATTGGGACATGTTGTAGTTCATTGTTTACAATCATCTTTTTCTTTCTTTTTTTTTATGTGTGTTTTATTCGGCAGGCTAACTGAAGCACACCGAACAGCTGTCAAAGTCATAAGGCGAATGCAATATTTTGTAGCCAGAAGAAAATTTCAGGTAACAAGTAGGGATGAGTGAAAAAGTGTGTGTGTGTGTGTGTGTTTAGGGGGGAAGCACTGGGATGGACATTGAAAATGCTCAATGGGTAAATTTGCCCTTGAGCACAAGGCTGGGAAAAAGCTTATGTACTTAAACACTAGACCTCCTGCTTGCTCTCGACATAGGGGCAAATTTCACAATGTGTACAGAACTCCCAGTTAACAGCAGTGCGTGCTCTGGAACACTCAAACATGCAGCATTTCTAGAATCGGCCCCATCATTGTTTTTCACTTACCTTTTAATGGCAGCTTCTTTAATTAAAATGATCAGGTTTTTTTTCCTTTGGAATAAAATAATATGCTCATGCAGATTACTCAGCTAACCGAAAAGACTACATAGAGGATCCTGCTACAGTGCAGCTGCCTATGTATTATGATGATCATCTAGTCACCATGAGAATGTCTAGAGAACAGAGTGTGTGCAGTAAAACAGACGTAACTGGGTTGGTCGTATATAATAGAGTATGGCTTTCAAAATCATGATAAAGGTTTTCCAAAGTGGCTAGTGGTTTTGAGTGCCCAACTTGAGACATATTAAAGGGGGCCTGATTTTCAGAAAGTAGTGAGTGTCCACTGTCTGAATGGTAACTTTCTTTCAGAACACTCAGGTAACTCATCTAAAATTAGAAGCATCCAAAATCACTTGTCACTTTGGGAAATCTTTTTCATTCACCTGCCTAAATTCTACTTTCCTAACTTCCCATTACAGTAGTTCTTTATTATTAATTTAACTGGCAGATTTACCCAGCATTGCTCGGATTCTTAACTCAGTTAATTTGAGGGTGAGGGGAATAAAAAGAAAATGTACATGCTTTATTTAGCTGACTGTATTTTTCAAAAATACAATGTTATTTTATGAAGTTAATTTTAATAAATATTTCTAAATGGCTATTCCATCAAGTGTGCTTTTTCTCCATTCCTACAAACTCTTTTATCATTCTCTATGTTTTCACATAAAAGGGTTGGGGTCAATTTGGTTTCCAATAACATTGTCTTCTAGTTTTCAAGGCTTAAGGATTGATTTAGCTGTGCCAAAACAGAGCACTACTCCAAAATTCTCCATTTTATCACTTTTCTGTAAAGTTTATTGAGAAGCAATCACAATCCAGGTTCTTTCTGTTTTTCTGGCTCATCTTGGTTCAGTGTCTTTCAGCATTCACTCAGTTAAGTCAATTTTGAGGCCTGTACTTGCTTTGGTGATTCTGTCTTTTTTCTGTTTAGTTTTATGAGAAGCAATCCCATTCCAGGCACATCCCATTTTCCTGGCACAACCAACCCCTGACCGTGCTTTAAGTTAGGAGAAGAGGAGGCTGTATACTGAACTCAGTGGTCCAAGCTTTTACCATTTAGGAGGAGTTCTTGATCAAACAGACAAACTCTCTCAAATATCTTGCAGATTATGGTTTACTTCTTGTAATAACTAGTGACCAGATTTTCAAAGGTGCTCAGCACCTGCAACTTCCATTGAGTTCAACAAAATATGTGGATTTTCATTCCTTCTGAAAATCTGGCTACAGGTTTCCCACACAGTCCATTAGCTAATAGTTTTCATGCTATTTGTGAAGTGATATAAAAAATTAAAAATTGAAACCTGTACGGCCAACATGGTTTCCAGCAAATTTGACGTAAGCTCTAATATTTACTCACAAGGGTCAGAACGTAAAACCAACTTGCAATGTTCTGAACCCACAGACCTGAGTTTGTGACCTTTTTTTTAAAGATATCCTAGAAATCTTTGTGTATTAGATGAGCTTGGCAAATCGATATGCAGATGATCATATGGTCACGAAACATAAGCCAAAGTAGAGGGGAGTTTGAGATAGATTTGATGAATTCAGATACAGATAATGTGTTTCAGATGTGCTTGAATGTCTTTATCAAAAGACATTGAATTTGAGATGGATTTAGAACAGGGGTGGGCAAAAGGGCCTCCGGGGGCCACATCCGGCCTGCCAAGTGGGTGGATCCAGTCTGCGGAGGCCCTGCTGCTCCTCCACCCCCATACCCTGATTGGCCTGGGGGCCGGGGAGTGTGCGAAGCCTCCTCCCACCCTGGCAGGAGCATGTGGCCCTTTGAAGCTTCCTTAGCCCTTCCCCAGCCCTGTGAGGAGCCCGCGGCACTTCAAAGTGCCACATACTCCTTGTAGGGTGGGAGGAGGCTTCCCGTGCTCCCCAGACCCTGATTGGCCTGGGGGTAGGGGAGCGTGCCAAGCCTCTTCCAGGAAGCGGGGGGCAAAGGGGCTCCCCCAGCCCCAGACAATCATGGTCTGGGGATGGGTAGCCCTGCCCCTTCCCGTTTAGGCCCCGTCCCTTCCAGGGTGGCCCCTGGGCAAAAATTATTGCCCACGCCTGATTTAGAATGTTGAGTTGAAATGGCCCAGATCAAGGTTAAATTATGGGGGGAAGAGTGCAGGATGGGAGAGTTTGAGAATTGCTTGCAGGGCCAGCCTTAGGGAAAATGGTGCCCTGAGAACTTGCACATTGACTCTCCTGGCCCACTACCTCCTCACCATCCCCCACATTTCTCCTGGTCCCTGCTGCCTATCCAGGCTTTCCACCCATCCCTCCTGACCCGCTGTCCCCCATCCATCGCCTCACCCATCACCTCTGGTCTCAACTGCCTCCCCCACCCAAGTGCCCTGAGCTCCCTTCTGCAGCCTCATGACCCAGGCTTGTCCCACTCCTTGCCTCTACTCCACGGCACACCCCTGACCCTGTCACCCACCCATAAGATTGACCCTGATTACTTGGGCTTGGGGAGTTTTACATTTGCCAGATTTCCCAGGGGGTCGTCATTATTTCCTTCCCTAGTGGTACTGTTTATTGTAGTCTTTTTCAGTAAGAACTTGGCCATAGAGTGTGTTTAGTCGAGGCATGTCTGTGGACATTGTGCCAGAAACTGGCAAGGGGATAAGATGTTCAGATCTAAGGAGGGCTATTGGGGAAATGAAAGAAAAAGAGTACAAGTAGAAAGATTTTTTTGAATCGTGATTCTTTCCCAACTTTAGACTGGGCTCATGCAGCATTCAATGTACAGTACTTTACAAAGCAAGGCTTTAGTGCTGATGGTTTGGTAGCAGGAATAAAGAGAGTTTTAAGGGGGAAAGTGGAATTGTATTGGGAATGAGGAGAATTAATTATGCCCATGGTAACCCATATTTAAAAATAAACACAAAAAGCCTAGTACATTTAGGCACTGGGCCATGCATCATCTTTAAATAGAGAGTGTCCAAAAGAAGGGAGAGAGGGTTAGCCAAAATGCACTCAAAGCACCCCTGCCAGTCAATCTAAAGAGTAATATTGGCACTGTTTCTCGGGGGGAAGACAATAGCCCACTTTTCTGGCCAGAAATAGTGATGTGTCAGCGTCTACAGCAAATGTAGCTGTGAACAGGGGGAAAATTGGCAATAAATTGAAAGCTTTAAATGCAAACACACACACCCCTACACACAACAACAAAACTCTGAGCTGTGTTTGAAAGCAATGTCATAGGTAACTACTGACTGAGGAGCATGAGGAGGGTATTTTGTCATTAACAGTTTTTACTTCTTCATTTTATGGGATTTGTTTCCACTCCAGTTGCATGCTTTTTATTTGAAATTTCTATGTGGCTGCCTTCCAAGCATGACTCCAACACATACTGTAGGTGTTCTGTGCATGTGTGCACTGGTGCATGCTAATGGCTCTGGCTGAAGCTGTGGCAGAGTGGAAACAGACAACAAGATGACTAATGAGCTGTTTTCAGTTATTTTCAATTACTAGATTTGCTGTGTACCTTTTTTTTTTCTTGATCCAAAGCCAAAACGGAGACATCTTGCCCCATATTTCCTACTGGGCTGATGGTTCTAAAAATGCTTATATTTTCAAAAGCAGATCAGCTTTTTCCTCCCCTGATTTGTCCATCTGCACCTTTTATAATCACAGAATTTTATGCAAATTATCCAAGCTTATTTTTATACTCTGTCTCACCATCCATATTCATCAATTTGCTGTTAGTAGCAGAGCTGGACTCAGGCTAAAACTCCAGGGTTTCTCTGACTTTTTCCTTTTCAAGCCTTTTTGCCCATTTAGCTTCACTTCTATTTTAGCCTTAGTTCCTTTTTGCACCTAGAACTGTTGGGTAGATATGGGCCCAAGCCAACCTCAAATCCAAATAGAGTCAAGTTTTGAGGAATCACCTGTCTCACCAATGATCTAGACCAAAACCCTTTCACTACACTCATTTCATTACAAAGTTTGGAAGAGTTTAAATCTGGATCCAAACTTCATGAATTGGGATTCTCTCTACTGTTGAGGACTGACAGAATGACATCTATATGGCTGAAGAAAGTCACATGTAACCTTCTTTACATTTTATACTCTGACTTTCTGTGCTTAAAATGTATTCTGTGCTTAAAATATATTTTGCTCAGCATGTGACTGTGTGCCTCTTATTTACAGTAATGGCTATCGCTCAACTATGTTCCTATGCTTCATATGCACTCCTATAATTTCCAGGAATATCATATATTTCAGTTATTACAGATACCTTTCCAAAATAACAAGAAGAATTCTAGTGGGTCAACAATGATGATCCAATTAATATAAATGAGTGCTGTAAAACAAAGGTAATTACATGTCTTTCATATAATTCCTTTCACAGCAAGCTCGAAAACCATATGATGTACGCGATGTAATTGAACAATACTCTCAAGGACACCTTAATATGATGGTTCGCATAAAAGAACTTCAAAGAAGGTATGTCCTGTCTCTCTAATGAGATATTTGATTTCTCTGGTGCCGGCTGGCTTTAAAAGACATGTGTATTTAACGAGCAGCAATTGTCAAAAATTGCAAGATGGAAGTATGCTATCAGCAAGGTTGACATAGTATGTTTTTAACCCATTGATGTCCAAAGTTCAAAAATAATATCAAAGCCCTCCCCAAAACATCAAAAAAGGAAGGAAAGACATTGAGGTAAGTACTATGAAATTTAGGACGTAGCCTGGGCATTTCAGACTAGTTCTCACAAAAGAAAAAAACTCTTGCAATAACAACTTTCCTTTCTATCTCCTCTGTGTGCCTTGCAATAGCTGGGAGAAGTCATTATTTCATTTGTGCTTGCCTATCTATCTGAAACTCTTCTTCCCCTCTCATCTCCCACAATTACCCCCCTCCCTTGCTTTCTTTTCTTTCACATACATTCTCAACTGTTGAATCAGTCATGTGAAATTTTGCCTAAAAATGTATTTCTGGATTTCAGCATGAGTCTGGCTTTTTTTGTCTTTGTAGAGCACTCACGAGTAATTAAGGACACCAGAGCCACATCTTTCATAGGCAGAATTCCTACGGAGCAAGACTGGGTTCACTTTTTCAAAATAAAATGATTTTTAAAAAATCCTGTCTCTGTGTGAGTGAGAAACAGTTACAAATATCATTAAGACATTTTATTTGGATATTCATAGTTTCTGGATTCACTACAATATGGGTCTAAATTATTTTAGCTATAAAAAGAAAACAGAAGAAATAAGTAAAATATCAGCGTCTATGGAAACCACAGTAACAATGCAGCTTTATCCCAACAAATAACTATGCTTAAGGGGCCAGACTGCTGACTGTATGCAAGACCAGCATTCTCACTTGCCTTGCTGTTGGTTTAAACTTACTGTACTTTTGCATGTAAAATATGCATGTGTACTATTCCAAGCCTCAAACAATAAGTTGTTTGATAATTCTGCTGCTGGCAAACTAAAATGATTCTGTTTTCTTTTCAGGCTGGATCATTCCTTAGGGAAGCCTGGCCTTTTTCTTCCAGGTATGATGGTTATTTTTTTTAATAACATGAATGGCTCCATCATTCAGTATAAATAGCTGATGGTAGACTAATGTAGACCAATCACACAGTCAATTGTTGGATGCCGTTAATAGGCCCAGTACAGCTGCAGAAGGATTGTTACCTGGCATTCATGTAGGGCTGTAGGGCTGCTGGGATTCAACAGAAATTGACTACAGCTGTTAAAAATGTGCATCAGGACAGAGAGGCCTGAATACGTCTCTTGTAATAAGGTTTGCCATACTAAAGAGCTTTCTAAACTATTTATGGCTGGATTGGATATATGTTGTTTACATTTTACAAGGTCTTTTCCTTTTTGAAAGATTCAGTGGGTTTGGATTTAGGATCAAAACTTTCAAAAGAACCTAAGTCCTATTTTACAAAGTGACTTTAGGCGCTCAGAAGCATCAGTCTCATTAGCGGTCAATGGGATGTAGGATTCTGAGTGTCTGAGTTACTTTTGGAAATGTGATTTAAGCTCCAAATTGCTTAGCTGTTTTTGAAGAAAAAAATTATCCATATACTCTATAGTTAAAATGAAAAATAATATAGGAACCTGCAATAGCTCTCAAAATGAAAGAAAGTAAGTCTGACCACTGTAGGGAAGCTGCAGCAAAGTGAAATACACAGTATGCTCTTCTGCCTTGTCATTGTTGGGCTGTAGTGGGTATATGTTGGGTTTTTTTACTTGGGGTTTAATATTACCAGATTAGAGTTCTAATTTGTATTACTTGAGCATAGTGTTGTAGACAACTGAAATACATTTTATGAGACAACTTTTTGTATCTATGCCAGAATGTGAGAGAGACATTAGAATGTAAAGGGCATAACTGTAAGGTAACATTCTAAGGACTTTGTGAAGTTGGAACTCTCCATCCATGCTTCATTAAGCATCAGATCCCACATAAGAGGCTGTTAAAGTTTAGTCCTTAAATCTTCACTCCTTCAGGCTATTTTGTCTATTTGGATGATCTCAAATAGCTCTAGGGATTTAAACAAGTGTTGAAATAAAACCGTTTGAGGCCAGCCTTGCCCCAATGGCTGTCTGGGAGCTGATGGGAAAATACTATTTTAGAAGCAAAGAATTTTCAGGGGAATGGTGGGGCCTGCAGCCCGTTTGTTTGCAGCCTGCGGTGTGATTTGGGTTTACACAGGGCTCAGCGTGCGGCCTGCAGGTGGGAGCGAAAACAAAAAAGTAGTCAATATAACGGTCTTCTGTTGATATGCATTTTAGTAGTTAAATTCCTGCACTGTCATTGCTCATTAAAAGTGCTGTCATATGGGTGGGAATCAGGTAACTATTGCATTGTATTAATATCAGCAGAACTGACTTAAATGGGGCCTGCGTGTTGTGTAGTCTTGCCTTAATCTTTGTATTCCTGCCGTCAGTGTGAAATAATCTATTTGCATATATATTTGCATATATATGCAACCACACTTAAGTTGTAGCCCTCGGCATGTGCTGTGAGTATCATTGTGGCCCCAGGGCTTCCAAAATTGAGTAGCCCTGTTTTATAGGGACATTTCTGCCCCATCACTTTAACAATGTCCCCTGCTTATCCCCTGCTCATCCTTTCTTGGAACAGCCTTAGTGCTGAGCAGCTGCTCCGAGACAACATTCTCAGAAGTAACCACATTTCAAAGGGAAAGCCACTTGTCATAGCCTGTCAGTTATGCCACTTGCAGACAACCGTGACAGTCCTCCTGGAGGTGGATCTTCCATTTGCAAAATCTCATTATCTTGTGTATGGGTTTGCAAGACCAAGAGCAGAAATGATCTCATCCACATCTTTCTTCATGTGAACCCTTTCTAAGTTCAAGAATGATGGGTAGGTCCAGCTAAACAGTTCCAGATTTCACCCAACTCATTCTGTGAGTGAAAATTAAAACCAAGAGTGGTTTGGGTTTTAACCCTATTTTATTCAACAATGTTCAGGTAAATTCAGCTACAGTGGAGGGGAACCTTTTTTGGGTCTGGGGCCACAGACAAATTAATTGGTGGCCGCACAAAGTGAGAGGTAGAAAAAAAAAACCCTGACTGATGTGGCCCTCAAATGAGAAGGAGAAAGACCCTCCCCACATTCGCCTCGCGCACCAGAGCCTGGGGGGCCAAGCCTAGTAGATTTTGTGTGATCCAACAGGGCAGCAAGGGGGCTGAAGTGCCAGCGTGGGCTCCTCAATGCTGAGGAGGATCCTGAACATCAGAGGCTGGATCCAGGCAAGCCAGGGGCCGCATCTGGCCCCCGGGCCTGAGGTTCCCCACCCCTGAGCTAAAGGGTTGTCGCTTGGCCCATTTCTGATAGTGACGAGTATCCATACTTGCTCCTTCTCTCTGGACACCTGAATTCTCTGAATTTTTCTTGGCATGGCTGGCCAGTCTTGCATTAAAAAGGAAAGTGTAAAACCGCATGCATGCTTCACAAGCGCAGATGTTTTTGAGATGCACCCTCATCCACAGTATGGGTGTATTCACCAGTTGGTTGGATTTGGGCAGTCTAAACTGTCAAGGATGAGAGAGAAATGCAGAGAAAATCGATTCACTGTAAAGAAAAATATAAAAAGAATGTTGCCTTCCCAGTGACTTCTTGCTGGTTTCTTATTAGCTTCACTCCAAGACTCTTTAGATCTGATCTAAAGCTCAAAGAAGTCAATGGAAATGTTTCTATTGACCTCAAACCCCATTTGAATCTTTGTGGTCAATACTGAGAACACTACACATGGTGTGATGCTTACTGTAGATCCAGCTTTAGATCAGCTTTTAAGCTGTTTAACAAGCAGTTTTACACTTCATATTTCTAACGTCACATACAGGAATGATGGATGCAAACTAACAGAATATACACATTCAGGGGAATCACAGGCTCTTGGATGATAGGTGACTTGACCTGTTTGCATAAAGCATATTCAAGTTATGCATACGTAAGACTGACAGGGATCTGGGACCAGTACATGAGCCTCTAGAGCTTGAGCTAAAAGCCAGCTGGCTCTCAGCTAAGGCTGCACAGGAAACTCATTTTTCTCTCGCTCTGAGGCTCTGTCTACACTACAGAGGATTTTTTCAGAAAAATGGCCATTTTTCCGAAAACTCTTCAATTACGTCCACACTGCAATAGTGTTCTTTCGAAAAAAATTGAAAGCACTCCCTGGTCCAGGAGGAGCTGATGAGGCAGCATGTGGGCATCCTGAGCAACATGCAACAGCCCCTGATGCAGAAGATCTGGGAAGACGTAGACTGGCGGACATGCATGTGGGACCAGTTTGTGTGGTAGGGCGATAACATGTGTGCCATCATGCGTAACATGATGGCTCACCCGGCTGCTGTCATTGCTCCTGCCTACCACCCTCCTGCCCTCCCTGCTATACCCATTCCCCCTCCCTTGCCCCCCAAGTGATGCCTCTGCTCCCTCCCTAAGAATGCCCATGCCCCATCCCCAAGTGATGCGCATGCCCCTCCCCCTGCCAACCCTGACCTGACTCTAGCCCCCTGTGATCCCAGGACCCACCCAACCCCAACTTTGATGAGGTCCCTGCACCCAAGGTGGGACATCCAACCGCCCCCCACGCCACTCCCAGCCCCGAGCCCCTCTCCAGGTTAGGAGTCCCCCTCCTAGTTTTATTTTTTGAAAGACAAATACAAAGTTTATTGTGTTGAAATCAAAACAGGTGTGTTTATTGAGAGGTCAGGGAAGGGGTGAAGGGAGGTGTTGTGGTGGGAAAGGGATAGTGGAGTAAGCCAGAGGCCCCTAGTGGGGAGGCCCTGGGGAGAGTTACTGGGGTCTTTGAAAGAACCTCTCCCTCAGGGCCTCCCGGATGCGCACCCAGCTGTCCGCTTCTGCTCAAAGGGTCTCCCCTCATGGCTGTTATCTGCCCCCCAACCCGGGAGGAAGGCCTCCCCCTTCCTCTCCACAATGTTGTGGAGGACACAACATGCCAACACCACCTCGGGGATGATGTGTTCCCCCACATCTAGGTGGGACAGGAGGCACCTGAAATGTGCCTTGAGGCGACCGAAGGTGCACTCGACCTGATTCCTGGGCTCGGTTCAGATGGGTATTAAATTGGTCCCTGCTGGGGTCCAGGTGGCCAGTATAAGGCTTCATAAGCCAAAGCGGCAGGGGGTAAGCCGCGTCCCCCACGATGCACAATGGCATCTGCACGTCCCCAACCGCAAAGTCACGCTGGGAGAAGAATGTGCCCACCTTCAGTTTCCTGTAGAGGCTGGAGTTGTGAAATACATGGCTGTCATGTGCCCTGCCCGACCACCTGACAAAAATGTCCATGAATTATCCACGGTGGTCGACCAGGGCCTGCAGCACCATCGAGAAGTAGCCCTTCTGGTTGATATACTGGGCCGCTCAATGTTCAGGTGCGCGGATCAGGATGTGGGTCCCATCTATGGGTATGTCTACACTGCCACCCTAGTTTGAACTAGGATAGCTAATGTAGGCATTTGAACTTGCAAATGAAGCCCGGGATTTAAATATCCGGGCTTCATTTGCATGTTCAAGCGCTGCCACTTTTAAATGCCCGTGGTTGAACTACCTGCTCGCGGCTACGCAGCACGGACTAGGTAGTTCGAATTAAAGCTCCTAATTTAACCTAATTTAAACCTGCAAGGAGGTTTAACGGTAGTTCAAATTAGGAGCTTTAATTCTATCTAGTCCATGCCGCATGTAGTTGCGGGCAGGTAGTTCGAACTACGGGGCATTTAAAAGTGGCGGCACCCGGGAACATGCAAATGAAGCCCGGGATATTTAAATCCCGGGCTTCATTTGCAAGTTCAAATGCCTACATTAGCCACCCTAGTTCGAACTAGGGTGGTAGTGTAGACATACCCTATGGCTCCACTGCAGTTTGGGAACCCCAGGGCAGCAATCGGGTGAGGGCCAGCAACTCCATGCTGCTGTGACAATCGTGTCCAGGTCTCCCAGGAGGATGACCCTGCACAGCAGCATGGAGTTGATGGCCCTCACCACCTGCAGAAGGAGACAAAAAAACACACAAAACAGAGAATAAGAGGGAGTGCCTAAGTTCTTGGGAGGTGCCCACCGCCACTCCTTCCTCCCCAAAACCCCTGGAGCCAACCCCTATGAGGCTGCCCCCCCAGCAACAGGGCTGTGTGAGGGCTGGATGACACAACCCCTTGGGAACGGGACTTGCCCCCACCCCACCCCCAGGCCTCCTCAAGCCCCCACCCTGCTTTCCCTAGGGACCCCCTTTTCCAGGACTGCCCCCTTCACCCCGTACAGGGACTGCAGCCCGAGAGTGCCTTACTTCCATGAGAAGAGCCCTGATGGTGGACTTCCCCACACCAAACTGGTTGCCCACCGACCGGTAGCTGTCTGGGGTGGCAAGCTTCCAGACAGCGATTGCGACCCGCTTCTCTAGGGGAATAGCAGGCCGCAGGTGGCTGTCGCGTCTCCGGAAGGCAGGGGTGAGCCAAGCACACAGCTCCTAAAAGGTGGCTTTCCACATATGGAAGTTTTGGAGCCACTGTGGATCGTCCCACTGCTCCATGACCAGGCAGTCCTACAAGTCAGAACTGGTGTCCAGCCTCCCAAAACGCCTCTCAACTGTAGCGTGCACACAGGGAGAGGGTCTCCAGAATGAGCTCTGAGTCAAGCTCGTGCAGGGCCAGGAACGCAGCCTGCAGAAACTGCAGCATGGCCATGTGGAGCCATCGCGTGCCCAGGGGCATCTCCGGCTCTATGGTGCAGAGGAAAAAGCTGTGGCATCCAAAAAATCTGGGCAACCAAAGCAGGCACTGCAAGCGCTTTGCTGTCCTCGAAGAGGTAGGCAAGCAGGCAGCAGAAGCAGAGAAACGGCTGTCCGGGGGGGTCCCTTTAAACGCATGTCTCAGCTAGCCTTAGGCAACAGCACTCAGAAGCAACTGATGACCTAAAGCCCTGGCTGAATTGGTTCCGGGTGGCCTTATATGTGAGATAGCCTCCAATCAGTGTGGACGCTATCTTTCGAAAAAGCAGATTGCTTTTTCGATGTGCTTTGGCAGTGTGGACGTGCTCTTTCGGAAGAAGTTTTTTCAGAAGATCTCTTTCAGAAAAGCTTCTTCCGAAAGAAGCCTACAGTCTGGACATAGCCTGAGTGGTCTAAGTGCTGCTACATGGGACAGTGAACCACACCCAGAAAGTATGTGGGTTACACATAGTCATATTCAAAAATGTATTTCCATAAAAATATGGGGGCGAAGTGTCACAGTCAAATTTTCAAAAGTGCCTAAGTCCCATTTTCAAAGTGAAATTGGATGCTTAGTAATATTACTAAACAAAACTGTCAAACCCCCATGAGATGCTACAAATAGTAAAATGTAAAATAGTAACAAGCAGCCTTTGGCACACAATGAAGTTCAGTGGTTTTGAATGCAACTTCAGAGAATCCCCAAGTCCGTTGAGGAGTGCAGGAGAAGAATAATGCCACAAAAAATTCCATGTTTGGGTTCAGGTAAATATCCCAAGGGTTGGTGCTTTATTGGATCCTCCTGTATGTGTGCAACACAGCTGGATATCTCACCAGAAACAGACTTTCTTGTGAGATTTTTGGCACTTCTTTTTGCTTTTGCATGGACTTAGCAAGAGTTTCTTATTTCATGTCATTCTATTTCTAGCCTGTACCTGAAAGTGGGGAAGAAGAATCTTCCAGAAACTTAATAAATGTGTTCAGATCAATTGGGCTTTTAAAATGGGTTAATATATGGGAATGTGGGCGTCAGTATTTTTTTTAAGTACTGTTTTACCCTATGCTTGATACAGATGAGGAAGGTGAAATAAAAAAGAAATCTGCCAGGAGGGTTTAAAAAAAGCCTTCTAAGCAGACTTCATTTTAAATTGATAAAGACTGTTCTCTATCTTGCCTCTGAATGTGCTTTTCATTTTGGAGTGAAATTAGTTTCCTTGAGGAAACAATAACTATGCACCACTTAAATCCCATTTTCAGAGCTAGGTAGGAGCCTGTGTACCGCTAATCTTGGCCCTCCCCACACACGGTCAAATTTCACCCCCTTTGAATAGTCACTAAGGATACTTACCGTATTTCATATTAAATTAGTTCCATAATTATTTTATAAACATTGTTATGACTTCGTGGCCAAGTACTCGCCTCTGCACATTCTGGAGAAGGTGCAGAAATACAGTGCAGCTATGAAACAAAATCCGGTATACTTCTCTGCTGCCTCTCACTTGAAGAAGAGGTCAAGACTACTTAAATTATGTCCCAATTGATCTCATCACCAAGCTCTAGATAACTTTTTCATCTATTATATTAGAAATCCCAGGCACAAAAGAATAATTATTTGCATGGACCTTGTACAGTATCAAAACCTAACTATGTACCCAGAAGACTTAAATTGCTTTCAAGAAGACAGAAAAGTGTGGTATTTTGTACTACCCATTTCACTCCCAGTGATCTTCAGAACTGTGCTGGGCTTCATATATTTTCCTGAGTTTTTAGGTGCCTTTTTTTCTGTCTGAGCTATTCTAAGGTCACCAAGCTCAAATACTCTATTCTCTATCTTCAGAAAAATACTTCAACTTAGATTTGGGGGGAAAGCTATAACAGTAGTTTGAGATGTGCTAAAAATTGAGGGAGATCTCTTGCCCTGTAAAAATGTAACAGATCAATTCCAGCTCAAATAATTTTCAGGCAGTTTAGCAGGAGTCCACTTACTTAGTTACTACCCATAATTATTTTTTCTTACTAATAAAAGAAACAAACCTGGTTTAATATTATTGTATGTTGTGTTCTGATATGATATGGCTTAGTAGTAAACTAAAACAGTTATCTTCTATTTTGCATGTTCTTTTTCTCTTCCTTGCAACATATGTTTCAGAGGTGTTTGAGTGATTTTTATCTGCTCAGTATTTTGGCGAACAACTTCAGATTTCTTGTCCTGGTTGCAATTAGTGGAAGCTCTGACTGGTTTGCGCTTCTAAAAGTCAGGAGCAAGGCATCTCAAGTTGTGCACTAAAACATGGCAGTACCTCAGATTAGCAAACATTTCTGGAAATGTTAACTTACATTTGTTTTTTAAGCAAGTAGGCTGCGTCTAGACTGGCATGATTTTGCGCAAATACTTTTAATTGAAAAGTTTTTCCGTTAAAAGTATTTGCACAAGAGAGCATCTACACTGGCATGGATGCTTTTGCGCAAAAGCACATCTTTTGCGCAAAAGCATCCATGCCAGCGTAAACAACTCTCTTGCAAGAAGAAAGCTCCGATGGCCATTTTAGCCATCGGGCTTTCTTCCTGCAAGAAATTAACGTTGCTGTCTACACTGGCCCTCTTGCGCAAGAATACTTGCGCAAGAGGGCTTATCCCTGAGCGGGAGCATCAGAGTGTTTGCGCAAGAAGCACTGATTTTGTACAGTACAAGGTCAGTGTTCTTGCACAAATACTCGCGGCCAGTGTAGACAGGCGGCAAGATTTTTGCGCAAAAGCAGCCACTTTTGCGCAAAATCTTGCCAGTCTAGACGCAGCCGTATTGTATGTATGGTAGAGGGGCAGGAAGGCCACATCAAGAGACAGCAATTTATAATGATAAAGTTTTCAGATGGACTAGATGACTCCTTAAAACATATTCTCTATCAACCTGCTTCCATTGTACATCTACCAGTGTTTTAGTCTAAATTTAAATAGCATAAGTGGTAGGCATCTGTCATGTTTCTTGGAAGATTATACCACTCTCTGATACTGACTAGCATTGGGAAGTATTTCCTGATATTTAACATAATTTTTCCGTATGTAATTTCATTCCATTATACCTAATTATACTCCTGTCTTCATAATGATAACACCCTTTCCCTTTTTGCATGTGTTTATACACTTCATATATATATTTGTAGATGATCAATATCTTGGGTAGTCAATATAGCCATATATTACAAAAAAAATGCAACAACCAACCCGATATTACAAGAATGCTACTTAGTTACAAAGTGAAAAACACAAAAGTTAGGAATTTTTGGATTTTCAGTTGTCAGTCCAACCTTTTCCTACTGTTTACAAAGACAAGTCATCTAGTATGCAGAAGTTTTCAGAGGGGTAGCCATGTTAGTCTGTAACTTCAAAAGACATTTAAAAAGTAGTATGCAGAAGAAGGAATGGGGAGATGCAGTACAGTATTTTGAAAAGACTGTAAAAACATGATTGAAATGGAAAAGATTAGAACAGTGTTATTTGAGCTAGTGCCCATTCTTCAGCCACAAAGCTTCCCAGACTGACTACACACCCAGTTTACTTTTCTGAAAAGGCTGCAGCATTTATTGGAAGGCAACACTTATAAATTACAGCTGAATACCTAACTAAATGGAAGCTTACCAGAAGCAGGAAAGATTGCAGACTTCTGTGACATACATAGCATGCATGTCAATAAAGTGAAAGCCATGCCACAGCTGACTGAGCATTGCATGACATGTCTTTCACCTCACTTGAAAGGAATGCCACATGCCCCAAAATAGTTGCAGTCCAATCATTTGCCTAATCAACTCCTGTTTTCTAGGTTTTTCTCCTATATAGTGTACCGAAGTTGTTAGTGAGAGATATTAACTGGGTAGCTTGTACATATATGAGCTTGTTAGGAAATTATTTTTCCCAGGAAAATATTCAACACATTTTTTTAATTAATTTTGATCAAAAGTTTTCTTCAGATTTTTTGGAGATTTGCAAAAAAAAAACTCCTGAAAAAAATATTTTTGTGAGATTTCAGCAAGTAAAAACTGGAAAAATGGGCTCAACACCCACCAAAAATTATGTTGATTGCCAAAAGCTGAGAGATTTTTTTTTCAATTAAAATCCAAAATAGGTTGTTGACATAAAATTCCTGCTTCAACAGAAGACTCTCTTCCATCCAAAAACAGGTTTTGAGGGAAAATTTTCGACCAGCTCTATGTGCAACCCATTGATTTAGTTCTGAACCCTGAGTTCCCTTCTGAAAGTTAGAAATGAATATAACATCTCTGCCTCTGGATTTCATCTGGTCTGAAAGCTGTGTGAAGTTTTCTTATAGTCTGTTGACTTGTGCCTCTGAAGATGGTCATGTGCAATTCTACCATAAATCAATTACTGTGTAAAAATGATTAAAAAATGGAATCTTGCCTACCTGTGATGGGTAGATAGTTAAGATTTGAGATATAGAGCTTTGATCTCCCCTCTTCTATTCAACTGCACCCTCAAGAGATTGCGACGCGCAGAATTACAAAACATATATTTGTCCTAAGACACATGTTGGGGGAATGTTGGGATTCTACGTACTTGCAATTTATGTACATGCAGCTGTGTACCTATCAAACCTTCACATTATTCCACTTTTGGTAGAGGTGAGCCAAACCAGGATCCTTGAATCTGTTTCTTCAAATTTCAGACGTTTATGAGTGCTTAAACTAATGAATTGTCCAAATAGTACTAATCTCTGGTCCAACCAAGCCATTCTGGCCACAGAATGCCTCCAAACATCTAGTCCAGCCCGCTGAGCTGAGATAAAAATAAATATGCCTAGCTAGGGAGTCCATTTGTCCAGTCTTAGTTCATGGGGAACTATCCTTATCCGATATTGAGTTAGCACTTTATCTGGTGATAAGGCGAGGCAAGAAGTGTCTGTGGATGCAGAAGGGTGGGAGCAGGGATGGGGATGGAGCAGCACTTCTCTGTGGAGTGAAGCAGGTGGAGGAGGGCTCAGGCAGGTTGGGGAAAAGACGTCCTGTATTCTTGGGGGGCTGCCAGTGGTCACTGGAGACTTAGCCAATCCAGAACACATGTTGGATGCATTTGACATTTTTACGCACTATGAATATTTTTTTGTAGCTCATAATATAATATGTATTATTTCTGATAGTCTGGGACTATAGCGCTTAGAGGTTCCAGCCATGATTTGTGGCCCCATTGTGCTGGATACTGTACAAACACAAGAGACAAGCCCTGCTTAGAACAGTTTCCACTTTTAGCGGCCAATCCTTCAATTCAGGATTGAGACTTAAATAGGCTAGATAGAAAAGGGTTGGAAGGGAAATGGGAGGTAAAGAGAAGTATAATGACTTGCCTCATGTCATACAGCAGGTCAACTGGAAATAGAAGTCAGGTCCCCAGAATCCTTTTCTGCTAGATTATACTGCTTCTCACCTTTATAAATGTGAAAATATATTATTTGTTATTATACAAAAATATGTATGACTGTATAGTTATGCACATATGTTGTGTAAGTGGTACATATAGACACATGTACACCAGTTCCTCTTTCACTCATACCGTCTATGAAATAAAAATTACTTGTTGAACTCATGTTGCCAATATCACCCCCCAGATTTTTACTAGGTTGTATTTTGCTTTAAATCCCATTAAATATACTTCTTAGTTTCTGCTTATTCTTTGTCTAATGAATGTCACAATTTTTTTTCTTCTAGAAAAAGGGGTAGACAAAGGATACTATACTGTAGGAGCCAGACTGATCCGGTTAGAGGATAAGGTAAGTGTATGAAAGGTTGTTTTTTTTTTTTCCTCTGGCTAATGATATCTGATCTACAGGGCTACAAGATAATATCTTTGCGTGATTTACTTTAAAACTATGGGGCACCATAATAAAGAAAAATATCCTAATTTTGTAAGGGATTTGACAAAGTTACAGACATACGTTGTTAGGACTTTTAACCATTTAACTGACATGCAAACTTGATTTTTGATTTCAAGATATTTTCATGTTAAAAGCAAGTCAAATAAGTCTGATAGTGACAAGGTGTCTGTCAGACCCAAATTAGTATATTAAAGATACTAGAGGGACCATTATCAGCACCATTTGTAAATAGCAACAGTTGATATCTCAGTTTTATCATAGCAGACATTCTCCACTCCAGCTCATTTTAACATTTGAGACAAAATCTATCTGTGATCAAGGATATCCATTGGTGTATCTCCCTCAAGTTTTTAATGCAGGTGGTTTTTTAAAATTATGTAAGGGGAGCGCTTTAATGACTGTTCTTGATAAATCACAGTGTATCTAACAAAAATTAAAAGTCAAAATGATACAAAGATGAATTACCACCACCACCTACTTTGGAAAAAACTTTATCATAGCAACATAGACATATATAATGCTGTGATCTTGGAGAACAGATTTACTTGGACTTTTAGCTTCTTGGACTGAGATGTGTTGGTTCATAGTGATAATCTACATTAGGAGCAAAGGAACCGATATATAGTAGGTCAGGAAATATATAATATATAAAGGATATCTATGACAATACTGCTGTTGGTTTGTGTGAGAAACAATTCCAAATGTTGAAAAAGCTATTGCCTTACTAAATCAGTAGTTTTATGCTTCTGACTCCTCTGTGTTATGAAGAAAAGAAATCAGTGTGTTATTTCTACTTCTGCTGCTGGTACAGCCCCATGGCTTTTTTGGTAATGACTTTAGAATTTTTCATTTGAGTTTCTCAGCAGCAGCTGGCTGGAAGAAGTGGAATAGTGTAACAGATGGAATACTTTTGGAAAGTTCTCCCAGGCAATAACAGGCTGTACTGAATAACCAGAACTACAGACTTTGTCCTTAAAGCTTAAGAAAAACCAAATTCTAGCAGTTTCCTAAAGCCTTTTATTGTCATCCACATTGTCTCAACATAAAAAAGCTAAGTCGGTAAAATAATGAGGGGTTTACTTTATCATTTAAAATGTCCATCATAAGCATGTGTTGCCTATTTATTGCACAGATTTATTTTGGAACCTATTTGCAGGGTTCTTGGAACAGCATCTACACTAGCTGAAAAATCCATGATAAAGCCTAATTAACATTGATTATATAAAAATACGTTTTAAATATTACTGTTGCAAGCTCAGTTTCCATTGGGGTTTGGGCAAGCCCTAACTGCCTTTCCTATTGATTGATTCTAACACAGCATTATCACTTTCCACATGTTATATTGGAACTCCTTTTTCTATCTCTATGTTTATTTTCTCCAGAACCATGAAGGGAATAAAATCATATGAAGATAATTTATTAGATGAAACTGCAAAATGCATGCAGTGTGTCTAGCCATCCTTATGTCCTCAGCACAAACACAAATGCAAAATAAAGGCAAGCAGTGAAGTCTGTCTGCCCCACAATGAAAGCCAAATTGTTTGCTTTTTTTGGTATAATTTCCATTTAGTTAGTCATGACTTCAGTCCTGTATAAGGAATGTAACTATGGTATGCAAAAAGAGAGACAGACAGACACACATTCTGTGAGCTGGGTTTTTTTTTTTAATGAGTGTGTATCTTTGCATCATTTTTGCCCACTAGGCTGAAATATATATGTTTACGTAATAGCACAAAGTTAGGCTTCCCAGATATCAATGCTTTAATGGGACAGTAGAAACTACCTTAGCCTGATGTCAAACTGTTTCCCCTCAAATGTTCTCCCATATCACACCAACTCTCATTTTAAATGCTTTGTCCTATGGTAAATTCTGCGTTCCCAAACTTGAAACAATTGGGAGCCAGGAAGGGTAAGGTAAGTCTTCACTCTGAGCAGAATAAATAGAGTGGGGGCCTGGCTGACATGAGGCTCTAGGTGGTAATGAAAAATGATGTGTTCCTTCAAACTAGGAAAGTTTTGGGATGAATCCCATCCACTGGTGAATTGGTTTGAACCTGCAGTCACCCGAGGCAGACGTGGCAGCCTCCCAATTCAATGACAAATCTGATCAAATGGCATACTTTTTGACAAAGCCTAATTGGTTTAGATTGATTTTTAAAAAAGCAGCTATAGATTATTTTTTTAGCCAATTAAAATTTTGTATCAGTAAGCAGTTAACATGTTTCTGCTCTGAACTGATCTTTCCCACCAGCATTTTCTAATGCATTGCTTTTACCTTTATGTACAAAAGGGAATTATGCTTAATTCACCCATTCAGAGTGGTGTGCATTGTTCTACATAGAGCCATAGCAATTGTTTATAATGTTTCAGAGAGAAACTATTTTTGTTGTTGAGGATGGACTTTAGTCTCAAGGTTTTTTTATTGTATTATTGACACAATTTAGGACAAACGGGAGTGCAAGAAGCTTTCCACAATCCCCAAAATAATGATTTATTTTTCTTTAACATGAACAGCATTGTCTGTAGCCTCAGGTTTAATCACTGATGTAATCTTACAGTAATAAAAATGAGATAAGAGCAGATTTGTGCAGGATGGAGTAGCATGTGAGTTTACAGCAAAAGAGTGCTAATGTCTGCTTGCATAGCTTAGTTTGAAACATTCAAAGACTTGTGGGAGAGGGATAAGACACAGAGTGGCAGTTTCTAGCCAATATTTTAAAAACCTTTTGGCAACTTTAGTGCTATGTAATGCTTTACTCCTTCATTAGCATGGTATGTTGCATGGTGTAAGTTTTCCCAGAATGTTTTTCAACCTGCTCTTCCCTGAGTCAGTCATATTTTGTTCTGGTCAGCATAAAAACCCTTGCAGTGCTTTTTCATAACAACACAGAGATATTTAGAACAAGAAATGGGGCTTCTTTCCCAGTGATATGTGCCGTTTGGCCGACCTTTCCTTCAGTTCAATGGCAAGGTTTAATTTTAAATTGCGGCGTATAGCCATTGACAGATTCTTTTGAAATGCATTAGAAGAGAGATCGTTTCCACGATGATGTTCTAGAGCTGGCATTAGATTCTCTTTAAAATTGTAAACTAATGCCTCTCTATGATGAAATGAGTAGTGTATCTTTTTTCACAAAAAAATAGAACCAAAAAATCTCAATGTACTGTGTCAAGCTGTCCAGCAATCTATGAATAAAAACAGGAGAGAAAAGAACCAACAAATGAAAGGTTAAAAGGGACAGCTGTGTTGTCTTTGAAAAAGAAATCTATTAGGTATTTTTATAATTATACGTCAGTCTTCTTTATGTGGTATTTACAGTTATGATTTACATCCACATTACCATAACTATTTCCATACTTACAGACAACACGTGATAATAGAAAGAGCCAAAACCAGCCATTTGGTAGCATTTAAAAAATGCTGAAATGCTCAGGGAAAGTAGGACAGTAAAGCTGAACCCATCTGAGCTTTATTCATCTGCGTAATGTGAGCCAGAACAAAAACTTGGTCCAAAATAAACAAATGAGGAGGTTGGATTGTGGTGGTAAACTCTCTCTTTACCAATTTAAACAATAATTCTAAGCTTTGGAGTGAAATGATGAGCTAGGAGCAGAGCGGTTTCTATGCATCCTCCTTTTGGATAACAATAGTGAGATTGATGTTCAGTGAATCTGACTCCTGCTGTAATTACATCAAGACTCATTAAATAGTCATCATCACATTATTTATTATGGTGGCGCCTGCAAACATCACCATAGTTAAAGAGCTGTCAGCATTTCCATTGTAAACCCTTAAGTTGTGGTGCTGGGGAAGGGCATAATTCACCTGTTTAAAAAAAAAATCAAGTCTGAAAGTTAGTGTGCAATGAGTTGATTTAAAAATCTGTTTGTGAGGGTTCAAGAATACACTTAAAATAAACCCACCAAATAAGTATGCCAAGGTAAGATTTTGGACAGGGACACTTGCGGAGTTTAGGTTGTGGTGGGTTTTTGTGTTTGTTGGCGATGATATGGTAGGGGAAAGGGGTTGCACTCCTGTTGCTTGAATATAGAGTCACATTTGAGGATGAAACTTTTTCAACTGGTTTGTAATGTGACATTTGCTTTTTGGTGTTGCAAAGAAACCAAAATAACGGAAAATGTTAGGATGATGATGACGACTATGACGTGTGTCCACACTTAGGCTATGTCTACACTACAAAGATAAATTGGAAAAAGAAATGCAATTCGCGGTTCGCAAATTGCGTATCTTTTTCCGATTTACTTCCGAAAGAGGCTTTTCTGAAATTTGGCCCATCTATACGGGGCCACATTTCAGGGAAAAAACCTTTTTCAGAACATCCCTTCTTCCTCGTAAAACGAGGTTTACAGGGATGCCAACAAAATGTGTAAATCCAGAGTAAATCCATTGACAGTCCTCATAGCATGAAGGAATTGGACTATTATTTTTAAACTAGTTCCAAATTTGAAAAAGAAATTAGCCAAATTTTGCTCTTGTTTACTTTAGTGGAGTTGTTCTGGATTTACACAGGTGTAAATTTAATACAAGGATATAAGCCTAAGAAAAGACGGTTCACATTTCTGCCCTCACTCCCTATTGAACCACACTGAATTAACTGGGATTGCACAGGATAGAGGCAAAGACAGGATGACGCCCCAGAAGTTCATTATTATGGCTGACCAGAATTCTGTTTTCTCAGCACCCTACCCAAGTATTGCTGGCCCCTGGATGGTGTGCTTGAATTGGTTTCCCACACGTGCTGTAGTACTTAAACCCCACAGTATAGGTTAAGGATAGAACTTTAACCTGAGCTCTGGCTCATGCTGATTTACTAACCTGGATCCTCACCAGTATTAAATGTGCAGGGGTGACTGTGGCAGCTTAACCTTATTTGGGATAGCTGAAAAAGGTGATTTTCAATGTTTTGGGAACATTCACTGATACATTTTGCCCAAAATTAATTCTGAAAATACTGTGCATAAGATTAAGACACCAGAGTTTTTTAACTCATTTGTTTGACTCCTGAGATTGCTATACACCGTGTAGGGCATGAAGACTAACTGTCTAGTTCCTTTAGGAGAATTTTGTTAGTTTGAAACTTTTTGATTAAGAAAAGTTTTGCTGTTTTTATACACTCAACGGATTCATTGGAATAAATATCACTTTATGAAACTAGTGTAAATCTAGGATAATCCTGTATTGACTTCAGATAATTTAATTCATATTTATAATAATGTAACAAATAAGAATTTGTCCCAGATCAGCCAGTAAACAAGTTTAGAGACCAATGTCAAGCTGCCTGTAAAACATTTTTGATCCTGAATGAATGTTTGAAAGCAGGGTCAAGGGTAAGAGTTTGTTTTGATAAGTACTTTCAAGTAAAAAGAAGGGACATAGATACATAATATTTTAGAGTCTACAGTTAAACTAATCAGACTTGAGGTTCCTGTTGAGGAACCTATTTATGGATCACTGTGAGGTATCCTTTTTACATCAAAGTCATTTGCATCACTATGAAGATTCCTCTCAAAATAAACATCGAAGTGGGAAGCACATGAGGTTTTTCTGAGTTCTGTCATGAAAACAGGATAGGCATGGAACCTTCACTGCTAGTTTTGAGACTCATGGGCCTGGTCCAAAGCAAGTCAGTGGAAGTCTTTCCCTGGGATTTGGATCAGGCCCCATTTTTTTTCCCAATGGAGGGTGAAAGGGAGGGTTTGACTTTGTGAATAGTTCTAAGAACTGCATTAGAGCACCATAGATCACATTTTAAATAAGAGTCCTATCAGTGAGCATGCAGACCATTGTGTCTGTTCCCCTGGAGCTGTATTGTCTGTTCATTAAGGTCCAGGCATAATTAGTTTGATCCTGTTTACAACAGGCTCAAAGACTGCTGTGATTAGACAGATATGATCTAATCGCTTTTCTGCTATCTTCGCTGAAATTCTTTTTCTTTCTTTCTTTCTTTCTTTCTTTCTTTCTTTCTTTCTTTCTTTCTTTCTTTCTTTCTTTCTTTCTTTCTAAAAACCTATTAATTTTGCTTGTGATGTCCTGTGGCATAAGAGGGGCTTGTGCAGTATGCACTTGCTTTGCTTTTCAAACTGTTAGCTGAACTGGCTGTACCTATGTAAGTAAGGTAAACATACCTTTCATGTAGTGGAAATCATTGAGATACCTGCAGAAGATATGTTGTCATTGACAAAATTACACAAAATTACTGTAAACATTGTGAAAGAGAGAAATAATTCAATGGTTTTAGAGCTGTTTATAATAACGGAGCCCTGAGGGAATGGAATCTTTCCTGTGCAAAATTGGTCTAGGCTATCTAATCCAAATCAATGGGGTTGAACTGATTAACCTAAGAGCAAGCCTACTCCACCACTGATTAGCTTAGGGAAAATTTTCAAACTCTGAATTCATCCTATTTCGATATAATTTTTGAGCAAATCTGATGCCTTTGAAAGTGAGACTTTAAATACATCATAATGCAAAATAAAATGCAGGCTTAGGCACCCCCACCAAATGATCATTGCAGTCTGACAGTTCAATGGGAAACTGCCCGATCCTGCTGTTTGTTCCAAAGGTCTAGCCTATTTAACAACCAATGGCCTTGTACTGTGTAGATGAAGTAATCGCTTCTAAAAATGTGCTGACTGGATGGCCTAGTGTTTAAGATACAGTACGAAGTACTGAACTAGCATCCTCTTGTTTGCTTTGCAGACCTGCAGACCTTCATTAAAACACACCCTCTGGAACAAACTGGTGGTTAGAGCTATGGTATTTCCTAAAACCTACCATTGCAAATGCTGCAAGTCCTATAGTGTTTTCTCTTTTGACAATGTGTGCACAAAAATAAGACCTTGGAAATAACATCAAAATGGACTGGTTTTAATGGAAGTGAACAGGATTGTATAATCCATTTTATTTTGTATTATTATGTATTTAAAGTCTCATTTTCAAAAGCAGAAAAAGTAGATTTTCTAAATGATCCCACAAAAAATATGGGCTGATTCAGGGACAGTGTTTTCTACTTCATTTTTTTTAAAGACAAGGTTAAATATCTCATCAGATCTCTCAGTCCCAGAGCCTTCCTGGGTCAGAATCTGGCAGGTAGTCTGCGCATCTCTTTAGAGGTAGAAAGTACAGTGTGTAAATTCTCAGAAATTTTTCACCAGTCTGTGTTTTTCTTATAGATCTGGTTCCTGGAGACATGTAACTATATTCAAATCCATAAACTAGAAGGTTTCCATCCCTTGCTGCAGGACAAAATGCTTGAAAGGATGAATAGTAAAGTCTCAAAAAAAGCAATCAAATAAAAAGAAGCCCAAATATATTATTTTTATCTCATTATTGTAGTTTTAAAAAAAACACCCTAATGATTTTTTTTTAATCTCTGACTTGTGATTTTTAGTAGCTGGGATTGTCAGTCCTGGAAATAGAATTGTGAGGTGAAACCCACAATTTTTGTGCTGTGCAATTTTATGTGAAAAATGTTAGTGAACTGTGCAGTTTCATGTGACATACCCAAAATTTCACTTTGTTTACAAAACTTCTGTTAAAAAACCAGGCCCACTTTCTTCCATTTTAACTTGGTTATAGGCCTGATTCTACACTGTGGCTATGTCTAGACTACAAGGTCTAATCAGAAAAAGGTACGCAAATTGCGCTCCGCCATTTGCATGCCTTTTTCTGATAGTTTTTTCAGAAGAGGCTTTTCCAAAATTTGGCCCGTCTATACTGGGCCAAATTTCGGAAAAGCCTTCTCTTTCCGAAGAGCCCTTCTTCCTCATGGAAGGAGGAAGACAGGGCTTCCGGAAGAGCACGTTTGCTCTTCCGCAAAAAAAAAAAAAAAAAAGCGGAAGAGCAGACGGGTTCCCTGGACGAGGCAGAGTTTTAAAAAAACCCTAGTGTAGACGCAGCCTGCGTATCTACCCAAAAACATTCTACAAATTGGTTTCATTTTTGTGTTTGCAACAAAATGTGAAAAAAACTTCAAGTATAATAGTTTAGCATTTTAAATGTCTGTTTTGTGCATCTCCAGCATTGCGGGGGAGGGGAGTACTGTATCATTTCTATGGATTGATCATGCATCTGGGCTACTTAATGAGTGACACTGATGGAGTCTATAGCAAGTCATGCCATGTCCTCTCCAATACCAGTAAACTGTAGCTCTCAGCCTGGTCAGTGAGATAGCGTGGGTGTGAAGGAGCATGAACACATGTAGAAGTGGGGATAATAAGGTGAAAATGCGCTGACCTTTGAAAAGAAACAAGCAAAATTTCTGTCCTTCTGATCCAAAGTATAAATATGGCAACTTGCAGGCAGAGGTGCGCACTCTGCGGCCCACAGGCTGGATGCAGTTCACCAGGGTTAGCCCCTGGCTGGCCGCCAGCACTTTATTTACCTTTGTGTCATCAGGTATGGCCACTTGCAGCTTCTGTTGGCCATGGATTGCCATTCCCGGTCAATGGGAACTGCAGGGTGCAGTGTCCTGGTCCATACCACTTGGCGCAACCCCCATTGGCCTAATTTGTGAATATAATTACCTTGGTAACATGTGCAAATTGGATATCTGTGGTAAAAATCATGGCTAACAGTCCATTTGTGCATGACATTACTTGATTTGTATGCAGTATTGCACAGAGTTCCTCTGTGTGAGCTCGAAAGCTCTCTCTCCAATAGTAGTTGGTCCAATAAAAGATATTACCTCACATGTGCAATTATGTGTATATTTTTTCATGTGGTTCTGGATTCTGCTGTCTGCTTTTTATGTCTCTGTGCTCTTCAATCATGTATAATTTGGAGATTATACCTACCACACAAGGTATTTTGAGATTCTGTTCATTAATATCTATAAAATGCTTTCAGATTGTGAGATAAGACACTAAAGAAAATGCAAAATAGTACGAGCAGTTATTTTTATTATGATGATTATTGTTAAGCACACTCTGGTGATGAGCACTGTTTTGTAAACACTTTTTATTCTGACTTAAGTATAGACTGTAAAATATCAGTAACGATAATTGTTTAGATGTTGGGAGCAGCATTTATTTCCAAACTCTGTAACAGGATGTCACACAAGGTATAGAGAATGAGTCCCATTGAAGTTTTGCCTGAGTTTAGGATTGCAGTAACAATCCCATGTCCCCTTTACATCCAGCAATATCTAGCATCTAGTGGAAGACATACTGTAATGTGACAGGAATCACTGCTAATCTAACAGGCTACGTCTACACTGCAGGCTTTTTGTGCAAGAACTGTTTTGTGCAAGAGTTCTTGCGCAAAAGTACTTGCGCAAGAGCGTGTCCACACTGCCATGTGCTTTTGCGCAAGAGATGTGCTTTTGCGCAAAAGCATCCATGGCAGTGTGGATGCTCTCTTGCACAAGAAACCCCTGTTGCCCGTCCACTCTGCCTTCTTGCGCAAGAGCTCTTGGGCAAGAGGGCTTATTCTCATGGCGAGAGGAATAACTCTTGCGCAAGAAGCCCTCTTTTCCGATGCTTTACTGTAAATTTACTTGCGCACGAATGCGGGTGCAGTGTAGACACTCCACAAGTTTTTGCGCAAGAACGGCCCTTCTTGCGCAAAAAGCCTGCAGTGTAGACGTAGGCCTACAGTCTTGGGCTACATCTACACTGCCATTTTTTTGTGGCAGAAGATATGCAAATCACACCCTCATTTGCATATCTTCTGCCGATCCTTTTTGCGGAAGAGGTTTTGCCGCTAAAACTCTAAACCTGTAAACCTCATGTTTTGAGGAATAAGGGATCTTGCGCAAAAGGGGTTTTTTCCAACAAATGGCCCTGTCTACATGGGGCTTTTTAGTGGCAAAACCTCTTCCACAAAAAGGATCAGCAGAAGATATGCAGATGAGAGCGTGATTTGCATATCTTCTTCCGCAAAAAAAGGCAGTGTAGACGTAGCCAAAGAGTATACACAATATAGTATTCTATATACTACTATCTGATTTCCTTCCCTGGCTTGGATGGCAAAAATATATATGTTGTATCTGGAAGGTAATTTTCTATCCCAAAATATATTCCCTGTGTTTACTTAATTTACTAGGTGGTTTTGTAGCCTGACCATAGCTCAGACTGACTGAAGTTCTGATTATATCATTCAGCAGAAAACTCCCTTGTGCGGAGTGGGTTTTTCTTTTTCTTTTTCCACAAAGCCATAAATACACACGAATGTCACAGAACAGAAGTAAAGCCAACAAACTTCATATTTAGAGAAACGAAATTGGGATATACTTATTAGAATGTCTCTGCAATGAGGTCATTTGTGTCAGAGCAGGAAATGTGCAAAATAGCATGGGACAGAAAAATCTAGACTCTGTAAAACACTCCAACAAATTTGGTGCATTCATTACTCTCTTAATATGCATCCAATGTAATCTATAGAGCCCACAAATGATCACATTCTGTGTGTGTGTTTGTGTGTGTGTGTGTAAACACACACACACACACACACACAATTCTATATATCTGACACACATAAAAGTAGCAATTTTACTAGTGGCAAAAGATTGTTGTGGTCCTTTTACGCAGCATATAAGTTTGCTTATAATGAGTCCACTTACAAAAATGCTGAACTATGAAAAGCTATTAAAAATGTCAGGTTATATTAAAGGGGAAACTTCACTTTAAGTTATAGCTCCAAAATTACACTACTCATTCATGATTTGTATTTATTTATTTATTTGTGAATGTATAATTGGCTGCCTCCAAAAATGTCACAGTAGGAGGGGAAAAAGTTCATTTTCCTTGGCCTGTGCACTGTTGCTATTCCTGTGTTCATTTGACTTGGCTCAGGCATGGAAATGCTACAGTCTGAAATAACTTTTTATATGTTGACATGTGCATTTAACGAGAATAAGTAAGCAGAGTGGACTAAGTTGGATTCAGAAACTAACAAAACATATCTTGTATAACACCTTTTAATACCTCTGAGTACATTTATGATTATTTGTTCATTTTTAATTTTAGAAACTCTGTGCATCCACCTATAAGAGAGATGCAGAACAATCTCACAAAGTCTCACAGGAAGACATTAGACAATCAACGATGATAAATTTAAAAAGAAATCAGATTCTCGATATATATACTTGATATTTTATATATTGAAAATATAAACCCAGACCTGACAAAGATCTGTGTGGAGCTTGAAAACTTGTATCTTTCCCCAAGAGAAGGTGACCCAATATCAGATATTACCTCAGCCACCTTTTATATTCTGCTACCAACACTGCTACAAGAACACCGCAAATAAGAAAAAATAAAATTAAGTTACCAACAGCTAAGGTATCTCAGCTCCCCTGCGGAACAACACCTGTTCTGTGCATAGTGATCGTTTTTCTTCCATCATATACACTGGGAGCTAAGGAGTGGCTTTTCCACTTGATGGTGCATTATGGGTGCAGAGGAGCAGCACTTGAGTGACAGTTGCCTGAGGCAGTTTGCCTGTGCAGCCAGACAGAAATCGTCTAGGGATTTGGGAGAGGGAGCTCAGCAGTAATGATGACTGCACCTTTTGAAAGGGTGCATTGTGTGATTTTCCTAAAGCCAGCTGCCAGGTGGCAGTGGGTATGGAGGTGGGTAGTGTCTGTGGCCATGCCCCGTGTTGCAAAGTGCTCCCTCTGGAACACTGCTGCATTACTGCAAGCGCTTGGCATTTTGTCAAACATCGCATGGAATCGGGAGCCTTTCTCCAAGCCCCAGCTCCAGAAGAAATATTAGTTTTTGTTTTTTAAAAAGTTAATTTTTGGCTCTCATGCAGAGAAAAGATTGAAAAGTGAAGTGAGTAGCCTAGAGTCCCAGTAGTCTGTCTCAGAAGGTTGTGGGAGCTTCTTCCCTGGAGGTTTTCAAGAGGAGGCTGCATAGTCATCTGTCTTGGATGGTTTAGACCAGGGTACTGGAATGAGGGACAGTGCAAGAGGCCATGCATTTTCACTTTTAGCCATAGGCCCAGCTCCCTGGCCCTATTCTTCCCCCCCTCCTACACCCCTAGACCTTACCCTGAGCCAGCCCAAAAGCTGGAGTCCCACCCAGGTACAAGCAGCCCGAGAGCCCAGGCAGCTGTGGGAAGCTGCAGACTCTCCACCTGCCCAGAGTGGAAAGGCCCCAAGAGCTTCCCCCAGCCTGTGTCCCTGGCTCCCACACCTCCTATCCAGGACAGATGGGGTGGGGTGTCCGTAGATTCCCCACAGCTGCCCAGGTGACTTTTACCATGGCCTGGCTGCAACTCTTCAGCCCCCAATGTCCCACTCCTTGGCCAAGCTGGAGCTAGATGGGGTAAGGGCTACATAGGGGAGTGTAGACCCTCCACTTTTCCTAGGCAAGGAACATGAAGGGTGTGTATAGAATCATAGAACTCTAGAATGGGAAAGACCTCGAGAGGTCATCGAGTCCAGTCCCCTGCCCTCACGGCAGGTCCAAGCACCGTCTACACCAGTGTTTCTGAAAGTGTTCTGCAAAACCACTTTGAGAAACACATTAACTGGCCGCCCCGGTTTGTTTATTTACTGGTACCGGGGCCATGGAGGCTCACGGCTGCCATTGGCTCCATTTTGCTCTTTGCAGCCAAGCGGAGCAGCAGGAAGCCGTGGCCCAGCCCACGCCGCTTCCCGCGGCTCCCCTTGGCTGAAAAGGATGAAACGGAGTCAATGGGAGCCGCGAGGCTCCATGGCCACGGCACCAGTAAATAAACAAACCGGGGCCGCCAATTAATTTGTTTCTCAAAGTGGTTTCGCGGAACGCTTTCAGAAACACTGGTCTAGATCATCCCTGACAGGTGTCTATCCACCCTGCTCTTAAATAGCTCCAGAGATGGAGATTCCACAACCTCCCTAAGCAATTTATTCCAGTGTTTAGCTACCCTGACAGTAAGGAAGTTTTTCCTAATGTCCAGCCTAAACCTCCCTTGCTGCAGTTTAAGCCCATTGCTTCTTGTCCTGTCCTCAGAGGCCAAGGAGAACAATTTTTTCCCCTCCTCCTTGTGACACCCTTTTAGGTACCTGAAAACTGCTATTGTGTCCCCTCTCAATCTTCTCCTTTCCAAACGAAATAAGCCCAATTCTTTCAGTCTTCCCTCATAGGTCATGTTCTCTAGACCTTTAATCATTCTTGTTGCTCTTCTCTGGACCTTCTCCAATTTCTCCACATTTTTCTTGAAATGTGGTGCCCAGAACTGGACACAATACTCCAAATGGGCCCTTATCAGTGCAGAGTAGAGCGGAAGAATGACTTCTCGTGTCTTGCTCACAACACTCCTGTTATTCATCCCAGAATCATGTTTGCTTTTTTGCCAGTCGCACTGTTGCCTCATATTTAGCTTGTGGTCCACTATGACCCCTAGATCCTTTTCTGCAGTACTCCTTCCTAGACAGTCGCTTCCCATTCTGTATGTGAGAGACTGATTGTTCCTTCCTAAGTGAAGTACTTTGCATTTGTCCTTATTAAACTTCTGATCATTTTTCCAGTTTGTCCTGATCATTTTGAATTTTGACCCTATCCTCCAAAGTATTCACAACCCCTCCCAGTTAGGTATCATCTGCAAACTTAATAATCATACTCTCCATGCCAATATATAAATCGTTGATGAAGATTTTGAGCAGAACCAGTCCTAAAACCAGTCCTAAAACAGACCCCTGCTTCCAGTATAACATGAGGGGTACATGAGCCTGGGGCTGCTATCAGGTCCCCCATCCCGGGCAGATGAAGGGTCTGAAGCTCTGCACAGCTGTCTGGGCTCTCTGGCTCACCTTCAGCTTCCAGCTTGACCAAGGGGTGGGCTCAGGGGAAGGGATGAGGCCATGATGTGGGGTAGGCCCTCTGGCCCAGATTTTTAGGATTTTAAGAATGTGCTGCCCCTGGTTTAGACACAACAAATCCTGCAACTTGGCAGGGGGTTAAACTAGATGACCTTTGTGGTCTCTTGTAATCTAAGGCTAAGGGCAAATAACAAGAAACTCTAATTTTGGGGGGGGAGAATTGATTAATTTTTGAATGTTATGGTTTGGTACTAATGCCACAATCGACATTAACTTACAGCTCAGCTTACATCTTAAGGGAGTCAAGGGACCAGCATTCTGGCTTCCTAGTATAGGCGGTAGAAATCCTGCTGGAGTCTAGCAGCTCTTTATGTTCAGTGTTGAGAGTGTCACTGATATTTTCCCCTTTTTTTGCATAGTAAATCTCAGCCATCCATTTGTTCTGATGTTATTTTGTATTTAATTTTCCTGTGTTGGAGGGTTCTTCCTCTCTCCTCCCCCCCCCCCAGTTTTTTTGGGGGGGGAATGAGGGTAGGAGGGAGAGTGTACACTGAAATATTATGTAAGATGCTATGAGTGAAATCTACCTATGAAATAAAAGTTGAGCATTAGGGGCACTACCTAATTCTAGATGACAGCTTTCTGGAGGACCACTGGCTGAGCTGCTGTGCAGAGCTATCTGCATATCTTCTACATACTACAGCAAGTGTCTCTATGTCAGCCCCACAGAGATGAGCCTAGAAGGTCGCTGCTGATTGGTCTGAGAGCAGACCAGGGGAAAGGCAGCAGATTTCATTTTACATATGTCCAGTTGCTTCAATACTTCTTGGAGCATGTCCCATAGATGGAGTGCTGCTCTGAGACTCAGGGAACCTGGGTTCTGTTCCCAGCTCAGTCATCATCTCACTTGAGTAAGTCACTTATACTCTCTGTGACCCTTCTGCATCCTTTCTCAACGGGCACCATTTATGAGGGGTTTGGGGGGGAAGTAGCCCTACCTCCTGAGTTGAAACCCCTCGATTTCATACTTGAGGTCTGCTTAAAGCACCCATGTGCAACAGAGTTTGAGCTGCTTGCAGCTTTGCCTTTGGGCGTGGAGTTTGTTATAAAAAGAGAGAGGCAAGTGATTAAGAATAACAGAAGACTGATTACAGCCGCTCCCCGAGTTGCGAACGGTCGAGTTACGACCATTCGCACTTATGACCAAAGCTCCCATGGAGCGGTCGTACAGGCGGTCCCCGAGTTACAAACGCGACCCGCGCTTATGAACAGCGTGGTCGCGTGTAACTCAATGGTGTCCGAGTTACGAACGGATCGAGTTACAGCCAAGTGTTTGGTCCGTAACTCGTTCGTAACTCGGAGAGAGGCTGTATTCAGATAATTGAAGGATTGTTAGATTATAATGAAAACATTGATGAGTGCTCCACTTAAAAGACAGGGAAGGGGAGAAAGAGTAGGAATGAGTGTTGTGCTGCAGGGATCTGCATTTGGACCACTCCTGTTAAACTTCTCATAAATGTTCTTGAAAAAGGGGTGAACAGTGACTAATCCAAAGCTGACTGCAACGAATTACAAAGGGATCTCACAAAACTGAGTGTTTGGGCAACACAAGGGCAGATGGAATTCAGTGTTGATAAGTGCAAAGTAATGTGCATGGGACAATATAATCCTAACTACAGATACAAAAATTATGGGGTCTAAAATAGCTGTTACCACTCAAGAAAGATCTTGGAATCCTTGTGGATATGTGCAATGTGCAATGGCAGTCTAAAAACTAAGAAGCTATCAGAATACTGGGAATTATTAGAAAAGGAACAGCTAATCAGACAAAACACCATATTTCCTTTATATAAAGCCATTGTATGCCCACAACTTGAATACTGTATGCACATCGGGTCACCCCATCTTAAAAAAAGATACATTGGATTGGGAAATGTTACAGAAAGGGCAGCAGAAATGATTAGGGGGTAAGCAACAGCTTCCATATGAGCAGCAATTAACAAGACTGGGACTTTTCAGCTTGGAAAAGAAAATACTAAATGATGGGGGGATATGGTAGAGGTCTAGAAAACCATGGATGGTGTGGAAAAATCAAATAAGGACATGTTATTTACTCCTTCACTAACATAACACAAGAAGCTCACCCAAAACAATTAAATGTATACTTAGCAAATTTAAAACAAATAAAATAGGCAACAGGGGATGGATCATGATAATTGCCTCTTCTGTTTATTCCTTCAGAACCACCTGGCATTGGCCACTGTTGGAAGACAGGACACAGGGCTAGAAGGATCATTGGTTTGACCCAGTATGGTCATTCTGATGTTCTTACTTAAAGCTGAAATGTTTCTGCTCCCTGCTGTAACCCACTAGACCCCACTCCTCTTCCAGAGCTGAGATATAGCCCAAGAGTCCTGACAGGGTAGGTCTCTCTCCACAGAATTAGTAACAAAGTAAGAATCGACATTACATTTTTTAAGGCTAACCAGTGTTCCTTAAGTGACTTGCCACAAGATGTCAGAATATGTTAGTTTTAGAGCTGAGTGGGACTAATATTTATTTAATTTTCTTTCATTTGTATAGGAATTAGATACAATGCTCCTACCAGCTAACTGCTAAGTTGTCTGCCAAAAATAGTTGAATTTTCCAGTGTCTTAGTAGCCCCTGGATAGAAGTGATGTGTGTGGGGGGAAGGGCGGATGGGATTGGTTCCCCCCTCCCTATTTGGTGCTTGGCTTATACAAAGCATGCTCAGTAACACTGCTGAAACTTCTGTCCTCAGTCTGCTCCCTTCATACTCTTAGTCTCCTCCCCTCCCATCACGGCATGCACAGGTTGGCCCCCCCCACCAAAATCTGAAATGGTGCCCCTGCCTTTCTCTATCTTGTCTAGTGAGATTGTAAGCTCTTAATATGAAACTGTGCCCACTCCCATGTATATCAGTGCCTGGGACAATGGGTTCCTGATCACAGTTGGAATCTTTAGATGTTATAGTAATAATAAATAAGTAACTGGCAGGGAGAGATTGCAGCTATTCTTTCAGCCTTGTACCTGGCTCTAGCTCGGGAGTGTTTTTTATCTTCCCAACTGTCTCTACTTCATCTTCATACAGCCTGAATACTTGGGCTTTCTGCAGGTGGAGGTGGGTGTCTCTCCACTTGCAATATGATGAGAAAAGTGCATTGATGGCACTTCTCTCATGTATAACAAACCACACAGTCAAACTCATGTAATCAGTTGGAGTCTTGGAAAATTATACGAGATGCCTCCAAACCAGCAAAAGTCATATTATTTTTGTTATAACCAGGAAGCTTGTGTCAATATGTGGAGGTTCATACATATAGGCCAACTCTCAGTACTAAAGAGGGTTGCTTGGTTTGAGATTTAAACAATGAAACACTCCATTATTTTTATGTAGTTGTGACTTGCCTCCAATAGATGCCAGTTGTTTCTGGTGTCTAAATTTTTAATTTTTTGTACAGTTTGGTGTCAAACAACCCCCAGACTTAAAAAAACAAAAAACCAAAATCTCAGGAGTAAAATGACATTTTGAAATCTTTGTATATCCTTACTGAACTCAATTCTGGTATTTTGTGAAATAAACACACATGGGTCTGGTTCTCCACTCCATTATACCGATTTTATGCCATTGTTACTCCATTAATACCAGTTTCATGCCTCTGCAACTCCATTAGTTTCAGTGCAGTTGGACCAAATTGAAACTGGCATAACGAAGTAGAGAAATAGACCTCTCTGTTTGTATTTTCATGTGTACTTTCTAGATATTGTGTAACTTTTTCTTTTCCAACTCTTTTCAAATATAGCAGAGCATGCATACCTCAATGAGAACTATATAGATGTGAAATTGAAAATGATATAGGAAAACAGGTCTAACTTGTCCTATGGTCCTTAAAAAAACTTAGAAGCATGAAAAGAACTTTCTTTCACTCTGTTTATTGTTTTTCTTTTATGCTTTGATATCTCAAAATGGATTAGTAAAATTTTGCATCTTCCCTCCCTTCAGAAAAGCCCCCTTGAATTGAAAATAAAGAATTTGACCCTGAACTTTGATTATTATAATGGAATTTGTAGATACTAGAAAATAGAAGTTTAGTATGAAAGTGCCCTGTTTGTCATAACTATAGTGTTGCTACTAGAACATAGCATGTGCATGCACATGCACACACACACAAATTAATCAAATGACATGAAGACATATTACAATGTAGTATAGTGCAATATGCACTAACCCAAGTGGACCACTAAATGTAGGGATAATCAAGTGAAACATAGGATTTTGAATGAGCTTGGAAATACTTTCAGTTTCAAATAAATTAATGTGTTAAGTACATATAGATTTATTGAGGGATGTTGTCTCCATCCATGTCTCTGAGAGATATTTGTCTGTGTAATATAGTTTACTCCCTTATATTTTTAAATTTGTGGGGGAAGAGGTTAAACTATATTAAGATGATTCCATGTTTTACTTTTACAGAGTTGAAGTCATAGGAAGGCTTCCCATCGTCTTGAGCTGTGTTTGTATCAAATTCATTTGTAAACAGCAATTTCAACTGGTGGTTGGACTAAAAATAATCCAGGGACCTAATTCTGAAGTCTTTACTATTGATTCAGTCTGTACTCAGGCACAACGCCCATGGAACAGGAGCTCAGTAGTAGTAGTAATATTAATAACGAGTCTATTGAGGATGGTGGCATCAGATTTTTGAATGAAGTATGATTTCTTTCCTGGATTTGTATGTCATCTTGGAAAGGGGGAAAATACCAGCCCTCCCCCCTCCTTCTGAGTTACAGCTTTTAGAGCAATTTTATGGGTTACACCAAATCAGTTTCAAGTCTCTGTGACGTTTGCAGGAAACATTTAGATATAGTAAATGCCTTATTGACATTAAAATAAACTGTGTTTTGTGTTTGTGTGTGCATCTGTGCTTCTTCTAAAAAAAGTTACTGAAGTTTGCTGCTCTAAAAATACCAATTCTGTTTGGAGCACATCTAATTGCTGGGGTTTGTTGCTGCTGCTGCTACTGCTTTGCTACATCAGTCAGAAAAAGAAATCTAAGGAGTGGCTTATGTTTGCTTATGTTCAATAGTGACCTGTGTTTTCTCACTGGTAGCCTTGCAGCCTTCATGGCCTGTGGCTAAAGACCTCAAGATTCTTTTCCAGCCACCATTTTTAAGCCTGTCACATGTAAGCAGCAGAGACTCAAGTGATGGAGGGGCCAGGGTACATAAAATGGTTGCATTTCTTTTTTGATCTGAAGGGGTTGCTTTGTATTTATTACTTCCATATTTATTTCCTGCCAAAGTGAAAGAAAAGAGTGGACTTTATTCCCCCTCATTTGGCCCTGCAGATAATTCATCTCCTCTTCTGCCCCAACTGTACTTGCTCATTGGAGCAGAATCTAAAAGAACAACAACTGGCAAACTGCAATGCTGCCTCTACAATGTCATCATAGTTAATAGTTCATTTATAAACATTTTTGCCAGGACAAATACTTCTATCTGAGGTGCTTTGTCTGCCTCAAGTAAATAATTGTATGAAAGCTTGCAAGAATATTGCTGTCCTTTGGAATGAAATTTTGCTTTGAGTCTTAAATGAATGTCTTCTGCAAAGGGAAAAAAAGGAAAAAAATAAATTTGAAGAAATTATATCACAAAGCCTAAGAAAAATCAAAAGATTTAATTGGTGTGATGGGACTTAAATGGGTGTGGCAGAGCAAGGTTGATTAAAGGATTTGTTAATGCACCTGTCTTCTATCTGTTGTAGGGTTTTAGGCACCCATCACTATTATCTGAGCACCTTCCCCTTAAAATAATAGCAATATTGAAGTCCCTAGTGGACAAGGGAGTCCCTGGCACTTCTGTGTTTTGGGAGTAAAACACTGTTTGGGATAGGTGGTTTTGATTGTGGGGAGGATGGTTTGTTTGCAGTTTAAGGGTTTGGTAGTGGCTTAGGGTGAGAAACACAGTGTTACTTAAAAAAAAAAAAGAGTGATGATTTTAGATGCCTGTGAAGATTTCTAAAGAAAAAGACACACAGTTCACGTCACTCAAAAAAGAAAGGGGAAAAAACAGTAAAGACAATAACAGGGTGTGTTTGGCTCCCAGCACCAGACTCTGGGCAAGAAACATTAATTTCTGGTACATTTTTTTGCCTCATCAGTTCAATAAAGGTGTCAGGTGTCATCTTTCTTTGTATGAAATCAGCAACAAGGCCCATTCTTTGGTTGACCTACATACAGCCTCTCTGAGGTACAGCCTCACAGATTTACTACAGTGATGGATTTGCCCCTTCTGGTGTTGTACGTGGCTACATGACAGTGCTAGAGTGGCACTGCTGTAGCGCTAGTAGTGTAGTAGGGAAAGCAATTGAATCTGCTCAGACACTTCTGACTCAGGGACAGGTGATACCAGCGAGGCCCTACCTCCATCTCAGCAAGTCCTACGTCAGATCTGAGAGCATCCTTCCCCCTACATACACCCTCTTTATCTGGGACATTGCCAGGATTCCTGGAACAAGGCAGGAGAGTCATCTATGGTATGTCTACACTGCAGTTAAACGCCTGCAGCTAGCCATGTCAGCCGACTCGGGCTTGCAGAGGTGAGAGGGCTGTTTAAGTGTGGTGTAGATGTGTGAGACTGGGGGTGGAACCCCACAGCCCAGACACCAGCCTGAGTCTGAACATCTCCACAGCACTTTTTAATTAACCTTGCAGCCCAAGCTGACGCGGGGCAGTCATAACTGTGCGATGGGTCTTTTATTCCAGTGTAGACATACCCTGAGGGTCCAATCCCTGCTCTTGGCAAACCTCACACTGAAGGAGAGGGTCTCATTTCTATCCCCCTGCCCACCCTAGCAGAGGCCATGGCAGAGCCACAGCCAACACCACTCCAGACCAGAAGGGCCCCAGCAAGGGAAGTGGCCGGAGCTGCTGAGCCTGAGGATTGCGGCACAGAGGGGCTGTGAGGGCCTTGTTCTCCATGTTCAGCAGGCTACACGCTGGTGCCTTTAGTCATCTTGGACTTTAGACAGTTGGGGTCATTAAGAGAATCACACTCTCAGACTGATCTACATTGCACAGTTATTTCAGAATAAGCTATTCCAGAATACAGCCGGTCCCCGAGTTGCGAACGGTCAAGTTACGACCGTTGCAATTTACAACCAAAGCTCCCATGGAGCGGTCGTAAAAGCGGTCCCCGAATTACTAACGCGACCCACACTTATGAACAGCGTGGTCACTGTGTAACTCAATGTGATAGTTAACACTGTGTAACTTGGCCGAACAAATCGAGTTATGGCCAAGTGTTTGGTCCGTAACTCGTTCGTAACTCGGGGAGAGGCTGTAGTTATTCCAAAATAGCTTATTTCAAAATAGCACGTCTACACTGCAGGGAAGCCTCAAAATTAGTCCGAGGCAGGCTTCCCTAATGTAGACATGCTCTCTCGATTTAGAGCCCAAAGGGGAATAACTTAGAATGGCCGTGGCGAGGGGCTATTTCGAAATAGCAGCAATGAAGCGTCTACACATGCCTTATTTCAAAATAGCTGTTTCGGATGAGGTGTTATTCTTCATAGAATGAGGTTTACAGAAGTCAGAATAAGCTGTCGGTTATTTCAAAATTATTTCGAAATAACGGAATTGCTGTGTAGACACTCACATAGTTATTTCAGAATAACAGCCATTATTCCGAAATAACCCTCCTATGTAGACACATGTTCAGTTACTTGTTTCGTTACTTGTTTGCCTTGCTAGCCTGTGTAATCACACAGATATTATTACTGTCAGTGTTGGTCTTCCTCCTCCAGACCTCCTTATTGTTTGTTTTACGATCTAGCCATGTGTTTTCTTGACACTTTTAACCTCTTCTCTGCAGGCAGCTGTGTATTCCTGGGGCCTTGTACAGCACCAAGCACAATGAATCCCTAGTTTTGTTTGGAGCCTCTAGGGAATTATTACAGTATAAATGATGAGGATAGTAAAAACAACTGAAATGCCTAGTTCCAGATATTTAATACTAACATGCTTGTAACGGCCCAAGAATACTCCCCTTCAGATAATAATTCAGACTTACACATGATTATATCATTGGAAGAGAGTACCACTAGTTAATGAGGATTTAGTGATCTCAGTCACTTCATTTCCCCCACTTGCAGCTATGCACAGCAACAGACTTACCTTCAGTTGGTGAGTTTTCCTTCAGAATAGCAAAACCCTTACCTCTTTTAGCTTCATATTACTCTTTTCTGAGATTTTTTTTTTTAATTGTGGTTGGTTTTTCTGAGTTGTTAATTTCCTCCTCAGGTATGTTTATACTGAAATCCCTTGTTTGGTGTAAACTGTGGTGTCAGTCTATTGGGCCTTTTACAATCCTAATCTTGATTTCTAAAAAGTCAAGATAGATGACAGAGGAAGTTTCACTGGTTTGTCTGGGTAGAAGTAAATGTGAATTAAAAGAAGATAAAGTAAATTCACCAACATGAAAGAAACTAATTACATTTCAGATAGATTTGCATGAGTAGCCTGCAAAAAACAGTCTTCATGATCTGCATTTGCCAATGCTATGGAAGTAAAATTTATCTGGAGTTATAGCCAATGAAAATAGGAATCTGCCCTGGATGAAATCATCAATAGAGAGGTAAGAATGGGCTATATTCTCCCCAGTTATGGAAAAACTCACAGAAGTGGGGGAAAAGTCCTTATGGCCGGGAACAGCAAGGGACTAACTCTGGTGAGCTGCCACTATTTTATTGCCCACCCCTGTCATAAGGCGTGTCTTGCACAACATCACTGCATGAGTGCATAGGGTATGAATATAGGGATACATTTCATTGTATCAAGCAACACAGCTCACTAAGGTCTCTCTCCTTCCTCCTAATTGTTGAATTATCTCTGAGGTACCATAATGCTATTGGGACTCCTGTGCTACCTGCATCCTATTCCCCTCTCCACGGAGGGTGAAGACATGGAGCATAATGGCATGCTGTGAAGAGAAGCATTAGCGTCCACCTCAGTATCGGCCATATTGTCTGGTAGGTTTGCTTTGCAGCATGGGTGTACCCTCTTTTCTCCCCCAGTCCTGCAGAATCTGTTCCTACATTTAGCAAATTGGTACTTGCAGGAAGGATAGCTGCCTTGCAGCTGCAATTTCTACCTTATTTCTTCTTCCAGTGGCATGCAGTGTGCGGCATAAGGTCTGTTGTGTGTTTATATCAATGGGGTCACTTTAATTTGGATTCTTTTCTCTATACACTAAGGGCACGTTCTGTGAGATTTTAATCTCACTCACAAATCTCTTTGTGAAATGCAGCCTATATGTTGCTCACTAAACCTGTCAAAACTCTGAATTTTAGCTTTGATCATGGTGTGAAAATCTGACCCCAGTTTTTCACAAGTATTCATGCAATATAGGGCAAATTTTTGCCCTTTCCAATGGCCTCTGAAAAGACTTTTAGATTTGCAAACAGTAGTGGGTAATGAGGCATGTTTCCAAAATAAATGTTTAGCCTTTTCTTATGCATTCAAGTAACTCCTTCTATTCCAGTGCTACAACTGAAAAACATTAAATCTCTTTACAAGTAGATGTAAAACTCTGTGTGTGGTCAATAATTCCAGTCTAATAAACTACATGTTTTCAAACATTTTATAGTACTCTCTACAGATATAAAACACAGTTGTTATTTTAAAAAAAAATTTAAGTAAAACAATAATATAGAACAATTTACATCCAATTTATATCCAAGGAGGAGGTGTCTGAGAGCCTGGATCTGATTAGGTTTAGGCTAGTCTGATTCAGGGCCAGACCAGAGTGAAGGCTCTGATCAAGGATGATGAAAGTAAATTCTCATGAGCTGCTATTATAAGGTTTCAGGCCAAACCGGAGTAAATCTCATGTGGTCAGTTTTCTCACTAAATTTTTGCCACACCTAAACCATATCCAGACAGCAGGTCTGCTTAAGATCTATTCCTCACCCAAGACACTAAAGATGGATTTGGATGTGGAAATTCTAATCTAAGCACACACATTTCTGCTTTTGCAGAACAAATTTTAAAAGGCTTCAGATTTGAGGTTTCAATTCAAATGTATCTTTAAAGGACACTGATAATCTCCGCTCCCATCTGGGTGAATTGAATTTGGAATTTTTTAACTCTAGATCAGCTCATTAGTACAAATCCAGTCGAGTAGTGATCAAGCTATTACTAGGGGTATGCAATAGGCATATAACACACAGAACAGCTATTAAGCATGTGCTTATGCCTCAAATTTAAGTGCTACCCTTAATCAGGGCCCAAAGTGCTAGGTGGTGGCCTATTTAAAATAGCCCCGTTCCATCATTGCTACAAGCACTGGAGCTGAACTAGCGCAAAAAATATTGATGGATTTTTCTCCTAGTGTAGACAAAGAGTATGATTGAAGCACATTGGAAGTCATGTTAATGAAAGTTATATTAAAAAAAATTGAAAGGAGAATGCACTCCTCTCTCAGCAGCTCTAAGACGCCCACATATTTTTTTAAAGCAGATCAGACAGTCTTCTGTGGCTCGTTGCATTTTGATGGGAACTGGGTGAAGGCAATGTTCCCAAATCCATTTCTTAAAAATATTGATATTTATGATTGGTGTAAAGGGACCAAAAAACCAATTCTGCATCACATAGAGAAAAGAAATATTTTTCACAATCCTAAAACTACAGCCTATAAATATACATAATGTCAGTATTCAATGTCAGAGAAGCATAGGTAAAGCAATTCAGATATCATATATGCACTTATTTCATCAAAACAGTGCTGTCTTTTTCTCTCTCTACTCTTTTAATAGTCATCTTGAGTTGACTGTCAGCACTTTCTTGTGGAAAGACATAATTTTGCTAAATATATACTCTGTGTGTGTATAAATATAGATGGATATAAATAAGGCAGACAGAGTGTATACGCTTTTTGTGGGTACTTCTGATTTATTTTATACTGTACTTATTGATTTATTTTTTATTAACATTTATTCAGCTGCGAGACATTTTGGAACTGGGGGAGACCTTAAATACTTTATCAAGATTTATATACGTGAAGCTAAATAAATTATTGCTATAACTCTGAATGCTCTGATTTATTGGTATAGGACAAACTAAACATGGGTCTGATAACTACAAGAGGAACAGGATTGGATTATACATTTATGGGAAATGTGTGCCTGTATTCAAAAGCATGATTGAACTAGCTTTAAATAAAACAGTTAATTGGGTATTCCTGTTTACTAATTATGAAGACCAATGGAATTTTCACTGAAATGCAAAAAATATAAAAGTGACAAAAATAAATACTGTTTTTTAACATGCACACAGAACAAACTGTGGAACTCTAGACATCATTGAGTCTGAGAGCTTACAGGGGTGGACAAAAATATAGGACATCAGAACAGCCACAGTTACATTTAGTTATGATTTTCCTGACAATAAGAGGGATCAACTGTCATGTTTCAGGACATAAGTCGATCACTAAATGATGAAGTTAGAAAGCAACTTTTCTTGTGGGCAATTTATGCCTTAAAATAATTCATGAGTAGAGTAATTCTCATACTCTTTGAGAAGTAGGAGGAAGAAGCTCTATTTTGAAATAAGCGCTGTGTGTTACCCAAACTGTGTGCCTTGCCTGGGGGAGACCAGGAACAGGGTGGTTGGGAGCTGAGAAGGCAGGTGGGCAGGCTCAGTAGTATGACCACCACATCAGGTGACAGCCCCAAAGTGACCTCTGTAATCAAACACATTACACAGGGTTATTTAACATTTTTATAAATTACCTTGAAACAAAAAGTGGGACCTATTAATAAAATTTGTGGATGACACAAATTTGGGAGGCATAGCCAATATAGAGGAGGACTGGAATATTGTACAAGAACATTTATCTGAATGACCTTGAAGGCTGGAATAATAGAAATAGGATGAAATGTAATAGTGCAAAATGCAAGATTGTGCACTTAGGAACTGACAACAGGAATTTTTACTATTAGCTGGGTACATATCAGTTGGAAGCAGCAGAAGAGGAAAAAGACCTGTGTGCATTGGCTGATCACAGAATAATTATGAGTTACTAATGTGATGTGGCCATGAAAAGAGCTAACACAGACCTAGGATGCATCAGCTGCAGTATTTCCATTAGACACAAGGGTATGTTAGTTCCCTGATATGAGGCATTGCTGAGACCTCACCTGTAACTCTGTATGCAATTCTGGTGTCCCATTTTTAAGAAAGATGAAGTCAGACTCAAAGAGGTGCGAAGAAGGGAGAATAGAATGATCAATGGAATGGAAAACCTACCTTATGAGAGGAGAGACAAAGAGCTTGGCTTGTTTAGCCTAACCAAAAGCAAGCTGGGGAGAGATATGACTGCTGTCTATAAATACATCCGAGGGCAAAATACCTATTTAAACTTATTTAAATTGAGTGTCATCTTTGACGCAAACAAAATGGATTTAAAATGGCCATTAATATGTTTTAATTGAAATTAGACAAAGATTTCTTACCATCCGAATGAAGTTCTGGGACAATTTTCTACAAAGGATAATGGGGGCAAGAAACTTAACAGGCTTCAAGACTGAACAGGATACGTTTATGGGAGAGAATGGTATGGTGAGACTGCCTGCAGTGGCATGTAGCCCATATGTGACTACTAATAGCAAATATCTATCTCCAGCGATCAGTGATGGAACACCAGATGGGGAGGGCTTTGAGTTACTACAGAGAATTGTTTCCCAGTTATCTGGCTGGTGAATCTTATCCACATCCTCAGGGTCTAACTGATCACCATATTTGGGGTTGGAAAGGAATTTTCCCCCGGTCAGATTGGCAGAGACTCTCAGGGGGTTTTGCCTCCCTCTGCAGCATGGAGTATGGATCACTTGCAGGTTTAAACTGTGTAAATGGTGGATTGTCTGTAACTTGGAGTTTTTAAGTCATGATTTGAGGACTTCAGTAACTCAGCCAGAGGTTATGGGTTGGTGAAGTTCTTTGCCCTGCAACATGCCACAGGATCAGGATGAGGATCAGGTCGGTCCCTTCTGGCCTAAAAAGTTTGGGAGTCTATGAGACTACCTTAAATGAAAATGACAATGAGTACTCATTATGGCCATTTTAAATGCTAGTAAGCCTCATAGTTTATTTCTTTGAAAGGGGACACATGAAGCAAAAAGAAAATTGATTTTAATATACAACTTCATTTTAATATACATTGTAATCAAGTTGCAATGTGTATGTAACAGGGTGGTTTTGTTTGCCTATTCGATCAATCTGTCCATTATATATGCACTTGGGACGGAAGAATCCCAAGCATTGTTACAGGCTGGGGACTGACTGGCTAAGTAGCAGTTCTGCAGAAAAGGACCTGGGGATTACAGTGGATGAGAAACTGGACATGAGTCAATAGTGTGCCCTTATAGCCAAGAAGGCTAATGGCATATTAGGTTGCATTAGGAGGAGCATTGCCAGCAGATCTAGAGAAGTGATTATTCCCTTTTATTTGGCTCTGGTGAGGCCACATCTGGAGTATTGTGTCCAGTTCTGGGCCCCCCACTATAGAAAGGATGTGGACGCATTGGAGAGGGTCCAGCAGAAGGTGACCAAAATGATTAGGGGGCTGGAGTGCATGACCTATGAGGAGAGGCTGAGGGATTTGGGTTTGTTTAGTCTGCAGAAGAGAAGAGTGAGGGGGGATTTGATAGCAGCCTTCAGCTTCCTGAAGGGAGATTCCAAAGAGGATAGAGAGAGGCTGTTCAAAGTAGTGAAGGATGGCAGAACAAGGAGCAATGGTCTCAAGTTACAGTGGGGGAGGTCTAGGTTGGATATTAGGAAAAACTATTTCCCTTGGAGGGTGGTGAAGCACTGGAATGGGTTATCTAGGGAGGTGGTGGAATCTCCATCCCTAGAGGTTTTTAAGTCTCAGCTTGACAAAGCCCTGGCTGAGTTGATTTAGTTGGGATTGGTCCTGCCTTGGGCAGGGGGCTGGACTTGATGACCTCCTGAGGTCTCTTCCAGCTCTATGATTCTATGATATAGTCATGGTTACAGCTGTGATTCTGTCACAGAGTCATGGACCATGACCTCTCTGAATTTAGCAGCTCCAGTAGCCAGTGCATCTGACCCCAGGGCCACCCCAGCTGCAGCGGCTCCAGGGGTCACCCCGGAGGCCTTTAGAGCAGCAATCCCTGGGACCTCAGTGCAGTGGTTGACTGGGGGTAGTCAGTCCCCACTGCCAGTGTAGGGGATAGTTATCAGCCCCTGCTTGCCCTCCCCCTCACCCCGAGCAGTGGTATCTTGGGACCCTACAAGCTGCTAAGTTTTAGTTGGGGATATTTAAATAGTAAAAGTCATGCCAGGTCACAGGCTGGGAATTTTTGTTTATTGCCCGTGAACTTTCCTTGACTTCTACTAAAAATACCCGTGACTAAATCTTAGCCTTAGTCATGAGGTATAGAGAGCCAGTGCTTTCAGTGTGAGATTTCTGTGCAGCTTTGTTAGGTTCATGGTAGGAATCTAAGATCCTTCTTCAGAAAATTCTGTTCTAGGTTGCGCCCTCAGATCAGTTCATGGAAGATCTCTTTGATATGTGCATTTCCCCTTCCCAGGAGGAGGGACAGATGAGGGGGAGACAAGCACGTGCAAGCTGTGTTCCACTCAACTCACTGCGTAGTATCCCCTCTGACTGCTGCAGCCAAAGGGAGTTCCAGGCAGTGCAGCTTGAGAATGGGGGGGTCATAGCTTTTTCTGCTGGAGACACACCTTACTTCCTCCATGGAATGAAGTGGAAAGGTTCATCTGGTTGCACATTAACTGGGAGTCCCACCTTTTCTCATCCCCCAAACAGTCCTGTAGGTTGAAGATAGGAGAAAGGACTAGGACCAGGGCACCAAACAGAAGATTATCATGATAGTTCCTTCCCTCTTGAGGATTTTTGGGCATGGAGGCAGGAGCAGGCAGTCTTACTGCTGAAGATTCCTATTTCCCTTGTGGAATTCAGCCTGAGAGAGATGTGACCGTCCGCTCAGATCCTGTTCCACTTTCCCTGTTGTATTCTCCCAGCAGCCATGAACCCAGTGCCTGCGGAGAGAACAGGAGGTGTAAATAGGCAATAAAAGACTGACACTAAGTGAGGATGAAGGGGATGAGAGATTGTAAAAATGGTGACAAGTGTCAGAGGGTTAGCTGTGTTAGTCTGAATCTGCAAGAACGAAGAGAAGTCCTGTGGTACCTTATAGACTAACAGATATATTGGAACATAAGCTTTCGTGGGCAAAGACCTACTTGCATCTGACGAAGTGGGTCTTTCCCCATGAAATCTTATGCTCCAATATCTCTGGTAGTCTATAAGATGCCACAGGACTTCTTGTTGTTCTTGTAAAAATGGTGCAACTTAAAAAATGTGAAGAGGCGCGGGAAGGAAGGAAGTCCTGGGAAGTGTTCAGCATCGTCAGCTGCCATTGATAGAAATAATGGACACTCTCTGTACCCAGTGAATATAGAATTCAATTCAAGGTTTCTTTCCGATATTCAGGGTTCTCCATGAGATTGTCCCTATCAAAGAGATCACCTCTCCTTCTGCAACCAGACCTCTCTGCCAGCTACCATCTGCCCAAACAATGAAGTTGCTGACCAGCCAGGAGAGGTTCCCTAAGTGCTTAAGCCAAACCTTCACAGGAGTTGGAGCTAGATTACTGAACTAACCCCCACAGGAGACAAGAACAGCCACTGATGTCACACTTCCATAACAAAATGCAATACCCATTTCTTCAACTTAGCTTCCTGTCGGTACGATTTCCTTGGCTCACACTTGAACGTAAACAAAGTTACTTCCTATAAACTATTTTATATTTTCCCAACAGGCTGTTGGAAGACAAAAACAAACAAGCAAACAAACACAGGAAGATTCTATTGTTATCTCTACTTTGACATGCACAGAGGTTGCTCAGACACTGATGAATGAGAGCAGTAAAAATGCTTAATTTTGAGGTTAGAAAACAAAAGCCTTGAGAAATAACGATTTTATCTGAACAGTTCAAATGTATAGCATTCAAAGGTCAGAATTTTAAAGCTTGGTTGTACTGTTGCCTAAATTAAACCCACAGTATCTGCTGTTCAGTTGTCAGTTGGAGCACTGCCAGATCCTGGCATTTTCATGCTGATGTTGGTAAATAATATATGATTCGTAGCTAACCATACAAATGCAAACTTGTGGGTTAGACCAAAAAAGCAAGCACATCACACAGACAGAAACTCATTCAAAGGTGGATTCGGTGATAGTTGTGCTCTTGTTCCAGCCTTTCAGTGACACAGTGTACTAGAACAAGGAGTCCAGTGGCACCCTAAAGACTAACCATTTTATGCCATAATAAAATTGTTAGTCTTTAAGGTGCCACTGGACTCCTTGCTGTTTTGCTGAAACAGACTAACACGGCTACCTCTGAAACAGTGTACTATGTGAGAGCTCCTTTGGTTCAAAGCAGAGATTTATGGTTAATTATAGCATTACATGTTGTTATATGTTTGTGCTTCAGTACTGTTAGATGAGGGGGAAAGTTGGAAGTACTCTTGGGATACGTCTACACTGCAATGCTATTTCGGGATACTGGAGTATCCTGAAATAGCTATAGCGTGTCTTCACAGCAAGCCTGTTATTTCGGGCTCGCTATTCCAATATCCCTGTGAACCTCACTCTACGAGGAGTAAGGGATGTTTTGGAATAGGGCTTTATTTTGAAATTTGGCACTATGTAGATAGCGTCAAAGGACGAAATAAGCTATTTCGAAAGAGCATCAAAATAAGATATGCAATTTGCGTAGCTCAAATTGTGTACATTATTTTGAGTTATGGTGCAGTGTAGATGCACCTTTGGTGTAGTAACTTGCTCCAACAAGGGTATAGAATCTAATTTTGCAGGATGAACCCTTTTGAGAAAGGAAACCATATGGGTATGTCTACACTGCAGCGTTATTTCAGAATAACTGTTATTGCAAAATAACCAAGAGCATGTCTCCACAGCAAACCATTATTTCGAAATAATGGCGAGCTGGGGGAAGTCTTACTCCAAGGGTATGTCTAGATTACATGTCTGCCGACAGAGGCATGTAAAATAGGCTACCCGACATAGTCAATGAAGCGGGGATTTAAATATCCCCGGCTTCATTAAAATAAAAATGGCCATCGCGCTGTGCTGGCTCAGCTGATTGTCGGCACAGCACGCAAGTCAAGACGCAGATCGGTCAACAAAGGAAGCCTTTGTCAACTGCTCCCTTATGCCTCGTGAAACAAGGTTTACAGGAGCGGTCGACTAAGGCTTCCCTTGTTGACCGATCCGCATCTTGACTCGCGCGCTGTGCCGACGATCGGCTGAGCCGACACAGCGAGGTGGCCATTTTTATTTTAATGAAGCCGGGAATATATAAATCCCCACTTCATTGATTATGTCGGGTAGCCTATTTTACATGCCTCCGTCGGCAGAGGCATGTAATCTAGACATACCCCAACTCCTATAACCCTCATTGTATGAGGAGTAAGGGAAGTTGAAGGAAGAGTGTTCTTCCTTCGACTTCCTGCTGTGTAGACAGTGCCAAAAACTGAATTAAGCTATTTTGACGTTAGCTACGCAATTGATGTAGCTGAAGATGAGTAGATTAATTTGACTTTTGCCCAGCTGTCTACATGTGCCATATGAGAAAGAGCCATGCTTTAGTAGTTAGACTTCAAAACTGGCAGTTAAAACTCATGAGTTCTACAAATACTTAGAGCCCTGCATGGACACACAATTTTGTATCTGCATCCGTATCAGTATCCACAAAAATGACCTGCGGCTGTCTACATCCACATCCGCAGAGGTGGATACCTGTGAATATAAAGTGAATATCCTGGATTTGCGGGGCTCTACAAATACTCTGGATGCTCATTTACCTCTCTGGTCTTGGACAATTCACTTAACATCAATGCTTTAATTTCTCCATCTCCACAATGTGGATAATGGCCTAGACTCAACACTGGAATAAATTGCCTAAAGAGGCTGGGGAATCTCTATCATTAGAGATATTTAAGAGCAAGTTAGATAAACACCTGTCAGGGATGATCTAGACACTGCTTGGTCCTGCCATGAGGGCAGGGTACCGGACTTGATGAGCTCTCGATGTCCCTTCCAGTTCTATTGTTCTATGATTCTATGGCAAGAGCTTTATGGTATTTAGACTGGGTACTAAAACAAAATCTACAACAGAACCTAATTTCAGACATGGAGGAGTGTTCCAGATCAGCTTTAGCTGTAGGCAACACCCTTGATGGCGCCACAGTTACCAGACTCACTGCTGTCCATGCATCAACTACCTTAAATAAGTAGGAGCTATGACAGTTAAAAAAGAGAAATGGTGTGTTGAGTGGTAAGAGCAATATACTCAGTCAGGGATCCTGAGGCAAAATCCTGGTCACATTGTGCCTGTTGCCACTGATTCAATAGGGGCCAGGATTTTCACTTCCGAGGTTTTTTCCTGGCTTTTACCTTGGGACAAGTCACATAACCACTGCAGGCCTCAGTTCAGTTATCTCTGAAATGGAGATAATATTATCTATCTTACAGAGAGTTGAGATTTGGTGGAAGTTACTATGTATTATTATTATTATTATTATTATTATTTTACAAACCCCATTATAGTCATTTTTATTTTTCCTTCCTCTTAGCATCCTTATCAGCTGCTGCCTGGTCTATTTTTGTTAACAAAAAGCTCTTTTCTTATGGCACAACATGGAAATTAAATTTGAATGAAGTACAGAGGCAGGAAAATGCATCTTTCATAGCTGATGACCAAACTGTGTTGGTGATAACTGCTTTTGCCAGCAAGTGGAACTGGCTTTGTCCTACACTGGTGTTTGCAGCTTTTCTATAGCTGGGAGAAATGTTCAGTTAAAATGGTCATTCTTGGCATCAGATTTGACTGCCACAGCATAAGAAAGGCTTGAAGTCAACATTATTTCCAGTACATTTTCATTGTGCAGGGTGACTCTGAGTGACAGACCCTGACGTCCTGTGACCTATCAAGGCACTGACCCTGGCTTTTATGGTAATTCTGTTGTTTACTCAAAATGTATGATTACATATTGTAGAGTATAATGTTAATGTTCCCATCCTTCTTTCCTACTCTGCATTATAGTTGCTCATGAGGCTATGTTTAAAGAAACCTTTGTTTACTTTCTGAGCTGAAGGCTCCTATAAACAATATATTTTATTTTAAAATTCACACACAAGGAGAATATTAAGAAACAAACTACTGTGCCAAATACTCATTCCCAGTTACTACTTTTATGACCATTGAAATTTTTCTTTTGTTTCAGTAGAAAAGCTAAATTGAACTTCAATGAACTGAAAACTAAAGAACAAAATCAGATTTTAGATATGAAGTAACTAACGATAGCTGTAGCAGTATTGGAGATACAGCAATGAAATACAAGTGTACTTTACAGATACACAGTAACTAAATTAGAAGATTAAGATCACAAAATCCCTTGTTGTGGTGGAATGCCTGTTAAGTCAAAATGAAAAGGAAACTCTTGTCAAAATTACAGAATGGGGAGGGGGGAACACTTCAAAGTGAAAGAAAATTAGAAGAACTTATGCCAAACCTTTGAAACATATAGGACATTTTATTAAACATACTAATATATGTCCCTCTGCAGTGAGGTTTTTAAAAGTATATATTAACATACACACAGATTGAGACCAGTGGTTTTTTTTAGCTAGCATAAAGGTTGAATTCTGCCCTTAGATATTAGATATTAAATTAAATTGAGAGTTGCATTTATACAACTAGGGCCAGAATTTTGCCCTGGGGAATCTTCCTTCAGTTGATAATCATGTTGCTCTCTTGACAGTGGGTTATGCCCCAAGGTGCACTGAAGAATTAACCCTGGTCATGGTAATATACAATGTACAATTGCCGTGCACCTCCAAATGGAGCCTCAAATCAGGGTAGAAAAGCAAAAGTAATTAGTTTAAGCTGAGCTTTAAAAAAAAAAGAAACAGCTCCTATTTTTAGTATGTTTACTACTTGTCAAAGGGATTTTCTGTTGTCTGAGACCCAGACCACTGAGGTTTACCACTGCTTGTATAACATTTTTTTCAATAATGTTATTCCTTTTTAAATAATCTGCATGGTTTCACTTGGTTTTAGAATCCCTTGTATAGCTGTGTAATGTATAAAGCAGACTTTATCTCCCACACAAACTGGGGGTGAGGGAGGAGGAAGATATGGGGTCTTGTTTTGCCCTGAATGAGGTGGGTACAGCTCCCACTGACTTCAGCCATCTCTCCAATGGTAAAATTGGGCCTGGGATGGTTTTGTTTTCCCTAAAATCCAGTTCATTTGCTGATCAGCATATATTTCTAAACATAGCATCTCACGTTTTATGCGGGAATGTTTGCTCATACAAAGGCAGACAGAGTAAATGTTTTGTAAATTTCTTTTTAATGGAAATGAGTTTTGAAGTGCGCCATTTGGCATGATCTCACTGTCTTCCTTTTTTGGTATCATTTAGTCGGTGTTCATTTTATTTTCTGTCAGAAAGGGGTGATTTAGTGCTACTTGGTAACAGACGTGTCAGTCAGAGTGGACATTGTGAGTTCTGTGAGTTTTGTACTCACCTTTTAAATAACACAGCCTTGAATGAGTTTGTTGATGATAGAAGCTGAGCAATTTAAAAAATACATTTTGAAAGTATGCAATGGGATTATGACAGAGGAGCGTGCCAAAAAAAATACAAGCTCTCTTACTATGCTGTTACAGTTGCTTAAGGACATATTAAATGCATAGTTTGTTCTCGCTCTCCTTTTTAAAAAGAAGAATGCTATAAAGTGCTAACAAATAGTGTTATTTAAGACTAGACCCTTTTAAAATTTAGTTTTGAGGAAGGATTCGACTTATGATTTAAAAAAAAATTATGTTTGTTTGTGATGAGCCCTTAACTTTCAATTTGAAACTTTCAATATGTTTGCTCAACAAATATGAGATTTAAGAACTTTCATCGGAACAGTTTGCTCTAGTTTTCTAAGCAAGGGAAAATATTTCTAACTACAGTAAGATTTTTCTGGTAGCTAATGATTATTTCATCATCTGGAATTAATGTACACTGTCAGATTAAAAAGACTGCTTTTTACTTGTCCGTCCCTATCGTATAGGGAAGGTGTAAAAAGCAAAATAGTCTAAGCCAAAGGCGTTCTGAGAAATGAAATCTTTTCATTCATTTGGGTGGCATTTAAGACTTAAGCAGAGAAGAAAGGTTGTTCCCAACACAAAAATGTGAAAAACAGACCTTTACAAATTAATCAAACCATCCCTCTTATAGTAAGATTTCTATACTGGAGGACACTTGAAAAAGAGAATGTTATGATTAAAACAGTTTTCACTTTTAATTTGCTGTATTCCAGTTGGTTCTTAGAGAATTTGTGTCTTCATGAAAGGATTAAGGCCCTGATCCATCATCCGACAAATAGCAATGATAGAACTCCCACCAACTTAAGTGGCTTTTAGATAAGGCTCTGTGGCAGAATCCTTGTGCTCTGAGCTGCACAAGTGGAAGGTCTATCATACAGTGAGTCAGCTAGCAATGTGGCTACTGACATCTCTCTCCCAGAGAATGACTGACTAAGAGAGGGGAAAATGCTTCCTGGTGCCATAGGGCCTCACTTAGGGCCCATTTTGGCTCAGTGTCATCTACATAACATAGTAGGATTTCCCTGGTGTAACTGAGAGCAGACAGTCTCTCTAACTACTTTAAAGGGCCTCATGTTCTACATATTTGTGAGTTAGCACACCTGGACAGAGTCCATAGAATGGTGAGACAGGTGCGGACTCAGTAAACAGCAGAACAGCCAACAGTTTCACTTTCTCTCTGTCAGGGCTGTTCCCCACTCTGGCACTCCGAGTGCAGAAGATGAGGGCCCACAAAGAACTCAAAAAACATAACAATGCTTAGATGGTAAAGGGGGAAGGGAGGCACTGAGCATTTCAAACCAATCCACAACAATGACCCTGAATGTGACTAGATTCACTTTTCCCCTTATTTACTTCTAATTTTCTCTTTGTTCAGTCCACTCCCATGCCCCAAATTCTTTGGAGGCATGGTATTCCTGTCTAGGTTTAAATCCTTCTGTCTCTCTCAACTCCTGGTTTTTCTCTCTCACACAAAGAAAGCAGGCAAGGAATCTACATCCAATTCCAGTTTCAACCTTCTACCTCAATTGGTTCTCTCGGCCCTCTCCAACACCATTTGCTAGCTAGGTACCTGAGTTTAACCCCCTAGATACTGGGTGCTAGTCAGCACTTCTCCTGACCATTACACTCTCCAAGGCAGGAACTTCCACTCAGGTTTCCTTGCCATCTGGAAGGAGACACACGCCTAGGGTGTGCCGGTGCTCTCACTCATTTAGCCAATCACTCATACATTAACTACATTGATGGAAAAACCTCTTTCATCGCTGTAGGAAGCACCTTCACCATGATGCAACTGTGGCACAACTGCTGCAGCATAGCTGGGGACTGGTGGCAGCTGTAGTGTAGACCTATTCTAAATAATGTGTCTATTTCAGGCAAGAAGCCTGTGATGGAGCTGAACCTGGATTTCTTTAGTCTCTGGGGCTAGTGTCCTTGCTACTGGGCCATCCAGGCTCCCATAGCCCATAAGTTCCAATTACTGTTCTTCCTTTGAGCCATGTTATGGTGTGACATGAGAGTTAGCAATGGGCTTGTAGTTAAGGCATTAGATTAAGATTCAAGAGATCTGTATTCAATTTCTTTGTCTGCCACAGACTTCCTGTATTACCTTGGGCAACTCATTTAATCTCCTTGTGCCCAAGTTCCCCATCTGTAAAACGCAGATACTGATAGTTGCTTAAGTGCCATTGGTGTGGTTCAGATTGTGATGGGTGAGGTCACAGAAGAGCCCTCGGGGTTGCCTCCTGGAGTGCTGACACGGTCACCGCCACTTGCTTTCCTGCTCTCTGGAGCTTCTCACCGCCCGGTCCTGCTGGCCCAGCTCCACTGATCTCCCCCAGGTCCAAGGCGAGTGCAGTTTAGGGCCCAGCTTCCTGGGATACCACTTCCCAATTGGGACCAACCCCTAAAGAATTAGGTAAGACAGCTTTAACAATGAAAGGGGGAATGTGCACACTGATTGCTCCCCAAGTTAATAATTATTTACACTGAGTTTGATAGATAATAAAAGTGATTTTATTTAGTACAAGCAGTAGGATTTAAGTGGTAATAAGTGAGAACAGGCAGAGCTAAGTAGGTTACAAATCAAAAGAACCAAACCACTTGGCTAATACTACACTGCAACCTTAGTACAAACTTTTCAAACTCACCCTAAAACCTCATTTCTGGCTCCCCCTCCAAACCAGGGCTGTCTCCCCTCCCACTCCCCCAAGGGTCTTCTGGCCCCTTCCTTCAGGTGCAGTCCAGCCAAAAGACCAAGGCCCCTGTTTTCCTATTCTTTTTCAAAGAATTGAGGCAACTCCCTACCAAGCACTGCTCAGACTTGAGGACAAAAGAGATTGTTTAACAGTTGCTCATCAAGACTATGAAGTGAACACCCTCCATGCCTCTCATTCACACATTTAAAACCCACAAAGTATTCTCCACTCCATATATCTAATTTTACACACAAAAATGATACCTACATCAGACTAAGAGAAACAGAACCAGCAGATCATGACATGAAGATGGATGGGTTACATGAAATAATTTGCTCAAAGCACCTTTGAGTTATGTATATTCATGTCCATAAATCCATTTAATAAAGAATGGGGGACACTTACACAGATAAATTCATCAGTCCCTGTGAGGTACTTTCCTGCTGTGAAGGTGATGACCAGTTGGACAGGTAGGTTGTTTGCACCATCTGTGTAACTTTGACAGGTCCCTTTTTCATAATGAATGTTTCAGTCCTTTTTAGAATTCATGCAATCAATGCCACCAGCTCCTGAGCAACGCCACAGAAACAGGCACAGAAGAGCAATCAAAGAGGAAAAATGTCCCTAAGGATACAAGTTTGTGGTTCAAGCGTCCTAAAATTTTATTATGAAAAACCGAGTAAAAAGATTTAAAAAATACTTTGAATACCTTTATTTAGGATGAATTTGTCTCCAGCTGAGTTCCGTGAAAGTTGGACACTTCTTCCAGAGGAAAATTTAGTCTTTGGGGGATCAGAGAATAAAATATTACCAGTGGGCTGAGTCTGTGTTTGAAATCTGCCCGTTGCTGTGAGCTTTGATGGAGCCCCATTACTAGGGTTGCCAGGTGTCCAGTTTTGAACTGGACAGTCCAGTATTTGAACTTTCAGTTGGGAAACAAATTGAGAAAATATAAATGAGAAAATATAAATGTCTGGTATTTTCTGAATAAGATGTAATGTAGATTGTGATGTAATGTCAAGTGTGTCCAGTATTTTTGTTAAACCATCTGGCAACCCTACCCATTACCTGTATTTCTGACACTTGCACCCCTGAATAGTAGTGTCCGGATTAGCAGAAATTTAAAACATCTGCACTGATTAAAAATATTTATTATTATAGTGTGGCAGCACCAGTCCTAGTTGTGGAGCAGGACCCAATCACTCTAGGTGTTCTACAAACACAGAACAAAAATTTCATGCCCCTTGAGAATTTACTGTCTAAGTTAGAGCTTGATTCTGCCACACTTACTCCAAATGCAAAGCACTGCGCTCTTTGAGGAGTCCCACGGGTTTCAATGGGGCTGCTTCCTGAGTAAGGTATTATGCACTGTTACTCAGGGTGGCAGAATTGGATCCTTTGCAAAGAAAACTTATAGGCCAGATCCTCGGCAGATGCCAATTGGGTATTGGGATAACTGGGAAGGACATGACATGGGGAGATAATAAAACAACACAGCATCTTCCCACAGTGGCTCTGGAGGGAAGGGTGATATTAGAAACAAAAATAAAATAAAACAATTTAACCATAACCTACAACTGATCTATTTTAAAGACGGCTCTACCCTTCCAAGATAGGGCTCGATGAAAGGGGGTGTGTAAAAAGTGAAGGCGCATACCAAAAATTTCAAATGATGAGGCTTTATTGCAAAATGTTTAACAAAGTCTCCTGAATCCAACTTAGAGCCCAAACTGTGCTGTCTGTTGACATGCAGAGAAAATGGAAATGCTTTCAAATTGGAGGCTATTTGTTGTCAGCCCTCTACTCTGGCTCAGGCTGTTTGCTTGTTTCATTAGAGCAGGCCTTCCTCCCCTGTCAAGTAGCCGTGGTTTTGGCAGTGGCCTCTCTCCCACAGGGAGATAAGGCAGTTCCTACCATGTCATTGACCAGAGGCAGCCACAGAACATTAGGCAGGCTCCTGACTGTCGAGAAGTTGAAACTGCTTGAAAACAGCAGGGTCAGTCTGCTCTCAAACACACTGATATTATCTCATTAGTGGTGGCATTTATTGCATGGTGCGAGAAGCAGAAAAGGGAGTTGTTAAAAAAAAAAAAGCAAACAAATAGTTACAGTATATGGTCTGGCGAGGCAGAAAGAGTGCAATTCCCGGGAGAGGGGTTTCTTTGTTAAAGATAGCAGTTGTTTCTTACATGACACACAAGCTGTGCAGCAGCAGACGTCTTTAACCCATCTCTGAAAAAAGGCCTCCCTGCAGCGAGGAGGAGGGGAGGGTGTTTACCTGAAATTCAGCCCATGTCCACGGACCTTTGGAAGAGCCTGGACCAAATTCTGGGTTTATAGCAAAGCATTGGTGAGGTTTTGGATTTTGTAATGGAAGGTTAGCACTGCTTTTAAGATTCCCCACTACCTTACCCCTTCTGCTGCATCCTCCATTGAAGTCATAATCCTGTTTTACAACTTCGCTCTCTGTTGCTCTGTAAACCATTGTGATGTCATAAAATTCAGCCTTGACTTCCCTGTGGGATCAAGTAGTTTGAGAAAGGCACAGTAATATCTGTCTTACATTGAGAGCTGTGTGTATTATGTTCTGTGTTTGCACAGCATCTAGCACAGCTTGTAGCTTGAGAGCAAAACAACAGGTCCATGACACAGAGCTTTTGGGTGCTACCTCAGTGCAGCTAATAAATACATAATAATAATCTTGGTTAATTAACAGTAGTGAGAGAAATGAGGACGTACACAGGAAATATAAATGGATTGTTTTTAAGCATATCTATCTATCTAGCTATCTATCTATCCGTTAAGGACAACCAAGACTATGTAACTAATGAAGATGTTTTAATCTAAGTATCTCAGGATGACAGTTGTTTAACACGCTTCATGTAAAAAACATTTGATACTGCACGATGGTGGTTGAGATGTAATAACATAAAGGCCACTGCTGTAAAAGGACCCAGTCCTTGAAGCTGAACACTCAGACGGTTCCCAAGGATTCCAAGGGCTATTGCACATATGGAGGACTTGCTGGGTCAGCACTTTTAAATTTCTATTGGAAATGTGCAATTTAAGGATCTTTCTCAGAAGGAATCAGATTCTTTTAATCACCAGCAAAGAATTAGCAGTCATCCATTTATTACAGATGAGTCAATGATTGACAGCAAAAAAAATATATTATCAAATGAGGTTAGGTTTTATTTGTGGTCACTGAATAGCCCTCGGCAGCTTGCAATTTCCTGAGATGCATTTTTTATTCGATGAATGCTTTAAAATCTGTGTATCCATTGTGAACAATTCTCTCATAAGTGTTAGATATCTGAGCTGTTTAGTTATGCTTGGTCAGATAGGTAAATGGTGTGGTGTCTGTCCCTGAATAGGATGGGTGTGCAAGTACTTCCAGGTATTTGCACACACAAATGTAGTATACAATTTCCAAAAAATATTTGTGCATTAGGGTTGAAGTTTGTGGTAGCAGAATGGATTGCATGGATATTGCAGAAAGAAAACACAAAAAGGAGTGCGAGCATAGCCAAAATGAATTCATTAAAATTCCAAATGAGTATTGATAGAAAATATATTGCAGAACTGCCCCGTATGTAGTATTTCTAAAGTCATATAGAGCTGATAAATGCAATGCACTAGTCAGAATGAATGAAATCCAACACAGTGATATTCCCATGATAATATTTTTTCCAGACTGTCAGTTGAATTTATTCTTTTGATGGACTTTGCAGAAGATATGCAATAACAATTCATGGCTATTTCCATCCTGTCATCATCTGCTGCTGCCATTATTAATAATAGTAATAATATTTATTATTTTGTAATTCATTTTCTGCCAAAATATATGTCAGCAATTTGTATATTACCACATTCATGCATGGTGCTTTATGGGAATAAAAGAAGATTTTTTTTCTCTCCCAAACTGCTGACAATATTCATTTAAAATAAACAAATATTGTAAGTAAACAAATAAAGGGAAAAGTAAAGAGAGAGAAGTATCGGACAGGATTTCATATTATAATTTTACATTTCAACTTTTCAATGAAGAAGTCTGATGGCACCAAGTGTCTACGTCTTCACCAAGGTGTATACTTACTCAGAGTCTGCAAGTAAAAGAGGCATCCTTCTAATTTCTGCCTCAGAACTAGAGTACAGTTTGATAAACCTTGATAAAATCCATACCATGCTTTATCATTTTGCCGTGTTTTACAGTGCTTGGGGGGCATTTGTTAGGAAGAATGGTAAATGTACACATTACATGTGACAAATTAAAAATCATCATACTTTATATCACTCCTCTGTAAAAGTATTTTACAGCAGCTCTCCGTGTTAGCTATCATGTAAGTACTTTCAACACAAATATGGAAATTCATTGGTCTTCTGTGAAAGTGTGTGCCCATAAAATGTTCCTTGGAAGTGAGAACAAAACAGGCACAAACATGATCAGAGCAAATTCATTGAGCATTTTGGTAGATATTTGCCCAGATGTAACATTTACCCAACAGGTGAAGAATCCACTGAGAGATTCACATTGAGGAGTAGATTGGCAGAGGGTGTGAAAGAAGGAAGGAATCTAGTTTGGGGGGTTTGGCTTATAGTATTCTGGCTTTCAGTGCAACCAGTCCACCCTGAACATAAGGTTAGCAAAAGAAAAAACCTATCTCTGGAGATATTTAAGAGCGGGTTAGATTGACATCTATCAGGGATGGTCTAGATCAGTGTTTCTCAACCAGTGGTATAAGTACCCTCAGGGATACTTGAGAGAAGTCTGGGGAGTACATCAACACAACTGAAATTTGGAGAAAACTGAATTTTTGTTTTAAGATTTACAGCGCTTTATTATTTTTGTACTTTTTACACCAAAAAATGCCATTGCCCGCCTGGCTATGATTAAGTTGTTTAAACAAATGTGTTGCAATGGGAGAAAAAAAAATTGTGTGTCTGAAAACTAGGTACTGGGGGTACTTATAATTTTTTTAAGGGGTACTTTATAAAAAAAATGTTGAGAAACACTGATCTAGATGGTACTGGATCCTGCCATTAGGGCAGGGGCCTGGATTCGATGACCTCTCAAGGTCCCTTCCAGTTCTAGTGTTCTATGATTCTGTGATTAAAAGGTTGTGTTCATCTACCAACAACTGCTGGAGAAAGAGTCATTCTGTTTCTTCTCTCCCACCCAAGGAATAGATCTATATTAAGGTAGTATTTTATGACAAGTGATTTTGGGTGCCTCAGTTTTTGGAAACCCAAGTTGTCACGTTAAAAGGACCTTATATTCAGAGAGTGGGTGCTCAATACTTTCTGAAGATTAGACTTCTTTGAAGGCATTCTAAGTGAAGAAGCCAAAAACGGAAGAACACCAAAACTCACAAATCACTTTTGGAAATATTGGCCTGTATTAGTGCTACTCCATTTGATCTAATCTGAAAGAGAAACATGTCTCTAATCAGAGTTTCATGTGACATCAAGAATGAAGCTTCACTGTTGTGCATCACCTATCCTGAAGACTGAACAATATTAAAACAGACTGGGGGATTTCATGCAGCTCTATTCAAGAGTCCACCGCCTATAACAGCTAATTGAATTTCCATGGGACACAAATAGTCAGAAATGAAATGGTACAATATGTTTGAACCAAGTTCCAGAGCTATCTACAACTCTCATAGATTTCCCTTTCCTACATTTGAGGGTATGGTTATCACTCAGGCCTTATTACTAGGCAGTACTGTAAATCACAAAGAGAGAGGGAAGATTTTGTTATCTAAGAGTTAGGAGAAAGAAATTCAGGAATAGTGAAGGATGTAATAATTGAAGAAATGCTATATATTATTGGGGAAATAAAAGATAGTTAGTTCTCTGTGCAGAATGTTTACCCTTTGCATCTTGTCAATAAGTAGGTACCTATGGAATATAAATTATAGGATGTTATTCTGGCATTCGACATAAGAAAGATAAGATATATAACATTGTGTGTCGTTAGAAGGATAATGTTTCAGAGCAGGAAAAGATAGCTCAAAGAGTAACTAAAAGTACTTTTAATAGAGAGCTGGGGCATGAATTATCAAAAATGATTAGCTAGATTAGGCAGTTTAAAACATAAAAGAGGCTCCCCAGAAATACATTGAAGACAATCCTGAAATGAAAGGAACTGAATGAGTGGATTCAATTCATCTTTCTGAGACAGTCACTAACTCAAAAAGCCTGGATGGAGAATGGCAAGAGGATGAGTCAGAGCTGATAAGCAGTTCCAGCTTATTTATTTAGTGTTGTTGAAATGTAGAACAAATAGCACCAAGCCATCAGTTTGGAAAGGAGCTAGTTTGGTTTGTTTTTGAAGGATTTTTGAGATTACAGCACTAGCTGCATATTTGAGGTTAGAATGATGCATTCTAGGGTGATTTGTATTTATTGGGGTTATGAGGGCAGGTCTTAGTGGACCATATGGTATTTTTATAAAGCTGATTCCATGACTAAAATAGCACAAGATTTCATTAACTTTTCACAGATTGATAGAGAAAAAACTGCTTAAATAGACATTTCTGTTCATTTGATAGAAGTGGGGAGAGGACTTCTTAGGAGGGATATATGAATTCGTTTTGCTTTATTTTGAACTCACTTTAAGCACCATGGCTTTAAAGGTTTCACTCATGTGTTTAAGTTTACATTTAGGGAAGAAGGGGCAGAGAAAAAAAAAACACAATTAAGAGGGTGAAAAATAGAGAAGAATGAGGATAAAATTAAAAATCAGAGAGACGGAGTAGGGGGAGGATGGAAGCACAAAGAAGGAATGAAAAATTGTAATGGCCAATTAAATACAGTGTCCTCTGTAGCTCATGAGGGGAGTGGGCAGGGAAGGTTCAAGTGTAGCATTTAACCATCTAATGGGCAGACTGGGCCATATAATAAACTAAAAGTGCTCTTTTTCCTCTCTACAATTCATCTCTGTGTATACTGTAGTTCTGATCAACATATATTTGAATACAAATCACAAGTTAGGAATTGTAGAAAAATGAAGCTAAGGGACACAAAGAGCATTCTATGGCTAGCAGAGCTAAGGACAATAAGAAGGAACTGTGTAAATATTTTAAGAACAAAAAGAATCCTGATGAAAATGGTAGAAGTATGTATGATAACGCAGAAAAGATTGAAATGCTCAATAAATATTTTGGTTCTATACTCTCTTTACATAATGATAGCATTCTGTTCCATTAGTATCGATAGATGACGTTAAAGAGAAACTATTAGAATTATCTGACAAAGTGGGTCTTTGCCCATGAAAGCTTATGCTCCAATAAATCTGTTAGTCTATAAGGTGCCTCAGGACTCCTCGTCGCTTTTGCAGATTCAGACTAACATGGCTACCTCTCTGATATTAGAATTAGATATTTTTAAATCAGCAGGTCCAGATCATTTCCATTCAAGAGTTTTAAAGAACTATCTAAGGAGATAGTTGAAACATTAATGTTGCTTTTTCTTAAGACTTTGGAGCACTGGGAAAATTCCAGAGACTAGAAGAAAGCTAATGTTGTGCTGATTTTTAAAAAATGTAAATGGGATGGCTTGGGTAATTATAAAGCTGCCAGCCTGAAATTGATCCCCAGCAAGATAATGGAGCATATTCTTTATTTCCAGTCTGAATTTGTCTAGCTTCAACTTTCAGCCATTGTATTGTGTTATACTTTTTTCTGGTAGATTAAGAGGTCCATCATCAAGTGTTCCCTATGTAGATACTTACAGGTATGGGGTATTAATGAACTTTGCTGGTGACATAAAAATTGGGCAAGCGGTGAATAATGAAGGGGGCAGGTCAATGATTTAAGCCAATCAGGATAAATGGGGCACAGGCAAACAATATGTGTTTTTGATATGTCTGAATGACAACATAGACATGTAGAAACAAAGAAGGGGGGGACATACTTACAGAATAGGGGACTATTTCCTGGAATGTAGTGACTGAAAAAAAATTGTAAATAATCAGCTGAATATAAGCTCCCAATATGAGGCTGTGGCAAAAAGAGCTGTGATCCTAGATGCATAAATCCAAAAGCAGAGTAGGAGTAGAGAAATTATTTTACTCCTGTATTTGGCACTGGTGTGGCTGCTGCAGGAATACAGTGTCCAGTTCAGATACCCACAGTTAAAGAAGGAGAGGGTTCAGAGCAGAACCATAAGAATAAGTAAAGATCCAGAAAACATGCTTTCTACTGATAGACTCCAGGAGCTCTTCTATTTAGCCTGACAACTACATGGTGAACAAATATTTGATGGTGGACCTCTCAGTCTAGAAGAGAAAAGTATAATACAATCCAACGGCAGAAAGTTGAAGCTAGACACATTCAGACTGGAAAAAGGAATAATAGTTTAACAATGAACGTGGTTACCACTGCAACTATTTACTAAGAGTCATAGAGGATTCTCCATCACTGATAATGTTTAAAATAAGATTGGATCTTTTTCTAAAAGTTGTGCCTTAGGAATGATTTGGGGCAAGTTCCGTGGCCTTTGTGATACAGGCCAGAAGATGATCGCAATGATCCCTTCTGGTCTTGGAATCGATGAATTTTTTGATGTAATGCAGTGAGTCTGATTTAAAGGAACACATTTGTTCTCAATTATTTTAAAAATAGCATCAGAAAATCAAATAGGTGGTTTTCTTTGGCTAGATTTTTTTTTTTAAGAGGACATGATAAAATCATATTGAATGGCATAAACAAAGCAAGAAAATAAATTAATATAATTTTGGATTCATTGGAAGTACCAAATCTTCAGCTTTATAGCCCAAAGCATGCTGAGACAGTGAGATTAAGGGGCACACAAGTGTGTATTTGTAGTCATCCTGGTTTGTAACCTGATTTTTAAGCCAACGTAATGCAATCAGAATTTGGACAAATTGAGTGAACTGTGCAAAAGAGAAACAACCGCCCTTGATTCTACACAAAGCAAGGCTACATCAAATATTAGCTCTATTCAGATCTATCTTTGAACTGATCAAGATTTGTCTTGGTATAAACATGAATGCCAACCTGTCATGCAGGAATACAAATTGGAGGTTCCCTTTCACCTGGCAATCAGAGTGACACGGAGGCTATATACACACGGAGGCTACAGCTTAAGTTGGGATAAGTTAGATCGCTCTGAGGGGTGTGAATAAGAAACCCCCTAGGCAGTATCCCTGTAAGCTGTGCACTGGGGGATCCAACCAGGAGAGATTCAGGTGCCGCCCAGCTGTTTAGCAGAGCACACACAGTGCCCACAGCCGGCAGCTTGTTTCTACAGGTGGTGCACATGCCTTGGTGCACATACCAAAATGTATTCACAGATGGATGGGAAAAATTAGAGGGAACATTGCCCCTGAGCAACATTAGTTACACCAGCCTAACACTGCTGTGGACAGTGCTGTGCTAGTGGGAAAGCTTTCCTGCCAACATAGCTATTGCCGCTGGCTGGAGGAATTAAATCGACAGGAGAGCTCTCTCCCATCAGCTAACAGCATCAGCATTAGCAGCACTACAGCAGTACAGCTGCATCAGTGCCTCTGTGAGCCCTGTAGTGTACCCATGACCTGAGCATTCCACTAGCAAAACTAAGGCCTCAGCTACACTAGGGGAAAAGATGTGTTTTAGCATATGCTAGCAAGATTATGTGAATGAGCATAGGCCAACACCCTAAGACTGACAAAGCAAGATGTAGTTTTGACACATTTTAGCTGGTAAACCCGGGAGAGGGGGGAGCCCTAAAACTTGACAATGTGGATTGCCTTTCCTACAATTTAAACATGTTAGCAACACACCTTTTTTTTCCTCATGAACATAAGGCTTAAGAGAATGCATTAATTAGTGAGTAATTTCAAAGGAATCTTTAGTCTCCATAATTCAGATCCCTTGTTTTGTGATATTGGGGTTTGGGGTTTTTTTCTATTTTCCCTCCTGTAAGGAGGGAAAACACATCGTGGCCAAGTGGTCAATCATTGATCCTAACTGGGCACATCACCTTGAAAATAGTTCCTGCAGGAAGTGTAGCAACAGATTGCAATTCCTTGGTACTTGTGAATTTAAACACGTTAGTTTTCAGGTCAGTTCAGCATAAATGTAGTTAGTTCATGGAAAGTGGCACTGATTTTATATTACCCTGAGGGAACAGCTTCTTGGTACGCATCCATCATCCTAGCAGCAATCGTTGGTTAATATTACATTAAGTGTTTACTTCCCAGAGTTTTCAGTTGAAACTACTGCCGCCATAAGACACAGCTGTACATTTCTAAGGAATGACTTTATTACAGGCCTAGGGCTCTATTGTGCAGAATAAGGCCAAAGGCCAAGTGACTAGAGCTGACCCAGAAATACTCTGTCTGGAGCATCGTATTGCTTCATATTGAAAATGAAGGTCCATCTCCTGGGCATTTGTTAATGGATACAGCTATGAGTGGCAGCCAGTCATATCACTCCACTTGTACCTCTTGAGCAAAAGCCCTTTAATTAAAATGGTAAACATGCTAACGTTCAGGTTCTTGCAGTACCCACTCAAGGCTGTGCCAAGATACGCACATGCTGAATATTCATAGATGACTTGTGTAACAGTAATGGGACTGAAAATTGTCCTTACTTTCTTTTGCCATAGTTATGAATCACATATCCACAGCCCAAATTCAGTTAAATATTAGTTTCAGTTCCATTGACTTAAAGTTAAGTAGGCATGTAAGTATTTTGTTCTGAATCAGGGCCTCTGTCTTTAACACTGAAATTACCACTTTCCATTTAGGACATCTTACAGTGATCACCTTTGGGTGCCACAGAAACGAATGCTTTGCTTTCACTCTCTATAACATTTAGCTAAGGGGAAAGCATTATTCCCAGGGCTGTGCCAGCCTCAGTTGAAGATGCTGGTTCCCAGAGGTTTTAATGAGGGGCCTTCTGGGTTCTAATCCTAACATGATATGAGCACCTGCAAATCTTTTTAATTTCACTGAGAGCTGTGGGTATGATTTGATATGTGATGTTATAGAGATTGGAGTTACTATTAACTTAAAAATTATCCATATTTGCTCCATTCAAAATATAGTAAAGTTCCTGTAAAGAATGAATGCATCTGGGAAGAGAGAGAAGAACAGGTACTCTTCAGTTTCTAAGAAATGATAGCAACATGGTTATTAATAATAATAATAATAATAATAATAATTAATAATTAATAGCCATAAAAGTTATTCCGTTCTTTCTCCCAGAGGTATAAGACAATGGAATAGATAAAACAGCAGCTTAATTCAGGTTATATATTTTAAAAAGTAGTCTCATCCAATAGATGTTGGTTACATCATGAAAACTACTGTGAAATCATGAGATACAAGTTTCTCTGCGGAAGAGAAATCCAGGACTGGGGCCTCCTAGGGTGTTTATTTCAGATGAAAGACTGAAATGCCTTGTAGGACCGCATGTAGACCCAGGACTATAACTGTAGGTTGGAATCAGGTGTGTTGCAGAGATGTATTTATTGGGAGGGTTGCATGACATTGTCTTGTCTACATGAGATATGAGGCAAAGACAGGTCCTTTATTCTCAGAACACTAAAAGCATAGAGGTCTAAAAAGAAATTATATTACAGTTCGGAAAGACTGTCTTATAATTCAGACAAAGGGCTGGGTTTTAGATCTGAGATCAGTTCCTGGCTGTGTCACAGGCTTCTTGTTCGTCTGTTCCTTATTTTCAGATTGGGGATAATGCATCTTTGTGTCCATCTGTGGTCTCTCTTGTCCATTTAGATTTGTAAGCTTTTTGTGACAGGGACTGTCGTGCATGAACAGTGCCTAGAAGAGTTCTCTAAGTGCTACTGTGATACAAATAATAAAAAATACAATGAAGTATAAAATAGCACCATTAAATATAGCATTGCCCTCTAGCCCCCTGCTGGGCAGAGTGATTTATCAAATCTGTAGCAAGGGGTCTAACACAGAAATGATGAAATCTCCAAGGAGTACTCTCCACTTTGTGTCCACAAAGCGCCGAACTCTTCTGGCAAGCAGTGTGCTGCCTCCTTTGCATGCCACTGCGACAGTGTGGAGAGAGCTGGGGCTGTTCTTAGATAGGAGGGTTACACAGAGTATTCTGGCTAACAAGTCAGTTTTGTTTTAGATCAGAGCCATGTGTCTCTGGATGAGAAATTTCCAGATTTAGCTTTAAATATAACACACTTTGCTGATATGGCGAGCAGGTGGTCATGCCTTCCAGTGCACAGGGGACTGAAACCACCAAGACTGCCTGCTTAGTGACCACAAGGCAGAACACATTCTTTTGCTCAAAAAAGTAACCAGAAACCAAAATGCAGGAGGGCATGAGGGAGTGAGTGGAAATATATACAGGACAGAAATCTGCCCAAAACCCCTTTGTAGAAAGGACCTGAAATAAACAAAAAACACAGTTCACGGTCTGTGTTTGTTGGCAGGCATGAATCTTTTTTTTTTTTTAAGCCTGACAAGAAAAGGAAGGCAGGATTTTAGGAGAATTCTAGTGCATAGCATGTTCTTTCTTTTTCTTTCTTCCTTTCTTGCTTTCCCCCTGACAAATCCCCCAAGGTCAACATTGTAATAAACAGCAGGAAGGACCCAATTTTCTGCACCTGCAGTCTTGTTTGTCTATACATTTCTATAGGTGAATGATCACTGGAGACACAGAACGGAAGTGAATTCAATGGATTGGTTTAAAAAACACAGCAGGCTAATCAGTAGGCACTCAGGTAAAGTAGTTTTGAAACATTGTAGCAGACAAGTGGTATGGCAGGAGTACTGGTGTCTGCAACTTGGGATTTTTTGGACACAAGAAAAAGCACCGTTGTTAAATTCAGCCTCTAATCAAGTAGCTTAATATATACGACACAAACCCTTACACCTGAAATCTCAGAACAATAGAAGATTTATTTTATTTTATTTTATTTTTAATCTGTTTTCGTCATACAAAATTTAGGACCAGCAAAAGGAAGTGGATTGACCGCCCTGGGAATGGATCTTTCTCTGGCTTGAGCTGTGTCAGAGTAAACTTCCTCCCCTTTATCCTCCATAGCTAGTCAGAGGTGAATGGAGAACACGGTCTTTGATTTTGGTGGTGAGATAGCCATGGAGGGTTCCATGAAGTGCCAATAATGATACTGACACTCACCCATTAGGAACTTCAAGAACCTTATCCTGCACAGTTGCAGTCAGAGAGACAATATGAGCCCATGGATAGAGACTCAGGAAATCTGGGATTCAACCACTGATGGACGAGCCACTTCATCTCTGTGCCTCTGTTTCCCTTTATACACATTATACCATCTTCAGGGCAGGGACGATCTCTTACAATGTACAGTGCCTAGCACAGTGGAGGTTTGATCTGTTAGGACTAGAATTGTTTAGATTGATATTCTGAGGAAAAAATGCTCTTAGCCCCTTCCTCTCCACCCCCAAGCTTTGCCATGAAAAAAAAAAGTTTGATGGGGGGAAAAATCAATTTACCATCTGGAAAATCAAAAGGATGGCTCTTTGGCTGCCTGCCTGGAAGGCTCTTGTCAATTTCACTGTCATCTGGTGAAAACCACAGTAGTTTTCCCAGAGGTCTGCTGAGGCAGGGTGTCCACAGACTTGTCTCCTAACCTTCTCCCAAGCTTGGGGAAAAGAGAGAGATTCCCCCCATCCTAGCTCTAGTTAAAACAAGGGATAGGTAAAGAATTGGATTTTGGGGTCCTTGGCAATTTTTAAAATTAGGGGGAATAAAGTTTAATTTGGGGCTGAACCAAAGATGACTTTTTAAAATATTTCTGGTAAATTAAAAAGTAAAAAAAAAAAAAAAAATCAAGTAGAAACAGAACATTTCATTCCAACTCAACATCACTATGAACAATGCATGTCAATAAATAGTTGTTGAGCCAGACAGTGTGAATAAATCTGCAGCCACCACCTCTTCTTCCTTATCCTTCTCTGGTGTGAATCCTATCCTTTCCTTTTGTCAAAATGCCTGAATGATTAAATGTTTCTACTTTTCAGTTCAGTCAAAACTATTAAACAGGAATTCATGAATAGTTTCATGTCAAGCAAGAATGCATTTTTTAGCAAATAAGCTTATTCCTGTGAAAAATTTCACCCAGAACGAGTTTGGACTTCTAAGTGCCATGGTGATATGAAGAAGGGGAAATAAAATGAGTTTTTACTCCAGTTGAGCCACAACCAAATGATGGGAGACCATCAAACTCATTTTGCATAGGCTACCAAAGAACCATTCAGAAGGTAACAACTTATGGTTACTACTGACTTGGATTGGACTGGATTGGAATTGGTCTCAGAAAGAATGCTTTTAGGACAGAGTTAACCCAAGCATCAAGTCTAGGAATCCAAGTTAACCTAGCCTGGGTATAAGAATCCACACTGATAAATCCAACTTGAATCAAAGTGAAAGACTTCTTATCCAACTATCAATCATGTTAGTCATCCAACTTTCCAAGTATAGGTAACATCTCTGGGAATAGTTTTTATTCCTTTAATCACAGCACTATATTTCCAATACTATTCAAATCATCACTTTTTATCCCCACTAGATCCTGCTGTGTGCTATCAAATTTTCATATTTCAAAAGGTTCAAGAAGCACCATCATTTGGATTTATGTATTTTCACAGTCTTTTTTAATGCCTTGTGGCAGCCATTTGTAAGATTCAAAAAATGTGAGCTTTGGTCTTCTCTTGGTATTTCAGTTTGTGAGCGGTGGGAATTAGTGTGAAAAGACCAACTCTCATGCTAGAATGTCTCCCTAGACAATTTATAAAAATGCAGTTAAAATGTAAACACAAATACCAGACTCTTTTTCCTTTATTTGTGTTTACCATTGGGCTATTTCTGACATCGCTATTTATTCAAGTCCCTACCAAAAGCTCAAGTATCTGAACACCTGAGTACATGCACCCACACACTTGCTGAGTGCTTCTGAAATGTTTGTGGTATTAATATATTTGCAATCTGAAACAAAAAAGGGCCTCACTCTCAGTTCAGATACAGAGCCAAAAGTATTTCTGGTGCTACTGCATTGGGGACAGCCGAGTTACAGAGGGGATAAACACTGCATATTTGCTTCTTGGTGTTTTTTAATGTTGGCATTAAATAATCTTTCTAAAGAAGTTTTGAATAAAAAATTCCTGGTGAAGGGGAAAGTTGAAACAGAAATTTGAACTAATTAGGAAAAATTAAAATATTGCATTAATTTTAGTGCTTCAGTTTGGTTTGTTCTCATGTTTGTGACTTTTAGCATTCACAGACTTAGGGGACTTCCCAAATGGCTTGAATAGTTTGTCTGAATTCATTTATTTGCTGTAAAAATGGCATATGAAATCTCAAATACAAATATTCGATACTGAATATGTTTTTTCAACTCAACAGTGACTTTAGTGGTCAATTTCCCAGCCTGAACACCAGTTTACAATATTGCAAATAACCCAAAGTCAGCCCTTTGCTCGTTCATGATGTTCATCAAATCTTTTTTCTTATAAAGAGAGAGAACACCAAAGGGACTAGCTTTCAGTGGCTTTATGAAACAGAAAAAGATAAAATTCGCCAAACTTTAATTTGGTACATCTCATGCAACCTGCTCTAACTGATTATCTGAACACACATCTGAGATCAGGAACTCTCAGGCCTTCATAAGGGCTCTTATTCTGGCTTACCACATGACCTTGGACAGGTTGTTTAATGTCATAGTGCCTCAGTTTCCCAATTTGGAACTGGAGGGTGATTTTTATTTACTCACCTGACCCAGCTATTGTATTTTGCAAATTGAAAAGCTCTCTATATATGCTAAGAATTGGTATTTTTGTGATTCTATTAAGAACCCACAGTATTTAAAGATTTAACCAATGAACGGGGATACCCTATCTGATGAGTACTTTGTGTCTGAGTATTTTGCATGTTACAATTGCTGAGACTGAAACCAGGACCCTTATAGTCCTCAAGTGGAACAAAAGGGGGAGATGGTTTGCTGTTTCTCTCTTCACTGTTATTGACTGAACATCTGCTCTTGCTCCCTCACACGGCCCAGTCTCACACTTATCCCAGCATTCCCCTTTGCATGTTGAACCTTAAGGGCACAGAACACCTGCAGTATCTCCAGTACCTAAGCAATAGCCAAGAATAACAGTAAAATAACAGCTGGCTGTTAGAAGAACCCAAACATAACATGATATGACACACAGCATTGCCTTCACAGCAATAAAATTACTGATGGGTCAGCAAACATTTTATCCAGAGGTACCCATGAAAAATATTTCAGATGACTTTTGAATTATTTTTATAATTCCAATTTTGCTATTAATAATCCTACTGGTGATTCTAGTATACAAGCGTATGATTTAATAAGATTTCTAGTGTATAGTTGTATAGCACCCTAATCCAGCCACCTCAAAATGTTTTGCAGGCATTAATTAATGAAGCCTGTGAGGTAGCTAAGGGATACCACAAGGATCACGTCACTCATTGCTGACAACCAGCTACCTCCGGAGTGAAACTGCACAGCTGTATAACTCTGCTGCATACCAACACTACTCAATATCTTAGGTCAGGAAGTAAGGAATACTGACAGTGATATATTTCTGCCACTTGCAAAAAAAAGGAAGTGCAGTGGTGATGTTGTACGCGGAATTTAGATAGCTTTTGTTCACTGCATATGCAGTGTTGCCAGATATTATCAGAAGTCTTGGGTTATTTTATGTTTGTATTAAAGCCCAAACTGCTGAACTCATCTGAATATATGAGAATCTCAGATTTCATTTTAAAAAGCTGGGAGGTAGGGGGAGATTCCATCCTCAGGATTCTTGGGAAAATCTTGAAAACATAACCTGAATAGACCAAAAGGTAAATTAAAAACAACCTAATATTTGTTATATTTTAAAAACCCATGATTTGGGGCATGGGGCTGGCTCATGGCTCTTTGAACACTGAAGGTTGTTGATTCAGAATACGGATGTAAAAAATTGCAGAACAGCATTGTGGTAAAAGATACAAGGGACTCTTTAAGAAGTTGCCATTAAAATGTCTAGTCTACTTCATTTATCAAATCATTCACAATTCACAGTACAAAACTGGCGAAACAATGCTAAATAGTTTATTTTGAAAAGAAAGTCACAGAGGATTAATACCACTTCCACTGAAATCAGTGTGTGTTTTATCATCAGCATAAATAGGATCAGAGTCCAAACTTTCCTGACATTCAGGGTGTTCATATGCCATCCATAATCATCTCTTTCTCTCTCTCTCTCTCTATATATATATGTATGTAACCCTTCTGCCAGGCCGAGTTAATAGCAGCAAGGGCCGGGTTCAGTATCTAGGGGTCTCCTCCCAACAAGGTAATACAACACCGGCTCGAGCCCCCACCCAGTGACCTGGGAAATCTTACAGACACCTCTGGGCACCTCAAAGAGGCAATTCTTCCCCTCTCGCAAGCACAGAGCCTCAGTATAGCAACAAACCTTTAATAACATGAGGTAACCGACATCAGCATTAAATTGGGAAAACAGCACAACTCGGATTCATAGACCAAACGTGAGCAAAGACCCACCCCCCAGCCATGAATCACCCAAAGTCCCAAAAGTCCAATACCCCAAGAGTCTCTTGAGTCCAGCAACCCAAAAATGACCCAAAGTCCCAAAGTCCAACACCCCAAAAGTCTCTGCCCCGGGTCAGTGCCGCCCCAGGGTTCAAAAGTTCACCCGGCAGGGTTTTACCATCCCAACCTGGAGGGGGCCGGGATTGATACACCTTACGTGGTCCGCCGATGGCTCCACCTCTCCATAGGGTTCTGCTGCCGCCATCAACGCGAGTCACTCTGCCACACTCCACCTGTTGTCCAGTGAGCCACCTCAGTTGTCTCACGATCTGTTCAGCTCCGCCAGCCGTCTCGGTCCACGCCCCTGGCCGCCAGCTGGTTGCTCCTACAGCTGCTCCACTGGCTGTCTGCTGCCGCTCCTACCGGCTGCAGGTTGTCCCCGCCAGCCACTCTGCTGTCCGCCTGTACCCGCCGGTCGTCCCCACAAACCGCTCTGCTGTCTGCCTGCACCCGCCGGTCATCCCCGCAAACCGCTCTGCTAGTAGCTCAGCAGCACCAGGCTCCCCTCAGCAACAGTGACTTCAGCTCTTCCGCAGTATAGCACCAGGTTCCCCACAGCACACAGTGATTTCAGCTCTTCAGCAAGTTCAGCTCATAATAGAGGAGCCTCAGCGCTAGTGCTCTAATGGCCCACAGTGAAGTCAACTCAGTAGCTCACAACTAGACTCCTAATGGAATCCAAATTAGTTCTGATATTCCACAGTGGAGAGGAAGGGGAAGGGGGGATACAATCAGTCTTGTTTAGACCCTCAGACAGGGAAGGGCCTGTCCCCAGCCTCTCTCAACTTGACTGGGTTTGGAACCCATGCCCCTTGTCTAGCGAGTGCTACTTAGTTTATGGCGAATCCCTCTGTCATAAACAGTTCCACCATTCCATTGTCCTTGATTCACATAATCAGGGTAACAACACTTTTATCCCCCCTGCCTCAATAACAGAGAGACTGGGGATCCCACAGTGGCCAAAGTGACCATTTGGGCTGCTGTGAGCACATACTAGGCGGGGTGGGTGTGTCTATGCAAATTGGGTGTATCTATGCAAATGAGATCAGCCCCTGAAGTCTCTTTTCACCACCCGCCACAGTTCACCACCAGATGTCAGGGTAGAGCTTATCCTGACCCTGCTTACATCTATCTATCTATCTATCTATCTATATATATCTCAATTCCTGCAGGATTGCAGAGTGACGACATCACATCATTCTGCGTCCCGCCTGCCTCCTCCCTCCCTCCCCTTTCTCCAGTGCCTGGGAGCTGGGGCTGCCATGGCCTCCCCTCTCCCCACTCACTGATGCTCAGGTCGAACTGGGGTTGCTATGATGCAGCCTCTCCTCTTCCCCCCCACTTCCCGGTGGCCAGGGGAAGAGAGCTGGGGCTGGCGTGTGTGGGAGAGGGAGTAGAGCCAGGGCTGCCACACCTCGGCCTGGCCCTCCCTGGAGGCTTGGGGGAGAGCCGGGGCTGCCTACTGCCAGAAGGGGGGAGGGGTTTGGCAAGTGTAGCAAGCAGGGGGCACAGCCCCCTAGGAGCATTTTAATAATGGAAATGGGAGCGGTTTTGTGTAGTCCAGATTGTACCTACCTTTTGAAGCAATCTATTAGGTCCTGAAGGAATCAGGAAAAGGTAGACAGTTTAAATGCGCTGAAGACCATCGTACAGCTTGCTGTAATGTGATTAGATCTTTAGCTAAGCAAGAATTTGGTTGAGTTATTGTCTGTGAGAGAGACCTCCAAAGAAAACCTAAGGGCTAAAAAAAATGTGATTAGGTAGGTTGCACTATGCTGCTGTTTGTCCACTCTAACCCAGTGCCCTCTTATGGGGTTACTGTAATGTTGCGTGTGCTGCCTTTCAGATGAGCTGTAAATAAATAATCTTATCAGTTGTGATTATGAAATACACTATAGCACATTTTTTGCAGGAATAAGCGTGTTAGTTCCTGTGCTTGAGCCAAATTCCAGTCTGGGTGATTCCAGTCTACCTTCCCCCTTTGCTTTATGTGGATAAGAAATTCTTTTTTCATCTCATGCCCCTAAATTGCTGCAGAGTTGTGTGGTACTGTTATGATAGCTGCTGCTTTCCACTACGGAATAGTGGCAAAAGGGCAGCTGAAATGTTCCCTACATGTATATAAGTGTGTAATTCACTCAGTGTTTGCAACTTGTAACAGGCCTGGCATAAATAAGCCCAGTTGTAATTATAATCCTGTTGCTTGAAAGCAAGATCAAAACAGACATGTTCTTCTTATGGAATAAATAGCAGAGTTATAGGAATATACACCGTAGTAGCCAAAACAATCTACATTGATTCAAAGACGACTGTGCTCTTCACTATTGGAATCTTACATATGTAACCGTTTTGTTTGCACTTCGAGCAGGTGAGCAATAAAAGTGATCAGATGGTAGCACCGCTTTGTCAGTCATGTGTGGCTTCACTTCAGACTGTGAATGATACTAGATGATTTTCGAAAGGCTTTCCACAAGAGGTTATTTTTTCCCTTCCCTCCCTCACATTTCCCCTAATTGTAAACTCTTGAAATTATTAAAAATATAGAGCCAGGTTCTTAAAGGAAGTCAATAGTGACTAAGAGTAGCCATGGGCGGAGGATGAATACGCCTTTGGGTGAGGCTAGCTGTCGGCCTCTACCTGAGGCCCCACCTCTTCAGCTCTCAATCCCCTGCTGGAGCCCAAAGTGCAACCACTACTCCCCCTCCCCCCACCTCCTATACTTCCTGTAATACATGGATGCACATCCTTCAAGTTACTGAAGCAGTTTCTACTATTCTGCTGCAAGATGAAACTGGACTGGGGTCTAGAGCATTTGATTTTTGTGTGTGTGTTCTACCACCATTACAAGCTTAAAAACTTATCTGTTCATCAGCAAAAGTAGGTTAAATAAAAGATTATTCTCATGACAGTATTGAATTTCCAGCATCTCTGTCACTGTATTAGATCACACAAAATAATGAGATGATTTTTAAAGCTCCATACGATTACATTTGCAGTTCTTTGTATTTGCCTTCCAGTGTTGGAGCATTTAGTGTTTGCATTTTAAAGCTTTTCCCTGCAATCATGAGCTGTGGAAAGTCCTTTTTTTCCCCAAAAATGAAAGTTGAGCTTCTCCTGTACTAATCCACACCCTGATCATCAGAGCCGTGGGCGTTTGGGACCCTAACAACAAACCAATGCTGACAGCGTGCGGAGTTGGTCAACACTATGTTTGGCTGAAGCAGCAGCTCATGGGATCTGAAGCCATCAGATGGTCGAGGGACGTATGCTTGGGGCATATTACAAGACACCAAGAGTGCCAAGATGCATGAACAAGACCACTGACAAGAGAAACAGGGAAGTAGCCCAAATTCTTCCTGGGCAGACTCTATCTTCCTACAGAGAGCCTACCCCAGATAATGTTGTGCCAAGTGACAATCCCCACTCATTTACATATCCGCTCGACTGTGACAGACTCTGTAAAACCTTCCATGGGTGACTTACCCAAACACTTATTCCCCACTACAAGTTGAAGCTGTCTTGTCAGGTGCTCTTGGGACCTGACTGGTGCCGAACCAGAGAATTTGCAGAACCACGGGAGGTCAATATTGTCCAGCAGTGATACCAACACATCCAGGCTGTGTCTACACTGCACCCCTTTTCTGGAAAAGGGATGCAGATGAGACAAGTCGGAATTGCAAATGAAGCGGGGATTTAAATTTTCCCCGCTTCATTTGTATAAACATATTCTGCGCTTTTTCCGGCTCGGGCTTTGCCGGAAAAAGCGCCAGTCTAGACGGGATCTTTCGAAAATAAAGCCTTTTCCGAAGGTCCCTTATTCCTCTTAAAATCAGGAATAAGGGACCTTTCGGAAAAGGCTTTATTTTCAAAAGATCCCGTCTAGACTGGCGCTTTTTCGGCAAAGCCCCGAGCCGGAAAAACATATGTTTATACAAATGAAGCGGGAAAATTTAAATCCCCGCTTCATTTGCAATTCCGACTTGTCTCATCTGCATCCCTTTTCCGGAAAAGGGGTGCAGTGTAGACACAGCCCCACTGCTTATTGGGCTCTTAGAAGACATTTGGGGTAACTTAGAGCTAAATAGCAGCACAGAACGCTGAGAGCCTGGACTGGTGGCTATAAACAAACTTTATGGGACTGCAGGAAAGTTGGCCACACCCATGATAAGTGGACATCCGGTTAACTCAAATCATGCAGGACCATACATGTTGCCAGAGTGCTGGGCTAGAGAGGTTCAACCTATTCCTAAAAATTTGCACACCTAAATCTGGGTCAATGCTGATTATACACCATGGCTGTGTCTACATTGGCACCCTTTTCCGGAAAAGGGATGCTAATGAGATAAGTCGGAATTGCAAATGCCGCAGGGATTTAAATTTTCCCCGAGGCATTTGCATGAACATGGCTGCCGCTTTTTTCCGGCTCGGGGCTTTGACTGAAAAAAGCGCCAGTCTAGATGCGGCTCTTGCGGAAAATAAAGCCTTTTCGGAAGATCCCTTATTCCTCTTAAAATCAGGAATAAGGGATCTTCCGGAAAAACAAAGCGTCTAAACTGGCGCTTTCGTCAAAGCTCGAGCGAGCATGTTCATGCAAATGCTGCGGGGAAAATTTAAATCAGCGGCATTTTCGACTTGTCTCATTAGCATCCCTTTCGAAAAAAGGATTTACTAAACAAGACTTGTAACTTTCTATAATCCAAGACTGACTCGAGATGTACTTAGTCTTTCCTCTAAGCCTGTGTAACATGTGAATTTTGATTTCAATCATTAGCTTTAATAAAATTTTTAAATCTTAACTCAGCAGCTGGGGTTTTAAGAAAAAACTTCAAAAATCATTAGCTGGCCACACTGTTTTGTCTGCCTACCTATGTGTCTACCATATCTACTGTAGATTGCACAGTGCACATTTATATCTGTGATATGTGAGCACCGTAAAAAATGAATTTCAGTGAATTCCCGGAAAAGTAACTGTGCCTTAAAACCTTGATTCTAAAGGAGATTTTGCTTGATCAGAGCAATATAGTCAATCTCTCACTCCCACATAATTCCTGATTGTACATTTCAAAGTGGACGGAGGCATCTTAGTGACTGGTAGCACAGTGCACCAGCACATGGAAGTCTCAGGTTTGCAGATAGTCTCTTCTCTCTTTTTTTCTCTTTCTCTCTAGTTGTGAGTGAGGAGTGCTTTGAGGGTGATCTCAGAATGGGGAGGGACAAGCTCTGGAGGGAAGCTCCAAGAACTCTTGGTTAGGGAAATCAGAAAATCTGTTCTCTTCTCCCCCCACCCCAGGCAGCCTTTGGCACCAGCCGCAGTGTGCTGTGTGGTGCTGCAGAAGTAATTAAAGAGCCCAGGGCTCTGGCCACCACCTCTGCTGTGGTAAGTGGCAGCAGCTGGGAGCCCTGGCCCCTTCTGAATTGATGGGCCTCCAGGCAACTGCACCTTTTGCTCCCCTACCCCTGGCCTGCTGCTGTCTCTCCTAACACTGCCCTCTAGAATGCTATAAAAGGAATGAGTGGAACACATAGACTCCTTGCCGTGCTGATAGTCACCGCAACAGTATTGCATGACCAGTGGTACTGGTTATGCTGAGATCTGGCTATGCTTATGAATCCCTGAATGCCAAGGTGTCAAGTCTATCCTGACTGAAGTATGTGCATTATGGCTCACCAGAAAATGCCATGTGTTGTCTTCAATGAAAACCAGGGTCGTGCTGGCCATTAATATAATTGTGAAATGTATGCCCACATATTGTGTGAGGAATTATGATTATACATGGCAAATTTTATTTCAAAGTTTGAAAAACAGGTTTTCCAGCTAGAAGATAAGAAATATAGATCTAAATTAAGCCATGCAATCTTAACAATTGGATATCCATTTATATATCAAGTCAGATGTTAACGAAGAGGTGTTAAATCATCAGGTAAGCAACCCATCAGAAAAACAAGCTATGGGTGGTTATCTTGTCACTAAGTACAGACAATGGATTTTGGGTGTGTATGTAAGACACGAAGAAGACATCCCCTTGTCCTGCACTGAAAATAACAAATATTGCAATTATTTCCGTGAAAAGGTATCTCAGCCATCCTCTGTTGAAAAGCTGCAAAAGGCTCTGGGTGGGATAAACTTTATTGGGCAGAAAGTCATCCTCAAAGTTAAGTTTGGTCTCTAGAGAGCATGCTGTAATTTTGCTTTATATCTAATTATTTGTTTCCCATATCCTTACTCACTATCACTAGAATCTTTGATAATAAACTTATTCTTGTTTTCACTATACATCTGTGTCAGTGCTGTGATAGTAAACAACTACTGGACCTAAGCTGACTCTCACAACCTGGTTGCACACTGTTCCTTTGGGAACAGCACACCTGATATTTCTGAAAGTAGTTAATTTCGGGTTGACTGTCTCATGGGAACACTTCACAGGGATTTGGGGTGCAGCTACCGTTAACCAGTAGGGCAAGGCAATGACTGGCAGAGCGCTGAGGTGGGTGCTTGATTGATTCACAGGCAGGGAGCTGACACCTAACTAAGCACAAACAAGAATTCCTTGTGCTGGTGACAGGGAGTAACAAGGCCTCTTGCTGTGCGTCTACACAATACCACTAGCTCAAAATATGCTATGCAATTTGCGCTATGCAAATTGAGTAGCTTATTTTGATTGTATTTTGAAATAGCTTATTTCGTCATTTGACGCTATCTACACAATGCCAAATTTCAAAATAACTCACTATTTCAAAATGCCCCTTAACACTCGTGGAACGAGGGTTACCGGGATGTCGGAATAACCTGCCCATTATTTTGAAATCTGTTTCGAAATAACGGGCTGCTTCAATGAATGCGGAATAGCTATTTTGGGATACTTCCGGTATCCCGAAATAGCTTCGCAGTATAGACGTGCCCTTGTACTCCTGGATACCGTGAAACACTGTGTCACAGGCATTAGTAATAAATGGTCTGACTTGTGTCCATTTTCTCTAGCAGATCATCAGCAACTGTAATCAGTGCTACTCCTGTGCCCTCCCCAAATCTAAAGCATGACTGATTGGGAGCCAAGAATTTTGAGCTTATTACCTGCTGTTGGAATCAGTCCATCCCCACCTTCTCAATGAACTTTCCTTGAAAAGAGAATTTAGAGCAGGGGTGGGCAATAAAACTGTGGCAGTACGCCAGGGTTAGCCCTGGTGGGCCACTGCTATATTTACCTGTGCTTCTGCAGGTACCAGCAATCGCAGCTCCCATTGGCCACGGATTGTCGTTCCCAGCCAATGGGAGGAGTGGGAAGCAGTGCCCGAACCGCGCCACTTCCCACTGCTCCTATTGGCCAGGAATGGCAATCCACAGTCAATGGGAGCTTTGATTGCCGATATCTGTGCAGGCTCAGGTAAATATAGTGGGAGGGACCTGCCAGTGGCTAATCCTAGTGGACCAGATCCAGCCATGGGATGGTATTTGCCCACCCCAATTTAGAGACTGGGCAGTAGTTAACAAGAATGCTAGTCAGATATGATTAGTGGGTTGGTCATTGTTTCATAGCCATCTTCTAGACATACTCATGCTTGAGTGTGCCTTTAATGAATTTACATAATGGTCTCTTTCTTAATGGTCTCTTTCTCTAGCTTACATAATGGTCTCTTTCTCTTCCCTTCCCCTAACACTTATTCAGTACTCCTTCTCCTTTGCTTGTCTTTCGTACAAAACCTCATCACATCCTCTGCCTCAGGGGGAAGATGCATTCATCTTGATTTATGATCGTGTAGGCACTGTATTTCTGACAGGTGGCAGTTACTGTGATGCATACGGTATAGTGGATGACCCAGCAGGGGGCTGTCTACCAGTGTTTCTTCAGCAGCTGTTTCAGTTCCTGCTGTGAGCTGTCAGTTCTTCTAGTTTTATAGCACCTTCATCACAATCTGTCATTCCTTTTTATGGGCACAATGTGCATTAGTGGTCACCTTCTTCCACTGGCTATGCACAGGCCAGTTTGTAGTTCATCCATATGGCAGCAGATAAGTTGTGTTCCACACTTCTGGCAGTTTTCCTTTCACTGCTTCGTCTGTCCCCTTTTTTGTGTTAAAAAAAATGACAGTTGGGCCCAAAGGGTAAATCAAATATCCCAGAATTAAGGATTCAGGGAGAAAACTGAAGATACTTAGACAGCCACTGCAACAAATCCTGAGTTCCTTGTTTAGGGATATTAGAGTCATCTTAGCATCAAGTGTTGTTGGGTGGATGGATGTCTAGCCTGTTCTTCTAGCAAAACAAAGTAACCTTTACTGATAGTCCATAAAACACTTTCACGTGTCTTATTTTTAAGATGTTTACTAGTGGTGTATAAGTGTATGCATGGAAACTCAGGGTACGTCTACACTGCAACGCTATTTCGGGATACCGGAGTATCCTGAAATAGCTATCCCATGTCTTCACAGCAAGCCCATTATTTCGGGCTCACTATTCTGACATCCCTGTAAGCCTCATTCTACGAGGAGTAAGGGACGTTTTGGAATAATGCTTTATTTCAAAATTTGGTGCTGTGTAGGCAGTGACAAATGACAAAATAAGCTATTTCGAAATAGCATTAAAATAAGATACGCAGTTTGCGTCGCTCAAATTGCGGATCTTATTTTGAGTTTTGGGTGCTGTGTAGATGCATCCTTAGTGTCTAAATACCATGTTTGCCAAAATACATATGTTAATTCAGCTTGACCTGTTTTGATTGCAAAATCCAGGAGGTTCCTTTCATTTCTCCAAAAGCAAAAGCAACTCTGAGTGTCCTGTACCAATCCTAATCCCTGTTGCTGTCTTCCATCACTAATCTGTGTCCATGACATGATCACAATGTTATGAAATCAAAGCCTTCTAAATAGACTTGACAGGGACATCAGAAGAAAGTAGAGAGACCTGTAGATGTATCCCTTAACTTTCAAGCTAGGCAGTTTTTACTTCCTGGAAGTTATAGTATTTTACCATGTTATCTGCATTGCCCTCCTTTTTAAAGGAATAGTGTGATTGAGAGTAAACTTTATTGCAGCAATTTTTTCCTCTGACTGGTTCTTCTGACTGGTCATTTGATTATAGCGAATCCCAAAAGGCTTGTGGATTAAAAACAAAGGCTGGTTTGTAAGCGAACTTGCTGTTGATGGATTAAGGCAGTGTGCCTGCTGTAACCAGATCCACAATACAAGTTCATTCATTTGGAGTGCAGCTCTCAACTCACATTACACTCTCTCTAGCTTGGCTCTTTACGATCCAGGCAGTGAAACTTTACACCTCCATGATTTTATCACAATCTCAGTTCACCAACAATGGATGTCATGCTGTGAAAAATACAGCTATAAATCAAAGTCATATGTACAGCATGGGCACTAACCTTTCCAAAGACCCGAGGCAGCAACTAAACAGATTTGTTTATATGTGTTATGTATATATACATAAAACAATCTAAGGCCAGCACAGTATATTTCACCATACAAGCGAAAAAAAATCTCCATTTGCTGCACAATATATGAATTCTGGGATAGTACAGTTAATTGCTTTTGTCTCTCATGGTAAATAGATTTGGAGGTGATGCATCTTTAGAGTTCGGTTTGGAAAACTGTATGAAAGCATGCGTGCAATTCCAAAATGTCTGGAAGACTCTCCCCTGAGAATTTTTATGCTCCTGCCTCTCTTCTGCTCTTATGCTGCTCTAGAGAATTTCCAGGCTTTTGAGAGGTATGTTTTTTAAAAGCTGTCGTTAAACTCTTCAAACTGGACAGAAGATAAAGTAAGGAAGCAACTGTTTTTAATCAGAAAAGGTTCCAAGTCCTGAAAATCTTTCCAGGAGTGAAAAGCTGAGTGTCTCCATAGGACCCTCTCCCTTCCCCCAATGTTTATGTGCACACTAATATGATGAGCATAGCTATACTGCTCAGGGACACGAATTTTTTGACCCCAAACCTACATAGCTATGTCCCCCAACCTTAGACTTCCTATTAATTGCAAATATACCATACAATCTTAGTAGTGATCATATTATAATGGTGCATTCTCTAAAATATTGATGGTTTCCTGCCCCACATAACATCTATTCATTATTATTTAAAGTTTGTGGCAGACAATTGGAAACAAGTTGGTTGAAATTTTTGGGTCAATTTTTTTTCAAGAAAAATATATTTTTTGGACAAAAAAAACCATTTTTTTATCAGAAAGAAAAATTGTTGAACCTTTCCAGGGTACTCTGAAATTTTTTTTTCAGTTTTTGGCCACCAAAAATTGAAAAATGTTGTGGTTAGATTGCTTAAAAATGACAGGTTCTTTTTTTGGTTTTTGAAGAAAATATAAAAATTATTTTTGTCAAATTTTTTCATCAAAAAATAATTTCCCCGCTAATTCTATTGCAGGGAGGGAGTGTGTGTTGTATTATTTTTGTTTTAAAACAAATGAGTGAAGAAATAAGGTAAAATTTTTCTGAGGAAGCATTGTTCACAAAAAATGTCCCACAGATGGTAACATGACTGGAATTGCTTGCTGGTGTGGTATTAAGGACTAATTTCTGTATCTGTCCATGGCAGAAAAAAAAATGGCTATTGGAATAGGTGCCTGGGGAATGAAATATGTTTCCTTTATCTTTCTTGACAGTGCAGCTGTAGGACAGTTTCATAAAGGGAAGAGAAGGATACCCTTTTCCTTGTTTTAGCCTGGTTTTGCGTTAGATTAAATAACATTTTATTGCTTGGTTTGGGGGTTTTTTTATTCGCAATATCAGACAGTCACCATGGAGCCAGTTTTAATGTTACATGTCTCTGTGATATTTGGTCTTGTCACATCAAAGTCAAGAATGTAATGATCTCCATAAAGGTGGGATTTGTAATAAGAAAACTGTGCTTGAGGAAGGTATTAGGGCTATTTGGACTGTTAGGGTGTCTCTAGACTACATCCCTCTTTCGACAGAGGGATGTAAATTAGAAACTTCAAAATAGCAAATGAAGCCGGGATTTAAATTTCCTGCACTTCATTTGCATATTTGAAGCCACGGGTTTTTTTCAATACAGGGCATTTCGATAGAAAAACGGCAGTTTAGACGGGGATCTTTCGAAAATAAAACCCTTTTTTGAAAGATCCTGTACTCCTCAGACTGCGGCTTCACTTTCAAAATAGCGCTTTTTCGAAAGAGCGCCATGATGCGAATATGCAAATGAAGCACGGGAAATTCAAATCCCAGCCTGATTTGCAATTTCAAAGTGTCTAATTTACATCCCTCTGTCGAAAGAGGGATGTAGTCTAGACAGACCCTTAGAAAATAGAATGGGCAAATCTTCCAGAATCAATAGTCTTTATTTTTCTGTTAGATCACTAAAAAGGTACTGTCTAGAGCGGTCCTTGTGAGATGACTGGGCACAGCTACACCGGAGAGTTTACAGCCGTACAACCACACTACTGCAAGCTCTATAATGTAGCCTCCTAAGCAGGGCCGGCCCAAGCCATTTTGGCGCCCCAGGCACACGGCACCTGATGGCAGCTATAAGGGGCGCCGTGCACCCCTTACAGCTGCCATCAGGCGCCCCATTGGTTGGCGCCCTGGGCAGCTGCCCAGCTCACCCACCCCTTAGTCCAGCCCTGCTCTTAAGCGGCAGGAGAGAACTCCCCAACGGCTTATCTACTCCAACCCCCATGCAAGCAAGAGAAGCCCTCCCACTGACAGTGCTGTACACACCAGTGTAACTTAGGCCAAATGTATACTAGAAGCTTACATCTGTGAGCCAATGGGAGGGAGCTCTCTCATTGGCATAATAAAAGCACCTCCACAAGCTGTGCTAGCTATGTCAGCTCTCCACACTGACATTGTGCTGTCCATGCTGTGTATTTATATCATGGAGGGGTAGCAGCGTAAGTTAAGTCGGCCTAACTTCTAGTGGCCTAAGTAGTCTCAGCCTAATTCCAGCTCATGTTGGAGAAGTGTGCAAATATAGCCTCAAAACCAGTATCATAACTCATACTTTGGTTAGCAGTCTTACCGGAAGGGATCGCAGACTAAGGCTACATCTAGACTGCAAGCCTCTTTTGAAAGAGAGCGTCTAGACTGCAACCACTTATTTCAAAAAAGCGAGCCACTTTTTCGAAAGATAGCATGTAGGCAGTCTGGATGCTCTCTTTCGAAAAAGCCCTGTTTGCATTCAAGAACGCCTTTTTTCGAAAGAGTACTTTCGAAAAAAGGCGTTCTTCCTCGTAAAATGAGGTTTACCGCGGTCGGAAAACCCACCACGTTCTTTCGATTTAATTTCAAAAGAACGCGACAGCGGTCTAGACTCAGGGGAAGTGTTTTTGAAAAAACCCTGTAGTCTAGACACACCCTGAGTGACATGAGGACCGATCCAGCACTCATTGAAATCAGTGGGACCCTTGCCATTGACTTCTGTGGCCATTGGGTCAAACTGTGAAGGCTAACTTCACCTCTGGGGGTGATGCCTCCAGATTAGAGTGTGGAAGAACATGTGCCTATATCTGTTCTCTATCTGCTCTGTGCATAAATGAAGGTACTGGCCTCTGACTCTGCCAGCCGAACATTTTGCACCAGGAATAAGTGTGTTATTGAAGTAGGGAAATGGTGTTGCCCAAAACCAGGCCCTCCAATGGTGGGGGGGAGGGGGCAAAGAGGGCAACTGCCCCAGGGCCCGGTGATCCAAAAGGACCTAGAGCTCCCGACCGCGGTTGCCCCTACTGCAACAATGGCAGGAGTCGGCGCTTCAGGCCCTTTAAATTGCCATGGGAGTCCTGGGCACATGGTCCGGATGGCATTGATGGGGAAAGGATAAGCTAGCCCCCAACCCCACCCTTTTCACCCAAGGCCCTGCCCCTTCCCATGGAGTCACCCCTTCCCATTCTTGCCCAGGCCTGGCAATTTTTTCTGCCCTCCTGCCCAAAGCTACTGCTTGGTCATGTTAATGTAGTTTGATTGCTAGGCTAGCATGATTACAACTTTACATATGCCCTTCTTTAAATACAGCAAATGAAGTTGCGCCACTGCTAACTGAGAAGACTAATAACAGAGTGTTTGAGTAGTGTGTGCTATAATGTAAAGAGTTTTATATTTGAAAAGGCTGCAAATTACAGGTAGACGGGCTATGCGCTGGGCTAGTAAGTGTGTAAATGCATGGCTGCCAGCTGCTTCTGATGAACCGCTACATGCGAATGTACCATTTTTAAACTCTCTTTACAGCGCTGAAGCATAAGGATATTAAGTTTACTGTGTAATATCATCATTATACATGTCTGTCTTTGAAGGGATTTGTCTGATGTGAAGAAACTGAAAACTCTTAGAACAAATCATCATACCTGGCAACAGTCTTGAGAGTGTTTGTACAGTGTGTGTTACTTTGTCCTTATGCCAAATGATTGTGCTTTTCAAGAAGATTGCGTCACAGTTATCTCATTGTTTTTCACTCTGCCTTGGGACTGGACTGCAATTTAGATCTTCATACTAGTTCCAGATTAGGTCATTCTGTTTATCTTTTTCCTGATTGTTACTCTTCTAAGCATTAAGTAACTCTCCACTGGAAAGCCAAACATTATTTCTCTGTTTACCTTCCATGACTTCACCTGCTGATTAAATAATTTTAATTGAAGTTATTACTATACTAAAACCTCCCTAATCTAGGTGTCCCCAATCTGGGAACACCTGTGGTTCAGACCCTGGCAGGGGGAGGAGGAAGCCGCTCTGCATGCTGCTACCCTCCATCCCTCCCACCCCTGCTGTACTTGGGGAAATGGTACCGGGGTGCCGTACTGGGGGAATGGTAGCACTGTGCTTCTACAAAAGCTTTTCCCCTGATGCTTCCATAGTGACAAGGGGTGACACCTGGGAGTAGCAGGGGGCACAAAGCCACATGTCCCCTCTGGGATTGGGGTGCCAGGTAAGTGCCCCACTCCCACGCCCAGACCCAGCAGCACCCTCCATAACCCAAACAATTCTATAGTCTGGAACACCCTATTTCCCAGAGTTGCTGGATTAAAGAGGTTCGAGAGTATTATACGATTTTTAATATGGTGCCACTTGACTTAGAGATAATTCATCACAAGTAGTAAAACATCTTAAACGTGTGGCATTGGGTATCACATTTTTGGGGTGTGCATGCCCATTCCCTCCAGAGTTGAAGTTGGCAGTGTTATCTAAATGTCTCTCATATTCAATATAGTGGATAAATCTAGACCCTATTCTTTCCCTTGGCGGAGATACAGATCTGTCTGAGTTTTGGAACTCCCTAATGTCCATGCTAATCTCAGCTTTTATTAAACAGAGGATGAAATACTATTTGCCATTGACTTCACTGTAGCTAGTATTTCACCCTTGTTGCTGCTGAGAGCTTGAGGTAGATAGAGACCTATCAAACCACAGGCTTGTCTGGATATTTTTTTTCAGATCATTGCCATTCTGCATAGGCCTCAGTGCAAGCAGCTGAGCACCACTTCATCAGTAGTAGAGAGGGGACCTAAATAAAATAACTTCCCTGATCCAACTCTAAACCCTAAGGGATTGGCTATTGTACCAAATTCATGCTGATGAAGGTTGTTACTGTGCTTCTGATTGTTCTTTAGCTCAAATTATTTCGGTGCATGAGAATCAGAATTTTGTTTGGGTGATAGCTGTGAATTTCTTATCCATCCTAGCATACAGCCAAGTAACAGTGGAGAAATTCCACACGGTTATAATTGAATTTATATGTTAGTGCAAAGTCTGCATCCTTTAATCTCCCTTAAGACTGTCTATATTTTTCACAATCATGTTTTGAATATGGATAAAGAGCGTACAGTAAAATATTCTCAAACAAAAAATCTTTGTTGCGCATGACAAAGTCAGTGGGGCCGACCGCCCATCATCGCGGGCCCAGAGGCAGGTGGGGGTGCTGGCTCTGTACCCCAGAAAGGGCAGGCCCAATGGGGAAAGGGGCGGGACCAAAGGCAGTCAGCCCTTAGCACTGCCCAGACTGCGGTGCATTCCCCCTAAGCCCTCAGAGCCTCATGGAGCAATGGAGCGGTGCTTCAGCAGCAAATCAAAGGGGGCTGGGTCTCTGGCCTCTACCACTGTCTTGGTAGTGGTGGCTGCTAGAATCTCTGGGCCCCTTTAAATCTCCGAGACCCAGGGCAATTACCTCCTTTATCCCCCCTCCCCCCCAGCAAGCTTCTTAAAGTTGCAAGTATGTTTCAGTGGGGTTCAGCTGAAAACCTAAAACTCAGCATTATACACCCCAGATAAACTGCACTTTAAAAAAGTCCAGCAGTCTGGAAATGAAGAGTGAAATCAGGGCTACTCAACTTTGGAAGCCCCGGGGGCCATCATGATACTCACAGCACATGCCAAGGGCTACAACTTAAGTGTGGTTGCCTATACATGCAAATATATATGCAAATATATGCAAATAGCTTCTTTCACACTGATGGGCATGAATACAAAGTTTAAGCCTTAAGCCGTAGCGCCAGATCCAAACATGGCCAGTGTAACCTCTCAGGTTCTGCCCACAAGGCTGAACAGCCAACACTTCCCACAATGCCCCGGCGCTCCCTGCATCTCCTCCCTGGGGCCTAAAAATGCCGACACCCTGTACCTGTCTGTTCCAGCCAGCCCATCCGCTTGCGTCTTTCAGCGCTCACCCCGCCAGGGAAACGCCTGGCTGTTGTGGAGCATGTTCCCAGTGGAGGCCACATTCAAAGGATCCCACCCGCAGGCCGTGTGTTGAGCCCTGCGTAAAACCAAACCGCACTGTGGGCTGCAAACAAACAGGCCACGTGTTGAGTAGCCCTGAGTTAAAGAATGCAGCCACTTTGCCACTGCCATTTAATCCTTTTTCTCTTACAGTCACCTTTCCCAACTTACACTGAACCTGCATAATATGGTGTTTCTTATTCAAGAGTACACACTAATAAGCTTTGGCCGCTATATCTGAAAAGTAAAGAGAATATATTCACATAGCAGCTGATTTAAATAGCAGAAAGGGTTTGCTCCTATGAGATGAAAACTTCAGATGCATTTTGGAAATATTTAGTAATTTTCATACACAAAGGAACCTTGCCAGTTAGCCCAATAGACTATGACAGATCTTTATGTCCAAGCTTTCATCTTCCCATTGAAAAGATTTCTGATAGCTATAGAACCGCAATGTTCCCACTTTTCACACGCTCGTACCCCGCCCCTCTTAACACATACATAAGTTTTTTTTTGAACTAGTCAAGTTTCCCACACCTTCCCTCCCAGAAACAGAGGTGTAAAATGTTGATCAAAAACTGATAAACTGCACAGGATTGGGGAGAATCCTTCCACTCTGGTTTATGTGTGGCTTATTCTCATGCTCAGATAATTGCAGGCATCTGTTATCATTAGCTTTTTGAGTGGGAATGTAAGTATTGGCTTAGGAAAGTATTAAAAGCTCTGGAACATTTTTGTGGGAGCCACTCCTTTGCCTATACTGCTTCTGCATGGAGTGGGAGATAGAAGCACTGTTGTGAATTAATTCAATGATTTTTTTCATCAGATAACAAATCAGTCTGTAGAGGGTGAGGCCAAGAGTTAGCTGAAAGGATAGTCAAGGGCCAATGACAATCAACACCATTTGGGCTGGCTATAGTTAAACCCTATTCATAAGAACATAAGAATGGCCATACTGGGTGAGACCAAAGGTCCATCTAGCCTAGTATCCTGTCTGCCGACAGTGGCCAATGCCAGGTGCCCCAGAGGGAGTGAACTGAACAGGTAATGATCAAGCAATCTCTCCCCTGCCATCCATCTCCACCCTCTGACAAACAGAGGCTAGGGACACCATTCCTTACCCATCCTGGCTAATAGCCATTAATAGACTTAACCTCCACGAATTTATCTATTTGTCTTTTAAACCCTGTTATAGTTCTAGCCTTCACAGCCTCCTCAGGCAAGGAGTTCCACAGGTTGACTATGCACTATGTGAAGAAGAACAGGAATTCTGACCACAGTTATATGAGCCAGTGTTGACAACAGTTTACACATTTATAGCTAATCCACATTCAGTACCAGTTTAGCTAAACCAATTAATAAAATAGATCTGTACCCTTGTGTGGGGAAGGCCTATGTTTCTGAGCAGGCTAGGAATTGTGAAATTGTGACTAAGAAGAAAGTCAAAGCAGTAACTATGAAGAGGACAGATTGCATGGGATCTACTGGGTGCTCAATACTAATGAAAACCAGACAAGTGGCTGAAGATGGGCTCAGGAGGGTCCTGTGCTTACAAATCTAGGCCACAAAATCCTAACAGATGGTGGAGTCTCTCAACCCAAATTTGCTACTGGCTATGAATCCCTCTAAGGTAAACAAAGACCAAAAGTGGCCATCTGACAGCAACTGGGTGCTGTATGTGAAGAAGCTTTGCTGGTTTCCATCTAGCTGGCAGAGGACATGGATCCATAATGATATAAATAGATAGAACATTGCGGTTCTATAGCTATCAGAAATCTTTTCAATGGGAAGATGAAAGCTTGGACATAAAGATCTGTCATAGTCTATTGGGCTAACTGGCAAGGTTCCTTTGTGTATGAAAATTACTAAATATTTCCAAAATGCATCTGAAGTTTTCATCTCATAGGAGCAAACCCTTTCTGCTATTTAAATCAGCTGATATGTGAATATGATAGAAATTGCTATACTGCTTTTACTAATTGGCATCCCTCTCATAAAAGGAACCATGCCCTGACTAGTCATAAAATCTCACCTTTGCAACTGGGTCTAGGCAAAGCCTTATAAGTAATCTCTTCAGATCAGGTTGAGACCCATTGGTAGAGCAATATGGTGGCATGCATTCTACATGTTCGTGATGAAGGATTTCAATTTCTAGAGGTGCTAGTCTAACACCTTTCAGGAGCCCAAAGATGAGTTTAATTCCCACTTAATTTCATAAATATAATAAGATAGATACCACTTGTGTGCTGGTCATATCCATGCCCTATCAAGTACATTTTTTGTGCCGATTCTTCTCAACTCATCTGCTAATTCATCTCATCCAGCCCCACTTTAAGTATTTCAAACCTCTGACTAGTTTCTTCAAACAGGCACCATTAAAATACACGTATGCAGCGCACCCACACATAGACACACACACACACACCAGCCATACAATTATTTTTGTCTTTTCCCAAAATGTGGAATTCCCACTAGCCTGCCATTGAGACTGGGCTATCTCGCTGAGCTGATTCATGGTTGCAATGGCCTTTTAAATGGGAAGAGCTGCCATGGATTTCCAACTGCAATGCATTATGCTCTGTGCATGAGGAAGCTTGCACTGTGAAATTCAAGGAGAAGGAGGAAGATCTGTGGCAGCTGCAAGAAGCAGAGTGGCTCTCTGCACAAAGACTATGAGGTTACTGTACCGCTAGGACACTTGGACCCCAAAATAATTTGAAAATCATTGATTCCTTATTAAAGAGCCAAGGTGAGTGAGGTAATTTCTTTTGTTGGACCAACTTCTGTGGATGAGAGAGAGGAGCTTTCGAGCTTACCCAGAGCTGTCTTTCAGATCAACGCTGCATGTGGTTTTCCTTATATCCCTTTTGGCATGAAATGGTGAAAATGTGGGGAAATGTGCCAATATTTCAACGTTTTCGAAGTGAGGTTTTTTGAAAGTGAAAATGTCTTTGCATTGATCAGAGGGCGTAATTCCTTCCCACCACACTGCTGAGATGGGGGGGGGGGGTCCTGTGAGTCTGTAGGGTCCTGTTGGGGATACCACTCCCACCAGCAGAAGCAACCTCTAGTGTGCTGTTCTGTAACTGCCGATTGTGGAAGCCCAGCTCTCCCCTGCTCCCTGCCACAATTCCTCCCTATCCCGGTCTCCGGTACAAGAGGCCCCTGACTTGTGACGCGATTGGTTCCAGAGGAAGCGTTGCAAGTTGGGGGTGTCATAACTCGAACCCGCATTTATGATAGGCACCGTGCGCAGTCATAAATGTGGGCCGAGGACGTAAGTTGGGGTTTCCGGCCCCTTCAGCACTTACAAAAATGGTTGTAAGTGCAGGGGGCCAGAACTCAGGTCACATCTCGGGGGCCTCCTGTACTTCAGGCGACAGAGGAGGGAACACTGACCCACCTGGAACAATACTATGGTCTCTCTCTGCATGGAACATGGAAAGGGAAAGAATGATATTGCCAGTCCCACCATTCAAAAGTCATGACTCAGTCTGAAAGAAAATGACTTTTTAAAAGGAATAATATATTTTGGTGCTTTGTATTTGCCTTGTGGCTTTTTAGTCATTACGGTTCACATGTGTCACGTTTTCAAACTTTGTTCCACCATCATGGCTAAAACCTTTTTTTTTTTTTTTAAAGCTGAACTTCTCATCCAGTCACATGCTTCCAGGAGCTGGGGTTTTAAGTAAAACACCAAACAGAATGAGTTAACAATACTGAGAAAACCACTGGGGCGCCCTCTCTCTTTTCACAGGCACAATCGCCACCGGGTATAGAATCTCATCCACGTGGAACAGAGAGAGGAGATCCTGTGAAAGATGAGCCACTCTCCTGGTGTGTTGGAGACAGAAAATGTTGCTCTGGAGACAAGGAAGAAATTATGCAGGAGGGGCACATGGGGATGCAATTTTTGAGGTGGGAGAAGAATAAAAAATCCTCAGCAAAGAAAGAAGTCAAGGAGGTGATGTGGGAAGCCCAAGGGAAAGAGAATAGAACAATGAGAGGGATTTCAGGAAGTCAGACAGAGCTCCAGAGGGAAAAGGAGAACAGAGTATTTAAGAATAGTAGTGGAGGAGTAGTCTCCATGAACAAGAAAGAGCTGTGAGAAAGGCAGGGGCAGAGATGAGTCAAACTAGTAGGGCAGGAGGTGGTAGGACTGGTATGAACAAGGAGGCTGGAGAAGGTCTAGATGTGAAATAGGGCTGGCGGGAGAGATTTAGTGGTGAAACGGTCGGGAGGGGGAAGCAAGCTGAAGGCAGCACTGACAGGCTGAGGGAAAAGTGTATGTTGGGGCAGCACACTGCGCAAAAACAAGGAAGACGATGCAAGCTAACACATCTTCGTTTAATAGCAAGTTTATCGAGGTATGGTATGTAATCAGATGCGTGTGTATTTTTCGCAGAGCCGTTCTGTTCTGGCATAGAAAGGGTGTTAAGCTCAGACACAAAGCTGAAGGTAGAAAACTACTCAGCCATGTGTATTGCTGAAATAAAAATTGACCCCGTGATTCTCTTTCCTTTGAAAATTAGTAACAGAGAAAAAAATATGATCCGAAATTTGGAAAATAAAGCCTTTTCCTGCTCGCTGTGTTTTGCTTGGCTCTGACTCTGTTTGACAGGGAAATTAATATGCATTTAGTGCTACACAATATGTACTGAGAGAAACAAGATGCCTCTGGTTAGCGGACTTTAGTGTAACAAGACAAAGGTCAAGACCTCAACAAGAAGAGTGCAGGTTCAAAAGTGTGCAAATACAGTCTCTGCCTGTTCCATAGGATTAAACCTCGGCCAATCCCATTAATGTCACAGATTGAGTTTCACATCTCCCTCGTGCATAGGACACAAATTTGAAAGTAGTCCCAACAGGCGCATATCCAGTCTAGCTTGAATTTTGGCTTCGCAAGGTACTTCTGTTTCTGCAGGGATACAATTCCATTGCATATGCAGCCTTCCATGGTAAATGAACCAGAAAATTGTTTTGTTTTTTGTTTTGTTTTGTTTTCAAAAATGCATCCCTACTAAGTGCCACTTTAGGCTGCCAAGTTTTACCTTTATATGCATTTTAGCCCTTTCTCCTGGGTATTTTGAGAAACACTCGGATAGTAATAACTTTGATTTTAAAAATATCTTTTTATATTTCTTGGTGTTTTGCCTATTTCCACTATTTTCTTTGAGACAATGTACCATTTTCATTATGTGCCTGCTCTTGTAAATCCTGTGCACAGAAAATGTCTGTAATATGAAGAAAACTAGGGAAATCAGCAAAAATATCATTTTAAAGAAAAATAAAGCCCAACTAGCTTTCAGGATTTACCAGGATTTGTGTGTACATTAACAAGTAGAAATACTCTATCACAAATGAAATGAAAAAAATGAAGTCCACCTATGGTTGTGTATTTTGAGAGTGTCTGATGGGAATTCAGTAAGAAACCTAATATTCTTTGTTATGTGAACATATATGGTAAATTATGTTTTATAGTTGAACTTGGATTAGACAAGCCATAACTAATTTGTCAGACTTTGACTGAGTGCCAATACTTCTGTTATATACTATGTTTCAATCAACTTCATCTTTGAACTGAAACTCTGTGCAAAGGGTGCTTCCATCTGACCTGTTGCTGCTTTGTAATGGGGGGACAAAAAAACAGTCATTAAATAACTAAAAAACAAATCCTCTAGGTTAGAGAAAGTGTATTGAAACTTACTGGGATAATCAAATTAGATGTAGAAGAGTGAAATAAGAACACTTTAAACCTAACGGCTGTGGTTGTTTCTTATGTACCATGACTTTCATACAATACACAATAGGTAAGCTGCTTAATCAAGTGCCCTTTACTCTGCAAAACACATGATATAAATGGTCTGATCATGATTCATTAGGTCCTTAGAAAAGTAAAAAATACTTCAGCTCTGCCTTGTTAACCTTATTAGAAATCGAAGAATGGAAATGAGTTGAAAAAGAGCAGAGCTCATTTTGCAATCACCCTCATTTACAGATTCCTGACCCAGGGACGCTATCATCCGGACATCTATTACAGATGTCGGGATTCCAAGTCTTTAATCACCGTGTTGTTAATTAATGCCCTATTTGTTACTGTCACTGACTGAACACTAGATGTGCAAAATGCCACATGTGAAAGTACTTAATGTAATCAGGTAATACATTAGCGAGGTGCTGCTCAGCTGTCAGTTTGTTGGAATGTTCAGCTATGCCAAAAAAAGCATTGAAAAGTACAAAAAGGGTGGGGGGAGGGAGGAGAGATTGTGTGAAAGACCTGCTCTTGGATCAGCCAGCAAATCCCTACCTCTCCAGCCGAAATGCTAAGTCTCAGTCATTGAAATTGCACTGCCTTCTGCTGCTTGTAGGATGTGATTTCACTCTGAGCAGGTCAAATGCATTAAGTGTACCACATGGTGCTGGCTGCGCAAGAGTTTCCACAGTAAAAATCAGAAGCATGAAAGTAAAATATCTTCAAGGGAAAAGTGCCATTGCTCAAACAGATGACTCCAGTAATTTCTCAGTTATAAAAGGATTTCCAAGTTTTACTGGTGGTAATAATAACAAAAGAAGCTCTAAAACAGAAGAATGAAAGTGGGAGTTTACTTTTAGGGTGGAACTACTTTTTATAAACCTAACACGTAATAGTGAACCTCACATGTAAGAGTGAAATGTGACTTGTTCTAGAGTGACAAATACAATAGGAAAGAAGAGATGATGAGAGTATGCATAAGTATGCTGCAGGTTGAATCTAAAAAATCCTGTTCCATTATAAGAGATAATGTGTGGACCCAATTTTGACTTTAGACATCCATGTAGGAGTGTCATCTGAAGAAGTGGGTTATACCCACGAAAGCTCATGATACCATCTACATGTTTTGTTAGTCTTTAAGGTGCTGCTAGATTATTAATTGTTTAAGTTTTTCCAGACTTACAGTATTTGCCCTTGATTCCCCACTAGATAATTTTACAATGTCCTAATGCAGGGTAACATTGTGCCTTCTATTTCATTCTTCCTCCCCTCATCCATGTTTCCCACTTCCTTTACTGGAGGGGACGTGGTGGTACCTGGAGGGGGAGAGTGATTCTTGTTAATATCTGTTTGTGTATATTGGTCTGAAAGGTGAACCACTTTTTCTTTTATATTAGAAGTCGGTTTTCATATCACTGTTTAAAAAAAGATGTTGGCTTCTGGTAGGTAATAAGAACTATGGTCCAAACTGGGCAAGTTATTTAAGCATGTGATTAGCACATTATGTAAGCATATTAACATGTTTCTCCTGTGTTTAAAGCTGGTCACATGCTTAGCTACCCTGCTGAATCAGGGCCTTAAAAATAGACCTTACAATTCACTCCAGAGAACAAGCTGTGAAGTGTGTGTCTGTATAATAAGTCATGGTCTTACCCTCTGCTCTCTAAGTAGGGGTTCTAGAAAAATGTGTCATTCAGCTGAAGCCAGCTCAGTCAGAGCTCTGACAAATACCATTTAATATGTGTATGGCTCCCTCCAGAAGGCTGTGATCATACTATACCACTTCCAGCCTGGAAGACAGGTGAGGGACACGTTCCCAAGGCAGATACATTGCTGCTCATTCAGTCGACTGACCTAAGATGCTTGTGCAATGAGAAACCCCTTCCCCATTCTGGGACCAAACCCACATATTACCTCAATAAAATGCCTGCTGAAGCAACAAAAGACCTAGTTTAATTTCTGGATCTAGATTTCCTTTGTTGCAGCTCCAAAAAGCCTACAGATGAGATTACTGGCCAGATTCGTGCAGGTTTTACTGAAAGTCAGCTGAAAATTTCTGACCCAATATTTTTCCCTGAAAAATGCAGATTCAGGTTGACAATCATTTTACAAATTAGTATTGATTTTGTCAAATTATTTTGGTAGGAAATAAAAGGTTTCAATATGGAAGCAATTTTTTGAACTCGGGTCTCACTTTTGCCAGGTGAATGTGCTAAACACTGGGCTATGAGCTATTCTGAATGGCAGTGTCTCTCAGGCCTGGTCTACACTAAAAGGGAAAGTTGATTTAAGATACACAAATCCAGCTACGTTAATTGCATAGCTGAAGTCCACGTATCTTAAATCGTGTTTTGGTGCCATTCATATAGCGGGAGATCAATGGGAGCAAATGCTCCCATCAGCTTCCCTTACTCCTCATGAGGAGCAGGACTACCAGCGCCAATGGGGTTACAAAAGAGTTGGCCCTCTCAGTTCAAATTAGCGAGTCTTCACTAGAACCGCTAATTTGAACCACGGAAGATCGACTGCAGAAGTGGCAATCTTCCGTGTGGTATAGACATGGCCTCAGTCTTGCTTGTTGAAGCTGTTTCAGTCTGTATAAATAATTATATTGTTGTCCCTTTATGATCTGAGCAGCTTGACAAAGTTTGAGGCTCTCTGTATGGTCCAGCCAGGAGTTGAAATTAGTGGTAGCCAAGTGTTTATTTGATGCAGTCTTGTTTATTTACAAGGAATGTACAAAATCCTCTGTCTGTAAGCACAGAAGAAGCCAAGAATAAAAAGAAGTTGCTTAGCTTACCAGCTCCTTCTGCCAAGCCCATTTCACCAACAGCAGACCCAAATGCGTAGCCTCTAGCTTTTTCCAGGGTCACACTGGGCTTACAGGCTCCTGCTTGGCTTTTCTTGCCTCTTTTCCTCTGCCTCTCTCCCAATTCTTGTTTGGGCATCCAATGACTGTGAGTACAATATGTTCTTTCTCACATACCTACCCTAAACAATACTTAGCCCAAAAGCTCCAGGGCAGGTTCACACGCAACTTTTGTCTTAGGCGGGGCTAATGTTTTCAGTTGTGTCAGCTGAAGAGAGAATTAACATCTCTCAGCCTCACTGGGATTTAACTCAGTCCCCAACAAGACTTAACCCAGCTCATAACAATATATTCACTGGAGCAGGTACTGGAATCTGGGTTTACTCCCTCCTAGGTAGGCCTTCTAACCACTAGGTAGTAGAGTCATTCTCACTCTCACCAGCCCCGTGACAATTCAAGTATTTTATACAAAGTGGAACAGCTTCAACAGGAGAGATTGAGAGTGACCTGCCCACAGTATCTTGGTGGTTATCTCCCAGAAGGGAGAGACACACCTGGATTCTAGTCCCTACTTGCCCCATAAATATTTAGTAATTTATACAGAATTATAATGTATAATTTATACATTGACTATAATTTATATAAAGTAGAACAGGTTCAGTTGAAGAAAGTGAACTCTTGTATAGCTTGGTAGGTAGGAAACTCATGTCAGCCACCTGGGTTCAATTCCTTGCTGAGAGCAGATATTTGAACCCGGCTTCCAACATGAATGCCATACCTACGATGCTATTGAATATAAGGGAGAGGGACACTTACTCCTCCATTTTCAAAGAATCATAGTAGAAACATAGGCCTAGAGGAGACCTCAAGAGGTCATCTAGTCTGTTCTCCCATGCTGACGCATGACTAAATCATCCCTGACAGGTGTTTACCTAATCTGCTCTTACAAGACTGAAAAGATGGGGATTCCACAACCTTTTTTGTAACCTATTTAGGTACTTACCTGTCTTTATCATTAATTTTTTTTTTAATATCTAATCTAAATCTCCCTTGCTCAGATTGTCAATTGCTACTCGTCCTATCTTCAGTGGACATGCAGAGCATGGGTTTCCCCCAGCGTCAGCACTGTGGTGGGAAGCAATTATGCCCTCTGATCAATGCAAAGCAATTTTCACTTACAAAAAAACTCACTTCAAAAATGCACTTTTTCCCACATTTTTACCCAATTTGTTTAATCTTTCCTCTTTGATCAGATTTTCTAAAGCTTTTATCATTTTTGTTGCTCTCCTCTTGACTCTCTCCAGTTTGTTCACACCTTTAAGCGTGGGACTCCGCATTGGATACAATATTCTAACTAAGATCTCACCCATGCCAAGTAGTATGGGACAGTAAGCTCCAATATCACAGTCTTATTCTGGACACCGTGCTAATACACCCCTGTCCCCAAAATGATTTTGCAACGGCTTCATATTGGCTTCTATTACATTTGTGATCCACTATAACTTACTCAGATCCTTTTTGGTAGTACTGCTACCTCATCGTTTATGGACAGTGTGTATAATAGGTTTGGAGAGGCTAAGCCTTCCAACCATGAGCTGCTGGGAGGGAGGAGCTCCAAGTGTGGGGCACTCCTGACCAGGGGCTGGGCTCAGACCTAACTTCCCAGCTGGGACAATGGAGGTGGAGGGCGTCTCCGAGATCGGCCAGGGCCGGGGGCAGGCTCAGAGCTGGCTCTTGGCTGGGGTCATGGGTGGAAAGTGGAGAATGGTAATTGGGGAGGGGGCAGGGCCTCATATGGAAGAGGCAGGGCAGGCAGCTAGCATCCCGAAGGAAAAACTTCACACGTAGGCACCGACTGCCTTGAGCCCCCTCCCAAGGGGAGTGCAATACATCAGTACCTGTATGACAATTAAAGTACTTTCACCCCTGGAGAACCATTTATAACTATTTTTTGAATGTGTTTTTTCAACCAGTTTTTGCATAATCATAATAATTTCCCTAGTTTGTTTATGAAAATGCCATTTAGGACTATGTCAAAAGCCTTCCTAAAATCAAGATGTATCATGTATATTATTTTGTCCCATTTCCATTTGAGCAGTAACACTTTCAAAGAAGGACAGTAGGTTGATCTGGCATTATTTGTGCTTGACAAATCTATGTTGGCTATTCCTTATAACCCTATTGATTCTTTTTCACTCCAGATTCTTTCTAGTTATTGAAATCAGGCAGACTGGTATTCTTCATTTCCCCTTTTAAAGATAGACCCTATGTTTGCCTTTCTCCACTCCTCTAAAACGTTCTCCAGGAGTTCTCAAAATAGCGGTTCTGGGATTGTATCAACTGGTTCCTCAAGTACCTTTGGGGAAGTTTCAATACACCCTGCCAATCTGAATGCATCTAATTTATCTATGTAATCTTTAATCTGTTCTTTCCCTATTCTGATTTATGTTCCTTCCCCCTGATTATTAATATTAATTGTGTTAAAGTATCTAGTCACAATTAACCTTTTGAGTCAAGACTGAAGCAAAATAGCCATTCAACAACTCAACCTTCTTGTAATCATCCATTATTAGTTCTATTTCCCCTCCAAGTAGTACACCTCCACTTTCCTTTATTTTGTTCTCATATTTTATAGAACCTGTCCTTGTTGCTTTTGTGTTCCTGTTGGGTGTAACTCATTTTGTGCCTTAGACTTTCTGATTTTGTCCCCACATGTTTTCCTTTGCCCCAAATAAAACATTTCCTGTTTTGATTATTATTCACTTAGTTTTGAATGTTTTCTGACTTCTCCAGTTAACCAAAAATTTCATTTTCTTTCCGGCCCAAAGTAATTTTTAAAATATTTTAAAACTTCCAGTGAACTGAAAAATCGGTTATTTGCACAACACAAATTTTATACTATGAGTGTGCATACGATGCACAGTATCAAGATAGTATCAAGATTAAACATTTTATTCTGACCATGTTGACATATGAAACTGTGCTTGCTTGGTTAATGAATTAACTATTGGCAAAGATATGTAACTGCAGTTTCAGAACTTTTAACCATGGTTTCCACATGGAGAGTAAAAGTCAGAACCTATGAGACAAATTCATATTTGGAGTAAGTGGATAGAATTCTCTTGGGTTCAGTGGAATTCCATTCGCTAGCAGCAGGTCTGAATTTGGTGCTGCGACGTTGTAATCTTTTTAATTAAAAACAATAGCCAGCTATAAAGCAATTTAAAAATATTCAACATGTAACTATGTAGTCATAAAAACCCAAAAGATATAGATGAATATGTTTGTGACACCATATATGTTTTGAAGTGTTAAGAAGCAGCAATTATATGGCCTATAAATAATAACAACTAAGTCAGTTCATAGCTACATTGCTGACCTAACTTTCAAGGCCTTACTCAGTTTGACAGCACTCTGTTTCTTCATCTGTAATGTGATAACTTTTGAACACTGCATCCAATCATTTCCAAAATTGCAGGGAATGATCTAGGCACCAGTAAGCAGCATCCTATTGATTTTGGTTAAATTTGGGACGCTAGAAAGGGGAAATGAGACCTCTTTACATCTGGTTAGCAGACCCAGCAGCATCCGCCAGTTCTGTAATTGTCTAGAGATCAAAGAATTGGTGGATGGCAACCATTAACACATTCCAACATAACACCCCCATCTCATTTTAAAATGTTGACACCCTGCTGATTTATCTCCCAGACAGCAAGAAAAGAATTAAGAATGGTGAGGAGGAATAGGGGCACTCAGAACCCTGGCATGGGTTGAGGGGGAAATGAAACACACACAGGCTACGCCTACACTGTGGAGCTATTTCGGGATACCCCCAATATACCGAAATAGTTATTCTGCATCTTAAGAGCAAGCCCGTTATATCAAAATATACTGGGCTCACTGTTCCAACGTCCCTGTAAACCTCATTGCACAAGAGATAAGGAACATTTCAGAATAGCGCTTTATTTTGAATTAAGCTCAAAATGAGCTATGCAAATTGCACAGCACAAATTGCACAGCTTATTTTGAGGTAAGGGTGCTGTGTAGATGCACCCACAGAGAGCTGGAGAAGGAAGGAATGAGGGGCACAGAAAACTCCTCAGGGGAGGAGAGGTGAGCAGTGATGAGTAGATGTCTTTCCTTTTTGCTTTGGTTACTATCAGTATCACTTTAGCATTAATAAACTCCCTAGTTTTCTTTGCCTATATGTATGGAAAGTCAGTAACCATCAGTGCTTTTTCTGTTAAAAATAGGGGGCCGGTACTCCAGGGGAAAAGTTGTTGAGCAAAAAACAAAACAAAAAAAGCCGGGGTGGGGCCGGCATTGCCGGCCCAGCTGACTATCGGACATTGGCATACAGAAGTGCCGGTACGCTCCATTCTTTCCAGGTAAGCTCTGACTGGAGGTGCCAATGCTGCATCTGGAGGTGCCAGTTCTGCGTATTGGGCAGTACCGTCACAAAAAAAGCACTGGTAACCAAAAGCAGGCCAGCCTACCAGAGTGACCAGTGACCTGCGTACCAAAGAAGGGAAAAAATAAGCAAACAGGTTAAAGAAAAGGGGGTAAAGATTTCTGTACAGCTGAGGGCAGCTATTTTGATACTTCCTTATATCTTGAATTAATGCTTCCTAATTTGACACCACTGGTCACTGAGTTCAAATCAGGGCTATATGATCATGATCTGATCATTTTTTGTAAGTACTACCCTATGCAGAAACCTTTTATGTGAAAAAGGGAAGGCAGCTATTCTTTTCCTTGTGATATTTGGCTTGGATATATAAAAGTGTCAGCTGAAAATAAAAATAGTTTTATAATCTTTACATTTTTCATTGCAGCATTTATGGGAGGTACTGTAATTTCTTCGTGGTCCTCCTGTCATCTGAAACAGAGCTTTACACTTTTGCTTCTGTTGGAATCAAGGGGAGCAAAGCATTCTCCAGAAGAAGAGTCTGTTCTTCAGACTGCCTGTGCTCAGATGTGATTAGGTTCTCGTACTAAACATCTTTGTGCACAGGTACACACAGTTGGATAATAATAATAATAATAATTAAAATTAATCATAAATATGTCTATATAAAAAGTTTTTCCTGGCGAATGGCAGAATGATGTCATCCAGCTCTCTGGCTGTGAAAGTTGCCAGGGAGAAGAAGGTTGGTGAGTGTAGTGAGCAGCGGGCACAGCCACCTTGTTGTTGTAGTAGTAGTAATAATAATAATAATTAATAATAAATAATAAAAACCTCCATGTCTTGCAACTTCCACAGCTGAACACCTCTGAGATTTTCAGTTAAAAATGTGAATATCTCTTCTATGGGTGAAAGCAGTGACACCTCTTACATAAAGCCAGGGGGAAAATGGAAGGCTACAAGGAACTTTTGGGGTTTTATATTAACTTGCAATAGGGTTTTTTTTACCACTATCAATATTAATTGGGCCTCTCATGGAAAGACAGCAACATAAATCATAGAAACGTCGCCCTGAAAGGGACCTAGAGAGGCCTTCTAGTCTAGTTGCCCATGCTGAAGCAAGACCCATGTAAACCTAGGCTATCACTACTATCACCTAACCTGTTCTCAAAAACTCTAATGACACAGATTCCACAACCTCCTTTAGAAGCCTATTCCAGTATCTAATCAGCCTATAGTAAGAAAAATTTTCCTAATAACTAACATAAATATCCTTTGCTGCAGATTGCCAATTATTTCTTGTCCTACCTTCTGTGGGCATGGAGAACAATTGATCACCATCTTTCTTATAATAGTCCTTTACATATATGAAGGTCATTCCAATTTTACCCTTTATGATTTATATAAGTGAAATAATAACACAATGCAGCTGTCCTGCCTTAGGTTGCACTGTCATCTGCTCTCACAATCTAAGCAAGGCTGGGCCTGTAGTTGATGGAAGATCTCAGAAGAACACATAAGTGCCATAGGAAGTAGTGCTGGTGGGTCAGTAGGTGACATTCTGCCTTTAGAGTCATTACTGAACCAGTGTGCTAGGATGGATTTAGCAGAGCACTGTTCTCATGGAGGTACTGACTTTTGAGTGTGATGTGAAATTTGGGTATTGACTATTTTGTTATTTAAAAATTCCATAGCACTTATGGCACAAGTGATGTGAACCCAGATGTTCTGGCCAAATTCCATTTGGGTAACTATATTCTTCCTACCTAAAATATTCCTCCTCTAGTTTCAGTTTGATATGCTGCAGCCTTTGTTTCCTGTCTTCTTTTTTTCCCAATTAAAAGTGCTATGTAAGTTCTAACTAAAACTAAATGTTATCATCATTGTCTTAAACCCTGGTGAAATACTCCAAGTGCTGCAGAAATTTTTCATGTATTCCACTTGTCAGAAATCCTTTTTGTCTTGTTTCTGTGACAAATTCAGCTGCCACCTGGTTTCCGTCTCTCTCCTCAAAGGCCAGCTACCTTCGCAACCAATCAGTCAGAGGATTAGAGAATATTAATGAGGGTTTAACATTTACCAGAGGGTTAAAAGTCCCCATGATGAGTGAATGGGCTGCTATAAAAGAAACAGGTGTTCAGTAAAGACAGAGTTATAGAGTTCTTATTATAAAAATATTGTCTCTTGTGTATATTCACAGGAGGACCAAATTAAGATTGCTCAGTCAACCTTCATTCTGGAATTTCCTAACTTTTGAGTGTTGGCATTTGCAACCTTAACATTCTTTTAATGCGTTTTGATAACTGTGTAGTGTTCTTGACCCTCTTGACAATTTAACATAGAGAAAGCTAGTTGGCCTTGTGGCAGTATGCTTTGTTTAGAGATTTTAGGAGCAGGACAACTTTTATTTTGGAGGTATTTCTAATTGTGTTCACACGGGGCAAGTTATAATCCTTTTGAAGGTGTTCAGATGTCTTTAAAATGTCATCTTACAGAACATCACCCAACATGTAAATGGCATTTATATCTGATGCACAAAAGCTTCTTGACCTTCAGATGAGAGTTAAATCTGAAAGTAGCCTGAGGCATGCAGGAAGGGCTGGCTTAAATAATTTGCAGTATTTTAGTCCTCTGAGCCCATAATGTCTGACTCTTTATGACAGCAACACACAAAGAAAAATGTCTTTTTCTCAAGCTCACAGCTTATCGTCTTCTAGTATGAGCTCTGGCACAAGTCTGGAAACCAAAGTAATGCTGTCTATAAATAAAAGATAGACCACTAAGCATCCAAAGTTGTTATTAGGTTTTCGTGCCTTTTAAGAACTTGTAGTCATTAGTAAATTGCCACCTTCAGAGCCCTCCCATTAGTTTTAAACCTGACTGGACTGGCCCAATTTTTTGTGATCCAAATATGTTCTTCTGTGTGTCTCATTTCATTTTTTCCTCTTTGTTAATGGCTTATGTACTTCAGCTGCAAGGAGAAAAGAGAGTACTACGTGCAAGGTAGAAAGTGTGAACACTGGGGAATACTGCTATCCTTCCTGCTAAAAGGTGAAAGAAGGCTCCCCTTCCCTTGCCTTTATCTGACTTAAAAAGAGAAGGTGATCCCTATTAGCTCCCTCTTCCCTTGAATAATGAGGCAGACCAATAGTACACACATTTTGCATAAAATCTCTTTTAATCATCTTTAAATCTTTAGCAATGTAGGGCAGTGTTTCTTAAACTTTTTAAGACTGAGGAACGCCAAACAATAAATTCTTTTAATAAGGAACACCAAGGATGTGCTGAGGGAAAAAAAAGGTCAGGGGGAAAAAGGGTCGGGGGGAAAGTTATTGAGGAAAAAAAAAAGGTCGCCTGCTGTCACATTACTGGATTTTAAGGGGAGCAGCCAGATCACTGCTGCACCCATGGGGGGGATGTTTGCCCCAGAGTCTATACAAAGGGGGCCATGTGATGTGTCAAACAAAAGTTTATGTTCTACTGATTCTATATATGCTATTCATGTACCTGTGTGATATCTGTATATGGAGTTATGAATGTGGACTCTGTGCAGATACTGTGAGTGTTCTCTGCCTGAGACAGAGCAGTGGGCCTGAACTGCCTGCTATAAGAAAGGAATGTCCAGTCAATGACTATGTAATTGGCGAGGTTCTAGGAACAATGGCTCTCAAGGTGCCTAATACACACCTGAGGAATGCGTCTGGAAACCTGCAGACCAGTCAGTACCTCATGGCTGCTGGCATGTGAAACATGCCATCAGGTGACCAACTCCAGCTTGGGAGACACCAGAGATATATAAGTGCCATGAGGCAGACTCCATTTTGCCTTCAATTCTACTATTGATCCTAGATGCAGCCTTGCGAGGGACAGAGAGCCGGGAAGAATCGTTGGCCCATCCTGACATAGGATGTACACCAGAGACTTTTAAGATAGCAATTTGTAACATCTCTGCTGAGAGCCTGCATTGAGAACTTGGTGATTCGATGCATGTAACGTATTCTCCTTAACAACCTTACTCTCATGCTTTTCTTTCTTTTATTAATAAACCTTTAGATTTTAGATTCTAAAGGATTGGCCCAGTGTGATCTTGTGGGTAAGAGCCAAAGTGTAAATTGACTGGGAACTGTGGCTGGTTTCTTGGGACCAGAAGAACCCGTTCGGGGTAGGTGAGATTGGGCTCTATAACCCCTCACCTGTGTGTAAGGTCCTGGGCTGATTGTGGCACAGGGAGAGCTGGGGTGTCTGAGGGGTTTTGCTCGTGAGGCTTCCTGCTGGCCGGATTGGCAGATGAAGTGCTTGGTGTGACTGGTTTGTGGCCTATTTGGGGAAGGCCTCCAGTCAGGGGTTGTAAGGAGCCCTGAGTTTGAGCAATTCGCCATAAGCAGACGTCCTCGGCGGTGCCCAGACCCGGCCCGGTCCGTCACACCTGCCCCTTTAAGGGCAGCCATTTTGAATTCTGTTATTCTCCGCGGCACACCTCCGACTGCCTTGCAGCACACCACTGTGCCACGGAACACAGTTTAAGAAACACTGATGTAGGGAATTTCTTAGAATATCTTAAAACGTGTTATGGAAGAACCCCTTGATTTCCTCATTTTTATTTGTTTTGGCATCAGCGTTAGCTCTCCAGCAAGTGTAGAGAGCCCAGGAATGGCCTCTGTTCATCTCAGCACACACAGGCATGCACTCATTCATGCATATTTATATAGGGAATGCTAATAGGCTGCTGCTTAAGAACACCAACTCTTTTCAGGTGCACTTCTTTTTTTTCCCCATTTTCTTCCCAAAGGTGGACCCAGTGTTGCATCACCACAAAACAATGAGGTGTTTGAAGACAATCACCACAATTGATTAACACAGCATTCTGTCTTGGTTTGCTTTAAAAGGTGGTGGATTTTCATTGAGGGAAGCAGCATGTGCAGCAGGAATTTAAATTAAAGGGATCATTTTTTGAGGAAGAACAGCTCTTGCGCAAAAGGGGGTTTTAGCGCAAGAAGGAGCCATCTACACAGTGCTCTTTTGCACAAAATCCTCTTGCGCAAAAGGGATCCGAGGAGGAAATGCAAATGAGAGCACGACATATGCAAATGAGCGCTCCATTTGCATTTCCTCTTGCAGCAGAGGATTGTAGTATAGACATAGCCCCAGATATATAGCTGATTTGAAGAATGTTGTGTTTTGTGACATAAAAGAACTAGTTCCCATTTAGGCTGTGCCTAGACTACAAAGTTCTATCGGAAAAAGATACGCAAATTGTGAACTGCAATTTGCGTACCTTTTTCTGCTTTTCTTCCAAAACAGGCTTTTCCAACAATTGGCCCGTCTACACTGGGCCAAATGTTGGGGGGGGAAAGCCTCTTTTGGAGCATCCCTCCTTCCTTTTAGAACGAGGTTTACAGGGATGCCAAAAAAAGGCCTCTGCTTTTCCAAAAATTTTTTGGAAAAGCAGACGCGTTCCTTGGATGCAGCAGAGCTTTTCCAGGATACCTCTGGTATCCCGAAAAAAACTCTGCAGTCTAGATGTACTCTTAGATGACAAGCATGGGAATACATTTTGTCCTCAGGTATGTGCATACAACATCCATTTGCAGTTAATAAGAATTGCATATATGTAACTGAAGGCAAAAATTGACCCTTACACTTCTGTTATTTTCAAGACTGTCAGACAAATAAATCCTTTGGAAGATGTATATAGAAATGCAAATGAAAGTTGTCTTACGAGACCAATCCAGGAAACACTAAAAGCTTGTTGCCTAATAGAGGTCAGATTTAACAAAGTCAAACAAAATGGTACTAGAAACCTAAGGGATATTTTAAAGCCATTGCTGCAGATAGAAAGTTGTCTATAGGAGGTAATTATGTTCAATACAGGTTTCACAGTGTTCAGATTGTCCAGATAGTTCCAAATTATTTCAGGTTTATCTCAGATTCCCATGATGCTCAGCAGGCCTTTTTATACACTTGAGGTTTGGGCCATGTTGTGCTGCCAATTTTAGAAGTTGTAACATAGAGAACTAGTTATTAGACATTGCAATGTAAGTGACTATGTTATTTTTATAGAAAAAAGATAGCCCAGCAACACTCTTTGCAGTGTGAAAAAAAAATTCTGCCCAGAAGAATGATATTTGGATAGAGTTTGTGAGATGTCTTACTTTTGGATGGACAAGTACTAATTATGTCAGAACAACGTAAATAAAGTAACTTTTAATCCACTGAAAATAATTCCTATTTCATATTCATAGACTAACAAGATATGCAGAGTTCAGCTCCCTTACATGAAAGAGAGATAAGTCTTCACGGGCTAGGTAGCTTTAAGATGGAAGCCCCAAACAGGAGCATGAATGTAAAAATGGACCAGTCTATCAAATGTATTTCTTTCAGTGCTGTTTCTGCAGGATTCCCTTCTCCCCTTCCTCCTTAATCAGAACAAGTTTTTGAAGAGAATGACAAGTTTCAGAGTGTCTGTCAGGCATCATGAACTGCAAATGCTTGAAAAACTAGTAGGCCGTTGGCACCTTAGAGACTGAGAAAATATATGTATACGTAGTGATATATATGAGCTTTCGTGTAAATGCTTGAGTGACCTTGCATTAGAAAAGACTTCTTATTTAGTTTTTTCCCCCTGGCATCCCTCTTCAGTACCCACCCTCTGCAGTTGTGTTAATTACAAGCTTTAATCCAGGGTTGTGAGGCATCTCACCACCTCCTGCCCTTAATGTGAAGCAATCTTGTCGGTGCCAGCTGTGGATTGGCTCTTTGAAATTAAAAGCCTCTGGTAGTGTAAGTGTAAGTGAACCACACTAAGTGGGTGGGTTACATAAGCATTGCCTTACATGCCCTCACAGGCCTCACTCTCTCTGTACAAATAGGGCACACACCAACCCCCAAATACTTGGGGTATTCTCTGAAATGTTCAGCCACTTATTCACTGACCACTCCCAGAATTACCAAACCTGCTGTTCTCAATGGAACATTACCCACCAGTTTGCAAGATTCAACTCAAAACCATCACATTGCTCAACATTACAGTACTTAGACATATTTATAATGAAAACAAGAATAATTTTATAATCAAAACAGAGATTCAAGTAATAATGAGTAAGGTTATTGGAAACAAATGGGGTTACATATAAAACAACCATAACACGTTTTCTAGAGACTAAAGTTTAACTGATAAATTACTTTCTTGTCTAAAGAAGCTTCTCTCACTCAAAGTTCTCTCTGGTGTTTTCAAGCAATCAGAGCTGAGCTCCCAATTTCATGAAACAAATCCGCTGTCTATTTATTTCCTAGATGCAGGATGCTTGGGTGTCCACATACAGTCAAGCAAACCTTTGATATACACCTCAAGATAAGGTTCTCTTTCCCTTCTGTTTTTCTCTTCCTGTTAAGTTCTTTCTGAAGGTCTTGCAATTCTTCATTTGCATTTGTGAAAGGAGACACATTGTGAACAAGACAATACGCAATTTACGTGTAAACTGATAATTGGATAAAAGTCTGACAGAAAGCTTGTTTTTCCTGGTGACTGGCACCTTGATACAGACTTTCATAATGTATTTTCAATATATAGCTGTGTGTGTATGTGTATATGCACATACACAACTCAATGTGCAACACCCGTGCATGTGTTTCATAGTGATATTGATGATCATAGTGATGCCAGCTTTCATTGAAGACCTCATATGACATTCTTTGGTGAACTGGAATGCCCCTACCAGACTCAGGAGATGCCTCTTCCTCTTCTGCAAGTCCTTGCTAGTCGGCCTTAAGAGGTTCTTAGGTCACTGTCACCAACACCTCCAACCTGTGTAGGGAAGGCATTCCTCTGTTTACTATGTGGTTTGCATGTTGACTTCACCTCAAGCCATGAATGCAACAGTTTCCTTTAAATAGCAATTTTATAAAATTCTCTATATATCTCCCCAGTCACCTTCTGCCTCCACTATTCAGCTTACTGACAGCTGTATTATGCTTTACCGCATGTGTGGGGCATGTGGTGTGTCACTAATTTCAGATTAGATATAAAATTACACCTGGCTTCTTAGGATCATTGGGGTGGGGAGGGCATGCTGACCTAACTTGCACTGAAATCAATGGGTCCTAAAGATGTCTTGAAACTTTGTTCAAGGGTAAGGTGGAATTCAGTAGAATTTTGGGCAAGTTCTTGAGTGATTAGATTGCGCTTTAAAAAAGAACTATCTCCCTGTGGTTTAAATTGGAAGTTATGTTTCAGTTCCATACCTTAGAAAAATGTTTTGTAATGCTGCTAGAGATGATACTATGTCCTACAAAAAAGTTTTATTTCACAGATTGTTGATTGGACTATTGATAAGAAGAACACCAGTCAAAATAACATGCACATAGTTGAGGCTCCCTTTTGCACCACTACTGAAATCTGGCTTTTAGTTCATGTGGCGGAGGCTCATGACTTTAGCCCCTAAAGTCCCAAGTTCAATCCCACCTGCCAACAACCAGCATCCATTGGCTCTACAAATATATTACCTAAAAAGCTAAAATTGGAAAAATAAAAGCAATAAACTCTGCAAAGGCATGGGCCAGGTCATCCCTCCCCTTCTTCCTTGCAGCTGGAAGCAGCTTCTGTTCCTTCTCTCCCACAGAGTGACAAAAGATTGCTGCTGGCCTCCGGTGTGAATCCTGACAGAAATCTGGGGAGGGGAGGCATTTGACTCTGCATGCCTCCCCATCTGTTGCCCTTAGAAGGCATGGCACCAGGTCTCCTCCCTAGTCACCCCCATGTGGGAGAGTTGTGCAGAGAGAGAGAGAGAGAGAGTGTGTGTGTGTTTGTGTGTCTGTGTGTGTTACCCTCCCCATGTGAGCCCTAAAGCCTTAAAGATAAGAAAGTAAATAAAAAGAATTCAACTATACAGTATTTTTTTTAACAGGGGCTCAGTCAACTTGATGTTAATTTGAACATTTGGACGCTGTATTGCCATTGAACTTTTTTGAATGTGAATAATTTTACCAGGCGTCGTGTACTCAGCATAGGGAAATATGGTCTGCTAGAGGATATGCAGGAAGGGTTCACTCTTGATATTTTGCAACAAATGCAATCTGTGGAACATCCATAGTCCATAGCCCCTACTATCTCAGGAGTTAATAAACTCTTTGAAGAATTGTATATATTATTCTTAATCTTTTGTTTGTTGAAATCTTGGAAGACTGTTGAAACAGACCCTGCCTTTTTCCAGTGTCCTAATCCAAGCTGAGTCCAGATGGGCTCAGTTCGCAATATCCACTTCCTTGTGATCCCAATGATGACTGATAAATGTGAAATAGTGGGTGTTTCATAATCTCTCCCAGACCCCAGTGGAGTTTTCAGATTTTGTGGTGACTGTTACTTTTTACATCCCCATAAATACGAGCACCATGTGACAGATTTGCCAATACTGCAAAACATAAGATTTCGGAATCTGCCAGTCTAGATAGCTAGTTCAAGAATATAAAGAGTTAGTATATAAGTACTGAATCCTCTGCTGATCTTGATGTCTTCTTGTGTTATTGCTTTACAACTTTTACTAATTTCAGGATGACTTATAAGTACTTTATAAGCCAGAGCATGTTCTATATACTTTGCTAGGTATACTTGCCATTTCCCAATGGCATATTTCACAACAGGAAGTTGAGCTTTCCAATATACATATTATTGTCTTCCTACCTCATATCTGGCCTATTCGGTTACAACTAGCATGTCTCCCAACTGAAATCAGAACAAAATAAATTGAAGTTTGGAAAACAAGTTTTGTCCACTAGAACAGTAGTATCTTGTAGCTAATTCTGTGGATGTTAAAAACCGGAGAAGTCTCAAGGACTCAAAACTTCAAAGGAGTAATCTACGGCGATTATTAATGTGTTCTGGAATGCATAAATAAAACAGGTCATAATGTATATCTTGAATCATCTTCACTCACCTAGTTTTCTGATAGTGGGATTGCAAGATGGATCCAGATCTTGAATTCTGGGACTACTCAGACAAGTAGCGGATAAAAATGAAGGATTTGCATTCCTAGTTGTGATACCTACAAGAAAGAAGATCTCTCAGATGCTTCAGCAGTTCTATGGCCTCTGACATTTTGTATCCTAAGAGAAAAACATCCATTTTGTCCTAAAAAAAATGTTTTAATGTTGCTGGGGTTACAACAAAAATCAAGGCTTTACAAAAATCAAAGCTTGTCCTTCCAGTTTTCCTAATGGGTAGTGGGGATTACCCTTTGCAATTTATCCTAATCTTAAATCCAGAAGGCCTTTTAGGCATGTCTATGCTGGGGAGTTATTTTGAAATAATACCCTTTATTTTGAAATAACAAGGTGAGCGCCCACACTACCAAGCCCGTTATTTCAAAATAACAATTCCTGCTTGTGAAGAGGAATAAGCTTATTTCAAAATAGTTATTTTAGGAGTTATTATTTCAGAACAACTTATTTAGAAATAACCTGGGAGTGTAGACATAGCCTTACACACCACAAATCCTTTGAAGAGCTTTGTTGAAGTCTTAGCTGAACTTCTGGAATCTTTCTTGGAACAGAAGATATGAGCATATGTCCAGGGTAGAATAAGAACTCATCTTTAAAATCAAGAGTCCTTGATGATGCTTTGGGACAGGCCTGGCCACTATTTGCTGGTTTGCTCCAATTTTTTATTAAAGGAGGGTGACTATCCATCCCATTTTTAAAGGGACAGTCCTGTATTCAAGCCCTCTTGCAGGCGACTTAAAAAAAACCAACGGTTAATTGTCCCATATTTTCAGCTCAGTGCTCGCGCGCGCGCGCACACACACACACACACACACGCACACCACCACCACCACCACCCCCGCTGGTCAGTCAGCATTAGTGCAGCTGCAGCAGTCTCCTGTTTGTGGCTGGTAGGTGAATTGGGTAAACAGTGGCTAGCAGGTGGCACTCTTGGGCAGGGTGCAAAGGCAAGACAGGCAGCCAATGGGAGGAGAGGCAGCCCATGTGTGATAGAGGAGTAAGGGTGTGAGGTTGACTCAGAGGTTTGTGTCATCCCTCCCCACACGCACCCTACAGCAGGGTTTCCCAGGGTGGGTCTGCCAGCCCTTTCAGACTGCAGGACTGAAGCCATGATCCTCCACATCTGCTACACTGCTTGAAATCTTGATCCCCAATGGCACCTCCCACACTGAATTCCAGCTGAAGCCCTGCTCCTCAATGCACCCCTCTTCCCTGGGCAGCAGCCCCGATTTTCGGTGTGCCCCTCCTCCCCAGCTGAAGCCATGATTCCTCACATTTGCCTCCCAAAAGGCTGACGCCACAAGCCCTGGCAGCCTCGGCAGGGCTGAAAGCAGGAGCTGAGGGGTTGAAAGCCCAGTCCCCACCCCCCAAAACTGAAACCAGGAGGGGCAGGGCTGAATCTCGGATCCCTGAAACTCCTCATATAGTAGAAGCCCCCAAAACTTCAGTGGAAGTGCAGGGCACAGTTTGGAGGCGGGAAGCCAGAGCTGGGCAGGGTGTGGCAGCTGCTCCTCTGTCTGGGGCCATGGTAGAGGCAGCAGTGCAGTTCTGTCCACTCCTGCCGCTGCTCTTGTGCAGGGGTTTGAAGCTGCCCCTCAGCCCCCTGCCCACTTTGCTCACACAGCTGGTAAGAGCCACAGTGGTGGGGCACCTGGATCCGTGGCTGGCAAAGCTCTAAGAGAACTAGGGGGGACACAAATCCCACCTGGCACACCGCCTCTAGCTACCCCTTCTAAAAACCCTGTGGTATCCTCTTGTCTGCACACAGCCCCTAGCTCCTCTTGGCCACACAGAGCCCCTACCCTCTCCCTGCCCCCTGAGCTACCGTGGGACACACACAGTCCCTGGTTACTGCCTCTGGTGGGGTAAACACAAACGTTATTGAGTTTTCTTCTCTGCCCTGTGAATCTTCTGGTACACAAAAGAATTTAGCATGAGTCTTGGAGAAAGGCTTAACACATCGCACATGAACACCCTGCTGCAGTCTTTGTTTGAGGGTGGGAAAATTAAGGAACAGGAATTTTGCAATGTAGTTGACAATTTTTATTCAAGATCTCTGAAGTACTTTGAACGCTGGAAACCTGCCTTTGAGTGTAGCAAAAATGAGTGGTTCTTGTTGAGAAGCATACTGATGCGGGATGATATACAAAGCAGTCTTCCCTTTGCCACACCTAGATGACACTGGTTCGACTGTGGCTCCTTCATGAATGCGGTCGGGGGGTGTGTGTGGCTCATCCCAGGGGGCTGCTGCTGCACTTCCCATCCCCCCAGAGACAGAAGTTATTTGGGGGAGGGAGGCTGTCTGTCTCCTCCGGCCAGCCATCCTGCCCATCCCGCTCCCACGGCTGGTGTCTGCTGTCTGGTGTGCCTGTCCATCCCCAACACATTGGGGAGCATATCTCCCCCAGCCTCTACTGTCCTTAGGTGATGGGATTGTGCTGTCCAACCCTGGGGTAGTTCTAAGGGGGCCACGGTTCTGAGGCCGATGTCTGCCTGGCCTGGTGGCTGTTGCTATTTAGGGAAGGGGAGGGCAAATAAAAGCCTGTGAACCAGACCAGTCTGCCAGGGATAGTCCCTGGGGCACTCCCATACCCACCGTATTTACCTGTGCCTCTGGAGGTACAGGGGTTCGCAGCTCCCATTGGCTGCAAATTGCCATTCCAGGCCAATGGGAGCTGCGATCGCCCATACCTGCAGAGATGCAGGTAAATATAGCGGCAGTGGCGCATCAGCAGCTAACCCTGGTGAACCGCCACCATTTTATTGCCCACCCCTGGTTTAGGAGGAGTTTGTGAACAAATGCACCCACTGAAGGCTGGACAGACAGACAGATGCACATTTCTAAAGTACAGAGACAGATAATAATGCAGTGTATCTTTTAATGGGGGCTTAGTCAACTTAATGCTATTTTGAACGTTCGTATTGCATAGTTCTGATGAATCGTTGAACTCACTTAAATCAGAGCAATTTTACCAGGTGTCCCATATTTGACATAGGCAATTATGGTCACCATACACTAAAGGAGCCTCTCACTCTAGGAGAAAGACTACAGAGATGTAAGGAGCACCCTTTAATAAACTTCCACTCCATTCTTCTCTCTTGGGAAAGTCAATATCTCTAAGGTTTTCCCCCAAATTCTTGATGTGAACTTGACAAGTCCAAAATGAATGTTAGGGAGAGGTCTCCCCCATAAAATGTTTTGGGTTTATATTTGGGAATCTGAAGGTACCAATTAAAATTGAAGCCTAAACAAAGTCAACTTTGCATGTGCTTTCCCTGTGGTATTGTACCACTGACATTCATGCCAAGTCATATGTTTTAGGGCTGGTTTTGTGCAACATCTTCATCAGTGATTTAGATGGTGGCATAGAGAGAGCAATTATTAAGTTTGCAGATGATGCCAAGCTGGGAAGGGGATGCAAGTGCTTTGAAGGACAGGGTCATAATTCAAATTGATCTGAATAAACTAGAGAAATGGTCTGAAGTAAATAGGATGAAGTTTAATAAGGACAAATGCAAAGTGCTCCACTAAAGAAGGAACAATCAGTTTCACATATACAGAATGGGAAGTTACTGTCTAGGAAGGAGTCCTGCAGAAAGAGATCTAGGGGTCATAGTGGACCACAAGCTATATATGAGTCAACAGGGTGACACTGTTGCAAAAAAAGCAAACATGATTCTGGGATTGCATTAACAGGAGTGTTATAAGCAAGACACGAGAGGTCATTCTGTTCTACTCTGCACTGATTAGGCCTCAATTCGAGTATTGTGTCCAGTTCTGGGCACCACATTTCAAGAAAAATGTGGAGAAATTGGAGAAGGTCCAGAGAAGAGCAACAAAAATGATTGAAGGCCTAGAAAACATGAGCTAGGAGGGAAGACTGAGAGAATTGGGCTTGTTTAGTTTAGAAAAGAGAAGACTAAGGGGGACATGATAGCAGTTTTCAAGTATCTAAAAAGGTGTCACAGGGACAAGGGAGAAAATTTGTTCTCCTTGGTCTCTGATGGTGGGACAAGAAGCAATGGGCTTCAACTGCAGCAAGGGAGGTTTAGGTTGGACATTAGGAAAAACTTCCTAACTGTCAGGGTGGTTGTAAATTGCCTAGGGAGTTGTGAAATCTCCATCACTGGAGATATTTAAGAGCAGGTTAGACAGACACCTGTCAGGGATGAACTAGACAGTACTTAGTCCTGCTGTGAGGGCAGGGGTCTGGACTTGATGATCTCTTAGGTCCCTTCTAGTTCTAGTGTTCTATGATTTTATGAAAATAATAATTCATTATTCAGTATAACATTTTGCACAGATCAAGATAAAATTTGGTTTTACTTATTTGTTTACCTAGGTGTGGTTTCAAATACAATAGACAACTGGAGTCGAATATCTAATTATTGTATCTACATGCTGAGTAGCAAAGTTCTGCCACTCTGGCAATTTACAGTAACTTCGGCAGTGTTTATGGTGATAAGAAAGCAACTTGGTGAAAGTGAGGTAAAACAGCTAATAGAGAGCAAGATAAAACTGCAGTTAATTCAGCCATCAGGAAACGGATCACTGAGAAATGGTCTTGATATGTCATTTTGAGCCAGGCCAGGTTGTGATTTCTCTCAATCCACTCCTTGTTTAAGTTTCAGTGCTAAAAAGACCATTTATCAGCTCGTCATTCATGCAAACTCCGTGAGGCAGATAGAAAGGGAAAACAGTGCATTGGTCTGGTATAGCAAAGCACAGAGGCCCTGGCTAGTAATGTTTTACTTGCACTGTATTTCATCAATCTTTCCTAGAGATAAAGATGTAGTCTTGGTGGGAAACAAAATTCAATGGACCATGGGGTGCTTATCAGCTGGTTAGAGCAAGAACGGTCTGAGAAGTTAAACTTGAAGTGGCTAAACAGCAAACAGAATGATAGACATACTGGCCTATTTTTATGTGATTTCATTACAAGTTGTTGAATAGCTGGGTTATAGCCTGGCGCATAAGCAAGAGTAGTTTTGCCCTCAAATTATTACCGATCAACTTTACTATGCCAGACTATCATTTACACCTCATATCAATAAAAATGCACTTCACTAGCATATTATATAACAGAGTGTGGCTGAGAACGTACAACCTCATTATATTGCATGGTATGTTGTTGGCAAAGAAAGACAATTTACATTAAAGATTTCAACTTGAGTATCTGCTTACCTTTTAGATGAGTAATTGATTAAAAGGTACACACAGAACATTTCTTTAGTGGTCTTTAGAAATAGCACATGTTCAAGGCTAGATTGAGCAACTTTTGCTCATATTGGTGAGCACTAATACTAGTAGTCCCATTAACGTCACTGTGGCTGTTTAATAAGAGCTTCCCTTTGTAAATAAGAGATTCAAAATCTAGCTCCTAAGCCACATTTGGGCCTTTCTATTTGCAAAACAACATGTGCATCGGAAGTGCATGTGTTCTGCTTCATTCCATTGCCAATCCATGGAATTAACTGGAAGAGATGGGGAAAAATAATTTTGTCACCAGAGCTAGCCACTTGGTGCTGTTTTGGGATAGGTTAGTCCCAAAGAGCAATGATTTATTCCAGATGGCGATATTACAAAAACGATGTTAGGTAAGCAATATGAAGGAGATAGGTTTAAAATTAGGTAGGGGAAGGAAAAGAGCCCACACTTTCAAGTGTAGGCCTTTCAAGCAGTCTGTGATTGAATCAGGTAACTATGTGGCTGCTTCAAGCTCCGTTGAAGTCAGCGGAAAAGCAGCCTTTACTTCAGTGGGCTTTAGATCAGGCCCAGGTTGAAGAACCAGGTTGTGATTTCACAGGTGAATAAAAGTAATGCCACATCATGTCTGGTGTTTCAAGGCTGTCTGATTTGGTAGGCTCAGATTCTCTGCTATGGCACACCTAACCAGGATGACTTGGGAAACATATAAAAATACACACTTCTCTTTGCTTTTCACGTAAAGCTGTTTCCTCAACAATTTGTTTGAACTTCCTCTTTATTTTAATAATCATACCTGTCCTTTCTTCCAGTTACAGGCTCATTGCATTGATCTGAAAAAACACAACCACCAACACTGAGCTTTAATGTGACAACAGAATGTAACAAACAACCCATTTCAGACAGATTCTTTCTAGCTGGATGCCAGTTGCAACATGTATCTCACACTGTGACATAAAGGACAGAAGTGTTGAGTTTGAGCACGAGCCAGAGTGCTGGGAACACCTGAGTTCTCATTCTGGCTGTGCACTGGCCTTGACGAGAGTTACAGTGAGCCTGGTTCTCTGAGGTGATGAAAGTAATGGGAACTGAGAGTGATCTGTACCTTTAAAAATTAACGTTTAGATCAGGTATCCATTTAAAATGTATGCAGGTATATTAATGTCAGTGAGGGGTACAATTTTTTTTTACATCTTTATATCAGCAAACACCCAAGTGTGGATGAAGTTATGCCAGCATAAAAGTCTTTTTTGCCAGTGTAACTTATTTTGCTCAGGAAATCGGTATAGGCTGTACTGGGAAAAGCACTCTTTTGCTGCTGTAAGCAGCATCTACACTGGGGATGTTGTTAGTACAAAAATGAGATAAAAATCATACCTCTAATCATTCGTATGCCAGTAAAAGTTTGTGTAGATCTAGCCTATGTGTAAAATACAAGGATACTAGCAAACTTTCCTAATATAGACAAGGCCCTGCATTCTGTGACAGTTAACCTGTTTCTAAGTTGCAACTTTATTTCATAGCAGTGTTGTGATGATTACTTTATTGAAGTTTGTAAATGTTTTCAAAATGAAATGCACATGCTAAGTGCTATATACTGTTTATTAACACAGATGTACGGTTTGGTAACACAACACCTGCCTGTGCTGTGATCCTATGAAAATCGTTTTATATATATATAAAACTTTTATATAGATGTATAAGTTCTAGCGTGATGCAGAATGTGTAACCTTTTCAGGTTCTCCCGTTCTTCCTCATCCTGGCACTTCAAAGAAGAAGCCACAGTGAGACATCTGTCACTAGTTAATGTCATGGTTTTGGAAGTAGTACCTCCTCTTCTGTTTGGTTCAATGTGGTCAGCCCTTTGATGGATGTGTTCAGCCTTCATCCAGTTTGATCATTGCGTTCAGCCCCTTGTTCAGATCTGCATGTGAACAAGAATGTCCTGACCTGAGATCCTTTTTAATACAGCAGGGATCCTCGATATAAACCATCAAAGGGAACCTTTGATCTTTTGACTATCTCTTAGTCATCTGCAGCAGAATGCAAATAATGATGAAAACAAAGCAAAGGAGCAGCACAGCTACTTTAAAGAGTCAGGCTTCCTTGTCGGCAAAGGAACTAATCATAGCAGTGATGTTTTATCCTTTCACTAGGGGTGGGGAAAGAAAGAAAGAAAGAAAGAAAGAAAGAAAGAAAATCTGTACTCAGCAGTGAAATCTTTTTATTAAAACAAAATATTCCAGGAGGATCATTTATTTATTTCACCACAGAAGGAGTTTATAAGAGAGATGAGGGGAGCAACAGTCATCTGCAACTAATGAAAAATATTGCTTATCTCATTGTCGTTATTGTGCTTATAAGAAGTGACATTTGATGCTGCTTTCTAAGGCCTGGAAGATCAACTGTAGACCATTTCTCTGCTTGTCTGCTTTGCACCGGACTATTTCTGGCTATTAAACAATGTCAGCAACTTTTAAGCTAACTCAGTTACTTTAGACAGTCTTTACTAACTTTTTATTTTTGTTATTCATATGGAGGGGAGTAGATCCAGAAGGTGACAGTAAAGTAACACAATATCTGAAGGACTTTTAGTTTGAATAGCATTTTCATCTTATTTTTGCAATACATTCTGAGACTGATACATAGGTGTGATAAAAAATCAGTAACAAATGTGTGACATTAGAACCTGAAAAAAGTGTGTTTTCATGAAAGCTTGTGTTCAGGTTTCATGTATCTGGTGCACTTCATTATATAGATAGCTGTGCAAAAAAATTTGGCCAACATTTTTTTCACCAAAAAATGCAGAGCCACGCCGGCCAAAACCCTTGTGAATGTTTCAGAATTGTTGAACTGTTTCAATTTGAAATGACTTTTCATTTTGACATTTAGTTCACTTTATTTAAAACAGCAAAACAAAGTAAGCTCAAAAACAAAATGAATTTTTAAAAATAGATATTTTCCCCAGGGTCAAATAAAATGTTTCCTTCAACACAAGAAATAAACAAAACATTTTATTTCAGTCCTATATAAACTGTTATCACTTTTTCAGTTTGCCAAAATAGTTCTGACCAACTTGAAACAACTTTTTATTTTTTCCAGTGTGGCCACCAAATCGAAAGAATCTGTTTTTTGGAACAGCTCTGTCTATATATTTATACTCACATGCTCACTGTATATGTAGAAATTTTCTGATATGATACAAGCCCTAACATTTGAAATTCTTTATTTATAGGGATAGTTCAGAAAAACAGATACAAAGTTTCCCCTTATATTATACTATCAACTTCTCTAAATCCTCTTAATCGGAGACTGTCTCCACGTGTGAGAGGGGAGTACAGTTTCCATGACCCATTCAGTCCCTGGCATTTATGGTGACACAAGTTTGCCACAAGTTGTGATCCTCCTGGTGACAATCAAGATGTGTTCCTATAACTGGAAGCTTATAGCTCCACTGAAAAGGAGTAGGTATTGGGAGCCTTTGCCTTGTAACTGCACCTCCAGTTTGAAATCAAAGATACTGCCCCAGTAATGAAACCCAGTTAACAAAATCCAACATCTCCCCTAGATAATGAGAGCTGTGTGGAACTGAGTACTTTTGGGTAACAGAGCTGAGTGTTCCTTTGTTTCTGCTTTGCTCTGTGTGGGATTCCAGTATCTTGAGTTTCACTTCGAGTTCTGGAACTTTGGATTGTTTTTTACACCAAAATCAAGAGGAACAGTATGATTCCTGATATGATGTCTTTTCAGTGAACCAAAGATGTGTACTGAGCAAGAATGCTGCCAAAATGTACTGTGGTTTCATGGCATGTAGCTAAAGTTTCACACAGGTCTGTCACCTATGTGAGGGTATCTAGTGTATCCCTTGCTATTTCTTTTAGGTGGGCCAAAGATGAAAAAGATCTGCAGTGCCTTTCTTAGGCCTGGTCTACACTAGACCAGGCAGGTCGGATTATGGTATGCCAAAATGTGTAGCTGGATTTGGCTACTACACACTGCGGGAGCACAGAGAATGAGGAGTACACAACTCCAACGGGGGCTGTCCTCCGCGTTTGATTTAGGAGTCTATACTAGACCCACTAACTCAAACACTTAAAAGGTCGACCTCTCAAGGGTCGATTTTCTCCATAGCATAGACAAGCCCTTATGGAATGATTAAGTCCTTTAGTGCAACTGAATTATAGGAATGAATTATTCTATGGGTTTATCCAAGCAAGAAGAAATGAGTAAGAGGAAATATTTTAATTCAGTGGTTATGGCAACCAAACATCATTCTGGGTTTCAATTTGCATTGTCTGATCTATTAAACATTTGTACAGGACAGTAACATGGGGCACACCTAGCTGGCAGGGAGAAGTATGCTAAGTCAGTGGGGGTGGAATAAGTTTGTCTCACATGCAGAGGTGACAGTAAGCGGGTGTGCTTAAAAAAACCCTATAGCCTAGACACACCCTCAATGTTGATTAATGGGAAGTGTGGGTGAGCCCCCTCCAGTCAGAAGAAAGGTCTCCTAAGCCTGTGGGATGGTAGGGGTGGCACAGAGCACTAAAAAGGAAAAGATTTTTTAAAATATTCAAAATCTTGGGGAATTGCAAGGTCTCTTGTCAAGGTCATCAAGAAATCTAGGTTAACACCCTTTCACCTCGCCCTTTGAGAGGAAAAAAAGAATTCCTTACAAAAGGCAGTTCTCATTGTAATGTAATTGTCTAGTGCTGTACATTAACTTTTGGACAGACTGGCCCTTCTGCCTGCTAGCTATCCCCAGACAAGTCCAGGCCAGACTTCTGCCAGGGTTGGTAATTTATTAGGCAAATGTCAATCTGGTAAGGAGGATTTCTTTTCTTCAGATGTTACCTCAGAAATGTACCCATTTAAAATGATTAATTTATTTAATTACAGGGTAGGGGAAAGATTGGGGTGACATGAAAGCTGAGATACCCCATCTCATCAGCACAATAGTGTTAAAAACGGGGAGAATACATTCTGAAGCTTGTGTTTTCAATTGGATAGGCTTATCAGGTGCTGAAATCCAGGTGTTTAGAAGTAATGTGGGCCCCTCTCCCATACAGTTTGAAGCAGCACAAGGGCTTGTGTCACATACCCACTTTTCTGGCTCTAACAGCAATTATTGTGCCCGACTTGTGCAATCAGATTTGTACTAGCAATCTGTTGTGCCACTGCTGAAACTAGGATCACAGGATTGGAGCCGAGGAAGTGGTGTTGGCTCTAAATTAATATTCCCTTGCTGTCTGGATTTTTTTCATTTGTGTTTACTTTCTAGCTCTTGTAGATCAATAGGAACTGGCAAATTATTAGTAATTATACTTAGACTAAACCTTTTCTTGTTGTTTCCTGGGAAGAAACAATATTGAAGTGCTTACCTGAACATAAGAACAGCCAGACTGGGTCAGACCAAACAACAGATTATTTCCCCCTTATATATAATATGTACTGGCTTTCTAGCTTCTCTTGCTTTCCTAGTGAGTTTACACTCAGCAAGTTTTAAGAAACCTTGTGGGTTTTTTTCATTGTATCTCATTTTTTATAAACTTGTTATCCTTACTGTTAATACCTTTTGTGCCATTTTGTTTTCCATTATTTCAATTGTGCACTCCATGACTCAGATTGTGTACTAGCCACTGGACAAATAACAAAAAAACAGCCCTGCAGCAGACAGCACCCAATCTAAGATTTGGACAAAACATGACTGGCGAATAAAGAGACATAGAAGAAGGAGTTGAAGTTTGTGAAACATCTCGCCTTGAATTTTTCACAAAAATAAAATGTCAGTTTAAATTTTAAAAAAATGCAATTTGGACATAAAAAATTGAGATAATCTCCTGGGGAAAATATATCAAAATTGACCAGTTAGTCCAGGGGTAGGCAATAATTTTTGAAGGGGGGGCCATTTCACAAATTTCAGAAGTGTTTGCGGGCCGCCCTGGAATGGGCAGGGCCTTGTGCAGAAGGGGCAGGGCCATGAGACTTTGCATGCTCCCCTGCCCACAGATTCTGATTTTCCTGGGGGTGGGGGAGTGTGTGAAATCTTTGCCCCCGGCCCCACTCTGCCAGGACCATGTGGCGCCTAGAGGGAACAACAAGCTGTTTTGAACAGCTGGAGGTTCCCTCTAGGTACCGTGCATCCCGGTGGCTGGAGGAGACTTCGCATGCTCCCCTATCCCCAGGCCAATCAGGGCCTGGGGGTGAGGGGAGCATGTGATGTCTTTGTACCCTGCACCCACCCTACCAGGGGCGTGAAGTGCCTAGAGAGACCCGCCAGCTGTTTTACATAGCTGGCAAGTCCCTCTGGTGCTGCATGCCCCGATGGTGTGGGGAGACTTTGCGTGCTCCCCTGTTCCTGGGTCTCAATTGGCCTGGGGGCAGGAAAGCAGCAGGGGGCTGCAGGCTGGATCCAACATCTTGGTGGGCCAGATCCAGCCCTTGGACACTGTCTTGGCCACTTCTGAGTTAGTTTGTATTTGCAATTCTGCTTTTTGGGAGAGAAAAAAAAACTATGCTTATGTCAGAAATAGGACACTTCACCTTGGATCACATTACCAATGTATATCAGCATTCATGTGCTAATACTGTACTTACAAAGTAGAACTCACTAGACTTGGTTGGATTTGTAAAACGTCTGAAGTATCAGGAACATTGCCCAAATGCATAAACTTAAATGATACATTCCAAAAGCAAAAATTACAGGAGGCTTGCTAAGAAGAACAGTAATATGTCGTTGTATTTAAATAAAATAAGTTTGTGGACTACTTTACTTTTTTCTAATTGTAGCCTAATTAGAACTGACTGAAGCGCCTACTTGATATATTATGTAGCTGCTCTTGAGCTTAGTTTTCCTGTCTAAAATGAGTCCTAAATGATCCCTCCCTGCAGCTTGCTACAGCTAAAAGAAACTAGTTGTAAATTGGCTCCAGAAGGCTTTGGGAAACTTCTACAGCTGGATGGTTAAGCAATCATAGTTTGTTTAGGGTACTGGGACTATCAGTAAAGCTTTGTAATTTTCACCCAGGAAGAGCTGGTGGATGAATTCTCAATGGTGGTACCTTGCTAATCTCCTTTGCAGCTAGCTGCTGTCTCTCATCAAATGAAATTGTCACTGAGCTTCTGCGACTTCCCTGCAACTTCATTTTGAGCAGGCAATCTCTATTTCCAATTTTAAAAACCTAATTTTTTAAACATTAATTTTTATTTTTTTAAAAAACCCATTAAAAAAATTTAAATTAACATTTATTTTTAATTTTTTTTAACCCAGATGCAGTTAAGGATTAAACAGCATGGCAAGACGCTGCTTTCTCTCATTTCTATTTCTACTCACCATACTACGTGCTTGAGCAGCAGCCACAAGGAAAGATCATGATGAATTAGCCACAGCAGATAGAACAGCTTGAAAGATTACTGTGATAGCTAAGAAACTATGCTATTTGGGCTATAACCCTCAATATGTTTGGGGGAACGAAAGTAAAAGTAGCTTTCAGAATGGTTAAGATGTTCCCCCAGGGTAACATGTATGTGACCCAACTCCACAATTCTTACTCTGCTGCCCGAGTACCATTGCCGTAGAAACTTACAAAGGACTTCCCTCAATTATAGTCTCTCATCTTCTTTGATCAGGGTGTTGATACAACTTTCAAAGGATTCCTTAGTTGTCAAAAAATATATTAGATTTTGACTAAAATAGACACCTTATTTGAAATAATAGAAATACATGGCATTCACTATTTCTTTTTTCTTTCTATTATAAAATTCATATTAAGCATTGGTTCTAGGTAACATTTTTTGATGCACCTAAGTGACTTGGTCTCCTAAGTCCCACTGAAAGTCAAAGAAAATTGAGCTTCTGAAAAATATACGTTCTTTGAAAAATGTATTGTTCACTGGATTTTTTTTCCATGGGGAAGTACCTTCTTTAGGCAGTTTGTTTACCATGCAAGTACTATTGTTCAAACGGGAATCTGCCTGAGCAATGAAAAGGACAGGTCTTGGTTTTTAGATTAATAGAGAAAGTCAAGTTTAAATGCATGTGTGCAGACAGTGAAATGAATAAAATTGACATTGTGACAGGTCCAGTGTGGATGGTGTCTTCTGTGATGTGGACAACTGACCTCAAAGAACTTGGATTGTTACTGGCAGGAGGCCATCAATTCATTTTACACACACTGAAGAAATATCAGATAGCAGCAGCATAATTTTGATCATAACTGATCAGAGCTGGCTTCAGACTCCTGTCCAGTGGCTCAACTAGCTAAAGTTTGAGACACCTACTTTGCTGTTGTTGCTGTTGTTAAAGGAGGTGCCGTTTGTAATACCAACAATCTGCAGCAATAAAATTTTTCTTAAGAAAATGAGGGTGAGGGAAGCGGGAAGGAGGAAGAGGAGAGGAAAACCCACCAAACAAGTAACTAATTATGAAGTGTATTGACAACGTGAAATAAATAAAGCAAAAGATTCTGTTGATTGTGGCAGAGATCTTGTAGGAAGGTAAGTTATGGATGCTTTGAAAAGCTTCAACTTTGTGCAGGGGGTTGGACTCGATGACCTGCTTTTCCACCCTATGATTCTATACCTGTAATGGTAAACTGAGGTTGGCTAAATCAAAACTAGCTCTGTTTTAAGAACCAACAAAGGATGGGGCCCCTTTAAGAAAAGTCACAGTGCAATTTCTTTTGTTTTCTTTTTTGTTTATCATATTAACCATGCCCACACATCCCCATTTCCTTAGAGATGTGACTTATCTGGTTTGTGCCTTTGTGTAGTTGCGCACTCATAGTAGAAAATGCAGACTGCAAGCATCAACGACAAAAATTAAAACAGAAAGGAAGATGGTAGTCATCTTTTTTATCTGAGTTTTAATTAAGTTTTATCCAAACCACCACTTTGAAGGTCAATGTTTCTTTTATTCTTACTCAGATTCTGTGTAGCAGAGAAGCACATGTTTTTATGGTGAGCAATATACCAGCTGGCACCTTTCTGGTATTTATACAGATATAAGAAAAGAGAGAAAGAGAGGGATCACTGGAAAAATTTGTCACATTTTATACAGACCAAAGAGAAACATGTTTCCAAAATGACAGGAAGATCATGGGCCATATTCTGCTCCCATTCTTATATCTTTGTAAATCAGGAGTAATTCCAATAAAGTTAATGGAGTGACATGGGTATACATGAGCTGAGATTCAGGCTCTTCTGATACAAAATAGTGAAGGGTAAGAGGTTTTTCCCCTGACTACTCTCTCTATTTTAGTAGCTTACTATTTTCAATGGGGAAAAGAGAGACTCTGGCAGGGGCAGACACTGTCAAAGAGGATTTCTGGGGTTAATTTACCTATTTTGCAGGCACATATTTTCATAAGATTTAATGAGCTGCTGAAAGGAGGAGTGCTGCTTTTAACCCTGATGGCAGCAAGATGAAAACAAATGGCTTTTTAGGATTACATTAATTGGCACTTTAAAAGTTAATAGAACTTGCATGAATCCACAATAGCGGCACCTGGGAGAAGCATGTGGGAATTTCACTGAAATAAATGGAAGGCTGGTACCAGAATAAAATAGTAAGATTCTGTTTGCAAATTCTGGATATGGAGCTCAGTTCATTGGTTCTTACTCAGGCAAAACCCCCATTGAAGTTAGTGGAAGTTTTGCCTGTAGATCGGGCCTGTAAAATATAGTGTATTTACAGAAGATTTGTATATTCTAGTTTAAGAAAATTATTTTTAAATATTTTTAATTTATAAACAAAACCACCCATTTTAAAATCCAGAAAGTGACCAATGAAAATAATCTGTTTCCTGACCCATAATGCCAATCACAAAGAAGTTGCATTCCTCATTCCACTTTCTGTCAAAGTTTCCTTGTTCTACAGTGGCATAGGCTGTCCCATGTGTCTGATAACCTGATATATAAACAGAGAAAATGTTCATAAACTTCTTGAGCCAAATTCAGCTCTGAGATACGCACATACCACGCCTGCCAATTGCAGCAGGAGAGGCACATAGGTGTCTTCTCTCTGTCTAGGTCTATACTACGCCCCGCTGTTGGCAGAGGGATGTAAATAAAGCACATCAAAAGTGCAAATGAAGCGGGGATTTAAATATCCCATGCTTCATTTGCATAATTGCATTCTGGCGCTGTTTCGAACAAGCACCACTTCGAAACTGAAACCCAGAACGTGATTATGCAAATGAAGCACGGGATATTTAAATCCCCGCTTCATTTGCGCTTTCGATGTGCTTTATTTACATCCCTCTGCCGACAGGGGTTTAGTTTAGACACGGCTTCTGAGTATATCTACACTGCAATTTAGATGTCTTCCACTGACCCATACCAAATGACTCAGGCCTGCTGTGGTGTTGTTTAATTGCAGTGTAGACTTCCCGGCTTTGGCTGGAGACCTGGCTCTAAGGTCCTGCGAGCTGAGAAGGTCTGGAGTCAGGATTAACCTTGAACTTGGAAGTCTCCATTGAAGCTAAACAGGCCCATGAGCCTGATTCAGCCTGCACAGGGCAGCTATACACTCAGCAGGCAGCATTTCAAACTCTTGTTTTCAATCCAAAAACAATAAAGGTAGAAACTGCTTTAGTTTCGTATGTTACTTCTCACATTTGTTGTGCAATTTACTGTGATGTAATGGCCCTGATTTTCTGGTCTAACATAGCACTGCTTGGCATGGCATCCAGAGGGAGTGGAAGCAGCAAAGGTAGCTTTCTGTCACTTCTGTGACTCTTCAGACTGGGAGGAAAAAAAGGGGGTGAATAGTAAATTCACAGAAAAATGAACTTTCTGGGGCGCCAAAACTGTTAGTGAATTCAGATTGAATTTGGTGAATATTTTGGTTCAACATGAATAACATTTTTAATTCAATTTTTTTCTATTTTGGCAGAAACCTTCCCAAAAATCAGTTTTGGTTTGAAATGAAACAACTTTTTTTTCAGATATTTTGTTCCGGCCACAAAACCAACTATGCATGCAATTCTGCTATTCAGCCATATGCTTCTAGTTGGCACATATGCTGCTTGAATTTGCACCCAGCCACCAAGAACCCCAAGGCTATGTCTACGCTACAGCGGTTTTGCACAAAAACGGCTGGTTTTGTGCAAAAACCCACGGACCGTCCACACCTCAAGCACGTTTTTGTGCAAGAAAATCTACAATCAACAGAACGGAGGGGTTTTGCGGTGTAGGTATACTTCCTGCTACAAGGCATAACTCCTTTTTGCGCAAGAGTTCTGGTGCAAAAAGATGTCTGTGGAAGCTCAACAAGGGTTTTTTTGCATGAAAAGAGCCTATCAGAAAAAGCACAGGTGCTCTGATGGCCATTCTGTGAATGGCAATCAGAACTTTCTTGTGCAAGAGTATCCATACAGTGTGCTTTTGCGATGTGCTTTTGAGGTGTGGATGCACTTTTGCACAAGAAGTTTTTCCAGAAGAACTCTTCCACAAAAAACTTCTTGCGCAAAAACTCTGCAGTGTAGACAAAGCCCAAGGGTCTGTTCCTGCAGCCAGGAATAGCCAAAGAGAGCTAGTGCTCCAGTTGATACCCTTTTGTGCTCAGTCGCACCCCCTGGTTTGATTCTGGCTCTGCACCATCTAGGGATCCTCCACTTTGAAGGAATCATCTGGCTAGTTAAGCTGCTTTATGGCCCTTCTACACTGCTCAGAAATAGGACATTAAATCTAACAATGAAAATGCTCAAATGATACATGACAAGTTTCTGGCAGGGTTTTTCTTTCTCTGTGTATCTTTCTATCTGTCTCTTTTGTGGTATTTTTGTGTCTCTCACCCTTTCTTTTTAAACCTCCTATTTGTTTGATTCTGGATATATCTTGTTTAGCCTATTCCAAGGGTTTTTTTAACACAACCAGGAATGGGAGAAAGTAATTTGGAATCTTTTAAAAAGGAACAATTATCAATATTGGGGATTTTTTTGTTTGCTTGCTTGCTTGCTTTTCTAACTTGTATATCTCTGTGGTGAATCTGAGTCTGTACATTACATATTACAGTGGACACAACATGTTAGTAAATATTGGGGAAAAGACATGACCATAAAAAGCTAAGTGTTTCTGCACATATAGCAAATGAGGTGTGCAAAATTAGTCAGAGGTGCCATCAAATGTGGGATTTTAAAATGGGGTGAAAGATACATAAGGTAAGACTATAAACTCCAGAAGAGAGATTTTATATCCCTTCAAGTATCTAATTCCATCCTTGGCAATGGTATCTGCACAGCTGATGACAGTATTCTTACAAAAATATGTAGTGTAGCCTGTAGTGTAGCCTTAAATAGTTATGAAACTAGAGTGTGTGATTTGTTTTGCAGAGGGTGGAGTAAGAATAAGGGCAAGGCTTGGTTTTTAAATGGTGCACTTAAGGTCATGGACTGACTGGCTCCAGTCAGATTATTGCCCTTATGTCTCTCCAGACAAGCCTCTTAATAACTACACTGGGGCTCCCGACCTCACAAACGGCACACAGGAAGAACAGTGCATCTTGACGATAACATATAAGGTTCTCCCACCCATTACCACTGTAGAGGAGCTAGCGCTTTGCTCCTGGAACAGTCAGCTTTACTGTGGTCATAGAAATGAAAACTTTCCTATCATTAAAGGTGAATTAAAAGATGTTTTTAGAAAAAAGAAAACTTGCATAAAAGATTCCACTGAGGACATTGGTATGGGGTTTGTATGTGTATATTTATATTTCCCTTTTGCTTAGAAAGATAATAAAAGTCAAGCCCCATAGAACTTCTCTGGATTGGATAACTCTTCCTAAATCTAAACTGCCTCCCCATAGCCACTTGCTAGCTGCTAGCGTCCTCGATTCCTGATGAGCTTCAGAACGGGGCATAGTGCTGGAGTAGCAGAGTTTGCTCTACTGGATGACTCCCCATTCGTAGACACAGGACGTACATCCACACTCCTCCTGCTGGACCTCTTTGTGGCATTTGATGCTGTTGATCACCAGATATTCCTGACCTGTCTCTATGATGCTGCAGGGTTGAACAGAAGTGTCTCACTGTTGCATGGCCAAACTGTTGTGGCAGCAAAAGCTCTCAATTCCATCTTCAACTAACTGGTACATCCATGTTCATTCTGCTGGACCTTTTTGTGGTATTCAGTACCATTAACCAGCAGGTGCTTTTGCCCCACCTCTGAAAGGCTACAGGGGGCAACAGAAATGTCTTAAAATGTCTCAGGCTTGGTCTACACTAGGAACTTATATCATTATAAATACATAACTCGGAGGTATGGAAAAAATCCACCGTCCTGAGCAACATACTTATACTGACCTAACCCCCCAGTGTAAACAGCGCTAGGACAACTGGAGAGCTTCTCCCAGCAACAAAACTAACACCTAGGGTGGTAGAGTTGCTACGCTGATGAGAGAAACTCTTCAATTGGCGTAAGTTGCATCTTCAGAAAGTGCTACAGCAGCTCTGCTGTATGTATACATACATAAGCCCTCAGAACCTTCCTCTCAGACCAAACCAAAAGGGTCATGCATGCGAGAGGCAAAAAGGGTTTTAGCTTTGTATTTTAACACAGCGTGAGCCAATTGTTATCATCTTCATGTGGTTATGGATGGAAATGCAGAGTTCTTGCTTAGTCTGTCAAAATGACAGATGGAGGGACGGACACTGTCGCAAAAAATTAAAACGTAGTTTGAGGAAGCTATTCCCCTTTCAAGCCTCTATTTCACACACTCATGGTATCCTCTGAAACTTTTCTTTGGGTCTGAAATCTCCCATGGTTTATCTCAGCCAAAAGCAATAATTTTTTTGAGGAAACATTTCAGCCACATAAAATGGGAATTCAGTCTTCCACCATTCTACATTTTTGTTGTTGGGCGGGGGGAGGGGTATAGTTTCTATTCTGTTACATGCTTACTTACAGTTCATGGGATGGATATTATGTTTTTTTGTCTTTTGTAGTTCATGTTTCCTGATGTCTTAAAATGTCTACAATAGCCAAAGCATGTATAGTTATAGTTAAAATAATTTATTTAAGGAAAAATAAAATTGGCTAAGTCTATTTGAGTTATGCCAATCTAAAATATAAAGTCCCTTTTAAAACATCAAGGGCTCGGCCCTAAGCTGGTTGACACACATCTGCACAGGGAAATAAGGCAATGTGATTTCCTTCATCCTCTGCATGAGCTACTTTTACTATTGGTCTGTGCAGAGGATGGAGTGGGAGAGCAGCCTTTGCAGGGGCAACTATGCACTGCCCTTACCTCAGGGTTCACGATAACTCTGGGGTCTAGCCTTGGGATGCTTTCCCTTGTTGATTTAAAAATGACTTAATTTTTTATTTCAAACTTATTCATCTTAGTCTCAATAAGAATCATCATTTGTAACAAATATGAATGTAATTCTAGACTTAGATTTTCCAAGGACCAAAGGGAGTTAGGGTCCAAACTCCCTGTGATTTTCAGTGGGCATTGGATGTATAAATCCAGCTCTTACACACAGTACCAATAAATCATAAGTGACTAAAAATAATTATACCTTGGCTATGCAAAGGACTGCATTTGCATTTGCTTTGATTTTCCTCTACTCTGCTATTAATTTCCATATACTACTTCCCCTTTTGGGGAAGGATGCAAACAAAGATGGCAATGCTGATACAAATAAAGGCCCAAATTAAACTGGCTGATTTCAGTGAGAGCAAGTATAGGGTTAGTGTTTTATTTTTAACAGATCTTTATGGATCATGTTAACTAAAACATGAAGCTCTCCAACACACATGCAGTTAACATAAGACCTGCAAAAAATACTAGTCAAAACTTCAGCAATGCAACAAAGGCTTACATTTGATGTATTTAATAGTTTTCTACTTGGCATTGGTTTTGGCTGTTTGTGTAACGAAACTGGTCAGAAGCTAATTGAGACTGTATTCCGTATCCTCCAACTTGAATTACTAAAATGAAAGAACAACATTTGAAATGCTTGAAGAACACTTAATTAACAATTGACTAATTAACATACTATAATAATGATGTATTTAATGTAATTATGGTTGCGGTTCAGATGTCAGTGCCTTTCTATGGAACTTGACCAACATGCTAACATTTTGAAATTGCCGAGCTATGCCATGATTTTTGATGTGCAAAAGTGATTTTGGATGCCTCAGGTTTGGGTGCCTCAAAGAGACTATTTTCAAAAAGCATCCAAAATCACTTCTGCACATCAAAAATACTCAGGGTTTTCTGAAAATCAGATCCCTGTTAATGTGTCCTAGGTTGTGTACCCCAAAATGCAGGCATCCAAACCTCTTCTGAGAATCTTGGACTTACATTTAAAGCAGGTGTATGGCTCAGCTGACTATGAGTATTTTTAAAAACAGAAATAGAAATGTCCAGGGTCCAGCTTACATTTTTTTGAGACACACACATCCCATTTTTGGCAGTTGCCAAGTATGAAAGAATGAATGCTTGTGTTTGGTACGTTAAAACATAGCCTGTGGTTAATTCATGCCTCAGAGCTCAAAGCTCTAAAAGTGCTGGGTGGATCATTGTGGTTTTTTCAAAATTAAGGTGTTTCGTTCTCCTTCAGAGTTTCTCTGTCTTTGTGTGTCATCATTTTCAAAGCTTTTATGGGAAGCTTAAATTTAGAGTCTTTGCTAGCATTGTGGCTTTGTTGGGGCACCCTCTTTATCCTTTGTGGTCATGAATTTGTGCCTCCTGTCTCAATGCAGGTTGGGTGGGGAGCTTCTTGGTGAGGTAATCAGGGAGGGGCAAAATAGCATCACAGATCAGTTATTGTCCATTCCCATGACTTCTAAATAAGCAAGAAAGGGGGATTAGGTAGCTAAATTAATTCAGAAAGAATAGGCCAAAATATAAGCAAAGTCAGATGTATGTCATGGGCCAGGTGTTAATTTCTGGTGATGGCAAATGGCAGAACACAACTGTACTAATTTTTTTATTTATTTGGGATTTTTATTACATTGTGTGTCTATGTCTCACCTTGGCAAACATGTTCACTGGCCACAAAGATGATCAGAATTAGGTACCTAACGTTAGGACCGGAGTGTCAAAAGGCAGTGATTGCTCAACACTTTTGGAAATCAAGATGTTTATTTAGATGGCTGAATATACTTAGGTGTCTAAGTTAGGCACCCAGGTTTGAAAATCTTTGCTGTTGTCCACCTTGAGCAGTAATAGGTACATTTCACACAGGTTCCAGACAGAGGATCCGTTAATGCACATTCATTAACTATGAATACCATGGTAGCTACAGCCCTGAGTGTAAGATCTATACTAAAAAGTTAGGTCGATTAAGCTACGTTGCTTAGAGTGTGAAAAATCAGGCCGTGTTGTGTTCCTTACCCAATGGCTAGAGCACTCATCTGAAATGTGGGAGACCCAGGCCTTGTGAACATGAAGAAGGGATTTGTACTTGGGTCACTCAGGGTACATCTACTCTGTAATAAAACCTAACCTAACTGCGGTGCAGACAGCACTAGGTCAATGGAAGAATTCTTCCATTCACTTCAGTACCGCCTCTTGGGCTGGTGGATTATTTACAGCGACGGGAATATCCCTCACATTGCCGTAGTGAGTGTCTCTGCTGCAAGTGTGCTACTCCTGCTTTTCTAATGAAGGCATAGCCTAAGAAGGTGAAGAACTCTTCCACTATGCGGAAGATCGACGCTGCTGGAGTCGAACTTCCAGGGTTCGATTTAGCGGGTCTAGTGAAGACCCACTAAACCAAATTCAGAGGGTGCCCCCTTCGGTGCCAGTACCCCTGTTCCTGACTAGGAGTAAGGGAAGCTGACAGGAGTATTTGCTCCCATCAACCTCCTGCTGTGTGGATGGCGTGGAAACACAATTTAAGATAAGTCGACGCCAGCTGGAGTTGCGTATCTTAAGTCGACCTTCTGCTGTAGCATAGACCAGGCCTCTGTGGAGACAAGAGTAAATAAATCACCAAACTCAGTGATCTCAAAGTTTTTTCACAACATGAAACACTTGTAGGTAAGCTTCAGAAGATTCCTTTAAAATTGCCCCTGTCCTCTTTATGTTATTAAAAAAGACGGACAATTTTGAGAGTTCTTGTTTGTTTTCTTTTATGTATTTTTTCTGCTTTTATATTTTTGCAACTTTAGAAATAGCTGGGATGTCAATTCTGAAGAGCCTTGGTTTTACTGGAGGACTGACCAGGATGTGTCAGAGTTGTAGGCGAGGACTTCTCTTAACTGAAGGGACAGATGTGCTGAGTCTTTACCAAAGACATCTCTTTTCCCAGACATTCATTTGGCACTGGAATTTAAAAGATGTGAAAAACGAAGAGTGACAGTCTGACTAAAAATCCCTCCCCGCCTCCTTCACCTGTGATCATTTTAATAGTTTTCAGCTACCAGAAAGTCTTCCAGGATAGACAAGAACAAAATTTCCAATTGGGTTAAAGTAAAAATGAATATTTGGACAGCACATTGACGATTTTAAGCACTGTAAGTGCTTTGTATAGTTGCTGTACAGTTTCAGCCAGATTCTGCCTTCAAAGAGAATGTTTTTCATGTGTGAAATAAGTAGGATTTGGCCCGTAGTTCAGGTAAATTAAATGAAAGTAACAAGATAGCAGTGCAGTATTTTTTCAAGTTAAAATTACATTTGCTGTTTTGACTTCAGTTGTGTGAAATTTATTATTAATAAAAATCTACCATGAATCAAAAGCAGGTGTTCTACTCTGATGCAATTACAAGCCCTTGAATTGAAAGGGAGATTGAATTGATCCTTGAATTGAAAGGGCCAATTCATTTGGCCCAAAAGAGGTTGGTGATTAGTTTTGTTTTGTTTTGTTTTCAATTCACTGCTTTTTTTTTTTTTTTTTTTTTTTTTAATTCAGTTTGAATTGAACTGAATTGTTTTGATTGTTTTTTGTTTTGTTATTTTGGAACTGGTAGCAAAATCCCAAATGCCTGTTTTCCTTCCTTCAAGCCCACCTCAAAACCAGAATTGGTCAAAAACTGTTAATATTTATAGAAGAAAAAAAAAGCATTGAATGTTTTGTGGTTTTTCTTTAAAAAACCCCGAAAAGATCAAACTCTACTCCAAATCTATTTTTCCTTTCAGCATAGCATTAACCTATGTCACTACAGTGCTGTCAACACATATTATGGATATTCACAGTAAAATTTTGAAACAAAAGAGATGCTCAAATGAATTTTAATGATAGTAAGTGGAAAGTAATGCATATTACAAAACATAATCCCACCTAAATTAACTAATTACCAGTTAAGAGAGAGATCTTGGAGTCATTGTGGATAGTTTACTGAAAACATCCACTCAATGTGCAGCATCAGACAAAATAGCAAACAGAATGTTAGGAATCTTTTAAAAAGGGATATAGAATAAGACAGAGAATATCTTATTGCCTCTGTACAAATTCATGGTACACCCACATCTTGAGTACTACATATAGATGTGGTCGCCTCATCTCAAAAAAGATATCTTGACATTGGAAAAAGTTCAGAAAAGGGCAACAAAATTATTAGGGATTTGGAACAGCTTTCATATGGAAAGAGATTAAAAAGACTGGAACATTTCATCTTAAAAGAGACTAAGGGGGGATATGATAGAAGTCTATAAAATCATGACTAGTGTGGAAAAAGTGAATAAGGAAAAGTTATTTACTTGTTCCCATGACATGAGAATTGGGGGGTCACCAAATGAAATTAATAGGTAGCAGGTTTAAAAAAACAAAAGGAAGTATTTCTGCATGTCACACGCAGTCAACCTGTGAAACTCCTTGCCAGAGGACGTAAGGGAACATCTACACAGTAGCACATAGCTCAAAATAAGCTATGCAATTTGAGCTACGCAAATTGCATAGCTTATTTTGAGATAGTCTAATTCAAAATTTGGCGCCATCTAAACAGCACTAATTTCTAAATAAAGCACTATTCTGATGAGTCCCTTAATGCTCATGCAACGAGGTTTATGGGACGTCGGACTAACAAGCCCATTATTTTAATGTATTTCTAAATAACAGACTTGCTGTTAAGACACACAGAACGCTATTTCGGGATAATGGATGTAGACGCTGTGTAGACGAACCCTAACATGGCTCAAAAAATTCATGGAGGTTACGTCCATCAGTGCTTGCTAGCTCAGATGGGTAGGAATGGTGTCCTAGCCTTTGTTTGTCAGAAGCTGGGAATGGGTGTCAGGAGAGGGATCACTTGATGATTACCGGTTCTGTTCATTCTCTCTGCATTGGCCACTGTCGGCAGACAGGATACTGGGCTAGATGGACCTTTTGTCTGACCCAGCATAGCATTCTTATGTTCTCCAGGGCCAAGTTTAAAGGTGACCAGTGATTTGGGGTGCATCATTTTTTTAGGTATTCTGCTTGAGATACTTCAGATGTGCCTGATTTTTAAAAAAGTGTCAAGCAGACACACGTCCCCCAAAATAGTCTGGTTCTGGGCTGGGCACCCAAAACGCTGAATCACTTTTGAAAATGTTGGCTAATTTGCAGCATCTTCTGTGTGTGTGTGTGTGTGTGAGAGAGAGAGAGAGAGAGAGAGAGGGAATACTTTATCTATTTAGATTTTAAGAACTTTGTGGCAAAGTCTCCATCTTCCTTTGTGCTTCATATAACACTTTACACAATGTTAATTCTTACAAAAAAATGAATAAATGTAATAAAACGTATACAAATTATATCTGAGCCTCTACATTCCCATTGGATGTGGCAGTGGTAATGGAAGAACCTGTTTTATGATACATGGAGCCAGCTGCATAATAGAAAAACAAAGACCATACTTGGATTAATCTTGTGGCTCTGTTCCATACTCCTTTCATTAGTCTTTCCCCATCCTCCTCCTTCCCCCAACCTTCCCTCACACGAGAAAGACAGGACAACGCTGGAAGCTTATAGAATAACAAAATCCAAAGGAGTTAGGGAGACGATGGAAAGGATAAACAGACTCGAATGTCAGGTTCTGTCGAGTCAGCACCTGGAACAAATGTATTTTTCTATTATTGTATGCTAAGTGGGTTTGCCTTAAGAATTGCTTGGAATTTAATACTGGCATTTCCTGAGGAGCAGGTTTGAAATGAGTTTAATCATAACCAAGTGCTACTCTGCTAATTTTTAAAAGGCAGCTAATTATTAGACATTTCCGTGGCCATTTGAAAGTTTTTTCACGTAAAAAAAAAAAGAAGCAAGTTAGCCAGATGTTTCTTCTCAGATTTCAACAGCCTGCTTAGTTTGCATGTACAAAATGGGAATAGTCCTGTTACAGTACCAGGTGTTATATGCAACATAGAGCATGACTGTTACTATTGTTTATACAGTAGTCCTCTAACTCAGTCTCAGGCTTAAGCTGCCATGCCTATATCCATGGGAGTGACTGTTAGACCTCTCTCAAACAAAGTTCTCTGTGTGTTATCGAAAAACACTGCACTAAGCTGCACCACAGGAGAGACAGCCCCTCGTGTCACAATATACTATAGCACCTGAAGCTTTTGCCAGCTTGGATTGCAGCTGATATGTACAAGTCTCGACTGAGTATTACAACAAATGACTGAAGGTAAAGAAATGGCCTGAGTCAATGAAAGCATGCTGAATTTACTGAGTGATAGCATATACATTTCAGGGCTGTCTAACATTGGAAAGCTACAGTTAGGAAGCAGGAAAGAATTGCAGTGCACCCACAGATATATCATATGGTTTTTGTTTGGTCTCAGAATTCTGTATCTCACCATCTCTATGAAATGTCTCTCTCTCGGGTGGAAGAGCAATCTGAGTAATAACATGTAAATGATCAAAGTGAGGACTGGATTTCCAAAATTACTCAGCGTGACCCAGATTTCCAAGGGCTCAGAACCCACAATTAAGGCCAGATTTTCAAAGGAGCTCAGCTCCCCGTTTTGAGCATCTAAACAAAGACTGGATTTTCAAAAGTCCCCATTCTGCAACAGTTCATGTTGTGATACTTACTGTCTGGTTTTCAAAAGAACCTCGCATTTGTTTTGGTGCTTAAGTTGGGTTGTCTTGAAAATCTAGCCAGTGCAGCTTCAAAAATTCTGGATCTAATGCTGTCACAATATGTAGTTTTTAATTTAAAAACAGAATTTTCCCAGGCCAAGTATCTGTTATGGGCACTTGTTTCATCTTGTTAGAGCCTGTTGGCGTGGTACAACAATCTCCATTTATGAAAAATAGCAAAGCATGAGATAACATCAGCCCTACAAACTTGTATTTTATTTATGAGAATAGTTTCTGTCATACATGCCATGTGGTTAAGTAAATTAACATAGGATCAACCTGTACAGTGTATGACCTATTTGCCCATACTTTATACATAACCGGTGCTTATCCAGTATGTTTTGGGAAAACCACTGATGTGCCGTGAGAAAATTTGAAAAAAATTACAATTTTAAGTTTACTTAGCATCTATCATGCCCCCGCTCCCTTGCCTCTGTTCATCTGCTGGTTTGGAGCCCTTGCCCTCTTTTCTAGCAATGCCCCTCTATTGTCCAGGTTTGACTAACATATGGCATGTGGCCTGTGGGGTAGCCTTGAAAAAACATGCCAAAGCTTCCACTAGTGCAGATCTCATCTGACCAGTTACACAGCAGCACCACTGAAGAGAATGGGAGCTGTTTAGGTGCTCACCCCTTCTGAAAAGCAGACAGGTACCTAAATGTGTATTTCACTAGGCACTTACTTTGGAAAATCTTGGCACTAGTTTGCACATGTTTATCTCTCTGAAGATTTCACATTTTTACCATATGAGCCAGTTCTTGCCTCGTGCTAATTGATATTGCCAATTCCTCATTGATGTTAATGATGATTATAGTTTGAAGCTGTTATGGCTCCATATGCTTGCTTTGCTTTAGGAAGGGAAAGAAGTGAATCTTGAGCTACGTCTAGACTGCAGGCTTCTTGCGCAAGAAGCTTTTATCGGACGAGATCTTCTGCAAAAACTTCTTGTGCAAGAGCGCGTCGACACTGCAAAAGCGCATTGAAAAAGCGATGCACTGTTGCGAGAGAGAGCATCCAGACTGCATGGACACTCTCTGGAAAGTAAGTTCTGATTGCTATGCACAGAATGGCCACCAGGGCACCTGTGCTTTTTCCTTTTTCCTCTTTTTCCCTCTTCCCGGTCCACACACACCTTTTTGTGAAAGAGCTCTTTCGCAAAAAGGTGTTCTTCCTTGTAGAATGAGGAATACCTACACCAGAAACCCCCCTCTGTTCTTTCGATTTTTTTGCGCAAAAACGCACTTGAGGTGTGGACGCTCTGTGAGTTTTTTCCAAAAAAATAGCCATTTTTTTAAAAAAACTCTGTAGCGTAGACATAGCCTCAGTGTGGATAGGAGGGGATCCATTTCCTGGTGGTGGTAATTGCTTGTAAGTGAGTGTAATGGTTACAGTTTGAGGCAGGTATTACTCCATATTCTTATTTGCTTTGGGCAGGAAAGAGCAAGTCAAGTGGTGAGCTCAAAAGAAAGGGTGATGGTCTTATATCCCCAGTTATACATCAGTGTAACTCCAGTGTTGTGAAAGGAGTTTCTCCTGAGTTATTCTACTATTTCTGAAATCAGAATCAGGTTATCAGGGTCAAATCATAGCCACTGACTTTGTGTGCCCTTGGACAAGTTGTTTAAACTCTTTGTACCTCATTTTACTCATTTGTAAAAAAATATATATCATGGGTTAATTCTTGATCCCATTGAATTCACTGGGAGTTCTGCCACTGACTTCCAGTGGGATCAGGATTTCATGCAGTTGCTCTCATCTGAGGCTTACAATGTTTAATTAATGGATGCTTGTGATGTGCTTTGAAATTCTTGGAGAAAAGGCCCTATGAAAGTGCCAAGGACTGAATCATTATTATTATTGATAGTCAAAATTTTCAGAGGGCCAGATTTCCAAAAGAGTTCCAAATTGGGCACCAAAGTAACTGAACCTTTTTCAAAACAGGTCACCTCCCACTTAGGCAACCAAGTGAAATGGATGCAAGTTCTTAGCATCCAGCACCTGCCCCACAGAACAAATGGGAATTGCAAGGTATTGAACATTTTTAAAAATCTAAAAATCTGACCACCATTGTCACTAATGACAGACTTTGGAAATCTGGCGCTAGGACTCTGAAGTTAAGCATCTAAATAAGGAGCCTGATTTTCAGCTGAGCAACTTTGGTTCGTGTGGAAAGCCATGTGAGCTGGGAGCTCAGCATGCCTTAGACTATGTCTACACTACAAAGATAAATTGGAAAAAAAAAATGCAATTTGCGTATCTTTTTCCAATTTACTTCCAAAAGAGGCTTTTCTGAAATTTGGCCCATCTACATGGGGCTAAATATCAGGAAAAATCCCCTCTTTCAGAACAACCCTTCTTCCTCATAAAATGAGGTTTACAGGGATACCAAAAAAAGTGTCCGCTTTTCCGACTTTTTTTCGGAAAAGCGGACACGTTCCCTGGACGCGGCAGAGTATTCCGGAAAAACTCTGCAGTCTAGACATAGCCTTATTTAGATGCCTAAATACAGTTTTGGGTGTCCCCGCTTGAAAAAGTTGGTCATTGCTATTATTAACTACCTGTTGAGAGATTTGGAATGAAGTGAAAATGGAGGGGGAGGAATTCTTAAAGAACAAGTGAGCACTGTATTATATTTCCCACTGGGAACAACTCTGCAATTGAAAATCACAGGGGGGATTTCATGTCTACGATCACCTTCCAAAATGTATTCCAGGAAGAAATTCAGAAGTGAACCCACCCGTGTGTGGGTGAATGAGGGACATGGGTAGCAGAGCGCTTAAGGAAGTGTTATTGATCATTTGGACAAAGCAAAGCCGTTAAGATGAATTAATACATAAGCTGTTTGTTTGTACATTGAAGCTCATATTGCTATACATTTTCTGCAATGGCTATTGATTTTTATGCAGCATTATACAGTGTGTCTTTGTCTGTGAGGAGTTTCTTTAGGGAATTAGCAGTATTTAACTGATCTTCAATAATTTATTATTATAACAACTGCATTCTATAGTGCCCACCATGGTAGCAACTAAGGACCTGATTTTGAAAAGTATTTAAGTGTCCAAAGATGCAGTTAGGCACATAGTGGGATTTTCAAAAGTATGTAGGCACCTAACTTGTATTAATTTCTCATTGAAATCTGGTGCTACATGCTTTAAAACTTTGTTATAGCAAATCATGTCACTATTTTTGTTCTGTGTTTAAACAGCATATGGTTAGGGGGACCATATTTCCCTGTCTGAATACAGGACACCTGGTAAAATTACTCATATTAAAGTGAGTTCAATTAATTCAGTTAATATCCCTGCCCAGTGCTCTCTATCCTCCATGCCTGGCTGGGCTCCTGGGATGGACTCACCTCTCCTGGTACCTGGCACTGTGTCTTCTCAAGGCAACATGAGGAGCATGCAGGGTCACAGCCCCTTGCCCCCAGATTTCTGTCAGGATTCACACCAGAAACTGGCCAGCAGCAGTGTGGGAGGAAAGGGATGTGAGCAGCTTCCAGCAGCAGGAGGGGTGGCAGAGGGGATGGAGGGTAGGGGTGACTTGGTCAGTGTATTGAAGAAGTCATCTCCTCCCTCCTGTTGCTGTTCCCGTCCCCTGCTCCCCTGTGGCTTGTCCCTTCATGCCTGCCGTGAAAGGCAGTGAACACCTCCAAGCTGCTGCTGTCCACTGACATAACCCAGCCACTTCCTGCCCCTGGCTACAGCACAGACAGGAACGGAGTAAGCCCTAAGGATGCTCTGTGCACCGGGGCTCAGCGAATCTGTCTGCAGGGCTGGGGTGCAAAGGGTGGAAATAGCCTTTTCTCTGCTGCTACAGAACTTAGGTGAGGAGCAAAGGAGCTTCCCCCTGCCAGCATTGAGTTAGTCTTTGGCACATGCAGGCTTGGCTCCTTCTGTTCAGTGCCCTTGGACCATAGGGTATTGAGCTTTCCTTGGGTGCCAGCCTAACCAGCGGGGGGTAGAAAGGAATCTGCCAGCCAGGCTGTTGAGGGGTTGAATGGTCTGGCCAGAGACTGGTTCTCCACACAGCACTGGAAGTGGAACACACCCTGCCAAGGGGGGCATGAAGGAGCAGCAGAAGCTGGGGGTGGTGTGAACAGACACAGCAGTGAAGAGACAGCAAGAAGGGAAGCGTGTAAAGGGCCGATGGGTGGGCAGCAGAAGTTACACGTCACCAGCCATGGCCAGCCCACATTCCTGACACCCCAGCAAGCAGTCAGTGCTAGCTGGAAACGGGGTGGGGTAGGCAGAGAGCCTTCTGGCCAAGAGCCGGCTCACAGCAGGGACTGCACTCTCCCTCAGGGACAAGCAGGGGGAGCAGCTGGCCTCCCATGTTGCAGCTTTGCCCAGCCCTCAGCATTGAACTCCCATCCCCATCATCAGCCACTAGACCCCCCTTCCCACTCACTGCAGGTGGGTGGGCAGCTGGCAAGCAAAAATCTGGCCAGCAGTGGGACCCACCAGTAAAAGAAATAGGGACACCAGCAGGAAGGCTTAAATATGGAACTGTCCCTTTAAAAATAGGACATTTGGTCACTCTACATATGGTCTAATGGGGTCCTGGTCCATATTCCTAGGAGCTACAGGGACACAAATAATGAATAATAAAATGGGACCACCTGCCTCTACTGTAGTCTCAGAAAACTCTCATTCTTTCACCCCTTCAGCATGCCTTCCTTCTGAGACACGAGCCACATCTGTGTGTGCTATGGGATTCATTTGTAACTACAGATCTTTCAGCAGTTCTTTTCATGTGGGAGGACAAGCTGATGAAAGCCGTTAAGTTCTAACTAACCCTACATCCTCCCCAAGCTTTATGATCTTGCAGTAGCCCTTCTGGTGAGTCTCAAGAGTCCTTTTCCTGCATTGTCCACACAAGCCGTCTACCTTATAGGACACAGAACTGTTTGGCACTTTTGAGTGAAATCATAGTTAAGATTTAACGCTAGTCAGAGTAGGAATTCATATTTCAGCACCAGCCAGGTGATGCCATATTTTCGGCATAGCTGCTCTGCCCCCCTTTTGGCTTATAACTTTGGTCTGGAAGGAAAAGGAGAATGCATATGGCTTGTGTAAATGAGGCATGCAGCGTTTCATACAGGGGCTTAGCCTTTATAAGGCCATGTCTATCCTATGTAATTTTGTCAATCTAACTTACAAACAGGATACAGCCACTGCAGTTATTAAAGTGTGTGTGTGTGTGAGAGAGAGAGAGAGAGAAAGAGAGAGACCTCAGTTCTTGGTGTCAGCCATGCACATCCTCACCAGAAGCGCTTGTAGTCACTGTATTGTCTGAGTGGAATATTGTGGGATAGCTCCTGAAAGCCAGTAACAGTCAGTGTAAACAATGTGGTGTCTTCACTGATACTGCATCGGCCTAATTACATCAGCCACGACTCTGTGGCAATCAGAAAGCTGGTGTTACTGAATCAGCAAAGAGAGGCACTTACATTGGCAGGAGCCAAATTTAAGTGAAGACACTTCCACGGCTAGGTCAATGTAAGGAACCTCACTTTGCGCTAACCACGTAGGGTAGATGAGGTGTGAGGATGCATCCTAATAAGCTGTTTTGGTGGCTGCATTGTAACGTCAGAATGTATAAATGTATAACTTCCCCTTTTGCATCCCCGTCAGCTGCCCGCTGGTACAATCTTTAAAGTGCTGCCACGGCAGCGCTTTGACATTTGCTGTATACCTGCCTGTATCAGTGGCCACTTTCCTACCAGCATCCTCTACCAGGCCACTTAAACCTCTGGATTCACAAGGCATAGTTGTTCTTTGCCATCCCTGCCCAGTGTGTCTTCCTCACTCAGATCAGGTGGCGTGACTGAGGAAAAGAGATGTGACCGGAGTGCTGTGCAATGCATTGATCCCTGGTTGTTAAGATACTTGCTTGGGATTAAAGGCAGCCTTGCCCAACATAGAACAAGACTAAGTCATGCTAGAAGCTAAACTGGTGCCAGGCCAGCAGCAGGAAGAGCCACAGCCATCAAGAAACAAGTTTGTGCCACCCTTCCCCCCCAGCCCTGAACACTGCTCCCGTACAGCTGAAGATCTGGCCCTAATGTCTCCTCCAAATAATTTGAACCTGTAGACACTGCCTAAACCTGCACTTCAGTTTCATGGCTTGAATTTATGAGGAGAGTTTCTTGCTTTCTTTCTAGTGTATGGAATGATATGTTGTTGCTTCTTAATAAAAAAAGTGCCTTGGGCTTATTTATTTAATGAGTTTATTCACCACTGATATAATTGGGACTTTTAGTTGTAGGGAATCCAAAAGTCCAGCTGCCAGCGAAACTACAGTCCAAGCAGTTCAAACTCAAGTAGCCCAAGGGCACTGTCAAGTAGGCCACTTCCACAGTGGTCCAAAATGTAGTTTTTATGTAATTAAAAAAAAAAAGATGGGGAAACCTTTATTAATTAACATATATTTTAAGGGAAAAGATTATTTTTGGATTTTAATCATTCACTTGAAGTGAGGTTTCTGTTCTCCCTGCTGCACAACATAAAGACAAGGAGACATTCAATGAAACCAAAAGGTGTCAAATTCGAAATTGATAAAAGGAAATACTTTGTCACACAATGCATAATTAGAATGTGGAATTCAGTGCTACAGGAAATCAAGACCAAGAATTTGGCAAGATTAAAAAAAAAGACTGGGTATTTATATGAATAACAAGAATATCCTGAGCTATAATAACCAGTACTAAAAAAAGAAGAGCATTAGCAGGGATACAATACCTCATATTTCCTTAAAAAAAAAAAAGCAATCTAGACAGGGTTTTTTGCGCAAAACCCCCTTTTCGAAAGAACCCTGTAAACCTCATTTTTTGAGGAATAAGGGTTCTTTCGAAAAGGGGGGTTTTTGGCGAAACCCCCTGTCTAGACTGCTTTTTTTTTTTTTTTTAAATCCTCGTCTGAAAAAGGGATTGGAAGAAGATATGCAAATTCATGCATAATTTGCGTATCTTCTTTCAGAAACCGAGGGTTGTCTAGACGTGCCATAAGGGTGCATCTACACTGCACCGTACCTACACAAATTGCGTATCTTATTTCGATGCTCTTTTGAAATAACTTTTTTCATCATTTGGTGCTGTCTACACAAGTGCCAAATTTTGAAATAAAGTGCTGTTCCGAAACGTCCCTTACTCCTCATAGAATGAGGTTTATAGGGACATCGGAATAGCAAGCATGCTGTGAAGACATGGGATAGCTATTTCAGGATGCTCTGGTATCCCAAAATAGCATTGCAGCATAGATGTAGCCTAAAGCAGGAAATGAAACTGACCAACCCATCTTTCAATGTCCCTGCTAAGTGAAGTGCAACAAGAAAAGAAATAGCACACCTCAGTAAAAGTACATTTGATTGTTAAATTCTTTTGGTTTCAATAAACTGATGTGTTAGCAACACAAATCGAAGGAAGCTTTTAGCATGTTAACTGTCACTTCAAAAGGAGAACTCAAGAGCTCGGTTCAGTTTTGGTTCCAAGTCCCACTCCTGGGAATGGATTTAAAATTAAAAACTGGTTTAAAATTTGTTTCCTGTACAGTTGCTTCCTTAGGACCTGATCTACCAACACTTACCAAAGGGTTTACTGCTTGCTTCTGTACTTAGTCTCATTGACTGAAATGTTTACTAGATTGGGATCTGAGATCTCTATCCCAAACTTGACAGTGCGCAACTTGCACAGCAGTTTGTCTGCATTCTACCAACTACGGAATTTGGGCCTTATTTCTTAAGAGCCTAATTCTGTCTCCTTTACTCACTCAAAGCAATCCCTTACTCCACATGTAGTCCCACTGATTTCATAGTAATCATAGAATCAGAGAATACTAGAACTGGAAGGGATCTTGAGAGGTCATCAAGTCCAGTCCCCTGCCCTCAGTGGAGTTAGGTATTATTCATTCTAAGGATGGTCAGTATTTGTCCCCTCGCCAACTGCCGTAAAAGAATTAGAGAAGTAAAATCAAGTTTTGTGGGGATGGGAAACACTTCATGTAGAACCATGATTCAGACAGATTACACTAAATGTCAAAAGAGTAACTTTAATGGAAAAAAGAGTAGCTCTAATGGAAAACCCTAAGAATAGAATGCAAGGCTGCTGTGTTTTATAGTCTTAAATTACCATATATCAGGGCTACAGAACTTTTAGGAAACCATGACTTTTTTTTTTAATCTTGACTTAGTATTACAGCCAATAGCTTTCAATTAACTTCTTTTACTGCTCCCATCAGATGCTGGCACGTAAACAGAAGGGTATTTAATTTTGCTGAAATGTGAATGGGGATTGGTAGAAATAAAGAGTCAAGCTGAAGCAAAGGCTTTTTCAGTCCATCAACCTCTGGCACATCAGCAATGCTTTATGGGGTTTATAAGTTCAGCTGTCACAATGGGACAATGAGCATTCTGATACTTGTGAAACAAATAAACTCTTCCCACAATTTACAGTCCCTTAAAACATGCACAGAACAGGTAAACTAAGCTCTGTCTTCACTTCCAGCTGGGGCTGTAATTCCCAGCCCATGGAGACATACCTGCATTGGCTGTATTGATCTAGTTCATTAAATATACCGTACGGCTGTGCTTCAAGCTGGAGGAATGATTCTCAGCTCCAGGAGACATACTCATGTAACACTCATTGAGCAAGTGCGCTAAAAATAGATTGTAGCCACAGGAGCGCAGGCAGCAGGAGGAGCTGGCATACCCATCTGAGAGAGTAAGTGTGTGCTTGGAGCGGCAAGCCCCTCCTGCCTTCACACTGTGACAGCTACACACAACTTGTAGTGCTCTCCCTGAATCCATCAGCATGAGTGTCTTCTCCAGTGGGGAATCACAGTCCCGGACTGAAACGTAGTGATACCCCCAAATGCCTGCTGAATCTATGCAAGATGATGAAATATCATCCAGCATGCCAGTGGGTTTCTTAATCTATCGGACAATAAGAATGCCTTGTCATTGTCTCTTTAAGGATGAATATAAAGGGCTGAATCCAAAGTCCATGGAAGTTCAGAGAAAGACTCCTCTTCATTTTAATGAGCTCCAGTAAATAGCCCGTTAAAAAATCCTATAGAGCAAAAATATCAATGAAGTATATGATGTGAATTTGACTCAGCCTGTGCATAACAGCAAATGTAAGCCATCTCCACCGGAGAGCCTTTTAAAATGCTGTAGTATTTTCACATGTGCAGTCATGTTTCCTTGATCTGTGTTTGTACATCCATATGAAAATAATAATTTAGAAAACCTGCATTGTTTTTCATTGAGAGACTCTCATAGTAAGAGAATGTACATTTTCAAAAGCTAAACAGTAGGAGGACAGAAAGGGGGGGTGGCATTTATGAAAATAGAACAGAAAAGAAGCAGTACCCTTTTTAAATGTATGCTCTTCCTTTTCACCTATTATTTTGTTTTAAAATAAAATGCCAGTGCTGTGTTTGAGGTAAAAATAGCTTATACTGCTTGAAATTATTTCAATTATAAAGAGAAATCATTATGTTATGAATTTGTTTCAAGTATTTTTTTCCCTTTTAATTGGGGGGAAAAATTCTATTGCAGTCAGACTGAAACCAGCTGTGGGAGGCTTGAGGTAGATGGAGGGTTTCAGAATCAAATTTGCATTTTTTTTTTATTTACAAAGGCAGCTAGGAATGGGAATGGAAGAGAGATTGTGTCTTTTCTTTATATGACTCCATTTATTTTAAAGTCCTTTTATCCTGAGTTTGCTCTCTCCAAATCATTTCTCTGGTAATTTTCTCCTTCCATATCATTGTCAGAACCCTGTTTAACTAAATGTTTTTTATGTCCTTCAAACATTTTAAATTAATTAGGTTAAATTGTGTATATATTTGGTTTTACCATTTAGTTTACTACTGAAATAAGAGCAGGTCTAAACAGTTTCTGTACTGCTTTCACTAGATCTGCTTGGAAACAGATAAAATTCAATTTGTAACATTGTATAGTTATACTGATATAAAGCTGCTTATATAAGCTAGACTGGCATAAGACACCTTTGTACTAGTGTAACTGTGTCCACGCTAGGGGATATCACTGATTTGGCTATCCTGGTTCACCTAAACCAATATTGATAATGTGGTGCAAATGCTGTGCTTAGACAAGGCTTTTATAGGTGAAAAACATTCTAGTCTACGCCATCTATTCCATTTCTTTCTCCTTGCCAGTGTTTCCTAACTACAGATCTGTAGCACTTTTGTAAAGGCTGATTTGGACACTCCCCAAACACTGGGTTCAGGCTACAAACATTTGTAGTACCCTAGGCTGATCTCTAGGGTGAACTTCAAATGGCAGAGTCGTGTCCAGAGTAACCTTTACAAAAGTTAACTGGCTGTTAATTAGCTTTGAACTCAACAGTTTTGAAAGGAATATTTAAAATCCTCAGAAACAATCCATTTGAAGTATCTATTTTCATTCTTGACATCACGTTATCACAATTTGTAGCATTTCTTTATTAAGATAACTGCTAAATACGTCTCCAACCCTTTGTCTGTTGAATGCAATGGCAAAACACCTACTGATTTAAATGGGAGCAGAAACCAGCCCTTAATGTAGCTTTAGATGCATTTGTATGACTGTTGCAACATGTTAAATTGAGTTGTGTTTGCATTTGTTTGGACTAAAAATATTTGTTTGATTTGCGTTTGATGTATGAGTGTTTACTTGTAAAATCAATTAAAAGACTTACTTTAAATTCCTATAACTACTGCCTTAGAGTAGAAAACGCTTATGTTAATATTATCTTTGACTGAGAGAAAGAGGATTAACTAGTAAAAACTGAGGATACAGACTGCAACTTTCAGACTTCCATTTGCCCCATGCTGTCATTGAGAATCATTAGGTGTAAATCCATGAAACTTGGTAGAATCTATAACATTCCTCCATTAACATTTTGAAAAGAATCTACTTTAAATATTCTAATTCATGTTATGACATCATTTGCTCTTTCAGTGTTCTATTTTATACTACCAAAATATTTAAACATTAAAACCTGAATAGACCACATTCATCCTTGACTTAATTCCATTGGTTTCAATGAATTTACACCAGAAATTAAATTGCTATATGGAGTACCTCAAAACTTCAATGTGAGCGCTTATATTTAAAAAAAACAGGTAAAGTCACATAAAGATAAAGGAAGGATCTGATTCTCAGTTAGACGAAAGGCCCTTTACAGCACTGTGTAAAGAGGCCTTATTAAGTGAGTGTAAATAAGAATCCAAGTGTACATCTCACATCAGCTTTCTGAATAACTGTCTCCCATGCCTGGAAATCTTGGCTCAGCAGTATAAGTAACAGGGAGAATAATAAGAATAGCAGAGAGACTGTGCAGCCAGAGAAGAACTGATGGTTTATTTTTAGCTTTACATTTTTATTCCACAAGCATAGTTTTTCACAGTTTCTTTTTAACGGCCCTGGCACATCTTTCTGAAGTGGTAAGGAATGAGGGTCTATTTTCAGTAGCTGAGTTCACAGAGACAAAAAGTGAGTTTTTCCAGTAGTTTCAAATCTCTTGTAGTATTAGAGCATGAAGTATCACATTAGACTTTCAAATTTTACTGTACCATATTTTTAATAAAAAATTAGCATAGTCTATAGTCTATACACTTATAAATGGATATTGGTTAACAATGGTATATTATATAAAATAGAGGACATACAGTTTCCTGTCTTTTATAACCAATGAGGGCTCATTAGGCAGCATATAAATAGAACACTAAATATGTTACAGGTTTTCAGAATCCTCCAACATATTTTGCAAAACCCACTATTGGTTTTCCCAAAAGCAGATGCCCTCATTGGAATGGCACTGCCTACTGCCCGCTCTGTGTTCTGTCTCAGAACAGGCAGCTGGACAGACCATTCCCAATTATTTGAGATGCCGTAGTGGGGCATGGAGAAGCAGTTGGCTCCTGAGGTAAATTAGTCCCTATTATTTAGGACTTTGCTAAAATGGTGACCCTAATGTGCAGCCACTGAAATTTGCAGAGTAGATTCTCACTATTTGAATTCATATTCTGTATTCAGTTGGGGCTGAAATCTGTGAGTGGTTTCATTAAAGCATGTGATTGCATTAAAGCTGTCCAACTAAATGGTCGTAAACTTGCTAATCACTAATGGCAGGCCTGCATCCACAAGGAGGTATCACAGCTTCTCAGCATTTCAGATACTGAGAATGCTACTTCTGTCTCCTAGGGCACATCTACACTACAGAGCTATTTCAGGATATTGGAAGTATCCCGAAATAGCTATTCCACATCTATTGAAGCAGCCCGTTATTTTGAAATAGATTTTGAAATATTGGGCAGCTTATTCCAATGTCTCGGAAACCCTCGTTCCACAAGGGTTAAGAGGAATTTCAAAATAGTGCATTATTTCAAGATTTGGCACTGTGTAGACAGCACCAAATTATGAAATAAGCTATTTCAAAATACAATTGAAATAAACTACGCAAATTGCATGGCGCAAATTGCATAGTTTATTTTGAGCTAAGGGTTCTGTGTAGATACACCCCTACTGATATAGATGTTCCCAGGGGAAGGAAGGCTGCACTACATAGATAAATATTGCTTATGGTCAAAAGTAACTCCCCAAAGTACACTTTGTCAAAACATTTAAGTCAAACCCTCCTCATTCATAGTACAGGGTAATAAATGGTAGCATTTTGCACTAAAGTGCAATACAGACAATTAAACAATGCTGATAGAGAGCAAACATGATTCTCTGTGGTTTTTCCTGGTCTGACCAATAATACAATAGGAACCCTCTGCATGGGTAGAAATTTAATTAGCTGTTTTGTATCCAATTCTCAATCTTTATGAATCAAGGACATGGAATCAGGGTCAGATTCAGCCATACTACAAACGTGATATGGGTATCATTCATAGATAGCTGATACTTCAGATTATTGCATTTAATCAATTCCCCAGTTGGTTTCATATATACACATTGAACAAAACTGAGAAATGTCCCTCTCAATAGCTCCCTGCAATGTGACCTTTGGGGTCAATGACTAAAAGCAGATCAGTAAAAAGAAAAACTATTTCATAAAGTGATTCTATGGCCTTTGTTGATCTGACTGGTTTGCCCATCTTTCTGCACATTCTACAATGCACTCACTTACTGACACACCCTACACAAAGCAACTGGAGAACAGGAGGCTTGTGAAATATAGCTCAGCCGTGGCATGCTGCAGCTGTGCATGTGTGGTACACAGGTGTTTGATTTTGTATCAGCTAGCTAGTCAGCTGCAGCCAAATCTGTCTAGTGTGTCTGAGATCGGAATGTGGGGGTGGTAATAGAAGCATATCAGATGCAGATGGTCTACTGAGAAGGAGGGAGAGTAGTTCTGCCATAAATCCTCTTCTGCAGATTCTGTTGTGGAACTAGCAAACCCTCCGAACATGCAACTGATGGGCAGTGCTTGAAGAAGGCAGGCTGCTCATCTGTTTTGCAGCAATGAAACTCTTGGTGTTTCTCGGCATCTCTCATTAGCATAGGTAGTTGCTTTTTGATTAGCCTCGGTGCCATTGTTGCACTTATCATTTCCATGTCCAGCACTCTCTGCAAGCCCCTGACTGTTGAATGCTGTATTTACAAATGTGAATCTAAATGGCCAAGAGCTCATCTCTAAGAAAATTACTTTATAGCCTTTTTTGCGACCTTTGCTCAGAATCAAAGTGTTTCCATCATTGATAGCCCAGACTGTAAATCTTAAACAACCAAACAAAATCCAATGTAACTCTATCTTTCTGAAGATGAAATCCCAGTTCACAAATTATAGAAAATCACTTTCAGGAAAATAAAGGAAAAAATATAGGAACATACCAAGTTAGACCAACATTCCATCTAACCCAGTATCCTGTCTTTTGAAGATGACCAGTGCCAGGTGCTTCAGAGGGAATGAACAGAACAGGGCACTTCATTGAGTACTCAACCCCTTCATGCTGTCAGAGGTTTAGGACCACAGAGAATTGGGTTGTGTTCAAGACCGGCTTGGCTAATAGCCATTCATGGACCTATCCTCCATGGAATTATCTAGTTCTTATTTGAACCCAGATATCCTTTTGGCCTTCACAACACCTCTTGTCAATGAGTTCCAAAGCATGATTATGTGTGGTGTGAAAAAGTACTTCCCGTCTGTTGGTTTTAAACATGCTGCCTTTTAATTTCATTGGATGACTGCTAATTCTTGAAGGGGTAAATGACACTTCCTTATTGACTTTCTTCACACCAATCATGATGTAATGGACATCTATTCTATCCCCACTTAGTCATTTTTTTTTCAAAGTTGACAAGTCACCATCTCTTTAATCTCTTCTCCTAAGGAAACTGATACATACTCCTAATCATTTTGGTGTCCTTTCTGTACTATTTCCTGTTCTAACATATTTTTTTCGATGGGGCAATCAGAACTGCATGCAATATTCAAGTTGTGGGCGTACAATAGATTTATTTAGTGGCATTATGATGTTTTCTCTCTTCTTATCTGTCCCATTCTTAATGGTTCTTAACCATTGCTAGTTTTTTTGTGTGCCGCTGCACATTTAACAGATGTTTTCAGAGAACTATCCACTATGACTTCAAGATCACTTTCTAGTGTGATAACAGCAAATTAAGATCCCATAATTTTGTATATATAGTTGGGATTATTTTTTCTAGTGTGCATTACTTTGCATGGTGTAGCAGGCAGTTGGCCTCATTCTCAGTTGCTCCTTAGTAATTCAAATGGGAGTAGGGTAGTGATCTTCCAGATCTTGGATCCAGTCCTGCATTGAGCACCAGGGACTTTGGAGAAGTTCATGGAAAGGAGCAAACATATCCTGAACATAGAATTTCTATGGTGTGGTTTAATAATGTATTGTTATTGATATAACTCCCAAAGTTCCTCTTTTATCCCAGATACTTAGCACAATCCTCCCTTTAGCTAGACAGACTGTTACTGATTCTTTCCCTTTATAAAAAAGGGTAAATATAAGGAAGAAACTTTTTTTAACTCAAACCAGTTTTATGAATCCTTAAAACACAGCTTGAGCAATCTGAAAGCCATATAAATCCATTGCTTCTTCCTTCTAATTAAAACGAAATTAATTCTGCCAGGCTTTTCTTCTCTAGAAATAGCAATGTTAATGGAATTAGGGGGAAAAGATAAACACTGTACCATAGAAGGTGAGGTCATTACAATGATTTATTACTCTACCGGGTTTTTTTTCCCACTGAATATATGTTTTACAAAAACACAGAAGTTCCTGTGCTGTATTGATGGATGTTTTCTCTCAGTGTAGGACTTCTTATCTTGGAGTTATGTTTCTTGTCTGTAGTACAGAAACTTCCATAGAAAGTACATTTTTCTTACCAAATCCATGAACAAACAGGCAAGCACATACTTGCAAACCCGCTGTGACAGGTTGATGCACGACTTGCTCTAGGGTTTGCACCTCTCTTTTGCAAAGAGGGCAGTAGGTTTTTGGGGTTTTTTTTAATTGCATCTATGAAGTTGATGCTTTAGAATGAAGAGGGATTTAAACAAAGAACAAACTTGGGTGTGCATTCTTTTTGGACTTTAACTCCTTTGCAATGGGTAACAAAGTATGGGCCACTTCTTTGTCGAGGTAGAAAAGCTTTTCTTTATTAGGTCCTCTATATTACAAGATGGTGCAGAAGTGTTTTGGTGAGAATTTATGGCTTAAAAGAAGTTGACAGACCTGAAGATTAGGCTCCGCTGTTTATTCACAGAACTGGTTTAATATCACTACTCACCCAATGACCTCTTTGCTGTGACTGTTCACAAGGTAACTGCATAAATCAGCTTTTTCCTCAAACTTTCCAACACCCCTCTGTGTAGACATGTTTGGTGTATATGGGAAAGAGAGAGAGAATTGTCCTTTAGAGGTTTTAATAATAAATTTCATCTTTTAATTCAGAACTTAATTTTGATTTAGCTATCAAAGGAAGACTGAAAGGACCCTTAGGCGAACAGTAAGAAGGTTCTGTAGATAATGTTTATAAAGCATCTCAAAGATAAAAAGTGCTATGGAACAGAGAACTGTTATAATGATGAGTTACTCTCCTATAAGTATCCTAGCACAGGGATCTCCCTACGCCGGTGCACAAAGAGGATGCAGGTATGAAAACTGCCTCTGCAATATTCATGTCTGCAGTATTCATGTTGCAACTGCTTTGGAGGATTGGGTCATAATTCAAAATGATCTGGACAAGTTGGAGAAATGGTCTGAGGTAAACAGGATGAAGTTTAATAAGGACAAATGCAAAGTGCTCCACTTAGGAAGGAACAATCAGTTTCACACATACAGAATGGGAAGCAACTGTCTAGGAAGGAGTACAGCAGACAGGGATTTAGGAGTTATAGTGGACCACAAATTAAATATGAATCAACAGTGTGACGCTGTTGCAAAAAAAGCAAACATGATTCTGGGATGCATTAACAGGTGTGTTGTGAGCAAGACACGAGAAGTCATTCTTCCATTCTACTCTGCACTCATTAGGCCTCAGTTGGAGTATTGTGTCCAGTTCTGGGCACCACACTTCAAGAAAGATGTGGAGAAATTGGAGAAGGTCCAGAGAAGAGCAACAAGAATGATTAAAGGTCTAGAGAAAATGACCTGTGAAGGAAGACTGAAAGAACTGGGCTTGTTTAGTCTGGAAATAGAAGATTGAAAGGGGACATGATAGCTGTTTTCAGGTATCTAAAAGGGTGCCACAAGGAGGAGGGAGAAAAATTGTTCTTCCTGGCCTCTGAGGAAAGAACAAGAAACAATGGGCTTAAACTGCAGCAAGGGAGGTTTAGGTTGGACATTAGGAAAAAGTTCCTAACTGTCAGGGTGGTTAAACACTGGAATAAATTGCCTAGGGAGGTTGTGGAATCTCCATCTCTGGAGATATTTAAGAGTAGATTAGATAAATGTCTATCAGGGATAGTCTAGATAGTACTGGGTCCTGCAATGAGGGCAGGGGACTGGACTTGATGACCTCTTGAGGTCCCTTCCAGTCCTAGTATTCTATGATTCTATGTCGTGTGTTGGGAGGACAGTGGGGCTAAAGGGCTGGGTTCACTACACACATCTTCTACCCATCTCACAGGAACCAGTAGATTTCTGAGCCAGATGAGGGAGGAGAGTCTCAAGAGAACCTACAGCCGGAATGCCAATGAGAATACCAATTAGTGGCAATTTTTGTAGTTTGTATGTGATATGGATACACATGGTTGAGTTCATGTCAATTGGGACACAACAGTCTATCCATCCAGACTTTTATGTTAAGCAGTCTTGTATCCGAAAACCCATCATAAAATGGAACCAACTTTCAATAACTACCACTGTAGGCCAGATTTGAGCCAGTGACCTGTGATAGATTTCTCTGAGGCTTTAGGCCTGAGTGACTTTAGGGGATTGGACAGGGACTTTCTCTTAGGGTATGTCTACACTAGCCCCCTAGATTGATCTAGGGAGGCTAAAGAGGGCGACTGAAATTGCAAACGAAGCACGGGATTTAAATATCCCGCGCTTGATTTGCATGTTCCCAGCTGGTCGCCATTTTAGAAATTGACTAGCCCGAAGTAACTGCCCGCATCTACACGCGGCAGTGAAACGGGATTCCGAAATAAAGCCTTAACTCGAATTAGCTGGTATTCCTCCTGCAATGAGGTTTCTCTTTACAGCTCATAACATTACTGAGTTGGGGCTCTAAAGCAGGACTGGGCAAAATACGGCCCAGGGACCTGATCCTGTCTGCCAAGCCACCGGATCCAGCCCACAGATCATGCTGCTGGGACCCTCAGGCATTCAGCTGTGCAGTTTACAGCACAGTCTGTGCAGCTCTCTGCTTTGCAAGGTGGAGGAAGCTTCATGCAATCTCCCAGCCCCACGGCCCAATCCTCAGCTCCTATTGGCTAGAAACAACTGGCCAATAGTAACTGACGCCGCAATCTCTCAGCTCCTATTGACTGGAAACAACCAGCCAATAGGAGCTGAGAGATTGGCCTGGGGACGGGAGCAGCGCAAATCTCTTTCCCCTTCCGGAGCTGAGAGCCATGTGGAGGGGCAGCTTTCAGTTTCAAGCCGGGCTGCAGCAGGCAGGGAGCCCAGCCTGCCTTGGAGTGCTGCAGGGCTGCTGCTTAGGTAAGCGCCTCCCAGCCAGAGCCTGCTTCTGGCACCCCATTCCCTCCTGCACCCCAACTCCCTCCCCAGGTCACCATCCCAACCCTCTGCACCCCTCCTGCCCCTACCTTCCAGACTTTGTACCTCCTCCTACACCCCTCCCCCAGGCCAGAATCCTCTCCTGCACCCAAACAGCCTCCTAGACTCTGCATCCCATTGCCCTGCCCCAAGTCACCACCCACACCCTCTGGAGTCTGCACCCCCTTTTCCCCTTCTCCCGGGTCACAGCTCCTTCCCAGACTTTGCATCCCTTCCTAGTGCCCCTCTCCCAGGTCAGAATCCTCTCTTGCACCCATACCCCCTCCCTGACCCTACACCTCTATTCCCTGACCCAGGTCACAACCCCCTCCTTTACCCAAACTTCCTCTCAGACCTCACACCATCTCCTGCACCCCCAGTCCCCTACCTTTTGCACCCTTCTGCACCCAACCACCCTAGACCCCGCACTCCCTCTACAGAAAAGTGCAGCCCTTGACCACTTTCCAAAATTGTGGGCATGGCCCCCTGCCAAAAACTATTGCCCACTCCTGCTCTAGAGGCGACTGTAATACACCCAATGATAAATCAGCAAGCCAAAACTCAGATGAAAAAGCAAGAAGTGTTTGATTAAAAACTATCACAGTACTTTTGAGAGTCAATGCAATGAAAATAAATAATGGTCTTGAATAGGCAGGAAAACAGTATTTGTTTGCACACAAACTTTCATGCTCAAAGCCAATGTTGGGCATGGCTGAGAGACATATTTCCCTAGAAAGGTGATCTTCAAAGTTAAAGCAAGTCTCCATAAAAGATCTCACTGTATAAAAATTAAAACCACCCTGTCCCAGCACATACACTTACTAAGAATTTTCAGAACTTCTGTTTTTAACAAGAACTCACTAAGAGAATTTAATTAGCATTTAGCAAATGAAGACAAGTCACAAAACCGTAGAACTGATTTCTCCAGAGACTTCTGGATGAGGACAGTCTGTATTCTGCTGTCATTCTGTCAAAAGTAGATTAATTCAGATTCAGAGGTTTGGTATGTTAATTAAATGTCCTTAAACTCAAGGGCCTGATTCTTTTTGACACTGAGGACCTTGTACATCACTCTGTATGTCAAAGAGCCTTAAAGTGAGCATAAATGTCAAGTTTACACTCACTTTAAGGCTCCTACATACTCCCAGGCAGTGTAAAGGGGCTTCAGGCTAGATATACAATGGAGCTGGTGGTATAATTTCTGGCTCAGGGAGACATACCCACACCAACTCTGATCAAAGTAGCATGCTAAAAATAGAATTGTAGCAATGGTGGTGCGATTGTGGAATGGGCTAACTGCCCTGAGTATGTACATACCAAGAGTCTTGGACAGTCTGGCTACATTTAGACTGCAGAGTTAAATTGAAAAAAACATGCAATTTGTGGTATGCAAATTGCGTATCTTTTTCCAATTTACTTTAGAAAGAGGCTTTTCTGAAGTTTGGCGTGTCTACACAGCACCAAATTTTGGAAAAAAGTGCTCTTTCAACACATCCCTTATGCCTTGTAGAACAAGGTTTACAGGGATGGCAAAAGAGCATGTCTGCTTTTTCGAAAAAAATTTCAAAAAAGCAGACGTGTTCCTTGGATGCGGCATTGCTTTTCCGGGATACCAAAGGTATCCCGGAAAAGCAATGCAGTCTAGACATAGCCTATCATATCTGGGACAGGTTGCCTATCCACTGTCTGCATTGCCATGGCTATATTGCTATATTGAGTGCCTCAGTTTCCCTGTTTGTACAATGAAAGTAATTATGCCTCTGTTTTAAAAATCTGAAGAAGAAAAGTGCCATGTAAGTGCAAAGTTTTGTTGAATTGTTAGGAATAGCTACTGTCATACTGACAGAAAGTAAAAAATATTGTGTAGAGATGGAGGATAAGAAAAGAAAAATGCAAGTAAGTATCCTTGCAGGCTAATTAATTATTGTGATGGTGTAACATAGGAATGCATAACTAGGGAAGGGAATGGTGGGAGAAGTTCAGAGTAGTTCTGCCGAATTCACATCTGGAGATAGTCGTACCCAAATATCCTGGAAGTTCAGATTGTTTTTCATTTTTGTTTTATTTTGGTTTGTTTTTTGTCTTTTACCTATCTCTGATTTAAGATACATTCTGCATTCTTCAGCTTATCATATTCCCTCTATCATATTCTCCTTATTTAAAATGCTATTTTGACAAATTGTTGTATATTAAGTAATACTAATTAACAGTCAAGATGCAGATTAGAACAATAGCTGCTCTTTATTGATAGCTGTGTTCAATACAGTGCATATGAGATCTGGAGTTCATTGGCTAGTTCAGGATCTCCAGCCACACAACTCCCTTGTAGGATATTGAATATCAACAGAGGCAGGCAGTGAAGTGCAGAGAGAAGCATTACATCATCACAACTTTCTCAGTGGCTTAACATAACCCAAGAGCAGAAGGCAGCTACCTGGCCACTGCTGAAAGCTACTCATTAAGTGTTTCCTGCGTGTGCCAACCCCTCCCAACCACTGCAAGAAACAATTGTGTTGTCAAAGGCCCAAGAAACACAAGTGCCTTGCATGAAGCCATCTAACAGATTAAAGGCTTATCTTCAATATATCCATCTAGGAATTTATACTCATCATTGCAGTGTGTGAGCACCACACAGACTTTAATGTGTTTTCCCTCACTGGGGTAGGGCAGGGTAGGGCATGGGGTAGGGCATGGGGAACTGAGGCACAGAGAAATTATAGACCAGACTAACAAAGGTATGTAGGTACTTAAAGAGGCAGATAGGCAGTGCCTGATTTAGGGGCAGGTGACCCAGATTACTTACTGCTTGTGGTGCTGAGCTTGGGGAGCACCCGGTTTAGGGTGCTGTTTTTGTTGTTAGTTTAAAAAAAAAGTAGAATGTTTGAAGTAAAATGTTTTAGGTGTTCCATATGTGGATTCATTTTTCACTGACCTTCTAGAATGTTCTGGACTTTTGTAGGATCTTGTGGAACCCTCCAGAATTTTTGAGAAGTACATTTTCCTCAAACCTCTTAAAATGTTGTCAGCTAACCATTCAATAAATGTACATGAGAGCACCAAAGATGCTTCTATCCTGGGGCAACATTTGGTGTGGGGTCAGCTCTGCAGATAGGTACTGACAGGAATTTGATTTCAATGGGAGTTAAGTGCCCACCCTTCTTAAGTACTTTTAAGAAATCCCACTAGGCAAATGTATTTACACACTTAAACATCTCTGGAAATCTGACCCAATTGACCTGTTAAAGGTCATACAAAGTCAGTGGCAAAGCTAAAGTCTGAAACATAGGCACCCCCTATGGGGTGCTCCAGCAGAAAAAAATTAGCAGGTGCTTAGCACCCACTGGCAACCATCTTTTCCCCTTCCACCTCCCCCCCCCAGCACTTCCTGTCTGCCAGCAGCCCAGCCGATCAACTCCTCCTCCAGCACCACCCACCAGCCACCATCTGCTGCTTCACAGCATGTAGGAGGCACTGGAAGGAGGGGAAGAGCAGAGATGGGACATGCTATGGGGAGGGGACAGAACTGGGTAGAAGAGGTGCAGCAAAGTTGGGAAGAGGTGGGGCAGCAGTAGGACCATGGAGGGAAGGAATGGAGAGGGAGCAGGGCCAGGACCGGAGGCAGGAAGAGGAAGAGTGGGGATAGGAGCTTTGGGGAAGGGGTGGAGTTAGGGTGGGACATGGGGCTGAGCCAGGGTTGAGCACCCCTGGGCAAAGCAAAAGCTGGTGCCTGTGGTCTCAGCACAGGTCTCTTGAGGTCCAATGCAGTGCCTTACCCACCACCCCATCTTTCTTGTCAGGAACTGCTTGGCTCTCAGGTCTTTATCCAACCATGTGGCTTCCATTATCAAGGTATATATTTGTTTCACATGCCCACGCCCTTCTCCAGGTATTCAAGTCTTCGCTGTCCTTTACCACCCACTAGGTTCGCTATTCTAGCCTATCAGCTTTTCTTTGGTTACGTTCAATTTATTTTTTTCAGCAGGGCTATCTGTCTTTTTGCTTCAGCCCCACGCTGTTCTGTGATGAGAGCCACAGGTGCAGTCTGCCTGCATTCACTCCTTAGGGTGCACCTGAGGTTCAAACATGGAAAAGAAATGGAAAGTTAAATCAGAAGTGAAACTGGGCAAACTCTGCCTGGAAACACTTCAGACAATTCATAGAAAGTAAACAGAGAGCAGAAGGAAGGAGAAAAAAGATCTAGGGAGAGACTCACTGTTGGAAACTGAACACACAGCACTGGGCCATGGTCTTGATGGATGTGTGCAGATCACACTGTAGGCTGATCAGCTGGCATGAAAATATTGAACTTTTCAAGTATTTCCCATTGAAAGACAGTCACTTCTAGCTAACAGCACTCAATTGTCAGGTACAATATGTGCTTTTTGAATATACTTATGTGTCTGCCATGGATTCTATACAAGCTGCTGCAAGCTTTCCGCTATAGCAAGTAGGCATGTAATGTAATGACTTCCTCAGCAGAGTTGTGAAATTACTGCATTGTTGCTTTGTGGGTTTGTGAAACAGCAGGTGAGCAACCTTGCATCCTAGTCAATGTGGTGGCTTTGCTTTCGCACGCCTTTGTAAATGAGATGCCTTCATTTCTGGAGCTTGTAAAGAAGCTGTACCTACTCCTATTCTACTGGCCTGGATGCATTTTGGGCACTAAGGGGAAATCCATCAGCTAGAACATTTTCATTGGTTCCACATGTTAGGCACATGTAGTGGTCATTGCCAAGGTGAAAGCAGATGTTGGAAGTGGTAGAGTTTTTCTATATCATGTAATGCTTAAAATAGCCATTCAACCTGAAAAAAAAAATCTCTAAAAAGGCCATAACTAGTAGAAAGATCATTTAATTTTGTCCAGAATTGCAGAACGCTTCCACATATAATTGATAATGCAACTCTGTACTCAAAATAATATTGTATCCGCACATTTGGGAAATAAAAAATATTCTTAGTCCCTGGTGTCTATTTTATGCATTTTCCTGTACTTTTTTGCCTTCATCTGATTGAATGCCCAATAACATTTAAACATTACATGATATAGAAGAACTGCATCATTCCAGCAAGCATGTGGTAGCAATGAAACTTCTCTAGGTGATGGGTTACCCTAACTCCATAATCCTTTTTAAATCTGTCTGGTAGATTACCTAGTCACGGATAAATGGAAGAGCTAACCATGAAAACCAGCTGCTGTATATAACTGTCTGTGGCTCATAATCTTTCTTGGACCACATTGTTCATCATTACACTGTTGCTGTAATTTTAAAGGTCACTAAATGCTGACTTGGAAGCCAAAAATATCCCTGAATGATCGTTTTTCTTAAAATTTTGGTTCATGCTTATGACCAGAATATTTCAGCCTCAGTCTCTAGCACAAATTTCCAGACAAACAGATCCTTTAAAGTAATAGTGCTTTTTTTGTATTTTCCGTGAGCAGTCAAAATTCTTCCTCAAACTGAGATATCTTTTCATTAGAGGTGTTTTCAAATTGGTTTTGTTTGTGTGTGCATGAGTCACTTGGTCCTGAAGCTGATGAAGGTTCCATCTCCATTGTTGGATCTTGTGGGCCATTGTGTAGTTTCAGCTTCTGTGAAAACTCCTACCTTATTGGGGTGACCATGTTTTGGTGCCAATGGAAGATAGCCATTTTGGGAGGCCCAGGGCCAGTTGTGTTGTGAAGCAGATGGGCTGCTGAATCATCTTCAGGGCAGTTGGCTTCCGCCCTCGATAAAATGAGTTATAACAATCAAGCCTGTATGTGGCAAATGTGCGGATCACTTTAGCCAAGTCTGAATTCATTAGGTAAGGCACTCAGCCTTCTAGTTAGGTGAGCATGAAACTCTGTGTTTTATGCTGTCATTGCTATTTCCACATGCAGTAACATTGCAGCATTTTTGTTCAGCCCCTACAACTGTGTGGAGCGAGATCAGGAATATCTGGTGATCAATAGTATTGAATGCTGCAGAAAGGTCCAGTAGGATGAGCATGGATGTATTTGCCATCTCTATGGACAGGGGAGGCCATCCACCACAGCAGTCTCTGCTATCTCTATTTCATTCCCTGGTCTAAAGTTTAACTGAAAGGGACCAATATATTAGCTGACCATGGGTTACACTGGAGGGTTTCTCCAACATAAGAGACTAAGAAGTCTGCCACAAAATAGTCAATAGGACAGTTGTGAGGACAGTCATCTAGGATAAGAGAGAACTACATTCAAGTCCCTGGTCCAAATCAGGCAGAGTAGAGACTTGCATCTTGGTCTCCAGTCTTTCAAGTGAATCTCCTAACTACCAAACTATTGAATGTGTAGGAGTTATGCTCTCTTGTTTTTCCACAAAAACACTTGGAAAGATTTAGGCTTTGTCGTGATGCGGAACAGAAAAAATGAAATCTCGAATGCTTGCACAGGATTGGAAAACTATTCCCTGCCCAGGTCTGGCTATGACAGAACAAGGACCCCTCTCATGCTCAGCAGATTTATGATCTGAGAGTGTGAGTCAGATAAAATGTGCAATTTTGCTGCTGCTGCTGCTGCTGTTGTGGTTACCCATAGTGGGAGGCCCTGCTCCTTTCTTTTTAAACTGCTTTGTGACTGCAACCCAAATGTATAACTAGTCTCAAAGGCTTCATTTCTAGCAGATATTTCCCATTGTGTATGCCTGAGGTGCACAGTAAGTGTGGAAGAACTTGCTCTTACCCCCATGGGCTTTGAGGTTTTTGAGTTTAAGTTAAAAACACACCCGTAAAAATGACACTTGGACCTTGGTAGCCTTAGAGGGAAAAAAGAGTGAATCCCCTGTTTTATGAAGAATAAAGAATGCATGAAAGTTTTAGAAATAGGGCCCTAATTGTTTTATGTTACCATTAACTTCCAGCTTTCAGCATCATTAACTGCAGAACGGGAAAGCTACTAACTTTCAGGGCTATAAATTAAACCAAAGAAAAACCTTATATTTATTGAAAAAGTAAGGATGGCTGCCAACATAGGCCTCCTTTCTTGAGAGCAGTAAAGGTTTGAAAGCACATCTCTTTGTTATCCTCGCTGGGCATGACAAGGGAAATTAAGAATGAAACAAAATTATCGTTGCTTTCTCATGACCAGGTGGCAGAACCTGTCATTCTAAGAGACCTTTGAACACATCCAAAATGTGTTTGGAAACAAACACTCTAAATTGCAGTAAGGAATTGCTGGTGTATCATCTAACCCTGCAACAGGCATTGTGCTCTTGGCCTCCTGAGCTGACATGTGATGGACACTGAAAACTAGGAACCCTGCTGCTAAGATTGCTAGTAACCTTTACCAAAGACAAAGTGGAATAAGATGAATATGCTCTGCACAAGTTAAAATCAGCACACGAAAGCCAATGTTGCTGTTCTTGCAAGACACTGCTGTGCCAAATACCAGTGAGTCCCCACTCAAGCAAAAATTTGTCAATATTCTCCTAACTAGGAAAGAGCATTTCTGTATATGTAGAATATTCTTTTTCATAGGGAGAGAAATAGTGTTTCCATTCGCAGTATTCCCTGCTGGCTAGTGTTGGAAGTGCAAGTGCTATAGGTCAAGAAGTGGAGTCTTGTGAAGCAGCCAGCTACAAATATGCTGAATGAAACTGAGAATCAAGAGGAGGAAAACTAATGGACATAAAATCTAACTCACTTAAATTATGGAAGATTAAGTCACAGATTGACTTGATCAATGTACAGTTGTATCTTCTTTCATCCCACTTCAAGACATAGCAATCAGATTTGCATCTGAAGTTTGACTACCGAAAAGTTCAAGTGTGTTTGAATAGGAATGGTTTGCAAACTTGACATCCAGATTTTGAACCTTCCCCTCCAAACTTCCAATGTCCAGATTCTCAGTTTTGGTTTGAGCCCATTTCTGTTTCTTGCATCCTCCCCAAACTATGCCCTTACTTCTCAATTGTTTTCTCCTAGCATCCTAGGGTTGTCTTGCTGTACAGTAATAGCCACTTCTATAGTTTCGTACTTCTATAAATAGGCTTTCTTACTCTCAGACACCTGAACTGATCTATGGGGAGAGAAATTACCTTTCATGGAGCTATAGAAATATAGTACTGAAGCTGTGGCTTGTCACATGTGTGTCTTGCCAGCTTGAGAAAGCCTTTTCTTGTAGTACATTCCCAGTCTTGAATCAACCATTCTGTTGCCATTATTGGGGAAAGCTACATTTTCCTATAACCTGGATGGGGCAAAGAACGGATACTAGTCGAGGTTTTGAATTTTCTATCCCATCAGTAGTTTCTTCGTGTTGCATCAGGAAAGCTTTGCACAGCTGGTGTAATGTGTGTATGAGTTTTCACTGGGTCACTGACCAAATTCAGATTCTCCAGTGTAACCATTTCCAGGTAATTTCCACAGATGTATTTTTCACATCTCCTCAATAAATTAGATTGAAAGGCTGTAATGAATGCATTGAGTCCTGTGTCATGGTGACAGGACAAGTCAAAAGGCCTGGAAGGGTTTAGAGAAAGAAAGTATGGGCAGGGGAAATGGGTGTTAACCTAGAACTAGAGCCATTGTTATTAGTGTAGATTCAACAGCCCCATTCAAGATAGGTGTCAGATGTTATATAAACATGTAGGAAGAAATGGTCTCTGTCCCATCAAGCTTATAGTTCAGTCTAGCAAGTGTCCTTGGTAATCACTGTTGTCATACTAATCAATTACCTGGGAGGTAGGAATCAAAATAAGGTTTCCTCCTTCCACTAAGGCTCCCCTCTCTCAGGAAATACTCTTAAAATATTTGTAATTTCATGTATCTGTGTGCGTTGCAAGAGTAAAAGGAAACTTCAAGAGCTAGGTATAAATATTACATGGAATGAACTAGAGAGGTGTGTGGATTTGGTACAGATATATAGTCACATGCATGCGCGCAGAGTATTTGTTAATGTGTGTTATTCTAGCATTGTTGGCATTCACAATTTCTAGTCACTTTTAGAATTCATGTTGGACCCAGATCTTCTTCTGTAGCCCAGGAGCTGAATCACTTTTCAACTCTGAAAACCTTTGTTCATATGCAGAGCAGAAATGAAACTGGATTGGAAAGTCTATTGCCATGTGTGAGCACCCAGCACAAAGCCTCCTCACTAAGGCTATGTCTGCCCTACCAGGTTATTTCAAAATAAGTTATTTCAAAATAATAACTCCTGAAATAACTATTTTGAAATAAGTTTATTCCTGTTCACAAGCAGGGATTATTATTTTGAAATAACAAGTCCATTATTTAGGGTGCATCTACACTGCACCATTATTTTGAGATAACGAGCGTTATTTCGAAATAACAATGCGAGCGTCTACACGGCCATTCTGTTATTTTGAAATAATTTCAAAATAACGGACGGCTTATTCTGAAATCTGTAAACCTCATTCTACGAGAAATTATGCCTCTTCTGAAATAGCTATTTCAAAATAAGGCGGGTGTAGATTCTCCACTGCTACTATTTTGAAATAGCCCCTCACTAGGGCCATTCTAAGTTATTCCTTCCCAGTGCCTCCTGGGGCTCTAAATCGAGATAGCACATCTACATTAAGGAAGCCTGCCTCAAACTAATGTTGAGGCTTCCCTGCAGTGTAGATGTGCTATTTTGAAATAAGCTATTTTTAAATAACTATTCCCGAATAGCTTATTTTGAAATAGCCATGTAGTATAGACATACCCTTAGAAATAACAGGCTTGGTAGTGTGGACACTTGCCTTGTTATTTCGAAATAGGGGGATTTATTTCAAAATAAGCTACTCCCCAGTGTAGACATGCTGTAGGAGGCCTACCATTGATGTTGCTAGGAATGCATAGACAAGGTTTGGCAGAGCTGCCCATGGCAAAGTTGCATATCACCTGTCACCATATTCAGGCTGCTGTTCCTTAGTCTGTTACTTTCATGAAAATTAAATTTGCTCCGACATGCACAAGCAAAAATACCAACAACAACGACAACCCCAAACGTATAAGCCTTTCACTGCCACTTACACTTCAGGTGTGAGCAGGACTCCAACACAACCAGGTATATGTTCAACAAATCTCCATGAAAGTCAATTAAAATAGAAAGTTTTGGCCAGTGAATTGATTTAATATCTAGGGGCATTTTAATAATATTTTCATGCTCAACTGCGCTACAGTTTTTTTGCTGCTTCTTAAAACTTCATGATATTAGGTCAGAATTATTTCACACTCACTGAACAATGGTAATTATTAGCAGGTTTTTCCCATTCGGTTTGACAGGGTGTGCATTCTCTTGGCATAAACTTTCCATGCCAACTTGACATCATGGTGGTTTTCCTTAGCATGGGTTTTGCATTCAAAAACTGTTCACTTTGAAAAAAGGAAAGTACCCTAGGTTAGCAGATATAAACATGTGTCTGTTTGAAAATGTGAAGTCCTGATCTTTGTAGAGGAATAAACTATAAGTCCCTTAAGAAACCTTTTCTAGCCTTTACTGCTTCAGAGGGTTCTATGAACGACCATGAGAACAGAACACCACATATCTAAGTGTTACTTTTTAAGATCTTAATTCAAAGCTGATTGGAGACAACCAGTTTTCGATTGGCTTTGAATTGGGGGACTAACTATATTAGGAAAATCTATCATCCGTGAATGCATATACACTAGAGGCTCCTTCCTGAAAACATTTATGCATGTGAATAACTTCATGTACATGAATGGTTGCAGAGCAGTCAGTGGGGGTTTCAGGCTACTCACATGTATAAGGCTATGTCTAGACTGTTGAGAAAAGTCGGAAAAAGATACGCTAATTGCAAACAGCAATTTGCGTATCATCTTCTGCTTTTTTTCTGAAAGAGGCTTTTCCAAAATTTGGCCCGTCTACACGGGGCCAAATTTCGGGAAAACCTCTTATGGAATATCCCTTATTCCTCTCACCGTGAGGAATACAGAGATGCCGAAAGAACACATCTGCTGTTTTGGAAACTGTTGCGAAAAAGTGGACGCGATCCTTGGACACAGCAGAGCTTTTCCAGGATACCCTTCTGGTATCCCGGAAAAGGTCTGCAGTCTAGACATAGCCTATGTGTTAGCAGGTGATACTTGAGATACTTGGGAGTGATACTTGAGAGTTACATACAAGTTTTTACTGTATGACATTAACTTTGGTGGATTAATCACCAAGAAAATAATTTTAAAATTCCCACTATGTATTGGGCTTGTTTTACTTTAATGGAGAAACAAATCCCCTTTTACATTTTTTCAAAAGTAAATAAATGAACTTTAAAATTAGCCTGCCAAACAACCTTACAGATATTCAAACAACACCTTGTGAAAATGCTTTACAGACATTTTAAATTATGAGCAAGAATATAGGCTCCTTTTCAGAACACAGAGGAGCTTAGATCCCTCATGGTGAAACTTCTACCTTGTTCACTTTCTCTACTGAGACCTAGTCCATTGCCTATTGAAGTGAATGCAAGTCTTTCATTTGACTTCAGTGAGCTTTGTATTCAGCCATTGTTTCCTACCTGAAAATTAGATCAGTTGCTGAAGCTGGAGGAACAAACATGCTACAAATTTACCAGGGAAAACACCTTGTGTCATTTGGGCAGACCAGCTTTTTGTGTGTCTGACATTTAAATGCATTTCATACAACATTCTGTTATGTTATTTAAAGCAAAAAGGATATTCAACTGAGTCAAGATTTTTTCCAGGTTGGGGGGGGGAATCAAGTGTTGGTTTTTTTTCATCTTATTGTCATTAAATATGTTTTTATAAGGCAAACCCAGCAGTATTCTATTAATAAAGTACATTTCTCTGAAAGACTGTCTGACTAGTCTTTGTTTTTTACTACTTTCTTAAATGAACACTGAAAGATAACAGAAGTAATCATCAGACACAGAAGGAGGGGGAGTTAGTGAAATAAATGAGACTAAATCTCTCATAAAACAACAGTATTTTAACTACATAAAAACATCACAGGCAGCCACATTACAAATCTTCACACATATTTTTTAAATAGAATCAAGAAAGATTGCCATAAGGCAATATGTTCAGAAGTTTATCTTCTGCCATGTTGTAAAATACCTATGAACAATCTACCATGTGGGCTCCCAAATTCAGAGGATCAGTAATTTGGCAGTGACTAGTTATTAATAGCACCAGCTGTGTCAGCACTGACCAAAGAGACACCAAGAGAAGCCAAGAATACAGATGTCAGTCTCTTCTGGACTCTGGGTGGTGTATGCCATCTCCTACTATGGTCTAGAAGTAAGTGATTATTCAATCTGGCTTCATAGCTTCTTGGAACAGAACTGTTTCAGGAGCAAAATGCCAGGGGGGGTTCTGCATACCTCCCCAGTACACAGCAATATCAAGTTGGCTTAGGTATGTTGTTAACACTGGAAAGATTCCTTCTGTTCTGAATTGTCAGCCTGGAGAAGGGAATGTCAAACTTGACAAATCACTGAAAGGAAGCATGGTCACATGGTTAAGGCACTGGTCAGGGACTGAAGAGATTTGGACTCAGTCCCTGATTCTTCAACAGATTTTCTCTGTGACTTCCTGTCACGGGGTGAGCAGCCTGTTCACCTCCTCCCCCTCCCCACCCCCCAGAGGACTGGGTGGATCGGCTTCACCCCTGTGGTTTATCCCCAGCTAAAGTCCCTCTAGCCTGGGCGTTAGGGACCCGAGCCTAGTCCACCACGCCCTGGTCGGCAGGGTAGTGCAGCCACTGGTAGTATCACATCCCTGTCGGTGGGGTAAATACGGCCCAGTGGCCAAGTCTATCACACCCCCATCGGTGGGGTATATGGCTCAGCAGCCGAGTCTATAGTTCACTGGAATGGCTTCCCTCTCTGGGGGGGCAAGGAAGAGGGCTTAGGGGGCCTGGGCCCTCCCTCTCCACCAGGCCCCAGCCCAGGGCCCTATCAGCGGTAGGTGGTTCCCACCACTGGCTGGGTGGGGAGTTCCCCCCCCAAAGCCCTCCGAGTTACCTCCTGCTCCCCACCCTGGGCTACTTCCTACCCCTGTCCGTTAGCCGGTGTAGTCCCCACCTGGGCTGGCAAATGCTGCTGTGTCGGCAGCTGCAGCTGGCACGGTGGCTTCGGCTGGCATGGCGGCTGCGGCTGGTGCAATGGCGGCTGCGGCCCGTAGTTGGTGCGGCGGCTGCAGCTGGTCCCGTGAGGGCGGCTGCTCTTGTGCTCCGGCCAGGTGCTCCTTCCCCTCCAATGGCCAGCCCCAACTCAGCTGCTCCTCTGGCCTTTATAATGGGGCTGCAGTTGGAGCATGCCCAGCAGCGCTGTGCAGAAGGGGCCTTCTCAGCCCAGCAAGACTGGTTAACCCCTCCCTCGGCCAGTGCGGGGTTGGTACACCCCGCCACACCTCCACTTAAATGCCTTGTGTCTCAATTAACCACCTGTAAAAATGATGGTGTTAATATTGTCTTTTCCCCAACCTTCATTTCTCTTGTCTACTTAAGTTGTTACTTTCACTCTGCCCTGAAGAGTTTTCTATAGCATAATCCATTCCTGATTTTAGCTGGCACTATTAGTTGCTGCCCTGATACAAATCAAAACTGATCATAGTATGATCTGCTATGTGAAATCCCTTGGTATAAAAGAGATTGCATGAATTGATTAAGCACTAATAGAAGACCCTATTGCAAAACCCATGAACATTGTAAAGAACAATACAGTCTAAATTCATGTCAGAGTGAATCAAGGAAAATCCAGTGCACCTCAAGGCAACCCACCCACCAATACCACCAGCAACAATGGAAGTTTACCATTTAATGTCAAAGGAAGAGGAAAGAGGAAGGTACAGAAAAGGAAAGAAGCAAATCAAAAGAATGATTGATGACAGGCCAATCAAAAAAGCAAATGTGCCCTAAAGCCAGCCAGCAAGGGACTCCAATGATAACTGCTAGGCAAGGACTTAGGTGTTTCCATAGGAGTTTTTTTCCCCATTATTTCTCACCACTTCATAGACCATTTCTGTTCATAAAAAAAAAGGTGTGTGTATTAAACTCTCCACAGCAATGAACCAGTGTAAGATGACAGTTCTGTCAACCTGTTCTCTGTTAATTTCCTACCACCCCAAAAAAATCCAGTCTAATACACTATATATTGTTAGATGGTTTTGCTATGTTTGCAAGCTGGTAGCCATACATTAGAGGGGATTTTGCTTTTTATGGGAGTCCCCCATCAAAGAGTGTTAGTGCCACATATTACCAGAGCAGAAGCTGGTACCAGAAGCCTATGGGGTAAAGGCAGCAGTATAACCAGATGAACCAAAATAGAACTTCCCCTTGATTTAAGTAGTAGCGGTTGCATGCATTTGTTGTCCTTCCAAGTAGCTGCTTGTATATCTCATTCTTCTGCTGGAAATAATTTGTGTTTGCTTTGTTTTTTATTAATAGTCTAGCAATTTGCATCATGGGATCTTGTGCATAATCTATTTAAGTCATAGAGCAATATTAATAAACCTGGATCCAACCAGAAAGAAAAAAAGTTGCTGAGATAAAATGACAAGTGAACTGAAATGTCACCACAAAGCTGGAACTACTTTTTTTTGGTTTGGTTTGGCTTCTTCTTAGAAATCATTTGTTTAGTTCTGGTATTAATTATCGTTTGGGCTAAAGGCTAGCATCCCTTTGCACTCAGCAATGCCCATGAGAGACCAAGTCAAAAAAGAAAGCAAGCAAAGGACAGGGACTTGTTGTTTTGCATAGGCAGAAGGTAATAATACGTGTTACCTCTTCAAGCCCCAACTGAAGAAAGCACAGAAGCATGTGAATTGACTGTCCATTTAAACAGCCCCTCAACCTCCAAAAAAATCTGTCAATGACAAGATTTTTGCTCAGAATGTCATGAGGGTTTGGCTATTTCAGACTGAGATAAATCTCATCACCTCCCTTCTTACATTTAGTACAAATGGGGTTTTACCTTATTTACCTAGCTACGGCTTAAAAGGGTATTTTTCAAAGACAAACATTTAGGCAAAAGTGCCAAAGGTAGATTCTTCATCTTCTTACAAAGAGATGTGTGCATTGCTCATCAAATCTATTTTACATCTAATCTGTTTTCTTGTATCAGGCTTATCACCATAGTAGCCACATGATATGTTTCCATGCAGAAAGGGTATTGTCATGGTGCTGGTGTGCCCTGTCCTCTGGATGGAAGAGGGGGTATTTATGCTCCCTGAAGTTCCCCTCTCACACTTGGGATGCTGCAGCCTCCATGGCCTATGTCATTTCTATGGTCTGTTGTTAGGGCAGCATGGCCAGTCACCAGCATCAGTTACTGAGGTCTTTCCCTTCAGGGTGGTGCAATCTAGAAGCCAAAGTCAATACAAATCTAGCAGTCAGGATAGCATGGCCTAGACGCCAGAGTCAATACAAATTGTCCTTGCAGTCAGGGTAGTGCAGCCTAGTGGCCAGAGTCAATCATGGTGGCTTCTGTTTCCCCCTTGGGGCCCTACCCTAGGGCCTTAATGGTAGAGGGGTGGCTCACTCCTGGGTCAGCGGGGAAATCCAAAAACAATGTGCTGACTCAGTTCGGTGGGAGATACCACACTCTCACCCCCTCTAGGTCCCTTCCTACCCTGTGTCCTGAGGTTGGCAACTTCAGGCCTTGGGGTTGCTAAGTTCCTCCGCAAAGCAGACCCTCCAGGCCACTCTGGGCTCTGGGCTCCATGGGCAGGTAGGACTTTCCAACCTGCTGAGGTTCTTCAGCAGGAGCCTCCATCACAGGTCTTTCCTCTCTAGCTGTCCACCCTCACAGAGCTGGGTTATTGCCTTTTATATTTACTCTCCAGTTAGAGCATGCCCAGCAGGACCTAGGGGGCATGGCCTCCTCAGGCAAAGAGTGGGATTACCCCTCCCAGTAGCAGCGCAGGGTTGGTGCGCCCCATCACAGGTAGATTTACAAAGAATTCCATGCCAAGTGGGTCTGAGTGCACAGCTGGATCAGAACCCGCCCCACAAATTGTGGGGGAGGGTTGCTCAAATCTAGATCTGAATTTTGTGACACAAGTCCAGCTCTGGCTGAAGTGCCTTTATTCACTTAATTGTTATTGACACTAAAGGGAATCATGTGGCTGAAGCCCTCCACATTGTTTTAAGACTAAAACTGGGTAAGAACTTATGAGATTTTTTTAATTCTGTCTGATTGCAATTAGATGTCAATACATTATTTTAATTTTTAAAAATAAATTCTAAATCCAGTTTGAAATCTCAAAATAATGTTCTTATTAATAATTGCACAAAAATAAGAATAAAATACTTTCCGCACGGTGTGTTAGGCTGTGTTTTTCCTAAGACATGATTAAAAGTTTGGTTTCCTTGGGCTCTTTTTTTGGAAAGGGCTCTGGCCAAATCGGATACATTAAGCCACACAACCGGGATATCACGTCTCTTTTATAAATCATGGTAAGTTCATATCAGGCAAATGTATGATTTTACTGCCTGGCATTATATCTTCTATTCTGAGTGAGCCACGTGCAATGGGTGTGTTCACATGAAAAATGCTGTGTTAGTTTTGGACACTTTATGCTTATATAGATGCTTTTTGGCCTGTGTGGGCCGGAAGAGAAACCAATGACCTGAATAGCCAAGCATGAATCTCAGTTAAAACATTTACACAGCTGAGACCAGGAATCTCTCCAGTGCTTAGAAAAAACAGTTGAAGCTGTGACCTTCTTTCCAATGTCTTTGCTGCCTAAAAGAGCAGCATGAAGGAAAACTGTCCTGGAGATTTCATTTGGAAGAAACAGAGACACATTTCCATTTTCATGTCTGGCCAGGGCAGAACTCTCTTGCTGCTACTTTTGGTGGGAGTTACCATCTATCAAAGCAGAGAAAAGGATGAAATTCAGAACAGACGGCTGATGTTCTGAATTTCACAAAGGGACAGAATTGCATCTGTGCCCAGGTTCGTTTTTTAGGCCTGATCTACAATTAAAACACTTAAAAAACAACAAATAGTTTTGCAGCACCATAGAGACCGACAAAACATGCCGTTAGGGTGACACAGCTACCGTGCTGTGGGGTGTGAAAAATGCATACCCCTGAGCGCCATACTGATGCCAATCTAACCCCTGCTGGAGAGGCAGTTAGGTGAAGGGAAGAATGCAACTGTTGATAGAGGAAAGTGGAGCTCCCACAACAGGGGAAAATCCTCTTATGATGCCGTAGGAAGCATCTACACTGCGGCTGCATAATCACCATAACAGAAATGCAGACAAGGCCCCAGTCTCCTCTGTTTACCACGTCAGGTCTGTGGTACTGAACCCCAGTCCACTGAGTCCCTAAACTGCCTCCCTGTCACAACAGTATGCTGAACTGTTGCTCCTGACCAACAGCCAGTGCGCTCAAGGCCTGCAGTCCACAGGAGCCACAGTGCAGGCCCCAGACTGCTTGGACAGACAGCAGTCACAGTGCATAGCTAGACTGTATAAAGGCACAGCTTCCTCTCGCAGTTGGGTATGAGTAACTGACCATTGCTTGCAGGTTGCTGCCTAGACTGCCTTGCCTTGCTGCCTTACCTGCCCTTGCCTCACTAGCCCACTGACTGGGGATTGGCTCTCCTGGCTTCTTACCCCTTGAAGAGCTCCAGCCCTTGCCCCAGACTGCTTTGGATACACATTGACCTCCCAGCTACTCGACCACTTGTACACTTTTGACCACTGGTCTGGACTGCTCCTAGCCTGCTTCTGCCATTGGATGTTACAGTTTGCTCAGACCCTTTCAGTCTCCCGCTAGGCCTCTTCAACCAGAGAAAGGCATGGAACCCACAGGTATGGTGCCGCAGGGAACTATGTGCCTCCAGGAGCAGGTTTGGGTGATAAGCCCCCCCTTTGGGAACAGATCTCAGAACTGCAAGCAAGAATGTTGCTCATTGGACCCAAACCCACAGTAACTCTGAAACTTGACATAGGTCCCATTTTAATGTTTTGTGAACCAATGAGAGCACTATTTTCTGTGATGGCCCAATACCTACCAGACAGACTAGGCAATGGTGGAAGTGATCATCAGCCTTTTAATAGGGGAGGCCCTGAACTGGTATCATCCTGCCCCAGTTGGCTTAGTCAGCGTTCTAAAATCTTTGTGATAATTTGTAATAATGCTTACTGGGCTTGCAGCGGGACCCATGGAGACTCAGCTAGGAGCTGGAAGTCAGTCACAATGTGTACACCCCACTTCTCATGCCTGGTGGCAGATCAGGTTTTGAATGAGCTGCATCGGTTCCATCTTGCTCTCTGCAAGGAAATAAAAGACAAGTGTGCCTGCAACGAATCCCCAATGGATATTGAACCATTTATGGAAATTTGAATCCAAAACTATATCAGACTCAGTGAGAAGCAACTTCCACCCCCTCATCCAGGCACCACTCTGCAAAGATCTCCTTGCCTGCGCCCGTGCTGGTGGACTAAACATGGACCTGACTGGACCATTCCAAATAGGAGCATCAAAGGCAAGACAAGTTGTACTTTTCCTGTGGTGATACCACCCACATGGTGTCTGTTTGTCCTGCCAAGTCCCCAAACTGCATGGATCCAGGAACTGACCATACTCAGCCTCCATAAAAGCGGGGTGGGGGATGGTTAAACTCTAGTGGGGGGAAAACAAAACCCCTGCCCACAACGCATTCCTGACACCTGGCCCAACACCTCAAAATTGTCCTCAGCTATAACTCCAGCTTTATCTTCAGCCTGTGGACACCAGACAGGTACTTCCCCCTCTGAAGACCCTGACTGAATCTGGGCAAGATGATAACTTCATGGATGCTATCATAGCTCAAGTACTTGGCCTTCCCATACACCCTAAAGCAACTCCTGATTTAGTTGAATCCATTGATGAATTGCTGTTTTGCAAATAATTACCAAGTTTAAGACCATAAGAATCGGCCATCCTGGGTCAAACCATTGGTCCATCTGGGCCAGTATCCTGACTGCCGACAGTGGCCAATGTCAGGTGCCCCAGAAGGAATGAACAGAGCAGGGAATCATCAAGCGATCCTCTCCTGTTGCCCAGCCCCAGTTTCTGGCCGTCAGAAGTTCCATTGCAATCTAGAGCATGGAGTTGCATCCCTGCCCATCTTGGCTAATAGCTATTGATAGACCAATCCTCCACGAATGCAGTGCCAACAGGTCATTGGTCTTCTATAGTCCAGCATTTGGAACCTGGAAGTTTAAAAGAAATCCAGGTGGTCACCACATTTCCAGAGTACCACCAATCTATTCTAGTAGAACTAAGTGGCTTCTTGTCTTTCCAGGAGCCCCATCATGAGGCTTAATAAGAAGCCTCTCTGGGGAAGACAGTGCTGGAGAGGGAAAGTGTAATTTTCTAACTTTAATTTATATGTAGCATGCAAGCTCAAAGGCCTGGTCTACACTAGTACCTTAGTCTGAAACGAGACCCTCGAGGTCAAATTTGTAAGTGATGAGTCCACACTACCAAGCTCGTTATTCCAGAATAAGAAAACACGGAATTTGAACTCTGTTGTCCTGCTTTTCATGAGGAATAACACTATTCCCGAACTTGTAAATCCAAAATAACATTAGTGTGGATACAATTTGAACTTATTGGCCTCTAGGAGGCATCCTGCAGCTCCCCAGCTTACTTCCTGGGGCTCTGAGTCCAAGGTAGCACGTCCACATTAACGGAGCCTGCCTTGGACTACATTCGATTCTTCTCTGTAGTGAGGACATGGAACTTTGAATTTGTAAAATCAGGTACCCAGAAGTCAAACTTAGTAAATTCAGACTAATCTTCTAGTGTAGACAGGGACAAAGTGTAGCAAGGGGCAGGAGGCACTAGTCATCCCAGGTGCAGTGCTGTCCAAGACACTCAATATCCATATTGGATGGCTATCCCCTCCCGTCACTCATATTGCTGTGACTAAGCTTTTGTCAGTAGCATGCTACTTGATGAAAGTTCGCACGGGTATGTCTGATTGAGCAAATCAGGAAATTACATCTTCCAGCTGCAGTGCAGCTAGACCCTTTATTTCACAAAGGATGTTGCTCACATGCAAAAAAAAGTCAAAATAGTATCTTCCTTTTCTTCTATAAGATGCTAATACTCCTTACAATATACATGAAGTACAAGGTACACTTCTTCAGTCTTGCCCTTGCTAACATAAATGTGCTGCGCAACATACTCTAAAAAAAGGCCACATGCAATCTTCCCTCTGGGGCAAGGAAGAAAGAGGAAAAGAAGCACTAGTGACAGATGATAGTCATGTCACTTCACAGACTACTGGGAGGTGCTCAGGTACACCATGATGATAGGCAAGCTCTAAAAACCAGAACAGAAAAAGGTGGCCAAAGGACAGTCATAGAGAATTTTAAAATATGCTTCATGGTTGTTTTCATCTTTAACTTCATTAAAGACAATGCATTTTGCAAGCTCACATACAGAGAGAGAGCTGAATACATCTGTAGGAAACATATTTCTTTCTGACAGACTATAGCACACTAGAAAATCAGTTACAGTTATGTTTTCAATGTTTAAAATAATAGCTGTTATTTTTCTGTATGATTCTCATAGGACTGTAGTCACTGTAGGTAAAAACAATACAATATATTTCAAACAGCTGTCAGCAAGGATTGCGTGTGGCAGTGAGAGGGGAAAAACAGTATCTTTCTAAACCCTGACGCATTGTGTAATGTTATATGGGGCTTTTTATGGCCTGTGTGTGTGCTGCGCGTAGAGAACACAAGCTTAGAGTTCACTGTGGGAAAAGAAAGGCAGCCTGAAAACATGTAAACTGAGGAGGAAGCCCATAGCTTCGTTATTGTGATACAGCAAGCCTAGTTAGATATCTACTGGGAGATTAAGGGAAACTTACCAAAGAAAAACTTACTGTGAAACTCTAATATCATAATAAATCATAGTGAACCTAGGGTACGTCTACACAGCAGGGCTAAAGTCAAATTAAGCTACGCGACTTCATCTACATCAATTGCGTAGCTTAAGTCAAAATAGCTTAACTTGGCTTTAGTTGCTGTCTACACGGCAGGAAGTCGAAGGAAGAACACTCTTCCTTAGACTTCCCTTACTCCTGATACAATAAGGGTTACAGGAGTCGGAGTAAGAAGTCCTCCAGCTCGACATTATTTCAAAATAAAGGCTTGTAGTTTAGACACGCTCTTGTTATTTCGGAATAACGTTAGTTATTCTGAAAAAACGCTGCTGTGTAGACATACCATTAGAAACTAACCCTGTGTATTGTTTTTAGTTATTCATTGAGGTATACTCCAGTAAGAATTAGGTGCATGGATCAGGAAGCTGGATAACCCCTAGATTCTATATAACAAACAGAAGTAACTAACCAGCATGGCATTTAAGAAGTAAAATCACTAGAGACAAAACACCAGAATGCACAGAAATTATCCACAATGTTATGCTTTCTATACCTGGACGTACCAGATGATCACCATTCTACCAATGCAAATGATAGTTAGATCCAAATGATGTTACCTGAGAAATCTGTCAGCTAGTTTTAAACTATGGAGACTCTTTCATGCTCTTTTCAGGCATTTGGATTTTCATAGGATGAGGAAGTGTTCATTTTAGTTCTATAGATGTATAGCTCTTCTTTTAACCCGGAATGCACGTAGTGTGTATTAGAAGCATGTGTCTCTGCAAGGCAATAGCCTTCCCTGGAGATGTGTGAAATATTTGCATCCAACTTTGAACCCAGGCAAACTCTACCTCATGTGTCAGTTGGGCTTTTCCTTGTGTAGGGCTCAGAGCTGATTCATCTGTTACCCTCTGCTGGTTGGGAACTTCCCTGGGCTCAAGGCGAGCCTGTAATTGAAAAAAGGAGATGCGGCTTTATGAGTCAGCACTGCTTCCTCTGTGACTGATAGGATCAAAGGGACAGCGGCTGATCAGGCAGCCTGGAAGTCCCTGCACTGCTTGAGGGGGGAGTGAGGTAGAAGAGGAAGGATGGGAGGAAAACTGAATTAGAACTACAGCTGGCAGCTGAGAGGGCAGGACACAGGAACTCTGGGGTGAGACTCTGGCCAAAATTACAAACATTTGTGTCAGAAAATGGATGAGTAGGTAAGGGTTCTTCCTTTTTTTTTTAATTTTGATTACAGTGAAGAAAAAAAAAAAGACGAACTATTAGGGCAAGTCTCAGAACAGTAGCCGAGTTAGTCTGTTTCAGCAAAAACAACGAGGAGTCCTGTGGCACCTTAAAGACAAACACATTTATTTGGGCTTAAGCTTTCATGAGCTGGAGTCCACTTTGTCAGATGCAACATAGTAAAGTCGACCGATTAACCAGTCCGCCGATCACCCCTGCCCCCATAACAGCAAGGCAAAGATCTCAATCAGTCCCAACCTGCTGCACTTGTGAAGTTTGTCAGGCCTGAAGGGAGGCCCATAAAAGGTTGAAACTTGGTGCAGTTGCGATGATATTCAGAAGCAGGCAAAGCCAACGGCAGGGAGCTCCCAGACTTAGGGCCCTGTGGCCCACAGCTTTCAAACGCTAACGGTCAATCTCTGAGGGAGATGGCAGACCAGGCTAGCTTTCTTTGTTGAAAGCTCCCATGATTAATCCCTGACCTTTACTCACACTGAGGAGTGGGAACTGAGTGTGCCTGTGGGACCTGAGAGAGTGCTTCCCTCTCACCTTGCACCCAGAAAGGGAGTCAGGATGGTGTTTTCCTTTTGTTCAGACTGCTTTATATCCCCCACAAGGAGTGGATTCACTGAAAGGCACAGCGGGGATGCTGTGCCCCATATCCCCAAAACAGACCACAATGTTGCAACCATGAAGAGAATGACATAGGAGGCTAGGGAGGTGCCCGCTGTCAGCAGCCAGGGATGACCCTAAAATGTTAACCTTTATCATTATGACACATCTGAACACGCAGAATGCTACACCGTAAAATGGACCGCTAAAAATATACAACTGTTGTGTCTCTTCCGGATCATGTCTGTCACACACACGTCTAAAAATATGGCCCGGGTCTCCAGCCACAGGATACCAGTAATGTCAGTGGGAAGCCATTCATGCTCAATGGGAGTTACTCACATCCTGCATAAGCATGCTCTCCTTGAAATCTGCAAGCGTTCCTTCAAGGCAGTGTGTTGTTGCTTACTATTTCACTCATCTACCAGTCCACAAAGCACAACTTGTTCACTGATTTACAATTCCTTGGGATGATTATTTTGGCTACTGCTTCGGCTCATAAAAAAAACCCTGATTGAGAATGAAGCTTTATTTAATTTAGGTAAATGTATGGTTTTCAGATCTTATGTAGTTAAAATCCTGGGACCTCCGGGAATGCCACTGTTTAAAATGATAACAATGATGATCCTTCCTCTTTTATTTCCAGTCATCTTCTGTTTTATGTCACTGACTTTATTAATGATGAGCCCATGCCTAGTTTGAGCTGAGTTATTTTTTAGAAGACTTGAGAACTTGTCCTGGAATAGTTGAAGTCTAAACTGTATTTTCTTTCTGTGTCAACCTGAGCTCAATGTTCACCACTGTAGTGTTCATATTACTGCAAATGTTCTCTCAATATTTATGTCTCTTTGGCTCTTTATATTTCTGATTTTTCAAGACGTGTGATGGCTTTTACAGTCACTCAGCTTTTGGTACACCCCAGATGGAAAAGCTGGTCTCTGCTTTCAACACGGCAGAGTTGATAATGGCACAGTTAAGCAGCAGACAGTACACCAGTACCTGCCAAATCAAATGATGAAATACCCATCACTCATTTGGTGTAACAGAGAATATCAGCAATTGTCAAAGGACATTTTCATAGTATTATTGGCTTTTGCTTGAAAGCAAATATCTTGGCTTTGCCTCAGCATTAAGTATCTAATTTTGATGTCACTTTTACACAGGTATTAGTCTGACTTCTGTGGAGTTACCCCATATTAGCATCATGTAATTAATGCTAAACCATTAATTTATTTAAAAAATCATATGTAAATTATTTACAGTGGAATAGAATATTATCCCAGGAATTTGTCTCTTTGGCTCCATGTTTCTGGCAATCTGCACTGAAAAAAAATTCCATACCCATAAAATTCTGGGACAGCATTCTCTACTGTTACTATTTGGCTAATTTCTCTGTGCAGATGCACTTGTGCAACTCCCATAGAAATCAGTGGGCGTTACATGCCTGCATCTGAGGACATAATCTGGTCCATTCTTTTTTTAAATAGCCCAACAATATTTTAAATGCCAAGTGCCAAATTTTGTCCTTAATTACACCTGTCCATTCCTACTGACTTTGTTTGCATGGTATAGATAACATGGAAGGCAAAATTTACCCCCAAATTATGTACTAACAAGAATATCACTTTTGAATCTTATGATGTTATGATCTTATCAGTAAATGTTGTGTGCTGGATTCAGAAAATTACCTACTGGGATTTGTTTCCATTGTTCTTTTTTTTTTTTCTTTTGCTTTTATGGAAGCCTCAAATGTGTTGTAAAAAAAATAATAATGTGAATGAGTTTGTCCATGTAAATGTAATTTGGGTGGTTTGCTTGCTCTGAAAGTGAATACCACAAATACCAACCCAGAGTGATCTACTATTCACCAGTTTGCAATATGGTCGCGTCCTTCATCAGAGCAGCTGTATGCTCAATTAAAATATGTAATTAAAACTGGTTAAAACAGAGAAAGTATTATATATCATCTTAGCCACTGAGGACAGATAAACTCACTGAGATGTGGATAACATTGGGAGGCAGAGAGGAAAGGGGAATGGCAGAAATTAATATGTCAATACAGTAAGAAAAAGATATTAGCATTACTGGGGTAAATAAGCTTTTATTTATTCTCCATGTATCCTATGTTCTTATGCCACTCTCAGGTAGGATGGTGTTAGGTTTCTGTGCTTTGCTTTTGCACATTAATCTCCAAAGTTTGCCAAATCCTTGAACAAATTTCTAACAACATCCATTCACTACCTTCAAAACATTGATGTAATATCAGGGTGATTTTTCTTTCATTTGCTTATCTTTTAGTTATAAGACAAAATATTTTGTTTCCAGAATATACATACACACATACAAACAAATATGGAAACAAAAATATATATTCAAAAAATATCTGAACAGATTTCTTTACACAAAACAGAATGTGTGTAAATATAGCACTTTGTATATGTTAAGATATTATGCACGCAGACAGAGGTTTAGATTACAGTTTAAAGAGCTGAACAAAAACCGGGCTGAGACTGTGTATCAAATACATTAGGGTGGTGGATTCTGAGGAGTAAGCGCCTATAACTGCAGCTACTCAGCCTCCTGGCAAGTGAACTAGACTGTCTGATGGACTGAACAAGGTTCTGCCTGAGGAAATTAGCGGGCCATTAATTAAACCCAGCAGCAGCCATAACTTGCTGGCTATTCAAACACACTCCCCTGTGGATTCACTGCCTCCCACCAAGCTTTGCTCCTGCCTCCACCCTGCTCTGCACCCAACCTTGTTCCAGTCCTGTCCCAGCTTTGCTCCTGTCTTGGAACCAGCCCTGCTTGTGCCTTCCCTAGCTCCAAGACAGGGTATGTCTACACTGCACCACTATTTTGGGCTACCAGAAGTAGCCCAAAATAGCTACCCCGCATCTTAACAAGCCGCCTGTTATTTCAAAATATTTTTTTAAATAACGGGTGCGCTATATTGCCATCCCGGTAACCCTCATTCCATAAGGGTTAAGGGATGTCTCAAAATAGTGCCTTATTTTGAATTTTGGCAGTGTGTACATGCACCAAATTTTGAAATAGCCTATTTTGAAATTCAGTCAAAATAAGATATGCAATCTGTGTAGCGCCAATTGCGTATCTTATTTCGAGTTTAGGGTGCTGTGTAGATGCACCCTTGACTTGACCCTGATTTCTGGCTCTCTCTATATTTGCTTTATTTGCTTTCTGATTTTTGAGCCTTTAGGTTTCAGATATTTTTTAGCTTATTTCCCACAATCATGGCAACTAGAAATGGCTTTTGTGGGGCTTGATCCCACTCCCACTACTGCCAGTTGGAGCCTTTCCATTAACTTTAATAGGGGCTACATTGAGCCCATAATGAGGTTACTTTGTGAACAGTGTTCACATGAATTTTTAAAAGCTAGACATTTTAATTTTAAACACAGTGTCAAGCAGTTTCCATGGGGTCTTCAGTCCCTAAATGTGACCCCTAAATGCTACTGTCATGCAAGCAAAAAGTAATAATAAGTAAAGTTCATTTTAGATCTGTTTGTTATTTCTAGCATAAAAATAGATCACTCCAACCCAATGGGACTATTCACCTCTTTGTTTCTTGGCCAGTGTTTGACTGTTGTTGTTTGTTGTTGTTTTTTAAATAGTTTTCCTGTTCTGTTGTTACAGATGAATTCTTGTAAATATTTATTCTTATACTTGCTGTAAACTTATTCTTTTCCCTCTGGGGAAACTGCGGAATTCCAGATGTGTAGAGCTGAAACATTTCAAAAATAAAAGGGACCTCAAACTATAGCCACACAACAGAGAGGGCAAGAAAGCTTGTTGCATCCTTAAAAAGCTGCTGTGTGCAACTTTGCTGAATGCCGCCGTCTCAGATCTTAGGGATGTTTGACTTGGCTGAGGCTGAAAAGAGTCAGGATGAAGATTTACAGACAGGAAAAGGGTAAAATCTTGCCTCTTGATTAAGTTTGAGTACATTTCTCCCTACACCTACTAAGACTGGACTCCCTGAGCTGAAATTGCCATGATTCATATCCAGTCCTGTTGTTTTTATGCTAAGAATGTTGGTAGAAGCATGATCTATTTGTCTTTTTTATCGAGAACTTGTTGTGGGCAAAGGGGTTCTAATCCCATTGAAATCGATGGTGAAATGCCCATAGACTTCCGTGGTACGGAATCAAGTCCACAGAACGCGTATGTGAGAAGATGATGGGAGGGGAGTGGCATGCATTGGGATAGTTCGTTGGTCTTCCTCTGTACAGTGGAGTTAATGGTTTTATAATACTGTTGCCAGTACCACTCAAAGATTAATTTATATAAGGGATTTATGTCCCTTTCCTGAAGAATTTATTAAATATAAGACAAGCAAACAATCAAAGGGGTAGAGATGAGGGCCACAATATATGAGGGAAGTGCTCACGGTTAACCTAGAGGCAATCTAATGTTTCAATAACATTTGTTTGAGGCACAATAAAGAAATTATTACCAGATACCCACAACCTTGCTTTAATAAGCTGTTTGGCTTCTCATAGCTGTCATGTTAGAAATGTTTCCTCAGGAGGGATTTAAATACAGAGCAGGTGGTGACCTTTTGTATCACTAGCAATTGCTCTTCCACGTGTAGTGGCAGTGTGGCTTAAGTTTCAGAAATAGTAGCATGTTGCTGAAGAAGCGGGTGTGGCGCTGTGAGAAAGGCAGATAAGCAAGGACAGGCATCATTATAAAGGGCTTTGAAGGGTGAAGACAAGAAGCTTAAATGGGATGGTTGGACTTCCAGGGACCTAAAATGTGATGATTTTATAGAAGATGAATTTTTCATCTTATCTGTATCTCTGTGCACATCATAAAACAAGTAACAAATTTACCCATAACTATCATTCTCTGTCCAGAGGAGACTCCAGGGACCACTGAGATTGCTGAATTCCAATACAGATGAATTTGGTTCCAGGTCACTATTATCAGTGGATGCAGTATATCAGTGAGGGGCAACCTAGGCTAGTGAGTGGGCCATATGAGTGGCTCTCCTTCATCTCAGTGGGCTGCAAGATTGTCATAACCAGGATGACAAGTATCAGAGGGGTAGCTGTGTTTGTCTGAATCTGCATAAACAACGAGAAGTCCTGTGGCACCTTATAGACTAACCAGGATTGTCTCCCAGGATAGGATAGTTTTGCTAACTGCACCTGCGTACCTAGAATTTGCAGGCTGTGTCGACTGAACTGTAGCAGTGCTTTGACTGGATGCAGAGGGAGTACACGGCTCACACAATGTTGTGTGCAATCAGTACACACCTCACTTCACGTTCCCTTGCATTGCATGTGTGTCACTTTTGTAATACCAGTAGGAAAAAAACCTACATGGATGAAAACCACCACTGCAGTATATAGCTAGCTATAGACTATATGCAGTATATAGCTAGCTATAGACTAGCGCTCATGAATCAAAGCTGAAATATTTGTGCTATACGTCCTGAGTGAGATGCCTTGGGCTTGCAATGCCATGCCTAACTGGCCCGTATTATTATTTTTTCACATTTCTGAGCATGGGAAGGGCCTAATCCTTCTAGACATTGAGTGCATCTGTGTGAAAAGGAAGAAGTGCTTGTAACCTTACAGGTAGATGTCAGCACCTTGTAGATATGTTCACTCACAATTGTAAAACACGGAAAGAAAAAACTATTCATTCTCTGCCTGCAGGAGATTTGCAACCACTATTAATATCTGTGACTTTACTAATAGAGATTTAATTTGTCATCTAAATCTAAGGAGAAATGAGTTTTAACTTGTTTTTTTCCTTATTATCGGAAGATGGTTATTACGGGGCTGCAAAAAATGATAAAACCAAGCTGGGTAGCTCACTTTCAGTCAAAACTCATGCTAAAAACACATTCATCAAAATGATTAGAAACTAACGTTTTAAACTTTCATCAGTTAAATAATCCTCCCAAAAATATAAATTAACCCCAAAACCAGGCATCTTGAAGAATTCAAAAGTTTAATGTATTTTGGTAAATATATCACAAACATGGATTCGTTCATTTAATATTTTTTCTTCTGAAAGACTTACTATAAAGCACGATGGAACCACATAATTAAATAAGGCATTTTTGTATTGAATTTAAAATAATTTCCATAATACCAATGACAAGAAACTGGCCGAATATATTCATTAGGGATTATATTCCCGCCCAGGACACATATACTGGCATAAGGATGCTAGCTTGTGGTGTTTGTCCAGCTGAAGCTGACTACGGGCAGCTTTTTTCAAACTAAAGTCCACTGTGGGGAAAAAAATGGCCTTACACACAAATGAAATGCTCTAGCTGACATGTATTTTAGTTCTGTGTATCATTACTGCATGTGTGTTACCTAAGAAGTTTAGGATTCCTCTGCAATCCTGAAGTATAACCGTGACCCATCCAAAATCCAACTGAGTCCTTCAGCCAACTTTGGGTCAGTCCCCTAGGGCACAGGGGTATCAGCTTTGAACAGATGAGCTGGCTATGAAATAACAACATGCATTCTCAGAAGCATAGTCTCCTGTCGAAGGGCTTAATTTTGCATGGTGTTAAAGCCAATACAGCCGCTCTCCGAGTTACGAACAAGTTACGGACCAACACTTGGTCCGTAACTCGAACTGTTCGTAACTCGGACCCCATAGAGTTACACGCGACTGTGCTGTTCGTAAGCATGGGTTGCATTCGTAACTCAGGGACCGCCTTTACGACCGCTCCATGGGAGCTTTGGTCGTAAGTGCGAACGGTCGTAACTCGACCGTTCGCAACTCAGGGAGCGGCTGTAGTGATTGAAGATGCTCAGCGGGTTCCATTGTCTCATGTAGTGGATGTGAGTGAACTAGGTTTTAACTGCAGCGGGAATGGAGAAAGGCAAGTTACAAGAAATGGCAGGGGTAGGGGGGAATGGGGAGAGAACGGGAAAAATCTGGGAAAAGTTTATATAGTCAGAAACAAGAAGATTTTTGCATCTGTTTAAGGAGAGCTACCAATAAAAATGACCAAATTCTGCAAGCTTCACTCATGTGAAGACTCCCATTTAAATGAACTGGATCCCTCACATGATTAAGATGAAGTGAATTTTGCCTAAGAACTGCTCTACCTACTACATCCTAAATCTCCAGGTGTTTTGCTTTTTAAATTTTATCTTCACTAAAAATGATTCACAAATGTGTTGTGCTTTTAAATCATCTTATTATGCACCAGTCCATAACTAGTGTGACGTACTAGGGGTGCTGTCTGCTCTGTAACCCGGTGCCCCCCTGCACTGTGATGTGTGATTCCCACTGACTCATCCACATGTTGTGATGTAGTGTCAGTTCCTTGCTGGTTGCTATGCTGTGGGCTGTGGATGACCCCTACTGGCCTCCGTCTGTGAGCACTGCCCAGCAGGTGGGCTGCCTAGGTCACGGAGACAAAGACCCAACCGGTCAGACCGGTTGAGGGCAGCGAGGGAACTAAGGAAGTGAGTGTGCGAGGGAAGGGGCAGTCTTGGGCTGGAACCATGAAGGAGACAGACTGAGGAGGGGGCTAGGAATCTAAGGACCCAGGCACCCCATCTCAAGGGGGTCTGAGGCATCCTGGCCCAGACTCCTGTAGCCACACCACATCTATGCTGTGCTATATCCTGGAGAAGCAATAAACCCTCTCTATTCTACGGGCTGGCGGAGTCTGTTCTTGCTGCTACGGGGCTGCAGGATCGGAGGGAACCCCAACTCGCCATCACAGTGGTGTCAGGGGTGGGATGCATTGCACCCCATGGATGGAGCTTCCAGCAGCGAGTGACGAGGAGCAGTAGAAGGAAGGGACTTGCAAGAGCCAGATGGGCTGGAGACAGAGCGAAGTTATTCCTGGGAGTCGTGGGCCACTGCTACACTTGGTTGGTGAGTCTACACCCTGGGGATCGGCGGGGAGATGGCCTATGCCTGACTCCTGAAGGCAGACCTTGTGGGGCTGTGCAGAGAGAGGGGCCTGCCCATGGGGAAAGCAACCAAGGCCCAGTTGATTGCCTGGCTGGAAGAGAATGACCCGTCCAGGGGCCTGGATCCTGTCCCAGTGGGGAGCAGCCAGACACCCCCTGGGAGCATCTCAGGCTCTCAGACCGGACAGAGGGCTGGAACCCACCAGAGAGACATGATGCCCACCAGGCCATGCTATACCAGCAGTGATTCGTCCAGGGCGGGGTCCAGCCCGGCCAAGTTGCGGTGGCTGGAGATCAAGCTGCGGATGAAGGAATTGGAGGTACACGACCGTGAGAAGGAACGCCAGGATCAAGAGAGGCAGCGGCAGCATGAGCTGGCCATGGCGGAGCAGAGAAGCCAAGGGGCCCCGGCTGCGGTGAGTGGGGAGGACCCCAGGGGGCCTGGGCCGGTCAGATGCTTGGAGAAGCTCGTGTTCGCCCAATATAAGAATGTGGGGGACATGGACTGGTTCCTTAGCTCCTTTGAGCGGGCCTGTGAACTGCACCAGATCCCCTCAGTGGACCGGCTGCAACAACTCACCCCCTTGCTGGATCAGGAGGCCGCAGGGGTGCTCAACCAGCTGGAGAATTTGCAGCCGGGCGACTACAAACGGGTCAAAGAGGCCCTGCTGCACAAGTTTGAGCTAACCCCAGAAACATACAGGAAGAAGTTCTGGGGGGTGCAGAAGGAGCCAAGAGAGACCTGTGTAGATATGGCCTCCCACCTGGTGCAATACTGCCGCAAGTGGGTGCTCAGGGTGAGGGCCCAGACCACAGAGGACCTGCGTAAGCTGATGATGCTAAAACAGTTTTATGAAGCGTGCCCGCCCAGCCTGAGGCTGTGGCTCAAGAAGCGGAGGCCAGAGGACCTCCAGGAGGCCGGGAAGCTGGTGGACAAGTTCATAGAGAGATGGTCAGGGTGTGAATGGGAGTCCCGGAGAGAGTGGGAATCATATATCACAACATAGGGGGGCACCAGGTTACAGAGCAGACAGCATCCCCACTACGTCACAACTAGATAGCATTTTTCAATAGTAGTAATAATAATGTATCACAGAAGATACCGTCCTCCAGTCTAAAACTCCCTTCAACTTCACCTGGATTTTTGCCCAATGATCAGACTTCGGAGGTAGTCGTCTCATCACTTTATTGCAATATAGTAGCGAAAGGCAATCATTTGAATTGACAAAAAGCAAGGCATTAAGAAATAACACAGATTGTTGACATAGTTAATTCCATGTGTGTATAAAAAGAACTGTACGCATGAAAACGAAATTGAAAGGTGAATGCTGTAGATTCTACAACTCTAACCTTCCTACAATCCAATCAATCTGGCAGACCGATGTGGAATTTAGACAACAGAATGAGATTTGCTATACAACGTGTTATTGGTAATGTTATTGTTTCAAGTTCTTAATTACTAATAGAGGTCAAATGGTAAATTACTAACAGTTTAAGACAATGATACTTGGTCTGTGGCTGTCAAACTGCAAGTGGTTCTTTAAAGTGTCTTCTGCAGCTCTTTGCAACACATGGTATTACCGTGTGATTTAATTATTAACCAATCCTGATGTTTTTACTGTGTAACTAACCAATTAAGTTATCAACTTGCACTAAATTCTTACATACTCTGAGAATAATGTGTGTGTGTGTGTGTGTGTGTGTGTGTATATAAAATTTTATTTATTTATTTTTATATATATATTACAAAAAATTAAATACTTCCCCTGTCTTTCACTGACTCCTTTAGGTAATGTTGATCACTAAGGGTACGTCTACACTAGCCCCCTAGATCGATCTAGGGAGGCTAATGAAGGCGACCGGAATTACAAGTCAAGCCGGGATTTAAATATCCCGCGCTTGATTTGCATGTTCGGCAGTCGCCATTTTAGAAATTGACTAGCCTAAGTAACTGCCCGCGTCTACACGCGGCAGTGAAACGATTCGGAATAAAGCCTAAATCGAATTAGGTGGTATTCCTCGTGGAATGAGGTTTACCACCTAATTCGATTTAGGCTTTATTCGAATCCCATTTCACTGCCGCGTGTAGACGCGGGCAGTTACTTCAGGCTAGTCAATTTCTAAAATGGCGATCGTTAGGAACATGCAAACCAAGCGTGGGATATTTAAATCCCAGGCTTGATTTGCAATTCCGGTCGCCCTCATTAGCCTCCCTAGATCGATCTAGGGGGCTAGTGTAGACGTACCCTAACTTAGCTCCTGAACTGCAGAATGTCTGAGTATCACTGGTCTAAGGGTTTAAGTCAATGAGACCTTTCTCCTGCAAATATGCCCTGAGAGCTCTATTCCCTTAGCCCTGGATATTTCAATGAGCTGTCTGGGTGGTCCCCATGCCCCTATAGAGCCCCAGTGATGTCAATAGGGTTTGACCATACGTGTTAAAGGTTGTGCAGAGCTCACTGCAGGATCAGGGCCTTACTGAGAACATCCCCTCTGGCTGGATATTTACACAATGCTAATTTGAACTATCAAGGACCTATTCCAGCATGTCCTGGGTCTTGTGCAATATTTAGAATAGGGTTTACTGGCATGAACTCAACTTGCGTGATTTCAGGACCCTAGCCAGAGATGTTCAGAGAAATCTTCCCAGGACATTATATAAACCAGTCTTCATAGTAAACCCATATCCATATACATATACCCCCTTCCATTCAGGTAAAAAAGAAATGTTTCCCAGTACAGAAGACCAATTTCTCAACCATTTTTCTGCATTTTGTGTTTAGAAGGTTGATTCTGTGCTGTAATTAGATGTTTTCTGCCCAAACACTACACAGAGAAATCCAACTGCGAGGATATTTTTAATGGTATTGATCACCAAATTCTTGACATTATTTAGAGCATTTTCATTTTATTGTCCAGTGGAAATTATGTCATTGATCAGTTGCCATGTTTATTTGACTATTTTGATAACCCCTTGAAAACTGATAAAATCTGAAATAGTATGGCCCCTTTTAAGGAAAGTCTAATCATGTTTTTGAGCCAGCTTTGGAACACATGGTTCTTTATTAGCCTAATAAGCCTCCATTATCCCATTCCTAAAGTTCTATTCAAGCCCTGTATTTAACGTAAAGTACCCTGCTTAGGTTAATTAGAGCATATTATCTTGGATGAAAATGCTGAATCGTATTCTGTAGAGTCAATGCTTGGAGAATTTGTTAATACACTGCATGTACCCAGATTGGTTCTTAATCTTAACCTTGGCGTGTGTTAGCAATGCAATTACCTACTTGCAATTGCTGCCTAGTTCTTGGCAAAGGGAAATTTTGAACAGAGGGTTATTTCACTAAAGATAGAAAATGACTCATTTTGATTACTCAGTCATGTCCTTTCCTACTTATCCACATACAATGGGAAAGTCTGATAGTACCAGAGGAAAAAGAAGCAGCATGTGATCATGTAATTTCCCTCACTTCACTGTTTAGTTGTAGTGAAACCAAAATGCTGATAAATGTAACGCAAGAGGGACTGATAAGTTTCATCCTTGTGAAAATTATTTCCAGGTAGAATCTGAAATGTACAGGGTCACTGACAGGTCCAGTATTGGGTGACAGGAATAGACTAGTCTGTTTTATTTTTGTTTAACACCAGTGTCAAGTCAGTTTTGCTTTCTGGGTCATACATTCACATAAAGTTCTCATTTTAAGATTGCAGACTGGGAGGGGAGGGAGAATATTTAAATCCAACCAAAACTGTTTTAAATTAAATTTGTTGCATTTACTATCACAATTGGTCTGTAAATATGTTGAGTAGAATTTTCAAAAGCCCCTTAATGGCTTAGGAGCTCATATCCCATTTTCAGAAGTGATGTAGGTTGTTGGGTGCCTAAGTCCCATTGACTTTCAGTGGAATAAGTATGTTGCAGGTATGAGCAATATGCATTATGGATGTTATAAATGTTGACAAAGAATCGTCCCTTTTTTCCAGTGAAAAATTTCTAAATTTAATTTTTTTCAACCAGCTCTACTGGTAAGCACAGCTACCATTAAGTAGCAAGTATTATTGATGGTTATAAGCAATCTATTGACCTGTTGAATCATCTAACAATTTATTTGATTAGCCGCTTATTAAAATGACTATTAACTACTTGTAAAATTAATCTTAGTACAATGTTTTTAACATTATTTTTTTTTAAACTGAAAATATTTCTTTCAAGACCTAAATTCTTAGACTAAACTACCAGATGGTATTCCTTTAAATATATATCTTGTGTCAGTACATCTGACATAAGCTTATAACAATGAGGCTGTACAAAACTTTGGCAAGATTTAGTTAGAACACAGTGTGAATCCATATAATCTCCCCCTTAGAATTTGATGCTAAGAGTCTGTGAGAGCTCTGATGTTAATTTAAAATGGCATTTTTGTGGGGATTCTGTTATTTAAAAAAAAAACTTTAAAAATAAATAAAAGAGCCAAATATTATACCATAGCAGCATTTTGGAGGTATTTCCTCAGGTGAATTGTAAATATAATCATTGAATACTAGAACTGTAAGGGACCTTGAGAGGTCATCAATTCCAGTCCCCTGCCCTCATGGCAAGACCAAGCATCATCTGACCCTGACAGATGTCTGTCTAACCTTCTCTTAAATATCTCCAATGATGGAGATTCCACAACCTCCCTAGGCAATATGTACTTAGATCCTTTTTTAAGGGAGAATGACTTTTTATAGACTATAAGAATTTTTCCACACAAAGAAATGACAAGTAGCAATGTAAATTGGTATCCAAACAGTTTTTATAGCATGTCTGATGTGCCTAGTGATATTGCAATGATAATCTGAAAGTACTTCCTGTTTACAAGGCAATAACCCTATTCTAGGCCAATAACTTCTGAGACTCAAAACTGAAAAATGTTAGTGTAGAACGCAGTGATTACTGAGTTAATAAAAAAGAATCTTAAAAATCATTAATATTATTTGACGTGTGTTTTCTGATCTTTCACCTCTGCACTCATCTTAGCTACTCTAAAAACCTCTGTTCTGGTTGGCTACTCTCCTCAACTTCATGCCTGACCAATTTCTAAGCCCTCTTCCCCCATCTTGTCAAACCATCTAGCTCCTCAGTATATTTTTGGTTCCCCTTCTTTGTGAGAGAGTAATTTTTGTTCTCACTGAGTTGTATATGATATCAGGAGTGGGATTGATCAGAGGATGTGGCCCTGGGTAAGAAGTTGGGGAAGACATGTAACAACATGAATGGGGAGTGAGGGAAGCCAGTCACATTCCAAAAGAAGTATACTGCAATCAGATTGGAGAGATCTATGGAGCCCAAGAGGAGAATGGAAAAGATGTTTCAGTCTTCATCTTAGCATCTATGCAGCGTGCTTCAGATGACCAAGATTCATCACCGAATTTGGTCCTCTGGCTAGATCATTACTTATCCAAGTCAGATACTGATGGGGAGTGTAACATGAATGCTGATCCATGCCCCTCGATGTTTCACAATAATAATAGAGTGGAGTGGGTTTTTTTTACTATTTTCTTTGAAACATGGCCTGTCACCAAAAATAAAGTTCTTCACAAAAAATTGTCAAATATCAACATTTTCCATATTTTGCATGAATTTTTTCTACAACAATTTTAATCACTATTGCAATTTTGGAGGACCTTGTGTTTTTTACATTATCAAATAGTTTAAGTTATCAAAAATATGGCTTTCACTGAGAAAACATGGATTTCTCAAAAGAAAACCCTCATACAATAGTCAATTAAAAAGACAGAAAATGTGGCCAACTGTTGGTCCATTTTAAATATTACAAAATGGAAAACCAAGTTCAACATTTTCAAAAATTTTCACAAAATCACTTTCTCATTTTTGACCAGCTCTAGTAACAATAACTTGCAGGTGTTTCCTGTTAACTCAGTAGTAACTGTATCCTGGGATAATAAAATTCTTTGGGGTTTGGCCCATTTATCATATTTAAATTATAACTTAAAGGTGCATCCTGTTTACGAGGTAATAGCTATAAGCTGGACTAAACAAACTCCTTTGGAGCCATTCCAATCTATTGTGTTATGTCAGACTCGGGCATGGACTTTTAGGAAGCTTGGATGGATAATGCACTCCGTAGTAAAAGTTGCCCCTGCCTTCTTTAAAAAAGGATGTAGTTTTGTCCATATTAGGGAATGAGGTGGGTTTTTTTAAGTTAAATCAGCCTCCAAAATGAAGGAGACAATTGTTTAAAAATCTTAGCTGATGGCTGGGTTATCAGACAAAACAAACCTATCTAGATTCTTTGTCCACAGATCTGAGCAAGAAAGAGCAGTAAATACTTAAAAATGCATACCAATATTTTTCTTCTCATTCTGGTGACTCCAAAAAGGCTTGCTCCTCTCACCGAGTTTAATCCCTTGCTTGGTGAATTTGGAACTGTAGCAGTGTCATTAGAACTATACTCATGTTACAAGACTGGCGAGTTCAGGCTTCTATATCCCTGTCTGTGTTGCTACCAGGGGTGAAAGGAAAGGAAATATCTTGCAGGTACTGTCCTATCACAACCCGGGTCCCTGCCAGCTCTTTAAATAGTTCCCGGCTGCCTTTTGCTGCAGTTCAGCCAGTTCTTGCTGGAGCTGCACACCTGGGCACACCCCTTTACTTTCACCTCTGGTTGCTACCAATTTGCTGGTTGGGGTTTTAAGACGTCCTTTTTGTGGGTGGGAACCTGATGATTCAGGCAATATGAAAGAAAAAAAATGTAGATGGGTCAAATGCTGAGCCTGTTAGTTCTCACCTAGAAAACTCTTTTAAAAACATTTCAGACAGATGGGGAAATATAAAATAAGCACAGTTCACCTCATGGGCAGTCCTGACTAAGGGCAAGATCAGGCCTGGGCAAATTACGGCCTACGGGCTGGATACAGGCTCCTTGCTTGTCTCACCCCACCTGCACACCGCTCAGAAAAACGGCTGCTGAGCCCGGCGGGGAAGGGGAAGAGGCTTCAGGTGCAGCCTCTGTACCGAGCACCATCCCATGGACCAGTTTCTGGGCAATGAGTGCTGCCTGTTTGAATAACAGACAGCCACGAAGCACCTCGGCCCCTACCCTCCAGCTTGTAGTTGTTCACACACACACACACACACACACACACACACACACACACACACGGCCCTGTGGGGGGGCAGCAGGCAGGCAGGGAAGCTGTCTGAGAAACATGCTGGGCTGCTGGCTGGGAGTCACTCAGGTAAGTCTCCTGGCCAGAGCATTCCTCTGGCACTCCAACCTCTCCCTTCCCCAACCCTCTGACCCCCTACTCCACATACCCAAACCCTCTGCCCCCTTCCCCCCCACACTCATATCCCCTCCCAGATCTAGCTTCCCAATCCCCTGCTCCAGATCACAATTCCCTTATGCCCTAGCTCACAACCCAAACTCCTCCATCCAAATCCACCGCCCTAGATCACAATCCAAACCCTTTGCACCCCCTCCTCCTGTATCCTAATCCCCAGTCCTAGGTCACAATCCCCTCCTGCCCTAGGTCACATCCCAAACCCCTGCACCCCAGTCCAGTGCCCCAGGTCCAAACCGCCTCCTTCACCCACACTCCCTCCCAGACCCCACACTCCCTCCTGCACCCCAATCTTACCCCAAGCTCCCTTTTGCACCCAGCCTTCATCCCAGATGCCGCACTTCCTCCATTAATATCATGGAAGAGTGCAGCCTTTGCCCACTTTCCAAATTCTTGGTGTGGCCCCTCTCAAAAATTATTGTCCACCCCAGGGCAAGACACTGAACACTCCTTTGAGGTGGTGACTGCTTTCAACTCTCACTGTGAGCGTTGGAGATCATCAGCACTTTCCTGACAACCTTCCTGTAAGCTGAACCAACATATTAATACAGCAAACATCCCACTAAGCAGGTCACCAGACAGTATTGACAAATTATTCCAAAGCTTCTATTTCATGTCACTGGCAGCCATGTTAGTTTCAGGATATTAGAGTGACAAGGTGGGTGAGGTAATAGCTTTTATTGGACCAACTTCTGTTGGTGAGAGACCAGCTTTTGAGCCACATAGAACTCTTCCTCAGTGCTTCTTCAGGAATGGCAGTGATGGCCTTAGCAGATTTAGGCACCTGAATGTTAAATGGGTTGAGGGTAAGGATGTTAAATAGTGACTAATTGACTAATTGAATAATCAGTGCATTGTGCTTCAACTATTCGATTAGTCGATAGGGCAATTCTGCCTTTGAAGTGTAGCAACAGCCCTAGGGCTGTTTGAAATTTGAAAGTGCTGCAGGGAGCCCAGGATCAGGGGACTCCAACTGATCCTGGGCTCCACATGGTGCTGCTGGTTTGAAATGCAATGTGCAGCCTAGGGACACCCCAGCTGGCCCCAGGCTGCACATGGTATTTCAAAGCAGCAGCACCTATTGACTAAACAAAAAAGTGGAAGCAAATTGCACTGACTATTCGATTAGTCAATTAGTCACTATTTCAAGCAGTGCTACTGCTTTGAAGTATCCCCTTGTCTCCCCTCCCCTTGCTGCCTCTTTCTGATAGAGGCAGCAAGGGGGGGGGGAAAGCGACTAGTTGATTATCATGTTGACTATCCGATAAGCATTTGCTTAGTCAACTAGTCCTTCACATCCCTAAGTCAGACATGTTGTCTGAGTCTTTACTGCCATGGGGTGGCCAACCCACAGCTCTCGAACTGCATGTGGCTCTTTCCTTAAAGAAATGTGGCTCTTGATAATTCTGAGCTGCGCACCCGGACTGCTCACAGCCAGCCACTCTGCACATGTGCCTCAGCACCTGCTCATGGCCGGCTGTTCTGTGTACGTGCCTGGAAGAAGAAGCGCATGATGGCGGCAGCTCTGGGACCCAGGCACTGGGTTAGAGCGGGGGCTGGCTCTGGGGGAGGAAAGGGGATTGGGTTAGAGCAGGGGTGGAGGTGCTGGGCTCTGGGGGAGGAGAAGGGCATTGGGTTAGAGCAGGGAGGCTGGGAGTGCCTGGTTCTGGGGGAGGGGAGGGTGCATTGGGTTAGAGCAGGGGGGCTGAAGCACCTTAAACTCAAAGTCTTCATGGATTCAGAATAAGCAGCCAACACAGATGTCATATTTAAATTCCAGGGCAAAAAAAGAATCAGCATGTACCTGGTTTAAACTGTGTTTCTTTAAAGAAAATTCAAAAACTATTGTTTACCAGGCTGAAACAATTATTCTGAGATATGGGTCTCTCCCTTCTTGTTTTTGAACTTCTCATATTTGCAGTCTGGGACTGACCTGAATTTTTAGAACTATAAAAAAGCCATAATCTTCATAATTTAAAAAAAAGAGGAAACCATACCAGAGATCAACAAGTTGGAGTGAAACAGGCAATTCAAATTATGCTAATTTACTTCGCAGTTCAGTTTAATTTTTAAAAACTCACAGGACATAATAGGGCAGTAGTGTTAAATTTAAAATATATGGTGGGGATGCTTTTTTTTTTTTTAGTGTAAGAATATTACTGTATTTTTAAAGGTGGTTTTTTTAATTTGATGTTTGTTCCTTGTCAAGTTCTCTGAAGACCTGTGGACTGGCTGTGAATTTTTTAAATGACTAGAGAGGTTTTTTTATTGGTTTTTGTCCAAAATATCCTGTTTTTATCGCTACATTTTGTGTACTATACCTATCTATAGTTAGATAGATAGATACAAATAAATATATAATACGTGGCACTTCACACTCTATCCACAGCTATTTTGGCTCTTCGTCTCTAACTGGTTGGCCACCCCTGAGCTAGCCCACTCTGATTCTCCTATGGATCCAGATTAATACCTTCTTGGTGAGGGCCAGATGCTTTTTAGACCATACTTTCCACCTAAACTGTTTTTTTATCTTGCAAAACCTTGTTGTAGTGAGACAGAAGCAACTCCTTTGAGAGCAGGGAAGGAATTTGGCCTCTCCTGCATATGTAGGGAAGTAACAACTTCAGCATGACGAACGTTCTGTACAGTTTCCAAAAGAGATACCAGAATTGAAAAATCTCAAGAAAAATAAAGAGCCAACCATTGCATTGGCTAGCATTATAGTTTGCATCAGTGTTTTGCTGCACTATTTCTTAAGAGTGGAATAACCCCCAAATGTTATTTTTTTGCTACATGCTGCACAGTATGAGTAATCCAAAAGAGAATAAAGGCTGGCATTGTGTGGAACACTCTCTCATGTGCTTGTGAGTCTCCTTCCAGCTTTCTGAAGGAATCAAAAAGTGTCCCCAGAGTTTCATGTAAACATGACATCTTTTTTTTCCTCTGGTTTTAATGCCCATCATAAACTCAGTGTGATGAAGCATTGATGGATGATGAGCCAATGACACATTAATCTTTTAAAACAGCTCGTATGTTTAGCGTCAATCATGTAATTTTTTTGTCTGGATACAGACTGTAAACATATATATATATAGTGCTGCAACAGAGGAAAGTTAGTTCCATCCATCCAGACAGCCATTGTGTATTCTTAGAAATCATAGCCACTGATGTGTGCATTACATGTACACATTGGTCTAATTTGTTACTGTATCATTTCAGCTTGCCAACTGTGTAACGCCACCATTTTCCTTGAGTAAAAATGAAATTAAGCAGAGAATATAAAATTTGTTCTAAAAAATTGCAATTTTTTGTCACTGAATAGTAATTTGGCCTCGGAGAAATTTTTCCAGAAACAAATGATTTTTCACAGAAAATTGAGCTTTCACCAAACCTATGTTTTTGATGAAAAGTGGGGGTACTTTCCAAGGAAAATTTGGATTTTTCCTCAAAAAATTGAATGGCCCCAAACTGCAATATTTTGGTTCTGAAATTCTGCCACAGTGCCTCATAGTGGCTGCAGTTGTGTCTTATGCTCCCATTCTCCTCTATGGGCTGAGCTCCTCAGCTGAATTTCATCTCCCATCATACACTGCCTCCTCGGACCAACACAGGAGATCATGGTGCATCCTTTGAGATGTAGTGAGACGAGCCTATTGAGATGAATGAGGGCATGAGGAACCTGAACTACAACTGCCTTATAGCAGCATTTCAAAATCACATTTTGAATATTGGGGGTTTTTTATTTTTGTGCTGAAAATTATGAAATTTTCCATAAGGATGGTGGGGAATCATTGTCCAGCTACCTCAGTTGTAATAATAATTCTCGCTATTTATAAAGTGCTTTGTGTCTAAGGTATGATTCAGTATCTGCAGCCTGTCACATTGTGACCCTAAAGTCACTAGCTGGTCATGGGAATATCACCGCAGTATAGTGTGATCTTCTGGTGGAGTAGAGCAGATATAGAGATCCCCTGACTGCCTTTCTCCCTGATGTCAAAGTCAGGGGAAGAAACATGGCCACCTTTCTGCTGAGCTCCAGCTACACTTTCTGCTCCTTAGGGCCCTTGGTAGATGGTAGGTCTTACAGAAGCCCTTCTCTATAGGGCCTGCAACTCTTTTGGTCCAGGACAGAGAGACTTCAAAGGCCACCATTCATGGATTCTAAGGCCATAGAACTTCTCCAAAAGAATTCCTACATCATAGCTTTTAGGGAAAAAAACCCAACAATCTTAATTTTAAAATTGTCAGAGATGGATATCTACTAGCACCATTGGTAAACTGTGTTAATGGTTCATTGCTCTCACCCTTCTTTGTTTCTAGTCTGAATTTGTCTAGCTTCAGCTGCCAGACCCTGAACCATGTTATAACTGTCTCCACTAGATTGGACAGCCTTCTATTACATATTTATTCCCCATGTAGATACTGTGACAAAGCTCCTACTTCCCCAAAGTGAATCCCGTGTTTCCAGGTAGCAGTGACTTAGTATTATCTCCCACTGCCTGGGAAAGCTGGCAACTTCTGACTTAACAGCTAGCCTCAGTGGCTCATTACAGTTCTCAGTCTAACCCCTTTACTTCAGGGGCAAGCCATAGTCTGATTTAGCCACTCTCATCATTGTCATAGCAGGGTGTAAGGAAAGAGATATTAATGGAATGGGAAAATGTTGTCCTAACCATATGATGAAACATCATATTTTCCCCCCAAATACAGAGGAGAAATAATTATTGAACACTGCCGTCTTCCCTGTATTATTTATAATCCTGCCATTTCCATCTTATAATAGACTCATATTATTGTCGTGATTCTTTTTGTTTCTAATGGATTTTTTTAAACTCCTTCTTATTGTCCTTAACTCTGCTGGCCATAGATTTCTTCTTGTCTCACTTGGCTTTCCTTATCAATTTTCTACAATTCTTAATTTCTGATTTATATTCGTTATTATCAACTTCTCCTTTCTTCCATTTGTTGTATATTTTTTCATTTCTCAGAGGGTTTTTTTTCCCATTTTTACAGTTTTCTTCCCTCTTTTTCACAGGTTGGTTTTTAATCAGCACAGCATTCTTCCTTAATATTGGGATTGTTTCTTTTTGAACATCTAGTAGGATGTTCATAAATGATTCCTAATGATCAATCTAATTTTTCTAATTAAATTCTTCCTGACATCTGTTTTGGCTCATAATTGTTTTCTGCTTTATGAAATTAGTCCTGTTGAAGTACCAAGTGAATATTACTGGTCTGGACTTTATCTTGCTTGTACCTAAACTTCCATGGACTTTTAATTCTGTGATCAAAGTCTAATATACAATACTGCTTTATTGACTGAAACACATTAGGAAACTGTTATCTATAATGTTCAGAAATTCCAAGGATGTTTTAGTACTAGCAGTGTGAGACCTCCAGCATATGTTAATCAAACTGAAATATCCCATGATAACACAAGTTTTTTTGTTTTCCCAACACGTTATAGATTGGTGAATAAGGAGAAGGTTATCCTGTTTGTTGGTCTGATTTGATGGTCTGTAGCAGACACCAACTAGTACCCAAACTTATGTTTTATATGTTAGGACATTGATTGATAAACATTCAAGATATTTTTTTCCAAATTAACAGTGACTCAGAAATGGGTACAGGTTGAACCTCTTTAGTTCAGCACCCTCAGGACCTGTCTGGTGCCAAACCAGAGAATTTGCCGAACCACAGGAGGTGAATATTATCTAGCAGCATTACCAACACTTCCACTACTTATTGTGCTTATTGGGCTCTTAGAAGACACATGGGGGTACCTTAGAGCTAAATAACAGCACAGAACACTGAGAGCCAGGACTGGTGGCTGTAAACAAACTTCATGGGAGCATAGGAAACTTGTCCATAACCATGTTAAGGGGATATCCTGCTAACTCAAATTATGTTGCACCACCGATGTTGCTGGACCACAGAGGGCGGACTAGAGAGGTTCAACCTGTAATGCCAATTTTGCATAGAGTGGTACTCCCCGATCCCCTTTTGCCCACTTGATCCTACTATATAGATTATAATCGTTAATTTTAACATTCTAAAATTGTTCTTAAGGTTTCAATAATAGCAGCTAGATCAAATTTATTCTAATAAATGAGCAATGCTAATTCCTCTTACATGTTACCCAAGCTCCTAGAATTCCTTTGTAAGCAATTCAATAATTTCTTCTTTGATTTCTTGATTAATTTTGCTCTCAACATCTCAATTTTGTGGTGCCTGGATGCTCATATCTTCCTTCTTTTCCCCCTTTCTTTTGGTATTAGTTTAACCCCCTCTTGATTACCTAGCCAGCCTGTCCCAGACTTTGCAAAGACAGAAGTACAATAACAGATACAATACTGAAAAAAATGGATTAAATTAGGTAATGCCTACATTTTAAGGTGCAGTGTATTGTGACTTGCCAGGATAGAGAAACACACTGGTAGAGCTTTCTTAGTGCTTCATAACCAGAATGTTTTTTGTAGCTGAACCCAAGACTAGATCTAAAAGCATTAGCATCTACTGGTTGAGCTAAAAGATAAGCTATGTTAGATCAGAGACTGGAGCAGCATATAAACCACAGTATGTGGCCTAGCCACGAGAGGGAGACAAAGAGCCACCCTATATGAGCATAGGTTACGAAGTACAGGTCCTTGTTCAGTAATTAGAAATAATATTAGTCCCTGTGTCCCAGTGACATCAGCAACTTACATCCACACCTACCAGCACATCACCTACATTCAGGCATAGCGTTTAAGGAGATGATCTGCCTTATAGGGGAAGACAGGAGGAAGGAGGGGTAGGAATATATGCTAGCACACAAGGCATTGGTATGTCTGCTGTAGCCTTTAGTTTTAATACATTGGCCTGTGATCTAGTCAATATACTGAAGTGTCCTGTGGCACCTTACAGACTAAAAAATATATTTGGGCATAAGCTTTCTTGGGATGAAGCCTACGTTGTCTTCATGCATCTGACAAAGTGGGCTCTAGCCCATGAAAGCTTAAGCCCAAATAGATGTCAGCCTTTAAGGTGCCATAGTACTGCTTGTTGTTTTTGCTGAAACGGACTAACCTGGCTACCCCTCTGAAACTAGTCAATATACCACTACTTTCAAAGCTGTTAATGCAAAATACTACTACGTTTCACCTGCATTCTCTCTTAATGGTTTGTTTGACTGTTTATTGAATATCACCTTGTAAAGAGAGACAAAATAGTGAGGCACAAGAAAAGTGTTAGTGTTGGAACCCTAATATGTGGAATATTTCCCATGGGAACAGGCAAGTAGTCTCTGTTTGGCTGAGCACACAAGAGAGGCTCTAGCTCTGGCAAAAATAGTCCCATAAAAATGCCAAAAGGTACTTTGTATGTTCATGTCCTTTATTGCAAGAGCATCACAAATGTAAAGCTTAGCTTTATAGAGACCATCTGCTGTATCAGCACCAGGATAGGGAAACTGTAATTTCTATTTTAGTTTTGTCACTTGGTTTAATTTGGTGTAAGCAAGAGAATGATCTGGCTGTCATGGAATCACATAGCAAAAGGATCTGAGTCCCTGGCCCAAGTTCCTTTATCCAGATGCCTACCTGACCTCAAAGACTCCTCTTTCTCCTTCCCATGCGTAACCAGTGCTGCAATAGTGAAAGGGCTGCCATGCCACAAGGAAACTGCAGCCAAGAGAGGTGAGTGGCTGGGGAGAGTGAGGTGGGTTCCTGGGCAGACAGAGACCAATGGAGATAGATGCCAGACAAGAGGACCTTAAAGGTTGGGTGGGAAGGGCAATCATGACCGTGATGGGAGGGCCAACACTGGGGAGAAAGATCCTTCCTGACAACTAGAACCTGAGAGACGTAAAGGTGGGCTCAGGGCGCCGGGGGGCAGTCCCAGTGTGAGTCACTCAAGACAGGGGCTAGGGTGTCCTCACTCTGGTTACAGTCTCCTCACTGCCACTCCTCTGTCCCAGTGATCACTACACTGGATTTAAACTACGTGCATTTTATTAAACAGCAACTGTAAACAAATAAGGGGAAAGTGGAAAAGGTTAAAGCAGGGGTGGGCAAAAGCCTCTCAGTGGGCTGGATCTGGCCCATCTAGGGCTTTGGTCCGGCCCACGAGGCAGTTCCAGACCCCACCCCCTAGCGCATTGCCTGGGAGCCAGAGATGCGCGAGCCCTTTTAACTGCTTCTATTTAAAGGGCTCGTGCCTTCCCCTTGCCTAGCAGCCTTGGGGAAAGTGTGAGCCCTTTTACTAGAAGCAATTGAAAGGGCTCACATATCTCTGGCTCCCTAGCAACACACTAGCAGCACCGGAGGTATGAGCCCTTTTAACTGCTTCTACTTACAGGGCTCGTGCCTTCCCCATGCATGTCAGATGTGTTGCCTGGCAGCCACGGGGAACACGAGAGCCCTTTAAATAGAAACAATTAAAAGGGCTCGCAGCTCCCAGCACCTGTAGTGCGTTGCTAGAGAGCTGGAGATGTGCGAGATCTTTCAACTGCTTCTATTTAAAGGGTTCGCACCTGCTGGGCAGCTGCATTGCCTGGCTGCCACCCAGCAGGCGCAAGCCTTTTAAACAGGAGCAATTGAAAGGGCTCACTGCTCTTGGTCCCACTGGCCCATAGCCTGGGAGCTGCCCCGGGGGTGCGAGCCCTTTCAACTGCTTCTATTCAAAGGGCTCATGCCTGCTGGGTGGCTGCCAGGCAGCAGGTTAGCAGCGGGGCCAGGAGCTGCCAGCCATGTTATGTGAATTCTAAGCCTCCACCTCAGGCAACTCTGGGAGAAGGCCAACCCCCAGCACCCTCCCATCTGCTCCAGATCCTTTCCATTGGCCAGAAGTCAGGGGGCAGGGACCCCAGGCCAAGCAAAGCTCCCAGTAGGGTAGTTCTCAACTCCGCCCCTTCCACCCGAGGCCCCGCCCCTTCTGGGTCAACCCGCAGCCACTTCCAAAATTTGTGAAGTGGCTCCCCTTCAAAAATTATTGCCCACCCCTGGGTTAAAGGACAAAGGAGCCCTGCTCTATGGGCATAGGGATACTGTACACAGTAGTCTCTGGAACTCAAGAAAATGTACAACCTATTCCTTACACATTCCAGGCCTTCTTCCCAGGACCTGGGTGCATTGTGGTGATACTGCAGGTGAGGCACCTGCTCTGGCAGTGGCTACATGCCCTCAGGTTCTAGTTGTCAGGCAGGACCCTTCTCCCCGGTGTTGGCCAACCCATCATGGTCATGACTGCCCTTCGCATCCAACCTTTAAGGTTCTCTTGTCTGGCATCTCTCTCCATTGGTCCCTCTCTGCCCAGCATCCCCACCTCACTCTCCCCAGCCACTTGTCACTCTTGTGTACAGTTTTTGTGGCCTGGCAAGCCTGCCACTATTGTGGTACTGCTCACTTGCTTCCCCACTGTAGCTTGGTCTTATCTCACCATCAGCATGACTGGTCTCCACTGCTTCAGCTCCCCAGCTAAGTGCTGCTGCACTGTCCCTGCCTCTGCCTTCTTACCCTGGCAGGCCCAGCTCACCCAGAGGACGGGAGCTGATTGTCAAGGCAGGCAGGCTAACCAATCTGACTGACTTGGTAAGCTGTCCTTTCTTCACTGGTCCTTGGAGATTTTCCTCTTCAGATTTCCCCTTTCTGCAGGTAATGGGAGAAGGCTAGCAAAAAAACTTCACTAAGTATATTGTGGCAAAGTTTTGGCCATGCCTCATGGGTCTCACACTACTAGTGGATAATAGTAGCCTCAGAGACTCTATGTGGTCCTATATATAATCCCTTTCTTTTTACAGGAGGCAGGGTCCACAGCTTAGTGAGCCATACTCATCACAGGTTAGTCCATGGTTTTGCAGTGAAAACATCCTGATAGTCCTGCTCTCCTTTCTTGGGACAGGCTCTGTGTTGGCATAAGGGAAGGTTTGGGGGGAACCTGGGCCCACCCAGTACTCCGGGTTCCAGCCCAGAGCCCCTTAGGTAGCTGCACCAGTCAAGGTTGTTTCTCCTTCCAACTTGTCAGCTTTTTCCCTGGGCCACTTCTCCAAACAACCCCTCCAAAATGTCTCTCTCTGGCACCTGTTAACCAGCTCTCAGCTCACACACAGCTTCTTCTTGTTCCTCCCTTTCTCCTTCCAGTCTGTCACTCTCCTTACCTAGGGGAGGCCTTTTAAAGCAACTCCACTGGCTCTACTTGGCTGTAGGTGTTGAGTGACTTACATGAGGGAACAATCTAGTTAATGAGCCCCAGGTGTTTTCCTGCCTTCATTTTATTGCATCAGGTTCTAGTAGTTTATTCTGGAAAGAGAAAACCACTTATCCAATGCCCTGCATACCTGCCTTCCAAAAGAGTGTGGCAGGCTGCTAGCTTAGATCTGTCACAATACGTAAGGGGCCAACTGCCCCATTACACTGGAAACAGAACAAACCTTTGCTTTTTCAGAAAATGGCTGCACTGTTGTTTTTGTTGTTGTAGAATACATTGTTATTTTACATAAGGCTGTTGGAGTGAAACACGCAGCAATCTGTATTATACACAGAAATTCCAAATGGAACCTGCATGTTTCTCAATCAAACTGGACAAAACAAAGCTGTTCCCCTCATTTTACTAGAGTTGGCACCAACCAACATTGATGGCTATATCCTCAGCTCATGTAAATCAATTTGACTGCATTTATATCAATGGAACTATACAGATTTGCACCAGCTAAGGATCTGGCCAGAGATAAAGGCCCACTTATATGCTAGTTATCTTAGCAGTTCTGGGTTTCCAGCAAAGCTATATTAAATCAATCAGTTCAAGTCTGATGAGTTTTGATGACTCACCTCAATCTGGTGGGTTTGGTTAAGAGTGTTTTGCTTTATGTGAGGCATAGAACTCAGGATGAAATCAATACCTCTTGTTGATCTCCTTACGAAACTCTAGAGATCTGTCCAGTTCCTTATGAAACCAGAAACGTTGTCACTTTCATCACAAAACTCTGGAAACTAAATGCATCAGGACTTGTCTTCACTGCCACACTAAATCAGTGCCACTGCCATCAATGCTGTGGAATCAATTTATCAGGTCTGGTTAAGATGCACTAAGTCAATGTCAGATCACTCTCCTGTCAACTTCAGTACTCCATCTCAAGGAGAGTAGTGCAATTTAGGTCGACTTACATTTAGTGTAGACAAAGCTTCAGTTTCAGAGGAATATTTTGTCAAAACCATTTCTTTTTGATAAAAAGAATCCTTTAGAATCCAGTTACATTGTAAGTCTGTAATACCCATGTAAGTGAGTTTCTCTAAATTGGGCTTCATTGCAAAAATGTATCACAGCTAGAGAAGCTAACCTAATTTAAAGCAGCCCCTTTGGGAATTAATTTCAGTAGCAGAAATAATAGCTCCTATAACTTCTCAGGCAGCATTTCTCTTATCAATGGTTATGCATTTTAAACTAAGTTTGTGAGATTGATTATTTGGCTCTAAAAAAAGAGAAAACTAAAAGCCCTGCTGCTGATCTCTTTCTAACTTTTCCATAGTAATCTCTCTGGGGTCCTGTACAAATCTTCTGGCCAGTGAGAAATTTGGCAGCTCCATTTTCACTATTGGCTGAAACTTAGATAATATGAATGCTCTTTTTAAAAAAAACCCTCCCTCCCTCCCAAGAGACATTTGCTGCTCATTTTAGCACAAATGGGTTAGGAAATGGATAAGTCACAATTTTGCAGACTCACATTGGTGGCTCCTATTCTATTTTCTCCTTGATTCCTATGCCGGACACATATCTGGACTGAAACAACAATACAGTCAATATCTGGATTTTAGTCAAGGATTAAGCTCTCATCACTGTTATTTGTGTTACTCCTTGAAGTTTTAAGTAATTTTAGCACTCTAAAGTTACAGTTGTGGTTTGGGAGTTCTTTAGGCCTGTTGTGAATGATGCCACCCACCACTTACCCCCATGAAGGCTTCTGATCTTGCTTTCAAAGCCTGGTTCTGGCATGAAATCCAGTTGTCAGCACATGTTGTTCTGTATGTGTTTTCAGACAGGCTGCCAGTGACAAACATGTGAAGTCTTAGTGGTTTACCCAAGATGGCCAGTGAGAATCTGCATTCAAACTGGAAACTGTGAGTTTAGAAGGTTTCTGGTTTTTTTGTGTGGCAGTGATCCAACATAAGAGCCATACCTGAAACATATGCAGAATTATATGAAATTTCAATTCAAGATGAGAGAAAATCTGATGAGAACCCAGTGTTCCCTGTAAGCTGAAAGCTTGGATAGCTGCCCAGGAGAGTTTCAAATGCCCCTCCCTTCCCCAGCAGATTAGTCAGAGTGCCCACCACTATGTTTTCTTTCTACTAGTGGTGCACATTCATACATGCCTCAGTGCGAATAGAAAATTTATTCCACACATAGATGAAAAAATTCCACTCGTGAATTGAAAAGATTAGAGGAAACATTGCTGAGAATGATTGCATAAGATTTCTACCATTTTGGGACCAAAATCTTCACCATCAAATCTTCACCAGAATGATTGTCCTCATGTACCTTCAGTGTTAAATCTGATCTGTATCCAGAGCTGAACACATACCTCTTCAGCCCATTTTTATGTTGATTAAGCTGTTTTGTGGAAAGACTCCTCAGAAAATCCTCTCTACTAACTTATTTTGCTGGAGGAATTCAGAGAGTTTTCTGTGAGTCCATTCACTCCAAACCCACCCAGAATGAACAACAATGCTGTCTTAAATAGCTTAGGAAATGGGACCATTCTTACATCTACTATATCTTTGAGAGAGTTTGTCTGTGTGGGTGTCTGTACATCAGTCTTTCTGATGGAACTCCAAATTGGGTATACAAGCTTCCTCTATCATAACTTAAAGCAAGGTCAGGGTTTGGTTGTGCCTGGAAAATGGAATGTGCCTGCAATGAGATTGCGTCTCATAAAACCAAACAAAAAAGACACCAAAACACCAGACATGCAAAAGGAGCTGGCTGGGGGTGCCACGGACCCCTCCAGAACTGCCCCAGCTCCGAGCTCCCAACTCCCCAGGCACCCTTTAGGGACAGTGTCAAGGGGGGACTAAAGTGATTCATATGGGAACATTGCAGACTGTTCCCCTTCCTTAGGGAGTGAGGGGAAAGTGCATTTTGCTGCATTCCTCACTCTGGGTGGGGAGCGCAGGGGGCAGATGAACCTGGACCTGCCCCAGCCAGGGTAACAGAGGGTGGGGGAGCTACCCTCCTCCCAAATTTGTACAGGAACATTACTGGCTGTTCTCCTTCATCAGGAAGTGTGGGGAACGTGCAGTTTTCTATATTCCTCACTCTGGCTGGAGAGGTATAGGGGGCAGACAAACCTAAACCTGCCCCAGCCAGGGTTACATGCAGCCCTCCCCTGGCTGTGCCTGCTGGAGCTGCAGTGGCCATGGAGAGGTGCTTCTCACCTGGCCTCAAGCTGCTATGGTGAGAGAGGGCTGGGGCAGTCCTCTCTCCCCGGGGCATCCTGCACAATGAACCCCTCATCCCCAGTCCCACCCCAGAGCAATGACTGAAGTGAAGAAAAACAAAAATTGAGTTAAGGACCCAAGCAACGCTGGGTAACTTATCTAGTGTTACATATTAACTGCATCCTTGATAAGAGTAACAGTTGAATATTATTGAATGGTTTTAACAATCCCTAGTCTGTCCCTCTGAATTTCCTTTTAGGTGTTTTCATCAGAATTTAGAGCTTGAACTGATTATATATAGTCACTATTAATTAGAAATCCTAGTTTGCCAATAACTACCTCACACTGGTGTCAAAAATCCTAATTTTTCTTCTTGTTTGCAATACAGAAAAAAGCAGGATTTCAGATGTTCGATAGTGGCTGACAAAGATGTCTCCTTAATGGTGATAGAATATGCATGGTGCTTCAGGATGAAATACAGTCTCTCTCCAACTTACGAACCGGTTACGGACCAAGCAATTGGTCGTAACTCGGTTTGTTTGTAAGTCGGACCCCATTGAATTACACGTGACCGTGCTATTCGTAAGTGCGGATCGCGTTCGTAATTTGGGGGTCCGCCATTTACGACAGTTTCGGTCGTAACTGTGAACGGTCGTAAGTCGACCGTTCGCAACTCGGGGACCAGCTGTACTGGGTCTGTTGTGTACAGAGTAAACTATAATATTCTCCTATGGAATTAGCGACTTCATAAGTATAGAGGAACAACCTTCCTAATTTGTAATATAATTTGAAGATGAATTAATAAGGATTTGATCAAAAACCCATTGAAGTCAATGGAGCAATCAAGCGCGATATAACAAGACTACCATAGTCCAAAATGAGCTGGATTCATTAAAACTAGTGGGTGTAACAATTGCCTTTATTTATAAATATAAGAAACAATTAAGCCCCTTTATGGAACCCGACAGCTGAAACAATAGCATCCTCCACCCAAAATACAAGCATCTCACTGCCCAAAACAAAAGCTCATGTACAGCACATATAGATGGAGAGATTTTGGTTGGATATTGTTTGGAGGATGTGTGTGTGCGTGATGTCTATATGAAAGAAGCAGCAGGAATAGTGGAGAAGATGAGAAATAATCAGAAAGCCAAAGATGAAGCTGGAACGTGTCCCTAGAAAAGCCTAAAGAGCTTTCTGGCTAAGTGCTAACTGAAAAGAGATTTGGGACTATAAGCAAAGAAATCATCTCTTGCTATTTTATTCCTGCTGTGCTGAGGGAAACAGGATTTTCTACATTATTGGTAAATAAACAGAATTGCATCAAAGAAACAACTGACAGTCCTCCTAACTTACAGGGCCTGACTCCAAATTTTGGCTAGCCACTGGAACAAAAGACACAGTGGTGGTATAATTCTATATGCTGTATTTCATTGTTTACTGGTAAATATGCTTACCAAAGCTTAGCCTTCAAATTATTAGTGTAAATCCATTCCTTTCCATTCAGTTACGCAAGCAATTCATGTTATACTTGAAGCCTAGCATTGTGGGACAGCACACTACTACTAAATCACAACTGAGAAGTTAGTGGGAGAGCTAGGAGTTGTAGTATGGATTAGCAAAGTAAAAATTGTTGAGGAGCTACTGTACAATGAATTGTTTTGTTTTGTTTTATTTAATGTTCTACATCTGTCTAAATACAAGCGTGAGGCACCGTAACAACAAGCACATTTACAATGAGACAACCATGCAAAAATAGAGCACAGCAAGAGTTAACATGCCAACAAGCAGGCATAGCAACCTCATCCTCCACAATTTCCTTAGGGCTTATCTACACATAAATCACTCCAGCAGCACCGCTGCAGCAAAGATGGTAACTATGGAAGGGGTTCTCCCCCCGTTGATGTAGATAATCCTCGTCCCCAAGAGGCGATTAGCTAAGTCAGTCACAGAGTTCTCCTGTCAGTCTAGCACTGTCTATGCTGGAGGTTAAACCAGTTTAGCTGTGTCGCTCAGGGTGTGAATTTTTCACACCCTTGAGCAATGTAATTATGCTGACATAATTGGCTAGTGTAGGCCAGGTCTTATTCTCAGCTCTGTCTGAAAACTCAAATACACAGGGGCTTTGTATGTGTGACACACCCCAGGCATACTTAGGGTTGTGAGGCATCTTGCTACCACTTACCCTTGGTGTGAGGAAGTTTTGTCTGTGCCTGCTGAGGTCAACTCCCCAACTCCACAGGCAACACAAGCCTTCCCTTCTTAGCCTACACAGGCTTCTCTGTCTCTCTAAAGGTTGGTGACAGGCATGTTCCAATTTCCAACCCCTCTGTGCACCTGCCTGTAGGGTCCAGCCCCTATTCAACAGGACATACGTAGTTTTCAGAGTCATTGCTTCCCTCAGAACTGTATACACAACCTTACCAGTTCTGCTCCACAGCACTGCTCCACCTAACACAGCACTTCAATATGTTTGTAGTGACATCAAGAAAAAGTTTTTTTAACACATTTTTTTGTTTGAAATTCAGGTGGGAGTCAAGTAGAAATGTTAGAAACCAATGGGAACACATACAATCCTAACATGCCTTCTACAGCCTAGACTTAAGATAGTCTCATCTCTACTCAGGTATTCCTCACCAGTACCTTTCAACCAGACAGGCTGTGACCCTTTCATCAGGAGACAAGCCACCCTGTCAGTTTGTCCTATTGTTGAAGTAAGCCTTGTGTCTCCTTGCATTCTTCTGACATTAGTCATAAACAGGACACCTTCCTGCGGTGTGATCCTGCCTGTAGGTTTTGGGGTCTCTTGTTCTTTTAATGGTCTCAATTGGAGAGTGGCTCAGTATGCAAATTTGCTTCCATTGTGAGGCATCCAATGACCAGACATGGAAATAAGCATCTACTACCCTCTGCCTAAACAGATCCTATCTGAGGTACATCAGCACCTGATGAACTGCCTTCAACGTCTATGGTTTAAGAACACAATTTCTACTATAAATACATAATTTCTTAAATATTATCCATGTATACAGTATGAGAGGAGACTCAAGGAGCTTGGCTTATTTAGCCTAACCAAAAGGAGGCTGAGGGGAGATATGATTGCTGTCTGTGAAAACAACAGAGGGAAAAATACCACAGAGGGGGAAGAGTTATTTAAGTTAAGGACCAAGGTGGACACAAGAACAAATGGATATAAACTGGCCATCAACAAACTGAGGCTTGAAATTTGGCAAAGGTTTCTAACCATCACAGGAGTGAAGTTCTGGGACAATTTTCCAAGTGAAGCAACGGGGGCAAAAAACCTAATTTGTTTCATAGAATCATAGGACACTAGAATTGGAAGGGACCTCGAGAGGTCATCAAGTCCAGTCCCCTGCCCTCCTGGCAGAACCAAGCACTGTCTAGACCATCCCTGACAGGTGTCTATCTAACCTGCTCTTATATATCTCCAGAGATGGTTTCAATACTGACCTTAATACGTTTTTGGAAGGGATAGTCTGATGGAGTTGCCTACAATGCCATCTGCGCATGCTAGCAGTAAATATCTCCCGAGGCCAGAGATGGGATACTACAGGTTGAACCTTTCTAGTCCGGCACTGGTCCAGCTACATCCATGGTCCAGCATGATTTTAGTTAGTCAGATGACCACTTATCATGGGTATGGCTCCCAAGTCTCCCACAGTTTACCATAAAGTTTGTTGACAGCCACCAGTCCTGGCTCTCAGTGTTCTGTGCTGTTATTTAGCTCTAATTTACCCCTAAATACCTTCTAAGAGCCCCATAAGCAGTGGAAGTGTTGGCAATGCTGCTAGACAACATTGACCTCCTGTGGTTTGGTAAAGTCTCTGGTTCGGCACCGGTCAGGTCCCCAGGGTGCCAGACTAGAGAGATTCAACCTGTAGTTGGGGAGGCATCTGTTTAACTACCGAGTATTCTTTTCCTGGTGTCTGGATGGAAGAGTCTGGCCTATATGTTTAGGGTTTAACTCAGGAGTTCTCAGACTTCATTGCACTATGACTCCCTTCTGACGATAAAAATTACTAGGTTACTCTAGGAGGGAGGACAAAATCCTATGCCCCATCCCCTCTGCTCTGGGTGGGAGGGTCAAGCTAATGCTCAAGAGCTTCAGCCCATGTGGGGGCCTTGTTACCTGAGCCCTGCCACTCATGGCTGAAGTCTCAGACTTCCTGTCCAGGGCTTCAGCCCTTGGGCTCTGGCTTCAGCCCAGATGGTGGAGCTCAGGCTTTGGCTTCAGTGCCGGGCTAGCCCTGGCACCTCCATTAAAACGGGTCTTGATCCACAATTGGAGAATGACTTGACTGACTTACTGATTGCTGGTTTTGGGGTTGGGTTTTCAGTTTCCTCTTCAGCATGGGGCCTGGATCGCTTGTTGAATTAGACTAAATGGTGGATTCTCTGTAACCTGAAGTCTTTAATTCAAGATCTGAGGACTTCAATAAGGCAGAGATTGTTGGCTGCTGCTAGAGTGGGTGGTGAGGCTCTGTAGTTTGTAACATGAGGAGGTCAGATTAAACCATTATGATGGTCCCTTCTGGCCTTAAAGTTTGAGTCTATTAGTCACTGGTGTGGAAGCTATATTCTTTCATTCTAGGTCCCAGAGTTTTTTGGGGGGTTGTTCTATTTTCCATGATTATTCTCTAACTTTCAACCTCTACATGAGAAGCTCACAAACAAGTTATTAATCCCTGAAGTGTTTGAATTCTTTGGGCCGCTTATCAGATTTGGACTTGCCTTTATGTTTTTTAAATTTAATTTGAAAGTGTTGTGGCAGGATTGTCAATCTTCATAGAATCATAGAACGCCAGAACTGGAAGGGACCTCAAGAGATCATCAAGTCCAGTCCCCTGCCCTCACAGCAGGACCAAGCCTTGGAAGCAACAGAAAAGTTCTCTGGTGGTGGTTAGGAAAGTCTTCAGTTCTCAGAATCTTTGTGGATAACAGTTTCTGTGCTAATCATCTTTGGGAGTTTTACCGTCAAATTTTGAATTACTTTATTGACTTCACCATGAACAGAATAAGTTTTTGGAATTTGTTTTCCTAAAGAAAGTCATTACCAAAAAATAATTTGGGACTCAGCAGCAAAACAGAATAACTGCATTAGCCCTTCGCTTGAAGACCTAGGTTCAAGCCCCACCCTTGATTTCAAGTTTAAAAAAAAAAGCTTCACTCGTTAAAATACTGATTATAAATGGAAAGTTGGCCATACTGCAAAACAACCTAACGTGGCACAATTCAGCAGGACTGACCGTCTGTCTCTGGAGAGGCACAGAAGTCTCAAACAAGAGGTACCAGTCAGACTGAGATGCTTTGGCAAAGCTTTATAAAAACCCAGAGCTGGAGTAATGGAAGATGTGGTGTTTCGGGCGGCACTGGATGCATTACTGGGGCTGTGTAGGAGCTTCAAACTGGCATAATAGAAAAATGGCAGGCAAAAAATGAAGTGCATTGGCAGAATTGTGCAGGGGTCCAGAACTAGAACAGCAGCAGAATTTGTTCAAAATATGCTTTTATAATATTTCAAGTTCTGTTTTTCCCTCTTGCTTCCAAAAAGGATACAGAATTGCTCAGTTTAAGAAAGGCGATTGGGATTTCTTTTAGTTTAAAACCTGCAGAGACATAGCTTTGTTTTGTGTTTTTTGTCTTTTTCCTTTTTTACCAAAGGAAACAGGAATTGTTTAACGTCTGTCTAGCTCCCTTCCCCCCGCCCTTGTCCTTTTCCACCTGTTTAGATGTTTTCGCAGTGGAATAACACACATTCCCTCAGGACCAGGGCTCAGCTGTTAGGAATGGAAAATAAAACCAACGTTTTCAAAGTATTTTTAGCCCCGAGAAAATAAGACAGCTTCAAATACCTCACGCCCACCAGCTCCTCTGGCTTGCAGAGATCCGTGCCCAGAGAGAAAGGAAGCAGCATCATTAGGCTGAGCCCATTGATTTTAGATCAATGCCAAATCTTCTAGAGTGACTCACTGCAGGATCCCACCCACCCTTTCTTTCCCCAGAAGTCACATCATCTGGTGCTTTCCCCAGAAGTCACATCATCTGGCTTTTCTCATGTTTGTGTCACTTGTGCTTTCATTGCCATATATGCACTTAGCCAGCTTTAGCCTCAAGCCCTGATCCTTTTGTACAAGTTAATCTGTTGATGACTTGCTAATCAGCAGATTGCAGATGGATCTCCTCTTCTCTATGATCTGTCCTTGCAAATCTCAAGGGAGGAGCCTGTAAGAAGAGGCAATGTAGTAAGGGGATATGGCACTAAACAGATGATGCATAGTTTAGTCATACCTAATGACTGCTCTGGGTTTCCAGGCTCCCCAGATGCCATTTGCTTTTAACAAATGTCTAAGCAAGCTGCGGAGATGATATTTTAAAAATGTCTTTGAAATTACTGAGTTGCATTTGATGGCATTTGCAGCATGTGCGCTATTGACAGTTGGCCTCTGCTCTACCAAGTTGTTATTCCTGCTCATAAAATGTGCCCTGTGATACCATAAGTGGGAAAATATAAACAGACAATTTGGCTCTTGTCAGAGGTGGGTCTGGATGAAAGCACTGCATCCAAATATCCCTGAATTTTAGGAATATTTGAGATCCAAACTTTAATCTGTATCCAAATTTCACCAGTGGTTGTTATATTCAGGTCTGAACATGCCTGAATTTTGGGATCTTTGAAATCTAGACCTGAATTTTACATAGTGAGTCTGCCTCAAGTCTTGCGCCTCTTGATCTCCGAGTTAAGAGCCCGTTTACTACAGTGTAAGTGAAAAGCAAATATTCTCATCTTCAATAAAGCTCATGAAAAAATCGTGTTCAAGGGGTTCATGAGAAAATTAGATACTCTTCATTCTCACTCTGACCTTCTTATAGAAAACAAACTGCAGTTTTTGCTGACATGACTCCTAATTTTAGGAGGAGAGGGGGTTACTATCAAAACCTAGCAAAAGAACAGTATGATTGCAAACACATCAGGATCCAGTTTTGAAAACTCTGTTGTGTCCTCTACCCAGATCTTTGGTCTTTGGGGAGAAATTCAACTCCTTCTGTAGAAAGTTACACTTCTCTATTTGATTTTTCACTGCTCAACTCTCTACTCCCAGGTCACCTACTTATAGGAATGCTTCCCAGCATGCCTTTCCATTAACTAGCTCTTTAAATTTAAGACAGATAAGCTGCTCTTGCCCTAGAGTGGCCATTTTACAACTGGCTGTGGCAGGTTGCACCATTTTACTATATAGCTGGCACACTGAGCATGTTTAGCTTCCTTTGGGTGAGGCAGAGGATTTGGGGCTCAGCATGGACCTCACTCTGTTTCCGCTGAAGTCAGCTGACCCCCAAAGTTAAGCCAACACTGAATGTTTTTGAAAATCCCATCTGTTTTGTTTCCCTCTTTTTTGTTTCTAAAGAGATTGAGCATCTCCACAAAGAAAATGTGAACAATTAAGCACAGTTCCACTTATACCTATAGGCAATTTAAGCCATGTCTATAATTACCATGCTGGCTATTGATCTTCTGGGGCTGGATTTAGCGGGTCTAGTAAAGTCCTGCTAAATCAAATGCTGAGAGCGCCCCCTATCAGCATTGGTACTCCTCACAGCCACGAGGAATAAGCTTCCCTCACTGTGAAGACGGTGCCAAGCTGGACTTAAGATACACAACTCCAGCTACATAAATAATGTAGCTGGAGTCAATATACCTTAAGTCAACCTTCTGGTGCAGAATAGACCTGGCCTTAATGTTAGCAGCCAATCTGTTGCTTCTGTTGTTCCTTTTAAAGTTATTTTCTACAAAATCTTGAGTGTGTCACTATTGGAAAGCTAAGGCTCTCACTGCCACATGTCATGTGAGAGAGCTTTCTTTTTAAATCACTATCAGTTGGCCAATTTGGTTAGAACGAGAAGGAAGTTGAAGCAGTCTTATGTCTGGAATTAGCCAATGGTAGCAAGTGTCAATCCCATCCCAGCATATGACAGTGGTGATGCTAATAGGAAGCACACACTCCTTGGGAGTAAGACATTTTAGAAGACACACTAAGAATGGCCCCATGAAAATAACCAGGTTCAGAGAACTTGGAGACAAAGATTCATTATTGAGTCAGACAACTCTGTAGAGAGCATCTCTGAAGAGGTGCCTGCCTCTTCTTTCGCGTTGCCAAAGGTCTGCAAGCAGCAAATATACAAAAGTTAATGGTGAAGACTGGACCAGATTTTTCAAAAATAATTTCATTGTTGGAGACATAACATTCCTATTACTCATTAACATTTACAAAGGTGGTTTAAAGAATGTTGGCAAAATTCTGTCTCCGGGTAGACAGTGGGATTACAGTCCCCTGCAGATAGACTCTGTCTCAATTTTATGTGGCTGCTTTTCATATTATCATCAAGTTTTAATCACTGGTACTAAAACCTGGGCATGACACACCTCGCAGGAATGGTCTGTCTCTTAGGTAAGCCTGCCATGAGTGCAGGGAACTAGACTAGACTAGACTAGAAGACCTTTCCTTCACTTCTGAGAGTCAATGGTCATCTTTTCCTTAGCATTCAACAGAAGGTGGACAAACAGGTATGTTGGACAATTTGGCTGGGATTTTCGAAGCCCTCAGTGTTGGCCTAGTTCTGTTCCCATTGAAGTCAATAGTTAATGCTCAGGGACTTCAACTGGAGCAGAGCTAGGCCGACACTGAGCATTTTTGTAGATGCTATCCTTCATGGAAGGAAAACTAGGGAAATCTGTGGCTTGTGACCAGGTGTGTTTTGGATGGTAATTTGGGCAGGGCACCATTTCAGATTGGAGGGTGGGGGAATTTTACTGTGATTCCAGGGGTGGTTTAAGTAACCTGAAAACTCCTGCTTTTTTCATAGGCATGATATGACTTCTATATTTGGGGGAGGTCAGGACCCACAGGGGCTCGGGCAAGCTTCACACAGTGGAACCTGTCAATGGAGCACTACCTCAGCAGGCCACCGAGTCTGTCTGGGTTGGCAGTGGTGGGAGGGGGAAACAATCAAAAATGATAGCTCAAAGAGGGGGATCAAACTTAAGAAGTTTGAAAACTGCACAGGGTGCAGGGAGGAGGTAGCTAGGTGCTGTGTAATGGAAGGGGGTAGATCAGGGTGCAGGGAGGGGGTAACTACAGGCTGTGTGCTGGGAGGGGATAGATCAGGGTGCAGGGAGGGGGTAACTATGGGTTGTGTGCTGGGAGAGGGTAGCTCAGTGTGCAGGGTGAATAGCTAGGAACTGTGTGCTCGGTGGGGGGAGCTCATGGTGCAGGGAGGGGGTACGTAGGAGCTTCATGCTGGGAGGGGCAGCCAGGGGCAACAGATGTAATAGACAGGGGAAGGCATTGCCTTTCCAAACCTCCATCCTGGCCCCACCCACACTTTGCCCCCAGAACGCCTACTGTAGGCATACTAGGGGTGGAGTGTTGCTGCCCCCAACACCCGTCCTCCTCATGCTCCAGGACCAGAGAGGCTGGAGCCACACGCCCTCTACCCTCTCCATGCTCTGGGGCTGGGAAGGGTGAGGCTGCACTCCCTCTGCCTTCTCCGTGCTCTGGGGCCAAGGAGCCACGGACCATTCACCACCCGCCCTGCTGCAGGGTAGGGACTTGGCTCCTGTGGGTGCAGGGCCGGGGCAGAAGGATAGAGGCTGGGGGAAGGTCTAGGGGCTTACCTCTCCCAGTTCTACTTTCACCCACTGCCCTGGGTGCAGTTCAGAATACAGGAAGGGGCTGTGTCTGAGCTGGTGCTGCTATGTAGGATTCAGTCACTAACTGGCAGGTTAGTGGCAGGGCAGCTCTCTGTTCCTTGTGCCTATGTGCACATTGGGCCAAACCAAGCCATCCTACACAGTCACCATGGCCTCTGGCACCTAGTGGTTCACAGGCACCAAGGACTACAGCTGCCTGAGCCTGGAGGGCACAGCGGCTGTGACACAGTCCACATGAGGAAACTGATCAGGATGCACAGAGTGCCTGTCATCACCACTCATGCCCCCCCCCCCAAATGTTCTTCCGTGTCCCTCTATGGGGCTGTGTCCAGCGCAAGCCCCTAAGAGAACATGAGGCCCAGTCTATGGAGCAGAGCTTGGGGAGAGAACAAAGCCAAATGGAAGGCAAAAATCTGGGTGTCCCCCATTGTGTTGTCTCTTTGGCATATCCTTGGGGGGCAGGGGAGGGACAACAGGACCACCAATCTCCACCCATGTGAGGCCCAGGGCACCAGGTCATACAGACTCACCTGGAGGAGCAGAAGAGTCAAATGACTGCATCCCCAACCTTCTGCTTTTTTCAAAGCTGTACATTTGCCTTGGCTTGTGGTAATGATATCTGGGTACTTGGCCCACATGTGAGCAGGTAAATAACTGGCAGGTGGCTTTCTTTATGCAGTTTAGTAATAACTTTCAGCATTGTCACATGAGAGATTAAGAAGGGGGAAGATGTGTGGAAGAAAGTTTTGGATTGAGCAATAGTGGTGGCATTAGCCGGTATTTCTGCCATGCAGACTGTGGCAGATGCATTCCATGAGGGCCTAAAGGTGCTAGTTATAGAGAGTGTTTACAGGTGTCTCATTACCAAGTATTAGTATAAAACACTCCTGTGAAAAAGCATGTTTAATATGCTCCAGCTGTTCATAAAAAAAAAAGGTTAAAAACAAATCCTGAAGTCAACAGGCAACTTAAAATCAAAGGAGTAGTAAAACAGAAACAAATGACCAGAGTATGACTATGCTTTAAATGAATAAATCTGCAGTTTATAAACTAGTGTATTCATTAAATCCTTGTGTAATAAACAAGTTTTTATAGTTTTGCTTTTATAAATGAATGTGCCTTTACCAGAACAAGTAACCTAAGATACTTAACGTGCTATTTTTCATTAGATGATGGAAGCTCTGAATTCACATCGCAGCATTTAGTGATGCTAAGAGTATGTTGTCATTGCAGAGTTAACTAGAGTAATCTACACTCATGCTATCCCTAGTGAGAGTGGCCATGCTCCAATAAAACACTCAAGTTGTAGTAGCCACTTGGGTACAGTACTCACTGGCATGTGCTACTGAGAGTTCTTGGGGCACCTCTCCTGGTTCTTAGCACTGCAGTAGACTGAAGTGCTCAATTTATTCTTTGTCAAGAGACTGTGGGAGAACTTGAATGTCATTTCTGGGCCCTTGGGGAGGCCTGTGGAAAGGCATTGGCCATCTAGCGGCACTTGCAGGCCATTAGCCTGCAAACTGGGTGGGTGAGCAGCAGATGAGTTGTGCTTACTTGAGCTTTGGCCTTTACCACCTGATGGCCAGCCAATTTGAATTAAAAACAGCACTAGACTCAAGACAAGGGGGGGGGGGCGTGATTTGGATTAGGGCAATGCTCAAGATACAACTTGAGTTAATGTTGCAAGGAAGACAAACCCTAAAAAGGAGATCAAATTATCCACTGGGCACTACAGCTGGATGCAAATTTATTGCATTGGCTAATATTAGAGGTATTCGGGGGCTTAAAAGTTTGTTTAGGCATTTTAGCTTCTACTAAATAAAACCAACCATTTATGAGGCTCTAAAGTGGTCAGAACTAGAAACGGACTTTTGAGGCCCTAACTTCAGATGTGGATCCGAACATTCCAAAAGTTGGGAGGTGCTCAGGATTTGGGGGCATTTCTATGTGTTATCCTATTTAAAAAGCCCTTTTCGTCAATGCAAAACACTGTTAAAAAATCAGAGCAATTTTACCAGGTAAACAGTACATCTGTTCAGGAAAAGTAATGACCATCCATGTTGCTTGTATGGCAGACCTTACAACTGGCTGCTTTGTAAATCACAGCAGAGAAATGCTCTGTAGGTGTCTCAAGTAGCTATGTGTCACAGCTGTGTACAGATGTGGGTGTGGTTGCAGAGACCAAAGACTACTCTCCATTTTGGAAGGCAGGGTGCTAGAATGCAAGGAGCAGCTCAGACATTATTTCACAGCAGCCTCTGTTTTCTGTGCTAGGCAGTGCTTGAACAAAACTAATATAATTGTCAAATACCAACGCTGGTTGTTGCAATTAAAAGAACAACATATCAGGTCAGAGTTCAAGTGTGTCTGTGGTGCACCGTGAGGTTGTAAGGCAGTGCTCCTCTTGTTCTGTGCACCGAAGCACTAACCCTGCACATGTTCGCACACATGAATGCAGCCACTGAACTTGAAGGACCTACCCATGTGCATAAAATTGCTCACAAGCATAAATGTTTGCAGAATTTGTGCAAAAAATGTCAGTTTCTAGTGTTACCAAATTGGAACCTCTCAACAACCCTACACTTTCTTAAAACTCAAAGAACTTTGCACGACGTATTCAGGTCGTCATTTCAAAGTACATTAAAAGCAGCAGAATTCTGCTGAGAGTGAATTTAGTTTTAAGTTCTCCCTCTTTCCCTTTGCTCCCTGAAACTATATAGAAATTCCACCAAACTAGTTCTAAGGCCTGAGAACTACCCAAGTGTATAGGAATTTCCTGCTGGCATAGATGGATTTGTATCTCACACCAGTTATACAACCCTCTTCACAGTATAAGGGGCATGTCAGATGAGGGAGCACATGTAGTGCAGTGGTACAATCATCCACTGGCATAAGTTCTGTTAAGGACCCTACCCTAAGGCTACGTTTATACTGCGCTGTCTTGCACCAGAAAATATGCAAATGAGGCGAAGTGGTGAATATCACCGTGTCTCATTTGCATACTTAATGAGCTGCCATTTTTCCGCAAAGGGCTTTTGTGCAAAAAGGAGCCATCTACACTGATCCTTTTTGCGCAAAACCCCCTCTTGCTCAAGAGCTGTTCTGCTGCTTTTTTTCAGAAAGAACGGCTCTTGTGCAAGAGGGGAGGTTTGCGCAAAAAGGAGCCGTGTAGACAGCTCCTTTTTGCGCAAAAGCCCCTTGCACAAAAATGGCGGCTCATTAAGTATGCAAATGAGGTGCAGCAATATTCACCACTTCGCCTCATTTGCATATTTTATTGCGCAAGACAACGCAGTATAGACGTAGCCTAGAAGAATATCTTAAAGCATCCTAATGGCTGCTCTAAATAACTCTGGGATCAGGGGCCATGTAGTGCTCAGGCTCAAGATAGAGGGAGAATTTATAATTCTCTGTGGGCCATTTGAAGCCTATTTCTTGCTCCCTTGCACCACCTGAGTGTCGTGCAAAAGGAACCAGATCTTTGTTAGAGAATCTTGCCCTCTGTCTTTAACTGCTTGCATTCAAAATATAAACAAAACAGTAACTTGGGATGTGAAATTTGAATCTCCCACTTATTGTTTTTGGATATATTAATACTTTTCTGGCCAGCAAAAAATTCCTTCTCCCATTCAGATAATCTTTTTTTCCCTGCCCCCAGCATAAGAAATGTTAGTGCTATTATAAGTAGGCTATCTTCATGCAACACCCACACAATCCCTTTTGGATTCTGGTTTATATCTTAAATGAGAACCTTGACAGCTGTAAAAATATGATTTGCTGTGGTCACTAAGCTAAAGATTTTTTTTTGAATTCATATGTAGCCATTAAAAGAGTTGGGGCTTTTGACAGTGATATTTTGCAGTGCTATAAGTGCAGATTTTCCATGAGTTAAAAAAATTAAAATCAGACTTGGCTTGTTTGTTTAATATATTAAAATGATGAGCAACATTCCTAAAAATAGCAACATTCTTTGTTTTTGTTTGCTTTACAGCATGATGCTTGATCAGAGTGAATGAAAGTAGAATCTCAACGGGCTATGGATTAATTAATTTGATGTTAATTACTAGCCTCTTACTCGGCCCAAGCAGAATAGCTAAACACAACATGTGAGCATCCAGAAGCAGTCACTAGATCTTTTACATTAGTTAAACTTCAGTTTTCTTGTATGGCTAGCTTGAGACGTCAAAGTGATATAAATATACATATACCCTTTCATTTGAATGCACTACTCATTACTTCCTGCCTTGAACAGTTATTTGTACAGTTCCTATTACCGTGTGGTACATGTGTGGGGCTCTAGGATATGATAATACAAATATAATATTTAGTATTGCTGTGCACTATTGGAGAGCTGAGACTTTTTGATCCGAGGAGTGAATATGTTAATATAATGGAAAAAGCATTAACATTTTTAAAGGGGTTAAGTGGTTTAGGAGCCTATGTACATACATTTTTTCCCCTCCAACTTTCAGTGGAACTCAAGTACGTGGAAAATGTAATTCAAAATGTTTTAGATATGCTTGTGTATGTATGTTTATATACACATGCTAATATACACTCATTATTTGTGTGTGGGTGCAGATACAGATATAGATAATAAAAAGCATGTATGGAAAAGTATCATATTAGGCAGCAACTGTATAGTTAAGTACACAAAATGTTCTCTCTTATCTCCTGTTTTTCTGTGATCAAGCACGCTTCCCTTGCTTAGTGTTCATCCAAAGGCAATTTTTGTTGCAGGTCAATTTGATTAAAACCTTTCAACCATATCTGAGTTGTATGCAAGTGTGCACATTTCAAAACAAACAAAATCAAACCCCTTTCTCAGTGCAAAAACTGATTGCCCTGCTTTTTTTTTAAGTAGATAACAGAAAAAGAGGACTGAACTTGAAAATTTTCATGTATGTAATGTTTACTGAAGAATACATCATCCGAAAATAATGAGTGGAAACTTACCAAAGTTATGAAATTTGATTATTGTGTACAGGGCACTGACAGCTCTAAATTAACTTAAGAGTTCATACATACACATAATGCTGTGTGTTCACACATGATGTTGTGTATGCATTCTTTGACGGACGCATAGTGCTTCTATGCATCCTAACTCTCTAGAATATAACTTTTGGGCCCTGCTGTCGTGCTTATTAAGAGAAGTAGCACCACAAACATGAATGGGATTACTATACTCACAGGGATAATAGCAGCACACCCATAGGTGTCATATTGTGCACTTTCATAAGGAACTGAAGAAAAAACTTGGAGATTTTTGTTAAACCAATTTCAAAATTAAAATCATAAAAAGTCAAGAAAGTTAAAAGTTCCAAAAGCAGTGACTCAGTTGAATCCATGTAGTATTTTTATTCCTGTTTTTCTTGTTAAATGCTATTTTAATGTTTAGACATACATGATGAGTAAGTTAGCCAAGTTAACATTGCCATTGGAAGCTCAGCTTTTACTTTTCTAGACATTTTGTGATTTGAACTCCACAGGGTTGTTTGTTTGGTTTGGGTTTGGGGGGAGGGGCAAGGGAACACGGGGGTTTTCAGGGGGGGCTTTAGTTGCTTTTCTCTATTAAAAGAAGGATAATGTTTAATGTGGCAATGCAGTATTAAGGTTGACAGCACTCAAAGTCAGTAAATATTTGTTCTGCTAGTCCATATACGTATTCCATTCTTTATCATAAACTCATTTAAATTCCTCTGGCCTCATTGACTGAGATTATTTGTCCTTCCACTTAGTAACATCCTTATTCACTAGCAGAATTAACTCAATAGATGAATATTCAGCCAGATACGAAATATGATGTCTCACTTCCCACAATCTTGTGTGTTGTCCAGCGTTAGAGCTGATTAATTTGCGGGGACATAGAGGATGGGAGAATAAAGGCCTTGTAGGGGAGAAACTGGTATCCTAAGCCCATATGACTATGTATGCAAATGAGCTAATGCATATGCATGTAGGAAAGATGACTTGAAAAGGGGGAAGGTTGTCTTCACCCTGGGATAAAAACTAGTGAGCTGGATGCTGTAGCCAGCACCAAGTGTGTTGGTTGTTCCTTTAGGGAGAAGCAATGGGTCCAGGAGTCTGCTCCACAAGGAATGTTTTTTAACTTGCTGCCTTTTGATCAAATCGATATTGCTCTGTAGAATAGCATATTTGTAAGCTGGAAAGAAACCGTATCTAGCCAAGGTGATTTGCCAGTGCCTAAAGATCCAGAGAACGGCAGGCATGAACTCTCCCAAATGCAAGAAAAGCTTCAGAGAGGTAGCCGAGTTAGTCTGTAACAGGAAAAACTTTAAAAAAATAGTCTAGTAGCACCTTAAAGAAAAACAAACACGTAGATGGTATCATGAGCTTTTGTGGGCAAAACCCACTTCTTCAGATGACCCAAGAAAATCTCTCTCGTCTTTCTCTCTTGTGACATTCAAATTAGCAAACAAACTGGGGGGGGCGGTCTTCATGTTAGAGGAACTTTAGCTATTTCCCTTCAGCTGCAGGGGAACTATAAAATAGTCCCACAAGAAGAAGATATCACTACTGTCACAGAAATAAATGTGCCGCTCAATCATGTTTAGGAATGGGTACTTGCAGGACACACAGCAGTTGCAAGTTTTATTGCAAATGATATATACTCATCTAAAAGCAATAAGATGTATTTTGTTGAAATGAAATTGGTCTCAATTGGCTTAATTGAAATTAAAGTGATCCCAATTAAAGCATCTAAGGTAGAAGACTCTTTGAAGAATGATGCCAAATTATTCATGCTGACATGGCTTTTGAGTCACAGTTAGTTCTTAATATTCAGCATTTTAAAAACCCCAAGGAGTTTGTAAGTGAATATACAGTCCCTTCCAAAAACTTCAAACCATTGCTTACCTTGGACTAACAGTAAAAAAATCATCTGCAGTGCTCCCTACTTCTGATAGCTTCGATGTTACATGATAAAAGCATCTTCTAGCTTGATGGATAAGGTAAAAGAGTTGCTAGAATTTTGTAAAAGTTAAAACAAAGTTGAATGTTTCAAAACTGGATAGATTAAGGCCAACAGGTTCTGTACAGGAATTAGATGGCTTGGGGAGGTAATTATTAATAAAGAGATTGGTCATATCATACAATGCCAGCTTTCCAGAGATCCACTGACTTGTTTATTTAATGCTCCAGTACAGGATCTGCATTTTAAACAGAATGACAAATTAATGTAGCTTTTGATTGTTAGCAGCTAGACTCTGTATTGCACATTACAGGAAAGATGTAACTTTGAAATTGGAAACAATAAAACATAGGCTACTCCTGTAATGGGAAAGTTTTCACATCAAGAATACACACAAGTGAAGTACTGAAAACCAAAGGTATTTAGAAATGTGGTTACTCTTTCTAGTGCACTTAGAGGAGGAAGGCTTCCCAGCCAGAATCTTTATCCAAGTTCCTTGAATATTAACCTGCTCCTGAATAAATAGCATACAACATAGAATGTTAACATCTTATTGTAACTTTGCCTTCATTAAAAGTTAAAAACCAACACCATCAACAGCATTAGATCTGTACTCTGTGCTTCACCTGTACTCTGCCCCATCTGGATGTTGAGATGACCCATCCCAGAAAAAATGAGGCGATTCGTCTTGAAGGATTTAGTCAAGGCACTCTGGTGATGGACACAGAACAAGTTCATAGGTATAACTAGGTAATTCCCTATGCCTCCAAAGTGTTTCCAGATGTGATGTAATTTTTTCTGAGACACCCTTGCTCTCTGGCCCAGCTAGCAGTTTGCGACAGACCCTGAGAAGCGCTGAGTACCTCCAACTCCCAGCTATACCTTGTGCAGATTAAATCAATCTCTCCCGCACTCATAACTGAAAGGCTTCAAGCATTTGATTTTATTTTTGAACAGTACTATTTTTTTACATTAACTTTTTGTTTGCGGCTAAAAATCAAAGCATCAGTAGATAAAAGCACACGTCCTCTCACACACCACCAGCAAGCAAGCACTCAGTAGAATTTGACTGACAGTTGAGCTTTCTGTTGAAAGAACAAAAGAGTAGCTATGGTGCATCAGCTGCCATGGGAGTGGGGCCTGGAGGATAGGGCACTGGGATTAGGAGTCAGGGTACCTGAGTTCTCAGGCTGCTGCTACACTGACTTTCTGTGGGACTTCAGTCATGTCACTTTGCCCCTAGCTTTGCTCCCACTCTTTATATGATGTTTGCCATTTATATGAACTCTGTAATAGAAACTGGAGCTAGCTGAAATTATGCATGGAATATGTTTCTCCTTGCCATAAAATGTAAAGCCAGGGGGACCACTAAATCATCTAAGGGGCTGTCCATAAATTACACATCACAGTTTTGGTAGGGAGGGGGGGTTTCTGAAGACCCGCCTGAATACTTGGAACACTTTATAATACTGTAGCACATACTGAAAATTAAGGACCTGCTGACCCCCTAATGTGTTACCTAATTAATGGGCAGCCCCTAATCTGACTTCCTGTGTGTCACAGGCCACAGCCCACCACCCAGCCACACACACATCAAACCACTGGCCGGAATTAGAGCAAAGTATTACAGCCCTCAGGACTCCACATTAGTGGAAATGTCTCTCACATCACTCAAGAAGCAAAGCCCAATCTGCAAAGCCTCCACTGATAGCTGTCAGTGGTTCCCAAACTTTTTGGCATCACACCCCCTTTTTGATTTTTGAGAAACCCTTACACCCACCCCCCAAAATAGCAGAAAAACTTGTTGAGCAAAAAAAAAAATTGCCCTTTTAAGAGCAGAGCAGGCATTGCCCTTTTAAGGCAGCCATTTTTAAGTCTGGCCCAGCCAGCCCAAGCTGTGCGTATTCCAGTGGATGCCCAAGCAGACGGACGGACCGGGCTCTTTCTTGGGGGGAAACTGACGGGGGGGCTGTGTCACCTCGTGCCCCCCCTGGAGTTTCTTCACACACCCCCGGGGGGGCGCGCCCCCCAGTTTGGGAACCCATGCTGTAGAAGGAGCTGAACACATAAGAACTGCAAAGGAATTCAGTCTGCCATGTGTACTGCAGAGTAACGCTCCATGGTGATTCGCTCCAGAGTTACATGCAATAAGGTTGGGATGGGGGAGGGGAAGGGTGCAACATGGCCTGTGAGTCTATGAGAATGTGTATCCACAAGTCAAAATCCCCCATAGAGGCAAAAGGGAGCACAATTGCTTCTAGCCCAACCTCTGGGCTTCAATGGCAGCTCTGGGGTGGCTTGGCCTGGTGTTTGATGCTTTAGTTTCCAGACTCTTCCCAGAGGGGGGATGTTGAATTAGAAATATCCGGGGTTATCCTCTGAAATGGGAAACCAATGCTAAAAGGAAAACAGAGAAGAGAAGAGGTGCACCTGGCACATCATAGGCCTCTGCTTAGGGTGCTGGAACCATTTCTAGAGTGGGGGTGCTGAGAGCCATTGAACCAAACTGTAAACCCTGTATATAAGGGAAACAGCTTCAAACTGCAGCATGCCTTGTTCCAGAACCTTTGCCTCTGGACACCAATGGTGGTAGCAAAACCCATGGAAGTGCCTGTCACCATCCGATGTGCTGCTCTTGTGACAGAGAGGCAGCCATGCTAGCTGCATACTTTCTGTTAATATGCTTATTACAAGAAAACAGAGACCTGGAACTTCTCTTTCCACCTGCCCACAGTGGCACAACGCATGGCCTGCACCACCTGCATCCAGCCCAGTGTGCTGCTGGATGCCAAGGAGAGAAAGTCAAAGGACCCTGTTGAATAGTAACATGGAGCCTGTTGTCCTGCCAGTCGCTTCCTTTTCTCTCACTGAACAGACTCTGAAAAGAGTGGGGAGCAGTCCCAGAATTAAGACCTGACTGGCAAACAGCACCAGATGCTACCACTGGTGGTTATCGAATTCCAGCCCAAGCAGATTGTCACCATCTAGTGTGAAGGAGGGTCGGAATAATGCTGGTGATTTAGAGCCACGGGGGGAGAGAGCTGGAGGACCGGCGCAAGCACAGAATTGATGATGAAGTTGTGGTACTCTGACATTTTTATTAAATGTCAGAGGAAAACAACTGTGAAGGCCTCAGCCTTTTATCCTCTTCTCCTAAGGCAATCCAGCGGAGATGCCTGCTGGCTGGCCGGGTAGCTAGCAAGTATCTGAAGCTTATTTGTGTAGGGAGAGGATACACACAGCCACATGTGTGCCTGCTGAGTCATCTGCAGTGAAGGCCGCAGGCCAGCTCTCATACATAGATCAGGTTTGGAAAGCAGCTCTCTTAGAAAAAGCTCACAGTGCAGATGCTCTAGCAGATAGAGGCACCAACATACTGGAAACACGTAAGGATAGATACTTGGAGGAGAAGCCTATTTTAACAGCATGCCATGCCTGGTGTATATGCCCATACAACTCAAACTGACCTTGAACAATTTCCTGCAATCTGACCAGAATACTGAAATCGGGCAGGAAGACCCCAGAGCTTGGGTGGCATTACGTTTGCTTAGATGATCAGGGCATTTTGGGACTCAGTGGGAAAGGAGCTAGCAGAAGGGAGAAAGGCTGCAGTTCATTAGATGAAGAAGGAAAGTTTGGATGCTGGGATTTCAAATAATCAAGATAATACAGCATTAGTAGCCGCACCATTCACCCTCCTGATCCAGAAATGGGTATAGGACCATCACGAGTAAGAGTTTAATAACTGATGTTTATGGCTTTCTGTCTACAGTTCGGGGAGGGGAGGGGGAAATAGTCCCTGGGGGGCAGAGTTGAACATGGGGATCACATCATAGCACATCAGAACAGTGGCCCTCCTAATCCAATATCCAGTCTGTGACAGCCATCAATACTGGGTACCTCAGAGGAAGATGGAAACCCACCATAGAAGAGATGATGCTGTCATTATTTCATTATATACACTTATACAATAAGATGCCTATGTGTGAAGTTTCCTTTTAACCCCAAATAGCTAGTAGTTGGTTCATAACTTAAAAGAATGAGGTGGCACCCAAATAAAAGGTTTGTCCTAGCAAGTATAACTGCAGGTGAAGCTCTTGCCCATCACATAAACCTCTAATCTTCCGTGGAACCCTCCTAAACTTTTATCTCAATGATCTATTGTGGCAGTGAGTGTCAAGGGTTAATGATATGCTATATAATACACTGCTTTATACGTTTTAAATTCAACTTTTAATTTAATTGAGCATCCCCTTATTTTTATATTACAGGAGGACTCCATTATATTAGATACATATATCGTGTCTCCTTTTACTCAGCTTCCCTCCAAACTAATAACAACAGGGAGGCTTTATGAGCTCTTGGTTTATCTGCCAAATAAATTTGGTGTGAGCCATCAAGCTATCAGATAGCCATCAAGCTAGCTATCAGAAAATGTCCATTCATCAAAATGGAAATGTTTCAAGGGATGAATTTTGGACAGAATTTCCAGCAAAAGCCAGGCAGGTTTCCTGCCTGTCTGCCCCTTTCCCTGCCTCCTCAGCAGCCCACTTGGCAGGGAACTTGGGAGCCAGGATGCAGTCTCTTTGCCTGGTGGGTTACTAGTGAGCCCTGCCTGGAGGCATGAGGAGCTGGGAGCCTGAGATTCTTATTTTGTTTCAGAACCACTGAACTGTTCCCATGGCTAGAGTGTCTGGGTGTTTCAGAGGTGAATTGTTGCAGACTTCCAGACACATGTTGGGTGATTGGAGGTTCCTCTTCATTTGGAATGAAAAACTTTCAAAAAACTCAAATATTCATGGACGTGGGAGTCAGTTCCCTGGCCATCTCTAGTGAGCAGATGCTGTTTCACTGATCAACTAAGGGCCACCCCTGCTATGCTTCTCCTTGCCAGGCTTTGTAGACATGCAAAGTACAAAACCGCCTACTTCACCATGCTGTCGGATCCTGGGTGAGCGCCTAATGTTTAGGTTGCACCTGCACTGGAGAATTGCAGCAGGTATCTGGTTCTGGGGGGGGACTGAACCAGTGCCACCTGCAGGGGGCAGTGTGTCCACACTAAGCTTTCAGATGCAAACAAAGCATCCTCTCCACACCCAGCACGTCTCGTGTCATATACTAGAGGAATGTTGTATCTGCTCACTGGTAAATCGTGCCTACAGCACCTATGATGGGCATGTGCATCTCTTTGCACTTTGGTGATATAGCCAGGGCCCTGACCTGTCAAAGGAGAGAATGAAGGATGGTCTGGAGCATTGTGGGATTTCAGTGGAAGGGCTAATTGTACCAGGACTTACAGTGTATTCTGCCATTGCAACTGTACAGCTGTGACATGATGGTTAGCCAGATAAAGGCTGGTCCCCATGGGGGTGTGATCCACTAGCGAGAATTCTGGTTGTGGGCATGTGTTATGTTAAAAGCATATGTAGGAGCTGAGAGGGCAAAATTTTCTCATGTACAAAATAACTAGCGCAAAAAGCTGCAGAAATTATTCATGTTACTCTCCAGGACCCAAAGCAGCTACTAATGGGGAGAAGAGTCACTGCAGAGAGGAAGTGGTGAGCAAGGGAGTAGAAGAGGAAAATATCATTATCCTGAAAAAATACACAGGAGCACAGACACCTCCCATGAGGAAGGTGGGGTGCGGTCATATGGCTTTTTACTACCAGGGGTGCCACTGTAGCCAGCAGCACATATACTGTACTACTTAACTGTGGGGAGGAGATAACAGGTCTACAGAATGGAAAATGTTAGAAAACAGAAAATAGAGATGTGATTATGGTGATCCCAGCCCTTTTTGTTCATTTTCTGTTATATTCTCTCTGTTTAAATCACCTTCCTGAATCAGGGAATAACACTTAATTTAGGAGACTCTGATGCAGACACAGATTTATATCTCTGGCTATGTCTACACGACAAAGAAAAGTTGGAAAAAGATATGCAAATTGAGAACCACAATTTGAGTATAGGAGCCCCCCGCTTTACAATGGTCTGATTTACAACCCCCACAACCTTTTCCGTAAGTGCAGAAGGGGCTGAAATCCCCCGATTTATGTCCTTGGCCCTGCATTTATGATGGCATGACGCCTGTCATAAATGCAGGCTCAAGTTACAACGCTCCCGAAGTGCGACGCTATCCCCGGAGCCAATCGCGTCGCAAGTCGGGGGCAGCCTATATCTTTTTCCGCTTTTCTTCCAAAAGAGGCTTTTCCAACATTTGGCCCATCTACACGGGGCCAAATGTCAGAAAAAATTCCTCTTTCAGAACATTCCTTCTTCCTCATAGAATGAGGTTTATTTATATGGATGCTGAAAAAAATGTGTCGGCTTTTCTGAATTTTTTTTTTTTTTTTTAAGAAAAGCAGACATGTTCCTTGCTATCCCGAGAAAGCTCTGCAGTGTAGACATAGCCTCTGGGACTTCAGGCCAGGAAAGAGGACTGCTACAAGCTATGGGTCATTCAAGAAAGTGATCTGAATCAGAGCCGCTGTTCATGGAAAAAAGACTTGTTAGATCAGCTAGTCCACCTCCATGCAAGTGTGGGGTACAGGCATGCAATAGAGGGCAAATTGTATCAAATATTAAAGACCAGCAAAATATTTTGAGCATATAGTGTTTCTGTCCACTTGCATGTCTTTAATATGCAGGAGTTTTTAATAATCTTGTAGTTCTGTTCCTTAACGTCTTTTTTTTTTTTTAAATCTGTGAATTGTAGAAGATGCCAACATGGTGCAGTAGAATCAACAAACATTGAATTTATGAGACTTTTAGAATGCTTTGGTGCTTATTTTCTTAATAGGATTTCAGTTAGGTGGGTGACCATCCCACCACGATGTGTATATTGTGTTAGCATATGCACCTACCAGAGTGGCCATCAGGAATACAGAAGTTGTGGAAGGTGCACAATATATTTCTCAGTAGTTAGGCACGTCTGCAATTGCAGTGCCACCATGTACTTTTTCATTTCACTTCTCAGTGAACGTGTGCACCACTTTGTGAGGTCGTATAGAATCAGGAGGAGGGTACAAGAAATGCGTGTGTGTTCAGAGTGTTAGAGTTCACCAAATATCGCTCTGCGATAATAATTTTGAACAGGAAGGGAGGGGAGGAGTGAGAGACCATCTTTTCCATATACTTTGAGAACAGGCTGACCATATTTTCCCAAAAGGGAATTGGGACACTGGAAGGCGCCAGCCCAAGTGCCCATCCCCCAAACCTCCCTCAACCCTCCTGGCCGCCTGCTCATGGGATTGACCCAAGGCTCCTGTTTCTCCCCCCATGTTTGAGGCTGGCACAAGCCCCATTGTGTAGGGCTGGCCTGAGGTCTTCTGCTGCCCACCTGTACCTGGGGTCGGCTCAAGCCCTGCCTCCCTTCCACACAGAGCTGGTATTGCTACTCATCCCTCTTCCTTCCCCCCCGCCCCACACACGCACACATTCCTCCGTGCTTCACTAGGGATTGCCCTTCCCCTTTTATTTTTGGCCAAACTGTGCATTCATCTCTTTGCTCTTGCGAACTAGCAAAAGGACAAATGCCCAGTTTTGCCAAAAACATGGGGATATTGGGGACAGAGCTTAAAAACTGGACTGTCTTGGCCAAAACAGGACACATGGTTCCTATTTGGGAAGATGATGGCAAAACTGGAATATTTAAAAAAAAAATTGTGTGGGCAAACCTGCTCCACCAAGATATTACCAGGTGGAGCAAAGGTCATTGAATCTGGATTGGGAGCAAAGACCGTACAGCCAAGAGCTATCATAATGAAACTAGCAAATATTTTAATCAAGACAAGTATTTGCTTAACAAATGAGCATGCAAAGCTGGTTTATTTACTTTGGAGTTTGTCCCTTCTTTAAATTCCTACTAGCTGGCTCCTCTGTCCATTCTTTGCACCCAGAGCCTAATTCAGTCTTGGTATAAACAGATGTAATTCCACTGTCGTTCTGGTTTCGTGGTAATTCTGAAAAAGAAGAGAAAAAAAAATTGACAAGTGGTTGTCAATACCAGTTGTGTAGGCATTTATCACATGGGCGTCTACTGGGAATGAGCTTTTCGCCTGAGAGACTCATCTCCAATCTGTAACTTTCAATCATGGTCAGTCTGGGCTGGATTAGAATCAGTAATCTAGAGATGGAAGGATTCAGATCCCATTTCCAAACATATGGACTACCTAGTCCTTGCCTGCTCTTCTCCCATCCACCCCCTTCTAGTGAGGCAATTGATTTTTTTTCTGGGTATATATCTAAAAGACCAAATTTGCAAACATAATTATATAATCTGCACTGCCAAAATATCAGTCTTGCACATGAATTTGCATCTTTACACATGGGCGCACAGTGTTGAGTATAGTAACTTTTACTCTAAAGAAATGTAACATTTCCAAATCATCTTTAAATTTAAATTCGTTATTGCATAGTTACTGTGTATAAGCACCTCAATTTGAGCCCACGAAAGTAAGAAAAGTTTCCTTACTTGTTCTTTTACGTGGTAGTGTGCAGTGGCAATTTGACTGAGTCGCTAGCACACAAGAATTGGGTCCCAAGGGCCTCTGAGTTTGGGGCCACCGAGCAAGGTCCAAGTCTCTGCCACCCACCGCGTGTGAATACCAGCTCATACAGTGGATCTTTAACTCTCAGTACGGAGTCAAGTAATAGAGATGTAGCCGTGTTAGTCTGGTCTTGCTAACCATGGGAACAGGGGACTGGACTCGATGACCTCTCGAGGTCCCTTCCAGTCCTGGTATTCTATGATTCTATGCAGCACTTTAAAGACTAACAGGATGGTTTATTAGGTGATGAGCTTTTGTGGGCCAGACCCACTTCCTCAGATCTAATTGTGGAAGAAAATTGGCATGACCATATATACCAGAGGGATACAATCAAAAAAAAGTGAACACATATAAAATTGACAAATCAGATTTTAGAAGGGGGGGGGGGGAGGTTAGTGTCTATGAGATAATGATATTGGGGGTGAGTCAAATAATCCTTAGAATTATGGAATCAGAGAACGGGAAGGAACTTTGAGAGGTCATCAAGTCCAGACCTGGGCACTCATGGCAGGACCAAACACAATCTAGATCAGTGGTTCCCAACCTTTTTTTAGACCGTGGACTGGCAAACCCATTCACCAACTTTTGGCGGACTGGTAACATTTTATTTTCATATTAATTGTGCAAATAATGAATATGTGAATAAAATGTTACCTGTCTGCCTAGCCCCAAATCAGTCCCTTGCTCCTCAGTGCCTAACACCCTTTGACCCCATGCCTATCCCCCAGGCCCTTTGACCCTTTAACCTCTGACCCCTACAACCTTCTTACCCTGTGACCCCACCATGCCCTCAACCAACACCCCTTTGCCCCCACTCCACCCCTGCACTCCCCAGAGTGAGGCTGCCCTCTCTAGGGAGTGTGGCCATTACTACTGCACGGCCATTGGCAGTACACCTGCTCCCTCCTCCTTCGCACTCCTTACCTCCCCAAGCACATCTTGCACCCCCAAGGGTAGAGGCAGGGGGAGCGCTGAGCCCTGGATGGGTTGCCGTCTTACCTAGATGGGAGAGGGAAGGAAGGTGCTTCCTGCTCCGCCTCCTTCTGCCACCACCTGAGCGCCGCTGGTGGGCAAAATCAGCCACCATGGCTACTGAAGCTGAGCCACCATGAACAGCTGGCTTCAGCTCTCGCTGCTGCCATGGCCCGGCAGCCAGTGTTTCGCAGATCAGCACTGGACTGCGGACCAGCAGTTGGGAACCGCTGATCTAGATCACCCCTGACTTTGCTTGCTTGGCTTCCTCTTCCAGACAACAGGCCAGGGAACAGAGCATAAATTCATGAGTTCAAGGAAAATACAGCATTTTAGAGTCCTTCTCTAGCCCTCGGAGATACTGTAAGAAGGACTCCTGCCTTATTAGTTTGTCCAGGCCTCGCTGGAGTTCTACTCCACCCCTCCACATGGCTGGAGGGTTTGTAATTTCAAAAAGTCTGTGATTCCAGTCTGCCTCATAACTTTACCATTAAAGGGTAGGAGAGAAAGTCCAGCTTGTTTGCTGTAAGGACTCTGCCCTTTCCAAAGGCCTGACCACACCCAAATGCTGTTTGGTATTTAGCAATGTGCACTGTTTGGAAATCTCAGCAATTCTCAGGAACTAGAGGGTGAAATAAGGACAGTTTCCTTTATCTTTAAATTTCCTTGCTTTCTTGGGTTTCAGCCAGACCCTTTGTTTTTTTAATATAGTTGTTTGTGGTTTAATTTCCTTTGGGTTTATTTTTTTAGAATTATTAAACCAGAGAAAACCCAACTTCTCATTGGAATTGTGTAACAAGAGGGACAAGATAAACTCTAACAGCTCAATGAAATGAAATGGTTTTCCCATGAGACCTTGCAAGATTATCCAATAAATCTCACACAACAACTGTGAAATTACTGTGTGCCACCGCTATAAGGACACCTGTTCTTAATAACATTGATGCTCTAACTTGTAAAAGCAAGAGTCAGAATAAAATGGCTGCCCCTGTGTTTTTATCGTCCTCTGTGGTGCCAAAGGACATACAGGGTCTCACAACAGAGTGTGATCTTATATGCTGTGTGTGTGTTGCAATCTTCAGATGTATCTAGATGGTTTAGCTCATGCTTTTAAAATATAATTAATGTACTTCTTAATCACATTTTTTGCTGAAAAAAATCTCCATTAGACATGCATCAAAACAGTCACCTAAGTAACTCAGAAAAATGCAAGACTCTGCAGCCCAGGATACTCATTGGGGCTGATGTTTAAAATGAGTGGAAACCAACTGTGCACCTAACTGGCATGCAAAATGACTGTTGATTTCACATGCAAATCCCCACTGAGTGAAATATAGAATAGATACACTTTATTGCTGTTATTGTGCATGCAAATTAAGTGTACAGTTGTGTGCTGCTAGTTTGGAAAATTAGGCCATTATTTAATAAGCAGGAAATGAGATGCATATATATATATATGGTGCAAATGAGAGAGACACTAGTCCAGTTAGGTGTTATCTAAAGAAATAAGCACAAACATCTAAGGCAAAACAAAAACTATTATAAAATTATGCATTCATAAAGCACCTTCACCTCAATGATTCTTAAACTGCTATACAAACTCTAGGCCCATCCTATAGACATAAATAAGGCTAAGTCCCATTGACTTCAATGAGAAATTGGCATAAGTTTGATCTGCAGGACCAGTACCTGAGAGTATGAGAATCAATTCGCCTATTCCTGAATTGGGGCCACATTTGAGGTGGAATCTGGCAGATGTTTCTTCTTCTTATGTGGTGTCTCTGTTACTGGAAGTCTGAAACCATGGTAGTTCATTTTGTACGATCCTCCCTTAATCTCTGTTCATGAATAATCTTTTCCATCAATCCAAGGTACCATATCATCTATCCAAGCTCTTGTCTGCCTCACCTGTTTTTGCCAGTGTCCAGCTGATTGTGTCCAGAAGCATGCCTCTCCTGTTCAACTCTGTAAAACAGGGGTGGGGAACCTTTCTTGAGTCGGGGGCTGCTGACCCTCAGAAAAAAAAGTCAGGTGCTGCACACAAGTGTGAAGCAGGAAAAAAACCCTCACTGTGACCCCCAACTGAGGAGACAACACTCTTCACATTCCCCTGGCACCCCAGAGCCTGGGGGGCCCAGCCTAGTAGATTTTGTGTGCTCCAGCCCCAGGGCAGGGGAGGAGCAGCAGGAAGGCTGGAGCACCAGCACAGCCTTGGAGGCCGGATTCAGGCAAGGTGAGGGCTGCATCCAGCCCCCAGGTCTGACATTCCCCACCCCTGCTTTAAAAGGTGCTCAGCAAATTGGGTCTCTCTTTTCATAAGATCCCTGACTACCATTTGCTAAGTTCCAATCAGGAATGAGATTTTTTTCCTTGGATACACAGGCTCCCCAAGGAATGTTCAGAGTTCTTCAGTAACCGCACCGTTCAAAGGACATTTAAGTGCTCCCTCCTTGGGGCAGGCGAAATAAGCAATATACAACTGAAATGACAGTACAAACAGGACATAAACATCAAGATTGAACACAGCTTTTGAGAATAAGGCTGGCAAAAGACAGTGCTGAAGGAGTCACTCCTTCCTTTATGCACAGGACTCTCAGGTAGGGATGCAAAATCCCATTTAATTAGTTAACCAGTTAAATATAATGTTTAACCAGTTAACCAATTAAAGGGTGAGCAGGCGGAGGGAGGGGGCGTGCCATGGCTAAGATGGCACACCTTTGTCCACAGCAGGCCCCATGGGCTCCCTGCCCATGGTGGGTGGGGAGCTGCCTCAGCCCCTACTGGTTAACCAGAACCAGTAACCATCACTCATAAAAGGTGATGCTTACCAGTTAAACAGTTAACCCTTCACATCCCTACTCGCAGGGCTAGTGGAAGTGTCTCCAGTAACAGTGTTGCCAACAATGGCTGTTCTATACTTGGTGGAAGATTTATTTTTAAAGCACCAGCTTCTGGACACACATGAGTACATAAGAATCTCAGCTTTCATTTTAAATAACAAACATGTGTTTAGCCTTCACAGTTGCAGAGAAAAATCTGAAAACAAGAACAAGTGTATCCTGTAGGGCTCAGAAACCAGAAGGGAAATAAAAAGAAGCCTACATGTATTTTTTTTTTTAACTCGTGGTTTTTTTAAGCCAGTCTTGTGATTCTGGGGGCCTAATGCTATGATTTTTGAATGTTTAGGGTTGGAAATACTGGTGCCATCCCACCAGCGTCCTTAAATCTGACCCGAAAGGACAACTATTGGGTGTTGGCTCTCCGTGCTGACTCACTGTCTTACCTCTCTGCTGAGACAGTCAGCAAAGCTGCCACTTGGGCTGGGAGCTCTTCCTCTCAAGGAATGTGACCGAATTACCCTGGGAGGTTCTCACTTGAAACCTCAAAGCGAAACTACAGAGCAAAGGAAACTAAACGAAACTAAACGGAACTAAAGGAAACTAAATGAAACTAACACAGGAATCCCTATTTACAGGAATCCTGAGAGATGATACCTCTGAGCTTCACAGGCCTCTTCCTGTAGATTAGAATGTCCACTTGTTGCAGGCCTCTGATGTCTGTTAATTTAATTAAATCACATTCCTGAGGAGAGGAGCTCTAGGGATCAGGAGTGCCAATCCTGAGCAATAAAGTGTTGTATCACTGCCTGCCCTGTAACCTTATGCGTCTCACAGCACTCTGGACTGCTGAAAATCAGCCTATCAGTATTCAGGTCATACCCTAAGGCTACGTCTAGACTGCCACCTCTTGCGCAAGATAATATGCAAATGAGGCTAAGCGGTGAATATCGCCATGCCTCATTTGCATACTTAATGAACTGACATTTTGCACAAGGGGCTTCTACCGCTTTTTTTTTCAGGAAGAACGGCTCTTGCACGGGGGGGGGCAGTTTGCGCAAAAAGGAGCCGTCTACATGCAAAATGCCCCTTGCACAAAATGATGGCTCATTAAGTATGCAAATGAGGCACAGTGATAGTCACGGCTTTGCCTCATTTGCACATTCTTTTGCGCAAGAGGGGGGGTAGTCTAGACGTAGCTTGAGTGTTTGTGTTCTAGACTACCGTGGTCCAGCAACTTTGACCCCAGCAGCCTGGCTACAGCCTCACTCGGGCTCATACCAACCCGGTCCTGAATGGGTGACCCCAACCCAGTCCTGAATTACCTCAGAACTATGCCCTGAAGTGTTCAGCCCTCTCGTGGACATCTCAGAGAGAGAGAAAAAAAGATTTGTTTCTCAAAAGGCACAAAAACACATCACAGTTTAATAAGATCAACACACCCATGTTTTTGTACACAGCAACAAATAGGTTTAAGGTAAAACAAAATATACCCAGGATTCTGTGAGTTCAGATAAAAGGAATGAGTACAGAGTTATAAGTAAAAAAAAACAAATATGCTTCAGAAAGTTTAAAACTTAATCTAGCAAGATCCAGGCTTTGTTCAAGATAGTTTCTCACCAGTCTTTCTTCTTCCCAGCCATGGTCTTTCTCTCAGTCAGGAGCAGGTATGAAAGTAACTTATATTTCTTACAGCTACTGTCCTTAATGAGCTTGTTTCATGAAGCAGGATTATGCCATGCTGTTCTTCTCTTCCCTTTGTATGGAAATGGTGTTCCATTGTTTTGATTCCACCATGCTTAATTTATATAGGAGGCAGGTAACTAGCTCCTCCCACCCTCTTCTGTCTGGACAGGAATTGTCTCTTTGTTTGGTCACACATTTTAAAACGTATCAGTGAGCATTCCTCATTCCTCCTCTTGTGTTAATACCTATATTTTACAATTATATCAATCACCCATGTGTCATCAGATTTCAGAAAAGACTTCACTCTATATACTTTTATAATATAATCCAGGCCCGTATGCAGGAATTTCAGGGGTGGGGTGCTATTTTTGTAAATGTGGACCGCAAGGGCATTAATGCACTCTCCATGGTCCCCCAAGTAAGCAGGGAAATCAGCCCCAGCCAGCCAGAGCATGGGAGAGGGAGCGCTTATTTGGGAGATCATAGGGGGTGCTTTTGCGCCCTTTGCACCCTACTGCATATGGGTCTGTAATCATAGTTTATATGCAGTCAGTTGATTTGGTTGCTTATCACTTGAGGTCCCCACCCTGACTTTATAAACCAATAAACCTTTGAAATAGATTCTTCTGAAAAGTAAAACCCAAGCCGTGCTTCTCTTTCCTGCTTGCTTGATAGCTTTGTGTATCTGGTCCAGACATGCTGACCCCAACCACTTTGATGGTTCTATTGACTGCATGTGTAAATTGCAATCCCATATTTTCTGGTCAGCCCTGCTTCATTTGTATTCAAGACCCAGGACTGACCTGTTTACCAACTCTATGTGACATGCCTTGTTTAAACACACTTTAATCATAATTCCAGCATATACTCATAACTCTTAATACACATCCTGTAGGTACATCATGTAAGTATACTAATAAGCAGTAAGTTGTTACTTTTCAAAGGATACTTCACAGGATATATTTTGTACCAAGTTTATTCCAGTAATGTCTAGGCTGTGAACAGAGGGGTGTTTATTATCACATGCACCAGGACAGTAGAATGCTTTCATTTTTTACTGCTCTCTCAGTTTGGGGGAAGGGCACCTTGGCCTCCATCTGTAAAGCCCTAACGGTTCTGCCTCGGGACAATATCTATTTCTTCTCTCTACACATGCCAGTGAGGCACGACCCAGCCACCACCCCCTGGGCTGAAGAGGACCAGACTGTATTCCTTTTGGAATCCATCAGGGCTGCTCCTTAATCAGCCGGAGGAGCTGCTGTTGAGTGACACAAAGCACTCCCGCTCTTAGCCCCAGCCTGATCTGGCTGCTTGGGGGCTCCTGCCAGCCCAGAAAGCGAGAGTGGAAAGATTTCTAGTTACTTTCAAATCGTCTCCTCGCACGTGTATTAAATCGCTCCAATTCCCCCTTGCAATATTGTGTGAGCAAAATTACTTCCATTTCTCTTTTCTGCTCCCCTCCCTCCCCGCTGCTCTCTTTCCTGAAAGGCAGAGAAGCACGAAATGCACGTGAGTTGCTGCTTACAGCGTAATCCATCATGAATCATCGGTCCTGGGAGATAAAAACGTCAGTTGTTTCATCCCACAATTACGCATTTTCTGATTTCCCTTTTATATATGCCCTGGTGCTATGTTTCCTGTTACCAGCTGCAAATCTGTACCAGGCATCTCCCCGCCTGCAAAATGCCTGCCGGGAATCTAACCTTTAGTATTGTTGCTGGGCTTGGATACACAAGCCCCAATCAATCATCTTGTTTGCCCAAGTCATCATTGGAACAATCGAAACTGCATGTGCCGCTTCGCTCATAAAGATGTGAATTAACAACCGAAAACCCATGTGCAAAGTCAGGGCTTCCTAGCACCCGCTCGCGCCAGCCCATAAATCCCAGTGCCTCTTGCACATCGCTCCAAGCCCGGGAAAGTCAGTCCCCTAGAGAGTTTCTTTGCTCGTTGGGGGAAGGGAGAAGCACAGAGCAAGATGGGGGCGGGGGAGAGAGAGTTCTCACTCCTGCAGTGGGGAGGATTAACCCTGCCTGCTCCAGTTTGGGCTGTGATAAATGGGGAGGATCCAGCGGTGCTGTCAGCTGTGCACACAGAGGGGCCGCCAGAGCCACTTGTATTCAACTGCCCTTCCCCCTCTTCCCCAGCTGCCCTGCTAGGGTCTGCAGGGGGTGCTAGGATGTGTAACCCGAGCCTCTGGAAAGCAGGCGGGAAGAAATGGGCAGGGGAGATAAATGCAATCAAACTCAGAACCCCTCCGGATACTCCTCAGCCTAATGTGTACAGTCACTTTCAGCGCTCTTTTGTGGTGGAGGTTGTTTTGTCCAAAACTGCCAGGGACATAGAAATTGCCTGTTGTGTAATGCCCCTGTGCCCCCAGGCAATCCCTCTCCTTCCTTGTGGCTGGAGGGGAGAACAGAAATTACATAAAAGCACAACACTTCTCCTCAGAGCTAGTCACTGGTGACTTCTTGCTACTTTCTCTTCATACACAATGTAAGAGGAAGGGGGGGAATCCACGTCAATATAGAAGGTATGAACTTGGAACAAACCAAGCAAAACTAGTGTCTCAACTTAATTCAACTGCACAACTGGTTTTCTCTGTTTTATAGATAAGGGTTGTTGATGAGGCATATATATATATATTCAAATTATATATATAATTTGAATCCTAGTCTTGTCTCCTGTGCAAGTATGTTCCCCTCTTCCTCCATAACTATCCCCTCCCACTACATCACAAGTGTTGTTTTTACCCTGTTAGTTAATATTTATACCCTCCAGAGGGGTAGCTGTGTTAGTCTGTAATTAAAAAACTACGAATGGTCCTGTCGCACCTTAGAGATGACCCAAAAAATATAGATAGTACCATGAGCTTTCATGTCACAACCCACAATGGGTTGTGCACAGAAAAGCTCATGGTACTATCTATAGTTTTTGGTTTGTCTCTAAGGTGTGACAGGACCATTCATTGATTTTAAATAATTATACCTGCTGCTTTTTTTGTGGTGGTACTGCCCGGTACGCAGTACCGGCACCTCCAGACGCAGTACTGGCACCTCCAGTCAGAGCTCAACAATTTTTCCCCTGGAGTACTGGCACCTTTTTTTTTTTAAACGAAAAAAGCACTGGTTATACCATACCTCACAGATGTAAAGTGCCACATGAAGTGCTAAGCATTATTATTAACATAGAGCTTAATGGAATATTGATTGCATTGCTAATATGTAGCTTTTCCCTAGGAAGTGGGGGTGGGCTTCTTGTTAACACAGAGGGATCTGCAAACATACATTTTTTATCTGTGCATTCGAACTTCAATTTTATCTGCCTTTCATCTCAAAATGTGTACTTGTTTCCATTCAGGGAGATGTCTTTATCATTCTCCAACCATTTCAGAACAGTGCAGTCTGTTGGAAAGGGAGGGAAACAGCTTGCTAACTTGTTAATTACATCTGTGGGGTTTAGCTGTACCCTGCGGAAAGCTAGGTTCTTTGGCTTTGCCTAGAAAGCTGGCCGGGGGGGAACAGATTTCAGGTTTTCAGAGTTCAATTTCCTTTGAGAGGAAATAGCTGGTCGTAGACTGGGAGAGATGAGTCCTCATTTGGATTTAATTACTTGAGAAACAGTGTTCCATCACTGGTATTTTTGTGGATTTACCTCTTTAAAATATTGACTGGGGTTGGCTTCTTTTGGAGTCGATGTGTATTTAATTTGTTTTCCATTTGTGGGGCCTGATCCTGCACTCCAAATTATTTGCCTGAACAAAGGCTGTTGTGAGTCCTCTCTTTTATCTCAATAGCAGAGAGGGGATTTGGTTTCCATAAATAGTAAATGGTGACAAACTCTTGCTAATACTGCTTGCTTTTCTTCCTTTCACATGTACTATCCTGAAAAAAAATTAAAAAAAGAAGAAACCACCCTTCAGACCTAGTGAGCTTTTGTTGAAAAACTATTGGACCCAATCCTGCTAAGCTCCTTTAGCTCCCATTGGGATTTTTGTAGTCTGAAGTTTTGGGTCCCTGTTTTATCCTAAATTAACTGATTGCCAGCTAGCTAACAGCGTTGTAAATGCTAGATTAGACACTCCACAAACATTTGTTCCATAACTCACTCATTTTTGGCTTCACCCACAGAACTCAGCCTTTCAAGAGTGCTCAATGCTTGAGAGGATCAGACTTTTTATGACCTGAATAAGAAAAAAGTTTGGCCAGTTTTTTCACTTTAAGTGTCTACAGTGAAAATAACGAAACATTGCAAGTCTGTGAAAGGCAGGGAAGAGGAGGGGCGGAGCATGACACCCAAGTGTGATTTTTTTTTTGTTGTTTTTAATTTTTACAGCATTCGAAAAACACATTGACCGACCTGTTTACCACATGAAACAAAGCAGGGCTAGGATATTTTCAGGCCACTAAACTTGGATTTCAGACAGCCAACTTGGCCTGACACACTGGATAAGGCTATAGCAGATTGGCACCGAGAAGTGAGCAAAATATGCATCTGTCTTTGTGCCAACTTTAGGCCAGGCTGCCGTTTTGTTTGGTGTCTGGGGAGCTGGTTTTCAAAATTAAAACAGCCTTCAACCCCCCTTTTTTTTAAACGAGGATGAAGAAAGGAGGAACTGAAAGAGATTCCTGTCCAGCATGCGTGCACTGCTCTAGCAACTTTTGCATTGCTTTCTGTGCAGTTGCAGAAGATTTTTGTAAATTGTTTCATTGTAAAATAGTTTATACATTGTATATATAAACAGGCCACCACAGAACATTTGCAAGCAAGGAGAAAACATCTCTGTGGATTAAAGGGAGGGTGGAGTCAGAGAGTCATTAACTCATTCCACATGGGAAGTTCTCTTTAAGACAAGCAGAAGCTGCAGTGTTTTCTTTTGCAGCTGTAACAGGCCACTATACCTGAACATGACAGCCCAGCAACCAGGGCAGCTGAACAGAAAGTGAACGCACTGTAGAAAGCTCTGATCTGCATCAATACTTTTTATTATTTTTTTTCTCTTGTGGCATTAGTGGCTGAAGTGACCTTAGTTATCGTCATCTGATGGAGTAGGAATTGAACCCTAAACATTATTTATGTTATGAGGAATGCCAGGCAGGTGAAAGGATTAAGACCACAAGTGACTTTACAGAGGCACAGCTATACCAATGCTGCTGTTAAGATCACTCAAGTAGCGTCTCTATGCCAATGTGAGAGGGCTCTCCCATCGATATAATAAAACCACCTCAACAAGCAGCCCTAGCTTTGTCAGTAGGAGGAGCTATCCCAACAATAGAGCGGTGTGTAAGCTGCCACTTATGCTGGCGAAATGTATGTCACTCAGAGGAGGGATTTTTTCATACTCACACACTCACCCCAGGACACAAGTTTTGCTACTGTCAGTGATAGTGTAGACATAGCCTAAGTTGTAATCAAAATTTTGCTATGCAAACAGAAAGCATCTTTAATGGTGAACGGGAATATTAAAACTCTAGCTGATTGCCTTGTGAAACCATGAAAAGGAATGAATGCTATACATGCCCTAAGCATTAAATGCATCAGCAGAAACTCAAGGCAAATGGTCTGATGTGTTGCCACTGATGTCAGTGCAAGGTTTGACATTCTCTTCAATGGGAGCAAGGTCAAAGTGTACAGCTATACTGGATGCCTGTACCACACAGTTCTGCGCCATTGAGAGACAGGTGGGAAAAGTCCAAATGTTTCCTGCCCCCTGGGAAGTGGATAAATGCACACCTTGCAATATCAGGGTGTGATTTACTGCACAATTACCTGTAATGTATTCTTTACTTGTCTATGTAGTACACCTGTTCAAAAATGGCAAATGTTCTTCATGGGAATGTTTTTAAAATTCTTTTGTAAATTTCTCATGAACATGTTTTTGAATGATGTTTTTTGGAAAAATTGTTTTTTGCACTATTTTTAGCAAATCTGCATATGTTTTTCAGTAAAATTATTTGGTTTCCTGTACATAAAGATCTAAAAACATAAATCTGTGTAATTGACAAATGAACTGGTATTTCATAGCATTTGGAATTCTGTGTATAAGAAAAGAAACCAACAGCAGAATAAAAAATGAGATTATTTTCTTTAAGAGACAGTGGTGCTGAGCAATTATGGCCTAATTTTAGTGGACTTTACATCAGACCCATAGACCTGGTCTACACTTCAATTTAGATCAAATTATCCACATTGCTCAGGATAATGAAAAAATTCATACCACTAAGTGTTGTAGTCAAACCGACCGCACCCTGATGTAGACAGTGCTAAATTGATGGTAAAATTCTTCTGTTGACCTAATTGAGATGGATTAACAGCAATGGGGAAAAAACTCTTCTATACCAGTATTTCTCAACCTTTTTTTTATAAAGTTCCCCTTTAAAAAAAAAAGTAATAAGTACCCCCAGCACCTACAGTTTTCAGACACACACAATTTTTTTCTACCATTGCAACACATTTGTTTAAACAACTTAATCATAGCTGTGCAGGCAATGAAATTTTTGGGTGTAAAAAGTACAAAAATCATAAAGTGCTGTAAAACTTAAAACAAAAATTCTGTTTTCTCCAAATTTCAGTTGTGTTGACGTACCCCCCAGACTTCTCTCAAGTATGCCAAAGGATACTTGTACCACTGGTTGAGAAACACTGTTCTACACTATAGCAGTGCAATTTTCTTCACTATAGCAGTGCAGCAGTGCCACTATAGTGCTGTTAGTGTTACGTTTCCATGGATTTCTCCACAACCTTGTAGTGGTGGAGTGGCTTGCGTGTTCCAATGACCCCCGATAGTGACGCTGCCTGGAGTCATGTATTCCTTAGGGTCACCCATGGCAGAACAGTCAAGGGCAAGGTTCCAGACAAAGTGTGATCCAAGAAGTCCTCAACAGCAGAGCAGATGGAGGATAACTGCACAGTGGAGGAGAAACTGTTGTATAATATTACAGCGGCTGTGAAGGCGAATGAAGGCTGCAGCAGATAGGATCTCCAATCATCAGAGTCTCCATGCCATTGATTTCAACCCTTCTATCTGACAAGGACAGGGTGGTCACTGTTGCCTAAAGAATATACAATCATTCTTCTGGGGGATTTCAATGCACGTGTTGGACGAGACTCAGACCAGTGGAAAGGAACAATCGGGAAAGAAGGAGTTGGCAAAAGCAACTCAAAAAGAATCTTGCTCCTGACCAAGGCTACATCTAGCCTGCAAGCTTCTTGCAGAAGAAGTTTTTCTGGAAGAGTAACATGCACCTTGCATCTTCCATTTCTGAGGTGCAGGCATGCTACGCACAAAGCTCTATGCTGACAGCAATGAGCCTGGTGTCCTGAATTTCATATGGAGCTCGCCAGCACTGCAGCCAATCATACCGCTTTGTCATACTTCTTCATGGCAGGTGCTTCACGCAGGGTTGTTCCCCCACTTTCAGAATTTTGGAACACTGCCTGCGCAGGGCATTGTGACTTTGAAGCACATTTCCACCTGTTTTGACCCCATACTCACGTAGATTTCCTACCAAACTTTGACTCCTGTCTCAGCAGTCTGCGGGCTTTCTCCTGCTGCTGTAAAATGGCAGCAATCAGATTGCAAGAGATAAAAGAGCCATTTGCCCTTGAGATAATGCAGGTGCTGTAGTAGTCAAGTTCTAAAATATACAGTTGAAAATTCAATGAAGACATTCAGTGTTGCCCATTTTCAAAATTGTATCATGAGTTTCATGATGTGTGCTCTTTTTCTTAAAACCCCGACCTTATTTTGTTCTGTGCTGGGTTCTGTTCTACATAGGCTGTTGAACCAGGCTCATTACTTTAGTTCTGAGCACTTTCCAGCAGTTAAGTTAAGCTACTTGTCCAATATCTGTCACATTGTTTGCTCTCTCAGCCTCTCCCCAGAGAGAGAAGCATGTGCACTGGAGTGTTTTGTTGTGGTAGTATTTTGTTGTTATATAACCATACCTGTTGCCACGTATTTTATATTAGGGAAAGCAAAGTCAAGAAGATATTTGATGGGTTTGGTCACAGAGATCCTCTTGTGACTGTCATTTGATATGGTGAAATACCACTGAGCCAGCCTTCCTACCTTCCTGGGCACTCCCTTTAGCCCGGCTTGTTGAGCCAGGCCCGCCAGCCTCCTCCAGTACCGACACATAGATGGGGTCACAGCCGATAGGTGTGTAATACAGATGCTGAGATCAGCTTAGCACTGGCGAGACACAGTTAACAGAACTTGCCACAGCTCTCAGGTGTACAGCTGTAATGGGACTCTGAACCCCAGATCAATCTGGCTTATTCTGTCCAAAGTTTTATAAAGAGCAAGCTCATATTATCGGCCCTCTTTCTTACGAAAAGGAGAGAGCTGCACAGCTGCGTGCACCTCCTCCCCCCCCCCCAGGTTTATTAATAAACAAAAATGATTTTATTAAGTATAAAAAAAGTCAGATGTAAGTGATTATAAGTACATAGTACATAGAACAAAGGTAAGTAATTAAGCAAAGTAAAACAAAACATGCCAGTTAAGCCTAAAGCACTAAGAAACTGGTTACATGGAATATCTCAACCTCAGTAATTCTGATAAGCTTCTTTCACAGACTGGGCTTGATCCTATTCAGTCTTAGCTGTTTCCAGAAAACCTCTTGGGTGGTAAGCAAGAGTGTCCTGGCACCTGGCAGCCCCTCCTGTTGTTTTGTTTCCCACCTTTATATGCATTTTACCCAGGAGTCCTCTGTTCAGTTTAAACTTTTTCTCACCTTCAGTGGAAAAGTGCAAGGACCAAGATGGGTCCCAGCCTCAGGTGACCTAAAAACGTGTCCTTGTTGGGATTCTCAGCATCTCCTAGAGACAGGTTTATAGGAACAACGAAGTCATTTATATCTCAGAGTCCTTATCCGTAAACCATCCAGTTTCTGAAATACCCTTAATGGTCTTTGCTTAGCATGTCTATATTAGTAAAAACAACAAGGAATCCTATGGCACCTTAAAGACTAACAAGTTTATTTGGGCATAATCTTTCCTGAGTGGGAACCCACTTTATCAGATGCATGAAGTAGAAATTTCAGTTTGTCAGGGATGTGTATGCAGGCAAAGATGGGTGTATTACATTACTATGTGGAGAACCAGTGCTAATGAGGTCAGTGCAGTCAGGATAGATGTGGCCCACTCTCAAAAGCTGAGGAGGAGGTGTGAATACCAAAAGAAGGAAAATGACTTTCTGTAGTGAGCGAGCCATTCTCAGTCTCTGTCCGGACCTAGTCTGATAGTCTCAAGTTTGCATGTGCATTGCAGCTCTGCAGTTTCATGCTGACGTCTGGTTTTGAAGGGTTTTTTGCATTGCCCCATACCTGACTATTGGTTTCACAGCCACACCCTTTAGTTATCTAAGCCAAAAGAAAGAGCTCCTTCCTCCTTTGTTCTGATTTCTCTTCCGCCCTTGATTTTTCTCTACTAGTCTATGTCAGTCCACTGCACACAGCCTGCATTCTTAGCCCAGCCCTGTGTGTATGCAATTCTGTCTGAAGGAGCTGTGCAGGGTTGTAGAGATGTTACATTTGTCACCGACTGCTGACTCCCCAGCTGGAACTGGGAGCAAAAGAGGTTTCCTTATAGAACAACTCCTATGCAGCTGTTGGTTGAGTTCTTCTTGTCAATCAGTTCTTTGTCACTGGCCCGCCAACAGTGCTGGGATGGGGGCAGGGAAAAGGGAGGTAGGAACATGTAATGTTTTTACATCTCTACTTGGTCTGGATTATAGCTCCTGCTTCTTGCCAGTGCGTTCTATATGCAGTACACCAGTGAGTGTCAGGGGGGTGAATTTTAGACAACATTTCTGCACTGGCAAAAGCCCTAGTGTTGATGCAGTATAAGCTGTGTAAATATTTTGTTGCTGCTTTGGGGTTTTGTTTTGTTTTGTTTTGTTTTTTCCATTGTAACTTATCACACGTGCCATACTGGTATAAGCTACACAGGCACAAGCTACGTCTGCACTAGGAGGTTAGCTGATATAATTATACCAGTAAAACCTTTACGAGTTCATACCTGTCCATAGGCATTGTCGAAGCTGTGGGTACTGCAGCCATACAAAGACACTGATGGTACATCCAGATACTGAGCAGCAGCAAGTCTCGGAGCTCGGGTCAACAGATTTGGGTTCACGGGGCTAAGGCTATTGCACTGAAAACAGCTGTGCTGACATTGTGCCTCAGGCACGGAAACCGGGTGGGAGAGGGGTCTGAAACTTCAAAGCCCATGCACCAGCCCCCACAGCAATGTCCTCACCAGTATTTTTTAGCACCGTGGTCTGAGACCGGCAAGCCCAAATCTGTTAACCTGAGCTCTGAGGCTTCCTCTTGTGGGCTACCTCTTGCTGCGGAGACATTCTCATACAGGGTTGTGTGATGGGTTCAGTCCCGGAGACCCACTTGGGCCTCTCACTTGATGTGCTGGAAAAGCCACTGAGCTCACTTTCATGCCCTCTAGGGTGCCCAACCACCCTCTCCTGCTCAGCCTGACCCAACCACCCTCTCCCGCTCCGGCCTCCTCCAGTGATGGCACCGAGATGAAGTCACAGCCCACGGGAGAGTAATACAGACACTGAGATCAGCTCTGCAAAGGCTCAGTCACAGGGTATGTCTACACTACAGCGTTAATTCGAGTTAACTTAATTCGAAATAGTTAATTCGAATTAAGCTAATTCGAATTAACGCATCTACACATAAAACCTATTTCAAAATAGCGTTTTGCTATTTCGAAATAGCGCGTCCTCACTGAGTGGACCCTGAACCAAAGTTAAGGCTGGCCGGAACCAGTGCTGGCAGCGTATCAGGTTAGGACTTAATGTGTGGGGCTGCTGCCTGAGGCTAACTGAGCTCCGTGCTTAAAGGGACCCTACCCCCACCCCGGACAGACAGTTCTCAGGGTTCCCCGCTTGCTTGTCTACCTCAATGAGGGACAGCAAAGCAGTCCTGTCTTGGAGTACCCTGAGTGCCCGCACTCGGGACACCACAGCACTCGGCCACATGGAGCCAGAGCTGCCCCTCGGCACGCTGGTGCGTCTCGTGGGGTCGTTGCCATCAGCCCGGCTGCACTTGCTTCAGGCTGCGATCCGGGGGTCCATCGGGGGCTGTCAGGATCCAGGAAGCCCTGCGGGAGAGCGTCTACCCCGAGGAGCCCTCAGAGCCACCCCGGTCCTCCCCACCGGGGGCTCGTGCCCCATTCCTCCCTCACGTCCTTCCACTTACCCCTCCTTAGCCCACCTTCCTGATGTCAAACAAAAGACACGTATGTTCAAAAATAGAAACTGGGTTTATTGAACAAAACTGGGGGGGGATGAACCTCTGGGAGACTGGGAAAAGGAGGTGGGAGAGGGAAGAGAGAGGATGGGAGAGGGAGGGGCAAACCTGGGAGGAGGGAGCTGGAAGGGAAGCAAGGGAACAAGGGGGAGGGGAAGCTCAGGGCCCAGGGTTGGGGGTCTCATTGGACCAACTTGATTTTCATGCAAACCTGCTCCTGGGTTCGCATGTGGCCTTTGGTGGCCAGGCTGGCAGCTATCCTGCCATAGATGGCCGCGTTCCTCCATCTAGTGCGGAGATCATGGACGTTGGGGCCATCCCCCCCAAACCTGAATAAGGTCCATGATCTCCACCCTGGACCAGGAAGGCGCCTGCCTTCTCCAGCCCTGTCAGGCTCCTGGGAGCTGGCAGACTGCTCCTGGGGAGTGGTGGAGGGCTGGCTGCCAGTGGCTTGCTGGCTCATGTTTTGGGGGCACTGGGTCAGGGGCCCCGGTGGCCACTGCTGGCTCTGGGCTGGCAGGCTTGGAGCTGGCACAGGCACTGTGGCCAGGGTCTACCCCTTTAATGGCTCCAGGGCTGGGAGAGGAGAGTAAGTTTTCCTGGTTGTGCCCAGAGTGGCCACCAGAGCTCCTGGGAAGGGCTGGAGGCCCCTATTTCGAATTAAGTGTCTACACAGCACTTAATTCGAAATAATATTTCAATTTGGTGTTACTCCTCATAGAATGAGGTTTACCAAATTCAAATTGCATGTATAGATGTTAATTTGAAATAACAGCTGTTATTTCGAATTAACTTTGCAGTGTAGACATACCCACAGGTACTTGCCTCAGTACCCAGGTGTACTGCCCCCAAGGGACCTGAACCCCAGATAAATCTGTCCTACTCTTCATAAAGCTTATACAGGGTAAGTTCATAAATTACCCTCTTTCTTATGTAAAGAGAGAGATGCACAGCTGCTTGCATCTCAGACTGGGTTTATTAATATACAAAAGTGATTTTGTTAAGTAGAAAATGTAGGATTTAAGTGGTCATGAGAGCCAGCAGGCAGAACAATGTAGGTTACAAAACAAAACAAAAAGAACATGCAAGCTAAGCTTAATGCACGAAAGAACTTTCAAAAACAACGAGGAGTCCTGTGGCACCTTAAAGACCAACAGATTGATTTGGGCATAAGCTTTCGTGGGTAAAACCCACTTTGTCAGATGCATGGAACAGAAAAGAATCTTGCTACCAATAATGATTTCTCACCCTAGTTCTCATTTTAGGTAATTTCCTTCTCAGGGCTTTGTTTTCTCTCCTGTCATTTTGTTTCCAGGTGTTTTCAAGGCAGTCTGTAAAGCCAGCCGAAGGCCTTCATTGTTTACTTCCCCAGCCTTGTATAGAACTTCTCTAAGGCAGGAAACCTTTGATTCCTGCATCCCCCTTTGGAAAAGAACAAAATTCAAGATGGGTTCCGGCATCAGGTGACATGGCAACATGCCTTTGTAGCACCCAGAGTCCATGTGTCAGTAGCAATGTAGCATGAAGACAGTTTTCTCCCACTCAATCGTCTCTTGCTAATGAGCCATTAGCTTTATGTCTGGCTTCTTCATTGTTGTTCCTGGTGGGCTAGTAATATGCTTTTCCCAACATTGATTATAAATCTACCGTCAATATTCCTAATTTCAGTTATATAAATGATACATGCATATAAATGGTAAAATCATGTTAAGTAAATTATAACTTTTCCAGTGATACCTCACCTGTAGTGTTTTGCAGAAAGCATATTCCAGTGCTATCATATTCATAAATATATTTTCATAAAGCATATGAATAACCCCGTGACAGGTAGGGAGGATGATCTCATGCAAGAAGAGCTGGGGCAAGACCTATCTCTTTGTCCCATGTTTGTACAGAACCATAGTATAAATTGTAAATAATAATAATGAAGAATGAGTTCTGGGCTCAGTTCTCAGCTCAGCCACATGCTAGTGGTGTGACATTAGGCAAGTCGTTCACTGTCTCTCCCTCAGTTCCTCATCTGTGGAATAGGGATAATGTTTCTCTACCTACAGGGTTATTGTGAGAATGAAAACCATTAGTGATTGGCTAAGCAGCAGTTCAGCAGAAAAGGACCTGGAGATTACAGTGGATGAGAAGCTGGACGTGAGTCAACAGTGTGCCCTAGTAGCCTAGAAGACTAATGGCATATTAGGGTGCATTAGGAGGAACATTGCCAGCAGATCTAGAGGAGTGATTATTCCCCTTTATTCGGCCCTGGTGAGGCCACATCTGGAGTTCTGGGCCTCCCACTACAGAAAGGATGTGGATACATTGGAGAGGGTCCAGCGGAAGGCAACCAAAATGATTAGGGGGCTGGAGCGCATGACCTACAAGGAGAGGCTGAGGGATTTGGGCTTATTTAGTCTACAGAAGAGAAGAGTGAGGGGGGATTTGATAGCAGCCTTCAACTTCCTGAAGGGAGATTCCAAACAGGATGTGTTCCAGAGAGGCTGTTCTTAGTAGCGATGGATGGCGGAACAAGGAGCAATGGTCTCAAGTTACAGTGGGGGAGATCTAGGTTGGATATTAGGAAAAACTGTTTCCCTAGGAGGGTGGTGAAGCACTGGAATGGGTTACCTAGGGAGGTGGTGGAATCTCCATCCCTAGAGATTTTTAAGTCCCAGCTTGACAGAGCCCTGGCTGGGTTGATTTAGTTGGGGTTGGTGCTGCTCTTTCAGCCCTAGGATTCTATGATTCTATGATTGTTAAGGACTTGGATCCTACTATGATGAGGGTAATATACTGGATTGGGAAATTCATTTTTAAAAATAGGTATCTGCATTTTGCATACACCATATGCACATTGGGGCACATCCACAGCCATTTTTGTGTGCAATCTATACAAAATGTGTGCTGAATTGGTGCTTCCATATCCCCAATCAACTGCCCATACTGCGCATGCATCTGAATGTTTTGCACCTGCAAATGCCTGTTTGTACACAAATTAGCAAATTAAATGGTCCGTACTTTAAGAAATGAATGCTTTATGTGTCCTAAACATTAATGTTGGCTGGCATGCTGGAAAATACCAATGTTTTCAGAGTTAATAACACCTCTTGCCAGTAAGAAGAGGGAAAAAACCTCTCCCATGCTCTTTTCTTTGATGATCAGTTGAACACAGACAACTATAAACTTGTGGGAAATGTTTTGATGTGTTGCCAGGAACAGACAGTTTTTTTTCTTTTCTAGTTGACCTTTTTGATATTGTGTTGGGTTCTCAAGAACTTTCTCTGGAGGGCTTCGAGAAAAATAGGTCTGGTGCTTTCATTTTTAGAATCTGCTCCCCGCGGCATTCTTTATAATCGATTGCTTCCTTCAATGAAGGAGTTTGCAGGATCTGTCAGAAAACACTGCACTTCTCAGCTGTCACCACTGTGAAGCCAGGCAGTTGATTCATAATGCCCATTGTTAGTAGCAAATGGTTAAAAAATTATCCCATGAATGATTGTTTCAAGGAAGTGATTATAGATGTTTAAGAGAATCTGAGTCATGATTGCGGAGCATTTTCCCACCAGAAAATATTTTATGAAGTCCACAATATCCATTCAAAACAAAAATGAACAGGAATTGAAAGCAAGTCATCTGATCGCAACAGACATCAAATCCCATCTTTAGATCTGACAATCTAACTACTTGAAAAGAAAACAGATGTTCTCTAAAACCATTACATGATTCAGCAACATTATTAATGAGATCAAGTTTGCTGGAATAATTAGACTAAGCTGTAAGTGAACCAGAGGGCAATTCACCCCCAATCCATCCGGCAACCTCATATTTCACAAGTCGCTAGCACCTGCAAAAGAAAAGGAATCTCAGTTTCTGCCTCACGTTGTTTTCCATACCAAAGGAGTTCCCATCACAACTTAGTTTTCCACATGTCTATGAGTGAGTGGAATCAATTTCAGATGATGGGAGCCTTAACTGACAAAATCTTTAAAGGACGACTCACATCTGGCATGGGTTCCTTGCCTTTGCAAGGGCCAGAAATGCAAATGAAGGAATAATACCGGGATGAGTTTGCAAAAGGAAGTTGTTCTTTTTTCATTATGTTTTGATCAGTCCATGGTTACCTCTGCTTTGCAAGATGCTCAAGACTGCTCAAGGGCTGTGGCATTTAACCTGACAAACCCAATCCTTGCCACTGGTGAATAAATTGATCCTATCACTGGCCCAGGGCCTGGCGATTCAAAAGGGCCGGGTGCTCTTGGCCGTCATCACCACTGCTACTACAGCAACAGCAGCCAGAGCTCCAAGCTTCTCAAATCCCCACTGGAGCACTGATTGGGATGCTCCAGCCTGGCCCCCCCCCTTTAGGAGCAGGTGCACGGACCCAGTTTCCCACTTTGTTCAGGGGCCCAGCAACTCTGCTGCCTCTTTGCCCTTACCTTACAAGCAGCTTCGTTTAGCAAATGAATAGAACAGAGCTTTGGCATTAGAGTCAAGAGCATTAAGAGGAATATAGGGACGCTGTCTGCTGAAAAAAAAAGACTAGTTTTCTTTGAAAACCAAGGAAAGAACACAATGGCAGTGAGCACACCTCAGAGTAGACAGACTGAAACTTTCAGAAGTGCCTAAGTCACTTGGAGCGTGTATCACAATTTACCTGTGTTGGGGCACCTGTTCTGGGCATCTGGGTTATCCAAGAAGTTGATGTGATGTTAAGTGTCACTCGGGTTAAAGTTACATAACCACGTCCATGCTGGGCCTCTCACTAATCTGGGATAATCACTAGGATTTCTGAGGGCACATCCCATGGTTCTTAGTGCTGCTCTCAGCTGCCCCGCTCTAAATATTGTTTTGCAGTGTATTGTGGGAGAACTCGTCCATCCTTCCCAAGTCCCTGTGGTTGCAGAGGTGTTCTTAGCCTGCCAGCCCAGTAAATCAAAACACATCTGGCTCCGTACTCCCCACACTTCTGTCCATAACTTCCCTTCCCATTGGGAGGAAGACTTGTATCTGGGGCCATGACCAACGGCCAGCTTTGGACATGTCTTGCAACTCTCATTTTGGCAACAGGAGGAGAATGCAGGGCATGGGACTTGATGGATGGCATTTGTTGCCTGTAGAAGGCAGCGGCATGCCATCCGGGAATTGCAGAGTGGAGACAACTAGGGATATAAAGGACTAGTTGACAGGATAGTCGACTAGTTGCTTCCCCTACCCCCCTTGCTGCCTCTATTACAGAGGCAGCAAGGGGGGGCGAGAAGAGATGGGTACTTAAAAGTGACAGCGCCACACGGAGCCCGGGGTTAGCTGCTCAATGCGGCACTGCTGCTTTGAATGCCGCGGGGAGCCCGGCGTCAGTAGTCCCCCACTGATCCCAGGCTCCACCTGGCATTTCAAAACAGCAGCACCACATGGAACCTGGGGTCATCTGGAGAGTTCCTGCTGGCCCTGGGCTCTGTGTGGCATGCCAGCTTTGAAATGTACAGGAGTCCCCAGCGGGGGCTCTCGTGCATTTCAAAGTGGAACCTGCCTGGAGCCTGGAGTCAGCGGGACTTCCAGCTGGTCCTGGGCTCCACATGGCGTTTCAACTCTGAAATGCACAAGAGCCCCTGCTGGGGCTCTTATACATTTCAAAGGCAGAATGTGGAAGTGCCTATCGACTAGTTGAGTGGTCGATGGAAATACTCAACTAGCAAATTAATCACTACTTAACATCCCTAGAGACAACTGAGGCAGGATTTAATAGCTGTGGAGTCCCACTCTGCCTGCCAGCAGTTCTGGAACAGGACTTGTGAGTGCTGTGATCACATTGTCCTGCACACCTGGCATGACCAGCAGTGGCTCCAGAGTTCCCTGTGGGCCCTTTGGGTGTCAGTGTGCCCAATGCCATTTATGTTATTGGGGCATGATAATCATTGCACAGCCTATGTCAGGATACGGAAGAGAATTGTCACCGTATGTTGTAAAACAGGTTTACAGGTCCAGTTCAAGCTACTGAAAAATGTGTTTCTGATCATGGGGGCTGGGGAGCAAGGAAAGTGAGAGGTGTCTTGTGTGGGTCTCCCCGGCTTTGCAGGGGGAAGTGTGGTGATGTAAGTCCTGTGACTCACCTGTCCAAAACCAACAACAGAGCCAGTCGGTGCAAGATACCTTGTCCCCCTTCCCTCATGCTTGCACAGGGCCAGGCACACTGCGGCTACGTCTAGACTGCATCCCTCTTTCAACAGAGGGATGCAAATCAAGCATGTCAAAATTGCTAATGAAGCAGGGATTTAAATATCCCGCACTTCATTAGCATAAACATGGCCACCACTTTTTTTCAAAACGGAGCTTTTTGGAAAAAAACCCCGGCAGTCTAGATGCGGATCTGTCGAAAATAAAGCCTTTTTCAACAGATCCTGTATTCCTCAAAAAATGAGGTTTACAGGATCTGTTGAAAAAGGGTTTATTTTCGACAGATCCACGTCTAGACTGCCTTTTTTTGGTAAAAGCTCCGTTTCGAAAAAAAAAGCGGCGGCCATGTTTATGGTAATGAAGAGCGGGATATTTAAATCCCTGCTTCATTAGCAATTTTGACGTGCCTAATCTACACCTCTCTGTCGACAGAGAGGTGTAGTCTAGACGTACCCTTCCATGCCAGCAGTGCATTGATGGAGCTCACTGATTCCCCATTCCAGCCATGGCAGAGCAGCATACTAAGTCACTAGAACTTTAACATGGTTCCAAAAAGAGCTAGATAGATTCATGGAGGTTAAGTCCATCAATGGCTATTAGCCAGGATGGGTAGGAATGGTGTCTCTGGCCTCTGTCTGTCTGGAGGTGGGTGACAGGGGAGGGATCACATGAGGATTACCTGTTGTGATCCGTCCCTCTGGGACATCTGGCATTGGCCACTGTAAGAAGATAGGATACTGGGCTGGATGGACAATTGGTCTGACGCAGTGTGGCTGTTCTTATGTTCTTATGATGCCTTTGCGAACAGGACACAGCAGACTCTTCTAGTTTTACCTACCACCTTATATAGCCTCTCCCCCATTTGTAAACCTTTCCCAGTTTCTCCTCTGGGTTATGTTTTGTTATGCTCCTCACGTTGCTTTTCCTGCTTTGCTCCTTTCCTACTGGCCCTTTAGTTACACTAGTAATAATTAAGTACATTCACTTCATTTTTTTTTTCTTTCCCATGAGAGCTTGTGGGCATGGGGAAATAGGAAATGGAGTACTGAAAAGTGCAACCTTAATAAATCAATGGGCAAAATGAACTTTTCCCATGTTAAAGGCAGATGCATCTGTTAGCTTCTTATTGAAAATATCTATTTTAAGCTGTGACATGTTGGGATTTAATATATTTTAACTACCTGCAGGAATGAAACTTCCTATAGTAGCGAAGGCCCTGTTAACTGCTGAGAAAATTCTGCTTTTCTAAAAAAACCTACATTTCATCATAGTATACATACATTTGCTTTACATTAAGCTACACACTTACTGGAGAGTTGGCAGCTACAACTTTTTAAATAGCTCTGTTTTCTTTTGTTTGTGAAAGCTAAAAAGCGCCTGTCAGATTGGGAAGGACTAGAAATTGACCCAGTGTCTCTATTTGCCAAGTCTGCGTAGTTTCTTATGTAGGATTATTTTCATAAACAAATGCCTCAGTAGGGTTGCTTTGAAAGAAAAAAATGGCAGCAGCCCAGTACTCATGAGCAGCTCTACAATAACAAATCCACATGCGGCCACAAGCATGACTAACCCTCAGCACTGCCAATCCCCAACATCAAAACTCACAAGCCAGCCCCCTCCCCATCATTAGAGTCATGAGATTTTAAGAAGATAATACATTTAGGGTTCTTTTTGGTTTGCCCTCTGGGTTTTAAGCTGTTAGGGATCTTCTGGTCCCAAATTCAAGATTTCCACAGGAGGCAGGAGGGCTAGAAATGAAGTGAATGCTGAGATTGTCATGGAATCACTTTACTCCAGGAGCTTGGGTTAAAGAGAAATAAATATCACAAGACTGGAGATAAGATCATGGAAGTTGGCAACACTGAACCTACAACAACAAACTCATATGTTTCCACAGTGCAGGAAAAGACACAGTGAGGAAATGGACTTTGGTTTCAAAATACGTATCTTCGTATTGTGAGTAATACCCAGGAGGCTTGTTTAGTTTAACAGCTGCAGAAGGGTGATCTGGGATAAAATAACTGACCCAAACATTGGCCCAAATCACAGTGGCACTGGACAAACAAAAACTGTAGAGCTCTTTTGAGATCTGAAATGTTTCAGCTAACTTGTAGCCAAAACTTTCAGAATAGGAACTCAGCGGTAGACTCCTCAAGTCATATTTAGACATTGAAATAAATGGTCTGATTTTAAATCAGGTCCTTGCTTCAGTGACTAAATCTGAATTTAGAAGCCTAACTTTGGGTATGTCTACACTACAGCACTAATTCGAACTAACTTAATTCGAATTAGTTAATTCGAACTAAGCTAATTCAAACTAGTGCATCTAGACCTAAAACTAATTCGAATTAGCATTTTGCTAATTGAACTAGCATGTCACATTGAGTGGACCCTGAACCGGTTAAGGCTGGCCGGAACCAGTGCCAGCAGGGCATCAGGTTAGGACTTAGAGTATGGAGCTGCTGCCTCAGGCTAGCCGAGGGCTGTGCTTAAAGGACCCGACCCCACCCCGGACAGACAGTTCTCAGGGTTCCCGCTTGCTTGTCTACCTCGATGAGGGACAGCAAAGCAGTCCTGTCTTGGAGTGCCCTGAGTGCCCACTCGGCACATCACAGCACTCGGCCATCAGCCCGGCTGCACTTGCCGCAGGCTGCCAGCCGGGGGGGTCAATCGGGGGGCTGTCAGGATCCATGAGGCCCTGCAGGAGAGCTTCCACCCCGAGGAGCCCACAGAGCCACCCCAGTCCTCCCCATCGGGGGCTCGTGCCCCATTCCTCCCTCACCTCCTTCCACTTACCCCTCCCTAGCCCCCCTTCCTGATGTAAAAAATAAAGGACACGTGTGGTCAAAAATAGAAACTCTCTTTATTTAACAAAACTGGGGGGGGGGATTAACCTCTGGGGAGACTGGGAAAAGGAGGTGGGAGAGGGAAGAGAGAGGGTGGGAGAGGAGGGGAAACCTGGGAGGAGGGAGCTGGAAGGAGGAAGCCAGGGAAGAAGGAGGAGGGGAAGTATAAAACTATGGTACGCCATATCTTCAGTACTGTGTACAGATGTGGTCTCCTCACCTCAAAAAAGATGTTTTGGCCTTGGAAAGGGTTCAGAAAAGGGCAACTAAAATGATTAGGGGTTTGGAACAGGTCCCATATGAAGAGAAGCTAAAGAGACTGGGACTTTTCAGCTTAGAAAAGAGGAGACTGAGGGGGGATATGATAGAGGTCTATAAAAGCATGAGTGGTGTGGAGAGGGTGCATAAAGAAAAGTTCTTCATTAGTTCCCATAATATAAGGACTAGAGGACACCAAATGAAATGAATGGGTAGCAGGCTTCAAACTAATAAAAGAAAGTTCTTCTTCACAAAGCAAATAGTCAACCTGTGGAACTCCTTGCCACAGGAGGCTGTGAAGGCTAGAACTATAACAGAGTTTAAAGAGAAGTTAGATAAAGTCATGGAGGTTGGGTCCATGGAGTGCTATTAGCCAGGGGGTAGGAACGGTGTCCCTGGCCTCTGTTTGTGGAAGGCTGGAGATGGATGGCACGAGACAAATGGCTTGGTCATTGTCTTCGGTCCATCCCCTCCGGGGTACCTGGTGTTGGCCGCTGTTGACAGACAGGCTACTGGGCTAGATGGACCTTTAGTCTGACCCAGTGCGGCCGTTCTTATGTTCTTATGTTCTAAGCTCAGGGCTCAGGGTCGGGGGTCTCACTGGACCAACTTGATTTTCATGCAAACCTGCTCCTGGGTTCTCATGTGGCCTTTGGTGGCCAGGCTGGCAGCTATCCTGCCCTAGACGGCCACTTTCCTGTGCCTAGTGCGGAGATTGTGGACGTTGGAGGCCTCCCCCCAAACCTGGATGAGGTCCACGATCTCCGCACTAAACCAGGTGGGTGCCCGCCTCTTGCGGCCCCGGGCAGGCTCCTGGGAGCTGGCAGCCTCGTCCTGGGAAGAGGCAGAGGGCTGGGTGGCAGCGGGTGGCTGGCTCATGCCGTGCCAGGTGCAGGGTCTGCTGGCTGGGTGCTGGCAGGCTTGCACCTGGCACGGGCACCGTAGCCAGACCGTGGCTCTTTAAGGGCTCCGGGGCCGGGAGGGGGACAGAAAAGTTTCCCTGCTTTGGCCCAGAGTGGCCACCAGGGCAAGCTGGGAAGGGCTAGCCTCCAACTAGTTCGAATTAAGTGGCTACACAGCTCTTAATTCAAACTATTTAATTCAACTGTGTTAGTCCTCGTAGAATGAGGTTTACCTAGTTCGAATTAAGCGCTCCGCTAGTTCGAATTAAGTTCGAACTAGCGGTTTGTATGTAGCGCCTATGAAAGTTAATTCGAACTAACGGCTGTTAGTTCGAATTAACTTTGTAGTGTAGACACACCCTTTAGGCTTTGATTTAAGATAGATAGATAGATAGATAGATAGATAGATGCCTACTTTTTTGTAACTATGTGCTCCTCTACAATTCCTGGCTTCAGACCTCAATGTGGCAGTGGAAATAATACAAGAGGAGGCTACTAATGGCATGTCTTTGCCCTGCTCTTTCACGTGAGTATCTCAAAGCACAGTACATCCTTCATGAACTAAGCCATGTATGGGGATGCATTTTTTTTAGCCCTGCTCAACATGCTGTAGCACAGGAAGGTTAAGTGGCTTATCCAAGGTCAGCCTCTCTCATGTGACTGGATTTCTGACTTGACACATGCCAGGAAATATTGGATGCATCACAAGAAAGTCTCTTCCTAGAAGATGATGAGGCAGAGATTGTAGAAGGGGCAAACAGGTGGAGGTTCAGTTTGATCTCTGGACTTTGCTCCAGCCTCCTCCTGCCTTACTGAAATCTCCCTGCCACCTTGTTCTTCTGCCTTCAGAGCTCCACTCCAGGCTGTCCCCTCCCTATGTATCACCCTTTCTTGCCACCCCTCTCGGTGTCTTCTGAACCTTCCCTGCTTCCATGAACTTTTGCTCTCATCCCACCACAGTCTACATTTAGGAAAATGTGATCCCTGCCCCAAAGAGCGAACAATCTAGATACACAAAAGGGGGTGTCTGTGAAACTAACAACAGTTGTCTTGTCCACCAAGACCCTAATAACTTTGTATGCTGTATTCTTTTCCTCCATTGTTTAGCTGTCTTGTCTGTTTAGATTGTAAGCTCTTCTGGCCAGGGATCCTGCCTTCATTGTGCTAGGGAAGCCCTGCTGCTGACAAGAGCCCTTGACTGCTACCACAATACACACAAACAATAATAAATCATAACAGAACTGTGGAGAGCTTGCAATTAGAGCTGTGCAAAACTCAGCAGTTTAGGTTTGCAAGGGTTCCTCCCCTCTGAGTCGGCAACTGTGTTTTGGATTTGCATGCAATTCTCAAAACAAAACTCATCCCAAACTACTAAGAGTTGTCTGGTTTGGCACTGAAACCATGCAAAACCACGGCATTTGTAAAATGGCTCCCCCAGATAATTATAAATGTACCAAGACTCACTCCAAACTCAGCCCAGGTTTGCTGATAGAAATTCTTTAACCTCTGCAAATTTGATGGGGGGCAGAGGGAAGGACATATGAAATCTGAGCCACATTTAGAGTTTCATCACCAGGTGGCTAACGAGAAGGCTTCCTCATCCTTGGCTGTCCTTTCAGCACTACGTTCATTTAAAATTATATTTAAATCACTTTATTTATCTAGAGTGCCCACTTATTGAGTCAGAGGGGAGTAATTAGAATGCTCTTAGAGTTACTCTGTTGATCTAAGATCAAATCTAGCTTGCTTCACTCATCGAAATACCACTGACTTCACCTGAGTAATTCATTGCCTCACTAGTCCAAGCCTCCTAAGGACTATCCAGTTGAAAAGCGGAGTAGGAGTTAGCCCTTGGTATTTAGCACCGCACTTAGGACATGCGTTCCTATGGTTGCCTTAATGGTCTTTGGATCATTGGGTATGTCTACACTAGCTCGTTAATTCGAGCTAGGTAGGCAAATCAGGCAACCGGAGTTGCAAATGAAGCCCGGGATTTAAATATCCCGGGCTTTATTTGCATGTTCCCGTCTGGCCGCCATTTTTAAATCCCCCTTAGTTCGAACGAACTGCCCACGGCTACACATGGCAGTTTAAAGTTAATCCAAACTAAATCCTTAGTTCAGATTAACTGTTACACCTCATTCCACGAGGAGTAACAGTTAATCCGAACTAAGGACTTAGTTCGGATTAACTTTAAACTGCCGCGTGTAGTGCAGTTCGTCAACTAAGGCGGATTTTAAAATGGCCGGATATTTAAATCCCAGGCTTCATTTGCAACTCCGGTTGCCTGATTTGCCTACCTAGCTCAAATTAACGAGCTAGTGTAGACACACCCATTCTGTTGTAACTCGTGTTACTGAACTCTTGTTATGTCAGAATAAGCTGTGGCAGCCAATCTGACCTTTATTCCTAGAGAGACATTTTTAAAATGTTAAATCAACCAATCAGAACCCTCTGTGTCTGTGTGTACGTATGTACACATGGATATGTACTTTGCTGTCTCTGGAGCTTGCAAGATCAAATGGGTAATCAGTGCCTCGGTGTCTCCATCTGTAAAATGGGGATAATAAGCCTTCCTTTCCCCAGCCTGTGTCTGACCTTTCTATTTAGAATGTAAATTCTTTGAGGCAGGGGCTGTCTGTCACTCTGTTTTGACAGTGCCTCCATCACAGCTGGGCCCTCTAGTAAGTATAACTACTGTAACACAAACAACTAAGGATGGCCCTGCACTTGTCAGCCTGAGAAGCCCACCCCATAGGAATCATTGGGGCCCATTGTGCTTCAAGTTGACCAAAAAAACCCTTCTTTCTTGCTATTGTACCCCTTGCTACTGCATCTCATACTGCATGCCTCCTGGGGTGTATGGAGCTGGCAGTCCCTGCATTTCCCAAGCACAGGATTTGGCGTTGTGTTGGGCCTTCACAAGGGCCATACACAGGAGTGCTGGTTTCTCGTGCCTTCCTCAGTCCCAAAATGCATAGACATGTAAGATTTTTTTAAAATGTATTTGTCAGATACAAGATACAAATATTTTGTTTCATTAAACATCCACATACAAAGCTAAATATAACAATTTATTCCACTTGTAAGGTGAGACCTTTTCTTGCACAACAAATAGCCCAAGTATAGATTTTTGGGATTATATCTTTGAACATACGTTGCATGGTCTAGATCAATGTTTCTCAACCAATGGTACGAGTACCCTTAGGGGTACTTCAGAGAAGTCTGGGGGGGGTACGTCAACACAACTGACATTTGGAGAAAACTGAATTTTTGTTTCAAGTTTTACAACGCTTTATTATTTTTGTACTTTTTACACCCAAAAATATAATCGCCCACCCAGCTACGATTACGTTGTTTAAACAAATGTGTTGCAATGGTAGAAAAAGAAACCTGTGTGTCTGAAAACTGTAGATATTGGGGGTACTTATAATTTTATTTAAAGGGGATACTTTATAAAAAAAAAGGTTGAGAAACACTGGTCTAGATTACTTTAAGCTAGTGCTCCAATTCAAAGGTCATGGCAGGGGGGGCTAAGTAAGGAATGGAATCTGGGGATTCTAGGTAGAAGAACCTCACAAAGCACATTATTTTATTAATAAATTTCATTTGGGAAACACCTTGGCCTGAACTACAGTATTTTCTTATTTTCCCCTTACTGCAGAAACATCTGGGGAGGACATCTATGAATCTGAGCTCTGCCTCAGAACCTCAGTAAGCTGAGGTTTTAACTAAACTTTCAGCGACTGCCCAAACATTTTGGTTAATGATGGCATTATGAAATCTCAGCAGGACATTCCCATATCCTTGCACCTTGGCATTCATGTTAGTACATGCACTTTTTCCTTCTTGCTGTGCATTTTCTCTGTGGTAACATTACATGGAACAAAAAAGAAAAAGAAAGTGACACCAAATCTTTTCCTTCTCAAAGGAAGATCTGTATTACACTTCACCCCAGATTTTCTCCCTCACAAGCACTGGGATATGTAATTCTAAAAAACTTCAAGAAGGATAGTAACTATATCAGATTTTTTATTTAACAGTGCAATGGTATGCAACTGAAAGCTCTGACAGGCTTTTATTGGCTTGACGTGTGTCACACCAGAAAGAAAGTGAGCTGGCAATTACAGCCTGCGTCCTCCACCCTCTTTCTCATTGTGTGCCAGCTACAGGGAAGTGCCTCTGCCACAAGCTTCTTCATAGTTCGGCCCTGTCAGTGCCAGCTTTTGCAGGTAATCCATCTAGCTCAGCAGAGTTCAAACAGGACTCCTCCCTTTCTGTACTTAAATTAATGTTTTATGAGACTCTCCCCACGGGTTGTAGCCATGCTGATTATGGAAATTCTCCTCTATTTCCAAGCCAGAACAGAAAGAAAAATGTCCACAATCTAGATTATGGTTTTGGAAAAATCTGCCTTACTGTATTTCCTACTTTAAAGTTGTGTATTGCATGAGGTAATTTAAGACAGAGAGAGAGAGAGAGAGTGAGTAATGTATCTATGCTCACACGCACGCGCGAGCAAGCATATAAATATATAACATGCTGTACATGCATTTCTTCAGCTTGACAGGGAGACAAATACATATCCAGTCCTTTTTACTCTCCCTGCCCATGATGTATATTAAACCCAAAATGTCCATGTTTTGATGTATTCTTTACCTCCGGGCAATAGAGGATTAGGTCTTTAGCGTAAGTATCTCTCATGCCTTTTTCAAACATTTACCAAGCAGCTGGGTGAGGATGCCAGCCCGTTCAGGGCTCACTGCTGCAAGGTGCTGAGCCCTCAGTCCAGCGATTACTGGTCCTAGTAGGCCCTGTGCCTTCCAAGGCCAATCCAGCCTACTCTTAAGTGTTTTGCTGGGTGGGACCTGGAAGGCATAGGGCCTAGTAGGATCAAGCCCTTACTTTGCATTGACATATGGGTATATTCAATGTTATGTAACCACTGATGATAATGGTGTTTACCAAGATAAAATTATACAGCCTGGAATCATTCCCAGTACCATTTGGACCTCTCCAAACTTGCTTTAAATACATTTTCCGCAGTACTGAGAATCAGGCTCGGTATAAATGACCCTTCTGCTGGAGCAGACAAAAGTCACTTTTATGATAAGTGAAGCTTTGGCAAAAACAAACAGGTGCAGCTGAGCAGGTCTGAATCTCTAAATAGTGATTAAAGGCAGCCCTACCCTGGGGTGGTGTAACTGATAATATTGTACTTCTGTTTTAATAAGCAAACAGTGACGTGTTGTAATCCAAGCAATTAGAATACCTGACTGGTGGGAAAAATAGAAACATATTTTTATTAATAATAACAACAATGTATTGCGCTTCTGTTATCCGGGGATCTTAGGTTGCCTTGCAATTTTTAATTAAGCCTCATAATACTTATTTGAGGCGAGGTTATTATATCTATTTGGCGAACTGGGTGAGCTGGGAGACACATGGAGACTTGCACTGAAATAATTACCTCAGCTCTCATTCACACCTTTTGTTGTTTCAGTGCAAATCTGTGCGTGGATGCTCTCCTTTCGATTTACAAGCACTCCATGTCAGTTTAGGTCAGGTCATTCTTTTTTCCCGTTTACGTTAAACTGAAGTAGGACACTTTTATGCTGAAATAAGTATCCATGGACAGGCGTGCCTAAAATAACAAAAGGTGTGTATCACAACTGATTTAGTTATGTCAGTGCAAGTTTGTGCATGGACCAGCCCTTCCACAGATTAAAGGACTTGTCCAAAGTCACCCAGAGTCTGTGTGCATAGCAGCTGGGAGCATGCCTTCTGACACGGGTAAACACACACACGCTAGGTCTTTCTGAGTGAGGATACTAAAACTTGCCGTGTGGACACTGCTGCATGGGCAGTTGCACAAGCTAGCCTCCTGAGTGTCAAGTGGGCTTATATCTGGGCAACTAGCCCATGCCACTGCCCATTCTGCCATGGCCAAGATGGCATTTTGAGCATGCTAGCTTGAGCAGAGCTAACATGTATCTGTCTGGGACTTGCACTCCCCCAGTGGCAATGTAGATGTGTATCCCCCGCAGTGTATCTGAAAGTAGAGCTATGGTTTCTTGCCTCCCTGTGCTCCCTTTCAGTCATTGGACATGCATTCATTTGCTTGCTGGAACTGTCACAACCCATCACCAGCACCTTTGAACAGCCGTGCACGGCTGCCATCCGGCAGGCCCATCAGGAGGCTGTGTGCATCCGAGAGACTCTGAGGGAGAGTTTCAGACAAGGACCCACGTGATACCTGCCCTGGGCCTTTCCATAAGGGGCCTGTGCATTACCTCTCTGTGCCTTTCCTCCCACACCCTTCCCTTTCTCCCCTCTCTCTCCCCGCACATTCCCTCTTCCTCTGTTCCCGGCACGGCCATGCCATGGCATTCCTAAAAGTGCCAATAGCATGAGGGACAAAGCACAGCCAGAGCAATGAAAATAAGAGAGCACTGTGGGTATTTTAATCATAGAATACTTGCTGGCCCTGCCTTCTTCTCCCATATGCCTCCCAAAATGGAGTATCCTGCTTTTTTCCCCCCACTACAGCTTAATTCCATTTCTGTTGACCATTGGAGCCATACTGCAGGTTGACCCTCTCTAGCCTGGCACTCTCTAGTCCAGCAACATGCCGGTGGCAGCTGCAGAGGACTCCAGAGGGTTTTAAATCATACAGGGGGTGTGCAGGAGGGCCAGTCAGTGAGGCCAGGAGATGTGGGCTAGGGAAGGGGGAGGGCAGAGAAATGCAAGGAGGACATACACTCCTGGAGCTGCTGCCAGAGGGGAGTACCCACTGGCCCACTAGGGCGATTTGTGGACCAGCACTGTCCCTAAGGAAAATTGAGTTTGAGGCCCCTGGTTTAGTTTTGTCCGATAGCTCTCAGCACCTCCACTATAAAAATTGTGCCAGCCCCTCTGAGCGTAAGTGAGATCAATATTTGGGCACAGAACTAAGTGAAAGCAAGACAAAAATTACCATACATGGAAAGAGAAAATGCAATAATCCTCTTCATAGTTTTCCTCATAAAAATAATAATTTACAATTAGCCATTAAAATTGATTTAAGAGCCTTCCCACCCACTGGAGTGAGAGAGCAGCCAACCGATGTCCTTTAGGTTCTCTTAGGAATTTCTGTGCCCCCCCTCCCCATTATCAGAGTATCTGAACACCTTGCAATCTGTAATGAATGTATCGGCAACAGCACAACCGAGTAGGAAAATACTGACAGGCCCATTTTCCAGATGAAGAGCTGAAGCACAGAGAACCCAGGGGTTTGTTAGTGGAAGTTGCAACCCTAAATACCTGTGTGGATTTGAGCTGATGCGCTTTGCAGAATGTGAGAATGTTTATACCACATAAGGAATTCAACGTGGGTTTTACAACGTCCAAAGCTAGCTCCCTAACCACTGGAATATCTTTTGCCTGTGCACGTACAGCTCTGTTTGTTTAGCTCTCCACCCCAACTATAAGGTCTGATTATTGCCCAAGTGGTGTTATAAATAACAGCAGACTCTTCCTTTCTTCCTATAGGAAACATAGACTCATCATTTGTAGTGGCGGAGGGGGTTCTGTTTATGCCTGGATGCAAATGGGTGGTAGAGTTTATTCTTAAACATGAGTTGCAAGAACAACGAGTCTAGAAAAATGTCATTCACCTGTTTGGCACACCATCTACCAACTGCTCTAGAAAACCTGTGGTGTGTAAAAAGTTTAGCATATACGAGGATGAGCAAGTTAATCTTATCACTGGACTTCGTTCCACCCGAGACACTCAAATGAGTTTACACTGAGTAAGTTTTTGCTGCGGTTGAGTTGAGAAGGATATAGAGTGACTCCCCCACCCCACAATTAACCTCTTTCATGCAAGATCTGTGGCAAACTGAGTATTCTGCAGGGATAAGAAGAGCTAACCCCAGTCCTACCATGCCAATCATGTAGGACAGGTGAGGCAACTTGCTGGTAATAAAATCCTGGACAATGAAGGAGTTATTGACCACTGCACTTGCACTGATTGGCATGAATGGACCAATGGGGGCTGCCTATCTGTCCACCTGTCATGTGTGTAAGGCACTTTTTCCCCATGGGATATATGCACTATGCAAAAATTAATGGAAGTGCTGAGTGTGCCATAAATAATGTTATTCTCACAGGCACTAGAAATGCCTACCCAGACCAATAAATGGATAAATATATTTTATGGTAGTAGAGATCTGATACTGCTTTCAGAAGAGGAAGTTAAAGCAAAAAATATTCAGATAAGGGAAGGTCTGATGCCAGGCTGTCTACAACAAGCATTGTGCAATGGACAAATGACAAGACCATGACAACCAACTAATTGGAGAGTCTGTCTAATTTCCTTAGTCAATTCTTCCTTGGCCCAAGTGCTGAGTATTTTTTTCCAGTGTGCATCGCTGTCTCTTGTTGTTTGTGTCTGAAAAAAAAATTTAAAAATTGGCAGCTTATAACAAAGCATATGTTGTGAAATAAAGGCGTGACTCATACAAACTGCATATGTGCCCTTTGGCCTGGGCCAGCTTTGATTTTTTTTTCACCCTGGTTTTGCAGCAGAGTTTGTAGCCACAGACATATGACAAGCTGAGAAACGGCAGTGCATCATGCAGGGTGGGGCGTTGCTGTCATATCGCAAATACAGCTGGCAAGATTACAAGGAGAATCTGAGTAGGACCTGAGAAGGGGGGAAAAATGAAAAACTTTACAGCAACAAAAACCAATCCATATTTCCATCAGTAGAGAAATAGTTACCCAATCACGAACTTGCCTGTTGTAGATTTGTTTGTTTATTTTTTTGTGGGGGGAGCAGTTGCAAGAGATCAACTGTAATGCCTTGTCTACTCACAAAACTTGTATCACTTTACATTTTTCCAGTATAGTTTAAGCTGTGGACGCAGTTAGACAACATCTAGACTGCAAAGTTAAGTCAGAAAAAGATACACAAATTGCGAACTGCAATTTGTGTATCTTTTTCCGCTTTACTGTCGAAAGAAGCTTTTCCGAAATTTGGCGCATCTACACAGTGCCAGATTTCAGAAAAACATGCTCTTTCGAGCCATCCCGTCTTCCTCGTAAAGCGAGGTTTACAGGGTTGGCGAAAGACCACGTCCACTTTTTTGAACATTTTTCCAAAAAAGCGGACACGTTCCTTGAGTGCCTCTGGTATCCTGGAAAAGCACTGCAGTCTAGACGTAGCCTTATAAAGGTGCTTTATGCTCTTCTCATATGGAAAGGGAATAAATTCTGTTGGCACTTGAATACTCATGAGTACAACTGAATCCAGACTAGGGATCGTGCCACTAGAACTATTCTGGTTTAAAAAAAAAATCGCACCCTCAGCCAACATAGTTGTAGTGATACAAAATCTGTGTGTCAACCAAGGCTCACTTAGAAATAAGCAGACAGCTTGAGAGCAGCCTGGTGACAAAGCATGAGCAGTGTGCTACAGCAGAAGCTGCAAATGCAAGCAGACTTCTTAGCATGAAGGTTAACCATTATGACGATGGTGTAGGAAATTGAAGAATGTGTAGCTCACCGAAAGGGGAGCAACAGGAAACACCCCAGGAACAAACTGCAGAGGAATAGACATTTCTGTTTTCATTGAAACCGGAAAGGGAGATGGAAACCAAAACAAATGAACCTGTACTTAAAATAAAGGTTAATAGATTCTAGGCCGCTACAGGCCATAACACCTGACCTAAGAATGGGTGGGTATGTTTGGGATAAAGGAAGGGAGGATTGGAAAATGGAGGAATTATATAGATAAGTTAAATGGAATGAAAATAAACAAGAGATATTTGTTAGGAGGTAGGGGGACTAAATCAAACGAGATATTCAGAGGGCTTATAGATTCATTTTTAATGTTTCTGGGGACTGTGTCTGTCAAAACAACAGAGTTCACGAAATTAGCTGTTTTTCTTTCTTTCTTTTCTTTTTTTAGAATCAGATCTTTGAAGTGAGTGATAAAACTCCCATTGTCTTCATTGAAATCAGGCACTGATTCTCCAAATTTTGCTCTTAAGGGAATGGGAAGAAGAATTGTGCGAATGCATATTAATTGCTTGCAGAATTGGCACCTGATTCTCTGAGTATTCATGTACTTATTGGGAATACTCTGTACCCCTAGAGAGCCAGTAGCATGCCTGGTGTACCCTGTCTCAGAGGGAAGTACTGTGGGTGTTTCAGCAGCTAGGCCTTGTAGTCCTGGTGGGTCCTAACCACTCAGCAACATATTTAAGGGAATGATTTTCCTAGGGCTGGTAAGGAAGAGAAAAGTTTACAATGGCCCTAAAAACAATTAAAGTTCAACGTGAGTAATAGTGGCTGCTGTTTGCAATGTTCCCTCTAATTTTTCCATCCTTGTGTGGAATAAATGTTGTTCATTCACCGAGACATGTGCAGGTGTGCACCACCAATATAAACACATGCTACGGGCTGTGGGCAGCTATGGCTGCTCTGCCAATCCACTGGGTGGCACCTGAATCTCTACTGGGTCACAATCGCTCAGCTTACAGGGAACACTGTCTGTTTGGGTCCCTGGAGCAGTCCAGTCGAGTGTCAGAGCTCTCTCCAGTCGAGTCTTTTTTTAAGTAAATAAGCATCCTTGAATTTCCGAGCCAGGCTTAGCTAGTTGCTTTCTTTGGGGCCACCATTGCCCTGGCTCCCTGCCCAGCCACTGCTGCTACCAGCTATGATGCCCAGCCACAGCTTGTTCTAGCTCAGCCAACAGGTTGTGGGGCTTCCCTGCTGCCTGTGTCTCCCACCCCCAAACAGTCTTGCCACTTTCTATTCAATAGCCTTCTTCTTAAATAGCCAGGGGGTGTGCAGTAGGGACTGAGCTGATGGGAGAAAGGGACCCTGGGCAGGGGACTGACGGGAGTTGTAGTTCCCTGTTTTGCAGATCTGTCAAAATACTCACACAGAGCAATCTCTATGAAGGTGGCATGAACATAGGTGTTTCTTTGAATACCAGTTACCCTGTGTGACCACATCATCTTCTGCAAGGGATGAGTAGCACAGGTGAGGACTCATTGGTGCTCCAGGGCTGATGCACCCATAAAAAATAGAGGGTGTTTCGCTCCCAATGGCAGCCAGCTCCCACAGCATCTCCTGCCTACCAGTAGCCCAGATGATCAGTATGTCCCCCTCCATCCCAGCACCTCCAACCTCGCTGCACTCGGCTATTCCACGGCATGCAGGAGGCAGTGGGGAGAGAAGGAGGAATTGGGTGCAAAGAGGTGGAGAGGGAGGGGGTGAGGCTATGGGGTAAGGGATGGTCTGGAGGTAGAACCTGGGACAGAGCAGGGATTGAGCACACCCAGGAAAAAGGACAAGCCAGTGCTTGTGACGAGTAGTGATTAAGTCACAAATGCCAAGTCCGTCCATATCCATATGCAAAAACTTATTGATAATGGGATCAAGTTACTCAAAGTGTTTTTAGGCTCATAAAATATCAGGCCAGAAGGGACCATTGTGGTCATCTAATGTGACTTCTTGCACATCACAGGCCATGGAGCCTCGCCCACCCACTCCCATCATAGACCCATAACTTGTGGTTGGATTACTCAGGTCCTCAAATGATTATTTAAAAATTTTAGGTTACAGGGAATCCACTCAAATGACCCAAGCCCCATGCTGCTGGGGAGGGGGAAAACTCCAGGGTTTCTGCCACTCTGCTGTATTTGCGGTCAGGAAGGAATTTTGCCCTCAGTCAATCAGTTGGACCTTGCTCAAAACCCAGCAACCAGATACCTGAAAAAGAACCCTCGGTAGTAACTTAGTCCTCCCCATCTAGTGCCCTATCTCTGACAATTGGAGACACTTGCTAGCAATCACAAATGGGCCACAGGCCACTGTGGACACTCTCATCATACCACCCTCTCCGTAAATGTATTACATTCAGTCTTAAAGCGAGTAAGGGTTTTTGCCCTTTGGTAGGCTGTTCCAGAACTTCACTCCTCTGGTGATTAGAAACCTCAAGCCTAATCTTGTTAATGGCTAGTTATATCCATTTGTCAATGTTGGCACTTCTCTCTTTCCCTGGTGTCTGTCTCAGTGATGCGGCTGTAGAGAGCTATCCTGTCTCTCCTCAGCCTTTGCTTAGTTAAGCTAAACAAGCCAAGCTCCTTGAGTCTCCTCTTGTAAGGCTGGTTCTCCAGTCCTCTGAGCATCCTAGTAGCCCTTCTCTTGTTCCAGTTTGAATTCATCTTTCTTAACATAGGAGACCAGAACTGTACACATTATTCCAGATGAGTCTCACCAGTGTCTTGTATGATGGCAATTACACTTTCTTCCCTCAACTGGAATATCTCACCTGATGCATCGTAGGATTGCATTAATTTTATTCATGGCTGCATCACCCTGGGTGGCTCATAGGTCATCCTTTGGTCAACCAGTACACAGGTTTTTCTTCTCCTTTGTTGCTTTCAGCTGAGAACCCTCCATCATACAGTGAAAATTCTTGTTGTTCGTCCCCAGTGTATGACTTTGCAATATTCAATTTCATCCCATTTTGATTGCTCCAGATTGCCTCTTTGATATTGTACATGTGTAGATGTGGCGGTCCTCTTCCATATTGGCAATACCTCCCACCCTTCCATTTTTTGTGCCAAGGTTATGAATGAAAAGATTAAGTAAGATTGGTCCCAAAACCAGACCCTGAGGAACTCCACAAGAAACCATCTTCCAGCTTGACAGTTCACCTTTCAGTATGACCCACTGTAGTCTCCCCTTTAACCAATTACTTATTTACTTTTCAATTCTCACATTAATCCCCACCTTCTTCAATGCAGCTATACAAATAATTGGTTATCTTCTCAAAGAAAAAGATCAGGTTGGTCTGGCACGATCTACCTTTTGTAAAACTGTGTTGTATTAAAACAAAAGCATTCATTTATCTACCGGTAATACACCAAACCCAAATCATGAAAGACACCAGGTTTGATTTCAACTACAATGCCAATATAAGACATTCCACCACTACATTGGACTATAAAATAGTGCTGCATACAAATAAGACTGTACACATATGGTATGTGTATTTTGGAAAACAGAGAAAACTTATTCTGAAAGTGCAATTCTTCCAAGTTCTGGCCATCCTGATCCCAGTCCAATAAAACATTTAGTCATATGCATAACTTGAAGTCAGTGCAGCTATTCATATACTTTGAGCTAGCTCATGCTTGACTGTTTCACTGGTTTGGACCCAGGGGGCACAGCACTCTGCAAGACCTGGTCCTAAAAAAATAAGCCTCTGGCATCCTCTCTTGGGTGGTGATCCAACTGATAGTAGACCAGCATCAGTATCACAAAAGCCCTAACCATAATTCATACTTGTTGGTAGTCTGAGCAAAGAGCATAGTATTTCATCCCAGAGGTGGTTCTTCTACTTCATGGCTCAGACTAAGGGGACAAGTAAGGAGGGGAAAGTTACAGGGAGGTTGCCTGCACTCAATCCATTTTATGAATGAAGAAATTTAGTCTTCTGAACCGTCAATCTTTGGGCAGCACGAAGATCATACTGTTTTTTAACTCTTAAAAAATTAACAGGTTTCCAACTATCCACTAGGCAAAATTGTATTTGACTAATCAGATATAGCTGTTGGCATAGAAAAGCTGGGTAGACATGCACATAAATCTAAATATTGGCTTTGCTGTATCTCAACAAACCAGTCAACTGTTTAGCACGAGAAACAAAACCATATGACTTAGAGCTTGTCTACTTGAGAAAATTGTACCAATCAAATCAATCATTAAGCAACTTTCATAAACTATTGACAGTATGTGGTCACTCTTAAGCACAAATAAAAGTGTCCATACAAGGTGGTTTCCCCAATTAGATTAAATTAGTTTCCTAACTAACTATAATTTCGTTAAATAGATACAAATTTTCTTAAGTGACTATTTCTCTTCCACAAATAATGAATGGTGACTGCCCAGACACAATTAAAATGAAGAGTTTCAGCAGCACTACTAGACTGATAAATGTTTGCATAAGGTCTTCTACTGATAGCAAATAAATACGTAAAAATACCTCTATTAATTCACAAGCAAAAAAAAAAAGGAGGGTTAGTGTTATCAGATCAGTATGCCCACTTCTAATTATTATACAAATAGGAGATCACATCAGTCCAGCTGAACTATAAGCAGGAGCATACTGTGAGGTTTTAGAATAAGGTCATTAAAAAGCCCTCTTCTAAGCCCTAAACCAGTACTGCACTACGGTACTAACATTATGGATATTTTCATAAAGAATCTGCAGTTCCGTTCAGCTATTTTGATCAGCTTTGTTGTGATTGTAGAAGTCTAGATTGCTAAGTGCAGAAGTAAAAGGGAACTTTCAAAAGGTGATTTTTTAAAATCTTAATACAAGCGAGCATGTACTTAGCAGCACATAAGCATGTTAGTGAGTTCACAGCTTAGTTCAGTGTTCCAGCAGCATATCTTCTCCTTATATTTCTCATCTGGAAGCAGTACAAGTCAGTGAGTTGTTCACATATTTGATTTCTGCCTTCCAAGCCTCCAGAAATAATATTTAAAAGACAGACACACCCATGAGGGGGGACATTTTTTGTTTTAAATTGAGTGAATGTTTTGAAGATTATGTGGCTACTTCAATTCACTTTTTCACCTTTTGTTTATTGTATAATTTGCTCTCTGTGTGTGTATATATAACAGAGAGACAGACAGAGAAAAAAATCAAACCACTTGTAATGATTAGGAATGTGTCTAGCCTGTGCTAAATTTGACAGCACAATCCAGTCTTCCATGTTGCTGTCATTCTTCCAGTCCCTGTTTTCATACTGCATAAATCCTTTGCAGATACTCAGTGTGAACTCACCGGGCTGCAATGAAATATTTAAAAAGGGGGCAAAAGCATTGGTTTTCACAAAGGCAAAGTTATAAGCAACCACACATGAGAAACAGTCAGATACAGAACGCAAACACTGTGTTCAAGGTTAAGAACTCTGACTTGCTGAGTTGTAGTGGCTAATATAGACCTGATTCCCCTTTGCTCCCTGCTATGACTTACTGAAGTCGGTTTTAATCCTTTTTTTGTTTAAACCCCACCACATGCCACTATTCAACCCTAGTTCCGTATTGGAGAGGGAATGCTACCAGCCCCAGTAACAGCAATTTCATCTTTCAAACTGCATTTCCAGTCTCCTTTCTAAAGTGCAGTTGCGGGTATTTAAAAGCATGAAGTTTGTAGATTGTCTCTGGAGCTCTTTTGTTTTGTTGCCATTTGCCAGTGGACAGCTGCCAAACTCACCTGTCTCCAAGGAGCCTACGAGGAGCATATCACGTCTCTGAAAATTCTGTGGCTAGGCCTGCTGGCTTCTCACTTTACTCAGCTAAGAAATGTGTTCCAAAATTTAACCCTTTGCCCTTGCATTTGCCTGCATATGTTATTCCAGACTGACAACTTGTCCTGTTTGCAGCAAGGCTGAGGAAGAGTGGCAGTTGTTAAGAGACTTAGCAGGGTTAAGTACATTATCCCTACGTGTGTTGGGAAAACTAGAGCCTGATTCTGAAAATTTTACTCATGTGGCAGCCTTGATTCCTGAGAGTAGCCCCACATACCGCAGACAGGCCTTTAGTTGCCAAAGCCTCATTTTGCATCCATTAATTAAGATTGGCCAGCCTAAAACTTTTTATCAATTCTAACAATTTTCTAGGCCCCAATCCAACAAAGTATTGAAGTATGTATCTTTCTTTAAATGAATGCTTTCATTGACTTCAGTGGGATTTTGCCCACTGATTATATCTGTAGCTGAACTGGGGCCATAAAGCTGAAAACACAGGATTGAGAATTGGCCACAGATTTTCTCTCTGAGTTTGACCAAGTCTGTCTGTGCCTGAATTTCCCATCTATGAAATAGGCATTAAAATACAAAGTATATGTAATATGCATGGGAATGTTGTGAGGCTTAATTTATTTGGGAAGTTTTTCCTGCCCTTGGATAGAAGATATTAGGAAAGTGCAAAATATTATCCCTGTTGGTAAAGTGCCAGGCAACTCTTTACATGTATTTTTTTTCTTTTTAAAAAATACTTTGGTGCTTTTTCCTGCTGGAGAAAGTACATAAATCCTGTAACAAAACTATTATCAGTTACATGCTTTCACAGAACTGGCACACTATTGAGAAGCATGATATTTTTGAATGATTACAAAACAAGTTGGCTAACATATTTAAAATCCAAGCATATATTTTAAAGCAAAATGGACAAAATCTCACTGAAGAAAACCTCAGAATGTCTTTAGTCCATCTGGCCATATTTCCCTGCTTAAAGCTCTTACACTCCATCTTCTTCGGGTGTAGCAACGCTGGCTTAATTTGTGCTCTGTACAATATTTCTGTTTAAGATTCTGTTGAGTCACTACTGGCGTCAGCCAAACAGGCTTTTCAAGAACTGGGGAGCAAGAAAATCAAGGCTGTGGGTTTTTTTAAATTAATTCCATGCTGCTTAACCCTTGTGACTCTCTTTTTTTCCAGACTTCCAGCCAAATACATGCTGACCAGAACACGCAGATTTTCTGTCCCCACATGTTTTTCTCTGCCATGTGTGTAATGCTCTACACACACAGGGTGTGTCTTCACTGCAGCCAGGGTTGTGATTTATAGCTCATATAGCCGTACCAGTGCTAGCTGCCTTCTAGCTAGCTCACTAAAAACAGAAGGGAGGACACATGAAGCCCACACCATCCTCCTTTCTATTTTTAGGTGCAAGCTAGAGCACAGCTAACACAGGTCCACCTAAAAAAGCTACTACTGTCACCCCCAGCTACAATGTAGCTGTATCCATACACACCCACCATTGTGACATCATAATACCTCAACAATAAGCTGCTCAATAAGCAACTTGACTCAATGGTCAGTCCCTGCCCTCCACTACCTCTGATTCACAGTTCCGCCACTAGGTAAACAACTGCGATGAAAATGGGAGTAAAGAAGGACAGAGCTAAGAGAAGGGAAAAGAGGACACAGAGGAGTGGAAAGGCGGGATTCTCTTACCCCAACCACAAGAAGTGTTGGGGTAGATTTTATTTAGAGATTTTAATGAAAACTGGAGACACTATCACTAAATACCACTTCTCCCCCGCCTTTTTTCACAACAGACTCAGGGCTAATGGTTATGTCCCTGAGTAACTTCATTATTATCATTACCAAAAGGGCATCTAAACCCTCTAACCATTGACACATGAGTATCTGAGAACTCACCTCCACTCAAAACCAATTCCAACTCCAGTCAGTTGTAAGCAGTTCAGAATCCAAAGCCCAAGGTTCATGCCATACCCGCATCCCTTGTTTTTGTGACAATGTTTAGATCCAATATAATTTTAGCTGGTTCGACCATCATTAGACTCAGTGGAGACATAGCATAGTCTTCAAAGGTTCAGAGTTTCACTTTAGATCACACCAATGTGAATGAACCAACGTTCCTTAAAACGCTAGCTCTCCTTGGGCTTGCCTGTATTGCTGTATTGCGTTTGAGTCCAGTTGTAAACAATTGAGGCAACTGACATAGTACTAACGAGGTACCATGGTACCAATCACAGGAGCCCAGAGCAATTCACGTGTCAGAAAATCATGATGGAACCTTGCGTGTTTAATCATATGAAGCTCACATGATGCTGCAGATGACAACCGTTTGCAGTGTGGACCAGCCCCTCAACAACAACTGATTAATATCAATGGAGGGTTTGTAGGCCGAGGCCAAGATTTTTCAAAGTGATTAATGATATTGGGATTCCTCTGTTTTCTGTAGCATCAAGCTTGAGTCACCGTGAAAGGGCCTGGTTTTCAGAAAGTGCTGTGTGTCCAGCTCCTTCAAGGACCCTCCAATTGGGCACCCAAAACCATGACTCACTTTTAAATATCTTAGTCCCAATCATGTTTGAAATGACATTTCATAAACATGAGACGGCTTTTCCAAAAGCAAAGTTTCCCTTTTGTTTCTCAAACTTGCATTTCTAACACACATGATTGGATAGAACTCAGTGACCATTTAAAAAAAGTAATATGTTCTCTATCCAGAGAACATGCATGAAAAATTTCCGCTGGAAAGCCAGTGATTTAATGAAGTGAAAGGAAAGATCAAAATCAAGTTTCTAGTAGAAAGTTAGTCTTTTTACCATAGCTCCAGAATTTGCCAGCTAATTAGAGCTCTGATATTTTATATAGGCTAACCTTCAAATGATGTCCATAAATGCACACAGTACCTAGTTAAATCTCCAATCATTATACGTGTCACAGAGTTGTCTATCGTAAATGAAGGAAGGAGATCATTCAATGTCCTAAGATAGTTAAATATGGCCTAAATCTGAGGAAGGCAGAAGTGTAAAATAGACTGGAGGGGCGAGGAAAGGAAGGAGTTAAAATACTTTGAGCAGTGAAATAGATTATCAAAACACATCTTTAAAGGAAGCCCCATCACAACAGATAATTTAAGATAAGTTGGATAAGGAGCTCCAGGAATGCTATAGTGATCATCCCTACAAAATGCAGAGGGTCATTCAGAGGGGATGCGTCAGCCAATCTTTGCTGGGCCTGCTTTCTAGGACCACTTAATCTGCTATACTTCTGCTATGCCTGTGACTTTTCCAGTGACTTTATTCTAGCATAAGGTTTGATCTTCATATTCGCCTAAGCCCAGAACTGCACAACACACTGGTTTGGGGAGTTGTGGAATCCTCTTGTTTTTGTGTTTGGTTTGCATGGATTTGTGGAGATGCCAGAGACCAGCTGTTGGCTGTGCAAAATATTTCTATTTCCAGTATTATCAGGCTGCCCCTTTGCAGCAGCACTTCCATTCTCTTTTAAAATCCAGGTGGATAAGCACAAGAGTGAACCAGCAGGATGTGTGCCCCTCTGACAGACCCTTTATGATTCTCTAACAGGTCACGCAGATGGACCAAAAGCTTGATGACATCCTGAGCAATCTCCAAACTCAATTTGGCACTCGGCCGCAAGCTCAGACACCAACCCCAGCCACCCCAACGGGCAGACGTTTTCGGTCATCCTTGGATTCCCCTCCTATGAACCGGAAAATGTAAAAGCAGCAGGCTACCACCTCATCATCGTCTCATTCTTTCAAGTAGCATTGCTTTTATTATTGGTGTCTGGAACTCCTGCAATCGTTGTTGGTTGAAGTTAAATATTCTGCTGCAGTTTCTTAAATTACCAAAACAAAAAAAAAAGTAAGCTCAGTATGCCCCGATATGTACAAACCCACAAACTTTTTCACCCACTATCTTAAGAATTATGGGAGAATTCATGTCAGCTTATGGGACGCTGATTGTGTCATAGTATTTAGGCGGACTGTAGCCATACACACACACACACACACACATCCTACACAAGAGGGTAGGACAACACATTCATAGGTAGGAACGAAAGAGGACTGCCTTTTTGGCATTCACTCTTCTGCTCACACTAGTTTAATGCACGCAGCATGCCCAAGCAGGGGAAGGGGGCCAGAATTTGAACGTGAAACAAATGGAAATCAGTGAACAGGAAAATTAAACAGCATGTTTTGAAGTAAAGACTTCAACCAAGCAGCCAGAATCATGAAAAGGGCAGAGTTATCTGCTAGCGTGAATGACAAAGTAAAGACAACAGGCTACTGATTAAAAATATGAAAAGTGTACAGAGGCTGGTTGACATGCGAAAGACTGAAGCAAGACCTCAGCTAATTAAAGCAAAGCCTTTGCCAATGAGACGAGATGCACGTTGGAACAGACAGAAATGAGAGATAAAATCTGCTTTGGGTAACAGCACAAGAACATTTTAATAGCTATCAGCTGCACAGATGACTGTTATCCAGAATGTTCTCACTGTTTTACTTTCATTCAGTGACGATTATTGACTCCAGTTGCCTTACTTTTAACAAATGAAACCTGTATAATAAGGAGATGTGTAAAAAGAGGCAAAGCCCAGTTTGAATGACTGATTGAACTAATCCTGTGCAGCATCATGATTTTGAATGACAATGTTTTAGAAAAAATCCACTCACACTGTAGAGGAAAGTTAGTCTTTATTTAACAAACATGCTGTATATAAAAAGGCTGAGTTTTCATGTAATATGATGGTATATTAAGTACGTATGCTGACTGACATATTGATTCTGTGGAATGTACAGTTGCCCGGATAAGAAAATGTATCTTCTCTTGCACATCAGCCAAGCAATTGCTGAATATGTAAATAATAACCATAAATAAAAGAGGTATATTGCTATTTGCTAATGCCCTTTTTTAATATTTGCTTTGCTGTTCCATGGTAAGCACAGTCAGCCTAACTCAGAAGAAGTTAAAACTAAGAGGAGGTTTTTTGAATCCTGTAGCAGCTTGTAATGCGAGTGGGTTACCGGAGTAAGTAAGCATGCTAGTTGGAGCTCAGAATTCCTACCTTCGAAGGTTGGCTGTGACCCTAACAGCATCCAAAGGCCAGGAAGCTCCCTGGTATGTAGCAGTGAGTATCAGCTAGCCTGACAAGCTCAGTGTACCCTAACTCACTTTTGTCATCATCTGTATCATAGAGTATCATGTAAGGTATCATATGCAAACATGCAACAGTCTAGTTGGTATGATTGCATGGTATACAAACAGATGGCATATGAAAAAATGTACATGTGTGCTGGAAATACAGTCTTAAAGAATGTTTAGGAAGCAGACAAAGGAATGTGGATCCATCTGCTTGAATGTGTCTCCAATGGAAATTGTGCAAAGCAGACAAAGCCATCAGGCAAACAAGGGTGGGAGATAATTCATTTAGCACTCTTGATGCGGGGTGGAAGCTGTAATTCCAGGAAACCTTCCTGCCTCCCGAAACAAAGTCATTGAATTTTGGATGATATAAGCAGAAAGAGCGAGTGAGCCATATTGGCTTCCTTCACCCGAAGGGTCAAAGGGTATGTCTACACTGCAATAAATAAACCATGGCGAGTCCATGTCAGCTGGCTCAGGTTCATGGAGCTTGGGTCTGTGGGACTATAACAATTCAGTAGAAATGGATAGAGCCCTGGCTCTGGGACCCTCCTCTCCCACGGATCCCAGAACCTGGATTTCAACCCGAGCTCAAATATCTGCTCTGCAATTTTCTACCCCGTAGAACTGAGCCCCACCAGCCTGAGTCAGCTGGTATGGGCCAACTGAGGATGTTTTATGGCAGTGTAGGCATACCCAAAGCAACAGAGCACTCGGGTGAGTTGGAGCCCTGTGTTGGATTCTGACTGAAATTGGCCAGTCATACTGGAAAAACAATTATGGTGAGAAAATTACTTGGATCTAAAGCCTCCAGTTTGTTAACTTAGTTTTTAGTCTTAGAAGCTGCTTTTTTTTTTTTTTTTAACTTTGTTTGTAATCATTTAGATCCCAATCCCTTTTACTTGGGATCACTTCAGTAGCTGTTCTTTTTTATTTTATTACACAGCCTTCTACCTCTTCTTTCGGATGGCTGATGGGCTACGTCTACACTGCATCATTTATTCAGAAGAGGAAATGCAAATGAAGCACTCATTAGCATGTCTTGCACTCTCATTTGCATAGTCTTTTCCAATCCTTTTTTGCGGAAGAGGTTTTTGCGGAAAAAATCACAGTGTAAATGGGGTCATTTTCTGCAAAAAAACGCCTTTTGCACAAGATCCCGTAAACCTCATTTTTTGAAGAATAAGGAATCTTGCGCAAAAGGGCTTTTTTATGAAAAAAGGCCCCATCTACACTGCGTTTTTTTCCACAAGAACCTCTTCTGCAAAAAGGATCAGAAGAGACTATGCAAATGAGAGCACGAGAAATGCTAGTGAACATTTCCTCTTCCGCAAAAATAATGAAGTGTAGATGTAGCCATGTAGAGCAGCAACTACAAGTTCACCTGAAGTTGATCAAACCAAATGGCTACATCAGGAGTAGCAGAATTTATTGCAGTAATGCCTCCTTCATATTTATAAATTGGGCAGTAGGTCCAGTGATATGTTCAATGGTCTGTTGTGGGGAGTCACACTCGAACACTGTGGAGTCCTTGCTTTTCCATTTGTATATTAGAGGACCACATCTACCACGGTTAGTTTGGATTCAGTTCAGAGCTGACCAGGATGACTGTGGAAGGTCAAAACCAGGAACCTTTGACATGTGATCCAGCCCAAGGTGCTTATTTTTTAAGCCTTCTTTAGCCCAATCTGCTTTGCAAGCCTCCTCCTGATTGTAGCTTGATTGCATGAGGCGAAGTGAATGTTCCCAGAAAAGCTTGTGGGCCCTAAGACCTTGGTGGGGAGATGCTGTTAAGGTCTTGGTGGCTAGGAAGACAGTGGTTTCCCTGAATTCACTGAGCTTTGGTTGAGTGTCACAGCTGTTGGGTGTATTGGCAGAGGAAAGATGTTAGAACAGTTCATCACGGTGTTGGAGTTGATCTAAGGGTTCCAGTGATGCACTGCATCGCTGTATTCGGCTGAATGTCAACAAGTCACTCGTGACTGCATCCATACTAGCACACAATATTCAGTTTCCAGATATGCAAGAGCCAGTTTCTGGATTATATTGACTCATTTTCTTTTTTCTCTTTGCAGCTGGAGTCTCAAGATGATCATGGAAGGGGAAGGCACAATTGAGTTGCACTCTGAGGTACATTGGGGTGTAATCATGTAGCATATTTTTACCACAGAAACCTATTTTCAGTGCATTTTTGATGTTCCTATTATCAAGATGAAATGCGCTTACAATTGTTTTTCCAAGGTTTAGTTTGTGACTTTATTTCTGGAAGTATTGTTCCATAGTTCGAAGGTCCTCAGTTAATGCTTTCTCAGTATCACAGCAGTTCGGTGCTTGAAGTGTCATGGCAAGATCATCTGCATATCTGAATATTTGTGATTTAATTGGAGGCATGTCGTTTATGTAAATATTGAAAAGGGTTGGTGTGAGTAAAGAGCATTGAGGTAGCCTGTTGTTTATGGTACAAGAGGAGTTGGTCCTATTACCAGATACACCCATAGGCATCTTTTACTCAGCATGGTCCACAGCAAGCAAAGCATTTGCTAGCAAGGTCTACTTTTTGCAAGTTTCAGCATCAGGTCCTTAATCCAGGCAGTGTCATACATAGATGACAAGTAGATGAATACTCTGCCGATCTGTTTTTTTTGTTTTGTTTTTTTAATTTCTGACAGACCAGCCTCAGTGTGAGTGCCAGAACTTGGTGGCCTCAACTACATTTTGGCTGAAACACTGCCTGTTGCATGGGGATCACTGGTGCAGTAGAAGGGCGTATTGTTTTGAGGATGGTACATTCAAGAAGTTTATAGGTCATTGTGACCGTACGTCAGGCCAGTCTGCTCGTCATTCCCTTTTTCCCCACCCTTTTGGTGCTGCCCCTCCACCCCACCCTGAGTCTCCGTGGCTCAGTATCTGTCTCTTTTGGCCCGTTTCAGCCTATGCTTGGCGTAGTCCGACCTGGCACTGCGGCTGGCGTGACCCTCCGCGGCTCAGCCTCTAGACAACACTCTGCATGGGTCACGGGGCAACGGGGGCCCAGGCCCACCCCCTCTTATGGCCCCAGCCCAGGGCCCTAAGGACACGGACTAGTCTGTAGTCGGGTCCGACTAGCGGGGCTTTCCGCCGTAACACGCCAGTCCACGGGCTTTATCCTTTGCCCGCCCTGGGCTACTTCCTCTCCCCGCTTCCAGCCCCCTGGCAGAAGCAATGTGCCTAGCTCTGGTCCGTCTCACCTCCCTGGGTCGGAGTTCCACGGCCGTCCCCCGTCCGGGGCTCTCCTCTCCGCCCCTTTCCCCCCCCCTTCCTGTGCTCCTTCCGGGTTTTAAACTTCCCTCTCTACATCCCTGTCAGGGCTCCACCCCCAGCCCTCTTTGGCGTGCTGATGTCAGGGACATCAATTCACGCCCGTTGGCCGTTCGCCCCGGCCCCCAGGCGGCTGCGCCTCCCGGGTTGTTTCCCATGGCGGGCTGCTCGGCGGCTGCCGAACAGCCAGCGCACTGCCAGTATCCCGCCCGACGAGTCGCCGCACAAGCGACGATCAGCGGGTCCATAGTGCGGGGCGGTTCTGCCCCATCACAGTCATGCATAGTAGAAAAAATGGCCTTTAGCTTCCCACTTCACCCATGGGCTTCATGGGCTTTGGAATGGAAATTACCATTGCCTCACGTTTGAGGGAAGCATACTCTCCTTAAGATAGTGAAGAATAATGTTGCTAGCCACGGGAGTCCTTTGGGGCTGAGATGGTGGAGGAGTTCTGGTTGAATACCAGCAGGGCCTGAAGCCTTCCCTTTCTTCATCAAGAAAAGTCCTTCTTTTACTTCCTAATGCTGACAGTGGAAGGTCTTCCTCAGGGGTAATCCTTAGCCAAGCTAATAGGCTGACACTGTTGACTGTCTCTTTAAAGGAGCAGCAAACACACCAGGCTTTGTAAGTGTTTCAGTGGGCGGGAGATGGTTTGGTGAAATTCTGAGGTCGGAAGCGCTGTTGGTGCCACTCTGCAGGGAGCAACCCGGCTGGGGTGAGGCTATCATGCTGTGAGTCCACTGCTGGTCTCGGGGCTTGGAGCCAAAGCTTCACAACACAGAGGCAGGTTACAGGGAAGGCAAGACCGTGCCTTACTGGCCTGGACTGAACCCCAAAACATTACCTGACTCTGCTAATGATTCAGTGCGTAATTTTGCACTAGTCACATTGTTTTCAGTGAGGATCTGGCGGACCTTAACCTCCATGTTTTGTCTGTGAAAAGGGGATTATCTTTATTTATTATTTCTTTGGCAGGACTCCAAAATGAGGTGGACACTTGACAGACCAGACAGCAGGTACAACGCCTGCCCTGAAGCAATTACAAACAGGCTTACGTAGCTTGCAGTATGGGGTGCTGATGTTACAAATTTATATAGATGCCTCCAGGGGTGTGAAGGACCAAATGAATGTTTGTACAGCACTTTGACCATGTAAAATGCCACAGAGGTAAAGGACAGCCTTGATTATTAACATCTAGCTGGGGACATAAAGTTCCCTGGCAAAGCCAAAGTTCTGAATGAAGCAGGGCTGATGAGGCCAGATATTGGCAGAGCTAGACTTTGATCCTATGAGGAGCTAAGCACCTTACACTCCCACTGAAGTCCCAGGGAACTGAGGGTGTTCAGCCCTTCCCAGGAGACATTCAGGGCCTTGCAAGATTGAGCTTGCAGTAAACAAATGACCATTTTAATGCTCTCAAATCAGCCACTAATTACCTAGCCCTTTGAAACTGTTTTCCAAATTTGCGTGTCTGGGAATTCAGGCTTGGAAAGAGCACTTTCAGACTGATTCCAGTCTTTAGACTAGAGGCACTTCTAACCCACAGCCCTAATGACATGTGCAAGCCAATGAAAAATGAAATGTGCTTTTAATTAAACCAGCCAATGAGCCCCCATTCCATGTTGTCTGATTACTGTAGAGAATTACTAAACACTGTCACATACAGCATGCGACATGGGCAAATGGTAATTAATCACTGTCAGAGGAGCGTGGAGCTGCCCCTGGCTATCAGGCAGGATTGTGAGTTTCAGAGCTTTATCAGTGATACCTAATTCACTTGGGTCTGGTCTCTACTTTCCAGTGTGCTCCACTGGGCCACCAACAAGGAGACTGTCTCCTTCACACTCCATCTCCCCCAATAGACAGATAGGAAAAAAAAAGAGAGCTGACTTCACTAGAAGGGCTCGTGGGTTTTGCATGCGAACCCAGCCTCTCTAGTAAATCCAAAGGCAGGCAAGATGAAATTTCCTTCCTGGGAAATACCAAATGCTTATGTCATTATCTTCCCTTATCATTTGCATTACTGAGTAATTCATAACCACACTATGTTACTTATTAATGTGGCCCCTGTAAATGGGGTCAGGGCAAAGTACAACACAATAAAGCTCTTTACTAAAATATACTCGTTATAATGACATTTTCACCCTATGACATTTAAAATAACAAAGATTGGTCCAATATACAGGGGGTAAAAAGGATGGATGGCAGGGAGAAAAGAAAAGAGATGGGAAAATGAGACCAAAACTGGTCATTTAAAAAAATGGATGAAAATAAATTAAAAATATAGAATCATAGACACACAGGTTTGGATGGGACTTTGCGATGTCATCCAGTCCCTTCCCCAGCATAGCTGCAGGATCCAATATGCCTAGACAATCCTGACAGGTGTTTGTGCAACATAGTCTTAAAAACTTCCAGTGATGGCTATTGCCCCCTTCCCTTGGTAACATATTTCAGAACTTAGCTACCCTTATAGGTAACCTAAATCTCCCTTGCTGCAGCTCCAGCCTCTTACTAGTTATCCTGCCTTCAGTGGGCATGGAGAACAATTGACTACTGTCCTCCCAGTAAGAACCCTTATCATATGTGAAGGCTGCCATCCGGTCCCCACTCAGATTTCTTTTCCCAAGACTAACCATATCGATCATTTTAATCTTTTGTCATAGGTCAGATTATCTGAACTTTCTAATATTTGTTGCTCTCCTCAGTATTCTCCAACTGGTCCACATCTTTCTTATAGTATGACAGCCAAAGAGTGGAACAGTTATCTGCTGTGGCTTACATATGACAACCCTGTGAGCACACCCTAGAAAGATCCTAGTCTTTTTGTAATTGGATCGCATTGTTGGCTCCCATTCAGTTTCTGGTGCACTATACAGCTCCTGTTCAGCAGTACCGTGTTACTCCCACGTTGTATTTGTGAATATGATTTTTCCTTTCTTTGCTCTTTATTGATTTTCATTTTATGGATTACAGATCAGTTCTCCAATTTATCAAGGTCCTTTTGAATTCTAACCCTGTCCTCCAAAAACTTAAAAACAACGAATAGTCTAGCAGCATCTTAAAGACTAACAAAACATGTAGATGGTATTATGAGTTTTCATGTGTACAACCCACTTCTTCAGATGAATGGATTATTAAAAGTCCAGTTCCAAAATAAATAGGGGGTGGGGGTGGAAAGGAAGGGGGAAAATAGTGAATTAGAGTGTTCAAGTTACAAGAAGCTGATAGAGAAGGTGCAAATTTTTCTTAGGTACCCACCCCTCCCAGCCTGCTGTCATTTGCAATTTTTATTAGCATACTCTCTTCTTTTATCCAGCTCATAAGAGGTGTTCTGGGATATTTTGCTAATGAGATGTATTGTGTTGTCATTATAGATGTGTGTGTGTTGTTTAAAGAAAGCTGTTTTTCAATGGTTTTCAAGGTTTAATATGTTCCACAGCCAAAAGCCCCGACAGCAAAAGCAGAGTCACTTACTAATATAAGGTGCAGAGGAAAGAGGAGGAGGAGGAGATATGATCTCAGACACTTCTCATCAGAACAGGGATCAAAGAAGAAGTTACATGTAGCCAGCAGCTTAGCCACTATGGGAGTTAAAATCTAGCCATCACTTACCCCACCACTTTGGCAGCAGCCATGGTAGAGGATGCAGGGTAGGTGTAATGTGCCCAAAAATACTCAAAAGAGTGAGCAAATGTGCTTATTGCTGCATTCTGAACATGCTACAAATGACAGAGAAACCCTGCCATAAGGACTACTGCAGAACACACTGAACTGAGTCTTAGGGACACAAGGGCAAGTATTGCTATTATGAAGATAGCAGTTTGCACCTCTGAGAAAAACCACTTTTGCACTCATGTGGAAAGGCAATGGTCAGAAGCAATGCTGAGATGCTCACTCACCCTTACTCAGTGCTATCAGGTGGATCTCTTCAACAGCTGGAAGCACAGAGCAGAAAAATTGATCTGAGGGTTGAGGAAAAAGCAGGTTTAGTGTTTCTACAGAAATACTGAAAATATCGCTTGAGCATCTCCACTTCCAATACCAAGCAGAGAATGAGCATATAGAGACCATGGGGGAAAATTATATACTGGCATATCATCAGCATGTTGATTCTATCTTGTACCTAAGAAATGATCTTATCAAGAGGTCTCATCTACTCCTAGAGCAGCCTGAAACCTCATCAAACATTTTAGCATCAAAGTATAATTTATTGATATGTGACCCAACCTTCCCTACTTTAGGATGGTCAGTCCCCACTCCCTTCACTAAGCAAGGCATCAATAAACCTGTCATTTATGGCATCACAATGAAATCACTTTAAACAAACTAATATGAAAAAAAAAAAGCACAAAACATTTGGGTGATCAGCCAACAGGAAACTCAGAAGTCTTTGGAAAACTCTTGCAGTTACAAGGCCCCAAGGAACCATAAGCTGACTAAGACTATGTCTACACTAGAAAGAAAAGTTGGAAAAAGATATGCAAATTGCAAACCACAATTTGCATATCTTTTTCCGCTTTTCTTTCGAAAGAGGCTTTTCTGAAATTTGGCGCGTCTACACTGCACCAAATTTTGGGAAAACCTCCTCTTTCAACACATCCCATCTTCCTCGTAAAACAAGGTTTACAGGGATGGCAAAAGAGCGCATCCTCTTTTCCAAAAAAATTTTCAGAAAAGTGGACGCATTGCTTGGACGTGGCATAGCTTTTCCAGGATACCTCTGGCATCCCGGAAAAGAGCTGCAGTCTAGACTTAGCCTTAGCAGTGCAGAATGTCACATGTGAGTTAGGGGAACCACTGAAGGTACAGCTAACAAGAGAAGGCAGCCTGGGTTGAAAAGCCTACACATTGTCCAGAAGAGCTGGATGGTTCCTTGCAATGTCTGCGACAGACCAAGTGACATCACTTACTACATATGTGCACTTGCATGAATGCTTACACAAAAGATAAGGCTCCGATTTTTCATATTCATATTTCCACAGAGGGAGTTCAGCACTCACATTACATAGCCGGTTGTAGGCAAAAGGACATTCATTCCTGTTGTAACTCCTCTGACTTCAGTGGAATGATACACTGGGGTGAATGTGACTTTTTTAAACTCCTTGTGCTCTGCACCCAGGCCTCATATGGCCTCATCTTGTCTTAGCAGTCCTGAGTAAAGGGTTAGATTTGCAGTTAAGAACACCCTGATAAGTGGAGTGATAGAGCTGAGGATAAATAATACGTCAGTGGTCAATATTCTGACCAGGGGGTTGAAATATGGCCCCTATGGCCAGAATTGAAAAGAAGTTGAACATCAAGACAAAACATCTCTAAATGAGTGAAATCATCCACTGGTATGAATTGAAGTCCAATGAAGAAATCCATTTTCTGATTAGAAAGATCCCACTCTCATAAACCCTTGCCCAATGTTCTTAAGATGATATAGTCGCCTACCAACTTCCCTGTGGAAAACATCTGTGACCCAATGAAAGCTGGTGGAAAAGATCCCTCAGAAGACGTGAAACACAATGGCTGAAAGGGGTCAACGGACACCAGTGCCTCACAGGTATTCCACCCTGTCTCGTGTCAGACTTGACTCAGGGCAGCTCCTCATGGAGGCGGCATAGGACATTAGTACTGTTCATCTGGCAGCATGAAAGCTAACCTGTTAAAATCCCTGGGGAGCACAGGTTCAGAGAACACACCAGGAATGGATGCAATGAAATTATGAAATTGCTCAGACAAAGGAATCTCAGAATACAAAAAAATCCAGCAACGTGATGTCTTTCTTTCTAGAAAGGTAAAATCTCCCTCTCAAACTGCAAAATGAAGCTTCATACTGCCCCTCTGCAAAGAATATTTTCCACTTTCCTTTTATCCATGTGTGGCAGCCTGCAGGATGAAGGGAGGCAAGGTGGGAATCTAGGGCACCCTTCAATCTGTTGGCAGGGTATGATGATGCAAGATGTTCAGAAGTTGTTACGATGAAGCCCTGGGGGATTGCGTTCTCATTTCCATAACACATAGTCAGTCGTAATTTCATAAATAGATCTTGTCTGAAAATGTAGACAAGCATGTTTAGCTCCTATAATTTCAGGGGTCTGAATGGAAGTTCCACACAAGATAAAACTACATCTTGAGTGAAATGTGAGTTCTTCCCATTCTCCTCATTATCAAGGCTTCTCATTCTCAAAGAGGATGCTGCTGTGCCCTCAGGAGTAAATGAGATGGACCATAGGTCAGAGATCTTCTTCCTAGTCAAAACATTCTATCCATCTCTTGAGAAGTACAGAGGAAGAGCAAGGGAGCTAACTCATACTGGAGAAACAACTGCCATCCATGATCGGGTGTTCTCATAAATCATTTGATTTGGCTACGGCTGTAGGTTTTCCACCCACCTACACTCTTCATTTTTCACCAGAGGATGCTCTGCATCCTGTATGAAGTTCCTGTCTTCCCCTGACTTTAACTCTTCCATGCCATGAATCATAGCCCCCCTGCCTTCTTACTCAGGAAGAATAAACTGTATCGGGCAAGACCGGTTTTTTTGTTTGTTTTGGGGAAATGTGGTGTTTTCTCCTCTTCCTCCTAATTCCTCCTACCCCTAGGGTGGAGTGCTCTGTTTTAGTAATAACTGCCACTCCCAACTGGTAGAGTGAGTGGGAGGTAGGATCTGAAAAAATCACACCCATCTATATTGCGCAGCAAACCAGACTCCTACCTCTAGAATAGCAGGACAGGAGGCATCTGCATGTTTTTAACCAGTATTTCATAGACTTTCTAAATAATAATATCTAAGGGGGTGTTTTCTATTTTGGGGCTAGCATCCCATCTGCTGAAGGGAATTGTGCTATTCAGATTTGTTAAAGCCTTCATCTGAGTTTTGTGGAAATCTGTTATCTATAAAACATTAAATCACATGGGCTAGCTTAGGCAGAACTCAACCAGCTAATGCATACTAACAGGAGTGCTCCTGCATCCACTCTAAGAAGGAGGTCAGGGTTAGCTAGCACAAGTCAATGAAGCCCAGCCTCAGCTCAACCACTTTCCCTTGTCAAAATAAAGCCAAAGGGAGTTAGCACCCAACTTGCATTGACAAAGCTGCTGTATCCTTTGAAAATCCCAGCCTAAACCACTGAGTAAATGAAAAGCTGTGTATCAGTGGTCCACATTTGATGCTCTCCCAGATAAAGTGCTTGCAGCATCCTGCTCTTGATGATTTGCCATACTTCACTGCTTGCTGCTTCCCACTGAACAGAGGACGCTTTTCCAACCTCTGGAGATAATCAAGCTCTGGGTTGGATTAGGGTTACTGGCGCTGTGGGCGTTCTCTCACTCTCTGGCATATGTCAAACAGTGTCTCTCAGACAGAAAAAATTGCAAAGAACATCTCTGAAATGAGCTTTTCTGCCAAAACACTCATGATGCAGCGGCTCCTAGATGACTCTGCAAAAGTACAATGTCTCTGCTTAGATTACGGCTTTACACTAGTGTGTCTCAGGGTTTGGGTTTGATGTGTGGGCTTTGGGAATTCAATGTTACTTGTCTTTTTGATGTTATTTGATCTCCTCTTGGGGAGAATGGGGCTGGATGGGAAGGGAGGGACTCAATGTAATCATCAAAGAAAAGGGATTTTGAGCTCTGTGATTAATGTAAATGCGGTGTAAGGCCTCTTCAAACAGACTCACAAGGGTTTCTTTTTGTTAGGTTTTTAAAATGATGCACGCTAGCTTTGTCTGACCCGTGTCCTTATCATAGGGAGAACATTATTTTTTTTTTAAATCTGCCCATCTCTTCTTATTTCTAAGTGAAATATGGATACAATCCTCTGCCTGGTTCTCTTTTGTATTTTCAGTCTATCTCATCCTGTGAAGAGAGGGGATATTTTTTCCCCTTTGAAACTACACTACAAAATGTTTTTGAGTGAAACACGTGAGTCTCTCAAACAGTGAATTACAGACGGCAGGGCAGATGCAGGAAATATTATTTTCACTTTTTGGCTTTGTTTGGGATCTGGTCTGGTTGGTCAAGGAGGGCTGGTTATAACTCCTGTGATGGATCATTTTGTCCCTAATTCTTAGGTCTAGCCAAGAGGTGAACTGCCCTGCCATTTTTGTACTGCCCTAATCCTGGATGGGTAGAGGCCACCGGGGGGAGGAGGGGCTCAGGGGAGGGCATGTGCCCCATGCACAACTCCAAGCAGCCTCAGAGCTACTCTGACTTACACCAGCTGATAGCAGCTCTCAGGGGACTATTGCATTAGCCATTCCATCTCTGTCCTTTAGCTAAGCTCCCAGCTACTGGCTTGAGAGTCCCACTGCATTGGGAGCTGCATTACCAAGGTATCCCCCACACTGCCATAATCCTTAACAACTGCCCACTTAGGCCACCTTTACAGAGAATTATGAAAGGGCTGTATTGGGTGCCAAGAGTTGGCCAATAGACTCTACAGCCTGTCCCAGTCAGTAATCTCTCCTCTGTGTCCAAGAAGAGCACTGAAGGAGAGTCACTGTCAGGGGAAGAGCAGAAATATACTGAGATAAATAGCCCACTGGTCATTGGTGCACAATTACATTTGGTTGCAGGGTTAAGAAGTCAGTTTGTTGAAGGAAACATGGTCAGATGTTTACACTTTGAGCCCATTAACAGTAGAAGAGTAGCCGTGGGCAGCAGGAATAGTGGGAAGGACCAAACACACCCATACAAGACACTATGCACCTGGGCTACATTCATCCCACTGTAACTTTAATAGCTTGAATGGAATTAGCCTGTTCATTTACCTTCCTTTGGTACACATTGTGGGTCTAAGTCAGATCTGGTTGTAAATGGAATCAGCTCCACTGACTTCAGTGGTTGCTTACACCACCTCTGAATGGGACCCAGAATTTTATAGTGACTAGTGATAAGTAAATAGTGGGGTCTCCCACAGTTTTGTTAATTTTATGGAAACGACATGTGCCCTAAATAAACACAGAGACGAGAGGGAGGTGAGACAAAGGGGGACAGCTCTGTGGGAGAACATTGTCTCTTTACTTCAGATGGGTTCACACACCCATGAGCTTCCCTTTAACGTTTGAAGGGACCCAAAGCCTCATAGGAAAATGAGAACTTGCACATCTTGCCTGGCTTCATAACAAAATCTGTCAAATACCACCACATTTGACACTGTCCTGAAAGCATAAATCACTCCAAATATGCCCAGGTCCCCCGGCCTGACCCACATTTCAGGTGTGCCCTGAAAACCTGGTTTTCATATGGCTACATTGCACAGCTCTAAAAGCTAAAGTGGTATGTAGACCAGGTAGACAGAGCACTGTTACAACTAGATTATTCGCTGGGGTGTGAAAGCCACAAGTGAGGGGAGTCATGAGGAAATCTCAGTGGGCACATCTACACAGCACCCTAAACTCAAAGTAAGATATGCAATTTGCACTACGCAAATTATGTATCTTATTTTGATTGAATTTCAAAATAGGCTATTTTGACATTTGGCACATCTACATAGTGCCAAATTTTGAAATAATGTGCTATTTCGAGCCATCCCTTAACTCTCATTGAACAAGGGTTACCGGGATGCTGAAATAGTGCGCCCATTATTTTGAAGAATATTTTGAAATAACGGGTGGCTTGTGAAGATGCGGGGTAGCTATCCGGTATCCCGAAATAGCCGTGCAGTATAGACGTACCCACAGAGACTACTTCATTCACCTTTCTGGAGGCGGCCGGCCACGTGGTGTAAAGGGTGTCTCTATCCCTGATAGAGCCTGGGGACTGAGGAGGGAGGGACCCAAAAACACCGGCAGCAACTCTGGATCCCCAGCAGGCATGCCTAGCCTCATCGCTGCTGCAGGGAAGTATGGATCCATTGGAGCCATGCTAATAGGAGCTCCCTTCTAGTTGTGCCGGCTCCTGCCACTCGGTGGAGAAGCGAATGCAGTGTGAGGCTGTATTACATTTTAAGTCTGGATTAGGGGGCCAGGTGTGATCCTGCCCATAAGTCTCACCTGGACTTTATCCACTACCCAGCATGGAGCTCTGCCTGCATGTAGATCCCTGTACAAGGTCTTGGGAGAAGGGGGAAGGGAAGGGGCCCTGAGGCACTCAAGCCTCTATTCTGCATAGCTCTCCGTGCGCACCTCAGGGGCACTTTGTGCCCCGTCCTGTGTCATTAAACCAAAGCTAATGGTCATGATGCAGGAAAGAAGAATGTACGAAAGCCATTGCAAGATTTTAAAAATAATAATACCAAAGCTGAAGAGGAACGTGATGGCTCAGACCTTGAGATTAAAAAAGCCAGGTGCTTGGGAAGGTAAACAAAGGGCTGAACGAGAAAGTTGGATGCACAGAGCTCAAACTGCCTTTTTCCAAACGTATGGTTCTGTTTTTCTTCTTTATCTTTCTCCAGCAGTTGCTGACAGCTGGCCTTTAAAGCTCCAGAGAGCTGCACCAGCAGGTGATTTGCTAACAGCTGTGCCAATCAACAAAACGAAGGAGGTCAGAGGTCAACACAGGATGGAGCTGGCCAGTGAAGTCAAGGGTGGGATTTAATTAAATAAAGATGCATTATGCTTTTTATTGATTTTTGTATAAGCGTGTGTCTTGGTTTGGTTCTGCTCCTGGCACCTGGACATTTCATCCTGGCTGTGTCAGCCAGCCCTCCCGGAGCTCCCCAACCCTACCCCACACATCCCTTAGGACAACGTTCACTGAAGCCTCACACTCACAAAGAGGCATGTGAACAGGTGGGGACTAGTCAATAAACAGAGGCGTGCAGCAGCTGACAGCACACAGCAATCCCTGGTGTCCCTTGATATTCATTAGGTGCCTTCTCCCTGTCTGACAGCTTTTTAACCTCTGCAGACTTGTTACTTCTCAGTATCTTTCAGGGGATCCATTTAACAAAAGCATTACATAAATATCTCAGCTCTCTCTTCTTTTCATTTGGGGCCTCATGCAACTCCTATTAAAATCAATGGGAATTTTTCCATTGATATCAGTGGTGAGCTGGATCAGGTCTTTAGTGCACATCACTGTGACTGGCTAATGAACATCAGAGGATGATAGTTATAGAATCACAGGACTGGAAGGGAACTTGAGAGGTCTTCTAGTCCAGTCCCCTGCACTCTTAGGGTGCATCTACACTGCAGGGCTTAACCTGAAATAAGCTTTGCAAATTGAGCTATGTCAATTGCATAGCTTATTTTGAAATAGGGAGCATCCACGCAGCACTTATTTCAAAATAGAGTGCTCTTCCTCTGACTTCCCTTCCTCCTCGTACAATGAGGGTTACAGGAGTCGAAGTAAGAGATCCTCCAGCTTGAAAGTATTTTGACACTATTTCGAAATAACTGCCTGCTGTATAGACGTGGACTAAGTTATTTCAGAATAGCGCTAGTTATTTTGAAATAGTGTTCCAGTGTAGACGTACCCACAGAGGGCGAAGTATTATCTACACCAGGGCTACTCAACACGCAGCCCATTTGTTTGTAGCCCATGGTGCAGTTTGGGTTTATACAGGACTCAACACATGGGGTGTGTCTAAATACAGGGGTTTTGTCGACAAAAGTGGCCTTTTGTCGACAAAACTATACCTGCATCTACACTACCGCCGCGTTCTGTCGACAGTAAGTCGACAGAACGTGGCAGTTTTGTTGACAGAGGTAAACCTCCTTTTACGAGGAAGAACGCCTTTGTCGACAGAGATCTGTTGACAAAAGGTGTGTGTGGATGCAGGGAGCCAGTTCTGTCGACAAAAAAAGGCCTCCAGGAAGAAGCCCTGGTGGACAGTCTAGCCTTTCCAGGTACAGCACCTCTGTGGTTCCTGGCCGCAGCCTCTTAAAGGCACAGGCACCCAGACAGGCCTTGCTGTCCAGCAGCTAGCCAGAGCACCCATGCCAGCCGTGCCAGCCATGTCCCAGCCTCAAGGCCCCCCTGGCCCTTCTCGGGACAGAGATGAGGACCCACCCAGGGGCACCAAAAGGTGGGCACCAGCCTGGTCAGGGCCAGAAATCAAAAACCTCCTGGAGCTCTGGTCCCAGGAAGAAGCCATGCAGGCCCTGCAAACACGCCGCAGGAATGGGGAAATTTATGAGCACCTGGCCCAGGGACTGGCCTCCAAAGGGCATCACCCCCGCACCATGGCACAAGTCAGGGCCAAGGTAAAGGAGCTGCGGCAGGGATATGCCAGGGCCTGGGACCAGAGCTCCCGCTTCAGGGCAGACCCCGAGACCTGCCCTTACTACGAGGAGTTGGAGCAGATCCTGGGCGGTGGGGAAGCCCAGACTCCACTGCGTGTGGTGGAGTCCGGGTTGCCCCACCACATTGTGGACCGACCCCCTCCTGAGGGAGGAAGACCAGGCAGGAGAGCTGCACCGGGAGGAGGAGGAGGAGGCAGAGGAGGCAGCAGGGACCCAGACCCCAGAGGCCTCCCAGGCGTCTGTGGACATCGGGGAGGGAACATCAGGTGAGTGCTTTGAGGGGTTACCACTCACAGGCAGGTTGGCAGTGCGGGGGGGCCAGCTAGCCCCATTGCCACCTTGGGGCCCCTGTGAGGCTTTCAGGCCACTGCCCAACTCACATGCGGTGTCATGTGTAACACCCCTGAGTCTCCTGTCCAAAGGAGAGCCCCTGACAGCCACAGCATGCCCTCGGGGACAGCAGGGGTGCACACGGATATTGTTTGTCTCCTCCTCTTTTCCTCCACATCCTGACCCTCTACCCAACAGGGGAGCACCACACCTGCCCCACCACCATCCCAGACCTGTGGCACCCGCAGGCACTGGCATGTGTACACAGACCTGCTGAAGGAGCACGTTGTGGCCCTGCAGGACCTCAACAGGACCCTCCAGCAGAGGATGGAGGCAGAGACCGAGTGGCGTACCAGGCTGCTGGACGAGCTGGTCCAGCAGTGCACTACCATCTGTGCCACATTGAGGGAGCTCTTCGCCTTGCCTGCCCCTGTCACGGACACCGCTCCTCCTGCACACCAGGCCCCTGCTCCCCCTGCTCCTCCAGCCCCCCTTTTCCCCCAACCTCCCAGTCCCCTTTTCCCCAGCCCCGCCTGCTCCTGAGCCTTCACAGTCCCAACAGCTGCCCCCCCTCCTGCCTAGGCCAGGACTAGGTCTCACTCCACCCGATCCCAAGGCCATGGCGATGCCAGGACACAGGAAGTTGGCAGGACCCTGTGATCAGGGAAGCAGCGGCCTACTTGAGCCCCCCTCCCCCCTCCAGGTTTTCAGTCCCCTACCACTCCAGTTAAAGGTCATTTCAGTTATATAACAAAATCTTTATTATTGAGTGAAAGATTTACCTTTACACATTTGAACAGTACACAGATAATTTTTTTAAACAGTTAGCATATTTTCTTTACTGATAGTGTTTCTAATAAAAAACAAATGTCTGTGTACAAAGAAAACTGGGTGTGTATGTATTCTTTATGGGAAGAGGGTGAGGGTTGTGGAGGAACAGGTAGGGGTGGGCCATGCCAAACCCCCCATGGGGGAGGCCCTGGGGAGAGTCAGTGGGCTCCTTCTGAGAATCTCTCCCACAGGGCCTCGCTGATTTGGACACTAGCTGGTGAGCCTGGCGGATGGCAGCTGTCCAGGGCCGCTGAAATGGCCTGTCCTCGCCATCAGCACCTGTCCCTCACCCTGGCAGGAAGGTCTCCCCTTTCCTCTCCACCAGGTTATGGAGGGCGCAACATGCAGCCACCACCTCCGGGATGTTGCGTTCGACCATCTCCAGGTGTGTGAGGAGGCAACGGAACCTCCCTTTCAGCCAGCCGAAGGCACATTCCACCTGGATGCAAGCCTGGCTAAGATGCGTGTTGAAAAGCCCCTTGCTCGCATCCAGGTGGCTGGTGTAGGGCTTCGTGAGCCACGGCATCAGGGGGTAGACTGTGTCAGCCACTATGCACACCGGCATCTGCACGTCCCTGAGTGTGAGGTGCCGCTGGGGGAAAAATGTTTTTGCCTGCAACCTGCGGCACAGGTAGGAGTTCCAGAATATGTGGGCATCATGTGCCCGCCCCGAACACCCGACACAAATCATAGAATCATAGAACCATAGAGCTGGAAGAGACCTCAGAAGGTCATCAAGTCCAACCCCCTGCTCTAGGCAGGACCAATCCCAACTAAATCAACCCAGCCAGGGCTTGGTCAAGCCGAGACTTAAACACCTCCAGGGATGGAGATTCCACTACTTCCTAGGTAACCCATTCCAGTGCTTCACTACCCTCCTAGTGAAATAGTTTTTCCTAATATCCAACCTGGACCTCTCCCACCACAACTTGAGACCATTGCTCCTTGTTCTGCCATCTGTCACTACTGAGAACAGCCTCTCTCCATTCTCTTTGGAACCTCCTTCAGGAAGTTGAAGGCTGCTATCAAATCCCCTCACTCTTCGCTTCTGCAGACTAAACAGACCCAACTCCTCAGCCTCTCCTCATAAGTCATATGCTCCAGCCCCTAATCATTTTGGTTGCTCTCCGCTGGACCTTCTCCAATGCGTCCACATCCTTTTTGTAGTGGGGGGCCCAGAACTGGACACAATACTCCAGATGTGGCCTCACCAGAGCCGAATAAAGGGGAATAATGACATCTCTGGATCTGCTGGCAATGCTCCTCCTAATGCAACCTAATATGCCATTAGCCTTCTTGGCTACAAGGGCACACTGTTGACTCATATCCAGCTTCTCATCCACTGTAACCCCCAGGTCCTTTTCTGTAGAACTACTACTTAACTGGTTGGTCCCCAGCTTGTAACTGTGCTTGGGATTCTTCCGTCCCAAGTGCAGGACTCTGCACTTGTCCTTGTTGAACATCATCAGATTTCTTGTGGCCCAATCCTCCAATTTGTCTAAGTCACTCTGGATCCTATCTCTGCCTTCAAGCATATCTACCTCTCCCCCTAGCTTAGCGTCATCCGCAAACTTGCTGAGGGTGCAATCCATCCCCTCATGCAGGTCATTAATAAAGATATTGAACAAAACCGGTCCTAGAACCGAACCTTGGGGCACTCCGCTAGAAACCGACCGCCAACCTGAAATCGAGCCGTTGATCACTACCCGCTGGGCCCGGCCTTCTAGCCATTTTTCTATCCATCTTACTGTCCATTTATCCAATGCATTCCCTTAACTTGCTGGCAAGAATATTGTGGGAGACCGTATCAAAAGCCTTGCTAAAGTCAAGGTATATCACATCCACTGACTTTCCCATGTCCACAGAACCAGTTACCTCATCATAGAAGCTGATCAGCTTGGTCAGGCACGACTTGCCCTTTGTGAATCCATGCTGACTATTCCTAATCACTTTCCTCTCTTCCAAGTGCCTCAAAATGGATTCCTTAAGGATCCCTTCCATGATTTTTCTAGGAACCGAGGTAAGACTGACCGGCCTATAGTTCCCTGGATCATCCTTCTTCCCTTTTTTGAAGATGGGCACTACATTTGCCTTTTTCCAATCATCCGGGATTTCTCCGATCTCCACGACTTTTCAAAGATAATGGCCAAAGGCTCCTCAATGACATTTGCCAACTCCTCAGTACCCTCGGATGCATTAAGTCCGGACCAATGGATTTGTGTACGCTTAGCTTTTCTAAATAGTTCCTAACCTGTTCTTTACCCACCACGGGCTGTCCATCTTCATCCCATCTTGAGTCACTTAGCGCAGAAGTCCAGGAGCCGACCTTGTCCGTGAATACAGAGGCAAAGAAAGCATTGAGTACTTCAGCTTTCCCACATCATCTGTCACTAGGTTACCGCCTTCATCCAGTAGGGGCCGCACCCCCTCTCTGTTCACCTTCTTCTTGTTAACATGCCTGCAGAAACCTTTCTTGTTATCCTTCACATCCTTAGCCAGTCGCAATTCCATTTGCGCTTTCGCCTTCCTGATAACCCCCCCGGCATTCTCGAGCTATACATTTAAACCCCTCCCTGGTCATTTGTCCGAGTTTCCACTTTTTGTAAGCTTCCTTTTTGTGCTTAAGTTCACCAAGGATTTCCCCCGTAAGCCAATCTGGTCTCCTACCATATTTGCCTCTCTTGCTTCAAGGCCGGGATGGTTTCTTTCTGTGCCTTCAATAAGGTTCCTTTAAAATACTGCCAGCTGTCCTGGACTCCTTTCCCTTCATGTTAGCATCCCAGGATTCTGCCCATCAGATCTCTGAGGAGTCAAAATCTGCTTTTTTGAAGTCCAAGGTGTGTATTTTACTACTCTCTTTTCTTCCTTTGGTCAGGATCCTGAAATCTACCATCTCATGATCACTGCTTCCCAGGTTGTCACCTACCTCCACTTCCCCTATTAGTTCCTCCCTGTTTGTCCATAAAATGTCCCCGGTGGTCAACCAGGGTCTGCAGCACCATGGAATAGTAGCCCTTCCGGTTTATAAATTGGGCTGCTTGATGGGGCGGTGCGCGGATTATGATGTGTGTCCCATCGAGGGCTCCTCCACAGTTCGGGAATCCAAGGGTGGCAAACTGGGCAAAGATGTTGTCCAGGTCCCCGAGATGGATGAGACTCTTCAGCAGCTCCTCATTGATGGCCCTCACCACATGCAGCACGAGACAAATAGAGAGACAGAAACCAGAGAGTTAGACAGGTTACCTAAGCGCTTGGGAGGAGAACCCTCCCCCCCATCCACCCCTTCCCTTGTCAGGATGCCCCCTTCTCCACATCAGCACAGGGGTGGCCGAGGAGCGGCCTCCAAGTGCCACTCCATCCCCCACTCCCTCTTGCCCTTGTCTGGCAGTCCCCCTTTATCAACCCCCCCACTCAGCAGGGCCTGTCCCCCGACAGTGACTTACCTCCATGAAGACGGCCCCGACAGTAGACCTCCCCACGGCAAACTGGTGTCCCATGGAACGGTAGCTGTCGGAGGTGGCCAGCTTCCACAGGGCGATTGTGACCCACTTCTGCAGGAGGGGTGGCGGGCCACAGGTGTGTGTTCTGGTGTTCCAGAGCAGGGGCAAGCCAGGCACACAGCTCCAGGAATGTGGCCTTCCGCATCCGGAAGTTGCGGAGTCAGTGGTCATCGTCCCAGAGCTGCATGACGAGCCAATCCCACCAGTCTGAACTCGTCTCGTGCCTCCAAATCTGCTTGTCCCCAAAAAAGTTTGGAAGCAAGGGCAGAGCTCCTGCATCCCAGAGGAGGGTCTCCTCAGTGCAGTCCAGGTCCATATGGGGCAGGAGATTCATGAGAGAGTCATGCAGATGCAGCAGAAGCTGCAGTATGGCAGTGTGGGGCCATCGCCTGCCCAGAGGCAGCTCAGGCTCCATGGCCAAATAAAAGGTGAAAAGCAGAAAAAAAAATCCAGAAAATAAACTGTTGTGGTGTCTGAGGAAGCAGGGCAACCAGAGCAAGCACTGCAGCAGCTTTGCTTTCCCTCTAGGAGGTAGGCATGCCAGAAGCAGGAGCAGAGCAACAGCTGTCCAGGGGGAACCCTTTAAAGCACGCGTCTCTGCAAAGGGCAGGCAGCAGCACCTGGAAATAAAGGCTGCCCCCATGCCCTGCCAGAAGCACTTCTGAGTGCCTTCTTTTGTTGACAGAGCGTCCGGCAGTCTGGACGCTCTTTTTTGAAAAAGCAGATCGATTTTTCGATCTGCATAATGTAATCTAGACGCTCTTTTTCGACAGAGGCTTTGTCGACAGATACTGTCGACAAAGACTCTGTTGAAAAAGGTGTGCAGTCTAGAAGTAGCCACGGCCTGTGTGTGGGATCCTTTGAACATGGCCTCCACTGGGAACACGCTCCACAACGGGCAAGGCATCTCCCACGCAGGGTGAGCAATGAAAGACGCAAGTGGGCGGGCTGGCTGGAACAGACAGGTACAGGGTGTGGGCGTTTCTAGGCCCCCAGGAGAAGGTGCTGGGAGCACCAGGGCATTGTGGGAAGTGCTGGTCTTGTGGGCAGAGCCTGAGAGGTGCTGACTGGCTCACACTGGCCACGTTTGGGTCCAGTGCCGCGGCCAGGCAGCCCTGCCTCCGTCCCGTATGGAGCGACAGACTCCTGCATGGGGACATCAGCCCTACTGGAAATCCAGGACAGGGCTCCGGGGCACCCGTCCTTTTTTGCCTCTCATGTCCAGCCTGAGTCGCCCAGCTCCCCACCCACCGCAGGTTGGAGTGCTCTGGCTTGGAAACTTTTCTTTTCACACTAAAATCATACCAAGAAATGCACAGCCTGAAGCTTCAAGCTAAACACCCAAAACACTGGTATACAATTTTCTTTTTAATAAGAAGCATTAAAAATGGCAACAAAGAAAAGACACTTGTTAGATGAACACAGGGTTTTCAACCCTGTTTTGGAGGTGGAATTCGCTTTAGCAGAGATAAATGGAAAAACCAATATCTCTTTTTTGTCAAAACACTATCACTGCATTAAAGAAAACAGACCTGCAACAGCACCACGAATCTTGTCATCCTGAGTTCAAAGACTTGTATCCACCTGACAACAATAAAAGAAAAACTAAGATATGTTCCTTACTGGAAGGTTACCGTACTCAACAAGATATGTTCTGTTAGTAAGTTAAAGACAGTGATGCCTCTATAGATGCCTCCTTCAAAATGGCTTGGCACATAGCTAAATCAAAAAGACCTTTTACGGAAGGTGAATTGATGAAGCAGTGCTTCTAGGACTGCAGTGAATCACTTTTTGCAGAATTTAAAAACAAAGAGGATATAGTTAAACAAATATAAAAAATGCAAGTGTCTGATTCAACTGAAGTAAGATGAATTAAAAGCATTTCAGGCGATCTGTTTTCTAAATTGCTAAAAGACATTGAAATCACTGAGGGTATGTCTACACTTGCCCCCTAGTTCGGACTAGGGCGGCAAATGAAGCATACCAAAGTTGCTAATGAAGCGCAGGATTTAAATATCCCGCGCTTGATTAGCATATTCGCAGCCGGTCGCCATTTAAAAGTCGCTTGCCGCTTGCGTGTAGCGATAGTCCGATTTAAAACCCTTCCTCAAATTAACTGTTATTCCTCGCAATGAGAAGTAACAGTTAATTCGAGGGAAGGGTTTTAAATCGGACTACCGTGTCTACATGCGGCAAGTTAAATCAGGCGACTGGCTTTTTAAAATGGCGACCGGCCGCGAATATGCTAATCAAGCATGGGATATTTAAATCCCGTGCTTCATTAGCAACTTTGGTATGCTTCATTTGCCTCCCTAGTCCGAACTAGGGGGCAAGTGTAGACATACCCTGAGTATTTCAGTCTGGCAATGGATGAATCTACTGATCGTTCAGACATATCTCAGCGCATAATCTGGGTGCATTTTTTCAATGGCAAAAAGTATGTCAAATAAATGCTTACTCTGCTACCTTTGTTTGGTCAAATTAGGGGAGAGGATGTTTATTCTGTGCTGATGGCATTTTTTGAAGGACCAGGAAAATGCATTGATTTGAAAAAGCTTACTTCGGTAACAACTGATGGCGCTCCCTCCATGGTTGGAAAAGAGAAGGGGTCAATTTCTTCAGTTTCCAGATTTCCTTTCATACCATTGTATTCTGTACCACGAATGGTTATGCAGCAAACTGAAGAGAGGATTTTTCAAGAGCACAATGGATAGTGTCACAAAAATCGTCAACTTCATTGTTGCAAATGCCTTGAACCATAGACAATTTCAAGCTTTAGTTGAGGAGTACGAAACACAGTATAGTGACTTGGCAATGCTTGCAGAAGTTAGATGGCTGAGTTGAGGCAAAGTGTTAGATCAGTTTATGGATCTACTGCCTGCTGTACGAGTGTTTTTGGAGGCAAAGGATCGACAGGATTTACTGTCGTGTTTAGATGAAGAGCCATTCCTGCTAAACATGGCTTTTCTCACTGATATGATACTCCACTTAAATGCGCTCAATCTTAAACATCAAGGCAAAGAAAAAAACCTGCCTTCTCCGATGTGCGATGTTTCTGCATTTGAAACAAAACTGGCCCTTTTTGCCGATCAGCTTCGTGAGAAAGACTTTACTCACTTTCCCAGCCTCAACTCGCAAGTGACACAGCTGAGTGAACATGCATCTTTTTTGCATGGCTTTTTTACGGAGTACATCTCAGAGCTGAAAACTGAATTTTCTTCTTGTTTTCTAGATGTCAAATCCCTGAAGACAGTTCTTGAATTTACTGAAAATCCGTTTTCAGTTGAGGTAAAGACAGTCTCACCTTCAGCAGTGAGATTTGGAGTTGAGAGGGCCATCTTTGAAGAAGAGATGATAGAACTGCAAAACACTACTATCCTAAAAGGTAGGCATAAGGAAGAGGACACAGAAACATTTTGGATAACTTATGTACAGGAAGACATGTACCCTGCATTACTGAAATGTGCCAAAAAATGCTAACTTGCTTTGGGTCTACATATGTCTGTGAAAGTTTGTTCTCCTCCATGGGAATCATCAACTCAAAACTGCGCACCTCTCTTACTGACACATCTGACAGACTGTCTCCATGTTGCTACAATGGAATAGAAGCCTGATGTGAAACAGCTGGTGAAAAGTTTGCAGACACAATCTTCACACTGATTGTACTTATACTGCAGTAAATTCCAGTACAGTATTGGCAGTTTTTGTTTGATTTGTTAAAATTGTAAAACCAAAATAAAAAAGGAGTCAATATAATGGTCTTCTGGTGATCTGTGTTTTAGTAGTTAAATTCCTGGACTGTCATTGCTCATTAAAAGTGCTGTCATGTGAGTGGAAATCAGGTAAATATTGTATTGTATTAATATCAGCAGCACTGACTTCAATGGGGCCTGCAAGTTGTGTAGTCTTGCCACGTGCATTCATGCCCGTCAGTGTGAAAGAAGCTATTTGCATATATATTTGCATGTATATGCAACCACACTTAAGTTGTGGCCCTCGGCTTGTGCTGTGAGTATCATTGTGGCCCCCAGGGCTTTCAAAGTTGAGTAGCCCTGATCTACACCATCCCTGACAGGTGTTTGTCTCACCTGCTCTTAAAAATCGCCAATGATGGGGATTCCACAGCCTTCTTAGGCAATTTATTACAAGAAGCTTTTTTCCAAATGTCCAACCTAAGCCTCCCTTGTGACAATTTAAGCCTATGCTACAAGGTTAAGAGAATAATTTTTCCCTCCTCCTATTATGTACTTGAAAACAATTTTCATTTCCCCCTTCAACCTTCTCCTCTTCAGACCAAACAAAACCAGTTTTTTCACTCTTCTCTCATAGGTCATATTTTCTAGATCTTTAATCATTTTTGTTGCTCTTCGCTGGACCTTCTCCAGTTTGGCCACATCTTTCCTGAAATATGGCTTCCAGAATGGAACTCAGCACAGCGTAGAGAAGAAGAATTATTTCTTGCATCTTGCTTACAACATAGCTGCTAATGCATCCCAGAATGATGTCTGCTTTTTTCCATCAATGTTGATCCCTTTCTATAGTACATCTTCCTAGGCAGTCATTTCCCATTATATATGTGTGCCACCGGTAGTTGTAGCCTACAATGGGGTATTTTGAATTTGTCATATTGAATTCTTCTTTGAAATGACCTTTTTTGAAACAAGAAAGTCATTCAGCACTTCTGTCATTGCCATCTTTTCTGTTGTTGGTCCCTCCCATCCCCTTTGACTAACAGGTCTACCCAGTGTTTGGTTTAATCTTGCTTCTAACGTATTTGTAGAATGTTTTCTTGTTACCCTTTATGTCTCTAGCTAGTTTAATCTCTTTTTGTGCTTTAACCTTCCTAATTTTGTCCTTACGTACTTATTTTCTTTGTTTGTATTCATCTTTTGCAATTTCTACTTTTTGTAGGACTCTTTTTTTTTATCATTGAAAATCTCCTGGTTAAGCCAGTATGGTCTCTTGCCATACGTCCTATCTTTCCTATGCATTTGGTATAGTTTGCTTTTGTGCCTTTACTAATGTCTCTGAAAAATTGCAAACTCTCTTGAACTGTTTTTGCTCTTAGACTTGGTTCCCATGGAATCATACGTACGAACTCCATAAGTTTGTGAAAGTCTGCCTTCTTAAAATCCATTAGCTTTATTGAGCTGTTTTCTCTCCTACCATTCCTTAGATCATGAACTCTCTTTTTTCATGATCACTTTCACCTAAGTTGCCTTCCGTACTCACTTTCTCAACCAGTTCCTCCCCTATTGTCAAAATCAAATCTAGAACAGCCTCTCCCCTAGTAGCTTTCTCTGCCTTCTGACGTAAAAAACTGTCTCCAATACATTCCAAGAACTTGTTGGATAATCTGTGCCTGCTAGTTTGTTTTCCCAGCTGATGTCTGGGTAGCTGAAGTCCCCCATCACCATCAAGTCCTATACTTTGAGATTTTTTTAAAATAACTAACAAAATAATCCATTCATTTCTTCTTCCTATTTATGTAGTCTGTAGTAGCCTCCTATCTTGACATCACACTTGTTTATTACCCCCTTGTATCCTTACCCAGAAATTTTCAACAAGCCTGTCTCTTATTTCCAGTTCAAACTCTGTCCAAGAGTTTACATCTTACTATATATTTATAAATGTGCATCTGTCTGTCAGTCTGACCAGTTCTGATTCCATTTGTTCAAGAACTCCTCCTAAACGGTAAGAGGTTGGGCCACCAAATTTGGTATGCAGCTTCCTCTTATAATAGCTTAAAGCAAAAGTAAGAGTTTGGTTGTGCCAGGACAATGGGATGTGCGTGGAATTTGATTGTTTCTCATAAAATGGAAAGGGAGGGGTCTGATTGGAGGGAGTTATAACTGCCGGATGACCACAGGGTGAGGGGGCAGCAAAGGGCCAGAGATGCAGACCAGGACAGCTATAACCCCATTGGGCTGGCAGGGGTGGAGAAAGGGACATCTATCTACTATATATTTCAGAGAGTTTGTTTGTTTGTGTGTCTGTCTGTCCCCCAACTGGGGGGACATGCACCCTCCCCCAGCTGTGCCCACTGTAGCTGCAACGGCCATTGAGAGGCACTTCTCACCTGGCCCCAAGCTGTTGCAGTGAGAAAGGGCTGGGGTAGTCCTCTCTCCCCGGGGCAGCCTGCACACCAAACCCCTCACCCTCAGATCCACCCCAGAGCAATGATTTGAGTGAAGAACAACAAAACTTATTTGAGTTAAGGACTTGAGCAACACCGGGTAAATCTTCTAGTTTTTAATATATACGGCAATATATATATATTCTAGTCTTTAATATATATTCCCCTTGCCTGGCCTTTCTGAGCAAGCTATACCAATATTCCAGCCATGCATAAGATCCTACCAACTCTCTTTGACACCAGCTATGTCATACTAGTGTTTGTTTACTAGCAGTTCAAGTTCTTCCAGCTTATTCCCCATACTTCTTGCATTAGGATACATACATCTAAGATACCAATTTGATTCCTCCCCCCCCCGCCCACTCCATTGCATTGCATTGAAATTTGTTTTAAGGGCCAGATTCTGAAAAGTATGGGTATCACAGCCAATGCTTCCCCCCCCCCCCTCCATCTTCCAACCCTTCTCCTAGGTCTCCATGTTTTTGAATTTCCTGTGGGCTTTTATCACCTGCCTACATCAAATCTGGCTTAATACCCTCATCACTAGGCTAACCAGTCAATATCCAAATAAGCTCTTCCCCTTCCTTGATAGAGAGACCCCATATCTGCTCAGCTGTCCTTCTTGAAACAATATCCAGTAGTCAAGGAAGTCGAAACTTTCCTGGTGACACCATCCTCACAGCCAGGCATTCACCTCAGGAGGCATCTGTGTCTGCCTGGACCTTGCTCTTGACCAGAAGGATTGAAGAGAACCCTACTGCACCCCCATCTCTTTCACCCTTACTCCAAGACCGTGTAATCACTTCTGATCTGCTCAGGCTCATACCTTGCAGTATCATTCGTGCTCACATGGGTGAATGGCATTGGGTAATAGTCAGAGGGCCAGACAGTATTGGATAGTCCCTCCATAACATCTCAGATATGGGCCTTTGGCAGGCAGCATACCTCCCCAGATGCCATGTCAGGCTGACAGATGGGTGCCTCCATCCCTCTCAGAAGAAAGTCACCAACCACCACTACCCTGTTCCTCTTGGGAGAGGTGGCTGCAAGCCACCCAATCTTGGGAGGCGGATGCATGGTTTCACTTCCTCCACCTTTGAGGATGACTCCCTAACACTCATTGCCAGGGCAGCAGCATCACTATGGTAGGTGCCTTGAGAGTAGGGGTGGAGCACTTCCTGCAGCCAAAAGTAAGCAGCAGACAGTGTCAAGTAAATTCACTGGGCTAACTGATGCTACCAAATCTGTGCTAATATTTTTCAAACCATTGTTGGCTTGGCCAACATTAGTGGTGTTGTTATGAAATCTAGCCTTGCCATTTGCTTATTCCTATGCAATGGGTAAACTTTGCATTGCTGATGCACCTGGACCATTACATAGGACTCATGGGCTCTACAGGGATACTAATAAGGTCAGTTTCAATAATGTGGTGCTGCATGTGTAGAAACTCAGATCAGAACCATCTTAATAGAAACTATTGTATTGCATGAACATTTGTTTTAAGGCCAGATTTTGGAAGATTCTGAGGAGCTGTAATTCCCAACGCTAGATTTGCAAGGGCACAGCACACACAAATGGAGCCAGATTTTTCCAATTCTACTCAGGAGATAAGCATGGCAGTTTAGGTTTTTGCTGGTAAATGTCAGTTTCACCATACAACACACAAACTGATTAAAAAAAGATTTCCATTGATAATAATAGAAATTTACATCTAGGCAAAGGAATGAAAATGCTGCTTGAGAACTTACTAGAGTTTCATTTTAAGGATATTTATTGTGTGTATTTTGCCAAGTGATCAATCTTCTGGTGGCATCTGACTCAGATGATGAAAATAAACATGCGTCAGTCTGCACGGCTTTGGATTGTTATCAAGTGGAATCAATCATCGGCATGGACTCATGCCCTCTGGAATGGTGGATGAAGCATGAATGGACACATAAGTCTTTAGCGCATCTGGCACATAAATATCTTATGACACTGGCTATAGTATTACCATGTGAATGCCTGTTTTCACTTTCAGGTGACACTGTAAACAAAAAGTGAGCAGCATTATCTCCTGCAAATTATAAACAAACTTGTTTGTCTGAGTGATCGGCTGAACAAGAAGTAGGCTGCAAAGTTTTACAATGTTTTATTTTTGAATGCAGGGGTTCTCTTGGGGGGTACATAATTAAACATTTGTAGGGTAAACTTTCATGATAAAGAGATTGCAGTACAGTACTTGTAGTAGGTGAACTGAAAAGTACTGTTTCTTTTGAGTTTTTCTAGTGCAAGTATTTGTAATAAAAATAAGAATAAAAAGAGTATTCTGTGTTGTAATTGAAATCAATATATTTGATAAAGGAGATAACATCCAAACGATTGAAATGAATGGTATTCTATTGTTGTTTCAGCGCATAATGGTATTCTATTGTTGTTTAACAGCACAATTAATTATCATGATTCATTTTTAAATCACTTGACAACTTGACTGTGTATATAGGTTCTTAATGTTCAGCACCATATACCTAAGTCCATATCAGCAATGAATCAAACATTATGGCTAATATATATCACACGGGTTTTGTTCTCCCATTCTCTCCTCCAGGGAGAAAAGTGCATACAGGGGAGAATCTTATAAAAAGCTCAGGTCCTACTTAATGAGTGACCACTAAGTAGCCAGATTTTCAAAGATCTCCACACGTTGGATGCTAATCTTGCAAACTCTGGCCTTAGAAAGAATAACGGGATATGTTATGTGCTGAGCATTTTTGAAAATCTAACCTTTCTTTGGGTGTGTAAATAGGAGCTGAGCTTGCTTGAAAAATTATCTCCATCCATGGGGGTCTAAGCACTTGAAAATCTGACCCCTGTTGACTTCAGTGAGCGTTGCAGTTACTCATTGTCTCTCAGGGCTCTGTTCTGAATTCTTAGAGCCCGAAGGGTTAGTGTGATTATGATTAGGAGTATGATGTTGATTGTATAGTGAACCTGGAAGGACTGGTGAATAAATGTGATGCTCATTGAGCACTTTCACATTCAATAATCCTTTTTGGTGACATGCAACCTAAACAAGGATACTGTGAGAATTTTATAAAGCACCATGTTTTAAAAAACAAACAAACCCTGTTTCTACTGGATTTTCAGAGACTCATCATTTTGAAGGCCAGAAGGGATTGTTATGATCAAGTAGTCTGACCTCTTTCATAGCCTAGGTGCTAGCACCTCATCCAATATTTTCTGCACCAAGCCCACAACCTCTGTTTGACCTATAGCACATCTTATAGGTCTCGATTCAAACAGTTCAAGTGATGAAGAATCCAGCACATTCCTAGGTAAGTCGGTCCAATGGTTAATTACTCTCACTGTTAAAAACGTATGTCTTGTTTCTAATCTAAATTTATCTAGCCCCAGCTTCCAAGCATTAGATGGAATTATGCCTTTTTTCTGCCAGTTTAAAAAGCCAGCCATTCTTAGAATACTCTTCCCCACGTAGGTAGTTTCATTAAATCACCTCTTAACCTTATCTTGGAATAACAACAAATAGATGGGATGTCCTTAGTCTCTCACTATAAGACATGTTTTCTAGACCTTGAATTAGTCTGAATCATTTCCAATTCCCCAAATTGTTCAGCATGTTTGCCTTGTAGTGTTTAGTGGTGTTCAGAGAGCTGTGCAAAAGCTGGTGGCTACAAGCTTGCAAGGGTCAGTGAGAACCTTCATATCCTGTCATTTTCCCTGAATGTTTCTTAGTGTTTGTAGGTTTAAATGACCCTAGGAGCTCAATGTGAAGCTGCCAAGTTTTGCTTAAAAGTTTTCTTAAAAGAGACCTCTGGGCTGGGTTATGAATTTGTAATGAAACCCCAAGCCAGCTGTGTTTCATGTGGGTTTGGATTTCATAACAAAAGTTTCACAAGGGTCTAGGAGCAGCTATATATGGAAAGAGCCTTGCAGGTGTAAATGTTCTGTGGGCTCTTGGTTTCCTCCCCCAGAACTGGCAATATTCATAATATACACAATTCATCTACAGCCATTTAAAACAGCCATAGCCCATTGGTCCAGATCTAGCAGGCCAAGCTCATGCCAAGCTCCTGGCCAAAGAACGGACTTGTGTTTACAGCACTGGTCCGGCATGTGAGAGCTCTAAGCCCAGTTCCCAGCATTGTCACAGCTCTCCTGTTTGGTCTCAGCTAAATGAGCATTTTCAAAGAAACCTAAATTCCCATTAAAATTAACAGGAACTAAACATCCAAAATGCCCTAGATGGCTTTAAAAATTCCACCCTAACCTCTGTGCCTCAGCTGTCTACCCATAAAACAGGGGTATTATGAATTCCTTTCTTCCAGCCTTTATCTTGTCTATATAGATTGTAAGACCTTTGGGGGCCCCAAGGTGCTACTGCTACATACCAATGTTGACTTTTGGCAGTCAGGACATTGAGAAAAGTATTTTTCCTGAGTCGAGACTGCAGGATTGGCCTTAGGGAGGAGGATGGACCAGTAGTGAGGCTCCGTTCCCTGCTTAGCCATTGGCTTCTTGGGCAAGTCACTTAGCCTTATTGTGCCTTGGTTCCCCATCTGGGAAATGGGAATAATGACAGTACCTTGCCTCACTAGGATGTTGTACAAGACATCCATTAAAAATTCTGAAGCGCTTAGAGCGCTAATGATGTAAAGCTCTGTGTAAAACTACGCATTATTGTTATTTAATATATGTGACTAGACAGTTTTAAACCTCTTCTAGCTATTGCTTTTGACTCCATATTTTGAATATCAGCTCAGTCTGCTGATGTGACACAAAGTGATGTGTTTATATTGGTGTTTCTTTCCTGGCACTGCAATGCAGTCCTAATGCTGTCATTTTATTAAAAAGTCAGGCTATGGAACCATTAAATCTCCACCATCTAGGAGGAACTACAGTTTAGTCTCTGAGGTGATGTCTAGACTGCAGAGCTTTTCCGGGATACCGCATCCAAGGAACATGTCTGCTTTTCTGAAAAAAAGTCGGAAAAGCAGACACGTTCTGTCGGCATCCCGGTAAACCTAGTTTTATGAGGAAGAAGGGATGTTCCAAAAGAGGCTTTTTTTCCGAAATTTGGCCCCATGTACACGGGGCCAAATTTAGGAAAAGCTCTTTCCAAAGTAAATCAGAAAAAGATATGCAATTTGCGATACGCAATTTATCCGCTTTATCTTTGTAGTGTAGACATAGCCTGAGACTGGCTTTGTTGTTCAGTTGCTTGTACTTTTGTTACTTGATTTCATAGCTCTGGTGATATTAGTCATTGCCTATTGTTTTCACATGATCATGACCTATAGTATTCAACTAACCATTGCCACTCTTGAATATATGTTTATTACTCACTAACTGTCTGAAAAAACCACAGACCAGTTTAAAAAAGAATCTGGGTTTGTGTGAAATTTCCTTTGAATCTCCAGGGTCTCATAACCTTTAAAAACATGCAAGGAAAAAAGAAATGGCTGGTTATAGTGAAAGGTTAAGGTCAGCTCCCTCTACAATCGTGGTTTTAATTACTACTCATGTGTATTACAGTATTTTTGTTAATAGACACTATTTAAATCTCAGTGCATCTGCTCCATTATTGGGATATCTGCTGTGAATATTTCATGTACCAGGAATTGGGCAAAGTCTTTTTAATTTATTCTGCATCTTGGACAGGCAGGCTGAGAACCTATTGTTTTAATTTGTACAACAGCATTTCTCAAACCAGGATCCACTGATGATAGTCCGGAGGGAGCGGGTACACAGGCTCCACTGATCAACTCCTATCTCACCCTCCCTCAACTCCTACTTCTGTCTCCCAGTACTCCCTGCATACCAGGGAGCAGCTATTCAGTGGTGTGCAGCAGGTGCGGGGAGGAGCAGGGACAGGGCATGCTCAGGAGAGGGGGTAGAAAGAGGTGGGGAAGAGCAGGGGCAGGGATGTAGTGAGAGTGGGAGTGGGGCCTTGGGAGAAGGGGTTGAGTGGGGATGGAGCCTGGGGGTGAGTGAGGATGTGCTTGGGGGCAACAAAAAATGTGAAATCAAAATGGGGGTGCTCAAGCTTGAGAACTGCTGTTGGACATAATTTTCCTTTGCAGAAGGGGAAAGCTCGATACGGTTTAAATGTGTTAGGTGACTGGCCAGTTGTCTGAGCTCTGTATCTAAACTGAGGTTTGTGGTGTGGGTGTTGTGGGAAAACCAATGAACTGTGCAAAATAATGTAAGTCATTGTGGCAAGATTTATGCGCACAATACACTGCTAATCTTCATTCTGTGGTTTGTTTTAATGTTTTGTATTGTTTATTGGGCCAAGATTTTCAAAAGTGGGTGCCGAAAGTTCCGCTCCTATGGGCAAAATTTTCAAAAGTACCATCCTAGGAGTATGACTGCTCTGGAATAAAAGACCCTCAGCATGGCCATGGCTGGCCCAGGTCAGCTTGGAGCTTGGGCTGCCAAGCTAAAAATTGCTGTGTAGACATTTGGGCTCACCTTACACTGGAGGCACCGAAATTCCCAAAGTGCCTACATTTTTGTGGTAAAAGTCCCCTAGGTGCCTGCCTTTTTCTGCCACTAAGGATGCAGACCTCAGGAAGGGCCTGGACACCTGAGTCCCAGTGGGATTCTCAAATTAGGCTTTACCCCGCTTATCATGGTGACAGGACCTAATACTATGGGCATGGTCAGAACACATCTACCTCAACACTAAATGACTGAAGGATTGGGAGGGAGAGGGCAACATTGCAATACCCAAGTCCCTTTGTTAATCTAGCTCTTGGATGCTTTGAAAAATTATACCCCTGCATCCACACTGAGGCACCTAATAAGTAACTTCATTTAGAAATCTTCCCTGCACTCAACAGCTCCTACTGAAGACAAAGGATGTGGGATTTTCAAAGGGGCCAGAGAGTTAGCCAGCTACCTAACTTAAGGGTTCTTTGAAATTTCTTGCCTAGCCACTTAGCCATGGATTTTGGTGACTAAATATGGATTTAGGAGACTAACTTCAGGCAGCTGTTGTTTTCTTTTAAAGCCTGGCCTAAGTTCGTGTGCCATAGATACCATGCAGTAAACAAAAATGAGCACATAAGTGCCATCAACTAAAGCAGATACCAGGATTTTGTGTTTTTCATTTATATATAAAACCCATTGCTGCTGTCAAATGTGTTTAACACTGAGGTAGTGAGTCAGCGTGGCCTCCTGCTGACCTAGATGGGGAAACTCTCCCAAAGACCCCTTGGTGGGTGGTACCAGAACAACCTAGCCCCGCACACAGGAAACAGAAAGGGGGGGCCAGAGGTATAAAAAGAGGAGCTCCAAGCTCAGTTGGAGCTCGGCTGCTGAGCAGGCCAGAGGCTGTACCTCAACCCCAGAGGAGAAAGGCCCCCGCTGCCACACTGCCCTCGGAGGGAGGACTGGGTTGGGCCACCACAGCCACTGCCGGGCCCTGAGAACTGACCCAAGCTGCTGCTGGGCCCGGATGACTGGACAAGGCCGTGGAGGCCGCAGCCTGAGCCCACGGATTTACCCAGACCCCCAGTACCCTTGCCAGGGCCAGAAGAATGGGCGGGACCCTGGATCCTTACTGGAACTGGAACTGGAGCTTATGAACACCCTGCCAGCGCTTTCACCCACGCTGGACCTTGAGGAGCAGCGGTGGAACCAGGTAGGCCCGCAGGTGGAACTGAGGAGTGGCCCAGGGATAGCCGACCCTGGGGCGGCTGAGGAGATGGAGGTCGGTTGGGCAGCGTGTTGCGGCTTGGATCCCCACCAACCCAGGGGTCGCTGCACCGCCACTGTCAGGGCCCTGGGCTGGGGCGCAGTGGAGCAGGTGGGCCTGCGTCCCCCCTGCCACTCCTTCCCTTAGGTGGCAGGTTCCCCCTGTAGGGAGAGAAATCCCTGCGCTTGTCAGCTCTCCACCAGCAAGGAGACCCGACCCTGGGCTCAGCCTGCAGACAGGCCTGGGTTTTGAACTGTTTAACTCCGGTCATCTGAAGAAGTAGGTTGTGCCCACAAAAGCTCATGATACCATCTACATGTTTTGTTAGTCTATAAAGTGCTACCAGACCACTTGTTGTTTTTTTCTGTAACAGACTAACTCAGCTACCCCCTGGAGCTGCTTAGGGATAGTTTGTTTAGGGATTGCTGGCTCGCCCTCACGCCAGGCCCAGCCTTCTAAACTGTAGCTCACCCTGCAGTCAAGCCTGAGCCTTAAAACCGGTGAATTAACTGTTTGTTTGCCGCCCTGCCCTGATCAAGGGCCTCGGCTCATAAACTACTGCTTGGCTTACCAAAAGTACTGCTTAACTGTTTATGTGTTGCCCCGTCCTGGACAAGCGCATGGCCTCTATAACTGCTATATGGCCTGCTGTCAGGGCTGAGGCCCCGAACTCCGGTGGCTTGTAGTGGGGTCAGCATGGCCTCCTGCTGACAAGCATTCTTATAGGGGTAGAAGAAAGACTGGACAAACAGGCACAAATTAGTCCCTCACACACATTTTATTGCAACTTTACGGAGCAAGTGATGATGATAGCAGTATTTTTGACATTGTACTAAAAAAACCCCAACAGCCCAGTAATTCTTTTCTTTTTTCCTACTGGAAATGTTAAAGAAGGACTCGTGGTCATCTATTTGGCCTGGTTGACACAAGGAAGTTAACCAGCATTGCTACTGAAGAATAAACTGTTCTGCTCTAACCCTTTTGGAATAACTTAAAAAACAATGAATAGTTCTAGCAGCACCTTAAAGACTAACAAAACATGTAGATGGTATCATGAGCTTTCGTGAGTACAACCCCCACACTGTTATGGAATCAAGTTCAGTTTTATCCCAGAATAATTGCTACGTTTGTGTTGTGAATATAGCAATTGTTCTGAAAGAAAAATAATTTATTTAATGAAGACCAGACCTCAAAGAGATCACTGCACGCGGGGAGAAGTTGAGGAACAGTTCGGGCAAGACAATGCTCATAGAAATGGCCATCATTATTGGTACAGTCCACCACCACTGAGGACAATGGGAGTTTTGCCAGAGACTTCAAATGGGGACAGAAGCCATAGTAAACTATTCAGAAGGCAAAAATGAAAATAATTGCAAATGTCTTAGATTTGGGTAAAGCTGAGTGAGCAGTTAGTGAACAGTTCACAAAAAAAGTTGGGATGTTCTTAAGTGTATCAATTATTTGAAGTCATTCTCTCAATAATTTTTGGGACTGATACCTGGTCTCGAGATTGTTTGTGAGCAGGTTGCTCAGAATGCTTGACAGTTGGAATTCATACAGTGTTGGATAGTTTTGATTGGACACCTGGATCACAGGACATCATTTCTGTTCCCTGCCACCCTTAAAATCAGGTTTCCAATGCAGATACCAGTATTTACAAAGTCGTATATATCATGTCTGCTCTCTGTTATTGACTTAAAATTCACTGTTTCTATGAACATTCCTGCCCATCAACTTACTCACTTTAAAGTGCTTAAAGTGAAGAACAGGCAGCTGAAAGTTAGAATGAAATAATGTTAGTGAAAAATCCACTAAGTTTTGGGGAGAGTCACAAACATAGCTTGAAGTTAATTCAATTTTTTATTGCAGCAAAATATTAGTAAAAGTTTTTGCAATGCATTAACAAAGCTCTAGGTTAGAGGTATTGTTAGGAGCTTAAAACTGCAGGCAGGTTTACCAAACTGTTACATTAGTAGCCAGACATCTCCTGTTCACTTAGGTCCCAATCCCGTGCCAACGGAAGTTAATGGCAACATTGAGGCCAAATCGGGTATCGGGTTTCTCAAGAACCTTCAAAGAGATTCATTTGTTAGCTCCAGTTGTACACTGCTTATATGGAAGTCATTAGCTCATCTCTGAGCTCCCACTCTGCAGGGCTTTACAGTTTGTGCTCAGTATATTGATGTACTTTAAATAACCCTGAATACATAATAGCAGTCAACATGTGTTGTAAGTATTCTGAACATGTTTGGCATGTTTAAACACATGTTTTCATCTCCTTTTCCTTCACGCAGCTACTATATAATGTATTTTGGATGATTGATTATGGTAATGTTGCTCTTAGCTCCTTAGCATGTACAATTACATATTTATTTCTTTTGTAAGAGAACAACTGATGTTTGTATCTCTGCGTATTTATTCTTGCCCTAGTTATCTTTTATGGGTTCATGCTATAGTCCTCAGAGATAATGGATTACTGGATCTTATTAAAATCAGATATGCCTTGCTACTGCAGCTGTACCTCCAAAGGAAAGCATACAGTAAAATCTCCATAGCACAGCCTCTGTAAGACAATGATTGTTTAATGAACTGGTGGCTTGAAGGGTTATTTTTGCTCTTATGATGTCTAGATACTTCCTGTGAGCTTGGTTCCCCCCAACCCCAAATTCTAAAAAAAGTATATTTCTGTATCAGACCCAAATATATCGGCTAATTGTATGTGTGTGTCAGTTTGCTACTTGAACTTGTAAAGATTTTCTAATATGACAAGCCTAGTGGACTCCTAGCACCCAACCAGGATACAAAACAAAGCAGAGAGAGATGATATTGTTACAGTGTCAAACTCAATCTGGATTATCTGTGCTCAGTAATGGGCACCCTAATCTGAGAAAGATATTATGGGTACAACATTGGGCAACAAAGACAGCTGTTGTCAAATAACTTTGTTATGAGGAAAATCTGTAAAGAAGTTGTACCTATTCTTCTTGAAAAGGAGGACAATTTGTGGTGAACTACGTGAGGTTTTCAAAAGTCTTAATGGGTGAACAATGGAATTGATAGAGATATGTTTATCACCCTACCAAACAGATTGGAAAAAAATCCAAGGCCCCGTGCTTAAAATAAGCAGAGTAGAGGATTTCAGCAGCTCATGCATAAGGCAGCCATAGAAGAAATTAATAGGGCAGTGAATAAAGACCAGTTTTCCACCACATTTCCAATATGGTGTATGCTAAATGGCATATGTCTTTCTGCATGTGCACAGCACACAATTTGGGACCACCCAAGGGCACACATGCAGTTTTGTGCATATGCTTGTGAAAATGGGTCCTGATGATTTGACTAAAAACCCAAAGTACATTTGTTTCCAGAGAGAGGGGTTTAATAGATATGGTGAAAACTCTGAAAATTGAGATTATCACACAAAATGTAAAAGGAGGGCGTCAGGATCTGAGATACGCCTTCTCAGCAGACGAAAGCAAATGCAGTTTACCTAATAAAAGGATGTGTCTTGATAATGTCTCCCTTGGTCTGCCACTTGCAGACAGCTGTGTTATTGCCTCCACATGGAAATAAAGGGTACACATTGCATGCAATGGGTTGGCCATGCCTGGGACTTGTAATAATGTGAAAAAAAATATGTTCAAGTAGGCAATTGTTGTCCAAGACATGCACATTTGGAAGTTGTTTCTTTGGTAAAGAAAATTAACTGCAGAAAAATCTGCTTTGCATGCCAATATAAATTTACTCTACCCTGCCATGCTTAATCCACAATGGCTTTCAGTACTTAAATCACAGGGGTAATCTTAAATCACAGGGGTAATCTTTGGCTAAGATCAAGTGTAGCCTCAGTTTAATGCCTCACATATCCTTTATGTATTGGCAGGGAGATACACTGGATGACCTTAACATGATCTTTTCCATCTCTCTATTGTATTTTACCATGCACTGTCTTGTGATACAATTTATTTTGAAATAGTTAAATTTTTAAAACTCCTTTGTGCTAAAATTTAGTTTTATCTTCCATGTGGCTGTATTCTTTTTGCTGCTGTGGGAATATAGGAAAGAATTGGCAGCTACTGCTTTCAGAAATTAGACCTGCATAAAATGTTGCCCAGGGGATAATTCTTTGGTGAGCTAACCAAGGACTGTTGGAATATCAAGCCCCTAATTTCTTCATTAACCTGCACTTGCTGTTGGTAAATCTGCAGTTTCTCATGTTGATTTGTATTACATGGGTAGAAAAGAAATGTCTGCACACCAAAATGAAAATTACAGCAGCACAAACAAGTTAAATACATAGTCTTATGTGTAGATAAGTTAGTATAGTATTGGCATTAATAGACCCAGACATCATCACCACACCAGTAGTACTCATTAGTACTTTAAATGTTTGCTTCTTATTTGTATTTGTTTTACCCCTGCCCAAAGAATTTTCGACTGAGCTTTTCAATTAATAATGCATTGGACCTGCATACTCCATTTTCTCTGACTCAGCCACATTTTCCTTTTTGTTTATTTAGCTGACTTAAAACTTGTAATTTCCACATTTCAGGACAGAGTCCACTGAATGCTGCAACTGTCCCTGGCTGAGGACTGACCAGTAGCCTCAGTTTGCTTTCTGGGAGCCAGTTTATCCCTTCCAGTGTATATGGAGAGAGATGGCTGCCATTGAAAATTTTTTACCTTTACATCTGTGGTTTCTCTTGAAATCACATGACAACCTCCTCTCCTCCCCATCCCAACCTCCTTTGCAGTAATGAGTCAGCTGTTTATATTCCTCCTCCTGGCTTTTTTAAAATTATTATTATTCTGCAAGTTATTCTCATTCATCCTGCTCTGTGGTAATAGGAAGGCGAGGGATCCTCAGTTTTACTCACACAGGCAGGAGGAAGAAATAATTCAAGGCATGGAGTTTAAGAGATTCAGAGAAGAAGCTGAGGACATTCACACACCCTGTACTCCATCAAAAGCTCCCCCACGACCCCAAGCCTTTGTAGATGATCAGCAAAGTTCTTCTAACTCAGTTGGCTTGTTTGTTTTCACATTTTGTATGTCAGTGTGCTTCCTGTTCTAGACCAGTAATGGAAAGAAAAAACCAAAATATCATAAGGGAGGCTATTCTGGTGAGCAAAACCTGAAAGTATGCAGCTCAAACTATAGGCCAAACATATTAATAAACTTCTGGATCAAATATTAACCATACTCCCAAACCAATTATTAAACATATAGAATGCTTTCCTGCAGTTCTGCATAGATTGTAACTAATCTCCTTATTTTCTGCTCTTTTAAGTCTCATTTTTCAAGCCTGCTAAGAATTTTTTCCCTGCCATGTAAAATAAATCACTTTGAATCTTCTTGCAGTCTTATTTGCCATCTCCTGACGAGAGGAAGGTCCCTTGAAATGTCATCATTGTTTTTACAGAAACAAAGAAATGTGGTGGGGTTTATTTCCAATTCCTTCTGAACAACAGTCACTTATGCCTTTTGCTATAATGGCCCCTGGACTTGGCCATTGGGTTGTTTTGTGTATGGTTTGGGCTTGTGTGCATTAGGAGCAGGACTAGATAAACAATTCATTTCACATCATGGCATTTTTGGTTTACAGTTGGGGAAACTGAGGCACCAAGACTAAATGACTTGATTTAAATGAATTCATTATATTGTATTTACATGCCATCAAAAATGGGATTGGTGGGGTACAATAGACAAGATAGAGTTCCGGTCCTCTTGGGTTAAGTTTGCAAAAGATGAATAAATGAAACATCACAAAATGCAACACAATTTTAATTTTCATTATCCATTATAAGAGACAAAAAGCACGTTGAACATAATAGCCCCAACCCATTTAACTCAAACTACGATGGCATATTACAGATCAAGAAGCTCACCACAAAATCATTGTTGCCTGTGATGAGTGCCACAACGTCAGTGTCTGTAACACAACACTCTGTGAGGGGGTCTTGACAGATACAGATGGAACCCAGCAATAGCTGTTGAGATCTCAGCTCATGTGAACATTGTATTCTCTCCAATGGAGTAGCTCTTGGCATGTCAGAGAGAGGGAGATACTTAAACACAGCAATGGCAGTAGCAATAAAAGGGAGTACTTGTATACTAAATCATCAGGAAAAAAACAATGATGATCCTTTTCTTCTTTTTATTCCTTTGTTTAGCTGCCAAATACCACAGGGAACAAAACAGCAGGTTTTGCTGTGCATGGCAAACTTGTAAAGTCAGAGGGAAAACAAATCTTAAGCAAATAACTCAAAGCAAAGAACTAGAGAAAGGAGGGGGAAGGTAGAGTAAATGAACCCTAATAAATCTTCAGATGTTGTGGAATTAGACCTCAGCTCAGGAAGGCACCAAAGCACGTGCATACATTTAAGCATGAGGAGTCCATTGACTTCAGTAGGACTGCTCTCATGCTTGGAGCTACCCACGTGCTCAAGTACTTTGCTGAATTGGGATCCTACAAGCTAAAGATTGCCCCGAGAGATGGTTCTGGGCATATTTCAGATGCCTTGCCCCTCCCAGCAAATGTGCTTCTTATACCATTCGGTTGTCCACTAGACCATACAAGTTCATAAATTAGTCCATCATTCCAACAAAGGGTGGTGAATATGCACCAACCATATTGTTGCAAGTGGAGTTTCCCAAGCATTTCACTCTAAATATACTGGTTTGGAGAAAACAGGTTTATTAACAAGAGAGAGGTTTTAAGTCATTTACAAGTGATAAGACATAAAAGCCAGAGTTGGTTACAAAAGAAATAAAAAGACACGCAAGCTAATGCCTCAACTTTACCAAAACCAATGGCTGTGTCTAGACTGGCAAGTTTTTTGCGCAAAAGCGGCCGCTTTTGCGCAAAAACTTGCCAGCTGTCTACACTGGCCACTTGAATTTGCGCAAGAGCACTGACTTTGTAATGTACAAAATCAGTGCTTCTTATATAATTACAATGACGCTCCCGTTCGGGCAAAAGCCCTCTTAGCGCAAATGTATTGCTAAACACTTGCTAAAAGTGTTTTGCGCCAAAAAGCCCGATGGCGGCGTCCAACGGCGTCTTCTGCAGCTTTTCCACAAAAAGTGCTTTTGCGCAAAAGCGTCCGTGCCAATCTAGATGCTCTTTTCCGCAAATGCTTTTAACGGAAAAACTTTTCCGTTAAAAGCATTTGCGGAAAATCATGCCAGTCTAGACGTAGCCAATATGTTTACAAGCAAAAAGGTTTCTCTCACACCAAAACATTTAGTAATCTATACTAGCTGGAAAAACCTCGAGGTCAGGATCATTCCTTCCACTTCAATAATGCACTTTTGTCTTCCAAGTGATCTTGCTGCTGTGAGTAGAGAATGGGGAACGAGAGGTGCTGGGACATCTTTTCTCCTCTTTATGCTCTGATCCTTTATACCAAAAGTCTTTCCTGAGTCATGGGGGTCAGGCAGTTCCTTGGCGTATGTGAGCTGCCAACTATCTTTGAGGTGAATTGTAAATTTCTTGGTTACAATTCTTCTGTTGGTGAAGCTCCGATGAAGCTTGTAATAGATCTTTAACACTTTGCTAGAATAGCAGTGGCTTTGTGGCTGAGAAATCGGCTTATGGCTGTTACCTAGAATTACAGTATCTTTCTGCCACAATTAAATAGCAAAATCTTATCACTTGAGGTGCAGTGCTATTACACACATTTCTACAAGATAATATTCAGCAGATCTGAGTTTTCAAATGACTCCTCACAATCAGAGCTGGTCTTAGGGGCCGGCGAGCCAGGTGGTTGCCCAGGGCTGCCATTTTTAAGGGGGCTGCCAACAAAGCTCAACAAAAGGGGCCGCCAATTGGTTAGGATCGGCCCTGCTCACAATGCATGCTTTGTACAAAATGTAACTTAACCATATAAAGTGGTGAATATGGGGTACATGTTGCCACAATGGGCCTCCACTTAAAGCTGTCTCGCATCAATGTAAGTGCTATATTATGCCACCATAGTTACACCAGCTCCCCAGGCAACGTTGAGCCATGGTTGAGGTATGTAGGTCAATGCACCACAAGCGTAGACATTGTTACTCATGTCAAACCTAATCTACCAGCCACTGTCTAACCATGTCTGACTCCGATGGTCACAACTGTTAACTCCACTGCTCAGGATTCACATTGACCAGACGTCCCACCTCCTGGCTTTAAAACCCATTTTCCTGATTGGCCAACGGAGCAAGCACACTTGGGAGCTCTCTGTTATTGTATGCAACTGCCCAGCTGACCAGGCCGGCTACACATGGCAGACAGGCTCCTGCCTGGAGTAGACAGGTGGTGCTGGAGCTCTGCGTCTGTGGGAATAAGAGGTGTGCGGACACAGCTATGAGCCTGCTGCAGGAGAAGGGGTACAGCAGTCGTGCCCCAGGTAAGCCAGGGATCTGCAGCAGGCATAGAGGCAGAAGGCCAGGGAGGCCAACAGTTGACCAGGTTCTGAGCCACAGACCTACCATTTTCACAAAGGCCTGGGTGCCATAATTGCCAGAGACCCCCACCAGTGTGGATACTGACAAGGAGCCCGAGTCAAAGGTCCCCGCCATGACCAGTGAGGAGGAAGAGGCAGATGAGAATAGGGAACATGGGAGACGGGCAAGAGGGTGAGGGATCCAGCTGTGCCACTCTACTGCAGTCCAGACAGTCTCTGCAGTCAAGCACAGGTGAACCTGAGGAAAGGGAAGGAAGCTAGGTAAGTGTGTAAATAAATTTCCCATTAGAGTGCTGGTGACTTTTCATTAATTGGCTCATACTAGGAGAGGTAGTGGCACAACAAAGAGAGGAGTTCTTATCTGCTTTTCATTCCTTTCTCGAGTGAGTCACAGAGAGCAGAGCAAGCAATGTGTTCATGCACATAGGGATGTCCCCTGAAGCCTCTTAAGAGTTCTCAGTGGAAATCCCCACGCAGTCTAGCCGTACCCTTTGTTTCCCTCGCAACTGGTAGGGAACACTCACCATGGCTGAGGCACTGTGACCAAGCACTCCAAAACAGAAGTGCCAATAAACATGTCTTGTTTAACGCTTTAGGGGGAGCAAGGAAAAGGGAGAATTGATCAGTCTGAACTTTTGCTCTCTCTACATACTATATAGACAATGGTACCTTTGTGTGTCTTATCTGTAACTGTGGCCATTGCAGGGGTCATAAGAACATAAGAATGGCCATACTGAGTCAGACCAGAGGTCCACCTAGCCCAGTATCCTGTCTGCCAACAGTAGCCAATGCAAGGTGCTCCAGATGGAAGGAACAGAACAGGGACTCATCAAGTGATCCACCCTCTTTGTCACCCATTCCCAGCTTCTGACAAAGAGAGGTTAGGGACACTATTTCTGCCTACCTTGGCTAATAGCCATTGATGGACCTGTCCTCCATGAATGTATTTAGCTCTTTTTTGAACCCTGTTAAAGTCTTGGTCTTCACAACATCCTCTGGCAAGGAGTTCCACAGGTTGACTGTGCATGACATGAAGAAATACTTCCTTTTGTTTGTTTAAACTTGCTACTTATTAATTTAATTTGGTGACCCCTAATTCTCATGTCATGGGAACAAGTAAATAACTTCCTTATTTACTTTCTCCACCCCAGTCATGATTTTATAGACTGCTATCATATCCCCTCCCCCCCCCCCCCCGTTAGTCTCCTCTTTTCTAAACTGAAAAGTCCCAGTCTTCCTAAACTCTCCTCATATAGCAGCTGTTCCAACCCCCCCTCCATACTACTGAAGCAACTGACCCAGATAAGGAAGAGAAAAAAGAGGATGGTCCTTCAAGCCAATGCTGCACCAGATCTTGAACAGCAGGCCTGCAGGTAAATACTACAGGTTGTATGGAAAAGGAAAGCGCTGTGAAGAGAGAGGCACAAGAACAGGAAAGGAAGATGCATCAGAATATAATGGAGCTTCTCCATCAACAAATGAGTCCTGTGCACCTCCAGGTCCAACCATCCAGAGCACAACTCCTGTGGAAGTCAGTGAAGAACTACAGCATAGTGCCTCCCTACACCCCCCCCCCCAGCCCCCAGCATTCCACATGACCTCATGACCAGCATGTCTACTTCTCCCACTCCACATTACAGAAAGCATGGACAACCAGAGCTTCACATCCACTGAGCTGCCAAAACCATTACTGACGTATGCATAGCTACACTGACCATCAATGTTCCTTATCATAGAATCATAGAGCTGGAAGAGACCTCAGGAGGTCATCAAGTCCAGCCCCCCTGCCCAAGGCAGGACCAATCCCAACTAAATCATCCCAGCCAGGGCTTTGTCAAACCGAGACTTAAAAATCTCTAGGGATGGAGATTCCACCACCTCCCTAGGTAACCCATTCCAGTGCTTCACCACCCTCCTAGTGAAACAGTTTTTCCTAACATCCAACCTAGACCTCCCCCACTGTAACTTGAGACTATTGCTCCTTGTTCTGCCATCCGTCACTACTGAGAACAGCCTTTCTCCATCCTCTTTGGAACCTCCCTTCAGGAAGTTGAAGGCTGCTTTTCCTTGTCTATTTATGGGCGGGGGAGGGTTAAAGTTAAAAATGTCTTTCTTATTAAGCTTTCATATTGTTTATCTGAAGTTGTTTTAATGACCGAATAAAATTCTCTTATTTTGAAAGTGACTCATCATTATTAGTTTACAGCGTCTTATGTACAGGGCCTGCTGGCAGTGAAAATATTTGTCCTGTACGTGCTTAACCCATTGGCTCAGTGTCAAACAATGTTGTTGTCACACACTTACAGCAAGCAGCAAAACATACATGCACAACTGTGCAGCAAGCATCACACAGTTCCTGACAGGCTCCCAAACTGCAGCACCTAGTTCAGCACAGTACATCCCAGCACATTACAGTGCTCACTGTTAAAGTACAGGCTGGACCTCTCTGATTCGGCACCCTCGGGCCCTTACAGGTCCCAAACGAGGGGATTTGCCGGACTGGGGAAGTCCCTCCTCTAATGGCCTGTGCTGCCCTGCAGTCCCCCCCCCCATCCCGTCAGGGCTCTCTAGCTGCCCCTGGCTCAGCTGTTGCCAGGGCCAGAGCACCATGGCAGGAGCTCCATGGCCTGGGCCAGAGCTCCCTAGATCTGCTGCCAGGACAGTGGAAAGGAAAGAAATTCCCTTAGTGGTCAGGAAAGAAATTCCCTGCTTGTGGCTTTCTGAACAGCTCTGCGTTCTTAAAGATATGATTATCATGCACCTTTCTTGACCAGCCTACACTGATATCAGTGAACCAGCAGCTCTTGTGTAACCATGGCAAAGCAACCCTTTCTGTAGATGTAGTCTGTGGCAAGGCGTTGTGAGGCCACACTAAGGATGTGCTTGCTGTCTATTGCTCCAATGAAGTTTGGGAACCCTATAGCTGCAAAGCCATCCACTCTGCCCTGCACCTTGGTGAGTGTCACAGTTTTGCAGAGCAAGAGACACTTCACCTACCCTGCGGGCTTTCATGGCTTATGGCCCCCCCCCCACGGATTTTTTTCAATTTCAAAATGACACCCCCACTGACCAGTAGCAAGCCAGCATTGCAAGTTTCCACAGTGTGATTGCCACTTGCTGCTTCTCTGTCAATGCAGGTCTCACTGAGATGTCCCCATGTTGGATGGTTGGGGCCAGCGTGGCACACAGATCCAGCAATGTGGCTTTGTGCATCCAAACGTTCTGCAGCCACTGCTCCTCCCCCCAAATCTGCATTATGATGTGATCCCACTGGACCTTGAGACAGTGTTCCACTGTCTGCAGCTGCTCCATGAACACCACCAACAGCCAGGAATTGGTCCGTGCTATGTCCCAGGATAATCTGTCCTCCAGGAAATCACTGTGTTTCCCTCAGTTGATCTTGTGGCTCGGCAAATTCCAGCAGATTGTGTGTCTTGTGCTTGAAATCCTCATGACAATAGAGTAGAACTGTGCACTCTACGTGCTTCTCTCCAAGAGGGCAGCCAACAACAAGTCCCATGTGGGTTTGTGGGGAACTGAAAATAGGCACGAAAAATATGGGAGAGAGATGATATTAAGCAACGAAGAACATTGCATTGTGGGCAGTTGACCACTTGCTGACAGTCACCCCTGTGCAACTCATTCTCCCCGCTTCCTCCCCACAAGACAGGGCGCTGAATGATGGAGGACTGCTCACCCACCCATGTTACATCACACTGTGCATCAGCATAAGCACTAATGGCAGGTATGCGCACAGCCGACACAAGGAGCCAAGTATGCATGTGTACAAGTTGTATATCAGCTGCATGCGGATGCAACTTACATCCTCAAGATGTTGTCGTGCAGATATGGCCTGGGGTCCATGCTACTACTCATATAGGACTTGCAGAATCTATCCTTGGCCAATTATCCAAACGTTTGGAGTCTCATCTGACTGAATCTCTAAAACTTTTTGTATTCCACCATCAGTATTTCCTAGTGCTGGGGCTAGAAGATCTTGTCCTCCACCCTTACTGTCCTGGACTACTCCACTCTTACAGGAGTTAAGCCCTGCTTTATTTTTGGACCCTGCATGCATTCTACTCTGATAGCGAACCCTTGGAATTGAGCCACACCGGCACCCCTTACTCCCGGGCTCTTCCTCTTCATTGCAATCTGTGTAAAGGTATTTCTCTCCCTCTGCTGTTGCTCTGGATTTGGAAAATGTCCTTCAGTGCCAGGCGTGTTGCCAGGCCACCTGTGGGAGCAGGGACCTGCCTTTCCCTGAGCCCAGCTGCTGCCAGAAAGCTATCAGAATTGCTCTATGAAGGCGCTAGCTACAGCAAAAGGCCCAGGACAACATTTTTTTATGAAAGGGACTTTATTAACAGGGATATCTTTTGCAAGTAACTTAATTTGGAGAAAAAATCGGTCTTATTTTTTAAGTAAGCAGCAAACCAGGGGAGAACCGCAGAGCCCACTGCCAGGTTCACAAGATTAGCAGCCATATCATGGGCATTGCAGCTGGGATTAGCTGTTTCTTAGCTAGTTCTCTTCAGCGGATCTATGATCTCTTTGTAATCAGGGTGTATTACTGAGCTACCTAATGCATGCTATTTTTGGCTGGCAATTCAAATGCCATGCATAAAACTTGATTCTCTAGAAGGCAAAGTATTTTGTTACTGAATATTCAAAGTGCAGGTGCTTTAAATGGAGAAAAAATAACTCTCCTCCCTCCTCCTCCCCCCGCTCCATTACTGGGTAAGGGAGCCATCTCAAACAGGCAGGTCACGCTTTCTTTCAACTCTTCCAAACCCCAGCTTTTTTGTTACAATCAGATCTTTGTTATAGTCTGAGGCATCCCCAGAAGACACACCCGCATAACAGGCATTAGGTACACGTGCTCCACAGTTATGTCTATGACATGCCTCTTACTTGACATCAGACAGTAGCAGCTGATACCTAAAATAAGTGGTTGGGCTGAAGCTGGCAATTAGATACCCCTCTCTCCCCAGAATTAATTACTGACCCCTCTCTTCTCCCCCCCCCACACACACATGCGCGCGCACACACACACACATGCACGCACACACAAATACATAACCACTTCTCTCCCAAATAAAATCAGCCAGCTGGCTAAATAGTTTGGGACCTCAATACATAAAATCCGCACACACACACACACACACACACACCAGCTCCTCTGCTGTAACTCTCTTCAATGCTCCTCCTGAATAGGAGCAAGCTGCTCCTTTCCACTCTGTTCTCTGTCCCCCCAACCCTCCCCTTTAACTCTGAGTGTTCCCAATCCCGGGGGGTGGGGGCAGCACTATAGACTGTTTACTGCCCACTGGAGAACAGGCTGAGGTGTGGAGCAGGAGGAATATTAGCATTCTTGGAGTAGAAAGTGGATTTTAGCCCAATTTTTTGTCCCTTCGCTCCAAGATCAACCCAACTTTATGACGATGAAACTACACTGGTGACTTTCGTAAGCAAAAGTTTCATGAGCAGTGATTTCTGTTCCACTCAGTCCCAGCCTTTTCCTCCCCCAGTAAGAGCTGATAACCATCTCCTGCAATTCAATAGGTTTTGTGTCGTCTCCATGAAAGAACTGGACCCTTTCTGGCTTGAAAGCAGCATTTTGATTTATTTTTTTCTGGCATCTACGTACTGCTGGATTCTGTTTAAATGGGAGAGATGGCTAGTATGTGTTTAGCAGGCAAAACTGAAAAAGCCAGGAAGAGGACGAGAGGACAGTGTGTGAACAAACAGTGTGAGCAAGGAAAATCCAAGCTCTCCCACTGGGTCAGAAGGAGTTCCTCTTGAATATGATGGATTGTTCTGCTCTCCCTGCCTGTAACTGGAAAATCAATGCATTGGGGGAGCCTCATTCGAAGCTCACTAACTTCTGTAGGTTTGGGAGCCTGTCCTTGATGTTTTTTTCTATGATAAAAACTGTGTCTGACAAACAGCAAAGATCAGAAGGCATTAGTATAGCCTGACATCCTTAACCTTTTTCTTAAGTTTCCCAGATAGTAGTTTTGGCATCTTGCTCCTCCATAAAAATAATTTAAACAGTTTAAATGGCTCACAGATTTATACAGGCTTCCTAGGATCATAGAAGTCAGGCGTGGAAAAGAGGTACTAGTCCTGCACGCCAACTTCCCTGAGGCCAGTGGCCAGGTTGTTATTAGTCATTTATATAACCCTGTAAACGTACAAGATGCTTTGCAAATAAAGCAACAGGTTCCTGGGTGCAGCAGAGACACGGACACTGTCAGGGATACTTTGCCAGGGGGCCTAGCACAGGTTGGAGCAGCTTGGGGCTGCTCTAACATGCACCAGTTGGCAATGGTCCCATGGGACTCTTTGCAAGCAGGAAACCACCAGAGTGTTTTCTGCTATAGTCCCTCTTCCTTCCCAGCCATCACCGTGTGCAGCAAGGAAGGAGGGTAGGATCCCTCAACTCCATGAGTGCAGAGGTGGCACAAAGGGGAGCAGAAGGTGACTGAGAATCAGCTTCATCAGGTGACACACATTCTTTGCCCCAAAGATGTTACTGTCTCAAGCCCTGATCCTGCAACACTGACAGGCAAAATGTCAATGGGACTACTTGTGACTCAAGTCACATTTTCAGGATCAGGCTCTGCTGGCATCTGTGTGCGCACCGCACCTCCCTGCTTTCTGTCCACAGTGTCCTTAAATGGCCACAAACTAGCGTTTGAAACGTCCACATGCAAAGGAAAGTGAAACGTCATCTCTAATGCTGAGAGGCTTAGAAAAGCTGAAGAAACATGTAGGTGCCTTCTGACCAAAATTTTTAAAAAAATCAATAAAAATTGTCCCAACGGGGAACGAGATGTTGGTACTAGCAAAGGAGCTTTGATCACCTGTCCGAGTGATTTAATTAATTATCCCTGCCCCTCCTCCTGTCAAGTTCTGAAATATAACTTGGTGTCACTAAATCATGCATTGGTGACAGTTAAGGGAACTTCTTTATAGTTGGGTGAAATTGGGAGAGGAGGGAAGCAAAAATGTGAGTAGTCTAAATATTTTTTTGCAGGTATTCAATAAAAATGCAGTTTTTTCAAGCTAAAATTCACACTTGTGAATTCTGATAAAATGGGAGGAAATCACATTTTCATGCAGACTAAGTACAGGGCTGGAAATAAGCAGCTCCTGCGTTCTAAACCTGCCTCTGCCAATGACAGGTCTTAACAATGCCTTGTACCTAGCTAGCCTATTACTAGCACTGCTTAGCTCTCAAGTGGGTACACACCATTGTCTTCATTTTACAGATGGGGAAACTGAGGCTCAGAAAGGTAATGTGAGTTGTCTAAGGACACACAAGTCAATGGCAGAACAAATCTAAAGGTCTGATCCTGGAAACTATTACACACATGGGCAGTACCATATTTCTCCTGACTCCCAAAACTAGGCTTAATTCCCCTATACCATCATGCATCCCAGGCACATCACATAATCATTCTGTATCTCAGTTTTCCCCTACCAGCCAGTGACTGCAGCCTGTATATTTGGATTTTGGCCTGTGGTAAATCAGATTGCCCTTGTGTTATAGGTGGGCAAGTCAATGTTCCACTCAAGCTCCTTTTTTCCCTTTGTAACTGCACCAGGGGCAACAGCATTTGTCTCAGGTTATCAGACTTTCCAATAACATAATCATTTGAGTGCTTCCTCATTTTGCTCTAACTGTTTGGCTCTCTGCAGTGAATTATTGACAACTCAGTGTAAAGCAGCAAGGTCATATCATGGACACCACACCTTACACATAAATATTATTACAGTTGTCCACTGGGGTGTTATCAGTGTATCACATACACTGGGCTTAGTTAGATGGAGGAAGCCAAAACCAGGGTCCCATGTGTTGCCTTCCCTGATAGACATTCTATTGATAGTTCCATCTCACATTGGCAAGACCTTTTGTACCACTCTGGGACAGCTGTTCTGATGCCAAGAATTCTTTGCTAGCTGGCCAGCCCCTATGGCGCTACCAGTGAAGCTCCAGTTTCAGCAAAAGAATTTGATGGTTGTCTGGCAAGTGTATAAATCATAAAAGTAGCTTTGTTCTTAGACACTTCAAACCTTTTAGACTCTCTTAGATGCCTGCCGTTTGCTGGCGTTTGCCATTCAATTTATATAAGCTAGGCTGTGCAAACTATTACCTTTATAGCCTGTAGGCAGTTAGTTACACCACACGCGGACGCTGCTTTGTTACTCTCAGCTCCATTCTGCTGACACCAGAGTTATTCTGGAAGTGATATGTAAGCATTTTATGTCATTTTATATTAAAACCAGTTTCATCCAGTATTTAAAAACAATCTGCATCAAAGCAACCACAGCCTCGATTATTTCCTTTGTTCCTTGAATTTTGGGCTGGCGAAAGGCATTCAAAGCACAGCACTAGAAGTTCTCTTTTTTTCCCCCATGGAATAGGTGCAACCCAGGCAGGAGCAATGCAGATTTATAATGCTCGGCCAGCATACCCTAGTCCTTCTTGAGAAGTGACTACATCCAAGTCAGAGGCAGTATTCAGTTTCCAGGCTCCGTGTAGAGATCTGCCCAGTTGCAAGTGTGTATGAAATATACACAGGGACACACAAATTGTAAACCCTAAGCATGATCCACCTCCCTGGGCAGTGGCCACTTTCAAGCTCTTGACACCCCAACCCCTTGGCCATGCGCCCAAATAAGCCAGATTAAAATGCAGGAAGGGGTGGGCAGTGAATGGATGTCTGAAGAAAGAAGGGTCACATTCTCAGCTGGTGCAAGCCAGTGTAGCTCCTTTGAAATCAGCACACAGGGTTAAGCTGGTTCTGCGTGCTAATAAGGTGAAGCCACTGGGAGCTCAGAACTTTGGAAAACTGGGCCAGGTACTTAAGTCCCTGCATATGGACTCTAAATTTGCAGAACTGCCATTCAGTTTTCATGCAACTAGTGTCCCAGGTCAGGTCACCCTTCAGGAAAAATGCTTCTCTCAGTGAGCGCACAGCAAGGTGCAAAACTGCTCCATTCCCATTTTGTGAAACTCACTAGTCACAGCTTCAATGATGAGTGTACGTACTTGTCTGTATGGGAGCTGGATAGGCTGTTCCCTCGGTGAGTGCTGGAAATCCAGTGCTTTTGCAGTTCCATGTAAAATCTTTACTTTCAAAGATTTTACATGGAAAATCTTTACTTTCACAGCATGCATACAGGTCTCACAGAAATGACCCAGAAATGTGCAGCTGAGTTGAGGGTGCAGAAAAGCAGCAGCCCAACTGGAAATGGAGGAGGCAGCTTAGTGGAGTGGAGAATGAGAGGCAGAGCACAGCGCATAGCCTGTGTGCAGGGCCTGCAAATTAGACAGTGTTAGAGCAAGCGTGGAGGTTCTGAGAGGCACCGGACAGCACAACGGATTAACAAGAGCAAAACACAGGTCATTTATGCCAAAGCTGGGTGAAAAACAAAGATCTTTTCTGGCCATAATGGCCTCTGCATGTTTGCAGATAATGTCTGCTGTTTAGTTCTTCTTCCTGAATACTATGCTGCATTTTCATCCCAATGGGATTTGTTCTGTAGAAGCACGGAGCTTCAGGAACCTTCTAGATTAAAGCTGTGTCCAGGAGGCCATGCAAGTGTTGCCCCTCTTGTCCATTAGCCCAGTATGAGGTTACTCAACACAGGCGAAGCCCTGTGACATTTTACATAATGCTGAGAGACTAGGTCTGAGGCCCCTTGTGCGCTCTGTGTTAGTGTGTGAGTGTGTGTGCACCTCAGACGGAACCCACTCTGACAAACCACCACCAGGAACCATCTCTATTCTTTAAAGAACCTACAACAAGATTACAGTTCAGCAGCCCCTCCTCTCAGCTTGCAGCCTACATGCTTCCAGCTCAGTCCCTGCGGGGAGAGCAGAGGGTACATTGTACAACACAACCCCCCTTACAAACATGTTCCAACTCCCACAGTAACTAAGCCTCACAACAAACAAGCCCATGTTCTCCCTTCGTGTCACTGGAACTCCTCTCTATAAGCCCTTTTTGGTCCTACCTGTAAAGAACACAGAGGAGCCTCTTCTCTGCTTGTAGCTTAGTGGTCCCAGCTCAGTCAGTGCTGAGACCCTGCTGTAGGGCAGAAGGTACATCCTGGCAGGAAGCAGGAAGTTCTCCCAACATGCCACAGTTTGTAGTCCACAACTTGTCGTTCCAAGGGCTGCTCTGAAGCACACTGGACCTTGGGCTACGTGCCTCCTCACAGGCCCCACTATTCTACAAGAGGTCAGCAGGAACCCCACCACCACAATTCCTTTCTTTCTATAGCTAGCCGTGGACTTTGAGGGTACGTCTAGACTACACGTTTCTTTTGAAAGAGATCCGCTTTTTTGAATGAGAGCACCCAGGCAATCTGGATGCTCTCTTTCAAAAAGCCCTGTTTGCAATCAAGAACGCCTTTTTTCGAAAGAAGGCATTCTTTCTCGTAAAAGGTTTACTGCTGTCAGAAAAACCACTGTGTTCTTTCAATTTAATTTCGAAAGAATGTGGCAGCAGCCTAGATGCAGGGGAAGTTTTTTCGAAAAAAGGCCACTTTTTAAAAAAAAAAACGTGTAGTCTAGACATAGCCTAAATTCCTTTCCTTTCTGCCTGGCGATATCAGTGCTGCAACTTCAGTCTTGTTGCGAGAGCTTTGTGCTGTTTTCACGTGATACTCTATAACCCAGTGATCGCCTCCAGACAACTGGGTGCAGTGCTAATGGACTCCAGTACAGAGCCACATCTAAATTGTCTTGGCCAGCTAGGATGGTCACCACGTCATGTGGCCTTTGAGGGAAGTAAAGGAAGCGTCAGAGACGATCCTGGATGGCTCGTACCTCATAAATAATCAAAAGGTCACTGGAAAAAAACACCCTTTATTTACAGTATAACCTCCAGCTGCTAGACAATGAGACGTGCTAAATCTTGTGACCTTGCTGAATGCTGCACTGAGCAACTTGGTTGCCTCTCCTTTTGCCTCGCCTACAGAACGGTCTCGGCAACAAGGTCCTAGGGATTTTGTGGGTGGGAGTAAAATGGAAATGGAGCTCCAGGAGGGAAGAATTCTGGTGGGGGAGGAGAACGATTTCAAACCTGAACTACATACGCTCACTCACTGCCCCTCTGGTAAAAGCGGCCCCATGACTCTTTATATTACACACAGCCTCCTGCTACTGACCCCTCTGAAACTCAAGGCTTAGCCTCTTGGGGGGATCTGCTGTCAAAACCAATTAAAAGAAAAAGAAAACATGGTAGAAATGAAGCATGGCAGTGAAAACAGAGAGTGTGCAAAAGCAAAATAGATATTTTTACACTTAACTTCCTCTGCTGATTTGTGTCAAGTCTCTCTCCCTGCACTGGGCTGTTCATATCCTTCCAAAGCAGGGAGGCTGATAAACACACCATTGTGAACTATGTTGCTATGTTTTCTGCTTATTGCACATTAGAAACCTTCCATGAAATGCACTGGTTTTGAATATAGTTTATTGGTAAGTGTAAACAAGGACAGATTGTTCTGCACAGAAAGAATTGTGCATGGAAAACATGGCAAAGCTGCATCTGATTCTGTTCCAAGTCATCCTGGGGTAAATCACCATGAATTCCATTGAAAACAATGAAGTTGTATCAGAATAAAACCAATCAGAGGTCCGAACGGGGCCCATGAACACTAAATTTCCAGAACCAGTTAGATACAAGGAAGCGTTCCAGAAGTAGTATATTAAAAAAAAACGCCTGATGAAAGGAGAAGGGGAAAAAAGTACCTGCCTGTCGGCCATAAGAAATGTTGCCCACAGGAAATTAAACCTCATAAGTCATGGAATACTGTACTCTATATGCCCACCTCAGTGCATGCCAGGAGGAAGGAATAAAAGATGAGGGATTGAGGCAGGGAAGGGTAGCAGCTGGAGCAGTAATAGCACTTACAGTTGATGGTCTGACTCAGATTTCACAATGGGCCCCCCTTTTCCTGTGCAAAGCCTCAGAACGCTAACTGAGGGGAATGGGACGGGATGCTGACATTGGAGCGAGGCCTTGGCATCTGGCAGTGGGGCAGCTAGAATCACTTGCGTGTGAGAGTGGGAGACGGCAAGCTCTTTGGGGCAGGAGAGGTCTTTCACTCAGGGTCTGTAAAGCAGCCAGCACAGTCAAGCCCCAGGTTCAGACTGCAGCATTTGGGTCCAATGGACCTGCAAATCGTTAGAATAGAGGAACTATGAAGGCAGGGGTGGGGAACCTTTTTTGAGTCTGGGGGCCGCTAAGCCACAGAAAAATCAGTCGGGGGAGGGGGGCCCGCACACAAGTGAGAAGCAAAAAAAAAAACCCTCTGCACTGATGTGGCCCCTACTGAGAAAGAGAAAGACACTCCCCTCGCACACCAGAGCTTGGGTGGGCCCAGCCTAGTAGATTTTTGTGTGCTCCAGCTTTTTGGTGGGGCAGCACGGAAGCTGGAGTGCCAGCATGGGCTCCCCAAAGCAAGGGGGGCTCTGAGGCTCAGGGGCCAGATCCAGGCAAGCTGGGGGCTGCGTCCGGGCCCCCAGACTTGAGGTTTCCCCACCCCTGGTTTAAGGTGTCATGGGAGGATTTTACAGCAGCGCCGAGACTAGCTGGGCAGATACAGCAGCCGGCAGGAGGGGCAGCAGTAATGATGAACAGTTGGAAAGTGGGTCAAGATACAGGGAGGCAGAAATACTGACGGATGGAAGTTATATGGGGGTGCTGCCAGGAGCTCAGCAGATGGATGGAGAGATTAGAGCACTTCTTGAGACTCAGTGGGACAGGTGGGCAGCTCCTCCCGTTTACATAGTGTGGTGTATTGAAGATGTATTGAAATTGTAAGTTGTCACTTTAGGTGCTCAAAGGTTTGCCCTGTCCTGCATACAGGGAATGAGGGCCCAGCAGCCGTCAGTCTGCCATCAGCCAGCCTAGAGTGAGGTGGAGTCAGTGGTACCCCGCTGTTTTAGGGAGCAGCCTGCTTTGTCTCACTGCGTGTTTGCGTTCGTGTATGTTACCATTGTGAATTCTATGACATGTGTTACATTGCAACCCTCCAGCAATATTATTTATTAGATTATTAGTTTATTTGTATTATTAGCTTATTATAACATTATAATATTATTGTCTAACTTTTCAGTGTATGTTCATAACAGAGATGGGAATGTTTTTTCTGCAATACCCTAAAGCGTGTTGTGAGAAACGAATGTGCTCACTCAAAGCTAGAGAGTCTGGAGGAAAATCCTGGTTTCTTTCTGTTCCCTGTCCTGGCTGGTTGCTTAAAAACTTTGCTTCACTCTGCGCCTCCCTGCCTCACACAACATTGTATTATCACCCGCACACTTGATGAGCCATTAGTGCTAACACCTTACTTGGGAACAAGAAATGGAGTCTCTCGTCCATTCCAGCGGCTGCTGTTTTTCAGAGGAAGAGGGGAAACCACTGACATGCAAGAAAAATCCCTGTTAGCGTGAGTGGATGTTTTCTCTATGATTGGGTCTGGTGCTTTTTCTCTTTTACTTTCTCATTTGCACAAGTAGCCACTCTTTCCCTTCCCCTTGTGAGGTACCCTGGGCTTGCTTCTCTTTCACGCGAGCTCTCCTTAGCTTTGCCTACATTCAGGACATTTACAGATAATTCCCCACTCTCTGTCCCAGCTGCCATTGCAGGGGTTCTGCCCAGGGAAAGTGGGGATTGGCTGAGCCACGCCTGCCTCCGGCTGATTCCTGGTTCAGGGGCCATGTTGGCAGGCAACAGAGATCAGAGAAGCCTTTAGGCACCCAGCTGGCCCCAACCCCTCAACTTTACACTGAGCATTCATCATCCAGTTCACAGAAGCTGGCACCATGAAATAAATAACAAGCAGCTTTATTGAATGGGATGGAGTGGGATGGAGATCTGTAGGGCACTGAAACTCCCTGCAGAATGTCCTGGTTTGATATGACCTGAGTCTTGAATAAATTCTCTGAGATATAGTCTGTGGGAGCCATCTCTGCTTTGGTCCTGTCAACATTGTAAAATATGGGTTCCTATTTCTAGACCACTTGACTGCCTGTCTCTTTTCCTAAGGTAGTACATTTCCCCCACAGCTCTGTTGAAACCAGTGGAAGTTAGGGGCCTAAATACCTTGCCAGACATGGCTTGAGTGACTATGGCAGGGGGCTCTGCTGCTGTTGAGAAGGGTACATAGCTGTGAAAGTAGGAGAAGGAGATTCACTTGCTGACTGTTTTTCTTTCTTGCAAAGCAAATTTCCCAGGGACTTTTGCTATTTCTAGCTTATTTTGTCACAGGTAGTTAGTTGTCACGTCCCAGGGAAGCTTAGGCAGCATTTTGTAGAGCTGTAAGGAGCCACAGAGTCATTTTAGAAACCAACTAGCTAGATCCGGAAAAAGTGTTTTATCCCCCTGTGGCGGGGGTGGCTCGTGCGCTAAGTGTGTCCAGGCCTTTTTTACTGACTTGATCCTGCTCCCTTTGAAGTCAGTGGCAAATTCCCACTGGTTTTAAGGGAGCTTGACTCTGAAGGCACCATTGGACAGAGACCCACTTTGAGAGATAGGTACTGCAGATCTCAGCATTCAGTGCTACACCTCGACATGAATAGAAGGCTGCTCTGATCGAGATGTACCATGAAAATGCTGGGGCCTGTAGTCTCTAAGGGGTGCTCTCCACTATGAAAGAAGAGAGCAGCTGTTATTCATCATCACCTTTTTATGAATTTTTCCTGCAGTCTTCCAGCTTCGGGAAATTGCTGATTGCTAATTGCATTTCGGTAGAGTGTGAATCCTTGCGATCCAGTGATACTATGAAAAAACTTAAAAAAACAATGAATAGTCCTGCAGCACCTTAGAGACTAACAAAACATGTAGATGGTATCATGAGCTTTCGTGGGCACAGCCCACATACCATCTACATGTTTTGTTAGTCTCTAAGGCTATGTCTACACTGCAGGGAAAAATCGGAAAAAGATACTCAAATTCTGAACCACAATTTGCGTATCTTTTTTAATGCTTTTCTGAAATTTTTTTCAGCAAAGCAGATGCATTCCTTGGATGTGGCAGAGCTTTTCTGGGATACCTCTGCTTATCCCGGAAAAGCTCTGCAGTGTAGACATAGCCTTAGGTGCTGCAGGACTATTTGTTGTTTTTAAAGTTTTTTCAGTTACAGATTAACACAGCTACCCCTCTGAAACTGTGAAAAAAATCCATCCATGCTCAGGCAAAACCTGGTTAAAATCATCCCAAGTTTTAGCTAAGTAAAAGTTGAGTAAGAACTGCCAGATTTAGCCAGCATGGCTTGAAAACCATAAACCAAAGAGAATCCCACTGGATGCAGAAAATAATTTGAGCCTGGGAAAATCAAATGGATTAAAGTATTCTCCAAGCAAAGTAACATGGTCATGTGAGACCTTCAAACAACACATAAGAGAAGCAAGATTACAGAGAGTGATAATATGCATCTTCCTCTGAGGCAGCTTGTGCTGGTCCCTGCTGGAGACAGGACACTGGACTAGAGGGGCCCTGTGTCTGGTTCAATGCCCTAGATAATAAATCCCAATTTGCTTGGTTAGCCTAATTAGAATTTTTTTAAAAATCTAATCTGAAGATGTGACTTGCACGGGCTGGGAATCATACCCCGTGCTCCAAGTGTGGATGTAGTCTCTGAATCACAATCTGCTTCCTGGGTTGCTTTTGGTGCAAGACAACCAAACACTGCCCCTTACTCAGGACTCATGGCAAAACCTTTAGCCTGTGAATAGGTATCTTGAAGACATGTGTAATAGGGCACATTTCATAAATCAAAGAATCAGTACATTGCAGGCTGCAATACTGTGGCCGGAAACTCCTGAATCCTGTAGCCTTTCATCATAAGGGGGGAGGACCTGAAGTTTGGCAACCACCCATGCTGCCATTTTTGCCTCAAGCACTTCCCTCAGAGCTAGCACCTCCTCCCCCCGCCCCCCCCCCGTCTTCCCCCCACAAATGCACCACTCCTAACCCCACCTTCACCTCATTCTAACTTTGTCACCCACTGGTTCTGTTTCACATTGTTGGGATCATCTGACCCCTTCCCCAAATACATTCATGGAGGCAAACCCTTGCACTGTCCTTTTTTGCTTGTGATGAAACTGGAAAATAAATAACTGTGTCCAAGTTAAACCTGAGTTTTTGTGCCAGGTCTGGAACAAGTTGGAAAGACAAGTCTGGGCTAGCTTTAGCACACACAATGCATTTCACAATTAAGGCCTGTTTTAGGGATTCTTACGTGCACAAACAGTCCTCACACCAGCAAGTAACCCCTCTCTCTCTCTCTCTGCGGTCAGGGACACTTCCTTTCACTAAGCCCCGTTCTCCCCAAACATACAAAATGACTGAAAGGCCAGATACTGAATAAGGTCTCAATCTCACATGTCGGACATGAGTGGGTAGGCAGTTATTTAAAGGTTTGGGGGGCTGAATCCTTCTGTGGATAAGGACGATAAGATCTGACCCTCTGGTTCCCCGGTCCACACTCTGTTTTAGGGATTCAGAAGTAGAGCCCTTAGCGCTTGCAATAGGGTCTCACTGAGATTTCTAATCAGAGTGACACTAGCAGGGACCAGCTTTTAAAATATTCATGATGCATTATCAAGGGGTTTGAACTTTTTCCAGATTCTTTCTGTTTAAGAGAGAGGAATATCCAGGGAGAGAAACATACTTTCATAATGACAACAGTATGCGCCATTTGCCATTGTGTGTTCTAAAAAGAGGTGTCATTAATAAAAGTTAAAAATACATTTTAACGTAATAATTGTTTTAGCTGATTGGCACCCCTTGCTGAGGGCCTCTGCACACTAGTACAAAACCATGCATTATGAAACAATCAAGGGAGCATCCTCAAATGCCACAAATCCCAGGGGTAGGAGTGAAAATTCCCCTAAAATACAATACATTAAATATGACACGCATAAAATACATGCACTTCTATTAAAATAGGAACCAAAAGGGCTGAGGTCTGAAATGCTTTTGCATGACTCAGTGGGCTGGTGGTTTTCATCTGTTCAAAGGATGCATCCTCACTAGGAAAAAGGGTGTGGTCTTAAGAGCAGAAGGCAAAAACACTAGTGAACACAAAGCAGTGTATAGCTTTTACGTGTTAGCAGCTTATGGTAAAGACTAGGAGAAGCCGGGCTTTATGTTGACCTGCTAATATATGTGAATCTTATAACCTGCTGCTATAACAGGCATAAATTGGCAAGCTTAACACAGGAACCAGGAACCGACAGGCCCTAGAATTTTGAGCCATGAGACGTCCCTTCATGAATATTGGCTTATGCATATTGGTGAAGTAGAGTGGGGAAGCTTGTGCCGATGCTGATGATAAATTCACACCAAAAAGTCAGCATTCAAAAAGACTTGCCCTCCAAATAGCTCCAAATAAACTCTGGCCTATGTTGAGATGAAAAGAAATTCCAGAAATGCAGGTCCGCACTGGAAATGGATATCGACCCGTCTTCTGCCCTTCAATCATTATACTTCAGGGTGGTTTGCAGCCCCAGGAGTCAGAGAACATTCAGCCAATGGAGTAACACAATTGGGTCCCATCCTGTAACATCCATTACACTATAAGAATCTATTCACATTTGCACAGTCTACCTCGCCTCCCAAGTTTCCTGGAAAATGCCTTGTTTGGGCAGACCCATCCCATGCTGGGTAGACCACTTGCAGGAAGCGTTATTATTTTATAGTTTCCATACATGCATTTTAAATGACCTAACGGGGGTGGGAGCCTCTTGTTTTGCATTATCAGGTTCCAAAGCAACAGAAACGCACCGTGGTGCCAGCATTGTCATTGTGACACAGTGTTGTCATATTGCTGCACACATTCCCTACAGTCTGTGGGCCCCAAGATAAAACGTCCAAACGTGGGCCTCCTATAGACTATATATTCCCACCTTAAGGGGAGCAGTGGCATCTGAACCCAAATTCCAGAAGGGTAGCTCTCCGGGGCAGAGGAGAGGGGTCAAAATAAACTGGCTTCAGTCCCTACGCTCCCTGTATCTCTAGGGGGCTATGATGAAGTCGAGGGAATAGAAGGGCAAAGGGGAAATTAAGGCATTTTAATACCAGAGAACAATCTCAAAAGCAAGTTTGTTTACAAGCAAACAATCAGAGGTGCATGCTAAAGTTATTTGCAGTGGCTTCTTGTCTTGGAAATTCTTTGCCTGATTCATCACGCTGAGTATAGGCCGTCCCACTCTGGAAATCCCTGTTGTAGTGCTGCAATTTCATCTGCAGCAGCAGCAGCAGCTGTGTGAATTTTATTGGAGAGGGCTTTCAGCTTTTAATAGTTTCCACTGAAAAAAAATCTATGAAGTGGTTTGCTGCATTCACATGCTGCACACCATGTGCACCCAAGCTGTCAGCAGCCATCGCAGACGGGACTTTACTTATGACGTGAGTTGTGGTCAATAGAGGAAGCAAAAAAGAGGAACCCGAGGTTTCTATTAATCGAATGGGGCATATTGCCTTACAGGAATCTAGGATGTATTACTACTGATTTACATATAACAGAGAGTGAGGTGCATTTCTGAGATGTACCATAAGTAGCCGAGAACAGGCAGTCCAAGAAATTGAAAGCTACTTCCTAGAAATTTTGTCAGTCCCAGCTGCCACTGCTGAGAACTTTCTAGGTCAACGAGTATGAAATGGCACCTGTGTCCCTTCCCCTTTTCCTCCAACGGTGGTTGTATTTCTGTGGTGGGTGGTCAGTTTGTATATCCTTAAACAGGAATAGTTTGTGTCACACGTTGGGCTGTTTCAACATAAAAGATGCTGTGTAAAGATACAGGATAGCTCAAAAAAGTATGAAAACTAAGAATCTCCCATTAGTAGAGGACTCTGTAAAAGGATGCTGTCCATGCTAGGACAGCAATTGGGTGTTTGCAAAATGTGGGAAGGCCCAGAGGTGAAAAGTGTCTTGGAATATTTTAATCACTTCTGCCTTTAGTTCCAACCTAACCCTGGGCAGTCAGAGGAACTCAGAAATGGAAAATAAGGGAGGGAAATAATGAACACCACTTGTGCAAACCTCACAGTTTGTCCCAGATATTTGGATGCTCCCAGCATTTTACTATTAGGCATCTGGGTTAAGAGCAAAGAGTGATTTTAAGCTATCTTTGCACTGGACCTGCTGGGGGTTGTTTGGTACTCAGTGAAAGTTAGAGGAGTTTTTAGGACTACTGTTATTTACACCATCTTGTAAGAGCTGTCTAGGGTATGTTTCCATGTGAAGGGACTTCCTAGCTGCCCATAGGTAGTTTCTTCACACCTCCCTGGCAATGAGGTATAGAATAGAGCTAAATGTAGTCCTTTGTTTGACATTTGGGGTGAAGATTCTTAAGGATTTATTTTATTCAGACCCCTTTGCAAATCTCCAGTGATCCACAATTCTACAGTACACTGTCAGATTTAGCCAGTGTCTCTAGTGCTGGGAGAAACTGCCAATATTTCCTTTAATGGAATTTGTGAATGAAGGCTGGTATATTTGTTTATTTGGACAAACACAGTTCCTTGAGTGAAAATTACTGCAAAATTCTTCTCTCCAAATAATCCTCTGAGTTTTCATGAATTTGCATGGCATGAAAAATGTGTTGCCTTTGCCAAGAAATGTTGATGTTTTTCATATCACCCCATCTCCTCTGTACAATAAGACACTTCCTGATCTGTAAAAATGGTCAGCCATTCAATCTCACAACACATCTGAACTCAAAACAATGCTTTGCTTTTAGGCCAGGGGTGGGGAATCTTTTTTGGGTCGGGGCCACTGACCCACAGAAAAACAAGTTAGGGGCCACACACAAGTGAGACGCGAGAAGCAAAACAAAAACAAAAACAAAAAAACCCCAAGGCTTTACTGATGTGCCCCCCTGACTGAGGAGACAGACACTCCCCCAGTCCCCACATTCCTCTCACACACCAGAGCCTGGGGGTAAGGGGCAGGCTAGTAGATTTTGTGTGCTCCAGCCCCAGAGGGCAGGGCGGGGCTGGAGCACTAACTCAGGCTCCCCAATGGTGTGGGGGGATCTCCGACCCGGGCGGGGCTAGATCCAGGCAAGCCGGGAGCCACATCAGGCCCCCGGGGCTTTGGTTCCCCACCACTGTTTTAGACCCACAAGAATGGGATTTTTTTTCTTATTGATTTTACTCATGGAGAGATTCTCTAACTTGGCTTCATGCATTAACTTCAGGAGGGAGGACTGCAAGGCACAGCTGATCCCTAAATCAGAAAGATGCCCAATTGGGCATGAATTTCAAATAAGTTAATTTATTGTGATTTTATTATGTAAATAGCAATAAGTGGACCAGGTCCCAAATATGTTAGACACTGTACAAATACAGACCGAAAAGAAGGTATTTACCTAAAGCAGTTTACAATCTATGCCATAAAGAGTTTAAAATTAACATCAAAATCATATATGAGCCAAGGATTCAGGGCTTCATGTGAGGCGTCTGGCATAGATAAAACAACAATGAAATCCCACAAGCTGCTTTAACGTGATTTTCACCTCAGAATAGTCACAAAGTCTACTTTTCTCACAAGATTTTTCACCACTTTGCATCAAAATCTCATGAGCTCTCAGCTACCTCAAATCCAAAATCAAAGCTAGACTTCTTATAGATTTGGCGTTGACCTGAAACCAAAACCTTAGGTTGAATTCAGCACCACAGAGTCGCTTCCTAATCCCTAGCCCTCACGACATTTAAATTGCTATAGAACTATCGTTCCAGTTTTGGCCTGTTTCTAATTATATTTGAAACCAATCCTCAGGCAACCAAAGCTATTTCGTTCTCCATTAACAACCTCCCCACCCACTCCTCAACTCTGACAAAATAGAATTGTCCACTGCCTCTTTCTAGTAGGCTAGAAAATTGGTTTGTATTATCACATATGAAGCATGACATCCCCCCATTCAAAAGTAGAGGGTTTGGACCCTAGTGCTGCAGATCCCATATAGCACCTGACTTGCTGCTTTATTATGAAAAACATGGGCTCTCTATTTGCTGCTTATTATTATCCCATTGCATATTTCGCAAGAGCACAGGTGCTAGCCTCCAGCATTCTGGCCAAATTCCAACATGGGTAATTACATTCTCCCAGCCTAAATTCCCTCTTGCAGGTTCAGCTGAATACAGATATTATTCATCTTTGCCCCACTGTTCTATAGTGTAGCAGTGCAGTGTTACGTTGCTGCTATATTTTACACCAGAGAGGGCTGCATGTAAATGGCAGATAGAGTGCTTAATATGACATGAACGCACTGAAAGCTACTTCAAGATGAAAAGCATTAGAAAAATGCTAGATATTGTTATGCTTTCAGCAGATCGTCACACATTGTACTTTGTATTTTTTTGCTTCTTTGGCACTGACTGGTTCAAAGGTTTAACACAGAGAGATGGTTGATCCCTGTAGAATCTGGACTGGGAACTATCCCTGAAAATTGGCCACCTTTTGTTCTGGATTTCCAATTGGTTCCTAGGAGAGCTGTCACCTGGAAACATTGGGAAGAGAGATAAGAGATGGGGATTGGGATGAGCATATGCAATAAGTGGGTGGAAGGGGAGAAACAGGGAAGTATTATAGTTCTAAACATATTTAATTAATGTTCAAAATGAGTTTGGGGGTTCAATATACAGCTGGTAGGCAGGAAGAGCAAAGGAAATACATTTTTTCTAATTACTAGGGGGCTGCATCCCCTGCTCACTATGCTCACCAACCCCCCTCTCTCTGAGGGCAGGCAGCCCCGACTCTCCCTGCAGCCACCAGGGAGGGCCAGGCTGAGGCCACTCCAGCCCCAGCTTTCTCCCCACAGCCACTGGGCCAAGGCCGCAGCACGGCAGCCTCGGGTCCCACCCTCCATCACCGGGGATGGGGCAGGGAGGGAGGAGGCTGCGCAGCTGAGGGCAGGGGGGCAGCGGGACACAGAGTGACATAATGACATCATTCTGTCGTCCCACGGGAATTTTTTTTTTAGAGAGAGAGAGAGAGAGATTTTAAACCTGATAATATTTTATCAGCTCACTGCTGAGGCTTCTGAATTATGGGGCTGCTCAGCACCACCTGGAGGCCATATTGTCCATTATCTGAACAAAGACCCCACAAATTCACACAGAGGTAACATCAGGATGTTTATGCCCTCACACTGCAAGCAGGTAGTAAAAAAGAAACTCCAGTCAAACAGGGCAGTAAATTTCCTGTTGAAAACTGCATGTCACATTTCCCAGAAGAAGCTGACACTATTTTTCAACACCATTTGGACTGATATATGTGACACTGTCTGGGTAGTGAGAATTTGGTTCTTTGTATTTTTTTCTAAAGTCCATTGTGCAGTAGCTATTGTAATCTTCTCAGTAATATTAAATAATCCCAACAAGCAAAAGCCTCTTTCAAAGCCATTTACATTTAGTCCAGGGCACAACCCATCCAAATCCTTAAAAGCAAAGAAATGCACTTGATTAAGGGCAAGGACTCCCCCATTTGGTCACCTACTTTGCACTGCCCATCCTACTTAACCACTGGGGCCTATGACAAGGGGAGGCGGGGTTGTCACATGTAGTGGGGGTTGGTTCCATTCCTGGCCTGCCCCAGGACTTCAGGAGAAAGAACATTGTTACCTTTACTCCTAACTCTGATCTGCTCCAGAGCAACCAAGGATTGATCCCAGGTGACATTGTCCCGCTGATGTGTCAAATATGGAGCCACAGCTACTTAATGGTAATATAACCACTGGCATTTATGGAGATAGGAGACCATATTTCCCAAGGGCTGAATAGGTTTAGAGGAACATTATTTTTTTCAGGGCATAGCACAGTGTCAGAGGTATGTTACTATGGTGTCCGACAGCATCAGGTCTGTTGGTTAGGGCTCCATATTTTCAAATTTAGCTCGCACTTCAATATAACGCGTGAGAAGCTCCTTGTGCTGCTGGGCAAAAGCAGCATGGAGAGTCACAGAGGGTTGTGTTTGTGCCCTTTTTGAGTTCTGTTAATTGTTATGAAATTTAAACCTCGGAAAGTGGATTTGGGTGCCACAAGAAAGATCACCTCTTGCCTGTAACAATAGTTGCACTCCTAACACTAGAAATATACAAGGATTCTTTTTGACTCTGATTAGTCATGTGGTAATACCTAACAATGCCTCGGAATGAAGGGTGTATGCTTGGGTGAAAGAGCATTCGAAGCCAGGGGCAAAAGAAAAGATGTCCTGGTTTCGGTTCTAGCCATGAACCTGGGTGAACCTGACTCTGATGCAAACAGTCTGCAAATACTTGCATTGCAGTGAAAACATCCTGCAGTGACACCAGCCCACAAGAAGGCTGATGTCCTACATGCTAGCAGCCCCTCCTGACAGCATTAGTGATAGGAGATAGCCACCTCCCCTCCTCTTCTCCCCATGCACTGGGAAAGACTCCTAAGGTATAGGACTTTTCTTGACCAGGCACAACCTTCCCATGCTCCAGCAATGGGCTTGCAGGGTTGGCCCTCCTTATTTGGTCACACAGAGAGGTTAAGGTCTTTTCAGCGGTCCACTGCCCTAGAACAGTGGAGACTGATTCTGGCCATGGAGGAGCTGTGGCTCCACAGCTCCCCACTCACTAGAGTAGCTGGCCATGCCCATGAGGAGAGGGACAGAGTATGCTGCTCTCACAAAGGGGGTGAAGTAATTTACTCCCCTTCCATACAGACATCCTCGGAGTTAGGGGAGCACAAAGGGGGAAGTGTGACTCTGAATGAGTCTATTCCCTACTCAGTGTAGCGCTGCCCTTCTCCCCATCCCCTTAACCCTCCTCTTCAAGGCACAGTGTAAGGTTAGAATCCATGCCACTAGCTTGTTCCTCAAACACGCTCCCCTCTCCAGACACTCTTCTCGTCCTTCTCATTTGTTACTTCCCTGACGCCGCTGGCCACTCTACTCCTAAGACCCATGCTTCAGACAGGGGAACCCAGAGTGAGGCTTCCTTTGGGCCTGTCACTGCCCCATGCAGCTACCCTTTTCTGCCACCTCCTCAGCCCCATTAAAGGTGCAAGCAGTTGGGGGGGGGGTCTTCTGGACAAAGAAGCTAAACTACCTTTGTTTATTTGCCAAGGGACAGGCTGGCTTTGAAATGTGCTGAGCTATGTGCATGTTAGGTAAGACTTGAATAAACAACACAAGCGCCATCTCGGTAAATGTACACTCATAGCGAAACTTCCCTTTTGGGAGAATTATTTCAGTGATAAGAAAGCAGCGAATAGCAAGCTGCACTAGAGTATCATGTTTACTGTGGCACTAACAGGTGTTTACAGCCCTTACAATGTATCACTTTGTAGATCATACGAGCAGTCATTAAAAAGACATTGCCATTGTATACTAGAGCGAGAAGAGGTGCTTCAGTTGTCCAGGTGATGAGCTGGTATAAATGGGTGTCATGCAAACTCTACACTGTTATTGGGACGTGACTTCAAGATGTGTAGATAGACACCCACGCTGGCCAACTGCAGAGCTGTCTTTTGTGATATATGTATGTATAGTGTCTCGCTTAGTAAAAGTGGGGCACCTAGGCATGACCCCAACACAGATAGCACATTTATTCTTCTGCAAGTGAGGGAATGTGTTTGCTGGCTTGAGCCAAGAATCGTGCCAATTTTTTGGCTCCAGCTGGTCTCAATCACTGCACCTCAGACCTGGCCTGCACGCTCTGCCATTGTGGTGTTAGAAAACCCTGCTCTGCTGTGCCAATGCACCTGACTCCTTACCCGTACTGCCCAAACAGGATGGGCCACAATGGACAGCAGTACAGCTCTACCGTGTGCTTAGAAGTAGCAGGAAGCAGATGTTTGCAAGGGGTTGCTTATATGCTGCTCTTCTCCTCCTGTCCCCTTGTTCCTCATCACTCAGTTACAAAAAGGTCCCTTCAAACCATGGAGCAGGAAAAATAGGTTGGCTTTAATAGAGTAAAGGCCTGGGTGTCCAAGGCGTGGTGAGAGGCAACCATCCTAGTAGCTGATGGCCATGATGCAGCAAGGATTGAATTTGTTAGCAATTGTCAAGTATCAGAGGGGGTAGCCGTATTAGTCTGGATCTGCAAAAGCGACAAGGAGTCCTGTAGCACCTTATAGACTAACAGATGTATTGGAGCATAAGCTTTGGTGGGCAAAGACCCACTTTGTCAGATGCAAAGACCCACTTCGTCAGATGCATCTGACGAAGTGGGTCTTTGCCCACGAAAGCTTATGAGCTTATGCTCCAATACATCTGTTAGTCTATAAGGTGCTACAGGACTCCTTGTCGCTTTTGTTAGCAATTGTTTAGCTGAGAAGTGAGTCAGTGTGAGCTGCTGTTCTGCCAGGTTCAACCAGGAACAAAGGAGAAGAAAGGAGATAGGATGGACCAGTGATTAGGGCACTAGTGTGACCAGGAGACTGGGCTGAAAATCCCTGCTCTTCCACACGGGTCCTATGTGAGCTTGAGCAAGTCCCTCGGTGATAATGTTGGTGTGGTGCTCAGATACTACAGTAATGGGAGCTGTACAAGTAGCCAAAAGAGAGAGAGAGAGAGAGAGAGAGAGAGAGGTCTGCTTCTGTTACTTATGAGCAACAGCATTGAAAGGGGCACACTCCTCTGGAGAGGGAGGTACTGTCTGAAAGAAAGACAGCCATCAGCAGATAAAAATCCAAATCCTTCAATCTTCCGGGTAGTGATTTGGTTTAGCACTGCATTCTGTACGTGAAGCCACAGCTCACTCATGGCACTGAACGGAGGGACAAAGGGCAGGGGGGGAGCGTGGGAGCCTGCCAGCGCAAATGCCCAGATGAGGAAGCTAGCGAACATAAATTAGGAAACCTGAGTAACTCTTCCTGTGTTGTTATGTTCTGCTTGTGCAAAGAGGAGGAAATGTTTGCAATGCTGATTTCTCAGAATGACTGTCTGAATGCAGAATCTCCCTGTCTCCTTCCCTCGGTGGAGGCCCTTGCTCAACTCCTGCATGGGCTGGGCTGGGCTGGGTTAAGTTATGTTTGGGGCCTTTGCTGAATACAGGCTCATTCATCTGGAGCCTGAACGTGTACATTTTTGAAAAGCTGTCCGCCAAGTTATGCGCCTGTGAAGATAATGAACCACTGTTTTTTGCTCCTCTTTTATAAAGGGCAAAACTCGTTCCATCCCAGTGTCACAGTCACTGGCTTCATGTTCTTCATAGATGAAGTCACCTACAGCATTTGTGCATTTCCTAGCTCTTCATTTCAGAGACACGATGATGTAGCGTGCATTTATTTATTTATTTTCTCAGGGTTTGCAGCAGGGACAGAAGACACGCTACTAATGTCTTTGAGATAAATTAGAGGCCAGTGAGTCACAGCCACATGAGTCTACCTCCCAACCCCAGGCCTCGCCTTGTGTGTCGTGATTTGTTCGTACAAGTTGTGTCCCAGGCAAGGAGTGGAGTACAAAGAAATATCCTAGTGGCAACTGTAGCTATTTCCCAGCTCAGGAAACTAAAATGTATGGACTGTTTTCATGGTAAAAGCTGCTTCCTCAGTTGTGTTATAGAAAGTGCTCCCAAGGCTTTTCATTACTTCTGTAGTTAAACAAAATGAAAAACAGAGACAAATATGCTAAACTGGGTTCGATTTTCTCCAGTGGCAGCAATTTACAAAACATATTGGAAGATACTGTAAGGAAAAGGAACAATAGGATTTTGAGGTGGTGCATGTCTAAACAATCCAACAGGATTTATCTAATTGATCAGAAGTCGGACAAAGAGCTTGATTTTCCACAGTTCGGGTATGTCTACACTTGCCCCCTAGTTCGAACTAGGGAGGCTAACGTAGGCATTCAAAGTTGCAAATCAAGCCCGGGATTTAAATATCCCGCGCTTGATTTGCATCTTCGGCGGTCGCCATTTTTGAAATTTACAAGTCGGACTAACTGCCCGGCGTCTACATGCGGCAGGGACCCGGTAGTTCGAAATAAAGCCCTAGTTCGAACTACCTGTTATTCCTCCTGGAATGAGGTTTAACAGGTAGTTCAATTTAGGGGCTTTAATTGAAATACCGGTCCCTGCCACGTGTAGACGCATGAGCAGTTAGTCCGACTTGTAAATTTTAAAAATGGCGACATCGAAGATGCAAATCAAGTGCAGGATATTTAAATCCCGGGCTTGATTTGCAACTTCGAATGCCTACATTAGCCTCCCTAGTTCGAACTAAGGGGCTAGTGTAGACATACCCTTCAAGTGTGGAGAGTTGCATATTGTGTTTATACATAAGTATATGTATGTAACATGCAATTTACATATATGCTTTTAAAATAAATTAATTATAAATTATACACCTTGCATGCATACATACACACACAAGTAAAAGAAGTGGAGCTGGTAGCAATATCTGTAGTTAAGGTCACCAGAAACTTGAGATTATAAAACCATGCTTCCTATGCTGATAACTTGGTCAAATTTTAACCATTTGGGCTGAAATTTTCCAAGCCGGGTATCTCCTTGACACTTTCTTTTCTTGTTCATGAGGGGGGAGATTGTTTTGATTTGTATAGTTTAAGCAAAAATGGTTCAGCTATTTTTCAGAAGATTGGGAAAATATGTTTTGCCCATGTTAACAAATTCTTACAACTGTTTTGTTGAGAAATTCTTGTGTCTTCATGCTTTGGAGAAGGTACTTAAAATTTGGCTGAGAAGACTCAGGTGCAGGATGTGCCTTTTGCTGTGCATATAAAAAAATTTCTCAAATTTGGCTTCTGAAAAACCTCAGTTTGCACATTCACTGTAGAGACTTGCTAGGTAGTGGCAGCTGAATTATTCTGGTTACATTGAGCCAGCAGTGAGAAAGACAAGGAGGAAGCTGCGTGGTCTGAATGCAGCAGGATGAGAAATGGCAAGGGGGCAGGAAGAGAGGAGGTTGTAAGAGTTGGAGAAAAGGGGGGGATTGAAGTCAGGTTGCTGGTAGGAATAGGAGGGGAAATGGGAGCAGAAGAGGAGCAGAGCGAGACAAAGGCAGAATGATCTATAAGCATTAGAGCACACTCCCCTCTGGAAACTGCAACTGAACCCAGGAGTCCTCAGTCTTCACATTCATCTGTGGTGGGCAATTAGCTATGAAACCCGCTGGCAAAGGGTACGTCTATACAGCAGCGTTATTTTGGAATAACTGATGTTATTTCGGAATAACAAAGTGTGGATCTACACAGCAAAACATTATTTCAAAATAATGTTGAGCTGGAGGACTTCTTACTCTGACGCCTGTAACCCTCCCTTCAACTTCCTGCTGTGTAGACAGCGCCAAAAGCCGAATTAAGCTATTTCAACTTCAGCTACGCAATTGACAGATCTCAAGTTGCATCGCTTATTTCGGCTTTAGCCCTGCTGTGTAGACATGCCCAAAGTGTGCATATGGCTCATCTCCTTCTAGTCCATCAACACAGAGGATAATACTGTTACTTTGTTATTTTAAATGAGGAAAAACATTAAAAATACATTAAGCTGGTAATATCAAGTTCTCAAAAGTTATGGAATTCCAGAATTAAGGTTGCTATATTTTGATGCCTTAATGTTATTTTACTTTTTCTTATGCAGTATAATATAAATAAGTGTTAATATAATTGTGACTTTCCCCAGAGTACTACCTGGACAGCTGTGTTCCCTCAATTCACCAGCCTGGGGTGTGTCTCTTACTTGTTTCATTGTGAAAGCAACCACTCCTGTACAAACACATCCTCCAACATGCAAGTCACTCCCAGCCATACTGCATGAGTGCTACAGCCACCCACCCGTGAATTGCATCGTAGGGTAACAGACTCCCAGTCCCAGACTTTCTTCCAGAAAGGTGTGTGTTGTCTGCCCAGCCTCCTGGACCACACAAGCTCATGTAAAATTAGCCATTTCGTTAATAGAAATGATATACACAAATCCTGTTATCACAAAAAGAGTTTTTCAAACACTTTCATCCAAGCACACTGGTATAGGTAAAACTAATACCTAACTTAACAAGCTAAGCAAGTTAGGGCAAGGTGCGGGGGACTCAAGGCAAGGGGTGGGAAGTGCAGGAGTCAGGGCAGGGGGTTGGGTTTGTGGGGGGCTCAAAGCAGGGATGAGAGGTGCAGGAGTTAAGGAAGGAGTGGGGGATTCAGGGCAGAAGGTTGGGTGGGGAGGGTTCATGGCAGAGGGTAGGGGAGTAGGATTCAGGGAAGGGGGGAAGGACAGGATTCAGGGGACTCAGGGCAGGGGGCTGGAAGGTCAGGGGAGGCTCACCAGGGCCTCCTGCAGCAGTGATGGCCACACAGGTCCAGCAGTAGCTCCTGGCATGCCCGGGGCTGCACTGCTGCTGGGGTGGCAGTTGCCTGGGGCGCCTGAGGCCATACTGCTGCATGGTGGTGGCTCCTGGGGCCATACTACTGTGGTGATGGTTGCTGCCCAGGGCACTTGGGCCACGCCGGTCTGGTGGCAGTGGCTGCCTGGGGTGCCCATGGAGATGGAGACTGTACTGCCTGCCCACCCCGACTCCGTAACTGGCACTGGGGCTAAGGGCTGAGGGGCAGTGGCTTGGGCTCCCCATGTGGTGGCTGAGGAGGGGGCAGTGGATTGGGCTCACCTGTGGAGCATGGGGGTTAGACAGGGAGAGGACTCAATCATGGCCAGCACAGGAACCTTACCAGTGGACAGTGGCTGGAAATGTTCAGAGCCCCTCTCCCAGCTGTCCACTCTCTTACTGGTGCAGTTGCCCCCCTTTCCCTCCCCCCTCCCACCCCCCCGGCCCATGTCACTCTGAAGCATAACTGTCCCTCCTAGCAGTCCCCTTCTTTTTTTGTGTTATGGAAAACAACCCCATTCCAGGCACATCCTATTTTCCTGGCACAACCAAACCCTGACCTTGCTTTATGTTTGGATAAGAGGAAGCTGCCTACCACATTTGGTAGTCCTAGCTCTTACTGTTTAGGAGGAGTTCTTGAATAAATGGACTTACAGATGGACAGACACATGGACAGACAGACAGATACACAAATGCTCTAAAATATGTAGCAGACAGCCTATAAGTAGCAGACAGTGAAAGATATGCATGCCAGTTAAAGAGTAATGGACGCTTTGTTGTTTCAGTTACTCCTAAAAGTGAAATATATCTAATGAACTATTTTTTTTAAATGTAGAAAAATGTAGCATTAAAACTGGGTGACAAACCTCTCCCAACAACCAATGGCTGCTTAGCATAAATCGCCAGAGAAGGCAGAGGAACTCATGTACAAGCAGAGTACTTCAAATACTGCTTTAAAAACCCCAGGGATAGAGTGCTCATCACTTACGCTGTTGATGAGTTTGCATTTGCACAAGTGTTCCCATTAATGTCAATGGGACTATTCATGTGAGTAAGTGCACAATATGGTCAATGGCAAATATTATTTTAGATAGATGTTAAAAAACCTTACCATACCAAAGAGTCTTCCTCACAGCCAAAAACAGTCATTACTTTAAGAAGGAAATCTCTCATTCAGGCTATGAGCAGGTAATAAGCTACTCCACCAATACGTGATGTCCCTCACGTATTATTTCATATAGATAACCACTCTGGCCTCAATCCTGAAGCATGTTGTAATGACATAGAATACAGAGCAAAACTGGAGGGAGTGGGTGCTGAAAGGTTTATATGCAGAGGTTATGAGAAGATGGTTATTAGAGAAAAGGGTGCTGGATTTAAAGTGATTTATTACAAATTGAGTCTAAATTAAGACTAACCTATTGTTATTAATTATTGTTTGTATTAATATAGGGTTTAGGAGCTCTAGTCAAGGAAACTACATAGACCCATCTTTTAAAAAATTATTAAAATTATTGGGTTTATTAAAGTTAAATGAAAAATATGTCCAAGTACTTTTAAGTAATCGTTAGAAACTTGCAAGAGAAAAAAAGAATTTGAGATTCTGTTACATTCTCATTCTATTGATGATATCAAAATCTATTTTCCCTAATCCAACTACTAGGAGTTTCTCCTGTCCATCGTGAAGTCATGATTAGAACAATATGATTAAAGCTACTTACTTTAATCATCCTTTAATTGGTAGAGAAATCTCCATTTGTGGGCGACCAACATGTGATCCTGATTATGTAAATTATATGCACTAATGTCCTTGAGGATTGTCACATCTGAGAGCTGTCCCTAGGCCTTTGAAATGATGAATTACTGACCATAAATCTGCAATTAGCAGATGAATTACTGAGCATACTGATATCATCTTGCATGTTGCTAAATATTTTCTAAATGAAAATAATTCTGATAGCATACTATAATTTATGGTTACAGTGCATATCTTCAGGTTAATAGAAGAGGTGAACAAATGAGAGGCTGTCTGGAATTTTTTATTTAGAACAATAGGCCAAACCCTCTGCTGACATAGCCATGCTGAAGAGAACAAAGTTCCATTAGCAGAGAATTTGGCCATTTGTTTCCAGCTGGCTCCAATGAAGATGGTAATTTGAGTTCCTTTTTGAGGAAAAGATTAATATATTTGTTGATATAAAAGGAAAAAGATGGCAAGAGCCCAGCCAAGGGTACATTTAACTAGTGAATCTAAAGGCTGTGCAGTTTGTATTTCTTAAAGAGAATTTCCCTCCCTTCCCCCGAACAACATCAACTCTTCCTTTAAAGTCACTATTTAATTTAACCATGTTGCTGTCTGATAGTTTCTGTGACTTGGGAAGCCTTTCCATTTGCTCATAAGGTCAGGCAAGCTGTGGTGCATTAAAAACACACTGCATAGATACATAAACAACAATCTTTTTTCACTGTTTAGCACTTCTTCGCCTTTGGTTAATTTTGTCCCTCCGTTATAATTTTGTCAGTAGTATTTTTGCCCTTCGCACAAATTAGCTGATCAACCTTGATGAAAAGGATGATGAATTTTTATTCACAGGCTGTACTTGGTCTGTTAAAAACACCATATCTTCTAATTCATTTCTTATTTTGTTATTACTGTGTTTACAGGGATTATTTGTATGAGATAAATGACTAGTATCAATTGGTAATAATGGCTTTATAGTACCTCATTTCCTGTTCATGCCCTGGAAACCTTAATGTATAATGTGGATTTTCCTCCTGAAGGTAATCAATGTTCTTGGCTTCGAGGAAGATGCTTGTATGACAGAACATTAGTCATTTTTAAAATATAAGTATTAATTCTTCTTCGGGGGTCCCCGTGGGTGCTCCACTTAGGTGCTTCATCCCTACTGTGCACACAGCCTGGGAATCTTCATTAACAGTCCCCCACCCACCGGCACGTGCTGCACTATTGCGCAATCATTCGGGATGACAGTTGAGCATGCGCCGGCAGCAGTTCCCTCAGTTCCTTCTCAACCACCGCCGGCATCGGTCGCAATTAGAGTGTCTCCCCTCAGATCATTTCATAAACCTACCTTACCAGTCCGTTACTTCTTTAATTAACAAGACAGAGAGAGAGCAACTCAGCGGGACGAACAGCTGCGGCCGCATCCCTTGCGACAGCCCCAGTAGCCCTGTCATGCCAGCATCTCCTGGCTTTAAAAGGTGCACAGGGTGCGGAGCATTCATCGTGGCAGCGGACAGCCATGAGCAGTCAGCCTGGGTCAGCCTCTGCCTGCATTGTCAGTGGCTCGCCCCACGTTCAAAAAGAGCATGAGAACTGCAGAGGCGCAGCCTCTTTACGGGTGCACCATGGCAGAAAAACAGCCTCAAACAACACCCTCCTCCCCCACGGTCATTCCTACAGGGGTGGAGGCCAAGAAGAGCACTCCCATGCAGCGACGTGCAAAAGAACAGGAGCGGGACAGGAGCGCAAAATGTGCCAGATCTCCCACAGAGGCTCCAACTGCCGGCAATAAAAGATCTTCCGGCAGGGAGCTGGAGATCAGTGAGGGTGAACACAGTGACAAGGGATCCTGCTTACAGAGAAGCAGTGATCCCAAAATGAAGCAAAGAGCCACTGGCCATGCTTCAAAGTTCCCCCCACAGCAGAGCAGCAGTACAGAGAGAAAAGCTGGTATCGCCTGCACTTCAGAAGCCCGCCAAGCCGCACAGCAATAGAACGCCACACGCAGCAAAGCCCTTGGTATCATCGGTACTGGCACAGGCCAAAAAAACATGGTGCTATTGGGGACAGTGGGGGAGAGCACCATCATTCCAGGTACTCTCATATACTACAGAGAGGGACCTAGCAATAGCCTCAGTGCCATGCTCCCTGCTGTTTGGTACTGATGGCACACCAAAGTCAAGAGGCTCGCTCTTCTATACTCCGGCATCACTAGTCTCACCACACTTCAGAGATGACAATGACAAAGAGCGAAGGAGCCACAGTGCAAAGACCCAATATGCGCCAATGCAGCCACGCCAGTCCCAGAACTGGCAGATGGTGCAGTGGTTACCCCCACTGCTACCACTCCCTGGGCACCCTACAGATACCAGCAGCTGCACCTTCCGCAAACCCAGGTGCCCAGGGTGCCATCAGCTGGCAACAACATGCCCGGAAGGGCTGACTACAGTCCAGACAGCTGAGACGCTGATTCTTCTATAGGGGACGCAATACAAGGGATGCTGATCCCCCCCAGAAGGATCTGGCCCAGCTACAGATGAGCAGAGTCTCCCCATGTCACCAGCTAAAGGGGATGATCTTAAGAAATTTCAGGACTTGTTCCAGAGGGCAGCAGACACGTTGGAGATACAGCTATCCAACGCCAGCCACAACAAACGTAAACTCATGAGTATCCTCCATTCACTGCAACATAACAAATTGGCTCTGTCAATGAATGAGGCATTGATAGAACTGGCAAAATCCCTATGGAAAACCCCGGCATCAGTGCCCGCAACGTCAAAGAAACAGGATAAGAAGTATTATGTAGCACCTGCAGGGGTGGAATTTCTATTCTCCCACCTCCAGCCGAATTCACTCGTAGTCGATGCAGCCAACCAGAAGGGGAAACAATACCAGTACCTCAGAATACCGAGTCACAGTAAAGAAGTGAAGAGACTGGAGACTATGGGAAAGAAAACATTTTCATCAGCCTCCCTTCAACTCAGAATTGCCAATTACGTAGCTCTACTAGCCAAGTATTCACACCAGACTTTTGAATCCTTGGAGTCCTTTATTCAATACATCCCAGAAGATATAAAAGATCAGTATGAAACAAATATGAATGAAGGGTCACTGGCTGCCCAGACAGCACTTCAAGCAGCACTGGATGTGGTGGATACAGCTGCTAGGTCCATGGCCTCCTCAGTGGTGATGCTAAGAGCGTTGTGTCTGCAACTGTCCAGATTCCCCAAAGAGATTCAATCGAGCATTGAAGATCTGCCATTCGAAGGAGAGAAACTCTTTGTGGAGGCGACAAATTCATCTCTTCACACACTCAAGGACTCCAGAGCCATGCTATGCGTTCTGGGAATCCAGCTCCCTGGCACCAAGAAAAAGCAATATAAGCAATAAAATCAACGGTTCAGAGTGCCAATATTCATACAACAACACAGATCCTACAAGAACAGGAGACGCAAGAGACAAACTCGTCGGAGGCAGGTGAACGAATTCCCATCGTCACAAGCATCCACATCACGCCAGCAGATTTGAGGACTTGGTCGAGGGCATAACAGCCCCCGGTTCTCTAGGGCAGGCAGACATAAGAGCACAGATCTTCAGCAACAGACTCACCGACTTCAATCCTGCATGGGAAACCATCACTTCAGACCAACAGGTCCTAGAAATAATACAATCTGGATACTGCATACCATTCACAAAAGTTCCACCATCCCACCCCACTTCCCTGTCCCTCTTCAGGTACCTCTCTCACAAGAGTGTCCTCCAGGAGGAAGCACAACGTCTATTGCTGGTAGGCGCTATAGAGGAGGTACCCACTCAATACAGGGGGAAGGGATACTATTCCCGATACTTTTTAACCGTCAAGAAATCGGGTGGGTGAAGACCTATCTTAGACTACAGGGACTCAACTAGTATGTCAAGTGTCAGCGGTTCAAGATGGTTACACTAGCGAAGAACATACCCACTCTAGAGAAAGGCACATGACTATCGACCCTCGACCTCAAGGATGCATATTTCCATATATCAATTCACCTGGCACACAGACAATTCCTCAGATTCACCATCAAGGACTCTCACTAACAATGCAGGGTACTACCATTTGGGCCGTCCACGGCACCAAGGGTTTTTACAAAAGTCATTTCCGTGGTGGAAGCACACCTGCAAAGAAATCAGATAAACATATTCCCTATCTTGATTATTGCCTGATTATGGCATCCACATACAACGGAGCAGAACATTCACTGGGGGTGACGAGAATGGTATTTGATACACTTGGCCTCCTACTGAACCTGGACAAGAGCAACCTTACCCCTACCCAGACACTGGAATTCATAAGAGCACAGTGTGACAGGGTCAGGCCAGGGAGCGGCTGCAGAGAGGGGAAAAGGCAGCCCAAAAGGGAAAAACCCCTGTGAGAGAAGCAGAGAACTGCAGCCCAATTAGATGCAGCTGGGAGGGAGCTGGCTCAGGCTAATTGGGGGCCAGCTGACTTCTCTGCTGTCTGTCTGAGGGCCTTTAAAAGCCTCAGCAGTTGGAGGCTGGAGAGGAGAGGGAGAGGACAAAAGGAAGGTGGTGGAGAGGCAGAGAGGAAGAAACCAGAGAGAACAATTTTGACCAGCATTAGGTAAAGGCAGCTAAGGAGGGAGCCTGTGGGCACGTGGCCCGGGCTCCCTACCATTGAGACCCGCTGCAAAACCCCTAACTGGGGGGGGCTAAGGGGAGGAGGCCTCCCCAGTAGTGGCTTGGGGAAGAGGGGCCCTTGCCACACGTGGTGCCAGGAGTGGGATCGTGGCTGTGAGGCCTCACAGCAACCCAAATCTAGCCAAGTTGACCCCTCGCAAAGCAAAAGTACCCATGGAGGACCTGGTAAAAGCACTGGTGCAGGCCACGGCTGCCCAACAAGAGGCTACTCGGGTGCAAGCAGCTGCCCAGCGGGAGTCGGTGCGGATCCAACAAGAAACCAACCAGTTGTTGATGAGCCAGGTAGCCCAGGACAGGGCCACCCTGCAGGAGGTGGTGAACCAGCTGAAAGCCCTGACAGTCCAGGCACGTGATCAAGATGCGGCCCGACCCTTACGGGCCAATTTCTACTTACAGAAAATGACAAAAGACGATGAGGTTGAGGCCTATCTCTTGGCCTTCAAAGGACAGCTTTGGGGAGGCCTGGCCTCAAGCTCAGTGGGCCAGCATTTTGGCCCCTTTTCTGAGCGAAGCCCAGAAGGCATACCTTGACATGGCAGAGGAAGCTGCATCCGACTACCCCCAGCTGAAAGCTGAGATCCTGGCACGGGCTGGGGTCACGGTCACAGTGAGAGCCCAGAGATTTCACGACTGGCGATATCGAGATGACCAGGGCCCCAGAACTCAGTTGTTTGATCTGGTCCATCTGGCCCGGAAGTGGCTGCGGCCCGACATCCACAGCCCGAAAAGATTATCGAGGTGATCGTTCTTGACCGGTACATGAGGTTTACCCCAGACCTTCGGGAATGGGTGGGCCAGAATGACCCCACGACGTTTGATGAGCTTGTGGCTCGTTGAGAGACGATTGACAGCTAAGGGACTTTCCCGCAGCCCCAGAGTCGAGGCGCAGCAGAGCAGAAGGTCCGCCTTCACCCCAAGGACCCGTGCCCTGAAGTTTCTGACCGAGTCCAGGCAGGAAGAAAGGAGGCGGAAGAGCGACCGGGACGGGCAAAAGACCTTGGGGTCTGGACAGGAGAGGGCCAGGGATCAAGACCCAACAGCCCAAAAGAAAGGGGCTGTCCGCCCAGGTTATAGGTGTTATGCCTGCGGGAGATAGGGCATATTATGCGGTTCAGTGCCCTAACATAGACGAGCCTATGCAATGTGACCTGGGGAACCTACAAAGTGTCCTAGTCAACCTCGTTGGGGTAGCAGTGGGCCCCCATCAGTATACCCAGCCCGTGAAAATGAATGGGGTAGAAACCACTGCCTTAGTAGATTCCGGGAGTGCAGTTACGTTGGTCTCAGGGAAGCTAGTGGGGCAAGATCAGCTGACTCAAGCCAAGTACACTGGGGTATCTTGTGTACACGGGGATACTAATTATTACCCCACCATCCCTGTGGAGATAGAAGTACAAGGGCGGGTTACAGAGGTAACTGTGGGGGTGGTCCCAAGGCTCCCCTACCCGGTGGTCATTGGACGACTTCCCGGGTTTAGTGACCTGCTACCACGGGACTGGGGAGGAGGATAGCTCCTCCCGGCCTTCCATGAGTTTTCCCAGGACCTGTTCTCGATGCCTGGGAACCCGGAAAACCCGACGGGAGAGGAGGGCCGCAAAAAAATTGGGGACCAGGATCTTGACCCAAGGTCGGAAGCAGGCACTGGTAGAGGGGAGGCCTACCCAACTACTAGAGCAGAAGCCCGGGACAGGATGAGCCTGAAGCAGGACCCAGCTCATCAGGGGAGGAAAGGGGGCTAGGTTCCTGGAGCCTGAGCAGGTGAGATCCCCAAGTGAGACCTTTGGGCAGGATCAAGCCAATGATCCAATATATCAGAATATCCGTAAGGAGGTGGTTGAAGTTAATGGGGTCCCAGTGGAGGAGGAACAAGGGCACGGGGCCCTACTATATAATCAAGGGGAGCTTCTATATAGGGTAGCTCATATACAGGGCCAAGAGGTGGAACAACTCTTGGTACCCCAAAAGCACCGGAGGGCAGTACTGGAATTGGCACACAGTCATCTATTTGGAGGACATCTAGGGGTGGATAAGACCCTGGACCGCATTCTTCGGAGGTTCTTTTGGCCTGGGATCTATGTAGAAGTCCAGAGGTATTGTGCTTCCTGCCCGGAGTGCCAACTACATGGGCCCGACCACACCTGAGGGCCCCATTAGTACCCCTACCAATCATTGAAATCCCTTTGAACGGATTGCTATGGACATAGTTGGCCCACTAGAGAAGTCTGCCGGGGCCACCAGAGCATACTAGTTGTAGTGGACTATGCTACTCGATACCCAGAGGCAGTGCCCCTACGCAACACCCTATCCAAGACCATCGCTAAGGAACTAATTCAAATCTTTTCTAGGGTAGGGATTCCTAAAGAAATCCTAACGGACCAAGGGACCCCCTTTGTGTCCAAGCTTATGAAAGACTTGTGTACCTTGCTCCGCATACAGGCCCTGCGGACCTCGGTATACCATCCTCAAACCGACGGTCTAGTTGAACGGTTTAACAAGACCCTAAAAAGTATGCTTAAGAAAGTAGTAAGCCGGGATGGCAAAGATTGGGATATGCTACTGCCCTACCTCATGTTCGCGGTAAGGGAAGTTCCCCAAGCTTCGACTGGCTTCTCCCATTTGAACTTTTGTATGGGCGTAACCCACGGGGCATACTAGACCTTGCTAAAGAGGCCTGGGAGGAACAACCCAACCTGGGGAGAAATGTAGTTGATCATGTGCTCCAAATGAGGGACAGGATTGCCAGAGTCACCCCATAGTGCGGAGCACCTAGAAAAGGCACAGGAAGCCCAACAGGTCTATTACAACCGGCGAGCAACCTCCCGGAAGTTCCAGGTGGGAGACCGGGTGATGGTGCTAGTGCCGACGGGCGGAGAGTAAGCTCCTAGCCCAATGGCAGGGGCCATATGAAATAATAGAAGCAGTGGGAGAGGTAAACTATAAGGTTCGCCAGCCTGGCCGGGCGAAAGCCTGAGCAAGTATATCACGTCAACCTGCTGAAACCCTGGCGAGACAGAGAAGTGGCCTTGGTTGTGCTGGGGCCACCACCCCAAGGGGGAAAACCCACCAAGGCAGGTGGGAATATCTCCTGAGCTGACTCCGGACCAACAGGCCGAAGCAGCCGACATGATTGAGCGGAATCGGGATGTGTTTTCGACAGAACCGGGTAGAACTACGGAGGTTTACCATGACATCATCACAGACCCCAGGGTGAAGGTGCACGTTAAGCCATACCGGATACCTGAGGCAAAACGAAAAGAGGTCCAAGCTGAAGTGGAAAAAATGCTGAAGCTCGGAGTCATTGAAGAGTCCCATAGCCAGTGGTCTAGCCCTATTGTTATGGTGCCCAAGCCAGATGGAAGCCTACGCTTTTGCAATGACTTTCGAAAGTTAAACGAAGTATCCAAATTCGATGCCTATCCCATGCCAAGGGTGGATGAACTCATTGACCAACTGGGCAAGGCCCGATTTCTATCCACCCTTGATTTGACCAAGGGGTACTGGCAGATCCCCTAGCACCAGGGGCCAAAGAAAAGACAGCCTTTTCGACTCCAGAGGGTCTCTTTCAATACACGGTCCTCCCTTTTGGTTTGCATGGGGCTCCTGCAACGTTTCAAAGGCTCATGGACAAGCTGTTGCGGCCCCATGCCAAGCACGCAGCTGCCTATTTGGATGATGTTGTTGTCCACAGTCCTGACTGGGACACACACATTGAAAAAGTAGAGGCAGTATTGGAGACATTAAGGAGAGCGGGACTTACGGCGAACCCTGCAAAGTGTACGATTGGGCTGGCGAGGCCAAATATCTCGGGTATATCGTGGGAAGGGGATAGTGAGGCCCCAGCTCAACAAAGTGGATGCAATACAGAATTGGCCCGACCAACCCGGAAAAAGCAGGTCAGGGCATTCTTAGGGTTGGTTGGATATTACCGCAGATTCATCCCCAACTTTGCCTCCAGGGCCTGCCCTCTGACCAACCTGACTAGAGCACGTGGTCCCGACATTGTAAAGTGGACCATGGAGACGGAAGAAGCTTTTAAAGATCTCAAGAATGCCATCTGCGGTGATCCAGTTCTCATAGCCCCTGATTTTAAGAAGGAGTTTATCTTGCAGACCGATGCCTCCGAGGTAGGACTGGGAGCGGTATTATCTCAAATGGTTGGAGAAGAGGAGCACCCAATCCTGTACCTCAGCAGGAAGCTTCTGCCGAGGGAACGAAACTACGCCGTGGTAGAAAGGGAATGTCTCGCGGTAAAGTGGGCCATGGAAAGCCTTCGCTACTACCTTCTTGGGCAGAAGTTTACCCTGGTCACTGATCATGCACCTCTGCAGTGGATGCACCGAAACAAGGACAGAAATTCGAGGGTTACCCGGTGGTTCCTGTCCCTGCAGCCCTTCCACTTCCATGTGCAACACAGATCAGGAACCCAGCATGGGAATGCAGACGGGTTGTCAAGGGTGCATTGTTGTCCGACCCAAGTAACCCAACCCCATGGGGTTGAGCAGAGGGGGAGGATGTGTGACAGGGTCAGGCCAGGGAGCGGCTGCAGAGAGGGGAAAAGGCAGCCCAAAAGGGAAAAACCCCTGTGAGAGAAGCAGAGAACTGCAGCCCAATTAGATGCAGCTGGGAGGAGCTGGCTCAGGCTAATTGGGGCCAGCTGACTTCTCTGCTGTCTGTCTGAGGGCCTTTAAAAGCCTCAGCAGTTGGAGGCTGGAGAGGAGAGGAGAGGACAAAAGGAAGGTGGTGGAGAGGCAGAGAGGAAGAAACCAGAGAGAACAATTTTGACCAGCATTAGGTAAAGGCAGCTAAGGAGGGAGCCTGTGGGCACGTGGCCCGGGCTCCCTACCATTGAGACCCGCTGCAAAACCCCTAACTGGGGGGGCTAAGGGGAGGAGGCCTCCCCAGTAGTGGCTTGGGGAAGAGGGGCCCTTGCCACAACAGTTAGACTATACACAGGGCATAGTCTCCCTTCCTATCCACAGATGGTCGTTACTACATGACCTGATTACGTCGGTACAAAGTACTCCACAGACTACGATGTGTATGTGTCTGCAAATTCTAGGGCACATGGCAGCATCCACATTCATACAATCCACTCCACAAGATACTATGTGTCCCTGATCGAGTCAAAGCCACCATGAATTGGTGGACAGACAGAAGCAATGTATGCATTGGACTACTGTTCCAGGCACCAATGCCATCTGTTACCATCACAGCAGATACATCCCTGATGGGATGGGGACCCATATGGAATCCATAGTACCCAGGGTCAATGGACACGCACAGAGTCTCGCCTCCATATCAAACGTGTTGGAGCTCAGAGTTGTAAGGAGGGCATGCTCACGGCTACTCCCCCACATACAACACAAAGCCATGAGAATAATGTCCGACAACATCACCACAATCTATTACATAAACAGGCAAGAGGGTGCAAGATCTCACAGCCTGTGTGTGAAAGCAATGAGACTATGGCAATGGTGTATCGTACACAACGTCACACCCATCACAATGCATCTACCATGCAAAGACTATATAAATAAAAATGGAATGCTTCAGGTTTTGTCTACACTGCAGGGTTTTTGCGCAAGAAGCCTTTTGCAGAAGAGATCTTCCGCAAAAACTTCTTGCTCAAAAGCACGTCCAGACCGCAATGTGCTTTTGTGCAAGAGAGCGTCCACACTGCATGGACACTCTTGCACAAGAAAGCTCTGATGGCCATTCTCATGACACCTGTGCTTTCTCCCATAGGGGTTTCTTGCACAAAAACCCCTCTGGAGCGTCCACACCTGCCTTTTTGCGCAAGAGCTGAAGCGCAAAAAGGAGTTATTCCTTGTGAGAAGAGAAATAACTCTACCAGCAAAAGCCCTCTGTTCTGTCAATTTTCTTGTGCAAAAACACGCTTGAGGTGTGGACGCTCTGCGGGTTTTTGCACAAAACCAGCCGTTTTTGCACAAAAACCTTATAGTGTAGACCTAGCCTCAGTGTTTTAAAATAATATGTTATTAACTAAATAGAGGGAAGGTTACTTACCTTGTGCAGTAACTGGAGTACTTCAAGATGTGTCCCCGTGGGTGCGCCACAGCCACCTTCCTTCCCTCTGCTCCAGGCTGACAACGGTCCTGTGTAGAGAAGGAACGGAGAGAACTGCTGCCAGTGCATGCTTAATTGTCATTCCAAACGATTGCGCAATAGCGCAGCACACGCCGGCGGGACTGCTACTGAAGATTTCCAGGCCATGTGCACAGCGGGGCTGAAGAACCCAAGTGGAGCACCCATGGGGACATATCTCGAAGAACTCCAGTTACTGCACAAGGTGAATAACCTTCTCTTCTATTTAGTTAATTACATATTATTTTAAAACACTGAAGCATTCCATTTTTATTGCACTATCACAGCCCTTTATTTTATTACTTTCATTTTAATCAATTATTCTTTCCCCATAGCAAAATTAGGTGAAATGATATATAGTACAGATGTTAATGCTCTTTTAACGTAATCACTTTTAAACTCATTTTTCCTTCAGCTTCGGTTACTACCAGCCTAGATCAGATTTGAACTGATAACATAAAGATGAAATGAAATGTTTTAATGCTTTTCAGCTATCTACATCTCTCAGGGTACATCTACACAGAGGCATCATTTCGGAATAACGTCAGTTATTCTGAAATCACGAATAGCGTGTCTACACTACAAGCCATTATTTTGAAATAATGGTGAGCTGGAGGATTTCTTGCTCTGACTCATGGTAACCCTCATTTCACTATTTTAGCGTAAGCTGCGCAATTAACGTAGCTCAAGTTGTGTAACTTAATTCAACTTTTGCCCGGCAATGTAGGCATACCCTCATATACTAAAAATGCCTCTATTACAAGAGTGTAAACATAGGTAAGATACTTATATGTAAGCAAGTGTCACAAATATAGGCCCATTTTTCTACCATACTACCGTCAAATTCTAGTATGTTGGAGTCTCTGGATTCAGACAAAACTTGCCTGTTGAATAGAGGATGGACACTTCAAGAGCAAACTCCACTTCAGAAACAATTTTTAATCACAGAGGAAAAAATGCCACCACAGAATGGAACCTGTTTCCTTCCCTGTGTCATCCTACCTTCTCCAAAGTAACAGCCAATGCTGATAAACCCTATGTAGCATGACTCAACAGTGAGCACAACACAAAGTTCACAAGTCAGGAGGAGCATGATTCATACTCTTTAATGACTGACCCAATCGCTTGTGTCACTGGAAGCAAACACAGTTAGCAAGGCTTTTCAACAAACAATCCACAATTTCCTGTTAGCTCTACCAATCCATCCAATGAAACTCCATGGTTTACTTTAAGATTCAGTTGTCATTTCTTTCCCTTCTCCAGCTCTTTCCGACTGTTAACCAGAGTGAAGCGACTTGGGGGGAGAAGGGGGAATCTCAAGGGGTATCAGTTGTAACATTAAGTTCCAGCTCAGGTTAAGCCTGTAGTACCTACATAGGTTCAGACATCATTCTTATTCGCAGCAGGCTTCACAAACCTGCCTTGAGACAAAGATTAGGAAATCTTAGCACGCTAAAAGGAAAACCATGTAAGGCCTTGTCTCTAGAGGGCCTTTGCCCAGATTTCAGCAATTAATACCCAGCTATTCATGTAACTGCACCACTGTAAATCCCTAGCTTAGACAAAGAATTTGTATTGCATTATAAATCTTGCCATCATAACTGACATAGGTCATTTGTTATGATCGCACATTCTTTCTGCTAAGAGATTGTTAAGATGGGTGTAGTGGTGGGTTTTGCAATAGCTATACACTGTGAATTGATACAAAATACTTCCAATAGCCCACTAAAGAGCATCATATATTAATCATAGAACACTAGAACTGGAAGGGACTTCAAGAGGTCATCTAATCCAGTCCCCTACCCTCACAGCAGGACCCAGTACTGCCTAAACCATCCCTGATAGATGTCTAAATAACCTGCTCTTAAATATCTCCAGTGATGGAGATTCCACAACCTTCCTAGGCAATTTATTCCAGCATTTTACCACCCAGAATGACATTCATTTACTTCCCTTGGTACCTGGTCAGACTTGTGAACGCAGGAAAACTTGCTAACCTGTTTTCAAATTAAATGGGCCTTTTATTCTCCTATAAATAAAAAGAGTTGCACAGTCATATAATCATAAACTTGTAGGACAGGAAGGGACCGGGAGAAGTCTTCTAATCCAGTACCCTGCACATAAAACCAAACTAAGTTATCTAGACCATCCCTGACAGGTGTTTGTTTTACCTGCTCCTAAAAAGCTCCAATGACCGACATTCCACAACTTCCCTTGGCAATTTATTCCTGTGCTTAAAAAAACCTGACAGTTAGGAAATTGTTCTTAATGTGCACCCTAAACCACCTTTGCTGCAATTTAAACCCTTTGCTTCTCTTTTGCTTCTCGTTTGTTACAAAAAGGAGTGAGAGAAAATATTCTTAACATTATTCTCAAATGTTAAGAATATTTTTTCTCACCCCTTTTTGTAACAAACTTTTATGCACTTGAAAACTGTTATATCCCCTTCTCAGTCTTCTCTTCTCCAGACTAAACTAACTCAGTTCTTTCAGTCTTCCCTCATTTGTCATGTTCTCTAGAATGTTAATCATTTGTGTTGCTGTTCTCTGGAATGTCTCGTTTGTCCACCTAACAAACCTCTACATAGAAAACTACCAATTTGGACCAGACCTGCCAATTGGGGGTGGAGGAACAGCTATTGCCCCAGGACCCAATGATTCTAAAGGACCCAGGGCTCCTAGCCACCACAGCAGCAGCAGCAGCAATGCCTTTTAGAATCGCGGTGGGAGTGCCAAGTGGCACATTCCAAGCCCCTGCATCACGCACCCTGGCCAGCTTTGAGGGCCAGCAGGAGCGAGTGTGCAAGGGCTGGCTGTCCCAGCCCTGCCCCTTCTGCCTGAGGCCCTGTCCCTCCAGGAGCATGGAGCCAGCCCCCACTACATTACTCGGGCCCAGTGATCCTGTTAGCATCCCTGATTATGGTTCAGTTTCCACTTTCCAAAAGGTTATTACAAGCAACTCAGATAGTGACATCTGTAGTTAAAGTTGTCTGATAAGTCCCATTATAAGACCCTGGTTTCAATTGCTCATAACTTTGCCAAACTTAGATCATTTCAGCTGAATTTTTCTAGGCCAATGGTCTGTCTCTGGATGAATGTAACTTTTTTTTTATTTCAACAAAAACGGTTTTTCCATTTCCAAAAAAAAAAAGCATTTTCCCCCATGTCGGGATTTTTTTAGAGTTGTGTCATTGTAATGCTCGGGCAACCTTGTGTGTTGGAGTCGAGCGAGTTAGTGTGGCTTCCCTCTGAGATTGACAGGGAGGAACGAGCACTACCTCCTTTAGCCTGGTGGGTGGAGCCAGGAAGCTCATGCCCAACCCAGAAGCAGAGCAGCTGGAGAAGAAGTACAAAAGGCAGGCCCTGCAGCGCAGTTGTGTTGGGAACCCAAAGAGAATCTTTGCTATGCTGAAGACTCACCAGACCTGCCCAACACATCAATATTGAGGAGCTGCTGGAACTGCCCCTGGTGGTGTTCCCTGGGGAAATGGAGGATGACCCAGGTACATCCTGGGGAGGAAGAAGTAGCCCAGGAACAGCTGGCTATAGTCTGGCTGCATGGCTGCCTGAATCTAGGGTCAGCATGTTACCACTGGATTCCCTGCTGACCCAGAGGACCCCAGTGTTAGGTACCTGGGCTGGGACCTGATGAAGTAGGGTGGGACTGGGTTCCCCATACTTTTTATTGCCAATCCCACCCCTGAAGTGGTAGCCTTCATGATGTAGGCCAAGAGGTTTGTGTTTGTCAGCTGTCAGAGCCAAGATGCTTGATCATTTGTTGCCCCACCCAGCCTAAGGGCCTCAGCTCTGAGTCTGTTTACTGCTCTGTCCTACTTGAGGGCCAGAACTCTAGACTGTCTGTGACGCCACCCTGCCTGAGGGCTTGAGCCCTGGAGACTAATCACTGTTCAGCACAGCTCAAAAAGCCCAGACTGAGGAGACAGCTAATTTCCCATTTTCAGATTGCCTCTCTCAAAATGGGACAGTGAGTGGGGGTGATAGGGAGGGATAGAGCAAAGATTTGAAATTTGGCAGGGCTGTCATCCAGTTATCAGGACGAGGTCTCTTTGTCATCCCCATAAAAACCAGCCCAAATTTTACCAAATTATAGGCTCCTGAAAATACTCAGTTTGCACATGCTCAGTAGAAAGTTGTAGAATTTGGCAGCTAAACTCTCTGAAGATTCCAGGTATGCTGAGCATGCTATATCGCCACACAGCTTCCATGGGACAATTCGACAATATATGTGTCATCCCGACAAAGCAATTGAGTATGCTTCATCCCAGGGTAGCAAAGCCTGAGTAGGACTTTGCTAGCAACTGCTCCTTCTGGGCAGGCCCAGCCAAAGAGTTTGCGGGACACAAGGCGGCGTGTTGTGGTTGGCGGCAGCGCATGGCCGGGCAGCTCCCAGCCAGGCAGCGAGCGAGCAGCCGAGCAGGTGCTGCACAGCGCAGGGCCCTGAAGGTGCAGGGCCCAAGGCAACCACCTTGCCCTAAGGCCGGGCCTGCTTCTGGGACATATGCACTACTGTGACACCAAGCATAGGAACTGTGAGCAGAAAGACTTGCCTCTCCTTTGCTCTCAGTGCTTCTCTTACTGGGACTAGTGCATGTGGAGGAAGAGGAGGAGGAAGCATTGGAGGGGTGAGGAATGTGGGTTGGGGGTGGAGGCATCTTTGCAACCTAGGCACCTCAAACTGGACACCCAAAATTAGAGAACACATTTGACCTTCATCTCTGTGTTTCAGTTGCCCATCTATAAAATAGGGATAATACCACCTCCTCCTCTTATAGGTGTTTTGAAGACAAATGGATCAGTGTTTGTGAAGCACTCAGATAATACAGTCAGGAGCACTACAGAAATGCCCATGAGAAAATTAATAATTCTCTCCTTAGAGTAGGTTTTGAATAGTGCGGAGTAAATAAGGCCTGAGCCCACGCAATGAACAATGAGGAGAAAACAAAATATTGAATAGTTACTCATTAAGCAAGCACCAGAATCTTGTGTGCTAAATAAGACGGTGATCCTGAGGGGAAAAAATAGGTCCTGGGGGGATTTATAATTGTGTAATTAAGGACTGTGCCATAATCATACACACAAGGGTGCCAAATGAAGGTTACACAGACAACTATAATTCTGGTATTTTCTAACTTTGGAGTGCTTGAATTTGCAAGTTGGTTTAATGTAGGGCTTAAAAAAAAAGTAATTAAATCAGTGTGGGGATGTTAAACTGTGCTGGGAGGGGCGGGAGAGATAACTACATGGGGAAAAAATGAAAGTATATCATTCATAAAAGGATAGCACAATATCTCCTCTCAAATACGACATTCCATCTGAATCATCTTATCTCAAATGAGACTTAGCTGAAATAAAAATGGTCTGGAGAGGACAAAGAAAATTCTGAGATGCAATGGAAGCAGAGAACAGTTTCTGTACAAAGAATAATAACACACAATAGTTAATTAAGAAAGTGAAAGGGGGAAAAGGAAGCACAACAGCAGAATTTATACAAAATACAGATTAGTTAAGTGCACCTATTTACTCTCTCCCCTCATAAGCAAGAAGACATTAAATGGGTGCCTGAAACCTGATTCCCACCATGCAACACTGAAGCCCTTGGGTTTGGGCTTTGGCCCCAGGTGATGCGGTTCAAGATTCAGCTTTGGCCCCAGAAAGTCTAAGTCAGCCTTTGGGTTCCCATTAAAATGGGATTGCGACCCATTTTTGGGGCCCCAACCCACAGTGTGACAACATTACTGTATTGCAGTAATGTGGGCCATAGACATACGTAAGATAGACATAGAATTATTTTGTAAACACATCACCCCTTTGGGGGGAAAAAATCACGTGTAATAGTGCCAAATAATGAAATTCACAACATTGTCTTCTCCTCACAAAAGACAGGTCCTGTGGAGAAATTAGGGACCTTTTGTGGAAGGCAAAGTAATAAAACTCAGGAAAAGGTTGCAGACATAAAAACCTGTTAAAAGCATTCATTTCAAACCTCAGAGCCACCTGAAATAAATTGTTTCATTAGCAACACCTGAAGCAGACCGGTATCAGATTAGTAAATATAAGGAGGCAAGTCATAGCCTGCATCAGAGACTGATTACCAAGCTATAGCGATTTGCATCTGGGTCACACACCTACACCTTTCTACCTCTGCTCAATGAGATGAGAACATACATATCATTTGAGGCTGCAAGCAGTTGTGGCTCCCGAGGTTAGGCCTTGACTTTGGCTTGGTTTTTTAAAAGCAGAATTACATTGCACCTGATAAGATTTAAGGCGAAGGTTGCTATCTCCCCATGCAAAGATGCTTTTAAAAAAAAAATCACTTACAAAAATTATAGATAAGAAAATGTGCCCCAATTTCTCCAGGGAGATGACCTGCAAAAAATGATAGAGAAGAGGAAAGATGGAAGTACAGATCTCTTGACATAAGAACGGCCATACTGGATCAGACCAAAGGTCCATCTAGCCCAGAATCCTGTCTGCCAACAGTGGCCAATACCAGATGCCCAAGGGAGGGATCACAACAGGTAATCATCACATGATCCCTCCCCTGTCACCCACCTCCAGAGAAACAGAGGCTAGGGATACAATTTTTACTGATCCTGGCTAACAGCCATTTATGGACCTAACCTCCATGAATCTATCTAGCCCTTTTTGGAACCCTGTTAAAGTTCTAGCCTTCACTTGGAAATTATCCCTTGGAGCTCTCATCAAAGAATTAACATTGTGTGGAGACAATGCTAGCAGAAAGAATTCAGCCACAGTGAGGCTTCGCTGGTCACATGGCCTAGTGCACCCTCATCTTTGGTACAGAGTTACTGCTTCTGGAAAACAAAAATGCCATTAGCCAGTGTTATCTTGCTGCTTGTCTTAAAATCTAGAATTGCATGCTGGGGTCTCGGGTTCTAATTGGAGATGAGTAGAGTTGCAAGCAGCTCATTTCGTGCCTAGAAATGCTTGTTGGAAAATGGGGTTGGGAGACCTGTGGACAATTTCATATTTGTCCAATGTTTCTATAGAAAATGTAGATTTTTCTTGGTGAAATATTATAAACCAAAATATTTTGCTCCCGTTTTTATATGGGATCCAGACTCTGTGGCCAGAGTACATTTCCCACAGGCCCCACTTCTTCCCTGTCACTGTGGTAATGGGGAATCTTAGGCATTTTGTTTTTCAATGAAAATATTGACATTTTCTACCAACAGCGGTCACGTTTTCAAATAATTTGACTTGGTCAACAACTCAATTTTCTGTCAAAAACAATTGGAATGGAAAACTTTTGACCATGCAGGTGAGACCCTTATGTAAACTTCCAAGCTGTCCCTTTTAGGGTACGTCTAGACTTACTTTCACTTTCGAAAGAAGATATGCAAATTTGGCGGTAATTTACATATCTTCCTCCAATCGCTTTTTCAAAAGAGTTTTTTTCGAAAAAGCAAGCAGTTTAGATGCGGTTCTTTCGGGGGAAAAAACCCTGTAAACCTCAATTTTTGAGGAAGAAGTTTCTTTCGAAAAAAGGGGTGTTTTTTTTCGAAAGAACTGTGTCTAAACTGCTTGCTTTTTCGAAAAAAACTCTTGAAAAAGCGATCGGAAGAAGATATGCAAATTACTGCCAAATTTGCATATCTTCTTTCGAAAGTGAAAGTAGGTCTAGACGTACCCTTAAAGAGACAACTTTTGCCTGTTCTTCTCAAGTCACTCCAGTTTAGAATGTACCTATGCTGTGACTGCTCCAGGTGACCAATGCTAGTTAACAAATGAGAGTCCTTCTTCATGCCTGATTCTGGTTCTGACTACATTTTTTATACACTTTCTCACCTGGAGAATCTATACAAATCTCAACCAGAGTGGGCTGCTTGCCTATATAAAATAGATTCTAATTATTCTCCAAGCCTAGCTGCCCCTGCACCCAGGCCCGCCAGCAGTTATCGAAGGGGGTAAATGGTCTGGGCCCAGCAATTCAAAAGGGTCTAGAGCTCCCAGCCACCGCCTCTGCTACTCTGGAAGCAGCAGTGGCCAAAAGCCCTCGGTCTTTTAAATCACCGCCAGAGCCCAGGGCTGCTCACTCAGCGCTGAAGGACTGATGGAGAGAGGCTAGCCTCCAGCCCTTCCGTGAGGTGGTCCTCTGGAAAAAATAGTATGTAATCATATAATTAAAAACCAAATCATAACCATATGGTGAAGGAGGCCAAATCGAAGTTGCTCAGACAACCAAATGCAAAAAATGGTGCCAATGATTTTTAAACTCTCAGAATTTAAAAATTATTTCAAAAATAATTTTCCTGTAAAATGTGTGAAATATAGAATACACACACAGCGGTGTAGCCTGACATCATGGTAGTATAGCATGATATAAAGATACAAGCCCCAACTCTTAGGCCAGAACCACAAAGTACTTACATGCCTAACTCCTAGCTTTAAGTGCCTACATCCCATTTTTGGCACAACCGTGACCCACAAAACTTCCACCATACCCTGTAAGTGCCTAAACTCCATCGGCGCCTAAGTCTTTGATGCAAAACTCCTTAGGCACCTAAGTTTCAGCCTCTGATCAAGTGCACTTCAGTCTCCATCTAGGCACCCGAACACTCATCTCCCACCTAAGCCCCAGGGTGATTCACAAAGGGGGAGGCTAGGCATTCGGCTGCCTACGTAATGTGCAGGGCTTGAGCTAGTAAGCATGCTCAGAGGCTGCTGAAATCTACACAAAAAGCAGGGAGGTGACTGTGAGCCTGGGGCTTAGGGTACACTCCCAAGATGTGGGACGCCACTGGTTCAAGTTCCTCTTCTGCTTGATAAGCAGTAGAGATGAATAGGGAGCTGCTGTCTCTCGGGTGAGTGCTCTAAATGCTGGGCTAGAGTCACTCTTACTTTTTTTTTCTGGCCTAATTAATATTTAGTTATTCACTTATTTAATTGAAGTTTAACAACCTCCTCAGCTTTACCTCAGTCCCTGGAAAAATCATAGAGGGGATCCTGAGGGAATCCATTTTGAAGCATTTGGAGGAGAGAAAAATTATCAGGAATAGTCAACATGGATTCACCAAGGGCAAATCATGCCTTACCAAACTGATTGATTGCCTTCTATGATGAGGTAACTGGCTCTGTGAATATGGGGAAAGTGGTGGATGTGATATATCTTGCTTTTAGAAAGGCTTTTGATACAGTCTCCCACAGTATTCTTGCCAGCAAGTTAAGGAAGCATGGATTGGAAAAATGGACTGTCAGGTGGATGGAAAGTTGGCTACTTTGTCAGAAATCTATGGGTAGTGATCAACAGCTCAGTGTCTGGTTGGTGTTGGTATCAAGTGGAATGCCCTAAGGGTCGGTACTAGGGCCAGTTTTGTTATATCTTTATTAATGTCCTGGCTGAGGGGATGGATTACACCCTCAGCAAGTTCACAGATGACACGAAGCTAAGGGGAGTGGTAGATATACTGCAAGGTAGGGATAGGTTCCAGAGTGACCTAGACCAGTGGTTCCCAATCTTTTTTATGCTGCGGACAGGCAAACCCATTCACAAACTTTTTTGCCTGACCGGTAAAATTTTATTTGCATATCCATTGTGCAAATAATGAACATGCAAATATGCAAATAAAATGCCACCATCTGCCTAGCCCCAACCCAGCCCCTTGCTCCCCAGTGCCTAACACCCTTTGACCCCACCCCCATACAACCTATGGCAACGCTCTCTTGCCCCGTGACCCCACCATGCCCTCATCCAACACCCCTTTGCCTCATCCCCACATTCCCCAGAGTGAGGCTTCCCCCTCTAGGGAGCGTGGCCATTACTGCCACACAGGCAGGGGGAGCAACCCTCTTTTGTGCCCCCTCTCTCTTGCACCCTTATGGGTAAAAGGGGGGAGTGTGGAGCCCCAGCTGGCTGCCATTACCGAGTGGGGAGGAGGAAGGGAAGTATCTCCTGCTCCACCACCTCAGCCCCAGAGCCACTGCTGGCAAAAGTGGCTGCGCGGGAGGGGCCCACAGAGTCCTGGGGAAGCGCCTCCTGCTCCGCCTTCTCCTCCCATTGCCTCAGCCCCAGCGCAGCCATTGGCAAAAGTGGTGCACAGGCAGGGGAGCAACCATTAGCAGTACATGTGCTCCCTTCTCCTTTGCGCTCCCTCCCTCCCCAAGCACAGAGGGGAAAGGAGTGGGGGAAGGGCCTCCTGCCATACCTCCTTCTGCTGCCGCCTCAGCCACCAGAGCTGCTGGAGCTGAGCTGCTGCAAACAGCCAGCTTGAACTCCGACAGCTGCTGCAGTCCAGTAGCCAAAGATCTGTGGACTGGCACCGGCCTGTGGACCAGCAGTTGGGAACCGCTGACTGAGACAAATTGAAGGTTTGAGCCAAAAAAAATCTGATGAGGCTCAACAAGGACAAGTGCAGAGTCCTGCACTTGGGATGGAAGAATCCTAAGCATTGTTACAGGCTGGGGACCAACTGACGAAGTAGCTGTTCAGCAGAAAAAGACCTGGGGATTACAATGGATGAGAAGCTGGAGATGAGTCAACAGTGTGTCCTTGTAACCAAAAGACTAATGGCATATTGGGGTGCATTAGGAGGAGCATTGCAGCAGCTGTAGAGAAGTGATTATTCCCCTTTATTTGGTACTGGTAAGGCCACATCTGGAGTATTGTGTCCAATTTTGGGCCCCTCCGTCCATTACAGAAAAGATGTGGACGCATTGGAAAAAGTCCAGCGGAGGGCAACCAAAATGATTAGGGAGCTGGAGCACATGACCTACAAGGAGCGGCTGAGAGATTTGGGCTTATTTAGTCTACAGAAGAGAAGAGTGAGGGGGAATTTGATAGCAGCCTCCAACTACCTGAAGGGGGGTTCCAAAGAGGATGGAGAAAGGCTGTTCTCAGTGGTGTCAGATGGCAGAACAAGGAGCAATGGTCCCAGGTTGCAGTGGGGGAGGTCTAGGATGGATATTAGGAAAAACTATTTCACCAGGAGGGTGGTGAAGCACTGGACTGGGTTCCCTAGGGTGGTTGTGGATTCTCCATCCCTAGAGGTTTTTAAGTCCTGGCTTGACAAAGCCCTGGCTGGGATGATTCTCAGGCCAGACTGAGGGAGTCCCACATCAGAGTATCCCATAGCCTAGTGGTTAGAGCGTGCAACAGAGAAGTGGCAAGCTTCTGTTCAAATCCTTTCTCCTCATCAAGCAGTGAGGCAATTTGAACAAAATGTTTCTGCTACATCCTAGGCGAGCACTGTTACCTTTGGGCTAAAGCACGGGGGTTCAAACTGGGGGTAGGTTCAAACAGACGGGTAGGGGTGGCACTGTGGGGTTGCCTGCTGGGGATATAGGCACCTCAAAATTTGCATTTGGACCCTGCAACCACCTCTTCTAGCACAAAGGGCAGACCTAGTACAGAAGGGTGGCATGGTGTGGCATTGCCACCGTTACTTCAACAGTTCAAGGTTGTTGATAGTGGTGGCAGCACTGCCTTCAGAAGTGGGCACCTGACCAACAGCCACCAGTCTTCACTGCTCGGCTCTGAAGGCAGCCTGGCTGTCAGCAGCAGCGGAGAAGTAAGAGTGGCAATAGGGCACTACGTCTGCTGTGAAAAATGATATTACCCAAAATGCACCCCCACAGCATAAAATAGTAAACATTTTAAAAAATTACGCGTCTGCTTGTAACCAGAATTCTATAAAGTGTTTTTATCTGACTGTAAAAGTTGTGAAAAAAGTAAATTCATGTTAGACAATAGGGTGATAAATTTAGCCCTTAAAATAGTGTTAAATATTAAAATGTGTTGTGAATTTAAGGGGAGGGGGGCCACACTCAGAGGCTGCCTGCCTGAAAGGAGTCGCTCGTACAGAAAGTTTGAGAACCATCAGGATAAAAGTTCTGAGAGAGGTCTGCCCCCTAGCTCTTTTGTGTAGTCCTAGGCAGCTTCCAGGCAGGCCTTCCAGACCAAGCCCCGCATCTAAACAGCACTTGTCTTCCCTCTGGTTTATGGATTGTAAATAGAGATAAGCTCGAACTTAAATGCCACTCTGTGAGAGGGGTGGGGCTTAGGCCAGACTCCTCTCCTTGCTGTCTTCCTGTTCCATGAGATAGCTTAGGCAGTTCGCTGACCAGCATGGTGGCTTTGTGAATCATACTCTTAAGCCTGTATCCCCCCCTGCTAATATAATAGGGAGACCAGGCATCTAAATTCAGGAGATGTGGATCCCAGTATTATTCTGTGATTTTTCTAGGCACTTAGGGTATGTCTAGACTACATGCCACTGTCGCCAGAGGCATGTAAATTAGACTACCGACATAGTCAATGAAGCCGGGATTTAAATATCCCCGGCTTCATTAAAATAAAAATGGCCGCCGTGCTGTGCCTGCTCAGCTGATCGTCGGCACGGCGCGTGAGTCAAGACGCGGATCGGTCGACCGCTCCTGTAAACCTCGTTTCACAAGGTATAAGTGAGCGGTCGACAAAAGCTTCCCTGGTCGACCGACCCACGTCTTGACTCGCGCGCTGTGCCGACGATCAGCTGAGCTGGCACAGCGCGGCGGCCATTTTTATTTTATTGAAGCTGGGGATATTTAAATCCCGGCCTCATTGACTATGTCGGGTAGTCTAATTTACATGCCTCTGGCGATAGAGGCATGTAGTCTAGACATACCCTCCAAATGGTAGGCACTGAAAGACACAATAGCACAATACCTAGGTTTCCTTTGTGGCTCTGGACCTACTTCACACAAGTGAAGTTACACGTAAACACCTCTGTGTATTTTCGGAATCAGAACCACCACTTCTCTGGGAGAACTCACTCCTAGCTAATATGCCCATTCTAAATCTATATTGATAACCCCTATAACCCACCATCCCACTCAATGGAGATGGGCATCATGGGTTAGATTCTCTTCTGTATCTGAACTGCACTCACAAGGGAGTGCCACAGAGAGTTAGTCAGATATCTCCCCAATCCTGACATTGTGTAAGTTAAAGCAGCCGTGAACAGGCCTGTGGTTCCAAAAAGACCTGACACCGACAGGGAATCAGTTTAGTTTAGTTCAGCTGTTCCTCTTCCCCACCCCATTTGCCCCCATTCTTTGCTGAGGTGACACAGGTGCAGCATCTGCCAGCTTCATGTCAACAGAAAGCTCCCCTCTGCCAGAATTCTCTGATGCCCATTTGAAGACAAAATCCTGTCCTACTCAATGTTGATTTACAAAGGCAAGTTCCATTCAAATGAGACAGCTACTTTGGCTACAAATTGTGGTGAATCAGTGGCTATGGCAAGCCATGCCTATACCATGCACCTGCTGACATCTATAGAAGCTCCTCTGTCTTCCAGCCAGACTTGTTGACTTTGGAAGGACCTAGGCTCCATTCCCAGGGGTTTGAAATGTGGGTTTCTAGCTTTATAGGCCTTTTCAAAGAAGCAGGCATGCCCCCTTTTTTTTTTAAACAAAAAAAAGTCTGTATAACTTTTCTTAGTCATGTAAGTATGTATTAAAATTGGAGTATAGCCTACCTCTCTGCTCTGTTCCCACAGAGAAAACTGGTAGTCACCTGTCAGTAGTGAGCATCCTTCATGCTGAATAAGAATTATGGACAAACCTAAACCTCTGGACATTGCAAGTTAAAAAGTGAAAATCACCTTCTTTGCCTAGAGTCTGGCCCAAGAAATCTTGTAATTGTTTGTGACTGGACTAAATAAGCGGAAAATTATATTCAGACTTTCAGATGTAATCCAGGTGTCCTTAATTTCTTCTGGTCTTTTAAGGTTGCCACCCTGGCTTACCATAAATCTATTGCTTAAAGGTCATATGCAACAATAAAACAGATGATTTATCTTCAGCCAGAATTCTTGACAGTGAGACTTTCTGAAAATTGGGGGGGGGAAACGTCCCGTGTGTTCTTTTCATGGCCAAAGTAGGTTTGTCACAATTCACAAAATTTTACATTTATCAGACTTTTTTTTTTTAAAAAAAACCAAACATCTATTTACATTTCATGTGGTTTTCATAACTTCTTTGGTTACCTTGATTCACTGTCAAAAATATTTACATTTAAACAAGTGCTTTAAACCCACGTGGCTCCATCCTCTCCTTTGTACCCTCCTACCTTGCCATGCAGCGAACTAAAAAGGCTGAATATATCTCATCACTCTGACATGGGGCTCAATCCTGCAAATAAACTTGCTAATACAGATCTTTAAACCCACATGGGCCTGAGCTACAATGGGTGAAGGTCAAAATAAAATAGGCAACTACAGTTACATTAATGCTGTAGCTGGAGTCGACATATCTTAAATCACGTTTTCGCACCATCCACCTAGCCGGAGGCCAACGAGAGCAAATGCTCCCATCAGTTTCCCTTACTCCTTGAGAAGATTTGGAATACCAGCACCAATGGGGGTGCCCTTCTGAGTTTGATTTAGCAGGAAATTGACCATGGTAGTGTTGATCTTGTGCATAGTGTAAACATGCCGCACGTAGACTGGCTCAGCTACCATAAACTTAATTGTGAATTGCGTCAAGCCCTTACTGGTGGGGAAAATGAGGTTTATATTTTATTTAGTGTCTTCCTGGACAACATCACAAAAATCTTCCAAGAATCAATCGTAAGCAAAAAGAGTGTATATCTCTGTTGAGTTTAGGCAGACCCAGCCAGTGTCCTAGGGATTTCTTTTGAGATATCTGAAGTATCCCAATTTTCCATTTAATCAAATAAAACAACGGGCTTGTTTAAGGTGTATGGTTACACTAAATACAATTTTCTCTCTGTTACAAAGGGGTAAAGAATGAGGAATGACAATAAAATAGAAAAATAAAATGAGTGTAGAGTGTTCTTTTACTCCTTAGTCTATTAATGACACTTGCTCAGTGCTTCATGCTACACACATTCAAGACACTAAGTGACTGCAAAAAAAAATCCTCTGATCTGAAAAATACACAAGTGCCTGTTGAGTCAGAAGCTAACCATAAAGACACAGACGTGCACTTTTAAAAAGTACTTTTGTCTGCCTGTTTTATGGCCCAAAATAATCCTAGATGTATCCTGATTTTCCATTTTGAAGATATGGTCACCTGAATCATAAGCTACTGGGAAAATGTTTATACTCTGGAAAGTGACTCTATAAAGAGAATAACATTTTTGTGCTTCATGTCTATTGCCTCTCAATGACTTTCACATCAAATGTGCCTCATTCACTGGAAAAATATGTACTTTTTTATTCTATAAAGGTTCTTATACTGCCTGCATCACTGTAGCATCTGAGCATCTTCCAGTCTTGCATTAAGAGATGTGACTAATATCTGCCGCATGTGGTTTGTTCTCTCTCCCCTCTCCCCCCAAGGGAGAACTCTGTGCACAGTTGAGTGTTTTTGTTTTGGTAGAGTTTTGTTTTGGGTTGTTGTTGGGTTGTTTTTTTTAATTTTACCTTTAAAGGTACACGCTGCATGTGTTTATAGTAGAGAAAGCAAGGCTGAAGATGTAGATCTTTAGGAGCAGGTGTTGAGGTCTGTGAAAACACCTCTGAGAATTCATTCCACATTCTCAAACCAGCCCTCAGAAGGTGCTGTTTACCGCCTGGAGCGGAGCTTTAGCCTTATTGTAGAACATTCCACTGGGCCTTAAGAGCAGAGCTGTTGACTACAGCCTTCACCACACTTTAGGCAATCTTTTAGATATGCTGGGCCCAAGCCACTGAGTACCATGAAGATAAGAGCCAAGACCTTGAACTTATTTGACTCAATGTTCATAATTCCAGACCAGCAAACACACACTGAGGTCTGAAACACAAGCAGGGCTCTTGCCTACTCATCACCAGTAATAGATTCCACAGGCCAAATTATACCTCCACTGACAACTGTGCAACCTTTTGTCTCTCCGTTATGTCCTTGGTGACAGCTGTGAAAACTCAGTCAGTGGGTTTGCACAGGTGTAACTGCTTGAGGTTTAGTAAACAGCTCTGCTGATGATACCCAAAAAGGAATGACCCCCCCACTCACACCCCGCTGTGCTCTCTCTTGGCTCAGTTGATTCCTCGGAACTTTCAGGGAAACTTATTTTAATCACTGAAATCAACAGATAGAACTCAAAAACTGGATCAGTGAGTGGATCCATTAAGTACTATGTCATTTTACAGTCATTTTTTAGAGAGGAGACACACTTTAAGGTGTCAGCTACATGTGGGAAGCAGTGGCATAAAGTAGTGGCTTAAAGGGAGGACAATTTCTATGGATATGTTTATGCTTCCCAGTTTGCACCACTTCCCACAGCACCCATGGGCCAGGAACGGTGATCCATGGTCAACAGGAGCTGCAAGCGGCAAAACCCCTGGACAGGCGATAAATAAAGCACCAGCAGACTGCCAGGGGCTAACCCTGGCAAACAACCCTGGGATTATTGCCCACCCCTCCTGAGGTACATACTTTAGGCCAGCTAGGCCCTGCTCACTTCTTGCACCACCATGGCCATGCTATTTTGAGCACACCAGTTCAATTAGAACTAGCACTATTATGTCTCCTTGAGGTAAGAATCACAGTCCCAGCTCAAATAGTAGACTTAAATGGGGCTGTATCTGTGAAAAAGCTGCCCTCATGGGACAGAGCTGAAGAAATGAAGTATAGCGGAGTGATCAGACAGGGCAGGAAATGATGGCAGAAGGGTAGAATAGAGAGCATGGGGAGATGTGCAAACTAGGGGTATGTCTAGACTACATGGCTCTGTCGACGGAGCCATGTAAACTAGTTTATCCGGCATAGTCAAAGAAGTGGGGATTTAAATAATCCCCGCTTCATTAAAATAAACATGGCCGCCGTGCTGTGCCAACGATCAGCTGATCTGGCACAGCATGACAGTCTAGACGCGGATCTGTTGGCTGGGGAAGCCTTTGCCGACCTAGCTGGTTGGTATCATACTACCAGTTGTTGCTCTGCGCAAAATTTCATTAAGTCCTATTTGAGAGAAGCTGAACCACATCAAAGAGCAGTCCTTTGGAATAGCAAAAAGCCAAGCCAGAGCTTGTGAGTTTTTGCATGTAGGCTCCCCACAGTGCTTAATTTGTAAGGAAAGAGGTGCTGGGCTTCAATCAATTTTTTTACATTCATAACTCATGCATCAAGCCCAGAGGTGCCAGGACTATGAACTGCCAAGCCTAAAGGTCCCAGGACTCAGGCCCAGCAAGCTCTGGCACAAATTAAGCACTGGGTCTCCAGTTTGAACCAGTTCATCTGCCAATCAGGTGGTTTCTAGTCTTTACTTTCATTAAGGTCTTAGTAAAGTATCACACCTGAATACAGAGGTTATAGTCCAGCCTGTGGCCATTTAGGAAGATGTAGAGCCATCTGTCAGCCTTTGTGTGAGTTAGATGGAAATACTTGGAAACTGTTGTACTTGGTTAAAATTCACATCTTTTACACCGATGGGTCACCTCTCTCATATCTTCATTCATGATGACCCGTAGGTGACTGACGTCCTCCTAAAACCTCCTCCTAGGTCCTGCACCACCAGACAGATGTCATCTGCATAGATAAAACACCTGGCATTACTGTGGGGAAGATCAATTCTGAAGAATCCTTGAATGAGCTCTAGGGTTGAGACCATTGCTTTGGGAGTTCCAGGAGCTGGGTTTTTGTCCAAGAGAAACTAGCAACAGCACCATAGCCATGATAATCCATCATGATAGGACCAATGACAGTTTGTAAAGTAGGCCTGTATGCCCAGTCATTCTATAGGCAGCCCTAAGATCTAGGAATTGTCTGCCCGTCTTCTGCAGTTAATGATTGCAAAGCTAATGAAGCACTATCTTGAATAAAGACTAGGAAAAAAAAGTTGTGGGCAGAAAACACATCCCACCCCCCTCAAACCACCATCATTATATAGGGGTGTTCCAGCAACTGGGAGGGAAAGGATCAAGAATGCTAATCAAAGCCACTTTTGCACCAGTCTGTTTGTGCACCAAGTGCAGTAATAGAGAAGTCAAAATCTAGAGTTTTTCCATCTACTTAGACTCATACCAGGGTAGTCCTGCAAAATAGGAAGTAAAAGCAATTTTGATCAGGAGATGCCTGTTTCATGTCTGGTTTGGCCAAACTATTTCTAAAAGTTATATTCATAGATTTCAGATTCTAAGTGGCAGCAGGATCATCTGATTCTGGTCAATTCATGTCTTCAGAGCTGACAGAGGCCACCAACTCTTTTCTCACAGGCCATTAAACAGCTGTCAGATGGTGTAAGTGCAGCTGTTGTGCAAGGACATGGGATGAGGCTGCAGAGGTCAGAGGAGTCACACTGAATATTGGAAGGTGGACTGCAGGGTCAGAGAGTGACCTGCAAGCTGCAGCTTACAGCAGGGTTTGATTGCTGTGTTACGTAATGTTGGAATAAAAATAAATTGCTAAACACAAGCTCTATTTGCTTTAGTGCAAAGAACAACACAGATGGCAAGAGCTTTCAACCTGGACAGGCAACCTAGGGATTAAAGGCACCACACGCTAGTAACAATCTTGTGAGTCATCCAATTCCACCCTTCTATCATTTTCCTCTAGATATGTGCAAATAGGGGAGTTTTTACTAGCACACTTTATATTTAGCATTTTTCAAACATAAAAAGATAAACAATAGTTGGTCACCTACCATGCTGATTTCTATGGGTACATCTACACTGCACGGCTATTTTAGGATACTGGAGGTATCCCGAATAGCTACCCCGCAACTACACAAGCCACACGTTATTTCGAAATACTTTTCTAAATAACAGGCTCACAATTTTGCCATCCCAGTAAATCTCACTGCATGAGGGATAAGGGATGGCTTGAAATAGTGAGTTATTTTGAAATAGTTTTGAAATAAGATACCTAATTCGTGTAGTGCAAATTGTGTATCTTATTTCGAGTTTAGGGTGCTGTGTAGATGCACCCTGAGAGAGTTTGAAACTGTCTGCCATGCAATTCTTGTCTAATAGCAGAGAGAGGGAATAAGCCTCACAAAAACAAGGTTAGCTTGTTAAATCTTCTTAGGTGTAGAATGATAGTGGGTAACAGAGCTGGACAATGGGAAAAAGAATCTGAGAATAAAAAGGCAGCTGAAAACAATGCAGTAGATGAAAACACATTGCTGCCTTAACTTCCCATTAGTGATAAACCTCTAATTCTCTCCCATGCTTCAGAGTTCAAGTCCCCCTCAATTCGTCTCCTGAAAAAAAGTTTTAAAAAACTATGTTTTTCCCACTCCACTAGGCATTGTCACCAATTCAGTAGCAAGCAGATGCCATAGGTCTACATAGTCCCTTAACCATCAAACAAAATGTCAGATGTAGCTTCTTACATTTCCTCCGGACACTTGTGTGGACCAGCTGCAAATTCAGAAAATAGCCGAATGGAAAGAAAACCCATGTCCAAAGCCAAAGCCACCAGGCAGAACTTGTGCAGGATAAGATTATAGCAACTCCACTGGTTTAGCCAGTAGAGGTCTCTCTTCTACTAATCCCTAATGAAAAATAATAATAAAAAAAGCTTTCCCTTTTGAAAGCTATTCCCAAAACAGAATAGAATAAGTGAATGAGCCTATTGGCTATGCTGGGAACTGTTCAGCACTTTACTAGATAAAAATGTTACAACACTAACCCCAGGCTTTTCATCCAGCAGGAAAGGCCAACCCAGACCCCAAAACAATACATTTGTCTGCCACCAGTGAAAAAGGAGAATAAGGGGTATTGTTGAAACTGCTCCCAGCAGGGATGTGGTCCATTTGCTTGAAGAGCTGTTTAGTCCATGCATGTAGTTCAGGGGATTGGTAATGTGATATGGAACCTTTCCTGTATAAGTCACTGGTTCCAATCTGAATAATCAGCAGTGCCTGAAAGCCTTTATAACTTAATGACTATTCTGTTGGCCTATGTGAAAGGAACCATTGGTCTTGATCCATCTCTTAATGGGGTCTACATCACACACAAAAATGAAAAATCAAAGCAGCAGGTGTCCTCATTGGCAGTCTTGGAAGAGAGGCCAAGGTCAGAAGGGTAACACTCCTCATCTACTAGTCTCTAGTGTACTACTGCCAGCATATTGGGAGGGCAGCATGTGGAAGCCTGTGCTGGTACTGCCCTTGCTGTATCTAGCCTGTGGACAGAGGGCTTCAAATAGAAAGGAGAGTCAATCAGCATTTCCCATCAACATTAAATGTACATTAAAGGTGAGCAGTAAATATGTTTTAAAAAACCCCAACAGTTAGGTGCTAAATGCCTCAGATAACTGGTGGGAGGGAAGAGGGGCTTTTAGCACATTATCAGTGTAAAGTATAGCTTGTAATCTCCACATCTGACATTTCACAACCACTATAGATCTGCAACTCATGTCCAGGTGACAACACACTCACCATGGAACCCCGCTCTAGACTGAAGCTGGTTGCTGAACCTGATCCAATATCAATAGGCAATGCTCAATCCAATAGGCATTTTCCCATTGACTTGAATGAGGATCGGATCAGCCCCAAAGACCATCTGCTCTGAAACGTGCTGTAGACTTTCATATTCCAGCAGGAGTTGTCTTATCCCACAATCCAGTAGAGTCTGTAACTTCCTTTCTAGGTCCAAGCAGATGTGAAAGGCAGTATGTCCTCTTTGGTAAGAAGCAAAAGGCACTTGTAGTTTGCTTATGTAATCTGAGTGATTAGCAAAACCTTTTAAAGCCCAGGGGAATGTCTGATCAGCCTGAGCCCTGGACAGTAGAGTTCAGCAAGGTTATACCAGACAGGTCAATTCTTCAGGGTGTTGTGCAGCTTGAGATAACAGTAAGAAGACTTCTTGCTTCAGCATATTTACATCCTTGTTCAGTGATCCACATTGATGTAGTAGTAACTTAACTCACCTGTCAACAGCTGCACCCCTAAAAAGATGGTTACTGCTGTATTAACTTAAGGGTGCATCAAATGGAAACTGATGTGTGTGGACATTTATTCCCACCAAAAGGAAATTATATTAGTGACACCTTTGTGTATAGACCAGGCCTAAAAGAGTTAAAGGAGAAAAGGCCCAAATCTTTAAAGGTATTTAGGTACCTAATTCCCATTGATTTTAAATAAGAATTAGCTATGTGAATACCATTGAGGATCTGGGCCCAAGAGGCTGGTTTTATGGCCTTTTCTTCTTCTTCTTCTTCTTCTTCATCATCATGATGTATGGTGAAGAAAAGCCTGACAGATATTTTATCCAGGTCTTTCGTCTTATTGTTACCTTACACTCGCCACAGTCTCCTGTATCCACAGGTTGCCTCTCTTCATACATTTAGACTGTACACTCTTTAAGGCAGGAACCATCTTTTTATATGTACATGGTCATTGTTTGGAGCCTTAGGCACTACTGCAATAAATGGTAAGCTTCTTATCTACCCTGGAAGACTTTATGGTTTAGTTCTTCAAAGGCATTAAGCACCTGATTCTCAAACTGAAATCAATGGGAGTTAGCGCCTAAATGTCAGATCTGGACCAATGTGACTTCAGAAATCTCTTGCTAGTTCTCATCAGCTTACTTTTCACTTGCTTCCAGTCTTTGTAATGTCTCTGTCATCTTTACTGGACAATTAATTTTCCCTCTTCCTTTTGTCTCCCTAGGAGGCCGGAATTTTAAGGGTGAGGCTGCTGAGTAGATAGGGCTTTCCCCTCATCTCTTTACTTATGTGCATCTGTAGCCAAGCAATAGTTAGAAGATAATGAGGAAGATTTGGGATAGCATGTCATAGTATATGAACAGATGTATCTTTCATCTGCAATTTATTTTTGTGTAACTTTAAGTGTTCCCTTTAATATCTTTTATAGTGGTAACTCAATTTTTTTTCCAGATACAGGCCTAGGAAATGATACCAGAACAGTAATCTGCAGGTGTGTATTTATTTATTCAGAGGTATTTATATACATTATTTTAGTAGAGGGTATGTTTCCACCCACCCACCAGAGCAGAATAAACTAGCAACATATTTTCACATTTATTTCTGTTTTACATTTCAAAATAATTTGGGGTTGTGTGAAGAGACTTGAGTCAATTAGGAAAAAAATAAGGAACGTTTTTAAATGAATGAAGGGGGGGGGGGGCAGGATGCAAGCTGGTCAGTGGTAAGAAAACCAACGAGGCAGATTTGGCAATGGGAGAAATGTGATGAATAAGTCCATGATTAAATGGCTGCCAGTGTGTGTGCTGAAAACATTCACTTTTAAGTGGGCATTAGTATTTTCTCCCAGTCAAATTTGTGCAAATGTGATCTAGTGAAGTTATCAAACTGACATACATGTCAGTTTTGGTTAAGGAACTCACCATGTAATATGCCTACTTTTGTGACTAGAATGAGGAAACTAGATAAGAAAATCTTCCTACTCACTGCAAAACTTTCACCCCAAACTGTAGGATAAGACAATATTTTTATATAGCAGAATATGGCAAAACTCTGCTGCAAGTGATTGAGCAGAGTTAAAACACATTACATTCAGTATACAAGACTTTGTGATTTCTGTTCAAGGATCTGAAGCATTTTACAAACAATGTAAACTCCACAGCGCATTTGTGAGACAGGGTATTTTAGCCATTTTCCAGACACTGAGGCACAGAGTATTGAAGTGACTTGTCCAAGGTTAAACAGTAAATGTGAAATTGAAGAATTCAGGGCACTTGGTTTCTAGTCCTGTGCTTAAACTACTAGAATATGCTTCCTTTTCTCTAAAACAGATTTTATCCAGATTAAAAAAGAAATCCTGGTGGCAGAAAAGTATACACACAAAGAAACTTTGCTACAGAGAAAACTGCTAGACTGCTTCTTCCCGCCACCCCTTCTCCCTCCTCCGGAGACTCCCTTCTCTAGATTCATTTTAAGGCACAGAAACAGAGGGAGACAAATCTTTTCCTTGGTGACGGATTTTGCATTGCCTTCCAACGTGACACTGTAAAGTCTCATTCGTTCATCTTTTTTGTTTACGATTCCTTCATGTAATCGATCAGTGTAGGAATCCCCCTCCCCTCCAAACACACACACACACACCTGCAACTAGGACCCCAGAAGGGGAAAGGGGCTCCCACCCATGCTCAGAAGGACCCTGCTGGTGAAACGTTATCACCATAGATTCCCCCCCCGGTCCTATGTATATTGATTTTGCCGGAGATTGCTAAACTGCTTCCCTGACACATTGTGCAACACCGCATTCGCCGAATTCTTGGCTGTTTGTTTAGCCCGCCCGCCCCCTCCCCCTCCCCCTTACGCTGCTGCAGCAGTGGAAACGGGAGTGGGGGGAAGGGGGGGCATGCTATTGCATCAGGCTGAATGGGGAGTGATTGCTGGAGCTTGAGATTCAAACCCAGCCACAGGCTCTGCACACGCAGTGTCACAGCATGGCTGCTCCCTCCCACTGCCCCAGCACGGGTAGAGCAGAGAGCTGCTGGGCAGCATGACATCCGGGGAAAGGCGGCGAGGCCAGGTTGCCTCCAGCCAGCAACAGGGGAAAGCGCCGCCGAAGCAGCAGCAGCAGCAGCAGCAGTAGAAGAATTCGAACTGCCCCGGCTGGCCAATGAGGGAGTGTATGTAAATGAGCCCCGCTCCCCGGGCTGCTGCAAAGGCCTGTCTGCCGGGCGGGCTGGGCGCCGCTCGCGGCTGCAGCCCGGCGGATCCCCAGGTCCACCTTAAATCTCCCCAATGGCCGCTTGAGCGATGGTCTGTTTTCCCCTAGCCCGGGCTCATTGGGCTCAGCCGACGCCAATCCAGTTTACAACAACAAGCACGACCAGCAGGGGAAAGGGAGAGAGAGAGAATAACCTCTCCCTCCCCCCACCTTCCCTCCTAGCGCAACTGCAGCGCGAGCTGGATTTTAAAACGAAAACACACAACTTTCCAAAGGTGCCCGCCTTGAGCCGCCTCCCCAGAGCCAACCGATGATTTTAGGGGGAAGGGGAGGCGCGAGGGGGTAACGTGAACACGCCGCGGCTCCCACCTCAACGCCATGATTGTTGCAACACTTTACCAGCTGGGGGGCCGGAGTGGGAGTTGGGGGGGGGGGGGGGACGTATTGCAATGATGCAATCCTGCCTTCGTCTCTTTCTCGGTGCTTTTGATTTGCATGTCCCTGCAAGGCGGGAGGGGGGGCTGGTTTGGTTTGGCTTTGTTTTTTCCCAAAGGGAGGAAGCTTGCTGAGCGGGGAAGATGAATTGTGAATCACTTGGGAGCGTGTTTTGCCTGCTGTTTTCGTTCCCCTTAGCCACACACCCTAAGGCAGGAGGGAGGGTGCCGCTCACCCAGGGACGGGCCCGACGCACTGCAGCTCGGTGCTGAGGTGTTGTTGGAAGGAGGGTTTCTTTGTAGCGGGGCATATAAGAGACTTATCGCTGCTCCAAGCTGGAGGGGGAGGGGTATTTTGAGTTGACTTTTGAAGCGAGGGGGGCGGTGACGGGTCTCAGGTGGAAACGGTCGCTCGATGAGGAGCCCTGGTAGAGGACCCCTCTAAACATCGCCTGCCTTTTGGTACGGCGATCGTAACCCCCTGCACTCCGAGTAACCCTTCATCCCGGCGCCACCCTCGCCCGTTGCCGCGCTCAGAGCCGCGCAACTGCTCCATCTCCCGGGGTGTATCCGTGCTCCCGATCCTACCCTGGGCACCCCCAAACAATCCTCACCCCGTGCGCCTCTGCCCTCGTTCCTCCCAGGTTGTATGCCTCTCAGGCGGGCCGAGGCTTCGCTCGCGCTGGCCCGGGGCTAGGCTGAGGCAGGGAGGAGCCGCTGTCTGTTTATTTCCCATCCATGACCACTTTTGTGCAGGGCGAGCTCCCTGTGTCTCTGCTTCACCTTGGGGCTTTTCTTGGCCCTTCGGCGCGCAGAGACCTCGCATTGTGGAAGCGAGAGGCGGATAGGCCAGGGGGCTGGATGCCACCAGTATCCCCCGGAGGGGAGGGGGGAGCGATCCCTGGGCCGGCAGAGGAGGAAAAGCGCAGTGGAAACCCCAACACTGGCCACTCCCTTGCGCCAGACCTGGGACAGTCCGAGTCCCCGGGTGGCATCTGCCTGGCATCCAGCACAGAGGCGGCGCGTGCGTCGGTGATTCACACGTCTGGGTTTCAGGCGGCCAGCTCCTGAGGGAGGAACGGTTCGATTTTCCTGTCCCGCTTTTAAGTGCAGGAGCAGTGAGCGCACGCTGCGCGCCAGAGTGTGTTTGCAGCGAAGCTAACGCGGCGAGGGAGGGAAAACCCAGGCGCGGTGAAATAAACAACAGGACCTCGCTTACCGGGACATTTCAGCAAGTGAATAAAATTCGAAGTATTTCTGCCCGGCTAGACATGGATTTTGCTTGCTGAGGTTTAGGGCTTGTTCTATAGCACAGACGCGATTTTCAAGGGGCCTGGATGTCTGCTAGCTGTCCGAAAAACAGCTGTGCGAACACCATCAAGAGCTGATCAACTCCAACAGACCCACGCTGTGGCAAATATAGTGTGAACAGTACAACTTAACAGTGCAATGGGGCGTTCCATCTAAAGGAGATGGCTGTGTTTAGAGTCCCCTCCCCCCATTGCTGAGAGGAAAGTAAGGAGAAACTGAGGCACAAACTTGCTCAAGATTTCTAGGAAAGACAGGAAAAAAACAGCCCCCTGAAGAGATAGGAGGTTTTGCTAACCAGTGCTGATTCTGTGACTGGTGAGAGAAATTTGAAAGGGTGAATTTGAAAGAACAGCTTCTGAATTATGTCTAATTACCTTTATTTTTAAATGGTCTTAGATCTGGCTCATAAAATCTCACTTTGCATTTCTATGTACAATGCATTATTTACATGCAAGTTGCCTTGTGTTTAATGCTCTTTTCCAGTAGTGTTGCAACCTCTTTGGTTTTGTGTGAAAAAAGGTTAATAGGAGATAGCACCACCTTACCTGCATTTTGCCTGTTTGAGGCAGGTTTGTGCTCCTTTCCACAGGAAACTGACTCTCTTTGCAGTTTGTAATGAAGCATCTTAAAATCAGATGAAAAACATTATCCCTATCTGACACCACTTCTGTTAGTCCTAATTTGCCCTACATTGCACATTATTCTATATTAGAAGAGAGAGAATAGCCTTAGTACAATGACATAGTGAGGGGCCTTTGGATAAAAGTGACTTACTATTACTAGAAACCCTGAAGCCATGAATGACCCCCACCATTATGCACATGCTTAACTTTATACAGGAAAGCAGGCTCTGTGGTTTCAATGGGACTACTCAGGTGGGTAATGTATAAGTGTGTACAAGATCAGGTCCAAAGCCATAGATCCTGGAATACTGCCTACTGGTTAACTCTCTCTATGGAACAAAAACCATAAACAGGAGATAATTTAGAAGCACCAACATGCTAAAAGCAAACCCAATTGTGTACTTACTACAATCAATGCAATTACTAGGGGTTTTTTATATGTGCAGAATGCTGTGATTTAGTTGAGCTGGGGGGGGGGAGGGAGAGTAGAGGGGGACCAAGGAAACTGACATTTGGTAAGATGCTGTTAATATAAAAATATGTTCTCAGAGACAGTCATATCAAAACTAGAATTTTTTTTTATATAGGGGGAGGGGAGTAGAGCTGACAAATTCCAGGCATAGATTGGTGAGGGGATTTAAGGCCCAGCTCCTCAAAGGTATTTAGGCTGGTAACCTCTATTGATTTCAATGGAAGTTAGAAGCCTAAACCTGTAAGGATCCAGGCCTTAACAACAGTTTATGTTTGACATACAGTTGGCCAAATCTTATGCCATCTGATGACAATATATGACCCAGTATTTTAGTGTGTTGTGACCATTGTTATTTTGATTAATTTTTCAATAGTATGCCTTTTAAACAAAATGGTGTGTTACAAGAAGTTAACACCCTCCCTCCCCCTCTCCCCCCAATCAAGAGGTTAAGAGCATTTGCTCCCAGTTAATCTGAGATAATGCCTATTACTGGTAGAAGTAACAGTAAATTATGACACATGGCCTGAGGAATGTATATATTTATAATGTATCTTTATTCCTTACTTTCCCCAGTACTTTAGACACACAGAGGGAAACCTGCTGTACTACTTGAGGTAATCTACTTCCCCTTGGGCCAGGTAAAGAATGAAATTGAAACACACAAGAAGAGAACTCATTTCATATATATGGCAGTTTTCTTTATTGATTGCTTGATGTGAAACAATATCAATTGGCAATTTTTTCTCACGCATTACAAAAAAATATTAAACTTGGCTCAGTCTGCAATCCTTTCAGCACAGCCATATTAATTAACAGAAAAAGAAAAAAAACAGAAACAAACAAAAAAAACCCTAAAAGTCTACCAAATAGAGCATTTACAAATGCACAAAACATGCCACTTTGGCTTTATGGGGAAAAATATCTTCTTCTAGATTAAAAAAATCTTTTAACATAAATAAGTTAGTATAATTTCTCAGTGTCTTTACAAAGTTATGTACACAGGTACACTTCAAACTTATGTTTTTATTTTTACATACAGATACACAGGCAATGTAGAAATACTTTTTAAAGATGTAGTGTCCCTTTTCATTCACTCATGAACATCAGGGAAAAGAGATCAGAAATCAACAATATTCTATTTTGGAATATGAACTCCCCAGATGCATTTGAAAATATCCAAATGTTATGGGTGATAGTTATAGTCAGTGGAACTACTCTAAAATTCTTTAGTTTATCCTAAGAGATTTCGGGAGTTGCAGGACATAAAAATCCTTTTCCTGCTACATAACGGAATCAGAGTTCCCACCTCTTAAGCTTAACACAGTAAGTAGAAATTCACAGAGGGTAACAGTCTCCTGTAGCCAGTGCTAGCATTATGGTGTATTTTTTTTAAAGATATCAGAGATCCCACTTACAGGGACAATACATCTTTAAATATTTTTTTTAAAGAACCTCTACACTGCTTCTCTTCATAAATTTCCCTGCTTGCTAGATTGTAAAAGCAAGTTTCAATTGGTCACCCTTTTCCATCCCCTCCCCCCATCCCTACAAAGGTTTATGTGCTACATAAAGTAAAAACTATATACACAGGTAGTACAATAAAGCAAATAAGGAAAAACCTAATTGCACAATGCTACATCCAATGCTTTTAGAGGCAGGTCTTTTAAGAGTGCCTAAAATTTTAGTGTTATTGTTTTTTTGTTTTTTTGTTTTTTTCAGTGCTTGTACAGGATCTCCATCCCATGGAGAATCAACGATATGTATTTTAATTTTATATATATTTATATATATATAACTTTACATCTTCCTCCCTTCATCAACCACTGAGGCATCCGATGAACAAGGAAATGTATATTCTTAATTCTGTAATGAAAACAAGAAGGGAAGGTATTAGAAGTGCCAAAAGAAATGTGATAGCTTTGCTCTAGGGGAGATCATGACATACATGTCACTATTTAAAAACTAAATCGATCACTGCAGCCTTTTCCCTAATTGTTGGGGATGGCGCAATTTTAAATGGGGTGTGGGGTAAAAGAGGGACATATTCCTTTAAAAAAACAAAGGAAACTCACCCTACCCCATCCTTAAAGAGGGCTGATGCGCCACACACAGAGGTTTTTTTAAAAATCCAGCAGGTGAGCTGAGACCAAGTGAATATGTTTCCAGAGTTTCCCACATTTCACTTTTTAAAGATAGCATAAATGCTGTGTTATTAAGCTGTTTTGCAACAAGTCTGATGGCTGACCCAGATGGCATATTTAAGATCAATACAAGATTCTTTTGCAACCTATCTTCTATCTTTCTGAACTCAAAAGTATTTTGGGTTGCAATAGTCAAAATAAACAAATCTCTTCTACTCCATCTATTCGTCTGCAGACACCATCAGTTTCCTCTTCAAATACCCAAATAAACAGACAGTAGTAGTACAATTTGCATACACATGCATGCTGACGTGTTCATGGATTGTTTACCCCAGCAGGGCTAATTTGTTTTAACTTCTGCTTTTATAGCTTAATCTGCTCTGCACAATGGCAAATCATGTTTGGAAACCTTTTCCTTTAACCCCCACTACTTTGAAACCATCGGTACATTTACCAATCAACAGCCCTTCCTTGCATTAAAAAAAACCAAAAACAAAAAAAATCCCCAAAAAACAACCTCTCATTAAGCCAGTATACTGACTGTAAACAACAATTTGTATGATTCTACAAAAAATAACAAAAAGAACAGTTTTGATATAAAGAAAATGTTCACCTTCGTGATTTATTGCCCTTATTTATTTGTATGTCTCACAATGAGTATATGAAAAGACAGTGGGAAAAGCCATCAATACTTATCACTCACTAGTTCTACCAGCCTAGTACAGATATAATTGGTAAGAGGATTCTCTTTATTTAAGTGACCAAAAACTTAAACCAGTGGAAAGGGATTGTTTATTAATGACACACAGTAAAAATTCACACATTTACTCCCCATCTCTCCCCCTCCCCAAAGTTTAACATAGTCTTTCTAAAGTATATATTAACAAAAATGTATTTAATCTGTAGCCTTCTATTTTAAAGCCCTTTTGAACATTTTGGTGTATTAAAAATACTAGTCTACAAAGTTTCTCCATATTCCTTTAACTCTTTGCTTAGTTACACTGCTTTAAAAAAACACCACTGGATGGGTACTCACCTAAACAGTTTACGTTTGACGTCTTCTTGGGCTGGATTTCTTGGGGGTTTGCTCCACTGAACTGGCACTGGGGGGTTCTTCTGAAACCTCTTCTTCTGTTGTGTTGGCTCTTTTAGGCTGAGGAGAGGAGTCTAGGAAGGGAAAATGGGAAGAAACAAAAATAAAAGTGAAAACTTAATATTAAATACATTTGCTGCCAGATGTTTTCTCTGCATGGGGGGTGGGTGAAGACCCTGAATATTTATGACCCTCAGTGTGTTAACTATCGATTGCATGAAAGAGATAGGGAGAATTGTTTCTCTGATTAAATAAAAACACAAGGGTTTTTTTGTCGAAAATCTACTTCTACACTTTGTTTCATATTTGCTATGAAACTTGTACTATTTCCTCACGTTAGAAGGATATAGACTTCCCACGATTACTACGGAGGGGAAGAAGGGGGGGAGAGGAAGGTGTAAGGTTGGTTGCAGATGGTCCATGGGCTCCAGAAGTCAATTTAATTTAAGATTCCCGAGAGTATAGGCAGTGCTGGATTTTTAATCTAAGAGGAAGAATAAATCTTAAAAGTGCCACCAGCAGAACAGTTTACCGTAGGCAGGACAAGAGTGTGATGTACATGAGAAAGAGGTATACAGCGTTAATGCTGACAAGGATACAGTACAGACAGTAAAAAAAAAGCTTTTGTTTTCTACGAGTACTTTACCATCCGTCGCTGGTCGTTTTCTTTGCCCAGTGCACTGGTCTGCTAAGTCCGTGTGATTTTCAGATACATCAGTTTTTTGATCTACAAAGTGAGCGTCCTCTGAGTTCCCCTGAAAACCAACTACAATCACCGTTGGGCAGTTTCCATTTACATCCAAACTCTCGTGAGGGTCAGATCGGCAAGCGACTTTGGGGGGCCGGGGGGGCCTGAAGTAGAACTCCGGCGAGCTCCCTTTCTCCACCGCTTGCCACTCGAACCTGCCAGCCAGGGGCATGTGATTCGTGAAATCAAAATTCCATTTCCTTTGACATGCCTCTTCCATGTCCTGGCGATGTTTCATTAAGTCTCTGCTTAACTCTTCATGATGCACCGGCCCAAAGAGATTCCTACAAGCGGAAGGCTTTGGATACTCCGACTGCCGGGCTTCCATCCGCTCCAGGGTCGGGCTCCCATTAGAAATACGTACGTTTGACATCTCCCCCCACCCTCTTTCTTCTGGCGGTGGCTGGCTGTCGCTAAGTTGAAATCCTTCCTTCCTTGCCTTTGTTTTTCACACTCGAGCTCGGCTCCACGAGAAGAGACAACAACAAACAATTGCATAAGACGCAGGCCGGGGAGGGGAGGGGGAAAGAGAACCCCGATAGTCACCAGAAAGTCTCGGGCAGATCAAGTGTACGCTGGGGAGAGCGAAGGATGGGGCAAGCCAAGCCCCTATGCGAGCCCACTTCCAGGCTGATGCGAAGCCTGCGGATCCCCCGATCCAACCTGCGCCAGCAAACCTCGCCGATGTCAGAGCTGCCGCGTCGTTGGGGGAGGGAGGGGAGAAGCGGGCGAACACGAAGAAGACGACGGAAAAAACAAGAAAAGACGAGCCCTTTTCTCAGTTGCCCAATATGGCGATTGAAGGGAGGCTGACGAAGAAGAAAATGATTGACATTACAAGTCTATTTAAACAGCGGAGGCGATCCATTGGTTAATGCGCCGGGCGCCGCCCCATCTCTGCGCCTTACCTCTTCCAAACAGCCAGCTCTAAAGGTGGCCCGGCCTCCTTTGCCAGCGCTCGGCTTTCATACGCTTTCATCGTCTTCATTTAAAAAGGGGGTGGGGGAGGAAAAACCGTTTTCCCACTTTCCTGTCGCGGGCTGTTGCTGGAAGCGGGCGCGCTCCCTGGCCCTGCCAAGTTCCCATCTCCCCGGCAGCTAAGCGCGGAGCGGCTCTGCAGCGGGGCCTGGGCCGAGCCATGGGGCGGGGAGGGGGCTCAGTTGTTACATTTTGATTTCTTTCCGTCTCGCGACGAGCGCTTCGCATCCAGACCCGCTGGCACCCGCGCCCAGCTCTCGCCCTGGAGACGGGAAGGTCAGGAGTTCACGGCAAGGCGCGGGGGCGGGAAGGGGGATCTTGCATTCAAACTCAGGCGGGGAGCCGGGCGCCTCGGTACCACCGCATCCCTTGCCAGCCCGAGAAGGAGCACGGTGGGTATGCGTCAGGAGGTAGCCAGTGCGGACCTCCCCCTATCACGAGAGGAAAGAATGAGGTGAAACAAGGGCTCCCGCATCCGCCGTGAATGGGAGGATCGCCCTAAGTTAGCCTCGTTCCTAGCGTGTCCTCGGCCACCTGGGTTAGGTGCTCCAGGGATCGCACCCGCCACCTACTACTGCAGGTTCGAGTGCCACTGCGAGTCTTGAACGCTTTCTGGTCCCTCCCCCTTCCTAATCGCAGCCCTGGCCAGCTCCTTCTTGAGAAGGGGAGGTGCCGTTGGCAGGGTAGGGCGTTCTGCTAGGGGTCTAGACCACGTCCACATCTGATCTGCAAGAACATACCCCCCAGCTATCACTAGCCCTGCTGAAGGAAGAAGGATTTGCTCCTTTACCTTTGTAATGGGAGCAGAAAGATCTCAGTTTCGGGAGCTGACAGCACTTTGCACCCATCCCTCTCACTGTGTTCTCCTCTGTCCTTCACAACTCCATATAATTTTTCTTTTATGTGCCTATGCGCCTATGCACCACCACTCTTGCTGTTTTGGACAAACTGATTTAAGCAGATAGCCTGTAAAGCAGACTGGATGGAGAGGAGTCAACTGACCTTGAAGAATCTGGGTTTGTTCACACATAGCTGTCTGGGCCCAAACTTTTTAATGGGCTGCTCAAGCTTTCACTATGAACACTCCTTAAGGCAATGATGTAATAAAAATAATACTAAGCCAGTTCACACCACAAGGAAGACTGGGGGAAGGAGGAGGAAAAATAAATCTGGAAAACTCTGTTTTCCACCTTTGCCCCATTCAGTCACAATGATCATTGCCATATCTCAGGCCTGGAAGAGGCTCAGGTGACTTACCCAAAGCCTGAGAACAAATTCATTTCAGAGTACAGAGTTCTTAATCTTAGGCTTGCTCTACACTATACAGTTAGGTCAATGTAAGCTGCCTTGCACTGACTTTCCTGTGGAAGTGACTTCGCTTAAATTTAGCTCCTGCCAACATAAAAGCCTCTCTGTGCTGACTTAGGCCTTGTCTTCATTACCACAGGCCATCGACCTAAGTTACACATCTTCGATTATGTGAATAAAGTAGGTGAAGTCAACACAATTAGGTCTGCTTACGGCAGTATCTTCACCGCAGTAAGTCAACAGCTGACGCTCTCCTGCCAACTTCACTTACTCTTGTTTTGGTGGAGTACCCAGTCCATAAGAGCGCTTGGCAGTTGATTTATCGAATTTATACTAGACACAGTAAATTGACCCCCACTGGATTGATCACTATTTGTCAATCCAGCCTGTAATGAAGACATGGCTTTAGACAATGATTACATTTAGAAGATTACAGCAGCAAAGCTGTACAGATAAAACTGTGCCAATGTAAGCTCGCTCATGTAGCCATGTTATGCCAATGGGAGAGAACTCTCTCATTGACTTAATAAAACCAGCTCAACAAACATAGCTTATGGCAGTTGGGGTACATGTACACAGCACCCTTAACTCAAAATAAGCTACACAATTTGTGCTATGCTTATTTTGAGGTTATTTCAAAATAAAGCACTATTTCGACAAATCCCTTAACCCTCTTGGAATGAGGGTTACAGGGATGCCGGAATAGTGTGTCCGTTATTTCAAAATATATTTCAAAATAATGGGCACATTTAAAGATGCGGAATTGCTATTTCGGGATACTTCCAGTATCCCAAAATAGCCACGCTCTCTAGACATAGCCTGAGAGAGCATCTCCTACTGACATAATGCTGTACACACAAGTGTTTATTCTGGCAAAACTCATTTCCCCAGGGAGTGTGGTTATTTTTAATCACCCCCTGAGTGAGAAAAGTTTTGCTAACATAAGTGCTAGTGTAGACATGGCCTATATAACACTACTTCTCCCTGTGGAGTAGAGTTACAATTGGGCTACAGCTACACTGCAAGGTTTTTGTGCAAAAACTGCTGTTTTTGCACAAAAACCTGTGAAGAGTCCACACCTCAAATGCGCTTTTGCGCAAGGAAATCAAGAGTAAAATGGCAGAACAGAGGCTTTTTCCACCGTAGGTAAACCTCCTTTTACGAGGCATAACTCCCTTTTGCGCAAGAGATCTTGCGCAAAAAGGCAAGTGTGGATGCTCCGCAGGGGTTTCTTGTGCAAAAAGGCAAGTGTGGATACTCCGCAGGGGTTTCTTGCGCAAGAAACCCCTATGGGAAAAAGCATAGGTGCTCTAATGGCCATTCTGCAAATGGCCATCAGAGCTTTCTTGCGCAAGAATGTCCATGCAGTGTGGATGCTCTGTTGCACAAAAGCACATCGCTTTTGTGATGTGCTTTGAGATGTGGACGTGCTCTTGCACTAGAAGTTTTTGCACAAAAACTCTTGCACAAAAGGCTTCTTGCCCAAGAAGCATGTAGTGTAGACGTAGCCTTGATGTATTTAGGCCAACAGCATTCACATGGACAGTTACTGGCTTTCAGGAGCTGTCCCACAGTGCCCAACACTGACAATACAACTGATACAAGTACTCCTGGTGAGGACACACACCACCAACACAGGGAGTCAAGTGTTTGCACACGCGCACACACACACACCCACACACAGTCATTTAATAACTGTGATGGCTCTATGCTGATGTCAGTTAAGTGAACATAATATTGTAGTGTAGACATAGCCTTAGTTTTCTATCCTTTGCATGGACCATTATGCCTGATGATGGGTCTTAATATTGCCAGCCCCAATCATTCATCAAATAAAAAATCAGTAAAAAAACAAACAAAATCCAAAAGACAATAAAACAAAAAGAAAAATTTACACCATGAAGTTATCTTTAAAAACACGAGATTTAAGTGAACTAATAAAACTGGACCTTTTTATTTGCCTTCTGTTCTGGTTTTTGTTTTAGTTTTTATCTTTTTTTTCCTGCTCTTTCTGCTACCACAATTCTAAAAGCTTACTTTTAAAAATAAAATTAAAGCTGGCATTCTCATGACTCCAGGAGCTTGCCTGGATACATTATACATGGACGATTATCAGTTGTATGGTCAGCTAGGAATTCAGCATTCAATCAGTGTCCTCTCTATGTCCTTGTCTATACTAGAAAAGACAAGAAGTATTTTACACTCGGTTTCACATGATAGGACATTCCAAGAAGTATGGGATAAACATAATTTGGTGCATTCAGCATTTCTCAGGAGAAAATCTGCTAATGACTTGTAGTTATCATGGTATTTTGGCAAGACGTAACTCAATTCTTTGCTCACTGAAAGGGATTAAGCATTATCCTGATTAACATTTTATGATCAGTGTTTGCTGCCGGAGTCAGGCTAATTTGCTAATTGACAACAGAGAAGGTTCCCCCCTCCCCTTATTTTTCCCCTTTAGAAGAAATAAATCACAACCATTCCACCTTAAAACAGTTTAGGCTGTAAGTAGAAAGGCTGTGTCTGCAGCGACCTTGCTATGATCTAAAGTGTTTTGTTTACAGTCAGGCACCCCCTGATCGCCGCAGCAAATAGTGAGAGAGGCAGGCGTCTGCTGTAGTAGTAGCAGCAAAGCGTGAAAAACTACTATAGAAGCTTTGCAGTACAGATCTTCAAATATCAGAGCGCCATCCTCCCGCAGAAAGAGGGCACGGCAGGCAAAACACAGCCAGGTTTTCAGATAAATAGTTCCAAGGAGACACGATGTACTTTTTAATCCCGTTTGACGTCCAGTTATGCACCATGCTGGAAATGACTGAGCTCTTGAGCCATTATTTTCCGGTACTTCTCCTGAAATAACTCTCTCTCTCATTCTGTTTCAGTTGTAGAAGAAATGAGTCAAAGGCTGGTGGAAGGCAGATGATTAAAGGAAGAAAAACTCAGAGAAACAGAAAGGAATGAGAACAGTTTATGTAGAGGTCTGTGCTTTTCTGTCCTACTTTAACACACACTGTATTCTCCCCCCCGCGCATGCTGTACTTTGCTTCTCAGCTCTTACTTGGACTGCAGGATTAGCCGAGTCCCTGAATTGTTTTCTGACTTTGGGAGCTGGTTATGCAATCTTTCCATCTTCATTTTTGCCCCATCCCCCTCACATTTAAGACGGCACTCGCAAAAATGGCAAAGCATGCTTAAACCAGCCATTTACAGTCTTGAGAGAGGGAGGTGTTTCAGTTAATTTAGGAAGTGTGGGTCAGGCAGGAATAATCAAACAGCCACTCTACCAGACCCTGTTGCAGTCAAGGAAATGGGAAGCGGAGGTGATATATTTCAGTTGTTTCAGGAAGCTTGTTTTTGACCTGTCCAAGGCTGTGAGAGCTCTTTATAATTCAAACCCCATTAAAAACTCATTTGCATGCAAATGCTACCTTCCTGAAGGAATTTGTGGTTAGGGGTAAATATAATTCCAGACACAGGCCCAAATACTGCACCTGAGTAGTGCCCTTGCATTAAATGGGACTATACACATGAATAAAGCTACTCACATACTTAATTGTTTACAGGATTAGGGCTATACAGAGAGTGCATATATGCTAAATGGTGGGTTGAATTGGTGTGCCATAGCTAGGTTTATTTAAAGAAGCCCTTGGATATGCCCATTAGGGCTAGTGAGTGTGACTAGCTTTGCATGGGTCAGGTGCACAAGGGAAGCTAGAGGATGCAAAAAACTTTCTCTTTCATTTTGACTAATCTCTGGGGGGGGAAGGAGACGACTCATATTTTCACTAAAATGGAGTATTTTGAACACTACCACTAACATGTTAAAAGTCCTGGTTAGAGCTGAATAGGAAATGTTTTTCTCATTACACAGTTGGGATGAAAAGTTTACATTTTTAAAATCGTCCTGAACCAAAAGTTTTTGGTTCAAGTCAGTTGACACATTTCATTTTGAAAGGTTTTGTGCTATAATTAGCTTAATTTTTTATACAAAAATTTGTTTTCAACCAGAAATCTGAAAATTTTCATGTAAAAAAATGTCAAAATGGCATGTCTCAACTATTTCAAAACTTGTTTTTTCCCCCCAAATTTTTGTTTTAGTCTAGAAATTTGTCAAAACCAAACTTCTCCCCTGAAAAGTTTCAGGTTTGGTGGACAGACAGTCTTCTCTGAAAAAAACTAATGTGCATGAACTATCCTGTAATAAAAACTCAGTGAAGACCAGACACTTTCATTTTACTGTGAAGTCAACTCACCAAAGTCAGTCCTAGCCAGGGGTATAAGAAGTTTACCTCTGTGAATGTACCTTTCAATAAAACTAAAGAGCCTACTCTTCACTCTGTTTGTGCCTCAGAAGAGTTCATGCACATTAGTGACTCTGAGGTAAAAAACACAGGGGTTTTGAGCAGTGAAGACAAGCACTAAGTCAAGTGCAATGTGCTTCCAGAAATTCCAGCTTGGACAGTGTACCTCCATACACATCCCTTCAGGGGCTAATAATATTTTACTACCTTACAGGGGTTCTGTGAGGACTACTTCATGTTTGGAAAATGGTTTGAGGATTTAAAGTGCTATACAAGAGCTAAGTGCTAATAATAATGATTAATCATTATTATTACTGAGAGTCAACAGTTTTCTAACTGCATGCCCAGCAACCTTGTACCTTTAAGTAAGTTTCTCAATAGATAAATTATATTCAGTGGCAATGAGTTGTTTGGTTTTTATACAAAGCCTGAAGTGAACCTTTCTGGGAAGGGGTTGATATTTTCTTGCAATGTTTTTTCAAGCACAATTCTTTAGGTTCCCAAGTGATGACACATTCTAAAGCAATGCTTTTGGCCCAAGATGCACATCTGTGAAAGGGACACTGGCTCCATTTTTTAAGCCATTCATTAAATAAAAACATCCTATGTCATATGTTATGTTTCTCTGAAATGTTTAAAGTTTTTCATGCATGAAATCATATGGTGCCTGGATGTTTTCCAGAGTATAGCACAAACCTCTAAATCAGTAACTGGACATTGCTGGAAGGGTTTGGTGGGGAGTTTTTTACGTCAGTTTTGTGTTTTGTTTCCTTTCAGTAAAAGCTATCTCTTTATGTATGAGGCTTTTTCATAAAAGCAACACTCTATATATGTGATAGTTATTACTGAATCTACCCAGAAGGCACACAAATTACTGCCCAGCCCCAAAAGACAGGGACAGCTGTTCAGTGGGTGTAAATTGCCATAGTTCTTATAGCTATGGCAATTTATACTCATTGATGTCTTGCCCCAAAATTTCTTCTTTAGTTGTAATAATTGTTTGAGGATCAACATTTTCTTTCTCTAAATTGGTGAACTGGTTTGGTTGCTTCCCAAATTCTTTTTAGGAGATTATTTTACTTTTTAAAGAACGTTGATTTAAAATTACAGCCCATCTCAGACATAAAAAATTGCTCTGTCATGTCTCCCATGCTAAATGCAATGGATAGGACATTGGACTGCATTATATCTACCTTGGTCAGGTACTTTCAAATCTCATTGTCTGATTCTCCTCTCATATTTTGACTTGACTATTTATAGAGCCCTGGATGCATACAAAATTGGCATCCACATCTGCAAAAATGATCCACGGATAGCCACAGCCACAGATACCCATGCATTTAAAGTGGTTCATAAATTTACAGGTTTCTAGAGACAAAATTTGTATCCTCATCCGCATCCATATCTGTAAAAATGAGCTGTGGGTATCCACATGCATACCCGCGGATACAGATACCCATGGGTATAAAGTGGATATACGCAGATTTGCAGAGCTTTAACTATTTAGCAGTTTGAGGAACTGTATTTGTGCATAATGGGACCATATTCTCTAGTGTAATAATGATAATAATTAATAATTATTGTAGAGTAGTGCCTCAAACTTATTCTATCTTGCTCGCGTTAATAATACTAAACCATGTTATAGAATTCAGTTTCATGATACATTATTAGTGCACTAACATATAATAACACAATATCCTCACCAATGTTCCCTCTAATCTTTTCCATCCATGTGTGGATTTTTTTGATTCATATGCAGAATACATTTTTATGTGCACCAAGGCATGTGCAAAGTGCCCACCAGTAGGAAAAAAAACCCCTAAGGGTATGTCTACATATGGAATAACCGCTAATTCGATAGGGCTTTAATTCGGAATCCCGTTTCACTGCTGCGTGTAGACGCGGGCAGTTACTTCGGGCTAGTCAATTTCTAAAATGGCGACCGGCCGGGAACATGCTAATGAAGCGCCGGATATTTAAATCCCGCGCTTCATTTGCGATTTCAGTCGCCCTCATTAGCCTCCCTAGATCGAACTAGGGGGCTAGTGTAGACATACCCTAACTGTGGTCACTCTGCTAATCTGCTGGGCAACATTTGAATTTCTCTTGTGTGCCCGCACAAGCACACAGCTCATAGGGAACACTAATCCTCCCATGGTAAATTTTCCTATGTCACTGTATGTTTCTGAGAAGCTAGAGGAAATCTATAAAGAAGCAACTCCCCATGACCCATATGAAAAGTTTTTTAAAAAGAAGGGAAGAGAGTTTCTTCATAATCAACCATTTCCCATTGGAATCAAGTATAATGCCTCCAGGAGCTCAGGACTGGGCAGAAAAGTGACTTTTTGTTCGTTTGTTTTTAATAAGAAGGTGTCTCTATTAAAGGAGATCTGCAAAGGAAAATGAACTGGATTTGTGTTCTCTTTATAAAAACCCTGAAAAGATTTTTTTCTGCTTTTTTACACCCCAAAATTACATATTTGTTGAAACAGATAGCTGGTCTGTTCTGCTTTGCGACTGATTTTTGTGTTATTACTTCCTCTGCCCTAGTTTAATCTATGTATACAGCAGCTTCCATCCAAACTGTTTCCCTGAAAACCTAATTTAAAAGAATTTGTTGTCATATTGATGCTGGCCAATTGGACCTGCAGGAAGCAGTGTACCAGTCTGCACTGCGTCCCGCAGCTCCCAGTGACCAAGAACAGTGAACTGCAGCCAAAGGGACTTGCTACAGCCATACCTCCAGACACACAGGTAAATGAAGTGCACAGCGGCTCGCCAGGGGCTAACCCTGGTGAACCAAGTCTAGCCCACAGGATGCTTATTGCCCACCCTGGCCTTCAGTGAAGTGCTACAGTGATGCAAATACAGCACTGCAGCTGCCCCTTTGTAGCATTTAAGTGTGGATATACCCTGAGATCCATAGCCTCAAAGGTATTTAAATTCCCATCCAAAGTTAGGTGCTTTGAAAATGTGTTCTTAAAAGCCAGCATAGGGGTAGGGAATGAGCGAAAGGTCATGTCTTCCTTGAAAGGCATATTTCACTGAGGGATAACTAATGGATGTTAGCTATTACAGCTGTGCAAATAATTTATTTGGTTCAGTGGCCAAGCAAAAAAATAATTGTTTTAGTCACTTGGGATTGCTCCAAAATATCGGGGAGTTTTAAAAAATTTTCAGCAAACCAAAAAAAAAAAAAAGGCAAAACATTTGTTTTGTTAAATATGACTTTTTGTTCAGCCCAAAAGGAAACATTTATTTTTGTTTGTGGGGTTCTTTTTAGCCTTTTGGGAAATAAAATGGAAGTACATTTCTAAACAAAAAGTCATTTTGAATAGCAAAAATCAAAGTGTTTCATTTAAAAAATGTCAAAAATTAGATATTTCTGGTTTTTTGGAACTTTTTTTCATGCCCGAAGCAATTTGGCGAATTGGTTATGGATTTACGAAATACTTCAGTTGACCTTAACATGCATATTTTGGCAAAAAACATTTAATTTGAAAAATTACACCAAGGATTATTACCTATGCTGCAGTAAAAACACAGCAGAGACAGATGACTTGAGTTTTACTAAGGCCTTGCCTACACTAGTGATTTGCCAGGTTAGTTTTAGACACAGTGTATTCCAACTGGAGTTTTTGTTGTCATAGCTACACCACTTTTCCAAATGTCATTAGCTATGCTTGCAGTGTTGTTGTAGCTTTGTTGGTCCCAGGATATTGGAGACACAAGGTAGATGAAGGCTATTAATAATTCTTCATGTGTGAACATATTTGGATTCCAACTCTGCTAGGACCTTCTCTTTGGGAGAAGGGCGGGGGGGGGCTGTACACAATCATCCATGTCATTTGTTTGACGACGGGCAGTCTGGATTATATTTGTTCTTTATAAAGCAGCATTTCCTGCACATTTTCTTCAAATTAATTATTCCAGAGTTCTCTATGGGGAAAAAATCTTAGTGATAGATTTACCAGCGGTATTAAAGGCTTAATCCTGCAAACAGTGACTTCTGGATGTAGTTACTACTGTGAAATAGATCTATTAAAGTCTGAGATATTTCAATAGAGTTTAAAATCAAAGGAACCTAGGAAGCTAGAGCATCTTTTGTTAACCTAGGAAGCTAGAAAGAACTGGTAAAGCTCAAACTTGCTGATATTTACTCTGGACATGGTGCTTAATATACTGAGTAGATCATAGTAAATGCTACATCCATTGGTGTTTGAAGAACTGGGTCATAACATGATCAGTTGAATAGGTGCTGTGTACAAAGTCGTGGATAAAATTTTCAAAAGAACCTAACTGACTTTTGAGCCTAAATTCTACTTGCAAAATTCAATTAAAATCAGTAGAAGTCAATGGGATTTAGGCTCTTTGGGTACGTCTACACTGCACACTTATTTCAGAATAAGCTATTCCAGAAGAAATATTCCAAAATAGATTATTTCGAAATAGCACAGCTACACTACAGGGAAGCCTCAAAATTAGTCCAAGGCAGACTTCCCTAATGTGGATGTGCTACCTCGATATAGAGCCCCAGGAGGCACAGGGGAGTAATTACTTTGAATGGCCCTGGGGAGAAGCTATTTTGAAATAACAGCAGTGGAGCGTCCACACTACTGCTATTCCGAAATAGCTATTTGGGAATACGTGTTATTCCTTGTGGAATGAGGTTCACAGAAGTCAGAATAAGCCGTCCTGTTATTTTGAAATAAATTCAAATTGCTGTGTAGATACTCACATTGTTATTTCAAACTAATGGCCATTATTCTGAAATAGCATTGCTGTGTAGGCGCACCATAAGATGCCACAGAAATGGCTTTAAGATAGGCTCCGAGATCACTTCAGCCTGAATCTGCAAAGTTATTGCCATGTAACTCTCAAGGGGATTTCAGTGATAATTAGGCATCTAGATACTTGTGAAGTTTTAGATGCTCCACATTTTTATCTCTTGTTTCCATGTGGGAAAATTGTATTGATTTAACTTGTTTGTGTTCATACCTAAATAGACTTTAAAGTTCCTTATATCAATTTAGTTTATACCAATTTGTTTTGGGGTTTTGGTGGGGTTATTTATTTATTTATTTATTTATTTTTAACCACAACACTATGTGTATATTTTTCCCTCAGTGAAGATAGATAGAAATCTTTAACAGCTTTCTTCTCTCTCTTTGTGTGAAAGAGATGATGTGAAGACTAAATTTAATCACTAGCAGAACTTGAAAATATTTCAAATAAACCATATTTCTTTTCTACCTGTAATTTTATAATGGAGAGCTATAGCTTAGGCCTCGGAGCCTAATTGTTTCTGCACAGTTTTACAGAGCTGGTATTTCATTGTTAAATCATTGGATTCTTTTCCTGTGTAGTTTAGAACAAATGACACAGCATATATCGTAGCAAGTCAGAGACAATGGTTTTCTTTTCCTCAGTAAGTTCTTAAATCTTGGCTTGGAAAGGGGCCAGAGCACAGAGCAACACTGTTCCAGCAGTAACATTTTGTACCTTATTTTTAAAACAACAACAACAAAACCCTCACTTGAAATAAAATCTTTCCCTTCCTCTATCCCCAGAAACACATACATCCTCTCACTTATGCATTCTTTGTCACACCCACCCACTCCCTTACACACTCACTCACAAAATTTGTGTTGACAATTTTTTGTGAGCATGTCATATGCCATAACCTCTGCATTATATTCATACATTTATATCAAGCTGCTAAGAAAGAACTCATGTCCCAAAGCTCTAGTGCTACATTTAAAAATAAAAGTGACAAATGATTTTGAAAATCACCTCACAAAATCAATGCCATTGAAAGTAGGGCACCCCAGGACTGAGCCACACAAATCAGTAGTTGCTTTTGAAACTATTGGCCTGGGGTGCCCTTAACAATCTTTTGAAAATACACAACTGTAAGCAGGGTCTGAATCAATGCTTGCATTGCAGCCAGCTGGAATGAGAAAGGAAGCCTGGGTATTCACTCAGGCTACGTTTACACTGCCCTCTCTTGCACAAAAAAATATGCAAATGAGGCAAAGTGTGGGATATCGCTGAGCCTCATTTGCATACTTAATGAGGCTCCGTTTTTGCACAAAAAACCCCATTCTTCTGCTTTTTTTCAGGAAGAACGGCTCTTGCGCAAAAGCCTCTTACGCAAAAACGGAGCCTCATTAAACATGCAAATGAGGCGTGGCGATATTCCATGCTTCACCTCATTTGCATATTTCTTGCGCAAAAGAGCGCAGTGTAGACGTAGCCTCAGTTTCTTAGCCCTGCAAGGTATTCAACTGTTGTTATGTAAATACTATTCATGCTTGAATGGGAAAGAAATCCTGCGTGTGGTTATGCAAATACAGTTCATTCAGTTGATTAGTCCTGATAGATATTCAGTTGTTAGAATGGTATTTTGCCTGTTGTAACCAATTTGACTGTTGTGGGGTCACAAACCATGTTAACCCTAAATTCAGGAATTGTAAGATATGACCACCAATGCTTGCAGTTATTGGGGATGCAGAAAAAGCAGACTGTGTTTAATTCAGTTCAAAGGAGAGACAGTGTCATTGTAAAGAATCTCGGATGGACAAGGCTTTCTCTTCCAAACTCTGTGAAGTCAATTAGGGGACGGGCAGAGCTCTGAACCAGCAGGCTACATGCTCTCCAGGCGTGAGCTGTAAGACCGGTTCAACCTGTTTCTTCCCCCACTTCCTCTCATTCAAACGATAGAACTAAAACAAGCTCCATAAGGTGTCTCTTTATTATTTTAAAATGTTATTTCAGTGGGTGCTGGAATCTTTTGGCTGGCCTGTGCTACGGGCCAAGAGCTGAAATCACTGAGACGCTGACATCACAGAGAGCTGAAATCGCTAGGTTTGGCCTAAAGCCAAATCCATCACAAGTGCCAGCCAGCAGGAGCAGGCAGCCAGCAGGGCGGTGCCAGAGAGCAGCGAGCAGGTGGATGGCAAGTGACCAGCAGAGTGGGCAAGACACCTCCTACACACTCAGGGTGGGAGATGAACTCTGCAGATTCACCTCTGAGCTCTGGGTCTGTCCTGATCAAGGGCAGCAACTGAGAATGGGGTGCAAAGAAGGGTTGGGCATGTGAATGGGGCACTTACATTGCTGGACATTTGATCCTGAGAGGCAAAGGACATTGCCCAACCTACTGGAGCTGGGATGTTTCCTCGTGGGTTGGTTATGAACTCTTGTTCGTGGTGTTCTCCCAAATGAATACCATGTTACTTCTCTCCGTCTTTCATTAAAAGTTTCTTTTCTACACTCAGACTCTGAGCTTGTAAAAGGAGAAGCATTGAATCCCAGAGGTGCCCAGGGGTATGTGTGAATTTCCCAGGTTACTGGGTGGGGGCTTGAGCCAGTTCTGTGTTGGATGGATGGAAAGGAACCCCTAGATATTGAACCCAGTCCTGGCTGCTGCCGGCGTTATCTGGCAGCAGGGTTACACAACAATTCAATTAAATCAGCAGACTTAACTGTTCCCAGCTAATCACAAGAAACGAGTAGCAGCAAACATATGAACAAAGTAAAATCCTGGTTAAAAAGTTAACTGGTTAACCATGATCCTAGTGGCTGGGCTGGAGCCACTGCATCATGGGCTTCTCAGGCCAGGCTAGGCCAGGCCATGCCTACCGTACCACACCACAGGCAGGGGCTGCTGCAGCTGGGTCAGGGGCTTCTCTGGCCAGGGCAGGCCCAGCCAGAGCAGCCCCTCACTGGTTAACTAGCTACCCCAGTAAGCATGCTGGTAAGGGGCATGCTTACTGGGTAACCAGTAACCAGTTAACCCATTACAGTCCTAGCTTAATATCCATAAGGCAGTGCTCACAGAAGCTATCCAGTCTGATAAATCTTCCCCTGCTCCCTAAAAGCCAGGCAGAAGAGACAGACCTGGCAAAGTGCTCTTCCAAAGGTCAGTAAACTTGGGCTTTTTTTGGAGCAACGGGAGCAGTGAGTTCCAGAGGGGAGGGGCCCCCATGGCACAGGGAGAGAAAAGGGCGTAGGGCTTGTCCACACGGGAATTCCTACACCGGCAAAGCACTCTGTGATGAGATAAACCCCACACTGGCCAGGAAATGGTTAATGAGCCACTGTAGGGTTTGTTTGCCCCCACTCCTCCCTTCATCTGCCATCGGGATCAGCCTTGGAGGGAGGGATCAAAAGGAGCAAGCCCAACTCATTCACTTGGAGTCTGGCTGGGAGGTAGAATAGACTTTCGCTTGGCTTGGGTAGGAGAGGTTTGCTTGGAGCCAGGAACTGTTGAGAGGCTGCTGCCGGCCACAGCCTCCCTTGGGGAAAGTAGGGAGGGCATGGCACTACTGTTGTGATTTGCTTCCAAGGCCTTGCTTGCTGCTGCTAAGTCAGACCGCTGCTGGGGGTGCCCTGCCTGAAGGGGGTGACAGTGAAATAAAGACCTTGGCTAGTAGGCACCCAACTGGGAGCCTAAGAGAAGTTGGCAGTGAACCCAGAAGCATTCGTGCCCCATGCTCCTAGTATGACTGCGGTTTATACTGGCCAAGCTGTGCTTTTATGGTATAGCTTATTCCACCATCCCAAAGTGAAACAAGCTGTTAGAGGGAAAGTTTGCTGATAACTGAAGCTACGCTAGGGGCTTCACTGGCACAGTTCATGCTCTGGGATCACACTTCTTCGCACCATTATTGACACAGCCATGGCAGCAGAGGTCTGTAGTGTAGATACAACCTTCATTGCTATGCCTGAAAAACGTTTTGGGTGAACAAGAGCTTCGGCACCCAATCCTGTGCTGAGCTCCCAATCAAAGATGTTTCCACTGACTGTGCCCTTGGAAACAGCTGCTTTGCGGGGAAGTCTTGTCTATTGAGAGTGTAAACTCTGAAGAGCAGGGCTCCCCTTAGGCTCTGTTTGGCTCATGCCTGGCACAGTGGAATCCTGAGCTAATAATAATAATCTGATTTTGAGCCTGTTTGGTCAGCTGCTGTGGATGGTACTGAATCACTTTCGGATTCATGCTCAAGACTACACAGTCCTTGAATGGAGCATGGAACATGCTAAGGGTACATCTACACTGCACCCTTATCTCAAAACAAGCTACGCAAATTGCGTATCTGATTTCGAGTTAACTTTGAAATAGCTTATTTCAAAATTTGGTGCTGTCTACACAGCACCACATTTCAAAATAAACTGCTATTCCAAAACATCCACTAATCCTTTTGGAACAAGGTTTACAGGGACGTCGGAAAAGCACACCCATTATTTTGAAAGATATTTTGAAATAATGGGCTTGTTCAAAAGACGCGGAATAGTTATTTCGGGATACCAGAAGTATCCTGAAGTAGCACCGCTGCCTAGACATACCCTAAGGGTCTTTTCCAACTGGCCAGCCCACCAGGTTAAAAACCAGTATCATATGTAAATCATATTGTGGCTGAATGCACCCCTACATTTCTACCGCATATACCATTTTAATAATCTTTGTACAAAATATGCCTTGTGAGGTATCATTTGAAAACTAGTAACTTGCTGGTTGATAATATTATGATGAAACATGTAGCAAGATTATATATAATGCTACGAATTCCCCCAAGTGATATTGGTGAAACATAGGCCATTAGGCGGGCCTTAAAGTAGGTCAAGGGAGTCCTAAACAAAGGATGTGTGTCTACCTCGGCTTCCATGTCTGTCATAAACAGGATCCTCAGATAGCAAGAGGAGGAAGAGGGGAGATAAGGAGAATCTGCAATTCTGCAAACAGAGGTGAGAAGAAATAGTGAGCATCCTCTTTTATCCAGAGGCATCATGTTACCTTCTTTACTGTTTGAATGAATGTTAGTTACCATGTCAGGAAAATACATTTCAAAGAGTAACAACTATAAAAGCGAGGGGCAAAACACCACAATTGCTTCTCCCTGTACATCTCCCTCTTTTTCACCTAAGAAGCCAAAAAGAAATAGCTATTGGACTTTGGGAGCAGATCCTGGCCTAAGAGTTAGGTCAGCTGTGTTACTGGAAACACGTGATAAGGAATTTCACTTTGAACCAAGTATAATTTGTTAAGTCTAATACTAGAAAGTGTTTTATTTTTATGTCTCTTACAATTGTTTCTGACTCAAATGCCTTATTCTAATTCACTTAAAACCTGTTTCTTTAAAATATATGTGTTTTATTCTTTAATCAAAACGAATCCAGTGTAATGAACTCCAGTTAAACTGGCAAACTGCTGCACATTAATTGGACCTCATATGTATGGACTGTCCAGGAGAGGGCTGGATACTGCAGAAGGCACATGTTTGGGGGAAAGTCCAGGCCTGGGAGCATGTTGGGGACTTCCTGCCTATGGTAACCAGGGCTGCTGGAAGCCAGCATGTGGCTGGTGTTTGCTGACAGGCTGTGGGGTCCAAGGTGGATCAGGGCTGTGGTTATTCACAGACACCCTGGGTGTAACCTGCATGCCGATAGGCTGTGAGCAGCCCAGATTGGGAACAACAGCAGCAAAGCATAGTCAGGCACCCCAGGTTGCAGGCAGGTGAAAATAGTCCCTCACTGGTCTGGATTGCACCTTGGACTGTTCTACGTATTTTAATATAATTTTCAAACAAAGCACAATCCCTAATGAACATTGCGTCTGTCAGTGCAGTTGCTCCAAGCACTTTGCATCGAAAACTGTTGAATAATCAAAATAGCTGCTGCAGGTGCTCTTTACTTTAATAACTGTGGTATAAATTGATTTTATGTCTGTTATGTTAAGAATAAGCATATTGGTGTGGATGGGCTCATTTAAAGTTGATGGTTATATGAAAATTGTTGTTTTATAACCAAAGAAAGTGGAGTTTATAGCTTGTGAGTCAGTTCCTGGCTGCAAAGGATTTTTTTTAAAATTGATAGGCTCTGTTGCAAGTAGGGCAGAGGTGGGACGGCTGTGGCTAAGGCTGATGCACTGAATGTGCCTACTGTGGGTACAGTTGGCTGCTTTGCTTATGTATATTCGCTTCTCTCTCACCTCACATTCATTATCCAGCCCTTGTCGTGTTAATTATTTGCAGTGGGGTTGGCCAATTTACAGCCCCTAGAACAAACTTGGCTTGGAGCCTTGTTAAAATATAGCCAACATAGAACTCAGAGGCCATCAAGTCCAGTCCCCTGAACTCATGGCAGGACCAAGCACAGAGCATCCTCTAATAACAACCCTGAACTCTTAGCAGCAGTTTTCCAAGCACTTTACTACAAAGAAGGTTGGTGTCATTGTCCCCATTTTACAGATGAGGACACAGAGGGGAAGTAACTTGCTCAACATTACCCACCAGGCCAGAACACTATCCATTAAACCACATTGCCTCCCATAAAAACAGAAACAGGGAGGCAAATGTTGCCACTAAAGGGTCAGGTTTTTAAAGGGAGTACTTGGGTGTGAACCAAGGACCACTTAAGCTGCAGTCAAACAGTCTACCACTGCAGTTTTACACCATATATTGGTGTAAAATGTTTCCTGACCTGTCTTCCTCTCAAGTGCCAGTAATATTATTTGTATTATGGCACTTAGGAGCCCTAGTCACAGACCAGGATCTCCTTGGGCTGGGCACTGTACAACCACAGAACAAAAAGATGAGCCTTTCATTGTGGGATCATGGGAAGGAGCAAAACTAAACAGTTTCTCCAAGTCTAAGGCCTTGGCCTTGGGTAACATTTTCAAAAGTGCCTCAGGCCCTAATCGCTGGGAGTTAAGTGTTAAATAAGTGCTAACCCCTCGGCAGGCCAGAGAGGGGGCTCTGGTTCCCAGGCAGTGGGAGCTGCAGAACTGGCGCTCAGGGTGGCACCTGAAGGCAGAGGCAATGCATAGAGCCCTCCTGCTGTCCCTCCACCTAGGAGCTAGTGGGATATGTTGGCCACTTCCCACGAGCCACCTGAAGGTCAGCATCAGGTAGATCCCACACCCCGGCTCCTGACCCAGCCCTGAGTCCCTTCCCACACTCCTAACCCCTCAAACCCAGCCTGGAGCCCCCTTCTGCACCCGAAACCTCTCATCCCTGACCCCGCCCCACACCTGCATCCCCAGCCTGGAGTCCCCATCCCCCGCACCCTAACCTCTTGCCTTAGCTCTGAGCCCCCTCCCACACTCTGAACCCCACATTTCTAGCCTCAGCCCAGAGCCCACACTCCCAGCCCTGCTCCCACCCCAGCCTGAAGCTTTCTCCCTTGTTCTGAACCTCTCACCCTCCCAGTCCAGAGTCTCCTCCCGTACCCCAAACCGCTCATCCCATGCCCCAGCCAGACCCATCACCCCCTCCCACACTGCAACCTCTTGCCCCAGCCTGGTGAAAATGAGTGAGAGGGCAAGGGTTGGGGAAAGCAAGTGACGAAGGCAGGGGGGAGGGAATGAGTGGGGGACAAGGCCTCAGAGAAGGGTGGGACAGGGCAAGGATGTTCGGTTTTCTGCCATTAGAAAGTTAGCACCCCTACTAAATGCACCGGCTGGATGGGTTCACATTGTGCTTGGCACTGACACACGCCACATTGCCTTTGAAATCACGTACCTGCACAGCATAGTGCTTTATCAGTGCAGTGTTTTGCAATGTGGGTAGGTATCCCAGGGTGCTTTGTTCTTCCATCAGGCTCACAGCGTTTTGGAAACTTTTCATGCCAGGCATTGTGGGATACTTCCTAGAGTCCAGAGGAGTTGTGGGTGGGAGGGTCAAGCTTGAATGTATGTATCCCAGTATTCATCTGGGCCCAGGGCAACTTCCAAATCTAACTGTTGGCATGGAGAAAGCTCAGAGGAACACTGCCCATCTGTCCCTCACAAAGATTAAAAAGCATCTCCTGTTTGGCTTCACTGAGTTAATTCAAGTTATAACTCTTGGGTAGCTCCTAATTCAAGTCCTTCCCACACATACAACTTTAACTCTGGTATGGCGGTGCTTGTAACTTGCACTGATTGGCCTGTCCAGGGACAGAGGCGACTGCTAGAGTTACCCCAACTCCTCAGCTACTGGTACAAGCACTGTGTGCTGCTAATGCCACCTCCATAGGTCAAGTGTTATTTGTGCTGTGTGGCCAGTTCCACTCATGCGAGGGTAACCTGAGTGGAGGTAACCGGCGTGTAAATAACCAGTTACCTCTGCAGTGAAGACATGGCCTGGGAGAGAATGTGTGCATGGAGGCCTCCTGGCGGCAGTGGGTCTTTCTGGAGTTGCTCAAAAACTCAGGCCAGGTCTACACAAAGGGGGCAATGCCAAACTAAGGTGAATAACATAGCTGGAGTCAACATATCTTAGATCAAGTTGCCATGGCATCTCCACTCCGGGAGGTTGATGGGAGAAACTCTCCCATTGACTCCTCTTACTCTTCTTGATCCAGTGGAGTACCGGAGTTGATGGGAGTGCTATCAGCCATTTATTTAGTAGGTCTTTACTAGATCCACTAAATCAACCCCTGGGAGATCAATTCCCAAAGTGCCGATCTCCCGGGAAGTGTAGACAATGCCTCAGTTTTGCACTGACTGGTGCAGTGTGAGACAGCAGTGGAAGGAGCACATGTACTCTTAAATCAGGAGTGGGATGAATCCATACTTTCCCTCGACCAATTTAACACCATCTGAGAGGAAGTTGCATCATTTGTGAACCAAAGGAAGTTGTAACTTCTGCTGAGGTTACAAGACCTTAATCTCCAGCACAGAGAGCCAAATTTGGCTCTAATATAAGTGAAGACAACTCCAGTAACATCAATGAAGTTACACCTATTTCAGGCCCATATGCAGGGTGTGTGTGAAGGGTGTGAAAGCACTCCTCATGGTCCCCCAAGTAAGCATGCTCCAGACAGCCAGGGGAAGGCAGGAGCAGCACGCTGCTTGAGCCGCCCCCCCCCACTCTGGCCAGCCGGGGGAAGGCTGGGGCTGATTTCCCCGCTTATTTGGGGGAACATGGAGGTTGCGTTCACACCCTCGTGGTCCACATTTACAAAAAAAGCACCTCCACCAGAAATTCCTGCATACGGGCCTGTATTTAAACCAGAATTTGGCCCCATGTATTCCCCTGAATTTGAGGCGGAACAGAATGTGGCAGTTAGGCACAGAGATAAGAGAGAAAGAATATTGAAAAAGCACAGAGAAAGAATAAAGGAAAAATAAAGGAATTCAGGCTACGTCTAGATTGCAGCACTTTTCCGGGATATCAGAGTCCAGGAAACACATCCGCTTTTCCTGAATAGGGTTTTAGCTTCAAGTGTGTGTATGTGCGTCTGTGTGTGTTTTGCAGGTAAATTGTGGGCTGCCACCATTTTTTGGAACATAGACCAGGCTGGAGTCAGCAGCAGATGTGCTTAAACACAATCCCTACTAAGAAGGTGCTGACTCGTTTCTAAATCTTAGGCTCTACAGGGCATTAATGGGTGGAGCCTTTCAAGGAGGAATCCTGTGACCCTTTCCTTGGCCAACGCAGACAGCTCCAGAAACATTTGCCTGCTTCCTTGTATCAGTTTGTAAGTACTCAGCTTTACATGTATTGTGGGTCACAGTACGCGTTCCCATGGCAAAACCCACGGGGGGGGGGGAGATAAATAGCCCATACATTTCCCCTGAATGCACCCCAATAGGCAAAGGGCATGCGCGCAGCCAGCCAGCCAAACTGCATCCTTCTTGGGCACCCCTGGGGAGAAGAACTAACCCATGGAAGGGGTGCATCTCTGTGCTGCCCAGCCTTCTCCTCTCCCTACAGCAACACCGTTGCCTTAAGTTACGTCTGCGCTGCATCAGGGAGCAAGCCCTCCCCCTCTGGATTGCAGGCTTTGCTAGAAGGCTAGAGCTCTACAAATCAGCGGTGTGGACATTGCAGCATTCCCCCCGACCCCTTGTGCCCTCCAAGCCACGGCACTGGGGGAGGCTAGTGGCTTAACTGATCTCCTGGAGGAAAGGAAACATGCACCCACCATAATGGTTTTCTCCTTCCATGGTCCCTACCTCCTCTCCACATGCTCTTGCTCACCTTTGCCCTTGGTTATGCATGAGGGAGCCCTGGGTAGCCATCCAAAGGCAGGACAGAGCTCTTACCCAGGAACTCCCAAGGTGTTTGCTAAACAAGAGGGAGGAACAGGAGAAAGCTGCCAATGCCATTCCACCCTCCCACTTCATCCACATTGTGACTGTTTCCTGTTCACGCCCTCTTTTGTCTCTCAACCTTTTTTCTTTAGCCACCGCTCTTTTTCCTTTTTTTATTCCCTAGCTTTTAAACGTATTTACAAGTTTTGCTTCGGTGCCCACTCTTGGTAATTTAGTCCACATGTGTGCATATTTCTTCACTGCTCTTGCACAAAGCTTTCTTTGGAGCTTTTTTTTTTTTTTTTTTTTTTTTTTTTAAAGATCATGTTCTCTCATTGTCACGTTCCCTTTCTCCGCGGATTTAGGAGCTTTGCAAAAAAGGTCAGCTTAACTCTTGGTATCAACTCCAGCTCTCCCCCCCAGCTTCACCAATGTCAGCTACTCAGACGACTCGCCTTCCTTCGCACTCCTGATATTTTCTTCCCCTCCTCAAAGAGGGATCAAGAAAAACAAGCCTGCAGTTTGTATTTATGAACCGACTGAAAACAGCAGGTTTAAATTCCCTCGAGGCTTGTTTTTGTTTGGATAAAATGAAGTGGTAAGGGGAAGAATGACAGGTCAGAACACCACACCCATGTGCTCAGCCTTAGGCTGACTAGGGCACCTGTTGTTCTGTGAACTTGTGGGGGGGAGCAGACAAAATTCAGATCTGACGTAATCAGGCACAGCTTTATTGACTTTGAAGGAGTCACACCTATTTTGAACCTGACCCTAGATTTTAATTTATCTTCCTACCTCCTGCTCCAGAAGTCTCAGCCTGGAATCCCATTGGGGTGGCGCATTGCAAAGTGATGGATCGCCAGGGCATAGTGGGTTGGAATGAGCTCCGAGGTTTATCTGTTTACATATAGTTGATCACTTTAAAGAACTGCAGTTTAATTTTTCCATTCAGACAGACAGGGAAGGCAAGTAAATGTCCCCCAGTGATTTGAATGGAAATTGCAGCACACCCAGCTTGGAACCTGGTTAGTATCTGGGCCCTGATTAGGGAACGCGTTCCTGTTTTCGATTGTCCATACACTCCTGCTCAGCCTCCCACTGAAGCCAATGACTTGAAACATGCGTTTGAGTCCAAAGTATCTGTGTAAGTGCTGTCTGGAACAGGAATGGATTGAAGTGCTTTTTTGAATTGGAGCCTTGTTTGGGAGATTTTAAAGGTAAAAACAGTGTTGCAGGTAGTGTGATGTTGGGGTCTGCTTCACACAGGGGCGTTCCTCTCTATTGAAGTCGTGCCCCAAGGAGGTTACCTCAGGCCCCATGCTTTGTGGGGCTCCATGCTTCAGGGGGACGTGGGGCCTTAGTGGTGTGGGGGCTGGCGGCAGCACCACCCGCTCACTCCATCCTGCCTTGACCGGCTCCCAGCATTGTTTGGGAGAGGAGGGGTCGGAGCTTTGGGAAGGGGAGGAGTGGGGGTGGGACAGGAATGGAGCAGATGTAAGAAGAGGTGAGGCAGGGGCAGGGCCAGAGGGGGGTTGTCCCAGGGCCTGCACCCCCTTAGAAATGCCCCTGACCCCAGTAGGCACTCTGCCATTGGAGATGCGTTCTTTTAGCTGAGATGTCACCTGTAGCTATTGAGGGCTCAATTCTGTGCCCCTCAATCCCTACTGACTTAAACTTCTGTGAACTTGGGCCTGAACTTGAACAGGTGCTCTGATGTACTGATGACTTGTGGAGGCTCAGCCCCTCTGAGATTCAGGCCCTTAAATGTCAATGGAAGAGAAGAGCACCGAGTATCTTGCAGTACGCGATCAGCATCCTGCAATATTGGGCCCTAAAAATACTCTGGCCCTTTGCATACTGTTTCAGAAGAGCAGTGATATTAGTCCTTGTGGCCCAAGCAAATTCCAGCTACATAACTGGCTGGTCAGCAGTTCTCCAGGGGGAGGGCTGGGGAGAGGTCACAGCAGTGCCAAGGGGACAACTCCATACATAGCCACTTGCTCCAGAGTTCACCTCCCAACGTGGAAATAACAGGACTTGTTTATTCCCCTCCAAATCCTTTTATTGTGCCAGAGATGAGATTGCACCATCTGCTGGAGGCAATTTGCGTTATCGCCATCATTACCAGAGGTTCTACTGAGCTGAGGCATGCGTTTCCTGGAAGTCTCGTATGCAAATTAGCCGGGTGAAAACGGAGACTAATAAAACCCGATTTCCATGCGTTTCTCAGCCACCCGTGTTTGTGGTAACAGCAATTGCCACAGGCTGTCAATAAAACGGGACATCTGTTCCACCACAAGCGCAGCCCACCACTCGACCTATATAAAAGTGCAATGCTGTTGGATCAAGCGCCCTGGCCACTGAGCAAACTGGCAAGAAGACACGATGGCGTGGAGAAAGGAAGGGTAATGCACTGGACCCACTACTGCATCCAGACTGCACAAATGCAGCCACTGTGTGTCAGAACCCGCCTGACTGAAATGGCTGGATCAGCAAGCAAGGCTCCTCTGAGTTAAGTTTCTTTGCCAGGGTGTCCTAGTGGATAGAGCCTCAGGAGACATGGTTGCTATTCCTTGCTCTGCCACTGGCCTGCTAGGTATCCTTGGGCAAGTCACTTCCCCTCACTGTGCCTCAGTTTCTCAGTCAGTAAACTAGGGATAATGATTCCAACCATCTTTGTAAAGCACATTTTGAGATTTGCTAGGGTGACCAGATGCCCCATTTTTAAAGGGACAGTCCAGAATTTAAGCCCTCCTGCAGATGTCCCTACTTTTAAAAAAATGAGCAAATTGTCATTTTTTTTTCAGTCTTTCTGTTCCCATCAGCCCTGGTGGGTCCTGCTGCTGGCTGGATCCCTGCTCATCAGCTGTTTCCCCACCAGTGGGGAGGGGGAAGTGGCTGACGATGGGAGTGAGTGTGCAAGGCTGGCGATCAGGCAAAACGACATTGTGCGGGGCCAGCCTCTCCCTCTGCTGGGAGGTCAGTGCAGTCCCTGCTGCGTGCCAGCTCTTTGCCAGCAGGTTCTCCCCCACCCTTTTCCATCTAGCACTGGCTGCTTGCTGGGGTGGCTGGTCAGTGTGGGCAGGCCATGGCCGGTTATGTGTCACCTCTGCTGCCCACCCATTGGCCCTTTACATGCTTCCCCTCACCCTGCTGAGCCTGGTCACCCCCAGCCCTGCTGCTCTTCCTCTGAAGTACATTCAGCAGGGCTGACAGCCACCACAGGCCTGGGTGTATCCCGCTCCTGGTGTATCCCACTCCTGGTGCTGTACAGCAAGCTCATTCAACTCACCAACAGCCTGGCTGGCAGGCTCCTTCGCTCCCCCACTGCCTCTGGCTGAGCTGGCAGCCAGGTAAAGCTCAAGACTCTGAAGGAGCCACACCCTGCATGGGCCAAAGCCCCACACAGTGCAGGCATGGGGAAAGCTCTCCGTCCCTCAGAAATCATCTGGGGTGACATAGAAGAAGCCATTTCCAGCCTGTTTGCACCTTTGACTCTGCAGGTCCCCAGGCAGGGCTCTCCTCACACACTGCCCCCGCCCAGAGTCCTGCTCCCAGGGAGTGCAGGGCTGCTCTGTCCTCTAGGCACCGTCCTCTTCTGAGCCACCTCTTTAGCACTGGCCAGGTTCACTGAAGCCCCTGCAGTGAAGGGCCCTGGGGCACAACACGCCATAGAACCATAGTATCATAGGCTTGGAAGAGACCTCAGGAGGTCATTGAGTCCAACCGCTGTTAAAAGCAGGACCAACCCCAGCTAAATCATCCCAGCCATGTCCTCAGGGCTTAACCCCTTCCTGCCAGTGCTGGGGCCAGGGCACAGGAGGAGGCTGGGTTTTGTGATGATGTTGGCCAGCAGCAACTTGGAGATGTTCGCTGCCTTTCTACACTGTGCGGGCAGGAAGAGACAAGCAGCTTCTAGCCACAGGGACGTGGGGGGAGGCAGGCAGGAGGGAAAAGATGACCCCTGGGAAAAACAGGTGCCAGGTCATCCTTACCCCACCCCCACCCCTGTTTGGCTGGAAGCAGCTCCCATCCCTTCCCTCCTGCAGGGTGCTGAAAGGCTGCAGGGTGCCATGTTCTGGTGTGAGCCCTGGCAGGAATCTGGGGAGAGTGGCCTGTGACCCTGTGTGATCCTTTCGGATAGTTCTGATTGATTGCCACTGAACTTCCTTGACTATGAGTAATTTTACCATGTGATCCATGTTTAGCATAGGGAAATGTGTTCACACTAACATGTGCTGATGGGAAGCTGGTAACAGCTAGATCCTGGAATGACAAAACAGCACACCCTCCTGTGTGAAAGGCATGGATTTCATGTGGACTTTTCGTGAGAATTCATAGTAGTGATCACTGAAGGCCTGAGCCAAAATCCTTTAAGTCAATGAGAGGCTTAAATGAACTTCCGAAGGGAAGTAATAAAAGTGCCATCATGTGAAGTCATTTAAAACCAAACTGGAAAAACCATTTACTCAAGAGCTTCAAAAATGCTCCTCTCAGGTTAGGCTCCTAAATACATGGCTGAGCACCTGTCTGATTTTCCAGTGTTCTCAGCACCCAGTAAGGCACCCGGTTTTGAAAATTTTTGGCCATAGAAAATACATGGTAAAGAACAATCCCGCCTTCGGATGGATTAAGTGACACAGCAGGCCCTTCCCATCCCTAGTTTTAGAATTCTGCTTAGAATCCTGAGCTGAAACTACAGGGAGATTTAAGAAGCAAACAGGAGACCTGAAGGTCAGGTGGGTCATTACAAAGCCAGGCAATTACTGTGCTTTCCAGCTGAATAACTAGTAGTACAGTGTAAGCTTGCCCATGCTAGCTTTACTCTGGCTAATGGGTAAAAATAGCAGCGACATTGTGGCAGCACGGACCCCAGCACTAGTAATTCAAGAATGTACCAGGGGCCGTCAGGTTTGTATGATTTGTGGCCTGGGCTATCATGGCTTTTACTGTTATTTTGAGCTGCACTCAGGGATGCTGGAACAATTGCTTTAGTGGGGGTGCTTTGCTCCATTGAACCAAACTTTAAATCCTATACATAATGGGAACCACTTCAGGCCAAGTTGCTGCAGCACTGCCCACACCCTAAGTTCTAGCACCTGTGCCACTATCTAAAATAAAGCTGCACAAGTTACAATCTCACCTCAGATCGCAATATAGAAACACCTAGAAATGTGACCACTTGGGAAAAAAACCTTCCCAGATGAAAGTTGTCATTCATTTACCCCTTAAAGAAGCAATTCTCTAGCCAATGTATAAAATGGACCAGATGGCAATTATAGGCAACCTAGTGTATATCCGAATTAACTGCACTGCAGTTAATGAAGTTTGCGTATGTTGGATTTACACAGCTATAACAGAGAACAGGATTTGGTTCAATGGGAAAGAGAGCCTAAAATGCAACCAACCGAACAGAAATATTTGCCTGTCATGTTTTCATCTTCAGCATAAGCCCTGAACTCTTCAGATCACCTTCTAAGATGATTCTGTTCAAGTTACCCAAAAGTTTATGTTGCACCTTTCTTAAATTGAATGATCTGGGTTGTCAAAAGCAATATATCAGTCTAGCAAGACATATCAGGTTTGTAAAAGTTGGATTTATTTTTCTTTCTCTCATGTATATCCTTTTCTCTAAGAAGCCCACAAGGACATGCCTCTGTTGACTGTAGTGACACCTACTGGTGAGAACAAAGCTAACCAAACTGCTTCTGGCTTCAGCATATGTTTTTAATTTTAAAGTCAATTGGAGGTTTATGGAGTTTTCTGTTCCTGTCTGACCCATCCTTTGGGAAACAAATGCCAACACTTTGAAGTCATTTTAGCCCTTGCCCTAATGACTTAACTGTGCCCAACAGCTCTGCATGAGTACACATTTAGGTCATCTATTAGTTTAAACTATTTTTATTAAAAGATTATACTGTGGTGTAAATTGCACTGAAGTTGCCTCTTTGGGCCAAGTATATAATGCAGGTGCTCGATTTTAATGCTGAAGGTTTCTATCTGTGTGTCTCACATATACATGCTTGCAAAATATGCACCTACATTTTTGGTCTAAGCATGCTATATTATCACCATTGACCACTTTTAAAAAACCTAGGAGGCTGTGTCCCCTGCTTGCTATGCTCTTCAACCCCCCTCTGTCTTCCTCAGATGGATTGTGGCCTCCCTTCCTACCCATGCCACAGCAGGAGGGGGACTGCCACCAGCCCTTTCTGTGTCCAGATGGGGGCTGGGCCATGGGGTCTGCCCCAGGATCGGGACTGGGGACAGGATGCTGCGGCCAGATGGGGACTGAGCCCCAACTGGGATCTTGTTGACCAGGCTTCATTTTAAATAAAGTAAAATATGACGTCCAACAGAAAAAGTTTTCAACATTGTCTTTATTTATGGCAGGGGTGGGAAAACTTTTTTAGGTCGGGAGCCACTAACCCACAGAAAAATCAGTCGGGGTTCACACAAGTGAGAAGGAAAAAAAAGGCCCTCCAAAAAAACCCCAACCCTCACTGATGTGGCCCCCAACTGAAACACCTCAATCCCCTAGTGGTCCAGCACCATGCGGGCAGAGGGGCAAGGGGGACTGAGGTTCAAGGCCTCAGGCCAGATTAACTCTTCTGGGGTTCCAGGGTTAGTGGATTTTGTGGGCCCCCCTATGCTCTGCGGTGGGGCCAAAAGTGAGGGGTACAGTGCACCAGACAGGTCTGTCAGTGAGTGAGATAGGTATGGGGGTGCAGGGTCTGGATGGGAGATAGGGTATTTGGCCAGTGGGAGGGGGCAGGAGCAAGGGAGGGTACAGAGTCTGGCCAGGAGGGAGGGTGCAGAAGCAGGCTAGGGGGAGGGTGCAGGCTGAGAGTGGATAGGGTGTCTGGGCAGGGCGGATGTGCAAGAACAAGGGAGGGTGCAGGAGCTTGCCAAACCGCCCCCCCACCCCTCGGCCGCGACACATGGCAATCCCCCCTCTGGCCACTATGCTCGTCAACCTACCCCCCTGGCCAGCACACTCACCAGCCCCCTGCCACCTGGCCGCTATACTCGCCAACACCTCACTCTGATTGCTATGCTCGCCACCCTCCACAGCCACTATACCCTGCCACCAGCCTGCTTATATACCGTCCCCCTTGGCCTCACACCCTACCACCAGCCTGCTCCTGCACCCTCCCCTTGGCCCTACACCCTACCTCCAGCCTGCTCCCACACCCTCCCTTGCTCCTGCACCCCTTCCCCTCACCAGACACCCCACACTCAGCCTGTTCCTGCACCGTTGCTTCTGGCCAAACATACTACCCCCAGCCTGCTTCTGCACCCTCCTTCTTGGCTAGATTCTGCACTCTCACCCCCTCCTGCATCCCACCTCCCACCCAGATCCTGCACCCCCATCCCTATCCCACTTGTTGGCAGAGACAGGGGGCATGCGTGGGAGGGGGGAGGAAGAAGCTCTGCTGCTGCCCCTCTGTGGCCCCAAAGCACTAGGGAGGGGGAGCCAGAGGAGCTGCCTGGAGCTAAACATGGGCCGGGGGCAGGGTGACACTGATGGTGTGATGACATCACTCTGTTGTCCCACAGGAAAAATTTTATATATATAGAAAGAGAAAAGTCTCAGTTAAGTATCTAGGCTTGTTTTGAGAAATAGGAAGTATACTTAGACATGGGACACATCTAATATTTGTAAACTGACTCCATATGCCGGCGTGCCAGAAAAGGTATTCAAGATTTGTTTATAATTTGTGTCATCTGGGCATGCCGTTTTTATGTACAGAGCAAATGCCTAGTTCATTTTGTAGTGCATATAACTTGACTGACTTGGTACAGAATTCATTTTCAGGTGAATGTAAAGTTTGGTTAATGGAAGAAAGCCCAGATATTATAAGATGTTTTGCCTGTGGCATTTCAAAGTGAATCTGATCAATATGAATACAACCCATATCTGTAATAAATTAAAATATTTCTCCCTCCACCCCCACCACAGACACACACAATCCTTTAAATCAATGATGGGCAACCTAGGGTAGGGTGTGAGCTTTCATCTCAGTGGGCTGCAAAATTGTTGTAATCATGACAGTCTCCAGGGATAGGGTAGTTTTGCTAACTGCATGTGGGTGCCTAGAATTAGCAGGGTGTGCCCATCAAATCGTAGTTTTGATGGGTTGCAGAGGCCTCTCACAGTCAATGTTATGTGCAAGCAACACTCACCTCACTTCATGTGCCACTAATTTACATGTATGTCACTAGTAAAACTTGTAGGAAAAAATTATGTGGATGGAAACCAGTGGAATCTGGTAGTTCTGTGGTGTGGGCAACGGTAAACAAAATGTCTCACAGACGACATGTGGAACCCCAATGGGCCTCAGGTTGCCTACCACTGCTTTAGGTGACTCTGCGGAGAAAACAATGAAGCTAGGAAAATTAAGGTTAAATCTGAAATGCAGGGTGAATTCCTTGCTACACTGAAGTCCCATGGACTTCAAGAGAATTAGTATTCCATCCTCAGTTCTAAAAACCTCAGGGACAGTGTCAAGATAAATGTCATAGGAACAAGTCTTATCCTAGTGGAGCACACAATCAATCCATCTAATCAAATACCCGGTCTCCAGCGCAATAACATGGTGTTAACTCAGATTTTGCCTAGATATAATATGAGGCTCATGGCTGTTGTGAAATTTGTGAACTACGCTATGAGTAAGGGGCCATTCAGTCTGAGCAAGTGTGGTGGAATCTGCCCCAAAATTATTTAGGTTGGGTCTCTGGAAGAATTTCAATTGCCCTAGTTATGGGCAATTGAAATTCTACACAGAAATATGAAGAGAAATAACAGCGGGGCTGAAACCAGGCTAATGATCCACAGTTGGAGCAGAAGTTCTCAGGACAAAGGTCTAGGCATCATTGCAGGCCGTGCCATGAAGATCGCTGCTCAGTGGGTGGCAAGGGGCAGCGCAATGCTGTATGAAGGAGACAGAATAACATGGCATATGTTACCACTCACTTTGCGTGACTCCTCTCAGAACGTATGGAGCTCAGTGGGGCTGAGAGCCACTGCAGGCCCAAGCACAAAGTGTGGGGGGGGGGCCTGGCTCTGCACCCCCAGAAGGGGTGAGGCATCAGGCAGAAGGAGCGGGCCGAGGGCATCCGCCCTTAGCTCCACCCAAGCAGCAGTGCACCCTCCCCCGTAGCCCTCAGAGCCACATGGAGCGGCACTTCAGTGGCAATTCAAAGAGGCCCAGGGCTCCAGCCGTTGCCACAGTAGCAGTGATGGCAGCCAGGAGCTTTGGGCCCCTTTGAATCACCAGGTCCCAGGGCAATTGCCACCTTTGCCCCCCTTGCCCCTGTCGGCGGGCCTGCTGGAGCAGCAGTAGAAATGGACCAGGAAGGGCAAGAAAGCGAATGGGGGCATTGGGAAGAGGCTGTGAGGGCGTTTCGCACCAGGCAAGACGTTAGCAAAGCAAAGATTCAGTGCAGCCATATCACTGCCACCGCCGCCAGCACCACTGCTTGTGCAGCACAGAGGAGAGGCACCGAGTGAACACCTGACCTGGATGGCCCCAAACACATTGGCAAGGAGAAAACCAAAGTGACCCAAGCCTCCCCTCTCCTCAGAACACTGTGCAAGCAGGGCTCACGGGGATGCCTAGCCAAACAAAAGGGGCAACACAGGATGTGCCACCCTCACCAGCACTCCGGGGATGGAGCTCTCCTGGGTCTGCCCACCTCTCCCTACGGCTGCATTTGTTGATTATCGATTCAGTGTATCAGGAATCTGTGCAGCAACTCGTAGGGAGAAAAGCCAATGGAAATAATCCCTCCGCAATCTATAACACGCTCTTGGACGCAGAAAGTACCTGCCGAGGCCAGAGGAGGAGCGTGTCTTTCTTACCCCCCAACAGGTGGAGAAAAAATGGACTGATTCCATCATCACCATCCATGTAACTGGGAACTCTGTTTTCTCCTGTTTGGTCAAGAGTAGGGTGGAGATTTTCAGCCACTCCTGTCTACCGCATTGCTGAGTCAGTAGAATGGCACGTTCAGCAGGGAGATGTCTGGTGTCTGCATTTTTTCTGAATGAGTAAACATCAGTCAGCCTGGGAACCTGGGCCTATCTTACAGTCATTGTCTGAACTATAAATAGCACTTGTTTGTGACCTCCAGCCCTGAGACAGAACAGTCCTGGGCCACCTTGTAACCAAACATCATCATCATCCATCACGCACAGTCTACTATCAAGGACCACAAGGGATGGTGTCACACTTGACATCATGAAGTGAAGTTCCCAAATCTGGCCCAGTCCTGCGAATTCATAAAGCTTTGGGTAAGGCCAAGACGTGCAGCCTTTCGCGTGCCAATGGAGAGTTTGAGAGCATGGGGCGGGGGGGCGTTGATCCATCCTGGCGACATGGCCAAAGAGCATGCAAGACCCTCTTTTAATATAGCGAATAACTGAAGGGAGGATTGCTGTCAGGTTTTGGCACTGACGGTGCGTAAGGAACGCCTCTGACCACTCCAAGTTTGCCTGGAAGCAGGTCCAGGTTTCTGCCCTGTACAGCAATACAGGCAGCACACAGGTTTCATAGAGTCTGACCTTTGTCTCAGCACAAAGATGTTTTGCATCCATAAGCGAGCCATGCACTTCATGAAGGAGGCAATAGACCTATTTGGTAAGGCACATCCAGTTTGCTGTGACCCCGCAAGGTCTTAGGAGCCAGCAGTTACAAGCAGAATTTTTAAAATGCCAACAAGTACTTGGCTAGAGTCTTCATCTTAGCTTTACTTTTATTTAAAAGCTCTGTGTAAACAAGAGATTAGAAATAATGCAGCAAAACAACAAGAAAGTATGAATAGAGAACTGCATCACAAACACAGTTACTTAGCAGTAACTCTTAACAAACAACACAGACAGCCTTTGCTCCTGGTAACGTTCAGGTAAATATACCACTCAAAATGTGACTAAATGTGCAAGAAGATTCTATGCAGTTAAACACTGATCCAGCTCCCCCCAGTCACACCAATGGAAAGACTTTCATTTACTTCAGTGGGAGTGGGTCCCTAAGAAGCCAAGGAATGTAGATCTTTTATGTATAATAATGTGCCACTATGAACTACAGAATAAAATCTCCCTTTATAAAGCTCTGATGATAAATTTCTCCACCCAGAGATATGTCCAGTCTTGGTAACAAAGTTCTAGCTCATAATATACCAGTATTTTATTATTTAAGGCCCAAGAAGAGCAAGAGAAGAGAAGGGAAAAAATCCCAGAAGGGTTATTCTAACCAAACAAATGGAGCCATGCACATTGCTGCAAAAATAACCTTGTCTAACAAGACCTGGCTTTACCAGCAGGAGTGATATAAGAGTGTGTTTTTCTGTTACTCAAGGCCACCAATACTAGATATTGCTGTGAACTTTAGGTGATAGGAAGTAAGAAAATATGGAGAATATGAGAATAAGATACATTTGTTCATCCTAACGGGTTGGGACAGGTTACTTCACTTCGGTAACTCTCTGAGCCCTGGTCTACACTAGGGAGTTATTTCGGAATAACCCTTCTTATTTCGAAGTAACAAGTGACGCATCCACACTACCAAGCCCATTTTTTTGAAATAACGGGCTGGTTATTTTGAAATCTGCACTCCTGCTTTCCTCAGGGAATAAAGCTTATTTCAAAATAGCGCGAGTGTGGACAATCCGGTGCTGCTAATTCGAAATAATTGGCCTCCAGAGGCCTCTCACGGCTGAACTTGTGGCTGCTCTGGTCACCCCTGCCAACTCCACTGCTCCCCTTCTCCTGTGGGGCTTAAAGCAGCAGGCTGCAGGAAAAGGGCTTGTGGCACGTACAGACCTTTGCCAGCCCCTTGCCACACAGCAACATCTCAGGAGCCATGGCAGGTCCCAGCATTCCCTCTGAGCTCCCATGGCTGCCAGCACACCTGCAGCTACCTCAGCAGTATCTCCCTTACTGGTGGCCTCCCCGGAGTGCTTCTGGGGGCTCTAAATCCAAGGCAGGCTCCAATCAGTGTGGACATGCTATTTCGAAATTATTCTGAACAATTTCGATGCTCGCCTGTAGTAGGGACGCACCATTTCAATGTAGTTTTAGGGAGTCATTTCAATTTTACTTATTTCAGAATAATTTCCCTGATTGTGTGTGTGTGTGTGTGTGTGTGTGTGTGTTTATAAAACCACAGAACATGACACAACTCCGAATTAACAACTGAACAAAGAACCAACACAAAAAGACAGAGAGAAGAACTGCGGGGTCCTAAGCATTCTGCATTTTTGAATCCCCAGGTCATGTATTGGGACAGATGAGCTTTTGCATTTAAGAATTGCGAAGGTGAAACCCTCAGTTAGTGGTGAAGTGCAAAGGGTTCTTTGAACACAGATGTTGGCAGCGATGTGCCTGGCCTGCAGGATGAAATTGTTCTCATATTTAAGCCAAGAGAAAGAGAGAGAGAGAGAACTGAATGAAGATATTTTCCAGGACATTTTCCACCTCCCTCCCCAACTTCCCCTAAACAGTAGCAGAAGTATCACGCCACTCCTACATGCACTGCACATTTTCCTCAGGAATGTGTGTCTATTTTTGGAGAATTCTGAAACCTTTGAGAACATTCCTCATTCACAAACACACTCTATTTTTTCCTGTATTCCCCTGTGACTTCCCCCATCCTGCCTTCACCAGATACTGTGTATTAAATAGTCATGCCTGAGCAATGACATGAGGCATGGAGCTGAGAGAATTCTAGCCTCCCTCAGACCCTAACCCTGAGAGAGCGAGGGGGCGGGGGGGAGGGAGAATTCCTTTCACCTTACAAATAGTCAGGGGAGCTTTGTAAATGTGCCCCAAGCCTGTTAGTTACAGGCTTGAGCTATTTTGTCATGATGTTATTTTCAGTACCAAAAGGAGAACCTCAGAGGTTTTTGTTTAGATTAGGATGGAAAAATTGGGCTGTTCCTCTTCCTGGGCATGCAAGTCTCACAAGAACAAGCACCCTGAAACCCCCCCCTAGCGTTGGCTGCAAATATTGCCAGTGAAATGCTGGTGAGGTTTGGTTATGGTTTTGTTTCCTAGGGTCGTCAAAAAGGAGAAAGTGCCGACTAGTGAGCAAATGTGAAAAGAGATGAGAGGGGTTTTCCCCTTCTTTTAGCCAGCTTTATGTGAACAACAGCAGTGGTGAACACAGCCAGCCTGATCAGTGACAATCCTGGAGCTTGGAATGCACCGGGTGGATTCAGGATAGGCAGCAGAAGAGTGCACACCTCCTCCAAATAATGTGGAAATCCTGTTCTGATGGGGCCACCTCTGGGGATGAAATTATCATTCAGTTCCCATGCCCAGCTAGCTTGTGGGCCCTGCACTGAGCCGGCCTGTGTATGCTTGTGGGCCCATCGGCGGGATTGTGAGACGACACTGGAGGACTGTCAGTACTCAAGCAACTTAGCCTGCTTCCACACTGCAAAGTGAATGGGTTCCCAGTACTGATGTTACATTTAGATTAATTAACTAATCAAATAGACAATGGGAGTTCCATCAGCTGGGGCTCTTGTATATTTCAAAAGCAAAATCACAGCAGAAGCGGTGTGAGCGGAGACTGCTTCAGTCCCCACTCCTGCTATAGTCCACTGTGCCTCTACCTCCCTTGCCCCGTGGAGATGATGCGGAGGGGAACTGGCTTTTAAGCCAGCTCCCCCCAGCACTAGCTCCTGCTCTTCCCCTCCTTGCTGCCTCTCTCTGATAGAAGCAGCAAGGCGGGGGGGAGGAGGGAGAAGTGATTAGTCGCATCACTAGTCAACTAGTCGCTTACATCCCTAGTTCCCAGCCCAAGCGAAGGCAGCACTTGGGGGTTAGCCTCTACCCTGGAAGAGACGAGCTAGCCTGGCTAAAAGCACCATCACACTCTGATAGGAGGGTTTTGTGATTGGAAGGCAGGAGGTTGAGGGGCAACACGCACGTTGGAGAGCAAGCTAACTGCAGTGAAGGCCTGCCTCCGAGTCATCCTGTCCATAGGACCGTTTGGGGCGGCCTCCCCACATCCTGCACGTTGGGGGCCTCCATGGTGGCTGCCCCAACCATCCTACAGATGAGATAGTCCCCATATGGATATCAGCCTGCAGGGCCCACGGCAGCCTGAAGGATTACAGGGGGCCTGCCCAGGGAGTGGCAGCAGGGGTCAGGCCCCCCCGCACTCACCGCAGCGGTGGGAACTGTGGGAAGCAGAGCAACCGAGCAGCCTGTCCCACTCCACCTTCGTCTCCCAGCCCAATTGATCTGCTTCACTGCAGCAGCAGGAAGCAGAGCAGCCCCGCCCCACTTCCCAAGCAATGCAAGGCTCAGGGGGACCCAGCTGGGAGATGGCAGCAGAGCAGAGCAGGCTTCTGGATCACTTCGGCTTCTGTGGCTGCAGGGAGTATGGGGGGCTGATCCCTGCTGCTGCCCTTGATAATGGGTCACATTTCTCAGGGGAGGGTACTTTGGGGAAGGGATGCAATGGGGCCAGGAGAGGCCGGAGATGGGGTGGAGTGGTGGGGGGGGGGGAGCAAGGCAGAGTGGAGCAGGAGTGGGGTTTGGGAGTGGGGGGCGAAGCAGGGCCTGGAGCAGGGGTGGTTGCCCAGGCCCCACACCTAGGACCAGGGGAGGGGGTTATCCTGGGTCCCACACCCACTCAGGGATGGCTCTGCATGCCCTAAAGGTGTCAGGGTATCAAAACCTCTGGCCCTATCCTCTTACCCCCCTCAAAAATAGCAAGCAAATAGAAAAAGTTAAGCAAAGATTTTCAAACTTCCAAAGAAGGATAGTCCTGTGGCTAAGAGACAGACCGTGGAGTCTGGACACCTGGGTTCCACTGCGGGTTGTATTACTACAGACTTCCTTGCAAAGTCACCATCTATGCCTCAGGTATTCCATCTATAAAATGGATCTAATATTTAGCTCACAGGGCTGTTATGAAAATACATTCAATAATGATTGTACAGTGCTTTATTTAACCTCACTCCTGTGAGGTAGGGAAGTGCTATTCTCCCTGTGATACTGATGGGAAACTGAGGCAGAGAGAAGCTAAGTGATTTATCTAAGGTCACGCTGGAAGTCTGTGGCAGAATAAGGCCTTGAATCTAGGCTAGGCTACTGTCCTAACCACTAGACTAGACCATCCTTATGCCACAGATTTGCCCTGTTTGTATCCACTGGTGTCACGTGACTGGTGTAGCTGTACTGGAGCAAACCCCTCATGTAGACAAAGTGATTCTTTTGCTAGCAGAGCTTATGTTGTATTGGCACAGCTACATAAGGAGCTTGAGAGTAGTGTCTGTAATCATGGCCAGTCTGATGTGTACACATGGACTTCATTTGCATGGACAAGTAAATTCAGGACCACCTTCTGATTTTGTTGTTACGGTTTATATTCGATTCAGGTTGTAGATTTCTAATCCAAGCCATTTAAGTGGTTATTGGGACAAAGCATAGGATAATGGTTCGTATGCTGGCCTATGTATGCGTCAATGTAAACACAACCCTCCTTACCAAAAACCACTTGTCTCAGAAGTGGCACCTTGCAGACTTGAGGCTAACAGCTTCTGCTGCTATTTCCTTTAGTGGCAGTAGTGTAATGATATCTCTGGACTTCAGCCTCCCTCGAGTTGTCAGGGGCATAAGATTGGAGATGTGTCTGACAAGTTCTTTGGTCCAGGACTACTTGGTGGTATTGGAGGTCTTGTTTTCACATGGGGTAGCTACTAGTCAAAGCCTACCCTAGGAGGAGATGTTTGGGGTGAGGTGTGATCCCACAGCACAATCCTGGAATTCAGTTGTTCATTGTTTACTAATCCATATGTACTAGGCCAGGACCAGAATGTGAAGGGTTAGGTAGGTGCCTTCATTTGTGAGGCAATGGTGCATCTATCGGAGGGGTTTTCAAACATTTCTTCTCATGACCTAGTTGAAGAAAATTGTTGATGCCATGATCCAACATAATGTGAATAGAACATGGGCTCCGGGCTCCGGGCTGGGGCTGAGATCTTTGGGGTGTGGAGGCGGCTCTGGATTTGAGATGGGGGGTCAGGGATTTGGCAGGTGGGGCCAGGTGGCAGGTGGGGCTTACCTTGAGCAGCTCCCAGGCAGCAGTGCAGCGGGGGGGGGGGGGAGGGGGGGCTAAGGCAGCTTCCTGCCTCTCCTGGCACCACAGACCATGCTGCACCCCAGAAGCAGCCAGCAGCAGGTTCCCAGCCAATGGGAGTGCGGAGCTAGTGCTCAGGGCAGGGGCAGCGCACAAATCCCTGTGCTCTCTACCCCCCCTCAACTAGGAGTCAGGCCTGTTGCCGGCTGCTTCTGGGGCGCAGCGCAGTCTGCAGTGCCAGGATAGGCAGGAAGCTGCCTTAGCACCCCCACAGGTCACCTGATCCCCGTGAGCAAGGAGATTCAGTGCCTGACATTCCAGGCCCCAGCACTGGGTTGCGAGCCGTACTTTGAAGACCACTGCTCTATGTCACTGTGTGCCGGTATGCAACCCCTAGATACAGTTATACACAGCTTTGCAATTGTGTTGCAATCAGCATGCTAGCGTACTAGGCTGACCTTACTGACAACTCGCTTTGGGAGCCACCTACAGGCTGCACACAGAAAGCATTTAGAGGATGCATAGTATTGTCCTGGACTATTTGTACAAGGCTCCTTAGTAAATTGTTAACGTAATCAGTCGATTGAAATTAGTTATTTTGGAGCTGTCCCTTCTCCCTGAAGACACTGAAAACATACCCAACTGCACCCAACTGGTGCCACTGGACTCCTGGTTTTTTGCTTAAACTGATTAACGGGGCTACCTCTGAAATCTGATACCCAACTCAGTAATGAAGTTAATTGGTATGGACAATACAGCCCTTTCAACTTGAAGGGCCATTAACAGCAGACTCTTGAGTGCTTGTATTAAGAGAGAGGGTCATTGATCACGAGACTCAGGTGGGTTTCTTTTTCTATTGGATAGCAGCCAAGGCCGGGCAATGGTGAAGCTGTATCGTTCAGTGTGGGAGCTTTCATAACCAGAGGATAGTTGGAACTGTATTTTTTAAGAAAAGCAGAGAAACAGCCTGAAAAAAAAGCTGCCTCTCTCGACTCCATATATCTCTGGGTTGCAAGCCGCACTTTGCTTTTACCATTCAGGAGTAGATATATTTATAAACAAATTGGACTAAGTTACAATATCCTGCATCTGTATCAACTCATTTCTCTCCCAGTCCTAACAAACACATAATAATAACATGCTTCTTACGTCCACATTGTATTGATTGCTTGGGAGCTGTGATTACTTTCTAGGTGGGCTCTTTGTCACAAAGACCAGTTCACCTACCAGCCATATTGCAAGGAAAGAATCCCAGGCTACGTCTACACTGGCGGCTTCTTGCGCAAGAACAGCTGTTCTTGCGCAAAAACTTGCCGGGTGTCTACACTGCATGCGTGTTCTTGCACAAGTAAATTTACAGTCTAGCGTTGGAAAACAGGGCTTCTTCCGGAAGAGTTATTCCTCTCCCCACGAGGAATAAGCCCTCTTGAGCAAGAGAGCAGTGTAGACAGGCAACATGAATTTCTTGCGCAAGAAACCCTTATGGCTAAAATGGCCATCAGAGCTTTCTTGCACGAGAGCGTCCACACTGCCATAGACGCTCTTGCGCAAAAGCACATCTCTTGCGCAATAACACATGCCAGTGTAGACGTGCTCTTGTGGAAGACTTTTTGCGCAAGAACTCTTCCACAAAACAGTTCTTGCACAAGAAGCTGCCAGTGTAGACGTAGCCCCAGGGTATTTAGACTGCACACAGAGTGTTCTTCTTTATTTATGCCACATGGCCTGTGATATAGATGGGTGCTCCTTTAAAAGAGTGATCATCGGCAAGAATTTGAACTGCAAAATGTTTTGGTTAGCTCACTGAGTAAATGGACTTTTATTTGTTTGATTCCAAACCACCTGGAGCTACTCTGAATTTCCATTGTAAACTCTCCCTGACACATTAATACCATTATCTACATATGTATTGAATATTGGATCTGTCCAGGCAACAATTATACCATTAGTGTTGTTTTCACAAGAGTCTGTATATTACACACATTCCTGCAATCTTTAAATCTAGTGTAGATACAGATTGAAGTCCCAAACCCTGATGTGGTAACCTGCCCTCATGGGAACAGTGAATAGGTTATTGATCACTGAGGGTGAAGAGTGCATGTTTGTTTGCAGGCTAAGTTTATTTGCAGACAATGTCAGGCTGAACTCTTGGGTTGCTCCATCTAAGGAGGAATATAGCCATCAGCTAGAAGTGAGCTACTGATGAAGAATAAAAGATTCAAACATAAGTAAAGTAATTCCTCAATAGATAGATATAGTCAGTGCTTTTTTTGTGATGGTACTACTCCAGACGCAGTACCGGCTCCTCCAGTCAGAGCTTACCTGGAAAGAACGGAGTGTACTGGCACCTCTGTATGCAAATGTCCAACAGTCATATGCCTTGTGTGGCATAGCCATCTGGCACTCAGATATTACAGGGATGAGTGCTTTGGAAGTACAGCTAATATTGCCTACTGAAAGTTGTGACAGAGACTTGAAGCCCACAGGTGATAGAAAAAGAAAACTTCAAGATGCATGCCATGGATCTGTGCAGGGAGGGCACGTTTTACACATAGACTTGCCTTGTTCATATAGCAAGCGAGACTGGCAATCTTCACAGCACTGTGCTCCTTCCCTTCTGATTTTATAGAGGAACTTCCATGTGACCATGAATTAATGCATATGGAAGGGGAGACTGGAGAAGCATGCCTCATCACCTGCCCCCAGAACCCAGCCACAAGGGAATTCACCCTATGGCCATCACTTGGTCTTTTCATAGCGTTGGTAAATCCCACACATGGGAGCTTTGCTGAGGGAGAGGGAAGTGGTTCGAGTTAATTCAGAGCTCCCTTGTACAGATTTATGAATGATACAAGGAGACCAAGCTATCGCTAATTAGGTTTTGTTTAGCCAGGACAGTTAAATGGTTAATACATTTTGAATGTGGCTTGTCTGAGCAATATCATCTCTGTAGATGGCTAACATGGCTTTTTAAATGGATGTCTTCTATCAGTTCCACTAGTGCTAAAAAGCTGAAAAGAATCTCATTAATTTAGGTTCTCTCCCATGCGGACAACAGCAGGACCTGCTTTGACTAATGATGTATATATAACTCCACATTTCACAGGCCATCTGTGAGGGCAATGGCCCAGTCCTAAAGAGCTTATGTTCTACCTAAAACACAGTGAGATGTACAGGGGTTGAAGGGACAGAGAGGGAGACTGAGATTTTCAGAAGTGACTGAGGCCAGGTATACAACGGGGACGTTAGTGGAGCTGCCTAAGCATTGCAATGCCTAACCTTTGGTTCCTTGCTACTCAGTGGCACTCACAGCCCTGAGTTAGGTGCCCAGGCTCCCTACACAACATATGGGGAGAATGAAGCACTTTTAGAACAGGATTCACAGAAGCCAGCAAGCCACCATCTAAACCAGCCAGTAGTACATCCTGAGGAGAGGGACTGGGTTTAAGCTCCACCTCTCAGGGGGAGGTAGGTGCCCTATCGCCACTCAAGAGTCACATGTGAGCCCTTTCCTTTATGGGACTTACCTAGGCTTGGTCAGCCCTTTTGCATCATAACCAGCAGGGGGAGGGCAGCCATTTCACAAGCCTAGTGGCTGGAGCACGGAGAAGGGAGAGCATTGAGTCAGATTAGGGATTTGAAACTGGGTCTCCCATCTCCTGGGTGAGTGCCCTAACCACTGGGCTAAAGGCCACAAGGGGGCAGCACTACTGTCTTTTGGAAGGTTAGACTTGCTCAGAGCTCACTGACTGGACTGGCCCTGTGAGTGAGGCATGGGGGAGCAGGCCTAGTCTGAGAATCCCACTGGGGTTTAAGGGAGAGCTTGGTACCAAGCAGCCCAGTGCCTAGAGGATTAGGATTAGATACAGACGTCTAGAGGATTAGGTGGCAGTTGAGCAGAGATTTTAAGAATCTAAATGTAGGTGCCTAAAGTGGCAGTTAGGCACCTAAACCCCTTTGTGAATCAAGCCCTTAATGATTTTGGTTTCCTCAACTTTTTAATTATCTGATTTAAAACTCCTTAACGGGACCTGATTTTCAGAACATGGGTGCTCAACAGTCTCTGAAAATCAGGCCCCTTTAAGGTACCTCAGATTGGACACCCAAAATGATTAGTCACTTGTGAAACTCACGGCCATTATCCATGACGTGACCAGTGTTTCCTGTAAGTTGTGCGCTTGAGCAGCTGCTTGGGAAAAAATTAACCCCATCCCCAGCTGTTTAGCAGAATGCCCACAGCTAGGTTTTGTGTTTCTGTTGGTGGTACACATTCACACATGCCTCGGTGCACATACACATTTATTCTGTACATGGATGGACAAATCCTTACATGGGTGGAAAAGGTTAGAGGGAACATTGGATACGACCTGTTTAGGTTCCTTGAAGTGAGCAGGGTATAAGGGCAGGAATAAGGGAGGGGAGTAGTATGGGGAAGGTAGATGGGAGCTGGCTGCTATATTTGTCTTCTGCAAGTCCATCCACCCAAGGAAGTTGGGGCCTGGGAGGGGAATCTTCAAGACTCCATCCTGTCCATATTTTTAATGAATGAAAGAAACCACTGCTAGTCCTCAAGTACCTAGAATTCCTACAACCTTTGGGCTATGTCTACACTACAAGGTTTTTACGTCAAAACGGCCATTTTGGCGCAAAACCCGGCAGAGCATCCACACCTCAAGCATGTTTTTGCACAAGAAAATCGACAGAACAGAGGGCTTTTACCAGTAGAGTTATTCCTCTCCCCCATGAGGAATGACTCCTTTTTGCGCTACAGCTCTTGAGCAAAAAAGCAGGTGTGGATGCTCCGGAGGGGATTTTGCGCAAGAAACCCCTATGAGAAAAAGCCATCTGATGTGACTGGCCATCAGAGCTTTCTTGCGCAAGAGTGTCCATGCAGTGTGGACGCTCTCTTGCGCAAAAGCACATCGCTTCTGCGATGCACTTTGAGGTCTGGACGTGCTTTTGCGCAATAACTCTTCCGCAAAAGACTTCTTGCGCAAAAACCCAGCAGTATAGACTAAGCCTTGGTGTCTTCACTGAAATAACCAGCTTCAGTCTGAGCTCTAATTTCTACTCCAAAGGTTCTCTTAAAAGTTCAAGAGACATATACGAGAATAGGGGTGGGTAGAGGGGGACTTTATTTTTTACTGCCAGACAAGTTTGAGTTTGGTCAGTTTGTACAAAATACAAATGAATGCATAGGCCACAGGTCAGACCCTGAGAATCTGCAGCAGCAACTTCTGAAGGGTGACAGTGGGGATTTCCCTTAGACTCTGAACTATAATTAGAGATCTTACATACTATCTCCCTCAAAGAAAAAATTGCTCAGCCTCTTTGAACACTTCCCGCTCCTACTGCTGATTCAGGAAGCTCTTTGGTATGTATATTTACACAGAATCAAAGATCCTAGCCCTGAAGGACTTATTCAGGTGAAACTCACAGTGGCTTCCATGGGAATTATATTTAAATTAAGGAGTAGGCCCTTAGAAATTATGGCTAAAGAGATACTTAGTCATCCAGGGCCCCAGAGGCCAGTGCAAGATTGTTCCCTGCAATGTTTTCTTGAGTCATGCCTTGTAAACAATTCAATATATATTATGCATCCAGCTGTATACAGTGACTGTAAAAAAAAAGTGGGTAACAGTTTTGAAAATATTAGATACTTTGTAACCAGTAAACAAACTCCAACACAAATCCCAAACCAAACTGCCCATTTCTTTAATTTACTCAGCACTTAAAAGGCGTGTCTACACTGCACCTGGAGCTCAAAATAAGCTACACAATGTGAGCTATGCAAATTGTGTAGCTTATTTTGAGTCAATTTCAAAATAGCTTATTTCGTAGTTTGGTGCTGTCTACACAGCACTTATTTTTAAATAAATTGCTATTCCAAAATGTCCCTTACTCCTCGTAGAAAGAGATTTACAGGGACATGGGAATAGCAAGCCCGTTATATTTAGTAATAATGGGCACACTCAAAAGACACAGAATAGCTGTTTAGTGCTGCAGTCTAGACATAGCCTTAGGGTCAGATCCTCTGCTGTGCAAATCTGTGCAATTTGTTTGAAATCAATGGACCTATGCACTTGCACAGCAGCAGAAGAACATAGTTTCATAGGCCTCTTATCACCCTTGAACAATACAGTCTCACCCCCTCTTCCCTGTGCACTGTCTTTATTGAGGACATCAACTGCATTGTCCCTTCACTCACTCCCAGTGAAAATGGGGTTAACCTTTTGTCTCTTGGGGCACTTACAGATCTCATGCAAAGACCTGCTTGTCTCCATTACACATAGTTGGTTTGAATAGGATTTGGACCTCATCTTGTCAAAATCATGCTCCCAATCTGTCATCCCACTGGCTACCAGAGAGAAGATAAATGCACATTTTAAACTTATATTCACATTGAGTTTTTTAAATCCAAGACCTAGGCTGTTTCCATAGTGTTACTTTATAAGGGGAAAGTGTCGAACTTGTTTAATACAGTTCAGAGGGGTAGCCGAGTTAGTCTGTAACAGGAAAAACTTAAAAAACAACAAATAGTCTAGTAGCACCTTAAAGACTAACAAAACATGTAGATGGTATCACGAGCTTTCGTGAGCACTTCTCTGAAGAAGTGGGTTGTGCCCACAAAAGCTCATGACACCATCTACATGTTTAGTTAGTTTTTAAGGTGCTACTAGACTATTGGTTGTACTGAAGAAGTGTGTTGTTTAATACAGTTAATATACAGCCTGCTTGCCTGATCTCATTGCAATACCTTCTCTGGTATAAATACAAGCTGGAATTATGCAAGTACCCCCTGGCCAATCTCCTCTGCATTATAGAACATTATATTGCAATCATGTGTATTTCTTTTTCAGTATATGCTTGCTCCTTTCTAAACGGATCAAAAAACAGGCTCAGCTGAGAGCTGTACAACTGAGTTTGACTCTTATGTTCTTATGACAAAGTGGGTGAGGTAATATATTTTATTGGACCAACTTTGGTTGGTCAGAGACAAGCTTTTGACCTCTCTCAGCAACTGAAGTTGGTCCAATAAAAAATATTTCCTCACCTATCTTGCGTGACATCCTGGAACCCTTCCCTCTATGTTCTCGCCTCTGTTGATGACTGAGAAGCCATTCTTTAAAACAGGGGTGGGGAACCTAAGGCCCAGGGGCCAGATGCAGCCCCCAGCTTGCCTGGATCCAGCCTGTAGCAGCACTCCAGACCACTACCACTCCTCTGCAGGGCTGGAGCACACAGAATCTACTAGCCTGGGCCCCCAGAGGCTCTGGTGTGCGAAGGGAATGTGGGGAGTGTTTTTCTCCTCATCAGGGGTTTGGTGGGGTTTTTTGGGGGGGAAGAAGGAGGGCGCTTTTCACTTGTGTGCAGCCCATGACTGATTTTTCTGTGGGTCAGTAGATAAAAGGTTCTCCACCCCTGCTTTAAAAGGCGAGCCTTGAATGCCTTGGACGGTGAATGTGGGAGATGTTTAGTAGGCATTTTATTTCTTGTTTCATTGATGGCTTTGACATGAGAAACCTTACAAAGGAGAATCTTGTAAGGTTTTGTTTGCTCTAACAAAGAGATGGAGACACCACTCCTGGTTGTCCTTATTCAGGACAGCCACAGATATGGCAATGTCTTGTAATATTTTTGGGAGATCTTACTGTTTTATTTGTATGTATCATTGTGGGCCAGGAATTGCTTGTAATTCCATGGGGGAGGGGAGCAAGAACCCGCCAGGATCTCAGAATAGTGGGGATGATTAGGCAAATTCACTCAGATTGTAGCATACACAAAGAGAGGAAGAAAAGACCTTTGGATAAATAGCCCGAGTTTAGACCAACTCAGGGCCTTCTTTTTAAACCAGCAATGGGCCAGCACCTTGTGTCCAAGGGGAGACCCAGTTCTTCCTGGGAAGATTTGAAAAGCCTTTGGCCTACTGAGGTCCATAAGACTGATAGGTGACCTCAGGAATGCTTTTAACATGCATATAGCAACTTTTATTGTTTTTGAATATGCTTTCTCTGCAGTGCTTCCACTATAAGAAAAAATGTGCTTGCTTAGAAGGAACTATGTGATAACATATGGCTTCTGAGCTGTGCCCACGAAAGCTTGTGATACCATCTACATGTTTTGTTAGTCTATATAGTGCTACCAGACCATTTGTTGTTTTTTTCTGTAACAGACTAACTCGGCTACCCCCTGGAGCTTCAAAGCACAGGCGTTGCTCTGTTTAGACAGTGGTGTTGGCTGGGAATATCACAGGCTAGACAGAGAACAGTGCAGCCTGGAAAAATCCTGTTCGGGATTTTTTGTTCAGGAACAAGAGCACCACAGAGCTCTGCCCAACAGAAGTGATGGGTGAGGAGCCAGGAGAGGGAATACAGATGCAGTTGTTCTGCAGTGTGCTAAAGATGTGCTCCAGATAGAGTTAATGAGGTATCAATGGAGAGACATAAAACGGAACCAGAAGGAGGGTTTTTTACACCAAATGACTTTAAATATTCTCTGGTCCAAACAGAGCCCTGCCAGTATTGTTAGGAAAGGCACTGAGGCCAAGGCACAACAAAAATGTCCGGGCAGCTTCCCCTGCGCAGATGATAGAGCTGGCGATGCTGGAAAAAGGAATCCAAGTAAGCATAACACTAGTCTTGGCTCTGTGAATGGGATGGAGTCCCAGGACCCGGCTATCAGTGTCCTCGGTATGGGGAGAAGTGTGTGTGTCTGGTTTCATGGTCAGCAAGCTCTGCTCCCCCCTTCCCTACACTACCCCTCAAGAGAAAACCCTTTAAAGAGAAAAACACATTTTGTTTCACATGTAAAACTCCCTCTTCCGCAACTTCCTCCCCACAGAACAAACCAAGCTGGGCCTCTCAATCAAGAGAGGAAACTAACCCTTGCTAGAGACCCCCATGCTCTCAGACAAGTATCCCTTACCGAGCAGCTCCCAAGAGCAGAAGCAGTAAGGCCAACACACAAGCACCATGTTCTCACTTAGATATTTTTGGTATGTCTCTCTCCATTCCTTCTGAGATAAATGATTTGTTGTTGAAAACTGGTGGCTTGGCTGCTCCCCTCCCAGTTACCTAGAAACAGCGGACTGTGCCTGCAGAACTGCTATCAATCCTCTCTTCCCTGCGGCAAGCCGTGTGACTCAGATTCTCCGGAACCCTGCTGGCTCAGCATCATAGGAGGAGGAGGGATTAAAAAATGAGCTTGTACCAGCTCTTCCAATTAAGTCTCGAATGGAGAGTCATATGAACTGCCTATCTTCCCTTTCTCCGATCCTCTGTTATTCTTGGCTGCAAACTGTTGAAGGTCCCAGTAGGGATGGCTGGACTGGGACAGGCTATCCCATTCAAAAGCTCAACTCCCAGCGTGGCTTTTTCCTGCTGGAAGCAGTCATGAAACTTTTTTTTTTTTTGGTATAGTTTGTCTGACCTACATTTTCTAACACTGTGTGACCTACATTATTTCACTGACCTACATTCCCATTTTGAAAAATAAAAAGCCCGGGAAAAAAAGGCCAATGGAGATGTTTGGGAAGCAGGAACCTAGCCACCTGCAAAAGTTCTCCAACCAGTTGACTGAAAGGAAAGCAGATTATGCAGCTTCTCTTCCCTCTCCCCCTCCTCTTCTCCGCCGCCTCTACCCCCTCCCTAGCTGTTTCTCCTTAAAAGCCAAAACAGTTTGCCTGCAAATTCAATTTTGAAGTGGCATAGATTTTAATGAAGTACCAGGGCTTCTCTACACCATTTCCTCCTCCTGTTTTGAATTTCAATTTAGCCCCAGTAAAAAGGAGTTAATTTCTGTAGGGAAGCCCCCGTAACAGACAGCATTGGCCTCCCCTCCAGCTACAAGGTGCTAGCTTATTGGTGACTGGGATTGGGGGGGTGAAGTCCACCAAAGACATTGACAGCCCAGGGGAGAGAGGGTGGAGTCCCAGCACCCAGTTATCAACTGATAGAGGAGGACAAAAAGTGAATAAACAGGGAGAGAGGTGCAGGCTGGAGGGTCACAACAAGGTAAGCGGAAGGGGACAATTGACAGCTGGGCACTATGGCAGTCTCTATTTATTCACAGTCCAAGTACAGGATGGGCAGTAGCAGTGCAAGCTTCCACATGCATAGGGCCCTGTGCAGATATAAAACCCTGGATCTGCATCTGATCTGCAAGCGCTGGAAACAATGTGCATCCGATCTGCGAACTGCTCCCCACCTTTTGTGTGTATCTGCATCCACACCTGCAGTAAGTGGTCTCACAGTGCCTCGCTCTCAGGGGGATCGTCTCTGTGGCGGGGGGTGTATGTCCTACGGGTGCTTGACGTGCCAGGCGCTGCTACCAAGCAGTGGAGGCAGGGTCTTCCTGCTGAAGATCGTGGCTGGGGCAAGGTCTTGTCCTGCTCCCTAGCAGGAGCACCTGGCAGGACAGAGTGGGACAAGCACCCTGTCCCGACCACACTCCTCCACAGGAGCGCCCGAACCCTGCTCCCCAGTAAGCGCCGGGCAGGGCAGTGTGGAACAAACACCCATGTAGAGCCCTTTTTGTAGTATCTGCACCCGCTCCAAATGAATCATCGCTATGTATGGATGTGGGTATCCACGGATTTGCAGGGCTCTCCACATGCAGCGTACATACCAGCGCTTCATCCGTGGGCCCCCTCTCCCCTCCACACCCTGACCCTGGGGGAGCTTATCCACCCGTGGTTTTAACTGTTCCTCTCCACACTGCCAACTCACAGATCATTACAGCTGACAGCACTACCTTCCTCCCTACCTCCCAGGCTCACAACCAGGGAGCCCATCTTGGATCCCTGCCTCTCATTTATCTGATATCCAGACTGTATCCAAATCCAGCCTCTCCTTTCACCAGAATCTGTTGTAAATCTGACCTTGTCCTCTCTGTGCTGATGCCAGGAATGTTGTCCCAGGCTCTGGTCATCCCCTGTCTTGGTAACTGCAGCCTGCTCCTCTGACCTTGTTAACATATACATCAACCCTTCCAGGTTGCCAAAATCATCCTCTCCGGTAGCTATGGCAGGGTAACACTCCACTTTGATTCTCTCCACTGGCTTCCCCTTGGACGCTGCTTCAAATTGTAAACTTCTTGCCCTTGTTTCAAAGCCTTTCAGTGCTGCACCCAACTTACCATCAGTTCACAGGCCAAAATGTTCTTGTCTGCTAATTTGGGGTATTCGGTTTGTGACCTTTTAATAAGGCTTATTCTCCACAGGCTGCTCAGCACTTTTGGAAAATCAGCCATCTCATGCGAGGCACGCCAGAAGTGAGACACTTAAAAATCATGAGTTTTTGGTGAAAATCTTGCTTTGCTCATTATTCTTTATCTTTACACCCTAGCTCACTATTAATCAAACAGAGCTTACATAAACAAAGTCAGAACAGCAAAGAATAAAGTGCTGGATTGTAAAACTAAATGATAAAATCAGAAACATAGCTCATATCTCAATATCCCAGGTTGGCACCATACATTTTATCAGACAATTGTGCAAGTGAAGAATTTGCTCCTCTAACTTCATGGACATTTACCAGTTCTTGACTCTTTTAAAAATATTGACGGGCAATTAATCCAGTTTCCGTTTTAAATGTGCACCTGTCCATTTCACTTTCTTCTTTAGCAAATCTTAGGCCATCCTTAGGCATACACAGCATATGCAGCTGTTTAGGGCACCATTAATTTGGTATCCCTTGGCTATGTGCCTAGGGATGGGACAGCAGTCTATGCCAGTTCTGGTGGCCACCAGCCCTAGACACCGAGCTGCTCACCAGGCAGTGACAAGCAGAGTGAGCACAGCCCAGAAGTCATCCTGTGGCTGGAGAGAAGTGGTGGTTTCCCTTTGAAAGTGTCCCACATCTCTCTGGCTGGCAGAGTAGCCGCCCACTGCTCTTCGCGTCACCCGCCACTGCCCACATCTCCCACCTGCTTCTGTGAGGCTGCAGGTGAGCCTCTCTCTCCATGCCCTGCTCCGGGGTTGCCAGCTCTCCCTGACTGGGTGGACCGAACACTTACATCAAATGGCATCCGGTCACCCCAGGATGGAAAAATTGGCAACTCCCTGTCCCCACAGCCTCCCCCAAGGAGTGGCCATTCCCACCATGGGAGAGGCCAGGAGAGCGCTGGTGCTGGACTGTGTAGGGCACCAGCACCGGTAGGGAGGGCCTTGTGGAGGATGTGCTGCTATGTAACTTAAGAAAGTAGACCCCAGGTTCTTCAGTTTGCTTTGAAAATAATAGATGAAATCACAGTATCATTGAAGTAAATTGTAAAACTCCTATTGCCTTCAATGGGGAAAGGTTTTCATCCAGGAAGTTTAAAGCTTCATTTCTACTACATGCTCAAGAAGTAATAAGGAACTGAGCAATCAGTGAAAAGATACAGTCATACCAGTGAGAATGCCATGGAAGGGGGAGTCTGCCCAGAAGAATGGTATGCTACTGTAACAGCCTGCATTGGGCAACAAAATGGCAAATGAAATTGAATGTGGATAAATGTAAAGTAATGCACATTGGAAAAAATAACCCCAACTATACATACAATATGATAGGGGCTAATTTAGCTACAACTAATCAGGAAAGAGATCTTGGAGTCATCGTGGATAGTTCTCTGAAGACGTCCATGCAGTGTGTAGCGGCAGTCAAAAAAAGCAAACAGGATGTTAGGAATCATTAAAAAAGGAATAGAGAATAAGACAGAGAACATCTTATTGCCCTTATATAAATCCATGGTACGCCCACATATTGAATACTGCATACAGATGTGGTCTCCTCATCTCAAAAAAAAGATATAGTGGCATTGAAAAAGATTCAGAGAAGGGCAACTAAAATGATTAAGGGTTTGGAACGGGTCCCATATGAGAGATTAAAGAGACTAGGACTTTTCAGCTTGGAAAAGAGGAGGGATATGATAGAGGTCTATAAAATCATGAGTGGTGTGGAGAAAGTGAATAAGAAGAAGTTACTCACCCTGTGCAGTAATGGTAGTTCTTCGTTGAGTGGTGTCCCTGTGGGTGCTCCACTCAGGTCTCGGTGCATCCTTGCACCGGGGATCGGAGATTTTCAGCAGCAGTGTCCCTCGCGCCGCACCTGCGCACTCGGCGCCCGGTGGAGGCCGTGGAGCGCACACACGGTGCGAGTCCCGTCTGTTCCTTTTCTACCTGAAGTCCCTATAGACTCCAAGCAGAGGGAAGGATGGGAGGGTAGTGGAGCACCCACAGCGACACATGTCTCGAAGAACTACCATTACTGCACAGGGTGAATAACTTCTTCTTCTTCGTCGCATGGTGTCCCTGTGGGTGCTCCACTCAGGTGATTCCATAACAGTATCTGCCCGATGGAGGTGGGCATTGGAGTCTCTCTAAGTGGAAGGGGGAAGGACTGCATCTGCTAGAGATGTGGAAGGCATCGGCCCTTTGTGTAAGGCATAGTGATGCGTGAACGTATGGTGCAAGGACCATGTGGCTGCTCTACAGATGTCCGCCAGCAGTACATTATTGAGGAAGGCCGTTGTGGTGGCCATCGCGCGCGTGGAATGCGCTCTGATGGGTTGCGGTGGCTGTCTGCCCTTAAGTTCATAAGCGGTGCATATGCATCCTGCAATTCATTTGGATAGGCACTGTGCGGAAACTGCTGTTCAAGCACGTGGTCCTGACCACGCAACAAAGAGCCTATCTGATTTCCTGGTCACTCTAGTTCTATCAAGGTAGAACGCAACTGCCCTTCTTGCATCCAACATATGTAATATAGCCTCCTTGGGGGAGGTGTGAGGGTTAGGGAAATAGGCTGATAAGTAAATGGGTTCATTTACATGAAAGTTGGATAGGGAGAAACCTGGGATGGGGTCTAAGTATGATTTTATCCCTGTTAAATGTAGTGAAGGGAGGGTCTGCCATGAGGGCTGTGATTTCCCTACCCTTCTTGCTGATGTTATCGCCACTATGAATGCCACCTTCATAGACAGGTAGTGTGGTGGTGTAGTGGCTAATGGCTCAAAAGGTTGCCTAGTGAGCGTGTTGAGGACCAGATTCAGGTCTCACAATGGCAGCAGGGGGCAGATGTTTGGACGCATTTTCTGTAAGCCTGTGAGAAAATGTTTCACCACTGGATGTGTGAAGAGGGAGAAGCCATCTACCGGATCATGGAAGGCCGTGATCGTGGACAGGTGGACATGGACAGAACTGATGGAGAAGCCAGCATCGCTGAGGTCCATAAGGTAGTCAAGTAAGGTAGGTATGGGGACTGTGGTGGGATGCAAGTTGCGCATCATGCACCATTGATGAAAACACGTCCATTTGTTCTGGTAGGTGCTTCTCGTGGAGGGACGACAGCTGTTTAGAAGAGTTTGTTTGACCCTGTCCAAACAGGTAAGTTCTTCATTCTGGAACCATTGAGAAGCCAGGCTGTGAGTTTCATGGTCTTGACATTGAGGTGATGTATACTGCCGTGGCACTGTGTGAGGAGATTCGGCACCGCCGGGAGAGGGATAGGTTGATCTATGGACAGATAGGATAGGTAAGGGAACCAGGGCTGTCTCCTCCAGGCTGGGGCTATTAGGATTACTGTGGCCCGATCGGATCGAATCTTGTTGATCACTCTACGATGAGCAGGAATGGTGGAAAGGCATAAAGAAGGGGAGCTGTCCAGCAGATGGTGACAGGACTGACCTCTTGCCTAGTCCTGCCCGAGAGCAGAATCTGTGGCATTTGCGGTTGTGCAGTGTTGCAAAGAGGTCTATGGTTGGGAAACCCCATTTGCGGAAGATTGAGAGGAGGACGTTGGTATTGATCTCCCACTTGTGCTGATCTGAGACATGTCTACTCAGTTTGTTGGCTCTGACATTCTTTTCTCCTGGTATGTACATTGCCATTGGTGTTATTTGCTTCCTGATGCACCAGTTCCAGAATTTGACTGCCTCGGCACATAGAGAGTGTGATTGGGCACCCCCTTGCCGGCTGACCTAAAACATGGATGTTGTGTTGTCCATGAGGGCACGGATAGTTCTGCCCCTTACGAGGGGAAGAAAGTGGGCACACGCCCTGCAAATGGCCCTGAGCTCTAGGATATTGATGTGGAAGTGTCTCTCGTGTTGGGCCCATGTGTCCTGTATTGACGCTGTGCCACAGTGGGCTCCCCAGCCCATGAGTGATGCATCTATTGTTATAGTACCTGAAGGATCTGGTCGGTGGAAGGGTATACCGGCGAGAAGGTTGTGCGGAGATGTCCACCATTTGAGGGACTGCAGTATCAGCAGAGGAAGCGAGAGGTGTTTCGCGATGCTGTGTCGGGCTGGTATATAGTTGTTTGCGAGCCAATGCTGTAGGCAATGCATGTGTAGTCTCGCAAACAAGACCACAAAGGTCATGGCTGCCATATGCCCCAGTAATTGAAGGTACGTCTGGACAGTGGACCTTGAACAAGGTTGCAGATCGCCCTGAATCTTTGCAGTGGAAGGTAGGCTCTCGCTGTGACTGAGTCTAGCAATGCCCCAATGAACTCTATTTTTTGAGGGGGCTGTATGGTGGATTTTTGCATGTTAATAAGTAGGCCCAGTCAGGAAAAACATTCCCTGGTAATAGTTGTCATGATAGTGGTTTGGTGATAGGTGGGGCCCTTGATTGGGCAGTCGTCTAGGTAAGGCAAGATAATGATGTTTTGTCTTCTGAGAAAAGCTGTGACCAAGGCTAGGGTCTTTGAAAAAATTCGAGGGACCATAGAAAAGCCAAAGGGGAGGACTCTGAACTGGTAATGATCTTGTCCCATAACAAATCTAAGGAATCTTCTGTGGGATGGGTGGATAGACACATGAAAATATGCGTCTTGTAGGTCGAGGGCTGAGAACCAGTCCCCCTCGTCCAGTGCAGGTATTATTGTTGCTAGGATCACCATTCTGAATCTTGAGTTTCGAATAAACTTGTTTAGTTTCCTGAGATCTAATATCAGTCTCCAGCCCCCTGATTTTTTAGCTGTGAGGAAATAATTGGAGTAGAACCCCTTTCCGCGATGTTGTTTGGGCATGGGTTCTATAGCTCTTAGGGTAAGTAGCTTCAGGACCTTTGCCCATAACAGGGGTTCGTGAGAAGGGTCCCTGAAGAGGGATGGGGTAGGGGGATGGGAAGGTAGCATGGAAGTAAAGGGGATTGAATAGCCCGATCGGATAACTTGTAGGACCCATTTGTGTGTGGTAATTAGGGTCCACTGATGGTAGAAAGGTCTCAGGTGGTGACCGAATATGACATTGGACTGCACTGGGGTTGTGGGGTGGTCGCTCAGATCCCCGACCAAAACTTCAGATTTGCTGTTTGTTGGAGGTGGACTGGTTTGTGTAGGAATGGTTTTGATGGTTGTTCCTCCTATTCGGGCATTCCTTGAGCCTGTTATCATATGGCCTCTGCTGCTGCCTGTAATAGTTGTAATTATAACCTCTTGGTTTCTGATAAGGAGTGTATTTGCGCTTCTTATTAGGAGGGGTGTACATCCCCAGGGTACGTAAAGTCGTGTGAGAGTCCTTCATGGAATGAAGGATCTCATCTGTATTTGCAGCAAATAGCTGTTTCCTGTCAAAGGGGTGATCCTCCACCTTTGCTTGCAATTCCCTTGGGGCCCCCAATGACTGCAGCCACGAGGCCCTGTGCATTACTATGGCCGTGGCTGTGGTTCTGGCCGCGGTGTCTGCGACATCCATGGCGGCCTGAAGAGCCATTTTTGCTATTGATAAACCCTCCCTCATGATGGATTGTAGGTGAGGGCGTTTGTTTTCAGGGAGGTCCTGAAGCAGATCTTGTAGTTTGGTATAACTGGCATGATCGTGATTGGCCAACAATACTGTGTAATTAGATATGCGGAATTGGAGTGTGGTCGAAGAGTATACTTTGAGGCCCAAGGTGTCTAGGCGTTTATGTTCTTTGTCACAGGGCATAGATTTAAATTATGGATTCTTAGCCCTGTGATTCACAGAGTCCACCACCAGCGAATTTGGCTGTGGGTGGGCAAATAGAAAGTCCATGTCCTTTGCAGGGACAAAGTATTTTCTGTCCGCTTTACGGTTTGTGGGCGGGACAGAGGCTGGATGTTGCCACAAAGCAACTGAAGGTTCAAGGTAAAGCTATTTTGGAGGATACTGAGGGTTGTAACATGGTGAGTAATTTATATTGTTTATCCTGCACCTCTTGTAGTGTAATTTCTTGTGACTGCGCTACCCGTTTAAAAAGATCCTGAAAATGTTTCAGGTCGTCCACCAGGGGAGAAGGCGAGATCTGAAAAACTGCTTTGCCCTGCTTAGACCTGGACTCATGCAAGGAGGTCTCTGAATCTGACTGAGGTTAAGTGATCCTGCTCAGTGGAGCCCGCCTGAGAATTTACTGAGGGTGGGTGAGGAGGTGAGGAGCATGCAGATATCGAGGGTGAGCGCCTAGAGGTGCAGTGTTGCCTAGATGTAGAGGCTGTGTGCCTTGATTGGTAAGTGGGGGAGGACCGTGGTCAGTACCCCTGCCATGTATCCAAGGACTTCACTGAGGCTGGAGCTGATGTGGGGGATACATCCATGGTTGGCTGGGCCAAATAGGGTGTTGTTGAAGGGAGTAATCCCTGTATGAATGCCAGGAAGTTAGTGAGGGAGCAGAGGAGGAATGGTGTGATGAGAACCTGCTCCTATGTCCACTACCATAGTCAGACCTTGGGGACAGTGGTATAGGCGAATGGGGGCCACTCTGAGAAGTGTTAGAGTGCCCCTGCACCGTGGAGCATGGTGAGGCAGTTACTCCTCTTGACTCAGGCTGAGAAGATTTCTGTAGGTGCCGCATCTTGCACAGCGCTTTCTTGTGCTGCTGTGCCATAGGGCGGTCACAATCACTCTGCCCAGTTGAATTGGGTGCAGAGGGAGAGCTCACCAAAGCTAATGGGGGAGGCATATGCGGCTTATCTATAGCTGCCGCCTCACTGCTGCCTGGTGATGTGGCAGTGTTCGTTTGTGCCTCAGCTCTCCTGGCTGGCACTGATTTGCATTTCTCTGTAGTACCAGGCACTGATGGTACTGGGGAACGAGAGGCTCTAGGCAGCTCAGACAGGGAGTGTGCTGGGGAAGCCCTTGCAGCTTGAGAACCTGTGCGGGGTGATGAAGCTGACCTACTGGAGGGCTTTTGCTGCACCCGCATGTCCTCTGGTTTGTCCCTTGGTGACTGAAGAGACTTTTCCCAGAGAATTGCTTTGAGCCGCAATTCGCGGTCTTTTCTAGCCCTTGATGACATGCTCAGGCAATGCGGGCATTTCTTTGCCATGTGAGACTCCCAGGCATTTAGCACAAGGCATGGCCATCTGAGGTAGGCATTGAGTCTCTGCGGGAATCACATCTTTTGAAGCCAGGGGAGCCCGGCATTGTAGCGGAGAAGAAAAGTCGCCGTGTCCACGGCGGCTGCTTTTTTTTTTTTTTCCAGTTAACGTTGAGAAGGTTAAACTAGCTAAAACTATGAGGTAAAGGGATAGAAATAACTAAGGATTCAATTTTTCTCTCTCAGGAGGAAGAGCACAGCTGAGCTCCGTCTTCAGCCAGGGATGGTTGAAAAGGAACTGACGGGACTCGCACTGCGCACGCACTCCACAGCCTCCGGGGGGCGGTGGAGCGGCCGCCGAGTGCGCAGGCATGGCGCGAGGGACACTGCTGCTGAAAATCTCCAATACCCTGAGCAGGGACACACCGAGACCTGAGTGGAGCACCCACAGGGACACCACTCGATGAAGAAGGAAAAGTTATTTACTTGTTCTCATAATATAAGAACTAGGGGCACCAAATGAAATTAATGGGCAGCAGGTTTAAAACAAATAAAAGGAAGTTCTTCTTCACACAGCGCATAGTCAACCTGTGGAACTCCTTGCCTGGGGAGCTTGTGAAGGCTACGACTAGAACAGGGTTTAAAAGAGAACTAGATAAATTCATGGAGGTTAAATCCATTAATGGCTATTAGCCAGCATGGATAAGGAATGGTGTCCCTAGCCTCTGTTTGTCAGAGGGTGGAGATGGAAGGCAGGGGAGAGATCGTTTGATCATTACCTGTTCTGTTCACTCCCTCTGGGGCACCTGGCATTGGCCACTGTCGGCAGACAGGATACTGGGCTAGATGGCCCTTTGGTCTGACCCAGTATGGCCATTCTTATGTTCTTAACGTGTACTTGTGTGTGCGTGCATTATTTCCTGTTGCTGGGATTTTCGAAAGCCAGTCAGCATTGGCTTAATTCCATTCCCAGTGATGTGAGTGGTTGAACTGTCACAGAAGCCAAGGAAGAGCTTAACCAAAAATCCTGGGTGAAAAAACAGTTTGGTTTACGTCAAAACAGATTTTTTTTCTCACCAAAACTAGAAAAGAAAAAATCATTTTGGTTTGCATGACATGTTTTGTTTGACCCAAACCAATTTTTTGTATGTTTCATTTTGGGTCACTCTGACATTAGTATAGTCCAGACGAGTGTTTCCCAAACTGTGGTCCGCGGCCCAGTACTGGTCCTTAGGGAAAAAATACCGGGCCTCAGAAAATTTTTTGCGAGAGCCTGCCTCGCTGCCCGCAACCCCCAAGATGAACGCCGCACTGAACTCCCAGTGTCAACGGAGGTAGCACAGGCTTCCTGTGGGGTTGGGGGACAGTTCTGCAGCTGCACACCAAGGCCCAGAAGCGCACGGGCTGCTCTCCCTCCTGCCCCAACAGCCGGCGTGGTACCTAAAATGCCGGTCCATCGCGTGCTGGGGTCTTTGTTCCCCTGCTGCCTTCCTGTGCGTGGGTGAGTGGGTGGAGATCTGGGACTGCGCCGGCTCCAGCTGCTTGGGTGGCGCATACTGCCGTGGAGAGCAGAGGAGCAAGGCACGTGCTGCCCAAGCAGTTGGGGCTGGCGCGGTCCAGGACTCCCCTTCCCCTGCGCAGGAAGGCATCAGGCATGCAACGGACCAGCGTGTCAGGTACCGCGCCACTGATTGGGGGACGGGGGAGCAGCCCGCACACTTCCTGGGCCTTGGCAGCTACAGGATCCCCAGGTATCGGTCCCTGTCCCCTCCCGCCACAACCTCTACAAGTACCCTGCCCCAGCACCCGCAAGCACCCTGTCCCCTGCCCCAGCACTCATTGGCACCGTTCCCCAGAACTCTGTCCCAGCACCCACAAGCACAGTTGGGGTCACATTAGTGATGTTTGAGGGGTTGTGTTTTTGTATCTCACTTGTGTGGCCCCGACTGACTTTTCTGTGGGCTAAAGTTGGCACTGGGGGCTTTGGGAGGACCAGAAACAATGTATTTGCATATTCATCATTTGCTTAATGAATATGCAAATATGCAAACAAATGTTACCAGTCCTCCAAAAGCTCATGAATGGATTTACTGGTCCCCAGTATCAAAAAGTTTGGAACCCCTGCTCCAGACTAAACTCAAGTAAACTGTGTTTATCTGCTTTTCACTTGGAGACCCGGACTATGAAGTACGGTTGGCCTACTTTTTTTTTTTTTTAACCACTAACGCTCAGGTTTTCTGGTGAAGCTGCAGAGGTTGCAAGCTGCCCCAGGGAGGAAGTGGTTGCTGGCTTTCCACTTGCAGGTCAGCCTGAAGGCCTGGCCCTGTCCTGGCTTCTATCTCAGGTTTTTGATGTAGTGGAATATTGTGGCACAGACAGCAGCTCGGTGTAGCTGCCCAGGCTTGGACATGGGGACTTGGACTCACATGGCTAGTGTGAGCCACCACCCACACCTCAACATCTGCACTGCTTTGTTTGGAGCTCAAGTTCAAGCTGGAGCTAGTGTAAATCTGCCAGCCTGCGCTGGGAATTATACCTTCTAGCAGCAACCTAAGCCTGCCACTATTTTCTTCCTTCACTTTTCTTTTGTCTGCTCCTCAGTCTTCTCTTACTCCTCCCACATACCACCACACAGAAGCACTTTTCTGAGCTAACATCTCAGTGAGTTTATTGCTCATAAAAGCAAAGCATGGCCAGCCCTGACTCGAGACTGGCATGCTGCAGATGGGAATTGCAGGCTAGCTCCCTGCTCCGTCACTTTGCCTCTGCTCTTCCAACTTGACTTGACCCTACCCTTACTGTCCCCAGGTTTGAGCCTGCTTGCAGACCACTGCAAGTCCCCAGCAACAGCATTCCTTATCTGGAACACTGCCTCTGTTCCCAGCGGGGCTCACACGCATCCCTACTGATTGCTTGCCTGTCCAAACATGCCCCTCCCCAGTGCCATGGCGCATGCCTTGACCTCCCGTTGCTCCCCACTGACACATCTCAATGGGATTCTCTGCCTTCTTAAAGATCTGGGTTTTTTACTTTGGTGCCTAACTATGGACGTAGAAGGCTAATTAATGGCATCCAGGTTTTAAAATGTTGTCCATTCTATATAAAAATACCCTGGCTACAAATCACTTTTCATTGTACAAGACTTACTGTTTTCACCTGCTTTGAAATGGGGGAGTCCAGCCTCTAGAATGCACCTCCCAGTAGCAGAAAAATTCCTTGCCTCTCAAGCACAGGGATGGTACTTTCTAATTGCAGTGAAGCTCTCTATACAGAATATCGCTGAGGGCTACGATTCATCCTTGCACTGTGTCCTGGTATGACACCAGTCTGCCAGGTTTCCTTGCTGAGACATGACCATCTGTCGTTCATTTCCCGCGCAAATATGTAGATCCTTGCCCCATTACCAGGGTTTAATAAGAAGTTCGTGGCTGAGCACTCTCTGCCGGGGTACAGAAAGGAGTACCTGGGTCTCTCTTCCTCCCCCCCCCCAACATGCTCCACCCCTACAAGTGATAAACATTCTTCCCCCTCTCCCAGCCACCCAACACCTTCTTGAGATAGATATTGTCAAGGTGCCCCGCCCAGAGAAGATGACTCTCCTGCCACTTACTGTCTATTCAGGAACCTTGGCAGCCTTCATGTGGTATTTCTGATGCCAACAAAAAGTCCCATGGGATTCCAGCCAGTCAGGCATGGCGATTATAAAAGGAGCTGGACTGCAATTTATAATCAATGACAGGGAAACAAGATGCCCAGCAGCAGTTGGACAAGCAGGATTTTTAGTTTTCGTTCTATTTCATTTGGGGCACAGATCTCAACCTGTGAAGTGTCTGTGACTCCCAAATAGGTATGTGGCGGGGGGGATGGGTCAGAGGCAGTTGCCAAGAGCAGGGGAATGTGAACTTGCTCTTACTTTCTAACCCCAGGCCTCTGCCCCCATAAACCATTGTTTTGCATCTCATGGACCTCCTTGCAAATGCTGAGGGAAATGGATCCCTCCTTGGAGTACAGCCACAACCAACACATACGCTTCTGAAGGAAGAGGCCCAGATGTAACTTGACAAATGTGCAGGAAAGGGGTTCACAGTAGAAGTAACAACGTGATAATATGAGGTGGAAGTAGCACGCACCATAGATCTCAATCTCCACTGTGGCTGAAAGTTTCAAAGATGTCTAAGTGCACAAGGCAGCCAAGTTTCACTGGAATGTAATTCACATTGGGTGTCTAATGCCCTTAGTACAATCTCAGCCCGTGTACAAGCACCAATGGAATGCAATCAGCTTTGGGGGCAAGAGCAGCACTGAATATCAAGCAACATTGAAAGGAAAAGAACAGTTGGCCAAGGACACCAGCCTAAGCCTTTACACTCATGAAAAGTGTTGGTAGCTTTTAATGTCGCATTCTGGGGTTCACTTCAGATCAGTAAAAGGTTGCAGCACCCTTCCCCTGTAACCCTGAGAGCCTTAAAATGCTTCGCTGCCATAATTTCCTGTCTGGATGTTCCCTGGCAGCATGCAAGGAAGCACTGAGAATTGGTGGTCCAGCAATTCTGACTCCAGCATCCTGCTTGGTGCACCACCATCTTCACCATCCTTGATTACTACTAGCCAGGTGATACCAAGAGACACCCCAGTCCTGAATTTCCCCAAAACCATCTGCCCTAAAATGTCCAGCACTCTCCTGGGACATTCACAGGTAGGTCTGTTGCTCCTTTATAGAGACAAAATCACAGCAGCTTGTTGCTTTAGCTGGAGTTAACAATCACTTCTAGTCATACAGAGCAGTGAGTTGATTTAGAACAGAAGTAAAATAAGTTGATTAACAAACATAGAGAGGTTTTAAGTGAGTTCAAGTATAAGGGATAAAAGGTTGCAAGTAAATAAAAGTGAAAGGGCTTTCTCATCACCAAGACTTAGCAGATATGTAGTCTTGGTTCAAGGCAAGATTCTTACCATGCCTCCTTCCATCAAGATGGCTACCCATCCCGTTGGTCAGGATCTCCCACAAAGACCAAAGTGCTACAAGCCTTCTGGAGTGAAAGAATTTAGGATTCTTTACCCCTCTCTTTTATAATCCAGTAAACTTTTGAAATATACTCTTTCTTTCTTTCTTTCTCCTCAAAAAAGGAGGTATACAGATCTTGCGCAAAAGGGTTTTTTTGAGCAAAACTGATCCGTCTACACTGCTAGTTTTTGCGCAAAAAACTCTTGCGAAAAAAGCCTTGGGCAGAGATTATGCAAATGAAGCGAGAGAAGTTGCTAATGAGCGCTTCATTAGCATGCTCTCTGCCAGCAAAAGCCGGAAGGGTAGATATAGCCTGAGGTAATAACTTTTGTTGAACCGCCTTCTGTTGGCAAGAGAGACAAGCTCTTGAGTATAAACAGTGCTCAACTGGAAGTCACAGGCTAAGTGTCTCCCCGAGCATGGGTTTGCATCTCTGACCATCTTAGCCAATAGTCATTGGTGGACCTATCCTCCATGAACGTTTCCACTTCTTTTTTGGAACCCAATTATACTTCTGGCCATATCACACCATCCCCTGGTAATGAGTTTCACAAATTAATTGTGTGAAAAAGTACTTCATTTTGTTTGTGTTGAACATGCTGCCTATTAACTTCCTTGCACAGCCTTTGGTTTTTGTATTGTAATAGAACTGTTATTACCCTTTCAATGTGCTTTTTTCACATCATTCACAATGCAAAATCTTGGACAAACCTTATTGAATTAAGTTTCTCTACCTTTTGCTGGAAGAATGGTTTGAAATATGAACTCCGAAAATAGTACAATTGTCTTATAATGAAGTCGCAGACAGTCCCCTTGGACATTCCTGGCAATCTTGCCACCTAGGCAAGCTGGACTATGTGATAAATGGTCATTTACACCCAACATCACAAAATATTCAGATTGCTCCCAGTCCCAAGAGACCAGTCACTCGCCCAGATCAATTTTTATCCTAGACAACAACAATGCAGTTAGTCAATTCTGTAGTAAACTAGCTAACAGTTTAATAGCTAAGAAAAAGGAGTGAGAGGTATTGAGAGGTTAAAACAAAATATCTGCAGGTGAGCCATAGTCTATAATTTAAAAAGGCAGCAGACATGTAGTAATCTGCCAGTTTCCAAAAGTCATTTAGAGATAGCCAGAGTAACTCTAGCTCCATCTTCTCATTCAGTTATTCTGCCTTCCTGGAATCCAAACAGTCCAGAAATGATGAACGTTAGCTGGTGTCCATACATATAGCTTCTTCTCAAGGAAAATGCAGTGACAGTTCAGCTACTCATGTGGTCTCTTCCTTTGATGACTGAGAGAAAGGAATGTACTGAGTCTTTGCTCTCCCATCATCACACACAATGGCCACTTGGGACATGTCTAGACTGCATCCCTCTGTCGGCAGAGGGATGCAGATTAGGCAGGTCGACATTGCAAATGAGGCAGGGATTTAAATATCCCGTGCCTAATTTTCATAAAAATGGCCACCGCGTTTTGCCGACTTAGCACTTTGTCGGCAAAAAGCAGCAGGCTAGAGGGGGATCTGTCGAGAAAGAAAGCCTTTTTCCACAGATCCTGTAAACCTCCATGCAGGAGGCATAAGGGATCTGTCGAAAAAGGCTTTCTTTCTTTCTCAACAGATCCCCCTCTAGATTGCCGCTTTTTGCTGACAAAATGCTGAGTCGGCAAAACGCGGTGGCCATTTTTATGCAAATTAGGCACGGAATATTTAAATCCCTGCCTCATTTGCAATGTCGACCTGCCTAATCTGCATCCCTCTGCCGACAGAGGGATGCAGTCTAGACATACCCTTGCTTTGAAATGCACAAGAATTAGCATTTTCCTGTTAAAGTTCTTCACTTGCATTACATAAGGCTTCTTTCTTGCTTAATGGGTTTTTTGGTTACAGTGGGGTTATACAATGTAAATGTTTGCCAGGATAAGTGAAAACAATGCATGCAGCATCCCATTTGTTTTCATTAAGTGTAAACACCAAATATAATAGAACCTTAGAGGTCTGAACACCTCAGGAATGGAGGTTGTTTGTAACTCAGAAATGTATATAACGCTGAACAAACATTCTGGTAGTTCTTTCAAAAGTATACAGCTGAACATTGACTATGGGTGTGTCTACACAGCAATGTTATTTTGAAATGACTTAGTCCACGTCTACACAGCAGGCAGTTATTTCGAAATAACATCGAAATACTGTCAAGCTGGAGGACTTCTTACTCTAACTCCTGTAACCCTCATTGTACGAGGAGTAAGGGAAGTCGGAGGAAGAGTGCTCTATTTTGAAATAAGTGCTGTGTAGACGCTCCCTATTTCGCAATAAGCTACGCAATTGACGTAGCTCAATTTGCGCAGCTTATTTCGAGTTAAGCCCTGCTGTGTAGACACACCCTTACTGCAGCTTTGAAACTTTACTATGCAGAAGAAAAATGCTGCCATGAACAATTTTAATTTAAATGAAACAAGCACAGAAACAGTTTCCTTACCTTGTCAAATCTTTTTTTAAGTTTTATTTTTTTAAGTAATTTACATTTAACAAAGTACTACCCCTTTTCTGTGTGTGTCTCTTCTGCTGCCTGATTGTGTAATTCTGGTTCCAAAGGAGGTGTGTGGTTGATTGGTCAGTTTGTAACTCTGGTGTTCACAACTCTGGGGTTCTACGGTACATTCTTACACATTTAACAATCTCTTGGATCAATACTGCTACCCAGGTGAATGGACCTAGCTGTGAGTTTGTCAGTTCCCAGCCGATGCCTCAGTCTTGACCAGAGCTGGCACATGATCTGCCAGCACCACACCCAGATTTTCAGCAATAGATCTGTTCTGACAGCTGAGAGGATGGCATACAGATTCAGTTCCTTTCTCTTCAAAGCCAGAATAAAAACTGCACCTGTTAATGCTGGGGAACAACATTTGAGGGAACGTCAACCTATAATGACAGCTCACTAAATCCAGAAGCGGTGGTATATAGCTTATTACAAATCACTCCCACACTGCTGCTGATTCTGAGGGAAATGCTGAGGTGTCACATGGATATAGGTCAAAGGAATCAGTGCCATCATGGGGACAGGCAAACACTAACAGTCACTGACCCACCAAGGCAAGAAAAGAATGAAGGCTATTCACATATGATCAGCTGGGGAACCTGAATTACCGGTATAGGAACCCACAGATCAATTTGGACAGTCCCTCTGAGGTTGTGCCTACAGGCAGTAAAGGATTTTTTCATGTTGGAACTGAATAAAAATGTGACAAAAAAGCAAAGCTGACATGGGAAGTGTTACAGGTACGTGCTAAAAGTTTATACTGACTGAAATCATAAGTAATCCTGGGTATGTCTAGACTACATGGCTCCGTCGACAGAGCCATGTAAACTAGTTTACCCGACATAGGCAAAGAAGCGGGGATTTAAATAATCCCTGCTTCATTAAAATAAAAATGGTTACCGTGCAGCCGACAATCATCTGATCCGCACAGTGTGGAGTTCAGATGGATCGTCGACAAGGGAAGCCTTTGCTGACCGCTTCCTGTAAACCTCGCTTCACGAGGCATAGGAGCGTCGACAAACGCTTCCTTGTCGCATCGATCCGCGCTAGACTGCCGCCAGTGCCGGATCAGCTGATTGTTGGCACAGCGCGGCGGCCATTTTTATTTTAATGAAGCAGGGATTATTTAAATCCCCACTTCATTGACTATGTCGGGTAAACTAGTTTACATGGCTCCATCGACGGAGCCATGGCTCCATCGACGGAACCTAGACATACCCCGTGTTTGCAAAAAACGGAATCTGCATTTTGAAGATTTACATACACAATATGCTTGGAATAAGCTGGGAATGGGTGACTTGATAATTACCTGTTCTGCTCACTCCCTCTGGGGCATCTGGGATTGGCCACTGTTGGCAGACAGGACACTGGGTTAGATAGGACCTTTGGTGTGACCCAGTACAACCATTCTTATGTTCTTACAAAATTATGTGCAGACACAAAATCAGAAGCCCCAATGAGACCCCTTGAAACATCAGGGCTTCCAGGCCTAAATGGTCATCACTGCAAAACTCCACGAGGGAAATCAGAACCCACTTCTGAAAATCCATCCCAGAAAATTCACCTTGAAAATGTGAATATGCAGGGGTTTCCCGCCGAGGACTAAGGGAACGCTTCCAAGGCACCAGCGAGCAAGAAGCAGTAAGAAAACAACTATGACATGTGATGAAGTGGTCACATTGTTCAAAGTGAGGCATAACAGTAACTGAAAATTCCTACACAAAGGCTGGTTTACAGGGAGGGATGGAGGGTGGAAGCAAGTGCCCAAGTGCCAATGTTTTGAGGCTGTAAAGGATAGGAGTGGAGCAACCGTCATCGATGCTCCAAGAATGTCAGCAGATCCAGCCCTGAATTAAGCACGGCACAAAGTGGGTGAGGTCTCTTGCCCATAGGCTATTAAAGCACAATGTATTTAAGATCCCTGAGATAAGTAAGCCTGACAATGCCTTCTTTTGACTGGATAAAAGCCTTCAGCATTAGAAGCAGAACTTGTGGAAAAAAAATTATTTTCTTCTTTCGCTGCATGACTTCTGGGAGCTACAGATAACCTTCAGCATATTACAAAATATCATCTCAGGATTAACACATACCTAAGCCTATAAAAAATCAACTAAGGGAAGAAATCACATTACAATTTCCAGAACAAGCAAAGGAATATTTGGTTCACACTTATGATAATAAGGGTTAGTCAGTAAACATCAGGGAAAAACCTCTTAAATAATTTACCTGGTTCTATGACTGCTCGACCAATCTCCTTCCCAATATATCCCATTGACTGGAAAGGCTACAGTTTAAACAACTAGAGTATGTGTGTAAAACAAGCCTTTCCAAACATCCATCTGTATGCACAAACATTGAAATCGCACTGCAGCATAACTGCAACCATGCATTTGCACATGCACTTCCCTGTTGGTGTTTCACACATAGAGCAACAGCAAGAATCAGCTGGAGTTCTGTTGACAGCAGTCCATATATTTGGTTGGCATGGATCAGCATTCCTGTTTCACTCCCCGTCAGTACTAAGGATGTTAAGGAGTCTACTAGTTGACTAGTCGATTCTCCCGCCCCCACCCCCCACCCCCCGCTTGCTGCCTCTATCAAATAGAGGCAGCAAAGGGGGAGCCACAGGGGGTACTTCAAAGTGGCAGCGCCACACAGCTGATCCCCGGCTCAGCTGTGCGGTGCTGCTCCTTTGAAATGATGCAGCAGTGCCACACAGAGCCCAGGGTCAGCTGGAGACTTCTCAGCTGATCCCAGGCTCTGTGTGGCATTTCCGCGGAACCTGGGATCAGCTGCAGAGTCCCCATCTGACCCCGGATTTTGGAGAAATGCCACGCAGAACCCACGGCCAGCTGGAGAGTCCCTACTGATATTGGGTTCCGCATGGCATTTCAAATCGGCAGCGCAACATGGAGCCCGGGCTCCATGCTGTGCTTCCACTTTGAAATGCACAAGAGCCCCAGCTGGGGACTCTTATACATTTCAAAGCTGGCCCCCATGCATCCCGGAGTCAACAGGACTTCCTGCTGGCCGCAGGCTGCACACGGAGTGTACCGCTTGTACATTTCAAAGGAGGAATGCGGAAGTGCCTATCGACTAGTCGCATAGTCGATAGAAATTCCATCAACTACTTTACTAGTAAATTAACCGCTAGTTAACATCCTTAATCAGTACCTGCCCCAGGCCAAGGAAGCTAATGATCCAACCAGCGAATCAAATTCAGGGTTGAATCCTTGGCACGTGCCTCCTCAGACATATCGCATGGATGCTAAGAAGAAGATTAGCAGAAGGCTATTAGCAAAAGATTAGCAGCAGAATGCTCTCAGGAAGGCTTTAGTTTTGGAAATTGCTTTACTATTGGTCCTACAAAGTCCTAGGCCCTCTCGACATTACAGTGGATACACATACATGACTGCCGTGGTATCCACATAGATCTGGCTATTCTGCTGCAGAGCTGCATCACAGATGTGCTATCCTGGTATTAAGCAGGACTTGTACTAATGCAGCACATCTACTCTGAGTGGAGGGGGGGTTGCAATAATGTTGCTGCATTGCAAACAACAAAAGACCATTGCTCCAATGCAAAAATCCCTAATGCCTTGGATTCACCCTCCAGAGCAATCGCTGTGTAAGACCTCCAATGAAGACCTTAGAAAACTGATAATCTAATTAGAGCAGGGGTCATTTCTTTTTAAATAAATTTTGTGATGGGGCACAGTTACTGTACCCCTGCCTCTTCCACAAACACCAACCATTCTGAGTCCCTCAACCAATACATATCAGTTCATCCACTTCTTTGCCCTGTGTGTTCTTTACACATGCAGGAAATGTGTGTGTGTGTGTGTGTGTGTGTGTAGGGAGGCAGGTGTTCTGAGGTGAGGTATTTGTGCTCAGAAAAATTCCCCTTTGTCGGCTCTTTTACTCTTCTCTTGCTCTCTCATACACATATAATCGCTCTTGTGCACACACACTCTCCACACGTATTTCCTGCCCAAGGTCTTTTAAACCATAATATGGCTTAAAGTCACCTTTACCCCTCCCTTCTGTTGTATCCTGAGCAATTCTTCAGGCAGAATGGAGGCTTGGGACTTAGCACTGTTCAGACTTCAGATTATTCTCCTTTGGCAGCTGGGATGGAACATATCAATCACCCTTCATCACAGGAAGATCAGCAAGGTCTTTCCACTTGCTTTGTATGGGGATCCATCATACCACATGGTGCAAAGCAGCACAGAATAAGGCCCCCATCTATCCATAAAGCTCACTGGCACCATGCAAGATGCCATCCAGTGAAATAAAATGAGAACTGTTGCTATTCTTCATTGTTATTAGATGCTTCCTGGCACGGATGATTTCCAAACCCAGAGTGGAAGCTTTTGATTTCTCTGCAGACAACACAGCCCATTGATACCTTGCAGGGAAGGTGTCACTCTCTCTCTGAGTTACCCCTGTGCATCAGCTCTCAATCATCATCCACCACTCTCAGCTCCTTGGTCTGTATCCCCAGCAATAACAACATTGTCCTGACTCTCCTACAGGCAGGAGAAAGAGTGCATTATTCATTAGACGGTGGATAGGTTTCTACTTCCATAGAAACACTGTGCCTCCCAATCTGGATAAGATCTCTGCCAGTCCTCTGTGTTTCTGGCAAAAAATGAAAATATGACAATACTACTAATCATTTATTAGTCCATGCTCTGAGCTTTTGGATTTGCATAGTTTTCTGAGAGAGGGAAGCCAGGTTTTCAGCAATGCCCACGCCTTCTGTCTTTTCTCTGCAGAGGAATTTAGCTCTGTTTTTAGAAGCCAGTAAGGAAACTGGGTCTGTTTAGCATTCTCACCTAGTTACAGTCAGTACGCTGTGTGCTGCTACTGGAAATTAATGTGTGTGTCTTCCTGGACTTAGAAGACGACGCTATGTGCCAATTTTTTTTTTTAATATAGTCTCTTGAAAAACATGACTACTTCAAATCTGGGGAATGTTTTATGCAGATTTCCTTACTTGGTCAATAAGGCTACAGCTGCCTTGTTTATTTGTTAAAAGAACTGGTAACAACAGCTTACACATTTATTACGGAAGGCTTGGGAGGAACGAGGAAAGATCTCCAGGATCTCCCCAGCCTTCATTTCCTTAAGTCCTTATCTACCACCTTTAAATTGGCTGAAACATAACAACACTCTTCCCTTGCTCTGCCCAAAACACGGGGAATTGTCTCATGATAATTCTCTCATGCCTCACGCTGCCCATGTGCTTCAGGACTGAGTTGTGTGCAGATCAGATGAATCACGGTAGTACAAGCAGCATGGACCTGTTGGAGGAGGCATTGACCTGGGATTCAGGTGAACTGAGTAACTTCATCCCCTGCTCTGTGAGTTTGGGCAAATCCCTTTGCCGCTCCGTGCCTCCGTTTCCCCGTGTAAAAATAGGAATGTTACCCTCTTTCACAAAGAGTATTTTTCACCCAGACGTCCTAAAAATGGTTAATGGTGCAATCATGTGGGAACCCAGCAATGCTACACAACAGGCAACTGGTAAAGGCCAAACCATTTGGAGGGGAAGAGTGAACCAAAGAAACAGGATAGAGCAGAGGAGAGAGAACCATGGAGCAGCAAGTAGCAGGAAGAGAAAGGGCTAGAGGAAGCAAAGAGCAAGGAGAACAAGGAAAAGACAGAGCAAAAGGGGAGAGAGATACCGGGCTAAGTGGTCTATATGTCTGATCAAGTACAGCTATTTTTACAAATATCTAGTTCTTTGTCCCATCTATTTTTAAGTATCTTACTCCCACTATTTCCCTTAGGGGACCAGTTAACAGCCTAATAGATCTACCAATCTGACATTTTTCCTGATAGGCTAAATTTTCTTTTTCTAAATCACATCCTGTGTCTCTTTGTTATTCACCCTTGTGCTTCACAAAACAATCCCTCTTCATCTTAGTGTTTACACGCTTGAAATATTTTTAGACTATCACATTCCCCCCATAATCATCTCACAGACAAATAATAGATAATTTACTCTTTCATCCAGAAGAGTATCTCAAATAAGTTAATCAAAGAATAATCTATAAGCTATTTCCATGTCATATGTACACTAATAAAACTGCCTTCTAATTACACCCACCACACTAACATTTTTGTGCTTAACGAATACTAAATATTCAAGAAACTGCTTTCCCTCTTCCCACTCCTCCACAAACACACAGCTCTTTGAGGGTAAAGACTGTGTTTGTACAGCTCCTGGAACAGTGGGGTTCTACTCCTGTCCCATGATGGGGGCTCTTATCATACTTCAAATAAATAATAGTAAACGAGCTCCAAGACTTAATCTGTCATATCAGAACATTCACAAAATCTGTCAGGTGTAAATAAGATCAGGAGATTGCTGAGTCGCCTGACTGCAGGCATATGCTCATTTTAGCTTGCAGAACACATAGCTTCACTATAAAAAGACAAAACCAGCAACTGGCTAATGCTCTGATTGGCAACTAACCGAAACAAGGAGTAAACATTCCTGCTGCAGACTGTAGGGAACCCACACTATGAATGAATGGTCTCAAACTGCTCTTGTGTCTGGTATGAGCAGTGAGAACAAGAGCAGTCACTGAAACTCACCTGAGAAATTGAAGCCAGCCAATTAAAAATGAAATCAAACAACCTCAGGGATGAGTTTCACTCTGATTCCTATTGTGTTTGGCTTCTGCCTCTAGTTTTCAACAACTGTACTGCGTTGTGGTTTAAAGAATAATAGCTGCATTTATAGCACGGGAAATGAATCCCTAGAGTTTTTCTAAAGTTAATGTAAATTTGGATGGTTAATGTAAACATGTTCTACACGGTACCAATGTTCATTTGTGTTTTCCTGAGAAGGATGGGGGTGGAATCATCTGTGTATGACTTGCTAAGCTCTGAAAAAAATCTCTTCCCCATTTCTCGTACGCTCTGGCATCCGCACAGAGAGACACAACACATTCCCAAACACTTGTTGCATTCAAACAGCTTTATTTTGGTAATGCAGTGCTGAGGCCACAGGCAGGCTGATGGTGCTAAAACTTTGTCCTGGGCATATTACCAGCTGGAAGGATATCACAGGATGCTAGCCCACCAGGGAGACAGGAACCTAGGAATTGCAACACTGGAACAGACTAATATTTCATCTAGTCCAGTATCCTGTCTCCAACAGCAACCAATGCCAGATGCTGCGGAAAGGAAGGCATAAAACACCCATAATGCACCTAACTGTGCATTACACAACAGGCAAAGTTTCTTGCTGTCACCTGCTGGTGATCAAGTCCTGCTTTGAAGCGTGAGGGCTTATAGGCCTTGTAAGTTTAGTTTTGCTAATGTGACTGTTGATGCTGCTTACTGCCAGGAACGGCCCTAGACGAGCTGCCGGCAACTGGCGCCCTAGGCGAAACACGCGATCGGCGCGCGATCGGTGCCCCCGCCTCCAAAGCCCTCAACAGCCATTTATCTTGGCGCCCTAGGCAACCGCCTAGTTCGCCTGTATTGATGGGCCGCCACTGCTTACTGCAAGACCCAAGTGTGAGCAAAATGTCCAGAAGAGTGTTTTATTCAGAGCTAGGGTGGGATTTTCAACAGTTGCATGGCTCTGCTCCCACTGAATTCAATGGGGTGTTTTACAGTTGACTTAAATGGGAGCAAAATTAGGCCAACACTGAAGCAAACCCATATGTACTGTCTCCAAACTTGGGTTTATGAGGTCTGATGCCTACCATTGAGTTGCTTCAATCAAATGAAGGTGATGAAGACCTATGTTCCTATTGTTCTGCAAATCTTTCACTTCACCATGAAAAAAAGAATAAAAATAAAAATAAGGACTTTCTCAGAGCTCTACTATGCAAAATAAAACAAAGTTTTACTCATTAGGTGACCCCCTAACCCATCTTTTGCCAAAATGGCTGAGGAGACAGGATACAACCACTGAACTATAGATCTTAAACTATAGATCAATTAAAATGTAAGATAGGCTCAATCCAAAAAGTTCAAGTATGTTCCAGACTATGTTTTAAATGTTACCAGAATCCAGTGGTGCATTAATATGTGGTTCCATTTGTGCCTGTAACTCTTCCTAGTACCTTTTAAATCGTTTAATTCTCTCTGCATCCAAAATTGTCCTTACTAGCATCTCTCTGTCTTTGTGAGGCTGTGTCCAAACTATAGAATGCACAGAAGTGATTTGACCTGAAATTACTACCCTAGGATAACTGACTCTGAGGGAGAGAGACCACCCTACAGAATAAAAGTCAGGCAGCGGGAAGGGGTTTTCTGTAATGACTTGCATTCACATGGTCGTGGGTGGTACAAGATTTCTGGGAGCACATCCCATGGCGCATAGGTGGGTATTTTGGCAGTGGCAACCTGTTTTCTAAAGCAGACTGCCTGAGCTCCATGCAGAGCTGGAGCAGGGGAGACAGTGGATGCAGTTTCTAATGGCAGGTGAATCCTCCTGCACTGGCCTCTGGATGGCCGATAGCAAGCGGAGACGATGACGTTGGCAGTGTACATTCCTGAACAGTGGAGGCCTGTACTAGAGATGTGCACAGTTGTTGGCTACTGCTATTGGGAGCCATGGACAGCTGGGCAGAGCCACTGTGCAGAGCCCTGCAGTGGCAGTGGCTTCTGGTCAGTAAATGGGGAATAGCTAGATGACAAGGACATGGGGCGGGGAGATCCCGGAGGATTGTGGGAAGACACTGAAGAACTCAGACCCCGACTGGTGTGTCACAGTGCTAGCCTGCACTCATCCTAGAGACATCGTTTAATCTCCGAGCCACTCAGGTCCCTCTCTGAGAAACTGAGGCAATACTAGCTCCTTTCTCCCACCTTTCATTTGGCTTGCCTAGCTAGACTGCGAACTCTTCTGGGCAGGAAGCATGTCTGCACAGTGCCTAGCACAATGGGGCTTCTGCTGGGCCCTCTAAGCAAATAATCTGAAGTAATCCATCCAGCTGTATACTAGAGAGAACATTTCTTGGCAGGTGTCCAGGCCTGCCAACAAGGGGGGAGAGGCAAGGAGGCAACATCCCACAGCCTGTTGATTCAAAAGGGCCTGGGGCTCCTGGCCATTGTCACCGCTGCTACTGTGGCAGCGGCAACAGCCAGAGCCCTGGGCCCTTAAATTGCCTCCGGAGCCCCAGGCTCTGCTCTCTGGGTGGCTTTGAGGGATGCCTGGGGAGTGGAGTGTGCAGCGTAGCGTTCTCTGGGCAGCACGGAGGGCTGGCTGCCGCAGCCCCCCTCCTTCCACTCAAGGCCTCGCCCGTTCTAGGACTGCAGCACTGGCCTTCCCCCACCTTGCCCAGAGGCCCTGCAAGACTGTCACTCCCCACGCGGGTGTCATGGTGGCTGCTCTACTCACTGCTCAGTGGCACCTTCTTGTGGCACATCTGGGGAATGAGCCCTGCCTGTGGTTTGATGCCCCTTCCTGCAGTGACCAAGCCTATCATTCCCATCACTTACTTCCAGGGGCCACTGGGAGCACTCTGCAAACCCAGAGCCCAAAAAGCAGGGCACTACAACGGCTAAGGCTCAATTTGTTCTGATATGTGACTTTTCACCCAGTACGTCTTTCGCTTGCTGAATCATCAACCCTCAGGGGGCTGGCAGTACTTGCACTGAATCCCCCTATGCTACAGGGTTTTAAAACAGGTTTAAACAATTAATTCTGGGCTGACTTGCAGCATACAGGATCTTAAGTATTGTTTAGCTGAAAAATAAAAGCCATTGGAAGGCTGCCAAAAACATTATGGTTAGTGTTTTAATATGCTCTTTAGTGCTCCTTTAACTAACTGCCCCATGGAATGTACACTGGCCTTAAGGAAAGGCTATTACAGCCTAACAGCTTCACCTCACTTTGGGTGAAGGTTTGGAGATACTGGAGATTCTAAAAAGGTGGCTCTTTTCCCTAGATGGCTAATGAAATAAAATGAGATAGGGATGTAATAATGTAGTCGATTAATCAGTAAGCAAAAGCTTATAGGTTAATGCTACAGACATTAACACACATCCTCCCCCTCAAGTAAATTTTTTAGCAGGCTGGCCAGCAACCTGGCTCAGTCCTGGCTTACAACGGGAAAGGGACCTACCCCTGGTGCGGCTCTGCATTTAAAGTGTATTGGGAGTTAGGCTGGCAGGCAGCCTGGCTCAGTTCCAGCTCACACTGAGTCCAGGAGCACAGACCCCTCCCGGCCAGACAGGGGCTGCTGCCATCCAGCACTGCTGCCTCTTTATCAGAGGCAGCAGCACGGAGCAACAGGCAGCTGGTCTGCAAGGGGAGCTGGTTTTTAAACTGGCTCCCTTCGCAGACCAGCTCCTGCCTTGCACCCCACGCTGCTGCCTCTGACACAGAGGCAGCAGCAAGGAGTGGCAGGGGGCTCCTCGTAAGTGGGGCTGGAGTGCACTGGCTGCTGGCCCCTTTATTTTCCAAAGTCATATCCCACTGTCAGGAAGATAAGCCTATTTCCTCCCCCGCCCATTCTAAATGAGTTTATTATGAAACATTAAACAAATGTCACTGCTTTGAGCCAACGGGCAGTGTAGGTAGTAGCATCCATGCTCATTTGCCTTTTTTCTATGCTCCAAACACTGTTCATAGCACTTGGACATGGGACAGAGTGTCCCTAGAAAACACAGATTAAATACTAGGTGGTGTAACAAATCATCTTAAACCGACATTGTGAAGTTTTGATTGGTTACATAAAAAATTGGGATTGGCCTAGTAAAACTTGAACATATGGTCACTTTTAGCTGTTTACTGGGTCTCCTACTACCTTCTTCTGAGGAGGCAGGTTTCTAGGTACCCTCTAACAGGCACTAGTTAGGCCCTTGCTCATGAAAGGGACTGGATTCTAGTTAAATACTCCATCCTTGTGCTTGGAGCAGGACAGAGAAAAGGAGGGAACAGTGACTTCAGGCTCTTGTCTACATGGGGAAAACTGACCATTATAGCTATTCTGGAATAGTTATCCTGGGGTAACTATTCTACTATACCTATTCTTGTAAAATTTAAATATTCTGAAATAACTCCCTGAGGGGGACACTATAGTCCCTTAAGCCTGGTCTATGCTAGACCAGGCAAGTAGACTTCAGGTATGCCATCCAGCTACACAAAATGTAAAGCTGGATTCTGTTTACCTTAAGCCAAGACTAGCAATGTCCACACTGAGGGAGGCCAGCAGGAGCACATGCTAGAGTTGGAGTTGCATATCTTAAGTCGACTTTCCCCTTTAGTTGACCAAGCCAAAGAAGATCGACTGTTGCAGAATAAGTCCTTTCTATTTCAGAATAGGGAGTCCACACAGGGTATGTCTACACTTCACCCTAAACTCAAAATAAGATACGCAATATGCAAATTGTGTATCTTATTTTGAATCTATTTCGAAATAATGCACTATTTCGAGCCATCCCTTATCCCTCATGCAACGAGGTTTACCAGGATGGCAAAATAGTGCACCCATTATTTTGAAAAATATTTTGAAATAACAGGCGGCTTGTGTAGACACAGGGTAGCTATTTCGGGATACTTCCAGTATCCCAAAATAGCCGCAGTGTAGACATACCCACAGGGAGCTATTCTGTGTTAGCTATAAGGGTATGTCTACACTACAGCGTTATTTCGAAATATCTTATTTCAAAATAGTTATTTTGAAATAGCTTATTTCGAAATAATGCGTCTAGCCACAAAATGCATTTCAAAATAGCGTTTTGCTATTTCGAAATAGCACGTCCACACTAATAGGACACTGAATCGCATTTAAGGCTGGCCGGAACCGGTTCTGGCAGGGCATCAGGTCAGGAGTTACCTTGTGTGGCTGCTGCCTGAGGCTAACTGAGGCCTGTGCTTAAAGGGACCCCCCGGACAGCCGGTTCTAAGATTTCTCTGCTTGCTTGCCTACCTCGCTGAGGGACAGCAAAACATTTTTTCTCTGCGTGCTCTGGTTGCCCTCACTCAGGACACCACAGCACTCTGCAGCATGGAGCCGGAGCCGCCCCGGGCACTCTGGTGCTTCTCCTGGACGTGTTGCTGCAAGCCTGGCAGCACGTTCTGCAGGCAGTAACAGTCTCCCTGGTGTGCCCCACTGGGGGCTTGTGCCTCATTCCTCCCTCACGTCCTTCCACTTACCCCTCCTAACCCCCCTTCCTGCTGTACAATAAAAGACACACGTGTTCATTACAACAAAGCCTCTTTATTGAACAAAACTGGGGGGTGGGGGGGAATGAAACTGAGGTGAGACTGGGGAAAGAAGGTGGGAGAGGGGAGGGGGAAACCTGGGAGGAGGGAGCTGGCAGGGGGAGGCAAGGGGAGGAAGGGGGAGAAGAAGCTCAGGGCTCAGGGTGGGGGTCTCGCCGGCCCAATTGTCTCCCAACACCGTGGGTGCGGGGGCCTTGGCGTCCTTAGGGGTGTGGGGAGGAAGAAGCAGGAGGGGGAGAAGGAGTGGGAGGAGGAGCGGTAGCTGGGGAGGCAGCAGGGGCTGGAGCAGCAGGAGGCAGCAAGCTCTGCCCCAGGATCAATGACCACCTGGGGGGCACAGACTATTCTGCCCCCCCAGGATGCAGTCCACGGCATCAAAATAGGGGCAGAGGTCTGGGTCTGCCCCTGTTTGGGAGCTGCCACCTGTGGCCCTGGCATACACCTGCCACAGCTCCTTTATATTCATGTGAACCTGCTCCTGGGTTCGCATGAGGCCTTTGGTGGCCAGGCTGGCAGCCATCCGCCTGTAGACGGTTGCGTTCCTCCATTTAGTGCGGAGATCATGGATGTTGGAGGCATTCCCCCAAACCTGAATTAGGTTCCTGATCTCCGCACTGGACCAGGCAGGCACCCGCCTTTTCCAGCCCCTGGCAGGCTCCTGGGAGCTGGCAGACTGGTCCTGTGGAGCGGTGGAGGGCTGGCTGGCACTGGCTGCCTGGCCACTGGGTCAGGTGCAGTGACTGCTGGCTCTGGGCTGGCAGGCGTGGAGCTGGCACAGGCACTGTGGCCAGAGTCTACCCCTTTAAGGGCTCCAGGGAGGGTGGGAAGGAGAGGAGTTTTCTTGGTTGTGGCCACCAGGGTACCTGGGAAGGGCTGGAGGCCCCCTATTTCGAAATAAGCGTCTACACAGCACTTACTTCGGAATAGCCATTTCGAAATTGGCACTATTCCTCGTGGAATGAGGTTTACCAATTTCGAAAAAAGCCCTCCGCTATTTCGATTTAATTTCGAAATAGTGGTTTGGCTGTGTAGACGCTGGTAATGTTATTTCGAAATAATGGCTGTTATTTCGAAATAACTTTGCTGTGTATACATACCCTGACAGAATAGTTATTCCAGAATAGCAATGAAGGTCAGTTTTCCTCATGTAAACAAGTCCTCAGCCACCACTGTGCTCTCCATATGCAGAGGTCAGTCCAATCGCTGGTGTAAATTAGAGGCTGCTTCTAGGATTGTTTTAATTTACATACATTCTGGGTCTTGTTCCACCCTCCCCTCTCCCCCCATGGGCCTTGAGAAGCAGAGAATCCCCGCAGTACAGTGCATTTTGGCCATACTGGCAACATTCCACCACTTTGTATGGTTGCAGTGCTATGCATTGTTGTACTGCAAAAGGAAAAGATTCTGACCCTTTGACCTGGAAGGCTTCACCTTGAGGCTAGGTCTAGACTACACTCTTTTATCGGAAAAAGCTCCACAAATTGCGCTCCACAATTTGCATAGCTTTTTCCGACTGCTTTTCCGGGCCAAATAGGTGGAAAAGCCTCCTCTTTCGGCAGAGCCCTTATTCCTCGTAGAACGAGGTATATAGGGATCCCCGAAAGAGTGTGTTTGCTCTTCTGCAAAAAAAAGGGGAAGAGCAAACGCATTCCCTGGACGCGGCAGAGTTTGTATCCCGGAAAAACCCACCAGTCTAGACATATCCTCAATGGACAGGGATCAGGTTGAGTAGTGAGTTGTTCTCCCCTAGAAGTCTTGCTTCTCAAAAAGAACTAGTGAAGCTGCCCCAGGGATTCACTACTGTGAAAAACCAACATTTTACAACAGCAGAACCCAGCAGCACAAGCTACTCCTTTCCAAGCTTGCCTGTGTACTACAGAAGAGGAAGAAGTCCAGAACAATAACTGCAGTCTTGTTTATGGTTCATGGCAAAATATGAAGCCGTGATTAAAACTTTGAGAAAAATAGTCTGGCCATGTTCTGCTACACTTGAGGCTGCAGGTACGCATACCAGATTTTTTTTCTATGCTAGAACTATAACATGTCCTGACATGAATTTTTCATTTTTAAGTGCTAGTCTAAAGGACTCAGGGAATATAGCACCATGTGCCTACATTGTTTTGCATAACATCAAAGTTGGATGCCTGAGGGATCCCCCTTGAAACACACCCAGTCAGTGATGATTCCCTCTTTACAATTGCATTTTGCGATCTATCATGCAAACAGCTTTTAATCCGTTTAGTATGTGTCATGTTAATTTTTTTATCTTTTTTTTAGCTTTTTATCAAAATGTCACATGGTACCAACCTTACAGAAACTGAAATATATTGCATCATAAGAACATAGAACATAAGAACATAAGAACATAACATAAGAACATAAGAACGGCCGTACCGGGTCAGACCAAAGGTCCATCTAGCCCAGTATCCTGTCTGCCGACAGTGGCCAGCACCAGGTGCCCCAGAGGGGGTGGACCAAAGACAATGATCAAGCGATTTGTCTCCTGCCATCCCTCTCTCCAGCCTCTGTCAAACAGAGGCCATTTTATCCCCTGGCTAATAGCCTTTTATGGACCTAACCTCCATGAAATTATCTAGCTTCTCTTTAAACTCTGTTATATTCCTAGCCTTCACAGCCTCCTCTGGCAACATTATTAACTTTATCGGCCAAATGTATAATCTCATAAAAATATCAAGTTAGTTTCTATCTATTTCAGGATCTATTTCCCATAAATTTATGTTGATTGGTATTAATGATATTATCCTCCTTTAATTCTTTATTCATCAAGTCCTGTATCAGCAGCTAGGGATGTCAATGAATAGTTGACTATATGATTAACTGATAAGCCTAGGTTTATCGATTAATCTTGTCGACTACTCTCATCCCTCCCCCCCTTGCTGCCTCTGTATCTGTATCAGAGGCAGCGGCAGGGGAGGGGGGAAGCAGGAGTTGGTGCTGCGGGGACCCGGCTTAAAAACTGACTTCCCCCAGCACCAACTCCACAGTGCTGCCTGCCCGCCCCTTGCTGGACCAGCCACTGTCCATGGAGATGTGTGTGTCTGAGCCAGCCTCTGTCCATGGAGAGCTGGGACCCCTGTGGACTAAGGATGTTAAGTAACTGTTAACTTGACTAGTCCAGTAGGCACTTGCGCATTCCTCCTTTGAAATGTACAAGAGCCCCTGGGGCTCTTGTACATTTCAAAGGAGGAATGCGGAACTCCGCATGCAGCCCAAGCCAGCGGGAAGTCCCACTGACTCCGGGCTGCCAGCGGGGGCTCTTGTGCATTTCAAAGCGGCAGCGCAGCATGGAGCCCAGGGTGAGCGGGTGACTCAGAGTCCCCTACTGACCCCGGGCTCCATGCTGCGCTGCCAATTTGAAATGACACGTGGAGCCAGGGTCAGCTGGGACTCCCCAACTGATCCTGGGCTCCGTGCGGCATTTCAGCTGAACCCAAGATCATCTGGGGACTGTCCAGCTGATATCGGGTTCTGCAGAAATGCCATGCTGGAGCCCAGGATCAGCTGGGAAGTCCCCAGCTGACCCCAGGCTCCACTCTCAACAGCATCGCACAGCTGATCCCGGGCTCAATTGTGTGGCACTGCCACTTTGAAACATCCAGGGCAGCCTGCCCATCCCTTCTCTCCTCCCTCCCCATAACAGCCTCTTTCCACAGGAGCTCAGACCCCCCGCAGACAGGAGCTGCTGCCACCCCAGGCTGCTGCGTCTGTATCAGAAGCAGCAACGTGGGGAGACAAGCTGCCAGTCTGCATGGGGAACTGGTTTTTAAACTGACTTCCCTCGCAGACGGGCTCCCACCTGCCAGCCCACGCTGCTGCCTCACATACAGAGAGCAGAGCTGGGTGGCAGGGGGCTCCCTGGGAGTGGGACTGGAGTGCACTTGCTGCTGGTCCACCCCCGGGGACTATGGAATAGTTGTGTAACTGCTAAGATTTCATGTAGTTACACGACTATTCAATTACCCAATATCTAATAACCCAATATCTAATAACCAGCTCCGTTATCTTTCCTGAAATTGATGACAGACTGACAGGCCTATCATTTCCCAAGTCATTCTGTTTACCCTTTTTAAATATTGGCACTATTAGCTTTCTTCCAGGTTTCTAGAATTTCTCCAGTGCTCCAAAACTTACTGGGAATCAACACTGACAATGCAGCAAGCTCCTCAGCCAGCTCTTTTAAATGCTTGGATGTCAAATACTTTAATCTGCTGATTTAAAAAGATCTAATTTTAGTAGCTGCTGATTAACATCCACCAGCAATATTAGTGGAATGGAAAGAGTGTTAATACCATATGATATGACTACCTCATCTGTGTTTTCACCCAGTATAAAACAAATATTTATTGTTCACTTCTGCTTTTCTATGGGTAAATCTAACCTTTCCATCCAATAATAGACCAATACCATTGTCAGGATTCTTTTTGTTTCTAATATACTTAAAGAATGTTTTCTTATTGTCCTTAACTCTGCTGTCCATAGATTTCAATGTGTCCCTTTGCTTCCTTTATTAATTTTCTACAGTTCCTAACTTCTGATTTATATTAATTACTATCAGTTTCTCCTTTCTTCCATATGTCATAGGTTTAAAAAAAATCACACTCCTAACCAACGTAGTTACACAATACAGAATCTGTATGTAGACAGGCCCTTAGTACTGCAGGATGAGGGACAGATCCCGCAAAATTATGACAGTCCCAAAAAATTGAGAATGGATGGCAAACTTAACCTAGAAATAAGAAAGTTGTGAAACCAAAGCAGAACTTTGATAAGTCCTTGATATTTTAATGTGAATTACCTTTTGTAATGTTTGTTAACCATAAGATGGTGATTTGAAATGACTATAATATGACTCACAATGTTTGGCCCTTTCTGAGGTCTAAGACAAGACACGTGATGATATGTAATTATGTGGGAAACTAAACTACTAATTTGAGCTTCATAAAAATCAAGTCAGTTAGAACAGGCATTTGAAGTTTTCAGGCAAACAATGATCTCATATAAAGGACATTGTTATTTCAATGGGAAATTACTATACCTAGATGGCAATACAAACAAACACTGCTAATTAACTATATGATTTTATAGCTTGTGATTTGTCCAGAATACCATGATTCATGATTTTCTAAATTGTGATTACAACATTTGCAGTGTTTGCACATCAGCCATTGCAACATTGTGCTAGTACATGAGAACCTTGAAAGTGAAATTAGGTAAAAACTGAGAGCTAGATCATACACCCAAGATCTGCATGTGGTATGGTCACAGTTTTAGTCTGAACCCTCCTTTGCAGTCAGTTACGTTCCTCCATGTCCTCATCTCTCCCGCTTTCTAGGACCCATAGGATGCTCCACAGAGGATCCAGAAGAGTCAGAGACACAGTGGGACAGGAGACACACAACATACCACCTGCAAGCCTTTCAAGATCCCCTGGAAAATGCTAAACATTCATGAGTAGAAAACAAAAAGTAGCAGATTTTTGTCTGACCAGTGAGTACCAGGAACTCTACAACTGTAATTATTTGCTTAATATCAAGTTCCTTGTTGATGTGACTTTGAGGCAAGTAATTTAAGTGGCCCCAAAAAATAGCCTGATCTATAAAATGGGGATAATACCTACCTATCTATTTTTCAGGGATATTGAGAGGTAAATATTTGTAAAGCAATTTGCAGATAAATAGCTCTGTCTGAGCACTAAATTGATATTAAAGAGCAGGACACTATATTGCTGATTATGATTACATATAAATATATAGTTACATTCAGTTGTGATTATCAAAGATCTACTCATGATCTTAATTAACAGTTTTCCCAAACTCAGATTTTTCTCCTTTTCAAAAACCAAAAAACCCACAAATGCACGGTTTCCAATCTCTCCTCAATAAATGCCAGCAATGACCACAGACCCCAAAAGAGACATGTAGGGCAAAACAGCTCTTTTGGGCATGGATGTTATTTTCATATTTGTCAGTAATGCGCCTTGCACACTTTGGTCAATACAGTATGGCCACAGTCATACTAACATTAAACAGAGCAATCTGTGTAAATGAATTGGGGTAGCCAGATTTTTTTAAAGCAGGGAAACATGAACATACATTAAAATCTCAGCTGAAAAAAACTCGAATTATCCCTTTGAAAATGAGAATGGCAACTTTTATTTTAAATCACATTTTTATCTGAAATTCTTAACCTTTTGTGGTGACAAATAATTCCTAGAATACCTGAAAATGTAGAGGAAAATGTAGCTTTTTCCTTCAGTGTTTCTTTGTGAATATGAAAGCTCTTGGAGCTCACTTTCCCCTGCTCCTTTCATTGACAAGCAATATGGGAGGGGAAAAAGTTTCAGAGGGGTAAAACCTCCGGAAACTGTGACTGGAAGCCTCCTTCTTCCAAATTAGCGCCGAGGGCGAGCGGCAGGCTTGCTGGCTGAAAGAATGTACTTCTTTTTAATGGTCTGGACTGCATCTTGCTGGTGTCCCTTCCGCGAACGGTAGTTGGCCCCTTTCCCACGGGCACAGAGAGGAAAAACTGTCCCGTCCTGAGTCACTCTGGGATTAATCTTTTCTCCCTCTCACGGACTCAAGTTCCGCCTCCTCTTTCCCCCTTCCCCACAGCCATGTCACGGACTTGCAAGTGTTTGGCTTCGGCTTGGCCTATTTGGCAAGGGCCAGCTCGAGGGGGAAAGCAGTCACGTTGCAGAGCCACGTGCCAGTGCAGCGAGCCCTTGGAAAGCAGCCCGGAATGTGCAAGCTAATCAGCCGAGGAGCAGGAGCCTTACAAACGGCACAGGAGGGAGGGGAGGGGAACACGGCAAAGAAGACGAGCAGCCGGAGAGGAGGGAATCTGGCCATTCTGCAGCCATCGGTGCGCAGCAGCAGAATCCCCGCCCCAGCTGCTGGAGCACCTTTCATAGGCGGGGAGGGGGCAGCCCAACATCTGCATGGCGGCCGGGCTCGTCTGTGACGTGTGGGAGTGACAAGTGCCACCGTTCTCCACAGCTGGGCAGCTGCGCCCCAGACCCGCGCAAGACAAGCGAGCAGGCCCCTTGGGAAAGAGGCAACCGTGTCAGGCGGCGGGAGCCCCGACATGTAAGTGAGCTCCGCTTGGACCCTGACTGGCACAGGGCTCCAGTAGCTGCTACCCAGAGAGCGGCTGCTCCAGCGCTCCCAGCCCCAGGGCGCACGCGTTGACGAGAATAATCATTTCTGCTGCTCCTAATCATTCCCCATCCCGCTCTGGCTACGTCCTGGGATCAGTTCAGCCTTCGGGCTGAGTCTGGTTCCTCTCCCCTCGAGGCTGCAGCACCCCCCTCCTTCGCGGGGGGAGCGTTAACTAAACAGGCAGCCCCGCGTTTCGCTTGTGCAATGGCCCCTGGAGCAGCCGGTTTCTGTCCAGCACCGGCCCGATTTTTTCTGCCCCTCCCCGTCCCCGGTGTGCGCGTGGGCTGGGAGCTGTGGCTGGACTCAGCCCGGGGGCCGGCTGGAGCAGGAGGCGGAGGAAGCGGGCGCCCAAATCCTGGCCTCGGGTGGAAAATTCGAATCTTCCCAGGCGGGAAAAATCCGCCCCTCTTGCAGTGTCTGGCCCTTAAGGAAAACAGCCCCCCAGTGAATCAGCCCCAAAGGCCCCCTCCCCGGGCTGCGAGGCGGTCCCGAGGCTGTGTGGATTGCTTTGCACCCACACTTAGCACACAGCCCCCCGTGGGGGGGGCACGCCCGGTCGCCAGCGCCTTGCGTGGAATTCCCTGGCGGGATGACGCAAGAGTCACTCCCCCCCCCGACTAATTCATTATTATCCCCTCCTCCTGCCGCCCCCCGCCCCGCTGAGAAGGGGGGTTCCTCCTTCGCTCCTAGGAGCGGCTTTCCTCTGAGCGGGTCCCGGCTGCCTTGCCTGGGAGGCCGCTGCAGCGTAACGCGGGGAGCCGAAGTGCATCTGCGAGGGGCGCACAAGGCTGTGCCAGGCGGGCTTCAGGCGATGGGAACAGCCCCGCGCGGCAGCCTCCCGGGCAAAAGTGGCGCGTGTCGCTGCGGATCCCAGGACGGTTTGGAAAGGCCGGGTGGCTCCCGCCTCCCCGCGGCGATTCAAAGCCCGGTGAGGCGCGAAGCACCCGAGCGAGCAGGCAGCAAAGCAGAAGCGGGCGGTTTGCTTTCTAGAGAGGGGGAAGCAAGCTCCGGGGGCATTGCTGTTATACTTCAATAGGGTGGGGCCTTTTCCCTTCTTTTATTCTCGCTATGCTGTTGGGCAATTGCCTCGCAAAATGTAGCCCCTCGCAGCATTCCCAGCAGTGTTACAATCGCCATTGCATCTTCCCCAACAGCACCTGATGCTTTTCTGTTTCCCTCGGAATCACAGCGGCTCCGGCAAAAATCCCAATTCACCACCGCTAACTCGTGGGAGAAGTCTTTGCAAAGCTGCTGACTCCTGTCATCTCGATTTGTCCTTATCATTTGCCTTCTCCTTAATCACCCCCATGTAAAGTCTGCAGGTGGAAGAGAAAGATAGGACCTGTTAGCTTAGCAAAGGCAGGGAAGTTAATTGCCTTTTTGACTTTTCAGAGCAAATATAGACTCTGCGTCTGTGCAATCCGGTGCCTGTTTGTACTTCTTGTCTATATACAAGGAGCCAAAAGTCCAACAGGATTATTACATGTGGTTTCCTCTGCTGCAGATTTCCCCTAGTTGGGTAGGTGAGCTGGAAGAGGATGCTACCAAAATCCTGATTCCCTACAGATTCCATCCCTATGCTTTTCTTCCTTCTGAGGGGCTGATTAATAACAAGGATGCAAGTTACATTTCCCGTAAGCTGCCTAATATTTCCCCGAAAGTGAAAGTCTGCAGCCAGGCAGGGTCGTGTCCAGGGCTCCCCCTGGGAAAGCCAGGCAAGGAAAAGGGCACAGAAGCAAAGGGCTTAAGAGCTGCAGTGGGAACTTGAGGTCCCTACTCCTGTTGGTGGGAACCGTACAGCACGTGGATGCGCTTTCCTGGAATATGTGACTTGTTGGTTCCCCAGTACTGGCAGCTGCGAGGGACCAGTAGTTCAGCCGTTATTAGAGAAGGCAGCCATTCCCCTAACTAGTGGCTGAGGGTATGGAAAATAACTCGCCCCCTCCCCTCAAGCCTGAAACTGCGCAAGGGTTGAGCCATGGGAGGACCGATTGCGGGGCAAATGCCTTTGCTGAGGAGGCAAATAAAGTTGGCAAGCCGGAGGCAAAAAAACTAGGGAGAAAGGAGATGAGGTCAAAGTAATTTGAAATCAGGGAAGGTGGTTATGCCTGGGAATTCCTCTGGAAAGGTAAAAAAGCCCCAACCCCCTTCTGTAATTATGATACCTCACACTTACAGAGCACTTTTCAGCAGCAGCGTGCAAAGCACTTCATAAAGGAGGCAAATGTACTATTTTACAAGTGGGGAAACCGAGGCACAGAGCAATGCTGTGACTTGGCCCTGGTTAACCAGCAACAAAGTCAGAGATAGAACCTCAGACTCCTAGTGCTCTGTGCAGTAGACCACACTACCTAATAGGCAATTGGCTAGCTGAAAAAATAGGACTTTCATTGAATCATAGAGCTGGAGGAGACCTCACGAAGTCATCAAGTCCAGCCCCCTGCCCAAGGCAGGACCAATCCCAACTTTCTAGCTAGAATTTTAAATACACTCCTCCCTTTCCCTCTTTCTGTCTCGGGGAATAATCCTCCATGAAGATTTAAAATTCCATTCATTTTCCCCAAAAATTCTTAGTTTCAGTGTGTTGACCATTAAGAGGAGCTAGTTAACTAGTTGAACTATTTTGAAATTCAACATTTTGACAGAATGCTCCATCAAAATTTTGAAGCAAAAATAAAAAATATTTATGGATTAGTTTTTGACTTTCTCTAGTTGGCAAATAACCAGAGGGAAATTAGAAATGGCCACTACTAATACACTTACATATTCAGGTTGACTTAAATGGAGCTACTTGTGTGAATAAAGACTATGTTCCTGAATGAGAATTGACTCATAGATTTTTTTAAGGCCAGAAGGGACCACTGCGATCATCCATTCTAGACTGATGTTCAGTATAATAACAGGCCATTGGACTTCCCTGCATTAATTTATGTCTACATTTGATCATATCTTTTAGAGAAACATTCACTCCTGATTTAAAATTCTCCAGTGATGAGAAGACAGGTCCATCTGTTGTCACTGCAGTTCACAAAAATCAGTGGTCAGGAGTGACTGAACCATATTGAACACAAAGAATTTCAAAGTTACAATATTTTGCATGGAGAAAGTATTTCAGATGATTTTGTTTTGCAGATTTGTAACACAGTTTTAAACACAGAATTAGCATGTGGAACTCCTTGCAAAACTGTTCCTCTGAAGTCCAGGGCGTAGTAGGATTCTAGAGAAACATTAGGGGTGAAATCCTACTTCCATTCAAGTCAGTGATAATGTTCCTATTCGCTTCAGTAGGTCTAGGATTTCACCCTAGATATGTATATGAACAATGAAAACATCTACTGTTATCAAATATGCCACAAGTTTGGCAAAGATATGTGATCCCTCATGATTCAAGGTATGAAAGAAGGCAGTAGGAAGAAAGGTTCCTTAGGGGAAGGTTATTCTAGAATTACCCATTTGAAAGTACTTGCATCTTCCTCTGAAGCAGCTGGTGTGGACTGTTCTGGATAAGCCTGACTCTGCACAGCCCACAGCAGCAAATCTCAGAGCCTGGGTCTGCAGATGCAGGCTTGCCAGGCTCATACTATAGCATCCTCAGGGTTTGTCTACACTGGAGCCGCTCCAATTACAATCTTGTCTGAGATCCTAAGTATGAATTCAGGCAGCTAGCCACTCTTGTTGCCCATACCACACTGAGTACCCTGCTATTTTAGTATGCTAGCTCCATCAAAGCTAGCACACATACATCCACCCAAGCTAGAAGCTACACCTCAGGGCTTGGCTACTGGACTGGACAGAAAGGGTCAAGACAGATTCTTCTCTAGTGAATGTCATTTTGGATATTCAAAATTGCTTTTTCCACAGTTCAAAATTGTTTGAGAAATATCATATTTTGCCCTTGCCTAATATAGCAAACAGCGCACACTTCATATGAGAAGAGTTCTAATGCAAACGATTATTTGCTGTAGTACTTTTCTGATTTTGATGGTATCCCTTTAAGAAACTTAGTTTAAACAGCTGGAGGTTTGGCACCAGATGGAAAAGGAATAGAGCTGTGGGGTGACTGTTACTATCTACAGTGATAAGCAGCACCGCTGAGTATCCTGACAACTACGGGTAAGGTGATACATGAATGTAGGGAAAGCGGAATTGCCTTTTGAGATCAGCCACCCAGAGGTTTATTTGTGTTACTGCATTTGCTTCCCCTGTAGAGGCACTGAGAGCACAGTGATGGCTCAAGCACAGGAAAACTCAATTAAAAATATTGTTTTTAGAAACAATAGTATCTTGTTTATACAATAGATACTTTCATATTCCTAGGCTAGCAGTAGACTGAGAAGGTGGGAGGCTGGAATGATTTTGTCCTCTGGCTCTGCACTGGTTGTGTGCATGGCTTTGGATCAATCACATAGCCTTTCTCAGGGTCCTAACTCTGTATACCCTCCAGATGTCTGAGTGGCAGCAGATAAATCTACGCCTTGGTTGGACTCTAATGCAACCCTAAGACCTCATTAGAGTCTGTGCTGGCTCTGCTTCCCATCTCCACACTATGGGATGGGAGAACAGAAGTGACTGGATCCATGTACAGAAAAATTGGATTTCTTTCTAAAAGGTATGCTCTAGGCTAAGGATGTTAACGACAAGTCGACTATCTGATAAGCAAATGCTTATTGGATAGTTGCATCGACTAGTCGCTCCCCCCTCCTCCCGCCCCCCGCTTGCGGCTTCTGTCAGATAGAAGCAGCAAAGGGAAGAGAGAGGGGGTACTTCAAAGCGGCAGCGTGCACGGAGCCCAGGGTACAGGCTCTGTGCGACACTGCCCCTTTGAAACACCTCACAGCTGATCCCAGGCTCCATGTGGCACTGCCGCTTTGAAAAGCTGCGCGGAACCTGGGATCAGCTGGGGACTCTCCAGCTGACCCCGGGCTCCATGCGGCAATTCCATGGAACCTAGCTGACCCCAGGTTCTGCGGAAATGCCAGCTCTGCATGGCATTTCAAAACAGCAGTGCTGCATGGAGCCCGGGGTCAGTGGGGGATTCTGAGTCCCCCGCTGACCCCAGGCTCCATGAGGGTGCTTCTGCTTTGAAATGAACAAGAGCCCTCTCTGGGGACTCTTGTGCATTTCAAAGCTAGCACACTGTGCACAGCCCAGGACCAGCGGGAAATCCCATTTATTCTGGGCTCCACAGAGACGCTTCCACTTTGAAATGCACTAGAGCTGGGGCTCTTGTACATTTCAAAGGAGGAATGCGGAAGTGCCTATCAACTAGTCGAGTAGTCAATGGAAATTGCATCAACTACTCGACTAGTAAATTAATCGATATTTAACATCCTTAATCTAGGCTCAAACAGAAGTCACAGATTTGATGCAGCAATTACTGGGTGAAGTTCTATAGTCTGCATTATGCAAGAGATCAGAGCAGATTACCATAATGCTCCTTCTGGCCTTAAAATTTATGCATTCACTAACTTCTCCCCTCTGTTTTGCTCTGTCCCAAACCCCCCAGAATACCACTGCCTAGGCATCCCTCGAAGAATCAAGTTCATTTCCACTGAGGGGATGCATGCTTCTGAGCTGCTTTCATAGGTCATGTTCTTCTTCTCCCTCACAGTAGGGACTACTGTGTGGCAAACCCTCTGCACCTACCTTGAGATTTACCTTGAGAGACACAAAGATGGTGTTTTGCTTTTATTTTTATGTATTGATGGAAAACAGCCTCCCCCTCTCCCCACTTTATTCCAGAAGGGAAAACAAAACATTGAAGGAGGGTTATATTTTTGAGTTTCGTTCATCTAACAGTGTGACTAATTCAGAGAGTGAATCGGAGTAGTAGCCTCATTAACATTAATTAACTGGTTTTGTCACTTCTACCCATCCTAAGATCTATTTATTTTTATTCCCTCTACAGGTACTTATTCTGGGATGCTTTATCCCCATCCTCTCCAATGTGTCTTCTGTTCTATTTCTGTATTGTTGTCCACTCTTGTTATTGTTGTTGTTTATTACTGTTACATAGGCGCTCCCAGTCATGGGCCATGACCCAGATGTGCTAGATGCTGAACAAACACAGAACAAAAAGCTCTTACCCCAAAAAACTTGCAGTCAGCTTTCCATTGTTCCCCCCGGGGCATTGTGTTCACTGCTAGTACAGCTGTGTTTTTTACCTCAGGGAAGTAACACACTTGAATTATACGGGGGTAGAAACAGTGAAGACAAGACACTTTAGTTTTACCATGAAGTAAACTGCTGAGGTCAACCCCAGGGAGGGATGTAGGGCTGACCTTGGTGAGTTTAAAACTAAAGTGCCTGGTTTTCACTGTCTTTACCTCAGGATAGCCACATTCATTAGTGAAGTAAAGAATGCAGCTTTATTAGCAGTGGAGACAAAGCATCAGCCTCCCAGATGACCAAACCAACTCCCTCACGAGCACTACGTGAAGCGCCCCAGAAAAAATAAAGGAAGGAGCCCTCCTGTGCCTCCACAGCAAATACAACAATGGCTGGGGCTCCAGTCAGCACAGTCCCCTGAAGTCAACAAGAGTTTTCCATGAAGATTAGAGACTGGCGGACCTTTTCCCAAACTGTTTCCCAGCATTTAAGAGGATCAGAAATACCCCAACATTTGCTACATCCCCCATAGATGCCTGTTGAACTGTCCATGTAAAAGGTGTCTGATGGTCTTTCTATCTCTGGCAGGGAATCGTTGCTTGGTACGCTCGTTGGAGAGCGGTGGGTTGGAGAGCAGATGGAATGGAGGCCAGCAAAGTCAATCCGTGTACGAAGGAACCTCTTCGGCCCCGTGGACCATGAGCAGCTGCAGCAGGACTTTCAGCACATGCTGCGCAGCAGCATGGAGGGAGCCCAGCAGAAATGGAACTTTGACTTCCTACGAGACATGCCTGCTAAGGGGCTCCTGCAGTGGGAAGAACTACAGAACCACGATGTTCCAGCCTTTTACCACAGTTGTGTGGTGGGTGAGGCTCGCAAGCCTTTGAAGCCCTTGAACCAGGGCAAAGTCAAAGAGGTCAAGGTCCACCATATTGCCACAGTGACACTGACCGAGAACCCCAAAGTTGCCAAGAAAACGTTGGGCAAGAAGAGTCAAGCAGGGAAGAAACGAAGACAGACATCCTTGACAGGTTTGTGAGATTTGTACTTTATGCTGCACAGTGGGTCAGAATTAGCTCTGAGAGCATCGCATTGCAAGATTTTAATCCTGACAGGCCTATAACTAATCTTGCCTTAAACAAGCAACACTTCCAATAAATCAAATGGCATGCCTGAATAGTCTTTCATTTTCTCCTGTCAGTAACCGGGCCTTTGAATATCCCCTTTCTTCCCCCCCCACTAAAATCATTTCTTTTCAACTTACCTATAATTGTCCCACAGAATATCTTTATGTATATGCATACACAGGCAAGATAAAGACATAGGCTATGTCTATACTGCGCTCTCTTGCGCAAGAAAATATGCAAATGAGGTGAAGCAGTGAATATTTCCATGCCTAATTTGCATACCTAATGAGCCACCATTTTGCATAAGGGGCTTCTGCGCAAAAAGGAGCCATCTACAGTACTCCTTTTTGCGCAAAAACCCCCTCTTGCGCAAGAGCCATTCTGCCTGAAAAAAAATGTGCAAAAATGGTGGCTCATTAAGTATACAAATGAGGCGTGGCGATATTCACCGCTTTGCCTCATTTGCATATTTTCTTGCACAAGAGAGCACAGTATAGACGTAGCCTTACTGTTTCATACTATCCCAGGATTCAACACCATCTGGTAGGGTAAGGAGGCTTATCATATCCAGTTTACACAAGACACAAGTAGGCTGATTTTCTAAAGCAGGGGTGAGAGTTGTGAGCGACCTTCCCCTGCAGACACTCAGGTGAACAAAGTGTCTGGTGGTCCGCCAAGGGCTAACCATGGTGTACCACATCCAGCCAGCACACTGGAGGTTCCTCACCCCTGTTCTAAAGGGTTGAACACCTGCAGCTCCCAAAGGCACCCATGGGATTTGTGAATGCTTAGAAAATCTGAAAATCAGGCCGCCGCAGAATGGTATGATTGTTTGTCAAACTTAGGCCTGGTCTATTCTCCAGAATTAGATTGACCTGCCTCCAGTGCTCAAGGCTGTGAAGTATCTGCAGATGTGGCCATAGTGTAGGTGGGAGAGACTAGGCAGAGGGGATCAAGGGAAGGGGGCTATGAAGAATAGTTGAGAGGACTTATTCAAGGGCAGTCTGGATCTCAAGGTGGGTTGTGTAGCAAGACAGTATAATTTTCCCCAATTTTTTTCATAGCTCTCCATAGTTAGCCATGTGCACTGTTCCCAAAATGCTGTCTGAGATACAGCAGGCCAAGCAGAACCAAGGGAGAAAGAAAGGAACAGAGAAGGTTGCCAGTTCTCATTCTAACTTCAGCTTGGATGGGATACTCAGAGAATGCATCCAGGAATTGTAAGAGCAGACCAGTCTTAAACTTGGCAGAAAGGCAGAAAGGGCCAGGTTTTGAAGTGCTCAGCAGCCATAACTAGAGCCAGATTTTTGAATGGTCTCCAGTCCCATTTAGGGTATGTTTACACTAGCGATATGAAAGTGTAACTGTCTTAAAAGCCAGTTCCCAGCATATATCAGCTCCCGGGGAGCCAGCTGCCCCTCACACTGCTGCCTCTGGATCAGAGGCAGCAGTGCGGGCGGGGGGAGCAGGCACTAAGTGTAAACGTGAAATTTTTAGCGGTTACACATTTACTTGATTAAATTATTTTAACGTCCCTAGTTTACACGCTATTTGAGCTAGCATGCTAACCATAGCAGTGTAGACACTTTTGCATGGGAAGTGGCTCACCCTACCACCAGAGTTCAAGATCACCTTGCTCTCATGGTCTGAGCTTGAGCATCTATCCCAAGTCACCAACCATGCCATAATGGCGAGGCTACTATTTTTGGCACTTTAGCTTGAGCACAGCTAGCACAAATCTGTCTGTGCTGGGAATCAGACCTCCAAGCTGCGGCACAGACATGCACCTTAGGCACCTATGCCAAGGGGAAATTCTGAAAAATACTCAGCACCCAGCCACTTCTAGTATGATACTTATGGGCCAGGTTGTAAAAAAGTGCTCAGCACCCAGCACCTAATGTGATGTTTGGATTCCTAAATAGGAGAATCTCGAATAGGATTGGAGAGGTTATTTGACCTTTCTGTTTTGGAACTGGTGTGACCATTGCTAGAATATTTCATCCAGTTGTGTCCATAATTAAAAAATTATGTTGATAAAATGGAGAGGGTTTCAGAGAACAACCACGAGGTTGATTAAAGGGTTAGAAAACATGCCTTATAGTGATAGATTGAGGAGCAAAACCTAATTAGCTGAACAAAGAGAAGGTTATGAATGACTTGATTACAATTTATAAGTACCTCCTTGGGGAATAAATTCTGATAATGGGGTCTTCAATCTAGCATAGACAGGTCTAACCTCATGCAATGGCTAGAAGTTAAAGATACACACATTTGGATTAGAAATAAGGTGTACATTTTTGACCGTGAGGTTAATTAACCATTAGAACTACTTACCAAGGATCGTGGTGGATCCTCCATAACTTGCAATTTTAAAATCAAGATTGGATGCTTTTTCTAAAAAGATATGCTCTAGGAGTTATGTAGGGGAAGCTGCATGGTCAGACTAGTCCAGTGTTTCTCAAAGTGGTTGGCAGATCCACTCTGAGAAAGCTGCTACCAGGTCGCTCCAGTTTGCTTACTTATGGACGCTGCAGCTATGGAGCATCGTGGCTCCCACTGGCTACAGTTCACCGTTTGCAGCCAACGGGAGCCATGGGAAGTAATGGCCCAGGTCACACTGCTTCCTGCGGCTCCCCTTGGCTGAAAATCGTGAATTGCAGGCAATTGGAGCTATGAGGCTCTGTGGCTGCATAGCTGGTAAGTAAACAAACCAGAGTGGCCCAGTAACAGCTTTCTCAGAGTGGGTCCACAGACCACTTTGAGAAACACTGGACTAGATGATTACAGGGGTCTCTTCACTACGCACTTGATCCACCAAGTATAATCCACAATATATCTCTCCTCTTCAGTACAAACTGGAGGACAGTTTATATATAAAGTCTCGTGACTAGAAGAATTAACAGTTGTGAAGATTATACTTTGTGAGAGCTCAGACATGCTAATTACTATTGTTATTTATTTCTTCCTCCTCCCTGCCAAGATCTTCTTGTGATGTTTGCAGGCCTTTTTTCCTGATAAATTAGCTGCTCTGACTCCCAACAATATGTGGTATTAATTTGGGTCATCACTATACATATTATCCTCATCATAAATCAAACAACAGAACTTAATGAAATTGGCTGCAGGATTCTCTTTGCAGAACTTGGCTATGGAAACCTATCAAATTCCAGGGAGTCTCCTCTGCCAGTAATATTCTCTATAGAAATGAATACAAGCCATAAGTTGCTAGGGCTCTATGAATACTTGTGACATACATTGCCAATCTGGTTATGTGGGAAAGAGAAGTTAAAACTTCATGAGGACTGAATCCTCCAGTGGTTTAAATTGGAATAGCTCTATTAAAACCAATGGAGACAATTTACAGCAGCTGAGGAGGTAGATTGTTTCTCTGCTGGAAAAAAAATCGCTGCTTGGTGTTTCCACAAATTATGAAAGCAGGTTATGGTTCTGTCATTAGGCTGAGTTTTGCACTTGAAGCAGGAATGAAATCACTTTGCTAAAGAATAAAGAGGATAAAAGAATAAAGAATATAGAGTATTTTCTCCATAATTATAGCCCTTACTCTCTGAGTACATAATTAATTCAGTGTTATTGCAAGATTATATGTAGTCTTCCCAGAGTTCTTATTTTATGCAATAAGTAGAACATTATTAGTAAAGTTCAGCATGATCATAATTCTTTTGATGTTATTCTAAACTGCAGATCTATTTTAGATTGTTTAAAGAGCTCTGAAAGATAACTATTTCTGACTAGAAAACACTACTGTACTGGAGCTAAAAGTCACAGAGTAAAATGTCACATTGCTCAACTTGTATAAGAGGGTCCTAGGTCCTTTGATCTATGCTGGATAAAAGCCAGTACATTTCCTGTGTTTGTTTGGTATTACAGTACATAGCTTTATCTGGAACATGCTAAAGGTATTAGTTTTGTTCCCTTATGGGCCTTACAGAAGCCTACTTGACTTCTTTAGCTGTGAGACTAGAGAGATTTCTTTAAACCATCATTCACCACTTCTGCAGATTCTAATTCTGTTTGTTTGCTATTCTACAGATTACTACTCAGCTAAGAAGCAAGTCAAAACTAACAGTCAAGCTGTTGCGAAGAATCTGACTTTCTGGAATGGAACACAGGATTGATCTGCACCAGAGATGTTATAAAGAGCTGCCAAGTTTATTTGACATTCAGAAACTGTATGTGCAGGCTACAAATGCTTACGGGCATCGCATGGATTGATATATTCATGAAAATAGTGATGGAAAGTCTTATAAATACAACAAAACTCATATTGGAATGAGGTTAAACTGGAAGCCTTTTGCTAAGGGTCGCTATCTTTAAACGTGTTGGTAATGGCAAGTTTAGAAATGTTACTGGAATTGCCTAATAGTAGTAACTTAACCATGTGTGTTTCAAAAAATACTGCATATGAGAAAGCAGTAAACCTAAGGTTAAACAGCTGTACAAATGTTCAGCTGCATGTGAACAAGTCCAAATATGATTGGAGCCACATTATAGGTCTGATTTTGGTTTGTTTGGGGTTTTTTTTGTACTTTTAATGTACAGCTTGATCCCTGTTTCTAAGGGTGATGGCTTATTCAATCAAGAAGCATCACCAGCTAAATTCTACAGATCTGATTTATTTAAAAAGTTCCCAACCAGCCTATGATTTTTCAGGTGCAAAGTTTTGACTGCACTTGTGTATACAAATATTTGTGGACATAAAAAGTGATGTTTATGTGGCAAATCTCTGCTGCTATAAATGGACACCACTGTACTTACTTCTGCAGAGTTTTGCCCATTTACAATGGTACTATGTGTCCATCTCCTTGACTGTGTTCACAAACTAGGTTGTTAAACATGTGACTATCATAAATGTATGGCTGCAAATTTGCACCCATGAAATGCGGGACTTTATAGTAAAATCATTCCCTATATCTGCTGGGACAAATAATTCCTTTGAGGCCAATGCAGGTGTGAAAACGGGAGCAATAGATGCCCTGTTGGGCACAGTGTTTTTAATGCCGGTGCTATGGAGACATTGGGCTAAATTCACAAAGAAGCTTAGGCATGGCGATGCTCAGCATCATCATGCATAACTTTCAGGTTCCTAGAAACTCCTTAGGATTCACAAAGCCTGAATCTGGTGCCCAGGCTCTGAGTCCACTGAATGGAGAGAGAGAGGTGCCCCAGAATGGGATTCACAAAAGCCAGTAGGCTAGGCAACTCCTCACCGATGCTAGCCATTGGGAGATGTCAAACTTGGAGGGATGGCAGGTGCTAAGCCCTGCCCCTCTCTGTGAGATGGGTGATGGAAGTCTGGGCTGCAGGAAGGCACTTCCTTTGGCTTGCGATTCTCAGGTGCAAACCCTCTTTTGGGATTACTGACTGCTTTAGCAAGAAGGTGGGGGAGGGGGAAAACCCCACTTTCAGCCAAAGTGGCTAGGGCACTCAGAAGTGGTAAATCCCAGTTCAAAACTCATTTATCCCTGTAAGTGCAGGTGGGACTTATACTGGGGTCTCCCACATCCCAGGTGAGCGCCCTAACCACTGGTCTAAAACTCTGGAGGGAGGGCTTCCTCTATGCCCACTTTCAGCCATTCTGAGTATGCTCGTGTATAGGGACCAATCCCACAGGCAAACTCTGAGGATGCTTACCAGATTGTACCCTGCAGACAAGTTAGGCAGAGGAACTCCTGCTTGCCTCAATTCCTGCATCACTCTGGGGTTACATCTGGTGTGGGGCTGTAAAGGGCATGCTCAGAGGAAGAGCCATGGGCACCTATGGAATATTTACTGCTAAAATGTAGGTGCTGAATGAATACAGGCATCTACAGGATTTGATGACAGCTAAGGTTGAGGTAGGGTTTGTGAATCCCACTGCAGCCTGATTCTGGAATTTAGGCACCTAAAGCAGCCATTAGGCACTTAAGTCCTTTTGTGAATCTAGACCTTTTTTTTTTTTTTTCATTTTTAAGCCCCCATACAGTGTTTCCATTGTTATTTTTTTTTCTATAAGACTCAAAAGGGTACTAATAGCACTAGCTCATCCATCCCTCTTGGCGTTGCATGGATTATTTCTAGGACTCCCCAGCTGACTCCGGGTTCCGCGTGGCATTTCTATGGAACCTGGGATCAGCTGAGGATTCCCCAGCTGACCCCAGGCTTCGCGCGTTTTGAAATGCCACAAGACCCCAGGCTCCCCCGTTGACCCCAGGCTTAATGCGAGCACTTCTGCTTTGAAATGCACAAGAGCCCCTGGGCTCTTGTGCATTTCAAAACGGAAGTGCCCACGTGGAGCCTGGAGTGAGCAGGACTTCCCACTGGCCCCAGACTGCACACGGAGTTCCAACTTTGAAATGCACAAGAGCCCCCACTGGGGCTCTTGTACATTTCAAAGGAGGAATGTAGCAGTGCCTATCGACTACTCGACTAGTAAATTAATCGATATTTAACATCCTTATTTGTGGGCTAGGTTTGGACATGCCCTTCGGGCCACCAAGTCTCCCAGGCCAGATTGTGAATATGCTCTGGCCCATAGATGGCCCATGGGCCAAGAGTTTGAGCCCCCTGGTATACAGGTTGATTTACTCGCTCTCAGCATTCCCACTGTACAAATTCTTCCAACAACCCCTGGTTGCAGGGTCTATTTTCAACTGCAGGCAAGTGAGAGAATAAGGAGAAATTATTTCTCTTTTTAATCTTTGATTTGGGAACTCTGGAGACAGAGAACCCAATCCTGAAATCAATGGGCGTTTTGCTCAGTGGAAACAGGAAGAGATTTTGAATGGAGAATATTGTGATTTAATTCAGTGTGTGTGTATTTGGGTGCTCAGTAATCCTGTTACAATAGCGATGGCATGCTGGGAAATAGCATGTTTTCTTACTTTTGATGATGACTAAGACAAATCTATTTTTTTATAGTGTGTGATTTTCACTGATTTGAAAAGAATTGCACAACTGTATGTTTTCTGTGTGTTTGTGTGTTGTTAAAATCAGACCATCAACACTGTGTGTCTTCTTGTTTTGTAGTGATGTGTTAAGCAGCCTTATTTTCTGATCCATATGAGAGGAGCTGCACACACACACACACAAAAGAAGCCTATACATCTGTCATGCACAAGGTTACCATGATGTTGCCTTGGTTTCTTATAGGGGAAAAGGGATACCTCTTCTTACAGAGGAAAATTAGGATAGCTTGTCAGGGATTGAGCTTGTCAGACTGTGAGACTGCAGGCTATATTTTAGCCCATCCAAATTTCTAACATCTCTGCCAGTTATGATTGTAAATGTTAGTGAAGAATGTTAATACAAAAAATCTGCTGGCAAGATGCTGTGAAGTTTAGTGGCTTGATGTGCATATTGCTTTAAGTTTCTTAATAACAAAGTAGGGTAAATGAAGGCACAGTGTACAGAAAGGAAACATTTTCTTTTCTCACTGTTCACTTCATGGTGTTTGCAATTAGGATGGCCTCACACTAACTAATAGAGGACCCGATGCTCAGCTAGTGCAAATTCATGCAGATCGCAGAACTGTAATGAAACTGTGCCAATTTACACCTGCTGAGGACCTGGAGAGAGGTATTTTGCACTAGTGCTTCATGTTAATCCAGACCAAAAATAGATGACAAGCTACTAATGAGCCCTGCACATAAGCTGCCTCCTCTCTTCCTACACAAATTTTACCGTATGGGCACTGCAATAGCAGCACTACAGCTATTAACCCTACTGCAGAGAATGACAACAGGTCTCTGATTGGTTGCCAAGGTTTCTTGGGAGAGAGCAGTCCATTAGAAGTCTTTTCTTCAGTAGTTAACATTCTGATGGAGAAGTATTTTAACAAAGAAACGTTGAGTCAATATCTTTTTTCCCCTTTTATCCTGCCAATTGCACTTTCCTGTCAAACACAATTTAAATGTTCATTATAAAGACATTTCACTCAGCATACCGAATAATAATACCTAGCACACAGCAAAAAAATAAAATTAAGAAATGGGCCTAAAACAGTCCAGCTGTGTCTACACTGGCACCCTTTTGCGGAAAAGGGATGCTAATGAGACACAGCGCAATTGCAAATCCGCGGGGGATTTAAATATCCCCCGCGGCATTTCTATGAACATAACTGCCGCTTTTTCCGGCTCGGGGTTTTGCGGAGAAAGCGCCAGTCTAAACAGCGATCTTGCGGAAAATAAAGCCCTTTTCCGCCAAGATCTCTTATTCCTACTTGAAAGTATGGAATAAGAGATCTTGCGGAAAAGGGTTTATTTTCCGCAAGATCGTTTAGACTGGCGCTTTTCTCGGCAAAACCCGAGCCGAAAAAGCGGCATATGTTCATGCAAATGCCGCGGGGATATTTAAATCCCCCGCGGATTTGCAATTGCGCTGTGTCTCATTAGCATCCCTTTTCCGCAAAAGGGTGCCAATGTAGACACAGCCTCCCAGTCTTTACATTTATGAAAAAGGAGGCAGGCCCACTTGAAGTTAAGCAGTGTACTGTAGCTTTAATATATGTTTTAGTTCCATTTAAATATACAGTGCTCCCAGTGAACTAACACAGTAAAGAAGCTAGCAGAGGCATATTTGCTGATCATTGACTTTGATTGGCTGCCAGAGGTATGGGACAAACCAGCAATCAAATCCCCAAGTAGCACTTTTTCATAAGGAGAAGTAAGGTGCTGTGCTCTGGAACTAAAATAAATTTGGGCATTAAAGAAGTGGTAGCAGCACTGTTTCAAGCTATCTTAAATGTACTTCTAATTACACACCAGAGGGGAAGCTGTATCAGGAATCTAGGATATTTAACTGTTTTAACCTCCACATGTTAATAAACAGACAGCTAATCTCACTGAGCTCCCTTCCCCTCCCCCCACTCCAGTATATACATAATATGTGACTCAGGGTCATATGCTGTCCTCCATCTGCAGCTCAATTCTTACTGACACCAGTCAGCGTCTTGCACACAGATAAAGGGAAGTATGCGGCCCAAAGGCTTTTCCACTCAAGATGAACATGTGTCCCATGTGCAACACAATATTAGCTGAAAGTGGGACGGAGCAAGTACAAATGCACCCCTTGCATTTGTTGACATATTGTACAAACTTGGAAATACTCTCTCAGGTATAGCTCATTTCATTAAATTCCTTTGGCAGTAATTGAGGAAATTGTGCCACTTCAGCAAGATATCCAGGAAAAGTGACACTAGATGCATTCCGTTATTTTCAGGATAATACAAACTGAGCTTTCTTCTACTACTTCAAACAACTTCTTTGCAAACTATCATACGCACTCTCCTGGAGGCCAGCATTGTTTTTCTGGAGACCCTATAGGTGAGATACAGTAGACACCTATGCTCTTAACATTAGCTTTTGGACCTTTTTTAATGGGTGGGTGGAGGGACTTATTTATTCCAAAGCTTGTGAGTGACTCCAGTCAAATGGTAAATCTAATGGGTTAACCAAGTTCATTCTGAAATTCAGAGGGTTTATGTTATACAAGGTACTTTCTTTCAAGTATTAATTTTGCTTTGCTTGCATTGTTATAATACAGTACTGTGGGTTCAATGAATTTCAGTGTAAAAGTATTGGCATGTGAAATATTTGGTTGTCAGCTGTGGATATATGCAAAATCATAAATAAAATCTGGTTCATTGCTTGTATTTTTTTACAGTAAATGAGACTGAGTTGTCCTCCTTTCATACGCTTTTTTTTCCCTTCGTGACTCCAATTTGGATTCTGTCCACTCTACCCCCCATACCGTTCTTCCCTCACTGACACGAACAAATTTCCAGCACAGTATTTGGGGCAATTTAAACTCAGCTAATCTAGAATCCAAAAAAAATTGACTTTTTCCCCCAAGAGGATCTTTCCATATTTTCTTACTGAAACGTCACTAATTCAGTCAGCAAGTGCGAGGGCTAGAGGAGGGTTAGTCACTACCACCACCACCCCATATCTCTGCCTTGCCACCCCACCAACTGCATGCCTGCTTGGCTTGGCCAATGAAGACTCATGTCCAGCAGTACGAGGACCAGGAAGAGGATGGCACCTTCACAGGGGTATGTGCATCATGTGTTGCTGCGGCAGGCACCTCCAAATCAGTGAGAGCCCATGGGCCAGAGAAGACAAGGCGCTGCCTCACAGACAAGGCGCTGCTGCTGCAGGGTGAGGGCAGGGCAGGCTAGCTCTGCAAGCCTTCCCTGGCCTCCACTCCTCACTGAGCTGTGAGAGAGCCAGCAACCTCACACACAGTACACACTGGAGAGGTGGGCTTGACACATACACAGAGCAGGCTCCTCTGGCATGAGCCAGCGTGGGACTCAGCCCCTCCACCTCAAAGAACATTTTCACTAGCTGCCTGTGGGCATAACTAGTGCATACAAAGTCCATTTTTCTTTCCTCCTCAGATACGTTTCTGCTGAGGAAATGCTGCCGTTCTAATGGTGTTGGCAATCCTCCAGGTTCCCCCTGGCAAAGAACACTACCATCAGGTGTTCAAAATTAAAAGTCGCTTAATCTCAGTTTGCAATGGCAGGAGAGTTAGCCTGTGGAATCCTGCACATATTCCAGCACTAGTGGTCACATCTCACCTGACTAAATCCTTCCTGCAATTTCATTTGGCTCTGACATTCTTCACTGCCTGCCATAAACTGCCACGGAAAGCTGCACTGACAAAGTAAGCATCTGCTATGTTTCACCCCAGAAGTGGCTGCACTTCAGTTCCAAGTGAAGCAATTTATATTTTAGATTATATGAACACACATGCTTATTATTAATTACTACTGTTATATTGCCTTATACATCCATGGCAGCTAATGGGCAGGGCAGTACTTTGAAAATAGGTACCTAAATATGATTTAGGAGCCTAACTTTAGGCTTCTGTTTTTTGGAAATCATCCTGCCACAAAGCAGTGTGTGTGGGTAAATTGCAAAGACAAGTGTATTACCTTTGGTGGTAGTCATCTGCACTTTCCCATCAAAATATTTTCTCCAAGCACTTTCAAGCAGCTCCTAGTTTGAAAAAAAGCCCAAGGCACACAGGTAGGCCTTCCATATAAATGTACCCTTCTTCATCTCCCTACCCTGCACAAATCCGAAAATTCTCCCCTAAAATGACATTGGTCTGAAGCCAATGATAATATTTAATCCTGGATCAATAACAGTGTGATGGGGTGAGGAGACCCCATCCACTGCAGGGTGAATTCACCCTGTCCTTCAAGCTCCCCTGTCTCTAGGCAGTGAGACCTAAGTGCTAAAATTGACAGAGTTGCCCTGATCTATAGGGCTGTAAGGCCCAATCCTCCTGATCTACAGGACAGAAGAGTCCTGTAGAGCTTGTGGCCCATGACAATGGGGTCCTCTTCTCCGCAGGACAGCAAAGCCTAAAGGCCAGAGTCCCAGTGGAGAGATTCAGTAGAGATACCCCAGCTTCATAGGACAGTGGGGCCTAGTAGCCAGAGTCAATAGAGTTACGCTCTGGGCCAGGCTGTATGGCTAGTGGACAGAACCAATAGAATTGCCCTGTGGGTGGGACTGTGTGGCCTTGCATACATTTGGGGTATGTGGGCCACCACTTGAGGGAGTAGGCTGCAGCTAAGATAGGGGGTCCCAGCTCAGGGCCCTGCCAGCGGTGAGGGTACCCATCACTGATCCAACAGGGATCTGCTCACAACATACTATCATCAGGACAATAGTTAGATCCCCTTCTCCAGGCTACTTCCTACCATGATAGTCATGGTGCTGGTGCATCTTCCGGGGCTCTGGGTTTCTCAGCTAGTGCAACTCCCTGTAGCTCAGACCTTCCTGGTGTGTCCACAGATAGCCAAATGTTTGCTTGTGTCTTGGTGCCTCTGACTTCTGTGATTCAGGGTTCCAACTGCTCCTGGGTGGGAGCCAGCAAGTAACAGCCTTTCTTTCCAGCAGTCAGTCAAGACTGAGTTGGGCTGCTTCCTCTTGTACTGGTGCTACCCTGGAGCATGCCCAGTAGGGACATGGGGGTGTGGCTTCCTCTGCCCACAGTGAGGAATTAATCCATTCCTCTCCAGTACAGGGTGAGATCACCCCCTCATAGATTGAGGTAACTTCAGGCCTAGAAAGGAGTGACATATATCCCTGGAAAAGGGAAACTTTCAACTTCCTGATGGGATACAGAGCACTTACTTCTAGTCCTGACAAATCCAGAAATACAGATGCTATAATCACTACATTTTATACAGAATACATGTTTTGGTAATTTTTAGAGGTTTAAAAGTATTATTGACCCGAGTCAAGTTTGTTAGGGTATGTCTACACTGGGGAAAAAAAGACCTGTGGCAATGAGGCTAACAGCCCCTAGCACCTGACTCTAAAAATGTGAGTTTCAGAGCCAAGACCATTGTGAGCCTACATTGCTATTTTCAGTCCCATTGCTCATTATCCTTACTCTCTGATTATCCTAATCTCTGACTCTTTCTTCCACTTTTTGTTTGTTTGTTTGTTTGTTTTGGGGGTTTTTTGTTTTGTTTTGTTTTGTTTTTTGCAATGTAGACACACCCTAAGGCACTTCAGGAATCATCTGGATGACAGCCTCCATCTAAGTCCCAAATGACCAAATTAGTATTTATAAGCTTTACCCTAGTTGCTGAAAACTGGCCTTTTTCAACACCAGCCCTACTAGAAGCCAGCATAGTAAACAATCTTTTGGCAGGGGGTTTGGCGAGACAGAAGAATATTGTTTATTTTTGAGGAAGGGTGAAAGGAGTAGAAGAAATGGGTCAGGGAGTGAAAAATTATTTTTCTTGGCTGTGGTGCCCAACTAAGGAAGCATAGGTACAGATCCTCAAAGGTATTTCATTCCCTAATAGCTATTGGCATCAATGGAAGTTAGCACCTAAATACCTTTGAGGATGCAAACCATATCTCTAGCACTTTGAGGATTAAAATATATAGGAAACTGGTTTCTCTTATGCTAGCTACCATGTCACAGCCAAGGGCATTATTCAGCAAAATTACTACCTGCTTTTTTAATGTTCATAACATTTACATCTGTATCTCTGATCTGCAAAAATTCAGGTCTTTGTGGCCTCTCAAAATAATCACGATGGACCTTTTTTAAAAAAATGCAGAAAAATCATTTTAAAATATGTGCCAGAAACCATGACAGTTAAGGTTGCCAGGTGTCCGGTATTGACCTGGACAGTCTGGTATTTTCGCCTCCTGTCAGTAAAAAATTCAGAAAATACTGGACACCTAAAATGTCCGGTATTTTCTGATTTTTTCACGGCCAGGACGTGAAAATCCCAGGTGCTTACCGGGTTCCGCAGGGAGACAAGATGGCGGATGGATACCCGTAGCCTGTTAGGGCCAAAAAACCTCAAAAGCAAAGCATTTCTTAAAGGGGTCACGCTTTTTTTTTTCCTTAACAACTCTTGGGGTCCTTTTTTTTTTCCTGGTGTTTTTTTTTGGGGGGGAGGTGTTTGGTATTTTTGGTTAAACCATCTGGCGACCCTAATGACAGTCACCACATAAAGATTTCACAAACAAATGAACAATAACATACACTTTTGGATTCTCTTGCTTCTGAGCAGATGTTTCTATAAACCAACTGCAGTGGATAATTAATAAACACTACAACACAGCTACATTAAGCCACATGCTAGCTGTTTCAAGCTCTTTCCTCCATGAGCACATCTTTTGCTAGGATATGGCAACTTTAAATGGCTATAAATCTTTTACCAAGCCAACAGAGCACATTTCTTCACTTAGATTAAGAGCGTTGCTTGAATTTTTGCGGTTGTACAATTTGTCCTGTCTCTTTCTCTTTTTTTTTTCAGCCATGCTAACCAATGAAGTGACAAAATTGTGCTGATATGTTGGAGAACTGATGCGATAGACTGCATGAGATTTTTAACTTGCCTGCCATAAATTAGGATTATCCCTTTTGCCCTTCCATAAATCTCTATTATTTGTGGTTACCAAGAATCACATTTAAAGAGTCTCAAAGCTGTTAGAGCAACTTTGCCATGAGAGTTCATGGGGGCTCTTGAAAATTATGCCATATTTGGGTTTATAAAAACACAAAAATATATATTTGCATAATACCTTTCATTCAGAAAGAACCTCAAAATATATGCAGAGCATGTGCAAGGACCATTCCCCCCGCCCATTAAAATACAGCTAGCTCAGGAATGGAACACAACAGCAGTTAAGTAAGAGGGAAGGAGTTTGGGTACTGGAGGGTGCTCAGGGCAGGGAGTAAGAGCACGGGAGCAGTTGGGGGGCCAGATCTAGGGAATGCTCATCTTGGGTGGCTTCCTACAAGTGGTGACCTCTCCATGCTGCTCCTGGTGGAGGAGCAGCTAAGCAGTTCTACACACTGCTTCCACCCATGGGCGCCACTCCTGCAGCTCCCATTAGTCACAGTTCCTGGCCAATGGGAGCTGTTGAGCCAGCACTTTGCGGGGGAGGGGGCATGAAGCTGCCGGGGCAGCAGATCCTGGTAAGGAGCCTGCTGGCCTGCTCCAAGTGGACTATAAAGTGAACTTTCTATGAAGAACAGAAATGCCAGTTTATAGAGCTTTCTGTCTGGTGCAGGGCTGGATAACACAGCTGTTACTGTATCTATTAAAATACATTTTATCAGGAGGTTTTAACATTATTGACTCAGTAATAATAACTTGGGATTTTAGATGTCTAAAAATGTAACTAAATATATCCTACGTTATATTGTCCATGCAATAATGTTAAATGCCCCCTCCCCAGTAAAATATTTTTTAAAAGATAGAGTGGCATTAGTAGCTTTTGCATATTAACCACCCAGTCCTGTAACCTTTACTCATGCAACCAGTCCTTACTCATATTAATAGTCCCATTAATTCCATCATTTTTATTTATATGAGTAAGGACTACCTGCCTGTAAGAGTCATAGGATCCAATTCTTAGTGTGTTGTTCCAGATGGAGTTCTTACTTCAGCTCACTTTCATATTTTTAACTTCTCCCTAAGGGAATAATAATGAAAACTACTGGTAGTTTCATACAGGCAAATCGGGCGACCAGGGCCTAAAAGAAAAACAAACAAACTACCAAGAACCAAATGTGTGTTCTCAGAAATCAAACCTTTGCAATGAGGACTTTACTTTTGTTTCTTCAATACAAATGACTTAAGAATTTCATGCAAATGAGTGGATTGCTTTGCTTTGCATATTTCTCTGCTGCATCAGCCCACTGGAAAAAAATCAGAGCGCTGAAAGGGGCTTAGTATATTCATGACATTATTTGTCTAACAAATAGTGGTAACCCCAGGTGACCTTCTGGCTCCTGGCTCCACCCAGGTTTTTGGCCTCTTTTCAACATCCTGGCAAAAGTTGCAGACATCCGCAACACAATGCCAAGTAGCTGTTTTGTCTGTAGATATGTAATAGAGATTAGCACAGTGGTGGTGAGGAATTATCCCCTCCAAACTCCAGTGGGCCTGTAACTCCTCGGTGCCTTTCCTAATGATCCCAAATGTCACATCAGGAATAAGTGTCTCTATCCGAGACAAAGAAAAAGTTTCCACCACTTCACTTTAGTGGATATAAGTTTCTCTCCCCATCTCTCACCCCTGCCCAATATCGATTCTGAAACCTAGTCTTTCATGTCAATGATTAACTTGATGCCATTGGGCTTTGGAGCCCATGTGACGGGCGGATTAAGTGCAGAGGACATTACATCATCCCTCTCTGATGTGCTCAGTCATGGATCAGTGATTTGCCACTGATTGCAAGCTAACAAAACTGACACTTGAATGGAAAAGAGAATGTAACCCCTGCACATGGCTCGTTAGCACTTCCCCTATGTAATCATTTTTAAAGGGATGCCTGAACTGTGACCATAATGGAAATAGCTTTTGTTTTCCTGTAGTAAGCCTTAAAAGGAAATTAAGCTTTGACTTAAAAAGCTTTTTGCCTCCCTGTCTTTTTCCATCAGAGACAGGAAACAGTTCTCTCTGGTGTTTAGAAACACAAATTATGATGGGCAGAACATCAAAAAATACAGTAAAAGAAGGCAGCCTGTCTTTCAGAAAAAATCTCTGCAGGATGGAAAGATAAAGGTGATGGTCCATAGGTTCACCACCCAATCCAACACAAGCCCTCCTCTGTCTTTATCCACACTCAGAAAGCAAGACTTTTTTTTTTAAGTTAATTTTATTTTTCATTGAAGTGCTGGACTGTAGTACTCACTGGGTTTGTAATTAAAGGTGAATTACAGAGGAGAAAACAATTGGGCTTTCCCCTTCCTTGCTTCTTAGGATGTATAAACAACACCTGACAGGATTTTGTCAATCAAAAGAACGGGGGTGCTCTGTTGTCTTTAACATATGAATTTCAGGCCCTGCTTGTACCAGAAGACTGGTGACAGGAGAACTAGTGCAACGGTGGTGACAGACACAGAGCTACTTGGCAGCAATTTATGAGTAATCTGTGTTGACCAGGTTAGTGGGACATTTGCCATATGACTATATTGGCTCAGCTTAATAGCAGGTTGTAAGAAAAAAGCAAGCAGTATGGGCACAATGGCTCCAGATTAGATTCTCCCCACTCCAATAAACACTTCAAGGTTGTTATTAGACAATGCCCAAATTATAAACTGTGAATATTCTACCTCCTGGCTCCAGTGAAGTTACAAAACTTGTTTTGCAACACAGAGCCAAGGCTAGGAAACAGAAGCTCAAAAGCAGTTAAAAAGGTCTCTTCTCTGTCTCCAGAGGGGTTTTATTTGTGGGAGACAGGCAGTGGCCAGGCCCACTCCCCCCGACCCCCTCCTGGCCAGCCCTGCTCCCTGCCGGCCGGTCCCCCCCGGCCAGCCCCGCTCCCCCCAACTCCTTCCCAGCCAGCCCTGCTTCCCATTGGCCGGTTTCCCCCCCATCACCACCACCAATCTCCCCGGCCAGGCCCCACTCCCGGCCAGGCCGGTCCCCTGCCCCCACCCCGCTGATCTGAGATCAAGTGTGTCTGGTATTTTTTTGAAACCATCTGGTAAGCCTATCTGGACCCCGTTAGCCCTGCTGGGATCTGCAGCCCAGCCCCGATTGAAGAGTGGGAGACTTCTGGGATTCCGCCCCAGGAGAACTAACAGATGAGGCCTGATCCTTCAGGAGGACTTTCAGAGACCAGGAAAGGAACAAGCTGCAGCTTCCCCTCTGTCCATGACAATGGTGACATCACCAAAGCCAAGAGAGTGAAAGCAGAAACATTCATCTAACCTGCTTATACCAAAGTGCCTAACCCCTACTCTGCCTCCCCAGCTGCCAACACATCCAGCTTCTGCAATGCAGCTGTGTAATGTCAAACTGCAGTGGCCTGTTGTCCTACAGCTATCAGTCCCACCTGCAGCCTCTTGGGACCTGTAAGTCTCAGAGATAAGTGATAATGGCACCTTTTGTCAACCTAAGGGACTTCTCCCACCAGCTGAGGATTTAAATAGCACATTCAAAATGGAGAAAGGGGGGGTCAATGTAAAATAAATTCAATGTGGTATCAAAATATATAATACTGGGAGCTTTGTGCTTACTCATGCTATGGCTGCTTTATACATAGTTAGCTGGGCAAAGGGGCCTGAAGCTTCTATAAGTATAATGTATGTCCACGCTAAGGTCCATCCTTTACAAGCCCAGAGAAACTTACAGGGGACCAGGTGTAAATCAGAATCTGGCTCAAAGGACACATTTTATTATGCATGTTCATGCTTAATTCCTTTAAAAATTCTTCTTTCAAATTTAGGTGCAGCTACAGCAGAATCTCCAGTCTGCTGTACAAAACTTGGGGCCTCACCAGAGCCAATACCACCCCAATAGATGGGGGTTAAGGAGCTGTTTTTTGTTTTGCTTTGCTCAAATTTTCTTAAAGGGACCAGAGTAAAGGGTGGCAACAATTAGGGTTGCCAGATACCTTCACAAAAAATCCCAAATAGGCAGGGGAAAATTGGTTGAGCAAAAAAAAAAAAAAAAAGGAGACCAAACCTGTTAAGAAAAAAAAAAAAGAGGTCTCTGCACCTTTAAATTACCGCACCCCTCGCTCCACCCACCCTTGCAGACGCTGCCAGCCAGCCATCCAAGGAAAACAGAAAATACCGGACATTTTACATGTCCGGTATTCTCTGTTGTTTTTTTTTACCGGATGGAAGACCAAAATACCGAACTGTCCGGGCGAAAACTGGACACCTGGCAACCCTAGCAACAATATGTCTATGGACTGAGCAGCAGGCTGGGAAGGCACTCCTTTATGTAACTGCATCACAACAGTGGAGTGAAAAACTCTCACTAAAAAGGAAGTGGGGGGGTGGACTATGGCTCCATCTCAGAACCCTCTGGGTAACCCATTAACCCTGCCCTAATCACTTTGCTGCACAAATGTTGGAGGCCTGGGAGAGGGCAAGGAACTGGCTCTGCACTGGTTAGCTTGATGCTTTCTCAAAAGCCGCCCTGTAATACCACATGCTACACCGATACCATACAAGAGCACATGTGTCTGCGTGTCCCTCCCCATCCCCCAGTGCCTGCATTTCCTCCTTCCCCTCAGTGTCCTCTGTCTCCTTCTCCAGCTCTCTATCCCAGCCTTTCCCAAGGCTCTCCCAACACTGCCATCCTCCATATTAATCAGAGACTGGCAGGAGTCCTCTGCTTCCTTCCATGTTCTCCAAGCCAGCTGAAAGGGGCACTCTTCATTCCCCGTTCCCATCAGTGTAACTGATGGGAAGGGAGCTGGACACTTCCCCGTTTCCCTCTGCTGACTGAGTACAGCACTGCCTCTGCTTCTGCCTCTCAGATGGTGAATGGAGATTTCAGCTCAGCTTACCAGCTGGTAGGCAGCCCTATATGGGAGAGAGGCAGAGGGGAGGAGCATGGTACTTGACACAGGAGCACTGTAAGAGCTGGAAGTGGTCTCCCCTACCATCCTCTTCACCACAGACTACAAGTTGTTGGGGGGAAACATTGTTGCCCCTCCCCCCTCAGCTTAAATTTTGGGTTGGGGAGGAGAAGAATATTCCCCACTCTTCCTCCCAGTAGTTGCACCTTTGGGCCTCAGCACAGACTCTAGGTTCAGTTTGCCTCAGTGCACCCAAACCTGGCCTATGATTCCTGCAGCTGAAGGAGAGTCTATTGATAAAGCTGTTCAAATCTCAGAGCCTCACTTGACTCCTCTATACTCCTGGGATCCCAGATAGAAGAAGTCAGAAATGCCATCTATGACCTAATAGTGGCCAAAAGACTGAGCCCTTCCCTCTCAAAGGTCAGTGGCAAGCCGGCAACATTTGTATAAAACAGCCTACCCTCTAGCTTAATGGCAGTCCCTGAAGACCCAAAGACCTTCTGTACTTTTTGGCATTGATGGAGATATAACATCACTTGCCCTCTAATTTTTTTAATTGTAGATGAAGTAGGCCTATTATCTCTGGAGAATCACTAATGCGGTACACCCCCTTCCATTCAAGATGAATATTTGCCATTTTGAGACAAAAAAAATTCATAAGAACAGCTTGTGAGACTTTTGTGTTATCAAAGATGAACCCCAAACCAACATTATGGCAGATTTAGCCTCAAATTGAACTCCAAACCCTGGCCTTAAACCAATGCAAACACCACCTCTTTGGGGAATGTGGCATCCTATTTGAGAGATTATGGTCATAATTAAACAGTTCTTTCTCCCATTCCTTGTCTTTTCTATTTAGATGGGAAATCCTGCAGGGGCAGGGACTGTCTCTTACTATGTATTTGTATAATGGAGTCCTAATCTCAGCAGAGGTCTATGAGCATTACAGTAATTCAAATAAACAACAATTCCTTGAGACCCCAGGTTAAAGTGCAAAATATTATTAATTAAGGATGGTGCTGATAACAGTGAGCTGATGATAGGTGGCACTAGTACATACCACACAAAGAAGCCTCACAAGTACAAAGCATGTCAGTGTTCCTGTTAAAGGTTAACTCAGTGCTCAGACAAGTTACACAGGCTATTAGAGATAAATTATAGATGCATATTGCAAAAAGACTGCATGAGTATTCATTGGAAGTTTTAATGAAGTTGATTGTAGTGAGCTCTCACACCCATGCTGTGTTCACTGTGCATGAATATGCCAGCAAACAAGCTTAGTGGCAGGACTAAGAGCCAATTTTAAATGAACAGTGTAAAGTGTCCATGGGGCAGCACATTTGAGATTTCCATGAACATTTGAGATTCATGAACATTAGCCTGGCAAATCTGATTCTAAGCAAAAATAAGATTTATGTTTCTGATCACATTAGCTCAAATGTCACATACTTGCAACACAGCTACTCAGAAAAATTCCAGGTAGCAAATACATTTGAGAAAAATCACAAAGCTAACTGTGAACAGAAAGAGATGGGGAATGCATCATATTCATTATTCACTGGGGTTTATTCAACCAGCCCTACGGATAATGTGATAATGTCCATGTTTCCTCCATGCAGCACTCAGCCAATGAACCCCAGTGCTGACTCAGACCATCCCTGTTTTAATTTGACGAAGCTTATCATTTGCCAGTCCGGCTGGAGTAAGCTGTGATTTTAAGAGGTGGATAGATATTCAATAGAGACACAGAGGAGACTTACCAAGATCATTTCAGCTTCTTAGCAAAGCCAGGGTTGAAATATGTTTCCACAGCTGAAAGCAATATATTGCACCATGGCCCCTGTCCTGGCCCTGCACTCTGTCATAAAACTCCAGGCTCACAGATTTAATCAGAGATTTACCCTGCTTCTATGTTGGTGATGGATGGGACAAACACAGGTGCATCCTGCCTCGTTTATTCAACTCTTCCCTCTATAGTGCTCTCACACTAGCCTCAACAGAGACTTTCTAATGTGGGGCTGTCGACATTTTTTCTCCCAAGTCAATTAGTCATTCTTCTTCTTTCAGACATCAGCTTGGATCTTCATCTTGATGGAGAATGAGTTTTACCACCCTCCCCAAGAGCAGATGCAATTATCAGTATGTGAGATCACAATCTGAATGGTGAAACAGAGCTCTTCCAATGCATAGCACTTCAAGTCCATAAGGGCTGATGATAGCCCAGGCCAAGGCAAAATAGGGTGACTCAGCCCCGGAACATTCCTTTCCCCCCTCCTCCCCCAAGAAAGGGTGGGATCTCATAGACTCGTAGACTTTAAGGTCAGAAGGGACCATTATGATCATCTAGTCTGACCCCCTGCACAATGCAGGCCACAGAATCTCACCCACCCTCTCCTAGAATAATCCTTCACCTATATCTCAGATATTGAAGCCTTCAAATAGTTTGAAGACTCCTAAGATGCAGAGAATCTCTCCAGCTGTGATCTGCACCATGCTACAGAGGAGAGCGTAAAACTCCAGGGCCTCTGCCAATCAACCCTGAGAAAATTCTTCCGACCCCCAAATATGGCGATCAGCTAACCCCTGAGCATGGGATCTCAAGCAAAAGGGAGAGGGCAAGGGGCAACCAGCACTCAGCATTGCTCCAACTTCACTGTGCAAAGGTCTGGCAGTGATTTAAAGGGCTGAGGACTCCAGCCACCTCTGCTGTCATGATAGCAGTGGCAGCAGACTGGAGCCCTGGGCCCTTTTAAATTGCTGGGACTTGAGGCAGCTGCCCCCATTCCCATCTCCCCTCCACCCCATATTGGTGGCCCTGATGTCTATCTACTTGGTCATAATGGGTCATTCCATTAAGAAAATCACAGCCATGTTGCAAGATCTGTTTATATGACATGGCAGTGCCCAATACAATTAAAACATGCCTCATTCATGCAGTGTAGACAAGACCTTATCTAGGCACCAATATTGTTCTAAATCTTCTCCAGGCCTTCTAATTTTCAGTTTTGTGGCATGATCTTTGGGAATACAACTAAAACATACTTTAACAACAACACTGAAGGCTATGTTTTAACCATCTCTGATCCTACCTAGGCTGTAATTGCAATGTAATAGATTTCCATAGCATAGGTTTGATCTAACGCAGTATCACCTTCCCACAGTACGGCATTGGATTGTTGTTGTTGGGTATGACACTATTTTGGGGATGCAGGTTTACCAACTGGAGAAGACAGACAGATCTATGACAGTGAAAGAGCCCAGGTGGTTTGTGTATGCATATATATGAGAGGACTTCAGCAAGAGAGAAAAATGGATCACCAAATGATATATGGAAATCTAGAGTCCAGAAATTCTTTTCATAGCAGCTAGGGAGATAAAAGTTCAACCAAGTAGATAGACATCAGGGCCATTAATATGGGGTGGAGGGGATGGGACTGGGAGGCATGCCCCCATTCCCATCTCCCCTCCACCCCATATTGGTGGCCCTGATGTCTATCTACTTGGTTGAACTTTTATCTCCCTAGCTGCTATGAAAAGAATTTCTGGACTCTAGATTTCCATGATATCATTTGGTGATCCATTTTTCTCTCTTTGCCAGTCCTCTCATATATATGCATACACAAACCACCTGGGCCCTTTCACTGTCATAGATCTGTCTGTCTTCTCCAGTTGGTAAACCTGCATCCCCAAAATAGTGTCATACCCAACAACAACAATCCAATGCCGTACTGTGGGAAGGTGATACTGCGTTAGATCAAACCTATGCTATGGAAATCTATTACATTGCAATTACAGCCTAGGTAGGATCAGAGATGGTTAAAACATAGCCTTCAGTGTTGATGAGTCAAAGTATGTTTAATTATATTCCCAGATCATGCCACAAAACTGAAAATTAGAAGGCTGGAGAAGATTTGGGGAACATGTTGAGAACATAGATGGGTCTTGTCTACACTGCATGAATGAGGCATGTTTTAATTGTATTGGGCACTGCCATGTCATATAAACAGATCTTGCAACATGGCTGATTTTCTTAATGGAATGACCCATTATGACCAAATGTCCATCACTAATGGAAAAGAATCCAGACATAGTATTCACTGCCAGTTGCACTGTAAACTTTTATTTACTGGCATCCTGCATGGATTTCAAGCCAGAAAAACAAGACTATTTCATTCCCAAGAAGGAAAATTTAGCCTTCTTGTGGACCTAACCAATGTCACTATGGCAAACCAGGTCTAATAGTTTAGTCTTTAGGGTCACACTGATGCCAACCAACTAGCTCATCCTTTCTGCATAAAAGTTGCTAAAAAGGGGACTGGTATAATTTTCCTCATTGGAAACAGGTGACTGAATGTTCAAAACACCGGGTAATTGTGAGGGGTTCGCTCAGAGAGATCCCATTGTAACTGTCACTTGATGTGCTAAAATACCACTGAGCCAACTTTCTTACCTTCCAGACACCCCCTTTACTTGGTCTTTCTGTGCCAGGCCCTGCACTGACCCAGAGATGGGGTCACAGCCCTGTGCAGAGTAATACAGACAATGAGATCAGCTTAGTTCTGGGAAGGCTCAGTAAAAGGGACTTGCCTCAGTACCCCAGTGCACAGCCCCAATGCAACTCGAACCCAAGACAAATCCATCTTATTCAATATAAAGTTTCACACAGAGCAAGCTCAGATTGTCTGCCCTCTTTCTTACATAAAGAGAGATAAGCATAGCTGCTTGTCCCCCCACCCCAGTAACAATTATTTACGTCGGGTGATTAATTAAACCAGAAGCCTCCTACTACAAGGCAAGCTCAAGAAAGAAACCAACAGAACACCACTGGCCATCACCTACAGTCTTCAGCTAACACCTCTCCAATGCATCATCAGTGATCTACAACCCATCCTGGACAATGATCCCTCACTTTCACAGGTCTTGGGAGCCAGGCCAGTCCTCACCCACAGACAACCCGCCAACCTGAAGCAAATTCTCACAAGCAACTATACACCGCATCACAGTAACTCTAACTCAGGAACCAATCCATGCAACAAACCTCGGTGCCAACTCTGCCCTCATATCTACACCAGCGACACCATCACAGGACCAAACCAGATCAGCCACACCATCACTGGTTCATTCACCTGCACATCTACCAATATAATATACGCCATCATGTGCCAGCAATGCCCTTCTGCTATATACATCGGCCAAACTGGACAGTCCCTACGTAAAAGAATAAATGGACACAAATCAGATATTAGGAATGGCAATATACAAAAACCTGTAGGAGAACACTTCAATCTCCCTGGACACACAGTAGCAGATTTAAAGGTAGCCATCCTGCAGCAAAAAAACTTCAAGATCAGACTTCAAAGAGAAACTGCTGAGCTACAGTTAATCTGCAAATTTGACACCATCAGTTCAGGATTAAACAAAGACTGTGAATGGCTAGCCAAGTACAAAAGCAGTTTCTCCTCTCTTGGTGTTCACAGCTCCACATCAGCTGCAAGAAGTGGGCCTCACCCTCCCTGACTGAATTAACCTCATTATCTCTAGCCTGCATATTTATACCTGCCTCTGGAAATTTCTACTACATGCATCTGACGAAGTGGGTCTTTGCCCATGGAAGCTTATGCTCCTATACATCTGTTAGTCTATAAGGTGCCACAGATCCAGACTAACACGGCTACCCCTCTGATAATTAAACATAAAAAGTGGGATTTAAGTGGTTATAAGTAATAGCACACAGAACAATGTAACAAAAAACAGGACTATGTAGCACTTTAAAGACTAACAAGATGGTTTATTAGGTGATGAGCTTTCGTGGGCCAGACCCACTTCCTCAGATCAAATAGTGGAAGAAAATTGGCACAACCATATATACCAAAGGATACAATAAAAAAATGAACACATATGAAAAGGACAAATCAAATTTCAGAACAGAAGGGGGATGAGGGGGGAGGTAAATGTCTGTGAGCTAATGATATTAGAGGTGATAATTGGGGAAGCTATCTTTGTAATGGGTAAGATAATTAATGTCTTTGTTTAGACTGAGGCGTAAAGTGTCGAATTTAAGCATGAATGACAGTTCAGAGGGTTTTCTTTCAAGTCTAGTGTAAGTCTTAGTAAGTTACTAAGCAAAGTAAAACAAAGCACACCGACTAAGCTGAACACACTAAGAAACTGGTTACATGGAATATATTACCATCAGTTATTTTGATAAACTTCCTTCACAGCCTAGTCAGCCTCTCAGTCTGAGCTTGATCTTTCCCCCGTTCAGTCTTAGATGTTTCCAGCAGTCATCTTAGGTGGTAAGTAGAGGTGTCCTGCCATCTGGCAGCAGCCACTTGTGTTTGGCTTTCCACCTTTACATCGATTTTGCCAAAGGCAGGAATCCTTTGTGTTCAATCTAATTTTTTCTCACTTTCAATGGAAAAATACAGCATCCAAGATGGGTCTCAGCATCATGTGAGCTAAACACATGTCCTTGTGGAGACTCTCAATCCCTCCTATGGACTGCTCCCTAGAAAAACAAACCTATTTACAGATCATTGACTTTACTAATGAGCCATCACATTTCTGAAAAACCTTAATGACCCTCACTTAGCATGTCTATATTAGTAAAGCAGGTTTATATTTCATATTTCTAACTTCAAATCTAGGAATGATACATGCACACAAATGTGAAAAAATCATATTCAATAAATTACAACTTTTCAAATGATACTCAACACAAAGTATTTCACATAAAGCATTTCCCAGTTAAGTATATTCATAAGTATATTTCCATAAAGAATATGGATATCCCCATGATACTAATGTCCTGTAAATGCCACCATATGAACATTCTTTGCGATCCACCAGGGTAAAGGAATTGTTGCATCATGTAAGTGATGCCTAAGATGGATGTGGGGGGAACAGAGAATTGCTTCTGCCTTTCTCCTGTCCTAGCAATTTGAGGAGACAGATGACTTTGTTCCTAGTTTTTAAGGACCAGAAAGCTGCAGTGCATGACAGAGTGTAAATTAAAGCTAATGAAATGTGTGGGTGACTTGTGGTACATTTTATAAAATGATACAGTTTACCTTGTTCCTGAAACACAGTGCTGACCTAAAACTAAAGGACCCGATTCACACACTAGTGCAACTCCACTGATTTGAATGAAGTCCCACAAGACAGAAATCTGGGGGAAGGAGGTCCTAAGTGTTTTTAAGCTTCTTGAGGAATTTGTTGCTGGTCTGTTTATTTATATTGTGGTAGTGCCCAGAAGTCCTAACGGGGGATCAGAACTCCATTGTCTAGACATTGTAGACACAGTTTAAAATATGAGGAAAACCCAGAAAAGCTTTCAATCTAATTAGGCAAGCCAGACAGACAACATACCAGCAAAGTATCCATGATGAAAGTTGTATTATTTACAGATAAACTGCCCCGAATTCCACCTTGTCTAGGGACCCGTCTATTGTTGAGGGGCCACAGACAGCCTATTTCACTAATTTACAGGATCCCCCACATTCCAACCCCAATATCCCTGTTGCATTGAAATGTCCAGTTTACTTTACATGCTTTGAAGCTTTAAAATGGCCTTGAATCATTTTATTACTTAAAAAAACAAAACAAAAGGGCTGCAAGAAAATGATATGGAATTAATTTCCTCTCCAGGAGAGGAAGGGGGAATTCTGATGGTCTTACAAACTAGTTGAGCTCCATTTTTGTGGTCTGTGATGTCACTAGCACCCTTTAATGGTATTTTTTCATATAAATCAATCCAAACCATCCATTATCCTCTATACACACATCACACAGAGGCAACAATGACAGATGGTCATTCAGACTAACTGGCTGTGAACAATTCCTATTAAAAGTTTTTCCCAGAGAGGCCAGCCTATGCAGTAGCTGTATATACCAACCTCAATCATCAGTTATTAGTTCATTGTAAAATGAAGTGACCACATGATTTATTCTGTCTCACTGCAACTTTGTGTTTCTATGCAGCCCAAATCTAGTATAATCTAGTTTAGTCTAGTATATGCTTATTGGCATATTAAACACCTTCCGCCAAATACAGCCCAAAAAATGTGAAAGAAAACAATAAAAAGAAAGAATACTAACAGTGGTGGATGAAACATCCAATCAGCCCATTCCCAGATTTCTTTGCTCATTTTTGTGCAATCTGTCTTTTGTCTTTCATTTGTGCACTAAATGAAAAAAAAACAATATGGTGTTGTTTTTCAGGTAAATCAGGTAATCAGTTAAACAATTTTTTTCGGGAAATATTTGCTGTCTAACTACATACATATATTAAAATTTTCATTAGAAAACTGAAAAAAATCCAAACAAAATTAAACATCTGGTTTTAGCTGGGGGGTTTTGTTGGGGGAAGGGTTGTTTGTTTCTTTTTGAAGAGAGGGGTCTCTGCCCATTTTGGCCAACAATTTTCCATTGCCAAAAATGTTCAGCTTTTGGTTTTTCAATGGAAAATGTCCACTGGGGGGGGGGGGAATAAATAAGAAAAGGGGTTTCACTGGAATAATTCTGACCAATTCTAATTTCAGTATCTTCCTGTCACAAGATACATGGGAAGGAGTGTCATAACCCAATTCTCAGTTCAATAGCTTGCCTTCTGCATGCTGAAATCCTATCCCTTGGCTTAAACCTTGGCTTAAACCCTCCAGCAATGAGGGTAGAGTTAAGGAGTCAGAGGAGAAAAAAAGAGGAGGAGAAAAAGACAAGAGGATCAGGGGAAAGAAGAAAATTGACAAAAGGAAGAAAGGGACAATGGATTGGAGAACAAGTCCTCTGTCTCTGCATGTCCCCATGGACATCATGCATTAATTATAGGATTGATTGACAGAACTTGACTCCTGCTTCCTGATAGGTAGAGCCATAACACAGGTAGTCAAAGCTGCTGCTATTGTGTAAGAAAAGGAATATTTGATATATAATAAAAATTATAATGATGGTCAATACTTATGCTTTAGGGTATAAAATAAGCACCATCTAAAGCCAGGAAATGTTCATCTTTTGCACTCTATTCTTAGAGGCCATAATACTGTACAGTTATGAGTGCTTCAATGAATTTGCAAGGTCCCTGTCTTTCTCTAAAGCAGGTGTGGCCAACCTGAGCCTGAGAAGGAGCCACAGTTTACCCATTTACATAGCCAAAGAGCTACAGCAATTTGTCAGCAGTCCCCATCAAGTGCCTCCTCTCCCGTCTCTATCATCTTTTGCCCACCAGCAGCCCCACCGATCAGCGCCTCCTCTTCCTTCCCCGCGCCGCCTGCCCACTGCAGTCAACTGTTTCATGGCACTCAGGAGGCTCTGTGGGAGGAGGGAAGGAGCGAGGGCGCAATACACTTGGAGGAGGAGGTGGAGCCAGGAGTTGAGCACTGGAAAGTTGGCACCTGCTGCTGCAGCCCTGGAATCAGTGCCTGAGCAAGGAGCCACATATTAACTTCAGAAGAGCCATTGGTGGCTCCAGAGCCACAGGTTGGCCACCCCTGCACTAAAGTATCCATTGTAGGATACCAGACTAGGGCCAGGTCTACACTATGCATGGGGAAACAGTGCACTTCGCTCCCTACTACTCTTTAACTGGCATCATTCACAGGCACTAAATTCAGTTTTGGAAAAGTTTTTACAAGTGAAGAAACCACCCCACACAACTGGTCATGGCTGATAATGGGTATTTAGCAGAGACACCTAGGACACAGCTAACAGAGGAGTGGCAGGCTGGAATTGGAAGGATCTGAGCAAGATTGTGCTGAGTGTATAGCTTTACCTACAACAGACATGACTTTGGTTAAAGTTTTCAGCCTTTAGCTGAACTGAGAACATTAACTATAACAATATATGCAATAAAATGCAACTGATTGAACAAAAATTAAAACATCCAATGAGAACTCTATTACAACCCACAGGGAGCTTACTTCTTACTAAAAGTTCAAGAATGATAGGCTTGATGACTGTCAGTTTATCTGTAAAAATGATACACTAAATACATTTCTGGAAATACTTATGAAATAAATTTGCTTCAACTGTGTTTTCCTCCTTTGTGGGGTTCACTTTTCATGAATGTTCTAGTAAGCAAGTTAAATTTATTCATAGCAATGTTTGTCAAAAAGCTAGTGTTATTTTACAAAGTATTCTCAAAAAGCAAATATACCACTGGTAATTCAGTGTATCCTCAACAGAATCCTGCAAGTTACTCTCACCTCCATCTTGGAAGAGGAGGTATTTAACTATTTGTCCAATCAAAACAGCTCCCATTTTGAATATTGATTATTCCTAATCAGCTTGTTCACAGATGACTTTTAAAATGAAGGATATTCTGGGGAGAATTATTTCATTCTAAACACTTACGAACAACAGGATCTGAGCACAGATCATTTGCAAACAGAAAAGGGGCTAAATTCTCTCAAAGTATTCCTGTGAATTATTCACCAAGCTCAAGTAATGATTTTCAGCCAACCTGAAGGCTTCCTTCTTCCATCACTAAGCAAGTCCATGTTACTTAAATCCTCTCTCCCATTGTATTAAAAACGTTTCATGTAGCTGCTCTATGAAATGGCAGTGAAGGGTTAGGAGTTCTTTCATAGGGTTATTGATTTTTTAGGTTTGGTTTGTTACTAGTTCTATTCAATGGTTTGCAGATATTTGCATTACATGGTTTGCAGGGTGATCAACAACAACTGTCAAGCTTAGCAGAAAAGCACAAAACTCCAAAACCCATTTTTCATCCTGTGTTTGTTTCTCACATAATAGCAGCAACCACTGCTTGCAGCTACTGTTTTTGGAAGCTGTAAAAACAGAAATGCTCCCAGCCAGTGTGGTTACAGCCTGCATGATAAATGGACCCAGCAACAATTCTGTTTCTTGCAAAAAATAGCCTCTTAGTCAAACATGCTCAAGGGCTTGCATTTGTGCCTGATCCATCTTCTCACTCTACTTTGAAAGATGGTTGCTACTTCCCTATTAACTTTCCTTCCCATAATCATGCCATGAATTATTCATATATCACAACTAATCTGTGTCCATGTAAGACTGCATGGTTATTGCTGTGATGTACAAGGTCATACACCAGCTCCAAATACTCAGGTTCCTTCCTAGCTGTAGTATTTAGGGAGACACTATATAGAGCATTCTTAAAACTGAAATACCCACCTGGAGAAGTGAAAAAACAGATCAACAGAGCCAAAAAAGGACCCAGACATGAACTACTTCAAGACAGGCCCAAAAGAGAAAACAACAGAATTCCATTTGTCATCACCTACAGTCCACAACTGAAATCCCTCCAACGCATTATCAACAATCTACAACCTATCCTGGAAAATGACCCCTCACTCTCAGAAGCCTTGGGGGAAAGGCTAATTCTCACTTACAGACAACCCCTAACCTCAAACAAATTCTTTCCAGTAACCACGCAACACACCTCCATCATAAACATCCAGGAACCCACCCCTGCAATCAGCCCCAGGACTAACTCTGCCCACACATCTACACCAGCAATTTCATCACTGGATCCAACCACATCAGCCACCAAATCAGAGGCTCATTTAACTGCGCATCCACTAATGTGATCTATGCCATCAAATGCCAGCAATGCCCCACTGCAATGTATATTGGTCAAACTGGACAATCTCTACGGGAAAGAATGAATGGACACAAATCAGATATCCAAAAAGGCAACACACAGAAACCTGTTGGAGAACACTTTAATCTGCCTTGACACTCATTAATAGATCTCCAAGTCACCATTTTGTTTCAGACCAATTCCACAAGCCAAATACACAGAGAAGGACTGGAACTTAACTTCATTTGCAAGTTTAATTCTTATGCAAATTGTATGAACCGGGATATCAGAGGGTTCACACATTATCTTCCACATCTTAATGACTTAACCAAACAAACAATGAAGGTGCCGATGGTTCTTGATGTCTGTGTAGAATTTGGTGTTGGTCATCTTCGTTTCCTAGTGCAAACTAATGGTTCTTATCAGCCTCTTGTAACTATTTAGTCTTTAAGGTGCTACTAGACTATTTATTGTTTTTTAAGTTTTTCCTGTTACAGACTAACTCAGCTACCCCTCTGAAGCTTATCTACTCACTGGCTCTTTTTTTCTTCCTCCCCTCCTTTTTTTTTCCTTCTCCCCCCTCCCTCCTTCCCTTATTTATTCTTGGATCTGGACTTTCAACACTCCAGTTATCTGCAGAAGTGGGCTGTGCCCAAGAAAGCTCATGATATCATCTACATGTTTTGTCAGTCTCTAAGGTGCTACCAGACTTGTTTTTTAAGTTTTTCCTGATTCCAACATGGTGATCAATGACACGCAGCTTGGCTGTTCTGATGCCAACCAGTAAAGGGCCTTACACATTTAGCCACTTTATTACAATCATTGCACACTGATTATTCTTATTATTGGTTAGTAGATGGAATTATTTTTGGGGAGGAGGTCATCCATTAGGAGCTAACCCACTTCTTTCCTACCTTTCCACTGAACACATCTTCTCTCTTCGGCTAGTCTACACTGGCGGAGAAAATCGATACAAGATTTGTGTCAAATTGTGAATTGTGTAACTGGAGTAGATGTACCTTGCATTGGTCTTGCGGTCCCACAGCGGGAGGTTGACAGAAGAAATGCTCCCATCAACTTTCCTTACTCCTCACGAAGCAAGAAGTACTGCGATCAATGGGGATGCCCTCAGTGTTTGATTTAATGTTCTTTGCTAGACCCACTAAATTGAACCCCATAAGATCGATCGCCAAAGCACTGATCCTCTGATAGGTGGAGACAAGGCCTTGGTTCATTTATAATGCTCCTTCAGTTAGCCAATAGGGTTTGCCAGAGAGTGACCTGAGCTCCGTTTCCCCATGGAGGAGGAGGAGAGAGTGGGACACTGCCAATTCCTAGCAACCTTGTTCATTTGAGCACGTTTTATATTATGCCTTAATTAAATGCAAAAGACTGCATGAATTAATGTGATCATCTACTTTAATTAAAATGATTCATCACTGTTACTAAGAAAAGTAAACCAAGATGCCTTGCAGTTGTACATTTAAACAGATACTGCATGCTGTCAGCTAGTGTCCTGACAACATTTCATACATCTGTGGCACACATGGGGGCTCTATCTGAGCATGTATGTGATTGGGCTCAATACAAGGTAAACAGGAGACGTTCTATGGCCAATGCTATACAGGAAATCGATAATCACAATGGTTCCATGCTGGTCTTTAAATTCTGAATCTATAATACAGTTCAACAGATTCTCAAGTGAGGTGGTGAGGGAAAAGGACTGTTCAAAATCCCTCTGACCTTCAGTTTATTTGCTAAGATACACAATACATAAGAATTTTTTCCCCAGAGGTACTACTACTGATGGGAAGCCCCCTTCTAGAGGGGACACAAGATGCATCTTGACTGCAAAATTAGCCCAGATGTTTGGCTTCTAGGTTTGAACACCCAGGTTAGTCAAGCCCAAGTGTGAGAAGCCACACCTGAGTTACTGCACCCGCACTGGTGCTGTGCTCCCTTAGAATCATAGAATCATATAACACTAGAACTGAAAGGGACCTTGAGAAGTCATCGAGTCCAGTCCCCTGCCCTCATGGCAAGACCTAGTACTGTTTAGACCATCCCTGATAGATGTCTAAATAACCTGCTTTTAAATATCTCCAGAGATGGAGATTCTACAACCTCCCTAGGCAACTTATTCCAGTGTTTAACCACCCTGACAGTTAGGAAGTTTTTCCTAATGTCAAACCTAAACCTCCCTTGCTGCAGTTCAAGCCCATTGCTCCTTTGTCCTATCCGCAGAGGCTAAGGAGAACAATTTTTCTCCCTCCTCTTTGTGACACCCTTTTAGATACCTGAAAACTGCTATCATGTCCCCTCTCAGTCTTCTCCTTTCCAAATTAAACAAGCCCAATTCTCTCAGTCTTCCTTCATAGTTCATCTTCTCTAGACCTTTAATCATTCTTGTTGATCTTCTCTGGACCTTCTCCAATTTCTCCACATCTTTCTTGAAATGTGGTGCCCAGAACTGGACACAATACTCCAACTGAGGCCTAATCAGTGCAGAGTAGAGCATAAGAATGACTTCTCGTGTCTTGCTCACAACATACCTGTTAATGCATCCCAGTATCATGTTTGCTTTTTTTGCAACAGCGTCACACTGTTGACTCATATTTAGCTTGTGGTCCACTATGACCCCTAGATCCCTTTCTGCAGTACACTTTCCTAGACAGTCGTTTCCCATTCTGTATGTGTGAGACTGATTGTTCCTTCCTAAGTGGAGTACTTTGCATTTGTCCTTATTAAACTTCATCCTATTTACCTGAGACCATTTCTCCAGTTTATCCAGATCATTTTGAATTATGACCCTATCCTCCAAAGCAGTTGCAACCTCTCCCAGCTTCATATCATCTGCAAACTTAATAAGCGTATTCTCTATGCCAATATCTAAATAGTTGGTGAAGATATTGAACAGAATCGGTCCCAAAACAGACCCCTGAAGAACACCACTTGCTATGCCTTTCCAGCAGGATTGTGAACCGTTAATAACTACTCTCTGAGAACGGTTATCCAGCCAGTTATGCACCCACCTTATAGTAGCCCCATCTAAAAGTTGTATTTGCCTAGTTTATTGGTAAGAATATCATGCGAGACCATATCAAATGCCTTACTAAAGTCTAGGTATACCACGTCCACCGCTTCTTCCTTATCCACAAGACTCGTTATCCTATCAAAGAAAGCTATCAGATTGGTTTGACATGATTTGTTCTTTACAAATCCATGCTGGCTGTTGCCTATCACCTTGTATGTGTCATGATGACTTCTGGGGGCATACCCCCATTTTCTTAACACTACAGCAAGCTGAACTGCTCTACGATTCTTTCCCAATGAATTGTGGGAGAAATTGTCAGTCTTTCTGGGTGCTGGGGAAGAATTGTGGGCAGGCATTGGAGGATTGTTAGGAGAAACTATTTCACTCGGAGGGCTAAGCACTGGAATGAGTTACCTAGGGAGGTGGTGCAATCCCCATCCTTAGAGATTTTTAAGGTCAGGCTTGATAAAGCCCTGGCTGCAATGATTTAATTGGGGTTGGTCCTGCTTTGAGCAGGGAGTTGGACTAGATGACCTCATGAGGTCTCTTCCAACCCTAATCTTCTATGATTCTCTGACTATCAGCACATGAGTGGGTTAGCCTGCATCTTCACTGCAAAGTGGGTGGGTTACCAGCCCTAGTGAAAGCCCAAGTTTTAGCCTGGAGCCCCAGCCAGGCCAGCTTGTCCACATTTAAAGTACCACCAAACACCTATGAGAGGTTTTTGTGTGTGCAGACAGGAAGGGAATGGGGGCAACATCCAAGTAAGAGCAATGGCTGCAGTGAAAATGTTTCCACATACACACTGTGGGGTACCAAAGCAGTTGCCCTTACATGGATCTTCCTCCTTGAATGTGGAAACACTGCCCTCTTAAATGAACAGCAATGAACAGAGCATGGTATTGAAATGAAAACTGTTGTGTAGGGGGAGTTATTTTCTCATACTTCAAGGGGAATTAGTGCCCTAATGGGAAGAACACCCAGTTGTATGATTGTCTCATCTTTTACTAGTGCCTTGTCTAAACTAGGAAATAGGATGTTTGTCAAAATATGTTATCTGCCTACAGTTGATCTAAAGCTCCCTTCAGCTGTTACTAGCTAACATGTTTTAAAATATTAAAATGTGACCAGGCCAGGTCCAGAATTTTGCTTAAAATCATATTGGCCAATAAGTTTCCTAAGAGAAATCGTAAGAGAGGCAGTACAATTTTGACTCTTCTGGCAGTATTGCTGCTCTGAGATCTGCCAGTCACCAGCTTGTGTTTCAGTAGGGTTCAGAGTCTTCACAGACTCTCAGGCCATACAGAATGGAACATATAACAAGTAAATGGAACAGATACCTTGACAACAGGATTACCAGTCTGATTTCATCAGGCTGGGACTTGAATCCCTACTCACAACTCAATGAACACTATCTTTTGATAACTGCACTCTCTGTGCCTATTGTTGTTAAGTGAAGTACCCTATCAGTATAGCTGGACCAAAATTACAGAATTTTGAAGTTTTCTCATGAAGAAAGAACACATTTTCCTCAAAACATTTTAAAAAATTCATCCCATTTTTCAACTAACTCTACATATCAGATGTTGTCATACATGATAGGAAACTGAGAGCTAAATGTTGCTACATATCTCCTTTCCTCCTTCCTATCCTGGTAGAATAGACATTTTTGCAGAATTGTGACTGGGCACATTGCTTGCCCAATGGTAACATGGTGGGAGAAATGGGGATTTTTCAGTGAAAAATTTCAACTTTTTGTCCAAATAACCAAAATCTTGAAAATCAAAATTTTCTGGTGCAAGCTGCCAAAAAATCCCAAACAATTTTCAGCTGAAAACTTGTTTGTTTTTGTCCACAACAATTTAATTTTACAACACAAATATATATATATATATATATATATTGAGGAAAATAACACTTTCAGCAAAAATGTAAAAACCCCAATTTCCTAAAAAACGGAAAAATTTCAACCTGCTCTAAAAAATACTGGTTTCTTAGCTTACATAGTTCATAAGAACATAAGAACAGCCATACTGGGTCAGACCAAAAGGTCCATCTAGCCCAGTATCCTCTCTTCCAAAAGTGCCCAATACCAGATGCCCCAGAGGGAGGAATCACAACAGGTAATCATCACGTGATCCCTCTTCTGTCATCCATTTCCAGACAAACAGAGGCTAGGAACACCATTCCTACCTATCCTGGCTAATAGCCATTGATGGACCTAACCTCCATAAATCTATTTAGCTCTTTTTTTAATCCTGTTTTAGTCCTACTCTTCACAACATCCTCTGGCAAGGAGTTCCACAGGTTGACTGCTCTGTGTGAAGAAAAACTTCCTTTTGTTTGTTTTAAACCTGCTGTCTATTAATTTCATTTGATGACCCCTAGTTCTTATATAGTGGCAATAAGTAAATAACTTTTCCTTATTCACTTTTCCACACCAGTCATGGTTTTATAGACCTCTATCATATCCCCCCTTAGTCTCCTCTTTTCTAAGATGAAAAGTCCAAGTCTTTTTAATCTCTCTTCATATGGCAGCTGCTCCAAACCCCTAATCATTTTTGTTGCCCTTTTCTGAACCTTTTCCAATGCCAATATATCTTTTTGAGATGAGGTGACCACATCTGTACACAATATTCAAGATGTGGACATACCATGGTTTTATATAGAGGCAATAAGATATTCTCTGTCTTATTCTCTATCCCCCTTTTTTATTGATTCCTAACATTCTGTTTGCTTTTTTGACTGCCGCTGAACACTGAGTGGATGTTTTCAGAGAACTATCCACAATGACTACAAGATCTCTCTTTTGAGTAGTTGTAGCTAAATTAGTCCCCATCATATTGAATTTATAGTTGGGATTATTTTTTCCAACGTGCATTACTTTACATTTATCAACATTAAATTTCATTTGCCATTTTGTTGTCCAATCAGTTTGGTGAGATCTTTTTGAAGCTCTTCACAGTCTGCTTTGGTCTTAACTATGTTGAGCAGTTTGGTATCATCTGTAAATTTTGCCACCTCACTGTTTACCTGTTTCTCTAGATCACTTATAAAAAAATTGAATAGGATTGGTCCCAGAACAGACCATAGGTACTCATGCAAGCATACATATCAATATCTACATGAATACCTTCATATGAAAACAAAGATTCTCCTTGGGTCAGCAAATATGGGGCTGCAATAAAATAACTTATGATATCTGTTACTGAATATTTATAGAAAGGACCAGTATCTTGGTAGTGTTTTTCAGTGCCACACAAAAGACCCAGTTTGACTCCACCATACTAGAGAACTCAATCTTTTAAGGCAACATCCACACTGCAGCACTATTTCAGGATACCGTAAAATTGCGTAGCTTATTTCGAGCTACGGGTGCAGTGTGGATGAACCCTCAGTCCCCAGGCTGGCAGTATGCCAAAACACACCTGTCCAAAGGGGGAAGATAATACCCAAAAATGGGCTCTCTGGCCAGTTACAAATAGGTACAACTGTGAGGAGCTATGAATATGTAGATAATTTAGATAATATTGACTGGCTAAGTACAGAGTCCTCTTCCAATCCCTCTCTGGTGACTGGAGTCATGAGAGGTGTCGGCCAAGGATGTGATGGGAGAGTTAAAGATAGGAACAGGGGATCATGTGGGGAGGCAATATAGACTCCACAAACCATGTAAGGAGCAGGACATATATCACATACACACAGTAGACAGCAATAGTGACATATTGTCTAAACATTCAATGTCAGAGGAACAAGCACACAGGCAGCCAGAGATGAAAGACGTCCTTTTTTATGAGGTGCAGTAACGGCTCCTCCCTCGCTGTCCTTCTTGACTGAAACCAAAGTGCCCCCTGCTGTGTCTGCCAAGTAACTGTTTTAAATGGGACCCAGCAAATGTCAATCCAATAAATAGTTCTCTCACCAGTATCATTCGTCTAACTTGCACTGTAGTGAAACACATACAAGTGAGGCTATGAAGGAACCCACAACAGTAGTGCCCTACGGTAGGGAGAAGATGGGGTTAAAAGCACAGGATGTAATAACTGGCATCATTGGTGATCCCTCAATTTGAGGATGATCTCTACCGGATTTGCATATGGGTCCTGAGATGACTTGGGAAGATTGGCACTGACTTACTCATGTCCTGAGGGGTGCTTCACCAGTCCCTGTCCCCACTCCATCCCTTCCTCCAAGCCCCCACCCGCACTCTGCCCCAGGCCCTTCCCCCACTTCTCCCCAAGACTCACTCAACCCCTTCTTCCAAGCCCCGACCTCCACTCCTTCCCCAGCCCTGCCCCCACTCCTCCCCAGGTTCCACCCCCACTCCACCTCTTCCATCCAGACGACCGATAGGAGCAGGGACATGATAACATTCTTTAAATATGTTAAGGGTGGTTATAAAGAGGTTTATGATAAATTGTTCTATTTGCCCAGTGAAAAAAAGACAAGAAGCAATGGGCTTAATTTGTACCAAGAGAGATTTAGGTTAGATAGTAGGGAAAATTTGTAAGTGCTGGAATAGGCTTCCAAAGGAGTTGGGGAATGCCCATCATTGGTGGGTTTTAAGGACGGGTTTAAAACACTTGTTTCTTTGGTTCTGCCTCAGTACAAATAACTTAACAGATGACCAGCCCAACATTTCACAGGCATCTACCAGCTTTCTAAGAAGAGTGTATTAATTCTGGATATACTTTGCCTATGCTTGCAAGCTAACATACATTGCTTTTTATGATGCATCATGCTGCTCTGTATCTTTCTCCACCCATCCTTGCCGCCGTGTGAAAATTACATGATTCATCTGCAGTGCAATTTGGCACCAAAATGTTTTCAAGATATAAATCAAGGTGAAAAGTGTCAGGGAGTAATTTACTGACACCATAACCATGACATATGAAAAGAGTATTAAGCAATAGCACCTAAGGCTTTACTCTAGTTCCCTAAATTAAACTTAACCAAAGAAAGAGAGAATGGTTTCTGATGGGTGGAAGCCTGCTCAAAATCAGACAGGAGGCCAAATTCAGCCCTCAGTCATGCGTGAAGTCCTCGTTGAAATCAAGGAGAGCTGCAATCATGCAACCAAGAGGATGTTTTATCCCTCTGTCTCTTAGCACAGCACTTGTTTGATCAATATAACATGACAATACAATTTAATAATGTTTTGCTGTTATTGCTATAGCAAGATTGTATTGGCAAGTACCTATGTTACTGATCAAGTAAAAAGCTGTGCCTCTGTAAAAAGCAGCGAGGAGTGTTTGAATCTCTCTCAGCCTCAATGGGATTATTTATGTGCATAACGTTACTCAGTGATGTGACTGTAGAATTGAGACTCAGTTTGGTATGTGGCACATCTTCCCTCTTTACCTGAGGTCACATTGTTGGAGCTGTTTGTTTGTTTGTTTATTTTTGAAGTGGGTTGGCCTGGTGCCTGCTGTCCAGTGCCACTCCAAACCAGGGTGGAGAAGAATAATGTCCCTGCAATAGGATGGCGCTTCTGAAGTTGCTTTAGCCATGGACACAGAATAGCGTAGTAGTAGTATTTTTTTTCAAAGGCTGTTCAGCTTGGTGTTTCCTGTTATTTTATGAGGGCCTTCTGGGATCACCCATTTCCTGCTCCTTCAAAGGCCTGTGATGAGGTAATAGTCTCTCTGGAGGAAGCTGGTTATGGTTCCTGCTGAAATCCATCAGCACTGCTCCATCAGCCAGACAGGTAGAATGCAAGTGCCTTTTTTACCTTCCTCATGCCTCCTCCCACAGCTAAGTCTGACTGAATCCTGGTCTACACTTACAATTTAGGTTGACATTGCTGTGTCACTCCAGGAGCCACCCCACTCAGTGTAGCTATGGCAACCTACCCAGTGGAGGAGACACTGTGAGGTGCTTCTGTCAACCCAGATATTGTTGTTTGGGGAGGCAGGGTTCCTACGCTGACAGAAAATCCCCTTCCATCCCTGTAGGCTGCATCTCTGCCACTAGTAGACATTCAGGCCCAGGCTCCAGCCCTAACACTACAATTTTATAACTGTTCAATCTGTAAGCCTGACTGGGGCCAGTCACAGGTGTTTTAGTGCAGTGTAGACAAACCCTCAGTTTCTCTCTCCACATACTCCTTCTCTTCTAAATAGCAAGCCCTGGAAACATCATAATAAATAGTAATATTTTCTCTAAATACTTATATGGCCACTATTTGCATAGCATCCAAATATCCGTCTCACAATCTTTGGTGTATGAACCTTACAACACCCTCTTGACAGAGTTTGAGAATGAGAGGCATAGTATCCCAAATCCTCAGTTTTTTAGGCTCTTAGGGTACATCTACACAGCAGCGTTATTTAGGAATAACTGACGTTATTCTGAAATAATGTAGCGTATGTCTACACTACAAGCCTTTAGTTCAAAATAATGTCGAGCTGGAGGACTTCTTACTCTGACTCATGGTAACTCATTTCACGAGGAGTAAGAGAAGTCGAAGGACGAGTGTTTTTCCTTTGACTTCCTCCTGCGTAGACAGTGCCTAAAGCCGAATAAAGCTATTTTGACTTAAGCTACACCATTGACATAGCTAAAGTTACATGTTCAACTTCAGTCCTGCTGTGTAGATGCACCCTTTCTGTCCATTGAAATGAATGGAAGTTAGGTGCCTAAATAATTCTGAGGATCTGGGCCAGAGAAAGTGAAGTGACCAAGATCATACAGAAAGTCTGTGGCAGGAACTCAGCCCAGATTTCAGGACTCCCTATCTATCCTTAGTTATTCCCAATATTGTATTCATTCTGGAGTACATTGGTGGGCAGACTGTGGTGCACCTTCCTCTGCCCATTCCCACACCTCTCATGCACGGGGGGGGGGTCCACACTTACCTCCACTTCCTCCCTCCCATGCTGCTGGGGAGCTGTGAATAGGCTGATTTGCTCTGTGTCCCCACTCCTCCTTCTCCTCCCTCCCTCCCTTCTTCCCAAAGCTTGACTGCTGTGGCATTTAAGCTTGGGTGTTGGGGGGGGGGGCATGAATCAGCAGATTCACAGCTTCGAAATGCTGGGAGAGAGGAAGAGGGAAAGGAGAAGGGTAGGGGTACGTGTGGAGGAGGAGGCAGGAGAAGAGGCAAGTTGAGGGTTTGAGGGAAGGGATGGAGTGGGGGCATGGCCTGCATCAGAGGGGGGTGGGAAAGCAGCCTCTGGCAAAATGACAACTTAAACACATTTAAAACCAGGGCACATGTGAGATGCATGCTAATTCATAGAATCATAGAGCACTAGAACTAGAAGGGACTTTGAGAGGTCATTAGGTACAGTCCCCTGCCCTCACAGCAGCACCAATGACTGTCTAGATCATCCCAGAGTCAATCTAACCTGATCTTAAAAATCTCCAGAGATGGAGATTCCACAACCTCCTTAGGCAACTTATTCCAGTGTTTAACCACCCTGACAGTTAGGAAGTTTTTCCTAATGTCCAACCTACACCTCCTTTGATGCTGTTTAAGCCCATTGCTTCTTGTCCTATCTTCAGAGGCCAAGGAGAACAGGGTTTTCTCCCTCCTCCTTGTAACACCCTTCTAGACACTTGAAAACTGCTATCATTTTCCCTCTCAGACTTCTCTTTTCCAAACTAAATAAGCCCAATTCTTTCAGTCTTCCCTCCTAGCTCATGTTTTCTAGACCTTTAATCATTTTTGTCGCTCTTCTCTGGACCTTCTCCAATTTCTCCACATCTTTCTTGAAATGTGGTACCCAGAACTGAACACAATACTCCAAATGAGGCCTAATCAGTGCAGAGTAGAGAGGAAGAATGACTTCTCATGTCTTGCTCACAACACTCCTGTTAATGCATCCCAGAATCATGTTTGATTTTTTTTGCAACAGTGTCACACTATTAACTCATATTTAGCTTGTGGTCCACTATGGCCCCTAGATCCCTTTCTACAGTACTTCTTCCTAGGCAGTCACTTCCCATTCTGCATGTGTGAAACTGATTGCTCTTCCTAAGTGGAGTACTTTGCATTTGTCCTTATTAAACTTCATCCTACTTACCTCAGACCATTTCTCCAGTTTGTCCAGATCATTTTGAATTATGACCCTGTCCTCCAAAGCACTTGCAACCCCTCCCAGCTTGGTATCATCTGCAAACTTAATAATCGTACTCTCTATGCCATCATCCAAATCACTGATGAAGATATTGAACAGAACCAGTCCCAAAACAGACTCCTGCAGAACCCCACTTGTTATGCCTTTCCAGCATGACTGTGACCATTAATAACTACTCTCTGAGAACGGTTATCCAACCAGTTATGGTCCCACCTTATAATAGCCCCATGTAGGTTGTAGTTCCCCAGTTTATTGATAAGGTCATGTGAGACCGTATCAAATGCCTTATTAAAGTCTAGATATACCACGTTCACTGCTTCTCACTTATCCACAAGACTTGTTATCCTATCATGCTGTGCACTCCCTCTGCTACTTTGTGTTACTTTTGCCAGCAATGTAATTTGCCCCAATGATGGATCACTTTGTGTTGTGAAAAGCATGATAAAGAAGGAAAATCAAGTGTAATGTATTTAATCTTATTCTTGGGATCATGGTTAGTGCACAGGCCCTATTTCAATATTGAGGCCCACTGAGATGAAGGAGGGCCACTCATGCAGTCAACTTACTAGCTTGATTGCTCATTGCTGCCATAATACTTCAAAAACAAGATACTGAGCCTACCTGAATCATGTTATTCAACCTGCCAAATGCAGCGGCTTCTGGGTTGGAATACAGCAGCAGTGTAAGTCAATTTAGTTGCACGTGCACAGTCTGTAAAACATCAGATTTGGTACAATTATTTTGTCTTGATCCAAACAATCATCATGGGAGTTACAAATGTTTCACAGAGTTTATAAGATATGTCATTGTCTCCCCAGCCATTCTTGTCAGCTGCCTCAGAAGCAGGCATATTTTTCAGATAGTTATAATTTTTGTGGTTCAAATCAAAATGGCTAAGAGCATAGATTCTGAACACATGTGCCTGTCTCATGTATCCTGTTTCTGTTGTGCTTCATTTGTTCCAAGCACAGTACAGGAATGAAGTAAGTAACCTACTCTACAAGCATGGGAAGTGGGTGGATAAGTACTATTAACCTCATTTTACAGATGGGCAAATTGAGACTGATGAAGTAAAATGCCCAACGTCACATCCCATGGTTTTGCCAGAACTAGGATTAGAACTCATTCCTCCACCCACACTACACTGAGGATGTGTCTACAGTGCAAGTTGAACCTCTCTAGTCCGGCACTCTCTGGACCAGCAACATGTGTGGTCCAGCATGATTTTAGTTTAGCCGGATGTCCACATATTATGGGTGTGGTCAAGATTTCCACAGTCCCATAAAGTTTGTTTACAGACACCCGTCTTGACTCTCAGTGTTCTGTGCTGCTATTTAGCTCTAAGTTACCCCTAAATGTCTTCTAAGAGTCCAGCAAGCAGTTCAAGTGCTAGTAACACAGCTGGGCATCACTGACCTCCCATTGTTCGGCATTGTTCAATCAGGTCCTGAGGGTGCCAAACAAAAGAGGTTCAACTTGTACTAGGAAAATTAGGATCCTTGTTCCAATGTCATTACTGCTCCACAGATGGCACCTCTAGCGTAGACAGGGCTCAGGTCTTTTTTCCACAGTATGAGTCCTCCCTGCTCAAAAAAAGCTTTTCCATAATTGACATCTAGAACGGACAGGCATAAAATTCCCTCCAGAAATTTCAACTTTGCACAGTAGAGTCAGCATTAACAGAGTTATTTTTACTCACTTAGGAAAATCTCCCAAACATTAGCTCGCTACGTCATATTATAGTATTTGGTTTGCATCCTCCGCTAATTTTGTTTGCCAGAGATTTCTTTTGGGTTTCACTTGTTTTGTCTCTGTGGAGGACAGCTGAGAGAAAGGCAGAGATTTATGTAGGCATATGATTGGTTTAAGCACTGCTGACACCTGGTGAGTGAAATGGAGACATGCATAAGACAGCAAGGGAAGAAGGAATCAAGGGAGTTTGGGTAAGGGGAAGGGGAGAGGTTAGCAAGTCTGAAAGGCTCAGTGTGTGGCATCTTGGGACATGTAGGCTGAAATCAGAAGTTACTGGGCCTGATACTATGCTGCGAATTTGAAGGTACCAGACAGAGCAAGGTGTGGGGATTTCATGGCATTGGAACTATTTTTAGGGTGGGTTGTCTGAGCTGTGCCCCCTATACCTGTTTGTGCCCCTCACCATCTCAGGCTGAGCTCACACATAGGGTTACCAACTCTCCCAGACTGGACAGACCAGATGCCATTGTACAAATGTGTCTGGTCCATCCAGTCCGGGAGAGATGGCAACCTAGTCACACCTAGTGGTGGCTGCAGAGTCCTGGACCAGCGGTGGGACTCTGAGTGCATTGGAACCTGTGAACTGGTGGCCTGGAGCCTGAGGATGGCAAGCTGAAGAACCCAGCAAGGAAGGCAGGCAGAGGGACCTTAGGGTGCCAAAGCCAGGGAGGCTGGAGGGACCCCTGAAGGGCTGCCTGGAGGCTGGGATCCAGGGCTGCCAAATTGGCAGCAGGTCTAAGCCCCAGGCATGGGGAAGCCAGGTGCAAAAGCTGATGTTGCTGCAGCACCCTCTGTACCCCTGATTCCAACACCTATGGTTGGGAAGAGGAGAGAAGGTGACTTTAAGTTCCCTTTGTGCCTCACAGCTCCTGGGCTGCTTCAGGACACAGCCTACAGTACAGTCTCAGGGGCTGCTATGACTTCTAGCTGCTTCACCACAGCTGCCTACGGGAGCTGGGATTCAGTCACTCTTCCTCCTGTCCCAAATCAGCCTCCCAGCTAACCTTCTCACCACCCCTCTGCTGGAGGGTTCTTTAGTGACTCTGGCCTTCAGAGCAGCATGAAGGGGACCTTACCGGGGGTGGAGGGGCAGAACATACCCCACTGACCACTGTACTGTAAATGGTTAGAATTGGAAAATTGTCACTTGGGATGAATAGTTTATGTCCAGAGCAGCTCAAGCAGCTGAGCCAGACTGGACACTGTCAGAGGCATGCTAACCATGTAGGGTAGGGTTTTCCAAAGCGCTCACTGCTCTAACTCTGCGCACAGTGTAATTACTGGTAGCACTGCCACCAACTTCACTGGCCTCACTCTGCTCCCAATCCCAATCTTCCTGAAATACAGAAGCTGCAAACAAGTAAACCCATTGTGCCCTGGTGCTGGCACCTCTCTGTCTAAGGTACTTGTCTGGGCCCCCTTCCCAGCACAGTGTCTGAGCTTCTCACTTACCCTCCCAACTCACCTGTGAGGTAGGGACAGAGCCCCAGCCAACAGACAGAGCGCTGAGGGCACAGAGAGACAGAAGGTACGTCCACAAGACACTACAAAATTCCCCATGCTGAGTCTCAGAGCCTGGGTCAATTGACTCAGGCTCTCAGGGCTCAGGCTGTGAGTCTACAAATTGCAGTGCAGACTTGCAGGCTCATAATGGAGCCCAGGCTCCAAGACCTTTGCCTGCTACTGAGTTTCAGAGCATGGATATTAATCCAAGCCCAAACATCTACACTGCAATTTTTATCCCAGCAGCCTGAGCTCCATGAGGCTGGATCAGCCAAATCAGGCCAGCTGTAGTCATACTGCAAGTCTTTTATTGCCATGTAGATGTACCGTTGGGGACCTTCCCAAGGTACCAGAGGAAATCAGTGGTGGAGCAGGGAATTGGACCTAGGTCTCTCAAGTCCCTGGCAAGTGTCCCAACATCTTTCCTCAAGTTAATAACACCAGTGACAGAGCTTCTCAGTAGCAACCGTCATTCCTTCCTAGAGAGAAAGGGACACTCACTTTTTATCCAGTCAGAATGCCATTGACTTCACTGGGGTGACTCCAAAGTTACATTAATTGTTTAACTAATTATCACCAGCACAGCTGGTCAGTTTTCCTCTCTGTTCATTTAAACTACAGGAAGTATCATTTTTGCATGAAACATTCCTTCAGTAGCAATCCTCTTTCATTCTTAAGGCTCACTAATCGCAATTTAAAAACTATAAAGCATCCTCAGCTCCAGAACACAGTAGATACCTGTCAGCAGAAATGGCCTGGAAATTTTTAGTACCAGGAATCGCTGCTTTTATGTGAAATGGTGTTGATAAAAGAGAAGCCAGCCATGACTCTGAAGGAGCAAGTAGTACGTCCTGTCATGGAAGGATCCAAAGTAAGCACTCCGAATTAAAACAAAACCTGAAAGTTGTGCAGTCTGTTATGTCAATTAACAAAGGCTGTGGGTATACTATGTATAAATCATACAACTCTCACTATCTTGTGGCCCTCCTTTCCCCCTTGCACAAAAAAGATGAGCTAAATATTTTCAAAACTCAGTGATTACCTTGATTATTACACTAATATAACACTCGGCCATGGGGGGGCACCATTGCTTTTCTTATTAAACTAACAAATTTTGTGCAAAAACAATGAGTAGTCCTGTGGCACCTTAGAGACTAACCAAAATATATAGAATATGATATATGCCATCAAATGCCAGCAATGCCCCTTTGCCATGTATATTGGCCAAACCGCAGAGTCTCTATGACAAAGGATAAATGAACACAAACCAGACATCAGTAACGGTAACACACATAAACCTGTGGGGGAACATTTTAACCTGCCTGGTCACTCAGTCATGGATTTAAAAGTAGCCATTCTTCTACAAAGGAATTTCATAAACCAATTAGAGAGGGAAAATGCGGAACTGGAATTTATCTACATATTTGAAACCCTTACCCTGGGCCTAAACAAACAGATTAACTGGTTGGCACATTACAAAGCCAATTTCTCCTCCCATTAACATCTGCATTTCCACATCAAAAGCTATGTATGGGACACATACAGCTCACTTAATTAGCCTCATTAACATGGGCCCTACAATTGACAGGTACTTCTTCGGCTGTTATATCTCACTCTTGGTTTCTGTTATTTACACTCCAATTCATCTGATGAAGTGGCTTTTTCCCATGAAAGCTCAAGATTCTACAGGTTGGACCTCCCTGGTCTGGCACTGTCAGGACCTGACTGGTCCTGGATGAGGAATTTTGTCAGACCAGAGAAGGTCATTTCTGGCCCTCCTGCTGCCAGCTCCACTCCCTGGCCTGCTGCCCCACTTGCTCCCCCAGGCAGCCCAGCTGGGTCATGCTCCAGGCTTCCTGTCTCCCTTCTCCCCACCTGCAGCCCAGCTGGGCTGCACACTGGCCTTCCCAGCTCCCTCCCATCCCCACAGCCCAGCTGAGCCACGTGCCAGGCTCCGCCCCCCTCCCCAACCGCACATCGAGCTGGCCTCCTGTGACAATTTAAGTTTGCAGGATGTCTAAAACTGAAGCAGGATTTATTGAACAAACACCGTCATGTGACAATAAAGTTAATATAGCTTCCAAAATGGCAGCTTTAAAAATGAAATTCTCTGACTTGTATTATGTTAATGCTAGACAAAAATGGTCCCATACGTAAAGTATATGAGTGAAATCCAAGCCACTGACTCCAATGAGACCTAGGTTTTGCCCTATGAATCTCTAAAAAGGGCTGGCTCTTTAAATAGGTACATTTAAACAATCCACGGGTAGAGACAAATTGATTGCTTCTTTCCAATTCAAATTTCTTTTCAATGGATTTATGGACCTGTGTGGAGATCCAAATTAGCTCTAATTGTCAGTTCTTAATACCTAAGATTACAAAATATCTATAATGGTCTATTTAATGCTTTCATTTGCATAGTCCAACTGATATGGCACTGGATTAGGAGTCAGTAGATTTTAAATTCTACTCCTAGCTCTGTCACTGATCTGCATATGACCTGGGACAAATAATTTCATTTATTTACACCTCAGTTTCCCCTACTATAAAATGGGAGTAATAATACTTCTTCTCCTTAGTAAAATACTTATGGATCTATAGTGTTGTCATGAGGTATACTGGTCCTTTAAGAGTAGAGGAGGCCAGGAGAATCCATCCCAAAGAGCTGGAATCAACAGAAGTCCACAAAATGACCTGGTAGCAGAAGCAGAAGCTGTCTAGGAGAGTTAGGAATTGGATGGGAGAAAACCCCAGGAAACACTTCCTTTAAATGTCAGGGATCAGGAGCTCTATAGCATAGGATAGGGTAGGATTTCCCTCTCTTGCAGCCAATCTGGAGGAGCTCTCTGGCAGAGAACAATATATAGACTACATTCTCTTGCAAAATGGAGCAGTCACTGGCAAGTGAAAGAAGTTAGAGCCAGATGACTAAACCTCAGGGAGAGGCAGCTATGAGAAGCAATCCTGTGAAGAGCAGGTGATAGCAGGAGAAGAGCTCTGTGGGAACGCAGAAGAGCCAGAAATAAGTAGGAATCTGTGGATTGCAGTGATGGATTTTATTCATGCGATAGGTTGGAACCAGGGAAGTAAGAGTATAGTCAATTAACTGATTAACCGATAAGCAAAAGCATATAGGTTAATGATACATGCATTTCCCCCTCCCCCCCTGATAGCAATTTTTTTAGCAGGCTGGCCAGCAGCCCAGCTCAGTCCTGGCTCACGCCGGGTCTGGGACCTACCCCTGCTATGGCCCTGCATTTAAAGTTTATTAGGAGCCAGGCAGGCAGGCAGCCTGGCTCAGTTCCAGCTTTAAAAAAGGGAAGAAGGACAATCTAAGGAACTACAGACTAGTCAGCCTTACCTCAGTTCCCGGAAAAATCATGGAGGGGATCCTCAAGGAATCCATTTTGAAGCACTTGGAAGAGGGGAAAGTGATCAGGAATAGTCAACATGGATTCACGAAGGGCAAGTCATGCCTGACCAATCTGATTAGCTTCTATGATGAGGTAACTGGCTCTGGGGATATGGGAAAGTCAGTGGATGTGATATACCTTGACTTTAGCAAAGCTTTTGATACGGTCTCCCACAATATCCTTGCCAGCAAGTTAAGGGAATATGGATTGGATAAATGGACTGTAAGATGGATAGAAAGCTGGCTAGACTGTCGGGCCCAACGGGTAGTGATCAACGGCTCAGTGTCAGGTTGGCGGTCGGTTTCTAGCACAGTGCCCCAAGGATCTCTTCTAGGACCGGTTTTGTTCAACATCTTCATTAATGACCTGGATGAGGGGATGGATTGCACCCTCAGCAAGTTTGCAGATGACATTTAGCTAGGGGGAGAGGTAAATATGCTTGAGGGCAGGGATAGGGTCCAGAGTGACCTAGACAGATTAGAGGATTGGGCCAAAAGAAATCTGATGAGGTTCAGCAAGGACAAGCGTAGAGTCCTGCACTTGGGACAGAAGAATCCCAAGCATTGTTACAAGCTGCGGACTGACTGGCTAAGTAGCAATTCTGCAGAAAAGGATCTGGGGATTACAGTGGATGAGAAGCTGGAGATGTATCAACAGTGTGTCCTTGTAGCCAAAAAGGCTAATGGCATATTAGGGTGCCTTAGGAGGAGCATTGCCAGCAGATGCAGAGAAGTGATTATTCCCCTTTATTCAGCTCTGATGAGGCCACATCTGGAATATTGTGTCCAGTCCTGGGCCCTGCACTATAGAAAGGATGTGGACGCATTGGACAGGGTCCAGCAGAGGGCGATCAAAATGATTAGGGGGCTGGAGCGCATGACCTATGAGGAGAGACTGAGGGATTTGGGTTTGTTTAGTCTGCAGAAGAGAAGAGTGAGGGGGGATTTGATAGCAGCCTTCAACTTCCTGAAGGGAGGTTCCAAAGAGGATGGAGAAAGGCTGTTCACAGTAGTGACGGATGGCAGAACAAGGAGCAATGGTCTCAAGTTACAGTGAGGGAGGTCTAGGTTGGATATTGGGAAAAACTATTTCCCTAGGAGGGTGGTGAAGCACTGGAATGGGTTCCCTGGGGAGGTGGTGGAATCTCCATCCCTAGAGGTTTTTAAGTCTCGGCTTGAGAAAGCCCTGGCTGGGTTGATTTAGTTGGGATTGGTCCTGCCTTGGGCAGGGGGCTGGACTTGATGACCTCCTGAGGTCTCTTCCAGCTCTATGATTCTATGATTCTAGGAGCCAGGCAGGCAGAGAGCCGGGCTCAGTTCCAGCTTGTGCTGGGTCTGGGAGCTCAGCCCCACTCCTGTACAGGCAGTGGTCCATGAGGGGAGCTGTTTTTTAAACTAGATCCCCTCACAGACCAGCTCTCGCCTGGCACCCCACGCAGCTGCTTCTGATACAGAGGCAGCAGTGAGCAGTGGCAGGGGGCTCCTTGGGAGTGGAGCTGGAGTGCACTGGCTGCCGGCCTCACCCCCAGGGACTATAGAATAGGTGAGTAACCAATAAGAATTCATGACGCTAATCAACTATACAATTAACCAATATTTAACATCCCTAGTTGGAACTGCTTACCAACAGCGCTGGATTTAGGGGCAGGTGACCCAGGCAAAAGGAAAATAGAATGCTTGCAGTAAAATGTTTTAGGTATTCCACATGCGGATTCATTTTGCCCTAACCTCCTAGAACGTTCTAGATATTTGGATCTCTCTGACACGGTGCTTCAGTTCATGAGGGCAAAGGCAAGAAAAGCGACCTTTTAACTCCAGCACTAGAGTTAACATTCTAAGGCTGTCACCTACTATAACACTATATAATACTGGACCACTCAATGACGATGCACAGTTCAATTTTGTGAGGTCAGGGGCGGCCCGTCCATATAGGTGAACTAGGCGGTTCCTAGGGCGCCAAATTAAATGGGGCGCCAAATGGTGGCACAATATCATTGAGGGGTTTGGTGGTGGGGGCGCCAATTGCAAGGTTCGCCTAGGGCGCCAGTTGCTGGCAGCTAGTCTAGGGCCGCCCCTGTGTGAGGTTAATACATTTCAGCAGGCCCACCGAGGGAGAAGGAGGCAAACAGGAAAGATGCCTCAAGGCCTTGTGATTCAAAGGGGCCAAGGGCTCTTGGCTGCCACCACTTCTATTGCAGCAGCGGTGAGCATGTAGTGATGAGGGCTGGGGGGGAGAAGGCATAGCATGCTCCAGGCGGTGCGGTGAGCTGGCTGCCCTCAGTCACAGCCCTTCCTTGTGAGGGCTTGCCCCTTCCAGAAATGTGGAACTTCCCTCTCACACCTTGCCCAGGGGCCTGCAAAGGCTGTTGGTAGCGTTGCCAGATGGTTTCAACAAAAATACCAGACACACTTGACATTACATCACAATCTATATTACATCTTATGTAGAAAATACTGGACATTTATATTTTCTCATTTATATTTTCGCAATTTGTTTCCTGAACAGAAAACTCAAATACTAGACTGTCCGGTTCAAAACTGGACACCTGGCAACCCTAGTTGTTGGTGCCCCCACATTTCAGTTATTCTTAAAATTAAAAAGTTTTTAGAAGCTTAGAGGAAACTATTTGCTTATATATGGCATGAATAAATATAGATTTACCAACCCTGGCATGCAAATTTATTATCTTATACGAGTTGGACAAATCATGCATCAAAGTTGTAAAATCAGCTACAAATCAATAAAAATTGAGGTATTCAAAGTTTTAACAAATGGAAGTGGGCACCAAAGATACTCCTTTCCTGGGGCACCATTTGGTCTAGAGCTGGCACTGCTGGCAGGAATTAAAGCGCATGTGCACACACACACACACCTATGGAGGATGATTGTAGTGACAGAAAAGGCTGTGGGGAGTCTGTAAGGGGCCCTGGAAAAGAAGACCAGAGAGAGGCTGCTGAAAAGGGAATTCTGGCCATAAGGGACTGCTGAGGAAGTGGCAGCCCTGTTACAACACTATGTAAAATCCAAGTATTATTGTTCATTAGGACACTCTGCATCTGTGGCTGTTACAGGACTAACTATGAGGCAGCTAAAATGTTATTTTTCTAATTAAGCTTCTGTTTCATGAGCAAGTATTTGAGATCACAGTTGATTGTGGTGCCCTGGAAATAATTGTATTGGTGGGGAGAGAGGGAGGGAAGAGATTAAACAAAACTGTAATGAAAATATAACCTGAGCAGTGTGAAGCAAGCCTTGCCATTCTGTACCGTCAAATGCCTTGGCAGTATTCAAAGCAGCAACCAAATGATGCCGGGCCTGTGACTGGAGGACAAAAGGTGCCTCCTTGCAGTTTCTGCCAATGCGGTGCAAAGATGACCTCCACTTGGTTCAAGGTCATTGATTTGTTCCTTTCAGTGCCACGTCATGTTGCAATGATTTGTATATCAGCATTGCCAGGAAACATTTGTCTGTGATAAGGTAATTTGTCTGAACACTTTGGAAGTACTGGTGTGTTAGTCTCATTCTAACTCAGCTAATGCAAAGGTGAGTGGCTCCATCAATTTCTATGGAGCAATGCCAATTTATGCTATCTGAGGATTTGACCCATTCACTTTTGTAGAAAATTAAACTCCATGGGGTGGATTTATGACTATGTTGCACTGGTTCTATAGGAATACAACCAATGGAGTTACACTTACATAAAACTTGATCAATACTCTGGGGAACCAGGCCCCAAGCATATAGCTACAAGTTTTAGTTTACGCTGGGGATATACCTCCCAAGAAAACATTATAATTCCCAATGATAAACCCACTCCCATCCTTCAAAGTAGGGCTTTAATTAATGCAACAATAATTTATAAGGTTGCATTATCAACTCAAAGACTATCGTCATCATCAAAGTTGGGTGTATTTATATGCATCAAGATTCAGCTTTCTTTCTCCAACCCATTAGTTACCTATAGAATCAGGACTAACTTTAGTAGTGTCACAAGCCAAAGAGATTGCTCTGAAGCAGCCAGGTGACACTTCTGCTTTTCTTCTAATAGGAAGAACAAAGTGAAACGCCCATCCATTCTTTCAAAAAATTGTTCATGCTCTGCTCACACTTGGGCATGTATGTCAGATTTTGGCTTACGGTGGATGTATAAGTCTCAGAAGGAGTCCTTCCTCGCTTTGTTTGAGTCCAACCCTGCAGTCTGTACTCCATCACAACGTTGATAGAAGCCAATAGAATTCATGCCTTCCTAAGGACTACAGTACTATATCTCAGGGAAATCTGTTTTTTATAAAGCAGACATTAGACTGACACTTAATTCTTCATTAACCTTTATCCTCAGCTTTCCCACCTTTTGAAATGCATCCATTTCTTTTAAAAGAGCAAGACTGCCATGAGACAGTGCACTTCTGACACTCTGAACTGCTCTCTCCAAAGACTCAAGTCCCTGGTCCAGGTTTCATACATTACAAATGCATAAGGATTGGGTCCATTGGCTCTGAGGCCTGGTGAACTTTGTATTACAGTCAGTGCCAGAGTTGGGGTATGAGCAGGTGGAAAGAGGGTCCACGGAGTCCACTTTAAGCAAACCAAGGACCTTCTCTCAGATTTCTGATTAGCCGGGGGGGGAGGGGGTTCAATCAAAAGAACGCCAAATTAATAAAAGTCTTCTTGGGCCATATTCCCATTATGCCATTTAACCACCATTTTATCAGTGTTGTTTGCTTTGGGAGCCTCTGTCTCCAGAGCTCACTATCCTGACTTCTCTCTCCCTTTCTGGAGTAGCTGAGCCTCTGTCTAGTACAACTATAAGGTGTTTTTCTGCTGGCATAGTAACACAACCTCCCTGCACAACAACACTTGCTATGTTAGTTTTGTTCTAGCAACAGAGCTGACCCTTCCCTGGGATTTTTCCCAGCATAATTAAATTGCTGGAAGGCGGGGAAGGGTTCTTCATATCCTCGACTGACATTGCTATGCCAACAACACTTTATAGTATAGACAAGGACCACAGGTCTGAGCTCAACTAGGCTCCGTAGTACCCACTTGACTTGACTCCCAGCTGGGACTATGAAACCACACCTGGGATTTCAAGCAAGCAAAAAAAACAAGCAAGCAAGAAAGAAACCTTTGGTACGGTCTCTTCCCAAAGTGCTAGGTGAGTGGGGTCTGACAGGCCTGTGGGACCATCTCCAAGGTGCATCAAATGATCTGTCCATCCCATTACATGTAGGCAGAGTGAAATTCAGTGCTGATGCAGAGTCAGGAGTAATTTACATGCTAGACCTATTTTTTAAGCATCTTGGCCAAATTCATCTCAGGTATAGCTGTGAAATTAATCTAGTGATGGATTTGGCTGGATTTACACTGGTGTAACAGATCAGAATTTGGCCCAGGAAGGCTAAATGGCTTATCCAAGGTGACACAACAGGTCAGTGATGGAGCTAGGAATAGAATTCATTCAAGATTGCACATTCTCAGTTCCTTGTTGTAACGTGTGCCTAAATGATAATGTCACGTGCAGTAAGTATCAAGTCTCGGTCCCACTGTATGGCTTTATGGAGGCACACAGTGTATACTGAGAGCCAGGCTGAAAAGGGCAATGGAAGCCTGAGGGGCTAAAGGAAGCAGCTGTGGGCCTCATTAGCCAGAAGGCTGGATAAGGCAGCCAGGGAGAATAGAAGGGGAAGGAGCCAGAGTGTGGCTGAGTGTGCACCCCAGCCAGAAGGAGAGGCTGGCTGAGTTTGCTGTGAACAAAGCTCTGTAAATAGAAGGTGGTGGGAAATTGGTCTGGACAATAAAAGACACAAGTGATTGCACCAGAGTGGGTCTCTGGTTGATTTGTGGATGAAGAAGGGGTCCCTGCACCAGGACCTTGCCACAGTTACCTTTCTCATAATGGTCCCCACACTTAGGAGGCATTATATGCCATGTGAGATATTTACTGGAAACAACATATATTTAATCATATTTCTTTCCTCACCTGGCTCTAGCTAAAATATGCCCTCTAGTATTTTGTGCACATCATGAGGTTTTTGTTGTTGTTGGGGTTTTTTTGTTGGGTTGGTTGGTTGGTGGTGGTTGTATTGTTTTGTTTTGTTTTGTCTACAGTCAGGTGCCATTTGGGAGACCTCGTGTCTGGTTTTGTCACTGAACTCATTGGCAGGGTGAAGGTTCTTATAATCCTGAGATTGTGACAGGTGCCAAAAAATGAATATGAAGTTGACTTCAAGCCCTAGTCAGACAAATGCACAAAGCTGCTGTGCTCTGATGCAATAGCTCACCAAAATGTATCCAATGCCAACCCTTCAGCTATTTTTTCCCTTACCCTCCACTAGGAAAACAAGCTTATCAATGAAAGTGCAGATCTGTATTATCTTTTTATCAATATCGTTCTCTGACAATCACCAGAAAATAATGTAATAAAACTGCAGAAGAAAAACAGCAGTAAAATAGGTCCCCAAAATACGCAGAGAAAAATATTTGGGAATGAAGCTGGCATGTGGTCAAACAGTCATTAACAATCCTATTCTGTAAACAGTGCAAGGACACACTGGGGCTGTTTTTGAAAACAGCTTATGCCTGTGTTTTAAAAGAACATATACAGACTGGCATATTTTTGCAGGCACAAATAATTGCAGGCATCACTGATGTCATATACATTTAACTACCCGAACGCCCTCACAAATGCACCTACCTCCATTTGCACCCACACACTGGCAGATGGAACAGAGGTCTCTTGCAATATCAGGCCCTAATGTCAGCCATAAACATATTCCCCAGTAGTCCGACCAAAAGAACCTTTCATTCACACACAACTTTGCTGCAAATTATTGTCTTGCAGTCAGCTAGAGCAGTAAAAGTCTGATGTGGCTTGAGCTCGTTGCAGGTCATAGCACACAGGGCAGGAGGCTGTAGCATTCATGTCTGAGTGTTCATTAGCCATTGTCAAACCTACTGGTGTTTCTCTGACTGGAATCATTGGACCACAACCAAATGTAAATGCTGACTTAAACTTACAGGTTACATTTTTTCCATTATGTCCACATTTCAGAGGGGAAACAGCTGTGCAGTGACTGACTCTGGTAATCTAAACACTTAATGGAGACAGAGCTGAGCGTGACCAAGTAAGCAAGTGGTTGACTCTGTTTTTGTATCTTGTGCCTGCTGCATGGCTATTGATGTGATGCTCCAGATTTGCAGCATGTAGCTCCACAGAAGTCACTGCCCACTTAAGCAGCTGATCCTTCATCTTTGAAGTCAATTGAAGTTTTGCCATTGACTTTAGTGGGAACAGAATTGGATCCCTTCATCTCTTTGTCTCATCTGAGTAAATAATTTGGATAATAGCTGCACTATGTAGGAACAGAATGGTATTTCTTTAAATATTTTTAACACTCTAGGATTCTCACTGTGATCTGTGCAGTAGAAGATGCCTAAAGCCAATCAGAACAGCAATCTGTACATAGTTTGGTCTAATGTGCCCATGTAGATTTAGTAAATATGGTTATTTATTAGTTAGCTAGTGATAAAAAATAACATGAGGTTATGAGAGGTCTAAAGTAGGTTATCTCAATTAAAGACAAATTGGGAAAGGCTAGGCCATATGGGTATGGACATCTCCAGCAAAGACCCAAGAGTTATATTCTTAAGACAACGCTTGCAAAGATTGTGGATGGAAGATGTCTAAGGGAAAGATCAAAGATTTTGTCCATGAACCTGATAGCAGCAGACTGTAGAGAGACTACAGGCAGTCCCCGGGTTACGTACAAGATAGGGACCGTAGGTTTGTTCTTAAGTTGAATTTGTATGTAAGTCAGAACTGGTACATATTGTAGGGGAAACTCTAGCCAAACATTTCTCCAGAGCTCAGTTTTATTCTCCCAACCCTCACTTCCCTCAGTCCTTTATTCTCAAGCTGAGGTGTCTGCTGAGAAAAGCCACTCCGCGTCTCCCTGGTCTGCTGGGGGCCCCAGCAGACCAGGAGACGCGGAGTGGCTTTTCTCGCCGGGAGGACGTGGCGGTGGGACCACGGTGCGTCTCGGCGGTCTGGGGGAGCGCAGCTAGTGCGGGGTTGCCTCACACCGTTTGTAAGTAGGGATCCGATGTAAGTCGGATCCATGTAACCCGGGGACTGCCTGTAATTTTCATGACAGCAAAGCACACAATCATGGGTTTTGGAAGAAGACTGTGACAGTCACTGACCTCAAACAGAGATGTTGGAAAGAAGATAGTTATTTAGAATGTTACTATTCCTGTATGGTTTCTACCTAATTATTAATTATTATTATTATGTAAAGAGGAAAAGACACACTAATAATACAAATACCTCAGCGGGACACCATGACTGTTCCTAGTTGCAAAGTATTTTGCAATCATCAGACAAAAAGTGCAAAAGATATTAGAAATGTGTCATGATCAACAAAAGTGCTAGCAGTACTTGGCAGAGCCACGTACAGTGTGTATTAGCTTGCATACACAGACAAGCTAATGAGAAGTACTCTTGGCTTGCAAGGAGTTCTAGCTGTGCAATTCTCTTGGGGGAAACAGCTAATTGCAACAAACTGATCTACATTCTGTGGGAATTTTGTATTGTGGGCATACCCCAGGGATGTCATTACACTTAATGATGATATTTCTGTTCAACTTGAAAAACAATTACAAGTCACATGTAGATAATTGAACAATAGACAATACAGCAGTTTGGGGGGTTAGATTAAAGTCCCACTTATTTGGTAAAACCAAAAGAAAACACTTCTGGCTTGATTCTCAAAGCCACTGAATTTTCAGAAGCCACATCATGTAGAGTAACATAAGAGAGAAAAAAAATAATCTATAGTAATAAAAAACCTTTCATTCTATCTGTTTTCCTTTAATCTATTTCTCAAAAAGCAAATGCACTTTTCCAAAATATGTCATGTGATTTTTTAAGTTGTATTTGGATTGTGCCACACAAAAAAATAGGAAGAATGAAAATATTCAGGGCTTGATTTAGCCTTTCCCAATCCAAATTTGACACTGCTCTAACCAGTGGTGAAAATAAGGGGCTGTGCTGTGGTGTGCTGCTCTGGTAAGAACTGGATGAACTCTGGCTAAAGCCAGCAGGGAGCTTTGTAAAGAGCTGGTAGGGACCTGGGTTGCAATAGGACAGTACCTGTAAGAAATGTTAAGTTACTTTCACCCCTGGCTCAAACTCTATTTAAATCAATGAAGTTAGACAGGACTACAACTGGATGAACTGATCTGTAAGGCTATGTCTACACTACATGTTTTGCCGGAAGAGGCAATGCAAATGAAACGCTGATTAGCATTTTCTTGTGCTTCATTTGTATAATCTCTTCCGATCCATTTTTGCAGAATAGGTTTTTGTGCAAAAACATGCAGTGTGGACGAGTCTGTTTTGCACAAAAACCCCTTTTTGTGCAAGATCCTTATGCCGGGAGGATCTTGCACAAAAAGGGGGTTTTGCACAAAACGGACACGTCCACACTGCATGTTTTTGCGAAAAAACCTCTTGCGCAAAAACAGAGCGGAATAGATTATGCAAATGAAGCACGAGAAAATGCTAATCAGCGCTTCATTTGCATTGCCTATTCCAGCAAAAGGCGTAGTGTAGACATAGCCTGACTGAGTAACTAAAGTGTAAGATATGACATCAGAAATGATAGCAGCAAAAGAAAATTACTCTGTATGTGCTTATTAATTTATAATCATTAAGGCCCTGTAATAGACATCCTCAAAATGCAACATTGGGAAAGTTGCTAATGAAGATTTTTGGTAATGATTCACAAACATAAGGCTGCACTTTAAGTGAAAAAGTCACTGACAAGCTATATTCAAAGGAAATAAAGAAAGTATTGCTACATTGCACTTCTTAGCCCCTCAGGTAGACTAAGGGGAAGTATAATATGCATATACTGACCTACAGTATTGATGTACACGCATGAAGAATTGCTAAATGATAAGGTTAAGAGCTTTGTTAATTACATTTTAATAATTTATAATTATGGATAGCAAATGAGTTTAGATGAGATAACACCGAGGTCAAGGCCTTGTTGAGCTAAGTGTGGTTTCTCCTACACAGAATTGCTGAGAGGACACTAGGGTATGTCTAGACTACATGCCTCTGCCGGCATAGTCATACCAACATAGTCAATGAAGTGGGGATTTAAATATCCCCCGCTTCATTAAAATAAAAATGGCTGCTGCGTTGTGCCGGCTCAGCTGATCGTCGGCACAACACGGCAGTCAAGACGCGGATCGGTCGGCAAGGAAAGCCTTTGCCAACCAATCCCTTATGCCTCATGAAACGAGGTTTACAGGATCGCTCAGCAAAGGCTTTCCTTGCCGACCGATCTGCGTCTTGACTGCCACGTTGTGCCGACGATCAGCTGAGCCAGCACAATGCGGCGGCCATTTTTATTTTAATTAAGCGGGGGATATTTAAATCCCCACTTCATTGACTAGGTCGGTATGTCTAATTTACATGCCTCTGCCAGCAGAGGCATGTAGTCTAGACATACCCCTAGCCTGTGTCTACACTGGCATGATTTTCCGGAAATGCTTAAAACGGAACAGTTTTCCATTATAAGTATTTCCAGAAAAAGAGCGTCTACATTGGCAGGATGCTTTTCCGGAAAAGCCCTTTTTCCGGAAAAGCGTCTGTGGCCAATGTAGACGCTGCTTTTCCGGAAAAAAGCCCGATCGTCATTTTCGCGATCGGGGCTTTTTATGAAAAGACTGCTGGGCTGTCTACACTGGCCCTTTTCTGGAACAGTTTTCCGGAAAAAGGACTTTTGCCCGAGCGGGAGCAGCATAGTTTTTCCGGAAAAGCAGCTGATTTCTTAAAGTAGATCATCAGTGCTTTTCTGGAAATTCAAGGGGCCAGTGTAGACAGCTCACAGCTTATTCCGGAAAAGCGGCTGCTTTTCCAGAATAAGTGGCCCAGTGTAGACACAGCCCTAATGTGTAATGCTGGAAGATTTTAGGGAAAAGGTACACAACCTTGCAATGACCAAAAAAGAGAGCCTCCTTTTCAAAAAAGAGTGAAAATCCAGAAGCAGGTTTCAAGACATGGACCAGAATGACATAGAAAGTGTCAAGAGCAAAAAACATGGATACTTCCATATGTGTGGTATATGGGCACACGGAAAAATGCTTGATGTTTTTAAAACTGATTGGAGAAAGGTTCAGAAAGAAGTACCAAGGAAATGTATAAAAAGACTGAAGTGAACAAGATCCAGTAAGAGAAACACTGAACTACAGAAACTGAGGGAGTGGGACTGAAGAACCAGACCAGAGGTAGCAATAACCATCATGAAGTACAAGAGAACTTCCTGGTTCCTAGAATGCAGTAATTTGTGATCCCTAACTATTCAGTCTTATCTGTTTATTGCCTGACATAAATGGGTGGTTTGACACCATAGATGACAATAATTATGTCTGAAATGTTAATAAAGACAAAAATTGTTTAAGCCTAAATTAGACGGACTTGTGACTCAGTTTCCCACCTTACAGTCACAACACCAAATAGAAAATACACCAAAATGATATCAAGGAATGAGTCAAAGGAATAAGGAAAAGGTTTCTGTGTCTTTTTCTTTATATTACTATGGTAGTGTCTTAAAATAGAGAGCAAAAACTTTTCATTCAGCTAGCACAGTATAACTTGCTGTAGAACAATCAATATAACCACATGAGATTTATTGGGCAGCATGTACATCCCTGCTCTATTTGCCTGTAGACATTCAAAAATTTCAACTGTATTAGAATCCGCTGTTTTGTAGCTACTTCTTCTCACATTAGTAATAAGGCATTTATTCTTGAAAATATTCCATTAGTCAATTATCTAAAGAGGAAGGTGGAAAGAAGGAAACAGCCAAAGACTTCGACAAATTATATTATTATTATATTAAATCACTCATGATTTAAACCACATTGTTGAATTCATTAATACAGGCAATGCAGAGATTAGATGGATTGGTCATGTCACCACCTCCAGTCTGTGGACTAGTCAAAACAATTAGTCTACTGGGAGTGAAAAATGGTCCCAAGCCTAATTGATGCTGTTAGTCCATACACAAAACTATTGAGACTATTCATGAGTGAAATTCTGCATAGAGCCAAAACACCACTTAAATCCTATTTTTGATATTTTAAGTGGGACTAACATGGTGCATATAGGCTTATGGTGGGACCATAGGCTGTGTATAGACACAACATAAAAAGTCCAATGAGTAATAATAAATGTAGGAGCAAGGCTAAATGAGAGGAGCCAGTAGTTGATTTGTAGCTATTTAAAGGTACTAGCAGATGTACCCAGCGTTGCTCGGTCCTTAACTGTAGTAATGTTTGGAGTTTGGTTTTGTAAATTAAAAGGAAAATGTACATGCTTTATTTACATGATTGTATAGGGCAGAGGAATCAGAGCAGAGGGCTCAGAGTGGAAGGTGGGGAGGGGGTTCAGGCACAGGGTGAGTGTGCAGGAGTGAGGGCAGGGACTGTGAGGTGACAAGATTAAAGGCAGGGGGCTGGGAAACTAGCAGAGGGAGCTTACCTGGGCCACCCACGGCAGCAAGGGTGGTGCTGCTGTAGCTGCAACTCTTCCGGGGGGGGAGGGGGGATGCGCTGTGCTCTGCAGCCAGTGGCTGCACCTGCGGGGCTGGGGCTACAATCCCTAGTTGGCAGCTCCTCCCAGGAGGCTAGGGCTGCATGGGCTAGTCCCACCCTGCAGCCTGTCTGGGGCAGGGGGTGGCAAGGCCAGTCCAGGGAGAGGGGTCGAAGCTCTGAGGCTGACCCCAGCCTCCAGGCTCTCTGTGGGGGGGCAGGCTCTGGGGGTTGCCCCCAGCCTGTATCTCCCCTCCTCTGCCTGCAGGCTGTCCGTGGGGGGAGCAGGCTTCTGGGGGCCAATCAAGGCCTCCAGCACCCTCTCCTCTGCCCCTCTTCCCCCACAGCCTGCAGGCTATCAGTCAGGTGGCAAGGCTCAGTGGGCTGGCCCCAGCCTCCAGATTGTCCCTCCACCATGTCCTGCAGCCTGTCTGGGGGGAGTGAGGGTCAGAGAGCTGGCTCCAGCCTCCAGCAGTAGGAGAGGGCAAGAGTCCCAGTGCTGACACCAGCCTCCAGCAGCCTCCCTCATGTCCTGCAGCTGTCCAGGGGCAAGGCTCTGAGGGCCAGGCTCCAGTGCCTTCCCCACACCACACACACACACACACACACACATAGCCTGCAGGCTCTCTGTGTGATGCAGAGACTCTGGGAGCTGCCCACAGCCTGCAGTGCCTCCCCTCTCCCTTTCCTCTCCCCTCCCTTCCCCCCCCCCCCCCCGCAGGCTGTCTATGGGCAGGGTAGGCTCCAGGGCCCAGGCTAAGCCTCCAGCACCCTTCTCCCCCATGTCTTGCAGCCTGTCCGGGGGGATGAGGCTTCAGGGGCTGGCCCCAGCCTCCAGTGCCCCTCATGGCATACAGCTGGTAAGGGATGGGCTCTGCAGCCAAGGGCTGGGAGGGGGGAAAGGGTTTGGGGCAGGGGCGCTACTTACCAATGTGCTCCCTTGCAACAAGCCCTGCTGGTCACTCCCTTGGTGGTACAGTTGCCCTCAGTGGCACTGCAGGATAGCTCTCCCCTGCAGGCTCGCTGGCCCCTGTGGCCGCTCTCATATCCTGTCCCTCAGAACCGCAGCCCCTTCCTTTGCATGTTATGGAAAACTGTCCCTTCCCTGGGGCTCCTGGTTGACCTGGCACAACCAGACCCTGGCCTTGCTTTAAGGCAGGGGAAGAGGAAGCTGCTACCGCATTTAGTGGGTCTAGCTCTTACCGCTTAAGAGGAGCTCTTGCACAAACCGACTCTGCAGACTCTCCCTAAGATTAGAGGTAAAGGTGTTTGATCATAATTGGTCATGCAGCTGTTGCCCGCGCCCCAGGCCAATGAGAGCAGGAGCCAATGCTACCAGTAACAAAGATCCCCACCCAGGACTCTCCTTGAACAGATTGTGTCTTGGGCGCCAAGTGAGGCCAACGGGCCGTGCGCCTCCCTGGAAGTCACCGGCAAGGCCGCCAGCACAACTCCCCACCCCAGCTCTTTGGGGCCATCTCCATGCGGGGACTTGGCCCTGGGGCGTCCTGCCTTTCCCACCCCGGGGGGGGGCTTGGGCGGCAGAGTCAGCGCCGCGCCCCAGGCACGGAAAGGGCTCGCGCAGCGGGGGAAGGGGCCGGGCTGCGGGGTCTCAGACCGGGGCTGAACGCCCCAGGGTGGCAATACAAGCACCGGGGGGGGGCAGCGGGGCTGGCAGGAACCTCGCTGAGCACCCCGCCCCCGCACTCGTTCCGCCCCCTTTCCATCGCCAGGGCCCCATGGCGCCCATCCCTGAGGAAAACCATCCTCCTCCACAGTCGCGCAGCGCCATAGCAACCGGCACGTCCGCAGCCACGGCGAGAACCCCGAGCGCAGGGGCCTCTGGCCGCGCTGCCCTGCCCCGGGGCTGGAGGTGGTCCGGGGGCAGCACATTGCGGGGGCTGGTTTCCCGGCTTTGCTGGGGACTTCGGTAGGGAAGGGCCGCCAGGCAATGCGGCGTCGCATTTGCACCTCAGGCCCCTTTGCCTGAGGTCAGAGAGAGACGTGGCTGACCCCCTCCCCCCGCCCATGGCTCGTGGGTGCAGGCTGGCAAACATTTCAGCCGCCAGCGCGGAGCCCAAGCGGGGCGCTGCTGTCCAAGGTACTGAAAGGAAGAGCCCAATCCCTGCCGGGGGGGGGGGTAGATGTTTTCCCCCGGAGCGATGGGCAGGGGCTGGGGAAGCGAGAGGCAGGGCTGGGGGCAGGGCAGGGGACTAATGTGCCTGACTCTAGCTCCTGGTAATCTAGGGAACCAGAGGCGGGGAGTAAAGCATGGGCTGCGGCAGGGGCATTCCCATTGCCGCGCAGCGCGGAGGCAGCACCTGTCCTGCTGCCTGGTAGCTTTAAGGGAGAGGAGGAAGGGGCCGGGAGGGAGGGGAATCGAGGCTGTTAGGTCCTGGAGGCCCAACAAAAAAAAGCCACATGATCCATTTCCCACGTGACGTTTTCCGGCGCTTGGAAAGAAGTGGGTGCCAGCAGCCAGCCCTGCAAAACGTCATCCCTTTCTCCAGCCGAGGGAAGAGGCACATGCAAACATCGCCCTCTCCGCCGGACAGATGGCTCTGCCCAGGCGAGAGAGCAGCAGTCAACATGCTTTGTGGCTGCCGCTATGACGGGTGCCCGCCCAGAGGTGCTGTCTAGTGGGATTCCGAATAGAAAAAGGAACCGCAGCTCTCCTCAGACTGTGCTTGGGAGCAGGTAAGTGCCTTGGTGGTAGTGGGCGTTGAACCGGGTCATGATTCGAAGGGGTAGCGCCCCTCTTCCGGGATAGACCTGCGCTGTGCTTTTCCCATTGCTTTGCTTCCTGGGAGTGTCACCAGCCTTTCCTTCACGCTTTCCGGGGTGGTAAGAAGAGATTTGGTTTCCTGGGGCAGAGCTAAACCCATTCACCTGAAAGCAGCGTCCGGTTCTTTAGAATACAGAAGAGGGGGCTTTTGAGGCACTAGAAGCTTTCTGAAAAGCAGGCCACTTATTTCTGTGCCTAAAGATGGCAGTCCCATTTAAGCAGCAATGAATTCTGTTCACTGGAGATGATCGGTTTGTCCTACATCTGGGAAAAATACTTGAGCGGCTTTTCTCCTTTTGTTTCTGTGTTAAAAACGTGCCTTTGTGTTTCTGTGTTGCTGTTCCTGGTAGTCTCCTCCTCTTCCTGAAAGGGACACACTATTAGCGGGTGGGACACTGGAGCGACTTGGGAAAGCCTGGCAGAGCAGGGAACCACCTTCACTTATCTAGAGACAGGAGAGTCAGCAAGTTCTGTTGCCTGCAAGACAGTAAATCAGACACATGTTCCCTCAAAAATAAGGGCAGTATTTTGAATCTATGCAGCTTAGTTGTCTGCACTGTGAAAGGAGTGAGGTTCCACAGTACTGTGAAGGGGAGAAATTGTGCTTGTCAGACCAGGTAGGAACAGTTCTACTTCTTTCTGGCCAAGGGTTTTTTTTTTAATGAGTGCCCAAATTCATGCTCTTAAGGCCTAATTAAGCGCCTTGATTTTCAAATGTGCTAAGCACCATGAAGCTCCTACTGAGATGAAGAGAGGGTTCTTCACCTTGTGCAGTAACAAAGGTTCTTTGAGATGGTTGTCCCTGTGGGTGCCCCACCTTAGGTATGGGTGTGCTGCTGCACCCACAGGGACAACCATCTCGAAGAAGAATGAGATCTGCTGGGTACATAGCATTAAAAAAAAACAAGTCATTTATTTATGTCTAAATATGGATATAAGAACCCAGTTGTTGGCCCCCATTTTAAACATCTCAGCCTTTAAGGCCTTGAGCAAAACTTATGGACCTCAGTTTTTCCATGTGAAAATAACCATCCTACAGCTAGCATTCATCATATAGATAGTAGCAATTCCACAAAGGTGTGGAGGGGATATAATAATTATTTGTAAAGCATTTGTAAGTTCTCTGATGCAAGGCCCCATAGAACTGCAAAAACGGTTTCAATTTTTCAACTATTAGAAAAGTCATTTTTAGTAAGACTATATCAATTATTTATAAAGTTCATATAAGTTTGTAATTTTAAAAAGGCCATGGAATACCAATAGGAAAATCACCAGTCAATATTTTGGTGACAGCAATGCAAAAAGGATGATAAACTGAAAGGGCCAAATTCGCTGCCAGTGTAAATTATCAGAGCTCTATTGCCCTCAATGGAATTTCACCCATTTACATTCTATACAAAATGTCAGTATTTCACTCTTTCCAAGTTTCAGAGTTCAGTCATACAGGGTACATTTTAGAATATCTTCATATTTGATCTAGTGGTCACCACACTGCATCAGATCAGTGGGCTACTCAGTTCAGGTTCATGATACTTCAGAGGAAGATGCAAGAAACCCTGCTGTTTGCATCTATGGAAAATGCTTAAGAAAGATTTTTTTTGATCCCCAAAGACACTTCAGTCTCAAAACCTTCCTCTAGACAAAACCTCTCTCTTTTTCACTAACTAATGCTCTCTTGAAAACAGCATGGCTGATTAAAATCTCATTTGTACCAATATAACATTGTTCACTAGCGGATTTACTCCTGATTTACCCCAGCATGCATGAGATCAGCATTATGCTCAGTTTATTGAATACGTTAGACTTGTTTGGCTTTAGATCCAAAGATTGATGGTTCTGCTTGATAGTTTTAGGACTGCTTCATTGTATTGTATTTATTAGCTAGAAAAATGAAAGATTTTCTTCTAAATTAATTTTTAAAATGCAAATGCAATTCAGGAACCAGAGAAAGGACCAGATGAATAACTGCTTGGCATACCATCCTTCCTACAAGTATAGCACAAATACTTGACAGAATTAGTCATACAAGAGCCCTGTACTCTCCTCCACTGCACAGCACAGAGGGGACTCGAAAACAGGGCTTGGAAACAGCCAGTTCAACCCCTTATGCCAGATCACTACCTCTCTGAAACTATTTATTCTCCAGAATCACAGCTTTTATTTTCAACACTAGAAAATGTACCTGGCATTGCCTGGGTCCTTAATTCAACTAATGTTTGTATTTTAGAAAATAAAATGAAAAAGTATATACTTCATTTGAATCATTGCTCTACCGCAGCCCTCTCCCACTGCAGCAGCTTCAGGCCAGGTAAGAAGTGCCTCTCCATGGCTGCTGCAGCTGCAGTGGGTACAGCCAGGGGAAAGGTGCATGTTGCCCAGCTGGGGAAGGTCCAGGTTCATTTGCCCCCTGCGCTCCCCAGCCAGAGTGAGAAATGCAGCCAACTGTGCACTTTCCCCTCACTCCCTGATAAAGGAGGACAGCCAGCAACATCTCTATAGAAATGCGAGGGTAGCTACAGCCCCCCTTTCCTAAAGGGAGTTTGAGGGTGAGAGGCTCCGGGTTGGGGCAGGCTCAGATGGGGGGAGGAGTCAAACCCCCAGCCAGCCCTTTTCACCTGCCTGGTGATCCTGTCTCTTTTCTGTATGGTTTTCTGAGAAGCAATCCCATTCCACATACATCCCATTTTCCTGGCACAATCAAGCTCTTACCTTACTTTAAGTTATGATCATAGGAAGCTGCACACCAAATTTGGTGGTTCTAGCTCTTACCATTTAGGAGGAATTCTTGAACAGACAGACACATGCACAGACAAACAAACGCTTTTAACTATATAGTAGATAAGTAAGTACTTCAGTGTTATGGCTGCAAAGAAAACTTCCAGATGTGAACCTTGTTTAACCAACGCATAGATGAGTCGGTGTGAACTGCCCTATTCATTTCAGAGAGGGGTCAATTCAGAGGTAAAGCGAGAGAAGGAGATTCACAAGTCTACACTATTTACTCAAGTGACATCTCTCTGGGGGTGCCATAAACATCTGAGAGATAGCGCCTCTTACTCCCTGTGGTCCCCCCCCCCCCCATCAAGAAGGCATCCTGCCCAAAAGGCCTAAATGAACCAATGGACACAATGAAGCCCCACCAAGGAGGAACCAAGTGATATGCCAAATTCTGTTTTGAACTAGAGTGGATCAGGAGGGCGGGGAGCAGGAAATGGTCAAAACAGTTTGTCTGAAACAACTATTTCAACTATTTTTTTGTGAAATTTCACACAGAGGAAATTATTCAAAACAAAAAAAAATAATTTTGGAAAGTTAGTGTTGAAGAAAACTTCAAAATCTCATTTTGGATATTATATAGGTTTTTTCCCCATTACTATAACATTTACATGACTTCATGATATATCAGTAGCCATATTACACAGTGCCAATCTCATAATATGACATAAAATAGCTGAATAGTCTGGTTTTATTTTTAAGATCATTAAGGACAGCTGCTACTGCTTACTGAAATCTTATTTTTTTGGATAAACGTGTCTCCTGTATGTTTTATAATGAAAGAGTCTGACGCTTTAACATATTGTTCATTACTAATTACTGACATGTTATGAAATAAAGTAAAAGAAATGAAGAAAAACTAAAATACATTTCTAAATGAAATTGAAATTTTAAAAATGTCTAAACACATTTTTCAAAATTGAAATTCTTTAGACAATCCATATTGCAGGAAATTTTTAAAGATATTTCTTTTCATTCCAGTCTGGAACAAAGGAAAATTTTGCTGAAATGTCTTATGAAACACAAATTCCAAGTTTCTACCAGCTGTATTTTGAACATTTGCACAGTCTACTGTGAGGGGCATCCTATTTTGGCAACCCTGATTGGTGACGTTTATTTTGTGAGGCCCCAATCAAAGGGTGGATTATTTGATATAAATCAGAAGCAACTCCATTGAAGTCAGTGAGTTACTCTGATGTGAGATTAGAAATGGCCTCATGAGTTTTAGAAGCAATTTCCCTCTTTCATGGGGTATCCCCTCCAGAGGGGAGAATAAAATCCATTGCTATATTAGTTTATACGTGTATGCAAATATGTCAACATTTTCACCCACTAATATTTTCTTGGGCAAAAATCCAGCACTCTACCATTTGAGTAGCTTTACCCATGTGCTGGGCAGATGCACAAGATGCAGGGCAGAGAAAGTTTCCAGCAGGGCAGCCATTTCACATAACCTACTCCTATGTAATTCACTGCTTATGTAGCTCCCCACCCCATGGTGACTGGAGGATAAAGATCCTTACGGTGCCAATTCTTACCCATGTTACTGTGAGGGGACCCCTTCTCAAACAAACTGAGCTCTATGCCGAAGGGCATGCAATCCACACACAGCCCCTCCCTTCCCCCTCCCCCCCATCCAACCCAGTCACTATTGGAGAGACCAGCATCCATTCCACTGCATGTTATACCTGCAGAGGTGGGGGAGGGGAGTATTTTGATGCTGGGAGGTGTCACCGCTTTTTTGTGTGATCTTTCTAGAGATCTCAGCTTCTCCTAACTGACCCTCCTTAGTTTGTTGTCAGTCAGATCAGTTATTGGACCCTCGCCTCCCACTTAGTCTATCAGCCCTTCAATTTTAGGGCTTGCGGTCTCTTGGCTATTTTTCTTAGCGACAACCTGAAGCAGCACTATTGCACCTTTGCTATCTCCAGCCTTTCTACCTCCCCTTTCCTTCCCTGTGCCTCCATGGCTGGCAGCTTTGGCAGCTACACGGGAGTATGCTTGCTTATAAACAAGAGAGGCTATCCACCACCACCACCACCACCGTGTTCAGCATGGGGCTATTACAAAGGCCTGATTCTTCTTTATACTGAAGCCATTTTATACCCCTGTGGAAGGGAGTCTGAAAGTGCATATAAACATGACTTAATGGACTCTAAGGCTCTTTTTCACTGCCAGGACACTAAAGCAGCCTTCATGTAAATCCGAATCAGGTGTCACGCATTCTACAGCAATCTGCAGCCATCATATGATTAACGACAAAAATTGCCAGCCCTCAGCAGGCTCTCTCCACCCCCTTCTTTCTTTGCATGTCATTCAGTTAACACCAGAGGCCCCTTCTGATGGGGGCTGGATGAATTAAGGATTGGGGGACAAGTTGAAAAATCTGAAAAAATAAATCTGGTTCCATTAAAAAAAAATTAAAAAATGTTGAATCAAAAAAACTCAAATTGCTTTGAACAAATCAAAACATTTTAGGAGACTCAGACCTTTTATTTTTTAATTTCAATTCAGATGTTTTCCATCCTCTTTCGTGTATGTATTTAAAAAAAAAATTGGCCACATTTGAAAAGAAAATGTCATTTTGAAATAATAAGTCAAAACAAAACATGTCAATCTTTTCATCTGAAGAGGTGTGCTGTGCCCACGAAAGCTCATGATACCATGTATATTTTTTGTTAGTCTCTTGAGGTGCGTCTATGCTGCAGGGCTTAACTTGAAATAAGCTACGCAAATTGAGCTATGTCAATTGCGTATCTTATTTCGAAATAGCTTATTTAGAAATTGTGAGCTTCTACACAGTATTTATTTTGAAACTAGCCAATTAGCCCATCATAAAACGGGATTTTCAGGTCTCTCCTCCATGTCGGCTTTCTCTCTTGAGCCTCCGGTCTCTCGCTCCATCTCTCTCTTGCTCTCTCTCCTCCTCCTCCTCCTGCCTCCCCCCCCCAGCTCTCCTCCGCCTCCTGACTCTCCCTCTGTCTCTCTCTTTCTCTTCTCCTCCCCCTCCTGCCTCTCACTTGGGGGAGCATGGAGCCCAAATGGCCACTTGAGCCACTTGCTCCTATGTGGCGGCCTGGCCAAGCGGCGCAGAAGTCAGCCGAGTGCCACTGCGGGAGGCGAAGGGGGGCCGGGCAGTGACATTCACAGCCAGGGGGTGGGGCCTGGAGCCGCTGTCACACCGCACGTCACTGCCCCGCCCCCCTTCACCTCCCGCCATGGCGCTCGGCTGACTTATGCGCCGCTCAGCTGGGCCGCCGCGGGAGCAAGTGGCGCAAGCAGCTGTTTGGGCTCCCCTGTGGCGGCCTGGCTGAGCGGCACAGAAGTCAGCCGAGCGCCACGGCGGGAGGCGAAGAGGGGTGTGAAAGGGGGTGGGGTGGTGACGTACACAGCCGGGCCCCACCCCCTGGCCGTGTACATCACCGCCCTGCCCCCCTTCGCCTCCTGCAGTGGTGCTCGGCTGACTTCTGCACCGCTCAGCTGGGCCGCCATGGGGAGCAAGCGGCGCAAGTGGCTGCTTGGGCCCCGCGCTCCCCATGCAGCACTCCCGTTGTCTTCTATGGAAGACAAATTATTGTCTTCTATGGAAAAGAATGGATAATAGAGAAAATCACTGAGCCAACTGCACGGTGGGTACCAATGGTACCTGCAAAAAAGAAAAATGGAAAAATAAGAATCTGTGTGAACCTTAAAAGATTTACTGAATCAGTAGTCAGAGGAAAAGACATCTTCTTCTGGAGTGGCACGAGATACCATCTTCTCTATGCTAGATGTCTCTAGTTGTTTCTAACAAATTATGTTAACCAAAGAGAGTGCTAGATTGACTACATTCATTATGCCATTTGTCAGACTTTGTTTTCAAAGATTACCGGAAAATTTCCAAAGACAATTAAAAAATTCTCTCAGCTGCTCCAGTTTTAAAATTCTGTGATGTAAACAAGGGGTGAGGAACCTTAGGCGCGGGAGCTGAATGCAGCCCCCAGCTTGCCTGGATCCGACCCCTAAGACTCAGGGTTCCCCCCAGCATTAGAGAGCTTGTGCTGGTGCTTCAGCCCCTCCACTTCCCCACCATGGGGCTGGAGCACACAAAATCTTCTAGCCTCCCTCTCCCCCCCAGTCCTAGGCTCTGGTGTGAGAGGAGAATGTGAGGAGCGTCTTTGTCCTTCTCAGTCAAGGGCCACGCCAGTGAGGGTGTGTTTTTTGTTTTTGTTTCTTTACTTCTACTTGTGTGCAGCCCCCGACTGAGTTTTCTGTGAGTCAGCGGCCTCTGACCCAAAAAAGGCTCCTCACCGCTGTATTGTAAACAAACTCACCATGGTCAGTGCTGAAGCTATGGCCTTGGTAGTAGATTGTTGCAGCTGCATAGAACGGAGTGGAAGCTAATTGCTCTCTGCTCTTGTACACTTACAGAAAACAATCTGTGCCGATTGACAAAGTGTAAGGGCACTTAAGACCTTCTACAGATGTCTCGTGTATTGGGTTCCTTTACACTGAGAGATGACCATAAACTTCTTGTAACCCTTATCAACAGAAAAGGCCTCTAAAATGCCAATGTCTTTTAATAAAACTAATGCGATTTAAGCCAGTCACTGAATATATTCCTGGTACAAATCAAATAACAGACACAGTCACAGCCCAGCATCACACTAAGATGCTTATAGTCTAGAGGAAGATGCAACAGTTTACACGGCGGCTGTGGAAGCACACAGACCAGTGTGAAGTACCAGACTCTACATGCTACAAAAAGCAATATTGGCTTCAGGCCCACAGATGGGGGGAGTTAAAGGGAGGGCAACTACCCTGGGGTCCAGCAATTCTAAAAGGCCCAGGGCTCCTACTGCAACAGCAGCAGTGCCCAGAGCCCCGGGCCCTTTAATTGCTGCTGGGTGGCACTGAAGGCTGGCTGCCCCACTCCCACACAAGACACCCCCCCCACTCAAGTGCGGAGTCTGCCCCCATCCCACTGTCTAGGGCCCAGTGTGGTTGTCATCTTCCCTGCTTGGCTTATAAACACAAAGGCTGTGTCTACACTGGCACCCTTTTTCCGAAAAGGGATGCTAATGAGACACAGCGCAATTAAATCGCGGGGATTTAAATATCCCCAGCGGTATTTGTATGAACATAACTGCGCTTTTTTCCGGCTCGGGGTTTTGCCGAGAAAGCGCCAGTCAGATCTTGCGGAAAATAAACCCTTTTCCGCAAGATTCCTACTTTCAAGTAGGAATAAGAGATCTTGCGGAAAGGGTTTATTTTCCGCAAGATCGCGTCTAGACTGGCGCTTTTCTCCGCAAAACCCCGAGCCGGAAAAAGCGGCAGTTATGTTCATAAATACCGCTGGGATATTTAAATCCCCGCGATTTGCAATTGCGCTGTGTCTCATTAGCATCCCTTTTCCGAAAAAGGGTGCCAGTGTAGACACAGCCAAAAGTTTTAGTGATGTTCAGGCAGGATGTCCCGAACACTGTTGTATGCACTGCTGTAGCCATGTACCCAGGATACTAGACAGACAAGGTGGGTGTAATAATATCTTTTACTGGCCCGACTTCTGTAGGTGAGAGACAAGCTTCCGAGCTTACCCAGAGCTCTTCTGCAGGTCTGGGAAAGGTACCAGGGGCAGGTGCTCCTCACTGCCATGCTGGAGTCTCTGATTTAATTATTGACAAATCAAACTTGCAGAATTTCCAAATATTTTGTGCAGAATGTTTAATTTTTGGTGCAGAATTTCCTCAGGGGTATACTGTGCTGTTGAGGACACCAGTTCCTTTCACCGCCTCTATACCCGCAGTAAGAGAAAGCAGCTATGTGCCAGGTGAGATCGTACTAGGAACTTTTACCACCGCTAGCACAGTACATTGTGCACAATAGCCAGAGTAGGCCTGCTGCTGGCACAGACAATCTTCCCTGCACACTTTCCTAAATACGGTACAAATCTCAGCCCGCCTGAATGTGTCAGGCTGGGAACCAAAAAATAAATAAATAAATAAAACAACCAATGGTGCAGAGTCTTGCTTGATCCCTAGTTTATTATTTTATTTTATTTGTTCCTTTTATTTGTAAGTAGGGAGGATCATTTTCCCCTTCCATTGTAAGACATGGGGGAGACAGACAACACCTCACCTCCAAACTGGAGCTCTCCAGAGCATTCTTGCATATCTGAGGAGATGTGAGGTGCAGACCAGCCTTACTAACAGTAGCAGGGCTGCTTGTTACGCATATTCATTAGTACCATGTGAACAACAGGAACAGAAACCAGCATGGTATTAGTGTGATTACAAATGTGAGTACATTTGGAATTCCTGCACCACACCTGACAATCTGGCTTCCCCAGGAAACATTTTGCCATCCAAAAGAAGCTAAAAAAAATACTAAGTGGCATCAACATGGGTCAGGTAATGTTTGTATGTCCAGTAATTTGCACTAACTAGCTGGCTTTGTAGTACTATGTAAAATTATTGCTACTCTGATAAATGAATGTCCAGTGCATTCTTTTTAATGGCAATGCTTCTCAGGATATACTTGCTATTAAGTCTCAGAGGGGCAGCAGGTTTAATCTAACTTCAACAAGTAGTTCTGTGGCACCTGGGAGACTAACAAAAATATATATAATATCATGAGCTTCCGTGGGCAAAACCCACGTCTTCAGATGAGCTTGCTATTGTACACTCCTGACGCAGGGAAGGTAAGATAATGTATTGGATAATAATAAAAAAAATCAATGTATCCTCACTCAGTACTCAGATTTTATGCCACTAGCATATACTGCTTGGTCTCTTAATTGATTTGATTAACCTTTTAATGATATGAAAGGAAAGAAAAATGTATCATGCCTTTGCATGAGTCACAAAAGGATAATTTCTAGCACAAGCTAAAATAGCTTTCCTTAGTGAATCAAACAAAACTCAGAAAGTCATGCATCTAACCATGACAGTAAATGTATCATTGCACTGTAACCATGCTAGAAATCCTGCTGGTGGAGTGCTAATAGATTTTTTTTGGTGTATTTAATTAGTAACTGGATTGTAATCATCCCAAACATAACAAGAAATCTGTTATCTACAATAAGCCATTAAGAGACCACAGAATATGTTCCAAGAATAAAGTCCAGAGCATACACCTTAAACTTAAGACTACTTTCACCAAACACGGACACCCCACCAGAGAAGCAAATTACACCTTGGACTGGGCAACCCAAATATCCTGTAAGAATCTACTCAATACAGAAGGGGGGAAAAAACCCTCTGACCACATACCTCTCATTGTCACCGATTGCCCCAAATTGTAACTCCTCTGAGGTATCAGTAAACAATTACGACCCATCCCTGATGGGGACCACATCCTGAAAGGAATCTTTCCAGAATCCCTACTTCCGGCCTTTCAACAACACCCCAACCTCTCCAAACTCCTCATCAGAAGTAAGCTCCACACAGATCAAGACCCACCAACTCAAAGAGGCCATAACAACAGATGCCAAATCTGCAGACACATCTCCCCTGCTACAATGATCAGTACCCCCCCAAAACACACACACAACATGCCTTTCAAGATCCATAGGCCCTACACATGCCTATCATAATAATGTAGTGTACCTTATCCAGTGCACTAAAGGTAGCAATAAGAACTATGTGGTTGAAACCTAACAATCACCACTCCCTCGAATGAATTCACAAAGGAAAATTATAAAAGACTGTATCACCTGTGGGCAAACACTTTTCACACAACAGTCACTCGACATCTCACCACTGAAGTCTTTGTCCTCAAAGGAAACCTGCAAAATACCTTAAAATGCACCCTAGAATGCTCAGGGAGCTGATAGAGGAGGTATCTGAGCCATTAGCTATCATCTTTGAAAAGTCATGGAAGTCGAAGGAGATTCTAGAAGACTCCTCCAAACCCCTACCCCCAAGCCTCACTAATGTGGCCCCAACTGTGCTGGTGGGAGCAGGGGACATGGTACTGGGGAAGGGTGCTAGTGGGGACAGGGGTAGGGGACAGAGTGCTGGGGTGGGAACAGGGTGCCAGTGGGGGCAGAGGTCAGGGTGCTGGGTTGAGAACAGGGTGCCAGTGGGGGCAGGTGCCAGGGTGCCAGTGGGTGCTGGGGCAGGGGACAGGGTGTTAGTGGGGGCAGGGGACAAGATGCTGGGGTGGGAACAGGGTGCTAATGAGGGCAAGGGACAGGGTGCTGGGGCGGGAACAGGGTGCCAGTGGGGGCAGGAGACAGGATGCCAGTGGGTGCTGAAGCAGGGGACAGGGTGCCAGTGGGTGCTGGGGCAGGGGACAGGGTGTTGGTGGGGGTAGGGGACAGGGTGATGAGGCAGGTAGCAGGCTGCCGGTGGGTGCTGGGGCAGGAAACAGGGTGTTGGTGGGGGCAGGGAACAGGGAGTCCCCAGCACGTGCCTCCTCCAGGGACTCCTATCTCCTCCCCCCCGCCCCACAGAGGAGGGAAGTCCATGCATGCCTCCTCTGGGGACTCCTACCCCTTCTCCCTCCCCCCTCCCCAACAAGGGAAGGACATCCCTGGCATGCCACAGACCTGCCCTTTCAGGTACTGCGCCGGCTGTTTGGGGTAGGGGGAGCAGCCAGAGCACTTCCTGAAACCCCGGAAGTGGCACAGCTGCGGGACTTCTGTCCACCCCGCAGGAAGCTGGCGCTATCTCCATTGTCGCTGGAGGTAGGTAGTGGGGCTTCTTGGGGGTGCAGGGAAATGGGGTGGGGGCCCTGAATGCCTTGTGATCGACTGGTTGGGCCCTCCCGATTGACCAGTCAATCGTGATCAACGGGTTGGTGACCATAGCTCTAGTTGTCCGGATCATTTTGAATTATGATCCTGTCTTCCAAAGCACTTGCAACCCCTCCCAGCTTGGCATCATCTGCAAACTTAATAAGTGCACTCTCTATGCCAATCATCCAAATCGTTGATGAAGATATTGAACAGAACCGGCCCCAAAACAGACCCCTGAGGAATCCCACTTGTTATGCCCTTCCAGCATCACTGTAAACTGTTACTAACTACTCTGAGAACAGTTATCCAGCCAGTTATGCACCCACCTTATAGTAGCCCCATCTAGGTTGTATTTACCTAGTTTATTGATAAGAAGGTCATACGGAACTGTGTCAGATGCCTTACTCAAGTCTAGGTATACCACGTCCACCGCTTCTTCCTTATCTACAAGACTTGATATCCTATCAAAGAAAGCTATCAGATTGGTATGAGATGATTTGTTCTTTACAAATCCATGGTGGCTGTTACCTAACACCTTATTTTCTTCCAGATGTTTGCAGACGAATTCCTTAATTACTTGCTTCATTATCTTCCCTGGCACTTCTGGAATCTTCCTTGTCTTCTGGAATCTTCGACCGCTCCTGTAAACCTCACTCCATGAAGCATAAGGGAGCGGTCGACAAAGGTTTCCCCTGTCGACCAATCCGCGTCTTGACTCGCGCGTTGTGCCGACGATCAGCTGAGCCAGCACAGCGCGGTGGCCATTTTTATTTTAATGAAGCCGGGAATATTTAAATCCCTGCTTCATTGACTATGTCGGGTAGCCTATTTTACATGCCTCCGTCGGCAGAGGCACGTAGTCTAGACGTACCCCTGTTTACCAGCTTTGTTAAGTGGAAGTTCTGTTGGAGGGGCAGGGAGGAGGGAAGCCCCTGCTGTTTAGAGGGAAGGGGACTGGCTTTTAGACAAACTTCTATCAGGGATGATCTAGATGGGGCCTGGTCCTGCCATGAGGGCAGGGGACTGGACTCAATGACCTCTCAAGGTCCCTCCCAGTTCTGGTGTTCTATGGTTAGGGGGCAGTGAGTGAATTGTTGTGGGTGTTGTGTGTTTTTCGGGGGGGGTTTTGGGAGGGGGGTTGTTTTGACTGGTTCACTATTACATTGAGACTCATCTTCTAGGCAGCTTCTAATCCATTTGATGAATACCAAACTTCTAGAACTGTAATCCTCTGTAGGATATCACAGCTACAGAGTCCTGTACCTGGACTTCATAGTCTACTTTACTTACAACTGCAGTGTACTTGAAGTGAGGCCAGCATGGTTAAAGGGGCAACACACATCTGTCTGCTTCTCTCTCCCAAACATGCACACCTACAGCGTGTATGTCTCTGTCTGTCTTTTTCACACACTCTTGGTGCTGTGCAGCCTAGTATGAACCATCTGGAGGCGAGAGTGGCGCACTCCGGGGGGTAGTATGGGTTCATCATCACGGTCAGTTTCAGCAGGGAAGTATTTGCAGCCACTGACCTGTCTCTATTGGATTTCTTCCCGCCTACCTCGGCCCATGATGCTTCTAGAGTATGAGACTACATTAACATGTTAACCCTCGAGGACTCGGCCAAGTGCTAGTTCATCATTTATAGCAAGACATTCCGGAAGAAATATTCCACCTTCTGAATCCACCACCTCAACCAAGCTTCACAATCATGAGAGCTGTGTACAGTACTAAATTGTTTAAAACTTATGCTATATATGTATATACTGCCTTTTGCCTGCTGAAAAGAATTTCCCTGGAACCCAGTCCCTGCCCCCATATACATTTAAGTTTATGGGGAAATTGGATTAGCTTAACATTGTTTCACTAAAGCAGCATTTTTCAGGACCATAACTATAACAGTAAGTGAGGAGTTACTATATAGTTCCTATTTTCAAGAAAGGGAGGAAAAATGATCCAGGAATTTACAGCTCAATTGAATGCAAAGTCTTGGAACCAATTTTGAAAGAGAACATAGTTAAGGACACAGAGATGAAAGGTAACTCAAATAAAATACAATATGCTTTTACCAAAGGTAGCTAATGGCAGACCAACTTGATCTCCTTCTTTGAGAAGATAACTGATTTTTTAGACAAAAGGACATGCAGTAGATCTAATCTACCTGGATTTCAGAAAGGCATTTGAGATACAGTTCCCCATGGGGAAACTGTTAGTTAAATTGGAAAAGATAGGGATTAATAGGAGAACTGAAAAGCGGATAAGAGAAGTTAAAGGGAAGGCTCCATCAGTCCACTGAAAAGTGGACTGCTGGGCTGGAGAAACATTACTAGTGGAATTCCTCCAGGACCAGTCTTGAGGCCAATCATATTTAACATTTTTGTTACTGACTGTGGCACAAAGAGTAGGAGTGTGCGAATGAAATTTGTGGCTAACACAACATTGGAAAACAACATTGGGAGATATTGTCATTATGGAGGAGGAATGGACTATCATACAAGATGCTCTGCATAACCTTGTAAACCTTGTAATAGAAATGGAATGAAATTTAATAGTGCAAAGTCATCCATTTAGGGCATGGGTGGGCAATAATTTTTGGCTGGGGGCCACTTCAAAAAGTTTTGAAGTGTCCCCGGGCCACCCAGAAGGGGAGGGGCCTAAACCAGAAGGAGCGGAGCCAGTACGCTTCTGGGCTACCCCACCCACAGACCATGATTGGTCTGGGGGTTGGGGAGCCCCTTTGGCCCCCCGTTCCCACTAGGCACCCACACCACGTCCTGCTGCGTGCTCCTCGCAGGGCGGGGGTAGGGTGGGAGGAGGCTTCGAGTACTCCCCTGCTCCCAGATCAATCATGGTCTGTGGGTGGGGTAGCCCAGAAGTGTACTGCCCCTCCCTTCCGGTTTAGGCCCTGACCCTTCCAGGCCTGGGGGCAGGGGAAGTGCCCGAAGCCTCCTCCCGCCCTGCGAGGAGCACATGGCACTTTGATGTGCCGTGCGCTCCTCACAGGGCTGGGGCAGGGCAAAGGAAGTTTTGCACAGCTCCCCCATCCCCAGGCCCTGAATGGCCTGGGGCCAAGGGCAGCGCCTGAAGCCTCCTCCCGCCCTACCCCCACCTCGCGAGGAGCAGGCAGCATTTCGAAGTGCTACATGCTCCTCACAGGGTGGAAGGAGGCTTCGCGCACTTCCCCCACCCTCAGGCCAATCAGGGTCTGGGGGCAAGGGAGCTGCGAAGCTTCCTTTGCCCTGCCCCTGCCCCCGCCCTGTGTAAGCGTACGGCACTTTGAAGTGCAGCATGCTCCTTGCAGGGTGAGAGGAAGTTTCATGCGCTCCCCCAACCCCAGACCCCAATTGGCGTGGAGGCGGGGGAGCAGCAGGGCCTCCGCAGGCCAGATCAACCTGCTTGGTGGGCCAGATCAGGCCCTTTTGCCCACCCTGATTTAGGGACTAATAAGAATTTTTGCTGTGAGTGGGGGGGGCATATCAGTTGGAAATGGCAAAGGAGAAGAAAGACCTGGGTGTATTGATTGATCATAGGATGACTATGAGCCACCAATGGGATGTGGTTGTGAAAAAGACTAATGCAGTCCGAGGATGCATAAGGCGAGGTATTTCTATTAGAGGCAGGGAAATGTTAGTACCCTTTTATAAGGCACTGGTGAGATCTCACCTGGAATATCGTGTGCAATTCTGCTCTCCCATGGTTAAGAAAGCTGAAGTCAAACTGGAACAAGTGCAGAAAAGGCTATTAGGATGATCCAAGGAATAGAGATTCAAAGTGGTTGGCATTTTTAGCCCAACCAAAAGAAGACTGAGGGGACATACAATTGTTCTCTGTAAATACATCAGATAGGAGAAATAACAGGGTGAGAGAAAAGTTATTTAAGTTAAGTGCAAATGTGGACCAAAAAACAAATGGATTTAAACTGGCTATCAGCAAGTTAGTGCCATGTCTACACTGCACACCTCACAACGGCATGGCTGTGCAGCTACAGCTGCGCCATTGTGAGGTATGCAATGTAGCTGCTCTTCATCACCAGGAAGACCTCTCTCAACAAAATAAAACCACTTCCAATAAGGGCAGTAGCTTTTCTGCCAGCAGAGCATCTCCCATTGACAAAACACGGTCTACTCCAGAGTTTTTGGTCATTAAAACTTTTGTTGTTCTGAGGAGCTGTTTTTTCAGACCTCTGACAAAAGTTTTAATGACTAAAGTGTGGTGTTGACATAGCCATAGGCTTGAAATTAGACAAAGCTTTCTAACCATCAGAGTAAAGTTCTGGAACAGCCTTTCAAAAGGTGCAATGGGGACAAAAACAGCAAACATCTCCAATGGCGGGGGATGGAATGCTAGCTGGGAGAGCTCTGAGGCTATGTCTACACTACAGGCTTCTTGCACAAGAAGCTTTTTGCGGAAGAGATCTTCCACAAAAACTTCTTGAGCAAGAGAGTGTCCACACTGCAAAAGCGCATTGGAAAAGCGATGCGCTTTTGTGAAAGAGAGCGTCCAGACAGCATGGACACTCTCTTGAAAGGAAACTCTGATTGCTATTTACAGAATGGCCACCAGGGCACCTGGGCTTTTTTTGATTGCCTCTTTTTGCGCAAAAAAACCCTGTTGCCCGTCCACACACACCTTTATGCGCAAGAGCTCATGCACAAAAAGGAGTTATTCCTCATAGAAAGAGGAACACCTACACCGGAAAAACCCCTCTGCTCTTTCGTTTTAGTTGCGCAAAAATGCGCTTGAGGTGTGGACGCTCCGCGAGTTCTTGCGCAAAAATGGCCATTTTTGTGCAAAAACTCTGTAGTATAGACCTAGCCTGAGTTACTACAGAGAGTTCTTTCCCAGGTACCAGGCTGCTGGGTCTTGCCCACATGCTCAGGGGCTAACTGATCACTATGTATAAAGTCAAGAAGGAATTTTCCCCCAGGTCAGATTGGCAGAGACTCTAAGGTTGGTGAGATGGGGTGTGTGGGGGGGGGGGGACTTGCCTTCCTCTGCAGCATGGGGCCTGGGTCACTTGCAAGTTTAAACTAGTGTACATGGTGGGTTCTCTGTAACTTGAAGTCTTTAAATCATGGTTTGAGGACTTCAGTAACTCAGCCAAAGGTTAAGAGTCTGTTACAGGAGTGGGCAGGTGAGGTTTTGGAACATATAGAAAAACTTAATGTTAACAAATCTCCGGGACCGGATGGCATTCATCCAAGGGTTCTAAAAGAACTCAAATGGGAAATTGCTGAACTATTATCTGTGGTTTGTAACCTATCCCTTAAATCGGCTTCCTTATCTAATGACTGGAAGGTAGCCAACGTGACACCAATATTTAAAAAGGGCTCTAGAGGCGATCCGGGCAATTACAGACCGGTAAGTCTAACTTCAGTACCTGGCAAATTAGTCGAAACAATAGTAAAGAATAAAATTGTGAAGCATGTAGAAGAACATAATTTGTTGGACAAAAGTCAACATGGTTTCTGTAAAGGGAAATCCTGTCTTACTAATCTATTAGAGTTCTTTGAAGGGGTTAACAAACATGCGGACAAGGGGGATCCAGTAGATATAGTATACTTAGATTTCCAGAAAGCCTTTGACAAGGTCCTCACCAAAGGCTCTTGTGTAAATTACATGGCCATGGGATAAGAGGAAGGTCCTTTCTTGGATTGAGAACTGGTTAAAAGACAGGAAACAAAGGGTAGGAATAAATGGTAAATTTTCAGAATGGAGAGGGGTAACTAGTGGTGTCCCCAAGGGTCAGTCCTAGGACCAATCCTGTTCAACTTATTCATAAATGATCTGGAGAAAGGGGTAAGCAGTGAGGTGGTAAAGTTTGCGGATGATACCAAACTGTTTAGGATAGTCAAGACAGAAGCAGACTGTAAGGGACTCCAAGAAGATCTCACCAAACTGAGTGATTGGGCAACAAAATGGCAAATGAAATTTAATGTGGATAAGTGTAAAGTAATGCACATCGGGAAAAATAACCCCAACTATAATGTACAGTATGATGGGGGCTAATTTGGCTACGACAAATCAGGAAAGAGATCTTGGAGTTATCGTGGACAGTTCTCTGAAAACTTCCACACAGTGTGCAGCGGCGGTCAAAAAGGCAAATAGGATGCTAGGTATTATTAAGAAAGGGATAGAAAATAAGACCCAGAATATCTTACTGCCCTGTATAAAACTATGGTACGCCCACATCTTGAATACTGTGTACAGATGTGGTCTCTCACCTCAAAAAAGATATTTTGGCCTTGGAAAGGGTTCAGAAAAGGGCAACTAAAATGATTAGGGGTTTGGAACGGGTCCCATATGAGGAGAGGTTAAAGCGACTGGGACTTTTCAGTTTAGAAAAGAGGAGACTGAGGGGATATGATAGAGGTGTATAAAATCATGAGTGGTGTGAGAGGGCCGATAAAGAAAAGTTATTTATTAGTTCCCTAAATAGAAGAACTAGAGGACACCAATGAAATTAATGGGTAGCAGGTTTAAAACTAATAAAAGAAAGTTCTTCTTCACACAGCGTGTAGTCAGCCTGTGGAACTCCTTGCCAGAGGAGGCTGTGAAGGCTAGGAATATAACAGAGTTGAAAGAGAAGCTATATAATTTCATGGAGGTTAGGTCCATAAAAGGCTATTAGCCAGGGGATAAAATGGTGTCCTTGGCCTCTGTTTGTCAGAGGCTAGAGAGGGATGGCAGGAGACAAATCGCTTGATCATTGTCTTCGGTCCACCCCCTCTGGGGCACCTGGTGCTGGCCACTGTTGGCAGACAGGATACTGGGCTAGATGGACCTTTGGTCTGACCCGGTACGGCCGTTCTTATGTTCTTATGTGCAATGTGCAGGAGGTCAGACTAGATGATCATGATGGTCCTTCTGGCCTTAAAGTCTATGAGGATCAGGGGAGTGCAAAGGTAGCTCAAGGCCAACTTTGCATCTCTTCCCCATCCTGCATTATTCTCTGTGTTATGTGACCATTGTCTCAGGGACTCTGAATAGTTTCTTAACATCTAACAGCTGTAGTTTAGCAGTCAGATTGAAGATTTTTAATAGTGCACAACTACATCGATTTGCCAGGAGACTCCTGAGCATAGTTGCCACCACTTAAAAATTACAAGTGTAATCAAAAGCAATCATTATTACCTCTGAATTGCTTCCTTTAAAGCCACTCAGCCTTCAGCTTGAACTGTGACATTGGGAGTTCCTGGATTCATCAACATGACACCTGCAAGGGAAGACCAGGTGCTTCAAAGAGAGGTGTTGGTGAACGAGTCATTCACACCTTTTCCTCCAAGTCCATTGGTGTCATCAGTTGGGACACTGCAGTGCTGGACATGTGTTTCAGATGCAACGTGGAACTCTGGCTTAGTCATTAGAGATTTCACTTAACTTTTCTCCAAGATTAGATGTGTTGGTGCCAGTTCCCCAGCCAAATCTCAAACTGGACAATTACATCCTACCTCACCAAATTTCCTCTGTACTTTCAAAGGGAGAAGTTGTGCTTTGTTTGCTTCCTAAAAATTCAGTTGGGAAAAAAGGACTGCTGCATTTGACCCCAGAGGTGGCTGCATTTCCGTGACATGAAACAATTCCTGTATAGATACAAACATTGAGAAATAATTTGGGCAGCCACATGAATGAAAAGCACTGTATAAAAATAAGGGACTGTTATTATTACTCGTGATTTTTATGCTTAGCCTTTGGGATTGGAGCTAGGAATGTTAAATTTAGATTAATCAACTAATTGAATGGTCGATGGAATTTGCATCGACTATTCAATTAGTCGATATGGGCGCTTCCACCTTTGAAATGTAGCAAGAACCCTTCTGGCTTTTGCTACATTTCAATGGCAGAAGCGACATGGGGAGCACGGGGCAAGTGGGGGATTCAAGCAGTCCCCCGCTGGCCCCATGCTCCTCGGACGCTTTGCTTTTGAAATATATAAGAGTCCCGGGGCCTCTTGTACATTGCAAAAGCAGGGAGCACGGGGCCAGCGGGGGACTGTTTGGATCCCCCACTCATCCCATACTCCCTGCAGCGCTTCTGCTTTTGAAATGTAGCAAAAGCTACATTTCAAAAGGTAGAAGCACCGCCAGTTCCCCACTGTGTCGCTTCCCCTCCCCCCCACACACACACACGGTGCTGGGGGCAACTGGCTTTTAAGCTGGCTCCCCCCAGCACTGGCTCCTGCTCCCCTGCTTTGCTGCCTCTCTCTGATAGAGGCAGCAAGGTGGGCGGGGAGCAACTAATCAAGTCAGTAGTCGACTATCCGATAAGCATATGCATATCAGATCATCAACTAGTCTCTTACATCCCTAATTGGAGCACTGACAAGGTGAGAGTGTTCTTCAGTGCTCAGTAGGAGACCAAAAGTCCCATCTGGCAAGATGCTGAATGCTCTCAAATCCCACTAACATCAGTGCAATCCTAGGGCACTCACCCCATTACATGATCAAGGGCCTATGCACTTTCCAATCTTACACTTTCTTTTCTGACTGAAGGGTTGGTAGGTAATTCCTCTTTAGAGGCATGAAAGGCTTATAACACAGCTGCATGGATTGTACTGCTAGGAAGTTAGAGAAAATAAGGGTCTCTGCAGAGCTCCAGTAGGGAAGCAGATGGAGCCATGTGAGCATAGAAAAAGATAAGTCTGTGGAATTGCTAAACTGAGCCATCTGTGTTCATGTGACTGACTTGTTCCAAAACAATCAGTTCTGGCCCAGTGGAAAGCAGTGTGTCAATTCATAGTGTGGCCCCCAAAACACAGAGAAAATAATTTCACCCATCTCAAAGCCAGCCTAAACATCACTTATTCCCAGAGCTGGGCATGAGATTTTCTGTGAAATAGCTAGGAGCTGCCCCAAAAGTCTCAGCCTTTAAGTGGTGAATTGATCTCTACATGCAACAGCTTACTGCAGCAGTTTATAACCCAGTCACAAAGCTACAGGATTTATTTTTACACTGCATCTAAAGTAGACACAAGTATATTCTCTCACTCATTCTCTCTGGCAGAGTCACAGGACACAACTAAGCATAAATTAGTTGTGCACCAGAACTCTCAGGTGCTTGTTTTAATATTCAGAGTTCCTACTCCAAGAATGTCAGTGCACATCCTCAAAATGACAGCCGTGTGCTGCTGCATATGTATCCCTCTGTGACAGCCCCCAGCTGGATAGCCTGACCCTTTAGTTCAAGCTATAGACTTGTGCTTTCTGCGTTGGAGATCCCTGGTCCTAGCCAAGATTGCAGCCCTCACACAGAGATCCCTCCAGAGCACACACGATCCTCAGAGGCTGGCTGGATTTCCTGTCTAACGAAAAAAAAAGCAATAGGCAGAGACAAAGGCAAGATAATCAGTGCACGGGACAAAACCTAACTGGATTCCCCCTCACCTCCCAACCTTCCACCAACTCTTTCACAAACAGACTTTCTTCTGCCATCTTCTTCCCCAGCCCTACTGAGAAAGTTCTGCAGCTGGTAAAAAGATTTTGAACTCATGAGCAGTTAATCCTCAGAGGAGGTGACTGGAGAGAGAGAAGCAGATAACTAGGGAGGGGTGAAGCGAGGGAGGCAGCGTTCTCCGGGGTGGTTTATTCAAGTGTATGGTTCTCCAGTTGCTGAAGGAAATGGCGCACAATGGCACGAGGCCTCACACTGGAAGGTGTACAGACCAGGAGACAACCACCCCACCGATACTCTCAGGTACCTTCCCTGTGCCATTTACTCACCCCACTAAGCCAGCCCCCAATAACACAACTCCCTTACCTGGTTACCATGACAACCAGTCACCCACCACACACACATCTCTGCTTCCACCACTCGCTCCTCTCCCTTTCCCAAGGGGCTCACACACGGCAATGCTCAGCATCACAATGCCTAACTTTTAGGAGCCATGAAAGCCACAGGATCAACACTGTGATCAACAAAGCCTGAGACAGGCTCCGCCTTATATAATGACTAGGGAAGAGACCGGCACCTCTGAATACCATCCATAAAAGCCAACATGCTAGGAACTGTCTCAGCCAGCCAACAAGGAGACGCTGATGAGAAGTCCTGAGCCCCACCTCTCTCTCAATGTTGGGCACATGGCTTCAGGCACTTATCTCTGCTAGTGATCCACAGCCAGAAACGCCTCTCCAAGAGTCAGACAGCCAAGGCGCCTGCCAGTTGTTGTGAGAATGAGTTAGGCCCTCTCCCCTCTTTACTCCAACAGCCAGAAGAGATACTGCAGGTGCCAACCTTATAGCTGTTAGCCTAGTGATCCAAGCACTGACCTGGCAGGGATCCCAGTTCAATCCCTCCCTCTACTAGAGGTGAAGATAAGAACCTGTCACTGCTCAAGCATTGTGCTGTGAGACAGTCTGGCATGGGATTGGGGGAGGGAGGGAGGGAACTCGGTCTCTCCTGCTGAAGCTGTTCCACTGTGGACAAATGATCAGAGGATGCCTGGGCCAGAGAGAGAAAGCAACAGGACAACTATGACTCTGCAGCCTGATGCAAGATGGGCAGCAGCCGCACGTTTTCCTCTGGCGACCAGATTTTTGAATGGGACCAGGTTGGGTAGGCAGCATCTGCGTATGCCTACAGATGGGGCCTTGCACATGAGAAAGGCAGGTGAACACCAATTTTCCGCCATTTTGTGGATCACACTGTGGCATAGGTGGGAGAGAAGCATTCGAACATCTAGAGTGTGCAGGGTAGGCCAGGAAGCAGAAACGTTGGCACTTTGGGAGCTTCTCTCTCAAAAACTTCGGTGCAGAGTGAATTTAGGCACCTGTGGGGTTCAGTGGGAGTTTTATGAACCTGGGATTTAGATGTCTAGTCCCCCATGTCACATATATACCTAATTCTCTCACTCACCCCTGTCAGTTATCTAGTTACCACCAGTGGGCACACATCCCTCCAGACACTCTCCTCTCTCCCCCATTCCCTCCTCTCAGTTACCTACCATCACTTTTCACTCACGTTACTTTGCCGATTGCTCTCCCAGATAGCAGGGAAAGGATCTTCTTGTCTTCTCTCATAGGTGGCAGGGAAGCAGGAGCTATGGGAATCATTTCCCTTGATTCCTTCCAAGATGCAAGGGCTTCTTCTCCTCATCTTTGGCCCTATCTTCCCTTCCTGCCCACCACGAGGGGCCTGGGTATTGAATTTCACATCTGGCTGTATGCCTCTCTTCCCCAGAGCCACCAAGTCCTTGGCTGCTTGAGAAATGCCAGGGGAGAGAAAGGATTCGGCCACCTGCTGCTGCTGCTTGAAGGGATGGGCAGCACACAGGCTGGTGAAACAAGGGGAAGTGAGTTCATGAGCAGCTTCGAAGCAGGTTACTAATTTAGAAGTATTTAGCATTTTTGTGCTTCCCAGTCATGGTTTCCTCTGTGACTCTCTCATCACTGCAGCTCTCTGTGAACATAGGTCCAAACATCTGTTCTTCTGCTGTTAGTAGCAAAGCTCTGACCGACAATGAGAAGAGCAAGATTTGGCCTTTGGTCCATGAAGTTGTGGGCTACTAATATGAAAAATAAACAAATCTCCACCCCACATGTGAATTTTAAAAAAGAGCTCCTGTTTATAATCTCTTCTGCAGGTCCCTTGGGGCTAAATAGATAAATACAGATCTATACTGCATGTCAGCATACGTGTGTGTGTGTGTGTGTGTGTGTGTGTGTGTGTGTGTGTGTGTGTGTGTGTGCATAAAAATATATATACACACCAACACCCACATATCCAGGGTGTCAGGGAAGTATGGAATAGATTATAAAAAGGTGCTACTTATACTCAAATGTGGGTTTGTTTACTTTTCATAATAATATCCCAAAGCCAAATGTATTAGTTGTTAACCATATTTTCCCCTTCCCCTTTTAACAGTAATGTTCCTGCTTCTGTCTCCATGCAGAGCTCAAGAGGAAAACATAACTATGATGTTTGCCCATGGTATGGATAATAGCAAAAGTGCTTTTGTTATCCCAACAGTACTGCTACCACTACAGAACGACAGCCACTCTAACACCTCTATGTCTCTGGCAAGCCATGAGATGGCAGATTTCTCCCAGGAACACAGGTCAGAGAGGAACAGTACTGTCCTGCAGTATGAACTGAGACCAGGGGAAATAGTAGCAGCCAGCATGGTTTTTGGAGCATTATGGTTGTTCTCTGTCTTTGGAAATTCCCTCGTTTGCTTAGTGATCCACAGGAGCAGGAGAACTCAGTCTACCACCAACTACTTTGTGGTCTCCATGGCTTGTGCTGATCTCCTCATTAGCATGGCAAGTGCTCCGTTCGTGCTGCTCCAGTTTATGTCTGGCAGGTGGACCCTTGGAAGCATCATGTGCAAGCTAGTGAGATATTTTCAGTATCTCACCCCTGGAGTCCAGATCTACGTGCTGCTCTCCATCTGCGTAGACAGGTTCTACACAATTGTCTACCCTTTGAGTTTCAAAGTGTCCAGAGAAAAAGCCAAGAAAATGATTGCAGCGTCTTGGATCTTTGATGCCGCTTTTGTGTCCCCAGCTTTCTTCTTCTATGGCTCTAGTTGGGACAACCATTGCAACTTTTTCCTCCCTTATTCTTGGGAGGGAGCTGTCTATAGCATCATCCACCTGCTGGTGAGTTTTTTGATTCCATCCATTTTCATCATCCTGTTTTACCAAAAGGTCATCAAATACATTTGGAGGATAGGTACTGATGGCAGAACAGTCAGGCGGACCATGAATATAGTTCCAAGGACAAAAGTGAAAACCATCAAGATGTTCCTGATGTTAAATTTAGTATTTCTACTATCATGGCTCCCTTTTTATGTGGTGCAGCTGTGGCACCCACAGGAAACAGACTACAGAAAGAGTTCCTTGGTTTTTATGGCTATCACTTGGATATCCTTTAGTTCTTCAGCCTCTAAGCCCACCCTGTACTCAGTGTATAATGCAAACTTCAGGAAAGGGATGAAAGAAACATTTTGCATGTCCTCTATGAAGTGCTACCGAAGCAATGCATACACCATCACCACCAGTTCCAGGATAGCCAAAAAAAATTATGTCGGAATCTCAGAAATCCCTGCACCAACCAAAACTGTAACCAAAGACTCAATCTATGATTCATTTGACAGAGAAGCAAAGGAAAAAAAGCTTGCGTGGCCTATTAATTCAAACCCACCAAATACATTTGTCTAATAGATTTGAGTAATTATTATGCACCACTAAATCAAAGAGATTTATCTTTTTTGAACAGACATATTTACATATTTTTGCATACAGTTTAAAGGGAGACAAAGATTTGCTTTATTTTATTAAATGCATTGATTTTCTTGTATACTTGGTGGGGTGTTTTTTGGTTTTTTTTATTTTCGTTACATTCTGCTTTTTGGAACAATTATCCTAGAACCGTGAACAGTCTTTTTAAAAAGATCACATACTATCTGCATGTAAATAAAAGAAAAAATGCTTTTTAATATTGCATGTTGGCCACTGTGTACATAAGTGTGTAAAGCTAAGTCCACACAGATTTCCTCAGAGATAATGTTGGACTGGGTATTGTCTCCTTGTGGAAAGCTTGTGGTGAGATCTTCGGAAGTAGTCAACTTAGCTTAACTTTGCTCCCGTGGAAGTTAATGGCAAAACACACACTGACTTCTGTGAAGCAGAGCTAGCCCAGTACTAAATGCTTTTGAATATCCCTCCTCCTCTGAAGGGCTCCTGTTGCATTTTATGCCTAAGGAAATCTCTCTTTTGCCTTGCGTTGCATTGACTTATTAATATTTCTATGAGATATTCCACCTTCCCTCCCCGAACACATACAAACATGTAGGTCTATGAAAGAAAGGCAAGTCAAGATCTGCAACCTTCAGACACTTAGAAAAGTGAGTGCACATGTGACTAGTCTCACCAAGTTCAATGGAACTGCTCACCTGTGTAAAAAGTTACTTGTGGATCTGGGCTAAAGCACCATGTGTCCCAGGGGAACTAGCATTTGGCTTATGATTTTGAATAAGTAAAACCAAAACTAAAAACAGAAATTCACTGCATATTAGTGCAATGAATTTGGGGAAGGAGATGGGGCCAGAGCATGGGTTTTAATATATCTTTGTGCAGCACCTTACACAATGGGGTCCAATCCCCAACTGGAGTCTCTAAGTGCTACTGTAATACACATTTTTAGAGATTAAATTGCCAGAACCAAGGATCCCTGGTGTTTACTTGGGGCTTTTTAAACCAAATTGTATCACTCACATATGTTTTATAAATGGGCATTGTCCTGAAAGCTTTGCACACCTTTTAAGTGGGAAAGGAATTGTTCTGATGCCTTAGAAACCCTTTCCTTTGCTCTTTCAAATCTTGACCCCCTGTTACCAAAGGAAGAAGAGGGATGACCAACAGGTTAGGACCAATAACACTTCTTGGATCAGAGGAAGTCACTAGAGAATTACGCAACATTCTCCCTTCCCACCATTCTCTGAAGTACTAGTGGGTTTTCTGTATAGTTTTTCCAGGATCATCAAGCCAAGGCCTGAATGTGACTCTCCTGACATTTTAGCACACATGTTAAATGGCCCGTGCATATCTATGAGTCACAGAGATGAAAAATAGGATAGCGTGTTCTGTATCCTTCACCATAGGTAGGAGTATCAGCTTCCCTGTTATGATAATACACACTTCTGCAGCACCTTTTTATGCAACGATCCAAATGTGCTTTGCACAGGTGGGTCACAAATATTATCCTAATTTGACAAGTGGGGAAGCTAAGGCACAATATACATTTGAAGTTACTGACCCCAATTGGCAGAGCTGGGAATAGAACCCACATTTCTTTGCTCCCTAGTCCATGCCCTAACCACTGAACTTCCTGGCCCCCTGACAAATATGACATTGTCAGCATCCCTGAGTTATATACGTTACACCATAGGCCTTCTGGCTATTTTGGAAGAGGCATTATTCCTCGTAGCATGAAGTTTACAGATTTCGGAATAAGCCTTCTGTTATTTTGAAATTATTTCGAAATAACGGAATGGAGGTGTAGATGCTTGCATTGTTATTTTGAAATAATGCTAGTTATCTTGAAATAACGGTGCAGTGAAGATGCATCTTTAGTCTTTAAGGTGACACAGGATTCCCTGTTGTTTTTGCAAATATGTCAGCAATTCCTGGAGCTGGCTACCCACAGAAACCGCATAAATTATGTCGATACCTTTAGGAATCAAGTCAAGTCAGTGCAACAAAAATATACATGCAGCCTGATCAAATCTCCATTCCCAGATCCCAATCTATAGTCCTTATTCAACCAAAATGCCTACTGAAAAGTAGGCCTGTGTTGGATTAATACAACTGATGCTATACACACACATGCACAAACGTATATGTACATATACATGCACACACAAACACACTTGTTCTGCAGGGGGTTCAATGTTTGATTCTGAAAGTATAAAGATTGCTTATTCATAATTTTTAGGCATTTCTCTTTTCTGATTAGACATAATTAACCACTTGGTGGCACTGTGGACACTGGGCAGGTAAGTACAGCTGATAACGTTTGTCACTTCTATAATGTAGGTTAAATGCCAGTTTCATAGCAACAAGAGAAATAAGAGCTGCTTAAAAATCATGAGCACCAAAAAAGAACTGCAGCAGTAAAGGAGACCTTAATTAATCTCTCATTGTGGTCAAATACAGAATCATGTCTAAGTTCTGGGTGAAATTCAAATACAATGCCCAAAGCCACCTGAAGAGTATTTTAATTTCTAACCATTAAAGACCCAAATTGTAAATCCAGTATTGCTTAGTTGCTAGTTCAGCCCAACCAAACTTTAAATTGACCTTAACAACATTATTGGGCAAACGCATCTCAGATCCACTGACTTTGGATTGGTTACTCCAGAGATAAATGTGTCCCATTATGTCTGAACTACAAATACATTTCTGGCATATACTACAGAGTTTGGGAAATGACAACTCATGACAACACCCGGTTACACAAACATGGAGGTTAATGAAGATTCTTACTCTAAATAGAAAGTTGACTAGAGTACGAGATGTATTTGATTTTTCCTTATGTAGGTATCAGCATCATTATTAAGAACTTACCAGTATATGGGTATGTCTACACTAACCCCTAGTTCGATCTAGGGAGGCTAATGAGGGCGACCGAAATAGCAAATGAAGCACGGGATTTAAATATCCCGCGCTTCATTAGCATGTTCCCGGCCGGTCGCCATTTTAGAAATTGACTAGCCTGAAGTAATCATTCACAACTTCAGCTGGGAGTCAAAGGCAGGAGTTTAGTGCTTCTGAAAATCAACTCCTCAATTAAGGCCACCCTCAGAAAATTTACACATTCACCAGAAATTTGCAAAATGAAAAATGTTGACTGAATCCAATATACTTCTATTTGGAAATGCTGTTGAGGTGCCCATCGGTATTGTAGTTTGGTTAACTCTGGCTCTCACTCCCTATTGGCCAGGCCAAGCGACAATATTGTTTAACTGAAAACCCAACTTTCTGTCAAACAGTGGTAATGGAGGGGAAGTTGAAAATATTCCAAATAACCAAAAATTGTTGCAATATGTTGACTGCCTCATGACCTATATTAAACTAATTGGTAATGGAGACGTTCCTAGTGAGAAGGTGTCCACAACGTAAAGAAAAATACCTTTGTGTTTGGAACTACCTAATTTACCCTTTCATTTAAGACCAAATAATGAATAGACTCTAGAGAGTGAACTATTCTTTCACCCCACATAGATTTCCCTCTGTAACAGAACTGAGAGATGTTTGTGAAGTAATGTTATCTGCTGCCCCCCAAGGACTATTGGTGCCCAATATATGCTCTAAAATAAATCATGCCTCTCATAGTTACCTTTTTTGAGGGGCATATCTCATTTCCACCCCAAGTGAATATGATGCCTGTGTGTTCTGCACCCCGTTTGCTGGAAGAGTGCAACTTTTCCTTCCTACTGGAGTGGGCAGGTGGAAGGGTAAGGGGGGGTCACACAGCACCCATGTGTTTGGCACCCTCCATTTGCCAGGAGAGTACAACTTTTCCTTCCTGCAGGAGGGAGAGTAGGGTCCAGGTATGGCAGCAGGGCAGATGCTTAACTCAGTGCCTGTGTGTTTGGCACCCCCGTTTTCTGGGAGTGCACAACTTTCTCTTCCTGCTGGAGGATACAGGTGGGAGGGGGCATGGGGGCAGGGCAGGGGCTCAAGCTTTATTGGGAATAAGCAAACGGAGGTTTACTGCAGAGGCATCAACTAACAGCTTCCCCTTCTCCTTAATCTAGGTTGCCATGCGTGATATCAGTCTTCTTCAAATCACACAGAGTGATATGGAGCTGACACTGACTAGGGATGTTAAAAATACTGTATTTGTGTAAATGTGTAACCTGACATTTTTAGCGGTTACACATTTACGTGCAGGGGGTCAGGTGAGAATTGGTGTTTGTGGGAAGGTGGCTTTTAAGCTGGTTCCCCGTGAGCACTGGCTCCCGCCTGATTTCCCCTACCCCCTGCTCTCTGATAGAGAGGCAGCAGCATGGGGGACAAGGGGCTCTGCGGGAGCCAGTATGCACAGGGAGCCAGTTTGAAAACTGACTTCCCACAGGTACGGGTTCCCTGCTGGCCCCTACCCTCCCTGCTGCTGCCTATCAGAGGCGGCATTGTGGGGGAGCACTGGCTCCTGCCTGCCTCTCCCATGCTGCTGCCTCTGTGGGAGGCAGCAGGGGGAGAGACATGTGGCTTTGGAAGCTGGCATGTTGCAGAGGCATCAAGGGGAGGGGTTGCACGTAATTGTTAAGATTAACTGATAATCCTGGTCTTATCAGTTAATTGTGTAGTAAACTAGTACACGCTAACAGCCCTAATGCTGACTGAATGTGGCCAGAATCCTGGAGTTTATGTTGCAATGCTTTGTGCTGCAATGATGCCAGGCCACTTACTGCTGGCTTGGCATGGATTGGTGTCTTACCATGGAGGACGAAATAAGGCAGAAACCTTGTGGGAATGATTAAAGAGTTCCTTTGAGAGAGCTTTCTGGAGCGGTGCAGGGAGGATTCTCCCTCTGTCTCCAGACAAGTCAACAAGCTGATTGCCATAACCCACTTGCTGCATGATAAAAAATGTGCACTCACCAGAACTGCCCTCCACAGGATCAGTGCCTGGTTGTGAGATGTCCTGGGAGGAAGGGATTGTCTCCAAAGTTATAAAGAGTTCTTGGCTCTTGGTGACATTGGTTGCCTCATTTGCCTGCTGACTATTCTCCTCCTCCTCTACTTCCTCATCCACTCTGTCCTCCATGCTGCTGCCTGAAGAGTGTCTTGAGAGGAACCCATGGACTGCCTAAGAAAGGTGTTGGGCCCACCTTCCCCAAGGATCACATGCAGCTGCTCATAGAAGTGACATGTTTGCGGTAATGATCCAGACTGTCTGTTTTCCTCCTTTATCTCTGGAATGACTGCCTCTGTGCCTTTATTTTCACTCAGCACTGCTGGATGTTCCTGGCATATCCTTTCTCCTCCAGGTCCTTTGCGATCTTTGCATAGATATCTGTTTCTCTGATTGGTTCGTAGTTCTGTGGGGACTGATTCCTCTCCCTGCACAGCAATAAGGTCCAGGATCTCCTGCATGCTCCATGCTTGTGGTCATCTGTGACCCTGGGAACTCATGGTCAGGTGTGCTGTCTGCTCTGAGATAATGCTCACCATGCTGACAACACAGGAAATGAAGTTCAAATTTTCCCAGGGCTTTTCTTATTCACCTGGAGAGCAGTGGAGTTGAAAGTCCTGGCCAGAGTGGTCACAGCGGAGCCCTGTAGCACACCTCCCAGAGGCTAAGAATGTCGATTTTCACAGCACTGCGTCTGCACTACCGTAAAGTCGACCATGCAAGTTCAAATTTTGTGTTACTCCTTGTGAAAGCAGGAGTACCGAAATTAACTTTAACAGCCCTTAAAATCAATGGAACAGGCCTGGTAGTATGGATTTACTGTTTAGAAAATTGACTTAATACAGCTAAGTTTGACCTAAACTCCCAGTGTGGACCAAGCCTTAGTTGGACACACAAAAACAAAGTAATATTGATGTCTCATGGAGAAACAACCTACTTAGTGACTTCTCTTTGTGTTACCTACCAGCCCTGTGCTCTTGGGGAGCCAGGGAGTAACATTCATGGAAAACCATCCCCCCCTTCCCCTAGGCCTCTGCTAGAATCAGACAAAGCAAGGAAAAGGCCAGGGAAGACACACCTAAACTAATTAAGGAAACACCCCAGCCTTATCTGCACTGAAGATAGAATAGAGGGACATCTCATTAGCATACAGAATGGAGACCAGCTCTTCCAAAGCAGGAACCGCACTGAACTATGGGATACTGAAAGCAGAGAAGCACTGCCTGATGGGAAATCTCTGCTCCAGATGCTGATGAACCCAGGCCTGCTCACACCCAAATTAGTCATTATCAGACCAATTCTAGTAACGATCCTATTGACATCCAAAATACTGAAACTGCCTAGTTGCATTGTGAGCTTGTTCAAGGAACATCACCCATAACCAGGGGTGATCAGTCTCTATTGTCTCTCTTTGAACTATTGTCCTATCCCTATAAAAACTCCTACTCTTGCCCAAGAAAAACTGTTCTGATACCTGGATTTAAACTACATCAGTTCCATTGAGACTTCTTCATCTCCTGTCTGATCGTGCTGGGGGCTCTGCTCTGCTTGTCTCCTGCCCTCTGGACCCCCGGCTACCATCACCATCTGGGAACCCCGATCAGTGCAAGCTCCACAGTGTGGTGAGGTCTCTCTCTCTTTCTCTCTCTTCCTCGCCCCCCCCGCCAAGCATAGCCTCCTGACTCTGCCCTATGTAAACTGTTATATGGTTAGCTAGCCCTAACATTTGTAATCAATTTCAATTTAGATTTAATATTGTAACTGTTATGTGTGTTTGGCTTCCTATCACTACCCAGAAATAAATAACTTTCTTTGTTAAGCTGGTTGCTTCTCTCTCTTTCTTTCTCTTTCACTCACTCTTCCTCAAGAGGTGTTGTTTTGGCTTCCCCATTCGCTCTGCAACAACGCTTTTTGTACCCAAGCTAAAGATCCCTGTAGTGCCCAAAATCCTGTGGGGTTTGCTCATCATGTGGTTTACCAGTGAATGATTGTGGTGTGAAAGTGGGGATAGGGGGTGCTGAACCTGGGGGCTTATGAGGATGGCAGCTTAAAGTGCTGTTTAATCCAGCCCACTGAGTCCAAAGGCTCATGAGGGTTCAGTGTGGCATTGCTATTAAACCCAGCCTGCTGAAGCCAGAGACATACGAAGGGTCAGCTTATGAATGCTGATTACCCAGTCCTTTCAGGTGTGCTCTGTTAGTGGGTGTGAGTGTCTGTGTGTGTTGCTAAGGTGGGAAGAACCCCATCCTGAGGAACCTAGTTCCTTCAGGAAAGCTCCAGTGGGAGGGGGAATTGGCAGCAGGGAGAATTCAGCTCCATATGAGAGCACAAATAAGCACAAGCAGCACACTGATAGAATTGTTAACCTGCCCCCAGTCCCATAAGAGTAACCCTAATAAATGAGCATGCTCCAGCGTATTGGGCAAATCTGGTAACAAATGAGCCAATATGTATATTTTATTTGTTCTTCCTCCTTTTGAAGGCCTGCTGCAACAGACGTCAATGGGAGTTTTGCTTTAGTAGCAGTGGAAATAGGGTCAGTAGCTGTAATTATCCTTTGTGTAGTTCTTCTGTTTTTCTTCCTCTCCCCTTTTTCTAGAGGAATGGAAATGACTATGTTCTTTTTGGGATAAACCAGTTAGTTGACTTGGTTTAATTCAGGCACCATCTTCCACTTAGAGCTAAAAATTCATTGGAAGGAAACATCACTTGTTTGACTCCTATGTAAGCATAAAGGGACTGATTCTCAGTCTATCCTAGCTTCACAGTTGTAGCTTCGCTGATTTCTCTGGAACATAAAACTGGTGTGACACATGGCCAGAAACTCCAGTGGAGCTGGTGAAACTAACATCTGCTCTGAGTCTAGAACAGTGGTCACCAACCAGTAGATCAGGATCTACTGGTAGATCCTGGAACCTTTGACAGGTGATCCTGACACGTTTCGCTAGGAGGCTATCAAGTGCCAGCACTTCATTTGCCCCTCTCAGCACTGCTGTGCTGCTCCTGCCCTCTGCCTTGGAGATGCCCCTCACCCCTAGGAGTCTCCTGCTCGCTGTGCAGAGCACAGGAAGAAGAGGAAGGGGGGTGCTGATGTCAGGGTGCCGCTCCCTCCACCCTGTACGCAACCTCCACAGAGCAGAGGAGGGCAGGGATAGAGGGAGTTTGCTGGCTGCTTTTGGGAGTGGTGCAGAACCCAGGGCAGGGGTGGGCCTGCCTTAGCCCCCTGCACCACCACCCAGAAGCCACTTGTGGTAAGTAGTGCCAGCTGAAGCCTGCATTCCAAACACCGGCCCCAGTCCTGAATCCCTCCTGCACCCCAAAACGCTGCCACCAGCCTGATAAAAGTGAGTGAGGATGGAGTGAGCAGGGGCAGGGCTTTGGAGAAGGGGTGGGAAAGAGGCAGGGCAAGGGTATTTGGGTTTGAGGTAGATCCTGGATTGCACTTAAATTCAAAAAGTGATCTCGTGCTTATAAAGGTTGGAGACCACGGGTCTAGAATTTGGAAGCCCACAGGCACAGTCATTTCCATGGAATCCAAGCAATGGGCCCCCCCATGGTGTAGTGTATCTGCTGCCGCAGCTAATTATTAAATTGCACGTTCCCTACTTTGTTTGGTTTTTTAGTTTTGTTTTGTTCAACATGGGTGGAATGCTCTTCCCACTGAAGTCTATGGGAATTTTGCCACTGACTTCAGGGTGATCAGGATTTAAACCCAAGTATCTGCCTAAAATCTTAGGGCCCTATTCTGATTTCACATACTCTGGTTTTACCTCACTGAAAGTTCATTGACTTCTATAGCGTTACTGCTGATGAACTTACGTAATAGAAAAACAGTGCCCCTCTCAAAATTCTTAGCAAGTAAGGGTCACATCCTGCAAGTCCTTCTCAGTTCATAGGCAAAACCTCTGGTGAGGTTTGATGGAGCTTTCCCTGAGTAAGCTCCAAGAGGGGACTTCAGGGACTGACCCTCTGACCAGTTCAATTGTAGGGCAAATCGGTAATGTCTGAAAGTCACTGCTACCTAGTAGCTGATCAGAGGAGTGTGTGAAATGTGTTGATCTCTCTTTGGCACCTAGCAGACAAACAATTTGTAAATTGTTGTGAATGATTGGTTCTTCTGAATATCTGGCCTTTTATCTCAACACACAAACACTACATCTGAGGTATATAAAATCCAGATCTCTATGCTTAATGGGAGGTCTATTCTGTCAAGTCATTCTGTGACTTAACAGGTCTTTATAAATTAGCTTTTTTCAACCTACTAAATACTGTGGAATAAACCATTATAAGTTACATCATTGTTATTTGAATTGCTTTGTAGTTAACATAACATCACAATCTGGTGAGCTGTCTTAATGAAGAATCAAGAATGAAGTTTGTGCTAGCATAGCTATTGCATACAACGTCTTGTTTTGTTTCCAGATAACCTTGCTCTTTGGGTCAAATTCAAAGCTGATATAAGCTGTGGTAACTCCATTAGCTTCAATGATATTGCAACTGCTTACACCAAATCTGACTTTGGTCCTGTATTTGCAGCAACGAGATCACAACATCAATTAATTTAATTTTCCCTCATCTCAGACATGGTTGTAAAATGGGTTGACACTGCCCTCCTTTGTAAACTGTTTTGAGAGATATGTATGTAAGGGCTGTTCCAACCCAGCCAGGGCCACTGTGTGACACTGCAGTTAACCAGTGAAACACTTTGTTCAACTGGTTAACCACCTAACTGGGATTTTACATCCCTATTTTCAAGTAACACCAACTAACTGACATTTAAACAGACATAATACCTTTTGGTGAAAGCTCAGATCAGTCCTACCTAGGACACCAAAGGCAAACCCCACCACAGAATGTGTAGCATTGCTATGGCCAGCACCATGTATTTTTAATCAAATTATTTGCCAGGTTCCAGGGAAAGAGAATTGAATGGAGAAGCCACTATCCATATCAAGAACAATTTTGTATTCACTTCAATCATGTTGGTTTGCTGAAACATACATTTTGCAATCTACTGACAACCTCCTGTCCCGGAATGGAATCTTCCTTTATCATCAAAGCACCAGTTAGCTCCACTGCGTCATTTTCCACACTCACTTTGTTATACTCCCCATTGCTAACTGAAGTTTACAGATAAGCAAAGTAAGCTCTTAAGCAACATTTTTCTTACCAGGGTTCGATTTAAAGATATTTATTTTGTATATTTTTACATAATATGTTCACAATCTGTTTTAATGGCTATGAAGGTTTAACTTTTTGAATCTCTATTTCTATTCTTGATTATTCTCTGCCCCGCCCACTTTATTACCAAACCCTATAATTTCCTGCAATTGTGAATATTTAAATCTATAGAAATGTTTAAAAATGCAACTCCCATAATTTTGTGCATCTGTAAAAAAAAAAAAAAAAACCCCACTAAACAAAAAAAACACTCACAAATGAACATCAATATTATTTTTTTAAACTCAAACTCTGACAAGCCTATGTACATAAAACTATGGTTTGAAGCCAGAGTTAACATTGTCAGTGTAATTCATTAAAGCCAGTCTAGAATTAAATGGGAAGAAGTGTGTCTACTCTTTCATTCTACCCAGGCAAACCTTCCAGTAACTAGGGATGAGGCCTCAAAAAAGTTCAATGGCTTCAAAAGTAACTTTAAACCAGTGTTTCTTTTTAAAAAAACTGAAGTGTTGCTACAATTCATTAGTAAAGAAACAAGGCTCTTAATATTTTCTAGTCACAATTTAAAGGAGGGCAGGTAGATAACAGCAATGCAAGTGACAATACCACTAATACATATTAACAACTTCTGCAAGAACGGTTAAAAGGAGATGTTACAATGCATGCCATACATGCATATGACACACACAAATTCAGCCTAATCTTGGGTGTATTCATGGAATATCAGGAGCATAAGGACTCTTATCTTTCTGCAGATTAAAAGCACTTTCCCCAAGTAGCCACCATAAAAATAAACAGATTTAATAATATAAAAGGCAAACACCAAGAGAATATTACATAGTATTAATAAGAAGGAAATTTAGTGTTAAGGCTGAAATTTTGTCTTCAATTTCTACAGAAGGGGTAACTACATCGGATGATCTTGCATGTCACATATGCTATAATACTTAAGCATGCATTGGTTAAAGTCAAATTTCAGCCTTACTCTGAATTTCTCTGCATTTGTGGGCTATATCAAATTCTTTGGGGGTGATATTAACACTGTCTTTTGTACTATGTCAATTAAAAATATCACACAATTAATTCAGTGGCAGAGAGCAAACAAATATGAAGCAAAATTTTCTCCATTCTTTCATAGGATGCCAAGCAGGATTGGATTCACGATTGACTTCCATATTTGATTAACAACTTTCACCCTGAAAAAGAAAATCAATCATTATCACAAGGACTCTTCTAAACACAGTGATGGTTTCAGCTGCCAAAAAAATAAAGTCTTTTGAAATCTAATACATTTTAATAACTACTTGAAGGTTACAAAATTCTTCTGAAAAGTATTTCATAAAGTGCACAGTGTTTGGTGAACACTTACTATTATCCAATTATGAAAGCAAACCTTGATTGATGGGTCTTAAAAATATATATAATTAGGCAAAACGTTCTCTGTTAAGTGACAGATATACAAAACCCATCCCCTCACTTTTTTATGCTTCAAATACCTGGGATGAAAAAGGAAAAGATTTACAGTGGGTTTTTTCTTAGGTATCTATGAACTTCTTGGACCAGTGCTTTACTCCAACTGTACACCATGTTATTCCATTAAAATACCTCAGTTCATTAGCATAATATTGCAGTCAACGTCATGCATACATAAAACATGGAAGAACTGCAGTGCACAGAAATTAAGTGCTTGATTTTGCTACAAACGCCAGACATGCTAGGGTTCACCTAACACTGTTTTTTTAAGTATCTGGACAACTTCTACTCCCTTCCCACATGCCTTCCAACAGAGCTAAGGTACTAACCGACTTTTATATTTCTTTTGTGACAGGTGGATACATGGGATGCTCACCCCCATCTCCTTCAATATCGATGAGAGACGACAGCTACACACATGGCTATTGCAACATCGGTAGAAAGAGAAGTGGGGAAGGCAGTGAGGGTCAAATACTTCTTTCACTAAGGTTACGTTACGTCTACACTACGAGTTTTCTCGGCAAAAAATATGATAATGAGGACTCATTTGCATGAGTTGCAATCTCATTTGCATATTTTCTGCCAATCCGTTTTTGTGCAGGTTTTTGTGCAAAAACAAGCAGTGTGGACGTTTTCTTTTTGTGCTATAACCCCTTTTTCTGCAAGATTGGTAAACTTCCTTTTTTGGGACATAAGGATCTTGCAGAAAAAAGGGGTTTTGCGCAAAAAGAAAACGTCCACACTGCTTGTTTTCGCACAAAAACCCCAGCGCAAAAACGGATCGGCAGAAAATATGCAAATAAGATCGTGACTCATGCAAATGAGTCCCTCGTTAGCATATTTTTTGCCGAGAAAACTCGTAGTGTAGATGTAGCCTAAGAGGAATTATAGAGGAGAGTCATTTTATTATCTGGTGTACTGAATGGCACTCCACTAAAAGTATTATATATATTCTTTACAAGGGAACAGTTCTGGGAGTCGTTTTGTGTACAGACAAGATCCACAGGCAGAGGGTACCACATGTGCAAGAATAAGATCAGTTTTAAAATACCAATCTCCAAGTGGAGCTGATGAACTTAAGCCCCAAAATGAAGGGGCTTAAAAGATTAAAAGATTTTAAGATGAGAGCAACTTTTATAATCTAGTCTGACTGACTGCCTAACACAGGCCATAGAATATCATCCAGTGATTCCTGAATCAAGTTCAATGACTTGTGATTGAACTAGAATGTCTGGGACAAACTAGGAGGGTAACAAATAGAATGTTGTTTGGACCCATCTTTAGTAACTGTCTAGCCATGCCAGCATACAGCTGTCTGATAGAGCCAGAAGCACCTGTGTGCTGACACTTTTTTGGTCTGCAGCATACACAACTATTATAGATCATTGTCATGACATGGGCTGAATGTATTTCCCTTACATAATCCTATAACTATTTTATCTCATTGAAAGCAACAACATCAGAACACAAACACACTATTTGTGCCACATGACAGTGGACTCTCACTTTAGACAGGCTACTAGAAGACCAATGGCTGGCTAATCCAGAAAACCACACCCACTGAGGTGAAGGGCAGCAAATGGGGAAGCCATTGCTCCCAATGATGGGAAATTTAAGGTGACGGTGGAAATTCCAACTCCTGTTCTCCCTCCCCATAAAACAAACTTGTTGTACAAGAAACTTTAAAATTAGTTATTGTAAATAAATAATAAAGGAGGGAAGGAGAGAGGGAGGAAGAGAGGTGTAGTATTTTTGATGAGATGTAAAACTAAAGGTTGTCCCTTTGCCACATAACCAGATCTGGAATGAAACATTCCTCTAAATAAAGTAATTGCTCTGTGTTGTTTCTACAGCACTGATTCAATAATGAATTTAAAGTATGTGTTTAACTTTAATTCCACTGAGGCCACTGGCATTTAAACATGAGCTCAAGTGCCACACAGTTTACATTTGTGAAGTACTGAGATCCTGTGGCATGAAGGATCAGAAATCAGGTTATAATCAGAAATCAATAAGGGGTTCCTCACCCTGTGCAATAGCTACAGTTCTTCACGATGTATGTCCCTATAGGTGCAACTCTTGAGCTCAGATTTTCCATTAGCAAAGTCCATTCAGCTATCTACATAACCTGTCACTCCACAAAGAGCATATGCAGGGGCTGCACAGGCAAACCACCCTCAGCCGTTCATTCTCTATCCAAATGTCCAGACCAGGACGAGGAGGGCAGGTAGTGGACCATCTATAGAGACACATCTTTAAGAGCTACAATAAATATACAGTGAGTCAAACAGAATGACTTCTCATGTCTTGCTCACAACACTCCTGTTAATGCATCCCAGAATCATGTTTGATTTTTTTGCAACAGTGTCACAATGTTGACTCATGTTTAACTTGTGGTCCACTATGACCCCTAGATCCCTTTCAGCAGTACTCCTTCCTAGACAGTAGCTTCCCATTCTGTATGTGTGAAATGGATTGTTCCTTCCTAACTGTTCCTTGTTAAACTTCATCCTGTTTACCTCAGACCATTTCTCTAGTTTGTCCAGATCATTTTGAATTTTGATCCTATTCTCCAAAGCACTTGCAACCCCTCCCACCTTGGTATCATCTGCAAACTTAATAATCATACTCTCTATGCCATCATCCAAATCACTGATGAAGATATTGAACAGAACCAGTCCCAAAACAGACCCCTGGGGATTGCCACTTGTTATGCCCTTCCAGCACGATTGTGAACTGTTAATAATTACTGTCTGAGAATGGTTAACCAGCCAGTTATGCACCCACATTATAGTAGCCCCACCTAGGTTATATTTCCCTAGTTTATTGATAAGGTCATGCTAGACCGTGTCAGATGCCTTACTAAAGTCTAAGTATACCACGTCCACTGCTTCTCCCTTATCCACAAGGCTTGTTATACTATCAAAGAAAGCTATCAGACTTGTTTGACAGGATTTGTTCTTTACAAATCCATGCTGGCTGTCTCCTATCACCTTATTTTCTTCAAAGATCACTGATACTTGTCAATTTACATGACATGGAAGGCTCCCTTTGTCTGGCCTGTGTCAAGCTTTGTAATGACATATTGACTAGATGGCTTAAGAGTTGGGAACATGTTTGCAGAGCTTTTCAGATAATAGAAAAGCCTAAAAATGAATAGGTCATGGGGTCAGTTTTACCTTTTCACTCTCTCTCCTTTGGCTTGGAAATTTAAACCCAGAAGCCAAGGATCACCTCTCCTCCCTTCCCCAGCAAGAATCAGCAGCAGACATGGGCTAGGGGAGGGACACACACACAGCCTGGATACAGAGGAGGGGAATAAAAGGTGACTGCTTCTGCCCTTGTCAATAAGAAATTGACAAAAAGACAAAAAGGTCCTCCTGGTTGTCACTTCTCCCTGGCTACCCCATTCAAGGGTTATATACCTGGAGCAGAAAAGCAGCAATCAGGGCTGCAGAATGCAATGGAGGGAACAACTTAGGCAGGAAGATGGATTTACTTTTGAAAACTTTTGTTTAGGGAAAAGATACATTTCTTTTTCTTGTGGATGGTGCCTGATGGTTCCTGTTCTTAGTAATCTGCCCATTCCAAACATCTCTTTGCATTTCAGGCTGAGGGGGAAATGAAAAGGCCATTTAGGAGGTGATGGCCCAGAGCCATGGCAGACTAGTCAGTTACCCACAATTTAACATCCCTAATCGAATAATCGGTGCATTTTGCATTGACTATTTGTCTAGTCGATAGGGTGTCTCCACCTTTGAAAGTGTGGAAACAGCCCTAGGGCTGTTGCTACACTTTAAAGGCGACAGCGCTACAAGGAGCCCAGGGTCAGCTGGGAACTCCCCGCTGACCCCGGGCTCCATGCAGAACTGCCGCTTTGAAACGCCACGGGGAGCCCGGAGTCAGGCTCCTCACGGCATTTCAAAGCGACAGCACCCCATGGAGCCGGGGATCAGCTGGGGACTCCTTCACATCCCTATGGCTGACAAGGGCCTGGATGAGAACTGGACTCAGTCATTACTATTAGCTATTTCTTTTTTGTCACTCAAATGGATCTTGGGTCATGGCTGATCTCAACCATCATGTAAAACGCTTCCCTGTGGCCTTTTGCCATGTACCCAGAGGCATCTCATGGCAAAGTCCCCATTCTAGGAGAGGAGTGTTTGTGGGGATGCAACATGATTTCCCACCTTTATGCAGCCAGTGGCCTACACTGGCCACTCCCATGCTGGAGACTCACATTTACGTATTGACAATAACATTTGCAGAATTTTAAAATATTGTGCACAGAATATTACATTTTTGGTGCCAAATGGCCTCAGGAATATGGGGTGCTGGGCAGTGTGGAGGGTCTGTGGGTGGAGGGGCACTGGGCATAGGGATTTGTGGTGATCTCTGGGTGCCAGGCCACTGGGAATGGGGGTTACTGGGCATAAGGGGTTGTGTGATACTGGGCAGGGAGGCTATGTGGTAGGCACACTGGCAGTACAGAGCTGGAGCTGGGGGTGCAGATGGGAGGGAAGTGCAGGGGTTGGGGTGAAGGTGACAAAATCTTGGAGTTGGGGCACACTGTAGGAGTTAGGGTGCAAGAGAGACAGGAGTTAATGGCAAAGGGAGCACAGGATGGGAGTCCAGGGGTGGGGGAGCCCATGGCAGCCAAGGGAAATTGGGGGCAGCAACATACAAGTTCACCCAGAGCACCATTTTCCGTAAGGCCAGCCCTGCTCCCACTGTTTAAAGCTTCAGTGCTGTGATAGCCCATTAGCAAGAGACAATGGAGCTTAACTTTCCTGTGGACATATGGGTCAGCTGGTTCAGAATGGAGACAGAGGCCTTGCAGAGACATGTGGCCATGCCACCTGATGCTGGGACCCATTTTTTGATGCTGTATTTTTCCAGAAGAGCAAAGTGAAAGTTTAGGCTAAAGATAAAGGAATCCCGCCTTAGGAAAATCCTATTTAAGGAAGAGGAGTGAGGTAATCATGGTAATCAATTCTCCCTGGCTACCCCACTCAAGATAACTGCAGGAGAAAACTTAAGACTGAACTGGAGGAAGGAACTGAACAAATTTGTTACTAGCTGGAAAATTATTTTAATGTAGCTTTTAAAAATATAATTGTATTTAGGTTGCAAAGTGAAGCGCTCCAAAGTTAGAAAACGGGTGATTTACTGTTGCCCCTGAGACCTTATTGCTTAATGCTTGTGTGTCCATATGATATAATTTTATATGATCACATAATATTTTTTCCCTCTAAACCTCTGCTTCATTCACTGCATAGGATGGACATGCCAAGAGGAAAAATCAAGTTTGCACAGGCAACTTTAAAGCTGGCACTTCCTAATTTTCAAGTGCTTGCTTGATTTTGCAACCTAAATAACATTCTTTTAAAACAGGGAGGTTTAAGACCTTTATATATTGTACACTCAGTTTTCTAAGTGTGTAGAACACAGGAATTTATATACGAGAGTAGTCCCTTTCTTCACATATTCTGATACCTTACCTCCAAATGGTAGCCTTGTGATCAAAGAAGGGCAAATACACACACAGGTCAAATGTTCAATATTTCACCATAGGGAAAATTATGGCAAAGATCTTCTGTTCTGAAACATACCATTTTCTTTTGAAAATTACCACACAGCTTCGCAACTACTACAACTATGTAGTACTTGTTTATGTAAATATCACAAAGTCTTTACACATCCCACTAAACCCTTAGTCTCAATGCTACAATTGATCATTTGTGTATGAGAACACCATCCTACATGTAGAAAGACTTGGCTCCTATTTTGTTGTCACAGGCATGATACTCACAGGGATTGTTACTGTGGGTTTCTGTCTTCCCAGACTTGGCAAGTTTGGTTGAGTTCTGCTGTGCTTTGCTTTGCTCTTCTCCAGTTAGCAGGGCTTTTATTTCAGAGGGGATTTTCCCTTGGTCCATTGCCATGCACCACTGCTTGTACTGAAATAGGCAAACACATTAAGCATTAGCAAACTGGCAAGATCGCATTAGCACAGTGGTTCTCAAACTTCATTGCGCTACACTCCCCTTCTAACAATAAAAATTACTACATGACCCCAGGAGGGGTGACCAAACCCTGAATCTGTCCAAGTCTCACTGTCCCAGGGAAGGGAACAAAGCCCAAACTCTACCACCCAGGGATCAAAACCAAAGCCCAAGGGCTTCAGCCTCAGGCAGGAGGCCTGAAACCCGATCCCTGCCACCCAGGGCTTTGGCCCGGAGAGGCGGGGCTTGGGCCCTGGGCCACAGCAAGTCTAAGCCAGCCCCAGCAATCCCATTAAAATGGGCTTGTGACCTACTCTGGGGTCCTAACCCACAGTTTGAGAACTGCTGCATTAGTGGTCAAAACAGAGCTGTAATTTTTACCTTCCACTATATTAATTTAAAATTTGAATTTACGTGATTGCTGATGAGTTAAACATGTGCCCATGATAGCATATTTGGCCTGAGTAAATCACATTTCAGTTAACACAACTACTGCTGGTGGCAGTAATTACTAAATAGTAAGGAACATTACTAAACTGCACGGAACATTGTGTGCATTTGCTGGCATGTCCATTAGCCAAAATAATCTTCCAGCTCACCACCTTTCAAAACAAAAATTTCACATGAATCTAATGCTAGGAGATACTCAGGAGTTTTTTCTGGTATTCTACAAGCCAGAAAAGTTTCCTTTCCTTTTAGCCACATTATAGCTGATTAAAACTCTCTCATTAACAAGTGACAAAAATACAAACTTTTTTGTCACTGAGGGACTAAGAGATGGGAAAGTAGAGGTTACCAACATATGGATGTTAGCATGTAGTTGTCTACACGTTTAATTGATAAGCCTGAGCTTATCAGTTAATCCTAACAACTACACGCACTCTCCCCTTGCTGCCTCTGTATCAGAGGAGCAAAGTGGAGGGAGAGGCAGGAGCCGGTCGCCCATAAAACCACATTCCTCCCTCTCTTCCCTCCATTTTGCAAGCTCTCTTTTGCCCACCATCCCTAGAGGTGTTTAAGTCTCGGCTTGACAAAGCCCTGGCTGGGTTGATTTAGTTGGGATTGGTCCTGCCTTGGGCAGGGGGCTGAACTTGATGACCTCCTGAGGTCTCTTCCAGCTCTATGATTCTATGAACTTATTGTGCCATCAAACGTGTACATACATCCATTTTGTTCAAACAATGAGACAGTTGAATAACCAACTACATAAGCTACACATACAAACATAATTTTGTGCACAGAGAGTCTGCAATATGCACAAAAGCAGTCTGGCTGAAAATGTCCACAAACAACAGATGACTACATATCAATATTTCAGTATGCCCCTACACTTAGAAATTAGGCACTTTCCCCAATATAAGAAATAGGATTTTAAGATGAGACACTAATGCATAGCAGTCACCTTGCTTATATCTAGTACAAATATGAATAATCTTGTAAACCTCTTCTGATACCAGGATCACACTCAACATGCAAACCAAGCAAGCACTTAACATATTTGTTCTTGTGATTCTGACATCTTATGACCTAATCAGATTCTCATTTAAGTCAATAGCAAAACTCTCCCTGATATCAATCAGAACAGGATCCAGCCCAAAACCAAGGTTAGGTTAGAAGAAAATTCCTTACCATTTCCAGCTCTTCTCTAAGTGCACAGATTGCTCTCTCTCTGCTTGAAACCAACTCTTCCAGATACTGGTATCTCAGTTTCTTCCTCGCCCTGCATTCTCTTGCACTTTGACGACTTCTCTCAAGTTTTGCCTTCAAATCTATTTTGGCTGGTTTACGACCTCGTTTGCCTGGTTTCTTTACTTTGCCTCCAACCACCTATAAGGTGACAGTAAATTAAACTTACATTCAGGAATAAGAATGTAAGGAATATTCTTACATGGAGGAATAAGAATGAACTTCCGAACTTCCTACCACTGTATTAGGATTTGCACAGCAAGAGGGGAGCCTACTGCTACAAAGTTTACCATAAAGGAATAAAAGTGATATATTAAAATCAAGGAAGCAATATTCCATCAAATTCTCAGCTCCCTCAAGCATAGTACAGATTGAACCTCTGCTAACTGGGACTCCCTGGTCCAGTAACATCCGTGGTTGGACAAGACCACGGATGTTCCAGGACCAGAGAGTCTCGGTGGAAGGGTAGCAGCTGGGTTCCCCGTAGCTGGGCTTTCTGGTGTGCTGCAGCTGGGCTCCTAGGTACAACCCAGTGGGACTGCCCGGCGAGGCTGCAGCGGGGTTGCTCAGCGTGTCCAGAAGCCCGGCTCACCACAGCGAGGCCCCCAGCAGGGCAGGATCCTGGTGCGCAGGGAGTTGAGCAGCCTGGCTTAGCAGGGAAGGGGTGGGGGGGACTGCCAGAGCAGCAGGGCTGGTGGGGAGAGAGTATGGCCAGGAGTACGGTGGCCAATCCAGAGCTTGGGGGGGGGAGGGGGAAAGAGAGTAGTGGATGGTAACAGAGGGGCCAGAAATGACCTCCCCTGGTCTGGCAAAATCCCTCATCTGGGACCAGTCAGGTTCTGAGGGTGCTGGACCAAGGGAGGCCCAACCTCTACTTAGCTACTTCAGCTGATACCAGATAACAGAGGAAGAAGAGTTTACTTTTAATTTCAAGGGGCTGACGAAAGAAGTTAAACAGCAGCAGGACAAGCAACAAGGAGTTCCTAACATAAAGAGACTGCTCAGGCAGCTGTACTATGAGCTGGACTTCCAATATGACTTGGGCAACCATATTGCAGAAGAATGAAAAGATCAGTCAGCTCTCCAGCCAAGTCTGAAGGCCTATTTCAGCATCAACTGCCATCACGAACCCATTACATACAGTGAGGAATCCTGTCCACTGGGAATGTTACAGAACCCCAAAGTCAGAATGGAATTTAGCATCTTAAAATTGGAGTTTATAATTATACAATAATCCTAAAATTATTTTAATAAAATAAGGTTGATTTCTAAATTCACAAAGGCTTTGAAGGGAGGAAATTCACAAATTAAAAGTACTAGCCAGAAAAATATTATACACAAATCATGGATGTAGTCCAGCTATCTAGAGTTTCATGCAGACATAAGTATCAAAAAAACAATCTATTCATCAATATGAGCCATTTGTTTCCAAAATACACTTTACAAGAGTAATCATAAATCTATATTACACAGATTTGTGCTTCTTAAGATCAGTCCTGCAAAGTCTATCTCACCCATGACAAATCTGGTTCTTTCCAATAAATGACTGAAGTATCATCTTCAAGGGGTAGGCAGGTAGATTGTTTGTCTGTGCTGGTAAATTTTCATGATTTTACAAGGCTGATTTTAAATGATGTATTGATTAGGGATGTAAGCAACTAATCAACTAGTTGCTTCCCCCTCCCTGGCTGCCTCTATCAGAAAGAGGCAGCAAGGGGGGGATAAGAGGCAGAGGTGCTGGGGGGAGCCAGCTTAAAAGCCAGTTCCCCCCCAGCTCCAGCTCCATGGGAGGGCGCAAGGGTGCAGCAGCAGCATTCTACCTTTGAAATGTACAAGAGCCCAGGGGCATTTCAAAGATTGAAACACAGCGTGGAGCCCAGGGTCAGCGGGAGACTCCGCACTAGTCCTTATCAACTAATTGACTAGTCAATGGAAATCCCATTGACTATTAGATTAATTAATTAATTTAAATTTAACATCCCTAGTATTGATATATAGAACATTAATGTGCAAAAGCTAATAAATTAAGAAGAAATATTTGATATGTTACAGTTTCTCTACAATCTTGATTTCTGTCTCTCTCCTTTGGCATTTACCAGCCAAATCTAACTGTATATTCCATTTTTTATTCTATATATGTTCATTAAAAAGACAATAGTGTTAATGATTAAGATTTCATGAATGCTACAAAAGTTAAATTTAAGGCAACACAAAAGGCTTGCTCTTTAAAATCTAAAATACATTCCAACCCAAAAAACCCTTTAACCATTGCCTCACTATAACTATTAGGTTACATAAAGCAACTTGAAATAAGAAAAAGAAGAATATGCTCCAGCTGTACACATTATACAGTTGTAAAATAATTGTACCATCTCCCATCTCAAAGTATATAGACTTCAGCTCTTTAGAGCAGGCACAATCTTTTTGTTATATGCTTGTAGAATATCTATTATGGTGAGTTGGGATTTCTAAGTGGCATGGCAATAAAAATTAATAAAAATAGTAATAACAGTGTCATCAACATGCAATCACCTCTGGTGACACAGGTTTTGCTGCACAACAGTAGGAAATAGTAAATGTTGGCCATGGATACCAGAACAAAGCTTGTTTCTTTCAAAGAATGCCACAGGATCTTTGCTGTTCATGTAAAACAGGCAGAAAACATCAGAGGTTAAAGTTTCATACCTGCTGAAAGCACACATGTATGCATGCCCACAGCAAACTACGTGACATTCCATTTATGTGCCACAGAAGAATGAAGGGCCAAGTTGACACTGATGTGATTTGAAACCATTAGTCTAATCTAACCTAATTCACCCCTCCCACATCCTCTTAATTCTGATTCATTTCAAAAGGAATCTACCAATTAACTAAAATCCATCATAATTTGGTTACATTTCCATTCCCAATGTCCTCCCGTTCCTCTCCCTCTCCTATACAACACTGCAACCTCTACAGGAACTGAATGTGTACTCTACATAAAGTACCCAGCTCTGATAAATGAATTTGGAGAAATTACTTTAAGATGTACTACAGTAGAACCACATTTAAAATACAGCGTCCACAAAGGAATAATTTCTCTATCATTTATGCCTCAATTCCCCTTCTAGCATATTTTACTTCTGCAAAATGCATGCACTATATTTTTCTTACAGGCAAGTGTTAAAATAAATGTTCAAGTTTTACAGCATATTTTATTGCACAACAAACACTGCAGAACAAGTGATATCTGCGATTATCAAAGAAAGTTTGTTTTGTAGCACCAAACAGTAAAAACAATTTATCACTAAGTGAAGTCATGTTCTATAATGAAAAATGGATTAGACAACAGAACTCATTCTTAACGTAGTGAAATGATTCAGAAATCACTTGGCAGCCTAATCTTATCCCCTCTACACTGCCTTTTTAAAATTTATTCAGAAGTGGCTGCCCTGAGCAAACACAGCACACTTCATGGATTTCTATTGACTTTGAAATAAATATAATGCAGTCATAAGATCAGAAAAAATCCAAACCTTTGTCAAGTTTGAGCTGTAGAAGGTTATTTTAACTCTAAGTTCCCTACACCCTTCCTATGACAGAAGACTCCAAAGCATATTATTTAAGATTTCTTATTTAAAATTAGCGTAATAAAGGCCAAAGGAACAACATTCATTCTCACATTCCTCCATTGTTTTCAGTACACTATACTTGCAGTAAATCTGGCACAAGGCGTAAAGTTTTGTAAGCATCTTGTCAGACATAACTATAGCTGGTTGGTTTCCATGTAAACTAAATGCAATAACTAAGGCTTGGTTGTTTATTCTAACATGGGATCTTTATATGTTTAAAGTGTTACAGAAGTTTTATTGCTAAATACATAAAAGAACAAATCAGTAAGTAAATAAGTAAGAGCCACATGCACTCAGAGTATGTTATCTCTTTTATCCATCATCCGAAATACAATCATGAGACTGGTACATTAATATTCCCAAAGGAGGTTCCACAGTTTTTGGATATTACATTATCCCAGAAATCACATCTTAATGATTTAAGCATCTGGTTTGTACCAGTTATGACTTTCTGACACTGTGCATTCAAGTCAAAAATTTGTGTGCATGTGTGTGTTTATTTTATATATATGGAGACCCAACCAGTTTACAATGTGGAAATCATTTGGATGAGATCTTAAACCAGGGCTACTCAACTTTGGAAGCCCCAGGGGCCACGATACTCACAGCACATGCAGAGGGCCGCAACTTAAGTGTGGTTGCATTCACATGCAAATATATGCAAATAGCTTCTTTCACACCGATGGGCACGAATACAAAGCACTTCCCAAAATTCCCCAGAGCTCCTGGCACCTCCTCCCTGTGGGCTAGAAATGCCGACACCCTGTACCCATCTCTTCCAGCCAGCCTGTCCATTTGCGTCTTTCAATGCTCACCCCGCCTGGGAGAGACCTCGCCATTGTGGAGCGTCACCAGTGGAGGCCATGTTCAAAGGATCCCACCAGTAGTTCACGTGTTGAGTAGCCCTGCTTTAAACCCAAGGTTCTGTCTGCTCTGAATGAACATCAAGGATCCTGATTCCTTCCATAAGAAGAGAGATTTGCCTTTGTGTTCTTATGCAAAAGCTTGTCTCTTGCACTGCTATGCAATGTACTAGTAGGCTATGGCCATCTCTCCCAGGATGTTTATGCATTTCAGTGACACTGTACATGGACAGTTTATGAAGCAGTTAGATTATCCTTTCATCTTGATGGACCCCCATACACACACAACTCTTAAACACAGATGGGAGGGCAGCAAGCTCAGTTTTTAAGGTCACAGTTCCCCTTTCAGTTACCCACCAGCATTACGGGAATTTAAATGTGAAGCAACCTCCCCCTCTGATTTAAGATTGATATCAACAATGCCACAATATTCTAATCTGCACACAGTCCACAAAAAGTCTCAAGGTTTCAATCACAGTTTCTCACATGATTTTGCTCTGCATAACCAGGTGATTTAATGCAGTTCTACTACCACAACAGATTTTTTTCCCCCCTTAGGAACAAAAAAGTTTTGGTCTTTACAGTAAACTTGAGTGACATGTCTTAAAAGTGTAGCCAAAGCCTATGTTGCTGTGACAGCAGAGAAAGACATAAGGTAGTATTGCAAGCTGAATCCATACATGGATGGGGGGGAGGGGAGGATAACTCCAAATTTCTTTTATATTTGCTCTGAATTAAAATAGCATCAGGAGTTATTAGCATTTAGCAACTGTCTTTTCAAGCAGTCATATGTGATCAAGAGCCAAAAGAGAAAGATCAGCATTAGTAATGATAATGACATCTGTTTGTCATGTACAGTGTTGTTATAGCCATGTTGGTCACAGGATATTAGAGACACACATGTTAAGTGAAGTAATATCCTTTATTGGATTAACGTCTGTTGATGATAGAGACAAGCTTTCAAGATTGCAGAGAGCTGAAGAAGAGCTCTAAGTGCGAATGTTACAAACAGAAGTTGGTCCAATAAAAGATATTTCCTCACCCACATTATCTGTTAAGTCAGATTTCCAAAAAAGTGTGTTTCAGGTAATATATTTATAGATTTCAGAAACTAAGCAAAATGTCTTCTCCCCTTTCTAATACAGACAGATGGACAGATAGGCACACATTTCTAAAATATGTAGTAAGATAATCGCTGGATTTACAAACATGCCTACTCAATTTGAGTAAGGCTAAGTTTACATTGGCACTTTAGAGCACTCTAAATCAGGGGTTGGGAACCTTTTTTGGAGTTGGGGTCTGCTGACCCACACACAAGTGGCTCCCACATTCCCCTCGCACACCAGAGCCGGACTTATCCTCCATGAACTTATTTGGCTCTTTTCTGAACCTTGTTACAGTCTTGGACTTCACAACATCACAGGCAAGGAGTGTAACAGGTTGTCTGTGTGTTGTATGAAGAAGTACTCCCTCTTGTTTGTTTTAAACCTGCTACTTATTAATTTTATTTTGTGACCCGTAGTTCTTGTTATGAGGAGTAAATAACTCCTTTGTTCACTTTTTCAACACCAATCATGATTTTATAGACCTCTATCATATCCCCTCTTAATCATCTCTTTTCAAAGCTACAAAGTCCCAATCTTATTAATCTCTGCTCATATGGCACTTGTTTCATACCCCTAATAATTTTTGTTGCCCTTTTCTGAACTTTTTCCAAGAGATCTTTTTTAGCTGAGGCAACCACATCTGCACACAGTATTAAAGATGTGGGCATACCATGGATTTATACAGAGGCAATAAAGTATTTGCTGTCTTATTCTCTAGCCCTTTCTTAATGATTCCTAACAATCTGTTTACTTTTTTGACTGCTGCTGTATATTGAGTGGCTGTTTTCAGAGAACTATCCATGACAACTCCAAGGTCTCTCTTCAGCAGTAATAGCTATGTTAGTCCCCACTGTTTTATACATATAGTTGGGATTATAATTTGCAGTATGAGTTACTATGAATTTTAATGTTGGTAAATGCACATGACATTTTGCTGCCCAGTCACCTAGTTTTGGGAGATCCTTTTGAAGTTCTTCACAGTCTGTTTTGGTCTTAACTTACTTGAGCAGTTTAGCATCATCTGAAAATTTTGCCACCTCGCTGCTTCCCCTTTCTCCAGATCATTTCTGAATGCTGAATAAGATTGGTGCCAAGGGGACACCACTATTTACCTCTCTTCCTTCTAACAACTTATTTATTCCTATTCTTTGTTTCCTAACTTTCAACTATTTATCAGTCCACGAGAGGACCTTCCCTCTTATCCCATGACAGCTTACTTTGCGTAAGAGCCTTTGGTGAAAGATCATGTCAAAGGCACTCTGGAAATCTAAGTACACTACATCCACTGGATTCTTGTCCACATGCTTGTTGGCCCCCTCAAAGAATTCTAGTAGATTGGTGAGGCATGATTTCCCTCTGTTGATTTTTCTTCAACAAATTATGTTCATCTATTGTCTGACACTTCTGTTCTTTAATCTGCCCAGTACTGAAGTTTGACTTACTGATGAAATTGCCAGGATCACCTATAGAGCCCTTTTAAAAAATTGGTATCACATTAGCTATCTTCCCATCATTTGGTACAGAAGATGATTTAAATAATAGGTTACAAATAAGTTAGTAGTTCCACAATTTCACATGAGTTCTTTCAGAACTCTTGGGTGAATGTCATCTGGTCCTAGTTTATCAATTTGTTCCCAAACCTCCTGTAACGACACCTCGATCTGAGACAATTCTTCAGATTTGTCACCTAAAAAGAATGGCTCCAGTTTGGGAATCTCCCTCACGTCTTCAGCTGTCAAGACAAATGTGCTCATTTAGTTTCTCTGCATTGGCCTTATCGTCCTTGTGTGCTCCTTAAGCATCTCGATCATCCAGTGACCTCACTGGTTGTTTAGCAGGCAACTTACTAAAGTACTTACAATTTTTTTTGCTATTAAATTTTAACTAGCTGTTCTTCAGATTCCTTTTTGGCCTTCCTAATTATATTTTTACACTTTGTTTGCTAGAGTTTATACTCCTATTTTCCTCACTAGGATTTAACTTCCACTTTTTAAAAAAATGCCTTTTACTTGCTTGTTAAGCTACGGTGGCACTTTTCTGGTTCTCTTAGTATATTTTTGTAATTTAGGGAATATACGTAAGTTGAGCTTCTATTATGGTGTCTTTGAAAATTTTCCATTAAGCTTGTGAGAATTTCAGTTTTGGCACTGTACCTTTTAATTTCTGTTTAACCGTCTCATTTTTATGTAGTACCTGTTTCTGAAATTAAATGTTATGGCAGTGGGCTGCTATGGTGTTTTTTCCTGCCACAGGCTGTTAAATTTAATTATATTATGGTTGCTATTTCCAAATAGTCCAGATATAGTCACCTCTTAGACTGGATCCTGTGCTCCACTTGGGACTAAATCAAGAATTGCCTCTCCTTTTGTGAATACCAGAACCAGCTCCTCCAAAAAGCAATCATTTAAGGTGTCAAGAAACTTTATCTCTGCATCCCATTCTGAGGTGACATGTACTCAGTCAATGTGGGGATAGTTTAACTCCACCATTATTATTTTTTCATTTTTATAGACTCTCTAATCTCCCTTAGCATTTCACAGTCACTATCACCATCCTAGTCAAGTGGTTAGTAATATATTCCTACTGATATATTCATATTACTAGAGCATGGAATTACTAACCATAGAGATTCATTCTATGGAACAGTTTCATTCATTTAAAATGTCATGTCATTTGAAGTGATTTTACTTCATTTGGGACGATCATTTACTCCAAGTTAGTAATTTTTGGGGGCAGGAGGGGCATTCTGTTCACTATGTGTTACCTGCAAAACAAGGTTCAGAGTGGAAGGCATTTGCGATGAACTAGACAAAATGTGGCAGTAAGCTACCTGATCCCCAACAAATCTCCTACCGAGTAATGCAGTAGTTTACAGTTCTGTGATGTTCTGCTCAGGACAGCCAGTTGTATCCCAGAATATAAATATATGTTATGGTATTTTCTTATGCAATCAGATTATCACAGGTAATAGTAATTAGAGGCAGACTGCAGGGTATCAGAATTTTGTAACAGGGTATGTGCTAGGGATGTAAGCGACTAGTCGACTATCTGATAAGCAAATGCTTATCAGATAGTCAACTGGTGACGCAACTAGTCGCTTCCCCTCCCCCCTTGCTGCCTCTATCACTGTTTGAGTCCCCCGCTGGCCCTACGCTCCTGGCAACAATTTGCTTTTGAAATGTACAAGAGCCCAGGAGGGCTCTTGTACATTTCAACAGCAGGGAGGGAAGAGCCAGCAGGGGGACTGCTAGAGTCCCCACTGGCCTTGCTCCCTGCAGCACTTCCACCTTTGAAACATTTCAAAGGTGGATGCTCCCTTATTGACTAATCAAAGAGTTGATGCAAGTTACATCGACTATTTGATTAGTTGATTAATCTAATTTAATATCCTTAGGATGTGCCTTTCATTTATACATTACTGGTTTTAATCCACATAGATAAGAATTTACCATGACATGTTCAGGAGCCTAACAGTAACTGTGCTGCTCATCTCAGTCCAATTCCTATAGTACAACTATTCACTGCTTAAAAACACCAAGTCTATCATAGCCAGCACACCAATGAATAAAAATGCCAGTATCCTGCTGACAATCTCAGACAAAAAGGTTAAAGGACTGACTGGAAACAGACTAAACTAGCCTCTCATCCTAGCAATGGCTCTCTAGGTCAGATCTGAGGCACAGTAGAATTAGCAAGGGAAGGACACATTTGTGCCACTGTCTCTGCGATATTCGTTGTGTGTGTGTGTGTGTGTGTGTAAGTGAAGGATCTCACTCTCCAGAGTTGTCTCATGTTTTTTACAAGAGTACCATTCAGAAAGGGATAGGAATAACAGATGAAAAAGTAAGTATAGTATTCACTCAGAGAATGCAGTGTCAACCCGTGGAACTCCTTGCCAGAGGATGGGAAGGGCAGGACTTTAACAGGGTTTGAAAAAGAGATAGATAGACTCATGGAGGGTAGGTCCACCAATGGCTATATTACCCAGGATGGGACAGAATGGTGTCCCTAGCCACTGTTTGCCAGAAGCTGGGAATGGGATGGCTCAGCTGAAGATTCCCTGTTCAGTTCACTCCCTCTGGGGCACCTGGCATTGGCCACTGTCGGCAGACAAGACACTGGGCTAGATGGACCTGTGGTCCGACCCAGTGTATGGCCCTTCTGATGGGAGCAGCCTCTGGTGTTTTACTTTGCAGCCTGATGGCTCCCCAGAATCAACGGCCACTGACCGGGGCGAGCGCAGGCCTGGCTACTCTGAGCGTGCTGCCCGCTTGACTTGGCTACTAAGCACCTTGCCCTTTTCGCTGGGACCATCCCACAGCGCGGGGGCGGAGAGGGGGGCTGGTGAGGGGAGCAGGCCAAGCAGGGGCGCCCCCCCCCGCCCAGCGCTCACAGCGGCTCATGCCCCCCCTCACCCACCCCGGGCTTGTGCTCACGCGGGCCCGGAGGGGGGGGAGGGGGTCCGCAGGGCCAGGGAGGAGGGAGGGGGCGTTTAACTGTCACACCCGTTAGGCCGAACGCGCACGAGGCAGGGCCCACCCACCTTGCTGTCATCCATGGGAGCCGCCAGGCCCAACCCCGGAACCGCCGCCCGCCCGCGGCCCAGCCAGACGCCGCACAAGCAGCCGCGTCAGCGGAGTCCCTCGCGCTGGGCGCTCACAACGGCTCGCGGGCGCCCGGCACAGCTGGACAGGCGCCGCTGGCCCGCTCCATAGCCTGCTATGCGGTTTGTTTACCAGCCCCCCCTCTTTCCCCCGCTCAGCGACCAGCAGAGTCAGCGCTAGGAGCGGGTGCATCCTGGGAATCGATGTTTTATTTCCCCGCGGCAGCCTCCGCAGCCCGTGCAGGTCGCTAGGCCAGAGAACCACAACTCCCATGAGGCCAGGCGCAGCGCGGAACGCTAAGTGGCGCGGTGCACCCTGGTAGTGGTAGTTTTGGACCATCAGGGCGCTCATAGGTTAGGAGGAAGAGCCGCCCAAATGAAAACTACATTTCCCAAAAGGCATTGAAAGGAGACGTCCCACGCCGGGCTTGCGGGCCTGAACCGGACAAAGCGCGTGTCGTGTTGGCAAACTTTACCCAACTCAGAGGTCTGATAGGTAATGGGAAGAAAATGTAAGCGATAAAGCAGTACAAGAGTGCTTGTAAACCTGGCAGATGACACCAAAGCAGGGAGGGGTTGCAAGCACTTCGGAATACAGGATTAGAAATCAAAGGAGCCTTGAGAAATGATGAGAGAACTGAAATCAACCAGATGCAATTCAATAAAGCCAGGGCTGGCCCTACCAGGAGGCGAACTGAGGTGGCTGCCTCAGGTGCAAGACTGTGGGGGGCGCCACTAGGACCCAGAGTGTAGACAATTGTGTCTGCTGCTGGTGCATATGTAGGTAGCAGAGCAGTACCATGAGAGGAGTAGAACAGGAAGAAGGCAGAATTTAGACCTTTCAAAGTTTTGGCCCAAGTGAGGAGGTATGGGGGTGTCATTTGAGCCCCTTGTCTCACGTGCCAAAATGTTGTGGGCCAGCCCTGAATAAAGCCAAGTGCAAAACAGTATAGCAAGTACAAATTGGAAAATCATGACTCATATGGACCTGGGATTCATAAGTTATGGTGACCATCCGTCCCATTTTTTCCAGGATAATCCCTTATTTAAGACTTCCTCCCGGCGTCCAGACTTAAAAAAAAAAAACGGACACATTGTCCCATATTTCCCCTGCAGCAGGGAGAGGAGGAGTGGGATAGCAGCTGCTAGTGCTCAGGGCTTCAGCCACTGAAGCCCTGAGCGCCTGTGGCTCCCCTCCCTTCTCCACCCTGCATTCTGCAGGGCTGAACTTCTTCCCTGCAGCAGGGCAGGGTGGGCGGGAAGCTGCTAGCACTTGGAGCTTCAGGCGCTAGAGCCCCAAGCGTTGGCAACTCCTTCCTTGCCTCCCCCACTGTGTGGTTGAAGCCTCAAGCACTGGCGGCTCCTCTCCCACCTCTCCCATTTTGGGGCTAAAGTCCAGAGTGCTGGCGGCTTCCCACCCCCACACTGTGGGGCTGAACCCCTCAAGTGCAGGCAGCTCCTGTCCCCCCCCCGTCCACTGTGGGTCTGAAGCGCTGAGTGCTGGCAGCTCTGCCTCCCACCCCTCGCTGTGGGCCCGAAGCCACAAGCACCAGCAGCCCCTCAGCTTGGGCCCAAGCCCAAAGCGTCGGCAGCTCCCCCATTAGTGTCCTGTATTTGGCATAGAGAAATATGGTCATCCTATTCATAGTGGATCATAAATTGAATGTGAGTCAGCAGTGTGATGCAAGTCCAAAAAGGCTAATATTGTTCTGTGATGTGCTAACAGAAGTGTTGTACATAAGAGGTGTTCTGTTCTATTCAGAAAGGGTGAGGCCTCTGATGAGGCACCATACTTCATTAGGGATATGAACAAATTGGAGAGAATCCAGAGGAGAGTGACATCAACTTTAGGAAACCTGAGATATGAGGACAGATTAAAAAAAACTGGGAATGTTTAGTCTTGTGTTGAGACTATGTAGGGCTTTAACACAATGACAATTTACATCAGCATAGATTCAATGAATGGGAGGGATACTACCCTTTTCTGGACATCCCAGCCATTCAGTTAACTAAAGTGCCTTTAAAGGTTAAACCTAGAGACAGTGGATTCTAGAGATTTTCCAGGAAGTGTTGGCAGGGACCCAACAGAGCCAATGAAAACAAAGTGTGTGTGTTTTTTTAATTGAAAAGCAGGACCTTCCTGCTGCAGTCTTTATGTGACCAGAGCCAACCTGGAAGACATGGATTGAGCCAGAAACAAAGCATGGAATTTCCAGTGATATCCATGCCTAGGGAAGGAATAAGCCTGGGGACAAAGATGTGAGAGTAGAACAGGGAGGCTACGTCTACACTGGTGTGATCTTGCGCAAAAACTCTTTTGCGGAAGAGTTCTTCTGCAAAAACTCTTCCAGAAGAGAGCGTCTACACTGGCATGTGCTTTTGCGCAAGAGATGTGCTTTTGCAAGAGCATCCATGCCAGTGTAGACGTTTCTGCGCAAGAAAGCTCTGATGGCCATTTTAACCATAGGGCTTTCTTGCGCAAGAAATTCATGTTGCCTGTCTACACTGGCCTCTTGCGCAAGAATAGTTGCGCAAAAGGGCTTATTCCTGAGCGGGAATGTTAGAGTTCTGGCGCAAGAAGCCCTGATTTCATACATTAGAACGTCAGTTTACTTGCGTAAGAACACGCGGCCAGTGTAGACAGGCAGCAAGTTTTTGCGCAAGAGCGGCCGCTTTTGCGCAAGATCGTGCCAGTGTAGACACAGCCGGAATGTTTAGTTAGGTGTGATTAGATTATTTTCTTTATTTTGGGGTTTTTTGAACTCTTCTGTGTTGAGCCCATGAGCCACCCACACACACACACATACACACACACTGTAACTTTTTAACAGAATCCTAGGGAAGCAATTCTCTGTGTTTTTAATCTTGCTTTTTTCAGTTGCTTGGTAACAACTAGCAACCAAGTATGCTTTACCAAGTGTGTCTTCTTTGTTTTGTTAATAAAATCACCTTTTTAAGACTATGATCTAATTCCTGTGTCCTAGAAAGCAAGAGGTTATCTGTGCATATGTCTAAAACTGTCAGGTCAGGTATTAAGAATTGCTGTTTGTTTTCAAGCTCTTTCTTGAGGTAGGGCTAAAGAGCTTGAAGGTACCCCACAGGAAGAAATTCCCCCATGTGCATCTTCCTGGGTTCTCAAAGTAGGGATGTGAATATGTACCTGTGTACATGGTTAACCAATGAGCCTGGATTCATCTGTTAACCCTTGCGGTTGCATGAAGCCCCCGCCCCCTTGCACTGCTGCCTCTGTATCAGAGGCAACAGAGTTGGGGGCGGGCACAGACAGGAGCCAGTATGTGCGGGAAGCCAGCTTAAAAGGGAACTCTGCAGTTCCCTTTTTACAGTGTCATTTAAGCATCCTGGCATCCAGAAGTGGCTGTTTTGGACTGAGGTCCCAGGTTTAAAATGAATGTGGTGTTCAGTCGAATGAGTTCTCCTGGATTTGGTAGGAAAAAACACCAACAAAATTCCTAATCAGCTTTGTGGCTTCCTACCATTGTACCAGAAATAGATTTTCCCCAAGGTATCTGAATGTGTGGTTTAGGGATGTGAACGACTAGTCAACTATCCGATAGGCAAATGTTTATCAGATAGTTGACACACTAGTAGACTAGTCGCTTCCCCCCACTTGCTGCCTCTTGCAACCAAGGGGGGAAAGAAATGGGAGTGCTTCAAAGCAGCGGCTCTTTGAAACACTGTGTGCAGCCCCGTAGGGTTGCCAGGTGTCCGGTATTGACCTGGATAGTCCGGTATTTTCGCCTCCTGTCCAGTAAAAAAATTCAGAAAATACCAGACACCTAAAATGTCCACTATTTTCTGATTTTTTTCCCTGCCACGAGGCAAAAATACCAGACACCTGTCAACCCTACACACACTCAACAACCGGGCCCAGCCCCCGCTCTCCCCCCACTCACTTACCTGGTCCGCAGGGAAGCTGCCTTCCAGCTCTGATCAAGAAAACAAGATGGCTACCAACAAAAAGCTTAAAGACTTTTCTTAAAGGGGCCATACTGTTTTAATGCTGTGCTGTTGTTGTTGTTGTTGGCTTAATAACTCTCGGGGTCCTTTTCTTTTTTTTGCTCAACAACTTTGGTCTCCTCCCTTTTTTTTTCCTCAACAGAATTTTTTCCCTGGTGTTTTTTTTGGGGGGGAGGGAGGGGTGTTCAGTATTTTTGGTTAAACCATCTGCAACTCTAGCAGTCTGGTGCCAGCTGCACGTAGCATTTCAAAGCAGCATGGTGTGGAGCCCAGGGTCTGCCGCTTTGAAATGCTGTGTGGAACATGACACCAGATTTTGAAATGCTGCAGAGAGCACAGGGCTAGCAGGGGACTGCTTGAGTATATATTATGTATGTATTATTTTTATGTATGTATTATTACATTTATATATGGGTTGCATATGGTGGTTATAAGCTAGCCAGAGTGAGTCCTACCAAACAAATATTGCTTTGCATTAATCCTAGTGACACAAATGTCCTAAGCAATAATTATTATCAAGCTACAGCAGCCCCCTGTTCAAATAAATTATATTTCCTGAACCCAGTTCTGCTTTTCACTTAACACTGTAGATTTAAAGAGTCTTTGAGGTATATAAATGAGTTGCACTCAGCAGTGGTACGACTATTTAAAATCATTGGCTGTATCAGCATGACTGAAATGAGATATAACTCATTGGCAGCTTTGCCACTGTGTGTTTGCATTGCCGAAACACTATAGAGCATTTTTCATTTTTTTTAATTATTTTTATAAACTCAATCTTTATTTGTTATTTGAATAAATGGAAGCCACATGTTGTTTAGATTTCTTACCTCAGCAACTGAAATAAGCTTAATTCTTTTAACCTATTAATGTTTACATCCTGAACTAAATGGAAATTGCTTGTTAATGTTGCTCCATTGTTGAGTAGAAACAGATTTTGAGGCCTTGGAGTTTATTTTCCCAATGGATGAGAAATCGGTGAGGCAGACACAGGGTATTTTCTTAGTGAACCTTATTTATTTAGAAAAAGTACACAGATCATAGTTCCTTGAACTGAGGTGGTAACACGCTATACACAGGCAATCCTTGTGGCCTCTCTCTTTCTTTTTCCTTAAAGGCAATGGAAAATCCAGGCCATAGTCTTTCATGGGATCAAGAAAAGAAACTGAAATTTTGAATCTTTAAATCTGATATCCCATGCTGGTTTCATTTTTGAACATAAACAAGATAATGCTACTTTTTTTTCTGTTTTCAGCATCTACTGATAATTAGAAGATGGTTAAATCTTTGAATTTACTGCGATTTCTGTGGTTTCAAAGTTCAAAAGTTCATACTGCTAGTCACTCAGAATTGGCACAAAAAATTCACACAAAACTCTTTACTGACAATTAAAAAAAATCAGGCTCCTGCCCTAATGACAATCTAAATAAAACACATGTATAGTCCATACTGAAAGGAGCAATCTGAGGGGAAAGAGTGTGATATGATTGGGCACCAAGTTGGTATTGTCAGTAAGGGTTTCTACTGAGAAATTAAGCAATTTGAGACCAGGACCCTCTTTGTGTTTTGTGTTTGTAAAGTACCTGCTTCATGACTGAGGCTCCAAGGTGCTACTAAAATACATAAAAAATAAAATAATAATAATAATAATAATAAATAACAACAACCACCCCAAGCACTAGAAATATTGGTTTGGTACCGAGAGGAGTATAGCCTGCTAACCCAACTCAATATGGAGAATATAGGCAAATCAATAATTATTATGAATAACAATAAGAGTGCTTAAAAGAGGTCAGTTGGACTGCAGGCTTCTTACCTGGTAGGGTGTGTTGTGTGAAGGTGGGTCAGTAGCAAGCAACTGTCCAACCAACCTAAGAAAACCACAGATCATTGTTGACAAAGAGTGAAATGGACTCAGAGTGCAAATCAAGAAGTGACTCCCTGAACAACGGAGAGCTTTATTCCAAAGAAGAGAATTTATACTAATAGCGATTGAAAGTTTGAAAAGGGAGATTAGTGGGGTTGAAATACATGTGGACATATTGGTAGAAGCGATGATACAGAAGAAGCAAATGAAAAAAATATCAATGACACAACTGAGTGAAATGCGACCTGAAAAAAGTACAGGAAATATAAACGATTTGTTGATTGAAATCATGCAGCATATAAGAGGCACAGAGCTACCATGTATGAAATTTGTAGCTGAGCAAAGACTGGATGATATAGTGCAAACATTGAATAAAGGGCTTAAGAAATCTTACAACAAATGAATGTTAGCAAGATTAATTATATAATCTATGCTATGGCAACAGTAATACATGGGTACTGCAACTATACGTGCATGAGGGGGTGCAGTACCACCTCCTGACTTCAAGTGGTTTCCACCAGATGCCGGGTTTATAGTTTTCGTCAGTGGCTCTTTGCATCCCCACTACAACTATTGTTCCAAGACCACTGTAGTTAAAGCTCATCAGCTTAACATCAAGATAATTGAAGTAGGACAATTGCCTGTATTCAAGAACCTCCATGGAAACAAAGATTCCAGAAGACTGGTTTTTAATATTAAGGAATCAGCCTTGCGGATGAATTTGAGAAAAAGCATTTGAAGAAAGACGGAAGCAAACAATCCTGGAGATAAAATATCAGCACACTGAAAGGGGTGTGAGAGTTGTAAAGCAATAATGTAAACAGAAAGTGGTCGAACAGACTCATAATGCTTAAAGATGTTCAGCACTAAGCTGTCAATATCAAGAGATTCTTTGATCAGATCAACATCTAAAATAGAATAAGGCAAATTAGAGTGCCAATAAATGCAGAAGACTTCTAGTGCTTCTGCAAGCAAGGCTGCTCTGAGGATAAACATATACAGACAGTGGATTGGACTAACAACATGAGAGAAAAATGTAAAAAACAAACACAAAGGGAATACAGTGCTCAGGGTCTGTCCTTTTATACCAGGGGTGGGCAAAGGGGCTTCTTTGGGCTGCATCCAGCCCGCTAAGCAGGGGTGGCCCATGCCTATAGGCAAACTCAGCAGCCACCTAGGGCGCCAAGTTAAATGGGGTGCCAAATTCCCTGCCACTTCCCCTTCCCCTTCCCCTAACGCCTGGCTTCAGCCCCAGAGGAGGAGCGCGGCGGCTTCCCTTCGCTGCAGGAGGGGTGAGTCGGCCCCGGAGGAGGAGCGCGGGGGTTTCCCCGCGCCACGGGAGGAGAGGGGTCGGCCCCGGGGTAGGCACGTGCCGGCTCCCCCTGCACCACGGGAGGGAGGGTCGGCCCCGGGAGAGGCACGTGCTGGAGTTCTCTGGCTATGGGAGGGGGAGTCGGCCCTGGGGGAGGAGGCGCGCAGGGGTTCCCCGTGCTGCGGGAGGAGCAGGTTGGCCCCGGGGGAGGCGGCGTGCAGGGGTTCCCTGCGCTGCGGGAGGAGCTGGTCGGCCCCGGGGGAGGAGATGCACGCGGAAGGGTCACCCCGGGAGAGGCGCGTGCCGGCTTCCCTCGGGGGGGGAATCCTGGGAGGAGGTGGGTGCAGGGGACTCTCTCTCCCCACTGGGACCCTGTTCCCTCTCCCCACTCCCCTGTCCCCAGCCACAGATCTCCGTCCCCAGCCCCCCATCCCCAGCCACAGAACTCCATCCCCAGCCCCCCCTCCTCAGCCACAGATCCCCATCCCCAGCGCCCCTCTCCCCAGCCACAGAACCAAAAACCTCAGCCTATATCTGCCCTTAGAGTTGGGGGGGGGCACCGATTGCATGGTTCGCCTAGGGCGCATGTTACTGGCAGCTAGTCTAGGGCCACCCCTGCCGCCAAGCCAGTGGATCTAGCCCATGGCCGGCCTACTGCTCCCCCACCCACAGGCCAGTCAAGACCTGGGGACAGGGGAGCATGCAAAGTCTTATCATAGAATTATAGAGCTGGAAGAGACCTCAGGAGGTCATAAAATCCAGCCCCCTGCTCAAAGCAGGACCAATCCCAACTAAATCATTACAGCCAGGGCTTTGTCAAGTTAAGCTAAGTTAATGTCTATTACGCCCGCTGGCGTGTAGGGCAGCAACGAAGTTTCTCCATTTTTGTTTGTCTTTGGCCATTGTCCCAGTTGTAGTTCATTCTCTTCGTATCTGCCTCAACAGTTCACCGACATGTTGTCTTGGGCCTCCCACATTTCCGTTGTCCTTCAGGTGTCCAGTGAAGTGCTACCTTTACAATTGTCAAGCCAAGACTTAAAAACCTCTAAGGATGGAGATTCCACCACCTCCCTAGGGAATCCATTCCAGTTCTTCACCACCCTCCTAGGGAAATAGTTTTTCCTAATCTCCAACCTAGACCTCCCCCACTGTAACTTGAGCCCATTGCTCCTTGTTCTGCCATCCATCATTACTGAGAACAGCCTTTCTCCATCCTCTTTGGAACCTCCCTTCAGGAAGTTGAAGGCTGCTATCAAATCCCCCCTCACTCTCTTCTGCAGACTAAACAAACCCAAATCCCTCAGTCACTCCTCATAGATCATGTGCTCCAGCCCCCTAATCATTTTGGTCACCCTCCGCTGGACCCTTTCCAATGCGTTCACGTCCTTTCTATAGTGTGGGGCCCAGAACTGGACACAATACTCCAGATGTGGCCTCACCAGAGCCAAATAAAGGGGAATCATCACTTCTTTAGATCTGCTTGCAATGCTCCTCTTAATGCAACCTAATATGCCATTAGCCTTCTTGGCTACAAGGGCACACTGTTGACTCATATCCAACTTCTCATCCATGTAATCCTCAGGTCCTTTTTTGCAGAACTGCTGCTTAGCTAGTCTGTCCCCAGCCTGTAACAATGCTTGGGATTCTTCCGTCCCAAGTGCAGGACTCTACATGTGTCCATGTGTCCTTGTTGAACCTCATCAGAGGCCCAATCCTCTAATCTGTCTAGGTCACTCTGGACCCTATCCCTGCCCTCCAGCATATCTACCTCTCCCTCTAGCTTAGTGTCATCCTTGCTGAGGGTGCAATTCATCCCCTTATCCAGGTCATTAATAAAGATGTTGAACAAAACCGGCCCTAGAACCGATCATTAGGACACTCCGCTAGAAATGGACCACCAACCTACATCGAGCCATTAATCACTACCTGTTGGGCCGGACATTTTACAGTCCATTTATCCAATTCATACTCCCTTAACTTGCTGGCAAGAATATTGCAGGAGACCGTATCAAAAGCTTTGCTAAAGTCAAGGTATATCACATCCACTGACATCCATGTCCACAGAGCCAGTTACCTCATCATAGAAGCTAATCAGATTGGTCAGGCAGGACTTGCCCTTCGTGAATCCATGTTGACTATTCCTGATCACTTTCCCCTCTTCCAAGTGCTTCAAAATGGATTCCTTGAGGATCCCCTCCATGATTTTTCTGAGGACTGAGGTAAGGCTGACTGGTCTGTAGTTCCCTGGATTGTCCTTCTTCCCTTTTTTAAAGATGGGCACTACAGTCATCCAGGATCTCTGCCGATCTCCACGAGTTTTCAAAGATAATGGCCAAAGGCTCCTCAATGACATTTGCCAACTCCCTCAGAACCCTCGGATGCATTAAATCCGGACCCATGGATTTATGTATGTCTTGCTTTTCTAAATAGTTCCTAACCTGTTCTTTCTTCACAGAGGGCTGCCCACCTCCTTCCCATACTGTGTTGCCTAGTGCAGTAGTCTGGGAGCTGACCTTGTCTGTGAAGACAGAGGCGAAGAAAGCATTGAGTACTTCAGCTTTTCCCACATCATCTATCACTAGGTTACCTCCCTCATCCAGCAAGGGCCTCACACCCTCTCTGATCACCTTATTGCTAACATGCCTGTAGGAACCTTTCTTGTTACCCTTCACATCTCTTGCTAGTTTCAATTCCACTTGTGCTTTCGCCTTCCTGATTACTCCTCTGCATTCTTGAGCAATATATTTATACTCTTCCCTACTCATCTGTCTAAGTTTCCACTTCTTGTAAGCTTCCTTTTTGTGTTTAAGCTCACCAAGGATTTCCCCAGTAAGCCAATCGGGTCGCCTACCATATTTGCTTTTCTTACTGTGCGTTGGGATGGTCTTCCCCCCCAACCCCGCCAAGGGTGCGCGGTGGCTAGAAAGAAACTGGCTATTTTAAAACAGACAGCGGTTCTCTCTAGCCGCCACACAACCCTGGAAGTGCAGGGGTACGGGGCGAGAGATTTTGCACGCTCCCTTGCCACCAATCAAGGTGTGGGGGCAGGGAAAGCACGCGAGGTGTCCTCCCACAGTGGCGCCTAGAGGGAACCACCAGCTGTTTTAAAACAGCTAGTGATTCTCTCGGGGGGTGAGGGAAGACTTCACACACTCCCCCACTCCCAGGCCAATCAGGGTCTGTGGGTAGGGAAGCAGAAAAGTCTCCTGGCTCCTCCCCTTCCGCCCAAGGCCCCCACCCCTTCTGAGGTGGCCTGGGGCCACTTCAGCAATTTGTGAAGTGGCCCCCTTTTAAAAATTATTTCCCATCCCTGTTTTATACTAATGGTCCTGTGGGTCTTTGTGTTGGTTGTAACCTTGTTTTACCACTCATCCTATCTGTTCCTCGGTTGTTTTCCTCCATTCATCCATCTGTATATACATACTGCTTGTTCCTATATTATTTGTAGAATTCTGGAGTGCATGTGTGCTTATTCTGGGGACAGGGAAAAACTGGAACAGATGTCCCTAGAGTCTAGGGGATTGTCTCTGCTGTGTTCCTGCATGTGCCTTTTCTTGTCTGGAGATGTCTCTCAGAGCAGACTCTATCTTGGCCCCAAGGGCACTAGAGTTACAACTGGAAAGGACACAGACCAGATGGGGTGTGGGGATTCTGGCTGAAATGCCTAGCAATTTCCCACAATTGTTTACTTGAATCTTGTATCTATCCATTTTAGAAATGTGCATCTGTCCATCTGTGTGTCTGTCCATCTGTGTGTCTGTCCATCTGTGACTCCATTTGTTCAAAAACTTCTCCTAAACAATAAGAGCTTAGAACCACCAAATTTGATATGCAGCGTCTTCTTCTCCTAACTTAAAGCAAAGTCAGGGTTTTGTTGTGTCAGGAAAACAGGATCTGCTTGGAATGGGATTGTTTTCTGTAATATGAAGGGAGGATGCTGATCAGAGGGCAGCAATACTGCAGAGTGATCACTGGGGGCAGCTGCACCACCAATACCATCTTGAAAGCCACCAGACCAACTAAGTAGCTCCTGTGCCCCAAACCCCTCCCCCCTGGGTCTTAGCCAGTATATATGTGTTGGGGGGGAAGCCCTACTAAATAGGGGGCATAAGACACCTGCCAGACCGGGGAGGAGACAAAAAGGCCCCATAATGGGAGGGGAGAAGGTCTCACCAGATGGGGTGGGAGAGAGCCCTGCCACCTGCCAGAGGAGCCACAGCCTGCCCCCAGCACTGCTGGGCCACCCAGCATGCACTCCTCTTGGCAAGCCTATGTGGCCCCCCTGCCCAAGCTTCCCCTACCCCCTGGTGACATTTGGTGGCCAGAGTGTGCAGCTCCCTCTGCCCCAGAGACAAACTAGCAGGTGGCATGTGTGGTCCTTGCTGCCCTGGGTCATCCCCAGGGAGAAGCTGGTGGCCAACTCCACCCCCTGCCATAAGCCCCCTTCCTTCTCCCCTGAGCTCCCCCTCCTCCCAATCCCCTGCACCCCCAGCCCTGAGCCCCTCCCCATACCCTGCCCTGGCTCCTGCACTCCCAACCTCCACCTGAAGCTTTCCTCACCCCCCAGTCCTTACTCTCACATCCCCACATCCACTGCCCCGAGCCCCTCCTCAGACCCCTAACCCTGACTCCTGCACCCCATGTCCCCAGCCTCCTGCCCTGAGCCCCCCATATCCTCAAGGCCTTTCCCTGACTCCTGCACCCCCCACACTGCTAGTCCCCTGCCCTGAAGCACCCAGACAATGCTGGGTAAGTTTTCTAGTACTATCTAGTTAGAATCATTTTACCTGTGTCTGTCTGTGAGTCCATTTGTTCAAGAACTCCTCCTAAATGGTAACAGCGAGGGCCACCAAAATTGGCATGCAGCTTTCTCTTACCATAACTTAAAGCAAGGCCAGGGTTTGGTTGTGCCGGGACAATGGGATGTGCCTGGAATCTGTTTGTTTTCCATAATACAGAAAAGGAGGCATCTGATAGCAGGGACTTTATGTCCCAGAATGACACAGGGGGCAGAAAATCCTTTAACAGAGTGGCCAGCTGGGAGCAGGCCTCTGCATGTTGCTCGCCATGGTTAAGTGGCCCCCTTACGCCAAAGCTGGAACTCAAACTATAGTTTTCTTCTCAGCCCCAGTGCCGGATGATGGCCCCACCGCTGCAGTCTCCTGGGGAGCAGCCACCAGCTGGGCAGCACAGCCCCCACCAATGTGGCCTCCACTAGAAAACAGCCGCCGGTCAGGCAGCGCAACCCTAGCCGGCCTGGGAAGCACCTGTCTACCAGGACTAAGCAGTGCAGCCCCTGCTGCTGTGGTTCCCCCGGACACCAGCACAGCCTCGGCTGGACTTGGGGCTGCCCTGAGCTCTCGCCCCCCACTCCTGCACCCTCCACCCCCAGCCCTGACACCTACACCTCCCCAACCCTGCCCTTTTTCCGGCATCCCCATACCCTGCCCTGAGCCCCCCCCCCCATACCTCTCAAACCCCTGCTCAGACTCTTTCACCCCCTACCCTGAACCCCCATACATACTTCCCAGTCCCTTGCCCTAACTCCTGCACTTCCCCCTCCTCAAGCCCGCACAAGGACCGAAGCAACACTGGGTAAATCCTCTAGTAACTTAATAAATGCTTGAAGAACAGATGTCCAAGATGGATGGTGACAGGGTGAATAATCCTCATATGGAAAAAAGAAAGAAATCCAGAGTGATTCTATGAATTACAGACAGATCATATGATTACCAGCTATGTGGACACTTCTAACAGCAATTCTGGGAAAGAAGATAGTGCTAGCTCACAAAGGAATTGTGCCTCCTGAACAGAAATGTTTCGCGGTAAACAAAGAACTGAGGAAAAAAAAGTCTCAAGCTGAACTGAACGATCACAGAAAATGCAAAATAAAACAAAAAAAAATCTAGAGATTATTGAACAGACTACAAAAAGCACATGATAGCTTACCACATTTGTCGATTATTGAGACACTGCAAATGCACAAGGTTTATCAAAAGTTCATTTCCTTAATGCAGCAATCCCTGACTCATGGGAACATCAGGCTCTACCAGGAAGGGACTCTTGTTGAGGTTCAAATGAAGAGAAATATTTCAAGGGGATTTCATAACACCAATGCTGTTTGTTCAGGGTAGCAATGCTGCTGCTGACATGGATGCTTCTTGATATCAACTCTGATTGTCGTAATAGCAAAGTGCAACAACCAGGAAGCCATTTTTTATACATAGATGATTTGAAACTACATGGATGGCCACAAAAGGAGATATAGCGATTAATAGCGTATAGAAAAGTTTGGTGGAAGCTATGGGTTGGCTTGGATAAAGGTGTGTTGAGATCTGTAAAAGGGGGCTAGCTGCTATTATCAGATGGCATACAAGTTAATGACAGTACTATCCAAATTGTCTCTCATCATGTTCCTACAAATACCTTGCAATCAGGAAATTGTCAGTGCTTTAACATGAAGAATTCAAAGAAGCAGTAAGGAACATATATTACAGCTGAATAAGAGGTATTCCAAGGACAAAACTCAACTCAAACAATTTTCTTTGAGTCATTAATATGTGGGCAATGCCAGCAGCACAGAACACTGCTGTAGTGATCAAGTGGAATCAAGAGAAGAAGAAAAAAATTGACATCCAAAAAATGAGGAGTAACGTTAGTTCGAACCAAGGGGTTTGGTTCGAACTAACGCGTCCCGGCGCGCACTTTCACTTTCAAAACAGCTGTTGATTAGAGTAACGTGCCGGCAAGATCATGCTAATGAAGCGTGGGATATTTAAATCCCCGCTTCGTTGACTATTTTGAATGCCTACATTTGCATCCCTAGTTCAAACTAGGGTGCAAGTGTAGACATACCCTAAAAGAGCATCTGGTCATGATAACAAGTGATGGCTAAGCATGCATTACAAAGAAGTATAAAAAAAAGGTGAAAGCAAATCTCCAAAGAAAGACTCAAAAGATTTATACAGAAATCAGTGTGCAGGCAGTAATGGAGAGAGATCTAATCCATGGATGATGGAAGATTAACACTCATGACTGATAGAAGGATATCTCAAAAGAGAGAGAGACTCATTCTGAGTTAACAAAAACAGTTTTTGAGGCTTAATTACATTCAAAGCAAAATTGACCAACAGAACTGCTCCTCAAATTGTAGAACATGTTCTGAAGATGAAAAGATAGTGAAACATGTGTTGAGCACCTGCAGAAGCATGGCTGGGAGAGATTATGTGAACTAACAATGAGATAGACAAGTGTCTGCTTTGCAGCCCCTATGGCAAGTATGGATTTAAATACACTATGCAGTATTAGACGATTAGAGAATGAAGAGGCTAGGATTTTATAGCATCTTCAATTGTCACAGATTGGATGGTGCAGGAAAACAGGCCAGGCCACAGCAGTTTAGAAAAGAAGACAAACAAGAATGTGTTAATTGATATTGCCATACCAACAGACTGAAGCATCAGAAAGGAACAAGAAAAGAAGATGATGAGGGATGAAGAATTCTGCCATGAAGTGCAACAATTACAGAGAACTCGAACATAGTTATAATAATATATACCTATGTTATAGAACTGGAAGGGAGCTTGAAAGGTCATCAGGTCTAGTCCCCTGCCTTCACAGCAGGACAAAAGTACCATCCCTGACAGATTTGCCCCAGATCCTTAAATGGCTCCCTCAAGGATTGAGCTCACAACGCTGGGTTTAGGAGGCCAATGCGCAAACCCCTGAGCTATCCCTCCTATAAGCAATTGATAATCCTATTGATTACTAGAGCACTTGATGCAATCCCCCAGGAGGCAGATAAGCAGCTCAATAACATGTTAGAACCACAAGACATCGCCATCGGTGCCCTCCAGAAGACAGCAGCACTATTAGGCACTGCGAGACTTTTCAGGAAAGTCAAAGTAGAATGAGTGTATTTGAGCACCTAAAATGCAGAAATTCTGCAGAGGGTATAACAGAGCACCTGACTACTCAAACCTACAGAGACTAAATCTGAAGAAGTGGGTTGTGCCCACGAAAGTTCATGATACCATCTACATGTTTTGTTAGTCTTTAAGGTGCTGCTAGAACTACAGTAATTCCTCATTTAACACTATAGATGTGTTTCTGAAAATGTTCATGCTAAGCAAAAACGTGCAATGCGGGGTCAATTTTCCCATTAAAAATAATGGAGAAGGTGGGGGTTGCGTTTCAGGTGGTGGTGGCAAAGTCAATTTTTTGTTGGCCGTGGGTTGTCAATGTCAGCATTAGATATCTAGCAATACAACATAACTAGCAACACAACTCGCTGCGGTTTGTTAAAACACAAAGATAAACATGTGAGTGAGCACTGCGACCACGTGTATTCATCCACCCATGCGTATTACTACTGTTCTGCCAACTTATACCACTGCGCGAAGTAGTCTGCCACTTGATTATTTTTGTGTTATTTTGAGGACGGTCGTGTTATTCAAAAAACATTCCCCCCCCCAAAAAAAAATCGTGCTATTGTGAAAATGTGTTAAGCGGGCATGTGTTAAACGAGTAATTACTGTATTCATTTTTTTAAAGTTTTTCCAGTTACTGACTAACTCGGCTACCCCTCTGAAGCTTTCAAACCTACAGAGTCAGTTTGTGGTCAGGATTTATTGATGATTCGTGGGGGAAAATTTTAGATACACTTTTCCCCTTTGTATACTTAAAGATCATGTATGTGGTAAAGGCTATTTGTTGTTTGTTTTTTGGTTGGTTGGTTATTTAAATCCCCATGGTGTAACATCAAGGGATGCTAATAATAAATGACTTTGGTCTCACTTATGGTGATTTTTCTGGGCTGTGACTAGCTGGCCTTCTTGTCCACTCAGATAATTTGAGAACATAAATAGGGTTGTTGCAAATTGTAGGTTGTTAAGCAAGTAATTACTTGTAAATAAAAATCTCTACATTTTGCAGCAGGAATTAGCTGGTTCACACTCACTCATTAGCTACCAAAAGCAAAAAAACAAGGGTCAAATTTTCTACTGCCTTACACCTTTACTTATACAAGTATGAAGTTGGTGTAAACCACAATTATTGTGAGTAATAGACAGAGGAGAATGAGGCCTAGCATCTCTGGAGCTGTTAGAGAAAGGCATGTTACTAATGTGAATTTTGTTAAGAACTGAAATTACTCAAAAATAATGAGATAAAGCAAAGAACAAACCAAATCATTGATGGAAAGGTTGGTGAAAGGGTGGTCTGAGCCTCAATGAGGTAGTTAAGGGAACAAAAATTAATCTCATTGCTGAAACTACAAACAAAGCAGATCAGTACAATATGCCACATTCAGGAATGTCCTGGCCACGTTGATATGTGTATCTGGCACTCAAACAACAGAGAATTATTGCGGCTGATATGGTAATTACAGAGGTATAGAAAAAAAGTGGGTGGGTCATGTGAAATTCATGACATACTTGAGGTGAACTCACAGCAAAAGTATTAGTCACTTTTAAAACTGCGTACACGGGTCTCTCTGTGTGACTTGTTTTGTAAAAAGCATATTGTTCATTCTCAAGAGGTTTAAAAATCTGTTCCATCTCAGTGTTGTTTTTTGTTCTGGAAATATTTTGCAACATGCTTTCACTCCTTTGGCCTACGCTGACAAATATGCCTCCATATGCATACCTATTAGTGCCAGAGAAAGTCTGTGGTCTGTAACTAGCCTTTTCAATCGTAGTGCTTGTGGTTGAACTGTAACCACATTTTAAACTATTTTTAACACCATTTTACCCAAACACAGTTTATGTAACATGGGCTGTATTTACACTCCGAATATTTACAAATCCTGAGTCCAATACTGCAATCCTATCTAAGGACACATCCAAGAGTTCTACATAGTTTGGGAAAAGAAGTTAAGGCCCCTTCCATACTATAGGATGGAACTGTGTTGTAACCAGGTCATGCCATATTAGGCATGCCTTCCCTAGGAAATCTTACCATGTTTGTGTACTATTTGTGAGCAGTGGAGTGATCTGAGACTATGCTTAAATAAATTTATCTTTGTCTACACTAATTAGCCCATCTTAATGGGCATCATGTCAGTGAACTAGACTCCATCATGATTAAGCTTGATAGCATTTGTGAAGTCAAGCCCACTGTAACTGTGTCACCTGACATGACAGTAATTGTAGATGAGCCCTCATCCATGTTACTACGTCTTGCTGACACGAGGAATCCATTAACAACAGGGCTACTGATGCAAACAAAGATTACTTATATGATCAACCATTACAGGATCAACCCAGTATTACAACCATCTCCGGAAAATGCATTGACTTCACTGCAAGTAGCCTCTGACATTTAAAATCACCAATCAATTTTTAGCTCCCAAATTGTCAGATGAAAAAGGTAAGATACAAGGAAATGAAATAGTAATGTGCATAAATATCTATTAACTTTCTTTTTTCTCTTTTTTTAAATTGATTTTAGTTTCCAGACTGACTGAAGCCTGAAAACATAACTAATTTGCTATAAAGGTATTTTCACATGTGGGGAGATTAAATGTAATTATGGTATAAGCTCAACATTAAAATAAATTTGCAAGCAACAGTGAGATAAATCATCTTCTTTTCTTATCTAAAAGGACCATATTTAAGCCATAGAGTCAACTGTGGAGTCACGTTTAATTTTTCAAAGTTAAAATATCCCAACTGAAATTTCAGCCAAAGCTCTGGTCAAAAGGAGGGCAAGTAGTTTTTGCTAAAAACTAAGGAAATTAGAATCAAACTGCCTAGTTTTTGATTGGTGTTGTCTTACCGTCTACTTCAGGGGAATTTAAGGAAGAAACATTTTAATGGTAGGAAGAGGCACAGAAAAGTCCTCAAATGATCTCAATAGGGATGTAATAGCGTAGTTGATTAACCAATAAGAAAAAGCTTATAGGTTAATGCTATAGACTACACGCATTTCCCTCTTCCTCTCTCCCTGCCAGTAATTTTTTTAGCAGGCTGGCCACCAGCCTGGCTCAGTCCTGGCTTGCGACGGGTCTGGAACCTACCCCTGCTGCAGCTCTGTATTTAAAGTGTATTAGGAGGTGGGTAGGCAGGCAGCCCAGCTCAGTTCTGGGTCATGCCAGGTCCAGGAGCTCAGACCTGCCCTAAACAGGGTCTGCTGCCACCCCATGCTGCTGCCTCTTTTTCAGAAGCAGCTGCTCAGGGCAACAGGCAACCAGTCTATAAGAAGGGCTGGTTTTTAAACTAGCTCCCCTCATGGACCTGGCACCCCACACTGCTGCCTCCAATGCACTGGCTTCCGGCCCTGCCCCCGCAGACTATAAAATAGTCGACTAACCGATAAAATTTCATGAGGTTACTTGACTATTCAATTAACCAATATTTAACATCCCTAGATCTCCCTGTGAGCTCCTAAAGGTGTCCAAGTTTAAGTATAAAAATATGCAGAGTCTTTTATATCCACATTATCCACCATGTGCCAAGTACCTATCCACTCATGGTCAAGTTGCACACTGTGTATTTGCTCGCAAAAGAGGCTTTCTGTAACATATCCTCTGGATCCCATAGAGGGTCTAGGATCAGGAATTCATAGGGAATAGCTTTACTAACTCCTGAATGGATCCCCCGCTATATGATAGATTCCCATACTGCCCTCCTCCCCCACTACACATAGACCCCATGGGAAGATACCAGAATTACTCCCCACAGAAATAGGGAGCTGGAAGAAAGCTGGATCTAGTCACGAGTGTGGGAAAAGCTGGGCCTGAGGAAGAAGCACACCATTCACATAGACTGTCACTCAGCTGTCACTCCAAATGGCTAATGTAAGTGGGTTGCCGCCAGTTAGATGGGTATGTGGGAATAAGAAATACAAGTAGTTGTTTTCTCTTTTTCAGTTTTTTACTCACATGAGCTATTTATTAACCAGCCACCTCATTGCTGCAATGTCCATTGTATAAACATTAACTATGGAAGTGATTAATCTACGCAGTTGCAGAGTTGATGGCTGACTTTTCAGCTTGAAATGTTCATCACTCATACAGTATCTGCCTAGTGAAAATATATTCAATATGGTAATCCTACTGAAATAAGAGAAACTTCCTAGAAAATCCTGTCTATTTTAAACAGAGAAGGTCCCATTGCTGAATCTCTAGCAGTGCTGCTATGGAAAATTCTCCCCCAGCCTCTCAGAAATGTCATTCAGAGACCCTCAGATAGCTTTCAGCATTCTTAACTGGGACACATTTAATCATTCCCCCCCACCCCTCTGTAATATTTAAAGCAGACAGATGGCAACCCAACTGGTGGCAAATTCCAAAGTATTTATATCTTTAACTCACAAATGAAATGAAGATGTAATTGGAAATGTCATGCATGGAGTGCATGAATAATGTGCCCATTAATCAACCATCTAAAATAAACTGGGGTTATTATGTGCATTTTTTGTAGTATACAGCAGCTATTTGCAGATAGACAAGCTGAAAGCACTTGCTTGATTCTCCATTGCTCAGCCCCTTGTGTTCAGATTTAGGGCCAGATTCTCTGGTCTGCCAAGTTCATTTTGTGCCACTTATGCTTTGCTCAGTCACAGTGGAAAATCTAGCCCTTACGCCAAAGTGGACATAAAATGCTTCCAAGTCAGAATTCTGTGCTCTGTTATATCAGTATTTTACTCCCACTTGTACTCAACACAAATGTAAATAGCTATGCTAGCTACAAGGCAGTAGCATACAAACTGGCATAGCATCTGGCCCAACCTATTCAAAGAAAGTCAAGATTTTAAAAATGAAATAAATACAACAACAAAAGTGCTCATGTTGCTAATTTAACCTTAAATTATTAAAATAACAGGTTTACTAGTCTGCATCTGACTCAGCTTGGGTAATGAAACTGAAGTTGTCAACTGATTTTATTTCTAATTTCTCTCACTTCCTAGTTCCTTTGCACTAGAAAAGTGCCATTGTTTTGATGTTCAAAACTTGTCAGGAATATTTTTTAAATGTTTTCATTGACAATTTTAAAACGTACCTGCAAACATTCCTATTTATAGGATGTTTTGTAAAATCCTATTTTTTTTTCTTTTGAAACTCAGATTTGAAGTGAATGACTCTGTTCCCCAATCATGTATGTTGTTCTCTGTAAGCAAAAGTAATCCCACTGCGGTCAGTAGGAATACTCACATACTTAAAGTTAAGCCTATATGTAACTGTTTGAAGGATTAGGGCCTAAAATGGCTAAATAACGTTTTTAAAACATTCAGAGCAGCCTAAATGTCTTACAAAAATCATCTTCATTTTACACAAATATATTATTTTGTTGCTTCATGTCTACATTTATTTAGCTTATAAAGCACACGAATAGACTGAGCTCTCATTGTAAAACACTAAAGAAAGAGTCCATTTTCTTGTTTATACTAAGGCCCTTTTATGCCAACAGTGTGAAGAGGCCTTAAAGTGAATGTAAATCTATAAGAATTTTATAATAATTTTAAAACACCATTATACTGCCAGAAACTTATAAAGGGGCCTTGGTGTAAATGAAAATTAAGCCCAGAAACTCTTTAGATATGCTAATGAGTCTACATACTGTTAGTTACAAGTTTTTAAAGCATTTCACCTTCAATTCCTACTTATTTGATTTATAAAACTTGATTATCATTTAGACTAAGTAGTTGTAATGGGTTTGATCAGAGGGGTCTCCCTTGGGGCTGTCACTCAGTATGCTTGTCATGCCACTGAGCCCACCCACCTGCCCTCTGGGATGCCCCACCACTCTGCCCCATCAGGCCAGATGTTCTGATCTTCCCCAGTCAAAACATAGAGTTGGGAGATCCTCAGCAGAGCAACACAGACACTGAAGAAGCTCAGCTCTGGGAGGGCTCAGCTATAAGGCCATTGACTGCACCCAGGAACACAACCCCAAAGTGGACCAAAACCCCTAATGAATCCATCTTACTCTGTATAAAAGTTTTACACTAAGTTCATAAGATCAGCCCCTTTATCCATGAAAGAGAGATATGCACAGTGGTTGCTCTTCCCAAGTAACAATTATTTACACTGAGCTTGATAATAAACAAAAATGTTTTTAAAGTATAAAATATAGGATTTAAGTGATTGCAAGGGATCAAAGAAAGTTACTAAGCCAAAATAAACAAAACATGCCAGCTAATCTTAATACACTAAGAAACTTGTTACATGCAAATTCTTACCTTAACAGTCGTTTTAATCATCTCTTTCACAATCTAAGCAGCCTTCTAGCTTGGTCCCGATCCTTTCCCCTGTGCAGTCTTAGATGTTTGCAGCAGGCATCATAGGTGGTAAGTGGGGGTCTTCTGGGTTACTTCTACACTACGAGTTTTTTTGGCAGAAAATATGCTAATGAGGGACTCATTAGCATAAGTCACAACATCATTAGCATATTTTCTGCCATTTCTTTTTGTGCAAGGAGTTTTTGTGCAAAAAGAAGCAGTGTGGACTTTTTTTTTTTGCGCAAAACCCCAGTTTTGCACAAGATCCTTATGTCTGTCCTGAAGAGACATAAGGATCTTGCGCAAAATGGTTTTTTTGTGCAAAAAAACCACATCCACACTGCTTCTTTTGCGCAAAAACCTCTTGTGCAAAAAGAAACGGCAGAAAATATGCTAATGATGTTGAGACTTATGCTAATGAGACCCTCATTAGCATATTTTCTGCCTAAAAAACTCGTCGTGTAGACGTAGCCCTGGTGTCTAACAACCAACTCTATTGTTTCGTTTCCCACCTTTATATCTCTTTTGCCTAAGGGGGAGGGAATTCTTTTTGTTCAGTTCAAACTTTTCTCACCTTGAGTGGAAAAATACAAGATCCAAGCTTTAGGTGGGGTGGCCACATGTCTTTGTAGGATCAACCACAGTTTGGGCTTACAGAAAAAACAAACCCATTTACAGACCATTATGTTTCTCTTTGTTTGGGGATAACAACACCATCCCTGTAATATTTTTTTACTGTTAAATTAGTGGTACATATCCCCAACCTTAACTCCATCTTAACATTCTTTTTTCCTGGAGATTATATATCTATATATAGATATTGAGACAGAGATAGAAAAATAGATCTCTCCTATAACACTCGTATAACATTGATAGGTAAATATTATTCCCATTTTCAGGTGGGGAAACTGATGCATAGAGCGAGTAAAGGACTTGTCAAAGATCACTGAGTGAGTCGGTGTCAAATTCAGGAATAGACAGAGGAATCCAAACTCTGAATCTCCTGTTAGCTAAAACCTTATTTAGGATGCCAAACTCAGTTACAACAAAGAATATTTTTTTAACTTGCAAATATAGAATTGTTTGACCATATCTCCCTCCTTAAAAACAAGAAATGATTCAACACACACTTACTTGAACCTAATAATTAGATAAAATTATCCCATTCATTTCTAGAAGATAATTCTTTTTTCATTTATACTTTAAGAGCAAAATTACATTTACCTTACATTTATGTTACTATTATGTTACCAAGTAAATTGTATTAACTTTATTATTCCAACTGACTTGTACACAAACAGGATTTATCCTTATATGGATCTTCCTTGGTGAAGCTGCTGGGTCTTTTTTTAAATATCTATGGGCCCTAGTAAACACCTTAAAAATTCTTATCCTACAGTTGGAATTTCCCATTTTGGAAACTCCCTATCCCCAGGTGATTTCATGTTACCTTAATTAGGATTTTTGATAATCAAAAAGATATTAGTCAGCATATCTGGAACTCATCCTTATATGGTCAGTAGGCTGAAATTAATTTTCAATGACTGGAGAGTTAATGGGATGAACTCAGATCTGAGGTAAGCATGATCAATCCCAGTAAAGTAACTGTATGTCTGTGGAAGACTCAGAAATAGAACACAGAGTTCCTAACACCCAATCCTGTACTTTAACCTTAGGAACGTTCTTTCTGTTCTCTTTGCACCCAAAACTCAAGCCAACCCTTTATAAGGCTGTAGGGTTACCAGATGGTTTAAAAAAAATACTGGACTCACTTGATCTCAGATGGGGGGGGGGGAAGGGGCAGGGACCAGCCAGGAGGGAAGCGGGGCTGGCCAGGAGGTGGTTGGGGGGAGTGGGGCTGGCCGGGGGGGAGTAGGAGAGGGGGTAAACTGGCCGGCGGGAAGCGGGGCTGGCCTGGGCACATGCAGATCTCAGGGTGCTGCCTGTCCTGCTCATGGTCCCAGCAGAGCGCACGGGCGAGTCTGGCCCCAGGGATTCCATCCTGCCCTGGCCCCGCCCTCTTCCCCCTCCTCTTTACTGCGTAATTGCATACTGCCTGGCTGGTAGACATGCTTACGCATCGTACTGATACTCATGATAGTAATAAAAACTTAATTAGAAAATACCAGACATTTATATGTCCGGTATTTTCTCAATTTGTTTCCCGGACAGAAAACTCAAATACCAGACTGTCCTGTTCAAAACCGGACACCTGGCAATCCTATAAGGCTGAGGTTTTGGGTTGTTGTTTTGTTTTGTTTTAAATAAAAATCTAATTTTGTACCCCACTGTTTTTCACTTTTAACACCTCTACGCTTTTTGGTTCTAGCCAGAGATGAAAATACTGGAACCAAAGGGTACTAAAAATCTCTTGATTAAGTCCATTCCTGAAAGATTTCCAACCCAGCTTTTTAGCCACTGGATAATAATATGTGTCCCTAATATAGAGGGGTGAAATAGTTCCTACACATCTGAATGGCAATCAAGAAGAGAGAGTATAAAAATAAATGATCAGTCCTTCACCTCACCTCCACCTTAGATTTTTGAACTCTTGAATGCTTCTAAAGTGAGCATGAATTAGCCTTGCACCCCGAGAAAAAAAATTCCAGACTCCAAAATCTTCACAAGCTTCTTTTAAATGTAACCTGATATTTTCACCTGCCTTTTTTGACATGCTCTACTGTCTGTTATTAGCAATTTGTCTAATACCAGATTGAAAATGTTCTTGCTGGCGCATTCACACAATGAGGATCTCTTCAGAGAGAACCATGACAATTTTTACTGTATTTTTGCTGCTGGGGTCTGAATATTGATTTTTGGGTGTTTTCTCCTTTCTTGATTATACAAATTAAAGCCACAGAGGAATTCATGCCTGTCTTTCCCACATTAACCAGCAACTCACTTTTAAAAAAAAAGATCTGAGGTTATATCTACACTACAAGCACTACATTTGCACAGCTACAGCATCTTGTTACAAGACTGTAATGCTGTAGTTGCTACAGCAACAGAAAGGAGTTTTCTATCACTGTAATAAATCCATTTCCTAAGGAGGTGGTAGCTAGGTTGATGGAAGAATTCTTGTATCAACCTAGTAGTGTCAACACCGGGGCTTAGGTCAGCTTAACTATGTATCTTAGGAGTGGTGATATATTAATCAGGTGACAGATTTATTTTCATAAAGTACTTGTACATGCCGATTCTTAAGAATATTTTTTATTATGCTTTCTTTGTAAATAATATTTCCTACACTCTCCACCTTCAAAGGCCTACTTCAGCTGCAGTTCTGCTGTTACACCTACCGTATAAGAAACCATGATGATCAATGAGGATTTGACTGTTCATCAGTCAGAGAAAATTTTATTTTATTTTATTTTATTTAAAAATCTAAGAGAGTTGGGAACCATCAGGAATCCCCATAGTTAACCTATAGAATCACGTGATTTTGTTTTCTTTGGCCTCATCCTCTCTCCAACCTGCAGTTGTTTATCATGCCTGCGTGTTGTTTCTTGTCTCATATTGGGGCTTGGTCCTTCAAGTACCTGTTTAAATGCTTAATTTTATAACATGAATAATCCTATCAGCTTCAATGAGGCTACTCATGCATATGTCTGATGAGCTTCAGAGGGGTAGTCTATTTCAACAAAAACAATGAGGAGACCTGTGGCACCTTGAAGATTAACAAATTTGTTTGAACACAAAGTGGGTTCCAGCTCATGAAAGCTTATGCTCAAATGAATTTGATAGTCTTTAAGGTGCCATAGGACTCTTCGTTGTATATGCCTGACTGTTTGCAGGGTCAAGGAATTAAGATTTCAGGACACAGACTGTCTCTCACTGTGCTATAGATGCTGTCAAATATTAGTTGTTTTAGATTCATGTTATTTGAAATGCCCCACACATAGTTAACACAAAGTTAAAATTGCCAAGTGGCACCTGGTGCCCTTCCAGAATGTGGGGACAGGCTAGAGTTAAACCTCTGAAAACCAGGTGATGCAAAGTTAAACTGTACGCCTCCCCCACAATGCCTCCTTGATTCTTCTCTCTGGAGCTGTCAATAACCACTGGGAATGGGTCAGTAAGGAGAGTACCATGATAAGTAGATAGGAGGTGATTCTAAGAAAATGTGCCATTGTTTGGGTGGTACTCCGTGGGTTTAAATTCCAGCCTTTGTCTACAGACACACCTACTGCCTTCAGTCTGTTAGGCATAGCTATACGAAGAGTGGAGGGATTAGCTGAAGCAGTTTGATAGAGCTGTTACTGTGACATTGCAAGAGGTGTATGTGCACTTGGAAAGATTGAATATTCCTCATTTCAGCACTGAGTTTTGTAGATCCACTGAGGAGAACAAGAGCATCTTTTTGCCATGGACATTGAGGGCAGTTTAATGACACACAGAACAGTGGTCTTCCAGGTTCTGTGTTGGGTAAGAGAAGGCAGTGTCTTAGAAGGAATCCTTTTGGCAACACTGAGGGAATGGTAACATTTGTCAAGTCTGGGGTGGAATGTGAGAGGTAGTCTCAGCATTTGAGGATAGGCCTGGTATGGGCAGCTCCTGTTTGCTATACCTGACATAAACCAAAGTTTTGCTTTTGCAAAGAGAAGGTGTTACACTGTGTCCTACTGGGCTCATGTATTCTGTTCTCAAAGTCTTATATAGCATCTGTGAATATAGTGTAATTGGTGTGTTAAGCACATTGCTCAAAGAGGGCAGAGTTAAGGTTGTGTTGTGGAGGTGGCATGTAACTTAACTTTGCATTTCCTCGTTTTCAAAGGTTTAATTTTAAGCCACTCTCCTTGCTACTTCATGACCATTGTAAGCTTGAGCTACCACCCTCCCACTTCCCCACATCTCCATCCCCTTCCCCTGGCCTGAGGACCCCCTCCCAAACCCTCTCCCTCACCATCCATTCCAATGTACCCCTTTCTTCCTAATCCCCTTCCTTTCTCAGCAATCTTTATTCTAGGAATGTTAAATATTGGTTAATTGAATAGTTGATTAACCTCATGAACATTTATTAGTTACTCGACTATTTCTGTAGTCCCCGGGGGTGGGACCAGCAGCCAGTGTGCTCCAGCCCTGCTCCCAAGGAGCCCCCTGCCATTCCACACTGCTGCCTCTGATACACTATAGGCATCAGCGTGGGGTGCCAGGCGGGAGCTGATCCGTGAGGGGAACCAGTTTAAAAATCAGCTCCCCTCACGGACTGGCTGCCTGTTGCCCTGCACTGCTGCAGCTGATACAGAGGAAGTAGTGCGGGGTGGCAGCAGCTCTTGTCCAGGGAGTGGGGGGGGCTGAGCACCTGGACCCAGTGTGAGCCAGAACTGAGCCAGGCTACCTGCCTGCCTGGCTCCTAATACACTTTAAATGCAGAGCCGAAGTGGGGTTAGGTCCCGGACCTGGCGCCAGCCAGAGCTGAGCTGGGATACTGGCCAGCCTGCTAAAAAATTGATTGGCAAGGGGAAAGGGGGAAGGAATGCATGTAGTCTATAGCATTAACTGATAAACTTTTGCTTATCAGTTAATCGGTTAGTCAACTATACTATTATATCCCTACCTTATTCCCCACTATTTCCCCACTCCTAATTTCCCCCTCCTTTCCCTGCTTTCCTTCAACATTCATACCCTCAACCCTGGGTTCCCAGACACCCAGTGCTGCTCTGACACATCCACGTTCCCTAGCTCGGCAGGCACCAAAAAATGTTATACGCATCTCTTGTTAAGGGGACTGCATATCAGGAACCTCCTGATTCAGTTACATTGTTCAGGAAACATGATGGCATTTATCCCAACTGTCTTTTATCTTCCCTCTTGTTAATCAATGCTCATTGATTTATCAGTGGTGGCACTCTGCTATAGTAATTCCCCAGGTGGAAAATAGCAACATGCCCAGCAATGATTCTCATATATCTACAGCACATGTTATTTATTATTTTCACAAACTAGTTGGAGACCATTCTAAATTTGCAGTGTAAATTCTAAAGACACATTTTTAAAAGTTAAAAAAAAAAAAGAAAAGAAAAAGAAAACCACAAACCCTTAACAGAAGCAGATAGTAGCAACTAGCAACATTCAAGCTGGCTGGAAACTATCTTGTCATGGTCTTGCTGCATACACACATTCAATGTCTCTGGCTCATGAAATTTAGCATGTATTGTGTGCAACAGCCAAATTCTATGGTCAATAATTTTTTTTCAGTATTGCTTCCCCAAAGAGGCAGTGGCATATGCTAGTGAGATAAATGTCAAGCAACTGTGATCAGTTGGGGGACAATCAGTATTTGGAGCCCAGATGAGTGCAAACAGGCATGAAGAACCAATAGTTTTTGTAAAATGCTGTTCTCTCAGTAGCTTTATTTCCGGAACACCTTGCTCAGATATCCCTCAAGTTTGGACCACTAACACTGCTAAGCACCCCTATGAGACACTGACATTTTTAAGAGAATCCAACTAACCATGCACATTTTAGAATACTTAGAAGCATCTACCTCTAAGCAGAAACTGATGTTCAACCGTGACCATAAAAGCTGGTGCTTCAGCATAGTAGAAGATAAATCAGACATTACTGTTCTTTTTAAGAACATAAGAATGGTCACACTGGGTCAGACCAATCATCCATCTAATCTAACCCAATGTCTTGTCTTCCAACAGAGGCCGCCAGATACTTCAGAGAGAAAGAAGAGATCAGGGCATGTATCTGGTGATCCATTCCTTGTCATCCATTCCAGCTTCTGGCAGAGAAAGGTTTAGGAACACAACCACAAAATTGGGTAGCATCCCTGGTCATCTTGTTTCATAACCATCAATGTTCCTACTCTCCATGAATGAAGCTAATTTAATCAGTGTTGCAAGAGATCATTCAAAGGTGAAACAAGCTGTTAATAGCTCTACTATCATAGGACAGAGGAGAGTTAATAGGTTACAAATTGTTGTAATAAGCCAGTATCTGTATTAAGACCGTGATTTTTTGTGTATAGTAATGAATTTAAGTTCACAGGTTTGTCTGTTGACTCTGTGGCACAGGTTTCCTTTGATAATGAGTGCTAAGAAGTCAGATATGGAGTGTCCACCCATGGATTATATGGTGTTTTATCTTTTATCATTTTTCTGTATGAGTTCACTTGAGAACATAATGATTGTTTGGTTTCATAGTTGTTACTGGGGCATGTAGTGCACTGAATGAGGTACACCACATGGGCTGATAGGTATGTGTGTGACCCTTGGACCTAGAAGGTGTTTTGGGGGCTGGGCGGGGGGTTGATCATCATAGCAGAGCCTGGAAGTTAAGTCTGCAGGTTTTGCATCTGTTGTTGTAACAGAGGTGTAATGTATACTTACTTTGTGTGATATAAAAAGTATAACAAGATGTTCCAGCTTAACTTTCAATTTCTTTTCCTCAGGGTTTTTATTGTTGCTGTTGTTTTAAATAAAGAGTTTTTCTTTAAACAAAAGTATTTCTAAGATCTGGGCTCTGATCTTGCAATGAAGGCAAAAGGAATCCTCACAGACATAAGGTGCTCTACTGGGAAGTCATCTGAAGGGCCTGGAGTCTTCACAATGTGGCTGTTTTACTGTTTTGCTTATGATTCAATATATTATCATTTTAAATTGATAAGTACAATTTTTGAAAAGTAATTGAAAATAACTATTGCCAGGTAGGACAATTATTATTAGTTATCATTTATCTAGCACGGGGTGCAGGGTACCATAAGGTAATTTGGAGTTTGGGACCACAGTAAAACAATTACAAGTAAAAACTGTAAAGACTGGACAGAAAAGGGAGGGAACAGAAAATTACCCCTTTTAGGGCTTGATCCTTGTTCATGCTTAGTTATACTTTACTCCCTGATTAGTCCCATCTAACCAATATCTACACCACGTTGTCTAGAGTTCCTGAATATAGCCACATAGTTAGGGTACTGGTTAGGATTTGGGGGGTGCTGGACTAAAATCCTTGCTCCACCTGTGACTTCATGTATGACCTGGGCAAATAACTCAGAGCTGGTCTCCACTAAGAACTTACATTGGTCTCTCCAGGGCAGGCCTGCACAACATCCGGCCCACGGGCCGCATGCGGCCCGCAGGGGCTCACTGTGCGGCCCGTGACGACTACGGGCGATGCGGCCTCATCTGATCTGCCGGCTGGGCGGAGGAGTGGAGTGCCGCCGGGCTGCCTGCGTGCAGCTCTGGCGCAAGGAGGCGGGGCATGAGCCAGAGGGCGGGACGCCGGAAGACACCAGGACGCTGGCGTGACGTGGTGTCGTGACGTCACGGCCGGTGACCACCGGATTCAAAAAGGCTCCGGCAGCTCTGCAAACTGGAAGGCAGAAGCCACGTAGGGGAGGAGAAGGGGTTTGTGCTGAGGGAAGGGGGCAGGTCAGGAGAAAGGGGAAGGCACCAAGGGACAGGGTGCAGGAGAGACAAATGCCAGGGGGCCAAGTGGAGACAATGAGGAAAAGGGCAGGACGGGAGGTGTCAGTGGGAGGGGGGACAGGGTAATGCTGGGAGAGGAGAGGATAAGGGCATTGGGAGCCGTATGTTGTGCAGGCCTGATTTAATTGAAAAATTCTTAATAAGGTATCACCCCCCCCCAACCTATTCTTGCGGCTAGGGTTGCCAGGTGTCCAGTTTTCTACTGGACAGTCCGGTATTTGCGCTCTCTGCCTGGTAAAAAAATTCAGAAAATATTGGACATGTGCAATGTCCGGTATTTTCTGAATTTCCGGCTGGGCACTGGACGGAAGGCTGGTGGCACCTCCCGTGGTTGCGTGCTGAAGCCGGGCGGTGCGGGGTTATTTTGTATGCCCCACATGCTTTTTTTTTTGCTCGACAAAAATTTTTAGCCTGCGTGTTCGGTATTTTTTGGGAGAGCATCTGGCAACCCTACTTGCGGCCCGCAGCTGTTTTCTTTGGAGTAATATGGCCCTCGCTGCTTTCCAAATTGTGCAGGCCTGCTCCAGGGTGTGAAATGTAGCTGGAAAGATGTAGCTATATCAACCTTACCCACAGTGTAGATCAGTCGGAGGTGTGCCGTGGAGAACAACAGAGTTCAGAATGGCCACCCTTAAAGGGGCAGGTGACCTTTTTTTTTTTTTTTTGCTCAATAACTTTCCCCCTGACTCCCCTTTTTTTTCCCCTCAACAAAAAATTCCCGTGTTCCTCATAAAAAAATTTATTGTTTTGTGTTCCTTGGTCTTAAAAAGTTGAAGAAACACTGGTGTAGATACATTCATGAACAGTAGGTCAACAGAGGAATTGTTCCATCACCCTAGCTACTTGCCTCTTGGGATCATGGATTACCTAGGAGGACAGGAGAACCCCTCCCATCAGGATAGTGTCCACACTAAAGTGCTTCAGTACCACAGCTGCAGCAGCATTTTAAGTTTAGACATACCCTCTGAGTTTCTGTTCCTCATCTGTATGATGGGCTTAATAGCATTGCTCTGCCTTACAGAGGTATTGTGAGCATATAAGAGTACATCTACACTGCAATACTATTTTGAAATAACTAGCACTATTCCAAAATAATTTAGTCTGCATCTACACAGTAGGCAGTTATTTTGAAATAGTGTCGAAATACTGTCAAGCTGGAGGACTTCTTACTCAGACTCCTGTAACCCGCATTGCACGAGGAATAAGGGAAGTCGGAAGAAGAGTGCTCTATCTCAAAATAAGTGCTTTGGAGATGCTCCCTATTTTGAAATTTCAAAATAAGCTATGCAATTGCTGTAGCTCAATTTGCTTAGTGAGTTAAGCCCTGCAGTGTAGACCCATCCTAAGGGTGTTAAGTGTCCAGTTGAGCTGGAGCTGTTGCTGGTGGTGGTAAAATTCCCTAGTGTAGACATGGCCCCAGCTGAGACTTTACAGGGTTGGGTTAAATTAGCCTGTGAAGGAGAAGGCAGGAAAGGGAGAAGGAGGATGCAGGAAGGGGGGGGGGCAAGGAGAAGGGTCTAATGCAGTAGGAGGCAGGAGAAACAAGGGGAGAGAAGTAAGAAGGCGGGGAGAGAGCAGAAGACAAGGAGGGGGAGATAGACAGGGGAGGAGGCGGGAAAAGAGGGAGGGAGAGCAGCAGCGGCTCATTTGAATAGGTGCCTCATTGCACCCGCCGCTCTGCAGGCTCCTCCCAGGGGCAGCCTCAGACACAAAGTATTCAAACACGAGTGCGAGGGGAAGAACGGGGAGTCCCGCCCCCTTTCAAGGCGAGAGAGAAAAGCCAGACACGCCAGGCGTGACACCACTGTGGGGAGCATTAGGTGCAGTGCAAGCATGTGCTGAGGGGGAGGACGCAGCCAGAGTGGGGGGCTGGAGCTACTGCAGAGAGCAGAGTAGGAACTGCTTTGCCAGCGGTGGCTGCCGCTGTCTCCTTGCCCTGCTCCTCTCTTCCCCCCCCCTTTCGTCTCTCCCTCAGGCTGAGTTCATTCACTGGGATTGGTTTCAAATGACGCCATCTCTTTATTTTTACATCAATGACCTCATCCCAGCAGCTTGAAGTTTACTGACCAGCAAAACTCCCTCCCTCCCTCTCTCCTCCTTGTGTCTGTTTGTTCTAGCCATTTATTAGTAATTGTGTGGTTCCTTTTGGAACCTTTTTAACTTTCTTTTCCCTCCCCCTTCATTTTTGGAAGCTAGCTTGGGGGGGAGAGAAAAACTCCCCACGTTTCCTTTCTCTTTCCACCCCCCCTTCCCCTTTTAAATAGATCAGAATAAAGTTTTAAAGAAGAAGAGGAGCCTGACGCTTTCCAGCGGCTGGAAGCAGAGAAAGTTGGGTCTGGCAGCAACTCCAGCAGCAAAGAAGCTGGTGGTAACTTTTATTCCTTCTCCAGGAAACAAGCGCGCGGGTGGAGGGGGGTTGGGGATAACTCTTGAAAGCAAAGTAGAGGAAGGAAGGGGGCTGGCAACAGGGTTGGGGGTGTCTTGTCCCCATGTTCCTAGGGGGAGCTGCTCCCCATAAGGGTCACCCCCATTTCACTCCATTACGATAGGGACACCGCTCTAGGGTGGGCTGAAGATACGAGTTGATCTCTTTGCAAACAGTCTTTAAAACCCCCTGGGTGGGTTGTTCCTCTTTCCCCAGTGTTCTGCATTGTAGCTGCCTTGGCTTGTGTCCTTTTGGTGGTGGTGTCTGTGTGTTTCAGTGTGTAGGCCCCAGGAGCAGAGGGAGATAGCAGTTAAATGAATTGGGGGTGAGGGGAAGGTGGTGGAAGCTGCTAATACTGATGGGCATATGATAATATTCTATGCTCTCTTCTCATCTTCCCACCCAATCCTTTTATTCCTCCCCCCTCACTTTTCTTGGCAGGTTGTTTATTTGGCCCTGACTAGTGTACAGTCCCTTTCCCCACCTCATATGGGGTGGAAAGGGGGGGAGTGGACAGATGAGCTGGCAGCGTGGTACACTTTTTAGACATTTAAAAAAAAAAACCCACAGAGCCTAACTGCTGAGCATTTTTGATTCTCAGCAAGCTGTTTTATGGTTGTATGTGGTTTGTTTTGTTTTTCAGTTCACCTTTGGAAAAAGTACATAGCCACCTGTCTTAAATACCAGATTTTAAAGGAGAAGGGGCAGAGAGGAAAACAGGGTTTCCTTTGTATGAGGCTAGAAAAAGCATGATTTTAAGAACAAGCAAAACATCAGGTAGTTTGTTTACACTAATGTGTATTAAATAAAACAAACTTCAGCGGATGTTTTGGGAATTTTCTGACTTTTTGTGTTTGTTTTTACTTCTAGGAACAATAAGTGCATCTGACCCTTTAGATTTAGAAAAAAGTCATTTAAATTCATAATTTCAAATATTTAAGTATTTAGAACAATGAGGATTTTTAAAATGTTTTTAAAGTGCTATCCAAAACTTTCAAAATGTTTGTAAGTACTGCCTTGAACTTTACTAGATATTTTAACTAAGCAAGCCAACAAAATGGAGGGTTGATGTAGAATCCAAAAAAATTTACCTGTGAAATGTTAGCTTGATTCCATTTTAAATATAGCAATAAAAAAAAAAAAGATTGAACTGTGTCTTATATTACTTCAAGCCCTCCTTGGAATTTTTTTCTGAATGTTTTAAGAAGTTATGAGAGACGGAAACACCTACACCTTATTCAGCACATGTTGATGTGTGTATGTGACAAGTCTATTGCTTAAGCTGATCAGCAATGTAAACTGCATCTAAGATGAAGGGTGTGGAGCTGTTAAAAAAATCTTAATATATTTTTCCTACAATTATTGCAGTTCAAATTGATTATGCATGTGTACTCTTGCCCCTCTCTTTCTCTTCATCTTTTCCCACCTTCCCAGATGAAAGTGACATCCCTAGCACATTTTACGGCTTGAGCTATGGCTAACTTGCTCAAACGTTCAGTGTTTATATACAATATAGTATAAATATATACACACTTTAAACTTGCTGGAGGTATTTTGATCTGTTTCTCACTGAAAGGATGCTTTGGTTCAGGTTCTCTGATTTGTTTTGTGATCTTACTTTTTAGTGTGTGTTTCTCCTGTGGTTTGGTGAACACAAGAACTTATCAAGTCACAGCTGAACAAGGAGGAGTTGGATATTTAAGGGGTGTATTTTGGGGGAGATTGGAGAAATGTTAAGGATTAATTTCTTTAATTTGTGTGGTGTTCACCTTGTTGGCTCGCTTGAAATTGGAGCATTCACAGCTCTATTCCTGAGGTGAAGTATGAGGGAAGTGTATATATTTAAAAAGCAAATAGGGTTCTTTTTTGGTGTGAGGTAGGAAGGAGGATGAACCTCTCTCTTTTCGCAGTGGAGGGCTTCAATTTTTTGAAACTGGAGAAAATTGTTAAAGATATATTATTCCCAAAGAGATCATGCAATAACCAGATATGCTTGTTGGTGGTGTTAGCAGGACATCCTATACAAAAATAGAATTTGCAAGAGGTTGAATATACTCTATGCAGTAAGCTTCCTATTACAGTAGCACTTGCACATATCCCGACAGTGTGTCTTTTGCTATATTTTAAAAACAAATAATCTAATAGGAAGTGTAAGTTCAAGGTGACAGCAGCAGGATTTTTGGGGGGGCAGGGGAGTTAATATTAAAAGTTCTAATGTCTAAACAGGCTGTGAAAGGGTTCTACAAATCCCATTACTTTATTCCTTATTTAGATCACTCTTTCAAAACTCTGCTGGGTTCAGTTTTCTATTTCAGTGATCTAAATGGAAGTACTGGGACAAAATCAATCCTTAGTTGCATCAGAGTAACTATGGAAGTAAATGGGCTTGATTCTTCGTTTGTGTAAAGTGCCCACTCTTGATCTGGCAGGGATGCCTGCCCTACCAGGGGCACTGGACTTTATTAGAAAGCCATTTTAATTTTCCATAGAAGCCCTGCTGTTGGAAGCTGTCGGGATGTACTAAAAAGGCTTGGCACACTGGCCATCCAGCCAACACAATACACTTTCTAGTCACTGCCAGTCACAGGTTCATGTGTGGAATTGTGGTGTTAGCTGCTATGTCCCATTGCAAACTCCAGCACCAAACAGACTTTCTGCCACAAGAGTCCTAGGCTTCAGTTTCTGCCAGCAGAAACTGGTGGTACACAAGGTGAACAGAGCCAAACAAAGCTACTGGATTTTCACTGGTGTAACCAAGAGCCTCTCTTGATCTGAGATCAGACTAAATAATTCAATTCTGCTAAGGCTTTGGAGAGCTAATGTAGGGTCCCTTTAGGATCTCTGGAAACCTTATTACGACTCATGTACTGTCGAGCTAATAAGCTAATTTTCAGGCTCCTATAGCATCAGGTAACGCAAAATCCTGTGTTCAAGCAAGGAAAAACGTGATGTGGACAAGTGAAAAGTTGTTGTTTATGGCTATTAAGGCAGGATACTGACCTGCGTGATTGTGGCTGTGGTGACTTGCTGGTACCTCAGACTCAAGGTGAGAATTGGCTTCCTCATCTCAGGTTCCATGTAAACTCTGTGGCAAAAGAAGTGGATGATTTCCTTACCTATGTTCTGATCCTGAGATGCGCTCTAGGACTTGGTTGTAGGGGGGGTCTGCCCAGGCACAGCTCATTGTACCATTAGAGTCTTATTCCTGGAATTCTGTTAAATTATTTCTGTGTCTATATTCAGTCCTGTGCTTCCCCGTGCTGCATTTGGAAAAGAGCGGTTAGTGATGTGCCCTTACTACATTTTGTGATTGCATTCATTACTCCAGTGATGCTCACAAGGAAACTGAGGCAGGGAGGACCAGTTTTCACTCCATTATTGCCTGGTGCTCTACTAACCAGTAAGAAATCATGGGCATTGCCCTGAATGCTGACTCTCTCGAGTGGACAAGTCACATGAGAGTGCATAGAAATTGCTAGGGCACACCCAGATCACACCAGCTGTACAGGTTCAGTGTCCTCTTCCTTGGTTACTAGCTTGTGTGGCTGGTTTTATTAGTTGTTGTGGTACTTTAAAATTTCATAAGTGAGGGAGCAACTAGCCCCAGAATAGAGAGAAATTAAGTAAGGCAAGTGAAAATAAGTGCATTTCTGAGGGAGACAGATCACCTTTGAGTCATAAGTACCAGGCTGTCAGTGCACCTTTTGATTTTAAGGTAGGTGAGGTCTACAGTTTCCTCTTCTACAAGGAGATGTAGAACGTAACTTTTTTTTTCCTGCCAAATAATAAATTTTGACTACTTAAAAAACAAACAAACCTGAGACTCATCTTGTCCAACAATGACATTGGGCTACATCATATGCCTTTGTGCAAATGCCCATGTAGGAACCAGTAAATGCTATGTAGGTGACTATCTGAATTCCCTCTGTATTCTTCTATGCAGAAATTGGACCAGTGGGTGGGTAGAGTGTGCGTGTGTCAGAATTTGTATATATACCCTCCCCTATTCCACACTGAAAAAACCTGAGTTCTGTCTCACGAGCCACATGGATTGTATGTAGAGGTGCCTCTTAATGTGCCGGTCCCAAGGGTATACTCCAGCTCATATTAGTGATGTTTAAATGAGGTTATTTTACTAATCAAGTAGTTGATAAAATTCTATCACCTACTCGATTAGTCGATAAGGGAGGCAGCCTGCTCAGTCCCAGCTCAGGCCAGGACCAAACTCCAACGTGGATCTGCAACTTAAAACGCAGTAGGTACCAAGGGGTGGGGCAGGCTACCAGGCTCCTACTGCCTTTTAAATTGCAGAGCCACAGTGGGGTTTGGTCCCAGTGCGAGCCAGGACTGAGCAGGGCTGCCTGCCCAGCTAGCAGCAGCCCCTGTGTGCAGGGGGGGATCCCAGAGGCTGGCTGCAGACAGGGGCTGTTTCACGGCAGAGGTGGCAGCGCAGGGGGCTTTTAAGCTAGCTCTCCCCAGCACTGGCTCCTGTTTTCTCCCCCCCCTTGCTGCCTCTATATCAGAGGTGGGAAGGGGGGGAGGGAAGAAATGCGAGTAGCTGATTTGACTACCCGATAAGCCTAGGCTTATCGAGTAGTGGAATACTTTTACATCCTCAGCTCATATCTTTCCAGTTTTTATTAAAAATCTTTTGAATCCTTGTTTCTATTTTGTTGGGTGTTGCCAGGCTATGTGTGGTTATTAAAAAATATTACAAAGCCCTGGTTTTCTAGACGTTTGTCTAGGAAGTAACATGTCTATGTGTATTAGGGAAGAAGATCCTTTTTCTCCCTTTCCCAAGACGTCTGGAATGCATTTAATATATTTTGAGAAAGTTGCCTGTGTGGAATATGCAAATATTAAAAAGTTTCTTTGCATTCCTAGAGTTCTACGAAGAGAAATACTCTGAGAAAACAGATCATCAGGAGCTGGCAAAATCATTTTTCTTGACTATCAATTGTTGGCCTAACACACACAAGGCATGAAAATTCTGCATAATCAGCCTGCGTGAATAAAAATTGGGGTCAAAAGATGTGGCTGTTGGTGACACTCTGATAGCTTCTTGTGTCCAACCCTGGCTTCAACTAGGGATGTAAGAGACTAGTCGCTCAACTAGTCACTCTCCCCACCCCTTGCTGCCTCTATCAGTGGCAGCAAGGGAGTGGGGGAGCAGGAGCCGGCTTAAAAGCCAGTCCCCCCCAGCACCATCTCTGCGGGGGGTAGTGAGGACTGGGCATGAGCCGGGAATCAGCAGTCCTGGCTTGCATCGGGTCCCCCCACTGCGCTTTAGTCTTTAAATCGTATTAAGAGCCTGCCACCTCTTAATACATTTAAAAGGCAGAGCCCCAATGGGACTAAGAGCTAACCCCGCTGCGGCTCTCCTGCTTATTGACTAATCGATTAGTTGATTAAACTAAATTTAACATCCCTAATTTCAACCCATCTGAGGCTGATAATGGTTGGAAGTCATTGCCATCTATCTGAGCTATGAATGAGCGGTTTCTCTCTTGTTTCTAGTATTTACTTGAAGAACCAAATCCTCTAGTCTATAACATCAGTTATATAATAGTGTAGCTCCATTAATTTCAGTAAAGTTACCAGGATACAACTGGTGCAACAGAGTGGAGAAACGGGCCTGGAATCTGAACTGCCTTCTCTGCCAGCAATAGTGCTGAGTTCAAGCACACGGTTGGGCTAGGGATGCTCCCACTACGGCTGACCGTGCTGTACCCCTGGATAGACGCCAGTCTTCTAGGCTGTCTAGTACCTTAATTTACGATCTAAAGAAAAAGCAACATGTATGTTTGGCTCCATGCTTTTTAAATTTCTGGCATTTAGTCAGAGCATCTCTTAGTTTACTCAGAGATATGGCTTATTGGCAGCTGCCAGCATCTCTAGTGGTGACCTTGTTGGCCACCAGTAAGTTATTTTTCCTCCATGCCAGAAGCAAGTTGGCATCAAAGAGGGGGGCAAGGCCTTGTGTCTCCTGCTGTACTCTGTGGTCTGCTGCTGAGCCAAGACTGACCTACTGAGAACTGGGCCTGAGAAGATTGGCTTCTTTCCATTTTGTGTTCCTCTGAAATGCTCTTGCAGATTTAGAAACGAAGAGAAATAATTGGTCAGGCTAGCAAAGAAGGGAGGAGAGAGTGAAAGAACTTTGCCATCTCTTCTAGGTTTGCTGTGTCACTGCAATGGGTGGTTGTACCTTTTACAATTTCTGAGGTGCAATGAGAGATGCAGAATGATCCTTTCTTATTTTTGTTACCTACCTTCCATCTTTCCAGTCCCACACATTGCAGTTCTTCTGATTTCTGTTCTCTTGCTCTGTGTGAACCAACTGAATCATTAGCTGTGGCATTTATGGTCCTTAAATATGTCTAATTGGCAATCAGGGTGGTTTAGCTGAGGAAAACATGGTTAAATCTGTACCCTTATTTGACACAACAGGAGCCATTCATTTTCAGCAAACTTTTTAAGCACCTCTCTTGAGTCACAATATTAGAATAATTACAGATTGGGAAGTTACAGTTTTGATGAGACTTTCTCAGTAACTTGATTAAACCCCCTATACACAAACACTGTCAAATGTGTTTTCACAGTCTTTTGTTGTTAATATTTCATGTTAAAGGGAGGACTACTTTTTTCTTTTTACATTTAACAATTGATCTGTACTCTCTCCTCTTGTATAATAGTTATAATTTTTCTAAATAAATCTTATTTTAAAATATTGAATGATAACATAAACAGAGTATGGAAGACCTGCTACATAAAACAGTAACTATTTTAAGTAAGCTCAAATTTCAGCCCTAAACTGACCTCAACATTAAGAGAACTTGACAAGCAATCTATTGAGAATTAGTTTCATTGTACTGTATTTCATTTTGCTCTGTGCAGTGAAAGGGGGCTGTTTAGTGACTAAATTATAGATGAATTGGTTTCTGCACATATGGTCTTCCATTTAAATGTGTTTGCATATTTATCTTCAATATTTTATAGTATTTAGTGGGGATGGGAGGCAAAAAATTGACTTGAGTGCTAAATGGTAGCAACATGAGACTGAGAACTTTTGCAGAGAGCATCAAATGACGAGGACAACAGAGACTAATTGAATGAAATTCCTTTTATGCACACATTCTTGAGTTTGAATGACTAGTATGTATTCAGCCTGCTGGATTAGAAAGCTTTGGCTCTGCATGGATAGCATAGATGTTTCTCTTAAAATAGGAGAGAATTTGTAGGCAGCTTCTCCCCCTCCCCTTGCTCCTGATAAATTTGATTCTGTACTTCATTTTTTCTTTTTTTTTTTTCCTTTGGTTTCTTTAGTAAGGCTAGTTTAAGGCTAAATCACTATTCATTACTGGAATATGAAACAATATCCTACTGCTAATGGCTTTTTATTTATGGACTGATCAGTTTGAAAGGCTTCTGGTTTGAAAGGCTTCTGTTTCATGCCAGGATTTGGTTTCTGGACAGTGAAGATATTGCAGTATAGTACGTGTGGGGGAGAGGTAGGGTTGTGGGCGAATATAGTACATCATGTCAGATAAGATGTTAAGGTCCTAAATGGCTCTTGGTGTCTGTAATTAAGAAGCTGATGACTCCCCTGCTACATTTTAACCATCTAGGATAAATCTGACTTGTGACTAACTTGCTCGTTAAAACAGGTTCTAATTCTGAAGGCTGAGTGAGAGAACTGTTTAAGAGCATGTTATGACTTCAGTGTTCGGTGGGATGGTTAATGTTTATCTAGTTTGACTGTAATGCTATTTGGAATACATGAAAGGTACTATATAAAATCTAATACATTCCAATTCAGATTTTATACAGATAAATCAGTAAACTATAGAAATAGTTCTATTAAAAGTACAGGCCGTCCTTGCTATAAGCTCGAGACACGTTCCAAAAAACTTGGACTTATAGCGAAAAAACTTAAAGCGGGTAATTTTTTCCCCGCAGCTGACTTCCATTTGTGCAAATTGGGGTTTTTTTGCGCAACTTAAGAGCGGGAAATGGGAGAACTTATAACTCATCAGTTCCTACAAGCGTCAACGAGTTTAGTGCAGAACGGATGTATATTGGGGCGACTTATAGCGGAGACGCCCTGTAGATGTATGTGCTTAATGATACTTTAGTCATCCTCTTTCCACCTTTTGAATTGAATGAAGCCAATTGCTAAAAAAAGACTAGCAGGTACACTTGATTTTAAAAGTTGATATTTTGTTTGCCTTACCTTATACCAGTGGTCTCCAACCTTTTTAAGCATGAGTTCGCTTTTTGAATTTAATTGCAATCCAGGATCTACATCAAACCCAAATACCTTGCCCCTCCCTCCCCTATCCTCACTCACTTTTATCAGGCTGGAGGCCTGGCCAAACCTCTCAGGATCACCTGTCAAAGGCTCCAAGATCTACCAGTAGAACCCGATCTACTGGTAGGTGACCACTGTCTTACACCATAACATAGCAACCAATAGACAAGTAAATTAGAAATAAATTCTTCTGAGAGCAGAAGAGCATGGCCAGTGAAACAACAGTATCCTAATATTGTCCTGTTACTCTTGTTAAAGTGCAGTAATGCCAACATTTTAAAAACAGCTTACATTTACTTTATCTCAGTTGATATCTCTACAGTCAGGCAGGTTCTTAAATGTCAACTGAATAGCTTCCACTTTGTGTTGAATTTTGGTCTTCCATGCTCAATGTTTTCTTTCTTATTTATAGAGGAACCAGACCAAGAAGGGATTGTCCAGAAACACCCATTTATGCTTGCTGCTTTTCACTTCTCAAAAATACCACCTCACTTCCTTGTGTCACCACATCTTGTTAGTTACGTTGTTAAACCTTCTTGGTTATTGTGCTGCTGTCACTTTTTCTTAAGACCCAGAACTTTAAAATGTTGCCTTGCAACAGTCACCTTACCTTTTGATGATGACAGACTTGGAAAAATATACGATGCCTTCCAGAATATTTTTGAAGAAAAGTGCAACATGTTCATTGCTTGTTTTGATTTTTGTAATGATCTAATATTTTTGAGGCTTCCAGCCTCTTGTCTGATTACTAAATTAGTTTGGAGAAGAAAGTTAAATCTGACTTGTGTCCCCTCCCTTCAAAATCCTCATTTTGTGGTGGTAGCAGTGTTACTCATCAGTACATAAATGCTCTCTTTGGAAGAGTTGCATGAAAATTGGAGGTATCTTGCACATAAAATGTCTAGAGCAAATAGTATAAATGGGAACTCAATTTAAAAGGACAACAATTACTCCCTTCTAGCTTTCCTGGGAAAAAACACTTAAGAGAAAATATAGATGTCCAGTCTTTGCACAGAGGTTTCACATTAGGGCTATGTCTAGACTACATCCCTCTTTCGAAAGAGGGATGCAAATTTCACAGATCGAAATTGCAAATGAAGCTGGGAATTGAATTTCACATGCTTCATTTGCATAATGGCAGCTGCATGTTCTTTTGAAAGAAAAATCCTTTTTCGAAAGATCCTGTACTCCTCAAAAAAATGAGGTTTACATGATCTTTCAAGAGAGGTTTTTTTTCTTTCGAAAGAACTGTCTAGATGGCGGTTTCACTTTTGAAATACCCGTTTTCGAAAGAACGTGCGACCGCCATTATGCAAATGAAGCGTGGGAAATTCAAATCCCGGCTTCATTTGCAATTTCGATCTGTCTAATTTACATCCCTCTTGCGAAAGAGGGATGTAGTTTAGACATGCCCAGTGTGAGTTCCAGATAAATCCAAAGATCAAATCCAGAATAACAGAAGAAAAATGGCAAATAAGTTATTAATTCTGTAGAGTAGCAGGCACTTTGAAAATATTAACACACATCATTGAATTGCTGGTGAGAGGAAATGTTGTCCTGATTAAGCAAAACACATGTTTTGGGGCTAACATCATAACCCAGTGGCTTTTTTTTGTGTGAGACAAACTTGAGGAGCCTTTAAATCTTTTACTCTGTGAACTAAAGTAGTGTGATTTGACAGCCTTGTGCAGGTGTGACCTATTCTGGTATGTGGAAATGCACAGTGACATTCTATCTGCTGCTTTTGTTGAGATGAAACCCATAGAAAAGCAATGGGGAAGTTCAGGGATTTTGTTTCTCTAACAATGTTATGAGCTATTAATGACGTCTGCCTTTTAAGGGACAAAAAAGTTAATGGCAAGTCCTTTGCAAGCTTTGTTTAATGGTGTAGTAAGCAAGTATGCTTAACTATTTTTGTCCAAACAGTCTGCATGGCAATATCTGACTGAGGGGGGTATGAAATGTCTGCATTGCTAAAACAGAACACGTCTGCCCTTTACAAATAAAAAAAGCTGCCTAGCCATTATTCTTGTGTAGATCACCTTGCACGCACAAACCAAGTGTCTGCCTTACTATCTTCCTGTGCCTTCGGACTGACTGAGCTTCAATGACTCTGCTGCTCAGAGTGCTGCCTAACTTCATTGGGAGCTATCTTGCCAGTTTCCTCTGTGGTTGTCTGCAACCAGGTGGGTAGCAGCAAAGCTGAGGATAATAAGGCCAGTTGGCTTTGCTGCTGTTGTTTAGGATAACTGGGATGAAATAAGGAGGGAACTATGGAGAGAAAGAGAGAACATGTGGGGAACGTAATTTAGAGGAAGAAGAGGGAAAGATGTAAGAAGATAGAAAAAAGAAATAGTGCAGGAAAAGATGCATAATAATCTAACATGGAAAAGAAAAGAGGAAAAGTAGAGTGAAACCTGGTGGGCAAAGCTATTAAAATGGAATGCTTGGAAGTGTTGTAATACATCTGGGCATTGTTCCTTTAAGCTGTAGGAAGTGGGGTTCTAAGCTGGTAATAAGACAGGTATTTTCATTCTGATGTGTAGCCTTGTGCTAGTAGATATCAAGTAAGATTGCATTACCTCCCTCCAAAACCCAATTTTGGTATGGTGTTTTAACATAGGCTTTTTGCAATTAATTTATGGTAGTCACAGATGTAGTCCAATAATGTTTTAGGAAGTATAGGAAAATACAGTTTCTGATAGGATCAGTATTGCAAATACTACAAGTCCAAGTAGAGGATCCCCTGTAAGAAAAACTTAATTCTAACACTTTATTTCAGTGGGAGTTCTTAAGAGCATACAGTTTTGTAACTTTATAATCCTAGTTTAATTGAAATCATCATGATAGACATGCTTAAAATCCTGCATGTGGAATTGGGATATGTGATTGCTCTTTGGAAAGGTATATTTTTCCTGGCCTTGTATTATAATTTTAAACAGTAAAACTTTGGCACTCAACAGATTAATTGCATTTCAAATGCTACACCATAAAAATAGCCTACCTCTTCTTCATCTGGAGAGGCCTCTACTTATTTAAGGCCCAAGGACAGGAAGCCACAAATAACTTGCTCTCAGGCACCTGTAAAGAAGTATCATCTATAAATCCCCCTTCTCTGGTGCATCTGTCAGTCTTCACTAATGATTCCCTGATGAATGTCCAGTTTACCCATTTCCCCCTCCCACTTCTTCATTTATCCTTGGATGTTTATCTCTTCACAGAATATAAATATGTGGTAAGTCTAGATAGAAGAGAAATGTTGCTCTTAAAATGACTCGAACTTTCAAGTGGTACAGTATATGTGCCTAATGACTGGAAGTGCTTCTAAAATATGTCCAATCTAGGAGAGTACTGCCCTTAGTCACAGCAAGCACAGCGGTAGTTGTGCTAGTTTCTACAGGCCTCTCTGCCATTTATTTATTTATATAATATTTTATATTAGAGTTCATGCCGAGTGAGGTACAAACACAGAAGAAGAAATGGCAGCTTCAACATAGATCCACAAAACAGAAAAATAGTGCTTGATGCCTTATAAGCAAAATATAGAAAGTATAAAACTTTTCTAGCCATTAAAATAAATATTCCTCAGTCATTATCTGTTTTGACCCCGGCCAATCTGCTTTGACCAAAAGATCAGTGAGCAAGATCTTCAACTGAGAATTAATATGGCTTCGTTAATTTCAGTGCAGCTACACCAGGGGTCTCCAACTTTTTTAAGCATGAGATCACTTTTTGAATTTAAATGCAATCCGGGACCCACTTCAAACCCAAATACCCTTGCCCTGCCTCCTCCTTGCCCCTTCTCCAAGGCCCCTTCCCCATCCTCACTCACTCTTATCAGACTAGGGGCAGAGGGCTGGGGTACGAGGGAAAGAGATGCAAACTCTGATCTTGGGCTAAAGGATTTGGGGTCTGGGAGGGATTCTGAGCTGAGCCTGGGGCAGCAGGGAGTTGAGGTGCAGGAGGGGGTTGAGGGTGCAGGCTCTGGGAGGGAGTTTGGGTGCAGGGGGGACTCACAGCTAGGGCAGTAGTTTGGGGTGCAGGAGGGATTCAGGACTGGGGCCAGGTTTTGGAATGTGAGCTCCAGCTGGACACTGCTTACCACAGGTGGCTGCTGGGTGGTGGTGGTGCAGGGGGCTAAGACAGACTCACCCCTGCCCTAACCCTGCACCACTCCCAAAAGCAGCCAGCAAACTCTCTCCATCTGTTCTCCCCCTCACTCTGTGGAGATGGGGCACACTGACATCAGCACCCCCTCCTCTTCTTCCTATGCCCTGTACAGCAAGCAGGAGGTTCCTGGGACTGGGGGGCAGCTCCAAGGCAGAGGGCAGGAGCAGCAGGGCAATGTTTAGAGAGGCAGATGAAGAGCCAGCACTTGATAGGCTCCTGGCCAAATCAGTCAGGATCACCTGTCAAAGGCTCCAACATCTACCAGTAGATCCCTATCTACTGGTTGGTGACCACTGAGCTACACCAAATTACACCAGCTGACAGCCTGTCCCACTTTGTCACTAGTCTGTCCTGGAGGGACCATTAAGGCATAAAAGGTTTCCCCCACTCCATACCTATTCAATGCTTGCTTCTGTGGTGAGACAGCCATTAGTTATGGTTGTGGTTTTGTGATGTGGATGTGTCTGCTAGACATGAGACTGAATCAACAAATTCCTTTTCCATATCCATCTCAAAAGCTGTATAATGGCAACTGTTACTGGTCACTACATACCAGGACTGGTTTAAACTGGCTGCTTTCCAGTCTGAAGGTTTCTATAATCCATTTAAAATTTCATGGTCTCTCATGAGTTAAGAAATTACAAATAGTTTACACAAGGATGAATTTCTGTTTCACTGCCTTAGTTAAAATCACTGGCTTTTCCTCTTTGTTTACCATATGTAAAGCTTGTTGCAGTATTTTGAAGGAGTGCTATATAAATAGAACATGTTTAAATAGATCTTAGGGATAAGACATTAAATAAACAATAATAAAGTTTCCTGTCAACTACTTTTTAAAAACAGTCTTACAGACCAATCCTCTCGGGCTGTGTTCTCTTCACATTTCTTAAGCTGAGCAGGGTTGGGCCTAGATTCAGACAGTACTTGGTGATGAGGTCTCAAAGGAATAGTCAGGAAATGGTGTTTATGATTCAATAGGCAGAAATACAGAAATTGCTGGGCTGGACCATGTCCATCTAATTTAGTATCTTATTTGTGAGTGTGGCCAGCATCTGATGCTGGAGAAGAATGTGCAAGAAACCCCATTGCAGAGAGGACACCTATGGTTTTTCATTTTCATTCCACACATTTAAATTTGGTATCAAAGAAAAACTTAATCACCCTGTGTCCCTGCATTTTTGAGAATAGGTAAATCGGAGTGATTGACTTTACCATGTCCATACCATTCTTTGTTTTGTTTTCCTATAATCTGTCTCCTTGCAAACTTAATGTTATCAGTCTTTTTAGTCTCTCTTCATATAGAAGCCTTTCCATACTTGAAATGTCTCTTCTTCTCGGTGTCTCTCCATAGAGACTAACATGGTTATAGGCAGACTGTTACACATGCACACTCACACTATAGAACTGTTTTGAGTTCTGGTCTCTCTCTCATCTCTCGCCCCACTATATAGTCAATAGTGTGTGTGTGTGTGGGGGGGGGGTCTGAACATAGTATTCCAGGTGAGGCTATGCCAATGATTAGGGATGTTAAAATGTGTGTAATTAAGTAACCGTATAACTGCTGAAAATTTCAGTGGTTACACGTGGGGTGGCAATCAGCACCCTTCTTGGATCTGGACTTCTCATATTCCTGTCATCTGAAGAAGTGGGTTGTGCCCACAAAAGCTCATGATACCATCTACATGTTTTGTTAGTCTTTAAAGTGCTACTAGACTATAGATAATATAGTGGCATAATATTTTCAGTGTTAAATCTTAGTATTTTGTTTGAGTGCTACTGCACTTGAGCAGACCTTTTTCATTGAGCAGTTCTACAATGATGTCTGGATCTCTTTTGCACAAGCGGCCGCAGCTAATTTAGAAACTGGTCATTCAAATTATTTCTTCCAGCATGCATTACGTTGCTCTCATAAACATTGACTTTAATCTGTCATCATATTACCCATTTATCTACTTCTGTTAGGAACATAGTTTCCTGTAAAGTGTGTGGCTGAGCAGCTGTACAGGACGAAATTATGACCTGCCCACTTATTAGTGGAGCCTCGCAGCATGCCTGCACAAATTAGCTACCTCCTTGTGAGTCCTGGCCGTGTAGACAAAGAAGGTGGAAAAAGGTACGCTGGTGGGCTTGGTGGGGGGAATAGGAGTGGGTGGAGTCAGCAGGGAGGTCAGGAGGCAAAGGGAGAGTTGACTGTGAGTCCTACTCTCTCTTGGGCAGCTCTAGCTGCAGTCACTGCCTTTAGAAGTGGCACCTTCTCCTTCTCAGCCAGCCCTAGCAGTGGGGCTGCCTCATCAGTGGAAGTGAGTCTGGCCCACCAAAGCTCATCACCTATTAAACCATCTTGTTAGTCTTTAAAGTGCTACATAGTCTGATCTTGCTAAAACAAAAGGAAAAACTAACACGGGCTACCTCTCTATTATTCATCAGTGAGTGTGCCTGCAAATAGAAGCAGCATCCGTCCTCCACACCCCCTCTCAGGCAGCCCCATGTGCTGGGCTGCTTTTGAATAAAAGCAGCAGCAGCAGCTCCTTGTGGCCCTCTGCTCTCTGACCCTCCCATGCAACCCCATCTGCTGGGGCGGGTTGAATAAAAGCCAGGGATGCTCCCTGTACCCTCTACATCTCCTCTCAGGTAGTTCTCCCAGGTGTAGGGCTTTTTTTGAATAAAAGTGGCACCTCCCTGTCCCCTCTTCCCCCCTTAGGTAACTCCAGCTGCTTGAGAATACAAGGCAGGAAGAGCACCCATAAAACAGCAATTCCGATCTGAGAATGAGACAATGCTATAATGTTGAACCTTGCTGTACACCCATGTGATTCTGACATTGCTTCTGGGCAGAAATCAAAATAAATATATAGAAGGATTTCATTCCTCATTCTTTCCCCAGAGCTGAATCACGCCAGCTTTGATGGATGGCAAAGCAAATTGCCTAAAAGATTTGAGATATGTAAACAGAACTGAAATCCTGATTCTTGGATAACAGAGAACAAAAATGTTCAGAAGAACCCATTTAAATAACATTTAGCCAGTAGTTTAAAACAATTTAAAACATCTATCCCAATAGCCCAACCCACCCCCTTCCAGCTCAGGCCGCAGTCTTCAACTCTACTTTCCTGGCAAAGACTGCAAGAACAGACACCTTTTACTGAAAATTGTACGGTATTTTCCTTTTGCTTTCATATTAAAGTCATACACCTTGTTAATTATCTCTTGTTTTAGTACTCTTTTTCCATAACATTTCAAATATATATTCTATCTAGGCTTTCTGTTAGTAACTGGTGAGTGTCACAGTGGCATATATCCACACATGACAAAACTCATTCTGCTCATGGATGGAAAACCTTAGGGAACATTTGTAGGGAATCTTTCAAGTTTGTGTCAGTAGCCTTCTCTAGTCTACATTTTGTCATTTGCCAACTTTGACACCTCACTGCTTGTCCCCTTTTCCAGGTCATTCATAAATGTTCACCAACACTGGTCTAAAACAGATGCATTTGGCAAAAACACTAATCCTACTGTTAGCATTTTTGCCAAGTTAACTATTTGTTTATCTTTGTCTTTAATCTCTGGTAAAGATTATTTTATCTTTTCATCCATTACTTAAACAGCAAGCAAATGGTCTGGTAGCACTTTATAGACTAATCAAAACATGTAGATGGTATCATGCGCTTTTGTGGGCACAGTCCACTTCTTCAGATGACTGGAGTCATCTGAAGAAGTGGGCTGTGCCCACGAAAGTGCATGATACCATCTACATGTTTTGTTAGTCTGTTACAGGAAAAAAAAACCAGCAAGCAAATGGTCTGGTAGCACTTTATAGACTAACTCGGCTACCCCCTGAAGATCCATTACTTGGATACTTAGATTCCTTCTATAGCCTTTTGACAGAGGCTCTGTCATACTTTTTTGGAAAGTCCAAATAAATCCTGTCACGGTTCTTTTAAATACTTTTTGACATACTCAAAATCTAATGTGTTAAAGGGACAGAATTTTCCTTTGCCAAAGCGGTTTTTATTTGTTCCTGTCTTACCATGTTCTTCTAAATGTTCTATGATTCTACTTATAGGTGTTTCAGCTAGTTTACTTGGTACTGGATTAGGGCTCGCTGATTTACTTCTCTGGATTACTTTTCGTACATTTACAAACGTAGATGTGACCTGTTATCTCCAGTCCTTCTGAAGTGTACCTGATTTTAAGGGGAGAGTGTTTCTCAGCTCAATCACTTCATTCTTTAGTTTCCCCTCATAACTCTTGGATATAGATTGTAGATTTGGTGACTTTTACAACCAGTTAAACCATTTGTTTTAACACCTTGATGTCTGACAGTTCATCTAACCTACCTTGAGCCTACTATTTTCAGGATTTTTTCCCCCATTGTCCGCCGTAGTTTAAAAAACTTGTTTAAAAAAAATTATGCACTTTCTCAGCAATACTGTTGTTGTCCTTAACTGCTGCCTTTGTGTAATTGTTGAGTCTCTAATCTTTGTTTACTTTGTACACCTAAATAATTTCATGGCTAGTGTTTTTATATCTTTAACTTTTGGGTCCCCTATACTTCCATTTCACCTGTCATGGTTTAATTATGCTCCTTTCTATTTGCTCTACTGGGTTTGGATTTCCATTTTCTGATGCATACTGCCTTATCAGGAATAACCCTTTTGATGTTAAAACTTAAAAAACAACATAGTCTAGTAGCATCTTAAAGACTAAATAGTTACAAGAGACTGATAAGAACTATTAGTTAGCACTTGGAAAGGAAGATGATCAACACCAGATTCTAAACAGACATCAAGAACCATTAGCACCTTCATTGGTTGGTTGGTTGAGAATGTGCGGGCAAACCTAGGCATAAGAATTAAACTTGTGAATGAAGTTAAGCTCCAGTCCTTCTCTGTGTATTTGGCTTGGATGTTGTCATTTAGCATAATGTTTTCCCCCTTGCCTTCCTGCTTCCTTTCCTTGTTAAGTGGTATGCACACCTTCTGTAACACTTATGGTTTTAGTAGCTTAGAGTCTAAGGATTTCCATTTCCTCACTTTTCTGAATCTTTCTAACCGCGTAAGTTCAAAATAGAATCGTACTGCACTCTGCTTCATCACCAGAATAGCTCCATCTTTATTTGTGATTTTTAATGCATTTTATATTAAGAAGCCTTCCTCTAATGGAAATTGCTTTCCCTAATAGATCCTGACTTTCTGTTAATTAGAAAACATGTTCTACTGCAGGGTGAATAGATGTGTATAGTCTGGTAGTGATGAAAGAGTAAAGAAGAGACTGAGTCCATGCTGCTGAAATCGGAGAGTTAAGGCACCCTATTACACAACTCTATTTGTAATGAAGCCATACTAAAATCCCTAGCCAGTGGTTTTGTCAGCATGGGCTGGGGTGCTGTCCCTAGCCTCTTCCAAAAGCTGGGAATGGGCGACAGGGATCGATCTCTTGATTACCAGTTCTGTCCATTTCCACTGGGGCACTTGGCATTGGCCACTTCTGGAAGACATGATGCTGACTAGATGAGCCTTTAGTCTGACTTGGTGTGGCTGTTATTTAGGAGCCCTGGGTAAGATCCTGTCTATACTGCAAGTTACAGGCAGGTCACGAGACAATGAGTTAGAAACTGGGTAGCTTATATTACAAGGCCCAGCATACTAACTGGGTGTATTTGGTTGGTATTTGTGGTATCATAAGTCTGTGACTTTATCCATATCTTTCAGGAAATCAAAGGTGATAAAACATTTATTTTAATGGGGGAAACCCACAGCATTTCAGGCTGTCATTTTATACATCATAATGAAACAAGATTCTAAAGATTTGAAACTGCTTTGTTCAGTTTAAATACAGTGTTCTTTAAGCCACTCAGTTGCTCTTCCTCCTTTCCCAAAGGAATGACCAGTTACAGTAGACAGGGTGGGAAGAGACTAGGGTTTTCCCTGCACTTTCATCTACGAAAATCTTTGCTGTAGGGATGAGCCTGGGCTCATCGGTTAACCCTCACAGTAACACACAGCCCCCCGCTCTGTCCTCCCTCTACTGCTGCCTCTGTATCAGAAGCAGTGGGGGGGAAGGCAGGTGGGAGCTGGCTTAAAAGCTTCGCTCTGCTTCTGCCTCCTACAGAGGTGGAGGGGAAGCACAGGGCCAGCCCACAACATTTTGGCACCTGAGGCGGGGAGCTCAAATTACACCCCCATGCTCCCTCGCTGCACCAGCAGCAGACACAATTTTCTACACTCTGGGTCCTACTGGCGCCCCCCCACACTCTGGCACCTGAGGCGGCTGCCTCCGTTCGCCTCATGGTAAGGCTAGCCCTGGGGAAGCGGGAATCACCTTAAAAGCCAGCGTCCCATGAGCACCAGCTTTGCATACCTCCCCCAACCCCCTGCATGTAAATGCTTAACTGCTTAAAATTTCAGTGTTTGTACATTTACATTCATTTTTGTATTTTAACATCCCTACTTCACACATTGTTTGTTTCCCTACCTTTTTCTACTTTGTAACATCTGTAATATCACCTCATTTCCATCATGTAGCATCTTTAACTGCTGTTGTAACCCACTGTTTGTGCCTGGAGGAAATGGAGAGATTCTAGCATACATAGAGCCCAGAATTAGCACACACAACTAACATGATGCGAATTATTGATTATTCTGCAACACTTCTCTTGTGCAGGGATACCTATTTAAAGGGACACCCTCCAGTTTAAAAAAAAATCCGAGGTTCAATTGCTGTGAAGTAACCCCTTCGATTACTACACGTTTTTAGAAAAATCCTTTTTTGTGGTTGCTTTGTACGTTGATAGCACGCTGAAGTCATTTTCACATTCTCCTATCTATTCAGTCTATTTCCCCTCATGCCTGTGAGCCTCTGCTATATTGAAATAGTTCATCTGACAATCCCTAGTAGTCAGTTGCATTTTTTAAAACATTTGTTTAAATAGAATTGAATGTAGTACAGAAAAAACAGCATGTAGCCTTATCAACCTCAGGGTTACAGCTTTTGGGGTAGGGGGAAGAAGGTCGTCAGCACAAGCAACTTTTTCCCCAGTTTCGTTGGCTTGTTCCTCAGGTTAGAAATGTATCCTACATTTTCTTAAGCCTTGTCTGTGCTCTCTTCTGCTTGTGTGAGTGGGCATGGTGTCCAATACATATATAAGCTTCTCAGTATTTTAGTTTATGATGAAAAGTAACAGAGAGGTAGCTGTGTTAGTCTGATCTTGGCAAAACAAAAAACGCAGGCATGTAGCACTCTAAAGACTAACCAAGGTAGTTTATTAGGTGATGAGCTTTCGTGGGGCAGACCCACTTCAGATCATATTCTGAAAGTGAATTGGCATGACCATTATATAACAGAAAGATGCAATAAAAAAAGTAAACAAATTACAAACTAAAGAATCAGCTACATAGAACAGAAGGTGGGAGTGAGGGGACAATCTTCTCCTTGTCCCCTCACCCCAACCTTCTGTTTTATGTAGCTGATTTGTTAGTTTGTAATTTGTTTACTTTTTAAATTTAATTGTCTATTCTTTCTTTTGGTGTGGTAGACTTGTTTTAGTGTGGCGTAATACAACCGAGTAACAGAAAAGTCAGCCTTGGTACCCCCGAGTACCTGCCCAGACCAAAGTAGCTTTCAGACAGCTTACGATAATCTTTATTTGTAATTCTCCCCTTTCTTCTCCTTGGATTTTCAAGTAGGCAAGTATGCTAAACTTGTTCCTCCTATCATATATCAAAATACATGTAAAGCACAATCTAACACTATGGAATAGCTGTTGAAAGGAAATTAGATATAATGTTTTGGTAATTATTGTAAACTAAGATTCCTAATGTTCATGCGATTTAGCTTATATGAATGGTTTGCAAACATATAATTTACAAGACAATCCTGAAGACACAGAATTTAAATGCATATGTTAATTGAGGAAAGTTTATATCGCCTGTATCTTTTAAATAACTTCTTGTCACCTCAGCTCAGGGTCCCAGCAGGTTTTACTATAAGGGACCCTAGAGATCATTTAGTCCAGTTGGGGGAGGGCCTGGGAGAGGGCTATAAACCAAGGAAGTTGGCTACTGAAAATTTTGCAGTATTAATTTTCTTTATTTGACTTCATATAAAAAACATGTAAAGTCCTGCACCTTGCTAATTATCCCTTGTTTTAGTATTCTTTCTTCCATAACATTTTAAAATATATATACAAGATATTTGTTAATAACTTGGGTGCCACGAAGGCACATATCCGAACAAGCGCACAAGACCTCAATAGTGGTGCATGCGACAAAACTCCCTCTGCTCATGGATGGAAAATCTTAGCGGGAACACTGCTTACAGCTTCACAAAACATTCAGTGCTCCAGAAAAAGGGCCCTCAGTACTTTACAAAACTATTGGCAAGCTCTGTGTCCAGAACAATATAGAAAAACTTAATTTGTTGGGGTTTTTTTAGGTTTTAAAACAGTATAGAATCAACTGTTTGCACCTTTTTAAGGGCCAAATCCTGTGTGATAGTGTGTGCCTTCAAAACTCATTCAGGACTTCTGAGATTAGGCCATAAATGTTTTAAAAACAACTAGGAACACCTGCTTCCTAGGTGCTCTGGACTAGCTGTTTAGGTTTGGCTGTCCTCTAATCAAGATGAGGCTTATAAACAGTCTTTAACCTAGATAAAGTCACAGATTTTAAACTCTTTAAGTCAATAAAGCATTACTAAAAAACAAACAAACAAACCTCTACGCAATATTTGACAGGAAGCCAGTGCAACTCCCTCGAAACTGGGGTGGCATGCCTGAGTCAGCTTAGTATGAGCTAAGAATCTGGCAGCAGTGTTTTGCACAAAGGAAGGCTGAAAGAGACTCTCAGGAAAGCAATGCACTGCTTAATGTGGCATGTTTGAACATGAAACTGACATCATTATGAGTTCATAGTTGTCAAAGAACAAAGTATCAGCCACAAATTAGACTGACCTAATTTTAAGTCACTTTTGAAAACTTTAGTACAGCATGAAGCTGCTTATTTCCATCCTAACCTCCTGATCAAGCAACAAGTTATCCATTTCTTAAGGAGAACTTTCTAGAGTGAGTGTGTGTGTGTGTGTGTGTGTGTGTGTGTGTGTGGTTTGTCTTTTTTGGGAGGAGGGAGGTTAGTGTAGATTTGGTCCTGAGTTCTGGACCAACGTCCCCAAATCCCCGGCCAGGAGTTTTCTGTCTGCTACCCAAGATCCACAAACCTGGAAATCCCGGATGACCCATCATCTCAGGCATTGGAGCACTTATAGCAGGATTATCTGGCTATATTGACTCTCTCCTCAGACCCTATGCTACCAGTACTCACAGCTATCGTCGAGACACCACCGACTTCCTGAGGAAACCACAGAACATCCATAATCTTCCTGAAAACACCATCCTGGTCAGCATGGACGTAGAAGTCCTTTACACCAACATTCCACATGATGGATTACAGGCCATCAAGAACACCATCCCTGATGACGTCACTGAACACCTGGTTACAGAGCTCTGCGACTTAGTCCTCACCTACAACTATTTCCAGTTTGGGGACAATTTATATCTTCATGTCAGCGGTACAGCTATGGGCGCTCGCATGGCCCCACAACATGCCCAGCATCTTTATGGCATATTGAACAAACCTTGAACAACATTTCCTCAGCTCTTGCCCCCCTAGCATCCTTACTCTATGTACGCTACACATATGACATTTTCATCATATGGACCCACAGGAGGGAGACCCTTGAATTCCATATGGATTTCAACAATTTCCACCCCACCATCATCCTTAGCCTGGATCAGTCCACACAAGAGAACCACTTCTTTGACACTACAGTACAATTAGATGATGGCCACATTTCCACCACCCTTATACTGGAAACCTACAGACCACTGCACTTACCTACATGCCTCTAGTTTCCATCTAAGACACATTTCCCAATCCATTGTCTACAGCCAGGCCCTAAGATACAACCGGATTTGTATCCCACAGACCGAGACAAACACCTACAGGATCTACATCAAGCATTCTTACAACTAAAATATCCACCCGGAGAAGTGACAAAACAGATTGACGGAGATAGACGAGTACCCAGACATCAGCTTCTTCGAGATCAGCCCTACAAAGAAAACAACAGAACACCACTTCTCATCACTCTCACAGGCCTTGGGGGATAGGCCAATCCTCTTCTACAGACAACCCCGTAACCTCAAACAAATTCTTTTCAGCAACCATGCAACACCCCTCCATCATGCTCATCCAGGAACCCACCCCTGCAATCAACTCCACTGCCAACTCTGTCCACACATCTATACATGTGACATCATCACAGGACCTAATCACATAAACCACCACATCAATGTGGCTCTGCCATCTATATTGGCCAAATTGAACAGTCTCTATGACACAGGATTAATGGTCACAAATCAGATATTCTAAAAGGTAACACAGAGAAAGAAACCTATTGGGGAACATATTAACTTGCCTGGGTATTCATTAATGGATCTCAAAGTTTCCATATTATTACAAAAACTGGCTTGAAAGGGAAGCTGCAGAACTTAATTGCATTTACAGGTTTGATACCTACATTAGAGGTTTAAACAAGATCTTAACTGGATTACCTGCTACATTCCACATCCTAATGACATAAGCCAAACACCAGGTACTTAAGAGTACTTAGTACCCACTCTTTCAGCTTCATTTAGCATGGACGCTATAACTGACTATTGTTTTCCTATTTTTTCTCTCCTTTCCTTTCCCTCCCCATCTCCTCTCTTTCTCTGCCATTTATTTGGAACCTGGACAACAGAAGACATATATGCAGCTCATACATGTGTATCCTCTTTCTAGAGTTGTAACTAGAAATCTTTTTTAAAAGATGTAAAATACGCTCATCTTTTTGTGAAAAGCAAGATAGAGTTGCTTTGACCATGCAATTTTAAAGTGTGCCTGGCAAACTTGCTCAGAAGTTATTTACTCTAAGACAGTTAATTGCATTTCAATCAAACTTTTCTTATCAGGGTTTTTTTTATAACTCATCTGGAATCTGAACACTGAAATGTTTGTTTAAATTTTGTTTCCTTTCCTCAAAAATACACTTGTTGATTTGCTTACAAATTTTGGCACCAGTATTCTGGGATCTTTATCAAATTGCTTTGGGATTTTTTTTTAAACCTATAAAAAGCGTTCTTCCAGGATGCTCAGGTCATGATGTGATCAAATTTAATAAAACCCAAAGGTATATTCAAGGAGACAGCCTTATAGAAAGTAGAAAAACTTACCTCTGTTGAACAACCAATCCTTCACCCATTTGTTAGTTGCCTGTTAAGAAGCTGGGCCTGGCAATTTAGGGTGAGCTCTGAATTGGCCTTACTCTGCTTCCATGAGCTTCAGGGGGGTAACAGAGTTAGTCTGTACAGAAAAAAACAACAAATGGTCTGGTAGCACTTTATAGACTAACAAAACATGTAGATGGTATCATGAGCTTTCGTGGGCACCACCCACGGTCATCTGAAGAAGTGGGTTGTGCCCACGAAAGCTCATGATACCATCTACATGTTTTGTTAGTCTATAAAGTGCTACCAGACCATTTGTTGTGTTTTTCTGCTTCCGTGGAAATTAATGTTTATTTCTTTTTCTTTTACTATTTTATTTGTTCTTGTAGAAGTAAAAAAATTCAAAGCTCTGTGGCAACATTGATGTGTTAGCTGGCTCAAAATTATATCGTCTCTGTGGGAAACAGATGCACTAGAGAACACTAAATTTGAAAATTATTTAATGCTTCCAAACTGAAAGCATAATAGTGTAATAAGGGAGCCCAAAAGATATATTGTAGGGGGAAATATTGTGCAGATACAGTATTCTTCTGTATTTACCTGTTACTATCTATGTAGGCTTGGCAAAACTCAGTTTCAGTTTCTGATAAATTGAAGGATAATAGCAGTGTTTAAAAACTTTTTTTTTCATTTTCACAGATGTGGGAAATTATTAGTGCGGGGTTGGGGAAGGAGAGGGTCAGACAAAGAATCGTTGTGACAAATGTTTCTTGACAGACAAAGATTCACAAAGCTAAAGCTTTAAAACACAAACATCACATGTCAGTATACAAAGTGAATATCAAACTCTAAGTTCTGAAGCAGAATTTTTCTTTCTTTGGCAACAGAAATTTACAGTTAGGCAACTGGACATATTTTATCTTGTATGTATTGATTAAAAAATGCAATCCTTGCAAGCCTATCTGTATGGTGCTGAAGTCGCACAGCTGGAAACAGTAAACCCTTAAACATTAAATACAACTTGTGTGTTTTAGCATTCTGACTGTCTGACCTCCTCCCTATGCTGTATGCTCTGGCATTTTAAGTACTGCGGTGACTTTGCCCTCGTCTACCCTAGGAAGTTATTTCAAAATAACTCCCCTTATTTTGAAATAACAACTGGAGCGTCCACACTACCAAGCTTGTTGTTTTGAAATAATGGGCTGGTTATTTCTAAATAATAACTCCTGCTTTCCACAAGGAATAATACTAATTTCAAAATAGTTTATTTTGAAAATGTGGTAGTGTGGGTGTTCTAGTGCCACTATTTCAAAATAACTACTCCCCAGAGTAAGGATGTTAACTAACGACTAATTTACTAGTTGAGTAGTCGATAGGCACTTTTGCATTCCTCCTTGGAAATGTACAAGAGCCCCCATTCAGGCTCTTGTACATCTCAAAGGAGGAATGAAGAACTCCGCATGCAGCCTGGGGCTAGCGGGAAGTTCCGTGACTCTGGGCTCCACAAGGGCGCTTGTCCTTTGAAATGCACAAGAGCCCCCGGGGGCTTTGAAATGCAGTGCTGGAGCCGTGGATCCCAGGCTCCGTGTAGCATTTCCCTAGAGCCTGGAGTCAGCTCTACGCAGGTTGAAATGCTGCAAGGAGCCTAGGGTCAGCTAGGGAGCCCCCAGCTGACCCCGGGCTCCACGCGGCATTGCCGCTTTGAAATGCTGCCGCGGCATTTCAAAGGGGCAGTGCCGCATGGAGCCCAGGGCCAGCTGTTCGGCACTGCCCCTTTGAAATGCTGCCCCGGCGTTTCAAAGTAGCAGTGCTGCACGGAGCCCTGGTCTGGAGTTTGTGTGGCGCTGCTGCTTTGAAGTACCCCCTCTTCTCCCTCCTTTGCTGCCTCTATCTGATAGAGGCAGCAAGGGGAGGGGAATCGACTAGTTGGACTAGTCCTTAACATCCTTACCTCAGAGTAATTCAAACTAATTATTCCTCAGTACTTTCTGGAGTGCTAAGTCGAGGTAGCACGTCCACAGTAACAGAGCCTTTCCCGGATTAATTTCTAGGCTTCCCTGCAGTGTGGACACACTATTTCGAAATTATTATTTTGGGAGTTTTCAAAATTTCCTGCTGTAGACATCCCTTAGAGACTACTGCTAAACTTGATCCCTAAAATGCACCAAATAAGCTCCTAGCACCTTTCATGCAAGCATCTCCAACCATGTTACAGCACACAGTATGTACTTATTATAACAGCCCTCTATATGTCCAGTAATAGAAAAATCTGTGCTAGTACAATGTCATTCAAATGAAAAGTTGGATGTGAATGGCTGAGGGGAACAAGAAGCAGCTGTACAAATGATGTGTGTGGGGGGTTGAACTTGTGTGGAAAATATTTTCAGTTCTGAGAAGATAATTCAGAAAAACTTGGTGGTAGAAGGGGGGGATGGTAGAAGTTTGGTTCCTAATCTTTAGATCTCAGGACCCTCATGTAGATTCTCTCTGCATTGCCTCCTCGCTTCCAAGAGAATCCTGCCTCAGCACCTTATACTCTCCATCTGCTGGTGTTCTCTAAACATATTTTGCTTGTGGGCTTTAATGTAACAGAAAGGAGATGACAATAAGAAGCAGCTCTACTTCTTTGTTTGATAAGCATGTGCTTAAACCTGTCCCTAGGTGCAATTGCTGGACCCAAAATTATCCCTTCAGATAAGGAAGGATTATGTTGCTAGGGCCATCTTTCTGCAGCATTGCTCTAGCTGCTCTGTTAAGAGGACTTCTCCTGGGCTCTGTCTTAGGCTATGTCTGTACGAGCACTTTTGTTGGTCAAGGGTGTGGAAAAAACACACCCCAAATGACAGAAGTGGTGTGCATGTTGTTGTGTTGGCAGGAGACATTGACGTAACTACTGCCACTTGTTAGAGGGGGGTTAAATTATGCTGGTGGGAGAACTCTTTCCCACTGGCATAGAGCAGCTACATGGAAGACCTGATAGCAGTGCAGTTGCATTGGTACATCTGTGCTGCTGTAGTCTCTGAAGTGTAGATGTAGCCTTAGCTCCATTTAAAAAAAGTTACAAAAATCATTTTGGGGGAAGACCTGTAGAGTGTCTTGAACTTGTTTGACAGTAAGCTGCAACTTAGGTTACTTATGGTAATTAGTTTTAAAAACATTTTTGGGTGCTGTTCCTGAGAGCCGACTAGACACGTGCAGTATGGTACCGTGTTTCTGAACACAATCAGAAAGAGGCAAGCTATTAAAGATGAGAACTTTTTTTGTGTGGGGTTTTTTTTTGTTTGTTTTTTGTTTTTTGTTTTTAAAAGCAAAGCAAATCCTTTAGCTTTCTTCACACCCATGGTGTGAAAAAGATGAATTTGTTTTGTCCTCTAAGAGAACTAGTCACTTCCTCAAATGTGTGAAAGAGCATCGAAATTAACCCAAGATTTACCATAGTGACAGTTTAATGCATTTTTCAGTTTTTAAAAGAGGTCTGTCTGCTCCTCTTGTGAAGGTACTATTTAGAACTATATTTAATTCCTCCCTCTCACCAAGTTGTTAGGTTTCTCTTCCCCAGTAAAACCATCATTATGTGCTCTAGGCTCCTTGATGAAGAGTTCAGCACCATCCTTCCACTTGCTCCCTGCAGTAGCCACAGAAAAAGGTTCTTCCTTTTCCTGGATCATTACTGAGGCTTGCTTCTGATTGGCTCTCTCTCAGAACACACATACATACACCATGGCGCTTGCCTGTGTGTGTGTGTATCTATCTTTATTTAAAAAAAAATCACAATAAACTTGTACTCTACTAGCGACAGGGATGCTGATGTGGGGGACAGTTGTCTCAGGGCCTGGCAATTTAAAAGGACCTGGGGCTCTGGGCTGCCAGCACTGCTACCAGGGCAGCAGCAGTGGCCAGAGCTCTAGGTGATATAACACGGCTGGAGGCCTAGGTAGTGCTGAGAGCTGGTTGGGGGAGACTAGCCCTTAGGCCTACCCCTTCTGTCCATAGCCCTACCCCTTCTGGGGCTTACAGGGCGGAGTCCCCTTCCCCACAATCATTGCCCAGGGCTCTGCAAAGTCTGTCACCAGCTCTGTCCAGCAGTTTTAACCTTAAAGGGTGCACACGTTATTCTTGGGGGAATACTGGATAAGACAGACTCATGAAAGAAGTGTTGTAATGGATAAAACTGGAAATACTGTACTTACATTTTTAATCTAGCATTTTTCTTCAATCCACTAGCTTTCATTTTCAATCTGTTCCCTAGCAAAGATGTTACATAAAATCACCGTTTACATTGGTCTGCCCAGTTAGGGTCATTCATGTGGATAAGTCATATGCTATTTGATTGTGTTGCTTCTGTATTAAAACCTTGGGTTCATGAATTGAGATTGCCCTTGTGTTGTAAAGAGCATGTGGGCTGTGCTGCTAAAACCCAGGGATTACTGAAATGTAACAAGCTCAGCCATTGGCAGTGTTGCAGAATAGTTGATAACTCTAGTCTGCATTTGTGCGTTTTATGTCTTTAAATCATCTGCTAAAACTTTGAGACGATTAAGTGCAGTATTAGCTTTCAGAAATGTATGCGGCCAGTCTCCACATCCTGTGGGGATTCCATAAATAAAACTCTTAAACATTCTATGTAAGGTTTATAATGGGAGAGAGAGGGGACTGCCACTGACCTCCCAATTTGGATGTTTGAGAGTAAATGTAAATCCTTAAATCCTCCCTACATTCTGTAACAAAGCTTCCTCTTTGAGAGGAGGATGGTTTGGAACCAGGCAGGTGAGTCTTAAGGCTGGATCATTCTACTCCATCTAAACAGATTGACCAACTTTATATTAAACCCTTACTAGGTAGAGGACTACACTTACTAGCTATGGACCAAGGCAAAGATGACTGAGCTTGTTCTCAAGGAGCAGTGCCCATCTAGCTGTGAGAGGAGGAAAGGGTGCTGGGATTCTGACATGGATGCTGTCTTTGTACCATGCTAGAAGCCTTGGGATCTCACATCAGCTTTTAGTTAGGCTATGTTGACACTGCCACTTTCAGCTAAAACTTGGTTGTTCAAGAGTGTGAAAAAACATCTCTTGGCACAAGGGTGACAGCCTTTTGTGGGTTGGGGGCTGCTGACCCGCAGAAAAATCAGTCGGGGGCCGCACACAAGCGAGAAGCAAAAAAACCCCCAAAACACCAAGAACAAGCCCTCACTGATGTGGCCCTCGATTGATTGAAAGATACTCCCCACGTTCCCTTCACACACCAGAGCCTAGGGGGGCCCAAGCTGGATCTGGTGTGCAAGGGGAATGTGTAGACATACCCTTAGGGCATGACACATTTTAAGCTATGCTGTTCAACCCCAGTGGCTGCTAAAAGGGAGCGGTGCATTCTGTTTTCTGTTACAAGATTGCAGCACAGTAAAACCAGCCAACTTGGGAAAGCTCTGAGTAGCAGGAAGGTAGAAAATACCCAATTTTTTTATGCGTGATACAAGCAGAGTGCAGTACAATGGAATCTCAGAATTACAAACACCATGGGAATGGAGGCTGTTCATAACTGAAATCTTCATAACTCTGAACAAAAGCTTAGGATCTTTAAAATGTTTACAACTGACCACTGACTTCATGGAGGTTAGGTCCATAAAAGGTATTAGCCAGGGGATAGAAATGGTGTCCCTGGCCTCTGTTTGTCAGAGGCTGGAGATGGATGGCACGAGACAAATCGCTTGATCATTTTCTTCGGTCCACCCCCCTCTGGGGCACCTGGCGCTGGCCACTGTCGGCAGACAGGCTACTGGGCTAGATGGACCTTTGGTCTGACCCAGTACGGCCATTCTTACGTTCTTATGACTTAATACAGTTTTGAAACTTTATCATATTGAAGAAAAATGCTACTTTCCCTCTATTTTTAATAGTTTGTTTAATATAGTACTGTACTGGTTTTTTGTTTGTTTTTTTTTATATATCACTGCCTGATTGTGTATTTTCAGTTCCTAATGTGGTGTGTGGTTGATTGGTCAGATTGTAACTCTGAGGTTCAACTGTTAACTTACAAGTCTTTTAGAATTATTTTCTTATATACCATAAATAATCAACATAGTAAGCTTATTTTTACAGGTCTCTTTATTTGCTGTGTATTAACTTATCTTGTGTCAGCAGAAAACTCCCTCCTTTTCTCCCAGTGAACAAAAACAAATGTGAAGTTTGCAGGGGTCTCTTTCACATTTTGCTTAATTATAATATAGCATCCTCTCTTCCCTCCCCCTCACACCACCCAGGTTCACAAGGAGGATAAGATGCTTCCGAAAACTACAGGAAATGTCTGTTCCTGTAACAACGCTGCCAGGGAATTTCCAAGTGCACTTAAGTGTGGTCATGAACATTGCTGGGGCCTAAGCAATTTTCAGTCATGAGCAATTCTTGTTCTAAACATGTTTTATGGGAAGGAAGGAAGTAAAGTGCTCTGAAACAGCTAAGTGTGTCTGTTTGGTTTTATCTGATCTTCAGCAGAGTGAATGCTGTCTAGTTATAGAGTGGCGTGCTGGCATTCCACAGTTCTGTGTTCTGTTGTATATGCCTGCTCAGGACACTTAGCTTCTCTGTGCCTCATTGCCCTGGGTGTAAAATGGGGAGAATGCTAAGCTAGGATTAATAATTGTTTGTGGACCATGGATAAAAGAGCCTGTGTATGTGTCACATGATGGTTACGTGAGGCATTGTGGTGGAATTTGCACAAGAAAGGCTAAGTCAAGATTTTGGCAGCCAGATGCCATGGCATCTGGCTATCTTGGGATTATTCCAATAATCACTCTAACAAAGTTTTCTCTAAGCAAAACCAAAGGTGTGTTGAGCACTGGGATCAAGACTTAATAAGCGGTTTCCAGCCAAACGCTGAACAAATATGGCCCAAAGAGCTTTTTTTCCTCTATTGCCTCTGTCCCTACCCTGCTGCCTTCTATTGGGATTCCTCATAGTGGGGAGGAGGGAGGAGCAAAGTGAAGAGATTTGCAGGTTTAATTCTTGTGGGGGCTCCAAAGGAGTTCTGCTGGAGAAAGCAGCTGTGAGGACATGTTGAATTGGCACAGCCTTGAATATATCATCTTGTGCTGCTGCTCTTGCTGTGTGTGCTAATCTTTTTTTCCCTCTCCTGCCACCTTTCTCTGTCACACACCTATATGTACATGCAGGGGAACTCTGGAGGAGTTTCTGCCACCAGGGAACCATTGCTGGCATAAATTTAGCCCTTGGTGGCTAACATTCTTACTTACCCAGTGCTCCTGGGGACAAAATATCTGCTAATGAAACAAGTTAGTGGCTGTGGATATTGTTTTACCATATCATTTGCAAACATGCTATATTTTGCAAAGATTTTAATGCCCCTTATTGCAAAAAGAATGGCCATTCCTGCAGGTCCTTTCATTGCAAGACGGCATTAGTTTGAGAGAATTTGCAGCATCTTTCAGAATGAACTCCGCCCGCTTTTGTGATGGCTTCTTACAGTTTAGTTAATTATATATGCTGTATTGTTATGAAATCCAGAAATGGTTCTTAATCTGGCAATGGTTTGTTATGACAATTAAGTAATGCTGCAATGGTGGATAGCAATTTAAATTTTGTTTACCTTCCCAGAATCTATTGAGTGCGGAATGAGCGTTAATGTCTTTAATTTTACTTCCTTACTTCCACTTAATCTTCTTGCATTAACCACGGATGTTTGTTGAGTTTATACAGAAATTAATACATATGCTTTAAACCCTTAAATAAGTTAAATATTGAGTTCAAAAACTGCTTGGAACAAGTTGCAATGTGAGAGAAATGGGAGCAATTAGCTACCATTTCAAATCCATCTGTAGCCAAAAGGCAGGCAGTTAGCTTTTTTAATAGGCATTAAAATACGCACCTCCGAGGGCTCTTGTAAATGTTCCTATGGAATGCAGTTGTACAGGCGTGAATTGAACTTTCCAGCAGGAAGGTGGGTCAGCCCACTGTTCATAGAGCTGGACAGTAAAGCAAATGTAATGCTTTTCATTGTGGTCAAAGCCTAAAATGTTTGTCTCTGAAGAATTGAGTCCTTCCCTCCATCCCTTCCATTTCAGTGGGGGGAAATCTCTTTTCTAGATCTACAGCAGGTGGTTTTTAATACAGAGCTATGGGGACTACTGCAAATTATAGAGAGTTGGAATCGTCATGTGTGTTTGCTTTTGGCTTGAAACATAAAGCTAAAACTTTTTAAAGGTATTTTCTTATTTGTTGTGTAGGGTGAGGGAGTATCCAACCTGGCAACGGCAGAAATTGGCTTAGCTTTGGGTAATCATTGGCAATTGCGACATCCTGATGAGTGAATTGATAATGTTCATACTATCTCCTTGACTTCTTGCATTACTTTGCACTTTTTCATAAATTGTAACACAGTCAGGTGAATGTGAATTAGCTGCCTGGTACTTTTGGTGTCCAGGAAGAGGTGAATTTTGAAAGCTCAAGTTCGGCTAGTGAACTTCTAAAATCAGTTCTGCTCTTTTGCTGGTTGTCTGCTGTTCCCTGAAGATGGGAAGCTAAAAAACTGAACTCTGACATCTGGCACAGAAGCAGATTAGATAAGCTGTCAGTGCAAATGACACATGCTCTCACCCAACAACGAGAAATGTTTCCATCTGGAAAGATCTTATTGCTTGGGTGGAAGTGGGGAAGGAGGCCAAGAAATATACAGGGTGTGAGCAGTTGATTATTGAGCAAAGCACTATATCAGCAACATTCTTCAGCATTTCCCATGACTTCATTCTAGCAATCAGGTTTTTCGGCTATAATAAATGTAGTAAATAAGCCTCATTGATCTTTGGAATGAAATAAACAGCTTGACTTCTCAATAAGAACAAGTGGTGATAATCAGTTATGGCCACTCTGAGTTGGTATTAAGAGTGTTAGGAGGCCTCTCAATAACCTTACACATGACTTGAGAGACAAAAAGGACAGTAACAGCCAGTTCTTGAGAAGCGTACTTGTCACCGGTAAACCTTTTAAACGGCATTATTTGTATGATGTGCCATGTCCCACCATTCCTTAAAAGGAAACCCAACCCATCTTGCTTAGCTCAGCTCTCTGAAGTTGCTGGTCATGAAAAGCGCGGCAGTGCAGATATAAAAAGAGAAATGTGTTTTTGAAAATAAAGGGCAAGATTTTGCAGACCACAACTCGAATCTGAGTGAAAATTTTCAGATGATATCTTTTTGCTGAACAGTCCAAATCTGGGTCAGATGAAACAGTTCTTGAATTCATGTCCATTGCAGCCGTTGGTGTGCTCAGAGTGGGGCGGGGAGGGAGCATTGAGAACTGTCAGTGGTTTGTTTTTAGGCTATCAGAGTTTTGATTTTTTTCAGGCTAGCTTCACAAGGGGAGTTAGGCACCATTCAGAAAATGTAGGCAATGATAGTAGTGGAGGTGAGGTACCCCCTTCAAGCCCATAAGCAGGAATTTCTGTGCGTGTGTGTGCCTCTTTTGTAAATGTGGACCACAAGGATGCAAATGCACCCCCCCATGCTTCCTCAGGTAAGTGTGCTTCGGCAGGCTGGGGAAAAGTAGGGGAAGCGCTCTGCCTGAGCTTCCCTCCCCCTTGCACTGGCTGGCCAGGGAATGCTGGGACTGATTTCCACCCCCACTCTCCTCCCCCCTGCCCCTGGGTCCCCGAGCGAGGTCCAGCCCTGTCACCAGCCTTGCTCCTGGGCGAGAGAGGGGAAATCAGCCCCAACCTTTCCCCAGCCAGCTGGAGCATGGAGGAAGTGGCTGCTGCCTTCCCCTTGGGTGCCCTAAGGGGGTGCATTCACACCCTTCACACACACACCCTGCATACAGGCCTGCCCTTTGACCAAACAGCCCAGTGGTTTAAGCATTCACCTGGATAGGGGAAATCTGGTTTGGTCTCTGCTCCAGCTCATCTAGAGAGCTCCTCTGTCTCTCCTGTTGAAGTTGTTTTACTCTTAAAAGATACTTTAAAATTGGAGCAGAGTCTGCGACCTGGGTGTATTCTACACAAAGCAGAACAGCTTCAACAGGAGAGACTGAGCCATCCGCACCTAGAGCAAATGAAAAATCAAAAAAGCTTCAGGTCAGCCCAAACCAATTTGTGTTCAGTTTCTGAAACTGCAGAGAAGCTTCTTCATTCTCCACCAAATCAGCTTTACACGGGAATTAGGCAGTTTGTAAACCCTGTCAGGTAGCTGTTTGCATTGTTGGGGCCTAAATATGTGTGTGTGTGTGTGTGTGTATATATATATATTTTTTTTTTTTAAAAACTAGTGCCGGGTCAAAGATTTGTAACTAGAACTTGGCATTTAGTGCTGGTGTTGGTGAGCTTTCTGAAAAACGCTATTGTTTGGGGTGCAGATGGCAGCATATTGAGACTTCCCACATTCCCACAAATACTGAAAATAAACAAGAAATTAAGTCTTTTTAAATGTTTCTATTTTGCGTTCTACACTGGTTCAGAAATTTGGACAAGAACTTCATCGTCACTGATATAATGCTCTAGATCAGGCCTGGGCAAAATACGGCCCGCGGGCTGGATTCGCCCCACCAAGTCACCAGATCCGGCCCACGGAGACAGCAGGGAGCCCCAGGCAGGCTCCCCAGCTTGGCCCATGCACCGTGCAGAAATCAGGTTGCAGGGCTCCATTTCTGTTTTGAAACTGGATCGGAGGGGGAAGTTTTAGGAGCCGTCCTGCCCCCAGCACATTCCCATTGGCTGGTTTCTGGCAGAAACCAGCCAATGGGAGCTGCTTGTTAGAATAACAGGCAGCTGAGAAGAATGACGTCCCCTCTCCTGGGTTTAGTTATTCATGAAGCACATGGCCAGGCAAGCAGACTGGCTGGCTAGGAAACATTTTAAGCTAGCTAGGCAGGCTAGTTTGGCAGCTGACAAGTATGTCTCTTGGCCACAGCCTGCTTCTGGCACCCCAGCTCTTTCCTGCCCCAACTCTCTGCCCCCTATTCAACATACCAAAAACCCTCTGTCCCCCTCTGACACCCATACCCCTTCCCAGATATGGCCACCCCAATCTTCTGCTGCAGATCACAATCCCCTCCTTCCCTAGGTCACATCCCAAACCCCTGCACTCCAGTCCCCTGCCCTAGGTCACAACCGCCTGCTTCATCCCAACTCCCTCCCAGACTCCAGTCTCCCTCCTGCACCCCAGTCCCTTACCCCGAGCTCCCTTCCGCACCCAATCTCCATTCCAGACCTCGCATCTCCATTAATATCATGGAAGAGTGCGGCCCTTGACCACTTTCCAAAACCTTGGAGTGGCCCCCCATCAAGAATTATTGCCCACCCCTGCTCTAGATCATGGTAGTTGATTGGCAGTAGAGTCAAGAATACAAACTAGAATTTTTAAATGTAAATTTCAGGTACATTTTGCAGATTATTCATGCAAGGACAATACTCTTCCTCCATTCCCAGTCTGAGCCAGGAAGAACAAAATTCGTCCCGAACTCATTTAAAAATACTCTCAGCTGTTAGAAGTTACTGATCTGGACCTGGATCTGGCCCCTGAGGCTCAGCATTGGGGAGCCTGTGCTGCCACCCATGCGCAGGGCTGGAACACACAAAATGTACTAGCCTGGGCCCCCCTAGGCTCTGATGTGTGAGGGGAATGTGGGGAGTGTCTTTCTCCTTCTCAGTCAGGGACTTCTCACTTTGCTTCTCACTTGTGTGCAGCCCCTGACTGATTTCCTTCCCCCCCCCGAGTTAGTAGCTCCCAACCCAAAAAAGGTTAAGTTGACCCATTGTATTCATTCTTTCTGAAGCATTTGGCACTGGCCACTGTCAGAGACCGGATATTTAGGTTGCAAGCAGAGCTGGTCCACAAGGGGAGGGGTTTAAAAATTGGTTCTCCACAAAGATGAGCTTTTGCCTGCTGCCCTGCACTGCTGCCTCTGATACAGACTATTCACTGAATGAGGGAAGAGTTCTGGGGGTAGGGGAATGAAATGTAATTGTGGAATTAAAAACCTGAGTCATGCATATGTTCAAGGACTGCAAATTCAGATTTGCATGGGCAGACATTAAAAACAAATGCAAAAAAACCTCTGTAAAAGATGTACAGATTCCCAGAACTCCAGGGCAGGAGTAGAACATAAAAGCCACTTTTGACTTTTTTTTTTTAATTGACTAAATTTCAAATTGACTGTCCTTTTAAAAAAAATAATATGCAGTATCTAACTAGCAGTGTTGGATGTCACAATTTATTTCTGGGGAAAGTACAGTATGGTGACGTTCAATGTTGATGACTTAATGTCACCCTCATATCTGGAATTACAAAACATCAGCCAGTTAACTTCAGTACCTGTGATCATCCTGTAAGTAGGGTTTGCTAAGATCTTTCCTGGTCCAAAGATCAGCAAGATAATGACCTGCTTATGACAAGGCAATTAAGTGCAGCCTCATGATGTTGTCATTTATGTTGCAGTGGAGCACAATGAGCTGACACAGAATCGCCCCGTGATGCAACTTAGTATGTAACAGTAGCAGCCCCACCAACTGAGGTGAAGCTAAAGTCAAAGTGTGTGTAACAAATTACCATTATGTTAATATAGCCAGAAGCTTGCAGGTTACAAAACTGTATTAGAAAATGTACTAAAAGGACTTTCTAAAAGAGACACGTCTCTTTAATAAAAAATAAAAAAAATTAAAAAGAAAGAAAAGGATCATAGAAATTTATTTTTAGGGACTGTAAAAAGAATCTGTGGCTTTAGAAATACTTTTGGGCTCTAGAGCAATATGTATTTCACGAAGTCGGAACGAACTGAATAGCAATAGTGGCAATTTGCCATGAAGCAGTGGGGTCTTGGCAAATAGATACATAACATTTTATCAACCCAAGTGACTGCTTATGTAAAAGTCTGGAATTTTTCTTGCGCTGGTAAATGCAACACTGTTCTCTGTAACAAGTTATTTATCCAAGGATTTAAAAAAAAAAATTAACTCTTTCTGTAAGAGTGAACCTAGTTCACTTTTCTGAATTATTTGGATACATGAGGGTAGCTGCTTGAATAATCTGGTATCAGTCTAATTATCAGAGCACCTACTGCTGTGGGATTTCCTACTGTCAAATGACCTGTTACTATAGCAGAAGCCATGTGTACAATCATTTCTGAATTAATTTGAATTCATGAGCTTATCACAATAAAGATGTTGTTTTCTTCAGACTTGACTCTGCGAGATGTTAAGTGCCTCCTGCAGGGTGCTGAGCTCTTCAACTCCACTTGTAATCAGTGGGATTGAAAAGCACTCGCCACCTTGCAAACTTGGAATCTGTGTTGGTTAGGCTTGCAGATGTGTTCCGTGAGACCCTGATGTACACTGGGAAGTCTGCAATCCCATCCTTTCCTCTGTACTGCTCCCAGTTCAGGATTAGGGCTGTAAATGATGAGTTCTACCCTAGAAGTAGTGTGGATCAGGTGAGATGAACAGTTAATACATTGCTCTTGACTCTGTTTATCTGAGGAAGTGGGTTTTGCCCACTAAAACTCATGATACTTGTATATATTTGCAGAACCACATGTAAACCAGCACAGAATGCAACCACTTATAGCTGAGAAGGCTATATTGCACCGCCTATATTGCAAGCATAAATGGTTCATGCTGTACTTCAAGTAGACACCTGTGGAGGGCACACGCCAACTGACATGGACTAAGGGGTTGTTTAAGTGCACTGTAGACATTTAGGCTCTGGCTGCAGCCTGAGTTCTGGGACCTGAACATCTACATGGTGCAGTGGAGACAAGCCCTTAGTAATGAGCTCTGCTGAAGTCAACTCTGAATGGTATTTCGCATGCACGTAAAATGTTTGCACCACACCTTTCACAAGTCCAGTTAAACTGAACCAACAGGGCTTGGCATGGTGAATTTCTCTAGCATAGACAAGACTTCTGTCATTAGTACTCTGTGTTGAATGATAATCCAAAATGTCTGGGTCCTGAAGGTCTCTTCAATCACCTTCTCCAACCGGGGGAATTGATGTACCGTTTTAGCTCTGGAAAATTTCCATTCACACTTGCCCTCACCTCTAAGGTGAAACTTTAAGAGTGTGTGTAGGTTCACACACACAATCATCTTCAAAGCACCAGGCTCTTACATTTCTCTAATAAAATGTAGGTCTTCTCACTAACTCTGCTGTACCACAGCCAAACAAACTTTTCTGAATAGAAACTCCACTGCTTAGGCCAGTGTCACACAATTCTCTTCTAACACACAGTCCTATGAAGAGATTGATTCAGTGGCAACAAAATTCTGAGTGTGTTTGCCTGAATGGGGTAACTGTAGAGCCCAGATAGTTGGAGCTGAGTCAGAACCCACACATCCAGATATTATTCCTACTCTTTGGAATGTACAGCAAAGACAATGTGAAGTTTCAAGTATATATTAAAAATGTAATGTCTGTAGAGCACTGGGTTAGATTGTGATAACATCAAATACTGTGTACTTACAGCTCTTTTTTTTTTTCTTCTTCTTCTTCTTCTTCTTCTTAGGCACTGAGTCCGGTGGTAAAGCTGGGAGCATAGGTAAAGAATGATGTAATGCAGTAGCAGCCCAAAAGCATCTTTTGTTTGAATTGTGAAATGGCTACTCCATAGTCAGTTCCTGATGAATCAGATGTGAGGGGCTGCTTTGTGGAATGAGTCCTTTGTAGCAGCGCATCAACTGGAAGCAGGAGACATTCACTTGGAGGGCTCTTTCTGAAAATGGGTTTAACTTTTCTTTTGCCAGTCACTACCAGCATGACCTCATACACTTTCAGTACAATGGAGTGGCTAAGCCTTTGAGTACATAGCCATTACATCATCTCTGCAAATTAGAGAGGGAGGTGGTAAAAGAGGCCTTATTGTTGTCATGGCTGATGAGGTGATCAGGACTCAACTCATGGTTGCTGAGAGATTGGCGGCTTTACTGGAAAGTGGCACAGAAAAATTGCTACTGATTGATAGCCGCCCCTTTGTGGAATACAATACGTTCCACATCTCGGATGCTATCAATATCAACTGCTCCAAGCTTATGAAGCGGAGGCTGCAGCAGGACAAAGTGGTGATTACAGAACTCATTCAGCATTCAGCAAAACACAAGGTAAGGGTGGCTTTGCTTTTTTTTTTTTCTTTCTAAGGGTGTGGAAGTAAAATTTTAAAATAAAATTAACCTACTCTGTAGTGAAATGGTAATCTGCACACTTCCATAACTTGATCTAGTTCTAAAGAGCTACAGTAAATAAACTATTGGTGAAGTGTTGTTATAAATTAGTCATGTTTTAAGAATTTAAGATTACTCCAGTTAAAAAAAACAAAACAAAAATAAACATCAATTCACCTTTTTATTAACTCTGTAAAAGAGGGTTTTGTGTATTATGGTCCTTTATATGTAGCTAATTCGTATTTCCACTCTGTATTTTTGCAAATTAAACACAGAACATCTTGGTGCGTGAAATACAGTGAATCTTATGGTAAGGAACCACTTGAGAGACCAACATTAAAATCTACTTGTGGGAAGTTGTATTCTTATACATGTGGGAGAGAACTGTATTTAATACTTTTTCAGGGATTGTTTGGAATGGCCTTTTAGGGCAGCAAAGATTGCTTAATAAGGTGTTTGTATGTTATGGAAAGAAATGTGTACATTGCAAACCCTGCCCCCCATTCTGGAGAAATGTAAGATACAGTTCTCTCTCCCATTGGTCTAACTCTGAAATGCTTCTTTTAAATCCAAATAAAATGTAAGTGTAATTTAAATGGATCTCTATTTTCAAATTTTATTTAAGAGGTCTATCAGTGTTTCCAAAATATTTTGGGTTTGAGAGAAAATATGGAGAGAGCGCAAGTATCTGTCTATGCATGAATGTTTTGCCTCAGGTTGACATTTTATACATAGTGTAGTCTGGAATGTCTAATTTTCAAAAAATTAAGTTAACATGTTTTATAGGTGTAATAAAATATATTTGCAGCAGTTTAATGTCTTTGGAGAGGTAAATAGTTTGAGAGAAGAAACTAAAGTTTACTGCTTTATATTTGCATGCAAAACATCTTTATTTCAGGTAAACTTTTTTGTTTAAAGTGGCTCAGTTTTGCCCAGTGGACAAACTTCATGCAGCAAGCTTCAGCCCTGATCAGACATTCCATTTACTGTACCTAGAGGGATATGGTTCAGTCAGGTCTAATAAGTATAAAAATATCATTTTTATGTAAAATCCAGGTCCTGGAATCACTGGTCAGTAAATATGTAGGGTCTCTTAGTTCTGTTGTGTAAGGGGGGGAAGTTTCCTATCCTTTCCCTTACCTGCAATTCTTTGCTTTTCAGATTGAGACTGATTGCAAGCAGGAGGTGGTGGTATATGATCACAGTTCCAAGGATGTTGCCTCTCTCTCATCTGACTGCTTTCTTACTGTACTTCTGGGCAAGCTGGAGAACAACTTCAACTCTGTACACCTACTTTCAGGTAGGATGCAAGATCGCTCGAGAAAGGGAGGGTATAATTCTGTATGTAAAGAGTGTGCATGCTTTTGCCTTTGTGCATGTATTAAGGAAAGTGTTCTACTGAACATGCTATCGTCAGTTTATTTAAGTTTATACACTTCACTGTAGGGTTTAAAAATAGTTACAGTACTAAGTGCAGATGTATACATTGCACATGTGGGCCTCTCTATAAAGCTTAAGGTCCTGACTTCTATTTACACTATGGCTCCATAAAATGAGAATTGGGCTTTAGACCTTTTTACCTAGAAATGATTATATTTGCCCCTGCAGCTGCATTAGGAATGCAGTGCCTGGCTCTCAAAGCCTTGGGAGGGTAGGGGGCAGGGAGGGAGAGGAGTGTCCCTCCATTGCTGAGCCAGATCATAGAACTAAAATGTCCACACTCTGGAAACAGACACCATGTTCTCAGTCTTGTGTGGCTTTAAAAATCTGTTCTCTCCTCTTTCCCTCTACTCTCAAATTTCCCAAAGTCTGAACTGGCAAAAGAGAGAGCTGATATTCTACCGGATTAGTTTTTCTTTGGGATTTTTTTTGGGGGGGGGATTGAAGGAGTGTCTGAGGATTGAAGGAGGGGAGCAGCAGGCTCTCCTATTCAGAAGAAGATGGACAGACACGCATTTCATACCAGGTAAAGGGGGAGGAAGTGGGCAGAAGAGAGAACTCTACATAGAAATGGGCAGGCTAACACTGTAGGGTAAGTGGACCAATGGAAGGCGTGCACACATCAGTTTAGGGTGGATTTTGGGATTTTGGTCTCTGGGCCGAAGGGGAACCAACAATACTGTGGATGCAGCACACTGCTTTTAGAGATGTGGCTTGCATCTTCTACTCTAGTTCCTGCATCCTTATCTGGGCAAGTGAGGGAGAGGGGACGATCTTCTTGAGCTGAAACGAAGGTTTGCAGGGCTTGTTTATCAAGGGAGGGAGGAAAATTTTCAAAAACCCGCCTTCTAAAAACAAAACAACAACAAAAACCCTCAAAAAAACTACTTCAGTTATTGGGAAGGCAAAGGTGCATAGAAATTAAGGAGACAGTGGTTATAAGAAAACGAAATGCAGGGGATATGGGTGAAGGGAAGAAATTCTAAAGAAATATTTCCTTTGTAACTGGAGGGTGCATTTGAGGTTTCATTGATTTCATCCAATGGTAGTGGTGAATGGCTTTGGTTGTTGACAGAAACGACGAAAATTGCCCAATTCTAATTTGGAAAAGCTGGGTATAGGGATCACAGGGAGATCGCCCACCAGAAAGAAACTAAATGATTGCTGCTATTGATCCAGTGAAAAGTCTCCAGTGCTTGAAGCAAAATGAAGTTATAGGGGCAAAATCCTACCCTTGAACACCTGCATTTGACTTCAGTGGGTGTTCTGCACAGACACAGTGGAACTATAACTGTCGGGTGCTCAGAGACTAGTTTTATTACTTGGCTTTCTTATCAAGAGGTTATGCTCCTGAGCTTTAGTTTCTGTCTCCTACACAAGAAGAATTACTTGGCTGTAGAGCCATCCCCCACTCCACTCAATAAGCAGGAATAGAGATACCCCCAGGGCACTGAATACATTCATTGAGAGGCACTGAGATATGTGACTAATGCTCTATTAAAATTGAAACTGTTTTTGTTTACAGTGGACTTGTTAGAAGCAGTTCATGCCACATCATGAAATCCCTTTTCTCATTAAACATTTCTATTGTCTAACCTGTCCAGTTGGCTGCATTGAGGTGTGGTGTGGTTTTTTATTTTTTTCCCTTCAAAAAACCTGCACTGGATTGTTACATCATGTCACAGTACAGAGTATTTACACTTAATGCTCCCAGAGGGAAGACTGACCAAATTCCTATGCTCTGTAGTAAGTAAGGGACAGAGCACCTGTGGAGGAACCTGAGAGAGGCAGCTAGAGAACTCCATGAGTCTCCCCTCTTGGGATTTTCAGGGAGCCCTCATCCTCGAATGGGGGTGGGGAAATGAGTCACTGGACCAGTGAAGAAAAGATACCAAAGTCCTGTGGAGACTGACTCTCTGGTGCATCTATTGTCAGTTTCCTATTGGTGGTATCACTTGTGTCCGTTGTGATGGAAGCGCAATAGGACTCGAAGATGGTGTGTGCATGTGTGTGTGAGAGAGAGACACAGTCAGTGGGAAAGCTGGGTGCTGAGCAGGGAAACATGTTCAGTCTCCTGTTCTGCTCCCATCCCCCTCCTAATTCCTACAATGCAGCCACACAGACTTTTCTGTGGAATCCAGTAGAAGAGGGAGTGATAAAGCGGAGGAAAAGCACCTCAGCTTTCCAGGCCCAGGGAAATCCCACTTCTTGTAGGTCATATTTACAGATTTGTGTGTGTGTGTTTAATGTTTGTTTATATGATGTAATATTAATTTATTATTTAATTATTTAATTTAAAGATTTCTTATTAGCATTCTAGTTGTGTATTTTGTCTAGCCTGGCCTAAACTATTAAAGTGCTAGTTGGTCAATGTAAATCTAGGCTCCCCCACTAAAGTTGAGCCCTTACCAGCAAGTGTGACTACCCTGGTGTCAGTGCACTAGGGAGTGTCACCCTGGCCCCGGGAAGGAAGCGCAGTCCCAGCAGGGCTAAGGGCAGTGAGCCTACTGCGAGGAGCAGGGTGGACCTCCCCTGGTCCAGAAAACTGTCATTTGGGACCACTCAGGTCCCAAGGGTGCTAGATCAGCAAGGTCCCACCTGTATATGCTTTAACATGCATTTATAAAGCTTTTTCCTAAGTGAAGGAGAGGGTGTATATTCACCACCATGTAGAGTGGGGATCATCTGTTTTTTATGGTTGCAGAACACAAACATAATGGAGAGGTGGAAATATTTGCTATTCGTAGTAGATTAATAACTATGCTACTTCAGGAAAGGTTTGCCAAATAATTGTATCAATTTTATAGCAGTTTCTTATGTGTATACTCCAGGCATGCTGCTTCATCTCCAAGTTTCCTTCTTTTATATCCAGCTTCCTCTTTTTTAATATTCATTTAAGAAAATACCTTGCCCAGTGTACAATTCTGTTTTTTAATAGAAGGTTGTTAACTAGAAAAGGAGCAAGTCTTATACAACTGGTGGACAAAGTGGTAGATTGTGCCACAGTATGAAATATAATCTTAGAAAAGTTGTCTTTTCTGCTTGGGAGTATTTTAAGTAGGAGTCTAATGGAATGAAAATTTTTCCCTGTTTAAAAAAAGGTTAGTGTTTTAAAAAAAAAAAAAAAAAAAAAAATATTTAAGCAATAGATTGCTGGTGTCTTGCTCTGTAAAAGACTGAATAAAATTCTTCCCTCAGCAAGTTGATTACAAATGCTTGTAAAATGTTTATGGCTCATAACAAGTTCAGGGGTCAAGGCACCTTGAAGAAAGGAAAAACCTTAGTCTAAAGGTTTATTCTTAATCACTGTGTGGTTTATTTAAAATGGTGACCTGAAATAAACAAGCGCAGGAGGAGGAAAATGTTACTCAACATACAGTTAATAGAATTCTTGGGAGTGATCTCACTCACTGATCCCCATTACTGAGTGTTCAGTGAGTTGTTTTGGCATCCTTTTTTAACTGAGGCTTTATAAAGGCAACCTTCTCCCCACCCCCCGTCTGCTTTTAATTGAAACTACATCTGGAAAACTCCTTACAGGGACACTGCTAGTTAAACCCCTTAATTTGACCTAGTAAAAACACTTCAAATTTTGGCGGCAACGTTCTTGGGAATCTAAAGACCTGTTTTGGCTTGTAAATTTACTACAGTGCTTATGATATTGAAAAATGGGCACTCAGTGCTTACCCCTATTCCCAGTGCGGTCAGTGGCACAACGTCCATGGATTTAAATGGGAGCAGTATTTGGGCGGGGGAGGAAGAGAGAGAAAGTGATTTGAACATTGTTCCTAGCTCGTAAACTGGATGGTGGCTCACCCAAGACTTTTTTTTTTTTTTTTTTTTTTTGGAGACGCTATTTTTGTTGTGGTGGTGTTGTGTGTTGAAGGAACAGAACCATAATACGAAAGTATAAATGTCTAGATCCAGGCCTGCATTTGCAATCCTTTGTCATACACCATTCCAGTCATTTAATTGGGATTACCTTTGGGTAGGGAGTGGTGGTGGCAATAGGGCAATTCTCTGTCGGTCACTGAATTGCCACGTGTGCTTGAGGCACCCATGTACTGCTAGAACTGGAATCTTATCCATTCATACAACACGAATATGGCCAGTTATAGAAAATTTGCATGAGATTGTGTTTTTGCTAGCTCCAGAGCACTGCAGCAGAAGAATGTGGCGTTTGCAAAGTCATGCATTCAACTGCTAGGAAATGCCAGAGAGAAGGTTACCTGTGCAACCCTAATTTGGCCCCCATGTACATCTACAGTGTGGCACAATAGCTAATGACATGATCACATCATTTGTTTCTACAGGACCGCTGCCTTATTTGTCACATAGGATTAATTCAGTATTTTTGTATCTTCGTCATTCAGTTTGTGGTTCTATGCCTTATAGACCCTTCCTTCGGCCATGTACACACAGATCACCAGCAGAGTTGGGATCTGTGGTTCTCCAGAACAGTCCCGTACTACCTTACTTATGGCATAACTCTTAGAAGCTAACAGCCTGCTGTTTATGTGAACATCCTTGGAGAGGGATGGAGATGCACTCTGCATGTGGGTTGGGCTCACAGCTATTTGCTAGCAAGTGTCACCTGGAAACAGAGTTCAGTTCCAGGTTCTAATCATTTACAGGCGCCTCCTGTCTCAATTCTCTCCCTCTTGACTTGAATCCCAGAGGGGAGTGGAGCAGAGGACAGAGGTAGAGGCGACTGGTGAGGAGGGATTTGTGGGGTCACTGGCCATGAGATGCCCCCTCTGCCCAGGGAAGGGCTGAGACCACCTCCTCTGCCCAAGCCCTGACCCTTCCCTTTCCTTTTTCTACCTCTTCCCCCAACTGAGGCAGCTGGGGTGTGTGTGCGCCCACAGCAAGGTTCCAGTCCCTTCTCCCGCACTCACCAGCAGAGGCAGGGGAAGTGGAGCAAGGCAGCCCCATCTTGCTTTGCTCCCCCAGCTGTGTTACTCCATTCCTGCCGGGGAGTGGGGGGTGATACCACCCCCTCTCCCAGAGTGGCGCAGCTGGGAGAACAAAGCATCTGGGGTTGCCTTGCTCTGCTTCCCCCACTTCTGCCAGTGAATGCGGCCAGTGGGGAAGTGGCACCTCCCTGCCTAAGTTCTGGCTGCTGGCTGGTCCCTTGCCCCTCCTGCCCACTCTGTGTGGGGGCACATGACCCTTCATGCCCCTTTTATACTTCTACCTCCCCCCCCCCGGACAGGTGGTCTCTCTTCTTTCAGTTCAAAAAGATCTCCCCAAACAGTGATTGGGCAACAAAATGGCAAATGAAATTTAATGTGGATAAGTGTAAAGTAATGCACATTGGAAAAAATATCCCCAACTATACGTACAGTGTGATGGGGGCTAATTTGGCTACGACAGATCAGGAAAGAGATCTTGGAGTTATCTTGGATAGTTCTCTGAAAACTTCCACACAGTATGCAGCGGCGGTCAAAAAGGCAAATAGGATGTTAGGAATTATTAAGAAAGGGATAGAAAATAAGACCCAGAATAACTTACTGCCCCTGTATAAAACTATGGTATGCCCACATCTTGAATACTGTGTACAGATGTGGTCTCCTCACCTCAAAAAAGATATTTTGGCCTTAGAAAGGGTTCAGAAAAGGGGAACTAAAATGATTAGAGGTTTGGAACGGGTCCCATATGAAGAGAGGCTACAGGGACTGGGACTTTTCAGTTTAGAAAAGAGGAGACTAAGGGGGGATATGATAGAGGTATATAAAATCATGAGTTGTGTGGAGAGGGTGAATAAAGAAGTTATTAATTAGTTCCCATAATAGAAGAACTAGAGGACACCAAATGAAACTAATGGGTAGCAGGTTTAAAACTAATAAAAGAAAGTTCTTCTTCACACAGCACGTGGTCAACCTGTGGAACTCCTTGCCAGAGGAGGCTGTGAAGGCTAGGACTATAACCGAGTTTAAAGAGAAGCTAGATAATTTCATGGAGGTTAGGTCCATAAAAGGCTATTAGCCAGGGGATAGAAATGGTGTCCCTGGCCTCTGTTTGTCAGAGGCTGGAGATGGATGGCACGAGACAAATCGCTTGATCATTGTCTTCCATCCCCCTCCTCTGGGGCACCTGGTGCTGGCCACTGTCGGCAGACAGGCTACTGGGCTAGATGGACCTTTAGTCTGACCCAGTACGGCCATTCTTCTGTTCTGATGTTCAGTTCTGGTGCCTGGCACCACCCTGGCCTCAGGCAGCCAAGTGGAGCAGTTGCAAAAGTCCTGTTGGCCCTTGTAGCCATGGGAGGGAATACGTGCAGTTAGCTGCAGACAGGGGTTGGCACACGCCCAGTGCAGACAAAATCTTGGGAGAATTTATCTGCAAAACTTTTTTTTTTTTTTTTTTTTTTCTCAGAAGCTTATAACTTGGCCACATTTGGACAGCTACCCCTTCTCCCTCTGAGACCACAAAAAGCTCATCCTTTACCTCTGGGTAGGCCCCTTGCCAAACTTCAGTTCTCTGCTTGAAAGCATGGAAGTGCTAGAGCTTTTCAAAAAATTCTATTTTTTTTAATGGAAAAAAATGCAGTATATTCTTCCCTCAACTAAGAAATGGCCAAACTGTTTCTGATTAAACTTCTCCTCCCTGCCCCTTTCTCTCACACTTCTTTCCTCCTCTCTGCCCCAAAAAAAAAAAAAAAGCCCAAGATAGATTCCTGGCATGGAAAAGCTCAGCCTTCATGGTTGAAGTTTTTACAAAGTTCTAAGCAACTGAAAACAGTTTAATAATGGAAAATGACAGGCAATCTGAGCTATAAACCTCTCTACCTGCATCACTTATGATTCAACTCCTCCAATTGTTAACATCAGTGAGTTTCATTCTTAAGGATTAGAGAACTAGGGGAGGTTTTCAAAGGCACAAATGATAGGTGCCTGACTACCATTTGAAAACACTTTCCTGCGCACCGTTTTACTTCTGGCACAGCCTTAGTAAAGACTTTTGTGCTCTTAAGTGTTCCTCAGTCGATCTCATTTGGCCTCTCCAGCACACAGTTCCTGGGCGTGCTGTTAGCCCTGCACAGAAATAGATGTTCTGGCCTGACCCCCACGGATGAGCACTGTAAAGCATCCCAGCAAATGGGACCATGATCTGGTTAGGAGACTTCTATTCATTGCTATAATAATAATGGACTTGTGTTTTAAGCTGGGCTAAGAACTCAACAAAAATCTGTGTGAAGGGATAGAACTGGAGAGCGCAAAGGGGGAAAAAAAAGTTGTCTGCTGAAATGGCACTGTTCCTAACCGAACTCTGCTGCGTGAACTTATGTAATGGAAAATAGTAGGTGTCCCTGTTTAGCTAAGCTGGAATGCATGAACTGTAATGAGCTGAGTAGATCTGCAGTTCATTTAAACAAGGTGGAAGCATTGCAGATTCATAAAAATTCAGACCACTTTTTTTCTTTATTTTCTTTGCTATGAAGGGGGGGTGGGGACAGCTGTAGCTTTAGATAAATATTTTAATATGTATGGGGGTGGGGAAATACAGAATGGGAACACAATTTTGAAGGTGCCACTCATAAACCACAATTGAAGAATATAAAATCCTACTAGAAGGAAAGTACTCTCTTCCCTGAAGTTCATGTAATTGTATACTTGCAGTTTTTTATATTAATACTGTTGAATTTTGCTCTTGAATGGTACATAAGCCATCTCTAAAACCCTCACATGACCTCGGTCTCAGTTCAGCTCTTGTTTGGAGGATAGAAACTTCTAAAATTCTTGTTTGCTCTTACGGTCTTTGGGTCTAGGCTAGACTTCTTTATGTTGTTTCAGTACATTTGCTACTGAGAATACTCACATGTGAAAACAGAAATGTGGTAGATAAGTTGGACTTGGTTATCTATTTGTTTAGCCTGATTACTTTGCATACATTCTTTAAACAATTAGAAATGTTGGTACATAGCTTCATTTTTTAATGAACTTTTTATTTAAAGGAGTATTAGTGCCCCTTTTTTAAAATTCACAAATGGAAGTGGGCCTACCTGAGGAGGAAAAAAAAGAAATCCAGAAGTTGTTTGGTTTTCTGGATTGTAAGTAGGAAATCTTTTATCGATCATTTGCTGTGTCTCTAGTTGATGCTTGCTGTCCCCTGAAATTTGGATTCTGCCATCTCTCACTTCCCATGCCTCCTGACCTAAAATCAATTAAATGATTATTTAACTCAGAGATAATATGCATAGCCATTCCCAAAGTCAAGCTTGGCAGTGCTGAGAAACTGATAAAAAGATGAGTGGGGTGGTTGGGTTTTTTTTTTTTCTTCTTTTCCCTCCTATGTATGTTGAGAGAGTACATTGAAGAAAAGTCTCACCGTTTAACTCTGATGATCTCTAAATAGAATCCAAGATTGGGAAGGTGGGGAGGTTGTGGAAAATCAAACTGAAAGAAACTAAAGGGGATATAACCTTTGTTTTGGGGCTCCTCCAACAGGCCATGTACCCTTTCAAACAGACACTGTTACCAATTTGATCTCTAGCTTCAGTCAAGTAGCTAAGGAAGGAGTTGTTCTGTGAATCTTGCCACATATCCATATGTAGGTGGCTTTTGGTTTTCCAGAAATATGTTTGTCAGGCTACTAGGATATTGTGCTAAATATTTCAAGAGGGGGAAAAAAATTAAACATGCTTTCTCTTTGGACTTCATTTTAATATGTGTTCTGTAAGATTTCCAATAACCTCATTCAAACCTCTAAACTGTGGTATCTAAAATTAACTTTGTTTCTATCAGTTTGAGCGAGACACAACTTGAACTCTATTGATGTTTTAACCTCTCATAACTAGAGAGCCTCACTAAAAGTCAGTTTTCTCTCACCTTCTCTCACATTCAATTTCTTCTCTTCCTCTTCTCCTGGGCTGCTAGAGTTGTCACGCATCCAGGTTTTACTTGGAGTGTCTGGGTTTTGATTTCTGAGTCTAGATGCCATTTAGGTTGACAAGTGCTCAGTTTTCAACCAGAAAGTTCAGTCAGAGGGAACCTGGCAACCCTAAATGGTGCACAGACTGACAGTCCGGTTACTGAGGGCAGGGAGGAAGCATTGGGTCATTAACCCACACCAGCCTTTGCACAGCCGGGGCTGCCTCCTACCTGTATGCTAATCTCCTTGAGATGATCCAGTGAGCAACATGGGGGTCCCATTATCTGCAGTTAGAAAGCTGGCGCAACCCCTCTGGGCTTCGCCACCAGATTTTTGGAAGAGAGAAACTGCACTGGGCTCCCGTCAGAGTGTGTGATGTTGAGCCTCTTCAACAGAAGCATAAGGAGAAAATGCTATATCACTATATGGAACTGTCTGTCCTTCTTACTAAGGGTGTATTGCATTACACGGCTTTTAGTGACAAAGTTATGTTGACACAGCCCTGCCACTAAAAGTCAGTGTGTGTGCATGTTGTTTCTTGACACTTGACAGCAAATACTTCTATCCGCAATGAGCGGGTTTTGCACTCCTGCTAGAGAAGCGTTTACACATGCACTTGCTGTGGCAAAACTTCTGCTGTTCACAAGCAGGGTCTTTAAGCACCTGTGAGACAACGTAACTCTTCATACAAGTTGAATTTCCTGACGGTCTCAATAATGAGGACATTTTTGGCTTAGGAGGAGATAAGGTACTAACACACAAGGCTCTTGCTTTCTAGGGCTTTTGTCAACACGTTCTCAACTCACTTTAAAAAGGGCACTCATTTCTAGACACTTAAGGGGAAAATTTCAGTTGTTGAATCCCTAAAGCACTTGTGGGCATTCAGTGATTAGTGTACAGCATGTCTTAATCTTCTCAAAGTAACTTTTTAAAGTGATGTTCGGAGGAAGGTTTGCCTAGTGGTTAGTGATTTATTTTTATTGTGTACTATCTAGAAGTGTGAGCTGAGGTCAGGATCCTATAGAATCATAGAACCATAGAGCAGGAAGAGACCTCAGAAGGTCATCAAGTCCAGCCCCCTGCTCTAGGCAGGACCAATCCCAAATAAATCAACCCAGCCAGGGCTTTGTCAAGCCGAGACTTAAACACCTCTAGGGATGGAGACTCCACTAGAGTAACCCATTCCAGTGCTTTACCACTCTCCTAGTGAAATAGTTTTTCCTAATATCCAACCTGGACCTCTCCCACCGCAACTTGAGACCATTGCTCCTTGTTCTGCCATCCGTCACTACTGAGAACAGCCTCTCTCCATCCTCTTTGGAACCTCCCTTCAGGAAGTTGAAGGCTGCTATCAAATCCCCCCTCATTCTTCTGCAGACTAAACAGACCCAACTTCCTCAGCCTCTCCTCATATGCTCCAGCCCCCTAATCATTTTGGTTGCCCTCCACTGGACCCTCTCCAGTGCGTCCACATCCTTTTTGTAGTGGGGGCCCCAGAACTGGACACAATACTCCAGATGTGGCCTCACCAGAGCCGAATAAAGGGGAATAATGACATCTCTGGATCTGCTGGCAATGCTCCTCCTAATGCACCCTAATATGCCATTAGCCTTCTTGGCTACAAGGACACACTGTTGACTAATATCCAGCTTCTCATCCACTGTAACCCCCAGGTCCTTTTCTGGAGAACTACTACTTAGCTGGTTGGTCCCCAGCTATAAGGTACATACTCAGTGAAAAGACTAATTCTACCCCAGAGAATTCTTTGTCACGCACTTAGGTGGTAAAAGATGGATACAAGAGACAGTGGTGACTCTAAGGCAGGGGTTTTCAAACTTTTTTCTGGTGACCCAGTTGAAGACCCTCTTTTGCCCACGATCCAACATACACTTTTTATTACAGTGTGGGCTCCAGGGTCAGACTGGGGATGAAGGTTTGGGGTGCAGGAGGTGGCTCTGGGCTGGGCCAGGGGATTGGTGCACTGGGTTGGGGCACAGGCTTATTTCTGGTGGCCCCCAGTTAGCGGTGCAGCGGGGGTGCTAATGCAGGCTTCCTGTCTGTCCTGGCACCCTGGACCGCTCTGCACCCTGAAAGTGGCCAGCAGCAGGTCCAGCTCCTAGGTGGAGGCACACAAGCAGTTCTGCGTGTTGCTCTCGCCAGTAGGCACTGTCCCTTCTGGAGATGGAGCTTGGGGCAGCATGTGGAGCCCCATGGCTCCCCTACCTGGGAGCCAGACCTGCTGCTGACCTCTTCTGGGACGCAGCACAGTCCATGGTACCAGGACAGGCAGGAAGCCTGCTTTAGCATCCCCTCTCGTCACCTGATCACCCTACAGCAAGGTGACCCTGTGTCTGTTATTCCGCGACCCAGTGCCAGGTCGCGAGCTGTACTTTAAAAACCACTGCTTTAGGTTAACACACTGATCAGACTAGTCTAACAGTCTCCAGCAGTCTACTTGCTGTTGAGTATTTTCTGCACACCACTGCAGAGGTGAGGAGTTGTTGTTGTTGTTGTTTTCAGGAGGATTTGAAAGAGGATAGCATAGTGGTCTTGTGGAGCTTAGCAGGAAGTTCCTTCCCTGCACAAGGGGACTGCATTGGACACAGGACAATGGTGAAATTGGACTGATAGGCAGAGAAGTCTGGCATCTGGAGCAGGGAGCATTACTGCTTATTACTAATCAGAGAGGAGTTAGGGACAGCTAACCTATTCATGGACTTAAAATTAGAGATGAGTAGCTTGTGTTTGTGGTAAAAAGAGGGTGTTTGAGGAAGCTAGAGACCAAGAGTTATGAGATCTGGATCTTGAGTTAATAAGTGACTGCCAGGGACTTCTTGTGTGACTACTTTACCTCCACTCTGCCTTTGTTCCCCAGATAAAATGGGGATAACACCTATCTTGCAGGGGTGAGGAAACTTTATAAAAGGGCCTTTAAGCTGCTCTCAGCAAGCATGCTATGCAAATTAAGTATTTTTATTCAGAATCTGCCAACATTTAAATTTTGCTGAAATCTGCCAATTTATTTTTCATCCGCACTACCCCTTGAAGTGTGTATGAAGTCCTAGTTTGAACCACCTGAAGGAACTGTAAGGTGTGAATACTTAAAATAAGTCCCTGGAACATAGCACAAGGAGAGGAGACTTGTAATTTCCCCCCCAGCTTAAAATGCCTTTGCAGTAGGATTTCATCTTGAATGGTTAAATGGGTATTAGAGCATACTGATAATATGTTTAAGCTACAGATTGTATTGTTATTTGCACTTTACAAATCTAGGGTGTAGATCCAGAACCTAGCACAATCTGCTCCTATAATAGATTATTGTCCCTCTTTAGTGAAAGATGCTGGTTTGATAGACGTGGAGAAAGGACATTTTCTATCTGCAGGACCAGGCAATAACACTGCGGCGGTTCACCAAAGTTAGCCCCTGGCCGGCCGCCACTATGTTTACCTACACAATCGCAGTTCCCATTGGCCGCGGGAATGTGAGCGGCGGAAAGTGGCGCGGACCGAAAGCCACTTTCCGCAACTCCCATTGTCTGGTAACAGCGGTCCACCACCAATGGAAGCTATAATGTAAATGGAGCAGGAGGGGTTCGCCAGGAGCTAACCCTGGTGGGCTGGATCCAGCCCAGAGGCTGGCTCTTGCCCACTCCTGAGCTAGAACATACATGCAGCAGGCACCAACAATATTTCCCCACATTGTTGCACTACCCCGTTTTGACTTGGAGGGAACAGTGAAGAAATAGATGGATAGAACCAGGTGAGACCCAGAAGTCACCCTACTTTAGGACAGGCCCAACAAGGAAAATAACAGAATATCATTGGTCATCACCTACAGCCCCCCAGCTTAACCCCACCAGTACATCATTGACAATCTACAACCTATCCTGGAAAACTCCCTCATTCTCACAGACCCTGGGGCCAAGGTCTTGCCCCCCTTTTCAGATAGCAAGTACTCACCATCAGCTACACATCACACCTCAGATGTACTCCCCCAGGAACCTACCCCTGCAACAAACCCTGTTGCCATCCCTGTCCATATATCTATACAAGTGACACCATCACAGGACCTAACCACGTAAGTCACACCATCAGGGGCTCATACACCTGCACATTCACTAATGTGATATATGTCATCAAGCGCCAGCAATGCCCCTCTGCCATGTATATTGGACAGTGTTTATGCCAAAGGTTAAATGGACACAAATCAGACATCAAGAAAAGTAACGTACATAATAAAACTGCTGGAGAACACTTTCTAACCTCCCTTGACATTCAGTAATAGATTTCAAAGTAGCCATCCTTCTACCAAAAAAACTTCAAAACCAAGTTACAAAGGGAAACAGCTGATCTGCAATTCATTTGCAAATTCAGCACAATCAAATCAGAATTGAATGAAGATTTAAAACTGATTAACAGACTACAAAAGCCATTTCCTGAACCCCATCAGCTGCTGTGAATGAGCCACTTCCACCCTGGCTTGATTAGCCTCATTAACACTGGTCCTACACTTCATAAGTATCTTCTTTCTTTTGTTGTACATATATCTAGCCCGGCCTCTGTAATTTCCACTCCAATTCATCTGATGAAGTGGATTTTACCCGTGAAAGCTTATGCCCTAATAAATGTTAGTTCCTAAGGTGCCACAGAACTCCTCGTTGTTTTTGCAATTCTAGGAGTAGTTCTCTGTCTATGCCTCTGTCTTCACAGGTATTGGTAATTAAACTGGAGAGTTTCAAGAACCTGAGGTTTTTCCTACAGACTAGATGTGACAATTAACAGTGCGAAATTTTTGGTCTGTGTGGCATCATTCAGGTACCCCATAGTCAAGGTGAGCAGTGTGGGCCTATCCCTGTACTAAGATAATAAATTTGAACTAGAAAATAACTCCGCATGAGAAGGCTTGTGAAAACTTTTAATCTCTGCTAGATTTGACCCTATATTGTTTCCCGAGTTACCTAGGAAGGGAGTTGAAACTTCTCTGGAATTGATGATTGTTAAAGAACCCTACCTTATTAGAACTATCATAACACATGTAAACTGTATTACGAATCTTGAATGCTTTGATCAAAGGGAGGTTGAGCAGCTACCACTTTTCAGGGTAATTAAATGGGAGACTGGATTTTGGCAGATTCCTGTAAATGGAAGTGGAGGCATGCAGGGCCAAATTAAGCTCTTTGTAGGCCCTAGGCACTCTTATAATTGTAGCCCCTTACATTAGACTATATAGAAATATGTAAGGGAGCATGCTCTATCATCTATACACCTAATATCACCAACTTCAATTTTCACTCTTGAAAGTGGTGCACCATGTGAAAAATTCATGGTACTTCATTCTAAAATAACAGCCATTTTGTTGTATACTGCAATTATACTTAGGATTCACCTGATAATTAATTGGCTGATAAGGAGAAAAGTAAGGTGATATTGCCGCTGCTATGACTGTAAAATTCACAGATTAATGCATTGCGCCGCAGAGCTGATAACTTGGCAAGATGGTTCAATGCCATTTACAAAATAACAGTACATAGGCTGATGCTAGCCATATATTTCTGCCAGAAACAGTGTTTAGTAATAGCCTCGGGTTTCTGAAACACAACTGTGAAATGCAAACACTGTAGTAATAAGCAGTGTTCCTTCTAACATTTTCCGTCCTTGGATGGGTTGAATTTTCTTATGTGCACCACAAGTAAAAATGACCAACCTAGATATAAGGCTGTATTTTAAACAGCTCATAGGTATGGAAAACAAATTTTAAAACAAGGGATAATTAACAGGGAGCAATCCTTGTGATATTTATATAATATCAAATAAAAAGAAAATTAACAATATCCTGGGACTACGTATATTTTTATCATCCTTTCTAACAACTCAAGCTAGTAAACACACCAAAATGCATATTATCCACACATAGCTCAGCTTTAAGATGCTAAAGCAATCTGAGTCAACTGGAAACAGTCATGCTCTCCTTGCAAATATTAATACAATATTTACTTACTCTGGAAGGGAGAGAAAAAGGCATGCACTCAGTTTCTCTGGGATGTCAACTCTTAATTTGACTCATAAGAGCCAGAACTATACCACATAAAAACGATCTGGCCTTAATACACCTCTCCAAACAAATTTTAAAATTTAATGGAAATCACTTGTCTGGAATCCAACTCTAATTGAAAGTCCAAAGAAATAAACAGGTTCCATGGCAAAGTTCTTCCAGTTCTAACAATTTACCATGTATTAATTAGTAACAAAGGATATTTTTAAAAAATAAAGATTAGTCTTCAGATATCTACAACTGTGCAAAAATCTGTTAAAAGAATCCTGAAGCCATTAACACCTATGTAAACTTTCTTTGAAATGTAATCATGCAAATGTCATGAACTAGGCCTAGCCACATAATCTTTATCTACAGAAGCAACCTAACTGCTTTACTTGTATTGGTGTTTTTCTATTGTAAAGTCAGATCCTGCATTAAGATCTCCTAATGCAGAATCTCTTCACCCTCTGTATTTGTCTGCTCTGCATCTGTTTCCTTCCCTCCACTGAATTGATCTTCAACATTTGCACATGTATTCTAATACAAAATAGCAAATTAAGTGTGATTTAGCAGTTTTCTTTTCTTCTTTTGAGTCAATTATGAATTTTTCATAGGCCCTATATTTTTCGTAGGCGCTGTGCCTAATGGAAAATCTGACCCTGGAGGCATGTATGCAAGGAAAGCTGGCTTTACAGTAGAGATCTGGGTGGGGAGCACTGGGTTTCTGCCGCACACCAGCATTTTGAGTTGCTAAATCACTGAAGGCTTTTGGCACCTTAACATAGTTTCATAGAAACTCCATTTGAGAATCATAGCCACAAGTAATGAACTAAACAAGTCTGCACTAGAATGCGCTGTAGCACATCAATATGTTGACTGTATTCAGACCGCTGCCTAACTCATTGAGGAGAATCTAATTCAGTCTAACAAGCTACCTAATTAATTTAGATTTGGCCAATTATATCGAATTGTCACTTCTTGTAGAGCTGTATCTTCCAAACTTGGTTAGTAAGTTTTCAGAACCAAAACAAAAAGCTGAACTGTAATGGTGGATATGTTTTCAGACCAGTACAGTTCAACTGATTTAATGTTTACATCCATTTACTGTGGGACCAGACCTTTTTCCAAACCAAAAGTGAAAATTGCCAATGCAAAAATATGATTCTGCCATTAATTGGTGCTAAAAAGTGAAATCCATTATACATCTATTTGTCTGTCCATATTACGTAAATAGTTTGCAGTGAAATGCCACTTCAGCAGGGTAACCTCATGTAAAATAATGACATTACTCCTTTGGAACTGGCAATCAAGTTTTTTTTTTTCATACAGTAAACAAGAAATGACAATTTAGTTTTGATGAACAGAAACAGGTTTCCATTTAACTTATTGATATGATATGAGCTCATCTGTGCTTTATTTGCAGGGTTCAGGGAATCTTTCAAAACCTTCATTTAAAAAGACCTTCACATTTCTGTACTTACTGGAGAGACTATTGCTTGTGTTTTGAAGAGAATGAAAATGACTCCAATTCACATTTCTAGGAAATTCTCCTCTCCCCAATGCACCCCTCTGCCCTGCTGCCATTTAAAAAGGAAAAAAAAAAGAAGGGGCTTTGTTTTGTGGAAAGTCAAAGTTGTTTGATTCCAATTTCCCATTAAAGCATGGAAGAACCTGAATAGCTCAATAATGTTATTTAAAAACAAATATTTCAGAGTTCTTCTTGACTTTGTCATTCTCTCTAATTCCAGTCCTTTGTGCATTTGGCAGCTGCCCTGATTGCTAGGGCTACAAAGCATAGCTTGCCAGATATTTCAAACAGTGAGGGTTATCCTTGTGGTGTAGGCACCCTTGGCTAGAAGTTGAGCTGAGATTTACCCAAACTTACTAGGAGGTTAGGACCTAGGACTGGTTAAGTTTATCAAAAGCTTCAGTGAAACTTTATTAAACGACTAGCTCTGTTAATGACCTGTAGATGTTCTTGCTACAGTTTCAACATGCCCGTGTGATTGATTTACTATTTGCAAGGGCTGGAGTGGTGGTAGCAAATGGGTAGGTTTTTTTGTTTGTTTGTTTGTTTGTTTGTTTTTAAGAAATGAGTGCCAAAAGAAAAGCATTTTCTCTTCCTAAAACAAACAGCAGAGTGCTGCAAATCTGATCTTGCCAGTAGCCTAGTTCCAATTGAAGTACTTGTGAAGATGATTTAAAGATTAGGGTTGCCTTGGCAGAAAGGTGATGCACAAGTTATGAAAGTGGTTGCTATACAAAGAAAATTGCATTTCTTCCTTTTTTTGAAGGTAGGCTTTGTGCTCTCTGTCCTACCAGGTTAGTTTTCCAGTTACTTTTACAGCAAGACAATATGTAATATCACTAACTAAAGCTCTGTTATTGTGTAGGAAGATGCTTAGATAGGGGCATGCCGGTTTTCAGCCTGCTAGTACACAGGTATGGGACACGATATTTATAGCCAGAGATACTTGAAGTAAGATGGGATACTTTTTTGCTATCAGAACATTTTTATCTAAAACTTGAGTATCATGATTCACTATTTCTGATGTTGAAACTCTGACAACAAAAGTATGGACAATTCCAAGTCTTTGGGCTGGAATTTAGTTTCATTCCCATGATACGGATTAGAGTTATGGTATAGACAGATGTTGTTTTGTGTTCCCAGTACTATGCTATTTATTTGGATCAGAAAACAACAAATTGGGTTGAGACATTTCCTAGTGATATCTGTCAATATTTTCACTTTATTGGGGCTGTATTTCTGTGGATAATGCTGTTGTGTGGGTTGGTCTGCTGTTGCAGGGAAGAGAAAATAAAAGGCAGTTAACAGAAGGGATCTAAAGATGACCTAGTAATTGAAATATTGCAGCTGATTTTGAAGGGAGCGTGGCATTGTAAAGGTAGACCAAGTAATTAAGAAACAAGGCTTGGATCTCACATCCATTGAAGGAAGTGGCTCTGTGGAAGAGAGTACTCTCTGCAGACACCGCCTGGCTGGACAGGACATAGTGGCTTCTCCTTTGGCAGCCCTTGAGCGTCAGCACAACTTCAGGCTTCGCAGGTCTTCTAGTCTTTGGTTCCATGGTCTTTGCACCACTGCCCTAGGAAGTCCTAAAGGAGAGCCCATCCACTCTGCTTTGGATTAAGGATGTTACATACTGGTTAATTGAATAGTTGATTAACCTCATGATTTTTTTATGGGTTACTTGACTATTCTATAGTCCCTGCGGACAGGGCCAACAGCCAGTGCACTCCGGCCCCACTCCCGAGGAGCCCGCTGCCACTCCGCGCTGCTGCCTCTGTATCAGAGGCAGCAGCACAGGGTGTCAAGAGGGAGCTGGTCCGTAAGGGGAGCCAGTTTAAAAACCAGCTCCCCTCATGGACCGGCTGCCTGTTGCCCATGCTACTGCCTCTGTGGCAGCAGCCCCTGTGCAGGGAGGGGGGCAGGGGCTGAGCTCCCAGACCCGGCACGAGCCCCAACGGAGCTGGGCTCCCTGCCCATCTGCTTTCAAATACACATTAAATGAAGAGCCGCAGTGGGATTAGGTCCCGGACCCAGCACTAGCCATGACTGAGCTGGGTGCTGGCCAGCCTGCTAAAAAATGTACTGGAGGGGGGAGGCAGAGAAATGCATGTAGTGTATAGCATTAACCGATAAGCTTTTGTTTATCAGTTAATAGACTATACTATTACATCCCTACTTTGAATTCCAGCCCAGGAACCAGATAAAGCCTATTTCTAGACATTCTCTGGTATATCCCCTAGCTGCTTTCTACCATGGCCCGCAGCAAGACTCTTCTCACACTGTATTCCTAGGCTGACACTTTTCCACTCCCAAAATTGGAACCAAATGAGTTGAGAAACAAAGGAAACATAAAGGTCCTGCACCAGGCCTGCCTGCCCCCAGGAAACTCAGATACTTTGGAAGCTCCAGGTTTGACTCTGACTCTGGCTGAGCCTAATTTCATGAGCCTAGCCTGAGGGGACCTCCCTAGGATGTTAAATGTTGATTAATTGAATAATCATGTGACTGCATCAAATTTTAGCAGTTACATGACTATTCCTGCCTGCCCTGCCTCCCTGCCATGCTGGTGCCTCTGATAGAGAGGCAGCAGTACGGAGGGGGAGGGGGAGCTCCCCATGGACAGAGACTGCTCTGCAGCGGTCTCCTCTACATGTCTCCCCACCACCACCACCACTATTGGTGGTGCACATCTGCACTTGCCTTGGTGCACATAATATTTATAACACACATGGATGGAAAAAAAATTAGAGGGAACACTGCTCCTTGCTCTGTCCCCCAGTCTCTAACTGGTAGGATATTAGCCTTTCTGCTACATACATGTAGAAACAAAACTGATTCAAAAAAGTACTGTGAAAAGACACTTTCACATCTTTAACTTTGTGGTGTGTCTTTCAATCTTTTTTCTTCCTTTTTGTTATGCTTTTGTGTAATGAACTTAAGTCATTTTCCTACTCCCAGCAGTCTGTTTTGCTGAGTCAGACTCCAAAAAGCAAACAACTTTCTCTTGGCGGGGAGGGGGGGAGAAACTCAGAGAAGAAATCTCAAATCATGAGTAACTGAAAAAGAAGATGATACTTTGACTCTATTTATTCTGCCTTCTCCTTTCACATAAGCTGCTGGGATTCTGGCCCTACAGCATCTTAAATCGGCTTCATCTAAAAAAAGTGATCTGCCACATAAGTGACTAATTATACAAGGATCTTGTTTTATAAGAGAGAAAAGTGGACGCAATATCTGGTAGATTTTTAACGAGTGTGTAAATTTTTGTTTTGAAAGCCCAATTATCCCATAATGCATTGTTGAGCATGTTAAGTGTCCTTTGATTGATCTCTCTGTTCTCTGAGGTGGAGATGAGAGTAAAATATACATTCTCGGGGGTGGGAGCTGACTAACAGGTACTCTGGAAAAGACTGAAACCATGAATGCTATTCTTTCCTTCCCTCCTACTCCAAGTGTCTGACTGAATTATTTTCCTCTTCCACTCATAGCCTGAACTTACTACTGAAAGCTAAGAGAATACCATCAATAAAATTCTTCTAATATACACCTCTCTTCACCTGTTACAAGTTGCTTGGTATAAGGAATAATATTTTGGAAACTATGATTAGTCCTCAGTAATTGAAGATTGACTGAGATCTTTGGCTAACACTCTAACACACCCAAAGGGAGACTTCTCTATGGCTATTGGGATATGCTTGTAAATAAAACTGTTACCCATAAAACTTTGTCCTGCCGAGTTTCTTTTGGATTTTGCCAGACATATTTTACTTTTTCAGACATGTAGAAGCTGCTAAAAATGTGACTGCATTTTAAGACTGATAGAGATGAGATTTATTTTCTCTTTTTTTGTTTAACTAATTTTTCATGAAAGGTGTGAGATCTGCTAGCAGTAGAGACTCAATTCTTATAGCCAGAGAACAGGTGCAAATCGAGCAGGGCAAACCTTTTGTCAAAAATACTGTATTTCTCTTGAGAATTTTGTTGCCTATTATTACAATCTGTAGTGTTTGCTAGATTTAGCACATTTAGTACTCAATCCCCTTGAATATGCAAGGGGATTTAGGTAGTTTATAAATTATAAATATGTTCAGGATTTTCTCTCTACTTATTCCCCCCTTTTTGTAATCCTGTATGTTTTGTGCTCTCATGGGGGGAGACCTGGGGACTCTCTATCTTGATTTGTATCCTATGCATTGTCTAATTTTTATATTGCATTGTCAAATGTGCAAACAAGTGTACTAAATAAGTGGCTGGATACTTTTTAATGGTAAAATGTAAATTGTTCACGAGGCAGAAGAGTAAACTAAAGCCCAGACTTCAATTTAATTAGGCTTTCAACAGACTAGCTAGCCAGATTTTGCTAGCACATTTATCAACAGTTACGTTGAAGCATGATTTTTTGTAATATCTGTAAGACCAGCGCAGATGGAGTGTATAGCATGGGTTTTAAACAGAAACACAGTTCTCAGGGGAAACCTGCCCACACAGGAGAAAGGAATAGATTTTGAACTGTGCTTACATATTTGTGGCTAGCATAGTCTTAACCTTGTCTGCACTAGTATTTATCTTCATATTTCCTACCAGCAGAGCTACCTTAGTGGTGGGAGTGCTAGTGTAGACCGATAAGTGGTAGGCACTGCAGTTTTAGCCCAAATATCAATTAGGCCTTCTTTCAGTAGGTGTAAACAGCAGGTTGAAACACTAGCAGACAGTCTACATATGTGATAACGCAATGTGGGGAAAACTCTAATAAAAATTCTAGGGTAGCCATAATGTGCAGAGACTCGAGAGCAGTAACCAGAATGAATGGGTGTCAGTAAAATAACAAGAATCTTGACAATCTATCTGCTAGGGGAATCCCAGAGTCTTTCTGTTCTTTTCTTCTCCTTTTTTAAATCAAGACCGAGAGAGTTTCTGCTTGTGGTAGCTTTGAAATGTGAGGTCTACAGGGAGACTGGCTGAATTTTTTGTTGAGGTGCAAGAATAGTATGATGAAAGATTGTGCAGTCAGTGTTCATTGAGCTACCAATGTATTTTAACACTTTAAAAACCCCTGAACTGATGGCACATGCTTCTTTCCGTTGCTGTGATAGCAACTGCAGTGAATTATTAAAGACTTGGCTCAAGGGAAAAGGGACTATGACATTACTAGTTCTGGGTGATCAGATATCTTTTGGGGTCTTTTTGTTGCTTCCTTTCCACAAGTAAATATTGAGAATAGAGAAGTGCCTCAAGTTTTTGAGGTAATGAAGAAAAGAAACATTTCAGGTTTCTTTTAGTTCTTTGTATCATTGATGTGCGCATATGAGGCAAGACATGGAACTGGATTTTAAACTGGATTTGGCTGTCACAGCAGCAATGTAAAAGATGCACATGCAGCTCTATCAACTTGCTTCTCTAGGCTTTTCCCATGACAGCCCATCACTCCTCCCCCCTCCCCACCACACATGCGTGATTTTTTTGTGTGTGTTTAGAATTGATACTGGGGTACACTACCTTACTTTTTTACATAGCTTTGACATCAGTTCAATGAAAAGAATATAACTGAGGTTTTTGCTTTTCTTAGGTGGGTTTGCTGAATTCTCCAGCTGTTTCCCTGGCCTCTGTAAAGGAAAATCCGTTCTAGCCCCTACTTGTCTTTCTCAACCTTGCTTACCTGTCTCCAATATTGGTCCAACCAGAATTCTGCCTCATCTTTACTTAGGTTGCCAACGAGATGTCCTCAACAAGGTGGGTACTTTTGAAGTTATTATTTATTTACGGCCATGAATTTGAAACTTTCAGGAGTGGAAAGAATTGCTTAAAAACAAATGAAAAATATATACAGGTAATGCTTTCTGAAGTAATTGCATCTCAGCGTTTTGTCAGTGCACTGTGATGTCTCATCAGTACAGCTGTAAAAATACCTAGAGTAAATGCAGATCACAGCCATGTGTGGCTTAATCTCAACTATAGGTCAATGTCCACCTTATAGTGGATTGAGGGAGTGAGTTATGGAATATGAAATACATAGAGAATGTGATGCCTATTTCAATAATTTACCAACCAATGGGAAACTAATAATTTGTCACTGCAAAAGTTGAACTAGCTTCATGTGTGGCTCCTTCTAGTTCTTCTGGCAAACAAAGTCATGAACACAAATGTGCTGATGGCGACTACAGAACCAAAATAATTCTTATGTAGTATGTTTTCTAAAAGTGCTAAGAAAAGTCTCTTTACAAACCAGGCATCGTGTAAGGAGATATTACTACATATATCCTTTAAAGTCATCTTATAAAATATAGTCTTGGATTGTCGATTGGGCCTTTTAAATTAATCTGTACTATAGCATCATAATCACAGTAAAACACTGTTCCTTGGCTCCTTTCCTAAACTCAGCTGCCCTGCAGTGTCTGTAAAATAGCCAATTACACCTTCTGTTGGAAAACTAAGTGGTGTTCTTGTGGGAGGCCAGGGTCAGGATTTATCTAAAAGCTTCCTCAGTATCTAGTTGTTGTTCTATGCACATAAACAAATTGACTATATCCCTGCCTCATTATCTGGTATGAGGACAGGAGGGCTAACTTCTTTTATGTTGCAATTCTCCCTCTCAAAATTCCAGTGTATTCCTGTTTGACAGCTGCTGTTCAGTAGGTGTTTAAATATTGAGCTGTGAGAACTAAGACCCAAATAAGGTCTCTTCTCTCCCCTTCCCCTCCCCCCCCCACACACACTTCCATAACATGTTAGCTTTTCACCCAAGTAGGGAATGTCCAGTTTCATATGCATGTAAAAACTTAAATGTGTGAAAACATTTCTTATTCCAGTCTTAACAGGCCTGTAATTCTATCACACTTAGATCCCTTTACCATAATTAGATTCTTTCCGGTTCCTTCTGTTTCTCTCTGCTTTCTGGTCTGTTTTTAATAAGGTATTGGTCATGCTTTTTAGATCCATTGTTTTAATGGAATCCTTGCAGTAGAGGCAGTTTACTGGTTGCTTTTTTTCCTTAACACATAAAGAAAGCAGCCAATATGGATGGTCTCTGGTTCATGTATTCACTGTAGAAATTTCTTTTTAATCTTGCACATATTTTACTGTGCAGCAAGCCAACAGTTTAGACCTGACTCATTTTCGGTGGCTGTCTGAGCAATAATTATTTTTTCTTAGCAGGAACATTCTTAGTGGCCTCAGGACAGTTGAAACTGACAGGTTTTTTTTCCCCTTGCCACAAACCCAGAGGACTTCTCAAGAGGCTTTATTTACTATTCTGTTTTAAATACATGGTGGTATTCTAGTCCCCAAGAAAGGACACATCATATATTCATGATCAAGGTCCCTGCATTCAGGATGAGGGTCATAACTCCTGCTCTCATGTTACCCATCTGGTTCTGAGGTTCTAAAGGCTTTGCCATTTGTTACTCCTATAGCCGCTGTAAGCTGGGGATGTAATAGTGTAGTCGATTAACCAATAAGCAAAATTCTATACACTACACACATTTCCCTCTCCCTCTCTCCCTGCCAGTATATTTTTTTAGCAGGCTGGCCAGCAGCCCAGCTCAGTTCTGGCTCGCACCAGGTCCAGAACATGCTCCTGCTGTGGCTCTGCATTTAAAGTGTATTAAGAGCCAGGCAGGCAGCCTGGCTCAGTTCCAGCTCATGCCAGGTCCAAGAGCTCAGACCCACCTTAGACAGAGGCTGCTGCCACCCTTTTCTACTGCCTCTTTATCAGAGGCAGCAGCACTGGGCAGCCAGTCTGCAAGGGAAACTGGTTTTTTAAACTGGCTCCCCTCATGGACCAGCTCCCGCTTGACACCCTGCACTGCTGCCTCTGATACAGCGGCTGCCAGCCCCGGCCCCGGGGACTATAGAGTAGTTGACTAACCAATAAGAATTAATGAGGTTACTCAACTATTCAATTAACCAATATTTAACATCCCTACTGTAAGCCAGTGAATATTCTGGAAGGGGGAGAAAGGAAGCTCTTCAGTAAATTAATGCCTGTAAAAAGAGGTGAGCTCTTGCACAGTTGTTGTATATGTAACCTTCAAGGACAAAACTTGGATTAAGTTTGTTGAGAAATGGATGTGGGGAAAGGGGAACAAATCCTTTCAGAGTGGAGGAGTTGCTAGAACCACAGTGGCTGTCTGTGAGGGGCCTGGGTGAAGCCGAGAAGTGTCTCTCTTGTTCAGCAGAAGCAGGGGAACATGCAATGGGAATTTCTGATTTTGATGTAAAGGTATGTGCCCACTAGATGGAAAATCCTTCAGTTGTCCATGACTTAGAGCTAGAGTGACACCCTAGAATTCCATCAAATCCTGTTGAGGGAATTCAGGTCTAAAATCACTATCTGCTTTCCATGTTCTTTGGAGAGCCACATAAAAGGTAGAATAAAGTCCAGGGAATCTCTCTTCCCCAGTTGTTGTTGGGGTTGGGTGTGGTGTGTTTTTTTTTTTTTTTTTTGTCCCGTCCCAGTCTTGGACAGATTATTAATTTCTTCATTTATCACCTTGCTAGAAGTTCTAGTAGAAACTAGGAACCTGTCGTTTGGATTCATTATTTGTTCTAGGCAAAATTGTATCTTATGAACTCAGGCATATTTGTGCATGATACTTCACCTTTTATTCAGAAAAAGAGGAAGGAAGACTCCTGTTGTGAGCTAGAGATCTCTGATGTAAGTAGGTAGTTTTCAGGGTATTGATGGCCCTCTGATGGTTATTGTCCTGGTGGCTTGCCTCTTCTGGCAAGTTGGTACCATGGCTTTTACCTTATCTTCCTTTTGATCTCACGGCTACATAGGCCTCTGCCTCTGGACTCCCAAGTGATTTAGCAGTGGAAAGAGACTTTCCTTTCTTTGGTATAAGATGCCAACAACCTTCTTAGAATCTGAGTTTCCTGGTAGCCTGCTGATACCAGCAGTGAGGGAGGTGTGTGCAATAGTACATTCCAGCAAACAGGTTGGAAGAGGGCTCACAGTAAAAAGTACCTCCCGTGCCTAGACTATGCCTAGATCAAAGGACCACTTTTACAGCCTCTCTCAACAGTCATATCACGGGACTAGAGAGTGTGCTCACCGGGAGAGCAATGTAAAAGAGATGGAACATTAAAAAAAAAAAAAATTCCAAGAGAGTGAAAGTGAGGAGTTGCTGCTGGGAGGAAGGGAACCAAACAAGTGGCAGAAGAACTGTCTCTGAGGCAGACCTTAGGATTGCATGAACCCAGTTGATGGCTCTGCTTCTGTTTGCTACTTTGGGTTACAAGACAAGCCCCTTTTTAGTGTAGGAAGATAGACTTCTTGCTCAAGTTTTTACTTTATGGAAAGAACAGTAAAATGTGTGGAAAACTCTGCAGGGAAATCTGTCTTTAGAATTCACGGATCTCTACTGTCCTCATTTTTGCCTTCTAAGTGCTTATCTGAGCATCGATTTTTCTTTTTTGTCCGTGTTGTGAGCAATCCTAACCAGACCAACTGATCTCCACAACTTATCCAAAATATTGTGTAAAATGAACTATAAATCTGCCATAAGGTTCAGCTGTGGATATTGGAGCCTGTAGATGATTTATTCTAGTTTATGGGGCTGGAGGAGTCTGACACATCAGTTGGCAAGCTTGCAGTGTTGTCTTTTGCAGTCTATGTGGGATTCCTGGGGGAAACTAAACATTTATCTTGTTGCAGAAGTTTTTGTACCTTGCAATCTGAAGTTGCCAATAATCCCCAACCTAGACAAATGAAAACAATATTCACAAAGTTTGTGACTTATATGTGTAGCTGGTAAATAATAGCACTTATGTAAAGTAAGACATGCATAAATATTTTGTTTCAGTTTCTGTATTTGCAACTTCTTTACAAAGTCCAAGAGATCCTTTACGTGGCGGGGAGGGGCCTTTTTTGGGTCCAGGGCTGCTGACTAGGGTTGCCAGGTGTCCGGTATTTTCTGAATTTTTTGTTACCGGATAGGAGACAAAAATACCGGACTGTCCAGGTCAATAGCGGACACCTAAAATGTCCGGTATTTTCTGATTATATCCTCTTCCCCCCTCCCGGCCAGGAGGTGAAAATCCCGGGTGCTTACCTGGTTCTGCAGGGGAGCTGTCTGGCCTGCAGCAGGAAGACAAGATGGCAGACGGCTGTGGTGTTTTTTGTTTTGTTTTTCGGGTCGGTATTTTTGGTTAAACCATCTGGCAACCCTACTGCTGACCCACAGAAAAATCTGTGGGGGAGTTTGCGCACAAGTGAGAAACAAAAAAACCCCCAAATCCTTCATTTACGTGGCCCACAAATGAAAAGGCGAAAGACACTCACCACGTCCCCCTCAAACAACAGAGCCTGGGGGAGGGCAAGCGAGTAGATTTTGTGTGCTCCTGCTCCATGGTGGGAGACTGGAGCACAAGCATGGGCTACCCAATGCTGGGGGGCGGGGGGAGCCCTGAGCCTTAGGGGCCAGATCCAGGCAAGCCAGGGGCCGCATCTGGCCCTTGGGTCCTCCTCCGGCCCTTAGGTCCCCCTCCCCCCACACGTTACATATTCACTTCATTGTCTGTCTTTACAAAGTTTTTAAACAAATATTTTAATAAAATACCTATTTCTATTTTAGGATTTTGTATATTAGTATTTAAATTAGAAATAGGTACAAAGTTCAGAAATGCTTTGTGTGCCCATTATGAATTTAGGACTTAGGCATGACACTGGAAATATTTAGGTATTTAACTTTACTCCTGTCACTAGACCCATCCAAATCAGTCAGATTGCTTAGTCAAGCAAAGTTGGGTATAAACATTTGAAAAGTCAGTCTCTGAATAATTTATCCAAATATACAAAAATGAATAGCACAATGAAAATTGAACAGTCAGTTCCCATTCTGGGTCTCAAAATATTTAAGACAAAGTTGCAGTGTCTGCAAAAATGTTGCAAAGAAGTATTTAGATTACAAACACACAGTTTGTTTTTTGTTCTTAAAATTTAGTGTAAGGACACAACCTACATTTTGGGCATACGCTTACCTGACTGTGTCCCTTTAAAAGGACAGCAAATAACACACGTGTCTTTTATAGTTCATTTTTTCAGGTGGAAGTGAGAGTTGTTCAGGCTCATGTGCAAAAGGGCTTATGAAATAGGCAAGTAACTGTAAAACCTTCTGCCTTGCACTTTACAAAACTATTTTGTTTTTCTAGACGTGAATTTTGCGTCCTGGAAAACATGGCATTTTAGGGAGTCATTAATTTTAAGATTAAACAAGTCAGAAAATGTAAATAACTTGACAAAAGAGCATTTACCCCCTTTTCACAAAGTTGTTAGTATTAGAATTTCTGGATCTTCCTCTGATAATAATTCATTTCTTCCTTTTGGGTGCCTTACAGTGAAGTCACTGTTCTGGTTATTACGTTCTAGTCTGCAGCTCTGGGAATGATTGATATCCCAAACACAAGAAATCATAACTTCTTTCTTTAGGCCTAGTCTCAAAGACAAGCACTAACTTTTTTTTTTTTAAACTCAAATGCAAATAGGCTTGGAATGCACTGTTTCGTGCCATCCTTTCCATTCTAATTTACATAATCAGTTCCACTCCAGGAACTTTTTTTTTTTTTTTTTTGAGTCTTACCGTGAGTGGCCCACCAGAACCGTATGAAAAAAGCTAGGAAAGAAGCTATTCAATGCACCATCTATGTTCACTCATCAGTTCTTCTCCCTCATCCGGAGCAAATAGTCTCAAACTACAGCAATGGTTGTTGGCGATATGTTAGGGATTTTTTTTCCCCCCTCATGGCATAGTGTCCATAAATTACATTGAGTGTGGGTTCTGCGTGTGATTTTTTGTGTGTGTGTGTGTGTGTGTGTGGCTCTGTGAAAGTAAGAAAGGTACAATTGCAAATGGTGGCAGTGTTTTCTGTGACAGGTAGGAAAATTGACATGAGTTGTTGATCTCTATTCTTTGTAGTGATTATGGTAATATATATTTTTTTAAGTTATTTGTACACAGAGTTCTACACGTTATGGCCAGAGTTAAGGCTGTATGTTGCTTATTCAGTATGAGCTAGGAGATATAAGCTGTGCATGGTTTTTATTTTTTCTTTAAAGTATTTGCCTTGATGGACAATGCAACCCCATATCCAGCCTATGCCACTTTCTGTGCCTCTGCCTTTCTGCTATATTCAGTTTTTTAAAACATTTTTGTATCAATATGTAATAGCTAAATGTGGTATAGAGGGGAGTAGGTTGCAGAGTGGCCCTCTCGAAGGTATGCAGAAATAAGGCTCTGTACCCCTCAATCCTGTGTGTGATAGGGATGTGAATGGTTAACCGGTTTACCAGTGGGGGCTAGAGCAGCTTCTCTATATATTAAACAAATATAACTGTTTAGGATAGTCAAGACAGAAGCAGACTGTAAGGGACTCCAAGAAGATCTCACCAAACTGAGTGATTGGGCAACAAAATGGCAAATGAAATTTAATGTGGATAAGTGTAAAGTAATGCACATCGGGAAAAATAACCCCAACTATACGTACAGTATGATGGGGGCTAATTTGGCTACGACAAATCAGGAAAGAGATCTTGGAGTTATCGTGGACAGTTCTCTGAAAACTTCCACACAGTGTGCAGCGGTCAAAAAGGCAAATAGGATGCTAGGTATTATTAAGAAAGGGATAGAAAATAAGACCCAGAATATCTTACTGCCCCTGTATAAAACTATGGTACGCCCACATCTTGAATACTGTGTACAGATGTGGTCTCCTCACCTCAAAAAGATATTTTGGCCTTGGAAAGGGTTCAGAAAAGGGCAACTAAAATGATTAGGGGTTTGGAACGGGTCCCATATGAGGAGAGGTTAAAGCGACTGGGACTTTTCAGTTTAGAATAGAGGAGTGAGGGGATATGATAGAGGTGTATAAAATCATGAGTGGTGTGGAGAGGGCCGATAAAGAAAAGTTATTTATTAGTTCCTAAATAGAAGAACTAGAGGACACCAAATGAAATTAATGGGTAGCAGGTTTAAAACTAATAAAAGAAAGTTCTTCTTCACACAGCGTGTAGTCAGCCTGTGGAACTCCTTGCCAGAGGAGGCTGTGAAGGCTAGGACTATAACAGAGTTTAAAGAGAAGCTAGATAATTTCATGGAGGTTAGGTCCATAAAAGGCTATTAGCCAGGGGATAAAATGGTGTCCTTGGCCTCTGTTTGACAGAGGCTGGAGGGATGGCAGGAGACAAATCGCTTGATCATTGTCTTGGTCCACCCCCTCTGGGGCACCTGGTGCTGGCCACTGTCGGCAGACAGGATACTGGGCTAGATGGACCTTTGGTCTGACCCGGTACGGCCGTTCTTATGTTCTTATGTTCTCCTGTGGTAGGCAGGGGGCTGCTTTAGCCTCAAAGGGCCTGGCCACTGCCCATCCCACTTTAATTGGTTAACTGGGTAACCAGTTAAATGGGATTTTATATCCCTAATGTGTGATGGAGAGAAATTTAGAATTGGGACTTGACCTATGAGGGGGTGGGGTGGAGAAAGTTGTTCTGTGAATTGAGCTGCCACAGAAGGGCTGGTACACATCTCCTTGATGAGGGTAGCGTTGAGTTCGGCCTTCACATTAGAACTAAAATGTCTGTCTCGTGCTGGAATGACTGAATTCACTCCCAGATTTGGCACAGTAACTCTTCATGGGACAAATGGCTTTTCTGTTTGTATGTTAAGCAAACTATTTATTGACTCTTGTAAAAGAAATATTTATAAATACTCCCTGCTGAAAACATTGTGCTGTATTCCTCATGTTTCTCTAGGTCCCTTGATATACAAGATTGTCAAATATAGCAGTAAAGAGAGTTGTATAATCAATAGTTAAATTGTGCAACTTGCCAAATATGTGTTTGTGTTCTGTTTAATCCTTAAGAAGTTATATCCTTACATTGTGCCAAAAAATACAAACACACACACACGAAACCCACAGGCCTACTACTGCCAAACTGATTTCTTTTTTAAAAATAGAACTGGGTGTGCAAACAGGAAAAGGGAGAAATGAATTTAATGGACAAAAAAGATCAAGTCTATGCAGACATCTTACAAGCCAGCTGTTTGAGAAGATACAGTAATGGAGGGGTGGAGGGACTAATTCCGGTAAACTGTATATTTTTAAAATACTTAAATTGCTAGAGCAACATTTTTTCTTACTGAGTGTGCTTACAAGTAAATCCCAGCCTTAATTTGATAGGTATATCAATTATTTTTAAACCTCTATAAAACTGTGCCGCAGTTAATTTATCTTTCAAACACACACCTCCAGCCCAGTCGGTCTTTATTGTTGCATTGTCTCCATGCTTAGGGCTCTTAAGGGGGTGTTTGCGCGTAAACCTGAATTTCAGTAGCCGCTCAGTCAGAACTTAATGGCAGGGTCCTTTTGAAAAGTTCAGCTGGAAGGGTTTGGATGGACTTGTAAGTGCGCTGCTCATCACTGTTCATAGGAGAGTATTCCCTTCGCAACACACGTCAAGGCTGAACTTAACCCCCTGAGTACCACAAGCCAAAATGGAGGAAGACTTTCTCTTCAGCTCCACCTCTTAAACCTCTAGTCTCCAGACAGTTCTGTTGGATAAAGCGAGTGCATTACACGCGCCCTTTCCCTCTGACAGACCTCTTCCCCATCCCAGCCCCCCATCTATAGAGCTTGGCCCGGAGACACATTCCTATCCATGGATAGAAATTAGTATCAGCTGAAGAGCAGGGCTCTATTCCTGGGAACTGGAGTGGCAAACAGGGAGGAACGTGGCTGTACCGCTCACAGTCCTTCCACAAAGGTGTATCGCCTGTTTGGGGTCCTACAGCCTGCTCAGGGCTGGGCTGGGGGTGGTACAGCTATGCGATGAGAAGGAGCTTCCCATGCAGGATGCTGACTTCTGGAAGCGGCAGCACCATGTTCTTCCTCTCTTCCTGCTTCAGTTCCCAGGAGTACAGCCCTGCTGTTCCACGGATACTGGTTCCTAGCCGCAGATAGGAATTTGCATCTGCACAGGGCTCTGCAAATCTGGTCACGGACCAGATCTTTTGTTTAGGGCCCAGTCCAGTTGACAGCATTCTTAGAGCACACCGGGTTGGGTGAGCTAAGTGGGGGGCTGCCTACTTGGAAATCCCATTGGGTTTAGGCATGAGCTAGCGCTCCGCAGCAGCAGGATTTAGGTAGGTTTGCACAGGCCCACCAGATGCAATTTAGATGCATGGTGACTTTAAGTGCCTTCAGGCAGCAGCTGAAATGGGAGATTAGAGGATCTTGTAGGGTTGCCAGGTGTCCGGTATTCTACCAGACAGTCTGTTTTTTTGTGCCCTCTGTCTGGTAAAAAAAAAAAAATTCAGAAAATACCAGACATGTGCAATGTTCGGTATTTTCTATTTTTCCAGCTGGGCGCTGGACGGAAGCCTGGCAGGGGCGGGGGGAGCAGCTGGGAGGCGGGGCCGCGATCGGTGCTGGGAGCCTGTGATAGCGTGCAAAAGCCTGGCGGGGGGGGGAGTGGCTCGGACTCCCAGCCACTCCCCCCGCCCAGCTTCTGCATGCAACCACAGGCTCCCAGCGCTGATCGCGGCCCCGCCTCCCAGCTGGGAGCCTGTGGTTGCGTGCAGAAGCCGGGCAGGCGGAATGGCTTGGGGGTGGGGTGCAGTCGGCGCTGGGAGCCCTCAACTGATCGCGTCTGAGGAGGAGTGATGCCTTGGGGAGGAGGAGAAGCCTTATCCTTGCTCCTGAGCGCTATTCAAGCATGTTGTGGTGCCGTAGTCCAGGAGAGAAGCCCGCAGGTGCTTTGTAGTTGTGTTTAGACGCCTTCCATGGGCTCTCAGCCAAAAGTGACTGGGGTGGAATTTCTGCTTCTTTCCACTGGGACACCCAAAGACCTGGCTACGGGGGAGTCACCTTCCTACCCATGGTTCCCCCCCCATCCTCCCGCCCTGCCACTGTGTTGCCCCTGGGTCTGCCTCTCTGTGCTTTGGGTAGCAGGCGGCTGCTTTGCAGAGCAGGCTCTGTTGCCTCCCCTTTGTTCCCAGGTTGGTGGATCTTGGTAGTAGCCACACAGGATGTGAGTGGTGGTGTTTTGGGGTTTGTTTGTTTGTTTGTTTGTTTGTTTGTTTGTTTGTTGCTCTTCTCAACTCATTTTTTAATTTTTGGGAGACCGTCTGGCAACACTAGATCTCAGTGGTTCCTAAATGTTGGACTTAAGCACCCAAGTGCTTTTGGGAACTAGCTGTGAGTGACATGCCCAAGCTCACAAAAGAAATCTGTGGCAGAGCTAAGATGAGAGAGTCCTGATACATTTTCCAAACATCTGGCAGTATTTCAAATCGGGCCTTTCGCTCTTCACTAACCAGGGTAGACTGATTTATGTCCGTGTCTGGAAGTATGATTGACATGCAAAACATACCTTCATATAACTCTCAGAAGTGGCTAACTTACTACTTGATGATGATAGAACTGTTTGTGCTAGCTAAGATGTTTTCACTTGCCAGTATATATGGAAAAAAATGCAGAGAATACTGATTGCAGCAACAAAAAATTGGAATCGCTAACAAGTTTCATGCACATTAGGGATAAACAGGATGAAGTTTAATAAGGACAAATGCAAAGTACTGCACTTAGGAAGGAACAATCAGTCTCACACATACAGAATGGGAAGTGACTGTCTAGGAAGGAGTACTGCAGAAAGGGATCTAAGGGTCATAGTGGACAACAAATTAAACATGAGTCAATAGTGTGACACTGGTGCAAAAAAAGCAAACATGATTCTGGGCTGCATTAACAGGAGTGTTGTAAGCAAGACACGAGAAGTCATTCTTCAGCTCTACTCTGTGCTGATTAGGCCTCAGTTGGAGTATTGTGTCCAGTTCTGGGCACTACATTTCAAGAAAGATGTGGAGAAGGCCCAGAGAAGAGCAACAAGAATGATCAAAGGCCTAGAAAACGTGAACTAGGAAGGAAGACTGAAAAAATTGGACTTGTTTAGTTTGGAAAAGAGAAGACAAAGAAGGGACATGATAGCTGTTTAAGTATCTAAAAGGGTGTTATAAGGTAAAGGAGGGAGAAAAATTGTTCTCCTTGGCCTCTGAGGGTAGGACAAGAAACAATGGGCTTAAACTGCAGCAAGGGACACTAGTCCCGGCAGCTCATCTCCACAGCAGGAGGCCAACAGGAGCAAATACTCCTGTTGGCTTCCCTTATGTCTTGTAAAAGGAGGAGTACTGGATACCGGTGGGGGCAGCTTCTGAGTTTGAATTAGCAAATCTTAACTAGACTCAACTCACTAAATTGAATTCCAGAAAACAGATCGCTGCTGCTGCGATTTTTCCTTTTGGTGCAGGCAAGGCCTGAGAGGATAACTTTATTCTTTGACAGGTAATCCAGAACTACATATGTGCTAAGGAAGACTGTTAATATTGGACATGGTGGCAATAGAATTGGCACTGCCAACAAGCAGATATATATTTATTTTAACAAAAGTATCTGCAGGTTCACTGCTCCTCTTTTAACAAAGCTTTATATTTTGGAACAGTGATTTCTCCCCCTTCCCTTCTTTGGTAAGTCACCCTGTCTGAGTATGCAATTATTCTGTCCCGTGAGGTGTGCCTGACTGTTCAGATGGTTTTTAGCAAAATAATTCAACACCTAGGAATTATACTTTTTCAGAGCAGCCCGACAAAAAGGTTGTCTGGCTGCTAGAACACAGTTAAAATTATGAATTCTAGTCTAGCTTCCAATTTAGTAACACTCCACTTAAGCATATAAAAAGTAATCATGAGCCTAATTTTCTTAGGTGTCAGACATAGGACTATTATTTTTTCACTCTTGATTGTTGTCTCTCTCTTGCAGGAGTTGATGCAGCAGAATGCTATCGGTTATGTATTAAATGCAAGCAATACCTGTCCAAAGCCTGACTTTATCCCAGAGTCCCATTTCTTGAGAGTACCTGTGAATGACAGCTTCTGTGAGAAAATTTTGCCTTGGTTGGACAAATCAGTTGATTTTATTGGTAAGAAACAGAGATAAAATGGTTCAGTGCTAATTAGGCCATGTATTTAAAAAACCCCATTTTTACACATTTACTCCCCCCTCCAAAAAATGAAAGAATTAAAATGTCTCATTGTCTTGTATTATGGGAGAGTAAACAGAAGCACCAGATCTGCTTTCCATATTGCGATCATCATTTTTATATATTGCTCTTGTCCCTACACATACATCTTCTCTCTAAACTCAGCATTCTCAAATCTTTCACTTCTGCTCAAATTCAGGTCTCTCTCTGTCTCTTAACTACGTTCTTGTTTGTGAGCCCCTGTTGTTTCTGCTATAATTATTTTGAGATAGAATGAGTAGACCTGATTATGCTCTTCAGGCAACATAAACCTTGTAGAGTAGCACAATATTATTTTCATTATTGCTGTTCATTTGCTATGTACACTGACATTTTGCTTATTTGCGGGGGGGGCAAGAAGGGAAGAGCAGTGGTACACGCTAGCTTGAGGTTTTTATGGCGTTGACACTGAAGACTTTTTCTTGAGTGGTTACAGTTATGTTAAAATTCAGCAATGTTTCAAAGTAGTTCAACTGCATTTATCAGTATAAAAGGCAATGCCATATACAGGAACAAAATTATATGTATCAGTATAGGTGTTTATGTATGTTTTAAAATATAGGCAAATATTCTGCCATCAGAAAATGTTAGTCATCTCTGGAATCAGTAATGGTGTATTCTCCTTACATAGTGGGTCTCTGTCAGTGTGATGTAGAGAGGACGACTGTTTTGTAGCTAACGTTTTAAGAAATCAGCCAAGATACTTCTGCTGACAGTTTTGTAGAGGGGATTTTTAAGGCACCAGAAGCAGTAAGAGCATCAGCGTATACGTTTAGAAGTGCCGTAAAAAGGGAAGTAGAGTTTAGCAGTAATCTGAGATTTATTAAATGCTATAGCGGTGTTAAATATCAATGTCACGTGTGAACAAAGATCTCTGCCATAACCTTTCTTCAAGGGACATTGTTGGGTCAAATTTGGCTTCAGACTGAAGATTTTGTAAAAATCCGCTCATGCAAAAACTATGAAATATAACCCCAAATTTTCTGTACAACCAGACAGAAGGCTTCTGTACAACAATTTCCTAGTGGCTGTAGCAACAGCAGTGTGCTAGACAATGGAAGCCTTACAGGTTAACAGGACTGTTCACACTAACTGACTTTTTTGCTTGCATCCTAGATCATAAAATTCCCCTCAGATCACATACCATGAGATGTAACTAAAATTTTTAAATAGTTTAAATTGCTCCAAGTATAGGTTCAGTATGCTTATATATCCAAGGAAAGAGAGATTAAAATGTTGGGCTCCTCTCTTCCTTTATATCACCACCTCCATGATCCAAAACAGAAAGATGTGGGTGGGTGCGTGGGTGTTAGGGATGTAATAGTGTAGTCGATTAACTGCTTATAGGTTAATGCTATAGACTACACACATTCCCTCCCCTCTCCCCCAGCAATAAATTTTTTTGAGCAGGCTGGCCAGCAGCCCAGCTCAGTTTTGGCTCACGCCGGGTCCGGGACCTACCCCTGCTACAGCTCTGTACTTAAAGTGTGTTACGAGCCTGGTGGGCAAGCAGCCTGGTTCAGTTCCAGCTCATGCCTCGCCTGGACAGGGGCTGCTGCTGCCTCTGTATCAGTCAGTCCACAAAGGGAGCTGGTTTTTAATTGGCTCCCCTTGCAGACCAGCTCCCGCCTGGCACTCAGTGCTGCTGCCTCTGTCAGCGCACAGGGGCAAGGAGGCTCCTCGGGAGGGGGGGGACCCAGCATGCACTGGCTGCTGGCCCCGCCCCAGGGACTGTAGAATAGTCGAGTAACAGATCAGGATTCATGAGGTTAATTGACTATTCAGTTAACCGATATTTAGCATGATGTGTGTGCGTGTAATGGTTACAGGTTTCCTTTTAAAAAGAATCTGCAGTAAGAGCTTGAACGTTCCAACACACTAATGATCAAGGTCCTGTTGAGTTCAGTGGATGGAGGGTGGGGAAGCCAAGAAAGCTGCAGTTTTGGGTCCTGTTCTCAGCTTTAACACTGCACCATGTGAACTTGGTCAAATCGTTTTAATTTGTGTTGCATTTTTTTCCATGCATAAAATGGGAACAAATCCCTTCCACGGAGCCAGGATGATTATGTAATCCATAGTGAGCTGGTAGCTTCTGTAATGCTGTAAATGTACAGTAATATTCTTAATACCGGAACAGATTAACATGAATACAGGCAAGGAGAGACCATGCCAGTGATAACACTGATTGCTGCTTGTAGCATCCCTGGGATCTGTAATAATAGAACTTTAAAAGTTCACTTTTTATTTAAAACCTCCCTGTTAAAATATGGCCTCACACTTCTTGAATTTTCCTTTTTTGTTGTGCAGAGAAAGCAAAAGCCTCAAATGGGCGAGTTCTAGTGCACTGTTTAGCAGGGATCTCCCGCTCTGCCACAATTGCTGTTGCATACATCATGAAGAGAATGGACATGTCCCTTGATGAAGCTTACAGGTAAGGATAGACTTTTCCTTTTCAATGAGCTGTTGTGCTTGTCAGCTTGAAAGTTGGCAGCATTATTTCATCATGTACTCTTTCCTCTTCATCCAAGTCAGGCTTGCTTTGACTCAGCCCTGCTGTCAGTTGTAGGAAGTAAGAGTCTAATTAGCGTTGTGGATACAGCAGCAAAATGAGGACAGACACATGCATGGAATGAAAGTTACAGGCTGCAATTTTCATTAAATGTTAATACATGAGGGGCACTTCCTGCTCATACTCCCCTATACCAGGCATATAATTGGTTCCCCTTGTGGGACTTATAGGGCTCCTTGCCATGTAACCCATAACATGAGGTAGTGGTTTGGCTGAGGAGAGCCACCCCAAGACACTCCTTTGACTCCTGGCATCCTGCCCACCCTCCGCCAAACCCACTAGGAAACAGGCTACAGCAGCCTAGGGACCACAGCCCACAAGATCTGACCTGTCACATTAGCCCAAGTATTTTACCTCAGAGCAAGGAAGGGAGACACTTATCAAGGGACAATAGGTAGCTCCTCAGCTGATTGAAGTAGAAGAGGGATGCATTTTATTCTCTTAACTGCACTGCAAACTGACCGCAAGTTGCAACAAATAAATACCTCCCCAGGAACTCAGGTTAGGCACTAAGAACATTCTTATTTAACTTCCTGTGGCTTGAATGTGCCAAAGAAAGCTAAACTCCCTCGCCCTCTGCCAATTGACCCCTTAAACAGGCAATTGGATAAATCTGCCGTAACTGTCAGGCAGGGTTCCCACTTTTGCTTGGGGTAAGTTGGGTGAGCTGCTAAAATGGAGACAAGAGAGGCTCCGCATGTCCCCCTCTGCTAGCTAAATCCTGGGAGCTGGACAATTGTGAACAGTCAGTGCCAGATACAGGCAGTCCCCGGGTTACATGGATCCGACTTACATCAGATCCCTACTTACAAGCGGTGTGAAACGCGCACTAGTTGCGCTCACCCCCTCCCCCAGCAGACGCCCGAGATGCGCCGTGGTCCCACCGCCCGCGTCCTCTGCGGCGAGAAAAAGCCGCTCAGCGTCTCCTGGTCTGCTGGGCCCCCCACCCCCAACAGACCAGGAGCGCGGGTAGCTTTTCTCAGCAGACACCTCAGCTTGAGAATAAGGACTGGTAGAGGGTTAGGAGAATAAAACTGAGCTCTGGAGAAATGTTTGGCTAGGATTTCCCCTACAATATGTACCAGTTCAACTTACATACAAATTCAACTTAAGAACAAACCTACAGTCCCTATCTTGTACGTAACCTGGGGACTGCCTGTACTCCCAGGAGGAAGAGATAGCTACTGTCACTTAGTGTGTCCCTCCTTTGCTATTGGGACTCTCCCCTGTTCACCACTGGCCTCCATCAAGTTCCCTCTACTACTGATGTGGATGAGTTGCATTTTAGCTCCCAAATGCATAATGCAGTCTTGGCCTCTGCTCACAGTAGGTAAGCAATAGAATGTTAACTAATAGTAATAGCTAGGAAGAACTAGAATACGCAGATGAGACCACATTTGAACAGAGTTTTGAACTACCATTTTAATACTCCATCGACAAACCTTTTGTGGTTCTCAATGCCACAGAAAGCCAACCTGGCTTTCTTTTTTGTTTAGAGATAACAGCATCCTCAGAAGTAATGTGCATTGTAAACTCCCAAGAACATCTTTTTGAACAGCTCAAATAAGGGCTGCTGCATGAACAAACAAGGCATTAGGTGGGACACAGACAAAAATACACTGTTTATATGCAGCTATTACCTCCTTCATTCAGTGGGGCTGACAGCCACTGAGGGCCCCAGGGCAAGGTGGGTGTGGGAGGGGTGTGGTTGAGGGCAGTCCTTAGTGCTGCCCAGACCACAGCTCAGCCCACCCACAGAGCTATGCAGAGTGCTGCTCTGATGCTCCTGTGGCAATTCCAAGTGGCCTAGGGCCCCGGGGCAGTTCCATTTGCTCCCCATCAGTGGGCCTGCTTTCACGAGGCAGACTGAGATTGTGTTGCAATCTCTTTATGTCGGCAACAGGAAGAGAAATGAAACGGAGTTGCAGACTGATAGAAGTCCTGCACCTTTTCAAATGAAATTCTCATTGCTCTCAGTAGTTGCAGTCAATTGAAGGAGTCCTTTTTCCAAACTTCTGCAATTAATTCTAGCATGGTCCTGTCAATCAAGTCAAAGTCCTGTGCAAAGTTGTGATAATGGACTTTTCTTGACTCACACATCTATTAATGTTTGTAGCAAAGATGTAAAATCCCAGTTAATCAGGATCTGGGTGAGGAACTACTGCAGCCTTGCTGGAGCAGAGTCCCCAGCCTGCAGAGCTCCCACTCCCAGCCCCCAATGGAGCAGCCCTTGCCTGCAGGGCACCTAGGCTCAGCCTGAACAGAGACTATTCCGAACAAGAGCAGCCCCTGTACGCGGCGGGCTCCCTGTGTGGTGGGAGCTGCTCCTGCCCCCATTGGTAACTGGTTAACCTTTCACATAGCCAGTTTGTAGACCCTAAAAGAAAAGGTTGCAATGCCTAGAAGGCTATAATTGTATCTTACTGTATTTTCCCTTTTCTACAGTTGACTAAGAAATTCAATTGTTTGGTATAATGTGGTGCAAAGTTTTCAAAAATGAAAATTGATAAAGGCATATTTTATTTTCTGAACTAGTGCAACAACCATAAAGTAACTTGTCTGAAACCTTAGCTCTGAATTTATGTAAAAACCAAGTGAAGGATCAAAGTATTTTCTCTCCCCCCAATTTATTTTGTACATCTAACGATTGTCTAATGTAGTGTTTCTCAAAGTGGCCCACAAAACCACTTCGAGAAACCTGTTAACTGGCTGCACCAGTTTGTTTACTTACCGGTGACGTGGCCATGGAGCCTCCTGGCTCCCATTGGCTTCAGCCCACACCGCTTCCCACCGCTCCCTTTGGCCGCAAACGGCAAACAGGAGCCAGTAGTCAGTAAGTCCCCAAACTGGTATGTTGTCTTGTATTAAGGAAATTAAAGTTGTTCTGCCTATCTGACTTGTTTCAAGATGTGTCCCTTTAAAAGCAGTTTTGCGGGACTCTAGGAGCACATAGCAAAAATGCCAACATTATAGAAAGAAGCTACTAAATTAATCCAACAAGAGCAACCACCAGAGAACAAAGATGGTATGAAATCAATAAATGAATTATTGAACACTTTAGAAGGAATGCTCCAAGTTCCTTGCTCAGAGATTGAGCTGGAGAATTGCCAGCAAGACTTACCCTTTCCTCCCACTGCCAGAAAATAGTATGCACGCATATGTGAGGGGGGGACGTTTCAGCTGCCATTTTCTGCTCCTTGTCTAATCTTCCAATTAAAATTCATGTTTTACCTGTTTTCAGTAGTCACAGGATTAGCTTTGAAAAGCCTACTGTAAAATATAATCAAAAGGCTCACAGTCTTCTCCATAGCTGGTAGCAGTGGCTAGTGCAAAACAAACCAACAAAAAAAATGCATTGTTGTGGCACTTTAGAACAATGTTTGCATTATTATTATTATTATGGATTTTTCTGCTTTAGTCTGACTGCGGTGGTTTCCACTGGATACCTTTGTGTTTAGCTTTTTTAATGTAGTACATATTGAGTGTTTCTACTTTTCTGCATGTGCATGTCATTCATGTACTTTCCTCTAGAATATGCTTATTCTGTATGGCTTGTATTCCTACCGTAATACTCTTCCTCCCCCCCCCTTTCCCAGGATACCCCTGGATTTCCAGATTTTGGGCTTTCCTTGGTGGGTTTTTACATTTTTCTCCTCCCCCCCCAACTATGGCCATAGGTTTGTATAAATTTTGGTGGTGCCCAGAACAGAACCAAGTAGAGCCACCCCCCTGTATTTGCTGCCATTCCCACTTACGTTGGCTGTTAGTGATTACACAACTAACAGAACGGCAGAAGCAATTCCAGGAATGCAAACACAACGGGTAGGATGACAGGGTTTCAGCGCCAGGCAGTTGGCATGGACAGTGCCAATGGTCATTTTTGGCGCTTGTAAAGAGCTGGCAGTCCTGTGGAGCAGTGTAGTTATCCAGGCCAGGGATCTTCAAACGTCATTGCATCGTGGCCCCCTTCTGACAACAAGAAGTTACTATGTGACCCCTGTTAGGCTTTGGATGGGGCTCTCAAGCTTCTGTCCCCCCCCAAGGGCTTTATCCCCAGGTAAAGGGCCTATAACCCTGCCACCCAGGGCTGAAGCCAAAGCCTCCTTCCTACTACCTCACGCTGAAGCCTTGGCCTTTAGCTTCACTTCCAGGCCCCAGCAAGTCTAACACCAGCCCTTGTGACCCTGACCCACTGCTTGAGAGGTACTGGTTACTTTATTGAAAATCAGAGGGAATTTGAAAGTAAAAAGTGGCTCAATATTGAAGTTTTGGCAAATGCACTCTTAGCTTCAGAATACAAGTCCAGCCAGTTCAATACTGTAAGCTTAAGTTTATGTGCATTCCATTGATTTTTTTTTTTAAATAGGCTATAAAGACTTGTTTCAGTACTTCACCCCACAAGGATGAAGAACATTTTACAAGATTCCTCCTAGTTCCTTGGCAAACAATCTGCTTCTAAAATATTCTGAAATGCTGGCACAGTTCAACTGAGTTGTATTTTTAGATTTAATCAATCAATGGATTATACAAGTCAATGAATTTTCAGTTTGCTGAAGACAGAATTGATGCATCATAGAAACCAATAGTCCTTGTTGCACAAATTAGGTCCAACATATTCCATAACAGGTTGCCTGTGCCTACAAGATGATAAAAACAGAATGGAGAGAGTATCAGCAAATACTAATATTAGCAAGATAAATTCATGTAAAATATTGAGAGAGTTAAAGGTGACCTATAAGCAGGGGGGGATGGATGATGACTCTTTTCTTCATTTAAACAAAAACTGGTCTGGTAGCACTTTATAGATTAACAAAACATGTAGATGGTATCATGAGCTTTCGTGGGCACAGCCCACTTCTTCAGCTGACTGGAGTTTCTTCACAATATTTGAAAGTCTGAGAGATTCTTAAAAATGCAGCAAAACAGGGTATTCAAGACCAGATAATCGAAAATACATACTTGCCAGAATAAGCCCAAACCCTTCTTAGGCCTTTTTTAATATACAGTAAGGAAGTAAAAATAAAGGCACAATTTTTCCCTCTTCAACAAGAGCTGTGTAAACTGCGGAGAAGAGAGAAAATATTTTGACTTGTCTTGTTGATTCTTTAAATCATTCAATTCCTTGCTGTCCTGCCTTTCCCAGCACCTGTTACTTGTGCTTGCTTTGGACCTGAATCCAAATCTCTGAAGAAGAGGCAAAACCCCACAAGGGCTGTAAGCCTAGTACTTTTAATGGGACTGCTATTCATCTTCTCAGCTGTACAGGCTTTAACTCATTCTTGCATTTTCTCCTCAGATTTGTGAAAGAAAAGAGACCCACCATTTCTCCCAACTTCAATTTCCTGGGCCAGCTGCTGGATTTTGAGAAGAAGATTAAGACCCAGTCAGGGCAGCCTGGTCCAATCAGCAAGCTGAAGTTTGCATTTGGAGAAAAGCAGCGAGCATGGACTGGTCCCAGAAGGTGGACAGAGCAGTGGCCTCTCCACTAATCAGCTTGGCCCTATCTCTACCTCCGAGACTGTGGAGCAGAAGCCAGTGGACTCTGCAAGTCTGCCATGCTTGCATTCACCATTGTTAGAGGACAGCCCGCTGGTGCAGGGTATAAACGGACTCCACGTGTCCTCTGACAAGGTAGAAGACAGCAACAGACTGAAGCGCTCGTTTTCTCTGGATATCAAATCAGTATCCTACTCAGCAAGCAGCAGCTGTGTGACTGCATCGGTGCAAGGTTTTGCTGCATCCGAGGACACTCTAAAGCAGTTGAATGTTTGTAGTATTCTAGATGGCAGCAACAAGCTGTGTCAGTTCTCCCCTGTCCAGGAAGTTTCAGAGCAGACGCCAGAGACCAGCCCTGATAAAGAGGAGGCAAATCCTCCTGAAACCATTCAGAATGCCTGGCAGCTGGATAGCCAGAGCAAGCGGCAGCACATGGGGAGAAGTGCCAATAGCAGCACAATTCAAAGGTCACTGTTGTACCCATTGCATCGGAGTGGGAGCATGGAAGACAACTACAGAACAAACTTCCTGTTTGGGCTTTCCACCAGTCAGCAACATTTGGGAAAGTCTGCTGCTGGGCTGGGCCTCAAAGGTTGGCACTCTGACATCTTAGCTCCTCAGACATCCACTACGTCCCTCACCAACAGCTGGTATTTTGCTACGGAATCCTCACACTTCTACTCTGCTTCGGCAATCTATGGGAGCAATGCCACTTACTCTGCTTACAGCTGCAGCCAGCTGCCGACTGGCTGTGACCAGGCAGGCGCTGTGCGCAGGAGGCAGAAGCAGAGTGACCGAGGGGACTCAAGACGCAGCTGGCATGAGGAAAGCTCCTTTGAAAAGCAGTTTAAGCGGAGAAGCTGCCAGATGGAATTTGGGGAGAGCATCATGTCAGAAAACAGATCCCGAGAGGAACTGGGAAAAGTGGGCAGCCAGTCTAGTTTTTCAGGCAGCATGGAAATCATTGAAGTATCCTGAGAAATGGCAGACAATTGTGACACTGTAGCTGGTTTATTTTTCCCATTGTTTAAAACAATTCCCTGTAAATCTGAAATTTTTTAAACTGGGGCTTCAGTTTCAAGGCAATGAATAGATTTATACAAGACATGAAAAACTAATATCTGCACTGGGGATATTGCTTTTTTTGTTTTTCTTCCCCTTAAGATGGAAGGCTAGCTGTTTCAGAAATTTTTCCTGACAGATGAGGTAGTTGTGTAACAAACTGCACAGCCTTTAAACAAAGCTCTGTTGGTGACAGGACATCTTCCTGGTTCCACGGAGACACATTGCTGAAAAAAATCACAAACTAATTCTAGTCCTTCCCCTCAATTCCTCCTCCTCCCCCCAATCAACCATGCACCTTAGCCCTGAGACTGAGCCAGCTTCTTGAGCTAGATCCTTTTCTTTAAGGGCAAAGAGGTAGTGAATCCAAGCAAGTGATAACTGATCACAGCAAGGCTGGGTTAAAAACCAACACACAGACAATACTGATGTCGTGATTATTCTAAGCGGCAGGTTTGAGGTGACTTGCCAGAAAGCTGCTTTAGAGCAAAACTCATACCTCAAAAAATAAAACAAACTAGAACTTTCCTGGCTACCCACTCTCTGGTAGTCAGTTGGCAAGCAGTGTGACTAGATGACTGGCCATACAGTGATGTCTATGCACAAGTTTCTCCATCGGCTTGGAGACTGGTGGTGAAATTTAATCTTCTCAAACATGCTCACTCCCCATTCATTTACACATAACCAGACTGGGTGTTTGTGTGTGATTGATGCTGGCTTCTGAGGTGTGGATCAGTCACCTCTAAACTGGATACCAAAGGAAGAACTGAATGCTAGCTCTTGCACAATTGCTTTAAATCTTATCCCCCATTCATGGTGCTAAGTGGCTGGGTGAGAATTAAATAGGTGACGAGAGAGCACTTTGGGTTTGTCCTCTACAAAAGTAGTGACAGAGTGAGAACTGCCCCATGGTGCAGACACTCATCTGTGCTGTCCCCTTTCTCTAAAGGAGAAGGCTTAATGTCTACTTCCCTCCTTTTAAAAAAAAAATACAAGTAATTGTTTCCATATCCTTGCCCAGATCATGAGGATTCACTCATAGCTGGGTGCATATATCTCTTGTTTAATCTTCAAACCTTGTTGGACTAACTCGATGAGCAGCCTGTTAAGATGGAGCCTTGATCATCCAAGAGGGACGGAAGGGATGCCATATTATCCTTCACAACCCTTAAGAAATAAGATTTTAAAAGAAAAATTGAGAGCGTGCTGGAGCGAAGAGAATTTCCCATGACGTTCTAAAACTAACCTGAGAATCTGGCCACTGCAGTCCCTGTTGCCACTGTAGGGCTTTTACGCTAATATAATATAGTTTTGCTGATGGCCAGAGTTTTAAATCCTGCCACTGCTGTTTTGTTGTTGCTGGCCAGTACCTGTTTCAGAGCCTTTAATTACCTATTAGAGATTCCTACCAGGGAAGATCTCTTCACTCTCTTGCTGCCAGAGGGGACAGGGATGGGACTCATTCGTTTATTTTATTATTTATTTTGAGAGGAGGAGAACCAGTTGCTGTGTCTCTCATCAGCCTGTGATTCTTGTGGTACTGTGATTGCCACTTCCCCAGGACCCTTTATATGCCTTGTTAGAGGATTATGGGATTAAAACAACAAATGATACACAGGGGTCTGACCTAAGGTTTTTGTCATTCAATCCAGTGTTGTGACAAAGATCACAATGTGAAAATGCTCTCTGTCCCTTCCAGTGTGCTGCAGTAGGTGCAGGGGAGGGAGGGGGAGATGGGTAGGGGCCCAGTGTTTGTATAGTTTCAGTGCAGGCAGCTGAAAATACATACTCACAAATGATTAATGGCTTGTTAAAGCAGTTGGCAGAGGGTTTGTCAGTTAAGCTCTGGTAGTCCCTGAAGCCCTAGTTCAAGTCAGCAGCTTGTTTTAGTTCTTTACTGTAGGTGTAGCTAGTTGGTGACTCAAATCTCAGGTTTTACTATATTGAGAAATGGACAGGATTTTGTCTTTTTGTTTGTGGCTAGGATGTGACTTAGTGTCCTATGATGAACTATTTGAAAACTAGCACTGAGAGAAAGCTACAGAGTTGATTAACTTGATCCTAAAGAGTGTGAGACACACAGGCTGCAATGGGAATGGTTGAATCCGTAGACTGTGTTTGTTGTGGGTGTGTGAAATGCAGGAAGAGGGTAGTTTGGGCAAGGGTGTAGGTGGATATCACACTGTAAAGCATATCAGGTCTTGGCTAACCCATTACACATTGCCACTTACTTTATGTACCAAGTGACTTAGCATATAAACACACAATGTGTATAATATACAGAACATCTCATGTAATCCAGATTTCAGGCACAACTACTTTAAATAACAGTTGAAATCAAATATTTCACAAGAAAGGGGTTTGGAAAGTATATTAAAGACATCCAGCAGAAACAAAGTTGAGATCTTCTTGGCTTTTTCTGGGAAACTTTAAACAAAACAAAACTTTTTTTCCTTTGCAACTGAAATCTGGTCTTATTGCAAACTCAATTCCAAGCATCCTCTAATCAACTGTTAAATCATGGTGGCAGGATTAGCAGTCTCTTGGTTTGGGCTGTTGAGCACAACATAATGGGAGAAGGAAGCCTTGTAGCCTGTCTGGGCGTGGTATCTTGTCTCAGTTCTGTACTAGTATCCTGTACCTGAGAGAGGCTGGAAAATGACTTTAAGAAGTTTGGAAAGTGAGGTGGAGGCAGGGGTGGGGGGGGAGAAGTGTGTAAATGTTTCATCTGAATATAATGTTCTTTGGTGTATGGCAAGCTGTTTAAATGGTTCAAAGATGACTCTCTCATGAGCATTACTTGTATGTTATGATGAATAAAATCAGAAGTGGTACCTGTTTCTATAGAATGGCTGAGAGAGATTGTTTGCAGTCAGCTGCAGAGCATGCACCTACCTGTCTGCATTACAACACTGTTCCAAGCAAGCAGGCGGCTAGGTCTACCCTGTGTGGTCAACTTTCCCAACAGCAGCTTGTGAACATCCAATTATTAAGTTACAGAATGGGTAGCTTTCCTAAAGTGGAGGAAAACCAATATTTAACTTTCACTGAGTTTAATCACAACCTAGCAGACGGTAGTGATTCTGCATCATCAGGTATTATGCTTGCCTGTTAGCATACCCTTCACCCATTTGAACAGAAACAGCTGTTGTATCCTTGTGTTAACTTTTTAAATGGTCTGTTATTGTTAAACACAACTGCACTGCGGTACTTGCTTTACAAGGCAGTAATCCAGTTCCCACGAGGACAGGCTGAGGCTTTGTAGAACAGCTGTGCTACTTGTCTCACAGCAACTACTTCAGAGTGTTCGAATTACCTACGGGTGGGGAGAGCCCCCCTCTTGTTCTGCCCTTCTCCTAGCCTGTTCAGCATGCCCGATAACAGCTCACGCTGCTGCATGTGCAGGTGTGTGCACGCAGGGACTCTGAGGCTGGAGGGTGGTGGTGGTGACACATGAGGGGACAGTGGACAGGCCAGCCTTGTCTCACCTTTGAGACTAAGTGGAAGCTGTTATAGAGTAAGTGTGCTGCTTTCTTTTCTGGGATAAGGTAGTGAGCTTAAACTCTTACTTCCCTACTCCTAGTATTCTATGCAAGAGACCGTTTAAGCGGTTAACCAGTTAAACATAATGTTTACTCCCTTAACTGCTTAAGCAGGGGCAGGAGACTGGGCTGGAGCGCCCCTGCCCATGGAGTGCTGCTTCAGTCAGGTCAGGCCTGCCACAAACAGGGAAAATAGAGTTTCTCAAATTTGGGGTCCTGACCCAAAAAGTAGTTGAGGGCAGGGGGTCACAAGGTTATTATTTGGGGGTGGGGCTTAGCTGCCAGAGAGAAGCAGCTGGTGGCCAGGTACCCAGTTTTGAAGAAGCACCTTGCTAGCAGCAGCACAGAAGGAAGGGTGGCAATACCATGCCATCCTTATTGCTGCTCGCAGTGACTCTGTCTTGAGAGCTAGGCTTTCAGCCTGCAGCTGACACTGTCCAGCTGCCCAGCTTTGAAGGCAGTCAATACCATTAAAGACAGTGCAGAAGTAAGAGTAACAATGCCACAATCCCCCCTACAATAATCTTACAGCCCTCCCTACAACTTGATTGGGGCAGGATCCCTACAATTACAACACGATGTAAATAGCTGAAGTCACAAAGTTTACATCTCTAAAAATCCTATGGGATTAGGGATAAGCGACTAGTTGACTGATCCTTCGACTAGTTGCTTCCCCCCTCACTTCTACCAGAGGCGGTGGCGGGGCAGGGGGGGAGGGGGAGAGCAGGTGCTGGGGAGAGCAGACTTAAGTTGGTTCACCCCAGCACCGTCTCCGTGGGGTGCTGGGGGTAGTGGGGACCAAGTGCAAGCTGGGGAATCAGGTGATTCCCGGCTTGCTCCCAGTCCCAGATGCTGTGCATCTGCTTTTAAATGTTTTGAGCTAACCCTGCTGCGGCTCCCCTGCTTCTCAACGAATCTACTAGTCAACTAAATTTAACATCCCTAACAAGTATGAAATTGACCAAAATGGATTATGAATTTGGTGGAGCCCTAGTGTTACTACCAGATGCTATAACTCCCACAAACCCTTGCTTCTCACTTATTAAAATCATTCCCCCCTAAAAACAAAGGCACTGCTGAACTTTGGGTGTAAAGTTCTATTTACAGTATTAAAAAGGAAAAGGGAGAGTTGTGTATTTCTCCTTCCCTGGGAAGTAGCATCACCACATCTTACTTTTGTGCTTGCTTCCAGTACCAAAGAAATGCTTGAAACCAATACATGGAAAACAGAGTGACGTCTAAACTGCTTCAAGTTCTTATAAGAAAGAAGGGCATTTTGAAAGCCTCCTCTCTACTACTTCACTCTGCTCTCAGCAAGTCGAGTTCTGATTTAAACAGAACATTTTGCACTTGAGTTCGCCTTGAGAAATAGACCTTAAAAGGAACAATGGGTCTGCTTATCTTCCAATTGTTCCTCACACCCACTACACATACAACAGCCAGCCTTTGCATGATTTACTGTACTCTCAGTGCCAACCCTCCTGTGCTCAATGCTGCGGCTGTCAGAGCACTGCAGCAAGAGACCCCACACCATGGCGCTAGCAGAAGAGGAGATAAAACCGGGGCAAATGAATGACAGTTGAACTCACCAAAAGCTTGTCCGCTGCATTAGCAGCTTGCACACTGCTACAAGTCAGTTCTACTAACATCAAGTCTTCTTCCTACTATTTCAGGGCTTTAGTGGCCTAGTGCTGCCTTTCACCTGTGGAACCTCTAGGTCTACACAGCAAAGAGAACCACAGGCTACTTCTGGCTATGTCTAGACTACAGAGTTTTTCTGGGATACCAAAAACCCTGCTGCGTCCAGGGAATGTGTCTGCTCTTCTGACATCTTTTGTGGAAGAGCAGATATGCTCTTTTGGAAGAAGGGCTCTTCCAAAAGAGGAGGGTTTTCCAAAATTTGGTCCAGTATAGCCTGTCCAAATTTCGGAAAAGCCTCTTCTGACAAAACAATCGGAAAAAGGATATGTAAATTGCATACCTTTTTCCAACAAAAAGCAGCAGTGTAGACATAGCCTCAGTGTTGTGTAGATTCCAGACTCACTCTAAAGCCCAGCCTCTAGCTCCCTCCTATGACCCAGACTCCAACCTGAGCCTAGAAGTGTACATGGCACTAAAACACTCTTAAGCAGCTAGTATGGGCCAGCCACAGGTATCTAGTTGCTATGTAACCATGCCCTTAGTTTCATATGAATGCCAGGTTCCAGAGCTGGGTCACTCAGTCTAGGTTCTATTGGACAATTTGGTCTATATCTTGAACAACAACAGAAGAGAACTTCATAATGCAGACAACGGCAAGGTAGTTCCTTGAGTAAGTAATCGGCATTAAGCATTTCAAATTTGGCAAGACAGCTGTAATCTTTCAATCCAGCTCTTTTTCCAGATTGTTCAAGCTTCCCAGTTTAGGCTTCACTACAAAGGTTTCTGGTCATTATTAGCCTTGGACAACTGGCAAACTACCCAGCTAGAGTATCACTTGAAGTTCCACTGGAATTTAGGTATTCTAGATGAAACTGTCATGCATGAGACATAGCTGCGTTTCTGGAAGCAAATCTTCAGTTATCGTTTGTGCTGCTACAGTATTAAGGACAGCTGTTTATAAATAAAAACAAGAAAGGGAGCTATTTCTAGCATGCAGCAGTTCCACCCTTTCCCATAAAGTACAGCCTCTTTAAAAAGCTGGAACCTAGACTTAACTGCTGCAAGAAACAAAGATGATAGAGCTGGCCTGGTAGAGGTAAGTGCAGACAATTAGTCTTTACATTATCTTTATTTCGTAGGACGTTTTCAAACGTGATTTTGCCCCACTGTTTGAGAACTGGCAGTGGTACCATTACAAATGGTAACAATAGAGCTTCAAATTCAGGCTGCTTTGACACTACCAGAGCAGAGAGGAAACAAAACAACGCGCATGGAGGAAAAATAAGGCCTCCAAACTGCAAGCAGTTCATTCCAGCAGACAGCTGCACTGACACTTGGTACCATGGCCAACACTGGGTCTCTCTCGATACAGGAAACTGCCAAAGAATGGACCCAAATGTTATATCCTGACGAGGTGGCCATTCCAGATCAAAACTGGAATACAGTGACAGACTAGCATGGGAAAGCTTGTTCATGGGTGTGTGGTGGGAACACAGGATTTCCAGTGGCTTGGGCTGCAGCTGTGATACTATTAAAATACAAATTGGTTTAAAAACATTCTATTGTTCAAAGCCCCAACACAAAGGGGAGTTTTTGCTCTGTTTTTGCCATTTTCCTATCCCAGGCCCATTCGACACAGAAAGACTAACTTGCTTTTTACCCTTGGTCTTCTTGCTGGCTGGTTGCTGTTCAGAGTCAGACGGAGATGCAGCTGCATTTTTTTCCCCTGTATCCCTTGTTTTCCCTGGAACAATCCAAGGCATTGCATGCTAATAGTCCTCCTCTTTCAACTATAGCAGCATGTTGGAGTTCATCCTGTAGCACCTACTGCTTCTCAAGCATATAGAATCGTAGAATGCTAGAACTGCAAGGGGCCTCGAGAGGTCATAAAGTCCAGTCCCCTGCCCTCACAGCAGGACCCAGTACTGTCTAGACCATTCCTGATAGATGTCTATCCAGCCTGCTCTTAAACATCACCAGAGATGGAGATGCCACAGCCTCCCTAGGCAATTTAGTCCAGTGTTTAACCACCCTGACACTTAGGAAGTTTTTCCCAATGTCCAGCCTAAACTTCCCTTGCTGCAGTTTAAGCCCATTGCTTCTTGTTCTATCTTCAGAGGTCAAGGAGAACAAGTTTTCTCCCTCCTCCTTATGACACCCTTTTAGATACCTGAAAACCACTATCATGTCCCCTCTCAGTCTTCTCTTTTCCAAACTAAACAAGCCCAGTTCTTTCAGTCTTCCTTCATAGGCCATGTTCTCTAGACCTTTAATCGTTCTTGTTTGGGAGAGACTTGCTTTAGTCTAGGTGTGTCTTACTCCATTTACCTTAGGGCCAGTGCCAACTCTCAAATCCTCCTAGTGGGCCAACAGGCCCCGCTCTGGGGGAAGAGAGTCTCTGTGCCTTCTGCTATCCCGCATGCACTCCTGCCAGCCCCTGCCCCTGGGTGACTACAAATCACTGGCAGCACAGTGGGACTAGAGTAGCTTCCAGCTGCTAGCTCTGTACTGTTGCTGGCATGTCCCTGTGGCCCAGGAGAGGTACATGCAGAGCTGCTCCAGCCATAGAACAGTTTGGGGTGGCTGCCTCAATAGTCTCATGGAGGGGATGGATCCCCTATTCAGATTAGCCCACAAGCCCATGGGTAGGCTGGGGCAGGCAGCAGGGGTTCTGCGACCCACACGTGCTGCAGCGGCAGTAGCTGTGGGGAAGCAGAGTGATGAAGCCGCCTCCTCCGCTGTGCCGCCATCCCACATTGGGGTGCTCCACTTCCTGCCACCACCACGGCAGGTGGGGAAGGGTCCTCCAACCTATGGCCTCCCCCCCCAAGTAATCCCCAAGGCTGCATCCCTCCAGGGAAGGGGCTTCACAGAATGGCCAGCAGAGCACCTGTGCTTTCTCTCATAGGGGTTTCTTGCACAAAAACCCCTCCGGAGAGTCCATACCTGCCTTTTTGCGCAAGAGCTGTAGTGCTAAAAGGAGTTATTACTCATGGGGAGAGGAATAACTCTACCGCCAAAAGCCCTCTGTTCTGCTGATTTACTTGCACAAAAATGCGCTTGAGGTGTGGATGCTCCACTGGTTTTTGTGCAAAAACAGCCATTTTTGCGCAAAAACCTTGTAGTGTAGACGTAGTCTTGGCGTCCCAGCCCAGCAGCTGTCCTGCTACATGCAATTCAGTCCTAAAGGTAGGACTAAGGCTGTTAAATAGCAGTTATTTGGCTAATCATGTAGTCGCTACAAAGGGGGCACCTCTGCAGAGCTGCAGCAGGGTTTGCTCCCAGAGCCGGCACGAGTCAGGACACATCAGACCCAGCTTGCAGAGAGCCCAGTGCTTCTTACTAGATTTAAAATGGAGAGGCACAGTGGGTGAGCGGGGACCCCCACAAACAGGGGCTGTTGCCAGAGCAGCCTTCCCGCCCCTGATAGGCAACAGGGGGAGAAGGGGCAGGTCAGGTGGTACCACAGAGATGATGCTGCAGGGCACCAGTTTTTAAACTGGCTCCCCCCTGCACCAGCTCCTGTTTCTTCCCCCCTCCCACTGCCTCTCATACAGAGGCAGCAAGGAGGGGGAAGCAAGTAGTCAATACTCATTTGGTTACCCGATAAGCTTGTGCTTTTTGGGTAGTCGAGTAGTCGACTACTTGCTTACATCCCTCAGTAGGACAGTAAATGCATTGCTCCACCCACCTTAACAGCAGGAGATGGGTACTACTCTACTGAGGGGGTGTTTAATGCTGTGCTTCATGGTGACAAATGCCATTGGCCAATGGTCAGCCCTCCTGCTGAACAGGGTCCTAGTGCTGTACTTTGAAACTAGAAATTATGCAGAAAGCCTGTTGTGAAAATTTAACACAGGCCTAGTGTAGCTAATGAACTCTTCTGTTCTTATAGCACTTTCCTGCAGCTTAGTTGGCTGCTGGATGAGTCACTACACAATTGTCTCACCGGCTGCCCATTGGATCCACAGCTGAACTCTAAGCATTTTTCAGAATGAGAGTGTTACCTTAAAAGGGTGTTTGTCATAAAACACATAAGAGAGTTAGAGACCTCTATCCCCAGGACAACACACGAACTGGACAGGCGTTTTCCCCCGAAGAACTGGCCACGGTGGAGGTTCCAGCATGAATCACACATCCTTTGTTTATTAATAAAACCCCAACCCTGCCAAACAGAATAAATAGTTCAAATCAAGGTTGTCTCCTGGGCTAGAGATTTGAAAATGTCTTTAGACAACATCCCAGCATGAGAAAACCTTCCTGCTGCCTTGAACTGGAGGAAGCTGCATTTCCACAACACACACCCCCCTTTCCTCAGGCATTAAAACGCTGGCTGATCAGCTTCACTCAATAACAAACCCATGCAGCATTGAAGAACAGCGCTGAAATGTTGGTGGGACACAAACTACATCTACAGCCCAAGTCTCACTATTCCAGTGCACAGTTAGGAGATGGCCAGGTTATGGTAGAACATATCTGAGATACTCATGGGGCCCATCTTACTATCGTACTTCACCACCTTTAACTTTAATTCTCACAGTGCCCCTGTGAAATAGGCCAGGGCCATTATCCCCATTTTACAAATGGGGAACAGAGATGGGCAAGTCACTTAATCTCTCTCTAACGTCACACAGGATGTCAGCATAGAGCAGAAAATTGAAACTTGGTCTGCTAGCACCCTAACCATGAAGCCACCCTTCCAAGCTTCCCCAATACAGTTCTACAATGATGTCCCCTGCGGAGTTTTTCATTCCCTCAGCTTTACTAGAAACCCCCAGCTATACTAGATGAGCACTAGCTACTAAAGGTCAGACTGACAGTGCAGACAGATTGAATAGAAATTAGAGAATGGCAATCAGATGCCTCATTCAAAGCTGACACATTCATCTACCCCCACCCCCCAAGCTGTGATTTACTGAATGATCCTATGCTCTTTATATTAAGCTGAGAGGGGGACAGAATTATTGAGGGCACAAAGATTTGAGGCAGACTGTGGAAGAGGGAGTTGGAACAGCTTGTGGAAGGCGAGGGAGGCAAAAATAGGGCACCCTCCAACTCAACAGTGCCAGGCTTCCTTTTCGGCTGCTATTTCTGGCCCTCTACCCCCTTTTACATCTGCGCTACCCTCACAGCCGTTCAATATCCCAATCTTAGTTCGCACATGAGCAGCAGATGGCTGTTGGGACAAACTGCTGTTGAAAGGAGGGCTGGAGAGGGGACCAGGGAACCTTCCCAATGGAGTGAGAAAAGAATGGAAACATTTGGTATTTTCTCTATTTCTTTATAATCTTTCCCTGCACTTTTCTCCTCTGGCTAGGAACTACATTTTCTTAGCGGAAGGATAAACTAACTACACATCACTTGTCCAGCTAATCCGCAACGTTTTTTCTTCTTTAAATCCAAATATTTAAAAAAAGTTATAAGGAGCCATATAGCAGCTCTTCTTTGGTGGCTGAAGCAACACGTAGAATTGGCTCACTAGAACAGGCCCTGCTCTGATGTTTTTCTGGGTTTCATGCTCACTTGAGCTGCATGATTTCAGTCACCCCCCAACCACATCTTTACAGTATAAGGATGGCTGCAAGCAGCACTTACTCCCTGCCCTCCCCAGAGCTTTGGTTGCACATGCTGTACAGGGGCATCCAAAAGGAATCCTGGCTGAGCTTCTAGGTTGCTGGGTCTAAATGTACTAAACAGCTGGACTGGGAGCCAGCAGAGAATTCCTCTCTAGCTAGAACTGGCTGCCCGACAACTAACAACTACCTTCTCCCCACCACTGTCAGTCACCCACCCACCTCTCACAACTCAGCCAGGCCAACAGCCAAAATCTTGCTTCTGGCAGACAGCCGGGCTGCTATGCCTGCCATTTACTCAAACAAGACAATGGCATGGGGGTAAGAACCAGAGGAGGCAACTAACTTCACAACCAAAGTTTGAGCACATGCTAAAAAACAAAACAAAACAAAAAACCACACAGAAACATTAACAGGTTGTTTTCAGCTATTGAGGGAGGCAAACAGACATACTAATTGACACATACTTTAGTGAGCGTGCATGTAAAATGAGAGCGCTTTCTGCAGTGATGCTTACAATCTCACAAGCTTTTTAAAAATGCTTCATGGCTAGGAGCCTGGAGGGAGGGAAGAAGCCACCAGCTCCGAGTGTCACAAGGACTGGAAAACAACAACAAAACAGGCAGCATTCTACAAAACAACTAAGCAAGACCAGCCCAGGTAAAGATCACATCAAAACCAGCAATACTGAGTCTGAAATGGAAGGTGTAACCCTTCAGGAACACATGGTAACGGAATGGAAACGAAGCCATCTGTTGCTGAATGGGACTGCGGCCCCTAACAAAGTGGCAGTGAAGCACCTGGCATGTGATAAAAAACATGCCTAAAATGATTTGGGGAAAGGGTAAAATGTTTTATCATGGTCTCAAGTCACAGAATCACACTGTCCACTCGGACAGAAAGAAGCAATGCAAGGAGAAAGGCTACTTCCAGATGCTAAGGGGACCTGTAAAGAATGTAAATTGTATTCATGCCTTTTTTTGCTATATAAAGGATGCCTGGTGTATTTTACACACCCTTCTTTAAACCTTTGTAAAATTAGGATAATCAATGTTTATAGTCTCCTGGTTTTGGGGGAGAACTCCTTGGAGAACTAAATTGGAGTGGGAATTCTGAGCAGCACTGATGGAACAAGAATGTTAAATCTTTCACAAAGAGCCGCTCTTCTTCCTGGTTACTATGGGTATCCTACTGTTACTTGGGGGAAGGGGTGGACTTTGCACCACTGTGTATGCGCAGCATTTACATCCCCTGCAGAACAATGACTGACAGGGAAGCAGAGGGGTGCCACAAATCCAATCATGCAACCCTCCCCAGCAGCGCGCCCTCTAGTGTGTGGGTGCACGTGTTCTACGTGCATGAAACCGGGAATTTTTACTAGCAATGTTCACAGGTCTGCACCCCGTGCCCTCTGCCCCTTGTGCTCCGAATCAAGGGCATAGCAGGAAAGTGAGAACCAACTACCTCTCTGGGTCCTTTCTACAGCTTGAGACAGAACCCCTCAGTGCCAACAGCTTTGCTAACATTCCTGCGACTAATCAGGCTTTTCTGTAACTAGTTTTGGTGTCCAGGAGTTCCCCCTTTCCATTACCCCATCACCGTATGAAGTTCTTAACATGCCTAAGATCCCCAGTTTCAAGTCCTGCACAGCCTGCCCCCCCCGCTCTTCCCAGTGAACGACGCCTACAGCTCCTGTTTGTATTGCCTTGGAAAATCCCACATTCTTCTTTGAGTACTTGCACATGTCCATTCCAAAGAACAGTTGCTGGAATTTTTTCTCCCAGCGCAGTTGCTCAACTATTTACCATTGTGGGCTGTATATGCAAGTCTCTGTGTGTTCAGCGGGCTGCATCCACACTACGTATTACCCTCTGTGGCCCTGGAAGTGTCACATGAGCCACAGACCTAGGTATCTGTTGGGTTAGACCCTGCACCCTTTGGTGCTGTGCTCTCAGAGCACATATAAAGGGTCCTGCCTGCCTCAGTTCCTTCTTGCCACCCATGACAGTTGCTGGATTGTCAGTTAATTTTCTCCTAGACTCTTTTCCTATGGTGTAGTGTAAATAGTTACTGCAGTTTTGTAGTTAGTTTTTAATGGTTTCATATGCCTCCTCATTTAGCAAGAGCATCCGCATCCTCGTGCCAGGCAGGGCCAGATTTCCACGTACGCACATGCATAGGGGGTATCAGCATAAGGTTGCCAAATGTGTGGTTTTTTAAAGCCCAATGCAGCTCTTTTTAGCTGTCACTTGCCAGGGGTTTGAGCGTTGCGAATTGCAGTCAGATAGGCTAGTTTGCTGTCCTGCTGCCGCCGACCACCCTGCTTGGGAGTCCTTGGGGAGGGAGCCTCCTGATCTGCTTGCCCTGCTACTTGCCCAGAAGCCCCATATGCTGCATCTCACATCAGGCCCCTTCCCTGTTGGTCATGTTTGCAGCATGCGCAGAATTCTTGTTTGAGGGAGGCAGAATTGTTTTTCTCCTATTCCTGCTGAAACATTAAGGTCCGGCCCTCTATTCAGTGAAAGTCCAGCCAGAGGCCACCTTGGCTTTTCATCCTAGGGCAAGGGTGGGCATAATTTTTAATGGGGAGCCTCTCCAAGATTTTGATAAGTAGTCAAGGGCCACACTTCTATGGAGGGAGTGCGGGGTCTAGAACAGAGTTTGGGTGCAGAAGGGATCTTGGGATGGAGGACTGGGGTGCAGGAGGAGGTGTGGGGTCTGAGAGGCAGTTTGGGTGAAGGAGGGGGTTATGATCTGGAGCAGGGGCTCGGGATGCAGGGTCCATGAAGGAGTAGGGGTGCAGGAGAGGATTCTGGCCTGGGGAGAGATATAGGAGGGGGTGCGGTGTCTGGGAGGGAGCTGTGACCTGAAGGAGGTGGGGAGAGGGGATATAAAGGGGTTGAGTGGTGACCTGGGGCAGAGGGGGCAGTGACCAAAAGGCTGTGGCTAGGACATGCTTACCTAAGCAGCTCCCAGCCAGCAGCTCCACAGGAACCTGAGACAGGCCCCATGCCTGTCTGCTCCAGCACTGGGAGGGGGAAATGAGGAGGGTTCCCTCACTGCTCCTGCCTCCAGCAAACTCTCTCAGCTCCTATTGTCTGGAAACTGGCCAATGGGAGCTGAGGGATTTTGCTGGGGGCAAATCATGACCATGCGCAAATTCTCCTGTCCCTCCTCAGCTTGCAGAGCAGTTAGCAGACAGCTGTTTAAAACAGCGTAAGCTGCGGTGTAGTAAGGGTGTTGGCGAAGTGGCAGCAGGCTGGATCCAGCCCGCTAGCCACCTCTTGCCCACCCATCCTAGGTTGAGTTCTGATCCATTTTTTCTCCCTCACAAGATGGTGTTCAGTTCTCTCAAAGGCTTAGCGGGTATACCCCCTGGTTAGAGAACCCATTCTTCTCTGGGACCTAAACCTTGTCTTGGGAAAACTCATGGGTCCACTATTTTAAACCACTAGCAACTGTTCATTGTTACACCTCTCCTGAAAAGCAAGGTGTAATCACTAAAAGGGTATTAAGAGATCCTGGCCCTTACATTGGCGCCCCCACATAAGATCGTCTTAAAGAAGAAGGATCAACTGTGTCCACACTCACAGTCCCTCTCAAAAGCGGTCTTGCAATTCCACTCCAGTGCTGGTATTCTACCCTAAGCTGCAGGCAGGCAGGAGGGGAAATGATGACTCTACCCTTTGGATACGACTACACTTGCTCCCTAGTTTGAGTTAGGGATGCAAATGTAGGCGACCGGAATTGCTCATGAAGCGGGGATTTAAATATCCCGCGCTTCATTAGCATGATCTCACTGGTGCGTTACTCTGCTCAACAGCTGTTTTGAAAGTGACAGTGTGCGCCGGAACACGTTAATTCGAACGAAACCCCTTGGTTCGAACTAACGCATCCTGGTGCACACTTTCACTTTCGAAACAGCTGTTGAGCGGAGTAACGCGCCAGCGAGATCATGCTAATGAAGCATGGGATATTTAAATCCCCGCTTCATTAGCAATTTCAGTCGCCTACATTTGCATCCCTAGCTTGAACTAGGGAGCAAGTGTAGACGTACCCTTTGATATTCGTGGCCTTCTAGATACAAGTGACCAAACCATTCTACAGATCAGTTCAGCTGTTTGCAGCCATAGAAGAAAGAATGAAGAGCCTCCCCATCAACACGCCGAGAATGTCATCCTGGATCACTTCATGCACCTGGGCGTGCTCGTATTTGCGAGCACCTTACCCCGCCCCCCACCCCAGCTAATCTGTTTATTCCACAAGGCCTCCTTAGCCACCTTCTCACCACAAGTCCCTATCCAGGTCATCTGCAAAGCAGCCACCTGGTTGTCAGTGTGCATGTTCTCAGTGCACTATGCTATCTCCCAGCAGGCTAGAGACGATGCCAACTTCGCCCACACAGTCTTGCCTCTCTTTGAATTTCAAGCCCACCTCCTGGACATCATCTTGTGAGTCACCTCTATTCAAACAGACATGTGCAAGCACTTAAAGAAAAAACAGTTACTGCCCTTTGTGTAGCTATTGTTCTTCAAGATGTGTTGCACATGTCATGTCCATTCCAAGCCCACCCTCCAGCCTCTCTCAGAGCGTCAGTTGCAAGAAGAAACGGAGGGCAAGTGGGGTTGGCCGTTTCCCCTTATACTGATGATATACGCATGTGGGCACCAGAGGGTGCTGGAGTCTAGCCAACAGATACCACTAGGGAAAATAAATTGGGCAGCTGCTCAGGGCACACACATACCTACACTGGAATAGATATATGCAGCATCTCTCAAAGAACAACAGTCACAGAAAAGTTAGTAACCGCTTTCCCCCTTCTTCCAAGAGCACCCCAAAGCCCAACTCCAAAGTCACGCTCTGGAGCAGTCAATGAAGCCCCAGGCCAACCCAGGGTCATCATCCCCACCCCAGCGCCGTGTGTTGGCTTGGGGTGCTTAATAGCAACACTCTTAGTCAGACATTCCTAGCTCCAGACTGGTCAGAGACCAGGCATAAGGACTCTCACAGGGAATGGAAAGAGAGTGAGGACAAAAATAGGAAGTGGGAGAAATCCCCTCCACATGGCCTCTTGGGACTACCTCCCCTGGACCCTACAAATCTAGCGAGACTCCATGCATGATATAGGTGTGTCAGGAGCTCACAGACGCATGGATCCAAACTGCCATTACAAGAGCACCCCAAAACCACCAGCCTTGGAAGGCTCAAGACTAACCTCAGCAGCGGTGAGAGAGAGAAGAGAACAATCATTGGCTACATCAACAAGAAATGGTCTAGATCAGGGTTTCCCAGCCTATGGGTTGGGACCCAAATATGGGTCGCCATTACATTTCAAAAGGGTCGCCAAGTGCCTCCCCAGGTGGCTCTGTCCCCTCTCCTCCCCCCGTTTTTGAATTGCCTTGGGTCACCAAGTCTTCCTGAATTGTCAAAATGGATCCCCATCTGGAAAAGGTTGGGAACTGCTGGTCTAGGCAGTACTGGGTCCTGCCATGAGGGCAGGGGACTGGACTCGATGACCTCTCAAGGTCCCTCCAGTTCTAGTGTTCTATGATTCTAACAGCAGGAAGGAGGATGTGGCAGTCCCAACATCAACTGCCTGACCAAAATCAGTACTTACAGATACACTAACAGGCACAATCCCCTCCCGCTCCCTGCCCCTTAGGCCCAGGTACATGATCCTTGCCCACCTGGTACTCTGTTCTGACCCAAAGTTGCCAATACTCACCTCTAGAGAGAGACCCACACCACTGATGCAGCCATCTATCTATCTGCCAAGGAATCACAAGGCATACAGCACCAACAGCTCTGCCAGTGGAATCTGAGGATTTGCATTCACATTTGAACTAGAGGTGGACACAGCAGCTCTTCCACCTGCTCCAAGGTGTGTGCTCAGCCTCAACGGGGGTTCAGAGCCTCCTGGACAACCTTACACTTCCAGGTGGCAAAATACTGGACTTCCTAAGGAGGGTCAGATTACTATGGATTGCCTCCTCTTGGGGGAGGGCACGTAGTAGGCCCTTTAAAGCCCCTGCCGCAGGTGCTACGGTCCTACCATAGCCCACCCCAGAAACAAGCAGTGAAAGTGGGCCCTCCAGGTCTTCAGGGAAGCAGCCAATCAGAATGCAGCAGGCTCAGTTAAAAGGAGCTGCAGGGCCTGTGCAGTTCAGTTGCTGACCTGGACCAGAAGAGTGAAGAAGGACTAAGGGGCTATGAAACTCCACAGGTAAAGACACTAGGGAGAATTTTTGCTCAAGTAAAAAGTTCAGAAAAGGGCAACAAAAATGATGAGGTGTTTGGAACGAGTGCTATATGAAGAGAGATTAAAAAGACTGGGACTTTTAGCTTAGGAAAGAGGAGACTAAGGCTGTGTGTGGCGGTGTATGCCCAACCTATCACAGGAGTGAAGATATCCTGGAGTGAGGACACCACTTGATTGGCCTCAGGGTCAACAGCCATCTCTCTAGTCTGTAAGTCTTCTGGTCTCTGGTCAGTAGGCCATTCTGCCCTGCAAGCAGGGCTACTCATGGACTCAGTGTTGTTTAAAGTCTGTAAGCAGTTTTTGTATTAGGGCAGTATGGCCTAGTAGCCAAAGTCAGTGAGATTGGGGGTAGAGGGACCTGGGCCCACCCTGCTCCACCAGGTCCCAACCCAGGGCCCTGTGAGCTGCAGATCAATCTACCGCTCTCTCAGCGGGGAATCCAGCCGAAACATACCGAGTGTACTTGGGTGGGAGAGGCGGCTCCTGCACCCTCCCTGGGTCGCTTCCTAATGGTTCTGCTGGGGTGTCATTCCACATCGCGGCTGGGTCTCCTGGCTCCCTGGCAGTGGTTTCTCTCTGGGGCTCCGCTGCGGCTGAATAGCGGCAGCCTCCTGGAACTTCAGTTCTCTCTGTCTGGAACACGGGCTGTAGCAGCTCCGGAGTTCTGGCTGGAGGCCCTTCTCCTTCCCTGGCCAAACTAGACTGAGCTGCTCTCTGGCCTTTTATAATGCCTCAGCACTTGGAGCATGCCCAGTCTGGTTGAAGGGGCGGGACTTCGTCTGCCCTCAGGGTTTTCACCCCTTCTGTTCTAGCGCAGGGTATACCCACCCTGTCACACAGGGATATAATAGACGTCTATAAAATCATGACAAACATGGAGAAAATGAATAAGGAAAAGTTATTTACTTGTTCCCGTATCATAAGAACTAGGGGTCACCAAATTAAATTAATAGATAGCAGGTTTAAAGCAAACAAAAGGAAGTTTTTCTTCACAAAGTGCACTGTCAACCTGTGGAACTCCTTGCCAGAGGATTTTGTGAAGACTAGGACTGTAATAGGGTTCAAAAAAGAGATAGACAGATTCATGGAGGTTAGGTCCATCAATGGCTATTAGCCAGGATAGGTAGAAGTGGTGCCCCTAGCCTCTGTTTGTCAGAGGCTGGAAATGGATGACAGGAGAGGGAACACTTGATGATTCCCTGTTCTGTTCACTCCTTTTGGGGCATCTGGCATTAGCCACTGTCAGAAGACAGGACACTGGGCTAGATGGACCTTATGTCTGACCCAGTATGGCCGTTCTTATGTTCTGAAGCAGGGATAGGATTGTTACAAGTTCTCCAGGCAAAAAGGATCTCGTATTGCTTCCTCTGCTTGAACTGGTGGAGACTCCTCCACAACAAGGCTCATATAGCTAGAGCTCAGGCTACCTCAGTGGCTTCTCCTGAGGCTGTTCCCCTCCTAGAGATCTGTAGAGCAGCAACCTGGGGCTCCATGCATACCTCTTTTAGACATTATAGCCTAGTACATGCACATCTTTCAGCGTGGTAAAATGGCCCTGCAGCCTGTGATGCAGCATGGTTCTTCGCACCCTCCTCCGCTAGGAATACTGCTGTGAGTCATCCTCATTGATGGTCCCCAGGGACCATCACTCAAAAAGCAAGGAAGGTTACTTGCTGCAGTTCTCTGGGATGTCTGGTTCCTGTGGGCATTTCACTGCCTTCCTCCTTCCCCTCTGCTTCGGAACCTTTCCTAAGGGGACTCCCAGAAGAGAAGGCATTGGAGAGGGGGCAGGCTGCGCCACTCTTTATGCCCTTGTGTCAGAGCCCATCCACACCCATAGGGGTTTACCCAGAAGGATCACACATCTCAAAGAACTCCAGTTACTGTCAAGTAACCAACCATCCTTTCTCCAGAGGAAGAATGGGTGTTCCCAAAGCAGACAATGTTTAAACCAGAGGTTCTCAACCTGTTTATTGTTGTGGGCTGTATATCAAGCCCACAACAGGTTATGTGGGGCTACAGGTTAAGAGCCACAGTGCCCCCCCCACCTCCCTACAGTCCCCTATGCCTAGTCCCCCCACGCGCAGAGACCCCTCCAGAGTGGGGCTGGGCACTTTGACTCTGGCATCCTGCCACACAGGGGCAGGCCGCCAGGATCCATGCATCAGGGCAGGAGTGGAGCTCCAGGTGCAGGGTGGCAGCCAAGACTCCCAGGCTAAGTCTACACTAGATTTTTTTGTGTGGAAGAGGCAATACAAATGAAGTGCTCATTAGCATTTTCTCACACTTCATTTGCATAATCTCCTCTGATGCTTTTTGCACAAAAACTAGCAGTGTAGATGGATCCGTTTTGTGCAAAAATTCCCTTTTGCCCAAGATCCGTATACTTCCTTTTTTGAGGCATAAGGATTTTGCATAAAAGGGGTTTTTGGTGCAAAATGGATCCGTCTACACTGCTAATTTTTGTGCAAAAAGCATCGGAAGAGATTATGCAAATGAAGCATGAGAAAATGCAAATGAGTGCTTCATTTGCATTGCCTCTTCCAGAAGAAAAAAAAAACGTAGTGTAGACATAGCTTCAGTGTGTCCATGGAGTCCCACCTAATCCCAGGTACCCTGGAAACCCTGGTTCCCAATTCCCCCCCCCCCCGCCCACCTCCTTACTGCCCCAGGGACCCTCCACCCCCACAAACCTGCCCAAAGACCCACTCCCCCACCCCTGCAGCACTCACCAGGGACATGCTGGCAGGCGTGCACAGCAGGATGCCAGACACCGACTCCCCTTCAGCTAGCCCCACCCCCACCACAGCAGAGCAGCAAAATTTGAAATTTTTTAGCACACAGCTAGACCGCAGAGGTGGGCTAATTAGGCCACACGCAGCTTGCGGGCGATAGGTTGAGAACTGCTGGCTTAGACAATCTACTCAAGTTTCAATACCCTACGATATCAGAAACCCAGCATGCTCCAAAGAACTTTCCATCAATCATGGGAAGCCAGAGCCTAATATTTCTTGTTTAAAACAAATGAAGCGTAAGCCACCAAGCATTTTTAGAAACCCTCAAACCATCTGATTTTTTTTTTTACATCCTACGGTGCCAGCAAAGGACAGGAATGTTTACTTGCCTTTTACAGTCAACTTTGTCTATTATCAGTGTCAAGGTGTGGGACTGCAGCTCTTCCAGAGCAGCTGGCAAGCTGTGTTTCAGAGATGACATAAGGGCGAGAGTTATTGAGACTATTTCTGATGCTGTTTGGGAGAAGGGTTGGAAAAGGAATTGCATTAGTTGGCTTACACCAAACCCCATACCAACAAGTGTGAAGGAAGAAAAGAGCATCTAATACCTTGAGCATCGCATAGGTCTGAGATGAAACCAACAAACAGGATGTGGAGCAAACTGGAAAGAAGCAGCAGTTGAAACCAACAGCAGCAAAACAATCAAAGCAATGGCTTAAGGACCTACAGAAAGGCATAGCTTTCCCTCCACTGGTGGTCCAAAGGCTTTGGTCCAAAGATTTATGGGTCATAAAAGCTAATGATGGAGAAATGAAATAAAGTTGTGAACACTTACAGATTATGTACATGGTATTTTACAAAGCAACTGTTATACTTACTGTGCCACTTACTGCATAGAATGGCTGACACTCCTCAGCATGGTTGGCATCAGGGCCCAATTATTGGATTCCTTTCCAATTACATTTTTACCGATTTGTTTTGATACATGACAGAGGCCTGCATACCACATTGTTTCTTTGCTATTTGTAAAGAACAAACAGGGTGCTTAGCAGTGTCCAGATATCTACACGACAAGAGACTCACAAATTATACTTTTCCGCACAATCAGACCATTTTCAAGACGTTTCGTCGCAACAGTGCACAAATTAAGAAGCCGCTGACTTGCTGTGTATTCTGCAGCAAATTACATCACTGCCTTAATTTCTGCAAGTGTAATAAAATGAAGATAATACTCAAGACACCTGCTCACTTATGCCACAAGGAGCAATAAAAGAGGGAAAACATTATGTATGTGCACTGCGCATGCTCCACAGTTACAGGAACAGAGTAAACTGTGGCGCCATATACTGCATCTTCAACGTAGTACTTCAATACCAGGAGTCCAACTATCCAGACCTTTATAGGAGAGAAAGCATTTCAGTACCGCTGTCAATAAAATGGCCTAACAGAATTTAAGCTCTGGTATCTTCTAACCTACCTAGTGGTATAAGCCTCCAGCTTCTAGCTCTGCAAAGCTATGGGATATTGATCATTCAACTCACTGCTGGTCTGGGACTGATTATTGCCCATCCTGGATCTCAAGCCAGCAGAATCTGAGAGAGGAGGTAATACTTGTGTGTCAGGTTGAATTAAGGAAATATGGCAGCTCTCTGAAGCTGCTCAAGGGAATGTCGGACACTTAGGCTACGTCTACATTGGCACGATCTTGCGCAAATACTCTTTAACACAAGAGTTCTTGCGTTAAAGTATTTGCGCAAGAGAGCGTCTACACTGGCATGTGCCTGTGCGCAAGAGATGTGCTTTTGCGCAAGAGCATCCATGCCAGTGTAGACGCTCTCTTGTGCAAGAAAGCTCTGATGGCCATTTTAACCATAGGGCTTTCTTGCGCAAGAAATTCATGTTGCCTGTCTACACTGGCCTCTTGTGCAAGAACAGTTGCGCAAGAGGGCTTATTCCTGAGCGGGAGCATCATAGTTCTTGCGCAAGCAGCACTGATTTCACACATTAGAACGTCCGTGTTCTTGCGCAAGAACTCGCGGCCAGTGTAGACAGGCAGCAAGTTTTTGCGCAAAAGCAGCCGCTTTTGCGCAAGATCGCACCAATGTAGACACAGCCTTAGGGATGACAGAATTGTGGGCAGAGAGCAGGGTTGCTGCAGGGTGCATGACAAGGGATCTTATTACAGTGCTCCACAGTTTATCAACTGGATCTCTCCACTACAGAGTTGGTCTGTATTATATGGCAGAAAGTGAGAGGAAATAGCTCAGTATCTAGGGGAGGGACGTCAAATATCGGTTACTTGAATAGCTGATTAATCTCATGAATTCTTATCGGTTACTTGACTATTCTACAGTCCCCGGGGGATGAGGCCAGCAGCTCTGGACCCACTCCCAAGGAGCCCCCTGCCACTCAGCGCTGCTGCCTCTGATACAGAGGCAGCAGCACAGGGTGGCAGCAGCCCGTCTGGGGTGGCGGGGGTCTGAGCTCCCGGACCTGGCATGAGCCAGAATGGAGCCGGGCTGCCTGCCCGTCTGGCTCCTAATACACTTTAAATGCAGAGCTGAAGAAGGGGTAGGTCCTGGACCTGGTGCAAGATGGGATTGAGTTGGGCTGCTGGCCAGCCTGGTGAAAAAAATTTACTGGTGGGGGTGGGAGGGAATGCGTGTAGTCTATAGCATTAACCTATACGTTTTTTGCTTATCAGTTAATTGGTTAATCGACTATACTATTACATCCCTAATCTAGGGGTTTGATTCCTCCTTGCCTTGAAGTTTGTTTTGTCTTTAACACTCGTGCAAAGTGGTTGTTAAATGCTACCATTGATGTGAGGAAGAGAAGAATTCTGATTTGGCATGTTTTCCTCACAAGTACGAGCTGTAAAGCAGTGGAGAACTGGACTTAAGATGCCTTCATCTGCATGTATCCTGCTAATAAATCTTTTGCCACGTCTGAATAGTTAATTGTTCCTCATGTCAAAGGGACTGTAATCCCACACAATATTCAGCGGCCTTGACTCTAACCATTACTATTGTAGTCCCCTTACTAAAGGTGTCTCTGCTTATTTTCTGGGAAGACCCTGTGTGCTGCAATCCACCCTCACAGACTACAATTCCCATGAGCCCTTGGGAAAAACAGGAAGGACGTGATTCTTGTGTGGGAGATCTGAGTCTCTCCACATGTGTGGAGGAAGACTCAGCAGTCTGTGGACTCATCCCTCTGTTTTTGGAGCAGAAAGGGAGCTAGGCTGCTGTGGAGGAGTTTGATCCAGTTCGGGAGCAGTTATGTGGCAGTTACAGACTGGGACAGCGAGCCTTTGGAACTGGGATCTAGCTGGCTGCTTCTGATTGCCCTAGAGGGGAGGCCGTTTGGCTGTACTTGTGTCTAGAAGCTACTCTGTATCCAGCACACAGAAGGAGACTGAGTAACTGGGCATTTTTGGGGAAATGCTGCCTGGGACAGACCTCAGAGATAGACTAACTCTGGGTTCAAAGAGAGGCAGAGGGGCCAACCCAGTGAACCAGAGCTGCTGCGTAGCTTGGACCCACATACACCCTACCTACAGAGAATCTCCATTACAGCTGAAGTTCTTCAAGCGCGCCCACGCAATCAAGAGTCTGGGACTCTGAGTCAAGGGGTGTGCACACGCTGGGGTGGGATAAATATTGGCAGCTAGATAAGGTCCTTTTACTTCTGTGTACTTTGTTAATTGATGTTATTCACTGTTAATTTGTTAAAGCCTGTTTAAGTTAAGTAAAGGTTGTTCATTCTAATGCAATCTATTAGATGTATATTATTTATGATTTGTAATTGTTGTTCTGGAGTTAGAGCCAGTTTATTGCTGGAATAAGTTTATTCCTGGAGGCTCCCAAGGCACACCAGTGTGTACAGGGCCAGCCAGGTGGAGGCACCGCCATTGTACATTCTTTATGAGCAAGGGACTGCAGCAAGTGGGTGGATAGGTTTTCCCCAACCAAACATCACCACCACTGGGGTACTCAGGATCTCCTTTTTATGTCAAGACCATCAGGCCCCCCGGCACGCCTGTGAGTGTGACCTGCTCCTGAGTAACCTGGGGAGGAAAAAGAGGGTTACACTATATTTCACATACAAGTCGAAGTGGGCTGCACTCTACAACATGGATACCAACCCCAGATCCCCTAGCCTTAGGCAATGCAACAAAAGACAGCAATTAATATTGATAGGAGCCTGAACCACTCTTATTCACCAGTGCTTAGACACAAATGTTGGCCAAGTGCCTCCTTGACATGTACAATACAGGCAGTCCCCGGGTTACATGGATCCGACTTACATCGGATCCCTACTTACAAACGGTGTGAGGCAACCCCGCACTAGCTGCGCTTCCCCAGCAGACCGCCGAGACGCGCCGTGGTCCCGCCGCCCACGTCCTCGCGGCGAGAAAGCCGCTCATCTCCCTGGTCTGCTGGGCCCCAGCAGACCAGGAGACGCGGAGCGGCTTTTCTCAGCAGACACCTCAGCTTGAGAATAAAGGACTGAGGGAAGTGAGGTGTGGGAGAATAAAACTGAGCTCTGGAAAAATGTTTGGCTAGAGTTTCCCCTACAATATGTACCAGTTCCGACTTACATACAAATTCAACTTAAGAACAAACCTACAGTCCCTATCTTGTACGTAACCCGGGGACTGCCTGTAAGGTTTTCAAAGCCCCAGGAGGTGGCATTCAAAAAAGTCTCTGGGTAAATTACCTAACCATCTACTATGTTGGAAGAATGCCACCACAGGGTCTCAATTTGAGCTGCGTATGGACTCGGGGTATTCAAAGCAGACAGAGGAACCATACCCTGCTTTAGGACCCCTGCTGCAGCATGTGCCCTGTGGAATGGTGTACCGATTACCCAAGCCAGGTACCAGTGTGGGTTTCACCTTCTCAGTAGCATCCTGTGCTGAAAGTTGCATGCATCAGTTTGGGACTGATCATGGGCCCTGATTTTTTCCCCTGAAGCAGCTACCAGTCAAAAGCTGGGGAGGGTTCTCCAGTTTTGAGTAAAGATTAATCATGAAGCAGCCATTCAGGTCACTACATATTCATGGCTTACACAGCACCGTTCCTCTAGCGATCTCAAAGCACCGTACAAAGTACCATTACCTCCATTTTAGAGATGGAGAAACCATCGGACAGAGAGGTGAACTGAACTGCCAAGGAACTGAGCCCCGAAGTGTCCAGGAACCAGCGCAAAGCTCTTCCCCCATGAGCACACCGCCTCCCTTCCAGAGCTCCAAGGCGTTTGCAATAGAGGGGGAGCAGTCTGTTGCCTTGGGAGCCGCTTGCTTAGGGCAATCCTAAAGGGCTGTGTGGTTATAGCTGTGGAACATGGCACTCACGACGAAGGCAGCTGAACTACCGCACCAAGCTCAACAGACAAACCTCAGCCTCCCTTCAAAGATATAACTACAGACTCCAAAGGCAGCAGCAAGCACACAATTTGGCTGGCCCATTAAAGGCTCCCATCACCTCTCAGTCATCTCCTGATGCAACACAAAAACGGTGCCAAAGTTGCGATAAAAATGCTCGGGGTAAATGTCCCAGAGTAGCCTCACCAGGTGGCAGGGGTGGGGGAGGTTAAAGCACAGCCTGTATAACAATAATGACACAGACACATGGAACAGGAACAGTTATTCATTTACAGCCCCATAAATTAGTAAGCCTGTAAAAATAAGAGCCACAATGAAAGAGATCCTGACTACAACCAAAAGGGAAACTTCCTTGCTATGCAAGTCATGTTAATTACGACAGGCAGATTTAATAAATCAGTTCCTGGCTCAACATTTTCACCTATAAAATATATGTTTACAATTATTCCCCAGCCCTGGAAAGATCTGCCAGCCATCTAATTGTTCACATCTCCAGTGGTATGGGAAGTACATTACAGGGTTTATTACACCCAGTACCCCTTTCAGAATTTTCTAAAATTGCTCTTTTTGAGATTTAATCTAGGAAACACACTGAAGCACGTTTCAGTACAGATGATGGTGCTGTGGGGATAAAGGAAGGGTATATTTTCTTCTCCAAACAATCAGAATAGGGAGCTCCTTTATTCCTGTCTGTACTGTTTCAATTCACAGTCTGGCTGCTGAGACAGCTCTTCCTCTTAAAGCCTGGCAAAAAGTCAGGCAGCAAAGCTGCCTGTTCCAAAGGACTGCCAACGGGGTGTGCTGGAAGCGTCTCCTTGTGTTGAATGTTTGAACGAGAAGGTGAGGAAAGGGAGTTTGGCGAGACTATAACTTGAGCTCCCTGTCAGGTTTCATGGTAAAAGGTTCCAGCCTCTCGCTTTCAGGCAGCATGCTGTTCAGCTTCTCCATGAGCGGTACGGTCTGGTCAATGCCCATCTGGATGCGGCGGAGGATGGCAGACATCTCGTTGACCTTCTGGATTTGCTCTGCATACTTGGCGTACCTTTTCTGGCGCTCCTGCATGAAGCTGTAGAGCGTTTCCACTGAGAGATCCATCTATTTAAAAACAAAATAGCAAGGGCCACATTAGGCATTTGAAATCTCTAGCCTTTTAGTGGGACATGGGGACTCTTACCAGTGACCAAGTATTTACTTACCAGTGATCTACTGGCAGCTATAAACCCGAGCTTCTCTGGCAGCTCTCACCTGCCCCTCTCTACAATTAGACAGAATGTGTACCCACCCATCATGGAAGTGGTATGGATCAGTTAGTGCTGGCACGACACTGTGCATTTATATTGGTTATTTCATTTTCCAAGTAATTCACACAAGTCATCTGTTCCCAACTTTCTAATCAACATTTTTTAAACCTATTAAGTATTCCAGCTGTTAGTCATTTTGTTATAAATGACTGACAGGATAAATCCTGTATTAAAAAAATTGCTTATTGACATCGTGTCTACATCTCTCTCATTCACAGCACTTGGGAGTATTTACATTCCAAACACTCTGAAACCCCAAATACCCACGCTTGCCATGGCTCAGTCATATGATCACACACTTGCACACCCTTCAGTTTGCTGACTCTTCAAACTCTGGTATTTCCAAGCACTTAGGCAGAGGTCTTGTCTCTGGCATGCAATATTGGCAAGTGGGAGTCAATCATCAGCTGAAGTAGGATAAATATACAGAGCTGTGAACGTACTACATTCAGTCTCTGCAGAAAAAAAAACTACTACCACAGTCACGAAGGAAGAAATGCTAAGTGGGGGCTATATGAAGAAGGGGAGAGAGCCAATATGATGGCCCACAGGCCTTCTGTTCTCATGGCCACCCGTTCAAGTTACCATAGTGGGGCTTGCACTACTGCAGTGACTTTCAAGAATCCAGTCACACTAGTGTAACATGGGAGGAAGAGAAGGATTTCTGATCATGGAATACCTTCCCTGTTTCCTTAATCAGCACCGTGTCTGTTCTGCTGGTATGAACAGGTTTGACTATGATTGCTCATTTCAGCTAACTGCGGCTACCATTTGACAGAGGGTGTTGACTCCAGTAACCAGAGGCTCCACAGTGATGTACAAACTAGCAAGCTTTGCTGACCAAGTTTGCACTGCACACTTACCCACATAGCACTCCCTACGTAGGGTTGCCATGTGTCCGGTATTGACTCTGACAGTCTGGTATTTTTGCCTCTTGTCTGGTAAAAAAAAATTCAGAAAATACTGGACACCTAAAATGTCTGGTATTTTCTGATTTTTTTCCCCCTGCCAGGAGGCAAAAATACCGGACACCTGGCAACACTACACACACTCAGCAACTGGGCCCAGCCCCCCGGCTTTCCCCGCTTACCTGGTTCTGCAGGGAAGCTGCCTTCTGGCTCCGATCAAGAAAACAAGATGGCCACCAGCAAAAAGCCTAAAGACTTTTCTTAAAGGGGCCATGCTGTTTTAATGCTGGGTTTTTTTTATTGCTTAATAACTAACAACTCTCAGGGTCTTTTTTTTTTTTGGCTCAACAACTTTGGTCTCCCCCCCCCACCCCCAACGGAATTTTTTCCCTGGTGTGTTTTTTTGGGGGGGGCCGGAGGGGGTGTCGATATTTTTGGTTAAACCATCTGGCATCCCTATCCCTACGCAGCTTGGGTCCTGTCCAGGCATGCGCTATGGAAGGATTCTCAGGGAGCAGCCTCTTTAGCTCAGTGGTGGGCAACCTGAGGCTTGCAGGCAGCCCACTGGGGCTCCACCTACAGCCCACACCTCATCTCTGCCCTCTTCCCCCACCCGTGTCATGCACTGGAGCCCTGCACTTACCTACTCCTCTCCCTCCCTCCCCGCACTTTCGGAGTGCCTGATGCGTGGCATTCAAGATCTGGGATCAGCTGGTTTACGGCAGAGTGCTGGAAGGGAAGGTGGCAGAGGCTTGGGAGAAGGGGCAGAGAGGGGATGCACAGGCCACAGGTGGAACCTCGATGGCCCACATGCAGCCTGCAGGTTTGCCACCACTAGATTTCAATCTTGCAGCCCACAGAGACAACGGAGGGCGGCTCACCTCACTAGTCTTGGTTGCCCAGTGCTGCTCGAGCTGCTCCACAGTCCTGCTTGTGAATTGCGAGAGGAGGTCCATAATACCACATTCGTTAAATGAACACTGAATTTGGCTGATGCAGTCCACACCAGCAATGTCTGGCAAGAGCTCAGGAAGAAAAAAAGCAGGGAAGGGCTCAAGGCAAAAGTTTTCAGGCAAAAATATTTTGCTAAGAAACTGAAGTTACAAGTAGTATTAAAATATGTGTGTCTCTTTCATTGCCCTATGGAGTTAGGAGCATTTTTTCTATCACCTCCACCAATGCTGGACACTGTACCAATTAACCTTTCATTCTTTCTAGCCTGCTTTCTGTCTATCTGAGGCTGAAATCCTCACTTTCCCCTCTGTTCTATCCTGTGGATTCCTCTCTCTACCCTTTCACACATGAGACAAAATAAAAGCCAGCAGAGCAGGAAACTCCAAATAGCGTGGAAACAATTTAAGCCTGCTTAGGGGTTTCCATTAAAACTCCAACTCAATACTTTAATGCTAGCTCTGTATATTGTAGTGTGTAAAAGTAGATCGCCACCAGGTCTGCCTGGGATGGAAGTAAATTCAAACCAGTGCCTAGAAATGACCCACTTAATGAGAGAGAGTACTGTGATATGGTAGCTAGCTAGAATCCTTTCAAAAAAAGTCAACATGCCTTATTAAACAGAGCAACACAGGGCCTGAAGTAGATACCTCCTTTGGTAGTGACATTTTCCTTAAGATCATTTTTCATCCGGCCTCAAAACCCCAAACAGGCAAAGCTTATCTTTACAAAGGCTGGAACATAAATAAATAATTGGAAGCATTAGCTTCTGTATAGCACATTTTATTAATAGCTCTCTAGGTACTTTGTGAATGTTGATAAGTATTATTAGGGCCCTGCCAAATTCACGGATATGAAAAATGTCACAGACTGAAATCTTGTCTCTCCCCGTTAAATCTGGTCTTTTATGTGCTTTTACCCTATTCTAAACAGATTTCTGGGGAGGAGGAGGCCAGCATTTTTCATACTGCAGGCCCTGCCCCAAAAGGGAGCTTGAGGGGATCATAAGGTTATTTTTAGGGAGATCATGGTACTGCCACCCTTTCTTCTGTAATAACCTTCAGAGCTAGGTGGCTGGAGTGGCAGTGGAAAGGCACCCAGCTCGGAAGGCAGTGCTCCATCAGCAGCAGTGCAGAAGTAAGGATGGCCACCCCATCCCATCCTCAATTCTGTACTGCTGTTGGCAGAAGCTCTGCCTTCAGAGCTAGCCCCGGCCCACCAGCCACCAATCTCCTGCTGCTCAGCTCTGAAGGCAGCAAGACTGCCATACCAGCAGCAGCGCAGAAGTGAGGGTAGTAGTATTGCAACACCCCCTACAATAACCTTGCAACCCCCTAATCCCCTGAACTCCTTTTGGGTCAGAACCCTTACAACAACAACACTGTGACATTTCAGGTTTCAACAGATGAAATCATGAAATTTACTATTTTTAAATCCCTGTGACTGAAACTGAAGAAAATGGATTATGACTTTGATAGGGCCCTAGTCATTATCCCCATTGAGGGGAACTGGAGACATAGAAAGTTTGCACTTGAAAAAACACTGGGATTGTGCTACTTGTGGATGTGCAGACAAAGTAAAAAAAAAAAAGTTGGTCCCACTCCCCAAAAAAGGTGGGTGAGTTCGCTTTGTGGCAGTTGTTTTCCACATGCATAATCCAGGTTGTCTATATTCTGGAAGACTATGGCAACTGCACACCTCCTGATCTCACAATACGTTTGAAATTTGAGCAACTGACAGAGGAAATGGAATTTTTTAATCGCTGTTTTTAAATCATGTTCTATGTTAGCATCCATTTGTAATGCCAATGTCTGTCTGTGCATTTGGGCCGGTCATTGTCGTAAGGCCAGCTGCACCTCCAAAAATCAATGGGTGTCCTTTCCTTTACCTTAATGGGCCTTCAATCAGGCCTTAAGCAACATGCTCAAGGACAAAGAAGAAGTCTGTATCAAAGTCCGGAACTAAATACAGACTTCCTAAATGCCAGTCCAGAGTGTGAGCAACATGACAAACCTTCTTTACTGGGACTTGAGGGAAGGAAGGTATTTATCAGTTAGGGTGCAAGAACTCAATATATGCATCCTCCAAGATTTCCTCCCCTCCCCTTCTCCTGTCCAAAATAATTCCTCCTGCGAAATCAAGGCTTCCCTGATTTTGTACTTCTAAAGTAACATGAGTGTTCCCCCCCCAGCACACCAGAAAAAAAAGTCAGTCTTAACAGCATAACATAGTAAAAAACAGGTATAAGCCCAGTGTTCTTAAAATAAGTTCTTGCAAGTCAATGGCAGAGACAGCAATAGACCTGGGTCTGCCTGTTCCTAGTCTACTGCCATGGTCACTGGGCCACTAATGTGGAGATTACTTCTTAGATGCATGAAATGTTAACAGGCAGTGAGTTTACATTAATGAAAACTGGAGCTCAGCCACATGTGGTTGAAATGTTGCAGTGGACTTTGGAGGTGAGAAATTTCTTGATATGGGAGATTAACTTGTTTGTTAAGTTAAGGCTCTAGAAAATGTGTTACGATTTTGTTTTATTCTTACTGTATCATTTGAATCTTTGATCATAAATGTATTCTGGCTTTCACTATAAGCATATGTAAGTGTTGCAATATTAAGCAAGGTGCTGATCCTGAACTGCAGCATTCAGTCTAGTGCGTACTATTCCTTTGGGGACAGCAGGTCCAATATTACTGTGAGCATTCAGCGAAGAATGGACTGAATGCTCTATAGGGACATGTTTCCAAGGAACTCGGGTGTTCTCCTTGTTAACTTACAAAGCATAGTAAGGGCTGGCAGGGCTCAACTGGACTGTTAACAGGCTGGTGGTGCTGGAAGAAGACACCAAGTTAAGCACAAAAGACTCAAGATGAGGCCAGGATATAACAAGGTGATGTTCAGTTCTGGGTACCACAAGAGCCATCACAACAATGTACTCAGCAGGCCTGACAGACAAATTATTGCTTAGCTGAAGATCACAGTCAAAGTACTAGCAAACCAGATTCTAAGAAGTTCAGAAGAGAGAAAATTGGGAATAGATATAGAAAAGTGTGTTGTTTTCTGTTCATTTTGGGTAAGAGAAACAGGGGGGAAAAAAGCAAATACCAAATGAGAATGCGGAATGGATAGCCAAAAGATCAAGGTTATCCAACAAAAGAGCTTGAGAGCAAAGGGGCACGAACAGCCTAGCTGCATATCCCTCAGTGAAACAGCCATGAAGTTGAAGCTCATCAGGATGAACTTGATAGCAGAAAAGGAGGAGAGCACCAGACATAAGAAGCTGCAAACAGCCCAAAAGCAAGAGGCAGAGTGAATAGCCCAAGAAGCTGCACATCAGGGAGCTTGGAGATGGAAGAGCAAAAACACGAGGAGTGTTAACATGTACACAAGATGCTGGAGATGCAGATACAAAACCCAGTAAGATCACAAAGCTGGAGCAAATTGTAACTTAATTACAAGGAAACTTACTGCACTGAGGAATAGTTGACCACCTTGGAAAGGATCTGCAGGATTGGGATGTTAAATATCAGTTAACTGAACAGTCGGTTAACTTCATGAATTCTTATCGGTTACTTGGCTATTCTATAATCGACGGGGGTGGGGCCAGCAGCCAGTGTGCTCCAGCCCCACTCCTGAGGAGCCCGCTACTACTCTGCACTGCTTTTGCTTATCGGTTAACTGGTTAATCGACTATACTATTACATCCCTACTGTAGAGTACAGAACATTGTTGAGGACCAGAGAATGACTATTACGCTCTCCAAACTGTTGGAGAAAGTATTACAAGTATTTAATGATATGGATGTAAGTAGAGCTATGGATGCAAGTAGAGCTATGAAATGTGAGGTTTTTAAATTGTTTCCATATAAATGGTTTCAAATTACCCCAGGGGCTTAACACCTCAAATTCAGGAACCTTAAATGATTGATAAATTAAGTCAAAGGGGATATATGCATAAAATGGTGGATTATTTGAAAAAAACGATTAAGGGTAAGGGGCAAACACCCATGACAAATTAGTGGACTTAATAGCTTAAGAGTAGTTCTCTGAGGTTTCTGCTGAAGAAGCATGAACTGCTGTGTGGGGAAAAAACTCCTGTGTGAGTAGAAGCAGCTGCAGAAATAGCTGACTGATATGTAAAAAACAAGGCAATGCAGAGAGCATGGCCCCCAAAGTAAAGGGAAACAACTTGGATTAAACGTGGGTCCCTGGTTTGTCCACAGGAATATGGAAGGGGGGGGACAAAGTCCACCCGACTCCAGTATCGCTCCCCTCCTAGGGCTCCAACCCAAAACAGTGGTCTCAGAAAACATTACTCATCTGCTTTCCCTGATCCCATGAAAAGGGAGTGTCCTATGACTGACTGTTGCATGACTTCAGAACTCTCTCTTTGAGTTCATATTTCTACCCCAGCATCAGAAATGTCTGTGGTGGGATAGGGGAGCGCTGGTTAACTGTGTCAGGTCTGACCTCTCGGAGGTAAAGAAAGAGTTCATTAAAATGGCCAAAGCAAACGGTACTGTCTGTCCAGGCTGGCAAAACACTGGAGCTAGGCACTCCCTAATCAGGAAAGATGTGATGTAGGAAAGCAATATGCTCTTTGGGGAAAGAAGTGAGCCTGCTATCATTAGGTCAGGTTCAAATGACAGTGCCGCTAGCATGCATTCAATTGCAACGGGAAGGCTTAAGTGGGAGTTCTGAGCATTTACCAGCTGATGTGTTCGTTGTACTCTCACTGCTGAAAGCTGTTAATATTGTGACTAGTAGTAAAAAAGAATGAGTCTCCGAGTTCCCAGGAGTGAACACTGAGAAAAAGAGAGAGAGAATCCACCTTTCCTATCAGCAGACAATAGTTTTGCATCTCAATCCACCTTTCCCATTGCCTGCAACAGACCTCCTTGGAAGCAAAAGCCAAATAGCTTTTGAATTTGAACAGGAAGCAGACTACTCTCCCTAAAAAGCATGAAAGGAACCATATTCATCAAGTCCCAAATCCAGAAAACAGAGCAAGGGGTTTTGTACAAGTAGCAAGGTTGTACAGAAAAGGCACCCCGGGGGAAAACAGAAGGCCAGGAGAACCCTACAAACAACTGTCTGTACCCACTAAGCTTTGTATGGAGTTAATGTTACTAAACCATGATTACCCCTCGTGCAGGTCACTGCGCATCAGAGAGATGATGTATGAAAAGTTAAAGGCAGCTCAATATTCTGAGTATTTATTGGCCCAGTATTCAGAATAAGGAAAAGAAATACTTATGACTTATGCCAGAAGTGGAAAAAGCCTGTAGGGCCACACAAGACTGCCTTGTGCTCATTACCAATCATTGAGAAAACACTTTTCCAGTGTGGCCATGCATATGGTTGGGACAATGCCACAAGCAATTCAGAGAGGAAAGAAATATATCAGTAATAGTGTATTTCCCCACAAAGTACCAGTTGCTCTGTCTACTTTAGAGGCTGAAACAGTGGCTGGGTCTTTATTCACTATATTAGGTAGAGTAGGTTTTTCTAAAGAACTCTTATCAGACTGTGGGTCAAATTGCATGTCCCAGCTGTTTATTGAGTTACGGTGCAAGTATCAGATAAAACAGCTGAGCTCTGCCCCATATCACCCATAAACAATTTAGTTAAAAGCTTCAATGGGATTCTAAAAAACTATGATGGGAATATACACAATCAAAAAGACAAATGGTTGGGTTATAATATTACCCACCCTGTGTGTTAATTGCTGAGGGAAGTACCCCATTAGTCTACTGGGTTCACCCCATTTGCTCTCCTGTATGGGGGGAAAAAGGTCAGAGGTCCCTTGGATCTCCTCAGGGACTCCTGTGAAGATGGCACTGAGACTAAGGGAGAAACCAGTGACTGAATATCTGCAGAAGCTTAGGAAACATCTACAGTCAGATGAAAACGGATTAGCTAAACGTCAGTAAAAGCCAAGTTGCACAGAAAGCATGGTATGACCACAATGCCTGTGAAGGATCATTTGATGTTACTCTTTGTAATGAGGCACAAAAAAGGATACCAAGACTTGGATTCCAGCCTGAGTCGAACACCTGCACTGCAAATTTATAGTCTCACAGGGGTGTCTGTTGCAATACAGACATACTCTGTGGGGGCCCAGCCTTCCCCTAGGAGGCCGTATCAGACCATTGGAAAATGCATGAACAAATTCATAAGAAAAATACAAAGCATGCTAGAAATAGAGCTAATTAAAGAGACAAGTCGTGGGCTGGGCCACCACTACCTGCAGCTCCCTTTGGCTGGAAATGATGAACCATAGCCAATGGGAGTTGCAAGGCTCTGTGCCTATGGCTGTTTAGATAAACAAAGTGTCTTGTAGCTCACCAGTGGCTTACCCAGGCAGGCCAACCACCCAACTTTGAAAACCCCTGGTTTAGATTGCAGACTAAAAAGCAAGTCCAGTCTTTCATAGGCTTGGGCTAACTACTCTTGCCTCTCTGTGCATGGTTTCAGTGACACAGTGACTGCTATTACAGACTTGCAGTAGGGTAGACAAAAGAGTTTTAGAAAGGGTTTTCTTTACTTCATCAAAACCTGTCAAGAGAGCCTGCTCTGCCCAGTCCAGGTTTTGGACAAAATAATTGACTTATTTCCTGATGCTCCAGACACTCCTTTAAAAGGTGGTACTGATGCAAACAGGGGGAAGTAGCAAAAGGAATCCCACTGCTTTCTTTAATAAAAGAATTATTCTATCACAGAAAAAAAGAACATTATACTCTTATGTGGGCAATCAAGCAGTTCAGGTTCTTATTTACCAGAACATTTAGGATCCTGACAAACCATTCTCTCTTTCTGTATCTAACCCCAAACTACTACCCAAGAACACTGTTCTAAACACACGACATGCCAATAGTGTATATTAAAAGGAGAGAATATACACTGAAAGATGCCTTGTCCAGGCAAATGAGTTATGGCCAGACAAGCCAGTGGCTAACTCCACTGCATCAACTTAAGGGGGAAGGTGAGACCCAAGAACCCTTAATGCCAACTGGAAAGGGGGGTTAATGAAGGTCTTGATTCTGGTATGTCCCCTCTGGTTCATCAAATATATCAAGTGAGGTATTAAATGAAAGCCAGGGTCATGCTGGTCATTAATACCACTGTGAAATATACTGAAAACACATCCTTAGATTCTGTATCCAGACACGAGTCACCAGCAAAGGTGCAGAAATAGGTTGTCTGCCAGACAAGAGACACTTATTCACCTCTCTCTCTCTCTCTCTCATATGTAAATGAAGCAGTGTAAGCCAACACAGAGGATGTCTATTTACAAACAAGGTTATGGAAGAGATGTGACTCCAACATAGCAGCAGAACACAAGAAAAACAAGCCACAGGGACTTGCACTGTCTCAGAGTATACAAAAGGAGCTTTGGGGCTATAATGAGAAAGGAAAGAGGACACTGCAGCTAGGGAGTAAACACACATATCCATTTACATTCATGAAAATGGAATTTCAGACAAACAGCTAAAATGTTGGGGAGAAGAGACGTTTCTTTAGATAGGAAGAAAGCCTGTTAAGTTTAGTCTCTAGAAAGTGTGTCTTTTTTGTTTTATGGAAACATTTGTTTCCAACATTCTTGCTATTACTTGAATCTATGAGAATAAATATATTCTGGTTTTCCACTATAAATATATCCAAGTGCGGGGATATTAAGCAAGATACTGAACTTCAACAGAATCATACAAGCTAGTGTCCATATATATATGTTCCTTTGGGGAATGACAGACCTGGCATTTATTTCTGGGAGCATTCAGTGAAGAAGGGACTGAAATCTATAGGGGAATGCTTCAAAGAGACTCAAACTGAGCAGCAACTATTGTTAACCTGCAAGGGAAAATAAGGACTGGTTGTGCCCAGAAGAAAGTGCTTGAGTTGAGTAGATTCATGGAGGTTAGGTACATCAATGGCTATTAGCCAGGATGGGTAGGAATGGTGTCCCTAGCCTCTGTATCTCTGGAAGCGGGTGACAGGGGAGGATCACATTGGGATTACCTGTTCTGATCCCTCCCTCTGGACATCTGGTATTGGCCACTGTTGGCAGACAGAATACTGAGCTAGATGGACCTGTGGTCTGACCCAGTATGGCTGTTCTTATGTTCTTAGGGGCTAACAAGCTGACACCCCTATGATTGGAGGCAGGGGGGTAATTATTAATCAGAGGATTCATTCACGGATACCTTGACAACCATCCCACAATTCATGGCATTTTGGGACAATTTACACACACAGCCCCTAACTGCATTTTATCCCACAATTATTTCTGACCAATCTTGCTGACCGGAATGTACCTGTTACAGTAATTTGGTCAATGGAGGATTCAGATCGGCACTGGACACTAGCTTCTTTTCAAAGCACAGTGCAAAAAATAATGTATAGCAAAACTAAGGGCTCGTCTAGACTGCACTGAAGTTTCGAAAAAGGATATGCAAATTCTGCAGGAATTTGCATAACTTCTTCCGATCTCACTTTTGAAAGTGGAGCTTTCGAAAGTGAAAGTAGTCGGGATGATTTTTTTTTCTTTTTCTTTTTTCGGCAAATTCCCCCCCCCCTTTTCAAAAAGCCACTCTTCCTCAAAAAATGAGGTTTATACAGCTTTTCGAGAAAAGGGTGCGTTGCTAAAAAAAAAAAAAACGTGTCCTGACTACTTTCACTTGGGATCTGCAGGGTCCGCTTTCGAAAGTGAGATCGGAAGAAGATTTGCAGATTCCCGCGGAATTTGCATATCCTCTCAAAACTTCAGCGTGATCTAGACATAGCCTAAATGATTCCTATTCCTGACCCAGTGGGAGTTTCTAGCACTATTACACAGATACCTTGAGCAATGGGAGGTTGAGATCAGAGATTCTAATTCTTGATCTCAATTTTGTCCTCTCCTGTGCCACTCCCATTTTTTTATAATTTCAAGAAGGGAAGGGAAAATATAATGAAAGTTTCAGGACTCTTGAGGATTGAGGCAAATTTTTTAAGCAGCATTTGCCATGTTGACAGTGACAGAAAAATATTATTGCACACAAAAATGCTTTGTTATTTCCAGCCCCTCTTGAATTTTTTTTTTCCCTTTTCAATAATGACCCTGCAGATCCCAATGAGATATTCCAAAATGTTTCTTTGCGGGTCTCTCTTGTTCCTGGTGCCTTTTCTGCAGGTTTACTAACTCTATGATGGTGTTGCTCAGAGAACACTGCAATTAAATGCAGATCTTTATTCTGCAAAACTCACTTATTAGAACAATGCCCTTTAACATAAATGGCCTCTACTGTGCACTATCAGGTGTCTGGCTAAGAATGAATGAGTTTCTTCTTGCAGCTGCACATAAATCACATCTGAAAATGACAGATGGGAACATGATTGCACAGAATATTAGTCATGATGAGCTGGTGTGGAAATTCTTTTAAATAAATACACTTTAACCTGAAGACAGACCCTCTCTGTCAGAAACTAGAGAAAATGTGTTTGACAAATTACATTTCTGAAAATGTTATGCAAGGGTAACACAATATCATGGTGAAAATAGGTACTACCTACTTTCTCCCTATTGTATGTGCTTGAAAATGAAAAACTTAAAGGATGAGTATCCTGGTCAGTGCATAACACCATAAAAGAGATCCAGGAAGCCTGAGCCCTGCTGTGCTAAAGCAATTGTGGACACAGTTTTTCCAGGCTAACATTTGCAAAACAGGCTGAGTGTTACCAGGCTAACATTTGCAAAACAGATGATTTCAGGATTTGTTTATCACTTCCAAAACTAAAACCTACCTCAACCCTCTCCTTTTCTATTTATAAAACGTATCTCTGCTGCAAACAATGCCAAATACTCATTCAATCCATATTCTGCAGAGATATAATCTGAGTGAGGAGAGGGGAACATTTATTCTAACTGGATAAAGCCGCCCTACTAGGATTTTAAAAGTACACCTGAATCTATACTATACATACACTAAGGAACAAATTCCATGTCCCCTGATCTTCAGTTATTTCAATGGAGTGTCTCTACATACATCTAAAAGATTGCTCATCACTATGTCAAAAGTTAGAGCGTCTAAATCAGGGGCGGCAATAAAACAGCACCGTAGCCCTTTGCTGGCTGCCACCACTATATTTACCTGCACCTCCACAGGTGCAAATCATAGATTGGGAATCGGCGTGGACCAGGACACCGCTTCCCACAGTTCCCATGGGCTGGGAATAGCGATCCACAGCCAACAGGTGCTGCAATCGACTGTATCCATGGAGGCACAGATAAATATATCAGTAGCCCACCAGGCACTACCCTGGGGAACTGGATTCCACCCATGGTCTAAACTACTCCACTACTAAACTATTCCACTCTTGGTCTAAACTAACATTTAGCCAGGACTGCAGAGTGTGTAAACCAAGGTCATTCATATTTTTGGATGCAGTTTGTGCACATATAAAACTCAAAGCAACACCAGAAAGGTTTTTAAATTAACTTCTATAACTTGTAATGTGAACATTTTCTCTAGGTTGTCGTGTACAGGGTGCATTTCTGCACCTTCCATAAATCCTGACCATAAGAACCTCTCTCTCTAGACCCCCAATCAGCACTTCCATATTTCTAACCAGCTGGAATCCCCTTAACAAAACAGACTCAAGATAAGATGGGACAGATCTCTCATCACTCAATGCTACTACAAGGCCTCCTGAAAATACAGTCAGAATTCTTCTTCTTCTTGTCTTATTTTGGTGACTAAGAGTAAAGCTGCAAATTAAGAACAACTGGAAGGCTGAGCATTTACTTAGGCCTGGTCTTCACTACAAATTTAGGTCAACAGAAGCCATGTTAAGGTGATCTAATAATGCATGTGTCTACACTACAAGTCCCTTCCATTAACCTAAGTAGCCCGTAAAAAATGACTCCTGTTCATCTCCCTTCTCTCCTCCACTCCAGTGCTGCTTTTGTAACAAACTATTTTGTAAAACTATTTGACACTGGTGCATCTTCTCAAGCACCATCCAGGTTGCTAGGGGAAAGGGAGCTTTTCTCAAGTTCTAACCTGTGATCCCAAGGAGATCTTCAGAAAAGCAGCAGCACAAGATCTCTCATCCATGCCTCATGGCCTTACTGTGGCTGGAGCAGAAAACAGACTCCAGCCATTGTGATTACATTGTGACTTGCAGTGAAGTGTATTGAGGTGTTCTTTTTTTAATATAAAAAGTTAACCCTGCACAAGTAACAATGTATGCACTATCAATGCTACCCTTTGATTTGCATTCCTTGCAGCTGAAACCCTATTCATCAATGCATTCTCCACACTGGGACAGACTTTCCCAGATTAGAAGGCAGAAAAAGACAACTTGGGAGGACGTAGTCAATAAGTTAATGTGTGCCTCCAAGAGACACAAGATGGAGCTCAGAGTAGAAAGGATTACACTGTCCAAGAACCTGGACATGGACAGGGAGGACAGGACAGCATGCAGGGAAGAAAAGCATACTACGCAGGAAGCTATGCTATGGATTATGAAAGAGCAATCAGACTTGTTGAGGCACTTGGCTGAAATTCAAGAAAGTTAGCTAAATGCTAGAGTCCCACTCCAGCATGTGCTGAACCAGTTGCCATCATCACCCAGTTCTACATCCTCATCCCCAAAATGTCCTATGAGGTGAGAGGGTAGTAGAGTTTGGTATCCCTTGCACTCAACACCAGGGGAGAGTACAAGGACCAGAAGGTGCCCTTTCCTACATCTTATTTGTTATAGCATAGCATCTGTAAGCAAACTTGCCCTGTTTTCCCTCCCTACAGTGTTATCTGACTTTTCTTTGTGGTCTCTGGGCGCATAATGAAATTTAGATTACAGAGAAAAGGCTCTTTATTCATTAAACCAGTGTTTCCCCAATTTTATTTGGCCACGGAACCCTTTTAAACATGAAAGAATTTTGCAGAACCCCTAACAGTCATTAGACTATTATATGGAGCTGAAAAAGTAGACCACAAATAAATAAGGATAATAATAAACAAATGCTAAACAAGGTCACGAGATCAACATTTAGTTTAATTGCACATATTTAAAAACAAAAATCACATAATATTAATTATTATTATTTTATTTAATCATAAAATGTTATTGTAATGGAATTTTCTCACAGAACCCTTATTTTCACTTTGCAGAATCCTGGGGTTCTGCGGAACACCATTTGGGAAACACTGCATTAAACACATAGTGGCTGGCAGGGGAGGAGTTTACAGAGGAGAAACTGGAAGTGATGGTTTGTTAAGGAACAACACAGATAAGTGTGACATTACTTTGGCTCATTGCTGAAAATGGTTTTGAAAGGAGCACAGAGACCCAGAACCCCTCAATATGCTCTTATTGCTCTGGAGTTTGGCTGCTCAAAATTGGCTGCCAGGCAATCCAACTCAACCCCGTACCCCAGTGGAAACTCTTCTCCCTTTGTTTCACAGATATTATGAGCAGACAGCAAAAACAATGGGGATATTGCTTTCACTGAGGTCTAATTTGTAAGCAAACAGCACCAGCAACCTTTCAAACATCCAAAGGCTGGCTCCCCGCACACACCAGCTCCTAGTCGACTAGTCTCTTCCCCCCCTTCCCCCGGCCACTTGCTGCCGCTATCAGAAAGAGGCAGCAAGGTGATGGGGGTGGAAAGAGAAGGGGTGCTTCAAAGCAGCAGCACTCCCCAGCTGACTGTTGGCTCCATGCGGCGGGGGACTACTTGAGTTCCATGCTCTCCGTAGTGTTTTTGCTGCTGAAGTGTAGCAACAGCCCTGGGTTTGTTGCTGCATTTCAAAGGCAGCGGCTTATCAACTAATCAAACAGTTGTTGCGAATTTCCTCAACTATTCAATTGGCCAGTTAATCTAAATTTAACAGCCTTGGTATGTGCAATCTTGCCACGGCAGCATGCAGCTGGGCAGGGTACATGCTCACCCTGCTATAGCATCTGCACAGATAGCTGGGGAAAAAGGGTGTGAAATGATTGTTTGCTGCTGCTTTCAAGCAGGGAAAGGAGGGGAGGGAGGAGATAAGTGCATCATGGGAGGTTGACAACATGTATCCAGAACCACCCGCAACAATGTTTTTGTCCCATGAGGCACTGGGATTCTAACCCTGAATGCAAGGGGGCAGCAGGAACTGTGGGGGGGAAAATACCAAAGAAATCCAACTTCTAATAGGGGAAATACATAAAAATGAGGGAGCTAGCTACATGAAAATTAAAAGGAACAGTTATAAGAGTGAAATGCCTACAAGCAGCATGGAGATTATTTAAAAACACCATAGTAGAGGCTCAAACTAAACATATACCCCAATTTAAAAAAAAGTAAAAGGAACAAAAAATGCCACCGGCAATTACAGGACAGTAAGCTTAACTTCAGTATCAGGCAAACTAGTCAAAACTGTGGTAAAGAACCAAATTAGACACACAAAGAAATGCAATACTTTGGGAAGAGCCAACATAGCATCTGTAAAGGGAAGCCATGCCTCACCAATCTATTACAATTCTGGCAGGGTGTCAGCAAACATACAGAAAGGGTGATCCAGTTGATACATGGAATTTGAACGTCCAGAAAGCCTTTGGCAAGGTCCCACACCAATGGCTCTTAAGCGAAGTAAGCAGTCACAGACTGAAGGGGAAGTCTTCTCATGGAGACAATGGGTAGGAACAATGGGGAAGTTTTCACAATGGAAAAAGTTAGCAGGGTCTCACAATGATCTGTACTCGGACCTGTGCTGTTCAACATTCATAAATGACCTCAAAAAGGAAACAAACAATGAGATGCTAAATAAAGTCAGCAGATAATGTGAAATTACTCAAGATAATTACATACAAAGCAAACTGTGAAAAGTTGTCACAAAACTGGACCACTGAGCAACAAAATGGCAGATGAACATCAAATGTCGATAAATGCAAAATAATGCACACTGAAAAACAATCCCACTTATACACACAAATATATTATTGTTAACAGCTAATTTAGACCTAAAGAATGCATCTGCTCAATGTGCAATAGCAATCGGAAGAGTTTACAGAATGTCAGGAACCATTAAAAATAAATAAAAAGACAGAAAACATAATGCTACTAGGTAAATCCACAGGGTACCCACCCCTTGAATACTGAGTGTAGCTCTGGTTGCTCCATCTCGGAAAAAAGCAACAAAAATGATTAGGGATATGGAAAAGGTTCCATATGAGGACAAATTTAAAAAGGTGGACTGTTCAATATAGGAAAAAAAAAAAGCGGCAACTAAGAGGGATGTAATAGAGACCTATAATATCATGAAGGGGATGGAGAAAGTGTTATATTCTCCTTCACATAACAGGAATCAGAGATCATTTAATGATATTCATAGGCAGCAACTTTAACACAAAAAAAGAAAGTACTTCTTCACACAATGCACAGTCAACCTGTGGAACTCATTGTTGGGAGATGTTACAAGACCAAAGTATAACTAGGTTCAAAAATATATTATACACGTTCATAGAGGATAGGACCAGCAATGCCTATTAGAAAAGATAATCAGGGACACAATCCCATGCTCCAGATGTCCCTAAACCTTTCACTCACTGCCAGAAAGCTTGGGAATGCATCACTTGCTAATTATTCTATTCACTCCCTCTGAAGCATAAGCATCTGACATTGGCCATGGCTGGAAGACAAGATAACAAGCTAGATGGACCATTCCTGTAGAAAGGGCTGGTGCCTTTCAGAGTACACCTTTATCAAATGCTAAAAAACAAATTTTAAAATGCATCTGAAACACACAGACTGATGAAATTTAATTTTGAATATCCTCATACCTTTGTGCTGAAACAGCAAATCTCTACAGAAAACATAATACAGGATTGGATTTTCTACAATCGTTCCCGGAAAAAAAATGAATCCGTTTTAGAAAGTGAGACCACTGCTAACTCATACAATTCTGCTTTCAATTAAGCAAATAGTTTTATAACAAAACATAACTTCCAATTACAAAATATAGCCTCCGACTGCCCCATTTCCTGATCTTACAATGATGCCGCATTAGTCATCCAAAAAAATTCCCAGATCTAGCCCCAGCTGGAATGCTGCAGACTGCAGTTCTTGTAAAGGTTATTTACCATGAAGACTTTCCTTCGCTGTAACTGTCAGATCTTCACTTCCAGCGCATCAGAACAACTAATTATTTTAACCAAGGAGATTTTTATGCAAGTTGTTCTTCTATCTGTCCAATAATCTTTGAAGCTTTGATTTTAAAAAAGAACCAAGACCATTACTAAGACATTTCTCATTAAACTATTTTCATTGTAAAGTTGAAACGTTTTTATGTAAAACACCCTCTCAAAGTCAACATCATTAAGTTTGCAGGCTGCAGATTCCATTATTATTATTCACAGTCTCATCCCCTGGAGCCAACAGCGATTCCTTTTCCCTTCCATAAGGCCTAGAACAGTCTGCTATAACTTTTCAAATGGAGGTGCTTGTGACCGACTGGTCACAGAGTTCCCCTTGAGACTGGCATTTGACAGACTGAACATACTATATGCCCACCTGTCTGCCCTCTAAACTGCCCCACCAGCTCGTCCTGCTGAGCCAGGGCAGGTGGGGAGCTCCTCCAGCCCCTATGGGTTAACTGGAACTCAGTAAGCCAGGTGAGGCTTACCGGTTAACCTTTTACATCCCTTGACTTGACAGCACCCAGATGCACAGCTCCAATGAGACCAAATACCAGCTAAATCCATCTTATTTTGCATACAAGTTTTACAGAGCAAGCTTACAAGTTTGTCCCCTTTATCAGTGAAAGAGATATGCACATCTGTTGCCCCCCTTCCCAGTTAACAATTATTTACATTGGATTCATTAATAAACAAAAGTGATTTTATTAAGTATGAGAAGTGGAATTTAAGTAGTTGCAAATGATAAGGCAGATCAAAGTAAGTTACTAAGTAAAATTTAAAAAAAAAAAAAAAAAACACCACCACCACATTCCAGGTAAGTTTAATATTCTAAGAATCTAGTTACATGCAATTTCTTACCCTAACTGTAGTTTTAACCATCTCTCACACAAATTCGGCAGCCTTCTAGTTTGGGCCTGATCCTTTCCTCCTCCCTGTCCAGTTTAGTCTTAGAGGTTTCTTGCAGTCATCTTGGTGGTAAGCAGGGGGTGTCTTGGTGTCAGGCATAGGGATGTTAATTTCCATTAATCAATTTGTCAATAAGGGGGGCGCTCGCTATCCCACTGCACCTCTCCCTCTGAAACAGTACAAGAGCCGCAGATGGCTCTTGTACATTTCAGAGGAAGAGGCGCAGCAATAGGGCCGCCTCTGCCTCCCCTGCTCCCCATGGAGACGTTGTTGGAGGGGAAACCGGCTTTTAAGCTGGCTTCTCCCCAGCATCAGCTCCTGCTCCCCCCTCCCCTTAGAGGCAGTAAGGGTGGGGAAGCGACTCATCTAGTGACCACCTGACTACCCGATAAGCTTATGCTTATTGGGTAGTCGACTAATCACTTAGGGTACGTCTACACTAGCTCGTTAGTTCGAGCTAGGTAGGGTAATGAGGGCAGCGGAGTTGCAAATGAAGCCCAGGATTTAAATATCCGGGCTTCATTTGCATGTTCAGCGCCGCTATTTTTAAATCCCCTTAGTCGAACTCCGTGCCCGCGGCTGCGCGACGCGGGTAGGTGGTCGAATTAAGATCCTAATTTGAACTACCGTTACTCCTCATTCCACAAGGAGTAACAGTAGTTCGAATTAGGATCTTTAATTTGAACTACCTACTCCGTGCAGCGTGTGGCAGCGGGCACGGAGTTCGGACTAAGGGGATTTAAAAATGGCTGGGATATTTAAATCCCAGGCTTCATTTGCAACTCTGCTTGCCCTCATTACCCTACCTAGCTCGAACTAACGAGCTAGCGTAGACGTACCCTTACATCCCTAGTCTGGCATCTGATAACTTCCTATTGTCTGGTTCCCTGCCTATACATAGATTTTGCTCAAGGCGGGACTCCTTTGTGTTCAGCTTCAACCCTTTCACACCCCCATGGAAAAAGTATCACATACGAAAGGGATTCCAGTATCAGGTGACCTGATCACGTGTCTTGACAGGATCAACTGTAGTCCAGGTTTACAGGAAGCACAAAATGATTCACAGATTATTGCCTTGAGCACTGGGACATAAAATTCCTTAAGTACCACGAATGGCTTTCACTAGCACACCTAGATCAACAAAACAGGATTATACTTCATATTTCTAACTTCAAATACAGGAATAGAATGTACACATTCACAGGGATTAGAAGCTCTTCAACGATAGGTTACATGTCTCATTTTGCACAAAGCATATTCAAGTTACGCACATACAAAAACATATTCCTATAAAAATATGGGGGCCCAAGGCAGGAACAGACAAGAGGAGTGCAAAGGTGTCGCACAGATCAAGTGGACAAGCTCTTTATCTCTGCTCCTTACACCTTTTCTCATTCTCATGTTTCCTACAAACTAAGAGTCAGAAGGAGAAGAAGCAGCAAGTTGTTCAAATTAATGGCTCAAGTCTGAATGATGGAACCTCTCAATTGGTCATTTTGTCTAGTCCCTCCTTTTTCCATTCTGATGTAAAATCCTCTTATGGAAACAAACAAATAAAAACCCAACCAAGCTCCAGAAGACTAGCCAGCCCTGTAACCAAACACGATGCCAACTCTGCCCACATATCTATACTAGCGAATTCATCTCTGGAGCCAACAACATAAGCTACCAAATCAAAAGGTCATTTGACCTCACATCCAGTAATTTGATCTATGCCATCAAAGTCCCACTGCTATATATATTGGACAAACTGGACAGTCTCTGCGGGAAAGAATCAATGGACACAAATCAGATATATGTAAAGGAAACATACAGAAACCTATTGGGAACACTTTAATCTTCCTAATCACTGTTTAAAAGATTTTCAAGGGGCTGTCTTCTCACAAACCAGTTCGACTAGCCAGATACAGAGAAGCATTGGAATTAGAGTTCATCTGCAAATTCAATTCACAGGCTAATGGACTCAATCATGATGAAGGGTGGTTGGGGCACTATCAACGTAACACTCGTTGAAAGTGCAAACTCTTCTTTGTGTAGACTCCTTTTTCAGGAAAGATACTATCAATTGACTTTGATTCTTATCTGCTTCGTTTTAACTACCCAACCTTCAGCTACTTACTGATTCCCTCTAGCTCCCTGTCTCTCACCCCTCTTTTTCCCCCCACTTCTCTCCCATTTATTTTGGGTCCGCACATCCTAAACTCAAAACTCCGGTCATCTGAAGAAGTGGGCTGTGCACACAAAAGCTCATGATACCATCTACATGTTTTGTTAGTCTATAAAATGCTACCAAACCATTTGTTGTTTAAGATTTTATGTCCATCAACTTTATGTCCAACAATTTTTTCCTATAAGGCTGCATTTCCACTATGGCACAAGCTTATTTTGACTTCAAGATGACCTCAAGGAAAACTGGGGTTATCATAATCTATTTCCACAGCAAGCTATTCTATGGCCACCAATTGAGGATTATGATATCATGCAAAGAATGGGAGTAAGAGCATAGGACCACCTAAGACTCAAAAATCATAAGATTTCAAAAGGGACTAGGTTACTTTGGACGCATCAATATTTGTGGACTGGTTTGAAAAACCTTAAAAAGGCCACTTTTAGAAAGTGCTGAACATTCCCTACTCCCACCCCGAAAAATCAGGCTCTTTTAAAGTTATCTGAAGTTGAGTTCACATAAATTGATGCACCCAAATTTACTAGTCACTTTGGAGATTTAAGCTAAGTGAAAGCAGGGGACCTTTTTGCTTAAAAGTAAAAAGTAAATCTTCAACTTGCGCCTAGCCTAGAAGTGGGTAACATGAAGTGTGAAATTCTATGGCCTGTGTTATCCACAAGATGGCCACTGCCACATCCCTAGAATACCAGCCATACAGGCAGGTACTTCTGAGAACAGCATGAGCCTATGTAGTCTGTGTGATCCCAGTATGATGCATGCAAGGTCATGGCATGTGGAAGACATTTTGAAGATCATGCCGCTCTGCTGCCACCAGCATGACCTTGCATGCACCATCCATACAGGGTCACACTGGTGAGGGTGGAACAGGGTGCTCTTCAAAATGATGTCTGCTGTCTGAGATACTATCCAGTCTTAGAGGTCAGCTTGGGCCCAGTTAGAAACACTTGAAGGAAACTTGACTACACCAAAGCCAATCCTGAACTCAACTGTAAACTCAGCCAGCTTAGTCCTAGTCCCCAGACCTGTGCTCAGGCCCATAAACAAACGGTTGGGGTTGCCCTTAAGACCAGGCCCAGAGTACAGGGTGGGACAGACACCCAAAAGCAGTTCAACAGTCTTTAGGCCAGCCCAAGCCCTGGTGCAGGGTGGGGCAAGCACACAAAGAATGGTTCATGAGTTCAGGTAGACACAGGCCCTGGTACAGGGCAGGGCAGTGCGAAAAAACAGTTTAAAAGCTCAGCCCTGGCTGCAGAATGAGTAGCAGTTTATCCAGCCTAGCCCTTGGTCAGGGCAGGGCAAAAAGCAAACAGTATAACCAGTTTAAAGCTCAGGCCTGTCTGCAGGCTGAGCAGGAGCTGAGTCTCCTTGATGGCGGAGAACTGACAAGCACAGGGGTTTTATCTCCATGGGCGGGGCGGATATAGGGGAAGGCGAGCGGGGCAGCCGCCCCGGGCCCCGTGCTTCAAGAAGCCCCGCGCATGCGCCGTGGCGCCACCGTGCATGCGCGTGGCGCCACCGCGCATGCGCCGTGGCAAAGGGGGGCCCTGCGAAATTGGACTGCCCTGGGCCCCGCAAAATGATCATCTGCCCCTGTCCATGGGGGAAACCTGCCACCCAGGATGTGAGGTAGCGGGGGGGGGGATGCAGGCCCAGCCGCTCCACTGCATCCCAGTCCAGGGCCCTAACAGTGGCAGCGCAGGCTGCCACTGGGTCAGTGGGGATCCTGGCTGCAATGCGCTGGCCCCGTTGACCTGCATGTCCTTAGCTGATGCAGTGGCGGCTATCCCTGGGCTGCTTCCCAGCTCCCCCTTGGGGCCTACATGGCTTAGACTCCGGTCCTCGGGGTCCACTGGAGACGATGGCACTAGCAGTATGTCCATGGGCTCCGGGTCAGGGTCTATCAGCAATCCAGGCAGCTCAGTCCAATCTTCTGATCCTGGTTGGGGCCCTGGCCATCCAGGCCAGCCATCTGGGCCTGGCAGTGGTCCAGGTAGCCCAACCCAGTCTTCCCTGCTGGGTGGGGTAGTCGGGCCTTTCTTCTGGGGAGCTTGGGTGGATCATCTGGCTGGCTTGGCTACTGGCCTCCAACTGGGCTCTGAGCTCCTTCTTTGATACTTCCAGCTCCGCCTTTCTGCTTCTTGTGGGTGGGGCTGGGTGGTTCTGGCACTGCACCCCACAGGGTCTTAGGGAGTGTTTTCCCTTCCGGGTCAGCGGGAGGCCACACTGACTCACTACATCAATCCTAACCAGAAAGCATGGAGTTGTTTCATACCCAACCTGAAAAGCTTTCCCTATAATAATCCCAAACATGCACCCTTCAAACTAAGGATCTGTCTACATGAACAATTAATTCCTGGAAAGTTGGAGTGTGAATTTACTCCACACTAGCCCACTGATATGGACAAACAGCTGATGCACACAGGGTCAGTTTGTTAATGAGCTTTGATCTAGTCCTCTTAGAAATGGGGACTAGATCAAATTAAGCATATATGAACATTCAGTCCACAGAAGGCTAGCCTGGGCAATATTCACATCCTGACTTGCCACAAACAAAATGTTTGTGAAGACAAGCCCTCAGTGATAAGACATGTTATACAAGTTCCATCCAAAGCTGACACTTTTGGATTAAGTTTGGGTAGAGTCTTGAAACCCACTCTGAAAAGTTAAACAGTTTTTAAAAGACATTTCAGATTGGACATTTGAAAACTGAGGTGCACACACACACACACACACACACACAAAAACACAGATTACTTGGAAATGTGTGGTGAAGTTGAAGTGCTTAGGTATTAAGAGTCAGGGCTTAAAACTGTCAATTCTCTGTTCTATTCATCTTTCCAGTTATTGCATTTCGCTAGCAGCTCTCCCAACCACCACAGATTTATTTCACTGATGAAAGACTATCCTGAAACTGGGTCTTTTCTCCTTTCTACTTCTTTCATGTACATTATTCCATTTTAGCAGACGACACTTTCATACACAGCACCCAATCTGCGTGTCAGCTCTTGTTATTCCAATTCTGTAAGAAATACTTAGCACTTGGACAGTGTTTATCTTCAGATAGAGACTGAGGCCTCATGGTCTGATTTTTTAAGGTATGGAGCACCCACTTTAACAGCAACTAGGGTTGTTCAGCAACTCGGAAAAATCAGACGACTGCTAACTCCCTCAAGGTGAGGGAGCACATACACCAGTAACATATTTGGAAATATCTCCAGACTAACTCACTGCTGTAGATAGGAATGTAAAAGACAAGAAGTTCATATATATGCACTAAAAAGGCATTTTTATCATGGGATAGCTAACACATTAGAAAATCCATGTGCAGACAGAACAAGTTGTCATTTTACTTCATGTGAAGCACATCAAGGTGGTTTCATCCGGAAGTACCCCAAAAACTCTCAGTACACAGGAGTAACTTCACCCACCGTAGAAATACAGTTATCTCTGGGGTGAAGCCACTAACAGAAATGGGGGGTTACTTAGACCTGTTAAATAAAAGGTTAAAACTATAACTTGTACTGTGTACACTAGGATCTTACTATTTGCTAACTATTCTGCGTTAAAAATATACTTTCCCCCATTACGAACATCACAAAGAAACCCACTTCCCCCATATTGTCAGCACTCATACTTCTGCAATCAACTTCCAGTTTGTTAGAACAGCATGGCCACAGAAATCGACTGTGTAATAATTAATCCAATAATCTGCCAGTTTTCATCCTACGCAAAAGTATGATCTATTTAGGGGTGGATATACCATCCAGACAAACCTACACAAGTCATTTTGACAGGAAACTGACAGGTGACACCAAGTGCCACAACACAGCATTAATGTTCCACAATCTGAGACAAAAATCTAATTTGTTCTTTCTGAAGTTTTTCAGTCAGAAAAAAAAGGGTGTTTTAATTGCACAGTTTGGCAGTGAAATAACAAGCAATGGTGAATACAAGCAATATTGTGACAGATGGCAATTCAGCTGTCATTAATTCATATGTGCCAGAATGAAAAACACTTTCAACAGGAATTAATTTAAAGGAATCGGGACTCAAATTACTAGATTTAAAGCAAACCAGTTTTTCTAAACATGATAGCCAAAAGGATTTTAAATTGGTATTAAACTTAGTATAGTCAATGCAAGTTTGTTTAAAAACTATATTGGGATGTTTGTGTTCAAGTATTGTTTATTGTGCAAAGTCTGGTTTAAAAATCAGTGCTTAAGTCATCTTAGCTGCCATTTTTTTAAATGACCTATTTACCTAGGCCTTCTCTACAAACAGAAGTTGTATAAGTTGAAGTTAAATGTATTTTTTAACAAAATTAAAGAGTCTGAACCAAATTAAGCAAAATCCTGAATAGTCAGGTTTAAGCCAATGTAAAAGCGTCTGAACAGACTTTTACACGGATTTAAACAGTTTAACTATTCTACGTACAGAAGTTGTACAAGCCCCTAGGCCTTGTCTGCACACAACAGTTGTGCCACTTTACTATACCGATTGACTTAAAGCAGTACAACCCTCCCTAGTGTAGACGCAGTTACACGGGTATAAAAGTGGCTTTACAGGAATAAGATCTACAAGTATAGATAGGGCTTGGTCTACACTACAAAATGCGGGCAACCTAAGTCAATGTGTGTAGACGTATTTATGAATATGTGTATGTCAAAATTTGCCTCTTAACACATGCACCCCATTACAGCAATACAATAAAACCACCTCCTTGATACAGAGCCACAAGTCAACCTACTTAGATCAGTGCCATATAAGTGAACATACTGCACTAGTTGTGTTCACCCTTAGCGTCCACCAGCAGCTCTCCCACAATGACCCTGTCCTGACAAGACTGGCTGCCACAGTAACAATTTTGAACTCTATTGCCCAGGGATTTAGTGAGACTGGAAGCCCACCTATCTGTTTTTGAAATGCTTTTTTCTGATTGCCCACCTTGGTAAGCACACCTACCAGCTCACTTTGGCGGTGTGCATCCAACTAACTCCACACAGGAAGAACACACTGCTAGACAAGTTCCTGCCTGGAGCAGGAAACTATGAGGAGTGGTATTGGGAACACTGACCATGTAATTTTCAGATATTGGAAAGGCTGTTGATTCAGGGTCTTTGGACACGTACACCAGTAGCACTCTGCAAAGTGTTAGTTTGTTGCCTGAACAAACTCATGATGTCCTGGTACATTTCCCTGATGTGCCCCTTGGTCCTTTTTTCCTCTTGCGCAACAAACAATCCCTTCATTCTCAGGCCTGCTCCATGGTCAAGCCACATAAGTACACTACTCATTTGTGCTCATAAATGGAGGCCATGGAGGACTAAAAAGGATCTCATCAAACAAATCTTCCCTTAGTCTGCTTCTTTCTCTTCCCCATAAAGGACAGATGTTTAAAAGGCATGGAAAGAAGATTTCTCAAGGCCACCATACCAGAGGGCTATGGATTTAAAAGAGACAGACGCACTATTAGATGTTGATATTTCTGTGGCTGTTCTGTCATTGTGCTTTTCTCCCCATATAGAACCTTTGGTGGGTGTACCCTACTCCTGGGGACATTCTGCACCAAAACATTAAAAATTGTGCAAATTTTATTTTGTCAAATCAAAATAGCGGACCCGGCGTGGTATTGAGGAGCTCAGGCCACTGCCTGCACAGAGGTGGGAGATCACTGTGCAACTCCCCGTGGGACACCAGCACAGTGGTGAGTCTGCACCCAACCCTGACACAATGCAAAGAATGGGCCTGCCCCAGAAACACCCCCAGACTTGCCCCTCCATGTCAGGTGCACCAGGTGTGGGCAGGCAGGCTCAGCACGGCAGGATCTAAGCGTGGAGGGGTTTAGTGGGGGCATGTAGTGGGGAGGACACGTGTGGGTTGAGAGGCAGTCTGGGTGTTAGTGGCTCAGTGGAAGATCTGGGTGCATAGCACCTTGTTGGAGTTCTGGGCGCAATGGTAATGTGACTCTGCAGGGGATCCACATGAAGGTGGTTGGTGCTCATCAGGCGGAGGGGGAATACAGCTTGGCAGGGGGTCTTGGTGCACAGGGACTAGGTGGGGAGTCCAGAAGCTTGGGAACTGGGGCTCAATGTAGTGAGGACCTGGGTGACTTATCGAGGTGGTCCACATGCAGGGGGAATGGGGCTCAGAGGGGGCGAGGCTCAACAGGAGGGTCTAGGCAGGAGGGGGTCTGAACATACAGGAATTGGATGGATCCTTTCCCCTGCAGCTGAGGAGCAATGGATGCAGGGGAGCAGTGGAAATTTACAAAGCTTTTTGAGTCCAAGAGAGACATCTGGGGGAGGTTATGACTGTTTCAAAAGCCATGCAGGGGAAGAGGAAGTCCTATCTTCCCCCATCAAGTCTTTCCTAGACACACCTCCCACCCCATATTGATTTACCTTCCTAGCAGCTTCCCTGAGCCCCCAAAACATACTGCTGGGAGAGTCTCATGACCACTTTTGTGGCAGCCCTTTGCTTCCCCCTCCAAAAGGCATTTACTAGGGGGGAGCAAAGAAATCTATGGGGGGGACAAATGCTGCATATGCACAGTGGTGCAGAATTCCCAGCAGAGTAATAGACCAAGGTAACTGGTCAACTCAAGTCTGTAGAGAAGAGTTGGCCTGATGGATTTTTATACTTCTGTGACTACATACGCAACAAGGGTTTCACAGTAGCTTCACTAGAGTTATGTTTTCATGGCCAAGAAAAGAAGAGATTTTTTTTGTTTGGGTTGTCTTCCCTCCGCCCGCACTGTAAAACCCCAGTAAAGAGAACCTGCAAGTCATTTTTACTGCAATGTTATTAGGTGAAGTCAACACATATCCCACAACTGTCATTGATCTTTCTTAGTGAAATTTCAGTTTCAAAATAGAAATCTGCCTTGCTTCACTAGAATTTTATAGCAAGATAGCTAATATGCATTAATTTTTCTCACATGGAATGTCCATTACTAGATTTGCAAACCTGGTATCCCATTCTGTACAATCCTCTGCTAGTATTCCTTTGTATATGGATAAGTCATTTTGATTCAACCAGGATTCCACACCATTCATTCAAGTTCCGCTTTATCTTCTGCCATAAACTTCCCCCGCGGGGTGCCAATAAACACGCATCACCCACTGAACCCCTTAAAGGGTGTCCTGCAACTGAAAAATAGTTTCATAAGACCTCTAACAACTGATAGATTTCCAAATCATCTTTGATCGTTTTCCATTGGCTATATGGTTTACTCTTGTTTCCAGAATTCTTCTATAACACTACTAGAAGATTTATCCATCATTGCTCAAGTCTTTAACTCAATTTTTTTTTCTTCATTTAAATCACTGCTCTGGGGTGAGTCTGGGGATGAGGAGTTCCGTATGCCCCAGCCCACTCTCACCATAGCAGCTTGGGACCAGGTGAGAAGCGCCTCTCCATGGCCTCTGCAGCTCCAGTGTGCACAGCTGGGGAGAGGTGCATGTCCCCCGGTTGGGGCAGGTCATTGTCTGCCCCCTCTGGTCCGCAGCCAGAGCAAGGAATACAGCAAACTCAGCATTTTCCCCTTGCTCCCTGACGAAGGGGAACGGCTAGGAATGTGCCCGTATGAATGGTGGGGTGGAGCTACAGGAAATGGGAGGCTCGGGACTGAGGCTGTCCTGGGTGGGTGGAGGTGCCCCCAGTCAGCCTCTTTCACCTACCTGATGATTCTGCCTCTTTCTGTATTGGTTTTATGCTCCTCTGTATAGTTTTAAGCTCCTCCTCTGCATAACCAAACCCTTACTGTGTTAGAATAAGAGAAAGCTGAATACCAGGTGGTGATCCTAGCTCTTTAGGAGGAGTTCTTGAACAAATGGACAGACTCGCTCACAGACAAAGTGGCTCAGATATAATTAAAAAAATTATAGTTTCTTCATTATGCATTGTCAAATATCTGTTTCACAGCCATAATTTAAACACAATCCAAAAGTAAGTTTTAGGAGAAATGATGAATCTGAAAACTAAATTCTGAGTCGGATGTTTATTTTTACCACACAACTCTTTCACTCTTGATATTATGGTGTTGCCTTCAGTTTTTGATTTTCCATCTTGTGCAATGATGCTTCCTAAATAATAATTTCTTACTTGATATACTCGATGTACTCGTGTCACTCACTGGAATCCTGCATGTTCTTCTAGGATCCTTACACAGCTGCACAGTTTTTATCTTATAACAATTCAACATTAGACCATATTCCTATACAACTCTCCACTAACTTAAAAAACAAACAAACATTCTTCTGAATCAGCCAACTGCACAGTGAAAGTTATTCACCAATTTTCCATTCTTCTTCATGCCTTTTTCTGTTTCTTCAATTTATTTCAAATAAACACTCGCTACAAATGTTAAACAAAAGTCCGTTAGAACATACAGCTTCGTCTCACTTCTCTCAATCTCTAAGTTCCTTTTCATCTCCCATTATCATTGCTTTCTGATTCCAGTATAATTGTTTCATTATTCAGAGTTTGTAGCCATCAATCCCTGCAGTTCTTAATATACTGAGCAATTTGTAGTGGTAGATTTTGTCAAATGCTTTTTGGAAGTCAATGAACACAAGTATTGCTATTTTCCCCATTTCAAGTGATCTTTCTAATATGAGCTTTACATTCATGAAGTCATAGTAGCTTGCCACATTTGAAGCTGTATTGTTATTCATTTGTTTCATTACAAATCTTTCCCCCCAACCCCCATTCAGCCTGGAACAACTTGCAAGAGTATCTTACAGACATGTGACACTAGGCTGATTGTTCTGTATTCTTTACAATCCATTGCATTGTTCTTTTTTGGGATTTGGGGAAAGTTAAAGAGTTGTTGTCAAACAACCAAAACTTTGGTTAGAAAGTTTACCTAATAATTACCAACATAGGGGGAATGCACAATCTCTTCTCTATTTCTAAACATTGAGCTTTTTGCTGCACTTTGAATATTCATTTTCACTATTTCCTCTCTATAGTCAATTAGGCCTTGTCAATGCCACAAAACTCAACTACTTATGACAATGGGTGGGACTCATCTTGATTTGTTTCTAGCCTATGTTTGTATGTAAGCTATATATAGCCCCAATTCAGCTGCACTCATTGCTAGCGCTCACAGTCAACAATAGCTCGGTTGAATATAGTACAGGGTTCACGTCATGCTTCCCACGTTATTTAAATTGAGGGACTCCATCTCTATCCCGTCCCCTCCAAAGAACATATACTGCAACGGGAGAGATGGGAAAAACAAAGTAATAGGAAAATAAGTTGTAAAACTACCAAATTGACAGTTCAGTACTGAACCGAGACCGGAGCACCGTATTTTTATGAAGTAAAATATTATGATCCGAATGAAAACAATAATAAAGTAGTAGCCATGCCACCTCTGCTGTATATAAAATAAACCCACCTACAGAAAGTAAAAGGGTTCGTCTACACAGCAACATTATTTTGAAATACCTAGCATTATTCTGAAATAACTCCACGTCTATACAGCAGGCAGTTATTTTGAAATGTCGAAATACTGTCAAGCTGGAGGACTTCTTACTCCGACTCCTGTAACCCTCATTGTACGAGGAGTAAGGGAAGTTGGAGGAAGAGTGCTCTATTTTGAAATAAGTGCTGTGTAGATGCTCCCAATTTTGAAATAAGCTATTTTGAAAAAAGCTATGCAAGTGACATAGCTCAATTTGCATAGCTTATTTCAAGTTAAGCCCTGCTATGCAGACACACCCAAATTGTTTCAGAAGCCAGTTGTAGAGTCTACCATTCCTTGAAACTAGTTTGATACTGGCCTGTGTATTCTAATGGCCAAAAGAATTACAAACTATATAAATTAATGCGTTGCTCAGTCGCTACATTGACGATTTAAATAATTTCTGGTTTTATGTGATCTGAGTCACCAACATCTGCAAGTATCTTTATATCTTGCGTAACAGCTGGCTTTATATTTTTACTCACCGAAGGATTTTTTTTTGGGGGGTATGATTCCCATGGTATTTTGGAATCAGCATATCATGAAAAACACAGCAGTCCTCCAGAACAGCCTATGAATCACATTTATTACTCAGTTCATATTCTAGGGGTTTCTTCATCTCGAGCCAATAGAAGAGCAACAAAACAAGGACATTGCTTATGGAGAGCCAGTATGAATTAGCCACCTACTCATCCAATTCTCCACTCTGTTGATACTAAAGTGCATATAAGAAGGTGTATGCTGCTTGTGTCAAAAATCCATTTTGCCCAGGGTGTGCCATTACTTAACTGACTAGTAATTCTCAAACATTGGGTTAGTGGTAACCCATGCTCCACCCATGGAGTGGTATCTCATGCTCTTTTTGCTGGTCTCTGCATTGAATCACTTTGAGAATTAACCAGCTAGGGTTAATGAGCACTGGAGGGAGAGGGAAGAGCCACAAAATGGCACAAAGTAACAAGAAAAGTTTGAGCTCCATGCTAGGTAGGTGTATTAGAAGTGCAGGTCAGTGTGCTTTTGCCAGAAACATCAGGATCTGGACACTGAATGAGGCAGGTTACTAGTCCAACATTCTAATCTCACATGGCAGGTTAAGATGCCCACTGCTGAAGCCCACTGCTCAATCACACACACACACTCCTCTTTAAAGTTTCTCTTTGAAAGAGGAACCTTGCAAATGACTTAGCAAGCACTGCTGAGACTGTTAAGTTGATCCAAGTTCTACCCCAGCTATCTCCCTCCCTGACAGAAGCCTGCACTTGACAGCGTACCTCTTTGATTCGTTTCACTAGGGCATTCTGATCAAAGGCAACCGCTTCTGCACACTGATGAAGGTGATCTTGGTATCGAAGGCAGAGCTGTAACACTTGCTGAGAGTCTAGCTTCTCCAATTTGCTGTTTGTAGGGGAAGTCTGCCCACTGAGAAGTCCTGGAAGAGATGGGCAATAATGGAATTAATCTGACAGTTTACGCAGCTAGTACACAACTGAACTATGAAAGATGAGCAGGAACAAACCTGCAAAAAACAAGGAGGAAACCTTTAAGAGGTAGTTAAAATTAATTCAAGAATGAAAACTATTAAATGATGTAACAGTCATGAGAGAAAAATGAGAGGGAAGTGTGTTCTGAAAAGATGCATCTTAACATAAAGTATGCAGTGTATAGAAGTGCTAAAGCAAGTACCCCTAATCATATATTGCAAGGATCCTTGACAGAACTTAATTCTTAGAGCAGCAATACAATTTCAGGCAACACAAGTTACTACTGTTGGATTATCTAAAAGTTAAAATTGCCTTCCTTCTGCCTCAACAACTTCCAAAATTTGAAAACCTAGGATGAATTATTAAAGGTGGGAAAGGGGGGGCGGGGGGGGAGGAAAAAAAAAAAAAAAAAAAAGGTAAACTTTGAAACATTCCAAAAAGGTCTTTAGATTCAGGCTATTTTGAACAAACACCACCACCACCACCACCACAGTACTATTACCACAAGAGTTCTCACATCACAAATCAGACCTCTGTAAAGAAAATCATGAGTTGAAATCTACTTTAAAAAGGGGGAAGGGAAGCTGTATTTTCTGCTTGCTTTCTACTTTTGGGACTCCAGAATGCTATTGAGTCATATTTTCAAGCTTTCCTCCACAATCCTGGGGACTAGACATTCATTTTTTTCTTTAAATGAAAATTGAGATCCTCACCTAATCACATGACTCCAGGGACTGTGACTCATGATAAAAATGCAAGTTGGCAACTCTGCATGGAGCAACTTCCAAAGTTGTGGGGCCCTCACACAGAATGCTCTTCTAACCAATCCCATATTTGCATCAAAAGAGGTCTAACTTGAGATTTTCTGCTGATTTCAACTGTGGCAGTTTGATATGAACTTTTTCTCTTTAAGTTAACAGGAAGAAATTATACTAGTTCTACAAGCGCCTCCTGTACTATTTCCTACTCTTTTGTTCTAGTTTTCCCACTCATTTAGTTAAACCTTCCCTTATTTAGGCTAACAAACACCATCTGAACCTTCTAGCCCTAGAGCTGGGATTGGCAAATACCCCCAAAAAGTTTTCCAATAGTACCCGTCAGAGTTGCTAAATAAATTTAGTTTGACTGCATTAGCATCCCTTTTTGTGCTCACTGCCTGTGAACATTCACAGGCATTCTAGTTTACTGGCAGGAATATCCACTGAAAAAAGCCTTCTAGGCAGATTTCAAATTGATAATTGAGAGTATTTTTAATCAGAAACTGCTCCTTAGAGTCCTCCCAGCCAGGAAATTGAAATTCAAACTATTTCTAATAGGTATATTGGTCATATAGAATTGTTCAATTAACTACTTGCCAAAAAATGGTTTATGAACAAGCTACAGATCAAGAATCTACTTGTTTAACAAATAAATTTGAGACAAAAATAGATCTGATTGTAAACCAGCCACAATCAGAAATAAAAGGATGGATGTAGTCTACTAAATTTGCCATAAGTTATTTAATTAGCTCTACTTAGCAGTATCTATTAGAAAAATGTCCCACTGCACAGATTCCCTCAGCAGAGTCTAGTTTTCTCCTGCACAAATCATCCTTTCTTCACCTCATTGCCTGTCAGAATTCATCCTTTTACCCTCAACTCTGTTCCCAATACAGTTGTACTGCCTGGACTGATAAAAACCTAAAGGTTGGCACTGAAACCCATATGAACACAATGAGTAATGGTTTTTTTGCCATTTACATTCTGAAAAAGACTAACCAATTTCAGATGAAATCCTGATTCCACTGAGTTTAATGGAAAGATTCCAGAACACTTCAGTGGGGCCTGGAGGAGTTCACCCTTGATTTTTTTAAAGCTCATGCATTACTTTAATCTCACTGAAGTGGGTAGGATTCCTCATGTGAGTAACTTGAAGCGTGTTTTAGGATTTTACTGGATCTGTTTGCTCCAAATTTCTCAAAAGTAATGAGAACAAATGTCTTGTGACACAGAACCAAGATCAAGTCTGACTAGGATTGTCAGCTTGTGTCTTACTAGACATTCACACAGGCAGAACAAAGCATTCCCCTTTCTAGATCAGACCCCTGGCTACTGAGGAACCACCTGACACTCCTGACCAATTGATTTCATTTATATTACTTCTCACTCACCAACCTCCAATCAGCAGAGAAGCAATATCCTAAACACAGAAGTTTAACCTTAAAGTTGTGTGTAGGTTTTTGGGAAAATGTCAAGCTTATTGTCAAGTTTTTTGGAATTTGCAAAGATAGCTAGGTTGAAGGTTGAAAAATGGGCAATATGTTCCTTTATGGCTCTCAGCTTGTATTATAGACCTATCATCTTGGACAGGTTCCATACTGTGAAAAGCAATTAAAATATAAGAATGTCTAACTCACTACACAGGATATCATGGGCTGAAGTGAAGGTAGAGAAATGTTAGCTGTTTAGATAGAGATTAAAAAATGCATCACAGAATCAGAGTTAGAAGGGACTGCCAAGGTCATCTAGTCGGGGGAGGGGGGGAGGAGGGGATGGACGACACACAACCTAAACCTGAGAAGGAGCCAGAATTTACCAATGCACATTGCCAAAGAGCAACAGTAATAGGTCACCAGCCCTGATCATCTCACAACCACCACTCTCAGCACATCCTGCCCACTGTCAGCGCCTCCTTCTCCTTTTCCTCCTGTGATCAGCTCTCTCAGTGGGAGACACTGGAGGGGGAAGCATGGATGTGACAGGCTCAGGGGAGAGGGTAGGAAGTGGCAAGATCCTAGGGGGAATGGGTGGAGGAGGACAGCGCCTAGAGCAGAGCTGGGCGTTGAACAGTAAGCAACCTCTGGCCCAGTGGAAAGTTGGCACCTGTAGCTCCAGCCCTGGATTTGATACCTAAGTAAGGAGCCGCATATTAACTTCTGAAGAGCCGCATGCGGCTCTGGAGCCCCAGGTTGGCCACCCCTGATATATCTATCCCTCTGTGTATGTGTCACCACTAGTGTAAATTTGTACTGGGTTGAATTTCAAAGGCAGCACTAAAAAGAGAGCAGCGTAAAATAGTTCAAGGAGAGCAGGATGCTATTTTTGGAAGGGGTGAAACCAAGTGCCTCTCCAGGATTTCTGGACTCAGGTTAACCACACATTTAACCTGTGTGGCAGTCTTCCATCCATATGAAAAACAAATCAGCAGTAGTGCCAACAGGTTGAAATGGGCATGTGAAATTCTCTGTTGGACTAGCTGTACCAAGTCTACATCAGCTATAAAACAATCTTTTTACAAAAAAGAATGACTACTGCAATGGAATTTGTGCTACAGACATTTAATTAGTTCACTGCATTTTCAGCAAGTTAACAACTTCTAAATGGCTTCAAGACAGCAGACTATGTTCACAGTAAGTCACCTTAATTCTCCATAGAAAAGACTGTAAGAACTCCGATTTTGGAAGGGTTTTGTACAGGTGAAGGCGGAATACTGGAGTTTCAAGACCAAGATTTTCCAGAAGTAACTAGTCATTTGGGCACCCAATTTGAGACATCTTAATTTCAAAAGGGGAGGTTTGCTCTAAACTTACTCAAAGCTAAGCCTCTTTCGAGGACTCTCAACTCACCATTTACTTTTGAAAGCCTTGGCGCAAGCTTTGAACTTCCCATTCAACAGTCCCCTTCCCACTACAAAATGAGTGTTGTGATGACTAGCAACAGACGGTTTGCCACACAGTTTGCCATAAGGCTTTCAAGTAGGGAAGCTCATAGATTTCAACAGTGTGGGCCCAGCAGATACGATGTTTTACACATTGGAGAATCACAGGGCTGGAAGAGACCTCAGGAGGTCATCAAGTCCAACCCCCCGTCCAAAACAGGACCAACCCCAACAAAATCATCCCAGCTAGGGCTTTGTCACATGAGGTGCTGTAGCGTGTCCTTAGACAGCTAGAGGCAAGGCATACAGTGCGTCATGATGCACTGGAAAGAAAGAATGAAGGGGTTACAGAGAAGCAAAACAGTGGAGTGACGGGAAAAGACTCCTGCAGGGTTGAGAAGCTGTAGTGTATGGACGCAAACTGTCCTGGCAATTGCTAGCTGTACACATTCCTAGCTGACAAGCTGTACTGCAAAATAATGAAATAAAGGCCATACAACACGCCTGCCAGAGAGGACCAAGAGACATATATTACTCAGGATGTGTCCGATCACTGAACAACACAACCATGAAGGTGATGTTCAACGCTTTTTGAGCAAACAGATGGGAATTCAAATGTCAGCTCCTAAACAGCACTTAAAAGAAAAAAAAAAAAAAAAGCAAAATGTGGCATGCTTACAAAAACATCATATATCACTAGTAGGCTAGTTGACCCACAGACTTGACAAAGCTCTCATTGTTTTCATATTCCTTGGCAAAGCAGAGGCATGTTAAAACCATTTCCCTCCTGGTTAGTCATCATCTTGCTGGTTCCAGTTTCTAGCTTTACAGTTTCCAGTTACAAGAAATCACATCCTACTGAGCAGTAGAAAACTGTTAAGATGAAGCCATTTCTAAGAAGCCAGCGGGACAACGCAGGAGGGTCTTGAAGAGATCTTTATAACACCAGTACTGTATGTGCATGTGCATAACACGTTAATCAATTACTGTAACATTCAATGGATTTAATACAGGATCCTGAGAATTGTCAGGTCACATTGCAGGCTGAAAAGCAGCCTGAATTACTGTATTTTCACTTTTCTTAATCCCAGGCCCAAGCAATGATATCAGACACGACACCAAAAGGAAGCCACACTTCTGCTACTGACATCCAATTTATGACAGAGCACACAATATTAGAGACAGCACATGACTGTGTGGCCTTATGAAGATTTTAATCAGCGTGAGAGTTTGAGATACACTTGGGATGGTCTAGAATGGTGTTTGGTCCTGCTGTGAGTGCAGGGAACTGGACTTTAGGACTACAGTCCTGTGCTACACTTCAAAGGCAGAGGCGCCCTATTTGCATTTTGTACATATTTGCAATAGTCTATGTACCACTTCCTGCCACAGACATGAAAAAAAATGGCTGTGCGCCACATAAAAAGCAGCAAGATGATCGAGTGATATAAGGAGAACCAACAAGATGATTTTAGAAGAAAGTGTCTTAAAAAACACATCAAAATTGATCAAAGGCCTATTATTATTTGTATTACAGTTGCATTTAGGTTGCAGCCAAGACCAGAGCCCCATTATTTTAAAACACTATACATTATACACCCACAAATACAGAGAAGAACAAAAACAAAACAGGACTAGCCCTGTAAAACAGACGTGGAACTGAGATACAGACAGATGAGGGGACTTATCCAAGGTTGCACAGGAATAGTTGTAGCAGAGCCAAGAACAGAATCCAAATCTCAATGTCATAGTCCAATGCTTTAACCACAAGACCATTCCCTTTCCCTCTCCGGTACTTAGGGAAAAAACCCAGCTAATCTGTCTTATTATCAGACTACTGATAGCTCCTTGGGGCTAACAAATTATTATTGTAGGCAAAAGGGTACACTACTTGTACGTCAACAGCAGAAGAGACGAGGGTCCTTGTTTTCAAGGTGAAATCTAGATTCCTCTCTGCCTGTCCAGCTCAGATACATACAGCTATGCTTGTGTGTTAACACAGCACTACAGGCTTCAATGGGTGTGCTGCAGGTACCTAAGCACTGCAATAAAAAGCCTGTGGCACAGAGGCACAAGCGTGGGTCAACTACGCTCTTTTATTAGGGTTCTGTGGGGGGAAAAAAAATTTCTTCCCTGCCCTCAAAGTTTACTATGCATGCTATGCATTACCCTCTAATCTATCCTTACAAGCATCGTACTCCTAATCTAGGGTTAAAGTGTGGGTCTGACACTAGCCCCAAGCTGGGAGCAGCATTCAGTGCCCCAGAGTCAACCAAGATTGAAATAGGAGTCTCAGTCCCTGGTTATGTCTTAGTCTGGGCAGGGAAGGGGGAGGAGATTAATGCCATCCTTTACTTAGGCACATTACTTCTTCTACCACATTAGCTCATCTTAGGATAGGGGCCCCCCCAGAGTCAAGGCCCCATATATTCTCTGTAAGGAAAGTGGAGTAGCAGCTCCATGGAAGTTTCCCTTCCCCACTGTGATACTATAGACAATGCAAGTAGCCTGCATAGAGGAGTAGATTGTGTGTGTTAATTCCTTGGCACCAGGAGATCCAAAATCTTACCCCTGGTGTTGGTAAGGCTTTAGATTGATAGTGTTGAAATGTCTTTCATTGTTCCATTAGTAAAAGACTTGTAAAGAATGTCTTATGTAACACACATTAAACAGCTACAGATCATGGCCACGCTCTTCTGTTGCCTTTTCTACAAGCTTTACTTTGCTTTCCTCACTTTATTTTGCAAATACCCCATTTTCAAATCTCAAACTTCATCATGCTTGATTAACGGTGAATCATTGTCTGCTTTCCTGTTTCTTTCCATTAGACAAAGTCACTTAAGCTCTTATGCTCACCTAATTCTCTCTCAGTTCTGTAACAAGATTTTTTTTTTTTTTTAAAAAGGAACTTGTCCATTACCTACAGTTGCTAACTTTCTACTCACAGAAAACTGAACACTCTTGCCCCGACCCTCCTCTGAGACCTGGCCCATGCCCCACCCCTTCTCCAAGACTCCGCCCCTGCTTACTCCATCCGGCCCCGCCCCCCCGTCGCCCCCCCGTCACTCACCCATTTTCACCAAGCTGGCTCAGTGGTCTGAAGTGCAGGAGGGAGGGATTTCACTGGATGTGAGCTCTGGAGTGAGGCTGGGGAAGAGGGGACGCCGGGTTGAGGCAGTGGATTGGGATGTGAGAGGTGGTGAAGGCTCCAGCTGGGGGTACAGACTCTGGGGTGGAGCTGGGCATAGGGATTTGGGATGCAGGAGGGAGCTACAGTCTGGGGCTGAGGGGGGGGGGCAAGAGGGCTCTTGCTGGGGTTGCAGACCTGCTGTGAGGCTTGGATGAGGAGTTTGGGGTGCAGGCGGGTGCTCTGGGCTGGGGTTGAAAAATTGTGATGAAATGTTGTGATTGTACACCTAGTAGCGTGGTATTCAGTGGCTAGGCATTACAAAAAGGAAATGCATTTACTCATAAATCAATGGAAACTGTATCAGAACCACAAAGAACTAGAGAGGTATCTACATAGGACATAATGAATGGGGGGGGAAGGGGGACGACAGTACATGGAGTAGATAGGATTACCAAAGCAGCCCAGGAAGAATCTTGATTATGGAGCTATTCCTTACAATAGGAGGGGGCTCCAGTCTGGGGCTGGGGGGGCGAGGCAAGAGGGCTCTTGCTGGAGTTGCAGACCTGGGGTGGGGCTGGGATGAAGGAGGGTGCTCTGGGCTGGGGTTGAAGGGTTCAGAGGGCAGGAGGGGGATAAGGGCTGGGGCAGGGGAGGGAATGAGGGATGCAGGCTCCAGGCAGCATTAACCTCAAGCAGCTCCTAGTGTAGAAGTATGACCAGGTAGCTCTGTGCATTGCCCTGTCCATGGGCACTGCCCCAGTTAATGGGAGTGGCAGGGGCGGTGCATGGAGTGAAGGTGGGGGGAGGGGCGTTAGAGGGGGATATGACAGCTGCCTCCCAGAAGCCATGCGGCACAGAGGCTAGGAGGGAGTCTGCCAGCCCTTCTGCTCAGCACCACCAACTGGACATCAATGGCCTGGTTAGTGGATCAGAACGGCCAGATCCCTTTTTGACCAGGTGTTGTGGTCGAAAACTGGACAGCTAGTCAACCTCCCACTACCTAATATGGTTCATGTCTCCATGTCACCTGTATCTATTTAACCAAGATTTACAGACGTTGCTCACTTTGGGAAAAGAGAAGGGTGCTGTCAGACACGATAGCTTAAAAGTTATCTGCCTGCTGCGGTGTGGTGCCACTTAGTTTTTGTATGCGTATTGAAAAAAAAAAAAAATCTTTGTTTTCGCTATTTCACAATATTTTTCCTAGATGGTCACCTGTGAGTCTGTTAAGGGAAGCAAAGTTAGAGGAAATCAGAGTACTGGCAGTCTGCACGAGGAGTACTCAGAAAAATACTTCAGTCCTATTACAGATACACGATTTGTATTCAGTAGAAGACAAAGAAGAGCAGCAGCTACAAGCCAGGCTGGCACTCTACCCTTCCCTCATCACCCCCGCAGCAATTTAACACTGGAGCCACTTGCATTTGTATCCTCAGCTACAACTTCATGCACAGATTTCATCTGGATGACAGTTTAGTATTTAAAAAATGGCTAAACCCGCTATTTTTAGATGGTTTGCTAGATGACAACATTGTGGTTTGTCTACATCTTCTATTTTTAAAAACACAGGTTTGTGAGCACTTTGTCCTCAATTAGATTTGACATTCTGGGGATTACATGAACACGCGCAAGAAAGGGTTGACCAACCTGAGTTCGGGATGCCTGCATTACTTGCGGAGTGACAAAATCAAAGAATGAAACGTTATAGCACTGCAACATAACACCAGCATGAGATCTATCAGTGTCCTAACCCGTATTTCACAGAAATAAATAAAAATGCTGGACAGAATTTTGCTTCAAAATGTTACCATAATATTGATTATATTTTTCTAACTACACAGCCTGATTGCACATTTACCCATGAATCCAATTGCACAAGACTCAGAAGGAGAGGGAAGTTATATCCAATCCAATTAATACACCTATACCAAACAAAAATTGTTTAGGTATACATAAAAATGTCATAGATTTAAGACCAGATACCTTGGGATAGTCCTGAAATAGCAGCAAATGCTGTATCTTTAGTGGGAACCTCCCTTTCCCAAAAGGAAAAAGCATTTTTTTTCTGGACAACCTAGGTTTTCCATACATTTTCCATCACAGTTATTGGAGCACAGTTATTGGAGCACCTTACAGATTTTCAAGTCTGGATGGACGGTCTGCGAGGTTATTTGTTTTTTCCTTTCTCACAAGTAGGAGGGGATAAAATTTAATCTTTCTTCATCTCCGCATTCTGAAAGGGTAGGTACAGGCTGCCAGCGCACACCCAGGGGTGGGAGCTATACTGCTCTCTCTCAACACAATGTGAAGAGGCACATTTCAAATTGTATTGGATCTGACTGAGTTTGCTGTCAAAGAATCAGCTCTTTCTGAAGCAAGTTTCTCAGCCTTGGGCCAGCAGCTGAAAAGGCTCAACTCTCTGTCTCCCAAGCCTGAAGCCATCTCAAGGGGTACTTCTTAAAAGCAGACATCAGGATTTTTACAATTCAACGTTCTGAAAGGAATGCGCTAAAACCAAACTCTCTCGAAAGATCAGGACTTTGAAACGAACCAAAACCAACAGCTGTGAAGAGCATCCTGAATCATATGCAGCAAGGCCATACACCATTCTATTTGAAAATATGCACTGCAAGAAAAGTACTAGGGATGTTCGAAATAGTTTCTTTTAGTATTCATGTAGCCGCAACAGTTCTTAGCAAGAACCAAACTGGTTCACAAGCAACAAAGGACTGCAGAACTGTGTGCCTTAAATCCATCTTTGCATCACCACTATTCAAGCTGCCCTGAGTTCTATGCTATAGCCAAGATCCCGGCCACTATTCTCTAGGTCCCCATTAAAATTTTTATATATATATATGGTTGATTGCACCTGTTTTCCTCATCTCCTCTTCAATATCAAGAGGAGACAAGAGCCAAGAGCCAATGCAGAGTGTCCACAGGAATTATTCATCTGATCACAGCAGGTGGTCTGCTACCAAAGATCACTTCATGCTCGCTGATAAAGTGTTGTCAGGCTTCTAAAGTAAAAGGTGAATGGAAATAGTAATGCTTTGTTACTGTCTTTAATATCGCCATAAAAGGGATATTGTCCTGAAGTTCAGGTCCAGAATTTGACCTCTCAATTTTTAAGTAGTGGGAAATTTCACCAGGTTCACAATAAATATTTTAAAAGACCCAAAAAAACCCACAACCGCCCCCCCTCCCAAAAACCCACCCCACTTTGCTTCACTGAGATTTTTTCGCTAACAATCCAGTAACAGCTCCTCAGCTATTTTAAGTCTTCACAGGATTTGCCTCTCCCTTTTTGTGCACAGTTTTGTTTTGTACTGACGTTGTGCTTCACTAACAGAGAGAAAGTGCAGGTTCATTGCAGGAATTCTGCTGGTGGCTAAGAAAGGAAGTAAACAGGATAAACCATGGAGGGGATCAGAGGTGAGAATCAATTTTTACCACAAAGAAAAGTGACAATACTAGAGAAAAGAAAAGGACAGATCCTGAGAGAGAAAAGAAGGGAAACAACATTTTGTGTTTCATGTTTGCAGTGTTGTAGCCGTGTTGGTCCCAGGACAGTAGAGACACAAAGTACATCCTCTACTGAACCAACTAGATGAAAGACAGATTTTTTGAGTTTATACAGAATTGAACAAGAGCTCTCAGCTCCCCCCCCCAGCACTTCTCCTCTCAGTATATCTGCTCCCACTTGCTGGGGTTGCTTGCCCCTCAGATGTTGCTCTTCTTCGTTAATTGACCTTCTGCTTCAGACCCATTCAACTTACATTTGTGGTATTAGAGTTAGCAGCTGACTCAGCACCCTGTAACACTGCACATCTTGTTGCACGACCCTTTAAGACAGACTAGAGGCACTAGCTTCTTTTAATCAAAAATACAGTTGATACAAGCTAAGAGAGATAAAAGTATTAATTCCACCTGCTACTGGCCTCCCCAGCCCCGGACTGGCCACCAGCCTCCTGCCACCTCCTCCCCCACCAGTCCCACTGCCCTACCAGTCCCCCACCCTTCCCTGTTAAGCTAGGCAGACCCACTTCAGGAGCTCCGGGCTCCTGGACGCACCCGGCAGCCACACTGTGTTGTACATAGCAGCCCGGCTGCGGCTTGCCAGGCAGCCCAGCTGTGGGGAGCCCAGCCGCTACCCTTCCACTGGGACTCTGGTCCTGGAACGTCAGTGGACCGGTTAACAGAGGTTCAACCTGTAAAAAGTTGCTTCCTCATTTTTATCTTTCATTCATTACTTAACCTACAAGGACATAAACTAGAATACCAGCTATTCCCCAAACATTTCACTGATGATAATATCTTCTTGCTCCCCTCTCTATTGCAAGTAAGTGAGAGATCCATGGTTGTTACAAGGAGAAAGGCACAGCTGCCCACAAAAGTTAGTAGTGTTAATACTTCCAAACACCATACACCTCCCTCCTAGCTGTGCCTGTACAAGTCTGAGACTCAGTGGGAGAAACAGCCAGGTTTCTTGCTAATGCAGGTACAGGGATTCTGATTTGAGGATATAAAGGACTCGAAGGATTTCTCTATGGTCCAGAATGTCAACCTTTTTCCATCAACACGGACAGTCCTCCATCTTTGCCTTTGTCTAGCAGTGCCAATGTTCAGACCAGTGAAGTAAACTCCAACAGCAATATGGACTCAATAATTGGAGTAAGATTTTGGTAAGAAAAATACATTTAAAAAAAATCACGTGTGTCAAACAAAAGATTTGTATTTGATTAATAGCAGTTGCTTAGCATTAATCTGGTGTGCCTTTAAAAAACATTTTCTAGGGGTACATCCACACTGCTTTTCTATGGGTACATCCACACAATCCATAAGCTATTTTGGAATAAGTATAAGTATATGAGAATAGCTTAGTTCAAAACAGCACGTCTACACTGCAGGGAAGCCTCAAAATTAGTCCGAGGTAGGCTTCCCTAATGTAGACATGCTATCTTGATTTAGAGCCCCAGGAGGCATTGGGAAGGAATAACTTAGAATGGCCCTGGTGAGGGGCTATTTTGAAATAGCAGCAGTGGAGTATCTACACATGCCTTATTTCGAACTAGCTATTTCGGAATAGGCGTTATTGCTCTTGCAATGAGGTTTACAGATTTCAGAATAAGCCGTCAGTTATTTTGAAATTATTTCGAAATAACGGAATGGCTGTGTAGATCCTCGCATTGTTATTTCCAAACAACACTAGTTATCTCGGAATAACAGTACAGTGTAGACTCCAGATGCCTGCTATAACTGAAGCATAGTATATTTCACTGAAAAGACTTCCTTTGGGTAGTGCTACGCATGGAATGCTATTAGAAAGAGCGCACCAGACTCTGAACCCCCCTTTCCATAGTATAAACAATCTGTAAACCCAGCTGAGAATTTGCTTTCCATAGGGGAGTCCCCCAAACTTGGCACAGCTGGCTCTACATCCTGCCTTAGCAACCTCATTCACCCAGCAATCACTAACCAGAAGAAAGGCCTGTGGGGACAACTTGAGTCTCCACCACCATCTGCACCAAATGGAGGAGGCCGGACACAGTGGAGAATTTAGCTAATGTGTTTAGAATCAAACTGGAAAAAGCTATAGTGATAGAGTCACAGAACGGGAGATAAAATATAGACTAAATATTAAAAAGTTCACACACACAAGTTCATATACAACTTCCCCAGCTGTTTACTCCCTTTCTGAAGCTAGGATGCTGTGTCTGTTGACACTGACAGCAATTCATTTTGATATTGTATGCAGAGGTTTGTGACTTGAGATAAGGAACAGCACAGCAGGAAGGGACAAGCTCAGAAGCCGTTCTTGTTGCTAGGCAAATGCCCTCGGTAATTAAAAAAGAAGCAACAGAGGAAGAGCCTTGTAATAAATAAAAACATATAAGCAAATTTGATTCCAAATAGATTTTTGAAGGTTGTCCATGGACATACTGATAGGTGCCCGGCAGGACACTACCCAAATTAAATACTGAGTTTAACTGATACCACTAACTGATTAAACTCAGTTAACATGATCAACTAAACTCTAACATCCCTATGGTTATTTCTACAAGCCTTTTAAGAAAAAGTGGAAAACTTAAAAAGCTAGAGTTACTGCATTCTGAAGACTCTTTAAAATTAACTCCAGCTCAAATTTTAGCCATAAAAACTGCAAGACAGTGTTTTGAAATCCTATTTTACATTCACCTTTTCATACAATCAGCAGTGCTGGAACAATCTGTATAGTGCAGGTGCTGAGAGCAACTGAACCAAACTGCAAATCCTGCATATAAGGGATACCACTTGAAGCTAAGAGGTGCAGCATCAATCCCAGCACCCCTCACTCCAGCATCTATGCACATGCAGGTAGTGTTTGTTTACTTTCTCTCCTTTAGCCATGATAATGGGTCAAGGGGATGCATGTAGAGCATCTGCTCTGTCAAGAGAGTTTTACTTTAGTAATCCTTATAATTATGAATAGAAAAAAACACCACATGACAGACTTGGCTATGGTCTTGCCAGATTGCTTGCCTCCGCCTACTCAGTGTACGCTGAAGTCCAATGTATTACTCTCTGTTCATTTCCACAAATGAATTGTTGCAATGGAGGTTAAAAGAAATCTAAGTATTTCCACTAAGGTTGTTCATCATTACAAAGTGTTCATTTCTACTCAAGCCATCACACATCAGCAGGACTTTTTAAAGGATATAGTACGTGCCTGTCAGGAAGTCATCAAATCAAATATTTCCAGTCAAGAGAATTGTAAAGCTAAAGCGGTCAAATGTAGAATTATGCCTGCTTACATTAACATAGCTCTGACCAATGCTTTTAAAGGCAAAAAGTGACAACAATTTGCTGAAAATAAAAGTTTAGGATTCCAAAAGTGTAAATCATTTGTGCATTTTTAAAACAAGATGCCCAATTTGTAGGCATGCTAAACATTGATAAACGTTTATACCACTTCCAAAGTTTCAAAAATAGGTAGTACTCAGTGCGGGGGAGTGGGGGAGGTGAATGAAATCATACCAAAAATATTTGAAAAGCATCTCATCCCAATAAATAAGTGAAGAGTCCTCTGTTCAGGAGACCATACTCAGAGCCGTTAGAGGGAAAACATCAAATTTCTCAAACAAACCAAAGGCTGTTTCCTTATACTCCTTGCTGTATTTTAGGTTGTATGATGACATCAACAGCTATGGGCCAAAAAAGCAAGGAAGAGGTTTTGTTTTGTTTTAAGACACTCTATAATTATATTTGTAATGTCTCTGGGCCCAGATTTTCATGACAACTCAAATAACCTCTCTGTTTTCAAGCACAATTTGCAACCTTATGAAAGATGATACAAGTGACATTAACTGAACTAAAAAAGCCACATTAATAATCTGACCATGGAAAATTACATTGGAAAATTTACAAAAATAATTATATGGTATAATATATTTAATATATTATACCATATATAATATACCCTATGTGGATATTCTGGAATAAGAGCACCTTCTTCTGATGTAGTTTGTATCACTATGGAAGTGGTATAAGAAACTAGAAAACAAACATTCTTACTCTGGAATGAGGCTGTCCATAGAGGGAGTTATGCCAGTAAATTTCCAAATAGATAAACCCTTCCATTATATAGGTTAACAATCCTTTTCTGCTCTTCCAGGAGAAAGTGGGTTAGGATAACAAAGGGAATCAAGTTACAAAATGCAATTAGAATATGGACCATCTTATTGTTCTGAGTTTGCACAGTGCCTCCATGCTGCAGGTGGTACAAATAATAATAAACCACCACTAAATATACTCCGCAAAATCTACCTCATTTCTGTGGACGTTTAAAATCCACTGTGGTCTGTCTGATTCACATACAGTACTGTCTTCACGCTTGTAAAGAACACACCAATTATTGCTGCTTCCTAGCTTTCGGAGGTTATATATTAGACGGAATGCTTTTGTTTTGCTGTACCTCTTAACACATGCAATACAGTTTAGAAAGATGCTATTTAACAGGCCATGGAGTTTTAACAAAAGAAGACTATGCAAGTTACACAGAGTGCCTCGTATACATTTTTAAAAGCACCACATTTATCAAATGTCACAATCCTGAACTTCTTTACTTAGCCAAAAATTCACACTGAAGTCCATTTAAGGTTTACTTGGTAAGGATTTGAGGAACGAGTCCACAGCAGTCTTTACCAGAAAAAGATTCAAAGCAGTTATACAATATTTTGTAGGGATCGACTACAGTTCTTCATAGCTGCAATATAGGAGGGGAATGCAAACAGACAAAGGTTAAGGATGCTTATGTCATAGGACTCAGATTCTATTCAACAAAACAAACAAAGCTTTTATATATTTTATTAGTTCAGTTTACAGCATACAGCTCTCTCTGCGCCTGCCTCTTTCCCTTCCCCCCTCTTTTTCCCGGCCATGTTATGCTGTTTGTATGGCATGGAGAGGGGGAAAATGAGCTCCCGATCTTGCCAAGTGTGACCTCAACTCATTCTTATTCAGTGATGTCCAGTAGAATCTCACTTCTGACAAACATTTGTTCGGTTCCAACACCACAAGGTTACTGGCTGCGTTTTGCTTTCATTGTTTGTTTTCTGACACTTTCCTGTTGCTTATGTTAAATCCACAAATTTCCTCAACCTGGGCCCAACATAATATTGCAAAAAAGGATTTTCCACTGTGCTTACATTAGAATTGTAACAGGAGTTAGTTTAATTCTCTTTTAGCAGTGAAAGAGCACTAACGGGGGCAGTCAGAAAGTCTCCAAAACAAGAACAAAGAACAATTCTGAGTTCAACACTACGCACCTCTTTTCATATTTTCTGAATTTCTTTGAGATTGTATAGCGTGAAAAATTAGAGCCTTATATCTTTCTCTATCCCGTGCTGCTTCCCCAGATTAGGAATGTGTGGGAAAAGGCTCCATTCAGAAAAGACTAGCCAGTGACAGGGGGAAGCTAGGAGAGAGAAGACAGAGAAATGCCTGATGCTGTTCCCTTTTGCTGGAGCATTTCTCCCCCCTCAAATGCCCCAGATTTTTCTCTTCCTCTAACTACCTGTCTCTCATCCCCTTCTTAAGGGAGGGGCTAAGAGTGCCTCACTCCCCACAAACTGTCCCAATTATTGCAACAGAAGGAACTAAATGTTCCTTTCTCTCCCTTAGCATTTTGGGTTATTTCTGGAGGACGTCTGAGGCATCCATCAGCCAGTGCAGCCCTATGTATTTCAGCTGCTTGGCCTGACCTCTGCTGAGAAAGAGGATTGAGGGCTCTCAACTGGCCCTACCAATCAACCAACAGACCAAGAGTGGTCATTTACACTCCCTGACTTGTGCATGACAGGCCTGTGTATAATTCCACTTTAAGCAAAAGGAATTTCATGAGCCCTTATATTCCAGGAGAACGGATGTATTTGGAATGCGCCTGATTTTCTTCAGCCAGCAGGGTGAGTGAAAAATCGTTTTAACACACTTCACAAGGGAAAGAAAGTACCTAGATTAGTCACCTTTCACACAAAAGTGAGAAGCAAACACAGTCAAGTCTCATTATTAACATAGATCACCTGTCCTGGTGCCTTTGAGTACTGAGGAAGTCTATATTGCTAGGAAGATAGTTTTCCCCCACATCTTTAACACAGCCTACTAACTCTGCAACCCCCATGCAATTCCCTTTTGGGTCAGAAATGTCAGTCTGCCCCATGAAATTTTTAGTATATGGTAAAAAATACACAAGAGACCAGATATCATGGGTGAAGATCAGATTTCACAGTCCATAAAACATTTTTCATGGCTGTGAATTTGGTAGGGGCCTATTTATAGACAATGAAAGGCAGCAGTACTACACTAGGCTGCCATGGAACAGACAACGTGATGCTGCATCTAGACATGAAGCATTACCTCAAGGTGCACATAAACTCCCATGGGGGAAAAAATGATCCAACAACAGGTCTTTAAATTGGTTTATGCAAGAAACTGTGATTTTTTTTTTTTTAAAGTCAAAGTGCTCTAAATGTTAATACTGGATTCCCACATGAAATCCATGGGACTCAGTAAGAGTTTCTGCACACACAAAACCGCCTTATAGAGTTCAGTTTGCCAGAAAAACAAGTTTTTAAAGTTACTGAAGAAGAAGAATACATCTGAAGTTAGACATCTCAATTTGTTGCATTAGAAGTAATTTAATTTTTTTTAAAAGTAGAGATCTATTTTACATTTCACAAAAGGGAGGTTTGTGGAGAAAATATATACATCTTCCCTACCCCGATAGAAACGTAGGCAATCTTTGTTGGTTTGTTCCCTTCAGCGAAGGCTTAAACCTTTTTTTGCCAATTTGTAGTTCACAGCATATTTTACGTGTGTTTCTAACGTGTATTTAGAAATAGGGTTTTGGTCACAAAAATAAGCAACAGAGAAATAATTAAATGAGTTTGAGTAACAGGCCAAATGCCACTATAATTAGATTGCTTACCATCATATCTTGGCATCCTTGGGTTGTTTTGTCTCAGTTAATACAGACGACAGAATTTGTTGAAGCTGCCCTTTCAGCAAGATAAAACTCCAGTGTAATGGGAGAGGTGGTAGCTACAGTAAAATAATTCATTGTACTGTACACTCATTGACAAAACAAACCCTTATTCAGGACATACAGTAACACATACACTGAGATACTATCTTTGGGCATTAGCTAGCTTAGCAGGAATGCTGATCAAGCACATCTTATCAGTTTTTGCCTTCCACAATGTCAATGACTATCAGTTTAACTTTAAACAGAACAAGCTGGGATAAAAACCATGTACATAACATGCATTACCTTCACAAAACTGACATTTCTCCATATAGCTTTCTTGTAAAAATATTCAAATCTGATAAGAAGTTGAGATTCACTCCGCTTAATTAAAAACTGGATCACTTCCTTCCTGGTCAGAAAGATTTATTTAAAAAAAAAAAAAAAAAAAAACAACCCACAATAACTAAATGAACATTCTGAAGCAACAACAAAATGGTTTATAATTCAAACATATCAATTTCTGCCAATCCTCACAACAAATCAAAAGTTATGAGGGAAGAGGTATTCCTCAGATAGGTGGTGGGATCCCAAATTAGTTCACCTTGCTGAACTTTCTTCTGTAACCATAAGCCTTTTCAATACCAATCCAAATTTTTTAAGACTCATGTTTCTTAGGGAGAAATCTGTGGTACAACTAATGGAACATGACCTTCAATACTGTACTTATTTACCAGATCTCTCTCTAAACCTTTCCAGCCTGCTTGTATGTATTTTTCCCCACTGCGTCTCACTTTGAGTTTCTCTTCATCAGAAACATTCGAGTGCAACATGAACAATGGTTGAGTGGATTTAAAATGCATGTATTTACACTTGACGTCCGTGTTAAACAAAATTCCGTATTGAAGAGCACCCATTCAAAGCTCTTAGCATCCCTGAAATTTAAAAACCACTAATATGAAAGAGATGCAAAATTAGTCACATCCACCCCTAATAAAACAACACTTACATAATATTGTGCCTTTACAGCCCCTTACCAGCATTGACTACACTGCACAATACCACTGAGGTAGATAAGTTTCACCTCCGTTTTACAGTTGCAGAAGCAGAGGCAGAAGAATAAAGTAACTTGCCAACAGCCAAAGAAAAGGTCAGTGTGCCACAGCTGAGTTTAGAACTAATTCCTAACTCCTAATTCTATGCACAGAATACCCACCTCTTGGATACCATGCACCAAGGGTGGGCAATAATTTTTGCAGGGAGGCCACTTCATGAATTTTGGCAGTGGTTGAGGGCCACACCCCCATATGGGGCAGGGCCTCGGGTAGAAGGGAAAAAGGGGCGGGGCCTCAGGTGGAAAGGGACTCTTCCCTCTAGGCATCGCTGGCCCTCAGAGGGGTGGGAGAGACTTTGCATTCTCCCCCGGCCCCAGGCCAATTAGGGAACATAGTGCCTAGAGGGAACTGCCAGCCATTTTGAACAGTTGGCAGGTCACTTTAGGCCACATGCACTTGGCAGGGGAGGCTTTGCATGCTCCCCCGTTCCTAGGTCTCGACTGGCCTGAGTATGGGGAGCAGCCAGGCAGATGCAAGCTAGATCAAAAGGCTGAGTGGGCCACATCTGGCCCGTGGATCCTATCTTGCCCACCCTGGTCCTATATCAACATATTGTGAAACGATCTGTGACCCCAAGAGCCCTTCAATGCCAACTGGCAGAAGCCCCAACATACCGTAATTCGTCAGGTCTGACACTCACTACCCCACCACATTGTTGTCATAACCTGTATCTAAAAAAATGTCATATGGAAACAGGCAAGACACCAGTCCCAAAAACACATTGTGTGAAATACGTACAGGGTATGTACACAGAGATATAAAGTCATGCTGAAAATGTGTTTTAAAAACCTGTTTTGCTGGCAACACATAAAACCCAGCCTGCCCTAGACAAAGGAATGTAGATTTATGCACCTGACGATCACAGATGTCAATGAAAAGTAAATGTACAGATAAGATAAAGAAAGCCATCAAGTTAGCAAGTGAGGGAAGATGACTGCTTTACAATCACATTGGGGAATGGAGTTTGCATCCCTAGGAAGCCTTCCTGAAACAAACTGAGTCAAAGGAATAGGGGTAATTTGAGTCAGCCATCATGTAGGGAAGAAAAGGGAGCAGTACTTTTGAGAAATCTGCTTAGACAAAGATTGCAATTTGCTGATATTAAGGATTAGTGACTAGAAAGTGTGTTTGCCTGTATCCAGACCCATCTCTTTCGTCTTCAACCATTATCACTGAAATCCTCTGGTTCTTGGTAAAATCGTCTCAGTGCTGTGTATTAAACTGTAGAGTGAGTGTTCAGCTAGCCTAATAGGCTGATGTGAATACTGTGTCTTTGAAGGCAGTCAGCTTAATTATCCCTGCAAGTATCCAGAGAAAGGGACTGGACACTGCAGAGACTGACTTGTTTGGGGATCTTGGAAATTGGGGGTCAGTGATTGTTACCATCAAGGCAGTATTTGGGCTGGCAGAGTCCTGTAGTTTTTCCTGGCAAGGCAGACAAGCTGATATGTCAAAGTTCTCAGTAGCTGAATCTGAGAGGGGAACAGTGGCTGACAGTTCTCAGTACCCTAAGAGAAGTGCCACAACATTTGAAGAGAATGAACTTTTAACTAGGGATATTAAAAACGCAAAAAAATATTCACCATAACACCAATAGAAATTCTATCAGTTACATGGTTAACCATGGCTCCACTGCGGGGCTGCTGTAGTCCTGCAGGGCCACTGGGGGTGCCGGCAGCCCTATGAAGAGTATAATTAGGACTGGTAACCGATAAGCAGCAGCTTATCAGTTAACCAGTTACACTGTCACACCTCTAACTTTTAACACTGCATTTGTTTGCATTTTCTAGGTAAAGCCAAATGATCATCTAATGTCACTTTAAAGACATTCCAAAAAACAACAGTGGTCAATAAACATGCATGTGTGCACTGTCATTTATACTAGATCAGAAATAGATCCATTGTTAGATATCTTTGGGTCCTGCTACACAGTTGTATTCATGAACACTTGGAGTCTGAGAGAGTTTTGGGATCTCAGCTGGGTACCACACTATAAGTCAAACTCTGGTATGTTGCCTCGTGTGTTTAAGAATCTTGAAATTGCTACTTAGCCAGCATGGATTTGTAAAGACCAAATCATGTCAAACCAATCTCATACCTACACATATCCTATCAAAGAAAGCTATTACCTATCACCTTGTTATCTTCCCAATCTTTGCAGATGGATTTTTTTTTAAATACAGATTAACAGGCTACCCTTCTGAGACTTCAAAAATACAGCTAATGAAAAAGTATTTTGCTTGATTTTATCATGAAGCAGTTCAGCTAAGACGGCTAATAGACGCTACAACAGTATCACCTAAAACTGAGATTAGTTTTGCCTTGCAAGTGCTGCCAGTAGACAAAGATTATTATTAAATCTAAAACAATATGAAACAGCTTGTTGGGCACACACTGCAGAAATCATCCTGCCCTCAGCAACAGCGTAGGTGGTCTCACTTTTCCCCTGGGAAATACACCAAACTGTCCCCATCAGACCCTGTTGATTCCATCTACATGGAAACCTACTTCATTTTGGCAAGATCCCTATCAGCAGCAAAGGACAAACTTTCTAAGCACCCCAATTAAAGCTTGCAAACAAGCACCATATAATTATTCTTCAAGGGCTCAATCCTCCAGTCATAGCACAAACCAAACACTCATTGCACTACACCAATATTCTGCCTTCTAAAAGCTTTCACGATGAGGCCCTTACGGACTGCACTTTGCCAGTGCTTCGCTTGTTTTATTAGAACTGGAATACAATATTCAAATCAGAATTGGACTTGTTGCATAAGATGTAAATGCTCATTAAGTCCACAACATATTTCCTTACCTTGATATTTTTCCAAACCATACTGGAGATACAAAATTTGCTATCCGTGGCCAAAATCAAACTTAATTATTGGACGCGGTTTCTTAATAGAGGGACTGAAAGGAAAGTTTAGTGAACTGCATTCCAAGAGAGCTGTCCAAGGAATTCACTGATGCACTGAATCATGTCTTATGACAGAGAGGCTATCCATGCTGTGAAAGCAGCATTATTCTAAAGCAGTGGTTTTCAACCTGTGGTCCACGTACCCCTGGAGGTCTGCACTATTTCATAATAAAGATTTATTAAACTCCGATCAGGCCAATTGTTTCTGCAATCTCTCCAATGAGAGGTTAAATGCAACAGTGTGCAAAAGGCTTTGTTACAATGTTTCAAAATTTTGGTTAGTGTCTACAATGATATCAACAGATGCTGCATTATACAGATCTTAAAAATAAATAATACTATTAGACTAATCAAAGAGGTATGGTCAGAAGCAGACAGATGTCTTTTGCCTACCATATGTACAGTCTACCCACACACCAATACTCAATTCCACTTTGCAGTTAGTGAGGTGTTATGAAAGACTAAAGTTAATTGAGAAAAATTGAATTCTTCTCTTTAGTTTACGACCAAGGTAAGTTGTGTCTCAATCAAAATGCCTTCATGACAATGTCTTTTTACAGGGACCACAATTCATTTGATTAGATTCACAGTGTGAAAATTCCAATTATCAAAACAGCCAGCTGAATCCCTGAAATGATTTGTGGTTCATATATTGAATTGGTCCCAAGTCTAGTTCTCCTCCCCAGTTGTCTTGATTAGGAAATTAAGCAAGTCAAAGCCTGCTGCAGGTAGTGAAGGTTAGCCTATCATCTTGTATTCGTTGTTGTATTGTTATATTGATAACATATCACGTAAGTTATTGGCAGAATCAGAAATAACAGCCCAAGAGCCTGCACTTTATGTAACTTCTGTTACCTGAACGCTTTTAATACAGGTCCCACCATGCAATGCTCCACCCTGATCAAAGTGAATGCATGCTAAGAAGGCTCCTCTGTACTGAAGAGCGTATGTGCAACCAGTTCTATTTTGTACTAATCTGAAAAGTTACAAGTATGGCACTTCGTTGAGCAAAGCTTGGGTTTTGCTAAGCATGACCTGTTCCCTTTCGTCACCAACATACCCACAAGCTTCAGAGTTTGTCAAAGATGACAACGAACACAACTTATACTAATTTGGGCAAGAACTTAAGACCTACCTTCACCACTCAATTCAACATCCAATATAAGGTTTCACATGGTACCTTTTACGCTGTGGGACACAAAAAGACACATACCTGTAGCAGAGGGAATGCAAAACAATGTAGTATTTCAAACAGATTAATGAAAGCAAGTTTAACAGCATCCTGACGGACAACCAAGACTCCTGAGTTCAGAATTTATTGCAAAGCAGAACTATGACACCACCTACTCTGTTGCCAGCTCAGGACACAGCTGCAGGCTAATTCACTCATATACTATTAGAAATCAAAGGAATGTCAAAAAGGCAGTATAGCATAATCAGGCCAATTTACTTGCATGTTAGTTTAGCTCAAAGGAAACATTAAATGGCAACATCTTCAATTATCTATAACTTGCTGATTGCTATTGTATTACATTATGTACATCCCAACAACTAGGAATAACTTTAAAAACCAAACAGTCTAGTAGCACCTTAGAGACTAACAAAACATGTAGATGGTATCATGAGCTTTTGTGGGGACAACCCACTTCATCAGATGACAAGAGTATGAGAAGTCCAGCATCTGAAGTGGGCTTTGCCCACAAAAGCTCATGATACCATCTACATATTTTGTTAGTCTTTAAGGTGCTACTAGACTATTTGTTGTTTTTTAAGTTTTTACTGTTACAGACTAACTCGGCTACCCCTCTGAAGTTTTAGACCCCAATAACTAGTTACGCCTAGGTCAAAAGCATGAGTTAGTGTGAAGATGAGAATTTATCCATGTGTAAATTTCATGAAAACTAATGAAGAATTGGTATTTGTTATTACATTACCTTTTGCACTATATATCTCCCTTTAATTGAGTTACCCATCAAACAGGTTTGAAACCTTGGAAACATAAATGAAAAGTGCTCTCTCAATAATTCACTTATGTTTCTCAGTTAATAAATCTTTAGTTAGCTTAGTAGAGAATTGGCTGACAATGTTGTTTGACATGCAATCCAGAGTATCGAATTGATTGGGGGGCAAGTGACTGATGCTTTGGGATGAGGGGTAACATGATGTTTGGCTTATGTAACCACTACAAATAAGTCCCGTTTGTCTGGGTGACAGGATAAGGCTGGAGTCCATAAGGAGACGGTCTGTGACTCCATGCTAAGACTAGTAGAGTGCCCCAACCGTCTACTAAGGATGTTAGTATATAGTCGAGTAAACGATTCACCAATAAGCCTGTGCTTATCGGATAAGCCTATTGATTACACACACTCCCCACCCCTTGCTGCCTCTGCATGGGGGGAGGGGGGGGAGGAACAGCAGATCGGGGGGAGAGAGGGGAGCAGGCAGGAGCCAGTGCTGGGTGCAGCCAGCTTAAAAGTGGTGTCGTCCCCCCCCAGCACCAGCTCCACGGTGCCACCTGCCCCCCTTCCTTGCTGCTGCCTCTATCAGAGGCAGTGGGGGAGGGAGAGGGGAAGGGCAGGAGAGGCTGCCACGAAGCAGCCTTTGTCGGGGCAAGCTCCCTGTGAGCAGAGGCTGCAAGCTCCTGTGAGCAGAAGGGCTCCCCTCACAGACCAGCTCCTGCCTGTATCAGAGGCAGCAGCGGAGGGTGGCAGGGGGCTCCCTAGGAGTGGCGCTGGATTGCACTGGCTGTCGGCCCCGCCCCCGGGACTATCAAAGAGTCAAATAATTGCAAACATTTCAAGAGGTTAGGTGACTATTCAGTTACACGCTAGCTAACATCCTTACTGTATACAGTTGTTACGTGTTTGGTGATCTCTAAGTAAGTGGATTAAGTGGTGCCCCTGCTGTAGCAGGCAGCCTTCCACAGACTCATACAGGTTAAACCTTTCTAATCTGGCACCCTCTGGTCTGGCAACATCCATGGTCAGGCATGATTTTAATTAGCCAGATGTCCACTTACCAGGGGTGTGGCTAAGTTTCCCTACAGTCCCATAAAGTTTGTTTACAGCCCCCAGTCCTGGCTCTCAATGTTCTGGGCTGCTATTTAGCTCTAAGTTACCCCTAAATATCTTCTTAGGGCCCAGTAAGCAGTGCTAGTGTAGGTAATGCTTCTGGACAACTGACCTCCCATGGTTCCGCAAATTCTTTGGTTCAGCACTGGTCAGGCCCGAAGGGTACCGGACTAGAGAGGTTCTACCTTCACTCTAAATTAAATTCAGACACAAAGGATAAATTGTTGAGAAAGAAATAGGCAGAAAGACAGGAGACAGAAGAAGAAAAGTAGAAGATTACTGATCTTGAGAAGTCTAGGTTACCAAAGAGAAGCAGGCTGTTTTGTTATGAAATCTTGGGGGAAGGGGGTTCATTTCTGGGAGGATGATGAAATGTTATAATGCTGCTTCTTGGTTACATTAAGCAGAGCTTCCCACCTCCCAGCTGGAGATCTGGTTTAGAAAGGCTTTGCAAAAGTATCAGAGGAGTAGCCGTGTTAGTCTGGATCTGCAAAAGCAACAAGGAGTCCTGTAGCACCTTATAGACTAACAGATTTATTGAGCATAAGCTTTCGTGGGCAAAGACCCACTTCGTCAGATGCATGTAGTGGAAATTTCCAGAGGCAGGTATGAATATACAGGCAAGAATAAGGCTAAAGATAACAAGGTTAATTCAGTCAGGGAGGATGAGGCCCAATTCTAGCAGCTGATGTGGAGGTGTGAACGCCAAGAGAGGAGAAACTGCTTTTGTACTTGGCTAGCCATTCACAGTCTTTGTTTAACCCTGAACTGATGGTGTCAAATTTGCAGATGAACTGTAGCTCAGCAGTTTCTCTTTGGAAGTCTGGTCTTGAAGTTTTTTTGCTGCAGGATGGCTACCTTTAAATCTGCTACTTTGTGTCCAGGGAGATTGAAGTGTTCTCCTACAGGTTTTTGTATATTGCCATTCCTAATATCTGATTTGTGTCCGTTTATTCTTTTACGTAGGGACTATCCAGTTTGGCCGATGTATATAGCAGAGGGGCATTGCTCGCACATGATGGCATATATTACATTGGTAGATGTGCAGGTGAATGAACCCGTGATGGTGTGGCTGATCTGGTTAGGTCCTGTGATGGTGTCACTGGTGTAGATATGTGGATATAGTTGGCACTGAGGTTTGTTGCAGGGATTGGTTCTGAGTTAGAGTTACTGTGGTGCAGTGTATAGTTGCTGGTGAGAATTTGCTTCAGGTTGGCAGGTTGTCTGTGGGTGAGGACTGGCCTGCCTCCCAAGGCCTGTGAAAGTGTGGGATCATTATCCAGCATGGGTTGTAGATCACTGATGATGCGTTGGAGAGGTTTTAGCTGAGGACTGTAGGTGATGGACAGTGGTGTTCTGTTGGTTTCTTTCTTGGGCTCATCTTGTAGTAGGAGGCAGGGCTGGAATGAGGCATGGGCTAGCCAGGCAGCTGCCCGGGGCGCCAACCGATGGGGGGCGCCTGATGGCAGCTGTAAGGGGCGCGCGGTGTCCCTTACAGCTGCCATCAGGCGCCGCGCGCCTGGCTCCCGCAGCGCCGGCCCCGCGGCGCCGGCTAGCAGTGCCCTTTCCCCCGTGGCCATGGGGCCCTGCACGGCCCGGCACGCGCGCCAGCAGCACCCGAGCCTGGGGCGCCAAAAAAAGGCTTGAGCCAGCCCTGGTAGGAGGTTTCTGGGTACATGTCTGGCTCTGTTAATCTGTTTCCTTACTTCCTCGTGCAGGTATTGTAGTTTCAAGAATGCTTGGTGAAGATCTTGTAGGTGTTGGTCTCTGTCTGAGGGGCTGGAGCAAATGCGGTTGTATCTTAGTGCTTGGCTGTAGACAATGGATCGTGTGGTGTGTCCGGGATGGAAGCTGGAGGCATGAAAGTAGGCATAGCGGTCGGTAGGTTTTCGTATAGGGTGGTGTTTATGTGACCGTCACTTATTCGCACCGTGGTGTCCAGGAAGTGGATCTCTTGTGTAGACTGGTCCAGGCTGAGGTTGATGGTGGGGTGGAAGCTGTTGAAATCGTGGTGGAATTCTTCCAGAGTCTCCTTCCCATGGGTCCAGATGAAGATGTCATCGATGTAGCATAGGTAGAGAAGGGGTGTTAGTGGATGAGAGCTGAGGAAGCGTTGTTCCAGGTCAGCCATAAAAATGTTGGCATATTGTGGGGCCATGCGGGTGCCCATAGCGCAAAAGTAGTGAGTTTTAAATCTGAGCAAATCTGGTCCGACTAGATCCAAAGCAGGACTGCTTAAGAAAACCTGCAAGTGTTTTGTACATAGTTCGTAGCGATCTCCTCTGTCGGGACAAAGGACATCGGCTGCGCATTATGAATACACACAGAGGCCATTTCTGTTAATGTCTCACTAAAGACAAGTCTAAGCAAGTATTACGCTTTTGTATATGCATATTAAGTTTTTATGCAAATTAGGTATTACCTCAAATAGTTGGTCAATTGCCATTCCAGCTATTTTGGACAGGCTGGAACAAAGGGCATTCTTCTCCAGCTGATGCCTGGACATTCCAGTATAGACCTTCCACTAACAAGTTAATGAAAATTGGCACATGAAACAAAAATCTCAATAGTGGCTTATAAATACTCTAAGGCAAAAGAGATGAAGATTCCAGAGACATTGCATACGTGGGCACACACACAACTGACAAGAATTAGCAGAGCACTGGATTTCAAGCTAAGTAAGCATCTTTGACTAGAGAGGGAGGAACATTTTATTCATTTAGATTAGCCTTGGGGGGGGGGGGAAGGCTTTAGTCTTATATTCTCATTCTAAAGAGACCCATGCATTTGCCTAATTCGACACGTGGCAAGTAGTCTTACTAACATGAATGAGATGACGCACAGCATGTAAAATTAAGTATAGGCATAAGTCTTCGCAAGTTCTATTAGCTAATCTAAGGTATTTACATAACTCCCATTGCCCTAGTACCTCATTTTTCCCCCTCCCCCCAAAATGTACTTATGTACTCCATATGCCTGTGAGAGGGAAATATCTTCATTTTACAGATGAAAAAGTGACACACAGAGAGAAAAAGAGAAAGTGACTTTGCTCCAGGTCACACAGGAAGCCTGAAGAGGCGACAGAAACTGAATGTGGGTCTCCTGAATGCTTTCACCACCGCCACTCTTCTGTATAGTTCTATCTAATACCAGTATGATTAATAAATAAAAACACACAATGAGAAAAATAGAAAATCTTATATCTGAGACAGCAATATTGAACATTATGTCAGTTGATCAGAAACTGGAATCTGCAGAGAGTACTATCTTCATACCATTCCCCCCCTTGACTGATACAAAATCAGTCATGTCTTGGTTATATGCAGCAGGCTCAGCCTAGGAAGAACTAACTTGTATTGATGCCAGTTTTTGGCTTAGTACAAAGAATACAACTTGAAAACTGTTAAACATAACTTTCAGTTTCTCTTAAAAGGAGACAATTTTTATGTACATTGTAGTTTCAGGAATACTTGCAGATGTTTTCATATTCAATCTTTTTGTATTATAGAGACATCTGCTGGTTGAATGTTTGCTAAACAATAGCAATTTGAATTACTGCACTAGCTTTTGACATGGATGTCGGGATGAAGAGGCAGGAAATGTAAGAGCAAAACTAAAAACACTTGCCCCAACCAGCCCTGATGTGTTTCATTAGTGAAGCAGGAAGTACACATGCCTTCCCCAATAGCAGAGATAAGAGTGCTTGCAATGTGTTGTTCCAACCACAGTGCAGAATACAGAGAGATCCAAAGACTATATGTGACTGCTGAAATATCCTTTTATCATTTTATTGTGGTTTTCACTTGGGTAGGCAAAGTCTATCAAAGCTGACATAGCAGGATGAAAAATTAAACATGCCTCACTACCTAGGTTTCTCAAGTAAGTCATTGCAAAGCAGAAACGCAGTTCTGCAATCCATTATTTCAATTTCATGTTAGTGATAGTCCTGTTCTGTCAAGGACTTAAATCAACCTTAAAGGCTGAACTGCAGCCTTCATGCTGAAAACCTTGCCTTTTCTGGATTACAACATACCTAACATTTTCTATAGGTGGGGTGTCTTTGTGATGGTTTCGGTCACAGAGATCCCCTTCAGATGGTCATCTGAGGAGCTGATCATACCACTGAGCCCACCAACCTGTCATCTGGCCTCCACCAGCAACAACGCAGAGTTGAGTGCCACAGCAGAGCAACAAAGACACTGAGAGCAGCTCTGCTCGTCGAAGGCTCAGTCACAGGGACTTGACATAGCACCCAGGGGCACAGCTTCAACGGGACCAGAACCCCAGAAAAATCTGCCTTACTCTGCATAATAGTTTTATACAGTTATTGGCTCCCTTTATCAAACAAAGACACAGATGCAGCTGCTCCCCCTCCCCAGGTAACAATTATTTACACTGGGTTTAACAAAATGATTTTATTAAATATAATAAATAGGATTGAAGTGGTTGCAAGTGATAACATACAGAAACAAAATAAGTTTCTTGACTAAACAAAACACACCAGCTAAGTTTAATGCTTTAAGACAGGGGGGAGGGGAACCTAAGGTCCGGGGGCCAGATGCAGCCCCCAACTTGCCTGGATCTGGCCCCCAAGGCTTAGGGCGCGCGCACGCACGCACGCACACACACACAGTGGGGTGTAGCACACAAAATCTACTAGCCTTAGTCCCCCTAGGCCAGTCGCTTTCAAGCTTCCCCCCCCCACGATCCCGTTGAAGAAAATTGTTATGCCCACAGCCCAAATAGAGTGGGCTGTGGCGTGGGGCTGAGGAGGAGACTTTTGGAGTGTAGGAGGGGGCTCCGGCTTGGGGGGGAGACCAGGGCTGGGGCAGAAGAGGCTTATCTTGAACAGCTCCCAGTCAGCCGTGCAGCAGGGGGGTGCTAAGGGAGGCTTCCTGACTCTCCTGGCACTGCAAACCATGCTGCCCCACAGAAACCGCCAGCAGCAGGTTCCCAGCCAATGGGAGTGTGGAGTTAGTGCTCAGCGTAGGGGCAGCACACAGAGCCCTGTGCACTGTCCTCCTCCTCCCCCCTCACCCCAGGAGCTGAGCCACAAGAACCATGACCCCTAGTTTGAAAACCACTACCCTAGGCACGGATGTACGAGAGGCATGTGGGAAGTGTCTTCTCAGTCGAGGGCCACGTTAAGCGAGGGTTGTTTTTTTTTTGGGGGGGGGGGGGAAAAGGAGAGAAACCTTCTCATTTGTGTGGCCACCAACTGATTTTTCTGTGGTTCAGCAGCCCGTCAACTCAAGAAGAGGTTCCCCACGCCTGCTTTAAGAAGTTACATGTAACAGGTTTCTTACCCTAACAGTTGTTTTAACTATTTTTTCCTTTCAAGCTAGGTAGCCTCCCAGCTTGGGCACAATCCTCACCCCTTCCTATCTTAGATATTTCTAGCAGTCATGTGGGTGATAAGCAGGGGTGTTTTGGTGTCTAGCAACATCAACTTCTACTATTGTTTGGTTCCCTACCTATAAATAGATTTTGCCCACACCCTCATGGAGAAAGTACCAACTTCAAAATGGGTTCCAGCATCAAGTTACCTGGCCACATTTCTTGGCGAAACCAACCATAGTCCAAGCTTACAGGGAAAAAATAAGAATATTTACAGATTATTTGTCACGAGTACCTGGTCATTAAGTTCCTTAAGTATTACTAATGGCCTTCACTAGCACATCTAGATATAGAAAGAGGTTTATTCTCCCTATTTCTAACTTTCAAATACAGGAATGATACATACATGCATATAGAAAATACATATTCAGATTACAAGATATCCAATGACAGATTACTTAGCCTATTCTGCATAAAGCATATTTGAGTTAGGCATATTCATATTGAAAGACATTTCAATAAAGACTATGGAGGTGCAACATCAGTCTTAATACAGGCCAGCTATAAAATAAGAACGTTACTGGCAACACATCTAAAAGTGTGGACTAGAATTTCAATGTCTTGACTGATGAAGAAAACACACACACACAAAACAAAAAAACCCCACACGACTAAGATCTCCATGCATCAACCACCCTTCTTTTTTTTCCTTCCTCTGCATTTTGTCTTGAAATCTAATCCAATACTATGGGCACTTGGGACATTATGTTCCATGTTGTATTTTATGATCCAATCATTATGAAAACGGAGATCTCAGGTCTCTGTTCTTTATGGACTAATACTCTGCTAGTGCAATTACTGTGTAGAAAAGTGAGGCAGACAAATGAAGCTGTCATTATGCAATTTGTAACAACCAACAGTTTAAATAAACAGAAAAGCACCCAAGTCTAATGTTAGCTCCAGTGTCATTTCAGGATGTGTTTTGGATTCTTCAATCTATCTTTTGCCTGTTTTCTTATGCAGTTCACCATGCAGCTTCCCTCTCCCAAACCAAAACTCAGTTATTTCTCAAGTTTCCTAAAAAATGACAACCATTAGTGTGCCAAATTGATTTTAAATAAATACATGACCAAAGTGATCTCCTGGTCCCACTGACATCTGTAGAAGTTTGACACCGATTTCAGGAAAGCCAGGAGTTCATCCTGAATGTGGATTATAGTCCCTGTATTACCATGTATGCCTATTCCTTCCCCTTCTTCACTCCTTACACCACATCTAAATTTATAACCTTACTGCTTAAATGCAGCTATCTGCCATATTTTGTTAATTTGCAACCTGGTTGTCACATCTCTAGTACAATTAAGAATATAATAATAAACTCATGACTATTTGGCCCCCAAACTGCACACCTCCAAAAAGTCTGGAATCTCCTTTCCCTGATGCACAGCACTGTTGGTGTGAATTGAAAAAAAACCTTCAAATACAGCAGACAAGCTATACATAAAAGACCAAATCGAAGTACAATGTCACTGCTGAAGGATTGCATCTTAAACAGATCCCACATACACTATTGCATCAGCACTAGGTATGAGACAGCATGGGCTCTGAACTGATCTCCCTCTTGCAAGATGGTGCTAGCAACTGAGATTTGTAGTCCAGGATCAAGCCTTTACACAGTGATGTTGTACTTACAGAATTGTGTCAAACCTGAAGATTAAAATAAATAAATAAATAAATAAATAAATAAAAACATTTTAACATTTCCTCTATAAAATGTGATGCAGACAAATCAAATATAAACTCTGAATTAAAGTTTCTGCAATTGTGAGCTTTTACAAAGCCTAGAAATAACAGAAATATTCCTTTAAGAAGAAGTCAAAAAAAGTGTACATGAAACACAAATTCCAAGAGTCTAGAAATAGGTCACTGATCAAGTTAGCGAATAATGCAAAAAAAGGGCGAAAAAGCATCTTTACTTTTAATAATTATTACAGCTTACAACAAGTGTGTGTATGTAAGTAACATAGGTAAGTACATTTGTTTAGGGTTGGTCTGTAAGTGTATATGATGGGGCATATTAACCTTTTGGGATCCCCTAGAAGACCAACACAGATAAAGGAAAGAAAACATGCTACTTTTGTATACATCTTCAGGATTTAACAGTGACGTGTAGTTGGCAGGTAATCTTTCTTAAGCGGCCAGTTAGCCAACAGGAAATGTAGAAACTGTTTAGCTTTGCATGCACAATGCCACAGAAAAACCAGAATGTCTGCAATAAGCACTATGGTCCAATTTATTTATTGGGTGAGGGTACTGCTATGTTTTAGACTGTTTGGGTACATCTACACAGCATGCTTATTTGGAAATAAGCTATTTTGGAATTTTTGTTCCAAATAGCTTATTTTAAAATAGCACGTCTACACTACAGGGAAGCCTCAAAATTAGTACGAACCAGGCTCCCCTAATGTGGACGTGCTGCCTCAATTTAGAGCCCCAGGAGGCACTGGGGAGTAATTAACTTTGAATGGCCCTGGGGAGGAGCTATTTCAAATCAGCAGCAGTGCAGCAGCCACATGACTGCTATTCCAAAATAGCTATTTCAGAAGAAGCATTATTCCTCATGGAATGAGGTTTACAGAGTTTGAAATAAGCCATCCGTTAATTTGACATTATTTCTAAACAACAGAATTGCTGCGTAGACACTAGCATTGTTATTTCGAAACAACATCAGTTATTTCAAAATAACTGTGCTGTGTAGATGCACCCTTTGTTACTTGTTTTCGTTTGCCACTTCGGAAGAAGCACCTGGCCTGAGGCCAGAGACAGAGAGGTCCTTGGCATGTCACACAGTTTCTCCCTTTTTTAGGAGCCTAAATAAAATACAGCATCCCCTGGAAGGGGAAGAGAAGTTTTCATTAACTCAAGTGTTCACTGTCTCTGACCATGGAGAAATCTGGGCTCTATTACAGTATAGATTTATAACCTGTATCAACATTAAACCTTGCTCCAAACCCTTATTGTATTACACATTGTATTACTCAGACAGCACCACAGACACTTACTATTAGAAAGTCTTCTAGTTTATTGCTCTTCAGAATTTGTGACACGTGCTCATATATACCTCAGTACTTATGCATCCCTCTTCATTACAGTATTCGAGTGCCTGTCTGAAACATTCTCTGCCTACACGCAAGAGACTCATTCAGGGGCCAAGTAATGTTCTCAAAGGCCCAGCACTTCAGTCGTTGCAGTGAGGTACAAGTTGCTTCAGTCTCTTGTGGGTGAAAGTGTCAGGAGCTCTCTTGTTAGTAGTAATACACAGTCATATCATGTCTAGAAGCCCATTCTAAAATACTCCAAAGCATTATGGACTATCTACTGCATACAACAAAAGCCCTTCATGGTATTGCTGGCGAAACAATAAAAGTAAGAGGAACGATGACTAGAGTGGCCAATTACTGGGAGAAAGCCAGGCCTGCTGCCCACTGACATAACCACCCAGTTTCTACTCCTCAACCCTTCTTCGTCTCCCCACCCCCACAACCTCATTCCCAGCACTTACATGGTGCTTTCCAAGCTGCAAGAGAATTGCACAGCTCAGGAAATACTTTCCCTGCCTCCCATCTAGTCACCACAGCACCCCTAACATCAACAGACCAGAACCCCAGTTAACCAACTCAAGTGATGCTTTCAGATTGATTTACCCTTATTGATGCCACCCCCTGTCACCAATTCTGTTACACTGCTGATTGTGCTCCATTCCATCATTGCCATTTTGGGAATTACGCTAGCATTTAATTACATTCAGTTTCTCCTAATTAATGAGGTCCATTCACTGTATTTACACCTAGAGTAATTTAATTGATTGGCTTCTTATCTGCTCTCTCCTTTCTAAACCAGGTCAACTGGAACACTGCAAGGCCTCTTCTGACTACAGGCTAATGCCCCCTGAAATTTTGGGAATTTCTTAAAAACTTTTGAAATGCATAGATTTCAATAAAGTTTGGGATTTATTTAAAATAGAAATGTCACCTCATTGAACTGTGTATATATATATATATTTTAAAAGGTAGTCAGTAGCATCAAAGCATTTGAAACCAACCAAATAAAGGGGAAAACTTCACATTTCCTTTTACGCAACATTTTATTTTCTATAGGTCAGTTTTCAACAAAAGAATTTTTGTCCGAAAAAAATTAAGCACCTCTCATGCCAATTAGACATCTCTGTAGACCAGAGATCAACCAGTACACTCAGGACCAGTATAGCAATTGTGACAGCTACATAAAGCCATTTCCACATCATTGGGCTTCTCTCAAGCCCTATATTTGGCTGATCTGCTAAAAATGCAAAGAAGGATACAAGTTATGACAGACATTCTTTATTACTAAGTTTTTCCAACAGGTCAGTTTACAGCGCTAACCACACTGTATCTACCCTTCAAATTCAGACCTTCAATGTCCTTTTTGCCACAAACTTATGATCTTTCCATTCCCTATCCCTTACTCACCCCAACTTTTGAGTCCATTACTATCCCTCAAGTTAAAATTTTAGACTGCAGATACTATTGGGCAAATATAATAGGGATGGTCCCTGCCCTACTCCAAGGCTATAGACAGACAGCAAGTGGATACAACAGAGCTAGGGAAGTGATATTCATCAGCATTATAAGAAGTCAGCAGCAGTTCCATTAACCCAGCATATTTCACCAGCATTTAAAAACAATGGACACAAAGTTATTTGATATTTGCACCACACTAGCAAGAAGCATTACAAAGGCTGCTCAAATAGCTCTGTACAGAGGCTAAAATGTCCCCCACCAGCAGATTGCCAATCATTCTTCCACATATGAGCAAGCACCACACTGGCAACCAGAAATACTCAATTCAACTCTCCAGTTAGAGGAAATGAGAGGGGAAAGGGTGGAAGGAAAGTACCAGCTGAAAAGAACCTGCCAAAAACAGGGTAATGGTTCCCACTACTGAAGTTCTGAATTATTAACAGTGTCATTTTAGTGGAGCGTTTCAACATACAAGTAAATACATCTAAAAGAGGGCCATGATATTCCACACTTGTATACCATTCCCACCTAACAGGCAGCCCTGATGGAGAACAGCCCACAGGACTTCAAAATGAACACATTCACCATTAGATCATCCATCCAGCTGGATCTGCTATGGAGCCGGCTGGTGTCTGGTCAGTACATTCAACTGATCCTGGTTGCCATTTTTAGTCTCTCTCCAGGGACGTGATTTGCTCCTTGAGAAAACATTTTCCTTAACACAGTACAATCACCATCTTCAGATAGTAGTCCACTGCCAATCCAAAAACACTGACAAAGAAAGAAATACAGCACAACCAGATTTCAGATGCAGGGCTCCCCATCTGCAAAGCTAGTCCTTTAACAAATCCAGAGATAAACAAGAGAGAGACAAGTTCATGAGTATACAGTTGATTGTCCACAAAGTATTTTACAAAACATATTAGGAACCATATGGCCCATATTAAGGACTCCCAGATGAGTCCGGCTAAAAATAGTAGTTCAGCTAATGTTCAGTACTAATCATTATTACCATGCAATGAATGAGCAAAACCTAAAGCAATTCTTCTGATACTAGCAGCAGAAGAATGGCAGAATCAGCATTTGAGAAGACACTGTTCACTGCAAGTCCTTATTTTCAGGGGGTTATAATTTAATACACTTTAAGCCAGGGGTGGGCAATAAGCAGCCCATGGGGTGGACATGGTTTGCCAGAGTTAGCCCCTGGGAGGATGCCAGAGGCTTTATTTAACTGAACATACGCAGGTACGGATGCTCGCAGCTCCCATTGGCTGGGAATGGCAAACCATAGTCAATGGAAGCAGCAGGAAGTGGTGGCCCAGCCTGGGCAGCTTCCCACAGCTCCCACTGGCTAGGAACAGCGAACTGTGGTTAATGGGAGCAGTGTGTGGCTGTACCTACGCAAGCGCAGGTCAACGAAGCATCTGGTGGCCCCCCAGGCACTAACCCTGGTAAACAGCATGTGGCCTGCAGACCATTTATTGCCCACTCCTGCTTTAGGCTGTTATTTTTCATGCTTGTTCTCACTGAAAAGACAATCTGGGGAGGGCAGTTCTATGAAAAATCCAGTTTAAACAGCACTAGGCAAAAACTGTCCAAAGTGGGACTGGGTGAACTGGGACATGGGCAAGGATAAAAGTTTGGTCAGAATAGGTTAAGTCAGTCCTAGTGCAAGCAGATGCAGCAATGCTAGAGTTAATGAGGCTGTGCCTATTTGCAATACATTTGAACTTCATGTGTCGCCCAGTGAGATAGTTCAGTGCCAAGAAGAGTAGTTAATGGATTTATCAGTTCCATACATTGATGCTCATGCCTACCAAGCCTACCATGTCTAGACTCTCCCCTCCACTCCAACACTCTAAATTCTCATTGATGTGCTGCATCATCTATTGTTAAAAATGCTGTGCGAGGGAATATTTGTACAAACCATGTTCAAAATCCATTTCAATTTCTCAGGAAAGGAGAAGCAAATAGTGCCACCTTGTGGTAACTCAAAAAATTCAACTACTACCATTATTGAACAGGATTTTCAAGTTTCAGGGGGTAGCCGAGTTAATCTGTACAGGATAAACTTAAAAAAACAAAAACTGGTCTGGTAGCACTTTATAGACTAACAGAACAAGTAGATGGTATCATGAGCTTTCATGGGCACAGCCCACTTCTTCAGATGACCGGAATTGGGGCACCCAACTTGAGACCCTTAACAGAGCCTGATTTTCAGAGGATGGGAATTCAGCAACAATCAGGCCCCTTTATAGGGGTTTTTTTGTTTGTTTGTTTTTTTAAAGTTGAGCACTCAAGGATTACACAATGCCAGAGGGAACCATTTAGAGATCATCTAGTCTGACCTCCTGAGTAACACAGAAAAGAATTTCCCTGTTATTTCCTGTTTGAGCTAGATTGCATCTTTCAGAAAAATGTCTGCTCTGGATTTTTAAATCTCCAATGATGGGGAATCCACTAAAGCCCTTGGTGAGTTGTTCCACTGGTTAACCAAACTGACCATTAATAACCAAAATAAGGTACACATTTTTAAAACCTTGACCATTATTTAAGCACTTACAGTGCATTATGGTCCTTAAGCAGATGGACACAAGTCATGATAGCAGACCTATAGGGATTGTGTGTCACACTATTTGGCTTTTAAGTAATTTTCTTCATGGGTGATTTTTTTAATTGACGTTTATCAGTGGATTTGGCCTCAGTAAATATATTAGAGGAAAAGAGCCTTCTTTTTTCTGCAATTAGAGAGAGAGAAAAAAAAAATAGATCTCACACTGAATAATTGTCCTCTCACACTAAGAGGGTCTCATCTCTATGCTATGGATTGGTTTAACAGTAGAGCTTTGCCAAGGAAAAGTCAATATAATAATGCACCTGGTACAGATTATTTTCCTAATTCTGCCAAATTGGATTTTCATAGAACTACAATGCAGTAAACAAATACTGGAACAGAAGAAAGGGAAATACACATTCTGTTGAGAATGGTTCTCTAAAATGAAAACAGCTCTTTATTAATGCTCAGTATGTAATATATAAAGTAAGGATGTCACTCCATGTGGCAGAGATATTAGTATATCAGGCCACGCTTTTCTTTCTTCTAGATTCCTCCTACACCATGCAAAAATAAAAAGGATGTGGGTTGTTTTTTGTTCAGTATGTCAGATGAAACCATTCAAATTAGTCAGTCAACTGTAGTAAGTGTAGCAGCACAGGCCCATGACAAGGCCATAGCATAATACAAGAACTGTTTTATCAAGACAATCTCTGGAAAGCTTACAGGCCAGTCCTGCTGAAAAGGGCAAATATTGTGGAAGGAATGTTAAAAAAAATATCATGCAGCATCAGACTTTTTTTCCTGCCAAAGTAAGTTCTCTCCCCTCCTCTTTCCATTTTAGTGCAATTAACCTGGTTTGTGCTGTCATAATAAACACCAGATAAGGTGCCCAGGTGGGTCCTGTGACAACAAGTTGTGTAATTCTCCAATTTTTTTTTTAAGTTTGTCATCTCCAGCGAAAGGGAAAGTCTCATCACACCAGAATCTGAAGCTCTCTCTAGGCATCCACTGGACTAGTGCTGTATCTCTCTCAAAGTGTGATTATGGAGCCCCAGGTCTCTATATACTAAGGATGTTAAATAACGATTAATTTACTAGTTGAGTAGTCGATGGAATTTCCATCGACTAGTGGATAAGCACTTCCGCATTCCTCCTTTGAAATGTAAATGAGCCCCAGCAGGGGCTCTTGTGCATTTCAAAATTGGAACTTCACGTGCAGCCTGGGGCCAGCGGGAAGTCCCACTGACTCTGGGCTCCACAAGGGTGCTTCCACTTTGAAATGCACAAGAGCCTAGTGGAGCATGGGGTCAGTGGGATACTCAGAGTCCTCCACTGACCCCAGGCTCCATGCAGCACTGGTGCTTTGAAATGCCACAGGGAGCCAAGGTCAGCTGGGGAGGGCTCCGCACGGCATTTCCCCGGAACCTGGGACCAACACTTTGAAATGCTTCACAGGAACCCAGGATCAGCTAGGGAGTCCCCAACTGACCCCGTGCTCCACACGGTGCTACTGCTTTGGAACGCCACCGCGACATTTCAAAGGGGCAGCGCCGCACAGAGCCTGGGGTCAGCTGTGTGGCCCTAACCTCTTTCAAACGCCGTGCAGTGCTGCACAGAGCCCAGAGTATGGACTCAAAGCAGCAGTGTCGTATGGAAGTACCCCTTCTTTCCTCCCCTTTGATGCCTCTGATAGAGGCAGCAAGGGGGGGCGGAATCGACTAGTCCTTAACATCCTTACCATATACCTCTCAGCAACCTGGGGTCTAATTGACTTAGTCTCATGTGTCTAAATTGTAGCTCTTTACTATCTTATCCAGCCAGTCAGAGAAATATCTTAGGATGTCATGTCAAAGTTTTTTATTTTATTCTTTTCTATGTCAGACTCCAGGATTCCTCCCAACAAAAACTGTACTCTTGTGACATATTAATGGTAAAGGGCCCCAATCAGCAGTGCTTACCCATCTAAAATTCTCATTCAAAACACTAAGCATTTAGGGGAGAATCACATGCAAGGTCAGGTCAGGCAAAGTGTTAGGCCCCCCCCGGTCTGTACTTACATGCCAGCGATCGATCTTCTGGCATTTGATTTAGCGGGCCTAGTAAAGACCTGCTAAAATGAAAACCGAGGGCACCCCCAGGCAACACCAGTACTCCTTGCAGTCGCGAGGAGACGGGAAGTCAATGGGAGCATTTACTCCCATCAACCTCCCACTGTGAAGATGGTACCAAGTTCAGCTTAAGATATGTCAACTCCAGCTACATTAATTTACGTAGCTGGAGTTATGTACCTTGAGCCAGCCTTCTGGGTCTCATATAGACCTGGCTTTAGGGCCACATTCCATGTATGCAGTTTCTAATGACTTCAGTCTCCTAGGCTGTCAGACTGCTCCTCTTGGGGGGCAAGGATTGCCATTTGTTCTGTGCAAGGTAGCATACAAACACAGAAGGGCCCTGGTCTGTGACTGGGGCTCTTAGATGACAGCCCAATACAAAGAGGATTATATTTCACCAACGCTGAAGTCACACAAACAAAACAGAGAGCACATCACATACTGGGGTCAGCAAAGCAGTCTAATGGCAACATGCCATATTGACACTTCAGAGATGCAAGTTCATATCCCACTTCCTCCCCCTTTCGGAGCACTAAAGAATACGTTCAGTCCCAGGAACAAGCACCTTGTGGGGTTCTCCAGCGAGTCCTATAACTGCCTCACAGAGACACTGTCTGGTACCTAAGGGAGCCATGTCCAGCTCTCCTCACAGCAGATGCCTACTAAAGGCAAGAAGTTTAGCACTGCCAGTTTAAAGCATTAATACATCAATTCATTAACTGGTGCAATAGAAACTGATGTAAAATGGGAGTGGAGGGTAAACTGGGTGTGTTAGAAAAGTCACAACTCAAACATGTATTTGAGAATAGCAAAGTGATTTCTCAGGAGCAGGGGTGGACTAAAACAAAAACAACCAGCAGCCGGCCAGAGTTAGTCCTTGGTGGGCCGCCGCCCCCATATTTGCCTGTGCCTCTGCAGGTATCGGGTGATCACAGCTCTCGTTGCCGTGAATGGTGATCCATCGCCAATTGGAGCAGCGAGAAGTGGTGCAATCTAGGACACCGTTTCCCACCACCAACAGCAATCAATGGGCAATGAGAGCTGCGGTCACCCGATACCTGTAGAGGCACAGGTAAATATAAATACAGGAGCCTGCCGGGACTAACCCTCTGGATCGGATCTGGCCCGTGGGCCGGAATTTGCCCACCCTTGACCAATAGCATTTAGGCTACTTCTACACAGCAAAGCTATTTCAGGATACTTCCAGTATCCCGAAATAGCTATCCGCATCTTTAAACATGCCCGTTATTTCAAAATAATGTGCACGCTATTCCGGCATCTCTGTAACCCTGATTCCACAAGGGTTAAGGGATTTGTTGAAATAGCACTCTATTTCGAAATATGGCATGGGGTAGACTGCGCCAAATTTTGAAATAAGCTATTTCAAGGTAAGGGTGCGGTGTAGACACACCCTTTGAGAGCAACTGACACCTCGGGATAAAAACTGGATTCTTGAACTGGTAACAACTTCAACCCTTTGATGACATCGTTCTTCTATCACTCAGTAACATTACAACCAGATAAGAAGCAGTGCTGACAGGCTCTGAAGAAAGTCACAAGCATTATTTGGAGAACAGTGGTCTCTTTTCTCCTCCTGGGAATACCAACCCAAATGAAGTGTCCTCACTTATCCCTTTCCCCCACCTCCTTATCTCTGTTTTACTAAAAAGGATCCTTCCAATGCTGCTTCTGCCACATTCATTTGCTTTCCTCACATAAGAGCTCAAGGCATAACTCTACAGGATTCTATGGGGCTTCCCAAGCATAGAAGCATCCCAGCACCACAAAACTCAGAGATTGGCCTTCGACATTCACAATCTCTATAGCATGCATGCAACACCAAGATGACAGACAGACACAATGCTCCTATCAGCAATAAGTCGAGCATGGCTTTCAGCAAAGTACCAGAAAAGCAACTCAGCAGGAGAGAAAAGTGAAGGGTCAGCTCAGAAAGGAGAGTGGAACAGGCAAAGGAATAAGGATGGTATTAAGAGAAAGAAGATGTGGTGGGAATAAGGCATTTAAAAACCTGACACAAAGGGACACAGTTGCGTTCCACAGGCCCCAAAAGGGAATTTCCTCTCTCACGTCCAATTCTATTTTTCAATAGCATCCAATAACAAAAAGGCACAGGGAAGCTACAAAACTTAATTTCCTTTATAAGTCTGATACCTAAAAGCTGGGCTATTCAACTTCGGAAGCCTTGGGGGCCACAATGATATTCACAGCACGTGCAGAGGGCCGCAACTTAAGTGTGGTTGCATATACATGCAAATAGCTTCTTTCACAAGGACAGGAATTAATACAAAGATTAAGGCAAGACTACACAACACACAGGCCCCATTTAAGTCAGTTCTGCTGATATTAATACAATGCAACATTTACCCAATTTCTACCCATATGACAGCACTTTTAATGAGCAATGACAGTCCAGGAATTTAACTACTAAAACGCATATCAGCGGAAGACCATTATATTGACTACTATTTTGTTTCATCTCCCACCTGCAGGCTGTGTGTTGAGCCCCACATAAACCAAAACTGCACCATGGGCTGCAAACAAACAAGCTGCGGGCCATATTAATTAGCCCTGCTTAAAAGAGAAGTCTAAACAAAGACATTGGCTGGATGGTCTGCCACAGTCCATATCCTAATGACATTTTTAAAAATAAACCAAATAAAGGGTACTTACAGTGGGTACTAAGTGCTCATCAGCTTCATTTAGCACAGACACTGACAAGTTCTTCCCCCCACCCCATGCCCTCTCTGTGCAATTTATTTGAAAACTGGACCCTTTAAACTTCTTTCATCTGAAGAAGTGGGTTGTGCCTACAAAAGCTCATGATACCATCTACATGTTTTGTTAATCTCTAGGGTGCTGCAAGACTATTCTTTGTTTTTTAAATTTTTCCAGTTACAGACTAACATGGAAACTTTTGAACAAGGCCCAGAATAGTCCTAATGTACCAGCTCCAGGCTGGGCATCTCAACAACAGCACCAGGTTTCTCAATCTCCTGTAAAACACAAAAGCATACCTATAGCCTCTGAGCAGTGTTCCCTGTAAGCTGTTCACTTGTGTGGCTCAGAAGAGATTCAGATGCCGCCCAGCTGATTAGTGGTGGGCACGCTATTAGGTTGTGTGTGTTTACTGGTGGTGCACATTCACACATGTCTCAGCGAACATAAAAATGTATTCCACACATGCATGGAAAAAATCTACACACGGATGGAAGAAATTAGAGGGAATGTTGCCTCTGGAAGCAGCAAAGCACCCAGCATTCCCATTATTGCTTCTGATCACCCCTTCTTAAGATAGCAACATTAGCATAGGACCTAATGCATACAAGGTGTAAAACAAAGATTAGGGAGAAAAGGGAAGCAGTTCATCAGGAACCTGGACTCTGGTAGGAAACTCAATAGGGGAAACAAACCACAAGCCTAAAAGGGGAAAAGTGGCTGAGGAGACAAAAGCAAATTCTCATTACCTGTCAAAAGGGGCTGGAAAGTGGGAATCTCTTGCAATTTTATCACATCGGGATCATTGCTTATGTTCCGCAAGGACTGAGTTCCTGGAGCCACCACCACGATATCATCCATTTTAGCTCGGTGCTTGGCTGGAGAAGGGGATGCTGTGGGGGGAAAAAAAACCAAACATGTAAATGAATAAAAGTAAAGATAAAGGGAAAGAAAAAAAGATAGCCAACTATCATTACTGATCTGTTTCATCCTTTACCAAGAGAGCATGACTGAAGTGGGCATAGTCTGTCTATATTAAGGTTTTCTATAGCAACCACTACTGTAGTACCTAGATGCCCCTCAGGTAACTGAAATGGACTGTACTATGCTCTTCTACTTTCTCCAGTTATAAGAGGCTGGGCTTGATAGACATAGATCACACACACACTTTTGTATCACATTCAAAATTATTCCAGGTTTAAGTCAATGGCAAGCTGAACAAAGAATATTTATTGCTTTCCAATAACTCAATCTACTTACTTTGTAAGGAACTGCTGCAGGCCATTTAAACCTTCACGTAGACTAGGGATGTAAAAAAAATATATAAAAATATTAACTGTGTAACCGATAAAAATGTTATTGGTTACATGGTTAACCATGGGGCCCAGCCCCAAGCGGGACTTGGCCTGAAATGCACCACGGGTGGGAGGCTGCTTCAGCCCTGCTGGGCACTGGTTAACGATAAGCATTACGCAGTAAGTTATATCCCTAATTTAAACCCGGAAACATTGCATTTTTTTAAAAATGCTAGAACATCACCATAAACTTAAAACTTTGGACCAAGTTTAATGTTATTAAAAGCAATCCAAAGAACAACAGAAATGTTTTCATTTTTTAAACCCAAACAAGACAGTTAAAAATTTAGTTTTAAACAAGTGAACAACCCCTTGTGCTGTTTGAAACTTAAAATAATACAGCCTAAAAATAAAATCTTAGAGTGGCATGAACAAAAGTTAAACTGACTTTACTAGTTTTCACTATCCAGTGAAGTGTAAAAGAGTGCATATGAAACAAGCACACATGCTGGCAAGTACAGCATTTTTTTAATTCTTTCATTTTTAATAATCTAAAGGGCTTTATAGTTAACACAAGTACAGCTTAAGGATGTTAAGTATGGGGTAACTGTCTAATCAAATAGCGGATGCAAAATTCCTAGCTGGGGAGTCCCCAGCTGATATCATGCAGCACACCTCCTGCAGCCTCCGGACACCCCACCTGGCCCCAGGCTTCAAGTGGTGCTGCACTTTCAAGTACCCCCTCTAGCTAATAGAGGCAGCAAGAGGAGGGGCGACAAGTCAACTGTCCCTAGTACAGATATTTTTAACACCACATGATTTTGAAGGTGATGCTGTCCCATTGCATGTAAGGCTTTTTTTAAAAAAATATTCAAAACATGTCCAAGTCACTTTCTGGATTTAACTGGGCATATACAGTGTTGCAACTATTTGTTTTAATGTAATGTCATCACTCATTGCAATGAAAGTTCGATAAAAAACCAACTCTGCTCAAGTTTCTCCCAACATTTTTCTCCGGGGGTCTTAGGTGAGGCTGGAGTTTCTCCATCCTCCCATGGCCAGGTGAGCAGTGTGCAGCAGAGGCAGCAAGCTGAAATGTGCCAACAAGACACTGTCCCCTCACCAGCGTTGTGTTTTGCAGCAGGTCTGGAACGCTGGTCCGACCTTCAAGGCTCGGAGCAACAGCGCTGCTGCCCTTCCCATCTCCCAGTCCTCACCAACAGCTTAGTATCCTCCTGCCCGCCTCCACCCACCCCTCCCTACGGCTCCACCATCAAACGCTGGTTTCCTTGGCTACAGAACTTAGAGCTTGGCCCCTGGCCTGGCTGTCATTTCGGTGCATTCCTCCCGCACGTGTACACCGGGGGGCGCTGTCACTTCAGGCTCGCGCAGAGCACCCCGCTACCACAGGGCTCCCTCAGCCACATCCCCGTCCATTCACAAGCGTCCCAGCAGCCCGCCGCGCCGAACAGCCCGCGCCACCCAGCTCACCCCAGAAACCCCAACCGCGCGCAAGGGCTCAGGCTGCGCCCAGCGCCCCTCTCCGGACTGGAGCCAGGGGGGACACCCAGAGAGACGGACCTGACGTGCTCAGATCACTTGGCCGGTTCTCCGCTTCCGCGCTTTGCTCTGCTCCCATGGTGGCGGCTGGAGGAGTCTGGCCAGGACCTGCTCACGGCTGGAAGCGCGGCACCCCCGCCAGCAACCTGCCCTGCGCCGCCCGCCCGCCAGCCTCCACCCCCCACACCTCCCCGCGCGCGTAGCGCTCCGGCTGCCGGGCTCCTGCGGACTGGGCAGGCGGGACACGCCCAGCGCCGCAGCCCCCGGACACCGGCAAGGGACCAAGCCCGACTCCCTGCAGCCGCGGCCGCGCGTTGGCCGCCCGCAGACAGGCGCCTTCCGGGTTCCCGCAGCCAGCCCGCTCCCAGGCTTGTTTCTGTTCCTGGGTCAAGAGCAGGAGGCCTCGCCCATGCAGCAGAGGGGAGGAGGGAGAGCTCAGTGGCTGGGTTTTAAAGGGCCGGCTGCACGGCCTCCCATGATACAGCCCGCCACAGCAGGGAGACTAGTACAGTATAATCATTGCTATGGGCATTGGAGAAGGTTCAGAAAAGGGCGACAAAAATGATTGGAACGGCGAGATGAAAAAGACTGGGACTTTTCAGCTTAGAAAAGAGGAGACTAAGGGGAGGGGGCATGAGAGAGGTCTATAGAATCATGACTGGGGTGGAAAAAGTGAATAAGGTAAAGTTAGTTACTTGTTCCCATGACATCAGAACTAAAGGTCATCAAATGAAATGAATACCCAGCAAGATTAAAAGAAGCAAAGGGAAGTACTTCTTCACAGGGTGCACAGTAAACCTGTGGAACTCCTTGCCAGAGGATGTTGTGAAGACCAGGACTTTTAACAGGGTTCAAAAAAGAACTAGATAAATGCCTGGAGATTAGGGTCATCAATCTCTATTAGCCAGGATGGGTAGGAATGGTGTCCCTACCCTCTGTTTGTCAGAGGCTGGAAATGGATGACAGGAGGGATCGCGTGATGATTACCTGTTCTGTTCACTCCCTCTGGGGCCTCTGGCATTGGCCACAGTTAGAAGTCAGGATACTGGGCTGGATGGACCTTTCGTCTGACCCAGTATGGCTGTTCTTATGTTATTATGTTCTTATCCTTATCCTCTGCTATTGGGAGAGGGGAAGGGGAGATTTTTGAGCAGGAAAATAGTGATAACAAGCATCTAGCCTGCCAAGTGCAGTAAGAGAGAAAAGGAAAGAGTTAGCAGAGAGGACTGGAAAAGAAAAATAAAGGAGCCTTTTAAACTGCTAACTAAAATTAGAAAGGAAAGGGGTGGGGGAGCTAGAGTATATTGAGTATTAAACGTCTCTGGGCCCTGAGCCTGCAAACATTTTTAATGCATATCCTGTAAGTATGCAAATAGAATATCTAACCTATTTGTTATCTGTAAGAGTTTTATACTGCCACCAACATTCCCTCTAATCTTTTCCTTCCATATGCGGATTTTTTCCATCCATATGCAGAATTTTTATGTGCACCGAGGCATGTGCAAATGTGTGCCAACAGTGGAAGCAAATAAACCTGGTTGTGGGCACTCTGCTAATCAGCTGAGAGGCATTTGAATCTGTCCTGAGTGGGTACACAAGCACACAGCTTACAGGGAACTCTGACTGCCACCCATCACCTCACTATCAGAATACCATCCATGTGAAATTGATTAGCAACAGTAAAATCCTTGCTAGACTTTGTGGATTCTTCATGGCTTGTTGAGATATAAAAACTGTCCTTGGGAAAGGGTTTTTTGGTTTGTGTGGTCTATTTGTTCATTTGGAGCTGCTTCAAGAGAGTGAGTAGAAAAGGGAAGATCTGCAATGTTTCCTGAAGATGGGAAGACTCTGGATTCATTTAATCTGGAAGTTGATTCATAGGGGGTGTGTCTAGACTACACCTCTCTGTCGACAGAGAGATGTAGATTAGGCACGTCGAAATTGCTAATGAAGCAGGAATTTAAATATCCCTTGCTTCATTAGCATAAACATAACCGCCCGCGTTTTTAGACCACGGACCTTTTTCGAAAAAACAGCAGTCTAGACGCGGATCTGTCGAAATAAACCCTTTTTCAACAGATCCTGTAAACCTCATTTTTTGAGGAATACAGGATCTGTCGAAAAAGGGTTTATTTTCGACAGATCCACATCTAGACTGCGGGGGAGTTTTTTCCAAAAAGCTCCATGTCGAAAAAAAGTGGCGGCCATGTTTATGCTAATGAAGCGCGGGATATTTAAATCCCTGCTTCATTAGCAATTTCGATGTGCTTGATTTGCATCCCTCTGTCAACAGAGGATGCAGTCTAGACGTAGCCTGAGTGAAAAGGATTACTCTGCTCATCTGAAGTAGGAGGTTTTACTCATATATATCTGTGCGTGCATGTGTGTGTTCTCTAAGGTGCCACAGGACTGACTACCTGAGACTTATGAATAAAGTCATGAATGTATGTGTTTGCAGGGTCAAGGCCTAAATCTCTTATACCCCTATCATGGAAACACAGACAGAAATGTTGTATTAAAACTACTGTTTTGGAATCAAGTTCATGTTACACAGGTTAAAAAAGGAAGGCACATCTGGGGTCAAGCTTGAGTTATGCAAAGTTATAAATATCAGTTATAGAGATCACAAGGTACATCAGTTATATAACCAGCACTGTCCTAGATTGGGGTATATGAGTTTTTAAAGCATCAGTGAATAAGGGTGCGTCTACACAAAATAGCTACCCCATGCCTACACAAGCTGCCTGTTATTTTGAAATATTTTTCAAAATAACGGGCACGCTCTTTTGCCATCCCAGTAAACCTCGTTGCACGAGGGATAAGGGATGGCTCAAAATAGCATGTTATTTCGAAATCTGGCACTGTGTAGACGCGCCAAATTTCAAAATAAACTATTTCAAAGCAGATTTGAGATAAGATATGCAATTTGCATAGTACAAATTGCATATCTTATTTCAAATTTAGAGTGCTGTGTAAACACACCCTAAATGTTATAAGGTATGCCACCCATTGGGCATATAGAGACCGTGTCAGTGACACTAGTTCCATAAATAGTAGTCAAGTTAAACACATGGACAAGTAAGTGATCAGGGCCTTATGAATTTGTTGTATGTTTCAGTGAAACATTTGAACTGTCACTCAGCCATCTCCATTGGAACTGTCTCATTTCTGAGGCAGCATTGGGCATGCCCTCGATTTTTCAGAACCCCTCCCCAAAAGTAGCATTAATCCATATGCAATTTGTCAGAGACGTATATTTATTCATTTTTCAACTTGTACAAACATTTGCAGGGAAATCAGCTCAGCTGCATACAGTCTTCTAATTTTAAAGTCATTGGTCACAATCATGAGATGAGAGCCTAAATTTGTAACCAAACATCTTAATATCTAAAAACTGCATAGAAAATTACTTTGTTATTCTGATTTTATTTTATTGATTATTTTTGATGAAACGATGAAATTTAGCACCCATTTCATAAAAAGCAAGTAACATCTACCTGTGATACATAACTAAACAGTTGGAAACAGCATTCTGTATTTATCAATGGGACAAGGTTGAGATAAGAACAGCCAGAAAGAAAATTCACAGGGTGCTTAGGTTGAGCAAAAAGGAAAATAACCTCTGTGAAACTTTATTGTTTTTGTATCTAGCACAACCAAAACAGCAGCAAAACCCTTTTCATGTCTCTGGGCACATTCCCTTAATAACACTTCAACTCTTAAACCTTGACAAAAAATAAGATTATTTATAAAATAATATAAACACATCAACTCTTCCCTCTCTAGCATTCTCTGTGCTGGCTCCTAACCAATCCTGAATAAATATATGTCTCTGACAAATTGCATGCTTATCTCCAGTGTGAAGCCCAAGCTCTTTGTAAAGTTCTGAATTTTAGCTCAGCAGTACTTCATTATTCCCCAGATGAGAGTACCTGGGTCACTTCTCAGTCATAAACTATAGAATGTCTCCACACAACAAGTTACTGCATGGCAAGCCAGGGTATGAATCTGCAATATAACATCCCATGCAGACACTGCCACAGCACAATGAAAGTCCTGGTGTGCAGTTTCTGGGACTTTCATTGCACTGTTCATGTGAGAGGTATGGCAATTTTCTGCAATATCCTGGACTAGGCCCCTGCACTCACCGGAAGCAACAGGGAAAAGTGGAGCAACATGTCTCCCCTCCCCCCTAGCTCCCAGCTGCATCACTCAGGGGAGGGGGCTCCCCTCTCTCTCTCTCTCCCAGCCCCGCATTCACTGGCAGGAAGTGGAAAGACATGGCTGGGATGGGAAGCAGAGCGAGCTATGGTCCCATTTCTCTACTTCCCTCTGCTTCCAGTGTCTGGGATACTTGTCTCCTCTCTCAGAGTCAGGCTTCCCCTGGCCATGTCACTCAGGGTAGAGTTTTGCTACACTAATGACTAAACCATATTTCCATCTCATGGCTATTTGATGGCCTATTTAATATGATATGAGTCATCAGGTTCAGTCTACTACTACACCACGGGCAGCCACATGAAAGCCCATTGCTGGCTGTCTCCAAAAAGAGGACAAGGACTGAATGGGCATAGAGAATAAATTAGCCTTTATAAATAAATTAGATTCAATTTGTATCCATGGGTATCCACATCCGCAGATATGGATATATGCAGTTCATGTTTGCAGATTCAGATGCAGATATCAATTTTCTATTTGGGCTGGAGTCTAATGAGAAAAAAAACAAGCAGTGCAAGCATGAAATTGGTGGCCAGAAATGTAACCAGTTGCATATTGTGCTAATGTATTAACATGTTTAAGGATGACGTTTCTTGTAATAAATTTCATAGACTCATAGAACACTAGAACTAGAAGGGACCTTGAGAGGCCATCAAGTCCAGTCCACTTCATTCACAGCAGGACCAAGCACCACCTAACTCATCCCTTACAGATGTCGACCTAACCTGTTCTTAAATATCTCCAGTGATGGAGATTACACAATCTCCCTAAGCAATTTATTCTAGTGTTTAACCATCCTGACAGTTAGAAAATTTACATTAGCAAGTATTTCCACTAATTCTCATAGTCACCTTCAGTGGGGATTATCTGCTGAAGGTACATTATTTTGTAATTTTTACCATTTTGTGAAAATTATCTGTATAATTGTGACTTTTTAATTTAATTTTCTCATTTATTATCAAAGGTTCTATGTGACTCTTGTGAGAGGTGGGCACATGTGCCCTGCACTCCAGAGGGAATCACTGGCGAGAACCTGAGTGATGAGAAGAAACAGTGCAGATGCAACAAGTGTGCCTAGTCCCATTATGTAACTAAAATGTACATTTTACAGGGACTTTGTGAAAAGCTTACTGCAAATAAGACTTCTGATTATATGAGCACTAGAGAAGTGTAATGTTGCTCTGTACTTCAATACAAGAAAAAGTATTAATAACTATGTATAAAGTACAGATTAACATGGCTACTACCCCTCTGAAACTTTTTAGCTATATATAAGTTATATATAATCCTATATATAGCTATATCCTATATAATCCTATATATCCTATATAATCCTATAAATATATATAATCCTATTTACCTATATGTAATCCTATCCTTTGATAGGATAACGAGTCTTCTGGATAAGGGAGAAGCGGTAGACGTGTTATACCTAGACTTTAGTAAGGCATTTGATATGGTCTCGCATGATATTCTTATCAATAAATTAGGCAAATACAGTGTAGATGGGGCTACTATAAGGTGGGTGCATAACTGGCTGGATAACCATGCCCAGAGAGTAGTTATTAACGGTTCACAATCCTGCTGGAAAGGAGTAACAAGAGGGTTTTGCAAGGGTCTGTTTTGGGACTGGTTCTGTTCAATATCTTCATCAACAATTTAGATGAGCAGGGCTCGACAAATTCTGGAAAACCCTACTTGCCAGACAAAAAAGGGACTCACCACCCTCCCCCCAAAAAAGTGTTTTTTTAATAGCATAAATTCCTAATAAGAATAAGAACAGTAATTACTAATAAGTTATTAATAAATATCTTATAAATATCTTATAAACCTCTACCTTTTCCCTCTGCTGCCATGTCTCCTCTCCTTGCTCCATCAGCTCCCCTGGTGCCTGCTGCCCCCCAACCCCTCACCCTCCCCTGCTGTCCTGACTCCTGCCCTTCTCACTGCCCTCAGCCTTCCTGAGACCTGTCCCCCTCCACCAGCCCTTCTCTGTGCCCACTCCTCCAGTAGCCCCACTCTGATAATGTGAGCTACCCCTCCTCATCCCCTCTCCTAACACCTCCCTCTACACACCTGCCCTGCCTCTCTCCTCTGGTGCTGGTCCTCCCTGCAGGGGTCTGCCCTTCTGCTTCACCCCCAGAATCCCCTTACCCCTGCACCCTCCTGGTGCCTCCCCCTTCCCTCACTGCCCCTGCCCCCTTTGTCCTCTTTTGCCTTGATGCCCACCCCCTCACCACGCTCTGCCCCCGTTCCCCTCATGCCCCTGTGCCCTCACACGACTTGCTCCATCCCTGCCTTCCTCATGCCCACCCCTTCTTTCAAGACTTCTCCCAGCACCTCCCCCTCCCCCCTCTAGCCCCCAGTGCCCTTACCCTCTCCTCTCCCAGCATCACCCTGTCTCCCCTCCCACTGACACCTCATTGTCTGCACTTGGCCCCCTGGCATTTGTCTCTCCTGCACCCCTGTCTCTTGGTGCCTTCTCCTTTCTTCTTCTTCTTCTCCTGACCTCCTCCCTTCCTCTCCCCTCCCCTCAGCACAAGCCCCTTCCCCATATTTTTCCCCTCCTCTCCCACACAGTCCAGTCCAGCCCAGCCCCTTCCCCTCTCCCAGGGCCAGCTCTAGGTTTTTTGCTGCCCCAAGCAAAACGTTTTTGGCCGCCCCCTTTTTCTTTGTTGTCTTTTACACGTTTGCATTTTGCAATGGGTTTTTGTTTGTTTGTTTTTCATTTTTGTCCCTGCATTTTAGCCCTATAAATAGCAAATAGCATTTTCATTTGTTTTTTTCCATAAAGGCAAAAGCGCTTCAAGTGAACTCCCCCTTTCACTCGCTGCTGGATCACAACAGCCTTTTCCCTGCCCTGTCCAGCCCCTCCCTATGGACAAGCACCCCTCACTCCCGACCCACGGGGGAGCAGGGTACTGGGACAGCACAGAGCCAGAGGGGTGCAGGGAACAGTGTGGCGGGGGGTACGGGGTGGCGCGGGGAACGGGAGGCACAGAGCCAGAGGATGCAGGGTGCGGGGTGCGGTGGAAGCACAGGGAATGGGACGCGGGGAACGGGAGGGGCAGAGGGATCGGGATCTAGGGGCGGTGCAGGGAATGGGCAGCACAGAGCTGGGGGCAGGGATCGGAGGGGAGCGGGGTGCAAGGGCGGCGCAGAGCCAGAGAGTCGCAGGGAAGAGGGAGAGCAGGGGGTCCGAGTGCAGGAGAGTAGGGGCGGCGTGGGGAATGGGCGGCGCGGAGACAAAGGGGCGCGGGGCAGTGCAGCGAGCCGGGTGGTCGGCCGGGAGCGGTCTCTCACCGGCGAGGGGGTTGGGGCCATGGCAGGACTGGAGCCAGCGGGACGGGGCCGCAGCCAGAGCCGAGCTGCTGCGGCCCTTTAAAATCAGTGGGGCCATGTCATGCCAGCGTCCTGGCATCTGCCGGCGTCCCGCCCTCTGGCTCGTGCCCCGCCTCCTCGCGCCGGAGCTGCATGCAGGCAGCCCGGCGCTGAGAATCACTGCGCTTTCTCCTTCCCAGGCGCTCCGCTCCTCCTCCCAGCCGGCGGATTGGATGGGGCCGCGCCGCCCGTAGTGCGGGCTTTGGCCAGCCCGTCACAACCGCCCACTGGGCCAGTCCGCGCCTGCACTTGCCAGCTGATAAAATCTACTCGCCACAGGCGAGCGCATTTGTCGAGCCCTGGATATCGGCATACAGAGTACGCATTATTAAGTTTGCATGATACCAAGCTTGAAGGGGTTGCAACTGCTTTGGAGGATAAGATCATAATTCAAAATGATCTGGACAAATTGGAGAAATAGTCTGAGGTAAACAGGATGAAGTTTAATAAGGACAAATGCAAAGACTCCACTTAGGAAGGAACAATCAGTTTCACACATATAGAATGGGAAGCAACTGTCTAGGAAGGAGAACGGCAGAAAGGGATCTAGGGATTGTAGTGGACCACAAGCTAAATATGAGTCAACAGTGTGATACTGTTGCAAAAAAAGCCAACATGATTCTAGGATGCATTAACAGGTATGTTGTGAGCAAGAAACGAGAAGTCATTCTTCCGTCTACTCTGCGCTGATTAGGCCTCAGTTGGAGTATTGTGTCCAGTTCTGGGCACCACATTTCAAGAAAGATGTGGAGAAATTAGAGAAGGTCCAGAGAAGAGCAACAAGAATGATTAAAGGTCTAGAGAATATGACCTATGAAGGAAGACTGAAAGAATTGGGCTTGTTTAGTTTGGAAAAGAGAAGACTGAGAGGAGACATGATAGCGGTTTTCAGGTATCTAAAAGGGTGTCACAAGCAGGAGGGAGAAAACTTGTTCTTCTTGGCCTCTGAAGATAGAACAAGAAGCAATGGGCTTAAACTGCAGCAAGGGAGGTTTAGGTTGGACATTAGGAAAAAGTTCCTAACTGTCAGGGTGGTTAAACACTGGAATAAATTGCCTAGGATGGTTGTGGAATCTCCATCTCTGGAGATATTTAAGAATAGGTTAGACAAATGTCTATCAGGGATGGTCTAGACCAGTGGTCCCCAACACGATGCCCGCGGGTGCCATGGCACCCGCGTGGGCATTTGTGTGCGCCTGCCAAGTGCTCGGGGCTGGCCCGTCCTGGGCGCATGGCGCATGCGCAGTGCCAGCCCCAGGCGCGCTGCGCATATGCAGCGCCAGCCCCGGGCGCATGGCGCATTGGGAGCACCGGCCACGGGCACCCAGCGAAGTGGCCGCCCGCGCCACGGGTGCGCGGCATGGGAGCGCCGGCCCCAGGCGTGCAGCGTGGCCTCCCTGCCTCTGGGTGCGCAGCATGGGAGTGCCGGCTCTGGGCGTGCAGCTATGAAGTGCCGGCTCTGGGCCCCAGCTATGGGAGTGGCCTCCCTGCCTCTGGGCGCGCAGCTATGGGGGGTGCCGGCTCTGGGCGCGCGGCTATGGGGGGGTGCCGGCCCTGGGTGCGCGGCTCTGGAGGGCGCCGGCCCCAGGCTTGCGGCAAATGGGCGGCCCTGCCCGTGGCCACGCGGCGCATGGGGTTGCTGGCACCAAGCACGTGGCTCATGGGGGTGTGGCGTATGCGTGGCCCCGGCCCTGGGCGCGCGAGTGGCCCCACCCTCTGGTGCCCGGTGGGCGAACGGCCCCGCCCCCTGGTGCCCGGCAGCTCCAAATGGTTGGGGACCACTGGTCTAGACAGTACTGGGTCCTGCCATGAGGGCAGGGAACTGGACTTGATGACCTCTTGAGGTCCCTTCCAGTCCTAGTATTCTATGATTCTATGATAAGGATGTGCAGATATTTGTTATTCCCAGGGCTCGACAATTAGGGCAATCTACTCACCTGTAGCGAGTAGATTTTAGCCCGGTGCAGCCGCGCAGTGCGGTTAGCGCATGCGCAGCACGGTCTGCACATGCGCAGCATGCCAAACCGTGCGGCTGGCAAGCGGGGCTCGCCGCCGTTTGTCAAGCCCTGGTTATTCCAAAACTGTTGAAATTAAAAATAAAATGTTCCTGTATATATGTCTTATAACAATAACAGTTTAATATTAAAAAAAAACCACCTCTATCATTCTGTCCATGTGTGAAATTGATTGTTCCTTCCTAAGTGGAGTACTTTACATTTCATCCTCTTTAGCTCAAATAATTTGCTATATTTGGTTCAGGGATTTGGGTTGAGAACTGGCCCTAAGGTAAATTGAGTTTAAGACTCCTGCTTCCTCAGCTCTGCTCCCAGCCGCCAGCAACCTCTGTGCTTGGGCTGTCTAGTCCAGCAACATCCGAGAGTCCCGGACCAGAGGTTCAACCTGTACTCTGTGATTTTTTTAGATAACTTGACTTTACCAGGTTTGGAACTATTACATAACACTCATTGCCTATGTAAAGCTAAAGATGCAGCAGCAGCACATTAGGAATGATAAGAACTATATCACACACACAAACACAGTAGGACTTACATTTTATGAAACTAAATTTTAAATGTCAAAAATTCACATTTATAATTGCAGAAGTCTCCTGAGTAGTGTAGATGTGCCCTTAGAGGGGCTAGATACACTGAGGCTGCGTTTAGACTGGCATGATTTTGCGCAAAAGCAGCCGCTTTTGCGCAAAAATCTTGCTGCCTGTCTACACTGGCCGCTACTATTTGCACAAGAACACTGACCTTTTAATGTACAAAATCAGTGGTTCTTGTGCAAATACTTTGATGCTCCCGCTCAGGGATAAGCCCTCTTGCGCAAGTATTCTTGCGCAAGAGGACCAGTGTAGACAGCCACCTTAATTTCTTGCGCAAGAAAGCCCAATGGCTAAAATGGCCATCGGAGCTTTCTTGCGCAAGAGATCGTTTATACTGGGCACGGATGCTTTTGTGCAAAAGCAAATCTTTTGCGCAAAGGCACATGCCAGTATAGATGCTCTCTTGCGCAAATACTTTTAATGGAAAAACTTTTCCGTTAAAAGTATTTGCGTAAAATCTTGCCAATCTAGACGCAGCCTGAATATTTAACAATCTTTACATTTCTTTAAAATAAAAACAAAACAACCTGATTTAAAAAAAAGAAAACTTTGAAAAGAACAAGCTGGAGGTATAAAAAGAGAATGCAGGAAGAAGCCTATCACCAAGAGTGGAGGCTATCATATTCATAGACAATAAAGAAAGATAATATCTTATTACCGCTAAATAACGTTGTGGCATACTCACATCTGGAGAACTGCATGCAGATATGGTCTTCTCATCTCAAAAGAGATCTATTGGGCACATCAGGTACAAGTGTGTACCTAATCAGGACAAGTCAGCATATAACAACAACCTTATGTTCTCATGGTAATGGGGGGAGTTCAACTATTCAGACATCTGGTAGGAAAATAGCACAGCAGGACACAGATTATCCAACAAGTTCTGGGAATGTATTAGAGACAATATTTTATTTCAGAAAGTGAAGAAAGCCGCTCTAGATTTGGTTATGACAAACTGGTTGAGAATGTGAAAGTGGAAGGCACTTGGAGTGAAAGTGACCATGAAACAACAGAGTTCATGATTCTAAGGAATGGGAGGAGGGAGAACCGCAAAATAAAGACAGTGGATTTTACCAAACTCATGAAGGTGGTAGATAAGGTCCTATGGGAAGCAAGTCCAAGGGGAAAAACAAGTGAAGACCACTGGCAGTTTTTCCCACTGGGTAGAAAAGACTGAAAGTATGTCAAGAGACAACCCTGGCTTAACCATGGTGTTCTCAATTATCTAACACCCAAGAAGGAGTCCAACAAAAGGTTTAAACTAGGTCAAATTACCAAGTATGAATATAAACAAATAACACAAGTATGTAGGCACAAAATTAGAAACGCCAAAGCACAAAACAAGCTCAATCTAACTAGAGACATAAAGGGTGACAAGAATATATTCTTTAGAAAAGACCAAAGTACAAGGTAGGCCCATTTAATGAAGGGGGGGGAAGGGGGGAAGGGGGAAACAATAACAGAAAATGTGGAAATGGCAGAGGTGCTTAATGAATTTTTCGTTTTCGTTTTCGTTTCACCAACAAGGTTGGTGGTGATTGGATGCTTAACATAGTGAATGCCAGTGAAAATGAGATAGGATTAGAGGCAAAAGTAGGAAAAGAACAAGTTAAAAATTAGTTAGATAAATTAGATGTCTTCAAGTCATCATGGTGTGATGAAATGCATCCTAGAATACTCATAGAGTTGACCAAGGAGGTATCTGAGTCATTAGCTATGCTCTTCGAAAAGGCATGGAAGATGGCAGAGGTTCCATGAGACTGGAAAAAGGCACTTGCATGGCCAATCTATAAAAAGGGAAATAAGGCCATTCATTTGTGTACCTGGAAAGATCACAGAGCAAATAAATAAGCAGTCATGTCTAACCAACCTGATAGCTTTGACAAGGTAACAAGCCTTGTGGATGGGGCGGGGGGAGTGGTTGACATGGTCTATCTTGACTTTAGTAAAGTTTTTGATACTAATGTAACCTAGATGGAGCTATAATAAGGTGATTGCCAAACTGGTAGGAAAATAGTGCCCAGGATGCTGGGCAAGGGCAGAGGAGGAGAGGGGAGGAACAGGTGCAGGGTTGTCCTGGCCCTTACACAGCCCTCTGGGTCCCCTTTCACTAGTTGACTCTGCTTAGAGAGTTTACTTATAAAGGCTGTGAATGATAACACATGAAGAGGGGTTTGTAGGAGCTTTGGACAACAAGCTAAATACAAGTCAACAGTGTAAAACTCCTGCAAAAAAAGCCAACATCAGTGTTGTAAGCAAGACACAAGTAATTCTTGTGCACTGGGAAAGAAGCCTGAACCATGGTAACAATCACTGGGTCTACAGGAATTTGCTAGGTCTGGTACTAGTGTTTTACAGTAGCTGTTTCTTACACTGTGTGTGTATGTAACTGCCCCTTGTAGGGTTGTGCTACATTCAATAGCAATTAGGGATGTTAAGGACTAGTCAACTATCCGATAAGCAAATGCTTATCAGATAGTTGATAGGATAGCCAACTAATTGCTTTCCCCTCTCCCTGACTTGCTGCCTGGATCAGAGGCAGCAAAGAGGGGAGAAAAAGGGGTACTTCAAAGCAGCAGCACTGCACACAGCCCAGAGTCAGTTGTTCTGTGTGGCACTGCTGCTTTGAATGTTGCAGGGAGCCTGGTGTCAGGCTCCTTGCAGCATTTCAAAGCCGCATGCTGCTTGGAGCCTGAGGTCAGCTGGGAACTCCCCAGCTGACATAAGAACATAAGAACATAACATAAGAATGGCTGTACTGGGTCAGACCAAAGGTCCATCTAGCCCAGTAGCCTGTCTGCCGACAGTGGCCAGCACCAGGTGCCCTGGAGGGGGTGGACCGAAAACAATGATCAAGCGATTTGTCTCGTGCCATCCATCTCCAGCCTCTGACAAACAGAGGCCAGGGACACCATTCTTACCCCCTGGCTAATAGCCTTTTATGGACCTAACCTCCATGAATTTATCTGGCTTCTCTTTAAACTCTGTTATAGTTCTAGCCTTCACAGCCTCCTCCGGCAAGGAGTTCCACAGGTTGACTACGCACTGTGTGAAGAAGAACTTTCGCTTATTAGTTTTAAACCTGCTACCCAGTAATTTCATTTGGTGTCCTCTAGTCCTTATGTTATGGGAGCTAATTAATAACTTTTCTTTATTCACCCTCTCCACACCACTCATGATTTTATTTACCTTTATCATATCCCCCCTCAGTCTCCTCTTTTCCAAACTGAAAAGTCCCAGTCGCTTTAGCCTCTCCTCATATGGGACCTGTTCCAAACCCCTGATCATTTTAGTTGCCCTTTTCTGAACCCTTTCCAAGGCCAAAATATCTTTTTTTGAGGTGAGGAGACTACATCTGTACACAGTAGTCAAGATGTGGGCGTACCATAGTTTTATACAGGGGCAGTAAAATATTCTGGGTCTTAGTTTCTATCCCTTTCTTAATAATTCCTAACATTCTATTTGCCTTTTTGACCGCCGCTGCACACTGTGTGGACGTTTTCAAAGAACTATCCACGATAACTCCAAGATCTCTTTCCTGATCTGTCATAGCCAAATTAGCCTCCATCATATTATATGTACAGTTGGGGTTATTTTTTCCAACGTGCATTACTTTACACTTATCCACATTAAACTTCATTTGCCATTTTGTTGCCCAATCACTCAGTTTTGTGAGATCTTTTTGAAGTTCTTCACAGTCTGCTTCTGTCTTGACTATCTTAAACAGTTTAGTATCATCTGCAAACTTTACTACCTCACTGCTTGCCCCTTTCTCTAGATCATTTATGAAAAAGTTGAATAGGATTGGTCCTAGGACTGACCCTTGGGGGACACCACTAGTTACCCCCTCTCCAGTCTGAAAATTTACCATATATTCCTACCCTTTGTTTCCTGTCTTTTAACCAGTTCTCAATCCATGAAAGGACCTTCCCTCTTATCCCATGACGCAGATGCTATGTGGCACTGCCACTTTGAAACGCCTCAGACTCCCCAGCTGACTCCTGGCTCTGTGCAGCGCTGACGTTTTGAAACACTGAGGCAGCATTTCAAAGGGGGGGGAGCACCACCCTATTGACTAATTGAATAGTTGATGCAACAATGCATTGACTACTCTCAATTAGTCAATTACATGAGCCACAACATCCTCAGTAGCAATGTCTTACAATAGCAGTTTCTTACACGTTAGCAGTTTCTTACAATCCAGTGTGTCAGTAACTGCTACCAACAGCACATTCCTACAAGGAGCAGTTCTACACAAAGATCTGTAGGGAAGTGCTCCCTGTAGGACTGTGCTATGTCCAGCAGCAACGTCTTACAGGAGCAGTTCCTTAGGAGCGTACGAATCAGAGAGTGCCAGCGGTAGCACATTCCTACAAGGGAGCAGCTCTCTGCAGCCCAGCGGCCGGAGCAGGCTTACTTGGGGGGATGGCATAGGGGTGCTTCCGCACCCTTCGCACCTCTCCCCCCTCCGTAGGGCCTATCCCTGGAGTCACGTTAAGCACGAGGGTTTGCTGTCAGCCTCTGGAGCCAGCGAGCCCGCAGTCACACAGCTCAGCGCCGCTGGCAGCTTCCTCTCGGCCCCACACAGCTCTGCCCCCTCCCGCCCAGACCCGGAGGCGCTGGGCGGGACTAGTAAGGCGGCGCCTTCAGGGACCGGGGACCTGATATAGGAAAGCGCCTTCCTTCGACGGCTGCCGCCTGCCCGCGCAGCGCTGCCCTGCCCCGCGAGGTAAGTCTCACGCCGCTGGGCTGTCTGCAGAGAGCAGCGGCCGGGGACCCCGGGCAGGTGAGAGATGCGGGGCAGGGGGCTAAGCAGCCGCGCTCCTTGCGGGAGGAGAGGGAGATCCGGGTCGCGGGAGATCAATCCTCCCCCGGCCAGCCCGCTCCGGCGGGTCGGGCTTAGTGCCTTGACTGTAACAGCTGCCCAAGTGAAAACAAGTTGCAAGGGGTTTAGAACAGTGATCTTGGAGCCTTCGTCCTCCTCTCCTCTCCCCACCCTTTCCTGCCCTAGCAGCAGTTCCCTCCTGTCCGGTCTGCGTGTGTGCAGTCACAGCTTCCTACACACATAATTTGATAGACTCTGAGTCAGGAGTGGGCACTAATTTTTGCAGGGGGGGGGCACTTAATGAATTTTGCTACATGGTCACTGGCTGGCTTCCTCCCCAAAGGGGCGGGGTCTAGAGCAGAAGGGGCAGAGTTGGGGACTAGCCTCCCCCCAGAGTTATCTGGGGTCCGAGACTTTAAACACAGAAAAGGGCGTGCGGCTCTGGCCCTGCCGCTACCACGTTGCCTAGGTACTGCCGGGATTGTGGCTGTTATTTAAAAGTCTTGTGGCTCTGGCCCCTGCTGGGGTAGCACCGTGAGCCATTTAAATAGTATCCGGCTGCCTGAGCCACCCTCAGTGGCATGGGTAGCAGGATATAAATAGAAAGCAGCCAGAGGTAGTCTGCCAACTGGATCAACGTGTTAGGCGGACCAGATCTTGCCCATCCCTGCTCGGTGGTGCCACAGGACTACTCCTTGTAGTTTGCCTTAAACTAGGGAACCTGCTAAAGTTCCCCTTCTTTTGACAGGGGACTGGTGTGTAGGGAAATGAAGCAGGGCAGGTGGAACTCACTGTTGTTTGTATAGACAGAGGCTGATTCTCATATCCTTACTGGATTTCAAAATAATGTAAACTCTTTTAAGTTTGTGCTCATGAAAGCTTTAAAACTTAAGTGCCTTGAGATCTGTTGCCTTCTAATTACTGGGCAGATGCAGCACAGGAAGTAATATTACATTTAGTCTCCTTAATCTATTCAGATTTTAGCTAGTCTACTGTAGGGATATAAAATCCTGTTTAATTGATTTAACCCATTAAAACAATTATGTTTAACCAGTTAACTGATTAAGGGTAGGTGGTCTCCCCACACCATGGACAGGAGTGGCTCTGGGCAGGGTGGAGCCTCCTTCTCTGCCCCCACCCCCTGGCCCACAGCAAGCCCCATGGGGCTGGAGCTGCTCCAGCCCCCGCTTGTTAACCATAACTGGTACGTCTCACCCATGGAAAGGTGAGGCTTACTGGTTAACCATTCACTAGGGATGTTAGATAACATTTATTTTAGTAATCATGTAGCCACAAAACGATGATCAGTTACACCATTATTAAAATGCTCCTTGGGGGTAGGGATGGCCAGTCAGTGCACTCCCATCTCCCGGCCCCACTCCTGGGAAGCCTCTTGCCATCCCATGCTGCTGCCTCTGTAGAGCCAGTGTGCAAGGGGAGCTGGTTTAAAAATCCTCCTGCTGCCCTGTGCTGCTGCCTCTGATACAGGAGATCCCACAGAGCAGCCTCTACCCACGGTGAGCCCAGGTCCGCCATGGACGGAGGCCGCTCCGCAGCAGCAGCCCCTGCCCACAGGGGGCCCGAGCTCCTCACAGACAGGGGCTGCTCAGGCATCCTGCCTCCCCCCTGATGTGTTGCTGTCTCTGATACGGAGGCAGCAGTGGGCGAGGGGAGTACCTGGCTCCATGGAGCTGGAGCTAGGGGGGAGCCACCTTTCAAGCCAGTTTCCCCCCAACCCCGAGCACCAGCTCCCACCTGTCCCCATCCCCTGCTGCCTCTGTTGGAGGCAGCAAGGGGAGCAGGTGGCTCCACGGCACCGGCACGTATAGAAAGCCAGCTTAAAAGCCGGCTCCCACCTGTCCTCCCCCACACTGCTGCCTCTGATAGAGGCAGCAGTGTGGGGGGGGAGGCAAGGCAGCTAGAGTCCCACCAGCAACAGCTCCTGCTCGCCCCCTTGCTGCCTCAGATACAGTTATCAGTTAATCGTCTAAGCCAGTGTTTCTCAACCTTTTTTTTATAAAGTACCCCTTTAAAAAAAGAAGTACCCCCAGTACCTACAGTTTACAGACACACAGTTTTTTTTCCTACCATTGCAACACATTTGTTTAAACAACTTAATTGTAGCCGGGTGCGCAATGAAATTTTTGGGTGTAAAAAGTACAAAAATAATAAAGCACTGTAAAACTTAAAACAAAAATTCAGTTTTCTCCAAATTTCAGTTGTGTGGACGTACCCCCCCCAGACTTCTCTTGAGTACTCCTTTGGGTACTTGTACCACTGGTTGAGAAACACTGAGCTAAACAACTATATGCTAACATTCCTACCATTCACATCCTAGTCTACTGATGGTACCACTAGCACTGGTAGATTTGATGGTGCTTTTACTGTTGTGGGTGCTGATCAATTTAAAAACTTACTGAATCCACTGTTATGCTTGAAGAACTACCAATGGGGTTATGGTGGGTAGTCAGCTGCATAGAGTGCCCTGTGTGATACTGTGCCCAGAAGATCTAATGCAATCCCTGGACATGTAAGCAGGGGAACCTCGAGTCAGAAGAGTGGAGAGGTTGTCTTCCCTTTATATTTGGTGCTGGCTCAACCATTGCTAGAATGCTGTGTCTAGTTTTGGTGTCCACAATTCAAGAAGATCTTGATAAATTGGGGAGGGTTCAGAGGAGGGCAATGAGAATGATTAAAGGACTAGAAAATCTGCCTTAAACTCACTGAGCTCAGTCTCTTTAACTTAACAAGGAGGAAGTTAAGGCATGACTTGATTACAGTCTGTAAATGGAACAAATACTTAATAATGGGCACTTTAATCTAAAAAAGAAAGGTACAACATAATCCAGTAACTGGAAGCGGAACTTAAAGAAATTCAGGATGAAAAGAAGGTGTGATTTTTTTTAACAATGAGAGTAAATAAGCATTGGAACAATTTAACAAGAGCGGTGGTGGACTCTCCATTATTGACCATTTTAAAATGAAGACATGCCGTAGTCTAGGAATTATTATAGGGATATTCTGTGTTATAGAGGACCTCAAACTAGATAATCACAATGGTCCCTTCTGGCCTTGGAATCTATGAATCTATGTAACCATTTTTTACTCTGTCTAACTCCGCTTAGCAGATCTGAACTGGAGAGTGATTATGGAAGAGAGGCTGTGTCTCTCAATTGCTATCCCCCAAATCACTTGTTTCCAGTGTCTGCACTGATCCCCTTTGTTGCCCTTTCGTGTCCTTGGAAATCTTGCTGAAAAAGTCAGGAAGAGGATTCCAATATGTATGGCTGATGTAGACTTACTGTGCAGCTGTGGACAAGTCCCTTATTCCAAGTCTCAATTCCCCCTTGGTAAAATGGGGATAATAGCACTTTCCTACCTTTATACATATGTAATAAAGTTTATATTACATACTTGATGCAATGTTACTGACTTTTAATATGTTAAAAATTCTGAGCCTCTCAGATATTATGATGATGGGAACCTTAAAAGTACCTCAGAGATTCTTGGGTGCTGTATTTACCACCCTTTTTCATTACAAAGTATAGCAGTGTTTTTAATAGGGACATTTTAAAATATCTTGGATGCCAAATATGGTGGGAAGTAAGTAACTTTGCATCAAGTATGTAATATAAACTTTAAAAACAACATTTCCTGCATTTGCCACTAGTACAAAAGGTTCTTAAAACTTGTTAAAAACTTCACTTTGATTAAAGGAAGTCTTTTTTTGTTTTTCCTCACAGATATGCATTCTTCTTAAAATGACATTATCTTGAAATTAAACACTAAGAAGTTCATCATTATTCCGGACTGAAGAAGGCCCCTAAGTAAAAATGCCCATCAGCATAACTTTGTGTTTTACTCGCATATTCCTAATCATGTGTTGTGTGATACCTGGGCCATCCCTAAGTCATGATTGTTCTCTAGAGAAGATGGAAAATGTCGTAGTCGATATGAAGCTCTCTCTCTCAAAAGGCATCAGAGGAACTGAGCCAATATATACACCAACTCAGGAAGCTTGTATTAATGTTTGCTGCTTAGAAAAAAACATATCGGGTAAACTTATGCTCTTTGTTCTCTGTTCTTCTCTATGATTGCTTATGACATGCTTGTAATGAGCTAGGGTAGGATGAGCTGGTCTCAGCCCTCAAAGGGTAAGAACCAGGACATTGTATATTTCCTTTCTTCTGTCAGCACTGAAGGGGAATCTCTCTCTCCTTTCACACTAAAACTAAGAAGACATTGTCAATATTAGTCTGCTTTGCTTAATCTGTTGGCCAGGGACATAAACCCTTAGGCTACGTCTACATTGCCCAGTCTTGTGCAAGAACATATGCGAATTCATCGCTGCGCCTCATTTGCATACTTAATGAGCTGCCATTTTGCACAAGGGGCTTTTGCGCAAGAGCCGGTTTGCCGCTTATTTTCAGGCAGAACGGCTCTTGCACAAGAGGAGGGTTTTGAGCAAGAAGGAGCAGTGTAGACTGCTCCTTCTTGCGCAAAAGCCCCTTGTGCAAAAATGGTGGCTCATTAAGTATGCAAATGATGAGGTGCAGCGATATTCATCATCGCATCTCATTTGCATATATTCTTCCGCAAGACTGGGCAATGTAGACGTAGCCTTAGTGATTAAGTCCTAGCATTGTAGCGTTAGTGATTAAGTCCTAGCAATGTTCGGTAGTCTGAACAATTATTGTGTGTATCTTGAACTCTAGGCATGCACAATGGTTTTAAGCCCTTCCCCCCTCAGCCTTACCGTTCACTCCAGTATGTAGAAGCCATAACTTTGTTAGTCCAGTAGAGAGCATGGGAAGAAACAATGCATTTTTTCATGTTACATTTGAGTAGCTAAAAATAAAAGGCTCGCAGTCTTCTGGGAACTTTGCTCTCTATCAAGCCCTTAAAAGCAGAATGAACTATAGCTGGGGATAGCAGTGTTAACAGAGAATCAAAAAGTGGAAACAGGAAGCTGTGGAGATGGAGAAATCTTCTCTTAGGCATTCAAAGAAATAAGGAGGTTTTCACATTTATTGGATGCCTTTGAGCCAAAAGCTCATATGAAAAATGGTGTCCCAAAATCTGGTCTGAGGGCAACAGCTCCTTGGTAGGAATCCCAGCAGATGGGGGAAGGGCAGGGTTAGCCTACTATTTCTTTTAGACCTCCTGGGCTGATAGAAGGAGGGGCAACATCTTGCAGATTGGTCTTTGGCTTGTAGGTATCTAGTAATTAAAATATATGTAATATATAATATTAATCCCCTCACGATCTTTCCTGCAGAATGTGATATAGTCATTCTTTTCCCTTCATACTAATCTGGAGGATTTTAGTCAAGTTAAACAGGGTGCATTACTGTACAAGAGGCGGATACAACACTTCTTGCTGCTAAAGTATATAATATTATCTTTTTTAGGAGACAGGCAGTGTAACTTGATGATTTTTGATGCTGGAAGGGTAAGCAAGCATCCAAACTGCTACCTATTTTACTGCCCTAGTAAGGAAGCTTGTCCAATGAAACCGGCAAAAGGATTTGTGAGCTACACAATAAACAGAGGTAAACAATACTAATATCAACTGGTTATTGACTTCTCTTATCCTCTTATGTGTCTTATAGGTGTGTGTTTGCATTAGAACTAGTGAGAAATGTTTTGATGTATGAATAACAAATTGAAAACGATCAGCTGAAAATTGTGGTTTTGAAATGCTGACATAGTGCTGCCTGGAGTTATAGTTTAGGGTGCCTTAGACCCATACTTCTTTCTGGGCCTGGCTCCTCATGTGGACTTTGTCTCCCATGATTCACCCAGATTCTCCCCACCCACCTTTGTTAGACTTCAATATCTTTTATATTCTCTCCATCTTTAAAAAAATAAAACAAGCCCATTGTGTCAGTCCGTGACAATGTGAGGCATAGTTAATTTGAGTGTGTTAGGAAATTATGTCTTCTCACCAGTCTTTCATATGTATGCTTTCTGCTTAGACTGTAAGCCCTTTAAGCCAGGGATTTATTCCTAAATAATACAGTTTGTATGTACTTACAAAGCTTCTTCCATTTTGACACATTCTATGTGTTTAGGAGAAATTCCCTATCGATGTATTGAATATTACTGAAAGTGGTAAAAATTCTAGCTCTCTTATAGCACTTTATGTGTTTGAATGGCTAATATGATGGTTGAGAGGCATATTAATATCTAGCTATAGAAAGCACTGTACAAATATTAGTCTTCATAACATCTCTGTCAGGTTAGCAAGTCCATGCAAGTAGTAATATTCCTCTTTTTTTCGGGTATAGAAACTGAAGCAAAGATGCAGAGAGACTTCCCAAGGCCAAACCGCATGTCAGTAGCAAAGTTTAGAGAAGGCTTAGAACTGAGGAACTTCTTGTCCTCTGTCATGTGCTATGCACTTCTTGGTGCTCATACATTCGCTGTAGTAAGGTCAGCTATTAAGATGGAGCAAACTGACCGCAATATGCTTTTTTGCAGTGAGCGGTAGCCATGTCAGTCCTAGCATATTAGAGGGACAAGATGGGCAAAGTAATGAAGAAGAGCTCGGTGTAATTTGAAGACTTGTCTCTTTCACTGATAGAAGCTGATCCATTATTAAAGGATATCATCTCATACACCTTGTCTCTCAAAATATACTTCAATATTGGCACCGTATCTGACTAAATGCTTCAAATAACAAATTGACAATTAAACTCCCTTGTGAGAGCACAGTCCACTCTATGGGTACGTCTAGACTGCAAGCTTCTTTCGACAGAGAGCGTCCACACCTCAAAACCGGATTGAAAAAGCATGTACGCTCTTTCGAAAGAAAGCTCTGATTGCTATTCACAGAATGGCCACCAGGGCGCCTGTGCTTTTTTCGACTGCCTCTTCTTTCAAAAAATGCCCCTGTTCTGGGTCCACACATACCTTTTTTCGAAAGAGCTCTTTCGAAAAAGGCGTTCCTCCTCGTAATTTGAAGTTTACCAATGTCGAAAACCCCCTTGCTTTCTTTCGATTTAATTTAGAAAGAATGCGATTGCAGTGTGGATGCAGGTGAAGTTTTTTCGAGAAAAGGACATTTTTTTTCACAAAAAAATGTAGTCTAGACATACCCTTTATGGTGGTTTCAGTATGGCCCATCTTGCAGAGAACATGAAAATTTTTAAAAAATATACTGATGTTTTTGCTCTTTCTGCAGCGTCTCCTAAAGGCTGATCTTACTGAAGAGGTAATTTCCCCCTGGGAACGAATTGGTTTGTGAGGGAAGGGTGCTTTCTAGCAAGTTCATCAGCAAAACTTTTTCAGGAACTGTCAGGGTGCATTTGCTGTGATAACACCAGGAAAAGGAACAAGTGACTTAAACTTCTAGGCTACGCCTACATTGAGCTTTCTTGAGCAAGAACATATGCAAATGAGGTGTGGCAATGAATATCGCCACACCTCATTTGCATACTTAATGAGCCACCATTTTGCACAAGGGGCTTTTGCGCAAGAGCCATTCTGCCGCTTATTTTCAGCAGTGTAGACTTCTCCGTCTTGCGCAAAAGCCCCTTGCGCAAAATGGCGGCTCATTCAGTATGCAAATGAGGTGTGGCGATATTCATCGCTGCGCCTCATTTGCATATGTTCTTGTGCAAGAAAGCGCAATGTAGACGTAGCCCTAGGGTGCAAAACCAGAAGAGTCAAAGTAATTCATTTACTATCTAACTTTTATCAAACATCTCCTCCTCTTTTTTTTTCTCCCTCAGGATTATGTAGAGGATTGAAGGAGGGAAGGAGCATGGGACTGTGCTGGATTCTTGATTTGCCAAAGTACAATTTCTGAGTTATGTCCATTTGTTCCAAAGAGGATGGAGAGAGGCTGTTCTCAATAGTGACGGATAGCTGAACAAGGAGCAATGGTCTCAAGTTACAGTGGGAGAGGTCTAGGTTGGAGATTAGGAAAAACTGTTTCACTAGGAGGATGGTGAAGCACTGGAATGGGTTACCTAGGGAGGTGGTGGAATCTCTATCCCTAGAGGTTTTTAAGTCTCGGGTTGACAAAGCCCTGGCTGGGATGATTTAGTTGGGATTGATCCTGCTTTGGGCAGAGGGCTGGACTCGATGACTTCCTGAGGTCTCTTCTAGCCCTAGGATTTGTTTTTATGACTCCTGTTCCTAATGAATTGTGTAAATAAGGTATGTGTGCTTGTTTGCTTAAGCTTACATTGCTGATTAGGGATGTGAAGGTTTAACCATGTAAACTGTTAACCAATAAGCTTGGGCTTATTGGTTAACATTCATGGTTATATGCAGACTTCTGCCCTGCTCCTGGGGAGCTGACTGCCGCCCCAGGCTGCTGCCTCTGATACAGAGGGAGCTGGTTCCTACCCCACGCTGCTGCCTCTGTATCTTATTTATATCAGAGGCAGCAGCACGGGGCTGGCAGCGCAGGGGTGGTAGCTGGCTCCTTGACAGCAGGGCTACAGGCGGGAACCGGTGTGCACTAGGAACTGGCTTTCAAGGTGGGAAGCCGGCTGTTGTCCTGCACTGTGGGTACACTAACTGTGTAACTGCTGAGTTTTTCAGTAGTTACATGTTTATCCAGTTACCAGCTTTTTAACATGCCTATTGCTGATAAGCTTTTCAAAGAGTGTTACCAGGAAGCCTAACCCACTTCTTATGATAAATGTTTTAAGTTTATTTTTTACAGGTAGAAATATGCACAAGGTTATACTAATTGGTGATAAAAGTACTCAAATATTGGAGCAGTTTTAGTCAGTGGAATCTTGATTTTTGCAGCAGAAATTTCACAGAACCCGTTTTGATTCAGGAGATGTTTTATTTCCTGCTTCTAGCCACAAAATCTATTGCTGAAAAAACTGCTTGGGGTTTCTGCTCCATCTCTCACACATATCTGGAACATAATCAACTTTGATACTGGTGAATAATAATAATTTTCTCCAGCATCCTGACAGCAGCCAGAAACTAAGGGTGCATCTACACTGCACCGTTATTTCAAGATAATTAGTGTTATTTTGAAATAACAATGCAAGCATCTACACAGCCATTCCATTATTTTGAAATAATTTTGAAATAACAGATAGCTTATTCCAAAATTTGTAAGCCTCATTCTACGAGGAATAACGTCTATTCCGAAATAGCTATTTTGAAATAAGGCATGTGTAGATACTCCACTGCTGCTATTTCGAAATAGCCCCTCACCAGGGCCATTCTAAGTTATTCATCCCCCATGCCTCCTGGGACTCTAAATCAAGAGAGCATGTCTACATTAGGGAAGCCTGCCTCAGACTAATTTTGAGGCTTCCCTGCAGTGTAGACGTGCTATTTCGAATAACTATCCCAGAATAGGAAAAACTTAAAAAACAACCAATGGTCTCGTAGCACTTTATAGACTAACAAAACATGTAGATGGTATCATGAGCTTTTGTGGGCACAACCCACTTCTTCAGATGACCGGAGTGTTGGAAGTCCAGAAGCTTATTTTGGAATAAGCGTGCAGTGTAGACATACCCTAAGAAAATCATGTTGACTTCATAGGCTTGCCATCATGAAGAGACCATGAATCTGTTCTGTATATTTTAAATCTTCCACTTCTTTTTTTTTCAAAAATCCTGTATGTATCTAATTATGTCAATTTTAAGGCAGACAAAACCTAAGTATAAAATACGTAACGGTGTACCTTCCCTCTAAAACAGTGGATCCCAATCGCTGGTCCGCAGACTGGTGCCGGGCCATGAACTGCTTGCTGCTGGGCCACAGCACGCTGTCAGGCCATACCCAGGGCAGTGGGGGGAAGCAGGGGGTGCTGCAGAGAGCTCTGACCCCACCCCACCCCTTCAGCTCCTTTTACCTGCTACCAGCTTTCTTGTTCATCTTCCCCTCTGCCTTTTTTGTTTGCCCCTCCCATTCAGTCCTTTCTCCCTCCCCACCCCTCCCCTCTGGCCAGCTGAGAGCTCCAGTTTCAGCATGCTTCGGCTGGCCAGGGGAAGGCAGGAACAGTGCACTGACCCAGCCTCCCTCCCTCGTACTCCAGCACTGCTGGGCTCAGCCAGGCACCGCACGGGCACTGAGAGCTGCACATTTTGAGCACAATGGGGAGGCACAGGCTTAAAGCAGCAAATGCCATGACTCGATTTGCATCCCCTCCTCTTAACTCGGAACCATTACGCTCTATGACTGCCAAGAAGGTAGCAACTGAGCTCATTAACATCTTTGCCCACGTTGGAGTCCCTTGGGAAATCTTAATGGATCAGGGAATGAACTTTATGTCCCAGACGGTGGAGCAACTCTGACAATTATGAAAAATCAAAACACTCAGGACGTCTGTCTATCACCCCCAAATGGATGGCCTAGTAGAACTGTTCAACAGGACCCTGAAGGCCATGCTCCACAAGTTTGTCCTGACCAATGTGCATCGTTGGGACCAGCTCCTCCCATCTCTCATGTTTGCCATCCAGGAGGTCCCCCAGGCCTCCCTGGGGTTCTCACCTTCTTAACTTTTGTATGGGAGGCAACCCCAAGGGGTTTTAGACCTAGTCCAGGAGATGTGGGAGGAACAACCCTCCCGAGCCAATAACATAATACAATGCTTACTTAGCCTCCGGGAGAGACTGGAAGCATAGGCATGTTTGCTTGAGAGAACCTCCTACAGCCCAAGAAGCCCAGGAGGCAGCCTATAAAAAATGGGCAAGACTCTGCGAGTTCTACCTGGAGGGTTGGGTCCAACTGCTGCTGGCCAATTCGGACTCCAAACTCCTCACCCACTGGCGGAGGCCTTATGAGGTGGTTCAGCAAATGAGCCCTGTAAACTATGAGGTACACCAGCCAGACAAATGCAAAGTTTGGTAAATTGACCACATAAACCTCTTAAAACCGTGGAGAGCCCAAGAAGACTTACTAATAACCACCTACCCGCTGGACCCGGGTCCCCATGTAGCTGATGAATCCACCCTAGGAGAGGTCTAGATTAGGTCCAACCTCACCACTGAACAAAAGCACCAGGCACAGCAACTAGTCACTACCTTCACGTCTGTCTTCTCAGCTAAACCAGGCCGTCCATCACATTCAGATGGAACCAGGGATTAAGGTCCAGGAGAACCCCTGGACCCTTCCTCAAAAACTGAGAGAAGTCATGAAGAAAGAACTCCAGCTGATGCTGTCATTAGGGGTAATTGACAAGTCCTTTAGTGACTGGAAGAGCCCAATAATCTTAGTCCCCAATCCCGATGAGAACACCCAATATTGCATCAACTTTTGGAAGGTGAATGCTGTATCCAAATTTGATGCTTACCCTATGCCCCGGGTGGATAAGCTGCTTGATCAGCTCGGAGAGGCAGAATATATTGCCACACTGGCAATATTGGCAGGTTATTGGCAGAGGATATTGGCAGATCCCCCTCACACCGGAGTCCAAGGAGAAGACCGCTTTCTCCAGCCCCCTTGGGCTTTTCCAATTCCGAACCATTCCTTTCAGTTGCATAGGGCCCTGGCCACGTTTCAGTGGCTAATGGACCGTGTTCTACGCCCCCATGGTCAGTACACGGCTGCTTATTTGGATGATGTGGTGATCTATAGCCGCAACTGGCAGAGCCACTTACAACATGCAGCATACAGTCACTCAAGGAGGCTGGCCTAATGGTGAACCCAGCAAAATGCTGTCTTGGGAAGGACGAGACCATCTAGCTGGGCTACACTTTGGGGAAAGACACTGTCCGCCCCCTAGTGGGAAAGGTCCAAGCTCTCCAGCGATGTGCCCCTCTATCATCAAAAAACAGATATGCCAGTTTTTAGGGTTAGCTGGTTATGATCACCACTTCATTCTGGGGTTCTCCTCCGTTGCGGCCCCTCTTACCAACCTCCTCAAGAATGAGAGTCCAAATCGGATCCAGTGGACCAGTCTTGTACAGTCCTGACTTCTCGTAGGAGTTCTTGTTATAAACGGATGCCTCCGACGTGGGCCTAGGAGCCGTTCTCTCCAGGTTGTGAGAGGTGCCGAACCCCTGATCCTCTGCGTTAGTAGGAGGTTATTTCCCAGGGAGAAGGCCTACTCCGTAATCGAAAAGGAAGTGCTAACAGTGAAATGGGCAGTGGACTCTCTCTGCTAGTACCTACTGGGCAGATGCTTTATCCTCAGCACAGACCATGCCCCTCTTCACTGGCTACATGCAATGAAGGACACAAACCCTGGAATCAAGGAGTGGTACCTCTCCCTCCAACCCTTCTCCTTCTGGGTCCAACACCGGGCCAGGAGGGCCCATGTAAATGCGGACTTTTTCTCTAGGGAGGGTGGAGCTCAGTTGGATGGGGGGCTGACCTCAATAGTGGCCATGGGGGGAGGTGTATGTGAGGGAGTGAGAGGAGAGCCTGGCAGTGCAGGGGCTAAACAAAGCCTTTTTGCCCAGTTAGCCCCACCCCCACTTTACCTGCAGCCAATGCCAGACCTGGAGAGAGGATAAGAGAAAGGAGCGTGGGTCAGTAGGGGCTGACCAGCGAGGAGACAGGAGCTGGTTCTGCTGTCTGTAGGACGTGAGCCAGAACCTGTCTACTTGGCCAGCCACCAGAGCACGTAAGCCTCCCACCCGCCCTGGGGCAAAGGAGAGGGAACCTACAAGGAACCCTCATGAAAGAGGGGGAAGTTTGGACTCTGGGGACCACACCCCAAACTTAAGGACTCTACCCAGGTAAAAGGCCAGGATTCCAAGGCCTGGGGCAAAAGTGACAGGGAGCTGCACCCTTTTCCCCTGCTAAATCGGGGTCCTAACCACTAGGTCTCCTTGCTGCCATGGAGACCTGGCCACAGCGCAGTTTTTTGTTTGCTTACAAATGTCAATACTTACAGAGAGTACTGTGAATAAGGTTGAAGCACCACACCCAGTGATAAATCCAGCTGGCTATTGGATGATGATAATGTGAACACAGGAGCTGTGCCAGTTAACGAGTCTTCCCAAGAACTATTACTCGCCCAAAGTGTTAAGTGTCTTTTTTTGGGAATGGGCACCAGGCATGGCCCCACCCACACTCTGCCTCCAGAACTCCTGCTGTAGGCATACTGAGGCAGAGTGTTGCTGCCCCAGAACTCGTGCCTTCCCTATGCTCCAGGGCCGGGAGGCTCGGGCCGGGTACCCTCCACCCTCCCTGGTGCTCTGAAGCCAGGGAGGCTGGGGTGCACATGCTTGGCACGCTGACACCTCCTCCCCTCCCCGTGGTGGGGGGCAGGGCCTCAGCAGAAGAGGCGGGGCTGTAGATGGGACAGGCGGCCTGCCTCCCCCAGCCTTACCTTCACCAACTGCCCATGTGGGGGGCAGGTTGGTATAGAGTCTGTATACAGCATCTTAACATAATGGAACCATTATACACTACATAATGGAGTAGTGTAAGTTTGTATGCAACTTTTATCTTGCCAAACTGTGCATGTTTTGCTATCAGACTCTAGGTAATAGCTTGTGACAGAGTTGCTATGAAGTGTGCTGCTTAGAAACTGATTAAATTTAAACTTCAGGGGAGAGGATGAACAATTTATTTCGCTGCTTATGGTGGACCCTCCCCCTCACTTCTAACAGCACTTAAACACTACCTTTAACCAGTTAACCAATTAAATGGGATTTTTACATTCCTACTTCAAGTTTGTGCTCCACCACAGACTTCTTGTGAGACCTTTTGCCAGTCACTTAATCTTTCTGTGCCTCTGTAAGGCTGTGTCTAAACTACATCCCTTTTTCAGTAAAGGGATGTAAATTAGGCACGTCGATATTGCAAATGAAGCCGGGATTTAAATATCCCACGCTTCATTTGCATAATGGTGGCTGCTGCTTTTTTTTTTTAAACGGGGCCTTTTCTAAAAAACCTGGCAGTTTAGACAGGAATCTTTTAAAAATAAAACCCCTTTTCGAAAGATCCTGTACTCCTCAAATTTTTTTTTACCAAAAAAGGGATGTAGTTTAGACACAGCCGAAAATTCAGATCAAGGTACAGGTTTAACCTTTCTAGTTCAGAACTCTCTGGTCCGGAAACGTCTGTCATTGATAATGATTTTAGTTAGCTGGATGTCCACTTTTCATGGGTTCAGCCAAGTTTCCTGCGGTCCCATAAAGTTTGTTTATAGCCACCAGTCCTGGCTCCCAGTGTCCTGTGCTGTTATTTAGCTCTGATTTACCACTAAATGTCTTCTAATCAGTAGGAGTGTGGGTAATGCTGCTAGACAATATTGACCTCCCGTGGCCCAGAAATTCTCTGGTTCAGAACCAGTCATGTCCCGAGGGTGCTGGACAAGTGCAGTTTAACCTGTACTTCTCTACCTCACAGGATGAGCACATTGTGAGGATAATAACATTAAAAAATTGTGAGGCATCCAATAGGGATCTTATAAGTATCTTATCTATACACAAAGTTGACAAATACAAGTGGTGACTTGGTAACTTCAGCTTCTCTGGTCGGCAGAGACCAAGAATTTTTTTGAAGATGACTGGCCTGATTCTTCACTGCCTTTCCCCTCTGTACAATCTTTTAAACATGTGCAATATAAGGGCAAAACACTCCCAAATCAGAAGATTGCTTTGCACAGAGGTAAATGCTTACCTAATGGTTAAGACTATGAAGAATTTGGACTGATGCTTTTTGGCTTTGGAGATGGAGTATCAATTTGTGCTATGGCAACTGTCATTTTAAAATGCTTATTGCTGAACACTTGAGTGATTTTTTTTAAAGAAGAGAAAAACCATGATGCCCCAGACAGATTAGTTGTTTCTTTTCAGGGCAGGTCCCTTTTGTGATTCTCTATTGGAGTCAGAGGAAGCATTTGATTACTAAAGTGGGCTGAATAATGTATTTTCAATATTTTCTGTCTATTTCTAGGTGTACACATTGTGGACTCGCCGCTTGCAGATTACAACACAAAGGGAAACCCTCTTTCTTCACAAGCAGCTCACTTTGACCTTCCCAATCAGGCAGGCCAGCGGAATCATACAGCTGCTTTGCAGCAATCAGTTACGTCTCTGATGTCTGAACGCAGGGATTATACAGAGGAACATTTAGATAAGATTGAGTTACGCACACAGGTTCCCGAAGACCAAGAAAAAACACCCTGAGACCTTAGATACTTTCCCAAAACATAAAATAACCAGCCTGATGCCTACAAGGACTGCTCATACTTTTCAGCTTAGCACCTCCAGTCCACCGTTTACCACTCTGCCTACCACCACCAGTCTTGTATTCAAAACCAGAACCGCTAACACTCAGGTTCCTACCAGCACTGCCTTGACCACAACTGATCACATGATCACACATTCCAGAACCACTACAGAATCTGCAAGGCTGAGAACATCTACCACCGCTATCAAGCCAATCGCCACCTCTGCAGATAGTACTAGCAGCATCAGACTCTTTTCTTTGTCAGTTGTTGCTTTGCTCAGTAAGAATTCCTCAGCTCCCTTTCAAACTATGCAGCAGGATAACAGGCAACGGGATGCAGAAGGCTATCTATTAGATGATGTGCCAAAAAGCAAGCCTGTCCCTCAGTCTGGTGACAAAAGTGGCCTCGTAGCAGCTTTAATTTTTGGAATGGTGTTTTTGCTATTAGTTATTGCGCTAATAGGCAGAAGAATGTCCCAGTCTCTTCAGAGAAGACGTTACACTAGGCTAGACTACTTGATCAATGGAATGTATGCTGACGTGTGAGGGGAGGGAAAATAAAACAGTACATTGATAAGAAATGCAGTCTTTGTTAGCAGCTGTAGCCTGAAACAGAAGTGCAGCACTTGAAATCCTTGAAAAGGGTGGGAAAGGGGTAGACAACTGTTGATGTGTTCCTCTTCTCCCCAAAAGAGTATATACACTGAATTGTGGAGTAACATTCATTTAATTGCTAACTCCCAAAATAAACAAACACTAAGCTTACCAGAGAACTTTAGATTTAAAATAAAAGATCAAGATCCTAATGTAATATTCTGTGCCTTGATTAGCTGTGAACAAAACTTACTTTGTGTATCTGAGCAGCCCTTCCCTGTATTACTATATTTAAAAAAATGCCAACCAGTGTGTAAACACTTCTAGTTACATGACAGTCCTATTTAATACACTGCCTCATACCTTTTGAGGGCCACTCGGAACTTCACTGTGTAAGAATAAAGGTTGCCACACACAAACATACTTGATATAAAAATCAAGGAAATGAAAGGTTAATAAACCTAACACCAGATGTCTTCTATTCTCTGACCTTTGGTGGTAGGCTGCCACCACCCAAATGCAAAAACCCCTTAAAGCCAGGAAGAAGCACTTGGAAACTTCTCCTTGTGGGGTAACCCCAAGCCCTTTAACCTTCCCTTATAGGAGAGCTTGGAAACAAACTAATATCTCAATACTGACCATCAGTTCAGGCACATGAACACAGACCATTTTGCCGTCTAGGACAGGGATACTATACAGTGGGTGCAAAACTGGTTGGATAACCATTCCCAGGCCATGTCTACACTACACTGCTCTTCCAGAAAAAAGCTATGCAAATTGCAAACTGCAATTTGCGTAGCTTTTTTCGCTTCTTTTCTCGGAAGAGGCTTTTACAACATTTGGCCCGTCTGCACTGGGTCAAATGTTGGAAAAAAACCCTTTTTTGGAACATCCCTTTGTCCTCGTAAAACGAGGTTGACAGAGATGCTGAAAAAGCGTGTCTGCTCTTCTGAAAAAAAAAATTTGGAAGAGCAGATGTGTTCCCTGGACACGGCAGAGTTTTTTCAGGATACATCCAGTATCCTGGAAAAACTCTGTAGTATAGACATAGCCCCAGAGAGTTGCTATCAATGGTTCATAGTCATGCTGGAAGGGCATAACAAGTGGGGTTCCGTAGGGATCAGTTTTGGGACCAGTTCTGTTCAGTATCTTCAACAATTTGGATAATGGCATAGAGCAGCGGTTCCCAACCAGTGGTCTATGGCCCGCTGTCGGGCCACGGACCTCTGGCTGCCAGCCTGCAGCAGCTCTGGGGGGTCAGGGCTGGGGTACACTGCTCCCATGGCGGCTGTTGGGAGAGGTGTCTCCTGCCCCACCTCTCAGCCCACCAGAGCCAGGCAGAGGTGGGTCTCCTCCCGGCTGCAGAAGAGCACTTTGCTGTGCGGTGGGAGGGCTGTGTGGAGCCTGGCACAGAAGCCTTAGAGCAGCCGTGACCTGAGCAGCAGTGCTCAGCTGGCAGCTGGGAGGCAGTGCAGGGCTGGGGCGGGGGTAGGCACTGAGGGTTCGGGGGCACTTTTAGTGCTAGGGGGCTCTAAGAGGTGGGGGGCTGGCACTGGAGGGGTCTGAGGGTGAAGCTAATACTGGGGGGCTCTGGGGGCAGGGCTAGTACTAAGGAGCTCTAAGGGCTGGGAGGTGCTAAGAGATGGGGTTGACACTGGAGGGCACGGGGTGGGGCTAGTAATGGGGAGCTCTGGGGGCAGGGCTGGCACTGGGGAGCTCTGGGGACAGAGCTAATATTGGGGGCTGGCACTGAAAAGGGCCCTGGGGGGTTGGGTGCAGTGGGGCTCTGGAAACAGGAGACTGACACTTGGGGGGGGTCTGGTGAGAGCTCTAAGGGACAAAGGGCTGGCATTGAGGCATTTGGGATGGAGGGCTGGCACTAGGGTTGCCAGGTAGACCCTGCCAAAAAACCGGACACACTTGATCGTGGGCGGGGGGGGAGAACCGGCCGGGAGGGGGCGAGGCTGGCTGGGAGGTGGGCGGGGTGGGAAGCAGAGCTGGCGGGAGTGTCCGGGGCCGTGTGGCTGGCCGGGAGGTAGCGGGGGCTGGGAAGCAGAGCTGAGGAGGAGTCGGGGCCACAGGGCTGGACAGGAGGAGAGGGGGGCCCAGAGGAAGGGGGGCGGGAAGCAGACCTGGCGGGGGAGGGGGTGCAGCCACTGGCCACAGCCGGAGTCCTTCGGGCCGCGCCCCCGGCAGGCACTCACTTTAGTTGTGAGCAGAAGCTGGGCGGGGGCGGGGCTGGGAGTCACTCCCCCCGCTCAGCTTCTGCTGGCAACCAGAGGCTCCCAGCTGGGAGGCGGGGCCGCGATTGGCGCTGGGAGCCTCTGGTCATGTGCAAAAGCCGGGCTGGGAGTGGCTGGGAGTCCCGGCCCCCGCCCCGCCCCATCCGGCTTTTGCATGTGACCACAGGGCTCCCAGCGCCAATCGCGGCCCCGCCTCCCAGTCGCTCCCCTGCCCCTGCCAGGCTTCCGTCCGGCGCCCAGCCGGGAATTCAGAAAATACTGGACATTGCACATGTCCAGTATTTTCTGAATTTTTCTACTGGACAGACGGTGCAAATACCGGACTGTCTGGTAGAAAACCGGACACCTGGCAACCCTAGTTGGCACTGAGGGGTTCTGAGGGTAGGAGGCTGGGACGGGGGTTGAGTGTAGGGGACTCTAAGGTCAGTGCCTGGTACTGGGAGGTAGTGGGGGATGGGCTCTAGGACTGGCTCTGAGGACCAGGGCTTTTGGCAGACTGGTAACATTGTATTTGCATATTCATTATTTGCATAATGACTATGCAAATAAAATTATGCTAGTCTGCCAAAAGTTTGGGAATGGGTTTGCTGGTCCCTGGTATAAAAATGGTTGGGAACCACTGAGAGAGAGCAATCACTTGTAAAGTTTGCAGATTGTACCAATCTGGGAGGGCTTGGTAGTGCTTTGGAGGATAGGATTGTGAGGGGTGCGGTCACAGAAGACCTCTGGGGATTGTTCTCCAGTGTGTTGATTATGCCACTGATAGCCGTCTTCCTGCTCTCTGGGATTCCCCACCACCCTGTCCTGCTGGGCCACATACTCTGGTTTATTTAAAGCATCTTCAAGTTATGCATATTCATATTCACAAGCCAGTTTTCATAAAGCATGGAGGGGGGATCATCACAGGGATTATAATTAAAAATTACCTGGACAAACTGGAGAAATGGTCTGAGGTAAATAGGATGACATTCAATAAGGACAAAAGCAAAGTGCTTCATTTAGGAAGGAACAATCTGTGGCACACACATACAAAATGGGAAATGACTATTGAGGAAGGAGCCCTGCAGAAAGAGATCTAGGGTCATAGTGCATCACAAGCTAAATATCAACAGTGTGACATTTAGCACACATGATTCTGGGATGCATTAACAGGTGTGTTGTGAGCCAGTCACGAGAAGTCATTCTTCTGTTCTACTCTGTGCTGACTAGGCCTCAACTGGAGTATTGTTCCCAGTTCTGGGCATCACATTTCAGGAAAGATGTGGACGAAATGGAGAAGATCCACATCTTTCCTCAAATGTGATGAGCAACAAAGAGAATAGCAACAAAAATTATTAATAAAAAATGACCTATGAGGGAAGACTGAAAGAATTGGGTTTGTTTAGTCTGGAAAAGAGAAGACTGAGAGGGGACATAACTGCTTTCAAGTACCTAAAAGGTTGATACAAGGAGGAGGGAGAAAAATTATCCTCCTTAATGTCTGATGATAGCACAAGAAGCAATGGGCTTAAATTGCAGCAAGGAAGGTTTAGGTTGGATATTAAGGAAAACTTCCCAACTGTCAGGGTGGTTAAACACTGGTGCGGCAGGGTATGCACACCCTGTCACGGATGAGGGTGTTCAGGGGTGCATACTGCCTGGTCGACTGCAAGGTTGTCAGCAGTCGCTATAGTGTGTAAAGACCCATCTGCGGTCTAGGGTAGTTGAGCTTAGTGACTCAAGTCAATAATGCTCTCCCTTCTCTCAGGGCAGTACAGTCTACCAGTCAGAGTCCATGAGTAGCCCTTACTCCAGGGCAGTATGGCCTAAGGGCTGGAGTCAGTAGGTAGCCCCTTATCCCAGGGCAGTACAAAAAGTCAGTAAGTAGCCCTAACCCCTGGGCAGTATGGCCTACTGCCAGAGTTTGTAAGCAGCCCTTGTCTCAGGGCAATGTGGCCTCAGGGCCAGAGTCAGTAGGCAGCCCTTGTCTCAGGGCAGTATGGCCTAGTGGCCAGAGTCTACAAGCAGCCTTTGTCTCAGGGCAGTGTGGCCTAGTGGCCAGAGTCTATAAGCAGCCTTTGTTTCAGGGCAGTGTGGCCTAAGGGCCAGAGACCTGGTAGGGGTACACAGGCCCACCCTGCTCCACCAGGTCCCAATTCAGGGCACTGTGAGCAGCAGATCAGTCTACCACTCCCTCAGCAGGGAATCAGGCCAAAATATGCCAAGTGTACCTGGGTGGGAGAGGCCACTCCTGCACCCTCCCTGGGTGACTTCCTACCGGCGCTGGTGGGGCAACATCCCATGTAGCAGCTGAGTCTCCCCATGCCCCAGCAGTGGCTTCTCCCTGGGGCTCCACTGGGGCTGTGTAGCAGCAGTCTCCTGGTCCTTCAGTTCTCACTGGCTGGAGATCCTGGTCCTTCACTGGCCCATGCAGACTAAGCTGCTTTCTTTCCTTTTATCCTGCCCCAGCACTTGGAGCATGCCCAGTCTGGTAGAAGGGCAGGACTTCCTCTGCCCTCAGAGTTTTTAACCCTCCTTCTCTAGTGCAGGGTATGCACACCCTGTCACAACTGAAATAAATTGCCTAGGGAGGTTGTAGAATCTCCATCATTGGAGATTTTTAAGAGCAGGTTAGATAGACATTTATCAGGGATGGTCTACATCAGTGGTGGGCAATAAAATGGTGCCGGTTCACCAAAGCCCATGGTGGGCCTCCACTGTTATGTTTACCTGTATTTCCACAGGTACTGGCAATCACAGCTCCTGTTGGCTGCAGATCGCCATTCCCGGCCAATGGGAGTGGCAGGAAGTAGCACAGGCTAGGACATCATTTCCCGCAGCTCCCATTGGCTGGGAACAGCATTCTGAGGCCAATGAGAGCTGTGATTGTCCAAACATGCGGAGCTGCAGTTAATTTTGCAGTGGGGGCCTGCCAGGGCTAACACTAACAGTTCAAATCTGGCCTGTGGTTGGTATTTGCGCATCCCTGGTCCAGATGGTGCTTGGTTCTGTCATGAATGCAGGGGACTGGACTCAATGACTTCTCAAGGTTCCTTCTAGTTCTACTATTCTATGATTCTATGATCATCAATAAAGGAAAATAATTCATTAAAAAGTATATATATGCAACTATTTCTTAGGCTTTGTGTGAAATTTTGTGCTTGCAGTGATGGGTTGTTGTTTTTTTGTTTTGGGGTTTTTTTTTTTTTGAGGTGAAATTAAACTGGAGGAATACAAAAATTCATTCCTTAAAATAAATGTCTTAAAGCATTCATCTTTAATTTTAACTCAAACTAACAGAGAGAGAGAAATTACCTTAGCCCTCTCTCACCGCAGCAGCTTGGGGCCAGGTGAGACGCACCTCTCCATGGCTGCTGCAGCTCCAGCAGGCACAGCTTGGGGACTCTGCCCCCACAGTCTCCATCCAGAGTGAGGAATGCAGCAAACTGTGCCCTTTTCCCTCCTTTCCTGATGAAGGAGAAAAGCCAGCAATGTTCTTGTATGAATCCATGGAAGGGGAGTCCCAGACTGGGGAGGTGCACCTCCAGCCAGCCCCCACACCTGCCTGGTGATTCTGTCTCTTTCTGTAGGGTTTTCTGAGATGCAATCACATACCAGGCACATCTCATTTTCCTGGCACAACAAAACCCTTATCTTTCTGGAGCTTCAGGGGGTAGCCAAGTTAGTCTGTTACAGAAAAAAACAACAAATGGTCTGGTAGCACTTTATAGACTAACAAAAGATGTAGATGGTATCATGTGCTTTCATGGGCACAGCCCACTTCTTCAGATGACCTGAAGATCTGAAGAAGTGGGCTGTGCCCACGAAAGCTCATGATACCTTATTTTTCTGTAAGTTATGGTAAGAGGAAGTTGCATACCGAATTTGGTGGTCCTAGCTCCTACCTTTTAGGAGGAGTTCTTGAACAGACAGATAGACAAACTCTCTCAAATATGTAGTAGACTAGCCAATTAGCCCGTCATAAAACGGGATTTTCAGGTCTCTCCTCCACGTCAGCCTTCTCTCCTGAGCCTCCAGTCTCGCTCCATCTCTCTCTCTCGCTCTCTCTCCTCCTCCTCCTGCCACCCCCTCAGCTCTCCTCCACCTCCTGCCTCTCCCTTTGTCTCTCTCTTCTCTTCTCCTCCCCCTCCTGCCTCTCACTTGGGGGACTGTGGAGCCCAAAAGGCCGCTTGCGCCACTTGCTCCCCCGCAGCGGCCTGGCTGAGTGGTGCAGAAGTCAGCCAAGCGCCACGGCGGGAGGCGAAGGACATGACTCAGGCAACAGCGCCGCCCAGAGGGAACAGCCAGCATTTCAGCGTAACAGAGTCACAGACATTGGGCGACTACATATATGATTAGAGTATGATAAATGAAAGATATTGAAGGGAAAGCAGCATCTCAATTTTATCAGCTCACTTTGTGAAGTTGACAACACTTTGCAATCAATTTACTTTTCCACTATTTATATGAAATTCTGACCAAGAAAAATGGGGGGAAACATTTTTGGAAAATGGGTTTGTGAAATGATAAATATAGGCAGAGGAACATGGAAGAAGTAATAGTGCCTGAAACTACTCCTAATTTCCTTGATAAGCTGGCTGACTAGATTTGAAGTTGACTATATTCCTTTTAAAAGGATAGTCAGGATTTGTGGAAAGTCTTCAATATGATCTGTGTCAGCAGACCTTGTTAATACATAATACATGTTTAGTCTAATAATAATCCCCATTTGCATATCTCTTAGTGCCAGACAATTTACTCATTACACTGTGCTGTGGAAAGACATTAGCTTTCACTGTCAGAGCCAGACAGAGGTTCCCTTTTAGCTCACTTGCTGGAGCTGCTGTCTATACTATGATGTTCACAATGTAAGTCTCTACTGTATAGCAAGGAGACTGTTGGAGGCAAGCGGGGAGGGGGTGTTCATTGGGGTAGCCTTCTCTTTGAAGGAAGCTGCTGGTTGGCTGACACAGTTTGCATTATTCATGGCTGCCACGGGCCTAAGTGGTAGGTTTAATGGAACTAAAAATACATCTTAAAAAATTGCATTTAAATAATATGGTAAACAGATATTTGATGTTTTAACAGTAGAAGCATAGAAATAAGCTGGCAGTGACCCATTTCATAAGGAAATAGAGTTGAGATGTGAACATCTACAAGAAGCTGAACAAGTTATTTTAAAAAGTTTTAGTTTCTAAAACTGCTCCCAGTCTACCAGATTCATTTTGTTCCAAATACAAAAGAGACATCATTGAATAATTTGTATGGATCATGTGTCTATTTCTATAACAGTGTGAAGCTCCATCTGACCACTAGAGGGCAACATCAGTTTAGTAAATTGTTTAATGAATTGAAAAATGTTAATACTTCATGGGTGAGAGAGGATTTGCTTTACACACATTTTAACTACACGAACAACTTTTTGTTCTAAGGCATGTGCATTTTTCAAAATTAAACTTAATTTATTTTTCGGGATACCAGAAAGAGTAAATGTGTTGAGCAGAGCAGCTATAAAAATCCATTATGTTTATATTGTGCTTTTTCATCATAAGTTTTTTATGGACTACTTTCTTTTTGCACTGCATGCCTATAAAATATAACATGTCCCTCCCACCTCTTATTATGAAATTGCCAGTCTGCAACACACTTCAGCAGATGATTTAAAGGAATGAACAGATCAAGTAGCAGTAGAAGACAGAAAATAAGTGGGATTTGTCTACAATATAAATAATTTTAATATAGGAAAACAATACCAGAACCATATGAAGACTTATCAACCAATATAACATGATGATCTGTCTACTTCTGGGATTCTTCAGCATATTTCAGGTTGTGTGGTAGCAGAATGTCAAAAACTGATTGACTTGAATTACATCAAAAATGCTATTCAAGTCACCATAAGTGTTTCACATTCATTTTTTTATTATGCAAAACATACATATGAGGCACAAAAACCATCAAGTTACATATATTAGCACACAGGTGTTGTAAGGTGCCATGTAAAAAGGCAAATATAAAACTTACTTGTGTGACAACCAGTGCAAATAATCACAGAGAAAATTTAGCGGACTATGCCCCATGCTCACTACACTCGCCACGCCCCCTTTCTCTGGCCACTTTCGCTTTCGAGGCCAGAGAGCGTGAAAGTATGGTGACATCATTCTGTTCCCCGGCAAAAAAAATTTTATATATTGAGACAGATTATACTCCAGAGCTGTCTGTTTGGGGGCAGGGAAACTACTCTTCAAACTATTGGGTGTTCAATATTATATGTTTTCATAGGCTAGCAATTCAGCTGCTCATAATTTCAGTATGACCTTGTGCCAAGTATGATGAAACTTTGGTAGTTTAGCAAAATTGCTGCGTAATAAGAAAATTCCAATCACCAACTAAAAAGAGTCTCTAATGACATGGAAAGGCAATCAGAAAGCTCTTGGTTCACTTTTTCTCTAATCTGCAATATTGAGCCTGATGCATACACCAGATATCCGTGATGTGAAGGACTCCTCTCCCCCTCCCAACTAGAAAGAATGATCGGTGGTATTAACATATCAGTGTTCCTGACATTGATGGCACCTCTTAGAGCATGGAATGAAGGCCCTTCAAGACACTTGTGACCATGGCACTGCTAGGTTGGTTGACACTTTCTGATTACTCTTCCTTGCATAAGGGTAGTCTTTCTCATCCCCCAGTTTGTAGCCAGTTGCTCTGGGAAAACCAGCATTTTTCATCTCCCCAAAGGTCTGCACCTACCTTCGAAGGCATGTTCCTCTATGTGCAAATGAATCTGTGTTGTGTGCCCTTTCTGGTGTTGATCTTCCACTATATTGTCTCCAGTTCACATTCTTGGAGCATGCTGGAAGTTCTTCTTTCTAGGTCCCTCCTTTTCAGCCTGCAGGAAGTCATTGTCTATAGAAAATCTCTAGCTCACCCTTGAGAAAAGGAGCTGTATATCATGTAATTCATAAGGATATTAATATGCAGACCATAAAATCAGGTGCAGCCATTCATCATAATTCCCACTTCTATGTTCTTAATTAATAATCTGGATTAAATATTCTTTTCTATAATATACTGTATTATCCTCTGTAAAGTAATATATTGCTTCCGGGAGAAAAAAGATTTAAAGCTAGCAAGTTAAAACCATTGTTTCATTGCCCCCGTCCCCTTAAATTTTTTGTGATGCCATTGACTTCAGTGTCATTATTCTATATTTATATTGCTGTAAATGAGTGGGTAGTCAGGCCAAGTGTGAACACATAAACAGGTTACTTTGCTCACCTACCTTTTTTTCCCCTTTTATTTATAGAAAATTGACAGTTGATATGTAGAAAAAATCCCTAGGTGGTAGTTGTTTAATCTTATGCACTCAGTATTTCCTTAAAAGGAAATGAGCATGAAAGTAAAAATCTTTGCTGTTCAGCACAGATTGTGAGCTAGATTCGGTAACCAGTTTGCTCATGCACAATCCCAAAGAAGCCAAGCTCTGTGTTAAGGATAGGTACAGGTTGAACCTCTGTAGTCCAGAACTCTCTAGTCCAGAAAAACCCATCGTCTGGAATGATTTTAGTTTGCCAGCCGGATGTCCACTTTTCATGGGTGTAGCCAAGTTTCTCACAGTCCCATGAAGTTTATTTACAGCCACCAGTCCTGGCTCTCAGTGATCTGTGCTATTATTTAGCTCTAATTTACCACTAAATATCCTTTACCAGCCCAGTAAGCAGTGGAAGTGTTGATAATGCTGCTAGACAATATCAACCTCTGATGGTCCGGAAAATTCTCTGGTTCGGAACCGGTCAGGTCCTGAGGGTTCCAGACTAGAGAGGTTCAACCTGTACTTCTTAGTAGGTCTGGGGTGATTCAGATGCTATGGAACTCTGTTTAACCTGACTGAAAGATCTATTGAGCTTGGCACAGAAAGACATTTGTTATGAGCTGCATGACTTTTAGAGTCATTCTCTGTTTGTCTCCACAGGAATTACTGACTCACTGATTTTTAGCAGATTAGGAGTGATATCCTTAATGTTAGTGAGCAGCCAAAGATGCAGTCTGTCTCTATGAAATACATATAATACCTGCATGTAATTTTGATATTTTTTACTTTGCAGTGGCACCTGATAGAAGAGGAACAGCTTTTTTTCTGTGTCTATTCCAACTAAACAGTGGTGAGCAAATTCTTTGATGGAACCTGTCCACACTTGTATATTTTATAATGTTTTTCAATGCCTTCTAACTAACTACTTTCATGCTTTCGCAAGGTTCTGTGGTCTGTTCTGGTGTTAGGAAGGTGTAGAAGAACCTTAATTTAGGGCATTCCGACTGAACAGCATTAGGAAAATCATTTGGTGAGTGTTTTGAGTGAATTTTCCTAGTTGCTCTTTTTAATGTGCCTATTGTTTCCATATACATCCAGCTCCCATTGACACTAATTAAATTCTCTTCTGGTATCAAGAGTAGTTAGGGATAAGATGGTCCTTGTATTGAAATAGCTGATGTGCTGCTCTTTCTTTGTGTATGCATCTTCCATTTATGTCAGTGGGAGTTTCACATGCTGATAATTCATGCCCTATGCCAAGTCCCTGCACTGAGTGTCATAACTTTTCAAAACAACTGCCTTAAGAAGGACATGATTTCTGAACCCAGAAATGAAATTTTTGGAAGACTCCAAAGACAATCTTCCCAACTGTTTCTGATTATCCAACCAGGGCTGCATTTCTCTTGTTTTGTTTCAAGGCATGAAATAAATCCTTTAGATGCATTTTATTTTTTCATACTCCAGTAACTCAGTCACTGGGTTTGAAAGACGTTCAGATTTGCCACATGCTATATGTTGTTCTGATTGAGGACTGTTTGTTTGGAAAAGAGTCAAAATAATTGGCTGTGAAGTATAGTTATAATGGCCAAATCTTGTTTGAACCTGAATTTGTTGTCTCAAATTCAGTGGCTGTATCCAATTTACAGAAAAAAACAACCCTAACTAGTTATTGCATAATCTTGTGAATAGTCTCTCAATTTGTGTGAGATGTTGTTCTTTATGGGTCTTTCATGTTTTGAATATTGGTATAGATAGACAATACCAAAAGGAGAAAAGGACTTGGATCATAGAGCTTTAAAATATAGGTCTTCTGAAATTAAAGCTATATTTAATGACTAGAGTTAATGGATAATTTACATGTGGGAGGATGGTGGGGTGCAGAGCATCTTCCACTCCCACTACAGTCAAGAGGAGTTAAGGATGTTTTGCTTCTACAGGAACAGCCCTCAGAATTCCGCTGTGCTGTGCTCCTCGTCCCCAATCGAGGGACTCTGCAGCCACCCTGCCTTTTCCCTGGAGTGTCCCCTTGTCCCCCTCTTCCTCATTCCTCCCTGAGCTTCAGCGCTGAGCTATTTGTGGTGCTCCAAAAGCTCTGGGAGAACAGGAGTGAGGAGTTGCTGAGCATGGGCCTGGCTTTTCCCCCATCAGTGCACCAGCCCAGGATCACCAACAGGGACGCCAGACCACAGACGGTGCCAGAACTCAGAAGTTCGGACTACAGAGGTCCAGCCTATACAATGGTCACCTACTCAGGAAGACCAGATATAGAAAAAGGGAGCAAGTGTAACCACCACAGGTGGATTTGAATATGGGACCTCAGCATAGGAGCCTCTACCCTTTGAGCTAAAAGCCAGCTGGTAGCCGATGCTGTAGATGTCTCTTGTTCTTATCTGTTGCTGTGGTCTAAGTGCCACTGCATGGGATGGTGAACCACACTAGTGCTACAGCTACACTACAAGCTTTTTCCAGAACAGGAAATGCAAATGGAGCATTCATTTGCATATGTCGTGCTCTCATTTGCATTTTCTCTTCCGATCCTTTTTGTGGAAGAGGTTTGTGCGCAAAAAGGCACAGTCTACACAGCATTTTTGTGTGCAAAAACCTCTTCTGCAAAAAGGATCGGAAGAGAAAATGCAAATGAGAGTGCGACATGTGCAAATGAGTGCTTCATTTGCATCTCCTCTTCCAGAAAAAGCTTGTAGTGTAGTGTAGGTGTGTGGGTTACACAAGCACATGCCTTAATATTTTTTTAACTAAAGCAAGTTGGGAGTGTATGATATGTGTTTATGTGAGGGGTAGGCAACGTGCAGTGATTGAATAAAGTAAATTTTGTGTGACATTTCACTCATACTTCCTTTTTTCTGTTAAAGAGGTCTGGTCTGGGCTTTCCGTTTTTTCTTAACATAACCCTGTGGAACTTAACAGTTTTTGGTTAATGAATTATTACCACAGTGTGCCATAGGAATCCTATAGCTTCATTAACTATTTTTGGCAATTTCAAGTGTCAAGATTCATAAGCTACGCATGAATATGTGGCTTTGAATCTGAACCTTTTTTTTTTTTCTTTTGGAGCTTTGCTTAAAAAAAAGTTTGGGGGAAAAATAGCATTTTAAATGTATTGTTCAAGAAAAGATCTTTTAATATGCCAAGATTAAACGGGGATTTTGTTCTGTGTAAGCTCTTTTCAGATCATTCTAAAGGTATTAGATTTTTCACAATTGTAGTAAGGAAAAATTAGTACAAGTTGCATTTACTGCAAAGCCCTGATACTGAAAAAGGCATTGGAAGGGGCTTTATGAGCCAAGGCTATTCAGGACATATTACTCTCTTTTGAATTACAAGGACTCATGTGACCAAGTAAGAAGAAAACAGAATCTATATATTCCAAACTGAATGCACTAATTCTGTATTAATACCTTTATGGCATGGGTGACTGTTATAATTAATACCTTTTAGGGTCTTTATTATTGCCTTCTCCGTTACTTGTCTTTGTTTTACCCCCAGCTGTACTTGAACAGTCTTCATCAATGCCCAGCACTGTAAGGAAATTATTCAAAGAAACTAATGGACATAGAAAAACAGCAAATGAGTCTTCAACCATATATAATTGCTTCTCCCGCCATCTCATCTTACAAAGAATGAGTTCCAGGCTGTAAAACAGTAGAAATCATTATATACATAATCACTGCAAACTTAAGGGCCCAGATTAATTCCTGGTGCAACTCCCTTTGAAGTCAGTGTGTCAGTTTATACCAAGGCTGAATTTGTGTGTCTAACTTTTTTCTCTCCTTCCCTTATGGCAGGGGTGGGCATTAATTTTTAAAGGGGGGGCCACTTTTTAAAAAAATGTTTTGAAGTGGTCCAGGCTGCCCGGAAGGGGCGGGGCCTTGGATGGAAGGAGTGTGACCTTTAAATAGCAGAAGTTAAAAGGGCTCATGCCTCCCCTGCAGCTCCCAGGCATCACATTAGCAGGGGACAGGAGCTGCGAGCCTTTCAATTCCTGGTATTTAAAGGGCTCACTGCTCCCGGCCTTGCTGCTAGCGCGTTGCTTGGGAGCCGGGGACACACAAGACCTTTCAATTGCTTCTATTTAAAAGGCTTGCACCTTCCCCGTAGCTGTTTCCTGACAGCCGCAAGGAAGGCATGAGCCCTTTCAATAGAAGCAGTGGAAAAGGCTCATGCGTCCTGGCTCCCAGGCAACACATTAGTGGGCATGGCCAGGAACTGCCTTGTGGGCCGGATAAAAGAGCTAGGTGGGCCGGATCCAGCCCACTGACAGGTTGTTGCCCAACCCTGCCTTATGGCAATGAAGAGACGTAGGTTGTTATGGTACCCCCTGCTGCCAAGTTGTGAGGGGAAAATGCAAGTCTCAGTTTTCATTTCACTCAGCAAGGTTCCGATATAGACCTCAGTAGAAGGCTTGTTTGTAGAATAAGGAACAAAGGCCCAAAATTATGCCAGTTAAACAAGAGTTTTCCTTACTAACACTTTCAAGATGTGGTCAACAATAATTTTAAACTTTATCTTTATCATCAGCATTTTGAGTAGGCGCTGTTTTGTAAAAACAGGGGAAAAAAGTTTTAAGGAATTTGCCTTAATGGAACAAATATGAGGTGGCATATAGCCACAATGTACACACAAGCATTTTATAAGCCTAAGATAAACTGGGGACATATGTTTTCTATAAGCTGCCCTTGCAGGACCTGGGACACACCAAAATATATTAAATAAAACCTATTTGTGCTCAGTAGCAGTGGTCACTGGGCATTGCCAAGTGTATAAACATATCATATACAAATCCCTGTTAATGCTGACGGAAGTTCATTGAGAATGCGCCATGATTCTTTCTTTGATTGTTATGAACAGCTCAAATATGAAAAGCTCCAAAATATCCTCTTTATTGTCATCCTGCCTCACAGTCTAAGCAGAGATGGACTGTATGAAATGTGAGGTACTGCAGATAATAGTGTTGGTGAACCAGTAGTGGCCATGCTTATCTTTGGTAAATCTGTATTGAACCAATGATGCAGCTTGATTTTAGGAGGTCCTGCCATGCTATCCTATAGATACAGAATGGATGTAAAAAGCCCAAGCCTCTTAGGAGAAACTGCCCCTAAAAGTCATAGAAATTTTCTTGAGACTAGGTAAGATTTCAGTCCTGGTGTCCTGGATGAATTCCAGTTTCAGTGATTATGTTCTGATTAGCTACATTCCCCTCTGCAATTTGAACTGGATAAAATATTTCTCTTTTTCTTGTCCTAAACAAGGGTATGTCTACACTACAGCGTTTTTCTGGAAAAACAGCTGTTTTTCCGGAAAAACTACACTTACGTCCCACACTGCTTTGCGTTCTTTTGACAGAAAGTTGAAATAACAGAGGGGTATTTCTGACAGCAGTAAACCTCTTTCTACGAAGAAGAAGCCTTTTTTCAAAAAAAGCTTTTTCAAAAAAAGACGTGTGTGGAAGCAGAAGAGGGAGTTCTTTCGAAAGACGAGGCTTCCAGGAAATAACACAGGTGCCCTGGTGGTCATTCTGTCCATACTAATCACAACTTAAATGCAAGATAGTGTCCAATCAATGTGCATACTATCTTTAAAAAAAAACACATCGCTTTTTCGCTGCACTTTTGCTGTGTGGACACTCTTTTCGAAAAAAAGTTTTTCCAGAAGATCTCTTCTGGAAAAGCTTCTTCTGAAAGAAGCCTGCAGTCTAGATGTAGCCCCAAGCTATGTCTACACTACAGAGTTTTCTGGGATACCAGAGGAAGAGCCTATTGACTAGTCAAGTTAACCGTTACTTAACACCCTTAATATAGGGCAGAGAATTATCAAGCTTGAGAGTTAGAGGAGGAGAATAAAAGAACAGTGGGGGGAGCTGGGTAAATCCACCCAAGCCACCATTACAAATATGCCTCCCCCCCACTGCAAATAAGGCAATGGGCAGATCCTTGAAAGCCTGTGTACTCTCAGGGTATCCCTGTAGAATTTCTATTGAAATGGCTTATATATGTATTATATAGGGCTGTGGGCTCAGGCACAGCCCAAGTTGTTGCTGTGGTTGCTCATGGTCTGGTTATCTGGAGATGAAAATAGAGACTGAGCAACCTGCCACCTCTTGTGGTAAAGGGGAAGGGGGAAAAGAACAGATTCAGGGAAGAAATAAGATGAGATCAAAAAGCATGGAAGGAGAGAGCAGAAACTTTGATTGCCCCTTCAAGTCCCCAATTGGCATTTGATCTGCCACAAGGAATGGGTTCTGTAGAGATAAAGGGAACAATTACTTGCTTTGCTGTGTAAATGGCCCCCTCTGGTAACAGCAGTGGCACTGACAAGCTCTGGAGAGAGATGCTTCTTTTTTTCATATCTCAAGGTTTGTTTGAAGAAGAGAGGAGAAGAGGATGATTGCTCTGAGAGGATCTCTCTGAGGATCCACCCGTGGAGGGGTGTCTTGGAAATAAAGAAAACCAAAATGTTCTCTCTCTCAATCTAAGGAAATCTAATTGTGAGTTTCCTATTACCTGTTGAAACTTTGAAGGCGCCTCCCTATAGAGTGTGAGAGAGAAGGTGAGGGACAAAATGTCTCCTATTAATGTTGACTTTGCTTGTGAACAAGATAATCTAACTCCATTCTACTCACTTTTTGAAGGAGCAGCACTTCAAAGAGCCATTCCATTTCCAGAGAGAGCCTCGTGGCCAACCGCTTCCCAACAACGTATGATGAAATAACAGCAAATGTATGTATACTTGAACTGGGCTAAGGGTTGGGGAGGGTAAGAATAAGTCCGTTTCTTTTTACACAGTGAGTTTAGGGCTTGTGAAAAGTGTCAGACTGACAGCACTAAAAGCCAAAGCCTTCTGTTAACGCACTGGACAGTGTCCGCTACAACACAGGCAACAGCAGCATAAGCCTTCCCTACATAATACCCTTCCCCCCAAACTACTGTGTCTCAGCCTTGCTTTTGTGGTCCCACTGCAAAGGGTGAGCTACAGTCTTGGGCTGAAATCCTAGCCCCACTGAAGTAAGTGAGAGTTTTATCATTGACTTCAATGAGGCAGGATTTCAACCACCGTGCCCCATTCAACTATTGGCCTCGTTGAGACAATCAGCAAAGAAATCAATTGTGATAGTGGTTTCTGTGATGTGGTAGCCGCGTTTGCTGACCAGTCATAATCCATTAATTGCTTGTGATCACTACTGACTTGGGCCAGAGTCTTACAAAGACTCCCACTGACTTCATCAGGACTTTGTGTTGGTATAAGAGCCTGGAAGCCGACACACATCTCTTTGCAGAACTGGGGTCTTGGACTGTTTTTCAATCTGTGATTGAAAAATTCTACTTTGAGGCAGCAATTAAATATTAATTAACACGAGGAATCCCTGTTAAAATTCTAAATGCACCCTCTCCCCACTCCCATTTATTTTATTCTGACTCTGAGCTCAAGTCAAGTACAGTAAAACTCCAATAGTCCGGCATCCAATAGTCCGGCACTCCTGATAGTCCGGCATCAAAATGGCAAGAGCCTAGTGAGTGAGCTTCGGCCAAAAATGAGTCACAAGGTAACAGCGCAGCAGCTGAACTGAGCAAAAAGGGTAAAAAGGCTTAAAAAACTAAAACATTACAGTATACTGTATACAGTATGTACAATAAAAAGGGTTAAGAACACTTTATATACAGTATATAATGTATACAGTATATATATAACCTGCTTATAGTACCTCCTGATAGTCCGGCATATCTGATAATCCGGCACCACCTAAATCCCATAGGTTCCGGATTATTGGAAGTCTACTGTAATATGCTACACATGGTCTGACAGATCTGCGGGTGTAGGTGACGTAATTTGTCTCCCTATTTCCTTTTGTGCTCCATTTCAAAAATTAATTTCCCTGCATAGGAACTGCAAGTAAAGGAAGGAAGGTGCTTTTGTTTTGTTAGTTTTCCCCCTTTGTGCTGTTGTACTACTCATGTTGATCCTATGATGGTAGGTGAATCAATATCTTCTACTGGAGTAACTTCTGTTGGTGGAAGGGAGAAGTTTTTGAGTTTCACAGAGCTCTTTCTGAGGAGGAGAGAAAGCATGTCCCTTTCATCAACAGAAGTTGGTCCAATAAAATTTCCCCTCACTTTATCTTGCCTTTCTTATATTGTAAACTCCTGGACAGACTTTGCCAGACCCTGGGCAAGGTGTGTGGGTGGAAGGGGTGGGATTAGGGGCTAACATCCCCCGGGCAGCCCTTCAGCTCCACTTGGCATGTGCTGTCTGGAGCTCTGGGCCCTTGGGCAGTTGCCCCCTTAGACTTCCCATTGGTGAGCCTGCCTGGTTTTATTGCACCTAGAATATCGCACGTAGTTCTGGCCTCTGCGTTATAAAAAGAAAAATGCTGTCATATTCCAGTGCTAAAAATAAAACTAGGCTGGACATCTGGGAAGATGTCTTTATGAGGGAGAGCAGTTAATTAGGTAGGGGACCAGTCTCCCATGAGAGATAGTCAAGACACCAGAGTTTTACCAGTGAAAGATTACATAAGACACTAGAGGGAATAATGTAGAGAAATGTGTTGCATGCTTCAAGGAATCAGACTTGATAGCTCTCAGGTAGAGGTTTTTCTCAGCTCTACGTTATGTGATTATAGTAGGGAATTAATCACAGATTCTAGATACTTGGTTTAAGAGGCTAATCACTGTTATACAACATTGAGTTTACAATTTACATTATATTGTAAAATTGTAATATTTTTTCTGGAACAGCTTAAATAATGTTATGTTTCCCTTGCAGGTTCCTCTTCCTTGCCTTCATTAACTGTTCCGACTGGGGCTGGATTAAGGAAATTCAGTGCCTATACATCATGACATTGCCCCCCTCCCTTGGGCCCATCCTCCAACTAGAATCCCAGCAGAACTTGAAGCACAGGAGACCATGTCTCTTAGCTGAGAGGCAAGGAGAGCAAAAACAGATTTCCTTTTCTCCCAGGAGTAGGAATAGGGGGCTCCCAGGTAGGCAAGGGACCTCCTAATATTTACATCGGTAGCTGAGGAAATCAGTTTGGTAGCTGGACCACACAAAAGGTGGGGATAATGGTAGTGGGCTCCCCCAGAACAGTGAGTCTTGAAGTTCCCTCACCATTGGGATGAAGGAAGCAGTTCACATCTCTCTGAGGTAGTATTTGCAGGGGGCCTGCAGATTCAGGCAGAAATTGTCACTTTGGTTTCATTTTTGTTTAAATTTTCAAGCTTTTTTTTTTTGCTACCATAGTATTAGAAACTTAGAATCTATTTTTCTTTCCATTTTCTTTTAATGAAAGCTGAGATTCTGATGTAATCACATGATTCAAGAAGCTGGAGCCCTAGGCAAGGGTCTGTAAGGTCTATAGTCTGTCTCTGGTGCTGACATCCTGCTATAAATGATCACCAGGAAAGAACAAAGTAAACTCTGAAATTAAAAGGGTTATTTTTCTTGTGTTCGTAGTACATCTGAGAACAATACCACCCTTTACATGTAATATGGAAGCTCTCTCAACTTCTGCCCTAATCTGTTGCCTATTGTGGCTGTATGCTATTAAATAGCTGCTGCATTCCTTGATGGGCAAAAGTGGTACGTATGTCTCTTAGTATAGGACATTAAGTGAAGTTTGTAAAGTGGATGAAAGAAGCTATGTAAGTGCAAGAATTTCCATTCAGTGTTTCTATGTAGGAAAGAGTAAAATATGTAGGGAAATGAACTTTTTAAAAAAGCTCTTATAAGTTTATTCCTAAATATTTAAAAATCTGTTTCTAGTAGTTTGTGATTGTCATTTGGGAGTGGTTAAGCTACATTTAAATAATTGTGAAATGTTGACTGTGTTTTATGTTTGTGTTTTTTTAATGTGCTCCATTTTTGTTCAAAACTATTGCAATTGATTCAGTGAAGGAGGCAAAAAAATAAAACAAAAATCCAGTAACTGTTTTGGGAAATGAGACCTGCACACTTGCACCAATTCATCAGCAAAGTTCTCTTAAAAAGAACATATAATGGCTTTGCACTGGGAAAGATTAAAAAAAATCTTTTGCAGTCCATAGTGATCTCATGTTGTAGCTTCATTTTACAATGCTGCTCAACTTTTTCTAGGGATACTGATACTGAAGTATTACATGACTCAGCCATTCCCTTGGGATTTCCAATGCAATCAGCAGGCCCGATCAGGAAAAGTATATAAGAAACTGATACATATTTAACGTCAACATTATTCCACCCTCTTGCATGACTGACTGGCAGAGATTTCATTTTGGGGGTTGGATGAAATGGGATTATGTCGATTTTTTAAAAAGACTGTGCAGTTTGTAGGCAAAACTCCCATTGAAGTCAGTGTAAGTAGATGGAGTGCAGGGTTGGTCCCATAACTGGATATTGGAGCTGCCTTCATAGCCAGCTGGTTCCAGGGGCATTACCCCTCATTCAAACACTGTGCGTGTGTGTAATGCATTGCTGCAGTAGTCAGACAAAGGGAATTTAAAAGAAAAGCGGCGCTGGCCCCTCTGCAAGCACGTAGCCTTGCTTGAGCCCAAGGCGGCCGACACCTGAAGCAGGAACAGCAGCCGCGGTGAGCTTCCTTTGTGCGGCGGCTGCTGCGCTGTGGCTGAAAGTAGGTCCGGCATTCCCAGGTCCAGTGTGGTATCCGCCACCGCGTCGCAGCCCCCTTCCCAAAAAAAGGGGGAGGAGGGCGAAGAAAATAGTCCCATTGGAATGCGACAGCGGCTGCCGGAGGCCCCTCTTCCCCGGGGGACGCGGCCCGCTTGTGCAAAGCGTCCCGGCCGCGCGCTGCCTACCTCGGCGCGCGCTCGCCTTTGTCGGGGGCGGGGAGGCGCGGCGGGCTTTGTGCGAGCGCAGGCACCGGAGGAGGGCGCTGCATTGGGGCGCCGTGCCGGGGAGGGCGGGCCGGGGGCGTGTATCCCTGCGCCGCCGCGGTGCGGGGAGGCGGAGGCCGGCCGAGGAGTTGGACGGGGGAATTGCAGCCGCTTTGGCACGGCGGCGGCGGCATGGAGGGGAGCCTTGGCTCGGCTGGTGCCACGGGGCCAGGCGCCTGCTAGAGTCAGACAGCGAGGGGCGGGGAGGACCTGCAGCTGCTCCCCCCCCCCGCCTGGAAGTATGACCTGGCAGCAGAGGTGCTGCTGCTGCTGCTCTCGCTCTCCCCCGCCGGCAGCGCCGCCGCGCCCCCGCCGGTGAGCCGCGCCGCGCCGAGGCGGAAGATGGGGCCCGTGCTGCGGAGCCTACTTCTCTGCAGTTTCTGCGCCCTGATGCGAGGTGAGCGGGCACGGGGGAAAAGTTGCGGGGGCCGCTGCGAGTGGCCATGTTCTCGGGGCGGGGGGGAGGCCGGACCCAGCCGCTGGGGCGGGGGAGAGGGGCCCAGGGGAAGGGGCAGCGCTCTTCGCAGTGCCGTGGAGCCAGCCTTTCTCTCTGGACTAACTTCCCGCTGCGCCGCTGGCGAGCCCTGCAGGGGCCGGGGTGGGGGGTGCCGTGCATGTCCTTTTACCTCCCTCCTCCCCCGGCGCTTCTAGGGAAAGTCACCTGGTGCGGGATGTGTGTGTGTGGGTGGGTGGTTGGACTTATTTTTGTTTATCCTGTGTGCTGAGGAGTACACACACAGAGCAAACTTCAAATAAGATCGGGGTTTGTAGTCTTCAGTGCACGTCAGTCTAGGATGCGAGGCAGATCCTTTGGGAGACGTTTCAGTGAGCAGAGCATTAAAATATTGTGGTGGGTTGGTTGGTTTGTTGTTGTTTGGTCTCTTCCCCCCCCCTCACTTATCCACTACTTAGTGGAAATGCTTAGATATAATTGAAGTTCTGTACGCTTCACTGGAAAAAAGTGTATATAATAATCATGTATTTTACATGCACCAGAATACATGCACAGTAATCTGTATTGGGTCCCTCCTGGGACTTGAGAGAAGTTTTTTTTTTTTAGAGGGCTGATTGTAAAGAATGTTGATTGATATATATTGAATGAATGTTGATATGCTTTTCAAATAAGGGATTCAAAATAGCTACCAAATGGCACTCATTGTTCTCTATAATGTAATATTTAATATTCTCTTCCCTCGTTTTCCTGTATTGCAGAGAACAAAAATATAACTGAAGGTTTTGTATTCTGTATATTTGATTATTGTAACCATTTCTACTTGTTTACAATCTTTTGGGGGGCAAGAGACCTATGTTTATATCTATCACATCACTGTTTTCCTGTAGTTAATGAGGGAAGGGATTCTTTAATATATCAGAAAAAAGGAATCACATTCTGAATTAAAAATTGGCTTGCAACCATTAATTTGTTTTGATGAGAGGTTGGCTGAATCAAGATAAGAACTTGGGGGAAGGGGATTTGTGTTGTAGGAAGAGCTTGAGAGCCAGTTGATCACTGCTCTGGAAGAGGAAAGATTCCCCTCACCCCTCTATCCATGCATCTGTTTGCCATATTGTATCCTCTTGGAGAAATATATTTATTTAAATAGGCTGTATAACATTTCATACCCTACTTGTGTCTGTAAAGTTCAGTTTTAAGTAACTGATTCTCAAACATGGAGGAAAAATAATGTATTTGGAGCAGTACGCTTTATAACCGTACATTTTCCTAATAAAACTCATCTAGCACTGTAATTGTTGTTTTAAACTAGATACTCTTCTTTTTTTTCCCCCCTTAAGTTGCAATTGGCGCAAGAGTACACAAGTCAGTGGGATATTGGCACCATGACTGTCATATTTCCAAATCAGTCAGCTTGTAGTTATATATTCTTTGCAAGAGGTAACAGAACTACTGATGTAGGAAACTTTGAAAGATTCCGTTTATAAACCATTCTGGATTGTCATTTTTTTTCTCCATCTTTTACTGAAGATATTTGCATCAAAGCAGCATCTTTACTTCTTCAGAGTTCATCTGCTTCTGCTGTTTGTTTTTCCCACCTGAAATCATAATCTTCTGTCTGTGACATTGCAGTAATTTCCATGGCAGTTAATTGTTACATCAGGTAGGAGTAAGCAGCAGGAGCAGCTGAACTTTGAAGGGACTAAGATGGTACTTTTATGCATGTGTCTTTGGTAATAAAGAATGTACATCATTTGCAAGGAGAACTGGATCTGAGGAGAATGTGTTTAATTTTCAGGTGTCAGCAGCCCTTTAGAGAGGCAAAGGTGACAATGTCCACAAATATTGTCAGAAGTAAGACAGTGTTTTTACACAAGAAAAGGTGAAGATTTTTGTGTATATGTTTGCTACTTGGCTTGTGAATTTGGTTCTGTGCAGGGTGCCAAGTGGACAGTAATGGAGAGTGAAGCCTCTCCTTTATATGTAGGAATGGGACTGGAGTACATTCCTATTTTGTCACGTTAATTTGCAGCGTTCTGTCTTCTAAAAGTGGCATCTAAATGGGGATGCCAATTTTGATGCTGATCTTTGATTTGGATACTTGTCCATCATAAACTGAGCATAGCACAAAGATTACCCAATAACCAGGTGACAATAGGAATCTTTGATAATTCATTTACCAGTCTCATCTGGATTAGCACCAGTAAATGCAAGATCCAATTAATTAGGACACTATACCTTGATGATTGGGGCTTGGGAAAAGTATACCAGGTACATACTAGCCAGAGGTTCATACACAATATGTGGGGGTCTCTCTGGTTGTGAAACCCTGTTGAGAAGCCTGGTCCCACTAATAGCTCTGGGGAAAATGCTGGTATTCGTGAGGTGGAGATGAACCTGAATCCTGCCAAAAGACTCGTCTTTTATGTTGGCCTCTGACCTATTATGCTGCAGTGGTGTGGGGGAGAACAAACCCCTGCCTCAGAACCTCCTGATTGCTGATGTGGTGGTCACTGCTAATGTACACCTCCAGCTTCTGGTTTTATTTTGGGGATTGGGTCTTCCTCTTATCTGAGTATCAGCAATGCCTGCTGTTGCTGCTTCTTGGAGCTTGCCTGAGTGCACAGAGGTGTGAGGATGACCTAATACATGTCAGCTTCACTGTGGTCCATGGCATTTTTAATAGTAGTGAAACTGATCAGAATCTTGTTAGATACTCTGCTCTTACTTGGAAGAGTAGTGGTGGGCAATAGGGCCTGTTTAACTAAAAAATGTCACCACATAGGTTTACATTTGCAAAGTTACAAAAATCATAAGTACTAGAAACTTAACTTCTCTTTTACAAAAGAACAGGTTCGATTCTGCAGGAATTGATGTCTTACCTCTTTCTCTCCTCTGGGGAGAATTTCCTAATTGTCACTGGTAAGTGAGTGATTTACTCTTGTCAATCCTGCTCATGCAAGGAGTTCATCAAGAATTGATTGACTCGGAAGGTTATAAATTATATTTATTCACACTTATCACAACATTGTGTTGGACAGTTCTGCAACTGTAATGTATTCAGAATGAGTTCTTGAAAAAGTGGAAATGCTGTTTGGGTAATTGTATTTTGACAAACCACTAATGTGCTCAAAAGGCTTGTTTATACAATGGTACCACTAGACATTTTTTTTAAAGTCCTCTGTTTTGATTTCGAAAAGCTAACAGGTTCCAGGCTCCCTGGGAGATGAAGGATGCCGCTCAGACAACATGCTTAATACTAGGGAGCAGAAATGGGGGGGTGGGGGGAAGAGGCATACTCTGTTTTGTTCTGAAACAACTAGGTAGGTCTTGTAGCAGCATTGAGGAGTAGCAAATGAGAGCTCCATCGAATTTCAGATAAAGGGTTTCTTGAGACCTGGAGCCCACAGTGCTGGAGATCAGATCGTAGGTCCTCCTCCAAGTTATCACAATATATTCCCCCCTGTCCCTCAATCCCCATATGTATAAACTATATACCCTTTTAAATTGGCTGTCTTTCATTCCACAGAGATTAGTCTAGCATTGTGCATAGTTTGCCCTTTTGTCAGAAGCTGGGAATGGGTGACAGGAGAGGGATCGCTTGAGGATTACCTGCTCTGTTCATTCCCTGTGGGGCACCTGGCAATGGCCACTGTCGGCAGACAGGATACTGGGCTATAGGGACCTTTGGTCTGACCCAGTATGGCCGTTCTTATGTTCTTTGTCATGAGAGATGTATGAAACCAGTATGATCTAAGGTTTGGAAAATGTTACATTTACTACAGTAATTTGCACAGTTGTATTTCATAGTAATTTCCACAGATCCCTCACCACCATCAAATCACCACTTGAAGAATTTTTAAATAAAGTTGTAGAAAGATAATTGTAGCAGAGTTTAATGTGGCTGAAGGAAAATATAAAGTAGCATTCTGCCAAAGTGTGTTTAAATATGATGGAGAGTGCTGGTATTTCTTTTTGGATATAGTTGTGATTTACTTTGCCATTGGTTCATGAAGAGGATGCGGTACTTGTATCTTCCTTTTACTGTAAAGCTATTCGACTGAAGAATTTCTTGGAATCACGACGTCTTACAGAAATATTGTTCAGAGTGACGTTATTTTTCAGACTATGAGCAGTCCGGTGGTACCTTAGAGAGTAACAAATATATTGTATCATGAGCTTTCGTGGCTAAAACCCAACTCATCTGTTGAAGTGGGTTTTACCACAAAAGCTCAAGATACAATATATTTCTTAGTCTCTAAGGTGCCATAGGACTACTTGTTGTTTTTAAAGTTAAAACTAACATGGCTACCCTCTGAGATGAATTTTCAGGTTTCCCTCCTCCCTTACTTCCCAGTAAGTGGTCTCTGCTATTCACTTGTTAAGTTTTAGTTGGAAGTGTGAATTTGACTCAGGGATAACAGGTTGGGCTGGGGGGATTTGTTGCAGTTGTGCACATTCTTCAGCTAGAAGATAGCAGCTCAGTCAGGAAGTTCCTCTGCATGAGTTCCTATTTGCATGCCTCTGGGAATCAAAGAATTTCCACCCTTTCCGACAAGTATTTCCATGCTTATGGTAATATTGCATCCCAGATGTGCCTGCTTTAAACAATCCACCTCTGTGCACTCATTGCTATACTTACTTACTTGATTTGAAATCAAGTGTGTGTGTGTGTGTGTGTGTTCATTGCTATACTTACTTACTTGATTTGAAATTGTGTGTGTGTGTGTGTGTGTGTGTGTGTGTGTGTGTGTAAAAAAGGAAGACAGACACACACTCCTCTCCTCTCCAGATCTGTCACCATCCATCTTCTCTGGCAGTCAGTCTTTAGAATTCAACACTGTCCCCTTTGTCTGCAGCATATTCGTTCTCATTAGCTTCTTGGCAAATGTTAATAACGTGGGTTGGCTTGCTGATGGGTTGTTCTCCAAGACAGTTCAGTTTCTCAGACATGGGAGAAATGACTTTGGAATGACACCAGAAATTCAGTTATCCTCAGCTTTTTTGTACAGGACCACTTCCAGTTTGGCAGGCTGCCTTGATACCTTTATATACAGAGGTGTGCTGCGCCTGAGCAGACTGGTAGTTCTAGGTCCTGTCAGGAGACCCTCAGCAACTTTGGGCAGCTTAAAGGATTCCACCAATACAGCTCTTATAAACTGGATAACTTGCTACATTCTGTGCTACCGTCGATTTCTGTGAGGTAGCACATTGGGGCGTATTTTAATACATCTCTTTTTGCTGAAAATAAAAATGCTGGTAAGGGATTTCCTGTAACCACAGATGTTTACCTTATGGATGCCTGATGGATAGAGCTTATTATGAAAAGGAAGAAAGCTGCTTTTAACATCAGGCAGACAATACTTGTTCATCTGAAGCCCAGCTAAGCCATTTGTCCCAGCCATTGACTTAGTATTTGGAGCACAACCTGGATGATTGTTGGGTGAAAGATGCGAGGCTTTGTACGAGTGTGGGATGGATGATGATCCAGTTGTCATGTTACTTATTACTCTCTTGAGCCAACTGCATACAAGCATTATTGGGATTGTCTCTGTTCTTTATCTGGTTATTGTTAATGGGTAAAAAGAGTATTTGCTCTCCTCTTAAAAATGTCTATATTTACACAGCCTATTCCACATGTTGGTCAGTTTAACCAGAGTTGCATAATTATTTGCTAGTATGAATAAAGATGCAAAATAGTTCTGTGATAGTACAATTTTCCAGGTGTAGGGAGGGGAAAGCATTGCATCTGTAATTATATAAATGTTGGGTGAGGACTGCTTTAAAAATTAAATGTTTTTCCTATTTATACTTGGCTGGCAAATAAACACACTTATAAAGACTTAATTTAACTGTCCAAATGTTCTTGTAGTTTATAAATATTTATGGAAAGGAATTCACAGTGTGAGAAGATTAGCTACTTGCTCCAAGTGGGCAGTGCTCAGTTTGATTAAAATGGTGGTATTTGCATTAGAAATTAGCTTGTTGTAATTGTTTTCTCCTTTCTGTTATGTCCTTGTGTGTATTTGCTTGCTTAAATTGTTTTTCTTTTTATGGTGATTAATTAACTACTGTTTAATATAAGGCGGTACATTTCAAATCAGTTGGCAGGACCACTAAATAACTCTGAAATGGAGTCAAACGTACAAATCTGATGGTGAAGTGGAAATACTGTATCATTTCCCCCCTTCCCCCACTGGATTAATAATATGCATTTGGGATTATCCCATTTAAACTGTAGTTTAGTTGGCAGCATTCTTTCAGTTAAAGTTTCTGTATTAATTTTGGGAGAATTCCCCAGAGTTTTAACATTATTATTTTAATATTCAGTGATTCCAATGTGCTAATAATGGATGCTTTATATGTGGGTATGGAAAATGGCTACATTTGCAAAGATTTTTTTTTGTTACAGGATTACATTGCCCAAATTGAATTACTCTGTATTACAATGAAATCAGTGTAACAGAAATGACAGTATTGTTTTAATTCTGGTTTATTAGGGCCATGTGTCAGTCCTGTGTGTCAAATTTGAAAATTAATCATCTCTGAGAGAGAACAGAAGGAAATCTAGTCTTACTCAACTAACTACATGAATAATTCTGTCACTTAGCCAAACTATTTTTACTACTATTCTAATAGAAATGTGAATTAATAAAAGGAAACATTATTTTCCCTTTCAGCCTCTTCCTCTCATTGCTCTCTGCTAAAAACAAACAAACAATCAAACAAACAAAAAGGCTGGGGGATGTTGCTTCATATTACTATTTTTTACTTTAGGTTGCTTTCCAGCAACAAACTTTTTCCTGAGCTGCCCTCAGTTGTTAAATATTAAAGATATTTGACAAAAAATATTCAGAGGGAGTGCAATGCATTTGCTTGTAGTCTTGGCCATTGTTAGCCAGTTTCCAGAACTTGGCTGCATGTAAAAAGAAGCAAAAACTTATGATTATTCCGAATTTCAGCTTCTCTCGCTGTATAGCTAGAACAGCAATGAATAAAGAAATTTGTACTCAAAATTATTTTTAGTTCATTGTGGAAATTCCAAAATTCTCTTGTACTATAATGGTTTAATGGAGAAAATAACATACAATGTTCAGCAAAGGAATGTAGCACAGTTTAACTGGGAAGTCTTGTATTTACTTTATGATATCGATGTGGAAAAGCGGTGATGTTATAATAAGGCAGCAGCTGAGCTAAGGCTGAATACTCATCCTGTATACCATGGGAAAAAAACCCTTAAAAATAGATGGAATATTTAAAATATCTCACAACTGGGTTTGAACTGAAGTGATTAACCTGAAAAGAGACAGATGGGAGTTAGGTATTTTATAACACTGATTTTATAGGTTTATTGTTTATCTGTTAATTTTGTCACACATCTTGTCATACATGATGTGTAAGCTGATTTGTATGTTCTGCAGTGGAAATACAGTTGGATCTGTGTTACATTACTTGATCAATAATTTAAAAAAATCTGCTCGTAATCATAATTGCTAAAGAGGATTCCACCTCCAAAATCTGTATCTATTCATTTGGAGTAGAAATTCCATTTCTTAAGATGAACCCATAGAAAATTTAATGTTTTTGAGGCACTGAAATGTAATCTTTGGATTGGTAATTTATAGTTTTGAGTTAAACTTGGACCGTGTACATTTTGTTTTAACAGTGTTTTGTTAATCTACATGCTCATCTGATATGACCTTCAGGCTCCCAGTAAGTGGTCAAAGATGATCTTTCTGTGCTGCACGGAAAATATGTAACTGCACAAAAATTAAGAGTTGTGAAGCTGTGAAAATACATTTGTCATAATGGAAATCCAGTCTTTTCATTCTCAGAATTCAGTGTGGTTCATGAGGCAACAAAATTCGCTGTGCACTAAGTTTAACTGGGAAGTACTCTGAAATGAAGTAACTTTGGATCATTGGGTGATTCATACTTTGTTTTCATCACTATTGAAGAGAATGCTTTAGTTGCAGAGAATTGAGGCTGACAATGTGATGACAATGTAATACTATTAAAACTCGGTACTTTCTCCTTCAGCAAAAGTAAGTTTGTCTTGCCATGGTCCAGTCTGCGCTGTCAAGTCAGTGACATCTTTCTCTTCTGGGTATCATTAGACTAGCCCAATAGCTGGGTTGTGCATGCTAATTTCCTAATTTATAGCTCAGGACAGTGTCTGTCAAAATCTGAAGGATTCTGGTGGTTTCTTTGCATTTGTGAAGACAAACTGTAAAGTTTTCTAATGTGTCCACCCTTAGCATTTATCCTAAGCATGCCAGGATAAGTCATTGAAAGTGTCAGCAAAGGGAGAGAGCTAAAAATTGAGAGAAACTTGCTGTTTTGTTCACGATTCAAATCTTGTAAGCATTTTCCCCTTGTCAGTATGAGAGAGGAGTTAATGGCAAGGGAAACCCATATCATCACAGAGCAGTCTATAAAAGCACAAATTCATTGGTGGGCCTTAAATGCAATGCATTGGTTTACAGCTTCATGAAAGATGAGCTGTGGATTTTCAATCACTTCCTTTCCGGCAAAAAGCTAGTATAGGAAACAGTGAAGCCGTCAGGCAGTAGGTATAATGATTTGCATTGATGTGATCGGACCACTATTTTTACCAATCATCAAAAGGCTCCAGACAGGCAGGCTGCAAAACAATATGCCCATGAAATGTAGAAATCTCCGACTACTGGCTGTAACACCACAAACATTGCTTTTTTGCACATTAGCAAAAGCAAGTGTTCATGAAGTTGAATTGCTGAGTAGCTGCTGCTATATGAGTTCGGAAAGCAGTTCTTCTTGGACATCTTGTGCCATGTCTTTAATAAAGCACAGAAAAGTGTTGTTTGAACAAAAGCATGCTTTTCAGTGCAATAGCTTCTTCCCATCCTATGTCCCAAACAAATCCTATATCAGTTACACAGAGAAAAGGATTTTTTGCAACAATTTTCTCTACTGCTGTCTAATTCAAATGGGTACCATATAAAAAGCTTGAAGGGCATTTCCTATTGATGCTGCCAGTTTGAGTAATCAGGTCTTGTTTATTTATTCAAAGCTTCAGGTTTTTGCTGGGGGAAAAAAATCCTCAGATTTATCGTTTGCTGATGGATGCCTGATTTCTAAAAGTCACATCAACTTGAAAGGCTTGATACTCTCATCACCCAACCCTTCAGAATCCACTACAAGTTGTGGTTTTGAATCAGTCTGTGTAAAACTGTGTGTCATGCTTGTAGTCAGATTTCATCTGAAGTATAATTCGAATAACTTACATCACTTTGTGAAAAGGACATCTTTCTGAATCATTCCTGAGCTCCCATAAAGCATGAACAACCTCTGCAATGTAGTTGTGTTGGACACGGCAGTGCCTTCGTGATTATTCTTGACACACCTGATGTTCCAGTTCAGTGCATGCTGTGTGCACGGGTACTTTTACTTCTTGTTGTACATAATCATGGAGCTTCTACTTGTTTGTGCCTGGATTTGCCTTATTCAAACACAGTGCATATTATCTATCTAGTTTATGGTGATATCTATATATTAAAAAAAGTTTTGCCTGTGGCGGGACGACAGAGTGACATCATCACGTCACTCCGTGTCCTGCTGCACCGACCTGTCTGCTCCTTTACTTCGGTTCCCGGTGGGCGGACAGGGGGCCCTGGGCTCTGGGGACAGGGCTGGGGCGATGAGCAGCACAGGCAAGACTGCATGCGGGAGAGGTTAGGACAGTGGCTTTCCCCCACCTCAGCACTCCGGGGCACTGCATACACATGGCACTACCTACGTCTCGCTGCGCCCTGCGTGGGCTGGGCAGGCACCCCTGCACCTCCCTGGCTGCTGGGGTTAGCGCTAGCCCTGGCGCGCACTGCAGCTAGGAGAGCGGGAGGTTAGGATTTGGAGGGGGGAAGGGAAGAGAAAAGGCCCGGGCAGGGCGAGAGGGGGAGGGAGAAGGGGCCCTGGCTTATGGGTGATGGGGGAGAGGAAAATGAGGGCCTAGGCTGGCTTGCGGGGTAGGAAGGGTGGAGAAGGGAGAATGGGGCCCTAAGCTGGTGTGGCGGGGGAGGGAGAAGGGGCCCTGGCTCGGGGGGAGGGGAAGGAAGGAAGGAGGGTCCCGGATTGGCGTGGCTGCAACCCAGCCCTCCCTGGGGGCCAGGTGGGGAGAGCTGGTGTTGCTTACTCCCTGCGAGAGGGGTTGGTGAGTGCAGTTAGCAGGGGGCACAGCTAGCAGGTGGCCTCTAGTCTTATTAGACTTTCTGTCTGCTGTACACACTTACTTACTGCACTATACGTGTACCAGTAGCTACATTTCTCAGTTTATGGTGATATCATCTTATAGGAAGACAGTTGTTTTGCTCGTTCCCATGTATTATTTTCAGAGTGTCAAATAACTTTTTTGTAAAATGTGCTTTTTGTGGTTTGTGACTTACCTAAGCAACTTTAGACCTAAAATTTGGGAAACCTCTTTTAAATCATTTAAATTTTATTTATTTTATTTTATTTTTTTAGAAAAGGGGAGTGGGAGAGAAGGAGAAAGATAAAGTAACAAATTTGTTTAAAATAGGGTTCTCCTCTCATACGCTAAAAATGTGTCCTCTATTCCCATAGAAGTACCATGCCCACACTAATGTTTTGCTGCAAATCAATAATTTGGATAGATAAAGATGTTAAGTTTCAAATCTGACTTTGTTAGGAAAAGCACTCATTGTTACATGGAGAACTAAATGACTGGATGTGAAGAGAATTTGTATGCAGCATTTGTAAAATGAACCTAAACACAATTAATAGTTTTAAAATTTTATTAAAATAAATTGGAACACTTCATAGGTGCCTGATTCAGAAGAAATGATTTTCTATTCTGTCCCAACTTTTTTCCCCTTATGAGTTTGTGAAGACCATGGTAAAATGAATACTCTTGAGAGAGCTAAACATCTGAGGCAACAATTTAAAGTGCAGGTTGATTTAACAGGTACTTGAATTTCTAATAGGGATGTAATAGTATAGCCCAGAGTTTCCCAAACTATGGGCCGTGGCCTGGTACCGGGCCTCAGGAAAAAACTACCGGGCTTCAAAGTGATTGCCGGGGTGTTCCGGGCTCCCAGAGTGCCCGTGTGGCACCGGGTCCGCCAAGTCCTTGTTGTTCCGGCTCCCGGCAGAGGCGTAGCTAGGGGAGGGGGGAAGGGGAGCGGAAGGAGGGGAGAACCGGCCACCGGAAGCTGCACTGGATAGGGGAATCGGGCAGGCTTTGGAGATTTGGGGCAGGGGGGCAGCTGGCGGAAGCAGAGCTGGGACGGGGGGGCAGGGGGCTGGCCGGGAGATCGGGAGGAGGAGTAGGGGAGAAGTGGCTGCCGGAAGCAGGGCTTGCCTGGGGCATCGGGGCTGGCCAGGAGAGATTGGGAGGCTGGTGGAAGCAGGGCTGCCGGGGGGCGCGAGGTCGGGGGTAGGGAGCTGGCCAGGGAAGATGGGGGCTGCTAGAAGCAGGACTGGACGCGGGCAGCGGGGCTGGCCAAGGGAGATTGGGAGGAGAAGCGGGGGAGAACTGGCTGTCCGGGGGGGGGGTTGGGGGAAGTGGGGCTGGCCAGAGGTGCGGGGGGCGGGGACTGACCCGGCCATATGTAGATCTCGGGGCGCTCTCCCCCCCCGCAAAGCACGAGTGAGTCCGGCCTGGGGATTCTATTGTGCGCCCCCCTCCCCCCCCCCCCGAGTAGTTACGAACTGGCTGGCTGGTAGACACACTCATGCAGCCTGAGCACATCTAGAAGCCAGGCAGTTTGAAACTACAAACTGATACATCTAGTAATAATAAAACGTACCTAATGAGAAAATACCAGACATGTTATATGTCTGGTATTTTCTCAGTTTATTTATGTGTTTATATTTTTGGGCTGCAAAAAACAGTACTGGGGAAAAAAAAGGGTTCCAACTAAAGTAAAAAGTTTGGGAAACCCTGGTCTAACCAGCTTTCTGTCTGTCTTACACTCCATTTATCCAATCCATATTCTTTAACTTGATGGCAAGAATATTGTGGGTGACCATATTAAAAGCTTTGCTAAAGCTGTCACTGGAGGCTTTGGGAGGACCAGAAACAACTTATTTGAATATTCATCATTTGATTAATGAATATGCAAATGAATGTTACCGGTCCTCCAAAAGGTTGTGAATGGATTTACTGCTCCCCGTGTCAAAAAGTTTGGGAACTCCTGGTATAGCTGATTAACAGATAAGCAAACGCTTATAAATTAATGCTATAGACTACATGCATTTCCCTCCCCTCCCTGCCAGTAAATTTTTTAGCAGGCTGGCCAGCAGCCTGGCTCAGTTCTGGCTTACGATGGGTCCAGGACTTACCCCTGCTGCCGCTCTGTATTTAAAGTGTATTGGAAGCTGGGCAGGCAGGCAGCCCAGCTCAGTTCTGGCTCTTATCAGGTCCAGGAACTCAGACCCGCCCCTACACAGGCACTGCTGCCACCCTGCTCTGTTGCCTCTTTCTCAGAAGCAGCAGCACAGGGCGACAGGCAGCTAGTCCACGAGGGGAGTGGCTTTTAAACTGGCTCCCCTTGTGGACCAACTCCCACCTGGCATCCCACGCTGCTGCCTCTGATACACTGGCTGCCGGCCCTGTCCCTGGGGACTATAGAATAGTCGACTAACTGATAAAATTCCATGAAGTTACTCGACTGTTCAATTAATGGATATTTAACATCCCTAATTTCTAGTTTAATTATAAGCCCTTTATAAGAACTGTCTCTCTTCTGGAAACAAAAATGTCTTTGTAAAGAGCTGCAAACATATACAGACACAATGGCTCCCATCAAACCATGTGCAGTTTTTGATTCCATAAATGCAGGCATCTCTCTAGTAACCCAACAGATTATTTTAGCCCATGGAGCAGGGGTTCCCAAACTTTTTGACACGGGGACCAGTAAATCCATTCACGAGCTTTTGGAGGACCGGTAACATTTATTTGCATATTTGCATATTCATTAATCAAATGATGAATATTCAAATAAGTTGTTTCTGGTCCTCCCAAAGCCCCCAGTGCCAGCTTTAGCAAAGTTTTTGATACGGTCACCCACAATATTCTTGCCAGTAAGTTAAGGGAATATGGATTGGATAAATGGACTGTAAGACTGATAGAAAGCTGGCTAGACCAGGGTTTCCCAAACTTTTTACTTTAGTTGGAACCCATTTTTTTTCAGTACTGTTTTTTGCAGCCCAAAAATATAAACACATATTAAAAAAAAGAATTAAAAATGAATAAATTTTCAGTGTTTCACCCAGCTGCATCCTCCACCCAGCCTGGGCCAGGGCTTGGGGGACCCATGGGCACTCCAGGAGGCGGGAGCAGGAGCAGATTTGGGGTAGGGTATCTGGCTAGGAGGTAGGAGGGTGCAAGGAGGGGTAGGGTTGCCAGGTGTCCAGTTTTGTACCGATTTGAGGGTTCTGTCTGAAACAAATTGAGATCCTCCCGATCTCCCCTGGCCAGCCCCCCCTGCCCTATCCCCTGGCCAGCCTGCTGCCCCCATCCAGCCCTGCTTCCAGCGGCTGGTTCTTCAGTCCTCCTCCTCCTGATCTGATCTCCCCCGGCCAGCCCTGCTTCCGCAGCCCGCCCGCCCTGATCTCTGCCGGACAGCCCCGCTGCCCCCAACCCTGCTTCCACCGGCCTCCCCCCCGCATCTCTGCCGGACAGCCCCGCTACCCCCAACCCTGCTTCCTGACAGCCGGTTTCTCCCCCTCACTCCCCTCCTTCCAGCCCGTCCCGCCCCGCTCCCGTCCTGGCAGCCACACTGAGGCCGCGGCCCATAGTTTGGGAAATGCTGCTGTAGAGGAGACTTATAGGTATAGGTTAGTCTACAATTTTCTAAGTTGATAGTAATGATATAACGACATCACACGAATATATTTGGAAGGCCAACCTCTGTCTAGCTTGGCATTTTATGTATCTTCATCACAATGGTACCTGAGCTACCACAGAAAAGGCTAGTTGTGTTTTGTGATAGCATTGTGAAAAGGAATTTTGTTTGTGGTGTTTCTCCCTTTTTAAATAACGGTTCTTACTAATTTTATTTGAAGCATAAATGATCAAGATGTCATGTGATACTGGTGGTTGAGTATAATTAAATGGATATGTTACATTTTAAAATCTTTGTTTTCATGATTACTGCCTTCCAATAGATTTATTCATGGGCTACTTATGAAAGTTATACTGACTGCAGAAAGTGTGTGGTAGGCATGCCCCCAAAAACCCCAAACCCACAATATTTGATCAGGTAACTAAACATGGGAAGGTGGGCCTTAGTTTGAAAGAAGACTTCACACAGTTTCTATAGCCCTGGTTTTCCCCTTCACTTTAGTAGCAATTAACATTTTATATGAGATCTTGCATTCCAAGCTGCTTCAAAGTATGTACCATTAGTAAGGAGCATACTTTAGATTGGAAAGCAGCAGCAGGTGAGCAAATCGTGCACAGCACGGTTACCTCAGTTTCCCCTTTACATACTGATTAAACTCTGCTCTCGTAGGAAAAAGTGTCCATGTGATCTTCAGTGAATATATTGAGACCTGTTTTTTTTTTTTTTTTTAAATCATCTTATTTGAATTACATACACCATAGGATAGTATGTTAGTAATTTATCTCCTTTGCCAGGGCTGAGAGAGTCTTGCTGAGATTTTAAACTGTGTCTTCAGGTTACCTAGTTAACTTCCAAAGGCTTCCTTTTTTTGGGATAATTGAATTGGCTCTTTTATATACCATTTCTGTGAAACTACTAATGCCTTAAATTGTAATAGCCTGACTTATGCTAATGTGTGTCATTTTTTTCCCTCCACCTAAAGCTGCCCCGCTGCTGCTGTATGCAAACCGGCGTGATCTGCGATTGGTGGATGCTGCAAATGGAAAAGAGAACGCTACAGTTGTAGTGGGTGGTTTGGAAGATGCAGCTGCAGTGGACTTTGTGTTTGTCCAGGGGTTGATATACTGGAGTGATGTAAGCGAAGAAGCTATTAAACGAACAGAATTTAACAAAACTGGGAGTGTACAAAATGTGGTCATTTCTGGGCTTTTGTCACCTGATGGGTTGGCATGCGATTGGCTGGGAGAGAAACTATACTGGACGGATTCTGAAACAAATCGGATTGAGGTTTCCAATTTAGACGGATCTTTGAGAAAAGTTTTATTTTGGCAAGAATTGGATCAGCCCAGAGCAATAGCCTTAGATCCTGCAAGAGGGTAAGTCTTTGGTTTTGGGGTGTGTGTGTGGTTTTTTTAAAATTTTTGGCATGTCCTGTTCATTAGTTATTGAAATTCATTTAACAATGTACTTTTTGAAGATATCTGCATGTTTCTAGTTATTATGCTGTGACCTTTAAATATGGTACTGCCCTAAACCAGTTTGCATACCAGATGATGGTCTAGGGTTTCTTGCACTTGCTGTGAGATGTGAAATAATCGGCAGTATTGCTGATTTGTTTTTTGTGTATGTGTAAGGGGGCTTGCTGAACATCAGATGTGCAAGCAAACTATGTGAGAAGAAACTAGTCTTTTTCTAATAGCAGTGCAGGGGATGCTAATTCACTTGTCTCTGATTAATATGTGAAAACAGATGCAGTTTTGTTTGTAAAGCCAAAATCTGCCTATGGAGCTGCTGTGCTCTGAATAACTTTTTTTGGTGTTTGCTCAGCATTTCTGTTATGATCTAGTGTAAATGTTGTAGTACCCGAGGAAAAAACCAAACTAATAATGTTCAGGAAGAGGTTTCAGCCTTCAGTTAGAAAATACATTTATTACAAGCATCTGACACTAGTGCTTTTGGGAAATTCTGTTATAATAAAAACAATGATACAGTACAACTGGTTAAGGCTAGGCATAGTACAAGCTTTCTTCTCCTTAACTCTGATTTCAAGGTCTGGTAGTAGAACTTAGTTGTGACTTGCAGTACTCTCTGGTTATTTTCTTTTGAGGGCCTCTCCTAAATGGTTGCCATCAAGCATGCTAAATTCAGTGACGGATTTGGGATGTAGATGAATATCTACTGAAGTTTAGGACAAGACCATGAAATGCATGGTTGCTTGTGATGTTCTTTTTAATACTGATGGTCTCCAGAAGGGAAAGACTGGTGCAGTAACCTAGTGGCTCACTTTACACCAACATTTGTTTTCTTAAAAATTGAATATAGTCCATAATGCAGAGTAGCTTACAAATAAAGTGTGTTTTAATTTGATTGAGCAAGAAAGTTCACCTGTATCTGCAATAATAAGACAACTGTCAGAGAGGAGAGTGCTTTTGTGAAAGGGTGTCTGCCAATACTGGACTTTTCTCAGGCTCAGATTCTGTTTGAGGGTATTGTTGAGTAGAATGGTGGGTGCTTTGGTTGCTGCATTTTACAGCCACGTTATAATTTAAAGAGGCAATCTCAGATTTAGTTTATTTGAAGGAAAAGTGATTGCACTACAGTACTTGTATGAGATGAATTGAAAAGAAAAATTATTATTCCTTTGGTTTATCATTAGTACAGTGCAACATTTGTAATAAAATGTTTGTATTCTGTGTCATAGAAATCAATGTCAATATTTGAAAATGTAGAAAAACATTCAAAAATCTTTAATACATTTCAATTGGTATTTCATTATGTAACAGTGTGATGAAGTGTGGCAATTTTTTTAATAGCGATACATTTTTTGAGTTAATTGCCAGCCCTAATATAAAGGAAGAGAGTCTCTTCTGACTCTGCAGTTAAAATATCTCGATGAGATTTGTTGATACTCTAGTATCTAAGTCAATGGTCCCCAACCTTTTGGGGCTGCCGGGCGCCTGGGGGCGGGGCTACTCACGCACCGGGCACCCGGGGGCGGGGCCGTGCATGTGCCTGGGGGCGGGGCTACCCATATGTTGTGCGCCCAGTGCTGGCGCCACCCATGCACTGCACTCCCGGGACCGGCGCTGGCGCCGCTCCTGGGCCGCGCGCCCAGGGGTGGGGCTGCCCATATGCCATGCGCCAGGGCCGGAACAGCCCATGTGCCGCACGCCCGGGGGCGGGGCCGCCACCGCCCTTGTGCCGCATGCCCGGGGCCAGCGCTGCTCCTGTGCTGCGTGCCCAGGGCAGCGCCACCTGTGCGTGCCCGGGGCCGGGCGCCGCCCTGTGCCGCGCGCCCGGGGCGGCGCCGCCTGTGCCGCGCGCCGGGGCGCGCCCTGTGCCGCGCGGGGCAGCGGGCCCCAAATGCTGCGCACCCGGGGGCGGAGCCGCCCCTGTGCTGCACGCCTGGGGCTGATGCTGCCCATATGCCGTGCGCCCAGGGGGCCGGCACCGCCCGTGCGCCCGGGGGCGGGGCTGGCCCTGTTCATTTGGCGGGCGCACAGAAATGGCCCGGCGGGCGCCATGGCAGGGCACCGCGTTGGGGACCACTGATCTAAGTTGTAAGTAGTGACATAAAGGAAGTTTCCTGGTAGTTTGTTGATGTTAATCATTCTAATCATCTGAAAAATGCTAGCAGTAATCTTATTGCGTAACTTTTTAATCGAATTCAGTTTTGTCATCTTAAAAATCTATTGAAGAGAGATGCCGTTTTATTATACTGATCATAAGTCAAAATTTTTCTCCTGATCATTAAGCACAAGAATGGAAACATGAAAAGTATGAAAATTATTTTTTCTGTTTCAGTAACACTTCTTTATTAGGGATGTTAAAAATTAAGTAATAGGGTAACAATATCACCATTGAACATCTCAGCAATTACAGGGTTACCTGTGCTGTGGGCTCTGCAGTATAAAGCTTAGCTTAGCTTTATACTGTAGAGCCCGTAGCAAAGCCTCTCTGGAAGTGGGACTGCCAGCCCCCTGCCTACTCCACTCCTGGGGAGGAGGCTTCACAGTCAGCTTTGCTGCTGCAATGAAGCCTCTTCCCCAGGAGCAGAGTGGGCAGCCCTTGTCTGCCCAGCTCCTGGGGAGGAGGCTTCGCTGAGTGTAACCAGCACCGTTAACCAATAAGCATCCACTTACTAAGTAAATAGTCGTTTATACTCAAACATCCCTATTATTGGTCGCTGCGTAGATAGAGATGTGTGATGTCTGGGAGTTTTATATTGGTGCCCATTGGCTGTGTGTGGAACCCACAACGAAGCAGCCTAATAGTAAAATCTAGAACTTGAGAAACAAACACTGTCACTCTTCTTATGCTCAGTTGTTCCTTATTTCAGTTTTATAAAGAAAAATGGCTTGGCAACTAAATAAGGTTTAATGAAAAAATGTGTTTAATATAGTGACCATATTCAGAAAAATCTAATCTAAAAGGGATGTAAAAACCTGTTAAAAAAGTTAACCAGTTAAACTGTATGTTTAATCAGTCTGCGGTGCAGTGGGCCCAGCCTGGCCAGATAAAGCCCCCTGGGTGGGGTCTGCTCAGGCCAGGCTAGGTTCTGGTTAGCTGGTTACCAGGATAAGCATGCCAATAAGGCAGTGCTTACTGGATAACCAGCTACCCCTCTACATCACTAATCTATCTAGTATAAAATAAGGATGTTAAAGACTAGTCAACTATCCGATAAGCAGATAGTCAGTCAACTAGTCGATTTCCCCCCCCCCCCCCTTGCTGCCTCTATCAGATAGCGGCAGCAAAACGGGGAGGGAGGAGGAGGGAAGAGGGTACTTCAAGGGCAGCACCGCAACTGATCCCAGGCTCCGTGCCACATTTCTGCAGAACCCAGGATCAGCTGACCCTGGGTTCCACGTGGAATTTCAAATGGGTAGTGCAACATGGAGCCTGGGATCAGCGGGGGACTCGAAGTCCCCCACTGACCCCAGCCTCCATGAGTGCGCATCCGCTTTGAAATGCACAAGAGCCCCCATTGGGGACTCTTGTACATTTCAAAGCAGACATGCCATGTGTAGCCCGGAGTCAGCAGGACTTCCCGCTGGTCCTGGGCTGCACGTGGTGTTCCGCATTGCTCCTTTGAAATGTACAAGAGCCCTCGCTGGGGCTCTTGTACAAAGGAGGAATGCAGAAGTGCTTATCGAGGAGTCGATGGAAATTCCATCGACTACTTGACTAGTAAATTAACCACCATTTAACATCCTTAGTATAAAGTGGCATTTGTAAGAAGTTCCCGATTTTAGCTGAGTTGGTTGTGAAAACCTTTAAAAGGTGTATATACATTTGATGTAGAAATACAAAAGTACTGAACTGAATGTGTGTGCACCATTAAAGCAGTTTAATTTTATTTAGATGTTGCATCATGACTTCTTGACAGTGCCCCATTTAAAATAAGTTAAATTGTAACATGATTTTTGAGTTTTCTAACCACAGTTCTCAAAACAAATTTCCCTTATCCCCAGTTGCCCTAGTTTTTCAGGCCTTCGAGAACTTTGGAATGGCTCTCGTATTGTTGTCAGCCAGGAAGTTGCCCCAAACAGTGTTGGCCAATCTGCGGAATGGAATGCTCTCATAGGGAATGTTGCTGTAGTGGAGATGGTGGGAAAATAAATGGATGGGGTAACCATCACTATCACTGCCAAAACCTCCTAGTTTTATGTATCATTATTGGTAGAGTATGCATGGGGAACCAAGTGTAATTTTTTTTAGTTGGCATTTTTATATACAGAAAGGCAGCGTAACTTAAAATGCATAGAGGTATTTCTAGCCAACTGTGTAGACATATGGCCTAAGCTTCAGGTTTTAATTTTCTGTGCTGCAGTTGATTATTTGACAGTTATTTTCCTGGCAGTGGAATAAACTCTGTATGTGTGGTTCAGTGGGAGGGGAAAGGGATGCTATAGTCAATTGAAGTCACTGAGAGTTTTCATTACTGTTTTAGAAGACTGTTCAACCAAGTCCCAATCCCCTTTCTGGGACTGTTTTGTCAACCTACAACTGAAGCTGTTCTTAATAGTGGTGCAGCTGATGAAAATGCATAAACAGACATTCGCTACAGACAGCTTTATTTATTTATTTATTTATTTATTTTTAGTTTTATGCAAAACGAAAAAAAATCAATGTTAGAGAGTTGATGATAAAGTCTCAAGGAATGTGCTACCAAGACTAACTAGCTTTTCTCACGTCTGGGTATACTGTGAAGTGAAAAGGAATTTTAAAAGTCCGCTGGAAGTTCTAACTAATGTCTTACATTTCAGTGGTGTATTTTTAATTTAGCTAACTCTAGAGTTAAAATAATTGCTAGTAAATAAACTCAAGTAAAATTTTGTAATCGGTTCACATTGTAACAATTTTCATTTAATGGGTGACATCACACAGAGTAGTGTACTGTTTTTTATGACAGTGTAGGCTGATTTCTAGATATGTGATGGGGGTAGTTCTTACGTTTATACCTTCTCTAAAGAAATGGAGTGATTTTTCTCATGCTTCAATTTGCATATCATACTCTTCCAGTTATTAAATGTCTCTTTTTATTGACCCAAATTGTTTGACTACAGTGTCAGTTGCTACGTGTGTTATAGATCATATGCCATAAATGCTAGTGTGGAATTGGTGGCATTGACACACACAATCCAGTATTTATTAATTTTAATTAAAAATTGTAATAGCACATTGTAAAACTCATTTGAAAAAGCCTCAACCTGATTTAAATCAGTGATTTATTTCAAAATTGAGGGATTTAAATCAATTATTTAAATCATAGTGAATTGGTTATTAGAATCATTTTCCTGCAGAGAAAGGGGCTGTATAAATTTAGTAAGATATCAATGAACAGAGTTCAGAAGTTAGTTCAGTAGAAGATAGTACCTCACCCAACTTGTCTTTAACATCCTGGGACCAACACAGCAACACCAGCATTGCCATTTCAATGTAATGCTTGCTCAAGAAGTTAGAACTAAACATGACTGTAGTAGTGATTTTTAGTATGCAGTTTTTGTATGCCATTTGAGGCATTGTATGAGGCTTGTAATTGCTTTAATTGGTCTAATTTTTCTAGTGAAGACTTGGCATACATGTACATTTTTACACAATCTGTCACCTAAGTGACAGGAGCAAAGTGACTATTGTAAGAAGATACAAGTAAAAAAAAAAAAAGTGGATTAAGAGTTCCTTTTTCTGACTTAAATCCACATCCAAAGTAGTGGAGTAAATTATCTAATTTGGAAAAATGGTGCCCTTAATCTGGAATAAGAATATCCACATACAGAGTTAATTAAAGAATACATACATGTGTACACAGGCCCTTCAGCATGAATGTAAATTTATTTGCATGACTAGTCTCCATAACCTGAGTCCTTAAAGTTAAGTATGTATATAACATTTGCATCATCCAGATCTAAAATTTTATTAACATTTTATTTTTTTTCCCTGGGTGGCATAACATATTTGAAACTTGAAAACAAAAAAGTGTCTGTTAACAATACAAAGTTATTTAGACTTTCAATACAGTAATAAACTGACCATTTTTATACACACAGAAGCCAAGGTTTTCTACAGTAAGAGTATGAAGTTAGTGCAAAGTGCATATGAGTAACTGGATGGTGGGAACTACAGGCAGGGGAATTTCTGGCACCACCTTCTGCTGCCAACACTATCACAGTCATAAGAATATAACATAAGAACATAAGAAACTTTATATGCATCTCTCTCTCTCACTTGATGTGCAGCAGCCCTGCAAACAGTGAAGTTTCTGATGTTCTAGTTAGGCAAAACGGCTAGGTTATCTTAGGAGCACCAGTCCCAGAAGCTCTGATGGTGGGAGTGTGGCCTTGTAGAAATGCTTCAGTTTTCTTGTGCAAGTTGAGTATTTCAGAAGTTGGTGTGAGTTGCAACTATTGCGCAGACAATATGCTTGTCAGTTTTGCGTTGGTGTCTGTACTGTTCTAATAGTAATGATGCTTCATGAGATGCTGGATTTGCCTTTTCACGATAGATGAGCATTTTAAGTGTGAAGCTTCTTAGAATTTCAGAGTTCAGAGCATTTTTTCACCCTACTAACAATTAGGAAACTAATTATAGAAAGAAGTACAAAGCATCAACTATAGCCATTTAACATGATGAAAGAGTAAAGAAAGTAAAGAACGAGTAACATGTAAATCAAAATCTTTATTTAAATTATTAGGATAGTCAATTAATGGCAGTTAATGCCTGTGATTGATTGATTGGAAGTTTTTTTTTTTAATTATGATTTTTTTAAACATACCCCTGTGCCGGGAAGGAGGCACTAGCAATAGAGGGACCCACGTCGGGTCTGATGCAGTAACCCAGTCCTCCTCTAGTAAGAGAGAAGAGGAGGTGACTCCCATCCCAGTTTCTATGGAGATGTAAGGATCCTGATCCTTTGCCTCTCACTCTGGATGGGGATGTAGGGTATCCCATAGAGAACTAAGATCTAGGTAAGCTCAGCCTCCCTACACCAGCCTCTCCCCCTTGTGCCATACTGGTGCTAAGTCACTGAGGTAATAGCCACCCAGCTCAGTAAAAGGAGCTGAGCCTGGGCAGCCCAGTAGCAGAAGCAGCAGCAAGACACCTCCGTTACCGTCCTCCTCCACAAGTCATTGCTTGCTCCCATCATCACCTCTGTCCTTCAGGGCCCCCTACCTGCACTAAAGTTTTACATTGTTTCATTTCTGAGTGCCATTATGTTAAAAAAAAAAAAAAATCCTACATTTGTAAGTTCAAGTTTCATGATAGAGAGATTGCATTACAGTAGTTGTCTAAGGTGCATTGAAATATTTTTTCTTCTGTTTCTTTCCAACAGAGCAAATATTTATAGTAAATAATATAAAATGAGCACTGTTCTACTTTATAGTCTGTATTGTAATTGAAATCTGTATATGAAATGATAGAAAATGTACAAAATATTTAAATGTGTTTAACTGTGATTAATCATGATTAATTTTTTAATAGCACGAGTAATCATGATTAATGTTAAGGTTTTTGACAGCACTAATTTAAATGTAAGAAATCAGTTTAATTTTGTAAATCATCATTCCCTTGAACCCACCAGTAGGCCCAGAGAAAGAAGGGGCTTTAAGGGTTGCAGCCCGGGGTCTCCTTACCCTGGGGCCTGGGATGCAGCCTGTAAAGCCTCTGTTTTGGGGTAGCCTTTCCTGGTGTTGGGGGGGGAGGGGGGGAGGAATCAGAAGCCTTCCTTCCCACCCTCCAGTGGCTGGAGCCATGTTGTTGTGAGCACTGGGAAGCTCTGACCTCGCAGCTCCTATTGGCTGGAAATCTTGGCCAATGGAAGCAACCAAGGGTTGTGTCTGCAGGTGAGCACAAGGCAGCACGGAGACACCTGGTAGCTGCCCTAGGTAAGTGCCCCAGTCACCACCCTAGCTACCTCCTAGACCCCACACTGAGCCGTGAGCTCCCTCCTGCACCATAACTCCTGACCAGGCCCCGCATCCCCAGCCCAACCTCCTGCCCTGAGTCTGCTCTCACATTCCAAACCCCTTGGCCCCAGCCTGGAGCCTCCTTATGCACCCCAAACACTTCATCCCTATCCAAGTGCCCACACCCCTAGCTAGAGCCCTCACCTCCCAAACCCTGAGCCCTTTCCCCCACACGAAATCCCTTGGCCTCATCCACGCCACAGATCGTCAATGTACAGAATGAATTTTATGTGCACTAATATGGAAGTGGTGTGTTGTACATCAGCTCCATATTGGTGCATATAACAAACATTGTTGCACACTTGGACATAAAAAAATTAGAGGGAACACTGCTTGCAACCAAAACCATTAAGGACAATTCTAATGTAGCTGTGCAGTGGTAAACCAATTCTTCATGGCTGATGCAAGCACGCTACTTAAACTGCTTGAATTACAAACTGTTCAGTTCTCTATTGTAGGCAAAACCACACTAGATGTTTGGAGGTCAGCGGTTTCACACTGATTGCCTTAAAAAATCTCTATTGAGGGACGATGGGTCCTAGCCATTGTATAGGTGCGAGAAAACTCATTGTCAAAATTGAAAACAATTTTTTCAGAAGACGTTTTGTGGCATAGGATTTGCAATATGTGAATTTGTATTTGCCTCTGATTTCTAGTCAATTGCCAGAATGTTTATAGGCACTTATGTGCTAAATTCTTAGAAGAAAGAAACCAATTTTATTGTTTGGACTTTGAAGATTGCTTTTTAAAAAATTAACTTAATTTCCCTTATGAAATGCGGAGGGGATGAATATAACTTGCTTTTATAGTTTTAAAAAATCTGATTTTATTAGGAAATTGTATGCACAGTTATAAATAAGTACAATACTAGTAATGTAATTTAATGCTTCTTTAGACTTTTAACACAAATTCCCTTATTACCTGTTCAAATCTGTACAGAGCCACATATCTTCTCCAAAAAAATGTGCAAGATTTTGTAAATCCCACTTTGTTTCATGTGGCGATTGGGCTTTGGTTTAAAACATGTTTGAAATGTATTGCATTGAGTACACCTAGTTGCTGTGATGAAAAGGGTAATATAAACTAATAAAATAACTGTCAACTTAACATAGAAGTTAATACAAACTTGAGATGTTTACATGCAGTGTTTGCTCAATAACTTAAGTTAAATATTTAAAATGAAATAGTAATTTCTGTTCTGCATAAATTGCCCCTGGTGGTATGCATGTGCTCATGTTTTATTCCTGCTTTCAATCCCTACAATTACAACTAATGACTTCCTGCACTACGAAGCCAGATTGCATTTTTAAAATGTATTGAACAATTTTTAACTAACACGATTTAATAAAGGATATTGTTGGAATTAAGCTGAAGAAAGTGCAGAGCTACTGGCATTAATATTTACAAACTCATGGATGACAGGAGAGGTCCTGTAAGACTGGAAATGAGCTAACATAGTGTCCGTCTTTAAAAAGGGGAAAAAGGGAAAGCCAGTAAACAAAGTCAGACTGACTGGTCTATAGATACCTGGGAAGCTACCCCATGTAACACATAAAATGTTCAGTTTGTGAATGCCTGGAGGATGAAAGGGTAATCACTAGAAGTCAGCATGGATTTGCCAAGAAGAAATGCCAAACCAATTTGATTTCCTTCTTCGCCAGGCTCGTTGTTTTGTTGGATAGGGGGAATGTGGAGGTCAAGATACACCTGGACTTCAGCATGGCTTTTGACACAGTCCCACATGACATTCTGATAGAGACGCTGGAGCAATGTAGGCTTGCCAGAACTGCCATTAAGTGGATACATAATTCTTTAAACAACCACAAACAAAAAGTGTCCAGTTGGGATCCACAGGGTTCTTTTCTGGGTCCAGTGTTGTCTTAACACCTTGATTCATTACCTGAATGTAAGGGTAGAGAGCCTCCTGATCAAGTTTGCAGATGACACAAAACCTGGGGAGGTTCCCAGTACTGGGAAGGTTACAGCTAAAATTTAGAAGGATTTTGATAAATTGGACAACTGGACTAGAGACAGAAAAATGAAAGCCAACAGAGACAAATGCACGGTGCTATTCTAAGGCTATGTCTACACTGCAGGCTTCTTGCAAAAGAAGCCTTTTGCGCAAGAGTTTCTGTGCAAAAACTTCTTGCGCAAGAAGCACGTCCACACCTCAAAAGCGCATCGCAAAAGTGATGTGCTCTTGCGCAAGAGAGTGCCTACACTGCATGGATGCTTTTCCGCAAGAAAGCTCTGATGGCCATTCACAGAATGGCCATCAGAGCACCTGTATTTTTTCCTATAGGGGTTTCTTGCGCAAGAATCCCCTCTGGAGTGCCCACACTTGCCTTTTTTGCATAATACCTGTAGCACAAAAGGGAGTTATTCCTCGTAGAAGGTGGTTTACCTATACCGGCAAAAGCCCTCTGTTCTGCTGTTTTACTGCTGATTTACTTGCGCAAAAGTGCATTTGCGGTGTGGACACTCTGCAGTTTTTTGTGCAAAAACCTTGCAGTGTAGACGTAGCCTAAGGGAAGGAAACCCCAAAAAAAAAAAAAAAAAGAGAGTATAGTAGATTTAAATTAAATTTCAGAAAAATTGCCTAACGTAGGGGCCATGTCTACTCTAAAAAGGTAAGTAGACCTAACAAGCAATTACTGTGGTGATTGGTGTCCACTCTGCCCCTTTATGCATCCTCACCATTCTCTCACTGACTTGAGAGACAGTGCGTGGGAGGGCACCCTAAGAGCCTGGGCCGGTGAGGGGCAACCTAGATTAGTGAGTGGGCCAAGAGTGGCCCTCCTTCACCTCAGTGGGCCACAAGATTGTCATAACCAAGCTGTCTCCCGTGAAAGGGTTGCTTTGCTAACTACACTTACATACCTAAAATTTGTGGGGTGTGCCAATTGAACCGTAGCAGCACTTTAATTGGATGCAGAGGATGTGCATGGCCCTCACAATGTGGTGTGCAATCAGCATGTACCTCACTTGACATGCATGTCACTTTTGTAATACAGGAAGGAAAAAAACTATGTGGACAAAAACCAGAAGAACCTATGGGCCACACATGGAAACACAGTGGACCGCAGGTTGCCCACCACGAGCCTGGGCTTTCAGTTGCACATGAAGCTTCCTGCCTGGATCTCCACTACACCTCAGACTCTCTGTTCTCAGCTCTCAAAGAGCCTGGCTCTCCCAGCTCCTGCCCCTGCCAGCTCTAGCTCCCCACCACTGTGGGGCAGCTGTACTGATGGTAGTAGGGAGCTCTGAAGTCTGGGTGATCTAAAATTAACTTGGGCAAGTCAGTCTTAGGCCCCCTTCTCTTTGTAAAACGTTGTGGCCCAGGTCACCATCTTCCCTTCCTTCTAAAATACATGCACCCTTTAGCAAGGCAAGAGTAGCAGCAAATAGGGATGTCAACAGTTAGTTGACTACATGATTAACTGATGAGTCTAGGCTTATTGGTTAACATAGTCAACACCATCCTAGCCACCATGGATGTAGAGGCTCTCTACACAAACATCCCACATCCAGATGGAGTACAAGCTGTCAGGAACAGTGTCCCTGATGATGCCACAGCACAACTGGTGGCTGAACTCTGTGAATTTATCCTCACACACAACTATTTCAGATTTGGTGACAATATATACCTCCAGACCAGTGGCACTGCTATGGGCACCCGCATGGCCCCACAATACGCCAACATTTTTATGGCTGACCTGGAACAACGCTTCCTCAGCTCTCGTCCACTTACGCCCCTTCTCTACCTACGCTACATCGATGACATCTTCATCATCCGGACCCATGGGAAGGAGACTCTGAAAGAATTTCACCACAATTTCAACAGCTTCCACCCCACCATCAACCTCAGCATGGACCAGTCTACACGGGAGGTCCATTTCCTGGACACCACGGTGCAAATAAGTGGCGGTCACATCAATACCATCCTATACCGAAAGCCTACCGACCACTATGCTTACCTGCATACCTCCAGCTTCCATCCTGGACACACCACACGATCCATTGTTTACAGCCAAGCACTGAGGTACAACCGCATATGCTCCAACCCCTCAGACGGAGACCTACACCTACAAGATCTTCAACAAGCATTCTGTAAACTACGATACCCACACACGAGGAAGTGAGGAGACAGATTGACAGAGCCAGACGTGTCCCCAGAAGCCTCCTGCTACAGGACAAGCCCAAGAAAGAAAGCAACAGAACCCCACTGGCCATCACCTACGGTCCTCAGCTAAAACCTCTCCAATGCATCATCAGTGATCTACAACCCATCCTTGACAATGATCCCTCGCTTTTTCACAGGCCTTGGGAGGCAGGCCAGTCCTTGCCCACAGACAGCCCGCCAACCTGAAGCATATTCTCACCAGCAACTACACACCGCACCATAATAACTCTAACTCAGGAACCAATCCATGCAACAAACCTCGGTGCCATCTCTGCCCACATATATACACCAGCAACACCATCACAGGACCTAACCAGATCAGCCATACTGTCACTGGTTCATTCTCCTGCACATCTACTAATGTAATATATGCCATCATGTGCCAGCAATGCCCCACTGCTATATACATCGGCCAAACTGGACAGTCCCTACGTAAAAGAATCAATGGACACAAATCAGATATTAGGAATGGCAACATACAAAAACCTGTAGGGGAACACTTCAATCTCCCTGGACACACAATTGCAGATCTAAAGGTAGCCATCCTGCAGCAAAAAAAAACTTCAGGACCAGACTTCAAAGAGAAACTGCTGAGCTACAGTTCATCTTCAAGTTTGACACAATCAATTCAGGATTAAACAAAGACTGTGAATGGCTCGCTAACTACAAAAGCAGCTTCTCCTCTCTTGGAATTGACACCTCCAGATCAGCTACTAGAAGTGGGCCTCATCCTCCCCTGATTGGATCCACCTCGTCATGTCCAGCCTGATTCTGGCCTGCATATTTATACCTGCCTCTGGAAATTTCCACTACATGCATCTGATGAAGTGGGTCTTTGCCCACGAAAGCTTATGCTCCAACACTTCAGTTAGTCTATAAGGTTCCACAGGACTCCTCGCCGCTTTTGCAGATTCAGACTAACACGGCTACCCCTCTGATAATAGTCAACTACTCACATTTCCCCCCCTTAAAAGCTGGTTTTCCCCCAGCACCAGCTCTGGGGTGCCACCCATCCTTACCCCTCCCGCTGCTGCAAAGTGGCCACAGGACGGATCCCGTGGCTTGGTGAGCCGAATCTGGCCCACTAGCCGCCTCTTGCCCACCCCTGGGTAAAAGGCAACATTTAACGAGTTAACTGATTAAATGGGATTTTACATCCCTATTGCTTATACCACCAATGCTGGGAGTCTGGGTAACAAGCACGAGGATTTGGAACTTTTCAGTGAGGTGACATTTGATTTAATTGTCATTATTGAAACCTGGTGGGACAACTCACATGATCAGAATGTGATCGTTATTCATTATAACTGTGGGCTGTGTGAGCCTTCCCTTTCACACGCCACATGGCCCTACCCCCTTCCACCTGAAAGTCCCCACTGTCTGCCAGAGCCCTGAACGCCCCTTCCATTGCTCCCTCCAAGCCCTTAGATTCCCCTGCCCCTGTGTCCAGACAGCCCCGAGCCTTGAGCCATCCTCAGCGTCAAGCCCTAGTGCCTGGCCAGCTCCAGCACTGGGCCAGCTGCTGGCTCTAGCTACCTGCTGGCTTCTTGCTTAACCTGAGCTATAGACCGCTTGGAGGACAGGGTGCAGCGTGGCTTGGTTTGATTTAGGGGAGGCTTAGCTCCCCTGACCTATTATACCCCCCATCCATTGTTTGGACTTGTTGGAAAAATAGAGTGGGTAAAAGTGGGTTGGGGTGGCACCCAATGTAAAAGGCATTACTTGTTTTAGGGTTATTTATGATTCAGGATTTTGAGTTCACGTGGATCAGTATGCTAACACTACTGGCTGAGGGGTAAGGGGTATTGGTGTAACAGAACACTGAATAAACCAGAGAGAGAATGAGTTATTGATTAAACACCTGTCTAATGTGTGGAAAGAAAAATGATTATGTAGTAGGTCAGGGGAATTCAGTATGAAAGACACATGCTGAAAATCTCATGAAACCAATAAAACATCATTAGAGTTTCTGTGTGTTGTAGATGACAGCTTTCTAATCTAAAAGGTATTGCACCCAACAGGAGGTAGCTCTCACTTGGATCTTGTGAAGAATTAATCACTGGACTGGAAGTTGATAGCTGTCTACGGGCGGGTGATCATACCCTGATTAGAGTCAATAGGACGAAACAGAACGGTCCATACCAGTAACACACATACTTTGCACATCAGAAGGGCTAATTGCACAAGACTGGGCAAAATTATGAGCGAAGTTAATGGGAAAACTTTAAATAGAAAAATGGGAAAGAAAATTGGGATGGTCTTGAAGAATTTATTAGACGGCCACAATCAAGAAAGAGGACTACACTGGCTAAAACTGCATCTTAGTTTAGTGGTGAAGTGAAGGCAGTGATTAGAAGTAACAACAACAACAATAATAAAACACATAATCCAGGTAGACTACATATTATGAAATGTGGAAAATTGGTAATAGCAATGCAGAAAAGAAAATGCCACAACCTGAAATTTTGGGAACGTTCTAGGCATTAGTGATTTGGGGTAAAATTGGAAAGCAAAAAGGGAGGAAGGAAAATGGGCCACACATCTTCCTTGCCAGCTTTTTAACACAGCCACAGTTTTCAAACCATTGAATATAGATCAAAAAACTGGTTGATGGCTCCAGTTAACACCTTCCAGCATAACAATACTTCCATTTAATCTCTGCTTCTTCTCCACATACAGTTTAAGATTTTGACACCTTCAATGATTTTTCTCCCAAAAGGGAAAGAAGAAGTAATGGTGGAGGAGGGGAAGGGCCCCCTGCCCTGATTCCCCACTCCACGTCTCTCCCCCCTTCTCCCCCCCCCCCAGTTCCCTGGGTGCTTGGAGTGGGGAGTCCTCTGTGAGTGAGTGAGAATGGAGGCCTTAGAATGTGGGGGCACATAGAGCCCCTGCCATGGGTTGAATGGAGAGTTTGGGGGGAAAGTGGGGTAGGGGTGATCACAGAACTGCTGAAATGGAGAGAATGGGGGGGGCCCTGATTTTGAGGAAAGGGGATACATACAAGCAGAGGAGGAGAGTGAGGGGAGTTGCAGGCAGTTCCTCAAGTAGAGGATTGGAGGGGCACAGAGGGAGCTTGTGAGGGTGGGAATGCAGGGCGAGGAACCCCAGGCACGAACTCAGCTAAGAAGCATGTGACCCCTTAACTCAATGAAGTTCATGACAATTATTTGTGTAAGCTAGGGATGTTAAATTTTTATTAATTAACTAATCGAATAGTCGATTGGATTTCCATCCACTATTCTATTAGTCAGTAAGGACTAGCGTGGCATTCTGCCTTTGAAATGTACAAAGTCCATAGTGTCACTTTATTGCGCTTCAACTGTCTGTCTTGAGGTGTGGAAAAACATCCTCTAGCAGCGCTATTAGCTACTCCAGCGATGGAGGTGGGAGAGCTCATGATATGGCCATACACTTTAAAGCTGCAAGAATCACTCTTACAGTCCCTTCTCCAAGTCTCCTTATGTCCCACGGTTAGCTAGAGAAAGAGAGAATATGCTTTTACATAGATCTTTCAGGCATCTGTAAATCTGAGGAAAGAAACACACGCTTGTGCCTTCAAAAAGGGAAGCGAAGCAAATTGTTATTGCTAGCAGGGAGAAGGAAAGAAAATATACACTTCAAATTAGAAGGTGGTGCCCCCTGCTTGCTATGCTCGCCAACCCCTCTCCACCCGCCACAGCTGGATTGTGGCCTCTCCTCCTAGCCATGCCATAGCAGGAGGGGGGTCGCCACCAGCCCTTTTTGTGACCTGATGGAGACTGGATCCAGGGCCTGCCCCAGGATTGGGGACGGGGACAGGATGCTGTGGCCAGAAGGGGGTTGGTCCCCAACTGGGGCCTTGTTGGTCAGGTTAAAAAAAGTCAAGTGTTATTTCCAACACACAAAGGTTTCAACATTTTCTTTATTAATGGCAGGGGTGGGGATCCTTTTTTGGGACGTGGGCCACTGACCCACAGAAAATTCAGTTGGGGACCACACAAGTGAGAAGCAAAAAAAACCCTCCCCAAACCCCCAGTCCTCACTGATGTGGCCCCCAACTGAACCACCTCACTCCCCTAGTGCTCCAGCCCCAGAGGGTGGGGAAGAGATGAAATTCAAGGCCTCAGGCCAGATTAACTCTTCTGGGCTTTCAAGATTAGTGGATTTTATGGGTCCCCTAGGCTCGGGGGGGGGGGGGCAAAAATGAGGGGTTCATTGTGTGGGACAGGTCTGTCAGTGAGTGGGATAGGGATGGGAGTACAGGATCTGGACAAAAGGGTGGGTTGCAGGAGCGGCTGAGGGTGTGAGGTCTGAGTAGGAGGTAGAGGGCAGGAGTGGTCTGGGGATATAGGGTGTCTGGCTGGGGGACAGGGCAGGAGTGGTCTGGGGACAGGGTGTTTGGCTGTGGGGAGGGAGCAGGAGTGGGCTTGGGGGCATGGTGTCTGGCTGGAGAAGGGGGGCAGGAGTGGATTGGGAGGTGGGGTCTTGGTAGCAGGTTGAGTGAGGGGCCTGGGGTGCAGGGTCTGGGCACAAGGGTGTGGGAGTGCTCATACTGGTCTTTGGGCCCCATGCTGGTCCCAAGTTTGTCCTCTTGCTGCTCCTATTAAGAGGAATCTGGCCAATGGATTTGCAGGGAAAGGCTCCAGCCAGTGCGCTGTTGTTCCCCAATCCTGGGAGGGAGAGTGTTGCTTCCCCGCATAGTGTGGCTTGGGGCTTTCTCCCCACACTGCCTCTCAGTGCTAGCATTCCAACCGCACAGGGGAGGAGCGAGGGAGAGGCTACAGTGCTAGGCAGAGGGGGCCAGGCAGCTCAGGTCAGTGCTGCCGGTAGGGTTGCCAGATGGCTGAAAGAAAAATACTGAACCCCCCAAAAAAAAAAAAAAAAACCACCGGGAAAAAATTTTGTTGAAGGGGAAAAAAAAAGGGGGGTGGGGAGATGACCAAACTTGTTGAGCAAAAAAAAAAAAATACCTCCAAGAACCTGGATCACTGCTAGCGGTTACCAGGTAATCATTTTAAAAAAAAAAACCTGAACATGCTTCACTGGGGTGAGAGGGGCTGGCCAGGAAGGGAGCGGTGCTGGCTGGGAAGGGGAGGGCCCGGAAACAGCTAACGGGGTGTGCAATGGGAAGCAGGGCTGGTCGGGGAGGAGTCGGGTGGAATGGGGCTGGCCGTGGGATATTGGGGCGGGGACCAGCCGGAAGGGGGCGGAGCTGGCCGGGAGTAAGGGGGCGGGAAGCACAGCTGGTGGGGAGAAAGGGCCGGCCGGGAAGGGGGGGGGTGAGCAAATTGGCCGGCGGGGAGCAGGACTGACCTGGGCACTTGCAGCCTGTCCTGCGCAGGCTCCCGGCGACGCACGAGTGAGGAGGAGGCTTCCCCTCCTCCTCACGCTCAACCAATTGAGGGCTCCTGGCAGCAATCGCAGCCGCTCCTCTCATCTGGGACTCCCAGCTGCTCCCCCGCCCACGCCAGGCTTCTGTCCGGTGCGCAGCCGGAAAAATCAGAAAATACTGGACATTGCACATGTCCAGTATTTTCTGATTTTTTTACCAGAAGAGCGCACAAATACCGGACTGTCCGGTACAATACCGGACACCTGGCAACCATAGCTGCCGGGTGCATCCTTCCCTGCCTTGCAGAAGCACCACTCGCTGCTGCAGCCCTGTGTGTGGGAGGGCCGCAGGCAGGCAGCCTGTGGGCTGGGCTTGGGTCTCACCAGGATGGATCGGCACTGGGCTGAGGACGCAGCCACTCAGGGTATGTCTAGACTGCATCCCTCTGTTGGCAGAGGGATGCAGATTAGGCATGTCGACATTGCAAATGAGGCAGGGATTTAAATATCCCGTGCCTAATTTGCATAAAAATGGCCGCCACGTTTTGCTGACTCAGCACTTTGTCGGCAAAAAGCGGCAGTCTCGAGGGGGATCTGTCGAGAGAGAAAGCCTTTTTCGAGAGATCCCTTATGCCTCCTGCAAGGAGGTTTACAGGATCTGTCAAAAAAGGCTTTCTTTCTCGACAGATCCCCTTCTAGACTGCCACTTTTTGCTGACAACATGCTGAGTCGGCAAAATGTGGTGGCCATTTTTATGCAAATTAGGCACGGATATTTAAATCCCTGCCTCATTTGCAATGTCGACCTGCCTAATCTGCATCCCTCTGCTGACAGGGATGCAGTCTAGACATACCCTCAGGGTGTGGCGGAGGACGGGGCAACTCTCCCCACGCCTGGTGCTTCTTTTGAGCCTGCTGGCCCAGCAGCCTGTGAGTGCCAAGAACAAGAGTTCTGCAAGCAAGTGACCCTGGAGCAAGTCGTGCCATTCTGAACAGTGTTTGGGGCAGGGAGCCCGTGGGAGGGTGGTACCTGTGTGGGTAGTTTTCCCTACTGTTGGTCTCCATGCTACTTTGCACATTGTGGAGCACGTGAGGGAACTTAGTAAATCCCATGGGGGAAGATTTATTCTTTCTGCCCCTAATGGATCAATCGCTGCCCATCGATCCAGTAGGTAGTGAAGACATGCCCTAAGTTCTGTATTGTATGCTCCCAAGTTGATCAGATATGACTTTTGTTTCAGACTAGTTTAATTTCTAAATCAGCCAGGGGGATTAGTTAAGATCTTCTGCTACTGTAAGGGAAAGAACAGGTGTGGAAATTGAAACCAGGCTTTTGTATGAGAGACTGTTGTACCCACTCCTGATGCAGAAACTGTATTGGGTCTTAAAAACTGAATTGCAAAGCAAAACTAAGCCTGATTTGTGTGCCAGATATCCCAGCCAACTAAACCCTGAGTGGGATTCAGCACAGAAAGAATAACTTTCTTGTTTGAGTCCTTGCCCCTTCAGAAAACGTAATTATTTATTTGCTATAGATGTTGTAGTTCAGTGCATAGTAAAATGTTATTGATACTGTGGATTGAAATAATACTTTAGATATGTCATTATGAGGGGCGGGGTGGGAGGGAAGTGAGCAGTAGGGATGTGAAGGACTAGTCGACTATCCGATAAGCAAATGCTTATCAGACAGTCAACAGGATAGTCGATTAGTCGCTCCCTCCCCCTTGCTGCCTCTGTCACAGGGTTTCCCAACCTACGGGTCGCCACCCAAAGATGGATTGCCATTTCATTTCAAAAGGGTCACCAGGTGGCTCTTAAGGAGCCATTCACACATTTTTTGAATTGCCCTGGGTCACCAAGTCTTCCTGAATTTGTCAAAATGGATCCCCATCTGGAAAAGGTTGGGAACAGCTGCTCCATCAGATCGAGGTGGGGGGGAGGAGAGGGAGAGGAGGGATAGAAGAGAGAGGCACTTTAAAGCAGTAGTGCTGCAAGGAGCCCAGGGTCAACCGGGGGAGTCCCCAGCTGACCCCAGGCTTTGGCGCTTTCGCCTTTGAAGGTTAGCAATAGCCCTCAGGCTGTTGCTACATTTCAAAGGGGGAGGCGCCCTATCCACTCATTGAATAGTTGATGCAAAAATGCATCAACTACTCAATCAGTCAAGATTGTGGTGTTCTCTTCAGGACTGGTTAGTGGGTACTTTCACTAGCCAGTCATTGGAACTACACAGATTTATGCTCAGTGAGCCTGATTCTCTGCTGTCTTTGACTTTCTGTGTAACAGCACTGAACTTAGAACAGCACACACACACACAATTTTAGCAATGATTGTGGTTCTGTAGTAGTGTGGTGAATATGTAATATATTAATGAAATCATTAGCCCAAACATTCTCCAGAATTGACAGGCCTATAAACTACCCAGTTGATCTAAATTGTGACAGATATAGAAGAAAACTCTTTTAAAAAAAATTGTAACCTTGAAACGAAGTTCAGACAATTTTGTAAATCAGCCATGAAGCGTAGGAGTGCAACCTGTTTTAAATTAGAAAATTAATTTTTAAAGGACTATTACCAACTACTTTCTTGATAGCTTTGGTGTTATTTTCTGTCCTTACTATCTGTAATATCCTTTCAGATGCTTGAAAATCAGACTAATTTTCAAAATATTTGTCCTCCCTTTTTGGTAAATATTTTCCCCTAATATTTATTTCTATTAATGTCTAGTTTGATGTAGGCTTCCTTGTTTGCCTCTTTTCTACCATCATTATTAAGGACAACCAGATTGTACTCAACTAATCCAAGTTCTAATTTTGTGCCCATCATCGTGGTTTTTTGGGTCATCTTTAAAAATTCAGGAAGCACACACTTTTCTCCCCCAGCCTGCCCCTATCTCTTCTCATCTCTTTCTTTCTATTTTTGGGGGGTTGGGGGTAGAGGGGGAGAGATTACTGTGAGAGAACTTGTTCTAAATTGAGCTGCATTTTGTTCATAGATATCCCTAACTCTGAGGAATGAACTGCTTTTTCGTGAGCCATTTACTGAGGTCTGGTTTACGATAGGTCAATGTAAAGCATCTTACATTGACTTAACTCTGTAAGTGGGCAATGCTGGCAGTTACATGTGCTGTAGGCTCTGCATAATAAAGCTTATACTGCTGAGCCTGCAGCACAGCTGGCTCCCCGGGAATGGGGCCGGCAGCCGGGAGCTGGCGCATCTCAGGAGCCAGCTCATAGTAAACTATACGAAATGAAAGCGGAACCTGGGCTCTCATCCATACTCCTGGCCATTGCAGGCTAGCTTGAGTTGCAGGAACCATAAAACTTGGAAATGTTTTCATGTGTGGACAGGTGGGAGATTAGGGGCAACAAGTGGAAAGACAGTGCAAAAGTTAGGTCTCTTGCATGTACAGGTCTCACGTTTCAAATTAATAGGTTTTTTTTTCCAGTGAAAAGTAGCTGTTGTGGGAGCTCATGATTACTAATTGTGAAGTGGCTCTTTCAGGTAATCTAAGCAGAGATTGCATGTAGAGGTTGTAGATAAGGATAGAAATTTTAAGTATGGCCTGCTATTCAAAAGGAGGCAAAAAGACAGCAAGTAGGGATGGCAGAGTGTGACCGTTCAGGTGGAGCTATGGAGATGGGCTTTGGAGCAGTTGTAAGGATTTATGTACTTATTTTAAAAAAGTTAGCATTTCATTCCTAAGTACAGAGAGTTAGTCATCAAGCCTGGAGGTTGCACATGCTCATATTACTAAGAAAGTGCCTGACATGAGAGGATGAAGTATTCTTGCTAGCTGTGAATGGAAAGGGCAAGCCTTCAGTGTAGGATTTGATAGGCCAGGGCTGCACTAGTAGCACTTTGCTGCCATGTATGCACATTTTTGTCAGTATCATTCATTCAGCTCTCTCCTCCTACCAAGCAAAATAAATGATGCCAGCAAAAGTGCAGTTTTGCTTGTATGACTGGGTGTGCACTAGCAGATTTTATCAGCACAGCTGTATCACTTCTGTTTTCATCTGTACCAGCAAAAGTTTGTAATGTAAACCTGGCCTTCCTTGCAGAGTGTGAAGGGAGTTGTTTCTGGTGTGCCACAATAAAATGACCCTGTGTGTGTGTGAGAGAGAGAGAAAGGTGCATACTTTGAGTAATACAATTTAATTTAAATCTAGAGAAGATTAAAACAGACAACTACCAACTAACACATTTAATATGAAGTAACTGTTCTGCATTTGCCAAACAAATACATAAATCACACATTTGATATGTGTTGTGGTAAACGGAACAGGGAAGGATGAACCACGGTTTAGGTCAGATGTATTGTCTCCCTCCCCCCATTAAAACCAATACAATGAAAATCTTGGTCTGCTGTGTCAAGCTCTTCAGGGTGGGAAGTGTGATATAGCATGCTTTCCGTAATGCACTTACCACGTTTGTGGTGTTCCAGAATAGCAAAAATCCACATAGTTTGTAGGAGCAGAGTTATTTCCAATAGATCAGTAATTGTAGTCTAGGTCAAAGCAGTATCCTAAAGCTTCCATTGTGAGGGTTTAAAAGTGCAGTAATCCTAAAAATGGCTTCTTAAACTTAAAATGTGCAAAGAATATAACCTCGATGTAACTTTAAACCTGAAACTTTAAACAATGGAAATGTTTTTCACTAGTATTGTTGAATAATAACTTAAAGACTCTACTGGCACATTGTATGAACCTTAATGCTTTTGTTAAAAAAACATTGTTTTTTGTTTTCTATATAAAAAGCTGTTGACAGCATTCTGTGTGACTATGAATTCTCCTCCTACTCTTCCCTTCCCTGCCCCCATTTAACACCCACTTTACATTTTTATTTCCCAGGGGTTTCTTGACCCTTTTTAATTTTATATCTTAATTTTGGTGCTTCAGCATAAAGTACTTTTTGTGCATTGAGGAGTAGAGGAAGAAAGCATTACGTTTTTTCTCACTATGCAATGCACAGTAAAGATGTGAGATTAATATTGTGCAACTAAAAGCAGTTAAATCATTTTCCAAATAAATGTGCAAATATGGAATTATTTTTAAATTTAACTTGAATGATAAGCATTATCTAACATTTTTCATGTTGTTTAAAATGGTATTGAAGTTAAAGGAACTGTCCGCTTTCTTACAATGCATTAACCAGGCACGGGATATTTTTCTGCTTTATTTTTATTGTGTTGGTGTATTGAAACAGCTTGCCTCTGAAAACACAACATCATAAGAAATTTCCATCTCTTCCTTTATCTCTTTCTGTACTTAAATCCATGCAGCATTTTTGGAGAGTACAGTTAGAATAAAATGCCATACTTCTATCATAATTCTGACATTTGTAATTTCAATTGGTTATTGACCTAGTTTCTTGAATTTTTGTGTTTCCAGAATTGTTTTTATATTCTTCATTACATATTGTTGGCTTTCATATTTATTTTTTGTAAGATCCCTTAAAAAAGTTCCATAGTAGCATTAGAGGTAAATTTTCATCATATATACTTGATTAAGCAGTCTACCATGTTATTGTTGCTGTCCGAGACAATTTAAAACATTAGAAAAGGTGAAAATACAGTGTGGTATGTGTGTGTGTGTGTGTGTGTGTGTTCTTATTTAAAAAAAAAACAAAAAAACAAAAAAACAAAACCTAGGTGTAGGTTGTTGCTATGCTAGGTGTAGTTCTTCTTTGTATGATCTGGAAGCCCATCTTTGTATGTTCTGAATGGGAATTTCCATTGGCCCTTAAATCATACAAGGGATTACAATTATATGGATGAGAAAAATTATTGGCATACATATGGTTCAAGCCAGCACTCGTCATCTTGCTGGCAGACTGAAAACTACTTGGCTAACCTGTCAGTGATGAAATAAGAGATTTGTTTAATTAAAGGTTTGGTCATTATTCATAGCCGCTAAAAGCATTAGTATTTAACAAATTACATAGTTCCAATCAATGGTTTATAACTAGACACCAAATTTGTATTTAAACAATCTTCTGTAGTATAAATATACAGTTTAATAGTGAGATTTGAAAGGAATTTAAAACAAGAGTTATTTTCACATAAAAATGAACTAATTAAGCATTGTTGGGCAGATTCTCAGCTGGTATAAATTGATGTAGTGCCAGTAAAGTCAAGGTAGCTTTACCAGGTTACACAATTTAAGGTTCTAGCCCTCTGTAATTCTACCTTCTATATGTGGATGAAGGATGGCTTTATGGATAAACCACAAGTATGAAAGTCAAGAAAGTTGGTTCTATTCCCGTCTCTACTTCCTGTCCTTTGTAACAACAATTTACCTTCTCTGTACCTGTTTTCCCATCTATAAAACAGAGATTATATCCATTCACTTCATGTGCACTTTGAATTAATTACTGATGTGACATTTGTAAAGAGATTTTATCATCTCACAGGCAACAAGAACAAGAGTTAAAAAATACTAGTAATTTTTGCAGGGTTTTTGTTGGGGAGGTGTCAATTTGAGCTTGACCTGACATGGAACCAGAAGGTTGATTTTATAGGGGGACATCAGCAACATTAAATTGACAGTGTTTGGTAGTTATTTGCACTGAGTCATTAAATACTATAGAAATCAAGAGGAGTTTTGCCATTCCCTTCAATGATGATTGAATTGGAACTAGGGATGCTAAATTTCAATTAATCAACTAATCGAGTAGTCGATGGAATTTCGATAAGGGGGGTGCTCGCTATCCCCCTGTGCTTCTCCCCTTGAAATGTACAAGAGCCACAGGTGGTCCTTGTACATTCCAAAGGGAGAGGAGCAGCAGTGGGACTGGCGTGAGCGGGACTGTTTCAGTCCCTGCTCGCGCTGGTTCCCCGCTGTCACCTGCCCCCCTGCCCTCTGCGGAGATGATGCTGGGGGGCAGGGGGGGGTGGGAAACTGGCTTTTAAGCTGACCCCCTTCCCCGCACTGGCTCATGCTCCCCCCTCTTGCTGCCTTTCTCTGATAGAAGCAGCAAGGCAGGGCGAGGGAAGGAGCGACTAGTCCAGTTCCTACTCGACTATGCAATAAGCATTTGCATATTGGGTAGTTGGCTAGTCGCTTACATACCTAATTGGAACTATGAAGGTGTATGGACTGCCCTTGCAAATAGAATGGGAAGATCAACTTCATAGAGCTCTGGTTCCTATTTAAGATCTTTGTCTGTCAGTCTTTCCTTTTTGAAGCCTGACCCTGTGCAAACAACTGGCAGTAATCTAAACTTGAAGCAGTCTGAGCTGGAATTCTCATCAGAGGCTGTGAAAAAATTGGTTGTCTTATGTGTGTCTCTAAAATACCAAAATAGGGGACACATGCACATATTTGCACACTTTTGGACCCCCTTCTTTTTTCTTTCCAGATGATTTGTAAATCTCCCAAACCACCTTGCCAGCCCTTTCATCCCTGTTGGCATTCTGAGTTTAGAGTGTTCTGTGATGTTGGCATGTTGGGACACAGACTGAGCTGAAGTTTGGACCAGTTAAGGTGTAGAGAAGTGATTATATCAGGGTGTTGTATGTGGTGCTCTTCCTTTCTCTCACCCTATAACCCGCATTTCTCTTCCTCTTTCTGCTCCTGTTCCTCTTTTGTTTATGGATGTTTGATGGTTTTTACAGAGTCTGTGGTTTTTAATGCCGATATCTGCCATTTTTGTGCATAAGGAGTTTACCAGTGTAAACACTATTTCAAAGACATCTTGTTTTTGCAGATATCTAAAATTATATTGGTTATTCTGATATAAGTAGGGAGAAATTGAACGAAACTAAGAAATTACATGTATCACATTACAAAAAGTCTCTGGAGAGATAGCTGTTAGTGGTGGAATCCCTACTGTGGTGGGATAGTAAGGCTTTGTCTACATTTAAAAGCTTAAAGTGCAGCTGCAGCAGTGCTTTAAACTGAAAGAGTGGCCGTGGCATGGGCACTGGGGGAGAGCTCCCCCAGCGCTCTATGTAAACCACCTCCACGAGCTGGGGACACGGCTCCCAGTGCTGTAGCCTGGTTCACACTGGCACTTCACACTGCTGTAACTAGATGTGTTCGGGGGTGGGAAATGGGTTATTTTTCCACACCCCTGAGCCAAAAAGTTACAGTGCTGTATAAGTGCAAGTGTAGACTTAGCCTAAAAGTTGACTAGGAAAAAAAATACTAGAAAATAAAATACACCAGAGGGGAATGTTTCTGAATGAATGGAGCTGACTATCACGGGGAGCTGTGGGATGCTCAGTTTTCTCAAAAATCAGGCTATTTATTTAAATGCCTTCTTATGTATGAAAGAATTTAACCATAGGGGTCATCTTTCATGAAAGATTTGTCTTCAGTCTCCTCCATTTCTAAACCTAGACATACTTTGTGTGCGTTGTTGTTTTGCTCACCTTGCATTCCTAATATATGCTGTGTTCATTCTACTTCTATGCCAGCTTCAGAATTTATAGTCACGTTGTGGCAATGATCAACCTGCAAGAGGGGAAACTTGGAAACTCCTTTTAAGTTTCCACTTGTCCTAAAGTTGCAAATACAAAATGGAAAACTGTCCACATGCAGTGGCTTAAAGGATTTTTTTCTCTTTTCTTAGGAAATGTTTTCTTAGAAAAGAACTTATATTGCATATTTTTCTTTGGAAAACAGAGTAGAGCCAGGTTTAAAATCTAAATTCTAGTTGAGAAGGGGTGTATGTGTGTGTAGGCTTAAGGAGAAGAAAAGTGCAAAATAATTTAGGCAAAGTTTACAACTAGCTTTGGAATATTAAATGGAGAGCTTAAAGTACGAATTTGCGATTTCAAAAAATATTTCCTAAGGAAAGAGGGGAAAAAATCCCTTAAGCCACTGCCTGCGAACAGTTAATGCAATTAAGTTCTTTGTCACAGTGAAACATTTTTTGTAAAGTGATGGTTTTTATATTTGATTCTTAGGTCTGTAGTTCTATTTTCCAAAAAAGATTAAAGATAATTTTTGGAATGTTGCATCTGAAATTAGCCAGTTTGTTTTCATCGTCTTTCATTGCGGCACATCATAAAGTCAAGAAGGACAAACTTACAATAATATAAGCAGTTATCTAATTAGAGCAGTGTTGGACATATGCAGGGCTGGCCGAGTGGCGGCCAGCCCCGCTCACCAGCCGCGTGGTTCTGCGCTCTGCGCATGCTCCGCACTGGCTCTTCTGGGGTGTAATCTATTCGCCACAGGCGAGTAGATTACACTATTTGTCGAGCCCTGGACATATGGGTTACATAAAGAACAACATTTCTGGATTAGTGGTGTTTGGTGGCACTCTCATGGTAATAATGGAAAGGCTTGTTTCCGTAACACCAGATCCAGTTGCTTTAAAAAGTGTGTGTGTGTGTGTGTGTGTGGTTTTTTCTGGTAAATGTTTTTGGCATTAATTTATTTAGGCCATTTTGCCTTATTCCTGTATGCACCAAATTAAGTAGGTTGGATAGCAATTAATTGAATAGTCGTGGAACCACATCAACTATTATTGGTTACACAACTATTTGATAGTCCCTGGGGCTGAGGCTGGCAGCCAGAGCACTCCTGGCCCCGCTCCTGGGGAGCCCCCTGCTACCCCACACTGCTGGCTCTGATACAGAGGCCTGAGCTCCCCATGGACAAAGCCTGTGACGGCATCCTACAGAGCAGCCTCTGTCCACGGCGAGCCTGTGCTGCAGTGGGGAGCAGGTGCCCCCGCCACTGGTTCCTGTCTGCTCCCCCCTGCTGCCTCTGTGGAAGGCAGTAAGGTGGGGCAGGCAGCTCTGCAGAGCGGGGCACGTAAAAGCTGGCTCCCCATGCATATCTGCTCCCACCTCCTTAGCAAGGGTGGGGAAAACGTGTGTAGTCGATAAGATTTACTGTCAAGCCCAGGCTCATTGGTTAATCAGGTATTGGGCTACACTATGACATCCTTACACCAAATGTAATTCACACTACGGAATATGGACAAGAATTTGAAGAATGCAGTAGCTGGAGAAGGAGTTAGGAGTTAACCAGTTGTTAGAGAGATTCTGGACTTGAATTCTTATTTGAGAAAAGTTGATGACTTGGTTTCACACCATGGTCCTGTCTGTTGCACATTAATAAGTGTCTGTCCAAAGTTTGCTTTGGAGGCTTATCATTTTTCATCTCTCTCTATAGCTTCTGGATGAGTGGATGAGTTTCCTTTGATTTGACTGCATTCAGAAGGGTTACATGGAGACAATAGAACACAGTATGTCCAACACATGTGAAATGGCTGTCTGAAATGACTCACATTTCTCTGATGGAAAAGCGCAGGCTTCTTGGTAGAAACAGCTATGGGAATAGTTGGCCTTTTTATGACTGGCTTTGAAGATACTCTGTGAATTGGGTCTTCTTTTTTAGATTGCCCTGCTGGAATTATTACAGCACTAAACTCTGGCATCTATATTCTGGTTTGTCAGTGTTGTTAGAGTTGTGCTTTATTTTTACATGCACTGTTCAGGGCTTTACATTGATTATGGCTGAACAATTGACAAGCGAAATCCACCTGCAGCTTTCATTCCCGTAAGCAGGATAGTCTCACCCAGCCAGCATCTGGAGTTAGAACTGAGTAGTGGTGTCTGCTTTGCCTCAGCTCATTAATTTGGCCAATTAGATAGTCACATGGAACTGTGTCAGATTTGTTTCCCAACTCGTACTCGAGCAAGTGTGTTAATTGGCTACAGAAATGAGTGGGTTCTCTGACCCGCGAGGCAATTGTTATCCTCCTACTCTTCCACCCATTGAGATTTGTGGCATTGAGAATGTGTATGCATGGCTGCCTTGAATTCTGAGCATCTTTTTTAATTGTATTAATAACTTGCATTATGGTAGCATCTAGAAACCCCCAGAAGTTGCATTGTGATGTGAGCCCCATTATGCTGGGCACTGTACAACCACAGAAACTGCAATCCAGTGATAATGTATTTGAAGACATGTTTTCTGTGTCATTGAGCTTGTGTCAAAATCTGAAAGCTGCAAGAGATTTGAAGTCAAATTAGAAGTCATTGAAGATATTCGCTCGGTGCAGTTACTTCATGAATGAGGATGGGCTGGTTTAAATCGGGGCTACTCAACACGTGGCCCGCGGTGCAGCCTACAGCCCATTTGTTTGTGGCCCATTATGTGGTTTGGGTTTACATGGGGCTCAACACGCAGCCCATGGGTGGGATCCTTTGAACATGGCCTCCACTGGGAACATGCTCCACAATAGCAAGGCATCTCCCAGGTGGGGTGAGCACTGAAAGACGCAAGTGGATGGGCTGGTTGGAAGAGACGGGTACAGGGTGTCAGTGTTTCCAACCCCCAGGGAGGAGGTGCTGGGAACGCTGGGGCATTGTGGGAAGTGCTTTGTATTCATGCCCGGCGGTGTGAAAGAAGTTATTTGCATATATATTTGCATGTACATGCAACCACACTTAAATTGCGGCCCTCGGCATGTGCTGTGAGTATAGTTGTGGCCTCCGGGGCTTCCAAAGTTGAGTAGCCCTGGTTTAAATCAAAGTGACTCGAATCTGATTTGCATCAGCAAGCAGGAAACCTGGATTTAAACAATCAATTTTATTTGTGTTTTCCACTTGTTCTTTTTAGTAACTTTCATAAAGAAAGCCTGACTATTCTTATTAGTTTTTTGGTAACCATAAAACACATTTTTTTGGAACTTTGCACTAAACTTTATTTTGCTAACCAGGAGGATACACTGTATCTCTACGCATTGATTTATGCACTTAATTTGCTCTTAGGTTTCTAATGTTTATATTTTGTTATGAAATTAGTAAATAGTGAATGACACTTATTTACTAGATTAAATTTTCTGTATATGATTTGTGTCAAGTTCTATTTGGATGAAAATTCAAATGAATTAAAAATAGACATAGTACTATAAATTAGTTTATTAAATAAAAATACCTAATGTATGTTGGATACTTAGGTTATCAAAGCTGGTTATCAAAGCTAATTTATTAAACTAAGTGTTTTCTCTAGTTAGTGAATTGCAGGACATAATGGCCAGAAACAATTATTTCAAGTTTTTAGAACAGGTTCATGGAATCATAGAATCCTAGGACTGGAAGAGACCACAGGAGGTCATCAAGTCCAGGCTCCTGCCAAAAGCAGGACCAATCCCAACTAAATCAACCCAGCCTGGGCTTTGTCAAGCTGAGACTTAAAAACCTCTAGGTATGGAGATTCCACCACCTCCCTAGGTAACCCATTCCAGTTCTTCCCCATCCTCCTAGTGAAATAGTTTTTCCTAAAACTTTGAATCTCTCTAATCCAGCACTCTCTGGTCTGGCAACATCTGTGCTCCAGCATGACTTCAGTTGGCAGGATTTCCACTTACCATGGGTGTGGCTACATTTCCCATGGCCCCATAAAATTTATTTACATCCACCAGTCCTGGCTCTCCGTGTTCTGTGCTGTTATTTAGCTCTAATTTACCCCTAAATGTCTTTTAAGAGCCCAGTAAGCAGTAGAAGTGTTGGTAATGCTATTAGACAATACTGACCTCCTATGGTCCGGCAAATTCTCTCGTTGGGCACTGGTCAGGTCCCAAGAGTGCCAGACTAAAGAGGTTCATCCTTTACTATTTCTCATCCTCTCACCTATTTATATAATAAATAAAAAAAACCCTTTCTTCCTTTTCCTATTCCCAATCATCTTCTTAACTTTGAATGAACTAGTCATTGAACTGAACTATTTGAATATGCTGAAATGATGAAAATATTCTCTGTGGAAGAGGCCACTGATGTCATACTCTGATTCCAGGTGCTTAGCCATTGACTTCCACTAGTTCAGTGGTTTGACTTTTTTTTAAACTTGGCAGCAAATAATGTACTGCTGGATATTATTTTTTTATTATATTTAAATTAATACATGATAAGTTAGGCTTTAATATAAGTTGTCAATTTCAAATTTAATTTTAAATTGGTTAATTTAAAAACATATATTTAATTTAACAATAAATCCAATTTAAATAAATAAAACCCATCAGTTTTTATCTGCTTTGTTGTGGTTGAGGATGTGATGATGCTAAGGGGACATTTCAAAGAAAAAAGTGAACCACCAAAGTAAATGCTTCATTTTAGACAAGTACCTACTGGGAAGACTGAGGACTTTCTACAGCTAAATGTATTGAACAAATGATACAGCTAAACTGAAATGAAATATCAAAGATTTTTTTTCAGTTGTACAAAAAATCCCTGGATATTGGTGACTCTGTGGCCAAAACGGTATGTGAACTGAAGATAGTACTTAGTCAAATTTTAAAGGCACTTGAGACGTTCCATGAAGTCTCTCTCTTCCTTAAGTGAAAAAATAAAGCAGCATTCAGAGATTGTGGCTACAAAGATGACCTTCCTAGGAGAGGTGTTGATTATTTTTCTTGGGTTTATTTGGATGTATTAAGTTGATATTTTTGTTCATCTGTTTATAGACATGTTAAGTACAAGCAATAACTGTTTTGATAACCAAAGACAAGCTATAAATGTTTAGATTTAGAAAGTTTAAACTCATTGAGGACACTAGGATTTTGGGAAACTAGCTGTCTCCCATTAGCTGTTGAACAGGATCTGTGTGCAGACAAATTCAAGACTGAGCTCTTTAGGGTATGAACTATCTTGTTCTATCTTGATTTGAGGCCTTTGGGCACTAATGGTCATAAATATAACAATAAACAGCTCACTTAGGATTTTGGTTTGGATTCTATCATAGCATGCAACAGGACTTGGGTGTTGAGAGATGACATTAATACATGAGTTTGTACAAGCTGTGATGAATTTACCCTTTAAGACACAAGAACTAGTTGAGATAAACAAGGACCACATGCTAAATTATTCTAAACTGATGTTGGAGACATTCTGGTTGCAGAGAGAGAGAGAGAGAGAAAGAGAGAGAGAACACTCCCATATTGGCCACAAATGCACGGATTCTGTCATTTCTAACTACATTCTTGTGCAAACTGAGCTTTTCAATTATGTGAAAAACAAAACGCAATCCTATTTAAAAAAGTGAAAATGCTAACAAATTACTCAGGTTGAGTTACACCTAGCAAGGGACATAAAAGGTAATAAGAGGTTGAAAATACATTAAGATCAAAGGAAAGATGAAGGTCCTCTGCTTAGTAGGGAAGGAGAGATAATAAATAATGAATGACATGAAGAAGGCTGAGGACTTTAATGTCAGTTTTGTTCCAGTCTTCACTAAAGAGGTAAATTGTAACCACATACTTAACACAATATTAACAACAAGGCAGAAGGAATGCAAACCAAAATAGAGAGAGATGGTGTTAAAGAATATTTAGATAAGGTAGATAAGATTCATGTTAGCAAGGTGTGATAAAATTCACTCTACATTACTTAAGGAACAGATTGAAGCAATCTTGGAACCATTAGTGATTATCTTTGAGAACTTCTAGAGGATGGGTGTTGTCTCAAAGAATCGGAGAAAGGTACTATGTTTGCCTACCTTTAAAGGAAGAACAAAGAGGACGGAGGAAGTTTTAGACCAGCCAGCCTAAACTTTAATACTGGAAAGATACTAAAACATATTATTAAACAACTAGAAGACTTACCTTGTGTTGCCCAGGTCCTTCAGGGCAGGAAGCTGGTGGTGTGGGAGATGCAGGAGTTAGAGCAGGGCCTTGGAGATGTGGAGGGCAGTGCAGGAGGTTGGTGTGTGTGTGTGTGTGTGTGTGTGTGAATAAGGTTTGGGGTGTGTTGAGGGGCTCAGGGCGAGGGTTCCTAGCGACACTCCTCCCGCCCCAAATGGCCAGGGGTGTTTTCTCTCTCACTCTCCCGCCCCTCCGCCACTGTGTTGAAAGGGTTTGTGGCAGGGGGACTGCTTACTTGGTGTGCTGGCAGGCAAGACGGTGGATCCCCAGCCCTACTGGCCACTCCCTTGGTGGACACTATGCAGGATAAAACACAACAATCAGTCAGGGGCCACATAAGTGAGAAGCAGCCAACATTTTGGTTTTATGTCTCAGTTCTACTGAGACAATGTCACAGGAACTAAGGCTAAATAAGGAGAGTTGGGCCACATAGAGACTACAGTGGAAAAAGCTCTCCTAAAAATCATAAGCTACTTAATTTTACATAGCTGAGTATTTTCTGCAAATGGACTATGTTTGTGAGTGGGATAGAGAGGGTATTTTATATCAGTAGAATTAACTGTTGCTGTTGCAGGAGTTAGAGGTTGTTGTAGTGGAGTATGCAGGATCCTGTTTAGTATAACATTGGTCTATTTGTAAAGATTTTGCAGAATGGTGCCATGTCTAAAATGGGCAATTGCATTGATGAGGATTTCATTGATGGTTTGTGATTGTAAGCTCCTCAGATGTCAAATTAATGAAGGTTTAAGTGCACCTTGAAAGGGGGGAGCTAGTTACTTGATAATTTGGTTCAGGGTCAAATGGTTATTTAATTTAAAGTAAAACTTGTCAAACCACTTTTAGGTCCCGAATATAATTGCATAGATACACAGGAAAGCTTTCAAAAGGCAAGTTTCCATGTGTGACTCTTACCATGATGAAGACTTAGCTCTTGTGTTCAGAAGCAAATCTGACCATGACATCATGTAACAAGCATATAGACTATACAGTCATTCTTAAAATGTCAGTCAGTGTTTAATACAGGTATGATCAAAATGTGTTGCAAACAGTGTAGTTAGGTTTCATGATTTGTATCCTGTCTTAATATCATCTAATAAAGTTTGACTTTTGTGGCAAGCATTGAAAATAATTACCATGCAAACTTTTGCTGAGAATTTTATACTAGTCACTTAAAAATGCCGATGTTAGTATTATGAATGGAGGTTAGTCTTACTGAAACATTGGTACAGTTTTGTATGGTGAGAATGTTTTTGCTGTAATGTATGGGTTAACTCAGAGGCTTTTGTTTGAGATTGGCACATAGTTGAGTGGGATGCATGTTGTCTGTATATTACTGAGCAAACATTTGCTGTTGCCACAAATTTTTAAATTTAGATAACTGATGTTCTGTTACTGATTTCGCTTCTGACTGGATGATCTTAGTATAAGGTAGGGTTTCCCAACCTATGGGTCGGGACCCAAATATGGGTCGCCATTACATTTCAAAAGGGTCGCCAAATGTCTCCCCAGGTGGCTCTGCCCCTCCTCTTCCCCCCGTTTTTGAATTGCCTTAGGTCACCAAGTCTTCCTGAATTGTCAAAATGGGTCCCCACCTGGAAAAGGTTGGGAACCGCTGGTCTAAGGGGTAGCCGTGTTAGTCTGTAACTTTAAAAGCAACGAGTAGTCCTGTGGCACCTTAGAGACTATATTGTACCATGAGCTTTTATGGGCAAAACCCACTTCAGAAGAACTTGAGTGAAGAAAAAAGAGGGACTGTCAGAATTTATAACAGAAAAAGAAGGCAGAGGGAAAAAGTGTAGCTGTCAATAGTAGTGTCGGTACTAATAAGGCTAATTGAGTGGGCTGGAAGTGTCCCATTTGTGGGTTTTGATGTCAATGATGTGTTAAATGTAAGGAAGACTTTTTTTTTTTAATGGGCCATCCCATTAATGTCTTTGTTCAGGCCAAGGAAACCGTGTCAAATTTGCATATGAAGGTCAATTCTGCATTGACTTGTGAAATTCCTTTGTAGAAGAATGGCTACTTTTAAATCTATTAATGAGTGCACAGGCTCATGTTCCCTTACGGGTTTTGTATGATACCATTTCTAATATCTGATTTGTGTCTATTAATACTTTTTTCACAGACATTGTCTGGTTTGGCCAATATACCCGGCAGAGGGGCATTGCTGGCCCTTGATGGCATACAGATTAGCGGATGTGCAGTTGTGTGAGCCTCTGAAGTTATGATGTCGCTTGTATAGATGTGTGGAAAAGTTGGCAATGGGGTTTATGGATGATCTTAGGCAAGTCACTTAACCTGTTCATTCCTTCCTTTGTTGTAAAATGGGGATAATGCCCAATCACCCTTTATAAAATATGTAAAGATCTGCTGATGGACAGTATGCCAAGTTGTTGAAGTACAGCATAGGGATGTTAAAGACTAGTCGACTAGTTGACTATCTGATAAACATTTGCTTATTGGATAGTCTGTTGACTAGTCAATTCACCCTCCCCCTCTATGAGAGAGAGGCAGCAAAGGGGAGTGGAAGGGGTACTTCAACGCGGTAGCACCACACAGCTGAGTCGGGCATCAGCTGTGTGGCGCTGCCGCTTTGAAACCCCAAGGCAGCGTTTCAAAGGGGCAGCTGCCGCTGCTCCCACACAGCTGATCTGCAGCTCAGCTGTGCAGTGGTACTGCCCCTTTAAAACACAGAAGAGCTGTGGAGCCCAGGGTCAGCTGGGGACTCCTCAGCTACCCCTGGGTTCCGGGCGGTATTTCCCCAGAACCCGGGGTGCCAGCTGACCCCGGGTTCTGGGGAAATGCCATGTGGAACCGGGATCAGCTGGGGACTCCCCAGCTGACACTGGGGCTCCACAGCTGCCCCTTTGAAATGCGTGGAAGCGGCATTTCAAAGGGGCAGCCGCTGCACAGCTGATCCCCGGCTTTTCAAAAGAGGAATGTGGAAGTGCCTATTGACTAGTCGAGTAGTTGATGGAAATTCCATTGACTACTCGACTAGACAATTAACCGCATTTTAGCATCCCTAGTACAGCGTTCTGCGTGCACAACATTGTTTTCTTTCTTTAGCTTCAAGTTGAGAGAGGGACTGGAGTCTTCTGTTTGAAGAACACCTAAGATGGACCAGCACTGATTCTGCTTTGTTTTTGTGTTTAAAAGATAAAGTAGCAACTGCCCTATCCCATGTTCACTTTCACAGTTTATATTGTCAAACACTTTAGGCTAGTCTATTAGTGGGGAAAAGGGTAAGCAAATTTTACAAACCCCGGTATGACTACTAAAGCTTTTAGGATAATTAAAACAACAAATAAACTCACATGAGAGAGTTTGAGACTTAGGCATTCTCCTGCAGTGATAGAAACATGAACAGAGAAAGTATGGGGATAATGAACTAGCAAGTAAAATTATCTGTCAAAAACAACAGAATCTCATCTGTTGTTAATTTGTATTTTGTCAGAGTTGGCCACATAAAAGGTGAAAAATGTAATATGAACTCCTAAAATATGTTCAATTAATTCTCAACTGGTACTGGTAATGCAGTAAGAGAACTTCCTGGTCGAATAGCTTTTAAGTCTTGAAAGTGTTTTGTCTAAAAAATTGTATCCAAATATATCTCCCTGTTCCAAAAGCAAAAATACCTTCCTGTCATCTACATTTGAGAAGGCCAGAAAGCAGTTCATATTTGTACTTTACCTGCATTTTCTGCTTTCTTGATAACTGAAAATGTGTATTGTATCCTTTTGCTTTCTGATGGATTCCCTTTTCCCCTCCTCCAAATATTTTCAATCTGCAGTGTTACACTTGGAGACCATGGGTTTTTGCTGTTGTTCATTAACTAGCTAGAACAGACTTCAAACTGTGTTTCCAGTGGGAGCTTAACCAAATGAACAGAATGGGAGTCATTGCCTTCAGCAATACTGCTGTAATTACTGCTTCAGTGTACAAATGGCTTTCGCAGGATCTGTTATCCAGGGCATGTGTACGCTGATACAGAGGCAGCATCAGCGCAGGGGAAGGGAGGGCTCTGCATGTAACCGTGAAGGATAATTGATGAGCCCAGGCTCATTGGTTAATTGTGTACACTATCCCATCCCTAGTGCACACGGAGGTTTAGACTGGCATAGCTAAATCTATCGAGGGCTTGGATTTTTCATGCATCTGACTGATGCGGCTGTGGCTAAGTTCCCAGTGTATCAGCCCCAGCCTTCCACATATTCCTTACCAAAGATGTTCCTTGTATTTTGCTATTCCTGCTGCCGTGATTAAACGTGAGAAGTGTTTGAGTGTGGGAGACTTGATGGGGGGTGGCATCTTCTACTCCAGACCTTGGATCACATGTAAAGATGTTGAGGAAAGCTGCTGTAGCAGCATTGGCAAAAATTCTTCTGCAAGCTAATTAGCTCCTCTGAGGTTCTTCAGTTTATACATCTTAGCTTTATAAGTAGCTGAGGAGGGCAGTCTGAATATTTCTCTAAGACTTTTTTTACACTTTGGTTGTACAGCATCCGATGTTTTTTAAAGTTAGCAGTGTTGGTTCAAGAAGAATAAACTGAGGGCCAGCAAAACTTCCTTTACAAGAAGGTGAAAGCAAATTTTTAAGGTATTTTTTCCACTGGGTAGATACATGGTGCTTTTTCCTTTTATAAATACTGTTTGTATTTGATCATCTTAATAGGTTAAATGACTAATTGACTCCAGAAAAACTACTAGGCTTTAAGTGGATGAAGAAATATTGTTAAATTATTAATTAATTTAACTCATTAATTAATTAAATTAAATTAAATAATTAATCTAATTATAATAACCTAATAAAAGCTTGAAATTGAAAGTTTTCTTTAAAAAATTCTACTTCATATGAATTCTTCATTTATATTTGGCTTTTTATAGAATGCATCTACTGTTTCAGTTAACTTTGCATAAGTGAAAAACTGGGATGTGGCTGTCCCACAAAACAGACCAGTTTTTTTAAAAGGCATTGTAATGGGCCTAAGATTGTGGCATTCACAATTGAAAAACCAAGAAGGAAACAGTTGTCCTCTTCAAAGGATTCTAATGTCTCCCAGTTAAATTCTTCTTGTTCCTAAAAAGAGGGTGTGGGATTCAGTCTGTCCTAATTCTGGACCATGTTAAATCCACCATAAAGGTCACTGAAGCCACATGCCATGGTTTTAAGCTACTTCAGTACATCTCTGTTTACACTGGAAACTTTGAGCTACTGCTTGCTAGAGAATCTTCTGGTGTTATCTGTTAGTTTGCTGCCTGATGAAATGGTGACAGTAGGAAGAGGCCTTTACTTAGACAAGGGGATTTTAGAAAAAAAAACTGCACTACCTGCTAGTAATACTTGTAGGAGCCCAGTTTTTAAACATGGCTGGGCTGAGGATGAATCCTTTTAGGCACAAGGTTTCTACGCAGAAGACTGTTAACAGAGGAACAAATGATGTCACCAGAACAAACAAAACTAGTTCTTATTGGTGCCCATTGGGAATGCTGCTGATCTGATGTGTAGCCATGCACCATTGAATTGGACTTCACGTGAGCCTTTTCCAGTAATTTCTGTGATCCCTTCCCTATCTTGTCTGTTGGCAGATGTCAAGTCCCAATTGTATACTCTCCCCCTTCCCTCCACTAGAGTGTGCAGAGAATCAGATTTTTCAAACGAAGTTACTTATGATTTTTATATCAGGTGCCAGATGGGAATAATAGGGAGGACTAAGGATGTTAAGGGCTAGTCAACTATCCAGTAAGCCTCGGCGTTTCAAAGAAGCAGTGCCTCGCAGAGCCCGGGGTCAGCTGGGAGACTCCCCAGCTGATCCTGGCCTCCATGCGGCATTTCCGTGGAACCTGGTATCAACGGGGGAGTCCCCAGCTGACCCTGGGTTCTGAGGAAATGCTGCACGGAACCTGCAGTCAGCTTGGGGTGTACCCAGCTGACCCCGGGCTCCATGTGGCATTTCAAAGTGGCAGCTCAGCATGGAGCCCAGGGTAAGCTGACCCCGGGCTTCCGCTGACCCCGGGCTCCATGAGGGCGCTTCCGTTTGGAAATGCACAAGAGCCCTCATTGGGGACTCTTGTACATTTCAAAGCTAGCCCACATGCAGCCCAGAGTCAGTGGGACTTTCGGACACTGCACCCCCTCCTGCAGTACAAAGAAAAGCAGAGCGAGACGGGGAAAAGGGCAGGCAGGAGCTGGGTTCTGCAGAGCTGTTTGCCCCTTGTGCTGATGCCTCTGTATCAGAGGAAGCAGCGTGGGGTGGGGAGGTGGGAGTTGGTGTGTGTGGGGAGCTAACTTAAAAGCTGGTTTCCCGCAAGCACCTGTTCCCGCTTGCCCGCTGCATGTAAACGTGTAACTGCTAAAATTTTTAGTGGTTACACATTTACACAAATACACTAGGGATGTGTTTTAACATCCCCAATGCATACCTTGGAGATGACCTTCTGGTAATAAGATCCACAGATCCAGTTGATTCCGGAGTCATCTGGATCATCCAGAATAGGAATGGAGATTGACATTTTGTTTGATGAAGTTATTGCTATGCTGTGCACTAGGAAATCTGTTGTGCCTTTTATTCAGAGTACAATTAACACAATTTGTAATTTAGGAAAGTAGAATGTGATTATGTTGGCTGTAGAAGTTGTCAGAGGAAATTTCTGGTGTTGGGGCATTTCCTTGTTTCCTGTGACTGACACATCTGGTTCTGCTCACATGTTCAAGCAGACTGCACTACCTAATGTACTGGATTTGTGGACCTTAATTTATTTTCAACAAATATAATTTCAAGTAAGCAAGGATACATTTTCCTAGTCTCCTGAATGAGTAAAATACACCTATTACACAACTCAGTCCTTCCCCACAAATTTTCCTCTGGTCTGTTGAGTAGTCAACCAGACATACAGTGAGTTTTCTCTTTCTCCCCCACCTTTGTCCCTTGCGTGCCTGCCTGCTTGCCCTGGTTCAAGAATCAATATCCCTCTCTCCTATGTTAATGCTCCAAAAAGAATGTGTGCATAATACTCCTAGCAACTTCAGAATAAATTGACTCAAACCAACAAAACAAGGAAATACAAAATTAAGACTCCTAACGATTCGTGCTCTCTGCTTTTCCACTCACATACACACACTGTACCATTATCACAGCTAGGGATGTTAAATTTCAAGTAAGTGACTAATCGAATAGTTGATGCAATTCGCATTGACTGTTTGATTAGTTGATAGGGCACCTCTGCCTTTCAAGTGTAGCAACAGCCTTAGGGCTATTGCTACACTTCAGAGGTGAAAGTGCTTCCCACAGCGTTTCAAAGTGGCAACGCTGTGTGGAGCCGGGGTCAGCTGGAGATTCCCCCGCTGACCCTGGGCTCTATGTGGTACTGTCGCTTTGAAACGCTGCATGCAGCTGGGGGACACTCCCAGCTGGCCCCAGGCTGCATGGGGTGTTCCAGAGCGGCAGTACTGCATGGAACACGGGGTCTGGCCCCAGGCTCCACGCGGTGCAAGGTGGGGGAAGTGACTAGTCAACTAGTTGTTCACATCCCTAATCACAGCTATCTTAGGTGATATGTAGTGCAGCTTTACCCTTCTCCATAGGTCCAGTTAGTTGTGGGGTTTTGGTGTAATAGTATGTTGTAATAGTAAGGATTAACCTGGGATCTCCACTGTGTATCTCACTTTTCTGGACATGTGTTCTATGTAGACCTATGGCTTATTTTCTATTTATGCTAACTTTGTATTTCTAACCAGCTAGAATAAACCTGAATCTTAACCCCATCAATTTTTTTTAAATCATTTGCACAACTAGCGATCCATTCTGTCACAGGTATATTCAATTCAGAAGAGGATTTTTAAATAGTAATTCTCAATAGATCAGTTAAAAATTGTGGTAAAATTGGATAACTACCATGAAGGGATTACTGTTCATGATTATAATAAAATAACATATTGTCATCTGGAGCAGGGTAGTGGAATGGCCAGACTGACTGTTCCCTGATATAAAAGCAATAAATTAAATTGAGATTAAATTCCATTAATTTGAAGTAAGTGTGTGTGTGTGTGTGTAATTTGCACTAAATATGTTGCTCTTTTGAGCTTTCATGATACCTGCATGGTAGTAAGAGATACAAACTCAAGTCATGTGTAATTTAATGTAAAAAATGACTGCAGAAGTAAGGTTGTTTGGTAGTATGTTTTTTTTTTTTTACAGAATGTTGAGCTGAGCAGAACTCAGTCACCTGAAACCTAAGAGATACAGATTTTTTTGTTTTTGTTTTTCATCAAAAGTTTTAGTGATTAGCCATCAAACATAGTGCATGCCAGTAAAAATGAAGAATATGAGACTAAAATAGGGAAAGAACAAGTTAAAAATTACAAGTTAGATGTCTAGAAGCTGTTTAATTTGCTCATCACCTGTGTTGATCTTTTGACTTAAAACTGGTTTCCTTGCTTCCCCCATCAAAGTGATATTGAAAATAGTGTAGTGGACAAAGTATAATGGAAACAGAGAGACAGCATGGAAAATGGGGAGGAACCATCTTGACACTAAAATGTTTAAAAGAGGAAAGCTAACACCAGTCTACTGATCTAATAAAATACTGTTCCCAGCTTCAGATTAATAATTGCATCATTTGCTTGTGTGGGATTGTGTGTGTTGAAGATTTAAAAGCATTGCAGACCTGAACTTCTCAATCTTTCCTCTAATTGCTTTTTTCCCATGGGAGGCCGGGCAAATATTGAAACATGTAAGTTGAACTTTACTTCCAAGTTCTCCTGACTATATTGGGTTGCACTGAGTTAAACTATTTCATTGGCCCAAAAACATAACTAAGGCTAAAAATAAATTAATGTCTATGAAAGCCACATACGAAAAGGCAACCCTAGGGAAAGAGTTCTAGCAACAGATGCTTGGAACATGTGTGTGCATGAAGAAGTGGGATTCAGTGCAAGAAAAGAGAGGTTACTTTGCAAAGTTAAGTGTACATGCTGGTCAAAGGAAGAAAAAACCAGTCAGTCTAAGAAAGGGACTGGTCCACCAGTTAGAAGCCCATATTTTCTAGCAAACCATTCTGCATGTGTCAGGTACCTGTTTTATGAAGGTAAATGCTAGCCTAGCATTTGACAATGTGTCACGTGACATGTTACCCATTATATGCTCAGAATGTGGCAAAGTTTGCTTGTCATTACAAATGTTTGAACCACTTTTATTTAGAAAAAGGATTATTGAGCTGGACACTGGGATGATTTTATTTAAAAAAAAACACCCTCAAAACTGTATTTCTGCGGCTATGAAAGATAGACTTGAAGACCTCTCACCCTCATGGTTATTTGAAGATAATTAATGGACGTTTGAATCTTTATCCCAAGACTACTCAACACGTGGCCTGCGGGTGGGATCCTTTGAACATGGCTTCTTCTGGGAACATGCTACACAACAGCGAGGCGTCTCTCAGATTGGGTGAACATTGAAAGACGCAAGTGGACAGGCTGGCTGGAACAGTGGGGTACAGGATGTCGTCATTTCTAGCCCCCATGGAGGAGGTGCCAGGAGCGCCATGGCATTATGGGAAGTGCTTTGTATTCATGCCCATCAATGTGAAAGAAGCTATTTGCACATATTTGCATATATATTTGCAAGTATATGCAACCACACCTAAGTTGCAGCCCTCGGTATGTGCTGTATCATTGTGGCCCCCAAGGCTTCCAAAGTGGAGTAGCTCTGCTTTATCCCTTTCAAAAAATTCACTTGTACATTGGATATGAGCATTGTGTGGGGATGTACTGGCTCAGGGTGCGTCTAGACTGTTTTTCTTTTGAAAGAAGATATGCAAATTTGGTGTGAATTTGCATATCTTCTTCCAAACGCTTTTTCAAAAGTGGTTTTTTTGAAAAAGCAACCAGTGTAGACGCAGTTCTTTCGGGGGAAAAAAACCCTTTTTCGAAAGAACCAGGTTTACAGCGTTCTTTCGAAAAAGGGATTTTTTTCAAAATAACCATGTCTAGACTGCTTGCTTTTTCGGGGGGAAAAAAAAACAAAAAAAAACCCCTCTTTCGAAAAAGTGTTTGGAAGAAGATATGCAAATTCACGCTGAATTTGCATATCTTCTTTCGAAAGAAAAAATGTAGTCTAGACGCACTCTCAGAGGGAAATATGCCACCCACAGAACCGTATTGACAGTATACATTGTGTCCAAATACATTGTTTTCTAGTTAAAATGTCTAGATTGCAACCATAGCAGAATTTCCCATAAGTTCTTAGGCATCAGGTGTTTTGAAGATTTTATTCTTTAGTTAAATCTAGAAGGTGCATTCAAAGCATTTTGAATGACTGTACAACGATGGTGGACTGGGATGGTGGAAGAACTGGTAGTTCTGAGTAGTGTGAGGATGAAGATTTTAAACAAGGTATATAATTTGCAAGTGCCAACAATGTGTATCTGTGGAGAAACTAGATCTAAGTATTGAAATAATTCTTTGCATTAGTGCTCTGTAAATGAACTCTTCATATTACTCAGCTAAGCTTGGTCTTAGGCCATATCTACACTACAAAATTAGTGTAGCCCAGTACTGATGTTAGACTTACTGGCCTGTAATTGCTAGGATCATCTCTAGAGACCTTTTTAAAAAATTGACATCACATTAGCTATCCTCCAACCATTTGCCATCTAGTCTTGGTGACTTATTACTGTTAAGTTTATCAATTTGTTACAGAACCTCCTCTAATAAGACTTCAGTCTTATTGGTCGCCTAAATAGAATGGCTTTTATCCACCAAGAAAAGACCCAGGATTTAAATGGTTGTTAGTTGACGCAGCATCTCAGGCTCAGTTCACCAGCCCTTCCTTTGTTGATGGATTATTGTATGTAGAGTAACTGGAGATTGTGGAAAAAATACTACAATCCTCTGAAAAATGTGTAAAAATCTAAAATTTGCTCTGACAAATATTTAGGAATTCTGTAGCCTAACCTAGCAGCTGAGAACATGATTGAGGGAAGGACTGCTCTGTTGGCTACTCAACACTTGGATAGGTATGGCTAACAAAAGTAATCCTCTTTAAATTTAGAGAGCATTTAGAGATATTCAAGAACAATCTGAACTTTCCAGGAGGCCACTGTCTAAATAACACTGGTGACAGCTTGCGCCTGTTAAAGAATAAGATTACATGTGCTTTTGCTGGAATAACCCAATGAATTAAGCACTGGTTCCTCCTTGGTGGTTTCTCTCCTGCTTTGGGAAATGTATGTACTGGATACATTATCTTATATCTGAAAAGGGTACGTTTTCTTTCCTAATTCAGATTATTGGTGATATTCAGTTACACTGTTTTCCTTGCCTGGCAGAGAGATGGCTGCAGTAAATTAGAACTCCAGGAGACCAGATTAACAGATAAGAATTGTCACCATCACCTACCTACCTTCCTTTTCCTCCTTACTGTAGACTTGTTATTCTAGCTCAGAATCTCCCCCAACATCTAGATGTTGGCCCATATTATAACACATGATAAAATCTGGCAAAGTTGATAGCAAACAGCTCGCATGACCTTGAATTAAGATTTTAAGATGCTAAAAAGTTGTTACACTTGGGCCAGGTCTACACCACTTGATTGCTGGTATAATAAAGCTAGTAATGAATGTGATTTTAAAAAATACTTAATTTCTCATTCACTGTTAGTGTAGATGTAGAAGAATTGGTTTTTCTGGAATAGTTTATTTTATTTGTATATCTGGTACAAACTGTACCTACACTGGGAGGGTTTACCATTTGATTCCATGTAGGTTCTGATGCTGCACTCATTTCCATAGTATCTGAGCACCTTTCAGTAGTTCGTTAAGCAGCATAACCGTACATCTGTACATTCGGCAAAGGAAGATGCATACTCAGTGCAACACAAAGTTTTGGTTATTTGTATAAAATGCATCTTTTGTTCCATATTTACATTAGAGAAGGCAAAGTCAAAGAAATGCACATTGGACCTGGTGTGGAAAGTTGTAGTTTGTGATGGTTCGCAGTTATTGGAGGAGTTCCATGCTCTTGGACCTCCTTCCCTCCTCCCCCCCAATTAAGTTTTATCTCCTGTACAAATGAGCTTTAACTTATCGTTGAGAGTTGCTTTGTGCCAGAGGACCTGATGTAACTACACTGGCAAACTCAGAGTATAAACAGGACCTATGGTAATTCTCACAGGATAAGTGTAATCAGTAACTTTAAATGTTGTGTTGTGGTGTAGGAAGGATGAGAGAAGAGAGAAACATCAATTTGTGTGTCTGTTTTAATGCAGAATTCTTGATTTCTGCTCCTTGAAGCCGAAGAAACAGATTTGATTATGATTAAATAATGAAGACTTTTTTTATGGAGGAGAGGTTGAAGATGTTTGCATGTTGGCTGTTGACTGTATGCCATGTTCTTGCCCAGTGCTATTTGAAATGGCAGAATTTTGATTCTTTGTTTATAAAGCTGTGTGTTTAAATTGGAAATATATTAACTTTTTAGTTTTCATTTGGAAGATTCAACTGAACTCTAAATCTACTATGGAAAAAAAGGGGGGGGAGGGAGAAAAAGTGATTTAATTCTCAGTTTCAGCTCATATTTCTGTCTCAGTTTCCCAGATGCTTTCACTGTATTGTCTGTGGGGAATGACTGTAAAGGCTGGGCAAGCTTTCTCTTCAGCTCTATAAAAGCTTGTCTGTTGGCTTTTGTTCAGCCCCCAACCATGCACTCAGGCAGCCAACAATTCAGTCTTTTCTGTGTGGGTATTTTTCCCTCAAATGAACATGTGGATTACTTTATTGACAGTGTTGAGTCTTAAGTATTAGTCAAAGTTTATACAGTATTTCAGACTGACCTGTCCTCCTCCTTTTTCATCTATTGTCAGGTTGCTGGCTATTTATGCAGTGTAATTACTGTACAGAGATGGATTATTTTAAAGAGTAACTTACTGCACTCTCTAAATTTGTCATCATTAAAAGCCCCAGTTCATGAAAAGACCTTTAGCAGGTGCTGAAAGTTAAACAATCCTGAATTTAGCATTATTGAATAGGTAGCAGTGGGATCTGGGTACTGAAGCTGGAGAGAAAGGGAGGAATTGTGCTGCAATTGAACATGGGGCACTTCAATAAAGGAACAGCTGCTAATTGTGTTACAAATGTAAGTGATAACTCTAAATAGCAATTTTGCTGTCTTGTTTTGCCTTCAGCTTCAAAGTGCTTAAAAAAAAAATGATAGAACTTCAGTCACCCTGTGAGAGAGAGATGTTACTGTCTAGTGCTTTAAGAGGTTTGGATGCATACAACAGATATTGGCTCTGAAGGACAGTTGTATGATTTTCTTTTTTCAAAGGATGTAACTAGAATTGTACATTTATGTTTCCAATTGTTACAAATTTGAATATGAATACCTGAGCAAGGACCCTAGAGTTGGGCCCACTGTCTCCAGACTTCAGCCTGTGCATTAAAAAGCAGACAGGACTGGTATATTTGATTAAAGTCTCAGAAGAGACCAAAGAGACATTATTCTCCCCAATTAGACATGGGCATGGATACACTGTTCAGTCAGCGGTTATTCAGAGCAAATGTTGGCATTGACTTCTGATAATAATAGAAACCCCCAAAATATTCTCTACTTTGGTCAAGGAGAAAAATGTCAGAATCCTGCTAGCAAAAACCAGCAGCCACTACTAATGTTCTAATTGTTTGGACAAGACTGTATTTCAAATAAATATTTAGAAAAGTTTATGGAGTTAGTCTTGAAAGTTTACACGTTAATTGTATAAAATTGTAGTATGTGTTCAAGACTAGTGCATGGAATCAATCTTTCTTTAAAAGCTGATTGCAGGGGACTTCATGAAGTTACAAGGTAAACTTATGTCTGTGTATTGAAGTCTTTAAAGGGACATAATATCCATGTGACATCTTTGTCTAAGCCATTTGAATCCTCACACATAGTGATTGGACTTGACCTTGAAGAGTTTTTGGTTGTGTTTTACATTTCCTTACTGGTGATGAAGATTAAATTAACTTCTCTGAATTGGAATCTATATACCTATGCCCTAATTTAGCAATTCATTTTTGTCACTGTTTCAGTGTGAAAATGGCAGGTGTTTAGGAAAGCATTGTTGTGGACTCTCATAGTAGACTTTTCATTGTTATCTAAATAATTACTTTTTTTTTACTGATTGCAGAAGAGAACTTCATGTGTTTTGTGGTGGAGATATATAAAGGTAACTCGGACATCACTGCGTATTCTCTCATCTTACAAAAATGAGACATCCAATCAAATAGAAAAATAAATTAAAACTTACTATATCGTTACACTTTGTATAATTCACATATGGAACTTATTGTCACATGATATCGTCTTGTCCAAGAGCATAGAAGGACACAGCTTCAGAACATAAATTAACCACTAATATATAGGAAGCATGGACAAGATTTTTACAGCATCCTTGAAAACGTGTGGTTTTGATTATTGTTAGAGATAGCAGAAGGGACTATATAATCGGGCAATTAATGTGCTAATCTGGTTTCATTTAATGATGGGCAATTATAATGGTGCACATTATTTCATGTAACTTATAGGATTGGAAGTTCCACTGTAAACAAAAGTGTATTTTATATTTCAAAGTTGTGTTTCATCACCAAAGCTTCTCTCTAATTTTGTTTATAAGCCCATTGAGCAATGTGGACCTGGTCTTCTACATCTTGCATCACTCCAGCCTGTTGTTGCTATTAAGAAAAAGCCAAATAACAGCAATATGAAAGCACTGATAGACACCCATCTCCCCGCTCTCTCTCCCCGCCTGCATTCCTTTAGCACAAGGGTGGGCAAGATGTGGACTGCAAGCTGGATCCAGCCTGCCAAGCAGCTAGAACTGGCCCATGGGCTTCCCTGACAGGACCTTCAGGCACAGAACAGTTGGCTACTTCAGAGCAGTCGCATGCTGCTGTAAGTGGCTGGCTGCTCCCTGTGACTCTCTGTTCTGGGTGCTGCGGGCAGAGGGAGGCTTCACAAAACTAGCCAATGGAAACTGAGAGATTTTGCTGGGGGTGGGGGCAGCACATGAAGCTTCCCCTGGTGCCCAGAGTAGAGAGCCACAGTCAGCCATTTTGACCAGCCTAAGGCTGCAGCAGGCAGTGAGCCTGCCTCAGGGTCCTGCAGGGCTGCTGGCTGGGAGCTGTCTAGATAAGTGCCTTCCAGTCACAGCCTGCCTCTGGCACCCCAACCTCTGGTCATCACTCACTCTTGCCTCAGGTCACCATCCAAATCCTCTACAACCTCCCTCTCATCCTCCAGGTCCCAACTCTCTCCCAGACCCTGCACCTCCTCTTACACCCATCGCCCAGGCCAGAATCCACTCCTGTGACCCATCTTTACATGTCATGCACCCTCCCATCCCTGCACTGCAACCCTAATCTAGGGAGGAGCAGGGGTGATTGATGGAAGGGGTTGGAGACGGAAACTGCTTTGTACTCACTAGGGATGTAAGAATGTAGTCAACTGTTTAACCGATTAACTGATAACCAAAAGCTTATCAGTTAATGCTATAGACTATCCCTCAACAGCAGCTCCTGTCCCAAGAGACTAGGTCTGACTCGGCATTGTAACATGGCACACAGAATTGAAATAATACTCTGGCTTGGCTAAGACACCCCTCCGTCCTGACCAAATTTGAGTGAATGTCATTGTGAGTTGGAAATACATGATGTAAGAAATGTGACCTATGAGGAAAGGTGAAAAAACTGGGCATGTTTAGTATTGAAAAGAGAAGACTGAGGGAGCATCTGATAAGCATCTTCAGTTATGATAGAGACTGTTACAAAGCAGTTGTTCTCCATGTCCATTGGAGGTAGGACATGAAGTAATCAGCTAAATCTGTAGCAGGAAGAACTTAGGTTGGATGTTGGGGACAACTTTCTAATTATAATAGTATTAAGTACTGAAATAGACTTCAAAGGGAGGTTGTAGAATCCCCATCATTGGAGATTTTTAATAACAGGTTAGACAAAGAGAGAGTCTAGATCCGTGGTCACCAATCCATCGATCGCGATCGACTGGTCAATCGGGAGGGCTCACAAGTCGATCGTGAGGAATTCGGGGCCCCCCCAATTCCCCCCACCCCCAAGAAGCCCCACTACCTACCTCCAGTGACAATGGAGGTAGTGCTGGCTTCCTGTGGGGTGGAAGGAAGTCCGGCGGCAGCTGCGTGCCACTTCTGAGGTTTCAGGAAGTGGACTGGCTGCTCCCCTCCCCCAAACACCAGCACGGTACCACAACCGAGGTCTGTGTCGTGCCGGTGACTTGCTGCTCGGGAGGGGTTAGGATTCCGCAGAGGAGGCGCACGCCGGGGCTTCCCTCTTCTGCGGAGGGTGGGGGGGGGAGGAGTCCCGGGAGGAGGCGCGCGCCAGGTCTTCCCTCCTCTGGGGTTGGGGGAAGAGGGGTTAGGAGTCCCCAGAGGAGGTGCGCGCCAGGGCTTCTCTTCTCTGTGGGGGAGGGGGAAGGAGTCCTGGGAGGAGGCGTGCGCCGGAGCTTCCCCCCTCTGCAGGGGAGGAGGAAGGAATCCAGGGAGGAGGCGCGCGCTGGGGCTTCCCTCCTCTGCGGGGGAGGCGGGAGGTGTGTGCCGGGGAATCCCTGTCCCCTACCCCCCACCAACACCCTGTTCCCTGTCCCCACTGGTAATCTGTCCCCTGCTCCCACTGGCACTCTGTCCCCACCCCTGCCCCCACTGGCACCCTTCCCCAGTACCATGTCCCCTGTTCCCACCTGCACAGTTGGGGCCACATTAGTGAGGCTTTTGGGAGGTTTGGAGGAGTTATTTTTTTTTTTTGCATCTCACTTGTGTGGCCCCAACTGACTTTTCTATGGGTCAGTTACAGGTTCCCCGCCCTTCTCATAAATAAAGACAATGCTGAAACTTTTTGTGTTTGACATATTTTATTTAAAAATGAAGCCTGGCCAACAAGCCCCCATCTGGGGCCAAGCCCCCATCTGGCCGCAGCATCATAACACTCCTGCACCTCCCCCTCCCCAACCCTAGATCTGAGCCTATCATATCCTGGAACCCCCTGTCCTGAGCCTCTCACATCCCCAAACTCTTGCACCCCCACATCCTCAGTCTTTTGCCACAACACTTCTGCACCATTCACACACTGCAGATCTGTGTCTTGAGCCCGTCATACTCCCAACCTTCCTGCCCTGAGCGCCTCACATTCCCCAACCCAAACTCCTGCACCCTCACATGCACAAGCCTGTGGCTTGCTCAGCACCCCAACCCTCCCCAGCCTGGAGCCCCCTCCCTGAGCCAGCATTCCCTTCTCCACCTCCTCCTGCATCTAAATTCCCTCCCAGAGCTTGCACCTATCACCCCTTCCCACACCCAAATCCCTCATTGCCACGCCAGAGCCCACACATCCTATCTCAACCCAGTGAGGGTATGGCTAGACTGCGGGGGGTTTTCCGGAAAAACTCTTCCGCATCCAGGGACGCGTTTGTTCTTCCGCTTTTTTTAGCGGAAGATTAAGTTAACCCCTGTATTCCTTGTTCCACGAGGAATAAGGGGGCTTCTGAAAGAAGGGTTTTTTCTGACATTTGGCCCAGTCTGCATAGGCCAGATGTTGGAAAAACCTCTTCCTACAGAAGAATAGAAAAAAAAGCGGCAGTGTAGCTGTACCCTGAGAGTGTATAAGGGCTGGGGATAGCAAGTGGTGGAGAGGAGGAGAACAGAGAGGGCGGGGCTTCAAGGAAGGGGTGTGGTCTTGGGGAAAGGATGGGGCTGTAGATCTTGGCTTGTTCTGACATTTAAAAAGTGATCTTGAGCATAAAAAGTTTGGAGACCACTGGTCTAGGTATACTTGGCCCAGGGGAAGCTGGGCTTGATGATTTTTGAAGGTCCCTTCTAGCCCTATATTTCTATGATTCTTTGCTACACTCTTTTGAACCTTGGTACCTTATATTCTCCTCATTGGCTCAACTACTCATTCACACAGAGGTGGATTTTCTAAAATGTTTATTTTTCTAAATTGCAGTGCTGACTAGCTTTATTTCCTGCTCACTTCAAAATAAACAAAACAAAAAAGACATCTTCCACTGTTAAACAGGATTTTTCCTCAGACTTTCAGTATGTGATATGGCCTATAGAAAGAAAGGTTAATTTGCAAGTCCTGGGAGCAAAAGACCTTTCTACCTGCTCAAACAGTTGAGCTGCCCTCTTTTTGTCAACACTCAGCAAGAACTGGTTCTGCTTCGGTTCAATACACCTCTTTCTTTTTAGCTAATTCCCAGGAATCTGCAACCATAAGGCCAAGGATCTGCACCAAAAGGTCAATTGTGACCAAGCCTCTGCACTCTGTCAGCATGTTTGCTTGATATGTCAAAGACTACTTCTCAAAGACTCTCACTGAAGATGGGAGGGGAATGACAAGAAGCCCCCCTTCTCTGGTTTTCCTTTAATATAGCCAGTGAATTTTTAAAACTAGAGCGATTGCACATTTGAGTTGTTTTGAATATCCTTGTTTTTGGGGGTGGATTTTTCAAGCTTGATCATTTCTTTCTATACATAAAATGAGACTGGTATGTTAGTTCTTGTTTTCCAGGTGACCTGATATAATATTTTAACTTGGATAATGACTTTGACAGGTATTGAAACTTTTTTTTTTTTTTTAAAGCTGCTTAATGTGTTAGATTAAATGATTTTCAGAAGTGGAGTTCCTAGGTTTATAAAATTCTTAAAAGGACAGTTATTTAATGAAAAATGGCTGTTTCTTTCTCTCACCTTACCAACTTCTCAGAGTAAGGCTTTGTTTACCCTTAAAAGTTTAGATGCAGCTGCAGTAGTACTTTTGAACTGAAAGTTACTCTCCTTACTCTTCATAAGGAGAGTAGCTAACAGCGCTGGGAGTGCAGCTCCCAGTAGGGATCTGAATGTTTGACTAATTAACCAGTGGGAGCTGGAGCAGTTCCCCACCTGCTGATCCAGCCCCTGTGGTCATCCCGAGCAGCCCCTGTTCTCTGTGCCACAGGCAGGTTGGGCGGGGGGCGAAGTGGAGAGGAGAACAGGAGCCAGTGCTGGGAGGAGCTGGCTTAAAAGCTGGTTCCGTCCAGCACCATCTCCGGGGTGCCGCCTGCGTGCCGCCTGCTTCCCCCCCTCCCCCCACTGCCTTTATCAGAGCAGCGGGGATAGGGGATGCTGCAGTGAAGCAGCCCCTGTCCGCAGGGGTCCCAGTGGGGAGCTGCCCCTCCCCACAGACAGGGTGCTGCCACCAAGCAGCCCTGTTCGTGGTGGACAGGGGCTGCTGGACTCATCACGAGCTGGGACCGAGCAGTCCTGGCTCGTGCGAATCACGGCAGCGCAGGTGGCTCTCAGAGCCAGCATGAGAGGGACTGCTCGGTCCTAGATCGAGCTGGCTCCTGGAACTACCCTCGCTGCTGCTCTGCAGAGCGGTCCTATTGACTAATCATATAGTTGATCCAATTATATCACTTTGGATGTTTATCACTAGATAGGCATGCTGACATCTTCAGCTACATCTGAAAATGTTGAGATGAACAGAAAGTAGATGACTTGATTTTCAGGAAAGTATCAGAACTTTATTTTTTGGCTTTCATTTTGTCCAATATGTAGTTTTTGTGTGGAGAAACTGCAGGGTTTTTTTTTTTTTTTTTTTTTTTACCAGCTGTGCCCCTCACTGGTAAGAAGCATAATAAGAAATTGCAGCGTTTAATGGACCCTTAGCACAGCTGCACTATTCAGGTAGCTAAAATGCTTTTTGTTTCATCCACACTGTTTCCTGAAGGGACGTCTCTTTCTTCTTTTTTATGGCATTACTGGAGAAGAACGAGATATTAATCTTAGGAGCTTTTTATTGGTTGGCTAGTTTTTCATTTTGGAATCTAAAAGTGTTCCCTGAATTTTTCAGTAAATTGAGAAATGTCATACTGACAGTCTTTCTGGTGTTAGAAAATAATTTGTCAATTGCATATATGCATTTACCACATTCTTTTGGTGCACTCTTTCATGCCTTTAAAAATATATATTCTCAGGAAAATCAGCTGGATCGTTAAGTGTTTTTTTTTTTAATTTGATACTCTTGGGTTAATATAATGACAAATTCAGAATAGTCTCCCATGATTTATTTTGTCAAAGCTTGCAGGTGAAAATTCCTTTCGCATAATCAGTTACTTTATGGGAAAATTCCAGTGAGCCACTGTCATCCAGTATCTTAAATAACTAATATATATTTATTATATGTGTGTTTCATACTATTTTTTTTAGAAATCCCTGTCTGCTTCAGTACATTTATCTGAATTGGGGTTGGCAGTAATTTTTGGTGGGGGGGCCAATCCAAGATTTTGGAAAGTGGTCAAGAGCTGCATTTTTCCATGGAAGGCTTGTGGGGTCTAGGATGGAGGTTGGGTGCAGAAGGGCACACAAGATAAGGGACTGGGGTGCAGGAGACGGTATGAGTTCTGAGAGGGTGTTTGGGTGAAGGAGGGGATTGTGACCTGGGACGGGAGTGGGGTGCAGGGTCTGGGAGGGTGTTTGGGTGCAGGAGAGGATTCTTGCCTGGGGGAAGGATGTAGGAGAGAGGGTACAGGGCCTGGGAGGGAGTTGTGACCTGGGGCGGAGGTGTGTGTGCAGAGGGTTTGGATGATGACCTGGGAGAGGGAGTTGGGTGTAGATGGGGTTGGGGTGCCAGAGGCAGGCTCTGGCTAGGAGGTGCTTACCTAAGCCTGCATCACCTGCAAGGAAGGCTGGGCTCCCTGCCTACTGCAGTCCCAGATCACTTAGAGCTGCAGGCTGTTCCCTGCATTGGCTTTCAGCTCTGGGATGGGGAAGAGGCATGCGCTGACCCTAGCCCTGAGACCAGTCTCTCAGCTCCTATTGGCTGGTTGTTTCCAGCCAGTAAGAGGTGAGATATAGGCTGGAGTCAATTCCTATTGGCCAGTTGTTTCTGGCCAATAGGAGCTGAGGATTGCGCTGGGGGCAGGGAGATCACACAAAGGCTCCCCCTCCCTCCAGTGCAGAGAGCCACCGGATTGCGCTTTAAATCTGCAGCAGCTGTGTGTCTTAGAGTCCCGGCAGGGTGGTCCGCGGGCTGGATCCGGTGGCTTCGCAGGTCAGATCCGGCCCCTGGACCGTATTTTGCCAAGCTCTGGTCTGGATGGTCCCAATGGATGGCGCTTCATGTTGCTTCATTACTAGGTGAGCTACAGCTGTACCCACTGGAAACCAATTGTGAACACTGGTGAGTTTCATAGGGACCACTCCAGTGCTGATAATCTCCAGGAGTTGCTGCACTTCTAAGGGTATGTCTGCACTGCAGCTTTTCCAGAAAAACAACTGTTTTTCTGGAAAAACTATACTTACGTTCACATTGCTATTGCATTCTTTTGACAGAAAGTCGAAAGAACGGAGGAGTTTTTCTGACAGCAGTAAACCTTTCTACAAGGAAGAAGCCTTTTTCTGAAAAAGCTTTTTGGAGAAAAGGTGTGTGTGGACACAGAAGAGGGAGTTCTTTCAAAAAAAAGAGGCCTCTGGGAAATAACACAGGTGCCCTGGTGGCCACTGCATCCATACTAATGTGAACGCTATCTTTCGAAAAAGCAGATAGTTTTTTTGTTGTTGTTGCGCTTTTGCTGTGTGGATGCTCTCTTTCGAAAAAAGTTTTTCCAAAAAATCTCTTCCAGAAAAACTTCTTCTGAAAGAAGCTTGCAGTCTAGACATAGCCTGTGACTGGATTGGTATTACAGGTGCCTCAGCTGCTTTAGTCCCTCCGACTTTAGAGGTTCTTGGGGACTGAATTGAGCATAATTGGAAAATTGAAGCGTTCACTGAGAGAGGCAATACCAAATAACTGGCTGTCCAAATCAAGCAGCTGTCTTTTGCTTTGAATAATGTTGGGGAAGGTAACTGTTTGCCTGGGAGGCATCCCAATTAACTGTCTTAAAATCAGTTAAGTATCATGTACCGAATCTACAATTGCTGAATGGGACTGTTGCATGTGTCATAGTGTGGACTGTCATTTTAATGATACTTAGGGTTGCAAGGTGTCCGGTATTTTCTCCTCCTGTCCGGTAAAAAAAAAATTCAGAAAATACCGGACACCTAAGATGGCCGGTATTTTCTGATTTTTTCCCCGGCCAGGAGGCGAAAATGCCGGGCACCTGGCAACCCTACAAACACTCAGCACCCGGCCTCCCCCCTCCCGGCCCCCAACACCTACAGCCCCCAGACCCCATGCTTACCTGGTTCCGCAAGGCTTCCGGCACAAAATGGCCACCGGCAAAAAGACCAAGGGGAAGCAATGACTCCCATGGGTCTTAGTGTTCAACCGCTCCCCTGTTCCTATCCCTGCACTCTCTTAAAGGGGACATGCTGTTTTATTTTAATTTTTTTTTTTTTTTGCTTGTCTTGGAGTCCCCTTTTTTTTTTCCCCCCCTTTTCTTTCTCAACAACTTTTGTCCGTCTCTTCTCCCTCCCCCCCCTTTCTTTTTCTTCAACAGAATTTTTTCCTGGTGTTTTGGGGAGGGGGGCAGCTGTTTGGTATTTCTGTTTCAACCTTCTGGCAACCCTAATGATACTCTGAGTAGGAGCCTAGTTTCTGGATAGATAGTAGAGACTGGAAGTATCTGCTACACTATTGGAAGGCATTAAAGATCAGAGAGCTATGAAACTGGTGAAGTGTGGTAATGAATTTCCATCTTTGTGTGTCCAGTGTCACAAATAACTAAATACTGTCACTAAACAATCTAGACATTTGTTTTCAGAATGCTTTTTTATGCATATCTGAAATATTTTCCCTATAGTATGTATAGTTTGTGAGCTTTTTGGAATGAGGACCCTTTTACCTACTCCCCCTCCATCCCATTTATAGAGGCAAGGTCTACACTGGCAGAGAAAATCGATATAAGACACACAATTCCAGCTAGTATCAGAGGGGTAGCCGTGTTAGTCTGGATCTGCAAAAGCGACAAGGAGTCCTGTGGCACCTTATAGACTAACAGATGTATTGGAGCATAAGCTTTCGTGGGCAAAGACCCACTTCGTCAGATGCATGTAGTGGAAATTTCCAGAGGCAGGTATAAATATGCAGGCCGGAATAAGGCTAGATATGATGAGGTTAATTCAGTCAGGGAGGGTGAGGCCAGCTTCTAGCAGCTGATGTGCAAGTGTGAACACCAAGAGAGGAGAAACTGCTTTTGTAGTTGGCTAGCCATTCACAGTCTTTGTTTAATCCTAAACTGATGGTGTCAAATTTGCAGATGAACTGTAGCTCAGCAGTTTCTCTGAAGTCTCTGGTCTTGAAGTTTTTTTGCTGCAGGATGGCTACCTTTAAATCTTCTACATGCATCTGATGAAGTGGGTCTTTGCCCACGAAAGCTTATTCTCCAATACATGTTAGTCTATAAGGTGCCACAGGATTCCTTGTAGCAATTCCAGCTAGGACAGTAGTTGAAACCCTGTGTTTGACTTCATTTAGTTACCTGCAAATATCATGAGGGTGACCTCATTGTGAAATAAGAGGAAAAGGGACTATGAGACTGACAGCTGTCTTCATTAAAATAAGTTGCAATTGTTCATTGTTATGAATGAAAAAAGACAATTAGAAAAGCACAAACATGTTAACTTTCTGTGGTGTAAGAGCTTCTTTGCATTGAATGGTGCATGATGGAGCAATCATTTTTCCTTTCATATTTAGAGGCCAAGAATTTAATGTGCACCTGTGTTATGTTTTGTCTTTGTCATGATTAAAAAATGGCGAAGGAGGTGATTTTCTTCATTGAAGCTTCTTGCTTGAAACCACACTTCTATTTGGAGAGGAGGATAAACATAGCTTTAGTGAAAGCAAGCAAACTGCTGAGAGATTGTGGGGGTAGGGTGGTGGTTTACTATATATATTGTTTTGAGGAAGATTATATTATTTTAATTATCATTGAATTGTGGTAGTTATTGCATCTGTGTATTCATCTGACTTATCCAGTGCAAATACATCAATTTATATCATGATTTAAGCACACAGATTTAATTCTTTAATCATAGGTGCCTAACTTTAGGTATCTAAAATCCAGATGTGAACATCTGAAATGAAGTGACCAAATTTTCAGAGTGCTAAGTGTACTTTGCTCCCATTAATTTTATCTGGAATTGAGTGCTCAGAACTTTTAACAGCCAGGCCACTATTATTGTCACCCACTGAAGCTGTGCTTGTTTAATGCAGAACTGGGGCTTGTCACTTCTTTGTATTTTTGCAGTTGATATAAACTTTCTAAGCTAAAGCTTTTTTTAAATTAGAACTTGAATCAACAACATTCTGGGCCATAGTCTGGTAAACTACCCAAGGGAACTAGATGGGTTGGAGAACATTTCTATTTTCCATGGTTCAGATAATCAGTCTTCTCTTTTCTTTTTCCTTAAAGGGATTTTGGATTAAAATTGAGAAGAAGGGTCTGGGTTTATAATACTCATAAATTTGTGGACAGATTTTTTTTCAGTATGTATGAGTTTTATAGTCTGCTTTGTCTCCGTTTCATCAGACATAGCCAAAATGGCTAAGTGATTCTGCTTAGTGTTTGGGTGAGATTTGGGCATAGTTTCAAGTTAGCAGGCTCAGATTTCATCCTTCAGACTGATATGATGTTGGTTGGATGGGAGAGGGTAGGAAGCCATTTGTTGGCATTTTGCCATTGACTTCAAGAGGTCCAAGACTTCAACTCTGGGGCTTAATAAACGATGCAAAAATCTCTTGCTCTAGTGGTGCTCACAAACCTCACACACACATTTCTGCAATGAAATCTGTGCCTGTTGCATCTTCAAAGCACAAAAAGGCTGTAGTATGTAATTATTTCAGTGAGGACAGAGTCAGCATCTGTGTTACCTTTAATGCTGAGTGATGTTGTATCATAGATCTGAATGAAGGTTAAAAGTTCGAAAGCCTGTAAGCAATACTGATTTTTTTTTTTCAATTCTTAAAACTTTTCACTTTTGTCATAGGAACTGGAAGCAAGTTCACAGTGATTTAGTCTCCTGAAAACAGCTGTACTTTAATTTTTCTCCATATTAGGTATATGCAAAAAGGCATATTAAATTTCTTTGTGCAGTTGGAAATCCGTCTGGTTTTGCCTCTTGTACAATCAAAAATAGGGGTGCAAATTTTATTTTAACTTTTTTAAAATTTCCCTCTTTGGGCTGTGGCCAGGCATGAGAAATGTCAATCCACAAAATTAAATTATATAGCCAGTAATGAGTAAGTCTAAGACTATTCATAGCTGTCATGGGTGTCACAGAAGCCATGGAATCTGTGACTTCTGTGACCCCCTACATGACATGTTCCACTTCAGCCCCAGAGCTCTGAGCTGCCATAGAGGACCCCTTCTTCCACTGTAGCGCTGAGCTGCCACAGGTAGTGGGGGGATCCTGGGAGTTACCACCCACGATGGATCCTGGAGTTGTTAGCTGCAGTGGAGGTGGGTGTTGGATTCCCCTTGTCGCAGTGGGAATCGGGATCAGCCCCATTTTGTCGCGGTTATTTTTAGTAAACCAGGGACACGTCACAGGCTTCCATGAATTTTTATTGCCCATGACTTGTCAAAAGAAATCTGACAAAATCTTAACCTCCATTCTGAGTAATTAGGAAAAGGGAGATTGTATAATAGAGGTTAAGTGGCATATGATAACAAATGGATGCTATAATTTAACAGAAAATACACTGTTTAAATTTCAGTAATGCAATAAAAAACACCTGTACTATACTGTAGTTGCCTTTTATAGAAATTAATGTCCTAAAAAAAATCCCAGAGCTGTCTCACTTTACCCCTATGGTTTGTTACCAACCACAATTTAATCAAACAAAAATCATGATCCTGTAAACATTCTAGAAGAATGGAAATGAAATAGTTAAGTGTGCAGCTTGACTTGACTTAGAGGTGGAAGAGGGGCTTTTATTGAAGCAGCTCTAAAAGACATTAAACTGTAGTCTTGGAAATCCTCGCACTTTCTTTTCTTTTGATTTTTTATGTGAGCAAAGTTATTGTGAATATTTCTTCATGGTAGAATTAATTTGCTTGATGAGCGCTGGAGTCTGAGCTGTTGTGCTGGTCTGACTTAGAGGCGAGTAGCCTCTTTGCAAAGCTGTCCACTCAGTTCATTCAGGCTGGCATTGAACTCACTCATATGAGGTGCGAGGACATGTGGGGGCACATCCCAGCAGTGTTTGTAGTACAGGTAGGTGGATCACTCTGATTCTTTCCCATGAATTGTGGTAGAACTAGTCTGTCCTTCCCAGCAAACAGGGAATTGTTGGAAGAAACTGAAGGACTGTTGTCAGCACTTGAGTGTGTTGGGTGTACACTGCCAAGTGAGTTACCTGCCCACGTGAATGTGGAACCTGGGCTGTAACCAGCATCCCGACCTGGACCAGTTGGCCCGGATTGAAAGCACCACCACGCTTGGGTGAGAGATTTTTGTGTGTGAACAGAAGGGAAGAAAGATCTTCAGCCAACGCTTCAGTGAAGAGAAACCTTGATTTTTCCCAAATGAAGCACAATATATATTACATATATGTTCATTCTGTGCCATAATCTGGTGTGCTGGATCTGACTGCTCCAAACAATTTCATTGGGACTAAAATCTGCAGGCTTCCAAATCATGGAGAAGAAAACAAAGAGCTGACTATGGGGTTTAAAAAAAAAACTATTGGAGAAACTGAACAAAGGTCAAGGGAATTGGTTTGAAATGATCTAAAATTTTAATGTGAATTTGTGTGGCCATGTATATATTCTGACAAATGAAATGGCCCTGTTTATGAAATCTTGAGGACTTTCCTTTGTCACTAAGCTTTCCTTACCTGGTTTTGCTTGAATAATTGCATTTTGTTTAAAAGGCGAACCAGAGGGAGAAGGAAATGAGATGATTTAGCAACTAATGAGCTATCTGTTGCAGCCTGAAGGGTTGGTCAAGCAGGGTGGTCAGTACCTTGGAACTTATTAACCTTGGGAAAATATTGGCTGTGGGGGAAAGAGGATGATTTAACAATTTTTAAGGATTCTTTATTCTCTTTGTACAAGTACTGTTGGAGTTGCTTTTTCGAGTTTCTAATTGCACCTTACTATGCAGCTTGGCCAGATAACCTGCCAAAGGTGCAATTTAGGATTTTCTTCTAAAGTAAGATTAGGTTTCTTTTCTTCTTGACAGATAAATCATTCCTCCATGCTGTGTGTGTCATCCATTCTCTGTAAACACCCATGCAGAGTGTAAGTTGAAAGTAGAAAAATCCCTTTTTAAAGAGGGACTGACTCACCTGGGACTGAATTGGCCAATACTTGTGGTGTTGTGATGCATTTCTGTCCGCAGTTGTAGCATTGTATTAAACACTCATTTTGAGTCTGTAAACATCCTTTAACGGAAAAATATGACCTGGAATTTCCTGACTTTATTAAATAAATAAATAAAATAAATGTTGCCAAGAATAACTTAATCTGCAAATATTTCTTAAGTGTGTGTACATGTCAGTTTTTGCTTAAAGCATGGGTGGTCAGGTCCTGTTCTAGCATGTGGACACCATACAGTGACATCTTGGGCCTCTGGGTGCTTAGAGCCTTAGTTTTCCCTTGTCGACACAATGTTTTTCCTGGGTTTCTTATCCACCTGTTTAAGGTGTTGGCCCTGTATGTTGTTCCTGTAGGTACGTAATAGTGTTAATCCTAAATCCTTTTACCCGTTCAGAAGAGCAAAGTTGTTTCCTCTTACCAGTGGCAAAAGGACAGAATTCTCTGATTATACTCTTCCTGGCCCACCATCTGACGTCCATATGTTTCCTCTTTTTAGGGTTAACTCTGAGCAGGTAACATGTTTTTACATGTCTTTGTTTACACAATTTCCTAAGGAGTCATGTGTTACTGTTTTAAAACTGAATTTCCCAGCCTAGATGGTTCCTTTAATGTGATTTGTGTTTGGGTTTGTTTTTTTTTTAAATCAGGTTTTGGCAACCAGTGTAGACAGGGAAAACTGTGTTTTAAAAATATATCAGCTGGTTGCCTCTCTCTAAATCCAGCCTTTCATAAAAACAATTTGCCCGCAAGAAATATGCTCCTAGCACAAAATAACAACAACAAAAATAAACCCCCAAAGAAAACAATCCTCTGTTATCTCTTTTTCTGCTACTGCATACAATTGCTGTCTCCTCACAATCCCTGCACCTAACAGAATCTCTTCTTCTGTGATCATATTAAGAGTTACTAGGGGGCTCCGCTCACCAACCCCCCCTCTGGCTGACTGCTTTCAGGGCCAGAGAGCCTGTTAATCTTGCACTGAATCTAGCGGTGCTCTGCATGGCCCCAAGTCACTGGCACTCTTCTCTACTCCTGCCCACCACACCCCTGGATGGGCCCCTCTGTCCAAAAGCTCTCATCCAGTCCCACCCACCCTTCAGTTGCCAGCCAGTCCCCCCTGCCTGCACCCTTCCCACTCCTGCCCTACCCGCCAATAAAATAGTCTATGGCTCGTAGCCCACCCCCCTCCTTTCATCCCTAGCCCCACCTCCTTCCTCCATTCCTACCCCACCATCCTCCCTAACCCCTCCCCATCTCCTTCCTTCCATCCCTAACCCACCTCCATTCCTACACCCACCTGTACTCCCTAACCCCTCTCCCCACACTGCCTATCCCTACTCACACCACCTTGCTCCATATTCCTACACCCCCATCCTTCCCTAACCCCTCCCCTCTGCATCCCCATACTGCCCATTCCCCTGCCTCCATTCCTGTATTCCCCTCACCCCCACCATCCCTCCTTACTGTACCACCCATCCCTACATACACCCTTATCCCTTTTCCTCCCACCCTACACTCTAGGGATGTTTAAATTTAGATTAATCGGCTAATCGAATAGTTGATGCAATTTGCATTGACTATTCGATTAGTCGATAAGGGTACCTCCTCCTTTGAAGTGCAGCAACAGCCCCAGGGCTGTTGCTACACTTCAGAGGCAAAAGAGCTGTGGGGAGCACAGGGCCATCAGGGGACTCAAATAGTCCCCTGCTTGCCCCATGCTCCCTGTGGCATTTCAAAGCGGCAGTGCTGCATGGAGCCTGGGGTCAGCGGGGGAGTCCCTAGCTGACCCTGGACTCCACAGGGTGCTGCTGCTTTGAAACACTCCATGCAGCCTGGGGCCAGTTGGGGACTCCAGCTGGCCCTGGGCTGTACAGACCATTTTAAAGCGGCAATGTCACATGGGGCCCAGGATCTGGCCCTGGGCTCCACGCGACGCTGAAGCACCCCTGTTTCTCGCGCCCCACCTCTTTTTGATAGCATTTGCTTATCGGATAGTCGACTAGTCTTTCAGATCCCTACTGCACACACCCTCCCTCAAACAAACAACCTAACCAGCAAAGAAACAGCACCAGGCCCCTGTGAATGCTGCTGGGCCTCCCCTCTGTAATTTCTCAGGTTGCTGGACTGCAGCAGCAGTTGTTTCCACTAGGGCAGCTTGGCGCTGGTGCAGCCACTTGCACCAGCAATTTCCCTGATTATTTTTGATGCTGATAGGTTATAGGCAATTCATGTAGAATTTCCTCAAATGTCTCCTGTGGTCTGAGGGAAGAGATGCTGAAAAGAATAATATCAAATTACACTATCGAATGATATTTGAGAGATTTTTAGGAAAAAGCAGAAGCAAAACCTAGAAACTCTGTTTTATAGACAATATGTATATTACCCAAAAGAATATGGCTTCAGAGAAAGAAAGTTCCATCTCTTCTTGAAAACGTCATTTTTTTTTTCTTGACTAGTATGTAGTTCCAAATGATTAGAGTGTAGATTTGAATATAATCTGTATCCTTTCCTTTTTTAAAAAAATAAATATAGGTTCATGTATTGGACAGATTGGGGAGAAGTGCCAAAGATAGAACGTGCTGGCATGGATGGTTCAAGCCGCTCCGTTATAATAAACACAGACATTTATTGGCCAAATGGATTGACTTTGGATTATGAGGAATGGAAGCTTTATTGGGCAGATGCTAAACTGAACTTCATCCACAAATCAAACCTGGATGGAACTGATCGGTAAGAAATTTTCATGTGACCTATGTAAAAAATGCAATGTTTTTTCTAATAGACTCTGTTTAATAAATACATAAGCTCTATAGCAGTTGATTCTAACCAGTCAAACTGCTATGTTAGCACTTATGAATCTCCAAAAAAACCTCAAACAACTGGGATTTGAATGGGTACTCAAATTTGGGTATGGTAGTTCTAAGATGGGACCCCTGAGTCTCACTGTTAATTTTCCTGGCTTTTCTAAGTGGATTTTCTATTCCTGCTTGCTGTAAGAATTTTCTTCTTAATGACAGTATTGTCATCTCTTGCAATTTTATGTCAAGTCTCACACAGTTTGGTCTGTTACTGACATCAGGTAAATCTGGCAGAATCTCTACTTGCATTTTTTCTAAAAACAAACATTTCTAGCCCTTTTGGTTGTGTCTTTAAGGGTATGTCTACACTACGGGGTTTACAACTCCACCGCATCCAGGGAACGCGTTTTCTCTTCTGCTTTTTTTTTTTTTGCGGAAGTGCAACTGTGCTGTTTCGGAAGCCCCTGTATTCCTCATTCCATGAGGAAGAAAGGATTTTCCGAAAGAGGGGGGATTTTCTGAAATTTGGCCCACTGTAGATGGTTCATCAGAATTAGAAGCTGGATAGGAGCTACCCTTGTAGCTAAGAAGGCTTATGGCATATTAGGTTGCATTAGGAGTAGCATTGCCAGCAGATCAAGAGAAGTGATTGTTCCCCTTTATTTGGCAATGGTGAGGCCACATTTGGAGTATTGTGTCCAGTTCTGGGTCCCCCACTACAGAAGAGATGTGGACGCATTAGAGAAAGTCCAGCAGAGGGCAACCAAAATGATTAGGGAGCTGGAGCACATGACTTACGAGGAGAGGCTGAGGGATTTGGGCTTATTTAGTCTGCAGAAGAGAAGAGTAAGGGGGGATTTGATAGCACCCTTCAACTACTTGGAGAGTTCCAAAGAGGATGGAAAGAGGCTGTTCTCAGTGGTGACAGATGGCGGAACAAGGAACAATGGTCTTAAGTTGCCGTTCAGAAGTTCTAGGTTGGATATTAGGAAAAACTATTTCACTAGAAGGGTGGGGAATCAATGGAATGGGTTCCCTAGGGAGGTGGTGGAATCTCCACCCCTAGAGGTTTTTAGTCCCTAGCTTGACAAAGCCCTGGCTGGGATGATTTAGTTGGGATTGGTCCTGCTTTTAGCAAGGGATTGGACTCAGATTAGCTCCTGGGGTCTCTTCCAACACTATGATTCTAAGATTGGTGCGTTCAAAGCTACCTTTCAAGTAGAGGCCTTCTTGATAGCCATATGAATGCACTCTTATTTGGATTACAAGGTGTTGCTCTTCTTTATCAAATGAGATAGTCTGTGCATGAATATTCTCCATGTAAATGTATAACATGTAGCTTATTTCTGAGCTGTTATATGGAAATAATTCATATTGTCCAACATTAAGTCTCAAAGTTTTCTTTTGCAACCTTTTTGGATAGCTTTTAATTAGTTTATTTATCTGTAAGAAGTACTTTGTTACTTTGTCCTCAGGCATCCTACTGCCTTAGCAGTTGTTCCTATGTGAACATAAATTCATGATCAATTAATTGGGCCCTCTGAAGAAGCTATCTAGATCTTTCATTTTAATTTGTGGCTAGGTACATAGGCAGCATTTATGAAACATGTGCAGTGCCTTAATGTGGTATTTATTTGTAATCCATGGTTTCCTGCCATTAAGCAGAGGATAAAACCACAACATGGCTGGCTTGGCAGCACATGCCACATACATCCTGAAGGCTGCTTCTTAACAGTCAAAAAACTTTGTTTCAATGTTGCAGCTAGAATTTTTGTAATAGAATTTCTCTGAGGGATGATGGCAGCTGTATGTAATATTTTTTTAAAGTGGCATAGATAATTTAAGGCTGGGCATAAGGTTTGTAGTTTAACTGCATTTTGGAATGGCTCTGGAATTGTTGACTGGAAAAAAGAAAACTTAAGCAGAGACAAAAAAATCATAGGAGGTTGTTGATACTGCTGGGGGAGGCAGGAAGAGATCTGGTGCTGTGGGGGAGGGTAGGAAGGGGATGGGAATGGGAGAGGTTTGGTGCCCTGGGAAGAGGGCAGAAAAGGGACAGGGTGTAGGAGGGAATTTGGTGCCCTGGCAAGCGGGGGCAGGAGGGAACGGGGGATCTGCCTCCCTCTCCAATTCCCCTATACTGCTCAGCAGGCACCTGGGGCACATAGGCTGCTCCTGTGGGGCAGAGAAGTACTGCAACAGGGCGTGAGCTCCTCACCCCACCCAGCATTTGCTCAGTGACTGCCAGCCCTGCTACCCCAGTTTCCTGTCCCAGCACTGGCTCCACCCAGACCTGTCCCATGAGACACACCCATGGTAGGGCTAGCACTGGGGCTGGATACTGGGGCAGCAGCACATGGTGTTGGCAGGAGAACAATGTGGCCAGGTTGAACACCCAGCTGGGGTCAGAAGTCCCAACCTGTAGTTTCAGAGGGCTCTGGTCCACTCAGGCCCACCCCATAGCCATGCCCCTGGTTAAAGCTCTCTTCTAGTGAAAAAGGAGAACTCTTAAATCCAGTTAAGCAATAGGTGCTTAAAAAGCTTCATCTGGACTGAAGCTGACCACATGCAGTGCACAAAATCACAGCTTGCCGCCTGGCAAATTACATTCATAAGATCGATTTCTCATCCAATTTTTTAAAGACCAAGGATTGTATAATTGTCAAAAGACCCAAATGATTCGATCACACTTGAAACCAGCTTGCAGTTTTTGCCGAATAGAGTAAACACATAGCTTGCTTTATTTTTTTAATCACCTGTTTTAAGCTTTCATGTTTGGATGGAAAAATGAGGGTACTCTTATTAATAACTATACTAAAATAAGACGACAGCAATGGTGGGAGTCATTGGGTGTGAATAGAAAAATCTGGGTAGTGCCTATGGGAAAATACACATAATGTCAAGATCAGGTAAACGTTTACTGTTAAAAGTACCCCATGATCAGAATCGGTACTACCCTCTGTCCAATTCTATATGTGCCAACGTGCTTTCCTAACATGCAGACAAACTCACGTTTCCCAGTGTCTTATCTGTCATTTCCAGTCTTTCCAGCTCCACAGATACCTCACTGTTCCTGCAGGCACTTCTGCATTTTCAATATTTCTTTGCTTCAGGCTTCTTTTCAGCATCTCTCTTCCTAATGGTCTCCTGTGGAACAACAAAAACACGTGAACTTTAAATTATAAACTGAGTTCATCCTTGCCTTGCCTTTGGCTAACCTTTAAAGTAATAGTTGGAATTAGGAGAAAATTAGTGTTTATTTGGGGAAAAATGATAGACAAACAAACAAAAACCGCTTTCTGAATCAGGAGCTTATAACCTGCCTTAAGCATCACTTCCAGCAGCACCTAGTTTTTCCTAGGCACATGAGGGATCCATAAACATTCAGAAAAAAAGTCAGCATCTATCTTTTATGTTGTATTTTTACAAATCCATTCCTAGTGGAAAAAAAGACGATCTTTTCATGTCACTGTTTTTAGTTTTTGAGTCAATATCTGAACGTTAAAAGAGAGCAGGAATTAAAACAAGAAAAAACCTTTGAAAGCATACAAACTTATGAGGTCTTCTTTAAATGCAGACAGACCTAAAAAGGGGTATGAATCCAATCTCCCCACTCCCTTCTGTAGGCCACTTTTTAAAATATATGCATGAACAGAACATACCAAGACACTGTAAAAATAGCAGAAGAATGGGAGGGCAAGGACAATATCACTGTGATTGTGTGCTGTTGACTTTAAAATGTTAGCTTATTTCTAAATTACAGTTAGGACTCATAGTGTAATATGAAGGGATGTAAAGATGAAGGACATGACCCTTTAAAAAATGGAACTTGTATATCATGTAACTAATTGCTGTGTAATCAGGAATCAGGCATTTTAGTAGAAATGACGTCAGTGTTCAGATCCTTAACTAGACATCACATATAATACATTTCAAATATAATTTTTATAGTCTAATTTTTTTCCCCTTGAATGAGAACCTGTGAGCTCTAAAAATGCTATTGGTTGAGTTAATATTTTACAGTACACTGGTGTTAGGGGAAAACGTTTGTTCATGTGGAAGCTAAAGAACCATTGAAACAATAAACAAAAGCAGCTGATTTGACAGGAATTATATAGTTTGGCAAATACGATGTCCTAAATCTGTGTAGATTTGGTTAGTTTTGCCAAGGAGTCAGATGAGAGTACAGAAAAGATTTGCCTCTAACCTTTTTTGTCTTGCATACTATGAGGCAGAAGACAAAGTTACTAGCAGATAAATGTGTTGTAACAAAGAATCCACCAAGAAAGGAGTATCAAATATGAGACTTCATAGGAGAGAGAGTTTAGTAATACCACCAAATACTATTAATCGAGAAAAGTGTTTCAAGCAAGCCAAAGGAAATGGCGGTTTGGTTTGGCATGTATTTAGAAAGTAATGTATTGAAAATTGTATGTGAAAAGCCAGTGTCTCTTGCAGCTAAAGATATCTATATATCTGCATAATTTCTTTGGCTTTCAAAAGGCATTTGACAGCCTGCACAGACCTCTGTTGTGGAATATTCTTTAGTCCCATAGAATCCCACCTAAAGTTGCCAATATGATTAAAATTGTGTATAGACAGGCAAAGTGCTCTGTACGGGAGAACCAGATTGCACAGTGGCTCCAACTGGACATTAGCATGATACACAGCAGTGTTCTATCTATTTGACCTTCTGGTCATTATTGAATTTGTGGCAGTCTATTAGCAACATAAACATAAGTAAATCATGGGGAGATAGCAAAATAAAGATCTAGACTTGGCAGACGATATTGCACTGCTGAGTGACTCCCTTAAAGAATCTAAAAAGATAAACTGGAAAAAGAGCATGTAAACGGGGCTCAAAATTAGTAATGCTAACACACATCTCCTCAAAACCCAGCTTGTGAAGTAGTAACATTGCATTAGAAGACAAAAATACCACAAAAGTGGAACAGTTCATCCACCTGAGCAGCATTGTACCAGCTAATTCAGAGAGCTAAAGAAGGAAGTGACCGCAAGGATAGGAAGGGCATCCACAGCATTCATCAATATCATGGCAGATGGAAATCAAACATGTACCGCATCAGGGAAAAAACCCTTAGAATTTTCAATCTAGACGTAATCCCAGCATTAACCTGAGGCCACAAGTACTGGAGATCTGCCAAAATATCTAGCAAGAAAACTAGACACTGTTGAAAATAAGTGCCTGTGAATGATTCTGGGCATTAGATGGAAAGATTAAATCACCAGTAAAGAGATCTGAGAAATCACCAACCAGTAGCTCTTATCCACTGGAATAGGAAGGAAAGGCTGGGTATATTTGGGGCATTTACTCTGGATTAGGGATGTCAACGAATGGACAACTACACGATTAACTGAGGCAGCAGAGGTAGCAGCGTGGCTGGGGAGAGGGAACAGAGCAGAGAAAGCTGCTTCTGTGGCAGGCCCTACCTCCCTCCTGACAGAGGCTGCTCCACATCTTATGGACTAGCCTCTGTCTCCAGGGCGCGGAGCAAACTGCATCCCATGGAGCAGCCTCTGTCCAGGGCGAGCCAAGACCCGCCACAGACAGAGGCTGCTCTGGAGTGGTAGCTCCTGTTTGGCGGGGATTCGAGCTGCCACCACGGGCAGGGGCTGTTGCTGCGGAGCAGCCTCTGTTTGCGGGGAGGTCAGACCCCTGTGGACAGGGGCTGCTGCCACCCTATGCTGCTGCCTCTGTATCAGAGGCAGCAGCGAAGGGCAGCAGGCAGCCGGTCTGTGTGGGGAGCTGGTTTTTAAACCGGCTTCCCTCGGAGACCAGCTCCCACCTGCCAGCCTGCGCTGCTACCTCTGATTAAGGCAGTGAGAAAAGGCAACTGCTGTGAGAAAATGAAGGAGCCCAAGACAAAGCTTAAGAAGAACCCTTAATGGGGAAGACAGAGTAGTTCATCTCAACAACATAGAGCAGATGGAAGCACCAGCAAATGGCAGAGAGGAGTGAAATAGATGAGTTTCTGCTCAGCATGCCCACAGTGATGCAGGAAGGATGTAGTAATAATATGTGAAAGAGAATAATCTTGGTATTACTGAACATACCAGAAATTGTAGAAATATGCAGCTGTTTTTTTTATTCTCTATTTTTGAGTCTACCTACCATTACTGTATCAAATACTCAATAGCAATCAAAATATATGGATTTAAATTCAACAGGCTACTGTGCTTGTCAGCAATGAAGGATAATATGGTGCATCCATGACATCTTACTTTCTCGTTTTCTTGCCTCCTCCTGGCTGGGGGAAGGAGGAGAGGAAAAGGAAGGGGGTTGAGGGCAGAGGTGGAAGTAAGGGCTGGAGAGAAGTAGGGACAAAATACCAGATCATGCATGATTCAGTGTTTTATTGCTTACTAGAAAGGGGGATGAGCTCCCTCTAAACTCTGCAAGCTTCTGAATCAAAAATGATTATTAGGCCCAGTGACAATGGTAGCCATGTTTCTTCCAGTCATTTATTCAAATAGTAGTACCTGATAGTAAAACTCACCCTCTGAATCTGTGGTATGAAATGAAATTTATAAGAAAATCCAGAGAGCAAATTTAAATAATTATATACAGTTGTCGTCTAGCCTCAGGACTTAACGGCCTGACTGCGTCAGTGATGTCCTTGTTAGATTGAAGGATGGTAGTGGAGAAGTTGTTCCATGTCCTTGTTTTGTAAGAGGAGAGAGGAATGGAGTCTTTTTTTTTTTTTTAAACCAGCAGTATTTCACATTGGAAAAATAATAGTTATTGGCCTATGGAAGAAGTGTTTTTGTTTTCTGAGGCGCTTACACTCCTTATCAGAATGAACCAGTTGCTTTTTGTGGGGCTAATTAAACAAAACTGAATTGCAGACAGCTCTCCTGTGAGTAGAGTACTGAGATAGGTTGGCCTGCTTAAGGCAGCTCTTGAATTAATTTTGTCTTCTTTTACCCTGCAGCAGCAGTTCTAATTAATAAGTTAACACATTACTGGCTGAGGGGAAATGCACTTACATGGTCCCTCAGGAAGTGTTCGTGCTAATGAGATGGGTTTAGAGGCCATTGTCAGAAAATATACTTTCAGCAACTGTCAGACAATTGCCTTGCAAGCATTCCCCGGGTTTTTAATTTTACATTCGAGCATTGTGGATCTACTTTCAAGCATGAAATCACATGTGTCCGTCAGATGATTAGTTGTTGTGGCTTTGATGAAAAGTTAGGAAGTTTTACATTTACAATAGAACCCTTTTATTCTTCTGTGCATGTAATTGATGTATACAATATATTGTGATGTATCACATGGTTGTGTGTGTGTGTTCCTTAAAAAAAATCCTTTTTTTAAAAATCCATTGAAATGGCGCCATCTCTGAGGTGAAAAGTCAATTGCTGTGTTATCACTGCAGAACAACTCAGAAGAGGAAGGGAGGAATACCCTGGCTAATTTAAATGCAGGGGAGGGAGTAGGTGGGCACAAATTGGAGCTAATTCCCCAACTCTTGCTAGAAGTTCCCTGGGCACTTTATTTCAGAAAGATGTAGCAGAGATGCAATTTCCCAATGGCTGGACTTGTGAAGATCTATATGCTAGTGACTCTAGTTCACAATAGGCTGCGTATTTATGGGATCTCTGTGCATTGTTGGGTACCAGGCTGAATGGACAGTGCCTTCATCCACCAAAGTGGTATACCAGTAGCCCAGGAATGCAAACTTACCATTGTTAGAAAATAATATTTACAAAGAACAATACATTTATAAAGAATATTTACAAAGAAACAATAGTTACCTCAGTGGTTTTAAAGTAAAACTGTACAAACACGCACAACAGGATTATAATGAAAGGTGCCATTTCGGGAGGGTGGGGGGCAGCAGCCGTGTGCTCCAGGACATAGCTTGCTTTTCATCCTGTTCTCCAGATGCTAAAGGAGTGAGGGGAAAGTGCTTGCAATCCGTGCATCCCTCTCACGCGTGGCTGGTGAAGGGAACTCACCAGCCAGGTGCAAGAGACATCCACGGATTGTAAGCACTCTCCCCTCACTCCCTTAGCGTCTGGGACAGTGTTTCTGAAATGGTGTTCCACGGAACCCCGGGGTTCCACAAAGTAAAAATAAGGGTTCCACGAGAAAATTCCATTATGATAACATTTTATTATTTTTAAAAAATAATTAATATTATGTGATTTTTTTTTGTTTTTAAATATGTGCAATTAAACTAAATGTTGATCTCGTGACCTTGTTTACAATTTGTTTATTATTATCCTTGCTTATTTTTGGTCTACTTTTTCAGCTCCATATATTAGACTATTAGGGGTTCTGCAAAATTCTTTCCAGTTTAAAAGGGTTCAGTGGCCAAATAAAATTGGGAAACACTGGTCTGGGGAATGGGATGAAAAGCAAGCCATGTTCTGGAGCGCATGGCTGCTGCCCCCCCTACCCTCCTGAAATGGTGCCCTTAATTATAATCAGTTAAATTGTATTTTAATCTAAAAAAAAAAATGTAATTTTTTAAAACATTGCTATTTTCTTGTGGAGTGGTTAGTTAAGTTCCATATGTTTTTAAAACAATTCTGGATTGTATCTACAATATTTCCTTAGACCCTTAGAGAAAATTTAAAGAGCATTTTTAAGAGTAATTGCATAAGTGAAATATAATTTTCAATGCCTCAAATGAAATAGTGTGGAAAAAATAGCACTTGATGATAAATCTATTGTTTTAAAATATCTAGTGATCCTTAAAGCAAGTCAATAACAAAATAAAATAAAGTGAAATACATAGAAGTGTGATCGCTTCTTCTGTCTGTAGAGTTCTTTCAGCATCCCTCATTCGTGCGTGATAGCATCCCGTGCTACTTCTACCCAAAATTCCTCTTCAGCAGAGTTATTTGAATCAAACTGAACTCTCAGGTCATTTCTGATGTGTACAAATGTAGATTGAAATGAGACCAACAGAACCATTTCACCTTCAACCATTGTTTCACCTTTGGTTTTCAAGGGTAAGGCTTTCATAACTTGATTCCACTCTACCATCAAATGTCTTGTTCAGCTACAAAATTGTACATTTTTAAAATACATAATAAACTTAACATTGCATATGTAGTATTTTAGGGCTCTCTTTGCCATTGAGATTTTTAGGAAGTATGATCAGGCAGATGGAGTAAAAGGCAAAAATAATGGAAATATTATCTGTTTTTAAAAAGTTGTATTATATCCTCAAAATAACCTTTACTTCCCCTCTTTCTCAGGTAACTAGAACTGTGCTTGAGCTCAGATAATGATATTCGAAACAAAGCCCGAGTCTGTGTGGTGTATGGGAGAAATCCCCTGTAAACCAAATTTAACTTGCTCAGTTATTTTAAAAAGACTTATGATATCTTGGCAGCAGAAGAAACCACAGGCTCCCTGGAGGAATTGAGGTACATTGGACTGGTTTTTGGTTTCACCACAAGAGATGTAAATGGCTAACCAGTAGGCATCACCCTTAACAGGTGAGGCTTACCAGTTCCAGTTAACCAGTAGGAGCTGGAGCAGCTCTCTGCCAACCCCTACTCCAGCCCCCCAGGGCCTGCCAGAGCAGCCCCCCTCTACCCCTCCATTGCAGGTTACATGCTGGCTCCCTGGGGAGCCAGATGCAGAGCCCACAGTGAACCCTTCCTGGGTGCAGGGCCGGCAAGGGGCATAAGGCTTCATTGCAACTGGTCCCACTCCCGCAGAGTTAGCTTCTTTATTCTGCAGAGCCTGCTGCACATGTAGCCATGTAACCGCTATGATTTTTAGTAGTTACACAGTTACATTTTACAACGAATTTTTATATCCCTAGTCACCCCTGTGTTGCTGAACACCTTGCTCTCTCTTAGCGTTCCATATTTTGTATACATATTTTCCAGTTGTGCCCCTCTTCCCCTCCATCAGTGGAATCTGTCCTTGTCCCTCTCCATTACTGCAAGCAGCTGAGCTTGAGTGACAGCAGAGTTGTGAGCTGTACTGGGGATAGGAGAGGAGCTGGGATTAGAGGCAGAGTTGGTCGGAGGGAATGAAGGAGAGGGAATGAAGGAGAGCTGGGCTGGGAATGGAGCCGGGGTGGAACTGGTGAGGGGGGCAGTAGGGGACTGGAAGCTTGGTGCTCTCTCCTCTCCAACTTCAAGGGGGCTGGCCCAGGCCTGGAAGCCAAGCAGGAGATGGGGCAGAGCAGGGCCCATATATGCTGGAACTAAGGATGCTGCTGCATCCCCTGGCTTGAAATGGTTTCCATCATTTTACAGGGTTTACTGTTTGGTTCAGTGACTCTCAGGGTCCCCACTGTTAAAACTTCCAGCATCTCTGAGCTGGGCTGGAAGCATGGTGCACTCTTCCTGCCATTGGTTCAGTTGAGGATGGAAGGGGGAGCATTGCTTCCCCCCGGACTGCAAGCATGGGGCAAGTGTGTAATTTGGTCCTCTACTTGTGTCCCCGTTGGCCTGACTGGAGCTGTCTGCCTGATATGCATGTCAAACTTAGCGAACAGGAGTGGCTGTCAGGGAGTATCATGTGGAAGTTTAGAGGGGGAGTAGGAAGAAGGCTAGATACACTTGACATTCTTTAAAACTTTAATACTAAAGTAAAACTACCTGATTAAATAAAAAGCCTATCAATAACCTAATTCTCTGTAGGAGAGAATGTAGGCAGAAGCCCAGCAGCAGAGTGGAGGATATCCTGTTTATTACATCCAACGTAGCATGTATGGTCACCTGCCCTATGGACAGGTGGCGTATGTGTGCATTTGGTGCAAGGAGCTCCTGTCCCTCAGAGACTGCATACGGGCTTTGCAGGCCAGGGTGGCTGAATTGGAGGAGCTATGGGAGGCAGAAAAGTATGTAGATGAGGCTTTCTGGGACACTGTAAAATTGTCCCACCTCCAGTCATACAGCCCCTGTGCTGTTAAGGAGGGTGAAGGGCTTAGGGAAGGGGAACATTCAACTGGAGCAGAGGGAAATGATCCCATAGTTGGAACCCTCCTTCCAGATGATGTTGTGGTATCCTCTTGCACTGAGGATACCTCTCCGGGGGAGGGAACTCCAGTCATTAGGAAAAGGCAGGTGTTAGTAATGGGGGATTTGGTCATTAGAAACATAGACAGCTGGGTTTGTGACGACTGGGAGAACCATATGGTGATTTGCCTGCCTGTTGCGAAGGTTGCAGATCTCTTGAGAGATCTAGATAGACTTATGTGTAGTGTTGGGGAGGAGCCGGTGGTCATGGTACATGTAGGTACCAATAACGAAGGGAAGGGTAGGAGAGGTTCGGGAAGCCACATTTAGGCTGCTAAGAAAGAGATTGAAATCCAGGACTTCTGTGGTAGTGTTCTCTGAAATGCTTCCAGTTCCATGCGGAAGGCCAAGTAGGCGGGCAGAACTTCAGACTCTCAATGCGTGGATGAGATGATTGTGTAGAGAAGAGGGGTTTAGATTTATTAGGAACTGGAGAAACACTTGGGAAAGGGGGAGCCTATACCGGAAGGATGGGCTCCTCTGAAACCAAAATGGAACCAGACTGCTGGCACTTAACTTTAAAAAGGTCATAGTGCAGTTTTTAAACTAAGGGCTGGGGGAAAACCAATGGGTGCAGAGGAGCACATGGATCGGACAGAGACATCTCTTAGAGGTGCTTGTATTAATAGAGAGTCTCTGATGGAACATGATAAAGTATGGATAAGATCAAATGAGAAACAGTCAAATGAAAGAAATGGCAACAGATAAATAGTGACAGATTTTTAAAGTGCTTATACACGAACACTAGAAGTCTAATAAGATAGGTGAACTAAGTGCCTTGTATTAAAGGAGGATATTGATATAACAGGTATCACGGAAACTTGGTAGAATGAGGGCAATCAATGGGATATAGTCATACCAGGGTACAAAATATATCGGAAGGACAGAACAGGTCGTGCAGGAAGGGGAGTGGCACTATGCATGAAAGAAAATGTAGAATCAAATGAAGTAGGAATCTTAAATGAACCAAAATGTTTCATAGAATCTCTATGGGTAGTAATTCCGTGCTCTAGCAGTAGGGATATATTATCAACCAGCTGACCAGGATAGTGATAGTGACTATAAAATGCTAAGGGAGATTAGAGAGCTATCAAAATAAAAAACTCAATAATAGTGGGGGATTTCAGCTATCCCCATATTGACTGGGTACACATCACCTCAGGACAGGATGCAGAGATAACATTTCCTGACCCCTTACACAACTGCTTCTTGGAGCAACTGGTTCTGGAACCCACGGGGGAAAGGCAAATCTTGATTTAGTCCTAAGTGGAGTGCAGGATCTGGTCCAAGAGGTAAATATAACTGGATCATTTGGAAATAGTGACCATAATGTAATAAAATTTAACATCCCTATGGTGGGAGAAACACCTCAGTAGTCTAACACCATGGGATTGAATTTCAGAAAGGGGAACTACACAAAAATGAGGAGGTTAGTTAAACAGAAATTAATAGGTACAGTGGCAAAAGTAAAATCCCTGCAAGCTGCATGGAAACTTTTTAAAGACACCATAATAGAGGCCCAATTTAAATGTATACCCCAAATTAAAAAACAAAATATGCAAACCAAAGAAGTGCCACCATTGCTTAACAACCAAGTAAAAGAAGCAGAGAGAGAGAAAAAGGCATTGTTTAAAATGTGGAACTTAAGTCCAAGTGAGGAAAATAAAAAGGAGCATAAATTCTGTCAAATTAAGTTTAAAAATATAATAAGAAAAGCTAAAAAGGAGTTTGAAGAACAGCCAGCTAAAACTCAAAAAGTAATAGCAAAAAGTACCTCAGACATTTTGGGGAGGGAGGGATAGTTCAGTGGTTTGAGCCTTGGCCTGCTAAACCCAGATTTCTGAGTTCAATCCTTGAGGGGGCCATTTAGGGATCTGGGGCAAATCTGTCAGGGATGGTATTTGGTCCTGCTGTCAGGGGACTGGACTCAATGATCTCTTAAGGTCCCTTCCAGTTCTATGAGATAGATATATCTCCATATATTGTTATAGAAGCAGGAAGCCTGCTAAACAACCAGTGGAACCTCTGGATGATTGAAATGCTAAAGGAGCACTCACAGATGATAGTCATTGTGGAGACACTAAATGAATTCTTTGCTTCGGTCTTCATGGCTGAGATGTTAGGGAGATTCCCAAACCTGAACCATTCATTTTAGGTGACAGATCTGAGGAATTGTCCCAGATTGATGTGTCTTTAGAGGAGGTTTTGGAATAAATTGATCAACTTAACAGTAACAAGTCATCGGGACCACATGGCATTCATCCAAGAGTTCTGAAAGAAGTCACATATGAAATTGCAGAACTATTAACTGTGGTTTGTAACCTATCCTTTAAATTAGCTTCTATACCTAATGACTAGCACAGTGGTCTCCAACCTTTTTACACCCAAGATCACTTTTTAAATGACAGAACAAGCCAAGATTTACCGCCCCGCCTCTTCCTTAAAGCCCCGCCCCTTCCTTGAAGCCCTGCCCTCTTTATTCTCCTCCTCTCCATCACTTGCTATCCCCAACCCTTATACTGCTGCTTTTTCCCCCCAGTTCTTCTGTAGGAAGAAGTTTTCCCAACATTTGGCCTGTCTAGACTGGATCAAATGTCAGAAAAACCCCTTCTTTTGGAAGCCCCCTTATTCCTTGTGGAAAGAGGAATATAGGGGTGATCGAAAGATCATGTTTGCTCTTCCACTAAACGAAGTGGAAGAACAAACGCATCCCTGGGCGCAGAAGAGTTTTTCTGGGATATCTCCGGAATCCTGAAAAACTCCTGCAGTCTAGCCATACCCTCGCTGGGTTGAGACAGGATGTGTAGGTTCCGGGGTAGGAATGAGGGATTTGGGTGTGGGAAGGGGTGAGAGGTGCAAGCTCTGGGAGGAAATCTGGATGCAGGAGGAGGTGAATAAGGGAACGCTGGCTCGGGGAGGGGGCTCTAGGCTGGGCAGTGTTGGGGTCAGATGTAGGGTTAGGTTACTAAGCAAGCCACAGACTTCTGGATGTGAGGGTTCAGGAATTTGGGTTGGGGTATGTGAGGGGCTCAGGGCTGGGGGTTCCAGTGTATGATAGGCTCAGATGGAGGGTCTGGGGGAAAGGGGAGTGCAGGAGTATTATGATGCTGTGGCCAGATGGGGGTTTGTTGGCCAGGCTTCATTTTCAAATAAAATACTATGTCAAACACAAAAAGTTTCTGCATTGTCTTTATTTCTGAGAAGGGCAGGGAACCTGTTTTGAGTCAGGGGTCACTGACCCACAGAAAAGTCAGTTGGGGCCACACAAGTGAGATGCAAAAAAACCCTCCTCCAACCCCTCTCCCCAAGCTTCACTAATGTGGCCCCAACTGTGTTGGTGGGAACAGGGGACATAGTGCTGGGGAAGGGTGCTAGTGGGTACTTCGGCAGGGGACAGGGTGCCAGTGGGAACAGAGTTCTGCGGCTGGGGATGGGAGAGGGGACAGGGGAGAGGGGACAGGGTGCCAGGAGGGCAGGGGACAGGGTGCCAGTGGGGACAGGTTTCTGAGGCTGGGGAGTGGGGAGAGGGAACAGGGAGCTGGGGAGAGGGGGCTGGGGAGTGGGGAGAGGGAACAGGGTGCTGGGAGGGCAGGGGACAGGGTGCCAGAGGGGACAGGTTTCTGAGGCTGGGGAGTGGGGAGAAGGAGCTGGGGAGTGGGGAGAGGGTGCCGGGAGGGCAGGGGATAGAGTGCCAGTGGGGACAGGTTTCTGAGGCTGGGGAGTGGGGAGAGGGAACAGGGGAGAGGGAATTAAGGAGTGGGGAGAGGGGGGCAGTGGGGGCAGAGAGTCCCCTGCACCCGCCTCCTCCCAGGATTCCCCCCCCCCCCCAAGGGAAGCCAGTGCGTGCCTTCCGCGGCACAGCCAAACCCCTGCACGTGCCTGCCATGGGGCCAAACCCCCCTCCTGCGGCGCAGCCAAACCCCCGCCCGCGCCTGCCCCAGGGTTGACCCCTGCTCCCGTGGCGCAGGGAAATCCCTGCGCTCAACTCACCTCTTCTGTGGCGCAGGGAAGCCGCCGCACTCCTCCTCCGGGGACGACGCCCCCACCCACAGCATACCCGGCACGCCACAGAGCTGTGGGAGGGGAGCAGCCAGCGCACTTCCGGAACCCCCGGAAGTGGCGTGAAGCTGTAAGCAGGACTTCCGTCCACCCTGTGGGAAGCCGGCACTACGCTGGAGGTAGGTAGTGGGGCTTCTCAGGGGTGGGGGGAAAATGGGGTGCGGGGCCCCGAACGCCTTGCAGTTGACCGGTTGGTGACCACGGGACTAGAAGATGATTAATGTGATGCTAGTATTTAAAAAAGGCTCTAGAGGTGATCCTGGCAATTACCAGTAAATCTAATGTCAGCACTGGGCAAATTAGTTGAAACTATAGTAAGGAATAAAATTGTCAGACATATAGATGAACATAATTTATTGCAGAAAAGTCAACATGGTTTCTGTAAAGGGAAATCATGCCTTATTAATCTACTAAAGTTCTCTGAGGGGGTCAACAAACATGTGGACAAGGATGATCCCTTAGATATAATGTACTTAGATTTCTAGAAAGCCTTAGACAAGATCCCTCACCAAAGGCTCTTAAGTAAATTAAGTTGTTATGGGATAAGATTGAAGGTCCTCTCATGGATTGATAACTGGTTAAAAGATAGGAAACGAAGGGTAGGAATAAATGGTAAATTTTCAAAATAGAGGTAACTAGTGGTGTCCCCGAAGGGTCCATACTGGGACCAATCCTATTAAACCTATTTATAAATTTATGTATAGAAAGGGGTAAACAGTGAGGTGGCAACATTTGCGGATGATACTAAACTGCTCAAGATAGTTAAGACCAAAGCAGACTGTGAAGAGCTTCACAAAGATCTCACCAACCTAAGTGATTAGGCAACAAAATGGCAAATGATATTTAATGTGGATAAATGTAAAGTGATGCACATTGGAAAACATAATTCCAGCTATATGCTTACAATATGATGGGGACTAATTTAGCTAAAACTACACAATAGAGAGATCTTGGAGTCGTTATGGATAGTTCTCCGAAAACATCCACTCAGTGTACAGCAGCAGTCAAAAAAGCAAACAGAATCTTAGAATCATTTAAAAAAGGGATTGAGAATAACTCCAAGAATATCTTATTGCCTCTATATAAAGCCATGGTATGTCCACATCTTGAATACTGCATATAGATGTGGTTGCCTCATCTCAAAAAAGATATATTGGCATTGGAAAAGATTCAGAAAAGGGCAACAAAAATGATGAGGGGTTTGGAATGGGTCCCATGTGAAGAGAGATTAAAAAGATGTGGACTTTTCATCTTAGAAAAGAGGAGACTAAGGTAGGATATGATAGAGGTCTATAAAACCATGGATGGGTAGGAATGGTGACCCTAGCCTCTGTTCGCCTGTAAATGGATGGCAGGAGAGATGGCAGGGATCATGTGATGGTTACCTGTTGTGTTTACTCCCTCTGGGGCACCTGGCATTGACCACTGTTGGCAGACAGGATACTGGGCTAGATGGACCTTTGTATGATCCAGTATGGCTGTTCCTATGTTCTTAAACTACTCCTATGTTCCTTACCTACCATGGGGCCTGGCTCAGGCCTAGTGGCAGAGCAAAACTGTGGGGTTAAACAGGAGAGCTGGTCTGAGGGTGGAGTGGGGCTGGAAGCATGGCTCTCCCTTCCTGCTCCCCATGGAGGCTTACCATCTTTTTTCCTCCCTCTCCCCAGCTCTGAACCTTCCTCCTCCATAATCTAGGGACCACTGTTTTAGGATTTAACTTGGCTGGGGCTGGGATTTAACTTGGCTGGGCCTTGGATTCTCTGTTAAACTGTTTAACAGCACACCCATTTATGAGTGAATAGCCCAAAATGTCAAAAAGTCATGTCAAAATGTCAAGAGTCATGGATATAGAGTTATGGAATAATTCAATTACATTGTAGATGTAGACAGATACTAGCAAGATAAGATAAGTGAGGGAATAATTCTATTGGACCAGCTTCTGTTAGTGAAAGAGACAAACTTTTGACCTTACAAAGATACCATCTTCGGGTTTGTAAACAAACTCTGTCTTGTAGAGAATATTTCAGTTTCACTTGAATTATACAACTTGTATAACTTGTATTGTGCAAGTCTGTTGCTGTTGTATGTTTTCCATTACTCTTTTCATGTTCTAGAAAGAGTGACGTTTTAAATATGGCTATCTTCCCATCTATCGCCGATGTAGTAAAATATCTTTAAAAAACCCTTTTGCTAAGGATTTAAAAAACAACCCTGAAAACAATATTTTTTGACAGAAATATAGTCCATGATTACTTACTGAAAACAGACCCAGTTTACACTATCAAAGATGTAATGGTTTTCAATAAGCTAATAACAAGCAAATGTAGATATGGACCAGCAATAACTTCTAAAGAATGTGTTCCTTATTTCATAGTTAATCAGAAAACTTTTACTGTCAGATTGTAAATTTGATTCCTTTTTCTTTAATACTTCACTATCAATTTAGAGTAATATGGCAGATTTAGTTTTTCCTTTTAGCTGACCAGTACACTTACCTTCAAGTGTACTGCTGCAAGGCCTTGTGTGTCAGAACGAGGTTGGTATAGGACAGTCAAACTGACGTTATGAAGACTGTGGGGGTGCAAAGAAAGGTGCCTCACCATACCACAAAACAAGTAAAGCGAAACATTGCAGAGTGGATTAGCATTTTGAGCTTCTAGGATTTTTTTTTCATGTGTGTGTTTGTGCACGTATATGTGGTTTAATTGAAATACCACTGAGAGGTTTTCAAGGAAATTTAGCTATGCTGAAAAAGTGGAGATTTTTTTTTTAAATCATTACATATCATTTCCTAGTTAACAGGTAATCAGTTTCATTATGTAAATTTCTGGTGTGGAATCCTTTAAGGGAGAAATGAATACTCAGGTAAAAGTGAAATATCACTTGCTAGAGTAAATGAACTTAAATGTTCAACTGAATTGGCCCATTTCACCTATTGTTAAATAATTAAGTGGGTTGAGTGGAAACCTTTGGTAAGACCGTTCAGTGGAAACACTAAAGCATCCAACTGGGATTTCTACAACATCAGCTCAACCTATCTCGACCTAAGATTGTTCCCTCATCGCTCAGTTGACAGGTAGGAGAGGCCAACTGTTGTGCATGAAGAACTATTTCTCTCAAATTATATTATTACTGGTTTTAATATTTTGGGCTGTCTGTAAGCTATTTTGTTAGCATGTGGCAGTGGTGTGGATCACTTCGTTTTTTTCCCTCTTTCACTTTTGAAAGTGAAACGAAAACAAAAAAAAGTTGCAACAAAGAAAACAATGATTGTTTTACCATCCTTGAATTGCTGGGACATGAGAATAGGTACAGCATCTTCGGGACATCTGCACTACTGTGGTAAGTTGACCTAACCTATGCAGCTCCAGCTACATGAATACAGTACTTGGAGCTGATGTACCTTAGGTTGTGTTGCCATTGAGTCTACACTGTTCAAGGTAAACAGGAGAAAAATCTCCTGTTGGATTCCCTTACTCTTCTTATCTGGGGTAGAATAGAGGGGTTGACTGCGGAGTAATCTGCATTCTGTTAGGCGGGTCTCAACTAGATCTGCTAAATCAACTGCCGGTAGATAGATCTCTAAGTGTCGATCCAAGTTGTAATGTAGACCTAGGCTTTGTTTGAAAGTTGGATGTAGGTTGAAATGCACATAGAATAATTCTTAATCTCTGCAACTGAGACTGGTCCCTACAACACAGAACAAGAAGAGATGGGAATATAGGGATAAAAGATCCTCCATTACTAGAGATGTAAAGGGTTAACTGGTTAACCGGTAAGAATCAGCCTTACCATCATGCTTACCCAATAACTGGTTACTGACAATTTGGCCCAGCCAGAGCAGCCCATGGCTGGGCTGTTGTGCCATGGGTTTGGGGCTGCTCTGGATGGGCTGTGGATGGGAGGCTGCTCCAGGATTAACCAGTTACACTTAGCATTTAACCACTTAACTTTTTAACCGGGAGATGACATCCTTATCCATGACTAGTGAATCCAAATACATTCTGTCCATGTGTTGTATCCACTGATGTAGAAATGTTGACAAAGATTTTTAAAAAATGATTATCATTTATGGGTTCATTAGTTTTGGATGCTGCATCATGCAAGGTACGCCATTATCTCCGTTTGCAGTTGCATTATTCAGTTTTTGAAACTTCTATCATTTTAGCAAAAAATAGTTTTGACTTAGTAATTGTGTTAGTAGACTTCCTTAAGTTTGGTGTTATGGAAATGATGAACTGAAACAAAACATTGCTTTAGATCACTGAAAATTTATTTTTTTCAGTGTCTTTTATACCATACCATAAGCCATTAGTGTATCCTGATAAGTTCTGTATATAACATAGGTAAAAGGATGAAGTTCTTGATGCTTTGTAGATGTAATATGAATAGCTGAGGAATACAATGACTGAAAGTACCCCATATGTTCTGGATTTATTGAAAAATGGTTTTCAGGTAGAATGAGTTTCCTCATTTAATGTAAAGAGGAAATAATGGATTTACAAAGACAGGACATCTTAGAATAAAGAGATGTGGGATAAACAGCAGATTTTATGTCTAATTGTTTTCCTTTTTAAATTTTGGAAAAATTCCATCTTCTGTTTTAGTTTGTGCATTTTTTAAAAAAAGGAGAAACGTCTGTAAATGTTTTTGTCTAAAATTGAATGTATGTAGTCTGTTCTTGGATTTGGAATTTTGGGGTAGCAGCACATTATATAGGATATTGGGGAATCCCAGCCTGTCAAGAATAGGGATGTGTAACTAGCTACCTCCTACACATTTACACTTTGGACTCTTTCATCATCAGTTGGTAAAATGTTTATACTCAGTATGGTGTCCTTCAAAAAACCCAAACCAAACCAAAACACCCCGTCATTCCACAACAGGGAAAGATATTGGTTGCTCTTAATGTACAATAGATAAATGTACATCAATCTTTTTACTATTCATTCAGTGTGTTTTAAGGTTAAGTAACTTTATATAGTGAATTTTTAGTCCTTTCTCTTCCTGCTTCCTCAGAAACTATTATACTGACACCTTAAACGAAAATATAAATGCAAATACATTTCACTTGCAACTGTATTTTCTTTAGGCAATGGCAGACTTCTTGGTAAAATCTGTTTTTAATTTGACCGTGTCTTTGATTACGACGCTGATAATGGAACGGGCTATAGTCAGGAAGCAGTGATACATAGCACAAGAGGAATTCACTCTGATAGAAGTGCACTTTCTCTTGTTCCATCACTGAAACAGTATACAATTTGTAAATGTTTTTAAAGTAAGCTGCCCAGGGTGGATAAACAGGGTAGTGATTCATTAAAAATAAAAAGATGTTTTTAATTGGCCTTTTTAAAAGTTAACTTAAATACTAGCTGCTTCTTTTTTTCAAAACCTATTTACAGTTATGTTGAACAACCCATGGTAAGGCCTAAATGTACTGTAATAGATTACAGTAATTTTAAACTTTAAATTAAAAATATTAAGCAGGGCATATTTGCTTCTAAGTATTTAAGGAAGTCAAACCACTGAACTGGTGTAAGTCATTGGCTAAATGTTTGGAACCAGAGTTAGATAAAGTGCTAAAACAGTTTTATTAGCAATTAGCTCTTCTGCAGATTCAGAGAGAATATTTTCTTCATTTCTGCTTATTCAATTGTTTCAGTGCAGCTAATGAGATCATTCAAAATTAAGAAACAAATGGGAGTAGAAAAAACAGAAAAATATATGTCCTTCTCCAATCTGTGAATAAAAACTAGGTTTCAGAAGATGATTAGAGCTACTAGTTTTAAAATGTTGAAGGATAATTGACAGGAATAGTCAAACCAATTCAAGTAGACTTGATGCTTCCTTTATTAAAATACATCAATTAGTTTTAAATGGAAAACATGTTTTGACAAACCTCCTTTATTTAACCAGTCAAAACCATTTTAAAATGCTGGTTTTGTGCATTTTTCATTGTTTTATTTTCCCTACAAATAGCGAGTGTAACAAATGACAAGTTAAAAAAATCACCTCATAAATAAGAAATACATTACACAATTTTCTCACATAATACAAATGTAAACATTAAAATTTAAAAAAATAAGAATCTGAGTATGTGTAAGTTAGACTATGTAATTGCTTTAAATAAATGTCTATAGAACTTCCTGGTTAGCAAAAAAAGACCAGATTTACTGTGGTGGTTGATCTGCAACTAAATATAGAATGTTTTAATGTTCACCAACAAAATGAAAATTAACCTTCTTTAGGAAAATAAATACCAGTGCAAATCAAGCTTTAAAATCAGTCATTCAGATCAAGCTTTCCTGCTTGCTTATTTAAATCATGATTAAAATTGGTGATTTTGATTAATCCACCCAGAAACTACCTCCAACTTTTTAAGTTTAACCTCAGGTTATTCTCTGTTAGTGCCATTAAACATTTTTTAATCTGATGATTATGTGCTGATGTAGAAATATCCATGAGGTCTACAGAGCTAATAAAACTGCCCTCTTATTGCCAATTATAACGCTGTTATTTCCATAGATATCTTAGTCTCAGAGTAGTAATTTGATTATGACACTTACACTGTAAGTCTTTAAGGAAACTGAATAGCTTGGTAGAATAATGGGATATGCAGTGTCTTCCTTCACATCACTTGTTCATATTGCGCATGGGCTGGTAATTTAGTGATTGAAAGTTTCCATCAGCCATCTTACCAGATCTTGTCAGTCCACTTACACTAGCTGCCTCATAATAGGTGCCCTCATTTGAAGTTTGACCAGAAAGGTGGAGGTCCAATTCTCCTTCTCCTCCTACTGGTTACACACAGGCATGACTCTGGTGAGAAATGAGCACTTCTGTTACCCATATACAGTAGTTAAATATATGACTTCGCTCTCCAGTATTGTTGTTCTGGCACCTTTCCTAATTAGTAAATCAAGTTGAAAATTATTCCCCTTTAAACCAAGTCTACACTGGCACTTTACAGCACTATAACTTTCTGGCTCAGGTGTGAAAAAACACCCTTCCCCTGAGTGCAGCAAGTTACAGCACTGTAAAGCACCAGCAAACTAGAGTTGTTAGCTATTCCTTCTCAGATGTGATTTACATAGCCCACTGGGAGAGCTCTCTCCCAGTGCTCATGCCATGACCACACATTCAATTTAAAGTGTTAAGGATAGCCAAAGCCCAAAGTTAGGGATACTAAATTGCATTTAATCAGCTAATCGATTAGTCGATGGAATTTCCATCAGCTATTCGATTAGTCGATAAGGGGGGAACAGCAGAGCTGCAGCAGGAGTACCGGATGTGAACTGGGAATTGGCTGTCCCAGCTCACGCCCGGTCCCAGACTCTGTGCTTCGGCTTCCCCTGCTCCTCTTCCCCCCCTGCGGAGACAGTGCTGGGGACAACTGGCTTTTAAGCCAGATCCCCCAGCACCAGCTGCAGCTCCTCTCCCCTGTCCCCTCTCTCTGATAGAAGCAGCAAAGGGGGGGAGCGACTAGTTGAGTAGTGAGTTGACTAGTAGTCCACTACTCAACGAATCACTTATATCCCTGGCCCCAGTATCTCCTTTCCCCCTCACCAAAACCTTGCAGCCCTTAATGCACATCATATTTGTCAAAACTACTTTATAGCAGTCAGAGAGAAAGAGTATTGCTTATTTTATTTTACATCTCTTCCTTCTTTTCCTTTCCGGGCTTTCTTTTGATTAGAATCTAGAGCTGGCAGACTTAGTTTAGTCTAAGTTCAACTTCATTGTTGACATGAATTGTGTAGCCACTCTTCAGCAAACTCGCTAATATGGCCCATAGAACATGTTTAGAGAGAATAAAATGCCATTTGGATTAGGTGACTACAAATGAACTATGACCATATCTCCTAGTTGCTGCGCAGAAAACTACATGATTTGGATCACAGTGTTGTATTATTACTTAGCCTTAATGAAGTACAAGAAACTAGTACCTGTGTACTTAGGTTGAAAAACAGTTTCTACCTGATCTGTCCTTTTATTCACAGAAAAAATAATGTATGTTTCAGTATAATCATATAGCTGATAGAGCAATGAAGTGAAGTCGCTCTATAGTCTTTATGAACCTTTCCAGATAGGGTCAATCTTAGATTAGGATCATAATTTACTTTAAGAATTTCATGTTAAAGGGTAGATTTTCAAAAGTGCTAGCATCTTCCATCAAACTGATAGTCTCAGAGATATGTTCTCTTTGAGGGCTACTGGGGCATGAGGATGTTTAAAAATTTGGGAGCTTTATTTAGGTTAGGGAAGTCAGTGTGTAGTCGACTATATGATTAACTGATAAAACTAGGATTATTGGTTAATCTTGTCGACTACACGGATTCTCCCTTTGCTACCTCTGCATCAGAGGCAGCAAGGGGCAGGAAGCAGGAGTTGGTGCGGGGGGGGGAGGAGGCAGCTTCGTGGCAGGCCCCCTCCTCACCCCCTGCAGCCTCTATCCACAGGAAGCTTGGTCTTGCCTGGGAGCTGGTTTTTAAACTTCCTGCTTAGAGGCTGCATGCCACAGACAGAGGCTGCTTCATGGCGGCCTCCCCTCCTCCTCCTCTCCACTGCTGCCTCTGATAGAGAGTCTCCCCACTATACTCTTACAAACTGATAGATGCAGCAAAGGGGCAGCATGTAGTTGAGAAGGTTAACCAATGGTGGGGTGGAGTGGAGTGTCAGGGGGCTCTCTGAGAGTGGGGTCAGAGCGCACTAGTTGTCAGCCTCACCCCTGGGGACTATCAAATAGTTGTGTAACCGATAAGAATTCATGCGGTTATACGACTATTCAGTTACCTGATACATAACATCCCTAATGTAGGTACCTAAATGGGAGCTGGGCTCTCTTGAAATTTGTAGCTTAGGTGGTATGTACTTGCCAAGCACTTTTTTGAAATATGTATTTAGACCATTCTGAGGACTTTTTTTGAGGAGGGCACGGGGCGCATAATTGAGACCTTGGAATTCTGTTTTAATTACTCTGTGATATGTTAAATAACTTGGACCAATTCTGGCTCTGTTGTTGATTGACTTATAACTAATGATGCAAATGTGAAAGTTTTTAATGGCTATTTGGTGTATATTTTTAAAAACTCCGTTATTCTGAGAGCACTAGAAGTTCAAGGTACATTGTGAAAATATTAGGATTTCAACTGATAACGTCATTATAAAAGTCTCTCACAATGTGTGAACTTCAGTTTCCTCATTTTAATTAGGTGCTAATAAATATCTGTCTGACTCAAGTGGAGGCAAGTAATAGAGCAGTTATGATTTGACATCAGAGAACCTGTTGCAAAATATAAGGAAACAGAAGATTTTATTTAGTGTGATGTTGGAACATAAACGTGACCAACCATTAAATAAATCAACTTATTTTTCTATCAAATTGAAGAGTAGCAGCTTTTAAAAGACAGCTTATTGTTAAATGAGCTAGTGTGAAAGTACTAGAAACTGCAACATCCTTTATCCAAAAAGCCACCGATCCAGTATTGGTTCATACTTCACAGTACTGTCCTGTTGTTATGCTATTAACACTGACCTGAAAAGCAGGAGTATTGTATGTTGTTCAATTGTTGAGTCCATTAGTTGGAGGAGGAAGTGTATGGATGTTTCCCCAACAAGTTATGCAGCCAGCAACTCCTTTTCAGTCAACCAAAGACTTGGAAATGAGGCTGGCTGGTCATTGTGCATATTACAAATCCAGATTCCAAAGAAACTGAACCTGTCCCCAAAGCCCTAATCTTTGGTCAGAAATGTGTCTCCAGAACTCATGGGAAGTGGGGTTCCATAACTCCCTTTTAGAATGTCTGATTTACTTTACAAGTCCTCTTAAGTAAATGCAGTTTGCCAAAATGAGTGTGAGCTGTGCCCACAATTGATTGGCTAGTGGAAATGTATATCAATTTCTATTCAGTCCTGATTCATCCACTTCTAAGCAGAAGGTAGGTAGTGACACCAAGGAAAGAAGGAATGACAAAACAGAGATACTAAAAATTGATAACTTTCAGAACAGAACACTGGGTAAAGAGGTGTTTGGAAGTCAGCTACATTGGTTCTTATATATAAAGTAGAATCATAGAATCCTAGGTCTGGAAGAGACTTCAGGAGGTCATCAAGTCCAGTCCCCTGCCCAAAGCAGGACCAACCCTAACTGAATCATCCTAGCCAGGGCTTTGTCAAGCCGACTCAAAAACCTCTAGGGATGGAGACTCCTCTCTAGGTAACCCATTCTAGTGCTTCACCACCCTCCTAGTGAAATAGTTTTTCCTAATATCCGAAGGAGACCTCCCCCACTGTAACTTGAGACCATTTCTCCTTGTTCTGCCATCTGCCATTACTGAGAACGGCCTCTCTCCATCCTCTCTGGAACCTCCCTTCAAGAAGTTGAAGGCTGCTATCAAATGCCCTCTCACTTTTCTCTTCTGTAGACTAAATAAGCCCAAATCCCTCAGCCTCTCAAATAGGTCATGTGCTCCAGTTCTCTAATCATTGTGGTTGCCCTCTGCTGGACCCTCTCCAATGCGTCCACATCCTTTCTATAGTGGGGGGCCCAGAACTGGATGCAATACTCCAGATGTGGTCTCACTAGTGTTGAATAAAGGGGAATAATCACTTCTCTAGATCTGTTGGCAATGCTCCTCCTAATGCACCCTAGTATGCCATTATTCTTCTTGGCTACAAGGGCACACTGTTGAATCATATCCTGCTTCTCATCCACTGTAATCCCCAGGTTCTTTCCTGCTGAACTGCTACTTAACCAGTTGGTCTCCAGCGTGTGACAATGCTTGGGATTCTTCCACCCCTAGTGCAGGTGGTGTAGAACAGCTGCTTTTAAAAAAAAGGCAATAAATTACTCAGTTTGAATCTGGTGAGGCCAGATTCATGGATGGTTGATTTCAACATAGAAGAAACCTGAGCATGTCTTCTCCAAAGTTTATATGACATTTTGGGCATGGCTACGGACCACATAGAAGGGGAAACGGGTGAGAAGAGATGTCATAGCAATGTGGAAGCCCAATAGATGTAACTCTTAATGACCCTGCTTGCAATAAACATTAAAACAATCTAATGTAATAAACTATCATAAAAAGAACTCTGGTATTTAACCACTTTGTAATAATTAACTTTTTAATACTGTAGCTATTCTTTTAATGGTTGAAAATAATAGTAAAGCTGGAAGAGATGGTTGGCTCAGGAGCTTGGTAGTAGATCACAAACCCTTTTAGTTCTAACAAAAAACAGGACTATGTAGCACTTTAAAGACTAACAAGATGGTTTATTAGGTGATGAGCTTTCGTGGGCCAGACCCACTTCCTCAGATCAAATAGTGGAAGAAAATTGGCACAACCATATATACCAAAGGATACAATCAAAAAAATGAACACATATGAAAAGGACAAATCAAATTTCAGACGAGAAGGGGGGATGAGGGGGGGAGGTAAATGTCTGTGAGCTAATGATATTAGAGGTGATAATTGGGGGAAGCTATCTTTGTAATGGGTAAGATAATTAATGTCTTTGTTTAGACTGAGGTGTAAAGTGCCTTTTAGTTCTATATTTGTGTCAAGGTTGGAAGTGACTTGAATTATTTATCAGTAGTTTGGCATGTCTGAAATGAGTTGGTAATCTCAGTATGGCTCTGTGCAATACTTTGAAAAGATAAAGCACTATAAAAGTGCCCAAGGAGCAATTATTAGTGGATCTAAATACCCCTCACAGCTGGCATTTGTTGGCATTCTGGCAACAGTGGATTGGCCAATAGAAAGTGAATTGCCCTTTGTTGCTAATGTGCTTTTCCATGGATAAACAGAAGGCTTTATTCAGCAATGCTATAAATATAACACCTTTTCATAAATGCCACAGTACTTAACATTCAAAACAAGAGTACTTTTAATTAAATGTGAACATGTGTTTTCTTCCTTGTCCTCTACTAGACGAGCAGTGGTTGAAGGATCCCTTCCACATCCTTTTGCTTTGACTTTGTTTGGAGACATGTTGTACTGGACTGACTGGAACACTCATTCTATCTTGGCCTGCAACAAGTCCTCTGGGGAGGACCTGCATGAAATACATTCCAACATTTTCTCTCCCATGGATATCCATGTTTTCAGCCAACAGAGGCAGCCAAATGGTAAGAAGCCTTGTTTTTTTGGTTTTTGTCCCCCTCCTTCCCTAACTGCAGTATGGAACTGATCTGTAGATGTCTGATATGCCTTTCTTTTTGGGGATAGGAAAAAATCGTGAGGGAGCCAGTTGACGCCATTTGCTTTAAGATGCAACAGTTTTCTAAGCAGGGGATTTGAGAAGATACCCAAAGGGACACTGAATATTCTTTACATTGTTCTTTAACATGAATAAAACATCTCACCCCTGCTCCTCCTCTTGCCTGCCATAGGGATACTGAACAGCATTGCATTTTATGTATTTTTGTAAGGGGGCCACGTGCTGAAGATTTAAACAATAGGGGACTTATATTTTTTCCTCTCTTGAGCATTACCTGAAAAGTCTTTTCTTGAATGGAAACTGTTGTTAATGTGGCTAATGGTGTTAAACAAGCTCAGCTCTGTGCAATAGCCACCATCTTAACCTTTTAGTGACTTTATCTTTCTTGCATGTTGTATTTGTGTACATGCTGCTGCTTGTTTTGGCGGTGAGCAGTTTGTGAGACTGATAAGAGCACAGATGAAACAAGAATGCTATGTAGAACCAAATGCCACATTTCCAAGAAAGGAAATATGCAATGTCTGTGAAATTGGGTACAATCATTACCTACTCTTAATGCTTGGAATTAACTTTTGCTTGTTCTGTGTTTATTATTTCCTCCTTTATCCACTTTCCTACCATTGACTCTTACAACTCAAAAGCCTCATGCCTCCTGACATGCAAGATGTGGCCATTTGTTATCAAAGACATTAATCTGCGTTGTTTATATTCAACAGCTACAAACCCATGTGGAAGTAATAATGGTGGCTGCTCCCACTTGTGTTTGATGTCTCCTATCCAGCCTTCTTATCGGTGTGCTTGTCCCACTGGTGTGAAACTCCTTGAGAATGGAAAGACCTGCAAAGAAGGTAGGCTTTGTTTCTGAACAGTTATTTTGGAATAATCTTCATGTAGTTTCTGCAAAAAAGGACTTTGTCCATTTCATTTGATGATGCATAATGAAGAGGCTTGGGGGTTGGAAGTATTGTGGGAAATAGTACGATGGAATGACTTACACTTTTCCCATACAGATGTAAACTGTAGGGAATGTTTCCCCAAGACCTGCATAGGCCTGGAAAACTTCTAATTTCTCTTGGACTTTCTCTTAGGCTTATCTCTCTCCTTTTTTAAAGAGAAGGTATGATTTCATGGCTAAAGAATAGGTAGTGGAGAAAGAAGATTTGGAGTCTAGTCCCACCTCCACCATGGATTGACAGTGTGGCATTGGGCAAGTATTTTGAACCTCGATTGTCTCATCTCTGAAAAAGTGGTAACAGCTACCTTACATGTTGCTTCTGAGGACAGGTGTAGGCTTGAAGTGCCGGATAGGCGCAGCTGCACCACTGTAGCACTTACGGTGAACAGGCTTCTATGCTGGTGGAAGAACTTCTCCCATCTGTGTAGTTAATCCATCTCCTATGCTGACAGGAGAAGTTCTCCCACCAACATAGCCCTTGTACACCAGCAAGTTAGCTTGGCATAACTCCTCTTGTTCAGGAGCATAGATTTTTCACACTTCTGAGCAACATAAATATACCAATATGTCTGTGGTTTATGCCTGGCCTCTATGAATTAATATCTATATAACACTTCTGGTATTATTGTACGTTAAATATTTACGCCCTTCTTGGATAGTGAGATCCATATAATGCTGCTACTTATCCTTTCCCATGCATACCTAATGTCATTGATTGAAACTTTCAAACTTGTATGCCTAAAATTTAGGTACCAAACTAAAAGTGGCATTATTTCTAGAAGTGTTGAGCACCCAGAAGGCTAGCTGACTTGTTTGGGAATTATTGCTGCTAAACACCCCTTCCTGAAAATCTGGTGCTGTTTACTAAATATAGATTCAGGTGCCTAACTTTAGGTACTCAAGTTTGAAAATCTAAATAATTTTTAACATTGGATTGGATTGCTATAATAATGCTGATGTCAAACAAATCAAGAATAAGTATCGGGATCAAATTAACTTTTGTAAAACACAGCCTTTTTAAATTCAGACTCTCCTCACTGCTGAAAAGGTGGTGGTGGGGGGAGGAGGACATAAAATAATATAGGTAGAATTCATTTTAAATAGAATAATTTGAAAATGTTATTTATTAATGTATTTTATATGAACACACTTTTATATTTTAATTTAAAACATTTTCTAGGATGTGTCAGATGCTCTTCAGTGCTGCTTCTTATCTCACCCTACTGCACTCCTTCTGATTGTTTTAACGTAGTTAGATGTGTCCGTGAGAACCTTATTAAAATAAATTGCCTCTTGTACATAGAAGAGCAAAAAAAGCATAAAGATTATAAAGCAGCCTTGCAAAATTGTCATGAGGAATCGCCAGCCCATGTACAAAATATACTTTCCCACCCATGCTATGGCGAACAAGCTAATGATGTTTTTATTGCCTGTCAAAATAAATTGAGGCAAGTGGATGAAGAGAATTTATTTTCATAAATAAAAATCTCATATAAAGACTTAAACTCTGATATCTGATTTTGGTATTCACAGACATAAATTTATCAGCTTATTTTTTTTGCCTGGTTCATAATGAGTCAATTTTTACTCCATTTTCTCTTCATGAGAACATGAGATACCTAACTGTAAATGTGCTCTTGTTCAGATGGCCAGTATAAACACAGAAGAGCTCTGTATATATCAGTGGTTTTATTTATGAAGAAAATTACCAGTAATACATAGAGTATGTGCAGCAGACACGCTTGGATTATCATGTTGATATCAAGTTGGGTTCCCCCCTCCCTTGCCCCCCGCACCCCAGTTTTCTGTCTGTGGCACACAACAATTTAGCCTCCTGAGGTCTGTAATGCTTTGTTCTAATTCTGGTTTTTGTTTTGGTGCAGCGGTGGGTGGGTAGTATTTAGTGGCCTCTGATCTACAGGAGATATTCTTAAACTCTATGACTCTGTCTGTTTTTGCTCTCAGGGAATTATTCAAAAGAAGGGGCTCACCTATTAAGAGGTGAAATGGAAAAATCTATTTCCTTAGTCAGTATGTGCTAAACAGGATAAGAGTAGGCTGTGCAAAACAAAGAAAAAAGGTAAACACCTTGAGCTTTGTTTCACATTCTGTGATATCCCACTGTGGTTAGCTAAGGCCCCAGTGTGCATCATTCCGGTAAATCACAGCTGCCAAGAGACTTTTGCTGGGAGGGACAGGATAGGAACAAAAAGGAGTTGGGGACGGCCTCTGTGTTGGGAATGGTTCAGCTTTCAAAGCTGTTATGATTCGCCCATAGATTTTGTAATGACAAAGTATCTTGGGCAATTGTGCTCTTTCTTTGAGGAGGTGAAGGTGGCAGAGACTTGGGGCTTCTGTGGGTGAGGGAGGCAGAACTTTCCTGAGTCCAGTGTCTGCAGCTCCAGGTTGCAGCTGATTCCCTTTGGTAGTTGCGAAATGTCAAAACTAAATTTGGAAGGGGGCCGCGTAATCCTAATTAAACAGAGAAGGCCAGCAGGATTCCCCAGGCTCTAAGAGGAGTAAATCTATGCCTGCTTATGTGTATACTTCCCCATTAAGGCTGTTTACTGATATTAGTGGAATAATTAGTGGAATATTCCATTTTTGCTCTGCAGTTGGTCCGTTAAATGTATGTGTCGTGGAAAGGGTGAAACAACTCAACTTATTAAAAAATCGATTTTTCCCTGTGAGCCAAACCTATTCAATAAATTTCAGTTGTGCTGAAAGAACAACCAGCAACAAAAAAAGGCTGCATAATTAAAGTTTCAGCCCAGGTTTTGAAATGTACCATGTTTTTGACTTTGTTGAGGAAGAAAAGATTTTCTAGTTAGAGTAAAGAGTAGTGAAAATGAGAGAGAAAGACAATGCTTCTTTCTTTCAAGGCAATTTTATCTTTCAGCGGAGGTATGGGAAAGAATCATGATAGCTCTGAAACTAAATAATAAATTGTTTCATACTGAAAGGAATACCTCTGAGAAACAGATCCTGATTTTTCTGGTATGTTAGATTAGCATGCTGGCCAGAATGGGAAAGATTTGGAGGGTGAGTATTGTGTGTATGTTTGCAGTGGTTTGGCATTGACAGATGATCCTTGCAGCCAAAGGTGAGGGTGGCTGACCCTTGCAGAGCAGTTTCCATGACAACTAGCATTTTTGAATAGTCTTAGTTTATAGAAAAATGTTTTTTCTAGTGTTTTTTTAAATAGCACTTTAGAGGAACTTCATTTTTTCTAACTAATCAGAACAATACCCTATCTTTTTTTCCCCTTTCCTGTTTTGGGTAGATTCCATAAACTTCTCTCCAGAGTATTTCAGGAAGGGTTGAGGTATGAGCTGGCATAAAGTTAGTTATTCTTCTCGTGACTAATAATACTGACTGGTCAGTCACTTTTAATTTCCACTCCTCTTTCAAAAGAAAACAGTTATCTAATTGGGACTTGGTTTTACTTCCAATGCTAATGCTCCTCCAATATCTGGGTGAAAGTTCAAAAATCCCCATCATTCAGTTCCTCAATCTGTATGTCCAAGGCTGAGCTATTTTGACCATGCACTTTCTACTGCCAGTATACTTTACCTATGCTGTCATTGTACTACTGAAAGTATAGCTTTCTGTTCTGTAAAAGCACTTTGGGTGATTTTCAGTATGACATGCACCATATGAAGTTAATTCCGTTAATTCTGTGACTATATTTATTCTTTAGACAAGTAGTTGGATATTTTTGGGTAAAATTTGAGTTTGTTTTAGAGGCCTATTGCAGTCTCGTTGATCTTGGGAAGATCTCCCAAGGTTTTTTTTGAGTGATTGCTCATGTCCATTCTATGTAATTGTGTGCATCTAGGTATTCCTTTCCTTCTCTCTCTTTAAATAAGAGAGACACATTTGCCATTATTTTCTGGATACTTCTCTTTTTCCTCTGCAAATTCAAGACTGTTAACATTTAGATGAGAAGTCTTGCTGGGGTTCCATCTCTTCTCTCCTCCTGTGGTTGCAGGGGCAGGCTGACGGTGACTCGTACAACAATGGGTGAAATAAAAATCAAGGGAAAGATTTTTAGAAGTATACACTTTAATTAAATATGTAATAATTACATTGAGAACTGGGGATATAATAGTGCAGTCGATTAACCAATAAGAAAAAACGTACAGGTTAATGCTATAGACTACACGCATTTCCCTGCCTCTCCTGCCCCCGCCAATAAATTTTTTAGCAGACCGCTCAGCAGCCCAGGTCAGAGCTGGCTTGCGCCAGATCCGGGACCTACCCCCACTGCAGCTCTATTTAAAGTGTGTTAAGAGCCAGGTGGACAGGCAGCCCAGCTCAGTTCCAGCTCGCGCTGAGTCTGGGAGCTCAGCCCCTCCCCTCTGCCGCTCCCCGCAGACAGGGGCTGCTGCCACCCCACGCTGCTGCCTCTGTATCAGAAGCAGCAGCGCAGGGTGACAGGCAGCCAGTCCGTCCAGGGGCTGGTTTTTAAACTAGCTCCCCTTGTGGACCAGCTCCCGCCTGGCACCCTGCGCTTCTGCCTTTGATGCAGAGGCAGCAGCACAGAGTGGCATAGGGCTTCTCGGGAGTAGGGCCAGAGCGCACTGGCTGCCAGCCTCACCCCCAGGGACTATAGATAGTTGAGTAACCAATAAGATTTCATGAGGTTAATTGACTGTTCAATTAACTGATATTTAACATCCCTATTGAGAACATACTCATTATTTATGCTTGACAAGGCACAGAGAGACAATTAGATTTGTGTTAGGCCTGTGTCTTATTTGCGTAGTCCTGGACTGATACCAAAAAAACACTATTAGCCTAAGGGACCAGCAATGGTTTTAAAGTAAAATAATTTACAGATCACCGGGGCAAGAAGCAGATGTTTAGTTTATACCATTGTGAAGCTGGAATTCATTGTAAAGCTTGGCAGGTCATGACACACTGGACTTTAAAGTTATGTCATTGCAAGTATCAACTTGCTTCTTCCCATTCTTTCCCAGATTCTCTCTTCCTTCCCTCCCCTGCATGTGTTTAAATTAGACATAATTTTTAGTTGTGACTTTCTAGAGAAATGTTAGGAGTAGTAGAACTAATACAGTACACGACATATAAACTTGTGAAGCCAGCTTGTGAAATGGGAGGGAACATGGGCTAGAATAGCAGAGCCAAAGGAGGGAGAAGGCAGAACTGGGGGGCAAAATCAATCAGAATCTTAGATGCCTGTATACAAATGCAAGAAGTATGGGGAATAAGCAGGAAGAACTTGAAGTGCTAATAAACACAACTGTGACACGGTTGGTGTTACAGAGACTTGGTGGGAATAAATTGCCTAGGGCGACTGTGGAATCTCCATCACTGGAGATATTTAAGAGCTGACATCTATCAGGGATGATCTAGATCAGGGCTACTCAACTTTGGAAGCCCCGGGGGCCACAATGATACTCACAGCACATGCTGAGGGCCGCAACTTAGTGGTTGCATGTACATGCAAATATATATGCAAATAGCTTCTTTCACACTGACAGCCATGAATACAAAGATTAACACACACTATACAACACGCAGACCCCATTTAAGTCAGATCTGCTGATATTAATACAATACAGTATTTACCTGATTTCCACCCATATGATAGCACTTTTAACGAGCAATGACAGTCCAGGAATTTAACTACTAAAACGCATATCAACAGAAGACCATTACATTGACTCACCATTGTGGAGCATGTTCCCAGAGGAGGCCATGTTGAAAGGATCCAACCTGCAGGCCACATGTTGAGCACCACGTAAACCCAAACAGGCTGTGGGCCGCGTGTTGAGTAGCCCTGATCTAGATGGTACTTGGTCCTGCCATGAGGGCAGAGGACTGACCTTTCAAGGTCCCTTCCAGTTCTAGTATTCTATGATTCAAAAAATACTCAGCCTGTCCCCAGTGAGTTCCCACTAACATCTGACTTTAGGCACCTATATTTTTTTTTATACGTTAGTCTTGGTCTTCAACTTTAATCTTGTATCTATTGGCTGCTAAAATTGTCATAAATTGTGAGGGAGATCAGCAAGATGGTAATCAGAGGATCTGACTTTAAAAAATCTGACTGTTTAGTTTATGGCATAATGTCAGTTTTTTTGGCATATTGTTAAATGTTAACATCAAATGTAATTCTGTAACACTTGAATTTTAAAAAGTAAGTACATTACATTTGGTAGCTCCAACATGTTCCCCTCTCCCACTGAAGTCTGAAAGGCTTTAAAGTCCAATGGTGGTACAGGTTGCACCTCCCAACCCTGGAATTCTCTGGATGTTACGGGATCAAAGAACCCTAGTGGCAGGAGGGCAATCCAGGAGGGGCCGGGCTGAAGCAGCGGGATGGGTAGGGGCTGGGAATAGCAGCAGCCCCCAGCAGCCTGCAGCAGTGGGGCTGGAGCTGGCAGCAGCCCCTGATAGCCTGCCGCACTGGGACCGGGACGAGGCAGCCCCGGCAGTGCAGGATTGGGCCACCGACAGCCCATTGCAGTGCAGATTGGGACCAGATCCTTGGGCAGCCAAGCGAGGCAGGAGCCTGTGGGCTGCCATGGGGCAGAAGCCTGAGCCTGAGACTTCAGCAGCCTATGGCCACAGGATAGGGATGGGGCTGATAGCAGCCCCAGAAGCCCACGTCAGTGTGAGGCCAGAGCCCTGGACAGCCTGCGGAAGTGGGGCCAGAGCCAGAGGGCTGCCACAGGGCTGGGACTGGAGCCTGACGAGGGCCAGATCCAGCCCTGGTAGCCCAGGGCTGGAGCCTATGACAGCCCATGGCAGTGCGGACTGCTGGGAGTATGGCAGGCAGTCCAGCTGGGGCAGCAGCAGTGGGGCCCAGCTACTCAGGAGGCAGACTCTCTCTTCCCCCCACCCCGTCTCCACAGCTGACTTGAAACCTTGTACACAGTACAAGGATGCACAAACTTGAAAACATCTTTCCTCCATTTTTTCCTCTTTAAATCATAGAATCATGGAATACTAGGACTGGAAGGGACCTCGAGAGGTCATCGAGTCCAGTCCCCTGCCCCCATAGCAGGACCAAATACTGTCTAGACCATCCCTGATAGACATTTATCTAACCTACTCTTAAATATTTCCAGAGATGGGGATTCCACAACCTCCCTGGGCAATTTAATCCAGTGTTTGACTAGCCTGACAGTTAGGAACTTTTTCCTAATGTCCAACCTAAACCTCCCTTGCTGCAGTTTAAGCCCATTGCTTCTTGTTCTATCCTCAGAGGCCAAGAGGAACAAGTTTTCTCCTGCCTCCTTATGACACCCTTTTAGATACCTGAAAACTGCTATCATGTCCCCCCTCAGTCTTCTCTTTTCTAAACTAAACAAACCCAATTCTTTCAGCCTTCCTTCATAGGTCATGTTCTCTAGACCTTTAATCATTCTCGTTGCTCTTCTCTGGACCCTCTCAATTTCTCCACATCTTTCTTGAAATGCGGTGCCCAGAACTGGACACAATACTCCAACTGAGGCCTAACCAGCACAGAGTAGAGCGGAAGAATGACTTCTCGTGTCTTGCTCACAACACACCTGTTAATGCATCCCAGAATCATGTTTGCTTTTTGCAACAGCATCACACTGCTGACTCATATTCAGCTTGTGGTCCACTATAACCCTAGATCACTTTCTGCCGTACTCCTTCCTAGACAGTCGCTTCCCATTCTGTATGTGTGAAACAGATTGTTCCTTCCTAAGTGAAGCACTTTACATTTGTCTTTATTAAACTTCATCTTGTTTACCTCAGACCATTTCTCCAATTTGTCCAGATCATTTTGAATTATGACCCTATCCTCCAGAGCAGTCGCAACCCCCTCCCAGCTTGGTATCATCTGCAAACTTAATAAGCGTATTTTCTATGCCAATATCTAAATCGTTGATGAAGATATTGAACAAAGCTGTTCCCAAAACAGACCCCTGCGGAACCCCACTAGTTATACCTTTCCAGCAGGATTGTGAACCATTAATAACTACTCTCTGAGTATGGTTTAGTAGGCATACGTGATACGTTTCCTGTATTGTTCATTGGTGGAGCATTTTGGTTTTGGGTTTAATCTTGTACAGAAACTAAACAAAAACACACACATTTTAGGTTAAACTTTGTTACAGTGTGGTCACAGGACAAAAGTTACAAGCCACTAATCTGGGTTGTTAGTTTTGAAAACGCATAGTGTACTGCAGCTGGATTGGGGAGGGAGGGAGAATGATTCTCAAAATACTGAAGTTTTTGTTTCCTTCACCCTCATGTCTTAAGCAGTCTGGTTTGTTCCTTGATGATGATCAGATGGTGGTGCATGGCCGATGGTTATCCCAGGGGTTTTCAAACTAGGGGTCGCAACCCAGTACTGGGTCATGAAATGTCAGGGACTAGGTCTCCTTGCTGCAGAGGGATCAGGTGACCAGTGGAGGTGCTAAGGCAGCTACTTGCCTACAGACTGCACTGAACCCCAGAAGCAGCTGGCAGCAGGCTTGGTTCCTAGATGGGAGGAGGATTAAAGCACACAGAGGTTGGGAATCTGCTTCTGGCTTCCTCTGGGGGCAGCAAGGTCTGTGGTGCCAGGAGAGGCAGGAAACTGCCTTAGTTTGCAAACCCCTGGATTATTGTGTATATATTTCAGCCTCAGAGATTCACTACTGAGGACAAGGAGAGCCTGCTGAGCTCATCTGAAGTGATAGCTATTCAACGTAAACATCTGATGAGATGCTACTCTGCTAATCTAATCCCATTTCCTAACAGAATGACTTTCAAAGGCGAGATCTGGCGAGTTATAACTTGTCCACTTATAGCGATGTGGACAATCACTTTAAAGCAGGTTTTTAACTTTTTATTGTTTGATTGCCCATGTTTTGGGGCTGGCGTTAGTTGTGTTTGATGAGTGGAATGTTTGCTATTCTCCTAGATAAAGACCATGAAATTAATAGTTCAAAGATCTGGTGTACAACACAGGTTAACTGTGATAGTGAATGAGGTCTCAAAGCAGGGCTAGGCAAAATATGACCGGATCCGGCCCACAAGAGCCTCAGCTTATTTCCTGTCTGCCCAGCCGCTTCTCGGCACTCAGTGAAGCCGAGGCCCATGTGCTTCTGTGAACGCTGAGAACCCGGGGGAAGGGGCAGAGGTTTCTCACACTGCTCCTGCCCCCAGTAGCTCCCATTGGCCAGTTTCCAGCAAGTAGCAGCTGCCTATTTGCAGGACAGACAGAACGTGAAGTTCCTCTCCCCCTTCGTTTCCCCCAGCTCACCGTGTTTGCAGCACATGGACCCTGTAGCTGCAGTGAGCAGTACAGGGGCATGGAAGGCAGGGATCCTGGCTAAGGAACTTGCTGGGCTGCTGGCTGGGAGCCAGCCAAAGCCTACTTCTGGTACCTCAGCCCCTTCCTTCCCCAACACCTTGACCCTCCTCCTGTACCCCTACTCCGTGTAACCCAAACCTTGCACCCCTGCTCCAACCCCTATACATCTTCCTAGACACTACAACCCCTCCCACACTCTGCATGCTCTCGTGCACTCCTGCCCCAGGTTACGACCCTCTCCCAGACCGTGTACTCCAGGGGCGGGCAAGACAGCTTCTGTGGGCCGGATGCGGCCCACCAAGCCTTTGATCCACTGCCCCCAGGCCAATCGACACCTGGGGTTGGGGGAGCATGCAAAGTATCCTCCCCCCCACCAGGGGCGTGAGGAACCAGAGGGAACCACCAGCTATTCAAAAGAGCTGGCAGATGTCTCTAGGTGATGCACACCCCTGGCAGGTGAGGGGGGCAAAGACTTCACATGCTCCCCCACTCCCAGGCCAATCAGGGTCTGTGGGTGGGGGAGCACATGAAGTCTCTTGGGCCCGCCCCCTTCTGCCTTAGGCCATGCCTCCTTCTGAGGTGGCCTGTGACCACTTATGAAATTCATGAAGTGGCCCCCTTCAAAAATTATTGCCCACCCCTCTCTTAAAGACACAGGTCCTAGAGACATGTAAAATGGTAGAGTGACACATCTGCAATGCTACAGCTGCCTTGCACTTCACACTACTTTGGGAGTGGGGGGGGGGGTTCTCCCATTGGTGTTGGTAATCCACCTCCCTGAAAGGCAACAGCTAGGCCAACAGTCAAATTCTTTCTTAGACCTAGCCAGGGTGGATTTGATTTAAATCATGATTTAAATCACTAGTCAGGAAGACTCGATTTAATCATGGGTTTCCGCATAAAAGTGCAGTCTTGTTGGTTATCATAACTCAGAGATAGATCTTAAAAAACAACAAATAGTTCTGCAGCACCTTAGAGCTAGATGTAGGTTTCATTTTTAGAAGATACACACTATGCATTTTTAAACAGTGATTTATTTTGAAAACTTCATATTGGTTTTACAGCCATATCAGAAAATGAATGATTGTTTGGTTATTTCATTTACCAAAGATAATTGAAGCAGATATCTATGAAGTCATTGGGAGGTGATCTCCAGTTCAAGAGGTTAATCATTAATATTTGAAGGATTTTTTTGCCATCCTATATTAGAAGGAGAACATCACGTGACAGACATTTCAAATTGTTTTATTGAACTAAAACCACAATATTATGTATTCTGGATTTTTTCTTCAATAGCAAACGTATAATATTTTAACAAAACAATCATATGAATTTTTGAATTTATTTAAATATTCAAGTTTGTTTAAAATTAAGTTTATTTTTGTTAAAATAGTTTTTTTTAACTAAAATAGTTAAATGAAATACTTTTAAAATGGAAATTAAATTGATGTCAATCAGGTCAACATGAAAAACTTAAAATATTGGCTTCTATTCATTGACCTTGATGAAACTTTGCACAAGAGTCCCCAGCAGCTTTCTGCATACTGGCAATAGTTCTTTGAAATTATCATAACCATCAGCCATGTGCAAGAACATTTTTGAAAGTTACACATTAAAATTACTGGAGCTTCAGGGGGTAGCCGAATTAGTCTGTTACAGAAAAAAACAACATATGGTGGGGTAGCACTTTATAGACTAACAAAACATGTAGATGGTATCATGAGCTTTTGTGGGCACAGCCTACTTCTTCAGATGACCGGTTATCTGAATACTGATTACTGATATCTGAAATTCTTCATATGATGTTTTTTGGTTATCTGCAAATCTGATGGTAATGTATTCCTACCATTTTAACTGTAGTAGATGACAGTAAAGATTAATCAGTATTCCAAGATAATATTTTTTTCTACAATTAAGATCAAATGGAAGTATGGATAAAAGAGGATGTAGGTTTTTGGGGTGGATGTATAGGAGAATCTTTTGTAAATTGACTATGAATAATTAAGGTAGTTGGTAGCAAATTGATTACTTGTGCCTCTGTTACTGTATATATAATAATTCAGTGTGTGTTTTGACCTTGACATTGTATTAAGGTATTTGTGTATTTTGTGGCAATGGTATGTTAACAGGCTTTTGTGGTAAGGTTGCTTGCTTTGTTGTGGTCTTTTGTAATCATGGGGCTGCTAGTGTATGTCTACACAGCAGTTAAAACACGCACCGCTGGCTTGTGCCGGCTGACTTGGACTCAGGCTGTTTAATTGCAGATGTTTGGGCTTAGGCTGGAGCCTGGTCTCTAGATCCTGTGACAGGAGCGGGTCCCAGCCAGAGCCTGGGCTTCTGTGTGGGCCTGGACATCTACGCTGCCTCACAGACTGAGCCTGAATCAGCAGACATGAACCAGCCACAAGCGTTCAGTTGCTGTGTCGCATACCCTGGTAATCATCCATGTCTGGTTTTCTTTAAAGTTGCATGTTAAAGTTCAAGGAATGCATAAAAATATAGCTGTGGGATGGGGGAAACCTGCATTGGATAATGCATAAAAGAGTTTTTCACTGGCTAAATAGCTTAAAAATGTAGACCTATATTTCTAAATGAGAAAGAGATGGCTTGGGGTGGAGAATCATACCGATCTTTTTAGTCCATTCCTAAGGAAGAGCACTTGTTTTAATGCTCTAAACTTCACTTGTTAAAAATCACCATCTTCTTTAGCAGAATTTCTCAACATTTTTTATGCTGGCAACACTCTTTGGACTTAAAAAAAAATAATAGCGTGACATCCGCATCCCTGTCTCCACTAGAAAAACGTGTGGCCCCCCTACCTTAAGCTTGGGGCTTCGTACTTAAGCCACCACTTGGGCCTGAAACATGTTCATTAGTTTCTGGGTATCTCAAACAACTGCTCTGCTCTCTGCCCCCTAAACCCAGCTCTCCTTGCAATCCCCCATAACCCATCCAGTGACTCTTTACCAAATAGATAGAAAATATTTAAAATCCCACAAAATAAGTTATAATTGAAAATAAAAATCTGTTCAAATTAGGGATGTTATATATTGGTTAATTGAATAGTCGAGTCACCTCATGAGTTCTTATCAGTAAGTCGACTATTCTATAGTCCCTGGGGTTGTGGCTGGCAGCCAGTGCATTTCAGTCCCATTTCCGAGAAATCCCCTGCCACTCCACGCGGGGTGCCAGGCGGGAGCTGGTCTGCGAGGAGAGCCTGTTCAAAAACCAGCTCCCCTCACAGATCAGCTGCCTGTCGTCCTGTGCTGCTGCCTCTGTATCAGAGGCAGCAGCGCAGGGTGGCAGCAGCCCCGTCCAAGGATGGTGGGGGGAGGGGAGGATGCAAGTAGTCTATAGTATTAACCTACAAGTTTTTGCTTATCAGATAATCAGTTAATCGATTACACTATTACATCCCTAGTTCAAGTACAATGTCAAACTCACGACCAGGTGGACAGCTTGTGCTGTGTTCTATCAAAATACCATCTACAGCATTAGTGAACAGATTTTTTTTTCCCTCTGTAAATCTAAAGGCATCACCAGTACACTTTTATTTCAGCATGAGTTTGTAAGCTTGTGCAGTAATAGTCTTCTCATCTTCATATAGATTTATTTCATTAGTGGTGTTAATGAAGAGTTAGTCCAGCTTCATATGAGTCAGACCCAGAAATATGATGCATTTCCCCCTGTTAAACAAGCCAGACTGATTGACGCAAGACTTTTTCATGGGAGGTCATTCTCATTGTTTTATGTTAGCTTCTGGTTTCATAAGCATTTCACTGTTTAAACACACATTTTTTTAATTAGAAGTTTTTCCCTATTTCCACCAGATACTTTACCTAGGAGAGTTCAGCCCACTCTTGACTCCAGTCACAACAGATTTGTTGATTTGCTTTCAGTGCTTTCGTTTGACATGCACATTTTACACACACACACAGATTCAACTTTTATTGATAAATATCGGGAAATGTTTGCATTAACCATATCCACACACCAATGAAAAATATTTCCTTTTGTAACTGAAATTTACAGATGAACAGAATAAAAAAAATGCTGCTTTCCATTTATTAGTTTAAGGATATTTATCTTGTATATTTTGACATGTAATATTGATCATTTGAATTGGAACAGTTTTATTTTTTGAATCTCAGTATATATCACTAACTAATTATCTGACCCTCCCATAATTTTCCACAACTTAAAAAGTATACATTAATAACCGTCTTAAAAATGAACAGGTATAAACAATTGAAATTACATATAAAAATCTAATTTTGTGAAAGCCTGCATAAATATAACATATTGTGTCTCTCTGTATATACAAAGTTTTTCCTGAGGGGTGATGTCATCATGCTCTCTGGCCACAAAAGCGAAAGGGGCCAGAGAGAGAGGGGTTGGCGTGCGTAGCGAGCATGGGGCACAGCCCGCTAGTAATATATAAAACTTAGGAAAAATTGCATAATATGTACAATTTAAGTTGAACCAAAAGTGCACTATTCATCAAGACTTACTTAATATGATGCAGATTTTAATAGCCCGTTTCTACAGCAAGTAACCTCAAATTTCTTGGGAATAATTCAGCATTGGATACAAAAGTAACATTGAAGAACTTTGAGCCAGATTCTCAAGAGGTGCAAATCAATCTGAATGCACCACTGAAGTCAGTGGAGCCACACTAATTTGTACCAACTGAGAATCTTGCTCAGAATCTACATATTTATTGTGTGGGACTTTTGAGTTAAGGATCATTTTTGTTTGATTTTGGTTTATTCAGGTGCCACTGAGTTACTGCTCCTAGCTCGCAGGACAGACTTGCGGCGGATTTCCTTGGATACCGTTGATTTTACAGACATTGTCTTGCAGCTGGAAGATATCCGTCATGCCATTGCTATTGATTATGATCCTGTGGAAGGATACATCTATTGGACTGATGATGAGGTGAGGGCCATTCGCCGCTCTTTCATAGATGGATCAGAGAGTCAGTTCGTTGTCACAGCACAGATTGCTCATCCTGATGGCATTGCTGTGGATTGGGTTGCCCGAAACCTTTATTGGACTGACACCGGCACAGACCGCATAGAAGTGACAAGACTTAATGGGACTATGAGAAAGATCTTGATATCAGAAGACTTGGAAGAACCAAGAGCAATTGTATTGGATCCCATGGTTGGGTAAGGAACTGTTTATAAATGTTTTAGAAACTTGTATCATTCAGAAATGTAATGTGGACCCTTCAATACTGGCAGAGATTTATTGCAGCACTCTGTTGCCAAATACATTGTGAGTGTATCTAGACTACACGTTTTTTTCGAAAAAAGTAGCCCTTTTTCAAAAAAACGTCCCCTGCATCTAGACTGCTGCCGCATTCTGTCGCCAGTAAATCGAAAGAACGCGGCAGTTTTTTTGACTGTGGAAAATCTCGTTTTACGAGGAATAATGCCTTTTTTCGAAAGTGCTCTTTTGAAAAAAGGTGCTAGGTAATGCAAACTGTGCTTTTTCGAAAGAGCATCCAGACTGCCTGGGTGCTCTCTTTCGAAAAAGCAGCTTGCTTTTTCAAAAGGACTGGTTGCAGTCTAGACGTTCTTTTTCTAAAGAGGCTTGCAGTCTAGACGTAGCCTGTGTCTTTTTAAAAGGCAAACAAAAAATCCTAGTGATCTTTCTAGTGAAATTCAGGCCTGTCTGTATTCAAACATATAAATAATACCATTTTTTATTGTTCTATCAAACTTTCACGGACCTGGATTTTAACTGTAACATGATTTGGACTATGCAGTCGTGTATATATATACTGCTTGAAAATTTAAGAACAAGTGATTGCTATTACCATTTGATTTGTGGGAGGTCTTATGATTCCAAAGCAAAAATTTATTACTTTAAAAAAACCTTTTCCTCCTCTTCTTTTTCTGTTTCTCATTTTGCAGTCTCTCAAAGTTACTAAATAAATTATTGGTGAACAGCGTGTCAGTTCTGGTTTAAGTTTGTGTTTGTAGATGTCTTGCTGAAAGATTTTAAAAAGTTAGTCCTCTCCCCCAAATGTAAAATACAAGAAAAGCATTTTAAAATAGGAACTGATGCTTATGTATACTGTACATGTGTGCAGATAGTGGAACATGAATATTCCATAATCTTTTTGTTTAAAATTTAAAAATCTGTGTTATCTGAAAGTTACCAAAACTTCTACTTTTGGCTAAGTGATGGGTTCTCTATTTCTTTCTCGTCTTTGCCCGTGTTTCCAGATTTGGATAACTAAGTAGAACTGGCTATTAATTCAAGCTCATTTAAAATGATTATACATTTATGAGGATTGCAGTGGATTGTTACATTTACACATACAAGCACCACTGAGGACATACTGCACAGGTTGAATTTGACTACATCAGCAATAGAAATCATGTTCATTTGGTTTAGAAATGTATTGGTCTGTACGTATGACTTCTAATCACACAGTTTTGGTTCAGTAGTGCGAGTAATGAGCAGTATGAAGACTGAAGGAATCCGTTTTAAAGTATTTGTAAACTTCTCTTCTGCTCTCCATTACAGATACATGTATTGGACTGACTGGGGAGAAATTCCAAAGATTGAGAGGGCTGCTTTGGATGGGTCAGACAGAGTTGTGCTGGTGAATACTTCGCTTGGCTGGCCAAATGGATTGGCCCTGGATTATGCAGAAAACAAAATATATTGGGGAGATGCAAAAACAGACAAAATTGAGGTTTGTTAATTGCATTTACACTTTTAATTAATTCTACATAGTTAAGACAATAGAGCAACTTCCATTTTTCTACATATATAGACACCGATATATTTGCTATGAGGCAGGAGGCAGAATGGGTGTGAAGGATTTACTTTGATAACAAGAACTCCTGAATTTTAATCCCAGTGACTTTCTGTGTGGTCCTGGGCCAGGTCATTTCACTGCTCTTTTTTCCATTTCTGTCTATGAAATGGGAAAAATAATAACCACGTAATAGCTTTGGGGAGTGGTAATGGGTGGCTATTGGGAAGATTTGTTAAAAAGGACATATGTTTAGAAAATAACGTTGGCAATAACACATTGGGAGACAATTACATAAGTGCATGTGCATTTTATTATTTGTGGGGGGGGTTTCTTTAATTCAGACCGTTTTAAAATAAATTAGTCATTTTCACATATTTATAGTCCATTTTATTTCCAAGTTCTTATATGTCTAGCACAATCTTGTTGGGGGGAAAAGTGATAGAAATGATGGAAAGGGAGAGGACAAGAAACATTTCTATTTGCCTTAGGCCAGTTTTTATAAATTTCAATTTTGGGCCAAATTTGATCTCTCATTGTTAGTAATACAGCCACTCCCCGAGTTATGAACAAGTTATGGACCAATACTTGGTCCGTAACTTGAAGTGTTTGTAACTCGGATCCCATAGAGTTACATGGCGACCGCACTGTTCGTAAGTGCGGATCGCCGTTCGTAACTCGGATCCGCATTTACGACCGCTTTGGTCATAAGTGCGGATGGTTGTAAGTGGAGGTGGTCGTAACTCAGGGAGCGGCTGTATACCAGCCTTTGAGACTGTAAACAACTGATGTACCATTTAGGTAGTAATGATATTTGGTATTGTGCTAAGAAGATTACTACTAGATCTCTGTTGTTTAAAAAACAAATAATTCACTTTTTGTTTTGCCTTAGTATAAGATTTTATCCTTGAAGGGAGGAAAAAAAAGAGTTCAGAATTAAATTAAACTTAATTTGAGATCCTGCCTGGCCTGTTTTCAGTATTTTATTGATTATTTTTTTTTAAGTCAAAAATATTCTTTGAAAAAGTCAAGTACGGTAAACTTCCAATAATCCGGCACCGTTAGGACCCAGGGGGTGCCAGATTATCAGATATGCTGGAGTACCAGAAGGGGGGCTATGAGGGGTCTGGGGTAGGGGTGAGGGCGGGTGGGGGTCGGCAGGGAACTGTGCAGCGTGGCAGAGGGCGGCGCTGCGGGACCAACCAGGCAGCACCCCAGCTGCTCTGCCCCTGGCTTCCCCAAGTCAGCCGCTGCTGAAACTGACCAGCGGCTGACTTGGGAAGCCTGGGCAGAGCAGCTCCAATTGTCCGGCTGGCCGGAGCACTTCCGGGTTCCAGTTGGTGCCAGACTATCAGGAGTGCCGGACCACTGGATGCCGGACAATTGGAGTTTTACTGTATTTGGGTTTTACCAATTTCCACCAGTTTTAGTACTGAGCCACCCGCCACAGTGTGGGGTGGCAGCAGACTCCTCAGGCAGCCGGAAGCCTGCTGGCTCTACTGCAGAGCCCATAGTGCCAGGCAGCTAGCTCCCCGGGAGCCGCAGGGGCACTCCTCGCCATCCTTCCCTCCGTAGTCCCCCCCCAGCCGTACATCCCTGAATAGATTAACTGTGTACCCACTAGAATTGTTAATGGTTGCACAGTTACTGTTTTTAAACCTTTTTTATGCCTACTTACCACAAGGCGCTGCTCCTTCTCTCCCCCCTGAGGCCCTGGGTGGAGCTGGGCATGGTGGGCAGTGGTAAGAACTGCTCAAGGAGACTGGGCTGCTGTGAGGAGTCCTGGAGTCCCAGATGCTTTACCTGCCCTGGTGAGGCTGAGACACAGGTGGGGCCAGTTGTTGCTTCCATGCCCCCACTCCCTGGCTCAGGGAAGAGGGAGGGTCTGAGGTACCCCATAGCAGCCTGGATTCCCTAGGTAGCTCTTACCACTACCAGGCTCTAACTTCTAGGCAAGCCAGGGGTAGGGCCTCAAGAAAAGGAAAAGGGCATAGGGTGGGTATTTGGGAAGAAGAGCAGCAAGGGGACAGAGCCACAGAAGGAACAGGGACGCTTGCAAGTGTCCTGGGTTTTTTTGCCTTTTGAAAAATGTGATGCTGCTGCCCTGTCTATCCATTGCCCTCCATTTTTTAATTTTTATTATTTTTCACTTACATAAAAAAATGTAGAATAAATACTGATAAATGCCCGTTCCTTAAAAAATTAAACCAGAAAAGGAAGGGCCTTATGCATGGTGTAGTGATAGAACTTGGAACTAGCAATCAAGAAAACTGAGCCTTCTCCTGGCTTGATAATGACCTTGTGAATGTGTGTATGGACAACAACAAAAAGATATTTCTGTGTGCTTATGCGTTATTGTATACAAGCAGCTTTTCCATGCAGAATCATTAAATAGTGGTTGCATTTTTTGTTTTTAGTGTGTGACATTACTCAAATAGTAATTTTATTGCATCACTAAAGAAGTCAGTGTCCCTTGCAAGCCAGATTTCTGGTTTGTTTGTGCACATATTTGCTTTATTATTTATTTTTACGCATTGATTCATGCTACGCAGTTCTGGAGCCCCCGGACGATAATAAAACATCAGCAGGGGTTAATGGAGACTGGTAGGGGGTGTAGCAGGGAGCTTTTGTTCCCATTTTATCTGGCAGCCTGCAGCAGGCAGAAGCAGGCTGTGGCTCAAAAGCTTCTTCATTTATCTCGGTCAGGTTTCACTGCTGATAAACTTCTATTGAAATGGATGGCTGCTATTGTGCTTACCAGTGGGGAAGATTTCTCATTGACTTGCGACAGGTTTAAAGCATTTTCCTGCCGTGCTATGAGGTTAAAAATGTATGATCTGCTCTGTTGAATTGGTTCTATGTTTTCCTGCTCAGGTGAATATTCGTCTTCTGGACACGTATGCTATCTGTTTTAAGACATAGGCTGGATTTAAAATGGCCAGCAAAACCTGTATTAGAATAGTGTGTGTCTGTCTATCTCTTTGTGTTTATAGGAAGCACATTGATACAACTGGTTTCCTTGCAATTTTTCAGTGTATTTTTGTTTCAGCTATCCTTTATCCATCCTCTTTCCTCTTTTCCATTCTTCTTCAAATCCAGTGAGGACACAGACATACACCTAGTGGGGTAGGCTATGAGCAAGGACTGTGTGCTTCCCATACAGCTGTAACCATTATCTAATGGTTTTCAGAGGCAGTTCTAAGTCAGTGTTTCTGTGTGCCCAACTCTATTTATCATGCCTAGCATTACTTTCCCTAACACTGATGATTAATGGGGAGTCTTTTATATCTTGCTTCTTTTCAGCATAAGTACACCCAAGCTTTCAGAATACAGCTTCTTCGGGCAACAGAAAATGGAAGCTATTAAGATTTTTTTGGGGGGGGGAGTACAAAGGTCTTGAACAGAGAAGACCTTATTGTGTATGACCAGGGAATTAAAAGCTTGGCATCTGGAGAATGCTCCATTCTGTATTCTAATCCTGAAATTGTAAGGCTACATTTTCCTCTGATGACAAAACCGTCTATTTCATCAGTATCCTAATAAGGAAATTTTGTTTTCCAAGCATTTAGAAAAAAAATTGAGACCTTCTTTGTCTCATGGCGTTAGTCTGTATATTGTGAAATATAGATGTATAGACAGGCTCAATTGCTTTTCTTCAATCCCCACTTTTTAATAAAGCACTGAAAATTGAGAGGTAGGAGCAGTCAGTTCCCAGCCAAGTTGAACACACACGTTTTTGCATAGTTACATTTAGAAGGAACCAATAGCTCTTGTAGGTATTAGAAATTAATGCAGGCATACATCCGAAACAGCTTTGCCTCTTAATTCTGGCCCTGCTATATTGTGCAAATGAGGTGTGTATAGTGGCTGCTCTTAGGACTTGATTCAGCAAAGAGCTCTAAGCACATGCTTATGTATTTTTTTCTGAAGAAGGGCCTCAAAGCTCATTCTGGTTTGAGGGAATGTTCCGACTGTGTAGATATTCCATATTTTAAAACGGGGATGCCGTAAGCTTGATACTGTTGATATAACCTACGCATGTGAGGAGCTCTTCATGTGAGGCTCTGTAGTGGGGTCACTTAATGGCCAGCAAGCCTAGCAGGCGGGCTGAAGCTCAGTGATCTCCAAGGGTGGCAGCCTTGTCGGGGCATCTGATGGCCAAGTTAATGTCCTGCTCTGGATTGCCCCCCAGTTGGATTATAGCAGAGGGAAGGGTAGGGGAACTCGGACCCTCCCACTCTACTGAGTCCTGGCCCAAGGTACCAGAGGTGCAGGGTGTTTCCCATCCCCTTTAGCTGGCAGCTCATACCAGCCTCCCTCAGCCACTTTCACCCCTCTCTCCAATTTGGGGCATAGTCACAGCAGCCTGCTTCCTTCCTCGCAGAAGGTGGTTCAAATAGACTCAGTGATTCACGTAGTCAAGACTTTGTAATATATGTTTAGATTGCAGTTAGACATCCATGACTGCTCCATGTCCAGCTGACTTGGGCATGGATTAAAGGGCTGTGGAATTGGAGTGCAGACTTTCAGACTTGGTCTGCAGCCCTGTCTCTGGGACTCTGTCACCTGGTAGGGTCCTATAGCGTGGTTCTGGTCCAAATCCTGACATCTTTGCTGCAGTTAAACATCCCCTTAGCTCCAAACCCCAATAGAGTCAGCTCAGGTGTCTTAGTGCAGTGTAAACATACTTTCAGTGTCCGTTTATTCCCCCTTGTCAGGGAGAAGGGGAAAGAAAAAGAGGTCAGATGCCTGGCTTCCTGCTCAGACTGTCCTCTATAAATTCCTCTATAAAATACCAAAAGGTATTATCTGGCTTCCTTCCTGCAGGCAGCCTCTCCTTCAGGCTCCCCAGCTTGACTTCCAGATGCCCTTTGTAAGCCGGCCCTCCATTTGAAACATGCTGCGTAGCTGTATGGGCAGGGTGTTCTTGGCCCAGCATTGCTCCTTTACCTCTTTAGTCTTAATGAGAGGTGTTATAAACCCCATCATTGGTTCTCATTGACTTTTTCAGACCGTGAACGATTAAGTGTCACAATACAGACTGTGAGGAAGAAAAATGGCATGTTATGTCCATTTTCTTGGTGAAGGAAACTCAGATATGGAGAGGTTAATGACTTGCCCAAAACAACACACCAGGTCGGCTGACTTCCAGAATAATGGATTATTTAAAAATAAATTATGTTTTTAACACAGTGTTAAGTGCAGGTGGGTCACTTTTGTGGGATTAAGTGTTTTAAAATAAAACCCCAAAAGAGGAAATAAAGTTAAAATACAAATTTTGTCTCCTAGATGCAAGAACATTAAATGTTAGATTTTGTTGTGTATGATAACCTGGATATAGAATAAATGTAAAATATGGTGGGACACTTTAAATATCTTTTGTTGGTTAGTGCTCAAAGAAATCTTGAGTGGTAGTCCATCCCTATGATTGTCTTCATTTTGATTTACATACTCACATGTAGGTAGTAGGTGCTTTAAAATACCATCAGCAATAAAAAGATTGTGAAAATTTCCTTCTTCCTTGCTGGTAGACCCAATCTGTAAGAACACTGATTGTCATCATCCTGACTTTTCAGACATACTACCATTTTATTGTTTTAAAAACAAAACAAAAAAAATTTATTTTGAGACCGCAGAAGGCTTTGTGATACTGATTTGTAAAATATTTTTCCTAGGTGTCATTCTTGTAGACTATGCCTGGGCTCTAAAAATCAGACTAAGTTCTTTCCCTCTCCTGCATTATCACCAATATAAAGGTGTTCAGCAGGCCAAACTGGATCCTTACCTATATCTGTGCAACCCCACTTCCTGTGAATTATAGCCTCAGTGAGACCTACCTATGCATATCTACTGCCTTTAATAGACATGCACCTGTATAACTGATTGGAACATCAGATCCCACTACTCTGCCCTGTATACTACTTCTATTTCTTCTTAGTAATTAGGAAGTGAAATATTAGATTAGATCTGTGGTCGTTATCCAGTCTTCAGCAAGGGCCGGTACTAGATTCTTTAAAGAAAAATGCTAAAACTGCTCTGATGAAAAATTTTGGAATAACTACTCTTCCTCTCCCCTGTAGGATGCCACACTCTAATTTTTCATACTTTCTTCATGCGAAAAATTTGTCTCTGATTCTGATCTCTTTCTGATGTTCCTACATCATTGTTGAGAGAGGTTGACCTGAACAAAAGTAAATTTATTCCTGGACAGGTTTTACCATTTAGTTAAGTAATGAATGGGATTATAGTATTTTTTTCATTATTTTTCCCCATTCTTTAAGCTTCCTAACACTTGATTTGCTTATCTGAGCATGACTGTATATTGAGTCCAGACCAATGTACGTGGGGGTAGTTGAAGTCAGCCATTTTTATTGCCTTATTAGCTTTAAATTGGCTCTCTGATCACCCTCAATCGTGCACACCGAATATCTTCTTCCTTCTCTGAACTATCATAATATAAACCTCGTAGAATATTCATATTCCAATGAATTGGGATTTGTGCTCATACTTTATGGTCCCCTCCACTCAAGTGTGGTGTTTTCATAAAATTTCTAAGATGCAGTTATTCCCTTTCACCTCTAAACCTAATTTATCTTTCCTGTATAGTTTAGGCCCATGCAATACAATTCCTCCTTAGATGTCAGTCTGTTGTATTATACAAAAGTGTGGATGACATTTCTCTTCTATTACTAGGGATCCTTATTTGTCTGTTTTAAACTTATTTGTATATACAGACTTACAAATTATAGTTACAAAACAAATCTATATGTAAACACTTGCTGGCATGTTTTAGATTGTGCTTACAACCCTGTTCATCCTTCATTTCAACTGTAATTCTCTATTCTTTACTGCCAAATGTGGTTTGTTTTGTATTACTGAGATTACCTAGATCAGGGACGGGGAACCAGAGATGTAACATTCTGATTAATCAACTAATTGAGTAGTCGATGGAATTTCCATCGTGATAAAGGGGGCACTCGCTATCCTGCCCCGCCTCTCGATCTGAAATGTACAAGAGCTGCAAGCTGCTCTTGTACATTTCAAAGAGAGAGGCGCAGCAGTAGGGATGCCTCTGCCTCCCCTGCCCCCTGCGTAGATGGTGCTGGGGAAAACTTGCTTTTAAGCCAGCTCCCCACAGCACTGGCTCCTGCTCCCCCCTTGCTGCCTTTCTCTGATAAAGGCAGCAAAGTTGTGTGTGTGTGTGGGGACAACTAGTCGAGTGACTGCTCAACTATCTGATAAGCTTACATCCCTATGGGGAACCTCAGGCCCGGGGAGAGGATGCAGTCCCTGGCTTGACTAGATCTGGCCTCCAAGGCTCAGGGTCCCTTCCACCCCCTGCCAGGTTCTGGTGTGGAAGAGGAATGTGGGGAGTGTCTTGCTCTTTCTCAGATGTGGGTCCTGTGAGTGAGGATTTGTTTGTTTGGGGGGTTTTTTGCTTCTCACTTGACTGATTTTTCTGTGGGTCAGTGGCCCCCGACCCAAAACAAATTCCTTACCCCTGCCCTAGATGATGTCATTGTTGGTTGTCAGGCTATTTGTATGCAAAAGCTGTTCCCCTTTCCCCCTACCCCCTTTACTTGGGTACCTGGTCTGAGTCACTCCCAGCAATAACACAATCTATTGTTTCTGAAATCAGAATTTATCACCAAATAGTAATGGGGGTGTTACAGGTGCTGGATCTGAGGCATTGCTTAATTGATACATTGGGAAAAGCTGTCTGATGGGAAATGGGTGAGTTGATGCAATATCTGCAATAACAGCAGAACAGAATGTTTATGTCTTTGGTAATAGAAAAGGAAATGTAGAAAAGATCTGGTTTTTTGCTAATATCCTTGTTATTCATTTGAGGTGTTTCTGTTTGCAGAACTTATGGTTTCTCTCAGCACCTAACATGGAAAGAACAATATTAGATTGTCAATAGAATTATTACAAATTTGCCTCCTTTACGTTACACCATACACATAAATATATTAGTTTTGTATGCTATTTTTTATCTACATTGGGAATGTTAAGAAGTGGGTAATTCATTAATTGTGTAGTCGACAACATTTTAATCAACTACACAATTAATCGATAAGGGATAGCAGTGAAAGCACTCAGTCCTGGCTTGTGCCAGGTCCCAGCATATGCCCCTACTGCGGCTCTGCAATATTAAGGGACTGGGGAGCCAGCATGCAAGGACTCTGGCTCAGTCCCGACTCACGCCAGGTCCCAGCATAACCTCCCACTACAGCTCTGCAATATTAAGGGTCTCCTTAATATTGTAGAGCTGCAGCGGGGGAGGGTGTATGTGTGTATTATGCTGGGACCTGGTGCATACCAGCTTCCTGGACCCCTACAAATGGGACCTGGCGCAAGCTGGGATTGAGCCAGCGTCGTGTGCTGGCTCCTCAGTCACTTAAAATGCAGAGTTGCAGCAGGGGAGGGGTAGATGTGTCTAATCCATAGCACTAACTGATAAGCTCCTGCTTATCGGTTAATCGTTTAGTCGACTACACTCTTACATCCCTAATATACATGTATACACCCCATATTAGACCAACTTATAGCTCCCTCAACAATGAAAATCTCTGTGAATTAGAGGGCCACACTTTGTAGTTTATGTAAAATGGGCACATTTACACACTGGAGGCTCCTTGGATTCTTTCAGTCACTCCCCATGAACTCCTCGTGTGCCACCTTCCTGCACCACTGTATTTTTCTGAAGCCCCCGTGCTCCGTATGACATGGGCCCTGTATGCTCTCCATGTCATTTTCTCCACCATACCAGGGTTCCCCAATTTCCCCTCCATGCTAGGAGCTCTTTGTTGGCTCCCATTTCCCCCCTTACTGCCACTATTTTTATTTATATTCTTTCTGTGTGGGTATCGACATTTTAAACTGTGTTGAGAGGAAGGGCAGAGCTGAGATGGGTGTGTTATTCTGGAAAGTGGTAATGGCTGCCATCTACTGGTTCTTTGATCTATAGACAATTACAGAGGTGGTTGGAGTTACTCAGTTTGCTAACCAGATGCCAGGGGCTTTGTGTGTCCCCTGTTTTTCTTTTCCTCTCTTCTGAATTTCACCCAAATCAACAGGGTTGTGCCCATTGATGCTTAGAACATTCCCTGACATTTTGGAATTTATCAGACGTAGCATTAAAAAATTATCGTGCTCTGAAATGCCTTCAAGTTGATTTACTACAGGGGAGTGAGGTAATATCTTTGGAAGGTGGCCCAATAAAAGATATTACCTCACCCCCATGGTCTCTCTAATATCCTGTGACTGACATGGATACAACTACACTGTATACATCAAATTGAGTTTAAGGCCATACACACCTGGCCAGATATGAGTTTAAGAATGGCTATATTGGACCAGCGATCTAGACAGGGATTGGTCGACAAGGAAAGCCTTTTCCGACCAATTCTGTAAACCTTGTTGCACGAGGCATAAGGGATCAGTTGGAAAAGGCTTTCCTTGTTGACCGATCCCTGTCTAGACTGCTGCTTTTTGCCGGCAAAGTGCCACGTCGGCAAAAAGCGGCAGCCATTTCTATTCATATGAAGCGCGGGATATTTAAATCCCCGCTTCATTTGCAATAGCGATGTGCCTAATCTACATCCCTCTGTCGGCAGAGGGGTGTAGTTTAGACATACCCTTACTGATGAAACAGCCACGGTGTTTTGATTAGACTGAGACTACCAGTGAAATGTCAGCAAGTGCTGCTGGAAGTAGAATGTCTTTGCATCTGCCCACTTGTATCACTTGGTTGTTGGTATTTAGAAATGAATTAAATCTAGAATATTTGGCAAAAATTGAGACACTGAACAAATTGCTCTGGTGCAGAATTCCACTCTGCAGTTATTTTGTTTCAGGTGGATACAATACTATGAGATATTACATTGTATATATTATTCACATTGTGTTCAATTACCAGCATCTTAAAATATGGTCGCAGATTGTTTTGTTTGTTTTTTGGAGTTTTGCACTGATACTGTTTTGTTCAACCCTTGCCCAGAGAGAAGACAATTTGAATTTCTTGTGTGGTTCCCTCCCCCCCGCCCCCACCAGTCCCCGCTTTCTGTGGAACTGGTTGCTCTTTCAGTAAAGGTAGTGTTTGTGGTTAAGCCACATCTGTTTCCTGTTGTAGTCTGTATTCTCACTGTGGTCTGAAGTATTTAGAATGGCCTCAGAATGTGAAACCCACACCACACTGTGGTTAAAGCAGCACAAACCACTGGAGACACTAGTTCATATTAGAAAATAGGTTTTTTAACCGGGGATTCAGACGACTTGGTTATCTGTTTGGCCGAATAATCCAATTTGGAATCCCACAGCGGAGTACACATGTAAGGAAGCCGTGTTGACCTTCTCTGTAGTCTAGACATGGGCTTAGTGTCTTGCAGTTAGATTGAGCTACAGGGGAAAACTTCGTACTCTGGATACCAGGCTATGCCCAGAACTCTGGGCTTCAAACTTCACCTAGTGTCCACAGTCCTTCCCCGTCAATTCTGACTATCAGTGCTGCCTGGGAGAAGCTCATATCACATCTTGGTGAAGTATTTGCCAGTCTTTTTCCCAGCAGTACCTGAGAAGGATGGGCATTTCATCTTGGCAGATATCTCATGGAGATGGCAATGAGACCCCAGTTGGAATCTTTCATACATTGGCTTGAATCAGCAAGTAGAGTGCCTCCTCCTGCAAAGCCTGACTCCAATGCTGGGCAACCCACCCCCACAGACCTCACAGCAAGGCATAGATGGGAAGTTAGGAAGCACACTCAAGCGTGGGAGTAAGTCTTCCTCTAAGTCCATTTTAGAGACATCACATGAACCTGTAAGCAAATCCACTGGCTTAGTCCATAAATCCCACAGGCAAGACACAGCCCAGAAAACAAAAGCTTTAGAGTAGACCATGCTCCGTCAACATCATCATCCTCTTCAAGTCAATATTTATCCCCTAGATGTAAAGTATCTGCCCTCGGCCAGGGGCACAGGTACCTAGAAGGACCCACCAGCTGTTCAGAAGCGAGATCTGTCTTCCTGTATTCTGAAGAAGTCAATCTCTGGAACTGGTACATCAGGAATCAGGTCACCCTATCTGCAGCCTAACTTCTGGTGATACAGAAGGAACTCCCAGACTCCCCAACAAGAGAGAGATTGGCTTCCCAGGACAACAAGAAGTGCACAACCGTATTGCTTCAGAGGTGCCCTAGATTACCACTTGCAGGATGATGCTGTCCTCCTTTCCTGATCAGAGCAGCTCAGCTGTGCCTTCCCTCCACCTACACTTCTGTCATGAATACTACACAAGATCCAGGAGGACAGGGCAACAGTCAAACTTATTGCCCCTTTATACTCCAGACTGTTCTGGTTCCTCAACCTCCTGTTCATGTTGTTTGGTCTGTCAGTTACTTTCCCGGTATTTCCCAAGCTCCTGATCCAGTACACCAGCAAGATCAGACATCCCAGTCCACGACCGTTCCACCTCAGGACATGGTATTTGGATGGGCATCATCCCTAGAATGTACATGCACCTCAGTCCTGTGAGACATCCTCCCCAGTAGCAGGAAGGACTTGACTAGGAAATGTTACCCAGCTAAATGGAAACATTTCTCATTCTGGGCACAACAAAGAGGCGTTCTACCAGAAACTCTGGATGTTCCACTCATCCTAGACCATATCCTGACTTTAAAGACATCAGCTCTCTCGCTCACTCTCTCTCTCTCTCTCTCTCTCGCTCTCTCAGGTCTACTTGGCAGCGATCAGGACATTCCATCAGCCTACTGAGGGCTACTCTATTTTTACTCCCCTACTAGCTAGTCGGTTCCAACTTCTGGAAAGGCCTGATAAGAACTTTCCCACCTCCTCAAAAGATTGCACCCCAGTTGGACTTGAATCTTGTTCTTCTGATACTGACAAGTGCCCCCTTTAAGCCTTTAGCTACTTGGGTCATGTCCCTCTGTAACCCACACACCTAGTGGGTGTGGTTCACTGTGCCATGTAGTGGCACATAGACCACTTACAGCAAGAGATAAGAATGAGTGAGCTCTATAGCCTAAGCTGAGTGTCAGCTGGCTTTATAGCTCAAGCTGTAGAGACTCCTAAAGTAAGCTCCAGAAGTCCCAGGTTCAAACCTTCATTAAAGTCACCTTTCTTGTAATATATCAGCGAGGAGGGTCAGCGAACTCGGAGCAATGATGGCAGACCTTTCATATCCTGTGTTCCATAAAGATAAAGTTTCTTTAAACTTATACCACAAATTTATCTCTAAAGTAATAATGGAATTTCACCTTAACCAATCCATTCACTTACATTATTCGTCCCAAAATTGTATACATCTCCATGATGTCTTTTATCTGAAGAGAACAAAACCAATCAGGAATTCACCAAGATTATTTGTTGCTATTGTAGAGAGAGTCAGAGGATATGTCATTTCCATCCAGAGAATTTCCAAATGGTTCGCTGGCTGCATTCTCCTCTATCAGCTCTTGAACCTCCCTCCCCAATGGAGAGCTCCCTGCACTAAAGCTTTAGCAATTATGTTCCCCTCCTAGATATCTGTAAACTGACCACATGGAGCTCCCGCCACACAATTACCAGACATTGCCCCCTAGTACAGGACTCCGCTGATGATGCGTGCTTTGGTATGGCAATTCTCCATTCAACCATACCATCCTCATCCTCACAACCCTTCCCCTACTTAGGGCTGCTTGTCAACCTCCACAGTGGACTACAGTAGGGACAGTCACTCGAGGAAGAGGGGTGGGTACTTGCCTGTAACTAGAGATTCTTTGAGAAGTGTGGTCCCTAGCTGCATTCCAATACCCATCCTCCCTGATTCACAGTAGAAAAAGAACTTTATTGCTTCCATCAGCACATGCAGCGAGACAGGCCGTGTATGAAGACCCAACTGGCACAACTTGCGGATTCTCTGACTCTCTGTGCATGGTGCACATGCATAACCCATACTGGAGTGTAGACCTGGATCCCACATGTCAAAAAACCTCCAGTTGCAGGTAAGTAATCTCCTTGTACTACCCTGCAAACCAGAAAGTCATGAAAGGCTGGTTAATGGTTTCTTTTATCATTTCTTCCCTGCCCCTACCCCCACCTTCCTTTCATGGAGGCAAGTAGACGGTTGATTGCTCTGTTTTAGTAGCATAGCTTGCCATTTAAAGCTTACATGAGCTTCTTGTAAGTTTACAGTGGATATTTACAGTAATCTTTTGCTAGCTGTTCCTATGACACTGTCTCTGATACCACAATTGTATCCTATATTGCAAGTACAGGGTGAAAGTGTGGTAGCTTAGCTAATGCAGTGTGGTGGTTACTTTGATAAAGGGGGACATTTTAATGATGACTATTGTTTATTTTATTTGGTCATTTCCACCAAAATCTGTTTATGTCTAGGCATGCCCCAAAGCTGTCTGTTGTGCTTAGCAAGCACTAATTATTGTGAATTAATTAGTTACAGACAAGTGGTTTATCTTTATGGCTTGGGAGGCAAAAAGTGAAGTCAGCACAGAGAATTAAAACAACTGTGAAAGTCAGCAAGATGCTGATAAGATAAAATGTGGATGGTGAGTTTTACTTAAGGGTGAAGATATTTTTTTGCCAGGGAAGATTTATGTAAAGGCGTGGGGGCAGTTCTGCCTTCTTCCTAGAGAAGCTTGAAGGGGTGGAGAGGCTGGGAGCTTGAGTCAATAAAGGGTGTTAGTCACAGCTTGCTTTATAGACAATTTTAGAGTGGTTTCATGGTTCTTCAGTTAAGCATCACTCCTTTGTTCAGGCACCTCATTTGTCAAAAAAGAATGTGGGGAGCCATGCATCTATAAAAAATGGGGAAAGTCAACAGCCGTTGAAAGTTTCTGAGGTAGAATAACAGCATAGTTTTGGAAAGGAAGTCTAGAAATTAAATAGTCTGTAATGAGAAGAGAAGCATTTGGATTTGGTTATTGGTGTTAAAAAGCGTAATGTGTAGACCTAGGTTGGTGAATGTACCTTAATATAAAATTAGGTTTGGAGAAGTGTGCTTAGTGTACTTTCAAAAGAATCTTACTGCATGTAGCAATATAAATTTTATGAAGTAAAATTTAATGCTTATTGTGTATGTGCATGTGTAAACATACAGTGCTTGCAAATGGGCTAAAACTTTTTGATGTGACCATTTCATGGAGTAATTTTGAATTTTATTTCTAAGGCACATTTAGAGCCCATTCAATCCAAGCCAGCATACACACAAAGCTTCTATTGTTTTCAGAAGGATTTCTGTCCATGGAGGGAAGTCTCACAGGATTGGGTTTGCAATGTGAGGAGGGGGAAATTGAGCAATAACAGACAGTTTTGCAACATAATCACTTTTTTGATTAAAAAAAGCAACTGTTTGGTATGGTGGAGTTCCTTATATTTTTTTCTAGTCTCCACTTTAGTAAAGTATTTGGGGAAAAAAAAGAAATCACTTTTTTTTAATACCTAGTAGGCTCTGCATTATGCTAAGAGAGAGCCTGGGGTTTGTTTTCTTCTTGCTTATTCCCCCTTGCCCCTCAGGATTGAGAGTGGGAAGAGTGCTCCAGAGCAGTGTTTCTCAACCAGTGGTATGCATACCCTTAGAGGTGCGTGAGAGAAGTCTGGGGAGTACCTCAACACAAGTGAAATTTGGCAAAAAATGTCCTGGATTTTGCCCTGCAAAGAGGATCACGGAAGGGGCAGCGGCACGTGCCTGTCAAATTGAACATTCGGAGCCACACACCTGGACGTTAACAGCTGCTCTGCGCACACGCCTAGTGGGAAAAGCGTGTGGCTGCGGCGGCTACAGTGAGATCCAGGGCAGTTCCAAGTTGGGAGGCGTGTTTGGGCGGAGAGAAAAAAAATCACTTCCATGGCCGCCTCTCCTAGTTTGTTGCCTCTCCAGCAGCCTCCCCAGGGTGCTCTAGCAGGGAGGGCAGCTGAACCTGGAGACGCGCATTACCTCCCCCCCGTTCCCACCAGCAGCTCAGCACAACGCATCCCAATTGCCCCTTCCCCGTGGCGCTGCGGAGAGGAGCTAAAAGGTGGTGAAGCGGCACAATAAGCTTTGCTCCAAAGGACCCTCTTGCATCAGTGGCATAGTGGGGGGGGGGCATTTGCCCCCAGGCGCCACTCTAGGGGAGTGCCAGGCTGGGGTGGGAGTGCACAGCTCCACGCGGCGAGCCTGGCGCTGACGGGTCACTTGCTCCCTGCAGACAAGCCGCCAAGGCAGGGTTGAGCAGTGGGAGCGGGTACTTCAAAGGACAGTGCCTGGCTCTGGGGGCAGGGAGGGGCATTGGGTTAGAGCGGAGGGGCTGAGGGTGCCTGGCTCTGTGGGTACTTAAATTTTTTTTTTCAAGGGGTATTTTATTAAAAAAAAAAAAAGATTGAGTAACACTGCTCTAGAGGCAGGCTGCTTAACCCCTATACAAGGAAGTTCTGCTAACCACAAAACAGTGCTGCTTCCCCCTCCCCAATGTGGTGGTGTTGACTGACCCCTGAAGCTTATCTTTGCACAGATCTTTAGAGTGGGTCATGGAGAGAATGGGAAACCCTCTGGGTTCTTCCAGGAATGCACAACACCCATTTGAAACAATATCTGTATGTGATTCAAAAGTTTCTGCTCCAGTGCTCCAAAATAAGGAGGTTGGGTAACACTGAAGGTTCTAGAAGGGGGAGAAAAGTTTGATGATTTTTGAGGTGTTGCAGAAATGAGAACACTATCTGGATACTTCATAAAGTTTTTCCAAAGCATGATAGTTTCTACAAAAGTTATGCAATATTTTGGTATACAAGTAAAAGTCTTTCTGATAATGTTTGTTGAAAATAAATGGAAATATATTTAAAGTGAATGCAGTGTGTTATACCAGTGATTTCTCTTTGCACACAATTCAGTATTCATATTAAATCCCAATATTGGATAGTTCTGGAGTATGAATGTTGTAACATGATTGTCGTAGTGGCATGGAAATACATCTTTTAAAATAATAGTGTCTGTCCACCACCATCACTTTATATTTACTAATAATGTTTAGCACTTACACAATGCTTTAACATGGTCAAGGACCGTACAAAGGTTTTATTAATACTAGTTCCAACGCCCCTTTGAGGAAAGTAAGTATGACCCAGTTTTAGCAACGGGGAAATTGAGCTAGAGAACTTAAATATCAGTAACTTACATTATTCTTATTGGGAAGCTTCCAGGGTAGCCGAGTTGTCTGTACAGAAGTACATTACTGTACATTACTCTTATTGTTCAGAAGATATTAAATTTAGTGGCAAAGAATACAAAAATGGTTTGTTGTCCTAAATGATGAATACTGTTAGTTGTCCCTGACCCTCTAGTTTGCAGAACCTACTGTGTGGAATATTATCACCCATCCTGAGCTGGATTAAGCTGCCACAGGAGGTGTGTTAACTGACCCATAGGCTGTAGCAGGACTTCCTGACATTCTAAACTTGTATTTGTCCTCCAGGCTACACTGCCCTTCCCATTTAAAACTAAAAGCAATAACGAGAATGTAGAAAGGAGATCAGAGATCTATTGGAATTCTTTGCAGATATCTGTAAGCATGTGGATAAGGATGATCCAAGCAATATAGTGTACATGGACTTTCAGCAAGCATTTGACAAGATCCCTCATGAAAGGGTCTTAAACTAAATTCAGCTGTATGGAGTGGAAATCCATCTACATGTTTTGTTAGCCTTTAAGGTGCTACTAGACTAGTTGTTGTTTTTTAAGTTTTTCCTAAATATTCATGTTTTGGGAGGGGATGGTCTTCTAATGGGTCAGAAACTGGTTTAAAAAATAGGAGGCAAAGGGTTGGAATAAATGGTCTGTTTTCACAACAGAGAGAGGTAAACATCCGAGTTCTTCAAGGATGTGTACTGGCACCTGTGCTGTTCAACACGTTCTTTAGTGATCTGGAAAAAGGGAGTGAAAACTGAAGAGGCAGAGTTTGCAAATGATAAAAAAAAATATTCAAGATCGTTAAATGCAAAGTAGACTTCAAAGAGTTATAGGGGAAATTTCACAAAACTGAGTGGGTAAAAAAACAAACACCTCTGCATAAGTAATTGCACAGTAATGTAAATCTGGAAAAATATCGTTCCAACTACACATGTGTAATGATGGTTTTGTGTTACCACACAAAAAGGATCTTGGATTCACCATCAATAGCTCTCTGAAAATTTCAGTTAAATATGTAGCAGCAGTCAAAAAGTCTAACTGAATGTGAAGAACTATTGGGGGGGGCGGGAGGAAGAGGTGGAAAATACCATAATGTCATTGTATAAATCCATGGTGCCCTCATATCTTGAATACTGTGTCCAGTTCTAGTTGCCCCATCTCTAAAAGGTATAATGGAACTGGGAAAAGGTTCAGAAAAGGCAGATAATCAGGGTATGAAATGGCTTCCTAACAAGGAGGAACTGAAAGATTAGGGCTAAGAAGGAATATTTCAGAGCAGTGGTCCCTAGACTGTGGGGTGTACCCCCTGAGGCTAAATGGAGGAATGTCTGGTGAGGCACATAGGGCCCCTGGCCAACTGCCACAGGAGGATGAGGAGAGAGCGCCACCCAGCCCTGATCTGCCCCCATCTCCACTGTGGCCTGGCTCCTGCTCTGGTTGCAGCCCTGTTCCCGGCTGCGGCTCTGCTCTTGGCCCTCGTCCTAGCCATGACTCGGCTTCCAGCTCGGAGAGGAGATTGATGCTGACACTAGGGATGTTAAATATCGGTTAATTGAATAGTCGGTTAACCTCATGAATTCTTATCGGTTAGTCAACTATTCTATAGTCCCCCAGCAGCCCCTGTCCGGGGGGGGGGGGTGGGGGGGGGTGAGGGAGGGGGACTGAGCTCCCGGATTCGGCACGAGCCGGAACTGAGCTGGGCTGCCTGCCTGCCTGGCTCCTAATACATTTTAAATGCAGAGCCACAGGGGGGTAGGTCCAGGACCCAGTGCAAGCCGGAACTGAGCTGAGCTGCTGGCCAGCCTGATAAAATATTTACTGGCAAGGGGTGGGGGGGGGGAAATGTGTCTAGTCTATAGCATTAACCTATAAGCTTTTGCTTATCTGTTAATTAACTATACTATTATATTCCTAGCTGATACATTCCTTTATTGGTAAAGACAGGGGATGCAAGGGGAAAAGTTTGGGCATCACTGTGATAGAGGTTTGTGAAATCATGAATGGTGTGGAAAAAGCAAATAAAGTGTTATTTACTCTTTCACACACAGCAAAAACCGGGTGTCATCTGAATAAATTAATAGGAAATACAAACAAAGAAGTACTTCTTTATATAACGCACCAAAATTAACCTGTTTGCCAGGGGATGTTAAGTCCAAAAGTATAACTGGCTTTCAAAAAAAACCCCAAAAAATCCCACCTAGATAAGTTAATGGAGGGATAGCCCAAGATGGTTATAGATGTAAACCTGTTTTGGGAGTGACCCTGAACCTCTGACTGCCAGAATTTGGGAGGTGAAGATGGCCTGAATCATTCCATCTACCGAGGTCTGTTTTTTCCCCAGGAAGCTCTAGTACTGGCTACTATTGGACACAGAATCCTAGGCTAGATGGACCATTGGTATGAATCAGTATAGCAGTTCTTACATACTCTTACTGTATGATTTGCTGAGTCATAACCTCACTTTAGGATCTGTTTATCTGGATTTTGTTTAGGTGCACAGGTCCTCCATGTGGATGGAGGATTTATCAAAAACCTTTCTGATTGCTCAGTTTCTGGTAGTTTGAGAGGGTGGGAGGTTGTGCTAAAAGTTATTAATGGTGGGCTTTCTGAAGAAATTATTCTGCATATTGGCAAGGTGTTTCTCATTCAAATGTCTTTGTGTCTTTAGGTCATGAATGCAGATGGCAGTAGCAGGAGAGTTCTGGTAGAAGACAAGCTGCCTCACATCTTTGGATTCACTTTGCTGGGAGATTACATCTATTGGACAGACTGGCAAAGGCGTAGCATTGAGAGAGTGCATAAGCGTTCGGCAGAAAGAGAAATCATCATAGATCAACTGCCTGACCTAATGGGTCTGAAAGCCACTAATGTCCATCAGATCATTGGTGAGTGAGTGAAAATCAGACCTGGGAAAAAAATGTGAAAAGTAGCCTCAAGAGCAGCTGAATGGGGTAACAGGTTTATTTCACACTGTAAAGACACTAACCCAACGTGTTAGCAAGAACACAGAAAATCTGTGGTTGTATTTAACATGGATAGGGAAAGTAGGGAACCGTGTCAGCAATGCCCTTCTGCAGGCTTAGAGTTCTCTGTAGCCTGGGTGTCATCTTATGGCTTATCTACCTTTAAAGCGCTACAGACACTGCCTACTCCAACAGAAGGGATTTTCGCATTGGCATGAGTCATACACCCCCTCAAGAAGAAGAATTCTTTAGTTGACCCAGTGATGTCCACATGCAGACTAACTATGCCAGCCAAGGGTGTGGACTTTCCATACCCCAAGCTAAATGGTTAGGTTGACTTAATTTTCTAGTATAGATCAGGACTTAGGTTAGAACATTACTCCTGGATTTCTGTGCCAAAAAAATTAAAAATTCTGCACGTAGTATTTTCAAATTCTGCCAAATTGTTCAAATTTTATTTGTCAAGTAAATGTGGAGGCTGTAGTGTGGCATTAAGGAGCACAGGCCACAGCTGTGGGTGACTCATCCGGGTGGTCCAGATGTAGTAAGGGGTGAGGCTTGGCAGGAGGGTCTTTATATGAGGGGTCTAGATGCATGGGGCTTGGCCATTTGGGAAAGCAGATCCCTTCTTCTCCAGCTGAGAAATGATGGATGCAGGAGGTGGGTGGGTGGGTGGGTGGAAGTTTGTAGAGCTTCCTGCAGGTGGGAGAGAAATCTGGGGCTGGGTCTGACCCAGCCCCAGATGCTGTGCAGCGGAAAAAGAAGTCCTGTCCTTCCCAGCCCAGCCGTACTAACAACTGAGCCCATTACAAGATAGGAACCACCAGGTCAGGTCTTCCACAGTCCTGCCTTATTCTGCTGCCCTTGACTCTCAAAATATAGTGCTGGGGAGGCTCGCATGGCTGTTTTTGTGGCTTTCCTTTTCTTCCTCATCAGAAAGTTGTTGTTCTGTGAGGAAGCTGAAAAATCTGCAGAGGACATTAATTCTGTGCGTGTGCAGTGGCACAGAATTTCCCCAGGAGTAGAACATGTACAGAATTCAGCTTAGCTATGTGATGTTTTGTATTTCTGTAGCACCAGTTGTTGGATAATGAAACTAAGACTGTTCTATATGCCTTCATCTCACAACTTGTCTATGAACTGTGCTCCCTGTGTCTGCACAAAAGCAAGGAACCACACAGGTTTTATATGTGCACTGATAGATCTAAGTGGGTACTAAGTTACATGTGTCAAATGCGGGCCTCCTCCCAACCGTTGGGCCTGCATGAAATATGTGTTTGGTGGTGCCAGTGCAGTTTTTAATTGACAGACTTCTTAACATTCACAAAACACTATCACAATGATGTTCTTTATTAGTTGTCTGAATGAGAGGGAAGTCTGCAATTGTTTCTGTTCTTGAGGTAATTGCTATAGGACAAGGCTGAGTTAGGTTGAAGGGCAATGTACTGTGGAGAAAACTAGCACTGCTAGATGAGAATAATGTCAGATCATTCTTTTTGTTTCTACTGAATGTGTAGGTACAAACCCTTGTGCCAAAGACAATGGTGGTTGCAGCCATCTCTGTCTGTATAGACCTCAGGGCCTTCGCTGTGCCTGTCCTATAGGCTTAGAGCTTATCAGTGATATGAAGACTTGCATCGTCCCAGAAGCTTTCCTGCTCTTTTCTCGGAGAGCAGACATCAGGCGAATTTCTTTGGAAACCAACAACAACAATGTTGCCATCCCACTTACGGGAGTCAAAGAAGCTTCTGCTCTGGATTTTGATGTGACAGACAATCGGATTTACTGGACAGATATCTCACTGAAGGTAAAGGAGGGAGTCCTCTGTGTACACTGTTCAGTCCTGCTAATTACTGAATTCTCAAAATATTTAAACTCAAGAACTGATCAACAAATAAATGTTGCAGAATTCTAGTGTGATTCAGTATAAAGTGTCTTTTCATGCACGGGGCAAAATTCAGATGTGTTTTTTCTAAATTGGCTTTTATGTTTTTTTTCATTTATACCATAAATTTGTAGGGGGTGAAAGTCTAGCATGCGGTGGAAAACTGAAACTGGGAGAAAACACCACTTAGATTTGAGAAACTAGCATGGATATCTTGTCAAATAGATTGTGGGAGGGAACTGTGTCTTGGACCTGAAGTAAAAGCTGATGTTTGTCTTCAGTATCCATTAGTTATGAAGGTACTATACAGTAAGTGACATTTGGTATGAATTATAAGTTATACTAAAATAGCTAGACTAGGTGTGAGTGAAATATTGGCTAGTGTTGCAGATCAGAAACAGGCATATGGCAGACAAATGTTCAACGTCAGTATTTACCAGTCTACTTGTGCGCACTCAATTTCATGAGCAGAAAATTTGTTCAGAAATATAATTGTTGGGATTTTTTTTAATAAAGGAAGAATTCTGTAATTACATTGAGGCCTAAACAACAACTCGCTGTGTTCTTGCACTCTGAAATTTAGGAGTTGGGCTCACAAGAGCTCAAAATGTAGCTTATAAATGAGTTTCCAGGAGGGAAAGTGACCAAACTGTTGTAGAGACTGGTTTATCTTGAATTGTGGTTGAAATAGGTTAAATGTGGTTCCCCAAGTTGGTTTGAAAGAACACTGCAGATAAGGGATTAAGGGACACCGATCTCCAAATTGTGCACACCCTTGGGACATCACTGGTTCTAGTGCACAAACTGGAAGCAAACAAAATTGAACTTCGTGGTGACTCCGCAGTGTTAAAAACTTGAGGATTGAGTAAAATAGGAGGAGATGGAAGGAAGCTAGTGTTTGAATACCATTGTTGTCCTTGGCAAAGATATGTTATCTTCAGGCTTCTTGATCATAATTGTATACCAATTAATGGCTAAACCGTGAAATATTATACAGTTATGGCCACCTCTTTTATCCTAGAAATGTCCATGAAGTTGAGAGTTAAAAGAGAAATGTTTTGATGAGAGAGAGATCAGAAACTTTTCTTAATTGGAAGTGAAATTAGTTGCCTACCAGCCAGCCATAAAAACTGGTGCTACCGAGCTGACTGACTTCTTAGCCAGTCATTGTTTCATCACCTTGGTGATTTGTGCTGAACTTTTTAGAAAAGGAAGTTAAAGAAAAAAAACACAGCACTGACAAGACATTTGTCACGATCACTGTGCTTGTGTGTTCTGCTCCTCCCTCCAGCTTGTGTACTTTCTTGTATATTTAGATTGTAAGCTCTTTGGGGAAGAGACTGTTTACTAATCTCTATTCTGCTTAGCATAGTGGCCTCTGCTGTTGATTGATCCTTAAGGACCACCGAAATAAAACCTTATTAATAATGTATGATGGGGGTAGTTGGATGGTGTTGAGTGACATATGATGTACAGGAGATTGGAGGACCCTTCTGGCCTTTATATGCTGTCTCTGTGATTCTAAAATATTGCTCCTCGCTGTAGCATAGGAACTGCAGCATGAGCCTGAGTATTCCAAAATGTTTTCCCCCTCAAAGCTGGTAGTGAGTTGTTAAGGCCCGTGTGGTGTGTAGAATGCTTAATGGAAGTCAACTGAAGTGAAACCCGTTTGTTTCTTCAGTGACCTTTCATAGGGCATAGTAAACGATCACTCTTGACTAGGCCTGATTGTTAATTGTACGAGTAACTAGCATATCTTCTTCCCCACAAGATGCCTAAAAGCTGAAAGTTTTAAAATGTAAACTCCAATGATAGACTGGTAAAATTCCTAATTTGCCTGTATATTGTTGTATCCCTGCAGACTATCAGCAGGGCATTTATGAATGGCAGTGCACTTGAACATGTGGTGGAGTTTGGCTTGGATTACCCGGAAGGCATGGCAGTTGACTGGTTAGGGAAGAACCTGTATTGGGCTGATACTGGAACAAATCGCATTGAAGTGTCAAAGCTAGATGGACAACATCGCCAAGTATTGGTGTGGAAGGATCTGGACAGCCCACGGGCCCTGGCATTAGACCCTGCTGAAGGGTAACTTGCTGGCTTAATTTTACATTTACAGACTTTTTAAAAATAACACATGTACTTTCTGTAGGGCATGTTAATGAGGCACCAGTATCAAAATCCTGAGAGAACTCAGCTCGGGGAATATAACCTAGCAATTTATAATACAAGGGCTGGAGAAATGTGCTCTTAGTGTCCTGAATAATCATTAAGAATACTACACAAAAATCAGAAGCTCATTAAAAAAGGATTTATATTTAGTTTTTTAATTAATCATAAAATTGAAGTAGCTTTAGGTTTATGGAATTCATTAATTAAAAAAGGTCTATCACACTGAAAAGAAAAATATTTGTCCTTTTAAAATGGAGCTCCCTTTCATCACAGATAGGGTGCTGTGAAGGTATTATGTGCTCTTCCTCTGAGTGGGAGGTGAAGCTCAATGTGAGAAAAAGGAGAGAGATTATTTTGGATGGAAGGGACACATTTGGTAGGTGGGGGAGGGAAAATAGAGCATCCAAGAAAATTGCCCTACCTGCCTATACAAAATGTAAGATTTTGTAATGAGAGAGGTCTTTTCTCCAGGAACTGGGGCCGGGAAATGATTCAATCATATTAAAATGTAATAGCATTTTACCGAATGAGAAAAGAACTGTTAGAATACAGCACATTATATCCTTGAAATGCTTTATGAGCATTAACTAATTTATTCCTTACAAAACCCATGTGAGGAACACTAGTTATGTATTTACCCCTATTTACAGATGAGGAAGAAGAGACAGAGAAATTTAGGGTCTGATTTTCAAATGTCCTGAATTCCTAATTCCTAATTTATGGTAGGAGCATAGGGACTCTGAAAATCAGGCATTGTGTCATGTGTCCAAGGCCAAATGGAGTCACTGCACAGAGCTTGGGAGAGTCCCAGGATTTCCAGGTTCCCATTCATTACATAGAGTTGCCTCCCCATATCATCTTTCTCTTGAAAAATAACACTTTAAGTTTGCTAAATAACAAAAATGGTCATCCAGTATGGGAGAGAGCAAAAATTGCTGTTGTGATATACAAATCTGAACCAGATATTTTGGGAGTAGGTGTCTGTAATGTCCACATAGTCCCTCAGAGCTGCTTAAACCATGGAATTGCCAAAGGAGGGCTGTGATTTTGCCACTTATTTAGGTTTGTGGTTCATTTTCATCACTGGTATTCACAAGAGCTAGTATTTCTCAAAGTTGCTCTTTTTCCCTTGCTGTCTGGCTAGAAATTGGTCAAAGCACTTGTAGACCTGAGTGGTTCTAAATTTCTCACCTTATATTCACACAGGGAACCCAACAGCAATGCTGCTTTACTTGCCTTCTCTCCAGTTTTTAGTTTAAAACAACAGATGTTTGCCAAGATTAGTTCAGGGATTCTCAAACTTTGTTGCACTGCAACTCCCTTCCAACAAGAAAAGTTACTACATGACCCCTGGGGAGAAGACCAAAGTCTGAGTCTGCCTGAACCCCATTGCCCCAGGTGAGGGGCCAAAGCTGAAGCCCAAGGGTGCCAGCCCCAGGCAGGTACCTATATCCCTCAACCCAAGGGCTTCAGGCTTTGGATTCAGACCTCAGGCTTTGGCCCTGGGTGTTGGGGCTTGGGCTTTGGTCTTGGGCTCTAGCAAGCCCTGGGAATCCTATAAAAACAGGGTTGTGACCCTCTTTGGTGTCCTGGCACACAGTTCCACTAGCTTAGCTTATCTATCTAACCTACTTGGGTATGTATAATATTATTATAATTTCTGAACTCTTATCTGAGAACCAGATGTTATGTGTTCAGGATATTAGGATAAGCGTAGTGCATGGCATAAAATACAAAGAACTTGGTATCATACATATGGAAATGCATCCCCTTGCTGCAATCCAGTAATGCCGGAGAACAGCAGGATATGCTTTTGTGGTGATCACGATTGTAGCACTTAGGTGATTTGGATTCTACACGTAGTAGGGTGAAAGCATTACATTGATCAATAGTATCTGAGATGAAGTATATCTAGGGTTGCCAGGTGTCCGGTATTCACCCAGATAGTCCGGTATTTTCAGCTCCTGTCCGGTAAAAAATTCAGAGAATACTGGACACCTCAAATGTTCGGTATTTTCCCCCAGCCAGGAGGCAAAAATGCCGGGCACCTGGCAACCCTACAAACACTCAGTGCCCAGCCCCCAACACCCCCAGCCCCCTGACCCCAGCCCCCATGCTTACCTGGTTCCCCAAGGCTGCCGGCACAAAATGGCTGCCGGCCAAAAGACCTAGGGGAATCAATGCTTTCCCCTGGGTCTTAGTGCTCAACCGTTCCCATCCCTGCACTCACTTTTAAAGGGGACATGCTGTTTTGTTTTTGTTTTGTTTTGTTTTGCTCAACAGCTTTGGTCTCCTTCCCTTTTTTTTCCCAGCAACATTTTTTCCCGTTTTTTTGGCGGGGGGGAAAGTGTTCGGTATTTTTGTTTCAACTATCTGGCAACCCTAAGTATGTCATTACCCAACTGCAGTGGAGAGCTCAGAGATCTGTTTACAAGACCAGAGACTCAGTCTGATCACACTGTTGCTCTTTGTGATTCTAATTTTCCATTAGGAATACTTGAACTTTCATCCTGAACAGTCTATGATTCAGCTGTTTGGGCTTGTTGGAAGTACACGGGGGAAAAACTTGAAAATGTCCTGCAGATCCACCACTCTGCCAAATTAATTAAGCTTAGTTCCCACTTGTGGCGAGCTGCCTCAATCAGTACTAGATCTGGAATAATTCAGTTACCTTTCCTCTTCTTTTCCCCTCCAACTCCTGGCCATAAGTCATTGCAACTTCCATATCATTTAAATGGAACTTTCCATGGCCTTTCTGATGTGGAGATTTGTATTAGATATATGCTGGGCACATCTGACCGGGGAAAAGCTTTTCATGTATCCTGCTGGCCAAACGTTGGGTTAATGCTAAAAAGGACTAAGTAGGTTTGTCTGAACATTATCATGATGAGATAAAGGTGTTAAATTTGGCTAGTTATGTTTATACTCAAATTTTTGAATGCCGTGAAGTCATAACATTGTGGAAGATGTGCCTAAATACTTGCCGCACTGATACCAAATGTTTGCACAAGAAATAAACACCCAGACCACAAAATCCTCCCTAAAACAGTATACAGTCCTTAAGGTAATAATTCACTGGAATGTAAAACATAATTGTATCCTTGATAAAGTCATACCATCAACTAGCAAGGCATAAATTAGTAGGCAACTGTGCAATCCTTTGTATCCCATATCTGAGTGGAATGTGGTACTTCACGCATGAAAATAGTGTAGTCCTTTGTGGAAATGGGCAGAGAAAGGCACATCAAGGAAATGATGCTCAGATTCACCTATTTTAAAAGAAACATTTAATTTGGAGTTCAGTGGAGGATTGTGAATAGAAGCAGAAGGCAATTTTTGTTGCTCATGCAATGTGCTTTGGACCAATTCTTGATAAAGAACAATGTGTAATCTAATGTACCCAGATGACTTCTTGTTTATTATTAGCTAACACCCGTGAACTAGTTAGGGACGGAAGGGTGCTAATAAGGAAGTCCTGGATAAGTTTCCAGCATCGAAAATTCCATAAGGAAATCTGACTTTTTCCTAGTTTGCATTTTGAGAAAATATTTAATGTAATATGCTTTAATAAACACTTACAAATTTATAACTCTGGTTTTCTGTTCTTTCTTTTTGCTTTTGTGGTGTTTTTTCCTTTCATGTACTAGAAAGAAACTTGAAGAGTCTGTATCAGGTAATGTGATATTTCTGGCATTTTTACACAGGTTTATGTACTGGACTGAGTGGGGCGGGAAGCCCAAGATTGACCGGGCTGCCATGGATGGAAGTGAACGTACTACTTTGGTACCAAACGTGGGACGAGCTAATGGGCTAACAATCGATTATGCTAAAAGAAGACTTTACTGGACAGATCTAGATACCAACCTAATAGAATCTTCCAATATGCTAGGTAAGCTACTGTTACTTTTTCTGTGCAGCTGGTGTATTTTTAGTGATACTTAGGACAAAGCTATCAATAGATAGCTTTTGGAGTGTCCTGTCTGACAAAAAACATAACTAGCATTTCATTTATTGTGGCGAGATGGTGGGAAAACCAAACAGCAAAAGGTCGTAGATTTAATACATTTAGAACTGATTTTTTTTAAAGTAGATATATTCCATTGTATGCTTCAGGCATGGAAGTAAGATGTGTGTGTATGAGAGAGAGATAGAAAGAGAGATGAGGAATGGGCCTCATGCTGCAGATGGGTTGTTGACAGAAAGCTAGCAATCCTGGTGAAGGCTGATATTAAACTGTGTACTGTGTTATTGTTTGAGTTTTTTTTAACGTTTTGTGACCTTTCAATAAAGGAGCAATATCTAACATTGTTATAAAAGCCTATTATGTTCCCAGTAATTCCTCTTGTTTTCCTCTTTCCCTTTTTTGAAAACAGGCCTAGACCGTGAGGTTATAGCAGATGACTTGCCTCACCCATTTGGCTTGACTCAATACCAGGATTACATCTATTGGACAGACTGGAGCCGGCGCAGCATTGAGAGAGCCAACAAGACCAGTGGCCAGAACCGAACTATCATCCAAGGCCACTTGGACTATGTGATGGATATCCTGGTCTTCCATTCCTCAAGGCAGGCAGGCTGGAATGAATGTGCATCCAGCAATGGGCACTGCTCCCATCTCTGCCTGGCAGTGCCAGTTGGTGGTTTTGTTTGTGGCTGCCCCGCTCACTATTCTTTGAATTCTGACAACAGGACCTGTAGTGGTAAGCCCTACGCTCAAATGATAAATTAGAGGGGGACTATGCTATGTGTGTTATTCCAATAGAAATCAATTATAAAAGCAAATGGATTTGGTAACAAAAGTGTTTCACTAGAAAAAAGACTTTTTCATTTCTTTATTTATTTTGAATAGTGACAAAAAGAAGACAGATTGCTTTGGTGACAGAAACATGATATGCTAAATCATGGCACATTTCTACCTTTGATACTGAAAGATTATTAAAAACCTTTCCAGTTCCAATACAAAGTTTTAAAGCAGGATATGTTGGCGGATGGGATATGTGTGTGAAGATGGTAATAAAACTGATTGGATTTTGTTTCCTAATCATACTAAAATCCTACGTGGCAACTGAGTAAAAGGATATTTTAATTTTTTTCCAAGCCAACAGCTTGGCAAATGCATTAATTTCAGTGAACCTTTTTATTCATTCTGCCAACCAAAGTAAGTCTGGATGAAAAGAGAGGCTGGAAACCCTTCTCCGTGTCAGCCCATGAAAGTTACTTCAGGTCCCCATTTATTTTTTTGAGATTTACTAGTCATAAAGGATTAATGGGATTTTGGTGTATGTTTTGGAATGTTGGATGAGTTTTAGGTTGTTGGAGGTGAATTTAGTTGTGACTTATCTTCCAGCTTGAAGGGGTGCTGGACAAATCTTCCTTCAGAGCTCCAGTGTGGCTAAAGGCATTGCTTTTGAGTGAGAAGAGGGGCCTCAGATTGCTGCCTTCACAGCACTTCCAATTCCTGATCCCAGAGGAGGCAGCAAGCAGACAAACCCCAGTTTTCTTTTTTGTTGTGCAGAGCATGAACCACAAGGCGCTTAGACTGGCCACAAGTTAGTTTCTAGCCAAATAATTCATCTTCCTCTCAAAACTGTCTGCCATCACAGCACTCTCAAATCTTCAAATGATGGTCCCTATGTGTATTCCACACATTGCATACACATGTGCACCATGTGTTTGAGTCAGGAATTTTTTTGTAAGCAGTGTCCATTGGCTTGTGTGTGTGCTGTAGCTAGGGATATAAATCCTGTTTAATTAGTTAACCGGTTAAACATTATGTAAACTATGCTGAGGCACCAATGTCCTCAGACAGAATCTATAGTTCTGCAGCCATTCTGAGCATGAGCTCTTGATATTGTTTGAAGTCATCTGGCAGGGATGGAGAAGATGGAGTAACCGCCCATTCCTGCCAAGTCATGGGAGCCCTATTGTTAGGGTTGCCAGGTGTCCAGTTTTCTACCGGACAGTCCGGTATTTGCACTGTCTGTCTGGTAGAAAAATTCAGAAAATACCGGACATGTGTAATGTCCGGTATTTTGTGAATTTCTGGCGAGGCGCCAGAGGGAAGCCTAGCGGGGGCAGGGGAGTGACTGGGAGGCGGAGCACGATTGGCTTTGGGAGCCCTGTGGTTGCGCGCAAAAGCTGGATGGGGCGGGGCGGGGGCTGGGACTCCCAGCTACTTCACTCCCCTTCCTCCGGGCCCCCTATCGTCCCCCACAGCCCCCGATCTCCCTCCAGCTTCCCGCCCCCTCTTCCTGCCGGCCAGCCCCGCGGCCCCCGGACACCCCCTCCATCAGCTCTGCTTCCCGCCTCCTGGCCAGCGCACTCCCCGACAAGCGTGTCCGGTTTTTTAGCAGGGTCTACCTGGCAACCCTATCTATTGTACATACTTAGGATCGGTGAAGTGGCCCTCTCCATCACAAGGTCATCATTGTTTAACGAAGCATGATTTGTCACTTAGGATCAGAAGTTTCCTGTGCTTCCACTTCATTGGGCCAAGTACTGCCTTGTTCCATGCAAAGAGGGAATGCCTTTTTTCTGGCACTTGGTCAGAGTGTTCCAAGTAACAGCATCCAAAGGTGACGCTCTCTAAGAAAGGACACAAGTGACTGAACCTTCTAAGGAGAAAGGTCTTCTCATTCACCAGTTCAGAATTTCAGATTATCAGGCCCACTTGGCCAAATATGATTTTACTGATTATGAGAACTTCTGAGGGGCATGGCGCCTGCTTCTGGGCTTTAGTGAAGGGGTGCAGAACCTACAGCCTGTGGGTTGCATGCGGCCTATAGTTTGTCCTGGTCCAGCCCATGACGCTCGAGGCTCCCCTCCCACCAATACACCATGTATGGCCCCTGACTGATTTTCCTATGGGTCAGTAGCTCACAACTCAAGAAGGGTTCCCCACTCCTGCCTTAGTGGATGAGGACAGATTGGTAGCCAACATTTCCATCCAGGCCATGGTGGATGCAAAAGATTGCATCTGAGGAGATGGCTGTGGCCAGTGTTGTTAGAAGAGCTTTGTGGTTACAGTCAGGTTTTCATGGAGGTGCAGAGAGAGTGAGATCTGCATGGGTTGGAAAGATAGCAAGCATGGCAAGTGATCGCCCTGACTTAGCCAGGATATCTTGAATTATCTAAAAATCAAAAAAGGAGTCCTACAAAAAGTGGAAACTCGGTCAAATTAGAAAAGATGAGTATAAACAAATAATACAAGTATGTAAGACAAAATTAGAAAGACCAAGACACAAAATGAGGTTAAACTAGCTAGAGATAAAGACAAGAAAACGCTCTACAAATACATTAGAATTAAGAGGAAGACCAAGACAGTGTAAGGCCATTACTTAATGAAGGAGGATGAACAATAGCAGAAAATGTGGAAATGGCAAAGATGCTTATTGACTTCCTTTCAGTTTTCACTAAGAAGGGTGGGTGGCAATTAGTCATCTAACATAGTGAATGTTGGTGAAAATGGGGTCAGTTCAGAAGCTAAAAAAGGAAAAGAACAAGTTAAAAATTACTTAAACAAGCTAGCTGTCTTCAAGTCACCTGGGCCTGATGAAATGCATCCTAGAATACTCAAGGAGCTGACTGAGGAGATATCTCAGCTGTTATCTATTATCTTTGAAAAGTCATGGAAGACAGGAGAGATTCCAGAAGACTGAAAAAGGGCAAATGAAGTATCCGTTTAGAAAAAGGGAAATAAGGACAACCCAGGGAATTATAGACCAATCAGATAACTTCTGTACCAGGAAATATAATGGAGTAAATAATTAAGGAATCAATTCGCAAACATTTAGAAGATAATTAAGAGTCAGCATGAATTTGTCGAGCAAATCATGTCAAACCAACCTGATAGCTTTCTTTGACAGGATAACAAGCCTTGTAGATAAGGGGGAAGTGGTAGATATAGAATACTTTGGAACTCATACTCTCGGTAACATTTCTGCTTATGTGCAGAATTTGTCCCCTCAGATTTCTTTGCTTCCCTACAAAAAACTGACTTTGTGGCTTCCCTTTGCTTCCCCATCAGAAGCAGCCATGTGACCTTCCCCATAGTATGTTTTGAGGACCCGAGGCAGCTGGCAGAGTGGTAAATTACTGTGCGGCATGGGCCGAGACTGTAGAGGACTCATCTGGTGGCTCCTATCCTGCAACTGGGCTCAGTTGCTAGGCTTGGCTGGACTTGGGAGGACGGAACTTCCTCTTCCACTGCACAGCATCTGGAGCTGGATCAGACCGACTCCCAGATTTCTTCCCAGGATGAATGAAGCGCTGCAAACTCCCCATTCCTGCTTCTTACACCCATTGCTCCTCAACTGCAGGGGAGGAATCTCTGTACAGGGAATTCCCCATTCGTCCAACCTCTGCACATGTAGACCCCCTCGAACCCAGACCCTCCAGCTGAGCCTCACTTCCCCCCATCGGACTCAGAACCTCCCTGATGAGCTTCACTCCCCCAGCATTGGGAGCCACCGAGTCCTTCACACCCAGTCTGCCTGCTGAGCTCGATTTCCCCACACACCTAGTGCCCCCCTATTTGAGCCCCAACCACCTTCACCTGAACACCTCTGTCAAACCCTTTTACTGTTGCACCCAGAACCCCCCAGCAAGTCCCTGTGCATCCAGATCCACCCTGCACCTGCATCCTCCACTGAGCCACCGGCAGCCAGATTGGCCCACAGAGAGTCCCCTTAAACCAGACTTGGACACCCCCACATTAAGGCCCTCCCTACTTAGATTCTGCACCTGCTTGCCCACACCTGGTGCCCCTGGCATGGAGGGATAGGCCCAATCCTTGCACTGAGTCAAGAGTTGGGTGCAGCCTCACTGCTGTGTCCATGTCCCATGGGGAGCTGTACAGTGTCCTCCCACCTCTCTGCAGCCAGTAGCTTGGGCTCCCCAATGCCGTGCAGGAGCCTCCACATTCATTTGAGAAAAAAAATTTCAGAATGTAAATTTTTTGGTCATAGAATGCCCTCCGGAGTACACCAGGGACCACTTGTACGCAAGCAAAATCTTTGTGCCATACCCTTCTTCCTCCTTTATTGCACGTCAGAAGAATAATTGACGTATTTCATTGACACATTTGTGGCAATAAGGATAATTGAGGGATTTTTGTCTTCGGATGAGAAATAAGTTATAGTCACGTAAAGATCCTGTTTTCATGGAAATGTGTAGTAATAAAGCAGTGAGAAAAATACAGGAAACATGTTACATTATAAAGGAGAAATGTTCCTTAATAGTATGGTTCAAAGTCTTTCATTCGTCATTAACAGCTTTTCAGCCATGTTCAACCCTGGTAGATTTCCAGCTTCTCATTTGTAGGTAATTGGAGACGTAGATTTTTCTGCTTACAATTAAATTTTTCTCTTGGCCTCTGTAATTGGAGCATGGATCATTTTAACTTTCTCTTGCCTATTTACTTGCTGGTGTGTTTCTGAGCAGTATTCTAGCACAAGTCCTGTCTAGAGGCCAATTCCTCCTTTTGTGGACCACAGCGCATATGTGCGCACACATTCTTTTAATTATGGGAAGGAGACGCTGCTGTGACTAGATCTGGGAACTCAAATGTTCAGAGCCAAAACTGCATGGTTGAGCTTGAAGAACAGTTCCCCAGCTGGGATGCTGCTGTGTTTGACCTGCAGTTCCTTCCAGAAGTATAGTTAAAATATATGACTGTTGTGAGACACTGTTTCAGAATGGAAAATGTTTTCAAAATCCAAACGGAGTTCCAGAGAAATGGGGGGGGGGAGACGGAGACGGGAGAGCGCTTAACATGGGGAATTTGCCCTGCCACCACATACAATGAGTGATCCATTTGTATAATACTAATGCTAGAGAAGTCTGAGTTTACAGATATCAAGACAGCAATTATTTAATGCCTTTCCTTTTGAAGTTTTTACCCAGTGGACCTCTGAGCATGACAGAGGGTCTCTGGAAGGGAGGAGCAGAGGGATTTGACTGTTTGTGAAGGGAATTGTGCATGCTTTCAGTTACAGTTTCCTTTCTTTTGGTCTAAAACATTCTGTGACTCATTTGTCCCTTAAAATGTTTATCGGGTGCTAAAGGACCTTTCCAAATGTGGTATTTTGCTGTGTACGGCAAACTGTGTTGAGTGGAGTTGATTTGCTTTTGTCTTACCTTCTATTAATTAGTGATTAAATGTAGAAAAATCACTGGCGAAATACTTGGAGGGAAATCCAGGTTTTTCAGAAAGCAAAAATAATTTATACCTAGGCCTGAATTTTGTACAGTGTGTCACAGGGCAGACACTCACTGCCACAGCACCTCCTGCCAGGTAGCACTGGGAATTAGCTTGGAAGCAGGGCACCTCTCTTTGGTGGGTGTCCCTCCGTGTCCTCCCATCTCACTCCAGCTCTGACCCGCGTCACTCTCGGACCGTGGGGTCCTCTTCAGGACACTGCCCTCTGGCAGTGCCCACTCCAGTGTGTCTCAGCCCCCTTCTAGGGGGAGGTGTGTTTTATCAGTAGTCCTGTCTGCACTCTGGGGTCCTCCCCTCCCAAGAAGACCCTCCCCCCAGTTCCTCTATACACACCTTGCCTCAATGACCCACTGCCAGTCTCATCTAGCTCCTGCCTCAGGGGCAAACTGCAGTCTGTAATGGCCACTCATCATTGGCAAGGGTGCTGCCTTTGCCTATCCTGGCTGCCTCCCTGCAGCCCTAGAACTCTGAGGCCTTGTCTCAGACCCTGCAGCCTGGGAGTGGGGTCATGCCAGAGATGCCCAGCTCTGCCTGCCTTTCCCCAGCACGGCTCTGTCTCGGGAAACCTCCAGCTTCCCTGACAGTCCCAGGTGCCTTCTGCTCCCCAGCGAGAGCAAGAGTGTCTGTTCTCCTTCCCTCCAGGCGCCTTTATTTATGTAGCCTCAACTGGACCTTAATTGGCTGTATCTGCCTCAGCTGTGGGCTTTGCTCTCAGCCCTCTCCCAGAGCTGGGTTTTACCCTTAAAGGGCCAGTGCAGGGCAGATGCCCCATCACAAGTGTGAAAATCTTTTTTATGCCAATGAAACTTTTCTTAGCAGCAGCTACACAAAACTGCTCAAAGTACAGTAAAATCTAGTTTTCTTTGGCATGTTGGGCGAATGGGGGATGCTGGTAAGTGGAAAAAATGTTGGTTAACTAAGAAGGGCAAGGAGTTTGGGGTCCTGGAGGAGGTGTGGGGCTAGGAGCTGGGGCATCGGAGAAAGGGCGAAGGTGTGGGACATGGGTTATGAGACAGCATTTGGGTGGGGGAGGCATGGGAGGGGTTTCAAGATATGAGAATGGGAAGGGGTGCTCACCTCAGGCTGCTACCTGCAATTGGTTACCTATTCCTGCTGCTCCTGGTAGAGGCGCGGCTAGGTGACTCTGCGTGCTGTCCCTGCCCTGCCCTGATTATTGGCTCCACGGTTCCCATTAGCTGGGAAACAACAGCCAGTGGGACCTGCGGGGGCAGCACCTGAGGGCAGGGGCAGCAGGCAGAGCCGCCTCACTGCGCCTCTATCAAGAGCAGTGGGGATAGGTCTCTGCTCTCCCAAAGTGAGCATCCCCTGGATCAGACACCCCAAAGGCCCTCCAGTGCCCCAGCCTTCTGCCCAGAGCCCCCTCCCAAAGCCCGCATCCTAATCCCCAGCCCCATGCCCCCTCCTGCACTCTGATCCCTTCGGGCCCATTCCTCTGCCTAGGAGCAGCAGGGACATGTCACCTCTTCCGAGGAGCCATGCGGACCCAGATAGGGAGCTGGCCAGCCCTGCAGTAAATAGACTAAACTGGCCTGTCTATGATGGTTAGACATGCTGGTTTATAGAGCATTCCAGATGGTACAGGGCCGGGTAACACACTGTTACTGGACCGGCCTAAAATAGTAAAGACCAATGATCTTCTCTGGAACCTCACTCCCCCAGGTGTTGCCTAGCCTGTTTTATCGACTGGAACGGGTGAAATGTCCCACTGCTCATTTTTCCAGGATTGAACTCTATTTTATTGAAGCTGCTGGGGCCTGTGCAACAGTGCACTGGAACTTTGTGGCAGGCAGACCACTGGCTAAAATGCTTCTGTAAAGAAACTCGGGGAAAGTGTTCAAAGTTGATAACCTGGATCTTGTGATAATATAACAAAGTGTGTGTATATGTTCTTGTGTATATATGTATTCTTTCTTCTCTTTGCATCTGGAATTATCCTTGCTTTGTGCATCCCCACACAAGAATTTATTTTAAATGGTAGATGCCTTTAACATTTTTCCAAAAAACAAACAACCAAAAATCTCTATTTCTGTGCAGATGTGTGTATGTACAGGGTGGGAGGAAAGGGGTGGTTTCTGGAGGCATGTAGGGTGTTGATAGCGCTTGTATAGTTGTTGATAGTACTTGGGTATATAGATAACCAGTGTTTCTGTTCTCTCTCTCTCTCTCTCTCTTTGCATTCTTTTTAAAGCTCCTACAACTTTCCTGTTGTTCAGTCAGAAGAACGCAATTAATCGCATGGTGATAGATGAGCAACAGAGTCCAGATATCATACTGCCTATCCACAGTCTCAGGAATGTCCGGGCCATTGATTATGACCCCCTAGATAAGCAGCTTTACTGGATTGACTCTCGGCAAAACATTATCCGGAAGGCACAAGAAGATGGCAGCCAGGTATCCAATGAGAGGAATTGCCAAAAGAGACGAGACGCTGTTTATATGAAGCAGTAATTACATTTCAATAACATAAATAGACTTCCTGCTAGCTCCAGGCTTCAATATAGCTGAACTGAGCTGGTGGTGATGAGAACCTCAATAGAAATGGATAGTTGGATTCATGTAGGAAACACAAGGGAGGCCACAGTCTGTGCAGGGGAATAGAAATGAACAGGAGAAGGTACAATGATTTGATTGTAAGAGATTTGGGACTGCATGCCAATGGCATGCAGGTCCTGTTTAGGAGTGGAAGAGTTCTGGGGTAGATATGAGGAGAGGCACATATTGTGGGGTAGTAGATTAATAGGGCTCTGGATGAGATACATGGAGCAGAGTTGCAGGAGTCCCATGGGAGCACATAATTGGGAAAGCAGAGCAGAGGCCTACATGGGGCAGGAGACACAGGGTAGTGCGGGTTGAGTGAGGTATCAGTAAAGGGTTAAGTATATCTAATTGTTCATTGTCACACTTTTCATGTCTTTTACTTATGTTTGGCAGTGAACAATTGAAGACATAAATGAGTAGGATTCCGCTGAAATGCTCGATCATCCATCATCCTATTTAGGGATGTTTTCTGTGAATGTCTAAATAATTTAACACCCAAAACTAATCAGAAGTGCCAGATCTCTCCAGGACTAGCAGAATGAAAAAAGGAGGGCAGTTTCAAGACCAAGCACTATGGAAAATGTGACAAGCCAAAAAAAGGATTAGGCAGATTTTCCAAAAGTACAAGACAGACTGCTTTATGAAGCACCTGTATCCCTAGAATGTCACGTTGAATTTAAGCCAGGCTTTCCAGAGAGAGCTCCAGAGGCTAAGATGTGGTACATGGAATTTCAGCTGGATCGTTATGTCTCCAATAAAATTATCTGGGTGCTGTAAATCAAGTTTGTCATAGGGAAGACTGCTTCAGTCTTATCTGTGGAGAGATTATAGTGTCATAATAATTTTCTGTGCATTTACAAGGGCTACATATCATACCTAGACCAAGCATCAGCACTAGCAGATGTCCCTTTACCAATTAACAGCGTTTCCTAATGTGATTTTCCTTCTCCCATATGTGGTGAAAATTATATAGGAGGATTGATGCAAGAGCGATTGTCCAAGCCATCAGCCAGTCTCTTGGACGGTTCTTTTCCTGCTTATCAGTCTTATAGACTGCTTGAGTTTAGGGATTATTGGTGACATGGACTTTCTGTTGTAGAGAACTAGGTGTTCTCTACTTGCATTAATCCATGGCCATGTCTATACTAAACGGAGGATCGACTCTGCGGAGGTCAATTTTCCATTGTTTGATTTAGCAGGTCTAGCCATGACCCACTAAATCAAACTTTGTGGGCACCACTGCCAACTCCAGAACGCCTCACAGTAAGGGAAGTTGACAGGAGAGTTTCTCCCGTGGACCTCCTGCTGTGGGTCCACCGGAGAAATTCAGCTTAAGGTACATTGACTCTGGCTGTGTTATTTACATAGCTGGAGTTGTGTATCTTAAGTATCGACCTGTCCTGTGTACTGAGGAACTGGACTAAGGCAGGGGTTCTCAAACTTGTGATACCGCAACCCCCCTCTCAGTTGCTCATGACCCCCCTCTCCATTGCGGACAGTTTGAGAAACGCTGGTCTAAGGAGTTGGGTTAAGTAAGAAAAAGAGAGTGAGCTAGAATTGCAAGTGAAACATCAAAACAGTGCCTAGAAGAGAGAGCCTTTCCTAGTGGAAGCCTTGCCTTTAGTGATCTAGCTGGCTCCACTCTTAGGGTATGTCTGCACTAGCCCCCTAGTTTGAACTAAGGGGCTAGTGTAGACATACCCTTAGAGTGTTTGGGTTTAACTAATATAATCTGCTTTGGATTGGTGAATGAGAGAAAAATGTTCAGCAGATAAGACTTGTCCTTTAAGGTGAAGTACAGCCTCTCATACAGCATCCACAGCCTCTCCAAACTCTGGCACTGGAAGGTGTCAGAGCCACTCCTCCATCTATCTTTGGTACTCCCACGAAGTCCAGTGTCGTCATCAGTTCTTCTGAGCAGCCAAATAGTGCAATTTCCATCCTTCTAGATTTGCAGGGGCAAGTATTTTGTGTCCACTTCTCATTCTGCTCATCAAGGGACCGAGAGAGAGAACTAACTAAATATGTGTTCCCTGGTTCAGGGTTATATTTTGGGGGCCCTCTTTGTAACTGTGAACAATTTCATGTATGCAGATATAGCAACATCATTGTTTAGGTGACATACTTCATGTAATATCCTTCTGGTGATTTCCTAGAGCCTCACGGTGGTGACAAGTCCAGTTCCTAATCAGAACCTGGACATGCAGCCCTATGACCTGAGCATTGACATCTACAGCCGTTACATCTACTGGACTTGTGAAGCTACTAATGTGATTAATGTAACACGCTTGGATGGGAAACCGATGGGTGTGGTGCTGAAAGGAGAACAAGACAGGCCCCGGGCCATTGTGGTGAACCCAGAGAAAGGGTATGTAGCGAAATGGAGGTGCCCTTTGTGCTATAGAAGGGAAGAAGGCCAATACGGGCAAATTGTCTATACATCTTGAAAATGGGTGCAGTGAGGGGTTCCTCAGAGGGTTACCCCTTCCCCTACCCAACTTCACTTAGCCCCGGTCTAGAGCTAGACATTTGGCCCAGCCTCCCCTCTCTCATGAAAGATGTGAATGATTTTGCAACCCTGTGTATCAGTTCACAACACCACTTGCTCAAATGTGGATCAGTTGCCCCTCAGACTTGAGTGGTGCTATAACTCTGTGCTTCTCCCCCACCCCAGTATTGCAACCCTTGGGCACCCATGGGCACTCCTACCCTTGGGAAGAAGTGGAGCTGGCAGCACACCTAGTCCCCAGTAGGGCTGAGGATTGGATCCAAGCTTCTGGGGCTTCATGAAAAGTAGAGATGCAAAAGGAGGATGGGGCCTGGAACTCCCAGAACCACCTGGCTCCTGGTGGGGATGACGCTTTTCTGCCTGACCACCTTTCTGGATTGATAGCTCAGGCTTCGGTGTAGAGCAGAAAGACCATGGGTCTGGGTGCAGTGGGGAAAGTTCAGAACTGAGTGTGGGGAAGCTGGAGGGGAGTATGTGTGGAGCTGGGTCTCGGGAACAGTAGGGGGAGTGTGGGCTGAGTGCAGGGAGCTGTAGAAGAATTCTGGTTACATCCTTGCCTTCTACTCTGCCTTCCTTTCCCCAACACAAGTTTCCTGGTGAAAAGCAGGGCAAGAGACCTAGCCCCATCCTGCCTAGAAACACCTCCTGTACAGATGGTCAGTTCTATAGGCAGTGCTAGCTGGCTCCCTCCCTTGCACACCAGAGCACTGAGAGGCACAGCAAGCTTGTTTCCTGCATGTATGCTCAGCCCTGGTAGCCTGTTTCCCCATCCTCCTGCCCCTGCAGAGCATCTATGCAAGGGAAGGGACAGTGTTAGCCCTACATTGAAAATGGTTGGTTTTCCCCAAATCAGTTGTCTTAAATAGCTGCTTCTTTCCTCCCCCTTCTATTTCTTCAGTACAGAAGTGAAGGAAGAAATTTGTCTCTGAGACAGAGGAAAAGAGTTATTGAAAACCTGCATAATTTACAAATCTGTCTGACTCTAATTCTTCCTGTTACAGGTACATGTACTTCACTAATCTGCAGGAAAGGTCACCCAAAATCGAGAGGGCAGCACTGGATGGAACTGAACGGGAGATCCTCTTTTTCAGTGGCTTGAGTAAACCTGTAGCCCTGGCCCTTGACAGCCAGCTGAGTAAATTGTTCTGGGCTGATTCAGACCTCCGGAGAATTGAAAGTAGTGACCTTTCAGGTAGAGTAGAACTTATGTTCTGTTCCTTTCAGATATTCATTTGCACTAATAGTTGCTCCAATTAGTGCTGTTCACTTCAGTTTCTAGTTTCAAGACGTTAATGAGCTTCCCCATCAAAGCCAGTTCACAAATAATTACTGCTGTTTGTCATGGGTTTTTATCTGCCAAGCAAACCAGGAAGTGTCCATTTGGTGGAAATTTTTTGCTGTAGCGTTAAGTCAACGTGCGCTGGCTACTACTGGGTGAATTGATACTGTGACGATCCATTCACCCAGGGTTGATTTAGTGAATCTAGTGAAGACAAGCTAAATTAACTACCAATTGCTTGGACATCAACTCTGGTACTCCACCAGAACGAGATAGGTAAGGGGAGTTGACAAGAGAGTTTCTCCTGTCAATCCAGCACAGTGTGGACCCCACAGTAAGTAGATCTATGTCAATTTGAGTTACACTACTAAAGTAACTCAAATTGCTTAGCTTAGATTGTATCCTGACACATTGCAAGCATAAGCAGTTTGCCCACTGATGTACAATAAGTTAATCAAAGATCCAGAAAAAGAAGTCTTGACTCTTAATCAAGTGTTAGACCACACACAATGCCTTGAAATATTGAAAGTTTGCTATAATGTATCCTGGGATGACTTTGACCACCATGGATTCAGCATCTGCATGATTTAAATGACATGTAAGACTTATTCATTCCTTGTTTCTCCCTTTCCATCTGTTAGGTCAATTTTTAGAACACCAAAGTAGAAGGCTGGTGTAAATTATAACCCGCTCCTTTGTTTTTAAACCATCGTACTTTTTTTTTAAACAAGCAGCTGTCACATAATTTTATATATTGTTTATTAAATCCTCACCATTCCTTCCATGAACATGGAGGAAATTTTTTCCAAAAACATTCTTACCGTTAGACACTTGTACTGCAAGATGAATTACAGTAACTACCAGTGTAAATCCTGACTGCTGAGACAGATTGCAGGCTAGTTAAAGAATCCTCATTAATAGACTTTTTTTAAAAAAACGGAGAGCATACTTTTTCTGCATGTGTGTTCTTAAAAACCTCTTTTGCTTCCTGGATCTGCAGGTGCTGCTACTGTTACAAAGAGAGAGAATATGCTTCATATGTGATTGGAGTATAGGCTAGGAGAAAGGAGAATGCTTCCAACAGATACCTGGGGCCCAGTTATGTTCTATTCCTATTGATATCAATTGGACTTCTCGGATGAGTAAAGGCTCATATATCCTGGAGCATGGACTGGAATAGCTCCTCATGTGGACACTAGTTTGAAATAAAAGGTCAATATATTCCAGAATAATTCATTTGTTTTGGACACACACTTACTATTCTGGAATATGTTGACTTTTATTCTGGAACCATGGATCCACAGAGGGAGGTAGGCTGGAATGGCTGTTCTGGTCAGTTTCCCGCTGTAGATGAGCCTTAAGACAAGCAGGATTTGGCCTTTTGGGCAAGATTGAGCAATTCAGGAGAGAGTCACTCTAAGATCTGAATTATGGAGGAAGGTTGCTTTGTTGCAGAACTTTGCAACACAATAATATGAATGGAGACGCAATACTATCACATGAGCAAAATTTATAAAGTAAACATTCTGCATTTAAATAGTGTCTATGTTTACTAAATTAAAGGTTGAGCATGATTTTTAATGCTGAGTCATCTATAGCCTCTCCTCTTGTTTGCTGAAAATTAGGGCATTTGTGTTTAGCCTGTTGTAAAGAAAAAAGTAAGTTTTGGACAGTGCATATCTTGAATGAGGAAAGTAATGGCAGGAGAATAGTCCAGTTAGTCATTTTTAAACTTAAGCAAATATGGATTTATAAGCCTTTAGGCTCTTCCTTTATGACATTTCTGGTGGGACTAATGGGTGCTTTGTCAACTTTGTGGTCCCCACTTTCAGGAAGGATAAATGTCACTGTCTTGGTTTAGTCACAAATAGTAAATTACTCTTGGTCATAAATATGGGTGGAAAAACTGAGGTACTTGTAGCTTAAAAATCTCTCTCTTAAAGCTTTTGCAGTATGCTGAGAAATATCATGCAGATCGCTCATCCCCTTATTGGATCCTAAAAGAACTCTATCCAAAAGAGTGAAACAGTAATTTTAAAGGTTGACAGCAATGGTCACACCTTCCCTTTCTCAAGTCTCTCTTTGTGCCTCTCCACCCTCTTCTTGGCATCTCACAGCTATGACAGATGACTTATACTCATAGATTTCAAGGGCAGAAAGAGCCATTTTGGTCACCTAGCTGACCTCTTGCATTACACAAGCCATGAAACCTCACCTAGTAATTCCTGCATCAAGCTGGATATGTCTCTCTACTAGGGATGTGAAGAGCTAGTCGACTATCTGATAAGCAAATGCTTATTGGATAGTCAACAGGATAGTTGACTAGTCGTCCCCCTTCCCCTTTGCTGCCTCAATCAGAAAGGGAGGGATACTTCGAAGCGGCAGTGCCACATGGAGCTGTCCCCAGCTGACCCCGGGCTTCCACATGGAGCTGTCCCCAGATGACCCTGGAGAGTCCCCAGCTGACTCCGGGCTTCTTCGGCGCTTTTGCCTTTGAAGTGTAGCATCAGCCCTAGGGCTGTTGCCACACTTCAAAGGTGGAGGCGCCCTATTGACTAATCGAATAGTCAATAAAAAAAGGCATTGACTATTCAATTAGTCAGTTACCCGATACACAACATCCTTGCTCTCTACAGCAGTGGTTGTGGCCCTTTGGAGTTCTATGTGTGGCCTATGAGACATTTTGTTTATTGTTGCCCATGCACAGGGTTGCCAGATTCTGCTGGGTTTCATCTCATAGTTTTTTTTCTTACTACTATTACAAAAGTGACACCCATGTAAAGCAAGGGAACGTGAAGTGAGGCACGTGCTGTTGGCACACAACATTGTGAGAGCCGTGGGCTCCCTCTGCATCCAATGAAAGCGCTGCTATGGATCAGTCAGCACTGCCCACAAATTCTAGGTACACCAGCCCAGTCAGCAAAACTACCCTATTCCTTGGTGACAACAATCTTGCAGCCGACTGAGATGGAGGGCCATTCGTGTGTCCCACTCTGTAGCCTAGGTTGCCCCTCACTGCTGTATGGATCCATCAGCATCTTTCCTAGGGCAAAATTCATCACTTGTGTAACTCCAGGGCACTGAGTGAAAGTAGTGTCTCTAGTTTAAAGCCATGATTCCTAGGTTCTTTGTGTAACAGTAGAGCTATGGCACCATAGTTATCCTGGCATAACCCCACAGTGTAGACATAAGCTACAGCAAAAGAGGGGCTTTTCTGTTACTGTAGGAATTAGGGATATAAGCAACTAGTCGACTATCTGATAGGCAAAGGCCTCCCCTATCTCCTTCCCCTCTATAAGAGGCAGCAAGGTGGGGAAACAGGAGCCAGTGCTGGAAGGGGGGGTGGGGAGCTGTATTAAAAGCTGGTTCCCTCGAGCACCATCTCCAGGGTGCCACCTCCCTCCCACACCTCTATTAGAGGCAGCAGTGGGTGGAGGTAGGGGAGGCTGCTGCAAAGCAATCCCAGTCTGTAGGGGTCCTAGTGGGGAGCTGGAGACGTGCACACACAGGCAGGCACACACACACACCCTCTGCAGACGGGCTGTTGCTGCCAAGCAGCCCCTGTTCGCAGCAGCCAGGGGCTGCTGGACTCAGCGAAAGCCAGGACTAGTCCCAGATGCAGGCAGCTCCTGGAGCTACCTCCATTTAGCTACATCCCATCGAAGGAATGTATAATTGATACAAATTGTATCAACTATTGAACCTATCTGTGCATCACTTTACCCGTCTTAAAATGGAGATAATTATTAGTTTAACGTACTGTAAAGCACTTAGAGAGCATCTAATGAAAGACTATAAAATGCAAAACATTGGTAATGATATTAATGAACACTGACTGAAGAATAGAAAACCTATTGAGATTATGAAATAATAAAACATTAAATTTCAATCATAATCATCACAAATAGATAACTGTTTGATCCCAAAAGCAAATTTTGCGCTCACATTCCTTGGGAAAAAAAAAACCTGTAGCCTTTTGTGTGTGGAGGATCACTGTACTAGTGTCTTTTAAAAAAAACATCTTTTTTGTGGGGGGGGATCATAGTCTAATTGAACATGTTCACAAGCTATTGCTTGCTGTAAATTTTTTTTTAAAAAGTGTCAGATAGAAATGACCTGAATATTGCAGAAGATTTGGCGGTGTTTGGATTTGGATAGAAACGTTTCAACTGTGGGTTTTCTATACTGTTAATTTCTGTGATTAGTGTGTGTGACTAAAAGTAAGTGTTAAGTGCAAGGCATAATAAACTCATTGAATCTATTGCCAGTTCACTGAATTCACAGCTAATTATGTAGTGTTATCACAGCTTTTGTGTGTGTGGAGGGAAACTAAATATAAGTTTCTAACCCTAGAGTTGTGAAGGAAATAAATGTAAAAAGCCAATGTAAAATGGTGCAGAGTAAGTTTGCAGGCCATCTTCAGCAGTAGCTCTGAGACAAGTATGAACTATGCTTTCTTTAATCAAAATGGAATTTTAACTCTGAAATCTAACAATGGCTATTTAAAAGTCAGCGCTGTTGAATAATCAAGTGCCTATGAGTTCAGCATAAACATTCAGCTCATGTGCATCTTCTGGCTGCTGCTTAGGTTGCTAATATGGGGAGCTGAGAGGGAGTCTTCACTGGGGGAAAAGGTGCATTCCTAACTCAAATTAACTAATACAAAGTGAAAATCTAGAGAAGGCAAGACAGTTTGTCATTTTCACAAGAGTTTTTCAGGTTGAGTTGGACTATGAGTGAGTTAAGGGTTGCCAGATGGTTTCAACAAAAATACCAGACACACTTGATTTTACATCACAATCTACATTACATCTTATTTAGAAAATACCAGACATTTATATTTTCTCATTTATATTTTCTCAATTTGTTTCCTGAACAAAAAGCTCAAATACTGGACTGTCTGGTTCAAAACCGGACACCTGGTAACCCTAGAGTGAGTTAAGGGTTTACATTTTCCTACAAACCAGTGTGAAAACTACAATGTGCCTTGTCTTCACTACAATTTTACATCATATTGATGAACACAAGTCAACAACAGGCCTTCCCTTCCCCCAATTCAAGCCCATGCCAAACTTAAAATTGCTCTTGATCCATTCCACGAGGGATAGGGAGAAAAACTACTTCTCTTTGGAAAAAGTTTTAATCCCCTCATGCGAGCCAAACCCCCAAATTACCGTGTAGCTGAACCACTTGGTAATAGTGACCATAATGTACTTAAATTTAACATCCTTGTGGGAGAAAAAACACCAGAGAAGCCCACCATAGTAGCATTTAACTTCAGAAAGGGGAACTACAAAAAAATGAAGACGCTAATTAAATGGAGATTAAAAGGCATGGTCACAAAAGTGAAATGCTTGCAAGCTGCATGGAAGCTTTTTGAAAACAGTATAATAGACTCATATTAAATAAAACGTATTTTGAAATGTAACCCCCCAAAAAAAAGTGTTACCATGGCTAAACAACGAAGTAAAACTAATGGTTAGAGGCAAAAATGCATCCTTTAAAAATTAAGTATAAATTCTGGCAAGGCAAGTATAAAAATACAATTAAGCAGGCCAAAAAAAGAATTTGAGGAGCAGCTACCCAAAGACTGAAAAATTTGCAGCAAAAACATGTTCTAAGTATGTCAGGTGCAGGAAGCCTGCCAAACAAACAATGGGGCCACTAGACAATTGTGGTGCTAAAGGAAAGTAAGGCCATCATGAATAGTGTGGAGAAAGTGAATAAGGAAGTGGTGTTTACTCCTTCGCAATACCCAGGAACAAGGGCCACCTAATGAAACGAATAAGCAGCAGGTTTAAAACAACTGGAAGTACTATTTCACACAATGCAGTTAGTTCTTAATTTGTAATGAAAGGTATGCTGGAGCTCAAGCAAGTTTTTTACTTTCATAACTATGCGGCAACCCAGAGATGCTGGGGTTATGAGCCACCAAACCTATCGATGCCGGCTCTACATCCAGCTGCTTCTAGAATGCATCTATGCATTATCAGTACAGTACAGTTTGCAGTACCAAATGAAAAAACTGAATAAGCGTAAAGCTGGATTTAATATCAAAGTGACATAAATATTACTGTGCTCGCTGTACTACTCGCTATCATATATAATTTAAAAACGCCTTCCTTTTTTTGGATTACCCAGAAGCTACCTTGGAACTTCTTTTCCATGGGTGGGTGGGTGTTCTGTATTGGAGATCTGGCTGCAGAATTTCAATTTGGATTGCTACTGAGGACGTTGGGCTTTGTGTGTAATATGCATGTTTGCATCTGTGTAAAGTATGTTCATGATAATATTTCCATCGCTTCCAATTGCTAAACCATAATCTCCTTTCCAAAGGGGCCAATCGAATAGTTTTAGAAGACTCCAATATCTTGCAACCTGTCGGGCTGACAGTATTTGAAAACTGGCTGTACTGGATTGACAGGCAGCAGCAAATGATTGAAAAAATGGACATGACTGGTCGAGAAGGACGTACGAAAGTCCAGGCTCGTATTGCACAGCTCAGTGACATACATGCAGTTAAAGAACTAAACATCCAAGAATACAGTAAGTACCATCCCTCTTCATAAGAAACAATGGGGGATGAGCTGATACGGGTGGGGAGTTGTGCAACGTAGGGGATTATTAATGGTATTGGGGGACATTTCTTCCTAGACCATGGATTTAAACCCATCCCAGATGAGTAGTGTCCAAAAGGCTAATAAAGAGCCCATGTGGAATGAGGTTTTTTTTGGTTGTACCCCAGTTGGATAGGAGACCATCACAAAAAGACACTATTGGATTCTGTCACTCAGAGTATATCTACTTCAGAGCTGGAAGGTGTGATTATTCCCACCTGAGGAATATCCACTTTAACTCTGATTGAGCTGGCACACTAAAAAGAGAAGGGAAGCCATGGTGGTTCGAGTTATGGTCCCGTCCAAGAGCCTAGGTACAAATTTGAAGCGGCTGGTCCCTCCCTCCCCTTGCACCGCTGCAAGTACGCTTTGATTTTTAGCACAGTAGCTAATTTCCTTGATCAGAAGGAAATAGCTGATTTCCTTGATCAGAAGGAAATAGTGCTGGTCTCTTCGAGCTAGAAATGATGCCTTCCAGTGTAAACAGCCCCTAATGGGCAGCAGCCATATGCATAGTCCTGTAACAGCCGCCAAGAATTGAGTGGCTGTAGAGATTAAAATATCATCTTGGTCTAACTTGACATGAATGGGAAGTTGACTGGGGATGGGTGCAGCCAAGTGGAGCCACAGCCATCATAGAGGAAGCAATCACGTTAACATAAGTATGATGTGTGCTTTGAACTGGAGAATTTTTTAGGAAACTGTCTGGGGACATTAATTAAAGCAGATGACTAGTAGCTTTGTTTGCCATTAATCACAGTAAATCTGTCAAGAATTTCAAGAAGAAACAGGGCATCCTTATTAAACATTAAAATGAAAAGACACATTTATCTAGAGCATACTCATTTGAGTTTTGGAGGCAGTGCAAATGCATCAGACTTTGTAAATCAGAAAAGTTTGCTCTCGCAGCCATTTTAAGAAAGAGAGAGACTGTCATTTTAAAGCGTAGGTACCTTTGTTTTATTCCTCTAGAACCAATTCCATCTTTCCAAGAAACAAGCCTGTAGGTTTTGTTTACTGTGGTTTTTTAAAAAGATTGCACTGCATTAATTTTTTTTTGATCCTTCAAATCACTTATAAATTATAGATGACTAGAGCTGCTTGTCCTGAAGGCTTTCCACTTGAGGAGGGAGAAAAAGAAGCAGGGCAGTGGCCATAATGAGCTCCATGCAGGTGAATCCCCTGTGTCCATATAGAGCCCCTCAGAAGCCAGAGGGCCCCTGCAGAAGTGCAGAGGAATCGACTCTGTCTGTGCTCATGGGATCAGGGCCTGAGAGAGTAAATCTGGATGATTTTTCCCCCAAGCTCTGCCAATGATTTTCTTCACCCTAGATGATCTCAACCAGATGTGTGGAGGTTAATGCATAAAAGATCTTCTTTATAAATTGCAGGACAGCATCCTTGTTCTCAAGATAATGGCGGGTGTTCGCACATTTGTATTGTGAAGGGTGATGGTACAACCCGATGTTCTTGCCCAGTGCACCTTGTTCTTCTTCAGGATGAACTATCCTGTGGAGGTGAGTCGTTCCAGGTGCCTGTATTTCCTTAGTTGAGCCCTTAGCATGGGGTAAGGATGGCCTTCACGTTAGCCGCATGCTTCCATCTGGAAAGGAAAAGCAAGTGCCAAGTATCTGGATACCATTTTGTTCTCTTAACATAGCTCCATAATTGAACCTGTCCCATTGAGTTGCGTTAATTAACTCTGAGGCAAGAAGGCTTTTCAAATATACAAATTTCCATTTGTCCTTACTAAGTAAGTTATTTCAGGTTTTCTTACTCAATAGTCTGTAATCCCATCTGAGAAAGCCGAGCCGCTTCCATCCTGCCTCCGTTAGTGTAACATTTTCTATTTGACAAGCAGGTGGCTTTGAAAACAGCTGTAATTAATGGGACTCTTTAATCAATGGTATGTGCGCTACTACTTTAAAGCGCACCACAACACTTTTGTGTGGCTTTCCCAGGACCACCAATGCTAAACAGAGAGCTCTTGGCAAGAGGTATTTTCAAGATAGCTGCTGCTAAACAGCCAGCAGAGGGAGTACAGAGCACTCTTTTTGTGAACCTTGCGTAAGTGGCTTATAAAAATACAAATATTTTTTGGGTGCAGTAAAACAAACAATTGTCATAACTACTTCTGGCAGGCTCAATTTAGGGGTGCATCATTCTTCAATAAATATCAACAGAAAGTACAAATGAGTTTTTCAGTCTTCGTCTTAGCACCACACCAGAGCTGGGTAATTGGCACCCTGGGTGGCATTCTCAGCAGAGTGCAAGGATTGACTAACCCATGGAGCCTGGAGGTGGCTCTTCTAGGGGAGAATTTCGGCAGAGCACAGTGAGGGGAATTGGAATCTCTCTTGCCAATTTTGTATCTGATCTATGGTTAAACAGAGGACTTTATTTGCTAGTGTGTTGATTTGTCAACTTTTTGCCTTTGCTAAATTCTTTCTCTCTCTCTCTCTCTCTCTCTCTCTCTCTCTCTCACAAATTGAAAGCAAGAGGTTAAGGATCAACGATTCTTGCACTGAATTTTTAAAATACCAAGTTGCTTCCTCAAAATGTTGTAGATTTTTTTGATTCTCATATCTTTTGCTTTGTGTACTTTCTATCCTTCCTTCTTCCTCTTCTTTTTGGCCTTCAAAGTCATCCCATGCATGGTGCTCTAAATTGCAGCTGGGGAGTCGTCATTATAGAGCAATGCAAGATGCTGCCTCTGTGGCCAGGCCCTGCTGGCTCAAGGAGGAGAGGAAAGCAGAGCTCAGGAGCTTCATTCTCTTTCTGTTGACATTTTGAGTGGATTTGTTGCGCAGTTCTGTAGCCAGCAAGACGACGTGTGGTCACACAGTGGAAAAAGAACTAACATAATCCAGATATTTTCTGAGTGCAAACTTAATGCTAGGCCAAAAAAGGGCCTCTCTTTTTTATAATGCATGCTTACTACATAAGATTAACAGTTACTGTAGTAAATGTTAAATAACTGCTAACAGCTGTGTTGAGATAGCAGGAATTGACTCGATGGAGCAATTTTTTTTGTCTTTTTAAAACAAGTTTGACTGAACACAGTAATAGAGGGCACATAACTAGACACTGAGTCACAGCACATCCATCTGCACCACATTATATCCTTTGAATGTTTTCTATACAATTATTGTTGAACATTAAAAAGAAAGCGAGCCATCTTTTGTGTACACAGTGGGAAAAGGGGGGGAAAAGGAGGAAGAGAAACACTCTTCATGTGTTGACTTCAAGTTGAAGCCCTTTGAAGACTTAATGAAGTACAAGAGAAGGGTAGACTGTGCTGTTGAAAAGGGCGTTGGGGGTGGAGAATTGCCCTTTGAATTTTGCATGCATATGTTTCTTCATCTTGTCTTTGTGCCGGATTGTACTCTAGTGATGTGAGCCTTCGCTCTGATCTGAGCTGGGTCAGAGCAGCTCAGATCATTGAAGGAGAAAAATTCTTTCGCGTGTGGCACGTTTGCCCAAAGAGTTAGGTTCCCCTGCCTCTCTCCTTTAAGGTGTGCTGCTTGTGGACATGGATTATTGATGGGTTCATTTGGGTTTGTTTTTGTTTTCTTTTTTTCAAAAGAACCCCCAACCTGCTCCCCTCAGCAGTTCACCTGTTTCACAGGAGAGATTGACTGCATCCCCGTGGCCTGGCGCTGTGATGGATTCACTGAATGCGAAGACCATAGTGATGAAAAGAACTGTCCTATCTGTTCAGACTCCCAGTTCCACTGTGAAAGCGGACAGTGCATAGACAGCACCCTCCGGTGCAATGGAGAGGCAAATTGCCAGGACAACTCTGATGAAAAGAACTGTGAAGGTATAGTGGATACTTGGTAGTGAGGCATCTAAATACCTTTAAAAATCTGACGCCAGTTGATAGAGCACTGGACTAGGAACCAGAGGCTCTTGATTTGATTCCCAGCTCCACCACTTGTTTGCTGTGTGAGCATGGGCAAGTAATTTCACTTTTCTATCTCTCAGTTTCCCCATCTGTAGAATGGGCTAAAGAAACTGACTGGCCTTTATAAAGCACATTAAGCTCTACTGATGAAAACTGTTGCTATTTTAAGAATTTTATTTCAAGTTCTAAAAATCTCATAGCATTGGACTTAATTGTGTGTTTAGGTGTGTGCTGATACCTCTCACTAACTAATGGAAACTGGGAAAATATTTATTTATTATGTAATATCCAAATACAATGGAACTTAAAGTGGGTGAGTGTGTGAATGGGCAAAATTGCAGACAGATAAGAGAGATTTGGAGATGACCACCACCTGCAAACTCCAGCAAAAGGCGGCTGCAAAATGTGCCAAATCCAAACCGCCTTTGATTTTTGAAATCGTAGAGGGCTTTTTTATTATTATTATTATTATTATTATTATTATTATTATTATTAAAAAATGCATTTTCATGTTGGTTGGAGTCTGAAGTCCTGTGTCAGTTAAACCAAGTATAACACAGACAAACTGTCCCATCCACATCCTTCTTGGCCTGGAGGGGTCACTTCTGAGCATTCCATTTTTCCACATCCATTCATTGCTCTTCTGAGGCCTTAAAAATCTCTGAATCGAAAGGGCTGCTTTATAGTCAGATGCTATGGCGAGGACCCAAGCCAGCCGTCATTTGAGAATGATTAAGCAGACTAATGACCCAAGCCAGATTTCAACAAGCTAACTGATTTTGACTGGAAGTCTCCCTATCTGCTCGCAGTCTTGAAAGCCATCCTGTCTTTCACATGATTAGGGTCTGATTCTGTTGATAACTTTTCTTTAGGATGAGAAACTTCTGGCTGCAAAGTTTCACGTGGTTTAAAAAATGGGCATGCTGATGTGGAGTTGTTTTGTCTGATCAGTGTGAGAAAGCAAGCCCTCACCAGTTACTAAGGAAAATAAGAACGTTATTTCTGAGGGCAGCTGCACCTATATTTTTTCTCAGTGGCACCCAACAAGGGCACCCAATACTTATGTCTCACTCTATTCTACCTAGTGTATTTCCAGGCTGCCCAGTTCCCTGCTTTTGCTACATCATTTCCAGTAAGGACAATCTGCTTGTGTCCTTTTCAGAGACAGATAACAGTAATAGCTTCAGATTTAAGTTACCACACAGCTGTTTCTAAGTGAACCTACCTTATTCTGAAAGTAAAAAGTGTTGCAGAGAAATCATATTGAAACAGTACCAGAGCCTGCACACCTGTTAATCGGGCATCACTTCACTCTAGGGGTTTCCTTGTGGCTACAACCTCATAAGAGCTTAATGTCAGAACAACCACACAGTTTTATGAGGCGGCCTTCCATTCCTCCCCTGAGGATTGGGGCCCTCCGTGAATCAGGAGTCCTCTCCATATGCTGTACCAGGAAGAAGGCCCCTGAATCATCTTAAACTCAAGGGGGTTTTATCCAAAGACTCTTCTTTGTCTGTTGGTCTCTGGAGAATCTCGTATTAACTAGTATATGCATATCTCCCCAAGGACTTTCACAGCTCATCACAGGAAGTTCACTAGCATCCCCCTTCCTACTAGAAAGGATACATTCAGTTCTATAATAGCATTTACACCATGGCCTTTGTAATACAACATACCACAAAGATACTCTCCCTATTTCAATATGGTTTAAATTGATTCAATCAAGCTTATCTCAGTTTTATCAGTTATGACAAGATATTGTCACTCTGTCACACACTAGTCTAACAATGCCTTGCGTTCTTACTGATATTCACAATCATACAGTATATGAAATGTTGTACTCTGATCAGTTGACAGCCATTATTACCCAGAATGCAGGTGTTTGGATAATTATTGTTCAGTTTAGTTTTCTCAATAACCATAGGATGACTATACATCCCTTTCTACTCTGTTACTAGTCATAATGTTGTGCCTTGTTTGTGAATTAAACCCTTTTAACACCTTTTCCTCCCTGGAGGACTCATCTCTCCAAACTAATAGTCACATACTCATGTTTGCACCCTGAATTGGGAGAGTTCCAGTCCCTTCCTTTCTTCCACTTCAGGTTTAAATTGCAAATGTCAATAAAAATATTTTGTCCAATGGCCTAGAATTTTGTTCATGTACAGGGAGGGAATGACAGGCTGGTGAAAGAAAGGGGAGGAAGAAGAGTATGATGAGGATGTTGGAAAAAAATGTTAACTTTTTAGAAAAGAAATAACTTTTATCTTTTAACCGTGTGACAAGGTTTTGAAATTTAATTCTTTTTATCTCATTCAAAATTCAAATATGTAATAGATAATGTGACTAGTAATTATAACTTGTGTGCTTTCTGTTAATTGTATCCAAGGTTAATTTCCTATAAATACTGTGGCCTTCTGCCTCTGAGTTCATTCAGCCCAGGATACTACATTTATTACCCTCTAAAACAGGAAATCACACACTCAGGTTATCACTGTACAGGTTGGACCTCTCTGGTCCGGCACCCTTGGAACCTGAACGGTCCCGACCGAAGGAATTTGACGGACCAGAAGAGGTCCCCTGCAGCCAGCTCCCCAGACTACCTTCCCTCCCCAATGTTGGTCCCAGCCTTCCCCCCTGCCAGGCTGCCGTGCTGCTACAGCCCAAGCAGCCTGGACTGCCCCAGCCCCGCTGTCGAGGCTGTTGTGTCCCTAGCCCTGGCCTCCTTCTGGGGCTGCTGGGGCTGCTGCATCTACAGCGCCAGTCCTGCCATTGGGGCTACCACAGCTACTGCATCTCCAGCCCCGGCCCTGCTATCAGGGCTGCCACGGCTGCAGCATCTCTGGTCCCGGCCCCGCTGCCAAGGCTGCCCACATCCCTGGCCCTGCTGCTGGGGCTGCTGTGGCCTCTGCTGCGCTACCTGCCAGGCTCCAAGCCACCAGCCCTCTTACTACTGGGGCTCCCAGCCAGGACTCCCTGTTCCAGGAGCACCTGTGGTCCTTCTGGACCACAGATGTTGCTAGATGAGGGAGTCCCAGTTTTGGGAGGGTCCATCCTGTATTACTCTCCTCCAGAACCTTTGCTTTCTTGAGTATCTGACATTGATCATTTCTGGACATTTTCTTCCCTCGCCAGTGCTTTGTTTAACCGATCAGTTCCGCTGTGCCAGTGGCCAGTGCATTGGGAAAAACAAGAAATGTGATCACCACTTGGACTGCAGTGACAGCTCAGATGAGCAAGGATGCTGTAAGTGTGAATTCTGAGATCAGAAACATGGTGGTAGCCACTGAAGATGGTTGTTTACCTCCTCAGTGAATTAGAATTCTAATAACCTGCTAATAAAGCCACATGCATCAATTTTAAGGTGGCTGCTCTTTCCTCACCTGTTGTTCAAAAAGTAATGCATGGGGATCATTAGAGTGGGAAGAGCTAATTAACATGTCGCTTTTTTGGAATGCAAATTCTTATTCTGACAAATGTCTCAGGTTCAAAAGAGTTACAAAAATATATATTTTTTAAAATGGTAAATCTTGCTTTATAATATGCATGTATGTGTAGGTGGAAGCACTCTCTGTTCTATAAGAATCTCTTCACAATGTCCTGAGGCTGTCAGACCCATTCTGCTCTGCGTCATGGTTCTCTCAGCCACAGAATTCACAAGTGGTACTTTAAGAACCTTAAGAGTGCTCCTGTCTCTTCACATAGAAAAATGCTAAAAAGCTTTCTTTGTGCCTAAAGCTGATGTAATTCTCTGATTGCTTTATAGTTGCAAATCATGGTTTCTGGAATATAATATCCCTTGTGTCTGCCTGCCTTGAAAGCCTCTAGAGCCCTAGAAAAAAAATCATTGCCATCCAGAATGGCATCATGTCTGGCCGCTGCTGGGCTTGTAATAACAGTTCAGAATGGCATTACCTCGCAGAGATGATGCTTCTAGGACAGATGATCAGATGTAGTTGATACCATCAATTTGAAGTGCACACAGGGCAGCCTAAGGAGTAATGGCATTTCCTCTAGATTTTCACATGCTACTTAGGACAAATGTGAAAAGTAACAGTCTTTAATTACAGGTAAAAATGTCATTCAAGTCCCTAGTGGGCATTTATTCACACCTTGTGTTTCATTAGAGGGCTGTTGTAAGTGGTTTGGAAGCTCAGTAGCATAGGCTTCCAATTTTTCTTTTGGGGAGAGTGGCATAAATGCTAATCTCAGGGCACATCTACACAGCAGGGCTAAAGCCAAAATAAGCTATGCAACTTGAGCTACGTCAGTTGTGTAGCCTAAGTTGAAATAGCTTATTTCTGCTTTTGCCGCTGTCTACACAGCAGGAAGTCCGAGGTAGAGCACCCTTCCTCCAACTTCCCTTATTCCTTGTAAAATGAGGGTTACAGGAGTTCAAGTAAGAAGTCCTCTGGCTCAACATTATGTTGAAATAACTACTTGCTGTGTAGACTACTCTTAGTGTATCTGAAGTTGTTGAACCTAACCAAAGTTACAGAATCTGACTAACCTCTTCCCATTTAGACACAACAGAGGAGCCAGCACCACAAGCCAACAATACCATAGGCTCGATCATTGGAGTGATCCTCACCGTTTTTGTGGTTGGAGCAATGTACTTTATCTGTCAGAGAGTGCTGTGCCCTCGCATGAAAGGCGATGGGGAAACGATGACTAATGACTATGTGGTGCATGGCCCAGCCTCTGTACCACTTGGTTATGTGCCTCACCCAAGTTCTCTGTCAGGATCTCTCCCAGGTGAGTATCAAGATGTCTAAGCATTTAAAATTTACACTGGTGTCCTTATCCTGCCTCTTAATGGCACTACGTACTTATCATGGAAGCTCCTGTGCATGCTTACCAGCAAAGTAGATGTTTGCACCAGGTACATGATTCTAGGCACCTGTCTCTTGGAAGACAGGATTGAACCCTTTGTGTTTTTTTACTCAATTGTTGTTTGATTTCTAACAGCACTATCTACAAGCAGCAGAGTTACTAGTAACAATATAGACGCAAACCAAGGGATCCATTCTTCCACTTCTGAAATCCATCCTCTTCTGGGGCTAGTGGAATGGCACCAACGATTCTACACAGCACGTAGGCTCAGGAAATAAAGCCAGAGACTTGTCTTAAATTGATGGGAACTTAGATGGAATATAATCACTTGTGTTTATTGGGAATTGCCCCCTCTCAGGGGCAAATTCCCTGTATTGGGTACTTGTGGAGAGTTCTATGGAATCTTTAATGATCAGGAGTAATTGTGTAAATAGTGATGGGCAACCTAGGCTAGTGAATAGTCACGTGAGTGGCCCTCCTCCATCTTAGTTGGCTAAAAGATTACCATAACCAAGATGGTCTCCTGGGATAGCGTAGTTTTGCTAACTGCACTTGCGTGCCTAGAGTTTGCGGGGTGCGCTGACTGAATCGTAGCTGTGCTTCGCTTGGATATGGACGGAGTACGTGGCTCTCACAGTCAATGTTATGTGCAATCAGCACCCACCTCACTTCACAAGCCCTTGCTCTACATGTGTGTCACTTTTAGGGATGTTGGAGAGCGCTTAATTGAATAGTTGTGTAACTGCACAAAATATTATCGGTCACATGACTATTCAATAGTCCCCAGTAGTGGGTCCGGCAGCCAGTGCGCTCCTAGCCCCACTCCTGGGGAACTCCTTGCCACCTCACGCTGCTGCCTCTGTATACGGCTTCCTGCACAGCAGTTCCTGCCTGCTGCCTCATGCTGCTGCCTCTCATACAGAGGCAGCAGTGTGGGGCAGCAGCAGCCCCTGTCTATGGGGCCCAAGCTCCCTGTGGACAGAGACTGCACCAGCATTCCATGGAGCTGCCCTCCCCTCCCCATCACTGCTGCTGCCTCTGAGAGTGGTGGGGGGCAGGGCAGGTGGCTTGAAAGCCAGCTTCCTATGTGTACCATCTCCTGCCTTGCCCCCCTTACCCTCTGCACTGCTGCCTCTCTATCAGAGGTAGCAGCATGGAGGGTGGGGGGGCAGGTGGCTCTGCAGATCCGGCTCTCCATGGCACCAACTCCCACCCCCCTTTCTGTCTGATACAGAGGCAGTAAGGGGAGAGGATGTGTGCAGTCGATAAGATTAACCGATAAGACTAGGCTTATTGGTTAATCATTTACTCAATCATGTCGACATGCCTGGTCACTTTAGTAATACCAGTAGGGAAAAAAAACGACACCAGCAGAAACCAGCATACCTGCTGCTGCCATCAGAGCTGGGCAGCTGGAATGAGGTAGCTGCTGGGTGGGAGCCCAGCTCTGAAGGCAGAGCTTCTGTCTGCAGAGCTAGGACCTTAGTTAGCTGCTGCCACTTTCCAGGTCCCCAGTTCTGAAAGCAGCAGTACAAAAGTAAAGGAGATATGGGTAAGGTATTGCCACTCTCATTTCTGTACTGCAGCTGGTGGTGTGCTGCCTTCAGAACTGGGCACCCAGCCAGTATTGCAACCACCACTCTCCAGTTGCCTTGCTCTGAAGTCAGCACAGAACTACGGGTGGCAATACCATGATCATCCTAAAATAACTTTGGGATCCCTCTGCAACTTCCTTTTGGGTTAGAACCCTCAATTTGAGAAATGCTGGTGTCTTTGGTGAATTCTGTATAGTATAGAGTAAAAGTACACATAAAGCCAGATTCCATGAGAGGACACCAGATTTCATGGTCCATGTTTTGCATGGCTTTGAATTTGGTACGGACCTACCAATGGGATATGAAACTATGGCTAAATCACAAAAGCTCACTTAGTCTTAATGAATGTGCATGACTCCTGTATGTCTCTTTACAAATAATGAGCTTTTATGAGTCAGTGCTCATCCTTTTAAATAAAATCCGTACTCTTGCTGCTTTATTCTGAACCAACTGGAACACAGAGGTGCCTGTAGATGCTGTTGGTGAGCCTGTTGTGGGATTATATCCATGCGTCAGCCCCTTTTGCCTTCCTGTGATAAGCTGCTTTTCATAAAAGGGAGCTTTGAGCAGAATTTTCGCTATAGTCCAGAATATAGTCACATGCCTTTTCCTCTTCTGCCAGGCCTCCATCCTAGTCTCCTTTCACTTTGTTGCCAAAACTCACTTTGTGGAAAAGAAAGAACAAAACCTCTTGCCTCTCTCATGCATGAGACAAGCAATATCAGTTTAATGTTTTATTCTCAAGTATAGAGAGTGCTGAAGTGCCTTCGCTCTCAAGCCTTTGACAGCCATTCAAGTGAAGGAAATCTCTTTCTCTTTGCACAAGCTGTCATGCAGCCCTGAGCCAGGTTCCACAGTTCAGTGGCTAGAACATTAAGCCAGCATGTTTATTCACTGAGTAACTTCATTTCCCTTTTCCATCAAGGAGACTAGGACTGTTTAATGCAGACAGATGTATTTTTCTGTTTATTTTTGAGTCAGGCGCTCATAGTGCCTGTATCCTGTAGAGCTATTTTAGCCTTAATCCCATCCCTTCTTCATTTTTGTTTCAAAGAGTTTAACACTGACGTACGCTGTGTCTGTTGTCTTCTTTAGGAATGTCTCGTGGTAAATCTGTGATCAGCTCCCTCAGCATTATGGCAGGAAGTAGCGGACCTCCCTATGACAGAGCCCATGTCACGGGGGCATCCTCCAGTAGTTCTTCGAGTACCAAGGGCACTTACTTCCCTCCAGTAAGTCACACTCTCGTGTGTGGATATCTTTCAGCCAAGTCGCAGTGCATGCCAGGGGTCAGCTTTTTGGCAAGGGCTTTGTTTTGGATTTCTAGTCCTAGAAAATTTGTTTGGTTGAATGTGGAGTGAGTGAATTTGAAGGAAACGTGTGTGTGCACAGCATGCCCTCTTCCATAGCTGCTAAGGAATGTCTTGCTAAGAAAGGTTAGTAAGTGGATTTAGTGGTGGTGAAAGTTGTTGGACTGAGTGTCCTAGAGACTGTCAAATCCCCGAACGTGGCATGGTTGTTGGATCAGCTCCAAAGAGGAGTCTGTTCTCCACAGTCCTTGCAGGAGTACCAATTACACCTCAGCCAAGACTGTCTTGCAGTGGTGGCTTTCACGCTATTAAACATATTTATATTAGCATATCACCTAGGAGCTGCAGTCATGGACCAGGACCCCAATGTGCTAGCAGCAGTACAAACCAGCCACTCAACATCCAGAGCTCTGCTCTGGCCCTAGCGTTTACCCTGCTCCACCTACCCTTCCAGCGCTGCAGTTGGGGAGCGAGGTCATGGCGCTGGGGCTTACTGGCGCTCCAGCTGAGGAGCGGCGCTGGGGGCTTGGCCTGTTATGTCTACCCAGGAAGAGGGGTTGGAACATAGGGACTTACCTCACTCTGCCCCACTCCACCCGCCTGCCTGCCTGCCTGGCACTCCCAGGTGGGGAGGGGGGCAAGTCCCTGCACTCCAACCCTGCTCCCTAGCTGGAGCTCCAGATGGGCAGAGCAGGGTAAACCCCCACTCCCTGGGTGTGTGCCTGGGGAGTGGGGGCACCTGGCCAGACTGTCCATTGACCCCACAAGACGGGCTGGAGGGGTTGAGGAGAAGGCAGTCCTGATTCCTCCTGGCTGATCCTTCCTGTCCTCCCTCCCCCACCCTGCTGTCATTGCCCACCCACCAAGGGTTCTGTCCTGGCTACGCCACTGGTACAAGCACAGAACAAACAGAAAATTCAAGCCCAAAAGAGTTTGCAGTCTCACCTCTTAAGTAATCTTACCCACCTGTAGCAACGGCTGCTCCTGGCTACTTTGTATATAACCCACAAAACAGCCAGCAGGTGGTGATAAATTGGATTCATGTCAGTGATGGCTGAATTTGAACTGCTGACCATGATGTCAAAGGCCTCATAATGTTCTCCCCCTACATATATTTCACTATAGTTGAAATATCCCCTTTCCTATAAGAGCTAGAATCTGTTCAGCCATATTGAGAACAAGGGGCAGCAAAATAACAATTCTGGAGATAGCACTGTATCTGATGACTATGAGCAGGTTGTGGCGGTCCTCAGCCAGTTTGCCTAGGATAGCAGTATGCGTGATGACAATCTAGGATTAAATTGCCTAGTTTAGGTTTATTTTTCAGCATTAAGCGTTTCCAAATAGCAACAGTCATCAGCTCCATAGGAGGACAGCTGAGTGATAGCCCAGATGGAAATAGGTAGAAGCAGTGTTCACAGGGTGTTGAGAATATAGAGAGGAATTTACATTGGGGAAGAGGCCATGGCTTTGTCTAAGTGCAGCACTGAGCTTCACCTTAACAAGAAGTAAAGGTATAAGCTACAAACTATTGTTTTCTTTAATATTGGGTAGCAATATCGTTATGGCTGTATTTAATTTTTTTTATTCCTCTTTATTTTTGTTGTCTATTAAAAAAATGCCTTGCCTTGCCTTTTTTTTTTTTTCTTTTTAAGATTTTGAACCCTCCGCCCTCACCAGCTACTGAACGCTCACATTACACCATGGAATTTGGTTATTCTTCAAACAGTCCTTCCACTCATAGATCTTACAGGTAATTATTGGTAAAATAGCCTCAATCAGGATCAAAGCCTCGTTTGTAAGTGCTGTACAAATGCAGAGTAAAAGACAGCCCTTGCCTTAAAGTGTTTACCATCAAAGGCACTGATCCTGCAAACCGTTCATATACAGATGTGTAATTTTAATCATATGCATTTCCCTCTCTGCCTCATGCATTCCATGTGCTGAGCAACATTCAGTAGATGCAGGTTATAGGTCCATAGCAAGCCCCACTCCCACCCTCAGTTACAGATTCATCCATTTGACTTTTAAATCCATATTTGGAGGGCTGTGCTATGATGTGTTCGGTGGATCTCAGCACAGTCGCACAAAGGGATGGGCAGGTCTTTGATTTTTCACTTGATAATCAAGTAGTCACATCTTCCCTGGATTGTTTGAATGCAGTTCAGGTCGCATGGTAGATCAAAACTAAGATGGCAGCTTCTTGGGTCAATGTTCATGTGTTTGCTTGAAGGACAAGGTCCAGATACGTTGCCATTCCCTGGCTGGATCCAGAGACCTGAGGTGGTCATGTATGGTCCACAGTGGTTTTTGTGATTTTGGGGTTTTGTGGTATTTATAACATGCTGCATTGGAAGTTCTGAATAGTCTTTGGGGCATTTAAGTTCTCGTGCCACGGCTGTATCCCCACGGATAGCTGGAAGTTCCATGTTTGCTAATACAGAAAGCCATCGCAGAGGTGTTGATTTTAAAGTTCCCGTCGTGATTCACGTGGGCTGATTCGGCTGCCTATCCACAAGTGGAGATTATCTCATGTCATGGCTGGCTGCAGTCTAGTTGGGAATGTATCTGAGTCCCCAGGGGGAGTTTCAGCACAGCGCTGGTTTGGAATCTGAATGCCATTATGGGTCTGTTGGGTCTGTCCTGACAGCCTCCGAAGGCCCCTGGGCAAGGTGGGGGTGGGGAGGGGCAGCTCTGTGCTTCCTGATGGGGTGGAGCAGAGGGTGGCTGGTCCTCAGCACTGCCTGGAATGCAGCACACATGTCCCTTCCTCGCCCCCCACCAAGCCCTTAGCACTGCCTGGAACGAGTAGCCCAGCACTCCAGCCCGGCACTTCAGCAGGGATTTTAAGTGCAATTACCCCTTTACCGCCACCCTGTCAGCAGGCCTGGTCCTGAGTGTTCATGAAGTCAGTGAGGATGATCCCTGGGATGGGTATCGGTGTGCCTGTATCTTTAGAGCTGAACCTCAGATCTGGGCAATATCCTGTGCCCCATCTTGCTGACGGGAAAGTGACCAACTGTTTCACATCCAAAAGGAGAAGCATATCATTGGCTGAAATCAGTGTGTCAGTGCTTTGCCTGGAAGATTGTTTGCAGCATAGCCTCATTGTGTGTAGTGACTACTAAGTTGCCCACAAAGAAGCAGGGTCCTGTGCATTCTGCAGAGCTGGTTGGGGCCCTGATGTACCACCTGATTTATATCTCTTAATGATGGTTCACTGGCGATGATAGTTATTCCTTTGGGCACTGCAGGAGGTAAAACCTCATATTTTTGATCTCCTGCATGATGTAAATTGCCAGCCTCCCTTCTGGGTGGTAATTGTTGGCTATAGGTTTATAGCCATAGATTTTGTAGCAGTGGGCCTTTTCTTCATTTGTGACATTGAGATATCGATGTTCTTCATCTTCATCGTTTTTTCTAGGAAATCACACTTGGACTGTGAGAGGTCTTCAGTATTCTGTTGGCTGATCTTTACCCCCAGTTTGATCTGCCTAGTATGTTGGCCTTGAAAAGGTAGTCCTGCTGGAGCACGAGCTTAAGTGTCTGAAGGATTGGGGCCAAAAAATTAAGACAAAATACAAGTATATTAGCAGCATTCTTCTCAAATGTGTATCCAACACTTATCTAAGTTTCTCATAAGTGTGCTGTCCTACTACTTTTGTCTCTGTCTCTGTCTGTCTCTCTCTCTCTCTCTCATATTCATATATATATATATATATGTTTTTCCTGACAGGCGACAGAATGACATCATCACACTCTCATGCTCTCTGGCCACTTTGGGGGGTAGGCTCAGCCAGCTAGTATTACTAAAAATAATGTACACCACAAATCATGAACCAAAAGATAGCGAGAGAGCCATTCGCTCTAGAAGAATGTATCTTGTGCTATTTTAGGTTTCCTGCATGAATAATCTCTTTGCCACACTAATTGTTATTTGGGATTTGGCAACTTGAAAAAGATGACAAGCAAATCCTAGGAAAGGAAAAAGAGAGGAGAGAGACAGTTGCATTTGCAGAGATAATGTGGGATATGTAGCCTAGATAGTGCATAACATAATTATTTCTGATTCCACAATGAGGAATTTTTTTATTTTTATTTGTATTTATATTTAAATTGTTGATCCTGTTTAAATCCTCTTCCTATTTTTTTTGAGGGAGGGAGGATTTTAAGGGAAGTTTAAATATTATAAACTTCTACCATTCCCCCCCCCCCTCTTTTTTTTTAAATCATGGCCTGTGTCACTGATGTTTATGTATAGACATGTATGCTTTTGCCCATTGTTTTTATTTAATGTAATATTAGTGCACACCCCACCAGCCCTCCCTCAGAAGATGGATGTTTAGTCTCTTTGCTATACTAATTGTATGTTTTAATATATTTGGGATTTTACCACAAACTAGAGAAAGGGGACACCTTTCCAAGGCTCTAGTGCTTGCTGCCTACCCCACTCAGACACAGAAGCCGCTCTGGTTGACTATCAGAGGGAGTTGTGTATCTCTTATCAAACGCAAATGCTTCCTAATGGGCTTGTGGATAACGAAGTTACTGGAGCTCAAAAATTATTAAAAGATATGGTCAGCATACTGCAGGTCAGACTAGATGTTTATAGTGGTCCCTTCTGGCCTTATGACAAGCCTATAAAAGGGACTGGCAACTTAGAAAACAAACTAACACCAAAGCGTGGCACCAGCGTGGATAACTGATTACATGACATTGAATCTCATTAATGACATTGAGCATGTGGCGCAGAGTTCGATGTTTCTAGAACTCCCTCTGTCTCAGACTCAGAAATTTATCCTGTTGCTGCTTCTGGTCACCCTGTCTTTGCTCATATTCTGCTATTGACTTAGAGCAGTGGTTCTCAGCCAGGGTTTTGTGTATGGTGAGGGTACACAGAGATCTTCCAAGGGTACATCAGCTTACCTAGATATTCGCCCTGTTCTTATCCCATTGTTTGGTCATATCTAGTCCAATCAAGTGGGTGCGCTGCATGCACAGCTGCCAGAAAGTTTTAACCTAGCTGCTACCTGTTGGGTCAGCTCTGGAGCCTCCTGGAGTGGCGTCAGTGCAGTGCCCTATATATGACCCTGCTACCCCGGTTGCCCTTCAGTTCTTTCTTACCACCAAGGTTGGCTGTTGGAATTGTGGCTCCTTGGTATTGCAAAAGCCACGCATCCCTAGCGTTTATAGTTCATTTGTTTGACCATCATTAATAGCTGGCAGTTAGTGTTGTAGCTGCAGGAGTGAGGGGGTTTCCCTCCAGCACCTGGGGCATATCAAAGTCCCAGGGCTTCAAGCCTTGCAGTTCTTTCCCTACATCTGTGCCAACAAGCGACCTCCATGACTTATGTCTTTGGTGCTTGGGGGAAGCCCACCAAGTGGGCAGTGGCAAGATCTGCAAGGCCTTCAAACCCTGGACCAAAAGGAGCAGGACTTTTGTCTTAAGCAGCTCTTTGTGGAATCCACCCTGCAGTCACAGAGGCAGAACCTGGCACCGAGAGCCTCAGTCCATAGGGCACCACCTTCAGTCCTGTGACCAATACAGAAAAATGACTCTCAGCACCAGCGAGCTCTGAAGACCTCCACCCGGTGCTGGTCTCTCTCTCTCGGGGTCAGTTCTCCAAGGCAGCCAAGTCCTCTTCGTTCGTGCCATTGGTGCCTCCAGCCTCCATGCCAGCAGGCCACAGTGGTCCTCTGCCCTGAGACACAAAGGTGCCAAGCTCCTCTCAGGTCCCAAGCCCTATCATCTTTGACTCTCCAAGGGCTTAAGCAGTGTCAGTCGGCCCATCCTCCATGCCAGACATGTTCAAGACTACTCAGGGTCTCATCCAAATGACCCAGTTTCCTAGGCACAGACCTTCTGCACCCCAACAGTTTTCACAGGGGATGCCGGCCAAGGTAGGCCCACTCGCTGCTGCCCCAGCATCCCTCTGCTCAGAGTCCTGGCAAACCTCAGTGGCCCGGCTCTGCCCTGCCAGTCTGACTCGTGGAATCAGTCCAAAGTGTGGTACTGTACTCGCAGCTGGTCCTCTTGGAGCCAGTCTCACTCGAGAGCTTCCATGGCAGGCAGGCTCCTGGCCCTGCTTGGAGTCTTTTCACCACTCCGACCACTCGTGGCACTGGAGAACTTAGCACCACTCAAGTTCTGGCTCGTATGAGCGCCATCAGTGCGGCCAAAGTCCTTCCTAGCACCACTCTTCACCGTGGCACGTCTCGTCAAAGCATGGAGCCTTGGATCAGTGCTGCACTTCAAGCATCGCCGATCTCCAGAACGTGAGGCTTCACCACGACACCATTTTTCAGAGCTTGCAGCTTTGCCTCAGCACCAGCCTTTGCCACGGCACTCTCCTCACCAGTCCCGCTCTTGACACCAGTCCTGCTCTTGACGCCCGTCACAGTCTCCATCCCAATGCTGTTTGTTCTCCAGAAACGTACGTGGTCTCCACGCTGGTCACCAGTCACCAATCCTCTCCTCCAATGAGCAATCCAGGCCTTGTCATCCAGCACCACGTGAACGCAGGGATCCTGCATCAAGCGCACCCTCTGTGCTCTCTGGCTTGGCCATGCTTGGCTTCTCCCTTGTCACTCCCAAGGGAAACATCTGTGGTCTCTGACGGGTCTACACCGGCAGGCCCTTGCCTCCCCAGCGACCAAGGAGCACCTCAGTGGCAATTCTGGATGCCGTGGGCATTCCACCAGGCCATGCTTGCTGGCCCTCCCATCGGCACTTTCTAAGTCCAGGATCCCAGAGGAAACTCTTAGCCACCCTCCTTCACCAGATCTGGAGCCCCCTGTTACACCACCTCCCCAGGCCTGGTATATAGCCCCTCAGGACCAGCCAGGGGATGGGCAGGACATGGACGAGGTGGTGGCGGGCACCTCCATTATGGGCCCTCGTCCCATGGACGATAGGGCGCTCCAGGACTTGCTCCAGAAGGTTGCCCTTAGTCTTAACCCCCAGATGGGGGAGATAATAGAGCAGGATGTTGATATCCTGGCTCCCAAAGATCCGTCTAAGGTGGCCTTCCTGATTATCAAGTCCGCACTCACCTCAGCCAAGACTGTCTGGCATACCCCGTCTTTATACCTCCAATGGCCAGCGGAGTAGAAAGGAAGTACTTTGTCCCTGTCAAGGGCTTTGAGTTCCTGTTCACCCACCCCTACCATGTTCCCTGGTGGTGGAGGAAATGAATGGAAAGGAGCGTCAAGGCCACCAGGCTCTGGCACATGGGAACCACAGCTAAGTTAGCTGTTAAGGGAGAGGATTTTTCTGTGGTAAAATAGTCTCATGAGCTGTAGACTTGCTTATCTGTCTGTGGACTGTGATCCAGGGCTGAATTAATCAACAGAGGATACTGGAAATAGAATACCAACTCCACACACTGTTTCCCCCCAGTCTCTAACCCTCTCCTTTCCCAAATCTCACTCCATTTGTACCTGCTTGACCATAGTTGAGGCTTTGATGTCTAGCCCAAGGTGAATGCTAATTAGTAGAACTAGGCAACATATTTTGACTGAGATATTTTGCTGAAAAAATGCAGACTCAGGTCAACTGAAACGTGATGAATTAGTACTGATTTTGACAAATTGTTTCAATTGAAGAAAAAAATTGGCATGTTGACTAATTTTGACATTTCTGAAAAGAAACATTTCAATTTTTTTTTGGCTAGATTCCCAAGGAGACTTAGGCACTGTTCACAAAAACAAGGAGGGTGGTGGTGGGATACTTGGATTCAAGTCCCTGCTCCCAAGGCACTTGGCTCTTCCATATCCCAGGTGACTGCCCTAACCACTAGGCTGTTGGGTATAAATTGAGGTATAACAGGCCTGCACAACATGCGGCCCGCAGGGGCTCACTGTGCGGCCCATGCCGACTACGGGCAGTGTGGCCCCATCCGATCCGCCAGCCGGGCGGAGGAGTGGAGCGTCTCCGGGGAGGGAGAAGTGCAGCGATTCTCGCCGCCGGGCTGCCTGCATGCAGCTCCGGCCCGAGGAGGTGGGGTGCGAGCCAGAAGGCGGGACGCCGGCAGATGCCAGGACGCTGGCGTGATGTGGTGTGTGATGTCACGGCTGGTGACCGCCGGATTCAAAAAGGCTCTGGCAGCCCCACAAACTGGAAGGCAGAAGCCAGGTAGGGGAGGGGAAGGGGCTTGTGCTGGGGGGAAGGGGGCAGGTCAGGAGAAAGGGGAAGGCACCAAGGGGCATTGTGCAGGAGAGACAAATGCCAGGGGGCCAAGTGGAGACACACTTTTGTTTGTTTGTTTGTTTGTTTGTTTGTTTGTTTGTTTGTTTGTTTGTTTTCTTGACAAAAATTTTTAGCCTGCATGTTCGGTATTTTTTGGAAGAGCATCCCTGCTTGCAGCCCGCAGCTGTTTTCTTTGGAGTAATATGGCCCTCGCCGCTTTCTGAGTTGTGTAGGCCTGAGGTATAACCACCTGGACCTCCATCACCATCCCTTCCTCCTTGGATTTGTGAAAGGCACATAAGTCGCCTTATTGATTTAGCTTTCCATTTCCTTTGCTTTTATTTAAAAACGGAAATAAAACAACCTGTTTATTTTGACATGAAATGAATTAGTCTCTGATTTTTCTATTTGCGAAAATTCAGAAATCTTTTGGGATTGTTCTCTTCAAACAGGGTCTTTTGGCTTGGTTTGGTTTGTTAAGAGGCCTCATTTTGGAGGTGCCAGCACTCTGAAAAATCTCAGTTCTACTAATTGTTGTTCCTTTCAGGCAATACAGCTGGTCTGCGTCCTGTTATCTGAGTATTTGGCTTACGCTTTCTCTTTAAGTGCTGACATCTTTCCTTTGAATTTCCTTTTGTAGCTACAGACCATACAGCTACCGGCATTTTGCGCCTCCCACCACGCCCTGCAGCACGGACGTTTGTGACAGTGACTATGCCCCCAGCCGGCGGGTCATGACAGCAGTGGCTAAGGGCTACACCAGTGATTTGAACTATGATTCTGAGCCTGTGCCCCCTCCGCCGACGCCACGAAGCCAGTACCTCTCGGCAGAGGAGAACTACGAAAGCTGTCCGCCCTCCCCGTACACAGAACGGAGCTATTCTCATCACCTCTATCCACCACCACCATCCCCCTGCACGGACTCCTCATGAGGGGAGCCCCCCCCCCTCCTTAACTGCCTCCAAAACAAAAGTGTAAATATAAATTGTCCGTATCAGGGAAGGGGGAGGGAGCTATTGGAGAGGGATGAGGCAGAACAGTGTACAGTTAAAAGTTATTAAATGGGGGTGTGGAATACTGGAGATATTTGTACAGAAGAAAAAAAGGATATTTATATATTTTCTTAAATAGCATCTGCTGCTTGTGCCATAAGAAGAAATTTTTGTATAAAAGAATAGAAATTTGTACAAAATTTTTATTTTTGCAAATGAAACAAAAAAATGCCTTAATCCAGTGAAGTGACCGAGCACATGAAAAAATAGAAGGACCAGGACGCATCACTGTCCAGTGAGGCAAAGTGTGGGGTTTGTCAATACCAAAAATGTTTTAAAAATGAGAGAAGTCAGTCTCAGAGCAGCATACCATAGATACTTGGAAGTAGCCAAATAGTCTCTACATTAACTATGGAGGGCCAGCAATGAAAGATAAACTTGAAGAAAGCACAAGACTGATACTTACCATACACAAAGGGCTTTGTTTTCTACAGGAATACAGCAATCATAGCAGTGAATATATATGTTACAATATTTTATTATGTGTGTGTACAAATATAATGAAATATTAGAATATATTGTCACACACCTTTTTAAAAATTAAAATGCATCCGCATTGTTTTTTGCCTGCATTTGCATCATTCCCCATTTTAAAACATTCTCCATTGCTAGAAGTTCAGTAATTTTGTTGGGTACTCTTTTATTTTACCTCCCTCTCCTTCTTGCAACTTTTCTCCCCAGAGCCATTTTGTTAAATCAGATTTCCTTGTTTAAAGTACTGCTAGAATTGGGCTAATGAAAATTCATCCTCTATATTTTATTAGTCTTGTGTTGCAGTCCAATGTTAAGTATCGGGTTTCTTCATTCTGCTGATACCATGGAATTACATTTTGTATCAGGTCAGCCCAATTCTCATGTATTCGACATGGGTAATATGCATATACGTGAATCATTTTAGTTCCTTAAAAACTGTTTTGATTTAGTGCCCACAGAATGACAAATATTTTTATAGCACATATAATATAGACAGCATATTTATAAACTATAAATTTAACTATAAATTGCTAGATTTACTGTAAATGAATCCTGTATCATTGCAATACTTTCAGTGTATAATTAATATCACAGTATACAAATCATTTATATATATCTATATATCTATATATATATATATACACACACACACACACACACACACAGACATATATATATATATATTTATATTTCCTAGTAAGGAAGCATTTAAACATTGTCACTGGGGAGACTGGACACAATCTATAAAAATTGAATTTTGATGAGTAAAAATGTTTCCCCCACTGTATTAACTGTTCTTGCTGTGTTCATGTAAGGTAAGCTGGTCTTTTCAGTATGATTTCTACATACCTCCTCTTTTGCGTGGCATGCTTTTAATACTTTAGTATTAACCACTGTGAATGTCAAATTTTAAAATATTCTTAACCAAATCATTTTATATTCTCATCCTATATTTTTGTATCTCCTTATTTAGCTCCCATGGCCATTAGAAAGGGATAGTATGAGTTCTTTTTAACACTTGGTTTGCAAGAACTGAAGGGTAACATATGATCATCTTAACTCTACCTGACCCTAGTGCAGTGTTTAAGTTAAACAGCTGGAACTAGTGGAGCTCACAGTGGATCTGATCTTGGGAAGTTTTACATATTTGCTGTTCTCATTGACCTTTTAATGGGAGTTGCAGGAGCACCTCCAAAGATCAGGCCTTTACTTCACATCACAAAGGATACTGAGGGGCTCCTGAGTACTGGGACTCAGCAGTGCTGTAACAACTCTTCATGAATGCCAGGTGCTCTGTTACAGTCAGTTTCTACTGGGACGTGCAGGCTGAAAACATTCCAGTTTTAAATCCTTTAAATGCTTTTTATGAAGCTTTGAACAATCATTGCCCATGCTACATTTCAACTTGACTGTCGGAGCCTCTCATGGTTTGGAATTCTCGCTTTACCCTTCTAAGAATTGAAGATGCCCACGGAAGCTTTCGATCAAAGTATTTTTAAAAAATTCTGGATTGTCCTCAGACTTATTGGAATTGACCATTGGGCCAAGTGCACTAACTTTTGCGGAAACATTAATCCAGCTAATACCTTGAGCTTTATTCTAGGTACTTAGGAAGTTTGGTAGCTATTCCTTTTGCTCTTCCTGTTGGTGAAGAAACTTGTTTGTGGTCTCTAAAAGGATGGATGCTGAAGGTCTGATGATGAGCTATAAAAATTCAGTCCATTTACATGAGGCATGGGAGAGGGTGAGTAGAGGCTGGGGTGCTGATCAGAATTGAGACTTCTACGTTGTTTGTTTACATTGTTAAATGTGCAGCATTCCGTGTGGGGTTCACATGTGGAAACTTGCACTAATGAACTCAGAAGAATATTGCATTGTTGTATCTCAGTGTACTGCGATGTCAATGGTCTCTACTTGCAAAATGCTTCAGTGTGCCAATTTCTGTTTGTTTGAAAAATCCTGAGGTGGTTCAACTTAAGCTGTGGTATCCTTGTTTCCCTCCTTGATATTTTACAAGGATTTTCTACAAATAAGATATGCTTGTTAAACTTGACTACTGGAGGGGTTTGTTTTAGAAGAATTAGCTTGCTGTCTTTGGACAGAAAGACCCAAATTTTATACTCTCATCCAGATACAACTCCATTGAAGTCAATAATGGGGGTGTATGTGTGGAGAACATAAGTGAATGCAGAATTTCACCAAATATATTTGAAGTGTATATCTCACTGTGTGCAGCACAAACCAAAGCTGCTGCTGCTGCTTCTATTTTAATGAAGGGGGCAGGGAGACTGTCAGATGATGAAGACCAGTTGGAGAGGTTAGTGCTTTTCCTGATCTGATTTACCAAAGAATTTGGTGAGAAAGTTGAGAGCTACATTTGCATAGATATTTTACATAAATCTAAAATGGAAATCTTAAATTGGTGAGGCTGGAAGTTCCCACTACGTAGATTTCCATATTACAGGAGCATCACCACAACTGGTATCTTTGTAAGGGAACATTCCTGGCAGATAAACCAACTGATTTGACATAGACATGAAACATTCACTTTTCCTTTCCCATCCAACCAGCCACAGCTTGTGCTATCTCTATCCCACATAAGGGAGCATATGCTTTTCTACTTTGAAATTGACTGAGAAATGAAGTTTCATTCCACTGCATATTGGCTTCAAGTCAGCTTGCATGTTGAAAGTTGGGCATGCATGTAAGTAGTGCTATTGACATGCATGCTTAAAATTAGGCACTTTTAAGTACCTTCCTGAATCAGAACCATACACAGTGGAGCATTTTCCTTAAGTGCACCATGTGTAATTTATCCTGCCTATGCTTCAAAATGTTCATAGCTGAATATCTGCACATGGAAATACAGTAATAATGAACTCGAGGGAGTGGAGAGAGGTACAACTTTTTAAAAAACACAGAACATGTTTCAGCAAACATGGGTATAATTTTCCCCAAGTGTACGTACTAGTCACTACATTTACATCTGTAGCTGTGCATGTTTGAATTGCAATAGTCAGGGCCGGTCCTAACCAATTGGCGGCCTCAGGCGACCCCCCGGCTTGCCCGTAGGGTTGTCAGATGGTTTAAAAAAAAAAAAAAGACAAAAATTTGTCAAGCAAAAAAAACCCCAAAACCTCCAGGGAAAATTTGTCAAGCAAAAAAAACCCCAAAACCTCCAGGGAAAATTTGTCAAGCAAAAAAAAAAAAAAGGTCAGGAAACCTGGGGGAAGGATTTGGGAGGTCAGACCAAAATGCGGTTGTGGCCCGCCCCTGTTGGCGGCCCCTGGAATATGGCGGCCCCAGGCGACCACCTGGCTCACCCGCCCCTTAGACCGGCTCTGGCAATAGTGATTCAAACACAGTGTTGGTCTCCAAATGTATACCTGGAGTATGCTTTTGCACATTAAAAGGAATCATGCATGGGTTTTTTCATATTTTTAAAAGCTAGGAGATTTAATATGCAGAGGTCTACCTTGATGCATTGATAGAATGCTATCATTAGAAAACAATAGAAAAATCTTAATTCTGGTTTCCATGAATCCAAAATTCAACCAAGCTGCCTGCCTACAAACACATGAGGTTATTACATGAAATTTGGCAATATAGAATTTGCATTGAATCAATTTATACCAGTGGATTAGATTTGCTGTGGAAACTGTAACTACAATATCCTGTGTTCTAAATCTCAAACATAACTCTGTGCGTGTATGTACACACAGAGCTTTGCTAATATTAAGATGCCCGATTGACAGAGGCAATAATTTTCTGTTCTCCCATTCCCAACAATAATAATTAATCCAGAAGACTCACTCTGCCTCTCTGCAAGGAGGTAATGGCAGCTTGTAGTGTTGTCTCATTTTACCTAGGCTTAATTACATTTACAAAACATACTACAGAACATTTACAACTATATCCAAAAGAAACTAATGCTCTGTCACACTTGACAATAAAAAAGGAAAATTCCATTATGTGATATATTATCATTAGGTTGATAATTAATGCAAATTAATAAGACATTTTTGTGCAATTTACAACGACATGGAAATCGGTTTGTGTCAGATCTAGCTTACTGATAAATGAAAGAACCTTTAAGCTGCTTGGTGCCAGCAGATATTATGCTCCATTGCTGGCCCATGAAGGGGAATGGAATTTCTGGCATTGTTGAATTTTGGTGATCATCTGGTCTCCAAGTTGTACATTACCCCTCCCTTTATGATGAATGCTTTCTATCAGTGCTCCATTGCATGAATTACACACCCAAACTGAGTTCTTTGCTTCATGACTTTTTTTCCTCTCTTCTTTGCATGTATCCATTCTATCCAAATTTTATTGAAAGGCAACTATCATGAATATTTCTGGTCTTACCAAATTGACAAACATTAACGGAATGAATTTAAAGTTTTCCCATTCAAGAAGGAAATGCTAAAACTGAAATTCTTGGATCCATTTGTTCAGTTGAAAAAATCATTCTAAAAAGCTGATCATTTATCTTCTGTGTCATATTTTGCCCTTCGTGTAAATATCACATGATGTTGTTATGGGTAAAATCTCTGTTTTCTGCACACACCATACAAAAATAGCCAATTACCTCTTGCTTCTACCGGAAAGAATCAGTAAATATGTCACTGATTATTTAATACAAACATAATTTTTAAATTATTATCCAAAGCAGCTTTTCTAATTCTGGAAATTTCTTGCTGGTGGGGTGTGGGGGGATGTTATTTGAAATGTAAGCCTCAATTTATTCACCATTTTGACTATGCATCAAGCAAACTAATTGGGAATAGTTCCTGCAGCTAGTAAGTACAGGGCAGGCACACTATGTTCCAACTTTTTTTTAATCAGTAATGGTTCAAAATGCTATTGGAAATTGTAGACTGTAGGGCAAATCTCTTCAGTAATTTAAGAGTAGAAGACCTTGATGGATTCGGAATGTTGCTAATGCAAAATTAATTGGAACTGGGAAATTTAGCTCCAAAGTGATGTGGGGCAAATTGGCAAACTAGATTCCCTCTGGAAGTTAACTTGCTAAAGTGCACTGGCATGGTTGCATTGTTGAAGAGCTGTCCTGCATCCTTCTGAGACTCAGCAAGGGCAGGTCTACACTAGGGGGCAATGTCAACCCAAGGTATGCAACTCCAGCTATGTAAATAGCCTAGCTAGAGTAGACATATCTCAGATCGCATTGCCACAGAGTCTCTGCTGCGGGGGTTGATAGCAGAAACTCCTGTTGACTCTCCTTAAACTTCTTGTTCCAGTGAAGTATGCCCATCAGCGATCAATTTAGTGAGTCTTTACTCCCGGTTAAGTGTAGACCTGCCCTTACTCAGCTGCAGACTTAAACAGTTAAGAGTCAATAAGAGAAAATGAAAGAATCTTTTGTAAGGAGGATACCACCAGGCTTAAGCTGAACTAGCCTTGTTTGCAAGTGAAGGATCTGGTGCTGCTTTCAGATTTTTAATCTTTTTTAAAAATTTTATTTGTTTTTATCCTTTTTTGTAAGCTTTAATCACTGTTTGTCATTGTCTTAAAGCCAGCTGGTGTCTCTTGTTCATCGACTTTGGTACGATGGTGCTTTGCAAGGTTGTATTTATATTGTAACGGCCAACATTTGGTCAGCCCGTATCCACTCATTCACTAACTATTTTTGTGTAAAATAAAGTGCTTTACTTATAAGCTGTATATAAACCTTGTACAAAAATCCCTTTTCAGTTATTACTATAAACTTGAGTTGTAATAAATGAAATGTTGATTTTTATAATAAAATTAAGAGTGGGAAAAAAACAGAGTAACTTCACTTTTGTTGCATTGTGTGAGAAAAGGGGAAGGAATGCTGAGGTAGGTTTGGCTTCCAGTAAATATCAGAGTGTAATGTCTCTAATAATACAGGTCCATATGATGCAAATGCTAATGCAAATGCTTAATTTAAAGCCCACAAAGAATTGCAGTGACATCAAGTCATCCTATTGACTTCCATAGTGGACTGTTTCCATCTCACTGAGGTCCTAACCTTTTCCCTCCTGCAACCCTTCACCCCCATATCAACATAATATCGGATCACCTCACAATGTTTAATGTATATATCTTCACAACACTAAGTCAAGGCTATTATCCCCATTGTACAGATGAGAAACTGAGGCACAGAGAGACTAAGTGACTTTCCCAGGTTTGCACAGGAAGTGTGTGATGGAGCACTGTATTGACTCAGAACTCCTAAATCCTATATGACCACCGTAACTGCTGGATCATCCCTGCTGTCTCCCCCAAGGGACTACTTGTGCTCAGAGATCACAGATTTTAAGGCAAGAAGAGGTGTGTATGATCATGTAGTCAAGGGCCTCATGCAGCCCATAGAATTTCACCCTATAACTTCCAGCTGAGCTAGCATACCTGTTTTCTGGAAGATACTCAATCTTGACATTTTAAGCACATACGTGTTTGTAGAAACAGAGACCTAGGCAGATTTGATATGTTACTGTTAATCTTAAAAGAAAACAAAGAACTGCTACTACCATACCAAAGAAGTGGGTTTAAAGAGGATTGCGTAGGGTGAGGGCAGTCATGTAGTGAGCTTTTAAACCCAGGTTAGGAATCCCCTTCAGCGAGTCCTGCGAGAAGCAGTGTGGCTTAGTGGGATTAGCGCTAGCAGGATTCCAGAGTTCTACTCCTAGTTATTCCACATTAAGGGAACTTGAGCAAGTCACTTTCTCTGTGTGCCTCAGTTTCCCCCCAATTGTGACATGGGAATAATATTTACCAGTCTCACAGAATTACTGTGAAAATTAATATCTATAAAATGTTATCAGATCTTTGGATAAGACATTGCAAAGTGTGTTATGTTGGGGAATTACATAACAAATTTCTATGCTCTGTCTGGAATCCACGCCATCAGCCTCTGGAGCGGGATGGGTGTTGTGTCTATCTCTCTAGTAGTGGCTAGTTGTAAATCACTGCTACAGCCTGAGGAGAGACTGTCCTTCTTTCCCTCTGAAAAGTTACAGCCCCTTTGTGCTGAGCCAGTGGTACTGCAGGGTGATGGGAGACCTTTTTCTATTGTTGCCATACCCACGGGGCTTATGAGTCCTCGTCTATGCCATTCTACACATCAGCTGTGCTGTGCTTTGATGCACAAATGCAGCTGCCTTCCCAAAATTAATTTCTTACAATGAAACAAGACGAGGAGGCAGGCAAGACTGTAGAACCCAGAATAACTGATCTGTGTTTCACTGGGGCCATTTCTGAGGGCTATTCTTTTAAGCCACCCTCTGCCCTTCCTGAGGCAAATATGCAAAACAACCGCAGGCCAACAAACTAACTGAAGCTGCTGCCGTCCTACCAAGGCTCTTCATTGCACCAGTTATAATGGCCCCCCAAAGTACAGCAGGACAGATGAAATCATGGTCACTAGGGGTAGCTGGTTTAAAAAAATAACTCAAAAAATATTCCTGCTTTTTCATATAAGGTCTGGGAAGCTTGAATTGGATCCCTTTCCTTAGTACCATACAATCCCTGCATGGCACATAGCTGAGATGAGAGTGTGTGCTGGAATGCTGTGACTGATTCTGTTATTGAGCAGTAAGGGGAAAACCACCTTGAATGTTGCCGGGTGGGAGGGAGGGGGAGCAGAAGATGCATGGGTTACTGTGAAAGGGCAAGAGATGAGCTTTAGGGATCCACCAATCTTGCTAGGGCTTCTTTAAGGAGCTGGGAATGTGAAATCCTGTTTTCTCTTGTGCCGTTGCTGTTGAACCAGTTTAACCTGTTTTCGATTCCGCAGGGGAGTTCGGGGCCTAACTGGCAGGAGTTGGCCTGGAAATCCATGTGCCCAGCAGAGCAATGGAAGAGACAGCTCAGAGGTTGAAGCTGGTTTTGAATTACACTTTCATGCATTTCTAATACAAATGTGCTGCTTTGAATGTGTGGCTTTTCCCGCTGTGGCCAACTTGGAGGCATGTGCAAGATACATGTTTGGCTCAGTGACTTGAAAACCAAGCCATTTTGGCTAACCAGCAGCAGGCCTCTACATGTGAAGCCTGCCTTCCCCTGCCCATGCTCCCATGCACCAGAAGGCATCTGTGTGGGCAGCGAATGTAGTCCTTTTAGAGGAGGGGATGGATTACTGCAGACTCCAGCTCATGGAAGAATGTAAACTATTTGCACTGGACACCTCCGTGCTGAGGTCTCATTCTGATTCAGCTGAGTTCCCACGAGCTGCACTCTTAGGAGACAGGTGGGGGCACTGCAGTAGAACTCAATGGCTGCTTGGCATCTGGGAAGGATTTTAAAGTTGGCATAGGTGGGAGGATCCCAGAAAGTGGGTGCCCCTCATTTGCCAATATTGCCAGAACTCTTCGCTCCCTCAAACCAACAAGCATAGGGAGCCATCTCCTTTCAGTGGCGAAACCTGGCTCTCCCTGCCCCCCCAACCTCATTGCCCTAGGGCCTAGGCCAAGCCCACTTTAGTTCCAGATTTACTCCATGGGCAGCACCCACCGGTGTGCTAACTGTCGCACATAAGAAGAACGCTTGGGTTCTGCCCCAAAGAACTTCCAGTGTTATTCTAGCTGAGCAGCAGCAAGTCAGAGTAAAAACAGGAGGCAGGGATAGGATAAGAGAGGCTAACGGTTTTAGTAATAAGGCCTCCCAGCGACTCATAAAAAGAAAGGTCTCAGTTCTTTTAGTTATTTAATGCCTAGAGATACGGCACAGTGAGATGTGACTGGGCAGGATGGAAGAAAACAGGATAGGAGGGATATAGGGGGCCCGACGGTACAGTTAGCTGACCAAGGGGAGGGACGTAGCAGAGGCTAAGGCAGAAATACAAGTCAGGGCAGAGTGGATGCCGAGTCTTGAACACTAGCAAATGGCTTGTTTCTAGCAATAAGACAAGTGGAGGGGCCCAGAGAAGAATGAGACAGGCAGGTGAGGAAGTTAGGGGAGGATCAGAGGCTGGTGGATAGGACACTGAACTGCCACTCAGAAGCTGTTGATTCAGGCCAATGGTTCTACCATGAGGCTACTGTTCAACCTTGGGCAAGTCATTTCACTGCCCCATGCCTCAGTTTCCCCTTCCAAACTTTGTCTGGTGTCTTTGTTTAAAGTGCAGGTACAGCGCTTGACACCTGAGTAATAGGGGGTTGCATTGCTGCCCCCTTTTCCCGGCTGGAAGGACTGATGTTGGCAAGGTATATAGAGCCTTCAACGTCAGGAGAGAAAAGGCACTTTGAAAGGAAGAAGCTGTTGTGAAAGGGGTCCTGAGAACTGCCCACCCGTCACTGGGAAGCTATAGTGCCCAGTTCTGCTGTGGTCCCTAAGTCCTGCACCTGTGCAAACGAGGGCAGAACAGGGCCTTCCCCTTCAACACACGGGACCAGCGATGAGTCAGTGAGCAAAGCTTTCTCTCTCGTCAGTAACTTTTTCCTGCACTGCCTTGTGTGCTTTTCTCAACAGAAAGGGAAGTCAGCCAAGTTTCTTGTAAAACCTGATGAGTGGAGTAATAAGATGCAGACCAGAAATCAGAGCTAGATGTTCTAATCTATCTGCCATTTCTCTGGGACTCTGTTCTCCCTCCCATCCAAGCTGTCCCTGCCCTGTTTAGAATATTGTCAGCTGCTAGGGTAGGGAGGGACCTGCACTATGGGGGTGTGCACAGTGCATAGCACAATGGGGCTCCGACCCCCATAGGGCTCTTTGGGCATGACTGTATTGCAAACCATTAAAAATACGAATAGTGGCTGGCAGCATTTTGGACACTGGAGGGATCTGGCTATGAAGAACTGAGGAGGAGATTTAAAGGGCTATCCTCAAGCCACGGGGAATACAGATCTTAGTAGTTGTAAGCCTTGTGCCTCAACCTAGGAGCAATATGGTCCCTGTCCAGCTAAGCACTGGACAGCCCTGATAGAGTCTCACTTTGACTTGTAAAGGGCATTGCGTAATCCCTGGAAAGCTCTGCCTATGCACTATTTCCTGCATTTTTCTTTCTGTGGTTCTTATGCCTTGGGGTGTTGAATGAAAACCAGATCTTTGCTTGCTAAGGAGTTGGATAGGCTTTTGTGGCTCATTCATCAACTGCAGCAATCGTGGTCCTGTCTATGAAATCCCAACTGGCTGCTGGGGAAGTGAGCATGATGTTACAAATGGGGTTATTTGACTTCAGGCGGGGAGTAAACAGCAGGTGATATCAGGAGATAAATACCCACCTTTTTATGCCGATATCCCTAGGAATTAAAGGCAGAAAAGATCAGAAAGTGACACCTGCCGTGGGTAGAAAGGCTGGAAATGAAATGTGTTAATGTCTTATGAGGCATCAGATGCTCTGACATCTATTGATGTAGATTTCCTAATTCTCCCCCTTCCCCTTCTTTTTCTCCAGCTGTCTCACACGTATGATTCAGAAGCTAGAAACAGAAACAGATTTCTTTGCCCTTCAACACTTCATTCTCTTACGTATGGGCACAGGGCACTGGTGGGGATGGAAGGGTTGCTGGGATGGTTTTGGAGGAGTACTTAGGGTGGGATGGCGGAGGGGACTTGAACATTGAAGGGCAGGAGACTCCTTTAGGATGTGGAAAGGGAGCACCTTTGTGTATCGACACCTGGAAGTGGATTCCAACCAGAACACACTGAGAAACCAGAGGTCAGGACAAGGTCCCTAAGGTGTTTTCAAGTGAGATTTGCGGAGCGGAGAGGAGCTGCATGGTTTGGAGGGTGGGGGGACAGGACAGCAGAGTGTAACAGCCGAGACAATGGAAAAGTATGGTGGAAGCAGGAGGGTTTTGTCATTGGGAAGACAGTCATGGCTGAATGCTTGGAGAAAGAGAGTGGAGGCGGGGTCAGAAGGGCTCAGGTATTGGGAGAAGGCGGTTTTGGTGGTTGTGTGGATGAGGAGGTCCAGGCTCTAGTTAGGGGGGCTGAAAAGGGGTTTATCCGTTGGAAGGAATCCAGGCTGGTCTTGGTTCAAGGCGCAGTGATGAAGGAGAGTGGTGGTAAATGCTCCACAGCGGAGAGGGGGACTTAGGACGTCCCTCCTCTAAGGCTGGGGGAGGGGCCTTTAGAAGTGGGGTTTTCAAATAGTGTCTCTAGGAACTGGAGGCAGGGCATGTATGGCAGAGAGAAAAACCTGAGAGAAATCCCTCGGTGCACCCACCTCTCTACATCCTGCAGGTTTCTCTGCTATTTGAACAAAAGCACAAGAGCCCTAGAGCAGTGGTCTCCAACCTTTTTAAGCATGAGATCACTTTTTGAATTTAATTGCAATCCAAGATCTCTCTCAAACCCAAATACCCTTGGCCCGCCTCCTTCCCACCCCTCCTCTGACGCCCTGCCCCTGCTCACTCCATCTTCCCTCCCCCATCCTCACTCACTTTTATCAAGCTGGGGGCAGGAGTTTGGGGTGCAGGAGGGATTCAGGACTGGGACCAGTGTTTGGAATGCTGGCTTCAGCTGGGCACCACTTACCACAGGTGGCTTCTGGGTGGGGTGCAGGGGGCTAAGGCAGGCTCACCTCTGTCCTAGCCCTGCACCACTCCCAAAAGCAGCCAGCAAACTCTCTCCATCCCTGCCCCTCTCTGGTCTGTGGAGGTGGGGTACAAGGTGGAGGGAGGGGCACCCTGAGAGCAATACCCCCCTTTCTCTTCTTTCCATGCAAGCAGGAGGCTCCCACAGGTCAAGGGGCAGCTCCAAGGTAGAGGGCAGGAGCAACACGGCAGTGCTGAGAGGGGCAGCTGAAGTGCCAGATCTTGATAGCCTCCTGGCCAAACCTGTCAGGATCACCTGTCAGAGGCTCCAAGATCTACCAGTAGATCCCGATCTACTGGTTGGTGACCACTGCCCTAGAGCATAACCCAGCCCTGAGCTTACTTATATGGGAACAATGCTGGGCCTTGGGAAGAGGACTTTTGTGTGTCCTGCCAGGACTTTCGCTTTTCCTCCCCAGCATGTGTCAAAGGCTCAGTGAGCAGGGCTGCTGGAGGCCTCCATCCTAAGGCCTGTGATTTTAGAAAGATGGAAACCCTGACTGCTTGTTTCCCACCCGCAGACCTTTATGCCTCCAGTACCCCTTCCCTTGCCACAGAATAAATGCCTTAACAGCCCGAGAGTAGGCAAGGACATGTATTTAGTACACTGCACTGAGGTAAGCTCTTCATTTTCAGCTGGAGCAGAATGTAGTCTCTAACCCTTCCCCTCTGTGTATGCCCAGGGGAGAGAATATAAAGGGGCGCAGTTTGCTTGTTCCTGCTGCCCTGATAGCATTTTTCTGTTTGTTCTTTGGGGCTGATTTCCCTCCCTTTTTGATGTTTAAATCATCCTGCATTTTAGATCTTTAAAAAGCAGAACAAAGATAAAGGGGGAAGAGAAATCCTTGTGTCCTTATTGTTAATTTTCTCATGTTGACTTTAAATCAGCCATCAAACCCACCTCTGAGTGGTTGTAAAAAGCCATGGGCAAAGTATCTGTAAAACTATCGTGACTGGAGAGGCAAGACTCATTGCTTACTGCACACCCGGTAAAGTCTTCGGCATTTGTTTTTCATTACCTGGCATTTATCTTGCTGTTTCACATGATTAGCTGCTGTTGCTTTCATGGGGTACTGGCAGAGTTTGTCTCTCTGCAGTGCTGCTGACAACCACTTCTAAGTAATGGAAACCTAGGCTGTTTTAGTTGTGGAGATTTTTTGGCACGTTGATGTTCTTTGTTACATGGTTGCACGGGACATTTCAAGTCTGGAATGATTTCGGACACGTCTATTCCTGCTCCTCACTCTATTTTTTTTAAAGACTTTTGTGCCATATCTGAGTGAGAATGCTACCCCAGGATAGGGAGAAATTACATGCAAAACAGGGAGGAACATAATAAAAACCAGCTCCACAAAAGGTGCAGTGTTACTCACAAGCCCAAAACTCTCTAGAAGCAACCACTTTTTTTGTTGATAGTAAAAGTGTACCATGGCCCTAACACTCCATGTATTGCTGATGCAACAATATTCTTGATCTTAGCGTTGCAAATGTATCTGTTGAATGCAGTGGTTTTCAAATGTTGTCAGCCCCCTCCCCTCCTTTGCATTACAATTTGTTGTTTCACTCTCCCCCAGCCCAGACAAAACTTGACACAATACTTGCCCCTTCTGCCTGGCGTTTTCAGGATGGGGGCGGAGCCAGTGCTGGACATAGAGGCTGCTGGGAGCAGAAATCAGCATGACAGTGGCAGAGGTTGACAATGCCACAGAAGCTGTGTAGTCCTCTGAGGTTAGATGTGAGTGGAGATGGCTTGCCCTGCTGACCATTCCTGGGTGTGCCCCACAGCGTGAGAACCTCTGGTTCATTGTGTGTTGATTCTTACGTCTTGTTTTTCCAAGGAGGATAGATTTAATGATCAGATGGTTTTTTTCCCCCATCTATAACTTCTGTCATTTTATACAAGAACTGCAGATACCCCACTTGTACCTAAATCTGCCTCTTAGTGTTTCATTGTAGGTGTTTGTGTCCATTTCCATTCCAGTTAGTCAAAGGATCTAGTTTTGGGGTTTACATTCTATTTATCTACTGCTCTATTTCCGTATGTAGGCAAAGAAACTGAGCAATAGTTATCCCCATTGTCTGGGAAACAATTACAGCAAGAACACACCATTGCAATAGCTAAGATCTTCATGTGTACACTTAAAAAGAAAAAACCTACACCCGTGGCAGAGTGTCTCTGCGCCTGAGTCTACAGATTCCACTACAGAGCGAAAGTTAGCAGTGTCAGTGTTCCCAGCTGGGCTCTGAAAGGCAACATCTACAGTGCTATTTTTAGTGCTGTAGCATGGGCCCTGCAAGCCCAAATCTGGAGCCCCTGGGCTCTAAGACTTGCTGCCAAGTTCTTTGTTGGTTTTTGCAGTGAAGACCTACCCTTTGAGTCTTCCAAACATAAGTCAATGGCCACACTTGAGCCCCAACCCTAGGCCCTAAAGTAATTGCCCATGCTTCCTTTCATGTTGAGCACGTTAGCCACAAACCATATTGCTTATTGGCAATAGCGAAGGTGTTGACTAATACTCCACATGACTAGATCTGCTGCCCGTTCCATGGGGTTGCTTTCATTGCTGTCTGTGGGAATCATGAGCGCTGTTCAGAGCAGTGGGATTTATAGTCGTCCCCCTGAGGTCAGCGAAGAAAACACGGTGCCTACCACAATGTGGTAGCAATTGGGCTCAATCGCTTCTTCCAAATGCTAGGGACACAGGGCCCTTGGAGAGCTAGGGAGTGCGAAATGCCATTCTAGAATGGCCCACCTTCAAAGTTACAAGGAAAAACTGTCTGTGGCCTTTCAGGCAGTGATAAAGCCTGCCAGCTGGGACCCCCAACTAGAGCTAAAGGGGGGGTGGGACTCTTAGAACCTATTTAATAAGTGGAAAGAAAGAAGAAAACGGAATCTTCAAAGAGACCATGAGTCACTCTCCTTCAAAGCCTTTCCAGGGATTTCTGAAGTGTCTTTCCAACGCAGATTCCAAAGTTTTTGTGGAGATGATGAATTCTTCCTGTCTCTCATTGAATTTTGGTCGGTAAAACTGGCACTCAGTTTGGTTTCCTCCTGGCACTAGGGCCTAATTTGCCTCCTTGAACTGAATGCAGAAACTGTCCAACATGACAAACACCATGGGCCCTGTGCAATAAGGGGATATTATCTTTCCTGACATGCATTTGCCTTAATTAAAACCACAGGCCTGCCCTCAGTACTGAACTTCATCCTGGGCCTTACTAATACTTGGATGCATCATCACACACTTGTACTGAGCACATACAAATTCCCAGTTGCCAAAATTGGTTTTTCTTAAGTGGGTTTCATTTAGTGAAAGCAAATTTCCCAGATCCACAGGGGCTCTTTGTGCGCTAAATCTTGTATGACAAGCAAGTGTTGACCTTACTCTGCCTAAAGGCGAGTGAGAATGGGGAACAGGTGCTGAGTTTTCTACCATGTTGGTGCAGTTGCTGAAGACAATAGGAGATCAGAGTTGGATGATACCGTTGCAGCTGGACACAGTTTCATCACCCTCCTCTATGCTGGTCGCCCTAGCCACGTGGAGTCCCATTTTTAAAAGTGACTAGGCCCAGAACTTCCAAAGCATCTAGGTGCGTTACTTCATTGTAGTCACTGGGAGTTAAGTGCCTAAATAACTTTGAGGATCTGGGCTGCCTTGGATGTCCTAATCTCAATGAAAGGCTTTAGGTGCCTATGTCACATAGATGCTTTTGAATTATTTTATCCATAATCTTTATGGCCACAAACAGAAACCAAACATGGGGCCTTTTGCTCTAATTGCACAAGCCCTTATTACTTCGTCCTTAGCAATCATTGATTATAATAATTACTGCTTTACTCCTCCACTTGACAACTCCCCAATGGTAAATGTCTCCGATGTACCATCCAATAGAAGGTGGTGTTTCACATACACCAAAGCAGATACAGTGTAGGGCTAACATGAATGTAGAATATACAATGTCCCATAGATCAGTAAATTATACAAGGGTCTTGCATTGGTATAACGTCATACATTTGTATTCCATTAATGAAACACTGGGGGAGGGGACATAAGAACGGCCATACCGGGTCAGACCAAAGGTCCATCTAACTCAGTATCCTGTCTGCCAACAGTGGCCAATGCCAGATGCCCCAGAGGGAGGGAACACAACAGGTAATCATCACATGATCCGTCCCCTGTCATCCATTTCCAGACAGACAGAGGCTAGGGACACCATTCCTACCCATCCTGGCTAATAATAGCCATTGATGGACTTAACCTCCATGAATCTATCTAGCTCTTTTTGGAACCCTGTTAAAGTCCTAGCCTTCACCACATCCTCTGGCAAGGAGTTCCACAGGTTGACTGTGCATTGAGTGAACAAAAACTTCCTTTTGTTTGTTTTTAAACCTTCTGCCTATTAATTTCATTTGGTGACCCCTAGTTCTTATAGTATGGGAATAAGTAAATAACTTTTCCTTATTCACTTTTTCCACACTAATCATGATTTTATTGACCTCTATCATATTCTCTATCGTTTCCTCTTTTCTAAGCTGAAAAGTCCAATTTTTTTAATCTCTCTTCATATGGGACTTGTTCCAAATCCCTAATAATTTTTGTTGCCCTTTTCTGAACCTTTTCCAATGCCAATATATCTTTTTTGAGATGAGGTGACCACATGTGTACGCAGTATTCAAGATGTGGGCGTAGCATGGTTTTATATAGAGGCAATAAGATATTTTCTGTCTTATTTTCTATCCCTTTTTTAATGATTCCTAACATTCTGTTTGCTTTTTTGACTGCCACTGCACACTGAGTGGATGTTTTCAAAGAACTATCCGCAATGACTCCAAGATCTCTCTCTTGAGCAGTTATGGCTAAATTAGTCCCCATCATATTGTATGTATAGTTGGGATTATATTTTCCAATGTGCATTACTTTTATCAACATGAACTTTCATTTGCCATTTTGTTGCTTATACACTGAGTTTGGTGAGATCTTTTTGAAGCTCTTTACAGTCTGTTTTGGTCTTAACTATCTTGAACAGTTGGTATCATCTGCAAATTTTGCCATCTCACCGTTTACCCCTTTCTCCAGATCATTTGTAAATAAGTGAAATAGGATTGGTCCCAGGACAGACCCTTGGGGGACCCCACTAGTTACCTCTCTCTAGAGACAATGTAGCTTAAGACCTTTTCATGAAGTTGTCTTTTGCCCTTGAAATGCAGGTGGCTGCCCCAGGACAGGAGAAGTTGGTAAGAGCTTTCCCATCTCCTGGTAGAGCTGCTGAGCTTTCCTTGGTCGATTATCTTTGCTGATGTTAGTCCTGTTCCTGCCAGTGATCCTTGTGAGCCAGGAACTTTTTTTATGCCACTGGCAGAGGATACAGTGGGACAAGCAGTTTTACAGGGCTCCCCTGGGCCAAGTCTGTGCACAGTAACTCACCAAAGAGTGGCATGTAAGGTCTCTTCTGAAAGCCAGTAGCCATCAGATTGTGGACTGTAGGTAGGGATGATATTGAAGATGTTACACGTCTATAGTGGAAATTACATTCTCACACTACAGCTTTGAAGGCTGCTCACCAGGAGGTGATATGCCTTAGGCAGGTGCCATTCATGCAGGAGGTTTTAAATGCTTATCTCTCTGTCCGCTCATTGTGCTTTGTGAGCCTGCCAAGATAAGCAGATGTGCAGACTGAGCCACCAGTTAATCAAGACTGCAAAAATTGACAAGTGATCCCAAAATCTACAGGAGAAGGGAGAAAGATCAAATGATTGGCCTGGTATACCTGAAGAATGAAAAGAGACACCTAGATGACAAAGTGCCAACATGGTTTGTCACATGCTCAAGAGATCCCAGATTGCCTGGATGAAAAACCCTGGTGAGCAATACCTGATTACAGATGATGATCTCCAGTTATTTGCCTGGGCTCTAGAATGCACGTTAGAATTTTTTCGTATATGGCCATTTGTTTCCAACATTTCTCCTTGCTCTCTCTTCCATCTCTGCCCTTCCTTAAATACATATTGAAGCACTGTGTTAAGTAGAGCAGGGATCAGAGGTGTATCTGGGCACGCTAGAGTTCCTGCAGGAGTGGGAACTCTGAACACAGCAACTGCCCTGTGGAACAGAGGGTGGAGATGCCAAGGAGATTCTCAGAGGTTGGAGGATGCCTGTTGCTAACCTGCAAAGGGACACCAGAGTCTACTGCTGAGCAGGGCGGGCTTGTGTTGCCTGGGGCCATTGGAGCTGACCCTTGTCAGGCAGACAAGGCTCCTCCTTACTGAGGACAAGTGGTAGTGAGGTGCCTTGTTACTCTGAACTCCTTTGGGAAGTATCAGAATCCTTGTGTGCAAAGTTTGCTTCATAGCTGTTTGTATACAGCTGGAGGACAGTTCCAAATATTCAGCAAAGCCAGCCAGCTCAAAGCAGTAGTGGAGGGGGATGGTCTAACCCAGTCAAACGCTGGGTCTTTATTGAACAAGAAAAGTGTGGCAATGTAAACGTCACAGATCTTTTAGCAAAGATAACTCTATGGGTTTGGGATAGAAGTAAGGAAAAGATCAATTCTTTCCCCTCACCAATGGCAAATAATTCAGTTCTTAAGCCAAAGTGTGAACTATGAGCTTCAAAGACTGGGAGAGGAATGGAATGCGCACAGCTATTCAGTAAAAAAACTAATTTAAATTAACCCACTCTCCCCTAGGACCAGAACTTTCAAGTCAGCTGCAATGTTTCCCAACATTCTAGAAAACTGGCTTTAGAAAGAAAGAGGAGTTTAATAGTGTTATACTTGAAGTACTGCATGGGCTCCTTGTGCAGGGCGATAAGGCAAAATGCCACACGTATTGGTAATACATATAACAATCTATTTTACCATGCACTCACACACACAAGCACACTCCATCTTGTTGTTCCCAATAGTTACTCCCCCTAACTGCACTGTCCAGGTGAGTTTAGATATGCAAGGGGTGGAGTCAGGCTTTCGCCAGTCTGGATCCATGCTCCTGTGTTGACAAGATGAGACCCGGGGTCCTGCTGCAAGATACCTTAGATCAGTGGTCACCAACCAGTAGATCGGGATCTACTGGTAGATCTTGGAGCCTCTGACAGGTGATCCTGACAGGTTTGGCCAGGAGGCTATCAAGATCTGGCACTTCAGCTGCCCCTCTCAGCACTGCCCTGTTGCTTCTGCCCTCTACCTTGGAGCTGCCCCTTGACCTGTGGGAGCCTCCTGTTTGCTGTGCAGGGCATGGAAAGAAGAGAAAGGGGGGTATTGATCTCAGGGTGCCCCTCCCCTCACTCTGTACCCCACCTCCACAGACCAGAGAGGGGCAGGGATGGAGGGAGTTTTCTGGCTGCTTTTGGGAGTGGTGCAGGGCTAGGACAGAGGTGAGCCTGCCTTAGCCCCCTGCACCCCACCCAGAAGCCACCTGTGGTAAGTGGTGCCCAGCTGAAGCCAGCATTCCAAACACTGGCCCCAGTCCTGAATCCCTCCTGCCCCCCAAACTCCTGCCCCCAGCTTGATAAAAGTGAGTGAGGATGGGGGAGGGAAGATGGAGTGAGCAGGGGCGGGGCCTCAGAGGAGGGGTGGGAAGGAGGCGGGGCAAGAGTATTTGGGTTTGAGAGAGATCTTGGATTGCAATTAAATTCAAAAAGTGATCTCATGCTTAAAAAGGTTGGAGACCACTGCCTTAGATTTATAATGGCTTCCCTCTCATGCAAATCTATAGCAGTTAGTCATCACATGCATATGCAAAATCTGTGTTAGTCATCATATGCCTATGCCATTAGACATCTGTGGTGCCTTCTTCAGGGTGGTGTCTCAATTCACCTTCAAACAGGGGGCTTTCAAAAGCAGGCACTTGCTGCTGACTTTCAAGGCGGTCCATATGTCCAATCTTCTTTCAATGGGCCCACTTAACAGGTCTCATTGTTCTTGGATCTGGCTTCCATCCCCTCTCCAACCTTGCAACTGCCCAGAGGTGCTTGCCTTCTATACCTTATCCATTCACACCTCATTCATTCAACAGGGCAATCAGTTAAGTAAAAGAGGAGAGATTTATTCTGGTTACAAAGACATTCTCTTTGTCTTACTTACTTTTAAGGACTATTCTACCAAGACTTAATACAAAAGGCTTAATACAAAGTTTCTATGTTCTATATGAGAAGGTAAAAAGTTTGTGTGAAAGGACTTAATACAAAGCTATATAAAAGGACTTGATACAAAATTAAAAACTTATTACAGAGATTATATGAAGATGATTAATACAGAGATGCATCTACAATAGGAAACAGAAAAATGACAACTCATTTATATTGGTCTTTGCAGACAGCTCTCCTAACAAAAAAAGGGTCCAGATCTGACACAATGGGAAGAGGACGGGGATAAGCCAGTTCTCCCCAAGCAGTCGATCACAGGTGTGGGGGGAAGGGAACCAATGTTGCCAGTCAAAGGAAGCCCCAAATTGAGAACAGCCTGGATTAGATAAGCCCTCTATAGGTTAATCCACACACGCGCAAGGTCCATACCAACCCCATGCTAAACAGAGATCTGCCTGAGCATGGCAGAGCCAGTAGAGGGTTCACAGAAACAGCCACCTTGGTAAGGGCCATAGCATGAAATGACTAAGGCTTTGAAATACCATGCGTGGAGCAGAGCCTGTGTCCGGCACTGAGCCTGGTGCTCCCAGCCAGGCAGGGGCATGACGTGATTGTCTGCTCCTGGAGAATTCAGAATGTCGGCACAGGAATAACACCACCCTCCATTCTGCTCATTTTGGGCAGTGACCAGAATGCTGAACAGGGAAAGGCGGTTGGGGGGGAGGCGGGGACTAGCAGGGAGGGAAAGTGCCTTTGCCCTCCCCAAGAAAATCCAGTCAGTTCCTGATGTGCTCAGCAAGGAGAGCATGGGACTGGGATGGTTATCAGAGTGAACTGTCTGTGGGACCAACACAACCAGCGTTTGTATCAGCATATCGCAGCAACTAAGCTACAATGGCAAACCCTTGTTATCCCATATTTGGCTCCCTTCTGCTCCCAGCCCCACTCCTATCTGTCTGTTCCACATGATCCCTGTTTCCTGCCACTCCCACCGCTCACCTCCCCTGCTCTTCATAATCTCCTTCCTCTTCCCTAGGACCCTGGCTCCCCATTTCCCCACGATCCACCTTCCCTTCGCTGACCCTACACTTCAACCAACCTTGCCCCACTCCTGTTCAAAGCTTCAGCAGAGCTGGTTTCCCTGTGGAATTGATTTGGGCTTCTGTACAACGTGATACGTGCTGGGGTTTCTTTGTTCCGCCGTGGGGTGGGGTAGGTGGCAGGCACGATGTCCTCTGAACCTCCTCCAGCTTGACAAACCGGGGACCCTCCTTCCCCCTTTCATGGAGCCCCAGGAGAGACCAGCAATGGGACTCTAGAAATCATGAGCTGTTCCCATTTCTCCAGCCAGGAGAAGGGCCATTGCAGTGACCACGCAGAGTGAGTGAGGGGCTGAGCAGCCAGGTCTCCGCTGACCTCCTTTGGCCACTAGAGAACACGCTGCTCTCTGACAGCTTTGTCATGTGCTAGATGTGCCTTGTCTTCCTGCCCCATTGCTTTTCCGCTACTGCTGCCCCTTCCCCGCTGTTGGCTCCCTCTTGGCTCCTCTCTCTCCCACTTGCCCCTTAGTTTTTGCTATTCCTCTCCTCCCCCTTCTCTTGGGCCTGCTCCAATTTTCATCCTTCCTGCTGCTGCTGCCTTCACCCCTGCAGGCCCTTTCACCCTTTTGCTGTTGCTTCCTCCCACTCTTTTGCTGCCCCTGCCAGCAATTCGCCATCTCCTCCTTTGGCTGCTACCACCCGCCGCCCCCCAACCACTGCCTCCTCCCCTCCTGACTGCCCTGTGAGCATGTTCAGGAAGACAACTGGTGTGCAGGGAGCTAAGCTGGGATCTGGCCAGCAAGAAGGTATTTCTCTGAGTCCGGCCCCCACAGCCTCAGGAAGCAAGGCTGCTTCACAGATTGCCCCTGTGCATTCAGCAGGGAGTTCTGAGGGGGGGCCGGGGATTCTAACCAATCTGCTAAGCGGCTGCCAAGGGGAGTTGGGGCTGGTGCCTGTGAGCACTGAGAAGACAGGGCCTCAGCTAGGAGCACAGATGGAGTTAAGCAACAGCCCAGACCACCCCATTACCAGGGTTGTGGTCAAGCAAACTGCACCATGCCCTGTGTCATGCCCACCCACACAGGTTTTCTCTTGCGCCTCCAGCCTGGGAGGCAGCTGTCTTGCATGTTGGGGGGAAAGGGAAAGCCCTGTTTCCCATAAGCATTCAGGGTTTTTTCCCCCTTGACCTGGGTGCTTACTCAGCACCTCACTCCTCCACCTGCACCCCAACACTCTGCCCCAACTTGGAGCCCCTCCCAGAGCCAGCATCCCCTTTTCCACCCCCTCCTGCACCCCAACACTCTGCCCCAGCCTGGGTAGTTAAGTTGGCACTAGCCCCAAGCACCATAGCTCGGTGATCGTAAGTTTTAAGGGCAAACCGGGCCTTGGCTTCTTGAACTCACCAGGGCTGTGGGCTTGTTTTTTTTTTTTTTTTTCTGGTAACCAGCTGTTAAATACAGAGAATGGTCGGCACATCTGCATGCGTTTCGTGTGGCACATGCTGGTTTAAGGCACTTGTTTTCCACGGGAGCAGTCAGCTAGCAGAGAAAATCAACTCTCTCACATATCTTGCTTCTCTGTGTGTCCTGTTGGTAGTGGCTGAAGCAGCATCCCCTTGTGGGCTGTGACTAGGGATGTAAAATCCCATTTAATTGGTTAATGTGACGTTTAACCAATTGAAGGGAATGTGGGTAGGGAACGGGGCAGGGGCGCGGGCTATTTCAATCCCACTAGGCTGGAGTGTCCCCTGGCCTGCCAAGGCCGGGCTGATGTGGCCCCTCTGCGGCAGGCAGGGGCTGCTCATAGAACCATAGAGCTGGCAGAGACCTCAGAAGGTCATCAAGTCCAGCCCCCTGCCCAAGGCAGGACCAATCCCAACTAAATCAAGCCCGGCCCCGTCTGCAACATGCCTGGATGCATCGCAGGCGGCAGCTACTCTGGTCATCCAGGAGGGTAATGCTTAGGGTTAACTTTTCATGCCCCCTAGCTGTGATGTGACCATGGGTCTGTCTCCCTGGGCAACAATCTATCCCTGCTGTCCACTGCAAACCCACCTTAATATGGGGTTGCCCACTAGCATTCCCAGGGGCCGTTCCTGCCTTTTCCTCTACTTGTGCAGTGCCTATTCCCTATGTGTGTGTGGGGGGGGGGGAGGGATATGTGTGTGCACACATCTGTCTGTCTGTAATTGCACCTCCCCACTGGTTGCCCCAGCCAGCAGGCCCACTTACAGGCCAAGCTTCTTCATGGTCTGTCAGCCCTGAAGTGAGCCAGCCTCTCTCCTTTTATTTCCCTTCCAGGTCAGGCATTAGGTGCAGGCACAGTGGGGTGGGGCAAGGTGAGCCCTTTGCTGATGTGGGGCCTCCTTACCCTGCCTTTCAGAACATAAGACTGGTGAGACGTGCAGAAGAGGCCGGCTTTGGCGTTTGGTCTGAGCAGAGGAGCAAGACAATGGCAAATTCAAGTCTCCTAGAGACCTGGGCAGTCCTGCCATTTCCTCATGACAGCGTCCCCACCCCTTTCTGTGCCTTCAAGTAGCCAGAACAGCATTTGTGCTAGTGGCCACCACTCCTAGGGCTGAGGTACAGCAGGACTGTTAGAGGAGGTGGAGCTGGAGCTAGTAGGAATGCTCTTCTTCTGCATCAACGCTGCTGCCTGCTGTTAGAGAAAAGAAATTGCTCCCCCAGTAAAAAAGTTTGGCCAGGCCGCTCTTGCTATAGTGGGCTGCAGTACTCCTTGAGAGAAACCGGCCACACCCTTCCTGCATACCATTGCCTTTAGAAAAAGGGAAGGTGTGAAAAGGGGAAAATAGCCTCAGACTCTCCCACCCGTCACCTTGGCGTGAGAACTGCGGGCTTACCTGGTCGCATGAAACCTGCACAGTTTCGCCCAACCCTGGGACACAGACCCCACTTGGTGACCATTGGGCCATATATGGTAATATGCAAGCGCAGGAAAGCGATGTGCAGATTTGGGGATAAATACCCATGGCACAGTTCGCTCTAGGAGGTCTTGACAACACACGTACCGCCATGCGTGTGCCTTCTCGTATACTTCAAAGCGCTGCCGGCCTGATCAACCGACCAGCCACCTCCCCCGACTCTCGGGCGTAACCAAAGCCTTCGCAACCGAACCGATATCTTTGTAATGTTCTGTGTGCTGTGTAAGTTGGTATGTACGATTTGATTTTTTTCCTGTTGTATAAGCTTAGTGTTGTAGTTGTTTTTGGGTAGTACATAAGAGTTTGTAGTTATCACTGTTATTTTATTACTGTAGCTGGATATTTTAAGATTAGAGACTATTCCCCTTGCCATTCCCATCCTTATATCTGTGACACGTTTTACTAGAAACCATAGAATAAATATAATAAATACTATACATTCACCACTGTCATAAATAAATAATTTTTATTTGATAAAACTGTCCACCTGGTTCTGTCCTTCCCCCCTTGGGTATTCATCATCGGACCTGTGATTCTCGCGACACCTGCCACTCCCCTTTCAGGGGCATGACGCACCGCAGAAAGTGAGACACTTCAAGGGAGTGAAATGCCTCCCGTTCTGCCTGTGCCCACTGTGAGAGCGTCATGGCTGACCGCTGCACGGTCAGTCTCTCCCGCTCTCTTTCCAGTGTTAGTTGATTTAGCATTTAACACTTTTATTCCAGGAACCCCAGTCAGGATCATAAGGCCCTGCCTCCCATTGTGCTGGGCATCAGACATAAAGCTGTGCTTCCTGGCACCCCTCAGCTGCATTTGATGTAACTGCAACATGTAGCACATCTCCTACACAAAGCAGCTTTAATGCTCTCAGCTGGATTGATGCAGGTGGGGGAAGTTGTCACTCTCCAATTAGCTGTGAACTTTTAAATCCCAATCATGAGCCTTTTTAATAAAACTAGCTCTAGCCAGTACATTTCCTTTTTGGACAATGCTGCCTATTGAGTTTCTCTTCCCCCTTCCATAAACTCCTAGTTCTCTTTTTTTATCTTGCTGATTTGCCTACCAGGGACCCAGGAGGAGAGCTATCCTCCTGCAAAGGAGATGGCTGGCCAGGAAAGCTGTGATCACAGGCTGTTATGCAGCTAGGGCCCTGTGCTTCAACATTTGCTACGCCTCATACGTTGTGGAATCATAAACTGGTCTTTGCTTGGCCAAAATGTACAGTAGGCTAAGTACTTCTCTAGCATTATGCACTTGATTCAGGCAATGAGCTGACTGGACTAAATTCCACACTCACACATGTATAGCTAGATAGCTCTCGGCATTGAGCATGCTGCTGGTCTCTGAAAAGTATAGTGATACATAATGGAGAGGTGAAATGCTTGTTCTGAGGTATCTCTTCAGCACCTCCTGTTAGGCAAAAGCTAGTACAGTCGTCACCATACCCACTGCAGAGACCCTTGCCTCTATATGCAGGCTGTCCATCTAGACCCACAGGCTATGTCTACATTGGCGGGTTATTGCGGAAGAATGGCCATTCTTCCGGAAAGCATCCACACTGCCCACCCGCTCTTGCACAAGAAGATTTACAGTACGACGTGGCAAGAGAGGACTTCTTGTGCAAGAGCTACGCTCTTTTAACAGGTGTAAGCACTCTTGCGCAAAAGGGCAGTGTGGACGCTCGCAGGGGTTTCTTGCACAAGAAAGCCCCATGGCTAAAATGGCCATCAGAGCTTTCTTGCGCAAGAGAGCATCCACACTGCCATGGATGCTCTTGCGCAAAAGCACAGCTCGCACATGGCAGTGTGGACGTTTTCTTAGAAGCCGCCCGTGTAGACATAGCCATAGAGGGGACCCATGGATTGGCTTAGGGGTGGACAATCATTTTTGCGGGGGGAGGAGGGGCCTTAATGAGTTTTGATATGTGGTCATGGGCCAGCTACACTCCCAGAAGGGGGTGGGGTCTGGGGCAGAAGGGGCAGGGCTGGGGACTAGCTTCCCTCAAGAGTTGTCTGGGGCCAGAGGCTTTGAATTAAAAACCGAGCACAGGGCTCGTAGCTCCCAGCCCCGCTGCTACCATGGTGCCTGGCAGCTGCCCAGGGTTGCTGTGGCTATTTAAAAAGCTTGGTGCTCCAGCCCCTGCCGGGGTAGCACTGCAACGGTGAGTCATGTAAATAGGCTCCTGGGGCCTGTGCTGCCACCTGGAAATTTGGTGGCATAGGCAGCAGGATATAAACAGAAAGCAGCCAGCTGCAGTCCATGGGCCAGATGAAAGTGTCAGGCAGGCCAGACCTGGTCCCTGGGCTGCATCTTGCCTAGCCCTGCGTTAGCCTCAGGTGATCACAAATACTAAAGTGACCACTGTGTAGGGCTTGGGATTATGCCTCCTGGAGGGAGCAGTTATTACCCTTTAAACAAAAGTCATCCTGATGCCAGTTGTGCTCATTTCTAAACTTGGCTTTTGCAACTTGAACACCTCAGTTCTCGCCCCCCCCCAAATTTGAAAGCTGGTTTTGTTTCTCTATGAAAATGCTGCTCTGGTTAAACCCACTCGAGCTACCCTCCCACAAGGCACTGTCTGACTCAACAAAACCCCCTCTGCCCCATACACACAATGTTAGTGGTAAGAGCCACAAGGAACCCCCTCTCAAGACTGGAATGCAGGTCCTTGGGTAGACTTAGAGATAGCAGCACCAAATAGTGTAACTGTTAGCGCCCCTCCCCCCCCCCCCAAGCAAAAAAAAAACCAAGTAGTTTTATGATTGCACTTTTTTATTCATCAGGGATAACCCCTGTTTGACTCAAAGACATTTTTCAATTAATTAAATTACAAGAGCAGTGTGTAATTGTGTACATGACAGTGAACCAAAGCCATTGTCTCCAGTGCCAGGGGGTGATAGACCTTTGCACTGATCCCTGCAGCCGCTACTGGAGGAAAAAAACCCTTGTTCCAGCCCACGACCACTGAGCAAAATAAAGAGCAGCTGCTTATTTCTGGCTGCCTCATTGTCACTGTCACATTCTTGGTGAGCAACTCACGCACTAGCAGCTCCACCCCAGAAGAGGGATGGTGGATCTAGCGCTGCTAGTTCACTTGCAGCACATTAAAAACAACACTGTGCAGACCTGCTGACCATTAGACAGAGTCAAGGAAGGGAAAATAAATAGCTCTTCCCCTACTCAGGATCCAGCTTACTTAATACTAAACTGGGCCTTGCATGGCCAAAGCACACACTAAAGCAAATACAGCTCTAGCGTTATGCACTTGGCTCAGGCCATGAGCTGTTTGGACTAAATTCCATGCTCACCCCAGAGTGCACCTCACCATTGCAGTCACATTGTGCATGCTGTATTACACTAGCTATTGGATGATCTATGGCTGTGGCCTAACTTATCAGAGTTGCCACACAGGTGAGGAGGGCTGGTCGTCAGAAAACAGCAAAACCCTCAGGCCGCTCCTTTTAAGCAGGGTCAAATTAAGAAATTTAAAAAAATCACAAATCACTTTGGAAAACTAAGGCCCAGTGTAGCTGAGGCTAGAGACAGCTTGTTACACCATGTCTTCAAGGTTAATTTAAATAATGTATTAGAAAGATACTTGATCCCTGTTGGTTCTTGATTATCACTCAAAGACTGGCATATTTTCACAGAATTTAAAGTCTTCCTGGGCTTTTAATTCAGATTAATTGGCTGTTTAGAAGTTAGCATGTTCTTTCCTCCAGCCAGCATTTACAGTGTCTCCTGTGAATACAACAAATGGAGAATGAGGAGATATAAAGGGAGAGTCTTTTCACAAAGTGTAACTATTTGGAGAATAATGCAGGGAACTCCAGGATTTTGCAACTTCAGTTAGTGTTCCAAATTTCTCCCCTTTCCAGTTAAGTGTCAGCCTTGTGGGCTACAGCTCAAGGAACAGGAATGGGAGTGGTTTCACTGGCAGTTGTGCTTCATCTAAATGCCACATCCCTTGTATATTTATTCTCTCCATTATAAGAGTTGGAGTTTGGCAGTATAGTTATATTGCTCCTTCTCACTGGTCAAAGTTCCAGATCTGGTTACTGACTGTTTCATCAGATGTTTTCCTAATCTACCTTTTACCTAATCTACCGGGCTAAATTTCCTTGCTATTCAAAGGTCAATTTAAATTCTGTGAATTACTTGGCCTTCACAATACTAGTATTTTCTGGACTACTAACCAAATTAATGCTTAGGAGGACAGAGTCCACCACAATCAATGGGGTTGCTCATTTACAGGGTCCCATTGGACAGGGAGCGGGAGATAGAGTGGCTGGGCCTGTAACCAGGTTCCTGTATATGGCAGGAGCAAGAGACAAGGTAATTGTAAGTGGAGAGATGGTGGCAGTAAGGGCCAGCTGCTGAAGAGCACATGCCGCATTTAACCAGCTAACCTCTGTGGAAAAACCCAGCCCCATAAGTGGGTTCAGAGCACATAAAAAAAAAAAAAAAAAAAAAAAAAATCAAGCCTTGAAGCTATAGCTCGGTTACACTCAAGGGTTTCTTGGCATTGATTATATACATTGGTATTTTCCACCTGAACCTTAAGATACATCCATGAAAGTGCTTAAAAAGGCATCTGAAGTCAGATAAGCCACAAGGTGTCCCGCTAGGGCCAGTGAGGTGTTTGCTTGCCCTGAGAAAAGGAGCTAGTCTTATTTTCCTACACGTTGATTCATATTTTCACATTAACAGAAGGTTTGAAGAGTGATCACACTTCCTTCCTTTAAAGGACCTCCATGTCCTCGCCCTCTCCTCCTCAGTCATCCTCTTTCAAGTCACTCTGGCATTGCACTGTTGTAAAGCTACATGTCTGCCTGGCCGAGGCCACTAAACGCCCTGGAGAGTGAATCTGCTCAAGGTTTATTCTACTTCTTCCTGGTCCAACAATTCCAAGGCTTTTTCCTGCAAGAGAAGAAAAGGACCAGGTAAAATATGAGGTGTGACCATAATCCCCTTTCAAATGCTGACAATGTGTGCATCAGAACAATGGATTCCTCCACTGCTGACCAGTGGGCCCCATCTACCACACCTCTGCACATGCCAGCAATCAATTGCTGCAGAGTCTACAGCTGCAACGTATTTATACAGCATCTCAGCTGAGCACGCTGCCTTGCAGAATACATAATGACAAGGCCCTTTGCCTGAGGAGCGTGCAACCACATGCAGACACAAGAGTTATGGGGGGCAGCAGCTTGGGGGCAGAGGCCTTGCTGGGGAGGAAATCTGCCTAGGAGGGCTTTGCAAAATGATGGCCTCTAAGGAGGCAATTGAAAGGAGAGATGCTGTTAGGGGCACAGAAGTGGGAATGCATTCCGCAGGAGAGAGGGCAGAAACCTGAGACTGAAGAGAGACTAAGGAACTTTCAGGAGCAAGGATGTTGAGAATTAGGACTCTACATGGTCGAAGGGGGCCATGCTGGTTGGTCACATGGTAGGGTTAAAGGACTATAGCCCAGATCCTCAAAGGTTCCTAACTCCCATTGAAATCAGTGGCGCCTATATATCTCTGAGAATTTGGGCCTTTCTGTGGAAAGATTGAGAGGTCTCATGTGAGGGGGATCACAAGTAAGAGTTGGTTATGCCACGTAATATAGTCCCTGACTATTCATATCCTCTAAAGAAATAAATTGCATACCCATCCACCATGGTTCTGAATCCAAGGGCTAAAATGTTCTTTGAGGTACTTCACTCCAAACCCCAGAACCGTATTCATTGGGTGGTTGTCCACGGCAGTAAGTCTGGTCGTAACTTCCATCGTAAAGGCAGCTTTGGCGCATTGTATTTTGTCTTTTGTCTCCTTGGTGGAATCTTGTGGGACTTCCTCCAGGTACTGATCAGTGAGTTTCTTGAAGAAGGGATAGGAGAGCATCTTCGTGACGCAGCAGTAGAAAGTTTTGTCCTGTTTTATCTGAAAATGAGGATAACAATTAGTCCATTATAACTACTGGTAAATAATACAGGGAGTTTTACTGAGGGGGAATTTAGTGCTTAGAAAAGTGAAGTCCACCCTAGTGTCTCCATGAAGTCTGCATTCAACAACCTCTTTGTTGTTGGACCACATTCCTGGAGAAGTCTGCGCTTTCAGGCTTAAGGCCTGATCCTGCAAACTTACCCATGAGTTATCAAACTTACACAGAGGAGTTACTTTATTCACACAGTCCCATGGACTTCAACAGGGATTACTTGCATGAGTAAAGTGCACAGGACTGTGCTCTCAAGGACATGACTGACTATATACCAAACCTATTGGTTCAAGGTCTAACATGTCCTCTACACTGACAAGCCACCCAGAGGGAGGACAAGAGCCTACTCCCACTACAGGAGTTAATTGTCAGAGACATCTTTAATGCTGAAAACCCCTGTCTCAGCTCCAATTACTGTATAACGAGCCAGAAAGATTTCCCCTCTACAACTATAAGGTCAGAGTATGTGTTTAATTTCCCTGGGCAGGGCTAGATTTAGGGGCAGGTGACCCTCATGACTGCCTGAGGTGTCAGGCTCGTGGAGGGAGAAGGGTGACACCAGCCTTAAGGTATTGTTTGTATTGTTAACGACAAAAGGGATAATAGACTGAAGTACAGGTTGTACCTCTAAAAGCCAGGATTCTCTGGTCTGGTAACATACATGGTCCAGCATGACCATGGATGTTCCAGGATCAGAGAGTCCTAGTGTGCCACAGGAAGGTGGGGGCCTGGAAGCCAGCATGTGGCTCAGTTGGGCAGCGGGGGTGGGGGGGCTGGGAGCCGGCACATGGCTCATCTGGGCTGGAGAGGGGCCAGGAGCCAGAGTGTGGCTCAGCTGGACTGCAGGGGGAGCCAGGAAGCCTGTGAGGGGGTGCTGGCAGCAGGAGGCTTGAAATGACCTCACATGGCTCACAAAAATTCCTCATCTCAGACTAGTCTGGTGTTGAGGGGGCCAGACCAGGGAGGTCCAACCTGTAAAAACATTTCAGGTTTTGATGTCGGTACCTTTCAGTTATTCTTAAAATTAAAAAGTCTCTAAGCTTAGAGGAAACAATTTTTATTTGCGTTTACATGGCATGAATAAATAAATGAATAAATACAGATTTGCAGACCCTAGCGTCCAAACATATCACCCTATATGACAGGGATAAATCTTGCATGCAACTCACACATCAAAGTCATGAAATGGGATGCAAACGCAATAAAAATAAAGTTTTCAAAAGTTTACAAATGGAAGCAGGGGGAGCATCTGGAGAAGTGTGTGAAAATAAGGGATCAGAATGGAAATGGTTTTGCAACCTTATTCACAGCATTAACTACTGGCAAATGCATAATGGAACATACACGTAGCTTCCTGCCCATTAAAAAAACCTATATAGATAATGTTCCTGCCGGGCGACAGAATGATGTCATCAGTGTCAACAGGCTCGCTCAGCAAAGCGAAAGCAGCTGGGTGGAGGGAGTTTGGCAAGTGTAGAAAGCAGAGGGCACAGCCCCATAGTGTATATATATTACCTTTTCTTCCAGTTTATCCCCTGTTTGTCTTAACAGTGCAACTATTGTTTCTATTATCCTCTCTTCTTCATCTGAAAGGAGAAAAAAAACAAACCCTAATTACTTTCTTCTAGCAGGATCCAGCTAGCAGACTTAAAGGACTAGCTTATTGTCCATGCCACATGGAAAATAATCAGCTTTATAATAAAACAACTCCCATTGTGTGGCTTGAACTAGGTAAAATTATACAAGAACAAGACCTGCATTTAGGTCTTAGGCAGCTGTTTATAGCACAGTTGGAATAGGAAATGTTCTTTATCGGTTACGAGATTCAGCCATTTAATAATCCACATAGAGTTTGGCTCCAATCAGGGAATGGGGCTCGGTTTACTTGCTCAGCTAATCTTGCTTACTTCAAGGAGTATCTGAAATTGGAGGCAACAGCTTGAGGCGGCTATTGGAAGTACAAGCTTTCCTCTGCCCTCCTCCCTTCCCCAATCAGGAGCAATAGCTGCTAGTCACAGCTCTGGAAAGGTCTGGAGAGTTTGCTTGCCAAGCAAGCAGAGCAAGGAACATGCTACCATGTCTGCCTGCCCTCCTCTGAATGGAGCCCTCAAAACCTCACACCAAAAGAGAAAAAATCTTGAGACCACAAAAAGCAAAGTGATCCCGGTTTATAACGTAGCTCATGGATCCCGCAGTCAGCACTGTTCCCTTGCGGAAGGCAGCCTGGTCCGGTGGGTTTGGCGTCAGAAGACTACTACTTTATTCCTGGCTCTGCCTTCAGCCTGAAGCAGAACGCTTGGCAAGTCATTTTATCTACCTGTGCCTCTGTTGCCCCACCCAGGCTCTCTGTTGCCTTAATTTAGGCCTCAAGAGCTTTATTATTTGCATTACAGTACCATTCAGAGGCCCCAGCTGAAACCAGGGCTGTGTTATGCTAGCCTCGACTGTGTGCTACTGAGTGTTTGGGCAGCAGTGAGCACAGTGGAGCTATGAGGTCAATGGCACTTCCAAATGCTACCTGTAACACAAGTTATTAACCACTGTGGTAGGATCAAGGTCAGCTTTTGGTCCCTACCTCCCCATTCAATATAGAGAAAAAGGAGACATCTAGCATGAAATTTCACCTCTATTTACCTGGCATTCGAAATAATGTAAAAATAATAATAGGTATTGAATTTTTTCTACTTTTCATTGATCCGCCCTGGAGATGACACTTTAAAGTTTTAACTATTTTGATTTGTACACAGTCTTTCGGGTCACCGCCATAAACAGTTGCATTTCCTGTTGCAACTGTCTTTCTCCCAAAAATAACTGATTTTTGGGGAGCTATGAATATCCATTCATATCGTTCCTTGAAACGGAATGAAGTCTGGTTTTGAGTTGTAACCCTTTTGCCATTGATGTGTGTAAACATTTAGAACGTTGCTTTTTGTGCTTTTGCTTTCACAAATTGGGCAATAAGTTAGCTTTGAAACTTTGTCTCAGACATTTCATGTTCTGTTGAGATGGTGGCCAGTCCAAAGAGTCTCTCTTTCAGCACGGAAGAACAAAGGCATGTCTTTATCAATTTTAATTTTGAAAAGCTACGCTCCCCACTAACAGAAACTGGAAGAGCCAAGAGAATTCAAAGATCAATGAGGATAGTGGGAAAGCTGCGAGTCTGTGTTCAGTATATCTTGAAGTGTAAGACAGCTTGGAAGTAGCTGTGAAATAGCCTTTAGTTCACTGCACAAATCTACCGCATCAATATCTTTTGAATTTCCATGTTGTAATTCTAGCAATGTTCTAATATCTGCTTTGAAGTCTTATTTTGCAAACTGTGCACATTGTTGGGGATACCAAATACTGAATCAAGCTGCTGTATCTGCGCAAATCGTTCATTAAGTGACTGGATCGCTGTATTTAGGACTGAAAAATAGACGTTTACTTTGAATTTTTGTTTTGGATCTTGAACGCATTTATTTTTTGCCTTGTATGTGAACTATTGCTTCTTTCTCCAAAAACTTTCTGGTTCTAGTTCAAAGTCTGTTTGGTAGTTCAACAAGCATCTACCCTTGTCTTTTCAAATGATTCAGCACTCCTGAATTCTGCCAGGAATGTTTTGGCCTATTGCAGCTGTGGTATAGTACAATGTATGTCAAGTCCTTTGCCCAAAGTTTCTTACTGGTAAAGTTAATCTCAAATAAGATATCATACCACAAAAAGAGTGAAACTACAAATTTGAATTTGCAAAAGCTTCTGTATCTGCACACACCATATTGACAGATCATAGAATCCCAGAACTGGAAGAGACCTCAAAAGGTTATAAAGTCCAGTCCCCTGTCCTCACGGCAGGACCAAGCACCATCTAGATCAGTGTTTCTGAAAGTGTTTCATGGAATCACTCTCAGAAACACATTAACTGGCCGCCCCGGTTTGTTTATGTACCGGTGCCGCGGCCACGGAGCCTTAGAATCATAGAACCATAGAGCTGGAAGAAACCTCAGAAGGTCATCAAGTCCAGCCCCCTGCTCTAGGCAGGACCAATCCCAACTAAATCAACCCAGCCAGGGGTTTGGTCAAGCCAGACTTAAACACCTCCAGGGATGGAGACTCCACTACTTCCCTAGGTAACCCATTCCAGTGCTTCACTACCCTCCTAATGAAATAGTTTTTCCTAATATCCAACCTGGACCTCTCCCACCACAACTTGAGACCATTGCTCCTTGTTCTGCCATCTGTCACTACTGAGAACAGCCTCTCTCCATCCTCTTTGGAACCTCCCTTCAGGAAGTTGAAGGCTGCTATCAAATCCCCCCTCACTCTTCGCTTGCAGACTAAACAGACCCAACTCCTCAGCCTCTCATAAGTCATATGCTCCAGCCCCTAATCATTTTGGTTGCCCTCCGCTGGACCCTCTCCAATGCGTCCACATCCTTTTTGTAGTGGGGGCCCAGAACTGGACACAATACTCCAGATGTGGCCTCACCAAAGCCGAATAAAGGGAATAATGACATCTCTGGATCTGCTGGCAATGCTCCTCTTAATGCAACCTAATATGCCATTAGCCTTCTTGGCTACAAGGGCACACTGTTGACTCATATCCAGCTTCTCATCCACTGTAACCCCCAGGTCCTTTTCTGCAGAACTACTACTTAACTGATTGGTCCCCAGCTTGTAACTGTGCTTGGGATTCTTCCGTCCCAAGTGCAGGACTCTGCACTTGTCCTTGTTGAACTTCATCAGATTTCTTTTGGCCCAATCCTCCAATTTGTCTAAGTCACTCTGGACCCTATCTCTGCCCTCAAGCGTATCTACCTCTCCCCCAGCTTACTGTCATCCATAAACTTGCTGAGGTGCAATCCATCCCCTCATCCAGGTCATTAATAAAGATATTGAACAAAACCGGTCCTAGAACCGAACCTTGGGGCACTCCGCTAGAAACCGACCACCAACCTGAAATCGAGCCGTTGATCACTACCCGCTGGGCCCGGCCTTCTAGCCATCTTTCTATCCATCTTACTGTCCATTTATCCAATCCGCATTCCCTTAACTTGCTGGCAAGAATATTGTGGGAGACCGTATCAAAAGCCTTGCTAAAGTCAAGGTATATTACATCGACTGACTTTCCCATGTCCACAGAGCCAGTTACCTCATCATAGAAGCTAATCAGATTGGTCAGGCACGACTTGCCCTTTGTGAATCCATACTGGCTATTCCTAATCACTTTCTTCTCTTCCAAGTGTCTCAAAATGGATTCCTTAAGGATCCCTTCCATGATTTTTCCAGGAACCGAGGTAAGACTGACTAGCCTATAGTTCCTTGGATCGTCCTTCTTCCCTTTTTTGAAGATGGGCACTACATTTGCCTTTTTCCAATCATCCGGGATTTCTCCCGATCTCCACGACTTTTCAAAGATAATGGCCAAAGGCTCCTCAATGACATTTGCCAACTCCCTCAGTACCCTCGGATGCATTAAGTCCGGACCCATGGATTTGTGTACGTTTAGCTTTTCTAAATAGTTCCTAGCCACCACTTCCTGTGGCTCCCCTTGGCTGCAAAGGACGAAACGGAGCCAATGAGAGCCACAAGGCTCCATGGCCGCGGCACCGGTACATAAACAAACCGGGGCGGCCAGTTAATGTCTTTCTGAAAGTGATTCTGCAGAACACTTTCAGAAACACTGGTCTAGACTCTAGATTATCCCTGGCAGGTGTCTAACCGCTCTTAAATATCTCCAGTGATGGAGATTCCACAACCTCTCTAGGTAATTTATTCCAGTGTTTAACCACCTTGACAGGCAGGAAGTTTTTCCTGATGTCCAACCTAAGTTGCCCTTGCTGCAATTTATGCCCATTGCATCTTGTCCTATCCTCAGAGGTCAAGGAGAACGATTTTTCTCCCTCCTCCTTATAACACTCTTTTAGATACTTGAAAACAGCTATAATGTCCCCTCTCAGTCTTCTCTTTTCTAAACTAAACAGGCCCATTTCTTTCAGTCTTCCCTCCTAGCTCATGTTTTCTAGACCTTTAATCATTTTTGTTGCTCTTCTCTGGACCGTCTCCAATTTCTCCACATCTTTCTTGAAATGTGGTGCCCAAAACAGGACACAATACTCCAAGTGAAGCCTAATCAGTGCAGAGTAGAGCGGAAGAATGACTTCTTGTGTCTTAATCCCAACACTCTTGTTAATGCATCCCAGAATCATGTTTGCTTTTTTTTTTTTTTTTTATATAAAGCAACAGTGTCACATTGTTGACTCAAATTTAGCTTGTGATCCACTATGACCCCTAGATTCCTTTCTGCAGTACTCCTTCCTAGACAATCACTTCCCATTCTGTATGTGTGAAACAGATTGTTCCTTCCTAAGTGGAGTACTTTGCATTTGTCCTCATTAAACTTCATCCTATTTACCTCAGACCATTTCTCTAGGTCCTAACGTGTCAGGGTAGGATCATCAGAAATTTCAATTAGTGTATCATAGATATTTCCAAGATTGTACCGAAAAGGCTTCAAGGCATTACTCTCTTGTTTGACTCAATGGTTTCAGAGTTTGAAAATGCACATGGGCACGAAGAACTTCCCAGCAGTGTGTTGAACTTGAAAAAAAAAAAAACCCACACATGTGCATATTGCACGAAGTCAAAGAAACTATTTGCCACCAAACAACATCAGGCAGCATCATCAACAATCAAATTCAGGAAATGTGTACTGCATGGAACAAAAAAAACATATGATATTCATTTCTATTATTCTCTTTTGAATACCATTGTCTTTACCCTACATTATTCCTTCCATTGTCATAGCCTTGGTCATGTAAGTTCTCAATAGATAATAGACATTCCTTCGAGGTCTTGGAGAATATATTCAGTCTTGAAAGCACCAGTTGCCTCTTTCAATGGTACAAACCCCCTCCCCCTTAAAAAAGTTCCTTTATGATCACTTCAGCATTATCCTCAACAGTAGATTTTGCTGCATCTGAAAAGTGAATGATCATTGTCAGCAGCTCGATATGACTCACATCTGGTGCAAGGTCCAAAATTAATGAAAGGTATTTTGCAGAATGGGCAGCTTCTAAGATTTTCTCCTTAGTAGCATTTGCCAGGAGTTCCATCAGCTCATTCTGCAGTTTTTCCAGGGTAACAAACATGAGCTTCATGGTCACTTATTTTACACTGATGTTCCTTTCTGACTGGATCAAACACAGCTAAGTTTTCAATACATTTTAAGACTTTTCCAGTGACAGTATAATAAATACACAATCTTAATCTTACAAGTGCTTTTGAGTCTCCTTCTATAATCTTGTTAAAACCTCTTACCAAGTTTTTTCAAGTGCAACACAAAATGCAACACAGCATCTTCAAGATCACGACTTGTAACGCAGCAGAATGGCCGTTGCAGGTCACGGACCGCCCTTCACTAAGCGGCGAGCAACAATGGCTCAACTGTATGACTGGCCAACACTGGGGTACTAAGAATAACTGAACTGCCATACTCTGCCCCAGGCAACAAACCCAGACCGTGCTCTTTCGAAACTATGCCGTGACATAGTTAACTGTAGTCACATACACAGTTGTGTTTCACAATGTGAAATAAATATGTCAACTTCCGATTCACCACTAATTGGAAGTAAAATAGTTGATACTTTCATTTATAAGAGATAACATTAATATTTAAATAGCAAAAAAATTCACTTCCATCTAACTTGACACCCCTTAAAGCTTGGTGGCATAGTAGGCAACTGCCTAGTTCACCTATATGGGTTGGAGCAGCCCTGGGTAGGATGGTTCCTTGGAACCTAAATACCCAGAAAACTAGCTCGATTCCTCAGCAGAAGCCTGCCCCAGTTACACTTACACAATATCCAGCTCTAAGCACAGTAACATGCACTGAGGCTACATCTTCACTGCAAGTTCTTCCGGCAGAAAATATCCTAATTAGGGACTCATTAGCATATTTCCTGCCGTTTCTTTTTGAGCAAGGTTCCCTCCCCCCCCCCACCCCAACAAAACCCCTGTTTTGTGGAAGATCCTTATGCCTCTCCAGGACAGGCATAAAGATCTTGCACAAAATGGGGGTTTTGAGCAAAAACCCTCCACGGCCACACTGCTTCTTTTTGTGCAAAAACCCCTTGCGCAAAAAGAAATGGCAGAAAATATGCTAATGAGATTGCAATTTATGCTAATGAGTCCCTCATTAGCATATTTTCTGCCTGAAGAACTCGCAATGAGACGAAGCCTGAGTGAATACCATAGTGAAACTACTCTGTCTTTTTAAGGAGTGCAGTGGGCTCCAGCCCACAAAAGCTTATGCCTAAACAAATTTGATAAACTTCCTTTAAAGGAGCTACAGGGCTCTTCCCACCCCCCAAAAACAGACTAACATGGCTACCCCTCTGAAACTTTATGCCATCTTACCTTTTTCACCTCCCTCCTGTGGAGGGAATTTGAGCTGTCCACCATCTACTTCTAGGCCTGGAGTGTGGGCTAGTGCTCTGAATTGCACTTGATCGGGAGCTGGGGGCAATCGGGAACTGACTATCTCAGCAAGTCTGTCCGCAATGTGGAGGAAAACCTCTGCCCCACCTAGAAGAGAGACAGCTGGCTGGTTAGTCCCACAAGCAGGGGATTCCAGGTTCAACTCATTAGTATTCACAGTGCCCTGAGGTGAAAGAACAGGACATGGTCAAGAGCAGGGGTCTCCAACCGTTTTAAGCACAAGATCATTTTTGGTGCAATCCAAGATCCACCTTAAACCCAAATACCCTTGTCCCCACCTCCTTTGTGCCCCTTCTCCGAGGCCCCACCCCTGCTCACTCCATCCTCTCTCCCTTCCCCACCCTTCCTCACTTTCACCAGTCTGGGGCAAAGGGTTGGGGTGCAGGCTCTGGTCTTGGATTAAGGGATTTGGAGTGTGAGAGGGGCTCTGAGCTGAACTTGGGGCAGGCAGTTGGGGTGCTGGAGGGGGTTCTAGGTGCAGGCTCTGGGAGGGCGTTTAGATGCAGGGGTACTCAGAGCTAGAGCAGGGACTTGGGATGCAGGAGGGGGTTCATGAGTGGGGCAGGGGTTTGGGATGTGGGCTCCAGCTGCGCATTGGTTACCTCAGGTAGCTCCTGGGTGGTAGTGCAGTGGGGCTAAGGCAGGCTCACCCCAGTCCTGCTCTTGCACCCCTCCCAAAAGCAGCCAGCGAACTCCATTCTAAATACTGTTGTGCCCCCTCTCTTCTCATTGGAGATAGGATACAGGGTGAGAGAGGGGGCGCCTTGACATCAGCAGCCTCTTCTCCCTCCCCTGCCCTGCACAGAAAGCAGGAGGCTCTTGGAGACAGCTCCAAGGCAAAGGGCAAGAGATACACAGCAGTGTGGGGAGGGGTAGCTGAAGTGCTGGCACTTGATAATAGCCTCTTGGCCAAACCAGTCAAGATCACCTGTCAGAGGCACCAAGATCTACTAGTAGATCCCAATCTACTGGTTGGTGACCGTTGGTCAGGAGGCTCATTTTCCCATCACAGAGTCTTGTTGCTGTTCAGGGTCAGGTGTCTGTAATTAGCAGGGGAGGGGAATGCTAGACAGCTGCAAAGCTTTTCTCATTATCTGAGAAGTCACTCTCCCAGCAGGGGTCATGCAGAAGACCTGTGTGATGTTGAGCAGCTCCTGCACACCTTGTATTTTGTATTGCACACTAAAGAAGATGGGACTGTTTGGCTCATTAGGACAGTGGGTTTTAGAGATGGTTGTTAACGTTAACGTCTATGGCTGGGGCCTCTAGATGCCCCACTGTATAAAACCCACTGTGGTGATAAGTAATAACAAAACTAACTCTCCTCCCTCTCAGCTTCTTCTGTGGTAAGGAGCAGTCTGAGTCAGTTGCGCTCCAGAGCCCAAAGACAGCCTTAGGGGGCCTCCCCCATGCTCTGCGTTGTGTTTGTCTTGGCAAGAGGCTGGAGTGGACATGACCATTAATTAGGGATATTAGTATATAGTCATCAACAGGGCTCGACAAATAATGTAATCTACTCGCCCATGGCGAGCAGATTACAACCCGGAAGAGCTGGCGCAGAGCGATCTGCGCATGCGCAGATCCGAGCGGCTGGCGAGTGGGGCTCGCCGCCGCTTGGCGAGCCCTGGTCATTAAGCCTGGACTTATCGGTTAATCCAAACAACTACCCACACTCCCCCCCCAGGGTTGCCAGGTGTCCGGTATTTTTGCCTCCTGTCTGGTAAAAAAAAATTCAGAAAATACTGGACACCTAAAATGTCCGGTATTTTCTGATTTTTTTCCCAGCGAGGAGGTAAAAATCTCGGGTGCTTACCTGGTTCCGCAGAGGAGCTGTCCGGCCCAGAGCAGGGAGACAAGATGGCCTGTTACGGCCAAAAAGCCTCAAAAGCATTTCTTAAAGGGGCCACACTTAAAAAAAATTTTTTTTTTTTTGCTCATCAACTTTGGTCTCCCCCTTCTTTTTTTCCTCCACAGAATTTTTTCCCTGGTATTTTTTTTTTTTTTTTTGGTGTGTCTGTGTTCGGTATTTTTGGTTAAACCATCTGGCAACCCTATCCCCTCCCCTCCTTGCTACCTCTGATACAGAGGCAGCAAGAGGGGAGGTAGGTGGGAGCCAGAGCCCGATAAGCACTGGATCCTGCGGAGCTGCCTGCACCCCCTCCCCACTCTGATCATAGCAAGCACCCGCCCCCTGCAGTTTCCCCTGCAAATGAGTGTCCAGTGTATCAAGCCTTAAAACCATGATTTGCTACTGTATTGGCAAAGCCTGGTTTTAAAGCCAAACCTCCATAGATATGGATGCGAAACGAAGAAAATGGCATTTTTGGTTAAGCTCACACTGCCACCTGCTGGTTGATCTGTGGTACATTGAAAGGAACATCACATTACTAACAACAGGCCAGCACAACCTCCTTCGAAGTCTGGGAGAGAAGTGAAACAATGAAGGCTATGGTAGGATGCAGCCTCTGGAGGTGGGCAGTTGGCCTTGCTCATGGCAGAGTCAGGTTAGGCCCCCCCTTATCCACAAGGGCGGGAGACACAGGCAGAGACTGGCTGGGTGGCTTCCTAGATGCTTAGGAGGGGTGTCTGGACTGACGATGAGAGTTATGGGTTGATTTTGGAGTCCCTGTAAATATAGTAGTGGGAGAGAAGGCAATGCACATTACCACAGGAGGTAATTCAGCCAATAATACCGACGCTGGGGTAGAGGTCATACCCTGAGCAGAATCACTGTGGCCGCCTTGCAAGAGGTAGCATGGCCTACCTTAGCAGGTACATGTATCACCCTATCTTGATCTTTGTGCTCTAGGGCAGAGGAGGAGAACCTGAGCTGGATCCAATCTGTTGTTTCATTTCATCTGGCGCACAAGAAGTCTCTGCGCCATGGGCTGGAACCCCTAAATCCTGGTGCTCCTCCGTCCTCCATGGGGCAGGAGCCACAAGCGCTTGCATACCCGAATGTCCCTGCAGCTTCTAGGTGGAGGAGCGATCAGGGAAGCTCCATGTGTTGCCCCTATCTCCTATGCTGGCTCCACAGCTCCCATTGGCTGTTGGAGTGGTGCCTGAGGGTGTGGGCAGCGTGCACCACAGAGCTAACTGGGCCAGGTTACCTTTCGGACTAGGGACTGGATAGGATAGTCACCTCCAGGAGTAATACAGAGCCTGGGAAGGCAGGAAGCCTTGTTAGTCCTTGCTGCATCACCGACTGGGAGCTGCCCAAGATAAGTACTGCCTGTCCAGAGCCTACACCTGAACCCCCAAAGACACCCTTACCCAATGCACCAGGTTGGAACTCCCTCCAAGACCCACACCCAAACTCTGAGCCCCCTCCCACACCCAAATGCCTTCCCAGAGCCTTCATCCTGAAATTCTTCCCACCTCCTTCCCATCCCCAGCCCCACAACCGCAGTCAGAGCCCTCAGCTCCTCCCACACCTCAACCCCCCTGCCCCATCCCAGAGTTCCTGTCCCACTCCAGCCCTCTGAACCCTTCATTTCTGGCCCCACCCCAGAGTGTAAGGAAAGCCCAGACCCTCCCCCCGCTCCCCCCCAGCTCCCTGCAGGGCTGCATGTGGCCCCCAATTGATTTTTTTTTGAAGGTCAGTGGCACCTGATAGAAAAAAGGTTTCCCCACCCCATTCTAGGGCATGAGGTAGCTGTTCCATACCTCTAATCATTTTACTGCCCTTTTCTGAACCTTTTCCAATGCCAATATATCTTTTTTGAGATGGGGCGACCATATCTGTATGCAGTATTCAAGATGTGGGCATACCATGGTTTTATATAGAGGCAATAAGATATTCTCGGTCTTATTCTCTATCCTTTCTTAATGATTCCCAACATTGTTTTCTTTTTTTGACTGCTGCTGCTCAGAGTGTATGTTCTCAGAGAATTATCCACAGTGACTCCAAGATTTCTCTTTTGAGGTAAATTAGGCCCCATCATTTTATATGTATAAACTGAAAGTGCGCACTTGGAAGAGCGAAGCTGTGCAATTGTACAATTATGGCAGAATGTTCATGACCAGTGTGTAGGTTCAGATTGTGGAGACTACAAGATATATTATAAGCAAACGTGATTCTGGGATGCATTAACAAGAGTGTTGTGAGCAAGACACGAGAAGTCATTCTTCCGCTCTACTCTATGCTGATTAGGCCTCAGTTTGAGTATTGTGTTCTGTTTTGGGCACCACATTTCAAGAAAGATGTGGAGAAACTGGAGTGGGTCCAGAGAAGAGCAACAAAAATGATTAAAGGTCTAGAAAACATGAGCTAGGAGGGAAGACTGAAAGAAATGGGCCTGTTTAGTTTAGAAAAGAGAAGACTGAGAGGGGACATTATAGCTGTTTTCAAGTATCTAAAAGAGTGTTACAAGGAGGAGGGAGAAAAATTGTTCTCCTTGGCCTCTGCGGATAGGACAAGAAGCAATGGGCTTAAATTGCAGCAAGGGAGGTTTAGGTTGGACATTAGGAAAAACTTCCTAACTGTCAGGGTGGTGAAACTCTGGCATAAATTGCCTAGGGGGGTTATGGAATCTCCATCACTGGAGGTATTTAAGAGCAGGTTAGGCAGGCACCTGTCAGGGATGAGCTAGACAGTGCTTGGTCCTGCTGAGAGGGCAGGGGCCTGGACTCGATCTCTCGAAGTCCCTTCCAGTTCTCTGATTCTATGAACTGGCTTTCTCTCTGTATTTTGTATAGGGAGCAGGATGGGCAGTTTTATTCTCACAGCTGGCATGAAAGAATATATTAACAATTAAAAGGAGAAAGGCAGCATTATCAGCCACCAGTAAGCTATTTGGAAGAGAAATAGAATCCAGCCTGAAGGAGGGACTAGCAACAGAAAGAGAAACTATTCAGGGGCCTACCTTCCTCCTCTGGAGAATACGTATCTGTTGTCTGGATTGCCAGTGGCATCTTTAAGACATACCCATTCACCGTGTCTCCGTTTGGGACTAAGGCCTCCTCTCTCTCTCCTCTGGCACAGGAGGGAAGCAGCAGGCATTTCCAAATTAACTTCTTCTTCCTTTGCTTTTTACATTGGGCCACAGGCCCTTTGTCCTTGATTGACAGCTCTTGGTGCGTCTCACCTTTACTCGCTTGAAGGATCTCTTCCCTTTCTCCTCTGTCTGTGGGTGATGCCCTCCGGGTCTTTACCTCCCTTTCCAGAAGTTGCCTGTATTTACTCACAGAGAGTCGTCGCTGAGCATAGGCCATGAGAACTTTGTATTCTACAGTGTCTCGGTTCTCATCCTCCAGAGAGATCTCTTCCATGTTGGCATCACTGGGTGAACTCATCTTGGCCCTACAAGGACAAGGCCTTGTTAGTAAGCATGTTAAAATGCGGATAAATCAGTAAATTGATTAGTCGATGGAATTTCCACTCGATTTGTTAATGGGGGGGGGAAGGGCACTCGCTACCCCCACTGCAGCTCTGCAGTTTCCCATTCGCACTGACTCGGGAGCTAACCCCACTGCGCCTCTGCTTTTTAAATGTAGTAAGAGCCACCATGAGGTGCCCTGCTGCGCCTCTGACTCTCCTCCCTCACGCAGAGACAGTGCTGGGGGAACCGGATTTTAAGCCAGCCCCTCCCCCGCATTGGCTCCTGCTCCCCACACTTGCTGCCTCTGATAGAGGCAGCAACGGGGGGAGGAGGAGTGAGTAGTCGAGTAGTGACTCGAATACTCAATAGGCCTAAGCTTAGCAGGTAGTCAACTACTTGACTAGTTGCTTACATCCCTACGTGTTGGTCTTCATGGCTTATGGAGCACATCCTTTTTGTCAGTTCTGAATAAAACTTGGCATTGTGATAGAGCCTTTCACCAAAGCACTTTACAAACATCGATGACTTAAGCCTCATGGTGCCATAGGCCAGTGAAGTATTATTTTACAGAGAAGTTGAGTGGCTTGTCCAAGCAACTTTATAGAGCTGGATGAACCAGTCTCAGCTGGCTGGAGCCAACACAACATGCTTCCTCTCTCCGATTATTTTATGTTGACTTTAATTGGATATGGCTACCCTAATATGGTTCCTGGAATATCATTCCACCAATGGGATGGTTTTGCCAGAAACATTTCCCATCGTATTGTTTCTATGCATGGTGTTTTACAGTAGGTAACATTTACCACATTTCTGGGGTAGCATTCCAATGGGAGTGGGGGACTGGTAAACAACCTAAGAACATAAGACCGGCCATACTGGGTCAGACCAAAGGTCCATCTAGCCCAGTATCCTGTCTTCCAACAGTGGCCAATGCCAGATGCCGCAGAGGGAGTGAACCCAACAGGTAATCATCATGTGATCCCTGTTTGGAAATGGATGACAGGAGAAACAGAGGCTAAGGATACCATTCCTATCCATCCTGGCTAATAGCTGAATTTATCTAACTCTTTTTTGAACCCTGTTAAAGTCTTCACAACATCCTCTGGCATGGAGTTCCACAGGTTGACTGTGAGCTGCGTGAATTTTGTGACCCCTAGTTCTTATATTATGGGAACCGGTAAATAACATTTCCTTATTCACTTTTTCCATATCAGTCATGATTTTATAGACTTCTATCATATCCCCCTTAGTCTCCTCTTTTCTAAGATGAGAAGTCCAAGTCTTTTTAATCTCTCTTCATATGGGACCCATTCCAAACCCCTAATCATTTTTGTTGCCCTTCTCTGAACCTTTTCCAATGCCAAATATATGTAGCTAGTTTTGAGTTAGAGGTTGATAATTTTTTATTAAATGGATTTAAAAAGATAGGATTGTCTGTGATAGCAGAGGACTAGACTTGATGGCCCAAGAATCCCCTTCTAGAAGGGGATATTCCTATGCTAGGCAGAATCCCTGATGCAAAGATCTTACAATCTAAAGGCACAAATAAATAGTCACAGTATGGTGAACAAGCAAAGTGGCACATGGTCATTGTGGAGGTGATACTCCTGGGAACAGCTGAATTTTGAGAACTATTGTGAAGAAGGAGATAAAGGAACTTAGTATATGTCAAGTTGGGTGGCAATTCACAGCCTGGGTGGCTTGGAGATTCATCTGGTATCTCTCTCACCCAATTGGGAAGCTGTTAACTTTGGACAGAATGCATGGAAGAAAAGGTTATTACAATAAAACTGATTCTCACAAGGATGTGATGGAAGAAAAGATTTCAGTTAACCGGAGCCCATCCATGTGAAAATTTCACTCAATCAGCCCCTCCTCCACTTCAAAATATCGCGTTTCCAAAATCCTGAGGCTTGCATTAACGTAAGAGTTGGTGTTTCTTAAACCCTCAGCTCCTGGATTCATCCAGTGATACAAGAATCTGAGTTTTTTTTTTTAAAAAGGAAGCTTCTAGCTGTTTGTGAGGAAAGATTTAAAAATGTGAAATCTGAAGGCTCCTGCCCAATAAAAATCAACCCCATATTTGTTAGTTTTTACGAAGAGCCAAGTGCCAGGGAGAGTCAATGGGAGTGGGACACTGAACTTCCTTATGCTCTGTTGAAATGCTTACCTATCACGTGCCTCTCTCTTCAGCAATGAAATGCATGATGAGGATATCCTGTTTTGGTGCTACCATGTGAAATCAGACATTCATTTTGCAGTCATTTGTGGTTGTTGGGGAAACTATTAAGTTCAGATCAATACAGACTGATATATATATAAAAAAGATGTTCTATTGTGTATTAAGGGCCAGATCTTCACTGGTGTGAACCAGCATAGCTCAACTGAAGTCAGTGGAGCAGGGTTGATTTACATGAGCTGAATTTCTAAACCTTCCACACCGCCATTGGGAACAGATACAGCAATCTCCATGTGGGCGGGTGGGTTGGTGGGTGGGGGGGGGGAAGAGTGGATTAGTGGCTGGATGGCAGGTAGGGTTGCCAGATGGTTTAACAAAAAATACCGAACACCCCCCCCCCCAAAAAAAAAACCCACCAGGAAAAAATTCTGTCAAGGAAAAAAAAAAAGGGGGGGGGGGGAGACCAAAGTTAAGCCCCCCAGAACAGAATTGTGGAGAAAAAAAAAGTTTAAAAAAGGATGCTGCCCCTTTAACATAGCCATCATCTTGGGTGCCATTTAAAAAACCCCACAGCTCTGACCTGGTAAGCACAGGGAAGCTGGGGGTCTGGGGGTTGGGGGATGGAGGGGAGAGCTGGTGGGAGGCAGAGGCCGTTTGGGGAGGGGTTCAGGAGTGGCTTTGCAAGCCACACTTTTGGGGGGCAAGAGCCACAGGTTGGCCACGGCTGGTGTTGAGGGAGGCATCACGTGCCCAGCTCCCAGGTCTCTGCTGGTCACATGGGCCAGAGCAGCATGTGCTCTGCTCTCACCCCAGCCTAGTGCTCCCCTAGCGTGGCGCCCGGCAACTGCCCCTTCCTGCCCCCCCTTCGCTACGACTCTGCTGCGCTCCTCACTCCTCCGCCAGATGCAGCAGGGGAAAACTGTCCCCGCTGGGCTTCCGTCCGAGGGAAACAGGAAATACCGGACATTTCACATGTCCGGTATTTCTTGTTTTTGAGCCTGCAAATACCAGACTGTCCGGGTGACTACCGGACACCTGGCAACCCTAATGGCAGGCCAGAATCCTGTGCTACGAACAGAGGCCACAATGGACCTGGTTCGAAACTCTCTTGAGGCAGACACCAATCCTTTCTCCCTACTGTATGGAAAAGGGCCACTGCTTCCTCATCTTTCCACTCCGTTACAGCAACAGGTAACTGCTTGGAACACATGCTTAGAAAAGATTCTGAAAGCATTTGTACTAATCTGTCAACGTGCTTCTCTGCTCTGGTGAGTCACACAACCTAAGGTCATACAGCAAGCTTGTCCCCTAATGTACTGCAGTCTTCCAATACTTTTGCCATTGACCTTTAACTAAAAATGTAGCAAAGAATTAGCATATTAACTAATATCTTGTCTGCAATAGCCTCTCCCAGGGAAAATGTCAAATTCCAGGCTGTTGCTGACATGCTAACAGTTTCTCATTTCCCACTTTCAAGAGCCCCTACGGCTGCCCGTTGAAGTGAAACAAGCTTCCTTGTCTGTCTCCTGCCTCCATATAGCTTTGGTGGTTGACTCTTCCTTGGCATGTGAAGTGTCCCTGGATGGCCAGGAGTCCCAGCTTATCAAAGGCCGATAGAAGCAATGAGCCACCTAGGCTGCATGAGTGGGCCTCCCTCTCAGTGGGCTGCAAAACTGTCATAACCAAGATAGTACCCCAGAATAGGTCAGTTTTTCTAACTGCACGTGCATTCCTAGAATTTGCGGGGTTTGCCGGTTGATTGGATGCAGAGGGAGAGCGCGGCTCTCTCAGTGCAATCAGCATGCCCCTCACTTCTCATGCCCCTGCTTTATGTGCAGGGGAAAAAAAAAAAAAAAACTATGCAGACGGAAACCAGCGGCATCTGCCAACCATGTGCATGGGCAACAGGAAACAAAACATCTTGTGGGCCACACATAGAACCCTGATGGGTCGCATGCAGCCTGCAGGCCGCAGATTGCCCACCACTGGCCTATAACAGTAACAGTGGCTTGCAAATTATCAGAGCCCGAAACAGTCACATATCCCTCAAACCAGACAAAGCTGCAGGCTGGGCGCCATGCAGACCAGAATACTGTCAGAATCCCAAGGATCTCAAAGCATTCCACTGCTCCCCACTGTTGCCTTGGGAAGTCTCACAGTAAATTGACTCTTTAGAATAAGAAACACAGGCAACTAGCCTCCTCGTATTCCTCTGCTTTAAGCATGTGTCAATGCCTTGAGCAAGGATCTAAAGCTTCAGACTAGTTAGACGTGAAAGAAGAGCAGCTTAGACAGCACTCTTATGTTACACTGGCCTCAACACAAAGCCTTAAAATCCAAACACCGCCCCCCCCATCCCTCAGTCACCTCTGAAGACTTCAAATACCTAAATATTAACAACAGAGACAGGCTTAAACCAAAACCACAGATCCACATAATCATGATTTGCAGAGAAATGTGGGTTTAGACTTTCTAGCTTGGATCCAGTTCTAACTTACAAACCCACAGCCCCTGTTACCTTATCTTGCTGTGCATAGATATTACAGCTCAAAATCATCTTTCATTTGAGACCTTATCCTTTTCATTAGATGGGAAGGGCCCATTTCAGCCACGGCTTTGGGAAATTCCTAGAGGCTGGGATGCAACTAGAGTGTGTACAGATATGGAGAAAGAGGTCAGGGCTATGTCAGAAAACATTTATCACACAATAATGCAAACAGAGAAAAAATTCATAAGAAGTGGGGTGATGTGGGGAGGGGAGAAAGAGGTCTGAGAAATGCTTCCAGCCATAGCTTGTGCAGGTATACCATGTATACCCATGCATGATTTTGCAGGCTTCTGTGAACTATATACTTAATTCATGGTCCCTTTTGGCCAATTTCAGAGTTATAGGATTTAAAAAAAAAAAAAAATTAATTATTTCAGCAATTTAAATCTGAAATTTCAAGTTGTTGTAATTGTAGGGCGCCTGACCCAGTGAGGAGTTGTGGGGGGGGGGTTTGCAAGGTTATTATAGGGGGGATTGCACTACTGCTACTTTTCCTTCTGCCACTTTTCCTTCTGCCATGCTGCTGGCAGCACTGCCTTCAGAGCTGGGTAGCGGCAGCTACTGGCTAGGAGCCCAGCTCTGAAGCAGAGCTGCTATCAGCAGCAGTGTAGAACTAAGATGGCAGGGTATGGTACTGCCACCCTTACTTCTGCACTGCTGCAGGCAGGGCACTACCCTCAGAGTTGGATATGCAGCCAACAGCCGCTGCTTTCTGGCTGCCCAGCTCTGAAGGCAGTTCAGAAGTAAGGGTGGCAATAATTTAAGAGCAGATTTGATAGACATCTGTCAGGGATGATCTAGACCAGTGTTTCTCAACCAGTGGTACGAGTACCCTTAGGGGTACTTGAGAGAAGTCTGGGGGGGTATGTCAACACAACTGAAATTATTAGAAAACTGAAGCTTTTTTGTTTTAAGTTTTACAGTGCTTTATTATTTTTGTACTTTTTACACCCAAAAATTACATCGCTCGCCTGGTCACGATTAAGTTATTTAAACAAATGTGATGCAATGGTAGAAAAAAATGTTGCGTGTCTGAAAACTGTAGGTACTGAGGGTACTTTTTTTTTTTTTTTTTTTAAAAAGGGGTACTTTATAAAAAAAACGGTTGAGAAACGCTGATCTAGACTGTGTTTGGTCCTGCCATGGAGGCAGGGGACTAGACTTGATGACCTCTCGAGGTCCCTCCCAATTCTAGTGTTCTGTGATGCAACCCCCTAAAATAATCTTGTGATCCCCTTGCAACTCCCTTTTGGGCCAGAACCCCCAATCTGAGAAACTCTGTCTGGTCTCCCCCATGAAATCTGTAGGGTATTGGATAAAAGCACACAGAGGACCAGATTTCAAGGTCCGTAAGGTGTTTTTCATAGTCATAAATTTGGTAGGACCCTATTTATATCCCACCTTCCCCAATTCTTCATAAACACAAAAAACAAGAGACAGAGTCACACAATCTCCATTGTCACTGCAGATGGTAACCTAGATTTTAATTATCTCCCTGCCCCAAGTATCTTTTTTCATTAGTGGTATGTTGCAGCTGTAGGCAATACCTACTAGTACATTTTAAAATATACTAAAATGAAATCAGCACTGGTAGACTTCTTGCTCTTCCCAATTGGATTTTTGGGGGAGGATCACTGCAATAAGACATGTGTCTGAATGGGAGCAAGCCAAAGACTCTGAATTATTTTCTGGGCAGAGACGAGGCAGCTGGGATATAGGAAGTAGTGGTCTCTCGGCTCCTATCAGCACGAAGAAGCTACCGCCCCCGGTAAATGTGATGCCTACGATCGTTGCACGATGGATTCTGGCGCACCAGCTGAACGGTTTAGAAATGGGCTCTAAGGGCTACTCTGAAGGACGGGAGCTGCAGAGTTTACAATAGAAGCCAATCTGAAAACCCATCAGGACAGAAGCAGAAAGACAGCATCTGATAAGGAGCAATTAAACCACTGGAGCTGGGAATTGCAAACGTATCTAAGAAACAGAAAGGAAAGAATTCTCCCTCTTGAGAGAGACTAGTCTGCACACAGGAAATATATGGGGTAGACACAAGGGTCCTGGTTTACAGTTATCCCATTCCTGTGCCTGGGGCAGAGATAGCTTTAAAACCCCATGTAACTCCTGTGCCCAGGGATGTTTCTGGGTTCTGCCCAGCCCTCAATGCAATCAAGAGCAGTCTTTATGCTGCTCTGACTTATGCTCCGCTCCTCAAGGCTTCTAGGATGCAAGGTATGGTTGTAGGTCCATAGTCTCCAGTCACATCCCTCTCCCACACCTCCTCTACCCATCTACTCTCTTCACATACCTGCCACCTTCTGGAGGCAGGGATGACACAAAGAGCTTTGGGCCAGCAAGGGCGCACTAGTGGTCATTCCCAACCCTTTTAAAGTTCCCTCCCATTACTAGTAAATGAGAACCAGGCCCAAGTTCTGAAAAGAAACACTGGAGAGGAAAGGACAGTGACTATTGATCATAACCCCTTTTACCGATGAGCTGGAAGGCTCTCCATAAGCCTGAAATGCAAGGTTAATATGTCTATGCAGCAGGATAACCCAAAGCTGAGATTCAGGCAGTTATTAAAGGTTATTGCCAAGTTATCATCGCTACAAGAGAGGCAGACAGAAGTGGCTGCAGAGGAGGAGATCGCTGCGCCCTTCGTGGCACGGGTATCTTGTAGAGAAACATGGAAAAGATTCACCTGTGGAGCTTGGCAACAAACTCACATCACAGAACATTAGAGGGCTTGGCACATACATCCTCCTACGTCCACTGCTGCCACACAGCTCCCAGTCTAAGACTCTGTAAGCTGAAATTCCATTGCTTTGAAGGAGAGCCAAGGCAACATTACAGGGCCCTCAGAAAGCCTGATCCTCGGCCGGCGGGTGCATCCTAGTGTCTAAGAATGACTGGAGCAATCAGAGTTCCCCAAGATTTGACAAGATGGGGGAGTTTTCTCCTTCAGGGAGGGAAATAATATCTTATAAATAGCACTTCTGTCAGCAGAGCCACAAGAAGAGCATGTAGCAGCTTCATTAGCATGAGGTGGCCAAGACCTTTGGTTTACATTTCTTTCCAAGTTGGATGATATATAATAGACTATTTCTGTCCTTTGGGAGAAGTGGGTCTAGCAAGAACCCCAACCTTACAGATTCCTGCAAACAAGCTCTTATGCACCTAACAACATTCATCCTGGAAAAACCAAACATTCAAAAGAATTGGGCCATTCACCAGCTCTGGGTCTGATGCAGCAGCCTTGCTTATGGGAACAGCCCTTTGGAAGCAGTGTTGTCTAATTTTTTCTATCCATGTGCAAATAAATTGTATGTGCACCAAGGCATGTACAGATGTGCACCACCAGTAGAAAGAAACACACGGTGCCGGCTGTGGACTCTCTACTAATCAACTGAGCAGCATTTAAATTTCTCCTGGGTGGCTGGCGAAGCGCTCAGCTTACTGGGAATACTGATCTGAAGCCATAAGGACTATTTTTATGACAGGCCCTGTTAGCATAAAGGAAGTTGCGTGTGAGTTTGGGGATTCTTCAGGATTATTACCATATCACAAGGCCAGAAACAGGAGAGATCAAAGGCTCACAAAAAGGAGTGCAAGAGAAGCAGCATCTTGCATTAGACCTGCCCTAACGCTGGATTTCAACACTTGGTCTCCTGAAGATCGAGACTCTCAGACTATAAGGCCAGTCTCTGCCAATTTGACCTGGGGAAATATTCCTTCTTGACACGTCCTAGCACCTAGGGTATGTCCTCACTGGAGAGTTAACCTGAGTTATCTACATTATCTCCTCTTGAGTCAGCTTCGCTCAAGTCAGACCAGCCCTAATGTGTGAGACTCCACAAGGTAAGTTCAAGTGTTCCGTGTCCGGATAGGACTGGAGTTAGAGGCAACTCGGATTTTAACTCAATATAACTCCACCATGAAGTCAAGCTCCCAAAGTGAGAAGTCACAGTCCCTAAATTGCTTTAGGCTTCAGAAATGTCACTACTACAGATGACTGGGAGAACAATTAAAGCTAGGTCTTAGCAAATAGAATCATAGAATCCTAGGGCTGGAAGAGACCTCAGGAGGTCATAAAGTCCAACCCCCTACCCGAAGCAGGACCAACCCCAACTAAATCATCCCAGTCAGGGCCAGGGGTGGCAGGTTTGTATAATTTTTGGTGGTGCCCCATTAGCTACACCCCCAGGCCCCCCTGACCCCCATTAGCCACGCCTCTGGAGGTAACACGCTTGGGGCAAGATGGACACATGACCAGAAGTAAAAGGTGTCATGTCACCCCTCTCGAAGGACTTTTCCCACCATCCTCCTACCAACAGGGATTTGTTTGGCCCCCACCAAACGCCCCTCATGCAACTATCCTGCAATTGCATTAACCCAATGTGTGTGACATTAACTCAGGGGCAGAGAGGCTGGGGGAAGTGTTCCCTCTAAGGCTATGTCTACACTCGCGGCTTCTTGCGCAAATACAACCGTTCTTGCGCAAGAACCCACAGAGCATCCACACTGCCCGCCTGCTCTTGCGCAAGGAAATTTACAGTACGGTGTGGTAAGAGAGGGTGTCTTGCGCAAGAGCTACGCTCTTTTCTAACAGATGTAAGCTCTCTTGCGCAAGAGGGCAGTGTGGACGCTCGGCAGAGATTTCTTGCACAAGAAACCCCTATGGCTAAAATGGCCATCGGAGCTTTCTTGCGCAAGAGAGCGTCCACACTGCCATGGATGCTCTTGCGCAAAAGCACAGCTCGCACGTGGCAGTGTGGACGTGTTCTTGCACAAGATTTCTTGCACAAGAACCTTTGCACAAGATGTTCTTGCGCAAGAAGCTGCCAGTGTAGACATAGCCTAAGAGTTTCTTCCCATGAGCAAAATGAATTTTGTGTTGTGAACCAGTACTGAGTTCATGTGGCTTGTTTGGATGTGTCACTGTGGCACCCAAGTTATTAATAAATATCTTATAACCCTCTATCCTTTCCCTCTGCTGCCATGTCTCCTCCCCTTGCTCCATCAGCTCCCCTGGTGCCTCTCCTCTGCTGTCCTGACTCCTGCCCTTCTCACTGCCCTCAGCCCTCCTGAGACCTGCCCCCCTCCATCAGCCCTTCTCTCCCCCCTGTGCCCACTCCTCCAGTAGCCCCACTCTGATCATGTGAGCTACCCCTCCTCATCCCCTCTCCTAACACCTCCCTCTACACACCTGCCCTGCCTCTCTCGTCTGGTGCTGGTCCCTCCCCTGCAGGGGTCTGCCCTTCTGCTTCACTCCCAGAATCCCCTGGCACCTGCACCTTCCCCTACCCCTGCACCCTCCTGGTGCTTCCCCTTCCTCACTGCCCGGCCCCTTTGTCCTCTTTTTCCCTGATGCCCACCCCCTCGCCACCCTCTGCCCCCGTTCCCCTCATGCCCCTGTGTCCTCACACATGACTTGCTCCATCCCCGCCTCATGCCCACCCCTTCTTTCAAGCCTTCTCCCAGCACCTCCCCCTCCCTCCTCTAGCCCTCAATGCCCTTACCCTCTTCTCTCCCAGCATCACCCTGCCCCCCTCCCACTGACACCTCCCCTCCTGCCCTTTACCTCATTGTCTGCACTTGGCCCCCTGGCATTTGTCTCTACTGCACCTTGTCCCTTGGTGCCTTCCCTTTTCTTCTCCTGACCTGCCCCCCTCCCCTCAGCACAAGCCCCTTCCTCTCTCACCCCTTTCCCCTAGTTTTCCCCCTCCCCTACCTTCTGCCTTCCAGTTTGCGGGGCAGTGGGGCTGGAGTCTGCAATCAGGCCCTGCCGCCCCTCTGTCCGTCGAGGGGGTATAAGCCGCTCCGGCGTCCGCTGCCCGTTCTTTCTGGGGCTGCGGAGTCTGGGCGTCCGCCCTGTGGGGTTACCTGCCAGGTCCCGGCTGCTGCAGGAGGGTGGGAGCTGAGCTGAGCTTCAGCTTCAGCTCCAGCTCAGCACCCTGGGCTGGGTGAACTCCCTCCCCCTTGTCTGCCGTGCCACCAGCATTTAAAATACCCAGCGCGTGGCGTGAGCATGCGCCGCAAGGGTGCAGGGGCAGGACTGGCCTGCCGTGCCCACTCGCTACAGCGTCCGCCCAGGGGTGAGGCCTCTGCATCCCGTCACCCCTGTCTGGCGCGCAGATCCCTCCTGATGAGGCAAAAGCAGATGGGACTGCTGAGCAGCAGCTGGTTTTAGGGAGGAATTTGGAGGAGAGAGGGTGGATGAAGGGAGGGGCACTGTTCTAGGCCCTAGGGGCGCAGGGGCGGGGGTGGCCTGCGGCGGCAGCTTGCCATGGCGTTCAGTGGCGGAGCCCCTGCGCTCCGTCACAGTGGTGCTGCGGGTGCCCCGTTACAATTCCTCTTCTCCTCAGGGGATTCTCTGGGGCTGGGGAGGAGGAGCAATATTCAGAGCCAGGGGAGAGACCCAGCTCCAAATATTGGTGGAGCAGGGCCCCGGCTCTGAATATTGCTGGAGCATGGGCACCACGAGCCCATATAACCAAGCCAAGACATAAAACCTCTAGGGATGGAGATTCCACCACCTCCCTAGGTAACCCATTCCTGTACTTCACCACCCTCCTAGTGAAATAGTTTTTCCCAATATCCAACCTAGACCTCCCCCACTGTAACTTGAGACCATTGCTCCTTGTTCTGCCATCTGACACCTCTGAGAACAGCCTCTCTCCTTCCTCTTTGGAACCTCCCTTTAGGAAGTTGAAGGCTGCTATCAAATTCCCCCCTCACTCTTCTCTTCTGCAGACTAAATAAACCCAAATCCCTCAGCCTCTCCTTGTAGGTCACGTGCTCCAGCTCCCTAATCATTTTGGTTGCCCTCCGCTGGACCCTCTTCAATGCGTCCACATCCTTTCTGTAGTGGGAGGGCCCAGAACTGGACACAATACTCCAGATGTGACCTCACCAGAGCCGAATAAAGGGGAATAATCACTTCTCTACATCTGCTGGCAATGCTCCTTCTAATGCACCCTAATATGCCATTAGCCTTCTTGGCTACAAGTGCACACCGTTGACTCATACCCAGCTTCTCATCCACTGTAATCCCCAAGTCCTTTTCTGCTGAACTGCTACCTAGCCAGTCAGTCCCCAGCCTGTAACAATGCTTGGGATTCTTCTGTCCCAAGTGCAGGACTCTACACTTGTCCTTGTTGAACCTCATCAGATTTCTTTTGGCCCAATCCTCTAATCTGTCTAGGTCACTCTGGACCCTGTCCCTGCCCTCCAGCGTATCTACCTCTCCCCCAGCTTACTGTCATCCGCAAACTTGCTGAGGGTGCAATCCATCCCCTTATCCAGGTCTTTAATGAAGATGTTGAACAAAACTGGCCCTAGAACCGATCCTTGGGGCACTCTGCTTGAAACCGACCACCAAGGAAGAACCGCCATTCCATAAAGGAGAACTAATCCATTTGTTTATTACACAGTTAAAACTTTCAGCTAAAGTCTGAATTTGTGGTTTAGGAGTATTGTTTAAAGAATATTTCCCTTTTTGTTACCATGTCACTCCTTGACCTTTGCAAGTGAGCTTCGAACAGACACTCATCATCCCTCTTGCTCAAGGATTTCCTCCCTCCTTCCTTTTAGATGGGAGTTTCTGCAAAGAATGCTTTTGATTTATTTATTTGCCTTTCCTCATGCTCAGGAATCCCTGGAGGAAGCTTAAACCAGAACTGGTATATTATTTTCTAGTCTGTGCTGGAATGTCAGTATCTCAGAGGATGCAGGAAAGAGTTTCTAGTGGGGCGGGCTTGGAGAGTACCGGCATTGGCTCATTCTCTGTCTGCCTAGCCTTGTTTTTCAAAGTTTCTTGAGTTGGCAGGCATGTGACAGATACAATATTTACTTCCCTCTCCTTTATTTTCCTTTGGCTCCCTTTCCCCTTTTCTTCTCCTATTGAAAAAATGGCATGTCATTGTGACACATTCCATAAAATGGCTGAAGTGCTGCAAAATTCCCAAGATTCAAATCACAAGTCTTGTGACACTGGGTAGTTTTTTAAAACCCCATGTGAATCTCAGTTATTTTAAAAAAGTTTTTAGCCCTCATGATTACAGAGAAAGGCTTGAAAGTGTAAAGCAAGCAAGCCCTAGAGCAGGGCTACTCAACATGCAGCCCATGGGCCACATGCACCCTGTGATGTGGATTGGGTTTACTTGGGGCTCAACACGTGGCCCGCGGGTGGGATCCTTTGAACAGGGCCTCCACTGGGAAAACACTCCACAATGGCAAGGCATCTCCCAGGCGTAGTGAGCACTGAAAGACGCAAGCGGACAGGCTGGCTGGAACAGACAGGTACAGGGAGTTGGCGTTTCTAGCCCCTAGGGAAGAAGTGCCAGGGCAGTGTGTGAAAGAAGCTATTTGCATATAAATTTGCATGTACAAATTAAGTTGTGGCCCTCAGCATGTGCTGTGAGTATCATTGTGGCCCCTCGGGCTTCCAAAGCTGAGTAGCCCTGCTCTAGAGAGTCTGAAAAACTGGAAGGCAAAGGAAACAATAACTCCCCCCCCCCCCCCCCCCAAATCCAAACACCCTCCCCAACTAACCAAAAGACTCCCCCTCCACATTAAAAAGGTGTGATATTTATAATTTCATTATTTTTGTATTCTTGTCTATGGCAGCTTTTTGGAGGATATTCATAGGTTCCAAGGCCACAGAGCACCATTAGACCATCTGAGTTGACCACTTGCATAACCCTGACCATAGATTTCACCCAGTTCCTCTGGATGCAGCTCAATAACTTGTGTATGGCTAACACATGTTTTTCAGAAAGGCATCCAGTCTTAATCTGCAGACCTCAAGAGATGGAAGATCCACCACTTCCATTGGCATTGTTGATCGGGCACAAAATTTTAACAGAGACTTGGAACATTTGAACAGCTTTGGCTATAACACCCAATGGCTAAAAGTTAAATCATAGTCTGCAAGACTAAGGAGCTCGTTATTACCCAGTATTTTCTCTACATGGAGATATTTGCACTCTTTAAACAAGTCACCTCTTGATCCTCTTTTTGCTCAAGCTAAATAGATTAAGCTCTTTAAATCTCTCACACCCACCCCCCCTTTCTTTTGCTTCTCATTATGCCCGTCTGTGTCATGTTTCCCTGTACCAGATACGGACGGCCTTGCTTAGGCATACCAAATGTGATAGTCACAAGATCTTTAATGCTCTACCAGTATAGCCAAGGTTCATTTAAATAAGATATTTTACATAGTGGCATCTAGTAACTGAACTGTGTTAATGGATGCTAAACTGGATTCAACATGCATTACACATTTGGCTGTAAAGAAACACATTTTACTTGAATGGATCCAGTTTTGAAATTCGCTAGCCTGCTCAGTAGGACTGCCTTCTCCTTGCTGTTATTGATGTGAGAATGATGGGCAAGTTGTGCTCTTGCTGTACTGAAGTATCAGAATAGGGTAACATATTATTTGATTTGATATTTTGATTTGTCTTCCTTTTACTATGGTGCTGTTCTATCTTCCCTTTATTACAGAACAAGTCTGTTTGGGAATAAAGGGTTTGCATGTTTTTCCAGAGAAAGATAACTTTTCTTTCTTACGTTTATTATCTTACCCGTATATTTGAATGACAGTATTTGAAAATACAGAATTTGGGGCCCTATTATGCTAGGCACTGGACACAAAGGGTACGTCTACACGTTAGTGTTATTTCAGAATAATGTCAGACCGCGTCAATACTACAAGCAGTTATTTCGACATAAAGTTGAAATAATGGCGAGCTGGAGGACTTCTTACTCCAACTCCTGTAACCCCCATTTTACGAGGAGAAAGGGAAGTCAGAGGAAGAGTGCTCTTTCTTGGACTTCCTGCGGTGTAGACACTGCCAAAAGCCAAAATAACTATTTTGACTTCAGCTATGCAATTGACATAGCTCAAGTTGTGTAGCTTATTTTAGCTTTAGCCCTGCTGTGTAGACATGCCCAAAGAGTTGTAGACAGTCCCTAATGTATGATAGACACCACGGGGAAGAGGTAAAGCTAGATTAAAAGGAAATTCAGGTCTGATTTCTAGTCTGATTTCTCTACTCATCCAGTTATACAAAGAAGCTTAGAGGCTTTACTGTGAAACCAGTTTTGAAAAACAAACTTAAATATAAAGCAATGCAAGAAAAAAAAAAAAGACTTGATAACAGCTTCTCTCACTGAATTATCACAGAAGCTCACATGGTGCTTTCTTTCCGTTTGTGTGTGCAGGTGCAAGGTCTAATGTAACTTAAAACAGAATTGGGCACCAGAACTTTGTGTGTGTTTTTTAGAGGGATAGTTTTTATAATTCTTTCAGAACACATTCTCACTTGTAAGCCCTTCCCTGGCCATTTTAAAAGCCCCCAGAACATGCTGACATCGGTCCTGCCAGGACGGGAAGCAATGCCACTTTGTACTGTGTCCATCACTGTGGCCTCTGAGCGCTGCTCTCACAGTAGCCTTCACCCAAGAATCTCAACCAACTTTCCACACAAGCATTCAGTCAGCTGTAACATCCTAGTGGGGAAGGCAATCATCAGCTTCCACTACTACTGACAGTTGCTTCTGCATAGAGCACAGCTGCTTTTTAGGCCAGGAAGTTAAGGACACGTTATCTAAGCCCAGCTGACTGGGTTACTAATTAATGAAAGTGGAATTTCCTCCATGCACTAAAGTTAAACACTCCTACTACTAGGCAACTTTAGAGCCTACCCTTGAGTCAGGAGAGGAACTGACAAACATGCTTTCACAGATATGCCTCACAGAAGGCAAGAGGAGAAACTCCCTGACTAGTTTATGACTGCCCAGGAGGAACTTCCTGTATTCACAGAGCTAAAGGGAAGCTAACAGGAAGGTCAGGTCACAGAAAAGTCAAGGGCTCTAAAGGAGACAACTTAAACAGGACATACAGATAGACTGTCAATGCACTCATAAATGGCCAAGAGTTCATATTTATGCCACAGCTAACAGCTGTACCGTGACTGTTAATTGCATTCTGGGGCCTGGTTTAGGGATTACTTAGAGAAGAATAAAACATTGCCACTACTAATTTGCAGAATGTAAAAGATCAGTTTTGTTAGATATGGAGAAATCCCACATGCAATTATTGACCTGGCAGGAACCTGCTTAGCTTGTGAGATTGAGCTGGTTTCACAGAACAAGAAGATAAAGGTGCACATTCTACATGAATTCGCTGGGTGAATCTTCCCCTGACATGAATTAAGGTTCCACAGGCAACAGGTAAAACACAGCATGGATTGTAGAGGAGAACTTTATCCTGTTCAGCTAGCAAACAGAGCTTTCTTTTAAAGGATGCTGAGTAACGTTTTCAAAAGTTTTGTACATGGGGTTGCCAGATGGTTTCAAAAAAAATACCGGAAACACACTTGACATTACATCACAATCTACATTACATCTTATTTAGAAAATACTGGACATTTATATTTTCTCATTTATATTGTCTCAATTTGTTTCCTGAACAGAAAACTCAAATACTGGACTGTCCGGTTCAAAACTGGACACCTGGCAACCCTATTTGTACACCATGTAAGAGATCTGAATATTTTGCTTCTAACGATCCCAAGAGATCTCCCACTTTTTCCATTTTTAATCCAAGCATTTTTGAAATGACAAAGCATTTAGTTAAAATGAACAAAAGGGAACAGCAGTTTCACTATTATAAACAGGTCTCTATAGGAATGAGGTTCAAATATACAACACTTGATTGCTCCAACAGTCAGAAATGCCTCCGGGGAGCGGGAAAAAAAAGATCAGCGTAAGTTACTATTTTAGCTTTACCTTCCACTGAAGTTGCACCAACAGGTCTTAAAGTCTCTTGAATGGAGCACTTCCTTCTGGTTTGCCAGTCACTATTTCTTTTTTGTTAAAAACCAGTTGAGTCTTGTAACCTTCCTTCAAAGAAAAGGGGGAAATGTTTTTATTTAAAAATGTCAAGCCTTTTGTTAAAAGATTTGCTTATGTGATTCAAATAAGGGCAGAGTTGCACTTTAGAGTGCCCCTCACTTCCTTTGCAGAGGTACTGTACAAACTTAGCAGTTTGCATTAAGAGTTAAAGGGTGTGGGTGGTGGAGCCCATGTGACCAATAGGGAAGTCAGAAGCTTGTGGCAGCTGGTTTTCTCAGGGACAAACATTTGCCCTCTTCTATATGTTTAACCGATTCAAAGGGCATTTACTCATGAGTTTAGGCCAGCTTGATGAAGTACGTTCCTTTTCATAATAACTCTGGGATAATCTTACCCAACCCTCTAGAAATAAATAAAAATTATTTCTTGTGTACCTGCATTTATTCAAAGGCTATAGAAGATACTAATTAATTACTCACATTATGCCCTTAATAGGGACACACCATATTTCTTTACAGGCCTGGTAGCTACACTGCTGCTATCGCTCTCCCCCCAAAGTTATAACCCAGTTAGCTGATGTCCTCTTGACACAGAAACGTTTAACTGCCGTTCTCATCAGGTTGTGTTGTAACTGGGCAGGTGGGGGCCTACTGCTTGTGAAAGGTGCTAAGTTGACAGTCAAGGAGAACACAATCCTCCATTTAATCCACAGGACTTAGGCCATATGAGCTTTTCCTGCAGCTTTTGTGCCTCAGTTCTCTTGGGGACCAGGGCAGTGTCTTGTAGGAGTAAGAGAGAGACTGCAGGCTGAATTTCTTAGCAGCAACGGCCAGAAGGGAACCAATTGGGTTTCTGCGTGTTTGTTCCAATGCTGCAGCAGCTTCCAGCTCATCCTCCTTGAAGCAGTTTCCTTCCTCTTTCACTAGAAGAGCAAGCCTCTGGCAGCAATAGCAGTAATAGCGTGGAACCACACACAAAGGGCTGGAAGGGCATGGAGAACTCAAGTTCAACCCACGGCATCCAAGCGGTACCAGGAAAACTGAGACCACCCCTGACAGGCTTTTGGCCAACCTGTTCTTAAAAACCTCCAGTGATGAGGATTCCCCAACCTCCCTCAGTCCCTTGGAATCCTATTTAGCTACCTGTACAGAAATGTTGCCTAACATCCAACCTAACGCTACAGTTCATTCTTGTCCTTCAATTGTCTCCCTGTCCACTCACTGAAGGATCAGTCCTCTTTGTTAGCATATTTGAAGACTACAAGGCTATTATGTATTCTGGTTTATCAGCAACATCTCACCCGCTGCACGGAAGACCCCGATTTTAATTTTTCTTGTGCACGTCCCATCATAGCACAAAGCAGAATATACTAACTACGATTAGCTGTTGGCTGGTGCAACTTTGCTGTGTAACAATGGAAGCCTAAAGGGGAACGGTGACAGTAGTAAACTTGAAAACAGAAGTACGTTTTAAAATGCTGCTTTGCATTTATACTGAACAGTGCCTTCCAATCAAATAGCTCAAAGCCCTTTACAAACATTCATTCAGTAGGGTACACAATATGGGTTGTAGATGTTTTACTTATAGGCAAATTAAAGCACAAAAGACCAGTGATTAGACACTACCTGTGCTTTTGGGGGTTCTTCCTTCGGCATGAGTAATCCACTTCCCTGAAAGTGGTAGCAGTAGTGCTGCATACACAGGGACTTAGGTCAGCTTAACACTGCTCCGGGGTGTGGATTTTTCACTCCTCTGACTGACATAGTTAAATCAACCGAATTTTCTAGTATAGGCCAGGCCTCAGTGGCAGACTGGAGAATAATTGCCCCTACTAATCCTGGCTGCTGCTCCTCTCACCAGTAGGGATGTAATAGTGTAATTAGTTAAACGATTAACTGATCAGCAAAAGCTTATCGGTTAATGCTACCGACTACACACATCTTCCCCATGGCTCTGCCAGTACATTTTTTAGAGGGCTGGCCAGCAGCCTGGCTCAGTCCCAGCTCGCACTGGGTCCCAGGAGCTATCCCTGCTAGTGGCTAGTCTAACCTGTTGACAGCAGCTGTCTCAGGGCCAGACTTGGCTTATTGGATCATATGCTGCAGTAATGACATGGGGTTTACCTAAGGCAGCAGTTCTCAAACTGTGCATCGGGACCCCAAAGTGACCCAGACAAACACCAAAGCCAAAATTACACCTCTGCTACAGCACCCTGGCACAAAATGGAACAGCTTAAGGTAGTCTAGGCCTTAGTTTTACAGCAGGGGGTGGGGAACCTAGGGCCCGGGGGCCAGATGTGGCCCTTGACTTGTCTGGATCTGGCGCCTGAGGCTCAGAGCTCCCCCCCAGCATTGGAGAGCCTGTTCTGGTGCTCCAGCCTCTCCCCCTCACTATTCTTCCCCCCACCCTGCCCTGTGGAGCTGGAGCACACAAAATCTACTAGCCTGGGTCCCCTTAGACTCTGGTGTATAAGAGGAATGTGTGGAGTGGGGGAGTGTCTTTCTCCTCAGTCAGGGGGCCACAGTGAGGCCTTGGGTTTGATTTTTTGGGGGTTTTTTTATTCTCACTTGTGTGCGGTGCCAGACTAATTTTTCTGTGGGTCCACGGCCCCCCGACCCAAAACGGGTTCCCCACCCCCTGTTTTAAACTTTGATACACAACAGAAAGCAGGATCAGCAGAAAATTTGGATCAGCTGTGACACCTGGTGGGCAGATGGCTCTCATACCAGTATATGGCAGACCCTGCTTCTGAGAGCATCTGTTATGTAACTGCTACTACTTCATCACTTCCTACTCATGTTTTCTGGCTGCAAGTCAGATGAGCAGACAGATGGACAACAGAAAGTGGGTTTTTTTTTTTTTAATACAAAAGAGTCTTTCCCTTCATAAATAGCTTACATAGATTAACCAATAGCTATATCCCCATGACAACCAAAATCACAGGACAAGAATGAGATTTGGTTCAGTCAGCCACTGAGAAAGAATGAAACTGATCAAACATTCAATAGAATGCCAAGGAATGTTACAATGTTATAGCTGTGAGTAACACAGAGAAATGTATTCTACACCAAGGATCAATTGGCTTTTCTTAGGTATGTGGAGTGGGAATGGGGCAGGGTTGTGATGCCTGCTTTATTTTTTCTGTCCCTTCCTGACATGTTTGGTTAAAGTTTAACTGTGACAGATTGTTTCCAAATACACATTTCTGCACCAAATCTTATGTGGTGTGTAAGGAGCATGGATCAAGTTTAGGTTCCATTTTTGATTTGTGCCTGTTCTGACACTTTTCATTTAGGTTCTAAATATATTTCTTTCCCACAAATGCAAGTTTTGGTCATTCCCCGTTCCCCTCTCCCCCACCCTCCTCCCATATTATCACCAGCTATGCACCAGGTACTGGGCTGGAGCACAGCTTCAGAGGGGTGAGGCAAGCATGGCTTTCACTCACCTTTGTGTTTCCCTGTTCCTTGGTCAGTCTGTATCAGGATGGACTTATGACACCAGCTGCCCTTGGCTGCAGTGGTGTTGTATCATGCAAGTAAGGTACTAATAAACTTCAACAGGAATTTATTTACCAAAAGTGAAACCTCTTTACAAAACTGCTGCATCACTCTGTAGCTCTCTCAGACCTCCCCTAGCTAATCTTCTCTCCCCTCCTTCCTGTTTCCTGTGCTTCCAGAAGGGCTGTCCTTAGGATTTATGGTGCCCTAGACAGGATTATTAAACTGGTGCCCCTGTGCCTGACTTGCTCTTCCACCCCTACTCCCTCCCCTTCCCAGAGACCCCAGCAGCCAATTCCTTCCCTCAGACTGTGCTGTAGTCAGTGCATTCGGCTCTCTCTAGGACCCAGCCCTGCTGTTACATGCTCCACTGCTTCCCGTCATAGGCGTGCACAGCACATTTCATTAGGTTTTGCACCCAAATAATTTTTTTTAAATGTACTCTTTGACCCCCATTAGCCACACCCTGACCCCTGTTAACCACGCCCCTGGAGGCAACACTCTCAGGGCAAGATGGACACATGACCAGAAGTAAAAGGTGTCATGTGACCCCTTCCTCTAAGGACTTTTCCCACCATCCTCCTACCAATAAGGATTAGTTTGGCCTCCACCAAACCCCCCTCATGCAACTATCCTGCAATTGCATTAACCCAAAGTGTGTCACATTACCTCGGGGGGTGGAGAGGCTGGGGGAAGTGTTCCCTCTAAGAGTTTCCTCCCATAAGCAGAATGAATTTTGTGTTGTACACCAGTACTGAGTTCATGTGGCTTGTTTGGATGTGCCACTGTGGCACCCAAGTTATTAATAAATATCTTATAAACCTCTACCCTTTCCCTCTGCTGCCATGTCTCCTCCCCTTGCTCCATCAGCTCCCCTGGTGCCTGTTGCCCCCCAACCCCTCACGCTCCTCTGCTGTCCTGACTCCTGCCCTTCTCACTGCCCTCAGCCTTCCTGAGACCTGCCCCCCTCCACCAGCCCTTCTCTCCCCTGTGCCTCCTCCAGTAGCCCCACTCTGATCATGTGAGTTACCCTCCTTATCCTCTCCTAACACCTCCTCTACACACCTGCCCTGCCTCTCTCCTCTGGTGCTGGTCCCTCCCCCGCAGGTGTCTGCCCTTCTGCTTTACCCCAGAATCCCCTGGCACCTGCACCTTCCCTTACCCCTGCACCCTCCTGATGCCTCCCCCTTCCCTCATTGCCCCTGTCCCCTTTGTCCACCCCCTCACCACTCTCTGCCCCATTTCCCTCATACCCCTGTGCCCTCACACATGACGTGCTCCATCCCCACCTTCTTCACGCCCACCCCTTCTTTCAAGCCTTCTCCCAGCACTTCCCCCTCCCTCCTCTAGGCCCCAATGCCCTTACCCTCTCCTCTCCCAGCATCACCCTGTCCCCCTCCCACTGACACCTCCCCTCCTGCCCTTTTCCTCATTGTCTCCACTTGCCCCCCCTCCACATTTGTCTCTCTTCCGCCCCTGTCCCATGGTGCCTTCCCCTTTCTTCCCCTGACCTGCCCCCCTCCCATCAGCACAAGCACCTTCCTCTCCCACCCCTTTCCCCTATTTTTCCCCTTCCCCTCCCCTTGCCTACCTTCTGCCTTCCAGTTTGCAGGGCTGGAGTCTGCTGCGATCAGGCCCCAGAAGTCCCCGCAGCCCGGGATCCAGACCACGTGCCAGACCTGGAGCTGGGCCGCTCGGCGTTCACAGCCCCGATCCATCCCAAGATAGCCATCCTGCCTCTAGCCAGGCTCTGCTCCCCCACGCCCCGCTCAGCACGTCTCCTTCCCTGAGCCGTGGCTTGGCCATTTTAAAAAATGGTGCCGCAACGCCACGCCGACGTGACCCCCCCCCGGCGCAGCCCTGGCTCCGCCCGTCTGCTGCCACCCAGGTTGACAGCTTCCCTTCCCCTGGCCCGGCACCTTCTCCAGCCGGGGTCAGCTTGCTGGCCTCCTCGCCGGAGTCCTTCGGCCCAGCATAGGGGTGCCCCACTCAACTGCGTACTCTGCGTATGCCTAAGGACGGCCCTGGCTTCCAGACTTCCAACAGCCAATGCTCTCAGTTCTAATTACGAGCAGTATTACATCTAAAACACCACATTCCCTCCTCTCTTAAGAAGCGCTCCCAATTATAAAATGATCATTCTTGTTCTAACCACAGCAACAAATACGAAACAAGACACTCTACTGTTGGCAGAAAGATTACACTGAAAATGCTGTAAATACTACATAACATAGTTCGCAGCCCCGGCCCATCACAAGATGACCGTCCCGCCGCTAGCCAGGCTCTGCTCCCCCACGCCCCGCTCTAGTCCAGACAGGTGGTCGTCTGGGTCTGATAGACCATCTCTCAAACCCCGTTTCTAGTGCAATGTCTTGTTGTGTTAGTACTACGATGAAGTCATCCAACACTGACTGGGTGTTGGCACCATCTCCTCTTGGTGCATAGGCAGGTGCAAGATAAGAAGCATTCCATACCCGCCCATCAGAAAGTCATAGGTGCAAGGCCCCCTTCTTAATGATTTTAAGAAGAGATGTGAATTTATGGTCCCCTTAGAGTAAGAAAACCTGGAGTTCTACACAAACAAAGGAGCCACACTCAAACTTCAGTTCCTTAGCACCCCGCCATTTGTCTGTGAAAGCCTTATACTTTGCTTGCTTCTGTTCAACTGTTTTTCTCACATCATCCTCTTTTGGCCCATCAGGTCTTGTCTTTAACAATCCAGCAATGTTCTGTTTAGTATTCATCTGTTTTCCATGCAGTAACTCTGCGGGTGATCTTTGCATTGTGGCATGTCGTGTAGCCCTGTATGCTTGCAAGAAATCAGTAGTGAAGGTTATCCATAATCGCTCTTCCAGTTTAGCCGTTTGCAAACTCTCTTTCAAACTTCTGTTAAACCTTTCGATTTCCCCATTGGCTTGAGGGTAATACAGGGATGATCTTTTATGTAAAATGTTCCTCTCTGCTAGAAAAGTTTCAAATTCCAGGGAAGTAAATTGACTACCATTATCCGAAACCAGTTCTTTGGGGTTACCGTCCCTGCTAAAACCTGTAGAGAGGAACTTGATTACTGTAGCAGAAGAGATTTGTGATGTAAACGCTACTTCAGGCTATTTACTGAAATAGTCTATTAAAATGATGGCATGTCGACAGTAAATCGGAACAGTATCAAAGGGTCCTATGATGTCAATCGCAACTTTTTCCCATGCAGAATCAGGAAGAGGAACAGGCTGTAATGATGGGGTACATGTGACTGCCATCTTACCATGCATTTGTCAAGTGACACAGGAGGATTGCTTCAGTTTAGGAGTCCATCCCTGGCCACCAATACAGATCCCATAGTCATGGTTTGGTTCTGACAATTCCTTGATGAGTATCGTGTGGCAGGTGTAGGAGTTTTGACTGTAATTCTTCTGGCACAAGTAGCCGGTGTGTACTTACTAGCACATAGCAATCAAGCAAAGAAAGTTCATCCCGAACTCTAAAATAAGGCAGCAAAACTGGGTCAAGGTTTTTAGGATTACTGGGCCATCTCTTTGTCAGAAATTCCTATAGCTTTTGTTGAATCGGACATGCTAAACAAGCAGCTTAGAATTGCTCTCCTGTAACTGCAGTAAGAGTGCTTGTAATAAATGCAACTACTTCATCCTCATCCTCCAGTGAACCATCTAGTGAAGACAAAGGCAGGCAAGAAAGGCAATCAGCTATCACATTTTGGTTTCCAGGCTTATATTCCAGTTCATAATTGAGAGAGAGTAGTCTTGCAGACCATTTAGCAATACAATTTTCTGCTCTTCCCAGTCCTTTTGTGGTTAGCAAAGTTGTCAAAGGGCTGTGGTCTATGTGCAACTTGAATGTGTGGTCCCACAGGTAAGTTCTCCATTTGTCAGTAGCCCAGACACAAGCAAGTGCTTCTTTTTCAAACGGTAGAATATTTTCTCTCAGCATTACTAAGTGTCCTTGAAGCAAATGCAACAGTCCTCTCTGTGTTGTCCTCATGAAGTTGTGTGAAGACAGCCCCAAGTCCATAATCAGAAGCATCAATAGTCCCAATTGTGGGCAATGCAGGACTGAATAGTGCAAGTACTGGACAATATGCAATCAAGTCTTTCACAGTTTCCAGACTAGCTTGTACATCCGTTGTCCACACCAAGGTTGAACTTCTCCATAGTAATTCTCGTAATGGTTCAATGACAGAAGCATAATTGGGAATAAATTTTTGCATACCAGGAGGTAAGACCCAAGAAGGAACGTAAGGTTTGCAAATCTGTTAGAGAAGGAGCCTTTGAAATTGCTAGGACATGATCTGGATCAGGTTTTAGTCCAGCCAGTGAAATTGTATGCCCCAGAAAGGAGAGTTCTGTTTGTCTAAATTTGCATTTAGACAAGTTGAGCTTGAGGCCTGCTGTGCTGATGCATTTTAGTACAGACTGCAGGTTATTCTCATGCTCCTCAGAAGTATTTCCAAATACAGTATCATCATCCAGATCGCACTGAACTCCATGTTGATTCTTCAGAATCAATCACATTTTTTGGAAGGCACTTGGGGCAGATGCAAAACTGTATGGAACACGTTTAAAATGAAATAGTCCCTCATGTAATAAATGCTGTGAGGTCTGTGCTGTCTTCATGCAACATACTCTGGTGGTATGTGCTCTGCAAGTCAAGAGCGGAAAACGTCTTTGCTCCATGGAGTTCTGCAAATCCTTCTTTTATGTGAGGCAGTGGGTGGCTGTCAATCACAATAGCTTTATTTGGCCCCCTTAAGTCCACACAAAGGCAAATGCCTCCATCCTTCTCTGTCACTACTATAGGTAAAACCCATTCCGATGAATCAATCTCTTCAATAATGTCCTTTTGTACAAGTTTTTTAAGTTCCTCTGAAACAGCTTCCCTGCCTGAAAATGGTAAACACGTAACTTCTGTTGTACAGGCATCACATTATGTTGCATTTTAAGTTTGTGCACAAACCCACAAGCACAGCCAAGTTTCTCCTCATCCTGGTCTTGGGTCCCAGCTGAAACTGGTGTGTGTACTTGTGATGTAGTGGGGATTCTGTCTGCTTTTGCGATCCTATGCTGCTCTGTAGCGACTCTGGGAGCGTCTGTGTCTGTGCAGGGACTAGCGGGAGATGGGGGTCTCCTGAGCCAAGACAGGTAGACAATGGCTCAGCTGCTTCACACCTGGCCAGGGCAAGGAGTTTGAACAAAGGAAGGGGTGTGGCTGTCTTGGGGGGCCGGGAAGAGAGTGATCGGTGGCTGGGCGAAGGGGCAGTCTTGGCTGGGGGAAGCATGAAGAGAGCAGACTGGGTCTAGGACAGGGGGAGCTCAGAGGCCTGTGAACCCCTTCCCCTCCACCCCCCAAGAGAACTAAGGCTGTCTGCCCTGGCTCCTATGTCAACATCAAGCCTATGCTGCGCTGCATCTCCGAGAGCCAATAAAAACCTCCTACTCTACTAGCTGACAGTCACATCTGGCTGCAGATGGGGGTGCAGGGTCGGGGGCTCCCAGATGCATTGTCACAGTACTGCAAGAGTGCTTTGCTGAGGAAGATCAATTCGTCCATTAACTCCCCCGAGGTTTAAAGCAGCCAATACATCTCTGCCAAGGATAGGAGTGCCTTTGTGGACAATGTAGAACTCTGCAGTTACACAGCAATCACCAAAAGTCACTGGCGCTGGCAGGCAGCCATGTACTGGAAAATTTGTTTTTTCAGATAGCACAGCAAGTGAAGTTTGGGTTCAGTAAGAGGCACATCTTTAAAGTAATGCAGATAGATAGATACTGCTGAGCCAGTGTCCAACGTTAGCTGAATAGGATGTGATTTGCCTGAAGATGTGGCAGAAACATTTACAGTGCACCTTATCTGTTCTGGAATATGTGCAGTAGTGATTTTGTCCACACAGCACAGTAACATCTGGTATTGTAACTGCATGCACCTGTTGATTGGATTGGCTACTGCGGCATACCTTAGCAAAATGCCCAATCTTTTTGCAGTGATTGCACTGAGCTACTTTTGCAGGACATCTTGTGAGGGGTTGTGGGGATCCACAGCGAAAACATGCTTTTGCTGTGCTTTGAATTTGCTGATTCTGTGGTCTTCCATTAGCTTTCTCCTTGTAATTATTTGTCTGCAGCGAGAGTGGACTTTTCTGCAAAGGAGTCACAGCCTGGACTGGGCCTCCTGTATCCATGCTCATTATTTTGGCTTCTGCTATAGCTGACTCAATCTGGGTAACAATGGTTATTGCTTTTTCCAGTGTAAGTTGTGGTTCTAGAAGCAAGCGTTCTCTTACACAAAGCATGGTTGTGTTCTCAATGAGCTGGTCTCTAATCATCTCATCTGCCATATTCCCAAAGTCACACGTTACAATCAGACTCCTCAGAGAAGCAATATAGTGCATTATAGTTTCCCCTGATTTCTGCTCATGCTGGCAAAATCTGTAGCGATTAGCTATTACATTTGCTTTTGGCACAAAAAAGTTCTTTAATGCAGTGAGTGCAGTCTCATATTTATCATCTGCAAGGGGAAAAGTGTAAAATATATACTGTCCTTCTGCTCCAAAGCAGTGGATTAACAGAGCACACTTTCTTATTTGAGAAATCTCTGTAGCACTGATTGCAAGCAGATAAGTCTCAAACATAAATCCAGGCAGTAAAAGTAATTGGAGGCTCACCTGGGCTCTGCAGAAAGGGTGCAGGTGGGGTCAGAGGTAGAAGATCCCTCCTCATCCCCAAAATGTTGTATCATGTAAGCAAGGTACTAACAAACTTCAACAGGACTTTATTTACCAAAAGTGAAACCTCTTTACAAAACTGCTGCATCACTCTGTAGCTCTCACTCAGCCCCCCTCCCCCCAGCTAATCTTCTCTCCCCTTCTTCTTGTTTCCTGTGCTTCTAGACTCCCAACAGCCAATGCTCTCAGTTCTAATAATTACAAGTAGTATTATATCTGAAACACCACAAGTGGGTCATTCTAATAGTTGGGAACCACTGCCCCACATCCCTTTTCCCTCCAGTCAGCTGCTGGGGGAGGAAGGGAAGGGAGTGGCATGGGAGCCATAGATGGCTCCCCATCATCCCAGAATCCCTCGAAGCTGGAAGTCTCCCCAGTGGCCTTCTGAGAAATTGAAAAAATTATTTTCTTTGACAACTGGTTATAGTGCCTCGATCAGTAAGGAAGTATAGGCATGAGCTTCAGACCATAAGTAACTGCCTTACTAACCAATCCTGGGCTCACAAGAGCCCATGACAAAGCCTCTGTGGCACGGAATAAAGCCCTACATCTGCCAAAACCTGATGTCAGCTCCCTCAGCGTTAGCCCTGATTTTAGCTGCTGCCGTAACTTCACCAGTGCAAGGCCATAGTGGAGTTAGGGGAACCAGGGGTTAGCACCAGTTCGGGTTGCCAGGTGTCTGGTTTAAAGACCTTCCTGGCTCTGGTCAGCCCAGGCCAGCAAAACTCCAGTCAACAGCACAGCAGGACTAAGGCAGGGTCCCTGCCATCCCTGGCTCTATGCAGCTCCTAGGAATGGCCACCATGTCCGGCTCCTTCATGCAGGGGCAACTGGGAAGCTCCATGCACTGTCCCCACCTCATGTGGCAGCTCTGGAGCTCCTGCTGGCCTAGTACCATGCCCATAGGGAGCTGGGGCCGGGGAAGGGCGGTTGATGTCTGCCAGCAGGGGCAGCACACAGAACTCCCTAGTCCCTTCACATTAGGAGCTGGACATGCTGGCCACTTCCAGGAGCTGCCTCAGGCAAGTGCTGTCTGGCCAGAGCTCTCCCCACTGCCCTCCTTCTGTCCTCCTAACCCTCTGTCTCAGCCCTCAGCCCCCTCCTTCACCCAAACTCCTCGTCCCTCACCCCACCCCAGAGCCTACATCTCTAGCTAGAGCCTGCATCCCTCCCTCCCGCACCAAACCCCCAACCCTCTGCTTGGTAAAAATGGGTGAAGGTGGAGCAGAGTGAGAGAAGGAGGGAAGATGGATGAAGTGTGTGTGTGTGTGTGGTCTCAGAGAAGAGGGCACGGGGGAGGGGCCCTCAGGGCAGGGGGTGGAGCAAGGGTATCTGGTTTTGTGTAACTAGAAAGTTGGCAACCCTAGCACCAGTGGAGCGGACCCAATTTCATGCCAGGATAAGCACCACCTTTGCAAATCCTAGCTTTCCTGGTCTGCTATAAAGTTTTCCTTTCTTGCAGCTACACTGAGGGCTGAAATAAAGCCTCAGTTAAGGGTCTAGGGTAAGATTTAATCATGTTGAGGGAAAGCACGAGGCCTGAGCAACATTTAAGCCCTGGAAGAAAGTATAACACCAGAGTTTATTTGAGATATTGGATTTGTGCTGGCCCCTCTGCCCACAGAGGCTTTTCATTTTTCTGACCAACACCCATGTACATGGAGTTCAAGTCCTTCCCTTGCCAGTTTCCAGACATCATATATTGTGCACGTTATTTATTTTCTGCAAAAATAAATAAGCCTCTCATGCACAGGAAACAGTATTTTCCTGTGCTCCCTGCCTTGCTTAAGGTTTGTATACTCCCATTTTATGCATAATATTTTACTTGCTCCTGCTTATTGCTGAAATGCTGACAGAACGATGGCGCAGAATGAGATCGGATTTTCTTTTTAAATGGAAAATCTTGTACAAATGTTGGGTAGGAAAGAGGAGTAGTAATGCAGAGACATTCTTATGCACTTAACTCATTGTAGTTGATGACTGTAAAGGCAAAAAGTTCTAAAATGGGATCATAGAATTGGAGACCACAAATTGAATGAAACCATATGGACCAAGGGGAGCAGAGATTGATGCAGCACAGTCTCTGATGGTTATCGTATGCAGTACTCATGGGTCAGTTACAATAACAGCTTTGGTTTGGAGTTCTGCAGAAGGGCCATACTATAACATACGCCTAATAAGAGAAGTACTAATCTTCAGACTCAAGACACTGCTCCAAGAATGGTCTGGACTGTTGCTCTTTGTGCAGTTAGAGGGAGGATGCCTAATGCATACCACACATTTCAGATTAAGTCTACACCATTAAAATATTTCAACTTTATTGTCAATTTGTATTAAACGAGGGCAATTCTGCTGAAAGAAATTCATGAAATAAAACCCTCAGCTTCCTGCAAATTTTGAGATTTCTATTCTCTGCATCTCTTTGGGCATCATTACCCTAGGACTTCTTTTTTTTTTTTTTTTTAAATAAGTGCACAATAAAAATGGCTTTTTCCATTTAAGCTAAGACCTAACATCTCTGTGCATCAGGCTGCTTCTTTTGAGATGGAAACACTGGATTTCCAATCTTCCTGGTTCGTTGGCATTTATTATCCTATTAATTACAAAACTTAGTATCGACCTGAAACCTTAAATCTCCAACACAGCATGAGGGCCTCACTCCTGCAAGTTACTCCAAGTGGGAAGACTCCTGTGCTCCTGCAGAGCCCCACTGAAGTCTGTAGAACTCCTTGAAGATGCTGGGGGTCATCTGTGCAGAGTAACTTGCAGAATTTACTGTTCTTCACAACAGAAGGTTTATTTTCCACATTTTACAGCTGGGTAAACTGAGGCATAGAAGTTGTTAGTGGCAAAGCAAGGATCAGAAACCTGGCAGTCAGTGTGTTTCAAGAGGTATACAAAGCTGCACAAAGGAAGCCATTTGCAGTACACAACAACAAGTTTGCTGGGTCTTTTATAAGACCTATAAAAGCTCACTATTCTGGAGTGCCATCTAATGATGCTACCTGCATAGCTAAATAGAACAGAGAGCCCTGAATATCATTCCCGTGGAAAGTGTAACTACCACATAATTAAAATTTTCAGTGGGAAAATTTTAATTTTGCTGGAAATGTTTCTATTTTCCAGCAGTTAAAATAGAATATTTTGTTTTGTTGAACAGACCTGAAATGTTTAGTTTCAAATCATCGCAACATTAAACTACCTTACCTTAGAATAGATTTTCAATATTGTATCCTGGGACCAAGACTGGCTAGGAGAAAGACAAGGCCTCAGCCAGCTCCAAAGCTTGTCTCTTTCACCTAAAAAGCTGGTCCAATACCTCACCCATCTTGACTTAGGGTAGCACCTTGCCTCATGGGAATTGTAGTTCTGCCCCTCATTCTTTCATCATGGGAGATGTAGGCAGAACAGAGAGACTGATTCTTCCAGGGGAGAACACTCCTGAACTACAGGTCCCATGAGACAATGTATTCTAATGGGGAAAGGCAGGTGAACACATTTCTGTTTAAACAAATGTTGAAATATTTCATTTTGGTCCATTCTGTTCCCCCCTTCCCCAGCTCTGCTCCTAGTTCTGTGCATGATGTACTAAAACAAGGGTGGCCAACCAGTTAGAGACAAAGAGCCAAAATAGCGGTGGATAGAGTGCAAAGAGCCACATATTATATATTTATTTTTATATATTTAGATATAGAAAGATAGATAGATATAGTACACAAAATGTAGTGTTAAAAATAATATTACAGGACATTTCAGACAAAAACCAATAAAAAAGTCTCTAGTCACTTAAAAAATTCACAGCCAGTCCATAGATCTTCAGAGAACTTGACAAGGAACAAACATCAAATTAAAAAAAACAAACTTTAAAAATACAGTAATATTCTAACACTTAAAAAAAGCATCCCCACCATGTATTTTAAATGTAACACTAGTGCCCTATTATGTCCTGTGAGTTTTTTTAAATTAAATGGAATTGAGAAGTAAATTAGCACAACCTGAAGTGCCTGTTTCACTCCAGTTTGTTGATCTCTGGTATGGCTTCCTCTTTTTTTTACTTTATGAAGATTATGGCTTTTTTACAGTTCTAAAAATTCAGGTCTGTCCCAGACTGCAAATACAAGAGGTTCAAAAACAATAAGGGAGAGACTCATATCTCAGAATAATTGTTTCAGCCAGGCAAACAATAGCCTTTGAATTTTCTTTGAAGAAACACAGTGTAAACCAGGTATATGCGGATTCTTTTTTTTGCCCTGGAATTTAAATATGACATCTGTGTTGGCTGCCTTATTCTGCATCCACAAAGACTGAGTTTAAAGTGCTTCACCCTCAGCCCCCCCCCAGCTCTAACCCAATACCCCTCCTCTCCCCCAGAGCAAGGCATTCCTAGCCCCCCCGCTCTAATCCAATGCCTCCCCCCCAGAGCCAGGCACTCCCCTCTCCCCCCGCAACCTAAGCCTGGATCCCGGAGCCGCCGGTGGCAGCACGTGCTTCTCCCTCCAGGCGCTGGGTGTGTGTGCACAGAGTGGCTGGCCATGAGCAGTCCGGGTTTGCAGCTCAGAAGCAGCAGGAGCCGCATTTCCTTAATCAAAGAGCCATATGCAGCTCGAGAGACGCAGGTTGGCCACCCCTATACTAAAACACGCTGTGCCTTGTTACCTTATAGAATATTCTTTTGTTAAAAATAATACATTTTTATTATCTAACCAAGAGCCATGGATAGGTCCAGCCTCACTAGAGCCTCCCATTTTTTGGCAAAACTCTGGTAAACGATAACTCCGTGATTTGGGGTAACATTTTGACAAATGCCCAAAGAACTTGGGAGTCTACGGCCCATTTTCAAAAAGGACTTAAACTCCTAAATCACTTTTGAGAGTGGAACTTGGCTCATAAGTCAGTTAGGTGCTTTGGAAAGTGTTGCCCCCTAGGTTTCCCTCAACATGACTCATGTGGCCTTTCATCAGGTGTAAGGCAGTGAAGAATTCAGACCTTATGTCTATCCACAGAGGTGAACAAAGCTATTTGAGTTTCCCCACAGTGAATTTCCAAACACTTTTTCTAAAAAGCAAATCCTCTTATTTTAAAAAAAAGCACTTCTAGTGCTTTCTGCTGGGGCCTGATTTTCCCCATCAAACTCATGTGACCCTTTGTGGTGGGGCATGTCATGCTGTATCTTTAAAATGGCAGTCACGTGAGAAACACACAACAGCCCCTTTGCTGAATATGCAGATGTTGAAACACTGGAAGGCATTTCTGAAAGCTGCTGCAGACATTCCTTTTACTAAATAAGAAAACATACTCTGTATAAAATATCCATCTAGGTTAATGTCTAAACTGGTCACATCTAACTTCCTTAAAAAAAAAAAAAAAAACACCAACCTTATCTTGTTTCTTACATTCACTGCATTCCAGTTTGATTTGAGGTTTAAAAAGAAAAAGCCATGAAAAATCGAAAGCACTATTATTAAATGCACGGAAACAATTTATTTCCTGGGACCCATAGTGCCCTGAATCAGATGATGAGGACAGTGCTGACAACCTGTCAGCAGCCCTCAAGCTACAGAGAGCTTGAAAATCAACTCTCTTTATTCCAGTAGCACCTACCAAGTACTACCAAGTATTGAGCACTATCTCAAAAAGGATAGATTCACACAAGGGGAGAGAGAAAACATAACTTTCTGATTTAAAAGATACATGCCCTCTCCCCTTCAATCACATCACTCAGCTACTCATTAACATCACCAGCTATCATTTTAAAAACAACCTCTTTAGCTAACCATGGACTTCCTTTTGTACTTTTCCCTTTCTCTAACCCAGCAGAGAGAAGAGCATGCTGTTAATTCCTCACATAGGACCACAGCTCCATATATTCTGAAAGGGAATTTCCACTGCTTTTCTTCGACCATGAATGAGGTGAAATATCTGGCTGTGCCTATCTAAGCTCAGTTCCAGATGCTGGGATCTCTCAATTTTTGTGCCAACAGGACAGATATGCAATGGTTTGCTCATGGAAACATTTCCCCTAATGCCCGATTCAAATGATTTGCTGTGCAGAATGTAAGTAAAAATACAATAAGTAATAAGATGCATGGTGCCCGTGTCCCATGAAAGTAACGTAGCTGGAAAGCCATTTGACAAAAAGGCCTACTGTAAACATCACTCATTTAGATGCTGCTACAATCTCTCGTGTTGTTATTCTGCTATTTATTCACTAGAAGATTTACCCAGCATTAATTGGATCCTTAACTCAATATTTTTTCTTCTTCATTTAAATCATTGCTCTGGGGGTAGGGCTGAGGATAAGGGGTTCACTATGGAGGCTGCCCTGGGGAAAAAGAGGACAACCTCAGCCCTCTCTCACCACAGCAGTTTGGAGTGAAGTGAGACGTGCCTGTCTATGGCCACTGAAGTGGGCATAACTGGGGGTGGGATGCATGTCCCCCAACTCAGGGACAGACATACAAATAGACAAACTCTCTCAAATATATAGTAGATAGCTGTCCCTTTCTCCACCCTTGTCCCCTGCTGCCCCAATAGGATTATAACTGTCCTGGTCCCCATCTCTGGCCTCTTGCTGCCCCCCTGTGGTCATTATACAGTATAATTGTCCCTGCTAGCAGACCCCTCCCTTTCTGTTTTATGAGAAACGGTCACATTCCAGGCACATCCCATTGTCCCCGCACAACTAATCCCTGACCTTGCTTTAAGCTATATGGTAAGAGGAAGCTGCCTACCAAATTTGGTGGTCCTAGCTCTCACCGTTTAGGAGGAGTTCTTGAACAGACAGACAGATGGATAGAAGGACTCTCAAATATACAGTAGATTTCTATTGCAATTGTACCCAGACAGCCCAACCAAGATCAAAGCCCTGTGGTGCTACCCAAACATATAGTTACAGGCAGACCCCCTCCCCCCAGAATCCTTTAGTAGCCTAAATAAACAAAGCCGGACAAAGAGCAGAAGGGGAAACCAAGACAGAGAGCAAGGTGAAATGCCTTATTCAAGGTCATCCAGCAGGAGAAAGTTCATCCCAGAGCCCTACCCACAAGACTAGACACATACCGTTCTCATGCCAGCACTCCCAGACTAAGCAGGGTTGAGCAATGGTTGAATGCAGGATGTTCAGGAAATATACCAAGTTGCTACAGGAAAAACTCAGTTGGATACCCTTTTCCCTCCGAGTCAGCACTGACTCAGAGCCTTAGGCTGACGTTAGAAAGCCTCGTGTTGCTTCAAGTCCCTTTTCTCATGTAGCCAGCGGGCTGCTCTTTGAGTAATAGTCACAGCTAGCGCTTCTCCTCCTACCCCACTGGACCAGTTCTTCAGATTATTGCACCAGAGACACCCTGCTGCCATTTTTTCCTTCCTCCCAATACAAGCTTTATTTACGATACCTCAGCATATTTCACAGCCCTTTGAAAAGTCAGGTGGTAGATGCTTTCGGGACCTTCACGGTAAGAATCGCTCAGCAGCACTTCACAGCAAATAGGAATCTTGGCAGGGTGGGCTACCTCTGAGGTGTTATGGTCTGTGCTTAAGAAGCAAGGTTCAGAGTGGGCCTGGGGTGTGAGGCTACATTAGACAGTTTGGAGAAGTGGGAGAGGCAGTGGGGCCCAGAGGCTGTATTTGTGTGTGTGAAGCCCAAGAGGTAGCAGGGGCCCAGGGGGATGGAGGAAATGGATGCAAAGAGAGCAGGGGCCAGGAGCGATAGGAGGGGACAGGGTGGCTGGGGAGCCCAGAAAAGTGACAAGGAACAAGGAAACCAAACTACAAGTTCATCCAGGGCACCATTGTCCCTAAGGCCAGACCTGAATGCTTGCCAAGGTCTTTCTGACCTGTTGCCTCTGGGAGCCTTAATTGATACACTAATAGCTAATGGTTTCCCAATTTAGGTGGGAGCTGTAAGTGTTCAGACCATCACAGTTAAGGTCACTTATTTAAATGCCTAATGTTAGATCCCAAGTTTGAAAAATGTGACCTAGAGCTCGGAGCTGAATAATGCTTAGGCCTCATCTACATTAGAACATTAGGTTGGTTTAATCGCATTGGTCAGAGGTGTGAACACTCCACTGCCCTGAGCGATATCCAGCCGACCTATGTCCCTGTGGAAGAATTCCACCAAACTAGTGACCACCTCTCAAACACGTGACTTATCTACACTGATGGGAGAACTGTTCCTGGGGGTGGTGCCCACACACTGAAACACTGCAGTGGTGCAGCTGTGCTGCTGCAGCATTGTAAGAATAAATAAGTCCTTCAAATGTACGTAATGCTTCATATGTTCAAAACATGAAATACACGATTGGCAGACAGAAGGGGCAGAGCTCATGATCTCCTCCTGTCAATTAATAGAGGACAGACATCCACTCTCATCCTATTGGACCTTTCTACAGAATTTGATGTTGCTAACCATGACAGTCTGTTGTCTCACCTGAGAGAGGTGGCAGGGATCTAAGGTAATGCTCTAAAATGGTTTGAGTCCTTCCTAGAAGAATGCTTCCAACCAGTCCTGATGGGAAACTGCACCTCCACCACGAGACCCCTTTACTTGCGGGCTTCTGCAAGGATCAATTCACTCGCCCATCTTTTAAAACATCTACATGAAGCCACTAGGAGAATTGATCAGAATGACATGGACTCAAGTGCCAGGTAAATGCAGACAATATACAGCTCCACCTATCCATCACAAGCATCTTGAACCCAAACAAGACAGAGGTGATGCAGGTGACTGGAGGAGGGTATTTTGCAGAGCTTGCAGCCACAGTGCAGTCTCTCTGGGCTGAAGCTACACACCCTACAACTGGTCAATGTAATCCACAGTCTAAGCTGATATTGAGCTGTCACATAGCAACATCTTGAGTCATGTTTTCCACCATCTCCGACTGATACGGGACTGACAAACCCTTGGCCTCACTTTTGCTTATCTTGGTCACCTCTCAGCTAGGTTAAAGCAATGTGCTTCAGAGGGGTAGCCAAGTTAGTCTTTAAAGTGCTAACAGACTATTTGTTGTTTTTTAAGTTTATCCTGTACAGACTAACAAAACATGTAGTTGGTATCATGAGCTTTTGTGGGCACAGCCCACTTTTTCAGATGACCGAAGTGTCATAACTGAACATAGCTCCAGTCATCTGAAGAAGTGGGCTCATGATACCATCTACATGTTTTGTTAGTCTTTAAAGTGCTAACAAACTATTTGTTGTTCTTTAAGTTTTTTAAGCAATGTGGTATACCTGGGTGGGTAGTCTTGAGAGACTTAAGAAGCAGGAACTAGTCCAAAACACCCTGGTACATCTTGTCAGCAACACAGGCTATTGGGAACATATCAAACCTGTCCTCAGCTCCCTATGCTGGCTTCCCATGCACTCTCCAGTCAAATTCAAGGTCTCCGTCTTTGTCTCCAGACACCCTGAGCCCCAGCCATGGAGTATCTAAAGATCATTGAAACCTGAGGGACAAACACGGTGGTGGACAACTATTCTCTTCTGTCACCATGGAACGCTGAGCAACAAGGATGAAGCTAATTTGTGCTGGAGCCAGCATCTCTTTCCAGGACTAACGTGAGGCTGTAGACAGAACTTCCCCACCATCTAGGGGCCTATGACAAACAGCACCACTTCCCCTCCAAGTACCAGGTGTGTGCCTTTCCTTCTCTAACATATACCTGCTGCTTGGTGTTTGTTTATATAACCAAAGACCAAGCAACCCACAAAAACACTCTACCAAAACAAGACACTCCAATGCCTATGTTGCTCCCTCTGGGAAAAGAATGCATGAACCACCAATATGTGACAGAACTGACAGTATAAAAATCATAGATTAGAATAGATGCAAAATTTAGGGGCATCAGCCCAGTGTGCCTTCACAGGGTAAAATCACATCAGCCTTGTCTCCTGCCATATAGAAACGTGCCTTGTACTTCTCCCACCCCGTTATTGGGCCAGCCATGCCCCAGAGAGCTGACCAACTGCACTTTCCTAACCCTTTTAGGTTCTGGGTGACATTTTCAAAAATACTTAAGTTACTTAGAAAACTAGACCCGGGCTCCTAATGGCACTGAAGTATTTCATAGCCTAATTTTTACTGAGAACAACAGGGTATGGGTTGCTCGGGCACTTTTGAAAGTGTTACCCTATGTGTAAAACGTTACACAACAGTGCGCCAGTAGAAACAAACTGAACCGTGCAAATTACTCAAGTGTAGCTCAGATAAAAATACACAGCGATAAGTGGCAAAGCTGCACTGAGACAGAGATGGAGGATACAGATGTGCGTTAATGCTGTTATCTGTTATCTTTACAATAGAAAAATATATCTGTAATAGTGTTATCTTTACATTAGAAAAATGATACTGCCACAAGTTTGATTCAGGGCCAGTAACTTGATCCTGCTCCAGGATTGTGATGTATTTTACTCTGTGGACAAAATTAGAAGTGTATCCCAAGTGATAATTCCCCCTTGGCACAGGGAAGGAGGAGCAAATCTGCAGTGTGTGCTGGCCAGATCTGAGATGGAACTGGAGTGAAAGGAAATTTTGCAGATCACCATGAGGCTCAAGTTGCTATCGATCCAGAACTCAGTGTACAAAGCATGCCATCCCTTCTCTCCTCAGAGATTGTTTCTCCCTGAGGTATCTAGTTATAACTTCCCAGGTAAATTCGATTCCCAAAAGCCTCTTTCTTCTCAGCCAAACTTTGTAAGAGAGGCTGTAACTTCATTGCGGTGCAATGGGAGCTTTAGGAAGGATCCTTAAAGTGCTGCTTTGGCAAACTCTCAGCACCAGGTGGCGCCATGTTCGCACACAATCTCAACAGCTTTCAGTAGACCTTGGGTTTGCCCCCTTTGGGGACCTGTTTGGAAAAGGAATAGCTCTGCTCACTCACACTGGAAAAATGTACCATTTAATTGTGTGGCAGACAGCCACTGAACTCTTTTCTGATTCACCAAGGAAGCTTGAAGCTGACTGATGTACCAGATGAGCCGAGTTCGAGGATGTGGCTGAGTGCTGAAGGGCCAGCAGATATGTACCTCTAAAGACACACAGTCCAGGCAGTTACGATGCTTATGCCAGCAGCTATGTTTCAAAGAGTTATTAGATAATTAAAGATCATGCCCAGAAAATAATCTCCCTCTCCCACCTTTATGCCATTCCAGCCACCTCCTTTCAGGTTCACAAGTTTCCTGAAAGGTACATTCCTCCTTCCCCTCCCTCCCCCGCCCCGAAATTACAGACATTACTCTCAAATAATTCACTCCTCCCCACTTGCGCACATGCAGCATTGTTATTTTCTTGGGAAATAGAAAACTTTCACACTCAGATTAACTTGTGAGCCAGGGGCTGACACACACACAACAAGGATGTGGTGTCCGCAGTCCTCTTAAACACTGTTAGTAGAAAAGGTAGAATTATCAATAATGCGGAAAAAGACAGTATTTTGTTCTGCAATTGGAATAAAAACAGATGATGTACAGGGCATCCCCGCTAAAAGTCACCCAGGTATACATGCATTCCACACTAAAGTCATTGACACTTGTAGGAACTGATGTGTTATAAGTCCTCCCATTTCCTGGTCTTAAGTTGCACAACCCCCCAACAATTTGCGCAAATGGAAGTGAGTTGCAGGAGGGGTGAAGGAATCCCCACTTTAAGTTGTTTCTCTATAAGTCCAAGATTTTTGGAACGTATCTTGGACTTATAGTGAGGACGACCTGTAGTCATCACATATGAGGACCCTCTTTCCATTCCATGAGGATCTCAGGAGACTGTTAAAGTGCAGCTACTAATGTTAGACATTTAAAAATCAGCATCCAAGAGTTTTTCAAGAGCTGGCTAAGGAGACTGCTGGACCATCAATGTTGATTTTCAAAAAATCTTGAAGCACTGGAGAAGTTCTAAAGGACTAGAAATGTTTGTTAATATTTTAAAAGATGATGCAGGTAAATAGAAGCCTGTCACTCTGACATCAGTCATGATCAGGAAAATGGAAAGGCTGACAAGGGACTTGATTAATAAAGAATTAAAGGAAAGTAATATAATTAATGTCAGTCAACACAGGTTTAGGAAAAAATAGATCCTGTCAAACTAACTTGATATTTTTTATGAGATTACAAGTTTGGTTGATAAAGTAACAGTATTGATGTAATATACTTCTGTGAGGCATTTGGCTTGATATTACATGATATTTTTATTAAATAACTAGAAAGGCACACTTTAAATCAAATACAAACTGGCTAATGGATAGAGCTCAAAATGTAATTATAAATAGGGAAATCATAATTGAACGAGAGGGGTTCTGCAAGGATCTGTTCTTGGCTCTGTGCAATTTATCATTTTTTATCAAATTACTTGGAAGAAAAAACATAAAATTACCGCTTTTGCAGAGGACACAAAAATTGTGGGAGTAGTAAATAATGAAAACAGGTCACCTACATAGAGATCTGGATCATCTGGTAAAGCAGATGACAAGCAAACAATGCAAGTTTTAATACAGCCAAATGGAAACGTATACATCTAGGAACAAAGAGTGTAGGTCATATTTACAGGATGGAGAACTATCCTGGGAAGCAGTGACTGAAAAAGATTTGGGAGCGATGGGGGATAATCAGTTGAACATGAGCTCCCAGTGTGACACTGAGGCCAACAGAGCTAGTGTGATCCTTGACTGCTTCACCAGGGGAATCTTGCATAGGAGTAGAATGGTTATTTTACCAGTTGTTTGGCACTGGTGCAACCACTGCTGGAATCCTGCATTGAGTTCTGGTTCTTCACAATTCAAGAAGGAGGTTGAACAATGGGAGAGGGTTCAGAAAAGAGCCACAAGTATGACTCAAGGATTAGAAAACATGCCTTCAAGTGACAGACTCGAGCTCGAGTCTATTAACAGAGAGAAGATCGGGGGGACAGGATTACAGCCTGCATGGGGAACAAATGTTTTAACAGGCTCTTCAGAGTCTAGCAGAGCAGTGGTCCAAAGGCTGGAAGCTGAAGCCAGACAAACTGAGACTGCTACAAATTTATACCTTCCTTCCAGTGAGAAGCCATGTTGCTACGGGGCAGTTTGCTTTTCCATTATCCTGTGTGCAGCCATCCGAATGCCAAACCACTGGGACATTCCATTAGCATCAGCTATTGCTTCCTTTGCTTCCTCCTCACCCTCCTGCACTCGTCCTTAAGGAGACGTTCCACCCACTCAGGAACCACAATGTCTTGTTCATATACAAGAGCGGAGCCACGTGGGCTTATTTTTGCAAGCAGAAATCCAAAGCTCAGAAGAGGGAATGAGCTTCCCTTTGCCTTTTAAAGCAGGAAATCCTCATATAACAGGCTATTAAGTAAGGTGTCCTTTTACTTAAGGCCTGAGCTAAGTCACATGAGCCTGGATAATGCTGGGTCTAGGAGGAGCCAACATCTGCTGTGGCTCCGAGGCCTCTGCCGAGGGAAGCACATTTCTCTTCTGCTCCCTAGCCCAGCTGACATCCTTTCCTTTGGCAACAGGGTGGGGATGTGGAGGTGTCTGCTACAGGGCGAATGGCATTAGAGGTGACAGCAACTGCTGAAGCCACGTGCTTTCCTGGCACAGCCAGCCATAGTAGCTATAGGCTCCCCCCCAGAGCTCCACAGAGGGGAACCTCACACCATGGCTGCCATCCAGCAGCTCACCTGAGACTGGAGAAGAGGGCCAGCAAAGCTCTAGCTTGCAAAGGGGCTCACCCACAAAGCTCCTGATTGGAGGAAGTGTCCTCTGATTGGCTGGGCAGCTCTACTTAAACCAGAAAGAGGCACAAAAGGGGAAGTTGTTTGAGCATAAGGAATCCTTCGCGGGCTGCTACTATGGACCTTTGCTACTTACTTGCCTGACTTTGGACTTCTGCCTCTGAGGGTGTACCTGTCCTTCTCCCAGACCCCCTTTCTGCTCCCAGTTCCTGCTTTACTGCCTTGCTCCAAGCCCCTGCTTCTATGCCCTATCCCTGAGGCTGACTTTGTCCCTCTTACTTTGTCAAAAGCTGGTTAGATTCCAAAAGAAAGTGATTAAAAACTGGAAGTGAAAGCTACCAAGGAAAATAGAAAGAAGCATAAGCGCTGACAAGTCAAGTGCAAAAGGGATAATTAGGTAGGACAGAAAGAAACTGAACTGACAAAATACACAAAAACTAATGGCAAAAACAATGATGTACATCAGGAACAGGAAGGCTGCCCATCAGTGGGGCCACTGAATGAACAAAGTGCTGAAGGGACACTCAAGGAAGACAAGGCTATTGTGAAGAAGCTAAATGAGGTTTTTGAAAAGTGGGTGAGGGAGCTTCCCACACCTGAGCCATTCTTTGTAGGAGCTATTAGGAAAACGATAGATAAAGCAGAAAATATCATAATGCCACTACATAAATCCAGGGGCTCCCATGCCTAGACCACTGCATGTAGTTCTGGTCACACCATGTCGAAAAAAGATAGGTGGCTGCAACAGCTGAAGGCATTAAGACTCCATACTCTTTCCTGGAACAGACAGCAACAGCATCTACACTGGCTTCTGCCCCGAGGTCCACAGGGGACCATTCCTATACTCCTGTAGAATGACACCACCCCGGACTTCTGCCCTCATCTCTCACACACTTGTTTTTGGAGGGATGATTTGCTACTTGTTTGCCTATAATAAATAATACTTTGCATCCCAGAAGCACCGAGAGTCTCAAGGAGCTGATAAGATAAGATTGGTTTCTAAATGGTGAAAACAGACATGCAAACTTTACTTTAAAAAGGTAGGTTACACGCCTGTGCTAGGCAGGGCTACTTACTGGGCAAGCTGTTTGTGTTTGGAGACCCTCAATGTAACAATACATCTAGCAGCGAAATCTGCAGAGATAGAAAAGAGATGTGCATTGTCGGATAGAAAGCCCTAAACAGGCCTTACCAGGTATGCATTACAAACAGAAGTGTTTGGGATTCACGGATGTCAACAGAGATACTCTGTTTGTGGGCACCGACAGGCTGGGAATGGCCACACGTATTTGGGGAAAAAATACAGTTTTTTATTAATATGTTTCTTTACAATGGTGACATAGGAAGATAAGCCTTTAGAGCACTAAGGGTCTGTCAGGTTTCAACACATTTACCTGTTGTGTTTCTTCTCCAGCAGGGCAGCCCTGCTGAAAAATTCAAAGGGCAACAGCTGTAGTTTTTATTTGGGGTTCCTTTTACTCAAGCAGGTCTTTATGTGTCTCTCTCCTGCACAACACTGGGAAGTCGTGACTCCTAGGCACCAGATGGGTTAATGCTGTAATGTCATAATGTTTCTTAATGAAATGGCTGATGCTGGCCAGGTGCTCTCCAGCTAGAGCTTAATACCAGTGCCTCCCTGCCAGCTCCTCATTTTTGGATGCCAATTGTGCGGCCCCAAATGCCAAACTATGGATGCTAATTTGCAATCCAAGGCATCTGCTTCTTGGCAGACTCCATGGGCATCTGCAGAAGTGGCTTTGAATAGCCTTTCCTTCTGTCACATGGTTAGAGACTTGGGGAGCTAAGCAGGGGACCAGCACACTTTCCTTTGGTTCAGACAGCTCACTGAGACCTCCTGGAGAGCAGCAAAAAGCATTTTCTTTGCTAGTGATTGGCTGCACACAGCCCTATCTGTCCCCCTGCATTGTTACAGCTGAGGGTATCTGCATCGAAACAGGTTGTTTCCTATTCTCCAGACAAAGGCTGAAGTCAGAATCCCCTATTGGGGGCCCCCAAGACTGCGTGCTGTAGAAACGATTGTGGGTCCCAGGCAGACATTTATGGTTTCCGACTGGAGAGGGAATGAACAACATAACTTTAAAAGAAACAAAGCTGCTGGTCAGATTATGCTGTGCTCACAGGAAGAAGGGAAGGGAAGGGAAGGGAAGGAAAGCATAACAAGTACATACCCATTAGAAGACAGGGAAACACAGCAAGGAGCAGAGAGTTGCAAAATGACCACTATAGGCAAGTAGCTATGTACCCTCACTGAATTTAAAGGGTCAGGCTGAGAAAGGCATGCTGGGACTGTTTTCCTATTAAAGAGCAAAGCCCTGCAGCACTTATAGTGAGTAGAAACTAGGAGAGAGTATTACCAATTTTTAAAGTAGTTGGGGGAGGGTCACACACTCTCCCCCCTTAAAACTCCAGCTCCTGGTGTCATTTGATTATAGGGAACTCTCAGCTTTTATTTAAAATATGTAAGTTTCTAGCTCTCAGGCTTGTAGGCACAAGCTGGAAAATGAGATTTCTAAAGACTCAAATGACAGAAGGCAAATAATAAAAAAATCTTGTATGTGCTTCTAAATATCATGATATTTGAGCACTTAGGGGTAGTGCTGCCAAGAAAATCAAAAAGGAAGGTGTTCTTCTCTGTTATATAGTCTATGACCATAACACAAAGCTACTTTCATGCAGAATGAATTTTCCATAGCACCTTTTCTTCCCCTAGATTCCAAAGTGCTTTAACCTAATACTGGTACCATAAATACATAGAGCCACAGGAATGCAACTACTGCTGGGGTGGGGGACTACAGCCAACAGGTATATTGCATGTTTAAACGCTACAAAAACAAGTACTTGGCATTCTGGACAACAGCGAAAGAGAGGAAATTCTGGTTACAAATGCTGGGACCAACTTTTTATACAAAGTGCTATTAGAGAGGTGTGGGCTCTGGGTTTCTGAGGAATTAGGCGACTAAAGTTCTGTATATTCTGGGTATTTTGCTTTCACTAAAGAAGAGCACTAGGAAAGAGCTGCTCTATATGCAAAACCATTCAACAGAGTGTATAATATTTTTTTTTTCAAGGAATAACCTTGGCTCTGCCAACTTTCAGAAAGTTTCGGTTTTCTGAATATCCCAGCTGAGCAGACCTCACAGCTGCCTCTCATTCTGAGGACTGTCACTCAGTTTCGTTTCAAAGTTAATTAGGATCCACACAGTTTTCGAGTCCCCTTTTAATACTGAAAATTGTTTACCTCAGCACTAATTATGAAACTAAAGTTAAGGAGAAAATGATGTCCATGAAAGGAATGAATTGCAGAGCATTTTATGAGTCCTGCATGGATAGGGTATGTCCCTTCTTTTGGGCCTTTATCATATGCTGCAGCTCGCATTTACACATTGGCAGGCCAAGAAGCACACTCCTAAAGTTCACAAGCTGGGCCAGTTTAAAAATCAGGGACGGCTGTTTACCATTTTTGGTATTAAATGTGAGGCAAAGAATTTTGGTTCCACTCAGGGCAGTACAGGACGGCATCAGTACGAATAAGTCTGCAGGGCTGATCCTAGATGTTAGCTGAATCCCCCTGCACTCACTAAATTAACTCCTGTGTCTAGTTAAAAGTATACAGCTGGTAAGACAAAATATGGGTTCCTCTATGCCCCATTTAAAAACAAATGCTTCACCTGGTGCACCAGAACATTCATGGTCAGTCACTTGGCCTTCTTTGGGTCTCTGTCAGGTTACTTGTAATTTGTACCATTACTGCAAGAAATATCATGATCCCCTAATGAAGAAGTGATGAAAGGTATGGAAAAATGTACATGAAAAGGTATGGAAAGGAAATTGTGTTAGTTACTGGCTAAAACATAAAAGCCAGTTTTAAATCAATTTCAGTGCATCCACATAGAGAGCTGCACCCATTGAAATCAATTTCAAAACTAATTTGATTGAGGCATAACAAGGCCTAAAGTGTGGAAAAAATGAATCTGTTTTGTACTGCACTACAATTATGTAGGAGGCAGCACCTTAACCCAAGATTAGCCATGAATATGACTTATGAAAGGTCCTCATATCAATAGAAACTCTTTGACTCATATTATCTCTCTGCTGAGGACCTGTGCTTTTCAAATATTAGAAACGATGGGGTACCCTGCTAAGTGGGCAGCTAAAGTGGTATTGCCAATTCTTGTGATATTTAGTGTTTTTTCCCTTAAAGCTCCAGCTCCAGGAGTCATATGAATATGTGAGCTGCTCAGCTTTCATTAAAAAAATTTTTTTTAAATCTAATGTGCACGTGGAAAAACACCTTGAAAATGTGACTCATGTACATTACAAAAGGCTTAGAAATCAGAAGGCAAATCAAAAGAACCCAAATGTATTGATCCTCCCTACCATCTCCTGGTTTTAAGTTTGGGTTGAGGGCCATTGACCCACAGAAAAATCAGTTGGGGGCTGCACACAAGAGAGAAGGAGAAAAAAAACTCCAAAAACCAACCAAACAAAACAAACCCCTCACTTCATGCTGCCCCGACCAAGAAGGAGAGAGATAGTCTCCGCTCGTGCACACCAGAGCCTCTGGTGCCCAAGCTAGTAGATTTGGGGGAGGGGGGGTTTGGAGTGCCAATGCAGGCTCCCCAATGCTGGTGGGGAGCCCTGAGCCTCAGGTGCTGGATCCAGGCAAGCGCAGGGCAACATCCAGCCCCTGGGCCTGAGGTTTTCCACCCCTGTTTTAAGTCAAATTTATGATTTGGGGTAGGGGAGCTGATTCATGACTTGTGAATGCATGGGGTTTGCAATACAGCCAAAAGTTTTACTCTCCGAGTGTTAAACACAACTGTGATATTTTGTAATGAAGAACGGTGTGTGAGCAGGAGTCCCATGTCTTTCCCAGAGACTGCACTTCCCTGGGAGAAAAAACTATCAAGCCCCTACTTTGCCAGCTCTGCCATAGCACTTTGGTGATTGTCAGAGCCCCCACTTCCTCAAGCAGGCTGGCTACTTCAAGCTCCACTCCCCCACTCTGTTTCCAGTGCTAATCTTGTGCTGCTCTGGGGCACATTGATACTGCCTGCTACTCCTGGGCCCCAGCTGTATACGTCCATGTGCTGGGTCCCACGCTGGTGGTGCCAGGAATTGGGTAACAGGAGGGAGAGAAGTGAACTCAGGAGTATGATTCAGGTTTCTCGATTCCCATTTTTCCTAACTGCTAGGTGCCACTAGCGAAACCGGCTGCATTACGGAGTCAACCAGCCAGCCCAAAGGAAAGTCTCACTCATTTCTGGCGAGGTGGTGCCCATGTCAGCCTTTTATCTGTCCCAGTCCCTGTATGACTGGGAAACAGCTCCTTCATATGCACTTTTCAAAAAGGAAAGTCAGTCCGGGCAGCACTTGAAAAGCTATTTCAGTGGGGTTATGCTCTTTTAATCAATGGCAGAGGTGAGCCAGAGTGTGTTCCAGTGACCTCCCGCAGTATAAAAGCTTGGGCTGGCTGACAGGACTTCTGGCTCCCGAGTGGCTCTGAGTCACAGCCTTTCCTGCTCAGATTTGATGTGGAGTTTTACATCAGATGCTGGGGAAGCGAGGTGGCCTCTCAAATATTTGCATTGCTTGGCAAGCGAGGGCAGATGGGGGTGGATTCAGGAAGTTCTGGCAAGGGCAGGCACAGCTGGTGTGAAGGGCTTTGCAGGGCTCCTTTGTGTGTATGTGGAGGTGAAAGGAGGGAGGCCTCTTGATTTTTCCAAGCTGGATTCCTGGGAAGGGAAGGGTATCTTGGAGGTTTCCTGTTGAGTTTTGCTATCAGGGGGCTCACTTTTTTGTTGTTGAGGGAATCCTCTTGGATCCATCCTTATTTTTTTCCTACTGCCCACTCTCAAAGGCAGAGCAGTTCTTCATGCTGGAGGCATCTGCCTCTCTAGAACCTATCAGTGGTGCTGCAGGGGCAGTGAGATTTTAAGCATGAGCTGGTGCATTGTTAAAGCTCTTTGGCCCAGATCTTCCCACTGGAATCCATGAGAGGTAAATGCTGATTTCCTGTAAGCAGCACGGCTACGTGGCAGGGCCATGCAAGTGGGGAGAGGCACCTTTCCCCCGGCCCACCCTTGCTGGAGCTGCCATAGCTGGTGAGAGATGCCTCTCACCTGGCCCCGAGCTGCTGTGGCTAGAGGAGGCTGGGAGGAGTCCTCTCTCCTCACCATAGCCCTGGGGCAACCCTGCTTACCAAACTCCTCATCCTCATCCCCATGTCAGAGGGCTCCAGCTGGAGCCTCTCATCCCCTCCACACCACAACCCTCTGGCCCAGCCTTCCCACATTCCAAATCAACCAGCAACACACCCGCCACACATCACCTCCATGCTGGTGCACGTAACAAAATTTGTTCTGCACAGGGATGTAAAAAATCAGAGGGAAAACTGGCCTAAATGCTTTTGTCGTCCGAGGTCTTTGTGTGCAGGGTGCTGAAGGGGATGCAGGGAACTGAAGACCACGGAGGCGGGAATTATTGCAATTCTGGGCTGTGTATGGGGCAGCGTAGGCGCCAGCTGCTTACCCAGTGTAGCTGGCTATGGTCAGTATTATTAGATCCTCAAATTCATGGGTATTAAATGTACCAACATAGCTCAAAACCAACTGTTATCTCTATACTGTAGTGACAACTATTTGGCTATTGTTTTCAGAGCTTGAAGCATGTCTACTAGAATAACAGCACTTTTTGTGTTCTGAGTGCTATACACATATTATGTAATTAGGAAAACAACTCTCTCTAGCTGGGCAGGCAGTTGCACAAATAATGACACCCAAATGCAAGTTTAAAATGCATTCTTTGAAAATGTAGCTCTGGTTGGATCCTGTTTATCTGCTCAGAACTCTGTTGTCCCTCAAATAATCTGTAATCGCAGGAACACCCTTTCTTCTCTGCAAAACTAACAGTGACAATAACAACAATAATAAAACAGGTACAGCCTGGAGAGATGAATTGCTTTGGCTCTTCAGTGGAAAATAAATCCAGCAGATAGGGAATATAAGCTTGGCTTCTGGATTCCAGTGTCTCTTTATTTCTAAATATCATAGCTTTTAATGCAGGGAAATGGATAGCAAAGAAACAGCCCTGACTCCCACTGTTGATTTCCAAATGTTGATAAAGCAGAGGGCTAACAAATAACATATATAATTGCTTACGACCCTACCTCACTCCCCTCCCCGCACTATAACAAAAAGGAACCAGGGTGGGATTTAATCTCGTGGCTTCCTGTACAAGGTGTTAGCATTTGGCACAAATCCTGTGAGTCACTTCCCTATCCAAATCCAGACTTTTAATTTTATTTTATTTTGCAAAGGTTAAATGGTTCCCACAGGGTGCAAGAAGGGGTTATTGAAAGCAGCAGGTCCTCTTTTGAATACTGCACTTCTGGTAAATCTCTGATCCAGCATCCAGTGGTTAACCATTGATACAGGAAATGACATTTAACATTTTATCTCTAAGCCAGAAGTGGAAGAACCAGGCGAGTCACTATGCAGAGAGGACGGATCATTGCCTGTTACCTTCCTCTTAAAGGTGAATCACTCTATTTTAAACAAGTGTTTCTCTACTTGTGTAATTTTCTGCTTAAAACTGAGAAAAATATAAGACACGAAAAACTCTTGTCCTTTTGTCCAGGGTTTTGCATGTAACAATGGGGCAATGTGCTTCTAGACTTTGTTAAAGAGGCAAACAAAATGAAGTTTCCTCCTCTTTTGGTGTCCTCTGGAAGTGATCCCCCTATCCTGGATGGAATGGGTCCTGGAAAATCAGGATGCCAGTAGGTGTCACTCTTCACTCTGAATCAGTGTGTCCTGGCCGACTGGAAGTTTCTTCTTTTGAATCAGAGTCAGTGATAACCCCAGAATTCAATGATAAGTTCAGTGATAACCACAGAATTCCCCAGAGCCCACGATGAGAGGTTATATATCCATTGAAAAAAGAGCAAGTTCAAATTGGCATCAAAATATAGAGCCAGATCTTTGGTTGGTGTAAATTGGCTTGGCTTATTGATTTCAAAGGGACTACGCTAATTCACATAGAGGGTAAATCTACACTGCGGCGCTATTTCGGGAGACTTCTGGTTTCCCGAAATAGCTATTTCCACGTCTTTGGAACAAGGCCGTTATTTCAAAATGTAACGGGTTTGCTATTCTGACATCCCGGTAAACCTCATTCCACGAGGATTACGTAGCTCAAATTACGTAGTTATTTTGAGCTACAGGTGCAGTGTAGATTCACCGCAAGTGAGCATCCGGTCCACAGGAACTGCACACTGACCACAACAAAAATACTTGGTCTGATCCACTAAGAACTCTGATGCAGAAAAGCGATACCTTATTCAAAGAGCACACAAGCGACACCCAACAATTATATGTTAAAATCCAGGCAAGTCTGCAAAGATTGCCAGATCAGCCCATATAAATCCCGATATTTTCAGATGTTTTCAGCATCTGTACAGAAAAATATGAGACCAAAGGGAGAGGGCATTTTTCTTCTGCTAATAGGCTACATAGGCAAATGGATTTCTTTTTGTAGCTGTTTTCAGACAAATGTAACGGTACATGACATATTTCTAAAAGAGTTTTGGAGGCACCCAAAATTTTAAGACAAATGGGGGGCATGAATAAACAGGGGGGTGATATATGGTCCAAGGTGAAGGTGAGATGAAACTGACCTTCAGTTAAAAGGGCGTTTAGACTGCTGTTTAGACACCATGCAGATTGGGACCTGAGAGAGCTGTGGGGAATTGAAAGTTGGATAACCAGAGTCCTATGACAGTATGAAGTGAGGCACTAAGAGAGGGGCATGAAGAAAATGAAGTGTTGCAACTTAGGTACTTGCTAGCTCAGGTTCTAAGCTAGGAAACTTGTTGGTTCTTTTGCCTGCTGCCAATTTCTTTTTGGGCTTTGGAGACTTGTTTGACTGTTATTCCTGAGGCTATTCTGTGCCAAAAAATTAAAAATTCTGTGCATAATATTTTAAAATTCTGCACAATTCTGAAAATTCTGGCAGAGGTGGGAGATAGCTGTGCAGTTCCCTCTGGGACACAGACACAGCCATGAAGCTGCACCCAACCCTGACACAGCGCAAGGACTGGACCTGCTCCAGACACACTTCTGGTCCCTGCTCCTATGTGCCAGGTGCACCAGGTGTGGGCAGGCAGGTTCAGCAAGACAGAATCCAAGTGTGGAGGGGCTTAGTGTGGGGGCATCCTGGTGTGGGTTGAGAGGGTTCTGGGTGGGGCAATTTGGGTGTAGGTGGCTCACTAAGGGATCTGGGAGATTTGGATGTACTGGGGCTTGTTGGAGGGTGCTGGGTACAGCAATAATGGGACTCTGCACAGGGATCCAGGTGAAGGTTGATGGGGATGAGTGTGTGAGTGTGTATGGGGGGGGTCTGGGTGTGTAGAGGGCACCGTTGGAAGCTCCAGATGCTAGGGGAGTGGGGCTCAATGGAGTGAAGACCCAGGTGTGGGTGACTCATTGGAGTAGTCCAGGTGTAGAGGGAATGGGGCTCATTGCGGGGTACTTCTGGATGTGTGAGGAATGAGGCTCAGGATTAGGGTCTGAGTATGAGGGGGTCTAGATGTGCAGGTGTTGGATAGATGGGGGAGCAGCTCCTTGTACAGGGGTCCCTTCCCCTGCATCTGAGGCACAATGGATGCAGGAAGGGATGTATAGAAGGAGTTTGCAGAGCTTCCTGCAGCAAGGGGACAAATCTGGGGTTGAGTTGCATAAGGCCCCAGAAGCCATATAAGACAAGAGAAAGTCCCATCCTGCCCTGCCCAGCCAGGACTGGCAGCTGAGCCTTGTGCAGGGTAGGAGCCACCAATCAGGTCTTTCTCACTCCTGCCTCCTGCCCTCTAGTGATTTTCCTCTCTACCAGCTGCTCTGTGCCCCTGAAACATACTGCCAGTGAGAGTTGCATGATTGCTTTTGTGGCTTCCCCATGAGAAAGCCGGGGTGTGTGGGTTTTTTGTTTGTTTGTTTTTTGTTTTTTTGTTTTTTTGTTTTTGCAGGGAAGCAAAGAAATCTGTCGGGGGACATATTTAGTGGTGCATAATTCCTGAGGAGTAAAACTGAATATGGATGGCAAAAAAAAAAAAAAAAAAAAGAAGCTGCTTGTGTAGTACAAGTGAGAGCATCACCAGAAAGAGAAGCACATATGTTAATGCACAAAGGAGCAGGGATGGGTGTGCATTTGTGAGCCTAAAACTTTTGGCTCTAAATTATTAAAAATAATGATTAAATATAACCCGAAGACATAGTTTTCATTATGCGCAAATGACTATCTAGGCAAGTCACACAGATGGACATATGCAATCCTAGATATTCAGTGACATTTAGGGCCAGGGAATTAGGTGCCTAAGCACTTTACAAATCTAAACCTTTCCCAGCAGTTTTGCTAGCTGCTCTGCATGTGTGGGACCCCTCTGATTTAACCAGGGCTCCACATCCTATCTCAGGTTTGCCTGTGGAGAGTAGCTGGCCTGATCAGGGCATTACACTGCCGATTGGGAGGCAATACTATTTATCTGTGCATTTGACTGCACCCAGTCACACACTTGAAACATGTTCTTTGAAAATGTAGCTCACACCCAATTTTCTTTCTTTTGCTGTGACTCTGCCACTTGCTATCCCCTAAGCTATTTTAAATCAAAATAGCTTCCCCCATCCATGCCAACAAACCTCACCATTGCAATTATAATGTCATAAAGGAAATCTAGTTACATGAATTGTGATTCAGCAGCAAAAGTTGCTAGGGAGTATCAGTCCTGCACTGTTAGCACACTCACTGTCTCCCATTATCCATAGACTTGGTATCCTGGTCTATCTACCCAGCACCCTAAATTTAAAATAGGATACGTAATTTAGATTTTTTTTTCGCAGTATCCCGAAATAGCTTTGCAGTGTAGATGTACTCTCGATTGCTGCCTGATCCCTTTACTTTGTTGCATTGAGTGTCTGTGTGCCTCCTGTCACAGGTAGAGTGGCAGATGGGCACAAGTATCATAGCACAGCATGTGGCTTTGATCCATCTCTTTGTGGATATGATGTGGGTGTGAATGATCATGCCTATGTGCCCTCATCCGTCATTGCTGGGTTCATTAATTTGGGGAATGGTAGATTAAAAGAAATGGAACCCAAAGTAGCTAAGGGCACAGTGGTGAGAGTAGTTCTCAGAACTGTCAGGTGAGAGGCTCTGGTGTGATTCTTTGCCTGCGGGCCTGTCTTCCAGTGCTGTGATCCTGTGTGAAGCTAAGTGGTGCTGGGGTGAGTCAATGTTTGGTTTGGAGTCCTGCAAACAAACTCTGCAAAAGACGGGCTTCTTGATCCATATGGTGGCACTGTACACTGAGTCAGTGACTCAGAATGTGGTTGGGGACATTGTGCTGTTTAAGTTTTTGAACCTGTCTACACTGGGCATTACTGTCTGGCAAGCCAGGATGTGACTCTACAGTGCACCAGTGCAGTAAGTCAAAGCACGTTACCAGACTTTTTGTGCACTGTGGCCACGTACACGTGGGAAGTTACTGCGTGGCAAAGTGGTGTGCTGTAGTTTCACACTGTGGCTTGCAGCACAGTAACATCCCACATGGACAGGCCCTTTGTCTTTTGGGTGAGACCTATTCTCAAGTTTAATCTCACCGCATGGGATAACTAATGATTTCATGGGAACTTTAATAAAAATAATGGGAGTACTGGATTAACGTCCTGGCCAAAGTCCAACACAGGTAATTGCACTCTGCTTACCTAAGATGCCTCCTGGACTTTCCAATGCATGATGTTTCTCTTCCCATCTGGGCCTAAACTTTTAGACAGTGTGGCTGTTAGGCTGTAATTATGCTCCACCCCAGATCTGGGTGGGTGCATTTATATGAAGTGATGCATCATTGTTAAGCATTTGGGAGGAAGGAAAAGCACAGAGCATGTCAAATATTGCATATGTTATAGGGCAATATCTTAACCCTGACATGAGGTCACCAGTGTTTGCTAGGATATCACCCTGAGTCTCTAGCTTCTTGAAATGGCAGTGTCTGTAAACAGCACATTCAACTCCTGACAAGAGAATGACCAAACTTACTCAAATCAAGTAACTTGAGCCCCATTAATGAGAAGATCAGGGGAAGTCTCATCCCAGGCTCCCTCTCTGGCAGGGCGGTGGTGTTGCAGCAGGGATGAGAACAGCGCAGGTATAAAGCGGAATGAATGAGGAAGGCTAAGGAGAGCTCTGGCAGTCCCACAGGACACTGGAAGGAGACAGTTGGCTCTTATTTTGCTCAGCCCTGTGTTCAGCGATGTCACACACTCAGAATCCCCTTCTCAGTATGGGTATCATTTGTGAAATCAATCTGAAAGTGATGTTACTTCTGAATTTGCTGCTTGCTGAGAGAATCTGTTACCCTGGCAGTAAGGAAGCCTAATGTGAAATTCTAAATCCCAGCCATCCTTCTCCAAGAGCTGTACAGACCCTGGCCATTTTGTTCCGACTGTAATTTGTATTTACATTTGGCCATTAGGCATGGAACACCCTCCCCATCAAAACCAAAACAAACACGTGCACACAACAGAAAGCCAATACTTTGAGATCCTGCCTCCCGCCTAATCTTTAAGGTGACACTTACAGCACTCTGCCAGCTGATGAAGTCAAGGCAGGTGGCAAGCTGCGAGTAATGCTACTGATCTGCTTGCATGCCTCCATTAAATAAGCAAGCAAAAACCTCCTCAGTGCCTGCAAATTAGGGACACAGCTCATCCATGACAATATGTGAAGCTATTACTGTTAATGCTTCTCTTCTCTTCCTTCCCACCCAGCTTGTACTATGGGGCTGTGTCTACATTGGCACCTTTCCGGGAAAGGGATGCTAATGAGACATTTCGAATTGCAAATGGGGATTTAAATATCTCGCGGCATTTGCAGAACAGCTGCGCTGCTCGGGGTTTTGCCGAGAAAGCGCCAGTTTAGACGCGATCTTGCGGAAATAACCCTTTTCCGAAGATCCTTTATTCCTACTTTCAATAGGGAAGGGATTCTATTTCAAGTAGGAATAAGGGATCTTCCGGAAAAGGGTTTATTTTCCGCAAGATCGCGTCTAGACTGGCGCTTTTCTCCGCAAAACCCCGAGCCGGAAAAAGCGGCAGTTATGTTCATGCAAATGCCGTGGGGATATTTAAATCCCCGTGATTTGCATTCGGCGTCTCATTAGCATCCCTTTTCCAGAAAGGGGTGCCAATGTAGACACAGCCTGTATGTGTACGGTGCCTAGTGGAATGGGCCCCTAGTTTGGTTGAGCTCTCTCGGGCCACGTGGTGGGTGGCACAAAAAAATGTCTGCAGAATTCAGGGAAGAGGGAAACTGATTTACAGTCAGTCACACTGAGCGTCTTTGTGGTTGGAATCCCCCTGGAGCAAAATTACTGCTGCAGCCAATGGGCCCCAAAATACTAATTTAAATTACAATCAGCCAAAGATGAGTATGCTTATTTGTCACTTACAGAATCCAGGGATGACTGGGACCTGTGGCGGGAGGAGGGACATGTGGGGGTGCTCCGTTTAGCAATTAGCAGGAGCATGGGGGGCTACCCCCAGTCACCTATCACAGAATCAATGTAAACATTTTCCCGGGCTAACTCCACCCAATTTTGGCATCAGGTTGTTTTTGGTGCTTCTATGAAATGAGCTGAGCCCTCCTCTTTCAAGCAGCTCTGACCATATGGATATACCCACCTACGCAATGGCCTGTTCAAGTCAACAGAGGCTCTGAGGATCGGGCAGATGCACGGATCTACTTTCAGAGTCTGGGCTTTGCTGATGTTAGTCCAGTTCCTAGCAGACAGGCATTAATATCCTGATTAAGACCTTTGGTGGTGATATCAGCCATAGGCACCAATCCCATGGTGCTCCAAGGTGCAAGTACCCAGGGAAACATAGTGGGTGCTCAGTATCCACGAGCTACAAGAGTTTGGTGTGCCACCGATCAGCTGTTCAGAGGCTGGTGGAGGCGCATGGGGAAGAGTGACGGGCAGGTGGGAGCCTCAGGCAAGGGGTTGGAGCATGGGCGGGGGAGAGGATGGAGCAAAGGCAAGGCTTCAGGGGAAGGGCTGGAGTGGGGAGGGCCTTGGAGCAGAGTGTGGGTGGTGCATTCCTGGAGAAAAATAAAAGTTGCTGCCTGTCATCTCAGCAGTGAGGCCAAGGCCAGAATGGGACACGAAAGCTGAACTAAGGATGCTGGTTAGCTAGTTATCCTTTGGGGCCACCACAGTTGATTGCTACTGAAATCATTCTGCTGTTGAAAGGAGTCATTCACAGCAGCCTAGATAAGAACAGTCCCATGTGGACAGAAATTGCCTGAATGACCCCAGACAAGGACTGAAGAGAAATGGCACCATAATGCCTAGAGGAGGTACCCATACATTTCAATAATGGACTGAGTCTGATTTAACTTTCTTTGGGCGTCTCTACACACAGTGTTTGTAAGAAATCTGGTGGTGGAAATCAGCCTTTTAAGTCCCTTTATACAGAGATTACTGAATGTGCACTAGGAGATGGCAATGATTTCACTCTCCAGGTTTATAAGCAGATCTATTTAAATTGTGACACAAATGGTTTGTTTTTGTCACGCTGGCTGGAGTGGCTCACAGCAATGAGCACCCCTCAGGCAGATTGTCACAAACAGGCCAGCCACCCCAAACTGGCCGTGTCTCCTAGGATTAGATTTCACCAAACCAGTGACAAATGTGAGCTCCTGGGTCACTCCAACAGCCATTTCATGGAGCAGTGTTTCTTAAACTTTTTGAGATCACAGAACACCAAACAATAATACTTTTTATACGGAACACCTATGAACATTTTCTTCAAAAAAAAAAAAAAAAGTCAGACAAAAAAAAAAGACAAAAACAAACAAAGAAGTAACAAAAACAAAGAAGAGGTCGCGACACACCTGCAAGTTGTTCACGGAACACCAGTGTTCTGCGGAACATAGTTTAAGAAACACTGTCATGGAGTCATAGACAGTCCCCTGAGATTAGGCTCTCCACTCCATCCTGCCATGCCATCTGGGCTCTGTGATAACTGGTCATTTGCACCAAAAATTACACCACATTCAGGTTGCTTCCAGTCCCAAGGAAGCAGTCATTTAGGTCTTATACCAAAGACAATGCCTGTAGACAATCCTAAAATAAATTATTTAAAGGTTTATTAACTAGGAAAAAGAAATGAGCAAGAGATTTACAGGTTAAAGCAAGCAAACATATGCACACAAATGAGTCACCATGTAGACCAGGGCTACTCAACTTTGGAAGTCCCGGGGGCCACCATGATACTCACAGCACATGCCGAGAGCTGCATATGGTTGCATATACATGCAAATATATGCAAATAGCTTCTTTCACGCTGACGGGCGTGAATACAAAGATTAGGGCAAGACTACACAACATGCAGGCCCCCTTTAAGTCAGTTCGGCTGATATTAATACAATGCAATATTTACCCAATTTCCACCCATGTGACTGCACTTTTAATGAGCAATGACAGTCCAGGAATTTAACTGCTAAAACATATCAACAGAAGACCAGTATATTGACTATTTTTTTGTTTTGGCTCCCACCTGCAGGCCATGTGTTGAGCCCCATGTAAACCCAAAGTGCACCATCTGCTGCAACAAACAGGCCACGGGCCACATGTTGAGTAGCCCTTATCTAGACCATAAAAGTGACTGAGTTGCAGAGATCTGTCAATTCAAAGTGTCTTTCAGGGCAGACCCAGGTGGCAGTCCCTGAGGATCTTGGGCTTCAATTCTGAGTCTCTGGGTCTGTCAGAGTTCAAACAGCCAAAAAAAAATGACACCTCCCCCCCCCCCCCACACACACACACCGTGGCTTTGTTTTATTTACTTTATTCAGCTTCCAGTTCCACAGACTGAGTTTCCTTTGCATGAAACATTTCCTGGGTGTAGTAGAACTATTAGCCAATCCTCTCTGTTGCAATGTTCCTTAATGGCTCATCTGATTGTGAGCTCATCTGATTTCTGGATTGGGGGTGGGGGAACAATTCCCATGCCTGAGTTCACACATGGAGAGAAAACATTTTCAGAGTTACAAAGCAACATTTACATATTTTCTTCTAGCCTGGATACAGGCATTACAAGTGAGATTAACACATGGAGCAACTTGCAACCATTTCACAAAAATCTAAACACTAAATACATTCTTATAGGACTAATTCCTATTGTGAGTAAAACTAACATACAGGTGAACTGGTCTGGTCTCCAGCTGTGAGTTTCAGTTCTTAGCTATTGCCTGCAGTCTATGCAAGAGCTGGCATCTGCCCTGTCAGCATTGCAGTTTTCACAACGTTCTATCCTTCAATGGTCAGTCTTTAAAGATCTCGAAGACAGCGTCGTAAACAGTGCATTAGTAACATTCATGGATGATAGTTCTTGTGTATGGGAATTGAGTAAGTATCCCTTTAAACAGTTTGTGAACTCTCCAATTCTGCTCACTGTTTTCTGTGTTTTAGGAACCAGAGAGCAGTAGCCTGTTTATATTGCTAAGTCTTTCATGTTATGTGTATTTAGCAAATACAGTTATTTGGATCCTATTGTGCCCATGTGGTTTCTATATATTATTTTTTGTGTAAATAACAAAAAAACCCCACAGTACTAAATTACGAAGAGTTGTGAACACCTGTGAGGACTAGAAAGTGATACAAAAGGATGAAAGAGAGGTTAAAAAGTGGGTGGTCTCTATAACAGCATAAATTTTTACTTGGAAAAACGCAGAAAAATAATCCAAGACATAAATATATAATGTGGGAATAAGCAATGTTGAAAGATATGGAGGGGTGATTATGGCCCACAAAATAGAAATGAGTGTTCAATAACATAGTGGGAAACACGACCAATGCAAATTTGGACTAGAAGTATAAAGATATCCTCATCATGAATGGTAACAGTTCTTTTCTGTAAGGCTACATCAACACTGCAGTGCTGTTTTAGGATATCAAATAGCTATTCCGCATCTTTTGAGCGTGCCCATTATTTTGAAATATAACAGGCTTGCTATTCTGATGTCCCTGTAAACCTCATTCCATGAGGAGTAAGGGACATTTCGGAATAGTGAAATAAGTGCTGTGTAGACAGCACCAAATTTTGAAATAAGCTATTTTGAAATTGACTCAAAATAAGCTATGCAATTTGCATAGCTCAAATTGAGGAGCTTATTCTGAGCTGCAGGTGCAGTGTAGACACACCCTAAGGATCTAGTATCAGATCACCTGGAATATCGCATTCAGTGCTGGGCACTGCATTATTAAGAAGGAGTTCAGAACAGAACAGCCAGTGGGGATTGATTTATGAAGAAAGGTTAAGAGCTATAGTTTCTATAATGTGGCTAAATGATAGGACTGTGATAGCAGCGCCTAACATCTCCAGGGTGTAAATACCAAACAGAGTAACTTTTAGTGTGATGCAAGAAGGTATAACTAGGAGTAATGGGAGTTCTGAGAAAGGGCACATATAACAACAGAAAAAGGCCCCCACCAGTGAAATGGTCTCACAAGGGAGGTGGCGGAAGCTCTGTCACTTGGCACATTGAAACCTGACTGCAAGCAACACCAGAACATAGGTTACAGGGAACTACTCTGCCTGGAAAGAGAGACATGGTGAGTGGCCTAACAGATCTTTTACATCTCTATTTTGTCTGATACGAAGATTTAAAAAAATTCAGGTCTTAGGCAGGTGTGGGTTAATGTAAATCACCAGGTGGAAACGCTTGCTTTAAATAATTGATTTTAATCAGCTTTTCTGTATTTACTTCAGTTCTTTTCTAAAGGAAGATGCATTCTCATTGGTTGACATAATTGTTGCTTTCATGGTGGGTGAGTCATGAATATTCATACTTTGAGAACTGAGCCAGTCAGAGCTTAGGTAGGGAGAAGCTCTAACAGACGATATGCGATCACCCAGGTGAGCTCAGTGGATGATGAGACACGTGACGGTGTCTCCTGGAGAGAGAGGCTGTGTCTCAGCACCTATGATAATTTTGCCAGTCTCTTGCACATGGTAGCACAGCTCCTGTACCTCCCGCCTCCATAGGCTCAAGCCCTTAATACAATATGTTGTATATTGTGTGTGATGTTGTATAAAAACAACTAGTTATGCTAATATGGACACCATTGTTACAACGTTGCCATAAATCTTGATCCAAGTGTGGTATCAATGGAAAGTATCAATGGAAACGTTACAGTCTGTCAAGTATGATAATCTGGTTAAATCCATGTATCAGCCCTGTATCTGAAGTTATGAATATTGACTATGTATCTGTATCTCAAACCTGTGTTGTGTGCCTGGATGACACCTCCCAGATAGATTTACATCAGACCTAGGCAGCTGTGTGTTGATGGCCCTGTAAGTATACTCAGCTGTCAATGGGCCACTGAAGGATCTCATCCCGCCCAGTATAGAATCATAATTGTAGGACTGGAAGGGATCTGAAGAGATCATCAAGACCAGTCTCCTGCCCTCATGGCAGGACTATGTGTTATCTACACCATCCTTGATGGAGTTTGTCTAACCTGTACTTAAAAATCTCCAATGGTAGAGATTCTACTACCTTCCTAGGCAATTTATTCCAGTGCTTAAGCTCCCTGACAGTTAGGAAGCTTTTCCTAATATTCAACCTAAACTGCCTTTGTTATAATTTAAGCCTATTGTTTCTTTTCCTACCCTCTGAGGATAATGAGGACAATTTATTCCCTCCTCCTTGAAACAACTTATGTACTTGAAAACTGTCTGCTCCCAGAGTCCCAGTCTTCTCTTTTCCAGACTAAAGAAACCCATTTTCTTTCAATCTTCTCTCAGAAGTCATGTTTTCTAGACCTTTAATTTTTATTGTTCTTTGGACTTTCTCCATTTTGTCCATATCTCTCCTGAAATATAGCACCCAGAACTAGACACAGTACTCCAACTGAGGCCTAATCAGGGCAGAGGAGAGTGGAAGAATTACTTCTTGGATCTTGCTTGCAACACTCTTGCTCATACATCCCAGAATGATTCCCCCTTCCCTACCCCTTTCCCCCCCATCAGTGTTCCACAGTTCATCATATTTAGTATATGGTCCACTATGATCCCCATATCTCTTTCCATAGTACTCCTTCCTAGGCAGTCATTTCCCATTTTGTATGTGTATAGCTAAGAGAGGCACGTAGCATTTGTCCTTATTGAACGTCATCCTGCTTACCTCAGATCATTTCTCCAGGTCATTTTTATTTTAATTCTATCCTCCAAAGCATTTGTAAACCCTCCCAGCTTATATCATCTGCAAACTTTATAAGTGCACTCTCTATGCTATTATCTAAATCAATGATGAAGATATTGAATGAAAGCAGACTCAGAAGTGATCCAGAAGGTTTTTTTTTTCCCCAGGGATTCCTCAGGGTATGCCTACACAGCAGGGCTAAAGCCGAAACAAGCTACACAACTTGAGCTACGTCAATTGTGTAGCTTAAGTCGAAATAGCTTATTTCAGCTTTTGGTGCTGTCAACGCAGCAGGGAGTCTGAGTTAGAGCACTCTTCCTCAGACTTCTCTTACTCCTCGTAAAATGAGGGTTATAGGAGGGTTGTAGGAGTTATGTTGAAATAACTGCTTGTAGTGTAGACGCGGACTATGTTATTTCAGAATAACGTGAGTTATTCCAAAATAATGCTACTCTGTACACATAGCCTCAGACAACAAGAAGCCAGTGGCCACTCCCTATGATGCTGCAAAACATATGGGGCAAGTGATATGCTCATGTAAGCCTGGACTCCATCTTGTGTCAGTAACTTTCCATAGACAAGGGCCGTAGGTTTTGTTTAGGACAGTAACTTTTTATGCATGTGTCAGAGCATATAAAACACATGTGAGACAACCCCATTTTGCCTCTTTCCGACTACAAATTCTCGGGACTGTGGATTTACAACTAAAATTAGTACTTTGAACTATGGTCTGAGGCCCTTCCAATCTTTTGGAAGTTACCAGACTTTTGCAAACTGACAAATATATACATATACCATTAACCATTTAAATTTTATTCTTCTCTTAATAAATCTTTGGTTAGTCAACTAAGGATTGGCTGACAGCGTGGTGTTTGGGAAAGATCTGAGATACATGTACTAAGGTTATATTAATTATAATAAGGTTTTCTTTTTAAGAATAAGCCTGTTTAAAATGAAATCTGAATTTAACATGAAATATGTTAAGGCCAAAACTTCTTAAAATCTCTTTAAGCATTTAAATAAAACAAAAATGTTGAATCCATGAGTTTTTCACAAAAAAACTTTGAGTTAAATGGTGCTTTTCCATATAAAGAAATTATCAGGGCGGGGTGGGGGGGTGCAGGGGGAGAATCTAACTGTTGAGGTCTATCCTGATAAATATGGCATAAGAGGTCATATACTATGTAATTCAGCAAGGAATCCAGCCAAAACATGCTGAGCACCCAGGATACAACTCCCTGGCCTAGGCTACTTCCTACCAGTTTCCCTCATGGTCTGCTCCATTTCCTTCCTCTAGCCTGGGTGCTTCTGCTGCGGTTCCCTGCTGACTGGCATTGGCATCTGGGTGCACCTGCGCTTTTCCTTCAGGAGCTCCTTCTGCACCTGCTTCCTCATTGGCAGACAGCCCAGACTGAGCTGCTCCACAGGCCTTTATAGCTGGCCTCCAGCTGGAGCATGCCCAGCAAGGCTGTGGGGGTGGGGCCTTCTCAGCCAGGCTTAACCCATGCAGCCCCAGTGCAGGGTTGGCACACCCCATTACACAAGCAAATGTGCCTTTCCCAGGAGGGGACTGACAGAATTTCTGGGCCCTTGGGCAAGGTGGAATTGGGGCCTAGCACCATGCTCCCGGAAGGGGTGTGGCCTCACACAGAAGGGGCAGGGCTGGGGTCAACCAGTCCTCAACACTGCTTGGATGTGCTGTGCTTCCTCCCTCCTGCCAGCCCTCAAAGCCATCTGGAGTGTGCTGTGCAGAGCTCCGATGGTGATTTAAAGGGCCAGTGGCTCAGGCTGCTGCAGCAGTAGCTGCGGCCCGGAGTCCTGGGCCTTTTTGAATAGCTGGGCCTGGAGGCATTTGCTCCTTTTGCCCTCTCCCTGTCAGCAGGCTTGGACTTTTCTAACATGAACTGCAAAACTGTGACCCACACTGTCTGGAATGTAATATTGTGCATGGTAACCATCTTCTTAGTCAGGATTTTGGTAAAACTTCCAGCTTTCTGGGTAGAAAATGTGAAAATTCCAGACGAGGAAAAACTAATCATGGCAAAGCAGATCAGAAATGGTTTCCTCTTGCATTGATATTGGAAGGGCACCTAACATATCAATGAGACAATCCTTTGCTGTAGATCTGCAGTCCTGGGAGGGCCCATGCCTGCCTTCTCAGAAGTGTTTGACTTTCTGACTTGCACATGGTTCATGCCTTGCCCACATTCACATTTCTAATTGGCTACCAAAATGACCATTGTCATTTAAATGCTGACAGGGCACTCAGTTCTATATAAGACACAAACAAGAAGACAGCCCTAGTGTCAAGGGGCTTACCCCCAAGATGTTTTAAAAGCACCCCTCTCTGGTCTGACAGTTCCCTGGTCTGACAGTTCCCTGGTCTCTCCTCTGCACTAGAGTGGCAGATTGTTCAGCCCACTGAACAAGGCAGTGAGTGCCATATTCCGGGAGAGGGGGGCTTTAAAGATTCTTATTGTTGTCTAGATATTCAGAGAGCGGGTGATCAAGGTGTAATTTCAGAGCAACAGGAACTAGCTAGTCACAGCAGAGAGGGGAAGGGAAACAATGTATGTCAGACAGCAGTAGCATGTACTGAATGCTTCACCTCATTGCAGAACCTTTCCTTAAGGTGCGTCCCATTGCTGCAGCATTGGTTTAACCCCACGCTCATTAGCTTTGACATTCTTGCTTGACTGTGCACCCTCTGTATTATCTAAGGCTGTTCTTGGAAGATAAGGGCTTTGTGTTCTGGCTATAAACAAAGATCTGTGGTAGAAATTCACTAGGAGTGCAGTCAGAGAGAAGCATCTGTTATATTGTGAGAGCCTTATAAAGTGTAAAATCTCTATTTATTTAAACCCACCTTTCCCCCCTCCAAACTCTTCTAGGGTAACAATGCTTTTACTCCTCCTCTCCAAAGTCTTTGTACTGAAAGCCATTTTGTCATCTTAGTCTAAAGCAATATAAAAATAATTCAAGCTGTATTCTCCCTTCTTCTACTCCCCTCCCCCATCTCACCCAACACTGAATATTTTTGGCTAAGATTTTCAAAAGTGACTAGTGATTCTGGGGACATCAATTTTTTGCGGTGTTTAGTGTAAGACACCTTAAGGTATCCTGACTAAGGATGTTAAATATCGGTTAATTGAATAGTCGACTAACCTCAAGAATTCTTGTTGGTTAGTCAACTATTCTATAGTCCCTGGGGCCGGGACCAGCAGCCAGTGCGCTCTGGCCCCACTGCTGAAGAACCCCCTGCCACTCTGCACTGCTGCCTCTGATACAGAGGCAGGGAGCCAGGTGGTAGCTGGTCTGCAAGAGGAGCCAGTTTAAAAACCAGCTCCACGTGCAGACCTGCTGCCTGTTGCCCCATGCTGCTGCCTCTAATAAAGAGGCAGCAGCGCGGGGTGGCAGCAGCCCCTGTCTAGGGTGGGTCTGAGCTCCTGGACCTGGTACGAGCCAGAACTGGGCTGCCTGCCTGCCTGGCTCCTAATACACTTTAAATGCAGAGCCACAGCAGGGGTAGGTGCTGGATCCGTTTCTAGCCAGGACTGAGACAGATTGCTGGCCAGCCTGCTAAAAAATTTACTGGCAAGTGGTGGTGGGGAAAGCATGTAGTCTATAGCCTTAACCTATAAGCATTTACTTATTGGTTAATCGGTTGATTGACTATACTATTACATCCCTAATCCTGACTTAGCAAGGAGAAGTGGTCAGCATTTTCTTCAACACTCATGCCCTTTTAAAGTATTCTATAATTGCATTCTCATCACCCAATGTGTCCTAAAATCTTGCGGGAACACCAAGTTTGGAATACAGGTTTTTAGAAGAGAAGAGAAGAGAAGAGAAGAGAAGAGAAGAGAAGAGAAGAACATAAGAACGGCCGTACTGGGTCAGACCAAAGGTCCATCTAGCCCAGTAGCCTGTCTGCCGACAGTGGCCAGCACCAGGTGCCCCAGAGAGGGTGGACCGAAGACAATGATCAAGTGATTTGTCTCCTGCCATCCATCTCCAGCCTCTGACAAACAGAGGCCAGGGACACCATTTCTATCCCCTGGCTAATAGCCTTTTATGGACCTAACCTTCATGAAATTATCTAGCTTCTCTTTAAACTCTGTTATAGTCCTAGCCTTCACAGCCTCCTCTGGCAAGGAGTTCCACAGGTTGACTACACGCTGTGTGAAGAAGAACTTTCTTTTATTAGTTTTAAATAAAAGAACCCATTAATTTAATTTGGTGTCCTCTAGTTCTTCTATTATGGGAACTAATAAATAACTTTTCTTTATCCGCCTTCTCCACACCACTCATGATTTTATACACCTCTATCATATCCCCCCTAAGTCTCCTCTTTTCTAAACTGAAAAGTCCCAGTCGCTTTAACCTCTCTTCATATGGGACCCATTCCAAACCCCTAATCATTTTAGTTGCCCTTTCTGAACCCTTTCCAAGGCCAAAATATCTTTTTGAGGTGAGGAGACCACATCTGTACACAGTATTCAAGATGTGGGCATACCATAGTTTTATACAGGGGCAATAAGATATTCTGGTCTTATTTTCTATCCCTTTCTTAATAATTCCTAGCATCCTATTTGCCTTTTTGACCGCTGCACACTGTGTGGAAGTTTTCAGAGAGCTATCCATGATAACTCCAAGATCTCTTTCCTGATTTGTCGTAGTTAAATTAGCCCCCATCATACTGATAGTTGGGGTTATTTTTCCCGATGTGCATTACTTTACACTTATCCACATTAAATTTCATTTGCCATTTTGTTGCCCAATCACTCAGTTTGGTGAGATCTTTTGGAGTCCTCACAGTCTGCTTCTGTCTTGACTATCCTAAACAGTTTGGTATCATCTGCAAACTTTACCACCTCACTGCTTACCCCTTTCTCCAGATCATTTATGAATAAGTTGAACAGGATTGGTCCCAGGACTGACCCTTGGGGGACACCACTAGTTACCCCTCTCCATTCTGAAAATTTACCATATATTCCTACCCTTTGTTTCCTGTCTTTAACCAGTTCTCAATCCAAGAAAGGACCTTCCTCTTATCCCATGGCAATGTAATTTACACAAGAGCCTTTGGTGAGGGACCTTGTCAAAAGCTTTCTGAAAATCTAAGTATACTATATCTACTGGATCCCCCTTGTCCGCATGTTTGTTAACCCCTTCAAAGAACTCTAATAGATTAGTAAGACATGATTTCCTTTACAGAAACCATGCTGACTTTTGTCCAACACATTATGTTCTTCTACATGCCTCACAATTTTATTCTTTACTATTGTTTCACTAATTTGCCCGGTACTGAAGTTAGACTTACCAGTCTGTAATTGCCAGGATCGCCTCTAGAGCCCTTTTTAAATATTGGTGTCACGTTGGCTACCTTCCAGTCATTAGGTACGGAAGCCGATTTAAATGATAGGTTACAAACCACAGATAATAGTTCAGCAATTTCCCATTTGAGTTCTTTTAGAACCCTTGGATGAATGCCATCCGGTCCCGGAGATTTGTTAACATTAAGTTTTTCTATTTGTTCCAAAACCTCCTCTAATGACACTTCAATCCAGGACAGTTCCTCAGATTCATCACCCACGAAGGACGGTGCAGATTTGGGAATCTCCTAACGCCCTCAGCCGTGAAGACTGAAGCAAAGAAATCATTTAGTTTATCCGCAATGGCTTTATCGCCCTTGATTGCTCCTTTTATATCTCGATCGCCTAGGGGACCCACAGGTTTTTAGCAGGCTTCCTGCTTCTAATGTACTTAAAAACATTTTGTTATTTCTTTTGAGTTTTTGGCTAGCTGTTCCTCAAAATCTTTTTTGCTTTTTTATTACATTTTTACACTTGATTTGACAGTGTTTATGTTCCTTTCTATTTATCTCACTAGGATTGGACTTCCACTTCTTAAAAGATGCCTTTTGTCCTCACTGCTTCTTTTACATGGTGGTTAAGCCACGGTGACTCTTTTTTAGGTCTCTTGCTATGTTTTTTAATTTGGGCTATACATTTAAGTTGGGCCTCTATTATGGTGTCTTTAAAAAGCTTCCATGCAGCTTGCAGGGATTTGGCTCTAGTCATTGTGCCTTTTAATTTCCGTTTAACTAACCTCCTCATTTTTGTGTAATTCCCCTTTTTGAAATTAAATGCCAGAGTGCTGGACTGCTGAGGTGTTCTTGCCACCACAGGAATGTTAAATGTTATTATATTATGGTCACTATTCCCAAGCGGCCCTGTAACAGTTATCTCCTGGACCTGATCCTGTGCTCTACTCAGGACTAAAGAGAAGAGTCTAACTATTATTATGGATTTATTCTCAAAATAACTGAAATGAGAAAGCTTGCAACAGAAATAGTTCTAGTTATTTTGGTAGATTTGGAAAGGATTGGTTCATATTTGACAAAGTTAGGATTATTTGGAAGTTGTATGTGAAGGATGCACTGCATGAGGAACAGACTCTATGTATGCACAGCTTGGAAACACACACCTTTCTAAACAAGCTGCGAGCCAGCAGCCTTTGAGTCTGAACTTTCTAAAGTCCTGTCCAGCCCTCCAATCTTCACTAACTCCCCATATTTTTCAGTATGTGATTGTTGGATCACACATTCAGTTCAAATTTCCCAGGCTCTCAGGATTTGTCTCCTGGAATGCACTGGGGCTTCTCAAGCCAGGACACTTGAAAAGGACGATTGAGGACTGGGTTTCCACTCAGTGCCTCTTTGCAGAGAGAGCCCTGTGACTTGGAAGCAGAGGGCAGTGTATCGCATTCAGCATTGACCTCAACGGATACATAATAGAGCAGGGTTCACAGAATCCAATATGTGACGCTAGTGTTCTGTGATTTCAAATGGCCAAACCTTTGTGAGCTGCTGTGCTGTGTGTTTTGCAGGGCATAGGAGTTAAGATGGGGAAATAACAGAGAGATATTTGGGGCTTCAGCAAGGATGTGGGGGTGAGGAAGAGAAATGGGTGGATGACAGAACATGGGGCTCCTGAGGAAGAAACAAGCTGAAAATGGGTGGAAATTAAACACTAAATACAGAAGGGAAAAGAGATTGTGGGCAGAAGGGTGGAAAAGAATGGGCAGAAGGGTGGAAACCAGAATGAAGGGATAAAAATGTATCTGAAATGTTACTAAATAGGAGAAAGAAAGCGACCAAAGGTCAGAAAATACCAGGAGGAAATAGAAGAAACTTGAGACAGGGAGAATCCAAAAGAGAGACAAATGTGGGAAAGAGAAGAGACAGGGCTCAGAGAAAAAACATTACTGACATTTTGCAAACAACTAAACTTCATAGGAAAATTTGTCTGGGCGTAACCACAAAAATGTTCTGAAGGGAAAAAAATGCACCAAGGACATATGTGCTGCAAAAAAGGTGGGAAAATGGGGGTAGTAAAGAGCTGGAGCAAGCAGAGAGCTAGGACCCAATCCTGCTCCCTTTAAAGTCATTCGGAGAATATCCATTGACTTCAACCGGAGCAGGTTGTACCTAGTGTTTTTCCCACTGAAATCTATTAGCACTGAAGGCAGCATCTCACAGCCTTGGGCCTGAGACCTCTTCTTAAACATACAGAGCACTGTATGTATTTTACACAGAGTATCAAAGAGGCAGCAGTTTCCACTAGGAAGGGCATAGTTGCTTGGAGATTTGAATGTGATTTCCTGCCAAACTGTTAAAACCTCTTTTCTCCTCTCTCTTCCCCTTCCCCCCCTTCTCCATCCAATAGCCCTCTTTCTTCCCAAAGAATAGCCAGGGTGCCTCTGAAAGCAAACAAGGCACAGGACAGGTTTGGCAGGACCTTGCAAAAGAAAAATATTCTCCCTCCATCTCAGCAGTTCTGACTAATGATCTCTATAGCACGCTTTGGTGCAGACTTCAAAGTCTTTGTAACTGAGGTTGTCTCAAAGGGGCTTTGAAACACAGAAGGACATAAGTGAGAGGGCTAGTAGGAAACGAAATACTGACACTGAACAGATTGCCGGTAGTACCTCCCTGGGTTGCACGGCTTTCTAAAAACTATGAGAAAGAATTCTCTCTTTACCCCCGCAGAATTATAACCACCGCTGATAGCATGGGGGAGATGAATGCTTCCTGTAGAGCTGCTCTGTTGATTCCCTGCAGTTCATCTGCCACACCCACACCCGCACTCACTGCATCCTTCCTAAGGGAATGCTACCTTAGCCAGCGGCGCCTTCTGTTGCTCCAGCTGTAGGCCCACAAACAGGCGCGTCTGGTGCACTTCAGTGCTGACTCTGTTGCTCCAGCTCCTGGATCTGAGCAGAAAGACTGCCTGTCATGCTGGGTTTGCATGATGTGGAGAGGACTGTAAAGCAAACTGGAAGGAAACCACCAAACTCACTTCTCCAGTCACCGTCTAAGCCAGAGCCTCCCGCTCCAGCACTAGGCATCCCAGGAGAAGGCTGTTATGGTTACACCTTGCAAGGTGGGTTCCAACCCAGACTTTTACCCAATAAGTTTTCTCTGTTTTATTCTTGCTTTCTTCCTTGCTTTTAGACCCATACAACTCCAGTTAGTGCCCAGCCCCTGTGTCTGCAAGAAGTTTCCAGTGAAATGCCTTGGCCTTCATGGCTGATGAGCCTTGTATGTAGCATAGCGTCTTGGGAGGTGGCTTTCATTATCCCTAATCTATAAAGGAGCTTAATTAAGTGCTGTCTACACTGCAGACCTGACAGAGGCACAAATATACTGCTGTAGCTGTCCTGCTGTCCATGTAGCTGAGGCTCAATGCTAACAGGAGAGAGCTCCTGTCAATTAAACCACTCCCAATGAATGGTGGTAGCTATTTCAGCAGGAGGGGGGGTCTCCTGCTGACGTAACACCACATAAACTGGCACTTTTGCCAGTCAAACTTATGTCAGTCGGAAGGGTGTTTTTTCACACCCCTGAGTTTGACAAACCCTTTTTCTGACAAAAGTGATAGCCTTACTTCTTCTCCTGAGCCTGAATAAAGGGTGGCCAGCACATCCATAAGCTTCAGTGAGGTCTGGGATTGCCTCTAGAGCAAATGCATACTTCATGGCAGCTGGTAAGATCTTACAGAATAACACTTTCCCTTCACCTCAACTCTGTCCATTGTCTCCACGGAGTTTTAAATGGTAACACCCTGAAAGATTTATCCTAGGACTACACTAGAAAATTAGGTTGGCATAAATACATCACTCATGGGGTGAGTCAAATCCACTGCCTGAGCTGTGTAGTGAAGCTGAACTAAAGATGTCAAGTATTGGGTAATTGACTAATCGAATAGTCGATACATTTTTGCATTGACTATTTGATCTGTCGCTAGGGCACCTCTGCCTTTGAAATGTAGCAACAGCCCAGCTGATCCCAGGCTCCACACCACACTGCCACTTTGAAATGCCACAAGGAGACTGACTGACGCCAGGCTCCCCGCAGCATTCAAAGTGGCTGAGCTGCACAGAACAGCTGACCCCGGGCTTGTGCAGTGCTGCTGCTTTGAAGTATCCCCCTCTTCTCCCCATTGTTGCCTCTATCTGATAGAGGCAGCAAGGGGGAGGGGAAGTGACTAGTTGTCTAGTGGACTACTCTTTCACATCCCTAAGCAGAACTAAGTCCCTGTATACACAGTGAGGGAATTCTTCTACCTAGGGGAGATGGACTACCTATGCCGATGGGAGAACCTTTCTCATTAGCTTAGTAGTGTCTACGCTGGAGCAGTATGGCTCTGCTGCCATAGCGTTCTAAGTGTAGACAAGCCCTTAGACAGAAAGAAGAAAAATAATTCTAAAAATGACAGATTATCCAGTGCTGAGGGATACATTGTGTGTTCACTGTCTGCTGTTCCATAAACCACTGAATGCTGATCCCAGTTCCTTTGGGGCTGCTACTGAAAAGTAGCCAGTGGAGCCCCAAAAGGCCATTATCACCATTCTACCATCCTACGAGGTTGGGGGTGTGCCAGGGTTGTGCAGGTTTTGTGGGTCCTGTTTCTTTTTCCAAAGTTTGTGACATGCATTTTATTCAGACGTCCATTTAAAAAGCCCAGAGACTTAAGCTGGAACTGTTCTGAGGAGCAGCACACATGAGTAAAGCAACACAGGTGAACTTTCCGAATGACCAGTTCAGGACAGTATGGAATCCAAGTTTGCCGATGTCTCCAAGATAAGCAGGAACAGTTGAATTGTCCTTTGTTGCCAGCAGCTAGTGACACCTCATCTACCCTTAACTGTTTGTATTGGCAATCTAACTGGAGTGATGTCAAGCACACAAAGATTGAGAACACCTTGATCCTGACTGTTCCAACAACACGCCAGCTTGGCTGGAGCCTGGTGAGTGGTGACAGAAAACACTGTAGGGCCACCCATAGACAGGGCTGTTGACAGCCATGAAGTTACAATATTTACCAACTCCTACTCATGGAAAATACAGGCTTCTTCAACTTCTGTACATTTCTGCTCCACAGCAAGACCACACAATGTCTGCTCAAAGATGATATTTAAAAAAATGTATGGCTCACCACACAAAGAACCTATTGATTCTGGAGGTGCAAGTTTAACTATGCTTTGATAATTGCCAAACACAATGAAGGCCCGTGGACACTAGGGGTTTATGGTAGAAAGTGCTTCTACTGCATTTTCAGAGTCTATGTGAACTTCACAGAGTGAGCACGATACAGATCTGGGTATGTCTACACCACAACACTTTCAGAATAACTAGTGCTATTCCAAAGTAATTTAGTCCACGTCTACACAGCAGGCAGTTATTTCGAAATAGTGTCAAAATACTGTCAAGCTGGAGGACCTCTTACTCCGACTCCTGTAACCCTCATTGCATGAGGAATAAGGGGAGTCAGAGGAAGAGCACTCTATTTCAAAATAAGTGCTGTGTAGACACTCCCTACATCGAAATAAGCTATTTCGAAATAAGATACACAACTGTCGTAGCTCAATTTGTGTAGCTTATTTCGAGTTAAGCCCTGCAGTGTAGACGCACCCAGAGTGACAAACAAGAAACAAAGGATGAGAGGCTGCCCTCAGTGAAGTCTCCTGGGAATTCTGTGGTTGACTTCAATAGGAGCTGGATTGGTCCTGTCACGAACGTCTGCATTCTAGTCTTCACTCTGCCAGAGGTATCAAGTCGTGCTAGAATGCCCCAGGACACCCCTCTGCACTGCTCTGAGGAGCTGTCACGGCATTCCGGTGCTTACCACCAGTCCCAGAAGTGCATTCTGGAGGCTCTACATCTTCGACCTTTTCTTTATTGGCAGTATGTGCCAGCACTGCTCTTATCAGGACTGGCACACTTGCTGTGTAGCCCCTGCCTTTTTAAAAATAGACTAGGTTTGGGGGGCCTCAGTTTTTGGCTGCCCACCCGTGAACACCTCAGCCTGGATTACTTAAACCTCAGCTAGGTTTTGATTTCAACATGGGGGCCAGCAAGACCTGGAGGCAGGAGCTCACGGGGCCGGCAGCCTGTGAGGCTGGCGTTGCTGGGAGTGTTTAAGCTGTGTAACCAATGGAATTTTAATTAGTTACACGGTTATTACTTTTTAACCTTTCTTACACCTGCCCATCTGACCCTCTTGATCTACACACAGGCAGCAAGTCCATGCCACCACCCAGGTTGCAACGTTCACATAGCTATTTTTAGTGTGTGCTAGCCCTAACTCATGTCTCTCTGCCTAGCCTGAGAGGCACACTCTCACCAGCAGGGAAGACAATGCTTGGGTGTGCCTCAGCCTCACTGCTGTTCTTGTGCACCAACGGCGAGCCTCCTTCTACAGAAGGCCAGCACTTGGACCCTCAGAACATGGCTTAGGTGGGACCTTTGTGTTGCACAGGCCTGGTGCGGACTCTCTACACAGGCGTGTGAATGCTGCTTCTTAAATAGGTCCCCATTCAGCAAAGCGTAATGTTAAAGTTAAGCATGTGCTTCGGTGCTTTGCTGAATCGGGGCCTATTTCAAGGTTAGCATTCAGACCGGCTGTGGAGAGGGTGAATTCAAAAACCCGGTGAAGTGGGTGGAGGGAAGCAGAAAGGATCAGAGCAGAGAAATGCCTCCGGCGTTTCATTTCTCACAGGGAGTGGAGAGCATGGAAAGTTGTGCAGGGAACCCCCTGAGAAAGAAGCCTTCTAGGGAAGAATAATTTGATGCAGTTTATGCAGATGAATAAGACTGCAATCACGTAATCTGGAATCACTAACCCAGAAAGGAAACGGTGATTATTGTGGCATGTCCTCCTCAGACCCAAGAGGCTGCCTGTTTGCCTCCAAGTGCCATGTGAGAAAGAAAGCACATAGTTAATTGCTGTGGTGACACACCATCCAGAGGTTACGATTATTTATGTGGATTCTTCCTGGTTTGTGACAGGGCTGGCAGAGTGGTACAGAATGTTTTATCAGGTATTGGAACAGAAGGTGCCAATAGCCAGCCACTGCCAGAGTGATCTCTGAGGCTGACAGGAACATGGAGTGGGGTTGGAAGGGTGCGAAAATAGAGCATAGCATGGAAGAGGGGTTTCTAAGGCTAGCATCTCCTGTCTCTTAGGCTGATGGGGGGTGTTAGAAGTCTCCCTGGTACTCAGCTCCCTCCATCAGGCTGGCGCTGAGGCAAATGGAAGTGCAGTGCTAGGAACCGTGGGACTCCCGTGCTGTTTAATCAGGCTAGTGCAAGTTCAGGTGGAAGCACAGTCACTGGGGGTTGAGGAATGCCTCCTATGGGCTCACTCAGGGATCTCACAAACATTCCATCTCCGCAGGAAGTGACCTACATCAGAACACAAGAGCTGAACTCCCTCTACCTGTGGGCAAGTTTGGACCCACACCTGGAGCCGGTCTGTGCACCTCAGGCCTGTCGCCAGTCCCACCAGTATTCTGCAAAGGTAAGGCCCAATCATTATGCTTTGGGCCCATCAAAGAGCACTTTACAAGGTGTGCTGAGTTTGACTTCAGTGGAGATATACCAATTTACACCAGCTGAGGCTCTTGCCCATTTTATTTGCAAGGCACTTTGGAGAAGAAGATGTTTAGCCAAGGAATCCCAGACTGTTCTAGAACTTCATTGTGTCATCCAGAGCCTTCTTCTCAGGTGGGCGCACACACATTGGTAGCTTCTGCAAAGCGCTTTTTCCTTGTGTCTGCATCATCTGCAGTGTATAGCTGAGTTCAGAGCACCCTCCACTTCCACCAAGGCTGGCAGAACAGCATGCATCTGTGACTCTAGCTTACTGTTATTAGGGCTGCCTGCCTGCAGAGCATAGCCAGTTCTGTTGCTGCCCTGAAAGCCAATCCAAAGGTCACTTATGACTCTCTTCTGTTCGGAAAATGAAACACTTGATTGCTGCATTTTTATAGATACATGCCTTGTTGTTTAGGTTACTGCTCAGGGGGCCTGAACTCTATTAAGATTGCTCTTGACATAGTGGCTTTGGCATAGATAGAAAATATGCAGGTTGAATAAGAGAGAGAAATACGTGGGATGGGAGAAACGCAGGCACCTATTGCAATAACCCTTGTGCTTAGCAAATTGTTTTTGCAAAAGGGGGGAGGAGAATTTCAGGAAGACAATTTGTTCTTGACACATGCCTGTGTAGGGCTCACTGTGCGGGGGACTGGAGCTTTTGAAGGTTTGTGGAAGCAAAGAACTGTACGTATAAACCACGGTGCAAAAATATAAGCAGAAAACTATTTTAAAAGAATGAATGCACACTGTATGTTTAAATGAGGGAATACAGTAGTTGGAGTATGGGCCTGGGAGCCCTTGCTTGCATTTTTGGCTCAGCCGCTGAGTCACTGTGTAATCTCAAGTATGTCAGATGTAGGGCAATTTGCAAAGGCAGGCCACAGCGGGAATTGGTTTTTCAGTATGGAACTTTCAGAACTGCGTGTGAACGGCCAGAGGTTCTGAAAATCTGGTCTCTATTCGGCATGCCCCAGCTGTATGGGTGCTCTGGAATATAACCTTAAGGCAGGGGTTCTCCAACTTTGTGATACCGCGAACCCCCTCTAAGTTGCTCGGGACCCACAGTTTGAGAAACGCGGCCTTAAGGGGTTTCAAAAGGCAGCTATTTCATTAGTTTCCACTACCGAGTGTTGTGCCCACCTGTTGCCAAATGCAAAAATGTTCCTGCACAGCTCCAGGATCCCAACACTGAGGAAGAAGCCAAACGAGATTTGTATGGTAACTGCTAGGAAGATGAGCTGGAGACACAGGAAACAAAAGTCAACAGAAATGCTTGGATGACTCTGACTTATCCCATCATTTACACTTTGCTTGCTCAGACTTGATGTGCTCCTCCCAGCCTAAACAGGAGAGAAGGTTGGCACCTGCATAAAGGAGCTTTGAGACACAGTGAGTGAAAGCCACTTGGTCTGGAGGTGACAAAAGCATCCATCTCTGTGGTCCAGTCCTCCTCCAAGAAGAAAGATCAGAGTTTCTGAGTGATTGGAAAGAGAAAGACAAAGTCCCCAGGAAAGCAAAGTGGAGTCTATCATGTGTTTAGAAATCAGACAGACCATGCATTGTAATGAATTGTCTGTCTCAAAAGCTTTCTTCTGGATGTTTCTTGGAGTGTTCTATCTGGGGAGAACAGTACTGGAGGATACCCCATTATTTATTTGGAAAGAAATCACTTTCCCTGTGGGGAAAGTGTCTGTTTTAGAAAAGAAACAGCTATTCCGAAAAGGGCAATACAATCCCTGTGGCAATGCCTTGTTGGCACCTGCTCGGAACTCCTTTTGCTTTGATCAGTGACTATGTTGTCCCTCTTGCAAGGTTGCAAACCAGGAAGGATACCAACCCCAGGATCATGAGAGACAGCAAGACTTTGCTAAAGCAGAGGCAGGACTACTGGATGTTGGCTACTAACCTGCTTGCTAAGCCCTGGTCTACATTGGGGAGTTATTTTGAAACAACCCCCCTTAGGTTGAATTAATAAGCTAAGTATTCACAGTAACCAAGCCTGTTATTTCAAAATATTGGTTATTCTGAAATCTACACTCCTGCTTTCCTTGGGGAATAACACTTATTTTGAAAGTTATTTCAAAATGGCATTAGCGTGGATGCTCCAGTGTCGCTATTTTGAAATAACTACTCCCCAGAGGAATTCAGTCAAATTAATCGCAAGTGCTTCCTGGGGCTCTAAATCAGGGTAGGGCATCCACAGTAACAGAGCCTGCCTTGGACTAATTTTGAGGTCCCTTGTAGAGGGGTGATAGAAATGTAGCCGTGTTAGTCTGGTGTAGCTGAAACAAAATACAGGACTATGTAGCACTTTAAAGACTAACAAGATGGTTTATTAGATGATGAGCTTCCGCATGCTATTTCGATTTTGTTATTATGTCGGATTTAGTTATTTCAAAATAAAATTATTTATTTTACACTAATTTCCTAGTGTAGACATGCCTTAAGAATGACTGTCCTTCCTCTAAGGGACATAACTAACCATCAGAGAGAAAAGAACAGCTAGGTCTGCAATCAAAAGTCATGAAGTGTTTTGCAAAAATGATTGTTCAGACTGGAGCTTTTCAGAAGGACATCTGCCAGCTGTCCATATTCATTTAGGTGGCAGGGCAACTGTTTATTATTTTGAGATGTGGAAGCAGAGTTCCAAGGCCTCAGAATGCAGTTATCCATGCAGACGTGCTCTGAGATGAGGTGCCTTGAACTGGAATGACAGTGGAAACAGGGATCGTGCAGTTAGAACAGATTCATGTAAGGAAAATGGGGGCTTGGCAGCATAAGGGTGAGGTAACCCACCAGAACTTCACAGGAGCAAGAAATTCACAATGCATTCGAGGAACTAGTGGCAAAGTTTTAGAGTCTCCAGAATGACCCTTGAGGCTAAAGACAGAGATTATGCTGGTGAGTGCAAGGAATTAGTCATGGAACTTTGTAGAGACAGAAAACTGGCTGTCTTCAGCTACCTATTGTTTGTAACCCAGTTTGCAACCCTGGGTCCCTATTGGATTCACAGTTGCTTCTGGAGGTAGCTGTGACCAAGGTGGCATTTAACAACTGCTTAGCCAACAGTCTGCCTCATCTCCTATCAGATGCAGACTGGGCCACAATGACCTATTTCTTTTTCTCCTCAGGACAGAATGACCGACTGTAACATTCTGTATATGGGGCTGTGCCTTAACACCTTCTTGTAATTTCTGCTGGTGCAAAAGACTGGGCTATCAGTCAAGGAATATTTCTTGTAGGGAGTATGTCAGTGCTCCATGACTTGCACAGGTTACCAGTTTGCTTCTGGGGCAGTTTAAGCTTAACTTAATTTAGCTTGTAAATGCCTTACTATAGTTTGGGCCTTGGTTCACCACTCTCCCCGTGTCCAGTCATGGCAGTGGAGATCAGCCAAGAAGCTTGAGTTAGCACCCTCTTGTTGGAATTGTAATGGAAGTGAGGGGCAGATGTTTCCCACTGTAAGATTCTCAGCTGTGGAACTAGTTCCCTGCCTTAGTCCAGGATGCTGCTGGTTGAACATTTTTCTTTTAAACTTTCTCTTTTTTCTTCTTCTGGGAAATAGCTCTTTGGCCAAAATGAAAATGATTTCTTTTCCTTTATTGAAAACCACAACCTGAACATATTTTGTTTCATTGACAAAACTGGAAAAAAAACTTAGTAAAATTTTTTGGTCCAAGTGAAAAAAATGTTTTTTTTACCGCCTGCCCCTCCAGAATTCTCTGTCCTTCCAGTGATATCAGAGGTCCATGCTTCAGCCCCATGCTTTGTGCCGATGGACAAAGCTGTGGGGGAAGGACTCATTTTGCTGATCAGTTGATGACCTGGAGCATGAGACTTGGGTTAATTCCAAAATGGTTCCAATTTCCTATTCCTAATGTCACCTTAAAATGACTGCAGCATATAGCACTTGTCATTAGGACAAAAAAAGTAGTGTTAGCATCCATTGCTGCTTTGCCTTTGGCCATCTGAGCAGCCCAAGCCCAGCAAACATATTTAGGAACCAAAGCAAAATATCTTTATATTATCAGTGTTCTCCCTACTGGAAACAGCTGCTGTGCCATTAGTATTGGCTGGAGCACTTTTTGTGTGTGCGCGCGCTTCAACTGTAATAAAGATTTCAATTATTCATCAGCACAGAAGCTTTAGACAAATGCCCAGTTGTTGTTCTGCTACAGCTAACTAGCCTTCTGTTTCTTTTAGAGGTATTACAATCCTCTTCCTGTGCCAGAGAACCTATGCAGAGTACAGATCAAAGGAAGATTTGGTGCCCTGCCCTTACTACTAAAAAGTTTGCAAAGTAATGAGTTGAACCCTGGGTCTGAACAGGTCCAGGAACATGTTTCATATTGGAATAGCAGGTTGTAAATCTTTCCTTGAGATTATAATATTTTGCATTTCTATAACACCTTCCCTATGAGGATCTGAATGCACCTTTAACCTTACAAGATCCCTGTTAGGCAGATGATGATAATCATTTCCCATTTTACATCTGGGGAAACTGAGGCACAGCTATGTTCACATTGGAATATCATGACTTTGGTACAGAACCCAAATCAGCTAACTCTCTGTTCCATTTCACCACTAGCAAATGTTCACTTTCATCCCTCTCAGGATGTGGGACTGTTTCACCACAAAAAGGAATATCAGAGATGGGGTTGCTGGGGAAATTCGCTCACAGTGAGGTGTGGGAAGAACTGATGTTAACACTGACTATGTAAAACCTGTTCCAGAACAGGTGAAGCCACCTCCCCTGCACACTCTTATGTTAGTGGGGGGAAGGGATTTAAGGGAATCACTTTGTATGTCACCGCACACACAAAAAGCAGCAGTGCTGGTTCTATGCAGTAGCCCCAGGAACTTCCAGAGTTTGTTTCATGTCCATCAGCGTGTGTCTTACAAATGTCATATATGTGCATCATCGTACACCTGCAGGCCCTGGAGGGATTTGGAACGATGAAGAAACAGAGTCGAGGAACAGCAGGATTTAGCATTCAGTGCAACAAAGCCTTTTACTCTGGGAAAATAAAATGAGCACAGCCCCAGTAAGTGAAGATGGTGCCACTTGGCACTCTTGACTCCTTAATCACTGCCAGAAACAAAACACACAGCAAAACCATGCTCTCCGCTGCTGGCGAACAGCCCTTGGGACGTGCTCTTGCAATTGGGCTGGCGTAGCGTGGTCAGTCCTCCAGCTCCCTGCACTGCTGGGTCTGATAACTTTTCCACTCATTCTTCAACCCCAGTGTCTTTGCGGACACCACCTTGCAGCACATCAGCAGGGCTGCTTGAGCAGGTGGCTAGCAGTTGGAGGACTTGACTGACTTTTTTTTTTTAAGAGGCTTTATGTTGGCTTTCTGCCAGGGAAAACTGACCACTAAAGATCTGGTGGCAAGATGGGGAAATCCAAGCAATTAAGAAAGATATAGGGTGTTAGGGTGCAGTGATGCTTAAATATAGACTTAAGAGCCCAAATAAATGGCCTGATTTCCAAAAGCACTATGCAACCAGTAGTTCCCATTGGTTTTTGTGGGAGCTGTTGGGAACTCGGTCCTTTTGAGAGTCAGACAAATTATTTTCATGCCTAAATATGGATTCAGCAGCTTAACTTCAAGAACCCCCTTTTGAAAAACTTGGCTATAATCTTTTACAATTTTTGTGTGAATATTAGCACTGGTGAAAAGTGTTTGGCTTGGCAGCCTTGCGCAATCAAGTCCTCTCTCACGGACTGGATTCATGAGGATTCACGGGAACCTATGCTCCACTTTCAGGGCAGATGTGTTGCTTGCTTGTCCTTATGTAGCAGTGTGCAAATAAACTCACAGCAAACCAGAGCCAAGACAGAGTTCCGTTCGGTTTTCATCCAAAGGTCATAATTCTGCTTCTGCTTGTTTAAACACGTTGCAATCCCTTTTCATGAACCTGGCTGATTTTTGTGTTTACAAGGAAGACTTCAAAGATCCGAGTTTCACCTGGTTGGATTTTTGTTGTAGGCATTCTTCATAACTCGAACCTGCTGAGCAAGAATACAAGGTAGTATGGGGAAACTGCATAACTGCTGCCCATGCTGTCTGTATTTGTCGAGTGGATAAATAGCAGGCTCCCAAGTGTCAATCCTGTATCTAACAAGGATAGCAAGTCACTTCCAGAAATCATTGAAGCCAGTAACAAAACTCCCATTGGGTATGTCTAGACAGCAGGGCTATTTCAGGATATCTTTGGTATCTTTCACTATAATCCACTGGTCCACTCATCTGGCACTTTCCCCTCTCCCAGAATGATGGAAACAGAGGGGCCAGGATAGATGCTGCTAATTCAGGATTTACCTTGAAAAATTCTTCAGTCAAATTATTCTGACCAGGAGCTTTTCCATTTTGTAAGGATTTGATGACTTAAATGATCTGTTGGGGTGTATGGATTGATATCAAGATTTTCTTCTGCCTCCTGGATGTTTGCTTCCTCTTTTGGTTGCTCCCTGTTCAACAATTCTTTGAAATGCTCTGTCCAGTGCATTTCTTGTTCTTTTTCTGTTAGTAGGTGGACTTGTTTCTCTTGGATGAGAGTGTTTGTTGGTGTCTGCCATTTACCTCTGATAAATCACATCATTTTGTAGACTGTTCCTTATTCACTACGAGCAAATGAATCCTCTGCTTGTGTTGCCAGATTATCAATATAATGTAATTTCTCCACTCTCACAGGGCACTTGACCTCCTGGCATGCCTTGCTGTACTGTTCAGGGTATTTGTCATTTAGCTTCTGGGATTTTGTGCCTTAAACTTTTTTCTTCAGGGGTTGTCTGGTTTCCATGGCATTCCATGTGCTAGGAGTAATCCACTCCTTCCACCCTTTCTGCCTGTAGCTCCTTTTAAAAAGGATGTTGACATATTGGCGAAGTTGCTGAAAAGAGCCACACACGTGGCTGGAGACCTGGAGAAAACGTCTTAAGGTGAGAGACTCACTGAGCACAATCTGTTTAGTGGATCAAAAAGAAGGTTTAGAAGCGACTTGATAACTGTGACTAAGTACCTTCACTGAAGGCTTCTCTGAAGGCTTGTTAACCTAGGGAGGGTGGCTTAATGACAACTGATGGCTGGCAACTTAAATTGGAAATTAGCCACAACTTTGTAACAGTGGTGGTGGTGAACCAGTGGAAATGGTGGATTTTGCATCTCTTGAGGTCTTCAGATTAATATTGGATGCTTATCTGGAAGAAATGCTTTAGCCAGACACAAAGTTATTGGGGTAATTGGATGAAATTCAGTGGCTGTGATATCTAGGAGGCTTAGACTAGAGCAGGGTCTCCAACCTATGGGTCGGGACCCAAATATGGGTTGCCATTACATTTCAAAAGGGTTGTCAAGTGTTTCCCCAGGTGGCTCGGCCCCCTCTCCTTCCCCCGTTATTGAATTGCCTTGGGTCACCAAGTCTTCCTGAATTGTCAAAATGGGTCCCCATCTGGAAAAGGTTGGGAACCGCTGGTCTAGAGGATTTAAAAGTCCCTTCTGGCCCTAAATTCTGTGAATCTGTGGAATGATCCTGTGATGAGATGTTCTTGACTCTTTATGGCCCTCTACTGGGGGCCTTGCTGACCTATCACACCCTGCCCTAGGAAGGAGCAGCGGAGGTGGGTCTTCCAGGTCTGTCTAGAAAGACTGCAGGACACCAGCCAATCAGAGACAGCAGGCTCAGATAAAAGGAGCTGCGGGGCTAGACAGGGCAGTTCTTGACAGGGACTATAGCTGTGAGGAAGGGGACTCTGTCCAAAGGAGTTCAATGAGCTATGTTTACTGAGCTATGTTTACTGGAAGTTAGAGGACCCCAAAACTGTAACCCTAAGGTAAGGATAGGGTAGAGGCAAAGGGAATATGGAAGTAACTAATTAAAGGAGGCCATACATGGTGGCTGTTTGTAGGGTCACTGGGCTGGACCTGGAGTAGTGAGTAGCCCTGGGTTCCTCACTGATGAAGTGGTTTAAGCCCTGAGAATGGGGCAAGGTTTTTTTTAGAAGCCTGAGTGAAGAGCTGGATTTAGAGAACATAAGAACGGCCATATTGGGTCAGACCAAAGGTCCATCTAGCCCAGAATCCTGTCTGCTGACAGTGGCTAATGCCAGATGCCCAGAGGGAGGGAACACAACAGGTAATCCCCATATGATCCTCCCCTGTCAGCCACTTCCAGACAAACAGAGGCTAGGGATACCATTTCTATACATCCTGGCTAATAGTCATTGTTGGACCTAACCTCCATGAATCTATCTAGTTCTTTTTTTGAAGCCTGTTAAAGTCCTAGCCTTCACCACATCCTCTGGCAAGGAGTTCCACAGGTTGATTGTGCACTGAGTGAAGAAAAACTTCCTTTTGTTTGTTTTAAACCTGCTGCCTATTAATTTCATTTGGTGACCCCCAGTTCTTATATTATGGGAATAAGTAAATAACTTTTCCTTATTTACTTTTTTCACACCAGTCATGATTGTATAGACCTCTATCAGGGTCTAAACTAGGGTGCAGGTGAGGACAGACAGGCAGCTTAGTGAGCTTTTTCCTACCATCTCTTTGACTGTGTGACTTGGCTGTGGGACTGTGCCACAGAAGACCTGCCTAATGAGGTCTGCAACCCACAGGGGGTGCCAGGATCATGGAAAAAAATTGCAACACCGCACCCAGCTAATAGGAGGCACTCTAGAGGTAAATGTCCCCCATCAAAGATCCTTTCTGTAACTCTCCCAATTCCTATGTACCAACTTAGCTTCTTTGTCTCATTTTTGACTCAGGGGTGTGTGAATCCCCTATTCTTCTGAAATCACAATGAACAATACCTGCCTTGTTAGAGCTGCCTTCCCTTCAGTTACTTGCCTTTACCATGATGAACGTTGAGCGAGGATAATCTGAAAACCTTTCCCATTTAGCAGAGTTTGGCTTCAAATCAATGACCTGAGGCTTAGAATGTTTATCAGTCAGTGTTAGATCAATTCTAATTCCTGAACTTTTATCATTCTTCCTGTTTCAGTCGTTCTTCCAACACTTTAGATGCTGGAAACCTTTACGCACAGATGTCTGCAGGAGGCAGAAAGATTGATTTGTTCCTGTAGGTTTTGCAACTGATCATATCAGTCATAATGACCTCTATTGTCTTACACGAGGCATTGTGCTTTGTTCTTTCAACTGTGGGTTGTAGCTCTTCAGCACCAGAACAGTTGAATGGGATGAGAAATAGGTCTGGTCAGTAAGCATCTGTCTTTATATCCAATACCTCTTGGATCAGTTCCTCAGCTGGTGTAAACTGCCTTTGACATCAATGCTGCCGTTCTGATTCACTCGCGCCGAGGATCAGGGCTAATGCTTTAAAAATAGATTTGCCATACTGAAATCTAGACAGAGATTAAATAAATATGGCGATGCCCAGAATTGGACTTACCACTGTTAGCCCAGTTCTTTCAGTCATTATAGATCTACTCGGGGCAAGGAAATGAATGCTTAGCAAAGCAGCCCCACAATAAGAAGCCATCGTGTGTAACCCAGTGCTCACAAGGAACCTCTCAATAAGAATGATCCGTGATCGATGTATGTGGCGGGGAGACCTATTCTGCAATAAAGAGACAGCAGTTTCCAGCTTCCCATGGCTTATTTATGGAAAGTGATTTTAAAAATATAGCGACAGCCTTCACTTTAAATAAACCAGGGTTGTCACAGCAAGGACAAACGTGGTGTCAATGAGGAAAAAAACCCCAATTGCCTCTTAAGTGCACTGGTTATTTCCCCTTGGCTAGATCCCAGCCTGTGACTAGCTAAAAGAACTGGCATGTGGCAGGTTCCCCAGTTCACTCAGCACAAACATTGAGAGGGGCATTTGACACGTGTAATTTAGTAGCCACGTGTCTCTTTTGGGGGGGGGGGATGGGGTGGAGTTGCCAACTTTCTAATCCCACAGACCAAACACCTCTGCCCTGCCCCTTCTCCTAAGCCCTCTCTCCCCCCCCCCCCGGCCCCTGTTCCATCTCTCCTCCCTCTATTGCTCCTTTCTCCTAACCTCACACACTTTCACCTTGGGGTGGGGATTGGGGTACAGAGCAGGGAGGCTCTGGATGGGGATGTGGGCTCTTGGGTGGGGCCAGAGAGGCGGGATTTGGGAGGCAGGAGGGGGCTGAGGGCTGAGGCAGGAGGTTGGGACAAGAGGTTCTGGTGGTGCTTACCACAGGACCCAGGAAGCAGCTGCCAGATCCTGGTCATCCCTAGGTGCAAAGAGGCTCCACATGTTGCCCTTGCACCTGCAGGGGCCATCCCTGCTGTTCCTGCCCAATGGGAGCTGCAGAGCTGGCACTTGGGGGGAGGGGAGGGCTGTGCACGGAGCCTACCTCTGCCTATGGGCCACAGCAACCTGGCAGCCGCTTGCGGGAGCCATGTAGAGCCAGGCAGGTAAGGAGCCTGCCTTCGCCCCAGGCCCCTGCTGCGGCACGGAATGGACTTCTAAACAGCCTGGCTGGTGGTGCTGACCAGTGCCACCAGGGTTCCTTTTTGACCAGGTGTTCTGGCCAAAAACCGGTCGCCTGGGCTGGCAACCCAGGGGTGGCGGGGAAGGGGAAATAACCAATACGTCCTGTGCAGGTGGATGGTAGGAAGAAAGCAATGGTGCGGGAGAAGTTTGATGGCCTGTGTTACACAGGAGATCAGATGAGGTGGTCACAGTGGTGCCTTCTGGTCTTAGAACTGGTGAATATTGGTGCCTTCCCAGCTTTTGTCTCAACGTAAAAACTTGACTCTGTCTGTCTTTCTACAGGTTCTCTGGAAAGAGCGCACTGGGTTCTCACTGAATAGTACACCCTGCCCTGGGCTCAGATGTTTCAAGCTGGATCCTCAGCTGCATCGGGCCAGTCTCTGGGCCTTGGCAATGCTGGCTCTCTGGCACCCTTCTGTCTCCTTCCTCCCGGGTGCTGCCCAAGGGCTTCCGGTGCTGCTCTAAACCCTCCCTGACTTCAGTGCTGCATAAGAAGCCATGCCACAGCTGGGGCTAGCTGGACCACGGTGTGACCAGGCCTCCTTTCTGCTCTGACACACTCCTTATGCGGGGTCTAGGGCTGAGAGCTGCATGGGCTCAGTCATGCCTTTTGGAGGTGTTCATGGATTAGGCTTAACTTTTTGACTCTCTGAAATTCTGTATTGTTCTGGCTATTAATTGCTGTACCATGGTGGGGGAAATAAATAAAAAAAAATGTGAAAAGCTAAGTTCTTTGTAAGCTGCGTGGCCGCACAGATGCCTACTTAGCCCATGGTCAGGGCACCCATGCAAGAAGGGGAGGGGAGCCTCTAGTCTGAACAGGGAGATGGAAGGAAGATGGCGCCTCACCCCTGTCCCAAACACAACTGGGTACCTGGCCCTAGAGCAAGCTCCTGCTGTGGCCAGAGTGGCCCGAGCGGCCTGGCCCAGAGGAGCCCCCTTGCTGCAGCCAGAGCCCACCAGCCCCAGAGGAGCCCACCAGCCCCCCCTCCACCCAGAGCAGCCCCCCCTGCCACGGCCAGAATAGCCTGGCCCAGAGCAGCCCTCCTGCTGCGGCCAGAGCGGCCCAGTCTGGTCCCAGAGGAGTGCCCTTGCCGAGGCTCAACCCTGCCCCCTCAGCTGAAGCAGCTCATACCCCAGCCCCAGAGTTCCCATACCCTGGCCCACTCCAGAGCCTGCCCCCCCCAGCCAGAACCCTTGCACCCCAGGCCTTGGCCTCACTCCCCTCGCATGAATTTTGTTACGTGCACCAACATGAAGGAGATGTGTTGCACCTCACCTCCTCATTGGCACGTAACAAAATTATGGTCGGGGTGGGAAAAATTAGAGGAGACACTGATGAAAAGATACGCGTTAGCCATCCAAACAAAGCCTTAGTTGGGCTCAGTGCTGGGAACACTGCTCTTGTCCTTATGCTCAGTACTTGCTGTGGCAGGGTCAGGCCAGGGAGCTCCTGCAGAGAGGGGAAAAGGCAGCCCAAAAGGGGGAAAAAAAAACCACTGGCTGTGTCTACACTGGCGCAATCTCGCGCAAAAGCACCCGCTCTTGCACAAAAACTTGCTGCCTGTCTACACTGGCCGTGAGTTCTTGCGCAAGTAAACTGACGTTCTAATGTATAAAATCAGGGCTTCTTGTGCGAGAACTCTGATGCTCCCGCTCAGGAATAAGCCCTCTTGCACAAGAGCTCTTCCAGAAGGGGCCAGTGTAGACAGGCAACATGAATTTCTTGTGCAAGAAAGCCCTATGGTTAAAATGGCCATCAGAGCTTTCTTGCGCAAGAGAGCGTCTACACTGGCATGGATGCTCTTGCGCAAAAGCACATGCCAGTGTAGACGCTCTCTTCTGGAAGAGTTTTTGCAGAAGACCTCTTCCGCAAAAGAGTTTTTGTGTGAGAACACGCCAGTGTAGATGTAGCCCCTGTAAGTAGAGGCAGAGGGCTGCAGGCCAATTAGATGCATCTGGGAGGGAGCTGGCTCAGGCTGATTGGGGCCAGCTGACTCCTCTGCTGGCTGACTGAGGGCCTTTAAAAGCCTTCAGCAGTTGGAAGCTGGGAGAAGATGGAAGGGAGGTGGTGGAGAAACAGTGAGAGCAAACCCACAACAGCATTAAGTGGAGGCAGCTAGGGAGGGAGTCTGAGGAGGCATGGCTAGGCTCCCTACCTCAGAGATCCTCTGTGAACCCCAAACTCTGGGGTTAGGAGTGAGAGACCAGCCTGGGTAAGAGGGACCCTTGCCACACTGCACACTATCTAACTTTCAACTAGGGAAGGAATTATTTGGGCTAGAACTTGCTGACACACAGTGGTAATGCCACAATGGCTCCCTTAATAGATCTTTCTGTAGGTTGGACACAGCAGGGATGAGCCGCATTTAAACAGCTCTGAGATCAACAGTGAAAAAGCATATGATGGTTCAGTCCTCCCATTACTGAAAATGCTTGTTTATCTGATAACCCCCAGGTGTGGAGCAGGCCTGGACTACATCAGTGGGGATATTTCTGACTTAAGATAGGAGCAGACTGGCAGTGCTGTGAGGGTGTGAACATGAACTAGCACCCACTGCTCCACATTAGGGTTATGCATACTGATAGGGTGAGTGGGAGTACAGCACTGGGATACTAAATGGCATTGCAACACAGGAATGGGCTAGATTTAGCAAGGTATGGGACATTATAATATCAGACTGTTCATGCACCTTACTGGAGAGGTCATTCACTGAAGACAGTAATGCTTTCTCCTTCTGTGGCTTCTAGCACCTGGGGAAATGTGAGTTATCTTCCAATTCAATCACGCACTTCCTAGGTGATTTCTTTTTGTGGTTACTGAGGTTACTGAGACAAGCTTTGGATTTAAAGCTGAAATAAAAACAGCCTGAATCTATATAAATCTCCAAGGAGATAGTTGGCTTGGAAGCGGATGGCTTGTCTGCCAAATCTCCATTTGAGCATGTTGGAAAAAAATTCCCCTATGAAATACTTGTGTCCACATCATAAAAAACACCCTTATAATTGCCACCCTCTCTGGCAGGCTCAATGGAGACACTAACACGTGGTGGGCATGGAGACTGACCGCTCTTCTAGAGCCTACATTGGTCCCTCCAGTCAGAACTGGGCAATGGTGGGTGCAGTGGGGTGGGGTAAGGAAGGGGAGCTTCCAGACAGGTAACTCATGTGATAATTGTTTTGCAAATAGGCAGATGACTTCAGAGCCCCAGGGTCTCAGGTTGGTACCTTCCACCAGCCGTTTAAAAATGCCAAGTAAAGCTGCTGAGTGCGTACTCCTGTTCTGGACTGTGATGCACTGAGACCAGATCCTGAAAGATAGATAGATGCCTAGTTCCCTTTGCAATCTATGGGAGTTGGGCACCGAACTCTCAGGGAGACTCTGGGCCTAAGCTCTCTGAGAAAGGGACAACTTTTGCTCCTTACACTAATTGTGACTCCAAATCACTGAAAATCTCCTTCCCATTCCAAAAACATAATCGGAATCCCCAGATTGCTGCACACACCACTGTTCCAAATGCCTGGAACACCAGCATTTGTGTTAATGCGCAGATTAAATTTTCTTCTTGGCTAAAAAGCAAGAAAACAGCCCCGAGGCCAGCAGCATGGTGCAGCTTAGAGACTCCCTGGGGCAGGGTCCCTACTTTGGGAGGTGCATTTTTGGCCAAAACTTTAAAAAACCAACTGTGAACAGTCTATGCGGAGAGTTATATGTTGGATGTCACTCCACATCAGATTATAATTGTTAGGCAGGGTATGTGGGTAATGCTTAGCCTTGAAAAGCTTTGCAGCTCAAATGTATCTTAACATCTGCTGGTCTCTCCAGAAAGCACCAGGCTCAAAGGAACCTGCTGTGACATCAAAGCTAGCAGCTAGCCAGTGAAGCCCTTTGAGAACATTAATGAATTATCCTTCAGCAGGCATGCAAGAACCATTTTACTGATGGTGATGTGCCCTGAGGTCACATGGACAGTTTGGGGCTGCATCACAGACCTGCCTCTTCAAGGACTCAGAAGCCTAGTCTGTGATTGGCTCCACTGAAGGAAACGGGCCAACAAATTTGGCTTGTTGCAGGCTTAATTGGCGATGTGTGTTGGCTAGCTTTTGGCTGGCAGTGTGTTGCTGCTGCTTCATTTTTTTTTTTTATTAGCTCCCAGTAAGGAGAGGAGGCAAGCAGTGGCAAGTAGGGAGAGTTCAGGGCTGCACAGCAGACCTACCACAATCCCAGACTGCACACTGGGGCGGATCCTGTCACATAGTGAGTTCAGCTGATAAACCTTTTGGCCTTGTTTTGTAAAGGGATCCATTTGATTGTTGGCGTGTTGTGAAAGTCAGGGTGCTTATGGGCAGCGTGAAAGTTGGCAACTGTCAGGAGAAAAGCTCCTGAGGAGAAAGGAAGTTCCAAGACAGGGACATGCCTAAGGAGGCTCAACTAGGCCGAAGCTTTCTGGGTAAGGAGACCTGGGAGACTCCCTGAATAACCTGAGCGGAGGAAGCGGGGAAAGATTGCAGAGCTCTCCGGGCTCTGCAGAAGCCTGAGGCCTTTACATTAAAAGTTGCCGCTGGTGGAACCTAGAAGCCATTTGTTTGGGGACGTTGGCGTTTTAGCTGAACTTTGAGGTCAGAGCCTTGAAGCCCATGGGCCTGTGTCCCTTTTGAAAGGCTGTATTAAAGGAAGGGAGATGACTGTCTTGTGTTCTGCTTCTCCTTGATGAGGCTGTTTGTGTGACCTCATTTTTACCCCATTAAAGAGGAGAGTCTGAGGCAGGCTACAGCAGTGTCACTGACCTGCAAGGAGCTGCTTGTGAGGAGACAGTGCCACGACTTGAGGCTGAATAGCAATAGAACTAGGGATGTTAAATATCGGTTCATTGAGGAGTCGGGTAACCTCATGAATTCTTATCAATTAGTCGACTAGTCTACAGTCCCCGGGGGCAGGGTGCCAGGCGGGAGCTAGTTCGTGATGGGAGACAGTTTAAAAACCAGCTCCTCTTGCGGACTGGTTGCTTGTTGCCCTGTGCTGCTGTCTCTGATAAAGAGGCAGCAGTGTGGGGTGGTGGCAGCCCCTGTCTGGCGGGGGGGTCTGAGCTCCTGGACCCAGTGTGAACTGGAACTGAGCTGGGCTGCCTGCCTGGTTCCTAATACATTTTAAATGCAGAGCCACAGAGGGGGTAGGTCCCAGACCCGGGGTGAGCTAGAACTGAGCTGGGCTGCTGGTCAGCCTGCTAAAAAATGTACTAGTTGGGAGGGGGAGGGGAATGCGTGTAGTTTATAGCATTAACCTATAAGCTTTTGCTTATTGGTTAATTGGATAATTGACTGCACTATTACATCCTTAAATAGAACACACATCACCAAGGAGAGTAATAGTGGCACAGTGAAATGGAGGTGCCTTTCTGCCTGAGAGAACTGAACTTTGCCTTCATAGCACCCTTGACGAGTGTTTCTCAACCTTTTTTTTAAATAAAGTACCCCTTTAAAAAAATGTAAGTACCCCCAATACCTATAGTTTTCAGACACACACAATTTTTTTCTACCATTGCAACACATTTGTTTAAACAACTTAATCGTAGCTGGGCGGGCGATGAAATTTTTGGGTGTAAAAAGTACAAAAATAGGAAAACGCTGTAAAACTTAAAACAAAAAATCAGTTTTCTCCAAATTTCAGTTGTTGACGTACCCCCCCCCCCAGACTTCTCTCAAGTACCCCTAAGGGTACTTGTACCACTGGTTGAGAAACACTGCCCTAGACCGACCAAGAGACTCCAGTGGGGAATGGGTTCACCATGCGGTAAAAGTGCAGAAGATTAGCTGTTATGGTCCTAGGTCCGCTGACTGCTGGAGTTTTTTTTGTGGACTTCAACAATACGTAGGCCAAATTTGGCATCCCCAGACTGCTTCATGTGCTGTTTAACTGTTGATCTGTGTGATTGAAAAAGGCTGCAAAGAAGATTCCTGATGTTACTTTAGCCTGTTCCTTCTCTAGGCCTTCCCCATAGCAGCACAGGAAAACGTTGCTCCATGAACATGCAGGGTGGGATCCGTTATTAAATAAGGGCACAGAGTGAATGCTCTGAGGGATTGGATTCAAATTCAAACCAAAGGAAGCATGAAGGATCAGCCTCTTGCCACATGGGTTTGGCAATTGCAAGCCTGCTCTTTTTGTGATTGAAAACGGCTGCAGCATTCTGTGTATATTCCCCTGGTGGAAAAGCAGTTGCAACACAGCGGAACTGTACTAGCTCAAAATTGCCTCTCGCAAGGATTGGATCCACAAACTCAGCATTCTCATTTTTATATTAAAATTTTTTTATTGAGATGATGTAATTACAGGCATTTTTAAAAATTATTTGCAACTCACTGGCCCTGAGAATAGGCTTTTGTTTGTTTTCTTTTTTTACATTCATTTGATTCAGTCCCTTAACCCCACACCTTACTTTTTTTTTTTTAAAAGCCATTAATAAAAACAGACTAGAATTCATTTAAAAAAATGCATTCTGGATTTGCACATGGTTGCAGTCATTTAAAGAGAAATCATGAAGAATGCATGCTCGGTATTTGTCTGAGATCAGGGGTGGTTGCCATTACTTAGTGTTTATGCAGGTGGCCCTAATAGTGTTTTCTCAATGGATAGTCCTCACAAGGTTTGAGACTGTAACTGCGAGAAGGTTTCCTTATTGGCTTACAGATCTATTATCTCTGTCCTGCCCAAGCAGCATTGCCCCCCGCCCCTTCTGTTTGCAGAAGGATCTGGCTTGCTTAGATGTGTAGCATGTTGATGGCAGGGGAGGGCTCTTTGTAACCGCACTATTTGAAGAAAAGGCCCATCTCCCAATGATTAAGGGACTCCTTAGAATCTTTCTCTCCTTTCCTGCTTCCCTTGGGGGAGTGGGCAGAAAGTATGGCTACGTGGCAGATGGGCAAATCCTACACGTGGAATTCAGGGGTGGAGGGAGGTGAAAAGGGCAAAATTCTTGTTGATAGTCTCATGACCATTTCCCATCTATATCGATAGTTCAGTCATGTTTTACCTACACTTCATATGGCTTCCATGTTTGGATCTCTCTGTAAGAGGGCAGTGAATCTGTTTCCTGCAGGTGCTGTAGAAGTCTTTTTTCAAACTAACTTGCTCCCAAGATCCTAAGGATACCTCAAATTCAGATATTGCAAGTCCCTACAGTCTGGCAGGCTGTTTGGTCATGCGCACCAGCTTTTGGCACTCCCTCCCTTAGCCATTTAGATCTTGATAGAAAAATCAGAACACTATTGCCTGAAAAGTCCACCATGCTAAGGGCCTGCTGGGAATCCAAAGACTATTTTATTCTTACTGGTTTGTCTGTGGGTCTTTCTTGGCAAAGCTATTCTTCATGAAGGATGCGAAGGAGGAAGTGGACTCTGAAGGGGAATGGGGCAGAGGGAGAGGTTGTCACACACCATAGTTGTATGACTCAAGAAAATTCCCAACACCATAAAGGAAACTTATCTCAAATATTTTGCAGTCCAGATTCTTTCTTGGTTCCTGCAGGTGTCAATTACCAACTTTTGTCAAAGGCAAAAACTTCTCTGTGAAATTTCAGCCTGGGACAAGTGGATGTGTATTCAAGGTTCCTTACCAGCCCTGTGAGGAAGTTTCACCATGTTTGCCACCACGAATGGCAGGGGCATGTGGACCAAATTGGCAAACTCTTCAGCACACACAAATCAACACCAGTTAGCAGAGCCCTTAAATACAAGAAATTCTCTTCCTCCTTGTCCCAACCATGCCATAACGACAAGTTGGAGAAGCAGAGGGCATGAATGCTTAACACCTATTGGTTGAGATACAAAGAGCAAACTCTTCCTTTCTATTTTCACAAAAAGAAAACAAGAGTAAAGAATTTCCTTTCAACCTTGTTGATGTTTCCCTCTCCGTTTCTCAGTTGCAGTCTCCCTTCTTTTTGTCTTGAGTTTTCTTAGTTAGATGTTTGCCAACTCTGTGTGCTATAGCAAAAGCATGAGGGTATTTGCTCTCATAATCTAAGCACGAGCCTCAGCTCCTGAGAAGGGACTGTCACCTGTCTCCTTGAACAGGGCTACATTCTTTAGCTCGAATCAAACAAAAACAGCTCTCTCCCCCTTCAGTTTCAAGTCCATGGCCACAAAGCCTCAATTCCTCAGCACCTCCCCCTCTGATCCCTTTTCAGAGCCACATCAGGGACTGACGAGATGGCAATCTTCTCTTTTGCTGGTATTTGGTGCTGCTGTTCTTTGATGCAGGGAAAAGGCAAATGCCCAGTGTGGTGTAAACTAAGATTATGGAAAAAACAGTTCCATAAAGCTTGGGAGGGAAGATGTATTGACAGTCTTTCTTCATCTGAGGCCAACTGGGAAGGGTTTTTGTTCTAATTCCATGATGTGATACTCTATGCCCATTTAAAAAAGACGAAAAAAAAAAAAAAGCAACCTGTCACTGTACCATAAGTGACTCTGCACACCTTGCAGTGAAATTGGACTACAATTACATAACTATACAGGGCACCACTCCTAACTAAGTGGAAAGTTTTCTGGAAAGCGACATTCGTCTTAAATATTTGGTGAAGATCAGGTGTTGTATCTGGACTTTTTGGTGGGACAGAGGTAATGAAATCCCTTGATTTCTTCCATTTCAGATTTCTATGATCTACAAAAGAGATTTTATTAATGAACAGACACAGGCTTCCTTTCCTTTGGACATCACAGTGCAGAGAAAGTCCAATCTCCTGGTTGAAAACTTACTTGGAGCTTCTTCTTTCCCAAATGCATATTTTGCCGCTAATTTTTTTTCTTCACTAACAAGGGATGGCTGATGATGGGTCCATCACTTGTCCTGAAACCACCAATGGGAGTGACCAATGTTACAAAGGGAAATAGTTTCTCTAGTCTGGGACATAAAAGTCCATACAGATTAAAGGAGCATGGCCCTTCACCACCACCCCTTCCTTGCCAGCCATCTAGGCCAGATTCTCCGTTCCAATAGCGGCAGGCAGCAGCCAAAGCTACTCTTGCTCTATCGGCTGCATTCCAAACTGGGGCTGTCAAAACAAGAATGTCTGAACATTAAAAGGAGAACACAAGGAGGCTGCTTGTTTTGTTTAAAACCATGCTAAAAAATGGGCAAGCGGCGGAGTGATCTCTGGCGGGTCGAGATGCATTTGGGAGGGATGGAGCAGGAAGCTGGAGGCATCAAACAACCAGTTTCAGGATACCACGATAGCTATTTGGTCTCTGGTTGTCCTCCACATATCTTCATGCTTCTGGTTTCGCTTTTCTATCCAACAGTTCCGGCTGATCCTAGGGAGGCTTCTGAGTATTATAAGCAACTGTGGGTCTTCATCTTTTTTCCTTCTCCTCAGGGCATAAAAAGAGCCCTTCACCTTCACCCCCAAAACTGCTAGCTGCTGTGGAAATCATGGCTACTTGTAATTACAAATATTTCAACCCTTTCTCTTGGATAGAAGACTTGGACCAGAAAGCCCACACTGTCTCTGTGTTGCTTTTATTCAAAAGCTCCTCTGCTAGAGGAAGGGTGAAAGCCAGCATCAGTCTATTATGTTTTGTCAGAGATGGTTCCTGTTTGTCGTTTTCCCCCTCTTCCACAGAGCACTTAGGTGATTTGGTCCATGTGCCAACAGTTAATTGCCAGCCCAATATACACTGGTAAGGTGTCCCAGAATTGTAGCAAAAGATGACTTGAAAAAGCAAACCGTGGCATCTTGTCCTATATGAATTAAGAAAAGTCAAACTGCGTGTTTATTAGGAAAGAATGAAACAAACAAACCAACAACAGGAAAATAAAAATGAGTCAAGGAAGACTCTGTAGGGACAACAAAGTAGTGCACGAGGCCAGGCTCTCTCTCCGCCACCTTGCTGCCGCCACCACTGCTGCCAGTTTGTTTGTGTTTTACTAAGGTGCTTTGGGTCCTGCATGGTCTTCAAGATAAGCACTGACCCCATATTCTGCTCCTGTGTTCTTGTTCCCCCTCCCAAACTCCTGCAGCCGTCTGGGCCAACATTTTTCCCACAGAGTGTTGGTTCCTTCAGCACTCATCCTCCTGATAGATTTGTTCATCCAGCTCCTGGGACTCCAGGTGCTCGAGGCGGTCTGTTCGGCCACTCATAATCTCATCCGGGGTCTTCATGAACCTTCAAAACAAAGTGGTCGGTCAGTCACTGGCTTTGCTCCCTTAAACACTGCTATGAGCCACCCTGAGCTTCCTAATATTCTGCCACAACATCTCCCTAGTGACCAAACATGTTTCGGTGTCTAATTTCCATTGAATTCAATGGGCATTAGCCTCAAAGGTACTTACAGCCTCTGTGCTTTCTTCCCATCATCCCAGTGGTTTGGGCATTCCCTGCCTCCCCTCATTCCCCCAGAGACTGATGGGCTGCCCCAGAACACAGTCAGAAAAGCATTTATTTATTTGTGGGTTTACACAGCCACACTCGAAAGAAAAAATGCTCATTTCTACAGAAGGAAGGTCACGTAATAAGCAACTTCCTCTGTTATTGCTGTTTGCTGTTACTGTAGATACTTGTAGTGAGAGGTGAGCGCTCTCTCCTGGCCCTGCCAGCTTCTTCTAAGGCTATAACTTCTTCTGATATCATACTCCTGGGTTTATGGCAACACAGCCTGTTGCCATGGAAATGCCTACACTGTCACCAATTTGCCATGAGCAGCTGAATTGCTCCATGGTCACAGGGACTGCACAGCTTTTCAGTGCCTCATGCACTTCCTGTTCTCTGCACATAGGAGAGCCCTGCCCAACAGGTGCTGGCTCGTCTGAGCGGTGGTCTCAGTTCTATCCCAGCTCGGTGTCTTGACTAGCCTCGGTGCTGGTGGAACTTGGACAGAGAGGGTGACGGACTCCACCTCTGAGGCTAGGTCTGCACTGGACCTGGAAGGTCGGCTTAAGGGACACAACTCCAGCTTTTGTAAATAACGTAGCTGGATTCAATATATCATAAGCTGAGCTTGGCGCTATTTCCGCAGCAGGAGGTCAATGGGAGCAAACGCTCCCATCAGCTTCCCTTACTCCTCATGAATCGAGGCGTTCCGACACCAAATGGAGGTGCCCTCAGCATTCTATTTAGCGGGTCCTTATTAGACCCACTAAATCAAATGCCAGAAGATCGATCTCCGATGTGGAAAGTGGAGATGTGGCCTCAGTAATGATGCTGCAGAGACTGTTTGGATACCAAGGTAGGCAAAGGGAGAGGAGCCAACTGTACCGAGTGGGGTCTCCAGCACCACATCCTCTACTCAGTGTCTGAAGAGTGGGAGAGGAGGGCAGGGCTTCAGATCTCATCTTCCCTCATTGGCTTGCACCAGTGCATAGGAAAGTCTCATGTGGACTCATGCAGACCTCCAGTTAAATGTACCAGTAGCCAGAGCAGGGAATGGATTGAGAGCCTCAGCCCTTAGCACTACTCTTAGTGCAAGCAGTGGGTAGCAGGCTGGGAACAGCAGGTATATGTGCAGTGGAGCTGTAATTCCCAGCTCAGGTAGACAGCTTGGACAGTTAGCAAACTAAAACTAACATTGTAACCCTGGCAGCGTGGGTGGTAGGATAGGTTAGCTATGTAAGAACCTTTGTATGTACTTAGGTAGCAATGCTGTGACTATGGTGTTATTTTTTAGCCTGGTAGCTTGATCACAACTAGTGTACATGCGTGCCCTGATCTGAGCTGCAAACGACATCTTCGGCTTCCATGCTGACGTATCAGGAGTAACACTGTGGGCACCTAGCAATAGCAGGAAGGACAGAACCTGAGAACACTTCAAGTTCTTTAATACCCACTTAAGTTATGACTCTCCCTTCCCACTTTTCCATTTCTTAGCAACAACTGAAATGACAAAATCGATTTCCCCCTTTAATCTGCCTTTGTCCTTTATGTAAAAAAATGACCAAAACAAAAACATTTCCTTGAAAATACCATTTTCCACCAAAAACAGTTTTCAGTGTAAATATTTTGAGTGGTGCTAGTTATTTCTTTTTCATATCACGCGAAAAAGCTCCAAACAAAACCCTGCCTGCCAGTTAAAATGAGGCACAGATCCACTGATGTCAATGGAGAAACTCCTAATAGCTTCAGGGTGCTTTGTATCAGGCTCTAAAGTAGGATCACTTTCCAATGATCCTGCCTCAATAGATGCAGAGCTGCTTCTAGATAGTGACACATTACTGACATACGCACTCTGTATCTGCTGCCCACTACCTCTAGCAGTAGGTCCCAAACAGTGGGGTGTACTGCCAGTACTGGTACTTTTGGTTTTGTGAATGACCCCCTGACTTTCCTCTTCCTCTGTTCATTATAAACCTCTATGTTGGATCTCCCATTCCATTCCGCTGCACATCTCCCAGTCCACAGTATATGTTCTAAACTAGGGTTACTCAACTTTGGAAGCCCTGGGGGCCACAATGATCCTTACAGCACATGCCAAGGGCCACAATTAAGTGTGGTTGCATATACATGCAAACATAAATGAAAATATATGCAAATGGATTCTTTCACACTGATGGGCATGAATACAAAGATTAGGGCATGGGTTCCCAAACTGGGAAATTCCAGGGGGGGGCGCGAGGTGACTCAGCCCCTCCCCCCCCATCAAGTTTTGCTGCCCTGTTCAGTTCCTTTTTTCCTTTTTTTTTTTTTTTGCTATGGGGGGGAAGGGCATGAGGGTTTTTCAAAAATCAAAAAGGGGGGCGTGATGCCAAAAAGTTTGGGAACCTTTGGATTAGGGCAAGACTACACAACATGCATTTAAGTCAGTTCTGCTGATATTAATAAAATGCAGTATTTACCTGATTTCTACCCATATGACAGCACTTTTAATGAGCAATGACAGTCCAGGAATTTAACTACTAAAGCGCATATCAACAGAAGACCATTATATTGACTACTATTTTGTTTTGGCTCCCACTGTCAGGCCACGTGTTGAGCCCCACATAAACCCAAACTGCACTGTGGGCTGCAGACAAACAGGCCATGGGCCGCATGCGGCCCGCAGGCCACATGTTGAGTAGCCCTTTCCTAAACCATAGCAGAGTTCAGGGGGCACCAAAGCCTAGTCCAGTGATCACAAGATGGAAGTTTGGAGTAGCTTAACCTCCAGTGTGTTGAGATCATGAGACCTGGGTTTTAATCAACCACCACTGAGACTTAGACTGTGAAACCAAACGCGAGGCATGTAGCCAAGGGCTTAACACCTGATGCAATGTTCACCAGCGTCAATGGACAGACTCCCAATGGCTCCAATGAACACTACATCAGACTCTTGCGCAGTCCCTGGAAGGTGCAGACCCTTCAATGTGGAAGGCTCTCTCAGCTTTAACTCCATTGACAACAGTGTTACATTGCTGGTAGTGGCACAGCTTGCTCAAAACTTCTTCCTGCTCTCATCGAAAAGCAATCGCCTCAGGAGGAGAAGGGGAAAGAAAAAAGAGGAAGGATTACCTGAACAAAAGCCTTTGTCCTGGCTCCTTCCGGATGATATTTAGTTTGTAGTAGTGGCGTAGGGCTCTGGACATTTTCTCATAGGTCATATTTGTTCTGTTCTGTTTGTTCCAAAAGAAAAGCATTGAGAGACAATTACATACCCACTTCCTAATGTTGCAGCAGCAGCTATAGAAATACCACAGCTGGCTGAAACCCCCATGCTAGTTCAAGAAGCTACCTCCTCTATTCCTCTGCTGTTTGTAGGCCCAGCCTGCCTCTCCAGCATTCATCACACACTTCTGTGTTTTTCTTTTCACTCAGAGTGATTTGAATGAGGAGGGCTTCCAAAAACTATGATTTTTAAATAGGCCACATTGGACTGTGCCCAACCAAGACCTTCATCACCAGGAGAGACTTCAACATGAAAGAGTGTTTCACCCCACGTAGGCCTACTTTTCAATGAATGGCCTTTTGTGAAAGCTTCCAAACAGCTAATAAACTTTATGTGACAGCACTCCTTCCTGTTAAAGGTGGTGTTCCTCTGGGCTTCCCCTCCATTAATTAGTTCATGTTTACACAGCACTTTGAAGCTCTAGCAGCTGTTTCTCTTCTCACTTTTTCTGGTGTAAATCAGGAATAATTCCATTAATGGGTACATCTGTTTACACTGCAAAGCCCCCTCTCCACACACACACACACACACATACTGGCACACAGGGAATCTCTGCTCAGGAGAGGGCTCTCACTGGAACAGTAGGAGCTGCACTGGCAGACTGTCACAGGTTTGAAATAAGACACGCTGGCACAGCTGTGTGTGGGAAGCTTGCATTACGCTTGCCCATTCCATGCCATACACCAGCGACTGCTGTCAGTCTCTTTCTTAAATGAGCCCAGATCCCTCACTCTGGTTTTGTTTCCCAAAAGGCCCCCTGCTTGAGTATGAGACTCCTTCTGTTTGCTCACTTCCAGTGAGAGCTATGGCTGGCTCGGTGATGCCTGAGGGAAGGCTCCTGTGACAAATGAAAGAGTGAGAACGGCAGTGTTCTACCTGGAGAAGCTGGGGTGTGTTCCCTTAAGCCTGTCTGAAGCCAGCAGGCTCACATTCCCACCAAACCAGTAGAGGAGTTATTCCCTACAGCCTCCCTATGCTGGAAGACCAAGATTTTCAAAAATGGTATAGGGTTGCCAGATGCCTTCACAAAAAATCCTGACCAGGCAAACTGGTTGAGCAAAAAAAAAAAAAAAAAAGCCACTGAGCCTTTAAATTACCCCCACCCTCGCGGACGCCGCCAGCCTTCTGTCCAAGGAAAAGAGAAAATACTGGACATTCTCTGGTTTTTTTTAACCGGATGGAAGGCCAAAATACCGAACTGTCTGGGTGAAAACTGGACACCTGGCAACCCTAAAAGGGGGGCGGGGAGGGTCAACACTTTTTGAAAATCAGGCTCCTTTAAAGGGATCTCAAAGTTGGATCCCTAAAACTGAGGCATCCAAATCTCCAGTCACTTACCAACATGTGCAGCCTACGTAACAGAAATGTAGCCCTGCACCAACACCAGACGGCAAATGTGATTTCTCCTGCTTGGTGCCGCTGGCTTTAAAGCAAGCAAATCAGAATCTCTCTCCGATAAGGAAGATTCTAACGTTATTGTGTGTTGTGTTTATTGCAATACAATATTTACTCCTCTCCTGCAATAGCTGTATTAGCCATGCAGCAAGGAATGCTAAGCAGTTCAGGCTTTGGAAAGAGAAAACAGGTGACCTGTCTCCAGTCTCAGACAAGACCCTAAATAGAGATTTCTATTAAATTGTTACCCTGTTGTTTTCCTAAGAAAGCCCCATACCAGACACTCTGGTCTTTTGCGGAGATCACTTTAGCCCAGGAGTTCTCAAACTTCATTGTACTGTGACCCCCACTTTTACCACAAAAATTACCAGACCCCAAGGAGGGGGGTCTGAAGCTTGAGCCTGGCTGAGCCCTGCCCCTGGGGGGAGAGGGAGGAGGACAATTCCTTGCTTCAGCCATTGGCAGGGAGCCTGTAAACTGAGCCCCACCACCCAGAGCTGAAGCCCTCAGGCTTCAACTTTGACCCTAGGCCGTGGGGCTCACACTTCAGCTTTGGCAACTGGTGGTAGGGTTTGGGCTTCAGCTTTGGGCCCCAGCAAGCCTTAGGCAATCCCATTGAAATGGAGCTGTGACCCACTTTGGGGTCCTGACTCACAGTTTGAGAACTGTTGCTCTAGCCTGAGCCCCCAGTGGGGGTCAAACCTGGGGAGGAAGGAGATACTTTGAGAAAGCAGAGTCATTACAACCAGTGTCCATGTCATTTTCTAGCTAAATGTTGCTACTCCCAAACTACCAGGCTCTTTATATAATGCCTGGCTTTCTGTGATCCCTACTGTTGAAGGTTGGATGCTTTAGATATGTAAACTGTTATAAATAGAATGAAAGATTAAACCTTTCCATAAGTATTTTACTTTCTCTTATTCTCTTCAGTATTTCTGAATGAACTCCAGAATGCAACATTCCCTGGGAAGAAAACCCCACCGCTGCTTACTTTGTGGTTTCCCCACAGTCGGGCCAGCCCGTTGGGATCCACTATCCGAAATATTTTGGATTCCTTGTCCTCCCATCGGATGAAGTTTTCGTACCGGCTGTCAGAAAGCAGCTGATAGACATAATCCCAAAGCAGTCTGCAATCTGTGAAGAGAATCAGAAAACACCATTCAAATACTTCTAACAGGGATGAATTTTGGGAGCTTGCAGATCAGTGTGCAGTGAACCCCATTTATGGCCTCATTTATCAGACTTTGATGCCCTTAGGATGAAGCAAGATGGTAGCAACCTGAAGTAAAGGGCTGGATCTCTCCTGGCTTATTTATATAAATTGGTATGGGCTACAGAAGCTTTTATCGCTGGTCGGAATATCTCAGATCAATAATGACTGAAAGTTGTTCCCAGTCCACAGCCTATGTGAAATGAGAGGCTGGTCTTAGTCTTGTTTCACACAGACAAGTACCCACATAACAATAACTACTGACACAATTAGCTCTAACCGTCCCCTTTGTTAGCTGTCTCAAATCAGAGAAGCCATGGAACCTGAAGCCAGAGAGACTAAACTATATCCCTTTTGCACGTGGTAACTCCTCCAGGTCAGCGCGAAGGCGTAGGGGTAGAAGCATGCACAATGTGATCCCTTTCCTATAGAACAGAAGGGTTCAGTGTTCTATACTATTAAGCTAAGACCTTTCACTAGTTCTAAATTGGTTGTAAAAAATAAGCAACTGGAAAGCACTGTCATTGTGTGAGAGCTAGCAAGAGGTTAAACACCTTCTGTTTGGACAACCAAATTAAAATTTCCTCCTGGGAAACACTCCTTAGGTCACTAACAGACAGTTAGGTTTTAACTGGATGTTTTTAAGTTCTAAGGCAGGAGAAGCCAACAGGATGAGCTGCTCCTCCTTTTTTCTTGAGATGTGTATGTGGTACCGCAGAGGTAATGAAATTTTTGCCCAGGTCCAAATTTCTTTGTCAAGGTGCAGTCAAGGTTCAGACTCCAGAGAAAGTAATGCAAAAATTAACACTAGCGATACTAAGTAAATAAAGAATTTTCTCTCTGTTCAAATGCATCTGGTGGGCTGTATTTGGCCAATGGGCTGCCTATTGACCGCTCCTGTGGTAGAGCATAGCCACAAGCAACTATGAATTATGAGTTCAAAATTCCCTGGATGATCTTGCTGATACCATAAACACTAAAATGGCCTCATATTTGCCTTTTACCATGAAGGCAAAAGAAAAGCACTTCCTCACCAAAAAAACAAAAACAACCCCACCCCACCCCAAACAAACAAACAAACAAACAAACAAACAAAACCCAACCCCAACCCCAACCCCAACCCCAACCCCAACAACAAAACACCATGAAAGTGAACCTGGTTCAATGGTTAAAACACAGGACAAGGGAGCAAGAGAGCTGGGTATTAGATACAAGGGTACATCTACACTGCAAGCTTCTTTTGGAATATGCTTTTCCAGAGGATATCTTCTGGAAAAGCTTATTTTGAAATAGCGCGTCCACACTACAGGGAAGCCTCAAAATTAGTCCGAAGCAGGTTCTCCTAATGTGGATGTGCTATCTTGACTCAGAGCCCCAGGAAGCACTGGGGAGGAATAACTTTAGAATGGCCCTGGTAGGGAGCTGTTTCGACACAGCAGCAGTGAAGTGTCTACACACGCCCTCTTCCGAAAAAGCTTTTTCAAAAAAGGGCTTATTCCTCGTGGAATGAGGTTTACCGCCATCGGAAAAGGCCGTCCGTTATTTTGACTTTCTCTCGAAATAATGCAATTGCAATGTGGATGCTAGTATTGTTTTTCCAGAATAACGGCCGTTATTCTGGAAAAGACGGTGCAGTGTAGACGCACCCAAAGCTACACGTGGCTCACTTCAGCATGTCATTCTACTCCTGTTTGCCTTGGTTTCACCATCTGTTAAAATGTGGATAATAATATGCTGAGTGGGAGAACTTATAATGGGGGTATTACTAATTCATGTGAGTTGTGTTAAAAATGTCTAGAGATATTTTTAGTAGTATTTCCCATTTTAGAAATTCTGGGAACATCTCTGAAACCTGCACAAGCTCATAAACCAGAATTAACTTTGCCAGTGCACTCTCTATAACCTGACACATAAGGGATGCTGTGAGGAATAAAACCATGCATCGAGAACGGACTACGTATCACACAAATGACAGTAGTTACTTAGGGAAACTAATCCCTACAAGCACAGCACCTGGGTGCACCACTCTTCACTAACTACAGCGTCCAATGCAAGGTCTCTGCCCTAATATTCCAATCTGAATTTGGGATGGGCTCTGCCTGAGTGGATGACTCATCTTCTGTGACCAGGCCTCCCACAACTGGTATGCATCACTAGAAAAATGAAACAACAAGGCTTCTGAATGTGGGATAGAGAGGTTTGAAAAATTTCATCATAGGGATTTTTTGGAGGAGGGATGAGGAATAGCTCTTTAAAAACAATTTTTTTTCCAGAATATTCTTCATTTCCAGTTGAAATTTTCTGTTTGGTGAAAAATAATAATTCAGTTGTTCATTACAAACTGGAGTATTTACACAGAACATTTCAGAAGGAAAAAACGTAAAGAGGTTTTTTTCATAATTTCCCCCACATAAGAACGGGCATGCTCTGTTTTTCATAACATGGACATCAAACTCACACTGGAAATAAGAGCAAGCTGCAGGCCTTCACAACTCTGGTACTTAAATGGGATACATTGCTGTAGGATCTGACAACCTCACAGTCTTTCACATATTTCTCCCGTGAGGCAGGGCAGTGCTGCTATTCCTATTTGTATAGCTAGAGAACTGAGGCCCAGAGATACTAAGGCTTCTGATGGAATAAACTCTCCCATTAATTCCTCTCACTCGTCTCATTCAGATGGAGTACCGGAGTCAAGAGGAAAGTGATTACTAGGTTGACCCCGAGTGGATTGATCTCCACAGCGTTGATCCTTCCAGTAGCGGAGACAAGCCTGAGGGTACTTATCTCTCCCCATTCGTTGTCTAGGGAGTGTAGGTGACTAACTCTGCTTTGTCTGGATCGGAGTTGTTCCAGTGATTTTCTAAAGCACCATGATGCTCAATGTTGTAATGCTTAATTCCCTTTGTGGATCCCATCCTGAGGGACTGCTGGGAGGTCATATAGGAAATCTGTGGCTGAGCAGGGAATTGACTTTTAGCCTCTTAAATCCTCAGTTAGCACCATAACTACTGCATGATCCTTCTTCTCAAGAACGTGTTACAAAATCCAGTTCCTCAAGCACCTTTTCTGTCAATAACTCTTCACGTGCCAGCACAGCCTTACTCTTTACATTTACAACTAATTTTAAATTAAACTGTCTTATTCCAGTTTTCTCTTGCAGGCAGTGAAGGAGGAGAAATTCTGTTTCTGAATTTGTTCTGTTTAGGCAATTATTTGAGAAGTGTCCATTTATACTAGGAGGAGGCCCATATAAGTACGTAGTGAGACAGATAATTCATTACTATTTATGAAATAATTTGAACTTTTTCAGGGAAAGGCACTATGGCAAAAAAGTGTCAAAATACAGAGTCCTAATTGAAAACGAGTCTTCCCCTCCCCCGTATTTCTTTTCAGTTTCAACTCCCCTCCTGGTTCCGATCTCCAAGTGCATTGTTTTTACCCTTGTTTGATCATTAACAGATATGATCCACCCTGTGGACTACCAGTTATTTTCTATATCAATTGCAGTATGTTTAGCAATGCAACCTGCCTATTTTAGCACCTTTTACACTAACTGGAATGTATGCACCTGTATCCAAGGTGAAAATACACATGCACCTAACAGAAAGCTTTTGAAAATTGAAAAGCTAATGGAAAATGATGAGGGTGGGATTTTATGAGGGTAGACTCAGCATTGGTCTAACGCTGCTCCTAGAAGTTGATTTCAATGGAAGCGAACTTAGGTCAACAATCAGCTCTTCCGAAAAGTCTTCCCTGAAGTTGTATGGAGAAAATCCTTTTTAATTATATTCTAGAGCAAAATAATTCTATACGGTTGCAAGAATTACTGAAGAGGAAAAACTTTTATCCCTGAATTCAACACAGTGAGGTTATTTCAGTCTGTTGTATCCTTTACAAGAAGCTTTAGATAGGATAGGTGCACAGGAATGAGGGTAGGTCCACACTACTGTAGTAAGTCGACCTATAGTATTCAACTCCAGTTACATGATAACATTGCTGTTGTTATCATGTTGTTGAGTTACTGCAGAGTATAGATGTAGCCATGGTGTGTGGTACATTTCCACTTCTGGGCTTTGACAAATCCTGACAACTGTTAATCATGAGGTCTGTAAAGTGACTCTGCTGATGTCTGGCTGACCCAAACTTGTACCTATAACCTTGATTTCTTTTTTTTGTATTTTTTTAGAATCTTTGTTAATAAGGCACATCTATTCTCTGAGTCATTTTGAGTGGGTGCAGACTTCAGGTATCTTGAACAGTATTCATTTTCATTCATGGGATTTCTGAGAGTAATCTAACGTGATATGTTGGAACAGTTTTGTTTTCCAATTTCTTCTATTTTATACAAATAATCATATATGGTCAATACTTGCTCCCATTGAAGTTAAGGGGAAAACACTCAGGGTGTGTCTAGACTACAGGGTTTTTTCGAAAAAAGTGGCCTTGTTTAAAAAAAAACTTCCCCTGCGTCTAGACTGCTGCTGCAGTCTTTCGAAAGTAAATCGAAAGAATGAGGCAGTTTTTTCAACAGCGGAAAAACCTCGTTTTATGAGGCATAACACCTTTTTTCCAAACTGCTCTTTCAAAAAAAGGCGCTATGTAATGCAAACTGTGCTTTTTCGAAAGAGAGTATCCAGACTGCCTGGGTACTCTCTTTTGAAAAAGCAGCTTGCTTTTTCAAAAAGCACTGATTGTAGTCTAGACGCTCTTTTTCGAAAGAGGCTTGCAGTCTAGACATAGCCTCATTGTCTTAAATACAAAGGATTGAGCCCCAAAGAAGGTTTTTAACCCCCATTCATCCATATTACATGGTAAAGTAATTAAGAAATCAGTGTAATTAAGGCAACCTATCTTTAGGGTTGCCAGATACTTTCACAAAAAATACCCAACATGGCAGGAAAAAATTTGATAGAGCCAAAAAAACCCCCCAAAAAGCCACCCCCACAAAAAAGTGTCACTGCACCTTTAAGTCCCCACACTCTCCACTCCCGCTGCCCCTGCCAGACACAGCAGAGGAGGAATGTCCCAAGCAGCCTTCCATCTGAGAAAAACAGAAAATATATTTTCTGTTTTTTTTACAGGACAGAGGCCACAAATAATGGACTGTCTGGGCCAATGCCGGACATCTGGCAACCCTACCTAGCTTTATACACAAAGTAATAGGACCATGGTTTATTTTTTGTAAAATCTATACAATTTCTCTAAAAGAGCTTTTCTGTACAAGAGGCTTTAAAAATATGATATAGTATAACATTTTTAACTGGGAATGGCTGAGAATGATTTACATAGCTCACTCTGCCTCTGCCACACAAGCTCATTGTAGCAATCCCAGTAAAAGATTTGTGTCACCTATAGTCTTGTGATCTGAGTTCTGTCACAGGCTTATATTGTGACCCTTGGCAAGTCACTTATCCTATCTGTTGCCTCCTTGTCTACATCTGCAATATGGGGGATGATAGTATTTCCCTTCCTCACAACCTTAATAAATTGACATTTGTGGCTGCTCGAATGGAAGCCACTGCAGCAGTACAGAAGTAGACTATATTTTATTTGCAATATTATCTAGTTATATCTCTGCATGTATGTATTTTTGGATATGTGTGTGAATGAGCTGTCAGATGTAAACCCTTTCTAAAATATATTAAGAGCTGATAGCAAAGCTAGTGAATCTCCCATAGATTTGTAATACAGTTTCATATTGTACTTAAAACTTGAATGTCATTTGGGCATTCTGAATGTATGGTCAGCCTTGACTACTCAAAACTAGGGGCTGAAGACTGTAACTTGTGACATTAAAGAGGGACTTTTGTGTGAATTCCCCAAATGGTAACTGACCAATAACCTTGATGGCACAATAACTAGGTCATTCTTAAATATGCCTGTTCTTGGAACAGGTAGTAGTACTAGAAACTGAGCGAAGCTTCTTGGGTGCACAGAATACAGATTTTCACTAGCTTTATATGATATTTCACTAGAGACAAGTAAGGGAGTCACTGTGATGGTATTGTATATCCCATGGCCAAGAAACAGAGCTCTCTCTCTCTTACATGTTGTTAAAGAGAGATATTTCTATTCCCACCCATATTTTATACTGCAGCGCATTATATAAATGTGTTCTGTTCAGACTGATCACATGGACGTCAATATGGCTTTATAGAAAAACAGCTCATGCCCAAGAAGTCATCAAGTCCAGTCCCTTGTCCTCATGGCAGGACTAAGCACCATCTATGCCATCCCTGATAGATGCCTATCCAACCTGCTCTTAAATATCTCCAGTGATGGAGATTCCACAGCTTCCCTAAGCAATTTATTCCAGTGTTTAACCACCCTGATAGATAGGAAGTTTTTCCTAATGTCCAACCTAAACCTCCCCCACTGCAACTTAAGCGCATTGCTTCTTATCCAAAGCAATTGGCTGATGGGCCTTGTCCTAAGCAAGTTGATGGGAGATGCTCTCCCGTCAATACAGCATAGAGTAACCACTGCTGTAATTGGAGCTAACAATGTCAACTTCAGTTATTCACACAAGTGAAGTTACAGAAGTTAGATCAATTTACAGTGGCAATGAAGACCAGACCTCTGTTTTTAGCTTTTAGGTTAGGATAGCTCACTTAATTACCCTGGGGGCCAAAACAATACACCTTTTAGCTCTGAACATAAGGACCTTAGTTCACTGTATTAAACACTACCCTGCTGACACCATTCTCAGTACTGGGCCAGCTATCCCTGGTGGGAGGAAATCTGTCAACATAGTGTTGAAAATTGTGTTGGCAGCCAAAGTCCTGTGCGCAGTCAGGCTCCTGCACTGTTACAGTGGTACAGCTCTGTCCTGACTTTTCAAAAGTGTCCCTCATATGCAGATGAAAGGAAGACCAGAGATTTGTAGCTTGCAAGACAATTTTACAGTATGGTTGTAAAATCCCGTTTAATTAGTTAACCGGTGACCTAATTAAATGGGGGCAGATAGGGGCTGCCCCAGCCAGGCTCTACCCACCGTGGTCCCCGCAGACCATTAACCCGTTAACCATTCACATCTCTAGTTTACAGCATACATCTTAATTGGCACAATGAAGTTAACGCTTTCACTTGCTCAGTTGCAAGGTGAGTTGGAGAAGGGAGGAGCAGCAATCAAAGCTGACAGCTAAGTACATAATTGAATGGAAAGCCTGAGGGCTTGTCTTCACAGGGAAAGTGACTGAAATAGCTATTCCAGCGTAATTATTCTGCACTATCTCCCTGCATGGATACTTTATCGCAAAATAACACTGATTTTAGTCCATTCATAAAGTACAGTAATTATTCCAAAGGAAAATCGCCTTCATTCTGGAACTGTGTGCCCACACCAGGGAGTTATTCTGGAATAGCTATGTCAGTCAGTCTGCCCCGTGTAGACAAGTTGTTACTAAAAGGGGAACTGAAGGGCTTTTAATCTGCTGTGACTTGAACCCATGAGTCTGAGTTTCTGCTGCAAGAGCAGACAGCAACACAACCAGGCTGTGTCTACATTGGCACCCCTTTCCGGAAAAGGGATGCTAATGAGACACTTCGGAATTGCAAATCCACGGGGGATTTAAATATCCCCCGCGGCATTTGCATGAACATGGCTGCCTCTTTTTTCCGGCTCGGGGTTTTGCTGGAGAAAAGTGCCAGTCTAGACGTGATCTTGCGGAAAATAAACCATTTTCTGGAAGTAGGAATAAGGGATCTTCCGGAAAAGGGTTTATTTTCCGCAAGATCGCATCTAGACTGGCGCTTTTCTCCGCAAAACCCCGAGCCGGAAAAAGCGGCAGTTATGTTCATAAAATGCCACGGGGATATTTAAATCCCCGTGGATTTGCAATTCCGAAGTGTCTCATTAGCATCCCTTTTCCGGAAAGGGGTGCCAATGTAGACACAGCCCCTCTCTTTCTGTCATAGGGCATTGTATGCCCTTGATCATCCTGACATTTTATTTCCCCGTGCCTCAGTTTCCCCAGTTTGTAAATTGAGAATAATAACAAAAGGGTATTGCGAGGATTAATTCATTATTACTTGTAAAATATTTGGAAATCTTTGGGCGCAAGGCACTATAGAAAAGCCATGTTCTAATTAGGCTTCATCAGCATGTAAAAACAAGTGTGTTTGGAGATCTAGACACAGGTGCAGAGAGGTTTAGATCATTTTATGGTATGGTGTATCTCAGGGGCCTGCAGGCCAGATCCAGACCGCCAAGCTGCTTGAACAGGCCCATGGGCCGCCCTGCTAGATCCCTCAGGCACAGAGCAGCCAGCCGCTCCAGAGCAGCCCCATTTTGAGCAGCCTGGGGCTGCAGCAAGCAGGGAGTCTGTCTCAGGGTCCTGCAGGGCTTCTGGCTGGGAGCTGCCTAGGTAAGCACCTTCTGGCCACAGCCTGCCTCTGGCACCCCATACCCTCCTTCACCCCTACTCCCTACCCTAGGTTACCACCCAAATCCTCTGCACCCCCTGTCACCCAGTTCACAACTCCCTCACAACACCTGCACTCCCTCCTAAATCTCTTCCCCAGGCCAAAATCCTCTCCTGTACCCATACACCTCTCATACCCTGCACCCCAAACCACTGCCCCAGATCACAACTGCTTCCTTCACCCAAATTCCCTTTCAGGACTCCACACCCCCTCTTGCACGCCAGTCCCCTACCCTGAGCTCCCTTCTGCACCCAACTTCTTCCCAGATCCCACACCCCTCCCACAGAAAAGTGTGGCCCTTGACCACTTACCAAAATGTTGGAGTGGCCCCCATCAAAAATTATTGCTCACCCCTGGTGTAGCTGGACCTTCTATTCCCCAATAGAAGCTAGACCTTCTCTTCCCCAGCATCTTCTACAACTGACCTACTATGTGACTGTAAAAGTGAGTACATCCATCTCATCTCTGTTTCTATTGCCCCTCTGCCCTGGCTACTTAGTCTGTGAGCTCTCTGAAGGATTGTCTCTCTCATTATGTGTTCATATAGTAGCTAACACAATGGATCTTTTAAAGCACATAAAAAAATTACAGATACCGATATTGACCTTGATTCTGATCTCACACTATGTATATGCTTATGACTTCAGTGGTGTTATTCCTGATTTACACCAGTGACAGTGAGAAATATACCAATGTTTTGCATAAATGGAAGATAGGTAGACCTGAGTTGCATGAAAAGTAAGGCCTCTTTACCCTTTTGGTAGCATAACGGGACCTTAAATGGAGTGTAAATGTAGCATATGCCAACTTTAAGGACCCTTTACCCTGTCAGAGCAGCACAAAGTGGTCTTATGCAAATGAGAATCAGGTCCCACAATTTTAAAATGTTTGCTGAAAAGAGACAGTGTTTTATCATCAGTCAAATTAATATTTTGAAAAATGATATTATACAAAATGTGTATAACAGATTAATCATGCAGCAAGTGGAAGTCATTTTTTTTCTCTGACAAACCATCCAGCGTTCTATTGATTGAGTTTCTGTAAACAGGATGTTTGTGGATAATGGCAAAGGAAAACAGTGTTTTCTTTTCATCAACAAATAACTGTGTATAGATGTTTTTCTTTTTTTAAGGGGAGACGGAGTGTTACATTTTAAATGAGGAGAGTTTAGGGCCAAATTCTGCTCTGATTTGCACCATTTGCATCCCCATGGTAGTGTGAGGATGTAAGCCAGGGTAAAGTTTAAAACATCAGAAGCCACATTCTAAATATGTGTCTGTTTTGGGACTGACATTTTTTTCCACGAGGTCTCTATTTTAACAGCCTTATTTGCAGACTTCCAGCCTCCATGGGTGTGCAAAGAGCATGCTCACACCTACACAGACATTTGTCTTGCACTTGCACCTACACACAGAGCTAATGGCCTCTTCCATCTGCACATACAGTGACACAATGACCACAATGAAAAATTCATTTCCCCATAAAAAATGACGTTTGCCTAGACAGACACCTGTGGGTTCAGAAGAACAAGCCACCATCGGAAGGTGTTCTGAAGGTGTTTGCCCTTTTTTCACATTATGCAGGGATAAGGCCCTTGTCTATTTGTGAACAGCCGAGACGAGCCCCCCCCTTTGTTGACTAACTTATTCACAACCCTAAGGATTTAGGATTTTGGGGGGAATATTTGTAGTTCCTCACTGTTGCTTTGGGGTAGATATACTGAGGAAGCATTGTGGCCTACTAGATAGGGTTCTAGTCCCAGCTTTGCCACTAAACCTTCACTTCAACCTCTCTTTGCTTCAACTTCCCCATCTGTAGAAAGATGTTCAGATAGTATGGTGACAAGCATAGTAAAAAAACCCTAGATAGAATCAAGTAGATAGCTACCTCCTCTGTAAAGTGCTTTGCAAACCAGTGAATAAAAGTGCCATATGAGAGTTAGGTGATGATATTATTATAATTCTCAAGGTTCTTTTAAGTCAAAGCAGCATCTCTCTCAACCTACCAAGCGCCTCATCTGAAGTAGCATTATGAAGGGAAGGAAACCCAAACTGATAAGGAGCTAGTTTTGATGCAAGGGGTTAATCTTGTCTCAGGCCTTGTTTACACTAACCTCCTCCCCACCCCCCACATTGGTACAACCTTCACAACTTCAGCAATGCAAAGAGTGTAGCTGAAGTTGACGTGCTTACCACAGTGTCTTCTGTGTGATAAGGTTGGCGGGGGATGCTCTCCAGTTGACTCTGGCTACTCTTCCCATCCTGGTGGAGTACCAGAGTCAATGGGAGAGTGCTCAGAGATTGATTGACCATGTTTAAGCAGATACACCAAATTGACCGCTGGTCGATTGTTCACTGTAACATCGATTCACCGCGCAGTGAAGACAAGCCCAGAGAAACAGACTGGATTCTAAATTAAATGACTTTATGCCAAGTAGTCCAGACAGATGGAGGGAGTGCATTACTACAGGTACATTTTCCTGTTAGGGGCCCAGTGCTGCTCTCATTGAAGTCAATAGTGAAACTTACTGCCTTTGACTTCCATAAGCATACCCTCAGGCTGTTTGTGCTTTTGCACTGAGTAGTATCTGGCTGTAATGAACAGGAATTCAGAAGTATGCACTGTAAAGAGTTTATGAGCCTGTTAGTGGTCCTCCCTATGTTTTGGAAGCTCTCCAAACTCTGCCAGAGAAGCACATACATATCTAGGCCTTTCATGTTGTATATAATTTATAAACATGGTGTGATGAATGGGAGGGATACTACCCTTTTCTGGACATCCCAGCTATTCAGTTACCTAAATTTCCTGTAAGGATTAAACCCAGAGTCAGTGGGTCCTTGGGTATGTCTACACTGAAGGGTTTTTTCAAAAAAACAGCCGTTTTCCCAAAAAACTTCACTTACGTCCACATTGCAATTGCGTTCTTTCAAAAAAAAATCGAAAGAACAGAGGGGTTTTCCCGACATTGGTAAACCTCTTTCTATGAAGCCTTTTCCCAAAAGAGCTCTTTTGGAAAAGGTGTGTGTGGATGGGGAAGAGGGAGTTCTTTTGAAAGAAGAGGAAAGAGGAAAAAGCATAGGTGCCCTGGTGGCCACTTTGTCCATAGCAATCACAGCTTACATGTGAGATAGCATCCACATTGAATGGATGCTATCTGTCGAAAAAGCAGATCACTTTTTTGATGAGCTTTTCCTGTGTAGATGCTCTCTTTTGGAATACATTTTTTTCAGAAGATCTCTTCTGGAAAAGCTTTTTCTGAAAGAAGCCTGCAGTCTAGACATAGCCCTTGAGAGACTCCAGGAAGTGTTGGCAGTGCATGGCAGAGCCAATGAAAAGAGTGTGAGTTTTGAATTGAAGCAAGACCCTCCTGCTGCAGTCTTTTATGTGAGCAGAGCAAGAGCTGGGAGAGATAAGGTAAGTCAGGAACAAGACCTAGGATTTCTGGTGAGATCCATGCCTAGGGAAAGACTAAACCTTAGAACAACAGAGATGTAATTAGAACAGGACATGTTTAATTAGATGGGATCAGATTCTTTTTTTATTTTGTATTCGTTGAACTCCCCTATGCTAAGCCCCCACCATACATTGTAACTTTTAAACCAGGGCTACTCAATACATGGCCCATGGGCACATGCAGCTCACAGCCCATTTGTTGCGGCCTGCGGTGGTTTGGGTTTACGCAGGGCTCAACACGCGGCCCACAGGTTGGAGCCAAAACAAAAAAGAAGTCAATACAATGGTCTTCTGTTGATATGCATTTTGGTAGTTAAATTCCTGGACTGTCATTGCTCATTAAAAGTGCTGTCATATGGGTGGAAATTGGGTACATATTGCATTGTATTAATATCAGCAGAACTGACTTCAATGGGGCCTGCGTGTTGTGTAGTCTTGCCTTAATCTTTGTATTCATGTCCTTCAGTGTGAAAGAAACTATTTGCATATATTTGCATATATATTTGCATGTATATGCAGCCGCACTTAAGTTGAGGCCCTCAGCATGTGCTGTGAGTATCATTGTGGCCCCCAGAGCTTCCAAAATTGAATAGCCCTGTTTTAAACTGAATTCTAGGGAAGCAATTCTCTGTTTTTAATTCTGCCTTTTTCAGTTGCTCTGTAACACCTAGCAACCAAGTATGCTTTACCAAGTGTGTCTTTTTTGTTTTATTAATAAAATCACCTTTTTAAGACTATGATCCCACTCCTGTGTCCTAGAAGGCAGGAGGTTCTGTATGTGCCTGAAATGGAAAGGTCAGCTATTAAGAAATTACAGTTAGTTTTCAAGCTCTCTCCAGAGGGAGGGTTAAAGAGCTTGGGTACCCCACAGGAAGAAATTCCCAAGTGTGTCTTCCTGGGCTCTCAAAGGTTTTTTTTGCATTTGATTTGTGGGAGCGTACTACCTTATGTCAAGGATGAAGGATGAAGTTTAAAAAGGACAAATGCAAAGTATTCCACTTAGGAACAATCAGTCTCACACATACAGAATGGGAAGCGACTGTCTAGGAAGGAGTACTGCAGAAAGGGATCTAGAAGTCATAGTGAACCACAAGCTAAATATGAGTCAACAGTGTGATGCTGTTGCAAAAAAAAGCAAACATGATTCTGGGATGCATTAACAGGAGTATTGTGAGCAAGACACGAGAAGTCATTCTTCAGCTCTACTCTGTGCTGATTAGGCCTCAGTTGGAGTATTGTGTCCAGTTCTGGGCACCACATTTCAAGAAAGATGTGGAGAAATTGGAGAAGGTCCAAAGAAGAGCAACAAGAATGATTAAAGGTCTAGACAAGAACATGACCTATGAAGGAAGACTGAAAGAATTGGGCTTGTTTAGCTTCGAAAGGAGAAGCCTGAGAGGGGATATGATAGCGGTTTTCAGGTATCTAAAAGGGTGTCACAAGGAAGAGGGAGAAAAGTTATTCTCCTTAGCCTCTGAGGATAGGACAAGAAGCAATGGGTTTAAACTGCAGCAAGGGAGGTTTAGGTTGGACATTAGGAAAAACTTCCTAACTGTCAGGGTGGTTAAACACTGGAATAAGTTGCTTAGGGAGATTGTGTAATCTCCATCTCTGGAGATATTTAAGAGCAGGTTAGACAGACCTCTATCAGGGATGGTCTAGATGGTACTGGGTCATGCCATGAGGGCAGGGGACTGGACTTGATGATCTCTCAAGGTCCCTTCCAGTTCTAGTGTTCTATGATTCTAAGGAATCTGTGATCTTGGGGAGTTTTTAAGCAGAAGTCTTTAGTGGCAGGATATTTTAAAGTCTCTTGCAGACCCCCACCTTCTGCACTCAAAGTGCCAGAGTGGGGAACAGCCTTGACACATGGTTATTTGGACCCCCTTGTATCCAGGTAATTATGTTTGCTGGATAAAGAGGAAAATACACAACACTAATGCTGATCCTTGTTACAATGTTCGACATTCTTTCTTTGGCGGATATCAAGCCCATCACAGAACCTATATGGGACCAGAGCTGACTGTTGTACAGACAATTTTGTTTTACTTTAAAACATTGAACAGTTTTCGTGTTTTAGAACTTAAAAACTATTTTAGAGAATGCATATTATTCAAACAAACAAACAAACAAACAAACAAAAACCCAGCCCAAACCTTAAGACTTCTCTCACCCTATTGGACGGCCTGAAGTCTCCAGATAAGTAAAGTGTTAAAAAATGCAAGGAACTTTGGGACCGACTGAGGCCTTAAAATGAAGTTCAGCTTGAAGGTCTGATACCAGATACACACCTGTGCCCCTCACTTGGCCTAGACATTACAAACCTGATCTTTATTTTCTGAAGTAAGTTTTATGTTACCATAAATGTGTAAAATGTCCTCTTCACTTGGTTAACTGGGACATTCAGCATATATTTCTAAAGTGGTTGGATTTCCCCCCACTGTGATCTATTTACAGTTCTCTTTTAGGCACAAAAAACATTTTCTGTAACCTCAGTTTCCTGATTCAGCAGATGTGATGTCAATTATTTACGATAACAAAAGTGAGACAATGCCTGAGGTTTGTGTGGGATGGAGGTAAATTTGAATCTGTAAAGAGGGACAGTGCTAGTAATGAGACACAGTGGAGAGGCCTACAAAGTAGCTCTTGCTGGCCATGTCTACTAGGGATGTTAAATATCAGTTAATTGAATAGTCGATTAACCTCATGAATTCTTATAAATTACTCAACTATTCTATAGTCCCCGGGGGTGGGGCTGGCAGCCAGTGCACTCTGGCTCCACTCCCGAGGAGCCTCCTGACACTCTGCACTGCTGCCTCTGGATCACAGGCAGCAGGGTGGGGTACCAGGTGGAAGCTGATCCGCAAGGGGAACCAGTTTAAAAAACAGCTACCCTTGCAGACCGGCTCCTGTTGCCTAGCACTGCTGCCTCTGATGCAGCGCCTGCCCAGAGGGTGAGGTCTGAGCTCCCAGACCTTGGTGTGAGCGAGAACTGAGCTGGGCTGTCTGCCCTCCTGGCTACTAATACACTTTAAATGCAGAGCCACAGCATTTAAAGTGTAAAGGTAGATCCCAGACCCAGCATGAGCCAAGACTGAGCCAGGCTGCTGGCCAGCCTGCTAAAAAATGTACCTCAACTTAGAGCCCCAGGAAGCACTGGGGAGTAATTAGTTCAAATTACTCTGGGGAGTAATTATTTCAAAATAGCAGCACCGGAGCATCCACGTTACCGTTATTTCGAAATAACTATTTTGGAATTAGCGTTACTCCTGATGAAAAGCAGTACAGATTTTGAATTAAGTGGCCCGTTATTTCAAAATAACGGGCTTGGTAGCGTGGATGCTCTGCTTATAAATTCAACCATAGGGGTGTTATTTTGAAATAAAGTCCTACTGCAGACCAGAGCTGGGAGGAGAGTCAGAGTGACCACCTAATAAGGTTGGGCCTGATCCTACTAGATGCTCAGCACCCCCTTGATGCAGCGTGCCTCCACTTCCCACTCATGGCACCTTCCAGTGGCTCCTCAGTAAGTTGCAAAATCAAACCCCATTGTGCATGGGACAATCCTGACTATCCCTTATGTCCCAATATTCCTTAAACATTTTGTCCAGGAAAGCAGTAGCCTTCCCATGAGGACAAATCCTAGGAAAAAAGTTGGTCTAGTGATGTGTTAGAGCAGTGGTGCACAACCCATGGGTCGCGACTCCCTTGGGGGTCGCGGCTGTCTTCCTGGGGGGGTCGCAGCATTTTGTGCTGGCCAGTATTTTCTTTTCCCAGCTCGGTGCCCGACGTACACGCGGTGGGGGCGGGAGGAGTGGCAGGGGAGCGGAATGGTGCTTTAAATTAAAAGGGCTGCAACAAATGTTTCCAGCAAATTTTTTTTTTTTTTGCTCAACAAACATTTTCCCAGCTCCGGGGGTCATGAATGAAAAAAGGTTAAGCACCACTTTCTTAAGAGGGGAATTATAGAGCGTAGTTCTGTTTATATTAGCTCAAGCTATTGTACTGATTATTGTTTATATTGGTAGGTAAGTACTTCTGGGTTAACTGTCACAGAGGCTGCCAGTTGTTCCTTTTGGTCAGATAACAGAGAGGTGCCAACTACAGAATTTGGAGATGAATGTTTCTCGCTTACCCATCTCCCCCATGGTGAAGGCATTACTTCAATAATTACAAGCCATTTTGTGCTTTTTCCTGGTCAGTTAATAACTGGAAAAAGGAGTTAAGGGTCTGAGACAAAGTCATAGACTCTTAAAAAGCTGTCCGGTCACTAATTGACTTGTGGAAACTGCAGAATGGATCATTAACATAATCATAAAACCTTTTATTTCAGACAGTCTAACTTTGCTGCACTTCTGATGGGGCTTCCTTCTCTCTGGGCCAATTTAGAACATTTGTTTCTCACCATTCAGAGGCCCATTAACTACTCCATGAGGGCAAGTTCTATTTCAAAGAGTTTAATCTTAAAACTAATTGGGAGTGGGTAGAGCTGGGGACGGGGAGGCAGGACTCCAGCATTCTGACCCTACTTCTCCCACTGTTTACTTGCTATGTGATCCAGACCAAGCGACGCTGCACCTCTGCTTACCTACCTATATAACTGGCTTCAATAATACTTACCAGCCATCACAATGGAAGTTGTGAAGCTTACAAGAGGCTTGTGCTTTTTGTAAGATTATAAAAGTCCAAAGGACAGGTTATTGTTAAGAGTACTGCATGGTTTGTTTGGTTACTGTGTGGCAGACTCTGAATGATGGTCATGAGCTTGTGTGTTGCCCAGAGAACATCACACTTACCTGCTATCCTTCCAATTGGCATTGCATGCTCCTCAGGAGGGGAGACGGACACCATGATGTGGTTCATGTATGCTAGCTCTTCCCGGTGGGACAGATTGATGGGCTTTACTTCCCTGTGTAGCCCATCCTCAGACAACCGCGATGGTTTGAATTCTACCGAATGCCTGGGGTTCAGTATCAAAGGGTGCATGATGGGGCTGGGCATCAGCTGGATGACCCTGGTGTTCTCCTGGCGGGGGCTGGAAGGCTTCTGAAGTACTTCTGGAGGAGGCGGGCAGTGGTTATTCTCTATAGGAGACACTGAAAGCGGATAGGACTCTTGGTGGTTGTTCTCTTGGTGATGCCGTGTCCCTGGGGCCCTATCAGCTGGGGAGAGGCGGCGGACAGTGTTGTCCAATGGGGACTTCAGCGACCGCTGCTCAGGGTCTGGTGACGGCCGGTGATTGGTGGTGATAGGTGATCTAGGGCGATGCAACAGTTCAATGGTGGGGGTGTTGTGATGGACTGTCTCTGCTGATGGTCTTGAAGGTCTCTGGACAAAGTTGTCTGAGGAGAAAAGGTGAAAAACACATCATGACTAGTGTGACAGAGCCACAGAACCTAACTCAAACTGGAAAATCTGCCCTAACACACCTTATTGGACTCAATACTGGAGTAAAGGAGTGAAATTGAATGGCCTGAGATATACAGGTGGGCAAACTAGAGGTAGTACCTTCTGGACTACAGCTCTGTGAATTTACAATCTCACTAGTACATTTTAACATGGTCTTCATTACATCTGAGGGGGGGAAGTGTTTTCTAAGACTTTGTCTACACTACGCAGCGTTTAGCAACATGACTGTGTCGACACAGCTGTGTCGCTAAAAGTCAGGGGCTGTGTCTACACTGGCATGATTTTCCGGAAATGCTTAAAACGGAACAGTTTTCCGTTATAAGTATTTCCGGAAAAAGAGCGTCTACATTGGCAGGATGCTTTTCCGGAAAAGCCCTTTTTCCGGAAAAGCGTCCGTGGCCAATGTAGACACGCTTTTCCGGAAAAAAGCCCCAATCGTCATTTTCGCGATCGGGGCTTTTTTGCAGAAAAGACTGCTGGGCTGTCTACACTGGCCCTTTTCGAACAGTTTTCGGAAGGACTTTTACCCGAGCGGGAGCAGCATAGTTTTCGGAAAAGCAGCTGATTTCTTACAGTAGATCGTCAGTGCTTTTCCGAAATTCAAGGGGCCAGTGTAGACAGCTCACAGCTTATTCCGGAAAAGCGGCTGCTTTTCCGGAATAAGTGGCCCAGTGTAGACACAGCCAGGTAGCGTAGCCACTGTTTGATGGCTCTTTTGCTGTCAAAATACTTCCATCCCCAGTGAGTGGCGTTCATGTTGTGGGCAGGAGAGGGCTCCTGCTTACAATGCACGGCTCACACTGGCACTTGCTGCGGGGAAATTTTTGTCGTTCGGGGGTTGCAGGTGTGTTTAACATCTCTGAACAACAAAAGTTGTTGTTGTTCAATTGCCAATGTAGACATAGCCTAAAAAAGTAGGAAGCTGCTGATTAGGTCATCTAAGTTCTAATTGCCTGCTCTTCAACGGGTTCCCTGTGTGCCATTGGACAAGTGGTCTATACGCCCAGAACCCATCACCAATAAAAAGAAGTCTGATGGCTGTTTGCATAGGATTTTAAGATCCCTTGATGAAAGGTGCAACATAAGAGCAAGTTATTATTCACTTTCTTTTGCGCTGCCTTCAAAACGAAATGCAAATAAATAAGCCAACATACCCTGGCTTTCCTACAACAATTTAATAGTGTGGGCTTTAAAGCCACAGATGTGGGAGCCACTCCATGCATAGCAGAAAATAGAGAGTGACAAGAGAAACATCATACGTGGTTAAACCCTGGTTAGATCACAAGTGAATCCCACAGCCTAACACTGCACTGGCAGGAAGTTTTTCCTATATTCAGCCTAAATTTCACCCCATCACCCTCAATAAATCCTCTAGGAGAGTCTCCACCAAGATTTTTTTCTTGTCGGCTCATTCCACATGAAAACCTTTTAGAGTGTCTGATGCTGGAAAAAACCCCAGTATGTCCTTTTTGGGTGGGTGTTCTGACATTAGCAGTGTCTTTGAAACTTAAGGAGAGCTCAGAAAGCATGGACACCATCTGCCAGGGTTGTTACCATCCACAAACCAAAACGTTTACTTCAGCTGACAGAAAATGAACTGATTTTGGCTGATGAAGGCCATAGTTTTCGGAGTAGAAAGCTACCAACAGAGAGCAAACACAGTGGGTGAGGTCACATCTTTTACTGGACCAGCTTCTGTTGGTGGGAGAGACAAGTGTTCACATTTACACAGAGCTCCTTGACTCTCTCAGCAACAGACGTGGGTCCAATAAAAGATGTTACCTCACCCAACTTGTCTCACTGACATCCTGGGACCAACACAGCTACAACAGCCCTGCATACAACAGAGAGCAAAGGCTAATAGGTTTTTATCTAGAAAAACAAAGATCAAATTTCAGCCCTGTTTGCCAATAGCCTCAGGAGATAAGAGCAGGAAACTGTTAGGCATATATCAACAACCAAAACAAGTAAATGGGACTGTCATATTTGTTGACTCACTCGCTCTGCTCCTTTAAGAAGAATTGTCCTCTGTGCTCTGTCTTGTCAATGGAGCACTACCCTTTGAAGCTTCTATTCAGGCAGAAAGGAATCTAAGGGCTCCCTGCCTACCCTGGAATCCACACTCGCTGCAGCAGAAGGATCAGCATGAACTCCAGCAAAAGCCGAAACATACAATGCCCTGTTGCTGGGAAGATGCAGTTCCTCTCAGCACTTGCTCAGTGACTTTAAAGTGACCCCCTCTGCCCCCCCCTCCCTCCCCTCCCCCACCAATGGGCACCTGCACGATTTGCCAGCAGTCAGTTTCCTTGTGAAGGCCTAGAACAAAACTAGGCCTGCCTGAAGTTTATGATTCCCACACCTGAGGACAGGAACAAGAACAATGTATTTGTGTCACTAGTGAGGTCAGTTGCCATGTAATGGCAGGAGGAAATGAAACTTCCGGATCTGGGCTACGCTCTGACTGCACTGGATGAAAAACAACAAGTTTAATAATGGGGCTTCAAAATGGGCTTAAAGTACCTTCTGGCCAAAGATGGCTTCTCAATTTGGCCAACTGACATGGAAAGGTCCAAACCACGTTAGAACATGAATCAAAACCAGCCTTGTCTACGATCCTGCCTAGGAACTGCAGTTAAACGGTGCTTAAGGAAGGCTCTCCAGCCATCATAGATGGGACCTAACATTCATTAATCACCATCAATGTTCCCTCTAATGTTTTCCCCATCAGTGTGTGGAATACATTTTGTTATGTGCACCCAGGCACATTCAGATGTGCAACACCAATGGAAACACATGGTGCTGGCTGTGGGTGCTCTGCTAATCAGCTGGACAGCGCTGGAATCTCTCCTGGATGGCCACCCAAGCACTCAGCTTACAGGGGACACTGATCACCACACAAAGAAAACCCATTTAATTATGACTGCTTCCCACCCCCCATCCCCCGCCCCGGCCCAGCCCTAGTTATATACAGTGCTAAACACTACACATTCAAATGCATTATGCTCATTTTTGCACTATGTGAGTAAAGAGAAATGAGAGCGCAACCGGGGGGGCATTGCATGGAGTTGACCCTGACACCTAGTAGCCGTGCTATGCTTCTGTATGGGAACTAAGTCTCTACTGCACTGGAGCAGGGCTGCACTCAGCCAGGAACAGGAAGTAACGCCTTACACTGCTCTCCACTGGAGCATCCGATGGCAACATTATGCAGCATTGACTGGCTGCAAAGAGGGCCCCGTTCCTTCCCCTCCTTTGCCAGGGGAGAGGATGCTGCAATAAGGATCCATTAGTGAGGGGTGGAGTACAGAGAAGAATGAATCTCAGAGCACTCTCGCTCAACTCCTCTGTCAAACCCAGCAGGACTAAAAACGGGCTCACTTTGACTCTCAATTCTCTGCATCATCCTCTTACTTCAGAAACCGATGCAGTTAAAACACACTAATGTTTCACACCAACTCTGGTATAGGGTTGCCAGACGGTTTAACAAAAATACCGGACACACTTGACATTACATCACAATCTACATTACATCTTATTTAGAAAATACTGGACATTTATATTTTCTCAATTTGTTTTCCGAACAGAAAGCTCAAATACTGGACTGTCCAGTTCAAAACTGGACACCTGGCAACCCTACTCTGCTGCCCTCATTGAATCAAAGTACCTTACTATGCGAGCACTTCCATTGTAATAAAGGGAACTAAATGGGGTAAAGTGCTTCTTACTGTGTGAAATGGAATCAGAATCTGGCCCTAATAAATTAAACATCCCTATTCGTGCACTGCCCCATCTTGTAGCAGAAAGAACATGTAAGCAGCCCCGTCAGACTACCCTTTCAGTGTAGCTTTTTAAAAGTGAACTGAATGCTGTGGCAAATTGCTAGACCAAGAGTCCTAGTAACGGAAGCCATATGTTTAGCTACAGAACAAAGTTCAGGCAACAACAGTGCAAGCTTCCTCCATAGCATCCCAAGTCATTCAATGCTGATGCAGAGGGACCACTAGAGATGAAGGGCAAATTCAGACTCCACAGCTTCTTTGGCCCTTAGTATCTCCACAAAGACTGCTAAGAGGGGATTCCAAACCAATGCCAGTTGTGATTTTTTTTTTTTTTAAAGAAATGTGAACAACTTGCCCACTGTGAACAGAACGAACTGGGAACTGAGTGTGAAATGTTCTTCCATTTGAATCAAAATAAAAATAATAAGATGAAGCTAATTGTAGTGGTTGAGAATAAGTACAAAGAAAGGAACCAGAGACACAGCACTTTAGTGTTCTAAGGACCAAGCAAAATAGGGCTACTAATGGCTGTAAAAGTGGGGACGTAGAGGAAGCAATCTGATTCGGTTTAGCAAGTGATAGAAATGAACACCTAGTCAAACAACACTGTGAAATCATCTGCCGGTCAGGATTGAAACCAGGTGCTCACTAGCTCGGGATCTTCATTCGGTCTACCATTCTCTTATTTGGCTAGTCTGGGATGTCACAGGCAGCTCTAAGGACTATTAGGCTATGTCTACACTGCACTGTTATTTCAGAATAAACTATTCCAGAATAGTTATTCCGAAATAGCTTATTTCGAAATAGCACGTCTGCTCTGCAGGGAAGCCTCAAAATTAGTCTGAGGCAGGCTTCCCAAATGTAGACATGCTCTCTCGATTTAGAGGCCCAGGAGGAATAACTTAGAATGGCTCTGGTGAGGGGCTATTTTGAAATAGCAGAAATGGAACATCTACACACACCTTATTTCGAAATAGCCATTTCAGAATAAGCATTATTCTTCATAGCATGAGGTTTACAGAACTCAGAATAAGCTATGTCTTATTTAAAAATTATTTCTAAATAATGGAATGGCTGTGTAGACTCTTGCATAGTTATTTTGGAACAAAGGCCATTATTCCGAAATCACTTTGCTGTGTAGATGCACCCTTAGTGTTTTCATGAAAACCTGGATGATATTGGACATACATTCATTCTTTTGTAGATGTTGAGGCACTTTGGGTCTTATTCCAGCTCCCATAGACATCAGTGGTTAATGGGAATGCCGTACAGTGATCAAATGGAAAAGTGACCCCATTGATGACAAAGAGAGTTGTGTGCTGTAAAAGGACGCCTGGTATGTGAACCATTCTACTAGATTATTAAACCTACAGGCTTTAAATAATTTGAGAGCCTTTAAATAATAACTATACTCTTTTTATGCCTGAGACTTAGGGTGCATCTAGACAGCACCCTTCTGTCCGACTAAGCTACACAATTTGCGCTATGCAAATTGTGTAGCTTATTCCAAGTCTAGGTCAAAAGAGCTTGTTTTGAAATTTGGCGCTGGGTAGACAGTGCCAAATATCAACATAAGGCACTATTCCAACAAATCCCTTAACCCTCGTGGAATGAGGGTTACAGGGATGCCGGAATAGCGCACCCGCTCGTTCAGAAAATAGTGGGAGCATTTAAAGACGCGGCGTTGCTATTTTGGGATACTTCTGGTATCCCAAAAAATAACACTGCAGTCTAGACATGCCCTTAGCTACGCCAGCCTCAGAGAATTTGCCCAAGGGAATTGAGTACTAAAGTACAAAATGTTCAAACTTTTGGGAGTGTTCCCAGTATGTTCTTCTCCACACACATTTCACAAAGGGTTCACCTAGTTCATTCTCATTTTCCATTAAAAAACAACAAACCCTTGTTTGTTGGGCTCATGAAAGCGAGAGATTAATAACAGCTTCTGCCTAAAGCCATGTATACTGGGCAAAAACTCTACACATTTCCCCTTGTCACCTCTGCCAGTGCAACCTACTCTGTCCTGACTTGTATCACCTTCTAGTTATTCTAGTACTGACATCCTCACACACTTTTGCCAATGCCCTTCAACCCCATTCTACTTCACACCTTGTTTGAATTTTGCAAATTGTGCACTTTTAGGATGAGCGGGAACTAGAGTGAAATCCAAATTGTTTTTCATTTATGATTAAGGATGGGAGATACAGAGAAGGGCTAGTTGACAATTTTCCATCATTAACAAACTTTTTGGGGTGGAAATTGGGTTTTTGACTAAACACAAATTCTCCTGAAAAGTGTTTTCTACAAAAAAACAACAACAACAACTTTTTGTCAGAGAAACAAAAGCCTGTAATCTGGAAAACTCCATAAAAAGAAAAAAAAGGTTCATATAGTATCTGACCAGCTCTAATAGGAGTAAAAGTGTCAATCTCTGCCATGCTATAAAAGCAAATCACCCATTCTAAAAAAACACCATTAGTTATGCATCATGGGAAGATATCTCCAAATAGACTGGTGAATTGTGTAAATTGCCTCCATATTTTATCACAATTCTAAACTAGATAAATTTCAGTGACAGTTCTAGGAATGTTTCTTTCACCTCCTCATGAATGCATGTGTTTATCTTATCTAGTGTTGAGTATGTGTTGGAATTTCAATTCAATCTCAGAAGTTAGGATTTCCCCCCAAAAAAGACACTAGTGCTTATTATAGGCCTCTTTGGTCCTGCCACTATCTAAGATTTAAGCTCAGGATAGCTTAAATCTTAGCTATTAATTATTTATTATTATTTATTTATTTATTTGTTAATTTATCAATTGGGCTTAATGACAAAGACATATGGTGCCGGTGCAATTGCAAAAATTGAGCAAAAAAAAAAAAAGTGTGTGTGTGTGTGTCTGACACCATGCCATGCATGTCTAAAGTCTCTAGATCCACTAGAGAAAATGAATTCCAAGGTCAAAATCCCCAGTTCCCAATTTATAGCTAGCAGATCACAAGTGCAGCAAGAGTACATGAGGAGGGAAGAGAGTTTTCCTTTTCTCAGAAAAGTAGGACTTAGGCAAGGAAAGTTATGTGCTATCCCTACCTGGTATATTTTTTAAACAGGCTTTGAAGCAGAAAATAAATGGACATTTACACAACCAAAAGACTAAAATATAATGTACTAAGAATTTGAAATCAATCGGCTCGATGGATCAGCTGTACATTCTACCAACTAAAGGATTGCTCCACTTCTGAAGGGAGAGAGATTGCTTTAAATGAAATTTTTATTGGTTTAGACTAGAGTAAGAAAATAACGTCCCGACTCCTCCTTATGGTCTCATTCCAACTGCTGATGTAATGACACCGCCAGTAATAAAACAAACATTATTACCTTCATCATGGTTCTGGTGTAACATGACCTCTGACTGAGCATGGATAGAGTTCCCAGGGTGGAAGAAAGGCGAAAATAGCATGCGAGCTTTCCTTTGTTTCAGGATATGCTGAAGGAGTTCATATAGCACATCACCTGAAAGACAAAGAGATGGCTAAAGGAAATGAAAAGCTACAGATTCTTGGGGGAAGACTCATTTCGACATTGGAATCATGAATCCAAAGCTCTTGGGTGCCATTTTCAGATCCAAAAGTGCCTGCAGGAGGAATGATGCAGTGCCTGCCACATCTTTCTCACTCTTGAGTAAGACTCCTTCTTTACAGTCCAAACGTTGTGCATGTCATATGGCAACAGCAGTGAAAAATGTTGTTCCCATTCCAATAGCATGGCATGAGAATAATTTCTAGCACTGCTAGAATTCTCAGGTAACAATATGGTGGCCTTATAGAAACATATTTTAGAGTTGCCAAAAGACAGATTGTTTATGTGGTGATTAATTTAGTGTGAGAATATTTAACCTTTAGTGACCGTCTTCCCTCCAACTGTACGTAGGTACATGAGGGCTACAGTAGAGGTGCTTTTTATCTTTTATAACAGGTGACAAGCAGTTGAGTAGAAAGAGTTAACCAAAGCACAAAATGCAGGTGACTCAAAAGTTCCCTAGGGGTATGTGGTTAATCTTAATAATACTACATGCAGCCCTTTGCCTGTGTCCTGCCCCTACATGAAGAAGTCAACAAATTTTCAGCTATGGTACTTTGCCTGAAATGTTAACTAATTTTCATAGGTGCTTGAATTGTCTTAATTAAAGTGGCATTTGGGAGACCTTGGAGTTTCTGTTATTACTATTTTTCTTTCTGTATAACACCTATAAATCCATTTCATATTCAGTACTTGCCTCTGTAAATCTCCAAGCTTCTACCTGTCGGTCAAAGATTCTAAATCTTTTTTGTTTATATCCTAGCTATTTCATCCTAAATTATTCTCATTTGCATAGTCTGACTTTTTGCTCTATGTCTGTGTCTTGGCTGCTTTTATTATCTCAGGGGTGACTTTGGGGCACTTTTAAAGATGTCTGTAAAGCCTGAAAAATTAATTAAAAACAAAGCCTCAAGAATCCATTCACCTTTTCCATATTTAATACATAATGAGAGACCAGAGAGGGATTTTACCACATAATTTGTATTTTACAGACCAAGATAGAGACACACACATACATTGTGCCAGATCACTCCAGAAGAATACGCTGGTCATCCTTTAAAAATTCCCCATCTTTGCCTGAGGCCTAGTCTACATATAGCCTTTGGATCAATATAAGGATTTCATGAGGGATGTGATTTCCTACAAAATGGTACAATCCCTGTGTGAATATATTTGTTATATTGGTATAATCCTGTCTATCCTGGTATAGCTATTCCCATTAGGGAAGGGGGATATGTTATACTGGTATAAGCACTTTTACGCTGCTATAATTGTATCTACACAACATGCTATAAAGGTAAAACTGTTTTGGTTAAAAAAAATCACATCACTCAGACTATGTCTAGACTGCAGGCTTCTTTTAGAAGAAGCTTTTCTGAAAGAGATCTTCTGAAAAAACTTCTTCCAAAAGAGAGCATCCACACTGCCAAAGCTCATCAAAAAAGCGATCTGCTTTTTTGAAAGATAGGTTCCACACTGAATGGACGTTATATTGCATTTAAGCTGTGATTACTATGGACGGAGTGGTCACCAGGGCACCTGTACTTTTTCATCTTTACTCTTCTTTTGAAAGAACTCCCTCTTCCTCGTCCATACATGCCTTTTTCCAAAAGAGCTCTTCGGAAAAAGGCTTCTTCCTCGTAGAAAGAGGATTACCAATGTTGGAAAAACCCCTCAGTTCTTTTGATTTTCTTTTGAAAGAACATGATTGCACTGTGGACATAAGTGAAGTTTTTTTTGGAAAAGCAGCTGTTTTTTCCTAAAAAATTCTGTAGGGTACACATAGCCTCACTGAAATACCCTTACTAGTAGAGTTTTGAATGTATACAAGCCCCTTGATAACTAAATTACATTAGGGTAGAAATGGAATAATTTCCCTATACTTCAAATATAGGAATATCTGAGAAATACTTTAAATACTGAAATGATGTTTATTTTATTATCCATAGTAACCTACACACTTCTGTTCCTGTTATTGCTGCATAGGACATAGATTTAGGAGGCTTGAATGGCATGTTTTCTCAAAAGTTTGTCAACAGCTACAATACAAAAATTAGAATATAATTTTAAATTGGGTTCATAGCTCAATAGACAGGAAAGCCAAGCCTCACATTCAGCAAAGTCTGAGCACCAGTCCCAGTGTAGGACGTGACTTCTAGAGCCCAGGACCCTCCTCTGTGAATGCTCAGTCCCCAGATGCTTAAATCCAGCTGATCTTGAGTGCAGTAACAGTACATGCAAGGACAAGAGAGGTGTCCCTCCTAGGCAGTTGGAGTTGGGATAATGGAAGGCCGGTTACATGGAGCATATTGGATGCTACATACAAAACACCAGAAAAGTTCTCCTGCTCCAGTTTTATTTATTTATTTCTTAAGCCATCAATGGGACTTAAGCCCCTGTTTAAGTACTTTGTTGATTCGGGCCCTATATGTAAAAAGGATAAGGATTCTAGTAGGTGGAGGTGCCTTTGGGGAGTTAGCTTCATTCTGAACTACTCCACATTTTGATGGGCTAGGGCAACACCGTCTGTATTCCTGTGTCTTTGTATTGGATGTCTGGTGGCAGCTATTTTCCAGGCACTCAGCTCAAGCTGCATGATCATCTCTGGTAGCTGATTGAATTACAAGCCTTTTTATTTAGCAGGGGTAAATAACGTAGTTAGAACCATTCATTCAAACAACATGTAGTTAGAACCATTCATTCAAATGTAATCTCACAGGAGAGGGAGGAGGTTCAGTGTGATTTCAATGCTGCAGGGGACAGACTGCAGGGAATATAAATACAGGCAGGTGACACACATGCTTCTACATCTAAATCTTCCCTGTGAGTAGACTAAATAATTTGGCAACAGGCGGATTGATTCACACACCTGCCTGTGCTTTGCCTGGGGCTGGACTCCGGCAAGTGAGAGAATAGGGGCAGAGTAATGGGAAGCCCACGGGAGCTGTAAAAATAGAGGAAAGGTCCCAAGGGATGAGTTTTGCTGAAGCTTTTAGCAGCACAATCAGACGAGTGAACTGTGAGGCTGAATGCTAATGCGGGCTTCTTAAGAGACTGGCGCAGTTGAATAACTCCCTACTCTAGCTGGGTCTGTGGAATGATAAGGACAGAGCTGGAGGTCCTAAAAGGCTGCCAGGTAGTCTGTCTCTGGCTTTTGCAGAGGGTTTTAGTTAGAGATGGGCCAGGCAGTCACGGCTGGGCTCTATACTCTGACAAAGTGCAAGGGTGTTAGGATCGCTCTCCCCTCCCCCTTTCTTATGTTGCTGGATGCTTCACTCTCTTGCTGGCCTAGTTTACATGGCTGGCCTTGTCTCTCCCTTCCAGCCCCAAGGACTGTGGCTCTTTTATCTCTGCAACTCATCTTTCCTGGCTCTCTTCCTCCCTCCCTTCCCAGAGTCCGTCTCTTCTGTCTCTTCCCAGGCCCCCGTGTAGCTCTGTCTTTCCTTATGTAGATAAACCTCACCTGAATGAGGAGACCTGTATCGAAAGTCCTCTTTCGTCAGGAGCAGGAGTGCTTTTCCATTCATCTCAAAAGTGTTGCTGTCAATCGGCCTCAGGGAAAACTCCTTCTCTGCCCACTTGAGCCACTGGGCCACATCATCCCTGCTCCAGTAAACTGGCTGCAAGCCTGTGGGAGACAAAACCACAGTGGTCATGTTAAGAAACTGGAACAAAGTGCAAGCGGTTCTGGGAAAGGACTTGTGGATCACGAGCTGCATTTGGAGGCACGTCTGGAGATTGGCCTGGGGGAGCTATACAAAGTTATGTCTGCGCCCCAACACCTTACTGTAAAAAGCTCTGTTAATCAGCAGGTGTGTCTGCCTCTTTACCATAGAAGACACACAACCACAGTTTTCAACTGGCGGATGGATAGAGATTGTGGTGGTCTATATACAGTTTTTGTACCAGTATGTAGTTGTGTATGTGTGATGTTTAAGAATACTCAGGTCCTTCAGGGCAGAAGTTAGGACAGGGGCTTGGAGATGTGTGTGGGGGAGGTGAGGGAGTCAGGGTTGGAGGAGAGGAGGGGCTCAAAGCATGGGGTGGAGGTGCAGGAGTTAGGGCAGGGGGTTGGGAGGAGAGGGGGCACAAGGGAAGGGGTGAGGAGCTCAGGGGAGGGAGTGGGGATGGCCACCAGCTTCTCCCCTGGGCCAGCGTGGGGAAGGGGGACCATGCACCCTTCCCACTGGCTTCTCCACAGGGCCAGCCCAGGGAAGGGGGGCTGTGCAGTGGCTGGCAGCTGCTTTCTAGGGCAAGTGAGTGTGGTGGGGGCCATACTGCTGGCCAGCGGCTGCTCACTGGTGCTTGCTGCCCCCCCAGTGGTCATGCATGAGCATAACTGTCCCTGCTCTCACGTACCTCTTTCCATTTGATGTGAAACAATCACATTTGACGCACATCCCATTATTCTGGCACAACCAAACCCTGATGTTGCTTTAAGTTATGATCACAGGAAGCTTCCTACTACATTTGGTAGCGCTCGCTCTTACCATCTAGGAGGAATTCTTGAATAAGCTGACAGACAGACAGACGGACAGATGCACATTTCTAAAACATATACAGCCTCTCCCCAAGTTACGAACTAGTTACGGACCAAACACTTGGTTGTAACTCGAAGTGTTCATAACTCGGACCCCATTGAGTTACATGGCGACCGCGCTGTTTGTTAGCGCAGATCGCATTCGTAACTCGGGGACCGCATTTACGACCGCTTCAGTCGTAAATGCAAACAGTCATAACTCGACTGTTCACAACTCGGGGATTGGCTGTAGTAATAATTATACCAGAACAACCTCTAGTTTAGAAATACTATAGTTTTGTCCTCATTCCTACACAGAAATAACCTGTATTGAAAAGCTAAAAAATGTGTTCCACCCCAACAAAAGTTGGTCCAATAAATGATATTACCTCACCACCCTTGTCTCTCTCATATTCTGGGACCAACATAGCTATGGAAACACTGCATATTATACTGCTATAAGCACATTTGTACCAATTTAACTGTGCCCTTAACTTTTGTGTATAGACCAGACTTAACTTTGGTCGGGGTGCTTGATCTTGCTATCAGTGAAATCAAAGGTAGTTTAACCATTAATTTTATTGGGACTTGGGATAATAGATGAGATTAAAATATCAATCTTATACACACTTTTAAAATGGCACCCGTCACATGGAGAAAAAGCAGAATAATTTTCAGGCAGCTGCTTATACCTAGATAGATAGGCAGGCAGATTATCTCTTATCCACTGGGAGATAAAAGCTTCCTTTCCTTTTCCCCTTATGAAATGACTCATTGTTTGACTTGTTACAGTGCGTATTGTAGAGAGGAAAGCTTCATGCTGTGCACAGGAACATAAAATTTACCCTGTCTGATCAGATCTTTGATACATAGCCCCCGGCAATAGTTAAAATCTTATGCTTCAGAGCAAGATGAACCACCCTTCCTTATATTGCACCTGGCTGATTGTATGCTGTTGCGCATGGGAAGATGTTTCCTTCCTGGCACACTGTTCCATGAGACTGATTACCCCAATCTTTGCAAGCATAACTACTCATCTCCTACTTGTTGTTTTTTTTTTTTTTTAATGATATGCAGTGTTAAAAAAAAAAGTCACGGGAAGTGAACTCTGCTCTGCTGGTTTGCCAGATTCAGATTCCCAAAGCAACTCATTGGAAAGCCCCGACATCACGTTACACATAGAACTGAATCTGAGGGGGAATTGAGAGTGAACTTTTGGAGCATCACATGAGAGCATAATTGACTCCTGTAAGGAATAAGATATGGCTGAGCTGAACTCCAGTATACTCAGCAGAAAGACCCCACATCTAGTCTTCCTTCATTTGCAATGAACCCCTTAGCATTGCATTAGGAGCCACTTTCAAAACGAAGAATCACATCTAATTCTTGCTGCAAGAGGACCTACACTCTCTACCCCTCCCTCAAATTAGTCCTTGGTTTGAGTGGGACCACTGAGGGGTGTGTTTTCTGAGCACGCGCAGGGGAAGCTCTATGCAAAGAGATGTGAACTGTGGTCTCAAAAGTGTTGAGACACATGCCCATCTTCCTCCCTGGTAGAAGAAATTCCACAACCCAAGGTCCTCCCAGTGGAAACAATCTATTTCCAGACCCCAAGAGTTTCGCCCTGAGCACTGCCTGCTTCAGAACTGTGTCAGTCGTTGCTCTTGTGTTGGTTGCATATGGAAGGTGAGGTGGGATCTATTAAAGCACAGATGTAACACATAAAGGGCTTGAGAAAAAGAGAAGGGCCTTGAAATACCCACAAGTGACTTTCCACGATAATACTGATGGTAACAAACGCGCTACAGAATATCCCCCAATGTTTCTTTGCATTTCCTGTCAGCTTCTCTCAGAGCAACCACTTCTTCATTGATGAAACACCTGTTTATTTTTTTCAACAAACATGCATCTTCTCCTCTTCCTTTTGCATTCATAGATTAATAGACTAAGGCCAGAATCTGACCTCCTGAACTTGCATCTCATCTTTTAATTTGCTGAGACAAAGTTGCTTGGATCGAATGACTCCTGCACTTAGATGTCGTGCTTTCTCAAAAATGCTTTCATAGACACTGTCATGTCATTAGGGAATGGTGGATTCCAAAATATTTCCTAGTATAGTCCCCAAAATTCCAGTTTCTAAATGCTCCTTGACTTTAACCCCAAGATGGGTTAAACGTGTATCCTCCTGCAGGATGTCACAGAAGAACTAGACAGTGCTCTCTGGAGCAGTGGTTAGTGGTCTGTGGACCCCCTTGGGTCTGGAGGCTAGGTTTAAGATTTTCAAAAGAATCCACAACTCCATTCAAAATTTTTTAGGTGTTAGCAAATGAAAAGAAGGTTGAAAGCCACTGCTCTAGAGCAAAGAATCTGGGTTTGATTGTAAGGAAGTGTGTGGAGCTATATAGTAAATTCAAATGATAATTAAACTATGACGTCCACCAATGTCTTTTCCAACAAAAATTAATTCGGGCTTCTTGAAGTCAGGGAGAGTCAGCAAGCTAAGGCCAAGAACAGTGATGGCACAGCTGTAGGGCCTTCTATGCAATTCTATCAGTGCTTCTCTATGGAACTGCAGCCCTGCTATGCTAGTCTTTGTGCCTCTACCACTGGCAAGCCTACGCATCTCAAACGTGGGCAATAACACTCCTTTGACTCCCAGCGCTGCCTCCTCTCAGTTCCCTACTCCAAAGATCCTGAGGCCTGACATGGAGCACTCCCTGCTGTTTTACTTCTGGACCCACGTTCAGTCCTGTCAAAGCACCTGAATCCTGACCTGGAAGAGTTCTAAGCCTCTTCTGAACAAAGGCTTCCAATGGCACCAGTTAGTGTGGAGGTTTTAGGGCATGGAGAATGGGACTATCAAGATGATTTTGTCTTATTCTGTCATTTGAACCAGTCTCTCCAGTGGTGATAGGCTAGTGAAGTAACCTTTTACATCTCTAAAGCCTACTTCAGCTGTTATCATCTGGGTAGCTACTCAAGTACAAGCAAATCTCTGCATTTTGATCTTTGTCATTGGATTTTGGTACCATGGAAATCCAACTAGAGTTTTGATTAGAAATCCAAAAGATGAAGCAAGGCTCACAACTTCCCAACTGTATTACATCTTCTGCTGTGGCTATGACTACACTACAGAGGGTTTTTTTTTCCAGAAAAACGGCCATTTTTCCAAAAAAACTTCACTTATATCCACGCTGCAATTGTGTTCTTTCAACAAAAAACCGAAAGAACAGAGGGGTTTTTCTGATATTGGTAAATTTCTTTCTACGAGGAAGAGCAGTTTTCTGAAAGAGCTCTTTTGGAAAAGGTGTGTGTGGATGGGGAAGAAGAAGTTCTTTCAAAAGAAGAGGAAAGAGGAAAAAGCACAGGTGCCCGAGTGGCCACTCCATCCATAGTAATCACAGCTTAAATGTGAGATAGTGTCCATTCAGTGTGGACACTATCTTTCGAAAAAGCAGATTGCTTTTTCATTGCGCTTTTGCTTCTTTTGGAAGAAGTTTTTTCGGAAGATCTCTTCCAGAAAAGCTTCTTCCGAAAGAAGCCTGAAGTCTAGACATAGCCTATGAGAGTGTGGCTTTTGTAAAAAATACAAGATCCTCTCCATATCGTGGCACGCCAGAAAGACAATCTCATGTAATCAGCACAGTTTGTAGTTTACAGCACATTCCTGTACAGAGTATATCACAAACAATAAAAGTAATTTTCTTTCCAGGGCCAGATCCCAAAAGCTGGTCTGTGAATGTTTTTTGTTTAACGTGGTCTGTACGATTAAGTATTTCTGTGACAGACACACACCTGCGTGAGGTGAGACAGTGATGAACACAGTTCACTGCTCTAGGATAGATCAGAACAAACTATGCTTAGCATCACGTTGACCACGGATGTTCAGACACAGAAACATTTCATAATGTATGATTCTCTTCAGGCTACTCCTATCTCTGACAATGAATCACTTTGCCTTTCTAATTTAACTTCCTCATTCGTAAAATGCGGTAATAATATTTACGTCCTGCCCCTGGGGGTGTTAGGAGAATTAGTGTCTCTCTGTTGTGTTTTGAGTATACAAAGTGCTGTCAGAGACAACAAAACAGGTTAACCACTTCTCCGCCTCGATCTCCTCCTCTCTTCTCATCCCTCCCTCACTTTCCTGTGGAACGATTTGCTTCAAAGCACTCTGTCCACTGCATGACAGTCCCTTTGCAATGCTGAATCAATTCAGTCCAGGGAGGCTTTTTGTGGAGGCGAAAACATAGCAATGTGAGTAAGTGTGAGGCAGGCTAACGTCACTGAAAGAGCGGCTGGCACCTCACGGAAAGCTCCATTCAGAAAGAGCTGCCCTGGAGAGTATCATATATTTTCTGTAATTCTTTTCTTCTTCTTTTTTCATATTGAAACTGATCATTTGATGAAAAAAAATGGTATCAAAAGGATGGCTGTGCAGCTCAAGGGGGTTTTAAGGCAGGGAGGAAACCTAACTATATAGACCTGCTGATACCTCATGAAAACATTTGTCAAATAGTCTCCATAAAAGAAAATGAACCCTGCTTATGGTTTTGGATGCTGTGTTTTATATTTTTTGTCATTTTTCCCCATTGATCTTTCTTACCAGGAACACTGCAAGAAAATAGATTCTTTCCATATTCCCCTTCCCCTTTCTTCATAATAAAGGTTACTTGCTGCATCGTCTTAAAGTAACAAAAACATTTACCAAACAAAACAAAAGTATGAGGAAGATCAGACCTGGGCTATAAAACAAAGGACAAAATCTGCCTGATCCAATGACCACAGCAAGCAATGGAAAGAGTTCCATTGACTTCACTGGGCATTAGGCCAAGCCCATTGTGCAGGGCTTTTTGCCTTAAAAATTCCCAATTAAAGCAGTGAGGTAATTTAGGAGGCAGCTTTTTCTAGCTTGGGAATGTGGAGACATGGTTTCTAATCTCAGCTCTGAACTGCTGCGTGACTTTGGGCTAGTCACTTCACTATTTTGTGCCTCTGTTTCTTATCTGTAAAAAACCTGAGATAACGATAAGCTCCTCTGTAAAGAGTTTTGAGATCCAGGGATCTATACAAGAGCTAAGATATTGTTATTACTGCTTGGCTGCGTCTACACTGGCATGATTTTGCGGAAATACTTTTAACGGAAAAGTTTTTCCGTTAAAAGTATTTCCGCAAAAGCGTGTCTAGATTGGCACGGATGCTTTTGCGCAAAAAGTGCTTTGCGCAAAGCATCCATGGCCAGTCTAGACGCGATTTTGCAAGAAAGCCCCGATCGCCATTTTAGCCATCGGGGCTTTCTTTTGCGCAAAACAGTTCTTCACTGTCTACACTGGCCCTCTTGCGCAAGAATACTTGCGCAAGAGGGTTTTTTCCTGAGCGGAGCGGGAAAGTATTTGCGCGAGAAGCACTGATTTTGTACATTACAAAGTCAGTGCTCTTGCGCAAATTCAAGCGGCCAGTGTAGACAGCTGGCAAGTTTTTGCGCAAAAGCGTTTGCTTTTGCGCAAAATCTTGCCAGTCTAGACGCAGCCCTTGTGAATAAGGATGGCAGAATCTGGTTTTGCAAGACTCGATCACATTCTCTAGCCAGCCTGCCTTTTGTTAGCTCCTCAGCATTAGCTTCAATAGAATAAAATTGTTTATAGTGTTGCTTACAGTTTTGTTGCACCATAGGCATTAAAGAGGGAGAAAATCGTACAGTGAAGCTACAGGCTGGAGCTTACTATCTTAATAGATTATCTGCTCCTGTTGCTTATTCTTTACCTGAAGTCCTACTTCTGACATTTGTTAAATTAGCTGGGATAAAAACGATGGAAGTGGTCCACTCTCATGCTCCAGGACACAAACTAACAACCTGGAGTTAGGAAGAAACCCACTCACCGCTCCTAGATCCTATAGCATGGCATGAACAGGTGCAACCAAGAGGAACCGATGGGACGGTTTACACCTTCCACTGACACAGCTGGCATAAATAGCGGGGGGGGGAATCTCTCTCTCTCTCTCTCACACACACACACACATTTCAGAATTAACTGGTTTGAAATGTCATGCTTTCCCCATTTTCTACTGCAAGTCCCTAAAGAAGTGTTTGCTCTGGGCATTAAAACAATTCTGAGCTACACAGACACTCCGCGATAATACATAGAGTCATAGGTTTTTAGGCCTCAAGGGGCCATTAGGGTCATCTAGTCTTCCCTCCTGCATAATACAAGCCAAAGAATTTCATCCAGTAATTCCTGCAGCAGACCATAACTTCTGGGTGAATGAGGGCAAGCCTTTGTGAAAGATATCCAATCCTGACACTGTCAACACTAACATTCAGTAGCTCTCTTTTCCCGTAAGAGGAAAGGACACATGTTTCAAATATGTACTGTATGCAGTAAATCACGTATTTTAGATGTACATTACTTATGAGTGGGAAGTGTAGTGTATACAGTATGAAAAGGGCCGTTTCACATTAGTTCCAATGAGTCAATATATGAGGTCACAAGTTCAATATATAAATCATACGCTTCTTACACAGCATTCACAACTACATTACAGATATTTCTTGTTTCGATTAGGGTGGGAGATTCCATCCTAATACTTGACTGCCTCATAGGCGAGAAGAACGGGGAAGATACAGAAGCGAGGGGTGGGGGGGAGACTCCATGTTCATTCATCCTTTCCAGAGGGCAGATGGAACTGTTTTCACTCCCACACTGAAAAGTACTTATCACAGTTGGGCAAACAGCAAAGGAACCAGCGCATGCAAATCAGCAGCTTGGTTTTGTACACCCAGGGATCCAAGCATCATCACGCTGGCAGCATCAGGCAGAGAAGCCCTGACTACAGAACAATACACAGTTCACCAGTGGGAAAACGGCACTAGAAATGTTCACAAAAAGCAAACGGAGGCTAGCAACTGGCACGCTCTGAACTGAAGCAGAGGCTGGCGTCGTGTGGTTAATAATCTGTGAGGGACTATGTTGCTCACATCACGTACCACACACAACCAGGGCAGAGAGAGGGGTGTGTGATGCAGGCCGGGGGACAAGAGAGTGGGTTTCTTTGTCCATGACTGTTAAGCCAGATGGTATGCAGGAGCAAGCATAGACTTCAGAACACTGGGGTCTATTTCAGGCTCTGCCACTGATTCAGTGTATAGTTGTGAAAAGTCACTTCACCTTTCTGCCTCAATTTCCTCGGGGGTGGAGGTGGGGGGGAGAGGGGATGAATGCAAAGGGCTCTAATGAGGATTGATTAGTGCCCTGAATACAGAGTCATAAAGTATCAGGCTGGAAGGGACTACCAGAGTATTTAGTCTGACCTCCTGTGTGTCACAGACCACCTGCACACTAAACCCAACAGCCAACATTTGACTAAAATATTCCAACCCACAGGAGACTAGACTGTTCTGTGCCACAGGCAGAGAATAGGAAGGCCTGAGGTTGCTATTGCCTGAGGCCCCTGCAATGAATTGTCTTAAGGAAATGACTAAATGATATATACCCAGATAATCCAGGGAAGTGGCCAACACCCAAAACTTCCCAGGTCATTGCCAATCTAACTGTGGGGGGAGGGATTCCTTCTCAACCCATGTAGGCAATTGGTTAGACCCTGAACATGTGAGCAAGAACAAGCCAACCAAGTACCTGAGAGACAGAATTCTCAGTGCAACCTCAGAAATCTGGCCCCCTGGTCCAGGGACCCATCTCTCCCCCCTGGCTATCCCAGAGGCTTGAGAGGAAAGACATCAAAAAATAACATGCTGTAAAAATGTTAAGTGTAATTACTGCTTACCGGGGAAATTGACTGAGAATTGTGGGGGAGAGCAAATTGGATGAATAGAACCCTGTGTGGATACAAAATATGTAGCTGCATCTGTATCTGCAAAAATGAACCGTGGATAGCTGCACGATACCTGCAGATATAAAGCAGATATCCACACATTTGCAAGGTTCTAGATACAAAATTTATATCCACATCCATATCCTCAAAAAAGAGCTGCAGATATCCACACTGACATCTGTGGGTGTGGATACCTGCAGTTATAAAGTGAATATATGCAGATTTGCAGGGCTCTAAGGATGAGGGAGGAACTATGTGAGGAAAGAAGGGACTAGATGTGGAGTGGAGGAGTTCTGGGGTTGGGAGTAAGGGGACTAGCACGCCTTACCCAAACAAGCCTTACACATCATAAAAGAATGTTGTAAAACTGGCTTTAATTATAACGTTAGGATGTAGAAGTTCCCCACGGTCCTGGCAGAAATCTAGCAGCTGTAGAGTAACAGCAAAGGCCAGCCACCTGAAATTCAAGAAGGGGCTCAGAGACCCTTTGCAAGGGAAGATGGAATTAAAGTAAAGGATGGAGGGCAACTGAATTCTTTTCACTACAAAACCCACGTACAGGGCGTGTTGTGTGCACACAGTCTGCTTGTAGCCCAGTGTGCACCAGGCATACTACATTTTCCTGTATAACTGCGAGAGAAGTTAATGAGAGCTAGAATTCTGTGGATCACACAGATAAGTAATATCTGCTTTAATTTCTGCCCAAGGGCTTATTCTGGTCTTTATGACAAGCTTTTCATTTCTCACCAAGTGTATTGGCTGCGTGGAGACCCTGCAAACGCCAGACGCCCTGGCCTATAAAGCTACCCTGTCACATAATAAAATAATAATAAATAGATCAAACTGTTTTTCTAATGCAGCCTATGGAGAGCCTGCGAGAAAGATATTGATTGGAAAATGCTCGAGTAGAACAATCTCTGAGCTCTGGTACAGGGAAATAAATCTTTCCAGCGCCCCACACCCGGTGCCAAATGCAGCTTCCTGGAACCTGCCGTGGCCCTTTCTGGAACTGAAGTGAAAATCCCATGTTCCATCACCTCTCCTGACCTGCTGACATTACACATGGTTTGCATTTGCTGATCAAATGCACAAGCAGGACTCTAAATTAGCTTGCTAAGCTAAGAGAGCTTACTGATTAAGGAGGGCAGATGAAGTCACTAATAAAAGAAAAGCCCTGAATTGTGGTGTGGGAGAAGAAGGGAGGAAAGAGGTGTATGTGTATGTGTCTGTGTGTGGGGGGGAACTCTCCAAAATTAAAGAAGGGAAAAGTTCTTTCTCTTTCCATAGCTGAGTTTTTGTTCACAGATCACAACAAACAAAACCACCCTACAAAATTACTGCATAACTGCATATGGCACAACTGCATACTACTCTTCTAAATAAAATATCAGAGGAATCACCCCCAAAATAATGTAGCCCAAATCCTGACGTTCTTACTCATGGGTGGATTCTGGTATCCAGAGGCAATGCCTGGGGCGGGGATGGGGTACATGGAGTCAAATCCCCATCCCCCCCACAAAATTGCTGCTTGGCTTGTACTGAGTATGCTCACATGGATTTAATATGGTCAGCAACATCTACTGAAGACACTGACTTTATTCTTCTCCCCCACTACTGGCAGTATAACCTACTGATATTGGTTATGACAATGATTGTAAATCAATAATTTACTGTAGTCCAGGGTGTTACGCTATTATAATTGCGGTCAGTATTTTGCCCACAATTTTTATTCCTTCTACTAACTTGCTTAGAAGTTTGCCTAAGTCAGGGTGAGTAAAACCAGAGTAAAAAGTGCACCTCAGGACTTAGCCCTGCAGTAGCCGTATTATTATAAGCTGCGGCATTTTGGATCACTCCTGTAGAATACTATAGCACTCTGAGAAAGCCTGGAAATTAATTAATTACAGCAATGATTTTATTTTCAGCCAACTCATTCACTATGTGTTTGTGAAGATTGTTGCAACCACCCACAGTGCATATTTGTCATGCATGGATTTATCTTCATCTTGTTTCTAAAGTGTGTGTGTGTGCGTGTGTGCCTGTGTGTATAAATTTTACATCATCACAAAGCTTTCATCATCACCTCCATCATTGTTCATGGTGATGGCCCAAGATTTTATGTACCAAAATGCCTCTGCCAAAGGTTCAGGATTCTGCATGGGGCAATTACCAATTGGAAGAGCTAGCAGTCACAGCAGTAGTGAAAGGACTTACTAATGCCCCAGGAACTTGTTAAAGAGGCATTGTCTAACTGTTCTAAAAATGCCTTTTTATCCCTAAAAATGCCTTTTTATCCCCAACAGTTTCCTTTTCTCTCCTCTGCACTGCTTACAAGGCCTTCTTAGGCCATGTCTACACCACAACTTATATCAGAAAAACTTACGTTACTCAAGGGTGTGAAAAAACACACCCCTGCATGACATAAGTTTTGCTGGCGTAAGTGTTAGTGTGCACATTGATCTCAGCTAGGGATGTGGATGGGTTAATGGGTGATGCTTACTGGGTAACACGGATGGAAGGCTGCCAGGCCTCACTGTGGGACTGTTGGCCTCCAGCAAGCAGAGTCCCTCTCCACCAGCTTGAGCGTCACCCCCCGGCCCGCTGCAAGCAGGGGTTACGGGTAGGGTTGCCAGATGGTTTAACCAAAAATACCGAACACCCCCGGCCCGCCCCCCAAAAAAAAATCCCAGGCAAAAAATTCTGTTGAGGAAAAAAAAAAGGAGGAGACGAAAGTTGTTGTGCAAAAACAAAAAACAAAATTAAAAAACCCCAGTATGGCCCCTTTAAGAGGCTTTTTGGACTTAAGAAGCTGCCATAGTCCGGCAGCCATCCTGTGACTCCCTGCTCCGTGCCAGACAGCTCACCTGTAGAACCAGGTAAGCAGGGGGGGCCTGGGTCCGGGTCCGGTTGCTGAGTGTGTCCAGGTGTCTGGTATTGACCCGGACAGTCTGGTATTTTCGCCCCCGGCCGGGAAAAAAATCAGAAAATAGCAGACATCTCAGGTGTCCGGTATTTTCTGAATTTTTTTACCAGACAGGAGGCGAAAATACCAGACTGTCCAGGTCAATACCGGACACCTGGCAAGCCTAATTACAGGGGCTGCTTTGGCTGGCTGGAGTGACCCACCCTCCTCCCCTTTAATTGGTTAACTGGTTAAATACTATGTTTAACTGGTTAACCAATTAAACGGGATTTTACATCCCTAATGTCAGCCAGAGAGCTTCTTCCATTCGCACAGAGAGGCCACACGAGAGCTCTTACAGCTAGGCCAAATGTTAGGCTTAAACTACATTCTGTTACTATTTCCCTTTAAGGCCTTATCTATACTTCAGTTAGGTTAACCTGTTAAGGGTGCTACTTACCAGTTAACCGGTTAACTTTTCATATCCCTGCTTACAACGTGAAGTGTGAATTAGTCAGGTCACGACAGTGCATCTCCTGTTGCTGCCTTTGACAGCCTGAGTCCCACTGTGTGAGGCTAACACCAGTAGCCCTGCCACCCTAAGGATGCACATCGCTGATAGAAGGAACAATGCATGGACAGGAAGTTCCAGTGTAACTGCTGCAGTGACTATAGGTTGACATATCTGAAGTCAACTTAATTGTGTAGTGTATCCATGCCCTGAGAGACAGTGCATAACATAGAGCATTAAATATGGCTGCTACTGCAACTATTAAAGATGATTATTAAGAATAACAATAATATTTGCATTTATACACCTTGTGGTGCCTCTCAACAGACGAGCACTTATGTTGTTATGTCCATTGTACAGGTCTGAGGCACAAACAGATTGTGGACTTGCTGAAGGTCACTCCCCCAAATTAGTTGGAGGGTCAGGAGTAGAAACCAGAGACTAGATTCTACTCTTAGTTACAACAGTGTAAATTCAGAGCTCCTTTCCATTTGTACCAGTATAGCTAAGATCAGAACATGTTCATTTCTCTGTGAACTCCTTTTCCTCCTTTCCCCTTACTTCCATCTGCTTGTTTCACCCAGCTGGTATATTTTATTGTAAAGCAAGGACTGTACATTCATTGAGGGCAGGGATGTGTCTATCACGTATGTACTTGCTTTGCACAATGGGTCCCTATTCTCAGCTTGGGGCCTCTAAGAGGTACTACAAAAGAAAGAAAGAAAGAAAGAAAGAAAGAAAGAAAGAAAGAAAGAAAGAACTGACCATCATCATTGTAACCCATGCTTTAAAGCAGTCTTCTGCCTCCTTTCCAGTTGTTTAACTGTGCTTCTTCTCTTTGGGTGCGTCCACACAGCAGAGTTATTTTCGAATAATGGCCATTATTTCAAAATAACTATGCAAGCGTCTACACAGCAATTCTGTTATTTAAAAATAATTTTGAAATAACGGATAGATTATTTCAAAATTTGTAAACCTCATTCCACGAGAAATAACGCTTATTCTGAAACAGCTATTTCAGAATAGCAATAGTGTTTATGCTCCACAGCTCCTATTTTGAAATAGCTCCTCCCCAGGACCATTCAAAGTAATTACTCCCCAATGCCTCCTGGGGTTCTAAATTGAGGTAGCATGTCTACATTAGGGAGCCTGCCTTGGACTAATTTTGAGGCTTCCCTGTAGTGTAGACGTGCTACTTCGAAATAAGCTATTTCAGAAAAAAAATTCCGAAATAGCTTTTTTTTTTTTTAAATAGGCATGCTGTGTAGACGTACCCTTTATGAAGATCTTATTTCAGCTCAGATGAGATAGTCTGATGGTGGCATCAGAAATTCTGGCTTCATGTTGCCATTGAAACAACGCGTCAGAGGATTCTAAAAATCAAAGAAACTGTTGCCTGTACAATAAATCAGGTTGCTGGAATTAATTACTTGACCTGTCATCTTTGTGGTCACTGTGATCTTTCCAGTCACTGCGAACACAAAGGAGATCTCAGAGGCACCAGGAAGTGATTTTCATCATTCTGAATTGGGCAGAAGTTTTCAAGCCTGACTTTCATAATCCGGCAAAATGCCAGCTATGGCATATTGGCACATTGCAATCCCCCTGCACTAAGGAGCTGCCTACTTTTCCCAAGGATATTTCTTTCTCAAAAGCCCAGACCATGGTGAAAAATTCCTTAGGTCCCTTTGTCTTAAAGAATTTTGGCTAGATTTCTAGTTCCTAACTCAGCCGTGACTGTGAAAAAAATACATTAGCATGTTTTCCAGGCTGTTTCCATGGAACATGAAACTGATTTTGTCACAGAAGAGTCCACTGTGAGACAACAAGAAGTTTGCTCACTTCCTCAGCATCTGGGGTCCTATAATTCTGAGTCATGGCTACATTTGCTCTGCTACTGTAAAAGCAGAATTTGGCAAAGCAGCCAGGTACATGGCTCAGTTTGTCCGGAAACATTAAGTAAAGCAGCACACAGAAGGTTTCACTTACATTCAGGGTGAAGACTTGGAGCGCACTTGACCCAAAGGGTTTTTCACGGCAGGACTTGTTTCTATGTTCCAGTGTTTTCTGCTGGATTGCTAATCCAGGGGGCTGTCAAAGCCTGCCACACTGGATCAATGTATGAGTTATTCTCTCTCTTGTAGGCAAAGGCCAGACACTTGACTTTAAGCATTAACCCCTTGAGTACCATTCTGGAAATGGTGTGAATTGCGGCTCCTGGGATTGCACTGTCACTCAGTTTACCACACATATTCTGAGATATAAAGGGAAAAGAGCCACTGCTAACATGTTGCAAAACATTCTTCACTCCAACATGGTGCAACTGCAAGACCAGGTGCCAAGTGGGTAAAAGATCTAGTCTCTGCCTAGTTTATCCGGGACTCCTTACTGAACTAAATTCCCACTGCTTTGATTAGCAAGTAATCACTACTCCAAGGAGGCACTGCCTAAGGGTGTGGTCAGGGGCTCAAAATAGTCTCTGAGTCTGCACTAGACAAGCCCTTTCCTCACCTGGCGGGACTGCTGACATGCATTCCAAACTGCCTCCAAACCCACTATACTAAGCAGGGAAGTGATTTAGTCACATTTCTATTAGTTGGGGACAGAGGTGAGAAGTTGTCCCACATCTCTAAATTATGGTTACCAACTTTCTAACAACACAAAGTGGAACACTTTAGCTCTGCCCCTTCACAGAGACCCCACCCCCTGCACCACCCCTTCCCCCAAGGCACCATTCTTTGGTAACTCACTCTCCCTCACCCTCACTCACTTTCACTGGGCTGGGACAGGGACTGGGGTGCAGAAGGGGATGAGGGCTCTAACTGGGATGCAGGCTTTGAGATGGGACCAGAAATGGGAGGGGGTACAGGATGCAGGGGGCTCTGGGCTGGAGCAGGGAGTGGGTGGGGGCAGTGATCTGAGATGGGAATTGGAATGTGGGGGTGGTGGTGGTGAGGGCTCTAGGATGGGGCCAGAGATGAGGGGTTTGAGGTGTGGGAGGGGGCTCTGGGCTGGGGAAGAGGAATGTGGTGCAGGGGGGTTGAGGGCTCTTGGCTGGGAGTGTGGGCGCTGGGGAGGAGCTGCATATGAGGGATTTGTAGTGCAGGAGAGGGCTCCGAGTTTGTGGGGCGCAGGGCTGTGGCTGGGAACTGGGGTGCAGCCTTTCTTTGTGCACTCCCAGTCAGTTGTGCAACAAGGCTAAGGCGGGTTCCCTGCCTGTCCTGGCTCTGAGCTGCACCCTGGAAGCAAACAGCAGATCCGTCGCCTAGGCGTGGGTGGGGTGTTAGGAAGTTCCGTGTGCTACTCTTGCCCACAGGCAACTCCTTCCCCCAGTTCCCATTGGCTGGTTCCCAACCAATGGGAATGCAGAGATGGTGCCTGGGTTGGAGGCAATATATTCAGCCCCATGGCCGCTTCCCATGCACAGCGTGGTGTCAGGACAGGTGGGGACAAGCCTGCCTAAGCCCTTCAGCACCACTAATCAGGCTTTTAATGGCCTAGTTGGTGGTGCTGACTGGAGCTACCAGAGTTCCTTTTTGACTGGGTGTTCCAGTGGAAAACTGGACACATGGTCACCATACTCTAAATGGGAGAACAGGAAGGATTAAATTAAAAGCCAAACCCAAGAACTCCTATTGCATTATTCTAGCACCATGAGTGGTTTGATATTTCTGCTGTCGAGAGACAGTTCTGAGAAGCTCGCTCTCAGAACCAAGAAAATTAGTATGATTTTTCCCCCCAAATCAACTGCATAATATCAGTTTCAACAAATAATTCACGGTATATATTTTCAGCCTAAGATCAAGCTATGAACTGAAAGCAAAAGAGAAGACCTAGCTAATTTACAAAAACATTGTCTCACACTACTTTTCATAAGGTTACAGGGCGGTGAATAAGGTCACATATTTATTAAGACTTTTTTTTATTATTTATATCATGGTACCGCCTAGGGACTTTAACTGAGATTAGGGCCCCATTGTGCTAGGCACTGGAAAATTTATTGTAAGAGACAGTCTCTGCCCTGACAAGATTACAGTCAAAATTAGCAAGGCAGACAAATGGTTGGGAGAAAGGGATCTCACATGACAGCAGAGTAAAAAATATGATGGTCCGCAAAGCACACGAAGGTCTGTTTACTAGTATCCTGTGTTGTAGATGTGATTTGCCTACGATAGGTGATCAAAAAAAATCCATGAAAAAATTGTGAAAATTTTTTCCATGTTTTTTCATCATAAAATTGGCTTTGTTAATTTTGGCAAATTTCAACCAGCTCTATAAACTACACTTGTCAAAATAAATAAGGCATAATGTGTGATACAGGAACTGAGATTTATAAGCATATTTGCTCACCCACCAGCTTATTCACAAAACTCAGGAATCCACATCCGGCTGCACTCATGAATGCAAACTAGCAAGCCTCACGTTTTATTATTAAGTCATATTCCTCACACTGCCTCAAATCATCCAACCCTGATTGATCTGCATTCACTCTAAATCAACCCCAAATTACCTATATTGGAATAAAAAAATACGTTGTGCAAAAGGAAACGTCTGAAAAACACACCATTCACGTCCATGGCTTGTCCCACATTTTAGCACTTGCCTGGATAGCTCCTGCAGCCAATATAGCTCCATCAAGAAAAAATGGTGTGTCATGAGTTAAGAAGCCCTGGAGGTGGCTTTTGCTACCAGTTGCTGACAGCAAGAGTAACTTTTAAAAATGCTCTTCAGTGCTGAGGCAAAAAGCGCAGAGGGGGCTTGGTGACTGGGGTGCAGGAGTATGGAAAAAAGAAGAGACACAAGGTAAAATTGAGACTCGCATGCAGTTGCCCCACTAAAAACACCCTCTCACACTTCTCCACTCCCATTCTGTGGGGCCGAGTGTGGGTGTGTGTATGAGAGAGAAGGGGGGGGAGGGAAAATGTGATATAAAAATGGGTAGGAAGGAAATTATAGATTCATTCACACACAGTGGGGAGGGGGAGAACAAGAGAGAGAAGGAGGAACTATATTTTGAGGAGAGGATATCCTCTGACCCTACTTCTTCTCAGGGTGCGCTGACTGCAGTGTTCCTCACCAGTTTCAGGCTCTGCATGTTGGATGCTAAGCTAATGTATTATATAGGGCACAGAATCAGTGCAAAGCTACTCGAAGGGGAAGTCCTTTCACTTTTTGCTAAGAACTTGAAAATGAGAGACACTCTCCTTGGAAATGTTGCTTGAGTATGTCAAGTGATAGGGACTGTCTGGCTTTGCATGGACAACACGCACAAAGCTGCAGTTCTGGACAATGCTGTCAATCCCAAGGCAGAGGTTTCATCAACAAATTCACACAAAATGACATATTAAGGAGTTGAGAACAGTGGGGAAAGAATATCTCCAGGAAGTGCAGCAAGTTATAATTAACTGGTTGGTAATTAACCTGGAGCACACGAACTTCCCCTAGGTCAGACTGGCAGTGATCTCGGCAGGTTTTCACCTTCTTCGGCAGTGTGGGTGCGGGTCTCTTGCAAGAATTATATGGGCATATCTTACTTAATCACTTCCCTGCCACTGCTGGGGCCTTGGTTCTGGTGCACCTCAGTCCCTCCTATTATTTGCCTGTGGCACATAATAGTCTAGTCTCCTAGGGACTGTGATGCTTTGGTCTCATTTTAATTTTGGGGTTAAGCCTGGTGGAAGGTACCGGTGACCTGGTGGTTCCTTCTGGCCTTAAATTTGACATCTCTGTAGTTTAAATATGGTATACACATTACAGACATGTCCATATATCAGTTTGTGTCACCACAGGTCATTTCTGAAGAAATGAGTGCAACTTCAGGAAAGATACAAACCCTGATGCGCACCAGCCAAAAGCTCTTGCACTTGAACTAATGGAGGTTCGGAAGAAAGTGTGGTTGTGGCAGGTTATTCTATAACTGTCTACAGGAGAGTTTCTTACAGGTGCTTCTAAAACAGTTTGACCACGGGCCTGATCTAATATATCAATTGTTTAGTTCCCAAACAGGGCTTAATTTGACAGAGTAGGAGTAGGGCAGATGGACTAGATGACCTCTCGGAGGTCACTTCTGCTTCCAGTTCTACAATTCTATGATTCTAATTAACGCTCCAAGTCTGTGACAGTCTTAAAGTGGCACAGTTTTGTTACAGTTTGGAACTTGTTCTGAATTTCCTTCCTCCTCCCCCACAGTCACTGAGGTACGTGTGTAGAAAGAGGAGATTTCTCTTGTCTGATCAGCCTCACCCGTATTCATTTAGGGCTGTCACCGTCATGCCTTTGCAACTCTGCTGACGGAATCAGGTAGGAGGAGGAGGCTGGTTTGGCAAGAGGAATCTTTTGTCTGTGCACAAAAACCATGGTGGAATCAGCTATGACGGAGAAAGAAAACAAGGAGAGAGCAGGAGGTGTTTCATAACGAAACAGGACACCTTTGTCTCCCCCTACATTGTGGCTGTGGTTTGTAAGAAATGAAGATGCTGTTTGCATGCAATTTTGTTGATAGCAGTGGACAAGGGAGGGGGGAGGAATCCAGAAAAGAAGTAATACAGAATCAAAAATGGTTCTAAACTCAAAGGCCAAATTCGGTGCTTTCTAAAATCCAATGTCTTGCCCACTGAAGTTAATGGCGTTGCATCCCTGAGGGCAAATCAGCACAGAATTTAGTCCAAAATTTTCTGCGATGCACCAGCATTTCTTGAGCTGTGGTTTGTAAAAATGCACATAAGACTTACCAGGTTCACAGGCTTTTTCGCTTGACAAGTGAGTTGGGTGCAGAATGACCCTGACTTAGATTGAGCGGACATAGCTCTTCTAGGTCAAATTTTCTAGTTCTCCCTTCGGCTAAGCACTGAGATGCTGGCTTGGCAGGAGTGGGAGGGGAGATGAGATGCACCTTTGCATAACTTGTATCTCAGTGGGGGAGAGAAAGCTCCTTTAAGACTCACAGAAAGGAAAGGGAAACCCCTCCCCTCATCCATGCCACCTACTCTCCTGGAGTTGTGTTACGATACACAGCCCAAACATGGTCAGGTGCTCTACCACCACCTCCTCCCAAGGGCTGACCCTGAGCTACTAAGTTACTTATCACCCCCACCCCCAAACTCTATCCCTTTTCAACCTCTTCCTCCCCTAAATCCTGACCCTCCGCCTGCTTCCTTGGGCTAACCCTATGAACATTCACGCTCTCTCGTTCTCTCTGCGGCCCTGCAATTTGAACTACAAGGGTGTGAAATAGCAGCGCTCACCAGCGTGCTGCACTGTAACTGCCTAGTGTGGACCCTGTGGGTGCAAAGTCAAACCTTGCTAGTTCGTTTTCATGTAACCCTCTTTGAAGAAGACTCTATTAATGCCAACTAGGAACCTCTGAGTTTGTGACTGCAGCGAAGGCACAGGGGAATTACAGCGCAGCCCTTGGATGTGCACTGCTAGTCACACCCTGGGATGGTAATGTAGAGAAGCCTTAAGTCTCTTTCCCTGCCTCTCCAGTGCTGTCCATTTTCAGGGTACCAAGAGGCACTGCAGCGAATGAGAGCTCCTGCTTGAACTTCTTGTGCCTCCTGGCTTAATCATACCTCTGATGCAAACCACCTTTTGAGCTCCCGGAACAGACTCTGAACATACTGGGAGCTTCTGGAAATATTACTTTTGTACCCATCCCCCAGCTGTATCTCCATCAGTATCCAGGCAACATGGGCATCCCAAATACCAGCTATGAAAATCCTCTGAGCTCGGAATGCCTGACTGGAGCCATAAACGGGCTCTTCAGTGACAATTTACTCCTGCCCACGCAGTTGACCATGTTGGTTTTGGGGCCTAGTGCTGAGAGGCGCTGAGCATCTGCATCTCCCACTGACATGAATGGGCATTGTGAGTGTTCACCAGCGCCACTCAGGACCAGCCCTATGTCGCAAATAAGAACAAGAAGATTTATCTGAGGAGGGGAAGGATTTTCTGATGAGGACCCTGGAGCGGTGCATATTTATGGTAGTGATGTTGATCTCACACAGTCTTTCAGATGTGTAGCTAGCCTAGCACTTTATACACTGCACAACACTGTATAAATTATGCTCTAACATCCCTCATATACCTATTACATTTGGCAGTGTGGGGGGAAGACACCACAGAAGGGATCCAATCAAAAATAAACATCTAGAGGAGAAGGACCACAACACGGCTTAGGTTTAGAAGCCTTTCAAGGGAACCTGGGCCTGCTTGTGGTCTGGCCCACCAATCGGGGAAGGGGAGAGGAGAAAAGGGGCAACTTCTCCAGGGCCTAGTGATTCGAAGGGGCCCGGGACTCTTGACTGCCACAGCTGTCGCTGCCATGGCCAGAGCCCCAGGCTCTTTAAATTGCCGATGGAGCCCCAGGCGGCACGCTCCAGGTGGCACTATGGACTGATCAGGGACAGGGAACAGTGAGGCCCTTGCGGTGCTGAAGGCTGGCTGCTCCCACTCTGCACCTTCCGCTGAAGGTCCCACCCAGACAACAGGTAACAGGGTAGCAGTGGGGCCAGGAGTAGGGTTGCCAGATGGTTTAACCAAAAATACCAAACCTCCCCCCCAAAAAAAACACCGGGGAAAAAAATTCTGTTGAGAAAAAAAGAGGGGGAGACCAAAGTTGTTGAGCAAAAAAGAAAGAAAAAAAGGACCCCGAGAGTTGTTAAGCTAATTAAAAAAACATTTTTTAAAAACCAAACCACAGCGTGGCCCCTTTAAGTAACGCTTTTGAGGCTTTTTGGCTCTAACAGGCTGCTGGCGGCCGTTCACCATCTTGTCTCCCCTGCTCCGGGTCAGACAGCTCCCCTGCGGAACCCAGTAAGCACCCAGGATTTTTGCCTCCTGGCCGGGAAAAAAAATCAGAAAATATCGGACATTTAAGGTGTCTGGTAATTTCTGAATTTTTTTACCAGACAGGAGGCGAAAATACCGGATTGTCCAGGTCAATACTGGACACCTGGCAACCCTAGCTAGGAGCTGCCAGCCATGTTATGTGAATTCTAAGCCTCCACCCCAGACAACTCTGGGAGGAGACTAGCCCTCAGCTCCCTCCTTTCTGCTCCAGGTCCCTTCCATTGGCCAGAAGTCAGCCCATAGGGACACCAGGCAGAGCAAAGCTCCCGGCAGGGCAGTTCTCAACCCCACCCCTTCCATCCGAGGCCCTGCCTCTTCTGGGTCGGCCCGTGGCCCCTTCTGAAATTTGTGAAGCGGCTCACCTTCAAAAATTATTGCCCACACCTGCCTTAAACTGTAATATACTAGAAGCATCCTGCGGGTGTTTGCTTAGTTCAGGACTCATTTAACATCCCAGCCAACCCTGTAACAGGGCATAAAGGAGTAGAGGGTTTTTTAATCTGCTTTCACGATGGGGTTGCCAACATCCCAAGCCAAAGCTACATCTGGACCATGTCAATGAGCCCAAGAAGTGGGAGCTAAGTTTGTCAACAGCTGCTATTTCCTAATTGGCAGACACACTGTAGAAGCCTTTTCGTTACTCTAATAAGATCATTTGCATAATTCTGCCCAATTGGCTTTGCATATATTTTCCCCTATTATATTCTTTTTTATTCTCTCTCTTTGCAGTTCATCACATTTCATATATTTAACTAGATGTCAGACAAGTCCAGGCAAAATTTGACCTACAACTAATCCCAATTTTCACTCTCTGAATTACATGTTTATTGATTTTTTTTAAAAAAGCCAATAATCTAGGTATTCCTAATTGTTTAATAAACCAGAGTCCACAGAATGGAAAAAAAAGTTTCTTGTGCTTACGTGATTTTAGGAAAATCAGCTATTACTAGAAATTTTAGGGAGGTGGGGACAGGTTTTGTTTTAAATTCAGTCAACATAGACTTATTGTGTGAACACCAAAAAGTGACTCTAAACAAAATGAAAGGGATACACATATTTTCATTGGCAAGTTGAGAGAAAAGCAACATGCAAGACAAACCACATTAATAGTAAAAAGAAAAGAGAATTTTTAAATTGGTCTTCAGAAATTATAATCACATGGGCTAGATCATGCAACCTTTATGCTAGTGAGCATTTACTCAGACAATTAGTCCCATTGGTTTTAATGGGGCTCTTCAGTTGGGTAAATGCCCCCCCACTGTGAGTAAGCACTGAACAATCTACCCTTTTATTCATAGGGGTTTTTTTAATATATGATTTTTTAAATGATAGTGTCTCTAAGTCTAGCTGTTCTGGAAATTATTATTACTAAGATTTTTTGACACATTCCAAATGTGTAGTTTTGGTGTTCACTCAATTAAACTACAAATCTCTTCCCAATATTAATTATAGCAGCTAAAAAATGTAAAATGCATATACATAAATGAGAGTATTGCTCTGTTTTTAGAGATGGACAGAACACAGGTTTTTTTGGGTGGGGAGAGGGAGGGAGTACCGCACCTAGCACAATGGGGTCCTGATCCATAATAAGGTTTTGTAAGTCCTACCACAATAAAATAAAATAAAATAAAATAATCAGCATCATCTACTGCTGTACTCCTATATCTCTACTTTGGAGGAAAACTATTATTATTCTTTCCCAGAATTCTTGACTTGTGCAAGCCAAACTTCCAGAAATGACAAAATGGCTCTGAACTAGTTGATTTGATGTCTTAATGGACCTTATTTAGGGGAAGCGAGATCTTTCTCTCTTGAGTGAAGTGTGGTGAAAAAAGAGGGCAGGAGACTCTGAAGAGAGAAAAGCCTGCTAAACAGAACTGGTTGAAATATACAAAACTAGCTGCACAAAAACAACAACAATATTTCAAAGTTGTTTTCATTTTGCCATTTTCTAAATGGAACCAGGTTACATTCTTTCAAAAAAATGTCACCATTTTGGTTTAAAGAATTTTATTGAAAATGTTATTGAAATGGTTACCAAAACAGTTTGATCATCAAAAGCCAGCTTTTGGGGCAAATACATATTTTCAATAACAGCTATGAGATTTGTTGTCAATGAAATTTTTGAAAGCAAACATTTTTTAAAAGTCTGACTTTTTGAAAAACAAATGGAAAATTTCAAGTCTTAACATATGGCTGCTTTTTGCTGAAAAAAATTTAAACCAGTTTTTTACTGTCAAACAATTTTCTTTAGGATTTCAGTGTTCAACTTGAATATCTTTATATGCACCTTAACAACACAATGCTGTATGACCATTCTCACAGCTCCTTCCTGGGCAGCCTCAGCCTGCTTCTCTGAAAAGGCTGAATAGCAGATGCTGTAGGGAGCTCTCATTTTACCATGGCTTCATTACATTTATAAAAAACACTATTGGTCACTTAGTAGTAGATTGTGAAGTATTATCATAAATTAAAATCAAATGACACTTTTCAAAATAAATGATAACCTGTGTGATGCAGCATCCTGGAGTTTTTTTTTTTTTTTGGTTGCTCTGCCCAAATATATATTGAGTGCTGCTGTTATTGTAGTTTATTATTTCTAAAGCATCATTGATAAAATAAGTAATAATTAATAAAGAAGAAGGAGAAGGAGGAGGAGGAGGAGGAGGAAAGACAAAGGTGGATGAGGTAAAATCTTTTGCTGGTCCAGCTTCTGGTGGTGAAAGAGACACAGTTTTGTTTTTTCACAGAGCTCTTCTTCAGACCTTCTCCAGACTAGAAGAAGAGCTCTATCTCAGGTCAAAAGCTCATCATTTTAACTAACAGCAGTTGGTCCAATACGCCACATTACCTCAGCCACTTTATCTTCCTAATGTCCTGTGAGCAGCATGGCTACAAAAAGTCTCTCTCTCAGGGTGTGTCTAGACTGCAGGAAAACTGTATGGGCACTGGTAGACTTGGGGTGCAACCAAACGGTTGTGTGGGAGGAGTTGCTACCGAAAGATGGGTAGGGGGACCCACCGTGGCAATGCAATGCATCCATGGAGATGTAAAGCAGTAGCCCACGCAGTGGGTCCTCATAAGCGAGGGGGCCCGACGGGAGAGGTGCCGGGTGGCGGTAGCCCCGAACCTGGCCTACCCGGTGGTCTTGGGGCGAGACTGGCCCGGCTTCCAAAGCCTGGTGGAAGAGTGGGGGAAAAGACGAGCGGGAGAGGTGGAAGGAGGGCCGCCACACTGAGGGGCCGAGAGAGGACTCGTGGAGGTGCAAGCAGCCCACACTCAGTTTTTTTTTGACCGCAGAAAATCTCGTTTTACAAGGAAGAACGCCTTTTTTCGAAAGTGCTCTTTCAAAAAAAGGCGCTATGTAATGCAAACTGTGCTTTTTTGAAAGAGAGCATCCAGACTGCCTGGGTGCTCTCTTTTGAAAAAGCAGCTTGCTTTTTCGAAAGTACTGGTTGTAGTCTAGACGCTTTTTTTCAAAAGAGGCTTTTTCAAAAGTATCTTTCGAAAAAAGCCTCTTTCAAAAGAGGCTTGCAGTCTAGACGTAGCCTCATTTATGGTTTAGTTAATCGTTTTTCAAGCTTGAGCCTGCAAGGCACTTTCTGATGGTTTGCAGAGAGGTGGTTCTCAAAAGTGCTGTCTCTTCTCCTTGTTTCCATCTGCTCAATTATATGGAAGACTCCTAAAACACATTAAATACGTTCCTTCCAATATTACTTTCCCATATAAACAAGTGCCTTATTTGCAACAGGATCTTCAAGAGTATGAGTGGGATGGTGCCCTATCTACTAGATGACCTTTCACAATTTCTTGGATTCATCCTTCCTTCTCCCACACAGGGTCCTTTTCCCAGTCTACCTCTCTCACAGGTTCCTCTTGCATTCAGATCAGGCATCTGCCACCTCTGCGCTGCCTGAGGTCAGCACAGGCAATGCTGAGGGCCCATCAGACACAGGCTCCCTGCTCTCAGTCCAGATACTCAGACCTGGACTTGCCATGGCCCACAGAAGCCCAGAGGTGCAAAGGCAGGGCTCTAGGCCCCAGCATGCTCAGTGAGGATGCATCAGTGAGGATGGAATCCTTCAGGGAATTTAGCTGCTACCATCTAAGAAGGCTCTACTGAGCACGTGTAAATTACAAGTTTGTAGGGTTGCCAGATGGTTTCAACAAAAATACCAGACACACTTGACATTACATCACAATCTACATTACATCTTATTTAGAAAATACCGGACACTTATATTTTCTCATTTATAGTTTCTCAATTTGTTTCCCGAACAGAAAGTTCAAATACTGGACTGTCCGGTTCAAAACCGGACACCTGGCAAACCTACAAGTTTGTAAAGGCCTAAAGCTTGGCCGAATTCAGGCAGATTTTCATGAGAATGGTAAAAGGCATGTCTCTGATACAAAGACCACATATCCACAACATTCTGAATCCTTGTTCCAAAGCATGCATGTGATAAATCTTTTCAAAGGAATGAATTTCTTAATACAGGTTGGACCTCTGTCCATGACCAGTTCTGAGCCAGGGAGTTTGCTGGATCAGAGGGCTATGGTTACATTGCAGCGCTACGGGATACCAGGGTATCTCGAAATAGCTATCCTGTTATTTTGGGCTCGCTATTCCTATGTCCTTTATGTCATATGTCCTCATTTCATGAGGACATAGGAACATAAGAACATAGGAATGGCCATACTGGGGCGGACCAAAGGTCCATCTAGCCTAGTGTCCTGTCTGCTGACAGTGGCCAATACCAGATGCCCCAGAGGTTCCAGCCCCAGCCAGACTCCGCCCAGAGTCATTGACTCCTCTGCCCCCAGCCCCGGCTATGCTACCACAACCAGCATTAGCACCACTCCCAATTGCTGTCTGGCTCTCTGGTCTGGCAACTTTTGTGACCCTGCTATGCCAGAGCATCCATGGGCTCCCCAACAATGCTGGACCAAAGAATGCCAGACTAGAGAGGTCCGACCTGTATAGACAAAATAGTGTGTTTTTGCCTTACTTTGCTCTCTGATAGACCTGAATTATATTGACTGAAAATTTTGAATAAAAAATTCAGTCTGAGGAAGAAACTTAGTATGGAAAATTTCAGTCCAAATGGTCAGTATTTGGCAAAGTTAAAAGCACATGAAAACAAGGTAAGATAATGGACAATGTCAGGCCACTTTAATAATAAGCAGCGCTACCAGCCTTGCTAACAAGATACACAAACCTAGGTAGTAGGAGACAGTCTCTGCTCCCAAGTGCTTTCAGTCTAGACAGACAAGATAGAGGCAGCAGGGGTGAGGGAGTGAGTAGTCGAGTCGTCACTCGACTAGTTGCTTACATCCCCAATTCAAAGCACCTATCTATATTGCTCGAGGAAATGAAAAACATTCACTTTAGTGAACCCCCATCCCACCCCAACCCCACCCAGAAGTTCCTGCAAGTCAAGTGATTCTATACTTTCCAGGGAATTTGAATTACACAGGCAGCAAGTTTAACTACACACAGTAGCTGGTCCCTTATGCAGATCTGATCAGTTCAAGCCCCAGCCTCTGGTTTCAAGTGAACACATCCACTGTCTGGACAGTTAGAGCTCAGAGCCCTTCCTGCTTGCCGTCTTATGCTTAAAGAAAGCCATACGCAACAATGCCTGCTCAGCTGCTGTGGTTTGGGGGTTGGAGTGTCTCTGTTATCTGCCTCCTCCAGCACCTCATCTGACAGGAAGTTTCCCCAGAGTTTTCCACCACAGGAAATTTCCTGTGGGGAAGTGCTTCTCAAGCAAACAAAGATTCTTGGTACAGCAAAAGCTGCAAGAGAAAAGCTGAAGCAGCATGAGCACACACTGGGGGTGAGAACACACAATACTTGGGTCCACATGAGCAAGAACTGCATCAGAAGAACCTCTGGGTTTGAGAGCAGGGGGTGTTAGATGACTAAGAAAGCTACTAACTGAATTCAGAGCCCCTTGCCTTTTAGGTCCGTGCCTTGAATCCAGCCCAAAATCATAATGGTCAAGTGTTATTATTGTCTGATGCTTATTTCTCTGAAATGAGTTAATAGCTTCCGTCAGTGCTTTTTTTGTTTTAAAAAAAAAAAAAAAAAGTGCCGGTACTGGAGTTGCCAGATGGCAAAATTGTTGAGCAAGAAGAAAAGAAAAAAAGCGGAGGGGCCGAAATGCAGTCACGGCCCCTTGAACTGTGCTCCCAGGGCCGGCTGGGGCTGTGCTGGGGGAAAGTGGTGAGTGCTCCCCAAAAAAAAGGTGACGGTACCATCGCAAAAAACACTGGCTTCCATCCAATTTCTAATACACTGCTACATATAGCACCAACACACCATATTTGTCCCTAGTGGCAGTCTTCCCAGAGAGGCCAGTGACGGGATGAGCAAGAAGAATGTACTGTCATCTTCCCACTAAATATGGGGCCAGAAATGAGGAACATTCACATGGTGCTTTGTTTGGAAGCCCTGCATTGTTGCGTCCTATATTATACGTATTCCATGAATAAAAATGATGAGATTTGGTCATCTAAGTCCCTTAGGGTGTGTCTAGACTACATCCCTTTTTCGGTAAAGGGATGTATATTAGGCACATCGATATTGCAAATGAAGCCGGGATTTAAATATCCTGCGCTTCATTTGCATAATCACATAATGATGCTCTTTCGAAAAAGCACTATTTCAAAATTGAAACCACAGTCTAGACGTGGTTCTTTCAAAAATAGAAGCCTTTTTCGAAAGATCCTGTAAACCTCCTCCTCCCTCCCAGCACTTCCCACCCCCATGAAACTGTAGCTTTGCAGCATTTCAGAGGCTCTGGGAAGGAGGATGAGGAGTGAAGATGCGGCATGCTTGGGGGAGGGGTCAGAAAGAGGCGAAGCAGGGATGGAGGCTCCTGGGAAGGGGTGGAGTTGGGGTGGGGCGGGGGCAGGAAGAGATCAGGTGGGTATTGGGTGGAAGGAGTGGAGGAGGAGCAGGGCAGAGGCAAGAAGAGGTGGGTTGGGGATTTGGAGGAAGGGGTGGACTGAGAGTGGGTCCTGGGAGGGGGGTCAAGCACCCCCCTGCTAGAGCAGAAGTCGGCGCCTAGGGTGTGGCCAGTGCTATGTCGGAGGGAGACGCTTTCCCACTGACATAGCTACCGCTGCTCATTGAGGGTGAGTTATTTATGCTGAAGGCACAGAGCGGCCACCTGGGAGATCTTACAAGCAGCACAGATGCATGGGTACAGCTGTGCCACTGTAAGCTATCTCGTGTAGCTGTGAGTCTCTGACACTAAGTGGATTTGACAGTACATGTGGAACGTGGCTCGCTCCAGATCATTTATGAAGCTGGCCAGGGGAGTCACTGGGAAGCCACATGCATGGAGAAGATACGGTATCACCATGTGACAGGCCTGATGGAAGGCAGGTACTCTCACCCAGCGTGGTGTTTATTACACTAGCACATGTAGCCAGTAGCCAGTGTCAGCTGGTTTACAAAACACAGGAGGGGGAGAAAAACCTTTTTTGTAAAACTGACTGGTCTGCTTGGAGAGGAGCAAGAAATATGGAAATACCTTCCTCTTAGAGACATGTGACCGTCTTACTCGGTATCTCCATCCTGCTTCCAGGAGCAGTACTACACTGCAAAGGGAGTTATATCCGGCATTCTCGCCCAGCCATAGCTATTGGAACCAGATCTTTCAGTGTCAAAAGTAAACCAGAAAAATAAGGGTTTGACATGGGTTTTAAGGGAAGGGTAAGAGAAGCCTTCTGTTACTTTACATGGGGGAGAAAGCAAGGCTTTTTTTCTAGTTTTCCAGCTGCAACTATGCACCATTTTTATTTGCTCAGTTGCTGTGCATGAATGTATTCATCTGCACACTCACAACTTTGATTTGATGTTTGCTTATGAAGTAGCTTTTTTTCCCCAGGAAAAACGTAAAAAAACAACAAATAGTCTAGTAGCACCTTAAAGACTAACAAAACATGTAGATGGTATCATGAACTTTCGTGGGCGCAACCCACTTCTTCAGATGAAGTCACAACATTTTAGCAGCTGAGGCGGGGAACTCAAATGATGCCCCCATGTCCCTCGCTTGGGCCAAAACTCTGAAAGGTCTCAATTCCTCCAGCACAGCACTCCACCATGTCTGTGCATGTAGAGCAGAGAGAATACATATGTGCCAGCAGCAGACACAATTTTCTACAGTCTGGGTCCTAGTGGCGACCCCCGCACAGTCTGGCACCTGAGGCAGCCACCTCAGTTTGCCTCATGGTAAGGCCAGCCCTGGATGAAGTGCTTCAGATGCTCCGGTCATAGAAGTGGGCTGCACCCACAAAAGTTCATGATACCATCTACATGTTTTGTTAGTCTTTAAGGTGCTACCAGACTAGTTGTTGTTTTTTAAGTTTTTCCTGTTACAGACTAACCCGGCTACCCCTCTGAAGTTTTTGGGGTTTTTTTCAGTTCAGACTCCTCTCTCTCAAGTTATATGACTGCAGAAGGCTGCTGCTGACTATTTTCCACCCTTTTTTGGTTAATTGCAGCTGTGGTAAAGGGACTTCTGCCAACAGTCCCATCATGCACTCCTCCACAGGAAGTTCCTAAGATCTCTTCCTGCACAGGAAATTTCCTGTGGTCCAACAGACATTCCTCTTGGCTTTTATCACTCACACACATTTGTTTTGGCAAATATCTGTTCTTAAGTAAGAACAACAAGAAACGGACAGAGCAAAAGCAAACAGAGCCTCAGAAAGAGCAGCATCCCCTGAAGAAAAAGCAATTATGGTTGGAGCAACAAGCATGACTAAAGTAGCCTCTGCCTCAAAGGAAAATAAATACTAGTGGAGCTGACTTTGAGGTCTATTATTGTAAATATTATTCAGGCATAAAAAATGCATGATATATCCAGCGTGCACTTTTTCCAAGATCCCACTCAATATATTTCTTACATCTCTTACAGAGACAGATTTCACAGAAGTCCAATACTTTGTGTAGAAGTATCTCTGACCTCTTATACCTTTTTGCAAAGCCCTTATACCATTTTCAATTGGATTACTTAAATAGAATTACACCTTATTTGTACTAGTATGAGAGCAAATACACACATACACAAATCTGACTCAAGAAGGAATGCTTCAGTGAGCTTTTGCTATATTAACACCAGTCACACACTGCTATAATCAAAAACCTTACAGTAATAAATCCATGTTCATGAACACTATAAAGCTAACAACATTTCAGTAGGGGAATGGATTGTTGCATCAAGCTTCCAAGGGGTAAAATATGAAAAACCATGTAGACATTTGGTCTGATTTTCAAAGGTATTTAAGAGCCTACTAGCCAGTGGGATTTTCAACAGTGCTAAAGTAGATGAGGTACCTACCTTGCTTAGACACTTTTGAAAATTCCACTATGTATCTATCTGCATCTTTAAGCACCTACTTACCTCTCTAAATTTCACCCATTGATCTTGTAGGCTGTCATCAGAAGCCACTTTTTCTTAAAAGAAAAAAAGTTTTTCTTAAATGGCTATAGGACAGAGCTCACTGGCTGCATCTTTGAAAGAGAGTCTTTTGGAAGAACCGAATTAGGAGAACAAAAAGAATAGATAATATAATTCCATGACTGTTATTGAAATTTGGTTCCAAAACTAAAATCCAATTCAGTCCCCAGCACTTGCCACCATCTAAATTCTTTAATTGCTTTATGTTATTCACACAGCAAAACAAAGATGGCCATCAAATAACATGGGGTACAAAGAGATTCCTTGTTATAAACTCTTCTCAGGGACCAGCCTTTGGCACGTACATATCTGAAAGACTAAGAACAAACACTAAGTTTCCATACACCACCAACAAAATGTTACATCCTACTCTCAAACTTTATATCAGGTCAGTCGTGATCAGAAGAGTTCAACCAGGCAGGTTTTACAGCTAGAAGATTTTCTTTAGCCTGTAGAGTAAACGGATCCCATAGACCAAAGAATAACACTTTTATTATCCTTTTGATATGTCATTTTCTCCATAGAAATCTTCTCCAGGCCAGATATTTGCAAATCACTGAAGGAATAAAGGGATTTACAACATGTTGCAAGAGTTGAGCTAGCTGCAAAGAATAAAACTCTGCCCTGGTGTGTGTGACTTAAGTCAATAGTGTAGCCCCATGCATTCATATGGCCCAAGCAGTTTTGTTGCATTTGAGTATTAACTTATTGTTCTGGCCCGCCAACAGTGTTATTGAAAGCTTTGTTGGACTCTTTAATACTCTTTGAAAATAGCATTGCTCCATTTCCTGAAATATTTTGATCTCTGAACCAGACCACTTGGTATGTCGAAAGCATGTCCCATCCAGTAAAATTCATCACCCTAATTCATTTTGAACAATCTGTCTCAGGTACTGCATGATCTATACAGGACTTGGAGCTGGGTACACAGAACATTTGTACATATGGAAGTACCTGAGGTGAGTTTCCATACTTGGTTCCAAAATTCTCAGGGCTCTTTAGATTTCCAATACGGTTGTTTCCCCATTGCCTCTCTCTAAAAATGTGCTTGGCTTCTCATTATTTCCACTCTTCTAACTTTCAGACACTATTTCCTCACTGGCAGCTCTCTCTCTTCCTCTCCCATTCTCAGACAGTGAGGCATATATGGTAATCCAATTTTAAATACATACTCATACAGACCCAGCCACAAATAAAGAGACACACACAGAGACAGACACTATGAGTATAGTGGTAATTTCTGAAGTGGGCATGACAGATATTACATATGGTATGCACTTTATATAATCGATGATGACTTATTATTGAGCACAGTCTATCTTTTGGGAACTAATGTGGGCAGTACTAACTTTCTGCTGCTGGTCACAAATAACTGACAGCACTGATGTACTTATGCAGACCAAGGTATGTCTCCACATAAAAAAAAACCACACACACTCAGCAGCAAGTCTCAGCATCTGGGTCAACTGAATCCGGCTCATAGGACTATGCTGCAGAAATAAAAATAGCAGTGCAAATGTTCCCAATTAGGGTGGAGCCTAGGCTCTGAGATCCTCCCCCCACACAGGGTTTCAGAGTCCATGGTCCAGCCCGAGTGTCTATTAGCTATTTTAACCTCCACCAGCCCAAGTCAGGTAATCTAGGCTCTGAGACTCACTGTTCTGGGTTTGTTGTTGTTGTGTAGACATATTCCAAACAATGGAAAAGAACTCAAAAAAAAAAAATCCAGTCCAGCTGTGAATTGCGAATAAACCTCTTTGGGGTATCAAACATTGCTGGCTGCCTCATAGGCCTGCTGTGACACTCATCACTATAAAACCCTCTCAAATGTTTACCTGTAGCTGAGAAACCTGCCAAAAGACAAGCAAAACACAGAGCTTATTGGTAGGGTGACTGGGCCCTATGCCTACGTAAAGACCGTGCATGGCAATCAGCCCTCCTTGGAGTTGAAAGAGACATGCACTGGCAGTAAAAGATTTTCATTAATTATTATTATTATAATTATCCCTAGAGGTTTTTATGTCTCAGCTTGACAAAGCCCTGGCTGGGTTGATTTAGTTGGGATTGATGCTGCTTTGGGCAGGGGGCTGGACTCGATGACCTTCTGAGGTCTCTTCCAGCCCTAGGATTTTATGATTATAAGCAGCCCCCCCAATCCAGAGCTGGAACAAAATCTGAGATGTGTTTAATAGATGCTGTGGGTCTGATTAGGAGTTTTATACTGGGAACAACCTCAGAATCAGTTCCAGTAACCCAGCAGAGTAGGGATTACTCCTGTCATTGCATTCCCTCCTGCAGAAAACCAATAGCAAGAGACTGGCAGTTCGGGGGAGACACCGTGGGTTCCCCTTGCAGCCTCCTCTCAGAGCATACTGCCAGGGGGCATGAAAGCAAGATGGAATGGGGGTTAATTCTGCCTCCTCCCCCAGACACAGAATGGAGTCTGTCCTCACCATCCACATCACCCAAGTTTTGAAGGGATCCACAAAAGGCCAAGGACAACAGCACGGAGGTCTTGTGTCTCTGTATTAACTCTGGAGCCCTCTGCTCTATGACACTCCTCAGTCCTGGTGCCAGCATGAAGGGAGGATTCTGCAGTAAAGAGGGACTGTGTTAAGGAGTTAATACAGGCTCAGGCGGGTTCAGGGAGAATGATGCACATCCTCCCGGCCTTCTTCTCATTGTTGTCCTAGCCCTCTCCATGCACAGCTGCAGAGCAGAGTGAGGACTGTACCACAGAGAACCTACCCTAAGGAGTCTATGAGGGGATGAGAATTTAAACCTTCTTTCTCACCCAAAACCAGTCTGGTCAGTGGCCGAAAAGCTGTCATACACTCCCTCTCAAAACACAGAGAATGGACAAACCCTCCACTAAACCCCGTCCCGCAACATGCACAAATAACACAACCTCCCACACCTCACACATGAATGAGTCACCAGCATGGATGGAATCCGGGATCATCAGAACCCAAAAGCCCAGGTCTTTGCCAATGGAGCTAAAAGAATTACTCCTTTGGCTTCAGTGGCAAAGTCCCATGCTTTTGGGGGGAGTTATTACACGTCAGTGACCAAAATGGGCATCTGCCCTCATCCCTGCGAACCTCAGATTTTTATGAAGAGCTTCAATTGAGGAGGGGATTATGCTAGCTAAATGAGCTGGGTCCTTCTTTAGTGGCTGGGCAATAAAGAGGTAAGTGCCTGATATCACTAGTTACTCCTTTAGTTCAAGAGGTATAGGTGTGTGCTTTCAGAGCTGAAATACCCAGCCGACAATCCCTGCAGAGAGTCCAAAGTGGAGGATGGTTAAATGTACACACACAGACACACTTGCACAAATCATTACTACCCATTTACATATGCACTATACAAGTGTAGGCATACACGTTTGCTTAGTATCCTGTAGGAAGGACGCCATCTGAATAAAACAGCCTACCATTTTCCCCATACTATACAAGTAAGAATACACAGTACCGAGAGACATGTTACAGCAGATTGGTGATGTGGAGTTTATTGCCACTTGACGTCTGTTGATCCCTAATTGTGCTTTTAAAAAATGTGAAATTGTCTCATTTTCCTGAGTTTTATTATTCTTTTTATGAGATTTGATATAGTATTAGTAGTATTCCTTCCCATTTTGTTTCCTTTTTTGTGCATCCAAGAACAGAAAGAATTTAAGGCCAAGAGATGAAAAAGAGAACACAGTCTAGTTTGCTGCGTATCTTAATTCGACCTTATTCCGTAGTGTAGACATACCTTTGATGATTACATGTTGAAGAACCTCTTGCTGTGCTGGAGAGAATTATATGATAGATGTTGGTTGGACTGACTGTAAATGTTTTCTTATTATCATTTTACCAACAATTAGAATCCTCGTTTAGGGGGGAGTTTAGGGTGGGGGAACACTGCGTATGTGTGTGTGTGTGTGTGTGTTTATAATTTAATTGGTTATGCATAGAGGTGGGTTCTTCTGAGCTTTCTGCCACCTATCTCTGCAGAGCACTTTTCTCCATCATTATCCTTTATATTTTCAGATTGGTAAAAAAAAATTAGAGCTGACAGATTTGATTGGCTTAGGCCTAGGAAAGGCAGAGCATGGGCAACAACAGAGCCAGTTTACCTGGGGCCCTGTCCTGGCAATGAGCTTTATCCCCAAGGTAGAGGTGCTATACCTAGGGAAAAGAAACGATTTCATTCTCATCCTTCTGCTGGGATGCCAATGAACAGTAATGGTGATGGTGGGTTTTGCGATGAGGACACCTCTTCACAAAATAGTAGACTAAGACAGTTCCTGTAAGAGAAACTACTACCTAATATTAGCTCCTTATCACTGTTAGCATGAGCCAGACTCCAAACAAATCCCATTAACAATCTCCCGACCCAACCTATCCCAGCAGGATTCATCCATGACAGGGATGAAATATGACATTTACACAGAGTTTGTATTTTATCTGCTAGATCATCATGTGGAGCTCGGGGAAACAGGTAAGGTGAAATACTCAGAGAAAAGAACTTACACTAATGGAAGAACAACACCAGAAAAAGAGGGGTCTGATTCACAGGACTAAGTTGTAAGGATTCCAGTCTCTAAAGCTGGTTTAAATCTCATGAAACGAGGGGATGAGTCAGATAAAGCTGTCAAGCACTGACTTTGGCTTGTGAAACTGGGGCTTATTCAGCCAAAGTTCATTACTGTCATAGATAATGGCTGCATTAGAAGAACACTATTGGACGACATGGATTAACTCTTTGGAATTTTTTTTCCAACACAGTGGATAATTTTCCATCTATTTTCCTTATTTACTCTGTAAAGAAATTCCACGCTCTACACATTAATCCTTTTACAGTAAACCTGGGATGTGACAAAGTACAGGATCTTCTAAAACCCTTTTAATGCACCAACACTAGCAAGGTCCAGACTCAATGGAATAGCTAGTGAGGAATAGCTTTTCCAGAATAACTCATCTGAAGCTCGTGGGAATACCGAAGCATGAAAGACATTAACTGCCTTCCACTTATAATGATCAAACATCATTGCATGTAACATGGGCATTAATCTGCTGAGAACTGCATGGAGTCCTCCGAACTTTTACCTCTTAGAGGCATCAAGTGGGAACAACTTTCAGTCACAACTAACTCAAGCTTGGTTTAAACTGGCAACCTAGAGGTGAAAAAAAAATCTCCATTGCATCACCGAGAGTTTTCAAGAGAACAGCCTTCATCGAATAGCCACACCTTTACACAGGGGAAAGCTATTATAATTAATAGAAGCCTCTTTGGCTTCGAAGCTGGCCTCAATTTAAAGCCACAAGAGGAAATAATGAAATGTAGCAGATGCCAGGAACATATAAAAAGAAGATAGACAGTATGTATACATGCTGTGTAAATGGTGAACTAAAATATGTGGACCAAATCCTGCACTCTCTTACACTCGCTTTACACTGGTTCACCCCCACTGATTTACTCCCAATTTAAATCAGTATGAACTCAGACTCAGGCCCCCTGCATTTATATCAGCTAGAGACAGCCAATGCCAATGAGAACTAATGAAAAATTATTGTATTTCACTTTTAAAAGATGCTCTGGAAAATGTGCAATCTGGAATTATTTGTGTCTGAAGAGAAAGTTACAGCAAAATTCCCACACAGGAAACAAAGTCAGAGCATCTCCCTCTCGAGTTCCCGGCACCCTCTCCTTGTCGTCATCACCACCACCACTACCAAAAAAGTCTTAAATTTACAGTAATCGAGTCCAAACATTTCCAAACAGCAGCCATCATCCTGTCACTTTAAACAGCCCCTAATGACTATTCTGCAACAGGAAAGGAATAAACATGGAACCATAATGTAGCTACAAGAACATGAGGATTAAAATCAAAGCCCTGATTCCAGCAGAAGAGGAAAACAAAGGGGGAGGAGGAATCTTAATTTCAGTCCACCCACTGTGCTTCACTGAGTTATCAGCATACTCATATGAGTTTTGTTTCCCTAAATATCTAGTTGCATATTCCCTAAATAGCCAACTGCCCTATTGTTCCTTATTGAACAATGTAGTGGGATGGTTTCAGCTCTGCACATTTCACACTAAAGGCTGGCCACTTGAGTTAAACCAGACTTTTGGTTGTTGATGCTATTTGACGCATCTTTCCAGCTCTCTCTTTCTCCCAAGATAGAACTGACATTACTACTTTGGATTTAATGCGGCACAGAATGTTTCCTCAGAGGATTCTGAAGTGTGCTATAACCATTAATGTACTTCCCTTCACAACGTCCCTGCGGAGCAAAGAAACACTTATTCCCCCTTTTTGTACATAAGGATAGGTAAGTCACACAATGTGGTAAAAATGGCACAGACAGTTACCAAGCCCTGGCCACTCCTTTAGACCAGTGTTTCACAACAGCCAGTCCTGAAATCTCCCTGACACAGTTTTGGAAGGCAGCAAGCCAGACCCTGGTATCAAAAAGGTTGAGAAACACTGCTCTTCTAGACAACACTACATTGTTAAATAAGGTACAATTGGCCAGTGTAACTGGAGGTCTAGAGAAAACTCACACACACTATAGACTCACACGGAAACACTCAGGGTGCGTCTACACTATGGCGCTACTTCGGGATACTTCCGGTATCCCAAAATAGCTATTCCGCCTCTTGACAGCGCGCCTGTTATTTCAAAATATTTTTCAAAATAATGGGCGCTTTGTTCTGACGCCCCTGTAAACCTCCTTCCAGGAGGATTAAGGGACATTGTGGAATAGCGCTTTATTTCACAATTTGGTGCTGCATAGATAGCACTAAATTACAAAATAAGCTATTTCAAAATACACTCGAAATAAGCTATGTAATTTGCTAGCTCAAATAGCATAGCTTATTTCGAGCTAAGGGTGCAGTGTAGACACACCCTCAGACACCCAGATAAAGAAACCATAACTGCTCACTTTGCCGATAATTCTAATTGGGCAATGACCAGCAGATAAACATTCATGAGTAAATGGACTCTCCTGCTTTTATTTCCTGAGACTTCAGACACATTTTTCCTTTCCCTGCAGAAGTTGTAAGTGATGTTTGCCACTATCATTGCAGCACTGCATGGAGCCTAGCACAGGCTCCTTCATGCTTATGCTCTTTGGAGAATGCTTATGCACTCTGGGGAATGAGACCATCTCTCCCTTTACTACAGATCAAGCCGGGGGACAATTTGTGAGTTTCCAAACTTCCTCCAGTTCCACAGAAAACATCTATCCACTAGTTCCCTAACCCACACAAAATTCTTTGCTCTCTTCAGCTGCCTCTCCTTTCCTGGGACTCAAATTCCCCAAGTCATCTTTCTCTTGCACGCGCGCGCACGCGCACACACACACACACAGGTTTGTGTGTACAGGTGTTTGGGGGTATGCAGAGGTAGACGGTAATATAATAAAGCTTGGCTTTTACCGATGTAGGCTTGACTCAAACGACTGCAGAAATGTCACCGCAGGTGTGGGTGAACCAACCTTTTTTGACATATACAAAGCTTGAATGGCCCTGTGTTATTTGTGCATGAGTAGAGTTTGTATATGTTAATCATTTGTCATAGTCATTCCATGGTATAGGATGTGACTGCTTCCTAAAAATTAAAGATACAATATTGAATGCAGCCTTCAGCTCACACCAGTGAGCTAAGAGAACACACGTAGACGTTAGCACACACGATGTTGCAAAATTCTGGCTCAGACCATTATCGGAGAAGGAAAGGTTCCATTTAGTGAATGGGCTGCAAGTTTACAGGTGAGACTATAGAGCTATCTGGGGAAATGGAAGTTTGGTCCTTTTGGTAAATACAGGATATGAAGTGGTGATCACAGTTAGTGTCTGAGTTGTAACATTGAGAAAGGGCAGTGAGATGAAGCTGGAATGACTGTCGCAAACAGAGTTAGTGCTAAGTATAGAGGAACCGAATAGAAAAGTTTGTGATCCTTTTGTGAGTGCTTCAAACTCCTTGTGCAGGATTTGCATTGACTCCAGCAGCACTAATATCTATCCTTCATTTGCCTCTGGTTCTGCGGTGGATCCCAGGCACTACTGCATTGTACCACCTCCAATGGCTTGAGAATACACACCCACCGCTGCGGGGGGGGGGGGGGGCAGACTCTGTTCATACCTACTTGGGTGCACAGGCAGTGAGTGGGGAGGAGGAAAGGTATGTTTATTCCACCTGCTCCCACATATATAGCAAGTACACACCCTGCCACACACTGCAGCTCAGGGGGTCGGCTCTTACATTTGTTTAACAGCTCAGATTCTCTATCTCTGGATTGTGCAATTCAGTCCGTGGAAACTTCCTTGCTTGCATAATTGTGTATGTGGATATTGCTGGGGTTAAAAAATTGCATGATGATGATTCCAAGATTGAAAAATAGGACTTGTTTCTGTAGAAGTAGAGGGGGTGTGGTGATGTGTTATTCAGTTAACTTCCAGTAAGGAACTGAGGTCATTTCAGATTTAACTAAATTGTATACATGATCCCTTCTCTTAGACCTAAAAGTTAGGGTAGCATTTAAAAGTGCCTCAGTCAACCCACTCCCAGATGTTTCTGGATGCTGCTTTGATGCCTGCTAGGAAATGTTGCAGTAGCAGACTTGTGGCACTTTGAACCTCCTAGGATTTCCAATTTAGATATAAAGTTACAGGGTAAATCCAAGGTCAGAGTCTGTCACATTTCCTAGTGTTATCATCCTCCGTATTGAAGGATCGTGCAGATTCTTATGGGAAATCCAAGTGGGCTGCTTACAAGCTTTGTTGTGCCCCCTTTGCATTTTCCCCCTTTCCCCTTTCCCCCTCCCCTGTTTTTTCTGTTCTCTACATCGTGGCATTGAGCTGCCTAGGTTCTGTGTTACACTTCAGTGTTCAACAGCTCGGGGCCTGAACTTGCATGGGTCAGTAGGTATGTCTACACTGGGTAGAAAAAATTGTGGTGCAGAGTCTCAGAGCTTGGGTCAATTCATTAGGGCATGCAGGGCTCAAGCTGAGGGACTAAAAATAGCAGTAGAAACATTTCTGTTTGGGCTGGAGCCTGGGCTCTGTAATCCAGCGAGGGCGGAGGATCTCGCAAGCCAGGTGCCAGCCGTGTGGGAACAGCTACATGGCTATTTTTAGCCCTGCAGCCCAAGACCTGAGAACCTGAGTCAATAGCCCTGGTCTCTGATACTTGGTGCTGCAGGTTTTCCTTGTACCATTCATGCAAATAATTCCATTCCCCAGGGTTTGAAGGTAAAACGAGGAAAAAATATTCAAGACCTGTACCTTTAAGGCACTCCTGCCTTTTGAAATGAGTTTATGGAAAGGAGCTGCCTTTAGCAGGTGATTTTTCATTATTCAGCGGTGTGTCAACAGCTGCCTTTTCCAAGAAATGTGCAATCAGGGCACGCCCTCTACCCACACTGGATTTAAACACAATTTATTTATTTATTTATTTATTTATTTATTGGCTGTGACTCACTTCCCCAGAAAGGAAATTTCCCTCAGAAATGAAAAAAGCATTCTGTCCTTTTAGCTCAGAGGGAAGGTTGCCAGATGGTTTAACCAAAAATACCGAACAACTCCCCTTCCCCCCCCAAAAAAAACCACTGGGGAAAAAATTCTGTTGAGGGGGAAAAAAAGGGGGGGGAGACCAAAGTTGTTGAACAAAAAAAAGGACCCCGAGAGTTATTAAGCGAAAATAAATAAATAAATAAATAAATAAATAAATAGATTTTTAAAAAGCATTAAAACAGCATGGCCCTTTTAAGTGTGTGCAGAGTCAGAATAGGGATAGGAAGAGGGAGAGGTTGAGCACTAAGACCCAGGGAAGGCATTGCTTCCCCTTGCTTCAGGTCTTTAGGCTTTTTGCTGGCAGCCATCTTGTTTTCTTGGTCGAGCCAGAAGGCAGCTTCCCTGCAGAACCAGGTAAGCAGGGGGTCCTCGGGTGGGAGTCCGGGGGAGAGGAGCGGGGTGTCCGGGGGCTGGGCCCAGTTGCTGAGTGTGTCGTAGGGTTGCCAGGGGTCCGGTATTTTCGCCTCCTGGCAGGGAAAAATACCAGAAAATACCAGACAATTTAGGTGTCCGCTATTTTCTGATTTTTTTTACTGGACAGGAGGCAAAAATACTGGACTGTCCGGGCCAATACCGGACACCTGGCAACCCTACGAAGAGGTTGCCAAAGTCAAGAGTACAGAAAGGGAGACCATCCCCATGTGAGTTCCTCCGGAAATATCCGGAGAGTCCTAGGGCCTCACCAAAAGCAATTAAAACAGACTATAGCTGCCGCCTGCAACTATCATCTTGTCTGGCCCCCTAACTTAGTAGAGCTGCATCTTTTCTGTACTTAGAAGAAACAAGGACAACCCTGATGATATGGGGGCATTAGGTGCAGGGCTCTTGCTGTTCCAGTTCTGGAGTACTGCACAATTTTGGCTGCAGCACCCCTGCTATTATAGTAGTCTTCTCCCAGCCCCAAATCATGGAGAAGCTCTGGGAAGTCAAACTTTTCTTTCAGAGACAGCACTGGGAAGACAGCTACTGACTAATTTCATTTGTGCCCTAATCTGCATGTGAATTCAGGCTGTCACAGAAAAAAAAAGACTAGGGCATTAATTTTCTGTGTCATCTAGGCTTTAGTCATTGGTAATTATGTGTGGAATGAGTGCCATCTTTATTCACCCTTTCTCTGTGCCCACATCCTTAAAGAGAGATGCATATTCCCTGGATGTACTTGTGACTTCCAGCAGCATACATAGGAATAAGCATTTTATATCTGTGGCTAGGCTGAGAACTTGAAACCCCTGATGAGGGTTGTGCAAGTAAGGAAGCTCATGTCCATTTTTTTTTTCACTTTCAGGCTCGGGATTGACTGTGAGAATCCACTTTCTCATGGGAACTAAAACCTGCTTGCCAGTCTCTGGCATCATGTTGAAATGATGTCACAGTGATAGGTTGGGCACCATACAAACCTGACTGGTTCAGGCTTAGTATAATATTATTGCATTCTGGATCCCCAAGAGATCAACCAAACTCAAAGATGGGTTCTTCCAGGAGTGCAGAAAGTTTCTAGTTTTTATTTGAATAATTAGTACAAGCACAAAGATATAAAAAAGGAAGTCAAACACAGAGTATTAACTTCTATTTCTTTCCTGTCCACATTCTGTATCTATGATTGTAAGTTCCAGCAAGGTGAAACAGAAAGCATTTCATATAATGAGGGTCATATTCAAATTAGATAAAAAACTGGTTACTCTCAGCCCAGTCTATCAGTTAGGGCGGTACTGCAGAACAATCCTAATATACTGGCTACTTGGGAATGCCCTTCTCCCTCTGCAAAAGACAAGCGTTCTGATTACTTCTCAAACACCCGGCCTGCTTTAATTCTGAATCTACCATGCTCTCAAATACATGGCTTCTGCACATGTATACCCCCAGTATATTGAGGAAAAAAAGATGTCTGCAAATATTTAATCAGTGTAAACACCAAGAAAGCAGAGATTATTTGGGGTGTCCAAGCAAGTGAAACTGAGAGCAAATGAGATTGAAATGAGCAAGGGAAAAATAAGGCTGAATCAGGCAAACCTTTCTCCTGCTGAGATCTACGTGCAGTAATCTCCCAAGGAGTCATAGAAACACCATAAAATGGGACAAAGCACTGGAGCATACAACGAAGGAAACAGTTCTGCACTGGTAAGTGGATGGGGTCAGATGAGCTATTGGGTCTTTCCCATCATCAAATTGTGTCCTCTTTTCAAATGGGCTTGCACCGAAGAGCAGAATTTGGAACTAGGGCTTTAAAACCACAAATATGACTGGGAGATGGGGGGGCAGGTGCAGGTGCAAGAAGTCTCCTGTTTCTCCTCCCTCTTCGAAAAGAGGGGTTGCAGCTACTATCCTTTTGATAAGAATTGCTGAGAGCCTTTGCATAATTCACTGCTGCTCCTCCTTATTAATTGCAGGGGTAAGTAGTAAGCCACCTGAAACATTACTGCCAGGGGGAGGGCAGGATAGAGGATAATACTCCAAGCCCCTGCCAACTCAAGAAGCAAGAAAGAGACCACTAGGAATCATATCTGAATTTTCTTTGGGGAAGTAGGAACAAAATTACTAGACTATGAGGCCAGACCTATGGCTATGATTTTAATGTCCTTTTTCTACCTCATTTCCTACCAGCACTGTTTCAATTTTATGCCAAGAATGACCAGTATGTATCCTTAAAGCAAGGGGGGGTGGGTACCCAGTACAAATTAAGTCTCTCCCCTTGCATTTTGCTAGAATTTGCTATCATTAAACTAAACAGTGAGCCTGGAGTGGCACCTGATTAGCAATGTAAACCTTCCTTATGAAAGGCTTAGTGGAACTGTGCTCTTCTACATGCAGCTTAACAATTGTATTCCCACTTAGATTTCCTCCTGCAGTGGCGGTGGCTGCTGCTGCTTTGGTTATTACCTGGATTTGAAGTCTGAGTGGATTAGAAGTAATTCTGTTTAGTGCTTATTTAAAAACCTCCATAAACCAGGTCTGTATTCTTTGGGGGAAGGGGAGAGAGGACATTAAGGGATCTCAACAAGGGAATGAAAAGCGGTGATAAATCACACAGCTGTTTGAGCCAGTGTCAATTACAAAAAATAAAAGAACAAACCACCCCAAACAAAGAGACTGTCACTAAAGGAATCTGGATGGAATTTCTTGACATGGAAATTAGTTGCACAAAACAGTCGTTTGTCTGTTGATTTTAATAATGCTATAAAAAGGTGGTGACAGAAGAAAAGGTGTATGCCCTCTGTCTATTCTCTCCTTGTATTTGCATTGTGCTGCATCGAGCACATATTTGCAAAGTATAATAATAATAAGCCAGTACAGTATGGGTAGCAGCAGTGCGAGCTTCCACAGAAGGCCCCATCAATGTACTTCAGCCCTGGTCCAGAGGGACCATTTTCAGAGAACACTATTAATTTAATCTCTAAGCCTTTTTAAATAGCACAGCCACACATAGTATGGGTGCCCTTTGGGAGAGTCCATCCCCATTGCAAGCCTCACTTCTACGTATGACATCACAGCATCCCAAATGCCAGACTTACAATATGGATTTGTCTTAAAAAAACAACCAAACAGGGACTTCTGTAATACCCCTCGTTGCTGAGTGCTCCACAATCTCTTGGCTCTCAGCCACCTTCTTCCTAAACTAGCACATCTGTGGCACCAGGTGCAGCTGTACCTAATTTTGCCACGTGGGCCACTGATAGAATTGTCATCAGTACAGGCAGGAAAAAGGGTATTTGAATGCAAGCCCAAGCTTTAGTTAGGACTTTTATGTTGTGAACCTTGCAGTTTTCTTTTCTCATTCAGCTAGTGCTACTTAAAAGCCTGGCATGAATGAGAAGGTTAAGCACCCTATTTCAGATGTCTGTTTCTCCTACTAACCACCTGTGCTTTTGCTGTGAGGTTGGCATTTCCCACCATGGGCCCTACTCTGCTTTGAGAAACAGTAATTCTTTCTCTGCTGTGACCTGCTGTGAACCAGTTCTGATCATGCCTTTCTGTTAGATGTGCCTCCACGGTGTTGCTTCATTATGCCACACTAAGCAATGTACTAGCTTTAGGACTTTCCTCTTCACGCCTCACCTTGCCTAGAATGAACAATAATAATACACACTGTTATTGCTGAACCATCTCTCTCAAAAGTCATATCAAAGTCCTGACTCTAAATTATCATCAGCAGCACTGCCAATCCCAAGTGTTCAAAAAACACAAATCAGGGCCCCAACAAATGTTGAGTTTGACTTAAAAATCTTGAGGGTGTTTTATATAATAAATGTGGGGGGCCTTTTTATTTGCATGTTGATTTCTGGTCAGGTTTTCAAATTTTCTTCTGCACACATGAGGGCTAAACACATTTGTTTTTAATGAATGATTCTCATACTGGGACTTCAGGACTGGGGCTTTAAGGAAACATAAAGACATCACAAGAGCTGTAACAGGATTGTGAGAGTTGGCAAAATGGCACTGGTGATCTGGATGTTAGAAACTCTTATTGCAAGGGAAAAGGATGAGGAGTCTTCCGCAGAGCGATAGGGCTAAATACTGTGCTTGACAACCCAGCCAAAAAAAGGCACACACACTTTGTGGGGCTGTCACAGAATGTTAGAGCAACTCCAATTATCAAGCAAAGAGGGAGGCTGGAAAGGAAGGAGAGAAGGCTGGCCAAAGGCTCACCTACAGCTTGTCATCTGTATCTTGCAAAGCACTTTACAAAAGTAGGTATTATCATCACCCCCATCCTCCAGGAGGGAAAGCTGAGGCACAAAAAGGGGGAGCAACACACCTCTAAAGAGTTCCTCCCCCGATGGGACACCACGTCTCCAGTCACTGTGTGTGTATACGTACATGTGCATATATGAGAAAGCGCAGCGAGGATGGTTTCTGGTAGTCTTCATGGAATAGGGCTCTGGCCCCACAGTGCCCCAAAGGTCATGGAGAACCATCAAGGCTAGTGCGACAAGGAGTCCTGGGGCACCTTATAGACTAACAGATGTATTGGAGCATAAGCTTTCATGGGCAAAGACCCACTTCGTGAGATGCATGCATGCATTTGATGAAGTGGGTCTTTGCCTACGAAACGAAAGCTTCTGCTCCAATACATCTGTTAGTCTATAAGGTGCCACAGGACTCCTTGTCGCTTTTGCAGATTCAGACGAACACGGCTACCCCTCTGATACTTGACATCAAGGCTAGTGTGGTCCTAACGTCTCAAACTTCAGTGCCATATAGGATAGGGGCACACGCTGCTTTGAGCTTACTGAAAACTCCATGCTGCTAACCTGAGCCCTCTAGGGAAATAAGATGCCCTTCTCCCCATTCCCAAACCTTTCAGTACACCCTGGTTGGGGTGTACTGAAAGATCTCCTCCCTGGTATTTAAAAGGAAGTACTTACCTGCAATCCTCTTTGTGATGACATAAACATGCTTGTCAACATTCCATGGGACCCATTCCCCACCCACCCTGCTTCCCCTCCCCACGCCAGCTGCCTCCGCACAAGAGTTTTGTGCTACTCACGTTCAGGATTTGGGGGCCTTGCAGTTGAGATGCCCATCAAATGCTCCCCAAGGTGTCCTAACATTGTTTAAACTGCTCCTGGGGCTTAAATCTACATATGCTGCCTGCTGTATGGGAAAAGGGTGCAGCAGATTTTTAGCATAGCAGCTTGAGCCATACACCCACTTCCCTGCTGTAAAAGATAGTTGAGATGGCAGCTAATAATGGAAGGGCAGAAAGACCAGGGAAGGGGCAGGAGGAAAGGATTTCTCCAGGATAGAGGCTCCTGTCAGGATGCAATATATTTTCATCCGGCGCAGGAGTATAATGGTGCATGGCCCGAGCTCTCTCAATAGCTGTTGTGAACTGAACCAGGCTGGTATGTCTTTAATTTGTCATTTCATTATGAAACGGTTTCCCTTCCAAGAAGCCTTCAAGTCAGGAAGCTCTGTCTGCCCACACAGGAAATTCCTTTGCAGCAACTTCCCCAAAAAGGAAATTTCCCTCAGAAGCAAGCCCAGCTCATGCCTTTGAGCAGAGATGTTTGAAGAGACTTTGGCACGCAAGCGCTGAAAACACCCCTGGATTGCTGCTGCAGCCGGAATGCTGGGATCAACAGCTCCGCTTTCACATGGACATGTAGAGGCTCCATTGCATTTGGTTTTACTCCCACTCCCCCTCGCACCCCCCTACGCACACACCAGCCACCCGGGAGTATTCAGAGGAGACTAGTTTCTGAGTTTGTTCTCTAGGAGAGAGATATACAGGACACACACGCAGTTCAGATTACTAAGAAGTGACAGGAGAGGCAGGAACAAACTGCAGCCTCCACCTTTCTCCTCCCCCCAAAATCCACTCTAATACCTTACATGGAAATCAGAGACAAATTCTTCATCTAATCTTAGATCTCATCTGATGGGACTTTGGAAACAGTTTTCTGTCCCTTATAATTATCAATTGCTCTTGGATTGTGGTGGTTTTATTCAAAATAAACGTTCACAGTGAGGATTGTTAAATAAAGTGGGGAAGCGGAGGAGCCAAGCTTATAAAAATGATTCTCACAGACATCTTGTGAATCACTAATTGGCTGGGAGCCAAGAGTGGCCAAGCTAAAGGGAATAATAACATACAGTATTTCATGCAGCGTCTTAGCAAAGGGGACATGGATCAGAAGCATTGCCAGACTTCCAGTAAGTTTTTCATTTCCCATTGCAAATCACAAGTAACAGTTAACAATAATTGGGAAAATGCCAAAGACAAGGAAACCGAAAGGCCTGCAGGTTGGGGTAGGGACAATAGGGGAAGTGGAGCTGAACTTGAAATTACGTATTAGACGGCAGGATAGGGCTATATACGGGACACTCATATTAAACTGTATCTCATCCCCACATAGCTTGCTGATAGTGGCAGGGAAATTATACTATTTCATATTTCAAGACACTGAGAGGGGGAGAGGAGATACCAAGGAGAAAAGACAGCTATAAGGGGAATTTATGATCCACTGGAGGCCTTTGCATATTAACCCCAACACTGCCTCTAATGTTTTTTCCTAAGGCTTAAGTCATTTCACCTCAAAGATATGCTTCTTGCACCCCAAGTTCCAACCAGTGCCTGGCTGCATTCTCTCCAGTTCCTTCCTTCTCTGGAGAACTTGCCCTGTTGCTTCTTCAATTGATTTATATTTCTGTCAGAACTGCCAAGAGGCAAATTCCCTTCTTCACTTTTATCTGAGGGCTCTAGTTTCCAAGTTAATTATCACCTAAAACAGACCCTCAGCAGCTCTTTATCTCCGACACAAATATACATACCCATGAAATATATAGACTCACATGATGCCATCGTTGGAAGCAAGTTCCCTAGGGGGAAACACCACAGTCATCCATCACAGTTAAAAAATAGCTCATCATGTCAAGCAAGGTAGGAAGGCTAGGGGAACTCATGCGATCGACCCACCACCCAAGAGACGATTGGAGAACCACAGTGTAGTCCCTGGGCTCCCATCAAAGCAGAAAAGACTGCTTGGAATGTGCACAGTTCCTTCAAGCTCTCTGGTTTTGCTCCACTGGACCCCAGGGCTATCAGAGCATGGCATTTGGCCATATTGCTTTTTCTTTGGTATCAACTGGGGCATGTCCCGTTGGCACTGCCAAGTGTCACACTGAAGACAGGGTTTGAACAAACTCAGGATCTCCTAAAGAGCTCACTCAAAACCACTGTGTTCACCTGGCCTGTGTGTGTCAAAACGACCTATTTCTGACAATTTTGGTGCAAAAAAGTATAAAATCATCCCAAGTTTGCTTGAAAGACTTGAGCACTTCAGCTAACTTCGGACCAATGGAATCCTTTGATTAATGCAGGTTAAACCTGACGCCAGGGGAGGTTCCCAATCACAGTACCGTAAAGCCATGGGAAAATGTCATGGAGTTCCCACACAGAGTATTTATTTGTCTTCCTGATGGACCACCCCCAGCTTTCCTTTCGGATATGAGATTTTCCTGTGTGATGGCCCCCACAACTGTACAGTGAATGCTCTGCCCTAAGAGAACTCAGGCCTCTGCCTCCCCCCACAAACAAGACAATAAAAATTAAAGTAAAAGAGATAAATATCTTTCATCCCAAAGCTAGGCAGCATCTGGAAGGGCTAATTAAATGGATGGTTATTATTTGAAATAGTAAGTCTAAGCTAGGTTCTATATAAACACAAAGAAAGATATGGATCCTGCTGCTCTGGGTAATAAATCCACAAAGGTACAGCTATGTCTGGGCCCCAGAGAGGATAATGCACATGTGAACTTTAAAACTGGTCTAACCACAAGTTTTGTGCCACTTTAATTATAGTGATTTAAGAAACAATAGAGTTAAAGTAGTACAGCCCTCTTATCGTGGACACAGTTATTCTAGGTTAAAGGTGCCACAACAAGGACCTTTAAACTGGTATTACTGTGTCCACTCTACCAGGTTATGCCAAGATGTAAGATGTTAAATTTAAAGTAGTACAAAAACTATATGCAAACCAGCTCTTTCATTAAAAGGCTTCAAAGCAACAGAGAACCTTCAGTAAAAGACCCCGAAAAGCATCAGCAACTTTCTAATGTATTGTCAACTAATGAGTACACATGAAGTGCAGTGAAGGTTAAGATACATTGCCTCATCTACCATCTTAACCTAGAGCCTTCACTGTACAGCATAACTTATTTGAAGCCCGTCTCTGCTAAAATACTGGCAGAAAGTTAGGTTCAAATCTATGCATTATTTCACAAACACAGCAGCTTTTCACTCCCCAGTGTGGAGTTTATATAGCTAAAATTATTATTTAGTATTTTGCACTTGATGGCACTGACTCTTTCTGTTGGAGAGCAAATACGGGGTATGCCTGTGCAGTGTCCACTGTGGCTTTTGGAAGAAGTGTTTCTGAGCAAAGGCAGTAATCTGTCAGATATGTACAAGATAAATGGTTATGTCACACGGTAGGTGATAATTAGAGATGAAGAGAAAGAATTGTACATAGCACATGCATGCCTAACGCCTGTCTTTCTAGGCATTTATACCAGACTTATCACCATGGGGTTTGAACACCTATGGGATGTCTACACTGCAAAGAAAAACCTGGGGCGTCCAGTCACAGAGCCTGGGTCAAGTGACTCAGGGCTCCTGGGGTTTGGGCTGCAGAGCTAAAAATAGCAGTGTGCCTGGCGCCCAGGCTCTGAAACCAAGCAAGTGGGGAGGCTCCCGCCCAAACGGGAATGTCTACACTATTTTTAGCATGGAAGCCTGTGAGCCTGCATCATTTGACCCAGGTATTGAGACTCGGTTTTCTTTGCTGTGCAGATGTATCCCTCTGTGCACGTACATAGTGATGGGCAGGTGACCCAGGTTAGACAAAACTAGAAACGTCTGGAGAAACTCAAACCCCAACTTTGAATTTTCAGAAACTTTAATTTTGGGGCCCTCCTGCTGCATCTCCAAGCTCTCTCCCAAAGCATCACTGCGCTGTGTGAGAGCCTGCGTTTCTGAGGTAACTCTGGCCCAACCGGATGCTACCAGCGCTCTTGTGAACAGACTCATAAATGAGAGATTTCCATCTCAATTTTGTATCTCCAACAAGTCTGGGATAGTGACCAGATGGTTCGATCTAGCCTAGGCTTGTGGAAGACCTGGGCTCAATTCCTTGCTTTGTCATAGATTTCCTGTGTGACCTTGGGTGAGTCACTTAGCCTCTCTGTGTCTCAGATGGCAATAGCAACCCTTCCCAAGCTCACAGGGGTATTGTGAGGACAGACATGTTAGAAGGCTGTAAAGCACATGGAGATCTGCTGATGAAAAGTGCTAGGTAAGAGCTAGGGATTATTATGACTATTGTTAACCAGATTGCAAACTTTTTGAGATTTGTCCAACACTAATGCATGTGCTGCTACTAGGTAGGCATGGGACCCTCTGGCACTACTGACATCATTAATGTCTGATTTACTTAGGCCTGTCAATTGTGAACATAGTTTATCTAACCATGCCTTGTTGTAGGTATCCCCTTAATAGTCTTTCTCCAACCCCTCTGCTTATTTTTTATACTATCTCCTTGCATCTTGTCTGAATGTTGGCTCCAATTCTGCAAACACACAGATGGCTCATATGGGACTGCTCATGGGCTTACAGTTAAGCACAGATGTAATGGCTGTTTGCAGGGTTAGGAGCCATCACATTTAAACTTAGCTAGTCAGAAATTGTCCTTTATTATGTGTGGCACTAGGGTTGCCAGATGATTTAACCAAAAAATACCGAACACTCCTCCCCCCCCAAAAAAACCACTGGGGAAAAAATTCTGCTGAGACCAAAGTTGTTGAGCAAAATAAAAAAAGGGGGGGGGCCCCTGAGAGTTGTTAAGCAAAAAAAAAAAAAAAAACACCCAACCAGCATGGCCCCTTTAAGAAATGCTTTTTGGCCCTAACAGTCTGCTGGCAGCTGCCCACCATCTTGCCTCCCTGCACCGGCTCAGACAGCTCCCCTGCAGAACTCAGTAAGCACCCGGGATTTTCGCCTCCTGGCTGGGAAAAAATCAGAAAGTACCAGACATTTTAGGTGTCCGGTATTTTCTGAATTTTTTTACTGGGCAGGAGGCGAAAATATCGGACTGTCCAGGTCAACACCGGACACCTGGCAACCCTACCCATCACCAGCACAATAGGCTGCAACCTGACTAGAGCCCAGTAACCCTACAGCCTGGGCTCTTGTACAGCCACTCAGAAGAGAGTGCAATGCTGCCCAGCTGTTTAGAAGAGCACCCACAGCTAGGTTTGTGTGATTCCAGGTGATGCACATGCCTCAGTGCGTATAAAAAATATTCCACACATGCATGGAAAAAAATCTGCCCACAGATGGAAAGGGTTAGAGGGAACATTTCTGGGGCCTCTAACATCTACTGCAACATGTCCCCATCCACTATTGCTCGGCAATGTGTGTGTTGTCAGTGCAAAGTGGGTGAAAAATGTGACCATGCCAATTCAGTAAGTTTTTTTTTATGCTCGCTTTGTGATGGTGCGAACGCCACCACTAAGTGCAGAGCAAAGGGGAATTGGGCCTTAGAGGTTCAATAATGATGACACATCTTATCTCTGAGTATCGACAAACCGAAAGATCAAGAGGGCCCGATGACTAATTAGACTTACCACAACACAGTAACGACCACCCAGAATAATGTACCTAATGGCCCAGAGGTCACTCAGGAAATTTCCAAGGAAGGTGGATACAGAGTCAGAAGCGTAACACAGAAAAATAGGGGAACAAGAAGTATCCACATAGAAAGGGTGATCTTGACAAGCTGCCTTCCCCAAAGCCCAGTGAGGAAGTGAAAGTCAGTGAGGAGTTAAATACTGACGAAGACAGATCGTTTGGAAGAAATCAGAGTGAAAGAGAGAGTAGGAAGGAGGAACCATCGTACATCAAGGGAGATTTCCACCAACAGGAAATCCTTTAGGCCACGCTAAGTGGCAGAACTGAAATGAGTAATTGGTTTGTGGACCTGCCTGAACCAGAGCTACTTCCTTCTGCACCAGGGAGAAGGAGGAAGTTGAAACGGAGAAATTCTTCTTAATATTGCACAAGACCCAAGGGACATCTTTCTTCCCACAGTCATTGCCCAGAGCAGCAGCCATGTAGGGAGGTGAAGAATTCTGGGTAAAACCGTGGCCACACTGAATAGGAAAAGTCCCACTGATTTCAGAGGGCCAGGATTTCCCCGTTTTCCTTCAGCGGGTATCTATTTCCACTACACTAGAGCTGAAGCACCAACCCCTTTTCCCAGTCCCAGTCCTGCATAAATGTTTTCATCACCGGCCAACATCCTCAACTGTGTTTTTTCAACACCTCCTCCTCTCCTCCCTCCCCCCCCTCCTTTTTTGTTTCGTTCCCAGAGTAGCAGGACTCTGAACTCTGGCGTCTAAAAGGAGGGAGGGTTTAAATATCACAGGGCCTTTCTGCTGGCTTGAGCTGATGGAAATGTTCTTTAAAGCTCAGCATCAAAGCATTCACGTTATAAACTGGAAGCCTTGGTTCTTGTGCCAGCAGCAGCTTCTCCCCATAATTAATTAATGCTGTATTAATTGTGCATGTTCCAGGGGCCAGTGGAGGAGGCATAGTATGGCCCGTACATGCAGATCAGCCGACTCTGTGCAGCCCCAAAGCACAGGCGCCAAAAGGTGAAAAGCTACAGGCACCTTTAGAAAAAAAAAAAAAAAGACAATATTCTCAGCAGGTTACATTTGGAACTTGTCTAAAGGGACAAGTGCTCAGCCCTTGGATGGCATTTCAGCGAATAAAGAAGGCTGGGGTCAAGGAGGGAGCTACCAGCAGCTGCGCCCTTGTGCAATCTGTTGGGCTCCAGGCCAACCCAGAGCAGGGCCAACAGGCCAAGAGGAGGGGCTCTGACAGCAGCTGAATGCCTTTTTGGGTAGGCTTTGGCCACAAGTTATAATATCCTGTGAAGGAGCTGAGGGGGAGGAGAAGGGAAATAATTTGATCTAGACACTGCTAGATAAACCTGTTGGAACTGCTCATTTCACCCTCAGTCACAGAGCCTGGGACGTCTTCCTGCTGACTTTGCCCCCACTGTTCAACGGTGCTAATGTACTATGTCTTACAAATGGGCACAAAAGTTCCCCCCTGCCCCCCTGGTGCTGAGTCCATCAAAGCCAATACATATGGCCTCTTGAAATAAACAAGGGAAAGAGTCACTCACCTCCGTTTAGTCCTGTCTCTGAAGAACTAGACCAGATTGGGGACTCAAAGACATGCTTCAGGATTTTGCCACTAATACTTGGCCAGCCCTGCACCCCTCACTACCCCTTCCCTCCATCGCTACCTGAGGCTGCAGAGAAAAGGAGAAAGAGAATGGTGCTGGCCAGCACAGGTGAGGTCTTAAACTGGTGAATTGGTGTGCTGCTGTAGGGAACAAGCCTGCCTTGCTAGTGGGATGGGCAGGATGATTCCATAGGTCTGTCCCCATCCATTCCTTAACTCTGCTCTCACTTTAATCTCCTTCCTGCATGCACCCCTGGGCCAGATTACTTTTCCAACAATACTAGCAGTTGTGGATGTTAGATGTAATAGCTTGTTATACTGGGAGAGGATATTTTGGGTTGGAGGGCAGTAGAAGGGGGTGATATAAGTTTGGTGTCCCCAGTGGGGAAGAGTTAAGGTCGCAGTACATGGCCTGCGGTAGAGAGTACTAGTGGGTATGTGGTTATTTGCAGGTGGACCAGTGGAAGGTATGTGCTAATAAAGTGGCTTCACTTTTTATTTCCTTCATTTCTCTTGGTTTGGCTGGTATGTTGTGTGTAGCAGTTCTAACTGCATCACAGTGGCAAAGATTCTGTGTATTAACTTCCTAGTTTTTAAAATGCTTAATGAGGAGGAGAGTACTGTAGAAGTGCAGCTGTTGACAGTTTATATTTTATCCATTTACAGCTGCACATGAAGCCATCAGCAACACCACACGAACCCTTCTCTAGTGCAGAATAAAATCTGACAGTGAAGTGTAGCTCCTGGTGGAGATGGTTTCATGTGCTCCCAATTAAAACAATCAAGTTTGTGGGCACAGTGAAGACATTTTCAGTCATAATATGAACAAGATGTAAAAAGTGATTGTCCAACTTTTAAAAAGATTTAAAAAAAATACCTATTATGTCAGATTTACTCAGGTATCCTCTCTGCCGAATGGATCCAATACATGGCACCTCCATAATACATAAAAATAATGTACATATATATAGAGGCTGAACCTCAGGACCTGGCTGGTGCTGAACCAGAGAATTTGCTGAGCCACCAGAGGTCAATATTATCTAGCATCCTTACCAACACTTGCACTGCTTACTGGGCTCTTTGAAGACATTTATAGAGCTAAAGAACAGCACAGAAAACTGATAGCCAGGACTGGTGGCTGTCAACAAACTTTACAGGACTATGGGAAACTTAGCCACACCCATAATTATTAAAATCATGCTGGACCACGGGTGTTGCTGGACCAGAGTTAGAGATGTTCAACCTGTAGTACCATTCCTATCATTCCTTCTTAAATACCATGAAGTGCTTTAAGAAACTATATCTATAGTGGTGCACTGAAATGTAGCCACCTCTGGAGCTTAGGCCAGCACACAGCAAAGGCAGGGTGAGTTTTGCACAAAACACTGGGCAAATGTCTATGTGTGTGAAAAGTGGCCTAGGGTCTTCAGTGTCCACCATGCAACGATGACTGGACATTGGTTATTAAGATCTTGTGCAAAAGATGGACCCACACACATTCTAAACTTCACATATCTCAATTTATCTGCCTTGGAAAGCTAAAAGACTCAGTCAACGCCGTCTGAATTTGCAGATCTCTGGAGCTCAAAGGTGCTATACCTGAAACTCTGACCCTAAGCCAATCCTTCTTTCAGCAAATAGAAAGAAAGGGTAAACTAATCTCTCTAAGTATTTTAAAATAAAAGGTAGCTATTTATAGCTGCATTTATTGAAGCTGCTTCCTTATCAGGAAGCATGTAGCTGGGAATTACTGTCTGCCTACATCGGAAATTCTTTCAGAGACACAAAAACCCAAAAAGGAAATTTCCCTTCAAAAATATACTGTGTATTTTAGTTGCTGGTGAGTTTAAAATAAAAAGAGTCAGTGCTTCTGACCAGGTCACAGCCCCACAGGGAGGTCTGCTCTGCAAAGTAGAAGCCCTTTAAGATACCTGAGGGAAACATAAAACCCTTCCAAAGCACTGAAAGGGAAAAGTGCTGAGAACACATTAATAAGTTAAAAAATAAGCTCTTTCTCTAGTACATGCAGTGCCATTCCTTAACCCCACAGCATCTCCTTCCCAACTATCTACGCACATAGGGCATATCTTCACTAGAAAATGTCATCACAATGAATCACTGTGGTGAGGAGATGAGGTAACACACACTATGGTGACTATGACTGACCAGTTAGTGCAGATTCAGATAAATCAGGTACAGTTTTGTATCAGCTAATTGTGTTTAAAACCATGTCCCCCATTCCTTGCTTCCTCCCCCTTTCCCTCTCTCCCTGTCGCCCATCCAATGGGCAGTGAAACCAGAGCCATTCCACCGAGCAGGGAACACATACTACCAAAAGCTATGCAGAGGTTGGGATAGGGTGAGGGCCAGCTAGGGAAAGAGGGCAGGATTGTTTCCCTCTTAGGAGAAAGGGCCACGTCTGCTTAGGTGCATACATAGTGCCTCATTACTGTGACACAAATAATAAACAGAACCAGCCCAGTGGATCTGCAGCTACAAGGATCCACTGGCAAAACCTCTATATGGCCAGGGCTTCACTGCCTCTGAGTCAAAGCCAGCAGCAGTGGCTGGGAACAGTTTTCTACAGCTTCAGGGAAGGAGTCCCTCAGGCCTTCCTTCTACTGCTGCAGAGCATCCTGGACAAAGGCAGTGTGCTTTGAATTCAAGCAGGAATGCATTTGGTGCTTAGGTTCAGTTGCTCACCAGAACGGACACATTTAAGGTAACTGGTTGATTCTTAATTCAGCGTAGCCATTTTCTGTTCCATTTCAATGTTGTGCACTTGCCGCAAATGCGAGCCAGGCCTAGCTTTCAGTGGGTGAGTGAATGGAGACTGATCCCTGTCAGGCATATGCACTAAATAAATGTAACCAACCTGTCAGGTCAGTACTAGTCCCATTTTACATTTTTTTTAAAGATTCACTAGCAGAAATGTGGTGCCAAGTCGCTATCCCTGGTGTTGGCGACTCTGGAAAGCCCAGCCATTAGTGGCTACTTATTAACCTGCAACACCATAAACTACAGCCCAGTTATATGTGATGAATGACTCATAAGTTCTGATTTTTTTTAAAAACCTGAATTGCAGGCCTTTTACAGGCACCGCTAGGTCTGCATAAAGCAAAATCTACATTCAAAGCACTGAACGTCTGCCTCAGCACCATAGGAGAAATTCTCCCCTCACAGACAGGCCCACTGACATGGGAAAGGGAGGAAGGGGCAATTGCCCTGAGGCAATTGCTATTACTGTAGCAGCCATGGTGGCCAGAGCCCTGGGCCCTTTAAATTGTCCTTGGAGCACCACACCACATGCTCCAGGCAGCTCTAAGGGCTCGGAGAGGCACGCCATGGTACGAATGGTGCTAAGGGCTAGCTGCTCCTTCCCTGCCCCTTCTGTCCTAGGCACCACCCCTTCCAGGGGTGCAGAGTCAGGGGAACCCCACACACCTTGCCCGGGGGTCCATGGAGGCTGTTGGCTCCCCTCCATGTTCAAGCCCACTAAGTTCAATGGGAATTGTGTGTGGGCAGGTGAGGGCAGAACTGGGAACTTTGTGTGCATTTTCTAAACCTCCTTGTAAGTGCTTCACTGCTGGCTAATGTATTTAGCAGGAGTTGAAGGGACAGGAACTAACTGTACTCTCCATTGCTGCCCCCACATTGCTGGTACACACCTCCTGAAAAGCCATACCAACTTAGAAGAACAATGCTGTGTATTCTGCTGTTGTGTGTTAGCTCCAGCTTATCGTACCTCATTCGAAAGGGACTGGGAAAGAATAATCTCTGGGCACTCAGGAAATATAGGTTCAGCTCACTTCCCAGGTGACTTTGAGCAAGTCCTTGAATGCTTCTGCTATTCAGGTCCCCCTGGGAACTGAATAATGCCTCTCATCCTCATAATTCTGTGTTTCCTACATTAATACTTGTGAGGCGCTCCAACGCTATGGCGATGGGGGGCTGTATGAAGACCCAGGTACGGGAGACATAACCCCAACCATTCAAAAGCATACATAGGATATTCTGCATAATTTTTAAAAGCTCTGTTATTAAGAGTAACCCTTGAAACCTTGATACCTGAAGTTCGGTTCATCCTCACGGAGACACTGGTTTGTTATTACAGAGCTGCTTGTGAGTGCTGAGCAGTGCATGTTCATTTGATCCTGGAAGGCTGCTCATAGTGCCAGTTATTTGCCACTGATGGGTGGTCATAGTATGTGTGCTCTATTGTTATCGAAGGGTTCCTTACCACACACTGATTTGTTGTTGTAGGATCCCTTAGTCATGGCTTGCACATGGTTTCTTGTTTCTTTTTTTTAATCGTAGGGTTATTTGTGAGAGTTGGGCTGCTGACACTGAATTTTTCTTAGGAAAAAATGAGCCCTGAAGCATTTGTATATACAGAGACATATGAGGGGGAAGAACAAGTTAATTTTGGAGTTCACTGATCTTGACAGCCTCACTTTAAGACAAGGCTAAAAATGCTTTGAGCCCAGTAATGCAGGTTGAAACTCCGAAATCCGGGACTCTGTGGTCTGGCAGGACCATGGATGTTGTGGGATCAGAGAGCCCCGGAGCCTGGGAGTTTGAACTCCGGCCATGGGGAGCCTTGGCCTGGCGGCACAGCAGCATGGCAGCCAGTGGCAAAAGCAGAGCAGCCAGCAAGCCCCGTCCCTGGCGAGGCACAGCAAAAGCGGGGTAGCCAGCAAGCCCCGTCCCCGGGGATCCTCAACAGAGCACAGCAAAAGCGGGGCAGACAGCAAGCCAAGTCTCCAGGGATTCCCCAGTGGGCTGGAGCCCAAGTCCAAGCCCTGCAGGCTGGAGCCCCGTGGCAGTGGGGCCAGAGCAGAGCCAGCTGCAGAGAGGGGGAGCATCCTGGGAGGCCGGTGGCAGGGACTTCCCCAATCTGGCAAATTACCTCATTTGGGACCAGTCAGGTCCCTAGGGTGCCAGACAAGGGAGGTCCCAGATACTAGGGGAAATGGAACCAATCTGTGGTTCACTGCTGCACCCATTTACCTCAACAGTGACACACGTAAATGGACTCTGGATCAGGCCCTTGGTGGCATCTCCAATGAAAAGGGGGTTCAGCTGTTCATTCACATGTCCATATGTTATTCCAGATTTTCAAATGAAAATCACCCTGCTCCATAGAGCACACATCTCCCAGCTGGGCCAATAATGTATTCCTCAACCCTAGAGAGGGGGAGCATCCTGGGAGGCCGGTGGCAGGGACCTCCCAATCTGGCAAATTACCTCATTTGGGACCAGTCAGGTCCCTAGGGTGCCAGACAAGGGAGGTCCCCTAGGCTCCTCTCTCAACCCTAGAGAGGAGCTGCCCTGTTAAGCTTTCTGCACACTAAGGGTACGTCTGCACTGCATGACTATTTCGAAATAAGCCATTCTGGAATAGTTATTCCAAAATAGCTTATTTCGAAATAGCACGTCTCCACTACAGGGAAGCCTCAAAATTAGTCCGAGGCAGGCTTCCCTATGTCGACATGCTATCTCGATTTAGAGCCCCAGGAAGCACTGGGAAGGAATAACTTAGAATGGCCCTGGTGAGGGGCTATTTCGAAATACCAGCAGTGGAGTGTCTACACATGCCTTATTTCAAAATAGGTATTTCAGAAGAGGCATTATTCCTCAGGGAATGAGGGTTATAGATTTCAGACTAAGCAGTCCGTTATTTTGAAATTATTTCAAAATAACGGAATGGCTGTGTAGACGCATTGCTATTTTGAAATAACGCTAGTTATCTCGAAATAAGGGTGCAGTGTAGACGTGCCCTAAATGTCTCCCTTTCCATATTGATTTAGCACTGCCGTTCCTATCCAGGTGCAGTAAAGTACTGCATCTTTATCTTTACTTTTCAGAGCTTTATTCCTCCTATGTCCAAGGTTAGCTATGTGGCTTAATTCATTTATATCTGTCCAGTGCTTTGAGACTGGCAGAGAGTAGTGCAAAGTAGTTGGATAGCTGCCTAAGCAACGTTCTGTTATTTTTAAATTTACCGTTTTTATTGCATAAACAAGTACTCTATTCCAAAGCCCTATGCTGCTAGACACTCTTCAGTCGACAGTGCCCTTTACAAAGCAGTTGGCAAATATTAAGCAAGTTTCACCTCACACCTGGGGGAGGTTTTCAAACTCAGTTGGGTTTAAACTCAATTGGGTCTAAGAGAGTTTGAGAATCTATCCCTGTGTGAGCCACAGTATAATCCTTGTTTTACAAATGGGGGAAATGAAGCACAGAGCCTTCTTGTTTAAGTCACTTAATTTCTGGGAAGATGTTTACACTAAGCTGCTTACTAAACTAGGCTCTGAATCGGGTTTTAGCCCAAGCTCCACTTCCATCCACACACATATCACTCTGACCTGGATCAGCAAGCACTCAGTGCTGTGACCTAGGACCCTGCTGGTGATGGAAGTTGTGAGTCACAGCCTGAGTCCTTCTGTGACTCTGCTCCAAACCCTGCCATTTTGCAGTGTGGACGCAGGTCAAGCCGCTGACCTGAGTCAAAAGCAGTATGGGTTTCATTAGCATGGCTGTAAGATCCAGGTCCTGCAATTGTAAATCCAGGTTTACAATGCAGTATGGATGCCCCAGGGTAGGCTTGAAAACATTGAGGTCCCACCCAGGCCCAGATACCCCAGAATCGGGTTTACAGTATGGTGTAGACATAACCTGGGCAGCTCGCAGCAGCACCAGTAATAGAGTCCCAGAGCTCCTGACTCCTATTCTCCTGCTCTAACCACTAAAACATATTCCTTCTGCAGTAAATTATTCAACAAATTCAGTCCAGCAGTGCCTACGGACCAGCCAAACTTGTGGCCCCATTGTGTGAGGCACTATCCAACCACAGAACAGTAAACCATCCCTGCCCCAGATATTTAGCAATCTAACTAGACAGACAGGCACCGGGTGGGAAAAGGGGACTGACACACAAACACAACAAACAATACAATGGCGTCAAAAGTCATGTTTATTCCAGGACGTTTTTCTTTGGTGTGAGTTGAGGCTTAGTTAGAAGTGGGTTAGCTAAACAGACGGGAATGATGGGAAAGGGGGCATGGAAGGAAAAGGCATAAGGAAGACAGGGCAGAGGGGTGCAATCATGTCTGAGGAGCAGATGTGGAACCAGACTGAGATGAATTGGCCATGAGGGAATGGGCAAACCAACACAATCAGCACATGGCAGAGTAAGTTTGCACAAAGGGTTACATCCAAGTCCGGTTAAAATCAATGGGAATTTAATCACTAATTTCAGCAGGACCAGAGTTAGTCCCAGAGTCAATTTAACATTCTGGGCATCTCTCAAAATCCTTTTGTCTTCTATGTAGCTTTTATTTTATTTCCCTGCATGTGCGTCAATCAGTTTTGTTCCACAAGGATCCTTCCAAAGCAAATATTTTCATTGCTCTAAATGTGGCTCAGGACAAACGTCTTTCTTTCTTTCTGTCTGTCTGTCTGTCTTTCTTTCTTTCTTTCTGTCTGTCTGTCTGTCTTTCTTTCTTTCTTTCTTTCTTTGTTCTTTCTTTTGTTCTTTCTTTCTTTCGCAATGTCCTGAAAATTCTAGTAACTAAATAATCATACATTTTACACTTGGAAGTGCCTTTTCTGTCTGTTAGCCAAAACTGTAGAATAATTAATAGGTGCTAACAGATTAATAGAGTACCATAATTAATAGACATGACACAGAAAAATGGATCCCATGCAACTGTAACAGTTGGTTGTCTCTTACCCATCTACTAATTGTTTCCTGCTTTCCTTTAAAAATATTCAAACAGAATCTGTTTCACTTAAAAACACTTTATGCATACAAGAAATGCTGTTTGGTTGGGAGTAGGACACTTGCAAAAAATGATCTGAGATCTGGTAAATGCCTCAGCTTTGCTTAGATATATCCCTGACCCATCAGCCCTTTAAATGTACTATTCAAGTCACCACCATACATGATGCCTTAGTTAGTAAATCGATCAGGCAAAGCCTCTTTTCACAGAGCAATGACATCATGGGCAATTTAGGTGAGACCATAAGGTGTTCATAACCATGCAAAAGCAAATGGTTTGGTCTCACCTGGATTAAGAATTCAACTACTCACGCAAAGAGAAATGAAATTGGGTGCATGCAAAGCACTTCCTGATAGCTAAATACTTCTCATTAATATTTTCATTGCAGAGAATTTAAATGAGCAATCTCTCTCTTTCCTGTCCATGTGCGCAATGGAACAATCTATTATCCCAGAGGCAGATATAACAAATGTTTTTTATACCTGCCTGTGGAATTTCCACTACATGCATCTGACGAAGTGGGTCTTTGGCCACGAAAGGTTATGCTCCAATAAATGTTAGTCTATAAAGTGCCACAGGACTTCTCATTGGTTATGCTGATTCAGACTAACACGGCTACCCCTCTGATACCTGTCAGTATGTTTAAAGAAGCAAGCAACCTGGCTGGCTGAAGATGGATATATTTCAATACCCTATAATACTACTATAATTATAAAGCGCTGATGCACATCAGAGCCAATCAGACCCTAAAATACACTAAGGGCTGGAAACTGAAGAGCACAGAGTACCTGCAACTGCTGTTGAAGAATTGGGGAACTGCAGGTACTGAACAACTCTGATCAATGGACCCCAACTTCTTCTCCCAGGCTCACCGACAGGGAGGAGGGGAGCAAAGAAGACAACTGCCCCAGGGTACGGTGAAATAAAAGCACCCAGAGCTTCCAGCTGTCACTGCTGCTCCTGCAGCAGCAGACAGAGCCCCAGGCCTTTTAAATTGTTGCCAGAGCATCATGTGCCACGCTCTGGGCAGTGCTAAGGACTGTATGGGGGAGGCGCAGTGCTCTCTGGGCCGTGCTGAGGGCTGCCTAGCCCCATTCCACCCCTTCCGCCTGAGGTCCTGCCCCTTCCAGGGTGTGGAGCAGGCCCCCTCCCCAGCCTTGTCCCAGGGCTCAGCGAAGCTGTTGGCCCTGCTGACTTCTCCCATCACCCAAACAAGATATATGTTGCATGATGGAGCATGGCTATCACAGTGTCTCCCAACGTGCTTTTGGTATCACAGCACCTAGAATAATGTGTTCAGTTCTAAGCGTCTCAATAGCAGACAAGTTGTTGGGAGTTCTAAGAAGAGTAATAACAACAAGCAGTTAGGGGTCATGAATTACTGAGTCAGTGATGTCAGAAGAGCTAAATATGTACAGTTTGCCTCACTATGACTGAGATGGGAGACATACTATCTCCAAACATAGGAAAGACATAAACAAGACGAACAGGGAGGACCTGTTGTAGGGTGGGTCTAACTAGGAGTACATGAAGTGTCGGGAGGAACCTTTTCCCATGGTGATCTGTTAGATTGTGATCAAGTAGGCTCTGAAATGGCCTCTTAAGGGAAGAAGTGAAAACCCTTTGGTGATTAAAACTTAACTGCAGAAAATAGTAGACCAGGTACAACGGGGAGCAAGGGGATGGGCTAGAAGATGTTAACAGCTCCTTTCCTTCTACAGCTTCAATATTTCTATGCGCCGTGCTGCAAAATCTCTGCATCCAAAGGGCACAAAGAGAATTACGGCAGAATTAGAGCATTCTGTCATCAGCAGTTGTTGTAGAAGATGTGACTTAGACAAATTGGAGGATTGGGCCACAAGAAATCTGATGAAGTTCAAAAAGGACAAGTGCAGAGTCCTGCACTTGGGACGGAAGAATCCCAAGCATAGTTACAAGCTGGGGACCAACCAGTTAAGTAGTAGTTCTGCAGAAAAGGACCTGGGGGTTACAGTGGATGAGAAGCTGGATATGAGTCAACAGTGTGCCCTTGTAGCCAAGAAGGCTAATGGCATATTAGGGTGCATTAGGAGGAGTATTGCCAGCAGATCTAGAGAAGTGATGGTGAGGCCACATCTGGAGTATTGTGTCCAGTTCTGGGCCCCCCACTACAAAAAGGATGTGGACGCATTGGAGAGGGTCCAGCGGAGGGCAACCAAAATGATTAGGGGGCTGGAGCATATGACCTACGAGGAGAGGCTGAGGGAGTTGGGTCTGTTTAGTCTGCAGAAGAGAAGAGTGAGGGGGGATTTGATAGCAGCCTTCAACTTCCTGAAGAGAGGTTCCAAAGAGGATGGAGAGAGGCTGTTCTCAGTAGTGACAGATGGCAGAACAAGGAGCAATGGTCTCAAGTTGTGGTGGGAGAGGTCCAGGTTGGATATTAGGAAAAACTATTTCACTAGGAGGGTAGTGAAGCACTGGAATGGGTTACCTAGGGAAGTAGTGGAGTCTCCATCCCTGGAGGTGTTTAAGTCTCGCCTTGACCAAGCCCTGGCTGGGTTGATTTAGATGGGATTGGTCCTGCCTAGAGCAGGGGGCTGGACTTGATGACCTTCTGAGGTCTCTTCCAGTTCTATGAGTCTATGTGGAGAAGATGGCAAAATACCCATTTCATTCTTTCATGGTAAAAAACCGAAAAGTGACTTTAAAAGATATGTTTGCCTGTGTTTCAGTGCATAATGATACTTGTCAGGGAAAAGGTTTTTTGGCCCATCTCTTCTCTTAAGGACTCTGTTTTACATTTTGTCCTGTTCTAAAAACCACTCACCACAATGTATCACCCAAAGGCAGACGACAGCACTTAATGGCATTGTACCAGACAGGGAGGGAGTCCTTTAAACAGAATTCAGAGAAACCGGATTTTTGTGGCATCCCTCAGGGCAGAAAAGGGATTTGCAAGTACCTTCGGGGTCTCTATTTATCTAAGTTCCTATCTGAATGCCTCAGTCTTTAATGTATTTATCCTCATAACCCCACGTAAGGTAGGGAAGTGCTATTATCCACATTTGACAGATGGGGAACTGAGGTAAAGAGAGACTGAGTGACTTGCCCATGGTCACATGAAGAGTCTATGGCATGGAAGGAAACTGAATCGGGATAGTCCACTGCCCAAGGGCACTTACTAACAACTAGACCATCCCTTCTCTCCTTCTGCTCTGCAAGCTGATAGAAAAAACACACACTGCAGAGCTCCCTGTCACAGTTCAGTGCTCACCTATTCCAGGCTCCCAGCTCCCTGAGCTGTCCTCTCTCTTGGGTGGAGACACACCTCTCTTACTCCTGATCGGGGAATTTCCAGGTTGCACAGTTCCCTGCCTGTACTGTGAATCCCCCAGCAAGGTCAGATTGCTTACACAGGCCTGCTTTGCCTTTCTCCTCAGAGATGGCAGACAGGTAGGTTACCACATAGCTCTTGGGAGCCAGCACATTCATTCTTAAGGTGAAAGCATTACAGAGAAAACACATTAAAAACAATAACAGAACCTACATGAGTGCTAATAAGCTTCCCAGAGATCACTCCTCGCTCCAACAAGGGCTCTCGGTGGTTATCCCCACCAACAGGTTTTTTGGCAAGTTCACTGTAGCTGCAAGTCCACAACAAGACCCTCAATCTTATGGGGCCTTGGTAGTGCAAATCCTCCCAACCCTTTCCTAACGACTGGGGCCTCTCTTGGGCAGAAGGCCTGATTCATTTGCAGGACCAAAAAAGAAGGCCCTGTGTCAGTTTTAACTCATGCTACTTAACCAAAATTCCTTTCTTTGTTTGTTGGTCCTTGGAGAATCCAGTAGCAAGCAGTATGTCTGAGCCTCTCTCCCAGTGTGGGTAGCATTCTGGAGGTGTTATAACTGGAGTGACTCTAATGAACACACTCTCCCTTCCACCCTGTACTGTTCTTAGTCCCTGGAGGGCTGTGACCCCCACCTCCCTGAGGAAACACATTAATACTAGTGGCATGAACACCAACCCTTCTACTCTCCTTGCTGATGGGTGACTGGCAATGCCATAACAGCAGCTGGCAACAGAAAGGATGAAGCTAACGGGGATGTTATGAGCATTAGATGGCAGGGGTGTGTTTGGATGTCTAGGACAAAATGTTTGTAGGGAAGAGCGTGTATTTGGAGAAAGGATTTCGGACCCTCACAATACCCAAGAGCTACCGAATTAAGACTTATTATATAGTGCTTTCACATTATTGGGATGGGGAGAGGATAAGAAGGAGAGCAAATCAGGGGTTACAGTAGATTGAAACAGCAGGAGGAATGCTCCACACCAACCAGGGAGGAGGGTGGCTCTCCCAAGACTTTCACCAGCCCCAGACTCAGAGGTGGATGAAGCTCTCCCTATACTTGAAGCAGAGAGGAAGCTGCACTCCACTCCTTCCCTTTCCCCCGCTCATACTCCCCTCACTTCAGTTCCTGGAGAAAACCCTTTCCCTGTAGTCTGGCTGAGGCCCATGAGCTCACCAAACATTAGGGACAGATTTACAACAGTGGAGGAAATTTCTGCCCTAATTGCCCTGGTGCTATTGGTGGTTCCTGCCTTAAGAGAGCTCTTAAAAAATTAAAATAGTGGCACTATTATAGGAATGCATAAAACACTCTGTCTAAATGCAGGGGGCCTTTTTCATATTAATCAAGGACATTCCTTTCCAGTTCTATCTTCTCCTCTCCATTGTAGAATATATTTGAGCATATTCCCAGTGCAGCAAGAAGGCAAAACCAATCTCTTGGGCACACTATGCTCTCAGTAATACCCACACTAGTGAAATCCACTGGTTTGGTAGCAGTGTAAATGAAAGCAGAAATAGACCTATTAATATGTCTGTTAAGGCTAGCATAGGCCTCTGACTGTGTTTTGCTGCATTGTTGGGCTATGCTATGGGAATAGTTCTGTTCAGTGTGGCTATGGCTTGAGAGCTATGGATGTAAAAGAGTCATCAAATAGTCAAGTACTCACATTCCACCCCCCTTGCTGCCTCTAAATCAGAGGCAGCAAGGGGCAGGAGCAGGAGCCGGATCTCCCCAGCACTGTTTCTGCGGTGCCGGAAGGGGAGCAGGGAAGGCAGAGGTGCAGCTGTGGCTCTGCCTTTTAAATGTAGTAAGAGCCAGGTGGTGGGGTTAGCTCCTGGGGCCAGCAGCTCCCGGGGCCGGGGAGGTGCAGTGGGGTTAGCTCCCAGGGCCAGCATGAGCTAGGACTAAGCAATCCCAGTTCGCACTGGCTCTGGGACACTGCGGCTCTGCTGTATGCCTGACTACTATTACATTTAAACTGAAGAGTCGCAGCGGGGATAACAAGCCCTCCTCCCCCTCCCCCCCCAACTAATTGAGTAGTCAGTGGAAAATCCATCGACTACTCGATTAGCCAATTAATCAGAATTTAACATCCCTAGTGATAACTGTATCAGATCTCCCTATTGTCATCAGAAATAACTATATGAAGGGGGAGTGGGTTAGGGGAAGATCATCAGCCACTGAGTTTCAGACAGGCACCAGAGATTAAAAACAAAGATAGACCCAAACCATGATCTTGATTTGAACTTCACAACCAGTGCCTATTCCTATTATGCACTGAACTAAAATGCCCAATTCAAGCTACCCTATCTGAATTTTGAGGAAAGCCCAGCTTTGGATCTAAGATACAATATTTGGATCTATCTTTAGTTAACAGAAGAGGAGCCAGCAGGAATGATTAATCCCTAAGTCTACAAGCCATTTAAATCGTGTTGCCCAAGGTCTAGAAAAGTTAGTTATCCCTGTACACTGCACTGGCAAGACCATTACTGGAATATTGTGTCCAGTTCTGGTGTCCTCACTTTAAAAAAGATATTTAACAACCTGGAAAGGTTTCAGAAAAAAGGTACAAGAATAATTTGGTCTGGAATCAATGCCTTACAGTGACAGATTTAAGAAAGTCAGTTTATATATATAGTTTAACCAAGAAATTATTAAGAGGTGACTTATCATGGTCTAAAAGTACCTACATGGGGTAGAAACTTTTGACAGTATCTAGCAGAAAAAAGGTGTAATGAGATTCAATAGTTGGAATCAGAAGCTATGCAAATTCAGACTAGAAATAGGGCACACCTTTTTAACAGTGAGAGTAATTAATCATTGGAACAATTTACCCAGGAATATGGTGGGTTCTCCATCACTTGATGTCTTTAAATCAAAACTGGATGTGTTTCTAAAGGATGTGCTATAGCTCAGACAAGATTATGCAGAAATCACTATGTGATGTTCTATGCTAAGATAGTCTGGAGGTTAGAAATTATCATAATCATCCCTTCTGGTCTTACAATTTCTGATTTAATCTCCAAAAATAAAGGAATTTCAACAATTCAGTATATAGATCAATAATAACTTGTTTGTTGAGAATCAAAAATACATGCTCCAATGTGGTGAACAAGGAAGACTGGGTGTTCCCTGAGCCCATGAGTTCACAATCTATATGAGAAATCAACATGATGGAAGAACCTTCCAAATAAATGTATTGAATAATCTTTAGTGGTGGTGGGTTTTTTGTTTTTGTTTTTTAATAAAAGCTCAACAAATCAGACAGGTACAGAAATGCAAGATACTAGTGGTAGGGAATCCTTGCAAATGTCAAACACACTTCTCTATCAAAGTCAAGTCACAAGTTGGGTCAACATTTCCTTTCAGAGGGGAAATCTTCATGCTGGGCAGTTGGGTGTGCATGTGAGTTACATGTCATGCTTTCTGTCCAACAAGCTAATAATCTTGAAGGCATGGTATCAGCTGGGTTGAGTAACAGTGGAGGAAGACATGTACAGAAAAAGCAACAGGCAGACACAGGTGGCTATTGTAGATGCAATAGGTGATGTGGACAGGGCACATGTAGGAGTATGTGAACCTGGGACAAAGTGGGAGGGAGACCAGCACCCTAGAAGTGCTGAAAGACTAGATTCTTTCCCTAGTATCAGGGACGAGGTGTGCCTGAGAGGATATTTTAGGGCAGGGATTCTTATGCTGTATGATAATGGGGAAAATGTTATGAGAAAATTTGTCTCGTGGATTATCTGCCCTCTAAAATCTCAATCCTAGTTGTCATTCCTGCCCCACATGATCCAGCAGCATCCACAGTACAGAGTTGCTATCTGTCTTGCCAGAGCACCTGAAGACCTGGTGTTTAGCAAATTAATACAATTATGTCAACTTTAAATCAGATTGGCTTCCTTTCCCCCCAAAGCAAAATTTTCACTCTGTTTCCCCTCTCACTGCCCTGCCTGACAGCAGGTTACCTCAATGAGATGAGGCTCTGGCCCCACCATCAGCTCCAGTTTTGGTCCCAATGTTAGTCTCTCTTTTCGGACATAGTAGCTTCCTGGTGAGCATCCTGCTAGGCTCACACCTCTGGCTTTACAGCTGCAGGTGTTTGCACCCTGCAGTGAAGTGCCTCGGGATGTGCATCATATGTTTGGAAGCAGTAAACACTCTCAGGACCATCATCAGCATCAAAATACTCAGCTGGCCAGAGTTGGAGAAGTGCTGATATAGCGCCCAAGTGCATCACCAAGTGAGCGAACCCTGGGAGATTCATCCCCTCCAAGGTGATCTTGCGGAGTCAAATTTTGTCCTGGTATAACTCCACTGAAGTGAAAGCCATGGTTGAATTCAGTCCTTTGTATTTTTCCTGACCCATGAAAAGAATGCACAGTGTGGGGAAAAGTACATTTTCACTGTATTTGAGCCATTTCCTTTCTTCAAACAACAACAACGAAAGGTTTTAAAGACAAACAGCTCATGCTTTCTCAGTGTCTAACCACGGAGTTCCCCCATCCCATTCTACAGAAGAACCACTTCCTCCTCCCTTTGCCCTCCTCCAGCCAAGACATGAGCCACCAGTTAACACTCACGCAGGTGTGCCGGCAGTCTGATCGCTTCTTCTTCCATCCGGATCGCTCGAGGCACTGGGACATGTAGTGGTGATGAGGAAGGGTAATTCACTACTGGGCTTGCTGGAGGTGTGTATGAAATTCTTTCCTGCTATTAAAAATAAGAAGTTGAGAGAGAGAGAGAGAGAGAGAGAGAGAGGACAATGTGAACTTTGGAACAGAGGTGTGAAACTAAAACAGGGGACGGGTGGGGGAAGTGGGTGGAAGGAAGGAAGTGTGTATGAGTGGTGGGGGCGAATAGCACTTATTATGCACCAGACTGGCTAGGGAACCACTCACAGTGCAATTTGTCCATTTGCTCTATAGCTCTGCAGGCGTGACATTCAAATCCCTGGAAGTTCCAAGTCTGCAAATTGCAGCCAAGGACTAGAGAGAGTTTTCAAGGTGACAGTTTTTCATCTTGCTAAGGCCCAATAAGTTTCCCTGTGTTTTCTCAGAAGTATTCTGAAGGAGGAAGGGGAAAACAACATAGCGATGGGAAAGGTTTATGGGGAGGGTTTTTAAGTCAATGTAAAGCTTACAGTAGTTCCTATATGTGTGTGTGTATTTCACACACATAACATTCTACAGTAAGTGCTCAAAGCACAACAACTCCTAACCACACACTGCAGTTCTCTGGGTATAATTTTTAAATACTTAGCACTTAAAAAAATCTTCAGAACATTCTACCAAAACTGAGTAATTAGTTGATTTGCTGTAGTATTTTCTTTGCTGTAGAGAACCATTTTGTATTGCTGGTCACTTCAGCGTTTACTGTAGAGTAGTTTCTCTAAACAAAATCAGTCTAATAAAGTAGCCATTTCCACTTTCTGCAAGGCACAGTAATGTTTATCCAAGTATTACACAAGACTCACAACTAACAAGATGTTTCCTATTATTACTACTGCTCATTGAGTTATCAGTAGTATGGTTGTACCGAAAGGTCCCACTAGCATCAATATGCACACACATGCACAGCGGAACAGCCCCAGTCCTGAGCTGCTGCGATTCATACAGGCAGCCTATACTGCTTGCACAGAGGCCCATTAAAATCCATTCAGACTGAGCAGTCTGCTCATGTGGATTGCACAGTAGGACCAGATCTAAAAATAGACAAGCGAGAGAAAGGGCTATATCATACACGCGGTGTTATTAGAGGGATGAGTTGCAAAAGTCATGCTAGTTTCACAATCTTTCGTTCGTTCAGTTTTATTCCCTAACAAGTTTGTCCAGCAACCTAAGATCACAGTTGCCAAAGGGGGTGGAGGAGGCAAAGAGGGCAGTTGCCCCAGGCCCCTTAAATCACCACCAGAACACCACTGGCTGCCTATAGCCCCACCCCTTCCACCCAAGGCCACACCCTTCCTGGGTGGAGCTGAACCCTCCCTCCCCACACCCCCCCACACACACACATTGCCTAGAGCCTGGTGAAGTCTGTCACTAGCCCTGCCTAAGATCAAAACTTTATGTGCTCCAGTGGGAAAATTCCTCCATATTTTAAATGTGTACTGTAATCACCACTCAAATTATACCCTTTGTAAATAAACTAAGCCACAATGTTTTTAGGAGCACAGAAATCATTTGCTGTATACTCCCCTGCTGGTTCCGTGTATTATTCCCAGAAGCTGCGCTGAGTGCTGACATTTTTGAGGACAGTAGTACAACTTAGCACAGATGTGAACAAAAGGAACTATGCTTGCTCGTTTCACATTTTCAGTAGGGATGCAGTAAAAGCTATCACCACTAAGCCCCTCCCTCACCACAGTCTCTGTCCAATGGCAAAGGACAAACTTACGGACAAGAAAAAGAAAGTTATTTCTTTTAGAAACAATAGCATGCTAGAGATCTGGATTGACAGTCTCCTCTGCACCTTTGCCTTTTAACAAAGGACATGGAGAGTAAGGCCTTTCACCTTCTAGTCAGGGTTGCAAACCAAGTCCAGGGCACTCTGACCTAGATGGGTTAGCTGCTCCGAGGTCCAGATGAAATGCATTGTTACTCTCAGTTCAGAATCCGCATAAACAAAAATCAACATTCTAAAAACCACCATTACAATTAACATTCGTTAGCATCTTTGCTGTCCGACTCAGCAGAAAGGCCAAGGTCAGATTGTACGTAGAGAATGAATGACCCCTACAGGCAATATCATTTCTCTTCTGGATTTAGGCATATTGGCACAGCAATGCTGAGAAGGTTCTATTGAAAAAAGAAGAGGCTTCTCTCTGGTCTGTGGAGAAGTTGCCATCTCCAGGGATTTCATTACAGCACCCTTTATCACACGGGATTTTTAGTTAAAAAGCTGGGACATTTTACCCTGGGGATATCTGAGATGGTGAAAAAGCTGGTGGACAAAGCTGGCTGGGGCCTTAGACTATTCAGCTTTGGTATTTATGCCCCAACCCAAGATGGCTGATTCTGTGCTTCATGTTCCAAAGAGGTCTGCACCACAATGGTACTGAGGGAAAGCCTTGCACTTTCACTGGCGTTTTGCTTTCTCTCATAGTTGGCACATGCAAAACAAATGGAGAGGTGGCAGAAAATGAGACCAACCACCTCCTAGCATTCCCTTTCGTGATCCATGGTTCAGGTGACTGAACTGCATTACAGCTTGCTCTTCTGTCCAGTAGGAACCCTACTGAGATAGGGCCAAAATGATGCCTTCTTCTGCGCAGATGCACTAGACCAGTGGTTTTCAACCAGTGGTCTGTGGGCCTTTGGGGGTCCACAACTCCATTCAAAAATGTTTAGGTCTCCACGAAGATATAAAGGCTGAAATCCACTGTTCTGGAGCACTAGTTCCCAAAGTGGGGTCCTCAGGCACCTAGGAGCCCATCATGAGTTACAAAGGGTCCATCTTGAGCCCAAGCCGGAATGTGCCAGAACTGCATTGTGGCACTTTTGCCACATGAAGGACACCCTCTTGCCCTCAAAATGGCGCTTTCTGCCATTGACTCTCTCTCTCTCATGATTCATGTGTAAGGGCACACTGTGGGGTACGTCCTCACACCAGCGGGGCATTCAGGTAGTACCAGACATGAACGGGATCCTGGACACTTAGTAAGATGCCAAAGGGGTCCTTGAGAGAAAAAGGTTGGAAACCACTGCTTTAGAGGGAAGAGAGGCAACAAGAAGCCTGACCCCGTCACACCTTAAAAGTGTGGGGCAGACCTGTCCTGCAAGCTATACTAGCAGCTCAAGCCTCACTTCAAGTAGGCACTTAGGCACACATTTAAACACCTTCCTGAATCAGGGCTTCAGAGAGGAACAGTAGGCGCTCCAGAGGACCCTCCCTCTGGATGTCAGGAGAAGAATATGTTCGCTGTGCCTATGACAGGCAGGATGCATCAGCAGAAGTGCTGAGCTATATGAACCTATAATGCTTCTTTTCCCATGCTATACCGCTTAGCCTATGGTGTTTAAAAAAATTATACCAAAAAAGGGCCATTTCACAGAGATTGCTAAGTGAATATGTCTGGTCCATTGTTTTCCAGTGTTCATATGTTCAGGACAAATAGAAAAGAGACCAAAAAAGGCTGTTGTGAAACAAAATGTGGGCTCATTTGGTCACAGTCAATATTTCCATCACAACTCAGACTACAGTAGCAGGTTGTGCAATAGCCATAATTGCAAGTGAGATTTTCAAAAGCACAGGCAGCAGCTGGGCTCCCAACTCTCTTTTATGCCTTTGAAAATCTCCTCCCATAGCAATGCTATGTATTGGTACAGCACCTTTAAGACAAAGATCAAAGAGACTCTACAGACATTAGGTAATCCCAGTTTACAGGTGGGTATCCTAAATTATAGAACAACTAAGGCCCAAATTAGCTAAGCAATTTCAGCGTTAAGATGCCTTGAAGAAAGACCAGCAAGTGCATACTAAAGTGGAACAGACTTAACAAATATATCCTGAAAATGCAGCCCTTCCTAACTAAAAACTGCATAGTTATTACTGGACAGATTTCCAAAGGTCCTGAGCAAGTCACCAGCAGGTAGAGTTCAGCTCCTTTGAAAATGAGACTAAGTAATTTGGCCAAGTTCACACAGCAAGTCAGCAACAAAGTGGGAAAGGAGTAAGTATCGTTCTAGTTCTGTGACCTACCCTAACTCTGTGTTCAGCCACTGGACAACCCTCTGGCTAAACCAAAATGTGAATGCCGAGGGTCATATTTGATTGCTAGGTTGGTTTTAGACCCACACTTTCAGAAGGTGTTTGTTAAGTCCATCCCATTTTAGGACGCATTTAAAATCTCCACATCTCCAAAATTACTTCACTTTCCTCTATGGGTTCTAGAAAACAAAACAAACTATGTAAATAGGTAGATATTACCATTTTAAGGTTATACAACCAGATCCTTAGCTGGTATAAATGGTTATCACTCCTCTGAAGTCAATGGACTCATAGAATGTACCTATACTGGACCATAGCTTGAAATAAGATATGCAGTTTGAGCTACACAAATTGTGTATCTTATTTCGATCTTATTTCAAAATAGCTTATTTCATGCTTTGGCACTGTCTACACAGCGCCAAATTTTGAAATAACCCACTATTCCGAAATGTCCTTTACTCCTCGTGGAATGAGGTTTACAGGGACGTCAGAATAGCAAGCCCTTTATATTTTGAAATAATGGGCTTGCTGTGAAGACGGGGGATAGCTATTTCAGTATCCAGAAACAGCATTGCAGTGTAGACAGAGCCATAGTGATTTACACCAATTGAAGAGCTGGTCTGTGACAGTTTAAAAGGGGCAGACGCTATAGTTAATTAAACTATTTATTCCCCCCCATCAATTTAGTATTTCCCTTTGCAGTAAAGCCTGTAGGGGGTGGCGCTGTAGGGTAATGGTTAGAGGACCAGGTGGGGAGTCAGGATGCTTGGTCCTGTTACCCAGTTATACCACTGACTTGCTGCATAAACTTGGGCAAATTCCATTGATTCCCTGTAACTCGGTTAATTACTGTTTGTCAGGGAAGATTGCTAGTGAAGAGTGCTACCAAAGAGCAAAGTGCTATTCTCTTCCAGATTTACAAGCTGTTCTGATAGACTGGGAACACCATATCCCACAAGTGACAAAATCATCAGCCTCAGATAATTGCAATCTACAAACAATTTCAAAATCACTCTTCCATAATATTTTGCTTGCAGCCATAAACTCATCAGGAGGATGCACAGGTTGGCACAATTCCTGTTGTCTTGGCTTTTGGAAGGCTTCCCTTCAGCTCCTAGCAAGCTAGGAAAGTTTCCAGGGAGCCTCAGGCCAATTACAATAAATAAATTAAAGCCCTTCATGGATACCCTACCTTTGGGGTTTATTCCATTGTCCCCAGTCTGTTAGGATAGGGAGCCTAGTGGTATTTGGACATCCAGCCAAATAACAGGCTTGCTAACAGTTTGAGGGATACAGCTGTAGGTAGCATAGCCCTTACGCAGATGCTGAAGTTCCACTAGACTTAAACCCGTGCACATGGTTAAGTGCTCTACTAGGTAGGGATGGATTTAAACATGTGCTTAAGAGCATCTCTGAATCTGAGCTTAAGACAGGACCCGGACAACACATTTAATTTGTGCCCTTTATATCGGAATATAGAGTGCTGGGTGCCCACTTACTGGAAAGTCCTTAAATCAAAGCACCAAGTAAGGAAACTATAAGCTACATTGATAATTTCTGCAGTCATAAACATTCACACACCACTGGCTAAACCCACAAAGTCATGTCCCAGCACACACTGACTTCAGCCTGAAAAACCGGGAAAAATCCACTGGGGACAGAAGCTGCTATGGGTTGTTTGAAAGTCTGAATCAGGAACATGGAGGCGAAGACCACAGGACAAGTCAGAAGAGCTGGGGGGGATGTCATTTTATTTTTGGCAAAATTCCGATGCACTTTAGAACATAAGACCAGCCATACTGGGTCAGACCAAAGGTCCATCCAGTCCAGTATCCTGTCTGCTGACCGTGGCCAATGCCAGGTGCCCCAGAGGGAGTGAATTGAACAGGTAATGACCAAGCGATCTCTCCCCTGCCATCCAGCTCCACCCTCTGACAAACAGAGGCTAGGGACACCATTCCTTACTGATCCTGACTAATAGCCATTAATGGACTTAACCTCCATGAATTTATCTAGTTCTCTTTTAAACCCTGTTATAGTCCTAGCCTGCATAATCTCCTCAGGCAAGGAGTTCCATAGGTTAACTATGCTCTGTGTGAAGAACTTCCTTTTATTTGTTTTAAACCTGCTGGTCATTAACTTTGTATGTACACTTTAAAGAAATCAGAAATTTGGTGGAGTTTCAAATAAGAACAGCTTTTCCCTAGGCTCAAACTACTTAAATTAGGCCACTGTAGTCCCAGAAGTCACAGCCCTAGCCTGTAACACTCTCCAGCTTCCAGGTCCCACAAGGAAATGTAAAAGCCTGACCATCCTATTTTAGTCCCTACATACCAAGTCCAGCGGAGCCGCACATACAAAAACTGGTATATATGTTTGCAGAAGCAAAACAACCACTGAAGAAAACAATGTACAAATGCAAAAGTAGCCCCAATCACAGGACACTCAGAAGGAGATGGAGGAATGGCATTTCATGAATGAATATTTTTGAATTGTTGAGACAAAGTAACACATGACCTGCCCAGTAGCTTTCAGGATAGCAAGATGGCAGCCCCAAATAGGGATGTAAGGGAGTAGTTGAGTCGACTCCTTGCATTCCCACTCCCCCTGCTTTGCTGCCTCTGTATCAGAGGCAGCAAGGCAGAAGGGAAGCAGAGCCACTATAGGCTCTGCATTTAAAATGTAATAGGATCTGGGTAGGCAGGCAGCCTGGCTCCTACTGCCTTTTAAATTGCAAAACTGCAGCAGTAGGGTTGGCAGGTGTCCGGTTTTCTCCCAGATAGTCTGGTAAAAAAAAAACAGAAAATACCGGACATGCAGAACGTCCGGCATTTTCTGTTTTTCTCGGATGGAAGGCCGGCAGGGACATTCTTCCCCTGCTGTGTCTGGTGGGAGCAGGGGGAGCGGGGTGTGCAGGAATTTATTTTGCTCAACAAGTTTGATCTCCTTTTTTTTTTTCTCAACCAATTTTTTTCCCCACCATGTTCGTGATTTTTTGTGGAAGTATCTGTCAGGGTTTAGCTGGGACTGAGCCGGGGTTGCCTATCAACTAATTGAGTAGTTGATAAAAATTCTATCGACTACATGATTAGTTAAATACCCACCTCTTAGCATGCCTAGCCCCAAAATGATATTTTAAAGGCCAATATCAAGTCTAGATCCCTGCATAAAAGGCCACTCCTCTTCTACATGTAATGATATCATACAGTGCCAGGGTTTAGTTTCCTATAGTGGAAGTATAATTCCAGTTATTCTAATTCCCTTTACCTAAAAATTCTAATTATCCAAATCCACAGTGTGTCCCTTATGTAGCCATATGTTAATTAATCACGTATAACTCCTCAATTAGCCTCTTAGTACCTGTTAGTGCTCATCAATGGCTTGGCAGTGAGATAGCAATAAATCAGATAATTACTAATTCACAAAAAAATTATATTCATGGTAGTTTTGAACGCAATTTTGGTGTTTTAAAGACTCAGGAATGGTGTATATTTTTATCTTTTAACAAAGTACAAAGTATTAAGCAAACATCAGCACGACTCCCTTCCATATTTCTGTATCAGGGAAACTGCACCTCAAAATAGCATTTCCATTTAGCTGAATGCCCAGCACTCTGAAAGTTTGGATTGTTTCCCAGGCCATTCAAATGACTGGGAGTGTACTGTGTACGCTTACCACCCAGTCTGTTTATCTCTGTGTCACCCTACGTGTCTGCCTCCCTGCTCTTCCTGTTTATCTAGACCAGTGATTTTCAACCATTGCAGGCTGCATATGCAACTCTCTATGTGTTACGCGGGCTGCACCCACATCATATATACACTACTGAATGGCCCTGAGGATGTCATGTGGGCTGCAGCTGCGTGGTGATTGGGCCACAAGTAGCTCATGGGCCACCAGGTGAGAACCACTGATCCACACTCTCTTACTGTCCTAGGGAGTTTATTTCACCAATAGGTGGAGACACAGTAATTTGGACTTTGATGGCTATCACATAGAGGCCAATAAGGGGAAACGAAGCGTGAATTACCTGCCCTTTTATTCTTACAGCTGATCCCTCCTGGATGAGGTGTAGGGATAGTCTCTGGTACCAAGGATGTTTGTTGTCACTGCCCTGGGAATAACAGGACTTCAAACTCCCGCACTGTCACTCTGGCAATAGTGACCTAACTCCGTAGGCACTAGGGTGATCAGTTGTGTCAATTTTATAGGGACAGCACAGATATTTGAGGCTTTGTCTTTTAAAGGTGCCTATTACCCTCCCCAGCCCATCCTGATTGTTCACACTTGCTGTCTGGTCACCCTAATAGGAATGCTTAGTCCCGAGGCTGGGTAGCTGTCCTAGAGAGAGGCTGCACAGGTGTTCCAGCTCTGTCCCTTGGCTGCAGGGAAGGAAAGTACCTCCGCCCTGCAACTGAGAAATCCCCTCCATTGGAGCGAGCAGGAATCTTTCCCATGGGACGGTCATCAGCCTCGGCAGAGCCCGAGTTTTCATGTAAAACAGAAACAAGCCAAGCAAGGCTGCAAAAGTCAATGGTCCAAGCACACACAGCCTGGAAGCAGCGTGGTGACATCTGTCTGAGTCTGCAGAGACACAGTGCCAGTGCTGCCACCTCCATTCGCAGCCAACACGTAGGAGGAAGGTGGAGAGATTTCCTGGGATGGCTGCTGCTAGGAATACATAAATTGGCTGCGCGGGGAGGCTGACACAGTCACCCCATAGAACAGGAGGCACTGAGTGAGGGGAGATGCTGCCACCTGGAGAAAGAAGTGTGTGGGTGGAGGGGGGGGGGGGTAAGACAAGGGAATCACACCCAGCAGAGGTTGCTGCATGCAGGAATTAGCAAAGTGAACAGGATAAATAGGAGATTTGTTGACAGTGGAGCATATTGCACATTCATGGACCTCCTTTGTGTGGAGTGCAGCATGACGTGATAGATTTGTGGGGGGAAGAGGCATTAATTGGAGACACAGAGTTCAGCCAGCAGGAGACTAGGGTCATTGGGCCCAAGCAACAGAGGTCACCCGAATAGGGGGGAAACTGAGCAGCAGGGGGGCATGGCTTTGGGGGGGGGGGGGGGGAGAGGAGCAGTGGATTTCAGCCTGGTGAGCAAGTGTAGCATTGGGTATATTTTCCAAGCCATGTCCCTGCTCACAGGGCTTGATTCTATGTCGTTGAAGTCAACAGAAGAACATCCACTGACTTCAGTGGGCTTGAGTCAGGCCCATTAGCCATGTACTCTGGCTACTTATAGGGAAGAAGATTAGACCTTGGAACAGGGACACAGGCACTTCGCAGCACTGGAGGGTGAATTAATTCCCCCCTCCTAATTTCTATCTCCTTGTTAATTTTCCATGTCAGACTTGTACACATTTTTGGTCCCATTAATACAGCAATTCACAACAAATCTATAGCAACCTAATCAGCACACCACCAGTAATTACAGAAATTAAAATAAACACAGCTATCTGGAATGGACCTTATGCAAAGTAGCCCTGGGACAAGATTAGCATCTCATTTCCTGAACACGGAGAGCCGAGATTGTTTTAGTGACCTTAGTGATTTCATGGAGTTGAATTCCTCCTTGCCTCCTCCCTTTGGACTGAATCTGAATCTCCGAGCACCAGGGTAGGAGAGCCCTGCCCTCACATCTCATTCCCTGCTACAGCGATTTCCCGGGCAAATGAAAACCACAGAGGTACTGCCATTCAGCACAAGAGGGAGTGGATGCTTTCCCCCAAACGATTACATCTGTGGGTCTAGTTAAATTAAAATGCTACAGACAGCAATATTAATGCATTCAAGTGTTGTGGAAATGCAGCCAACGGAGGTCAATAGGGTTGTCAAAAATGCTGTGACATGGTTGCATTATTGTCCAAGCACTGCAAAAATGGCTCAACTTAGCAAATACAAGCTAAAACACTAACTAGCTAAACTACACACACACACACACTGCTTCCATCTGAGGCTATTGGCAATATGTGGGAGGGGTAGGGAAAGAAATACTGTGAGAGGCTAATACAAGGCAAAGAGCTCAGTAGAATTCAAAAAAAGATAATATACTCATGTATATTAACAGCATGGATATTATCTACAGATAGGCTATCTATCTAGTGCACAATGTCTAAGAGAGAGGGGTCCTGGATAACCTTGCCCTGCACTTGTAGCAGCCATTTACACCAATGCAAAGGGGTATAAAAGACCACTGAATCTGAATGGTAGCATTTACACCCATTTTTCACTGATGACTTCTTCATCAGTGGCATGGTAGTTGTGACCTGGACCCAGTGGCCCTGATGCATCCAAGCAGGAGGTAACTGGGATTCATCTGCCCAATGTGGAAACATTGTATGTCATGTAGCTGCAGCCATGTCAGTCCCAGGACATGAGAGAGGCAAGGTGGGTGAAGTAATATCTTTTACTGAACCCACTTCTGCTGGTGACCCAGACATGCTCAAAAAGAAACTCTGCCTTCCCCCTGACTTCGTGCCATGGGCATGTGTGCCTGAAAAAGAGTCCTGCATTGGGCAGGGCAGGGAGGGGAGGTTTTTGCATCTTCCCCTGAACAATTTGTTCCTGGCCACTCTCAGGCAGGATACTGAGGTAAGTGGACCTGTGATCTGACCCAGCATGGTAATTCCTCTAACTACCTAACTCCTAGCATGTCCATAACTCAAAGTACCCAAACAAGGCTTCAGAGGCAGAGGCCTAGTTTTCAGTACAAATACAAACAGCGTAGCTATGCCAGCCGAGCTCGTTACCATCGGCAGAGCTTATGCTGACAGAAGGAGTTTTCCTGTCGACATAGCACATCAACCTAGGGTTGCCAGATAGTTTCAACAAAAATACCGGACACACTTGACATTACATCACAATCTACATTACATCTTATTTAGAAAATACCGGACATTTCTATTTTCTCATTGATATTTTTTCAATTTGTTTCCCGAACAGAAAGCTCAAATACTGGACTGTTTGGTTCAAAACTGAACACCTGGCAACCCTACATCAGCCCTCCACACAACTGCAGCTAAGCTGACTGGATCACTCTTCTATCAGCACAAGTGCATCAACGGGGGGGAGTTTCCGGCACAGCTATATGTGTTTTTTTTATGCCCCTGACTGTCAGAGAAAACCTCTGAAGTGTGGACATGATCACGGATAGTCAACTGTAATCTTAAAGGGGGGAAGAAAGGTTTTAAAGTGGAATCTACACAGAGGAAATGGCTGAGGTGGTGGTAGAATGAGGGCTGCAAGTAGAGAGGGCAGTACAGTAAAAGAACAGTCTCCCCAGGCATGGACAGCTGCAAGACGGAGAGATGTATCTCAGTATTTTTTTCCCTGTTCTTGTTCTCTGCAAAAGGGAGTAACTACTGCCATAAGGTGATTATGCAATCTTGCTTGCATGCATGGGAATCACACCCTGAATGCCCATTAATGTTAATTTCACTCATGTACACATGGTTTCACTGGAAAATTTCTGGAGGCCATGAAACTAAGCTGTGAAGACAGAGAGAAAGATTGACAGTACAGTGTCCAGGGAGCTCCCCACAGTTCAAGTTAATGTGGGGCTGCTCCTCATGACTCTTTCCCCACCGAGTGGGTCACAAATGAGATGACAGCACACAGTGGTTTCACTCTGCTGCATTTCAGAGTCCTCACTCCAGTACAAACATGCAATGTTGCTGCATGCCCAAAGCATCCACAGGGCAAACAGCATAATTATATTTTTGCGAGTGTTGGAAAGGCTTTTTGTACTTTTACTGGGGGGAGGAATAACTTCTTTGAAGAGCTTAAATTATAGTGCAGATTACTCCAGAGCAGGTGTCCGCAAATATTCTCATAGCGTGGACCAATGCTCGCTCTAATGTTGTCCATGCATGTGCAGAATAATTTTTATGTGCACTGAGGCATGTGTATGTGCACCACTAATAGAAACTGCCTAGCTGTGAGTGCTCTGCTAATTAGCTGGTCAGCATTTGGATATCTCTTGACTGGCCACATAAGCACCCAGCTGTGTACCACATCTAAGACATTGTCACATGGATACAATCTATCTGAATTGTAATCCCTAATTTCCTTGTGGCAGCTACAGCAATATCTTACAAGTAGTCTTAGGAAAGTCTTTAATATATGTTTAGCTTCTTTTAATACTCACTGGCTGCTGGAAACCACAGAGTCAGGATACATTGAAATTCACCCCCTGAAATGCAATTAACTTAGGAAATTCTGAAATGTGGAACTTTTCTCAGGAATGTTAAAAGTCCATCTCCTGATCTCAGTTATATCTGTGTGAATCTGCAGTAACTCTGCTACAGGCAATGGAATTCCTCCAGATGAACATCACTGGAAGTGAAATCAGAACCACAGTCTTTGTTTCCTAGCAGAATCATCCAAATTGGCTTCCCACCCTAGCTCTCCCAAAATCTCTTCATTTGAAAATTAAGGTGATGAGTGCATATATGCATAATAATCTGAAAACAATTTGCACCTTGAAATATAGCACTTATCTTTTGCAAAGTACGACACATCCAAAATTCAAAGTAAATGCAAGAAGACACTGAAGTAAATCTGTTTGTGGTCAGTCACACACTAATTCATCCCATATCCAGACAACATGAGAAACATAGTTTAGCAGCCTCTTGTGGCCTCCTCAAAGGACAGCTAATACTCTCAACAGGCAAGAAGATCACTGGTAACTAAGGTGTTTGAGGACAGATCTTGAGAAGAACTTTTAAAATCAAGGAATTGAGCTGTGAGCGCCATTGCTGCATTTTCTTTTTAAATAAAAAAGGCCATAAATAGTGTGATTGCTGAGTCTATGGATCCAATAGGGAAGCCATCTTTAAAAGTTTACCCTCCAGAAAAAAAACGGTACTGACTTGCTGCTTTTGCCTTGGCCAGGACAATATTTTATGACTCTTTGGGCTCCAGGCTTAGTCTGTAGGATGAAGGACAATCAACCAAAATGGAGACAGTTCTAAGGAAGTCATGATTAATGCAGAACCTCTGCCTCAGTCCTAATCTCATACCCCCCTGAGCTGCAAACACTGTGCAGGCCATATGCTCAGTCATAGCGGTGGGAAGTGTGCTAAGCATTCTTCAATTGCAACCCCTTGCATCAATTTTAAAAAATGGCACTGAGTTTCCAGAGGGTGTTGAATCTAGTCCTCTGCAGCTTGAAAGAGAATGGCTGCGAGGCACAGTGGAAGCATGGGTGAATCCATTTGCGTGTCCATGAAAGCCAAATAGAATCAGTGAAGATAGACATGCATATGGGTATTCCACATCCACAGAGGTATACCTCAAAACACAATTATCCATAACCTTCTTGATAAGCTAATCCAAGAATGAAATAGAAAATTATTTGTTTGCCATCAGAAAACATCAGAAGAACTATTAAGGTCACTTGTCCCTCACAAATCCCAGCAGAAGAAACTCCAAGGGAAGACTATCCTCCCACTAATCTACTCTACCATTCAGAATCCACATGGAAACCAGTTATGGCCTTCCTTTCACAGTTAGCACTGTTTGTATCTGATCTACTTGGCCACCTACCTCGACAAAAACAACATGAGGTCAATGGGGCCAGAAAAAAAATTGTGTCAAAGAGAGAAGAATAAATGAAGACAATTGGTGAGGATTCCCTTGGAATGCTGGAGATGGCACAATGGGTTCTTCATTCTTAAAAAGATAAAAAATAAAAGAGAAAATACAAAGACCAGGGCAAGCATCATTAAAGTCAGAAGATCTGTCTTGCAAGGAAAGATGAAAGGAACTACCAAAATAGAGAAATATGACAGATCAATAGACATTGCCAAAAGCAAATAATAATAAAGAAGTGGAAAGACACATTTGAGGCTGATCTAGGATGTGTTTCAAGAATGGCAAGTTTATGTAAGAAAAAAGGAAAAGTGCAGTGGGAGTAAGATACTGGAATAACAGAGGAAGAGCCACTGAGAGAGGTCAAGGGACATCAAGGGAAATGGCTAAAATACAATATGCAGGAGAAAGTGGCAAGGGGTGATTCATACTAGGTGTATGAATTCAGACCAGGAAGACTGGTCTTGCTGATGCTAAGAGGATCCCTCCATGCCTAAACTTTATTATTCTGTATCATATAAGTAATCAATTAGTAATCCACTGCTACGAGAAGGCAATCAAGAAGTAGATGAATCCTCTCCAAATCAATGTATCAAGTAATTTGTAAGTGTTTTCTTTTTCTAAGTAACATTAACAACTTGAACAAGAGCCTGAGACAGAGTAAAACTTTTATTTCCCATAACAGGTAGTTCCCTCCAGCTCAGGACTGTGGATTTTGGCAGGACATTAAGGACTCTTCAAATATATATGTTGTATGTTTACACAGGCGGTCGGGTCTGGCACAGAACGACTGTTTTACAAGGAAAAAAGATTTGCTTTCTTCTGTCTTTGAAAAGAGGCTGATGCTTCCTTTCCATACAACCTTTCCTGTAGGTACAGGTGACAAGAGGAGAGCAGGAACTGAATTTACCAACCCGGCCTGTGCATTAGGGACGACATCGGGGTCAGGTGATGGCTTTTTACTCAATGCTTTCACCTCCATTAATGCTGCCTGCTCTAATGATTTGACCATTGCCAGTAACAAATCTGCAGTGTTCCTGCCTGAAGCTAATAAGTAATGAACTGAGCAGGTGGAGTATTTTGTTTTGTAAGGAGGAGAGCTATTAATGACTGTTTCCCAACTGCTCTGAAAGTGAGAGATGCCTTCCAGGTATTGCCGCCTGTCCACGTGACCTGCTACATCCCACGCAGGCCTTATTAACTTTGGGAATTCCGCGGGCACTCCCAGCCCTTGGAAATGGGAGAGAGGGAAAGTGGATCATCTTCTGTAATGTTGCAGAGCAGGTCTGAGCCAGAGAGCAGAGCAGAAGCCGCTGTACAGACAAGCAAAGGAAAGAGTAGTGCTGCAGAAAGGGAGTAAGCAGGAAGAGAGGATGAAAGGAAAAGGATTGTGGCCAGAGCCAAAAGACTGAAGTTGCTATAAAGACTTATGAGTTCTAATTCCTGGCTCTGCTGCTTATTTGCTGCGTGACCTTGGTCAACTCACTTCACCATTCTGTGCCTCAGTTACCTCATCTGTGAAATGAAGATCATAATGTGCTCGAGGAAGGCTGCATGAATTAGTGCAAAGTATCAATGTATCTATTCTTCTCTCCTACTTTTTCCTGTCAACTCCAATTTCATTGCCTGGAATTTTGTATTACTTCCTTTCCCTTTCTGCTTTGCTTTTTAATTCCCCATGTTATTGATATTTTGTTCTCTGCAGCTGCAGATGTGCTGTGACACCGTCGCTGACCAAAAAGACACTCTGAAGTTCCTCTCTGGTTGTCCTATGCTCATTTTGACAACTGGGCACTCCAGAATCACAATGAATCTGAAATCTTTGAAAGAGCCCATTATTTTGGACAATAAGACCTCTTGCTGAATGGAAGTGTTGCCTCATAAATGCCTTTCTCCTTCTTCACAGGGTAACTGCCAAGCTTGGGAGCCAGGAATTGAAGCCAGATTGTCTGACTATTGCTTAACCACAAGACCATCTTTCCTCCCTATCCAACTGACCACAAATTAAGGCTGTGTGGTTGTTGTTCTGGAAACCAGAGGATGAAATAGGAGGGAAAAGGTGAATATAACAAATAAATTAATCTAGAGGAATGACACATGCATGCAATCTAAAGCTCTTAGTGGGCGATATGTCATTTTGCGTTTGTAATACCTATTTCTAATGTACAACACCCTGGAATGCTATGGCAAGCAGAGGCATTTAAAAATAAAGAGTATTATGTAGTTGACTCAAATCATGGGAGAGACAATTGAGTAATAGGACTTGCTTGCACACTACAGGTATGTCTATACTGCAGTGAAACACCCCCAGCTGTCACATGTCAGTTAACTCAGGGTCATGGTGGGGGGCGGCGGGGGGAGGAGAAAGCGGGAAGAGGGGGAGGGAGAGGGGTCAGAGCCCACACTCCCACCCAAGTCTACCTAGCTACCCTGCAGTTTCGTAGCTCTACCACCTGAGCTCCGCAAGTCTGAGTCAGTTGACGCAGGCCAGCCAGGGGAGGTTTTATTGCCAGGCAGCCATACCCTCAACAATTTGCATTGTGTATTATGAGCATGTTCCAGAATGCCATCCCTCCTCTGCTGTAGAACCAGCTTGGACATACTACAAACCTCCCCAGAGCAATGTGATTGCAGGGATTCAGCAATGAAGGCAGTTTTCTTTCCATGACTGAACAGTGGTAGCAAAACTGCTTTAAAAAACAGTTTAGCATTTGCAAGTGCAGAAAGAAGGAGCATCGATCATGCAACAACCTCATCAAATGGGGGCTGAGCCAAGCTGTTAGACTTTCACAGAAGGTAAAAAACAAAAAAACCCAACTTACAGAATGCCCCCCTGTCCCTCCTACCACCAACAAGGCTATCGGGACAAGTCCTGAAATCAGGAACATTCCCAGTTTTCAGAGTCACATGATACTTCTACAGGCATCCGAATATCTCTTACAACCCCAAGCCCTGCCATGTGCCATTGCTTATACTTAGTGGTCTGAGGTTTTCACTCTGTGCATATTAGTTGGATTTCTTTTTCCTTTTTTTTTTAAGCTGACAACAAAAGCACATGAGTTATCCTGGCATGAGCCCTGTTTGTACAGGATTTGCCCAACTGGTCCTGTGATTTTATGCTGCTTTCTTTCCCCAGAATCCTTCAAAGTGCCAGAATAACAGAAAGCAAATAAGAAATAAAGGTTGGTAGTAAGGCTGTTAAAATGCAGTTAACTGACTAGTCGACTAATCGATAAGCACTTCCGCATTCCTCCTTTGAAATGTACAAGAGCCCCTGTGGAAGGAATGCGGAACTCCACATACAGCCCGGAGCCAGTGGGAAGTCCTAGTGACTCCAGGCTGCATGCGGGTGCCTGCTTTGAAATGCACAAGAGTCCCCAGCGGCAAAAACTAGTCCCCAGTATTTCATAGAGGCAGCAAGGGGGAGGGGGGGATATTGACTAGTCGACTAGTCAAAAGACTATCTGATAAGCAAATGCTTATCGGATAGTTGACTAGTCTTTAATATCCCTAGTTGCCAGTAGTGTTACAAAGCTCAGTGATGGGAATATACTACCAAAACCAGCCAGAACCTCCCCAGCCTTTTATTGCAAATGTCATACAAGGACAAGAAATTATTTAATATCATTATTTGCTTTAATTATATTAATTATTTGCATCACGGCAGCACCTAGAGGACCCAGCCAAGACCAGGGCTGCACTGTGCAAACACACAGCAAACGACATTCCAGATCTCAAATTGCTTGCAATCTAAATAGATATGGCAGGTAAAGGATAGAAGTAGAAACAGCAGCACAGAGAAAAAGTGACTTGCCCAAGGTCATACAGGTCAGTGGCAGAGTCATAAAACAGAATGTAGGGCTCCTGACTTTCAGGATGTGTCTACATCACAAGCTCGGGGTATCATTCACAGTTGATGGAGACATACTCACACTTGCACTCATCTGAGCTGCATGCTAAAAACAGAAGCATAGTCACAATAGCACAGGGCTAGCCACCGGGAACCCACAGGGTTCAGGCAGGTTGGTACTTGAAGCAGTAACCCTTATACTTGAAGTCTTTGCTGTCACTGCTCATGGCTACACTGCTATTTTTAGGGTGCTAGCTCAGATAAAGACTAGCCTGAGTATGTCTCCATGGGCAGGGAGACACATCCTAGCTAGAGTTACCAGGTAGTCATAAAAAAAAATACCAGACACGCTTCATGGGGGGAGTAGGGGAGGGACCAGCCGGGAGGGGAGCGGTGCTGGCCGGGAGGAGGGTGGGGGCCAGGAAACAGAGCTAATGGGGGCAATGGGGCTGGCCGGGAGTTGGGGAGGGGCTGATGGGAAGCAGGGCTGGTTGGTGCGGGAGGGGGTTCGGGCGGAATGGGGCTGGCCTCAGGATATGGGGGGGGGGGCAGCCGGCAGGGGTGGAACTGGCCGGGGGAACTCAGGAGGAGGAGGAGGGGAGAACTGGCTGCTGGAAGCAGGGCTGGCGGGGGGTGCAGCGGGACTGGCCGGGGAAGATCCGGAGCAGGAACCAGCCAGCGGGAGGCAGAGCTAGCGCTGGAGGGGGGAGAGAGGGACTGGCCAGGGAAGACCGGGAGGAGAAGTCGGGGAGAATCAACCAACCAGACGGCTAGGAGGGGGCCGGGGAGCGAATCAGCCGGCGGGGAGCAGGACTAACCTGGGCTGTGCAGATCTCAGGGCGCTCCTGTCCCACGCCAGTCAGTCCGGCTGCGGCGCCACCACACGCTTGACCAGCGTGCAGGAGCATGGACCAGGCTGCCCCTCCTCCTCCTCACACGCAACCAGGGCTCCCAGCGCCAATCACACCCCACCTCCCAGTCACTCCCTCCACCCCCACCAGGCTTCTGTCCAGCGCCCATGTTCCTATACTTGCACTCACTCTTAAAGGGGACATGGTGTTTTATTTTAATTTTTTTTTCCCAACAACTTTGGTCTCCCCACCTTTCCCTTCAACAGAATTTTTCCTGGTGGTTTTTTTTTTTTTTTTTTTGGGGCGTGTTCGGTATTTTTGTTTCAACCATCTGGTAACCCTATTCCCTTTGGACACAGAGATGAAATCACACCTGCTACTTGTATCTGGATATATTTGCATTGTTTCAAGTGCCAAAATCATACTTACACAGTTACAAAGCTTTGCACATTTTCAAAGCTCGGCACAAAAAAATAACTGATCAATCACAACTTCCCTCCCACAGACCTATTGCTGGGCCTCTGGGAAAATTAGAGCTGGTCAAAACTTTTGCATCAGCATGGTTTTCCATTGCAAACTGTTTTTTTTTTTTTTTTTTTTTTTTTGTCAAAACTTTCTGCTAATTGGATGGAATTTGATAAAATTTCCCATGTGTGAGGGGAATCAGAACAAAGCATTTTCATAATGACCTGGTTCTGTTTCAGCTTGTTTGGAATGAAACATTATGATTTTTTTTGTTTTTAAAATATTTTTTGTTTTGAAATTTATTTATATTATTTTTAAAATAAAAAATCATAGGGGTAAAATTGATACAAAATGTTTCAACTGAGACCAAAACAAAATTTTTGAAAACATTTTATCTTGTGGGAAATCGCATCTTTTTTTTCTGAAGCAAACTGATATTTTTCTCCCCCAAAATGACGGATGATCTCTCTCGATATCAAACTATCTGCCCTACCTATAGGGCAGTGGGTGCCCACAATTTACTCAAGTGGTGTTATCTATGGTGGTATCAATTGCACACCTTCCCTTAGAATATTCAGGCCCATCAATCAGTTCTCTAGCTTGTAAGAGCACCCAAAATACCCATAGTCTGTCACTGGGATGGCTCAGTGTTTCAGGGTGTAGCCTACATAGTAGGCTGTGCAGGAACTGCCACAATGAATGTTCTTTTTCATTGGGTTGTATAACAGAGGATCAGATAAAACCCTGAGTAAACAGGCAAAGTACAAACTTATAGCTGCTCCTTATGGGCTGCTTGGAACTGACACACCTGCTTCTTTGGCAATAGTTTTCTTTCCCAAAGATTTGGACTTTACCTACCACAGCAGGGCAGGATAATAATGTTTATATAGAGTCTATCAGCTGAAAAAAGCCCCACAGTGCTCCAGAAGCTATGCTCCAGTCCTTACACACAACTGCAAGGCAGCAACCATGCACATACAGTGAATAATGGGACCACTCACCGTCATATAAACAGAAGGATACGTATTTGCCGGACCAGAGCCTTGGATACGCCAAACTGTGAACTCCTTACTCACACTGGGGAAAAGATAATCACTCGGTAATCCCAGTTGTATCCGTAGTACTCACTTTTAGGTGCTGTCTAGACTTCAAAATTTAAAGTGTAGCTGTGGCAGTGCTTTCAAGTGTGGCCACAGCAGGAGTGCTAGAAGAGAGCTCTCCCAGAGCTCTAAGTAAACCACCTCCATGAGGGGTGCTTTACAATGATGTAACTTTCTGCCCTCGGAGATGAGGGGTTGTTTTTTCATACCCCTGAGCCAGAAAGTTACAGCGCTGTAAAGTGCCAGTGTAGACTTAGCCTAAGTAAGTACTGACCACTGAGAATAAAATAGGGCTGCTAACAACATATTTCAAAAATAAGAGACTGTTTTCTTTAAGGCCCTTGTCCATAGGGTGGGGTGGGGCACTCTAGCCCAGCCGCTGAAGGCGGGAGGCGGGGAGACGGTCCCAGCCCAGCGAGGCTTGAGCTCCCCCCAAGTCCCTCTTCAACTGGTTAACCAGTTAATCATGTTTAACTGGTTAACCAATTAAATGGGATTTTACATCCCTAGTTTTCTTAGCGTCTTGCACTGCTCTTCCTCGTGATAATATCGTGTATTAATAAACAAGCAAACAAAGAAAAAGCAGCACTCTGCTAAGTGTGTCAGGGGTAAGCTTTTGCAGTTCTCAGCAATTCCCGATCTTGAAGGGATTGCTGGCAAACCTAGAAAAAAGGGTTCACACTCTGGGCCTCTGTGAGTAATGGCTTCAGGATTGGGCTTTACGAAGATACTTCTCCTAACCAATTTACACAAACCTCTCTTCCTCCTTGTGGCTAGTTAGTGCCTCTTCTGTACTAGTTTAATATTCAGACATTCCACTGACAGGAGTGGAGATGCGGAGGAGAATATGCAGTAAGACTGTGAAAAGTGGATTAGAGAGACTTGCTTACACACCTGCATGCGCACACATATGCAAACACTCAGACGTGGAGGTATCTGTGATCAGTTGTGCACATCATATCATGTATCAATGACCACTTCTTCTGCCCGCTGCCTATTAACCCATCTCCACAATGGAACAGACTGCCTAGGAAAGTCCAAGAAGCTCCTTCACTGGAGGTTTTCAAAATGAGGCTAGATAGCCATCTGTCTTGGATGGGTTAGACCATGGGTGTTGAGTAAAGCTGTTGCTTGGGGAGAAAAGAACCTGAGCCTCTGGCCCCGCCCAGTCTCCACCCCTGCTCCACTCAGGCCACGCCCCACTCCCCCACTGTCTCCCTTTTTTCTCTGCTCACTCATTCCAGCCAAATCTCTGGACAAATGACATTTGGGAAAAAAACCCACTCTTCTCAAATTTATTTAAAAAGAAAATGGAGCATGTTTTTCACTGCATTCCAGATTGTGAAGACTGGACATGCAGAAGACACTGAATTAAAAGCCCTACATTTGAGAATAAAAAATGTCAGTCACAGGTTTTTTTGATCTACCCTGACGTTGGTTGGAGACTTATTTGGAAAAAAACCACTTTGTAGTAAGGGTAAGTCAGTTGCCCTGCTGAATACAACATTAAATATTATGGAATACATGATGTAGTCCTTCCGTGTTTTACATTTTCTTCATCAGTATTTCTAAGCTGATTTTATATTTTAAATATACTCTGAAGCCTTCATAAAGTAATCATTCCAGATGACTGCATATTTTAACTCACTGAAACAAAGACCTTAGTTAAGAATGTTGTCCGGTAAGGGCTTTCTTCAATAGGGTAGGTGAAAGGAAAGTAGGGATGGATAGAAAGGACAGGAAGACTTTGGATGCAATTTTTTGTACTATAGTAATTGGTCTTTTGAAGAATTCATGTATGTCTGAAGATCTAAGCATTGAAGTCTAAAGCTGAATACTCCAGATTGTACATCTTCATATCTATGCATGGATTTTTTTTAGAGATGTTATTTTATAATCTTCAGCCGCAAACTAATAAAATAGTTAAAGCAAATTTTAAACTCAAGTCCTGTAGGCATCGTAATGTACAATTGTTTTTGTCAGTAAATTCAGGTTTGGCACATGCCTGTTAAATGGTTTCATTAACACTTAATGGCTCTTTCATAGGTTCAATGTTATGCTAATAGGACTGGCAAGCTAGAAGGCTTTGCACTTTTAAGTTAACAGATCCACTTTGGGGGGAGAGTCACTGGTTAGCATGCTGCAACAGCCTTCAGGAACAGTCAGGATAGGTATAGGGTGAGTGGAGAGGTTGATTACTAATACCCAGGGGAGATACTGCCTTCCATTGTCTCTTACACCTGCTGATCATGGGGCTTGTCTACACTAGCATGTTTTGTTGCCAAAAACTGCCTTTTGGGGACAAAACAGTGAGAGCCATTTACACTACATTGTGACTTTTGTTGGGAAACACATCCAGTTTTTGCAACAAAAAACTTCTTCCCCTGCGAGAGACTTTTGTCTTTTCCCCTCCCTTAATTGTTGACAAAGAGCCAGTGTGGACTTTGCTGTTTGTTATCTTGAGAGAACTGGCTTCCACCAGTATCCCACAATGCCGGCCCTGATGGCTCTGCTCAGTGTTCTGTGATCTCTGCTGCCCTGCAGGCATGCACCCCTCCCCTTGCAAAGCTCTGGGAAGTATCTGACAGGTGAGTGAGCTGCTTTGTTTAAGGAACAAAGAACAAATTATTGGAATGCTCTTGTTCTGCACGGCTAGGAAAACAGCAGCAGGCAGATTGCTGCTGCAGGAGGAGGGACAGAGAGACTGTAGTGCTGCTTTGACATTCCTTGTCTCTGCTGTTGCATACTTCTGGTTCCAAAGGAGGTGCGTGGTTGACCTGTCAATTTGTAACTCTGATGTTCCTAACGCTGAGGTTCTACTGTATCTCACAATCTAATCTAATCTAAATCTATCAGTATGTTCGTGCACACACACATTAATATTGTATACAGAACAGATGCATCGATCATTTTAGTAAAAAAGACTGCCTTCAGCATGGGGATCAGGAAGCCATTCTGAAAGGTATGTGAAAACCTCTCTTAAAATGTCGAGTTTGCTCTATTTCAAGGCAATTTTCTGTTCAGAAAACATGATAATTTTTGAATGACACAGCCAACCAATTCCAACATTTCCAGGAACGTTCTAGACATCAGAGGGCACAAGCAATTGATCCCTAGAACATTGATTTGGGTGAAAACTGAAACAAACAAAAAGGGAAATGATAGACATGCAGAACCCTGGGCATCTGGTTAGCAGAGCTAGCAGCTTCAACTCTGTAACTGCCGGTTGGATGCAACCTTAACACATTCCATCATAACAATATCTATCCCATTAGTTCTGCCCTTCCCCCAATACTCAAAATGTTGTTAACCTGTGCGTATCTATCCTATAGGGACTGTACTGGCATGGCTGTCACCATAGCTATGCCAGCATGACTGCATAGTGTAGATGCACCCTATCCGCATGGAAGGATGTTTTTTTCTGTCAGTGTAGGAGCACCACCTCTCTGAGCAATAGTAGCTAGGTTCATGGAAGCATTCCTCCATAGACCTGGTTCTACACAAGGGGTTAGTGGGCATAGCTACAGCATTACATTTTAAGCGTAGCCCAGACCCCTGGAAGAGAAAGGAAAAGAAAGAAGGAGAATAAGGCTTGGTCTACACTGAAAAGTTATATCAACTCAGCTACATTGGGCAGGAGTGTGCAAAAGTTTCTATCCTGAGTGCTGCAGGTAGGTCAGTTTATCTCTATTACAGACACAGTGAGGTTACTGGAATAATTTGTCTGTCAGCCTCTTGAGGGGGGTAGCCACAAGGGAAGAACCCCTTCTATTGATGTACAAACCATCTACACTATAGCAGGGTGGCTGCAGCACTGCAGCAATGCCACGGTAGCGTTTGCTATGTAGATCTACCCTCAGCTGACAGAAGAGGACTTCCGTCAATGTCATATACATCATTTGGGGAGGTGATGTTCCTACACTGAGGGTATGTCTACACTTGCACCCCTAGTTCGAACTAGGGATGCAAATGCAGGCATTCGAAATAGTCAATGAAGCGGGGATTTAAATATCCTGCGCTTCATTAGCATGATCTCGCCGGCGCGTTACTCCGAATGCCAGCTGTTTCGAAAGTGAAAGTGCACGCCGGGACGCGTTAGTTCGAACCAAACCCCTTGGTTCGAACTAACATTACTCCTCAAAGTGAGTAACCAACGGGTTTGGTTCGAACTAACGCGTCCCGGCGCGCACTTTCACTTTCGAAACAGCTGGCATACGGAGTAATGCAGCCGGCGAGATCATGCTAATGAAGCGCAGGATATTTAAATCCCCGCTTCATTGACTATTTTGAATGCCTGCATTTGCATCCCTAGTTCGAACTAGGGCACAAGTGTAGACATACCCTGACAGAAAAACACCTGTCACTGTTGTGTTTACACTATGGGGTTATGCCAACATAGTTATGCTGGCACAGGCATACTGCCAGGATGCTGGGCGGGGGCGGGGCAAGGATGGGGAGGGGGAAATGAGCACACAGAGCCCCAGGCATAGGCAGATAATGGAGGATCCTGGCAGGGGTGGGAAGGTCTGACACAGAGTGCCCCTAGCATGAGGGAAGTGGTGGTGGGAGGCATTGAAGGGAGTTCCAGGCTGGATGGGGGAGTGGAACACAGGGAGTTTAGGAGGCCAAGTTGGAGGAGGGAAGGAGACTGGAGGGAGGGTGTGTGCAGGACACTCTGTATCCACAAGTGACAAAGTTAGCAAGGCTCTTGTTGTAACTTTAAAAAACCAGTGAAACAACAGCTTATTCATGTATTTGCCTTTGGTTCCCATGGTGAGATCACAAATCCATAAGTGCAGCAGGAGGGCTTAACAAATAAATGAGATGAACTACAAACATTTGTGTCCTGGAACAAACATCTGTGGAGAGTCTACACTAGCACGAAGAGTCACATTAGTTAAGTGGCAAACAATTAATTCAAATTAATACAGGCCAGCTGCAATACCAAAGAGCTCATTCGATTCTACCAAATCAAGTCCATATTTTTCTCTTTGTTGTTCTGGATGTGTGGGGCACTGAAAAATTGAGGGACATGGGCTTTTAAAAGATTGGATTCTGGTTCTGTCCAGAAAAATTAGTCCCTCACGTTAAGGCAACCATAAGTCAAAAGGTCTAGTGAGGGGCAACCTAGGCTAGTGATTGGGCCACATGAGTGGCCTTCCTTCATCTCAGTGGGCCGCAAGATTCTCGTAACCAAGACAGTCTCCTGGAATAGAGTAGTTTTGCTAAATGGGCTTGTATAGCTAGAATTTGCAGGCTGTGCCGATTGAACCATAGCAGCGCTTTGATTGGATGCAGAGGGAGCCCACGGCTCACACAATGTTGTGTGCAATCAGCATGCACCTCACTTCATATGCCCTTGCTTTAAGTGCAAGTCACTTTGGTAATATGGATAGGAAAAAAACGATGCAGATGAAACCCAGCAGAATCTGGCAACCCTGTGCATGGGCAACGGTAAACAAAATGTCTCATGGGCCGCATGTGGCCCTTGGGCTGCAGGTTGCCCCCCTCCATTGGTCTAAGGACTCTCTTTTCTCCCAGTGGTGCCATTAATACCAGTTTCTCCTGAATCCATATTTAAACAAGGATTCCCAACAGTCCTTAAATCCATTGTCTCATCATTGTCATCCTTACAAGGCTTTCACCTCTACCTTCTAACAACTGATCCAACAGACAGATTCTGCCACCCTAACATTTGAATAGTCCTTCATGACAAGCCCTAGTAAAACTACTCAACATGAGTAAGGGTGGAAAAATTCTCCCCTGTTTGTGGAATGCATTGAGACCCTTGCTAAATGAGAACAGAAAATCTGACAATTTCTTATTTGCTTTAGGGTTTGACTGGACTAGAGTTTGTGATCCTGTATTAAATGTAATTAACTGATTTCCAATTAAACCAAATTAACTGATACAGCTGGTAATGCAGACACTCCATAAGCTGTTTATTTCAAGACACAAACATTTGAAGTTTACCCTACTGTTTAACTATCATAGATGGGGCTTCAGCCAAAAAATAAACCACAAGTGTTTGTGTCCTAAAACAATAGGGTTACCAGTTTTGGTTGCACGTATTCCTAGAGCTTTCAACACATGACAGTCTTTAATTTAAAGATTAATGTTTCATCTCTGCAAAAATAATGGCACCTTTAAGACTAGCAAATTTATTTGGTCATACGCCTTTGTGGGTAAAAATCCACTTTGTCAGATGCTGTATCTACTTGCATCTGACAAAGTGGGTTTTACCCATGAAAGCTTAAATCCAAATAAATCTGTTAGTCTTTAAAGTGCCACAGGACTCCCCGTTGTTTTTGCAGATACAAACTAACACAGTTATCCTTTTGAAATTTAATTTCTGAACACTTCAGGACAATCCTGGAGAACTGGCAACCCTACAAACCAAACGTTGAAGAATGCCTGGAGTAGCATCCATGTTAGTTAACTTGAGTTAACCAACTATCAGTTTACTCCAGTTAAAACAGGATCAAAACCTCCAGTCTAGTGAAACTCTTATGGGAAATCTAAATTAGGATATAAAGATGCTTTTAAAAACATGGCTAGTTAATACACCTTAGCTAATACATTTTAAAATGCTGGCCTAGACAGGGAAAACTGTATTTTAACATGTGCTAGCTGATCATAGTGAACACATTTTAAAACAAAAGCCTGTTTTCCTACTCCAGATATATATCCTCAGAGGATATATCTACACTGCAGTTGGGAGCATGTTCCCCTGCCAAGGTAGACAGACGTGCACTAGCTCAACTCAAGCTAGAGCACCAAAAATGACTTAGCCACCTGAATATGGGACCCAAAGAGGTTGGGAAAGTTTACAGTCAAGTGGCTAGCCTGTGCCATAGCATGTACACTGCTATTCTTGATGCACTAGCTCAAGCAGAGCTAGCATGTCAGTCTACATGGGCTGGGAGGCTCATTCGCAATTGCAGTCGAAACTTACCCAGTGTTCTTGAAGAACCTGATGTCTGGAATGCATATCTCTCTACCTCGTTAATGCCAATCAGATCATTAAAGAGGCAAGTGATCAAATTCCTACCCACCAGTGAAGTTACAGCCATAAATATATATCCTGAAAACAAGATCTTTGCTTACTTAGGGCAGAGGTGCAAAACCAGTGGCTGCACCAGCAACTTGCAAGGGGCCAGAGTGCCTGTCTTAATTTGCATATGTTTACATAAATGTGCATGTGTGATGTTATCAGAGACATGCACCCCATCATTTTTATTTGCACTATTGGTGCATCCAGTGCTCTGCAAAAAGCACATCCAAAGGCAACATAAGCCCTGAAGACTGAAGAGGGGCAGCAGCACTGACATGGGCACTTATTTCTGATGCATCTTAGTGTTCAGGTTTAAGTCTGAGGTCACCTCTCTGTTCTAAAGATGGGTCCCAAGCTCTGAAAAAAATTGGCTCCAGGTAGAAAGTCTGTGTCTGGCTCAACCCTAGCTCATGCGACTCTACAAATGAGTACTTGTAAAGAGGCTTCTAACAAAAAGCAGTTTTCTCCTGTTCCTGAGGAGCTCCCACTCCCCAAGCACTTAAGGCCTGATCCAAAGCTCACTGAAACCAATGGAAAGACTTACAAAACTTCACTCCTAGGTTGATTTTCATTGGCAGCAATTCAGTAAGTTTCCTTTGCCCTTGTAAACCCCTCAGTTCTACCTGAACTTTCGCCTCTGTTTCTTCAGGTTCGGCTGAAAATCGGTCTGCAGACAACCTGAATGGGGGTTGTCCCTTGGAAAGTGCGCGCAGCACAGATCCAGCGAGCCTTGAATATTCTTAAACTCTTCACCGAAGGACAACTGCTCTGACTTCTCTTCACAGAGAGCTGCTGTTAAAATGCGAGCGATGTCACGAGCAGTGGGTTAAGATTTCAGGTGGCGAATGAGCAGTGGCAGCAGATGGACTTTTAAGAGGCAGAAATCCTGCTTGCATGCAAACACCTCTCATAATTAAAAAATGAGGGAAGAGAAGTCTAGAAAACTTGCCTACACATAATTCACGCTTTTAAAAAAAACGCTTCCCATAGTTTCCCGTGAAGCATAGCAGGTCTTCGGAAGAAATATTGCAAAGTATTTCTTTTAAAGCAGTGACAGCTGCTTCAGTGTCACGCCACATACAGCTGGGTCAGAGAGCCCTTAATGAATTTTCAGAGAGATGGCAGGTTCAGAATGGGACAAACCCATAGAGCAAGAGAAGGGCTCAGGACAGGCCTATTGTTAGATGGTGAGTTGTAGCAAAGAGCGAGAGAGAGAGAGAGAAAGAATGAGGCTGCCTCCAGTGCGGTTGTTCCACAAACGCCCATGCTCGTTACTCAAACCTATCTCAATTCCTGTGCAATATCTTTCCTAGTGAAACATGAAATCAGCAGGAAACAGAGGTGGTTTATGGACTGCTTGTTGCTGAGATCAGCCTGCTCATTCTAAATGGCAGTTAAATTCAGTATAAAATAAAGGAGCTGAAGCAAGAAGGAACTTGCCCTCTCAGAGCGACACAGCCTTTGCTGCCAGTTCTCTCTCCCCTTATGCACAGCAGAATTACTTTCCTACCAGTGGGATGAACATTTAGCTGAACAGATGTTGCTGGGTTCAGGGTAGAGAGCAAATTAACATTAGCAGTCAAAGTACATTTGTAATAGCTGCAGAGATTGGGGGAGCCTGATTTTGAATGGAAGACCTCCTGGCCTCAAAGCCGTAACTTCACTCAATTGAGCTGAAAAACATGATTGCTCCAGGTCAGCTTGAGCGATGCTGGGATCAGAAAATACATCAAGGTAATGAATTATCTGCTGATTAAAGTTGCCTGGAGATAATTCCAACTACCTCCAGTCTCCATCTGCTTTTACAGAATCAGGTGCTTGCAGCTCTGCGAACCAGGGCCTGTAAAATGTGTGCAGAACTTGGGGGCCTTGCTGATGCAATGAGCTAGTGCAGCGGGCCTCCCAGTTCAGGAGACTAGGTCTGTGCCATGGTTTACACTGCATGAAAAGGGTTTCCTCCTAACCCTCATGTGCCTGCATGCCACGGACAGTGTGCAGTTTGGCCAAGGCAGTGCAATGGGCAGTCTCTGTCCTAGAGGAGCCAAGCTACTGCAAGAAGAGGATGTACTTTAGGTCAGGCTTGTATTGTGCTGCACTGGGAAACAGGTACCTGGCAACCCAGGCATGCTGCAGGTCATTGATAGAGCTGTGAAGGGGGAAGCATGGGCAGCAGTTGCTCTCATTACGCCTGAGGTGATTTTAGCCAGCACTACCAAGATTGCTACTGCCATTTGCTCACAAAGATAACTGAAAAGAGAGCATCATGTAAAACCTCCCTTACATCCCAGTGAAGTTGATAGGACTTTGGGACTAATTTTAAGCACAAATGCAGCCAGACACGAAATGCCTAGCTCTTATGTAGTACATTTCATCCGTAGATCACAGAGCAGTTTACATAAGGTATCCATTCTCCTCATTTTAAAAACGGAGAAACCAAGGCACAGGGTGGAAAAGTGACTTGCCCCAAGCCACCCGGCAGGCCAGTGGCAGAGTTTGGGGATGAGGAGGAAACATGTCCCAAACCAGTGCTCTGTGCACTAACTCCCACTGTTCTGAATAAAAAACAGGGTATGTTGTGTGCACTTTAAAATCCCGTAGGTATTCATTTTAAAAAATCCTTTACTTCAGCTGCTATCAGAGGATGCAACAAGCAGAGCTTCCGGCATGATTTCAGGAAAAAATTAGGCAGAGGCAAACCATAAAAAGACTTCAGTGTTTGAAAAACAAAGCTGGACATGCAGGCTGCAAAAATGAGATCCCCGGCTCACCAGCAACGCAGCTCTGCAGGTAGAAGATACAGTAGATGTGGGTCGGGCATTTTTTGTTCTGTTGTCACTTAACTTTATTTGGAAGATTTCAAATTGAGGCCATGACAAAACTAATTTTGTGGAAGTCCCAGTTCCCAAAATCTGGGATTGTTGAGATGCAGAGAGTGGTCTGGGCCCCTCCATGTTTGTAATGCAAAACACAGGACAGGAGAGGCCAGGATCTTTTAGGCTTCATCTGCGCTGGCAAAAATGGGACCTGGAATTTACTGCCGGGATAGGTTCACTGAAGGTACCAAAGCTAGAAGCTGTGGTGTAGACACAGCTCAGGCATTTCTATCAGCATGTCCTCTAACCCTGCTGGGAGGGGTTTTGGTTCAGGGTTTGATAGAGCAGTGTTAGAATATAGCTTACTTGGCAAGTGACTTTAACCCACTCACCTTTAAATACAGTTTTGAAACCTGTGTCTATGGGGCCTAATTTAAAAGTGTATGGGTATTCAGGGTAAGGGACCACAGGGTGGAATTATAGAGTAAAAGCACCACCACCATTTAGTACTTTTGGGCCAAACACTTAACAAGATAATAGGAATGAACAGGAAGTCTCCAAGATGGTGGTAGGTTAACAGTAGGATTCCCCAAGGAATCATACTGGACCCAGTGTCATTTAATATATTTAATCTGGAAATGAGGGTGAATATTGCAGGGGCAAAATCTGCAGAGGACACAAAATATTTAAGAATAGCCAAGAATAAAGAATGTAGAGAGAACTCCAGAGGGACCTAGCCAGATTAATGGTACTTGAACGAGAAGCTGATGGCAGATGAACTACAATGTTGACAAAAGCCAAGTACTGCTTTTCAGAAGGAATAACCTGAACTAATGTTACACACTGCTGGATTCTAAATTAGCTATAAGCCCTCTGAAAAATGACCTGAATATCACTATAGACAATCCAATGAAAAATGGCAAGACTGTATTTAGTTCTGGTCCCCTCAACTTCAAAAAAGATATAGCAGATCGAATAGGATCCAGAGGTGGAAACAAATAGAGACTTCTTTGTGAGAAGAGGCAGGAAAAAATGGGTCTCTTTATTTCTGAAGAACAGAAGAGATGTATATGAAATAATGGAATGGTTTAGAGATGGTAAATCAGTCCTGCTATTTACCTAATTGTATAATGCAAGAATAAAAGGACAGCTCTTTTAAAACTGATATGGCAAGTCTGACTTTTTCCTTTTAAATTCAATACCTAACTAATCTGTGGAACTCACTGCCATAAGAAATTCTTTGTTTAAAAACAAGTTTGGACAAAATCACTTGGCAAATTCAGCACTCATGTGAGTGCCTGAACCATAGGAAAGGGGACTAACTAAGCTCTACCGTTGTTTTGTTTAAGATTTCTGAGGCAGATTCTTATACTGGTATCTCATCTTTAGATAGATGAACTAGTCCTCCATTAACTTGTTTGGAAGCAGCTATTTCGTTCTTTTTTTCACAAAAAGTCTATAATGACATTAATCAGAAAAATTAGAAGACATTTCTGTGAAAATCACTGCTTTTGAGATTTGAAAGAGTAACTTTCATCACCAGCCTAGAGTTTTATGTTAGAACTGTTAAGAATGTACAGCAGGTACGGCAGCTACGGAAAGGCTCTCCTATCGCTCGCTGAATGCAGTGGAAACAGTGAAAGTTAAAAGTACAAAATGTAATGAACAAAATGAATACAAAGCTTAAGGGTGGGATTTTCAAAGGAGCCTAAGGGAGTTAAGTGCATGACTCCCATTGAATTCCTAGGGGAATGTGAAAATGCCAGTCTCGGAATTCATTCAAAGCCTGTTGATGGGATGTATGAACATGCAAAACCATGGTATGCCCACATCTTGAATACTGCATACAGATGTGGTTGCCTTATCTCAAAAAAAATATATTGGCATTGGGAAAGGTTGAGAAAAGGGCAACAAAAATGATGAGGGGTTTGGAATGGGTCCCATATGAAGAGAGATTAAAAAGACTTGGACTTTTCAGCTTAGAAAAGAGGAGATTAAGGGGAGATATGATAGAGGTCTGTAATATCATGACTGGTGTGGAAAAAGTGAATACGGAAAAGTTATTTCCTTATCCCACAATATAAGAACAAGGGGGTCACCAAATGAAATTAATAGGCAGCAGGTTTAAAATGAACAAAAGCAAATTTTTCTTTACTCAGTGCACAGTCAATCTGTGGAACTCCTTGCCAGAGGATGTTGTGAAGACTAGGACTTTAACAGGGTTCAAAAAGAGCTAGATAGATTCATGGAGGTTAGGTCCATCAATGGCTATTAGCCAGGATGGGTAGGAATGGTGTCCCTAGCCTCTGTCTGTCTGGAAATGGGTGACAGGAGAGGGATCACGTGATGATTACCTGTTGTGTTCCCTCCCTCTGAGGCATCTGGCATTGGCCACTGTCGGCAGACAGGATACTGGGCTAGATGGACCTTTGGTCTAACAGAGTATGGCCATTCTTATGTTCTTATATTCATGGCAATTAGACTTAATTAACTGCGTGTTTTTCTGCTTCTGTGATAGTGTGAGGAGGAGATGGTGTTAACCAAAGCTTTTCCTTTAACTACCTCATAAATGTCTCCATATATAGGGCAGCTATTAAAATGTGAGAATGGGAAAGTCTTCCCAAGGATCACAGAAAGAGTCTCTGTGCTTACAGTTGGTTGGGCCATATCCCAAACCCCCATCAAGTTCATCCCTCTCCTCCCCCCCCAAAAAAGAGAAAGCCCCATTCCTGCAATCAGATGCACAAGGGTGGATCCCTGAATATCTGCAGTCGCACTGAGGTCAGCAAGGGTCTATATTGGCACAATGGTCCATCTATACAGATCTCATTGGCAGACCAGGATCTTGGCTTGTGTCCATACTATGGGCTTGTCTACACTGTCGTTTTTAGTAGTAGGGGTAGCTCTGCGGATATAGCTGCACAGGGGTAAATCCCTACCACAGGCAGGCTGCCGTGGTGTAAAAAGTGACTGGAATTATTGCCATTTATCCTAGTTTGAAAAAGAAGACTCGTCACTATCAATCTAGGTAATATGGAACTGGTCCCAGTGCCCATTAAGATCAGTGGACATTTTCCCATTGATTTCAATGGGTCTTGGCTCACACCTATGTAGAGAATGTTGGTTAAGTCTGAGAAGCATATGTTTTTATACTCCTTTTTATAGAAAATCACTTATACACAAGGGTGATCCTCTCAAACTCAGTTGAACTATTTCGTGTACATGTATGTTTCCAGAATGGGGTCCCTGGTATGTCAGACTAGCTCTAAATTTGCAGGAGCAGAAAGGGTAATATATTAGCTTTCCTTTAGGGGCGAACCCCATAGCTAAGGTTGCAAAAGGTGTTCAATCACATTGCACTTCTTGTTTTCCATGTTTTCTTAGGTAACATGAACTTTATGATGGACACGGAGGGGAGGTAGGTGAATCAAGATTCACTCACAACTTTCCCATCAAATTCACCTTTTAAATGAAATATTCAATGTTTGGTCCTTTTTGTCACAAGCGAAATAACCTTAACTAGATAATCTAAGCTCCAAGTCTGGAAGCATTCAGATCAAGGATTTTGGTTTAGGCTCATCTCTGGTCAAAAGCACATATAACCAGAGTTGTTGCATGATTTCAACTGAAAAGCATAAGAGACTCAAGCCATTTTAGGTCAAAGCTTAGCACAAGTTTGACAGCAGGCACTCTAAACTCAGCAGAACTTTAGATGGACCAGGCCAGAATTGTTGCGAAACATGTCAGCGTATGTGTTTTGCAGGATACTGCTGATTTGGTTATGAAAGTTCAGTTGTGCTTTGCTACAAACAAGATATATTGCACTTACCTGAGTATGATGGGTGAATTAAAGACAAAGTTTCAGTATCAAACTTGAATCAACCTGTCTCCCCTCAACTTCCATCACAAATTTCTTGTTACTTAAGGAATCATAGGACTGGAAGGCACCTCAAGAGGTCATCTAATCCAGCCCCCCTGCACTCATGGCAAGACTTTCTTTTCCTTTTAAAGCATTTCTTTTCCTTTCTTCAGGAATGCTTTGTTATGTGCTGAACTACACCTCTTGACACACTGCAAGAATGAGCATTCCCTTTGACTCTACTTTTCTACTACCCTACCCTCCACAATCAAATTAAGAAATTCCGCATCCCTTTATTTTAATTATTCCGAGTACTTGCTGTCAACGACAAGGAAGGGGAGAAAGCTCATTATTTTATTTGCTAATTATTAAACACTTTTTGTTCCTCGAGTTAAAAAAGAGGCTCGGTGTTAGCTTGATGCTTTCCAGTTTGATGTTATCTCCACAAACCCTCCTGGCTGTGGGTAGATTGGTGTCCTGTGATCTGTCAACTGTCTACTTCCTTTCTCTTCCCCTTCTTTCCTCATGTGCCTTTCCACTCTTTCTATATTCCCTCCATCACCCCAAAACCAAATGATCCTGTTTTAACAAATAAATACCAAATAATATCGTATGATTGCTAAAACTTTGCACTTTCAGTACATGCAACATTACATCTGTGGACTGCTAAATACTTTTCAGATGTGAACTAATTAAAACCTCCCAGCATTTCCAAGGGTGTATGAGTATTTTATCCCATTCTTTGATACAAAAGGAAACTAAGGCACAGAAAGCGCAACAACCCTGCTGGATTAGAAGTCTGGGGCAGAGTTGGTCATAAATGTCAGTAATTCCACTGCAAAGACTCCTTCTTCAACTACCAGACATTACTCCCTAACGTCAGAAAAGAAATCTTTTAAAAATAAACCTTACACACAAGAGCAAATCACTTTTTCTTCCCTAAGGGCATGACTACACAGGAGGGCTAAAGCCGAAATAAGCTACGTCAATTGTGTAGCTTAAGTCAAAGTAGCTTATTTTGGCTTTTGGCGCTGTCTACTCAGCAGGAAGTTAGAGCACTCTTCCTCCAACTTCCATTACTCCATGTACAATGAAGGTTACAGGAGTCGGAGTAAGAAGTCCTCCCACTCAACATTATTTCAACATTATGTCAAAATAACTGCTTGTAGTGTAGATGCAAACTATGTTATTTCGGAATAACATCAGTTGTTGCTAAATAACGCTGCTGTGTAGACATAGCCTAAGGGACCAATCCTGCTCCTACTGAAACCAGTACCAAAACTCCCACTCATTACAATGCAAGCAGAATTGAGTCTTCATTTTGAGAATGAATTTGCTGCTCTCAGAATCCTGGATCTATCCAGTAGTGAATGAAAAGAAAATCCTTTAGGGATTGGAGACTGAAATTCATCCTCACACAAGAGGTTCCATTTGACTAAGTCCCCATGCAAGATACACGTTGGACCTGTTCCTATTACAGCCAATGGCAAACTTCCCATTAACTTTCAGGATGCAGGTTCAAGACCAGTGTATGGATTTTAAAAATCTGATGGTGGTGGAGGAAAAGGAATGGATCTTCTAGTGGCTTGCTGCATAAATGGTCTGAACGCAAATAAAAATGGAGCTATAACTCTCTCCCCTCTCTGTCCTAATCCCACAAACAGCCCATGATGTGAAATCATGGAGGGGATGTTGGCACAGCCTATTTGTACTGGCTGACAAACTTTCAGATTCATTAAAGCAGCTTCCCTCTGCTGATCTAAGCCTGCCTCTGAGTATAATCATGAACAAGGCTACGCCAGAGCAACTGCAAATACTGAGGCTCTCTTCCGAAGTGAGGCAGGAAAATATATTGAAATAATCATCAGGGTTTTTTTTAAAAAAACCTTAACGTGCTTTAAATATTCCTGGCATGATTAATGGGATCTTTTTGTGTAGCTGTTGGTGAGTGTCCGTGAGTGACTCTTTTTCTCTTTCAACGTCTACTCAGGGGGCCAGGATTTACATTTCAACACAGCACCAACAGTCCTCTCAACTGGGGATGGGGAGGGGGGAGGATGTTTGTGCCCTCCCATCTCATGTATCCTGACCAGTACTACTGGTGCTGTCGGCCAAATTCTGCCCTCCTTTACACTTAACCCGGCTGTTTTCCAGTTCTGCCTCAGGGACACCTGTGTGATCCCATTACGGGTTTGCCTGGGTGTCGATGGCCCTGTGGTTGGAATTTAGCAAAAATTTCTGTCGAGGATGCTCAGCAAGGAATAGGGATGTCAATGGGGCTGCTCACCTACTTCAGTGCTTTGCTGAGGGGAGCTCTGAGAGACTTAGGGCTGCTAATGACTAGAACTTTGTCTTGGATCTGGGCCTGAATACTGCTCAGTGGGCTGTTTCCCTCAATGCAGCAGCTATGGCTCATCAGCTTCTCTTCCTATCCGCCCCTTGCAGCTGTGCACCCCAAGCAGCGCAGCTGGCAGGGCATGTCCCAGATGATCACTAGGAGGAAAAAACAGCTTCTGTTTGGGCCTAGCGAATAGATAGGGTTATCTACCTTCCCTCTGACCTTGCCCTGTGAGGGGGATAGCTGAAGGGAGTATCTCTCTTCCACCCAGTCTGGCCCTGAATGGAGGGCACAATAGGGGAGAAAAAGGAGGGATTGGCAGTTAGGGTTGCTAGATGATTTAACAAAAAATACCAAACACTCCCCCCTTCCCCACCCCCCCAAAAAAATACTGGGAAAAAATTCTGTTGAGCAAAAAAAGGGGGCAGAGACCAAAGTTGTTGAGGAAAAAAAAAGAGGGAAGACCAAAGTTGTTGAGCGAAAAAACAAACAAAAAAAAGGTGCTGCGCCTTTAAATGGCCCTCACTCCCCCCTGCCAGACGCGGCAGGGGAAAATTTTTGTCCCCGCTGGGCTTCCATCAGAAGGAAACAGGAAATACCGGACATTTCACATGTCCAGTATTTTCTGGGTTTTTTACCAGACAGGGGACCCGAATAACGGACAGTCTGGGCAAAAACTGGACAACTGGCAACCCTATTGGCAATTAAGCTGCATCCAGACCCATCAACTTTAGTTACAGATTGTGGGAGGAACTGTGGGATCATAAATGCAATGCTAAATTCAGTCTCATGCTTCAAAACATGCTGATTGCTTCCTGTGACTGGGAGGGAATTCCCTGTCCCATATATCGGGTTTCATTATTGACCAGGTGTTTTATGGTAGGGGACTTCACCTATGTCTGAAGCATCACATATGGCTGAGAGCTGGAGGTAAGATGCAGGAGCGGATGGAGCCCTTGTCTGATCTGGCCTGGCAAACTCTACATGCCCCACATTTTCAATGGGACAGCACCAGGCTGGCCCTCGCGGAGGAGCAGTGCACCATGATTGACACACTGTAGGAGGAATTTAAAAGGGAGCCCTCCCCAACCCCTTTCTGAATTCACTACACCAATATTCTCTCAGCCGCTCTCCTCTGCACTTCCACCCTTTCAGGACGTTATTCCAAAATAACTTGGCTGTGTAGACGTACCCCTAGTGTGGGTATGTCTACTCAAGCTGTAAATCGCACCCCCAGCTCAAAGTGTAGACACACCCTGAGAGCACAGTTCCTCATGATGTATGGTATTGTTAGAGCAAGTCTTCCATAGTATTTGAGAAGGGTTCCTAATTAGTTTTCAAGAGCACCAGCACAAGATCTGTTGAGGTGAGGACCCCTCTGTCTGATACACTCAGCTGGAGCAGGAGAAGGCAGTCTATTGTCACAGCCAATGTGTGCCAATAACTCCCTTATCTCTCATGAACACACCATTGCACACAATAACCGACAGAACAGACTCACCAGAGAAGGGCAACCTCACAATCTTTGGGTCCCAAGTTACCCAAGCAAGTGTTTGCAGTGGGAAGGGGACAGGTAACCACCTCTTTCCTCTATTCCAGCTGCAAAGAGATGGGATCAAACAGCTAATTGCTATCCTGTTATCTGAGGGCAGGATCGGTCAGTGAGTTGCATCTCTCGTCTATCACATTGACTGTGAGACAGAGATAATAGCTGGGCTTAGGAGTTTCAGCACCTGTACAAAGTCTCAGGCAGTTACTTGCATTTCCGCTGGATATGAAACAAGGGCAGTTAACTGGGCTAAAGGGTTGGGGTGAAGAACTGAGAACCCAGAGGCGTTTGTCATCTGTCTGCAAGGTCATTTCATAGCTAAATAGATTTTGAGGCCTGAAGAACCTATCAGAAATCCTCAGAGGAGTCTGCTGCCACTCCTAATCAATGACTGCTTTGCCTGTGAAATGTTGCCTCTTCTTATTTTATTTGATATGAGGAAAGCTGGTCAACATCCTGGATGGGCAAAATTTTCTTGTTACAAAAGATAGGGCATTGTCAAAATCACCATGTTAGGTGGGGAAACAGTCATTTCAATATCCTTTTTCGTTTTCCCCAATCGGGAAAATCAAAATGAAAAAGGCCATTTCAAAAAAGTCTCATCACTTCATTTTGATTAAAAGTGTCCTCACTTTTTTGTTCTTGACACTTTGGATTCAGAACTTTTTGGAATTTTCCAGTCTGTGAATTTTTGGATATTTCAACTTTGAGAACAGAAATTCAATTTGAAATGTCCAAATTTCTCATAGGGCAAAAAGACTCCTTTCCAACGAGCTCTACATACAGGAACTAACACTGAGCAATAGTTATGACACGCGTGTTCTTCGGTTTGCTTTTATTTTCCCTTCAGCAAGTAAAAAAACAATCTAGCTTTTAAAATATCAATCATCATGCTAAAGGACTGGTGAGGTATGGTTATTTATTATGCATATTATGATAGCATTTAGATGCCCTTAACCAAAATCAGGCTCTCATTATACATGATCATGTCAGAGACAAACCCTACCTGAAAGAACTGCTGCTTTAAATAATCATGACAAAGAAAGTATTGGAAAAACTTTCCAAGGCCTCACTCTCACAGGCCTTGGGGGAAAGGCCAATCCTCGCCTACAGACAACCCCCTAGCCTCAAACAAATTCTTTCCAGTAACTATGCAACACACCTCCATCACAATCATCCAGGAACCCACCCCTGCAATGAGCCCCGGGGCAACTCTGTCCACACATCTACACAAGCAATTTCATCATTGGACCCAACCACATCAGCCACTACATCGGGGCTCATTTAACTGCACATCCACTAATGTGATTTATGCCATCAAGTGCCAGCAATGCCCCTCTGCCATGTATAGTGGCCAAACTGGACAGTCTCTACGGGAAAGAATTAATGGACACAAATCAGATATTGGAAAAGGCAACACACAGAAACCTGTTGGAGAACACTTTAACCTGCCCAGGCACTCATTAATGGATCTTGTGTTGTTTCAGGCCAATTCCAAAAGCCAAATACACAGAGAAGCGTTGGAACTGAACTTCATTTACAAGTTTGGGACCCATCACAAAGGTATGAATAAAGACATCACCTGGCTAGCACACTACCTTCCACATCCTAGAGATTTAACCAACTAGACAATGGGTAATTACGAACAATTTGCACCTTCTCTATCAGCTTCATGTAACATGAACACTCTAATTCACTATTTCCTCCCATTCTTTCTCCTTCCGCCACCTCCCGCTACTCCCCCCGCCTAACCCCTATTTATTTTGGAACTGGACTTTTAATACTCCATTCACTTGAAGAAGTGGTTTGTACCCACAAAAGCTCATGAAACCATCTACATGTTTTGTTAGTCTTTAAGGTGCTGCTAGAAGTATTAGTTGTTTTTAAGTGTTTCCAGTTACAGACTAACTCAGCTCCCCCTCTGAAGAAAAGAGTGTTATCCTTATTTTACAGATGGGCAGACAGAGAGTAAATTACTTGCCCACAGGAACCCTGTAGTAGAACGAGGAATTAAACCCAGATCTCCTGAGTCCCAAACCAGTGCCTTAGCCACAAAATCAACTGTCCTTTCTGAGATGAATAGGTTCTGTACCTCAAATGGTATATTTTATAGCACTGTTGGAAAGCTGACAGAACAATAAGAGGGAAATGAGGCAGAATCCATGCTTTGACCCCATTGTCCTTAAAAAGAAAGAGATCGCACAAGTATTTTCCTCCACAGTAAGCACATTTGGGTATGTCAGATTTCTATGAAAGCTGTGTTCAACAGGTCTTAGAATAAGCTAACATTCATGGACTGAATGTATCATTTCCAATCATGTTTCAGGGACCTGATTTTAGCAGATAATTGAAAACTCTGAAATGACCTTTAGATTAGGTATGTGGGGCAAACTTCCTCCCTCGATCTAGAAGCTTTACACTTTGATGCATAGTTAAACAGGTCTGCAGTGTCTGTCAGTACTAGCAATACAGAGCAGCATAAATCTGTAATCACAAAACTGGAGTTTGCTATGCAGAGTTTTCTGTCTACCTCACAGGGGTCAGAATGTGCAAATGTCTCTTTCTCTTTTTTTAAGCAATCTTGTGATGGGGTGTTCACCCCACATCAGCCTTGAAGAGGTTTATCATGGTGCATCTAGGGCCAATTAACCTTATAGGCCACACCTGAGAGAGTTTGGTTTGATTGAAAATGATAATGGCTGGTAAAGCCCAACTGGGAGAGAACTCAAGCAGGCTAAGATATAAAGCCAGGAAGTTTGAAGCAGAAAAGTGCAGCAGTGTGGACACTAGCAGTCACTCTCCAGGCTTAGAGAAGGAAAAAAAGGCAACCCAGGGAAGGAGAGAAGTCTAGGCTCTTGGTCCTGAGGGAAGTGTTTAGCCACAAGAGTGCAGAAAAAGCCTGTGGGAGGAATGGAAGGAATAAGAACAGAGAAAGAGCATTGAGGTTAGAGATTCTGTAGTCCTTGGTTGCTGATTGTAGGGTGTCTGGGTTGGAATCTGAAACAGCAGGTAGGCCCTTCTCAGCCAGTGGGAAGTGGCACAGGATTGTGGGAGATACCACAGGGACTTCTATATCCTGGGAGGGACGGAGGGACGGCTAGTTAGTTGCCAAGCCAGAGGACTGAGTCATGAAGGGAGAGAAAGCACCCTGAGTCACAGAGAAAGAGTGAGTGACAGTAAGGGATCTAAGATAGATGAGAGTTGATTCCTACAAGCAGGTGCCCCAGTGATGAGCAGACCCTGTGACAAACAGTCTTTGACAATTAAATGTAAACCCAGCACTCTTCCCTCCCCAGGCCAGAACCCACCTTACCTTCAGGGCATCCCTTATCCCACCCTCCCCGGGGCTGCCTGGCAGTTGGCCATGCCGTCCCAGGCAGGACTTGAACCCACCACCCTATCCCCTAGGCCACACATCAAGGGCACAATCAAGTGATAGCTTTGGAAAGAGAAAGCAAACCTAAGTACATTAGTTCAAAGGCTCAACCTGGGACAACCTCATTCTGACATACAAAGTCATTGTATGTAATTTATGCATTCTCCCTGCAATAAGAAAATAATACAGCCTGTATCCTTCAGCTTAAAGAACTAACCTGAGCTCTCACCTGAGCTTTTGAGAAACTTGGCAAACCCTGGCACAAAGAAAAGAAAGGAGAAATGGTTTCCTTGCAAACACCGACCCAGCCAGCTCTTACATGCCTATTAAAAATAAGTATTTTCCTTTAGCGGGCCAAAACTCTGTCAACTTACAATCGTGCTACTACAGAACACTCTCACATCCAAATTTCTCTTCTACTTGGGAAAAAAAATACATGCAATGGTGCAGGGCAGGCAGCAGTGGGATTAGCTACGACTTCAGTTGAGCTCCTACTTTGTGACTCAGATAACAGGTAAACGCTGCATCCTGTTGGGATTCAATACACTCATCACCGCTTTTAAGGTTGTAGTGCCAATGACTGATTGTAGCACCACACCATGGCCTGATCTTCTAAAAACCCAATCAATTGCCTGAAATTAGACAGGGGGTTGTGCTAAAGGCTAGCAGAGGATGGGAAATGAACAACATTCTGTAGTAGCTGAGAGACAATATATGATCATATTTCTGCAGAGCACGGTGTGATGCAGACACAAGAGGCCAGAGAGCAATTTGTGCATGAAAACATATGCCCTCGCTGCTGAATGCTTTACTGGGCAATCTTCACGCACTCTGTTTCTATGGGATATTAAAGCTCATTTACATTAACAAGGAGAAACATCGTGCCCCTGAGTCATATACATCTTTCATACATTTTCTTGCATTTTTAAAAATCATGCTCTGGAAGTGGGTATAACGTCTTAGGACAAACCCCTCCGTTTTCTAGCTAGGACTTTGGAACAGCAAAGAAGCATCTGTCCCCTTAGGAGCTATTCAGTTTTAAAGCTGAACCTAGTGAACACTGGGGCAGGGTGGAGGTGGGACTCCCAGCACAAGCAGGTGTAAAGGTGCTAGCTGTGATTGAGTGAGCATGCTCTAAGTAGCAGCGTGGCTGAGGGACGGACTAGCTGCCTGAGTACGCACCTAGAATCTCTGTCACCTCCACTTCCCGCCTACATGTCCCCTCAGACAAGAATGTAATGCAAAGGTGGTGACTGCGGCTAGTTGTGTGCGGCGCCTGTGTGGACATATAGCCACGAAGAGCCAGACTGAGGAAATTCACTTGATGTAGGAGAAACTGAAATCAGATGCCAATAATCGATGGCCTCCACCATTGTTCTAGGCTATATGTAGATCAGTGATAAAGTTTAAACAGAAAAAGACACCCCAAATCAGCCTCTTAAATATTCTGGGAGGGAAAAAGAGGGGCTGCGCATGTATGACTTGTTTTCCATTTCAGCAAGCAGTCGTGTTGCTTGGATGAGAGAGGGCCTATCCTGCATGATGTCAAGTGCTTTCAGATCAGTGTTCGGCTTCCCCTGAAACCAACCAGTAGTAGAAAATACTTGACCGCTTGTTGGATATATAGCTCTTGTGTTCTACTTGAGCAACCAAGCTACGTAACTTGGCAGAGCTTAAATGTTGCCCATTTAAGTATTAAGCCATATGGCTCAAGCTGATGGGTTTGACTTGGCCCATTCTATTGCTCACATCATTGATAGGTGTATATCGTCCTCTTGCCATGTCTTTGAATGCTTAATTAATAGTGTATTTCCACGCAGGCTCCATTTCAACCCAGGAATGGAAGAGAGTCACTTGCCACAAGTCTGAGTTTCCCCATTATTGAATTGCCACACTGCCAAACTGTTAAATACACCTACTACAGTAAAGGGGGTGCATACACGTACACACACACTCTTGTGGTTTTGTGTGCTCTTTTGGTGGCTCATCTTTCAGTCTCAGTGGCCTGCTATCTGCATTTAAACAAAGCAACGGTGTGGCCGAGAGATACTTCACTCGCATAAAAGAAAAGCTTTACAGACATTGGATTCCGTGAACACTTACTGGTAAAGTGTATTGGAGAGAGAATCCTTGGTAGTTTTAGCCTGGCTCCCTCCTTAACTCGGCTGCATGGAAAAATAAATCTCACCAACCCAATAAATGCCAGTCCTTCTTTTATGGCCCTGACTACTGGCAACCTGTGCAGTGAAGCCAAGGGTTCCATGAGCATAGAGTTGGAATCACCAACTTCTAGGTGGGACGCCCTTCAGGCTAGAGTCAAGGCACACTAATGGGGTAATGTGGGAAAGCCTGAACTGATACCTCCCCTGAAGTACCTGCTCATTGCTGTGATCCAGCAGAGCTAATGCCAAGTACCATACCAGAACCCAGCAACACTCCATCTAGCTCATTACCATCTCGCTGAGAGTGGCCAAGTTTCTGTTTTGGAAAATGAAATAAAAGGTAGGGTGTGAGTCAATGTAATCTGACAGTCCCTTATGGCTCGCCGCACAACTGAGCCTAATGACCCTGATTTCTGTTGCACTAGGCACTGTACACACACAACTAAAGAGAGACCCAGCCCCAAAGAGATTACCTGCTGAGGACATGAAGCATAAAAGCTCTTGTAATTTGTTTTTATCCAGAAGTGTGAAATGCCAAGGAGAACTTGTCAATAACACAGAAGACCACAAGTTCCTAGGCATCGCACAGTTCTGTAGCTCAGTCGGCTTTTTTGCAGGTGATTAAGGCCAAGAATCCATGGCAGCAAATTTATCGCCATGGCTGAATAAGGATGAATTCACACATGGTTGTATGTGACTGTATTGACGGGCTTCTTGTCAACTAACAGGAGGTACGTGTCTGAAAATGGTACATGGCCCTTGAATTATTTAAGAATCTGATTATTTTTCGCCAGCCAGGCCTGGAGAAACTCGTAAGAGGGACTAAGGTAATTAAAACCAGAATCGATCGAAGCATTTTACACCAAAAGAGGTCAGGGCTGAGAAGCTGAGTCAAGAACAGGGAAGTTCTTACCAACTTTCTGAATTGTTGGGATAAGGGTCATCAAAAAGCCCAAACTTTTTGAAAAAATATGTTTCACCTCCAGCTTGCACTGTCAGGTTTCCACTGCTGAGGGAAACAGCAACAAAGTTCTTCACTCCAATACAAGATTTGTGGCACAGCCGCAACTGGCCTGGGATGGGTTACTTGGGTTGGAATGTGGGGCTTAACATCTCAGTGTCGATATTCAGGCTCAGGACGGAGCCGGGCTCTGAGACCACACAAGAGGGGATTGGGTCTCAGAGCCTGGCCTCCAACCCGAGCCCAAAACTTTACACTGAAATGTTTAGCCCTGCACATGAGCCTGAGTCACCTGTCCTGGGCTCAAAGACCCAGTACTACATGTTTTTTTATTGCAGTGTAGACATATCCAAATGTGTAAGTCAGGGCAGAGCCAACTCTGGGAGAGGAGGATTTTCACTCTTTCCACAATATGGCCGACATCCCAACAGAACGATGGTCTTGTTGATGTTCTCATTTGGTATATCATAGACCTATATCCCCACCCATTCACTATTGACTAATCCTGGTGTCCGCCATCACAATTGCTTACATTAAAATTAGGAAAAGGATGTATTTCCTGCTTCTTTAAACTAGACATTGGAAACAAAGAGGAAAGCTACCACCATATGACCCCATCCCTCACAGGGGTGTAGTGCCAATAAATACATTGTTTTAGTGGCCAGGGCAGAGATACTGTGGTAATGGGGCTGTAGTGTTTCAGAATTGTCTCCACCCTGGGACAGTTACTTGAGGTCTACTCTGAAAAGCAGGTGGTGGTGGGTGTGTGGCAGGGGAAGAAACCCAAATGACCCCATACAGATGAGAGGGCTGTTAGTTTGTACATGACAACAGCTGGCACTACCAATAATATGCCTGACGGCAAAGGTGGGCAAGCATAGAGGGTCTCTGAACCCATGAGAATCAGCAAGTGTGGAGTCTGCTGAATAAGGTGGTGGGCCAAAGAACTAATGCCTTTTCTCTCTGCTTCCACCACTTTCTCCAAACTATCATAAATAGCACAGGCCCCACCTTTCTCCCTCTGCTGTCTATGAGAGCATTCCAATGCCTATTTCAGGGAGACAATTAATTTAGCATGTGCATCTTCAGCTCTGGCATATTTTAGTTATTATCTGGGGTGCATCCTAGGAGGAAGACCATCCAATGGATAATCATGGTCTACTGGATAGTTCTGGCTCCCATAATGAAAATGAGACTCTACTCTTCTTTTCTATGTTATCCTCCCCTCTCCCTATGGTCGATATTAATTTATTATACATCTTAGACTGGATAATTTTTCCACCCCGGGAAGCATTCTGAACACAGGACTCTATTGGAGAAGCCCTCCTTCCTATTGCCATGCTAACCATGTTATGGGGATTATTCAAGGGGCATTTTAAAAGATAGCATGGCTATTTTTCAGAACATTAGGAGGAACTTTGGACCCGTGTTCTCTCTCACACCCAATAAGGCAGGTCCTCAGACCCAAGTCAGCATCTGAATTACAGCTGAAAACACCAAATGTTTTGCCTATGGTCTCTTCAGCACGGGTATTGGACCCGTGGCACATTAAAAGGTTGTAGCTGAGTAAAAAGGGTAAAGCAGCACAACAACCTAGGATTTGGAAGACCTGAAATTAAAGTCTTTGGGTGGATTCAGGCAAATCACTAAGGGTTTGTCTACACAACAGCCAGACACCTATCTGGGTTGTGTGTCTGCTTCATGGCTGTGTAGACTTCCAGGACCTTCCCACCTCACAGGGTCCTAGAGTCTAGGTTCCAACCTGAGCCCCGAGGTCTGCACAGCCATGAAACAGCCCGAGGCAGCTGGCATGGGCAGTTGTCTTGTTGCTGTGTAGACATGACCTTAGTCAATCTGTTCCCCATCTGTGAAAATGGGTAAATAACATTTTCCTATGTCTCAAGGGTGCTGTGATAATAAATACATGAAGAGATGGTGTTACTATGGTAATGGTGGCCATATAAGTACTTAATATAGAAAGCAGGTTAACACTGTATTAAAAGTGCCTAGGTACAATCAAAGTCTATTCTATTCTATCCATGAGATCTATACTAATTCCTCTTGAAAAAGGAGGCTTGTCCAATGTCTAGGACAGCATCCTCGACTGCACACGCAAATGCTAAGGGTGGTGAATCACCAAAATGCCACTTCTGTCAGCTGACTGCGTAACATGTCTGATGCTTATATTCTCTCTCATGCCTCAGCCCAGCAGGGTTAAGGCACAAGGTTCCCATGGCTCGGATTCAAAATGGGAATTGCGTAGAAAGGATAAAATGAAGGGGGCACAAAAGCACACTTGTAACTTTTCAGCACCAGAGCTCAGCCCAAGGTCTCCGCAAACGGAGCAGTGGCTACTGAACAAGGCAGCTCAATTACTTCTTGTCACACATGGCCAGATGGTGAAAGCATCAGCTTCAATGCCCTGCTCTGAAAGCACCAGTCTGGGCACAACTGTATACTCTAGCTGAGGAGCTGCAAGAGAGTTGGTAGATGCTCCCAGGGCTAATATTACAGGGAACATTGCTGTGCACCAATCCACTGCACACAGAAATTTTGGGGTGGGGTGGAGTTGGGAGAGAAGTGTAGGGGAAAGAGTAGCTAAAGGAAAAAGAGAGCACAACAAATACAATCTCAGACTGGTCATTTTCTGCTCCAGCTTTTGTCTTCCCATTTATCATGTACATAAGAGAGCTAATGCTGAAGGGGATTCAGAAACATGTTTCAAATGTATAGCAATAGGAACTCAAAGGCCTTTGGAAAGGCATACTTCCACCCATATATGATTCCTGGAAGTGAACAATGTCCCTTCCTCAAAACCAGACAACTTCTGCTTTTTCAAAGGCTAGGCTGGAATTCCCCTTCCATGTATTCCCTGAAGGCTTTTTCCCCCCACTTCCTTTCTTGACTCTGAAAACGTACACCAACAAAACTAGCCTCCTTCTAGTTAGCCACCTAGTAGACTGGACTTCTTAAAATCCCTTAAGGAGCTAGAAATATTCAGATTCTACTCAGCACTCTTGCTAGTTAATAATAATAATAATAATAATAATGGAGAGACTAAGGCTATATCTACATTGCAGTGCCATTTCGGGAGGCAGAGGTATCCCAAAATAGCTATTCCGTGTCTTTTGAGCGCACCTGTTATTTTGAAATATAATGGGCTCACTATTCCGACATCCCTGTAAATCTCATTCCATGAGGAGTAAGGGACGTTTTGGAATAGCAATTTATTTCACAATAAGTGCCATGTAGACAGCGCCAAACTTTGAAATAAGCTATTTCAAAATAACATTGAAATAAGACACGCAATTTGCATAGCTCACATTGCAGATCTTAGTTCGACCTGCGGTGCAGTGTAGATGTACCCAAAGGGTGCAGGCAGATGCTTGCTTAGGACCAAGATGGAGGGTTGTACTGAGTAGCAGTTTTAATGATATTACTCCTATGGGATCTCTGGAGAAGCTTTCTAGCGTGGGGAATTTTCCTTTTTCTTCCCCCAAAAGCTGGTTCAGGACTGCATGAGCCTTTTTTTTGAATTCTGGCTCCAGGCTGCTACACAAGTTCTGTAGCTTACTTGCTGCTGATTAGTTTCACTGATTGACGAGGCCAGCTAGTGGTTAAAGTAGACCAAACAGAAGAGGAAGTTCTTAATGTTCCTACCATGGAGGAGGGTGAGCAGAAAGGACAGCCCTCTATGCTGTAGCAGAGGAGAGTGAGTTATACACCCCTAATTCTCTCCTAGGTGCTACAGGAATTCTTTCGCCATTCCCCCCGAATAGCTGAGGGACACATCTCAGGTTGGATTTCCCAGTCTCCCTTTGCTGAAGTTGGTTGATGGTGACACAACTAGCTGCATAGTCGAATGAGAAAAATATTGCCAGGCCTTTGGCCAGTCATTCTGGGGTTCGTAAGCACCCGTTTCTGGGAGCTAATGCCCCAGCTGTCATCCCAGGTCTGGTAGCAGGAATGTCAAGCCCCTGCATGCACTTCTCACCTCCAGTAAAATAGCTAGCAGCTTCCCATGGGGTCTCAGATACCAATTGCTCTCCTGGAGATGAGGAGCAGCTTAAACTGCTAGTTGGTTCCCTGGAGGGGAGTATCCTGCTGTCCTGAAATGGCTCTATTGTTTGCCTCCATCATGGCTCTGACAAGTCTGTGCCCCCCTTGCCACACACTGCACCTCCTGCTTCCCACTCCCCATTTCCCATTCACCCATCCACAGTCCCTTGACTGCCCTCAGAGTCCCAGCTTTCTCGCACAGAATGAGGCATTGGCAACCACATAAGCAAAGTGAAGCCAGCAGAGCTGACAGCCTTGCTGGGCTCCTGGGCAAAGCAGGGGAGACTGCTCCCCATCTGCAGAAGGGGCAGAGCCTCAGGCAGAAGGGGTAGGGGTGGGGCTAGGCAACCCTTAGTGCTGCCCAGAGCGTGCCACACCTCCCCCAGGCAGCCCTCAGCACTGCCTGGAGCACACCAGGTGGCACTCTGGGAGCAATTTAAAGGGCCCAGGGCTCCGGTCACAGCAGCAGTCTGGGAGCTCCAGGCTGACCCTTTTGTATTGTTGGGCCTAGGAGCAAACTGGCCCATTTGCCTTCTCTCTCCTTGGCAGGCCTGAGTAAAACTCAGCATTCAGTCATGCATGGGTTTAATCCCATATCACGAAACAGGCTGGAGAGGACTTGCTGTAGCTTTTTCCTCATTTATCAGGCAAAATAAAAAGAATCACTTCCTTCAGGGGATTCCTGGCACAGATCTCCAATAAAATTCCTAAAAAGCAGGAACTTTCACTGGAAGCTTTCCGAGTGATTTACATAGTTTAATGAACTGAGCCTCACAATACTCAAGTGAGCCATCTAAGCCTCCCTTACAATGTCATCTTTTCACAGGAAGAAAAGGGCATGTGGGTTCCAGAGAATAGGCTACAAAATCCCAGAGTTTATAACCCCACTGACTAGAGAATTTGGCCACTGACTTTAGGATAGTTCCAGAATTGCCAATTCATGGATTTCATCATGACTCTCATGATATCTGGAATCCACTAATTAGAGAAGAATTTCAGCTTACACATTTTTAATGGAAGTTTCAAGCATTCAGTTGCAGAGAACAGCTTCAAATTGTGACCCTGATGCACTGAAAGATCTCAGAAACCAGAAAGCAAATAAAAATGACCCACATTTCCTTGGTTTTTTAAAATCACGATTTTAAGCCTTTTTTAAAGCATGGCTTACAACTTTTGAATGTTTGGAGCTGGTTTTATTGTAGTTCTGTAATGTGCGTTGGTATCCTGTCTACACATAATACCAATCTGTGTAACAATCCAGTCAGTACTCTGCAGTATTTTAACATGGAAATCCCAAACAGTAAGGCTATGTCTGGACTGCATTGCTTTTCTGGGATGCTGGAGAATATGTAAGAATAGATAGGAGTTATGCTCCATTTAGCCAGCCAATGGGCCAAATGAAGTTTCAGTTGAATTTGGAAACTGTCCCTCTTGAAAATCCTGTAGAATTTAATAATTTGTGTTCCATAGGAAGTGTTCTTAAAACCTACAGTATTTAGTAGAAAGTGAGACTCTTTATATAACCATCTATAGCAGTAAAAATTGTACTACATTTTAATAGAATGGTCCACGCACCTACCTATGGAAATTAACACCTTCTGAAGGCGTCCTACAGAATTTAGGAAAGTTACCTTCTAGTTTAAGCACCTTTCTAGGGTAGAATTTTATATTATTTGTTTAGTACTCTGGGAAACATTTTCAAAAGAGCCCATCTTCAAGATAGGCACATAAGTGACTGGATTTCCAAAAGGGATGAGCACATCAGGTGTAGATGCCTTTTGAAAATCTGGCCATAGGTATCTCAGTGAGAGCTGCTGAGGAGTTTTGAAAATACAGCCATTAATTTAGGTGCCTATCTATATGGGAGCTGAACTCTTCTGAAAAATCTCATTCCAACTCTTGGCCGTAAGCGCTTAGAAATCAGGTCGTGAGCACAGTTGAAAATCTAACCCAGTGTGCCGTCCTGTTAACTAGCCAGCTGAATCAGTTTAGAAATTTGAGCTGGACACACCTATGTGTTCCCTACAGTTTTCCCTCTTCACTCTTACCTCCTCCTTCCTTCACTCCTGTTGTTAATCTCATCCAACGGCTGTGCCTTGTCATAGATTACACAGTGAGCAGTTTGGGGTAGGGAATGTTTTCTCTCAGTCTGCACAGCACCTAGCAAAATGTGCCGTGGTCCTTGACTGGTGCCCAGGCATTACTGTAACACAAATAATAAAGAGTATTTCCGACCCACCTGTGCTCCTGGCTTGGTATAGGTGCAACTGAAAGCAAACAACATCTTAAAGCCCCCCCCCCCCCGGGGGGGGAATGGAGAATAGAAACCAAATAATTTGGCTGCTGGAAAAGTGAATTAGAAGATCCAGTAAATTGGAGAGCGGGGGGATAAGCAGCCGGTTCACCAGGGTTAGTCCTGGTGAATGTGGTTCACCAGGGTTAGTCCCTGAGGGGCTTCCAGACACTTTATTTAACTGCATAGCCTCAGGTACTGCCATTCGCAGCTCCCAATGGCTGTGGTTCGCCATTCCTGGCCAACCGGAGTTGCCAGAAGTGCCCAGAGACAGGCCACCACTTCCCACAGCTTCCATTGGTTGGGAACGGCGAACTGAGACCAACGGGGGATGCAACTACATTAGTGGCTGTATTTTCAAAACTCCTCAGCAGCTCTCACTGAGATACCTATGGCCAGATTTTCAAAAGGCATCTACACCTGATGTGCATGGCCCTTTTGGAAATCTACATGGATAAATAAAGCATCTAGCAGCCCACCAGGGTCCACATCTGACCTGTGGGCCACTTATTGCCCACCCCTGTACTAAATAAACACCACAATTTAACGGTGTGACAATTGGAAAGTATTGAAGGGGGCCTATTATGCTGTGTCTAGACTACATCCCTCTTTCGACAGAGGGATGTAAATGAGGCACTTTGAAAGTGCAAATGAAGCGGGGATTTAAATATCCCGCACTTCAGTTGCATAATCGCATCATGGCGCTCTTTCCAAAAAGCGCCATTTCGAAAGTAAAACTGCGGTCTAGACGTGGTTCTTTCGAAAACGGCAGGCTTTTTTGAAAGATCCTGTACTCCTCAAAAAATGAGGTTTACATCCCTCTGTCGACGGAGGGATGTAATCTAGAAGTAGCCTTAGACAGTATAACTCCTTAAGATACACACTGTGCCAGTCACAGAATTCTATGAGGTTCTATCCAATTTTAAGGGACCACTCACCCGCTTCTCATGTTTAAACCTTCCATCGGACATACAAGTGATACCATTGTGAGCATCTCTGATTCTCTCTTTTGCCCCTGATTTGACCCCTTAGAAAACACACATTTTTTTTAACAGGGTAAAGAGGACGCAAAGAGGAGCAACAAGGAATAATTTTTAGAAAATCATGTTTATGAAGAAACAGCTGTAGCTGCACTACCGCAATCAGAATGTCCAATGGAGTTAAGTACCAATATATTAAAATGTGCAGTGTAGTTGTAGCCATGTTGGTCCGAGGATATTAGGGAGATAAGGTGGGTGAGGTAATGTCTTTTATTGGACCCACTTCGAGCTCTATTAGCTCGAAAGCTCATCTGCCTCACCAACAGAAGTTGGTCCAATAAAAGATATTACTTCATCCAGCTTGTCTCTCTATTATATTCGAGAAGCAGGAATAGCTATAGGTTGAAATGCAAAAACCATTATAAGCCCCGTCCTATGATTGCTCATAACTTTCTCAAACAGATTCCATTAAGTCTGAAGTTTTCCACGGTTGGTCTCCACCCGGAGGTGACATTTCTTGAAAATGTCAGTAAAATCTGTTCAACCCTATTGATCTCTGTAATTGCAGGAGGCTGGGAGCAAAGCTCTTGCCCCTCATGTTCTGATCATAAACTTGGTGCACACCACTCAACAAAGCTGAACCAATATTGTTTATTGTTTACAGTTTGGCTTGGTCTGTAGTTCTCACGAATAAACTGTGTCTTTAGGAGGTTGTTGCAGCAGTTTTGATGATGTGAATGCGGAACATTTTGTTAGGTCCATTTAGTTGCTCTGCTCAGTTTGAACCTTAAAACATTGTCATTGCCTAGACTGCTACATTTGACTTGGTTGGCCTGCTCAAATGGCACTTCAAATATTGGGAATGCTGTGAAATGCCATCTAAAACTGCAAAGGGAATTTAACTTCTTGCAAATGTAACAATCTTTTTAAGAAGTCTAGGATATTGCAAAATCAAGTGGGGAAGGGACATCGCCCTGGAGGTCACATAATGTAAAGCAACGGGCACAAATCAGGGAGCTTCTCTGCTGCTGTTTGTCTTAATAAATGATCTGCTAATGCCTGATGTATTACAAATGGTATTTAGTTAAGCCTCAAAACATCCCCACGGACATAAGTACTATCCCCATTTCATGGGTGGGGAAAATGAAGGCACAGAGGGTATATCTAGACTACATGCCTCTGCCGACATGTACGAACGAGGTTTACAGGAGCGGTCGACAAAAGCTTCCCCTGTCAACTGATCCGCGTCTTGACTCGCGCGCTGTGCCAACGATCAGCTGAACCAGCACAGCGTGGCCGCCATTTTTATTTTAATGAAGCCGGGGATATTTAAATCCTGGCTTAATTGACTATGTCGGGTAGCCTATTTTACATGCCTCTGTCGGCAGAGGCATGTAGTCTAAACATACCCAGAGATATCAAAGTCAACACTTCCAGAAGTGATCACTAATTCTGAGTGGCTTAGCTTTTGGGCGCCCAACTTGAGACATAAATCTCAAATACTCTAAGACATAGACACCCAAAACTAGTGGCACCTCAGTCTCTCTTGTTCTCTGCTTGTGCTACACAACAGTCTTGTTTTCTGGGGCCTGAAATGCTTAAGTTTAACCCAAATTCTGCATTCAATACGGAGATAATTAACATCCTCTGTTATACAGGAGGTCAAGCGAGATGATCCTTCTGGGGGGGAAAAAGATTTTTTTAACTTCCTAGGAACCAGTTTCTCAGCTAGTTAGACGTGGGTCAGCTGTTCCTTGAGATAGGCAGAGTGCCATGCAACTTGAGTGAATTTTTCATAGAAGACCTTAAAAACCTGAAGTTCTCTTCAATATGGACATTAAAGAGCCCGTATTGCATTTGGTAAGAGATGGGATTTACCACAGTGTATAACTGCAGAAGATTTCATCTCTACTGATCACCATTCTTATTACCTATGCATTGTTTGGCTGCCTTCCCCCTTCACCCGCCCCAAAAGGCACAGTAGGTATACAAAGTGCTTTGAGACACAAGTTGCTATATAAATGTAAATTACCATTACAGTGAATTCAATGTAATTGGGGCATGTTAAATAGGGATGGCTACTTGATTGCCTCCAAGGAAACTGACTTACCCTATGAGGATATAGAGTGAATAGTAACAACCAATGCGTAATTGGGACAGTATTAGCAAAATTTTGATTCACGAGGATTAATTTTGCTAGTGCTAATTAGTTACGCGATTAATCGAATGTTAAATAACTTTGCATTGGTAAAGCCTGGTCTCTTGCGGTTTGAGGCTGCATCCACTGATCTTAATGAGAGTTTTCTGATTGGCATCAAGATGAGAAGAAGCAGACCCTTAATACAGTAGATAAGTTTCCAAGTACAAATTAAGGGGTCTATCTTTCCCAAGTAATGAGTTAGCCTTCTTTAAGGGTGGCAGGACTCTAGTGGCATCAGCCAGAATTGTTCCAGAATGGAAATTTACACGGTTCATCATCACACTGGGGAGAAAAAAATAAATGGCAATTCCTTCAAAAAAAAAAAAAAAGCATTAATGAAACAGAAATCAAACACTGAAACAGGTATCTAGAAAAGCAAAATTCAGGTAGATGGCTCAGCCTTTTAATTGGTCCCTTGAACTCAAAATTTAGAACATAGTCTTTCCTCTAATCATTATAAATTAGCCCTGACTCTAAAATGAGCACCTCCTTGGTTAAGCTCCACACCTATCAGGATTTGTATTGACGAAAATGGGGCTTTATTTAGGCACGAAAGCCTATATCAATCAGTGCAGTATACAGCAACATCCAAGCTTTGGAACTAGTTTGCATTTGAAGCATCAATGAGATATGCATAACAAATCAAGTTTGGATGAATTCTAATCTGCAAGCTGAACATGCTGACCCTTGAAAAACAGCAAGAAGAAACTTTATTTGGATTTTTAAGCTCATTCGAACCAAGAGCAGTTTGGCCTGCATCATCACGGGAAGCTTTTTTCTCTTTGAAGGAATCACACTTGTAGGTACCATATGCTTCTGAGACCAAAGTCTTGTTAAAAAGTGATTGAAAAAAAAAGTTTTGTGGATAAAATGGACAGAATCTCCAAGCGAAGTTTTCAAAAATTGAGCCGGACTCCCAAAAATCATTAGATTGGCTTAAAAGTCAGGAGATTTTTTTAAAAGAAAATAAATAAATAAATCACTCTGGGCTCTTTCTATGTGCCTTCTGCTTTTTGATCTTTTCTGGTGCACTCAGGTCATGTTTTAAAGCTCTTTTCCACAACCAGGAGAGCCTGCAATTTTCTTAAAAAGAAAACAAAAAGTTGATTCTCATCAAATCAAATAATTTCCGGAGCTGGGAAGATTACTTGATAGCCTTCTGACTCTCAGGCTATGGCTATACTCAGGGCTGGCCCACAACATTTTGGCACCTGAGGCGTGGAGCTCAAATGACACCCCTATGCCCCATCGCTTGGGTCAAAACTTTGAAAGGTCTCAATTCTTTGGGTCCTAGTGGTGCCCCCCACAGTCTAGCACCTGAGACGGCCGCCTCAGTTTGCCTCATGGTAAGGCCAGCCCTGGCTACACTGCTCTGCCATGTCCAAGGAATGTGTCTGCTTTTCCGAAAAAAAATTTGGAAAAGCAGACGTGTTTTTTTGGCATCCCTGTAAACCTTGTTCTACGAGGAAGAAGGGATGTTCTGAAAGAGGTTTTTTTCCTGACATTTGGCCCCGTGTAGACGGGCCAAATGTCAGAAACACCTCTTTCAGAAGAAAAGAGGAAAAAGATGCGGTTCGCAATTTGCGTATCTTTTTCCGACTTTTCTTTGTAGTGTAGACATAGCCTCATTGATGTTAATAGGACTTCTTGCCATTGCTTATTAAGCAAGTGCATCAGTGTTCGTGGGATCAGGGCCTTGGCATTCATTTTTTTCCCCTCACAGAGAAAGAATGTTTATACACACACACACACACACACACACACACACACACACACACACACACACACACACACACACACACACATACTTGCAACAAACCAAAAATGTAAAATGTATCACTATGTAAGCATACTCCCCCCCCATAGCCATTCAACAGAGATATTACTGTGAATGTGTATTGACTGAGAGCAGACAAGCGTCCCAGAACTTCATCCTCAGAAATCCTTCCTAAATCTTCTGATAGTGCTTTTCTGGTGAGGTAGGAACATCTCACACACAAACCAAAGCACTCTCCTTCACTCCCTTCAGTCTGGCTGTCCATGGTTCACCACACTAGTTGCTGTGGAATTTATTGCATGCTGATTTGCTCCTTGTTGGGGGAGGAAAAGCCCTAGCAAAATACTTACATCTATAAACAACACTTTGTCCAGTTCATAGGTTTCTACTGAAATGCTCTGGCCAACCAGACAATTCAACATTGAAACATTTGCTGTTTACAGCAGCAAGGTACAAGACGGGGTCTCAGCAGACTTGTAATACAATGCAATGCTTGCTTATATGTTCTTGAGTAAACACTCTGCACTGCAAGCTGGCATGAGGCTATAGTGAAATATTGGATTGCACTGGTATGGTTACACCATCATTTAGAGATGTTCTTTTGATTCCAGTTACTGACCTAGAATTACCTTTGGATCTATCCTGAATGAGACAAATGTTCAAAGATTGTGATAGTACACAGTCGAACGAAGGGAAAATGATCCAAAATGGTTTGACTATTAAAGGGATATCATCTGTTTGAAATTCACATTTCTGTCCGGAAAGTTCCTCTTCAGTACTTAAGAGGAACAACTAAAAATTATAACTGAGAGAAGTCAGACAAAAAAAAATTCCTCCCATTTTGTTTATTTGTGCATGTGATAGCAATCTGTGTATAGTTGGACTTAGGGCTTTCCCTGTATGGTAGCCGACTTCTCTCTTGCTAATGAGATCATCCTCAGTGTCAATGTGAGAGCAGAAAAACACTCATAAAAATGTGAAGGGCCTTTTTAAATATTCAGGCCACAGTATTTAAAAAAATATATTTAATGACATCCCGTTAAGCATAACAAAACACTTCCATATTTCCACTATTAGTATGATGTAGTAAGAAACAGACAAGTAATATGTGCGGAACCCCTTATAATATGGCTCCATAATGTTAAATATTGTGGGGGACCAAGCATGCTGTACCGTAAATCAATGAGACTTTGTCACTAACTTGACGTGGGAGCATGAGCAAGACTCATTTATTTACAAGATGCCCCATTTCTGATGCAAAGAAATGAGCCACTTAGCAGCATTGTTTTTAGTAGTTTGTGATCTCATCTCCATATATAATTTTTTATGGGGTTTGTTAGAAAAATCAATAGCTTTTTACTTGTGTATATTAAAAAGATGCTGCTTAGTTAGCAATTCAGATTTTTCCCTTTATCAAAATGTTTTGCTATCCTCTTAAACACACACAGTACCCTCGTCTCTAGTTTGCCTATCCATGAAAAAGTCAAATAAACTATATTCTTTATGCCACGGGAGTTCACAGGACACTGTGATGCAGTTAGTTTACCCAGAAAGAGAAATTACCTAGAATTTGAAAACTTCTGGGCTATAATCAGAAATGTGCAAACATGCAGGACAAAAAGGGTTCTTTTGCATTCAGTGGGATAAATAACTTTTTATTGCAGACTGTTCCACCTTTCAGATACTATGGCAATCACCATTTCTGCCCGCCTATTGACTATCATAAAATGTTTCTGAACAGTACCAGTTATGGACACATTCCTATCCCGCTTGCAAGTGAAATAAAATAACTCCTCAAGGAAAAAAAAGTAATTCAAGCATAAATGGTGGGGCAGAGGTACTTCAAAGGAAATTATTGTCTACATGGATTGTCTTGATAGGAAGGTTCTGGACAAGAGAGGAAACTTTGTTTTCTTCACTCTTTACACTGTCTCCACTTAAAAGGGGAAACCTCACCGTGTCCAATAGGCCAAGCCACAAAGAAACACACTCCTTTACAGGACCCTCACAAGGCAAAGAGCGTGCTACATTCTGCTCCTGGAGAAGAGCCACAAAGCGATTAAAAAACAGCACCAACAGCCCTGCTCGTGAAAGTACACACTGCCTCCCTTCCACCACAGCAAACTTTCTCCAAACTTTCGAACAGCAGCTGCGACAGCCAAAAAGCCAGGGTCGCCAAACCGCCAGGGGCCAGGTATTCATTTAAACCATCCGCCGTGGCGTTGGGGCCAGCAGCGGCAATCACTCTGAAATATACTTGTGCACTGGGAGGGGGTTCCCCTCCCCACTGTATTCACAAGGACAGAGGCATTCCCCCTTTTGTGCAATGGGAATCAAGCTAGTCTGAGACTTGTTTAGAGTTGTCAAGATGCCGCGCACACGTCTGGCCAAACAAGCAAACCAGCCAACCCACCCTCCCCGATCATCTTGGAGAATTTCAAAAGCACCTACATTTTGCCCCTGCCATATGGAGGGCGTTTGCATATCAAACACTAACACAAGCGCGAGTTCAAATGTGCGGTAAGTTCTTCTCGTCTGAGAAAACAGGTCTTTCCTGCTCGTGCCAAACTAGCATTTCCATACAAACAAATGTTTCTATTGACATTTCTACAGACCTTTCTCCCCCCTCCCCCCTTCAAGCACAGAAAGTTCACATGTACTCTTCGTGTCCAGGGACAAACAGACATCAGGCTGAGCCAGAAATTCGCCGAGTATTTACTGCCCAAACTCCACCAGCCAACAAACAAAACAAGCTTGACTTCCCGGCTCGGTTATGCCAAGGGTTTCATTGTATATTTCAAGAAGACAAAAAGGCAACAGAGAGCAAGGTTTAAAAAAAACTGCATTCCCCACCCCCAGCCCGGTTCACGCACCCCTCCCAGAAGAGAGCTCACTTCGAAATATAATCTCTGCAATTCCCCCACGCTGCAAACACTGTCTGGATCGAGGCAGGTTTCAAAACGGGAAAATGGGTTTTTACCTTGATGCAACACTGAGCAGGAGCCTCAGACATGTCTCACAGAAAGGGGGGGAAAGGAGCGAGAGATCAGGAAGTTCTCAGTTTTTTTCCACTTTCCTTTCCTCTCCCCAACCCAGAAATCCTTCACACACAGACGTAATCATTTAAGGAGAAGTTACTCCAACCATCTTTCCACATAGCCCCAAAGATCCTGCAGATTTGCCCCTCGGAGAGGCAGCCTGCATAGTTTTGTTGTGATGTTTGGCTGGGTTGTTTGTTTTTTTCCTTTGAAGGAAGGGGTGAATATGTTTGATGTAATTTGCCGGTGTTGTGTTTTGAGATCTGAAGGGTGAGGCTGGTGTCCTCGCTCTCTCCCCCTCTCCGTGAATGTTTTCCTTCCTGGAAGAGAGAAACTGAAAGACAGAAGTGAGAGAAAGCTCTTTGCTCATTGATCTTGAGAGTTTCAGGGCTGAAACTGACGTGAATTCCCAGCACTGAGCTCTGCCTCTTAAAGGAGCCCTGCCACCAGGAAATACAAGCTCATGTTACCGGCAGGCAACAGGGAAATACATGCAGGGCATGGTAGGAGGAGAAAAAGAACGAGGGGAATCTGCTGACACAAAGGGGTTTCCAAATTTATGGTGAAATGAGAGAAAGGAGGGAGAGTTACATAGTTCTGCTCTCAAACCTGGGGCAGACAAAACAAACAAGAAAATGGGATCATAGAAGAAGGAAAGAAACAAATTGTTTTCATTGACAGTTCATTGCCCGAAGATCTGTTAACATTTAAACGCAGAGCTATCTGCGGGGAGGGGAGAGTCAGGTCTGGAATTGTTACATGGATCTTTACTCCCATAGCAGCAGAAGAATCCCCTAAAAATGTACACACCGTTAACAATGGTAAAGTGGGTGCAGGGGGAAGGGGGCTAAGGAAGAAAATGGATCACAACGTGAGGATCACAATGATCTGAGGAAATGCAACAATAGGCTTTGTTCTGCTTGCCGAACGTTGCCTCTTTAAGAAAATCTACCAGGAAATGGGAGCTCGGGTTACAAACTGCACACAGGGAAATCTGGGCAGAGAGGTACACATAGGAGACAAAAGCATAAAGGGGCAGTGAAGAGACAGAGAGGATAAAACAAGAAAAGAATCCTTTAGCCAGAGAGACAGAGGGGGGGAGGAAAAGGGAAATTATGCAGCAAATCAGAGGTGGAAAAGTTCCTTACCAGAGAAAATGCATTTAGCATTAAAAAGAGAGAGAGAGAGAAAGGATAGTAACACTTCCCTTCCCAAAGAAAAGAACTAAACTGCCTTTGGCATAGGATAGGTTTCAAGGCTATTCCTTTTAAAGAATGGGGTGGGAGCTTGCAAATGAGTCTTTAAATGAAGAGTAATGGCAACAAAAGGTGTTACAATAATTGTTATCTATTTGATTGTAAAATCAAAGAGATTAAGAAAGGAGAGAGAAGGGAAAGAGATCAGTTGTGCCCTCAACTCACCCAGGCTAGTCTGATATTCAAAGCCCTTTTCCCACCCCATTGAAAAAGTGGGTCTAGTATCCCAGGGAGATTTGGTGTTTTTCTCTCTAAAGGTAGAGAGGGAAGTTGTCATTTACTTTTTATGGTATGTAATCTGCATTACCAAGAAAACTGATTAAATTAGTAGCTAAATCTTTTCCATTTCTAATTTCCATTCTATAGTGCATTAACTGTTTATACAGTTATAAATTAGGATATATTGTATTGCATCTGACTTATTGAGATAGAGCACTACATATTATCAAGTTTTATGAGTGCACTCTTTGTCTACATGTTTATCTAGTGCAGTATTGCCATTGTCAGCTCCTGATACTGTGGTGGATTTCTTAAAATCCCAGGTCCTGGAGTCATGTAATAGCATGAGAATCTCAGCTTCCATGTTTAGGTTTCTAGCCTTCATGTTTGTCAAGAAAAGTTTGACCCTTTGAAGGTGCACAAAACACACATAAGGAAGTAAAGAGAACCCAACATGGTTAACCACATGATTTTTAAGCAAATGCCGTAATGGGAGGGGGCAGATTCCTTATTTTTGAATGTTAAGTGGGGGGCATCAGGCTTTTACCACACCCCTCTGTAGACTTATTTTATAGTCTAACAGGTTGCACAACAGGGAAGATACTTAGGCTACATTTTCATCTGTCCAGTTTCACCCAACTATTCCTACTTATCTTGCTGTGTTGTATTATCCTAAACAAGAGAATTCCCTCATTGACCTAACGCTGTCTCCACAAGAAGTTAGGTCAATTTAACTGTGTTGCTCAGGGCTGTGGATTTTTCACTCCCCTGAGTGACATAGTTACATTGACCTAATTTCCTAGTGTAGACCAGGCCAATCACTGGATTTAGTTCTTCTCTTTAGCTCTTTTCCCTGGGCTAATAAATTACTAGAAGCTAAAACTTTAGAGAAAGTTAAAATTAAGTAGCCAGCTGTCAAAGTACTTGACTGAAGCAAAGTGGGTAATAAATGGGGTACTTTGGGAGATTAACAACATGGGAAAAGAGTAATAATATGCAAGCAGTTAATTAGTAAATAAGACAGCGGTAACAAGCCATCAACAGCAGTGCTGGTTACATTTAAGGGCAGGACTCATAAATTAATATTAGTGCATCAGGTATTTAGAGTCAAGTCATATACTTCTGCCCCTTTTGGTGTTATAAGTGCCAGTGATGTAGGCAAATGTTGGTGATGGGAAAATGAGTCATGCTAAATGTGGGGTGAGCATTCCTATGAAAATTGTGTAAAAGGGTTTGAGGTCAAGTGTGGTAACTGTGTTGAGAATCAGCCTGACACATAAAGGCTGTATTGTACTCGAGCTAAAGAGATACAAACTGCAGTAATTGTTAACAACATCTTTGAGGAAGCTGTAACTAGGAAAAAAAGATGAGAAAATCAACACAGATACAGACTCATACTATAATAAAAATATTACAAATATTGCAGAAAAAACAGGTGCTAAAATATTAATAGAGGAGAAAAAGAAAGGTTTATTGTCTGTATGACAGAAATCATAAATTGCAGATGACAAACCGGGAAAAAAATCCAAAAAAGTGAAAATTATACCAAGGGTAAGGAAAAAATGCTAATGTGTTGTTAATCTATCAACAGACCACATTCATTCAATCTTGAATGAAGGCTATAGTGAAATATGACTAATATGGAAATCACAACCTTTTGCTGGAATGTGCATAGTTTGACAGCACATGGTCTAGAACGAGAAAAAAATATACTGAAAATAAGAACTAAACCAGATAGACTATGTCTCCAGAAAACATGGTTAATTGAAAAGCTTACAGTGAAAATTCCAGGATTTTAGACAAGACCAAAAACAAGGTAGAGATGGACGTGTTTGTACTTTCACAAGGGAAAGATTTAATTACACAGAATGTTGTTGAGATCCCAATGGAAAGGAGAAATATTTCTTTAAGGATGTAAGAGGTAGTCAATTATTTTTGTCAAGGTCCAAACTTCTTGGTCAAGAGTTAGTCAAGATCCAGACTCCAGAGAAACATTTTTTTTACACAGCAATAACAATGATGATGATGATAATCTACTATATGCTTCAGCGAGTTTGTCTATCTGTCTGTCTGTCTGTTTGTTCAAGAAAACCTTCTAAATGGTAAGAACTAGGACTACCAAATTCAATATACAGCTTCATTTTGTCATAATTTAATGCAAGGTAAGGGATTGGTTATGCCAGGAAAATGGGGTGATTCTGGAATGGGATTGCTTCTCATAAAGCCATACAGAAAAGAGACAGAATCACCAGACAAATGAAAGGGGTTAGCTGAGGGTACACCCTTCCTTCCGGGACTGCCCTAGCCTCAAGCTTCCCACTCTCCACCCTCTCCCGCCCCCAAGCACTCCATACAGAAACATTATTAGCTGTTCCCCTTCATAAGGGAGTGAGGGGAAAGTGCACAATTTGCTGCATTTCTCACTCTGGCTGTGAAGTGCAGGGGGCAGACAAACCTGGACCTGTGCCAGCCCGGGCACGTGCACCCATCCTCCAGCTGTGCCCGCTGGAGCTGCAGTAGTCATGGAGAGGTGCTTCTCACCTGGCCCCAAGATACTGTGATGAGGGAGGGCTGGGGTAGTCCGCTCTCCCCAAGGCAGCCTGCACACTGAACCCCTCATCCCCAAAGCAATAATTTTAATGAAGCATGTACATTTTCATTGTATTTTCCAAAAACAAAGATTAATTGAGTTAAGGACCCGAACAACACTGGGTAAATCTTCAAGTAAGTAAATAAAAAACTTTGCGGTCCTCTCAAAAGTGTTTGGTGATCTGGATTTGGCCCATCGTCCACTTATTGACTCTCCTTGATTTAACCCATGCGGGACATTAGAAAGCTCAGAATAACAAGAAATAATGCAGAATGCTATAAGACCATATATTATATGTGACCTAAACAGTCATAACTAAAATGTGGGGAAGTAGGACAAGTGATAATAATGGTGCATGTTTAGAAAGCCTCATTGACTAAAACAATCTAGTGGTTTAAAATGATGGCACCCCACTAGGGCTATGTCTAGACTGCAAGGATAACTCGGAAAAAGATATGCAAATTGCGTATATTTTTCCGCTTTACTGTTGAAAGAGGCTTTTCTGAAATTTGATGCATCTAGATGGTGCCAAATTTCAGAAAAAACCTGCTCTTTCAACACATCCCTTATTTCTCGTAAAACAAGGTTTACAGGGATGGCGAAAGAGTCCAAGAGTTCCTTGGACGTAGCATTGCTTTTCCAGGATACCAGAAAACATTCCAGGATACCACTACTATGCAGTGGGGAAAATATGAAGATAATATACTGAATGAAAAGTTTTATGTGCGGGAACTTGAGAAAGCTATTGCTATAAACAAAAATATGTCCCTCGACAAAGTTAATGTCTGCAATAGAGTGTTCAAATATCTTCCTGAAAGCAATTTCAGGATACTTTTGGAATTCTATAATATTATAGCACTAGCAGGTGAGGCCTGTCATTGACCGGGCAAAGTCATTTTGCGTAGATTACACTTACAGGAAAGTTCAAGAAATGAAATATATGTCATAGAATTTTTTATTAATGTGCTTGCAAAAGGAAAGTAAAAGAACAGTTTTAAATTTGTAGAATTACAACTTCAAACACTATTCACTTTATTGAATGGTTACCATAAATAGTAAATTTGAATCAGAAACTCTTAATTAGTGTAGAAGCTGGTGTTGGTTGAAATAAATATTGAAATAAATCAAAATAAAAAATGAAATTGAAATAAATCACTGGCACATAAAAATCTTTAGACAATGATATCAAGCAATCAATTCTGATTCTTTATAATATTTATCATATTAGTAGGTAATATGTGAATACATTCTTAAAAAGTAACTAACCAAACAAATATGAATGCCGAAAAAGGTAACTCTTATTAAGTAAAGCTTCCATTACTCTTTCCGTAACTAATATGAATTACTTTGTGATTTGTAACAGTAAAATTTTTCTTTGCACTAAAATAACAGTTGAATAGGCAACTTGATTTTAATTTTGTTAGCAAATATTTTTTACGGATTGTAATCATAATAGTCATTTCTTTTTCTAATGAAAAACAAAAATAATTACTTAAACCTTTCACTCAGCATATTCCAGTGTAAAAAGTAGTGCATTCAGCTAATTTAAGTGGCAGGATTGTTTATGCAAAATTTGGTATATGTTGGTAATCGTGAAGTATGGTTTTATTTTGCACAAATCCACAAACAAACTCTTAAAAATATATAGCAGATTAACAGTTCCCTGCTATGTGCCATTTTTATTGGTCAGGCCTTATTGAATATTATGGTAAATGATCTTCCAAAATGAGTAAGTTCTGGGATAGGTATCAGTCTATTTGCAGATGATTTTGCTCTATGGGCTAGGAGCAGAACCTTGAGATGGTAGTAAAGAGAATCAACATGGCATTACAAGAGACTTCAGTCTGGAGATAGGCATGAGGTTTAAAAAGAAAGAAAAGCTACAAAGAAATGTAAATTATGTGGGCATGGAGAATAAACATAGTTAAGAAGTTTACATTCTAAGGGTACTATTTGTTACTAAATTACTTTGGACAGCTCATATAGACTATGTTAAAGAAAAATGCAAAGGAAAGATCAACCTACTTAAAAGCATTGCTGGGACTAAGGCCACATTTCCATCTGCCAGAGGATCGATGTTCTGGCAATCGTGAGCTCAGAGCTTGATTTAGCAGGTCTAGTAAAGACCCTCTAAATCAAATGCTGCAGGCACCCCAGTCAGCGCCAATACTCCTTGCTGTCACAAGGAGTAAGGGTAGTCAACAGGAGCATTTCTTCCATCGACCTCCTGCTGTGGGGCTACCCCAGAAAATTGGTGCAAGGTACATTGACTCCAGCTACACAATTCACATAGCTGGAGTTGCATATCTTGCATCGATTTTCTCTACCAGTGTAGACCTGGCCTTGGTAATAGAAGACATTGGTAATAGAACAGAGCCTTGATCAGACCAATTATTGACTATGGCTGCCAACCTTTTGGATCAGTATAAAAATCAGAATTAAAAAAAATAATTTAATAAAAGCACAGGAAGTATGTATTGTGTGTGGTGGAGTTATTACAGCACTCATATTTGCTATAGAAAGTTGCTAGTGAAATGCCAGTTAAATTACAAATGAAATTACTGGACCTAAGTTTGAGCCAAATTAATAAGAATTGCAATGATTTGAAAGTACCCAACAAATATATGAGGATTATTAGGAATTAAGTAGGTGACCTATAGCACATAATGTTAATATTCCATATGCCATTTGAGTTAAAAGGTGGTTGCAGGCATTGAAAGACTAGGAAAAGCTAAACGAAGTCAAACTTTTTCATTGTGGGCAACATTAATTACAGCTAGAAAGCTACAAGTCCATATGTGGATTTAGATGTATTTTATAAACTTAAAGAGTAAAAAGGGGACAGTAGGTATAAAAATGAAGTGTACCAGTATATAGATGAAATGTAGAGTTGTTTTTAGCAAAAATGGCAGATGGCTCCAACAAAGGGGAAAAACCCCCACAAGAGCGGGTATGGTATTGTATTAGAAATTAGTATATATAAAAGAGTGTGTAGCTGTCATGACAGCCAAACTAGGAGTAACCATGCTAGCATTAAACTGGATTTAGATGTACACCCAGCATCTGCAGTCACTTTTTCAGATTCAGTATCAGGCCTTCTGGCAATAAAACAGTGAGTCTGTATGCAGAAGTGATTTAATTGATGAAATTCTATTTCCAGCAGCAGTTTTAGTTCATACATATAGCATTCACTTGGATCCAGCACATATTGGGATAATAGAGAATGAAATGGAGGAGAAAGCAACTAACAGCACTTTAAGAAATACAAGAACTAACATCAAAATACCTTTAAATAAACAGAAATTCAGAAGCCAAGTACAGAACATTTTAAAAGAGTAATGGAAAAAAAATGTGTATCAAAAAAGAGGAAGAATTTTTTTTGAAATTGTGCTCTAGAGTTGAGGATAATGACATACCCCAGGGCCTGGACAGGAAAAGTGGAGATGCTTTTGTTTAGAGTACTAGGCGGCCACTGTGGTTTAGCACACACTTTTTGAATATATAAACACAAAGAAGGACTATGTGCACACTCCCGGGTGGAAGTGAGTCTGTAAGGTCTTTGACCAAGAAAGAGATTTAAATGACTTAGGGCAGGGGTTCCCAACCTTTTTCGGTCCCCGTACCACCTTGGCTTTTAGTAAACCTTCCCGTACCCCCTATTCAATATGAAAGGAAATAAATTCTAGACTCTAGAATCCACAACTTTTTTCACTAACACTACTACTTTTGGAATATTTCAATTAGGATAATCTAGTTATTTACCAAATATTCCCCGTACTCCCTTGACAAGCTTCTCGTAACCCTTGGGGATACACGTACCCCAGGTTGGGAACCCCTGGCTTAGGGTAACAGAAGTTACATTACATTATTTAGCAAAAATACTGGGGAAATGGGGTTATGTTAGAAAGGCACTGTTACATTACCTGACAGACTCAGGGCAAAAGAAGAAAGTATAAATAGTAATAATTGGTGATCCACATCTGTTTGGTCAAGAAGAAAACGTCTGTAAGCAGGATCACGGGCAGCAAATAGGCTGCTATGGAAGGCCCTGAGCTAAGGTCTGCAGGAGTCTAGGTATGCTTGGGAGCCCGCCAGTCTATGCTGAACAACAAAGGGCACAAGGAACCAGAGCCCAGTAGGGGCTGAGACTGGTACTCCAAGGGAAGCAGCCAGAAAGATTCCCTGAAAAAGGCTGAGAACAGGATCCAGAAAGTGCACAGAAGAGAAGCCACCGGAGTGCAGAAAAACACTTGTTTAGGAGAGGTTTTAGTTTGGGCTCCCCAGCTAGAGAGTGTACACACCAGCTTGGACTGGCTGTAATCTAGCCCCCGCCTACAAAGACAGTTCTCCAGCGATCTCATTCCCGGCTTCTTTCCAACAGCTGTGTAACAAGCTTCAGGGGGTAGCCATGTTAACCTGTTTCAGTAAAAACAATGAGGAGTCCTGTGGCACCTTAAAGACCAAACACATTTATTTGGACATAAGCTTTCGTGGGCCCACTTTGTCAGATGCATGAAGTGAAAACTTCAGTTTGGCAAAGATATACGCGCATGCAAAGATGGGAGTGTTACACTCAGGGCTTTAGGATTTATGGGGACCTACGTGGTACTATTCAACTGGTGCACCTAAACCCGATGGCAGCCTGTGGGGTGGGGAGGAATGACAGTTCTTTAGAGCTGTGATTTTATGATCTCCAGCAACACACTAATGAAATATTTTTAAAGCAAATGTTAAACAAAGACCCTGTAGACCAGCGGTAGCCAACCCATTAAATGAAGAAAGCTGAAACAGCGATGGAAAAAATGCAAAGAGCAGCAACAGAAATTTTTTTGAGCCATTTTTGTTAAGAAAAAAAATAGGAAGAGCTCCCCACCAGCCCCCCAGAGTTGTTGAGAAAAAAAAGAAAAAAAAAAGACACTGCCCCTTTAAAAGACAAGGCTTTTTGGCCACATCAGGCTCCCGTCAGCCGCCGCCATCTTGGCGACACCATTTTGAATTGCCGTACCAGAGGGCTCCCCTGCCCCAGCAAGCACAGGGAGCTGGGGGCTGGGGACCATTTCTAGGGGTGCAGGGGCGGCTTTGCGAGCTGCACTTTAAGGGGGGAAGAGCCGCATGCAGCTTGCAAGCCGCGGGTTGGCCACCCCTGCTGTAGATTAACACAGTACATTCAGAAAGTGACAGTGTATACCTGGGATTGGCAAATGCCTGTTAAATGGCTTCATTCCCACTTGAATGGCTCTTTCACAGATTCAGTGTGCTGCTAATAGGGCAGGCAGACTGTGACAGTGCGTCGGGGAGCTCTGACCCTGCACCCCTGTAGCAGAGAGAACAGATTCTGCCAGCCAGTGAATAGAGGGGGTTTATTGCTTCTCCAGGATACAGCACAGCATAGACGTGATGTGGTTACAGGAGTCAGGGCCAGGATGCCTCAGACCCCTTGGGTTAGGGGGTCCATCGCCCCCCAAAACCCTCAGCACCCAGCTTAGTCTGTTCCCTTCATGCTCTCTAGCCAGAATCTGCCCCTTCCCCCAACACTCACTTCCTTTGTTCCGTCCCTTCCCTTAACTGGTAGGACCGGTTCAGTCACTGTCATGGGGGCCCTCAAGGTGCCCCCCCTGGGCAGTGCTTACAGACAGAGGCCAGTAGGGGTCATCCACAGCTCACACATAGCAACCAGCAACGTACTGACACTATATCACACAGGCTTTTTGAGTTAACTAGATCCTCTCCAGAGGAAGCAGAGCCACAGAACAAAGATAGGAAGAGGTAGGTGGGCATTAAGACGTAGTGGTGCCTCAAATATTGGGCTGCCCTACACAGTTGCATATTCTGCGTATTAGTAAGGATAATGCCAGTTACATTACTATGTGGACTGACTGGCCTCATTACCACTGGCCCTTCGCATAACAATGGAACACTCCCATCTTTGCATGTGTGTATATCCCAAACCCAAGTTTCCACTTCGTGCATCTGACGAAGTGGGCTCCAGCCCATGAAAACTTATGCCCAAATAAACGTGTTAGTCTTTAAGGTGCCACAGGACTCCTCATTGTTTTTGTGTCACAAGGGATACCATAGGCAAAAGCTCCTCAGTGCCTTGTGCTCCAAAGTGCCTAAGTCATTTCTGAAAAGTGGACTTAGGCTCCGTAAGTGGTTTTTGGAAAGCTTTATTCAAGATCTTCATTACCACTGCACCTGTCCCCACTGCTTTTCTGGGTTTTTTTTTCTTCTTACAGTGCAGTAGCACAGTCACTCAGCCATTACCGAATAGCTGATTTCAAATCTTTTATTAATGAGCCAAAATTCTCTCTAATATGTCTTCTTTCCCTCTTGTCTATTTACAAAATGTTCTTGCTGTTCCCCAATGCCCCATTGTTATCATTCACTTGTTCTACTCTTCTACTGTCCTTATCTTTTCCCTGCCTTTATCTTTATGCTGCAGGACTTAACCAACTCACTTATTTAGTTAGCTTTTCCTCTCTTTGTTCATGGTTATTTTTTGCCTTCCAAACTTTGAGCACACTTGCTGTTTCTTGCTCCATTACATTTTCCTGGAAAACTGAAGTTTGTGCTGACTTAGTTTTCCATTCTGTTTGGCATCTTCAGGTGTCTTCCACAGTCATTGATTTTAATATTTTCTCCTCTTGCATTTTACGAAAAAGGACCCCCAGTCCCGCAACTGGATGCATCAAAATCCATGGGTGTCCACAAGGGTCCACTTACACAAATCCAATGACAGGATTGGAGTCTTAATGAACAAAGCACAAGGGGAAAGTATTAAAATCTTTGAGTGTGAAAAAAATTAAAGCACACCTGTAAGTAAGGCATAACCGACAACTTCTCTCCTGGAAAAGTCAGGTAAGTCAATAAGGCATTGGTGCAAGACTCTTCCTGGGCAGATCTAATTGCAGAATCATCATTTACAGTCTCCTTTCTCTCCCAGCTTGCTTTCTAGAAATGAGTTAACCTGCACATCAGTACTCTATGAGCAAAGCATGCTGTAGTTAAGTTGTCCATGGTTGTAAGCACTAAAGTTACCTTCATATCCTCAGTCAAATTCTTCCTATTGGCAAAGAGTTCATCCTGTCTTGTGGTGCTTGGATCACGATGTTGTTCTCTACGAACCCTTAGAACATCTTTGAAGATCAGCTGTTGGCTATTCACCAGAAGCCGGAATAATTAGGTGTGTTGTATCCTCTAATTTGGAACTCTCAGACATGAAGCTTTTCATTCTTCTTTTCATAGAGCCTAAGGGGATATCTACAGTACAAGATTAGGTCAAATTTATTCAGATCGATTATCAGCACCCGATTTTATAAAGTCGAAAGTGCATGTCCTCACTGTGCACATGAGGTCGATGGAATGCGTCCCCAGTAAGGTGGTGATCTTTGACTTTGACAGCGATGGACTGTAGGTAGTCATCCCACAGTTCCTGCCACCCCCTTTACATTCTGGGTTAGTCCCAGTTTGCATTCTGGGTTTTGTCCCAATGCCTGATAGGACAAAAACTTTGCAGCAGATGGTTTTGGGTACATGTTGTCAGCATCCCATAATGAACTCATCTCCTACTTCTCCTCTCCCCCTCCCCCCCTCGCCCCCCCCCATTGAAAGCAATGGCAAACAATTTTCTCGTGCTCTTTTTACTCTGGTTATCCGTGCAGACACCATTGAAGGGTAAGCATGGACCCTGCTCAAGGTTTACAGGAGCTTTCGAAAAAGGCTTCTATTTTCGAAAGAACCACGTCTAGACTGCGGTTTCACTTTCAGAATAGCGCTTTTTCGAAAGAGCGCCACAATGCAAATATGCAAGGCGTGGGAAATTCAAATCCCCGGCTTCATTTGCAATTTTGAAGTGTCTAATTTACATCCCTCTGTCGGAAGAGGGATGTAGTCTAGACACACCCTAAGTGTTTTGGCTGGTGCATGTGGAAAAAAGAAGAGACTCCAGCCCAACAGCTTCAGTGGGAGTAGAGGGCACATGGCACCTTGCCAGATAAAGCCCCAGGTGAATGACAATTCCAGTGTGAAGGCAGCACCTACAACATAACTGATTTATCTGCTTTGCTTTTCAATAGTTCCAATGGTGTCATGATGTAGGGTTTAATAGCCTATTCAATCATACCTGACATTTATGGATCAGATTTAGTGTGCATGTATTAAGGATTGGTGGCAGTTTCTCCACAGTCTGGAGGCACCCAGCTAAGGTAGCAACTGGTTCCTATTTTAAAGTCATATTCTCTGTACCCACACTCTATATCCTTGGCTTGGAAAACCGATTTGGTCTGAAAACTACTAGATTTATTCTCCATCTCTGGAGATATTAAAGAGCAGGTTAGATAGACATCTATCAGGGAGGCTGCGTCTAGACTGGCAAGTTTTTGCGCAAAAGCGGCCGCTTTTGTGCAAAAACTTGCCAGCTGTTTACACTGGCCACTTAAATTTGCGCAAGAACACTGACGATCTAATGTATGATCGTCAGTGTTCTTGCGCAAATACAATGACTCTCCCGCTCAGGAAGAAGCCCTCTTGCGCAAATGCTTTTGCGCAAGAGGGCCAGTGTAGACAACTGAGAACCGTTTTGCGCTAAAAAGCCCCTATGGCAAAAATGGCGATCGGGGCTTTTTTGCGCAAAACTGCGTCTAGATTGGCCACGGATGCTTTTGCGCAAAAGCACTTTTGCGCAAAAGCATCCGTGCCAATCTAGACGCTCTTTTCCGCAAATGCTTTTGGAAAAACTTTTCCGTTAAAAGCATTTGCGGAAAATCATGCCAGTCTAGACGTAGCCGGAGGGTCTAGATGGTACTGGGTCCTGCCGTGAGGTCAGGGGACTGGACTTGATGACCTCTCAAGGTTCCTTCCAGTTATAGTGTTCTATGATTCTACGATTCTACAATTCTATTCAGAAGACAAAGGTTTCTGCTAAGTATGGGAGGGTGGGAGATCTATCAACTGCTTTTTAAGCTATAGATCATTATAAACACCCTGATTTGACATGGACTTTTGTCTTGTACCCTTTCTGGGTCAATAATGATGAGTTACTGCCCTGAGAGCTTTGCCAGTGACTTCATTGGGAGCGAGATCAGGCACTATATGTGAATGTGTGTTCTCCCCGATTGCATCTTAGGGTACATCTACACTGCACTGCTATTTCAGGATACTGGAGGTATGCCAAAATAGCTACCCCACGCCTACACAAGCTGCCTGTTATTTTGAAATATTTTTCGAAATAACAGGTGCACTATTTCTCTATCCTGGTAAATCTCATTGCACGAGGGTTAAGGGATGGCTCGAAATAGCATGTTATTTTGAAATTTGGTGCTGTGTGGATGTGCCAAATTTCAAAATAAGCTATTTTAAAATAGATTCAAAATAAGATACGCAATATGCATAGCGCAAATTGCGTATCTTATTTCAAGTTTGGGGTGCTGTGTAGACGCACCCTTAGAAAAACAAGGATATTTCTAATGGAAGCAGTTAACATAGCCAACAATGATGCTAACGCTATGGCCAGTGGAGGGAAATGAATGGTCTAGAGATGGGATAGGACCAGTAGTTTTCAACCTTGTCCATGCTGGGAACATAATGTGCAAACCCACCTAACTGAGATTCCCTGCTTCCATTTAGCTGCACAGGAAGGGCAATAGAAGATGACAACCAGGCACCTATTTGCAACATTGAGGTTGAGAACTTCAGACTGAGACAGATCTTTGTGGCAATTACCTAAAGGAAGTTAAGTCTTCAGTTGAGCTGGATGAGACAGGCCACAAGAGTGAAACGGAAATTGTTATTAAAAGAATAACTAACAAACACAGCTGAGTGATGGTAAAAGACAACACAGCTATAACTAAAACAATGGAGAGGGAAGAAGCGGAGCGTTCACACTACCGAGCCCAAAATAATATTTCAAAACAACAACTCCTGCTTTCCATGAGCAATAACGCTTATTTCAAAATGGTTATTTTGAAACAGCAGTTGTGTAGATACTCCACTGCTGCTATTTTGAAATAACTACTCCCCAGAGTCATTCAAATAATTACTCCCCAGTGCTTCCTGGGGCTTTAAATCGAGGTAGCGCATCCACATTAGGGGAGCCTGCCTTGGACTAATTTTGAGGCTTCCCTGTAGGATGGACAGGCCATTTTGAAATAGTTATTTTAGGAGTTATTATTTCAAAATAAGTTATTTTGAAATAATTTCCGAGTGTAGACATGCCCTGAGTGTGGAAAATCAAGAGCTGCCACTTCTAGGATGGCAAAGAGGAGTAGTTTTGGTTAAAAAATGCCGTGTGAGAAATGAAGAAACAATATTTCACTCTGAGATGGCACCTTACAAAGAGTACTTGGGGGTGGCTCATGGGAGGGAGATTAAAGCGTCACTATCTGCGGGAGGAATGTAACCCACCCACATGACCTCCCATGTGACTTGTTCCCACCCCCAGCCCAGGGATTGCTAGTCACTCTGTCCTTTTCCAGGCAGCTTCCAGCCATGCCGCCTGCCTGAGATGCTGCCCAGTGCAGCACAGCAACTACACGGGAGAGAGCAGCTACTGCATAGCACAAAGCTGCATCCCAGATAGACAGTGTGGCCGGAACTGTGAGAGGAAAGGCTCTGGCCCTGCCTCTTCCCTTCCCTCCACCTGCTAGTCCCCTTGCCTCCCCTTTGTCATTTCTGGGAGGGGCATGTGACCATGTAAGCCCCTCCCACACATCACCCCAATCATTGCTCCCATTTTAAAGCTGGGAAAACAGGGTATGTCTACCCTACAGCACTAATTCGAACTAACTTAATTCGAATTAGTTAATTTGAACTAAGCTAATTCGAATTAGCGCATCTAGACCCAAAAACTAATTCGAATTAGCGTTTTGCTAATTGGAACTAGCGCGTCCACACTGATTGGACGCTGGGTCGCATTTAAGGGCAGCTGAAACCGGTTCCGGCAGGGCATCAGGTCAGTAGTTGCTTTGTGTGGCTGCTGTCTGAGGCTATCTGAGGCTCGTGCTTAAAGGGACCCCCCTGGACAGCCGGTTCTCAGCTTTTCCGCTTGCTTGCCTACCTCGCTGAGGGACAGCAAAGCGTTTTCCTCTCCACCTGCCTGTGTCGGTGGTTCCCATTGGGGACGCCGCTGCAGTTGGCACCATGGAGCCAGAGCTCGCCCTGGTCATGCTGCTCCAGTTTTTGGACTTGCTGCTGCAAGCCTGCCAGCAATGAGTGGAGGCTGCCTTGCACCATCTGGTGCATGTCAGCCCCCTGCCTCTCCCCCTGGCCTCCCTGGGGGTCGTGGAGGAGCGGCAGCAGCGCCCGGACGCCAGCGTGCCCCGCCACATCTGGCATCTGGACACCAGCAGCGACTGGTGGGACCGCATCGTCCTGGAGTGCTGAGAAGACCAACAGTGGACCCAGAACTTCAGGATGAAGAAGGACACCTTCCTGGAGCTCTGCAAGTGGCTCGCCCCTGCTCTGCGGCGACGGGACACTCGCATGAGGCCCACCATCCCCCCTCCAGAAGCGTGTGGCCATCACCCTGTGGAAGCTCTCCGCGCCGGACAGCTACTGATCCGTCGGGAACCATTTCGGCGTGGGGAGATCCACCGTTGGAGCAGTGTTCATGCAGGTACCGCACTCACCAGCCACTGGGCCGGGGGGGAGGGGGGCTGCAAGGAGGGGATGGGCCACCCCAGGGAAAAGTTGGGGGGGGAGGAGGCGAAAGTGCCCCGCACGGGAGGGTTCGGTCCGTCCCGGCCGTACTACACGCCGCCCGCGGAGGTTGCTTCCGGGAGTGGGGTGCGGGACAGTGCCAGGGAATGAACACTCCCAGCCACCCAGGCGCCCCAGTGATTCGCGGTTTGCTGTGTCTCTCTGCAGGTGGTCAAGGCCATCAACCTGGTGCTGCTCTGCAGGGTGGTCCGCCTCGCCAACCCGGACGTGGTCATCCGGGGGTTCAGCACCCTCGGCTTCCCCAACTGCAGGGGGGCCATCGACGGGACACACATCCCCATCTGTGCCCCGGAACACCAGGCCTCCCAGTATATCAACCGCAAGGGGTACTTCTCCGTCCTCCTGCAGGCCATGTTGGACCACCGGGGCCAGTTCACAGACATTAATGTGGGCTGGTCCGGCAAGGCACACGATGCCAGGGTGTTCCGGAACTCCTCCGTGTGCCAGAGGCTGCAGGCCGGGACCTTCTTCCCTGACCGCCACATCAGGGTCGGGGACATGGACATGCCCATCTGCCTGGTGGGGGATGCGGCCTACCCCCTACAGCCCTGGCTCATGAAGCCATACACGGGGCACCTTAACCCCTCCCAGAAGGCCTTCAATGCCAGGCTCACCAGGGCCCGCATCGTGGTCGAGGGGGCCTTCAGACGCCTGAAAACCCAATTTAGATGCCTCCTCACCCGCCTCGACCTTGCCGAGCACAATATCCCTCCCGTGGTGGCAGCATGTTGTGTGCTGCACAATTTATGTGAGTGGAAGGGGGAGGCTTTCCTGCCAGCCTGGATGGGTGAGGCTGAGCGCATGGCTGGCCAGTATGTGCAGCCCCGCACCGCCGCTGTCCGGGAGGCCCAGCGGGGGGGCTGTCCAGATCCGGGAAGCCCTGCGGGAGAGCTTCCAGGTGGAGGACTGAACTCTCCCTGCATGCCCCACTGGGGCCTTCTTCCACCCTCCGCTCCTTCCCCTTTCCCCTCCCTAATCCCCCTTCCTAATGTCAAATAAACACACCTGTTTTGCCAACAAAAATCTCTCTTATTGTACATAACTGGGGTGGGGAGGGAGGAGTGAGGGTGGGAGAGGGGAGGGGGAAACCTGGGAGGAGGGTGCTGGGGGGTGGAAGGGGAGGAAGGAAAGGGAAAGCTCAGGCTTGGGGGTCCTGCTGGCTCTCCCGTCTCGCAGCACTGCGGGTGCGGGGGCGTCGGGGGGGAGTGGGTATGGAGGGTGGGGCAGGAGGGACGGGGGGTGCGGAGGAAGCGGAAGGGGGAATAGGGGTGGGAGGAGGAGCGAGAGCTGGGGCGGCCGCAGGGGCTGGAGCAGGAGGAGGCAGGAACCTGTCCACCAGGGTCTGGAGGTGACCTCTGAGGGCACGGCTCTGCTCCTCCAGCACCTCCAAGCTCCGCTGCCACAGCCCCTCCCGGACCCAGTGGTCCTGGATGCGGAGCTGCTGCTCCAGTAGCCGCAGGTGCTGCCGCTGGTAGTCCTCCAGGTTCCTGGTGCGCCTGCTGGCCCGGGTGCGGGTGGCTGTTGCAGGCGGGGGGTGCACCCTGCAGTCCCAGGTGCTGCGGCTGTGGTGAAACAAGAGCAGTGGTCAGTTCTCCCTGGGGACACGGTGGGTGAAACCCAGCCCCCCTCTGCAAAGTGAGGTCGGCGTGTGGAGAACGGGCCAGGGCCCCTGCATGACACCCAGCTGCTGCTTCATGGTGGGCAAAGCCCAGGCGCACGGTCCTTGGGCTCCCTATCCCCCCACACCCCCTGTACACATAAGGGGAGCATGATGGCACTCACATGTGGAGCCCTCCCCGGCCTCGGACGACACAGCCAATGTGCTCTATGGGGTGCCTCGGGGGTCCTGGGTCCTGGGCAGGCTCCCTGCAGGCTCCTGGCTCTCGGCGTCCTCCTCCTCCTCCTCCGTGCCAGGGACGAGTCCCTCTGTCCCGGGGTTGATCACCACCCGGGGGGCAAGGACTGCGTGAGCCCCCAGGATGCGGTCCAGGGCCTCAAAGTGAGGGCATGCCTCCGGGTCGGCCCCTGGCTGGGAGGCCCTGGAGTAGGCCTGCCGCAGGTCCTTAATTTTGCAGTGGACCTGCTCCCGGGTCCGCATGTGGCCTCTGGTGGCCAGGCTGTCAGCCATGCGGCTGTAGACATCCGCATTCCTGTGGCTAGTGTGGAGATCGTGGATGTTGGAGGCCTCCCCCCAAACCTTGATGAGGTCCACGATCTCCACACTAGACAAGGCGGGCGCCCGCCTCTTGCGGCCCCGGGCAGGCTCCTGGGAGCCGCCAGCCTGGTCCTGGAAAGAGGCGGAGGGCTGGGTGGCAGCAGGTGGCTGGCTCATCTTGTGCCAGGTGCAGGGTCTGCTGTCTGGGTGCTGGCAGGCTTGCAACTGGCACAAGCACCATAGCCAGACCGTGGCCCTTTAAGGGCTCCGGGGCCGGGAGGGGGCAGAAGAGTTTCCCTGGTTTGTCCCAGAGTGGCCACCAGGACAAGCTGGGAAGGGCTAGCCTCCAACTAGTTCGAATTAAGTGGCTACACAGCCCTTAATTCGAACTACTTAATTCAAACTAGGCGTTACTCCTCGTAGAATGAGGTTTACCTAGTTCGAATTAAGCGCTCCGCTAGTTCGATTTAAATTTGAACTAGCGGTTTGTATGTATAGACGCTATGAAAGTTAATTCGAACTAACGGCTGTTAGTTCGAATTAACTTTGTAGTGAAGACATACCCACAGAGTGTCCATGCTGGAGGTCAGTGGCCGAACTTACATTAGAATGCAGGAGCACCTGGCTCCCAGTCTGCTCTGTGCACCAGGACACAGTGCAGCCTCCCCGCTGAGCAAGGGAAGAAGGCTAATTTCACAAGCACTTTGAGAGTGAGAAGGTTAGAAATCACCTAGGGCTGTTTCTATGAAGTGTCAGTGCTGAGGGCAAATTTCTAAGGAGGGGAGTGGAAATTCAGAAAAGACTGGAGATGAAGTGATTATGAAGAGAACAGGGTTGAGGAAATAGAGTGAAATGATAGGGAAGGAAAAGAGGTCATGAGATCAGATAGAGGGGGAGAAGGAGGAGGGGGAAAGTGGAAGCAGAAAATATCAGTGGGAAAAAAATAAGAGGTGAGGTGTCCAAAAGTTGTTGTCTGTTCATCTGTTACAGATCGACAGAAATGTACTTGGCTCTTATATAGTGCTGGTTATGTGTAGATTTACAGAGGAAGGAAAGTATCCTTACCTCCATGTTACAGGTGGGGGAACTGAGGTACAGAAAAGTGAAGTGACTTGTCACACGGCCGGAGAGCACATTATTCTAACACAAATTATTGCTACAAATGCTACCTGAAAGATGAGTAGGAAGGAATCACGCAGGGAACTGGACTACAGGCTGTACCTCCAAAATCTGGATGCTACTGGAGCAGACAGCCTGGGAGCCTAAGGGCAGGAGGGCCAGTTAAGTGGGACACCAGAGTCAGCAGCCCGGCTGGGGCAGCGTAGGACCAGGGCTGGATCCTTCTAGCAGCCCCCAGGAGTGCGGGGCTGGGGCTGGAGCCCTGGAGCTTCTCCCGGCTATGCAGGGACAAGTTGGTGCTGTGCCAGGATGGGGCTGGAGCCCCAAAGCTTCCCCCAGATGTGTGCGGGAATGGGGTTGGAGCCCAGCTATCTACCCTGGCTGCGCGGGAACAGGGCCAGAGCCCCATGGCTTAGCCCAGCTGCGCAAGGATGGGCTGAGGCTGCGCAGGGATGGGGTCAGAGCCCTAGCCCCATGGCTGCTCCAGGCTGCATAGGAACAGAGCCCCGCAGAAGGAGCCGGAGCCTGTCCTGCCCAGGGAGCCAGGAGTGGCTGGGCAAGCAGCCCAACCAGGCTGGGGTTGGGGGCGGAGGGCGAGGCAGGGTTGCCTGCTGGGGCAGCCTGCCAGCAGCAGGTGACAGGCTTGGGGGCCGGTGACAGGAGACATCCCTTAGTCAGGCATATTCTCTTGTTCGGGACCAGTCAGATCCCAGCGATGCTGGACCAGAGAGGTCCAACCTGTAGATGACCTTTTGAGGTCCCTTCCAATCCTATCATTCTATGAAGCTCCAAATGCAGTAGGTCAGAACAAGGGACAGGGGCGAGGGGAGGAGGATTGGCCTAAAAAGCCAAAATCTTCAGGTTATAGGATGTCTGATGCCTACTAAAATGCCTGATAAAAGCAAGAGATTGGCTCTTCTGTGCTTTAAGCTGCCGGCTAAGGAATACCCACAGGCACATGCATACACTAGCTCTGCCACTGATTTGATATGGGACCCCAAGCAAGTCTTTTCACCCCATTTCCCCCACTATAAAATGGGGACGCTCCTTCTCTACTGCACAGCGGCCTCACAAAGCTACACTCGAGAGTGTTTCAAAAGCACATTGAGATCTGGGGTTGGACGGGGCAAGATTGTTACCAACCCCCATTTCAAAAGGAAGAAAGTCCCCGTCATGCAACTGTGCTCCCCACTGCCAGCCTCAGGACACTGCTTGGTCATTTTATGCCAGAGAGCACTGTGGAGCTGACAGCCAGCAGCAGGTAACAGGATCAATAGAAAGTGAGAGGAGAGGCCCAGAAAATGGGCTGCCTAGTACTATGGGTAACCATTTTCAAAAGCCTCTAAGGCCCAGTTCCTCAAGGGTATTTATACACCACCTCCCATTGAAATAAATTAGAGTTAAGCCCTAAGAACCGCTGAGGATTTGGGCCTAAATCCATTGCCTTGAAATGGGACTTAGGCACTTAAATCACTTAAGTACTTAGGATTTAGAGTCAAATTTTCCAGTTTTCAAAAGTGCCTAACAGCCCACATCCTCAAAGGCATTTATTTAGGCATCTAACTCCCTTTGTTTTCAAGGGGAGTTAGGCACCTAAATATCTTTAGTGATCTACATGCCTAAATCCCTTTGATTTTTTAATCCTATCAATTTATAATCCTACTGCCCTGACATTTTTTTGATAGTTTCATTTTTTGTTGCCCTGTAAGAGTAACATTAATGCAGACTAAGGCAATGTCTATACTGCAGAGCTTTTCCGGGACACCAGAGGTATCCCGGAAAAGCTATGCTGTGTTCAAGAAATGCGTCCGCTTTTTCGGAACAATTTCCGAAAAAGCGGACACATTCTTTCGCCATCCCTGTAATCCTCATTGTGTGTGAAAGAAGAGATCCAAAAGAGGAGGTTTTTCCAAAATTTGGCCATGTGTAGACAGGCCAAATTTTGGAAAAGCCTCTTCTGAAAAAACAGCAGAAAAAGACATGCAAATTGCAGTTCTCAATTTGCGTATCTTTTTCTGACTTTTCTTTGAAGTCTAGACATAGCCTAGGAGAAGGAAGATGATGGGGAAAAAAATACTAATAATGAATCAGGTCGAGATACAGAATTGTTACAAAAGAAGAAGAGTAGGAACATAATGAAGCATATTTTTAGAAATCCTAGTTTAGCATCAGTTAAAAATCTCCATTATTTGAACTTTATCACCTTTCCTCTCTCTTTCTCCCGTTTCCAGTCTTCTTATCAGATGCTGAGTTTGCCAAGCCCCTTTGTGGTAGCCTCATCAAAGATGAGGAAAGCCCTCACACCACCATTTTTAAATCTGGTGGGAGGGCAGTTTTCAGTGATGTGTGTCATTTGTCTGCCTTTGGCCACTGCTATCTGTGGGATCCTTTCATTGGCGCCAGCTGTGAAAACTGGCTGCACATTGACCCTGCGAGGGACAAAGGAGCTCCCGTCTTCAGATTTTTCTGAAAACCATTTTTGATGACTGTTGTAAAGTGAGCCCTTGATCTTCCCCAACCTCTCTGAAAGCCTGTTTGCTTGATGATGAGTATGCCCTGCATTTCTGAGAGGCGCTGAAGAATAAGACACTCCAGCATCTTGCATGGCACCATGACAACAGATATGTTAGTCAGCAGCTGGCAACACTGAGTGTCTCCTTTCCCCGATTTCAGGAAAGCAAGGACTTAGGGCATTTGCCATGTCTTCCCAAGTTACTCTTCACTGACCACTGGCAAAAAGGATTCACATGAAGAACTCTAAGAGTTCCTTCTAACACACCCTTCTCATTGGTCTTCATTAAGGGCAGTGCTGCCATCACATGGCTAAATTCAGTACCACAGAGCTCATTCTGTAGGAGGGTCTTGAATTCAGTGTTTCTTCCTGGCATAAATGCGGCCTTTTGGTTGTAAGCAAGAAGGTGGAGACAGTGATTTACTCCCTCTTAAGCTGCTCCACACATCACCTGCTGTGACTGCCTTGTTTTTATACACCAACTAGCACATTTACCCAGCATTGCTCGGGTTCCCCAGGACAGGGGATGGAGAGTGTGAGGGGTGCAGGAGTCAGGGCAGGGGGCTGGGAGTGTGTGGGGTGCAGGACTTAAGGGTGGGGGTGAAGAGAGGCTTGAGGCGAGGGGCTGTGGTTGGGGGGATGGAAGAGTCAGGGTTGGGGGCTGAGGAGGGGCTCAGGACAGAGGGTGGGGACTGCAGGAGTCAAGACAGGGGGTGGAGTCTGGCCAGGGTAAGAGGGGCCATGCTGCCTGGCCAGGAGTTCACCAGCACAGTAACCTTACCTGTGTATGATGGCCAGCAACTATGCCTGCTAGCAGCCCCTTCCCTTTGATTTTATGAAAAACAATCGAAAGCCCAATGTCCTGGCATAACCATACTCTGGCCTTGCTTTAAGTTAGGATAAGAGGAAGTTGCCTACCATATTTGGTGGTCCAGGCTCTTACCATTTAGGAGGAGTTCATGAACAAACAGATTCACAGACGGATGGGCAGACAGACACACAAACTCTCTCAGCTATATGGGTTTAGTACTAGTAAAGGATGCTAGGTTCACAGCTTTAAATAGTGAAGTCCTCCATCCATCCAGCAAGTACAAGCCAACCAGCAAGCAATTTTTCTCTCTACTGTTTGAAGAAGTACGAGGGCAGGAATGTAGTGGATGAGTCTGAAATTAAAGCATTTGACTGGGACTCTAAAGAGCTGAGTTCATCTCATTGCTTTGCTACAGATTTTTGGTGTTTAGGAGTAACAGGTTAGAGTATCTCCTTCACATCTGCCTAGGCCTCTGGGAGAGAGTGTGGGTGCAGGATGAGGGATCTGTATTGGGGTAGGGGATTCGGGTGCAGGGGGTAGTTGGGAGTATGAGTATGAGTGTTAAGGTAAGTTAATTGAAAAATACACTTTTCTGCCTATGTAATAATAAGGCATAGCTCTAAATTAGCACTTTTCATCCATAGAACTCAAAGCACTTCACAAAGGAGATCCATACTTCTGCGTGCTGACCCTGATTCCAATGATCATCCCTGGACATCTGAGTTAATTACTCACTGACACCTGGTCTACACTAAAAATTAGATCAACCTACTGATGTTGCCCAGGGCTGTGAGAAACGGTGCGCCCTGTACAATGCAGGTTGACCTACAGGCCCATACGCGGGGTGTGTGTGTGTGTGTGTGTGCGCGCGCGCGCGCGAAGGGGGTGAACACACCCTCTCATGGTTCCCCAAGTAAGCATGCTCCAGCCAGCTAGGGGAAGGCAGCAGCAGCCCGCTACCCAAGCCTCCCCCCCATTCTCCGGCCAGATGGGGGATGGCTGGGGCTGATTTCCACACACCCCAAAAGAAGCGAGGCCAGAGATGGGGCTGGGCCTTGATATCGGGGGTTTGGGAGGGCGGGGAATCAGCCCCAGTCTTCTCCTCGCCAGTCAGAGCATGGGGGAAGGAGGCTTGGGCAGCACGCTGCTCCTGTCTTTCCCCGGCCAGCTGGAGCATGCTTACTTGGGAGAGCATGCTGGGGGGGTGCGTTCGCATCCTGGTGGTTGACATTTACAAATAAAGCACACACAGCCCCACAGAAATTCCTGCCTATAGGCCTGACCTAACTCCCCGGGTATGTCTACACTAGCCCCCTAGTTCGAACTAGGGAGGCTAATGTAGGCATTCGAAGTTGCAAATGAAGCCTGGGATTTAAATATCCCGGGCTTCATTTGCATCTTCAAGCGCGCCGTCATTTTTAAATCCCCTTAGTCGAACTCCGTGCCACGGCTGCACGGAGTAGGTAGCAATTAGGATCTCTGGTCGAACTGCGTACACCTCGTTCCACGAGGAGTAACGGTAGTTCGAATTAGAGATCCTAATTTGAACTACCTACTCCGTGCCGCGTGTAGCCGTGGGCACGGAGTTCGGACTAAGGGGGATTTAAAAATGACGGCGCCCGGGAAGATGCAAATGAAGCCCAGGATATTTAAATCCCGGGCTTCATTTGCAACTTCGAATGCTTACATTAGCCTCCCTAGTTCGAACTAGGTGGCTAGTGTAGACATACCCCTCGTGTGGGCATGGCTAAATCAAGGGAAGAATTCTCCTATGGACCAACCTACCATTTCTCAGAGGTAGGTTAACTGCATCTCTGGAAATCTCCTTCCATCAACGTAGGCAGCAGCCACTCTACGGTGTCCCAGCTGCAGTGCCCTGTCTGTGCCCCTTGTAGTGGCATCAGTATAGATACACCCTAAAAGGCGCTGGTCGGCTCACCACTTTCAGAAGCCACTCTGCAGGCTGACCCAGATCTGAGTATCAGTTACATTCAGCTCACGCTTTCAAGGTTTCCTTCACAATCATGAGAACAGCTAAAAATTTACGGGAGGAAAAAATAGTTTCTGAAGAACAAGCCAGCAGCTTGTCCCAACCCAATCCCTGTTTCCAGGGATCTTGATGCTGCTTGGGCACAGAAGGTGTAGATCCGGCTTCCTCCTGCAATAGGAAGGATTGGCTTTCTCAAGGGACTGGTAATGAAAATGGAGCTTTTCACCCCTTATTCAGTGGTGTGAATCCAGCTTGGGGGTGACTGTAGTGCCCCATAATAATTCCCAGAAATGTGCAAAACTGGCAAAAAAATTATAGGAAAATGTTTGCCTTGTATACCCTACAGGCTTCACCTTCCTATAAAATACGACGTGTGCATTTTCACTCCCAAAATAGCCAAGTTTGAATTTGCAGTCTGCATTGTGAAGCCGCGTTGTCCCCCAAATGTGCCTCTTTTCTCTTGGCTCTGTGCTGATTTTCCCTGCATGCTTTCTCGATGTTTTAATAGAAAGGTTGGAGAGGTGCTCCTCAAAATGGGATCATTCTTCTCAGTGTACCACAGACTGCTAAAAAGTCCCCATATTCCAAGAACTTTGGCCTTCACAAATATTTTACAGTCCTCTACTTGCTGCCATCAAGTGCCTGCTCGGCGATCTCTCTGCGATGAACTGAGGGTCTTAATGTAGTGACTAGTGGACAGGTGTCCACAGCACAAACAGCACCACTTTTGGTGCCTCTGCACTAGTGCCAGTAGTGATCTGAGGGACTGAATGACCTGGAGGCAATACTATCTACCTGGGTACCTTTAGGAGTCCAATGGCCACACTATGTTCGCAAACAGTAATGAGACCGAGCTGGCAACCTCCTGAGGAGGTAGGGAGGGAGAATTATCCTAATTTTGCAGATGAAGAGCTGACACACAGAATTATTAAGTGATTTGCTCAAGGTCACACAGACAGGAGTGGCAAGTTATATGGGCCCGTGGAGCCTGTGCTCCAGGAATATTCAGGGCCCACATCCTGGCTCCACCCGTGTTCAGTGCTGGGTTTCTCCATTGGCCTTGCCTGCTGCACCCTCATGCCTCTCCCAGAACATTTCCTGGCCCTGCCAGCTGCCCCCCCAGGCTATTAAAAAGGAGCCAGGGATTCCCGGACATTGCAACTGCCAGCACCGTCAGTACAGTGGGCCTAAGGCAGCTTCCCTAGAAACAGCTGGCACGTACTTCTGGCCCCAGAGCGGGGTGTCTCCATGCATTGCTCCCACCCAAGTGCCAACTCCACCGCTCCCATGGGCTGGGAACTGCTGGTAAAGGGAGCTGCGGGGGCAGTGTCTGTTGGCAGCGGTGCACAGAAACCGACCCCCCCCCCCGAAAAGTTCTAATGAAGAGCTAGGAATTATTATTCCAAAATAGAAAGGGGTATTTTTTCCAATTAACTTGCCTTACCTTAATACCCATGTTCAAGACACAGTTTAGCACCTTTTAAGCTAGGTTCCCATCTAGCCTAAAGTACGACCAGGTCAAATAATTTTGAAAAGCATTAAACTGTGTACGAGCTTTTTCAAATAGGTTAACCTAACTTAATTGAAAAATGCATCCTGCCTAGAGATGGCCTGAATGATCCTTGTTAAATAATTCTACCATAATTCCTTTCCAGATCCAGCTGTTGCAAAATATTAGAGGCCCATTAATGTGTTGTTGTTTTTTTAATTTGGAAACGCCTCCTCAAAACATCCCTGATTCTTTCCCTGTGTCCAATATTGTTGTACAGTGTACTCCACTCCATGTTTGCCATGTATGGTTTGTAATGAGATTAGTGGAGTGAAAATCTTTATGCAATTTAAATAAAGAGTCTCCTGAGTGTCTGGCATTACAAATATAATGTTCTGCTTTTCCCCAGGGCACTGATGTTGCATCCAGTAATTGTAAAGAATTTATCCGTGTCGTATTACCACGCATTTGATTTTAATTTTTAATTCGGGCAGTTTCAACTCTTCTTTGTTTCTACCACCGTGTAATTTAGATCATTTCAATCTGTTGGGTATTTGTTTTCCATTTACCACAAAAAGGCCAAAGCATTTCTTTGGATATTTTATAAAGTAGTTACAGTGTATATGGAAAGTCAATGGACAATATGTGGGGGACAATTATTCAGGTGTGCTATTATTGTCTTTTTAACACTTATCTCATCCCATTAATTTAGTGTTAGTGGGTCTTAATTCCTATAATTCTGCAAAAGAAAAGTTTGCATGGCTAATGTCCAGTTGCATTTCCTAACCATTTGTTTATTTTGATTCCTAGATATTTCATGATTTTATTGATCTTTGTAAAACTGTCACTTCTCAAATAATGGAAGCAGGCTAAATTCAGAGAGGTAAGACTTCTTCTGTTTGCCTTATCCATGGATACTTTGCGAAACTCTGGATCTGATTCTGCTCTCACACTGATTTCAATGGAGTTACTCCCGATTTACATCAGCAGAGCTGAGAGATCAGAATCAGTCCTTCCATTATCACTTCCCGTGTTTCTCGTATTGAGAGGGTAGGTTCTAATCTTACTATCTAAATGTCATATGAGACTATGTTCCTGCTCTTCAGGGTTTATGCTCTTAATATAATTTTCTTTGTTTCTTATTGCTCTTCAAACATTCAGGCTACATCTACACTACACGTTTTTGCGGCAGAAAATATGCTAATGAGCAGGGGTCGACAAATTATGGAAAACCCTACTCGCCATACAAAAAAGGGACTTGCCACCCTCCCCCACAAAAAGTGTTTTTTTAATGGCATAATTCCTAGTAAGAATAAGAACAGTAATTACTAATAAGTTATTAATAAATATCACCCAAGTTATTAATAAATATCTTATAAACCTCTACCTTTTCTCTCTGCTGCCATATCTCCTCCCCTTGCTCCATCAGCTCCCCTGGTGCCTGCTGCCCCCCAACCCCTCACTCTCCTCTGCTGTCCTGACTCCTGCCCTTCTCACTGCCCTCAGCCTTCCTGAGACCTGCCCCCCTCCACCAGCCCTTCTCTCCCCCCTAGCCCCACTCTGATCATGTGAGCTACCCCTCCTCATCCCCTCTCCTAACACCTCCCTCTACACACCTGCCCTGCCTCTCTCCTCTGGTGCTGGTCCCTTCCCTGCAGGTGTCTTCCTTTCTGCTTCACCCCCAGAATCCCTTGGCACCTGCACCCTCCTGATGCCTCCCCCTTCCCTCATTGCCTCTGCCCCCTTTGTCCTCTTTTTCCCTGATACCCACCCCCTCACCACACTCTGCCCCATTCCCCTCATGCCCCTGTGCCCTCACAGATGCCTTGCTCCATCCCGCCTTCATCATGCCCACCCCTTCTTTCCAGCCTTCTCCCAGCACCTTCCCCTCCCCTCTAGCCCCCAGTGCCCTTTCCTCTCCTCTCCCAGCATCACCCTGTCCCCTCCCACTGACACCTCCCTCCTGCCCTTTCCTCATTGTCTGCACTTGGCCCCTGGCATTTGTCTCTCCTGCACCCCTGTCTCTTCGTGCCTTCCCATTTCTTCTTCTTCTTCTCCTGACCTCCTCCCCACTCCTCCCCTCAGCACAAGCCCCTTCCCCATATTTTCCCCTCCTCTCCCCTCCCTCCCCCTCCCCACAGCCCATCCCAGCCCCTTCCTCCCCCAGGGCCAGCTCTACGTTTTTGCTGCCCCCTTTTGTTGTCTTTTACACGTTTGCATTTTGCAATGGGTTTTCTTGTTTGTTTTCGTTTTTGTCCCGGCATTTTAGCCCTATAAATAGCAAATAGCATTTTCATTCGTTTTTTTCCATAAAGGCAAAGGCGCTTCAAGTGAACTCCCCCTTTCACTCCCTCCTGGGTCACAGCAGCTTGTTCCCTGCCCTGTCCAGCCCCTCCCTATGGACAAGCACCCTTCACTCCCGACCCACAGGGGGTGCAGGGACAGCACAGAGCCAGATGGGTGCAGGGAACAGTGGGGGGGCATGGGGGTGGCGCGGGGAACGGGAGGCACAGAGCCAGAGGGACGCAGGGATCGGGGGGAGCAGGGTGCGGTGGAGGCACGGGGAATGGGACGCGGGGAACGAGAGGGGCAGAGGGATCGGGATCTAGGGGCAGTACAGGGAATGGGCAGCACAGAGCTGGGGGGGGCAGGGATAGGGGGAGCAAGGTGCGGTGGAAGCATGGGGAATGGGACGTGGGGAACGGGAGGGGCAGAGGATCGGGGTCTAGCGGAAGTGCAAGGAATGGGCAGCACAGAGCTGGGGGGCAGGGATCGGGGGGAGCAGGGTGCGGGGTGCAAGGGTGGTGCAGAGCCAGAGGGTCGCAGGGAAGAGGGAGAGCAGGAGGTCCGGGGTGCAGGGGAGGCATGGGGAATGGACAGCACAGAGCTGGGGGGGCAGGGATCAGGGGGAGCAGGGTGCGGGGTGCAAGGGCGGTGCAGAGCCAGAGGGTCACAGGGAAGAGGGAGAGCAGGGGGCCCGGGGTGCAGGGGAGGCGTGGGGAACAGGCAGCGCAGAGACAAAGCGGGGCTGGGGCTGTGGGAGGACTGGAGCCGGCGGGGTGGGGCCTGGCTGCGCCACGTGCCGCAGCCAGTTCCCGGGCCCATGCGGCCAGAGCCGAGCTGCCGCGGCCCTTTAAAATCAGCGGGGCCAGGTCACGCCAGCGTCCTGGCGTCCCGCCCCGCCTCCTCACGCCGGAGCTGCCCGCAGGCAGCCCGGTGGGAAGAATCGCCGCACTTCCCCCTTCCCAGCGGTGCTCTGCTCCTCCAGCAGATCGGATGGGGCTGCAGCCGCGCCCTGTACTACGGGCTTCCGCCAGCCCGTCACAACGGCCCACCCCGCCCCTGCACTCGCCAGCTGGTAAAATCTACTCACCACGGGCGAGCGGATTTGTCAAGCCCTGCTAATGAGTCCCTCATTAGCATATGTCACGATAATATGAGTATATTTGCTGACGTTTCTTTTTGCGCAAGTTTTTGTGCAAAAAGGAAGTGGCTACACTGCTTCTGGTTGCGCAATAACTCCTTGCACAAAAAGAAACGGCAGAAAATAAGCAAATGATATCGTGACTTATGCTAATGAGTCCCTCATTAGCATATTTTCTGACGCAAAAACATGTAGTGTAGATGTAGCCTCGGGGTTTTCTTCTTTAGGCAGCGATTCTTCTTATGCATCTTTGCTTACCTCACATAAACCCTTTAAAATATGAGTCACCTGTTAACCCCTTTAGCCAATCTCCTGTTATCTTAAAGTCAATATTAATCTTATCTGTAATATTTATTATTCTTTAACACTGTGTTTTCTTTTTTGTTTGAAACACTTTTTTTAATATAAAAGTTTTGCAGTTTTCAAAATTGCTTTTTCCTTCTTTTGTAAACTGGAGCACTATCTCCAGCTGAAAAATCCTACATTGTCCCAATCCAAAACCCATGGAAACAAATCGAAAGTTTCCTACTGACTTCAGTGGGCTTTAGCTCAGGCTGTATAGGAAATTCTTACTGTTAGAATAAAAGCATTGGGCTTATGAAAACACATGCTTAACTTGGGAAGGGGAAAAACTTTGTAATACTTTTAAGTCATAGTTTTGCCCAGTTCCACTGTTAATCTATTTTTATTTCAAGGTATAAAATAAGGCAGGGGTGGGCAATAATTTTTGGTGAGGGGGCCACTCCAACATTTTGGAAAGTGGTTAAGGACCACACTTTTCTGTGGCGGAGGTGTGGGGTCTAGGATGGAAGTTGGGTGCAGAAGGGTGCACAGGGTGAGGGATTGGGGTGCAGGAGACGGTGTGAGGTCTGAGAGGCAGTTTGGGTGAAGGAGGGGGCTGTGATCTGGGTTAGGGGATTTGGGTGTAGGTCCAGGGAGGGTGTGGGGTGCAGGAGAGGATTCTGGCCTGGGGGAGGGGTAGAGGAGGGATTGCAGGGTCTGGGAGGGAGTTGTGACCTAGGGTAGGGGGGTGCAGAGGGTTTGGAATGTGACTTGGGCAGAGGGGTGCAGGAGGGTCAGGGATGCCAGAAGCAGGCTCTGGCTGGGAGGCGCTTACCTAAGCATCTCCTGGCCTGCAGCACCTTCAAGGCAGGCCAGGCTCCCTGCCTGCTGCAGCTCCAGAACACTGAAAATGCAGCCTGGTCCCTCCAAGTGACTCTCAGCTGTGGGAGGGGGGAGAGGCTTGTGCCTCCCCCATGCCCCAGGCCAATCTCTCAGCTCCCATTGGCTGGCTGTTTCTGGCCAATAGGAGATGAGCAATTGGCTGGGGTCAGTTCCTAGTGGCCAGTTGTTTCCAACCAATAGGAGCTGAGGATTGGGCTGGTGGTGGGAAGATCACATGAAGCCCCCGCTCCCTCTGAAGTAGAGATCACAGGAGCAGCCCTGCATTTCAAGCAGTGGCTGCTATGTTCCTGAGGGGCCCGGGAATCCAGCCCACGAGAGGTATCTTGCCCACCTCTGAATTAATGGCTAGTTGAGATCAGGAATCAATTCCTTTGCCACATTCATAGTACTGCACAACTGACTAAATGTAGAATGGGGGGGCTGGCATTCCTTCTGCTGAAGTACCCAGCAGAACCTCTCTGGTCCGGCACCTTTGGAACCTGACCAGATCTGAACCAGAGAATTTTCCAGACTATGGGAAGTCAATATTGTCTAGCAGCCTTACCAACGCTTCCACTGTTTACTGGGCTGTTAGAGGATATGTTAGGGGTAAATGAGAGCTAAATAACAGCACAGAACACTGAGAGCCAGGACTGGTGGCTGGAAAAAAACTTTATGGGACCACAGGAAATTTGGTCACACCCATGAAAAGTGGACATCCGACTAACTAAAATAATTCCAGACAACAGAGGTGCAACTTATATTAGACAACAGCCACTACAAAGGAAAGGCCCATATAACATAGGGGTGAGGCAGGGTGGAGGAAGCTTCATGCGCTCCCCTGCTCCCAAGCTCTGATTGGCCTGGGGGCGGGGGAGCATGTGAAGCCTCCTCCTGCCCTGCGAGGAGCGCACGGCACTTTGAAGTGTCGCACACTCCTTGCAGGGTGGGAGTAGGGCGGAGGGAAACTTTGCGCGCTCCTCCCACCCTCAGGCCAATCAGGGCTTGGGGGTGGGGGAGTGCGTGATGTCTCCTTCTGCCCTGCCAGGAGCACGTGGCACTTCAAAGTGCTACGTGCTCCTGGCAGGGCAGAGGAAACTTTGTGAACTCCCCCCACCCCCAGTCCCTAATTGGCCTTGGGGTGGGGGAGAGGCAGGTCCTCCATGGGCTGGATCAACCTGCTTGGTGGGCCAAATCCGGCCCACGAAAGCCCTTTTTGCCCACCCTGATATAACAGAAGGATAATTGTTGTACAATTCCTATTTTATCTTCTATAATCCTGATTACCATTATTGGTTCTAAATATGCCCCTTGTAGTAAGTCAGGTATAAATTGGCTGACTATTCCTAAAAACAGGCTATAAATCACATACCTCAGAAGAGCTGCTCATATATAGTTACCACTTCCATAAGTAATTTTTCTTTGGAAGGAAAAGTGACTATCAATCAATGTTTGGCAGTATCTGCCTCCCACGGGGCTTAGGCAATCAAATATTTTCACATCCCTCTGTGCCATGTGGCTGCTATTAATACAGTCATAGTATCACCCCCATGCAAGTTGGGGGAAATTAATCTTTAATGACTTTTGCAGACTACTAATTCCTCATGAGCAATTTCCTCAATTAATAACTAACTCAATTATCTGATAAAGGCAGACACTTATCATGTGCATAACATGCCATACGCAGTAAGCCAAGCCAGACAGCAGTTGGTCATTAATTGTTACATGGAGTTAATTATTTTCAAAAATCTGTTTTGTGATATCAATAGTTCCGCTTTTTATCCGTTTAGTATCGTTTTCAAAACCTGATCCCTCCAGGTGTCCTCCTCTTCTTCTCTTGATCTCAGCGGTCTTTTACCAGCTAACATAGGACCCTTTCAAATAGCCGCCCTCCTAAAGGTGCCTCTAGTATTTGACAGTACAGAATTATGTCTGGCTGAAAGCAGGGAGAGTTTCAAAGGACCTTCTCAGATGATATAAAAAGTAATAACAATTCTGTAAAGGGCTGCTTGGTATTCTCTACCAAAGTATAAAGTCTTGTAGTCATAGCACTGAATTCTGAGCTCTGAGCTCTGTTCTTTGCTCTGCAGCAGAGGGAGTGACTCACTCCAAGCTGTCTAGCTTCTGCAGCTTCTCAGCTGTTATAAACTGTCATCTATTGACTTCAACAGAACTATAATAGTTTACACCAGCTGAGGCTGTGCCTCTCATTCTGAGTTCCCCTGTCTGAAGTGGAGATGTTATTGTGTTAGTAGTGATAGTAGGGCATGCCAAGGTTTAGATAGAACTCAGTGTTTCCTTTGTGATCTGCCCTCCACTCCCCGCCTTCTATCTAGTATCTATTTAAGGGTGTACATACACCAGGAGAGGGACTAGTTTTTACTGTGTGTATGTACAGAGTCTGCTACAATGCAGCCCTGGTTTTGGTTGGGGCCTATATGCTCTACTGTCGTTCAAACAGCTATTAAAACATTCAAGTATATGACATGGGTCTTCAAATAGTTTGTGGACATTCTCCATTAGCTTTACTAGTAACAGAACTGATGGGAAAAAAGGAGCTGGGTTCTGTCCCTCCTGTTGCCACGGTGTTCTGCATGGATATAATGTGGGTTTTGTTTAACACTATTACGTACTCCTCACACGTTTTATCCCAAGATAATGAATTGCTTCGTAAGCATTTAATAAATTAAGACACACAGCACTTCCTTGAAGCAGGCATTATTTAAATTTATTTTCCTGTTGGGGAAACTGAGGCACAGACAGGTTGTGTGAATTGTCCAGTATAACACAATGACTCAAAGGCAGACTCACAAATATACCCTAGCATGCCTGACATGTTCTTGGCTCTTTTTTTCTAGATAAGCTACCTTTTGAGAGGCAACTATACTTTATAAGTGCAATAGCCAGGGATTGATCATCCAGTCCCAATGCAGTAGACTAAAGGCGGTTACAATCTTCTTTGGTCTCCAGAAAGGGCAGATATAATTCGTTCAGATTATAGGGGAATTAAAAGAATGTTTGCATAGTGCACGCTTTGGAGCTATGTCTAGGCAGGCCATATTGCTGCTCTGAACTCATCACAACATAATATGAAGCTGTCACAGCTGAGGCATTGTCAGGCATTGGTGTTTTCTTCAAACTGAAACTTAACAGGGGCAATGAAAGGTGTGTTGGTTCCATCTAGTGGCTGCAAACTAAAGGAGCAGATCCATTCCTAAAACAAGCCCTCTTTGGGTGTGTCTAGACTACAGGGTTTTTTCGAAAAAAGTCGCCTTTTTTCCTAAAAACTTCCCCTGCGTCTACACTACCGCCGTGTTCTTTCGAAAGTAAATCGAAAGAATGTGGCAGTTTTTTCGACTGCGGAAAACCTCATTTTACGAGGAAGAAAGCCTTTTTTCGAAAGTGCTCTTTCGGAAAAAGGCACTATGTAATGCAAACTGCTTTTTCGGAAGAGAGCATCCAGACTGCCTAGGTGCTCTCTTTCGAAAAAGCGGCTCACTTTATTGAAAGTACTGCTGTAGTCTAGATGCTCTCTTTCGAAAGAGGCTTGTAGTCTAGATGTAGCCTCAATGTTTATATTCTTCTTTCAACAAAGCCAGGAGAAGTAAAGCACCTAGGATACTTTAAGCGTATGTCTACAGTGCGAACGCACAGCAGCAGCATGTAGGGTACATGTAGGTACAGTAGGTTACAGTTAAATGCAGGCTGTGCCTATGCTGCGGTGGGTAGCTACACTCAGGGTATGTCTACACCACAGAGTTCTGTTGGAAAAATGGCCGTTTTTCTGGCAAAACTTCACCTCCGTCCACATTGTAATCGCGTTCTTTCGAAAGAAAATCAAAAGAACAGAGGGGTTTTCCTGGCATTGGTACTCCTCTTTCTACAAAGAAGAATGCCTTTTACAAAAGAGCTCTTTCAGAAAAAGGCATGTGTGGACGTGGAGGAGGGTTTTTTTTTGAAAGAAGAGGCCTCCAGGAAATAACACAGGTGTCCTAGTGGACACTCCATCCAAAGTAATCACAACTCTATAGTTCCTGTCTCCTGCCAGCTCTTAAAGCTGCAGGCACTCTGGACAAACCTTGTGGCAGGAAGCCGGCTTAGGAGCAGCACCTGACCATGTGGCTCTCCCTGCCACAGGCCTGCTCACCCATGGCGGAGGCACAAGCCCCTTGCAATCCCCCTGGCTCTCACAGAGAGCAGCCCCAGGGGTCCCAGGACCCACCCAGGGGGACCAAGAGTGGGCACCCACCTGGTCCAGAGCGGAGATCCTGTCCTCTCTTGAGCTGTAGGGTGAGGAGGAGACATTGCAGGATCTCCGCTCCAAGCGCTGCAATGCAGACACCTTTGAGCTCATGGCCGAGTACCTGGCGGAACGCAGACACCCACCCCAGACTTTAGAACAGGTCTGGAGTAAGGTGAAAGAGCTCCGTCAGGTATATGTCAGGGCCAGAGAGTGCAGATCATGGTCAGGGGCAGGACCTCACACCTGCTCCTACTACCAGGAGCTCCACCAGATCCTGGCAGGGGGGAAGCCATTTCCCCACTTGTCGTGGTGGACTCCAGCCTCAAGACCCCCGTTGTCGCCCAGCCGGAGGTCACGGCAGAGGAGGAGGAGGACCAGGGACAGGAGGAGGAGGAGGCGGAAGCAGACACTGTCACCCTGTCCCTGGAGCCAGTTCCTGTCAGCCAGGATGTCTCCCAGGCCTCATGTGATGCTGGGGAGGGATCTTCAGGTGAGTGCTCTGTTTGCCACACAGACAGGGCAGGGGAGGTGGGCACACAGGGGGCATGGGGCGAGCGTCGCTCGGGGTGCTCGGGCTGGACATCATGCTGCTGTCTGTGCATGTGAAACCATGTGCACCGTTAGTGTATGCCACGCGGACTCAGAAGGCAGCCTCTGAGCATGGGTGGGATCCTGCTGCCAAGCTCAGGGGAAGGCACAAACATCTGGCCCCGGCGGAGGGGGCTCTCCCAGCACCTGCCACGGCTGGAAGCAGGCCAGCCACAAGGGCGCAGGCATGACCCCAGACACACCGAGGAGTGCCGCACACAGCACACGGACATGCCTGCATGTGTGAGGCAGCCAGGGAGGGCCAGGCTGCTCCCAGCTCCTCTGCCACCCATGGGATCCCACTGTGGCTGGACACTTCCCTTACCTGCTTGTCCTTGGGCTGGGGGGGAAGGGGGAAAAGGGGGAAGCTGATTCCAGGCTCTGTGCAGCACTGCCCTTTGAAATGCCGCCACAGTGTTTCAAAGCGGCAGTGCCGCATTCAGCTGACCCCGGGCTCCATTTGGAGCTGCTCCTTTGAAATGCCGAGGTGGCACTTCAAAGGGGCAGTGCTGCACAGAAGATCCCGGGATCAGTGCAGCGCTGCCACCTTGAAACACTGCAGTGGCGTTTCAAAGGGCAGTGCTGCACAGAGTCCAGGATCAGCTGTGTGGCGCTGCCCCTTTGAAACACCACCTTGGCGTTTCAAAGCAGCAGTGCTGCATGGAGCCCAGGGTCAGCTGGGGATTCCCTAGCTGGCCCCAGGCTCCATGTGGCATTTCCATGGAACCTGGAGTCAGCTGGGGAGTCCCCAGCTGATCCCGGGCTCCATGTGGTGCTGCCACTTTGAAATGCCACACAGAGCCCAGGATCAGCTGTGGAGCCCAGGATCACGCCCTGGCTCCGTGCGGCCTTTCAAAGCTGGCAAATTGTGCTCTTGTGCATTTCAAAGCACGTGGAGTCCGGAGTTAGTGGGACTTCCCGCTGGCTCAGGCTCCATGTGGAGTTCCAACTTTGAAATGCACAAGAACCCTCGCTGGGGCTTTTGTACATTTCAAAGGAGGAACGGGGAAGTGGCTGTTGACTAGTCGACTACTCAACCAGTAAATTAACCGATATTTAACAACCTTAGTTTAGATTCCCTCAGCAGATATTTCTCTGTCAACCACAAGGGGGAGCTCTAGAATTTTCACTCTTTAGGAACTCAAACCAAGGATCTGTTTGTCTCTCAAAAAAAATATGAAATTAACCATGTATTATTCAAAAATACCCCTAGCTCATTAGATCCAGGGTAATTCTCTGCTTCTTTCTTGGTCATAGCAATTCAGTTATGCCTTCCCTCTGTTACCACTCTTCCCACGATTGAAAATCTGACAGGACAGAGCAGTGGTCATCCTGATCTCCTTTCTAGCCCAGATAGTTCTCCCAACCTCCTACCCATGGTGTCCTGACCACAAATCATCCTCTAACATTCCCTGAGCTCTTGCCACAGTGGAATGGCAAGTTCAAGAACCCCCCCCCAATCCACATCCACACAACCTTAGGACTTGGTATTTGGATGGGCATCATCCTTAGAACATTCATGTTCCACAGCTGTATAAGACATCCTCTTCAATAGTAGACATGATTCTACCAGAAAATATAACCTAGTTAAATGGAAGCACTTCTTGGGCACAACAAAAAGAAATTCTCCCAGAGACTATGGACATTCCTCTCATCTTGGACTATATCCAATCTCCGAAGACATCAAATTTGTCCATCAGCTCCTTAAAGGTGCATCTATACCGTACTGTAGCTCTAAATAAGATACACGTTTTGAGCTATGCAAATTGCATATCTTATTTCAATCTTATTTCGAAATAGCTTATTCGAAATAACCTGCTATTCTGAAATGTCCCTTACTCCTCGTGGAATGAGGTTTACAGGGACGTCGGAATAGCAAGCCTGTTGTATTTCAAAATAATGGGCTTGCTATGAAGATGTGGGATCCTATTTCAGAATACTCTGGTATCCCGAAACAGCATTGCAGTGTAGACGTAGCCTGTGAGTCCACTTGACAACAGTCATCACATACCATTCACTATTTTAGGGCTACTCAGTCTTTGCATTTACACTGCCCAATAGACTCTAAAAAGGCCCAATAATAATCTTTCCACCTACTCAGAAGCCTGCTCCCTAGTGGGACCTGTCCCTCCTTTTCCTGCAGGTCACTTTTCTTGTAGCCATCACCTCAGGAGGAAAGGTTGGCAAACCTGGAGTGATGATGGCAGATCCTCAACAGATCCATAAGGATAAGGTTTCTTTACATCTACACCCCAAATTCACACCTACAGTCGTTTCAGAATTTCACTTTAAGCAATCCATTCATTTTGTTGCTATAACAGAGGCAGTGTTCCCTCTAAGCTGTGCTGACGTGCAGCTTAGGGGCAACACTGGTCAGAGGGCAGGCCAACTCCACACAGAGAATCTTCAAATGGATCTTTGACTGTATCCTAATCTGCTATCAGCTAGTGAACCCAGGGCCGGCCCACAACATTTTGGCACCTGAGGTGGGGAGCTCAAATGACGCCCCCATACTCCCTCACTTGGGCCAAAACTTTGAAAGGTCTCAATTCTGCCTTCTTCCTGTTCTACTCCTCTCATGGTACTGCTCTGCTACATACATATGCACCAGCAGCAGACACAATTTTCTACACTCTGGGTCCTAGTGGTGCCCCCAGTTTGGACACCAGAGGCGGCCGCCTCAGTTCACCTCATGGGAAGGCCAGCCATGATTGAACCTCTCCTTTCCCCCCTCACTTTAATGTATTAACCAGAGTACAAGCCACAACTAGGCAACTTTTCACTTGCTACCCTCCTGGACTTCGGTAAAGCGACCACATGGGTCTCCAATCACACATTATACCTGGCATAGGACTCTTCTGCTAAGGCCTCCTTTGTGAAGGTGACATTCTGCTCAGCTCCACCATCTACATCCTCACACCCTCCTCCTCCTTACTCAATCACCTGCGATGGGATCCAATAGGTACCGTTGTTCAGAGGAAAAACGAGTAACTTGCCTGTCGCTGGAGATTTTTCAAGAAATGTGGTCCCTATCTGTATTCCATTACCCACCTTCCTCCCCCTCTGCTTCGAATCTTATGTTTCATGGTAGAGAAGGGACCAGAGAGAGACGGTTGGTCTGCCCCCACTCCTCCAGCCTTTATTCCCTCAGAGGCATGAAATGAGCCATGTGGGGAAAGAAACAGACCAACCAACACTACTTTCAAATTCTCTGGCTCTAGGCACCCTTCCACAGTAGAAGACAGATAGGGACCACACATCTTGAAGCATCTCTAATGACAAGTAAGTAGCCTTCTCTTGCTATGATGCCTACAGACAATTTGACAATGATTCGCCTGCTGGTGTGCTAGCACCATTACCTGTCACACTGCTTAATATTGTGTCATGGTTTCCTCGCACTCTCCCTCTGTCAGTATCCATGTGTTGTGTCATCTTATACTGGAATAATAAGTTCTTTGGTGCAAGGAGCTTCTTTTTGTTCTGATCACACACCACCTAGCACAGTATAATCCTGGTTATGGTTTGGGCTCCTTAGTATTATATCAATACAAATAATAAACGATAATATCAATTGAGGCTGTTTTAATCCTAAAGTATGTATTAAAAATGACTGTGGTAATTGAAGTGGCTTCCAGCGATGCTGGGTGTAAATTATGTCGGGTGGGAGGGGTTTAGCAGAAAGCACAACAAGGACACTACTCAGACTGTGTGCTTTCATTGCGAAAAAGAGTCTCTCAGTACAAATTGGGGGTTCAAGGACAAAACCTGTAGAAATGAGGGTCAGTCAAACCAAGTTACATCTCACCCTTGATGGTGACAAAAAGGCACAGAGAATCCATCTGTGACTGGCATCTTGTAGCCACCTAAGCCTACATGCCACTCGCCTACATACTGCAATGGTGCCTGCCAAAGTCATTGTGGTCTGGTGTAGGAAAGCGTCCTACCATGGAGGAAGAAACAAAGTCAACTTCCCCAGTAACCTTTTGGAGAGGTTTTCAGAATGTCTCTCAAGGGTAAAAGGAACATGCCATTATGCACATTAGCAAAGTGCTCTGCCTCACCAGCCCCCTCGCTTTGCCTTTGCAAAGAAATGAAACATAGATGCCAACTCTACCTCTGTTTGTTCTATCAGGCTCCCTTAATTCTCCTGGGACTGCCTGGACTTCAGCTGCACTGATGCTGGGCCATCCTCACACCTCATGTTCTGGGGCCGGAGAGGCTAGGGCCATGCACCACCCACCCTCCCTGTGTTCCGGGACCAGAAAGGTCGGGGCAGTGCACTACCCAATCAGGGATGGGTGGCAAGCATGTTAAGTATCATGTAACTGACTAATCGAATAGTCGATGCATTTTTTCATCAACTAATTGATTAGTCGATAGGGCGACGCTGCCCCTTTGAAACGCCGCTGTGGAGTTTCAAAGTGGCAGCACCACACGGAGCCTGGGGTGAGCTGGGGAGTTCCCAGCTGATCCCAGGCTCCAAGTGGCACTGCCCCTTTGAAACGCCTTGGTGGCGTTTCAAAGCGGCAGCACCGCACAGAGCAGCTGACCCTGGGCTCTATGCAGTGCTTCCTCTTTGAAGTACCCCCCTCTTCTCTTCCCCCTTGCTGCCTCTATCTGATAGAGGCAGCATGGGGGGGAGTGACTAGTCGACTATCCTGTCGACTAGTCTTTAACATCCCTAGTGGGGAGGGCCTGCTCCTGCAGAGGAGGGGCTTATCTTCCATGGGGTGGCCTCGGGTGGCAAGGGCAGGGCCAGAAGCTTGCCTCCATCAGACTTAGGTTCACCCACTGCCCAAGCCTCTATAGGGTTCTATTGGTGAAGCTGATTATTATGTCCAGGAAGTTGATCCTAGCACGTGAGTGTTCCAGGGATAGTTTAATATAATGGGTGTGTGGTGGTTGTTTAAGTTGTGATGGCAATCTATGAGGGAGTTTAGATTATCTGTCCAGAGGATGACAGTATCATCAATTTATCTCAGGCATATTATTTGTTTTGTGACGCATTTGTCCAGAAATTCTTCAAGGTATCTCATGAAGGGGTCGGCAAATTGGAGAGCCCCCCTGCTACCCAGAACTGTCCCATTGTTTGGACAAAGGCCTGGTGTACACTAGAGGATAAGTTCAAATTAAAAAAACACAACTTCATCTACATTAATTGCATAGTCGAAGTACCTTAACTTGAATTTTGGCGCCGTCCACACTGTAGGAAGTCAAAGGGAGCATACTCTCCCTTCGACGTCCCTTACTCCTCGTGGAAGCAGAACTACCAGCGTCGACCGGAGTGACCCTTTCAGTTCAAATTAGCGTGTCTTCACTAGACCTGTTAATTTGAACTCTGGAAGATCGACAGTGGCAGCTTTGATTTTCTCTGTAGTGTAGACATGGCCACAGTGTTTGTTGTTGAATGTAAACCTCATATGGGTGAGGATGCCTTGCTGTCGGGCCACGCCTCTTTGCTGTCATGCTAAGAGGAGGACAATGGGGAAGTTAGCAGTCTCTAGATCCTTCCCCCATAAATAGAGTGGTGAGTCAGGCAGGGCAGGGCAGCACATGGTCTAAAGCCCAACCCTGAGGCATGGTAAAACCAGATGTAGTCTGGGAACCAAGCCTTCTGACTGGGTGGGATACCAACCACAGTCCAGGGAGATCCAGCAAGGGGTGAGCACCCAGCACAGTCCAGGGGGCTAGCTCATGGGATGGTAGACTCACTCAGGCCTCCTGACTAAGGCTACATCTAAACTGCCATTTTTTTGCGGCAGAAGATATGCAAATTGTGCTCTCATTTGCATATCTTCTGCTGTTCCTTTTTGTGGAAGAAGTTTTGCCACTAAAAAGCTCCGTGTAAGCGGGGCCATTTGTCGGAAAAAAAACCTTTCGTGCAAGATCCCTTATTCCTCAAAAAATAACAGGATCTAGCTCAAAAGGGTTTTTTTCCGACAAATGGCCCCACCTACACGAGGCTTTTTAGCAGCAAAACCTGTTCCACAAAAAGGATCGGCAGAAGATATGCAAATGAGAGCACAATTTGCATACCTTCTGCAGCAAAAAATGGCATTGTAGACGTAGCCTGAAGGTGGGGAGGCTGCCACCCCAAGCCAACATTTGGGCCTGGCAATATTGCTGTGGTTCTATTTCCAGCGCTTTGTCTGTAATGAAGCTTTTTTTTAAACTCTTTGGCTGTGTCTACACTGGGCCACTTATTCCGGAAAATCAGCGCTTTTCCGGAATAAGGTCTGAGCTGTCTACACTGGCGCTTGCTTTTCGGAAAAGCAATGGACGATCTACTGTATGAAATCAGCCGCTTTTCCGGAAAAGCTATGCCGCTCCCTCGGGCAAAAGTCCTTTTTCGGAAAAGCTTTTCGGAAAAGGGCCAGTGTAGACAGCTTTTCCGGAAAAGCAGAAGAAACGGAAAAAAGCGGTTTCGTCGCCACGAGACCCCATAGGAGCCCTGGACTTCCTGGTAGGGAGGCTGCTGGGCGCACGTGGCAGGAGCGCTTCGCAGACCCTGCAGCCTGAGCTCTGCCACGTGCGCTGTGCTGCCCAGCCACCCATCGGACGCGCCATGGCAGCTCCAGCTGGTGAGCCCCTGCACCCCCAGCACAGGAGGCCCCAGGGGCCGCAGCGCCAGGCCCCATCCTGGACCCCCAGAGAGCTGGAGACCCTCCTGGACTTATGGCAGGAGGAGGAGGGTCTCCACGACCTGCACTCAGGCGCGCAATGTGAAGATCTACGCGGCTGGCAGACAACCTGGCGCAGCAGGACACCCCACCGGAATGCCGAGCAGGTCCGCTCTAAAGTGAAGGAGCTGCGGCTGGGGTGCGTCTGGGCCAGCGAGGGCAGGGGCAGGACCAGGCGCCTGCCCCTATTATGACCGGCTGAAACGCCTTCCTGGGCCAGCCAGCCCGCAAGCCCCGGACGTCCCGGTGGACACCTGCCAGTGCCCCATTAGTCGACCCACCGAGCAGGGGAGGGAGAGGACAGCAGCAGCGTCCGGCGCAGAGGAGGCCACCACCCAGCAGGCCCCCTCCAGCAGCTCCTCCGAGGCCGAGGCCGAGGCCGGGAGGAACCCACTGGTGAGTCTTTGCAGTTTGCACTCCCAAAGGGGCGGGGCGGAGGGCGGGGAGCCAGGTGCCCAGAGGGAGGAGGAGAGCATGTCACTCAGGCCACGTGAGCTGCACGCTGCGTCGCATGAGGCAGCAAGCAGCATGTGCAACCTCGTGCAGCCTGGCGACCGAGCGGCACGTGGCCGTGGCAGGCAGCTGCAGGGCACGCCTGGGACCGTGCTGCTCACACATGCGGCGGGACCAGGGGGAAGGGTGGATGCCGGCTGGAACCAGCCAGGGCCCCAGGGACTCAGCCCAGAGCCCCTCACCTCCGCCAAGGGTGCAGCACGGAGAACAGCACACTGTCCCATGCCTGGCTGTGAGGCACAGCCAGCTGCTCCTGGGAAAACCGCAGCGTCACAGTCCTCGCCTGCTCCCGGTGCCTTGGCTGGTTCCCGAGGAAGTCCCCACTGTGGCCGCACATGTCCCTGGGCTACCGGCCTTGCGGGAGGGATAGTGGGAGGACAAGGGCCCCTGAGTTTTGCTGCAAGGATGGGACACCCCCACCCAGTCACACTTCTGGTTACGTCCAGGAGATATCCCACGCGAGGATCTGAGAGCCCAGACCGCCTCTGCCAGATGTGCTCCCAGGCACTGCGTGGGGATGCATCTCGCTCCTGTCAAACACCAGCGATTAGCCCAAAGCTTTTCACAGTCTCCACCGGCAGGGAGTTCCACAGGTGAGCGCAGCACACGCACCCTCCCGCCCTCCACGGGGCCAGGACACAGACCGGTGCTTACAATACTGGAGGACCCTACTCCAGCAGGGCGGTCCTCCTTGCCAACATACAACACGGGGCAGGAGGGAAACCGAGTGGGCCCAAGCCACACAACTGTGGGGTCACCTGGGCTCAGGGTGGAGGGCATGAGATGTGGGGACAGTGGGCGGCCTGCCCGACTGACCCATCCTTTCTTCTCTTCCTGCAGCGGGACCCAGCACCAGACCCGACACTGCGGCAGCAGCGCACCCCCAGCTGGCCAACCCGGAGGCACAGGCGGCGGCAGAGAGACCAGCTTCTGCGCCGCCATGTGCGCGCCGTGGAGGCAATCCAGGCCTCCATCGCCGGCGGGTGCAGGGGACCTGCAGTGGCGGCAGGAGGGCTGGGCTGCCTTCCTAAATGAGTGCAGAGGATGCGCCGCGACCATGGACATGCTCACGGCACATTTGGTCCATGCCATCCATTATGGCATGGCCGGACCCCATGCCCCGCCATCCCTCCCAGAGCACAGCCCATGCCCCCTCCTATCCCAGCTCCTGCCCCTGCACCTGCCCCTGCCCCTGCTCCTGCCCCTGCTCCTGCCCGTGGTCGTGCCCGTGGTTGTGCCCACCTCCCCGTGCAGCCTGCCCCTACGCGGTCTGCCCAGCGTGTGCAGGCCCCGGAGGAGCAGTCGCAGGGCCATCCATCAGTAACTGCCCCCCGTCCCAGTTGAAGGTCCCTCCCCTTGTAAATAAACAGTTTTCTATTTTTCTGTTCATTCCTGTGTTGGTTATCGTGTTACTCTAGTAACTGTAGGAAATGATGTGAGATGCCAATTAGCCACTTAAATTTAACAGGGTTACAAACTGCAGACAACAAAATCTGTACTCTATCACTGGGGGCCCTTTTTAAGTGCTCATTGGTTTGTGGCGCATAAATAAATACTGAGACTTTTCAGTAAAATGTAAACCACAAACTATATTTACATAGCTCACAAACAAGCAAGAACAGTTAAAAGATGCACACTACAGATAATTAAACATAGTCTAGGCGCAGGGAGGACAATTGGGTAGTGTTGCTGGCCACCTCAATCCTTTGGTCCTTCCGGGCCTCAGGAGAGAACAGCCAGGAGATCCTCGACGGAAGATGATGGCGAAGCTGGCCACCTCAATCCTTTGGTCCTTCCGGGCCTCAGGAGAGGAACAGCCAGGAGATCCCTCGACAGAAGACGACTGGAATCAGGTACGCTGACTTGAGCCTTCTGCACGAACCCGAATCCTCGTGGCTGTTCTTGGGACAGGCGATGGTAGCCTAAACCTAGCCTAAACTAAAAGAAAAACCCTAACTAAGCCCGGCGCACCCGGCGAACAGTCACGATGACGGCCGATGTGCTTTGACCCGGCGCTTTACAATTGGGGGAGGTAAGGGAGGGTGGGAAGGGTAGGGGACGGGCGGGAGTAGTCTGGGAGACCCAGGCGACCCTACTACGGGGCTTGGGCAAACATGTCCACCAGGGCCTCTCTGATGCGCACCGCATCCTGGCGCGCCTGGCGGACGGCAGCTGTGTCGGGCTGTTCCAAGGTCTGTGCCTCGGCTGCCATCCATGCAGGAGGAAGGCCTCCCGCTGCGCTCCACAATGTTGTGGAGCACGCCACTGTGACCAATACCTCCGTTGCATTCTGCTCACCCATCTCGAGGCGGGTGAGCAAACAACGGAATCGGGCTTTTAAGCGTCAAAGGCCAGCTCCACTGGGTTTCGGGCCCGGTTGAGGCAGTCGTTGAACCGGGCCCGGTTCTGGTCCGGCTGCCCGTGTAGGGCCGCATTAGCCAGGGCATCAGGGGGTAGGCGGCGTCGCGATGACGCATATGGGCATAGGCACATCCCGACAGTCAAGTCTCGCCGGGGAAGTAGGTGCCGCCTTCAACCTGCGAAACAGTCCAGAGTTCGGAGGATGCGGGCGTCGTGTGCCCGGCGGACCAGCCCCGTAAATGTCCAGGAAGCGGCTGTGGTCCACGAGGGCCTGCAGAACAATGGAGCAGTACCCCTTGCGGTTCATGAAATGGGCGCTTGATGCTCGGGGCCCGGATGGGGATGTGGGTGGCGTCCAGGGCTCCCCGCGGTTGGGGAACCGAGGGCAGCGAAGCGGCCATGGTATCATCCACGTCGCGCAGGCGGATGATTCGCGGGAGCAGGATGTTGTTGATGGCGTGGGCGACCTGCAGAAGGGTGCAGAGAAACACAAGGGAACACATCACATACGGCAGGGGCGAGTGTGCGCTCCTTGGGGCCCCCTTGATTCCCTCTGTCCTCAAACACACCACACACACACACACACAGGGCCCCCTGCCCCGGCCCCCTCCCCACCAGCGGGCCTGTGCAAGGAGGGACGGCCCAAACCCCTGGGTGACCCAGCCTGGAATCTTGGCTGTCCCTGGGCCTGGAGTGCAGCACCCTCCTCCACCCCACTCCCCTGGGACTTACCTCCATGACGATCACTCCGGCGGTTGATCTTCCCACCCGAACTGCTGGGCCACGGCGGTAGCTGTCCGGTGTGGCCAGCTTCCAGAGCGCGATGGCGACCCTCTTCTTGATGGGGATGGGTGCCCGCGGCGGGTGGTGGCTCTCTGCAGCGCGGGGTGAGCCAGGTGCACAGCTGCAGGAAGGTCCGCTTTCTCATGCGGAAATTCCTGATCCATTGGTGGTCGTCCCAGACCCGAGGACCAGCCGCTCCCACCAGTTGGTGCTGCTCTCCAAACTCCAGGCGGGCCTCTCTACGGTGGGGTGCTGATGCCACCACGGTTGCCAGGGCCTCCCTGGTGAGAGTCCAATCACGATCCCTGCCTCCTGGTTCATGTACACCATGGCACCGGCCTGCAGCACGAGCAGCAGGCACTCGTGCAGCTCCAACAGGGGCCCGAGCAGGCAAATGGCCACCCACAGCTCCATGGCAGACAGAGCAGGGCAGAAAAACTAAACTCAGGAAAAGCAGTTTGGGGGCCAAAGGGTGGTGTCCCCAAAACTCAGAGGGCAACCACTGAACCTGCTAAGAGTGCCAGTCCCTGGCAGAGGTCCCAAGGCAGGAGCAGGAGACCAGCGGCTGTCGGCGAGACCCCTTTAAGCACGTGTCTGAATGGCGCTCTGGCCCGCCCGGAAAGGTCTGGTGGCCTTTGCCCTCTTCAAAATGGCTCCGGGCTTCTGCTTTTCCGGAAAAGCGCCACCAATGTAGAGGCGCTTTTCGGAAAAGCGCATCGTTATAACGGTAACTCCGGGACCAATGTAGACGCTCCTTTTCCGGAAATACTTATAACGGAAAACTGTTCCGTTTTAAGCATTTCCGGAAAATCATGCCAGTGTAGACGTAGCCTTTTAGTATAATACGTGTGAAAAGCACTGTGTGTGACTGGTTCATGTCAGCTCTTTCACACCCAAGCCAGGTTACTGGGACACCTTCAGTCTCTCCACCTTCCTGTCCGTGACACGAGCAGAGAGAATTTCACATTTTTTATTCTTGTTATTGACTGATTTATTCCCCTTTATTCAGCTCTGGTGAGGCCACATCTGGAGTATTGCGTCCAGTTCTGGGCCCCTCACTACAGAAAGGATGTGGATGCATTGGAGAGGGTCCAGCGGAGGCCAACCAAAATGATTCGGGGGCTGGAGCACATGACTTATGAGAAGAGGCTGAGGGATTTGGGCTTATTTAGTCTGCAGAAGAGAAGAGTGAGGGGATTTGATAGCAGCCTTCAACTTCCTGAAGAGAGGTTCCAAAGAGGATGGAGAAAGGCTGTTCTCAGTAGTGACAGATGGCAGAACAAGGAACAATGGTCTCAAGTTGCAGTGGGGGAGGTCTAGGTTGGATGTTAGGAAAAACTATTTCCCTAGGAGGGTGGTTAAACTCTGGGTTACCTAGGGAGTTGGTGGAATCTTCATCCCTAGAGGTTTTTAAGTCTCAGCTTGACAAAGCCCTGGCTGGGTTGATTTAGTTGGGGTTGGTCCTGCTTTGGGCAGGGGGCTGGACTTGATGACCTCCTGAGGTCTCTTCCAGCCCTAGGATTCTATGATTCTATGATTTTGCCATCTCCTTCTTCTCTGGAAGCAAGAATTCTCTGATTTCTTTAATTTTGTACTGCATGTCCATGGGCTGAGCTCTGGGGCAGTTGCTGCTCAAACAACCACAGACATGATGGTAAAGAGCCTGAAAATGGTTGAGTTGTGTGAAGTCACGGCAAAAAGGTACCAGAGAGAGGGGTCTATCCCAGAGGCTCAGCCAAGCATGCAGAGCGGAGAACACCAGGTATTGAGTGTCAGGTTGGTCAGTAAACCAACTCCCCACCGGTGTGAGGGGGGTGCACAGGAGCGTGTGGCTGCAAGTGACAGAGACTTTTCCCCGTTTGTGTGTGTGTTATCTCTCCAGGTGTGAATCCTGGATCCTTAAAGATAAGAAAGTAAACTAAACAGTGTTTCTTTTTAACTGGGGTTTAGCCAACTTGACGTTAATTTGAATATTTGTACTGCTTAACGAGGGCAATGGGTGAACCTAGGGCTGCGGGAGGCAAGCCCCCAACCCTGCCCCTGACACTCAGGCCCCCTGTGGGAGCCGTGACCCCTAGTGGGAAGTGCATGGCCCTAGCTTTCTCCAGAGCACATGAGGGTAGGTGCCCCCCTCTCAGTCCCAGAGAGCAGGCAGTGCATGGTGGGCGGCTCCCCCTAGCCTCAGAGCACCAGATGTGCCTGGCCCCAGCCTGCCTGGCCCTGGGAGTTGTGGTGGCATAGCTGGGGCTGAAGCCCAGGCAATCCCAGGAGACTGGGGGAGCTGTGCTGAATGGGGGCAGGAGGTGGGGGTGGAGTGTGGGTAGAGCCAGCTGGGCAGTTATACCTGCTACCCACACTGCATAGTGCTGACTGATTGCCGTTGAACTCATTTGAATGATGAGAGTAATTTTACCAGGTGTCCTGTATTCGGAAATATGATCACCCTGTTTACAAAAAAAGATTAGAGCAGTTTCATATGCCATAACAGGTTAACTGGTTTGCATCAACTCATGCAAGTGACTGCATCATTTGTGAGTGTAACTTCCTAATACTAAATGACTTGTTATCGTCATCCATTAATCTGCTAACTGTGCACTGTTTAAATGTTTAACATTTACACTTCATCCTTTATGGATTTACTTTAAATTTTCTGTTTAACCACAAATGACTCTTCAATGTATGTTTCCCTTCCCAGTGCTCTCTCTTCTCTCTACAAACAAACCCCATTGGAAATTAAGAAAACTTATTTACTGCCTTAGTTGTGTTCCATCATTTAGTATATCAGTTAATATGATGTGCATAGCTTTGCTAATTGCTTCTTTCATGGCCAGCAGAAGGAACTCAATAGAACGTTGAGTAGGTCCTACATAAACAATATCATTTCAGATGGTAGTTCTCTGTTCTTTCTTCTTATTTAAGTTATAGCTTTGAAACACACACAGAAACTGGGGGAAATCTCTGACTACATTTGTGTACACTGAAGGTTTCCATCACAACCATTTGCTTCATTGGGGACTGTGGGCATGGGAAGGGATATACTCATCTAATGTAACTCCACTGACTTCAGTGATGAATTTGAAGCCAGATTGTGTGGCTTGCCTTTTTGTTTGTTTGTTTTTACTCTTACATATCCACCCCGCAAGCCATGTATACAGTAACTTTCATTGGTTATAGACTGGCTCAGAAGAACCCTTTCAGGACTAAGATTTTTACATTTATTTTAGTCTAGCACCCTTTTCCTCTATATAAACAAGATTGTCCTAATCACCACTGCATAGGATGTGAGACCCTGGATCTACCCAGGCACGGTGCCTTTCTAGGGTTGCCAGATGGTTTCAACAAAAATACTGGACACACTTGACATTACATCACAATCTACATTACATCTTATTTAGAAAATACCGGACATTTCTATTTTCTCATTTCTATTTTCTCAATTTGTTTCCCAAACAGAAAGCTCAAATACTGGACTGTTCGGTTCAAAACTGGACACCTGGCAACCCTATGCTTTCCATGCTGCTGGGTGTAATGGTGCAAGGACCAGGAGCATCAGGCTGGTTGTTGGTTGTGGGGTGGGGGTCAGGCAGAGGAGCAAAACTCTGACCCTAATTTAAACGGGCTTCTGTTGCGCCTCCTCCACTGTGTATTCCAGATGACACCAACATCTTTCTGGTTTGCAGCTGGTCTCCCTTAGCTTTAGATCCAGGGTACGTGTCTGTAAATGAGGGTCTAAAATGCCCTCCCCTCCTGCTACATATTTTGCATGACTTCGCCTCTTAACTCGCCGCCTTAACCCACAGCCCTTCCGCCCATCCCCCACGGCCGTGCTCTTCTGCCTTCAGTTTCGATTCTTCTTACCAGCTGGACGGGAGGAGGCGCCTGCTCCGCCCAAGAAACCCGAGCGAGCGGAGCCGCCCGCCGCTCAGTCCCGTCCTACCCCCGGGGAAGTGAGCAAGGATGTCTGACCCCGCGGTGTGCAGCTTCATTACCAAGGTCCTGTGCTCCAGCGGGGGGCGGCTGGAGTACAGCCAGATCCCCCAGCACGTGGGGCTCCCCGAGCCGCAGCTGGAGCAGATCCTGCGGGATGTGGGGCACGAGAGGTTTCTGGTGCACATGGAGGGGGGCTGCCGCTGGGTGCTCGCCGTGTCCCCGCTGCGGCTCTGCGTCCGCAAGGAGTGTGCGGGCTGCCAGCGCCTCCACTTCTGCAAGCTCAACCTCATGGGCAAGTGCAACTTTGGAACCCGGTGAGTGGAGACGGGCGGGGGGGAGCGGGGTGCGAGGAGGAAAAGTTGGGAGGGAATTTGGCTCCAGAGTGTCAAGGAGGGGGGAGGCTAAAAGGGAGGGGGGGATGGAGTATGGGATCAGGCACTAGATGCGAAGAGGGGGAGGGGAACGGAGCAGGGAGTCGGTACCAGTAGCTGGGTGGGAAGAGGCGGGGTTAGGCACCAGGGTGCCAAGTGACGGAGAAGGCAGGGGGATCTGTGGCACACAAGACGGGGCCTGGTTGTCGTGCTTTGCACTCCTGATATTCTAGGTCATTGGGGCATGCAGCTAAGGAAACCCCTGTAGCTCTGAGCATGGGTAGTTAAAAATGGATTATTTAGTATCTTTCTATATAAAAAGTTTCCCCCCGGGGGGGGTAACATAATGACGTCATCACACCAGGAAGTCATCGCACCAGAGAGAAGGGGGTAGGAGAGCATAGCGGTCACGGGGTGCAGCCCACAAGTAATACATAAATCTGATTTTGTTCAAATATATTTTCAATGTATTTGAAATCATGACCCAAATGTAAGCCTATTTAAATGTAAGTAAATATTAAGGAGTGCACAGGAGCACGGAGCTATACAGGCCCATCGTGCCCAGGCTCCAGTAATAAACCCAACGGTTTTAACCGGTCAGCATCACCCCATAAGGGTGATGCTTACTGGTTAACAATTCCCATTCCTAATCCCAGCTATCGGGTGACTAGATGTCCTGCTATAACGCTGGATATGATCCGGGTGTCCTCACTAATGACTTATGTTATAGCTGAAAATTATGATGGTGGTGTAATTTGTCATAACCCAGATCTGACCCCTCTCAGATGTAATCCATATGTTGGAAAATCCAGCCTGTGTTGCTTCTATAGCCTGTAAAAATAAGATAGTTAAGCAGAGCTGCTAACAGAATTGGAAGAACAATTGTTCTGATGATTCCTTTCAAAGAAAATGTGCTGTGCTTTGCATTCTTTTTAACTAGAAGATTTACCTGGCATTGCTCGGCTCCTTAACTCAAATACGTTTTTTGTTTTTCTTCACTTCAATCATTGCTGTGGGGTGGGGCTGGCAATGAGGGGTTCATTGCGCAGGCTGCCCCAGGGAGAGAGGACAACCCCCATCCTTTCTCAAGGCAGCAACTTGGGGCCAGGTGAGAAGTGCCTCTCCATGGCCACTTAAGTTCCAACGGGCACAGGTGGGGGAGGGGTGCATGTACCCCAGCTGAGAGACAGACACACACATTCACACAAACTCTCTGAAATATACAGTAGATAGCTGTCCCTTCCTGTTCCCTGCTAGGCCAATGAGGTCATAGCTGTCCTGGTCCCCATTTCTGGCACTTTGCAGCCTCCCATGGCCATTCTGCCATATAATTCCCTCTTGCCACACCCTTCCCTTTCCATTTTATGAGAAGCAATTGAATTCCACACATATCCCATTATCCTGGAGCAACCAAACCCTCACCTTGCTTTAAGTTATGATAAGAGGAATCTGGGTACCAAATTTGGTGGTTCTAGCTCTTACCACTTAGGAGAAGTTCTTGAATGGATGGACAGACTGACAGAGTCACATTTCTAAAGTCTCTCTCTTTCTCTATAAAAAAAAATGTTCCTGTGAGACAACAAAGTGACGTCACCACGTCACAGCATCCACAGGCTGGGGCTAGGCATGGATGGGTAAAGCCCTGCCCCCAACCACACTCCTCCTGCCCCAGGCCCTGTCCCTGGGGCCAAGCCCCACCCATTATCAATTGGAGAGCTGGGGCATAGGATTGCCAGCTGTCTGGTATTGGCCCGGACAGTCCAGTATTTGCGGCTTCTGTCCAGTAAAAAAAACACCAGAAAATACCGGACAGAAGGCCACTTGGGACATTCTTCCCCTGTAGCGTCTGGTGGGGGTCGGGAGCGTGGGATTTAAAGGCGCTGGGACTTTTTTTGTGTGTGTGTTTTTTGTGTTTGTTTTTTTTTCAACCGATTTTTTTCCCGCCATGTTCGGTATTTTTTGTGAAACTATCTGGCAACCCTGCTGGGGCACCACGACCTTGGCCTTCCCCTGCCACCGGGAGGTGAGCCGGACCAGGCACACCATGGCCTAGCCTTCCCCAGATGCTGGGGGCAGGGCCTGGCGTGGCCTCGCCTGGGAGGGATGGTCTAGGGTTAGGCTGAGGGGTGGCCGGGGGGCCGGGAGGCAGAAGGGGCCTGGGGTGGTGCGGTGGGGTGTGTGTGAAGGTGCCTGGGCTGGCATGGCCAGGGGCAGGAGAAGGGGCTTGGGCTGGCAGGGGCTGAGGGGGCAGGGGAGAAGAGGCCTGGGCAGAGAGGGGGCAGGGGAGAAGGTGCCCAGGCTGGTGCGGCTGGGGGAAGGGGGAGCAGGGGCGGGGAAGGAGAAGGGGCTCGGGCTGGCATGGCCGCAATCTGGCCCTGCCCGGCGGCTGGGGGGAGAGCTGGGTTTGCCTACCGCCCGCGATAGGGGGGTTGCTGAGCATAGTGAGCAGGGGGTGTAGCTCCCTAGTATACTATATTAGGCTTTTCACTTGTCAACCCCACAAATCTCCATCTTAAATCACATTTTTTGTTGTTTTACATATATATAAGATGATATTCAAATTTGCCCATTTCCTTTAGGTTCATAAAAAAGTAGACAGTATGTTGATAAAACGTGGAAATAACCCTTTCCTGGGTAAACAGCCTCTTTTCTTAGGCAATGCAAATTTTTTCTTAACTTAGGAATTTTTAACAGTGTTTTATTCTGCAACAAATTATCTCAATTCTATTGGACAAGTAAGCTACTTTGGTTTATTCTAGAACAACCCAGAAAAGAATGAGATTGTAGGGGTAAAGTCTACACTTAAATGTGCATGTGTTATCACCTACTGAACCTAATCCTGCTCTTGATTACACCTCTGTCACTCTGTTGACTTCACTTCTATGCAGGCTCCAGGAGCCTATTCTCAAATGTCCTGCTGCAGAATAAGGGGCCTTAGATCATAAACTCCTTAAAGCAGTGAATTTACCTTATTTATCAATAAAACACCAGGCAAAATAGAATGTTGATATCGGGAGGGAAAAAACTCCAGAAATCAAGTCTTGTACAGGAGAAGCTGTGACTCAATCACAGCATGTGAACAGAAGGTTCAAAAGTCAGTGAGATCCAAAAAGGGTAAGGACTAAAAAGTAGTTAAATTTAAACAGTGGCAGGAGAAGTTTTATTTTACAAATGTTATTATTTTAGTATGCCTGGCTCCGGGGCTTTACTGAGTTACATTTTAGGCTAGCCAGACTAACAGCATTGTTTCTGGATCTGTCCTTGTTCCCTCTGCATTTCTGATTATCTTTTGTTTTCATTGGTTCTCACTGCAAATGGCCTATTGTGGCTCTGAGATAAACAGATCCCTTTTAATATTTTATTGTCCTAATGTCTTCCAGAATTTTTTCCCACCCTTCTTTGTACAGAACCCATAAGAGTGGGTTCCATATTTCTTCAAACACATTTTATAAGTCACTCCTCTGCCTTTCTTGTCAGTGAGTGTGCAATGTCCTTGTTATATGCAATTCCTTTCTCTAGCCTGAATGCGTGTGTGAGCTCTTGACACTTTCTCTACACTGGCAGTTGAGCGACAAAGCTTTTGTTATTCATAAGTACTTAACCCCACCCTCCCAACTACAAAAGCTTTGCTCTGGTAAGTACTAGTGTAGGTGTATTGCTGCTCATGGGTGGGGGTGGGGGCTGGAGATGGAGGGGAGTCTGCAGCTGGCCCTGGGCTGCCGCTTTGAAGCAGCCCCCTTCCCCCCCCCACTTGCTGCCTCTTTCTGATTGAGGCTGCAAGGGAGGGGAAGCAACTGACTAGCCTGTTGACTATCGATAAGTATTTGCTTATCAGATAGTCAACTAGTTGTTCACATCCCAACTGCAGGAGCAGCAGCCGGAGCCAGCCCAGTGGCCAGTGGTCAGCCACTGGGGTTAAAGCAGCAGCTGGGGCCAGGATGGGGCAGAAGCAGTAGCCAGGGCTAGTACTGGATAGGAATGTAAGTGATTAGTTGAATAGTCGATTACCCCATAAGCCTAGGCTTATTGGGTAATTGAATCACTACTTGACTACTTGCTCCCCAGATACAGAGGCAGCAAAGTGGGGGAGCTGGTGCTGGGAGGAGCTGGTTTAAAAGCCAGTTCCCTGGCGGGTGCCAGGATGAATCCGTCCCGGCTTGCGCCAGGTCCCGGATCTACCCCAGCTGCGGCTCTGCAGTTTAAATGTAGTAGGAACTAGGCTGCCTGCTCACCCGTCTCCTACTGCATTTAAACTGCAGAGCCGCAGCGGGGCCCCTTATCGACTAATTGTGTAGTTGATACAAATTGTATTGATTACATGATTAGTCAATTACCCACCTCTTAAAATCCTTGATACTGGAGCAGGGGTTGGTAGGGGTGTTGGACCAATTATTTTAACGTGGGTGGAGAGCCATAGAACAAACCTGTACATGATAGAAACCATTTCAAGCCAGGGGGTGCAAGAATACCTTTAGTTACAGCACCGATGGGGGCTGGATCAGCCTCCAGGGGCAAAACTGAAGCAGCTTGACCTTCATTTCCCAAATAGCCGCCCCCCAGTACACACAATCCTCCAGTGTTCCCCAACTGTACCCCACCCAGTTCCCTCCCCCAGTCTGGGAAATGCACTCTGTTTAGGAACCTCTATATGTTAATCCTATGAGCAAAGCTAAAAAATTAGATTAAAAGACCAGAGAGGCAACAGTTTCCCCCAAGATATGCCAACTGGCACATGTGGTACAGTGAGACAGAGGCACCCAATAAAAGCAAAACAGAAAGAAAAGCTGGGCTAGTGTTGGGGTTTCTTTAATTCTCTGCTCCCGGGGAAGTGTTTTTTGTTGTTGTTATGATGGACATTCTTGCTGACAGGTATTTTGAAATAAATTACCTAAATCATTGAAACTGGCTTGATTATATTGTGTTCTTTTGACAAAATATACAGAATTTTAAAATATTGTGTGCAGAGCTTTTTAATTCTTTGGCACAGAATTCTCCCAGCAGTAGATTTTAGAAGTTATTGGTTATAGAAAACTACTTTCAATGTGCTGGATACATAAAAAAACCAAACCCATTATCAAACATGTTTTGTTTTTAAAATTGATTAAAGAAAAGCCTTAATGTCTGCTATTAATGAATTGAATTCATTATTTCTGTGGTCACCATGTCCTTCAAACTTTTAGTAACTCTTATCTCTCTCACATTTAGTTTTTATGCATAGACTGTCAGAAGAAAACAAGCTTCCCTGCATTTTCAGCTCCTAACTGGTTTCTTGCTTGAATGAATTAGTCATTGTACTGAACTATTTGAATAAACTGAAAGGAAGAAAATAAATATTCTCTCTGCACATACAAGAACCTACGGTTGTGAAAAGCTTGTTTAGCACTGCAGCACATGCTGTGCACAAGTGCTTAGCTAGTGACTTTGCTCAGTTCATTGTTTTGGCAGCAAACATCTGACAATTTTTCAATTTAATGTAAATTATTTTAATAGATTATAGTAAATTTAAGTCTTAACACAGGCTTTATATTTATTTTTATATATAAATATATATATTTATTTATATTTATATTTTAAATAAATATTTTTTTTTTTTAAATAAATAAAATCAGATTTAAATAAAACATCTAGCCTAGGACTTGTCCACATGCTTGTTGATCACCTCAGAGAACTCTAGTAGATTAGTAAGGCATGATTTCCCTTTACAGAAACTATGTTGAGTTTTCCGCAACAAATTATGTTAATCTATGCGTCTTACAATTCTGTTTACTATAATTTCAACTAATTTGCCTGGTACTGACATTAGATTTACTGGTCTGTAATTGCCAGGATCACCTCTAGAGCCCTTTTTAAATATTGGCCTCACATTGGCTATCTTCCAGTCATTAGGTACAGAAGATGATTTAAAGGATCGGTTACAAACCACAGTTAATAGTTCCGCAATTTCATGTTTGAGTTCAACTCTTGGGTGAATGCCATCTGGTCCCGATTACTTATTACTGTTAAGTTTATCAGTTCGTTCCAAAATTTTCTCTACTGACACCTCAATCTGGGACAACTCCTCAGATTTGTCACCTAAAGAGAATGGCTCAGGTTTGGGAATCTCCCCAACATCCTCAGCCGTGAAGACCGAAGCAAAGAATTCATTTAGTTTTGCCAAAATGACCTTATCATGTTTGAGTGCTCCTTTAGTGTCTCTGTTGTCCTGGGCCCCACTGGTAGGTTAGCAGTCTTCCTGATTCTAAGGTACTTAAAAACATTTTGCTATTACTTTTTGGATTTTTGGCTGCCTGTTCTTCATTTTCCTTTTCGGATTTTTCTTGTTATATTTTTACACTTAATTTGGCAGTGTTTATGTTTCTTTCTATTTTCCTCACTAGGATTTAACTTCCACTTTTTAAACAATGCCTTTTATCTCTCACTGCTTCTTTTACTTGATTGTTGTGCTATGGTAGCACTTTTTTGGTTTGCTTACTGTGTTTTTTAATTTGGGGGTATACATTTAAGTTGGGCCTCTATTACGGTGTCTTTGAAAAATCTCTATGCAGCTTACAGAGATTTTATTTTTGTCACTGTACCTTTTAATGTCTGTTTAACTAACTTCCTCATTTTTGTGTAGTTCCCCTTTCTGAAATTAAGCGCCACAGTTTTGGGTGGCTGAGGTGTTTTTCCAACCACAAGGATGTTAAATGTTATTACATTATGGTCACTATTTCCAAGTGGTGCAGTTATATTTACCTATTGGACCATATCCTGCGCTCCACTTAGGGCTGCATCAAGAATTGTCTCTCTCCTTGTGGGTTCCAGAACCAGTTGCTCCAAGAAGCAGTCATTTAAGGTGTCAAGAAACTTTATCCCTGCATCCCATCTTGAGGTGAATATGAGGAGAATTGAAATCCCCCCACTATTACTGAGTTTTTATTTTTATTTTTTGATTCTCATCATATCTTGTTCCTTCTCCTAAACTCACTTCTTTGCTGTCCCTTAAGTGTGGTTGGTCTTGTAAGCCATGCTGGTTGAAGATCCATGTATTTGATCTGACGTTTCGTTTTGTTTGATCTGACTTTTGTTTCCTTTGCAGGGCATGTAAATACTCCCATGATATCTTCTCGGATGGGAACCGCAAAGTGCTGAAGAGCCATGAAGTCAGTGGCCTTAATGAGAATGAGCTGAGGGTCCTCCTCCTCCAGAACGACCCTTTCCTCCTGCCTGATGTGAGTCATACTGATTTCATAAGGAAAGGCTGCTTGCTAACTAGGAATGGAAGAGGTGAGGGATGATGTTGAAGCTAAAGCATGGAACTGGATATCAGGGAAGCCATGCCAACAAAAAAAACCACCCCTCCCCCCAATTCCTGTTGGCATAAGGTCTGACTACAGTAGAGGACACTGCTGGTATAGCTATACAACCAATGTATTAGTAATGTAGACAGGGCATCCCAACAGCCCTTCCTGGTAGATATTCTCTCCAGTTTATATAGGCATTGGCACTAAGTCAGAGTTCATCCAGCAAATCAGTTGCAATGGAAAAAAACCATCCAGGTTCTCTGAATGATTCTAACTATACTGACAGAAGCATAGTTCGTCCTCTGTTGGCATAACTGTGCCTCTGATGGGGGTTTGGCAGCATAACTATGTTGCAGAGAGGTGTGGGTTTTTTTTCATACCCCAGACTCTCAGCTGTGCTGACAACTTTGTAATCTAAATCCAGGCTTTCAGATGTTTTGTAAAATAGTGTTTTACTGGAGGGTGTTTGGTGTCTACGAGCACCTGTGTCTTAGATCTATAAGTGAACACTGAGACTAATGGGCACATTAGCTTCCCTTCATGCAAGATAAATGGAAGAAACAATGAAACTCTTTTATGAAGTAAGAGAGCTGTGGACAGCGGATGCCACCATTCAAGGAACTTAGCTACATGCAAGATTGATCAGAACCTGAGCTACGTAGGCAACAGGGTTTTCCTTGGAAACTGATTGCACACACAGTCACTGTGTATGTCCAAAGCAGACAAAACAAGAAAAGATACAGCCAGGGAAGTACTGGTAGATGGCTTGGGGACTTGGAAGGAAGCTAAGAGAGTGTTTTTGCGGCAGTGTGCTGGCTGGAAAGAGGCTTGGAATTGTGAGGAAGGAACCTGCCTGCTGTTGGTTATTCCTGCTGTGTTCAGAGAAATAGGACTTTGTCTACATTCTTTGTAAATAAGCAGGATTGCATTTTGTAAGATGTTTCTGACTCTTATCCTCAATTTCTCCTCCTAATGGGAACAATCCGCAAGTCCCAAATACACTTAAAATTTCCATAATCTGGGAACCTCCTGTGCTATAGAGGAGGAAGCAGCTCTGCGCACTACGACTCCCCCTCCTCCAGAGCTGGGGGAACAGCAGCACACAGAGCCACTTCCCTGAGGTTTTTCCCCACCGCTCCTATGGCATTGGGGATGGTGCAAGGGAGTGGCAGAGAATGTGGAGTCACGTGTACCCTGGGTGTGGGGCAGCAGGTAAGTGCACCCCTCCCCCCCCGGTCTGGCAAAATCTTTAATCTGGCAACAGGGAATAGGGTATGCCAGATTAGAGAGGTTCAAATGTATTAACTAACTGTTTGGGCCAAAAAGGACAATTCTTTGAAATCTAAAGATTGTTCTTTATTTAACAGTAGACTTAGATTAGAGGGGAAAGTTGATGGTGGTAGGAGTTTGCTTACATCTTTTTTAGTATTGATGTTATGCAAGGAAATGATCACAGAAGAGTGTCTATTTTTAAAATAATTATGCCACGCTTAGAATACAAGGGGTCTGCTTTAAGGCCGTCCAATCTGAAGAGGTTCAACAAGGACAAGTGCAGAGTCCTGACCTTGGGATGGAAGAATCCCAAGCATTGTTACAGGCTGGGACTGATTGGCTAAGTAGCAGTTCTGCAGAAAAGGACCTGGGGATTACAATGGATGAGAAGCTGGATATGAGTCAACAGTGTGCCCTTGTAGCCAAGAAGGCTAATGGCATATTAGGTTGCATTAGGAGGAGCATTGCCAACAGATCTAGAGAAGTGATTATTCCCCTTTATTCGGCTCTGGTGAGGCCACATCTGGAGTATTGTGTCCAGTTCTGGGCCCCCCACTATAGGAAGGATATGGACGCATTGGAGAGGATTCAGCAGAGGGTAACCAAAAAGATTAGGGGGCTGGAGTGCATGACCTATGAGGAGAGACTGAGGGATTTGGGTTTGTTTAGTCTGCAGAAGAGAAGAGTGAGGGGGGATTTGATAGCAGTCTTCGGCTTCCTGAAGGGAGGTTCCAAAAAGGATGGAGAAAGGCTGTTCTCAGTAGTGACGGGTGGCAGAACAAGGAGCAATGGTCTCAAGTTGCAGTGTGGGAGGTCTAGGTTGGATATTAGGAAAAACTATTTCCCTAGGAGGGTGGTGAAGCACTGGAATGGGTTACCTAGGGAGGTGGTGGAATCTCCATCCCTATAGGTTTTTAAGTCTCGGCTTGACAAAGCCCTGGCTGGGTTGATTTAATTGGGATTGGTCCTGCTTTGGGCAGGGGGCTGGACTTGATGACCTCCTGAGGTCTCTTCCAGTTCTATGATTCTATAACACCCTAAGAACAAACAAAAAAGGCCCAAACATTTCCACCTCTTTAGTCCAAATGTTATAGTTAGCATTGAACCCATACAGACTAGACCATGGACACCTTTTCTGTGTAATGCTCGCCATAAATTCAGCCATTTTGAAAAACAAAAAGGGTTTGTACTAAAGGTGCAACAAACAATGACTGTGCATTCGAATTAGAAATATATTTGAAATGTTTTAGCTCCCTGGAGAGAATATCAATATTTGCATAATTTTACTTCTGGAGGAATTCTGTGCTACTGCGCAATAGGGATGTAAAATCCCCATTGCTCAGTTAAATGTTAGGTTAACCTAACGTTTAATTGGTTAACACACTAACCGGATCGCACTGCTCCCAGCCCCCTGAGCTGGGGCTGCTGCTGGCTTCTGGCCCTCTGCACTGGGGCTAGGGATGGGGCTGGGGCTGCTGCTGGCTCCCGGCCCTAGCTGCCAGCCGGGTGGTGCTGGAGCATCCCTCTGCCTGTCAGGCTGGGGGTGGGGGACTGCTCCCTGGGGAACCGGTTATCCGTTCATATCCCTACTGCTCTTTGCAGAAATTAATGCTGAGCAGAAATAATTTTCTTTCCCTCATGGATATTGGTGGCCGTGATGCTCGGGCCACTGGTCTCACAAGATCCCAGCTTGCTCATAGAAGACACTGCTGGGGTTGGGGTTGGGGGCGGAAGCAGCTAGGAGATAGGAGGCAAAGGGACAGAGAAACAGGAACTGAGTTGTCACAAGGATTTCTTTTACTCTCTATTCCTGGGAGAATTTTCGTGTGTCTTTATTGTTACAGACCTATTTCCTGACACGTGTTTTGAAATAAATTTCCAAAGTAACTGAAACTAATGTGATTATGTAATGGTATTTGGAGAAATAAGATTTGCAGAATTATAAAATATCCTCCCCAACACACTAATTCTTACTGTGGCCATTGAAATAAAAGCTGGAGCCTGCCTGATTCAGTGTCTTCAGTCAATTTGCTGCCATTGGAAAGGCCTTGGGCATGGGGCCCACAAGAGTTCAGTTTCTTGAGGACTGAAATGCTTTGGTCTAATTAATGTCATTGGGGTATCTGAGCAAAAATGTGTTTTGTGCTATGTAGCAGGTCAGACTAGATCAGGGTGGGCAAATACTGGCCCCTGGGCTGGATCCAGTCTGCCAGGGATGGCACCTTGTGGGCCCCCCACTGCTGTATTTACCTACACCTCTGCAGGTATGAGCCATCGCAGCTCCTGTTGGCCGTGGATCGCTGTTCCCGGCTAATGGGAGCTGCGGGAAGTGGTGTCTTGGACCACATCGCTTCCTGCCACTCCCATTAGTCAGGAATGGTGATCTGCCGCCAACTTAAGCTGTGATTGCTGGTACCTGCAGTGGTGCAGATAAATATAGCGGTGGCGGCCTACCAGAGACTAACCCTGGTGAACCACCACCATTTTATTGCCCACACCTGGACTAGATGATCTAATTGCCCCCTTCTGGCCTTGGAATCTATTAAACAAGCATCAACCAAGACCGGGACAGGAACTTAAAAAGAAACCACACACTCCCCTTTCAATCAACATGTTTATGAATGAGTTGAGATTCCACCACCTGGTCTATTCAGTAATAATGAACCTGAAATCCGAGAATGATTGAGAGTCTCATGGATTTAGTGCTGTTTATCCTTTTTAACCTTTATTTGTCCCCAGAGACTTGTTATGTGTGCGTTTATTTGTCAGCTGCATGTGAGATGTGCTCTTGTATTTCCTGGTTACTTTATCTCCTTGATGCTGTGTTTGCATTTGCTATGGAAACTAAGTCAGTTGATTTGTCTGCAACTTTCCTCTTGTCTGTAACCGGTGCCATGAATATATTTTGTACAAATGTTGTGTAAATGCAAAACACGAGAGAGAGACAAACATGTAGGTCCAGCATGATGTCTGACTTGCTTCCTGCATACAATCACAACTTCTCCAGTGTATAGTCATGACTTGCAGCTTCTCCAACAATTCCAGTCCTGATCTACAGAGGCATACAGCATCTACTAAAGGAAAAATCGAATCCAACATTACGTAAGGACATCCCTAATTAACAGCCGAGTCCATTATAAATCTTTTTACTGGTCTCTGTCAGTTTCTGCTCCAGGGCACAAGCCCCTAGAATCCCTATGAAGTGACAGACTGGTTGATCTGTTCCAAAGTCTAGCTGTCAACTGAAACCAATTAGGATTTCTTTCCCTGAAACTTCTAGGGATACTCCTTTCAAAATGGGAGGCTTTAATAAATATCTGTGGAGGCATGAATGTCTGTTAGCCTGGTCCTGGAGTCATTGAAAATACTGTGAAAAGTTGATTGACATGAAGGAGAGGCAGTTTTATGAGTATATAAGTGAATGTATGAGATGGAGGAACCGCTAAAGAGGGTAAAAGTGAATCTGCGATGGGAAAGTGACTGAAACACAGAAAAATACATTGTACCTAGCTGGGGAAGACGGGGAAGAGAGATTGTCCTCTGGGGAGAAAAAACAGTGGCAGTGAGCATGCTACACATTAAATACTAAGGGTCTTCTAGCTCTACATACCTTGGCAGTCAGCTCAGACATGTACCATTCCAAACCTGGACATCCTGAATTGTCTACTCCCACTGCTAGGTTCACCGTTAGAGTGGAAAGTTCCATTCTGCCAGAGGAGCAGAATTTTCAGCTGTGATTGTGGGTGTCCTTGGCCCAAGTCATTGAGAGCCTGCTCTCTGTTCAGTGAGCAGATAAAAATCAAGGGTAATGCATTTCAAAATGTACTCTTAGTTTCTTTTGGAGATATTAATTTTGTGTCTAATTATTTGATGTGCCATTTAACTCTTTACAGTAGCATCTTCTAGTCATACTCAGCATTACATAGGACTTTTCCCGTCAGAGTATCTTGACACTAGACGTTGGTGTGAGACCAAATAGCACTCTTTGTTAATTAGGGAGACAACATCATTTGTGTATGAATTGTAAGGTGTGGCTCATTTACTTTTCAGTCCAGCCTAAGAAAGATCTAGAAAAAGCGCAGAACAAACCTGTCACCTAAGCAAAAAGGAGGCTTGGCCTTTGCAGCTTAGAATTTCATATTTTTAATTACTGTAACATCTAGGAACCTTAGTCATGGACCGCAGGACCCAGTGGTACTATGTGCTGCGCTAGGGTTGACTGATAAGCCTCACCCTTAACAGGTGAGGCTTACTGGTTACGGATAACTGGCGGGGCTGGAGCAGCTCCCTGCCTGCCATGGGGGGTCGCAGACAGGGTGTAGGAGGGAGTCCAGTCCAGCGGAGGGGGAGGGGCTGCTTCAGCCAGGGTGGTGTGCCTCCTCCCACACATGCCCCGTTTAATCAGTTAACCAAATAAACAGGATTTTATAACCTTACACTGAACAAGTAGGAACAAAAAGAGAAACCTTGCCTTGGGAAATGATGAATTTATGCAAAATATTACATATCATTCCATGTTTATACAGCAACTAATGCAATGGGTGCCTGGTCCATGACAGGTGCAACACAAATCATAAATAATCTATGCAAACAATTTGGGGTGGGCAAAAGTGCCATTTGTTAGAAAGGTTGGCATGCCCTTCTAGAAACTTCACTCAGCTTTGAAATCCATGAAAATGTCTGCAGAAGCTTTACAATGTCTATTCTCTGTGACCTTCCACTCCACAAATATGGCCCGGTTACTACATCTAATCGATTGTGTCTTTTTTTGTTTTTTATTCCTGTTTTTTTCATCACAGAATCCTATGCAAGTCAGGTTAAGCAAAGCCTAATGACTCATTTTTCCTCCCTCCTTGCCCAGGTATGCCAATTCTATAACAAAGGGGAAGGACTGTACGGGTCTTGCAGCCAGCAAGGCAGTTGCAACAAACTTCATGTTTGCCGACATTTCCTCCGAGGAGAGTGTAGGTTTCCAACATGCAAGAGATCCCACAAGATTCTGGACAACAATGTGCTGATGTTGCTGCTAGCAGAAGGATTAAATAGGAGTGTGGCAGAGAACATCCAGATCATCTGTGATCACAAGCATGCTGAGTTCAGCAAGGTGGTGGGCCCGAGGAGAAGTAAGTGTAAGTAAACAGGTGTAAATTGTAGCATGAATGATACTTCGACCTCTCCCTTGGATGTGCTGGAGGCTATTCTTTACCTACACCTTTGTGAGATTCCGCCATCCTTTTCTGCTTTCAGTGCCTCCCCCGCGCTACAGAGCAACACAAGTTAGAAGTGAAGTGAAAACAAGTGCTGGGAATCAAGAAGAAATCAGACCTAAGCCCACTTCTACTACATCAGCCTCTACACCATATGTGCCTCCATCACAAAGTAAAGCTATACACGTGCCAGTTAGTTTGTATGTTGAGCCATCTTTTCTGCTTTCTGTGTCTCCTTAGTACTTGAGCCTAGGCTGGGTATTGACAATCCCTCCTCCTTGTCTTCAGTAGTTGTTCTGCTCACAAGAATGGATCAAACAGTGGCTAGATCCTATCATAGACCATGCAGAGGGGAGCACTTGTACGCAATATGCATTGGTATCTTTTCATGCACATAATAGATCCTTGGCCAGTAATTGTACAGTAAGTTGCTGCTAAGGGCTAATGAAATAATTTCTGTTTTGCTAGCTGGAATGAACACGTTCATTTGTAACCATTACTACCGACATATTACGTAGTAGCATGTTGCTGGGGAAAACACAGTGTATTTTCATTGGACATTTGGGGCAGGTCATGTACTCATGTAAACCAGTGTGATACCATTGAAGTCAGCTAGCAGAGGATTCAGTTCATTGGCAGCTTTTTGTGGCATTATGTTGCGAGTCGCAGTGGGGTGGTGGAGTGCTGGAGTGACACCAGAAACTTAGAAATTATTGGGGTGAAGACAAAGGCACAGACCTTTTTGGTCTGTTAACTACTAGAAGCTAATAGAGGCTAATGCAGAGACCTGCTCTCCCTACCTGCCTTTTCCCCCTCATCCTTGAAGCTGAAGATTTCATTTAATTTCTGTTGTTGTCCATATGTTAGTGGCTTTGGCAGCTTTGTTACTATGTCGATTTAAATCATCCCACATTGTGTGTTATTGTTTGGCATCTCTGTTCTCCCCATCTCCTATCTAAGAAGTAGAATATAAAATGTAGTATTATAACTTTATTCGCTGCGAGGTTGTGTTGAAGCCCACTCTGAGATATCAATAATGTAGTAGAGAGGGAGCCCAGAGCACAAAGCCTGGTGCAAGACCTGCAGCCTGACCATAGGCAGAAAAATCAGGCCATACTCTGAACCAAAGACAGGCCATGTATCAGTCAGTGCTTATGCGTTCACTGTCTGTTACATGAACTTGACAAAGGGCTAGTGGTGCTAAAAAACCAGGCACTCCCAAGCAGTGTTCCCGCTAAGGTGTGTGCCTGCGCGGGCACGCACCCAGAATTTGAGGCCTGCCCACCTGCTCAGGAGAGCCACGCAGGGGCTGCTCAGCTGCTCTGGGGCGGGGCTGAGTGGTGGGTGGTTGCCCTGCCCCAGGAGCACTAGGGAAGCCACCACCTTCAGCAGTTCCCCAGGGCTGGAGCCATGGGCCAGGCGATGGGCAGCAGCTGCTCTGGCCAGAACCACATGGCAGGCGGTGGGTTGCTCTGGCAAGTCCCATTATGTAATGATCAACCCCAGCCAGGTCCGGAGCTGGAACTGCGTGGCAGGTGGGCCAGAGCCACTCTGGTGACTGGAGGTGGCTGGGGTCATGCGGTGGGGGGCCTGATGGGGGTGCCAGGACCTTGGCTGCCTTCCCCCCCCCTTCCATCCCTCCCCCGACCCGTGCCCAGCTAAGCAGGGAACAAGGGTTGCTGGGGAGGGGGGTGGAGAGCAAGCAGGAGGCCAGTTCATAGCACCTCACATCCCCTGCGGAGCACTAGCAAACGAGTGTTTACTATGGCTGGCTTCTCTCCCCGGTGTGGAGCAGTGGCAGGGCCAGGGCGGGAGGGACCCAGGTGTTGCTGGGGGAGCTATGGAGGGACTTCCAGGGAATCCTGGCTGCTGACAGAGCCCCCCTGTGGAGGTGTGAGACCTTCCTGCCTGCCCCATGTCTACCCCTCTCTTCCCCCCCCCAGTCCTGGAGGTGGACACGAGTGCCCTGGCTTCTCATGCTGCTGCTGCTCCTGCTTTCCCCGAAGTGCCAGGTAGGTTGGAACCGCTCTACCTGGTTTATGTGTGGGGTGTGCAGGCTGGGGAGCCTCGCTCTACGCGTCTCCCTCTCTCCAGGGTGGGAACTAAGTGCCCTACAACAGGCTCCTTTTAGGTTTAAGCTCATGGAGGGTTTTGTTCTGTTGTCCAAGAGCTGTCCCGTAATCCCTCGACTTTGGAATTTCTGTTTGGCAACCTTTTGTATTGCGGTGGAGCAGCAACACTGAACCATAATCTGGATTTTAACTTTCACATTCTCTGATAACCTGATATTTGGGGGAGAGGGTGTTTTGGTTGGTTGGTCGAGTCTGTTGGGTTTTTTTAGTGCATGGTTCCTATAGTAGTGGATTGTGCTGTGGGATTTTACACATCTCTGAAGTGTTAGGCATTCATTCCAGTTCTAAAGTCCCCTTATGTCATGTTCTGGCCGTGATCTGACCATTCGTGTGTTGAGGAGAGAAATCCCATATACACCTTAGTGCTATATTAATGAGGACTTTTTAGTGGAGGGTGGGAAGAGAGATCTGTAAACCAATCTTCAATCTCCTGTTAAAAATGTGTTCTCTGGAAAGAGCAAAGAAGTTAGAACACTTTCTCCCACTCACTGATTTCCCCCCCCACCCCAGATTTTTCATTAACCTCTCTTATGCACACACATTGCATGACTATTTTGAACTCCTTTATATTTAAAAAAAATTGTGGCCCACATTTACAAAAAAGCACCCCCCCCCCCCCGAAATTCCTGCATATGGGCCTGTCGTGGCTTCCTAACTGTTCCCTGGGCAGGCTGCATGGTGGCTGCCCAAAGCTGGAGCCAGGCTGTGGTGCTACTGCTCCTGGGGCTGGAGCCCCCTGCATCTCTTCCCCCCCCCACCTCTCTTTTGCCCCTCAGAGCTCCCTGCCCCCCAATGCTCTGCCTCCCCCTTCCCATTCCCACGTGTCACTGCACCACCCCTAGCACCTCACTCCCTGCAAACCCAGGGCACTGGCAGCAGCTTCCCTCTGCCCCAGGTGCGGACGCACAGCCAGCCCCATGAAGGGCAGCCTGGGGCAGTCCCTGCCCTGCACAGAGGCTGCCCAGGAAGTAGTGCTCCCTGGGGGAAGGTGCACGTCTCACCTTCTCCCCACGAGGTGGGGGGGACAACACGCTACCTGGTGTAGTAAGTTGAGGGTCGGTAACATGGAGTCAGCAGGCCTGAATAAAGGCCTGTAACCTAAAAACAGCAACAGGCCTGGAATCTAGTGAGCAAGACTTTGGTTCAGTAACACGGCAGCCAAGAAAGAGGTCCTATTGATAATTGTGTGATTGTGTAAGTTAGGTCAAGCATGGAAGGACATAGGGAGGCACCGGGTACAGACTGTGAGCCAGAGGGGAGTAGCAGAACATCTCAATAAGAAATGTCTTGGTACCAACTGATTCCTCAAAAACTAATGTACATACCGACCGAGGTTCAGGACCGGGTCGAAGTTGACAGCATGAAGGATAGTAAGTGAGCCCCCCTTCTGCAAGGGGAGGGGTGGTAACTAGGTAACAGAGGGTGGCAGCCTGGTAGGTAAGAAATGATGTAACTTCTTTGTACATGTCTATAAAAGGGCACTGCAGAGAGTGAGCGCCGACCGACCCTGGTTGCGGGGGTGCTTTATGCACATTTGTATATGGGGGTGTTACACTGCTCTACAGCCAAAATGCTTCTGAAATAAATGCTTAAAATTGTTGATTGGCTCTAGTTTTCAAGATATGCTATTGGGTCAGTATATACGACCCTTGACTTGGGAATGGCGGAGGATAAGTGAGTTATAAAGGGAAGGGATCTCAATTTAAACCAGAAATGACTAAAATACATCTTTGACTGGAGCTATGAATAAATCTATGACTGGGTTTGGATAGTACTTGCTTTTTAGGCAAAACAATGAATGATGCAATCTGAAGCTGGTATTGCATCATACATTATATGAATTGCATCGTGTTATTCCTAGAAGTCATGGATGATGCAATCATAACGAAGCTTACATCACTCTGCTGAACAAATTGCCCTATATCAGCTCTAGAAATCATACAGTATCATGCTCTCTTATTTGTCAGTGTTTGATTTTGCAAAGGGACACATTTCTGTTTAGCCAAAGTGAGCAGAGATGCCTCAGACTTGTGTGAACAGTGCAGATAACTTCTGTGTTTGTGGTGAAGTGACTTTTGCATCACAAAAGCGCAGTATAACCACTATGGTTAAGAAAGCCTATCACCTTTATTTTGGCTGCAAAATTAGAGATCAGGACAAGAGGTGGGCCCCACACATATGCTGCAACACTTGTGCAACAAATCTTCGCCAGCGGTTGAACAGGAAAAGGAAATCTATGCCTTTTGCAGTGCGAATGATTTGGAGAGAGCCAACAGATCATACCAGCAATTGTTACTTCTGCATGGTGCCTCCAGTTGGGAAAGGTGTGTCAAAGAAGAAAAAGTGGACTGTGCATTATCCAAACATTCCATCAGCTATACGCCCAGTACCCCGCGGAGAAGGACTGCCGGTTCCTGACGCACCAGAATCATTCTCACTTGAGTCAGACGAGGAAGAGGAAGAGGATGAAACTTCTGGTCCTGAACCATCAATGTCACAGGACCCACATTTTCTCCCATCCTCCTCCTCTGAACCACACCTCATAACACAAGGTGAACTGAATGACCTTGTCAGGGATTTGGAACTACCCAAGAGTAAGGCAGAGCTGTTGGGCTCCAGACTACAGCAGTGGAATCTCCTGGCAGGTGATGTTAGGGTTTCCATGTTCCGTGACCGTCAAAAGGATCTTGTCCCATTCTTCTTCATGGAAGGTGATCTTGTAGCCTGCAACAACATCGATGGTGTGATGGCAGCCCTCAACATCGCTCACGATCCAGATGAGTGGAGACTGTTCATTGATTCATCGAAGACGAGTCTTAAAGCTGTTTTGCTGCATAATGGCAATGTTTTGCCATCAATTCCAGTTGGTCATGCAGTCCATATGAAGGAAACCTATGACAACATGAAACAACTTTTGAGGTGCATAAACTATGACCAACATCAGTGGCAGCTTTGTGGCGATTTGAAGGTTGTTGCTCTCTTGCTTGGTCTGCAGACTGGATACACAAAGTACTGCTGTTTTCTCTGCGAATGGGATAGTCATGCAAGAGATTCCCACTACATCAAGATAGATTGGCCACTCCGACAGTCATTGGAGCCTGGGAGGAAAAGTGTTCAGCATCCACCACTTGTTGAATCAAGGAAGATTTTGTTACCACCCTTACACATCAAGCTGGGTCTGATGAAGAACTTTGTCAAGGCCATGGTCAAAACACAAGCAGCTTTCAAGTACCTCCGTGGAAAATTTCCAAGGTTAAGTGAAGCTAAGATAAAGGAAGGTGTCTTTGTTGGTCCTCAGATTCGTGAACTTCTTCGAGATGATGCATTTGACCATGCACTGCATGGCAAGGAAAAGACGGCATGGAAAGCCTTCCAGTTAGTGGCAATAAATTTTCTCGGGAAACAAGAAGGCAGACAACTACAGGTTGTTGGTGGAAAACCTCCTCAAGGCATACAAAAGCCTTGGTTGCAACATGTCACTAAAGATACATTTTTTGCACTCTCATCTAGATATTTTTCCACCAAACTGCGGAGCAATGAGTGACAAGCACAGCGAGTGATTTCACCAGGACATTGCAACAATGGAGAAACGCTATCAGGGCAAATGGAGCTCATCAATGCTTGCAGACTATTGCTGGACAGTGACAAGAGAGGCTCCATTTAATGAATACAAGAGACAAGCCAAGAAGCGCCGAGTAGACACTGAATAGGACTAAACTATGTACATAATAGTTTTTTGCCTTTTGTTTCATAATAAATTTTATTTATATAACCCTTTTGCTGATTTTAAAGTGTTACATAAACAGGACAGGTGAAATATTATCATGTAAAGCAACCATAAACACTTGAAAAGACCTAGGTTTACAATTTATGATTAAAACTCTACTATCTACACAATATACATTGACGTAAAATGTAAAAACTTAAATATCTTGGAAACAGTAGCCAATCAGTTGTTTTAATTGTCATATTTGAATTCAGCACATCAAAATACATAATAAATAGCACACTTTATCTCTGAAGCAGACGACTTCTAAAAAATTGTAGACCAATGTTATTAATGCTTACAGAATGCACAGTGGCTTAGCGTTGAGACTTTCTGCTAACAACTGTTAATGCATAGCATGTGGCAATACACCTGCTCGCCTGGTTTCATCCTTGCCTGAATCTATTGTTTCCGGGGGCTCTCGGAGATCTACTGCATTGACCCAAGTGCACGGGGTTTAACTCTTTAGATAAAGGGAGCACATGCATAAATGCAGCCAAAAGTTTATCAGCCCCGACGGAGTAGAGGACCTGTCAGGAACTCACCGGGACAACCCCAAAACCCTAACTGACGACACCTGGGAGAGTCTCTTGGGGAGCCGTGCAACTCGTGGGTGCCATGGTGGCACACATCCGAACAAACGCACATGACTTCATTGTTTGCACACAAGACACAATTCACTCCACTCATGAATGGAAAATCTTAGAACATAAGAATGGCCATGCTGGGTCAGCCCATCCAGCCCATTGGCCACTGTCGGCAGACAAAGGTTCATACAGTCCAGTATCCTGTCTGCTGATAGTGGCCAATGCCAGATGCCCCAGAGGAGGTGAACACAACAGGTAATCATCACATGAGTCCTCTTCTGTCATCCATTTCCAGGCAAACAGAGGCTAAGGAAACCATTCTTACCCATTCTGGCTAATAGCCATTGATGGACCTAACCTCCATGAATTTATTTAGCTCTTTTTTAAACCCTGTTAAAGTCCTAGTCTTCACAACATCCTCTGGCAAGGAGTTCCACGGGTTGATTGTGCGCTGCGTGAAGAAAAACTTCCTTTATTTGTTTTAAACCTGCTACCTATTAATTTCATTTGGTGATCCCTAGTTCTTATATTATGGGAACAAGTAAATAACTTTTCCTTATTCACTTTTTCCACACTAGTCATGATTTTATAGATCTCTGTCATATCTTTTATCATATCCTACATTTTATAGACCTGTATCATGCCCAAGCAGTATTCTTTGTAAGCTGAGTGCTTGGACAGCTGCCCCAGGAGAGGTTTAGGTGCCACCCTGCTGATTGGCAGAGTGCCCACAGCTGACTACAGCCAGTAGCATGTGTTTCTATTGGTGGTGTGCATCCACACATTCCTTGGTGCATAGAACAAAATTTATTCCACCCAGAGATAGAAAATCTTAGAGGGAACATTTCTCCCATGTAGTACAAGGCACAGGTATTCATGTCAACACATTCCAGAAGGTTAGCACAGGCTTACCCCAACATAGTTATAGCATAAACACACTCCTTGAAGATGATACAGGGATGCATTGATCCCGCTTAAAATAAGGATGACAGGGTAATGGATGGGGATGTACAATGTGTGGGCTGGTAATAGGGATGTAAATACCCCTTAAAAATGTTAACTGGTTAAACAATTAAAATTGTCATTTAATCGGAATCCAGAAATCCCGCAGTGGCGGTGGGGCTCCTCCAGCCCAGCTCTCCATCAGTGGCAGGGCTGCTCTGGTTGGCCGGGAGTGCTCCAGCCCAGCTGGGTCACCAGGTAATCAGTAAGCATCACCCAGTAAGGGTAATGCTTACCAGGAAACTAGTTACATCCTCAGCTGGTAACTAATCATATCAGAAGTTTAATATGTAACTTGTTTGTATTAATGTATAAAAGAGAAATTACGTTAGGGTCACTAGCATTGTTTGTGTGTGTGTGTGTGTGTTCTCCCCTCATGCTGTCCCAGTCCTGTGCAGGTAGTTGGTTTAGCAGACCTCAGGAGTACCACCCAGAAAGACCACAGGCTTGGTTCAGTGGCGAAGGCACTGACAATAAACATGGCCAAATGAGGGACAGACCTAGTACCCTAGACAAGCTACAGGTACACTAATACATGTATGCCCACAGTGTTACCAGGTCAGTGAGCAACAGGAGTCTCTGCTGTCCCCGAGGTTGGACAAACATGCCCTTCCTATGATTTTCTCTTTTATACATTGACACAAATGAGTTACATATGAATACCCAGTGCCTCATACTTCTTAGCAGAACTTGGGTTTTAGCAATGTCATTGCCAACTACTGGACAGTGAACTTGTAGGCATCTGCTTTGACAATGGGCTTACATTGCAGCAAGGGAGGTTTAGGTTGGACATTAGAAAAAACTTCCTAACTGTTAGAGTGGTTAAACACTGGAATAACCTAGGGAGGTTGTGGAATCTCCATCACGAGCTATTTAAGAACAGGTTGGATAGACATCTATCAGGGATGGTCTTTGTGGTGCTTGGTCCTGCTGTATGGGCAAGGGACTGGACTTGATGACCTCTTGAGGTCCCTTCTAGTTCTAGTATTCTCTGATTCTATGGCCTGACTTTGGTTCAGAGCATGGCCTGACTTTGTTGCCTGTCAGACAGAACCGAGACTCAGATCCATCTGGTTTTTTTTTCTCTTGCAAGGTGATTTGTTGTTGTGATCTAAACTGTTCTTTCTACAGGTGTTAAAGCTGTTCCTTCTACTAACATTTCTGTGCGCAAAGACACTGAAAAACGTGATGAGATATGCCTGTACTATATCTGGAGGCACTGCATACATAAAGGTAAGTCTGACTAATGGTGTTATCCATCAAATGTCAACAGGAACTACCCAGTGCAGACTATGCATCTCTGACTAGAAATGGGAAACTTTCATATCTTGATCACTGGCTTAACATTGATAGTAATAATTCTCCATCCCGTATCTGATGCCCTCAGGGTGACTTGGCCCCAAACAAGGACTAAAAGCTGTCACAATGGTGATGCGATTCAGAGGAAAAGCCAAAGGCTGAACAGACAAACACAGATGTGTCCTGAGATGGGCCCTCCCCATTAGAGCTGGGTCATGCTGGTGTGGCTGGAGGGGAGCAAGGGAAGCTTGCACTCTCACTGCTTGCATGTTTGTGTGGCTAGAGTAGATTGGTCTCCAGAACTGTTAAACCTAATACTTTTGGTGAGTGAGGTTTTTTTTTAAAGATAAAAATCCCAGAATTCTGCTGTTTTCAACTTCTCTGAATGGTATCTGTTTGGGTACATCTACACAGCAGTGTTATTTCGGAATAACTGACATTATTCCGAAATAACATAGTCCATGTCTACACTGCAAGCAGTTATTTCGACATAAGGTTGAAATAATGTCGAGCTGGTGGACTTCTTACTCTGACTCCTGTAGCCCTCATTTTATGAGGAGTAAGGGGAAGTTGGCGGAAGAGTGCTCTTTCTCGGACTTCCTGCTGTGTAAACAGCGCCAAAAGTCAAAATAAGCTATTTCGACTTCAGCTATGCAATCGACGTAGCTCAAGTTGCATATCTTATTCCGGCTTTAGCCCTGCTGTGTGGATGTGCCCTTACAGGTTTTTTAACCTCCCTGGACTCTCAGTGAGGGATTTAAAAGTAGCCAACCTTTCACAAAAAAAACCAAAAAAACCCTTCAAAACAAGATTACAAAGAGAAGCAGCAGAGCTTCAATTCATTTGCAAATTTAACATGATCAAGTTAAGACTGAATAAGGTTTTAGATTGATTATTTTACTACAAAGGCACTTTTCCCTTTCTTGGTATTCACATTTCCCCATCAGCTGCTGGGAGTGAGCCACGTCCACCGTGACTCAATTGGCCTCCTTAACACTAGTCCTACACTTGATAAGTAACTCCCTCCTTTTGATATGCTAGTATGTGTGTGACAGAATTGAATGGGGAGTTTCCTCTGGCTAGGACTCCGATACAGGTTGGACCTCCCTTGTCCAGCACTCTCGGGATCTGAGCAGCTAAGATATCTATTAGTTGCATGCCTGTGTGGCCATGCAGCTGTTTTCTGAGCTCCACTCAGAAGTTCAAAGCTCCCGCACAGGCAGGGAGCTCAGCTGACCGCCAATGGGGGCATCGTCTCGCTAAGCAAACAGCTAAATGGAGCTGCACGTGATTGAAACTGAGCAGCTCCTAGAGCAGATACAGAAGGAAGATAAGGAGGGAATAAGTGGGGGAAGGGGATGAGAAGGAGGAGGAGAAGGGAGGGAGGGAGTAATTGGCTGAGGGGGTGTCAGAGGAGAGGGGAGTTTGGGAGAGAAGCAGAAGCTCAGCACTCTCAAGCCTCCTGGGAAGAGGAGGTGGGTGAGTGTTGGCATCTCTGCAGTGAGGTGCAGTGAGGTGGAGGCAGGGGGCAGTTTGCTTGGGTGTCCCTGTCTCACTTGCTGCCATCTTCTCTGTCTGGCTGGGTTGGAGGGAGGAGAGGAAAGCCGGCTGCATAGGGGTGCGCCAGGACATTTGCATGATAACATTTCAAGCAAAGTTGACACAGGTGTCAATGGCTTAAAGTAAGAAAGAAAAAACATCTTTTTAACGGATTTTTTTGAGTGTTGCAGATATCTAAAACTCTCATCTTAATGATTTTTTAAAATCCCATGTTACTAATTAATACTAGGGGTGTGAATGACTGGTGACTATCCTATAAGCAAATGCTTATCGGATAGTCAACACACTAGTTGACTAGTCACTTCCCTCCTCCTCCCTCCCCCCCCCCCCCCGCTGCCTCGATCAGAAAGAGGCAGCAAGGAGGGTGAGGAGAAGAGGGGGTGCTTCACGTGAAGCCTGGGGTCAGCTGGGGACTCCCCCGCTGACCCCAGGCACCACGTGGCGCTTCTGCTTTGAAACGCTGCGAGGAACATGGGGCCAGCAAGGGACTGCATGAGTCCCCCGCTGGCCCAGTGCTCCCGCAGTGCTTTCACCTTTGAAGTGTAGCAACAGCGCTGGGACTGTTGTTACACTTCAAAGGCGAAGGCGCCCTTATCGACTAATCGAATAATCGATGCAAATTGCATCAACTATTCGATTAGCCCATTAATCTAAATTTAACATCCCTAATTAATACAGGGATTATTATATTGCATTAAGGCTAGATCTTTCCTATGTGGTAGAGTTCTGGCTTTTATGTATCAAAAGTAGCAAGTACTAGGTGTGTTGCTTATTGTTTTGTAGGATGAAACCTTATTTGCAAGCTCTTTGAAACATGCATCTGTCTACATACTCTGAAGCCATGTGTTAATTTGTTCTGGGGCATCTACTCTTCATTTTGTTAGTCTCTAAGGTGCTGCGGGACCATTCGTTTTTTTAAAATAGTTTTTTCTGTTAGACTAACATGGCTTTCCCTCTGAGTGTGTGAGTTGGTGACACACACAAGGTGAAAGTTTCAAACCAGGGGGGATCCTAAACATTCCCCAGATAAACTGTATAAGCCTTAATGGATGCCCAAAGGAAAATTCACCCTGCCCAAGGATAGAACATGTTAGAGGGAACACTGCTGAGCAGTCCTGTATGAGGGAATTTACCGGACTAAGGCAGATCCCCTGCCACAAGCTCCCTCAGCCTGCCACTCTCCCCACCACTGACTCCTTCAGCCACGCTGCCAACCAGGCGATGTGGCTGCCCCAGCCCCGCTGCCGGCATTGCAGCATGTAACCCCGGCTCCGCTGCCGTGGCACCAGCCCTACCGCTGGATGTCTCGTGGCTCTTGCTGAGCTGCCCTAGTCCCAGCCGGGTTGCCGCAAGAGCACCAGTCAGGCTGCCGTCCAGCAGACAGCTGGGTTGCTGGGCTGCCCCGGACCCGCTACCAGAGCCCTGCTACCACTGCCAGGCTGCAGAGGCTCTGGCCCCACTTTCACCAGCCTCGCCATGCGTGGGGTTCTCTGCTGCTGGCCCTCCTGCCCTGGAGCTCTCTCATTCAGGAGCATCCATGATCCAGCTGGTTTAGGGAGGTGCATCCTGTATATACAATCTCCCTACCTCTGTGATTTCCAGTCCATGCGGCTGACAAAGCAGTTTTTACCCACTAAAGCATATGCCCAAATCAATCTGTTAATCTTTAAGGTGCCTCAAAACTCTGTTGTTTTTAAAGAGTGACTAGACCTGACGCACTCTGAAGCATCTCAAGGCCAATGCAAGTGCTGGCTAAAGGAAGGAACTCAGCTTTACTCTGCCTCTGTCCCAAGTGTGAGATAAAATAATAGCTTGATATAAATACAGAGGAGACAGAACTGAATGGGAAGTTTCTTCTGGCTAGGGCTCAGATTCAATGGCTATTTGGGGCAGGGATCATCTTTTTTTTCTGTGTTTGTGCAGTGCCTACCACCACAGAGGGGACCTAGTCCATGACTGGGACTTCTAGGCACTGCAGCTATTACAAATAATAATAATAATAATGAACCTTTCCTCACTCCTGCTCTGGCTGCTTGATGGACATGGAAGTCTTGCCAGTCCTGTATGCAGGGACACATAGGGACCTCCCCCTCCTTAGTCCACTGAGGGAACATGATGACCCAGAGACAGCAGGAGGAAGGCCTACAGCTCTGTCCAGCCCTCACACTTTGCCTGCAGAGCAATTTGGCTGCCTCTGTGCTTTATACCCTGTAGCGTTGCAGTTCCGTATTGCTTTGGGCCATGCCTAAAAGGTGTAATCAAGCCTTCAGCATGTTCCCCTTTCTGGTCCTGAAACTCTTTTTTTAAGAGACTGAGGGAGCAACAAAACTACACACATAGCACCTGGGTTTCCCTGGTGTAATCTGCTTGTTTAACCTTGTGTGAGAAATTACGCACTCTCTCCCTGGGTGTTTTGGTGCTGAGCTGATAAATGCTGAGTCATATCTACGTGTTACAGTGATAAACAATAGTGCTCTCACGCATGCCTGTGTTGGTTGTCAGGGCAGTATCTAAGCAAAGAAAGATGTGTGAACTATGACTTACAATCAATAATATAAAGAGCTTACAGCCCTGGGTAGAAGGGGCATGTTTCAACTCTTGCTTCAGTTTTACTCCAATCTAGCTCTGACTTCAGTGGCCTAACTTTGATTTACCCCGATACAAATGAGAGCAGAATCAAACTGAGGGAATAAAAATGCATTGCAGGATTTACTACTAGGTTCATTTCAGTGTCCTGCCATCAGTCTGCTCTAAGGTTGTGTGAGCTCTTTAGCATATTTGGTTTTTTTGCAGATAACTGCAGGATGATTCATTATCCTCTGCCTTATCGATGGCAGACATTTAATGGAGTCAACTGGATTGATCTTCCCAGAATGGAGGTAGTCGAAAAGGCTTATTGTGACCCCCAAAACGACAGGTATAGCGACGCTTAAAACCTCTTTGCTAGCTCTCGTAAAGGCACTGCATAGCTCTGTGGTAGCACAAGGGCAGCCTAGCTCAGTTTCTGGTTAACTCCTTACCTCAAGAGAATTTGGGACATTAATGCTTGATTTCCATAGACAAGACTTCTCCCGAAAGCTGTTTGATATCCTCTTAAGCTTCTGCTCAAGCCTTCTCAGTAACATAAATGGTTGCTGAATGGGGTCTCTGAGAATATACAGAGACAACCTGAGTGTGCACAGGAAACGAGAGAAAGGTTAGACAGAAGAAGGCTTCATGTTCTTGGAGTAAGTGGAAGAACCCATAGAGGAGTTCTGTGCTGCAGTTGAGATTATATAGGCTAATGAAATGTGTAGCATTTGGTTCACAGACTGGTTGTGTAATAAAATAGAATTTATACAGCAGTTATTTGTAATAACTCTTCAGAGCCTGTGGATTGTGTAAGTCAATACAAGCTTTATAGTTGTCAGTCCTTTATATAGCCAATGTTCGGAACTTGCCTTGAGGAATCTTGTATGAAGTCCTCCATTGTGAAGGATGGGCACATCGTCGTGGATCTTATTCATCCAAGCTATAGGATGCAATGGGAGCATCCTTTATGGTCACCCTCTTTCGTATTCATTCCTTCTGTGACAGACCCAGCACTCTGATCTTGGGGCACTGGGGCTCTCTGAAGCCCAGGGTTGGCAAAAATAAGATTTGTTTGAGAGTTCTGGCCCTTGCCTACCCAAAGAATTTTGGTTTTGTTTCTGTAATACCTGTTCTCAGGCAGCACAGCACAGGAACAGGGCTTTTATCAATCTTCATCTGGTGGGGCACTTGGCTTGAGCCAGCCCAGGCTTATTTTAAGTCCAATTCCAAAGCTTTACAAGGATTAAAATCAGGAACGTTCAAAGTGCAGCATAATGCAGCCTATAGAGTCCACAAATGTGGCCATTTCTTCTATAACTGCAGCATGAGAAGAATGCTGATCAACTGCAGGTTTTTATTGCTGATGAACTGCAACATTATGCGATTTATACTCTTCTAGTAAGGGGCAAGCAACTACTGGCATCATGTGCATTTGTGAGTCATTACAAAAAACATCAATAAATAAATCAGGGGTAGCCAATAAACTTTTTCTAGACAGTCAGAAGTGATGCTCCTGGCATCATGTAGTTTGCATGCTCTGTGTTAGAGATATGGACAGGGTTAGTTCTTATCTGGTGTCCAGTTCTCAGTCCCAAGAATCTGAAACTCTTAAATCAGAGCATGTTTGTGTGGGGCAATTTTCTTGAGCAAACTTAACTTAGAAGCAGTGCTGCCAGTTCTGCCTATAATGTAGAAATTTGGAAGCTCTTTCAGTTGGTGATCAGAGAGGATAAGTAAGTTAGCACTAGTGTCATTTTCTGAATTTTTGTCTCTAGCTTAGCAGACCAGAACATCAATTTCAAGTCACTTTCCTCTACTTCTACTTTGTTTCGACGTCTCTCCACGCCTTCATCGGTTACAAAGCCCTCCAAATTCATACTGACAACAAAATGGATTTGGTACTGGAAAAATGATCTAGGCAAGTGGATTGAATATGGGAAACAGGTGAGCACCTTGTAATGTCCATGCCCTCTGAACCACCTCTGGAGAGATGTCACAAATACAGTCTCCTCTCCTGGATAGTAACCTATAGATCTTACTTATTTATTTGCTTTTTGATTAATTAAGCCAATGAGCCCCTTCCCATGGTTTAATTAGCAATTAAAACAGCCTGAGCACCGACTGTACGTGGGTATTTATTTCTGGCAAAGCAAGCACTATAAGCTGTTATAGGTGCCCCCTCAAAAGAACACCTGATAATCTTGTACCAATTTCTCTCTCCCTTCCCAAAATAACATGAGAAAAGCTAAGACTTGCTTAGATTTCTTAGCCTCTTGGATACAGTGCATTAGCAGGCCTAGTGATGGAAAATCATACTCAAGATTTATAGGGCATTCCGGGAGAATACCTTTCCCATAGCATTATTTTCCCCTTTTTATGCATTATGCATAAGAAAACTATGTGACAAGAACATTATTAAGGTTGCAAAGTCAAGCACTCCAAAACTGAGAGATGCCAGAATGAAAGTTGCCTGTGCAACCTTAATTTGGCTCCCTTGTGTGCATGCATTGATACAGTCTTTAACAACATGATCACATTTTATTTTTCCCCCATAGGACTTCAGCCTTAGAGAGAGATCAAGATGGATGCTGGTCAATGAAGGGGTAGTTATTCAATATTTATTTATACCCTCTTCATTCAGTTGTGAGGCAAGGCTTTATTTACTGCCCACTGTCCAAACCTGGCACTTAATAAAGAGTTCTACATTTTCTCCTTGGCTTTTCTGTGGCTGTCATGACTATAGTATGTGAATGCTTCATAACATCCATGAATTAATCTTCACAAGACCCCGATGAGATGAAGGGATACTATTATCCTTATTTTACAGACCGGAGGTGAGGCACAAAGAGCTTAAAACTAAAACTGTCAAGTGCCCACTGATCTTAATACTGGCATTTCATTTTTAATGTGCGGCTTTGCAGCCTGAACATTCTCTTAATGTCATCTTCTGTGTGCACTTTCTTATTAAGAAAAAAAAAGAAGAGAGAAGCACATTGACAAAAGAGAAATTTCATCATATGAAACAATTTTGACCCTGTCATAGGAACTATCTATCCCAGGCTGGTTTATCAGCCAAAGGATTAGCAAAGCCACTGCCTGCTAGCTCAGCTGGAAGTGATTGGCAGCCCACTGAAGCTGTGAGGTTAAAAGGGCTGCAAGGTAAGTGGGCAAGGCAGCTGCCTGAGAGAGGATCCTTCCTGCAGAGTGAGAAGCTGCCAGACAAACCAATGGTCTAAAGAGGATAAACAGGGCAGAAGGCTGTCAGGATTACAGAAGGGCTGGTTCTCATTGTTCCAAACAAGGATCCTGAGCTGGAACCAAGGCAGGCCTAGGTTCCCCTTTCTACCTTGGCCAGCAACTTTTAGAAAAGTTGTTCCCAAACCCAGGATACCTGAGGCTCATTAGCCCCTATTGGAGCCAAAGAATTTCTGCCGTCTCATTGTCCTAATCGGGGCAAAGGTTATTGAAGCCTGAACAGGGGGATTGATTCTCAATAAGGACTTGACAAATGCAGAATTGGGTTTGGTAGCATAAGAGGGAAGGAGCCTCGGTGGTGTAGCTCCTTGTCCTATCACAATGGGATGCCTACTCCCCGCCATGTTTCCGACTCCCATGTGGATCATCAGCAGGGTTGGAGATAATGGAGCCACTGGCAGCAGTAGTAGGCTGTTATCCTTATAAATGGACCATCCTATAGGAGGTGATGAAAGAGCCACTTTGTCAACGGATTATTTATGCATTTTCTAGATGACAGAGAAACATTGGGATTTGGGGGTCCTGAGTTCTGTTCCAGGTTGTGGAAAGGAGTATGTCCTTGTCCTCCTCAGTCTGTCTCCTAGTATATTTCTCACACCTATTTCTGCCTCCTGTGCTCTTCTCCGCCATAACCTGTCCCTGCTTCGCTTTTGCATGTGATGCAGGCTGCTTCCTCTTCCTCCCTGGTACCTGGGCACCAGTGGTGGAGCACTGAGAGCACAGAAGAAAGTCTCTCTGGTCTCTGTTCATGTGTCTGACACAAAAGTTGGCCCCAAATGTCTGATAGGAAGATTTGCAGGAAAAGCTCTCTGAGCCCCTGTAGTGCTGAGTTGGAGCATGCTCTGTTCAGACAGAATGTTTGAAGAAATTAGATGCCAGACTCCTTACAAACTTCTGTGGCGCATGTGAGCTTGTGAAAATAGCAATATTCAAAGGCTTATCAACTTAGCCAAATTCATGTGGATTGTAACAAGGACAACAAAAAGTGCCTGTCTGATCACAGGGAAGTCCCCCACCTTGCCAAAATTTCAAGTGTCTGCTCCCAAAGAATGAGGGCTGGAGAGCTTCTCAGCAAAATGATTGCAAGAAAGTTTTAAATAATGGCAATTGTTTTCTCTTTGTCTAATATTCCAGAATGGCTGAGCCATTTTAGCTAAAACTTTTCAAAATAATTTAGCCTGCATTGGACTCCCAGCATGGGAAAGTTCCGCCTGAATAGTTAAAGTTTAGCAAAGTTATAAGCAACTGTAATGGTGTCACAGCCAGCTGTCAGTCTACTAGAGAGATCCCTGCATGAGCAGCTATAGCCCGGCATAGGAAGAGAAACGCTCTCCTAGCCTGTTCGCAACCAGTAACATTTTGAACTCCACTACATTTCCAATTGAAGTGAATGGGAGCTGCAGATTAGACGACAGGTGGGGCATTTGGAACCTTGGATGGCATGAAAAGCAATTTGAATCTTGGGGAAGTCAGTGATCAGCAGTTAAGTGGTTCAATTTTACATTGGACTTGACATCATTAGATTTCAAAGATAACGCCCCATGGAGATGAATGAGGCATTTCTCATGTCCAGCAGTGTTTGGGTGGGTTTCTTTATTGTACAGAATTTTTGAGGGGCACAGGAGGGTAATGACACCCTTTCCTTATATGGCACTTTGAGATCGATGCATGGTAGGCATTGTAACTGCCAAGGATTATGATCATTATTTATTTTTGTCTTGGTCTCGTTCTCCGCCAAGCACCTTTAGCTTCTTCTGTGCCCAGAGCAAAGTTTCTGACCCTGTGTACCTCCTTCAAAGTCTCTTCCTCAGTCTTCCAAAGCTGACCTCCACCCTTCCACCGTATTTTCCCACTCTCAGTCCTTCACTGTGTTAGACCTCATATAGATATGGCCAGGGATCTGTCCGTTTATTTACCTGTATAGGACCAGGCCCACTTATGATATATAAGCACTACAATATTTTACTAGCAGAGGTCAGAAATCATGGCTCACATTTATCAGTGAATGAAATAGGCAGCTGTGCAACAACTTTTGTCCTTCCAGATGGGCTTAAACTTGCTATCTTTCCACCCTTCCATTCTATAGGATGGGCTGCGCGAGGCTTCTGCGCTAACTTCTGATGACTTGGAGAATTTGTTTCTGGCAGCTCCAAATGACACCGTACAATTTCAGGCTGGATCCCAAAATTATGAGATCAGTTTTAAAGGTACTGTAGCCCTTTAATTCAAATTGAGCACAATGCATTATAGCTTATATTTAGTCTAGTAGCTGTCACATGCCATATTGCAGTGCTTTTCCACAAGATGGCCTGTGAAAGCTACTAGACTAAATAGAAGTGTACAGCGGGAAAACGCTGTAATAGGGTTGGCTGTAGAGTTTTATGAAGAAAGAAAACCAGTTCACCTGTGCAATACTGTTTGCGGGGAGAAACCTGCAATCTGTAAAGTAGAGAAAGTATTAAGTAAGTGAACACACACTGACATATTCCTTCTCCACTTCACAGATTGCAGGTTTCTCTCCCCAAACAGTATTGAAGTAGAGAAGGAATATGTCAGTGTGTGTTCACTTACTTAATACCTTCTCTACTTTACAGATTGCAGGTTTCTCTCCTCAGACGATATTGCACAGGTGAACTGAGTTTTTTTCTTCTTCATAAAACTATACAGCTACTAGACTACATATAAACTATCGTGCATTGTTCAGTTACCAGATCCCTGGCAAATTAATGACAGAATGGAACAAGGCAGGTATTGGACAAAGAAGGCAGGAAAAGATAAAGGGGGAAAGACGGCTTTTCTCTTCAGATTTTTGTTTTGCTATGACTATTATTTTGTTTAAGATGGCTGTGGTTGTAGAAGAGCATCATATATATCTTTTTCTTTCGCTAGAGTGTGCAACCTTAATTCTGAGCTTCTGATAAGTCTACAATGGGAATATTTGTAATATCACAACTGTAACCCATTATACCTCTGTAGATCTGTCTGGGGATTTCCATAGTTTACAAAATTATTTATGAATTCTCATAACCTTTCCCTGGCCTATTATTATAATGCCCATTCTACAGAAGGGTTACTGAGGCTCACGCACAAGGCATGCAGAAAGTCTGTCAAAGTTCTTGAGCACTCCACTATGGAGTTTTGAACTTCGTTGCTGCTCTCAATGGGAGCAGAAGACAGGAAATGAGGGAGTGAGCCCTTATTTAAATACCTAGTAAAGCCATGAATTATCTGATAGATGTGAATGTTGTCCATGCTATGAATAAAGAGTATGAGTGAAATGGAGGGGGCAAGTGAGTTTTGGAAAAATAGGAAAATTCAAATATGAGAGTCCTAGGAAGAGAGGGAGAAGATTGAAGCAAACTGGTAAGACTGTAGAGTTAGGTTATGTCTACACTACAAAGAAAAGTTGGAAAAAGATACACAAATTGCAAACCGCAATTTGCCTATCTTTTTCTGCTTTTCTTCCGAAAGAGGCTTTTCCGACATTTGGCCCGTCTCCACAGGGCCAAATGTCAGAAAAAACCCCTCTTTCGAACATCCCTTCTTCCTCGAAGAACGAGGTTTACAGGGATGCTGAAAAAACACGTCTGCTTTTCCAAAAAAATTTTCAGAAAAGCAGACGCATTCCTTGGATGTGGCGGTATCCTGGAAAAGTTCCGCAGTGTGGACATAGTCTTAGTTGTTGCTAAACAGACAAAAAGTTCAACTGTCAGATTCTATCAGCAGATGAATGTTTATTTCCTCTTGCAGTATGAAGAGAGAGAGAGAGAGAGAGTGTGTGTGTGTGTGTGTGTGTAAAACATACATATAAATTTTAAAATAAAATACATTTTCTCTTTCAAGAAATGGTGCAGAAAAATATCCACTATCAGACTCAAAGAGAAGTCCGCAGGCGACCAAAGTTTGTGTCCTCAGAAGATGTGAAAAAGATGAAGAAAGGGTACTCAACAAGGCATTCATATTTATGGTTTTTTCACCATAACATGAAATACCCCTATATGGAATGGTGGCTACTAATGGAGAAGTTTCTTGATTCTTATTGATAATTCTGGTTTGCTGATTGCATTATGGTTGATGGTACGGCAGATGCAATGGTTCTTGTTTACCTCAAAGTACTGCATTCTTTGGTTGAATCATGTAACAAACTGCTGGTTTGCAGATAGTATCAGCAGTGCCACAATCTGTGTGCAATGCTGCAGTGTCTCTGCTGCATGAACAAGAATCTGTCTGTTCCTGTCCTACATGGGGTAAAAGGAGAAAGAGGTGTTGATGGGGAGGAACATGTCTGTTACAAAAGCATAGCATGGGGCTAAGAAATGTTGCCCACCAGAAAAAGGGGGAATCATTCCTGTAGGGAACCTAGTCACGTGACAATACGTAATTGACAATCTTCCATAAGTAGCAAGATTAAATCTGTGTTGTCTAATTCTTACTGGGGAAATGACCAAAAAAGACTTATTTTGAGGGTACCCTGTCAGTTAGGGAGAAGACAGGAGTGGAAGTACTATAGACTCATTCCTGGTTTTCTTTTTGTTTTTCAACAGCCAAACAGGGACTGCTGCTACTCCAGATCAAAACTATCCTAAACACTGGGACAAATCAGCATTGCCTGACATGGGGTACAAGGTACTTGTGTTTTCTCCTTTTGGCTCCAGTGAGATTGGGTTGTTCCTATGCAGGGTTTTATAATGGAAAGGCCCTGAGCCCAAAGGAACATGATAAAATTTCCATGTCTAGTGAAACATATGCCATTTGAGAATATAGTTACAAAGAGCCAGATTTTAAAAGGTATTTAGGGTCGACATCTAGGCAACTCCTAGGGCATATCTAGACTACGCGCGGAACGGTCAAAAGAGGATATGCAAATTCTGCGGGAATTTGCATATCTTCTTCCGATCGCACTTTCAAAAGCAGAGCTTTCGAAAGTGAAAGTAGTTTAGACGTGGCTTTTTTGACAAACCCCCCCCTTGTCGAAAAGCCACGTAAACCTCAAAAAATGAGGTTTATGCGGCTTTTCGACGGGGGGGGGAGTTTCGCCGAAAAAAGCCGCGTCTAAACTACTTTCACTTTCGAAAGCTCTGCTTTTGAAAGTGCGATCGGAAGAAGATATGCAAATTCCCGCAGAATTTGCATATCCTCTTTTGACCGTTCTGCATAGTCTAGATGAGCCCCCTTAAAACCCCACTAGGTGCTGTGCTCCCATTGATTTCATCTGCATGTTTAGGTGACTGCCTTTTAAAATATGTGGCCCACAGTGTCCTGAGGCTGCCAGTATGGATGCTAGTTGAGCTGGTGGGTCTAATTGCAGTATATCGACACAGCAATTAGACCCCTGTGGCTGGCCAATGCCAGCTGACTTGGGCTCATGGGGCTTGGGTAAAAAGACTGTTTAATTGCAGAGTAGATGTTTGGGCTGGAGCCCAGGCTCGGGGACCCTGTGAGGTGGAAGGATCCTAGAGCCTGAACATCTGCACTGCAGAAATGAGGAGTCCTGTGGCACCTTAGAAACGAACAGATTTATTTGGGCATAAGCTTTCGTGAGTGAAACCCACTTCATCGGATGAATTCAAGTTTGCGTTTCTTCAGTAGGACCTGGACTGAGAGTACCAACTCTTGCCACATAAACCACCAAAGAGCCATCCTATGATGATGATCTGGTCATTACAACATGAAGTTTGGACTGGTGACTTAGAAGTGAAAATCTCCGTATCCCATTGACCAACACCACCAAGTGTTCCATTTTTTTTTAGGTCTAAGCATAGGCCAAGGACTCCTGTAAATGAGAGAGATTAAAGGTTGTTGCTAATTATAAATGGTAATTGAAAATAGCTCTCAGATAGTGAATCTTGTACTTTGGCTTGCCTCACTGAAGCTTGCAAAATCTTTGCCCCTCTTTTCGTATCGATTAAAATAAATACAGTGTTAAACATATACACAAAGAAATAAAGCTAACAAACAAGGGTGAGGCTGTTGGACGTCTAGGAGTTTTTGCTAGCAGTTTCTATGGTATTTGCACGTTGCTTCAACTGATGGATCAAAAGAAATACTGGAATCATCTAGTTAATAGTTATTATGTGGCTAATGAATGAGACTGAGTCAAGTGCTTGGATACAGAGTACTTTTATAGTTCCTCCTTTACTTTCCTTTGGATATTCCAGCCTGTGTTCCCATCAGATACGTTGTGCAAAGCCCAGTGGAGATAATAGGGTTGCAGAGGCTTAAGTGCAGGCTCTATTACTTGCGGTGCCACACATGTCCTCTGTGAAGCTGGCCAAGTCACTTGGGCACAGAATAAATTGGTGGCATGAAGAAGCTAGTTCTGGATTTGTGATTCTCAGATTGTTTTTATTCTGGCCTGATCTCCATGGCACTAAGGCAGCTGGTCTGTGCAAGGAGCTGGTTTTTAAAATGGCTCCCCTCGTGGACCAGCTCCCACCTGGCACCTTATGCTGCTGCCTCTGATACAGAGGCAGCAGCATGGAGTGGCAAGGGGATCCCTGGGAGTGAGGCCGGGAGTGCATTGGCTGCTGGCCTCATCCCCGGGGACTACTGAATAGCTGTGTAACCACTAAAATTTCATGTGGTTACATGACTATTCAATTACACTGTATCTAACATCCCTAGTGCCAACTGTCCCATAGGCTGTGTGGACCAGATTTAGATACTCTTATTCAGGTTGGGTGCTTTTGTTTACCATGAATAACTTATGGAGTAAAGTGCTACTCAGCACAAGGAAGGGGATCAGAATCTGGGCCAAGTCTTTGCTCCTCTTATCCCTGCCACTGCAGCTGAGAAAGAAATTAGGAAATTCCTCCTTGTGTATTATCAACAGAATTGTTAACAAAGGCTGGCATTTTCAAAACAGCCTAAGGCAGTTAGGTGCCCAATTCCCTTTAAATGGCAATGGGATTTGGAAGCCTAATTCCTTTATTTTCTTTTTTATAATCCCAACCTAAATTCCAATTCTGCGCACCTGTGTGAACCTCACTGGAGGCAATGGGATTGCACAGGCTTAATTGCACACACAATTTGACAGAAACATCTTATTACTGGTGGTGTTAGTGAGGTGAGCGATAAAACGAATCTAGCTCGAGTTTCAGTCAAGTACCTTGTCTCAGTTGATGTTTGATGATAGAAGGTGTAAATAGCTGCAAAGTATGATCAGTTCGTAAAGTGTAGCCCAGATAGAAGCAAATCTGAGACCGACCATAAGGCTTTTCTTTCACAGTAGGTAATCCTCCTCTTTCACTGTATCATGACTAGCTGGGATGTTACGTGCCTTTGTGGTGGCCTTCACAACATCTAACATCTCAGTGTTGATGAATTTCCTTCATTTCAGACATTGGCTTTGTAGACTCTTCCTGCAAATCTTCCTACATTGGAAAGTATCACATATGAGAGACTTACCCCCCCCAAAAAAAGTCTTCCCTGTTTAGTGTAAGGTCCTCAATATTCTTCTTCCTTCCCTATACATAATATTGGAGATTGTAATATTTATTCTGTAAAGTATTTTGAGACATAAATGATCCTGTGCAAAGTAAAGCTTTATATGCCTATAATCTCAATTGTTAGATATTGATAACATGGTAGGATTAGTAAATCTGGTGGTGTGAATCCCCACCTTACTTTGTTTAATGGTGACAAAAAGGAGTTGATAGTTGAAAAGATATACAGTAGACTTCCAATAATCCGGAACCTATGGGACTTAGGTGGTGCTGGATTATCAGATATGCCGGACTATCAGGAGGTACTATAAGCAGGTTATATATATACTGTATACATTATATACTGTATATAAAGTGTTCTTAACCCTTTTTATTGTACATACTGTATACAGTATACTGTAATGTTTTAGTTTTTAAGCCTTTTTACCCTTTTGCTCAGTTCAGCTGCTGCTGCTGTTACCTTGTGACTCATTTTTTGCCGAAGCTCACTCACTAGGCTCTTGCCATTTTGATGCCGGACTATCAGGAGTGCCGGACTATTGGATGCCGGACTATTGGAGTTTTACTGTAAATGGCAAAAGATTGAATTTTGATGTTGTCTTAAAATTCCTCCTGAGGAGATTCTGCACCAAAAAATAAAATATTCTTCAGACTGTATTTTAGAATTCAGTATATTTGTCAAAATAACACAATATAATCGCACCATTTTCAATTATTTGCTAAGAATTTTGAAATATAATACCAAAAGAATTGAAAATGGTGTGATTATATTGTGTTATTTTGACAAATAAAATATTCAGAACTTTGCAGAATTTTAATGTTTAAAAAAAAATTTGGTGCAGAATTCCCTCAAGGGTACCAGGATTTTCTGTGGTACCAGCTGGGTATGAGGTGACTTGGTGGGGCTTAGTCTTCTAGAATCAGTATCAATTTACTGGTGATTCTTAATCAGTCCTAGAGAGCTGAATACGATATTTTAAGAAATGATTTTATATTATGTTGGGGGGGCAGGGGTCATCTCCTAGAATAGTTTCAGTCACAGTTGGCAACCTTACCCCAGGAGCATAAAATGTATTAATATAATATCTGCAGTGTATATTCTAGCGCACACTACTTTTTACATAGAACCTGTAAATCTGGTAATATATGATGGGGTCAGGGCATTTGGTGACACTTCCCAAAGTTGTCAGGAGCCTTGATACCACCTGCCCTTAGTATGAGGCAGCCTTGTCCATGCCTACTGTGGACTAGCTCCTTGAATCCACCAGCCTCTGGCAACATGAGGCCTTTCAAGCCCCTCTCTCTGTATAGATTAACGATAAGCACACATCAACCCCTGCGTCCTCTGCACATCTCTCTCATGAGTGCCCAGCCCCTGATCCACTGAACACTTAGACTACGTCTACATTGCGCATTCGTGTGCAAGAAGTTATGCAAATGAGGCGCGGGCCTGAGGTTCCCCACCTCTGCTCTAATAAGTGTGGGTTTTGTGATCTTGATGACTTATATTGTGAAATGGCTTTGTAAAGGTTTCTTTGCATAAAAGAAGCATGAATTGCAATTTTCACACTGCTGGCTTTTTAATAAATCTAAAGAAATATTTTTTGTCACTGCAGCGTGGTTCAGTCTAAAAATCCCATTAACTAATTTTTAAAAAGTGTCCATTCAGAGGCTATCTAATATAGAGATACTAACAGATGTACCTGACATTGCTTGGGTCCTTAACTCTTTTTTTTGTGTGTGTGTGTGGGGATGGGGTGAAGGAAAGGAGGAATATGGAGGGTGCAGGGGTCAGGGCAGAGGGTTGGGTGTCGGGGGGGGCTCAGGGCAAGGGGTGAGGGTGAAGGAGTCAGGGTAGGGTTTGTAGGGTGCAGGGCAAGGAATATGGGGGTGCATGAGTCAGGGTAGGGGACCTCAGGGCAGGGGGTTGAGTGGAGAGCTCAGAATGGGTTGGGAGTGGCAGGACTTAGGGCAGCGGTTGGGGGGCTCATGGCAGAAGGTGGGTATGTGTGGGGGCCCAGGGCAGGGGATGGGGTGCAGGGCTGGCAGTGGTAGCTGTCTAAGGTCATTCTGCTATGGCAGCTGCTCAGGGCGTCCTTTGCTGAGGGTGCAGGGGGACAGTGGCTTGGGCTCCTTCTGTGGCAGGCTGGAGCGGTTTGCAGTGGCTTGGGCTCACTCTGTGAGGCATGGGAGTCAGCCAAGGAGAAGCAACCATGGTCAGCATCAGCCACGGAAACTTATCAGTGGCCAGTAACATTCAGAGCCCATCCCCCTGCTGGCCTCCGTGCCCCGGCTGTGGGTGTCCCCCCTGTGGTCACTCTGCAGCAGTGTCCCTCCTAGCAACTCCCTCCCTTTCCATGTTATGGAAAACAATCCCATTGCAGGCGCATCTCATTTTCCTGGCACAACCAAACCCAGATCTTGCTTTAAGTTAGGGTCAGAGGAAGCTGCCTACCACATTTGGTGGTCCTAGTTCTAATGGTTTAGGAGGAATTCTTGAACAGACTCACAGATGGACAGACAGACTCATAGACATACAGATGTACAAACTCTCTATAATATATAGTAGACACAAGCAAAAAGTAAACTGGATACAGATCTGATTTTGCTACATCCAAGTCCTACTTAACTTTATAAAATCACTGACATGCTTGAATTTTCATTTCTGATTATGGCAGAACTGACAAAGCTGCTGCTTTCACAATGCACTGTTGACATGTTGGGGCCTTTCACTTCAAACTTCGATTTCGTATCTGCCCGAGGCAGCAGTGACTGAAAAATTGTTACCAACTGATGTCCGTCTGGTGGCCCTGTGTTGCAGGAGTTGGTAGTCTTAGTCTAGTTTATAATTGACAGGTCTCCATCTCAACCGATAAAGTATGCAATGTATAGAAACACTTGGATTCATCTTTCCTTTGTCTGAGAGGTCCTTCCCAAAGAGAGCAACACTGCACAGAATAAAATGGGGGAGCTCACATAGAACTCTCTGTGCTATTATTGCTCTGTGAGGGTGCGTCTACAGTACACCCTTACCTCAAAATAAGCTATGTAATTTGAGCTACATAAACTGCGTAGCTTATTTCAAGTTAATTTTGAAATGGCTTATTTATTTCAAAGTAGAGCACTATTCCAAAATGTCCCTTAATCCTCGCGGAATGAGGTTTATAGGGATGTTGGAATAGCGAGCCTGTTATATTTTGAAATAATGGGCTTGCTCAAAAGACACGGAATAGATATTTTGAGATACTTCCAGTATCCTGAAATAGTGCTGCAGTGTAGACATAGCGTGAGTGAATAGGATTTCAAGCACTACATATGCTCGAAAGAGCCATCTTTGATCCTTTGATCTCACTGGCTTTGCTTATCAAAGCCTGGTCACTCCCTTACATCTACTTGAAACTCTTCCTGTAACCTTTGGTTGTGATTTGGTATTTTGTAGACAGTGGAGATCACTAAGACAACCTCTGAATACACTGACATCGAAAGCCTATTTAAAAAGACAATGAACAACTTTGTTATCCAGAGAATAAGGCGGATTCAGAACCCATCCCTTTGGCAAGTCTTCCAGTGGTTTGTATTTATTTTATTATATTACACTGGTTGCCCATGACAAGGGGAGTGAGTCTCATAACTTCCACATCTGTCTCCTGGGCATACTTGCTGGTGACTGACATTAACTCTGGAGGGATCCCAGTGTGGTGCTGAAGTTTACTTTAGCTCCGTGACTTAAAGGGACTCTCAGAAACACCTCTCAGTCTTTTCTGGGGTGAATTAGCTACTTATTCCTGATATGCTGTTGCTGCTAAGCTTTAGCGCCCCCTTCTGGACAAGATAACATTCCCTCTATAGCAAAGCATCTGACTGCATGGAGTAGCTACTCTATGGAAAGAATTGGGGTGCAAATATGTCTGTGTTTACTGAATATTGAATTGCCCTGAGATGGAGTCTTCACTGCATAGGTACGAAAGGAGACTGGATCCCTTAATAACTCTGCTGTAATAGAGCAAGAGTGTCTCTTTTAGAGGGTATTTTACAAATGGGTCATGCTTTTTTCTCAGACCGTGGACCCTACAGCCATTTTAGGGGTTCCTGGTATAAAAAATCCAAACTACATTGAGCTACGTTCCCTGTGGGTTGGCTTATTTGTTATCGATGTGCTTTAGTTCCTTCTGGGTTTAAAATATAGCATAGTTGGCCAATTAAGAACAGTGGCAGAAGTATTTAATAAGAGTGCTTTAATACAGTGGCAAGTACGGATTGGGAGAGCATGTAAGAATCTACCTAGTTAGATAGAATGTTTACCCCTCAAAAACAGTTTGGGTTTGTCAGTGATGGAGCTAATAGTGTAACCAAGAAACAATCACAATTGCTAAGCAGCAAAAAAAGTGTTTGCTAGAAATGGTTTAACAGAACAGACCTTGAAAATAATTAACAATATTTAACACAACTTCTTAATCCATTTGCTGTGTAGCTTTCTCCATGATCCCTTTTTACATTTTTATAAAATGTAAGGAGGCAAAACCGGGTCTATCTGTTCCCCTTAACTTAGAGCCCTTCCTGAAGGATTCAGGGTTGCTGATTTGCACAGTAAAATTATTTCTGAAAATCTTGATGAGCTTTTTCAGAACATTAACACTTTTAAAATGACTGTCTCTCTTCTATCTTCCAAGTACGTTTTGTGGCTTTCTAGCAGCTCTAATCTGCATTCCAGGGGAGTGCAGAAGGTGGCTGGAAATCTCATCTAGTATATCCTTAAATATATTTTTCACATCAGGCAAAAGGAGCAGATGAAGAAGAAAAATGGAGGGAAAGATGTAGATGAGAGGCTCCTGTTCCATGGAACTGACAGTTCCCATTTGGAAGCCATCTGCAATCACAATTTTGACTGGAGAATCTGTGGGGTCCATGGAACGAAGTATGGAAAAGGTGAGGAGGAAGTGGCTGTGTATATGAAATCACAGGCATTCTTTACAGCACCCAGTGATGACGGTACAGTGGTAACTGGTTGCATTGATTTGTTTTTTTCATGCATGAGGGAAAAAATAAGAGGAATGCTCTAGTGTTCTCTTGGAGTGGAAAGGAATTGGCTTGCGTAGGTGGAGAATTTGATGGCGGGAGGGAGTTTGAGAAACTGAATTTGGGGGCTGAAAAAGAATTGTTATATCGAGGGTGCCTGTTTTGATTCCTAGAAAGTGGAGGGAAACTTGCCAGTCCATCATCTCCTTCACCTCAGCAGGAGGGGAGTTGAGGAAGATGGTAATTCTCTCAGTTAGGCTTTGTTTTCACTGCGAGTTCTTCTGGCAGAAAATATGCTAATGAGGGATTCATTAGCATAAGTCGCAATCTCATTCACATATTTTCTGCCGATTCTTTTTGCACAAGGGGTTTTTGTGCAAAAAGAAGCAGCGTGGACTTTTTTTTTTTTAAACCCCGTTTTGCACAAGATCCTTATGCCTCTCCCAGACAGGCATAAGGATCTTGCGCAAAATGGGGTTTTTGTGGAAAAAAAAAAAAAAAAGTCCACACTGCTTCTTTTTGAGCAAAAAGAAACGTCAGAAAATATGCTAATGAGATAGCAACTTATGCTAATGAGTCCCTCATTAGCATATTTTCTGCCTGAAGAACTTGCAGTGAAGATGTAGCCTTAGATGGAGACAAGTAGTCTCTCCCCTTACCTCCCCCCTGTTCCCTCGCCCCGATGCTGACTTTTGTTCCTTCAGCAGTCAATGTTAATTATTTTCCCTTGTGCTATACCTGTTGATCTGATGTCTTACTCTTTCTATGCTATTTTTATTTACTCTCCCTTTCTATCACTCCTTTGTAACCCAGCCTCTACTTTCCTTCTTCTTGAAATTAATGGGAATTGTATGGCAAAATTCCTTCCTTGTCTGGTGTGAAATCTCCACTTGGGTGACAATAGACAAAAAGTTCACTCGTTGGAACTTGAGACAAATATATCCTAATCACTGTGCTGTCTTGTGCCTCCTGTATAAAGTACAGTATACTCATCCAGTATCCTTACCGTGCTTGTTTGTCCTTCCCAGGAAGTTACTTTGCCACAGATGCTAAGTATGCCCACTGCTACAGTCAATCTGCTGCAAAAGGGAACACAGTGTTTGTGGCTCGTGTTCTAGTTGGAGACTTTGTTAGAGGAGACCCAACCTACGTTCGTCCCCCACAAAGACCGGTTAATGGGCTCTCCTTTTACGACAGCTGTGTGGACAGTACGATGGCTCCTTCCATTTTTGTCATCTTTGAGAAGCATCAGATTTACCCAGAGTATATGATAGACTATAGTGAAGAGGAAAAAAAATGTTTTGTATCTTAAATAAGAGAGAGAGCAGTTTGTATCTCTTACTGCAGCATTCAGACCTAATTGAATATATTTCTAAGGGGTTCTTATCCTGGATTTGATTGTCTTGTCTGTTACTGATCTCTCATTTTTAATAGAGCACCTTTCCAATTGAGACATCCAAAGAAGTTGCTCCTTGAAGGAAGTTGGCAGGAGGAATATCCTGCATACTAGATGATTACGCTTTTTCATCAAACTGTTGACTTTCACCTCACAATATGTAAAACTTAGGGTAGCTCCACACAAGGTGGGAGAGGGTGTCAGAATTGGGAGCGTGCTAGTGGAATACTGGGATTCTTTCTTTGTGCAGTAACAATAATCTTTGGGAATACTGATTACAACAGATTTCTCTTCAGAAATAAGTTCAGAAAGAAAAATTGCCTACTTTAGGATAGTTTATATGTAAATTGATTGTATACTTATAGCTGTTAGATTTTGTCGTGCTCTGAATGATTAATCCTTCAACTCTGGGGGTTTTACTGAGGTGGCTCTTTCTACCTTGTCTACCACTGTTGATGTTCTACCCTATCATTTCTAAGGAATTAACTCATTGTGGGTTTGACAGGGTGATATTCTTGGGGAGTACTGTATGTTCATGTCAATATTTTAGATTCAAATTGCTAACTAGAAAAATAAAGTCTCTTCTTTTAAATCAGTGTAATGAATGAGGTCACAAAAGGAGGAATTCCTCCTATTGCACAGGCAATGTCAACTTAGTGGTGAAAGTAGAATACTGTCAGCCATGGTTCTGTTTCTAACTCTGTACCAGAACCTGCTGTGCAACTTGACCTATAGGTAGGAAAGCTGGAGGTGAAGACCGTTACATTGACAGTCTGGGAAAAGGCATGCACCAGAATCTGTTGTTTCAATCGCTAATGATTGCATGCATAAATTTAAAGGCTTAGTTGAAATCCATTTGAAAACTTTGCCTTTAGTGTATTACGTTTTCCACATGTGGGTGGATGTCCAGCAAATACTGCAGGACAGAAGTAACGTCTTAGGATGCTTTGATGTTTTCTGTCATGCAGGGTGGACAGTAATTTTCGTTGTGCCAGTCCTATAACTTGTGTAGAATTAACATCTTTAAAGATGTTCTTCCTCACTCTGGTACAGTAGAATGTGATCTCTTGTTCAGAACTTGCCAGTTCCTCGTAACATATGAAATATTCATTTTCTGTGGCTGGTCTTATACTAGGAAAATTACCCTCTGCTAACAATAAGTCAAGCATGGTCATAACCGTGTTCTAACTATTGTGTCTGAAGTGGTTCAGGTTTCCCCGTTGGTGCTCTACATTTTCATGTAAACCATGTTTAGCATTACCCCATGTCAGCAATGGGTAACTTTCCTAATGGTGATTAAGCATGTTTTATTAACAGATCTGCAGCCTGTTGAGCTGTCATGCAAGGGGAGTTTTGGTAATGAAAATCACATTTCCATTATTCCCTACTAACTTTCGAAGGTCTCACCTTTGGGGCTGAAATACCTCTGCTCCAAGGTGAATCATTTTGACAAGAGTGAGCAAACTCCCTCAGCTAGCAGGAAGGGAACACTACTACTGCAAAAATTGCTGAAGTTTATAATACACTTGAAGACTAATGTGCTTTGGGAGGCTTGGAAAAACAACAACCTGGTTTTGAATTTAGTCAAGTTATAACCACATTCTAGGTGTGGGGGTTAAGCCCGTTCCAGTCTGGAGATGTGCACGTGTTCTTCTGGGAACATATAAGCTCCTACTGAGGGAGAAGTCTGTAAGGTTAGGAAAAGAAAATGTCTCAGATCTTTATACGATCAAAGAACATCTGTTTTCAACTTTAAAAAAATCAGAAATTTAGAATCTGATCATACGTGGTGGTGGAGGATTTCTAGGAGATATTCCAAGATATGTATTGAGTGCGTTGACACCTCAGCTTAACAGTGAAAAGAGGTGGAAGTTAATTATTTCCTCTCAGATGTTCACTATGCTTTGGAGCTTAGTACTTTAGACACCTATTTAATAGAGTATAAAATCTGTTATTTTCCTCAGCTGTTGTTTCTTTTGCTGAACTAACGTCACCAGACCTTTAGTTGCCACAGAGTCAGCCAGGGTACACACAACCATAATTTATAATGCAAAAAACAAAGCAGGAAAAACAGTTGACATACCTTTCAGACCCTCTGTACACATAAGAAAGGTTGGGGGTGTGTGGAGACAAGTTCACATTTTTTCCTGTGCATCTCATACTTAAAAGTACCAAAATAAATGTTAACTCAGCCACATTGCACCTTCTTTTCTCTTCTTAAATGTGTAGTGTGATATGTTGAAAGCTTTATGCCATAATCAAACACACTGAACAATATAACCAGTTAATAATGCTATTCCAGGCTTTTTAATTCTGTTTCTCTGGACTTTGATTTGTTCTTGGCAATTATCATTAGGCTTCAAATGAAAGTTTTTTAAAGTTAATTCTAAATACAGAGTTAAGTTTAAAGGACCGCATCAAACATAACAACTTGTGTACAGAAGTTGTTTGTAACCAAACTTTGCAATCAAAGTGTCTTAATAAACTGAATATGAAAATATGATTCAGACATCTTGTATGTTTTTTAAATATGTGGCATTGGAGACACTATCCTCAGCAAGCAGTTACTTTAGACATTCATGGAAGAAGCAAAAGACAGAGTGGAAGCAACTGTGGTACCACTGTTCAGAAGTGGGGACATGTTCTGGCAAGCCTGGTACATGCACATGCTACAATACTGACTTTTATTGTCATCCACACAGTGCCGTCTAGATGCATGTTGTAAGAAAAGGGATTTGATTTAGGCACCTAAGTCTCATTGACTGTCAATGCATTTTAGGTGCCTCAGGGCTGGATTTACAAAGGACCTTAGGTGTGGCGATGCTGAGCATCACTATGCCTCCCTTTAAGGAACCTTGAAAAATCGCTGGGTTTCACAAAGCCTTGAGTTTGGTGCCTCAGCTCCCTGCCCAAGGAATGGAGGGAGACAGGTGCCTCAGAATGGCCAATGGGAGATGCCAAGATGATAGGTTTATTATAAGCTGTGCCCCTCTGAGTTTGGTGCCTAAAGGCAGGTCAACACTTGCAATGTTGCACTGGTGCTGCTGTGCTGCGGCAGCACCAATGAAGATGCTGTAGGACAGTGTTTCTTAAATTGTGTTCCGGTGTGTCTTCAGGGTGGAGGAAGAGATCCCTAATCCCTTCCCTGAATTGAACCTCCTGTAATAGGCCCCTGTCCAGGGGGGAGACATGAAGTCGCCCCCATAGCTCTTAGGGCAGTGTTTCTTAAACTGTGTTCCGTAGCAGTCGGTGGTGTGCCATGGAGAACAACAGAGTTCAAAATGGCCACCCTTAAAGGGCAAGCAACTTTTTTTTTCTCAATAACTTTCCCCCCAACCCCCTTTTTTTTTTTTTTGCTCAACAAAAAATTCTTGGTGTTCCTCATAAAAAAAAGTTATTGTTTGGTGTTCCTCGGTCTTAAAGAAACACTGGTGTAGGACAATGGGAGCTTTCCCATTGGCATAGTTCAGTGGTCCCCAACCTTTTGGGGCTGCCGGGCGCCCGGGGGTGGGGCCACTCACACACCGGGCACCCGGGGGCGAGGCCTGCGGGCACCTGGGGGGTGGGGCCACCCATACGCCGCGTGCCCGGTGCTGGCGCCACCCATACGCCACACCCCCGGGGCTGGCGCTGCTCCTGTGCCGCGTGCCCAGGGTGGTGATGCCCATACGCCGCGCGCCCGGGGCCAGAACAGCCCATACGCCGCGCGCCCGGGGCCAGAACAGCCCATGCACTGCATGCCCGGGGCCGGCGCCGCTTCTGTGCCGCACGCCCAGGGGCGGGGACGCCCATACACCGCACGCCCAGGAGCCGGCGGCGCCCATGCGTCGCACGCCTGGGACCGGCGCCGCTCCTGTGCCGCGTGAACAGGGGCCGGCACAGCCCATACGCCACGCGCCCAGGGCCGGCACCGCCCCTGTGCCACGCACCCGGAGCTGGCACCGCCCTTGCGCCGTGCACCCGGGAGCGGGACCACTCATACACTGCGCGCCTGGGGGCGAGGCCAGCCCCGATCACTCGGCGGGCGCACAGAAATGGCCTGGCGGGCGCCATGGCGCCCGCGGGCACCGCATTGGGGACCACTGGCATAGTTAATCCACCGCCCTGAGAGGCAGTAGTTGTGTCAGTGGGGGAAGCTCTTCCAACCAACAGAGTGCTGTATGTACAGGTAGTAAGGTCCACATAACTACATTGCTGGGCATGGGGGCAGAGGTTCATACCTCTGGGTGACCTACTTCTACTGATATAGGTCTATAGTGTAGATCTCAATCTGAGCTGGTGGGAGGTGCCTCCCTCTTCTTGGGATTCTAAGTTGCACTCCCTTTTCTGGTGTTAGACTCTATTCTGTTTTAGCAAGGAAGTGGGGGAGAGGGGGTAATCATAACAGAATGCAGAAGCCCTCCTGTTTAAGTCTCCTCCCAATGCCGTCCAATCCCCGGAGAAGGGATGTGAGTAGGGCTCCCTGCCCCTCCTAGATGAGTGTTCTAACCACTGAGAAATGATAGAGTCTGCCTGGGCAGAGGAAGGGTGGTGAGTTCCCTTAGGCCACATCTCCACTTCCTGGAGGATCCACACTCTGGTGATTGATCTTCCAGGGTTCAATTTAGTAGGTCTAGTAAAGACCCGCTAAATCAAATGCTGGGGGCACCCCCATCACTGCTGGTACTCCTCGTTGTGGCGAGGAGTAAGGGAAGTCAACAGGAGTGTTTCTCCCATTGACCTATTGCTGTGAAGATGGGCCCAAGCTCAGGTTAAGATATGTTAACCCCAGCTACATTATTCACATAGCTGGAGTTGCATACCTTAAGCCAACCTTCCCCCCTGCAGTGTAGACCTGGCTTCTGTCTCCTTGTTCCAGCTTTTCCACTGTGGCTAAAAGGTGAAAAACATTGGCTCAAAGAGAGAAAGCCATCATGACACTGTAGCCTGGTGTTTAGTGCAGTTACCTAGAAGGTAGGAAAACTAAGATCCAGTCTTCCTACTCCAATGACTTCATTATTTAGCCACAGAAGAACAACTTCGACATAAGAGATTTAGGGAACCACAGAAATCCCTCTTCAAAACCTTTTTCCTTGTAGTGAGGCTTTATGAAATTCCGGGAAGGAGCCACTGGATCCGAGACTCAACTGAAGATGGGCAACAACTAAGGAATAACAGGTTTGGCAGTGGGAGTGATAGGTTCAAATCTAGGGATCCAGAGGGGGACACCAAGCAGAGAACCTTACCCCAGACAGCACCCACTTCTCCTCAAAACTCTCTAGGGAACCAGAAGACACTGCCTAAAGGAACTCTTCCCAGATTGGTGAGACAAAGGAGGAATGGAAATAGGTCCTGCAGTCACAGAGCACCTCCCCGTCCTGCCTCCTCCTCATGTTTCAGATGGCTACTTTGTGAGTACACAGGGTGCACATATAAAAGATGTTCCAAAAGTACAGCTGGAATCTCAACAGGAGGTTCTGGAGGAGTCAGAATTGGAACTGCAACCGGACACATTCTAGACAGGTATGCACAGGGTCCCCCACACACCACAAAAGGTGCAAGTGTCTCCCCTCTCTAGGCCAGCGGCCCCTTGGGGGTCGCAGCGCTTTGATCCAGGCCAGCCGACATTTTGTTTTCCTGGCTCAGCGCCTGACGTGCATGTGGCGGGGGTGGGGGAAGTGGCAGGGGAGCGGACTGGCGCTTTAAAGTAAAGGGGCCGCAACAAAATGTTCCCAGCTTTTTTAGTTTAGTTTTGTTTTCTCAACAAAAAATTTTCCCGGCTCTGGGGGTCGCGAATGGAAAAGGCCAAGAGGCCTTTGTTTGTTGGCCATCCACCAACGCTAGAATGCCCTAGTGTGCCCAAGTCCTGTGCAGCTCTCCCATTGACTTCCCTTACTCTTTGCAAGTGCGAGAAGTCCCAGGGTCGATGGGGACACTCTCAGCATTCAATTTAACTGGTCCTTATTAGACCCACTAAATTGAACGCTGGAAGATTGACCTCTGGAGCATCAATCTTCCCGGAAGTGTAGATGTTGCCTAACTCAATTGGTACTTGTCTTGGTTCATTCACCTATCTGGGGCTTAGGTGTCTGGATACTTACAAAGATTCAGAGAGGTAGCTGCGTTAGTCTGTAACTTTAAAAACAATGAGTAGTCCTGTGGTACCTTAGCCCTAGTCTACACTAAGCCTTTATTTCGAAATAACCCCCCAAAGTCGAATATATAAGCAGAGCGTCCACACTACCAAGCCCATTATTTCAAAATAACAGGCCACAGAATTAAAAATCTGTACTCCTGCTTTTCATCAGGAGTAACACTAATTCCGAAATAGTTATTTCAAAATAACAATAGTGTGGACGCTCCAGTGCTGCTATTTCAAAATAATTACTCCCCAGAGTAATTCAAACTAATTACTCCCCAGTGCTTCCTGGGGCTCTAAGTCTGAGGTAGAGGGTTCACATTAATGGAGCCTGTCTTGGACTAATTTCAAGGCTTTCCCATAGTGAGGACATGCTAGTTCAAATTTGTTAAATTGGGAGTTAAGTCAAATTTACTAGTTTTGAAATAATTTCCTAGTGTAGACACGGCCTTAGAGACTAACAAAAAACATATAGTATCATGAGCTTTTGTGGGCAAAACCCACTTCATCAGATGAGGAGCTGGACATCATCTAATGAAGTGGGTTTTGCTCATGAAAGCTCATGATACTATATATTTTTTGTTATCTCTATTTTTGTTCCACAGGACTACTGGATACTTACAGTGGGGCAAAAGTGTGCATGAATACAGGCAGAAGTATAGATGTCCAAGGACATTTTTATGGCAAAAATCTATGGGCCAAGCAACATCAGGCACCTACAAAGTTTGATGGTAATGGAGGGGGCATTTTGTGAATCCCGGTAGGGCTTGATTCTGGGATTTAGGTATGTAAAGTGAAAGTTACGAACCTAAGTCATTCCTGGCCCAAGAATAAAGTAGATGCAACACAGGAGTTCTAAAGTGAATACTGCACCTGAGAAATTCAAATAAAATTCTATTCAAATGGACGTGGTGGTGGCTGAAAACCGGTTAAGATTGTAAATGAAGGTCAGCATAGGCTGCTGGGGGAATAGGAAAGCAGGCATCCAAGAATAAATTAAAATTTGTACATAATTTAAAGGGAGTTTGCCATATATTTTGGGCCCAATCTGCTACTAAGTTCACATAGTATTACCTATAGATTTTCTGGGGATTTCAGAATCTATAGGCAGGCCCCTAGGGAATTAAAACAACAACCACCCCTCCAAGTGGTGCAGGGAAGGGGGAAGAAATCTCATCAAGCTCCTGGTACCTCCAGTATCTTGCTGCATGGGGTGTGGCTTTCCAAACAATGAGGAAGGAAATATGACCACTCAGCTACCAGCCATGTGTAACCAAAAGCCTAAGGTCAGCGGGCTACTTTACAAGAAAACACTACCATACATAACTGAGAAGAAGCCCACTGTCCAGACTCCCCCTGGAAGGTCTATAATAAACAGCAAGTGGGAAAGTGGACAAGGGCAATTTCTTGAAGGGTTTCCCCGGCCTCAGAACTCAATAGCTATGGATTGTGCCCTCAGTTTATGTGGGGATAACATCCATCAGCTGGCATCCTGGGGGTGTTTGGGCAGCACTCTAGCTACTGGCAAAGAAGTGTAGTGGCCAGACTTCATAGGAAGCCAGGATAGAACCATGCTTTCCCTGACAACAGAACTCCAAAATGTCTTTTATAGGCAAAATAAAACCAAGCAGATGCTTGTTGTCTGGTTAGGGTTAGTACGTAGCTTTTGTTTTCAAAATGAGTGACAGTAGCTAAGCCAAAACATGAAAGAAAGAAAAGGGATCATTACGTCTCAGTCATTTGATTTGGCTAATGGCACTCTGAAAGCCAGCTGCTTTGGTACCCAGGCTAACTGGCTTTCAGAGGCTGGTTTGTAAAACAGGCTCTTGCCACAGGTCAAGGAATCTGGAATTAATTTTCATTTAATGTAATATCTCTTGTTGGGCCAACTATTCCCAAGATCAATCCTGCAACACTAGTTGTAAATACAAACCCCACCTCCATTAAAGGAAAAGTGCAGTAACAGAAAACTGTAATCCCTAGAAAGATCTGTAAGGCTATGTCTACACTTCTTGCGCAAGTAATATGCAAATGAGGCTAAGCATGGAATATCGCCGAGCCTCATTTGCATACCTATCGAGCTACCATTTTTTCAGAAGAGGCGCTTGCGCAAGAAGGAGCGTCTACACTGCCTTCTTGCAAAGAAAACCCTCTTGCGCAATGCCGTTCTTCCTCTCAAGTAATAGGTGTAACAGCATTGTGCAAGAAGGTTTTTCTTGCGCAAGAAAGGGCAGTGTAGATGCTCCTCCTTGCGCAAGAGCCTCTTCTGAAAAAAATGGTGGCTCATTAGGTATGCAAATGAGGCTCGGCGATATTCCACGCTTAGCCTCATTTGCGTATTACTTGCACAAGAAGCCGCGAGTGTAGACATAGCCTAAGTGTTTAAATTAAGGGCCAATTATCTAGGGCATTAGAGCACCACACACTATGCTCCTTCAGCACTAAGTTCCATTTTTTTAGGAGCCACTGCAAGCTCTACAATGGCTGCTTGGATGCCGCCTAACCCCATAGGTGCCTAAACTCACTCTGCATCTATCTTATTGCAGTAAAATTGCTTGGGCATTGATATTTTGGCCTCTGGGCATGCACACTGCTGCCTCACCCTAGGCTCCAAATACTTATCTCCCGCTCCACCACAGAGCAATTCACAAACTAGGAACGCAAGAAAAAACAGCAAATGGTCTGGTAGCAATTTATAGACTAACAAAACATGTGGATGGTATCATGAGCTTTTGTGGGCACAGCCTACTTCTTCAGATGACCAGAGTTTTGAGTTTAGGATGTGCAGACCCAAAATAAATAGGAGAGAAGGGGGGGAGAGGAAAAAAAGGAGGGAGGTGGGAGACAGGGAGCAGAGGGTATGGAAAATCAAAGGGAAAAACAGGAAGGCAGAGCTGGGAATCAGTAAGCACCTGAAAATTAGATGAGAAAAAATGAAAAAATGAGGAAAAACAGCTTTTGCGCAAAAGCCTCTTGCGCAAAAATGGCCCCTAATTAATTAGGCAAATGAAGTGCAGCAATATGCTAATCTGCACTTCATTTGCATAGGCTTTTGCGCAAGAGGGATGCAATGTAGACATAGCACTAGGCTACGTCTAAACTGCAAGCCTCTTTCAAAAGAGGTTTTTTTTCGAAAGATACTTTCGAAAAAGCCTCTTTTGAAAAAGAGCATCTAGACTACAACCAGTACTTTCGAAAAAGCAAGCTGCTTTTTTGAGAGAGCACCCAGTCTGGATGCTCACTTTTGAAAAAGCACAGTTTGCATTACATAGGGCCTTTTTACGAAAGAGCACTTCGAAAAAAGGCGTTCTTTCTCGTAAAACACGGTTGTCTGCGGTTGAAAAAACTGCCGCATTCTTTCGATTTACTTTCAAAAGAACGCAGGAGCGGTCTAGACGCAGGGGAAGTTTTTTTTTTTTTTTAAAAAGGCCACTTTTTTTGAAAAAACCCTGTAGTCTAGACACACCCCTAGTGTACAGTTTCTTTACCATTAAGCAGGAAATAATGTGGAAGTGAACTATGAGAAAGGGTCAAGGTAGAATCTCTACAGTGAAGCTGCCTGTCAGTCACATGGAGGCTAATACTATTATCCTTATTCCTTGTTGGACAAAAGTGACTCTCTGTGAATGTGACCGATGGCAGATCCTCCCCCCCCCCCCCCAGCAGATACTTCCAGCAGAGGATTAAAACACCAAATGCTCATCTAAATCAGCAGAAAAACAAGGATTCAAAATTGTACAGCTTTGTAAATGTTCAGTTATATGGCCTAATTTATGTCACTGATTTACATTGCCTTCAGTGGGAATTACAGCTCCTCAGCACACCTGAAATTTCAGCCACTTTTATTTGGGTGCCTCATTTTAGTAATCCATGTGTAAATGTTGGCCTTTATCTTCTGGGCAAAGATCTCTAAGTATGAATGAGTGATTACCTCAATTGGTCACTAGGGGACACTTTGCCTCTTAAGTACTAACTTCATGCTTGGCCATTTCACATGTTGGATGGAGCTGCACCTCTACAATTTTATATCTTATAGAAGATTAAAAATTACTGAAATCTTTTGGGCATGGGTATGGTGACTAAAAGAGTAAGCATCTTAAAACAGTTAGTTTTACTTGCTTAGAAACGGGCAAGAATTTATTCACTGAAAGCTAATATAAATAAATATAGAAAATTGTGTCTTTTTTTTGGAAGAGATAGAAGCCAAATTCTGCCCTCTGGTGCACAGCTAGCTTCTGTTATTGACTGTGACACTGATGCACTATGATTTTTGGCAAGTCCCTTATCTTCTGTTTTTCAGTTTTCTCATCTTTAAATCAGAAAAATATTCATGTCTTGCAAGTACTGTAAGATCAGTTGAAATATTTCATAGAACATTGTAGCAAACTATCTTATAGCACAGTACCTATATGTGAAAGAATACCTTCTATATGGAACAAAGTAAATGATTTCTCAATGGCTGAATTATTCCTATATATCATATAGTTCAAGCTAACCCTATCTGATTCTTTTCTGAAAGAAATAAGAACTGTGCGTGCGTTTCCCTTCTATGTATTAAATACTTCTGTGGTAACATGGTCTCACATGTTTCTGCCTGGAATTAGACTTGGACAAACTAATTCAGGGAACACTTAAGCAATATACTCCTAAGAACATAAGAATGGCCAGTATGGGTCAGACCAAAGGTCCATCCAGCCCAGTATCCTGTCTGCCGACAGTGGCCAATGCCAGGTGTGCCAGAAAGAGTGAACTGAACAGGTAATGATCAAGCGATCTCTCTCCTGCCATTCATCTCCACCCTCTGACAAACAGAGGCTAGGGACACCGTTCCTTACCCATCCTGGCTAATAGCCATTAATTTACTTAACCTCCATGAATTTATCCAGTTCTCTTTTAAACCCTGTTATAGTCCTAGCATTCACAACCTCCTCAGGCAAGGAGTTCCACAGTTTGACTATGCGCTGTGTGAAGAAGAACTTCCTTTTATTTGTTTTAAACCTGCTGCCCATTAATTTCATTTGGTGGCCCCTAGTTCTTATATTATGGGAATAAGTAAATAACTTTTCCTTATTCACTTTCTCCACACCACTCATGATTTTATAGACCTCTATCATATCCCCCCTTAGTCTCCTCTTTTCCAAGCTGAAAAAAAAAGCTAAACAGAAAATTATTTAGAAATAATTTTTTTTTGTGTGTGTGAAGAGACATTGTAAAGCTTCTATTAGACACTGCAAAAGTAACTACAGTCATATAAGTTATTGGGATAATAAAATACATCTTTCATCCTTCTAGCCTCTTAATCACTTTGTGTAATTTTTCTTTGTACTGTCTATATCTAACTGATGAGTTGCTTAGAAGGGAACAAAGTATTCCATCTATGGTCTCCACAGCCAACTTCTTCCCCTCTCAGGTTTCAAGGTATCCACCTGTGGATATGCTCTGCTTTAGATTTTTTAAAATTAAGATGTGCCATAACTCTGGCTTTCAAAATCGCCTCCTACCCTAAGCTGCACTGGCTCAAAACATTCACTTCAAAAGAAAATCAACCACATTAAGAGTGAGGGTTTCAAAAGCTTCTAAATGATTTACACCAAGTGGCACTTGTGTTCCTAAGTAAGTTTCCTCTGTGACTGCCTCGCCAGGCTCTCTTCTTGAGCTTTCAGTCCTGGGGCAACATGGACAGCAGCTGTGAGCTGTGCAGCAGGCTGACAGTCAACAAGCAAGTTAAGTAACACATGTGGCTACATCTACACTACAAGGTTTTGGCGCAAAAACCGGCAGAACGTCCACATCTCAAGCGTGTTTTTGCGCAAGAAAATCTAGTCAATCGACAGAACAGAGGGCTTTTTGCGGTGTAGGTAAACCTCCTTCTACGACGCATAACTCTTTTGCGCTACAGCTCTTGTGCAAAAAGGCAAGTGTGGACGCTCCGCAGGGGTTTCTTGTGCAAAAAGAGCCTATCTGAAAAAGCACAGGTACTTTGATGGCCATTACCGAATGTCCAGGGAGGTTAAAGTGTTCCCATTCCTGATGTCTGATTTGTGTCCATTTATCTTTCGGCATAGAGACTGTTTGGTTTGGCCAATATACAAGGCAAAGAGGCACTGCTGGCCCCTGATGGCATAGGTCACATTACATGTGACATGATTCAGAGCTTAGGTGGCTTTGAAAATCCCAGTTTGTAGAGTGAGATGCCTACAGTATCTGGAGAATTTGGTCATGTTTAAATGGTGGCCTTAAGTGACGAAATAGCTTAGAGGATATGAGCTTTGCTCTTTATGGTTATATTTTTAAATGGCTTTAGTAGCACAGCTTAATTAAAAATAACACTTTACACATATAACTAAAATGCTCCTGAAAGCACAAATAAAGCTAAGGTTGTACCAGGATCAAGTCCTGAAAGGCAAAACATACCGGAAATAGTTGTGTTTTGGGTTTATATATAATGCTTTGAACAGCTGTTTGGTAGTTTGAAGGTGGGACTACTTGTGTCTTTTCCCTCACCCCTCTTCTTGTTATGGTTGCCAGGCTATTTTACAGAAAGAAGAGACACCACCCACCACCACCATGCCCAGAAAAGGCAGAACTTTTATCAACCTAGTACTTCTGGGGATGAGCACAGTTCTATTAGCACACCTCTTCCTTGAACTAACCCTCTCTCAAATAATATTTGCGATAGAATCTGTCAATTAGATAAACTCTATTGGTATTTGTTTAAAGAGAATGATGCTTAGTTATAACATAAAACATAAGCAACCACTTTCAGTAGTTACAGTCACACCATACAAGTTCAGTTTAGGGTCAACTTTCCTCTGAGGCAGATAAAGATAGTGCCACACAGTTTCATTTATATGGGACTTTAAAGAGAGTTTCTGTCGGTTCTACAAAAACTATAAACATCTGTATCCATGCAGGAGGCGGCACAGCTGAGACGAGTGTCCTTGGACAAGTTTTCACTCCCCTCCCATGTAGTTGCTTCTCTTCACCTCCACTATGGCTGTATTTCATGGGTGCTGTTTCTGCAATTTGAAAAGCACTTTGGGATTGTTCAGCATTAAAAAAATGTATTAATGTGGTTACAGCTCATTCCAATTTGACAGATGAAACAGCTTTAAGCAGAGTAACTATGAATCACTTAAAAGAAAATCACTGTGGACTCATTCTAAGAATAAAGGAGCGGTTTGATGGCAGGGAAAGAAAGTTAACAAAAATGGTTTGGGTACCAATTCCACTTTTGAAAATGCGTCTCAAAATGGGATTTGTTTGAGGAGGGAGAGGAAGGGAGAAGACTGATGCTCTACTTGATACCTCAAATCCCTGTGTGGTTTTCCTTGCACATGAAGACTGTACGGAACAGTTCTGACTTCAGTTCTGCTAAAGCAAGATGTACACTGAATAAAACCCAGTATGTAAAATATTCAAAAACTGCACAATTTTATACATTAGTCACTTCTTTGGTGATGCCAAAGTTCAGAAAAACACTCAATCACCATCTTATTGAATTTAATGAAGTTCTTTAAGCTACTATTAGTAATGTCATAAATCACATTGCCATAAATGTCATTCTTACATTTATAATGTAGAAGTAAGGTTTCAGTTCAATGCTAATCAAAGGAACACAGTTACATACGAGAAAAGATCTGTACAATTTTTAATGGATCACTCAAAGATTTTTCTAACTCTGTCCACTGATGTGATAAAATTGCAGCATTATTAGGACATAACTTTAATTAAAAATGCAATAAGAAGCAGTAAGAAGTTTTAACAACTATGGAACTGTTGACTTCCAAGATCAGTTCACACTCCGTAGAATTTTAAGAGAAAAATTAATCAAAATTATGGCTTTGAGGAAGGTGCAGCCAAATCTGGAACCAGCAGACAGGCCAAGACTTAGCTGGGTGCTGGGTAGGTCACTGGCCCGCCCGTGTTACGTGTGTTGCAGAAGTCCCCATTCATCTTCCCCAAGACCTGAACTGCGTGCCCAGGGTTGAAGCACCTCTGCAGCTACTGCTACTCCGTAGGAGACTGTCAGTAGATTCTTTGAATTCCTGCTTTCCTCCCCCACCTCTAAATGCATTAGGAGTCCAATGGAGCAGAAATGTATGGAAGCAAAAGGTTCCCAAATTCTGTCCCTATTTGCAGGAGAGGTTCTGTGAAAGTAGGACTTTGAGGTTATGGGGGAGAGGCTCAAAAGCAACTTTGGGCCAAAATATGTTCACTTTCTACACATTTTGGTACTATTTATTCCTCCCTAGTATATCCCACATGTCATCTTATTTTTTTCAAAGGCTCTTCATGTGAACAGTTCAACCCATCCCCTTTCATGTTCTGAAATAGTAATACCACTGCCTACTTCGACAGTGCACAGTTTCATAATAGCAGTATTATCCTGCAATCTGATCAGCATAAGACTGATGCGCTCTCTTGAAAAGCAACGGCTCAACATGCTTTAAACAAATGACTGATACCTATTTTCTTTGCTTACTGCTGCCCTGCCAGACACAGCTAGGTTACAATCTCCCAAGAAGGAGAGGTGTACCAGAAGCCCAAGCAATGATGCTGAATCACCAAAACAAGCTTCCCAAAGATCAGGTATTGAAAAGATCTAGCATGTCTGCTAATGCAGAATTTTCTCTATTTCGATTCTTTTAATTCCATAAAAAGCAAGTGATTATGGAGCTAATTATTATTTCCATTGGAATAACAGATTTAAGATTCATTCCATCATATGAACAGCTGATGCCTTCCGCATAAGTCGCTCAGTCAGTGGTGAATTTGGTCTCAACCCATCACGTTCTGTCAGGAGGCATCTGAAGAAAGGAAGGGAGGCAGGAAAGGAAAAAAAAACAGGTCTTAAATACAGTGCTCAAAATCACAGCAGGAGGTTTTTGTTTCCTGGTTTAGTAGTTATGTGTCATCTGAAATAAGGAACTTGCTGCAGCAAATAAGCTGGTAAATATTTTAGTCACTGGCTCTTTAATGTGGATACAAAACTGCTCAAGAAAGGTTAAGTCCAAAGCAGACTGTGAAGAGTTTCAAAAGGATCTCACAAAACTAGGTGACTGGGCAACATAACGGCAGATGAATTTTAATGTTGATAAATGCAAACTAATGCACATTAGAAAAGATAATCCCCAGTATTTGTATAAAAGGATGGGGACTAAATTAGCTTTTACCACTCAAGAAAGAGATCTTGGAATCATCGTGGATGGTTCTCTGAAAATATCCACTCAACTGCAGTGGCAGTCAAAAAAGCAAACAGAATGTTGGGGATCATTAAGGATAGGGAATATCTTATTGCCTGTAGATGTGGTCACCTCATCTTAAAAAAAGATATCTTATCTTGTCATTGGAAAAAGTTCAGAAAATGGCAACACAAAAATGATCAGGGGTATGGAAAAGCTGCCTTATGAGGAGAGACTAATAAGACTGGAACTTTTCAGTTTAGAAAAGAGATGACTGAGGGGAGGTCTATAAAATCATGACTGGTATGATAAAAATGAATAAGGAAGAGTTTCTCTCTCATAACACAAGAACTAGGGGTCACCAAATGAAATTAATAGGTAGCAGGTTCAAAATGATCAAAAGGAAGTATTTCTTCACACCAGTCAACCTGTGGAACCCCTTCCTACAGGACATTGTGAAGGCCAAGACTTTAACATGGTTCATAAAAGAGCCAGATAAAGTCATGGAGGTTAGGTCCACCAATGGCTATCAGCCAGGATGGGCAGGAATGGTGTCCCTAGCCTCTGTTTGTCAGAAGCTGGGAACGGGTAATGGGGAATGGATCACTTGATGATTACCAGTTCTGTTCATTCGTTCTGGGACACCTGACATTGGCCACTTCCAGAAGACAGGATACTGGGTTAGATGGACCTTTGCTCTGACCAAGTAGGGCCTTTCTTATGTTCTTATGAGTTATCCAAGGAAAATCAGTGTAGAAAACAGAACAGCTATGTTTTAAATGCCCATATTGCATGATTTGACTACAAATACCATCCAGCAGATAAGTGTGAGCTCTCCTTTTCCATTTCTAACCCTTCAGTTGTTCCCCATTTTCAAAGCCACATGGTACTGAAAATAGCCCAGCACATTAACTCTGTGAGGCAGTGCTAACCAATCTTGCTGTCTTCCTACAAGCTCCCATTCTACCACTAACAATCCTCTCCTGCTCTGATGCCTCACTTCATAACCCTTAACCATAACCAACATTTGAAATAAGATGTCTCATACGCAGACTAGCCGCTCACATTGTTTTAATACTCCTTCCCCAACTTTGAGTGTAAGTTTTTCTGGCAAAGAGATAAGAAGAAAATGAATAAAATGGACAAAAATCTCTTCATGCCTGGGAGGTTGGAATGATCATCATTACTAGAAAGCTAGGGGCCTGGCTCTCCACTCATTTCCACTTGTGTTAATCAGGGCTAAACTCCAGTGAAGTCAGTGGAGCTATTCTGGTGTTAGACTAACAAAAGAGAATCTGGTTTTAAGGCTTCAATTCTTTCAGCAGGCCTCAATATGGGCACAGGAGTCTGCTACTCTGCTCATGTGAGCAGCTCTTGTGATTTCCAATAAAACCAGAGTGCAGGACGGAGAGCTGAAATGTGGCTCAACAGTAACTGATAACTAGAACTGTCAATTTCAGCTGTTACAATGAAATGCCCGGGGGGGGGGGGGGGGGAGGAGGAGAAAGACAGGAAAATCAATCAGTAACAGTCGGTGCCCTCAGGGATTGGGTGCCAGTGGCAGCGCAGGGATCCCATTGTAGCGTTGGGACAGTGGGGCTGCATAGTGCTCCATCCAGGACAATGAAACCCAATCCCTGAAGGCACAAAGTGTAGGGGAGAGGCTACTGTTCTGATGGGACAGAGACACCCCCCCACCCCCACCCCGAGCCAGGTCTGCAAAGAGGAGAAGGAACCCCAGGCCACCCCACTACTGACTGGTTCCTGCTCCACTGCAGGGAGTCCTTTGCAGCCCCACCGTCGACAGCCTTGCCCCACACCTTGAGCCTGCAGGGATCAGGTGTCACTTGTCCTGTGACCATACAGGGGAAGGGGCTGTGAGAGTAGGGCTCTCTGCATGGAGGTGGGGCCAGTGACACACTCAATCTGCAGACAGATGGTGTTACGGAGGCTTTCGTTGTCCAAGTGGGAGAGGAGGTCGTGCCACTTCTACACAGCTCCTGCCCCTGAGACAGCTCGCACACTGGTGTGCCAGTGCGGTAGCGACACCTGGCCCTTGTAGGCACAAAGTGTAAGAAAGGTTGCAGACCTGACCCAGTGGACCAGAGGCCCTCCAAATCAGCACTGTCAATAACAGGAGACAACCCTGTTGCTTGAATAGCTCTGTGCCTGGGCAGGAGCCATTCAGCAACATGGCAGCCTCCTCTGTGGCCAGGGATTCACCCTCCTCTTTGCAGCCTGAGCTGGGACTCTCTGCTATGCTCTGCCAGGATCCCAACCTTCACCAGAGTCTCTTGCATTTGAACTAGTCACTGCCAATGAACTGACAACATTGACTAGTTCAGTTTGTAGCGGCTGAACCAAGTTAATATTTGACAACTGCTGTAGATTGTGCCATAAAAGATTAAATGGAATACTACATTGCCTTAGTTTTGCTGGCATATAATTGTTCTTACAATTTACAATATTTAAAAGGATTGGAAATTTCTGCTTTGATGAATACTATTTCTATTGATACATTATCACGGAATCTAGAAGTCCTCATTTTAGCAAGAGGTACTTACCTGGCCAGGTTCTGATGGGCTTTTGATTTGCAATTCAATGCAGCATGGATTAATAGTTGGTTGAAAACATCCCTCTAATAAGAGAAATCACAAAAATGAATGGAAGTTAATATTTAGTAATAAATGCTGCAAACAATTGCTTGGTTTCTAGGGGCAGTTAAATCCATCCAGGAGGAATCTGCTTCTACCATCACCATTAAGCAGTTGAGACAGTATTTATTATTGGTAAATTTGTCTCAATTATCACAAATTTAGAAAAAGAAAACTAAAACAGAAGTGAAAACCCATGTTACTGAAAGAGAAACAAGCCCTGCTCAAATGCAATTTATTAAAATAACCATCAGCCTCTTTACCTGAGCATTACTGCCTCCTATCTGTAAGAGCTGGTAGCGAATTGGATAAAGTAATTCTACTGTCTTGTCATAATTTCCGTTGTCAAACTCTACCAAAGCCTGGCAAAGCGGCAACCCCAGTTTCGGAGCCAGCCTCAACTCATGGTCTTCACCAGGTGCTCTGCAAAACAGGAAAGGAGTTAATTGCCAATTGAGCAGAAGCTCAGACTTTAGCTCTTGTACTCTTTTATGGAGCTATTCTGTCATCTCCTGTAGCATGATATTGTAGGCAGAAATTAATATCAGTGAATTTAACAAACAGTGATACACGGAACCAAATAAAAAAAACCACACACACACTAAATAAATGTAGAGGTTACTTACATTTCAGTAACTAGTGTTCTTAGAGAGGTTTTACACCTAAGAATGTGCATGCCTTGTGCTCTAAATGAGGACATATAAGGAGGTGCAAGCCTACTGCCTCCGAGTTCCTTCTTTACCATGAAGTTGGAAGGTCCACAGAGAGTGGAAGGAAGGTAGAACATGGAGCACTCATTGCAACAAAACATTTCTAAGAACTCAAGTTTCTGAAAGGTAAGTAACCATTCCCCTTTGAGTATATGTCCCTATGGGTATTCCACAGTTGAAAATTCCAAAGCAGTGATTCAAGTCCAGTACAGTTTGTAAGACAGAATCACCAAAGGGGGGTGTCATCTTTGGCAGCGATAAGATGGCATAATGCTTGGCAACAGTATGGAGAGAAGGTCAAGCAACAATCCTGCAGATTTCTGCTATGGGAACATCCTTCAGTTGAGATCCAGAAGTAGGCTGAGTGCTAGTGGAATGTACTGTTACTCAGGAAGGAAGCTGCACACAAGCATTTTCATAGCAAATCATGCAACCTACAACCTACTTAGCTTTTGGGTGGAAATCAGTTGACCCTTCTTCCTTTCTACACATGACACAAATAACCTGGAAGAGACTCAAAGGTTTTAGTCCTGTTTAGATTTAAGACAAGGGCCCTTTTGATGTCCAGGGACTGAAGACTTGATTCCTCTTAGGAGGCATAAGGCTTTGGGCAAAACACTGGCAGGAAAGCTCCTGGTTAACATTATATTCAAAGGAGATCCTTGAAAGAAGGCGAGGGGGGCATTATATGAGCCTATTGTCAGCGTACATCTGGCCCACATCCATCCAGGGCTTTACAGTCTTTGTCCATCTATTGCAGCCAAATTCCTGATGGGCCTATGCAGCTTGTTTGCTCTCATTTGACACCCAGTTCCACAGTGGAACCTCAGCCTTGTTCTAAATGCCCTAAAGAGAGCTCTCTTTTGAACCTATGGCTGTCTGCTCCCTTCTCAACCTCTCCCTCAAAATTTAATTCCTAGCTGCCATTACTCTCAGCAAGATGAATAAGGAAGCTGGGAACGCTCATGACTGACCCACCTTTGATAAGGAGAGAGTTATGTAAGGTGCAACGATTGGAATAGTGTTAATGCCCAGCCTGCCCATTTCCAAGTGAACCTCTTGGGCAACCAAGAGAAGCCAGTTGTCCAAGTATGGGAACACTTGTATTCCTTCAGGGCAGAGGCAAGTAGCTGCCATTGAGAAAATCTTTGTGAACACCCTCAGTGTGCGGTACACAGTCCAAAAGAGAGAACTCAGTATGGACAGTGATCTGCCCCTACTAAAAAACATAGGAAGTGCTCGTGTGAGGGGCGGATGGCTTAATGAAAGTAGCTGTCCTGTAGGGTGAGGGCAATGAACTAATCTCTTGGCTCCAAGGATGGGATTATAGTAACTAGTATCACTATTCTAGGGTGTTGTGCTAGGACACAGTTGTTCCTGACTTCAGGAACTGGAATTGGTCTCCACACACCATCTCCCTTGCGCACAAGTAAGCATCAGGAACAGAACTTTCTTCTAATGAACTCTGGTGGAACTGGGTCTATTGCTTCCAGAAGGAAAAGACAATGAACTTCTTATCTTAGGACTTCCCAGTGAGACGCATCCGTGAAGAGGATGGAGCGGGAGGAGTGGAACGGAAGCGGATAGAGTAAGGGGTGGGCAAAAATTTTTGCTGGGGGGGGGCCACTCAAAGAAATTTGGAAAGTGGTCAAGGGCTGTGCTCTTCCATGATATTAATGGAGGAGGTGCACGGTCTGGGATGGAGATTGGGTGCAGAAGGGAGCTTGAGGTAAGGGAGGGGAGTTTGGGTGAAGGAGGCATTTGTGACCTGGGGCAATGGCCCTTAGACACTGCTTTGCAGAGGAGTGCACACACCCTTTCCTGAATCCACAGGGACATGTACTCAAAGAAGAACCTTGTTCTGATGATGATGCTGGTCATCTGAAGAAATGGGCCGTGCCCACGAAAGCTCATGATACCATCTACATGTTTTGTTAGTCTTTAAAGTGCTACCAGACCATATGTTTTTTTTTAAAGTTTATCCTGTACAGACTAACTCGGCTACCCCCTGAAGCTCTTGTTTGCTGTGACTTTAAAAATTCTGAAATCTCAAGTATTTTAATTGGACAAGTGGAAACATGCTTTCCAGAGACCCTTTTGACCTCAGTAGTTAGTCAGTCATCAGTGGCCTTGCAGATTATTTCCATTCCAAGGAGAAACTGATAAGTAAGGCTAAGATTCAGTCATGGATAATCACTAGTGAAAAGCAAAAACTGGCAACAAACAAAAATTCATGGCTTGTGACCTGTCCATGATTTTTACTGTAAATACCCCTGACTGAATCTTAGCCGATGGCTAGCCCCTAAGCTGGTGGCAGGGGATGACTGCCCCTGGCTGCTGGAGGCCCACTGGGGCTACGTCTACACTGCAGGCTTTTGCCGGCAGAGAGTATGCTAATGAAGCACTCATTAGCATTTGTTGTGCTGTCATTTGCATATTCTCTCCCCGAGGCTTTTTGCGCAAGAGGTTTTTACGCAAAAACAAGCAGTGTAGATGGGTCTGTTTTTGCAAAAAAACCCTTTAGCGCAAGATTTGCAAACCTCCTTTTTTGAGGCATAAGGATCTTGTGCAAAAGTCTGCAGTGTAGACATAGCCTGGGACTGCTGCTGCTTTGGCAATCTTTGGGGCAGCTGGCACCATGGGGCAGCTGGTACCATCATCCTGGGGAAACTGCAGCTGTGGAAGTCAGAGGTCCCAGAGAGTCATGTGATCCATGACTTTAATGACTTCTATGATAGACTCGCAGCCTTGGTAAGAAAGTCAGATATTTCTTGATGCAAACCTGTTTATTAAAAAGAATGTACATAGAGTCATGTTTCACTCGACACAGAAGGAAATTAACAACATATAAAAGAAGACAGGTTTTTCTGCTCTACTTTCCCAAACTTTTTCTTCCAGCCAACACTCTGTTCAGAAAGCTCTCTCAGATTTCCCTCAGGGTCATGCTACAAGTGCTTTTCTGGGTGTCCCTGGCTTTTGGTTGCCTTGTCTGTCAGAGTGCTACTCACACACACCTACCCACTAACCAGCAAATCTTAGCATCCACATAGCTCAGTTTCTGACCAGTTTTGCTTATGGCCTATGTTTGGGGAATGGTTCCTATTGTTTCAGTTATCTTACTCCAAGAGAAACCTAACACATTCTTACATTATCCTGAATAAAAGGCAGGTTTTACATCCAGTAGCTTCCACAGGTTTCAACCTCCCGCAGCATAACACAACAGAGAATTTTGTTTGAACACCAAGATCCACCCAAGAGAAGAGAAAGAGTACACAGATTAATGACCCAGTAAAACAGATTATTTATTAATCCAGGTTGTTATCAATTCCGAGACTAAAACAAAGGGAAACAAAATTAAGCTCTGTCTTATGGAACATAGGTTTCTGTTTAAAATTTAGGTTTTCAGTTGTCAGTTGAAGCATTTTCTTAGCTTTCTATTTATTATATATTTTTATAAGTACTTAACACAACTTAACACTATGAAAATGGAACGCTAAATTTATGCTCCTGAATTTGATTAACGGACTAACAACAAAAAGGTAAGAAACAGTACTCCTAAACTGCTTGGAATGTAAGCTAGTTGACTCTGAATTGGTGTGGGTGTCTGTGTACATAGCATCTAACACAGCAGAGTCCGGTTTCATGAGTAGAACTTCTTGGCACTTGAATATAAATAATAAATAATAAGTGGCACACTAACTTTATGAAAAGTCATAGGGTAAATTATATACACACAGACAATTTATCTATTTGTTCAAGAACCACTCTAAAATCAGTATTCAAATTCCTCTTATCATAACTTAATGCAAGGTAAGGGTTTGATTGTTCCAGGACAATGACATGTGCCTGGAAGGGAATTGCTTCTCATAAAACCATACAGAAGAGAGACAATCACCAAGCAGGTCAAAGGGCTAAGCTGGTGGCATGCCCCCTACATTAGGAATGTGAACTACTAGTGAACTAGTCGACTATCTGATAAGCAAATGCTATCAGAAAGAGGCAGCAAGGCGGGGGGAGAAGAAGATGGGGTGCTTAAAAGCGGCAGCACCATGTGGAGCTCAAGGTCAGACCCCTGGCTCCACATAGCACTGATGCTTTGAAATGCCTCATGCAGCCCAGGGCCAGCTGGGAGTTCCAAAGCAGCAGAGCCATGTGGAGCCCGCGGTCCGCAGCTTTGAAATGCCGTGTGCAGCCCAGAGTCGCCAGCTGACCCCCGGGCTCCATACGGCGCTGCCGCTTTGAAACGCTGCAGAGAGCATGCGGGCAGCAGGGGACTACTTGAGTTCCCCACTGGTCCCATGCTCCCCGCAGCGCTTTCATATTTGAAGTGTAGCAAGAGCCCTGGGGACACTGCTGGCTGTTCCCCTTCATCAGAGAGTGAGGGGGAAAGTGCAGTTTGTTGCATTCCTCTCTTTGGCTGGGGAGCATAAAGGGCAGATGAACCTGGACCTGCCCCAGCCAGGGTACATACAGTCCTGCCCAGGCTGTACCTGTAGAGCTGCAGCAGCCGTAAGAGAGGAGCTTCTCATGTGCCCCCAAGCTGCTTTATTGAGAGAGGACTGGAATAGTCCTCTCTCCCCGGGGAAGCCAGCACACTGAACCCCTCATCCTCAGCTCCACCCCAGAGCAAGGATTTTCATTTTATTTTCCAAAAACCAAAAAGTAATTGAGTTAAGGAGCCAAGTAATGCCAGGTAAATCTTTTAGTATATCTACATCTATATCTATACAATGTACAGCATAAGAGAATGTACAAACTTATCTTTAAAATTTTCAAACTCATCTTATATTTTTAATAGAAAGTTATGAAAATACAGAACAGACTGTTGGTTGCTTCGAATGCTATGGTTACTCTAAAAAATGACAAAGTTTCTAAAATAAGTAATGTATCTTATATTTTTCATAGTCCTATTTATTCATTTTGGCTTAGTAAACATCAAGTTTAACTTGATATTTAGGTTTTTAGATATTTTTGTGCCTCTCAAGATCTGCTTTATAATGTAAATAAAATAAAAATAAGTTTTACTTTATTGGGTCAAACCGCTGCCATGCACAGCAATTACAACAATGACAAAGTTACAATAAAAGATGTAAAGATAAGGAGACAAGCAGAGGAGAGCACTGTAACACTGGGTGAAGGGTTAACAATACTAAGTGTAAACTCATTAAACGTCTTACAAAATATCCATCCACTAAAGTTTAAGTTCTACAGCACATACAGTAAGTAAAAAAAAAAAAAAAAAAAAAGAGTCCATCATGATGTGCTTGTAGTAGGCAAATCCGATTTTGTGGTTTTTCAACTCTACATTTTTTCTTGATGGCTCTTAAAGCCTCAGAGGATAATATTCACAGAGTGGTTCCGCAACTTTATGTCCAAAACAAAATCCATCAACACTTGATATTAAGGTTCTATTTCTCAATTATTTCTAAACAGAGTAATAGGCATTTCTATTTTTTTGAAAGATTGTTAGTGAGTCCAACAATTCAATAAGTTGCTTACAACCATGACTCATTCTACTGTTGTACTTATCTTTTACACACACTACTCATGTTAAAACCGTGTTACAAACATCACTCAATCACATAGTAACCTTTCATACACCATTTATAAATGAAGCCATAATATAAAGTGAGAACACTCTAACCCTGCTGCCCTATTATGTAAGGTTTGTAAAGGCCCTGCTATCATCTTTCCAATGCTATGTGTAAACAATCTATATTTAGTAAGTTGTGTATCATGTGGGGGGAGCGTTGCTTCCCCCCCCCCCCCCTTCAAAATACAGATAAGCATTTCTCTTCTGCAAACTGAAAAACAAATCACATGCTCTCCCCTTTCCTTTGTAAGTGAAAACAGCTGCCACAGTAGGGGTCTGCCTATTTGCCAGCCCTCTCCATTTCCAAGTGTTCTGAGATACCTTCATGCTACAATTATCTTGCATCTGGCTCCAAAGGTCAAAAGTAACTAGCACTAATTGGCTATGCACTGAAGAAAGAAGAGAATTCAGTTTCACCCACAGAAAAGTTGTATACATGAAACACAACCAGGAAAAATAAAGTGGACTGTCACGCTCATACTACCTGTAATGGCGATCAGTAGCACAATAAGAGCAAGACTTTTTTTTCCAAAAACAATGATATGGAAAATGGTTTTCTATTCTGATGAAATGCAAAAATATTAAAATTAGTACTGAAGAATCCAATTGCTAAATCTTAGCAAACTTTGTCAGCCCTTTAAACTCCATTTCATGTGAAAATGACAATTTTTTGTAAACTTAATAACAAATTTTAGATGGGCAGCGTGGACACTTTATAGATATCCGGTCATGAATAATGAACACAAAACAATGTTTTAAAATTGATGCATCAGAGCAAGAAGGTTTATTATAAGTAGTTGGCTTATTTTGTAAAAAATTTTTATTACTTTGTAAGACATGAGCAATGAACACATACATCCCTAGTACACACCCATTATAAGGAAAACAACCCCACTTACAGGTTAAGATGCCACAACTGCTCAAAGCAAAAAACAAAAACAAAAAACCTCTGCAATGCTTGGATGAGGATACTGCTGTTTGACAAGATTAAATACATACTCTAGACAATTACACACTCTCACAAGCAAAAGTAATTATTAGGAAATCCTTATTGTATAATTTCACAGACAACACCCTACTGAAACCAGACTTCAGGTTGTAACAGCCTAAACCAGAAAAAAAATATCATGGTACTTAGCAAACTGGAAGCAATTAATTATTATCCTAACAAACCTTGTAAAGGGAAAATATTTATTCAGAACAACATTTTAATTCATTTGCTTACTTGGCAAGTTCTTGAAGAGTTGTTAAGAGCTCATTGGTGGTTTTGTGATCTTTGGCTCCTAGCGAAGACATGAGAATATGGGCATCATTGAAAAGCAGAACATGGTCTTTGGTGTGTTTCTTTGTGAGTTGGATAACTTCATTCCACCTGTCTCCCACTTTTACACCTATGAATAAAACAGGTGATTCAAAATAAACTCCACTGCAAAGCAATTTCTTTAGCATATGCACATACTTCCAGTTTCATTCCGTTTGGAAGCTTTAAAAACCAACTCTCAACTCGGCAGGCTTTGTAAACTACCCCTCAATGCTGCATCTTCCACTTTTGAGCAAATATTTTATTGCTTATCTCCAAAAACACCGTCAGTCACTGGTGTCCTGCAACTCATTAGATATGGTTCAGTCCTAATCATGCAATAGATGACTCCCTGCAAACACAGATGAAGGAGGATAATGCCTACAATTGTTATTCTGGATCCCTCTGTGGCATTTGATTACTAATACTGGACTGAATGTATAAATGTGTGCAGCATGACTGGCTGTAACAGGGTTCTGTAAAAATTATTATGTACAATTTTGAAACAAGTCTTTTTTTCTGGAACTCTAAATTCAGCTTCACTTTAGAAAGTTAAAATCTGCTGGCTATATATTTAATGTCATGGAACTGTTAGAATGCTTGGCACAATACCTATAGCAGACTATTTATTCCAAATATAAAAAATTAGAACTAAAATACTAATGTTGATTGTGAGAGCAGTGAATAGCTATTTAACAGCTTACATGTATGACCTTTTAAACTAGGCCGAGAAACAGGTCTCTGGAGATGGAGGAAGTAAAATTTGCCCAATAAAGAAAAACATGATCTATGTTAGTTGAATGGAATGCAGTGCTCACAGGAAATTAACTAACTCTAGGGCGAAATAATGGTAATGCATGTTAATAGAAACTTAAAACTCACAGCTCTTTAAAGCATTTATTCTCTAAAATAACCCACTGCTCAGACTGCTCTATATATTTTTGTAAATCTTCTTCTGCACATTTTAAGAAAAACAAATAGAACTGAAGCAAAAACTAACAATTCTTACCTTCCAATTGAAGCCGGTACAGCATGGAACAGTTATCTACCACATCTAGCATGCTTCCACTTGAGAGGCATCTGGGAGCAATCTGCAATCAGAAAGCATTTTAAAACAACATTATGTATATTTAGGTGCAAAGTTAACTTGAGAATCAGACTTATAATGATAGTTCAGAATTAATTCTGTCTCTTTACTCTTCCAGCTATAGCTATTTTGTAACAAACCTAATCACATCTTTGAGGAATACAACAAAAATAATATTCATATTATTTTCTCTGTTGTTGTTCCACTTATGAAAATCAAATACAGCGAGTCTGAAAACTACTTTTTCTTATGAACTCTACTTTCCCAAAATGGAGCCATAAACTCTACTATACTTTGCTACAGTTACTAGGTAAGACAAGATATTTTCATAAAGTTTAACACCAAAACAGGCATGACGAGACTTTTTATGCTGACTCCTAGTTTGTTTACTGTGGATTATTTTAGAAAAATTCATATAAAGATCAAGCAGGGAAGAATTTTAACAAGTCACATAGAAAGGAAAAGACATGACAAAGGAAATTAGAGTGAAATTAGTAACTATCTTGGTAGTTAATCTGTGAGGTTCAGCCTTAATCATGACATCTTACATTTATAGAAAAACTATTTTACAAAATGTTAAACTTTTAAAATTATCTAAAATAATCTGACAAAAGATAATTGGACAAGTGGTACCAATAAAAATAATTGGAAAACACTAAAAAAGTTGGTTGCTTCTAAAACATAATATGAACAAAATATAACGATGAGATATAAAAGGGGAGTTGCACTGCTTTTAAGGTCAATGGTGTAACCTCACATGTATTTTTCTCCGTTAAGTGGAATAATCACTTTAAAATACCAATTAAACATTTGAAAATAAAACCAGAAAATGGTATCACACTTCCATATATTAGGGATATTAGACATCTATTAATTTAATAATCATGTAACCACATGAAAACTTACTGATTACACAATTATTCAATAGTCCCCGGGGACTGCGGCTGGCAGCCAGTGTGCTCCCAGACTCACTCCTGGGGAGCCCCCTGCCATCCCGTGCCGCTTCCTCTTTGAAAGCCTGTCCTCTCACCTTCCATGCTGCTGCCTCTCTATCAGAGGCAGCAATATGGGGGCGTGGAAGGAGAGCCGGCTCCATGGGATCTGGTGCTTGTGGGGCACCCGGCTCCCCACGGGCACCAGCTCTCACCTTCCCCCCCTCCCCCCGCCTATAGTCAACAGGATTAATGAATAAGCCTAGGCTTGTCGGTTAATTGTGCAGTTGACTACACACTGACATCCCTACCATATATTTGTGTCATATAAACCAGTGGTGCACAACCTTTTTCCTGGTGCAACCCCCGGGAAAATTTTGGTTAAGCATCCCCCCCCCCCGCAAAAAAAAAAAAAAAAGGCAGCGCAGCCCCTTTAAATGCTGCTCCACTCTCCTGCCACGCCGAGAAAAAAATGGTGGCCAGCCCTCGGAAGACAGCTGTGGGTTGTGTACTGCTAATATAGAAAATGAGGGATGTGCATATGAATGTTTTAATTAAATCAAAATTGATTTGTACTCACATGATTGTCATAAATTGTCAAAGCTGCTTCATAGTCACCCTGCAAAAGCAAAGGAGGATTGTTTGATGAGCTTTAGGATACAGCATCCAAAAATGACTTCAATAATAACATATTTTTATAATGATATCAGTGATCCCATCAATAAATTTCAACAGGAGCACATACAACATAGCCTATTTATTCTTCTTCCTCATATCTAATCTGGTATCTGAAAAAAGAGCTCCCTAAATCCTACATAAAAACATAGTACCTATTGCAACCCAATTCATTCAATATAAATATATTTGTAAAGGTTTCAATACATCCAAAATACTTTAAACAATATATAATCTCTGATCCATTAAGGTAATGGCCCTAGTGGTCAGTTACAGGTTATTTTTGCAAACTCCAGTCCCTTATGCAAGCAAAATGTGTATGGAATTCAATGGGAATTTTGCATATGCAAAGACTACAGAACTAGGTTCATTTTTCAATCACAAAATTAGTTTAGAATTCGCTTTTAACTAGGGCTGTCGATTAACTGCAGTTAACTCAGGAAATCAACTAAAAAAACAGTGATTAACACATTAATCACATTAAAATCACAGTTTTAATTGCACTATTAAACAACAGAATATTAATTAAAATGTATTACATATTTTTGGATGTTTTTCTATATTTTCAAATATATTGATTATAATTACAACACAGAATGCAAAGTGTACAATGCTCACTTCAGGTTATTATTTTTGATTATCATATTTACAGTGCAATTACTTACTTGACATTCTTTTAGTGTAATATTTAATTTTACATCATAGTAATTTCTCTACATTCCCATACACATGATTTTAGATATTTTCCTTCTAAAATATCACTTTGGTACTTTACTGAAGTATTTTCCAAACACCACAAATTATACCACATTATATTAAAAAAAACATCCAAACCGAAAGAAGGGAGGAAATCAGACCATACTCTTCTTGTCAGGATTGCCTACTAATATAAGAATATTCATCCACCTGGAACGGATAGCACGTAGATGTAGAAGTGTGCTCATCATACCTTTTCAATGAAATACAAAGCCCAGTGCCAGTAATTATGACAAGCTAGCATGTCACAGTCCTGAGAAGAAAGAACAATATTTTACTTCCAATTTAAACTCTTTAAACTTAAACTGAGCCAGCTGATTATAGATGGCTCTATTCTCCTGCTGTGAATCTGAGGGCATAATAGATTGGTGGATCTTGGAACTAAAGAACTGTTTTCTAGCTATAGTGAAAGAAGGACAGGAGACACTTGATATGAATGTAATGAGGCCACTATGAGGGGTCTTGGACTACCCAGCAGATAACTGTGTTGGGTGTAGGCAACCCTCTGTTTATTCTGTAATTACCCTTGTTGTTTTCACAAGCTCTCTCACTTTATCCATTCAAGTTCTGCCAGCACATCTATTGTCAGGACCTTACTATACTCCCAGGGGCTTTTACCATCTTTTTCTCATTTTCCATATAGGTCCTTCCAACAAATTCACTGATGGAACCTTACCATCCACCCCTTCTTGAAGGAGGGGTAAGGCAGGCTATAAGAAATGGTGGATTGACTCCCTTCCATTATAACCACAGGAGCACCAATCTCTACACTATACCATTCCTTTAATCAATACCTCCATTTTAAAGTAATTTACTATGCCATGTATCTGGTCACTGGATGCGTTCCCTATGGAGGAGCTGCACTGGACATCTACCTGTGCAGAGCAGTCGTTGTTCCACTCTGAAAACTGCCTATGGATCCCTCTTATTCAATACACTTGCTCCTTGAGGATAGAGGCCCACAAATATGGAACCTCTCAATTCTAGTTCTACAGAGCCACTTTTCAGAGCAGAACTGCATTTTGACTCAGACTCTAGCTCATTCAATGGCACCTTTATTGCTAAACCTCCACACTGACAGGACTGCACACCTTTCCAGCCACAAGCTGACAGCATAAGGTCAAATACTCCTCTCCATTATGCTGGCACCAAGCCAACAGAAACAATAGGCTCCCACTAGTGTAACAATCAGGAATCTGAATCAACAATATATTTGTGACAACTCAAATAAGCAAAAAGACTCTAAAACCCACTATTCCTGCACAGTGGGTTGGTTAAAATTCATCTTACTATAAGGAGGGCAATGTGCTCATGTAAGTTGTGAGCATGGCAACGTGAGCCTCTGAAAAGCAATGTGCTCTGGGTATGTTAGCATTTTATTATATTTACATAAGCCAGTAGTTTATTATCACTTGTTTAACATTAAACTGCAAAAAGGACTACTGGGTCAGGTGGTTAAGCATGTAACATAAAAGTGACATTACCAAATTTGGCCTATACAGTAATCTGTCACAAATGTCACGCAGGTAAGATTACTGGCTCCCCTCTATGCATAAAACATAGCTGCTTAGTGCTGCCAATTATGAGTGTCATACAAAATTAAATTGTAATTTCCCAAGGAAGTGCAGTCCTGTGGGCTGCTCTAATTCAGATGAAGGAAAAAAGGGGCAAATGGATTTATTTTGCTAGTGGATCAGTTTGAGTGAAGAAAATAAAACAATAAAATACATAGCAAAGCAGCTCCTTAATATAGTTGTCAAAATAAAACTAACCGGCAAAAAAAGGCCATTGACGATCCACACCGTTTTTGCCGAGGAAGAAAGAAGGTAAATTTTTAAAATCACCTAGGTGCCTTCAGAGCTTAAGTCTTATTTCCAAAAGTGAACTAGAACTTCGGCTCAAAAGTCACTTAGGTTAAGGATGTTAAGAAGCAGGTAAGTGACTAATCGTGTAGTGGATAAAAATTGCATCGACTACACGATTAGTCAATAAGGGGAAGCGCTCTGTCCCAGCTCATGCTGGGTCCAGGAGCTAACCCCACTACTCTGTAGTTTACATGTAGTAGGAGCCGGGCAGCTCTTACTGCATTTAAAAAACAGAGCCACAGCAGTGGTAGGTCCAGGACCCAGTGTGAGCCGGGACTGATTGCTGTGCTTCTGTTCCCCCACCCTCACATCACGGAGATGGTGCTGGGGGGAACTGGCTTTTCTGCTTTCTCTCCATCCCTTGCTGCCTCTGATACAGCTTCATTTAGCGTGGAAACTCTAACTGACTATTCTTTTCCCATTTTTTTCTCCTTTCCTTTCCCTCTCCATGCCTTCTCTTTCTCTGCTATTTATTTGGATCTTGGACCCCTTAAACTCCATTCATCTGAAGAAGTAGGTTGTGCTTACAAAAGTTCATGATACCATCTACACTTTTTGTTAGTCTCTAAGGTGCTGAAGGACTATTAGTTGTTTTTTAAGTTTTTTCTATTATAGAGTAACACGGCTACTCCTCTGAAACTTTTGAACCATGGAACTGTGGCTGCATTTTCCTGTTTCCCAAGTGCTAGGGACAAAGATTCCACATTGCAGTAGCAACTCCCTCTTTGTGAAAGTATTCCAGTGCATTTTGTACTAGATTTGATGAAAAGCACCTAAAGAGGAATCACTAGTATTTAGTAGGAAGGAAAAAATCCCACTACATGCTATTTCAGAAGAACTGTTAAGGAAATTTACCTTCCAATTGTTTTCAGTTTGCTTCATAAATGTCAACCCATTCTTCAGGTCTGCTTTCATTTCATTTATGTGCGCTATGGTATGGACAGACCATGCATCTGATTGGTTTATAGATAAAGCCTGATGATGGAAAAAGAAAAAAAAAACACCACAATGCATACCAACTAGACTACAATTAGCTGTACATACTCATGCAGAAATTGAAAACTTTTTTCTCAGGTATAGTAGACATTAACTATATCTCTGCTAATAACTTCAGTCATATCCTGTGAAACTGGCTTCAGCAGAAAAGGGGAAATCGTTACTGAAGTTCACTTTTGGCATCTATTTAATGATGAGCAGTTACAAAACAGTTTTAGAGAATGAAGGTCTTAATCAAGAGCACCAAATTACTCTTCATTCTACAAACCCTCCTTACACTTCAGCTTCAGATGAATAACACAGCAAGGGCAAAACCATGATTTATCCCCACACCTTCTCTATAGGGAGCATATGAGCTGATCACTTGCTTTAAAAGAAAATAATAATACAATTCCTTGCAGTTAACCACTTTTTCCATAACAAGAACAAATGCTCCATTAGGTTCAGAGTATCAGACAGATGGATCTTTAGCATTCCAACAATTGCAACGCATTTGCAGAATTCACCACCACCACCACTTTCAATTACTGACAATTTAATGTAAAATAAGAGATTTAATTTTTGTTATTATTCTCAGCAATCTGATGTGTAACAGCATTTGGCAAAAAATGAAAATATGAAAATACACCAAGGTGTCAGCTGACTCCATTTGTGCTATATTTCACATGATTTTCCCAAATTATAGGAGCCTTTTGTCATATGGATATGTTGCCAGCTTTTGATTCCCACTTCAAATAGTGAGATAATTTTGATAAAGTGTGTATGAATTGTACCCAACTTACCAAGGCATTATATTATGCAAGTTATTTATCAGGTCTCAACTAATATTTTACTAGGTGCTGTTATCTTCACCAATATTTGATTGCAAAGTGGACGCAAGTCTCACATATGCTTCATTTCTCAATAACAAGTTTCTATTTTATTCTCTTCAGCTTGCATAGCAAGATTCTCCCTGGTCTCCACTCTCATTCTTCACCTCCCCCTCTAATCCTGAATTTAAAAAACTAGCAAAAAATGAAGAAAAAAATAGAAATTCCCAATTCTGGGTTCTTAAAAGGCACCACCTGTAATGGCAGTCATTATTATGAGGATGTAACACATGAATAGCTATGAATTCAGCACAGCTGCTTACTTTTGTTTAGTTAATTTTAAATGGTCATAAGCCATCCCTCTCAAATGAACATTTGCTCACTAAATAAGATCAGGAATTAAAAACCTTTTAGTACTAATGATGTCAAGCTTACCTCAGTAGCGAGCTTTTCAGCATGATCAAACATGTTAGTTTCCATCAGTCCAAAAGAGAAAATGCCTTTCACATAGCTAAACAATAGGAAAACCCAATTTAACACTGGGCAGATAAAGCTAATATTTCAAAACACATGAAAATAATGTAATACAAAATAATACCGATACTGTTAGCAGCAATAAAAAATAGTAGAAGAAGGAAAAAGAGCACCGACTCTAATTGTCTTCCCCTACAAAAGTTAGCACATGCAGGAAATGACCAACTTTTTCTTTCCCAGCAAACACTGAGAAGATATGTATTCACATGTTGTGCCGACTACACATAAACCTTTATAAGAACTTAGGGTCACCAAATGAAATTACAGTAAAACTCCATTAGTCCGGCATCCAATGCTCCGGCACTCCTCATGGTCCGGCACCATCAGGAACCTGGAAGTGCTGGGGCAGCCGGACAGGCTTCCCCCATTCAGCCGCTGCTGAAACTGACCAGCAGCTGAATCGGGGAAGCCGGGGCAGAGCAGCTGGGGTGCTGCCGGGTTGGTCCTGTGGCGCTGCCCCTCGGGGCTGCGGCACCAACCCGGCAGCACCCCAGCTGCTCTTGGGGACGCCTGGGGCAGAGCAGCTGGAGTGCTGCTGGGTTGGTCCCGCAGCACTGAGGGATGGCACTGCGGGAACAACCCGGCAGGACCCCAGCTGCTCTGCTCCAAGCCCCAAGTCAGCCGCTGCTGAAACAGATCAGCGGCTGACTTCAGGAAGCCCGGGGCACAGCAGCTCTGCCCCGGGCTTCCTGGAATCAGCCGCTGTTCTGTTTCAGCAGCGGCTGAATCGGGGACACCTGGGGCAGAGCATCTGGGGTCCTGCCGGGTTGGTCCCATAGCGCCGTCCTCGGCGCTGCGGGAACCAACCCGGCAGCACTCCAGCTGCTCTGCCCCAGGCGTCCCCAAGAGCAGCTGGGGTGCTGGCGGGTTGGTCCCGCAGCCCCGAGGGGCAGCGCTAAGGGACCATCCAGGCAGTACCCCAGCTGCTCTGTCCCAGGCCTCCCCAAGAGGCACCCCGGCTGCTCTGCTCCGGGCAGCCCCTGACCAGCAGCGGCTGAATCAGGGACGCCTGGGGCAGAGCCAGACTATCAGAAGGGGGGGCTATGAGGGGTCTGGGGTGGCATCCCCTCCCACCCCACTCCAGACCCCTCATAGCCCCCTTCCGATAGTCCGGCATATCTGATAATCCGGCACCCCCTGGGTCCTAAATGTGCCGGATTATCGGAATTTTACTGTAATAGGTAGCAGGTTTAAAACAAAAAGAAAGTTTTTCTTCACGCAGCACACAGTCAACCTGTGGAACTCCTGGCCAGTGGATGTTGTGAAGACCAGGACTTTAACAGGGTTCAAAAAAAAAACTAGATACATTCATGGAAGTTAGGTCCATCAATACTTATTAGCCAGAATGGGTAGGAACGGTGCCCCAAGCCTCTGTCATGGTCTGGAAATGGATGACAGGAGAGGGATCACGTGATGATTACCTGTTTCTCTTCAGTCCCTCTGGGACGTCTGGCATTGGCCACTGTCAGAAGAAGGGATACTGGACTAGATGGACTTTTGGTCTGACCCAGTACGGCCATTCTTATGTTTAGAGTATTATTGATTTTCTATTGGATAACAATTAACTGCATCCCAGGGCTACATTTCCCCCTCAGATCTGTTTCCCTCTTCTGAAGTCCTGTAATTTACCTGAGCCCAAATAAGTCAATGGAAGCCTCTTCATCTTCTAACCTGCTATAAAGCTAGTAAATGCACCAAAGATATATCTAGGATTATATTAACAATTTACAGAAAATTTACAATTTGATCCCAACTAACCAAATCTAAGACTAACTCTTTGAGGCCTAGTCTACATTAACTCCTACTATCAATCTAATCTACATGACTTCAGCTCCACAAATAGCATAGCTGAAGATGACATACTTACTGCAGCATCTAGCATATGGTAAGGTCAGCAGAGATTGCTCTTCTATCAATACTGGCTACTCTTTTCTCCTGGTGGAGTGCTAGCATTGACAAGAGTGCCCAGAGTTTGATTTACTGCATCTAAGCAAACATGATAAATCAACAGCCAGTGGATCAATAGCTGCAGAACTCATCCCTGGTATAGTGGAGACAAGCCCTAAAAATCAGTCACTAAAATGCTAGCAAACTCCTTAGTAAACTGTGGTGGATACAAGGAATCTGAAGAGGTTCACGTCCTTCTGTTACTATAGTTAGAAGGAACGGAGACAGCCTGAAATGTTGTGCATTATTTTATAAGCTCACCCTCAGAATATTGGGGAAAACTGCAGGGAAGGAAAGAAAGGACAAGTGAATGGTTCTGTCTGGAAAAGCTATGAGAATGTTTCACCGTCTAAGCTGTACAACTGTACACCGTCTAAGCTGGCAAATCTCATGAGTGGGAAAACATAGATGACATTCAAAGACGCTGCTCAGTTAAAAACACCTGAAGTGTGGGTCAGTAGGAAAGCAAGAAGAAATGTTAATTCTTACGTGCATATTTTTAAAGCCAGGGTGATTATTTAGAACTCCTTTAGCTATCCTCAAACAGAGATTACAGGGACTACCAGGGTTTGTGTGCTGCCCCTACAGACATTGCTGACCAGAGACATCTGAATGTATGTATACAAGGCACATTCACACAGAAGTGGAGATCCATAGAAAACATGAAGATCAACTCTTGCATACCTACTAAGAGGAATATTAGGAGTCCAATGAGGATATACACGGGCAACAGAGTCTCGCATCTGTGTATGATATCCAAGATAAAAGTAAGTGTCATGGGCAAATTTGAGAGCTAACATATCAGTTGGATGGTCCTGCAGAATTTTATCCCATATGTCACAAGCTTTAGGAAGACACCTACAGAGAAAAAAAAACATTATTCATTGACAGGGCCAGCATAACCGAATTGCCTGAATCTCATTAACTCTCAATTTATACTCCAGTCAAACAAAAAATCTACTGACAGTTCCCTATCTTGAAAGAACATCTCTGTGTATACATGACTGCCCCAGGAAGGCAGTTTAACACTTTCTAGACAACCTGTAAAAGGCATTCTTTGTTACTAGTAGTGCAGGGGCGCAGGGATTCCTTTGGATCTGCAGGGGGCAGGGATTCCTTTTAGATCCTGATACTGCATGTTGATCCATGTGAAAAGAGATTTACCTCAGCAGAGAGTTTCTTTAAAATCAACATGGCTCCACAAAAGCACAGGGATCCAGCCATGCAAATCAAATACCATGGGTCAGGGCTTTGGTGATCTCCTCTCTTGCCTTTGTTATTAAATAACTCCCACCCCACGCTAAAATTTCCAGTGATTATATGTTTGCGTAAATACCCATTAGTTTACATCCCTACTTTGCATTCTAGATTAAGCATTTAATCATTTAAGTGGAATGAAATATGCCAGCGTAACAGTAAAAATGTGAACAGAAATGGCAACACACAACCACGCTGTACATAGTTTGAATGATAAAAATCAAACCCTCTCCACTCTCTCCTAAAAACCAACCACTTACCCACTGGCAAACATGTCTAGTGCAGACACATGTAGCTTCTCCCTCTCAGTCAATGACTGCGATTCTGAGAGTGCCATCATCTTTTTCATTGCACTGTCCAGCTCTTTATCTAATCTCACTGAATGCCCAGTGCCGATCAGAACCAAGCCATTGGCAATCACATGTCCCATCGCTAAAGAAAGCATCGTGGAAAAGTTTAGACACATGGAACTGCAGGCAATTTAACAGATGAAGAAGCTCTAGGCTAAACTGTTAAGATATATTTAAATGGGAGCCACAGGGAGTAGATGGCAGGAGCACTAGAGACAGGTTAGGAACCCACAGAAAGTCCAGGTATCTAAGGAAAAACCATGCACTAAACAGCATTCCTCAAAGTTGGCTGCAGGCCCACTGTGGGAAAACTGCTAGCAGTCCCGCACTACTTTACCTAAGGGGTCCATAGCCACTAAGCCTTGCCGCTCACATTGGTTCCAGTTCACTGTTTCCAGCCACAGGGAGCCCGGGGAAGCTCATTGGTTAACTGCATACACATTTACATGTTCATATCCCTAAATCTTAGTTCATAAGACATCAATATTTCCCTCCTATTATTTCTCATGTTTGCTTTTTTAAAAATTATCATACTCTAGGAAAGAAAAAAAAAGGCCAGCTAGAAAAAGTTCGAAATGAAAATAAAGTTATACTAACCTTGCCTTTCAGCTTGTACGTATGTGGAATAAGTTAACCATATAAAACTGCTGTACTGTATATCAAGCAATTAAAAAGTTATACTTACTAAAAGTTGGATCTGCAGCATGTAACTTGGAGAGACATCCCTCTATACCTCCTAGACTCTTATCATTGGTCCATGTAGCATACTGTAAAATAGAGTACGAAAACTGACTAGAAACCAAGTTAAATTAATGTCTTTATTCATGCTTCCAGTTGACTGAAATTTAAAAGTAAACAACATAAATGGTAAGAAGTGAGACTTTTTTTTTTTCCAGATCTCTGGCCTGGTCTACACTCCAAAGTTAGATTATAAGCCATCTCTGTCAACCTATTCATGTATGTCTATACTCAAATTTGCCTCCAGCCAACATAAGCACTCTGCTACAGTGACGTAGTATCTAGGGATGTTAACTGAATAGTAGATTAGGCTCATGAATTCTTATCGGTTACACAACTACTCTATAGTCCCTGGGAGTAGTGCTGGCAGCGAGTGCACTCTGGCTCCACTCCCGAGGAGCCGCCTACCACTCTGCACTGCTGCCGCTGCACACCACAGCACACCAAACTGTGCACCAACACAAGCACCGTAGGTTAGTATGTGCAGTGCCAATCCAATTAGCCAAATATGCATGCATATGAGCGATATGCTAACTGTGGCGACTTTAAGTCAATGTAATTTGCATTGCCCAAAGTCTGTAGGGCAGACAGTGCCTTTGATGTCATCAATAATATATAAGGGAATCTGTTTCTTTACAACAGGAGTTTTGTTAACCTGACTCTCCTTTTGATTCATTAAGAGGAGACATAATTTAAAAATCAGCTGCCAACAACACTATTTTATGCTTGCAATTCAAATCACAATTTATCAAAACCCATACCTGAGTAAGTGTGGCATCAAACATTTTGCAGGCCTCATTACTTGTGGTGGATAGGACGAGTCCAGCATCCTGCCAGGCCTATATGAAAAACAAATAGTGAGACTATTCACTGAACACACTGATTTTCCAGATGTCACATTAGGTGACCTCTAAGAAGCAGAAAAGTGGATTTCCGATAGATTTCATCTACCTAAAATTTCACATGAAGCTAAGCCAGGTAAGTCTTTTACTCTACTAAAATTATATTTGAGGAATCTTCTGAATGGTGTAGAGAGGATGGAATGGAAGTGGTGAAAGACAGACAAAAATAAATGCATAATACTATATATCTGCCAAGGATATGCTACAGATCTTGTAATTTTAGAACCATTCTCTCTTTAAATCTCAGTGGCAATCAACATTTCAGATACTCACCTTTCAAAATGGATATGTGGCAAAATAAAATCCTTGCTTTGCTACCTGTCCAAATCAACAACCCCAATGATACCTACGGCCAATTACCTGCTGTTTTAAATCCACTGAAATAAACGGAGTTACATCAGCAGAAATTTGACCTAAGGATTAATTTATAGGAGCTAGTAGGGCAGAGGGATGGGCAATAATTTTTAATGGGGGGAGCCCACTCCAAGATTTTGGCAAGTGGTCAAGGGTCGCACTTCTACGGAAGGGGTGCAGGGTCTGGGATGGAGGTTGGATGCAGAAGGGAGCTTAGAGCAGGGCACTGAGGTGCAGGAGGAGTTGTGGGATCTGAGGAGGAGTTTGAAGAGGGGATTGTGATCTGGGGCTTGGGGTGCAGGGTTCTAGAAGGGGGTATGGGTGCAGTGGAGGATTTTGGCCTGGGGGAGGGGCTCTAGGAGGAGATGCAGGGTCTGGGAGGTGTGACCTGGGAGAAGGGGGAAAGGGGTACAGAGGGTTTGGGTGATGGCCTGGGGCAGGTAGTTGGGGGGAAAGAAGGGGTGGGGTGCCAGAGACAAGCTCTGGCTGGGAACCACCTAGTTAAGTGTCTTACCTTGGTGGCTCCCAGCCAGCAGCCCTGCAGGAACCTGAGGCAGACTCCCTGCCTCTTTGCTGAACTCTCAGTCAGATGGCTGTTCCACCTGGGTCTGCTCTGGGCATGGGGGGAAGGGGGCAATGGGAGATTTTGCTGATGGGTAGGGGCAGCATAAGAAGCCTCCCTCCTGAAGCCTCAGCAGTCCAGAGCTGAGAGTCCTCAGCTGTTTAAAGCATGAGCTGCCTTCTGCCTAAGGGTCCTGGCAAGGTGGATGTGCCCCCACTGGCAGCTTCTTGCCCACCCCTGTAGTAGGGACATTTGATAAGGCTAAAATACAAATACAACACATAAACAGTGAAAGAATTAGGAAGTGCGCAGTGTCACAGATTATATAACTGTCTCATTTTATAACCTGCATAGTAAACATCTCATATGATAACTGAGGTTTTAGATCTACACAGCAATGTACTGCTAGACAGAACACTTCCATTATCTGGATGGGGTGATTTCTGCTTTACACACTGGTGTGGTTGGCTGTAATAAACTGCTTCATTTTTGTCCTTAAAAATATTCCTAAAAGAATCCCAATAATGAGATGAGAAATTCTTTGATCATTCAAAAAAAAAATCAATAATCTGACATCAAATTGCCTGTGCAACCTTAATTCTGCTCCCTTGTGCATATGCATACTTTCCTTATATAATATACTATTTCTTTTGCAGAGGATGCATGAACAAGGGAGCAGAATTAAGGCTGCACTGGAAACTTTATATGCAGGATTAATTTTGCAACCTAAACATTCTTTTACTTTAGTTTTGTGTATGTAATCCAAACGCACGGATTTTCCTTTCTCTGTCTTTAAAGATCTCACTAATGCCTCATAAGATTGCGTGAGCTCTTCAGGACGAAGATCCATGTCCATCTGATTTTATCCAGGCTATAATGCCAAGCAAACTTAAAGCGCTATAGGACCTGTGGTCAAATCCAAAAGCTCAGCTGCACACCGTTCCCATCCAAAGACCGCACACGGCAGCGGCACAGGTCAGAATTACACCTCCCTGCGAGAGAGAGAGAGCTCACTCCTCGTTTTCAGACAGATGTGAAGTGCTTGCATGGGGGATGGGACCCAGGAGTCCTGACCCTTAGCGCCGAGTCAGCTCCCACCCCCAGCACGGGCGCCGGCAAATGCGGGGACTGTAGGAACTGTGTGTGTGCGTCAGGCGGGGTGGGAGCAATCTCACTAGCGGGGGGTTGCTAAGAGGCTGGGCAGGGCGAGGAGCCGGGCTGAGGGAGGCAGAGACAAATCTATCCCGGCAATTTCATCTGAGAGGAAGAGACCGCAGACCCCCATCGCCTCCCTCCCCCGGTCCCTGGCCTGGCCGCGCGCGGGGCTTGCTCCCCTCACCTTGCAGTCCCTCAGCTGCACCATGGTCTCCGCTCCCTGCTCTGCCCCTTGCGCCGCAGCCCGGGCCAGCCCCCAGCAGGGAGACACCGCCCCAGGCGGGGCGGGACACAGGACGGGGGCGGCCCCGCCGAGCTGGCAGCGGCCCCGGGGCTCGCAGCAGGCTGCGGCAGGAGTTACCCGCGCTCCCACTCCGGGCGCAAGGGACTGGGCTGGCCAAGAGCCTGGCTCAGCGGCCGGGGGAGGGGAGCAGGCACCTGCCCCGGTGTAATGTAGAAAGCTCCTACCTGGAGATTGTCCTGCTTCTTGCTATTTTCTGGGCACTGAGCATGGGCAGACACACTGAGCATGCTCAGCAGTTCTCTTGCAGCCATTGCCCTTCTCTCTGCCCACACTAGCTATAGGTCTTTGAAGCTCCGGGGGTAGCCAAGTTAGTCTACAACAGGATAAACTTAACAAACAAAAACTGGTCTGGTAGCACTGTATAGACTAACAAACCATGTAGATTGTGTCCTGAGTTTCCTTCAGATGACCGGAGTTTTTGCTTAGTCCATGTTAAAAGCATTTAAAAAGGGAGAAAAGTGGCTCAACAGAGGAGGTGGCTTCACATTGACCTGGCAAGGGGCTGAAGCAGATGCAGGCAGGGTTAGGATCTGTTCTGGGGCAAACTCAGGTCTGGTGGGGGCAGGGGCGGCCTGTGCCTATAGGGAAACTAGGCAGCCGCCTAGGGTGCCAAGTTACATGGGGTGCCAAGTTCCTGCCAGACTTCCATTTCCCCTTCCCCTTCCGGAAATGCCTTACCTGAGCTGAGGAGCACCTGAGGAGCACGGCTTCCCTGTGCTACAGGAGGGGGGTCAGTCCTGGGAGAGGGGCGTGCGGGGGCTTTCCCCACACCTGGGGAGGGGCGTCGGCCCGGAGAAGCCATGCGCCGGCTTCCCCTGCCGCGGGGTTGGGGATCAGCTCCGGGCCAGCTTCCTTTGCCGCAGGGGGAGGGGAGGAGATCAGCTCTGGAGAAGCCAAACGCCGGCCAGCTTCTTCTGCCATGGCAGGGGAAGCCAGCCAGTGTTTGGCTTCTCCGGAGCAGACTCCCCCTCCCACGGCAGGGGAAGCCGGCCAGCATTTGGCTTCTCCGGAGCTGATCTCCCCCCTACCCCGGTGGCAAAGGGGGTCGGCCCCGGAGAAGGCAAGCACCGGCCGGCTTCCCCTGCCGCGGGCGGGGGAAGGAGTCACCCCTGGAGGAGGCAAGCGCCGGCTGGCTTCCCCTGCTGCGGGCGGCGGGGGGGGTGTCAGCCCCGGAGAAGCCATGTGCTGGCCGGCTTCCCCTGCCGCGGGTGGGGGGAGGCTGTTAGCCCCGGAGGAGGCAAGCGCAGGCCGGCTTCTCCTGCCGCGGGCGGAGGGGGGCCGCTGATTGCATGGTTCGCCGAGGGCGCCAGTTGCTGGCAGCTAGACTAGGTAAGCTCTTCAACACAGAGTGCAAAGCCACTGCACAGGCAGAGCAGGAGGGCTAAAAACAGCTTCCCCAGTGGGAATGAGGCACAAGTCAAAGGGTAGCTGTGGCAAGGGGGCTTTTTTATTTGCTTAAACATTTTTTTAATCATTTATTCACCTTGGAGGCACTGAGCATGCTCTGAGGCTGTAGTTAGTAATTGAGCCTAGGGAAGTTGTGGAATCTCCTTCACTGGAGATATTTAAGAGTAGGTTTGACAGGCATCTGTCAGGGATGGTCTGGAAGGTGCTTGGTCCTGCTATGAGGGCAGGGGACTGGACTGGATGATCTCTCGAGGTCCCTGCCAATTCTAGTAGTCTGTGATTTCTGGCTCTGGGATCCGGCTCCAGGCTGCCTATTGGGAAGTAGGGATGTGAAAGACTATTCGACTATCCGATAAGCAAAAGCTTATCTGATAGTTGATGCACTAGTTGCTTCCTCCCCCCTCCCCCCTCTTGCTGCCTCCACGAGGAGGAGAGGCTTCAGAGCAGCAGCACCATGGGGAGCCGGGGGCCAACTGAGGACTCCAGCTGACCCTGGCTCCACACGGCGCTCTGCTTTGAAACGCTGTGGGGAGAACCCAGGGCTGGATTAAGGGGTAGGCGAGCAAGGCAGCTGCCTGGGGCGCCAACCAATGGGGGGCGCCTGATGGCAGCTGTAAGGGGCGCACGGCATCCCTTATAGCTGCCATCAGGCGCCGCACGCTCGGCTCCTGCAGCGCCGGCCCGCCCCCATCCCCGCGGTGCCGGCCAGCAGCGCCCTCCCCCCCACGGCAGTGGTGCCCTGCACTGCCCGGCGCGTGCGCCAGCAGCGACAGCCGCACATGCAGCAGGCCTGCGCACTCTAGGGGGGGCGGGCTCGCTCCCCATGGGCGGGCCCGCACATGCGCCGTGTGCCTGGGGGCGGCGCTGCGCGCCCGTGTCCAGAGCGCCAGAATGTCTTGGGCCGGCCCTGGGAGAACCATACGGCGTTTCAAAGCGGCAGCACCACTTGGAGCCCGGGGTCAGCTGGGGATTCCCCAGCTGCCCCCCGGCTCCATGCCACGTTTCAAAGCGACAACGCCACGTAGAGCCAGTGTCAGCGGAGGAGGCCCCAGCTGGTCCCCAGCTCCACGTGGTGCTGCCACTTTGAAATGTCGCAGGGAGCAAGGGGCCAATATAGGGTTGCCAGGTGTCCGGTATTTAACCGGACAGTCCATTTTTTGGGTCCTCCGTTAGGTAAAAAAATTCAGAAAATACCAGACATGTGCAATGTCCGGTATTTTCTGGTTTTCCGGCTGGGCGCCCGACAGAAGCCTGGCGGGGGCGAGGGGAGTAGCTGGGAGGTGGGGCATGATCGGCGCTGGGAGCCTCTGGTTGCGTCTGACGTAGGAGTGACACCTTGGGGAGGAGGAGAAGCCCTGGTCGTGCTCCTGAGTGCTGTTACAAGCACGTTGTGGAGCCATAGCCGGACTCACTCGTGCTTTGCTGGGACCATGCGCGGGACGGGCAGCACCCTGGGATCTGCATGTGCCTGGGTCAGTCCCGCTCCCTGCCAGCCAATTCTCTCCCCGCCCCCTGGCCAGCCCTGCTCCCCCTGACACCCTCCCAACAAGCCCTGCTTCCTGCCAGCTGGTTCTCCTCCTCCTGATCTCCCTCAGCCAGCCCCACTCCCCCCGGCCAGCCCCATACGAAGATTAAGGCAAGACTACACAATACGCATTTAAGTCAGTTCTGCTGATATTAATAAAATGCAATATTCCCCCCCTATTTCCACCCATATGACAGCACTTTTAATGAGCAATGCCAGTCCAGGAATGTAACTACAAAATGCATATCAACAGAAGACTATTGACTACTTTTCTTTTTGGCTCCCACCTGCGGGCCGTGTGTTGAGCTTCGCATATGCCCAAAGCAAACTGCGGGCTGCAAACAAATGGGCCACGTGTTGAGTAGCCCTGCTCTAAGGGCATGTCCACACAGCAGCGTTATTTCAGAATAACTGACATTATTCCAAAATAACAAAGAGTGCGTCTACACAGCAAGACATTATTTTGAAATAATGGTGAGCTGGAGGACTTCTTACTCTGAGGCTATGTCTAGACTGCAGGCTTCTTTTGGAAGAAGCTTTTCTGGAAGAGATCTTCCAGAAAAACTTTTTTCAAAAGAGAGCGTTCACACAGCAAAATTGCAACGAAAAAGTGATGTGCTTTTTTGAAAGATAGCGTCCACATTGATTGGATTCTATCTTGCATTTACGTTGTGATTAGTATGGACGCACTGGCCACCAGGGCACCTGTGTTATTTCCCAGAGGCCTCTTCTTTCGAAAGAACTCCCTCTTCTGCATCCACACACACCTTTTTCCGAAAAAGCTTTTTCCGAAAAAGGCTTCCTCCTCATAGAAAGAGGTTTACTGCTGTTGGGAAAACCCCTCCATTCTTTCGAATTTCTTTGAAAAAACGCAATAGCAGTATGGATGTAAGTTTAGTTTTCCTGGAAAAACGCTGCAGTGTAGACATACCCTGACTCCTATAGCCCTCATTTCATGAGGAGTAAGGGAAGTCGAAGAAAGAGTGTTCTTCAAATTCTTGCAGTGTCGACAGTGCCAAAAGCAGAATTAAGCTATTTCTACTTCAGCTACACAATTGACATAGCTGAAGTTGCATAGCTTAATTTGATTTTTGCCCTGCAATGTAGATGTGCCCTAAAGTGCCACAGGACAACTTTCATAGAATTAGTGAGATTCCACATGCACTGTTTTCCCTTATTTCCTGTTAGTAAATGTAACAGACTCCTCCTTCACCTCCTGTTCAGTGAGCTTGTGGCTGTTTTTCCCCTTCTGAAGTATGGTGGTGTGTGCACAGTTCAGACAGCACTCTGGGATTCTTCAGCATAAAATCATTTTTATTGTGGTTACAGACCATTCCCACAAAGCAGATGTGAGCAAGGATACCAGATATTCAGAAGATCTTTAATACAAGAAAAATTAATGCAGATTCATTCAAGGAATAAAGGTTTTTCAGGAGGCAGAGAAAGATAAGTGTAAAAGATAATATTCTGCCATGCCTAGCCTTAGGGCACACAGGGCAATACGGTTGCCTTCAGCCTCATGCCTTCAGGCCCCCTGCTGCCCAATGCCCACCCTCTCGCTCGCTGCTCTGGCTGGGAGCCGTGGCACAGCCAGACACCTTGGGCCTCCCAAACTCAACAGTGTGTCAACAGTGCCATTATATCTTTGAGGAACCTAGAGCCAGCAGGGCAGGCCCAGTGATCTCACTAGGCTGCCTATTGTATAGTATGTGGGTGGGGAGAGGTATGTAGAGGTGCTTTTCTATCTTCTCCCATGCTCTTACTGCAATTTCAGGGTTGGCACATCCTATGTGGCTAGTACAATTCTATAGAAGACTGTTACCTGATGCATTGGTTCAAAACCCCAATCGCATGAACATCTAGTCCATTGGAGGCACAGGGCTCCCACATCCTGGCCCTATTGTCAGCAGTGGTTCTGTAGGGCCAGAGCATGCTGCAGTTGTGGTGGAGCGAACAAGAAACGACTTGGGAGTAGTGGCAAGTAGCTTATTTTGGCACCCCTTATTCCTTTCATGAACTTAAATGGCAACACCATTGTCTACTTTGGCAGTGCACAGCCTTGCAATTATAGTGTTATCCTGCAGTTTGATAAGCATAAGACCAATGTGCTCTCCTGAAAAGCAATGATTAGCATACTTTAAACCAGGGGTGGGGAACCTCAGGCCCGGGGGCCATATGTGGCCCTTAGCTTCCCTGGATACAGCCCCTGAGGGGCTGTAACACACAAAATCTACTAGGCTGGGTCCCCCTAGGATCTGGTGTGAGAGGGAATGTGGGGAGTATCTTTCTCCATCTCAGTCAGGGACCACTGTGAGGTTTTTTTCCCTGCTTTTCACTTGTGTGCAGCCCCCCACTGATTTTTCTGTGGGTCAGTGTCCCCTTACCCAAAAAAGGTTCCCCACTCTTGTCAATAATTTGTTTAAACATCTACTTTCTTTGTTTACTGCTGTCCTGCCAGACACAGGTAGGTTGGAGGTGTGCCAGAAGCTCAAGCAATGATGCTGAACCACCAAATCAAGCTTCCCAAAGAAGATCTAGTATGTCTGCTAATGCAGAATTTTCTCTATTTTGATTCTTTTAATCCCATAAAAACTAAGTGATTATGGAGATAATTATTATTTCCATTGGAATAACAGATTTAAGATTCAACCCATCACATGAACAGCCGATGCCTTCCGAATAAGTCACCCGGTCAGTGGTGAATTTGGTCTCAACTCATCACATTCTGTCAAGAGGCATCTAAAGGAGGTAAGGGGTAGTGGTGGAGAACAGGGTTTGGGAGGAAGTGAAAAAAGAAGCTACAAATACAGGGCTCAGAACTGTAGCAGCAGGCTTTCCTGTTTCCTGGTTTAGTAAATAAACTTGCCAGAGCAAAAAAAGAGTAGTAGATGCTCACAATTTCAGTCTGTTGCACTTAAGAGTTTTCAATGAAAATCAGCCTAGAAAACAGCACAGCTATGTTTTCAAATGCCCATACCGTTTACCTTGACCACAAACACAACACAGGACATAGACTAATAAGAGAGTGATATTCCCTCTCCCATTAACTTTCCCTATTTTCACAGTGACATGGCACTGAAAATCACAAAGCCCAAGAAATCTGTGAGAGAATTTTTTTCTCCTTCCTCCAAGATCCTAAAAGCTCCCTTGTTCTAGCTCACCTTTTGCCACTAACCATCCATTCCTAGTCTGGTGCCTTACCTCATAATCCTTATACATAAGAAACATTTGAAAAAAGATGTCTCATACACAGACTACCTGCTCACATTAATTTCATCTTCCTTACCTAACTGTTGTTTATATTTTGTCTAGGTTTGTCTAGGGAAATGTAATAGGAAAATTAATAACAGTGAACAAAGGTCTCTTCATATCTGGGAGGCTGTAAATATTTTCATTACTTAGGGATCTGATTCTCCACTCATTTACACTTGTGTTAATCAGGACTAAATCCATGGAAGTCAGTGGAGCTATTGTAGTGTAAGAGAATTTGATTTTAAGTGTTAGTTCTTTCATCTGCCCTACATAGGTATCCTCCTTTAATAACTTGAATGGGTCTCAGTGTTGGCACATGAGCCTGCTCACCTGTTCATGTGAGCAATTCTTGTGATTTTTACTAACACAAAACTGGCACAACAGATAGCTGAAATAGATCACTAGAATAAGTTAGATCCCAAATAAACTTCATGTGGCATCATGATAGTATTCATATGTTCATATAAGTTTTATTTTGTAATTCACTAAACATATTGTTGCATACTGGAAACTAAAGTATTTTATAGCTAACTTGTAGACTGCTAATAAACTGGTCAAATCAACCAGCCCAGTTTGTTGAAGCTGAACAAATTAAGTATTTGACAATTGCTGCAATTTTTGAGCTAAGATTAAACACAGAACTCTGCCGCTGTTTATTTACTTCTTTGCATATCATTTTATTTGTACTTTACAAAGTTTAAAAACAATCACAATTTGTGCTTTCCTAAATAGAATTCCTATTAATACATATATTGGAATCTAAGTTCCCTCAAGTGGTTATGCAGCTTCCTGTTAAGCCCCTGCAGAAAGGGATCTAGGGGTTATAGTGGACCACAAGCTAAATATGACTCAACAGTGTGATGCTGTTGCAAAAAAAGCAAACATGATTCTGGGATGCATTAACAGGTGTGTTGTGAGCAAGACATGAGAAGTCATTCTTCCGCTCTACTCTGTGCTGATTAGGCCTCAGTTGGAGTATTGTGTCCAGTTCTGGGCACCGCATTTCAAGAAAGATGTGGAGAAATTGGAGAGGGTCCAGAGAAGAGCAACGAGAATGATTAAAGGTCTAGAGAACATGACCTATGAAGGAAGGCTGAAAGAATTGGGTTTGTTTAGTTTAGAAAAGAGAAGACTGAGGGGGGACATGATAGCAGTTTTCAGGTATCTAAAAGGGTGTCATAAGGAGGCAGGAGAAAACTTGTTCATCTTGGCCTCTGAGGATAGAACAAGAAGCAATGGGCTTAAACTGCAGCAAGGGTGGTTTAGGTTGGACATTAGGAAAAAGTTCCTAACTGTCAGGGTGGTTAAACACTAGAATAAATTGCCTAGGGTGGTTGTGGAATCTCCATCTCTGGAGATATTTAAGAGCAGGTTAGATAAATGTCTGTCAGGGATGGTCTAGACAGTACTGGGTCCTGCCATGAAAGTAGGGGACTGGACTCGATGACCTCTCGAGGTCCCTTCCAGTCCTAGTATTCTATGATTCTATGAAATGCTCAGGGCTGTAGTGGGGAGAGATCTCTCCCCAAGCCCTGAAGCTGCAGAGGCCAGCAAAGGGAAGCCTTTCTCCACCAGCCCCAGGAGGGAGCTACTGCAGCTGGTGGAAAGGGGCCCTTCCCCCACTGGCCCCAGCAGGGAGCCATTCAGGTAAGATGAAGTCCTACTCTCCTGCCCCCAACTTGAGCCCCTGCCCAGCCCTGAGCACCCTCCTGCACCCAAAGCCCTCATCCCTAGCCCCACCCCAAAGCCCACACCCCCATTCCAGAGCCTGCACTTCCAAACCTTTCCTCCCCAGCCTCATCCCACAGCCCGCACCCCCCAGACAGAGTCCTTGCACTCCGAAGTTCTGTCCTAGCCCTGAGCCCCTCAACCCCAGCCCTACCCTAGACCCTGGAGGTGTGTCTAATCTTAATTTGAGAATCATCACCCTAAAGACACCAGAATTTTGGTTATGGCATCCTAAATCACAGAAAAATATATTATGGTACTTAGCAAACTGGAAGCAATTAATTATTATACTGGTGTGCCTCACAATGGGAAAATATTATTCAGAACAACATTTCAATTCACTTGCTTACTTGGCAAGTTCCTGAAGAGTCTTTAAGAGCTCATTGGTGGTTTTGTGATCTTTGATCTCTATCAGACACATGAGAATGTGGACATCGTTGAAAAGCCAAACATGATCTTTGGTGTGCTTCTTTGCGAGATGGATAACTTCATACCACCTGTGTCCCACCTTTACACCTAGGAGTAATATACATGATTTCAAATAAAAACTCCACATGCATAATTATGCCACTTGACATTAACTCCCAATTTCATTCAGTATCAGAAACTTTGATTATAAGTTTAAATAACCATCTCTGGACTTAGCAGACTTTGCAGCTAGGTTTCAGTGATAAATCTCCCAATTTTAGCAAATGTTGTATTGATTATCTCCAAATACACTTTGGCCTGGTCTATACAAAATACGTAGCTGGATTCAGCTTGCCTTAAGCCGAGCTACCACAGCATCTACACTGTGGTAGGCTGATAGGAGCACATGCTTTTGTTGACTTCCCTTATTCCTTGCAAAACGAGGAGTACAGGATGCCATTGGGGGCTGCCTTCAGCATTCGATTTGGGGGTCTACACTAGCCCCACTGTATCGAATGCTAGAAGATCGTCCTCCGGAAAGTTGATCTTTTCCATGGTGTAGACATGCCCCTTGTGTCACTGATATCCTGGACCCCATTGATAAGGTGCAGGTCTAATAATTGCATCAGTGTCCTCCTCCTGAACATAGATGACCGAAAATAATGCCCAAAGTCATTATTCTGGATCTCTGTGTGTGGGGCATATGATTACTAAAGCAGACTGCAGATGAGGGCCCCATGACTGGCAGCAGTAGAGCTCTGTGCAAATTATTATTGACAACTGTGATGATGTGGGGACAGTCTGTCTTCTAGCTTATAAATTATGGTTGATACTATGAAATTGCTGTGTCAAGGAAAACCTCTGTATCTGTAACCACCACAAGCTGGCAGAATTATGTTATATCTTCCCCAGACCTGCAGCAATGGAGAATATTTAACATTAACTGAGGTGCTTTGAGGAGGCAATAGATATGATATGCAAGGTAGTTTGCACAAGGTGGCGAAAGATAGTTCCTTCTTGGGAGTGGGGCCGGGAGGTGGTGATTGGAGCACTGGAAATTTGCCAGAAAGCAGAGCAAAAGAAGTCAAGTTTTGGAAAGGTGGCATATAATTACGGTGCCCATATTCCCTGAACCAAAAACAGGGACACATTAGCCATTTTTGTTGCTTCTCTCTGGATCTTCTCCAATTTCACCACATCTTTCCTGAAATGTGGTGCTCAGAACTGGACACTTACGAGGTAAGCTTTTTTTTTCTGGAACTCTCAATTCATCTTCACATTCGAAACATAAAGAAAATCCTGATGGCTATTAACATAGTCCCATGGACCTGTTGAAATGATTGGTACTACATTTACATTGACTTCTTATTTCAGTCAACGTTAAGATTAAGAACTAAACATTAATGTCATCTTGATAGTTACTGAAAGAGACGTTAATGCTTTTTAATAGCTTATGAATTCAATCTTTTACCATCAGGTCAAAAAACAAGATCTCTAGGGACAAGGGAAGTGTAACTTGCCAAAAAAAGAAAGAAAGAAAGAAAAATGTGACCTTTGTTAACTTGATTGAATGGAATACTATAATTGCAAGAAAAATAATAAACTCTAGGGAGAAATAAAGGTAATTAATATAAACTTAAAATTCATCTCTGAAGAACAGCATCTCTTTGAAGATCTCTTCTCTACAATAACCCACTGCTTGGACTTGTTCTGTACATTATTTATCTTAATCTTCACCTGCTGCATTTTGGATGAGGAGTCTTTTACCTTACTCTTGTGAGAAGAATAAGTACACTTAAGCAGAAACTAACAGTTTTTTTACCTTCCAACTGAAGCCGATACAGCATGGAGCAGTTATCTAGTACAGCTATCATACGTCCATGTGACAAGCATACAGGAGCAATCTGCAATCAGAAAACATTCTGATGTTGTATATTTAAATACAAGTTAACCTGAATGTGAAACTTTGACAGTACAAAATTAATTCTATCCCCTTATTCTTTAGTAATACCCCAAATCAGATCTTTCAGGAATCCATCCACAAATAGTATTATTCTGTCTGTGGTATTTTTCCATTTATAAAATCAAATATAGTAAGTGTGAAAACTAAATTTTCTACAATATCTGATCTCCACAAAATGGATCATAAATACCACTATTACTTTGTAACAGTCACTAGGTAGGACAAGATATTTTTGAAAAACTAAACACCAAAACAGGCACAACGAGACCTTTTATACAGACTCCTTATTAATTTGCTGTAGATTATTTTAGAAAAATTCCTCCATACTTCAGACAGCAAAGAATTTTAACAAATCATCTTGAAAGGAAAAGACATTACTAAGGAAGAACAACCTTAACTAGTAATTGGGTTGGTAATTAACCTGCGAGCTCTGATCTTAATCCTGACATCTTAGATTTACAGAAAAACTATTTTATATAATGTTAAACTTGTAAAGATTATCTTTCTTCCCCTGTTTTTCCAATGCTTCTACATAGGAACTTTGGCAACCTGAGTAAAGATAACAGAATATGAAAGTGGCGCCAATAGAATAATTGGAAAACTCTAAAAAAATAAAATATGGTATGAACTACATTAAATACGATGTGAGAGTTTTGGCACAGATTTAGGAGGACCTCTGTAACTTCACTTGTACTTTAGTCAGCTGAGTTGAGTAATCACTGTAAAATGCCAATTAAACATTTCAAAATAAAACCAGAAAACTATATCCCTTCTTTATATATTTTACATCAAATACAAAATGAAACACATGCACACCATTGCATTTGAACAATGTCTTTTCACTGCACCAGAAATGGTTTATACTCACATGATTGTCATAAATTGTCAAAGCTGCCTCATAGTCACCCTGAAAAACCAAAGGAGGATTGTGGACTTTAGGACACAGTATCCAAAGGTGACTGCTAGAGTTTAGTAATAACACATTTAAAAAAGAATATTGGAGATCCCATCAATAAATGTCCATATGAGAATGTGCAATATGCCCAGATTAGGTATAGGAGAAGTGAACAGTGGGCTACCATCTTATTATTATGTGTATTATAGACCCCAGGAAGAGAGTAGCTCAAGTCATATTACATAAAAAGTAATTATATATATATATAACACAAAATAACTCTATAGTTATCTTGTGGCTTTCATTCAAATCTTAGTCAAAGAGATCTGAAGATATTGAAAGAAAAATTCAACCTAAATACATACTAGATTTACCAGGCAAAATTACCACGGAAATCTCATTTCACTGTACGTGTAAAACAAATTCAATATACAGTAAATGTTCACGCATGGATATTAGAAGGGGAACTGTAGGAAGAAAAGTAGCATGGAGAAGTTTTCAATGAAGGAAGGAAGGGGCTTGCTTTATCTTACCCTCCCCAGTTAGGTTGTAACATAAAGTTTTGTATTAATTACTGAACGCCAAATTGGGGCAAATTACATTAATTAAATGGGAATTTTGCATATGCAAGGACTACAGAAGTGGGAACATCTTTCTATCTCAAAATCAATTTATAATGTATTTTTAACATACTTGATTTTCGAATCATAGTAATTTCTCTACATGCCTGTAATTTCTCTAGATTCTTTTAGATTTTTTTTCCTTCTAAAATATCACTTTGGAAAACACTTTAGTAAAGTATCAAACACTGCAAATTATAACGCAGTATTTTCCTTAAAACATTGAAAGGGACGAAGGGAGGAAAGTAGACCAAACCCTTTTTGTCAGGGCTTCCTATTAATATAAGGGTATGTCTACACAGCAAAGTAAAAAGTAAAGTAGCGTCTACACAGACAAACCTCTATTTCGAAATTAATTTGAAATAGCGGAGTGCTTATTTCGAATTTGGTAAACCTCATTCAACGAGGAATAAAGCCAAATTCGAAATAGCCAGGGCTCAACAAATAATGCAATCTACTTGCCCGTGGCGAGTAGATTGCAACCCGGAAGAGCCGCGTTCAGGCGATCTGCGCACGTGCAGAATGATTCGCACATGCGCAGATCGCAGGACAGCGCGGCTGGCTAGTGGGGCTCGCCGCGGTTCGGCGAGCCCTGGAAATAGCTATTTCTAAATAAGTGCTGTGTAGACACTTATTTCGAAATAGGGGGCCTCCAGCCTTCCCAGGGTGCCCTGGTGGCCACTCCAGCCTCAACCAAGAACACTCCTCTCCCTCCCCCCTCCCCAGAGCCCTTAAAGGGGTTGACTCTGGCCACAGTGCCCATGCCAGCTGCAATCCTGCCAGCCCAGAGCCAGCAGTCGCTGCTCCTGACCCAGTGGCCCCAAAACATGAGCTAGCAATCCACTAGCAGCCAGCCCTCCACTGCTCCCCGGGAGCAGTCTGCCAGCTCCCAGGAGCCTGCCAGGGCCCAGAGAAGGCGGGCCTTCCTGGTCCAGGGTGGAGATTGCGGACCTTATTCAGGTTTGTGGGGGATGCCTCCAACGTCCATGATCTCTGCACTAGACAGAGGAACACGTCCGTCTATGGCAGGAAAGCTGCCAGCCTGGCCACCAAAGTCCACATGCGAACCCAGGAGCAGGTTTGCATGAAAATCAAGTTGGGGATCCGGCGAGACCCACAACCCTGCGCCCTGAGCTTCCCCTCCCACTTCGTCCCCTTGCTTCCCCCTTCCAGCTCCCTCCTCCCAGGTTTCCCCTTCCCCTCTCCAATGCTCTCTTCTCCCCTCTCCTGCCTCCTTTCCCCAGTCTCACCAGATTTTAACCCACTCCTCCCCTGTTTTGGTAAATAAAGAGAGTTTGTGTTCATGAAAATACATGTATTTTATTTGACATCAGGAAGGGGGGTTAGGGAGGGATAAGTGGAAAGACGTGAGGGAGGAATGAGGCACAAGCCCCCAGTGGGGCAGACTAGGGAGGCTCTTAGTGCTCCTCAGAGTGGAAGCTCTCCCACAGGGCCTCCTGGATACTGACAGCCTCCTGATGGACCTCCCGGATGGCAGCCTGCAGAAAGTGCATCCAGGCTTGCAGCAACGTGTCCATGAGAAGCACCAGAGTGCCCAGGGGCAGCTCTGGCTCCATGTTGCAGAGTGCTGTGGTGTCCCAAGTGAAGGCAACCAGAGCACGCAGAGACAAAATGCTTTGCTGTCCCTCATCGAGTTAGGCAAGCAAGCAGGGAAAGCTGAGAACCGGCTGTCTGGGGGGGGGGTCCCATTAAGCACAGGCCTCAGATAGCCTCAGGCAGCAGCCACACAAAGTAACTCCTGACCTGATGCCCTGCTGGACCTGGTTCCAGCCGGCCTTAAATGCGATTCAGCGTCCACTCAGCTATTTTGAAATGCATTTTGTGTGTAGACGCGTTATTTCGAAATAACTTATTTCAAATTAACTATTTTGAAATAAGATATTTCAAAATAATGCTGTAGTGTAGACATACCCCAAGGAAAAACTTAAAAAACAACAAATAGTCTAGTAGCACCTTAGGGTATGTCTACACTAGCTCGTTAGTTCGAGCTAGGTAGGCAAATGAGGGCAACTGGAGTTGCAAATGAAGCCCGGGATTTAAATATCCCAGGCTTCATTTGCATGTTCCCGGGCACCGCCATTTTTAAATCCCCCTTAGTCCGAACTAACTGCCCGCGGCTAGAGGCGGCAGTTAAAAGTTAATTCAAACTAATGCCTTAGTTCGAATTAACTGTTACTCCTCCTTTTGTGGGCAAAACCCACTTCTTCAGATGACTGGAGTATAATAAGTCCAGATCCAAGAATAAATAAGAGAAGGAGGGGGAGGGGGGAGAGAAGGAAGAAAAAAAGAGACAGTAAGTAGAGGCTGTTAAAAACCATTAGCACCTCCATTGTTTGGTTGGTTGTTTAAGTTATTAAAGGTGGAAGATAGCATGCTAATGGTCTGAACTGGGATATAGGATGGCTCACACACTATCTTCCACCTTTTAATGATTTAAACAACCAACCAAATAATGGAGGTGCTAATGGTTCTTAACAGCCTCTTGTAACTATTTGCACTCACTGTCTCTCTTTTTCTTCCTGCCCTCCCCTTCTCTCCCCTTTTCCTCCCCCTTCCCTTATTTATTCTTGCATCTGGACTTACTATACTCCGATCATCTGAAGAAGTGGGTTTTGCCAATGAAAGCTCATGATACCATCTACATGTTTTGTTAGTCTTTAAGGTGCTACGAGGTGCTATTTGTTGTTTTTTAAGTTTTTCCTGTTACAGACTAACTCGGCTACCCCTCTGAAGTTTATTAATATAAGAATATTCATCTACCTGGAGCAGATAGCACATAGATGTAGAAGTGTGCTCATACCTTTTCAATGAAATACAAAGCCCAGTGTCAGTAATTACGGTAAGCAAGCATGTCACAATCCTGAGAAGAGAGAAAATATTTTACTTCCAATGTAAACTGATTTAAGCAGATCTAGGGCATGCAAACCTGAAAGCGTAATAAATCAGTAGATATTACAGCAAAAGCTTAAATTGATGTTCCTGTCTGAAAACTTATTCAATAGTCTCACTCAATAGACTTGCTCTTTGTGGATATGCAGAGACACACAAATATGGAACCTCACAATTCAAGTTCTACAGAGCCACTTTTCAGAGCACCACTGCATTCAGAATCAGACTCTAGCTCATTTAATGGCACCTTTATTGGAAAACCTCCACACAGACAGTACTAACTACATGCCTGCTTTTTCAACCAGAGACTGACAGCTTAAGGTCAAATACTCCCCTTCATTATGCCAGTGGTTGGCGGCAAAAGTCCAGACCCCCAACCGCCAGAGGGGTAGGGGATATCTCCACACCCTGATCCCGCTCCACAGCAGTAGTGCCAGGCAGGAGAAGCACTCTCCAGCAGCTCCCAACCCCATATTTGTCCAAAACTGCAGGACGGAGGAAGCCTCCCCCTTAACCCAAACACACCCAAACTGAAACCATGGGATGGGGGAAGCTCCCCCAATAGCTCCCTGTCCCCAGCAGATGCCCCAGGGCAAGGAAGCCTAGTCCCCCACAAAAATTGCAGGGTGGCAAGGGAAGCCCCTGTGCCCAAGCCCATTCTCTATCAGAAGCAATAGGCAGGAAGGGAGAAGACCCAGCACCTCCCATTTGTCCACTATGGAAGTGGGGAGGGAGGGTGGGCAGCAGGGGAAGCCCCAGCACCCAGACCTAGCTGCAGACCTGGGAATGGAGGAATTCTCACTGCCTGCTGCAGCCCCGGAGCTGTGGCAGGGGGAAAGAGTTTCTGTGGTGTTGAGGGCACAGTCAAGGATGATGCAGAAAGGAACAAAAGGGGTTACAGGGCTATTGTGGGGTAGTGAAATGAGGAGCCCCTAGGTGCAACAGGGGTAGGCCCCAACCCCAGAGAAGGGGCAGAAAGAGGTGGGGGGCACAGGCAGAAAGGGTTGGGAGCCTCTCACTTGCTTTGGACCTTAATCTGCCTCCAATTATGCTGGCACAAACTCACTGAAGATAACAAGGCTGCACCAGCGTAACAAACAGGAATCTGAATAAAAAATAAATATATTGGTGACAACTCACATAATTACAAAAATCTTAAAGGGAGTCTAAAACTGCTTATTCTTGCCCAGTGGAGAAGTTATAATTAATCTGATCTCGAAAGGGACAGAGTACTCATTTTAGTGGTGACTACTTCAGTACAAACCTATGACATGTGAGAGAGTTCGCCCGAGGTCAGCATTTTATGTTGTTTGCATACACCAGAAGTTTATTGTGCGTTGTTTAATATTAAACTACAACAAGGACTCTACTGATTCAAATGGTTAAATGTTTGACATAAAAATGACATTGCCAAGTTTATCATACACAGAAATTGGTTCCCAATGTCACTCAGCTAAGATTGCTGGGTCCCTTCTCTATGCCTACAATGTAGCAGCTTAGTGCTGAAACACTAAGCTATAAGAAATGCCCAGGAGAAAGGTGTGGCCTACGAGCACTCCTCAAAGAAATTTAAGCATCTGCAGCTCTTGCTACATTTCAAAAGCAGAGACGCAGCTTGTGGGACCGGGTGTGAGCCGCAACAGCTGAGTCCCAGCTTGTTCCCAGTCCCCCCGTTGCACATCTGCCTCCCTCCCCTGTGGAGATGGTGCTGGGGGAAACCAGCTTTTAAGCTGGCTCCCCCCAGCACTGGCTCCTGCTCCCCAAGTAGTGACTCGACTAGTTGCTTGCATCCTGCTGAAAATAGAAGCCACGACCCCCTTCTTTGCAAATGGCTACAGCTCAGGTCACCATTAACCCATTCTCTTCTGATCACTGATCTGTAAGCACACCATCAGAGAGCCTCCTGCGTTTCCAATGGACAGCAAACTGATCAAGTCTTTTGCAAAGCAAGAAGCTTCCTGAGATACGTAAGTGTGTATGTGTGCACACATAGCAGTAAAGTTTTCCCACAGTGCACCATAGTTCTAAGACCCTTCTTGTGTCTTGTCTTCTTCCAGGCCCCTCAACTTCTATTGGCTGTATTATCTCTACAGCTTGGCCATGGTGGAAGCATTTCCATGATGAATTATGGTTAAAGTTCTAAACAGGACCAACAAGCAGGTCCAGTACCAAAGACAGAGGGACTTATGGCTAGACAGCTGCAGAATTAAAATTGCCATTTTGTAACTGTCAGTACTTGGCATATCTATGTCTTTCTAGCTGCTTATTAACTCATGGTACATTTTTTTCTTGTTATTCCTGTGAGGAGGTGCTCACACAGGGCCCTAAAGACTGAGTCCACAGTGGCAATGCATAAAAAACAGAAGCAAAATTCTCCACAAAACCTATCCTAAGTAAAGAATAGGATGTAAATTCAGCTGATCCAAAGGTGCTTCCAAGTGCTTCCTAGAAAATTAAGTTGGCATATAGTTTAGAGCTGCAGTTGTGGTGAGTGATGAAGACAGTCTCGCTTCCAGAAAGCTTACAGTCCACAAGAGTCTCAGCAGTAACAAAGACAATTCATAATAACCGTCCTCCCCTGTGATGTTTGCCAGGATAATTTTAGTGACAGGGTTTTATCTACATTTAAAACACAACAGTAGCACCACTGTAGTTGTGCGACTGTAGTACTTTAATGTAGACACTACCTGTACCAACATTCGAGGTAATGCATCTCCCAGAGAGACAGTAGCTGGGTTTATGGAAGATTTCTTCCACTGACCTATAGCTGTCTACAAAGGGATTCAGTTTAGCTTAGGTACCCCAGTCAGCAGTGTAGTTATGCCAACTTAATTTTCTAGGAAGCACTTGGAAGCACCTTTGTATCTGCTGAATTTAATCTTTTTCTATTAAAACAAATATATTTATGTTTTTAGCCCTTGCAGAGAAAATTTTTGAAATGTGAATTGCTGCTGTGCTTACTTTGGGCTGGTCTGTGCTGAAAAGTTACATTGGCACAAAACCATGAAATTGGGTCAGACCAAGAATCCTAGGCATGTAGGCATCTAGCCTAGGCATGTCAAATCCTGTGCAATTAGTTAACTGATTAAACATTATGTTTAACCAGTTAGCCAATTAAATGAAGGTGAGCAGGCCTCCTGCTTCCCCACCACAGGCCGGAAAGGGGTGGGAGGAGGCTGCTCCAGGCCCCACTGGTTAACCATAACCAGTAAGTATAGTTGGTTATGGATTAACCATTCACATAATCTAGCCCAGTATCCTGCCTTCCAAGAATGCTTCAGAGGGAATGAACAGAATAGGTGATTAAAAAAGTGATAAAGTGATAAGTGAAAAATCCACATCCCTGAGACAGTATCTAAAAGGATGTTACAAGGAGAAGGGAGAAAAATTGTTCTGCTGGGCCTCTGATGATAGGACAAGACGCAATGGGCTTAAAATGCAGCCAAGGAGGTTTAGGTTGGACTTTGGGAAAAATGTCCTGTCAGGGTGGTGAAACACTGGAATAAATTGCCTTCCAGTTCTAGTGTTCTATGATTGTATGATAGCTATGCCAACCTAGCCCTTGGAATAGACAGTGTTAGGTGGAAGGAAGAATTTTTCAGCTGGTACTGAACTCCTCCCATGGATTTAGGTAGTGTCTGCACTGGAGTTCTACAGTCATGGCACCAGATGGCAAAGAGACAAGCTAAGCAATAGCTGTAAGAGAGTGATGAACTGCTCTATTCACACAAAGAGGATATTAGGAAATTAATTATGATAATATAAATGTCAACATTGGAATTGTTCTTGCTGATTATTTTAGCAGAAACATCCAGCTAATGTGCTTTTCCAGTGTGGTTGCCTAGCCTAGAAGTAAAAGATGGAATAGACCTACTGTATTCAGATTGCCACTGTGGTGTGCATTTGCAGTTCACAGTGTGCTCCCTGCTTCCATAGCTCTTTGGAGAATAGCCCACAAGAATTTAGAACATAACATAAGAACATAAGAATGGCCGTACTGGGTCAGACCAAAGGTCCGTCTAGCCCAGTAGCCTGTCTGCCGACAGTGGCCAGCACCAGGTGCCCCAGAGGGGGTGGACCAAAGACAGTGATCAAGCGATTTGTCTCGTGCCATCCATCTCCAGCCTCTGACAAACAGAGGCCAGGGACACCATTTCTATCCCCTGGCTAATAGCCTTTTATGGACCTAACCTCCATGAAATTATCTAGCTTCTCTTTAAACTCTGTTATAGTCCTAGCCTTCACAGCCTCCTCTGGCAAGGAGTTCCACAGGTTGACTATGCGCTGTGTGAAGAAGAACTTTCTTTTTTATTAGTTTTAAACCTGCTACCCATTAATTTCATTTGGTGTCCTCTAATTCTTCTATTATGGGAACTAATAAATAACTTTTCTTTATTCACCCTCTCCACACCTCATGATTTTATATACCTCTATCATATCCCCCCCCCCTTAGTCTCCTCTTTTCTAAACTGAAAAGTCCCAGTTGCTTTAGCCTCTCTTCATAAAATTTAGGGGGGCCGGAGAGAGTAAAAAACTTATGTAGCATGTTCAATAGGCTAAGCCGGTATTTCCCAATTTTATTTGGCCATGGAACCATTTTAAACTTGAAAGAATTTTGCGGAACCCCTAATAACAGTCTAATATATGGAGCTGAAAAAGTAGACCACAAATAGATAAGGATAATAATAAACAAATGCTAAACAAGGTCATGAGATCAACATTTAGTTTAATTGCACATATTTAAAAACAAAAATCACATAATATTAATTATTATTTTTTCAATCATAAAATATTGTTGTAATGGAATTTTCTTGCAGAACCCTTATTTTCACTTCGCGGACCAAACACCATTTGGTAAACCCTGGGCTAAGCACATCGGTGGATCTAAAGCCAACATAACAAAGTCAGGAGGAGGTCACTGGAGAAGGAACTGATCTGTGAAGACCACCTGAGCAAGTTTTAAAAACGAGCACCGCTTACTGTACTTGGTTCTGAAATGACTGGGAAGCCGGTGGGGGTATTTGGGCATGGTTCTGGTGGAAGGGCTGTAATATTTGTAAAGATCGAGTTTAGTGCTTCAGCAGCTCAGGGAGGTTGTTTGGAGCGAGCACCCAATAAAATCCTTCTCCTCTAGGCAGTTCCAGTGTGATCAAGGAAGCGGGGGAAGGAATTCCCTGAGAAGCCCTGGGGCTGATGCACACCAAGGGTGCAGAGATCGGCACATGCTTTGCAGAAAGCGGGAAAGAATAGAGAAGATCACTGTCTAAAATCCGGGGAGGCGGGGGTTAAAACCACAGAGTTTGTTAAACCACCATGCCCTAGAGAGGAGCTGCAAGGCTCGGAGGGAGGGCTCAATGAAGACGGGAATTTCCTGTTCTCAGCCAAATATCCCTCCCAGCGCCATGGGTCCCCAAGCGGCGGAAGCTTCCTTTCCTGTGAAAACAGCCCCCTCCACTGACGCGCTCAGGGCATGGGTCCCCGTGGAGCGGCGAGCCGCGGCAGCAGCAGCGCCCAGCGCAGAGCCACAGCAGAGGAACAGCGCAGAAACCAGGAGCTGCTCAGCGCAAGGGGGCTGACGCCTGAACTGTGGCTGGAAAGGGGTCGCGCCGTGATCATGATGAACGCTCTCAGTGTCCAGGTTGGTATCATTTTGGGTGGTGCCTGGAAGCGGCCCAAGCCCCCCTCAGGCACACACCTGCCTTGTAAGCCAATATATATATAAATACACACACACACACACACACACAATAATGTAAAAAGGCACCGCCAAGTAGGGATGTCGATGTGTAGGCGACAGGATTAATGGATAAGCCTGGGCTCATCGGGTAATCTTGTCAACTACAGGCACTCCTGGCCTCTTGCTGCTTCTGTGTCAGAGGCAGCAAGGGCTGGGGGGAGCAGGAGCTGGTGAGGAGCTGGCTTAAAAGCTGGCTCCCCACAAGCACTGGATCCGCCTGCTTGATAGAAAGGCAGCAGCGTGGAGGGTGAGAGGGGCAAGCGGGAGCTGATACACAAGGGGAACCGGCTTTCAAGCAGGCTCCCCACATGTGCCAGCTCCGTGGACCCACCTGCCCCCCCTCCCCTTAAAGAGGCAGCAGGTGGAGGATGATAGGAATTGGTGTTGGGGGCACCAACAGGTGTGGTGGCAGGGGAAGCTGCCATAAAGCAGCCTTTGTCCACAGGAAGCTCAGACCCCCACACTGACAGGACAGGGGCTGTTGTCACCCCATGTTGCTACCTCTGTATCAGAGGCAGCAGCACAGGGTGGCAGGTGGGAGCCGGTCTGCATGGGAAGCTGGTTTTTAAACTGGCCCCCCTCATAGACTGGCTCCCACCTGCCCCCCCAGCGCTTCTGCCTCTGATACAGAGGCAGTAGCATGGAGTGAGAGGGGGCTCCCAAGGAGTGAGGCCAGAGCACACTGGCTGCTGGACCAGCCCCTGGGGATTATCAAATAGTCATGTAACTGCTAAAATGTCATGTGATTACATGTCTATTCAGTTGCATGCTATCTAATATCCCTACTGGAAACAGTAAGTGTTTAACAGTTTCCTTCTATTGCACAATATGGGGTGGGAAGGATGAGGGGTCTGGCTGGGGATGTGGACTCTAGGGTGGGGCTGGGGCTCAGGAGGATTTGGGGTGTGGGAGGGGTTTGGGGTTCAGGCAGAGCATTGGGGTGTGGGGATAAGGGTTGTGGGGTGGCTCCAGGGATGAGGGGTTCAGAGTATTGGAGGAGGCCTAAGGCTGGGGCAGAAGCTCGGGGTGCAGGAGGTGAGGGCTCTGGCTGGGGGGTGCGGGCTCTGGAACGGGGCCAGGGATGAGGAATTTGGAGTGCAGGCAGGCTGCCACATGGCTGGACTCCCGTTCTCTCCCCCCCGCCCTCTTGCTCCCAGGAGCTGCAAGTTCTGGGGGAGGAGCCACCCTCTCTCTCCTGCCAGGCCCATTGATAGGGGCAGGTGGGTAGAAGGGGGCAGTTACCCAGGGGTGTGGGTGATTTAAGAGGCCCCAGAGGACCTGGCCGCTGCCATGGTAGCTCTGCCGGTTCTGGGGAAAAGCATCTCTTGATTCAAAGATACTTTTGATATGTTCCATGCAGGTGTTCCATGGGGTAGCTGAGCAGCAGAGCAGCAAATACTGCTGCCTCAGCTGCTCCAGAACCTTCCTGGGCTATATCAAAACATCTTTGACTCAAGAAATGCTGTGACATTTCCCCAGAGCCGGTTGGGTCGGCACAGTGTCTCTTCTGTCTCCTCCAGGCAGGAGGGGTGTGTGTGTGCGCTCAGGGCTTGTCTGGGCTGGGGAGGGGGGAGCTTGTGGCCTTGGCCAAGGAAGGAGGGTGGGGGAGGCACATGGGAACAGTGGGAGGGGTTGGGGGAGAGACCTGGCCCCGAAACATTGGTGGAGCCAGGCCCCAGTGCTCTGAATATTAGTGGGGCACAGACACCCCAGGCCCATATAACTCATGGTCTATGTCAATCTCTGGGGGTCACTAGCCTGTTCGGGAAGGGCCAAGCAGCCATCCCTTAGGGTCCTCCAAAGTTTTGTTTAACAGTCACTCAAGAGCCAACAGGGTGGTTCATTGGGATTTCCCTCAGGGAATATTGTTTTTGCTACTTTGTCCCAAGAGTGTAGCCAATATCGGGGGGTTTCAGGATTGTTTCTGTTAGAAGGAGAAATTATATGAATCAGGTGCACTCCTGTTTAGGTACAAAGAAAGTATAAAAAAATCCTGTTTCCCTGCACACAGTAAGAACACACAATAGCAGCCAATCCTCGCTCAGGTTTCAAGCCTGCCTTTTCAACAAGTTCTGTGCCCAAAGGAGCTGTCTCTCCTGCTCAGAGCCACTCGCACAACGGCTTCTTGCTTCCTGTTGTCTTTGACACAAACACACAGCTTGTCAAAACCAGTCCTCTAGATTCTGCATTGCAGTAAGTCCAAGGGAAATATCTCAGACTACACAGTTTAACCCTGTTCAAGCTGTGCCATGCAATAGATTGCCTTGGGGAATAGCTTCTATTGCCTATAGTCATCTCACTCCATAAGGAGTTTTAATTGCTCTTTCCATTTAGCCCTCTTCAGGGGCTAAATGATTCCCCACCTATGGATTTTAATCACGTCTCCAAGGGTATGTCTAGACTACATGCCTCTGCCTACAGAGGCATGTAAATTAGACATACCGACATAGTCAATGAAGTGGGGATTTAAATATCCCCCGCTTCATTAGAATAAAAATGGCCGCTGCGTTGTGCCGGCTCAGCTGTTTGTCGTGAAGGCATAAGGATCGGTTGGCAAAGGCTTTCCTTGTCGACCGATCCCTGTCTTGACTGCCGGTTTGTGCCAACAAACAGCTGAGCCGGCACAATGCTGCGGCCATTTTTATTCTAATGAAGTAGGGGATATTTAAATCCCCGCTTCATTGACTATCCCCTACTTCATTAGAATAAAAATGGCCGCAGCATTGTGCCGGCTCAGCTGTTTGTTGGCACAAACCGGCAGTCAAGACAGGGATCGGTCGACAAGGAAAGCCTTTGCCGACCGATCCTTATGCCTTCACGACAAACAGCTGAGCCGGCACAACGCAGCGGCCATTTTTATTCTAATGAAGCGGGGGATATTTAAATCCCCGCTTCATTGACTATGTCGGTATGTCTAATTTACATGCCTCTGTCGGCAGAGGCATGTAGTCTAGACGTAGCCTAATAATTGATCAGTTGATCAAAGATGGCTAGATGGTAGCCACTGACACCTTCCAGTATAACATTATTATTTTAAATCTAGCACTCCCCACTGGATCCTGCTTCTGCCTTTGCACAGGGCCCTCTCCTCCAGCAAATAAAAAGGCTGTGTTTAAAATGTTCACATTTTATTTGTAACACATATTCAAGCATTTAATAATTCAGTAGCCACCTTTTTTATGTCCCTGGAGCAGGGTTGCAGGCTCCCCAAACTGCTGCAGGCTCTTAGATGGAACGAGGGAAAGAGCCATGTGTGCCCCAGTCTTCATGCCTCCATAGACAGGGAGATCCTAAGAGAGATTCCAGGTGAAGAATAAGTTCCAGGAGCCATCAGTGGATGGAGTAAAAACACTGGGGTTCCAGCATAACTGCTGTGAACTCACCTTTTTCTGTCTTGTCTCATCTATTTCTGTTAGACCCAGCCAGGAATCTTCCATCAACATGTTTTTTTTGTTTTTGTTTTTTCTTTTTTTCAACAAAAAATGCAGTTTGCAACCAAAAAAAAATCAACAGTTTTTAAAGGAAATTTAGACTTTGCCAGTATCCTTCATTTTTTATCAGAAAAATCAAAATAAGATATTTTGTTTTGTGTTGGGTCAACCCAAATATAAACAATTGTTTATTGTGGGATACTTTAACTGTTATCTGTGTTCTTGGAAGTTGTATTTTAGGTGTCTCATGCCCCCATTCTCTTCTGTGGGCCAGGTTCTTGGCTGGACTGTCTCTCCCATGATGCACCACTGCCTCCCTTTTGGTAGAACCACAGGAGTACATCATGGCTGTGTGCCATGTTTCATGACTGTAATGCATCATGAAAGATGTAGGTCAGCCAGGAATCCTGTCTTGATGTCTGTTTAGAATCTGGTGTTGGTCATCTTCCTTTCCAAGTTCTCACTAATGGTTCTTCTCAGCCTCTTGTAACTATTCAGTCTTTAAGATGCTACTAGACTGTTTGTTGTTTTTAAAGTTTTTCCTGTTACAGACTAACTTGGCTACCCCTCTGAAACCATAGATGAAAGGCATGCTACATGGGGGGCTAACTGCAACCAGGCCTGCTGACTGGGGTGGGGTGGGGGGCAAAGGGGACAGTTGACATGGGGTCCGATGATTCAAAGGGGCCCGAGGCTCTCACCTGCCACTGCTGCTACTGTAGCAGCAGCAAAGGCTGGAATCCTGGCCCTTTAAATCGCTGGCAGAGCATTGCACCGTGTGCTCTGGGCTGCTCAAAAGGCTGGTGGGAGACAAAGTGGTGCACTCTGGGGCTGCCCCACCCCCACCCCTTCTGCTTGAGGCCCACCACCTTTAGGGAGCATAGAGCTGGGCCCCCCTCTTTTCCCCGCCTTGCCCAGGGATCCAAGGAGGCTGTCAGCACCCCTTACTGTTGTTCTCTGAAGTACCACAGCAGCTTAGGCAGTCACAGTTCAATATGGAAATGTGTTGAAAAGAGGCACACCACTGAGCGACACAGCTATGCTGGCATACATTTTAAGTATAGACATTTATGTTCAACTTATTCATAAATGATCTGGAGAAAGGGGTAAGCAGTGAGGTGGTAAAGTTTGCGGATGATACCAAACTGTTTAGGATAGTCAAGACAGAAGCAGACTGTAAGGGACTCCAAGAAGATCTCACCAAACTGAGTGATTGGGCAACAAAATGGCAAATGAAATTTAATGTGGATAAGTGTAAAGTAATGCACATTGGGAAAAATAACCCCAACTATACGTACAGTATGATGGGGGCTAATTTGGCTACGACTAATCAGGAAAGAGATCTTGGAGTTATCGTGGACAGTTCTCTGAAAACTTCCACATGTGCAGCGGGTCAAAAAGGCAAATAGGATGCTAGGTATTATTAAGAAAGGGATAGAAAATAAGACCCGAATATCTTACTGCCCCTGTATAAAACTATGGTACGCCCACATCTTGAATACTGTGTACAGATGTGGTCTCCTCACCTCAAAAAGATATTTTGGCCTTGGAAAGGGTTCAGAAAAGGGCAACTAAAATGATTAGGGGTTTGGAACGGGTCCCATATGAGGAGAGGTTAAAGCGACTGGGACTTTTCAGTTTAGAAAAGAGGAGACTGAGGGGGATATGATAGAGGTGTATAAAATCATGAGTGGTGTGGAGAGGGCCGATAAAGAAAAGTTATTTATTAGTTCCTAAATAGAAGAACTAGAGGACACCAAATGAAATTAATGGGTAGCAGGTTTAAAACTAATAAAAGAAAGTTCTTCTTCACACAGCGTGTAGTCAGCATGTGGAACTCCTTGCCAGAGGAGGCTGTGAAGGCTAGGACTATAACAGAGTTTAAAGAGAAGCTAGATAATTTCATGGAGGTTAGGTCCATAAAAGGCTATTAGCCAGGGGATAAAATGGTGTCCTTGGCCTCTGTTTGACAGAGGCTGGAGAGGGATGGCGGAGACAAAGCGCTTGATCATTGTCTTGGTCCACCCCCTCTGGGGCACCTGGTGCTGGCCACTGTCGGCAGACAGGATACTGGGCTAGATGGACCTTTGGTCTGACCCGGTACGGCCGTTCTTATGTTCTTATGTTCTTATGTTCTTATGTTCTTATCTACACTATAGCAGTACAGTAGTGAAGCTGCAGTGCCATAGATGTGCCACTCCAATGCAGAGACACCTGAAACAAATAAGTGCTTGGGTGGGCGAAGGCACTGGTTATGGGTTTAACCCACAGAGCCCCACGTCCCTTGGAAGGATGGCAAGACACGGCAACTGGGAACAGTAACTAATCACTACCCAGATCTAAGGGGGTTAGTAGCATGTGGGATCCAGAGGTGGGTTCATTCACAACAGATTGGTGTCTGTCCAGACAGAGGGATTGGTCCAGGTTGTGATAAAAAGCTCAGGTGATTTTTTTTTTTTTTCTCCTGTTTTATGATCTTATCAAAGGGTCTGATTCAGCACCCATGGACATGATTGGAATGACTGCTTTTGACTTTGACAAGCTTAGGATCAAGGGCTATGTCTACACTACAAGGTTTTTGCACAAAAACGGCCGTTTTTGTGCAAAAACCGGCGGAGCGTCCACACCTCAAGCACGTTTTTGCGCAAGTAAATCGGCAGAACAGAGGGCTTTTGCTGGTAGAGTTATTTCTCTCCCCACGAGGAATAACTCCTTTTAGCACTACAGCTCTTGCGCAAAAAGGCAGATGTGGATGCTCCGGAGGGTTTTTTGCTCAAGAAACCCCTATCCGAAAAAGCACAGGTGCTCTGATGGCCATTCTGTTAATGGCAATCAGAGCTTTCTTGCGCAAGAGTGTCCATGCAGTGTGGAGACACTCTTGCGCAAAAGCACATCACTTTTGCAATGCACTTTGAGGTCTGGATGTGCTTTTGCACAAGAAGTTTTTGCGCAAGAACTCTTCCGCAAAAGGCTTCTTGCGCAAAAACCCTGGGGTATGTCTACACTGCATCCCTCTGTTGGCAGAGGGATGCAGATTAGGCAGGTCGACATTGCAAATGAGGCAGGGATATAAATATCCCGTGCCTAATTTGCATAAAAATGGCTGCCGCGTTTTGCCGACTCAGCACTTTGTCGGCAAAAAGCGGCAGTCTAGAGGGGGATCTGTCGAGAAAACCTTGTAGGAGGCATAAGGGATCTGTCGAAAAAGGCTTTCTTTCTCGACAGATCCCTCTCTAGACTGCCGCTTTTTGCTGACAAAGTGCTGAGTTGGCAAAACGCGGAGGCCATTTTTATGCAAATTAGGCGCAGGATATTTAAATCCCTGCCTCATTTGCAGTGTCGACCTGCCTAATCTGCATCCCTCTGCCGATAGAGGGATGCAGTCTAGACATACCCCTGCAGTGTAGACTAAGCCAGACTGTAAAGTTTTTAGATTTGTGACAACTCCTGGTGATTCCCTTGGCTGAGGCAGCCTTTCCCCTAGGCACAGAGATGAATAATGTGTCGATTCTCTTTATGCCAGCAGGTGAAAATGAGTGAAAATGAGGAGGAGAATCCACAGCAGAAGAGTCTTCAGACAGAGGAGTCAAAGTTAGCATTGTCAGAAAAATCCAGCAGGAAAGGTTCCCAGACCTCTGACTGGACAGATGACGGTGAGGATGAGTGGGAGATAGAAAATCAGGAGAGAAACCCCCATCCCAGAAAGAAATGGATTGAATCTTCTCCCCAAGGGAGGCATTTCAGGAAACTCAAAAACATCATTGCCCAGCAGAGGCCTATTACTGGAGAGAAACTTCATAAGTGTCCCGACTGTGGGAAGAGCTTTAGCCGGAGGTCAAATCTGATTCAGCACCAAAGGACTCACACAGGCCAGAGACCTTACGAATGCCCCGAGTGTGGGAAAACCTTCAGCCTGCGCTCAACACTTACCAGACATCAGCGAACCCACCTGCAGGAGAAGCCCTATAAATGCATTGAGTGCGGGAAGAGCTTTCGCCAGAGCTCTGACCTGATCGCTCACCAGCGGGTGCACACAGGAGAGACGCCGTTCCAGTGCGCTGTGTGTGGGAAGCGCTTTGGGCGGAGCTCCAACCTGAGCCAGCACCAGACCACGCACCTGGGAGAGAGACCCTATCAATGTGCTGACTGCCTGAAGAGCTTCCGGAGCAGTTCGGCCCTGGTGCAGCATCAGAGGAGCCACACGGGGGAGAAACCCTACCAGTGCTCTGAATGCAGGAGCCGCTTTCTGCAGAGCTCGGACCTGATCAAACACCAGAGGATCCACACCGGGGAGAGGCCCTACCAGTGTCCCACCTGTGGGAAATGCTTCAGCCAGAGCTCCTCACTCAGTGAGCACCAGAGGACCCACACTGGAGAGAGGCCCTACCGTTGCACCGAGTGCGGGAAACGTTTCTGCCAGAGCTCCACGCTCATCCAGCACCAGAGGATCCACACGGGGGAGAAGCCCTACAAATGCACTGAGTGCGGGAAGAGCTTCTGCCGGAGCTCCAACCTGAATCAGCACCTGACAATCCACATGGTAAAGAAACCTCATCGGTGCGCTGACTGTGGGAGGGGTTTCAGTCAGCTCACTAACCTTACTGTACACCAGAGAATCCACTCTAGACAGACTCCCTAAGACAGTGTTTCTTAAACTTTTTAAGACCGAGGAACACCAAACCATTTTTTTTATGAGGAACACCAAGGATTTTTTGTTGAGAAGAAAAGAAAAAAGGGAGGGGGGGTGAGGAAAAGTTATTGACTCCCCCTTCCCCCCCAAAAAAAAGGATCGGGGGGGAAGTTATTGAGCAAAAAAAAAAAAGTCGCTTGCCCCTTTAAGGGTTGCCATTTTGAACTCTGTTGTTCTCTGCAGCACACCTCCGACTGCCTCGCGGCACACCAGTGTGTCACGGAACACAGTTTAAGAAACACTGCCCTAAGAGCTATGGGGGCAGCTTCATGTCTCCCCCCTGGACAGTGGCCTATTCCATGAGGTTCAATTCAGGGAGGGATTAGGGATCTCTTCCTCCACCTTGAAGAGATTTACCGGCTGGACAATCTTGCAGAGAAGGATCTGGTCTGTTCTGTAGCTTTTGTTCTGCTCACTGCAGAGTGAGACCAGTCAGAATCATGCCAGTTTTATTCTGCTGCTAGGGAAGCCCTTTGTTGCCCAGATGGGATCTGCAGAAGAGGGGTAGGTGGAAGAAAATGACAGAGAGGGTCCGAGATACACAGAATCAAGTGGGAATGTAATGCTGCTCAGGGATGTTTCCAGTAACTATCTTTATCCTTGACTCAGCTCCCACGTCTCCCTCGGTATATAAAAAAACTTTTCTTGTGGGATGACAGAGTGACATCATCATGCCACTTTGTGTCCCACAGTCTCTGCCCTCGCACACGCTCCCTGCCCCAGACACTGTTCGGGGACCAGCAAAACTGCCTGACAGTCCGGCCTGGGCAGATTCCACCTCCCAAGGGTCCTGCCTGCTCAGCCCTGGTCACAGCCTTTCGGATGGCCCGTCCCCTGGTCCAGGGGCTGCTTTGGCTCATGCGAGGCCGAGTGCAGCCCACTCGCGATGGGAATGGAGGCAGGCTCCCACACCCCAGGGCTCCACAACTTGCTCCAGAGTCGCTTGCGCTGCTGTTGTTCTTGGCACTCACGGGCTGCTGGGCCAGCTGGCTCAGGAGCAGTTCCAGGCACAGTGTGAGGCCCCCCAGCATCCCCTGCTGCCCCATCTTCCACCATGCCCTGAGCCCAGCACTGAGCCACCCAGCTGAGACCCAAGTCCACCCTTCTCCCAAGCCCAGACTGGCTCCCTCCCTCCTGCCTCGCCATGCATGGGGCTGCAGCAGTGAGCGGTGCTTCTGTAAGGTGGGCGAGGAGGCACCTGGCAGCACTGACCTGAGTGGCCCTGGCACTGCAGCCTCCACCTCCCTCCTCCGCCTTCCTTCTCCCCCGCACAGTTGGAGCACCAGCGCTGGCTTCCTGCTGTTGCGGATGGGGTGGGGAGAGAGAGCCTCGAGCCTCGCTGTACAGGGAAGAAGCGCTTCCCTCTCCCAGAGTGGGGAAGCAGCAGCGCATGAGCGTGCTGTCTGGAACCTTTCCCTGCGCTCCCATTGGCCAGAATCCACCTAATCGGAGCAGCAGGAGGCTGCACCTGGGACCAATGTGGGACCCAAAGACGAATAAGTGCTCCCCAGCCCACTCCTGCTTCCCTCCCCTGGCCAGATTCCCTGTCTCCCTCCCCCGGCCACACACAGTGCCACCTCCCCTGCTCCTGCCACCTCCCCTGCACCTGCCCCCTCCCCCCCGGCCAGACAAGAGCCCTTATTCCTCAAAAAATGAGGTTTACAGGCTCTTGTGCAAAAAGAGGTTTTTCTGACAAATGGCCCCGTCTGCACAGGGCTTTTTATCGCAAAAACCTCTTCCGCAAAAAGGATTGGAAGAGGATATGCAAATGAGTGTGATATGCAAATGAGCGCTCCATTTGCATATCTTCTGCCGAAAAAAACACGCAGTGTAGACATAGCCTGAGTGATGGGCGTGGAGGGGTTGCAGTGGTGGGGCTGAGGCAGCCTTGCCTGGGGGGAGGAGGAGGCAGCTTTGGTGAGTGGCGTGGGCCAGTTCCACATGGGGAAGGGAGGAGCTCAGGGGAGCTCTGCACCAGGTGAAGGAGGAGAAGGGAAGAAAGGGCTCAGAGCAGCTCCCTGCTGAGGAGGAGAGGGGGTACTTGGGGGCGTTGGTCTAGCACTGTGTGGGGCAATGGGCCCCCAGTTAAGTGCCATGCTGCACTGGGTCAGGGATGGGGAAGGATCTGGCTTGGGCATTGGGCTTGATCAAATGGTGCTCAGCCGTGCAGGGAAATTGCTCACCTTCCTTCCACAGGCTTCCAGTTGGGCTGGAGGTGGGGCCTCGGGAAGGAGGAGGGGAGAGGAGGAGCAGAGGGCAGGGCTAAGTGTTCCAGCCACTCCAAATTGGCCAGGGCCCCTGAGCATGGGCCCTGTTGACTCAGCCACTGGTCCCCAATGCGGTGCCCGCAGGCGCCATGACGTCTGCCGGAGCATTTATGTGCGCCCGCCGAATCATCTGGGTTGGCCCGCGCGGCGCATGCGTGGCCCCTGCCCCCGGCGCGTGGCACATGCACGGTGCCGCCCCCGGACACCCGGCATGTGAGCAGCCCCGCCCCTGGGCGCCCGGCAGCCCCGAAAGGTTGGGGACCACTGACTCAGACACTAATCTGCCACTGATGAGCAGTGTTAAACGCCCCCTACTGACAAGGCACTCTCCAAAGCACCCCGTACAATCTCAAGCTGAGAAAATAAAGCAGCGGCAATGGCAGAGCTAGACCAAGTGCCACTGAATAACTTTGTAGTAAAAGATACTATGCAGTAATGCCCAAGGAATCCCTGTGTAATCTTTGCTAGTAATGCCCTCACATAGAAAAAGGAATATATGGCCTGATTCTCTGCTGCCTTGAACCTTGTGTCAGAATATGAGGGGAAGAAAAATTGTTCTCCTTGGCCTCTGAGAATAGGACAAGAAGCAATGGGCTTAAATTGCAGCAAGGGAGGTTTAGGTTGGATGTCAGGAAAAACTTCCCAACTGTCAGGATGGTTAAACGCTGAAAGAAATTGCCTAGGGAGATTGTGGAATCTCCATCACTGGAGATATTTAAGAGCAGGTTGGATAGACATCTATCAGGGATAATCTAGATGGTGCTTGATCCTGCTGTGAGGGTAGGGGTCTGGACTCGATGGTCTCTTGTGGTCCCTTCTAGTTCTAGTGTTCTGTGATTCTATGATTTACAGCTGTTTAAAGTGGATGCAAAGTGTTACTATTCTGACTTGGCTGGGTTTGCACTCTGCACAGAGCTAAGTGGTTACACAAGGTACAAAATCAGGCCCATCATTTCCCTGGTAGACTGGGGAGGGGGGCACAGTACGTTATTATTTAGAAAGCTCTAAGAAAGAGGAGGCAGAGGCAGTCTGGGCACTGTTGGAAATGGAGGCAGTGGTGACATTGAGCAGAGCTTTCTCTTTGTCCAAAGCATGCAGCCTGGAGGTGTCTGCACAAGGACATGTGTTTAACAAATCTTGCCTGCGTAGCCACTTTTGGTACAGCTCTAATTCATGGTAAACTGGCAATATGAGTGGGCTATACAAGTCTGCCGCATTTCTAAATGCTGATTTGTTACTGTTTAAGATAAATACAATTTTAATATTATTAATTTAAGTCTGGAGAGCCTGCATCCCTCATAGTTTACTGACCCCAAGAACACCGAAAAGTAGCTCATTTATATGGTTCCTTGTTGGTGGTCTTGTACATAAATATTTGTACTTAGGACAATCTGTGCATCTCTGTATTTAACAGTGAAGGTAGAATCCTCTTTTCAAAAATGCATTTGATAGTTTGTATTAAAATATTTTTCTTTGCAACATTTAAATTTATGCAACAATATTGTTTTCCCTAGGTTGCATTATCCTTTTTATTGAAAAACTGCCACAGGTGTTTAGCAATGGGAAATTTCTCCAGGGCACTAATCTGTTTCTGTATTACACACAAAAAACTGCACTACAAGAACATTATGAAGGTTGCAACGTAAAGCACTGGCATCGGATGCAGTGCTGCTGTGGTGACTCCCCAGGGCACCAGGGCCATGTTGTTCTGGTGGTGGCAGCTGCTCTGGGTGCCCAGGACTATGCTGGTCCAGTGGCAGCAGCTCCCTCGGGTGCTCAGGGCCATTCTCCTGTGGCAGCGGCAGCTTCCCAGGGTGGCCTCCGAGACAGGTGTTGTGCTGCCTACCCAGACTCGGCCCCATTATCTGGTGCTGGGGGTGGCAGTGGACAGGGCTCCTCTGTGGTGCGTGGAGGTATGTGTGTGGACTGAGCTCCCTCTGAAGGGTGTGGGGGTCAGCCAGGGGTGGGGGAGATGCAACCATGGCCAACACCAGCATGGGAATCTTACCATTCAGACCTCCTGGCAACATTCAGACCTCCTGCCAGGCGTCCAATGTCTTATAGGTGCGGTTGCTGCCCCGTGGTCATTCTGCAGTATAACTGTGACTTCTAGCAGACTCCTCCCTGAGGGTTGTATGAGAAACAATCCCATACCAGGCACATCCCATTTTCCTGGCACAACCAAACCCTGACCTTGCTTTAAGTTAAGAGAAGAGGAAGCTGCCTACCACATTTGGTGGTTTAGCTCTTCCTGTTTAGAAGGAATTCTTGAACAAACAGACTCATAGATGGACTCATGGACAGACAGAGAGATGCACAAATTCTCTAAAATATATAGTAGATATGTGATTTTTGTGTCATTCATTGTACAGGTGGGACTGTACTCACTTTTCCCAATCTACTTCTCCTGCACTGTGCGTGGTCCTCTGCTTTTGAACTAGACAGTTTCTTCTGCTTTGCTGGCTGAGTGTCAGCAGTGGGGCCATTGAGAACACAGCAGACAGAGGCTCTCAACTCTTAATTCTGGTGCCTGGCCTCTTCCGACCTGGGAGCAGAAAATCCAGTTATGCCTCTGTAGCTCTGGGCTGGAAGGGGCATGCTCAGTTGCCTATGGGATGGTACATGTGCAGTCCTGTCTTGTGGGAACTGTGAGGGGATGGAGTATGCTCAAGAAGGATGGACTCTCTGGAGATTTTAGCTGTTAAACTCCAGCAAATCTCTACTGGGCATGTACTAACTGCAATTTTTCAAAGGCTTTTAACTTGGCCAGATTTGCACTGAGTTTCATGAGGATAATAGGCCCATCTAAAGTTTCCAAGTTTCTAATATTAGAAAACCGAGCACACTTATCCTACCTCCACCCTTTTCCTGAGGCCCTGCTCCCACTCACCACATCCCCTCCCTCCTTCTGTCACTTGCTCATTTTTACCAGGCTGGGGCAAGGGGTTGGGCTGGATTGAGGGGTCTGAGGTGCAGGAAGGGGCTCAGGAATGGGGCCAGGCTGAGAATCAGAGCAGCATGGCTGTTGGGTCCCCTGTAGGATTTATAGGAGAACAGCTGAAGTATTTTAATGTAGTCTACTGGAATTCTAACAGAGTAAAATTGTGTACTACCCCATTAGCTCCAGTAGGGGGCAGAGGTCACCTTGTGGGAGAAGGAAGCTGAGCTTCTGTCACTTCAGTCTTAGCAGGACCCAAAGGACCATGCACAATACCCCATCTTTGATAGGAATCCCTTCTCGTGCAAATCTATGGATTTTGCTTCATTGTGTTGTAATCCATCACTTTGCAACATATGTTTATCTGGAGATAGTTTTCATTGTTGTTTACTATCAGTCTGCAGATGACTTTTCTGGATGTTGCCACACCCTGGTTTTGATGGGATTTGTTATCTTCACATGTTGGGAATGCTTGCATCTAGCTTCAGCATTGCCAGTCTGCCCCCTTATCCATCACAGAATACTGTGGGCCCATTTGATAGTTCCTTTGCGCCCCCAAGTCTCCGGCCCCCTCCTCTGACCATTGCATGCAGAGCTGGCCTTCAGACGAAACTCTTTTGAAACAGACATTCATATTCTTCGCTCACAAAAACAAAAATTACATAGTTGCTTCACACAAGCAAGGATCACATTGTTACTTATATAAAAACAGATCTAGTACAAAATATTCTAAGATTAAAATAACTATTTCAAATTCTTCCATAATAATTAAAAAAAACTTACACTCTTAAATTAAGGAGGAAAACAATCCTAATGGGGAAAGGGTGATAATCGTGAGTCACAAGAACCCTTCTGATCTGTTCCTGCCTTAACGTGAATAACAAACACCAACAGTCTGCTTAATGCTTCTTTATCAACAGTACTAGGCCATTCCTTTCTGCTAGTCAAAAGGATGACTGGCAAGGTACACGGAGGCACATTACATTGCATAAGGCTACATGGCTACGTTACCAAATAAGTGTACTGGCTGAACTCCTTCAGTCAAAATCTCTCCCCTAGTTCAACTTTCAACTTTGTCTTCCAAATGCTACTGATGCCATAAGTAAAGATGAGGGCCAGAAGAGAGATGGTGTGTGTCCTCTGTTTCCCCTTCATAAAACATTTTTCTTCTTTGAGAATCATCTACAGCTGGGGTTCAAGTCACAGCAAATCTGTTTCTTTTCATGGGAACCCCCAGTTGTTCCACTACCAAAATGTAAATTTCTTGCTCACATCCTTCTTCCTGCCAAGGAATGGCTGGTCAATCCGCTGGCTCTCTCGAGACCTTCGAGGGGCAGTGGGCACTGTCTGGGGTTCTCTGCTCGGTATCCCCATCCGGTTCCCTCGTTCTAACCCTTTGACCCTCACACCCGTACCTGTTTTTTTCATTATTTGTCCCCAGTAATTAGTTGGTTCTTCCGGGTTCTGTGGACCCTCCCCGCAGGCTGTGGGGAGGTCCTTTAGATGTGGACGGGCTAACGCCCGCCCACCTCCCAGACACCAAATAGTTGAGGGGGGGAAAAAAAAAACTGGCTGGTCAACCCAGTAATTGTCCACAATGTTGACAACTGGCTGCAGCGCTGGCTAACCTTTAGTCCCCGGGGAACTTGTTTGGGCTGCTTTTCTAAACTTGGAGCATGTTGTTACACACATTTTTACCAGAACAATAATGTTCAGTAGATTATGAACTTTCACATGATACCAGTACAAAATTTATCATAGTCCTGTAAAAGTGGTGAACATACAGGTATAGCCTGTCACAGTGATGTTCCTTTTCTCAAGTCTGTCCCTCCTCCCCACGAGTTCATCAACCTGAAAATTCCTAGCTCTAAACTCAGATTCTTTGTGATAACAGGACTTTCCCCAGTCTCAGTTCTATACATCTATTTCTTGGAGCCACTGTTGCCACCAGTTGCTCCAGCATGTGACAGGTGTTGCATTTCCTCCTCCTTTTATGAGGATCAGACAGGTATATGTGCAGGCTTTTTTCCCAGATGAAGTAGTAAATGCTAATTAGCCATTCATCTGCAGGCCTCTTCTTGCTCCAGAAGAATGGTGCTCCTTATCTTTTCATATCAAGCTATCTTAAATTTGGCTAGCTCAGATACTGAAATCATGGTAGGATGGGTTTTAGAGTGGCCTTTACAAACTTGCCTGTAGCCCTGCTAAAAACTCAGGTGACTAGCCTGCACTGAAACCATGCTGCTCCACGACCCACACTAGCTGTTCACCAGGTATGTTTACCTCAGCTTTTTGTCATTACATTGTAAGTATATCATTTGTTCTCAGACCATGGGTTTACAGTTATTGAATAAATATTGAAATCTCTCCTGAAACAGAGCATCTGATGTTCGTCCTCTAGTTAGGACCATTAACAATGACTCCCAGGACAATCACACATTCTGCTCAAAGAACTGGAGCAGGTGCTAAAAGAGACAAGCCTGCAGTGACTGCTGGGAAATGGGCAAGAGAGGAGGTAATGCTTTCTGTCTTTAGGATGAAATCTGTGCATCTCTCTTTCTGCATCTTCCCTGACCAAGAGATTTGCATTTCCTACAGTAGTAAAAAAGTACTTAAAACTGGTTGCATGGGGAGAGAGAGCTCAGTGGTTTGAGCATTAGCCCCCCTCAACTGAGAGTTGTAAGCTCAATCCTTGAGGGGGCCATTTAGGAATTTAGGGCAAATCTCTCAAGGATGGTGCTTGGCCCAGGCAGGAGACTGGACTCTGTGATCTCTCAAGGTCCCTTCTAGTTCTATGAGATAGATAGGAATTGTTAATCACAACTGTTCCAAGCTGTGGCATTTACAGAGATTTGTGCTGCTCCTCTTTTCACTGGCTGGACATGCTGCATAAATAATCTTCATTAGGAGTAACAATTATCTAGTAAAAACTTAAAAAAACAACAAATAGTCTGGTAGCACTTTAAAGACTAACAAGACATGTAGATGGTAGCATGAGCTTTCGTGGGCACAGCCCACTTCTTCAGATGACCCGAGTGTTGTATGTCCAGAACCAGTAACTAAGGATATATACTCTCTTGATTTCTGGGCAAAACTTCCGTAGCCATTAGGGGACATTCGACTCTGCAGTGCAGGGAGTCCTGTGTTTATACCTGGGATCACAAACCAAATTAACATGGAGGTTGGTCCTTTCCTCCAAATGAAGGAATGCTGTGAGTAGGGACTTGGGACGCACTGCTAGAGCGATGTGTAGGAAGCACTTGACTGACACAACAGATTGTGCTGAAGATCAGGGTGCATTCTCAGAGCTGTGTGGGGATCCTGGGACTGAAACAGCCATAAGGTGACAACTGGTGAGGTATAAGCTTTCACCTTAGCACACTGAGGTCCTAGCACCGTGGTCACCAACCGGTAGAGCGCGATCTACCGGTCGATCTCAGGGGCTCTAAGAGTCGCTCTTGAGCCCTCTCTGAACTGCGCGCCCGCACAGTACATTTAAATTTGATTTCCTCATTTGAGGAGCAGCTACTCACCGAGCAACAACACAGGTGAGTAGCTGCGCGGAATGGTGGGAGCTGGGAGGTCGGGAGGGCTGAAACACCCCGGCCAGCTGGCTTTCAGCTGAAAGAGGCTGCCCTGCGCTCCAGCTGATCGGGCGGCTTCTCCTCTGCGCCTGCCCACGTGGAGCGTGGGGCACCCTGGCTGAGCGCCATGGCCAGCTGGCCATGGCGCTCAGCCAGGGTGTACCACGCTCCGTGGGCAGGCGCAGAGGAGAAGCCGCCCGATCAACTGGAGCACGGTTCAGCCTCCTCCGGGCTGAACGTCACAGCCAGCTGGCCAGGCAGCTTCCCCTCTGCATTAGCCCACGTGGAGCATTGTACACCTTGGCTGAGCGCCATGGCCAGCTGGCCGGACAGCCGCTTATTTTCGCTCCAGCCCGGCTGCCCTACGCTCAGCCCGGGAAGCTTGCTCCAGCACAGCTGGAGCTAGGCGCAGCCTCCCTTGGCTGAGCACAGGGCAGCCGGGCTGGAGCGAAGAGAAGCCGCTTCTCTTCGCTCCAGCCCGGCTGCCCTGCGCTCAGCCCAGAGGGAGCGCGGGACGGAGGCTTCCCTCCATGGCTGGTGTAGGGGCCTCCCTGCCCCCGAACCTTGTTCCCTCTCTCCTGCCCCAAACCTGTCCCCGCCTCCTACCCCCTGTTCCTCTCCATTGCCCTCCCCGCCTCTTCTGCAGAAACCTGCCCCCGGCACCCTACCCCCTGCAGAAACCAGTTCCCTCTGGCACCCTGTCCCCTACTGCAGAAACCTGTCCCCTGCTCCCACTGCAGAAACCTGTCTCCCAGCACCCTGTCCCCTGCTGCAGAAACCTGTCCTTCTGGCACCCTGCCCCCTCTCCCCTGCCCCCACTGGCACCCTGTTCCCTGCCCCAGAACCCACTAGCACCCCTCCCCAGTACTGTGTCCCCTGCTTCCGAATGACTTTTCTATTGGTCAGTGACCCCTGACTCAAGGCAGGTTCCCTGCCATTCTCATAAATAAAGACAATGCAGAAACTTTTGTGTTTAACATAGTATTTTATTTAAAAATGAAGCCTGGCCAACAAACCCCCCCAATTGGGGCCAAGCCCCCATCTGGCCACAACCACTCCTGCATTCCCCTTCCCCAGACCCTAGATCTGAGCCTATCAAACACTGGAACCCCTGCCCTGAGCCCCTCACATACCCCAACCCAAATTCCTGCACTCACATCCACAAGCCTGTGGCTTGCTTAGTACCCCAACACTGCCCGGCCTGGAGCCTCCTCCCAAGCCAGTGTCCCCTTCTCCACCTCCTCCTGCATCCAGATTTCCTCCCAGAGCTTGCACCGCTCCCCCTTCCCACACCCAAATCCTCATTCCCACCCCAGAGCCTACACATCCTGTCTCAACCCAGCGAGGGTCCGCTAGACTGCAGGAGTTTTTCAGGATTCTGGAGATATCCCAGAAAAACTCTTCTGCATCCAGGGTTATGCTTTGTTCTTCCACTTTTTAGTGGAAGAGCAAACAGGTTCTTTCGGTCACCCCTATATTCCTCTTTCCACAAGGAATAAGGGGGCTTCCAAAAGAAGGGGTTTTTTTCTGACATTTGGTCCAGTCTAGACAGGCCAAATGTTGGAAAAACCTCTTCCTACAGAAGAATTTTTTTTTTTAAAGCAGCAGTATAAGGATTGGGGATAGCAAGTGATGGAGAGGAGGAGAATAGACAGGGCAGGGCTTCAAGGAAGGGGCAGGGCGGTAGATCTTGGCTTGGTCTGTCATTTAAAAAGTGATCTTGGGTGTAAAAAGGTTGGAGACCACTGTCCTAGCACTTTGCAGGGTTGGGGAGGGGTTGTGGTTCAGGGCCTAGGAATTAACAATCTTTTGTGTTTTGAATATGACAATAGAGACACCCTAGTGTGTACTGAAAGCTGTCCTGTGCTGTGTGAATCAAAGCCCCTGGATTAAGAGCTCATTCTAGCACCCTGAGGTTCTCTTCCTTTGTGGGAGGTCAAGGCATGTTTCTCAGGAAATGTACATCTCAGGGTACATCTACATTGCATGCTTATTTCAGAATAAGCTATTCTGGAATTGACCCCAGCAAGGAGCGCTTGCCTGGCTGGGCCGGGCCTGCATGCAGGCAGTGTGTGTCTTTGGGGGCCTCAAAGTGAGGTTCAGATGCCTCCTGACCCGCCTGCATGTAGGGGAGCAGAACATCCCCCAGGTGGTGTCCATGTGTTGCGTGCTCCACAACCTCTGTGAGAGGAAGGGGGAGGTGTTCCTCCCTGGGTTGGGGGGAGGCTGACCAGGAGGACAGAGTCTTTGAGAAGCCACACACCGCTGCCGTCCGGCAGGCCCAGCAGGTGAGGGTGTACATCGAGGAAGCCCTGAGGGAGATTTTCTCACAAGGACCCCAGTGATGCTCTCCCCAGACTCTCCTCACTAGGGGCCTGTGCCTTGCCCCCCTCTGCCTTTCCTACAACAACCCCTTCCTTCCCCCCTCCCTCCCCCTACCCTGCAGAGACAATAAAAAAAAAAAAGTTTGGTTTTGAAAAAAAGAACTCTAGAAGGAACGGGAAGCGGACACCGGAGCGGCTTATACCCCCTCGACGGACAGAGGGGCGGCAGGGCCTGATTGCAGACTCCAGCCCCACTGCCCCGCAAACTGGAAGGCAGAAGATAGGGGAGAGGGAAGGGGTGGGAGAGGAAGGGGCTTGTGCTGAGGGGAGGGGGGCAGGTCAGGAGAAAGGGGAAGGCACCAAGGGACAGCGTGGAGGAGAGACAAATGCCAGGGGGCCAAGTGGAGGCAATGAGGAAAAGGGCAGGAGGGGAGGTGTCAGTGGGAGGGGGACAGGGTGATGCTGGGAGAGAAGAGGGTAAGGGCACTGGGGGCTAGAGGAGGGAGGGGGAGGTGCTGGGAGAAGGCTTGAAAGAAGGGGTGGGCATGCAGAAGGTGGGGATGGAGCACATCATGTGTGAGGGCACAGGGGCATGAGAGGAACGGGGGCAGAGGGTGGGCATCAGGGAAAAAGAGGACAAAGGGGGCAGGGGTAGTGAGGGAAGGGGGAGGCACCAGGAGGGAGCAGGGCTAAGGGAAGGTGCAGGTGCCAGGGGATTCTGGGGTGAAGCAGAAGGGCAGACCCCTGCAGGGGAGGGACCAGCACCAGAGGAGAGAGGCAGGGCAGGTGTGTAGAGGGAGGTGTTAGGAGAGGGGATAAGGAGGAGTAGCTCACATGATCAGAGTGGGGCTACTGGAGGAGTGGGCACAGGGGGGAGAGAAGGGCTGATGGGGGGGCAGGTCTCAGGAGGGCTGAGGGCAGTGAGAAGGGTAGGAGTCAGGATAGCAGAGGAGAGTGAGCGGTTGGGGGGCAGCAGGCACCAGGGGAGCTGATGGAGCAAGGGGAGGAGACATGGCAGCAGAGGGAAAAGGTAGAGGTTTATAAGATATTTATTAATAACTTGGGTGCCACAGTGGCATATCCAAACAAGCCACATGAACTCAGTACTGGTGCACAACACAAAATTCATTCTGCTCATTGGAGGAAACTCTTTAGGCTATGTCTACACTGGCGGCTTCTTGCGCAAGAACATCTTGTGCAAGAACAATAACATCAGGTGTTATTCTTCATAGAATGAGGTTTACAGAAGTTGGAATAAGCCGTCCGCTATTTCAAAAATTATTTCAAAATAACAGAATTGCTGTGTAGATGCTCGCATTGTTATTTTGAAATAATGGTGCAGTGTGGACGCAACCTCAGAATGAACTGGATCAGAGCCTCTTGTTTGCATCTTGACTTTATTAAGATAAACACAATATTATAGCCAGTCCTGAAATGAGCAGGGAATTCCTGAAGGGGAACAGTATGCAGTAAGAGTCAGAAATAATCAGTCAGACAGAAGTGGGGAACCTAAGGCCCGGGAGCCAGATGCAGCTCTCGGCTTGCCTGAATCCAGCCCCTAAGGCTCAGGGCTCCCCCCATCCAGCATTGAGGAGCCCATGGGGCTGGAGCACACAAAATCTACTTGCATGGGCCCCACTAGGCTCTGTTGTGTGAGTAAAATGTGGGGAGTCTCTTTCTTCTTTTCAGTTGGGGACCATATAAGTGAGGGTTTGATTGGTTGGTTGAGGGTTTTTTTGTTGTTTTTTCATTTTTTGCTTCTTACTTGTTTGCTGCCCCCGACTGATTTTTCTGTGGTTCAGCGGCCCCCAACCCAATAAAGGTTCCCCACCCTTGCAGTATGAGATGGAACAGAACAAGGTGATACACATCCAGAGAGAACTTTATACAGAGCATCTGACATTCAGGCTCAAAACTCATCGGCAATGAGAGCTAGGCCTGTGGTCTCATCAGAGGAAGTGGTGGAAGTGTCATTGCTCCTGCCATGCAAAACTAGGATTAAACAAAGATGTGGAGAATGCACAATCAGCACCAACCCAGCAGTAGTTCCCGGGCAATGGGAAAGAACTGGGCTTAAAGATCCTTTCCCGTTTTAGGAGATTTGGGCTAGGACCAGTCTCTTGATTGAAAACCTGTCCTTTCTCTTGGCATAAATTGTGCCACTCCATCACCAAAGAAGTTAAATTTGGATCGGGCATAATGAACTGTGTGGCCTTTTAACCAGTCCCAGCAGGAAGCACAGACACCTGTTTCCAGTGGGGTTGGAACACCAAAGAGCTCTGCTGAGATTTGGCCCTTTACTCCTGCATCTCTTTCCTTAAAGCTGAATCTCTTCTTACACCCAACAGAGCAACGTGGACATTTTGAGACACTCCCATCACGGCACACGTATTCCTGGGGACTGATGTGTTGGGACCAAGGGAAGTTATTACATTTAGCAACACTGGCCGAGTTCATACTGTGACTAGCAAGTCTCCCTTCAACACTTTAAGACAAACTCTCTGGCCCTCCCCTTTCCAAACCACCTTCTACATTGGACTTGTTGGATGACTACACAGGCAGTTTTTCTGACATCATGAGCAGAGCTCAGCTGAAGTCCAGTGGTTTTCCACTTTTGCCATTTTCAGAAGTTTATATATTGTTTTGACTATACAGCTCCGCTCACCTTCTTGCATATTACACAGCCCAGGACTCAGTGCTACAAACCCTCCAATCTGATCTCTCCGTGAGTTGCCCGTGGTGAGGGATGGGCACACTTTTGGGTCTCACATCCATGATGGGGGTTTTTCATGTCATTAAATATTTGTGGCCGCAGTTTCACAAATCCGATGAAATGGTAAAAGACATGGGAAGTTATTCCAGTTATTCCTGATCCCCTTTTGGGATGTATCTATGGCAACACAATTCTCCAGACTGAGATTATTTGGTTCTCCTGGTATCCAGAACCTGTAAAACAAAGCTTATGTGTCAGACGTATCATTATGAGTGTCACAGGGGAAAGAGTTGTAGTGGAAATAATAACCTCTGATCTTCCAGAGAGATCCCCCTTCCTCCCTAAAATGCATCTGTAGCTTCTGATCATGATGCCCTAAAAACCTTCCCTTTGCTGGGCCAGAAACATTTTGCTCCAGCAGGTGACAGAGGTCACTCTCTGAAACACACACACATCCACTATGTTGATTGTTGGACTGAGAGGAGGAAAGCAACCATTCACTATCCCGAAATATACTCACGCTGCTGTCTTGTTATATGGAGTCTGATCCACCCAGCGCCACTGGCCTCTCTCCTGTTGAGTGAGACCAATGTGATAATTCTCCACTTGGATGCCAATAACTGTTCTTTTTACATAACTGGAAACGAAATCCTGGATTTAAAAAAAATCAATTTTAAATGTCCTTAGATGCAGTTACTTAGCAGACCGCGGCAGGCAGGAATCTCTGGGTGAGTCTGGTGCTGGAGGTATTGAGGACTAAGGAAGCCCAGGACTGATTGAACATGGAGCCAGAACAACCGGCTCGAATTCAAGAGCAGTGTGTGTGTGTGTGTGTGTGTGTGTATAGGTCTCCTCTTAGGTTGGGCACTAAATTCCCAATAGAGCCTGACCCCCAGCAAGATACCTGCTCAGTTCCTGTGTTGATCACCACCAGATGGGAACCCATCCCTGTGCAGTTCTTCTTGCTGTCACTCCAGGTCATGACGTCTTTAGAGAAGTAGTAGCAGCTGGCCTGAAAGGGCTCCCAGCCCTTTGGGCAACACGTCCAGACTCGCCCTGCGAGGGAAGAAAAATTCAAGGTGGAATCACAATAATTAGAGATGGAAAATCTCCACTAAGACATCTTTGCCATTGTCTGTGAACAACGCTGAATTGTTCTCTCCAGTTTATTCTGAAGGGTTTGATCTTTCCCAGCTGTACAGCTTGTTTAGATGAAGATGAAAGATGAATTGTCAGATGTTAGCTAACACCCGCAGTAAGCCTAGGGTAGACAAGGCAAGGTAGATGAAGATGTATTAGTTGGAATGTTCTAACCACGTACCTTTAAATTCTCATCTAGACAGAGCCAAAAATGACTCTGTTAATATAGTGTCCACACTTTTGCTTGGAATGCTAGGGTTAGAGAATGTTTCTTCATCCTCAATCTAAATTGCTCTTCTTTTTCTCCCTGTATACCTCCTGTCTCTGACCACTCTCAGTTAGCCCCTCCCTATCCTACTTGTTCACACCTTGCCCATGCATGTAGAACATTGCTATTTCTCTTCTTTAGCCTCCACTTAGACACTCTGCACAGACTTCAAATTTTCTCATTTTCTCCTCAGGGGCGAATCCCTCCAGTCCACTGTCACTGTTTACGCTGGGTGTGAACCAGGCCACTAGCCCAAAACACTGACACAGATTTCCGCTCTCTCTTTCAGTGTCACTGACCTTTTCCTTCGTCGCGCCCCACGATGCAATGCCACTCTATGGAACTCTGGGGCAAAGCCTTGTGCACCTCGCAGCCTGGATTTCCCTTGAGGAGAGAGACTGGTATAGGAGAGAAAACAAGAGAATGAATACAATACTTCCCTCCTTTTGCCCCCACATACAACATGATTTCTTCTCCATCTCCTGGACAAGAATTGTCACAATGTGGTCACTCCCACATGGGTTTCCTCTACTTTCATATATACAAAAACCCATCCTCCATAGGAGGAGAAGAGGGCAGCTCAGCTCCCATTAACTCTCTGCTGGTGGTGGGGACCAGTGTTACTGGGTGCTACAAGTCAATCTTTCTTGATCAATGGGGCAAGAGAAGTGTGTGACCCACATGGGGTGTGGTGAGGTGGGAGTGCCCAGGATACAGTTTATTAACATTGTTACCTCTTGCTGAGTAGAAGCAGATGTTGGGGCCTAGAGTGTTGTGGAATCTGGATATATTCTTAGCCTATTTAAAGATGTGTGCCACTTCCAGGCAATCACCTCTTCCAGAGCTCCTAGACCAAACACTACCATTATGTCCCAGGAAGCAGCTCTGCCAGAGGAAATGAGTCTCTGTGCACAGATTAAGGCAGAGAGAAAACCCTTGCTGTTTACCACAGTACCACCCAAAGAACCTGCAACATGGAACTAAGAGTGTATAGTCCCACAGGAACGGGAAGGCAGAGTTTACTGGAGGTGAGCTACTGGCCATGAGACCAGTGTGAAGCTGAAGCTTTGGGTGTTGTAAAACATTGGACACATTCCAGGCAAAGAAAGGGCTGTATGCACAAGATGGCCTGCATCTCATAGTGGAGAAGGGCGTGGCACTAATCTTTTGGCTGGCTGGGACATCCAGGAGGATGCTGAATTAACAACACATGAGAGAGGGGTCTGAGAAGGCAAATACAGAACAAATGCTTAATTGAATAACTTAAAGTCAAGGTGTTGAGAACTTGCTGAACTGAGGTGGCAAAGAATGTGAAAAGTGTTTTTTTCAGTTGCATACACACCAGTGCCAGGAGCCTGGGTAAGGTACAAGTGGATTTGGAAATGCAAAGAAGAAATTTGATATAATTGGCACTACTGAAACCTGGTATGAGGCTTCACATGACTGGAATGTTACAACCCCACTAGTTGTAGACTAGAAAGGCAGCTGATTTTCTATGCTTGGAGATGTATTTCCTGTAACTACAGCCAGTAAAGAGTTGTAGCTTCTTTCCAGAAGAAATGGACTAGAGGGAAACAAGCTGTTATTAGTGTTGCCAGGTCTGTGGAGGCCATGAATTTCAGTGTTGCCAACTTTTGTTATCACAAATTTAACAATATTTGCAGTTTTTCTTAAAGCCCTTTATCTGGAGTCATGTGATTATGCAGACATGTTAGTTGAACTGTCCACAGGTATATGATGTTATCCAAGGAGCTTTATCCTTGTTTCAAGAGGCAGGAAGATCCTTTGCTGTTCATCCCTTCTTGTGGATTTCCCATTCCCTTGCTGATTTTCTGTGTAAATGAGGACTCCATTATTTTGCTCACACTTTGCTTAACTTCATTGAGGACAGGTAGATAACTGTGACATTCCATCCTGACTTGGAGAGATCTCTTTCTTCCTTTGCTTGGGCACACATGTTAAAGCATAAAAACAATTATTTATCATAATCCCTTATGGTTTGCAAATACAGATGTAACCCTTCTTCCAGGTAGTGCCAGCAGCAACTAGGGGCTGATTCAATAACGATTCAATACCTGTTTAGAAGGATCAAGTAGGTAAGAAAGATAGCGGAGGGCTGTGAAACTCAGAGCACCCCAACTGGTAACAAGCAACATGTTTCAGCTGGCCTGAGCAGTTCAGTGTACCCCAGTTCATTGATGTCATATTCTGTGCCTAATATGTTTCACATAATATGTCATTGGAAAACTAATAAGTTGCTGATCATTAATAGTCTTGTGTGATGTAAATACACAGCATGTATTAAAAGTTATGAATAGATATGCTGGAATAACATCGAAAATGTGTTTAAACCAGGCATGTGAGGGGGTTTGGTAAATAGGTCTGCCCTAGAGAAAGGAATGTGTTTGCTTCTCTGACCAGCTGGGCAATCAGGCAGAGACAGTGAAGGCCTCTTTAAATGTTAGGTAAACAAGGCTATAAAGCTAACAAACAGTAAAGAGAAACTTTATCTGAGCTATAAAGAAAAGGGGTTTGAACCCAGGGCTGGGACAGACTTCGATTTTGCCAGGCCCTGGGCAAATACATTTCAGCTGGCCTGGAAGGGGCTTGGCTTCGGGTCCTGTGGAAGGGGCATGGCCTCAGATGGATGGGGTGGGGCTAGTAGCAGCCAACGCTCAGTGCCGCCTGGACCATGCCGTGCCTCTCCTGCCAGCCCTCAGTGCTGCCCTGCAAGGACCCAGGGCTCTAGCTGACGCTGCTGCTCTGATAGGAGCAGCAGTGGGCTGAAATCTCCAGGTCCTTTTACATAGCCAGACCCTGGGGGCAACTACCCCTTTTGCCTCCCCAGCCCCATCGGTGGCCCTGTCTCAGCCTAAAAAGATAAGCAATATACTAACTGATTGTGTAAAATATTACTGCATTATGATGAAAGTATATTGACTAAGCTCTTTTATGAAAGTCTATGACACACTAGTGATTAATACCAATGTGCGATGTCTGTGAAAGCAGGGTCTGAATCAACGCTTCCATTACAGCCAGCTGAAATGGGAAAGAAATCCTGGGTGTGTTTATGTAAATACAGTTTGCCCCTGCTTTGCTTAGATGTGTTAGATATTCAGCTGTTACAATGGTGTTTTGCTCATTGTAATCAGCTTGGCTGGTGTTGGGTCATAAATTGTGTTAACACTGATTTCAATGTCTGCAATTATTGGGGGAATACAAAGAAAGTCTGTACTTAACCTGGCACAAAGGAGGGAAACAGTCTCAGTTTAAAGAATGATATTCTGGATGTGTGCATATAAATACAGTTCACTCAGTTTGCTTAGGCCTGCTAGATATTTAACTGTTACAGTGGTGTTTTGCCCATTGTAACCAATTTGGCTGTTGTGGGGTCTCAAACTGTGGTAACACTAAATGCAGGAATTGTGAAGTATGGTCGCATTCCCCCCCCATTATTGGGGGAATGCAGAAAAATCAGAGTGTGTTTAACTCAGTTCAAAGGAGAGAGACTGTCAGAATAAAGTGCCTCTGATGGACAAGGGTTCCCCTCCCAAAGCTCTGTGAAGTTAATTGGGGAGGAAGGACTCTGTATCAGCAGGCTACATGCTCTCCAGGCATGAGCTATAAGACCGGTTCAACCTGTTTCTCCCCGTTCTAATGATAGAACTCTTTTCTTATTTTAAATTTACTCCAGTGGATGCTAGAATTTCTTATGGCTGGACTGTGAATTGGGCCAAGAGCTGAAATCACTAGGCTTGGCCCAGAGCCAAATCCACCACCAGCCAGTGGAAGATGCAATGAGTGGTCAGCAGAGCAGCAGCAGCACGATGAGCAGCCAGCAGAGAGGCAACAGTGACACGTAATGAGCGGCCAGCAGGTGGATGGTGAGTGACCACTGAGTGAGTAAGCTGCCTCCTACCCCCCACTCCATTATTCAGGATGGGAGGTGAATTCTGTGGATGCAGCTCTGAACTCTGGGTCTGCCCTGACCAAAGTCAGCTACTGTGAGTGGGGTGCAGAGAAGGGTTGGGCATGTGAAGGGGACATTTACATTGCTGGACTTGAGAACCTGAGAGGAAAAGGACATTGCCCAACCTATTGGAGTGGGACTGTTACTTGTGGGTTTGGTTATGAGCTGTGATGGTGCTGTTTTCTCAAATCAATGCCACATTACTTCCTTCCCCTTTTATTTAAGGTTTCTTTTCTATGCTCAGACTCTGCGCTTGCGAGTGGGGAAGCATTGCCCGGGGGGGGGGGGGTGTGAATTTCCCACATTAGTGGGTGGAGGTTTGAGCTAGTTCTGTGTTGGATGGATGGAGAGGAATTCCTCGATATTGAATCGGCCCCTACTTGCTGCTGGCACTACCTGGAAGAAGGGTCACATCTGTATTTGCAAACCATAAGGGATTATGATAAATAATTGTTTTTATGCTTTAACATGTGTGCCCAAGCAAAGGAAGAAAGAGATCTCTCCAAGTCAGGATGGAATGTCACAGTTATCTACCTGTCCTCAATGAAGTTAAGCAAAGTGTGAGCAAAATAATGGAGTCCTCATTTACACAGAAAATCAGCAAGGGAATGGGAAATCCACAAGAAGGGATGAACAGCAAAGGATCTTCCTGCCTCTTGAAACAAGGATAAAGCTCCTTGGATAACATCATATACCTGTGGACAGTTCAACTAACATGTCTGCATAATCACATGACTCCAGATAAAGGGCTTTAAGAAAAACTGCAAATATTGTTAAATTTGTGATAACGAAAGTTGGCAACACTGAAATCCATGGCCTCCACAGACCTGGCAACACTAATAACAGCTTGTTTCCCTCTAGTCCATTTCTTCTGGAAAGAAGCTACAACTCTTTACTGGCTGTATTTACAGGAAATACATCTCCAAGCATAGAAAATCAGCTGCCTTGGAGGTGAAAGGCGGCAGCTGTTAAATGACACAAAGAGTAGGTAAAGAACAAAAGAAAATCCCAGTGGACTCCAGGAGGCAGGATTTGATATAGACACCTGACTAAAAGCTGCTATTGATGTGAAATACATTGCTCGCTCTTTCATTTCCACAAGGGAGCCACATTAAGTTTTACCTGTTGCACAAAAGGTGGCACCTCCAGCAGTCCCTTGCACTTCAGGGTCAGATTGTGAGGGAGGCGCATCCTCTTGAGTGACCTTCAACACACCCTTCCTTCAGCACCACAGTGTCTAGCTCCCAGTGGTATATGATAGTCTGGCCTGGCTACACTAGCTCCTCAGCTTATGCTGCGGTGTCTCTCTCAGACAGCAGAAGGGAAAAGTCCAGTAACAGTGACAGAAAAATAATGAAACCTCCCACCCACACAGCTGTCTCTGGAACCAGTGGCCCCATTCAGATTCCTTTCAAGACTGTAGAAGTGTCCACCTCTGGCAGGGGTGAGTGAAGGCAGAGGGAGACCCAGTGACATGACACAGTTATTAATAGTCTTCATCCTATGTGGGATGGAAACCACCCAGAAACACAAGTGTGCTGCAGGGAGTGGTGCTGGTGACTCAGGAGGGGAAACTTTTCTGTGCCAAATTTAAAAAAACAACAAATGGTCTGGTGACACTTTATAGACTAACAAACCATGTAGAGGGTATCATGAGCTTTCGTGGGCACAGGCCACTTCTTCAGATGACCGGAGTTTTGAGTTTGGGATGTGCAGACCCAAAATAAATAGGGGAGAAGGGAGAGGTGGAATGGAGCAGAGGGTTAGCTGTAGAGGAGCAGACTATTGTTCCATCTAGCCCAGCATTAAGGTTCTGGCAGGGGTGGATGTCAGATGCCTCAAATGAAAATACTGTATACTCCATATCTAGCAGCTGGTCCCGCTTTAGGGTGGTGGGGAGGGAGTTCTTCCTAACTCTCTGAAGAGGTCATTTATCCTGTAATGCATGAGGGTTTATTACCTTTTGCTTAATTATGCTGCCCCTTTTATATTCAGCAACTGCACCAGGCTTGGTCGATTCCCTACAGCAGGGAGATCCACAACTTGACTTTACGAACCTCATTTTGCTGATTCTAAATTTACCAGCCACGATCTTACTTGAGATCCTTTGTTTTTGTAAGATGGGAGAGAGGAAAGAGGCAGGGGGAAGGGATTCTAAAGAGCAATACAATCCCTTCTTGTATTTCTTTCCAATGCATCCAAATAAAATCCAAAACCCACCCATGCAGCCGGAGATGACACAAGCCTTGAGGACAAGGGCACACACCAGAATGACCCAGGGGTTGAGCCAGGAGCAGCGTCTCCTCTCCTCTGGGGGGGCTGAAATACACAAGGTGAAAGCAAGAATCACACACCTTTTCCAAAGAGAAAAGTGCAGGAGACACAACTATTTGGAATGGCACAAGGGGGGCAGGAGGTGGTACCGGGACAGTGACATGCCTTGGAGCAGCAGCTCCATGTTCTACTGCTTTCACCGCTGCGGTTCCCAGGAGCACCCTGCCCCCAGCCCTGTCCTTTGGCAGGGCAGCTGTACAGATGCTAGGAGATGCCGCTGCAGGGAAGGGCTGCAGGTGGTACAGCTGTGCCAGAGAAACTGCTGGTGTGGGGCTGCTCCTTTTGCTGCTGCAGTTCTGAATGCGCTGCCCCCAGCCTCTGGGGGAAGGAACATGGCCCTTCTTGCCCTACCCAGGAGTCAACTTTTCCAATAGAATGTCCTGAGACAGAGGTGAGGGATTTTCCTAGAATGACACCTGGACCCAGGAGTCTGTTAAAAGTGGCTCAGACACAGGAGCTGGGATTAGGGCCGAGTCCCCCAACTCTTCTCTCTTTTTTCTCTCTACCCATGAGGCCTGTCTCTCCTCCTCCCTCCCCTTTGCTCCATTACTTGGTCCCCCAGCACCTCCTTTTCTTCCCATAACATCTCCCCTCATTTCTCTCTCCTTCCCTCTCTCCACCCACTCCTCCTCTCTCCGACTGCAGTCTCTTCCTCCACCTCTGTCCCTGTTTACCTCACCTTTCAATCCCCATCTTCTCTGCTTCCCTTCCCTGTTCAGTCCCTTCTGTTTATTCTCTGTTCTCTCTTCTCTCTCCTCTCCTCACCTTGCCCTGCTCTCTAGGGATCTGTCCACACTTGGCTGTAGGAGGGTGAGTCCCAGCTCGAGGAGATGTGCCTGCACTAGCTTTGATTAAGCGACTGTGCTAAAAATAGGCTGTAGCCATGGTGCCATGTGCCACCAGAGGGGGACAGCCACCCTGATGACATGCCTAGCATATCTGACAGCACCACTTGTGGCAGCTACCCCCACTTGCTGCTTACACGGCTACAGGTACAGTCTATTATTAGGGCACTAGTTCAAACAATGCTAGAGTGGGTATGTCTTCTTGATATAGGAATCACACCTCTTACCCTCCTGTGGGTATAAGATAAATGGAGGTGTGATTGCAGCATGGGTAAGGCATCCCTGTGCCAGCTTAAAAATATCTGCTACAGATAATAATGGTAGTGAGGACGGGATGACATGAGCTTCAGCACTGGCTGCCTATCCCAGTACAGACTCACTGGGGACCCTGGGTGGGTACTTGCATTGTTTACCTCTGCTGGGGCCCAGGCTGCCACATCTCTGCTGCAATTGTCTGCACTAGCTGGATTAGTGCTACACAGGGATGCCTACCTACCTGTGCTACAATCACCCCTTCATTTGCGGAGTATATGTAACCTGGCTCTTCCTCGCCTGTTACGCACAGTTCTGTGCCCACTCGGTTTCTCATAGACAGTGGTTTATAAAAGTCAGAGTTGGGGACAAATACAAATGCTACAAACTGGATTGTTTACACTGAAAAAAATCATGATGGTAAGGTCGGAGGTTGGCATGGTAATGAGCTGTAAGATTGTAGAAATCGGAGAAAATGCTAAGGGTTCAAATCAGCCAAATATGTTTCGGCTGGTTCATTTAATGGGCTATGGTTGCCACCCCTTCTTGGGCATTGCTTCTGTGGGGTCACTGAGGAGACAGAAGATCACTGCTTCTCTCTCCTAAGGTACATCTACACTGCAGGCTTATTTCGAAATAAGCTATTCTGGAATAGTTATTCCAAAATAGCTTATTTCGAAATAGCACGTCTACACTGCAGGGAAGCCTCAAAATTAGTCCGAGGCAGGCTTCCCTATGTCGACATGCTGTCTTGATTTAGAGCCCTAGGAGGCACTGGGGAGGAATAACTTAGAATGGCCCCGGTGAGGGGCTATTTTGAAATAGCAGCTGTGGAGCGTCTACACACGCCTTATTTCAAAATAGCTATTTCGGAAGAGGTGTTATTCCTCGTAGAATGAGGTTGACAGATTTCGGAATAAGCCGTCCGTTATTTCAAAATTATTTTGAAATAACTGAATGGCTGTGTCGACACTCGCTTTGTTATTTCGAAATAACGCTAGTTACCTCGAAATAACGGTGCAGTGTAGATGCACCCTTAATTCCATTCTCCCTTCCCCAATGCTTTGGGCCATTCTCCAGCCCTGTCACTCCCTCTCACTCTTTCTCTGCCCCTCTATCCTTTCCAAACATCATTCTCCCATTTCTCCATGGTCTTTCTCCAGAGCCAATCTCCTCTACCACTCCATCTCCGTTGCCTTCGCAAAACCTTATTTCAGCCCATCCCGCCCAGCAAAGTGAAATGAAATCCCCATTCTCACCTGCAGTTCCTGGGCTGGACTTCTGTGCTGGGCTCATGGTCTCTTTCTGAACCTCACTGTCCCCACGGGTGACTCCAGGGTCTACACGCAGCCCCCAGCACAAGGGGCTGTTCTACAGAAGAGCAAATTATATTCTGAGTTGGCCAAACACAGAAGAAGATCTTTAATGATGTCTGATGAGACGTGAGGGGAGTAGAAGGAAGGAAGTTCTCAACCAGTCTTGTGATGTCTCATTTCAAATCAGAAGTGCATTATTATGAGTAATAAAAGCAACTAACATTCCACCCTAGCCTTTGCCCCCAAATATATACAGAAACAAAGTGAAGAAAGTGAAGCCAGAAAAGAAGAACTATTTTTCATCCTTGAAATAGTCTGTTTCGAAAGTATTCATGTGGTTTTTGCAACATGGAACATTAACCCTTAATTATGTGGAGGCAGGAAGTTGGGGATATTAATGATTATATTGCTTTTGCTTATTAAAGGTTTCATATTTGATTGTTGTTGTAAAAGCTGTAGTAATAGAAATAGCTTTTATGTTTGTATTAATTATGTAATGTCTAATGAAAATAGAGGTTTAGAAAGGTAGTTGTGCTGTAAGCACAAAAGGGGGGACTGTGGAGGCAGGAAAAGGGAATAAGGGAATTTGTGTGCAGCCATCTTGGTTTTGTTAACAAGAGAGCAAGAGGCAGGCTAAGTCTGTGGCCTGACAACGCGAGATCTGTAATTAGACGCTGCCTTTGCCTCTCGCCTCCATACGGAGATAAGGATAGAATGCTGACTCTGGCAGGGACCTTGAGATAAGGAGCATCTGGGTGGAACGAAAATAACTGTTAGCCATTGGTGTTTGTAATGGGAAGGAGACTAATTGTTATTGTTATTATATCTAATGGACAGTATATAAACTGCTTCATAATTGTTTGTATTCGAAGATCTGCCTGGGGCTTCTCCTCCCGTCCGAACCAGTTTTTCCCTTGCTGCAGCTCGTAATAAAACTGCCTCTGGCTACTTGTTGCTTACAAACTCAGAGTGAGGACAATGTTTTCTTCCACAATTAGCTAGGTTTGTCCTGTGACTGTAGGGGGAGAGGGGGAATCGTTAGCCTGTCAGATCTCACTTGCTACAGATTAAGCCAGCCTGATACTGGCATGGGAGGTAGCATCAGGAAGATCAGAATATATTATTTATTATTATAGATTCAGCTCTGCACTTAGGTGGTTGCCTCAGAAGTGCTTGCAGCTCTCCCTAATGGATCTGTTCAGCTAAACTTGGGACAACCCTTACATCAGGGGTGGGGAATCTTTTTTTGGGTCCAGGGCCACTGACCCACAGAAAAATCAGTCAGGGGCCACACACAAGGGAGAAGCAAAAACAAAAAACCAAAACCACCACAACCCTCACCAATCTGGCCCACAAGTGAGCAGGAGAAAAACAAAAACACTCACAGATATGGCTTCCAACTTGAGAAACAGGACTTCTCTCAAGTTCCAGCCCCATGGTGGGGGAGCAGTGCCTGAAGGGAACGCTTTACTGCAGCATGCAAAAATGCTCGGAGATACTTCCTCCCCTCCCTTGCCAGGCAGAGCCCGCCTGTGGCTTGCAATCTGGCCTGTGGCTTGCTTTGATCAGGCCCACAAGACTTGGGGGCTTGCCCCCTGCCCACACAGTGGTGTGAGCCTGCTGGTGCTGATGTCCAGCCATGGGCCTGCCTGTGGCTGAAGTGGCAGTGCGAACTTGCACCCCTGCGGAAGTGGGGCATGGGCTCAAAAGCCGGATCAAGGTAAGCCACAGGAACATATCCTCCTACCTCTGCCTTACAGGAACATATCCTTCCCCTCTCTCCCCCCCCCCCCGCCTTACAGGAACATGTCCTCATATATCTCCCTTTCCAACTAACAATCTTATTGAACATTACTCAAAATCATATATAAACAAACTATCTATTAGGGATGTCGGTGTGTAGACGACTACACGAGTAACCAGTAAGCCTGGGCTTATTGGTTAATTATGTCGACTACACACATTCCCCCCGGTTGCTGCCTCTGTATCAGAGGCAGCAAGGGGGGAATGGGAGTTGGTACCTGTTGGATCCGCCTGCCCCTCCCCCCATGCTGCTACCTCTGATAGAGAGGCAGCAGCACGGAGGGTGAGGGGAGCAGGCTGGAGCCAATACTCACGGGGAGCCAGCTTTCAAGCCAGCCCCCCATGCCTGTCGGCTCCTGCAGAGGCAGCAAGGGGGGAGCGGGTTTAAAAGCCGGTTCCGATCATGCCTCTCCCCACTCCCATGCTGCTGCCTCTGTCAGAGACAAAGCATGGGGGGGGAGGGTAAGGCTGCAAAGCAACCTCTGTCCATGGTGTGCCCAAACTCCCTGCGGACAGAGGCTTTTCTGTGGCAGCAGCCTCTGTATCACAGGCAGCAGCGCACGACAGCAGGCAGCTGGTCTGTGCAGGGAGCTGGTTTTTAAACTGGCTTCCCTTGTGGACCAGCTTCTGCCTGCCACATTGCGCTGCTGCCTCTGATACAGAGGCAGCAGCATAGAGTGGCACGGGGCTCCCTGGGAGTGGGGTCAGAGTGTACTGGCTGCCAGCCCTGCCTCCAGGGACTATCAAATAGTCATGTAACCATTAAGATTTCATGCAGTTACATGACTATTCAATTACACAATATCTAAAATCCCCACTATCTATAAACAATTAACTTGGCTTGTTATAACTTCAGCAATTCTCAATTTGCCTCTGCGGTTTCCGACACAGTCTGGTTGCTCTGAATGACAAGAATACTGTCTCTGCATCAGTTGGTTTAGCTGTCTGCAGCTCTGTCTCCTGCTCCACTTACCTTTCCAGTTCAGTACTTACCTATTATCTTCCCATTCTTTGGAAACATACCGTGGATGTCTCCTGTTCCTTCGGAGGTCTGTCCTTCCAAGAGGTTACTTCCTATGACCCAGGAGCCACTGCACAAATAATGTTCGCCCTTTGTTCCCTTTGTTCCCAGCAGTAGGCATAAGAGATCTTGCGGAAAAGGGTTTATTTTCCGCAAGATCGCGTCTAGACTGGCGCTTTTCTCCGGCAAAACCCCCGAGCCGGAAAAAAGCGGCAGCCATGTTCATGCAAATGCCGCGGGGGATATTTAAATCCCCCGCGGATTTGCAATTGCGCTGTGTCTCATTAGCATCCCTTTTCCGCAAAAGGGTGCCAGTGTAGACACAGCCCCTGTGTATAATTTAGAAGTAAAAAAAGTTCTTATTCATTGCCAAAGTAATAGTCCAATCCTTTGCTGCAGTTACTTCATTCACAGCTCTTAAAGAAAACTCTTCTGTGCTGCTAGTACCACTCACCTCATGCTACACAGTGTGCATACATAGCTTCTTTTTATGCATCTGATGCTTTGTTTGTACATTCTTGCAAAATGATTGCATTTCTTGAGCTTCTTGCAATGTTGTGTAAATGTAGGACATTGCTGAACTTTGTTTCCACACCTTGTGCAATGCTTTATGTTGTACTCAACCTAATTCCTTTCTTGAAACTCACTTTTTACAGACTTGTTGAACATTTCTTCTCTTTACTGCATTTATGCTTTCCCTTTGCACTGTGGGAAAACAAAACATCAAAACAGTGCCTTGTTTTTCCAGCAAAAGTATTAATCTATTCTGGATAACCTCTCTTGCTTGGCATATTCTTAATGTTTCATCTGGATCTTTCAGAGTCTTTGTCTAATCTTTGGATCATACCTGTCACCAATTGATTTCTGATTACTGAATCTGAACTGTGCATAATTTGGTTCAGCAATTTTGAGATCTACCATAAATTCTCCAGATGACTCTTTTCTATGAGTTCTCATGAAGTTTATATCTTTCAGCAATTGTTTTGGATGTGCAGTAGTCTTCAAATTGCTGCATAATCATTTTATAGCATGCTTTACTGCCTGACTCAACTGCATGCTATTAGAAATATCTACTGCTTTTGCCCCACAATATTTTTAAAATAGCTCCATTCTGCTGCTTATTTTCTTTTTCAGCAAAACAGCTCACTTGCATGTACAGGCTGAATCTATGCTGAAATCCCTTCCGTTTATTTGCTGTATTGTCAGATAACTTCAGTTCCAGTGGTGCTCTCAGCTGCTCAATTTTCTTTACAGCTTTTGTCTTCTACGCTCATCTCCACTCAGTCTTTGATCACTGGTCCCTGATATTGTACAGTGCTTGTGGGTGCTGTGTAAAGAGATTCAGAACTGCAGGAAGATCAGAACAGACCATGTATTATAGATTCAGCTCAGCAAAGCAGTCTGGTGTTGCAGCCTTGGTGGCTCTTCAGAAGTGCTCACATCTCCCACTAACGTTTCTATGCAGCTAAAAGGGACAAATCTTCACAGGGATAGCTCCAAGGTAAATGCACGATCCTATAGGACATGACATTAATGAATGAGTGCAGGGAAGGCCTTCATGGCATCAAAACAGAGCCCATCTTAAATCCGGTGTTATTTCACTTAAGTAATTTTCTGCAGTTAAAGGTTTTCTTTGTTTTGGGGGGGTAACACTAGGGGGGATGAGTTCAGGTCACCAAGCTCGGTATCCTCCACCTCTGCCCTCCTACATCTTAAAGCTGTGACTGAAAGCACCCCTGTATTCATGCTCCACATGTTATTGCAATAATCTATGTATAAAATATGCCTGATGAGGTATCATTTGGAAACTAACAACTCACTATTTGATAATATAATGGTGAAATGTATGTAACAACATTCAGTGCAAAGATAAGGAATTCCCCTCTAGGATGCCATTAGCACATGTTCAAACAATACAGTCCTGCAGAACTTCATAGAATCATAGAATCATAGGGCTGGAAGAGACCTCAGGAGGTCATCAAGTCCAGCCCCCTGCCCAAGGCAGGACCAATCCCAACTAAATCATCCCAGCCAGGGCTTTGTCAAGCCAGGACTTAAAAACCTCTAGGGATGGAGAATCCACTCCCCACCCCCCACACACACCCAGGTAACCCATTCTAGTGCTTCACTACCCTCCTGGTGAAATAGTTTTTCCTAATATCCAACCAAGTTGTTAAACAAATCTATTCTAACTCTTAATGCTTACCTCAATTTACATATAAGCAGTAAACAGGGTCATTGAGTCATCAGGCAAAGATGAGAGCAGGAGAAGAAGCACCTTTGCATTTCAGAACACAGAGGTGGGAAGAAAGAGCCCAGGGATTCCTTCACTACCAGACTTCATGTCCCCTTTTTTACTGTTTGAATAAATGTTGCTTTGAGGAGTAATCTCCAGAAGAATTCACTTCAAGATTTCACTAAACTATAAAAAAAAGGGGCAGAGAACCCCAAGTTCTCTCTTCCTCTTTCACTTTAGAAGACAAAGGTACCTGCATCTCTGGTGTAGTAAGTTGAGGGTCAGTAACATGGAGTCAGCAGGCCTAAATAGAGGCCTGTAACATGAAAACAGCAACAGGCCTGCAATCTAGTGAGCAAGACTTTGGTTCAGTAGCAGGAGCCAAGAAAAAGGCCCTACTGATAACTGTGTAATTGTGTAAGTTAGGTAGAGCATGGAAGGACACAGGGAGGCACTGGGTATAAACTGTAAGCCAAAGGAGAGTAACGGAACATCTTAATAAGAATTGTCTTGGTACAAAGACTCCCTAAAAACTAATGCACATACCAACCTAGGTTCAGGACCGGGTCGAGATTGACAGCATGAAGGATAGTAAGTAAGCCCCCCTTCCATAAGGTGAGGGGTGGTAACTAGGCAACAGAAGGTGGTAACCTGGTACGTAAAGAAATGATGTAAGTTGTTTGTACCTGTCTATAAAAGGACACTGCAAAAGGTGCTCTCTGGCCGACCTTGGGGGCGCACTAGGCACCTGAACGGCAGGTGTCGTTGCCTTAACTTACAGAATGCACAGTAGCTTAACTTTGACTAACTGCTGTTAATATCTGTTATATGGCAATAGGCCTGCCCGGTGTTGGTACCTTGTCAACGCGGGCCATAGTGCCCAGTGGTGTAACATTGTACTGATCTCTGTTACCAACTGGTAGAGCTTCGCATTTGACAATACACCTGCTCCATTGCTTTCAAACCTTGCCTGCATCTGTCGTTTCTGGGGCCTCTCAGAGATCTCCTGTGTTGACCCAAGTGCACGGGGTCTAACACTCTAGATAAAGGGAGTACCGATTGTTACGCATGCAGCCGAAAGTTTATCATCACCGACGGAGTAGAGGTCCTGTCAGGAGCGCACCAGGATGACCCTGACCAGACGACGCTGACACTGACAGCTCAGACCACCGAAGGTACCGAGGTACAGAACACCGAGGTACGACATCTGGGACTTTGAGAGAGATTCTGACCAAGTAAAGGGCCAGTCATCCTAGATGATTTGGGTGAGACAAGGTCTTAACCCAAACTTAAACAAAGCCTTGAACCCAATTTTACTAGGTTTGGTTAGACACATGCTTTCATTTTTATTTGCTTGTAACCATCTCTAACTTTGTCTCTTATATTTGAATGCAGTTAAAATACAATCTTCTTTGTTAACAACCTTGTCTTATTCTTTCATCTAAACCAGCAATTCCCAACCTTTTCCAGATGGGGACCCATTTTGACAATTCAGGAAGACTTGGTGACCCAGGGCAATTAAAAAAATGTGTGAATGGCTCCTTAAGAGCCACCTGGGGAGACAACTGGCAACCCTTTTGAAATGTAATGGCGACCCATATTTGGGTCCCAACCCATAGGTTGGGAAACCCTGATCTAAACGAATCCAGTGCAGTGTTGAAACTGCGCTGTTTGGGAACCTCAGTATAGCCTGCACTAAAGATTCTGTTATCACTTTGAGGATTGACAGGTTCTTGTCCCAAGATCAGGCCCAGTCAGATTATTATTATAATTATTCTATGGTTGGGAACCTCAGTGTATACAGGTGCAAGACTCACACTAGAGGAACTCTTTTATGTTTACAAATAAATAATTTATTAATATATTTAGTGAAGTCACACACATTCTAACTCAGCAAGGCAGATAGAGAGAATTCAGAATGTGCATCTGAACATCCATATACTCACACCGTTCCTTGCAGAACAACCTGAAGTATTTACCATTATCTTTCTCGTCACCATCACGTTCCTCATCTTTCCCTGTGGCCATCATACTGGCCTCTCACACGCTCTACATCTCTACCTGTGCTGCCCCTTTTATAATATGTTACAAATGTCCACTGCATTTCTCCTCTTCCTTTTTTGTATTTCCTCTCCTAAATTTTTTCCATGTGTTCTTTTTCTATAGGATAGTATATTTATAAATTTCACCCCATTATCATACATGTCAATTCATTTCCATGGCTCCTTTGCAACTGGATGTTCCAACCCAAACCTTCCAAAAGCTGGTGTCAGTTCTTATTCTGTGGTCAGCAGATGTCATTATGGACAAAACTCCCCCTTACATCCTACTTCTAGTTCTCCATAATTTGTGGTAAATTTATCTATACCAAAGTTTGCAGGCCTCAAGACTCATGCTAACTGCAAAAGCTAGTGTCTTTCAGGATACAAACCTGGAGATTCCTGGCATTACTACTGAATATAATAAAGCATAATATAATGCTACAATGCATAGCAAGGGTGCTGTCCTTTTCTAAATATCCTAGCATTCAGTAATTAACGGGTTAAACCCTGGTACATAGGGAGTATTGGGAGGGAACCAGGAGAGCCAATGGGAAGAAAGTGTTGAGATTGGAATTGAAAAGGTATCTACTTGCTGCTTTTCTTTTGCAGGAGCTCAAACCAGGGGAAAAAATGACTTGACCCAGGCAGGAATACCCAGGCCTAGAAATGGACTGGACCTTGGAAGAACGGATATGTGAGTAGATAGGGAATGTGTTAGGTAGATGCGATCAGGTTATTTTCTTTGTTTTTTTGTTTGGTTAAACTTCTCTGTTCTGAGTCCATGTGCCTCCCCCTATCCATTGTAACTAAATCTGAATCCCAGGGGAGCAATTCTCTGCTTTAATGTATTTTTTCTCAGTTGCTTTATAATACCTAGCAACCAAATATGCTTTATCAAGTATTTCATTTAGTTTTTTTTAATAAAATCATCTTTTTTAAGACTATGATCTGATTCTTGTGTCCTGGAAGGTAATAGGAGGTCTACGTATGTATACCTAAGACTGAGATTACAGGGTTTTGATTTTTTTTCAATCTCTCTTGTGGTAAAAGAGCTTGAGGTACCCCTTTGGAAGAAGTTCCCAAATGAATCTTCTGGGGTTCAAAAAGTGTTTTTTTCACTTGGGTGGTGGCAATGTACCATCCAAAGTCAGGGACTCTGAGACCTTAGGGAATTTTTAAGCAGAAGCATACAGAGGAAAAGTATTTTTAAAGTCTCTTGCAGGCCTCCACATTCTGCACTCTGAGGGTATGTCTAGACTACATGCCTCTGGCGACAGAGGCATGTAGATTAGGCTATCCGGCATACGCAAAGAAGCGGGGATTTAAATAATCTCCACTTCATTAAAATAAACATGGCTGCCATGCTGTGCCGATGATCAGCTGATCCGGCACAGCGCGTTAGTCTAGACGCAGATCAGTCAGCTAGGGCAGCCTTTGCCGACCGATCCCTTATGCCTCGTGAAACAAGGTTTACAGGATCAGTCGGCAAAGGCTTCCCCAGCTGACTGATCCGCATCTAGACTACTGCGCTGTGCCGGATCAGCTGATCGTCGGCACAGCGTGGCAGCCATGTTTATTTTAATGAAGCGGGGATTATTTAAATCCCCACTTCTTTGCCTATGCCGGGTAGCGTAATCTACATGCCTCTGTTGCCAGAGGCATGTAGTCTAGACATACCCCAAGTGCCAGAGTGAGGAACAGCCTAGAGAAATGCAAAGCAGTTTAGAGGTAATAGAGGTAAGCTGGCCCACTGGGCTACACCAGTTAAAGTAGCAAACTACTGAATAACTGACTTTTTACAGGGCCAACAGGCCTTTCATATATGAAGTGTCCAGGAGAAGGGTAGCTTATGCAGAATACTTGTTTTGGGGGGAAAATGACTGGATGTGTGTAGGGATCACCCTGCAACTTGTAACCAAGGCTGAGTATGACTGGAGTGTGTGGCTGACACGCTGTTGTGATCAGAGTTGCTGGGCTAGAGCCGCAGCTATTCACAGACACACAGGTTGTGACCCACATGCTGCTAGGATGTGTGTGACCTGCCCAGGTTGACAACTACCACAACAAAGCATCATGAGGCACCCCAGGTTGTTGGCCTGGTGGTGACACAACCCCTCACTGGTCTGGATGGCACCCCAGAATATGACAACAGTCCAGGGATCTCAATGATACAAACCCTCACTTCAGATTTCTGTGGGCTGTCCCTAGTGAAAGACAGGATGTTTTCTGTTCTCATGCACAGAATGGAGTTTTTATTTACTGTTTATTGCTGCACTTTCACAAATTCGATGTTGTAATAAGGAACATTGGATGTTATTCCAGTTCCTGTTATTCTGTGGGGATTTATTTCCCTGCACATTCAGGACAGCACATCTCTCTATCTCAGGATAATTAGGTTCCCCAGGAATCCAGAAGCTGTAAGAGAGAAAAGGTCATGCATCAGAGACACATTGTTATGAGTGTCACAGGAGAAAGAGTTGTAGCTGGTAAAGATGGAGGAGCAGGGAGAAGCACAACCTTTGAATCATCCAGAGATTCCCCTCTCTCCTTATATAACATTACCTAAAATGGATTTATAGTCCAAATCTTCCCTTTGTGGGATCAGATACATTTAGGTACAGTAGTCTTTCCAACGCACACACACGTCTCTAGTTCTTGGACTAGGAGGACCATGCTACATTGAAAGATACTCACTGTGGTATGTTGTACAGAGTTTTATCCACCCAGTGCCACTGGCCTTTCATTTCCTGACTAGTCAGACCAATATAGTAAACCTTTGTGTCACTGCCTGTAGCAGTTCTTCTTATCCAATCAGAAATGAAATCCTAGATTTAAAATAAAAAAAAAATCAGATACCATCACTGAGCAGTTGGTAGGGATCAGGAGACCTTGTGCAATTTGAGTCTGATGGTGGAGTTGATGGCTGAAGTTGATGGCTGAAGAAGCCCAGGGCTGAATCGACATGGAGATTGAATTCTCCACTCAAATTCAAGCGTAAGGTGTGCGTATGTGTGTGTCTATCCATCCATCCCCTCCAGGCCTAGGCATTGAATTGCCACTGGAGACTAACCCCCCAGTAAGTTACCTGCTCAGCTTCCGTGTTGATCACCACCAGGTGAGAGCCCATCCCAGTGCAGTTCCTCTCACTGTCACCCCAGGTCATGGTGTCATTAAAGAAATAGTAGCAGCTGTCCTGAAAGGAATCCCAGCCCACTGGGCAACACATACAGATTCGCCCTGTATGGGAGGAATAAGCCAAGGAGAATAAACAAACAAACAAACAAAAGATGAGAAATCCCTACTGGGCTGCATGTTTGCCATTTTCTGTGGAAAATACTAAATTGTTCCCTCCAGTTTATTCCACGTGGCTTTAACCTATCCCATCTCTAAAACTAGATGATGTTTCATGCAGGTCAATAACTCCAGAGTAGAGTAGTGTGTGATATGTGACACAACAGGGACAGAGGGCATGGTTCCCTTTAGATTACGGGAGACTTCTACAGGTTAATTAAAGCCACTTTTGTCAATTACGGCTCTGTCATGAATCTATAAACTCTCTCTGCTTTGAGAAGACTGGGTGGAGTAAGGAAAGAGAGAGGCCTAGATTTTGGAGCCTTGTTGCTGAAAGAGCAGAGACTTCCTCCCTGAGCATCAAGACCCCAGAGTAACCTTACCTCAGGGGAGGAGGGAGTAAAAAATGCACAGGCGCTGAGAAGGGCTTCGGCTTGGACCCAGATCCTCTCCCCAACCTGCCCTTTTTTCTCTGTCTCCTACTGGGGCATGAGCGGAGTTCACAATGCCCAAGAACAGGGGCAAGCGGCAGCTCTCTGGCCCACCTCACCAAGGTGAAGAATGGGACCCACCATAGTTAGCTGACATGTACTAACCACACACCATTTAGACAAAGCTAAAATGACTTAGGGTATGTCTATCCTTTGGGCACTACAGCTAAGATGCTGCAGCTGAGCTGCTGTAGCACTGTAGTATAGATATTTATGTTGACGGAGGGGGTTTCTGCATTGCTTTCCTAGTGTTAGTGGTGAGGTCAACAGACCAAGTCTGCCCTGTAAAAGGCTGGGGATCAACTGGCTAAGCAGCAGTTTTGTAGAAAAGGACTTGGGGATTACAGTGGATTAGAAGCTGGATATGAGCCACGAAGGCTAATGGCATATTAGGGTGCATTAGTAGGAGCATTGCCCGCAGATTATTCCCCTTTATTCGGCACTGGTGAGGCCACATCTGGAGTATTGTATCCAATTCTAGGCCCCCCAGACTTGTTTAGTCTGCAGAAGAGATGATTGAGGGGGGATTTGATAGCAGCCTTCAACTGCGTGAAGGGAGGTTCCAAAGAGGATGAAGAGAGAATGTTCTCAGTGGTGACGGATGGCAGAACAAGGAGCAATGGTCTTGAGTTACAGTGGGGGAGGTCTAGGTTGAATATTAGGAAAAACTATTTCCCTAGGAGGGTGGTGAAGCACTGGAATGGGTTCCCTAGGAGGGGGTGGAATCTCCATCCCTAGAGGTTTTTAAGACCTGGCCTGACAAAGTCCTGGGTGGGATGATTTAGTTGGGGTTGGTCCTGGGGGCTGGAGCAGGGGGGTTGGACTAGATGTCCTCCTGAGGTCTCTTCCAGTCCTAATCTTCTGTGATTCTTCTGTCAGTGTAGCCACATTTACACAGGGGTTTAGGTTGGCTTAACTATGGCACTAAGGTGTAGGAACATTTCATATGCTTGAGCATTGTAGCTAGGCTGATCAAAATATTAAGTATTGATCAGATCTCAGTTAATGGCCCTTTCCTTTGGCAGACTTGTTCATAATCTAATAGGCCCTCAGTATGAGGGAATATTTCCTCATATCTACCTGAAATATCTTTTTTTCCTCCCCTTTATCTTTCTCACCTATGACTATTCTCAATTAACCCCTCCTCCTTCTTGTTCATATTTTGCCAGAACCTGTAGAATATTGCATTTTTTCTCCTTTGCCCTCACTTAGTCACTGTAGAGACTTCATTTATTTCCAGATTTTTTTTTCTCATAAGTCATTTTCTCCAGCCCTCTGACAATGTTTGCTGTTGATCCACACCTGGGTGCAAATGAGGTCCTTTCACCCGTAATGCTGTTGTGGAGATTAATTCCTCTCTCTCTTTTGATGCTACTGACCTTTCCCTTCAGCTCTCCCTGTGACACAGTGCCACTCTGTGGAACTCTGGGACAGGGTCCTGTGCTTTTCACAGCTTGGATTAAGGAGGGTAACTGGAAAAAAGAGAGAGAACAGGTACATTATTTTCCTCCTTCCTTGTTCCTCCCACTGCATCCCACTCTAGGTGCAACATGATTTTTTTCTCCATCTCCTGGGCAAGAACAGTTGGAATATGTACACTCCTTTTTGGGCTTCCCTTATTTTCATAAATGCCAACAACTGTCCCCTTCAGAAAGAGAATAGGGCAGCTCAGCTACCTTCATCTCTATCTCTCTGCTGGCTGTGGGGACCATTTTGACAGACTGATCAAAGCAAGCCATGATCTCTCAGTCAATGAGGCAAGAGAAGTGTCTGACCCTAGCGGGGTCGGTGTGGTGATTGTGGCCAGGCAACAACTCATTAACACTGTCACCCTTTGCCCAGCAGTAGCCAACACTGGGGCCTCACAAGTCCGTTGCCTGCTGGAGAACCTCCAGGAATAAAAGATCATTAATTTCTTAAAATGACTAACAAAAGGTATTTCACTCAACACAAGGAAACTATATTGGAACTCATAATGATGGATAAAAATTAATAGATCACTAAGAACCAGTGATCCTGACTCAATGACATTCATTAGGAGCAAACAGAGGTTAGTCCCAACTAGTTAGATATATAGTTGGTGTTAGAAGAGTGCTAATTTCCCAAAAGCAAGGAAAATTATAACTAAATTTGATTTGGAGGAAAACATCGACAGAAAAGTGTGAATGAAAATTGGGAGTTGCTTAAGAAGCGTTATATTATTATATTATATTATATTATATTATATTATATTATATTATATTATATTATATTATATTATATTGCTGTCAATTAATCACAGTTAATAAGTTGTGTTTTTCTTCATTTCAGTCATTGCTCTGGGGTGGGGCTGGGGGGTGAGGGGTTCAGTATGCAGGTGCCCCAGGGAGAGAGGACAACCCCAGCCCTCTGTCACTGCAGCAGCTTGGAGTCAGGTGAGAAATGCTTGTCCATGGCTGCTGCAGCTACAGCTGCAGTGGGGACAGCTCGGGGAGGGGTGCATGTCCCCTGGCAGGAAGACAAACAGACATACAGACAAACTCTCTGAAATACATAATAGGTCCCTTTCTCCACTCCTGACCCTGGTGTCCCAGTCCCCATCTCTGTTCCCTTGCTGCCCCCTGAGGTCATTCAACAGTACAACTGGCCCTCCTACCAGACCTCTCCCTTTCCATTTTATGAGAAACAATCAAATTCCAGGCACATCCCATTGTCCTGGAGCAACCAAACCCTGATCTTGCTTTTTTAGTTATGATAAGAGGAAGCTGCCTACCAAATTTGGGATCCTAGCTCTTACCATTCAGTAGGAGTTCTTGAACAAATGGACTCACAAATGGACAGACAGACAAGACAGCCACACATTTCTAAAATATATATAGTAAGATATTTTTGGATGTTTTTCTACATTTTTAAATATATTGATTACAATTACACCATGGAATACCAAGTGCACAGTACTCACTTTACATTATTTTTATTGCAAATATTTTTACTGTAAAAAAAGATAAGCAAGAGAAATTATATTTTTCTATTCACCTCATACAAGTACTGCAGTGCAATCTCTTAATCGAGAATGTTGAACTTACAAATGTAGGGTTCTTTTGTTATATAACTGAACTTAAAAACAAAACACTCTAAAATTTTAGTGCCTATAGGTCTACTCAGTCCTACTTCTTGTTCAGCCAGTTCCTCAGACAAACAAGTTTGTTTGTATTTGCAATGTTGTCTGCTTCTTATTTGCAATATCACTTGAAAGTAGGCATTCGTGCAGCACTTTTGTAGCTGGTGTTGCAAGGTATTTACGTGACAGATATGCTGAACATCATGTGCCCCTTTATGCTTTGGCTACCATTCCAAAGTACATGTTTATGACAAGAAATTTTTTTAAAGTATATCAGTAATAAAGGAAATCATAAAAATGTGAAAATCCATTACTTCATATAGATGGTATGAGGATGATGAAGTATTTTCCAGTCCATTAGAAACTAAGAAGTGTGTTAAACAGCATCAGAAGGAGATAAACACTTTTTAACCAGTTGTCCCAGCTGACTTTCTCCCAAAAGTCCTTAAAAAGAGTTAAAAAAAAAAGAGCAGGGGGCCCTGACCCACTAATTTTAAATATTAGTAAATCTTGGAATACAGGGGAAGTTCCATCAGACAGCAAAAGTACTAGTGTTTACCAATATTCAAAAAGGGTCAAAGGGATCACCCAGATGACTATAAGCCAATTAGCCTGACATCAAATCCAGGGGGGGAAACGGAAAATTGATATGGGAGTCAATTTTTAAAAAATTAAAAAATGAGAATGTAATATATTATAATCAACATGGTTTCATGGAAAATCTTGTCCAACAAACATGATTTCATTTTTGATTTTTAGTTTGGTGGAGGGGTTAAATGAGAGTGGTAAGAAGTGGGAAGGATAAAGAGGAGGAAAAGAAAAACATTTCAAGTTGCAGATGAGGAAGCATTTCTTTACACTGAGAAATTATTAGGATATTGATGAGTGTCCCAAAAGAAAGAGGTGGAATCTGCATTAGCCGAGTAATGTTGACTTTGTTCAGTCAAGGATTTAAGGGTATGTTGTTAGAACATGTCAATTATTGTCTTAGTCTATATTGTCTTGTAAGTGTTCAGTTTGTTGGACATGCTAGTTAACACCTTCTAACAGCGTATCCTCTGTCCTAGTCTGGACAAAGCCTAAGAGCTGAGAGAGGTCAAATCCCTGTGGAATAAACTGATTGGAACAATGCAGCGTTGTTTACAGACAATGCCAATGTAGCCTAGCAGGGAAATTCCATCTCTAACTATTATGATTCCTTCTGCTTGGCTTTCTTTTCCCGTCACAGTCAAATCTGGACAGGCGGCCCCTGTGGCTGGGAGCGCTTACTGTGCAGCTACTGCTGCTACCAATGAGCAAGGTTATTAAGCAAAGATGTCTTCAGTGAGGACAAGTGTCTTGGAAATACCTAAAGAAATTCGATACACGAATTAAAAAGCTGTAGGAAGCTAAAAATTACCCCTGGAACTGGTGTCATAGATGTAAAAGGTTCCTTATCCCACCCCCCTCCTTCCTGTGTGAACTAGAGCTAGTGCCTTGGAACTGAAAGGCATGGTAGCCCATGACCCCATTCTCTTGGGTCAGCTGATCCCTGTGAACTGGGGCTGGGTCAGAACTGATACCCTAGAGAGAAAAGGCTCTGAACCCCATTTCCTCATCCCTCAAACAGTCCAGTTGGATTAGAACTAGTGCACTGACATGGCTCAACATGAGTCTTTAGAGCCATTTCATTCCCTCCCATTGTTAGTTACCATACTTGGCTCTCTGGCCATTTACCGCTCACACCACCCAGCTCCTTTCGCTGCCAAAACTTCCCTCATACCCCTCACACACACTTCCTGTGAGTCCATCTTGCCTACTGCCTTCACCATCCACTCTCCATCCCGCTTTGCTAGCCAAGGAAGGGGGCTCTCTGCCAGGCATTCTCCAGGGCTTTCTCCGACCCAAATGTTTGGGCTCTCACCCCTTCCTCTCTTTGTTAGGAATTGTTTCCTAATTCACTAGCAGTGATTTTCCTGCTTTGTTCAATTTTATCCACTTTACTCCCAGTTCTCCTCCCTCCGACTCCTCCCCAAACAATCTCCTTCCCCCACCCTTGGATAACCAGCCTGTACATACTTACCAATGAGGGCAGCGAGGAGCGAGAGACACAGCAACAGCAACAGAGCTGAGACCAACCACAGGAGGGACTGGGTGTGCTTCTGGGTTGCACTCGGAGGTGTGCTCTTTGCTGGGGGTGCTAAGGGTGAGAAATACCCAAATATCCCAAAAGTTAATTCTGCTTAAACCAGCCCCGTCTACTAGGGACATGCAACTGAATGAAAAGCTTCTGAAAGAGACCCAACAGCAACTCTTATTCAGGAGTTACAATGTTTTGAGAGACAGGAGCAGACTAGTCCCTGCTGATGAGCTCGGAGCTGACTCTGACCTTTCTCAGCGCTGCCCCATCCAGTGAGCAAATGTTCAGACTGCAAGTTTTGGAGTGAGGCCCCAACACAGGATTATGTGGTTGAGGGAGCTCTTCATGTCTCACCCGAGTATGCCCAGAGCAGCCAAAGTTCACACGGTGCTCTGAGATCTGCTGGTGATAAGAAGCACCATATGAAAACTAAGCATTAATATGATCTCATATGATGCAGGTGAAGCTTTGTTTAGGGCAGGGGTCTCCAGCCTTTTTAAGCACAAGATCACTTTTTGAATTTAAGTCAGTCCAGGATCTACCTCAGACCCAAATACCCCTGCCCTATCCCTTCTCCAAGGCCTGGCCTCTGCTCCACACCTTCGCCGAGGCCCCGCCTTCCCCACTCTGTGAAGATGGGGCACAGGAGAGGGGGACAGAATGATATCAGCGCCCCCCTGCCTCTGTCTCCTCCATCCTGCACAACAAGTAGGAGGCTCCCGGGGCAGCTCTGAGGCTCTGGGCAGGAGCAGCAGGGCAGTGGGCGAGGGGCAGCTGAAGTGCTGGTTCTTGATAGCCTCTCAGCCAAACCAGTCAGGATCACTTTTCAGAGGCTCCAAGATCTACTGGTAGATCCTGATCTACTGGTTGGTGACCACTGGTTTAGGGCATTCCTGGGAAACGTTTTCTAGTTCAAAATCAGGGGTGGGCAAATTATGGACCATGGATTGCATCTGGCCCATCAGCCATTTTAATCTGGCTCTCGAGCTCCTGCTGGGGAGTGGGGTCTGGGGCAGAAGCAGAAGCAGCAGCATGTCCCCCCTCCAGCTCTTACATGCAGGGGCAGCCAGAAGGCGTCGTACACTGTCCCTTACCCCAGGCACTATCCCCTCAGCTCCTAAGAGCTGGGAACCATGGACAATGGGAGCTGCAGGGACATACCTGTGGATGGTGGGGCAGCACATAGAGCCACCTGGCCATGTCTCTGTGACCCAGGTAGGAGCCGGTTGGAATGGGGACATGCTGCTGCTGGGAGCTGCTTGAGGAGATAAGCATAGCCCAGAGCCTGAACCCCCGAGCCCCCTCATTGTACCTCAACCCACTGTCCCAATCCGGATCCCCCTTCCTGCATCCCAAACTCCTCATCCCTGGCCCACCCAGAGCCTACACTCCCTCCCCAACCTGAGCCCTCAAACATCCTTGCATTTCTACCCCCTGCCCCAGCCCAGAGTGCCCTCCTGCACCCTGAACTCCTCATTTCTGTTCCCATTCTAGAGCTTGCATCCACAGCTGGAGCTCTCGTCCCCTCCTACACCCCAACCCCAATTTTGTGAGCATTTACGCAATTCAGTTTCCATACTTGGATGTGGCCCCTCGGGCCAAAATGTTTGCTCTTCCCTGTTCCAGATCCTATTTCCTCCTGTTTTGATGCAGTAGTGGAGGTGGGGTGGGTGGTGAACAAGCAGGTGCTATATGGTGAGCGGGCAGGAGTGTGGGCAAGAAGCAAAATGGAGACACATGAAGGGCTAATGGTAAGAAGACACCACCTAGCATAGTCAGCAACCCCTTCCACTATTGCTGATTCCAGAGGCTTGTGGTGATGCTAATCAGCCCTGACTAGGTCAATCACTCATCAGGGATAATCACAGGAGTATATTGCTGTGTCCAGCTGCCTCACTAAAGAGTCCTTTTTAGATACAATACACCCGAGTCCCCTCTCTTCCCTACAGCGAGGGACACAACAGGTACCAGGGAGGTGACAGAGGAGGGAGGTTGTGGATCACATACAGAGGGAAGGAGGGGGGAACACTTGCTGAGGGACTGGCAGCTCCAGGTCCCAGTAAGAAGCACTGGAAGAACACAGACTGGTGCATGGAGGCTGAGGGATGGGACTAGAAGTGGCAGCACTACTTGCAGGGAGAGGCAAATGGGTTGGACTGCCAACACCAGGTGAAAAATCCCTCCAGCGGCTGCTATTATTACAGTGGTTTAGGACTGCAGAGATGCAGGGTTTTTTTTTCATTCTTCAGTCTGAAATCTTGAGTCACATCCTGCAGCAGCAGAAAGTAGGGTAGTGTACAGGCTGAAGCAAGGCCTGACTGTGCACGCTGCTGGGAAAGGGTACTCCTTTTCCCTTAAATATACAGCGATTGTGCAGCTAGGGGCTGGTCAAACAAACATTTCTGACAGAGAATTTGGAGTTTTGATAGAACAAAAATTCTCTCCTGGCACTGCTCTCATTTTCTGAGGAAAAAAAAAAAATACCATCAGCTCAACTAGCTGTAGCACAGTGCCAAGTACAATAGAACCTCCATGTTACAAACACCAGAATTGCAAACTGACCCATCAACCACACACCGTGTTTGGAACTGGAAGTATGCAATTAGGCAGCAGCAGAGACAAAAACCAACCTTACCCCCACTTATATAGCACAGTACTGTTTTAAATATAAACTACTAACGAAAAGGGGAAAGCAGCATTTTTCTTTTGCATAGTAAAGTTTCAAATCTGTGTTAATTCAGTGGGCAGTTGTATATGTTTGAAAAAACAGCCATGCCATTTTGTGAAGAGTTACAAACATTTCAGAGTTATGAATAACTTCCATTCCCAGCCTAGGTTCTCCACTGGAGCCTCTCATGTGTTGCGGTGTCTGGGCATGAACTTTGTAAGGGAGACCAGGAGGCCTCCTTCTCCCTGTCTGCTGTTCCTTCCAGTTCACTCCAATGGGAAAATGGCAGATTGTTTAGGCACGAATCTATTTTTCTGTCTAGCATTGTGGCAGTCTCTGAGGCTACATCTAGACTGCAGGCTTCTTTTGGAAGAAGCTTTTCTGGAAGAGATCTTCCAGGAAAACTTCTTTCAAAAGACAGCGTCCACACAGCAAAAGCACAATGAAAAAGCGATCTGCTTTTTCGAAAGATAGCATCCAAATTCATTGGATGCTATCTCACATTTAAGTTCTGATTGCTGTGGATGGAGTGGCCACCAGGGCACCTGTGATTTTTCCTGGAGGCCTCATCTTTTGAAAAAAACCCTCTTCCCTGTCCACACATGCCTTTTTCCGAAAGCGTTCTCTCGGAAAAAAGCTTCTTCCTCGTAGAAAGAGGTTTACTGCTGTCAGAAAAAACTCTGTGTTCTTTCGACTTTCTGTTGAAAGAATGCAATTGCAGTGTGGATGTAAGTGTAGTTTTTCTGGAAAAATGTCAATTTTTCTGGAAAAACTCTGCAGTGTAGACATACCCTGAGGCTGTGTCTAGACTGGCAAGTTGTCAGCTGTCAAAAACTTGCCAGCTGTCTACACTGGCCGCTTGAATTTGCGCAAAAGCACTGACGTTCTAATGTAAGAAATCAGTGCTTCTTGCGCAAATACTTTGACGCTCCTGTTCGGGCAAAAGTCCTTTTGCGCAAATGTATTTGCGCAAGAGGACCAGTGTAGACAGCTCAGGACTGTTTTTGCGCAAAAAGGCCCGATGGCGGCGGCAATCGGGCTTTCTTGCAAAACGCGTCTAGATTGGCACGGACGCTTTTGCGCAAAAGCATCTGTGCCAATCTAGACGCTCTTTTCCGCAAATCCTTTTAACGGAAAAACTTTTCCGTTAAAAGCATTTACAGAAAATCCTGCCAGTCTAGATGCAGCCTGAGTGACTGGCTTGGCAGTAGTCAAAGGGGAAGTGAAACTCCTCAGTCAGACGCAATGAAATCTTTACTGAGCTGCTGACATTGTAACGTGCCATTCCTGAGAGCTCCCTCCAGCCCATCAGCATAGTTAGGAGTTTCCAAGCTTCTTGAGGAAGTTGGAGATTATTTTTGACTGCACCCTGGATACCAGGGCAGGCAGCTTGAGCTCAGCCCATCCGTCTTTGACTGTCCGTTGTAGCAATTGCCCTCCCAGTGTTGCTGTTGGTTAGTTAATGCTTCCTTCTTCCCATGTTCATGTTGGTCTGCCAGTTGTATGTTGTTGGCTAGCCCCACTCATGAAAGACACGCTCTCTGCCGCTCAACACATACTGAATGGACACTCTGCAGGGAACCCGGGTTAGAAAATGGGAACCTTATGATCAGTGATGTTGTTCCTGAGCATGGGATCAACATGGACAAAGCTCTTATCCACAAGCACTTGAACATCAGCCAGCACTTTGTTCACACCCTTCTCCTGCAAAATTCATGTTCCCCACCAGATTTCTTTGCTTCCCCGCAGAACAATGACTTTCTGATGAGGAAGCGAAGGGAAACTACAAAAGTGGCCATGCGCCCCTCCCCAGCAGTATGGGTGTGCAATTTCAGATGCCCAGAGAACTAAATCCTTGATGGGGGGACAGTTGGGGGACACTCTGGCCAGAGGCTCATACCCTGCACCGGGCTCACCTGCTAGTCCCAGCTGGGCTGGGGAAAACAGGACTTCCTCTTCTCAGTAAGCAGTGGCCAGGTCTGGGGCTGGGGCCAGGTCAGACCCACCTCCAGAAACCTCCCCCAGCTTCATGAAGCTGCACCCCTCACACTTTCTTCCCCCATTGCTCCTCAGACACTGGGAGAGGTGTCACTGTACAGGGAGCTGCTCCCCAATCCATCCAACCCTCATGCCTTCAGACCCCCACCATACCCCAGTCCTGCCAAGCCTCATCACCTACACCCAGAAGCCGTCCAAGCCCTCCTGCATCTGACCCCATCCCCGCTGAGCTCACGCCCTGCATCTGGACCCTTGGGTACTCAGACCCCCCACTCAGCCCCATCTTCTTGCCAAGCCTCACCCCAGTCCACCTGCATCTGGATGCCTACTCCTATGCCGCACCGAGCTCCTCCACTTGAACTCCCATCCCAGTAGAGCCTGCATCCAGACCCCCATCCCACCAAGTCCCACTCCCTTAGCATCCACTGAGCCCCCCACACCCCAATCCCCCTGATGAGCCCCAGAAATATTCACCTGGATCTCCCTGCAGAGTCCCATTGCCCCTGCACCCTGAACCTCCCAACAAGCCCCTGTGCATCCAGTTCCTTCCCGACACCCAGACACTCCACTCAGCTGCCCACACCCAAATCGCACCACACAGAACCTCTCAACCCACACCCGAATCCCCCTACACTAAGCCCCTCCACACTCGGACCCTGCCTGACCACAGCTGGTGTGCCTGGGGTGGTGGGTCAGGACTCTGGGGGGTTTCTGGCATAGGGTTTCCGGTCCTCTGTGTGATGTCAGAGTTGGGTGCAGCCTCACTGCCAAGCTGGGAGGGATTTGAACAATGACACTGATCTCCCACATCTGTGCGGCCAGTGGCCTGTGCTCCCCGCTGCCGTGCTGGAACCTCTGCATTTTTTTATTGACAAATCACATTTGCAGAAAAAATTTAAAATACTGTGGGCAGAATATTCTTTGGCAGAGTCTTCCCTCACGGTTAACACCTCTGCCCTTCTAGTCACTCATCCCGGGCAGCTAGAGAGGCCCTGGGACCAGGGAAGACAATGTTGTCACAGCATGAAGCATCTGTAGCTATTTCTACTGTTCTCTAAAAGCAATGCACCAGCGACAGCCAACCCAGTGTCAGATGCCCCACATTACTTGCCACCATGTGTGAACATGCACTGGAGCCTCACAAGGCTCACCTGGCACCAGATGGCAGATGTGCTCCCTCTGTTCTCGCTGAGCCTGTCTCCTCAGCACTCCTTTTGTTTCTCTCTCTCATTCTCAGCCATGTGCCTTTTTCAAATTTCAAATGTCTGCTCTGTCCTTTTAAAGGTCCCCTCTCCTTCTTAAAACCTCTTTCCTCCAGGAATGAGACCTACCGACTCCCCCTGTGTGGCCTCTGCGCGTGTTCCTTCAGTTGCTGCTCTTGGCCTGTCTTAGACCAAGTGTTTCTCAATCTTTTTTTTTTTATAAAGTACCCCCTTTAAAAAAAATTATAAGTACCCCAAGTACCTGCAGTTTTCAGATGCACAAAATTTTTTTCTACCATTGCAACACATTTGTTTAAACAACTTAATCGTAGCCAGGTGGGTGATGAAATTTTTGGGTGTAAAAAGTACAAAAATAATAAAGCGCTGTAAAACTTAAAACAATAATTCAGTTTTCTCCAAATTTCAGTTGTGTGGACGTACCCTCCCAGACTTCTCTTGAGTACCCCTAAGGGTACTCATACCAGTGGTTGAGAAACACTGTCCTTGACTGTTCAGAGTTGGGTACTTGCCGTTAGACTGTAGGGTCTTTAGGGCAGGAAACATGTTTGTAAAGTGTCTTGTAAATGTATAGCACTGCGCACAAGATTGCTAATCAGAATAACCCCAGAAAAAGCCTTTTCCCCACTGCATGGGGAATGCAGACAGCTCATTTGCATCAGTGTTTTCTCAGGGCCAAATGGAAACCAATATCTCAGAGGGGAAAGGCTCCGTAGCCCTTCCCTCATCCGTCTGAGTCACCCCATGTCCCTGATCTGGGGCTGAAGAGGAACCAGGGGCACAAAAGTGCAAAGCTCCATAGCACAGTCCTCACAAATCCTTTAACCACTTTTCCCCTAAATAGCTTGTTGTTTACCTGTGGCTGCTGCAGGTGGTGGTGCATTCTTGAACTTCACCTCAGTGTAGATGATCTCTGACTCCATTCACAGACAGTGGCTGCCACCCGTTCTTTATATATTTGTGGCCATCACATTTAAAACTGAACTTTTAATTGCCTAGAGCCCAGAAGAAGACACTGGCTAGCCAGAGTCCTTCTCTTCAGTCGTGTCTGCCACCCCTTCTCTCACCTGCTAGTGGAGGAGAAACTGCGAGTGGAAAACCCTTAAGCTGAGCTGAGAAGCACTTGGAGACAGAGTTACACCCCAGAGTTACAGCTTCTGTGTTTCTTCACCCGGAAAACCAGGCTGAGGTTTTCTCCTCATGGGTTTCTTTAAAAAAAAACAGGAACTTCATAGCTGAGTCAAGTTGCATCCTACACCCCAATAAAAATACATATTCATCTCCCTCTCTAGTTTCCTTTGTGCACCTGACCCTTTTTTTTCTTTCTCTGTCTCTCCTTCACTTTTTCTCAAGAGAGTGGTTCCTTGGTTATTTCTCTATCTGCCTGTTGTGACTCCACAGCCTCATCTACATTATGCTTTGCTGACAATGCTCGACAACAGTGAGTGTAACTTACCCAGTGCTGAGTGTAACTTAACCTCAAGTGCAGCCAAGGACAAGCTACGTCAACACAGGGGCTATGTCTACACTATAGAGTTTTTGAGGGAAAATGGCCGTTTTTGCATCCACGCCTCAAGTGTGGTTTTGCGCAAAAAAATCGAAAGAGCAGAGGGGTTTTTCCAGTGTAGGTGTTTCTCTTTCTATGAGGAATAACTCCTTTTTGCGCAAGAGCGGTTGTGCATAAAGGTGTGTGTGGATGCAGAACAGGGTTTTTTTGTGCAAAAAGAGGCAATCGAAAAAAGCGCAGGTACCCTGGTGGCTATTCTGTAAATAGCAATCAGAGTTTCCTTTCAAGAGAGTGTCCATGCAGTCTGGACGCTCTCTTGAGCAAAAGCTTTTTCAATGCGCTCTTGCAGTGTGGACGCTCTCTTGCACAAGTAGTTTTTGCAGAAGATCTCTTCTGCAAAGAGTTTCTTGAACAAGAAGCCTGTCGTGTAGACATAGCCTAACTGAGAAACTATGGTTAAACTCTGGCTGCCAGACAAGGGGCATGTGTGAACTAGCAGATCTTGTCCATTTCCAGGCACTTCAGACTAAGTCAGTGATGGGCACCCTAAGTTAGTTAGTGGATCACATGAGTGGCCCTCCATCATCTCAGTGGGCTGCAAGATTGTCCTAACCAAGATGGTCTTCCGGGAAAGGCTAGTTTTGCTAACTGTGCTTGCCCACCTAGAATTTGCTGGATGTGCTGACTGAACCGTAGCAGCGCTTTGACTGGATGCAGAGGGAACATATGGCTCTCACAGTCAATGCTGTGTGCAATCAGCATGCACCTCACTGCACATGCCTTTGCTTTATGTATGTGTCATATAAACAGGGTCTGAACCACTGCTTTCAATGCAGCAAGCTGAAGCGGGAGAGCAGCCCTGGGTGTGGTTATGCTCACTCAATTGTTTAGCCCTGCAAGATAATTAACTGTTGATATGTAAATACAACTCATGCTGGAATGGGGAAGGAATCCGGGGTGTGGTTATGTAAATCCAGTTCAGCCAGTGCTAAAGGCCTGATGGATGGTCAATTGTTGGAATGGAATGTTGCGTATTATAACTAATTTTGCTGTAGTAGGGTCATAAACCATGTTAATCCTAAATGTAGGAATTGTAAAATATGACCACCAGTGCTTGCAGAAGAGACACTGTCATTGTAAAGGGTCTCAGATGGACAAGCTTCCCCCTTCCAGATTCGAGTAGACTGAGTTGGGGGCAGGGAGGGGGGAAGGAGCTTGAGCCAGACAGCCAGCTACATGCCCTCCGGATGTGAGCTGTAAGACTGGTTTGACCTGTCTCCTTTCCCCCTTGTTCAAAGGATAGACCTAAAATAGACTCCATAAGGAGTCTCTTTGTTATTCCAGTGGAAGCTGGAATCTTTTGGCCAACCTAGGCAGTGGCTAAGAGCTGAAGTCACTAGTTTGGCCTGGAGCCAGACCCATTGTGACCGGTGGGGCGGTTGGCAGCCGGTAGGAGTAGCAGCAGATGGCCAGCAGGGTGGCTGGCAGGCGCAAGCTGACCACAGGAGCAGCACAAAGGTGGCATGGCCTCAGGCTCAATGAGTGAAGTCATCAGGGTAATGTGTCTGGGTCTGCACTGACTGGACAGAGCTGTAAGTGGGGCATTTGAAGTGGGGTATGGAGAAAGTTTGGGTATGTGAATGGGACTCTTACATTGTTGGACAGAAAAAAAACAACAAATCGTCTGGTAGCACTTTACAGACTAACAAAACATGTAGATGGTATCATGAGCTTTCGTGATACCACTTCTTCAGATGACAGGAGTTATAAGTTTAGGATGTGCACACCCAAAAGAAATAAGAGAGGGGAAGAGGAGGGGGGAGGGAAAAATGAAGGGGGTGGGAGACAGAGAGCTAGAGGGGAATCAGTAAGTATAGTGAGCCTAAGAGTCAAAGGACAGTGCTCAATCCAGTTGAGCTGGGACAGTTACTCATGGGTTGGTTATGAACTCTGGTTGTGGTATTTTCCCAAGCTAAGGCCATGTGACTTCTCTCCCTCTTTCATTAAAAGTTTCTTTTCTATGCTCAGACTCTGTGCTTGTGAGTGCGGAAGCATTGCCTCTCAGAGGCACCCAGGGGTGTGTAAATTTCCCAGGCTACTGGGTGGGGGCTCAAGACTGTTCTGTGTGAGATGGATTAAAAGAAACCCCTAGATATTGAACCCGGCCCTGGCTGCTGCTAGCGCTACCTGGCAGAAGGGTTACAGTCACTTTAGTAATACTGGTAGGAAAAAAAATTACACAGCCAGAAACCAGTAGAATCTGGCAACCTGTGCATAAGCAACAGTAAACAAAATGTCTCCTGGGCCACACTCAGAAACCCTGATGGGCCACATGCAGTCCATGGGCCGCAGGTAGCCCTCCACTGGCCTAGGTTGAGTCTTTCAGGCCTTGTATATGCAGGAAAACTTTACCAATTACACAGGTATAGATACATTTGAGCTGGGAGGAAATGGTTTTCCTGCCTAAAAGGTGTTTTGAGATTGACATTTTTCCCAATCTTGAATCAGAACAGAGTGAAATTCCGAAAATTGTTACAAATCAATACAAAAAAGGAAAAGAAAATGAAGATCAGGTGAACTGAAACATTTTGTTTTGATAATTTTGAAATGTGCTGTGACTGTTTTTACTACAAATTAACTAAAAAAATGACAAAGAAAACTGCTTCAAACTGGAAAACAATATTTTCATTTAGAAAAATTGCATTTTGAATCAGATTTGTCAAAGTCAAACTTTTCCTATGAACAGCCCACTGGCTTTTAGCTCATGAGGTAGAGACTCATGCACAAAGTTCCAGAGGTTCCCAGGTTCAATTCAACCTGTAGGCAGTATACCTACATGCTACAGAAAGATGCTTAAGGAGATGCTTACAGACTACTCAGGGTACGGCTAGACTGCGAGGATATATTGGAAAAAGACACGCGCCTCTGCATTTTGCGTATCTTTTTCCGATACTTTTGTTGGAAGAGGCTTTTCCGAAATTTGGCCCATCTAGACTGGGCCAAATTTCGGAAAAAAAACCCTCTTTCGAAAGCCCCCTTCTTCCTCATGGAATGAGGAATACAGGGGTTTCTGAAAGAGTGCATTTGCTCTTCCGCAAAAAAAAAGCGGAAGAACAAACGCGTTCCCTGGATGTGGCAGAGTTTTTCGGGATACCTTTGGTATCCCGAAAACTCCCCGCAGTCTAGCCATACCCTCAGACTTCCAGCACCAGAGATGAGCACTGCAGTCTTTAACAAGGCACCAGAAAATGAACTGCTTAGTCATTCCCCAAATCAAAATCTTTCATTTTTATTTTCCTGATGTTACATTCTTCCCAAAGAGACTTTCATTACTGTCTCAGAGAGAACATCACCACATCCACTTCCAGTACTCCTCCCACCAGTTCTCGCTGTGTCACTGCCTGTTTATTCATCCAAATGCAGCCAGGCCAAACCAGTAGGTTTGTGTGATCTTTGCATTTAATCAGCCCTGCGAAAGGTAAGAACCTCTTCATTCCATATAGGAGTTTAAACCAGATTCCAGGTCTGGGAAAGAAAGGGAATCACATGTATTGAGGAGCCATTTCTGCTGACTTTCGCTCACATGGACCTTTCCCTGCCTGATCCTCTGAGACAAGTTCTTTGCCTCAGATACCAGTGCAGCCAAGACAGTTCCTTTTTCTCTTTGTGCTGCGTGCTAGTGTCCCACACTAAGTAACTACAGACACAAAGAGGATGAAAACCAGAATTACAGCACTAGCCACTAGGTGTGGACACTGGCTCTGCTGGGTGAGAACAGACTCTTGGTCAGACTCTTGCCTAGTGCTTCACAGGAAACCCCTTCCTCACATATTATGCCTCAGGCTATGTCTAGACTGCAGGCTTCTTTCGGAAGAAGAGAGCTTCTTTTCCAGAAGAGAGCTTCCGAAAAAACTTTCCCAAAAGAGAGCGTCCACACGGCGAAAGTGCATCGAAAAAGCAATCGACAGATAGCATCCACACTGAATGGACGCTCTCTCGCATGTAAGCTGTGATTACTATGGATGGAATAGCCACCAGGGCACCTGTGCTTTTTCCTCTTCCCTCTTCTTTTGAAAGAACTCCCTCTTCCCCGTCCACACACGCCTTTTTCCAAAAGAGCTCTTTCGAAAAAAGGCTTCTTCCTCGTAGAAAGAGGATTACCAACTCCGGAAAAAACCCTCAGTTCTTTCAATTTACTTTAGAAAGAACATGATTGCAGTGTGGACGTTATTCAGGTTTTGTTGGAAAAAAACGGCCATTTATCCAACAAAACTCTGTAGTGTAGACATACCCTCATTACCAGGGGCGGCCCATGCATACAGGCAGACTCGGCAGTCGCCTAGGGCGCCGCATTAAACGGGGCGCCCAATGATGACGCACTGCCATTGAGGGCTTTGGATGCGGGGGCACCGATCGCGCATTCCACCTAGGGCTCCAGTTGCCAGCAGCTCGTCTCAGAGGTGGGGGCGCTGATTGCGCACCGCCTGGGGCGGCTTATCTCAGGTCACCCCTGCTCATTGCGCAGCATGATCCCAGACTGGAGAAAAGGGGGACTCTACTTAACCTCTGCAGATGTTGCCTGGAAGCAGGCTGGCTAGTACCTCTATCTGTGCTAGTAGCACCACTGATACTGCTCCCATAAATGTAACTAGCCCTATTTTAAATCCAGTTTTTGTATCTCACTAAGGGCATGTCTACACAGCAGGGCTAACGCTGAAATAAGCTACACAACTGGAGCTATGTCAATTGTGTAGCTAAAGTCAAAATAGCTTATTTTGGCTTTTGGCACTGTCTACACAGCAGGAAGTCCAAGTTAGAGTACTCTTCCTCTGACTTCCCTTACTCCTCATACAATGAGAGTTACAGGAGTCGGAGTAAGCAGTCCTCCAGCTTGATAGTATTTTGACATTATGTCAAAGTAACTGCTTGCTGTGTAGAGTTGGACTATGTTATTTCGGAATAACGGATATCATTCCGAAATAATGCTGCTGTGTAGACGTAGCCCAAGTGACCTTCCTAAGCAGTGAATTGCCAGCTGTCAACCTCCCACGTGAACTTGCATTTCCCTTTACTGCTTCTGAATGTATTAATTTCTCTGGGAACATCTTTACGTTTGTAAGTTAGGGTTGAGAGAAAAATCAGGACAGATCCTTTCATAACACACCTCATGCAGAGGGCAAGGGGGAAATTCCCCCAGAGAGTCATGCATGATCCCAGCTTCTTGCATCTTATTTGTTTTACTTTCCAATCCAGCTGAATAAGCTGCAGGCAAAACCCACGGAGGATGCTGGAGACATAACAGGCACTGAGGAACAGGAGGGAGATCCCCTCAGTGATCAAGGGGTTCAGCCAGGGGCTCTCAGCTAAGGCTGTTGAGCAGACTCATTATTCTCCCTGTAAATGGTCTCAGTGCCACTAGACGGGACAGTGTAGCGCACCCAGCAGATGTGTGGGTTACAAGCTGTGTGATCACTGTGGACTTCAACTTGCGGTGTATTTGGAGACACAACCAAGGAGAATATAAATTTCAGCACCAGCACTTAAGAAACCCTGCTGAGTGGGCTCAGGGGGAAGAAGAGGGTTTGCTGTCTCTTGCATCACTTCTTCTCACATGGGAAAAATACTGAGAGAGGAACAAGAAATTAAAGTAAAATGAGCCAACAAATAAACCTCCCAAAGTTAGGGAGAAAATGGAAACTCCCCTCTGCACTCCACAGAACTTCAGTCCCTTCTCCTAAGGCAGAGGGACCTTGGGTGCGCAGAGGACACACATCCTATCCTACAGGCCTTGTGGGGTTTCCCTGGGGTAGATCATTCCTCCCTGGGATGTTGCTCACCCCAGACGTTATACCCTGAGAGGAGAATCCTTCTAAATGGGTGTCTCCCAGGCAGACACTGACTGTGAAAGCACTAGCAGCCTGTCCCCCATGGAGCTGCTGTGACTGGGCTGGGTGCTGGGGACCGAGGACCTGGGGAAGTCACAGGGACTCCGACTGGGTGGCTCTAGGTGGGCTCCTGAGAGCTGGATTGCAGCCCCACAAGCTTTTTTGAGGATTGGGGGGATCAAATCCCACTAGCTGAAGGAACGGTTAAGGAGGGAGCCCTGAAGGAAATGCTGCCCATTAGACCACTTAAAGGGTGTCCCAGGACACCCTGTGTCTGTGCATGCTCTGGGGCCTGAGCACCCATCAGCAGCCCCACTGATCAGCTCCTCCGCCAGTGGTGTTGTCAGTCAGTGCCTCCTACCCCCAGCAATCAGCTATTCAGTGGCATGCCCGAGGTGCAGGCGGCAGAAAGTGGTTAGGGGGGATGAGCGGGGGTAGGAAGAGGCAGGGTGGGGGTGGGGCCTGTGAGGAAGGGCTGGGAGGCAGGAGGCGAGCATGCCCCAGGAATCAATGAAGTGCACTAGCTTAATACGCTGTAACTGCGCCTCAAGCCACACTGCCCAAGGGCACCCTTGGTGCACAGTAAATAAGAGTGCCCACACAGGGAGTTAGTGCCAACACTCTCCTCCTGCTGCCCTGCTTACCTGTCTCAGCTGTTAAATCCACCTGCTCCCTCCTGTACCCTGTGAGAGTTACATGCGACTCAGCCAGTTTAGCTCCGCCAACTCCAGCCTCATTTCCGTGCTCTCTAGGGACTGGCTCCTTTTCCCCCTCGGCACTCCAACATGCCTGATCATGCCTCCTTATATCAGGTGTCTCTAGGGTGGCCATATTTTCCCACAGAGAAAACAGGGCACTGCATGGGGCTGGCCCACACCCAATCCCTTCCTGCCACCCACCCACTTAGGGTGGCCCAGCCTGAGCCACTCTCCTGAGCACCCCCTGCCTGTTTCTCTGTCCCCCACTAGAGGTCACACCTGCTTCTTGGCAAAACCATGGTTTTGATGATCAGTTGGCAAGAGGAATTCGAGAAAAATGCCCAGTTTTGCAAACAAACAAACAAACAAAAAACCTGGATGGCCAGGAGAGGGCTTAAGAAAGGTACTGACTGTCTTGGCCAAAAGAGGGCATACAGTCACCCTACATGTCTTGTTGTTCAAGTCATTCAAAGCTGGTTGAGATAAGGAAGTAGAGTACAGTATGTGCTGAGGGAATTATTCTGCCCTGGTACCCAGACCAGGGTGAGCTGTGAACTAGACAGTCTTTTCAATGCCTAGGAGCTACAGTCTTAGGATCAGTGTCTCAGCTGAAATCCTGCCCTCTTCCTGCACCTCAGCACAACAGGTGTTTGTGGCTATAACCCAATCATTGATTTGTTGTGGTATAGGAAGAATATGTTTAAACTGCTGACAAGAATCAATGGCCATAATACTTACAGTTTGAGTTTTTACAGAGGTTTTACAGCCCTTCTGCTCACATGATACTTGTGAACATTTATCCCAGACAGTAATTATTAGCAGGGCTTGCTGAGCGGCGGCGAGCCCCGCTCACCAGCCGTACGGTTCTGCGCTCTGCGCATGCGCAGATCGCTCTGCACCGGCTCTTCCGGGGTGTAATCTACTCGCCATGGGTGAGTAGATTACATTGTTTGTCGAGCCCTGATTATTAGGAATAGTAGCTATTTACTGTACTGCTAAGGCATTGTTTACACTGCAAGTGCAGCCAGATTAGAGGGTCCAGTTAAAACAGAAACATCTCCAGACCCAGCAGGGCTCAGTGTTGTTGATTTCAGCTGTGGGCTTTTCTCCATGAGACAAATGCACCAGTTTCACAGAGGCCATGTCTACACTATGAAACTATTTCGAAATTACTAAATTCGACTTAACTCCCAAATTAACAAATTTGAATCAGTGTGTTCTCACTACAGGGAAGCCTTGAAGTTAGTCCAACGCAGGCTCCCTTGATGTGGATGCGCTATCTTGGATTTAGATTTAACTATCTTGGGGGGTAGTTATTTCGAAATAGCAGCACCAGAGCATCCACACCACCATTATTTCAAAATAACTATTTCATAATTAGTGTTACTTTTGATGAAAAGCAGGAGTACAGATTTTGAATTTCATGGCCCATTATTTCGAAATAACGATCTTGGTAGTGTGGACACTCCTCTTACAAATTTGACCTTGTAGGAGTCTATTTCGAAAGAAGGTCCTAAGTAGACCAGGGCTAAATGAGTTTAGATGCTGACTGGGTTAAAATGGTCCATGAGGACACTGCAATTACTTTATAAAAGAGCCAAATAATAATTTGGTTTTGGTGATTTCTAGTTGTCTTGGTATAAAGCACAGTCCTAAACCACAGTAAAAGTCTGAACACAAGTGGGTTGCACCAATGTATTTAAACTGGTTTGTAAACTGCTGTAATTCAGTTTAATTCCATTAACAGACAAGCCCCTGTCCCTGCTCAAGAACATGGACAAAGCACCATCTTTGGTATAAGGTGGAACTGACTTATAGCAGAGTCAAGAGGAAATCCGACAAACCTAGTTATTTTTGCAGCTTGAACAGGACCTTGTTCCTGATTTTAACAAGCCCTGCTGCAGCATGTAGACAATGTAAGTTGTTACCTTGACCAGCCCTAGCAAGGTTAATATGGATAGGAAACCTCCTACAACATTTTGCATGGCAAACCCGCAGGTCTTGCCTTTCCCAGCCTGTCTCTTTCACCAAGTACCTGGGAGCTTCAATGACATCACAGGGCAGAGCTGACTGCACTTTGCTTGTTCCACTTAAGATATTTTCAGCAGTTTTCAGGTTTCTTCAAAATTGATCTAGTGTGAGAGTTTGGGCCCCAACATCATCCTCTACCACCTACCCCAATGACATAATAGCCCAGGGCTTTTCCAAACTCCCTGTGAGATGGGCAGATGGGGTTTCTGCCCTCAAAATCTAAGTGCTGCAGTTTTACAAATCCGATGAAATGTATTGGAGCAGGGACATTATTCCGGTTCCTGTTTCCATTTGCGTTTTGTTCTCCTGACACATGCATGACAGCACAATTCTCATTGTTGTGCTCACTGGGCTCCCCAGGTCTCCAGAACCTGTAAGAGAGAGAAGCTCATGTGTTAGAGATGCATCATTATAAATGTTGCAGGGGAAAGAGTTGTACAGGTTAGACCCCCTGGTCCGGAACCCTTGGGACTGATTGATCCCAGATGAGGGATTTTGCTGATCTAAGGGAGGTCATATCTGGCCCTCTTGCTACTACCACCCTCTACCCCCCGCTCTGGCCCCACCACCAGCCTCCCAGCTGGCTCCCCACCCTTGCTGCAAATCCACTGCTCTGCCAGGCCCTAGCCCTTTTCCTATTAAGCCAGGCAGGCCAGCTGTAGCCCACCTGACCAGGCAGCCCAGCTGCTAGGAGCCCAATCGCCAGCCCTCCACTGGACTCTCTGGTCTGGGAACATCTGTGCTCCTTCCAGACCATGGATGTTGCCAGACCAGAGAGTTCCGTTTTGCAGAGGTTCAACCTGTAGCTGGTGATGAGAGGAGAAGGAGAATTGCAATACTTGAATAAGCCACAGCACTCCTCTTTTAGTACAGTTCTCTGAAATAGATACAGAGCCTCTATCCATGTCCTGGAGTAAATCTTCTGCTAGACCAGAAATAAATAACTCCAGTCGAGGGTAAGGCTCTTTCTCTTTCTCTCTTTCTTTCTCTCCATTGCATACTAATCCTGGAACTTAAACAGAGGATAATAGCTGGTCTCCATGCCAGGAATACTCAGATAGATAGAGATAGTATAGAAATAGTTAGATAGATATAGAATAATTTTAGTTTGACATGGATAGATAGATAGATAGATTGAATAGATAGATTGAGATAATATAGATAAAGATAGATATAGAATACTTTAGAGTGACAGATAGATAGGGATATAACACATAAAACACATAGATAGGAGAGATAGATTGAGTAATTTTAGAGTGATAGATAGATAGATAGATAGATAGATAGATAGATAGATAAAAATGTTAGTGTGATATATAGAGATAGAATAGGTAGATGGAGATAGTATAGATACAGTTATGGATAGATAGATGGATGGCTAGAGAGAGAGAAAGAATTGATATAGATAGGACTAGAGAGAGATAGATAGAATATATATATATAGATAGAGATATATATATATAGATAGATAGATAGATTGAGTAATTTTAGATAGATAGATAGATAGATAGATAGATAGATAAAAATGTTAGTGTGATATATAGAGATAGAATAGGTAGATGGAGATAGTATAGATACAGTTATATGGATAGATAGATGGATGGCTAGAGAGAGAAAGATAGAATTGATATAGATAGATAGATTATAGCATATAGATATATAGATAGATAGATAGATATATGCATATAGAATAATTTTAGATATAATATATAATAGAGATAGAGAGATACAGATAAATAGATAGATATAGAATAGGTAGATGGAGATAGTATAGATATAGTTAGATGGATGGATGGATAGATGGAGAGAGAGAGAATTAATATAGATAGATAGATTGTAGTATAGAGATATATAAATAGATAGGTAGATATAGAATAATTTTAGATATAACGTAATAGAGATACATAGATAGAGAGAGAATGGATATAGGTTGATAGGGATAGAATCAATATAGTTGGATATACATAGATCGATTATAGAATAGAGATATATAGATATATAGATACAGAATAATTATAGATTCTATATTAGAGATAGATAGAGATAGAATAGGTAGATGAAGATAGTACAAATATAGTTAGATAGATAGATGGATAGATAGAGAGAGAATTCATACAGATAGATTATAGTATAGAAATAAATAGATAGATATATGGATATAGAATAAATTTAGATATAATAGAGATAGATAGATATAGAATTGTTAGATGGAGATAGTAGATATAGTTAGATAGATAGAAGGATGAATAGATGGATAGATATATATAGAGAGAGAAAGAGAGAATTAATATAGATAGAGATATATAGTTAGATATGTAGATATAGAATAATTTTAGATATAACATATAATAGATAGATAGATAGATAGATAGATAGATAGATAGATAGATAGAGATAAAATAGCTATAGATAGATAGGGATAGAATCGATATAGATGGATATACATAGATTGATTATAGAATAGCTATTTATATACATACAGAAAAATTATAGATTCTATAATAGAGATAGATAGATGTAGTTAGTGTGTTAGATGGGATAGAAAGATACATAAATAGATATAGTTAGAAATATCTATCTATCTATCTATCTCTTACTAACTATATCTATTCTATATCCATCTATCTAACTAGCTATTTCTATTCTTCAGAGGGGTAACCGAGTTAGTCTGTAACAGGAAAAACTTAAAAAACAACAAATAGTGTGGTAGCACGTTAAAGACTAACAAAACATGAAGATGGTATCATGAGCTTTCTTGGGCACAGCCTGCAATACATATTGGACAAACTGGACAGTCCCTGCGGGAAAGAATTAATGGACACAAATCAGATATCCAAAAAGGGAACATACAGAAACCTGTTGGTGAACACTTTAACCTCCCTGGACTCTCATTAAGAGATCTCCAAGTTGCTGTTTTGTTACAGACCAATTCCACAAGCCAAATACACAAAGGATTGGAACTCCACTTCATTCACAAGTTTAATTCTCATGCAAATGGTTTAAATAGCGATATTGGATGGCTGGGACATTATCAACCAACCAAACAATGAAGGTGCCAATGGTTCTTTATGTCTGTGTAGAATCTAGAGTTAGTATTCTTCCTTTACATTGCAAACTAATGGTTTTTATCTGCCTCTTTTAACGATCTAGTCTTTAGGTGCTAATAGACTATTTCTTGATTTTCAGTTTTTCCTGTTACACTGGCTCGGCTTTCCCTTTGAAACTTATCTACCCACTGCATCTTTTTCTCCCCCCTCCAATTATTTCCTTCTCTCCCCCTTTCCCTTATTTATTTTTTGTTCTGGACATCCAACACTCTGTTCATCTGAAGAAGTGGGTTGTGCCCATGAAAGCTCATGATACCATCTTCATGTTTTGTTAGTCTATAAAGTGCTACCAGACTATTTGTTGTTTTTTAAGTATTTTTATTCTATATCTATTCAATATCTCCCTAACTAACTAACAATATCTATCTATCTATCTATCTATCTATCTAATCATAGAAGTGACAGAGCTTCTCCCATGTGCCTCCCTCCTGTAAGAGCCTTTGAGTGCTGCAGGCACCTATACATTTCCCACATGCTGCCAGAAGTACTAGAAGGTCAGAGAGTGACCCACCCTTGTCCTGCCCACCAAATCTGCCTCTTTCCAGTACTTGATAACTAGCGATGCTACTTATAAGCACCCCATTACCATAGTATTTGATCATCACAATCCTTAATTATTTTATCTTCACACACCCACTAGCAGGCAGGGCAATGCTATTATCCCTACTGTAGATATGGGAAACTTAAACCCAGTGTTGCTAAGTGACTTTCCTTAAGTCACACACAAACTCTGTGGCACACCAGGAAAATGAACCCACACATCAGAAGTTCCACGCTCGAACCCCAGTGCAGGGCCACTCTTCTATCCTGCCCCGACAAAGAAACATTGGTGGGATGGCCTTGCCTCTCCATCACTCCTGAGTGAAAAAAGGCCCCTTGGCCATTATCCTGTTCACCCTCTGTGTTTTGTCTCTTGTCTCCTTCAGCCGTTGTGTCTCTGGAGTGTTATCATTGTCCTAATGGAGGAAGATGCTTTACCACTCGTCAGTGCAGGGATGACCAGGATCAATGTATTACCATGTTCTTCCCTTTCAATGGTCAACAAGGTAGAGTCAGGGGAACAGGCTGGCATCACAGACACCTCAGGTTAATGTGGTACACAGCTAAGTATATAGCAGCCATATAGTATTTATGTATAGTGACACCTAAGTCTTTGACCATGCTTCCCAGCCATAGGTGAGTGTGGGAGGGGTCTTAAGAGAATTAACATTGAGTGTTCATCCCAACCCTGGCCATTGTACCCAGAAGGAGAGCTGCTGGATAACCACTGTGATACCACAGGAGGCAATCTGGTGTGAAGATGAGAAAGAGAGACAGAGCAACAAGGGAAGAGGGAGGATCAACAGGGAGAAGTAGCAAGGGAATGGATAAGGAGGAAGGGAAGAAAAAAGGGGCAGAGGAAGGGTGAGAATACTTAAGTTGGAGAACAAGAAGATGAAGAGGGAATAAGTGGTGATCTCACCCAAGTATGTCTAGTTACGAAACCCCTGGAGTTATTCTATCTCCCTCTCTCTCTCTGTCTCCCAGCTAAATATGCTAAGCGATGCTCCTCCACATACGAGTGCCAAATCATGAAGACCATGGGGGACTCTGTAGTAAAGGCCTTTTGCTGTGGCACTGACCAATGCAATCGATAGACAGGGAGTCCTGTGCTCTCAAGATCAACACAATAAGTGCTCCCTTCCCCTGGCAGTGTGACTGGACCTCCTCACTGAGGGGCCTTGCTGCCATCTCTCTCACACACACATTTTATTTCTATTTTAGAAAAGAACATGTTAGCTATGGATATTTTCAACAGTTGCACTAGTGTAAAGTATATTACAGCCCCAAATCTGCAGCAATTGCTTTGTCTTAATGTCCATTTACTAACATTTTTGCAATGTGACAACCTTTCTTGTTTAATTAATGCACAAAAATGAGGGCTGCTAATTCTGGTAACAGACTGGTGGTACAAACTTTCCCCTTTCAAAGCTCTGTCAATCTGGACTGTAGTACACCTGCCATTCCATTCTTGGGTTCCATTGTATTTCTGCCAGCTCATCACAATCCTTTGCCACAGCATCCCCTGCTACTCATTCTGCAGTAACTTTCAAACACCCCCGGCCCCAACAGAGCACCGTTTATTCCACTCAGTCCTGCTGTGTAGCCCCCTGATATTCTGGCCCTGGGCTTCCCACCCAGCCCTGCCAGTGCCCAGTCCTGTCTTTCTGGCCCCTTTCTATTCCAGCCTTGGGCTCTCCACATAGCTCTCCCAGTGTCCCTCAGTCCTGCTCTGCAACCCCCCTGCTGTTCCAGCCTGGGATCCCCATGGACGTCTGGGACATTGGGGTGGGAAGGAGCAAGCAATGACATGCCTCCCCACCCCACTAATCAGTAGGAGCACAGAACTCCTCCGGTCCCATAGACAGGAGCTGATGGCTCCTCCAGGTCCCCGCAGGAAGAGTCATCACTGCAGAGCCCCAAGGGACTGGGTTGGCTCTGCGGGCTCCTCAGGGTGGAAGCTCTCCTGCTGGGCCTCCTGGATCCTGACAGCCTCCCGATTGACCCCCCCCGGATGGCAGCCTGCAGCAAGAGCCTACAGCTCTCCCACCTCCTGGACCACAGCAAGGGCACAGACTGTGCCTATCTAAAAGCAGTCAGCATTTTTATTTCTGTGCATATCCCTGAGTGGTGTTGGGATATGTAAAAATCAATAGGTGTCTGGTATGGCTATGCATTAGTGGTTTAAACATGTTTAAACATTAGTCCTTTAAACATGTTTTTCCCCTTTGTCCTAGCAGCCTTAGACGATGGTTGCACTGAACAGTGTCTTGTTTTGTCTTCGCACTTGTGCTGTAAAAACATTTTCAGGGAAAAAGTGCTTTCCCCCTCCCTATAAGCTGCTGATTAAGACAGTATGTAATGCTGATTCAACTAAAAACCAGTAACAACAAACAGGGGTGGGTATAATTGTGTTCATCGCCTGCTTATTAATATTCATTGTGGAGGAGTTAACATTACTAAATAAGGTTCTAGGAAAAGTAGTGATAGACGTGTGAATTAGCATACTAGAATAGATAAAAGGGTGGAATTGGTGCCAAATTGTTGCTACTTGGAACGATGTGTTTGAGGTTAACGTGCATGGGCAATAAAACAGTTCCATTTACCCTATCTGCTCCTGGGTCGCCTGTTTCTTCTCTAACATCTGGCGTCATGAACAGGATCCCAGGGCAGAGTCATGCCTGATCATCACATCTCGATGGATCGCGTGGGTAAGTCTGACGGGCTTTTTACTGCAACAACTGTTGGGGATTTTATTAACATGTTGGTGGGGAAATGGGAGGGGATCCTTATGTGAATCTCTCCAGAGGTCATCAGGATTGGTCTGCCATCCAGGGGTGGGTGGAGGTGTCCCTGGTGTCCAGGGGCTCCTACTAGGGTTGTGCTGGTGCAGGTTCTGTGTGAGGGTCTGTCACGTTTGTGGGAGGAAGTTACTAACCTTAGAAGTAAAGTAGAAACTCTGCAGCAGATTGCTGAGTAGCAGCATGCTGTTAATCATTGGAGTGTGTGGACAGCGAGGATGGCTGAAACTGCATAGGCGATTTTTAATCACCTTAAGTCAGAGAACCTGGACCTGAAGGGTCAAGCAGATTCCTTAAAGCAAACTTCTCACCCCTACTCCTCCTACTTCTTTTACCCACTCTACCCCCCGCCACCCTTCTTTGAAGCAAAATTCCTGTTTCCCTCACCCCCTCTCTTCAAGGAGAGGAACACAAACATAGGACATTTGAAAATTTTAAGAAAGGGACTAGGAGGTGTGGGGGCTAGTTAAAAAGTCCACTCTCCTTACTAAATGAATAGAGTAAGCCTGTGTCCATGGAGAGGGACCATTCAGGAAGAAAAAACAGAAGGGCAGGGGCCAGCCAGCTCAGCACAGGGACTTGAGGCAAAGGAAGGTGTGGGAGCAAACCTCCTAGAGAGGGCTGGAGAGTGGCATTGCCACTGATGCAGGCGAATGAACTGCTGCTGCACCCGGGGAGCACAGCCACTTTTTTGTAGGTCCTACAAAAATAGAGAACATTTGAATGGCACAGAAATAAAACCCTGCAAAGCCGGGTGTTTGAAATACACAGGGCAGCCAGCCCAGGCAGGATCCCTCGGGGCAGAGGGTTGGGCCCAGAGAACACTGAGCCCCATGGACCACTGGCAGAGAATGCCAGGCACAGAGACTGCACACAGAGAGCACAGCTGGGGGGACTGGGCAACTGGTTGGAATCACAAGCAGGACCTTTCCATTCTGACCAATTGCCTGCTCCAGTGGAAAGGCCTGCCTCCTATGTGAAGCGGCTTGTGGCCCCTCATTTCCATTTGGCACAAACTGTTCTGCAGCTGAATTCTGCAGCTAAAAAGGGTGACTGGTCCTGCCTGAACTGTTCTTCCCATAACTATGCCCACTGAGGGGCGTGCGATAAGCCCCAGCACTCTTCCCCAAGGTAGCTGCTATTCAATAGGGAGGCCAACAGGCCAGTCCGCAGAGTTGTCCCCTCTCCATGGATCAGTTCGGTCGCCCAGTGATCCGAGGGTGGGTGAATGATGGGCCTGAAGGGATATACCTTTTAGATTCCGGATCAAGCTTGAATTTGGCAACTGGCCCAGCCCCATATACAATTTAAAGGGGCTACGGGGGGCCAAAGTTGGGGAATTGAGCAACTTGGATGATTTATACCTTCAGAAGGAGAACATTTTGAGTTTGCTCCCTGGGTTATTGGCCCTGACATTCAGCTAAACATCAAAGGGATCCCCAGTTTAACACATGTAATCACTGATTTATGTAATCACCAACTATGGTCCGTTCCTGATGGACCGGGTCAAGTAGGCCCCATGAGTTTGGTGTGTAGTGGCAAAGAGTCCAAAACTGGGACTAATTCCCTGGGGATGGGAAGATCGATCAGCCTGGGCAAGGGATAGCTTGGCTGCCCATCAGCTCCAAACCTCAGTGAGAATTGAGGGGGGGACCCCTCCTGCAGTCAGATAATATCCCATCCCTTGGGCTGCCATCCAAGACCTTTCCACTACCATAGAAATCCTGGCGCAGCGAGGTCTCATTGTACCTGCAGCTTCCTGGGCCAATGCCCCAGTATGGCCCTTACGTAAACCTGATGGGTCCTGGAGGTTAACCATCGACTACCGGGAAATGAACCGTGTCACTCCCCTCCTTGCTCCTTTGGTAGCCTGCCTCCCTCAAGTGATTGCCTGAATCCAGCCAGGAGATGGATGGTTCCCAGTGCCAGATGTATCTAACAGCTTTTGGTCTATTCCTTTGGCCCCAGAAAGCCGATGGGAAACTAACTTTCCTTGGCAGGGATCACAGCGTCAGTGGTGTGTTCTGCCCGAAGGCTACAATAATATCCCCACCCTATTCCACTGGGAGCTCAGGCAAGTTCTGGCTGCACTGGGTCCTGTCAGTCAGCAATGCATTCAGGATATGGATGAGATCTTCATCAGGGGTGAGAGAGGGAGGAGGTAGCTGCTGCTACAGGGAAGTTGTTCAAGGTCTTGGAAATGTAGGACTGAGATTAAATGGGAGGAAAGCTCAGCTAGTTCAGACTTCTGTAACCTTCCTGGGAGTAACCACTGAGCCAGGAAGAAGAGCCATTGATTCTAACTGGGCTGCAGTAATTGCCCAATTACCTCACCCCACTGATGCTAGGGCTCTAGCTTCTTTTATTGGGCTAATTGGGTTTTGCAGAGAATTCATTTCCCGATGTAGCACTTTTTTTATGGTCCTTGCAAACTTTGCTCTGAGCTCCCCGGTGGGAATGCACACCTGTGTGTGTGTGTGGGGGGGGGGGGGAATGGCAGCCAGAGGGCACAGCTCATGCCCAGTGATCCCCGTCACAAGGTGTCTCCCTTCCTTGGTGTTGGCCCCAGGCCCCGTCCCCAATACACCCTCTATGTGGTGTGGGCTCCCAAACAGCTGATTTCTAAGAGGAGGACACAGAGAAAAAAAAAGGATCAAGCCCAGACAAGCTGGTACGTGACAGATGAACTGTAAAACTGGCTGGGAGAGGGCATAGTGAGAGGCGTAATAGGGAATTCAGATCCCTATTGTGCAAGAGTTCTTGCACAAAAGTTCTTGCTCAAGAGCGCGTCCATACTGCCATGTGCTTTTGCGCAAGAGCATCCATGGCAGTGTGGACGCTTTCTTGAGTAAGAAAACTCTGATGGCCTGTAAAATATTTGCTGGCCAAGTCCTCGAGTCGCTGGCCCTGCCGGTCTTGGTTGCCCAAACCCTTGTCCACTGAGGGTATCAAAACCTGATTGGTTGGGCGGTAAGTGGGCTCGAGAGTGGGGAGGAAAGGGGGACTCGGGCCCACCCTCTCTCCGAGTCCCAACCCAGGGCCCTAAGGTCAAGGGGTAGTCTTCCACCCCCTGGACCTGACTGACGGGGCATTTCCCTTAACGCGCCAGTCCACGGGCTTACATCCCTAGCTCCACCCTGGGTTGCTTCCTTTCCCTTCCCTCTTACCAGTTCTTCCGTCCCTCTCTGGTTTCCCTCACAGAGTCCTCCAACCGTCGTGCCCCTTCCTTTGTCGGTCCTTCACCCCTAATTCCTCCTCCCTCCAGCTCTCCCTCTGCCCTGTTTGAACTACCATCCTCACCCTTTATCTCCTCCATGCTCCCTCCCCCCCCCCGACCTTAGCGTGCCCTTATTTACATCCGGGGTCTCCGCCCCGGCCCAATCTCCTCCGTCCCTGCCTGAATCGCGCCACCCCCTATCAGCTGGAGGAGCGTCTGGTTGCCTAGCAACCTCCGCGCCGCTGGCCGTGGGTGTGCCGATGCCCACACCGGTGCCGGCCTCTGGCTCCCGGTGTTCTGCAGCCTGCCGCGACTGATCCTGCTGCAGGGCTTGGCGGCCCCTCGTTCCTGCCACTCTGTGGCACTTCCCTGTCCGGGGGGGAGGGGCTGTGAGTGCGGGGGCCTTCCTGCCCCATCACATGGCCATTTTAGCCATAGGGGTTTCTTGCGCAAGAAACCTCTGTTCCTGTCCACACTGCCTTCTTGCACAAGAGGGCTTATTCCTGTGGGGTGTGGAAACCATTTCATATTTAGCTAGAAGCCATTCTATATAACAGAATCCATTTCAGTTTCTTGCTCCTGCATGTACGCCAGTGAGATGAGCCGTTGGTATGTGTTAATGAACTATTTTAAGCTGAAGCTCATACTCCCTAAAAACCTGTTTCTTTCTGTGCTGATAACCATTTCACTTTGAAGTTTGTTTTGATGGAATGCCCTGGCATCAGATTTATTTGGTTAAGGGTATAAAATACTAGGATTGATTGTGCTGAGCAGCCTTAGTAGGCCTGGCTCTGCTGGGGGTCACGTTTAGCTCACTCTTGCCTTATTGATCAATAAAGCTGTTTGATTAGCCGCCTAAACACATGGAAGTTTTTGCTTCAACAGGGGAGAGAAATAACTCTTGTGCAAGAAGCCCTCTCTTCTGATGCTTTTCTATAAATTTACTTGTGCAAGAACGCGCATGCAGTGTAGACGCTCCGCAAGTTTTTGTGCAAGAACAGCCATTTTGCACAAAAAGCCTGCAGTGTAGATGTAGCATGGAAGTTCACTGTGCCCCTTTTAAGACAGAGTGTCTGGATTGCTGATAACTTTCGATTTGAAAGTGTGTGTGAATGCAGACTGCCTCGCTGTTATGGGCAGTTCTAACTTTCCCTAAGTGACAGTACAAAAGGGATGTGGATGATTTATATACCTGGTTAATATACCTGGCTCATATTATAACCCTTTGGAGGGAAGGGTTAGCAGACGGAATCAAATCTGAAAATAAAGGGGAGCAGGTTAACCCCAAGTAGGGAAGGAGGATGTGTATGCACAATGCTGAAATTTGAAAACAGGGATAAAAGGGGCCTGTTATTATGCGTGATACTCCTACCTTTTAATTCAACCCCCCTAGGATAAATTAAGGACTAGTCAAAGATTTCAGGAAGGTGTTGGTTGCGTTGGCCTCAGAGATAAATTGTCTAATGAAAGGCCTGGTAAACATCCACTTGCAAAAGATTTGGTGTTGGTGTTGGTGTTGCTGTTTGACTCTGGGATGGATTTAGTGTTCATGGGTAACCCTGTAACAATATATAATGCAGATGATTTTCTTTTGGAAAAGGGAAAGCCTTTAAGCAGGCTGGGGTGGCAGTTGGAAACACATCCTGTGTGCGGTATAAGAAGGAAACCGAGGTACACCACCTCATTCATTTAATGATTGAACAGTAGAATAATTCACCCTAAACCCGGGGTCACCAACCAGTAGATTGATCGTGGGGGCTCAGCCAGTCAGTCGCAAGGAGGTGTTCCCAACCCCCCTTGCTCCTCCCACTCCCAATGCGGAGCCTGCGCTGGCACTTCAATCTCCTGCCTCCAGCAAATTTGGAACTAGCTCCGGCTTCCTGTGGTATGTGTCTGTGTGGGAAGTCCTGAGGCTCCACACCAGATCTGGCTTCTCAGGAAGCATGCTTTCTGTTGTGGGCAGGGGGAGGAGCAGCGTGCGCTTCCTGAGAAGCCAGATCTGGTGCGGAGCCTTGGGACTCTCCCCCCCCCCACACACACACACACCCCGCAGGAAGGAAGCAAGCAAGCAAGCACGGGGAAGGAAGGGAAGACAAGAAAGCGTGTGCTCCTCCCCTGCCCACAACAGTGCGTGCGCTTTCTTGTCTTCCCTTCCTTTCCCATGCTCTGGGGAGGCAGGGAGAGGGAGGGGTTTAAGATGGTGGTGCAGGTTCTGAAGCGGTTGGATTTTTTAAAGGAGCTGCACATGCGCTTTCGTTCAGCGCTGCCCACAGATCCTGCCCCAGAGATCCTTGTCCCTGGAGATCCCCAGGCACCAGCCGAGCTACTCCTGCCCCCCTCTCTCCTGGCCAGACCCGCACCAGCAACCTGCCCCCTCCTCCAGGCCAGACCTTCCACCAGCAACCTGCTCCTGCCCCTGCTTCCCTAGCCAGACCCCCACCAGCACCCTGCTCTTGCTCTCTGGCCAGACCCCCACCAGCACCCTGGTCCCAGGCCAGACACCCACCAGCACTCTGCTCCCTCCCTCCCAGCCAGACCCCCAACAACATCCTGCTCCTGCCCCTTGGCCAGACATCCACTAGCACCCTGCTTCTGTCCCCTCCCTCCTGGCCAGACATGCTCCTGTACCCTACTTTCTACCCAGATTCTGCACCCTCATCCCTCTCCCACTCACTGGCAGCCCTCTCCCGCACCTGGATCCCTCATTGCACGAGGAGTAACAGTTAATTCGAGGGAAGGGTTTTGGATCGGACTACCGTGTCTACACGCGGCAAGTTAAATCGGGCGACCGGCATTTTAAAATGGCGACCAGCCGTGAATATACTAATCAAGCGCGGGATATTTAATTCCCATGCTTCATTAGCAACTTCGGTATGCTTCATTTGCCTCCTTAGTCCAAACTAGGGGGGCAAGTGTAGACATACCCTTAGAAACTAAGAAAACATGCAGATGGTATCATGAGTTTACATGGGCACAACCCACTTCTTCAGATGAACTCCTTTGGTTACCTTGAACATAATTAAATAAAATGACATCATATATATAGTAGCCCAGTGTCTGTGAGTCTGTAACGCCGAAATGCTGGCTATTCCCTCTGGGCGGCGCTGTTGCCTGAAATGCTGGCTGTTCCCTCTGGGCGGCCCATGCTGCATGGGGAGTGCGGGGCCCAAACGGCCGCTTGCGCCACTTGCTCCCCTGCGGCGGCCTGGCTGAGCGGCACATAAGTCAGCCGAGTGCCACGGTGGGAGGCGAAGGGGGGCACGGTGGTGACGTGCGGTGTGACAGCGGCTCCAGGCCCCGTCCCCTGGCCATGTATGTCACTGCCCTGCCCCCCTTTGCCTCCCGCCGTGGTGCTCGGCTGACTTCTGCGCCGCTCAGCCAGGCTGTCACGTGGGAGCAAGTGGCGCAAGCGACCGTTTGGGCTCCGCGTTCCCCATGCAGCACAGAGTGCAGAGCCCAAACAACCATTTGGGCTCCACGGTCCCCTGAGTGAGAGGCAGGAGGGGGAGGGGAAGATAAAGAGAGAGACAGCGAGAGAGGCAGGAGGCAGAGGAGAGCTGAGAGAGAGAGAGGGGGAGGCAGTAGGAGGAGGAGAAAGAGAGACGGAGCGAGAGACCGGAGGCTCAGGAGAGAAGACCGACATGGAGGAGAGACCTGAAAATCCCGTCTTATGATGGGCTAATTGCCTAGTATGTTTTAGGTTCTTTTTAAATGAGCACCATAGGTATGCAAGCCAAGATAAATATATCCTAAACTTCAGTAGAGACTCAGGCAAGTTTAATGACCTATTCATACAATTTGTTATTTTTGCATCAATACTGACGTCCCTGCCTATCCCCAGCCACCAGAGCCTTTCCAGACTATGAAGAACAATGTCAGGACATTCTGGCTTTGAGGGTATACAGCTGTGCTGCCAGCCTAGAAGGTCATCAGGGAAAGGGCTGCTGGAAATGGTAGTTGCCTGCCTGACAGACTCATCACAGCACTAACTACAGCTGAGTTGCTGGAAATCTTTGCCAAACTTTTTTTTAGAGGCATTTGTATTTCTCAAGATTTGGAAAATTTTGACCAGTTCTAATTGCTAATGAAAAAACACATGATCTAAAGGTCTTCTTCCAGTTAGACTATAGCAGCTTCCATTGCCATACGTGGGAAGAGTACATCTGACTGATGACAACAATAAGCCCTTTTCTGTCAAAGAGTGAAAAATGTCACTCTTCCCTTTGATTTGGAAATATATTTTTGTTTCCAACCAGCTGTAGACAGTCTGGATACAACAAGGTCTCTTGTGAAACTAAAGAACCAGCTTTACAATATTTCAAGAACATGCATCCCATCTGCAGTGCAATCATTTTTTGATCTTTAGTTAAAAGATTTGGAGGACAGTTCCATCCAGAAAAATGTCCCGGGTAAGTATCTATATAACAAATAGGTTTGAAAGTAATCAATATTAGAACATTCACATTTGCTTCACATGTTTTGTTTTTCTGGGAAATGTTAACAAAATGCTATTGCAAAAGGGTTCTGTATTGCAACCAACACCCACACGGTGTAGTACTACATGACAAGTGACTCTGGGTTGCAAAATCTGATCAAAAAGCAAATGATTTAGAGCTGTATTTATTTGCTCCATGTTAGCACTTGCAGTTTATATAACCCCTAGTCAAAGCCGTGTATGTTCTGTTCAGAGTATGTTGCAAGACCTGGTATCTGTAGAAACAGGATAAGCCAGGAAAAGCCTCACACCACAGCTCTAACAGATATGAGAATTTCAAAAGAAAATTTAAATAGGGATTATTTAAAAACAAATTTCAGCTTGAAGATGACAGAGTAGGGAGATCAGCACAACAACATGCTTCTTCCCCTAACCCCCATACATAGGCTGAGAAAATGGTGTTAGGAGCAGATAAAGAGGGAGAGCCCCAGAATCACCTGTCAGAGTGTGAGACTGTCATTCCTATGGAGGAAAAGAATGAACTGATCAGATATTACTCTCATAAATTATGGAGTGCTTCTGGAGTACCTCCACTGAAGTCAATGGAATGGTTCCACCATGAAGCCGTGTAAGCAAGAAGCCACTCACAGCTCCTTATTTCCTCGAGGAAAATGGGAGCGGGGAGACAGCCTAATTCTCCTCTTTAGGAGAAGTGATCAGAGGGAAAGCCTCATGCAGGCAGCACCTCTTTCATAACTTCTCAGATATGATGGGACCTGATTCTGGCCTCTTCTGTCATAAAACAAGAATGAGGGATTGTTTGCTGCTATGAGACTGGGCCTACCCATAATGTGAGCCTCAATTAACTGTGGAGGAGTGGCCCTTCTGGCTGATAAATGTCAAGGTTGAGTGTCAGGAGAGGCCCCTGTCAACAGCCCCAGAACAGCTGGGGAATGCTAACTGTTCAATCCCTTCTGTGAACTGCTGTACATTGCCCCTCCGTCACATGACTTAGCAGCACTTGCATGCCTTCACCACCATGCTCTGCACTGCAGCTCTCCCAATACCACACTAGTTCCACACTGACCAGTCGCAGTCTAGCCTGGCCTGCTTCCCAATGGTGATTGTCAGGTTGGGAGGCCATGTCAGCCCCTAGCTCTGCTAGACAGCGGGGTAATGGACAGTTCCGCACACAAACTCAGAAAAGTGCCCTACGGCATCCTGAAACCACTGCTAGTCATCTCCAGCCTGAATAACCGCCAGGTCCCACCATTTTGTGCTCATGGACCGGTGGAGTTCACCAAAACCACATAGTACATAGATATGTGCAGGGAATCCACCCCCTCATCCTCCATCATTCCAAGGACTGGACGAAGCCTACTGGGGCCTCTCTAGTACAAGATCTGCTTTTCACAGTTACTAAGTTACCTGTGTTCATGTGTGTCATGCTGAAAGTTTTCAAAATGGCACCAGGGCACACATGGGATTAAGCAAGTCTGACCCAGTACTTTCTTGGCCTCTGAGATAGTTGGAATTGGTCCTGCTTTTGGCTGGGGGCTGGACTTGATGACCTCCTGAGGTCTCTTCCAGCTCTATGAGTCTATGATTCTATGAAGCCCATCGAACAAACACAAATAGTGTCTCTAAACAGGCATAGTGAGAATGATTTAAAATACAACTGTGCAACTTTTAAATATAGATATGATGCTAGTCAGTGACCTAAGGGCTATGACAAGAAAGCGTAATTATATGCATTAACCATATCTCATAGATATACTGCAGGGTGAAGGACCTCTTAGTGAGTTTTCTTTTGTTTACTTCAGCTGTCTAGGTTCGCTGAACATTTCCTCATATCTTTGGAGGATACACTGAGTCCTTTGTGCCTTGTGTAAGAGCTGCCACCATACATCCCAGCTTTTCACATGAACGCTGAGTCTCAGCCAACAGGAAGTGTTTCCACACAAGGTTACTCAAAGTTGTTATGGGCTGTTCTTTCCCTGTGCAAAGAGATTTTAAAACAAAGTCAACAATGCGGGAAATTCCATGTGTACTGGGTGAGTGCAGAGAGGCAGGGGAAGGCATGTGGGGAGGTATATAAGCAAGCAGTGCTACGCAGCAGCAATGAAACAGATCTCTTGGTGCTCCAGCTGTAAACCAGGTACGTGAAATCTTTTTTCCCTTGCTTAAACTAGCAGCATGAATAGATTGTGATTCCAGAGGATACTTAGGCATCTGAAAACTTTAGGATTTTTTTTTCAAATAACTTTACAAATATTGATTTCACAATATACACACAAATCCTGAAATATTTCCATCAGTAATAATTAAATTATTTACAGATAGGGAAAGCCAGAAAAGTGCTGCTTGAGAACTTGTTAGACTCAAAATTCAGTGATAGAAACTTCTGAACTGGGTTTGTTACAAATGCACTGGTGAATGAATAGTTAAATCAACAAATCATGTCTGGTTTTAGGATATCTACTTTGGATATCTTGACATGTGACATTGACACACAGAGTTTTTTGCTGTTTTGTTGTAATCATGTTGGTACTGGGATGAGAGCCACGAGGTGAAGGTGGTAATGTCTTTCATTGGACCAAATATGGGTAGTGAAAGAGACAACCTTTGGAACTCCAGAGAGCTCTTCTCCAGGTATGCGGAGCAAAAAAAGGGCTGATCTCTTTCACCAACCAAAGTCGGTCCAAACCCCCCCAAAAAATATTACCTCACCCACCTTGTCTTTCTGTTTGTTTGGATGTATGTTCTTATGCAAATGGGTTTCAGCCAGGTAGGCAGATGCCACCTGCTGTGACCACATTTCCCACTCCTGTTGGGAGGGGGCACATGGGAGAGCTGATCTCAGTCACACTCACTTATCTCCTGCACCCCCACACAGCTGCTTCCCATTGGGGCTCAGCAGAAGCCCTCCTGGCACCAAGTAAGTGAAGACTCTGAGCCAGGGGAGCAGGAAGGACGGGACCTTCAGCTGCTGATGTGGGAGCATAATTTAAAGGTTCCCTCCAACAACTTAAGCGTCATACCCACCTCCCCAGCTGGTAGCCCAGCTCTCCCCCTTGTCCTCAGTTCTCTGGGAAAGCAGCTATTTGTCCCCTACCTAACCTCTCCATGCAGAGCTGCCGCAGCAGCAGAAGACCTCCCTCCCTCCCTACTATGGCCAGCTGTCTGGTGCACATGCTATTGTTTACCTCTCCTGTCCTGGCCCCAGGATGCCTTCAGCTAGGGAGGGGAGGGAGACAGAGTGGGAGAGAGCTGGGCAGAAAGACCCTGGCTGAAAACTGGGTGAGGGTAATGTGTCCCAGTGCAGTGCATGTTCCCCCATGTGTCACGTCTCTACAGGGATGGGGTGGGATGGGAGCAGGCAGGCTGCAGGGTTAGCCTGGTGCCGCTCACTTTGCATTTTGCGAAGCTAAATGTGTGCACGGTGCACCAGTCCTGCCGGCAGAGCCAGGGGAAAGCCCTTTCCTGGACAAGTAGGGCTCTTGGGGGGGAAGGGGAACAAAAGGGGTGGTGGACCCAGATCTGCTCTACACTAATACATAACCAAATAGCAGGGCTGCTCCAAACCCCAGCCAGTCAGAACACAGAGAGAAGCTGCGCACACACACACACACACACACACACACACACCTTTAACCCCCACCAACTTCAGCCACCCACCCTCAGCCTCTTCCAGCACAGCCTGTCCCACCCACTCCCCACAGGGCTTCTACAGGGGGTCTCTGTCCTTTGGAAAATGGGGAGTCCCCCTGGTCACCCACTCTGCTGCTGCTTCCACCAGAGCAGAGGAGTTACCTGAGACAAGTGAGTGAGGGCCTCTGTTTTCCCTGACCCTGGCTGAGCTGGCTGCTGTGTTTCCCCTCCTGCTTAGCTGGCTGGCCCAAGGCAAGGTTACCTGGGACTATTCCACTCCCCCTTCCCACCACTCTGAGCAGCAGCCCTCATCACCCATATCAAAGCCTGGCACTGCACATAGGCTCACATTTTATGTGTGGCCCTAAAGTTAAGCAACTGACTGAATGTCCAAAGACAAAACTTTCACAAGCTCGGTTCTCCACAACCTCTTTGCTCCTTTCCCAGGCTCTGCTAATTTCTTCCTCACTTTGTTACAAACTGCTGCCTTCCTGGGTTTTCTCCACAGAGGCCCAGCTCCTCCTAAGCCACTAACCTCACTGCTGCTCCTTTGGAGTTCTTCTCCCAGGCCTTTTTTTCTGGAATTTCCTTCTCTCCAGCTGCCCTGTCCCTTCAGGGATAGTCTAAAGATACTAGCTCTTTCCTACAGGCACTTCTCTGGTTTCTTTCACATAAAAAGAAAACTCCCATCTACCTGTCTCATGAGTCTGCTTTCCCCGGTGCCCTACAGTCCTTTCTTTATAGGAACCCCCTAGTCTAGTTCTAACCAGTGGGATCCACTCCAGAGTCACCTGCCTTCCCTCCAGGTGCCAAAGTATGGGCTAGTTGGGCTGTTCAGCTCATTTTAAAATACCACTTGTAATGAGGAGTTTATAAAGCTGATCACCGGTGAATAGCTGCACAGGACGTTTAGAGAATACTTACGGTTTTTATGTAAGGGCCTGGTCCTGCAAACCTTGACTCAGCTCAGGATCCCCAATTGACAGAAGCAGTTCCAGGAGCCTGGGCCTGATGTTTTGATCATGTTCAAAATAGCGTATTTCCTCTAGTGTGACCTTAGCATGTCTTGTGTCCAGACACAAGGATGCTTCATCATGAGTAGATTGTGGGACAATTCAGGCAATGTCTCCCATATTTTTTAAACAGCCACCAACACTGAATTGCATTGGCTCAATTGTGTTACTTTGTATGACAGCCTGAGGTGGACTAAACCAACAATTCTCCGTGCTCTGAAGGAACGGCATTTAGCAAGGTAGCAAAACACTAATGCCTGTAATATATTTAAAACACAAGAGAAACAGGAATTAAAACACACCAGAACTTTCCCCCATCGTTCGCCATTATGTCCCTTTACGCTCCCTACTAAACTCCCTTCCAGTTCCATGCTGTTTACACCTTCCGTTGTGTAAAGATTGTGACCATGTTCCCCACCAGCCCTTTCTCATCACTCACCCCAGCTCTGTGTACTTAGCGCTTTTGAGCTGTCCTCAGCGGTCACTCACTCAACCCGTGGGGATTTTGGCAACACTTCTCTGAATTGCTGCCCCTGACTCCGATATCCTTCTGGATCTGAGGTGAACACGGTTCCAGATTGGCAGACCAGAACTGTTTAGTAAGGGAGTTCCACCCTCTGCTGCGAGAGGTGCTGACTTTCCATATGCAGCTCACTAATTGCCTCACTCTCCTCCCCAGGTACCTGTTTAAAGCCTTTCTACACGAAATGAGGAGCCTGCTTGTGTGTGTGCTCGCCCTAGTGCTGATGGCACAAGGTGAGTCCCCCGCCCGTAAAGCCTCTGCTGCTTCTCGCCACCCTTCGTGTTTTCCTAACGGACCCTTTTGTTCAATATGACACCTCAGAAGGGACGCGTTAGACAAAGGGCAGTTCTGCACTTACGGCAGGGCGTAGGGTAGAGACACTGAGCGCCCAGCTACCTCAGCTATGAACAGTAGTGCAGGCAGGGCGACAGTGCTTAGGTGAGTCAAGTACTCCACACACCTGAACCCTGGTTTGCATACACTGCTCCGCTATCTGCTCCCCAAACCATGCCTCCTTCACCTATACTGCCATTTTTAGACACGATTGCCCCCCTGGCTCTCTGCTGGGGAGCTTTAGTGGGAAAAGACTCTTGGGTGGGGAATGCTGTGGGGAAAGACTCCGGCAGCATAGAAGTGACAGAGCTTTTCCTCGGCGTCTCCCCCCTGTCAAAGCCTTTCCCTGCTGCATCTTCCTATGCGTACCCCACAGGCGGCCAGAAGTACAGACAAGCATAGGCAAGGTCAGAGAGTGACTCAGCCTTGTCCTGCCACCAAATCTACCTGTTTCCAGTGCTTGATTAACTAACCCCATTACCGTAGCATCGGATCACCTAACAATCCTCAGTGTTCTACCTTCACAACACCCACAGCAGGCATGGCAATGCTATTATTCCCACTGTAGACAGGGCCGGCTTTAGGAAGTGCGGGGCCCAATTCAAACAATTTCGATGGGGCCCCACAGCAATGTTGGTTGAGCAAAAACCCTCCCCACACACACAGAGAGAGCACAAAAAAAAATTCCCCGCCAACACACACACACACCCTGCGCTAAACTCACACTGCCTGTGGCGCAGGCAGCCAATGCACTCCTCCTCCGGGGCTGGCAGATTTGTATAATTTTTGGTGGTGCCCCATTAGCCACATCCCCTGACCCCCATTAGCCACACCCTGACCCCCATTAGCCAGGCCTCTGGAGGCAACACGCTCGGGGCAAGATGGACACATGACCAGAAGTAAAAGGTGTCATGTCACCCCTCTCGAAGGACTTTTCCCACCATCCTCCTACCACCAGGGATTAGTTTGGCCCCCACCAAACCCCCCTCATGCAACTATCCTGCAGTCACATTAACCCAATGTGTGTGACATTAACTCAGGGGCAGAGAGGCTGGGGGAAGTGTTCCCTCTAAGGCTATGTCTACACTAGTGGCTTCTTACGCAAGTACAGCCGTTCTTGCGGAAGAACCCACAGAGCAGCCACACTGCCCGCCTGCTCTTGCACAAGGAAATTTACAGTACGGTGTGGTAAGAGAGGGTGTCTTGCGCAAGAGCTATGCTCTTTTCTAATAGGTGTAAGCTCTCTTGCGCAAGAGGGCAGCGTGGATGCTCGGCAGGGATTTCTTGCGCAAGAAAACCCCTATGGCTAAAATGGCCATTGGAGCTTTCTTGCTCAAGAGAGCGTCCACACTGCCACGGATGCTCTTGCGCAAAAGCACAGCTCGCACGTGGCAGTGTGGACGTGTTCTTGCACAAGATTTCTTGCACAAGAACCCTTGCGCAAGATGTTCTTGCGCAAGAAGCCGCCAGTATAGACATAGCCTAAGAGTTTCCTCCCATGAGCAGAATGGATTTTGTGCTGTGCACCTGTACTGAGTTCATGTGGCTTGTTTGGATGTGCCACCAGAGGCGTAGCGTGGGTGTTATGTGCCCGGAGGCAAAGGAAAAAATTTGCAAAACCTCCCCTCCCCTCCCCCTCCCCCCCGCTGCTATGTGGAACGGCCCCAAACCTGGTGCACAGCTGAGGGGAACTTGTACCGCATCTTCCCCCCATCCCCTACAGTTTGGGGCCGGGCTCCTGCATGCACTAACCCTCCAGTGGAGATGGAGGAGGGTCGGGCTTGGAGCAGGGTCGGGCTCAGAGCAGAGAGGCAGGGAGGAGGCTCCAGCTGCCGGTGGCAGGCGGAGTAGGAGCACGTGAGCTGAAGGGATAACAGGGGGGAGCAGAATGGGATTAAATTGGAGCCTCCTTAGCATGGTGCCCAGGGGCAACTGACCCCTCCGGCCCCCTCGCTACGCCACTGCCCCCCCGCAGATCTATCATCTTATGCATGTGCAAGATCTGTGAGAGCCGTCCCATGAATCTGCAGTTAGTGTCTGCTGGTTTCTGGGTGGTGTCTCAATGCTGCCACATTCACCTCCAAAGAGGGGGGCTTCCCAAAGCAGACCCTTGCTGCTGACCTCCAAGGCATCCACAGGTCCAGTCTCCTTTCAATGGGCCCACTTCCCAGGGCTCATTGATCTTGGATCTGGCTTCCATCCCCTCTCCAACCTTTGCAACTGCCCAGAGGTGCCCACCTTTTGCCTTATACATTCCCACCTCATACACCCCACAGGGACAGTCTCTGCCTCACTTGTCCTAGGGACTATTCTACCAAGACGTAATACAAAGTTTCCATGTAAAAGGACTCAATACAAAGCTAAAAACTTCAATGAGAGAATGATTAATACAGAGACGTGTCTACATCTGCTGCAGGGAGAAACCTCTGCCTGCCTCCACCCCTCTCCCCCAGAGGCTACAGCCCCATTGCAAAGCAGGGGAGGGGAAGAAAAGAGGCTGAGGCCCATTCAACGGGACTGAAGCAGTCATGAGCAAGCCATGCCCGGGACCCAGTCTCCTGTCCATTGCTGGTGCTGTGTATCTAAAAGAGTATCATAAGGAGGAGGAAGAAAAATTGTTCTCCTTGGCCTCTGAGGTTAGGATGAGAAGCAATGGGCTTAAATTGCAGCAAGGGAGGTTTAGGTTGGACATTAGGAAAAACTTCCTGCCTGTCAGGGTGGTTAAACACTGGAATAAATTGCCTAGGGAGATTGAGGAATCTCCATCGCTGGAGATATTTAAGACCAGGTTAGACAGACACCTGTCAGGGATGAGCTAGGGCAACTCAACTTTGGAAGCCCCAGGGACCACACTGATACTTACAGAACATGCTCAGGGCCTCAACTTAAGTGTGGTTGCATATGCAAGCAAAAATATACAAATAGCTTCTCTCACACGGACAGGCATGAATACAAAGATTAAGGCAAGACTACACAACACACAGGCCTCATTTAAGTCAGTTCTGCTGATATTAATAAAATGCAACATTTACCCGATTTCTACCCATGTGACAGCACTTTTCATAAGCAATGACAGTCCAAGAATTTAAGTACTAAAACGCATATCAACAGAAGATCATTACACTGACTACTTTTTTGTTTTGGCTCCCACTCGCCGCCACATGTTGATCCCACATAAACCCAAACTGCACTGCTGGCGCAAACAAACTGGCCGTGGGCAGCATACCAAGTTATTAATAAATATTTTATAAACCTTTACCTTTTCTCTCTGCTGCCATGTCTCCTCCTTGCTCCATCAGCTCCTGGTGCCTGCTGCCCCCAACTCCTCACCCTCCTCTGCTGTCCTGACTCCTGCCCTACTGCCCTCAGCCCTCCTGCAACCTGCCCCCTCCACCAGCCCTTTCTCCCCCTGTGCCCACTCCTCCAGTAGCCCCACTCTGATCAAGTGAGCGACGCCTCCTCATCCCCTCTTCCAACACCTCCTCTACACACCTGCCTCTCTCCTCTGGTGCTGGTCCCTCCCTGCAGGTGTCTGCCCTTCTGCTTCACCCCAGAATCCCCTGGCACCTGCACCTTCCCTTAGCTCTGCACCCTCCTGGTGCCTCCCCTTCCTTACTGCCCCTGCTCCTTTGCCCTCTTTTTCCCTGATGCCCACCCCCTCACCACTCTCTGCCCCGTTCCCCTCCTGCCCCTCTGTGCCCTCAAACATGACTTGCTCCATCCCCACCTTTCTCATGCCCGCCCCTTCTTTCAAGCCTTCTCCCAGCACCTCCCCTCTAGCCCCAATGCCCTTCCCTCCCTTCTCCTCTCCCAGCATCACCCTGTCCCCCCTCCCACTGACACCTCCCCTCCTGCCCTTTCCCTCATTGTCTGCACTTGGCCCCCTGCCATTTGTCTCTCCTCCACCCTGTCTCTTGGTGCCTTCCCCTTTCTTCCTCCTCCCCCTCCGCACAAGCCCCTCCCCCTCCCCTCCATATAAACCCTCCCCCTCCCCCTTCCCTCCGCACAAGCCCCTTCCCCTCCGCCCAAGCCCCCCCCGCCGCACAAGCCCCTTCCCTACCTTCTGCCTTCCACTTTGCGGGACCGGAGTCTGCACTCAGTCTCCAGAGTCCGAACCCAGAGCCAGCCACTCCCCGCAACATGCCTCCGAGGAGTTTTAAAATCCCGGGCTGTGACGTCACGTCATGCCCGGGCATCCTCCCCGCTCACCTGCAAAGCGGATGGCAGCAGCGGCAGCAGCAGCTGGCGAGGGGGAGCCGCGCTGAGAGCCGCGCACGGCAGGGATGGTCCGGGGCCGAGGGGGATGCTCTGGGGGTGGGGTGGGAGGACGCGCAGGGGGACTGACGGGGGGGTCCGGGGCCCACTCCAGGCAGAGCCGGTGGAGAGACCCAGCTCCACATATTGCGGGAGCAGGGCCCCCGGCTCTGAATAGTAACTCGCCGCCCATGGCCTGGCACTTCTGGGTTCAGGGTCGCGGGGCCCCCTTAGGCGCGGGGCCTGATTCGGCTGAATTGGTCGAATCGGCCTAAAGCCGGCCCTGACAGTAGAGATGGGGAACTGAGGCCCAGTGTTGCTAAGTGACTTGCCTGAAGTCACACAGAAAGTCTGCAGCACACCGGGGAAATGAACCCACACCTCACCAAGCTCATACCCTACTGCAGGGCCACCCTTCTGTTCCATCTACCCTGCCCCCACAAAGAAACACTGATGGGAAGGCCTGGCCTTTCCATCACTTCTGAGTGAAAAAAGGCCCCTTGGACATTTTCCTGCTCACCCTCTGTGTTTTGTCTCCGTCAGCCGTTGTGTCTCTGGAGTGTTATCATTGCCCTAATGGAGGAAGATGCTTCACCACTCAGAAATGCAGGGATGACCAGGATCAATGTATTACAATGTTCTTCACTTTCAATGGTAAGAGGAGGATGGTGTCAGGGGAACAGGCTGGTCAAAGATATCTCAGAGTTATGTGATAATGCACATGTAATGGTTAATGCACATACAGATGTAGGCAGCTATGGCTGGTCAGGCTTAAGTCTTTGACCAAGCACCCCAGTCATGGGTGTGTGTGGGAAAATCCCGAAAAGAATTGAGTGTCCAGCACAACCCTACCCAATGTATCCAGCAGAGCTGCTGGATAACTACTGTGGTACCACCAGAGGCATTAAGGTGTGAAGCTGGGAAACAGAGACAAGTCAAAAAAGTATAAAAGGGAAGATCAACAGGGAGAAGTAGCAAGGAAATGGATAAGGAGGAAGGGAGGAAAAGAGGAACTGAGGAAGAGTGAGAAGAAATAAGAAAGTTGGAGAACCAGAAGGTGAAGAGGGAGTGGTGACCTCACCCAAGTATGCCAAGTCACAAAACCCCTGGAGTTATTCCATCTCCCTCTCTCTCTGTCTCTCAGCTAAATACGCTAAGCGATGCTCCTCCACCTATGAGTGTGACGTCATGAAGGCCATGGGAGGCTCTGCAGTGAAGGCCGTTTGCTGCGGCACTAACAAGTGCAACCGATAGACCAGAATGCCTGCGCTCTTAAGACCAACTCCAGCAGGTGCTCCCTTACCTCGTCAGTGTGACTGGACTTCCTCACGGAGGGGCCTTGCTGCCATCTCTCTGTCACACACACACACATTTTATTCTTATTTTAGAGAAGAATGCAAATTTGCTGTGGTTGTTTTTAAGAGCTGTACTTGAGACCCTACTGATAACACTAATAATAAAAGATATTACAGTCCCATATCGGCTCGGTGGTTTTGCCTTTAGCTTCTTTTACTAACTTTTTCATACGTCAGCCTTTCCTGTTTAACGCACAAAGGTGAGGGCTGGTAATGCTGGTTACAGACACGTGGTGCAAGATTCTCCCATACATCCCTCTGACAATTCTGGTATTTAAGTCTACATGCCATTCCACCTCTGGATTCACTTGTACTGCTGCGTGCTCATCTCAATTCTGTGCCACAGCATCTCCTGCTACTCAGTCTTCAGTAACTTGCATACTCCCACCTCCCCAGAATTTGGCTTATTCCTTTCATTCCTGCCTTGCAGAACCCCCTGTTATTCCAGGTCTGGCCTCCTCACAACCCACGCACATCACAGGCTACCACACATAACCCACCCACTCAGGGAACAGGATTGAGACCTTTGACTGAGGAAGTGAAATTCTCAGATCTCAATTTCAAAAGACATATTACAGAGAATCCATTTGTTCTAGTTCCAACTAACATGTGGCCTATGCCCCATACTGCGGAGCAATGTGAATAATCCTCAGAGTCTCTGCCAACCTGACCTGGGGGAAATTCCTTCCTCACATTATATGGCAATACATTAGACAAGAAACATGTGGATGAGATTAACCATCCAGACACCTGGGAAAGAATTCTCTGTAGTAACTCAGAGATCTCCCCATCTTGTGTCCCATCGCTGGCTGTTGGAGACACTTCCTAATAACAGTCCCACATGGACCTTCATCCTAATAGGCCATCTCAGACCACCACCTATAAAAACGTATCTTGCTGAGGCGGAAGCAAGTTAGGTGTTTTGTGCCCACTGGGATTGTCCCAGAACTTCAATCTGACCATTAGAAACCTTTATCTGAACCTGGGCCATCAAAATCAGGTTACCTTCTGAGGGAGCATTAAGATATTGTGGCCTCATCTGGATGTCAGAGGTTTCAAGACATTACCTACTGATAAAACTGCTTATTCTATAGGGTCTGAATTGGCTACCCACCAGGGTGGACAAGTGATTGTGAAGAAGTTTAATCCTGGGCATGGCCCAGCTCCTTTGAAATGTTACATTCAGTGAGAAGGTGAGGGCTCATAGTCTTAGCTGGATCTACATTTCATTCAGATTGAAGTGGGATCCCATTGGGACAGGAAGCTTTGGTCAGTTTTCATAGGAAAGGTGGACACTTTGGGGTCTCTCCTCCTTTTACATATCTCATCCCTTTGTGTCCCAGTGAGAAAAACCCTGGTATCAAATCCAAGGAAAGAGAAGAACCAGGTCTTTGCTCATTTTGGTGACTACTACATCTCAGGTAGTTACAACTTTTGACTTTACTTTTTTATTGTGTTGAAGGAGCCGCACACCCAATCAGACTAACAGCAAGCTGTGTTGGTGTAATACAAGAGGTGATGTGGGCAGCACATGCAGCCTGGAGTAGAAAGAGGGCAAATAAGGAGCATTCCAGGACAGAGAAACAAGGGTTGTGGTAGACATGTGTCTGGTACATTTCATTCCATAACTGAGCTCTAAGGCTTTTACCTAGAGCCCTGCACACACACATACAAATACAACACAGAGCTGATTCCTTAACTAACAATATTTTGTGGGACAGTAGATAATCCTCCAGGAATCAGACCCATCCCATGAGAATCAGATGATTTGCCCACCTAGCTGAACTGGAGCCTCCTCCAGCCACATACTGCTCCACCTCCACAGCCTCTCACCAGATTTCAATAACTAATGTTGAACGATCCTCAGAGGATTTGTAGAGATATTTAAATTTTGGCTGAATCCACTATGATCTGAGACCCCAGACCAAACAGGCCTTAACAAACAAACAAAAACCCAAACCAAAAAAACCTCCCCCACACACAACTCACACTAATTAGGGCTAAATCCTCTAGTAAAGTGTCACAGAAGAAGCATGTTCAGGAACCATGCACAAAGGCCTTACCTCAGGAACCAGTTCAGTACTCCTCAGCTCAACAGTCTCCAAACAAAACCTCTGGGCCTGGCCAGCATTGTCTTTGGAAACAGGCAGGAAGGATCACTACCACCACCACCACTCAGTAGATTCCCATCCCCATTCCCCTGCTGAGCTCCCTGTTCCTATTCAAATAGGTCAGCCCTAGGATGGAGCAAGGAGCACTCTTTCTTATAGCCAGGCTGTCCTGGGTATGAGCTCCTGGCTGACCCTTAAAGGCATGGGAAATTCTTTCATAGTCCTCAATTTGCAATTTAAAAAGTCTATCAACTGCTTTACTTGGAAACAAAAATCACAATAACTAATAGTGAAACATCTTTCCTGTGTTCAATAAACTATTTAGAACAGGAGCAGCCATGCTTACTGACATTCTGAGCCACATACAATAGACTTCAGAAGTTTAAGAGCTGCAAGACATGCACAACCTGCCCCTGGAGCAGTGCCTGGCCCAATGCCCCCATCCCGTAGGGTTAGACCCACCCTCCCTGCGGAACAGAAGGCCCTAATCCTACCACCCTGTCACAGGACAGACAACCTGAACTTCCCTCCCCCAGTCTGGTAAACAGAGAAAGAAGGGTGCAGGGCCGGGGGAAAGTAACTTAAATTTCTTACAGATACTGTCCTATCACAACCAGCTAGGGGTGCCATTTTGGATATTGCTACAGGGGGGCTGACTTGTGCATGCCATGATGGGGGGGAGGGGAAGAGTGAAAGTATGGGAGATCAGAATAAGGACAGGGGCTTCAGCAGTGTTACTGAGCATGCTCAGTACAAGCCAAGCACCAAATGGGGAGGGCAGAAACCAACCCCATCAGCCCTCCCCCCCCATACGCATCATCTCTATCCCAGGGCTACCAAGGCACTGGAAAACTCTACTTTTTCTGGCAGACAACTTAGCAGTTAGGTGACAGAAGCACTGTATCTATTTCCTATATAAAAGAAAGAAAATTAAATAAATATTAGACCCACTCAGCTCTGACACGAACATATTCTGACATCTTGTGGCAAGTCACTTCAGGGAATATACATTTTAATGTATATTCTTATTTTGTTACTAACTCTGTGGAGGGAGAGAGACCCCATCAGGATTCTTGGGCTCTATCTCAGCTCTGGAAGGGGAGTGCGGTCTAGTAGGTTACAGCAAGGGGTCAGATATATTTCAGCTCCATATAAGAACATCAGACTGGCCATACTGGGTCAGACCAATGGTCCTTCTAGCCCTGTGTCCCATCTTCCGACAGTGGTGCTTCAGAAGGAATAAACAGAAGAGGCAAGCATCATGATCCATCCCCTGTCGCCCATTCCCAGCTTCTGGCAAACAGAAGCTAGAGACACCATCCCTGCCCATTCTGGCTAGTAGCCACTGATGGGCCTAAACTCCTTGAACTTATTTTGTTATTGGAAACCTGTTACAGTTTGGGCTTTTCCACCATCTCGTGACAAAGAGTTCTACAAGTTGATTGTGAAAAATTATTTATTTTGTTTGTTTTAAATGTAATTAAATGTCTGCTGCCTGTATATTTAATTGGGTCAGCATCTTGTGTTATGTTAGTAAAGAAATGAATTACATTTCATTATTCCTTATCATGCCTAGGGAGGTTGTGGAATCTCCATCTCTGGAGATATTTAAGAGCAGGTTAGATAAACACCTGTCAGGGATGGTCTAAATCAGGGCTACTTAACTTTGGAAACCCCGGGGGCCACAATGATACTCACAGCACATGCCGAGGGCCACAACATACATGCAAATATATATGCAAATATATGTAAATAGCTTCTTTCACACTGATGGGCATGAATACAAAGATTAAGGCAAGACTACACATCACACAGGCCCCATTTAATTCAGTTCTGTTGATATTAATACAATGCAATATGTACCCGATTTCCACCCGTATGACAGCACTTTTAATGAGCAATGACAGTTCAGGAATTTAACTACTAAAATGCATATCAACAGAAGACCATTATATTGACTCGCTGTTGTGAAGCGTGTTCCCAGTGGAGGCCATGTTCAAAAGATCCCACCTGCTGGCTGCGTGTTGAGCCCTGTGTAAACCTAAACCACACCATGGGCTGCAAATAAATGGGCCGCGTGTTGAGTAGCCCTGGTCTAAATGGTACTGGGTCTTTTCCAGTTCTAGTGTTCTATGATTCTATGATTCTATTTTTCCACACCGTTCATGATTTTCTAGACATCTAACATATCCCCCCACCCTTTAGTTATTTATTTTCCAAGCTGAAAAATCCCAGTCTTGTTAATCTCTTCTCATATGGAAGCTGTTTCTTATCTCTCATCATTTCTGTTGTTTTTTCTGTACCTTTTCCAAATCCAATATATCTTTTGTTTTAGATGGGGTGACCAGATCTGCATGCAGTATTCAAGATGTGGGCATACAATGAATTTTTATAGAAGTAATATGGCATTTTGTCTTCTTATCTTGCCAGAGGATGTTGTCTTCACAATCAGGACTTTAATAGGGTTTCAAAAAGAGCAAGAGAAATTCATGGAAGTTAGGTCCATCAATGGCTATTAGCCAGGATGGGTAGGAATGGTGTCCCTAGCCTCTGTTCGTCACAGGCTGGAAATGGATGACAGGAGAGGGATCGTTTAATGATTCCCTGTCCTGTTCACTCCCTCTGGGGCATCTGGCATTGGCCACTGTTGGAAGACAGGATACTGGGCTAGATGGACCTTTGGTCTGACCCAGTATGGCCATTCTTATGTTCTTATCTGTTCCTTAATGATTCCCAATATTCTGTTAGCTTTTCAAACTGTCACTGCATATTGAGCAGATGTTTTCAGGGAACTATCCATAAGGATTTGAAGATCTCTTTCTTGAGCGGTAACAGCTATTTTACACCCCATCATTTTTGTGTGTATAGTTGGGATTTTATTTTTTCATGCACATTACTTTGCATTTATCAACTCTGAATTCCATCTGCCCTTGTGTTGCCCAATCACCCACTTTTGTGAGATCCATTTGTAACCCTTTGCAGTTAGCTTTGGATTGGTCACTTTTCGTATTCACCCCCTTTTCAAAAACATTTACAAGTTTAAGAGCAGTTTTTTGTTAGTCTCTAAATTACTACCAGACCACTCATTGTTTACATGTTTTTAACAGCAGTGATTCAAATTCAAATCCCAGCAGCACAACACTCATTCCTATTCTTTTTCACCCCTCTCTTTTAAGTACCTGGCAATATTTTCATGATGATCTAACGATCCTTCAATTACTTGACAGACCAGCATTTTGTTATTCTTAATCACTCTGCCTCCCTCTGTTTATAAACAAACTCCCTGCACCATAGGCAAAGCAGCAAGCAGCTCAAACTCTTGTTGCATTTAAGAACTGCCTCTGGAACCAGGTCATACAGCTTTAAGCAGCTTTAAAGTATGAAATTGAGGTGTTCAGACTTGGGAGGGGGGGCTACTGCCCCTCTAACTCCCCATAAATGGTGCCCATGCAACCATTCCCCGCTCCTCCGCTTTGAAGGGGCTAAGAACAAGGGCACAAGGGGGAGAGATTTGGCAGTTCCACAATACCTGTAAGAAGTTTCAGTGTGGGGTAGAGGGGGTGGAATGCGGGGTCAGGGCAGAGGGTTCAGGTGTGTGGAGGACACAGGAGTTAGAGATGGGGATGGGGATGCAGGAGTCAAGGTTGGGGTATATGAGGGGGGGCTCAGGGCAGAGGGCTGGGTGAGTGCAGGGGACAGGGTGCTCCAGCTGCACTTACCCCAGTTGCTGAGGGGTTGGATTTTTTTCCTTTTTGATGACTAGGGAGTGAAGCAAAGGGCACAGCCTGTGTCCTTCCTCCTCTGCCCTCCCCTGGGCAGCTAGGAGCAAGAGCAGGCTGTGAACTTTGCGCTCACTCCCTTGCCAACAAAAAGGAAAAAAAACCCACTCAGCCACCAGGGAAAGCGTGGCTACAGGCCTCCCGGCCAGCCCCTGAATTAGTGGTGGGAGTCACCTGGCTTGGGCAGTCCCAGACATCCACCTCCCCCATCGCCCAGCCAGCCCCTCTAACCTGCCAGGATGCCTGCTTCTAAAATATTGCAAGAAAGCAGAAGATATAAACTGCATTCCAGAAGCTGTAATTGGACCCCGAGGTGAGAAGTACAGCTTTATGGGCAAGGAAGAGAGATTTTCCTTGAAGACTCATACACAATCTGAGTTGGGCTCGTGTGGCTTAGGCTGCAGAGTAGTTGAGTTGCAGGGTAGACTTCCTGGCTCAGGCTGGGGCCTGGACTCCTTGACCCTACTTTGTGGGAGGCTCCCAGAACTTGGGCTGCAGCCAGAGCCTGAATAGCTACCCTGAAGCTGAACAGCCACTTAGCCTGAGCCCCACAAGCCAGAGTCAGATGGTAGGGGCCAGCTGCGGGTTTTTAATTGCAGTGTAGACATGCCCTGGGCATCCCAGCTCCCCAGAGGAAGTGAAGCAGCAGTGACTCAGATTCAGGTGGTTATTTGATACACAACAGTTCCCTCCAGGGGCCTGAGAGAAGGAGCTGATTCTTGGTTTTTCACTGGGATATATTAGGGCACATGCTGGCCAATTATGCCCATTTGTCTGATGTGGCAAATGTGTGCCACTTAATATATCCTTGCTGTCTTGGCAGCTGGTGATGTCTGCAGGCTCTGAATGTTTTTGGTTTTAGCAACCTTCCCATAAACTGAGCTTCTTAAACTTCCTCTTTCTTTGATTTGTTGTCTCTTGTTATAAGACAACATTTTTTCATCATGGCCCCTGGTACTCTTGCTGCCCCTATTGCTCTCCATTCTCAGCACATTAGATAGATTACGAATGAGCCCTTGGTGCACTACATGGTCATAAGAAAAGGAGAAACTCTTTTTTTCCCTAGCCCCCACTTTTCAATAACTCTATTTATAATACTTATACACCTCCCAGTACTGCATCACAGTCATTAATGTATTTATCTCATCAATCCCTCTAATAAAATAAGAAAGGTGTGTTATTCCCACTGGACAGATGGGGAACTGAGGCACAGAGAAGCTAAGCGATTTATGCACAGTCACACAGGAAGTCTGTGTCAGAGGCGATCTGAACCCAACTCTCACAAGCCTCAACCTACAGTCCCTAGCCATGGGATTATCCTTCCTTTGCACATTGCACAGAAAGCTGAATGTTTGATTTGCAACTGCAGAGGTTGTATTGACTTGTGTCTAACACCTGCTCTGTCCCATCTCATGACCTAAAACACATGCAAACATGTCCGACATGCCTGGTTCTCCCCTGGGATCCTGCCAACAGAAAGGGTAATGCTTTTTATGTTATCTCCGCAATGCCAGTTCTGCCCTGCTTTACACAACCAGTGGTGAAGCAGTGAGACTGTCACTGGATTCTAAGTATGGAATTTTCAGGTGATACCGTCATTTAAGGATGTGATCATGTCTTTCCCCAGCACTTTGTGGGCTCTTCTGGCCGATGGCTCTGTGGAGAGGTCATGAAGGAGAATTATGAGAATTATATCTTGGGCTCAGATTTTGATTATTTTATTGGAGATTCTAAAGTCCCTTCTGTATGGGGCTTATGTAGTGGGAAGATCCCCTTGGTTTTGATGGTTCAGGTTACTCTCCAGAACCTGTGTATAAGTAGCCATCCTCTCCCTGCTGTGCAGAGATCCAGTGCTAAAATTTAGTGATCAGGAAGAGTTTTCTATGGATGCAGAAAACTCCTCATTAGTGCTTGTGTTCTCACCTATGGGCACATGCTGGTAGCCCAGAAATGGGACATAATGGCTCATTTCCCCAGTGCGGGTGGAGAATGGAGACTTGGAGAACACCACCCAGTACTTTGCTTTTCCAAAGTCTCTCTGGCAATAAGCTTACCTTGTTCATGCTGCATGTGAATTTTCCCCTGCTGTCCCAAATGGATAAATGAGCAGGTGCAGGGTCCTGTCTGGTGACTGTCTAATGAAATATGAAAAGCTTCAGAGGGGTATCCAAGTTAGTCTGTGACTGGAAAAACTTAAAAAAACAACAAATAGTCTAGCAGCACCTTAAAGACTAACAAAACATGTAGATGGTATCATGAGCTTTCATAGACACAACCCACTTCTTCAGCTGAATGGAGCATTAAACGTCCAGATCCAAGAATAAATAAGGGAAGGGGGGGGGGGAGGAGAGGGAGGAAAAAATAGCAAATTAGAGTGTTCAAGTTACAAGAAGCAGATAAGAACAATTTACACCTTCTCTAAGTACCCATTGTTAGTTGGTTAACTCATTAGGATGTGGAAGGTAGTGTGCTAGTCAGCCAATGTCTTCATTCATATCTCTATGATAGGAATCAAACTTGTCTGAGCTCACCAAAATCCCCAAAACTGACTCAATATCCTAGACCCGTGGTCACCAACCTGTCGATTGCGATTGACTGGTCGATCCTGGGGGCTCAACCATTTGATCTTGAGACTTTTGGGGGCCCCCTCGCTGCCACCTACCCCCAAGATGAACGCCAAGCTGATGCTACCTCCAGGGACAATGGCGGTAGCACGGGCTTCCTGCAGGGTGGGGGGGGGGGGAGAGTTCTGCCGCTGTGCACCAGGTCCCAGAAGTGCACAGGCTGCTCTTCCCCCCCAACGCAAACAGTCGGTGTGATACCTAAAACTCTGGTCCATCACGTGCTAGGGACCCTGTTGTCTTCCTGTGCGCTCATGAGCTCCCAGTGCTATGCTATGTGTAAAAGGACTCATGCCATGCATGCAAAAATAGGGAGGTGATTTTTTACCTTTGTATTCAGCACCAGTGAGGCCAGTCCTGAGGTATTATATCCAATTCTAGTGTCAGAATTTTAAAACAGATGTTGAAAAATTGCAGTGGGTGCAGAAAGGGGCCACAGAGAATATGTTCAAGGTCTGGAGAAAATGTCTTACAGGGAATCTTATACAATTTGCTTAGTGTACCAAAAGATTAAGACGTAACTTGACTACAGTGTATAAGTATCTTCACAGAAAGAAAATACTAAGTGCTAAAAGGCTCTCTGAGGCCATGTCTAATCTAGGTGATTATTTCGGATTTACTAAGTTTGACTTTTGGGCACCCGATTTTACAAATTCAGCGTTCCGTGTCCTCATTACAGGGAAGAACCGCAGGTAGTCCGAGGCAGGCTCCGTTAATGTGGACGTGCTACCTCAGACTCAGAGCCCCAGACTCAGACTCAGAGGAAGCACTCTGGGGAGCTGCGGGAGGCCTCCTGGAGGCCAATTAGTTCAAATTAGCGACACCAGAGCGTCCACACTATCATTATTTCAGACTTACAAGTTTGGAAATAGCATTATTCCTCGTGAAAATCAGGACTACAGAGTTCAAATTCTGTGACCCCTTATTCCAGAACAATGGGTTGCATTGCTTACAAATTCAACCTTGGAGGACTAATTTAGGACTAAATTCCTACTGTAGACCAGGACTACTGGAGAGAAATAGAACAAGAACCAACAAAGCCAGACAAATTCAAATGAAAAATAAGGCACAAAGTTTTCAGGGTGAGGGTGACTGATCATTGGAACTAACTAGCTAAGGGAGATAGGAGTTGCTTCATTTTTTCAGATCCGGCTGGATGCTTTCCTATAAGGTACATTTTAGCCAAACAAGATATTGGACTCTGCAAAAAGGTAATGGGATGGAACTATATGGCCTATGATATACAAGAGGTCAGATCAGATGAAGTAATGGTCCTTTCTAGCTTTATAAAGCTAGGAATCACCTGCCCACCATTTCCCCCCTTCATCTCTTTCCCTGCCTCCTTGAAGTCTGATATGGCCCTGTTTGTCTAGAATCTGATTCATAGCACTTGCAGTCATGGGGAGTCTTTGCATTGACTTCACCTAACTTTGGATCAGACTCCTTCAGTCTACCCACTCTTGCTCCCCATCCTCAATTGTCATGGGGAAAATTGTGCCTTTAGGCCAATTGTACCATCCATGTATTTCAGAGAGTCAGGCATTGTGGGCACATGAGCACAGAGACAAGAATGCTCATCTAAAAGCACACATCCAAATATAGCAAATTTTAAGATCACTGTGGATTCTCCATTGCCATTAAAAAGATATTGAAAACTTGAATTAAAGAGATGATTTAGCTCAAGTAAGTTGTGGGTTTGATACAAAAAACTATTGGGTGAGGTTCTACAACCTGTGCTTTGCAGGTGATCAGAATCGATCATAGTGGCCCCTTCTGGCTTTGCACCCCATGGAAGCTAGAAACAAATGCTATGCCTAAGGAGAGCTGGGATTCCCAGCTTTCTTCTTTCATATAAGCAGCAGTTTTATATTCACTGATGATTCATGATACATCACACTTTTAGCTACTTGTTAGTCCTATAGACAATGCAAAAATACAGACCACCTATGATGCTTTCTTAGGGTTGCCAGGTATCCGGTTTTGAACCAGACAGTCCAGTATTTGAGCTTTCTGTTCGAGAAACAAATTGAGAAAATATCAATGAGAAAATAGAAATGTCCGGTATTTTCTAAATAAGATGTAATGTAGATTGTGATGTAATGTCAAGTGTGTCCGGTATTTTTGTTGAAACCATCTGGCAACCCTATGCTTTCTGCTTCTGGATAGTAGCACAGCTTGATTCTCAGAGATACACCATTGTGTCTGCAGTGGAAAGGAGACAGTATCTATACCCCAAGTCAGGAAATTTAATATTCTCACGTGCTATTTGCATCACCTGTGCTAATGCCCATATGTCATCCTATCCATCCTAATTGAAAACACACGTCCTTAGTGACTCCCTCAGAGCCTTACATGTGGTATTTAAGTTCTATGTCTGCATTATCTGGCAGGTGAAGGCATTTACTCTTCTAGATGTTGGTTTAGAATCGGGCCTGGCTGAAGATCAGTCTCTCTCTTGCTTTGGGATCAGTTTTAACTTGTCCTTTTCCATCTGTCCACATGATGTCTCCTGTTCTCTATAGCTGATGTTTTCTAACTCCTGATTAGTTCTTTGTAAAATCTGCCATAGTTAATGAAAAGAATCACTGGTTTTTAAACAAACTTAAGAGGAAAATTTGCTATGTAGTCTACTTATATCTCAGAATCTCATGTCAAAGTTTGTAGAGCTACAATCTTCTTTTCCTACATTTGTTTAACACAAAATTATCTTCCTGCTTGCATGAAAGACCCACACAAATGTGGGAAACAGACTAATGAACATAAATGTACATTACTACACAAAGCACACTGGGAAAACAGATAGAAATATATTTTCCTGAAATCTCTTTTAGCTATGGTCATCTAGATAATTATTAACTTGGTCCACAATTGAGTCAAATAGAAAGTAATAAAATATAAATAGGTGGTTATAAAAATTCATAAGTATAACTTCTGAAAGCAGCATGGCAGTGACAATACAGACTTTCTCAGCCAACGTGCATCAGTCTTGGATGGCCAACTTTAGGTGAAAGGAATAGTTCATTCTTGCTAGTGGTCTAGCTGGCCTTGCCACACTAGGGCCAGTTTGTGCCAGTCAGAAAACTGGGGCTGGAAAGAATCTTGGAGAGGTAATTTAGTCTATCTCCACCATCCTGAGGCATGATTAAAACATCCCTAATCAATGTTTGTCTAACCTACTCATACATTTCAGTAACAGGAATTCAACAACTTCGCTAGGTGACCTGTTCCGATTGGTTTCCTCATGCCAGACTTTCTTGACACTTTTCCTCTTGATGCTGTGTTATGGCATTTTCTTCTTCCTAGGTGTCATGTTGTTGCTGGTGGATCTGTAGAAATGTTGGCTTGAGGGCGTGATTGGAACAGGTGGAATCAAGAGCTTATAAGAAAGCAAAAGGGTAAAAGAATAAGGCAAATCTACGCTAAAAGCTTTTGCCAGCATAGTAATATTGGTTAGGGACACAAATCATTTATAACAACATTTCTCTACTGGCAAAAGTTTACACCTCTGAAGCTTAGTGTAGGACCCTCTACAACTTGAGCTACAAAGCCAGCCAGCTCTCAGAATAGGCTGTAGAACTCCCTTGTTTTTATCTCTCACTATAAGTATTCTAAGTGCCGCTACATGGGACAGTGAACTACACCTACCAGGTGTGTGGGACACCTAAGCACTACCTGATGACTACTTCATTTCCTAATTAAAATCAATATTTTTATATTCAAAAAGCTTCTTACATTAGTAACTGGTCATAGCATCAAATGACCTGTCATTGTACATTAAACATCTAACTATTCATAGAAGAATGGTGTCAGGAATCAATTATAGAGATGTTTGCATGTGTATACAAAACATTTGCAAATAAATATTGCATAGGAAGTGTACGCCACCATAAGTAATTGAGGTACAACAAGGGTTTTCATATTGAATAGTAAACATGAGTTACAAGTAACCAATATTGTCTGTAAACCATTGCCCACACATAAATGAAGACGTTAGCACAGGGGTGGACAATAACATTAGACCGGGGGACCCTTCAGAAATTTTTGAAGGGGCCCTGGGCTACCCTGGAAGGGCAGAGACTCTGGTGAAAAGGGAGGGGCCAGGACACTTCTGCGTGCTCCCCTGTCTGTGTGCCCTGATTGGCCTGGAGGTGGGGGAGTTGTAGGACCCCCATGGGCTGGATCAACCCACTTGGTGGGCTGGATCTGGCCTGTGGAGACCCTTTTGCCCACCCCTGCTATAGCATGTTTATAAGAGATCAGGTTCAATAGGGCTAAGACTAGAATTAATTCTTTGTGTGTTTGAACTACTTTATCCTGAAAATAGGAGCCATTAAGGGGCTCACTTTTATAACTGAAAGAACAGCTCTGATAATACATTGTAAAGATGACTCATTTTGAGGCTATCCTGAATAAAATAATATCCTTATATTATTTTACAGTCTACATTATTTTATAGACATTGTCTTCCTTAGATAAAGATAACTCCTTTATCAGGATGGTGTGTTGTATAAGACAGATGTTTCCTGTACTTTGATAAGATACTCTTCTTGGTTGATTGATTCCATTGCTCCTAGATTTACAAGCTGCCACATGTAGGACATTTACAACTTATAGTTAAAGACTGCTATCAAATCCTCTATACTAGTGATCGGCAACCAAGCCTAGGGAACGGGCTGCAAGAGGCTGTGTCTAAACAGCAGAATTATTTCGGAAAAAATGACGTTATTCCAAAATAACGTAGTGCGCGTCTACACAGCAAGCCCATTAATTTGAAATAAATTTGAAATAACAGTCTTCTTACTCCAACTCCCATAAACCTCATTGTATGAGGAGTAACGGAAGTCAGAGGAAGAGTGCTCTATTTTGAAATAACTGCTGTGTAGACCACGCCAACAGTCGAAATAAGCTATTTCGACTTAAACGACGCAATTAGTGTACCTGAAATTGCGTAGCTTATGTCGAGTGTAGCCCTGATGGGTAGATGTGCCCTGAGTGGCCCTCCTTCAACTCAGAGGGCTGCAGGATTGAAATCAGGCATGTGCACTAACCATGACCCCAAGAATATGACTGCACTTGATTCTCCTTCTTTTTCATGCCCTTTTCAATACAAAGACATTCATTATTAAGGGTAAATTAAGTTGCCAGCAAAAGTAACATAAAAGAAGCAGAGGGCGCACATGGCTCTCACAACACTGTGTGCGATCAGCATGCACCTTATACACATTTAAAGCTAGGGCATGTGCAACTTCTCATGTTGCTAGGGGCTGCTTGACCCTCCCCTCTGCTGCATCCCTTCCCTCAACCCCCCACTTTGCCTCTCCCCTGTCTCCTCCCCCATGGGTGCCCTATCCCTTCTCTTCCTCCTCCCTCCCGCAGACTGAACACCATGAATCAGATTATTCTAGCTCTGAGATGTACAAGGAAGAGCGAGGATGGGACGTGAAGCAGCTGATTCACACTATTCTGGAATTTCTGGGAAGGAGGGGAAGGTGAAGGAAAGTGCAGTGATAAGGCATTTACTCTTCTAGATGTTGGTTTAGAATCGGGCCTGGCTGAAGATCAGTCTCTCTCTTGCTTTGGGATCAGTTTTAACTTGTCCTTTTCCATCTGTCCTCATGATGTCTCCTGTTCTCTATAGCTGATGTTTTCTACCTCCTAGTAACACCTGATCAGTTGTTTGTAAAACTTGCCAAAGTTAATGAAAAGAATCACTAGTTTTTAAACACATTTAAGAGGAAAATTTGCTATTTAGTCTACTTATATCTCAGAATCTCATGTCAAAGATTGTAGCGCTAAAATCTTCTTTTCCTACCTTTGTTTCACACAAAAGTATCTTCCTGCTTGCATGAAAGACCCACACAAATGTGGGAAACAAACTAATGAAAATAGCTGTACACTACTACACAAAGCACTCTAGGAAAATACATATAAATATATTGTTCTGAAATCTCTTTTTAGTTATGGTCATGTAGATAATTATTAACTTGGTCCACAATTGAGTCAAATAGAAAGTAATAAAATATAAATAGGTGGTTATAAAAATTCATAAGTATAACTTCTGAAAGCAGCATGGCAGTGACAATACAGACTTTCTCAGCCAACGTGCATCAGTCTTGGATGGCCAACTTTAGGTGAAAGGAATAGTTCATTCTTGCTAGTGGTCTAGCTGGCCTTGCCACACTAGGGCCAGTTTGTGCCAGTCAGAAAACTGGGGCTGGAAAGAATCTTGGAGAGGTAATTTAGTCTATCTTCACCATCCTGAGGCATGATTAAAACATCCCCAATGTTTGTGTAACTTACTCATAAACTTCAGTAACAGGAATTCAACAACTTCCCCAGGTGATCTGTTCCGATTGGTTTCCTCATGCTAGACTTTCTTGTCACTTTTCCTCTTGATGCTGTGTTATGGCATTTTCTTCTTCCTAAGTGTCATGTTGTTGCTCGTGGAGCTGTAGAAATGTTGGCTTGAGGGCGTGATCGGAATAGGTGGAATCAAGAGCTTATAAGAAAGCATAAAGGTAAGAGAATAAGGCACGTCTATGCTAAAAGCTTTTGCTGGTATAGTTATATTGGCTAGGAACACAGATAATTTATAACAACATTTCTCTATCAGCAAAAGTGTACACTACATTATTGTTTTTACCAGCAAAAAATCTTATAAAGTAAGCCTGCAGCAGCAGGGTTTTTATTATAGTTATACCATCAAGCCTTTACTAGTGAAGATTAGGCCTAAGAGTGCATGGCTCAATTGAAAGGCATTTGTACTCTTTCTACAGTCTCGCTGCACCTCTTTCAGGGGCTCTGCCAAATTCAAATATCAGCCACTGTCACCTGTCACTGACTCAGCCCCTTCATAGACTGGTCTTGGTAACGTCTTCAGCTTATGAAGATGCTATTTGCTATGTAGTAGGGTTGTAATTTGTACATGTAGCAGTGGCTGGTCTGCCAATGGGGAAGTGAGGGGGGGCAAAGTAGGCAATTGCCCCAATGCCCAGTGATTCAAAGGGGCCCGGGGCTTCAGCCACTACCACCAGTACTGTGGCAGCACTGGCGGCCAGAGCCCCAGACCCTTTTAAGCACCACAAGCACACCATACGCTCTAGAGTCCCGGGCACCTGCTCCAGATGGGACTGAATAGGGCAGCACCGTCCTGGCAGTGCTGAGGGCAGTTGCCCCAGCCCTTACCCTTCCACGTGAGGCCCTGCTGATTCCAGGAGCATGGAGCCATCACCCCCCCCACACCTAGCCCAAGAGCCTGGCAAGCCTGTTGGCTCACCTGCGCAGAGGTGTTAATTTATGGTTCTTTTGCTTTTGTCTTTGAAGTGTACAATTCACCCATCTTAAATGCTAGATTTTTAACTTTATTTTATTCACTTCATTTCTGAGATTGAGTTTCATCAAGATTTAAATATTGACCTTCTGATTCATATGAGGCCAAATACTCCTATTTCCCATATAAAAAGTTCAGCTCCTGAACTAGCCTTTTCAACTTAAGTGATTCAGTTTTTAAACAGGCATCAAATATAGTCTCTATCTTCTTCTTCACAATCCTTGGAGTGGCATGTCTTGTCTTTCTGAGGTTAGTAAGGGCTGCTTAAATGTAACCACCACAGAGCAGATTTAATCCTGGGACCTCTGCAGCTTACTATAAGGCCCACTACAGCATGAGCTACAAAGCCAGCTGGCACTCAGCCTAAGCTGTAGAGCTGCCTTGTTCTTACCTCTCAGTGTAAGTATTCTAAGCACCACTACATGGGACAGTGAACTACACCTACCAGGTGTGTGGGACACCTAAGCACTACCTGATGACTACTTCATTTCCTAATTAAAATCAATATTTTTATATTCAAAAAGCTTCTTACATTAGTAACTGGTCATAGCATCAAATGACCTGTCATTGTACATTAAACATCTTACTATTCATAGAAGAATGGTGTCAGGAATCAATTATAGAGATGTTTGCATGTATATACAAAACATTTGCAAATAAATATTGCATAGGAAGTGTACGCCACCATAAGTAATTGAGGGACAACAAAGGTTTTCACATTTAACAGTAAACATGAGTAACAAGTAACCAATATTGTCTGTAAACCATTGCCCACACATAAATAAAGACGTTAGCACAGGGGTGGACAATAACATTTGACCAGGGGCCACTTCAGAAATTTTTGAAGGGGCCCTGGGCTGCTCTGGAAGGGGCAGCGCCTCTGGTGAAATGGGGGGGCCAGGACACTTCTGCATGCTCCCCTGTCCGTAGGCCATGATTGGCCTGGAGGCGTGGGAGTGGTAGGACCCCCATGGGCTGGATCAACCCGCTTGGTGGGCTGGATCTGGCCCATGGAGACCCTTTTGCCCATCCCTGCTATAGCATGTTTATAAAAGATCAGGTTCAATAGGGCTAAGCCTAGAATGAATTCTTTGTGTGTTTGAACTATTTTATCTTGCAAATAGGAGCCATTAAGGGGCTCACTTTTATAACTGATAGTACAATTCTGATAATACAGTGTAAAGATGACTCATTTTGAAGCTATCCTAAATAAAATAATATCCTTATATTATTTTACAGTCTACATTATTTTATAGACATTGTCTTCCTTAGATAAAGATAACTCCTTTATCAGGATGGTGTGTTGTATAAGACAAATGTTTTCTGTACTTTGATAAGATACTCTTCTTGGTTGATTGATTCCATAGCTCCTATATTTACAAGCTGCCACATGTAGGACATTTACAACTTGTAGTTAAAGACTGCTATCAAATCCTCTATACTAGTGATCGGCAACCAAGCCTAAGAGGCTGTGTCTAAACAGCAGCATTATTTTGGAAAAACTGACATTATTCCAAAATAACGTCGTGCGCGTCTACACAGCAAGCCCATTAATTCAAAATAAATTTGAAATAACAGTCTTCTTACTCCAACTCCCATAACCCTCATTGTATGAGGAGTAAGGGAAGTCAGTGGAAGAGTGCTCTATTTCGAAATAACTGTTGTGTAGACCACTCCAAAAGTCAAAATAAGCTATTTCGACTTAAACGACACAAGTAGCGTACCTGAAGTTGCGTAGCTTATGTCGAGTTTAGCTCTGATTGGTAGACATGCCCTGAGTGGCCCTCCTTCAACTTAGAGGGCTGCAGGATTGAAATCAGGCATGTGCACTAACCATGACCCCAAGAATATGATTAAATCCATTGCACTTGATTTTCCTTCTTTTTCATGCTCTTTTCAATACAAAGAGATTCATTATTAGGGGTAAATTAAGTTACCAGCAAAAGTAACATAAAAGAAGCAGAGGGCGCACATAGCTCTCACAGAGCTGTGTGCGATCATCATGCACCTTATACACATTTAAAGCTAGGGCATGTGCAACTTCTCATGTTGCTACGGGCTGCTTGACCCTCCCCTCTGCTGCATCCCTTCCCACAACCCCCCACTTTGCCTCTCCTCTGTCTTCTCCCCCATGTGTGCCCTATCCCTTCTCTTCCTTCCCCCTCAAGGAACCTGAACACCATGAATCAGATTATTCTAATCCTGGGATGTATAAGGAGTGAGGATGGCACATGAATCAGCTGATTTACAGCATTCTGGAAGTTCTGGGCAGGAGGGGAAGGTGAAGGAAAGTGCAGAGCTCCCTACCGTGCGAGAGGAAAGGACAGAAGGGGGTTGCGCTAGCCCCCTGATGGGCTGCATGTGGCCCGCAGGTTGTCCCCCACTGCTCTCTAACAAAGCATGAATCACAGTAACCAATACCCAATTACATCTTTCAAAAGTAGCATAAAAGAATATAGAAACTATCATAGCAAAACAGAAGTTTTAAAGGTAATAAATATGGTTTTGTGGTTATTCTGACACATTTGCTGCCTGTCGCCAGGAAACTGCAGTATGTTGAACATTTACTGTAATTGAATAAGCACCAAGGTCATAAGCATGTGAGCTATCAATCATGTACATGAAAATAACTGTTCACTGCTAAAACTCAGTAAAAGCAGGCCAGTAGTAACCTACAATTATTTTTATAACCATTTTTGCATCAATACTGCGATTCCTGCCCTTTACCATGGAAATAGAAATCTAGTCACTGCTGCAGTGTGAAGGTTTCAGGTGCAGGGAAGAGGCTACCAGGAGTTCAGTTGCTCTGCTGACCCTATGAAGTACTAGTCTCACTGGTCATTCACATGTGTGTGCCACTGTCTATGAACTGCTGTTCCCTGAATTGTTTTCCGGGGCAGAGATGTAATTTTTCCATTGTGCAACTGGTGTTTCTTATGGTTTACCGTGGCATGGGGCAATATTAGCTCTCATATCCCCCGTGTCCCACATTTATCATTGAGTGTCTTGATTCCCAACCAAAGAGCTGACAAAACTTAAGATGCAAACAATAAATTTATTAATAAGGTGAAACTATGTAGTGTCAATCTAGGACCCCCAAACAAAATTGATAAACTTAAGATAACTCTGCTGCTAATTCCCTGACTGCCTCTAGAATGTACAGCCCAGGTGACTAGAGTGTTGGCCTTGTAAAACCTCCTGTTGCCAGGCAGATTAGCCAGTCACATGTCCTTTACATTTCCCACCCTCCTGCTAAAAAAGTACCAAAATCAAAAAGGGCGTCAAACTTGGGTCAAGAAGGGGACTAAACATGGAGGCCAAACAACACATAAAACCCAAAATGGCCTGCTAGGTAATAAACTTTAAAAGCCAAACCTGAGTAAAGAAGGGGACCAAATATGGATGCTAAAACAACAATACATAATAGCCAAGATGGCCTACTAAGGAATAAACTTTTAAACCCAGAATTTTTCCCACAGTACCCTTATTTAAATAAACTAACAATACAAGGGTAAGGGTGCTAAGGAGGCAAACATGCTACAAACTCAAACCTGGCATGAGCTGGAGTACATGGCATTAAATGAAGCTATTGATATAATAGACATCACAGAAACTTGGTGCATGGGGAATAATCAATGGGATGTGGTGATACCAGGGTACAAAAGATATAGGAATGACAGACTGGGACTAGTTCATGCACGCTAGGACAGGGGGCTGGCACCCTATATGAAAGACAGAGTAATGTCAAATAAAGTAAAAATCTTAAATCACTCAAACTGTATCAGAGAATCTTGATGGATATAATTTCCATGCTTGAACAATAAGAGTATAATATTCGGCATATTCTACTGACTACCTGATCAGGATGATCATATTGACTGTGAAAGGCTTAGGAAGATTAGAGAGGTTACAAAGCAGAAAACACAGTAATAATGGGGGAATTTAACTATTCTCAGGGTGACTGAGTAGGCAGAGGGAGAGAGAGATAACATTTCTAGACACAATAAATGACTGCTTCTTGGAGCAGTTCATCCTGGAACCTGAAGAAGAGAGGCAATTCTTGATTTAGTTATATGGAGAGTGCAGAATTTGATCTAAGAGATTAATATAGCTGAACTGATTGGTCATAAGGCATATAATGTAATTAAATGTAATATATTTGTAGGGGAGGGAATGAAGAAACTCACCACAGTAGCATTTAATTTCAGTTGAAATTTAATGTTTTCAGTAGTTCACCATGACTCACATTTGCATATGAGAAACAAATACAAGCAGTAAGAATGATTAATACAAGAGCAATTACAGCTGACTCTAATCAAACAACAAATGTACAGCAGAAAATGAAGCAGTGTTGAGCTGTCTACTTGACTCACACCAAAAAGCCCAATTTGCCTGAAATCACCTCTGTTTATCAGGGGTGAGGGAATATGGTATCAGCTTATTCAAATACATTTACTCACCACCATAACCAAAGAGGGAGGCAACAGAATGAGGCCTCCATACCAATAATATGTTCCCCAAAAAGTTATAGAGTCTACCTGAGATAATCTCCATAGTGTAATGTACCTAGCAGCATAGAAAAAAATTCTGCAGCACGTTTTTTCAACAGAACTTTTATTCTTCTTTGGAAACCTCTGAAGAATATGTTTTCCTGGTGACTCCAATTTCCCCATTTCCTTGCATCAATACTTTGAAATAAATAAGCTAACTTGAGATTCCATCATCTCAGAGCACCTGTCTTGCCCCAGTCCTTAACTGTGTATTGAATATTCCATTTTTGTCCAGTGCAGTTCTGCATTACAAGCCTGTATGGTGAAGATGGATTGTCCTTTACAATTTCGAGGCATCTCTTAGTTTTCTTGTTCATTACGGATGATCCCTGTAAAATGAAACAAGCACGAGCAAGTTGCAGTCTGCATTTCAGAACTGAGTGCCTATGCAGTAAACAATTATCTTGATCTATGTGATGTGTTAGGTCAGTGAAAATGTTCTCTGCACACAGACAGAATACATTTTTGTCACTGAATTTAGCTTGACTGTGGTCAGAGGTTGGAAGGATAGTTGGTCTGACTGAGTGAACCAAAAGATGCAGCTTTAGAAGGTGGAAAGTTATTACCCTGGAGTGAAGTTAGCATCAAGATACCAGTTAGAAATAAATTAGTAACAGAAAGAATACTTTGGTCTCATTTCAGTTGCTGGATTAGTGGGGAGGTGCTGCACGCAGCCCGGAGCCTGCTGTCCAGGAGGTTAGATTCCGTGACCTAGGATCGCTTCTGGGTCTTAAAAATCTGTGCCTCCATAAGTTAGCAAAGACAAGGACAAACCAGTGAGATACAAGAGAATGATCAAGTTATTCAAGTTTTCAAAGACTAGATGATATTTACAGATGTAGTCCCTATAAATTAATCAGAGATACAACACACACACCTCCAGTCTTTTCTGGTAAACAGAAGAGTCTTCATATGTACTGACAAAAAGGAACCTGTAAAGCTATGTCTTGACTACAAAGAAAAGCCGGAAAAAGATATGCAAATTGCAAACCTCAATTTGAGTATCTTTTTCTGCTTTTGTTTTGAAAGAGGCTTTTCCAAAATTTGGCGCGTCTACACAGCACCAAATTTCGGAAAAACCTCCTTTTTCGACACATCCCTTCTTCTTCATAAAATGAGGTTTACAGGGATAGCAAAAGAACACGTCCACTTTTCCAAAATATTTTGCAGAAAAGTGGACGCGTTCCTTGGACACGACATTGTTTTTCCAGGATACCTCTGGTATCCCAGAAAAACACTGCAATATAGATGTAGCCTTAAAAGGAAATCTCTAAAGCCTATTAAAATACAGTTACCTTCTTTTGAGTTCAGATAAACCACTCAATAGCACATGTTGCACAAGCATCACCCTAACATCAAAGGAATGTTTTTTCTCAAGGCAATACTAGAAAGGGAAATGTTTTGTACAGGGTGGGGTAGTATATAGAGGTAAATCTCAGAGGTATCAATACACTGCCAAATCTTTACACATTAGCATGATTTTCTTTTTAAATAAGGATAGGTATACCCTGCTTCAATGGACTCCACTACAAAACTCAACTTTTTGTGTGTCCCAGGGTAGCCTAGTTAGCAAATGACTTATATGAACTAAGATGGGTCTAGCAGCTTTTCAAAAATATTTGTTCATAAGAACATAAGAATATAAGAATGGCCATACTGGGTCAGACCAAAGGTCCATCCAGCCCAGTACCCTGTCTGCCAATAGTGGCCAATGCCAGGTGCCCCAGAGCGAGTGAACCAAACAGGTAATAATCAAGCGATCTCTCTACTGCCACCCATCTCCACCCACTGACAAACAGAGGCTAGGGACACCATTCCTTACCCATCCTGGCTAATAGCCATTAATGGACTTAACCTCCATGAATTTATCTAGCTCTTTTTAAAAACCCTGCTATAGTCCTAGCCTTCACAACCTCCTCAGGCAAGGAGTTCCATGGGTTGACTGTGCTCTGTGTGAAGAACTTCCTTTTATTTGTTTTAAACCTGCTGCCCATTAATTTCATTTGGTGGCCCCTAGTTCTTATATTATGGGAACAAGTAAATAACTTTTCCTTATTCACTTTCCACACCACTAATGATTTTATATACCTCTATCATATCCCCCCTAAGGGTATGTCTACACTAGCTTGTTAATTCGAGCTAGGTAGGCAAATGAGGCGACCGGAGTTGCAAATGAAGCCCGGGATTTAAATATCCCGGGCTTTATTTGCATGTTCCCGTCTGGTTGCCATTTGAAATTTCACTAGCCGAACTCACTGCGCGCGGCGGCGGCAGTGAAAGTGACTAGTTCTTGGTTCGAAATGTTACTCATTCAAAATAACATTGGACTAAGACACACAAACTGAAGAGTCCTAGTCTCTTTAATCTCTCTTCATATGGGACTCATTCCAAACCCCTAATCATTACACAGTATTCAAGATGTGGGCGTACCATGGATTTATAAAAAGGCAATAAGATACTCTCAGTCTTATTCTCTATCCATGTTTTAATGATTCCTAACATCCTGTTTGCTTTTTTGACTGCCGCTGCACACTGCGTGGATGTCTTCAGAGAACTATCCATGATGACTCCAAGATCTCTTTCCTGATTAGTTGTAGCTAAATTAGCCCTCATCATATTGTATGTATAGTTGGAGTTATTTTTTCCAATGTGCATTACTTTACATTTATCCACATTAAATTTCATTTGCCATTTTGTTGCCCAATCACTTAGTTTTGGGAGATCTTTTTGAAGTTCTTCACAGTCTGCTTTGGTCTTAACTATCTTGAGCAGTTTAGTATCATCTGCAAACTTTGCCATCTCACTGTTTACCCCTTTCTACAGCTCATTTGCCTTTCAAAAGTATTTGTTCCCTACTTTAAATTGTCTCCAGCTGTGCTCACAGACCAGGTTAAGGACAACATAAATCTGTTGGAATTCCACCCTTCACTCCAGATCTGTAACGTTTCTGAGGTGGGTGATCCAGAATGTTTCAAAGCATTTTGCCCTGGGAGCAGGCTAATTTGGAGGATGGGTAGTAAGAGAACTAGTGGACAGCTGGTTGAGAATTTTGGGAAGCAAAGCCAGGTTGGACTGATTTCTGACTGGCCTCAAGTCCCTCTGCCAAGAACCTGTTGAACTCTCCAGCAGGCCCTTCTCTCTCTTCCCCACCTATGTTCTTTTACCACCCATCACAGTGGTATCTGAGTGTCTCCGACCAGATTCCCAAAGAAGCAGAAGGAGGCCATGTGACCAGACCGTGCGTCTATCTAATGCCTGGAGGCCTGCTATCACTACGGTGTTTAAGGATTATACAAAATTAAGAAATTCAAATCCCAAATCAAAAGGCATTTTTTCTGGGTCAAAGGAGTGTGGCTTTGTTTGGGTAGGGCTGTTTTGCCTTTCAAAGACTGTCAGTCCTGGCTGAAAGCTTTACCACATCACTCTGTACTGTGCACCATCAGCCCACCGTCATCTCCTCTGACAAGTAGTTCCACAGCCAAGCTCCTGCTACTGAGAATGTCCAGACCCTATTGAGTGATGGTCAGAATCGAGGTCTGTCCTGCTGGGGTGACCGTAAGGAGGTGGGGTCTTCTTGAGAGATGGGAGGATAAAATGGAGTTTGAGATATGCAGGTCCTGATCCATTTGATGTGGAGAACCTACTGTTCTCAATGACATCAGCGTGGTGCCTTAAATTGCATGTGCAAATCCTACTGCTGGGGCTTCCCTGTGTGAAAATGTATCCTCTTGTGTGTAAAGCCTTTTAGGCTCCTGCAGGATGAAAGATGCCATTGAAACGTAAGGACATAGACATTGACTTACCTGCTTAAAATCCCAGTGCATATTCAGTCCCTTTTTCACAGCCTCGTTACATTGCTCTATGAAGGGCAGGTCCCCTGTTCCAGAATCAGTTAGGCACCGATCTACTGTATTCTTTCGAGATCGTAGGCCTCCTATAAATATTTCTCCAGTGCTGAGGTAAAACAAGCGCTGGAAGGGAACAATACATTGGAGTAAGTGAGCTAAGACTCTGACAAAATCCCAAAGAAGGATACCAGAGATTTGTAAAACTGACTAGCATTAGATACACAGGGACAAATTCCCTGTTGTCATTTAAGTTAAACCAGGATGAATTTGACACCCTGCCTCCCTCCCACAGGGTGCCTATGACACTACTCCTGCTCTCCTCTGTTCATGCAAAACAGGTAGATTACAATGGTAGAACTGTAATCACTAGCTTCCCGCCTCATGGACAAATGAGAAGTGAAGAGTGAGGAGTTCAGTCTGCATCCCATTCGATCCTTCGCCTGTTGGTTGAAACCACCACTCGCAAGAACAATGATTGTCAATGTGTGGAAAGGAAGGGAAGTGGCAAGTGAGATCACTTCCCCATAAAGCTGGAAATGACTTAATGTATTTAAAAGCTTCAGAGGGGTAGCCGAGTTAGTCTGTAACTAGAAAAACTTAAACAATGAATAGTCTAGCAGCACCTTAAAGACTAACACAACATGTAGATGGAATCATGAGCTTTCATGGATACAGCCCACTTCTTCAGATGACTGGAGTATCAAAAGTCCAGATCCAAGAATAAATAAGGGTATAATAAGGGTCCCTCCCCTTCCCTTATTTATTCTTGGATCTGGACTCTTAATACTCCAGTCATCAGAAGAAGTGGGTTATGCCCACGAAAGCTCATGATACCATCTACATGTTTTGTTAGTTTTTAAGGTGCTATTAGACTATTTGTTGTTTTTTAAGTTTTTTTAATGTATTTAGACCATGATGGAATCTGCTGTAACCTGCAATGCGCAGAAGGTCACATTAGATGGTCATGATGGCCCCTTCTGACCTTAAAGTCTATGAGTCTGCTGCCATTCATTTTTATGTGGAATATTATTTGTTTTACTTATATAATGAAATTTAGTTTTCCCTGCATGACAGCACATGAAGAACAATTTTCATTATCTAGTAAAGAATGCACAGCAAAGGCTAAAAAGATTTCTAATTGTAGTGAAACAACATGTTTGAAATACCTGTGGAAAGTAAGCATGACAGCCATACATTATGGGAGTGTTTCCAGGGACTGGGCCTTGATCTATGCAAATGTTCTCATTCAGAGTGTTTTTCATCTACAAAGATAAATTAGGCATGTTAATGCATGGAATAACTACTACACCTAGCTGTTCCTAACACTATTTTTATAAACTCTACTCAGAGCTATGCCTGTTTACAGTTTTCTGCCTGAGAGTTCTGAAATAACAGGAGAGCACAGGATAGATTTAGAAAGAACCACAAAACAGTTTCAGAGTTGACTTCATCCTAGAAAACATGAGCGGCAAATCTAAAGGCTTTTCTAGTGTCTGTACATCAGAGAAACAATGGCACTTGGTCTACAAAGATTTGCTGGCAGAGCTATGTTAGCTATAACTAAGGATGAACAAAATCACATCCACCAGCTGTGTTGGAGTGTATCTACCCCGCACTAAGGAGCAGGGAGTTGCCCTGGCCCAGCTGGCTGAAAAGACCCCACCCCCACAGCCCTGCTAGGCATGATCCCAGGGAAGGCAGGGGATAAAAGCCCAGGGAGCCACTAATCAGGGCTGGCTACTGGAGGGGAAGGAGCTCAGGCCAGAGCTCCTGAACAGCCCCTGTTGCTGCTGCCACAATTGCCCCAGCAGAAGCAACAGCCTCTGCCGCAGCAGCCACAGCCCCAGTGACTGCCCTGGCCAGGGAGGCCGTCCAGGAGGCTCTGATGTGCCGAACAATGCCGCAAAAGCAGGAATCGCCACTGAGCAGACAGTGAAATCCTGCACTGCCAACAGGGTCCTGGGCTGGGACCCGGTGGAGCAGGAGGGCCCAGGTTTCCCACCCCACAGCAACCCAGCTCCCTAGCATTCTGGGAGGCTACCCTTTGCACTAGGGCTCTAAGAGAGGGGAGTGTGTTTGCGACTAGTCCAGAAGGCCGTAAATACCCTGATAGCGGGAACTGTACTTTGGGACTAGGCCTGCAAGGCCGTACATTCTCTGATAGAGGGACTGCACTTTGAATTAGGCTGGAAGGCTGTATATACCTTGATAGAGGGACATTAGCTACAAACTGAGTCTACGAACGGGTTGGCCCTGTGGAAAGGGAGCCCTAACCTAGACTTCAGAGACTTCTAGATTGTCGAGGGGGCCTGCCCCTCGACACCATCCAACACAGGTATGCCAGCAAAACCCCTCTATAGACACAGCTATGCTGATCAACGAGTGCTTAGCTTAGCTCATGTCATTAAGGAAAGTGTTTTATCTACACTGGCGAAAGAACTCATTCTATTAATGTATATTACATTGCCACTAGGGGTTCTGGCAAAGGCTTTTTTGTGTAGATAACACCTCAGGTTGGGGAACCCCAGTATAACACATTTTTTTACTGACATAATCATGTAGCAGTCCCATACAATCCACATCACTACCTGTATTACTAGCAGAGGCCTGATTTTTTTTTCCATTGAAACTTTTTTGAAGTGTCTTTTTGACCAAAACAAAGCTTTTTTTCATTTGATTGGATTTTTAGAAACAATTGTGTTCCTGTTTCATTGTGCACAAAACAAAGGTTTGCATGCATATGAATTTGCAGTTAGTAAAATCTGCATGAGCCCACTTCAGCCAGACGCGTGTTGAAAATATAGTCCATTGTTTTTAATTGTTTCTGTGTATTTTACTCTTTTTTAGCTATTTTTTCCCCAAATTCAGTACAGTCAATTTAGGACTGAATAAGGCTCTTAACTGGTTAACACACTACAAAGGCAATTTCCCCCCTCTTGATATTCACATCTCCACATCAAATGCCCTGAATGAGCCACTTTCACCCTGCCTTAACTAGCCTAATTAACAGTGGTTCTGCACTTGACAAGTAACTTTTTGTTGTTCATATATATTCCCCTACCTCAGTAATTTCCACTCCAACTCATCTGATGAACTGGGTTTTATCCATGAAAGTTTATGCCCTAATAAACCTGTTAGTCTCAAAGGGTACATCTACACAGCAGCGTTATTTCAGAATAACCAGGGCTCAACAAATGCACTCGCCCACTCGCCTGTGGCAAGTAGATTTTATCAGCTGGTGAGTGCAGGGGCAGACTGGCCCGGTGGGTGGTTGTGAGGGGCTGAGCAAAGCCCGCACTACGGCCAGCGTGGCCCCATCCGATCCACCGGCTGGCGGAGGAGCAGAGCGCCGCTGGGAAGGGGGAAGCGCGGTGATTCTCAGCGCCGGGCTGCCTGTGTGCAGCTACGGCGCGAGGAAGCGTGGCCAGAGGTGGGATGGCGGCAGACGCCAGGATGCTGGTGTGACATGGCCCTGCTGATTTTAAAGGGCCGCAGCAGCTCGGCTCTGGCTGCGTGGTCCCGGGAGCTGGCTGCGGTGCAGCCAGGCCCCGGCCCGCCCGCTCCAGTCTTGCCATGGCCCCAACCCCCACGCCGGTGAGAGACCGCTCCCGGCCGACCACCTGGCTCGCTGCACCCGCCCCGCACCGCTTTGTCTCTGCGCCGCCCTTGCACCCCCGCTCCTCCGATCCCGCCCCAGCTCTGTCCCTGCCCCAGCTCTGTGCTGCCCATTTCCTGCACTGCCCCCTCCCGATCCTCTGCCCCTCCCGTTCCCCGCGTCCCAGTCCCGTGCCTCCACTGCACCCCGCACCCTGCATCCCTCTGGCTCTGTGCCTCCCATTCCCCGCGCCACCCCTTCCCCACTGTTTCCTGCACCCCTCTGGCTCTGTGCTGTCCCTGCACCCTGCTCCCCCTGTGGGTCGGGAGTGAAGGGTGCTTGTCCATAGGGAGGGGCTGGACAGGCCAGGGAAAAGGCTGCTTGTGACCCAGCAGGGAGTGAAAGGGGGAGTTCACTTGAAGTGCCTTTGCCTTTATGGGAAAAAAAAACAAATGAAAATGCTATAGGGTTAAAATGCCAGGACAAAAATGAAAACAAACAAACAAACCAAAACCCATTGCAAAATGCAAACGTGTAAAAGACAACAAACAAAGGGGGGGTGGCTAAAAATGTTTTGCTTGGGGCAGCAAAAAACCTAGAGCTGGCCCTGGGGGAGGGGAAGGGGCTGGGCTGGACTGGACTGTGGGGAGGGGAAGGGACAAATATGGGGAAGGGGCTTGTGCTGAGGGGAGGGGAGGAGGTCAGGAGAAGAAGAAGAAGAAGAAAGGGAAAGGCACCAAGGGACAACAGGGTGCAGGAGAGACAAATGCCAGGGGGCCAAGTGCAGACAATGAGGTGTCAGTGGGAGGGGAGACAGGGTGATGCTGGGAGAGGAGAGAGTAAGGGCACTGGGGGGCTAGAGGGGGGAGGGGCAGGTGCTGGGAGAAGGCTTGAAAGAAGGGGTGGGCATGAGGAAGGCAGGGATGGAGCAAGTCATGTGTGAGGCACAGGGGCATGAGGGGAACAGGGGCAGAGGGTGGTGAGGGGTGGGTATCAGGAAAAAGAGAGCAAAGGGGGCAGGGGCGGTGAGGGAAGGGGGAGGCACCAGGAGGGTGCAGTTGCCAGGGATTCTGGGGGTGAAGCAGAAGGGCAGACACCTGCAGGAGAGGGACCATCACCAGAGGAGAGAGGCAGGGCAGGTGTGTAGAGGGAGGTGTTAGGAGAGGGGATGAGGATCAGATCAGAGTAGGGCTACTGGAGGAGTGGGCACAGGGGAGAGAAGGGCTGGTGGAGGGTGGGACTCAGGAAGGCTGAGGGCAGTGAGAAGGGCAGGAGTCAGGACAGCAGAGGAGGGTGAGGGGTTGGGAGCAGCAGGCACCAGGGAGCTGATGGAGCAAGGGGAGGAGACATGGCAGCAGAGGGAAAAAGGTAGAGGTTTATAAGATATTTATTAATGACTTATTAGTAATTACTGTTCTTATTCTTATTAGGAATTTATGCTATTAAAAAAACACTTTTTGGGGGGGAGGGTGGCGAGTCCCTTTTTTGTCTGGCGAGTAGGGTTTTCCAGAATTTGTCGAGCCCTGGGAATAACGGATACTATGCGAGCACCTACACAGGTGGCTTATTTTGGCATTTGTAAACCTCATTTCACATGGAATAATGCCTCTTCCAAAACAGCTATTTCAAAATAGCAGTAGTGTGGACGCTCCACTGCTGCTATTTCAAAATAGCTCCTCCCCAAAGCCATTCAGAGTAATTACTCCCCAGTGCCTCCTGGGGCTCTAAATTGAGGTAGCACATCCTCATTAGGGGAGCCTGCCTCAGACTAATTTCCAGGCTTCCCTGTAGAGTAGATGCGCTATTTTGAAATAAGCTGTTTTGGAGCATATCTTCCAGAATAGTTTATTCTGAAATAGTCGTGCAGTGTATATGTAGCCTAAGGTGCCACAGGAGTCCTCATTCCTTTCTATATGACATTAATGATTATTGTTCCAGTCCAAATTAAAAAAGCAACTTAACTGTGAGTGACTAAAAGATGCCATCTTCCCTTGATTTATAGGTATACAGTGGACAATGATTACTTTGTTGAACTTATTTTCTTTGATGTATCTGCGTAATATTCTGTTGAACACTGCAGTCAATTATAGGGAGAGATTTCATCCATTTTTGTTCCCTGCTCTATGAACATTCTTATGTTGCACAAAAATGTGTCCTAAATACCTTCCTATACTATTTTATGTTTATGTTTATGTTTATGTTTATGTTTATGTTTATGCACAGTGTACATATGTAGTAGGTGTAGAAAGTTTTACAGAAGGATGACACTCTGAAAATATCTCTAAAATTTCTAGTGAATAATACCTGAATATGACCAATTTACAAGGGCAACCCAGGTTAGACCAGAAGAACATAGAAGAAATTGCCTTGAACAACCCTCATAATATTGACATTATCTAACTATTGCATTATTCACTAGACATGTACAATACTTACTGTTCCATAGCCAGCAACGGTGGTCAAAGGTATTAAATTAGGATAAATGTTCTTTATGTACCAGTCAAAGCTTTTACAGTTGAGTTTCTTTCTTAGTTCCTTTCTGGAAGAAACATCGCCATAGTCTATTCCATGATTCTGGAAAAAACACATTTTTTTCAGATAACATCTTTTTGTTCTATGTACAGTGCCTATCACAATGGCATCCTGGTCTATGACTCAAGCTTCTAGGTGCTACAATATTATTTTTGAAGCGCTGTTGCCCAATTTTGATATTGTTAGTTATATGTTGATTACTTAAGAATTCCCAGTAATTACTTTGAGGGTTGATCAGTTCTTGTCCCAAGATTCTGCCCAGTATTATTTAAATTGCAATATAGCTGGGAACCTTGATGTGCATAGTTGCAACACTTACACGTTAGGAACGCTTTTATATTTACAAATATAGTTGTATTAATGCATTTAGCACAGTCTAATAGAAACCTATTATTAAAACAAATGATCAAACCCATAAGAAAATAATAAACTTAGAAGAAAAGACCTATAATCAAGCAAATAGGCTAGCCTATAGGCTACAGGACAAAACTCACAAATGAATCTGTTTGCTAGGTCTGGCCTCATTATGATCTATGTCTAGACTACCGTTATTTTCAAAAGAGGATATGCAAATTCCTCGGGAATTCCTGTGGAATTTGCATATCTTCTTCCGATCTCACTTTTGAAAGCAGGTCTTTCGAAAGTGAAAGTAGTCTGGACATGGTTTTTTTCGAACCCCTCCCGCCTTTTTTTAAAAACCTCTCTTCCTTAAAAAATGAGGTTTACGCAGTTTTTTGAAAAAGGGGAGGGGTCCAAAAAAACCGCATCCAGGTTACTTTCACTTTCAAAAGTGAGATCGGAAGAAGATATGCTCTTTCGAAAATAAAGTGTAGTTTAGATGTAACCTTGGTCTGCTTAGACCATTACTTTGTTCCCATACCAATGACCATCTCAATGTAACAACCAAAAAGCATCTACACCTCAATTGGAAGATTCCATGCAAAATAAACCATGTATTTATAGTCATCCATCCACACTTCAGCCACTCTCAGGGCGTTGCGTCTCATAGCAATGCTCAAGTCCAGCATATAGGGTTTGTGCGCTCTTTCCAGATGAGCAATTCTTGAACAGGGCAAGACTTCTATCTGCCCTCCACACTGCCAAACCTGTATGGATAAAGCAGGAGTTCCTATGAATGTGCAGTTGGATTTTTTTTTATTTTAAACATGATTGTGTCCTACAAATGATTAAAACCTGCATGTCCTTACTCAACAGATCTGCTCGCTGTCGGCATTCAGGGTTAATTTCTCTGGACTCTGGCGATTAAGGGGAGTTTTCAGCACATTTCTTTCAGGCCCCGCAGAGCAAATGCAGGCACAGGAAAATGAGGTAGAGGCTATTTAGTCTTTTGCATCACTATCAATTTCCAGTTACAGGACCAAGCAGTTATTCCTGCGTAAATGAGGCTATGGATGTGACAAAGTGCAAAATGGACCCTACAGAGTGTTAATTATGATGAAGGTGCAGGGGAATGAAAGAGGCCAGGCTGACTCTCAAACCCCAGGCTGAATTTATCTAGAAATCCCCCCGTCACCTATGAATCGGCTAACAAACTGAGTGCATTTTATACAAGAAATCACTGAAATGCAATACAGAAGGAGCCTTACGATGCTATTTTTGAAGTCACTTTTCTGGGCCTGATTCTCTAGTCCTCTTGTGCAGACAAATATACCAGCATGGAGAAGAGGTACAATGCTACCGTTTGGATAGGGTGATGCTTTAAATGAATATACATATATCAGGACAACAAAGAATCTACCCTATTTATTCCTCCCACACTTCAATCATTGATATGCCATCGCCACCCTTCTTGCCACAGAAAACTGCCTGGGATTCCCTTCACAAGATACCCGTGCTGTCACCTGAGTCACTGCAGCAGTTGTTGAATAAGACAAAACACATTCTGACTGTAAATTATAATAAAAGACCTCTGGTGCCATAGAAACAGTGGGAGCCTCAGAATCTCTTGTATATTCTCACAAAACCTCTGTAAGGCAGGGTATTGCTGTTATCCTTATTTTACAGATAGGAAACTGAGGCATGGAGAGACTAAGAGACTTGCCCAAGTTCACACAGGAAATCTGTGGCAGAGCTGGGAACTGACTTCAGGTCTCCAATCATTACCTTGCTAGGTCCCTGGGATGTGGGACTATTCTTCTAGTTTAATCACTGTATGCAACATGTTTTGACCGCTGCGGCTAAACTTTAACCGGCCACCAAGGAATGGTTTACATATCCAGCAGAGGAGTTAATCTGAGAAGAGGGGACATCAAATATGAGGAAAAGGGAACTTTCCTTTGCAAGTCTGGCATCTTGACAAGAAATAAATGTGTCTGAAATGCTGTTAGTTGAAAACCTATGTGCTGCAGCAAGGAATGCTAGTGATTTAAGACTCAACAGTCTTCCTTTTAAATTAGTACTGAGCTAACACTGCTGCAGCAGGATGTTTGGGAGCCTTATGCAGCTAAAGGAACTTTAGACTGAGGTGGTAGTCCTCGGGTCCTGGCTAAATTCCTCTCTGAGAAATTACCTTCTGCCTTTCTAAATTCCTTCTGCAGAGTCAAGTTATATGGCATTCCAGCTGCCTGCTCCAGAGCAGGGTCATTTCCTCCTTTGGTTTCATGTCATGTACTACCCTGAGACCCCCCACACGCTCCCCTCACACTCCTCCACTCCCCACATCTCCCAGCCCCTGGCCCTGGCTCCTGCACCTCCCACTCTCCTGCCTTGACCCCTCCACACCCATATGCCCCGAGTCTCCTATGCACCCCAGCTCCCTTCCCTGAGCTCACATACAGACACACCAACCCCCTGCCCTGGGCCCCTGGCATATCATCCTATACTTACATTTCTTACAGGTATTGTCCTATTGCAACCTCCCCCCCCACTTCGATTCCCCCAGAGGGGTAGCAATAGAACAGCACCTTTAAGAAATTTAAGTTACTTCCATCCCTGACATACACCTCTTGCCCCATAGTGTTTGTGACAGGTTGGATCACAGCAGTCCCCTAGGGTACGTCTACACAGCAGGGCTAAAGTTGAATTAAGCTATGCAACTTCAGCTATATCTATTGCGTAGCTGAAGTCAAAATAGCTTAACTCGGCTTTAGGTGCTATCTACACAGCAGGAAGTCGAAGGAAGAACACTCTTCCTTCGACTTCCCCTTACGCCTCCTAAAATGGGGGCTACAGGAGTCAGAGTAAAAAGTCCTCCAGCTCAACATTATTTCGAAATGAAGCCTTGTAGTGTAGACACGCTCTTTGTTGTTAATAATGTCAGTTATTCTGAAATAACACTGCTGTGTAGACATACCCCTAGGGATTGCCAGCCCTCTGGGGCTCTCCACCAACCTGGCCTGCTGGACCAGAAGCTTTGATTTCCCCCAAACATGACACAGAGTGGGGGTTACCACCCCCATATAAGTAACACAGACACTGAATCAGCTCAGGTCTGGGAGGACTCAGCTATAAGGCCTCTGATAGTACCCAGGAAACCAACCCCCAAAAGGGACCAACCCCTCCCCCCAATCCATCTTACCATGTATAAAAGTTGTACTCAGAAAAAGCTTATAAAGATATTTGTCCCCTTTATCAATGACAGAGATATGCACAGTGGCTCCTTCCCTACTTACTAGGTAACAATTATTTATATTGGCCATGATAATAAACAAAAGTGGTTTTATTAAGTATAAAAAGTAGGATTTAAGTGATTGCAAATGAAAATAGATTGAAGTAACTTAAAACAAACAAAAGATGCCAGCTAATTCTAATAAATTGGTACATGCAAATTCTTACTCAGTCTAAACAATTGTTCTTATCTTAGACCAGAGTTGATCTTTTCTGACCTTGCCCTGAAGCAGCTTTGCCTTCACCTTTTCCCTACAGTTCTTTATTTCCAGGTCTTCTCATATGTATCCTCTTGGGTGGGGAGGCAATTTCGAAAGCCAGCTGAAGAGAAAAACCTGATTGCTTTCCATTCCTTAAATAGACTTTTCCCCAAGGCAGGAACTGCTAGATTCAAGATGAATTCCAGTACCAGGTGGCATGGTCACATGTCTTTCTAGGACCAACCACAATTTGGACATAAAGAATAAAACCATTCATGGGTCCTTGGTTTGAGTACTGAGCCATTAAGTTCCTGAAGTATCACTAATGGCCTTCAGCACATTTAGAATTAAAACCAGATTCACACTTCACATTTCTAACTTCACTTACAAAGAATGATACACGGCATAAAAAAGGATATATAGATTTAATAGATTGTGACTTTAAAAATAATATGTTACATGACCTGTTTTGCATAAAGCATCTTTGAGTTATGCATATTCATAAGCAAATTTTCATAAAGCAGGGGAGGCTCCATGACTGTGTCTCTGTCCATTTTGACAATATTTCACATGGCAAATGGATTTCTGTCCTTCCTCCAATTTAGAAGCATGTTAAGTTTACACTAGTGATCTTAGCTTGGATATTTACATATGTAATCAATGGACAATAAACTCTACAGTGTTAGCAATTTTCTGATTTATTGCGGCAGTGAAAACAACAAACTGATTACACTTTGTGTGAAATTCTTCCCTTCCTGATTTTCTCTCTTACCATATTTCTTTGTCTAAATGTGCCTGTCATCAGTGATCCTCCTGATATATACAGTCCTCTCCTCCCAACTTCTTCCCACACTCAGTCATCACCTATCCTTCACATTTCTTTTTGCATATGTATTTGCTGTATCCTCTCTCACTGTATTAAAAACCTAAAATAATAATTTTTCTGCCACATTTGACTGATCAGAAAGCCTGTATGTTGATACATAATCTAGTCAAAGTGCAAAGTCAAACCTTGCCTCTGCTTAGGAAAATAGGAAAGGTGGACTTGTGAACTTCATGGCTGTTGAATTTACGCTTACCAGTTTCAAGGCTAAAATCTGGACTGTTAGTCTAGTTCTGCTGTTAGGTTAGCAAGCACTCATCATAGTAACTTTGCACGGAGAGTTATGTATCTCACATTTGGCAGTTCTGTATTAGCTCACTAGGCCAGATTTACAAGAGAGCTTAGTTCCAATTTTTTTCAGCATCAAAACAAGGCCATGTTGCATTTGTTCCAAGAGCTCCTAGCTTAGCTACATGGCAATTTACTGTGTAACAAGTCAGGGTGTGGCTCTACTATGCACCTGCTTGCCATGCTACAAAACCCCATGTGGACAGTGCTATACTACAATCAAAGGCCTGGAGTGCGGCACGACTACTTGAAAGCATAATATTCCCAGCTGCACACCAGAAGTTCCAGTGTTCCTTAGCAGTGTCTGTGTGGGATGGTATACCACAGCAAAGTAGTAGATTGTAGATTCACAACCTGCCTTTGTAACCCACACACCTAGGCTACGTCTACACTGCTTCCCTCTTCCGCAAGAGCCTATGCAAATGAAGTGCAGATTAGCATATTGCCATGTTTCATTTGCATAATTAATTAGGAGCTGTTTTTGCACAAGAGGTTTTTGTGCAAAAAGGCTCCATCTACACATTTTTTAAAGAAGAACAGCTCTTGCACAAGAGAGGGTTTTTGCACAAAAAGGCTCTTGTGCAAAAACCTCTTGCACAAAAAGGCTCCTAATTAATTATGTAAATGAAGCATGGCAATATGCTAATTTGTGCTCCATTTGCACAGGCTCTTGCAGAAGAGGGAAGGAGTGCAGACGTAGCCCTAGTGTGACTCACCGTCCCATGTAATGGCACTTAGACCGCTTACAGTGAGAAATAAAAATGAGTGAGCTCTATAGCCTAAGCTGAGTGCCAGCTGACTTCATAGTGCAAGCTGTAGATGCTCCTACACTATGCTCCACAGGTTCAAATCCACCCCATAGCAGTTACACCATGCTGCGCAGTAGCTAGATATATAGACAAGGCCTCAGTCTGTCAGGTTCTGAACTCTTTAGAATGTACATCACAATAACAGCTGCAAGTAGGGTTGCCAGGTGTTTGGTATTCACCCAGACAATCCAGTATTTTTACCTCCTATCTGGTAAAAAAATTCAGAGAATACCGGACACCTGAGATGTCCGGTATTTTCTGAATTTTTCCCTGGCCAGGAGGCGAAAATGCCGGGCACCTGGCAACTCTACAAACACTCAGCATCTGGCCTCAACAGAATTTTTTCCCGGTGTTTTTGGGGGGGAAGGGAGGAGGTGTTCGGTATTTTTGTTTCAACCATCTGGCAACCCTAGCTGCAAGGTACTCAGTGCTTTTGAAAATCTGCCCATTTCGCTTGGGTTCCCAAATGGGAGCTGAGCTCTTTAAAAAAAAAAAAAAAGCACATTTGTCAGTGTTGAACACTTTGAAATCTGGCCCTGGCTTCTTTTGCAAACTTGTCTCACATTGATGTAGGTTATTTTGTAAGAGGAGGAGAATTAAACATACCCGCAGGCCAAGCTCCACATTTTCCCCTCCGTATATATGCATTCCGCCATCTAGTACTCCAATCTCTCCCAGAAACTCTCTATGTGCGGCAAGTATTCCCATAATAGATGGGCTCCTGGGAAAGAGAACAGATACAGTTGAAGAGAAAAAAAATAAACTATGAAATAAGCAGGAAGAGGAATAAACAAACATTTGAAAATTAACTATGCTCATTTGCATTTCCTGTCCAGTATGAAACTGACTATTTGGACACTTCTTATTTTGTTTGTGCTAGTTTGGGGACCCTTAAAAAATTGTTTTTTTGTACTTAGATTTGGGTTCTTCCAATCTCACTTTTTACCACTGCCGTCCTATATTTACAGTAGACAATTCCATAATGTTTAGAGTGCCAAATTCTGCCCATCCTTATCTATCTGGGCATTTACCCATTGCCAAAGTGTCTACATGTGTAATCAATTTACTCAGAGTGGAGTTTTGTATGCTGCTTTTTATAGAATATGGATGGTAAATGCCTCATAACAGTTTATACAGTACTGCCTACTCTGTCCATCATGCACTACTTTAACTGTACCACATGTGAGGTAGGTGTGAAGGACCTGAAGGATGCCTGTCATATCTCAGTTTCAATATGTGATGTTATGATATTGTTTGCTACCTGGCTATAAGGTGCTATGAGGTGCTCGATCCCAGGAAAGGCTCAGATAAGAGTCCTTCAGCAAATGTCCAGGGCAACTGGATCTGCTGAGGAGTCAGCAGGAGTGCAGAGACCTGTAGGCTGGGACTCCTGTCAAAGTGGGAGAATTGTGAGATTCCACCCCAAGGAGGTGAAGGCACAAAGCCTGTCATTTGGAGAGATTGCACTCTAGCAGAGATCGGGTAGGTCTATACCGTGATCCACATCTTGTGGCTGGCCTGTGCTGGCTGGCCCATGCCAGCTGATTCTGGCTAGAGGGCTCAGGATAAGGGACTATTTAATTGTGGTATACATTTTCAGACTCAGGCTGGACTCTGGGCTCTAGGACCTGATGAGGTGAGAGGGTCCCAGAGCTTAGAGGGCAGCCCAAGCCCCATAAGCCTCATATTTACACTGCAACTAAACAGCCCCTTAGCTTAAGCCCCATAAGCTCAACTCAGCTGGCATGGGCCAGCCCTGGGTATCTGACAGAAGAGTAGACATATCCTTAGAGAACAGTCAGAGGTACAGCTAACTCTCAACTGTGACAGCACATAAATATTATTACCCATTTACATAGAGGGCGAAACATGGACAGACAGATTAAATGATTAGCCCAAGATTAGCCAGTGGGAGAAAAGTTTAGGAGCAGAATTAGAATGCAGGAGAGCCTGGATCCTAGTCTTCTACACAGACCACATGAGATCTCTAATGCTAGTACAGCACTCTCAGATCCAAACCAACATTTTCAACTTATCTGCATTTTGCAGATACCTCACTGACACATGAGAAAACCCTGTCTTTGTGAGGTGAGCCTGAAAACAGCTCACATATGGATTTTTTGTTCCCCCAAGAATACCATTCAGACTTACCGGACTGGAGCAGTTTCATCTTTGAGCTCATACCATTCTTTAGGTAATGGTTCATAGAGGCACCATAGTGCCCAGTCAAAACCATCTGCAGCCACAGAATACTCAAGAAGCTTAAAGTCATCAAAGCGAATATTGTCAAACACTGGTGATATTATAACAGTGCGATCCTCCTTGATTCGAGACAGAATAGGCTCAGCCCTAAGATAAATGAACAAATACATTATTTTCACCTTTCTGAGAGTATGAACCAAAGTGCAGGGCACCGTAATGCTGACATGCGCAGCCCATTTCTTACAACTGAGACCAGAGATGTTTGAGTTTTGGTTCCTGTCTCAGCAATGCCAGGTTTTATGTCCAACAGCTTTACACTGTCTCCCAGGCCATGCCAGCAGTTCATGCGCTGTGCCCACTGCTAATTACACTAACCATGATCACCCCTCTGTTACCATGCCTGTCCCTTATACTCCTCTGTTGCCTCTCACCACAGACTTGTATTGTAAACTATGGGGGTCAGGAGTCTTCTTTTCATAGTATGTGCACAGCGCCTAGCACAATGGGGCCACTCAATGCTGTTGCAATAAAAAAAAACTAGAACAAATAGGCGTTGCCCTTGGTTGTGCTATCTGTGATGAACAAAGCCATCATGATCTGGGGCAGGTGGCATGGGTGTTGACTCCATGAGTGCCCCAATACTCGAGCACCCATGGGAAAACAATTGAAAAATAGTTCTGAGCAGCCAGGAGCCAGATAATGAGTGTGGAACATGATGAGTTCTGTGCTGCTCCCAGCTTCTGCCCTTGAGACAGGGAGTTTATTTATAAATAGAGGCAGGGCGATTAAGATAAGAAAGGCTTATAATTAAATTAAGGATCCTTAGATGCTTACATTTAAGGATTACCTTTAAATTAAAGATCCTAAGTAAGACAGTTTCATCCAGAAAGCCACAGTGAGACATAACGTCTTTAAACTGGGGCATTAGTGAAAATAGCTTGTGGGTGACTACAATAATTTTAATCTACTGTAATTAATGTATTAAAGCAAATGAGCAATTATTAAAATAAAGGTACCAATGACAGATTTAATAACCAGAATATGAAAGTGCATAAACACTCTGAAACTAGCCCTCCCCCACAAAACTGACAGCATGCCCCCCAAACCACATCGTTAAAAGCAACCACCAGAAAAATATAAGTCGCTGCCTAGGTTGAGATTAGAGAGGCAATACAGTTTCAGAGGTGACACACTAGCTGCCAAGGAAGTGAGACAGTAAGGAAAGTGGTCAAGCACTGAAATTGACCAACCAGGGTAGAGATATGTTAGGCTATGTCTACACAGCAGTTATTTGGGAATAACTGACGTTATTTTGAAATATCATACTATGTATCTACTCTACAAGCCTATATTTTGAAATAATGGCAAGCTGGAGGAATTCTTACTCCAATTCCTGTAACCCTCATTATACGAGGAGTAAGGGAAGTTGAAGGAAAAGTGTTTTTCCTTCAACTTGCTTTTGTGTAGACAGAATTAAAAGCCGAATTAAGCTATTTTGACTTCAGCTATGCAATTGACCTAGCTGAAGTTGTGCAGCTTAATTCAAGTTTTGCCCTGCTGAGTAGACATACCCTTAGAGAGAGGTTGTAATGAATGGGAGGAACACTATCCTTTTATGGATATTCCAACCATTCAGTTAACTAAATTGCCTGTAAGGGTTAAAATCTACAGACAGTAAGTCCAAGAGAGTATTCAGGAATACTGGGGAAGCAAGAAGTGTTGGCAGGAAGCCAGGACAGCCAACTAAAAGAGTGTGGATTTTTGAATTGGAAGCAGGACCTTCCTGCTTCAGTCTTTGTGTGACCAAAGCAGATCTGAACAGAAATGAGGTAAGCCAGGAAAACAGGCATGGAATATTCAGCAACATCCCTGACTCAGGAAGGATTAAATCTTGAAACTACAGAGATGTGAGCAGAACAGGGAATGTTTAGTTAGATGCGATCAGGTTATTTTCTTTATTTTGGGGGTTGTTGGACTTCTCTGTGTTGAGCCCATGTTAATTCCCCCACCACCCTGTACACTGTGACTTTTAAACTGAATCCCAGGGAAGCAATTCTCTGTGCCCTTAATCTTATTTTCAGTTGCTTTGTAACATCTAGCATCCAAATAATGTTTTGCCAAGCATGTTTTCTTTGTTTTTGTTAATAAAATCACCTTTTAAAGACCATGATCTGATTCCTGTGTCTTAGAAGGCAGGCTTTCTGTGAGCATGTGTCTAAGGGTGTGTCTACACTGCACCCTTAGCTTGAAATAAGATATGCAATTTGCACTACGCAAATTGCATATCTTATTTCGATTTTTTTCAAAATATGCTATTTCAAAATTTGGCATATTTCTACAGTGCCAAATTTCAAAATAATACACTATTTCGAGACATCCCTTATCCTTTGTGCAACGAGGTTTACAGGGATGGCGAAATAGCGCATCCACTATATTTTGCAAAGGCAGACATGTTTGGGGGGGGGGGAGCTATTTCAGGATACCTCTGATATCCCGAAATAGCATTGCAGTGTAGATGTACCCTAAGACGGCAAGTTCAGCTGTTAAGGTTTCTTTTTCAATCTCTCTCTCCAGAGGGAGGATTAAAGAGTTTGAAGGTACCGTACAGGAAGAAATTCCTAAATGTACCTTCCTGGGTCCTCAAAGGGGTTTAAAAACATAAGCCTTTAGTGGCAGGATATTTTAAAGTCTCTTGCGGGCCTGCACCTTCTGCACTCCAAGTGCCAGAGTGAGAAACAGCCTTGACAGAGGTTGTATAAAAATGGGAAGGTAAATATACTGATCTAAAATAGATTATAAGTGCCTGTTACCAGGGATCGTGTCTTGATTATCTTTGTAACAAGCCATGCACATCTATAATTTTTTTATACAATCATTCCTTCATAATAATAATTAACAATGCTCAATAGATGACAGGTACACATTTGTTTAGTTTAAATCCTGTTTAAAAGTCAATGCACATTATTGCTCTTTAGGAGTACCCAAAAAAGGACTTTATTTTCTTTCAATGATGATCTGCATAAGTTCTGATTGGATCTTCTTTTGCATACATAGGGACAAATATAGATACAAAGAAGCTAGGAACTGCTTACCTGCTCTTCTTTAAACAACCTATTGTGTTATTTTGCCAGCTTCACTAATTTGAAAGTGCCAGTTCTTTTTCAAACTGTGCTTCCCTTCTCCAAACAAAAGTAGACATCCAGCTGGTGGCCTCAACTTGTCACATGCAACACCACGGCAGTGTTGAGTGAGGTAGAAGAAAAAACATGCATCTCAGCTCCACAGCTGGGGCACATCTACACAGCAACATTATTTCAAAATAATAATATTATTTTGAAATAACTTAGTCCATGTCTACACAGCAGGCAGTTATTTCGAAAAAATGTAGAAATGCTGGAGGACTTCTTACTCCGACTCCTGTAACCCTCATTGTACGAGGAGTAAGGGAAGTTAGAGGAAAAGTGCAGTCTCTTGAAATAAGTGCTGTGTAGACGCTCCCAATTTCGAAATAAGCTATTTCAAAATAAGCTACGCAATTGACGTAGCTCAATTTTTTGTAGCTTATTTTGAGTTAAGCCCTGCTGTGTAGATGCACCCCTGGAGTCCTCCCTCCCAGAAAAGTATTCCTTCATGATCTTACCATCCAATATTCACTTCAATATGGGCATCCAAGATTGCGACAACATCGGCAGTGGATGCAGCCCAGCCTGAAATCCGAGCTTGTGTTAGGCCTTCTCTCTTCTTATGTCTCACAATTTTTAGCAGTCCAGGATGCTTTTCATTGAAATTTTTGATCTGTTCATCCAAATGTCCTTTTAGATCCTCTAAAAATAGTATGGCATATTTCAGTTTTTTTTTAAATTAATGGAAATTGTTGATATTGGGAAACAGAAAAGACTAATTAAATAACATCTTTTCCAGCTCCTCACAGCCTCAACATCAATACAAATTTCTTCCTTCAAAAACAGCGGCTAGAATTACTCCAAGGAACTCCTCAACAGGTATCCTATTGCAGGGTTAACAGCTCATCCAGTATGTAGTGGACCTGATTTTTAAATCCAGCTCCTGTTTTGTGGGCCACAGTTTTGTGCCCAAACTTAATTGTACCCACAATAATTATGGACACATATACCAGACCTTAGACCTCTAACTACCTGAGTGTGCCCAAAGAGCAGGTAATGAGATGTCTAACTGCTAGGAGTTAAATAAATAAATGGAGATTGCCTATCTCCTAGAACTGGAAGGGACCTTGAAAGGTCATTGAGTCCAGTCTGCTGCCTTCACAGCAGGACCAAGTACCATCCCTGACAAATTTTTGCCCCAAATGGTCTCTGCAAGGATTGAACTCACAACTGTGGATTTAGCAGGCCAATGCTCAAACCACTGAGCTATCCCTCCCCCCAACCTTGGGTCAACCATTAACAACACCTGCAAAAGAATAAATAAATATGGAAATGCTAAGCACAGTTTTATGGAATACTAGCAGACTTGATGGGTCCTTCAGGACAGGGGACTAGTGGTATAGGGTTGGGGAGGGTGCAGGAGTCAGGGCAGGACCTTGGGAATGTGGAGTGGAGAATGCTGGAGGCTGAAGGCAGTGGAGTTACAAGAGTGATGGCTGCAGGGTGAGGAGGGGCTCAGGGCAGGCGGTCCCATCTAGCACAGGTGTTTTCTCTCCCCGCAGCCTCCTTCCCTGGCCACCAGGAGTCTTTTTTTCTCCTTCTGCCCCTGGCCACCAGGGGCTTTCCCAGCCCCTGGCACCTCAGCCAAGGCATGAAAGGGAGGGGAAGGGTTTAGGGCAGTGGTGCGACTTACCAGTGAGCTAACAGGCATGATGGCAGAGCCCCAGCATGGGTGGCTGGTAGCCCAGTAGACGAGACGGGGGAAGGCACTGCCTTTCCAAACCTCCAGGCATGGCTCTGCCCATACTCCGCCCCCCAGAACACCTGCTGTAGGCGTACTGAGGTGGAGGGTTGCTGCTCCTGAATGCCTGCCCTCCCTGTGCTCTGAGGCTGAAGCTGTGTGGCTTCCTCCCTTCCTGGTGCTCCAAACTGGGGAGGCTTGTGCCACATGTCCTCCTGCCTCCCCAGTACTCCGGGGCTGGGGAGGCTCAGCTGTGTGGCCTCCTCCCTCCCTGATGCTCTGGGGCTACGTCACACTGTTGACTCGTATTTAGCTTGTGGTCCACTATGACCCCTAGATTCCTTTCTGCCATGCTCCTTCCTAGACAGTCCCTTCCCATTCTGTATGTGCGAAACTGATTGTTCCTTGCTAAGTGGAGCACTTTGCATTTGTCCTTATTAAACTTCATCCTGTTTACCTCAGACCATTTCTCCAGTTTGTCCAGTTTTTTAATTATGATCCTGTCCTCCAAAGCACTTGCAACCCCTCCCAGCTTCGTATCATCTGCAAACTTAATAATCGTACTCTCTATGCCAATGTCTAAATCGTCGATGAAGATACTGAACAGAACCAGTCCCAAAACAGACCCCTGCGGAACCCCACTTGTTATGCCTTTCTAGCAGGATTGTGAACCATTAATAACTACTCTCTGAGAATGGTTATCAAGCCAGTTATGCACCCTCCTTATAGTAGCCCCGTATAAGTTGTATTTGCCTAGTTTATTGATAAGAATATCATGTGAGACCGTATCAAATGGCTTACTATATATCACATAAGCCTCAGACACTGCCAAGGAGAGTGAGAGAGCAGTCCTGCTAGAGCAGCATGATCAAAATCATGGAGACCAGTGGTTTGTATAGAATGAGCACTTACAAAGGCTGAGAATCAATATACCCAAATAGCGAAAGAGGCATTGACTTTAATCCATGAGTGTGAAAGAGTTCATAGAACCATAGAAGATTAGGGTTGGCAGAGACTTCAGGAGGTCATCTAATCCAATCTCCTGCCCAAAGCAGGACCAACCCCAACTAGAGTCATCACAGCCAGGGTTTTGTCAAGCCTGGCCTTAAAAACCTCTAGGGATAGAGATTCCACCACCTCCCTAGGTAACCCATTCCAGTGCTTCACCACCGTCCTAGTAAAACAGCTTTTCCTAATATGCAACCTAGACCTCCCCACTCTAACTTGAGACCATTGCTTCTTGTTCTGTCATCTGCTACCACTGAGAACAGTCCCTCTCCATCCTCTTTGGAACCCCCCTTCAAGTAGTTAAAGGCTGCTATCAAGTCCCCTTCACTCTTCCCTTCTGCAGACTAAATAAGCCCAGTTTCCTCAGTCTCTCCTCATAAATCATGTGCTCCAGCCCCCGAATCATTTTCATTGTCCTCTGCTGGACTCTCTCCAATTTGTCCAGATCTTTTCTGGAGACAGAGACAGTGAGTGAGTGAGTGAGTGTGTGTGTGTGTGTGAGAGAGAGAGAGAGAGAGAGAACTGATGTGCTCTCTGGAATAATCACTTCCCTTGATCTGCTGACAATGCTCCTACTTATGCAGCCTAATATGCTATTAGCATTTTTGGCAACAAGGGCAAACTGACATAGCCAACTTCTGATCCACTGTAATCCCCAGGTACTTTTCTGCAAAACTGCCACTTATCCAGTCAGTCTCGAGCCTATAAAAGTGCTTGGAATTATTTCATCCTAAGTGCAGGACACTGCACTTGTCCTTGTTTCATATTTTTATTTATGGGAGACAGGTGTTAGTTGAAACTGACAATACACTGCTTATTTCTATGGCAAAAGGAGCCTGGAAAACAACTCTCCAAAAACAGAAGTGACTTTTCAGGTATAGACGTCTGATTTGTAATTCAGTGCAAAACTGTGAGAGATTTGGTTTCTGCAGACATGCACACACTACAGAGCTTTTGATTAAAAAAAAAAAACCGTGGAGCAAATCCAGAGTTAGACATTGTAAAACTTTGATTTAAAAACAAAATTACCCTGTCAAATCTCTCATGAAGTGCGGATTGTGATTGTTAGAGCTACTACTCAGGATGAGACCCTACAGAAAATTAAAGCTATTGGCTGGGACAGCGTGTTCCTAGCCCCTTTCACAGAGCCAGGGGAGTTTTCAGTTTTAGATGGGATTACTAAACTGTTACAGAAAAATCAGTTTAAAAAGATACATGTTGGTCTTTTAAGGACTGATCAAATCAAAGGGTATGTCTACACTTGCACCCTCTTTCGATAGAGGGATGCAAATGAAGACATTCAAAATTACAAATGAAGCCAGGATTTAAATATCCCGTGCTTCATTTGCATAATTGCGTTATGGCACTATTTCGAAATAACAAATGCAGTGTAGATGCGGTCATTTCGGGAGAACACCCTTCTTCCGAAATAACTCTTATTCCTCATAAAATGAGGCTTAACAGTTATTTCGGAAGAAGGGTGTTCTCCTGAAATAACCGCATCTACACTATGTTTTGTATTTTGAAATAGTGCTATTTCGAAATAGCGCCATAACACGATTATGCAAATGAAGCACAGGATATGTAAATCTTCATTTGCATCCCTCTATCGAAAGAGGGTGCAAGTGTAGATATATCCAAAGAGAATTGTGAGAGACAATTTATACTGGCCTCCAATGAGCAGCAATATTGAGAAATCTCTCAAGGCTTATTCCATCTCCCGGAAATGCAGGCCACATCAAACAAAAGACCTATGTTGGCAACACAAGAAAAATCTCACCTTCTGGAGCACTGCAGGTGTAGATTTGTTTATGTTAATTGGAAAAATATATACTTGCCCTGGGTTATGGGACGATACTTCAGTTAAACAGGTGATTAGCAAAACCAGATTTGACAGACATGGTATATGTGAAATAGCAAAGCCTGGCAATATGGCTGCAATTCAGCAATCATGAATTTAAGTAGTTTCCATGGCAGTTTGGGTTTAGACATGGACAAGTCCTCCTGATCCCCAGGCCAGTGGGCTGGTCAAAAATGATGTCAAAATAATAAAGCCACTGCTGCAAAAAGTGCTTTGCACTGTCACTTCATGAGTTTGTCACCTGCAGACGTTTTGTGTAACAAAGCTGAAAACTAGAACGCCTGGAAGCATAGGAGCTGATGTCAGATGAACTGGGAAATTGCAGATGTATAAAGAAACAGACAGGGCCACCAATGGGGGGAAGGAAAGAGTCGGCTGCCCCAGAGCCCAGTGATTTCAAAGGGTCTGGGGCTCCCAGCTGCCACTGCTACAGCAGCAGCCAGAAGTCTGAGCTCTTTTAAATCCTTGTCAGAGCTCCAGGCTGCATGGTCTGGGCAGTGCAGAAGGGCTGACGGGAGAAACTAGCCCTTATCCCATCCCTTCTATTTGAGGGCTGGCTCCTTCAGGGAGAGCTCAGAACCAGCCTCCCCCACACATACCCCTTTCCCAGGGGCCCCCAGTTTCTGTCCTCAGCCCTGGAAATATAAAAAGCTACAAGCAATGTCACATGAATATGACACACCTTTGACAGTAATCAGTGATCCCAAAGAACAGTGATAACTGCAGGGCAATCTCTTGTGACATCTAGGCAGACACATATGGAGGAGAAACAAGCAACACTTTCTTTAATGTACAGAAGGCTGTGAAATAGAGCCCTGAGTTTGCACTTTTTACTCAGTGAGGCAACAACCAGATGAGGTTAACATGACTGAACCTGCCCATCCACCTCCCCCACAATACTGCCAGAACAGATAGACTCATTGCCTATTGACAGCAGTAGCACTGCTATTTCAAGGGAAACCTGCAAGTCCAAGCGGTGAGGCAGGGTGCCTCAGAGATTAACTGACTAGGGTTATAATCAATCTATTAATTGGACTTAAGCTTCTTGGAACTGTCTGTTATTTCAATGTTGTTTAAGTGTTATTGTTAAATTTGGCTGGGAAAGGAAGATGTGCTATCAGGAATTGTACCCATAAATGTGATAGCTTCCCAGACAGGCAGTCTGTGAGAGGGGTGCTTCAGAAGCCCAGAATCAGTTATGCACAAGCATTTTTGACTGGGTCACTGAATACAGAAGATCTCTGTCAAGCATGTTGGGCTCAGAGCATTTCCTGAACACCACTTTCCACATAAAATAAATCCTCTTTCTCTTCAATGTTTCAACTTTTCAAATAACTTGTAGACTGTCAATGTAGTCTCCTCTTAGTTGTTTCTTCCCAGGCTACATAGCTTTATTTCTCCTCAATCCCTCTCCTCATCTTGGTTGCTTTTCTTCAGAACTTGCTCCGTTGTACCAATATCTTTTAGTTAGCATGCCAAGAGCATGCAGAAGGAAAAGAATATGTCTCTGCCTTTACAGTGTCACTTACCATTTGAACTGTAATCATCTACCAGGACAATTTCTTTCAACAAACGAGGAGGTGTTCGGTTAATGATACTGGTAATTGCACGTAAGATGATCGATATTGCCTCATTCATAAATATGAGAATGACGCTGAGTGTCGGGAGGTCTTGGGGATATTTTTTCACTTTACAGCTGTAGGAGTGAGAAGAATATTAGTAGAATTCCTGAAAAGACACAGTGGAGAAGTAGCCAAGTGAAGGGAGCATCTTCATTTTCAGAGTTAGGCCCAACCAGCACAAAGGGGAAAATTGTTCTGAATGGTGGCAACTCATGGAGAAGATCCTTCAGGACCTGATTCTGTAGAAAGGGGCTTTCATAGGTGTGACAACGTGTTGGGGTTCCCCCGATGCTGCACCCCTGGAGCAGCAAGAACAGACTCCGCCAGCCAGTAGAATAGAGGGGGTTTATTGCTTCTCCAAGATACAGCACAGCATAGACGTGATGTGTCTACAGGAGTCTGGGCCAGGATGCCTCAGACCCCTTGAGATGGGGTCCCTGGGCCCCTAGATTCCAGCCCTTCCTTAGTCTGTCCCCTTCATACTTCCAGCCCAAGACTCCCTTCCCCCGCATGCTCACTTCCTTTTCCATCCCTTCCCTTAACCGGTAGAACCGGTTCGGTCATTGTCATGGGGGCCCTCAAGGTGCCCCCCACTGGGCAGTGCTTACAGACAGAGGCCAGTAGGGGTCATCCACAGCCCACAGCCCAAGCACAGTAACCAGCAAGGTACTGACACTACATCACAATACGACTGAGAACCAGGCCCTTGTCTTTTCAAAGATCTTGCCTCATCACAGAATCACAAGTATTCTTGGCCAGAGCAAAACGTGTATTTAAACATAGACATGTGAATTTCAGTGAAATCAAAAGCACTGGTTTCTTGTACCTGTTGGAGTAGATTCAAAATAATTCCATTTTACTTTAATTCTAAATTTCTTCTTGAATGTAAGTCTCAGGTATACATTCTGTGTCTTTAAGGGCAGAGCACATGTTAAAAAGAAAGGGGATCAGCTTAGGAAGGCCAGATAGAAGCCGTCTAGAGTCAGCTTCACTAGATGCGCAGCTAGGTGCATACTGCTGTCCTTTGTCTTATGTAGTCCTGATTTAGTTCTTAAGAGTCCAAACTATGCCTCCATCTTCTAAATGCACAAGACCAGACAGTGGGTTCACTTTGTAAGCAAACATGGCACCTGGCAATCTTTTCCCTTGTAAAACAGAGCATTATCTATCTGATTCCTCTGTATCTTTCAAGCTGGCACCATGTAAGATGCTCTGCCACAGTATAAGAGAATGTCTAATTCCTTACACTATTCACACATTCTTTGCTCCATTACTCTTTTAGAGGAAGATTTCACTTGCTTGTTGTACCCATTGCAACTGGCTCAGTCTACTTCTCAGGATACAAATCGTTCCCAGCTGGCCATAGCAATGAAGTAATCAAGTTATAATGAATGAATAGGGTTGATGAGATAAGAAAGAATTTATCTTTTTTCCACAGGACCACAGGACCAATTTGCAGGGAGATTAATAATTTTCCTCTTTGCTGCTATTCAGTATTTTGTTTTGGCCTGTTATTAAGGAAGGAACTTGGTGTCAACATTTTCATTCAGCTCTGAATTCTCCCAAAGTTCAAGAGAGGTGGTTCTGTATCTTTAAAACAGTCCATTTGCAGCTTTCGGGACCTCTGGGAAGAAAGAAAATCAGTGGAGAGCCTGCAATGCTCAGACATTATGGTGGGGTGTGGGGACACCTCCACAGATTGATAGAGTTTATTCTGATCCCATTTATACTTGAGTAAATCATGATTCAGGCTGCTGAAATCAATGAACTTCATTTAGAGCTGATCAAAAATGGGAACTTTTTTCACAAAACCATTCAAATAATATGTCCCTGGTTTTCATTAAAAAAGTCAAAATTGGTTGACCAGCTGTAGTTACAGTTGAGTAAGAATGATGTTTATGACCAGAGCATCAAGTCTATGAACTTGAAGAATGCACTAGGGAAAGGGAGAAAGCACTCAAGGATTTTGTAGCACATTGCCAAGGATTATACAAGCCCTGGTTAACTGTTTTTTAGCCAGACTTGTGTCCTGAGTGCTAGCATGTTCAGTCTCTCCATTTTCATGAATCTCAGCTCAACCTATAATTTATCATAACGCTTCTAAAATATACTAGGTTTAGTGTCTCCTGCCATTAATAATATCTATGTAACTCCAGACACCTTTTTCTCCAAGCACATTACAAAGATATGTATGTGTTAATTTTTTACATATTATTATGAGATAGAAAAGGGGAAGAAGAGAAAGGCTGAGTGACTTGCGCAATATCCCACAGTGAATCACTGGCATGAAATTCACATCCCCTAACAGCTGGGCAGTGCCTAACATCTGGGCAGTGTCTTATTAAACATAATAAAGCTGCCTTGTCCTTTCTAGATTTCTTCTTCCTTGAGCAGGGCTTGTGCACAGGGAACAATTTCTCAGATCACAAGTGGAGTTTAAAATACAGCACAGGGTAGAAGGCCTTTTGAATGCTGCTTTTATTTCCCCCCTGTGCTAGCATCATTGTTAACAAGATCCTACTTTACTTAAAACTTCCCTGTTATATTTTTTGTGTACATCTCCTACAAGCTCTGCCGTTCTGACTTGTATTTTGTGTGTGCTGAGAATTATCCACTGCTCTTTGTAAAATTCAGAAGAAAGTGAATGAAAAAAAATCAAACTAAATGCAGCACAAATTCAGATCTGCTCAAGGATACTTTATTAACTGCCATTCCAAATCAGCCTGGGGCCTTGGATAGCACCTCTTCAAATTCATTTGCCTATAAATGTATGCAAGGTTCATACTGCACCTGGGATATCTGGTGTCTGGAATAGACCGATCCAGGGGCAGACCGTCACTGAGATAAACATTATACCCATATTTAATGAATAGATCCTGTGCGGTGGTTTGTTGCTCTTCTGTTAAATCTGCACCCCAGCGCTTGAACAGACTTGAGTCTGGAAAAAGCTTTCGGTGCACAACCTTCTTTTCCATTTCCATCTTATCTTCTTCCTTTGCTTTCTCAGCCTGGTGCCCTTTATCCTTTGACTCCTCTGGCAGCTTTATTTCATCTTTTTTCTGTTTCATTCTCTCATTATGAAAGGGCTTTTTCATGGAATTTGCTGCTTAAAAAAGAAAGTGTATTTAGGGTCTGTTGACAAGAGAGAATAAAGAGAATGGGCCAGATTCTCCTCACAGTGGTTTAAATCAGGAATAAATCAATTCAGTTACAATTACTATGAAACCGGCATGAAAGGAAAATCAGTTTCTAGCTTCTTAATAGAAAGGACTTTGTAAAGGAAAAAATTCCAAAGGTCAGTCCTAACAATCTCAATATTATTAGTCACATTCTGCTCTCAGTTTCTCCAGTGTGCATAAAGAAAAACTCCATTGAAATCAGTGGAAAGATGCAGAAAGAAAACTAGGGCACCAGTGATATAAGAAGTAGGACTCAGTAGTGTTTGTTCTGGCACACTGAAGCAATTAAAATCAGAATCTGGCTTTACCAGCACCATGTTGTTTACGCAATATGGGCTAAGAGATTAATTCTAAGCATAAAGAACAAACAGCCTCTCCATCTTGTCCCCATTACATGACTGCTTAATATATCTCCCTTGCCTAGATAAACTTCTGGAGAACTGGCAAATTAGGCTGCATGAAAAAGGCAGGGGATTCACAGGCACTGTCTATGGGCATATATCTTAGGTCTTTTAAATTTATTTTTGGACTTCACTAAACGTTTTAATATTAACTTTATATGTGTGGATGATTATTTTATTGGATAATAAATTCCTGTATTTATTTCAAAAGGAAAATGTCCCCGAGGGCACGTCTACACAGCAGAGAAAAAGTCAAATTAAGCTACGCAACTTCATCTGTGCAATTGACATAGCTGAAGTCAAAATAGCTTAATTCGACTTTTGGAGCTGGCTACGCAGCAGGAAGTCGAAGGAAGAACACTCTTCCTTTAGCTTCCCTTACTCCTCATGAAATGAGGATTACAGGAGTCTGAGTAAGAAGTCTGCCATCTTGAAATTATTTTGAAATAATGGGCTTGTTGTGTTGACACGCACTTTGTTATTCCGAAATAATAATGCTGTGTAGACGTACCCTAAAGGAATTGTATGCCACAGAGTCTTTGTTAAAGATATTTCCCCTTTTAATTTAGAATACACACAGTGTCTCTTTCAAATACTGAATGGAAAACACCTGGTACTTTTCATAGCTATATACAGCAATTAGCAGATACATCAAAGCAGCATGTGCTCAGCTGAATTGGTGTCATATTCTGTCACTAAAGGTGACCTGGTTATTGGGCCATGATAGCTACTGTTACAGCTGGAGAGCATAGGGGAAGGGGAACACACAAGTTCTGAATCACTTCCAGGGCTTCCTAAGAAAGGGCTGTTTTAATCTCTGGCTGGCCACTTGTGCTGTATATCCCTGCTCTATACCCCCCTTGCAAGCCTGTCTCACTGCAGAGTAAGTCTAGACCAGGGTTCTCACAACAAATTTTTGGTGGCCTCAGTGCGCAGCTCTCAGCTCTTTCTGGTGGCTGCTCTGACAATTTTTCCTGAAATACTTTAATTAACGTTAGGGGGAAACAAATCAATATACACATATGTGCATTGGGACTTATTTGTGTGGTAGGAAGGCGAGCTGCCCATTCAGCAGGCATGGACTTTGCTCCTATTCTTGTGCTCAGGAGCATGTCACAGAGCAGGAGCCCCTCACCCTGCTGGGGAGCTGCCAAGCCCTGCGACAGCCCAAAGCCATTGAACAAACGTAAACAGGGAGCAGTGCCGTAACTATCTAATTTTACGCTTGAGGCAAGAATATAAAATTGCACCCCCTCATGTGTATATATTCATAGTAGTTATTTTGTAGAAAAAGGGAAAATACATAAATAATAAATAATAATAATAATAATAACAACAACACAACCTTTATTCATTATAGTTATGAGATATGCATAAACAATCCATTAATACATATATACCTATAATTATAAAATATCACATGTCAGGTACTATTAGGTATTTGTTTATAATTGTACTTTGCACACTTTTAATGAGGCAAACTCATCAATAATTGTGTTGAAATTAATATTATTCGCTACCTCATGTTCTGTTGATAATATGGACATATTTGATCATCTCTCCTGACCCGTGGATGCTCAAAGGTAGTTCTTAATTAATTTTAGTTTACTCAAACTTCTTTCTCAAGAAGCCACAGTCACTGCCTTGTCCCCTTGGTTTGTGTAGCACATTCAAAGCACTTGGCACAGGTGGCTCAGCAGCATGGGCTCCAGTTTTTGGAGGGGAAACCATGACTCCAACAGGCTAAGGGCCTGGACCCCGACCCATAGAATCCAGGGATAATAGCTCCCAGACCCCCAGCTCTAATCACATACCCCTCAGACCTAGAACCACTCTCCTGGCAGAGGTGAGACAAGACTCAGGAGTCCTGGCTCCCAGCCTGACACCCCCACCTCACCTCCTGCACCTCTGCCCCTGTGCAGGGCAATCTGAGCCCCTTCTCCCCCAGCCCTGCGCCTGGGAACTGTGCTAGGGCACCTTAAGACGGCACTTGGCATGGCTGAGCCGGTGCCTGGCCTCCCACACCGCTCAGAAGCAGCTGACACACTGGGTGGCCACCAGGGCTGGTGACAGTTGGATTGCAGAGCAGCAATGTGAAGCCTGACATGTAAACTCTGGGCCCAGCCGATGCTAATGGGCAGGGGAGGGAATCAGCGCTGTCTTAAAATAAGTAGCTGTCTTAAAATAATTCATTTTCTGTATTATATTTCTGAGCCCCCTCAGCTATGCGCCCGAGGCAAGTGCCTCACTCTCCTAGCCCCTGTAATGGCCCTAACAGGGAGTGTGACTCCAAGCACGGAAAACACCAGCCCATCTCTCTATCCCTATTGCCTCCCTCTCCCTCGGATGGCACTGCCTGTTCCTGAGCAACTTCCCAGTTTCAGTCAGCTCTGCTCCCTTTTTGGAGCAACACAGCCCTGGGGCTACTTTCCTGAGCTTCTGGCAGACAATAAAAGCTAACTCCACTCCCAGGGGCAGACTGGCAATCAAAATAGGCCCGGGAAATGGGTTGAGAACGGCCCACTTTGTCACATCAAAGAATGTTTTTAAAATGTACTCTTTGACCCCCATTAGCCACACCCCCAACCCCTGTTAACCACGCCCCTGACTCCCATTAGCCAGGCCTTTGGATGCAACACTCTCGGGGCAAGATGGACACATGACCAGAAGTAAAAGGTGTCATGTGACCCCCCTCTAAGGACTTTTCCCACCATCCTCCTACCAATAAGGATTAGTTTGGCCCCCACCAAACCCTCCTCATGCAACTATCCTGCAATTGCATTAACCCAATGTGTGTGACATTAACTCGGGGGCAGAGAGGCTGGGGGAAGTGTTCCCTCTAAGAGTTTCCTCCCATGAGCAGAATGAATTTTGTGTTGTGCACCAGTACTGAGTTCATGTGGTTTGTTTGGATGTGCCACTGTGGCACCCAAGTTATTAATAAATATCTTATAAACCTCTACCCTTTCCCTCTGCTGCCATGTCTCCTCCTTGCTCCATCAGCTCCCTGGTGCCTGCTGCCCCCAACCCCTCACCCTCCTCTGCTGTCCTGACTCCTGCCCTTCTCACTGCCCTCAGCCCTCCTGCGACCTACCCCCTCCACCAGCCCTTCTCTCCCCTGTGCTCACTCCTCCAGTAGCCCCACTCTGATCATGTGAGCTACCCTCCTCATCCCCTCTCCTAACACCTCCCTACACACCTGCCCTGCCTCTCTCCTCTGGTGCGGTCCTCCCTGCAGGGGTCTGCCCTTCTGCTTCACCCCAGAATCCCTGGCACCTGCACCTTCTCCTACCCTGCACCCTCCTGGTGCCCCCTTCCCTCACTGCCCCTGCCCCTTTCCCTCTTTTTCCCTGATGCCCACCCCTCACCACCCTCTGCCCCGTTCCCTCATGCCCCTGTGCCCTCACACATGACGTGCTCCATCCCCGCCTCATGCCCACCCCTTCTTTCAAGCCTTCTCCCAGCACCTCCCTCTCCTCTAGCTCCCAATGCCCTTACCCTCTCCTCTCCTCTCCTCTTGTCTCCTCTCCTCTCCTCTCCTCTTCTCTCTTCTCCTCTCCCAGCATCACCCTGTCCCCCCTCCCACTGACACCTCCCCTCCTGCCCTTTTCCTCATTGTCTCCACTTGGCCCCCTGGCATTTGTCTCTCCTCCACGCTGTCCCTTGGTGCCTTCCCCTTTCTTCTCCTGACCTGCTGCCCTCCCCTCAGCACAAGCCCCTTCCTCTCCCACCCCTTTCCCCTATTTTTCCCCTTTCCCCTCCCCTCCCCCACCTTCTGCCTTCCAGTTTGCGGCACTGGAGTCTGTGATCGGACCCCAGACGTCCCCACAGCCCTGGCCCCAGCTGCTTCCGGGGCTCCAGACCACTTGCCAGGCCTGGAGCTGGGTCGCACAGTGCAACTCTGGGCTGGGCGGTTTTAAAGTCCTGGACTGTGACATCACACCACGCCCGGGCGTCTCCCCTCTCAGCTGTTGTGCGGCGTTTAAGGACGCCATGCATGCTCTCCCTCAGCCCCACCGTGCCCCGTATATGGCCAGCACCAGGGAATTTAAAGTGCAGGGCTGCGGCGCCCCATCACAATCCATCTCCTCCTCCAGTAGCTGCTAGCCGGCCCTTCGGCCAGCCCTTCGGAGGACGGCCCACCGGGAAATTCCCGGTATCCCGCCGGGCCAGTCCGCCCCGTCCACTCCAGAGCCAATTTCTTTCCCCAGGGCATAGCCTGTCTCCGTCCCACTCCCAACAGTCCTTTATAGGCCAAACCCTCTTTAATTTGCTGAATTGGATTCACCTGCATCCAGGGGCACTGGGTTTAGTCTCTCCACAGGGACCAACTCCTGTATGACATCCCCCCCCCACTCCTTTTCAGGAGAAAAATGCGTATGTTTTCCTTCTTGTGAAGCAGCCTCCTGCGCCGTTCAGTGCAAAAAACAATGTTTTGCCTCAATATTCTGCAGCAGCAATAATATTACACGACTTCAGGGCTGAAAGTTTGTTTTAATCCCACCCAAATAGTCTCCTCAGTGGTTTAACCTAATACCAACATTTCAGTCATTTCCTACAAGGCCAGGCATTGAGTGTTCTCTGAGCCCTAGAGGCCACAGCTAGCCCCCAAGCACAAACTTTTGCTCCCAATGATGCTAAGTTTTATGCAGCAGGGCCAGGATCACTTACCCAAGGTCACTGGGCATAGTCGCCACACACTCTTATCTAAGTCTCCTGGACTTTGGAATCACTTTGCTGTCTCTGCTTGCAGATTATCTACTTCAGTCTCAAATTTGTGAGTCATGAGGAGTAAATGTTCTCTGTTCTCCTCAGTGAACTGGAGACCTGTGGCCATTTTTTTCTTTCTTGATCTTTAGGCTCTGCAATTTGCTTTTCTCTGATTTCAGTTGCTCTATAAGGTCACCAGGACTTTATAGGGGAGCCATTAAATAGATCTTTGCTACCTCTTTCCTTGCATTAGAGCCCTGTTTCTCCCTGTCCCTGTATTGTTGGAGTAGTGCTATCTGAAGCCCCACACTGGTTCATTTTACAGGTAATTCAGCCTGGCTCCACATAGTACCCCAGCTCCCTAATCATTTTCATTGCCCTCCGCTGGATTCTCTCCAATTCGTCCACATCCTTTCTGTAGAGGGAGGCCCAAAACTAGACAATACTCCAGATGTGGCCTCAGCAGTGCCTAATAGAGAGGAATAATCACTTCCCTCAATCTGCTGGCAAGGCTCCTACTAATGCAGCCCAATTTGCCGTTAGCCTTCTTGGCAACAAGGGCACACTGTTGACTCATATCCAGCTTCTCATCCACTGTAATCCCCAGGTCCTTTTCTTCACAACTGCTGCTTAGTAATTGGCTCCTAGCCTATAGCAGTACTTGGGATTCTTCCATCCTAAATGTGGGACTCTGCACTTCTCCTTGTTGAACCTCATCAAATGTTTGGCACTTCCTGCAATTTGTCTATGTTACTACCCTATCCTTATCCTCCAGTGTATCTACCTCTCCCCCTAGCTTAGTGTCCTCCATGAACTTGCTGGGAGTATAAAACCAACCCATCCTCCAGAGATCATTGGTATTTTCTAAGCTGATCCCTCAGTCCTAAGGAAGGTTGTGACCTCTCCCTTGGTCTCCTTTTGCCATCTTGACTCCAGCCCCTAGCCCTCTTATTTCTTTTCCTAGTGAATGTCAAACCCTCCTGGTCATGGCTGTTGTTCTAGCCCCTGTTGGATGAGAGCTGGGATGTCCATCCAATCTCGCCACAGAATTGTGGACCCAGGCAGTCCTTTGACCATGACAGTACAATCAAGCTCTTGGACCCCAAACCTTCAGCTCAGCTTCTTTGATGGGATAGATGCAGGTCTCTCCATAGGCTCAGAGCAGTGCTGGTCCAGGCTACTTACCCCCACCTGATCTTCCTGAACCAGCATGTGCACACAATTTGAGTCTACAAGTCCCTTGACTATCATTCCCCCACCCTAATTTCTACTATGTGCAGTGGGACTCTGCTGACTTTGGGAGTGGCCCCCACTGCTTGGTCCCACTCTAGCCACAGTTTTACTGTGCCTGACTAGTCACACCTGAAGCAAACCACAGCACCCTCTGGTTCCCTCTCACCTCTATTTGCAATTAACTGTAGGGCTATCTGGGTCCCCTTGTAGGTCTTGCATGTCCCTGAGTCTTGGTCACTCAAGATCTTTCCTCCTTGTGAGCTCCCCCTACTGAATTCCCCTCAGTTTATCATAGTGCCCTGGCCACTTACCTCATTTCTCCTCAAAGAAAGCTTCATCTCATTCCACCGCTTCCCTCACTAAGGCCAGCTCTGTGCCCCCCTGAGTAGAACTTTCAGGAATGGCTCCAACATCATCTGATCCAAGACTTTCTCCACTGAACTGATCTCAGGGCAGAGCCACAGTGTCACAAGGTCCCATAAGTTCTGACCCATGCCTGCCATCAGGCCCTTTGTAAGAATGGTTCTACCCACAACCTGAGATTATATGCCTCAGGATTCAGCCCTAATCAGTCCACGATGGCAACCTTCAGCACTGGATAGGAGAGTTCACCAGCTCATCTTTTACTGACAGCTAAGCTTCCTGCATCTTACCCACTAGGAAGATGCCATAAAGCCACCCTAGTCAACACCTCCCAATCTGCCACTTTTGCCACCCAGGCAAATGTTCAGAGGAAGGCCTCAGCATCATCTTCCAGTCCAAGTTTCTCCAGGCCTAGGACCAACCAGCCCTTAGTCCCATGTGTGTTACCAGATGTGGCTCAACCTAACCTCTTTTCTGTATTCACTCTTGTTGTCTGGAGTGAAATTCTTGACACTTTTGTTATGCAGCAAACTGGGCCACCAATTATATCAGCAGGGCCTAGTCTGCTGTTGTTGTCCTGCCACTAATGGGTGGTTTTCAGTGCCTCCATCTTTCCCTTTATTCGAGGGTGGGCTGGCAACCCCACTCCTGGTACCACATGTTACCAGGTCAGGTGTCTACCCAGTGCCAAAGCATGCAATGCCACGCCTAGTCTTTCACAAGACAGTTTATTTCTTTCATGGAGGTTTAGCAAACAAACAGAAAAAAAAATTAAGCTCATTTAGTACCCTCAGGCTTCAGAGCCTCTCCTTAGAAGGATCTTGGCACTCCTGCTTCTGAGCAGTTTCCCATTTTCAGTCAGCTCTGCTCTTTTCTCGGAGCAACCCCGACCCAAGATGCTATCCCCAGCCTGCTGTTGCTTTCCCTCCCCAGGACACAGTTTGTCTCCATCCATCTTCTACCTGCTCCTGAGCAGCCCCATATAGGTCCAGGTACTGGGCAGCCCTTTTTAACTGCCTGGATTGGATTCCCCTGCTTTGGTCCAGGGGAGCTGGATTTTTTCTATCTACTTGGACTAGCTACACTGTGACACAGGGTTTCCTTCATCGTCAGTCCCAAAGCTCCAATTGCTTCTTAGATGAATGTTTCATCCCATTCAAGACTGCAGCCAGGAGGGGTAATTCTCAGCTCAGGCAAATGTACACATGCTAAAACATACTGAGCACTAAAAATAGAAGTGTAGGTGTAGCGCATAAGCAGCAGGTAGGGTTAACCAAGTATGTGCCTAGGCTTCACACAGGATCATATTCAGGGCGGTTAGCCCCTCCTGAAGCTCCACTGCTTTGTTTAACGTGCTAGTGCAGGTGTGTCTACCTGAGCTGAAAATTTGCTTCAGACGTTTATTGCCCCGTTCTGGGTTCCCAGGGTTGAACAACCTTCCCTTCAGCTCTCATTTGGTGCTGCTTTTGTACACTTCTCAAAAGTCTCAGAGGGGTATCTGTGTTAGTCTGTAACTTTAAAAACGAGTAGTTGTGTACACATGCTATATATTTTGTTAGTCTCAGGTGCCACAGGACTACTCGTTCTTTGGTACACTGGTCAGTCAGCTGGTATCCCCAGCTTCAGCAACCCACTTGGACAATATCACCTCTGCCAGCGCTTTCTAGCTCAGGAAATCAGAACAACAAAGAAAGGGCCTGGTCATGCCTCTCCATGTTCAAACCCTTTGCTTCCCAGGACAGCGGAGACCAGGTAAAATGAGCAAGGGGCATTGCAAGGCCTCCCTTCCCTTCCAAACAGGCACATTCCCCACAATAGATTTCTTAGAGCACCAACAAAATCTAAGAAATTATTTTTTCTTGTGAGTCGTGACTAATCTGCTAGTGTGATCAGCTCTGCCCACTGTTTCATATTTGATCTTAACTGCAAACTGCAAATCTGGCTGTTTCTGACATCTACAGCTATGAACCCCTAAATGATAAACCATGTTCAATCCTAAAAGAGCGTAGGGCGGTATCAGGCTAGAAAGAAAAGCAGGTAAAATAGCTATCAGTGAGAAGCTATTCCCTTTAGATGAGACAGAAAAACACTCAAATCTTTCCTTAAATCAGAATGTTGCAGAGAAGACGTGTCCAGACAAATCCCAGAAAACACACAAAAACATAAATTACTTCTACAGTGCTACAAAGTACCCCTAGGGCAGAAGAACGGAGAGACCTAATTAATTCTAGTGAAGTCAGAACTTCTAAATCTGCTGCTGAACAGTGATATGATTTACTTACAGAAGTTGTGAATGTACATCTCCAAGTGGTCCAGCCGCTCAATTACTGCATTTTCTTGGCTAACAAATCGGGGTTGAACCTCTAAGTATCCATTGCTCCCCTTTTTCAGTTCATACATTACATTCCTCACATAAAACACAAGGAAGATATTTGCAGAGGATACAAAAAATAGCATGGTTGGAAAGAGACCTGGTAACCTTCTCCATGACACCATTCTCTCTTTCTCTCTCTCTAAATATCTCTCTGTCCTGGTAATGATTCTTTTTCAGTTGCAAATCTGTGCAAATCGTTGCTGCCCCCAAATTAGTTCCAAATAGACCTCTTTGGAGCAGACATCAGGACTGCTCAGGTGGAGCAATCTCTTTGAACTTGAATGTGTCAAGGAGCAGGCAGCAATTATTTACAGTTCCTGGAAGGGATGGGCGTTTTCAGCCTTTTACTGAGACTATGTGCTATGCAGGTTACCCTTCAGTGGAAGGTACGCAGCTCTAACAGACTTGCCTAGTAAGTTAAAGGATTTGATTGCTCTCGTGTAGCACAAGTTGAAGGAGGTCTAGATAGAACAGGTGAAGATAGAACCCTGTGGAGTGAGGTTATTGTGTATCTCCAGGGATTTAATGCTCCAAACAACTGCAGAAGAGCAAATAGCTTAAGGACATTTAGGAAATATAACAAAAGGGAGTGCATGTCTCAAGATCTGAGAGATGGCATAGTGCTCATGTGTTTGTCCTGGCTCACTCCACTCTCTGTACAGTGTGAGATCCTCAGACATTAAGTAGCTGCATTTGGAGCCATTAAATTCACCCAAGAAGAGTTGTGGGTGGTTTCCTACCTGACCTAAATACTGGTAAGAATTACAGCGCTGTCCTGGATTTCCATTTGAGACAAAGGTTCATAGTTTAATGGTCTTGTTAAACCTGAGTTGATACCGGCAGCTCAGGTAGCTGCCAACTGAAGAAAGATTTTCCGTTTGTACACAGAAAAGGAAATTTAACTCAGCAAGGAGATCAATTTTTCTCAGGATGGGAAAACAGTTTAACGATCACTAGAATTACATCTCCCAGTTCTTCTGGAGAAGCCTGCCTGCATCGCAGTCCAACCGTAAGGAGCAGGGCTGTTGGGCCCCAGAACAAGAGGACAAACTGTGAGAATCCAAGGAGCGGTAGGGGAGGGGAGGTCCACAGAGTGGGGTGGGGTGGACTGGAGAGGCCTGCTTGAATTCCAGCACAGCCCTAGCGTGGGGCCTGTGAAATTAATTAACCAAGAGGAATGATTGGAGAGTGTGGGGAGAAAGAGCTGACCTGTAGGAAAGACTCTCTGGAGAGGCGAGGGACTCCAGTGGTACTAGCAGAGCTGCATGGCTGAAAGGAATCTGGCAACCTGAAGTCTTGAATCAGGGATGAATTGGGAACTGCCTGATGCCTGGGTAAAGTTCCTCACTCCTGCCAAGACACTCAACCTTTTCTACCCATCCCACACCCTTTTATCTACACACACATACACCACCAGAGCCATCTGCACTGAGGGTTGCCAACAGCCCCATATTACAAGGGATGTCCTTTATTTAAACAGAAAATTGCCTGTCGCATACTAAATCAGTATAGGACCCATATTTCAACATATTTCAGTATCCCATATTTCAACATATTTTTAAAAAACATCATTATGCAAACCCAATTTTATTATTACTTTACTATCATGACGCACACACTTCCGTCTCCCCCTGTGGGGTGAATTGTGAATGTGGTGGCACGACATTTCCAGCCTACCAGGCTGCCCTTAGACTCAAAGATAGTGTGGCTCAAAGTCCACAGTGCCTTGGGTTCAGAGCCACTTGGAATAATGGCCAGAATCAATACGGCTGCCCTTGGATTCCGAGATGCACAGCCTACTGGCCAGAATCCAGGGCCACCACCCAAGAGGGGCGATTGTGGTGGCTGAGGTTGGGGGAGCTGGACCCCCCTGCTCCACTGATTCCCAGCCCAGAGCCCTGGCAGCGATGAGTGTGTCTGCCCCTCAGTTAGCAGGAATCCCATTGCAACACACTGACTTTGCTCCAGTCAGGTTACAACTAGCTCCTCCCTAATCCATCTCCTGAAGCTGTGGTCCATATAGCAATGGGGTCTCTGGACTCCTCAGCACAGGCAGCTCCCCGGGATTCTGACTCTAGCTGGTTGGTGGCAGGCAACAGGTCTCTGGTCTGGTTCTCGGGATCACCAACTCCTGGAGTCAGGGGCTGTGGAGCTTCTGTGCTAGAGCCTCCACCAAGCATCCTTCCTTCTTGGTAGTCAGCCTCGTCTGAGCTAAGCTGCTCCCTCAACTACTGGAACAGCGGCTGGAGCATGTCCGGCACAGTGTGGAGGTGGGATTTCCTCCACCCTTAGTGTGGGGCTAACCCTTGCTTGTCGAGTGCAAGGTACGCACTCCTGTCACGCTTGCCTTCCAGTGTCAGAAAGTTTGTAAAATTAGACAATGTAGTAGTGCAGAACGGATCCCATGACTTACTGATTTAATGTACTTAGAGCCCAGAGGTTCCCAAAGTACGGGATGCAGCCTTCTGGGGGGATACAATAAGGTTACCGGGAGGCACAAATACTTGATGGAGCCACACTGAAAGGCTGCAGTCAGGAGGGGGCTCTGTCTGGCAGGAGAACCAGATAGGGCTCTGTGCCGATGGTTTTGGATGCTAGGTGTAGGCTTTGTCTGCTGGGGATGTTGGCAGAGACTCTTCCAGTGAGGAGGCTAGACCCACATGCAGAGCCCCTTCCTGACCCTGGCCCTTCAGTGCATCTCCAGAGCACACGGCCCCATCCTCTTACCCAGACAGACACAGCCTGCACAGGGAAAGCAGATGGATCTGGTCTCAAAGCAGGGGGCCCTGTTCATCAGGGGGACAGAACCCATGAATGCATCTTCCCACTCCCCTTCCAACCCTTCAGTGCTGCCCTCCTCACTTCTGGAGCTGGAGCCCAGCTGCCAAGACTTCCTGACTACTGCAGGGAGCAGAAGGTTTCCTCAACTACCACATGGTTAATACCCTCCTCCCCACTCCCTGTGGTACTGGGCCCACCATGCCTGGCTGCCATGGATACAGGACATGCCTCCCCCATAGGGGTGTACAACAGGATGTATCAACCCCGCACTGGGCCCAAAGGGGTTAACTTGGCTGACCTGGCTGAGAAGGCCCCACCCCCACAGCCATGCTGGGCATGCTCCAACTGGAAGCTGGCTATAAAGGCCTGTGAAGCAGCTCAGATGGGGCTGATTGCCACAGGGGAAGGAGGAGCTGCAGGAGCTCTAGGGGAGGAAGCACAGCTGGACCAGACAGTGGCAGCCAGGCTGAGAGAGACTGCATTAGAAGCCTCTGGACCAGAGCAAGAAGAGGACTACCTACAGGATACAGACTGGAAGCATCCCAGGTCAGGGAATTGTTCCGAGAGCTCAGCGTGTTGCAGTGGGATTTCCTGCTGAGTTAGCAGTGGATCACTCCACTGCTGACAGGGCCCTGGGCTTGGACCTGGTGGAAAGTGGGGGCCTGGATCCCCCTCCTCTCCTCCTCAGATACCCCCATGCAGGGGAGTTTGTCTATTATATATTGATTCTGTGGCCAGTGAGCTGTACTACCCTGATCCTGGAGGGACTGTATATTGACTCTGTGGCTGCTGGGCTGTACTGTGTATTGACTGTGTGGCCACTAGGCTGTGTTACCCTGAACAAAGGTGGGGGAGCATTTATGCTCTGTGGCTACTAGGCCGTACTGCCCTGTACGCAGGTTGCAGTGCATAGACTCTATGGCTGATAGCCCACCCTATCCCGAGTGGGAGTCCGAGGGGCTGTAGCAGACCTGTCACTGCCCTCTCTGGTGGGCGGACAAGGCACCAAAAAACCATCTGGTATTTTTGAAATACAATTTTGGCAACCCTGCCTGCGTTCCATCCAAAACCCCTCCTTTCACATCCTCTAACTCTCCCACCCAAACGTCCTCAGGCAATATCACACTTTTTGAGGCAAACTGCAACCAACCAGGCCATCTTGATCCATCCTGCACATACATTGCAGGGACACAGGCCATGCCATGGTTCAACAAAAATAGTTTGTGTGTATTCAGAAGTCCTCATTCACCTTGGCCCTGCTCGTGTGATTGCTTTGACATTGCCAATTCTACTTTGCATGTGGTTGTGAAATTAGTTTTGCATTTGTGAATATAATTCTGATCTATGGATGAGCAGTAGTTGTGAGGGGTTCTTCATAAAGTGCCACCTGGAACTGGGATACCAATAAGCCCACCTGACCCACCAGCCTGGGTTCCCTTAAGTACTGCTGTGGCCAGCCTGCCAAGCTCTTTCCTAGGCTCCTGTTGAGCTCTCCTGTTCAAAAGAACTTCCCAGGCATGCGCCCCCCCTTGGGAGTGTAAACCCAAAATTATGCCATCTTTCCGTGCACCAGGAACTTTACAGTGTATGCTCATGAACTTTGCCCCCTTCCTCAATGCAGAAAGGAAATATACAACAGCGTCCTGCACCGAGTTATGACTCCTACACAAATTGGTTTGAAATAAAGCAAAAACAAATGTATTAGTTACAAATGTAACCCTTCTTCCAGGTAGTGCCAGCAGCAGCCAGAGCCGGGTTCAATATCTAGGGGTTCCTTTTCATCCATCCAACACAGAACCAGCTCGAGCTCCCACCCAGTAGCCTGGGAAATTCACACACCTGTGGGCACCTCTTAGAGGCAATGCTTCCCCACTCACAAGCATAGCATCTGAGTGTAGAAAAGAAACTTTTAATAAAAGACGGAGAGAAGTCACATGGCCTTAGCTCGGAAAAATACCACAAACGTAGTTCCTAACCCCCCACGAGTAACCGTCCCAGCTCAAATGGATTGAGCAATGTCCTTTGCCCCTCAGGCTCACTAGTCCAACAAGGTAAGGGTTCCATTCATTTACCCAAACTTTTCTCCCTACCCCACTGACAGCTCTGTCCAGTAAGTGCAGACCCTGACACATCACCCTGATGACTCCACTCATTGAGCCTGAGGCCATGCCACCTTTATGCTGCTCCTGTGGTCTGCTGGCGCCGCCTGCCACCGCTCCTGCCGGCTGCCCACCGGTCGTTCCTGCCAGCCACTCCGCTGGCCACCTGCCGCCGCTGCTGTCGGCCACCTGCCAGTCGCTCCCGCCAGCAATCTTGCTGGCTGCAATGGGTCTGGCTCCAGGCCAAACCAGTGATTTCAGCTCTTAGCGATTTCAACTCTTTAGCCACCACCTAGGATGGCAAAAGATTCCAGCTTCCACTGGACTAGCAAAAAGACTCCTGATGGAGTCTGCTTTAGGTCTATCCTTAAAACAAGGGGGGGGAAAGGTAGGTTGAACCAGTCTTACAGCTCACGCCTGGCAGGCATGAAGCGGACTGGCTCAAGCCCTTCCTCCCCACTCCCCCCAGTTCACTCAGCTCTGGAAGGGGGATGCTTGTTCATCTGAGACCTCTTACAATGGTGGTGTCTCTCCTGTAAGCACTGGTGTCATATTTTACAGTTCCCACATTTAGGGGTAGCATGATTTGTGACCCCCACAACAGCCCAAATTAGTTACAATACATCACATTCCATTCTAACAACTGATCTTCCATCAGCCCTGGCTAAATTGGATTTACATAACCACACCTCAGATTCCTTCCTCATCCTGACATGAGCTGTATTTACATATCAACAGTTAACAATTAATTATCTTGCAAAGCTAAACAATTTGAGTGAGCATTTCCACCCCCAGGGCAGCTTTCTCCTTTTAGCTGACTGATAGCAAGCAGTAGTTCAGCCCCTGCTTACACAAAGAATAAATGTTAAGTGATTATAAGAGATAGCAAGCAGATTACCTATAAATAAATAAATAAATAAATAAAATACATTAATAAAAACATAAGAACAGCCATACTGGGTCAGACCAATGGTCCATCTAGCCCAGTATCCTGTCTTCCAACAGTGGCCGATGCCAGATAACCCAGAGGGAGGGAACACAACAGGTAATCCTCATGTGATCCCTCCTCTGTCACTCATTTCCAGACAAACAGAGGCTAGAGACACCATTCCTACCCATCCTGACTAATAGCCATTGATGGACCTAACCTCCATGAATCTATCTAGCTCTTTTTTCAACCCTATTAAAGTGCTAGCCTTATCCACATCCTCTGGCAAGGAGTTCCACAGGTTGACTGTGTGCTGAGTGTAGAAAAACTTCCTTTTGTTTGTTTTAAACCTGCTGCTTTATTAAGTTCATTTGGTGACCCCTAGTTCTTGTGTTATGGGAACAAGTAAATAACTCTTCCTTATTCTCTTTTTCCATGCTAGTCATGATTTTATAGACCCCTATCATATCCCCTCTTAGTTGCCTCTTTTCTAAGCTGAAAAGTCCAAGTCTTTTTAATCTCTCTTCATATGAGATCCATTCTAAACCCCTAATCTTTTTTTTTGTTTTGTTGTCTTTTTCTGAACCTTTTCCAATGCCAATATATCTTTTTTGAGAAGAGGTGACCACATCTGTACGCAGTATTCAAGATGCGGACATACCATGGCTTTATATAGAGGCAATAAGATATTTTCTGTCTTATTCTCTCTCCCTTTTTAATGATCCCCTTTAAAAAATAAATAAATTAAACCACAGTCTAACCTTAGTATACAAAAGAGATTGATATGAGTAGCAAATTCTCACCCTAAATGATTATTTAAGGAGGTTCGAGAGCAGCTTAGAATCATAGAATCATAGGCTGGAAGAGACCTCAGAAGGTCATCAAGTCCAGCCCCTTGCCCAAGGCAGGACCAATCCCAACTAAATCAACCAGCCAGGGCTTTGTCAAGCCAAGACTTAAAAACCTCTAGGGATGGAGATTCCACCACTTCCCTAGGTAACCCATTCCAGTGCTTCACCACCCTCCTAGTGAAATAGTTTTTCCTAATATCCAACCTAGACCTCCCCCACTGTAACTCGAGCCCATTGCTCCTTGTTCTGCCATCTGTCACTACTGTGAACAGCCTTTCTCCATCCTCTTTGGAACCTCTCTTCAGGAAGTTGAAGGCTGCTATCAAACCCCCCTTTACTCTTCTCTTCTGCAGACTAAACAAACTCAAATCCCTCAGTTTCTCCTCATAGGTCATGCGCTCCAGCCCCCTAATCATCTTGGTTGCCCTCTGCTGGACCCTCTTGCTTGCAGCTTAAAAACCGCAGATGTTCCTTTCACAGGCTAAGCACTCTAATCCTGCCCCCGACCCCTGCTACCCCAGTTTAGTCTTTTTGTCTCAGGGGTTTTCAGGAGTCTTCCTTGGGCAGGGAGTCAGTGAAGAGCCATGATAATGTCACTCCTTTGCCTTAAATATGGTGGCGTTCTGGGAAAAAAATTAAAGAAGTGACATCTAATGCTAAATTCATTCACTCCTGCATTCATCATGAGGCATTAGTTGCCAAAGAAAAATTTAAAAGGCTGTCAATCTGAAAGTGGTTCTGCAGCAGGTTGCAAAAGTGGTCAAGTTCATTAATGCATGAGTATTGAACCCTTGCTTGTTTTCAGTTTTCCACATTGACATGGGAGGTGATAAAAAAAATCATCTTCTACATAGTCATCTTGTTTCTCTAACAAATGTTGACTCATTGCATTGAACGTTGTTCTGATGAACAAGTTTTCATTGATGTCATTCTCTTTTGAATGTGCTGATTGTGTTGTGGATGAATGACTGCCATGACTAACTTGTTTAGTTGACTTGCTCAATATTATTTTACAAAAAACGTATGTTTTTTACTGTGCATGCCAAAACAAGGGAAGGATCCAGCAGGAAATTACTAATTATTCCCAACCTTGGAGACATTTCTTTCAACTCTGATCAACATTAAAAAAACAAGGCATATGGACACCAGAATCATCTTCAAGAATGGAACCCCACAGGCAACTATTTACAAGAAACCCTTGGATCATCACACTTACCTTCACAGACCTAACAACCAACCCAAATACCCCAGGAAATGTTATCTTCATCTAGACACTTAGGGCATGTCTACACAGCAGGGCTAAAGCCAAAATAAACTAAGCAACTTCAGCTACATCAATTGCGTAGCTTAAGTCGAAATAGCTTATTTCAGCTTTTGGTGCTGTCTACACAGGAGGAAGTCCGAGAAAGAGCACCCTTCTTACTTAGACTCCTGTAACCCTCATTGTACAAGGAGTGAGGGACGTTGGAGGAAGAAGTCCTCCTGCTTGCCATTATTTCGAGATTATGTCAAAATAACTGTTTGTATGTAGATGCACACTATGTTATCTCGGAATAACGTCAGTTATTCCTAAATAATGTTTTTGTGTAGACATAGTCCTAGATACTACAGAATATGCTCCAAGGAGAAAGTCTCAGATATATACCATAAAACACATAATATCACCATCACCAGATGAGGCACTCCAGAGAAAAAGAATGCCGCAGGGAACAAGCCACCAAAAGACCCAGTGAGAACACACTTCAATATAGTGTGTGGGGGCGGGGAGGGGAGGAAGAGAGAACCTATGACTACACATACCTAGTTGTTAAATATCACTACTATAACCTACATCAGGAGTCGGCAATCTTTTCAAAACAAAGAGCCAAACTACATCAAAATTCAGAACAAGTGGTCAATATGGAGCTGTATAAGAATGCCCAGTTGCATGACTGAAAATACACAACTTAATATTGATAACTGACATAATGGTTAATAATAGCATAAATGAAACATTGTACTCACAGACTTCATTTAAGGGAACTTCTGCTGCTGCATCTTTTTGCACATTTCTTTGAAGTTTACATTATAAATGGTCAAATCCAGGATCTTGTATGCATTCAGGCTGTCTTTTGTCAGTCTTATGGCAAGGGGCTGGGGATGTGGTATTTGAGGGGTTCAGGGCAGGGGATACAGGTGTATGGGATGTCAGGAGATGCAGGAGTATTATGACACTGTAGCTAGATGGGGGCTGGGCCCCAATTGGGGGCTTCATTTTTAAATAAATAAAATATTATGTCCAACACCAAAGGTTTCAACATTGTCTTTATTTATGACAGGGGTGTAGAACTTTTTTGGGTCAGGACTCACCAACCCACAGAAAAATCGGCTTGGGACCACACAAGTGAGAAACAAACAAAAACCCCTCCAAAAACCCCCAACCCTCACTGATGTGGCCCCCAATTGAAACACCTCACTCCTCTGGTGCTCCAGCCCCATGGTGGGGGGAGGGGCAAGGAGGACTAAAGTTCAAGGCCTTAGGCCAGATTTACTCTTCTGGGGTTCCAGGGTTAGTGGATTTTGTGTGCCCCCCCAGGCTCTGGGGTGGGGCCAAAATGAGGGGTTAAGTGTGCGGGACAGGTCTGCCAGTGAGTGGGATAGGAATGGGGGTGCAGGATCTGGGCAGGAGGTAAGGTGCAGGAACAGGCTGAGGGCAGGGTGTCTGGCCAAGGGGGAAGGGGCAGGAGCAAGAGAAGGGGCAGAAACAGGCTGGGAGTGCGAGATCTCAGCACGAGGGTGAGTGAGGGAGTGGGGCTGCGGGGTCTGGGCATGAGGCAGTGGGGGGGCACTTGCTTTCATGCCACATTGTAGGCACTGTGTAACAGCTTCCCACTGCTCCCATTTGCTGGAAAAAGCCTCCAGGAAGGATTTGCAAAGGAAGCCTCCAGGAAGTGCGTCCGTCCCTGCAAGGCTGTCCCCCAACTGGGGGAAGGAAAATGGCAGTGTGCAGAGACTTTTTGTTCCTCACATGCCAGATCTGGTGGGGAGCTTTGGGGCTTCCCCCCCCACCGCAGGAAGCCAGCTCTGGCATCCAATCTTGCGGGGGCCATAAGGCTGTAGTACCAGTGCTGGCACCATGCTGCAGGGGGCGTTGGGGAAGCTGAGCTGGAGCTCCAAAGAGCCATATCTGACTCCCTAATGAGCCATATTTGGCTCGCGAGCCATAGGTGGCCAACCACCGCCCTACATTAAACACAACATGGGATATCATCAAACAATTGCAAACTTGACGAGAACCATATTCTGAAAAATCTTTCCCAAACCCTATTTTCTGGCCTTCAGACAACCCCTCAACCTCGCTAAATTCATCATGAGGAACAAGCGCTCCACAACCAGGAAACACCAATCCAAAGAGGCACCAAACTTCCAAAGCAACGGATGCAAACCTGCAAACATATCTCCATTGCTAGGATGATCAACACCCAAAAGATCGTTGGAGTATAAACTGAAACTATGGAACCACTTAACTTTCCAACCTAGGCTGTCTCTCAAAATGTTTTGCCAGTGACAAGCAGCAAACCCCAGTTGTTGCTATCACTCAGCCACTAGCATGCAGAGGCACAGCCAGTTAAGTTGCATGAATGCTCTTCAAGCCATTCATGAACTAGACACATGAAAACACCAGCAAATCTACCAACCTCTCAATCTTGCACCACAGAAATATACTGACATGCACTGCTCAACATTTTCTCTGAACAGTGCAAGCTCATTAGTTAGTGCACCACTTTGTCAAAGGAAGGTGGACATGCAGTAGCCTTTATAACCATGCACTTCAGACACACTCACTGGTAAGGATAAAACATTAATGTAAATGTATTGACTATGGAAAGATATGCTTTAAGTGATTGTAAGAGGTAGGCATAAAAGTCAGAGAGTTTTGAAACTTCATCAGATTAATCAGTATTTTGGATCAAGCAGTTTTATTCACCCCACTGAATGTTGCAAGTAGGCTACAGTCATTAATATGCAGGCTTTCCTTTTCAGCCTGGGACCAGTCTTTTCAGTTCAAGTCTTTTTCTTCCCAGTAAGTCATTTAGCAGCATAGGGAGGAGAAAGATCCTCAGATGATGCCGCTGTCCCTTCTTTTATGTGCTTTGAAAATCCTAATCCAGATAAATCCTGGTGGTCTTTGCTAGGTCACAGAATTAAGCAATGCCCATTGTATAATACTTATGCAACTCTCTTACAGAACTGTAAATCCTAGTTTGCAATCCCTTGCTGATTATTGTTTGTTTGAATGCCTGCTTGGCTGTGGATCAAGAACTAGTAGTGGGTAACTCCCAAGCTCACAACATATTTCAGTAACAACCATAAAATACAATCTTATAACTTCATACACACTAACAATATGCATATTTTGACAGAACAATGAGTTTTAGCAGATCATGACCTTTCATATAATGTTACGTGGCATGATTTGTATGAAATATCATAATTATATATGAATGAAGATTATTAGGGCTACAGGGCGCTACTTTAGAGTACAGTGTATCATACCTCCCTCTTCAGTTTACTGTAAAAGGTTTAGTCACTGACTGTCACGTTACTGGATTTTAAGGGAAGCAGCCAGATCACTGCTGTGCCCATGGGGAGGTGTTCGCCCCAAAAGTTGGTACAAAGGGGGCCATGTAAGGTGTCAAATGAAAGCTTGCTTTCTACTGATTCTGTATATGCTCTTCATATATCTGTATAATGTCTGTGTGTGGAGTTATGAGTATGTACTCTGTGTTAATACTGGAAACTTCTCGGTCTGTGGCTGAGCAATGGGCGAGGAAGGCTAAGCCTATGGACATGCTAATTAGCAAGGCACCAAGGACAATAGATCTCTTAAGTACCAGAGTCACACCTGGGAAGGAATCTAGATGCCTGGCCACAGACCATGTGACACTCCCCAGCTTGGAAGAAGCCAGGGAGGGATATAAATAGGCCATGTGGCCGACTCCACTGAGATTCTCCAGTTTTGCTCCTGATTCCCAGATGCAGCCTGCAGGGAACAACGAGCCGGGAAGAACTGTGGACCCATCCTGACATAGGATGTACACCAAGGACTTTTAAGCCAGTAGTTATAACATCTCTGCTAGAGCTTGCATCGAGAACTGGGTGATTCGGTGCATGTAATATATTAGCCTTTAACAACCTTACTCTCATGCTTTTCTTTCTTTCAGTAATAAACCTTTAGATTCTAAAGGATTGGCTCAGCATGGTCTTGTGGGTAAGATCCAGAGTATAAATTGACTGGGATCTGTGGCTGGTTTCTTGGGACCGGAAGTAACCCGTTCGGGGTAGGTGAGATTGGGTTCTATAATCCCTCATCTGTGTGTTAGGCCCGGGGCTGTTTGGGGCACAGAGAGCGCTGGGGTGTCAGAGGGGTTTTGCTCGGGAGGCTTCTGGCTTGCCAGGTAGGCAGCTGAAGTGCTCTGTAGGACTGGTTTGTGGCCTGTTTGGGAAGGGCCTGGCCGCCATTTGCTGCCCGCCCTGAGTTAGGGCCGGGCAGTGTAGCCAGACATGAACCCCATCTTGTTTCCCAGAGAGCAAGAGAAAGGCAGTCAGCCTTTGATGCCCTGGGAACGCAGGTGTGCTGCCTATCCCTGACTCTACCATAAACAGAAACCAGACAGTAAATGGGCTGGCTGACGACCGGGGCCTCCCACCGCCCTGATGGCTAGTACCAGTAATTGACACGCCTGCACTGTCCCAGGAGAGGAATCTTCGCCCATCACAGACTAGAAGTGCCCATTGTCTGCATTTTCCCAGGTGTGAATTATGCTTTGCACCCTTCGTAGGAAACTTGGCATTCAAAGCCATTTTTCCTAATTGGCCACTTGAGACCAGGAAGAAGCTTATGTGACCCAAGGGGTATAAAGAGGGTTTAGTAGCCCACCCCATTTGAGCTCAATCATCTATACCTGCTGGCAGGTATTGATTGTCTCCCGAGGTCTGTGGGGCGCCCAACCTCGCCCTACTTCTTCCCGAGGGATTGAGAGAAAGACGCTGGCCACGCCAAGTCTGGAAGCATGAGGTGAGAATATAGACCTGCTAGGTGTCTATTTTGCATGCATTTAATAAGAGCTCAGAGAACCAAAAGGGTTTCATGGTACCTGTAAGTGACTTTTGTTTTAAGTGTAATTTCTGTCCTGTCCTTTTGTAGTGGCTGTGTTATCTGTAACACAGCAGTAGCATTAACAGCTAAGTTTACCCTGTAACAATAAAATAGTAACTGTTTAAGCTTTAACCTGACTCCTTCAGTTGCTGTAACAGAACCAAGCACAATTTAAAGAACTCCAGCCGGTCATAAGGACAGATCCGTTGGGCGCCCGTCAACCTCTTCCAGGTTGCCCACTGCTAAGGACCCGGTCCTGGCAGTTGAAGTCTCAGTGTATAAGCTCTCCTGTAAACTTATTGGGGCGCCCGTCAACCTCCTCCAGGTTGCCCATTGCTAAGGGACCCGGTCCTGGCAGTTGAAGTCTCGGTGTATAATACACACACACACACCACTCACTGCCCTGACCAATTGGCTGACAGAATTGGCGTAGTCGGCAGGATTGTCTTATAGGTTTAAATACAGCAACATGAAGCTAGTCATGGTAAATACTGATTTCAGTAAAGTAGAAAGAATTTTGCCCAGGAAGGTTGGGGCAACCCAAAATGGGATAGAGAAATGTTAGAAAAGTTGGGAAATCCTGAGGAGTTGTGGGTGCAGTTCTGTAAGTATAGAACTGCCTGCAAGCTAAAGAATGGGACAAAGCCTGAGTCTGTGGAAAGGAGCCACTTTCCATTTAGCAAGGAAAACAGGATCAGGCCCAGACAAGCAGGCAGGCAACAGATAGATTGAAGGCCTTGTGGTAGAACTGAGAAAAAGGCAGTAAGGTACATGTACTGGAAATCTAAATCCTTAAAACAATACTTACAAGAGTAATATCTGAAACAAGGCCAGTTTTTTTTTTTTTAGAGATAAGAAAGTGTTTTAAGAAAGGAAAAACCCACAGGGAATTTAACTCTACAGAGAATGGGGAGAATTGAGCAGTTGTGCAAATGCTAAAATGGTGTAGATAGAAAATTGTGGTTTCTTTGCAGCCATTCTGAAGGAAAAATGGGCCCTTTTTCCAAAGGAATGTCTGTAAATAATCCAGGCAAATTTGACTCAAATCCGTACATTTGATTATAGATACTGCTAAAAGAACTCTAAAGGGAGGGGGTTCTATTGGAACTTAACTACCCCAATGAATAAAAGGGAATGTAATTGTTGTACAGCTATGTAGAAATAGTGTAAGAAAGGTTCAGAGAGAATGTATGTGTATCTGTGTGTAAATATACATCTATATAGTGTAAATAAATGAGGTTCTCAAGGTCCAGTAATCTTGTTTGTAGGTTTAAAACAAATTGGTTTGGTTTATTTTCAGTAAGACCATTTCAGTCCAAGTTGTTTAATGAAGGTACAGGAAAACTGTAAGCATAAAGAAAGAGTTACACCCTATGCAAAGTTTAATGTGGCTAAGTAGTGTTGTAAACAAAGATTGCACATTTTCCTGTGATATGCCATGTATACTGTAGAAGGGGTAAAACTGCAAACAAATTAAAATGCTGTGGAGGCTCCAGGAGCCACAACAGGTTGTAATTTCCTTTGTGTTGCAAATGCCTAGCTGGCAGCACAAAGAAGCTTTGCAGGTAATAGCTAAGTTTGATCAGCAAACTACCTGAGATCAGAAAGTTCAAATTGTAGCCCTCCAGAAAGAAAAAAAAGGAGGTATTGGTATTGCTATTTTAGTCCCAATAGGAGGTTGGGTATACTAGAAAATGTTTAAATGTAAGCAGTCTTTTAAGAAGGCTCCCAGAGAAGACTGAGAAATTGGCATTTGTAAAAGATGTTACCCCTTTTGAACAAAATCTTGCAAAGGTTCAGGCATAGCCCTTGGTCTGATCAAGTGTTAGCTGCTGTCCATACAATTTCAGACCTAGAAGACAAATTGGCTAACTACTTGTGGATATGTAAACCCTTGGCTCCAATGGAGAGAAACAGCTGCAGCTTGTCTTCTATGGAAAACCTGTAATGAGGTGTTCTTCAAAATTGACTGAATATAAGAATGCAAATATGAAACTGCAAAAATGTAAAGCCTCTGCTGCAGAAGTGGAGAGGTAGAAATGCATGTCCCTCAGTACCCAGACGAGCTAGATTCCCTTAAGGATGGGTGCTGAGAGTTAAAGCAACTCTCAGATTTATTTTTTTTCTTCCCTCAGGAATATGCTTGAGAAAAGGACCAGGAGGTATGAGGCTTAGTGAACAAGCTCACCCTCCTTACCAAATTCATAGTAGACAAACCTGTGTCATTGGGAAAAGTCATTTAGCAGGAATCAGGATGGACCATGAGAAGGAAAAAGCATGTGAAAAGGGGGCAAAGTTTGGAGCCCTATGGGCATAGTTGAAGGAATAAGGAAAGTAGAGCAGACATTGGAAAGTTACTAGGAATGAGAAACATTTTCTTTGAAAGGACAAAGCAAGTGATTTGAGGGAATGTGAAGATAAAAGGTGGACTCCGTGGGAATGTGGAAGGAATTAAGTGATGGTTGTAATATGTGAAGGGAAATCTTGTTTTAAAAATGACACCTTGTTTCTTTGCAGCCTCTTCCTTAAGCACTGTGCAAACCATCTAGGCAAAGAAACAATCAAATGTAAACATTTTGTCTATGGACACCTTTGTTAAATCTGCAAAGGAAAATTAGGATTCTACTGAAACTTAATTGGTCAACTGCATAAAAGAATGAGCTCTATGTATTGTAACTCTATTTTGTGGGTTTCAAATGAACTAGTTTTATTTTGTTTTGGATAATGTCCTCTTGCTTAAAATTGCAAACAGACAAGGCACAAATTGGTTAGTGCTTCTGTTGGGCATTCAACTCTTAAGGTTAAATTTAACTTTCTAGAAACCAAATGATTAGTTTAGAAATTCAAGCTTTGAAACTTAACTGTCTCTTTTCAAGGCTGAGTTGATAACACTTTGGCTTGCTTTTAAATTCAACATTATATGTGAATACAGGCTGCCTGGCTATTTCAAAGGAAAGTGGACAGGAAGGCTGCTGCTGTCTCAGCAGACACATCCTCTGCACCCTGACCACAAACATAGAAGGAACAGCTCAGCTTGCAGAGCTGGCAGCAATCTAGCTTGTGAGGCAGGTGCCAGTACCATTTACACTAACTCCTATGCTATATGGGCTGGAGCCACCCAGTGGATAACTAACTGGAAGAATAATAACTGGAAAATAGGGGAAAGCCTGTTTGGAGATTGGAATACTGGAAATGGATATACCAGCATGCAACCCAACATGCCTTAAGCATAAGTCATGTGTCAGCTCACCAAAGGAACAACACCCTGACTGCACAGCTAAATAACCTAGCAGATGCAGCAGTACAAATTTTGCTGCCCAGGTGGATTGGGAACGCCTGTACATTTGGCTACATGAAACCTTGGGACACACAGGAAGCGATGAGCTGGTGCGGCAGGCACATGCCAGGGGTGGCCTATCACCCACAAACAAGCCAGAGATCTGGTACAAGCTTGCACCCTATGTGCTGAACTCAAACATATAACAGAAGGGCAACGGTTTGCCAGGCTAAGAGATAAAAAAAAAAATACTATGGGCAACCTGGCAAGTAGATGATATTGGTCCACCACCCACCAGTAAGCAAGGGTGGAAGTATGTTTTAACTGGAGTAGAAATTGTTTCAGGAATTGGTTTTGCTTACCCAACCCGATGGACAACAGGGTTGTCTACGATCATGGGACTAAACCGCTTAATAGCCCTTGTCCCAACACCCCAGTTTGGGGACACAAACCCACGTACTGCACTCCTACAAGGGAAAAGGAGTCTGGACCACTGCAGACGCTGGGCTAACACCAATAACCATTACTGAGGCTTGGATTGTATCCAAGACCGGCAAACCTTATGTTTTATTACAGGAAACTGAGGCAATAGCCCTGAACAGTGCTCCAGTGGGATGGATCCTCCCAATGCTGGTGTGGATCCGGGAAACCACCATGAACTTTTTGTATATATATACCGCTTGCTGTTGTAGCGCTTGCAACCACTGTTGTTAGTTACAGACTATTGAAATGAGACATGGTACTCCAACTCGCCATGGTCTTCTTCCTCATCCCAACTGCTACTGCTGTACCAGAACACCTTACTTGACTCCTCTACTGGACTGGGAATCGAGATTGTCCCTCTCAGCCCAAATGACTGGTGAAACAAGAGTGACATCTTCCGATGGGGACCGGTATGGTTCGATGACAGCAACTACCGCAGTCCTCTAAATAACTCTGGGGGGAGTATGTGCGATAGTTAACCAATCTTGCTGCTTACACGCTGTAACTGAGAATGAAAAAGCCTCATGGCTAGGTTGACTAGCCCAACACCTAGGACTTTCGTTAACTCCATTCCTTCACTCTATTGTAAATACTATATTAACCATTTTACTTGTTGTAATTGCTTGCTGCATGCTTCTATGTATTGTTAGGCGTTTTGTGTACACTGCTACCTCCTCTGCACAAATCCAGTATATGGCGTTGGGAAGTGATCCTAATCAATCCCTTGATCCAAAATTATCTAATCAGACCCTGCCGAGGGTGATTTTAGCTTCCTCAAGGAGGGCAAAAGGTGCTGGCATCACCGCCATCTTGCGTTCTGGGACATAGTGAGGCGTGTCAAGGGGGTGGAATGTAGCCAGACATGAACCCCATCTTGTTTCCCCCCCCCAGAGAGCAAGAGAAAGGCAGTCAGCCTTTGATGCCCTGGGAACGCAGGTGTGCTGCCTCCTGACTCTACCATAAACAGAAACCAGACAGTAAATGGGCTAGCTGACGACCCGGGCCTCCCACCGCCTCTGATGGCTAGTACCAGTAATTGACACGCCTGCACTGTCCCAGGAGAGGAATCTTCGCCATCACATACTAGAAGTGCCCATTGTCTGCATTTTCCCAGGTGTGAATTATGCTTTGCACCCTTCGTGGGAAACTTGGCATTCAAAGCCATTTTTCCTAATTGGCCACTTGAGACCAGGAAGAAGCTACGTGACCCAAGGGGTATAAAGAGGGGTTTAGTAGCCCACCCCATTTGAGCTCCAATCATCTATACCTGCTGGCAGGTATTGATTGTCTCCCGAGGTCTGTGGGACGCCCAACCTCGCCCTACTTCTTCCCGAGGGATTGAGAGAAAGACGCTGGCCACGCCAAGTCTGGAACGCAGGGGTGAGAATATATACCTGCTAGGTGTCTATTTTGCATGCATTTAATAAGAGCTCAGAGAACCAAAAGGGTTTCATGGTACCTGTAAGTGACTTTGTTTTAAGTGTAATTTCTGTCCTGTCCTTTGTAGTGGCTGTGTTATCTGTAACACAGCAGTAGCATTTAACAGCTAAGTTTACCCTGTAACAATAAAATAGTAACTGTTTAAGCTTTAACCTGACTCCTTCAGTTGCTGTAACAGAACCAAGCACAATTTAAAAGAACTCCAGCCGGTCATAAGGGACAGATCCGTTGGGGCGCCCGTCAACCTCTTCCAGGTTGCCCACTGCTAAGGACCCCGGTCCTGGCAGTTGAAGTCTCGGGTGTATAAGCTCTCCCTGTAAACTTATTGGGGCGCCCGTCAACCTCCTCCAGGTTGCCCATTGCTAAGGGACCCCGGTCCTGGCAGTTGAAGTCTCGGGTGTATAATACACACACACACACACCACTCACTGCCCTGACCAATTGGCTGACAGAATTGGCGTAGTCGGCAGGATTGTCTTATAGGTTTAAATACAGCAACATGAAGCTAGTCATGGTAAATACTGATTTCAGTAAAGTAGAAAAGAATTTTGCCCAGGAAGGTTGGGGCAACCCAAAATGGGATAGAGAAATGTTAGAAAAGGATTGGGGAAATCCTGAGGAGTTGTGGGTGCAGTTCTGTAAGTATAGAACTGCCTGCAAGCTAAAGAATGGGACAAAGCCTGAGTCTGTGGAAAGGAGCCACTTTCCATTTAGCAAGGAAAACAGGATCAGGCCCAGACAAGCAGGCAGGCAACAGATAGATTGAAGGCCTTGTGGTAGAACTGAGAAAAGGCAGTAAGTACATGTACTGGAAATCTAAATCCTTAAAAACAATACTTACAAGAGTAATATCTGAAACAAGGCCAGTTTTTTTTATTTTTAGAGATAAGAAAGTGTTTTAAGAAAGGAAAAACCCACAGGGAATTTAACTCTACAGAGAATGGGGAGAATTGAGCAGTTGTGCAAATGCTAAAATGGTGTAGATAGAAAATTGTGGTTTCTTTGCAGCCATTCTGAAGGAAAATGGGCCCTTTTTCCAAAGGAATGTCTGTAAATAATCCAGGCAAATTTGACTCAAATCCGTACATTTGATTATAGATACTGCTAAAAGAACTCTAAAGGAGGGGGTTCTATTGGAACTTAACTACCCCAATGAATAAAAAGGGAATGTAATTGTTGTACAGCTATGTAGAAATAGTGTAAGAAAGGTTCAGAGAGAATGTATGTGTATCTGTGTGTAAATATACATCTATATAGTGTAAATAAATGAGGTTCTCAAGGTCCAGTAATCTTGTTTGTAGGTTTAAAACAAATTGGTTTGGTTTATTTTCAGTAAGACCATTTCAGTCCAAGTTGTTTAATGAAGGTACAGGAAAACTGTAAGCATAAAGAAAGAGTTACACCCTATGCAAAGTTTAATGTGGCTAAGTAGTGTTGTAAACAAAGATTGCACATTTTCCTGTGATATGCCATGTATACTGTAGAAGGTAAAACTGCAAACAAATTAAAATGCTGTGGAGGCTCCAGGAGCCACAACAGGTTGTAATTTCCTTTGTGTTGCAAATGCCCTAGCTGGCAGCACAAAGAAGCTTTGCAGGTAATAGCTAAGTTTGATCAGCAAACTACCTGAGATCAGAAAGTTCAAATTGTAGCCCTCCAAAAGAAAAAAAAAGGAGGTATTGGTATTGCTATTTTAGTCCCAATAGGAGGCTGGGAATACTAGAAAATGTTTAAATGTAAGCAGTCTTTTAAGAAGGCTCAGAGAGAAGACTGAGAAATTGGCATTTGTAAAGATGTTACCCCTTTGAACAAAATCTTGCAAAGGTTCGGGCATAGCCCTTGGTCTGATCAAGTGTTAGCTGCTGTCCATACAATTTCAGACCTAGAAGACAAATTGGCTAACCACTTGTGGATATGTAAACCCTTGGCTCCAATGGAGAGGGAAACAGCTGCAGCTTGTCTTCTATGGAAACCCTGTAATGAGGTGTTCTTCAAAATTGACTGAATATAAGAATGCAAATATGAAACTGCAAAAATATAAAAGCCTCTGCTGCAGAAGTGGAGAGGTAGAAATGCATGTCCCTCAGTACCCAGACGAGCTAGATTCCCTTAAGGATGGGTGCTGAGAGTTAAAGCAACTCTCAGATTTATTTTTTTTCTTCCCTCAGGAATATGCTTGAGAAAAGGACCAGGAGGTATGAGGCTTAGTGAACAAGCTCACCCTCCTTACCAAATTCATAGTAGACAAACCTGTGTCATTGGGAAAAGTCATTTAGCAGGAATCAGGATGGACCATGAGAAGGAAAAAGCATGTGAAAAGGGGAAGGCAAAAAGTTTGGAGCCCTATGGGCATAGTTGAAGGAATAAGGAAAGTAGAGCAGACATTGGAAAGTTACTAGGAATGAGAAACATTTTCTTTGAAAGGACAAAGCAAGTGATTTGAGGGAATGTGAAGATAAAAGGTGGACTCCGTGGGAATGTGGAAGGAATTAAGTGATGGTTGTAATATGTGAAGGGAAATCTTGTTTTAAAAATGACACCTTGTTTCTTTGCAGCCTCTTCCTTAAGCACTGTGCAAACCATCTAGGCAAAGAAACAATCAAATGTAAACATTTTGTCTATGGACACCTTTGTTAAATCTGCAAAGGAAAATTAGGGATTCTACTGAAACTTAATTGGTCAACTGCATAAAAGAATGAGCTCTATGTATTGTAACTCTATTTTGTGGGTTTCAAATGAACTAGTTTTATTTTGTTTTGGATAATGTCCTCTTGCTTAAAATTGCAAACAGACAAGGCACAAATTGGTTAGTGCTTCTGTTGGGCATTCAACTCTTAAGGTTAAATTTAACTTTCTAGAAACCAAATGATTAGTTTAGAAATTCAAGCTTTGAAACTTAACTGTCTCTTTTCAAGGCTGAGTTGATAACACTTTTGGCTTGCTTTTAAATTCAACATTATATGTGAATACAGGCTGCCTGGCTATTTCAAAGGAAAGTGGACAGGGAAGGCTGCTGCTGTCTCAGCAGACACATCCTCTGCACCCCTGACCACAAACATAGAAGGAACAGCTCAGCTTGCAGAGCTGGCAGCAATCAAACTAGCTTGTGAGGCAGGTGCCAGTACCATTTACACTAACTCCTATGCTATATGGGCTGGAGCCACCCAGTGGATAACTAACTGGAAGAATAATAACTGGAAAATAGGGGGAAAGCCTGTTTGGAGATTGGAATACTGGAAATGGATATACCAGCATGCAACCCAACATGCCTTAAGCATAAGTCATGTGTCAGCTCACCAAAGGAACAACACCCTGACTGCACAGCTAAATAACCTAGCAGATGCAGCAGTACAAATTTTTGCTGCCCAGGTGGATTGGGAACGCCTGTACATTTGGCTACATGAAACCTTGGGACACACAGGAAGCGATGAGCTGGTGCGGCAGGCACATGCCAGGGGGTGGCCTATCACCCACAAACAAGCCAGAGATCTGGTACAAGCTTGCACCCTATGTGCTGAACTCAAGGAAACATATAACAGAAGGGCAACGGTTTGCCAGGCTAAGAGATAAAAAAAAAATACTATGGGCAACCTGGCAAGTAGATGATATTGGTCCACCACCCACCAGTAAGCAAGGGTGGAAGTATGTTTTAACTGGAGTAGAAATTGTTTCAGGAATTGGTTTTGCTTACCCAACCCGATGGACAACAGGGTTGTCTACGATCATGGGACTAAACCGCTTAATAGCCCTTGTCCCAACACCCCAGTTTGGGGACACAAACCCACGTACTGCACTCCTACAAGGGAAAAGGAGTCTGGACCACTGCAGACGCTGGGCTAACACCAATAACTATTACTGAGGCTTGGATTGTATCCAAGACCGCAAACCTTATGTTTTATTACAGGAAACTGAGGCAATAGCCCTGAACAGTGCTCCAGTGGGATGGATCCCTCCCAATGCTGGTGTGGATCCGGGAAACCACCATGAACTTTTTGTATATATATACCGCTTGCTGTTGTAGCGCTTGCAACCACTGTTGTTAGTTACAGACTATTGAAATGAGACATGGTACTCCAACTCGCCATGCTCTTCTTCCTCATCCCAACTGCTACTGCTGTACCAGAACACCTTACTTGACTCCTCTACTGGACTGGGAATCGAGATTGTCCCTCTCAGCCCAAATGACTGGTGAAACAAGAGTGACATCTTCCGATGGGGACCGGTATGGTTCGATGACAGCAACTACCGCAGTCCTCTAAATAACTCTGGGGGAGTATGCGATAGTTAACCAATCTTGCTGCTTACACGCTGTAACTGAGAATGAAAAAGCCTCATGGCTAGGTTGACTAGCCCAACACCTAGGACTTTCGTTAACTCCATTCCTTCACTCTATTGTAAATACTATATTAACCATTTTACTTGTTGTAATTGCTTGCTGCATGCTTCTATGTATTCTTAGGCGTTTTGTGTACACTGCTACCTCCTCTGCACAAATCCGGTATATGGCGTTGGGAAGTGATCCTAATCAATCCCTTGATCCAAAATTATCTAATCAAAAGATCGTTGGAGTATAAACTGAAACTATGGAACCACTTAACTTTCCAACCTAGGCTGTCTCTCAAAATGTTTTGCCAGTGACAAGCAGCAAACCCCAGTTGTTGCTATCACTCAGCCACTAGCATGCAGAGGCACAGCCAGTTAAGTTGCATGAATGCTCTTCAAGCCATTCATGAACTAGACACATGAAAACACCAGCAAATCTACCAACCTCTCAATCTTGCACCACAGAAATATACTGACATGCACTGCTCAACATTTTCTCCTGAACAGTGCAAGCTCATTAGTTAGTGCACCACTTTGTCAAAGGAAGGTGGACATGCAGTAGCCTTTATAACCATGCACTTCAGACACACTCACTGGTAAGGATAAAACATTAATGTAAATGTATTGACTATGGAAAGATATGCTTTAAGTGATTGTAAGAGGTAGGCATAAAAGTCAGAGAGTTTTGAAACTTCATCAGATTAATCAGTATTTTTGGATCAAGCAGTTTTATTCACCCCACTGAATGTTGCAAGTAGGCTACAGTCATTAATATGCAGGCTTTCCTTTTCAGCCTGGGACCAGTCTTTTCAGTTCAAGTCTTTTTCTTCCCAGTAAGTCATTTAGCAGCATAGGGAGGAGAAAGATCCTCAGATGATGCCGCTGTCCCTTCTTTTATGTGCTTTGAAAATCCTAATCCAGATAAATCCTGGTGGTCTTTGCTAGGTCACAGAATTAAGCAATGCCCATTGTATAATACTTATGCAACTCTCTTACAGAACTGTAAATCCTAGTTTGCAATCCCTTGCTGATTATTGTTTGTTTGAATGCCTGCTTGGCTGTGGATCAAGAACTAGTAGTGGGTAACTCCCAAGCTCACAACATATTTCAGTAACAACCATAAAATACAATCTTATAACTTCATACACACTAACAATATGCATATTTTGACAGAACAATGAGTTTTAGCAGATCATGACCTTTCATATAATGTTACGTGGCATGATTTGTATGAAATATCATAATTATATATGAATGAAGATTATTAGGGCTACAGGGCGCTACTTTAGAGTACAGTGTATCATACCTCCCTCTTCAGTTTACTGTAAAAGGTTTAGTCACTGACTGTCACGTTACTGGATTTTAAGGGAAGCAGCCAGATCACTGCTGTGCCCATGGGGAGGTGTTCGCCCCAAAAGTTGGTACAAAGGGGGCCATGTAAGGTGTCAAATGAAAGCTTGCTTTCTACTGATTCTGTATATGCTCTTCATATATCTTAATGTCTGTGTGTGGAGTTATGAGTATGTACTCTGTGTTAATACTGGAAACTTCTCGGTCTGTGGCTGAGCAATGGGCGAGGAAGGCTAAGCCTATGGACATGCTAATTAGCAAGGCACCAAGGACAATAGATCTCTTAAGTACCAGAGTCACACCTGGGAAGGAATCTAGATGCCTGGCCACAGACCATGTGACACTCCCCAGCTTGGAAGAAGCCAGGGAGGGATATAAATAGGCCATGTGGCCGACTCCACTGAGATTCTCCAGTTTTGCTCCTGATTCCCAGATGCAGCCTCGCAGGGAACAACGAGCCGGGAAGAACTGTGGACCCATCCTGACATAGGATGTACACCAAGGACTTTTAAGCCAGTAGTTATAACATCTCTGCTAGAGCTTGCATCGAGAACTGGGTGATTCGGTGCATGTAATATATTAGCCTTTAACAACCTTACTCTCATGCTTTTCTTTCTTTCAGTAATAAACCTTTAGATTCTAAAGGATTGGCTCAGCATGGTCTTGTGGGTAAGATCCAGAGTATAAATTGACTGGGATCTGTGGCTGGTTTCTTGGGACCGGAAGTAACCGTTGCCTGGGTAGGTGAGATTGGGTTCTATAATCCCTCATCTGTGTGTTAGGCCCGGGGCTGTTTGGGGCACAGAGAGCGCTGGGGTGTCAGAGGGGTTTTGCTCGGGAGGCTTCTGGCTTGCCAGGTAGGCAGCTGAAGTGCTCTGTAGGACTGGTTTGTGGCCTGTTTGGGAAGGGCCTGGCCGCCATTTGCTGCCCCGCCCTGAGTTAGGGCCGGGCCGGTGTAGCCAGACATGAACCCCATCTTGTTTCCCCCCCCCAGAGAGCAAGAGAAAGGCAGTCAGCCTTTGATGCCCTGGGAACGCAGGTGTGCTGCCTATCCCTGACTCTACCATAAACAGAAACCAGACAGTAAATGGGCTAGCTGACGACCCGGGGCCTCCCACCGCCCTGATGGCTAGTACCAGTAATTGACACGCCTGCACTGTCCCAGGAGAGGAATCTTCGCCCATCACAGACTAGAAGTGCCCATTGTCTGCATTTTCCCAGGTGTGAATTATGCTTTGCACCCTTCGTGGGAAACTTGGCATTCAAAGCCATTTTTCCTAATTGGCCACTTGAGACCAGGAAGAAGCTTATGTGACCCAAGGGGTATAAAGAGGGTTTAGTAGCCCACCCCATTTGAGCTCCAATCATCTATACCTGCTGGCAGGTATTGATTGTCTCCCGAGGTCTGTGGGACGCCCAACCTCGCCCTACTTCTTCCCGAGGGATTGAGAGAAAGACGCTGGCCACGCCAAGTCTGGAACGCAGGGGTGAGAATATAGACCTGCTAGGTGTCTATTTTGCATGCATTTAATAAGAGCTCAGAGAACCAAAAGGGTTTCATGGTACCTGTAAGTGACTTTTGTTTTAAGTGTAATTTCTGTCCTGTCCTTTTGTAGTGGCTGTGTTATCTGTAACACAGCAGTAGCATTTAACAGCTAAGTTTACCCTGTAACAATAAAATAGTAACTGTTTAAGCTTTAACCTGACTCCTTCAGTTGCTGTAACAGAACCAAGCACAATTTAAAAGAACTCCAGCCGGTCATAAGGGACAGATCCGTTGGGCGCCCGTCAACCTCTTCCAGGTTGCCCACTGCTAAGGACCCCGGTCCTGGCAGTTGAAGTCTCAGTGTATAAGCTCTCCTGTAAACTTATTGGGCGCCCGTCAACCTCCTCCAGGTTGCCCATTGCTAAGGGACCCCGGTCCTGGCAGTTGAAGTCTCGGGTGTATAATACACACACACACACCACTCACTGCCCTGACCAATTGGCTGACAGCCGGCAGTTTGTTTATGGCTATGCCTTGCACCAGGGCCTAGCCGCCAATTTTGATTAGCTGCCCCGCCCTGTACCAAGGGCCTGGGCTTATTTAACCCTTGGTTTGCCGCCCTGCCCTGCTTGAGGGCCTGGGCTTGCACCCTGTGTTTGTTGCCCTGCCCCGCCCTGCTCGAGGGCCCGGGCTTACCTACTGTGCTTTGGTGCCGGCCAGGAGTAAGGAGCCCCGAGTTTGAGCAATTCGCCCTGAGCGGACACCCTCAGCGGTGCCCAGACCCGGCCCAGTCCGTCACACTAACTCAAAGACATATAGACTGTGTCTACATTGGCACCCTTTTCCGGAAAAGGGATGTTAATGAGAAGTCGGAATTGCAAATGCCACGGGGATTTAAATTTTCCCCGCGGCATTTGCATTAACATGGCTGCCGCTTTTTTCCGGCTCGGGGCTTTGACGGAAAAAAGCGCCAGTCTAAACGCTAAGCCTTTTCCGGAAGATCCCTTATTCCTGATTTTAAGAGTGCTAGGAGTCCTTTTGAGTTTCAACAACATAATTTCCAAAGGTTGCTAAACCTTGGCGTGTTACCCACATATGCTCCTGCAAAATTTTGTGCATCTTTTAACTTTTTGCAGAGGATCTCATAAGTTACCAAGTGTGTTTTTCTCTGGGTTAATAGAAAGTATCTACTTCTACCTTTGCTTTACTCTTAACACTTCTGCTTCCCTGACTGGGGTTCACACACACACACACACACACACACACACACACCCCTGGAAATCAGACATCAAAGCCAAAAGGTGGTGTGTTTCAGGTTCCCCTTTCACACAGCAGACCTGATTTATTATGAAGCTTGAGGGGGTAGCAGAGTTAATCTGTACAGAAAAAAACAACAAATGGTGTGGTAGCACTTTATAGACTAACAAAACATGTAGATGGTGGTATGAGCTTTCGTGGGCACAGCCCACTTCTTCAGATGACCAGAGTTTTGAGTTTAGGACATGCAGACCCAAAATAAATAGAGAAAGCGGGGGGAAGAGGGAAAAAAAGGAGGGGGTTGAGAAACAAGGTGCAGAGGGTATGGAAAATCAAAGGAAAAATAGGAAAGCAGAGCTCAGGTACTTACTGATTCCCAGCTCTGCCTTCCTGTTTTTCCCTTTGATTTTCCATACCCTCTGCTCCTTGTCTCCTACCCCCTCCTTTTTTTCCTCCCCCCTCTCCCTTTTCTCCTATTTATTTTGGGTCTGCACATCCTAAACTCAAAACTCTGGTCATCTGAAGAAGTGGGCTGTGCCCACAAAAGCTCATGATACCATCTACATGTTTTGTTAGTCTATAAAGTGCTACCAGACCACTTGTTGATTTATTATGGTTTCTCTACCATGACAAGCGTTAAGTCTGTTCACAGGTAATAGCTAGGAAACAGTATTACTATAACCTTATAGGTGGATATGGAGGGAACACCTACATTATTATAGATTTTCTATATCACTCCTAGCATGATCAAAGGCTTTCCCCCCAAAATTGTATCTTATCACAAGGTTTAGCATGAGCATCAACATCCTTAGCCCAAGGTTGGCCATTAGTACCAATTTTTTTTTATCACAGATGGGTGTTTACAAATATTTCATCATGCCACTCCTGTTCAGACAGTCTGGTTTTGAGACTGGTTTCTTCATGAGCCATTGAGTCATTTAACTCCCTCCAGAACTTTTGCATGTCATCGGTCACTAGTTTTCCCTCCCCCCTCCAGTGTTCCTTTCTACCTGGGTTTTTAATCTCATCAGATTTCTGGGATTTTAGTATTTCAGGGTCCAATGAGGTAAGGGTCTGGGAGAATCTGTGTATTGGCTAGGACTGTACATATGCAACAAAAAAAATCCATTTCCCCTTCTTGGCACTACCCTAAGTTCCCCACTCCAAGCACTGGGGCATTCCCTGTCCCCTTTTCCTAAAGGGTTATGATTTGTTTTCTCTGTCTAGTCTTTGATAAGATGTCCTGTTTCCATCAACCATTTCTTCAGTTGCTCTCTATCTCTTACCAGCCCCTCTGCCAGCAAGGTGAATTGCATGCTCACAAGCACCATCCTCCCCAGCACAACCTGAATCCTGTCTTCAATTTCCACAAGCTCATCAAGACTAGGAATGTTAAATATCAGTTACTTGAATAGTCGATTAACTTCATGAATTCTTATCAGTTACCCGACTATTCTATAGCCCTCAGGGTTGGGGCCAGCAGCCAGCGTGCTCCAGCCCCACTCCAGAGGACCTCCCTGCCACTCCGCCCTGCTGCCTCTCTATCAGAGGCAGCAACGTGGGGTGCAAGGTGGGAACTGGTCCACAAGAGGAACCAGTTTAAAAATCAGCTGCCTGTTGCCCCACACTGCTGCCTCTGATATAGAGGCAGCAGTATGGGGTGGCAGCAACCCCTGTTCAGAAAGGGGTCTGAGCTCCCAGACCTGATGCAAGCTGGAACTGAGCCGGGCTGCCTGCCCTCCTGGCTCCTAATACACTTTAAATGCAGAGCCACAGCGGGGCTAGGTCCCAGACCCGGCGCAAGCTAGGACTAAGACAGGCTGCTGGGCAACCTGCTAAAAAATGTCCTGGTGGGGGGGGAGAAATGCCTGTAGTCTATAGCACTAACATAAGCTTTTGCTTCTTGGATAAATGACTACACTTTTACATCCCTAATCAAAACTAGTGCCCTGGAAAACTGGGACTCTGATTAGGATACCACCCATCACCCCTCTTGCTGTCCCCTAGAACTCAGCAGTATGGCTGCTCTTCTCCAGAAAGTCAATTTCACAGTCCCCTCTCTGAACCTGAGTTACAGATTGCTGGCCTGGATGAACAGATGCTGAGCCAGCTCCTTTGTCATGGCCATTCTCTTCCAAGTGTATTTCAGTGTAGAGACTATCCTATGCCTCCACTATTCCTTCCCCATGATGCTGGCAAGGCAAAGCCAATCACTCATAAGAGTGCTTGTCTCCTACAGAAACCCTTTCTTCTTTTTCTCTTGCTGGAGTCCCCTCTAGCATACATCTCTCTAGAGAGGGATCTGTCCCTTGATCAACTGCAAATCTCTGCCAGCTAACAACTGGGACAGTTTCTTTAGTTAATGACACCACCTTTCTTGCTCCTGACCTTGGGGGTATATTGCTTTCTGTTGGAGAGGAGCTAGTTTCAGTCCCTCCTAGACTTGGAAACATGCTACTTCCTTGTGTTGCAGAATTTGAGGAACCCTTATCCACCTCCTCAGTGGTTTCTAGATTTCATCATACATTTCTGGGCTCCCCGCTAGGGCATACCTCTCTATGCTCCCTTGTGCATTTTTTAGATTTTCAGCAGAATTACAGTACCACCACCTTTTGGGACTGTCATTTTTTTACCGGAGTTTGGGGGTGAGAATTACTAGTAAATAGATGTTTTTGGGGAATGGAACATTTAGGCTCCCAACCCACTTCTTTCTTCCCACAGGTAAAATGGGATCTTCCCTTCCCATCAGTTTAAACCCTTCTTCCTGGGGTTTACTCTCAATAAAATGCCTGTGTCTGCTGAAAGGCGTCAGCCAGAGAAGACACCTCCTACACAGTCTTCACATAACTTTTATCCCACATAATTTTACATATTTTAAGAACTCTTCTTGAGCAACAAAATCAAATACTTATTCAAAACACCCACCACCTTTTCTCCTCCCCCATTTTTCCCATTAGATTTTTCATCCTTTATACATTTCCACAATTACTCAGACCAGCATCTCTCAAGATTCCTGGACTTTACCCTATCCATATGATAGAGGTGTATAAAATCATGAGTGGTGTGGAGAGGGCCGATAAAGAAAAGTTATTTATTAGTTCCCTAAATAGAAGAACTAGAGGACACCAAATGAAATTAATGGGTAGCAGGTTTAAAACTAATAAAAGAAAGTTCTTCTTCACACAGCGTGTAGTCAGCATGTGGAACTCCTTGCCAGAGGAGGCTGTGAAGGCTAGGACTATAACAGAGTTTAAAGAGAAGCTAGATAATTTCATGGAGGTTAGGTCCATAAAAGGCTATTAGCCAGGGATAAAATGGTGTCCTTGGCCTCTGTTTGACAGAGGCTGGAGAGGATGGCAGGAGACAAAGCGCTTGATCATTGTCTTCGGTCCACCCCCTCTGGGGCACCTGGTGCTGGCCACTGTCGGCAGACAGGATACTGGGCTAGATGGACCTTTGGTCTGACCCGGTACGGCCGTTCTTATGTTCTTATGTTCATAGCAGAGATCATTTGAAACCTTTGCAAAACAGCATTTTAAATGTGCAGTAGTCTAAAGCAGTGTTTCTCAAACTGTGCTCTATAGAGCCCCTGGGGCTCCACGAGACATCTCCAGGGACTCCGCGAGGTTGACAAACTGGAAACATTGATAGGTACAACACATACAATCAGTGGACCACTGGGGCTCCGCATAAATTTTTACACGTGTAAAGGGCTCTGGAGCCCAAAAAGTTTGAGAACTGCTGGGCTAAAGCATCATCAATTGACATTTCATTGGTAAAGTTCTAATATTCAGTCAGTCAACTTTTCATGCAGGGTGGGGATTTCCTTATCTGGAATTTCATAAACTGCGCCCATTCTCTCAAAAGCTGCAAGATATTCTGAGAAACTGTCTGTCTCCTTCCATATAGGATATAACTGGTCCCAATTGTGGATTCTTGCAGTGATAAGAATCTTGGGGTCTGTGGTTTCTGGTGCTGCTAGATCAAATTAGTGTTTTAAAACTGGTCTCCCACTGGCACACTGAAGCCTCCCCAAAGTGCAGAAGAGCATATCCTGCCAACACAGTACTGTCCACACTGGCCCGTTTGTCTGTTCAACTTATGTTAGTCAGAGGGGTATTTTTTGAGACCCCATGTGAGCTGGGGTGCTTGGCACAGCCCTCACTGAAAATGCAAAGGTCAGAGCAAGCTGCAAAAGGGAGATCAGACACTCCCAAAATTGGTGGTGAACACAGAAGTTAAAGTCACAGTTTCTGATTCCCCACACAGGTAGGCAAGAAGCTTAAAAAGAAAATCACACTACTCCCTTTATTGCATTCCAGTTTTTTGGCTCCCATCAGCACATAGGTGTAGTCCTGTGAGAAAAATTTAAACATTCTGCTCATTACACAAAATGTTCTTCTGACCCCAAAGGGCCAGCCACATTACCAGCTCAATATTCATTTGGATCTTACCCAAAATGCCATGCTGCCAATCAATCCTCTAGTATCTAAGGGTATGTCTACACTACAGTGTTATTTCGAAATAGCTTATTTTGAAATAACGTGTCCACACACAAAACGCATTTCGAAATAGCATTTTGCTATTTAAAAATAGAGTCCACTCAGTGTGGATGCACTGACTCACATTTAAGGCTGGCCAGAACCAGTTCCGGCAGGGCACCAGGTCAGGACTTACTGTGTGGAGCTGCTGCCTGAGGCTAACTGAGGTCTGTGCTTAAAGGGGCCCCCCGGACAGCCAGTTCTCAGGTTTCCCTGCTTGCTTGTCTACCTCGATGAGGGACAGCAAAGCATTTTGTCTCTGCGTGCTCTGGTTGCCCTCACTCGGGACACCACGGCACTCTGCAACATGGAGCCAGAGCTGCCCCTGGGCACTCTGGTGCTTCTCATGGACATGTTGCTTCGAGCCTGGCTGCACTTTCTGCAGGCTGCCATCGGGGGGCTGTCAGTATCCAGGAGGCCCTGCGGGAGAGATTCCACCCTGAGGAGCACTAAGAGCTTCCCTGGTCTGCCCCACTGGGGGCTTGTGCCTCATTCCTCCCTCACGTCCTTCCACTTACCCCTCCCTAGCCCCCCTTCTTGATGTCAAACAAAATACATGTATTTTCATGAACACAAACTCTCTTTATTTAACAAAACTGGGGCAGGGAGAGAATGAAACTCTGGTGAGACTGGGGAAAGGAGGCAGGAGAGGGGAGAAGAGAGGGTGGGAGAGGGGAAGGGGAAACCTGGGAGGAGGGAGCTAGAAGGGGGAAGCAAGGGGAAAAACAGGGAGGGGAAGCTCAGGGCTCAGGGATGGGGGTCTCACTGGATCAACTTGATTGTCATGCAAACCTGCTCCTGGGTTCACATGTGGCCTTTGGTGGCCAGGCTGGCAGCTATCCTGCCATAGATGGCCATGTTCCTCCATCTAGTGCAGAGATCATGGATGTTGGGGGCATCCCCCCCAAACCTGAATAAGGCTCATGATCTCCCCCCTTGACCAGGAAGGTGCCCGCCTTCTCCGGGCCCTGGCAGGCTCCAGGGAGCAGTGGAGGGCTGGCTGCCAGTGGCTTGCTGGCTCATGTTTTGGGGCCACTGGGTCAGGGGCAGTGACTGCTGGCTCTGGGCTGGCAGGCTTGGAGCTGGCACAGGCACTATCGCCAGAGTCAGCCCCTTTAAAGGCTCCGGGGAGGGGGGGAGGGAGTGGAGTGTTCTTGGTTGAGGCTGGAGTGGCCACCAGGGCACCCTGGGAAAGCTGGAGGCCCCCTATTTCAAAATAAGTGTCTACACAGCACTTATTTCGAAATAGCTATTTCGAATTTGGCGTTATTCCTCGTAGAATGAGGTTTACGAAATTCAAAATAAGCGCGCCGCTATTTTGAATTTATTTCGAAATAGCGGTTTGGCTGTGTAGACGCTAGGAAAGTTATTTTGAAATAAGGGCTGTTATTTCGAAATAACTTTGCTGTGTAGACATACCCTAACATGCAAGGCTTACTATAAAAGAGCAAGAAGAAAGTTGTTAAATAGTAAAACAATCAGATACATATCAAGTCTATATCTCACATTTGTAGCAGTATTGGTGAGTTTGCTGGCTTGAAAGTCCCTCTGGAATTCATCCACAGCTTAGAGGGATCATTCAGTCCTTTTTTCAGGGCTTCAATTTGTAGCAAATTTATTCCAGATATAAGAAGGCAAAATGAAGAAGATGCAGCTGCCGCTTATATTCCTTTTGCCACGTAACTTATACATTGTTTGTCCCAAATACAAGCTTCATAGCACATAGTATGGAAAAGCCTTAGAATTCTGTCCATAGACACGCCTTCCTGACTCTTAAGGTGTAGTCCCTAGTCTTTTTAATGGGTTTATTGTATTGCTGATGACCCTTTATGGGCCACTAAACAGGCTGCAGTGCCCATGCCAATCTGTCTGAGGGTGTCATCCAGAAACACAAAACAAGTTTGGAAATACAGATGCACCCTACATAATACAAAGGTGACAAGCTTATAAACAAGATTAACATACATGGCAAATCATAACATTTTCACAGATACCTTACATAGCATATCTGGTCAGATTCCTTGCAATTTTATAATATTGTTGTTAACAATATCATACAGTGGGTATGTCTCCACTACAGAGTTTTTTTTGATAAACAGCAGTTTTTCCAAAAAAACTTCAATTACATCCACACTGCAATCACGTTCTTTTGAAAAAAAATTGAAAGAACTGAGGGGTTTTTCCAACATTGTTAAACCTCTTTCTATGAGGAAGAAGCCTTTTTGTGAAAGAGCCCTTTCGGAAAAAGGCGTGTGTGGATGGGGAAGAGAGAGTTATTTAGCAAGAAGAGGAAAGAGGAAAAAGCACAGGTGCCCTGGTGACCATTCTGCCCATAGAAATCACAGGTTACATGCGAGATAGCGTCCATTCAGTGTCCATTCTGTCGAAAAAGCAGATCGCTTTTTCAATGTGCTTTCACAGTGTGGACACTCTCTTTCAGAAGACTTTTTTTGGAACATCTCTTCTGGAAAAGCTTCTTCAGAAAGAAGCCTGCAGTCTAGACATAGCCAGTGTCAAAGTCCTGACCAACAAAAGTTTTGCCAACAACAGTATTAATGTGGATAAAGCCTAAGCAGCATTTGGATCAAGGAGTTTGTCTCATTCCAATGAAAGTTGCAGATAGGTTACAATTCTCAACACACAGGCTTTTCTTTTCAGCCTTGGACCAATCTCCTCAGTTCAAGTCTTTATCTTTCCAATGTCCTTGTTGTCTTCAGTGTACGTTGGGGAGGAGCAAGGTTATTGCATGATGTCACTGTCTTGAAGGCTTTGTCTATACTACAGTTTTGTCAGCAAAAGGCAACTTTTTTCCAACAAAACAGTGGAGGTGTACACACTGCAATGTGACTTTTGGCAACAAAACTGGCCTGTTTTGGTTACAAAATAAAACCACCTCTATAAGAAACATTGTGCTTTTTCCGGTAAAGTTTTGGCAACAAAGTGCCAGTGTAGATACCAGGCTTGGTTCTGTTGCTGTAAATGGCCTCCAGAAGGTATCCCACAATGCCCATCCTGACCATCTGGTCAGCAGTTTGAACCTTTGCAGCCAGGTAAATAACCATCTGTTCCTCTCCCTTTAAAGGCCGGGGAATTTTTAAAAATTCTGTTTCCATTTTCCTCAGTCCAGGAGTCCAGATCACATCTTCCAAACAGATCCTGGAGGTTCCATATGGCAAATGCTCTCCTGCTTGGACCGATGCAGGGCTATTGGCTCTGATCAGTATATGGGATGAGGTGGCTGTAAAGTCCCAGATGTGCCTTAGTTTTAGGAATTATGTCATCTATGGACAGATATCTTGTGCGAAAAGGGTTATGACCAGCACATGGTGCAGTGCACAGCAAAAATAAAGGAGCTGAGGCAGGTTTAGCAAAAGGCAGGGGAGGAAATCATTGCTCTGGAGCTGCATCAAGTCCTGCCAACTCCTTACAGAACGCTATCCTCAGCAGCAACCTCTCCTCCATCACTGAAGTGGAGCTAGGGATGGCAGAAAATGGACCTAATCTAGAGGACAAGGTTGTGGATGAGGAGTTGGATGATGAAATGGAGCCCACAGCAGGGCTGTCAGGTGGGATAGCCAGTTAAGAACTATTCTCCACTCCAGAGGTGTCAAGCCAGTCCCAGTAGTCCCATTCTGGCAAACAGAAGAGGGCGTAGGGGCATTCCTGCCTGACAGGGAACACCATTGATTAATCGAGGTATGGCTTCCCAGGGACTTTAAGGTAGCCTGGGTGTCCTTAAGACCGTGCAGGCATTGATCGGTCTGTTGGGAGAAGAGGGATGAACCCTCAAATGGAAGGTCTTGAATAGTGCTTTGGAGCTCGGGGATCACTCCAGACACCTACAGCCAAGAGCTGCAATGCAGAACCAGCCCTGCGGCCATAGTATGGGCGGCTGCATCAGCCGCGTCCACAGTGGCCTGGAGAGTGGCCCAGGAGACCATCTTGCCCTCTTCCACTAGGGCTCTGAACTCAGGCTGAGATTACCTAGGGACCAGCTTGGCACTCTTGCCCATGTTCGCCCAGGTGACTCCGCAGAACCTGCTGGCTCTCTGTGTGAAGTCGGAGACACCCAAACACATAGGCCTTTCTGCCCAAAAGGTCCATTTTCTTGACATCTCTGCTCTTGGGGGTGGCGCCCAGCTGGCCCTGCCTCTCCCTCTGGTTCACTGCTTGAACAACCAAGGACCCCGGAGGCGGGTGGGAAAAAGATGTTCATTCCCCTCCTGTGGTACGAAATACCCCCAACTCGACCCTCTTGTATGTCGGCAGGATAGAGGCCAGGGCCTGCCAGAGTGTCTTTGTAATCTTGGTCACAGTGTTATTAATGGTCAGGGCCACTCTGGTAGAGGTGTCGGCCTGCAGAATGTTGCCTGTAGGTTCGGAAACCTCTGACACGCTCTCCGCCTGGACTCCCAGACTCTCAGCCAGAAGGTGAAAAAGTTCCTGATGAGACCTCGAGTCCATGGATGGCATGGAAGGGAGAGAGCCACCAAGCGCCTCATCAGGTGAGGGAGACGAGGACACTTTCATGCCCACCCCCTCCGGATCATGAACTTGTGAGACCACAGACGAGGCCACAGTAGCAGACTGAGTGGCGGGGGGGCCCCTTTCTGGATGATGCTTTGGGGAAGCCTGGCCCAGGAGCAGGGACTGACCCAATGTCAGGAACCAGGTCAGTGGGGTCACCAAGGGGGAGCCCTTGACACCAAGAAGACCGACTCCAGTCTGAATGGGCCCACTCCCTGGCTCTGATGGTAGTCCCAGGGAGTCCAAAAAGGTATTTGAGGTGCCCGGTGCTGCTGTAACACTGGCACTGGAGTAGGCTGAGGCCACTGCTGCTGCAGCTGGTGGTGCACCGAGGTAGTACGGTCACACAAACGATCACCGGAGCAGGACCGGTGTCTGGATCGAGTCCTGGAGCCCCGGAATGACCAGACCGATTCTGCCTCGAAGTCTGTTGAATACTCCCAGGTCGACCACGGTGGTGCGGTGGCAGTAGCAGCTGACAACCTCCCAGATAGAGTGTACTGAGCCATCAACTCTGTGATCCCCTGGTGCCAAGGAGGCGGCGGAGGCATGGCCAGTGGCAGTGCTGATGGGCCCGAAAGAGAGTGGCCGGCAGTTGAGAGACCCAGTGCTGCAGCCGGTGCTGCCTGAAGCCCCTGTGCCGGTGCAGACTCTGATGTCAGTGCCCAGGAAGGGGTGGGTGCAACAGACAGTGCCAAAGTGGAGGCGGTGCTGCACCTGGGACCAGGATCAAGGTTACCGGTGCTGGGGCAGGGCGATGGGGCACTCTAGCATCTGGGGCTAGAGTGCTGGGTGCCGAGGCTGCAGGGCAGTGCCATCTAGATCCTCGCTCCTTGGCCAGGTCGGGTTCTGGGGTCAGGAAGAGGTCAGCTCAATCAACTCTCTTGCTGCCTCAAAGGTATACGGAGTGGAGGGCTCCAGAAAGACCCTGCCAGGCTGGTGACTCGGCACGGACTAGATCGATGCCAATCTGACCACAATGGTCCTGGTGCCGTGCCCATCAGTGCCACATGCCCCAACTGAAAGAGCACAGAGGGCACATGCCATGAGGGAGACCCGCCCCTGCTTGGTCTCTTCTTCTGAGGCACTGGAGACTGCGACAGGTGCCAAGGCCTGTGCAGCACTGGGGAGGCACACAAGTGGCTGGGTGCCTCACACCAGCGCGTTCTGGGTTGCCAGTGCCAGTCATAAGGCCGCCTCCATCAGGATAATCTTCAAGCGAGACTTCCTTTCCCGCTTGGTATGTGGCTTCAAGGCCTTGCAGATCTTACAGGCCTCAGACAAGTGTGCCTCTCCAAGGCACTTAAGACAAGCTGCATGAGGATCCCCACAGGGCATAGGCTTCTGGCACATCTCACAGTGCTTGAAGCTGTGGGGCATGCCCCACCGGACACAGTAGGAATGTGAAGCAAGCCCTGCAGCTGGGTGCTCATAACTAAGTACAACACTTAAGAGATAATAAAACCATTCAATAAGAACAATAAACTGTGAACTTTTTAACTGACTACTAAACCGAGAAAAACTGCTAAGAGGTGCTTACAGAGTAAGAGCAAAGGTACGTTCAGGGGGCTGCCAGGCAGAGCCGGCATTAGATTTGCTGGGGCCCAAAGCAGAAAGCCAAAGCCCCACCGCTTGGGGCTGAAGTCTGGGGTCTCAAGCCTCACCACTAGTGATGTGAGGTGAGAATATTCGCTGGAGAATATTCTCCGAGAACGAGAATATTCTCCAAAAGATTATTTCCCGAGAATTTTTGAGAATTTTCTAATTTTTAATTTCTTCTTGAAATAATATATTGTATTCAACTTTTAGAACACCCTGAATGTTAAAGAGCTTTCTTGAGCATTCAAGATAGTTTGAGAATGTTATAGAACATTCCAGAATGTTATGGAACTTTCTAGAACATTCATGAGTCAGGAATTCTGACTGTTATGGAACTTTCTGGAAGCATCAGAAAAAGTATATAAAGAGGCAATAACACATTTATTCTCTTTTGTGAAAGGTGTAATTGTGTTTTCATCACTATGAAAAGAAGAACTAAGCCTAAAAGTGATGTGTGGGATTATTTCCTTCATAAAACAGTTAAAGACAAAGTGTTATATGAATGTAAGTACTGCAAGGCTGAATACATCAGAAATGCGACAAGGATGAGAGAGCATATTTCCAATTGTTTGAAGACTCCTGCTTACATCAAGGAAAAGGCAACAGAATTCTCAGAGTCCAGAAGGAGATCACCTCAACCATCAACTGCATCAACATCTATAGAACACTGTGATAGTGCTAGTGAATTTACATCACCACCTTCCACATCTGGTTCAGTCAAGGTGTCTCACTCTAAGTTGCTGCTTTGATTCTATAAATGAAACTGAAAACAAAGTTTTGGATGAATTTTTTGCATGAGCTATATTCTCATCGGGATCACCTCTTTCACTGGTTGAAAATGAAGACTGGATTACTTTCATGCAAAAATTAAGACCATCTTACAAGATGCCATCCAGGTACACACTTTCTAACAAACTTTTGGAAGCTGAATATCAACGTGTTGATGCTCTTATAAAAACAAAAATTGCTGAAGCCTCTTCTCTTGCACTGCAGTGTGATGCTTGGAGCAACCAAAGAAATGAATCTGTTATACATTTTATTATATCAACACCCCAACCAGTGTTTTACAAGACAGTGGCAACCGATGTTGAATGCCATACTGCTGAGTATATGGCATTCCATGTGGAAGAAATAATGACAGAAATAGGCACTGAAAAATTTGATGCCATTGTCACTGATAATGCTGCAGCGATGGTGAAATCCTTATCAATGCTTAACGAACGAAGAATACAATCACATTGCTATGTACACTTGTGCTGCTCGTACACTAAATTTGTTAATTGGTGACATCAGTAACTTAAAATCTGTTCAAGAAACTGAAGCTACCTGTAAAACTATTGTGAAGGAAATTAACAAGTTTTACAAGCTCGTTTTACTGCATTTCAAAAAGAGAAAAATCAAACTTGTGCACTTAAATTGCCAGTTAAAACTAGGTGGGGTTCCATTTTATATTGTTTGAAAAGCTTATTGAAATAAAAAATTGTCTTAAAAAATGCCTTGCTGTCCATGAAGATTTACAGACTAAACTGAGCAAACGTACCAGGAATTAAATTCTGGATGAAGATGTATTTTGGGTACGGGACCAAAAACTGCATGCATTGGTAAGTCCTGTTGTTAAATGGATTACGCTGCTTGAATCTGACCAGCCAAAAATGAGCAAAGTTCCTGAATGTTTCAGGGAATTAAGGGATCATTTTGATAGGTTACCTCCCGAAAGTCCACTTACCAAACAAGAAAAACAGGATGTGATGAAAAGTTTTGAAAAAAAAAAAGATATGGCTCTAAAAGACATTCACTATGCTGCAAATATTCTAGATCCAAAATTCAATGGTGAGTGACTTACTAGAAATGAACAAATACAAGTAACTGAATTCATCGATAAATTAGTCACAAGAATGTATGGCACTGATCACTCAGCTAAAGTCATTGCAGAGCTTGCACAGTATCATGCTAAAGAAGTTTTTTTTTTTGGAAAATCATATGTAATAAAATCAGCTGGCTCAGTAGATGCAGTAACATGGTGGAAAGGTATTTGCTATGGATCAAAATTAGGGAAAGCAGCGATCAACATATTGAATATGCCAGCAACTATAGCAGCAACTGAAAGAAGTTTCAGTACTTACAGTATCATTCATAATGCAAAAAGAAACATGTTAACGCAAGAAAGGGCAGGCAAGCTGACTTTCATAGCCCATAACATAAAGCTTCTTAAAAACCCAAATGATGCTCCATTGAAATCCCCAAGAGAAAAAAGGAAACAGAACCAGAGAAATGAGGAAGAAGAAATTGATGATGCTGAAGAGAAAGAAGAAGTCGAAGAAGAGGATATGTATGAGGAAGAAGAGATAGAAATAAATGGGTCAGATTCGGAAAGTGCAGATTCTGATTAGACTTGTATTCAATCCAGAAAGTTAAAAATATTTGTATCCTGCAACAGAAGATTTGTAATAAAAGTTCTAGTAATTTAAACCTCTGTCTTTTTTTCTTTACTTTCCTGAATTTTCATTTTAACAATTGGAAACTTTCATGATTCTTGAAGTTTTATTAAAGAAAGACATTATTATAAATAGTAAAATTCTTTAAAAACTATTTAACAAGTATTTAAGAGAAAATTGTCGCATTGGAGAATATTCTCAAGAACATTCTCGAGAATATTCTCCGAAAGTTTATTCCCGAGAATTTAACATCACTACTGACTACCCACTGCTGAAGCCAGAACCCAAGCTGTGTAGTTTCTCAGGACACCCTGTGGAATGGGTTCCAATGCAGTTGCTGTGTTTGCTACCCCCTAATATTGGCCTGGCTTTTATATGCAGAAAAGCAGTAGTTGTGGCACAGGTGGGTCATGGAGATTTTTTAGCATGCTGGAGGGCTTCAGAAAGAAAAGAGTTGAGAACGCCTGATCTATTAGACACCCGCTTGTGAGGGCTGGAATATGCTCTCCAGCCACTCAGTCCCTGGACATAGTTTTGACCCCTCAGACTGCCATGCATTTGAACACACCCTCTTCCAGAGTTACAGTTTCAGTGTGTTGTCCTTGTGAAACATAACACAAAGGCATTTTGCATGGAATTCTAGCATCATCACTCTCTTAGGGTATGTCTACACTTGCACCCTCTTTCGATAGAGGGATGCAAATGAAGACATTTGAAATTGCAAATGAAGCGCGGGATTTAAATATCCCACGCTTCATTTGCATATTCACGTTATGGCACTATTTCAAAATAACAGATGCTGTTAAGACACGGTTATTTCAAGAGAAAACCCTTCTCCCAAAATAACCCTTATTCCTCATACAATGAGGTTTACCAGTTATTTTGGGAGAAGGGTTTTCTCTCGAAATAACCACGTCTTAACAGCATCTGTTATTTCTAAATAGCGCTATTTCGAAATAGCGCCATAATGCGACTATGCAAATGAAGCGCAGGATATTTAAATCCTGGCTTCATTTGTAATTTCGAATGTCTTCATTTGCATTCCTCTCTCAAAAAAGGGTGCAAGTGTAGACATACCCTTACTTAAGAAAGCACAAGAGAGTACAGAACATTTAGAAAACAACCAAGGTCCTAACTGCAATGCCACTCATTTGCTCACTCTTCCCTCGGGGGCATGGTGTATTCAGGAAGCTAGCCAGCATACTCTGCCTCATCTGGTTTCTACATGCTGGGTTGTTTCTTCCTCCTCTTGAGCTGGGAAAAAATGTGCCTGAATAGATTATCTGTCATTTTATAACCTTTCAGCTTCCTCTGTCAAGTCAATGATTCCCCTACCAGCCTCAACATGTGATCAGAGATCCCTGCTAAATTACTTTATTGCCAAGTGACCTCTCCCCGGTTCTCCTTGGAAATCAGTCTATTTTGAGAGTGATGTTTCAGTAATCGAGCACTGAAAATTGAGTGACTCTCTATTGTTAGGCCTTCCTTTCTTGGAATTTTATTCAACATGGAGTTGAAAAAGTGTCTGAGATGAGAAAAGGCTGTATGTTCAGAATGGAATTTGGAGCTGGATACACACAGAGGATTAATAATTTTATAGGGAACCCATAAATTGTACAGAGAGTTTCCCTCATCTCTGCTATCCTAGCTCCCCACATTGACAGCCAAGATATGGCCCACGTTTTTACAGAGCTGTCATCTTCATCAGACACCTTCCTATGTAACAGCTATCTCATTTCTGAATGTAGAAGCTTTTGATGATCATCTTACATGAAGACACAATCTCTTGCCCCAAAACACTACTGTTCTAATTTCTTTTCTGTGGCAATATTTTCCAGATTGATGATGATGTATTTTTGCTACATATTCTTTTCAGATTGGTGATGCTCTGTTAGAAACAATCAATGAGATACAGTAATTCATTTTGTTTTTCTGTATTGCAATTGTTTCTTAATTAAGTATGAAAAAATAAAAAGGATAACTAAATATGTTTCAATGTCAGCAGCAGTATTAGCATCCTAACTGTTTGTGGATAGTTAAAAAAAACCATATGTCAAGGGAAAGGAAATTGTTATTGCAAAACTTTTATCTACATAGTACTGCTAGTTCAAGAAAGATAAATATTTGTCTTTGAGAATGTTTCCAATCTGGCAAGTATCACAAGGAAGAGATGCCATGTTAATGATATTCAGTAATGGCTGCATTCAGAAAGATTAAATATGCTCCAAAAAAACAGTTGTTCACTGTAACATTATAATGTTTGTGTTATATGTTCTATTTAAAAACACACAAAGTCAATCCACCCACTAACTACAAGGCCAGGTCTATACTTACAGGAAGATTGATGCTATGGTGCTTGATCTTCCGGCATTTGACTTAGCCGGTCTAGTAAAGACCCACTAAATCAAACAGAGGGCACCTCCATCAACTGCGGTACTCTTCACTGTCACAAAGTCGATAGGAGCATTTCTCCTGTTGACCTCCCACTTGGGAACATTGCCAAAGTTCAGCTTAAGGTACGTCAACTCCAGCTACGTAATTTATGTAGCTGGAATCGTGTACCTTAAACCAACCTTCCCCTGTAGTATAGACCTGGCCCGTCTCTAAGGGCTTGTCTTCATTGCCATGGAGATCTATGCTGCAGCGGTCAATCTTCTGGCGTTCAATTTAGCGAGTGTAGTAAAGATATGCTAAATCGAATGCTGATGTCACCCCTGTCAACCACTGTACTCTTTGCAGTCACAAGGAGTAAGGGAAGTTGATAGGAGCATTTCTCCTGTCAACCTCCTGCTGAGGGGATGGTGCCAAAACTAACTGACAGAGCCAGACGAGTACCCAGAAGTCACCTATTTCAGAACAGGCCCCACAAGGTAAATAACAGAACACCAGTGGTTATCACCTATAGCCGTCAGCTAAAACCCCTCTAGCACATCGTTGACAATCTACAACCAATCCTGGAAAATTATCCCTCACTCTCACTGACCTTGGGAAACAGGCCAGTCCTCATCTACAGACAGCCCCTCCCCCAACCTGAAGCAAATACTCACCAACAGCCACACAGCACACCACTGAAACACTTAGGCAGGACCTAAACACATAAGCTATACCATCAGAGACTCATCCACCTGCACATCTGCTAATGTGATATATGCCATCAAGAGCCAGCAATGCCCCTCTGCCATGTATATTGGTCAAACCAGACAGTCTCTGCGACAAAGGATAAATGGACACAAATCTGACATCAGAAATCGTAACACACATAAACTAGAAGGAGAACATTTTAACCTCCCTGGACATTTAGTAATGGATTTGAAAGTAGTCTTCCTCCTACAAAACAATTTCAAAACCTAATTGCAGAAGGAGACAGCAGAACTGGAGTTCATTTGCAAATTCGACACTATAAATTTAGGATTGAATAAGGCTCTCAACTGGTTGACACATTAAAAAGCTAATTTCCTCTCTGTGGATATTCGCATCTCCACACACATCTGCATCCAATATGCTATGAATGACCCACTTACACCCTGTCTTGATTAATTTAATTAACACAAGCAATTTCATTAACTTATTCTTTATATGTACCCTTCCTTCTACAACTTTCACTCCAATTCATCTGATGGAATGGGTTTTACTCACAATAGCTTTGCTCTTGCCCTAATAAATCTGTTAGGGTATGTCTACACAGCAGGGCTAAAGTCAAATTAAGCTACGCAACTTCACCTATTTCAATTGCATAGCTTAAGTCAAAATAGCTGAACTCAGCTTTTGGCACTGTCTATACAGCAGGAAGTTGAAGGAAGAACACTTCTTTCAACTTCCTTTATTCCTCATAAAATGAGGGTTACAGTAATCAGAGTAAGAAGTCCTCCAGCTCAACATTATTTCAAAATAAAGGCTTGTAGCGTAGATGCACTCTTTGTTATTTCAGAATAATATCAGTTCTTCTGAAATAATGCTGCCGTGTAGACATGTCCTGAGTGTCTAAGGTGCCACAAGACTCCTCACTGTTTTCACGAAAGGCAATAGATTTAAAATTAGTATGAAATCAGCATCAGACCCATTAATCACACAAATAGGCTTGATCCATCACTACATTACTCCACCTTTATGCCAGTTTACAAATGAGAGTAAAATAGTTGTGAATTAGGTTCCTAATCTGCAGTGGCTGTGCAAACCCAGAAGTTTGCAGATTGTGTACCTGCTATTCCCAAGATCTGCCTGCAGAGATTCACCAAGAGTAGCTTGATCATGAGGAATGTGGTATGTCTACAACGTTTCTCTACATTTTGTAGTTGTATGGCACTTAGTTATAGAGCAGTGTTTCTTAAACTGCGTTCCATGGTACACTGGTGTGCCGCGAGGCAGTCGGAGGTGTGCCACAGAGAACAGAATTCAAAATAGCTGCCCTTAAAGGGGCAGGCGACTTTTTTTGGCTCAACTTTCCCCCCGACCCTTTTTTCCCCCTCAGTAACTTTCCCCCGTCCCTACCTTTTTTTTTTTCCTCCTTAACAAAAAATCCTTGGTGTTCCTCATTAAAAAAAAATTGTTTGGTGTTCCTCAGTCTTAAAAAGTTTTAAGAAACACAGTTATAGAGGGCTGCCGATGTGATTGAGGGGCATTAACTGGACATGACCTTACTTTAAAAGTATGGCTAGGTGCTTTTTCCCCTCTTAGCCAGCCCTTAACTGTTTCATTTTTTCCTTTGTAAGGAATTAGGTAATGAAGTTGAAAATCATATAATAAAAAATTATAAAATGTACCATAACTGAATTTAAAGTTTGCATAACATGAGGCTGACCATAATCACCAGTGCCATTCACACTAGCATGAAAGCTCTGGGGCAAATCCCTCTCTCAGTTACAACAGCACAACTCTCTCCTGTTCTCCAGTCAACTAAGACAGACTGCGGCTAGATACCCTAATGGGGATAGCTGGTAGAGTCCACTTATTGATTTCTGTATATAAATAAAAGAGCTACTCAGGGATTTTCGTCCTAACATCAGAGACTTCATATCAGTCCAATTAGGTCGGTTTTCCTTTAGTGACCTGGGGATACACAACTTTTAATGAGGAAGCACAAGAAGACAAGGTCACTCATCTGAAGAACTTAGAACTTAAGAAGCAGAAAGGAACTTGTAATGAGAATCTTGGAGATGGTGGATGTCTTGGAGGGCAGAAGATCTGAATACAATTCCCTTAAAAGCAGATAATAGAAAGTGTGTAGTGGCTAGCGTAATGCCAAATCCGCAAAAGTCAAACAAGCAATGAGTCAGATAGTGAATCACTTAAAGAACATATAGTAACACCCAGCATGCAAATATCATACATTAACAGAAGATGAGGGGATTGCTGTTAGTTGGCTGAATACATGGCCATACTTCTGAACATAAGAACGGCCACAGTGGGTCAGACCAAAAGTCCATCTAGCCCAGTATCCTGTCTGTCAACAGTGGCCAATGCCAGGTGCTCCAGAGGAAGTGAACAGAACAGGTAATCATCAAGTAATCCCTCTCCTGTCATCCATTTCCAGCCTCTGACAACCAGAGGTTAGGGACACCACTGCTACCCATCCTGGCTAATAAGTATCAATGGACCTATCCGCCGTGTATTTATCTAGTTCTTTTTTGAACCCTGTTAAAGTTCTGGTCTTCTGAAACGGAATTACCTTTCCAAAGCCAACCCTTTCACAGAGGAAAAAAATATTTTAAGTAATTATATTTCTCAGTGCTCCTAATGATAGAACTAAACAACAAATGCTGGAAGCTCCCTGTAGATAATGGTGAGATGGAAGGACTGCATCATCAAATTGTATCACTCTGCAATGCTGCATTTCCTGGTTCCATAGTGAAAGCAGAGCAATTACACGTGGGGCAGACAAATTGCTAATGGCCCTAGATTCTTTCTTCATTTACAGCCCTGTAAACCAGGAGTCATCTCACCAAAGTATATGGAGTCACACAAGCGGAAGACCATCGTAAGAAGAAAACTACTTGTGAGAACAATGGAACAGCCTCAGGAAGCTGTGGAAGAGTGTGAACATAAGAACGGCCACAGTGGGTCAGACCGTTGGATTCATGGAGTGTCTGCTTGATTATCCTCACTGGCATCAGTGTATGATTCCACCTCCTGTAGCAAGACGGTTTCTCCTTAAGGGCTGGGACTCAGGAAATCTGAGTTCTATGGCCTGCTCTGCCACCTACTTCCTTTGCGATCTTGGACTGTGTAGGGGAGCCTGAACTACCCTGCCCTGGCAATAAATGGTGATGTCTGCCTAAAAGCAAACCCCAGGCCTGGTTCAAGTCTGGTGCACCCAAAGCACGCAGGCAAGGCTTGGGTTAAAGAAAGCTGTGAGATTCAGGAATTGTTTTGCATAACAATGCAGACTAAGCATGGTACGCGAGACCACATCAAAAACACAGGGCAAGTGGCCTTGTACTGGTACTTCTGTTTCTGATAAGCAAAAAGTACAGATACAGTCATAAAACTGTCAACTACGCATATAGTTTTAGGTAACATCCTGGGTAGCAGGATGTCCCCCCAATAGGGGCATTGGGCATTTTACGTATCCTACACAATATGTAATCAATTGGTAAATATTATTAGAACAACCAAGTCATGCTTTGCTATAAATTGGGTTTAGTAAAAACAATTGATGGGAGGGAATGGGCAGGAATGACCCACAGATTCTGCTCGATGTAACTAGAAGTAATTAGGCCCTTCACACTGCTGGCCCAGTGCGTGGTGCTCCTACGTGTGGGAAGAAACGGAACCACGACCTGCTACTTGGCATTGTAGGTAGCATACGGGTGAAGTGTAAGTGAATTAGGCTTTATTATTGTATATAGTAGATCTTTTAGTAATTGCTTTTGCATTGCTTTGCACTGTATTAATTGCTTTAGAATTTATAGTATTTAAGCTTTAAATTGTGTAGTAATTGTTTTAAGGCTTGTAAAACTTAAACAACTGTATTAACTGCTTAAAGCTTGCAAAAATTAAAAAGTGGTTAAGTAGCCCTGGTGTGTCCCGGTTTCCCTTGGATCTAAAGTAAATCGAACAAGGCAGGGGAAGGAAGGGAAAGCAGCTGGGTCCAGGTCAGAAAAAAGATCAGCTCTAGCCTGAAGCACATTACCTGAAATAAGGATTAGGGTAAGAAATTATGATTTGCAACAACTTCTTGCAGTGTCAAATATCAGAGATGTAGCTGTGTTAGTATGTATCTGCAAAAACAATGAGGAGTTCTGAGGTACCTTGAAGACTGGAAGATTTATTTGGGCATAAACATTCATGGGTAAAAACCACTTTGTCAGATGCATCTTACAAAGTGATTTTTACCCATGAAATCTTATGCCCGATAGGAAGGGATTTGAACAGGAATCTGCCACCTACCTGGTGCCTGTCCTAACCAGTGGCAATATTCCCCTGGCATATTATGATGTAGTGCTCTCTCAATCTATCCTGTTGAGGCTATTCCAGTTTGTATACATAATTCAATATGCAGTAGGCCATAGAACACTGAGAATGACTCCAAGGGACCCACCTCAAAAGGAGGGTATGACCCAGAGTACCTAAAGTAGCCCTAATTGAAAATGCCAAGGTCGGGGCAGACTGCAAAAAGGAGAGCAGATTCTCCCCAAAACTGGTGATTAATACTGAAGTTGGATTCACCAACCGTGCTCCTGATTTCCCCCAACCCTCCACTAGTTAACAAGAAGCTGAAAAACAAATCGCACAGTCTCTGTTGCATTCCAGTTCTTTGGCTCCCAACCAGCATATAGGTTCAGTGCAGTAAGAAGGGCTCCGTTCATTATACAAGATGTTCTTCTGACCCCAAAGGTCAGACATTAGCCAGTTAATATTAGTTTGGATCTTACCCAAAAATACTGTGTTGCAGCCAATCCATTAGAATCTAACACTTAAAGCTTATTATAAAAGAAAAGAACAAAGAAGAACATTGTTAAATAGTAAAGCAATCAGATACATACATAAGACTTCCAAGTCCATATAGCAGGTTCTTAGCAGTTTTGGTGATCTGCTGGCTTCAAAGTCCCTGAGGAATACTTCCATAGCTTGGATGGAGCACTCAGACCTTTGTTCAGTGCTTCAGTTTACAGAAAAATTGCTCCAGAGGAGAGAAGCAGGACTGAAGACAAAATAGAGAAGATGTAGCTGCCATTTTATATTATTTGCCATGTGGTCTGTACTCCCTTTGTCCTAAACACAAGCTTCACAGCACATGGCATGGGAAAGCCTTAAGCTATGTCAACACTGGCAGAGATTTTCTGCTGAGAGTCTTTAGTCAATGGGCACTGTCTTATTTGGCACACACGTGCGGAAGCTTTGTGCGTGGCGTTTTCAAGAACATATCTGCAGAAGCACAAGTAAAAATAAACAGAAGCCCTATTATCACAAAGCAGCGAAACACTACATTAAAATGCAACACTGATAACATATCCATTTTCTCGGTGACCCTAGGCAAGCACACATGCTGGTAAACACCCCGAGCATGGTGAATGCACTTGGGGCCGGGACATTTTTATTTGTTGAAAAGGGAAAAGGCTGTATGGTACTTATGGGGAAGGCGCACACTAAACTTTTCAACAGGCACAGGCCATTATAGATGCTATCTTGCTTCTGAGGATAAGCATGGAAGCTAAGCTTCATCTACTACATGTTTGTGGTTTCGGCCTTAGTTCCTATGCTGTTCACTTGTGGGCTGCTTGGTCCCTCCACAAGTGATTGCAGAGTGGGGCAGGAAAGTGTCCCTCAATGGGGAGAGGAACAAAGCAGCTCTACCAATCCTCTGCCGGAGATTCCTTGACAATTACCTCAAAGAAACCTTCCTAGAAATCTCTCTAGAAGAGTCCAATGAAATCTCAGTGTGAATCAATACCCTGTTCTAACATACTGACTGGACTCTGTGTGGAGTCCGTGCTGAGGTTGCCCCATATCTTCTTCTGCCTCTTTCTCTTAATCAATGACTTCCTCCTCTGGGTTAGGTCCACTTTCCACTGGCTCCAGACCGTCCAAAGCATCCACAGTGCTCTTGGCAGTGGAGGTGGGATCACCACCTAGGACAGTGTCTAACTCCTTATAAAAACAACAGGTCTGGGGCATAACTCCAGAGCAAGTGTTTGCCTCTCTCACCTTCTGGTGAGGGTGACTCTGCTCCTTCACTTTTTCTCTGCACTTCATCATCTCCTGATCACAGCTCTTTTTCACACAACCTATGCACACTATGGCTGTAGGTATCGAAATTCCTATAACTGGAGTGCAGACAGAACTGGACAGCCTCCTCTTCCCAAATAGTGATCCTATCCAGTAGATCTATAGTGCTGCAAGTGGGAGAGCGTTTGCTGCTGGGAGCCAGCTTGATCAGCTTGGAAGATACAATATGAGCACTCCACGCCAAGCAAACAGGGAGGGGGAATTTCAAAATTCCCGGGGATTTAAGGGGGAGGAGTAGAAGGTTGTATGCCTAGTGGCAGGGCAGCAGAGTTGAGACTGCTGAGAAGAGTGGTCAGGGTGGGCATTGCTGGACACGTTCTGGGGTGCAATTGCAGCAATAAAACCAAGCACAGTGTCTTTGGTTTGCTAAGAAAGCCTCGTGACTCTTGTCAAGGTGCTTTTGTCACATCACTGAAACAGAGGAATTTCATCAGCAGAGGTGGCTTTGCATCTCTGGTGTTTTGTCACCAAAAGCTACCTGTACAATTCTAGCCATAGGCATGTCTCTACATGTCTTGATGACTGACAAGGTTTAGCCCCTGCCTTCTCTTCGTGGGGTCATTGTACTGCTGATGTCCCTTGATGGGTCATCAAACAGGTTTAGTGCTGATTCCCATCTGTCTGAGGGCATCACCCAGAAACACAGCACAAGTTTTGAACTACAGCTATATGCCACATAGTTGTATTATACAATACAGAGGTGATACAGACATATACACAAGATGAGTATACTTGGCAAATCACAACATTTTCACTGACACCTTACACAGTAACTCTGGCATGATTCATTGCAATTTTATAATGTTGGTATTAATAATAATATAAAGTGTCTCCCAATTCCATACATCATCCCATGGGGGAACCCTTCTCACACCCCTTCTCATCGAGCAAAGGGGGAGGATTGAACTGTGGTCTTCTATATCGTAGCTGCCCACCCATTGGACTGGACTAAAGGTCATGAAGGGAAATCATCGCCTTCACCAATCATGGGTCATGGCCTCCATACGTCTCGAAAGATGGTGGGATGCAGCATTAAACTGGTCGCTTTTTGCAATGCTTTGTGTGGCTCAATAGACCAATGAGAGAAAGGCATGTTCGGCTGCAGTAGGTACAGCTCCATGCTGTAGTAGTGTTAGTTATCATCTGTTCTTTCCTCTTCTTTCTTTTCTTGTTCTGGTTTTCTGCCAAAATTTTGTCGTAGTGCTTTTGTCCTTGGCAGAGGTGTTGACGCCAGGTATTTCTATCCATTGCCAGGTTTTCCCAACTATCAATGTCTATCTGAAACTTTACCAAAGCAGCTTTGCAGTAGTCCTTGAAAAGGAGTTTAGGGCGTCCTTTTGGTCTTGTTCCCTCCACCAGTTCTCCGTACAAAATGCTCTTTGGGATGCGGTTATCGTCCATTCTCTTCACGTGACCCAGCCACCGTAGCCTTCTGTTATGCAGAATGGCTCCCATGCTTGACATTCCAGCTCTTTCTAATGCTCTCTCATTCTGGACTTTATCTTGCCATTTGATGTTCAAAATTTTGCATAAGCAATGGAGATGGAAAGAGCTAAGTTGTTTTTCTTGGCTTGCATAGGTGGTCCACGTTTCTGATCCATAGAGAAGAACGCTCAGCACACATGCCTGGTAGATAAGTATCTTTGTTCTAAATGTGAGCTTTGAGTTTGCCCAGGCACGTTTTGTTAGTCTGCTGAAAATAGCAGCTGCCTTTCCAATATGAATGTTAATTTCTGCATCTAATGACAAGTTGCTAGTTATGGTTGAACCTAAGTAGCAGAACTTCAGAACTACTTCCAGAGGGTTGTTATTTAGCAAAATACATGGTGGAGTTGTGTTACCTTGTGCAAGGACCACAGTTTTCTTAACGCTGATGGTAAGAGCAAATTGTTGACAGATTCTTGACAGTTGGGCCATAAGATCCTGGAGTTGTGTTTCATTATGAGCTACAATAGCAGCGTCACCAGCGAAGAGCAGTTTTCTGATAAGCACTTTCTTTATCTTGCTTTTCACCCACAGTCTAGCTAGATTGAAAAGTGATCCGTCAGATTTTGTATGAAGGTAGATGCCACCATGTGAGTTCTTGGAGGATTGAGGACAGCTTAGGAAGACTGAGAAGAATATTCCAAATAGGGTTGGGGCAAGAACACAACCCTGCTTTACTCCTGTGTTCACCTGAAAGCTATCTGATGTATATCCATCAAACTGGATAGTAGCTCTCATACCCTCATGAAAAGCTATGATCGGCTGCAATAAGTTTTGGTGGACAGCCTATTCTCTCAAGTAGAAGGTAAAGTCCTTGTCTACTAACAGTGTCGAACACCTTTGTGAGGTCCACAAAAGAGATATAAAGTAGCATATTTTGCTCACGGCACCTCTCCTGTAGTTGGCGAAGGGAGAAGATCATGTCGATGGTCGATCTTCCTGTATGAAAACCACACTGTGACTCTGGATATATGTGATTAGCCAACAGTTGGAGGCGTCTTAAGATGACTTTTGCAAAAGCTTTACATGTGATGCTAAGGAGAGATATGCCACGATAGTTGTTACAATCTCCCTTGTCTCCTTTGCTCTTATATAAGGTGACAATATTTTCATCTTTCATATCTTGTGGTATTTCCCCTTTCGTCCAGCACTTCAGAACGAGGTCATAAAGAGGGGGAATGAAACAGTCTTTGTTGTGCTTGAGTACCTCAGCAGGAATGCAATCTGTGCCTGGTGCTTTTCCGCTTGACAGTGCGTCTATAGCATCTATCAGTTCCTGCTTGCTTGGCACGGCATCAAGTTCTTGCATTTGTTCCTTAGTGGGGATGAAGTCTCCGGTTTCTGACTATGTTTTGTTCCTCTGAATACAGCTCTGAATAATGCTCAATCCATCTGGCCATTTGCTTGTTCTTATCTATAATTGATAAGAGCAAGTTTTTAGGGGAGCAATCTTAGTAATGTTGGGACCTAAAGCTTTCCTAAGGCCTTCATACATGGCTCTTGCATTTCCTATATCGGAGGCAACCTGGATATTACTGCAAATATCTATCCAGTACTGATTTATGCAGCGCCTGATCTCTCTCTGGAGTAGTCCTTTTGCATGCTGTAGTTTGGCCTTTGCGCTATTGGATGGATTCTTGATGTATTCAAGATATGCTTCGTTCTTCTGCTTTATGAGGGGCATCAATCTGTCAGCATTTTCCTCAAGCCAGTCCTTATTGGATAACTTTTTTTCGCCAAAAGCTTCACGGGCTGCTTCATAAATAGTGCTATGAAGGGTTTGCCATGTTTTTCAACTAATTCTACATGTGCATTCTCTTCCCACTTTTTTGCAAAAGCTTTGGCAAAGTCTTCACATTTAGCACTATTCCTTGTGTTCACACAGTTAATTTTTGGCTTTTTATTCAGTGTGGTTTGATGGAATGTTTTTGCTTTTAGTTTTGTTTTACTGACAATGAGAGAATCGTCTGTGTCACAGTCAGCACTATGATAGGTACGTGTGGACTTTAAGCAGTTTAGGTCCTTTCTTCGCACTAGGACAAAATCCAGTTGATGCCAGTGGCCTGACCATGGGTGACGCCAAGAAACTTTGTGGCACTCTTTTCCAGGGAAGAAGGTGTTTGTTATGCAGAGTTCATTAACAGAACAAAATTCAAGTAGCCTTTGGCCATTCTCATTCATTTTTCCGATGCCATGATGTCCCAGGCAAATAGGCCATGATGAAGTTTCAATGCAAGAGTGGGCATTGATGTCTCCCAGGATGAAAAGTTGTTCACCTGATAAGATAGAATCAACTACTTTCTGCAAGCTCTCATAAAAGTGATCTTTATCTGCGCTATTTGTTGTCAGAGTTGGTGCGTAGGCACTGATGATGTTGACATAGCCTGCTTCAGTGAATAGTCGAAGAGTCATGGTGTGCTCAGATTCAGCACTAGGCATATTTATTGACTTGAGCAGTGAGTTGTGAATGGCAAAACCAACTCCATGCAGGCGTTTCTCATCACTATGTTTTCCTTGCCAAAAAAAGGTGTAGTGGGACTCTCTTATGGATCCAGAATTGGCAAGTATAATCTCTTGAAGAGCAGCAAAATCCATGTTCAACCTGATGAGTTGTTGATCTATTAGTGCAGATTTTCTGATGATTATGGTCATATCGTCAGAATCGATATTAAGTCCTGGACACATGGTTCTTATGTTCCACGTTCCCAGTCTGAAATTTGAGGTTTTTCTATTACTGCTAGGCATGTGATTTTATCTGCTTTTTGACTTTTGGTCTAGTTCCATGAGCCCAATGACACAGGCAGACATGGCAGGTCAGCACCTAACTGTCTGGTTTGCACCTAACTGGACTGCCTGGCTTAAGGTGGGCAGTAGCTGACCAGTGGAGTGTGATTACTCCTCCCACCGTCGAAAATGACCCCTGGCATCTTCCTCTTCGCCAATTTAGGAAGGCTTATAACCAGTATCCGCCACTTTCTGTGTTATGACCATGCTTAATAGCAAGGATGAAGTGTCCTCTCCATGTTGTCTTCTGCTGCATTGCCTGGGCAGATAATATGGGATCGTGCATTGCCCAAGGACACTATCCCCCTCTCGATCCTTCCAGGTAAGCCCAAAGGAAAGACAAAAGTCTATAAATTTGGAACTGGACTGGATGTAGGAGATGCCCAAAAACAGATTGGACGCGTCCTTCCTGCTAATCGCCTTAGGGTCTCCGCTCCTGATTTTCTGTTTGGGTTTACTCCCATAGCCTTTGATTCTCCTGAAACTACTCGCAAGACAGTGAGGGATTTTCTTTCAGGGGTTTCCTTCCCTTAGCCTTCCACCCTCCCAGGCTAACCCAGAAGGCAGTGAGAGCAGCAGCTTTATTTAATGGTGGGCTACACTCGCCATGTCACAATGCCATCATTGGGAACATGTGATTTTTGATCAGTACAACTGATGCCAACCGATGTCCCATCACTCCTCGGTAGCATTGCCACTGCTGGTCTACAGCTGCATATTAGCACGATGAGACATGCGTATTTTGCAGCAGACCTCTCACAAGAGAGGCCGCCTCCTATTCGCCACCTGGAGACGCGCCCGGTAGCAGGCAGCTCTGCTCTCCCATTACCAGGGACCTGATAACCATGTTGAATGGCATGAGGCAAGCACTGGTGTTGTTCTTGCACAAAACAGGTTGGCTGCCTGACTCCAGAAAGGGGTTCCTAGATGTAGATAGGCACCTAAACCCCTGAGAAGGGGAGGGCTTAGAGTGCACCCTTTTCCCTGGTGTCTATGATTGGCTCTCTTATGCCACTCCCTAACTAGAGGCTCCTTTTCGTGGATCCCATCTTTAGGCATTTCTCCCCATGCATTGTATAGGGAGCCTAGGTGCCTAGCTCAGCATAAGGAATTCCTTTGGATAGCTAGGCACCTACAAGCTAGGTACTGCCATTCCATGCATTGCAACACCTACAACTGGACTTCAGTTCCTCTTTGGTAATGGAGAAAGGTGAGGCACCCTTCGTTATCCTCAGCACCTGGCTGTTGCTTCGCTTGCATGATGAAGAACGCTCCATTTTTTCTTAATCTATCAAATATAATTACATGTTATTTGCTGCCAATACCTGGCACAATCCAAATAATTGATGGCTGTGTCAGAGCTGCATGCAAGCCCATTTCCAGATGGAAGTACCAGATTAGAAGGCAAGCACAAAGCGATTATTTCCCCATATCTATTGCAGTTTGGAATAATGAGTTAGTCATTTAATCTTCATACCCTTCTGCTTCCCCACATACAAAATAACGAGAGTACCAACTTCATCACAAAGGTGATGTTCATGAACGTTTTCATGGCACTTTGCAATTCTTGAGTGAATGGCACAGCAGTTGTCACCTCCCCCCTACTACAACCTTATATTTCCCAACTTGTACTGAAAAAGTAAGGGAATCAGCTAGCTATCTCAAGTGTCTGTACATTTTAACATTATGAGCAACTTCCCTCTCCAAGATGTTTGTAACTCTGAGGTCCTACTGTAACTCTCAGGTCCTACTGTATAATGCCTTTTCTACTGTAAACAAAATCCCTAAGCATGTTTCAGAAAAACAGGAAAATGGCTGCTGTCTGAAATTTGAAACAGCATTGAAAAATAATTCATTGACCTTGTTGTGTTGCTTAGGGACCAGACTGAGCGCCTCTGTGCCACTGATATCCAGGTCTTCTAGGAGCTCTATCAGATCCTCCAAAATGGCTGCACTATGTGCAGTATTTTTGAATCCTTCCACAAACCCAGTCTGCAAAACTCAAAAAGGCCAGTTTTGAGCTCCTCTTGGAAGAGTGACCCCCTCTCAAGAGTGACATTACCTTGATGGGCACACAAAAACCTGGTTGCTATGTACATGTTAGTGCAAGCAGTTTAAATGCTGAGCTGGTGAAACCAGATGAGTTAAAAAACTCAGCAAGCTATATAGCTTTGGGGGAAGGAGCTTACAAATTGCAAGATATACCAGCTGAGGAGTTGCATAGGGTTGTCCCTGTGGCTGCACCACTTCAGGTAAAGTTGATAGTTGAGGATGAAGAACTTCCTGAAGAGGAAGATCCCAAGCCTACAGATGAGCAAAGGTCCCCTCTGCATAATTCTTCCTCACCAGATGGGAGATTCTCCTCCCAGAACTCTTCACATACTCAGAGGAGACCTTCTTGGAAGCTGGGACCTGCCACTCCACCCATAGCATTGGGAACCATGGCTGTACCCGCCACTTCCAAACCCCGCCCGGCAGCAGTGGTTGGCCATGATGGGACTCATGTTCCTCCTACATAAAGCACTACACTATCTGAAGAGAGATTTAAAAGACTTGGACTTTTCACCTTAGAAAAGAGGAGACTAAGCGGGAGGAGAGGGGGGCGGGGGGAGGGATATGAGAGAAATCAATACAATCATGACAGGTGTAGAGAAAGAGAATAACGAAAAGTTATTTGTTCCCATAACAAAAAACAAAAGGTCACCAAATGAAATTAGTAGACAGCAGGTTAGGTTTTTCTTCATGCAGCACATAGTCAACCTGTGGAACTCCTTGCCAGAAGACATTGTAAAGACCAGGACTTTAATAGAGTTAAAAAAAGAGCTAGATAAATTCATGGGGTTTAGGTCCATCGGTAGTTATTAGCCAGTATGGGTAGGAATGGTGTCCCTAGCCTCTGTTTGTCAGGAGCTGGAAATGGTTGACAGGGGAGGGATCACTTGAGGATTACCTATTCTGTTCACTCCCTCTGGGACAGCTGGCATGGACCACTGTTGGAAGGACAGGATACTGGGCTAGATAGACCTTTGATTTGATCCATTTTGGCCTTTTTTATGTTCCCTCAACACCATGGCCGACACTCTAGCCATCATTGCTCCAATCAGCACAAGTGGGAAATAGACACTACTGTTCTTCACAAGATCTTTCACAGCTGGGGACATCCTCAAAAATTGATCTTTGTGATGTGTTCAAATTGCAAATGCCGCCAATTCTGCTCCAGGACGGGCCTTGGCAGGGGATTGCTCAGCAATGCCTTCCTTCTCACATAGAAAGCACCTCTTCTATACACTTTCCCTCCAATACCGCTCATACCAGGAGTCACCCAAAAGATACATGAGGACCAAGCACACAGTATACTCATAGTACCATCACTGCCTGGTCAGACTTGGTTCTCCTACCTCAAGTGCTTGGCTCTCTGCAATCTGCAAGTGCTGTCACATAGCAGATTGGGGCAATCTCAACCGCATGGTCACATGTTGCATCAAGATCCAACAATGCTTCACCTCAAAGCCTGGCTGCTGCTTGGCCCCATAATACTGAAAGCATCTGCTCAGACAGAATAAAGCAAATGTTAATAAATAGCTGTCACCCCATTGCCAGGCAGTCCTACCTACCCAAATGGAAGCAATTCTCAGTTTGGTGCCAATGAAGACAACAGACTCCAACTACAACAGTACCTTTTCTGCCCACTGTACTAGGCTACCTATTAGATTTAAAGGAATCCAGCTTATCCTTTAGCTCATTAAAGGTCCACTTGGCCACCACCACAGTGTTTCACTACCCAAAAGACAGCTCCTTGCTTTGCTCCCACCCCATCACAAAACGCTTCCTCACGGGCATTCAGAAAACATACCCCATGGTTAGAGCTCCTACTCCACCCTGAACCATGTCCTCAAGAGCCTCACAAGGATCCCTTTTGAGCCATTGACAACATGTTCTGTCCATAAAAGTGGGATTCATTGTGGCTCTCTGTATCCAGACATGAACCCCATCTTGCTTCCCCCCCCCCCCCAGAGAGCAAGAGAAAGGCAGTCAGCCTTTGATGCCCTGGGAACACAGGTGTGCTGCCTATCCCTGACTCTACCATAAACAGAAACTAGACAGTAAATGGGCTCGCTGACACCCGAGGCCTCCCGCCGCCCTGATGGCTAGTACCAGTAATTGACACGCCTGCACTGTCCCAGGAGAGGAATCTTCGCCCATCACATACCAGAGGTGCCCATTGTCTGCATTTTCCCAGCTGTGAATTATGCTTTGCACCCTTCGTGGGAAACTTGGCGTTCAAAGCCATTTTTCCTAATTGGCCACTTGAGACCAGGAAGAAGCCTACGTGACCCAAGGGGTATAAAGAGGGGTTTAGCAGCCCACCCCATTTGAGCTAATCAGCTACACCTGCTGGCAGGTATTGATTGACTCGAGGTCTGTGGGACGCCCAACCTCGCCCTACTTCTTCCCAAGGGATTGAGAGAAAGACGCTGGCCTCGCCAAGTCGAACGCAGGGGTGAGAATATATACCTGCTAGGTGTCTATTTTGCATGCATTTAATAAGAGCTCAGAGAACCAAAAGGGTTTCGTGGTACCTGTAAGTGACTTATTAGCGTAATTTCTGTCCTGTCCTTTGTAGTGGCTGTGTTATCTGTAACACAGTAGTAGCATTTAACAGCTAAGTTTACCCTGTAACAATAAAATAGTAACTGTTTAAGCTGTGACCTGACTCCTTCAGTTGTTGTAACAGAACCAAGCACAATCTTAAAAAGAACTCCAGCCGGTCATAAGGGACAGATATAGGGAGAGCTTGAGCGTTGGATCATGTCGCTTCCAGGGGACAGATCCGTTGGGGCATCTCTCAGCCTCCCCAGGCTGCCCGCTGCGAAGGGATCATGTATCCTAGCAGTAAAAATCTGAGGTGTAATAAGCTCTGCCTGTAAACTCTGGGGCATCTGTCGGCCTGCTGGCTGCCCGCTGCGAAGGGATCCCGATCCTAGCGGTAAAGACACGGACGTTAAACTCCTCGGGGCGCCCGTCAGTCTCACCTAGACTGCCCACTGCGACGGGGCCTTGTGTCTCAGCAGTTGAAGACTCGGGTGTAACATACACACATGCACTGCCCTGACCATCGGCTGACACCCTCAGGTGGACGTGTTGGAGAAATAGTGGCCCACATGGCTGACCCTCCCTACACTGTCTTCACCAAGGATAAAGTCACCTTATAACCTCACCCAAGTTCCTGCCTAAGGTGGCGTCCACCTTCCACATTAATGAGCCCATCCATTTAGTTACTTTCTTTGCTAAACCACACGAACATGTACTGCAAGCACCTCCACATGCTCAGTGTCTAACATGCTCTCTCCTTCTACACCCTGGTGAAAATCCACTAGACTCTTTTAGTCCATAGCCAAATGCTTCAACGGCGAAGCCATCTCTTCCCAGTGGTTTTCCAAATGTATCTCCTTGAGAATCTGTCACGGAGAAGTGGGGAGTCTCTGGGCCCTGCACCCCCTCTGCAGCCAGATGTGAGACTCAACCAGCAAGCAGAGCAGAAGGGTTATCCATTCACAAGGATACAACATAGCACAGACTTGTTGGTAGCACAGGAACTAGGAGCAGTCAGTACAATCCATCGTGGGTAGAGGGGGGCTCCAGGACCCTGGACCCCCTTCCTGCATCCTAAGGCACCAGAGACTCCTTCACTCCCCCAGCAATGAGCCCCAGCCAGGCAGGCAGACCCGACTCCTTCTTTGTTCAGATTCTTGGGCAAAAGGTATCACCTGGTCTCACACACACCTACACTCAAGTTACAAGAGAGCCTGAGCCATTCTTTATAAGATGGGCTGGGCAGCCTCCTCACAGTGAGAGTCACACCCAAAACTCCCCTTCCCAGCTGGACATGAGTGCAGTGCCCAGGGAACCCGAGGTGCACACACAGAGTTACAATAGAAAAGTACAGAACAGTAGAAATCACATGCAACACAAGTGAACAGAGTGAATATAATCCCCACTTCGTCACAGCATATATACCTGTTATGTTATTCATAACAACCGCCCGCCACAGAGCTGTAGCAGTACTACAGCTTTCCTCAAAAATGTTCCACTCATTGATATGTGCAGAGCAGCCACCTGGTCCTCTGGGCATACCTTCACTAAATACTATGCCATTACCACCGGGCCAATCCCTACAGCCATAGTAGGACTAGCTGTCCTTCCAAACACATCCAGGACATGGCCCCAAAAGCCCACCTCTTCACAATGGACGCTGCTCTACAAACACCTTAAGTGGTACACCCACACCTGTGGGTGCTCCACTGCCCTTCCTCCTCCCCTACTTTGGGGGCTATGTACCGGTTTCCAAAAGAGAGAAGGAACAGAGGGAGCTGCACCATGTGGGCAGTCAATGGGTGCCAACAGTACCAGTGGGTGCCAACTGAGCATGTGTAGTGTGGCTGGGCACTCCTATGAAAAGTCTGGATGATCATCTTAACAACTTGTAAACAGCCTTGCTTGCCCTGTAAGTCCAAAGGTGATTGGATTAATAAGACATGTGACCAGATCACCTGATACTGGGATTCTATTTTTGAAACAGGTAATTTTCTAAGGAAGAGGGAATGTAGAACCAAAGATTCCCACCCTGGGAGAAGAATATTTAAGCAAGGGAAAGTTAACCAGTCTCTGTCTTCAGCTGGCATGACATATTCCAAGAGGGCTGCAGATCTAGGTCAGAGTGAAAGATCATCTCTGACCTGAAGATTATGCCTAGAACAAGAACAGCTCTGTAGGGTAAGAATCTGCTTGCAATAAGTTTTTTAGTGAATTAGAACTGTGTGTTTTCTTTCCATTTTTTAGTAACTTACTGTGATCTGTTGGTTTTCACTAACAACTACTTAAATCCTTTTTGTACTTAAAAACACCTTTGTTCCCCCCAAGTAACAATTACTTACACTGGGCTTGACAGTACACAACCAGTGTGCACATCTCTTATTGATAAAGAGGGTGAACATCCTCATGAGCTTTGTGTAAAACTTTTACACAGAGAAATACCAATTTATCTGGGGGTTGATCCATTTTGAGTGGTGGTTTCCTGGGTGTTCTGCCTTAGAACTGCATTCTCCCAGAGCTGAAGTGGTTAAATGTCGGCATTGCTCTTCAGGGGAGGGAAGGGTTAACCCCAACTCTGTGCCTTGTCTAGGGGAGTCCAGAGGCTCTGACCCAGCAGGATAAGGGGGAGGATCCTCAGAGAGCAAGGCATGTCACTGGCATAATCAGCTCACCGGAGAACAATCCCAAGGGGCCTTCTGTGACCACACCGTGTGACAACTGTTAGCTTGGGGGAAGGGAGGAGGAAGGAGTCTGTGCATCTCTCTTTACATTGAGAAAGAGTGAATTTCATGATATTATAGTGTATAGATCTCTATACAGCATAAAATAGATTTATCTCAAGTTCAGCTTCTAGAGGGGCTCTGTTCTTGAGTGCTTGGAAAAAGTCTCACATTGCACTGCTTACTGTGCAGCCTTCAGGATGGGGCCCCATCCATGTCTGTGCTGAAGCAGGCTCGAGATCGGGGCTCAACAAGACAAGGTTAACAGATTCCCCCCCGCCATTGTTTCAGGAAATGAAAGGACCAATAAGGGGAGCTCCATCTGCTGCCAAGGATGGTAGAGAAGGAACTGAAGTACTGCGTCACGTGCCTAATGGACACCAACGGCACAAAGAAATGCTACTGCGTATGCGCAGCACAGCAGGGCACTGCTAGAAAAATCTCTGGTTGCCAGTGCACGGCCACACCAGCACCCAGAGTGGAGCACCCACAGGTACATCATATGAAGAACTACTGCCGACACCCTCCTGGAATGAGGGTGTAGCCCATACAGACTGTGACCTGCCCCTGAGACAGTAGAGGCTCAGGACTGCCGATAAATCCCCAGAAGTGGGAGGAGAGACCATTAGAGTGGGTGCTCCTGGAGGGCAGTGTCCTGAAGAGGATACCGTGGTTGGGAGTGATGCAGGTTTGTGTAAGAGGGTTGAGCATGGACAGGGAAGACACCAGCCAGAAGGAGATGCCTTGCTGAGAAAGGACTAATTCCCATGAGCTACTAGCAGGAGGCTCTGCAGCAGTGAGTCCCACGCCACAACAATCTTCCATAGGCATTCTTCATCTATTGCATCAGATAATGGCCACCCAAGCTGTTATTCAATAGTTTTGTTAATCCCCCTTGCTCAACAGTGTTCAGCGAATAAGCCCGAGTTACACAGTCAAACCCTACCCTAAAAAGAATTGCTTCTCCTCATGGGTTTTGTTATGGTTCTCAACAGTATAACATCTGAGTGTTTAATAACCTTTAATCTGTTAATAATACTTTTCTGAGGAGCGGGGTTATTATGTCCATTTTACAGCTAGGAAACTTAGTCACAGATTTCAGGCCCAAAGCATCTACTATTAGGATGCCCAATTTGAGAGCAGCTTAGAATCATAGAATCATAGGCTGGAAGAGACCTCAGAAGGTCATCAAGTCCATCCCCTTGCCCAAGGCAGGACCAATCCCAACTAAATCATTCCAGCCAGGGCTTTGTCAAGCCAAAACTTAAAAACCTCCAGGGATGGAGATTCCACCACCTCCCTAGGTAACCCATTCCAGTGCTTCACCGCCCTTCTAGGGAAATAGTTTTGCCTAATATCCAACCTAGACCTCTCCCACTGTAACTTGAGACCATTGCTCCTCATTCTGCCATCCGTCACTACTGAGAACAGCCTTTCTCCATCTTCTTTGGAACCTCCCTTCAGGAAGTTGAAGGCTGCTATCAAACCCCCCTCACTCTTCTCTTCTGCAGACTAAACAAACCCAAATCCCTCAGTCTTGCCTCATAGGTCATGCACTCCAGCCCCCTAATCATTTTGGTCACCCTCTGCTGGACCCTCTCCAACGCGTCCACATCCTTTCTATAGTGGGGGGCCCAGAACTGGACACAATACTCCAGATGTGGCCACACCAGAGCCGAATAAAGGGGAATAATCACTTCTCTAGATCTCCTGGCAATGCTCCTCCTAATGGTGTCACCAGGAAGGCTTTGGCTTCCTTGATCACAAGATAACGTTCTAGGAAGGAGGACTGCTAAGCAGAGATAGGGTCTACCTATCGAGGAAGGGGAAGAGAGTATTTGGTTACAGACCTAGTAGGCAGGGCTTTGAACTAGGTTCAACAGGGGCAGGTGACCAAAGCCCACAGGTAAGCGAAAAACATCAAGACCTGGGAGACTGGTCAGAAACTGGGGGGAGCATGGGCTGTAATAACAGAGATAAAGGGGAGGCAAAGTAGAACTAGGGAGCAAAATCAAATCAGTATCTTACTTGTCTCTATACTCATGTAAGAAGTATGGCGAATAAGCTAGTAAATAAACACACTTAATGACATAGTTGGAATCACAGAGTCTTGGTGGGGTAATACCCATGATTGGAATATTGGCCCAGGAGGGTACAGCTTGCTCAGGAAGGATAGATGGGGAAAAAAGGGAGGTGTTGCCTTTCACACATACTTGGACTGAGGTTGAGATGAACATAGGTGACAGACATGTTGAGAGTCTCTGGTTAAGGTTAAAAAGGGTAAAAAAACAAGGTAGGGGTAGGTAGACTCCCTAACCAAGACACAGAGGTAAATAAGGCTTTTTAAAACAACCAACAAAATCATTCAAAGCACAGGACTTGGTGATGGGGGACTACAGCAATGCAGACATCTTTTGGAAAAGTAACACAACAGGACACAGTATCCAGCAAGTTCTTGGACTGCATTTGAGACATTTTATTATTTCAGAAGGTGGAGAAAGATACTGGGGGGAGGATTCTCTAGATTTGATTTTAACAAATAGGGAGAAACTGGTTAAGAATTTGAAAGTGGAAGGCAGCTTGGGTGAAAGTGATGAGATGATAGAGTTCATGATTCTAAGGAATAGTAAAAGGGAGAACAGCAAAATAAAGACAGTGGATTTAAAGACGACAGACTTCCTCAAACTCAGGGAACTGGTAGGCAAGGCCCCATGGGAAACAAGACTAAGAAGAAAAACAATTGAAGAGAGTTAGAATTTTTTTAAAGGGACATTTTTAAAGGTCCAAAAGCAAACTATTCCACTGTGTAGGAAAGATAGAAAGTATGGCAGACGACCACTTTGGACCAACCAGATCTTATACGATCTAAAAATGAAAAAGGAGTCCTACAAAAAGTAGAAACTACATCAAATTATAAAGGATGAATACAAACAATACAGTATGTATGGGGGAGTTAGAAAGACAAAGGCACAAAACAAGCTTAATCTAGCTAGAGATATAAAAGATAACAAGAAAACATTCTACAAATATATTAGATGCAAGAGGAAGACCAAGGACAGGGTAGGACTGTTACTTAAAGAAGAGGAACAAACAATAACAGAAAATGTGGAAATGGCAGAAGTGCTTAATGACTTCTTGGTGAAAACCAAAACAAAGAAGTTTGGCGCTGACTGGACACCAAATATAGAGAACGTTGGAGAAAAGGAAGAAGTTAAAATAGGAAAAGAATAAGTTAAAAATTATTTAGAGAAGATAGGTGTTTTCAAGTCACCAGGCCCTGATGAAAAGCATCCTAGAATACTCAAGGAGGTGACTGAGGCAGTATCTGAACCGTTAGCTATCATCTTTGAAAAGTCATGGAAGATGGGAGAGGTTCAAGAAGACTGGAAAAGGGCAAATATAGTGCCCATCTGTAAAAAGGGAAATAAGGACAACCTAAGAAACTACAAATCAGTCAGCTTAACTTCTGTGCCAGGAAAGATAATGGAACAAATAATTAAGGGATTCATCTGCAAACAAATGGAAGATAACAAGATAAGTAACAATCAGCATGGATTTGTAAAGATCAAATCATGTCAAACCAATCTGACAGCTTTCTTGGATAGGACAGTAAATCTTGTGGATAAGGGGGACGCAGTAGATATCGTATATCTAGACTTTAGTAAAACATTTGATAATTTCACATGAACTTCTTATCAATAAAGTAGGGAAATACAACCTACATGGGGCTACTGTAAGGTGGGTGCATAACTGGTTGGATAACCACTCTCAGAGAGTAGCTATCAATGGTTCACAGTCATGCTGCAAGGGCAGAACAAGTGAGGTTCCACAGGGATCAGTTTTGGGACCGTTTCTGTTCAATATCTTCATCAATGATCTAGATAGTGGCATAGAGAGTATGCTTATAAAGTCTGTGGATGACGACAACCTAGGAAGGGTTGCAAGTGCTTTAGAGTGTAGGATTATAATTCTAAATGATCTAGACAAACTGGAGAAATGGTCTAAGATAATTAGGATGAAATTCAGTAAGGACACATGCAAAGTACTATACTCAGGAAGGAACAATCAGTTTCACACATACAAAATGGGAAATGACTGTATAGGAAGGAGTACTGCAGAAAGGGATCTAGGGGTTATAGTGGACCACAAGCTACCTATGAGTCAACAGAGCAACACTGTTGCAAAAAAAACAAAAAAACAAAAACACCCATAGCGCGCAGCAAGCATCAGTCTGGGATGCATTAACAGGAGTTTTGTAATCAAGACACGAAAGGTAATTCTTCCGTTCTACTCTGCACTGATTAGGCCTCAGTTGGAGTATTATGTCCAATTCTGGGCAATGCATTTCATGAAACACATGGAGAAATTGGAGAAGGTAGAGATAAGAGCAACAAAGTTTATTAAAGATCTAGAAAATATGAGCTATGAGGGTAGATTGAAAGATCTGGGTTTGTTTCGTCTGGAAAAGAGAAGACTGAGAGGGGACGTGATGATAGCTTTCAAGTACCTAGGAATTTCCTAGTTTCTAAAAAAGCAAAATGAAAATAAATTCCATTATCTGGCATCCGCTGGGGTGCACCAGCAGGGTTGGCAACATTAGATCTATGACAGATTTTTGCAACTTTGCCAAATGGGATAAAATACAACAGTACTAGGGTGTCATTCTCTACCTAGACCAGCATTGGACTAGGATTAGACACTATCAGCAAATATCTGAAATACACTGGCAGCAGAGTGAGACCCAGAAATGATGGGTTTCCTTGCAGGCTCTGGAAGGGTGTGTTCTCTGGTGGACACAGACTTTTGCCCATTCTTCCCCCCCCCCTCCCCCCTCTCCGGCCCAAAACATTTTATCATGTCTTTAAGTTATGGATCAGGTGCCTCCCCTGGCTCTCCTAGACAATCCCAGACTTCACACCTTAGACCTCTCATGCCACTGCCAATTTCCATGTCCAGCCAGTACCGATCTCCCTCCTCTGAACGTTTTGTCCGAGTTCTCAGGCTTCATCCCCACCTGGCCCCAGTACTAGTCTTCTTGCCCAACCCGTCAAAAATCCTCCCTTTCTCAATCCTCATTTGACTCTCGTTTGCTTCTGCCCCCTCCTGACACACGTCCCCTATCCCCACTGTCTCAGTTCCAGTCTCACCCTTTCCTTGTTTGATCTCACTCCCTCCTCCTTCCTAGTCCCTTTGCTCAACCAGTCTCAATTTGCCACCCAACTGCCAAACCCAGTTCCCTCACCCCACCAACTTCCCATTACAGTCTTCCATCTAGTTCTTTGTCAAAATTTACGCCCACAATCTCTTGTCCCCTCTGCATTGGATGCAGCCAGCTTCCTCCTCCAAAAGGGTGAGGCACAGAGCATAGGACAGGCAGGCCCCCTACTCTCAGTTCTGGTGCCTGGACCCGGAGACACATCAGCAATTAGGAACTGTGATTCCAGGGACAGTACTGCTCAGTCTTTGGCTGCATCATGCAGATGGAATCTTGAGAAATCAAACAACAAAACTCTCTGGCAGGTGTCTACCAAGCACATGTGAACTGCAGATTTTCAAAGCCTTAGAACTTGGCCAAACACAGGCAGATTTTCACAGAAAGAGCAAAAGCTGCAGCCTTGACACAAAAGTTGACCCCTTGCCAAATTTCAAGTCCCTGATCCAGAGCATGGTGGCACTTGAGCTTCTGAAAGAAAGAGTCCCCAGAATTATTTTAATCAACAAAACCATTTTTCCCAAGCTTTGTCATCAAAACCAGCTGAACTGCTTTGACAGAAATGTCTCCCCCCAAAACCAACCTGAAGCAGACAACTAGAATTGAAAATTTCAACCCAAATGGTTAAACTCTGGCAACGTATAAGCCACTAAAATAAGGTCTTATAGTAAGTATTAGGCAATCTTAATAGGCAGCTCTACCAGCTCCACCTACAAAAAAAGAGGATTTCTAAAGTCTGATGGAGGAGTACTGAAGATGAGGACAAAGGCTCGAAGTTTGTTTGAACTAGGTTACACTAAGGTAGGAAACCTTGGTTTTGAGATAGTCAATTCTTTCTGTATTGTTTAGGCTCCCACGAACTAAAATATTTAATGAACACAAACTGAGCAACATAATCGTGCAGTATGGATTAGGTGAGCTTTAAAGGAGGAAAATTATAGACAAGTGAGATTCTTTTCCTCATGATTAAAAATTTAAACAAAAATAATGACACTGCTGAAATAGCGTTTACATGATTAACATAGGGATTTTACTCAGTATGTACAGAATTCTCCAAACAAAGAAGCTCAACACAAGGCTGTCTGAGAAGCACTGGAAGCCACCCTGGCAACTGTTAGATGGGAACAGTCTTTGATGGTTTTGTTTCATCCAGCTCAGTTTCCAGCCAGCGATGTTTCCGGTGACGACGCATAACTTCAATTGCTTTTTGTTCCACAGGAGTTGGTTTAATGCCCAGGTCCTCCAAGCCAGGAAGATCAGGGAACTTCATGTCTGTTGTATGAAACTTAAAAAAAAAAAAAAAAGTAATATAAATGAGGATAATACAGAACAGCTACACATATAAAGTTACTCCGCTATTATAAAAATAACATCCGATGGCACCTTAGAGATTTATTAGGGCATTAGATTTGATGAGTAAAACCAACTTCATCAGATGAATTGGAGTGGAAGTTACAGAAGCAGAGGTATATATAAGAAAGAAGTTGCTTGTGTGAATGAGGCTAATCAAGTCAGTATGGAAGTGGTTCGTTCACAGCCTTTGATGTGGAGATGTGAATATCCATGGAGGGAAAATGGCCTTTGTAATGGGTTAACCAGTTGAGATCCTTATTCAGTCCTAAATTGATAGTAATGAATTTGTAGATGGAATTCCAGTTCAGCTGTCTCCCTTTGTAAGCGGGTTTTGAAATTCTTTTGTAGAAGTAAGGCTTCTTGCAATTCATTCCTGAATATTCAGGGAGGTTAAAGTGTTCCCCTACCGATTTATAAGTGTTACCATTCCTGGCGTCTGATAAACCTGACACACAAACCTTGTATATTTCCCAATGTTTTGGTTCAAGTCCAATTTTAAAATGGTTCAAGTGATGGGACCTTGGGAGAATATTCATTAATGTACAAAATACTATGAACTTAAGACTAAGCTTGCCTTTTGTTCTCTGGAAAAACAAGCATGTATACTAGCACTAAAAGCAAATTTAAATTAGTCTACATGCAATGCTATAGAATTACTACAGATCCTGGGAGAGTCTACTTCAACTATTTTATTTTTAATTTGCAAAACTCCCTTGATATTAGAGCAAGTTGCTGGAACAGGGTCTTTCCCAGGAGAAATAACACTGCAATATAAAGGCACTGCTGGATCTTACAATAGAATACAGGGACTCTGCAGCCACTGCTGAGGGATCAGGTAACCACATGCCACCTCCAGCTCTCTGATCACAATTTGCATACATGGATGTGTGTTGGTGGGAGAGGGCAGGCAGGCCTGATCCAAACCAACCATGCACATTTGGTGGTATTAACTAGCCTCAACAGGAATTGCAGATTTATATTAGGGTCTACGGGAGAAAAGAAAATGCACCGCATTTCTTTACTCCCTTCCTTCTCTTTCATATATTAATGGGAGGCCTCCTGTGCACCACCTGCAAAGAATTAGTTAATGATGACCTTTCACTCACAAGCACACAGATTGTGAGAAACTACTTCTCTGGCACATGTTCAGAAAAGTTACACTGAATTAACAATTGTGATGGGCTGCTTTTACAGTCCTGTTGAGATTGTGCCACACGATAAATTCAGTCATCTAATCCTGCCTCTGGTAGATGGTTCAGGATTGTTCCTTACTGTATACTTTCCAATGTTTTGGCTCAAGTCCAATTTTAAAATAGTTCAAGTGATGGGACCTTGGGAGAATAGTCCACAACTTCTTCCATTTCACAGGTCACAGCTGAGTTTGAACTCGAAAGCTACATACAGAGGAATAAAGAAATAGTCATTTTAAAAGGACTGTTATAACTTTAGACAATTTGCCATTTTTATTGAAGAAAATGAACTACCTCTGGTATGAAAGCTCAAAAACTGATTCTGGATGCCTAAGATCAGCTCTCACATCCCATGTCCTTGCACTAACAAGACCTCAATGCATGTTTTTGTTTGTGCTATTTATGTTCACCCTATTTAACTCCACACCTGCAGCATTTTATCCTCATCTCTGCTACACCACAGCTTTGAACCCTCCACTAAAAACACTTCCCCTACTTCTCTTCTTGCACTCCAGCAACTGCAGTATCAAACTCTGTTTAATCTTGATTACTGCAACTACTCACCTCAGAGGCAGAAAACAGTTAGATTTTGATAGTTTTAGTTTAGAACACTGCAATGCCTGAGAACTGTAGTGCTGTGGGTTTCCCACTGTGATCAAACAACAAAGATATTATCCAGCTGATTATCTCCTGTGATCTATGCTGCATCCAATTAGAAGTGATGGTCACATTACGTTCAGACTATTCCTGCCCCACCTTAGTGAAAGATTATCTAAATAACTTCATTTACACAGGCCTCACATTCATTAACACAGCTGCGTTAGTCTGTTTCAGCAAAAATAATGAGACCGATGGCACTTTAAAGAGTAACAAATTTACTAGGGCATAAGCTTTCGTGAGATACAACTCACTTCCTTGGATACTTGAAGTGAAAGAAAGGCAAGGGTACAAAGATGGGACTGTAACATCAGTGCTAATTAAACCAGGATGGATGTGGCTCGCCTCCAACAGTGATGTGACAATGACAGTACTCGAAGAGAATACTTACTATAATGAAAGAGCTATTCCATGTTTCTATTCAAATCGATTCTGATGGTGTCAACTGTACATAAGAATTCCAGCTCAGCAGTTTCATGCTCTAGTCTGTTTTCACCTTCTCATCACTGATTTAATTAGTCCTGATGTTACACTCCCATCTCTACATCCCTGCCTTTCTTTCATTTCAAGCATCTGAGGAAATGAGTTATATCTCACTTGTATGCCTTAATAAATCTGTTATTCTTTAAGGTTAAGAACTATTTAGAAAAGCTAGATATACACAAATCCACGGGTCCGGATTTAATACATCCAAAGGTACTAAGGGAGTTGGCACAAGTGATTGCAGAGGCTTTGGCCATTATCTTTGAAAACTCATGGAGTTCCAGATGATTGGAAAAAGGCAAATGTAGTGCCCATCTTTAATAAAGGGAAAAAGGACAATCCAGGGAACTACAGACCAGTCAGTCTTACCTCAGTCCCTGGAAAAATCATGGAGGGGATCCTCAAGAAATCCATTTTGAAGCACTTGGAAGAGGGGAATGTGATCAGGAATAGTCAACATGGATTCACCAAGGGCAAGTCATGCCTGACCAATCTGATTAGCTTCTATGAGGTAACTGGCTCTGTCGACATTGCTAACAGGGAGTTTGGAGAGGGAGTTCTCCAGGTGAAAGAGGAGTAAAAACAGGACCCTTGTGGTAAGTGGCTGTCTGGAGTGTGTTTGTGTGTGGGAGTTATTTGCTGTGTGCTGAGCTTGTGTTTATCTGGTTGGTTGGTTGGTTTGATTGTTTGTTTGCTTGAAGGAGCTTCTAAAAGGTTTGAAATCTAGAAGCCTCTGTTAATTGGCTAAGCCTCAGTCAGGGAGGGGCTACCAGAGCTATATAAGCCTGTGACTCAGCGACCAGGAGCTTTAACAGGAATTGCTAACAGGGAGTTTGGAGAGGGAGTTTGGAGGGGAGGTTAGAGGGCACTAGTGACTTCTGGCCTTCTTTAAAACATAACTCTTATAAATAATCTATATTCCAGAGGTTTAAAAGAATCCCAGTTTATACTTAAACTTGTTCATTAGAAAATGGAGACAGAAGCCCAGCAGCAGAGTGGGGCTATCCTGTTTATTGCGAGTGTAACATGTATGATTACCTGCCCTGTGGGCGGGTGGCGTATGTGTGCACCCGTTGCAAGGAGCTCCTGACCCTCAGAGACCGAGTTCGGGCTTTGGAGGCCAGGGTGGCTGAACTGGAGGAGCTAAGGGAGGTAGAGAGATTTGTGGATGAGACTTTCTGGGACACTGTAGTACTGTCCCACCTCCAGTCTGAGAGCCCCAGTGCTCTTAAGGAGGATGAAAGTCTCAAGGGAACAGAGCATTCAATGGGAGCAGAGGGAAACCATCCCGTAGTTGGGACCCTCCTCCCAGAGGATGTTGCGGTATCCTCTCGCACTGAGGATACCTCTGAGGGGGAGGGAATGCCAGTTCGGAAGAGGCAGGTGTTAGTAGTGGGTGATTCGATCGTTAGAAACATAGATAGTTGGGTTTGTGATGACCGGAGAACCGTATGGTCACTTGCCTGCCTGGTGCGAAGGTTGCGGATCTCTCGAGGCATCTAGATAGACTTATGTGTAGTGCTGGGAGGAGCCGGTGGTCGTGGTACATGTAGGTACCAATGACGTAGGGAAGGGTAGGAGAGATGTCCTGGAGGCCAAATTTAGGCTGCTAGGAAAGAGACTGAAATCCAGGACCTCTATGGTGGCGTTCTCGGAAATGCTTCCAGTTCCACGCGCAGGGCCAGGTAGGCAGGCAGAGATTCAGAATCTCAATGCGTGGATGAGACGATGGTGTAGGGAAGAGGGGTTTGGATTTATTAGGAACTGGGGACACTTTTGGGAGAGGGGAGCCTATACAGGAAGGATGGGCTCCACCTAAACCAGGTGGAACCAGACTGCTGGCACTAAACATTAAAAGGCCGAGAGCAGTTTTTAAACTGAGAGATGGGGAAAGCCGATTGGTGTGGAGATGCACGAATCGGAGGGAGACTTCTCTTAGAGGAGAATCCATTGATAGAGATTCTCTAAGCTGTAGTCAGAAAGAGAGGAGGGAGAGGGCAAACCATGGGCCAGAGCAGACAAACAACCGCGTACAAAGGAATCCGATGCATCAGGAAGGGCAGACAAATAAGCAGTGGCAAATTTTTAAAGTGCTTCTACACAAATGCTAGGAGTCTGACTAATAAGATGGGTGAACTAGAGTACCTAGTATTAAATGAGGAGATTGACATAATAGGCATCACTGAAACCTGGTGGAATGAGGAAAATCTGTGGACACAATCATACCGGGATATAAAATATATCGAAAGGATAGAGCAGGCCGGGTGGGTGGCGGAGTGGCACTGTATGTGAAAGATAATGTAGAATCAAATGAAATAAAAATATTAAATGAATCAACATGTTCAATAGAATCGCTATGGATAGTAATTCCATGCTCCAAAAATAAGAAATTAGCAGTAGGGATATATTACCGACCACCTGACCAGGACAGGGATACTGACATTGAAATGCTGAGGGAGATTAGAGAGGCTACCAAAACAAAGAACTCTATAATAATGGGGATTTTAATTACCCCCATATTGACTGGATACATGTCACCTCAGGAAGAGAAGCGAGATAAAATTTCTCAATGGCTTAAATGACTGCTTCTTGGAGCAGCTGGTGCAGGAACCCACAAGGAGAGGCAATTCTCGATTTAGTCCTGAGTGGAGCGCAGGATCAGGTCCAGGAAATAACCGTTACAGGACCGCTTGGGAATAGTGACCATAATATAATAACATTCAACATTCCTGTGGTGGGAAGAACACCTCAGCAGACCAGCACCCTGGCATTTAATTTCAAAAAGGGAATTACACAAAAATGAGGAGGTTAGTTAAACAGAAATTAAAAGGCACAGTGACTAGAGCCAAATCCCTGCAAGCTGCATGGAAACTTTTAAAGACACCATAATAGAGGCCCAACTTAAATGTATACCCCAAATTAAAAACATAGCAAGAGACCTAAAAAGAGTCACTGGCTTAACCACCATGTAAAAGAAGCAGTGAGGGACAAAAAGGCATCTTTTAAGAAGTGGAAGTCCAATCCTAGTGAGATAAATAGAAAGGAACATAAACACTGTCAAATCAAGTGTAAAAATGTAATAAGAAAAGCAAAAAGATTTTGAGGAACAGCTAGCCAAAAACTCAAAAGAAATAACAAAATGTTTTTAAGTACATTAGAAGCAGGAAGCCTGCTAAAAACCTGTGGGTCCCTAGACGATCGAACTATAAAAGGCGCAATCAAGGACGATAAAGCCATTGGAGAAACTAAATGATTTCTTTGCTTCGGTCTTCACGGCTGAGGACGTTGGGGAGATTCCCAAATCTGCACCGTCCTTTGTGGGTAATGAATCTGAGGAACTGTCCCGGATTGAAGTGTCATTAGAGGAGGTTTTGGAACAAATAGAAAAACTTAATGTTAACAAATCTCCGGGACCGGATGGCATTCATCCAAGGGTTCTAAAAGAACTCAAATGGGAAATTGCTGAACTATTATCTGTGGTTTGTAACCTATCCCTTAAATCGGCTTCCGTACCTAATGACTGGAAGGTAGCCAACGTGACACCAATATTTAAAAAGGGCTCTAGAGGCGATCCGGCAATTACAGACCGGTAAGTCTAACTTCAGTACCGGGCAAATTAGTAAACAATAATAAAGAATAAAATTGTGAAGCATGTAGAAGAACATAATTTGTTGGACAAAAGTCAACATGGGTTCTGTAAAGGGAAATCCTGTCTTACTAATCTATTAGAGTTCTTTGAAGGGGTTAACAAACATGCGGACAAGGGGGATCCAGTAGATATAGTATACTTAGATTTCCAGAAAGCCTTTTGACAAGGTCCTCACCAAAGGCTCTTGTGTAAATTACATGGCCATGGGATAAGAGGGAAGGTCCTTTCTTGGATTGAGAACTGGTTAAAAGACAGGAAACAAAGGGTAGGAATAAATGGTAAATTTTCAGAGTGGAGAGGGGTAACTAGTGGTGTCCCCAAGGGTCAGTCCTAGGACCAATCCTGTTCAACTTATTCATAAATGATCTGGAGAAAGGGGTAAGCAGTGAGGTGGTAAAGTTTATGGATGATACCAAACTGTTTAGGATAGTCAAGACAGAAGCAGACTGTAAGGGACTCCAAGAAGATCTCACCAAACTGAGTGATTGGGCAACAAAATGGCAAATGAAATTTAATGTGGATAAGTGTAAAGTAATGCACATCGGGAAAAATAACCCCAACTATACGTACAGTATGATGGGGGCTAATTTGGCTACGACAAATCAGGAAAGAGATCTTGGAGTTATCGTGACAGTTCTCTGAAAACTTCCACATGCAGCGCGGTCAAAAAGGCAAATAGGATGCTAGGAATTATTAAGAAAGGGATAGAAAATAAGACCCGGAATATCTTACTGCCCCTGTATAAAACTATGGTACGCCCACATCTTGAATACTGTGTACAGATGTGGTCTCTCACCTCAAAAAGATATTTTGGCCTTGGAAAGGGTTCAGAAAAGGGCAACTAAAATGATTAGGGGTTTGGAACGGGTCCCATATGAGGAGAGGTTAAAGCGACTGGGACTTTTCAGTTTAGAAAAGAGGAGACTGAGGGGGATATGATAGAGGTGTATAAAATCATGAGTGGTGTGGAGAGGGCCGATAAAGAAAAGTTATTTATTAGTTCCTAAATAGAAGAACTAGAGGACACCAAATGAAATTAATGGGTAGCAGGTTTAAAACTAATAAAAGAAAGTTCTTCTTCACACAGCGTGTAGTCAGCATGTGGAACTCCTTGCCAGAGGAGGCTGTGAAGGCTAGGACTATAACAGAGTTTAAAGAGAAGCTAGATAATTTCATGGAGGTTAGGTCCATAAAAGGCTATTAGCCAGGGGATAAAATGGTGTCCTTGGCCTCTGTTTGACAGAGGCTGGAGAGGATGGCAGGAGACAAAGCGCTTGATCATTGTCTTCGGTCCACCCCCTCTGGGGCACCTGGTGCTGGCCACTGTCGGCAGACAGGATACTGGGCTAGATGGACCTTTGGTCTGACCCGGTACGGCCGTTCTTATGTTCTTATGACATGGGGAAGTCAGTGGATGTGATATACCTTGACTTTAACAAAGGTTTTGATACGGTCTCCCACAATATTCTTGCCAGCAAATTAAGGAAACATGGATTGGATAAATGGACTGTAAGATAGATAGAAAGCTGGCTAGATTATCGGGCCCAATGAGTAGTGATCAATGGATCGATGTCAGGTTGGTTTCAAGTGGAGTGCCCCAATGATCAGTTCAAGGGCTGGTTTTGTTCAACATCTTTATTAATGACCTGGATGAGGGGATGGATTGCATCCTCAGCAAGTTTGCGGATGACACTAAGCTAGGGGGGAGAGGTAGATATGTTAGAAGGCAGGGATAGTGTCCAGAGTGACTTAGACAGGTTAGAGGACTAGGCCAAAAGAAATCTGATGAGGTTCAACAAGGACAAGTGCAGAGTCCTGCACTTGGGATGGAAGAATCCCAAGCATTGTTACAGGCTGGGGACCGACTTAAGTAGAAGTTCTGAAGAAAAGGACCTGGGGATTACAGTGGATGAGAAGCTGGATGAGAGTCGTCTGTCCTTGTAGCCAAGAAGGCTAATGGCATATTAGGGTACATTAGAAGGAACATTACCAGCAGATCTAGAGGAGTGATTATTCCCTTATTCTGCACTGGTGAGAACACATCTGAAGTAGTGTGTCCAGTTCTGGGCCCCCCACTACAGAAAGGATGTGGATACACTGGAGAGGGTCCAGTGGAGGGCAACCAAAATGATTAGGCAGCTGGAGCACATGACCTACAAGGAGAGGCTGAGGGATTTAGTCTACAGAAGAGACAGGGGGAAGGGGACTGATAGCAGCCTTCAACTTCCTGAAGGGAGGTTCCAAAGAGGATGGAAAGAGGCTCTTCTCAGTAGTAATGGATGGCAGAACAAGGAGCAATGGTCTCAAATTACAGTGGGGGAGGTCTAGGTTGGATATTAGGAAAATCTATTTCACTAGGAGAGTGGTGAAGTACTGGAATGGGTTACTTAGGGAGGTGGTGGAATCTCTATCGCTAGAGGTTTTCAAGTCCCATGGCTGGGATGATTTAGTTGGGATTGGTCCTGCTTTGGACAGGGGGCTGGACTTGATGACCTTCTGAGGTCTCTTCCAGCCCTAGGATTCTATGGTGCCACCAGACTCCTTGTTCTTTTCATTTATGTAAAGATTTGTGGAATATCATCATCAACCTTTGGAAAAAATTATATCAGATACTGACATCAGGGAATAAGACTGCATTTTTGCTAACTCTACTCATGGAAATAGTGTTGATATGGTGAATACCCATATTTTCACAGTTGAAACAAGGTTTGGCAAGAGCAACATCACTAAACCATATTAAAATCAACCTTGAAAAGTTATGGAAAAATGTCAAGAGGCAACAATTTTGCTTATCAGTCAGAAGATCATAGATTCCAGTGTTAAATTGGTACTTTGGCCATACCCAATGTAGAGATTTCAACTTGAGCTGTTAAAAGTGTCATAATCTGGATGGGATAGTAAATCAAATTCCCTTCTTCCCACCTTAAGACAGAAATCCTGTGAGATACTGTAGAAAAAAAAAGCTTAGTTGTGGTAGAAGAAAAGGTGCTTGTGATTTAAGTGCACCTAAAACTAGAGAAAAACCTACCTCATTCAATGTACACAAATAGGTAAACTTTCCGGTAGAAAGCAGACAGCTATATGCCAGATATCTACTTACAGTAGTTCTTTTTCCAGACACCCCTTTCTCTGATACTTAAATGAAAAAGTTTCTCTTTCCAGGTTATGGTTAATAATTTTGTTGTCAGTCAGCCTGGCTCTTTCCTTACATGTTTAAGAAAAATAAACTTTGATTTCTATTATATAGCTGCCAGCCCAAACCAGGGGCACCTCCAGGATAGTTCTGGTGTGTATTCCTTTGCAGATGACCCCAGCATTATCCAACAGGCCTAAACATGTAAAGTAAATGGGAATTCATGGAGTAACAGTAGCTGCAGCAACTATGCCACAGATCCCATGAGGATTTTTGATGATAGTAAAGGATAACTCTGAAATCTTAAACATCTCCATAAAGAAGTTTTGCCTCCAAGAACTCTCTGAAAATATGTAAGAAATCTGAACATTTTGTTAATGGCACAGTATAACACCAAATTCCATTTGTAGAACAGCCTGAAACTCTGTAATGCACAATATGCAAGGACTAGGGAAGTTAACGTGTACTTCTGTACACAGTTACATGCCCCCTCCTCCCTATACGCTGCTTCTTCTGTATCAGTGCAGGGCTGGGAGGGAGGTGGGAGCTTGTGCAAAAGCCAGCTCCCCTCAAGCACTGGCTATCACAGAGCTACCTGCCCCTCCGCCCCCATGCTGCTGCCTCTCATACAGAGGTTGCAGCACGGGGGTCAAGGAGAAGGGAGGGGCAGGCAGGAGCCGATATGCACAGGGAATCAGCTTAAAAGCCGGCTCCCCCCTGCCCCCCGTGTGTAAACATGTTACCACTGAAAATTTCAGCGGTTACAATTTTACAATCCCTAGCAGGGACATCATGTTTCATTACTGCTTAGATTATTAAGAAACACTCATAACACTTCCCCAATGAAAAGATTAACTAGTGCTGCCGCAGACCTACCCGATCCACTTTGTCTCTCGTTGTCCATGGTTCAAAAGGACTTATCTCAAAGAATCTTGCCAACAAACTATAACCATGAGAAATGGTGCAAACATGAGTATTGTGATAATAAAGATACAGAGAAGACAATTCAAACAGGCATGCATATTTTAGACTACCCAAGTAATTAACATTTTCTGTAGTTAAGAATGTTAAGGTTTCAGCAAATTCTCAGTTACGGTTACTCTAAATGACTGCTACCAAATTCTTCAATTTCCTGCCTCCAGAGAAACGATATAGTAGTGTGTGCACAATGTGGGGAAGGAGGTAAACATCCACAGCTAATAAATGCTCACTCTTACACTCCGATCTTTAAAACTGGAGGGACTAGCATGCCTCTTTTTCAAGGTCTGCTCATTGGCAGGCATAGACAATCTCTCCACTCAGAAGCGCTACAATTCATACAAACATAACGGCCATACTGGGTCAGACCAAAGGTCTATCTAGCCCAGTATCCGGTCTGCTGACAGTGGCCAATACCAGATGCCCCAGAGGGAGGGAACACAACAGGTAATCATCATGTGATCCCTCTCCTGTCACCCATTTCCATACAGAGGCTAGAGACACCATTCCTACCCATTCTGGCTAATAGCTATCGATGGACCTAACCTCCATGAATCCACCTAGCTCTTTTTTGAACCTATTAAAGTCCTAGTCTTCACCACATCCTCTGGCAAAGAGTTCCACAGGTTGACTGTGCACTGTGTGAAGAAAAACTTCCTTTTGTTTGTTTTAAACCTGCTGCCTATTAAGTTCATTTGGTGACACCTAGTTCTTGTGTTATGGGAACAAGTAAATAATTTTTCCTTATTCTCTTTTTCCACGCTAGTCATGATTTTATAGACCTCTCTCATATCCCCCCTTAGTCTCCTCTTTTCTAAGCTGAAAAGTCCAAGTCTTTTTAATCTCTCTTCATATGTGACCATTCCAAACCCCCAATCATTTCTGTTGCCCTTTTCCAATATATCTTTTTTGAGATGAGGCAACTACATCTGTATGCCGTATTCAAGATGTGGGCGTACCATGGTTTTATATATTCTCTGTCTTATTCTCTGTCCCTTTTTTTATGATTCCTAACATTCTAATTTTCTTATTTGACTGCTGCTGCAGACTGAGTGGATGTTTTCAGAGAACTATCCACAATGACTCCAAGATCTCTCTCTTGAGCAGTTGTAGCTAAATTAGTCCCCATCATATTGTAGGTACAGTAATTCAAAGTCTCTAAGGCTAACACATGCATGCTGACAGTACCAATTTAATGGATGTGCAATCTAGGAGTTCAGAGATCTGCATATATAATTTCCATATTGTAAAAAAATGCATTTAGTCTTTAAAAAGTGATTGAAATTGACAGTATAGTGATGAAGTTCTATGTTTATTTTTGCTCAATACATGAAATTTGCTCAATTTAAGTGAAAAGATGGGTTTCCTAACTGCTAGCCCTGCAAACAAAGCCTGGAGTGTCAGAGCTAGAATTTTTTTTTTCAGGTTCATGCTTCGCCAATAATCATGGTTCTGCAGGTCAATTTCTATCTTCTATTATCCTTGTATAATCCCGTGGTCTCCAGATGTAAAAGCGCAAAATTTCATCTTGCATATTTATTTAGCAGTTCTATTGATGACACTCAAAACCCGAAAATAATCCAGTTCACATCTTCATAGCTACGCTGACTCTGTAGTGCTAATGTAAGTCAATTCATTTTGCCACTGAATGACTGAAAAAGCACATAGCACATCTGAACACTTTTGGTTAGTTTTATTTGGCAAATACGAGACTGCACAGTGAGCATGCAGTGAAGAGTTACCTTAAGGGTACTACAACTGCACACTCAGAGCACGTCTTCACTCGCCGCACCAGAGGTCGACCTTTGGGCGTTCGAGTTAGCAGGTCTAGATAAGACGCGTAAACCAAATGCTGAGGGCAGCTTCAGCCGGCATCTGTAAGCCTCACAGTCATGAGGAGTAAGGGAAGCGGATGGGAGCATTTTCTCCTGTCGACCTCCTGCTGTGAGGATGTCGCCAAGCCAGTCTTAAGGTAAACCGACTGCAGCTACATATTCTATATAGCTGGAGTTATGTACCTTAAGCCAACCTTCTAGGTCTGGTGTAGACCTGGCTTTAATTGCAGTATATCCAAATAAGTGGATTTTTGGCTCAGCACAAGAACAAAAATAACTGTTGAATATTTTGGAAAACTCAGTCTACATTGACCTCTTATAATATCCCTTGAGGTTATCCTGTAGTAAAGTTTAAAGATCAATTTAAATACTCAATTACTTTAAATTCTTCATGCTTTTACCTAATTGATGGATGGCCTACTTCTAAGACAAGAGATAAGTCTACTTACTGGTAGAGAAAGCGTGGAAGTGGATATGGGAGATAGGCTCTATAGGCAGTAGCATACATATAATCTACCAAGTCATAAAGAAGATACCGATGAGGTCTGTAAAAAAGAGTATCAAGAAAATTATATTGTTTCATGCCTCCTTTTGTAAAACTTCAAGTAAATGTGACAATATTTGGTTTGCCAAAGGGCAGCATTTAATGACTCAGAGAAAACTTTTCGAAACAGTAAGAAATGAGGGCAGTAAAATGAACAAGCATTATATACAGAGAGGGTACGTCTAGACTACATTCCTCTTTCAAAAAAGGAATGCAAATGAGGGAAATAAAAAATGCAAACGAAGCGCTGATTTACAAATCTCGCTTCATTTGCTTAATCTCTTCTGATCGCTTTTTCGGAAGAGATTTTTTCAAATAAAAAAGCAGTCTAGACGGGGTTCTTTCGGAAAAAAACCTTTTAGAAAAAATCCTTATTCCTGAAAAAAAAATTAGGTTTACATGGTTCTTCCGAAAAAGGGGTTTTTTCCCCCAAAAGAACCCCGTTTAGACTAGTTTTTTTCCCAAAAAAATCTCTTCCGAAAAAGCGATCGGAAGAGATTATGCAAATGAAGTGTGAGATTTGTAAATCAGTGCTTCATTTGCATTTTCAATTTCCCTCATTTGCATTCCTCTTTCAAAAGAGGAATGTAGTCTAGATGTACCCAGAGTGAGGACACAATGGGTGTGTCTACATGGCAAAGTTATTTCAGAATAACAGCCGTTATTCCAAAATAACTATACAAGTGTCTACACAGCAATTCCGTTATTTTGAAATAATTTTGAAATAACGGACGGCTTATTCAAACTTCTGTAAACCTTATTCTATTAAGAATAATGGCTAGCCAGAAATAGCTATTTTGAAATAAGGCGTGTGTAGACACTCCACTTCTGCTATTTCGAAATAGCTCCCCATCAGGGCCATTCTAAGTTATTCCTTCTGGGGCTCTAAATCAATATAGCACATCTACATTAGCGAAGCCTGCTTTGGACTAATTTTGAGGTTTCCCTGCAGTGTAGACATGCTATTTTGAAATAAGCTATTTTTGAATAACTATTCTGGAATAGTTTATTCCAAAATAACTGTGCAGTGTAGATGTAGCCAACAGGTTTTATGAATTTAGCAATACCAGAGTCATCCTCAAGGTGTAAGCCTATTGCTTTCAATGAGCTTACCATAGGTAAATATGGCCTTATTAAACCCAGGTATAACATTTTCAATATTGGGACTGAAATGGATGTGCAGTGTTCCCAACATTCAAGTTTCTATCTAGCTTGTCCTGGAAGGAGGCCAGGAAGTAGTTGGGTGTTGTCATCATCTTTTTTTTTTTAAATCTACCAACATCTTGTTTAGAACTAGGACCTCAAATACAATGCTTTGCCAAGGAAAAGGAAGTGGTACCCAGCCCTAACAAGGGAGAGATCAGGGTCTGTCAGAAGGCAGAATGGTACAAAGAAATAAGAAAATCTCCCAGGAAAAAACCAAAAACATCCTCCTTGGGACTAATATCTCCTGGAATGGATTGTCACTTTTCTGATTATTTGGTTGGGCACCAGTTCCACACATAATTGTGACAGATTAAGAAAACAGACTGCTGAAGTTCCCATGCCCCAGATTGGTTTTGTCAGTTTGCTCTGGCAGTTTAGTACTCCAGTTAATTAAAAGGCTGAGCCTAACAGAAAATTTCTCTTGGCCCGGATAAGCGTTTGTAAGAACTCTGTTGCCAAATTTTTACAGCTGCTCATGGCAGCCCTTTATTATTGAGCTACGCAAGATGTCATTGGGTCTGTTTAACTCTTCGTAATGTTGTCATGCAGAGCGTGATCAAAGGAGCATTGAAAATACCAACAGCTTTGGTCTCTGAAGAGCTTTGGTCTCTCCCATTAAGCGCGCCCCCGAGTTACGAACGCAATCCGCGCTTACGAACAGCGCGGTCACATTTAAATGAATGGGGTCCGACTTATGAACAGATTGAGTTACGACCAAGTGCTTGGTACGTAACTCGTTCATAAGTCGGGGACTATCTGTATACACATTACTTCTATACAGACAGTCATGATAGCAGATGTAGAGGAGGAAAGACTTCTAAAAGGAAAACTATATTTCCATTTATCAAAACTCATGGCCACAACTGTAATGCTCTTGGGAAGAAAAAGCAACATTTAATAATTGTCTTAAATAAGGAAAGTGTTATTAGAAAACTACAAATGTTGAGGGCACCAGAGCAAAGGTAGTAGATCAACACCTTTAACTATTATTTTTAAACTGGGCAAATATTTTCTAAGAGTCAGATATCGAAATACAAAGTTAGGACCCAACTAAATGTAGGTGGCCTAATTTTCAATGGGACTGATCACTTGCAGTTCCCACTGGCCAGAATCGGATTTGTAGATCTGAGCATCTTTGAAAAATATCAAGCCACTAATATTTATGTACCTAAATATGGATTTCTGAGCCTAACTTTAGGCACGTAGAATTAAAAATGTTGACAGACTTCTAGTGGGCTTCTTATAAAGACACATTAAATTCTATTCTTTTGATATAGACGATAAAATGTGAAAGAAAACAAATAAGCAATGTCAAATTCTTCTGAATGCTTATATTATCAAATGTCGAAACAGAAAAATGAATAATCAATTCATTCTTAAGCTCTGCACTGAGTTTCTTGACCTCTTATCCTCGTAAGTCTAATTAGTTAAACCAACGTAAGTCACCTTCTACATTGGCTAAAATATATTGGTATTATATGAGAGAGAGAGAGAGAGAGAGAATGTATCTGTCAGTGAGTCTGTTTATTTAAGAACTCATCCTAAACAGTAAGAGCTAGGACCACCAAATTTGGTAGGCAGCTTCCTCTTATCCTAATTTAAAGCAAGGTCAGAGTGTGGTTATGCCAGGAAAACTGGATGTGCCCAAAATTAAGATTGTTTTCTATAACATGGAAAGGGAGGGGAGGGCTGACTAGATGGACATGATAATGCACATTGACCACTGGGGGCAGTGACTGCCAGGGACAGCTATACTACAGAGTGATCACTGGGGGCAATCGCATCAGGAAGGGAGTGGCCAGCTAGGGACAGAGTTTGCCATCTTGTCAACTACCATCCCTCTCCCTCCACCTCCAGCACTGGACCAGGGGAAGGGGAGGGGCCCCACCAGGAGGGCCATGACACTCCCCACAGAAGCACTGCGGGGGTCATGCTATGCAGCTCCACCCCCTTCCCTCAGGAGCCACAGACGCACCCCCAGCACCAAAGAACTGCCCAGCATGGCCACACCCAGCTGGCCTGCGCTGCCCCTCCCACTTCGTGCCCCAGGCCACGCCGGGGGAGCACCAATGAGAGGACTGTGCAGCTCCCCCCCAAAACCCTGGTCCAACCCCATTCTCCCAGCTCCCCATGCACACGTCAGGACTCCTTTTTCTTTAGTGGTCTCTCCCCTTTCCCATCAGTGACTCCTTGGTGATATTGTGCTGGGCTCATTATAATCATATAGTAAATAAAAATCTAAAAGACAAGATATAACAAGTGGCAGTGACAAACAGAGCCAAGGTAGGGAAAAGGAGGGAACAGGATAACAACAAAATGTGCAAAATTCGTAGACATTCAGGAGCAGCAATTATAATAGAACCTGTCCAGTTATGACTGAACACAGTCCTCAAAGAAACTTAACAGATTAGAAAACAATATTTTGTTTTACAAAATTTTGCAACATTTTAATAGCTTGAGTTGCTAGTGACTTTCAAAAAAGGCAGTGTGCAATTTTTGTCAAAGATTACTATGCAGCCTTTCCTTAGCTTAGAAGATTACTTATTCAAAGTCTTTTTAGTTATTGCTAGATGCTTGAATCTCCAAAATCCTTGGGGTGAAAGGATGGTATCCCTAGTTTATTCCTGCTTCAAAACATGGGTGCTTCACTCTTGGCCTTTAATGAATGGTCAAAATCTTAAGACTTTGAAACAGTAGGAGAATGTTCAGAATTTTGCTGATTCTTCTTTACATTGTTCTGGCTTGATTCTTCTGGTCTGCTACTTAATATGCAATCCTCAGTTCTTTCTGAAGTTGGATCAGCTAGTTCAATACAGCCAAAGCACTCAGTCTTCTGTTCTAGTATGAATCATCTACTATTAATTCTTTATGTGCATAAAGACCTATTTCTCACTTGCTCCCTACATAAAAATTCAGAGATTTAATTCCACTGTTTATTGTTGTTGTCTGGACCATCTTCTAAATTTACTGGATCCTTGCATGTTCTGGCCCTTTCTTTCAAAGAATTTCTATCTTTCATCTGATGTGCATCACTTGTCTCTAGTTGTCCTTTTAAGATGACACTTCATATCATATAGAGACTTTCCGAGATTCCTCAAAATCTTAATTTTTGTTTTTCTTCATTTAAATCATTGTTCTGGGATAAGGATAGGGATAAGGGGTTCAGTATGTAGACTTCCCTGCAGAGAGAAGACTAGTGTAGCTCTCTCACCACAGCAGATGGGGGAAGGTCTAGGTTGTCTGCCTCCTGCACTCCCCAGCCAGACTGAAGAATGGAGCAAACTATGCACTTTTCTCTCCTTCCCTAAGGGAAATAGCCATCAATGTTCCTATACGAATGGGAGGAGGGAGCTGTAGCTCCCCACCCAGCCCTCCTTGAAGGGCGCCTAAGGGGTGGGAAGCTCAGGGCTGAGGCAGTCCCAGACAAAGGAAGGAGGGGAGGGGAGCTACAGCCCTCAGCTCCTTTCACCTGCCTAGTGATTCTTTTCTGTATGTTTTTGTGTGTCCTCATATGCATTGGGGGGAGGGGGTGAGCTTCAGCCCACTTCCTCCTCCTCCTGTCCCCCCAATATATCCAAACCCTTACCTGGCTTTAAGTTATGATGAAAGGAAGCTTCAAACCAAATGTGATGGTCCTAGCTCTTACCGTTTAGGAGTTCTTGAACAAACGGATGATGGACAAACAGAAAGACTTGCTCGCTCACAAACTCTCTCAAATATATAGTAGATCATGACAGCACATATGCTACTCAGTCCTACATAATAAAAATCAGTGTTGATAAGAACTGTCCCTGTGTTGATGTTTACAATATCAGACAAAAGAAAACCCAGAACAGAATGTCTTGTGCTAAACATTTGCCTTTAAGTTGTATCCCTTTTTATATCTTTTCTCTATCTTGGTTAGTTAGATTGTGAGCTGTAAAAGTAGAAGTGATTATTTCTCTGGATATGTACACAATACACATAATAGACCCCTAATTGGGATTACCAGAATATTAACAATAGTGGCTTAAATCCATGATTTTGTTGGGTTTATTTATTCATTCATTCATTCAAAAAAGGAGGTGGAATTTATTCTAGTTTAAACAGCATGCATAAGACAATGGAAAAACAAAATTTACTACATACAATGTAGGGTCCTTTATTTTCAATTTTCAATTTATTTAAAATTTTCCTGGGAATTTATCAGCTATTACTACAACAATAAAAACAAATGAAAATCAGTGCAAAAAACCCAACCAAACAAAAAAACCCAAAAATGTATTTCTGGGTATAGCAGGCTTTATTTTGGTGGACAGAAAGACAGAGGAAAGTGTATTCAGTAGATCTGTACTTCGAATTCCATTAATCAATATGGCTAGCTGCAGAACTAAAACGTAACTTAAAACACAATGCCACCTCTGAATTTATGAAAATAACATATCTCTAATCCCAAAATAAACATTTTCAATAAACAGTTTACTGTTATAGACTTAGAACTATTAGCCTATGTTTACATTTAATAACTGGGCCAACACCATTTGCAATTCATACACTCAACTAGGGATGTTAAATTTCGATTAATCAGCTAATTGAGTAGTAGAAGTAATTTCCATCGACTACTTGATCAGTCAACAAGGAGAAGGGGTACTCACTATCCCCGCTGTGCCTCTGCCTTTGAAATGTAATAAAGGTGCAGTGGGGAACCTGCACAGGGGAGGCAGAGGCACAGTGGGGAACCTGGTGTGAGTGAGGACTGCTTCAGTCCCCGCTCATGCGGGGTCCCTACTGCTGCACCTCTGCCTTTGAAATGTAGCAAGAGCCACAGTAAGACCTAGAGGTGCAGCGGGGAACCTGACGTGAGCCAGGACAGCTGATTCCCGGCTTGCGCCCAGTACCCCAGTCTACCGCTGTACTGTATCTTTCCTAATAAAGCAAGTTATTTTTATGTATGTGAATGATACAGAAGTAGGGTAAAAATAGGAAAAGGCAGAATAATACTTCTTGTAAAACTTATGAATTCTTAAGTAAAAATGGTTTTGAAAATGAAGGGGCTTAATAACATATGAAAAAAGACAAGGCATATAAGCACTACAGTTAATTAGAATCAAAAGAGTAACCTACCCAGTCAAGGCATATGTTTTTCCTTTAGCATCAGGATCCTGAATTGCACTAATAATTGCCTTGGCTACATCAACAACCTATGAAAAATATTAATATTAGTTTAAAATAACATTAGAGCAATAACTATGTGTTTTCTACAAGTGGCTTGAAAACAAGTTTTGTTTTGCTGCTCCTCCTCCCCCACCCAGCGCCCTTTTCTGAATACCTACATATACAGGTTGCTTCTCTGTTTTCTTGCCCAGAGCAATAAGTGGCACACCACCAAAGAAACGCATATCTGGTAAAGGAGATACATGAGTAACTTAAGAGTGTAATCTATGACTTAGAGCATTGGGCAATAACTAACACAAGATGCTTCAGAGCAAAGCAGGAGAGCCAAAAAGCACCCACACAATGTTGAATTACTATGGAGAGGGACTATATTTAAAAACTGCATGATCAGTCTTATTTGACCACAGTCTAAAATATTTATTTTCTACTACTGCAATTAGCAGTGCAGAACCCATACAACCTTAGGAGAGCAACATCAGAATTCCTAATTAAGTTACAGCTGAAGAATCTTTATTCTTGATGAGTTGGATTGTCTTTCTGGAGCATACTTCAAGTGTTGCACTCCACCACTGGCAATTGGATAAAGCAAGCAGAGAGTCTCTCTCATACTTCAGATAAAAACATGAATCCAACACTATAAAAATCACTTTTCAGAGTAGCTATTAAATATTATTTCCTAATAGCTGGAGATCTTAATTATGAGGTTCAATTTTATTTACATTATATAGATAACTTGACAAAGTACAGGAGGTTTTTAATACAAGTGTACTGGTCCCCTGAGAAGGGAAATTACTCCCCACTTCCCACTGGCTCTGGGGTTAGTTATACAGATTACATATTATTTTATCATAATACTTACTTGCATAATAATTGAAAAATCGGTCTTCTCTTCCAAACATCTCAGAGGGCTTCATAATGATAGCGTCCGGAAATTCCTCCCTCACTACCTTCTCTCCAACAGCCTGCAATAAATCAATATGAACAAACCAAACAACACCTCATTAATTTGCTCCACTCTTGACAGGCTGAGGTAACACAGAACAGAATTTCTTAATCTTTTTGATACCAGGAACGGGCCGATCAGCACAAGTCCACAGATCGGTTTTTGAGAAACTCTGATACAGAGTACTATCATATCATACTAACACTGCAAAACCCGAATATAAAATTCCATGAAGAACATTATTTCCATCTGGGCCATTTCGTCTTTGATATGCACTCAGTTTAAACAACATGCAGTTCCCAGGGCAACCCACAAAAGCACCATTTCTTTAATGGTACTCAGATATAAGTTACATAGGTAACTTCCTCCTTAGTGACAAGGTAAATACATAAAGCAAAGGAGTTTAAAAAATAGTTTGGCCTCATTTCTCTGACAAATACGGGGTTCAGAAGTTAGGAAAGTCACAGGCCCCAACTTTGCTATCAAAACAACTGAGTTGAAAAACTCTCAGTAAAGTTTAATCTGGGTTGCAGCCAAAATGTTTTCTAACATCTGGCTGGCCAATGTTGACAAAACCAAATTATTTTCTAGCCTAGTTAGAAACTATGGCTACAACTCATTTTAAAAAATTGTCCTAACATGATTTGGCCCCAGTTTTAAATATTGTTTTGATATTATAAAAGTCAGAGAGAGGCTTACCTACTCAAAAATGAGACAGAAATCATGTGAAAAAAGCAAGGAAACAGAAAAAAATGGTACCAGTACCTACTAAAGAGATTAAACATGAGTATGGATAATTGTGTTGCAAAAAAGCCTATGTTCAAATACAGGCAGTAATCACAATACAAAGATAGTATCTTTGAAGTCTTTGCATAATCTCATCTCACCATTCCTCATTCCCACCACCTGCTTACCCCACTCTTATGCCACACCACCACTGTTCCCAAATATCAACTAGGATTATAGGATAGAGTATAATTGAATTATACAACTATTCAATAGTCCCCAGGGGTGAGGCTGGCAACCAGTTTGCTCCTGGCCCCACCGGGAGCCCCCTGCCACCTTGTATCAGAGGCAGTAGCGCAGGGTGGCAGGCAGGAGCTGGTCTGCGAGGAGAGCGAATTAAAAAAAAATCGGCTCCCCACGAAGACCAGCACCCACCTGCCATCTCCCAGTGGGGGGGTCCAATCTCAAGCCCGCCAAGGCCAGAGGCTGCCCTGCGACAGCCTCCCCTGCCTCCTCATAGAGGCAGCAGTCCAAGAGTGGGGAGCAGACGGAGCCGGTGCTCGGGTGGAGCCAAATACCAGCTTCTGTCTCCTTCCTTCCATTCCTACTGCAATGTGGGGATGGGATGGCAGGCGGCTCTGCAGGAGCTGATACACGCTGGGAGACAGCTTCCCATGCCCCTCCTCACCCTTCCACCTGCCTCTCCTCACCTTCCATGCTGCTGCTTTTCTATTAGAGGCAGCAGCACGGGGGTGGGGTGAGGCAGGTGGCTTTCCGGGATCCGGTGCTCGTGGGGAGCTGGCACCTCACAGGCACCAGCTCTCCTCCCACCCCACTTTGCTGCCTCTGGGCAAAGGATTAACTGATAAACCCAGGCTTACTGGTTAATCATGTAGTCGACTACACGTTGACATCCCTGTCAACTCCTTTTTGCCAACCAAGACAGTTCTCGCCTCTTAATGAGAGTGGTAGTACATGCACAGGATGCTTGAGAACACAGGGGTAAAACAGGTTAGATTCAAGATTCCCTTTTTCTCTTTGAAATGCGTATGAAGAGCTAGGTGGGTCTGTACACACATTGAAGGGCACATTATTGAGTCCCAGGTGCCCTAATTATGACAGAGATCACATTTTATGACTTGTTCCCAACCAGAGGGAATATAACTAAGTGGACATAATTTCTAATGTAATCTCTTGAAATAGATCTGGCAAAACTTTTCAGTCTTCTGAATAAAATACAGATTGAACTCAGACTCACTTTATTCCTAAGGTATTTAGAAGGACTTTTCATGTCAGCATTCAAGTGAGAGATGTGAATAAGCTTCTCCACTCCAGCTTCTCTGGTTAGTTGGGCAATATTTCTAGGAATATTTACAAATTCATCTTCAAAACTGAAGTTTCTAAAATAAGAAAATAAATGTTATGTTAAGAATAACTGAGTCGGTTATCTGGTTCACTGTAACGTTTCCCGAACATATATTTCCTTAAACGAAGGGAGTCTTTGCATATTCAAGACACAGAAAATTTAAACTGCACCAAAGTAACACTATTTTCAGGTTTTATCTTGCTTCTAGTTAGACTAAAGCACAGCTCGATAAATTCCCTCCTCAGCTTGTCTGTGGCAATCAGGAAATTCATCCAGGCAATCAATCAATTTCAGCAGAAGCTAAAGTGAAGAGGCACTTGAATAGGAGCGGATGGAACACAGAATGTTCTCACTCACAATTTAGCATCCAAAAGGACATATACAAAGAATTTTAAATTTAACAGGTACCTCATAGACTGTCTGCTACAAAAGACAGGTCCCCACAGCACGGCAGATACACAATAACCTGGTAGAAATCCCAACAGACAACTACTGGCCAGAAACTGAAAAAGGAGAGAGTTGACTTCTCTTGCCTACACACTACCCTTAGAACAACCTCCTGCCTCCATAATCTACATATATCTTCAGAATAAATAGCATCTTCTAGAATTACTCAATGCCTAAACAGCATTGGATATGAGATTGATACTAATACTACGCAAAAAGGGCAGTATTTAATGAAAAGCTAGGCAATGGAGATTAGCCATAAAAGGAATCTCACTATTTCCTCCTGCCTTTTTACTTGGAATCATGACTACGTCAAGCTTGGGGAGGCCCTGTTTACACACACAAACCACACTGGAGCTCCTAAGAATGGCCATACTGGGTCAGACCAAAGGTCCATCTAGCCCAGTATCCTGTCTGCTGACACTGGCCAATGCCAGATTCCCCAGAGGGAGAGAACGCAACAGGTAATCCTCACGTGATCTCTCTCCTGTCACCCATTTATAGACAAATGGAGGCTACGGACACCATTCCTACCCATCCTGGCTAATAGACATTGGTGAACCTAACCTCCATGAATCTGTGTAGCTCTTTTTTTAACCCTATTAAAGTCCTAATCTTCACCAATTCTTTACCAAGATTAGTTGTGATGTGCATCCATATTTAAAACTATTTTTGGGTCAGCAAAGATGAAAAATGATCATGTCAAGGGGACAGGAGGGAGGAGAGGAGGAGAAAGAGAAAAGTATATACAGCCGCTGCCCATGTTACGAACAAGTTACGGAGCAACACTTGGTCCGTAACTCGAAGTGTTCGTAACTCAGATTCCATAGAGTTACATGGCGACCGCGCTGTTCATAAGTGCGGATCGCCATTCGTAACTCGGATCCGCATTTACGACCGCTTTGGTCGTAAGTGCGGATGGTCGTAAGTGGAGGTGGTCGTAACTCAGGGAGCGGCTGTATAGACTTGCCAACAGGTATTTCTTTCAATCTAAAATAAGCTTTAGTTTTTATGAGTTTAATAATTTATTCTAAATCCCACATATATTAATAAGTTATCTGTATAAAAAGAATAATATTTCTGAAGCTAATAAGGTATCCATGACAAAATCCCATGTGATAGAATGAGGATTTCAGTCATAGCTTTAGGAATTCTCCAGTAGTTAATCTCATTTATTAAGGTCTGCATATATTAGGCCAGAAATCAGTCCTGATTCAAAGTGGTTGTGTTTAGTCAGAATGCTAGGGGCTCCATTTGCTATAAGTTTTATGAACATTTTAACATTAAAAACGTAAATCCATAAAAATTGGTACACGTTAATGGCATAATATTCTTTCAGCAAGCTACCCACTAAACCAATATAAATTATGATTGAGAAAGCAGTAAATTCACTTCTTTGTAGTGGAGCAAAACTCATGCTCTGTAACTATGGTAAGAATATAAAGCTGGGATGCAGCTCACACTCAAGACTTGAGTTAAACCTTTGCCTACGCAGAAGAACGGACACACACAAGAATTCAATCTGGTCTGCTCGTAGATAGAGAGGGTAATCACAAACTAATCACATACTATATATGTGGTGTTAATTACGTTACTAAAATACTCAATGCCTGTTACAAATCTATCCATACAAAGACAAAGAAGAAAATTACTTTGTTTCCCATTCTTGTCCAACAAGATTAATGACCACATTGCTGTGTTCCAAAGCTCTTCGGGTAGAGTCTTTGTCCCTTGAGTCCCAATCCTGTTACCATAAAACCAAATGGGAAAAAATAAGAGACAATATGCAAACAGGTGTAATCAAAGAAAATTCACTTAACTTCAACATACAATTGAAATAGATAGCCACAGAGTTCCTACTTTATAAATGGATTACCACTTACTTGCTAGCATAAACCAAAAGGAATACTATTATTTTTAAAATCAAAGCCAAAAGACTCACCATGAACAGAATTTGCCCCAAGTCACCCATCAATCGAAGATGCATGAGGTCATACTGATCACAGCGATAGGGTATAATTATCTGTGATCCAATGCGCCCTAAAATGTTCAAAGGAGTATTTCTTAATTAAAATCAAACTGTTATATAAATATTAAAGGAAATGCTGGTGTTAATGTAAGATATTTCCTTTTTTAACTGCATAAAATAAAAAACTCAATAGATGAACTCAAATACCGTAAAATCCCGACTATAATGCGCACCTATGCATAATGCGCACCTACCTTTTAAACATGAGAATTCTGGCATAAACTGAACTCCTATCTATAACGCACACCCCGACTTTGCCGTATTTTGTCTTGCCTTTTTGCATTGCTGAGTAATCACACGTGAGCGCACGAGTATACAGTGCGCGGCGTTTCCATGCTCTCTTTGGGATGCCATGAGTTGTCGGCTATCTTACACGACTGCTGAAAAACTTGAAGTTGTTAGCTATGCTGAGGCTCATGGCAACAGAGCTGCCAGCCGTGAATTTGATGGCATAGCAGAGTCTAACATTCGGCTTTGGAGACAGCAAAAAGAGCGACTGCAAGCGCTGCCTCGGACGAAGATGGCTGAGTGAGGTAAAAGCGCTGCATATCCTGAGTTGGAGTCCAAGCTGGTTGAATGGATTGCTGAGCGTAGACAGCAAGGCAGTGGTGTTAGCATTGCGGAGGTTAGAATGAAGGCTTTGACCATTGCCAAAACGTGCGCTAACACAGCCGGGTTTAAAGCTTCGCATGGCTGGGGCAATCGGTTCATGAATCACCATGGCCTATCAGTCCGACGCCGAACAACAATCGCACAGAAGCTACCCACGGACTCAGACACCAAGGTACTACAGTTCCAAAAGTTTATCATAAAACTACGCAAGCAGCACTGCTACGACCTTTCATTAACTGGTAACGCAGATCAGACACTATTAAATTTCGATAATCCCTACAATAGAACGCTTGAAGTGAAAGGTGCCAAGACCGTCTCCATTGGTACCACAGGCCATGAAAAGTCTAGGTTTACCGTAATGCTTGCTTGCATGGCCAACGGAACGAAGCTGCCTCCTTATATTGTGTTCAAGCGCAAGAGAATGCCAAAGAATGTTATATTCCCGAACACCGTTCACGTGCGTGTTCACCCTAAAGGCTGGATTGACGCTTTAATGCTTGATTGGCTACAGACGGTTTGGGCGGCCAGGTGGACTTATGAGAAAGCGGTCTCTAATAGTTTTGGATGCATTTCGATGTCATCGTATGCCATCCGTCAAGAAAAGGCTTCAGCAGGACAAAACAGACTTGGCAATTATTCCTGGTGGAATGACCAAAATGTTGCTGCCGCTTGACGTGACAGTTAACAAGCCAATGAAAGATGCACTATGCAGGAAATGGAACACCTGGTTGTTGGAAGGTGAACATACATTTACTGCAGGTGGACGTATGCGAACACCGACGCTGCAAGATGTTACCCAGTGGATAGCAGATGTCTGGGTTGAACTTGATCCCGCTATCATAAGGAAGGGGTTTCTGAAAAGCAGCATCTCTAATGCTATGGATGGCAGCGAGGATGATGCCCTGTGGATGGATCCGAGCGACGATGAATCGTCCGAGGGCGAATTACCGGTATGCAAAGATGACAATGATTTGTATTACCTGGATGAAGATGTCGAGGGCTATACCCCGGAAGATATTGCTCGTCTGTTCGAGGAAGATTCTAACAAATGCAAATTCGAGGGCTTCGAAGATGAGTAGAAGATCAATTAACATATGGTATTTGCTTGTTTGTGCTGCAGTGTTGATTTCATTTGTTTAACTTACCTTTTTGAAACTGTGTATATAGTTGCTTGTCGATGCTAATAAAAATCAACTTAACCTCTGGTGTCCAGCGATTAATTAAGTGCCACGGAACCGCCAAATGAAAACTTTGGAAAAAAACTCCTATGGATAATGCGCACCCTGACTTTGACGTTAAAAAAACGGGAAAAAAGTGTGCACTATACTTGCGACTTTACAGTAATTGAATTTCCAGAGATAAGTTTTATGATCAGACCAGTAACAGCTTTCACACATCTGAGGATCTAGCGGTACACCACAAATAAATTACGTTTCTCACTAGCTTATTTTAAGAATTCTTTTACCAGTTATGGATGCATCATGGATCAAACCTGTAACTTTATAATAAGTTTACAGAAGTCAACTACATAAGAGAAATTCTCTGTAACAACAACACACATACTTATGTGAGTATTACAATATGACATGACTAACTAGCACAAGAAGTGCACTAAATCTAAGGATTTTATGGATTTTCATTGTGATTAATATAAATTTTGAAAACATGAGAACTGACCAGAAGCTTCACCTAAACCTAGAACTGGATTTTATGAATTTTAAAAAAAGCAATTTCCATTCAACCATTTAAACGATTACTTAAAAATGCGTGAAGATTCTTCTGCATTTCTGCATACAGAAATCTTGTGTAAATTAGCCAATTTTCATTTCTTGGAACTACATTAAACAAACAATAGGAATGTACCATAGAGAACAATCCTTACACTGGGTCCATCTCTAACCTCCACTAATCAGGACATTTTCAGACAAACTTTGTAGGCTGAAAAGATGTGGACAGTTTAGACAGACATCTGAACTTCTGAATGCTATTGTCAGGATACATTACCCAATCGGTTGATAACATATCGTCCCAGAAATCCTGTGGCCCCAAAGACAGTTGCCACAATGCCACTAACAGAGGAACGCCCGCTTCTTCCATGGGGGATCACAGCATAATGTACATCGCGATGCTGCTGCAGTACAGGAGATCCTGATGCAGGAATGCCAGAGCCTGAAATATACAATCAACGATAGAAAACATGTCAAGTTACTTCAAGAGTTATTACTACCACTCCACAAATAAAGTTGAATGTAGCTTACCATTAAAACTCTGATTTTTAAACCACTTCCCTTTATTTCCTTCCAAAGAAACCAGTTCCCCCCCCGGCCCCGAAAATTCCCATTCTACCCTAGCTTGAGATGTAGTATATCGTAGGAAGGTTTGGAAAAGTAAAAAAAAAGATACAGGATCAGTGTAAGAGAGTGGTATGGAGAGAACTGTAAAGGCATAACATAAACATCACAAGGAAAAGGGTTAACTAAAAGATTTAACTGATGTGGATAAACACCAGGCAGTTCCTGTAGGGACCCCAAGGAGATGAAATGTTCTTCTTCCCCATCCAGGCAACAAGGAAGAACTGAAAAACTGATCACTTTGTTATACTGTTTACAAGATACTTTCTAATAAGATTTTTTTGCTCTCAGCTATACAAAGGGCCATGGTGGAAAAATGCTCTGTTCATCTGTCTGTGCTACCAGGTGACAAGATGCATTAGTTTCTTTCCTGCCTCTTTTCTCTTTATCTTTAGCTAAAGCCTGTTATTTCTTAATTATATTTCCACCACACTTAGGAGACCCAATTAAGACCCAAAAATCAATTGTCTCAGGTGCTGTAAAAACAAAAAGATAGCCCTTGTCTCAAAGAGATACTATCCATTTATAAGTCATGAAACAACAGATGAAAATAGGCAGACAGACAATGAAGTGCAAGGAAACAATAAGACAACATTGGCCTTCATGGTAGGTAATGATATCAGTATACCAGCAACGTAATGTCAAATTTTTTGCAGACTTCATGGCAAAGAACAGTTTTAAGAAGGGATTTGGAGGACAATGATGAGGTTGCTGCAGATGTTTATGGGAAGTTCCACCCAGGCATGAGGGGCAGCACGGGAGGAAGCACAAAGCTGTTTTTACATGCATAAGCAGCAAAATTAATACATATAAACTGATTTGTGACTGGCCAAAGGAATACATCAGTGGTCCCCAACGCGGTGCCCATGGGTGCCATGGCGCCCGCCAGGCCATTTCTGTGCGCCCACCAAGTGATCGGGGCCGGCCCCACCCCCGGGTGCGCGGCACAGGGGCAGCGCCAGCCCCGAGCGCGCGGCACATGGGCGGCCCTGCCCCCAGGCGCGCGGTGCATGGGCTATGCTGGCCCTAGGCGCGCGGCGCATGGGCGTCCCCACCCCTGGGCACACGGCACAGGAGCGGCACCAGCCCCAGGCCCGGGGCACATGGGCGCTGCCGGTGCATGGGCGCGCGGCACAGGAGCAGCGCCGGCCCCGGGCACGTAGCGTATGGGCGGCCCCACCCTTGGGCGTGTGGCAAAGGAGCGGCACCGGCCCCGGGTGCCTGGCGTATGGGCAGCCCCACCCCTGGTGGTGTGGCACAGGAGCGGCGCTGGCCCCGGGAGTGCGGCACATGGGTGGAGCCAGCACCGGGCACGTGGCGTATGGGTGGCCCCGGCCCCCCGGGCACCTGGTGCGTGAGTGGGCCCGCCCCGGGCGCCCGGCAGCCCCAAAAGGTTGGGGACCACTGGAATACACGGTAGAAAATGATGAGTGGAGGAGCAATGATGGCATAGAGAAGGGAAATGAGTGGGCAATGGACTGAATGGCAATGAACGGTGTTTCCTGCTCCTATGGGAGATGGGTGAGTAAGAAAAGGGTAGCAAACTAACAGGGTAGAGGGAATGAAGAAATTTTTAACATTAAACTTCAGTAACATGTAACAGTGCAGGACTACCCTCTTGTGGGCCTTACATGCCAATGCAAGTTAAATTTTTGGGGCTTATTTTTAAAATTGGGTCATTCAAAAACAACAGATTTGTTACAGTTGCAGAGTCCAGTTAACACCATAAACAATTATAATACTTTAACACAAACATTTAACATCTTTTTCAAAACCTAAACATTAGAATCCCTCAAAATCAACATCTGAAGAATCTGCCAGTTCATCACGATCATCCGAGACACTCACGAGGATGCTAAATAGCGATTAATTTAACAATTGTGTAACCGCATCTGATAGAGAGGCAGCAGCATGGAGGGTGAGAGGGGCAGGTGGGAGCCGATACACGTGGGGAGCCAGCTTTGCGCATGTACCAGCTCTCACCTGTCTCCCTCACCCTCCATGCTGCTGCCTCTCTATCAGAGACACCAGAGTGGGGAGGAAGGGTGGCAGGCAGCTCCTCGGGATCTGGTGCTTATGCGGATCTGGATCCACATAGGCACCAGCTTCTGTCCTCTCCCCTCCCACCCCATATACAGGCAGCAAGGGACGGGGGGGAGTGCATGCAGTCGACAAGATTAACTGATAAGCCCAGGCTTTAATCTTGCCCCCTAATATCTACAAAGACACATACAAAGGTTAAAAAAAAAAAAAAAAGAGAGATTATAGAATCTAATTTCTTGCTCACAGGACTCACTGCAATATAGTGTACTAGAAGATTTACCCAGCGTTGCTGAGATCCTTAACTCAATTCATTTTCATTTTTGGGGGGAAAAAAATGAAAATGTACATTATTAATTTAATTCATTGCTCGGGGCATGGGGCTGTTGATGAGGGGATCAGTATGCAGGCTGCCCAGAAAGAGAGGAGTACCCCAGCCCTCTCTCACCGCAGCAGTTTGGGGCCAGGTGAGAAGCATCTCTCCATGACCTCTGCAGGACCACTGGACACAGATACCTTCACCTGAACTCCCCTGCAGAGTCTCATTGCTCCCAGACCTCTCTCCATATGAGCCCCGGTCATGCAGATTGCCCCCATACTCAATCCTCTGCCCGCCACAAAACTGTCTGCACACGGAACACTATCATCCTACACCTGGATCTCCCCACACAAAGTCCTTCCACCCTTGGACTCTGCTGATCCGAGTCTGCCTGTATATATTTAGTATACTTGGCATAGAAGGGCAGGCCAAGGGTTTTTCTAGAGCAGGTCCGGCAGTTGCACGGTGTCAGAGTCAGGCTTAACTACATCACCAAGTCCATGTCTGGGGCAGTGGCTAGAGGGTGATCTCCCACCTCTGTACAATAAGTGGCCTGTGCAACACACTGCCATGCTGGAGCCCTCCACATTTATTACATTACCAATAAAATGTGCAAAATTTTAAAATAGTATGCAGAATTTTTAATATTTTGGTGACGATATCTGAATTTTTGGTGTAGAAATCCCTCGAGAGTAAACTTTTGCCAGCAAATAGTATGTTGTTCAGGGAGATGGATGGGCTTATTTACATGCACAGCACTGCAGTCACTACTGCAGTGCTTTAGTGAAGACACTACCATGCTGACGGCAGAGCTTCTCTCATCTGTATAGCTGATCCACCTCCACAAGGAGCAGTAGCTGTATCGATGGGATAGAGCATTGTGTAGACTAGCAAGGAGGACAGTGTAACTACGTTGTTCAGGGGCAAAGATTTTTCATGCCCCTGAACAACATACATATATCAATGCAAGTTTGCAGTAAAGACAAGGGATGTTAGATATCGGGTAATTAAACTGTTGTGTAACTGCGTGAATTCTTATTGATTACACGACTATTTGATAGTCCCCAGGGGAGGGGCTGGCAGCCAGTGCACTCCAGTCCCAGGGAGCCCTCTGTCACCCTACTTGCTGCCTCTGCATCAGAGGCAGTAGCACAGGATGCCAGGCGGGAGCCAGTCTGTGAGGGTAGCCAGTTTAAAAACCAGCTTCCGAAGCAGACCAGCTGCCTGCTGCCCCGCGCTGCTGTGTCTCTTCTTTGGGGTCCAAGCTCCCCACTGACATAGGCTGCTGCGGGGTAGGGGAGGAGGATGCAGCTGAGCAACTTCTATCCATGGTGGCTTGAGCTGTCTGCAGACAGAGGCTGGTCTGGCAGCAGCCCCTATTCGCGGGGCGCTCGGACCCCTGTGGACAGGGGCTGCTGCTGGGGGCCAGCCTCTGCCCACAGGGAGCTCGCACCCCCTACGGACAGGAGCTGCTTCATGGCAGCCTCCTCTGCCCTCCCCCACACACTGCACTGCCACAGCATGGGGGAGGCAGGCAGCACTGCAGAGTCAGTACTGGGGAGCCAGTACTGGGGGAAACCGGCTTTTAAGCTGGCTGTCCCCAGCACTGGCTCTTGCGTCCCTCCGCTCTTGATGCCTCTAATACAGGGGCAGCAAGGGGAAGGGGAACTGCATGTAGTCGACAAGATTAACCAATAAACCTGACTTATCGGTTAATCGTATAGTTGACTATACTTGGATATCCCTCATAAAGACCTGGCCTACATAGGTAAAAATATTCCCTTAGTCAACATAAGCTCTCTATTATGCTTAAGTCCTATGCAGCACGGTTCAGGTTACAGGCCCCCACCTGGAGTTGAAACGCGCGCGCGCACGCGCACGCGCACGCGCACACACACACACACACACACAGCAGTGGGGCTCAGGTTTCAACTTTGGCATCGCCCTAGGGGGGGGTATGCTCAAACTTCAGTTTTCTTCCCCTCTCCCTCCTCCTTTTAGTTGTCAGAAGGGGGTCGAAGTGCTATGACATTTGAGAACCCCTGGACTAGCACATATGTCCAGTGCAACATAACCTCTGTCTAGGTTAGGGTCAGGAGAGGCGGTGCCTAACACTTGTTCTGTACCTAAAATTTAGGTCTACCTGCAACATGGAAAAGTGTCATGCCCTTTGTAACGCAGTTAGGCTGACCTATTCCCTACTGTAGATGCAGCTAGACTGATGGAAGAATTCTTCCTTGGACATAGCTATCTTTTCAGAGTGTGAGATTCACCATAGCAACAAAACAAATCTTTCTGTCACTGTAGTAAGTGCCATGAGTGCCTGGAGGAGGGGTTGGGGAAGAAATGGCCTTTTCACACTACCCCCACGTTGAAGTGTTGTTCCCCCATCAAAAATTATTGCCCATCTTGATCTACATTGTTGCAGCTATACTCCTGTAGCAATTATAGCACTACATACCCTGAAGTATATAGGGCCAACTCAATGCAGTCCTTTCAAGATAGATCTTGCATTGAACTTTATCATGATTTCAGTGTTTTGCTCTAGCTGTCCAGTCAATAATCACTGTAATGGTTTGTAAATTTAAATCTCAAAACTGTAATCCTATAAGCTTTTCCTAGCACTCCACAAAATTAAGTATTTTGAGAATCAAATACAAGGAGAAAAGATAAATCTATGGTGAGATCACACTCTACTGGATAGAAATGGAGAAGAGAGATGGTGGGGACACTGAGCTTGGGGGGGGGGGGGGGGGGGGAAGAGGTGCGTGTGTGTGGAGAGAGAGCAGTGGTCATGCTAGGCATAAGCAGCTTCAAGCAACTCTAAGGACTCCTCTTTAGTATTATCTCCAATATACAATTACTCTTATTTAACAGGGACTTTTCAAAGTGTATTAGCACAGGCAAACACTGCCTTTATGCCTGTATCACCGGGTATGCAGTGTGTAACTGTAGGCATTTCAGTCCCAGGATATTAGACAGCCAAAGCAGGTGAAGTAGCATCTTTCATTGGACCAACTTCTGGTGGCATATGGACTAAACAGACATCCTGGGTTTCCGGCCTAGTACAACAATCTGCAGCCCACTAACGCCTTCTTTCTGACCTAGGATGGCACACACGTCAGAAGGCCACCCTGTACTAACAGTTTCTGCCAAACACTCTGGCCCGCCTTACGCTCTGCTGCGACACTGGCTGCCCCTTCCCCCAGCCCTGCAGAAGAGGGCTCGGTGGGGCAGGAAAGCCGCCCCCTCTCGGCAGGAGACGCGGGCCCAGCCAAAGCCTCCCCGCCCCGCTAGTCCAGCGGCCGCTCCCCCCGGGCTCGCAGACGCTGCTTGCAGCGGGGCGGGTTTCCTGCGGCCAGTGACTGGCAGGGCGGCGGCGGCATCTCCGGGAGCGGCCCTGGCCCCGGCCCCGAAGCGTCCCCCGAGGTGGCCAGGGCTCCCCCCTTGCTCGTTTCCGGGCAGGGCCCCAGCAGCGCGAGCCCGGGAGCGAGTCCGGCGGAGACCGGGGCCGGGCTGCCTCGCGGGATGGGGGGGCGGCGGTGACACTCACCCGCCCTTGGCAGCAGAAGGAGGCCGCGGGCAGCCCGAAGACAACCAGCCGCCGCCGCCATCTTCCGCTCCCACAATGCCCCGCGCCTAACGGGTCCTGCGCGAGGACAAGCTTCCCTCCTCCGCCGGCCCCTGGGCGCAGCGCGGGGCGGGGAGGGGTGGGGAGTAGAAAGGTCTTCGAGCCGCGCATGCGCCGCTGGGCGGGAAACGGCTCCGGCCTCCCCGCCGGGCGCGAGACTCGCCATCCCACAGCCCGGGCCCCTGGTCTCGCTGGCCAATCAGCGCCTCCCTCGCCCGCCGCAGGGCGCCCATCGCCATAGCGTCGCGGCGTCTGAAAGACTCGCCCTTCCCGCAGCAGCCTGCTCTGTCCCGGCCCAGCGGGCAGCTCCCCTGCCCCCCACTGGCGTCTGGTTTCAGCCCTCTTCCGCCCCTGCGGGTCCAGTGCTCCTAGGGGCTGGGCAGGGTTCCCTCTAGTCTCCGTCCATGTGCAGAATAAATGTGTATGTGCACCCAGGCGTGTGCAGATGTGCACCACTGGTAGAAACAAAAACACCTGATCAGCTAGGTGGCATTTGAAACTCTCCTGCCTGGCTGCACAAGCGCAGGGCTTACAGGGACCGCTGGGGTGGGGTTTCCTGTCCCACCCTGTGTGGGTGGAATCTCAGCAAGGTCCCCGGGCCCTGCTGTAGAGGCACAGGCTCTTTGGCACATGGCTTTGTCTGCATGGCCAGGCGGAGGTACAGGCCAGCTTCAGTGCAACCATGCAGTCTTGATGAGCCACACAGTGGCCAAGCTGCTTTAGTAGGGGATCACTGTGAAAAGTGGTAAGGCTAGCACCCCACACGCACACTCCTTTTCTCTCTTTTGCAGCCTCTGCTCCTTAGAGCAAGTGCAAAAATCTTGGTTGGTGGAGGGGATGTGCATGACACCACCACTTCCCCAATTGCCCCCAAATTGATTCCTCTGCTGTCACAGAGCCAATGTGGGCCTGGATTGCATGGAGGTCATGTGAGACCCTCAGGGAAATTTAAGGTCACTGGATAATCCTAAATTAGGACCTTTTGAAAAACAATATTAGGTGAATTTCATTGGTGGTTTAATAGTGAGGGAGAACAAGTTCCTTTGTTTATCTTCAAATGTGGACCACTTCTAGAAATGAAGTGGGGTTCACACTCTAGCTAGTTTAGGTTTGGATTCTAGAGTTCTACAGAAACTTCCATTAAATTCCAGAGGAAGTTGGGCACCTACCTCCCTCAGGTATATTTGAAAATTGTAGTCTCAGTCTTTCTCAAGGGACTGCTATTTGAAGGTATTTCTACTTCTGAATGCCTGCCCACAAAGGGCATTTCTACACTGCAGGGCAAAAAATTGAATTAAGATACGCAACTTCAGCTACATTAACTGCGTAGCTGAAGTCAAAATAGCTTAATTCAGCTTTTGACGTTGTCTACACAGCCAGAAGTCGAAGGAAGAACACACTTCCTTCTTCCCTTATTCCTTGTGAAATGAGGGTTTCAGAAGTCAGAATAAGAAGTCCTCCAGCTCGACATTACTTCAAAATAATGGCTTACTGTGTAGATGCGCACTTTGTTATGATGTTATTTCAAAATAATGCTGCATTGTAGACGTGCCCAAAGAAAGGAACCGAGACCAACAATTCAGTCACAGTAACATTTGGTCACTACTGAGCTGCACTGATTTAAACCATATTTATTACTTGTTCATTGAACCACCTTGTCCTACTAAACTCATCTTAAATGAACATTATCAATTATGTGTATGCTGCATATTATCTGTCTGTTAAGACACTCAGCAGTTCTACCAATCATAACTTATTCCTCCTCCAGTTTTTCAGTTTTTCATCCTTAGACTATTGCTGTAAATGTTGCAACATAGCCAAATACAAGTTCTCTAAGTCTACTACATGCACTTTTACAGCATGGATTTTCCAACAGATTCCTTCTGCTTTTGACTCTATCTTGAATACAAATGACCAGTATTTTATAATCTTGCTTAGCTCATTGTAATGATCACTCATGTTAATTCAAAACATTTATTTAAAAAATGAATTTAGAGATGGGGAAGACAAAGATCTGTTCCAGTAATTGTGGACGTATAAGAAGCACACTTCATGCACATTGAAAAAAAAGCAGGATAGTAAATGGGCTAGAATATGATCTCATGCAGGTATAATTTCTAAGTAACCTTTAAGATCTTTTGACATATACTTCCGTAAAAGAATTCATATAATATGGTGTTTATATTGGCTTAAGTGGACTTAATCCTAATACACATACGTAAGGGACAGTTTATCCTGCCCACGTCCAAGTTAATTGCAAATGTATTGTTATTAGGACTGTCAAAGGAATACAAAAATTGTGATTAATCATGGAATTAAAAATAAATGTATTGATTAATCATGCTGTTAAACAATAATAGAATATAATTTAAATATCAATATAAAATGAGCACTATACATTTTATATTCTGTGTTGTAAGTAAAATTAACATATTTGAAAATATAGAAAACACCCAAAATATAATGCATTTCAATTGGTATTCTATTGTTTAACAGTGCAATTAAAAATGTGACTAATCACAATTTTAATTGTTATTAATTTTTTGAGATTATAGTGTGGTTTAACTGATTAATCAACAGCCCTAATTGTTCTGGAGTAGGCCAACCTCTCTGTAGGTGTAACCGTCACACTGCATGTGTTATGCTAGCTGAAAATTTGGGACAGTGTTAATCTTTTAATGGGCAAACAGTAATGCTGAGGTAGCAGTTTAGTACTAAAGGCAATATAGTCTAGATTCTGAAATCCTTACTTAATATTCTCAGAGCGTTCTCAGACACAAAGTTCATTCCAGTCAATAGAAGTTTTGCTTAAGTAAGGTCTGAGTCTGACGTCAGAATCCAGTAAATACTGTATGCCCACATGGAAATCATGGAGAACTAGCACAGTTGGAAACCAGTCTCATTTTAACCTCAGAAATGTAACTCGTGAGTATGTACTTTAGACATCTAAATAAAAGTGAATTTTAAGGATTGCTGAGCACCTACAGTTCACATTGTCTTCAATCTGTAAAACTATTCAGCTCCCAAGCAGCTGTATGGTTGTTCTCCTTTTCTTCTCCCAAACTACAAATCCTCTGGTTGCCTTATACTTAATATAGACTAGAAGCTCTGTACCACAAGGACTCTATCTTTCTTTGTTTTAGAGTGCCATGAACATGTGTGCTGATACATATATAAAGTAATAATGCTGGGATTTATTTTCATATTGAGCAATGATGGATTGTGACCGAGACAATAGATTTAACGAAGATGCGGGTTCTGTTCCTGACTTTGTGACAGACTTCCTCTGTGACTTTGTGCAACTCACTTTCCATCTCTGTGCCATACATTCTCCTTATATAAAATGCTTTCCTGTTTCGCAGTGATGTGAACATAGATTTGCTAGTTTGTCAGAAATGCTCAATTACTACAGGGATAGTCATTTTTACAAAGCCTATCAAATAATAAATAAATCCTTCTTGCCTTGATCTTGCAATGTGTCCCATTAAAATTAATGGGATTAGTTGTGCGACTCAAAGTGAATAGGACTTGGCCCTTTATATTTTAAAAACGTTTTGGGAAGGCAAAGCTGACAGAGAAAGAACTTACTATATTTGAAACATAGGAAAGTAAAAACGAAAAAGTCTAATAATGACTGATCACCTGAGGATCTGGCAAAAAAAAAAAAAAATCACATACTGTAGCAGTCATATATTTGTACCCCATTCCCTGCTGAACCCCAACAAGGAGAAAATGTACTGCAAACTCTGTATTACTTCATGTGATAGTAGAGCGGGGGATCAGATGTACATTGTATGTCTCCTTTTCCATTTGCCCACCTACCCTAGATCTTGTGGTGGTATCGTTGCTATAGAAACACTGATGTCTCCAGAAAGCGTTGTGATGTCACTCTACATTCTGACAGGAGGAGGTTAAGTGGGTGACCACAGCTGCTGTCTTGCAAGAACATCCTAGCAGCTTACTTGATAAAAGTGTCCTTTGAAATCCTTTTGGGCCTTCCACTTCGATGGCGCAGAGGTAGGAAAGTCCAACTGGCTTTTTATCCCACAAGTTATTAAATATGAGGATTAAACAGTAACATAGAGCTTTCTTATGGGCCTACTCAAAATGGACTAAAGTACAGATTACTCAGTCTCATTAAGGGGGAAAAAATTAGTTCACGAGTTACTCCCTGCAGGTTCCTCTTATTTGTATCATCACCCAGTGAATTGATCCAGATGGCTCAATTTTCAAAAACAATAAAAAGTTCTAAAGCTATTTCCTGAGTTCTCCCATCCCCATTTTTCCAAGGCTCTTGTCCCCAGTTTGTCATCTGTATGTGCGGCAGGGTGGGGAGCAGATAATCTCTACCTTCAGGATTGCTCACATCTCTGTTAATGATCTCAGAGAAGTTTGGCTGGTGGCTAACAGTACAGAGCAGAGCTCCCCAAAATGTGAAGCACTTCCTCCAAAGGGGAGCATAGGGGAACATGGTGGGGCAGGGCCTGGGATAGCCCACATTGTAGACAGAGAGGGACTACCAGCCAGTCCCTCCCTACCCCCAGCTCTGCTCTGGCCCGGCTCCACCCCAGCCTTGTGCTCAGTTTCTGGCTCTGGCTCCAAATCTAGCCTGGCTCTGCTCCCAGCCCCAGCCTTGGCCACTGGCTGCAGGAGGGCAAGGCCAGGAGCAGATCCACACTTAGCCACAGGCCTGGCTGCCAACCCTTACTATTGCCACGCTACAGCTCTGCTCCCACTCTCACCCTTATCCCTGGCCCCTAGCTAGGGTTACCAGATGGGTTTCAAAAAATACTGGACACGTGATCTCAGAACGGGAGGGGGAGGGGGACCGGCCGGGAGGGGGTTGGTGGGAGCAGGGCTGACTGGGGAGATCGGGGCGGAGGGACCAACCAACAGGAAGAAGGGCTGGCCGGGAGGGGTTGGGGAGCAGAGCTGGCCGGGGCCGGGGGCTGGCTGGTGGGAAGCAGGGCTGGCCAGGTGGAGGTCGGGGGAAGCGGGGCTGGCTGGGGGAGATTGCAGGGGGGGACCGGCTCGCAGGAAGCAGGGCTGGCTGGAAGAGGATCAGAGGGAGTGGGGCTGGCTGGGAGGAGAGCGGGGACCGGCTGGTGAGGAGCGGGGCTGGCCTGGGCACACGCAGATCCTGGGGTGCTGCCCGTCCCGCTCACAGTCCCGGCGGGGCGCATGGGTGAGTCCAGCCCTGGGGATTCCATCCTGATCCCGCCCCCGCTCCCGCTCTCCTCCTCTCTACTGTGTAGTGGCATATGCCTGGCTAATAGACACGCTCACACAGTGTGAGCATGTCTACCAGCCAGGCAGTATGCAGCTACGTACTGATACTTCTGATAATAATAAAACTTACTTAATTAGAAAATACCGGACATTTATATGTCCGGTATTTTCTCAATTTGTTTCCCAGACAGAAAACTCAAATACCGGACTGTCCGGTTCAAAACCAGACACCTGGCAACCCTAGCCCTAGCATAGCTGCAAACCCATCCACAGCTGTGGCCCCAGAGTAGGCCCCCTTATCCCTGTCCATGTCCCTTCTAAGGCACTGCCCTATTCCCAGCCCTGGCAGTGGAGGATTTTGGGTGAGCTTGATTTACTGACTTATACTGGAGAAACCAAAGTTTGGGGAACACTGGGACACAGTATAGTGTACCGAGATAGAAAACGTCCTTGGAACACAACACGTGCAACCAGAACAAAGTGATTGGAATGCTGTCCATTAATCTCTTTAACACAAGAGGTTAAAACTTCCTTGCGTTAGATTAAAAACTCCCAGAGCAGTACATGGAAGAATACAAGAGGACAGACTTCAGCTATAGAGACCACTGCATATCATGATGGCATTTAATGTCTCTCTTCTGTTGTTACTTGTCAGTCAGTAACTTGTCAAACTGCCTGGAGTTTGATTGATTGCTATAGATGACAGATAGCAAAAATGAGTTATAGATATTACTGGGGGAGGCAGTGTTCCCTATTGGCTACAATGTTAGATTAGTGCCTGTGATGGTGCGTCGGGGTTCCCCCGACTCCTGCACCCCTGTAATGGCACGAACAGACTCCACCAGCCAGTAGAATAGAGGGAGTTTATTGCTTCTCCAGGATACAGCACAGCCTAGATGTAATCTGGTTACAGGGCAGGCCTAGGATGCCTCAGCCCCTCTTTAGATGGGGGGGGGGACTGGGCCCCTAAATCCCAGCCCCTTGCTTAGGCTGCTTCCTCCATGATACCAGACAGAAACTGCCTCTCCTCCAGCCCTGCCCCCCAGCCAGGTGTTGGTCTCCGCCCTCCTTCCTTTGTCTCCCTCCCTGGGAGGCTGAGCCTGGGTATCTGGGTTAATACACATTTGGGAGAATCAGTGAGAATCTCCCATTACAGCGCAGGGGGACCCGGGTCACAGAGCAGACAGCACCCCCACTACGCCACAGTGCCCAAGAGACTTTGCTTCTAGTCCCCCTTCTGCTACTATCCTGTTAAGTAACCCTGAATAAGTCACTTCATCTCTCTGTGTCTGTTTCTTCATCTGTAAATGAGATAATGAAACCTCTTTTATTACTCTTTTAAAACTACTGATGAAAAGGGCTATAAAAATGCAAGGCATTATTTATTAATTGTCACTTACTATTTTTCCCCTGGTAGCCTATTTTGGGGACTGACATCTCAACTCTGCAATTTCCCCAGTTATTTATGTCTGTTGATCATTATTTTACTTTTTTATATTTTGTCTTTTCCCTAATTAGCCCTTTAATAGCAGAAATCTCTTCCTGCTTCATTTTTCTCTTGCCACAGTGGTAACATAAATTGAGTCTGCCTCAGCTTTTCCCACAGAATCCCTTTTCCTATAATATATTAAAATCTTTGGAAAAAGCAGATGTGTCCAGCTCACAATCAGACCCGTTCAATAAAATTATTTTAGCACCCATGTAAAGATGAGCTTTTAGCTGGGCAAATACTGAATTGAGAACTGTTTGTTATCAGGCTAAATTCAATCTAGAATCTACTTTAATGAAACCTGGTGTTACAGCTAGGGTATGTCTACAGTGCATCCTAGGTCGAAATAAGAGACGCAATTTGAGCTATGCAAATTGCGTATCTTATTTCGATGTTATTTCGAAATAGCTTATTTCAAAATTTGGCGCTGTCTACACAGCACTTATTTCGAAATAAATCACTATTCTGAAATGTCCCTTACTCCTCATGGAATGATGTTTACAGGGACTTCGGAATAGCAAGCCCGTTATATTTCAAAATAATGAGCACGCTCAAAAGATGCGGAACAGCTATTTTGGGCTACCTCCAGTAGCCCGAAATAGCACTGCAGTGTAGACATAGCCCAGAAACCAGGACCCTGAGTCCAACAGGAGGAAGGTGGATGGGGGGCACTGATCAGCCCCAGACTCCTTTGCATTGGGTGTAAAAAGGTTAGTTGGAGTTCCACACAAAGTATGAGGAAGCACATCCTCTACTGTAGAAAGTGAAGAGTTTTTTAAGCTGCCCCCATTAAGTAGAAACCTTAAGGAAAGCAGGGGACAGTAACACTCCCTGCTCTTCCTGTGGTTCAAGGATGTAAGCTGGATGAAAGGAGGAAGTATATATTACACGTTTCAGTATCATGCTCAGGCAGTCTCTCCCAGCAGCACCCAAGTAAGACATTGGAGTGAATGATTAGCAAAACTCATCTATTCCTGTCATCCATACTGTGTGGGTTTTAACACAAGCAGATTGTCTCTTACAGTAACAAAAGGGTATAATTTGCTGTGCTTGGAGGAGAATTCACTTTCTGTATAGGCAAAGAAATAATATTTAAGGGCTCTGCCAGGAACAAACTTCTAATTTATAGTCAAAGCCCCTAAGATTAGGGATGTAAGCGACTAGTCAACTACCTGATAAGCATATGCTTATTGGATAGTCGAGTAGTGACTTGACCAGTTCTCCTCCCCACCTCCCCACCCCCCCACCCGCCACTGCCTCTATTAGAGAGAGAGGCAGCAAGGGAGGAGAGAGCAGGAGCCGGTGCTGGGGGGATTTCAAAGGCAGAGGTGCAGCCAGGATAACAAACACCCCACCTCCCACCAGGATAATGAGCGCCCCACCTCGATGAGATTACCCAACTAATCGAGTAGTCAATGGAAATTCTATTGACTACTTGATTAGCTGATTAATTGAAATTTAACATCCCTATCTAGGATCACTGCATCTCTTGAGTGTCCTGTTCTCACTTTGTAGCTAGACCTGCCCACTTGCTTTTTAGCAGAATGGGGGGTGCAGCAGCTTGTTCTGATGTTTGCCCATTTCCTTTTCCCTCAGCCAAGGCAGCTTTTCTGTCACCAAAGACCCGTGGCCTATGTTCCTCCAGTACAACTCAGTGAATCAAGCCTATTCTCTGCATTTCACGGGCTTAGACAATTTGAAATTTAATCATCTTAAAAAAAAATAGATGAATTATTTCAGCTACTGCACCTATCCCTGAGTCTCCCTGATAATTTTTGTAATTTTGTATTAATATTTTCCTAAATTTTTACTCCCACTTGTTGTCACATGAACAAGTAAAGTAAATTGACTAGAAAGGGGAAATAGTGAAACAGATGATAAAAATGCATCAAATGCACCAAGTGAATAAATGGAAATAATCAAGATTGTTCTTTCTCTAATCTTTCAGCTACATTAATCTCAAATGGTACTTGTAATAGTAGACACAACATATTAATAAAGCAGTGTAATTTTTAGTTGACGATTTATCATTCCCATAACCACATCTCTATGGACTACTCTGTGTTAAGTTTGATCTAGATTCTATAGCACTCTAGTACAGTAGACTAGGAATTCTGTGGCATTTTTTTAGTGTATTTTATTTAGGAAATATGCTAAAATGGAGTGTTCTTGTGGGCTTTACACACATGCCTAACTTTACACACTGTGAGTAGTTCCACTGTCGTCAGCAGGACTACTTTCAGCATGTAAAGCTAAGCAGATGCTTAAGTCTTTGCAAGACAGGGCCTGAAGGCAGTTATGAGTCTAAATCCTTCTGAACCAAATGAATAATACCAACAATACAATATCTTTGTGTTAATTTGGTATTTATTTTAAGTTTCCTCATAATGTTTACCTTCATGCAAAAGCTTTTATTGAAAAAATGGAAATCACTAGCAGGCTTGTCTAAACAAATGATGCATGACAAGCTGAAGTGTAAATTTACAGTGCATTACCTGCCACACATTAACTACCCATATGGAGTTTCCCCATGCATGTTGACCTACCTCTGTTTCAAAGCAGAGTAGGATCATAGCACACAAAGGAACTTTTAGGCTACATCTATACTGCAGCCTTCTTCCACAAAAGCTTATGCAAATGAAGCGCAGAGTAGAATATCGTCACGCTTCATTTGCATAATTAATTAGCAGCCATTTTTGCACAAGAGGTTTTTGCGCAAAAAAGAGCTGTGTAGACGGCTCCTTTTTGCGCAAAAACACCCTCTTGCACAAGAGCTGTTCTTCCTGAAAAAATGCTCCTACACAAGTCCTTTTTGTGCAAAAGACTCTTCCTTTTGCTGCTAATTAATTATGCAAATTATGCAAATGAAGCACAGCAATATTCTACTCCGCACTCCATTTGCATAAGCTTTTGAGGAAGAAGAAGGCTGTAGTATAGACATAGCCTACGTGTGTGGCAACAGGGCAACACAGATAATGAGTGCACAGCACCCTTAGAGCACTGTATGTAGACTTACCCCCCCAGCTTGCTGCATGCTAGCTATTCATCTGGATGAGTCCTTAAAAAAAATTTAGGCAGTAAGCAGGAAATATTTGGGCAGGGAGCTTGTGAGGCTTTTTGGCAACTGACAAGGTTTTGGAGGCAGTTAATGTTTGAAATAAGTGCATTAGCTGGATGTGAAAATGATCAGCAATGCAATAGTCAATAATGTTGATACTGAATTTTGCATAATTAGATTTTCAAATTAATGCATTTCTCAGAGCTGTGGTTTCAGGATATGTGCAGACTCACGCTGAGAATGGACAACACTGTGCCACTGTACACACTGTTCAAATGGGGATGCTGTTTTTACTAGTATTAGGCCTAGGACTCGGGAGCATAATGCTGCAGCAAGTCCACAACTACAGAGTACAGGGGATCTTGACCATACCCAATTAATTATTATTTACATCTAAACCATTATTGTATTATTCTGCAGTTTTTCAGCCTTCCTTCTTTTTTTTTTTTTTTTTTTTTTTTGACTGCAGCATAAAGGTTAGAGAGCACTATCTGAAAGTTTAGAGAGTTTAGTCCTGAAATGTTTCATTTTTTTCTGTCCCAGCAAGATTTTATTTCTGGCATCCAATCAGGCTTCAAAAATTGACACTGATGCTGTTTGTGGTTTTTTATATTTTCAAGTATATGGGGCTATTTCTAGTCTATTTTCAGGTTGGATGGAAAACAGGAAGTTGATGCTGTCACTTTACAAAGATGTCTTAAAACTGAAATATTTTTCTCCTTTTATAGGTTTTGATTTTACATGGCTGCCTATGGGAGCAATTCTCAGAAATTGTGAGGAAAATCACAATTTTTCAGAGACTTCTCTTGGGTCTCAGAACGTGTCCTAGAAAAGAGTGAGTTTGTTCATTCTATTTGAACTTTAAATAACTTTTTTGAACAATAAAACTCAGTACTGGAAATGTTGGGAGAAGTGTCTTGAAGACAATGATTAGTTTAGGATTTTCTGCTCTTTGTGAGTGCTTGTCTAATTATTCAGTTGTCTGGATTTTCAAAATATGTAGTCTTCCCTTACACAATCATGGTTCTGTTTTCTGGCAGTTGTATCTTATGTCAGGCTGTGGGTTTTAAAAGAACCTAAGGGAGTTAGGTGCCCACTCTCACTGAACTGTCTTTGAAAATCCCAAATGCAGTATGCATCCCTCAATGCCTATCTAAATCCATTGTTCCATATACACAATCCCCTCTGAAAAAATTGTGCTTAAAGCAACATTGCTATCTTGAAATTCTGATTTCTATCTGAAAATGTATCTTCTGAAATCTCAAGTAACAGCCTGATGTTTCTATAGCTTGAAGAATTTAGTGTGTGCAAAGAATTGCCCTTGATTTTTCTTCAGTTTATTGGCTAGGAGTCATTATTTTCTACTGAATGAGAGGGTACTGCTTTGAGTTTATCTCTGGTGTGGTGAAGGATCATGTGGTATCAAGAGACCCCGTTTTGGATATATCTACTGCAGATCATCACTGATTGTCCCCAGCATTGTCCACATTCCTTTCCCTTTCCTATCTGTGCCTCTGATTTGGGTTTTCTTTCCACTTCATCATAGATGACCGAAAACGTTGACTGGTTACAGAGCCAAAATGGACTCTGCAAAGTGGACCGCTATACTCCAGGAGGCGAAGAAGAACAGAACTGGACAGTAAGAAAAGTGTTGTTTTTTTAGAATTATTTTATAAATCTATTTGCATAAAAAGAACAGTTTAGAAAAGTAACCGACAAAAATGCCATTGAGAGCATGAAAAGTTATTTGTGTCTATGTAGATATATTAAAGAAAGGTAAATGTTTTACTTCATGAATTAGTTAGTTAACAGGGCACTCTACATTGCATTTAGATTTTCAGCCATGTAATCAAACAGGCCAGATTTGTGTAGTTATATTTAAAGTTTGGATTTATTTGAATGGTTTTATTCTCTATTTGTACGTTTTATTCCTTCAGTGTAGCAAGGATGTAGCAAGCAACATGGTTGTTAACTGGTCCCATACAATAAGGGATTTACTCTCCAAATGAGAGGAATTGGTGTTCAACTCCATATATTGCAAATAGTGTAAAATTATTATTCAAGAAAATGTGATCAACAGTTTTTTCATTACAATTTGGTATAAACATTACCTTATTTTCTAAAATAAAATATTGCATTTTTCCCCCTTAGGCCACTTAAGGGTTCATTAATAGAATTGGTGAAGGTGGTGGGGATGGTTCTCCTATCCCGTGAAAATTTTTGAGACTTTGAAAACGGTCCTATTCCACACTGGGACAAAACCTGAGACTGTTCCAATTTTTTCCTGAAAAAACAGACTACAAGAGTTTGACCCCAGAGTCTCTAGTTGCTAAGGTATGCATCGGGTATGGGGAAGCAGGGTACAAATCTCTCCTCTCTCATGCTTCTATGTCTCAGGCAAGTGCCATGACCACCAGGTTGTTGTGATATAGGTCTTACTATGGTTTCAGCCAGAAAATTTTCTTAATGCAAGTTTTGTCAAAATTGGTACATTCCTATGAAAAGCTTCAGTTTTCACAAATCTGCATTTTCCAATGAAAACCAAATTGTCCAAAAATTCACAACCAGTTCTATATAGCAATATTGCATAATGTAGTTTTTGACACAAGCAGGATTACCTGGATTGCTGCTAGGTGCCAATTCAGAGAACTGTTATGCATCTCTCAATATTGTGCATTATGCGTTAGCTTTATGGCTGGCTGATGTTAGTTTAATTTCAATGAAAATTTAGTTGTTGAATGTCTATCATCAGTCATCTTGCTGATAAACCTGGGAACAGAACATGTACTCGAAGAAAACATAGGGTACAATGACTCTCTCTATCTTTGGGTAAATAGTGAGAAAATTTATTCACAAATGTGTTGAGATCAACAACAATTTACTTTTAACTTTGTTCACTTCCATTTTATAAGCTCTTTGCAAACATTCATGCAAGCAAAGTTTGTTCAAGTAAAAGTTCCCCCAAAGCAGTATTTCTGACTAAAACCACAGATTTGTTTAATACATTTGTCAAATAAGTTGTTAGTTGTGGTTTGTTCATCCAGCTCTTTTACCCAGAATGCCTTGATACCACCAGAAGCTGTAATTAGAACCAGCTTGCTAATGTGTGGTAAAGCTTATGGATAAGATAAGAGGTACATGCCATCAAACTATGTGAATTTGATTATGGTTAAACATGTAGATGGTATCATGATCTTTTCGAGGGTACAACCCACTTCTTCAGCTGGGTTATACCCAAGAAAACTCATGATACCCTCTATATGTTTTGTTAGTCTTTAAGGTGCTGCTAGATTATTTGTTGTTTTTTAAAGTTTTTCCAGTTACAGACTAACTCGGGTACCTCTCTGAAGCTTTTGATTACGGTAGTTCTTAAAGTAAAGGTGCTAAGAGAGTTGTTAGTAGGTTCAGTGTATAAAGTGAAAGATTACAAATAAATATTATTTAGGCCTAAATTGTGCTCTTTTACACTGGTGTAAATCCAAAGTAACTCCACCAGATTCAATGTTCCACATTCTGCTATACTTGCATGAGTCCATACTAATGACACTGAACTTATCAGGTACTTTGGATTTATACCAGTGTGATTTAGGAACTGTATTTTTTGAGTGAGGGACCTATGATTTTGATCAAATGACTTACAAAGTAATGTAAACTACAACTTGGATAAGTTTGGCAGAATTCAGCTCACGGAGAGCCCATGGTAACATTCAAAAACAGAAATCAGGAAGTTTGACCGAAGAAATTGTGAGATTCTTGTTGTTGATTTTTCTTTGTCTGGGTTCATACTAAATTTCTATGAATTCAGATTAATGTAGCTGTGTACACTGAGTATTGCTGAAAGTTTTGGGTTTATCTGACTCCCAAATTACAATGCAGTAAAAAGCAGTGTGAAACTAACGAAAGTTTGTAAAGTTCTCTTTAATGCCAGTCAGGGCAGGTCTGTTGGCCCTGGTGTAGCTGAAATTGGATCCTGAACTGACACGCTGGTGTACTTTCATGTAGATGTTATTGTGGGGCTGAAGTTTGCTGTTGTCCAAGCTTGAAGGCTTTATTAGATCTGAGAATTACTTCCCTGCTCCCACCCATTCATGTTGTCAGATAAAATACATTATGCATCCCAAAGAGGTTAAAAATACCTTTGTTGGGTAGGAATAAATGGTCAGTTTTCAGAATAGAGAGAGGTAAATAGTCATGTCCTTCAGGGGTCTGCACTGGGAATAAGCCTATTCAACATATTCATAAATGATCTGGAAAAAGGAGTAAACAGTGAGGTGGCACAATTTACAGATGATACAAAACTGCTCAAGATAGTTAAGTCCCAGACAGACTGTGAAGAGCTGCAAAAGGATCTCACAAAACTAGGTGACTGGACAACAAAATGGCTGATGACATTTAATGTTGCTAAATGAAAAGTAATGCACATTGGAAAACATAATTCCAACTATACCTATAAAATGATGGGATCTAAATTATCTGTTACCTCTGAAGAAAGATTTTGGAGTTATTATGGATGGTCTCTGAGAAAAACTGCACAATGTGCAGCAGCCATAAAAAAAGTGAACAGAATGTTGGGAATAACTAAAAAAGGTATAAATAATGAGAAAAAATATAGCATTTCCTTTATATAAACTCATGGTATGCCCACATCTTGAATACTGCATGTAGATGTGGTTGCCCCATGTTTAAAAAATAGAGATATTAGCATATAGTCATATAAATGATTAACCGATTTATATATCATATAAATGATTAATCCAAATGATTACATGCAACCCCACCCCCTTGCTGCCTCTGTATCTGAGGCAGCAGGAGGGGAAGGGCGGGAGTAAGTGCCCATACGTACCGGTTTCCGTGAAGCCACCAGACCCCAACTGCTGCCTCCCAGAGAACCTGTGGAGCCACCTAACCCCCACCTGCACGGAGGGCAAGGGAAGCAGGTGGGAGCCAGTACATGCAAGAAGCTAGCATTCAAGCTTGCTTCCTACGCGTATTGGCTGCCGTGAAGCCGCCTTCCCTCAAACATACACAAACACCCCGCACTGCTGCCTCTTTATCAGAGGCGGCAGCAGTGGGGAGGGGAGGCAAGTGGCCTGCTGGAGAAGCCTCTGCCCACATGGAGCTCAGGCCCCCCACAGACAGAGGCTGCTGCTGCCACCCTGCAATGCTGCCTCTGATTTTTAAACTGGCTCCCCTCGCAGACCGGCTCTGCCTGCCACTCCGTGCTGCCTCTGATACGGAGGCAGCAGCATGGAATGGCAGGGCCAGGAGCTGGGAATGCACTGGCTGCCGGCCTTGCCCCCAAGGAGTATTTTAGTAACCGTGTAACCGCTAAAAATTGTTGCAGCTACACACTTACTAAAATATACAACATCTAACATCCCTCCTAAAAAGGTATATTGGAATTGGAAAAGGTTCAGAAAAGGGCCACAAAAATTATTAGGGATATGAAATGGCTTCCGTCTGAGGAGAGATTAATAAGACTGGGACTTTGCAGTTTGGAAAAGAGAAAATTAAGGGGGGATAATATTGAAGTCTATGAAATCATGACTGGTGTGGAGAAAGTAAATAAGGAAGTGTTATTTACTCCTCCTCATAACACAAGAACTAGGGGTCACCCAACGAAATAGGGATCAGTTTTTTAAAACAAATCAAAGGAAGTATTTCTTCATACGGTGCACAGTCAGCCGCTGGAACTCTTTGGCAGAGGGTGTTGTGAAGGCCAAGATTATAACAGGCAGTGGCTATGTGTGGGAGGGGCATACATGATCACATGCCCCTTGCTACAACAATAAGGAGGCAAGGAGCCAGCAGCAGAGCCAGAAGGGAAGAGGCAGGGCCAGAGCCTTTCTTCCAATATAGGCCCATACACGGGGGCGGGGGTGTGTGTGTGTGCAAAGAGTACAAGCGCACCCCCCCATGCACCCCTAAATAAGCATTCTCTGGCTGGCCGGGGCAGGCAGGAGCAGCGCACTGCCTGAGCCTCCCTCCCCCATGCTCTGACCAGCCATGGGAAGGCTGCGGCTGATTTCCCTGCTTACTTAGGAGACCATGGGGAATGCATTCACACCCTTTGGTCTACATGGACAAAAAAAGCATCCGCCCCGGAAATTCCTGCATACAGGCCTGAAATACCAACCATGCTGCCTGCTTGGAGCACTGTCTGGTGCAATGCAGTGGCTGCATTCTCCCAGGCAGGTGCTGAGCTGCACTTGGCAACATCCTAGGCAGGCATTGTGACCAGAGACTGCCTGGGAGAGGACAGAGGGACCCCACCCCATGCCAGGTAATGTGCCACGGGGAGAGAAAGGGAGAGCGTGGGGGGCCCAGGGCTGGAGGTGGGAACAAATCACATGGGGGGTTATATTCCCCTCCAGCTCATGACCCCCATATGTGGCTCCCACTAGTCACCTCTGTGGGTTCAAAAAAGAGCTAGATAGATTCATGGAGGTTAGGTCCATCAATGGCTATTAGCCAGGATGGGTAGGAATGGTGTCCCTAGCCTTTGAAGCTGGGAATGGGCGACAGTGAATGGTTCACTAGATCATTACCTGTTCTGTTCATTCCCTCTGAAGCACTTGGCATTGGCCACTGTTGGCAGACAAGATACTGGGCTAGATGGACCTTTGGTCTGACCCAGTACGGCCATTCTTATGTTCTTCCTCAGTGCTGAAAGAGTAAATCAAAGAGTAGGCTCCTGGTCTTTAAAATACAATGTATTTCTTGGTGAATTAAGTGAATGATATATGACATTTGGATCCTTGGTTTGGTTATTCATGAGAAGATTAAACTCAGAGCTATCTACATCTCCTTGCTTCTCTTTCCACAATAGTTAAAACATCCAATTTTTACATCTATTCATTTAGTTCTCATCATTAGCATTTTTCTCTACTATATAACCCATATAGAAGAGGCCAGACTACATACTAGTGTGAGACCTGATCCAAATGCCCCTGAGGTCAGCAAGTGTCTTACTATTCATACCAATCAGTGCATCTACATAAGAAGAGTTAGTGTTCATGTTGCAGTTGCTAAACCACCAGCACAGAACAGGCCTTCATGCCTCAATTGTAAAATGTTACAATGTCTGCACTAGCACTTACATTAGTTCTACCACTGGGTGAGCTGCAACACTGCTGGCCATTGCTATGATACAGGTACAGATTTTTATGACGTAGGCAAGGCGGATGAGATTTGCAGTAGGTTTTTATACAATACATTGAATTGAGGGCGGTCTTTGTACCAAAGAAATATGAATACTGGGGAAAGAAACCATTGTAAATGGATGATATGTTTCAATCCTTAGACCGATTCAGCGAAATTTTTCAAACAAGCTGCATCCGATCCACTCAAAGTTTTGAGCTGGCTCCGAAAAGATCTTGAAAGATGTGCACTTGGAATCCAGGATGTGCTGAAGTCTACTGGTAAACAAAAGGCTTGTGAGAGCTCAAGGGAACCATCAATAGGCGGACAGAGCATCCAGATGCGCAATGCACCCTCCCCGGGTGGTTTCAGTGTCTATGATGAGCAGCTTAGCATGGACATTAGATCCAACAGTGGGTCACCCGATTTCCATATGGAGATGAAAACCACGTCAAGTCAAAAGGAACCAAAAGATGAAGAAAGTCAGCAAACTTCTGCAGATGCCAAGCAAGGAGTGGATGAAGTCTCTTTTTATGTTAATAGACTCTCTAACCTTGTCATTGCAATGGCACGTAAAGAGATTAATGACAAGACAGATGGGGCTGATAAGTGTATACACAAGTCACTGTTCGCCTCTCTTGGGGAAGCAGGTCACAAGTCTATTGGAGTGGGCACAAATGAAGGCAAAAATAATCCATCAGAGAACACAACTCATATTAATGTGAAGGAAACCAAATATGAAGATAATCCATCTTCCAAGAAAAAAACATTTTTTTATAAAGAAGTAGACGAACAGTCTTCAAATAGAAATGAACAGAGTCATGAAAGAAGGTCAGCCCACAGTGCGAACAGAACATGCCATCATAAAAAACGCTTTGGCCCAGATGAATTTACAAATACTTTAAGCAAAGGGATTCTGGTTTATGCCAATAATGTGGTTTCAGATATGATGGTCTCAGTGATGAAGACCATGAAAGTTCAAGTGAATGACTCAAGCATAGCTTGTGTGGTGCTGAAAAAGGTGATACTAAAGCACTCCAAGGAGGTAGTTTCAGACTTAATAGATTCCTGTATGAAAAATTTACACAACGTCACGGGGACACTCATGACTGACTCAGATTTTGTTTCTGCAGTGAAGCGGAGCTTATTCAGTCAAGGAAGTCACAAGGCTGCAGAAATAGTACAAGCAATGCTGAATCGTTTACATTCTACCTTAATAGTGCAAAAACCAGCAGGAGATAAGTCCCAGTCTCAAAGCCTTGCGTATGCATCTGTGAAGACAGGTTCACGATCAGCAGATGCAAAGGCTCAGAACTTGAGGTTTTCAGCAGCAAAAACGGAAACATTTACCAAAGAGAAAGAGAAAGAAATGACCTGTGCAGAAACAGTAGGTAACCACATAATTAAACATGGGCTTACTCTGTGGCATCAAAACCAACAAAAATGCAACAAATGCTCGAAGTCTCAGCCTTCAGCAAAGGAAGCTGAATCTAAGCCTCCAGAAAATCCACACTGGGGTTCAGAAATTCAGAACATTGCCAAAATGTCAGGAGATGCATGGGCAAAAGACCTGATTGTGACTGCACTACTGTTGATACAGTATCATCTTATCCAACAAGAGAATGCAGGCAAGGGCACTTCTGAAGGGGACAAAACTAACAAAGCAGGTACCACTGCATTTGGATTCCTCTCACATGAATCCCATGACAAAGGTGGTTGCAATAGTTTCAGGCCATCTTCAGCAAAACATCAGGATCTATCCAAACAAAATGATGAATCAGATTCCCAGAAGTCAGAATGTAAAAAACGGGACCCTGAAAATGATATGTCCAGTATCATATTAATGCTCATCCGAAAATTAATAAATGAGACTGGCTGCAAAATAGAAGGCCAGCAAGGAAATTCCATGACAGATGAAACAAACAGGAATCCTGGCAAAAACTCTGAGGGACATGCCCTTTCAGAAGTTGAACAGTCCTGTGAAGAGGCTATATCTGGACTGACAAAAATGATTACCGATCAGTTTGATATAAGTGGCAAAGAGGAGGGCAATGGGCAATTTATTGACAGTTTGGTGGATACAGTGACAAAGTTGTGTCTTATGATTGCCAAATACAGCAACCCAGAGTCTGCTCTAGCAGAGATAAGGGAGAGGGAAGAGGGCACCGGGTCGATGGATTCCAAAGGCACGGGGACTGAGGCTGGACTTGGATCAGGTGAAGACAGTGCATCCGGTCGCAAAGTGGTAGTGATGAATCAGAATCCTTCCGAGAGTGTACATAACAAACAGCTTCAAGCACTTCTCCAGTGGGTAGCAGCCTCTCAAACAAATGTGCCTGTATTGTATTTCTTGGATGAGGACGATGAGTTTCTGAATAAGGTAAGCAATGAAGTAACAGGGTGATGAGCAGGGTCTATAGACCATGGTGGAAGTTAGGTTCTTTCTTCAATTTTTTACTGTCTTGTGGCATAAGCTTTTGCTCTAAAGAAAACTAAATATTTCGCCTTTTCTCTTGCTAAAATAGTACTCAAAGTCTGCGTCTAGATTGGCAAGATTTTGCGCAAATACTTTTAATGGAAAAGTTTTTCCGTTAAAAGTATTTGCGCAAGAGAGCGTCTATACTGGCATGTGCCTTTGCGCAAAAGATTTGCTTTTGCGCAAAAGCATCCGTGCCCAGTATAGACGCTCTCTTGCGCAAGAAAGCTCCGATGGCCATTTTAGCCATCGGGCTTTCTTGCGCAAGAAATTAAGGTGGCTGTCTACACTGGCCCTCTTGCGCAAGAATACTTGCACAAGAGGGCTTATCCCTGAGCGGGAGCGTCAAAATATTTGCGCAAGAACCACTGATTTTGTACATTACAAAGTCAGTGTTCTTGCACAAATACTAGCGGCCAGTGTAGACAGGCAGCAAAATAATGCCAGTCTAGACGCAGCCAAAGTGTTGATGATGGCACTACTAGCTTTATGAAATAACAGCATCATAAACATTAGAGGTGGAAAAAGCTATTATGCCATCAAGTCCATCCCCCTGCCAGTGAAGAATTGTTCTGTATGGTGCACCCTCTGCTACTCTGAGTCTAGTTTTAAATGACCCAAGTGATTTTACTTCCACCATGTCCCTTAATTCCACAGATTAATACTATAAACAATTTTTCATGATATTCCATTTTATGATACATTTTATGAAATTGACCTCCTTTGTGAAACACTTTAAATCCACTCATGAAAATTTCTATATGAGAGTTATTATCATTATTATTATTTATTTGCATGGGACATTTGTCAATTTAAAAGTTACATATTTTGGATTTTCATATTTTTCCTTAAATTACTAATTTTGGGTCATTAATAGTGAAAAAATATTAAAATCTCAATTACTTTTCACTGTATGTGCTTTACTTTTTATATTTCTTTCACCTAGGAAGGCCATTTGTCTGTTTTTCAGCTGGACAATCCTGGTTTTCTCAAGTAGTGTCTCTGGACTGGTTTTGTCGGGTATTTTCCATGTGAAGTCAGTGGACACACCAAAGATGCCAGTTTTTAAAGCCCACCACCCCAGCCCCCACTGACACAGTCTCACAATGTTCATGTAAGCTCATGCCAGCAGAGGCAGGGCAGTGGGCTTTGAAAAATGGCATCCTTTTGCAGCATGACCTTGCATACACAGTGCATGCACAGTCCAGTATTCTGGGGCTGTGGCAGTGGCCACCTTACTCTGACCTTAGACAATCAACACGAGTTTTAGGGTGGTTTATAATAGTTTTTACTTTCAGGTTTCTACAATTTGTTCTATGTGCATAGGAAGTTTACAAACAAACAAAAAAGGAAACATTTGTATTGGTCTTAGGTTTTTATTAGGCCTGTTTTCACAAAATCTAAATTATGGGTTAATTTTGAGTTGACAGTGTCACTTTAATGTCATTGGTCAACTAAGTTTTATCCCTTTGTATTATCCAAAATAATTTCTCTCTCCCCTTGATTTGTGCCCTTCAACTATTTGAAGGCTTTAATCAAATCACCACAGAACTGTTACTTAGCCAGGATACAAATACATAGGGTTTTTTCAGTCTGTACTCATATATCAATCTCTCCATTCCCAATGTTATTTGTTATTCCCCATTTCTTTTAGTTTTTGCCCTGACAATCTCACCGTGTTTGTCTCTCGCTAGCTAAAAATACACCATCCCCACAAACACAAGACTTCAGACACATTGAATAGTATCTTAGATGTAGGCCACAGTTAAGATTTTAAATTACAGTTTTAAAATGATTCCTCCTATTTGCTTTAAGCACTTTGATCAACTCCAAGGAAAATTGCTGACAATGTCAATTTCTGTCAGCTCCTTAAGTACTTTAGTGCTGTCAGCTCTCCCCCCTGACTCAATATGTTGAGGCTAAAAGGCACTATAGCCCTGATGGGGAATGTGGCAGGCCAAATTAACAAAAAGGTCACATCTTTGGAGTTTCTTTTATAACAAACCAACATTCATCCTTTTAGGGGAAGAGTGGGGAAACCTAAGGCCTGGGGGCCAGATGTGGCCCCCGGCTTGCCTGGATTTGGCCCCTGAGGCTCAGGGGTCTCCCCTGGTGGCCCACCATGGGTCTGGAGCACATAAAATCTACTAACCTGAGCCCCCCAGGCTCTGGTGTGCGAGGGGAATGTGAGGAGTGTCTTTCTCCTTCTCAGCTGGGGGCCACATCAGTGAGAGTTTGGGGGGGGTTGTTTGTGTTTTTTGTTTGTTTGTTGTTTCTCACTTGCCCCCGACTGATTTTTCTGTGGGTCAGTGCTCCCCAACTCAAAAAAGGTTTCCTACCCCTGTTCTAGGGCTTTCTTTTTCCAGTATTTCTTTTGGTAGCACAGACTTCTCCACAGACCATCTTGTGACAAAGTTCAGAGTGAGCTAACTTCTCCCTGTGGTTATTTTTCCAAAAAATAAAATCCAAACAGACATGTCTTCTCTCTCCCTGGGAAAGATTCTCAGCCCTTCTTGCTCCCTTCAGGTCTCTGGGCAACACCAGTTTTATGTAGTATTTTGGTCTGAAAGTAAACAAAGAGAAATCTGCATTGTTCTCCATTGAAATTCTAGCCTTCAGAGAGGCTTCCCTAGCATCTACCAAGGCTCTGACTTGCCTATCCTCAGGACAGTTCATAGATTTAATCTAGGCAATCAGTAAAACCAAATGTAGGTTAGAAGATTTAATCTTAGGTCTGATGAAATCCAGCACTTTAGTCACCTCCTAGGCAAAGTTGCGGATGAACAAACCAAGCGTTTACAAATTAAACATGTTCACATCCCTCCCTTCCCACCAGCAGGTCAAAGACACTCTATTTTAGTGGATACTGGCAGAGAATATCTGAGGAGCAGACTGATAGAAGACAATGATAGCCACAGATGACTCAAATCAGGGTTTCAGAGCACATTCCAAATGATTTTTTGTAGTTTTAGAGAGCTTGGATGGCAAAATTCCCCATAAACTTGCTAGAGTACAGAGTCATCAGGACAGCTCCCAGATCCTGTCTCCCACATGTGAAAGGACTGCCAGTGCAGGTTCTCTCATACCAGGGGCATAGCCCTTCTGGCTACCACTATCTCATACATTCTGTGTATGATGTAGTCCCTGAACAAAAAAGGGAAGATTGTTCTTTCTGTTAAAACAGGGGACAATCCTTGGGAATAGTTAATCCAGAATAAAATTTCTTCATCTGCTCTGCAACTGGCAGATATAAGAACTCCTCACAATAGCAAAACTTGTGGCTCTTCACACATGATCACATAAATCCGTCAGTGGCTTGTCTGATATTTGCTAGGTGAGTTCATCCGGACATGATCAGACCTAAGTTATTTAGAAGGTTGAACATGTATTTAGCCTTTGGAGAAAATTCTACAGATCAAATTATTTTGACTGAAAAGTTGGCTAAATTGATAAGACATAGAATCATAGAACACTTGAACTGGAAGGGACCTTGAGAGGTCATCAAGTCCAGTCCCCTGCCCTCACAGCAGGACCAAGCACCGTCTAGATCATCCCTGACAGGTGTCTGTCTAACCTGCTCTTAAATATTTCCAGTGATGGAGATTCCACAATCCCCCTAGGCAATTTATTCTAGTGTTTAACCACCCTTACAGGAAGTTATTCCTGATGTCCAACCTAAACCTCCCTTGCTGCAATTTAAGCCCATTGCTTCCTCTCCTATCCTCAGAGGCCAAGGAGAACAATTTTTCCCCCTCCTCCTTATAACACCCTTTTAAGATACTTGAAAACCACTATCATGTCCCTCTCAGTCTTCTCTTTTCTAAACTAAACAAGCCCAGTTCCTTCAGTCTTCCATTATAGCTCATGTTTTCTAGACTTTTAATCATTTTTGTTGCTCTTCTCTGGGACCTCTCCAATTTCTCCACATCTTTCTTGAAATGTGGTGCCCAAAACAGGAAACAATACTCCAATTGAGGCCTAATCAGTGCAGAGTAGAGTGGAAGAATGACTTCTCGTGTCTTGCTCACAACACTCCTATTAATGCAGCCTAGAATCATGTTTGCCTTTTTTGCAACAGTGTCACACTGTTGACTCATGTTTAACTTGTGGTCTACTATGACCCCTAGATCCTTTTTAGCAGTACTCCTTCCTAGACAATCGCTTTCCATTCTGTATGTGTGAAACTGATTGTTCCTTCCTAAGTGGAGTACTTTGCATGTGTCCTTATTAAATTTTATCCTGTTTACTTGAGACCATTTCTCTAGTTTGTCCAGATCATTTTGAATTTTGACCCTATCTTCCAAAGCATTTGCAACCCCTCCCAGCGTGGTATCATCTGCAAACTTAATAATTGTACTCTCTATGCCATCATCTAAATCATCGATGATTATATTGAACAGAACTGGTCCCAAAAACAGATCCCTGTGTAACCCCACTTGTTATGCCCTTCCAGCATGATTGTGAACTGTGAATAACTACTCTCTGAGAACAGTTATCTAGACAGTTATGCACCCACCTTATAGTAGCCCCATCATATAATGTCTCTAGATGCATCTGGTCATGTTATTGACTATGTAATAGTCCTGTGCTGAAACTTCTGAGGCCTTTACCAGGCAAATGATAGCGGCTTCGATAGCATATATCCCAATATGCCCTTGTCTCAAATTAAAAGGACTGCTATGTGGAGTTTGGGTCACTCCATTGTGAATCACTATTCTCTCAACACCACACCAAGAGCAGTCGCTGGTTTTAGCAAATCAGTGCTTCATTTAATGTTCATCTAATAGCGTCCCACAGTCCATCCTCTCAGAGAGGTCACTGATCCTAATTTCTTACCTTAGGGCTTTGTGGAAGCAGTGTCATGAAGGAGAAAAATCAGTTATTTACCAATAGTAACTTGTTTTCTGAATGTATTGGCTCCAAATAGTCCCCTTCCTCACACTTACTATGTTGTGCTACAAACTCTGCCTACAAACAGGGCTTCTGGAGGTAGCAAAGAACTGAAGGATGGTTAGAAAGGATGGGCTATCTGTGATATTTTCTGTGGAAAGTTGGAAGTGGGGGAATTGTGCACCCTTCCTAAGTGCCAGCTACTGCAGTTCTACAGTAGCATGTATTGGTATTTGACTCCTGCATTGCGGCTCTGTGAAAGCCATACGGTCAGAGAAGAGGCATTATTGTCGGTAAGTGCCCCCTCTTTTCAAGGGGTGTAAATAGGAGTAAATAGATGAAATTAAGAAAAAGAAAACCCAGCATTTCCTAACAGATAAGTCTAATTAAACTGTAAGCCTGGATAATTGATTGATTGCAGTAGCTGGCACTTAGGAAGGGAGCACAATTCCCCCACTTCCAACTTTCCACAGAAGTGTTGGAAGCCTGCTGCTAGGGGTATTTAGAATTACATTGAAGAAAGCCTGGATAATTGATTGATTAGTGGAAGCAAGCTGGCAGTGGGGAATGGATTCCCTCAGATCAACAATACTAAGTCTTCTCCAGCCTGTATTTCTATACTCTGAGTAAAAAAGCTCGGAATTGAATGTTATTGCTTTTTGTATTTTGTAGAAGACAGACTACTGAGCCACAAAGCACAGACACTGATATAATTCTTTCCAAGCCTTGAAAACTTAGGGCCTGATCCAATAACAGTTGAGATCAATGGGAGGATTTTAATGGACATCAGTGGATACTAAACCATGCCCATACTCACTGTACTCTGACTAAAGATATAAAAGGAAAGAAATTCTGGGTGAATACACATACACACACATATCCTAATATTTACTTTCCAAATTCTGCTCCATTTTGCCTCCTGCTCTTCAAACAGTGGGTGTTCTTCCATGCCATTTGTGCACTAATCCCTCATTGTGGTGAAACAATTGTCTTTCATATTAACTGTGAATTTCCAGTTGTGTTTCATTTGAATAAGAAACCCTCTATATATCAGCCTTCCTTTCTGTCATTTGATTGCCCCCCCGACGTGTTAAATTTTTTTAAATGGTTACAAGAAAATGCTTTTTCCCTGACAGTGCCTATCATTTTTGCCACCATAGTATTTAATCATAGTCTTCTGTATAATTACACATTTATAAATTTACAAAAATTGCTTTCATGCCAGATGGCAATGGCTCAGAACAGGAGTGAGGAGATGTTGCTTGGCATCAATACTACCCTAACTGGCATGGAAGAAAAGCCCTAAACATCTAAAAAGAAGACACTTTTCAGAGTGAAATATATGGCACATTTTCAATTGCCTTTGTCTTCCTGAATACTAAAACCAATCAGACCAAGGATGACTTAAATGCAGCCAGGTACTCAGAAACCATTGCCAGAAGTGTTTTCATTGTCTTCTTCTGTGGCCCAACAATGTGTGTTCTCCTTGGCTCCCAGTGCTCTACTTGATTTGCTTTTTAATAAATAACAGACACAAAAATTTGTGCCAAATTGTTTTTCTACAAAGTTGGAAGCCAAGAAACACTGTATGCTTAGAACCATGATGCCATTAACTCCTCACTTGCTGTTACAGCCCATACATTTGTATTTTGGACCAAACCTTTCTTATCTTATGCACATAGTCTCATTCGAGACAATGGGACTACTCAAATGAGTTAGGAAAGTAGGGTGGTTTGTAACAAAGCCTAGCCATTGAAGATTTTTCTGCTATATAGCCTAATTTTTCCCTTTGTTAACCTTATCCCATTTCTTCTAGTTATTATGCCTTTGTGTATAACACTCAGGGCATGTCTACACAGCAGGGCTAAAGCCAAAATATGCTACACAACTTGAGCTACATCAATTGCATAGTTTAAGTCAAAATAGCTTATTTCGGCTTTTGGCACTGTCTACACAGCAGGAGGTCCGAGAAGGAGCACTCTTCCTCCGACTTCCCTTACTCCTCATAAAATGAGGATTACGGAGTCAGAGTAAGAAGTCCTCCAGCTCGGCATTATTTTGACATTATGTCAAAATAACTGCTTGCAGTGTAGATACGGACTATGTTATTTCGGAATAATGTCAGTTATTTAGAAATAACACTGCTGTCTAGACGTACCCTCAGTTATTCTCTCTTTTTGGATGTTGTAGAGAATTATCTTGTCCCTATTTAAAACTGACCTAGCCAGGCTAGCTATTTGGCTCTTTTAATCATTCCACATAGGTCAGCCTCCCGTAGCACCTAGGCATTATTGGGCTCGTACACCTAAGAAAGTAGAATGGAAGTAGATGTTAGTAGGTGAATAAGACATACTGTGATACCCTCATCCCTCATTTCTCCCTTTTAAAATTGCCCATTTATGGTGTATCATACTTGTGTTTTGCTTCTGTTTATTTCACAGCTTCAACAACTGTCATCAATAGCAGTGGAGAAGGGGTACAGCGTGGGGGAAGTCATACAGGCAGTGCTGAAGTATGAGAAAGAAAAACAACTGGGCGAGGCCCTGGGCAATATGGTTCGGTTGCCAGTGCTGGACTGGCTGCTTAATAACCTGTGAGAGAGGCATCTCTTCTCTCTTCCTCACCAGCAGTGCTTTGATTCCAGGCAAGCACCTATTATAATTGCAGCATATCAGACTCGACTATCCACCACTGATTTGTAGGAGACGATATTATCAGTTATACTGACTCCTGCTGGACAAGCATATTAATAAAAGAGAACAAAATAGTTACTGAAGTGTGGCCGAAAAAGTTAATTGTCACATGTCCCTTTTAGTTGTCTCCACCAATTGAATTTTACGCCTTGTGACCTCTGAGGGCTGCTGAAATTCTCTGTCTTCCCAGGCATGTTTTTCAAGCACAGTCTGGTCTAGGGCAGGAGGATTTAAGTTCTTTCCCAAGACTTGTCTCTGCATTTGAGGCCATGTTTGAACAGGGCTGAATAGTTCATAGGTTTGATTCCCTCGTGCCGTCAGATTACAGTTTGCACCATTCTGTGTCCCCAAGGATAACTGTTCTGGAGTGGGGGTGATTTATCAGTGAAGGGCAGCTTTAAATTCCTTGATCATCCTGCTCTCTGAGGCTGCCCAGAAGTTGCAATGAATAAATGTCTTTCTCAAACCCCTTTACCACTTCCTGTCCCACAGCCAGTATTGCAGACTTTTGGGGTTGTGGCTGTCAGCTCCAGCTCCCTCAACAAAGTAGTAGTTTGAAAGTATAAGATATTCATCTTGGGATGTATAATAATCATCCTATGGCATGAGGGGTATATACACATTTACTATACCACTGAAAATTACATTTGAAAAATTGTGGAGAACTGGGAGAAAGCATGTAGTGGGATATCACAGGGACTGAATGTTGGATCTGGTCTTATGTAACATCTGCACTAGTGATCTGGAAGGACAAATTCACAGATGATGCTAATAGGAAAGAGTCACAATATCATTGAAGGCAGAGTATGGGATCTAGAGTGATTGGAAATACAGGCAGGAGCTAGATTGAATTTAGAAAAATGCAAGACGGCAGCAGGAAAATAATCGGAAACACAACTGTTCAGGTAGGAAATAGAATCCAGGAAATCAGAGGTGAAAGAGACATGGGGATGATAATGAAGAGCAAACTAGACAAGAATTTACAATATAGTAAGGCGGCAATAATACTGTGTTGTGGTCTATATATATTGTAGAGGCATCATGTCAAGGTGCAGGGACACAATAGTCCTTGTTTGCATAGCTCTAAAACAACCACATCTATAACGGTGCATTCAGTTTTAGCCATCTGTTTACCCCAACAGGCATCGATAAAATGGAGGCATTTTAGAGAAGAGGAACAAAATAGGGAGTTTGGAATGAATTGGTTTATGAAAAAGACTAAAATAATTACATATATTGCTCTGTCTGGGATGTGCATGACTGTATAATGCAAAATTTCCACAGAATAAATGTTCCCCCAAATACTTTATTTTTTTCATATATAATTTGTGATTCCCACTAGGGATGTTAAATTGCTGGTAATCAGTCAATCGAGTATTCGATGGATTTTCCATTGACTACTTGATTAGTCAATAAAGGTGAAAAACTGAAGAGCAGCAGTGGGGTTAGCTCTTAAGTCTGGGAGCTAACCCGGTTGTGGCTCTGCCACCAGGCTCTTAATACTTTTAAAGGCAGAGGAGTGGCGGGCGGGGGGGGAAGGGAACCAGGCATGAGCCAAGAATCAGCTGATTCCCAGCTCGCACTGGTCTCCTGCTACACCTATGCCTCTTTTGGCTCCCCAAGATGGTGCTGGGAGGAACCAGCTTTTAAGCTGGCTCCCTCCCCCCCCAGCACCAGCTCCTGCTCCCCCCTTGCTACCTCTCTGATAGAGGCACCAAGGGATGGGAGGGAGGAAGTGACAAGTCGAGTCACTACTCGACTACCCGATAAGCATATGCTTATCAAGTAGTCGACTAGTCTCTTACATCCCAAATTTCAACCCAAAATGCTTCCTTTTTCCAGCTGAGGCAAAGGCTGTCATCCCCGTGCAGCTGTGTTTCTTTTTGCAGGAATGACAGCGGGAGCCGCAGCAGTGGATGATTATATTTTGTTATTGTGACTAATAAAATATGCAGAGTTTGGCAGAATTTTAAAACACTGTGTGCATAGGTTGTTGGTTTTTTGTTTGTTTTTTTGTGTGCGGGGGGCGGGGGGAAGGCAGAATTCCCCCTGGGAGAAATATATTTGGTCTCATTAAGAGATGGCATCCCCCCAGGGTACAATTTGGACTGTTGGATAATTGTGCCTCCTTAACTCTCCTGTCTGGTGTGCACTATGCCCTGTTTTGCTGGGTGAGCTACCACTCTGCCCACTCATCCCAGTCTCTGGTATGCAAATCACCCTCAGATAATGCCTGGCCACTCTTTAATTACATTCAGAAGGACACCAGCATATCCCTAGTCCCAGCATTGCACACTAGAAATGTGCATTTTCCACTGCACCACATCCCCGTCAACAGAATGAATGCATTAATTAGTTCATCATTCTATCAAAGGGGATGAATATGCACCAGGCTTTGTAACTTGAGCACATTCTCCAGACCTCAATCAAAAACACACAGGCTTCACTAAATCTTTAAATCAGTTTGTTAACTACAGAATGACAGATTTTTAAGAGCTGCTAGGTGGCATAGGTATAGAAAATCAGGACTGGTTACAAAAAGCTATACAGATTAAAACCACAAGCTGTTTTATAAACTTTATGAGGCTAAGTGAACTTTGAAGCAGTAAGGTTTCCCTTACCCAACAGCCTGTAGCACTCTGTGTAACTGGTCATTTTTCCAGTTAGGACCACTTTCCCCTGTTAGTAGTGTTTTTGTCATTCCAATGATGTCGTTGCCTTCACAATAGGTGAGGGAGGAAAGGTGGTCTAAGGATGTCACTGCCCTTTATTTTATACTCTCCTCCAGGTGCTGGAAAAATCCTTGCTGAGTCATGGAGGTAGGCAGACCCAAAGCCTACATGCCCTGCATTCAGTCTTTCATATGATTTTCAAATTCTTGATTATACCCTTTGTGTATGTGAGGCTTGACATGTAAAGCTTTTGTTCACAATCCCAATGTTATTTCTGTTATTTCTAAGGAACTGGTCTATGAGCATTTCTCAGGCTTATAACATGGATGGTTGCAGATTGAGGTGTCATCAGAGGAGGTTTGGGAACAAACTGATAAACTTAATAGTAACAAGTCACCGGGATCAGGTGGCATTCACCCAAGAATTCTGAAGGAACGCAAAAGTGAAATTGCAGTACTATTAACTGTGGTTTGTAATCTATCCTTTAAATCAGCTTCTGTACCTAATGACTGGAAGATAGCTAATGTGATACCAATATTTATAAAGGGCTCTAGAGGTGATCCTGGCAATTACAGACCAGTAAGTCTAATGTCAGTACAGGGCAAATTAGTTGAAACTATAGTAAAGAATAAAATTATCAGACATATAGATGAACATAATTTGATGGGGAAAAGTCAACATGGTTTCTGTAAAGGGAAATCATGCCTTACTAATCTACTAGAGTTTCTTTGAGGGGGATCAACAAACATGTGGACAAGGGGGATCCAGTAGATATAGTGTACTTAGATTTCCAGAAAGCCTTTGACCAGTGTGGCAAGGGCCCCTCTTCCCCAAGCCACTACTGGGGAGGCCTCCTCCCCTTAGCCCCCCCCAGTTAGGGGTTTTGCAGCGGAGTCTCAATGGTAGGAGCCCGGGCCACGTGCCCACAGGCTCCTCCTTAGCTGCCTTTACCTAATGCTGGTCAAAATTGTTCTCTCTGGTTTCTTCCTCTCCGCCTCCACCACCTTCCTTTTGTCCTCTCCTCTCCTCTCCAGCCTCCAACTGCTGAGGCTTTTAAAGGCCCTCAGAAAGACAGCAGAGAAGTCAGCTGGCCCCAATTAGCCTGAGCCAGCTCCCTCCCAGCTGCATCTAATTGGGCTGCAGTTCTCTGCTTCTCTCACAGGGGTTTTTCCCTTTTGGGCTGCCTTTTCCCCTCTGTGCAGCCGCTCCCTGGCCTGACCCTGTCACACATCCTCCTCTGCTCAACCCCATGGGGTTGGGTCGGACAACAATGCACCCTTGACAACCCGTCTGCATTCCCATGCTGGGTTCCTGATCTGTGTTGCACATGGAAGTGGAAGGGCTGCAGGGACAGGAACCACCGGGTAACCCTCGAATTTCTGTCCTTGTTTCGGTGCATCCACTGCAGAGGTGCATGATCAGTGACCAGGGTAAACTTCCGCCCAAGAAGGTAGTAGCGAAGGCTTTCCATGGCCCACTTTACCGCGAGACATTCCCTTTCTACCACGGCGTAGTTTCGTTCCCTCGGCAGAAGCTTCCTGCTGAGGTACAGGATTGGGTGCTCCTCTTCTCCAACCATTTGAGATAATACCGCTCCCAGTCCTACCTCGGAGGCATCGGTCTGCAAGATAAACTCCTTCTTAAAATCAGGGGCTATGAGAACTGGATCACCGCAGATGGCATTCTTGAGATCTTTAAAAGCTTCTTCCGTCTCCATGGTCCACTTTACAATGTCGGGACCACGTGCTCTAGTCAGGTTGGTCAGAGGGCAGGCCCTGGAGGCAAAGTTGGGGATGAATCTGCGGTAATATCCAACCAACCCTAAGAATGCCCTGACCTGCTTTTTCCGGGTTGGTCGGGGCCAATTCTGTATTGCATCCACTTTGTTGAGCTGGGGCCTCACTATCCCCCTTCCCACGATATACCCGAGATATTTGGCCTCGGCCAGCCCAATCGCATTACACTTTGCAGGGTTCGCCGTAAGTCCCGCTCTCCTTAATGTCTCCAATACTGCCTCTACTTTTTCAATGTGTGTGTCCCAGTCAGGACTGTGGACAACAACATCATCCAAATAGGCAGCTGCGCATTTGGCATGGGGCCGCAACAGCTTGTCCATGAGCCTTTGAAACGTTGCAGGAGCCCCATGCAAACCAAAAGGGAGGACCGTGTATTGAAAGAGACCCTCTGGAGTCGAAAAGGCTGTCTTTTCTTTGGCCCCTGGTGCTAGGGGATCTGCCAGTACCCTTGGTCAAATCAAGGGTGGATAGAAATCGGGCCTTGCCCAGTTGGTCAATGAGTTCATCCACCCTTGGCATGGGATAGGCATCGAATTTGGATACTTCGCTTTAACTTTGAAAGTCATTGCAAAAGCGTAGGCTTCCATCTGGCTTGGGCACCATAACAATAGGGCTAGACCACTGGCTATGGGACTCTTCAATGACTCCGAGCTTCAGCATTTTTCAACTTCAGCTTGGACCTCTTTTCGTTTTGCCTCAGGTATCCGGTATGGCTTAACGTGCACCTTCACCCTGGGGTCTGTGATGATGTCATGGTAAACCTCCGTAGTTCTACCCGGTTCTGTCGAAAACACATCCCGATTCCGCTCAATCATGTCGGCTGCTTCGGCCTGTTGGTCCGGAGTCAGCTCAGGAGATATTCCCACCTGCCTTGGTGGGTTTTCCTTGGGGTGGTGGCCCCAGCACAACCAAGGCCACTTCTCTGTCTCGCCAGGGTTTCAGCAGGTTGACGTGATATACTTGCTCAGGCTTTCGCCGGCCAGGCTGGCGAACCTTATAGTTTACCTCTCCACTGCTTCTATTATTTCATATGGCCCCTGCCATTGGGCTAGGAGCTTACTCTCCGCCGGCACTAGCACCATCACCCGGTCTCCCACCTGGAACTTCCGGGAGGTTGCTCGCCGGTTGTAATAGACCTGTTGGGCTTCCTGTGCCTTTTCTAGGTGCTCCCGCACTATGGGGGTGACTCTGGCAATCCTGTCCCTCATTTGGAGCACATGATCAACTACATTTCTCCCCAGGTTGGGTTGTTCCTCCCAGGCCTCTTTAGCAAGGTCTAGTATGCCCCGTGGGTTACGCCCATACAAAAGTTCAAATGGGAGAAGCCAGTGAAGCTTGGGAACTTCCCTTACCGCGAACATGAGGTAGGGCAGTAGCATATCCCAATCTTTGCCATCCCGGCTTACTACTTCTTAAGCATACTTTTTAGGGTCTTGTTAAACCGTTCAACTAGACCGTCGGTTTGAGGATGGTATACCGAGGTCCGCAGGGCCTGTATGCGCGGAGCAAGGTACACAAGTCTTTCATAAGCTTGGACACAAAGGGGTCCCTTGGTCCGTTAGGATTTCTTTAGGAATCCCTAGAAAAGATTTGAATTAGTTCCTTAGCGATGGTCTTGGATAGGGTGTTGCGTAGGGGCACTGCCTCTGGGTATCGAGTAGCATAGTCCACTACAACTAGTATGCTCTGGTGGCCCCGGGCAGACTTCTCTAGTGGGCCAACTATGTCCATAGCAATCCGTTCAAAGGATTTCAATGATTGGTAGGGGTACTAATGGGGCCTCAGGTGTGGTCGGGGCCCATGTAGTTGGCACTCCGGGCAGGAAGCACAATACCTCTGGACTTCTACATAGATCCCAGGCCAAAAGAACCTCCGAAGAATGCGGTCCAGGGTCTTATCCACCCCTAGATGTCCTCCAAATAGATGACTGTGTGCCAATTCCAGTACTGCCCTCCGGTGCTTTTGGGGTACCAAGAGTTGTTCCACCTCTTGGCCCTGTATATGAGCTACCCTATATAGAAGCTCCCCTTGATTATATAGTAGGGCCCCGTGCCCTTGTTCCTCCCCTCCACTGGGACCCCATTAACTTCAACCACCTCCTTACGGATATTCTGATATATTGGATCATTGGCTTGATCCTGCCCAAAGGTCTCACTTGGGGATCTCACCTGCTCAGGCTCCAGGAACCTAGCCCCTTTCCTCCTGATGAGCTGGGTCCTGCTTCAGGCTCATCCTGTCCCGGGCTTCTGCTCTAGTAGTTGGGTAGGCCTCCCCTCTACCAGTGCCTGCTTCCGACCTTGGGTCAAGATCCTGGTCCCCAATTTTTTTGCGGCCCTCCTCTCCCGTCGGGTTTTCCGGGTTCCCCAGGCATCGAGAACAGGTCCTGGGAAAACTCATGGAAGGCCGGGAGGAGCTATCCTCCTCCCCAGTCCCGTGGTAGCAGGTCACTAAACCCGGGAAGTCTCGCCCAATGACCACCGGGTAGGGGAGCCTTGGGACCACCCCACAGTTACCTCTGTAACCCGCCCTTGTACTTCTATCTCCACAGGGATGGTGGGGTAATAATTAGTATCCCGTGTACACAAGATACCCCAGTGTACTTGGCTTGAGTCAGCTGATCTTGCCCCACTAGCTTCCCTGAGACCAACGTAACTGCACTCCCGGAATCTACTAAGGCAGTGGTTTCTACCCCATTCATTTTCACGGGCTGGGTATACTGATGGGGCCCACTGCTACCCCAACGAGGTTGACTAGGACACTTTGTAGGTTCCCCAGGTCACATTGCATAGGCTCGTCTATGTTAGGGCACTGAACCGCAATATGCCCTATCTCCCGCAGGCATAACACCTATAACCTGGGCGGGACAGCCCCTTTCTTTGGGCTGTTGGGTCTTGATCCCTGGCCCTCTCCTGTCCAGACCCCAAGGTCTTTTGCCCGGTCGCTCTTCCGCCTCCTTTCTTCCTGTCTGGACTCGGTCAGAAACTTCAGGGCCCGGGTCCTTGGGGTGAAGGCGGACCTTCTGCTCTGCTGCGCCTCGACTCTGGGGCTGCGGGAAAGTCCCTTAGCTGTCAATCGTCTCTCAACGAGAGCCACAAGCTCATCAAACGTCGTGGGGTCATTCTGGCCCACCCATTCCCGAAGGTCTGGGGTAAACCCTCATGTACCGGTCAAGAACGATCACCTCGATAATCTTTTCGGGCTGTGGATGTCGGGCCGCAGCCACTTCCGGGCCAGATGGACCAGATCAAACAACTGAGTTCTGGGGCCCTGGTCATCTCGATATCGCCAGTCGTGAAATCTCTGGGCTCTCACTGTGACCGTGACCCCAGCCCGTGCCAGGATCTCAGCTTTCAGCTGGGGTAGTCGGATGCAGCTTCCTCTGCCATGTCAAGGTATGCCTTCTGGGCTTCCCGCTCAGAAAAGGGGCCAAAATGCTGGCCCACTGAGCTTGAGGCCAGGCCTCCCGCAAAGCTGTCCTTTCAAGGCCAAGAGATAGGCCTCAACCTCATCGTCTTTTGTCATTTTCTGTAAGTAGAAATTGGCCCGTAAGGGTCGGGCCGCATCTTGATCACGCACCTGGACTGTCAGGGCTTTCAGCTGGTTCACCACCTCCTGCAGGGTGGCCCTGTCCTGGGCTACCTGGCTCATCAACAACTGGTTGGTTTCTTGTTGGATCCGCACCGACTCCGCTGGGCAGCTGCTTGCACCGAGTAGCCTCTTGTTGGGCAGCCGTGGCCTGCACCAGTGCTTTACCAGGTCCTCCATGGGTACTTTTGCTTGCGAGGGTCAACTTGGCTAGATTTGGGTTGCTGTGAGGCCTCACAGCCACGATCCCACTCCTGGCACCACGTGTGGCAAGGGCCCCTCTTCCCCAAGCCACTACTGGGAGGCCTCCTCCTTAGCCCCCAGTTAGGGTTTTGCAGCGGTCTCAATGGTAGGGAGCCCGGGCCACGTGCCCACAGGCTCCTCCTTAGCTGCCTTTACCTAATGCTGGTCAAAATTGTTCTCTCTGGTTTCTTCCTCTCCGCCTCTCACCACCTTCCTTTTGTCCTCTCCTCTCCTCTCCAGCCTCCAACTGCTGAGGCTTTTAAAGGCCCTCAGAAAGACAGCAGAGAAGTCAGCTGGCCCCAATTAGCCTGAGCCAGCTCCTCCCAGCTGCATCTAATTGGGCTGCAGTTCTCTGCTTCTCTCACAGGGGTTTTTCCCTTTTGGGCTGCCTTTTCCCCTCTGTGCAGCCGCTCCCTGGCCTGACCCTGTCACACCAGGTCCCTCACCAAAGGCTCTTAAGTCAAGTAGGTTGTCATGGGATAAGAGGGAAAGTCCTCTCGTGGATTGATAACTGGTTAAAAGACAAAAAACAAAGGGTAGGAATAAATCATAAGTTTTCAGAATGGAGAGAGGTAACTAGTGGGGTCCCTCAATGGTCTGCACTGGGACCAATCCTATTCAACTTATTTATAAATGATTTGGAGAAAAGGATAAACAGTGAGATGACAAAATTTGCAGATGACACTAAACTGCTCAGGATAGTTAAGACCAAAGCAGACAGTGGGGAGCTTCATAAAGATCTCACCAAACTAAGTGACTGGGCAACAAAATGGTAAATGAAATTTAATGTGGATACATGTAAAGTAATGCACATTGGGAAAAATAATCCCAACTATACAAACAATATCATTGCATCATTTGTCCTTTGGGCTCCTAATGGAGCATAGGGCCTCCACAGTCATTCTCCATCTCAATATTTCTTATGTGAAAGCAGCTAACTCCCCAGGGGCATCTGGAGTCGACTAAGGGTCATCAGTACGACAGCATCCATCCGGGTTTGACTGTTGTACATAATGGGGACTCATTTAGTTACAACTACTCAAGGGAGAGATCTTGGAGTCATTGTGGAGAGCTCTCTGCAAACATCCACTCAGTGTGCAGCGGCAGTCAAAAAAGCAAACAGAATGTTAGGAATCATTTAAAAAGGGACAGAGAATAAGACAGAGAATATCTTATTGCCTTTATATAAAACCATGGTATGCCCACATCTTGAATACTGAGTACAGATGTGGTCGCCTCATCTCAAAAAAGATCAATTGGCATTGGAAAAGGTTCAGAAAAGGGCAACAAAAATGATTAAGGGTTTGGAGCAGTCCCAACTTTCCCACTTCCAGAGTGCTGGAGAGCACAGCCCCAGCCTTCTCAGCCCCAGAGTGTGGGGAGGCCAGGCAGCCAGCCATGATGGGACGGAAGCAGGGGAGAAACTGGAGGGTAGAGTGTGGGTGGGCCACACCTACTGATGGAGAAGATTAGCCTCCTCCTGCCTCTGATACCTATCATCTATGGTAACAAACATGCAGTAAAATCTCACAACTGCACAACAGAGTCGCCCCATCCATAGGATGGTTCGGAGAAACCATTCCAGCCTCCGTGCTTTGGGGGGCAGAGCCGCCTGGGGGAGTAGCAGGTGGCCTAGCACCAGCAGCACCTCACTCACTGCAGTGGGAAGCGGAGTTTAAGCTCATTTAAGTGTTCAATATATATGAATTGGTTTTTGTAGTAGGAAGAAGCCAGAGATTTGAAACTCACTTAAATTTCCCGCTATTTCTTGTAGCCTGACAAAAATTCAATGGATGCTTTTAGTGACATGTATTGTGGGCCAAATTTTGTTTTCATTTACACTTGTGTACATCTGGAACAACTCATCTGAAGTCAGTGAGCTAAAACTCATCTTCTGCACTCTGTGGGGCACAAGGTTGTCATAGAAGAAGGCAGCTTTAAAATCTGGGAGTCAGCACATATTTTGAGTGGTCTGGCCTGTACCTTCTTAATTGACCCTGCCCTCTTTCTGGGCAGTATTGGCTAGCAGAATCCAATGGTTGCGTCTGGTCCTATCTAAGGGAGCTGTTCCACAGTCACATTGTTGTAACAGCAGAATAGTTTCCTCCATTGTTATGATACTGCAAAAGAGGAAGAGAAAATTAAAAAAAACCCTGTCAGATAGCAAGATTTCCCTTATATTGAGAAAAGAAATTCCCCGGAGAAAAGAATTCTGTACAGCTGGAGGACCACCCAGATCTGCCTCATTTGCTGGAATACAGCTGGTAATTTCATTTCAATGCATGATGAAGTAGTCTGTGAGGTCCACTTAAGCATATCTTGGATGGGGAATTTGTATCAACAGCAGGAGCAGGAAAGATTTGTTTACTCTTTGAGGGTCATCTCAATGGAGTTCCACACAGACTCCTCAGGCTGTATATTGCTCTGTTAACAACAATAGCATCCGATTTCCTATGTAAATGCATAACTAGGCTCTTGTCAAGAGAAAATAACCCAATTGTATTGAAAAAAGGGAGAGAAAAATTGCAAATCAAGTGCTGGAGGTGCTGCATGAAAGTTCTGTACATATAGTGAAAGCTCAAGCAGTATCATAATGGGAGGCCACAGATCACACATAGTATAAAAACCGACATTCTGGGTACGTCTAGACTACAAGCCTCTTTCGAAAGGCAGTCTGGATGCTCTCTTTCGAAAAAGCCTTGTTTGCATTCAAGAATGCCTTTTTCAAAAGAGCACTTTCAAAAAAGGTGTTCTTCCTCGTAAAATGAGGTTTACCGTTAAAAAAAAACCCGCCGTGTTATTTCAATTTAATTTCGAAAGAATGTGGCGGCGGTCTAGACGCAGAGGAAGTTTAAAAAAAAAAAAAGCCACTTTTTTCGAAAAAACCCTGCAGTGTAGACACACCCTCTCATTGCTGCTGCCAACTGACGTAAGTCATTTTAGGAAGTGATATTGCTTTTGGATTTGACCTAAAGGAAGCATATTACTGACAGAATGGAAAACTCTACTAAAGCAAATAGCAAAAATTAAAAAAAAAAAATCTCTGGAATATAGAAATGAAAAAAAAAGTTGCTGAATTTGTCATTTATATTCTTTCTACATTTAGACAGGGAAGAATTCAAGGGACTGGGATGTGGGCTTCAAACCAACCTTATTTTACACTTAAATTCTGGATCTGCTAGAGCAGGGGCCGGGAACCTTTTTTGGGCCGGGGGCCACTTACCCACAGAAAAATCAGTCGGGGCCGCACACAAGTGAAAAGCAACTCCCCCCCATCCCAACATGGCTGGGAGCTGGGGCCAGGCTGCTCCACTTCCCATGCTGCCGCCACCACTGAATGCAGGAGGGGCACCCCTGCTGCTGGCACCAAGCTCTGCCTCCCTCTGTTAGTCCCCCATGCTGTGTTTCTTGGAGGAAGAAGTGAAATAGGGGCAGGGCAGGGACAGAGCAGGAGGTGTCCTGAACCCCATGTCCTGCATCCTTCCCCCCCTCTCAGACAGCCTGCTGGGGGCAGCCCACAGGAGCTAGCACAGTCCCATACCCAGCATTCAGTTGTCTATGGCATGACTGAATTTGGGGTACCAATGCGGCTGTGTGCTTTACCTGTTGGTAGGGAGGGTCCTGCCTGTTCCCACCCCTCTTACTTCCACAAGGGTCTGACATTCAAGCCCCTAGCTTAGCAAATTCCTTTCAGCTGAGGGTGACCCCTCAGTCCAGACAAACTCAGCATAGTTCAGCTTCCCTTTAAACATACAATGAAGATAACATCTCATTACCCCAGCATTCCCTTTGAAAGTGATTTGCAACCCAACATTAGCCAAAACTGACCACTTGGAGCCACACAACTTCTGTCTGCTGGATACCAATGCAGAGCAGTTATGTTCATGCAAATACCATTTTCTCCTGAAGACTCTCTTCTGAGGAGAGTCTCTCCCCAAACTAACTGTCTGGAGATAGTCCATTCAGAGTCTGCTTATAGCAGCATATATAGCTTTCATGCTGGTTGTGTTTTAGTGGATACTTTGCCCTGTTAAGAACACATGGATATACAGAGACATTTAAGAATTCACAATGCTTTCCTTTTGAAAGCAAATGGCTTGTGTTTGAGAGTTGCAGTTCTTTTTAGAGACAGAGACAAAACACCAACTTGTCCTCTATACCCATCAAGACAGAAAAACTGGAGAGTTTGGGCTTGTGGAAACTCCAGACTTAGGTGGTCAAAGAAACTCCATTTGAGATAACCTTGTTGGAGGGAAGGGTGCAGAGGCGGTTAAAAAAGAACTCTCACTCCTGGGTATAGTTTCTTCTCTGTAGAAAAAGTTCTTTTCCTGTGTCTGGGACTGCAGAAGGCATGCAATTGTACTTTACAGTATGGTAGGGATAAATACTGCAACAAAATGCAGGGGGGCAAAACATGAGCCAGGGAAAAAGACACTGGCTGGGGGAAGGGAATTCTTTCATTGCAGAGATCCTCATGTTCTTCTTTCTTTCCATTTACCTCAGTGAGCTGGGAACACATGTAAGGAACTGTGGAACCTATTGTCGCTGACTTGGTCAGGGTACAATTTCACTCCAAGGAGGCTGCTCAAAGATATGTCTTTCCTCTACACTATCCACCATGCATCTACCTAGTGTCCCGGGCATTTTCTCCTTTGAAAAGCAGTGAAACTCACCAACCCAAATCTTCACCTCATGTAAGTCAGCACAGTTGCATGAAAGGTCACTCAACATCAATGTATTGAAGATCTGGGCCAGTATGTATCATCATCCTTTTTAGGCTGTGTCTACACTGCAAAGTTCTATCGGAAAAAGATACACAAATTGCAAACTGCAATTTGTGTATCTTTTTCCACTTTTCTTCCGAAAGAGGCTTTTCCAACATTTGGCCTATCTACACTGGGCCAAATGTCGGGGGAAAAAGCCTCTTTCAGAACATCCCTTCTTCCTTGTAGAACGAGGTTTACAGGGATATTGAAAAAATGCGTCTGCTTTTCTGAAATTTTTTTCGGAAAAGCAGACGCATTCCTTGGATGTGGTGGAGATTTTCCAGGATACCTCCCGGAAAAACTCTGCAGTCTAGACATCCCCTCAGTGCTTGACACATTATGCAAAAAAGCCCCAAAACAACCTGCTATAACTTTTTAAAAAATACTGCAGTCATACACATTTAACAGCTCAAATATTGAATGAGAACTAGCTGTTATTTTAGTTTCCCAATTAAAACACCGGAAGGCAGAAAGGACAGAGGGACTGTCAAAGCGGCTCAGTGATACCCTTTCACAAAATAAATGTGCAAATGTGTCAGCATTTCGCCTGGTGGCCTGCTCCTAAAGATCATTAATTAGTGCAGAATGCAGACTTCATTTCTCTTACCAGGGGAGATGGAAATGATTCTAGAAGACAGATCAGACAGAAGAATTTGTCACAGGGTAGAACAGTTCCAACTCTAAGACCAAGTATGCAGCCCCTGAGAGTCATTTTGTGGCCATGGGTTCAGAGTTCTTTAAGACATTTTTGACAATTGACAAGAACTCACTTGCCAGATCTTGCCTGAAATAGTAATTTCTTTCCTTCTGAAAAATACTTTAGTCTAAAATGTACAGAGAGAGTGAGCTGGGAAGTAAAAATAAGACATTTCATATGAAATATATAGTATTTCATATGAAATATACAGTACATATCCTAGTGCTCTGTTCAGTCGAGTTTTAAAAGTCCCAAGTAATAGGGCTTTCAGCACTTTTTAGGTAATGGTTCTACAAGTTAACTTGAGACTTTAATGTGACTATAACAAATACTTTAGAAGTGAGAGGAAGACCAAGGACAGGGTAGGGTCATTACTCAGTGAGGCAGGAAAGACAACAGAAAATACAGCAATGGCTAAAGAGTGAAGCGCCCTGTTTTGTTTCACTTTTCACCAAACGGTTAGCAGTGATCAGGTTACTAACATGGCTCTCCAGACTCTGGCAGTCTTGTGTTTCACTGCCTCAGAGTACGTCTAGACTACATGGCTCTGTTGACGGAGCCATGTAAAATAGTTTACTCGGCATAGTCAAAGAAGCGGGAATTAAAATAATCCCCGCTTCATTAAAATAAAAATGGCCACCGCGCTGTGCCGATGATCAGCTGATCTGGCACAGCGCGGCAGTCTAGACACAGTGTGGTCGACAAGGGAAGCCTTTGTCGACCGCTCCCTTATGCCTCGTGAAACGAGGTTTACTGGAGCGGTCGACAAAGACTTCCCTTGTTGACCGTGCCGCTTCTAGACTGCTGTGCTGTGCCGGATCAGCTGGTTGTCGGCACAGTGTGGCGGCCATTTTTATTTTAATGAAGCGGGGATTATTTAAATCCCCACTTCTTTGACTATGCCGAGTAAACTATTTTACATGGCTCCGTTGACGGAGCCATGTAGTCTAGACGTACCCTCACGGTGCCACCACAACTGTATCAGAGTATCAGAGGCAGCAAGCGGGGGTCGCAGGAGCTGGTGCTGGGGGGAGCCAGCTTAAAAGCACAGCAGGCCCTGCCTCACAGGGGCCCCGAGGTGCCTGGGGACAATGCTGCCCACTTCACCTCTCCCCCCCCCCATGGACAAACAGGCCAGGGAAGTGTCCGGCCACAATGGGATCCTATGTGCGGGAGAGGGGCCCGGAGCAGCGTGGCCCTCCCTGGGGCCCACACACACTCTTGCACCTGGTAGCACTGTCTGTGGGAGCAGGTAGTGCCTCGCGCGTGCAGGCATGTCCGTGTGCTGTGTGCAGCACTCCTCAGTCTGTGTGGGGTCGTGCCTGCACCCTTGTGCCCAGACTGCTTCTGGCAGTGGCTGGTGGGAGGAGGACGTTCCGCCCAGGGGTCGGATGTGTGTGGGGCCTCCCCCCAGCCTGTGAGCAGCTGCCTGTGTCTGCTTCGGGGCTGGCTTCTGAGACCACATGCATGGACAGCAGCATGATGTCCAGGCCGAGCATGCCGAGCAACGATCGCACCCCATCCTCTCTGAGCCTGCCTCCCCTGCCCATGTGTGTGACAAAATGAGAGAACTCACCTGATGATCCCTACCCGGCGTCAGATGATGCCTGGGAGATCTCCAGGGCCTGGGCTACCGGCTCCAGGCTGAGGGTGACGACGCTGCCAGTGTCTTCCTCCTCCTGCAGCTGTTGTTCATCGTTGTCCTCCTCAGGGAGCTCCGGGCAGGCGTGCACGGGTGTCTCCAGGACCGAGTCCACCAGTACGGGTGAGGAAAGGGCTTCCCCTCCCCCCAGGATCTGGTGCAGCTCCTTGTAGTAGGGGCAGGAGTGGGGTTCTGCCCTGGAGCGAGAGCTGCACTTCCTGGCCCGGGCATACCCTTACCAGAGCTCCTTCACCTTGCTCCATACTTGGTCCAAGGTGCAGGGATGGTGTCCCCTCTGGGCCAGAGTTTCAGCCATGTGCCCATAAATGTCTGCATTACACCTCCGGGAGCAGAGATCCTGCATTGTTTTCTCCTTGCCCCACAGCTCAAGGAGGCACAGGATCTCTGCCCCGGAGCAGGAGGGCGCCCAGCGTTTGGTGCTCCTGGGTGGGTCCTTGGAGCCCTGGTGCTGCTCCGTGTGCGGGCTGGGGGATCTCAAGGGGCTTGTGGCTGTGCCAGGGGTCAGCAGGCCTTTAGCAGTCAGAACCGCGTGATCAGGGTGCTGCTGCAAGGCCAGCTTCCTGCCACAAGGCTAGTCCAGGTGCCTGGAGCTTTAAGAGCTGGCAGGAGACAGGAACTATAGAGTTGTGATTAGTTGGAACAAAGTGTCCACCAGGGCACCTGTGCTTTTTCCTGGAGGCCTCTTCTTTCAAAAAAACTCCCTCTTCCGCGTCCACACATGCCTTTTTCTGAAAGAGCTCTTTCGGTAAAGGTTTTTTTGGAAAAAAATGGCTGTTTTTCCAAAAAAACCCATGCAGTCTAGACACCCCTGCAGTGACTGAAATTGATGGTGATTAAGGGCTTGGGCAGGAATCCAACTGACACTTTGAATGACCAGTCCCGTTACATTTCCAAGTTCTGGTCCAGAAGATTGCACACAAAGTGCCTTCTGATGCACAATGCAATGAAAGTTCAAAAGTAAGGAATCCCCTGTATTTGCTGACCATGCTAGGTGTACCATCCATACACACAGACACAAGATTATCCAACTGCATTTCTTTCTCTTTTACAAAGTGCACTGCAGTTTTAAGAATGTCTTTGCCCCTTGTTTGATTTTTCATTGGTAATATCTCCATCATTTCTTTATGCACAGCACTTCCACAAATATATCGTCCCAGAATACACAACGTCACATATGTTAGTTGGCTTGTCCAAAGCAAATGAAAAATAAGAAGCTGTACTCAAATTTTGCATTTGTTTCTTGTTGATTTGATGGGCCATTTTCACAGCTCTGGCATGAAATGTTTTTCCCGATTAATGGCATGTTTTGAATTTTGATTTTGTCTTTGTTGTGAAACTTGTCAAATAGTTCATGACCAATTTTTAGCATGCATCTCTTCACATAATCCCCATCAGTAAAAGGCTTCTCCTCTTGAACAATGCTATATGAGCCTGCAAAACTTGCTGAGTTTAAGCTCCCACTTTTTTTTTTTTACCATACCAGCAGGTTATTTTGTCTAATATTCATTTTTGGCTACAGCTCTTCACGGACTGTTTTTTTTCTTTTCTGCATCACCCTTGGGGAATTTTGTAGCAAATGCTGCATGTCTTGTCATGAAATTTGTTTGTTTGTTTGTTGGTTGGTTGGTTTGTTGGTTGGTTTGTTTGAGAACAGTCTCTCACTATAGATGAGACAGTGTGGAGATCCTATCCACAAATGCATACAAATCTGTCCACCCCTTTTGAAAATTTCGGGATTCATCATCTCTCTTTCTCTTCATCATGTTTACTGTTAGGGAGTTACAAAGTTCACCATCATGTATGATGATGGAAAGATTTCTTGACCAATCAAATAAAAAGACAATATGCATGGCCCCCAATGAGTGGAGAGGATGGATGGTTGCTAAAATGAACAATTAAAGGTGAAATAGACCAAAAAATCATCTTGACATGAGTAATTACACGTTTTTAAAATTTTGCTTTTTTTTCCATTTTAATTTAAAAAGTTGTGTGTGTGTTTTGGGAATGACAAAGAGCCATATTTGGTTCCATACTGAGCCATATTTGCCTAGCGAATAGCTTGCACACCCCTACCCTAGGCCCTTTCCTAGCCTCCTGGCTCTCCTTTCTTTCTCTGTATCTGCCAGTTTTGCTGCTCCCTACTCCCAAGGAGCAACTGCAACCTACATGTCCCTGCAGTCACGCCCTGAAGAAGGGAGGTGTCCCCGCAGGTTGTCAGGCGTCCAAAGCTCATCTCATCTGAGGAAGTGGGTTTTGCCCACGGAAGCTCCTTGATACCATGTATGTCTATTTGTCAGTTGCTAAGGTGCCACAGGACTACTCGTTGCTTTTTAAAGTTACAGACTAACACGGCTCCCCCTCTGAGACTAGTTGACAAGTGAGTGAGGATGGGGGAAAATAGGGGCAGGACCTCAGAGAAAGAGAAGGAGTTGGGTCTTGGGGGTAAGGGGCAGGACAGGGCAGTTTGGTTTTGGTCAGTTAGAAAGTTGTCAACCCAACATATTCTTCCCTACAGCCCCCTCCACTTCCAATTTCCTGTCTTTTTTAATAGCCCTGCCTGTCCCTCACAGGTAAACCTCTCTTTAATTAGCTGCCTGCAGCCTAAAGCTCCCTTGTTTGTAACCTAATTAGCTGATTGGACCCACCTGGCACAATTTAGCTCTTGTAGGGCCAGGGTGTAGCACACAGCCTACCACGGGCCCCAGTACCATGTAAGGCATCTAATAACACTGAGTATTGCTATTAGTGTTTAGTCACAACACAAAGCTGTACAAAACATGTTTCTAAACTCTTTGCACTTCTGTTTTAATCTGACCCACTGCTTGAAAACAGTTGCTTGTTTTAAATGTTAGGCATTTGTTAATGCCATCTAAATGGGTGCATATCATTCTTCACTATGCAGTTTATTCATTTAAGCCCTGAATCAGCAAGGTATTTAACAGAAGTCTAATCATATTAGTCCCACAGACGTCAGTGAGACTACTTATATGTTTAAAATTAGACATGTGCTTAAGGTACCTTGCTGATTCTGGCCCTTGTTTATCTGACTCAGAGGCAAGTTGAATAATGCAATAAAGAAATTAAAAGCCAATGGAAATTTAAAAAAAAAAATTCTTCAGCATAGAATGAGTGAAATGAAACCACCACTGGAGGGCAGCAGAGGGACAGGAATGAGAAACTTAAGGGGGTAGCCGAGTTAATCTGTACAGGATAAACAACAAATGGTCCCCTAGCACTTTATAGACTAACAATACATGTAGATGGTATCATGAGATTTCATGGGCACAGCCCACTTCTTCAGATGACCGGCTACCAGACCATTTGTTGTTTTTTAAGGAATGAGAAAGTGGGTTTGCTGAATATTGACCAACTGAGCTTTGGATACATCTCTGAGGGTGTCCCAGCCCAAATGTTTACAGTGCAATTGAATAGCCCATGAACCCCCCAAGTCAACTAGCAGAGGCCAGTCATGGGTGTTTAACTGCAATGTAAACAAAAAAAACCTCACAGCTGGCCCAGGTCAGCTGTCTCAGGTTGGCAGGGCATAGTCTCCAGGGCTGGAAAAATTGCTATACAGACATTTGGCCTGGGCTGAACCCTGAGCTTGGAATGGGTCTATTCCAATGTGGACACACTCTTAAAAACCAATGGGTGGGCCATTCTTTGGAACCTACCAGGACACCAGAACATAGGGATTTGTTGAGGTCTGGGGAGATAAACATGACACCCACTGAGATATATACAGTAGAATTCCATTTATCAGATCTAGAAGGAAACAGGGCCAGATCAGAAAAAAATTAAAAATTCAAATAATCAGGAGAATGGTCAAAGAGTTTTCTATCCATTATTTTAAAATGCGGAGTTGCTTTTAAACTAGCTGAACCCTGCTGGAAAGCATTAAAACAGCATTGTTTGCAGCATACAAAAGCTGATACTTCTAGTAAAGAATACAGGAAACCCTCACCATTTGCAGTGGATGTGTTCCTGGGAGCTTCAGGGAACTCAGCACAGCTCCGGACCCCTGTCCCTCCTGCAGGCTGGGACAGGAGACCCTCACAAATACTCAGAACTGCAAATAGCAATTCCACAAATGTCAAGGGTCTCTTGAACCAGTTTTTAAAAAATAGAAATTGATCATTAAGTTGCAACAAACAGCAATACTAATGGTAACAACTAACAAATAATATTCATAAAGTATCAAATTGAGATACGGTACCCTCTGCGGCACAGTAATAAGTACATGAGTACTAATATTTATAAACTGGAAGGCAAGGGGGAAAATCTGATGGTTTGCAATACTGTGCTTTTTCCAAAGTTAAAATCTTGAGCTATTTTCCTTTTTTATTTTATTAATAATCTCCACTTTTGTGATGACAATACTGTGTGTTTCTACTCACTGTCATTTTACAAGGTTGAAAAGACATGACAGTTAAAATAGTGTTGCCATGGAAATGACGCCAATTTCCCATATTCCTGTGGGTGCGCTGGTTGCTCAGTTAATACATGAAGCTGGATAATGGAAGCTTGGATAAATGGGGTTCTGCTGTATAGAGGAAACTGTTTCATGTTATTCATTTGAGTGTTTCTGAATTTTTTCTTAGAGTCTCAAATGAGTAATATGAATCAGTTTCATATTCTATAGCACAGCAGAGAATTGGCTACATCTGTCAAACTAAGAGCATTTTGAATGTTTATAGATGCAGACTGAAACTCTGGCCCCACTGATGTCAATGACAAAGCCCCCCAGGAGGGCTAAGATTTCATTCAAAAGCGGGAAAAATGAAACAGAATGAGAGGTAGTAAGATTTGAACCAGGAGGAAAGTTGGAAACATATTTAGGCTTCCATTTCAGCATAAGAAAAGACAGCTCCAACTGTCCAAGTACTTGTATGTAATGCTGGTTTTTTTTTTAAAAAAAAAAGACATTTCAGTAGCATTTGTTCACTTTTTACAAAAATCCACTGAAATTTATAACAATTTATTTTTCCTCCAAAAATCTTAATTGCCTCAAAAAAATGTTATGATGAAATAATTCTTCTGTGCTACTAAACTAATTAATCAAAATGGGGAATGTGTTTTTTAATTTTTTGAATAAAAAAATAATCATGGAGCCAAAAAGCCAGCTGCAGTGGACAGAGCACAATGCTCCCTGGCACTTTTCATAAATGGACCTAGATCTGAATTGCAGGTTGATGGCTTGAATTCTTTCCAGCATTCCTGGTGTGTGTTGGTCCAGGAATGTGCTCAGTTCAGTCAAGGGGGAAGGTGTGTTTGCCTACCTGGTTTTGGGAAATGGCTGCTGCTATACAGAAAGGCTTTCATTGACACTAATCTCCTCCTGTAAACATTCCACAAACACTGTGAGGTTTAAAATTTTCATGGCGGTTGTGACCATACCTAGTGTTGACCGTAACTAGCAGAAAGATTTTTTCAATATGATTTCTCCTTGTCTCTACTATATGCCAAGTCTTTTTTAAAAAAAGATATGTCAATCAACGCAGGTTAGCTAACAGTTTTAAATGCCACTTTTATCTCACGCTTGCAAAATCTCAAAGCAATTCATGGTCGAAGAGTTCTGCAGAGAGGGATTTAACTGCTCTAGGGGTGCATTTACACAGCAGCGTTATTTCGGAATAACGGCAGTTATTCCAAAATAACAGTGTGAGCATCTACACAGCAATTCCATTATTTTTAAATAATTTTGAAATAACAGATGGCTTATTCCAACTTCTGCAAACCTCATTCCACAAGAAATAATGCCTATTCCGAAATAGCTATTTGGCTGTGTCTAGACTGGCCAGTTTTTCCGCAAAATCAGTTGCTTTTGCAGAAAAACTTGCCAGCTGTCTACACTGGCCGCTTGAATTTCCGCAAGAACACTGACTTCCTACTGTCTGAAATCAGTGCTTTTTGCGGAAATACTATGCTGCTCCCGTTTGGGCAAAACTTTTGCGCAAAAGGGCCAGTGTAGACAGCTGAGATTTGTTTTTAAAAAAGCCCGATTGCAGCGGCGATCGGGGCTTTTTTGCGCAAAAGCGCGTCTAGATTGGCCACGGACGCTTTTCCGCAAAAAGTGCTTTTTGTTAAATGTTAAAAGCATTTCCGGAAAATCATGCCAGTCTAGACGTAGCCATTTCAGAATAGGAGTGGTATGGTTGCTCCATTATACTGAAATAGCTCCTACCCAGGGCCATTCAAAGTAATTACTTCCCAGTGCCTCCTGGGGCTCTAAATCGAGGTAGTGCATCCACATTAGGGAAGCCTGCCTTGGACTAATTTTGAGGCTTTCCTGTAGTGTAGACGTGCTATTTCGAATAAACTATTTCGGAGTATTTCTTCCAGAATAGTTTATTCTGAAAGAAGCGTGCATTGTAGACATACACCTATTAGTGGAAGGAAAGAAGGATTTTTAAGTTCAGCCAAGGGACTATCTTGTGCTGGGTTTTGCCTCTGATGGTCTTTTCCATCAGCATTGCTAGAATTTTCTTCCTTTCTGCTTCCTTCAACAAATCAAAGAACTAAGGCAGAAGGCCCCTTGATTTCAGCGGGGACAGGATTTCACCTCAAGGCAGCTGAACATGCACTTTGCTTGCAGCCTCAGTCAGCTGAAAAGGTTTGGTGCAGTAAGCCTTGTGGTGGAAGGAAACGTAGGCACCAACTGTTGCAAAGAAGTTTAAGAGACACTGGTTGCTGCCTTTACAAAGGAAATTAGCTGGTCAGAGTATCAGCTGAACACTCAGCACTGGTGGCAGGAACTCTGATGCTGATACAAAGCATTTCTAGGAATTACATGCATCTCTTACCAGCATTCTAACATGTTTCTCTACTTTTTTTGACAAGACTTTAGCTTCAAAGTGTTACTAAGAAAAGTAACTGATGTACTGTAACGTAAAATAGGGCCAGCCCATACCTGGCCTTTACACAAATGCATATTGGAGGTCAAGGGCCAAAGAACTCTTCCTCTCTTTGCTGGAGCCCTGCACAAATGCAGTATTGTCCACATTTGTATTCCAACAGTGTCTTATGGGCTCCATTTTAGTTGGCACTTTACAGGGACAATGTGAGACAATGCCTTCCATGAAGCATTTCGTCTAGTTGGAGAACATAAGAACGGCCACACTGAGTCAGACCAAAGGTCCATCTAGCCCAGTATCCTGTCTGCCAAGTGCCCCAGAGGGAGGGAACACAACAGGGAATCATCAAGTGATCCACCCACTCCCTGTAGTCCATTTCCCTGCTTCTGGCAAACTGAGGCTTGGGACACCATACTGCCCAGCGTGGCTAATAGCCATTGTTCGACCTATCACCCACGAACTTACCTAGTTATATTTTGAACTCTGTTATATTCCTGACCTTCACAACATCAAGAGATAGAGTTGCCAACTGTCTAATCACACAAAGCCAAACAGCGTTGATTGGTCCCTGCATGTCCCACCCCCTCCTTAATGCCCTACTCCTGCTTACTCCACCCCCCTCCCTCTATTGCTCGCTCTCCACCACCATCACTCATTTCACCAGGAAGGTGCAGGGGTTTGGAGAGGTTTGGGTTCGGGGCTGGAGCTGAGGCAAGGGGATAGGATGTAGGATGTGGGCTCAGGACTGGGGCAGGTGTTTCTGTGCGGTGTGCAAAAAATGGCTGGGATACACATCCTAATATGGTGCAGTTAGTCCTTTGCCTTTAAAATGCCTCACTTCCTGCTGAGGGCATCTGGGGATCACCACTAAGGTCTGAGAGAAGGAAGAAAAGACATTCTTTTTTTCAGAATGGCAGGAAAAATTGTCAAGGGCCAGGGCTGTAGCTTGTGACAGTAAATATCTGATGAAAAGGCAGAGGGCGGTTCTGTGTGAGCCTACCCTTCCTGTGTGATTAATGTCAGAAAAACAGTCATCAAACACAAGAAAGGAGGAGGCATACCTACTTCTTGCTCTCAGGAAGCAGCAGCAGCAAATGTGCCAGCGAAGAGGATTTTTATATTTTCTCTGCTGGTTCCTGGAGAAGGCTTATCCTCCTGCCCTCCCACAAGCAATAATCTTGGATTTGGCTCTTTTGAGATGTAACATGTGGGTTCAGTAACATACACGCCCATATATAGGGTGACCGGACGTCCCACTTTCAAAGGGATAGTCCCGTATTTAAGCCTTCTTGCAGGGAGTCCCTACTTTAAAAAAAATGGGCAAATTGTCCCATATTTTCTGTCTCTCCCTTCCCATCAGTACTGGTGGGTCCTATTTCTGGCCAGATCTTTGCTCACCAGCCACCCACCTACCAGCAGTAGTTGTGTGTGTGTGGGGGGGGGGGTCTGGTGGCTGATAATGGGGGTTGGTGTGCAGGTGATGATCAGGCAAAGCTGCTGTATGCAGGGCTAATCGCTGTCCCTGCTGGTCTGTCAGTGCAGTCCCTGTGCTGTGCCAGCTCTTGGCCAAAAGCTTCCCCCACCACACACGCACACCCCGGTTTCCAGCCAGCACTGGCTGCTTGCTGTGGTGGCTGTTGAGTGCAGGCAGCGGCTGGTCATTTGTTGCTTCTGATCCCCCTCCAATGGCCCTTTACATGCTTCCCCTCTCACTATCCTCTCCCTGCTGTGCCTGGTCACACACCCCTGAGCTCTCCCTGCTGTGCCTGGTCATGACCCCCCACCGGAGTGCCACTTCTTCTCCATATCGACCACCCTCCCCACCCCGTGGCAGGGTGCATCCTACTCCCAGCACTGTGGAGAACCAGCCCCTGGTGAGGTCATTCAGCTCTCCAGTAGCCTGGCTGCCAGGCTTCTTCCTCCCCCGAGTGCCTCTGGTCACTGGCCAGGAGCAGCCAAGCCCTGCTTGTGCCAAAGCCCTACACAGAGCTGGCCTGGGGAAGCTTCTCTGCCGCTCAACTAAGCCCTGGAGTGGTAGAGAGGAAGCTGTTTCCAGCTTCTTTGCACCCCAACCCTGCAGGTCCCCAGGGTCCCCAGGCAGGGGAACTTAGCACCCTCTTCACATGCTGCCCCCATCCTAGGTCCTAACCCCAGGGAATGCAGGACTGCTCTGTCTCATAGGCATCCTCCCTGCTGAGCCACCACTCTGACTGGTGAACTCACTGAAGCCCCAGAAGCCAGGTTTCCCAGGTCGTGGTGCTCAGTGCATCCTTAGTGCTTAACCCTTCCTGCCTGTAATGTAGCTAGAGGACAGGAGGCAGATGGCCAGCAGCAGCCTGGAGGTATTAGCCACCTTTCTACACTGTGAAGGCAGGAAGGGATGTGACGGCACATCAAGGATCCCCCGGATCCTGCACCCCTGTAGCAGCAAATGAAACTCCCCCAGACAGTAGAATAGAGGGGGTTTATTGCTTCTCCAGGATACGGCACAGCATAGACGTGATGTGGACATAAGGAGTCAGGGGCTGGCAGCCCTAGACCCCTTGGGGCAAGGGTGCATAGGCCCCTCAACTCCCAGCACTCTGCTTAGTCTATTCTCTTCATGGTTTTCCAGCCAAAAATTGCCCAACTCCGAGGCCCTGCCCCCCAGCCAGGTGGCCGTTTCCACCTCCCTTCCTTTGTCTCTCCCCTTGGGAAGAGACTTGTTATCTGCTCAGGCTGGGACTAGGTGTCTGGGCCAATACACATGTGGGTGAGTCAGTGGGAATCACACATCACAGCGCAGGGGAACCCCGGGTTATAGAGCAGACAGCGTCCCCACTACGTCACAAGGGACAAGCTGCTTCTAGCCATAGCGGAGCAGTGGGAGGCAGGAGGAAAGAGATGACCTGTGGAAAAGACAGGCTGTACCTACCCTTGTCCCCCTTCAGCTAAAAACAGCTTCCATCCCTACTCTCCTGCACAGTGCTAAAAAGGCTGCTGCTTCCCACGGTCTGGTATGAACCCACACAGAAATATGGGGGAGGTGTCTCTGACCCCGCATGTCCCCCATGTGTAGGACACAGCACCATATACCAGAAGAGGTGGGTCCATCTGGGGGGCCCAGCCAGGCACAGAGGGTGGAAAGAACTGGGTAGGAAGGGTTCAGTCAGCCACCCCCATCCCTATGTGAGAGAGCTGTTTGGGAATGTGTGTGTCTCCCCTCTTCCCGGGCAAAACTTAAAGATAAAAAGGTAAATAAAGACCCCAGCTACACTCTTTTTATTTCTTTTTAACAGGGGCTCACTCGCCTTGATGTTAATTTGAACATTTGTACTGCAGAGTTCTGATTGATTGCCATTGAATTTGCTTGAATATGAGTTATTTTACCCAGTGTCCCATATTTAGCATAAGGAAATATAGACACCTACCCATATATGGCATTTTACAATGATGTGAGAATGATATTTTTCCCAGCTCACGCCAGACACATGCGCAATGATAAGCACAGCAGATACAGGTGTCGGGATGCAGTTGCACCTCCTGGCTTGATGTGGTTTCTATCATATACAGGGTTTACAGTTTGAGTAAACGTTTCTCAGCACATCCCACCCCCACCGGCCTCCCTGACACATCACAATTTATTTAAACCGCCACCTGGTACCATACACTTCTCTGTCTCAAGCAGTCATAATGAGAGCCATAAATAAACTATGACTGTTCAAGGTGCTATAGCTCAAAGCAAGCACCACTGTACAGTATGAAATCATGTGCGTGCACACACATAATCCAGTTCTGGATAGCAACAGACACTGCTTGCAAGGGTGAGGCTAATGAGTTCAGGCTACGGTTCACTAAAGCATATCCTTATAGCTCACACTCACTTCTAGTGTACCCCTTCCTTCCAGAGCATAGCATTGGAGTGGGTGCGTGCCAGGGCTGGCCCACAACATTTTGGCACCTGAGGCGGGGAGCTCAAATGATGCCCTCATGCCCCCTCGCTTGGGCCAAAACTTTGAAAGGTCTCAATTCTGCCTTCTTCCTGTTCTACTCCTCTCATGGTACTGCTCTGCTACCTACATATGCACCAGCAGCAGACACAATTTTCTACACTCTGGGTCCTAGTGGCGCCCCCCCACAGTCTGGCACCTGAGGTGGCAGCCTCAGTTCGCCTCATGGTAAGGCCAGCCCTGGTGCTTGCCTTAGTATCTCTGAAAGCCATTGCTTTCATGCACAATTCAGCCCTCTGGCTGGGAAGCATCTAATGCAGATTTCTTTGGTGGCAAAGGAAGCTCAAACTCACATCCAAAGTGTCTCAAGAAGTGAGCCCTTCCTCTGGGCTCCACAGTCATTCCCCTTTGGGGGCTGCTCTGAAATCTGCTCCCCAGCTGTGGTATTCAACACTTACCTCTCAGACTGTCTCCCCAAGGGGTCTGTTCCCATGCAGACTGACTCAAACCACCGCCACAGGAAATGCCATCCTCCCCTCACACTGAGCTCCCTTAGCCCTTCAGACCCAAGTATTCATTGAAATATCACCTGAACCATCTTAGTCCCACCTGTTCTGTCTAGGGCTATATCTACACTGAAAGCTTTTTTCAGAATAAGTTTTTCTGGAAGATATCTTCCGGAAAAGCTTGTTTCGAAATAGAGCCTCCACACTACTGGGAAGCCTCAAAATTAGTCCAAGGCAGGCTCCCCTAATGTGGTTGCGCTATCTCGATTTAGAGCCCCAGGAGGCACTGAGGAGGAATAACTTTAGAAAGGCCCTGGTGGGGAGCTATTTCGACATAGCAGAAGAGGAGCATCCACACACCCTTTCTTCCAAAAAAGCTTTTTCAGAAGAGGCGTTATTCTTCGTGGTATGAGGTTTACCAACATCGGAAAAAGCCCTCCGTTATTTCAATTTGCTTTATAAATAACACAATTGCAGTGTGGATGCCAGTATTGTTTTTCCGGATTAATGGCCGTTAGTCCAGAAAAGCGGTGCAGTGTAGATGCACCCTAAGATGCAACTAATTAACTACAGCACACATGTAGCAGATGTGCCTACCTGGCTTTAGCCCTGTTTAACTGGTGATGGAGTTTTCACCTCTTCACACACATGCAGTGCTTAATGTGTGCCAGGGCTTGCCATGGCCCTGAGCCCCAGCACCACTAGGACTGGCAGTTCATAGCTCCAGTGCTTCTAGCCTTGCCTTGGCACCTGTTTCATTACAAATTAAGCACTGCACTGATGTTTAAGCCCATGCTTAACTCCCATTGGCTTCAATGGGACTTTTTGCATGTGTTGGAGTGACTTCCTCAGTAGGGATGGATTTTATCATGCGCTTAACACAAAGGCTACCTCTATGCTACAGAACTTACAGTGGCATAGTTGTAGCACTGCAGCTACACTGCTATAAGGTGTTCTGTGTAGCCACTCCATGCCAGCAGGAGAGTGTCTCTTCCCCACCCCAACCCTGACGTAGCGCTATCCACTCTGGCACTTTTATTGGTGAAACTTAGGTTGGTCAGGGGGTGTTTTATCACACCCCTGATGGACAAAAGTTTTGCCAATGAAAATCCTGGTGTCGGCACAGCCTCAGCAGGCTCACAAAGCGCCGTCATTAACGGCCCTGGAGTTGGAGCGCTGGTAAAGTGTGAGGAGGTGCTTTCCACACAGAGTTCTGACACGGGCACCTCAAGCCCAGTCCACAGTGCACCCACTCTTCCAGCTCTGGATCCCTCACACTGCTTTGTGCTAATCATTTACCAGCATAGGGATTGTTATCCCACTTCTATAGGCAGAGAAACTGAAGAGCAAGGAAGCCGAGAGTAACTTGCCAAAGTTCACACATGGCCCATTAGTGATAAACCTGATCTTCAGACTCCTAGACCTATGTCTCAACCAGGCTATGTCTACACTACAGAATTTTTTCGGAAAAAGAGCCATTTTTCCGAAAAAACGTCACTTATGTCCACACTGCAATCGCGTTCTTTTGAAAGAAAATCGAAAGAACAGAAGGGTTTTTCTGACATTAGTAATCTTCATTCTACGAGGAAGAAGCCTTTTTCCGAAAGATCTTTTTCAGAAAAAGGTGTGTGTGGACGGGGAAGAGGGAGTTCTTTCAAAAGAAGAGGAAAGAGGAAAAAGCACAGGTGCCCTGGTGGCCATTCCATCCACAGTAATCACAGCTTACATGCGAGATAACATCCATTCAGTGCGCGCACTATCTTTTGAAAAAGTCGATCGCTTTTTCGATGCGCAGTGGCAGTGTGGACGCTCTCTTTTGGAAGACGTTTTTTCAGAAGATCTCCTCCCGAAAAGCTTCTTCCAAAAGAAGCTTGCAGTCTAGACGTAGCCCCACTGGGCTATACTGTCTCCTAACAAGTGATGGGGACCATCATTTCTACATTTAGGCCAGTTTGTATTTTCTTTATTAATTTTAAACACAAAACATATTTTAAGGGGCACATGATCTAAGTTCAACATGCAGGGTAAAACCTGGACTCTACTGAACTCCTGGCAAAACTCCTACCGACTACAAGGGGCCAGGATTTCACTCATTACGTGCACAGAGCTTCTTGGGAGTGATCCTCAACTGGCATTCATGCATGCAGCTGTACGGCAGTCAGGGGAGCTATCCCCGTTTACAGCAGCGAAGGATCTGGCTGGAAGTGCCCTGACTTTGACACCATTAAAGGAAAAGTACAAAATGTTAAATGGTGTTCCTAAGTTACTTTTTTGTTTTGGGGGCAGAGACAACAAGCAGTCCTTCTAGACTATTTTAAACCTGTGTTCATAAATAGGAGCCTTTACTCAGCTGAGACAGCTTATGTGTTTGGTCTTGACAATTTATTTTCAAAGCCAGCACAATGTCATGATTAACTGTATTAGCTGCTCTGTGTGGTCTTCCTTGCAACAGTTGGAGGAACAGCTCTTTTCCCTTCTTACGTCTGAGTGTCAGATTCAGGGAGTCTGTGGAGATTTCGTGGCTTTGCTTTCTCCTCCGACTCAGATTAACTACCATCTGGTAATTGTTCAAAGAAAAACTTTTCCCCATTGTCACTTCCTTTGTCTGGTGGCCTGTAACATCTGACCTCTGCTTTGTAGGTCATGGCCTTCACCTCATTTCCTACCCAACAGGAATAATGACAGCAGGGTTACGTTTATATGATACCTCTTGTAAGTGCTATTTGTGGGAGCTGAGCTTTAGAATGGCTCTTCATTTCTTTGATGCTAAAATTTCTGTTTTGACCTGCTCTCAGCATTAAATTGCTTTGACCTCTCAGTCCAATCTGGCTCTCCTGGTTGCAAAGATTTACACGTGTACTTCTTCTTCTGACTTATGGCCTCTGAAAAGAAGTAGATTCATTCAGGTGCACAAACATAGCATGCTCTTTTTACACAATGAAAGTACTTTTTTAAAAAACAAAATCACGGCACTAAACCCTGCCTTTAACTCCCCGAATCAGTCCTATAATTCACAATATTTAGATTGTTATTATTGATATTATTGATGCTCTGTAGGTCCCAATCAATATTTGGCTCCCACTGTGGAGTCATTGTGCAAAGACGTAGTAAGAGACCATCTCTGCCCCAAAGAGCTTATAGTATAAATAGCCAAGTCAGATAAAGGAAGCATTGTTACCCTTTCTTTATAGGGAGCTCACACCCAAAGTTTAAGGGTGAAATCAGAAACTCCTTGAAGTCAGTGGCAAAACCCGAAACTGCACTGCAGGCCACAAATGGGCCGGCCCATGGGCTGCATGTTGAGTAGTCCTGGTTTATGGCTGTAGCCTTCTGGCTGGACCAAGCAGGGTGGGGCAGTGCAGAGAAAGTCTCCCAGTCCCTGTTGTAGGCCTTCTGGCCTATGGTGAATTGGCAGCCATCTCAGGCAAGAAGGGACAGCAGGAGGGGAGGGGAACCTGGGCCCACCCTATTCCACCAGGGTCCAGCCCAGGGCCGCAACAGTGGCAGATGGTTCCACCATTGGGTCTGCAGGGAAACCACTAGTGCACACTGTCTCACTTCCCAGCATCACAACTGGAACAAGGTTGGATTACCCAGGGCTACTTCCTACTGCTCTTGGTGGGAAATGCTCTGTGGCTGTGGGGGTCAGCTCTTCTGTCCGGTGGTGAGGCAACACATTCTGTGATTGCTCCTTGGGCTCCTCTGTCTCCCACAGCTGAGGCGTGCCTTTCCTGCCGGTGGCCCGGCATTGGTTCTGCAGAAGGCTCAGAACAATGTCTGCTTCCTTCCCTGGTCAAGCCCCAACTGAGCTGCAGGTCTCTGCTCTTGTACTTCTGGCCCTGCCCCTGAACTTCCTGTGAGAGGGGCAGTGTAGGTTTGGCTGCACCCAGCAGTGGGCGCCAACCCTTTCCATATTGGAGGGAGGTCCTTCAACCTTACTACAGGCCGAAAAGAGCTAATGGAGAGAAGGATCTTTATAAAGTGAATGTAGGATCTATGTAAGGTGCTGGTTTGACAGCCTTGGAATCTAAAGCCTCCAATCAACCAAAGAGATACAGATATGAGCATTGGCGAGTTCCTCTTGTGCTGACCTCCCCAACTGTGCCTTATTCCTGACCTTGTAGAGAACTACTTCCTGTGGTAAGAGAGGAGTTTGCTTTCCCTGCCTATTCAAAGAAGCCTAAGGGAGTCAGTTATTCATCTCCCACGGAAAATCAATGGGGACTAAGCCTCTTTGAAAATTCAAACCTCCTTAGTATCTATGAGCCTGCCAGATAGAATACTAAATATAGTGATGATTTGATGATGTGGACATTTGTCTATTAGGATCCAGATTGTGACTACATAATAGCAATCACTCCCTCAGCTAGTGCAATTAATGGAAACAGGTTTGATCACACTTCACCACAGAGATTCATTTGAGGTGCTTTGGTGATTTCATGGTGATCCAGGGACAGAATTAGCTATAGTTTGGTTTACAGTGTCAAAAGAGGGCATGGTGCAGCGAGTTGAGAGGCTGCCTATATCTGCAATACTTGCACCAATACATTCAAGAGCCATACAGCAATGAAACATTACATGCTGTAATCTTATTGTGTCTCATCCTTCCCCAGTGAACTTTTTGTACAGCTTCTAGCAGCCCCATTGTGAGTTAGTCCTGACTGTCATATTGCTCCTAGGAGAAGGCTTTATGACAGAGGTGAAACTTGCTTTGGAGATGGACCATTCAGTATACTCTACCCAGTTAGGGTATTCCATTGACCTGCTTCTCAGAATGTTCTCCCTCTTGGACCTGAGGCTCTGATCCTGGACCAGTCAAGTTGCAGCATTCCTGGTCAAGGGTAGCTATATACAAGTCATTAACACTGGTCCTACAATTGACAGGTAAACTGCTTTTGCTGTTATATGTACTCTGGATTCTGTAATTTCCACTCCAACTCATCTGATGAAGTGGGTTTTACCCACAAAAGCTTGTGATCTAATATATTAGTCTCTAAGGGTATGTCTACACTGCCACCCTAGTTTGAACTAGGGTGGCTAATGTAGGCATTCAAACTTGCAAATGAAGCCCGGGATTTAAATATCCCGGGCTTCATTTGCATGTTCCCGGGCGGGCGCCATTTTTAAATGCCCGTAGTTCGAACTACCTGCCCGCGGCTACACACGGCACGGACTAGGTAGTTTGAATTAAAGCTCCTAATTTGAACTACCATTATTCCTCCTGCAAGCTCCTAATTCGAACTACTGTTATTCCTTCCTGCAAGGAAGAATAATGGTAGTTCGAATTAGGAGCTTTAATTCGAACTATCTAGTCCGTGCTGCGTGTAGCCGCGGGCAGGTAGTTCGAACTACGGGCATTTAAAAATGGCGCCCGCCCGGGAACATGCAAATGAAGCCCAGGATATTTAAATCCCGGGCTTCATTTGCAAGTTCGAATGCCTACATTAGCCACCCTAGTTTGAACTAGGGTGGCAGTGTAGACATACCCTAAGGTGCCACGGGACTGCTGGTTGTTTTTGTAGTAGTTTGTCTTCAAGGTAGCCCAGCCCTAACTCCAGAATGGATTTATACATCAGGACAAGGACTTTGGATTTAATCTGGAAAGAGCTGGGTAGTCAGTGGAGATTACGGGACATGGGTGTGATTTATGAGAGGATGCATGGAGAGTTTCTGTTGACTGAACTGGGACTGCAGGCCTGGAGAAGTGCTGTGTGGGTCTCAGGCTACTGACATCTGCCACTGCAGCTGAAGGGAAGGAGCTTTGCCCTGTGCTTCTGGGGACAGGGAGGAGCAAGTATCACCTCACTAAAGGCTTGGAATTTTAGTGCCTTGTTCAGCCAATACTTGCTCCCATGACCAAGCCTTACTTGCAAAAGCATTCCCATTGGCTTCAGTGGAACCATCCACATGAGTAAGGATTTACAGGGCCCTTATTTTGTTTTAGCATCTGTAGTTTTTGTGTGAGGCCTGTGGGAATGAGCATTTGCTTTTGTATGTAAGATGCTGCAAACACGTGCTAGAGATGGGCCACCAACTTCAGATCCAGATCAAGAGTATGTGTGCTGGCAGCAACGGAGGGGGAGGGAAAAGAAGTGGGATTATCTTTTGCTTATGCTTTATGATAGTTTCCAATTCATTACATGTATGTAGAGAACCTACCATAATGGGCCTTGATCTGTGACTGGGACCCACTAAGTTCTACCACAATACAAGGAATCCATTTTAATTATTGTTATCTTTCAAAAAGTTCAGAGCTAGATTTCCTTGGGCTCTGCATTCCCCCCCTTCCCCAGTTATGATTAGATTTTCAAAAGAGGTCTGCTCTTTGTTACACACCTAAATGTGAGTCAGAAGCCGATGTGCATGCCACATTCAACAACTGCCACTGAGATACTCACACATTTTCCACAAGAAATCGACACATCACTAGTTGAAATGCTACTGGCTGAAGGTCATCTGGTTGAAAAGTAGCCTTTTAAAAACACATTTTTTTGAAAAAATCTTTCATCTTGATCAAAATGATTCACCTTGTTTTATTTTGCCAAAAAAAAAAAAAAAATCTTCCCATTTGGGATTGGGCTTTTTTTTTTTTTTTTTTTTTTTTTTTTTTACAGTTATTGAAAGCACTATGGAAATGATCATTGAAATTATTCATTTCCCCAAAAACAGGTTTTTGGTAAAATGTATAATAGCTACCCCTTTCTGAAGCAACCCTTTTGGACAGCCTGTAAAGAAAAATATATAGTCCTCAACTTTCTTTACACTGCTTCCTGGCCAGTGCATTTCAAATAAGAATAAACTCTTGTCATCTGAAGAAGTGGGTTGTGCTCACGAAAGCTCATGATACCATCTACATGTTTTGTTAATCTATAAAGTGCTACCAGACCATTGGTTGTTTTTTAAGTTTATCCTGTACAGACTAACTCGGCTACCCCTCTGAAGCTTAATATCTTATGACATCGCCATACCCAGAGAACAGAATATAAGAATGAAAGACCAATGAATGTCATTACACAGACAGAAATCCCGAGGGTGCCATAAGCTTGGGTGGCACAACAAGATTGCCAATGATCAGCATACTGAAGCACTTTGCCTGAGATCAAGGTGGATGGCATTTCGTTTGCAAGGAGTCCATGACCCTTTGGAGTTTGCCATGATGATGACGATGTGGTTTTCAATGCACCAGAATATCTGTAACCATTTTAATGGTGTTTTGTTTTTAAAAACCAAAAGTATTTTTAATCCGTGTCAACTTTTGAAAAAAAAAACCAAAGATCATTATTAAACACTTTGAAATGAAAACTACTTTGAAATTTGACAAATAAGGATTCCAGCTCACTCAATGAGTTGAAAATCCCTCTGAAAAAATTAGCTACTTCACTTGGTACTTAAATGAGAGCGGAGCTCTAGCTGGCCATGGTTTGGAATGCTCAGATCTTTAAATAATATAATCCTGGACAATACAATCAAGACAAAAATGTAAATGTTAATCTAGGCTGTAATGCTGTGAAGCACCTGCAGAGGGCAAACTTGTTCCACCTTTGAGGGTAATTTATTGCTTCCTCTCTTTAAAATGCATTTCTTCCTGTTGAGGTGAGTATTAAGAACCCATCACTTTTGTAAAAGTCTCTAGCCTTTTTTCCTAAAAAAAAAAATAGCCATTGTCCTTTTATACAATTTTGAGTGAATGTGACAGCCTCATGACCACCAGTCAAACATGGTAGATTCTCATCTTGTAAATTAGGGCTAGTTTATCTTAATTCCTCTATTTGAGCTTGTACACTCATGTTGGGGAGCCCTCTAAACTGAGGGAAAAGAATGAAGTTAGTCCTTAAATGACTTTCCTAATCAGGCCTCTTCAAAGTGCCAAGTTGGGCACCTAAAGGCCAAGGTGCTCAAAATCACTAGTCCCTTCTGAAAATCCTGGACTGTATTGAAAAAAGTCATTGTAATTTTAAGTAAAAATTGTAGGTTTTTGGACCAGGGGACTGTCTCATATTAAGTGTTTGTGCAGCACCTCGCACGAAGCAGCACAGATATCCACTTGCTTTCTAATTGCTACTGGAATACAAATACATATACAAATAATACAATAGAGAGGAAGAAGAGGTCAGAATTTTAGACAGGAGCTTTCCCCTCTTATGCATTTTTAAAGGGCCAGATTAAACTTTTGCTGTTTCCCCAAATATGTTACATTCCTGTCACATACATTTGCATGGTGTTTCCTTCACAGCTCTCAAGAGATTAGGTAACAGGGCAGATTTATCTCATTTACATTAAGACCACATTATACCACTCTGATTGAAGACCATAGTATAAAATTGGTTTCATATACCTAAAGGCTGCTTTACACTGTCCGAGCAGATTAAAGATATAAAGGCGCCTTACTGCAGTGGAGAATCAGGCCCTATTCTTCTGCTTATTACAGACAGTTCCTCAGAGTATCAATCTGGATTATACAGGGCTTTTCATAGTGGCAAAAGAGCAGGGATTGTGGAAGGTCAGGTAGTTATTCAAGGATCATGCCTAGTTCAGGAAATGTTTTGTATATTCCATGCACAATCTTTGCTATTTTGCTGCTGTGGGTAAATAAGAGTTAGTGGTGCACTAGCTGTACCCTGGAAGACCTGGAAAATATGTTGCAGGGCATATCCCATTGCACGCAGTGTTTATTTTAGAATTCTAAGGGTAGCCACACAGCTAATAAAAGAATGTGCAATTACTCATTTGTAATGATTGTTTCCTGGGTGTGGTAAGTGGTTTTGTCACTGTAAATTCTTTGACAACTAAAATCCAGCTAATCTTCTTAAAGAGGCAGCAGTAGCTGTGTCCACCTAGCCTGAGCTGGTAGGAAAGCTGCATAAAGAATGCTTGCGATTCTCTAAATTGTTCATGTCAGTGGAGTATTGACAGTCAGAACAATAATAACAGTCCTGTGTTTACTTGCACATAAATTATTACCTAACTAAGGGCTTGAATTATGTAGAATTGTGGGTACTCAATACTCTGTGGCTTAGTCTACACTGCAGGGTTTTTGCACAAGAAGCCTTTTGCGAAAGAATTCTTCCGCAAAAACTTCTTGCACAAAAGCGCATCCAGACCTCAAAGCGCATCACAAAAGCGATGTGCTTTTGCACAAGAGAGAGTTCATACTGCATGGACACTCTTGCACAAGAAAGCTCTGATTGCTATTCACAGAATGGCCATCAGAGCACCTGTGCTTCTTCCCATACGGGTTTCTTGCACAAAAATCCCTCCGGAGCATCCACACCTGCCTTTTTGCGCAAGAGTTGTAGTGCAAAAAGGAGTTATTCCTCGTGGGGAGAGGAATAACTCTACCAGCAAAAACCCTTTGTCCTGTTGATTTTCTTGCGCAAAAATGTGCTTGAGGTGTGGTTGCTCTGCCAGTTTTTGCGCTAAAACAGCCATTTTTACACAAAAACCTTGTAGCGTAGACATAGCCTGTAGGTTCTAACTTCTGTACTGTTTTCCACCCTGGATATACTTGCCCTTGTGCAAACCACCCCCAAACACAGCTCTGTGTAAATGCAACTGACAGCTTTTTATTTTAAGCACAGGAAAGTCAGGAAGTTCAGAGTTCAGGTCCTTACAACAACTTTAAAGACACACTGCCACAGTTTGTTTGAAATGAATCAAGTCTGCAGTAATGTACTGAGGGCTTAGATAGCAGCAGAGAAGAGACACATCCCTTTTCAGCCTATAAATTCTTCAAAATACTATGTCATTCCAATTCATCTGGCATGGTGCAATTATGTCTCTACTACAATTCCAGTGGACCTGCCCAAAGAGTCACAAGTAAATGGGGAATATTTTTGTTTATTATAGGGTGTCCGTTCCATGGGTTTGGGGTTTCTTTAAAGCCTCACTCTTTACATTTTTAAATTGCTACTCTGCCATCATGCAGAGGCCCATGACAATCAGCCTTAATTTTTGTTTTGCATTTATAACACTTTTCAATCAAAGGGTAGCTAGTGGAGCCCTAGAAAATAATGTAATTAAGTATTATAGATAAATCTCTCTTTTACCAGTGTCTTAAGGACTGAATATAGAGTCTGAATATAGAAATTGTCTTCACTTGTGAACAGGATCAACATTATGGAGCCTCTGAAATACTTTGACAATCTCGGCTTTGGGTTCCTAAGCACCTTATTCAATGGACTTAAGTTCCTAAGTCAGTGTTAGTTGTCTTTGAAACTTCTGCCCTGTATCCCACATTAAAATCTGACTGGGGGTTAGCAGCTCTTGGGAGGGGAAATATAATCTAGTGAGTAAAACTCAGGAGATTTGGACTTTGATTTTTGGCCACTGACCAGCTGGTGACCAAGTCACTTAACCTCTTTGCTTCTGTTTAATCTCCCTACCATTTTTCTGTCTTGTTTCCTCAGATTGTAAATTCTTTGGGGCATGGACTATTTATTAACTTGTATTCCTGTAGCAGCTTGCATAGTGGATCTCAGTAGTGCCTTTGTGCAACATCCAGCAGAATGGATCTGGCTTATGGTCTCTTGGCACTACTGGAATATAAATCATAAAACAAAATAACAATATTGAATAATAAAGTCAAAGGAGAACAAATGTGTTTGAGCACCTAAAATACCAAAATTCTGCAGAGGGTATGAAAGAACTCCTGACTACTGACATCTTTGGAGTCGGTGCGTGGTCAAGATTTATTGGTTACTACTGAGAATTTTAGACAGGAGCTTTCTTCTCTTTATGCTCAAAAATCTTGTATGTTGTGAAGGCTCTTTAGGCTTTTTTAATCCAAATGATGTAATACTGAGGGCCAATAATAATAATAAGTTTGTCTCCACTTTTGTTGTTTGATAGCTGATCACTGGAGATTAATCTTGAGTTTTGGAGGGATGTGCACAAGTATCAGCCTATCTGAGCTTTTGCCCTGTTTGTTAAGTAAATTTAGATAACTGTATTAGCAGCACTATGCAGGGCTTGGAAGAACTTGTCTAACACATTACGACTTTAAGGATGTTTAAAAACCTGAGCAACGTATTTATTTTTAGAATATTTATTCTGCCAGCCTAGAATAGGGTCAGGGTTGGGGTCAGAAGCAAGGTCAGAGAGAGCATCAGGGTTAAGGTTAGAGACTTCCAGAGCTTTAGATCTTTAATAGCCTCATGATGTAGGGCAAAACTGAGTGAGTATAATTTTCCCCAGGTTCTCAGGGATACGTACCAGTAATCCTGAATATCCAAAGGAGACCAGATGGCCTGCACAAATAGAAATTTGATCATTCTATTAAAGTATTACAATTCTTCTATACCTTACAAATGGGACTTTGTTATATCAACAAGCAGGAAAATCATCATAACCCCAAAATTAGCACAAAGAGGTTTTAGAAGGCAGTATTATCCAGTTGATAAGGTATAAGATTTGGGAATAAAAAGCCTGGGCACTATTCTTGTCTTGGGCCCTGACTTGCTGTCACATCCCTTCACTTATCTTTGCCTCAATTTTCCCTCTCACTTTCTGTCTGTCTGGTCTGTTTAGATTGTAAGTTTATGTTGTGCAGGGACTGTGTAAATATGTATTTGTAAGTGCCTAAAATGATAAGGCCTGATTTCAATTGGAGCTTCTGGGTACTACTGTGAATATGAAAAACATACAAAAAAGCACTGTGAAAAGAACATTATTTACGTGGCAGAATCAAGCTCTCAAATGTTAGAAAATACCAGATTTACAATTGCCCGTGCAACCTTAGTGCTGCCCTCTTGTGCATCCAGACTTTGAACTGAATGAGATCAGGGTCTTGTAGAAAAAAAATAGCATATCATCATGTAATTAAAGACTGCATTATAATACATTTGAACAAGAGGGCAGAATTAAAATTGCATGGACAACCTACATTTGGCACGTTTCAAATGCTTGACCGTGCAACATAAATAACATCGTTTTAATGCATTTTCCTATGTAACTTCCTAGGTTTTATTTAAGAAGGAAAAAGATAAAAATGAATTCAATTATGTACACCTCTTCGTCCTTCATCAATGGGAGTTGAATGCTGACCCTTAGTAGTGCAGTGCAGACAGCTACTCCTTGTTCTACACTGGCTGGCAGCAAAAGCAAGCTGTTCATTATCCCAGGAGTGTGGGGGTGGTCTGCTGAAGCCATGTGCTAGGTCCGGCAGTGTGGTTGAGAGGATTGCTCAGGCCAGCACTCTCCACTTCGACCTCACCCTGCAGCAACAATTGCTCTAGCAGCTCCCAGGTATTCCCCAGCAGAGTGTTTGTTGCTGCTATTTTGGTCATGGTATGAGCACGACTCTTTAGAATGTTCATGACACACAGCTGACCCATCCACAGGATGGTTTGGGGTGGCCGCCCCAGACTCTGTGCTTCTGGGGTCCCTGCAGTGGCTGCCCCAATTGCCCTATGGATGGAAGGGACCTGGGGGATTATGGGAGCCTGGCACAGGGCGGCAGCAGAGGTTGCCTCCCCCCACCCCGCATGCTCACCATGGTGGCCCCATCCCTTCACCCTCTCCTGGCCCGCTGTGCTCAGCTTCCCAGTGGCAATGAGAAGTAGAGCACTCCGGCCCCAGGGTGGTCCGTTTGCTGCCGCCGTGGAAAAGTGAGGTGCAGCGGGCCGGAAGGGCAGTGTGATAGGGCAGAACGTGGTGGAGTGGAGAGCAGGTGAGGGGAGCAGGGCCTGCCGTCGTGGTGTTGCCCTGGGCCTCGGGCACTGAGGGGTTGCCCCAGGACTTGCACTTCCCTCTCCCCCCTTGGGATGGCTCTGCATGAACAGTTATTATTGTAGCAGATTACCAACATTTTCTGAAAGAATGCAAATAAGAAAAGAAAAATGGACTTATAAAACAATGTATAACTTGAATGGGATTTCATGGGACAAAGAAAGGTGACTTCTGGAGGCTTCCCCCCAATAATTGCAAAGGTCTGTTGTCAACAATGGAGATGTTAGAACTCAAAAAAAAAAATCACAAGAATCCTTTGTGATCGAAAGTGTTAGGCAACATAAATGGGGGGGGGGGGAAGGAATCACTACCAGCTCTCACAATGATAATAATAAGATATATTCTGGGAAGAGGTTAAGCAGAGATAAGGAACCTGATTCTGACCTCACACTGATGTAAACTGGAAATAATTCCATTGATACCAGTGAAATTACACCCCGTGCAAGTGAAAGGAGAACTGAACCCAAAAGTTTGTTTCAATATGGTACACTTTGTGGGAAACTGCTTGATACTGTAACCTGGCTTTGTTTATTAGTATCCAACTGAAGTTGCAGCAACAGGAAAATGAAATCTAAACTCCAGCTCTGTAAAAGCCCGAAGACAATGTAGGAAAGTATGTCTCAAAGGCAATACTGGTTGTACCTCCCTGGACTGCAACCTCAGAGCCAGGGAATTTGCCAGACCAGGGGAGGTGAATGCTGGCCCTCTGCTGCCACTGGATGTGGGGTTCTGCTCTGGTGGCAGCTGAGGGGCCAGCATTGACCTAGTCGGGATGGGGGGGACTCTTGGGGGAAGAGGCAGGATGGCTGTGGAGGCCTTGAGCACTCCTGCCCCCAGCCATGGGGCTCTACAGCCACACAGTCTCTTCCCCTGAGCAACACCTCCCCCCCCACACACCAGCCTCCTCTATTTGCAGGCACCCAGAAGTTCTGGGAAGGTGGAGAAGGAGCAGCTGAGCATGGGCAGGCTCTCTGACAAGGGTGTGCATAGCGGGCAACTGCCCCGGATCCTTTAAATGACTGCCAAAAACCCCACGTGGTACTCTCCAGCTTGCTCTGAGGGCTGATAGGGGTAACGGTGCATAGCACAGTCCAGGCGGCGCCAAGAGTCGGATGCCTCAGGCCCACCTCTTCTGCCTAAGACCTTTCCCAGGAGTATGGAGCCACATACACCGTTGCCCAGGGCCTGGCCATTCTGTCAGCCCCCTTGAGGACAGTTCTGTGGCTTTCCCCATGAATGCTCCAGCCCAAGAGTGCCCACAAGGATGCTGGACCACAGATGTTGCCACACAAGGGAAGTCCATATTATAGAAGTTGAACCTGTTGTAATCAAAGCCATGATCAAGTCTTCTACAGCTCGGTCCCTAAGGCAGCGCTCAGTAGTAAATTGTCAGTAGCTAATTGCCAGGTGTGTTAAGGTGTCTTCAAGATAATAGCTTCTTAGAAACTAAAAATAACCTTGTTGATGAGGATGAGTTTTACCAATCTCGCCTCCAAGATTTTGCAGCTGCTTCTGTCTCTCAGTCTTAGTTGTCAAAGCCATTGAGGATAGCATCAGGTGACTTCTTCTAGCATGGCTGTGCTATCTGAGAACTCTATATCCCTTTGGGAGAACTGTGTACTGAATAGAGCAGCTTTATGGTATAGAAAAAGAAATGTGGATTAAAAACCCTGCCACCTTCTAATGCCTTTTATAAACTTGCACTGCTCTACTAGTCATCTGGAACACAACACCATAGTGCATGCCATGCCGCTTTGTTTTTTGTGGTCTTACAGGCATCATCTCTTGATGTCACAGGTGCAGATAGATGCAGGGAATGTGTGATGGGGGAAGGAAGAGGAGAAGGCAGAGGGGATGGCATTAATGATGAGGGTCATGTTTGCAATCTCTAGTCTTTCTGGAACATTAAGACTACGTCTCTGATTCTTTGAGTTCCATGCAATTTACAGAAGGAAAACCAAGCTCTTGCCAGGATAGTAAAATACTGTGGTGTTTTAAGGATTGCCTGGAAGAAGGTTACAGTTTCCCTTTCTTCTTATTCAGCATGCTAAACTCTTGGCTGCTGCCAAACCTGCCCAGAGGTGTGTAGATTTCTTAGGTAGATGGGAGAATTCTTGTACCATTATTATTATTTATTAAGTGTTGACAGTCTGCATAGCCCCTTACAGAACAAGGAAGACACTAGTATCCTGCCTTCAAAGAATCTACCTTCTAAGGCATTGTTTCTTAAATTATGTTCCGTGGAACACTGGTGTTCTGTGAACAACTCTCAGGTGTGCTGCGACCTCTTTGTTTTTGTTGCTTCTTTGTTTTTGTCTTTTTTTTTGCCAGATAATTTTTTTTGGAAAAAAAATTTCATAGGTGTTCCGCATAAAAAAAATTATTGTTTGGTGTTCCATGATCTCAAAAAGTTTAAGAAACATTGTTCTAAGGCCTCAATCCTCCAACAGTAACTGCAGACACAGACCCTAACTCCCACTTGGGGGCCAGCAAAGTCTGTTAGTTTCTGTCTGAGTTTCCCCCGGCAGGTGCTAGGCCTGAATAGGTGGGGAAAACAATGCACTTATGTACAGGGTGTACAATGTGTGTTGGGGTCATGCCCACATAGAACAAATCTGTCTGGTTTTCTTGTTACAGAACATCTCCAGTCCTCCCAGGAAGTATCCACATTTTGAATTGCAATGTCTGGCTGTACTCCAGATGCAGCATCTATGCAAGTGTCCAGATCCACCCCTGATACCATGCTAGTTATGCTCACCCAGATTCTCAAAGGTATCAAGGCTGTTAAACAGATTCAGATGTACACCTGGGCACCCCTAGGCACAATGGCTTGAAGCCCTCCCCACCACTGCCCAGTGGCAGATGGGAGCTGTGGGGTCACCCAGCTGCCCACAGTGGCTCAGAACTCCTAAACATCAGCAGTGGGGGTACCCAGCCACTTTTGACCTGTAGGTGCCTAACTGCCCACTGCCTCTCCACCCACAGACCTACCCATTGCCAAATGCCTGCCATACAGTCCCGCCAGAATTTCCCAGTGCCACACCCTCTCACCCAGAGGGTCCTCCTCTGCCAGAAACCCACTCTCCCAAGTCCTGCCCCCTGGCCACACTCACCAGCCCTGCTCGGAGGAGACTCTGTCTGCCAGGCTGAGCAAGAAGCATTCCAGCAAAGCTGTGTGGAGCAATCTCCCTCTTAGGCAGCCCTACCCCCTGCCAGAACCCGGGAGCGGTAAAATCTGAATTTTTAGATGCTCCTAGAATACTGATGCCTAATGGGAAATCCAACCCAGCTCTTAACTTCCACTTAAATCAGTGATCTGGGCCACTCTCTCACTTTAGACATTTAATGCTTTCAGAGCACCAGGGAGTTTCATATGAGTAAAGATGAGGGTTGGGAAGTCTCTTGACTGGGCTGACTCAGGCTTAGACCCTCAACTCCTGATGGATCTTGGGACTCTGGGTTCTCCCTGTTTGCATGCATACAGGAGGGGGATTAGGCTGGAGCCTGAGTTCAAACTCTGGGCTTATTTTGCAATGGAGGCATACCCTAAAGGCCACTAGATTCTGGTGCAACTGGCTATACTTTCTGGGGCAGCTTCATGTAAATTGAAAATGTAATTAAATAGGGTGCGTCTACACAGCTTATTTCAAGTGTATTTCGAAATACTTATTTCATAATTTGGTGCTGTCTACACAGCACCAAATTTCTAAATAACGCACTATTCCGAAATGCCCCTTAACTCTCATGAAACGACGGTTACCGGGATGTCAGAATAAGCTGCCCATTATTTTGAAATCTATTTCAAAATAACAGGCTGCTTCACTAGGTGTGGAATAGCTATTTTGGGATATTTCCAGGATCCCGACATAGTTCTGCAGTGTAGATGTATCCTAAGAGACTGCATAATACAAGCTTTACTCTAGCATCTGTGTTATTTGTTTTGATATTAAACTACATTCACTTTATTCTATTCCTAAATTAATCTAGGACAGATCCTCATCCAAATATAAATAATCAGAGCTTCACTGCAGGGAAGGAAGCACATACAAGGAATACCACAAACGTCAAAGGAATGTGATCTCTTTTTCTAAACACATTTAGCATGTTTTTAAAGGACACCCACTGTGGCAAATTCCCAACTTTAATGCAACCTTGTGATATTGAAATTTTGAAATCTAAGGAATTGATCATGGAAGGCCAGTTTCTGTGTTCTGCAATTGCTCCTTAAAACAGAGGCAGAAGAGATGCACAGCTTGCAGAACCTCCTAGCGTATGAGGCTTCCCTATGTAGCACAGAGATGTGTGATGCTCTGACCCCTTCTTGCAGCTCCCAGGTAGAGGACATATTTCAGGCAAGGACACATAGCCAGAGTATGTTGCAATCCTGCTATTCGCAACTGGCGTAATGTTCCTAACGGGGCAGTGCAAACTGGCTCAAGTTAGAAAAGCCTTGAGGTAGCTCTAAATTGTACTAGGGATCATGCTGCCTTCTCTGATGACCTCAGAATATGAGGTGACAGAAAGTTGGCTTAAAACCCAGTACTCTCTCTTCTTGCAGCACATGGAGCTGGGGCAGAATGAAAAATAGGAGCCATAAACTGCTGTTTAAATGCTACTGTAAACTTTAGACTAGAGAGCAGAGTTCACCGAAAGTCAATCCTATTGTTAATTGTTCAGTTTTCTGTCTAGATGGGAAAGTTTGCAGTGTGTTTCCTCATCTGTTCATGAATGCCAGATGCAAATGAGCACAAGGCAGTTATTAAGAAATGGATAATCAGGAAATAACTTTTGAACAATGAGGTCTGGGAGTGTGTGGAACAATCTCACAAGGGATTTGGTGGGTTCCCCATTACTCGAATCATTAGAAATTTCAGTGCATAAGGTCCTAGAGAGTGCTCTGTGGATGAACATAGTCTACATGACCTAATGCATTTCTCTCATCCCGAAGTACATGACTCATTCAATTAAGAGGAAAAATGTTTCTCTCCATTCCCTCCTGAGTGGATGCTATTGTCTGTTCATCGTATGCATTCTATTTGCTGTGGCACTGGTCAGTGATAAACCATGCTCCTTTTGTATCTGCCCGTTAGTGTCATTTCACATCTACCTAGTCACAGGTACTATAGTGCTTCAGGGGATGCTTGCAAAAAGCAGATAAGCAGAGAGCATGAGGTAGGCTTACAGCCAGATTCTGGTTTCATCTCTCCCTGTCTGAGGAAGAAAGCATTTGCAATGACTGTCCAGTCTTCACGGAGCTGCTGATGACCACATCTTCTTGGAATTTGCCTGCTTTCACTGGTGCACAGCAGCATACAGAGCCCCTGCCCTCCACAGGGATTTGTAGACGATGGCTTCTCTCCTGAGGCTCACCAGGGTCACTTGGGTTTCTGTTTTCAGAGAAGGGGGGTACAGTGATGTGTGTGATCTTGCTCCAGTTAAACTGACTGTGAGGTGAGGTGGGGGGAGGAAAGAGAGGCCAGGGGGCGGAGATTGGTGCAGCATAAGGTCCTACATATACTACAGCAATTGAGGAATTGCAAGGAGGATGTGGGACATTTGGCCCTTGTGTCTTCATACCCAGGAGCTTGAGAAAATAGCATCCCAAAGCTGTGACTCCACAACCCCTTTTCTATGGAAACTGAGCACTTATAATACAAGGCCCTGTAAATTGGATAGAGGCGACCGAACACAGTTTAGGGAAGATTTCTGATTTTCAAACTGCCTATTGAGTTACTGTGTGGTCTCAAAGAGGCATGTCTGCTTGACCTCTGCCTGTTTAGGGGTTGGCTACGGACTTTGCCAGAAGCAGCAGCACAGATAGGACAGAAGTGCAGAGTATTGCCTAAAAATCAGTGGACTGAATTCTCAGCAGAGGTAAATTATTGGCTCCGTAGGCACTGGGACGGTGCTGGTTTATACCAGATGAGAATGTGGCCTAGTTACTGCAATGGCTGTTCTATACGTTTCGGAGGCATGCAGCGTTTATCCAACAATAGGTCAGAAGAGCACACTCCTACTCCTCATAGAGTCTAGTCACTCTAACAGTCTGTCTTTCTCTCTCCACTATCATTCTTCCCATCTAAAGACTGGTCTAAACACAGTTTTGTACCTATTTAAAGCTATATCCATTTTGAAAGTGATATTAAATTGGTGCCAACCCCTAATGTGGATGCAGTTATATGAATATAAAAGTATTCATACCAATAAAGCTTATTCCCCATATTTTACCAAAATGAGCTATACCGGCTTGGGCATCTTTATATCAGTATAACCCACACTGGAAACAATATCAGTTTCTCAGGGTATTTCTGCATTGCTGCTGGGAGAATGCTTCTGCCCATGCAGACAGGCACTCTACTTGAGCTAGCATGATAAAAATAGCTGGGTAGCCAGGGGTTAGCCACCTGAGTATAAACACACCTGGACCCTCCCATCATATGTGCTTGGATGGCTAACCCAAGCCACCACCCATGCCACCCTTGGCTACACTGCTATTTTTAATCTGCAAGCTTGAACAGAGCTAGCTCATGTCTGTGTACTCACACAGGAAAGCATGCTCTCAGCTTCAGTGTAGACATATTTTTAAATTGGTACAAAAACAATATGCAGACTTGATGTAATCTAGCTAATTTGTTTTCGTATTTATAAGGCTCCTATTGTTAACCAGGCCTTTATTGAGTGGTAAGATTTAAGTTTGGAGTTTGGTTTTTAATTTAGATCCACAGAAAAGTTATTTTAAAGATTATAGTTTTCAAGGTTATAGTATTTTAGCTTGTATGCACTATGGAGCAAAAATGCATCTTCAAATTCAAAGCTTTCAGCTTCTTCAGCGTTGAATTCAAAATCCCTATCTCTAAACCCACCATGTCACTTTGGTTCTGGGTCAGATCCAAAACCAGAAGGGACATGCTTTCTGGTTTTGATTCATGTGTAGCCAAAATCTTGACAAAACAGTTGATCATACTGCAGATTTGCGAACTGGTCACAAACAGTGTTCCCTGTAAGATAAGCAGTTGGGCGGCCACCCAGGAGAGATTCAAATGCTGCCCAGCTGCCCACAGCATCTTACAGCCAGCAGCATGTGTTTCTATTGGCGGTGCGTATCTGCACATGGCTTGGTACACATAGCAAAATTTATTTTGCACACGGATGGAAAAAATTAGAGGGAACATTGGTCACAATTTCAGTGCCATCAATTCCAAACTGAGACTTGAACCCCAAACTTAAGCCTATACTCATTCTGGATCAAGATTCTGACATTTCTTCCTTGACTCTAGTATTGAGAGTATCACAGAATTTGCCATAGCAGTAGATTATTGTCGGGGTTCCCAAACATTTTGCCCTGATGCTTATCTGTGCAGTTGCAATAGGCATTGTGATCTACTGCTAACGCTTGCTGAGGAAAATTGTTCATTTCAATAATATAATATAATTTTCCTCAGTAAATGTTAACCGCAAATCACAATTTCTAAATATATAAACTATAAGCAATGTACATGTTTCCTTTCCATTTTAATGTAAACAATTGAAATGGTAGAAATCTCTAGCAGTATGCACTCAAAAATGCTTCAGGATTTTTTAAACCAAACAGTTTTAGTAAAACTACATTTTAAAAATTGTTGAGAGCAAAATGTAGTGTTCAATGCAATGTATAAATATAAAATATGTAAAACTGAACAATAAGCAACAGAATAATATTAGCAAAATTGTTTATAATCTTCGTTTATTTTAAAACCAAGTAGTTGTCCAACTTTGAATACTATATTGTGTTTTCAGTTTTTTTAGAATACAGTCTGAATTTCTGTGCTGTATGAGTAAAGACCCAACCCTACTTTCCACTAATTAGAAAAAGAATCAACTATTGTAAATAAAAATAAAACATAACAGTTATATTATATCACCCTATGGCAATGGGTACTCATCTCTCATCTGATTCAGCATAGGATAATTCAATTTCTTACTCAGTTCTTTTTCTTTCTTTTTTTTTTTTTTTGGATGGCTCATTTTATGTTGATGTAGAAGGTCCAGGACTTTCATTATCTTCTCTACCACTGTACCCTTCTCATTTTCAAAAAATAAATGGAGCCATGTCAGATTATAATGCTTCTTGTCATTTTTTACAGTTGTAAATGGCAGACTGTGTGTATGTTGCTAGGCTACCTTGCAGTGAAACGCACTGTTGTACTTGAAAGAATTAAACTCAGTATATTGCAGCTTGTTTTTTAAAAAGTATTTTTCCTAGACTCCATGCAATATATACAGCTCAAACCATTACATTTATATGGCTTTTACTTCAAATTGCACAACTCACGTGGAGTTAAAGATTTACTAAGAGCTTGACTGGAGAATGCAGTTGCACCAGCAGACCACCTGGAACTGTAATGTCGCCCACCGTTGGGCAGCGGCCCGCCGTTTGGGAACACCTGAACTATAGGATCATCCCTTTGGGCACGTCTACACAATAAGCTACACAACTTGAGCTATGTCAATTGTGTAGCTTAAGTAGAAATAGCTTAATTCGGCTTTTGGCGTTTTCTACATATCAGGAAGTCCAAGAAAGAGCGCTCTTCCTCTGACTTCCCTTACTCCTCGTACAATGAGGGTTACAGGAGTCGGCGTAAGAAGTCCTCCAGCTTGCCATTATTTTGACGTTATGTCAAAATAACTGCTTGTAGTGTAGATGCAGTTTATGTTATTTCAGAATAACGTCAGTTATTCCAAAATAATGCTGTTGTGTAGATGTACCCTTTTAGATTTTGGTTTTACAAGGGCTCATAAACTATGGAGGGATGGATATGATCAATTTTTGCATGGGAGATCGCTAAAGAATATCTTTTAGTAAATGCTACAGACTGTAGTGTTGGCTCTTCCATCTGTCTCATTATTGAACAAATGCCCTTGTGTGTAGACGTCGTGCAGATAAACTATAAAAATCATGCCATTGAATTACACAGGCAGTTGTGTTCACCTATGAAATTCAAACTATGCTTAAAACACCCACTTATGGCACCCACCAGCTAAGTACATGAGTGATGGCTAACAAAAGAGTCTATAGACATCTGTGAAGGAAACTTAAGTTACACACACTATCTTCAAGATGATATAACTAAATAATTCATAATAAGTATAGATGTGCACAATTCTGCTCTCAGCTCTGCATGATGAATCTGGACTCCATTATTATGTTCACATCTGACATGATCCAAATCCCATTGAAGTCAGAGACAACACTCCCACTGACTTCAATGGCCTTTGGATCTGGGCCCCTAATCCCTGCATCCAGTGAACCCTCTTTTTCTGTTCCTGTAGAGAGATCAGACCACTGAAAGTCAGATGCACCATATTGTGCTGGGACCCCAGTTTTGCACCAGGTGTTCTACACAGCCATCGTGACTGACTTTGGAAACTTTTTCAGCTCACAATCTCTCTATAATAGAGTGTCTTGCTATGCTGATTGTTCAGACATGGTGATGACCAATGTGGCACACAGTACGGGACGCAATGCTGGCTTGTGGTGAGCAAATGCCTGTTGATTATTTCCTTCCCCTACTCTATCTTTTAGCTCAGACCTTAAATTCTTCATTCATAAGCATCAACATCAAGGTGGGCTTTCACCCTCCATCTGTTAGTCTGTTAGTCATTCTATCCTGAGCAGAGGAAAGTGTAAATAAAACCAGGGGATAGAGCTGTTTATTTTTCACTCTCTTTGGTTTACTGCATTTCTCTCACTTGTTACTTCACCCTAATCTGAGTGAGCAAATAGCTTGGTGAGACTGAGCTTAGTTGCCTAAATGCTTCTCCTAACTCTTTACTTTTCTCTTTTTTTTCCAAAATCCCATCTACGTTCCTACTCACTTTCTGTATTATACCCATTCAAGCTCTCCAGATCTTCCTCTCCACCACTTGTGTTGCCAAATCACCCCTCTCACTCTTTGGATCACTCACATCCAACAATTCCCCAACTTTCTCTTTAGACCTTATGTTCTCTGAGCTGCTCTTCAAACTCCTTTCTACAGATCACTCCCCTGATCAGAACAGCTCTGATCCTGTTCCATTTCTGGATTTCATCCTCTCTCCATTCCTCATATACTGGGTTCCTGCTTACTCTTCGAAGCTACCCACTCAGTTCCGACACCACAGTTCCTGTCTGTCCAGAGAGCTCCTGGATTGCATTTTTTCTCCCATTCTATTTGAGAAATAACATCAAGCTATGAGCACACACGCACACACACAAAGTGCCAGTTATCCATCCAGTATCGAGAGGCTACTCCATTCCTTTTCCAATGAAGGGCTCTTTCTCACAGAGAGGTGTAACAACTGTAGATAAATATAATTGAAAATAGGCATGGAAAGATGATTGGGCCAAATTCTCTGCTGTTGTACATTGATAGAGCAATAGTGGAGCTCCCACAATTGGTAACAGGAAAGCAGTTGTCCTGGCTGTAGGGAAACAGAAGTCAGTGCAAGCAGATAGGGAAGTTTGGCATATAGAAGCAACAAATTGTGCAGCCTTCTAGTATCTTAAACAACAACTGAGTGATTATCTTGAAATCTACACCTGAGCTGTTGGGTTGTCAGCATTAGTAAGAGACCAGAGATATCCCAGAAAAGCTCTGCCATGTCCAAGGAACGGGTCTGCTTTTCTGAAAAAAAATTTCGGAAAAGCAGATGCGTTTTTTCGGCATCCCAGTAAACCTCGTTCTACGAGGAAGAAAGGATGTCCTGAAAGAGGGGTTTTTTCCTGACATTTGGCCTCGTGTAGACGGGCCAAATGTTGGAAAAGCCTCTTTTGGAAGAAAAGCAGAAAAAGATATGCAAATTGCGCTTCGCAATTTGCGTATCTTTTTCCAACTTTTCCCTGGAGTGTAGACATAGCCTTGGTCTGTAAGGTGCCACAGGACTCCTCGTTGTTTTTTACTGACTTACTGTATGACCTAAGACAAATTACTTTTAATGTGTCTGTGCCTCAGTTTACCTATCTATAAAATAAGTCTAATAATATGTTTACTGCTACTTCATTACTTCATGGGCTGTTTTAATATTTCATTCAGTCAGTGCTGAGTCCTACACTCATTCAAGTCAACTGCACACTCCCATCGACTCTAGTGCCTTAATGTTTCAAAATGATTTTTGTGACCCTACCGTGAAAAATACCAATTTTTGTTAACTGAAAAAAACACGAATTTTAGAATAATTTTTCTGTTATCCTGTTGATAATGTCTTGTTAATCATTATTATTTTATAGCACCTACAAGCGGGGCCAGGTACACCACAGAAAACATTCTACTCCCTGGATATCCATTTACATTAGTGCGAAGCGAATGCAAATTGTCACCACTTCCAGTGAGTAGTATGTTAAACCCTCAAAGCCATCCTCAGCAACAACACCATGAGCAGGAAAACAGATAATCTGGCCCATTCTACACAGGCCGTGTGGCAGGCCTGGCTTTCTAGGAATGATTTTAACCAAGCTTGTTGAATTGGCAATGTTAAAATCTGTTTCTACCCTAAAATGAGTCACTAACAGACATGGCCAAAAACTCTGCTGGGGTTTGCATATGATAGCATATGTGTGTGTGTGTGATGAGTTGTGTAATCTACGTTCCCCTGTGTGTGTGTGTGAGAGAGAGAGAGAGAAAGAGAGAGATCCACACTACTTTGGATCATCAGGATTTTGAATGACTTTCTTCTGCTCTTGCCAGCATGGGAAGGCAGCCTCCCACTGATCACCATGCTGCTCTCCCCTTCTCTTAAAGAGGGATGCTGCTTCAGTTTCAGCTGTGTCCTTCTAACCAATGTGAATATTTAAAGCTGTTAAATTGATGGACTGCATAAATAGGATTAGCTCTGTGTGCGGGAGGGGGGAGCGCCACTGGTTACACAGATTGATAGGAAGACAACAGGGAAGGCCGAGGAGGAGAAGATTGTTTTCAAGCCCACAAGAATATGCTATATGGGAGGTACACAGATAGCTTCCAATCTGCTGGTGATTGGATTAGACATGCTCTTAAATGTGAAGTGCCTATACAAGTCTGGGGCTTAGCTGGTGCCGGTCTGCTGAGAACCTGCCGAGGTGCTAGTGTAAGGATTCTTGCCACCCCAGCAGGCCTTGGAGACGTCTCGCTGTCACAGGACAGAAAGCCCCCGCTGCTGGGCCCTGTCTAGCCCACCATTCCAGGCATCAGATCTTTAACCCATTCTCAGTGAAAGCTGAGATCCTTTGCTTCCATCTGTTCACATGACATGGCTTTACAATTGGCCATGTAACATCCCAAAGAGAAGCGTGAAGCGATCTCTCACCGAGTGGTAGTAGGAAATCGCTCGCTCGCTCTCTCTCTCTCTTTTTTCCAGATGAAGAATTTGAATGTCTTTCATGGTCTGTTTGAAATATAAAGCAGGTTTCTGACACATTTTTTTCCATCTATGCTTGTCAGGGCATTTATTATTGTCACTAACAGAAATGTAAGCCAAACCCTTCCCACCCCCCCAAGCTTGGAGCTTTAGATTAACATCTCCAAGAATTTTGGCTGCTATTTTTTAGTTGATTTTAGAACCAAAATAATACTTTAAAATGGGTAAGCCTTTGCTTGATCTATTCTGAGAACTGGCAGCGAGTGACATTGGCAAAGATGATAGATATCTTATGCAGGTTTGTATAAAAGACAAAGTCACATATTTTAAGCAGAAAAAAGTGAAACAAAAATAAATATTTTTCATTTTGTGTGGAAGAGACTTAAAAAAAAAATTCCAGCCATGAAAGGTGAATATATTATACAAGTATGATAGATCTGCATTATCACAAGACTATTACTTTCTAGTCAAACAGAAAATGTGGGATAGTGAAACAACTATCTGACACATTTGTGACAATGAATAGGACAGTGGAATGTTGACTTTCAAGTGTTAGTACATAGCTTTTCCTCTCTTTTTTTGATGGAGAATACTAGTTCCTACACTGCATAGTGCTATCAGTTGTATTTCTTTCCCAGAGCCTAGCCAGCTGAATATATCTGGCCTATGAAGATTAAGCAGTGAAGGGGTGATGAAGAAAATTATTAATTGTGCAACATGCCATAATAATTATGTTATGCTTTTTCCTGTGTTGCTCAAATGACTTTAGTATTATTCCCACTTTATACAAGGGAACAGTGAGGCACAGAGCAAAGAAGTGACTTATCCCAGTGAGTCAGATATGGGTTCAGAAAAGACTCCAGATCTCCTGACTCTAAGTCTACTGCCCTAAGTCACTGTCCCACATAAAATGCATACTGTACTTAATATGTTTACTGGAGGTTCATAAATATGTGCCTGTAAAAGTGGCAAAAAATTTGACTTCCATTGTTGTCTCTGTGGAGAAGTGCAAGGATTTCCCACAATCACTTAGAAATGGACTGAGCATTGTAATTAAACTTTCTGGGAGCAATGGACTTAAAAAACAAACAAACTTCTTCAAGCATTTTAAAGCTGGCTAAATGATCACAGCTTCTGCATCATTTACAGCACGCGCTACTAAACCAGGTTCAATACACACCATCGGCCAGATTACAATGAGTCCTGCGCAGGGGAGCTAGATGAAGGGGAAAGAGAGAAAGAGAGCATGTGTATATGCATAGGGTGTGCACTCCTTAACCCCAGTGTAGCCATGCTGCACACAACCCTAGTGTCTGGCTGCATTGTGGAGTGGCTGGGAAGGTGGAAAAGCTGGAAAGTCCTGCCAGCAGCAGCAGAGGGCTTGGAGGGGCTATACTTTGGTGAGTTGAGGCTGGACCAATGTTCATCCCTTCTATTACTTGCTGGGCTATACCAGGAAGGCAGCACTGCAATGAGGCTAGATCTTTTCAAAGACTTCCAAGACCTACAAAAAATAGTGGGGAAGGGTTCTTTTTTTCAGACCATGACTCAGTACCACTGGAGTGAAAAAAAATATTAGGAACCATTCCATTGATTTCAATGGAGCTTGGATCCATCCTTTAGTCCAGATAAAGGCACATATTGTCCCAAATACATGTGCTGGTGCTTGAAATTAGAGAAGATGGCAGTGTGTCAGAACCAACAATGAATCAGACCCTACAGGTCTAATTTGGGTCTTGTTTAGAGCAGCTTTATGCCACAATAGCTCCATGGACTCCTGGTTTACAGTGGCATAGCCAAGAGCAAAAAAGCAATAAATAGCAATAAAGAGCTGGCTCCCCCCTGCATTTCAAAGCGGCAGCGCCAGGCTCAGTATGGCGCAGACACTTTGACATGCTGGGTGGAACCAGGATCAACTGGGGAGTCTCCAGCTGACCCTGGGCTCAGTGCGGCACTGCTACTTTATTGCTTAATTTCCCCCAATCTTTGCTTTCTCAAAATGTAATTCTTCTGGTCTATTGTTTTTGATATCCCAGGCCTTGTGATGGATTTAAGTAGCTGATATCCAGCTTCCTTATTATTTTCCCATTCTCAAGAAGATCAGATTGAAAGTGGCTTCTTCATTTGTTGGAATCACTGATTTCTCAATCAGGAAGTGGCTAATCCCTACTTAGGAATCTGCTTGATGACATGTTTGGTTTGGTAGGTAACCCTGTAGCTCTCAAGGCATCAAAAGTGTCCCTAAGTGAATACACTGTGATCCAAGAACCTTGAAACTTGAGGCAGCTATTTATCATTCCCATTGTGTAGATGCCTGGTGATCTGTATTAGATTTCCACTGCAGCTTCTCAATTGCTTTTCATTCCTTGTGGGGGGTTTTGTTTAGTTTGGTTTTGGTTTTTGGTTTTTATTTTTAACCCAGGGAATTATCCCACTGATTTCTCCATTGTATTTTGCTGGCCTGTACTTAACTTTGGCATATGGAACAGTATGTCTTCCCTTTTCCATCATTCCTGGATATTCAGGCATCAATTTCCCTTCTAGCTGGGGGGGCTACTGCATGCTGGACCCCTGCTTCCTCTTCCCCCAGGCTCCCTGCCCTGCCTCTTACAACCCCTGCTCTGCCCCTGCCTCACCCCCTTTCCCCAAACCCCATCCCTGCTCCATCCTCATTCCACCCTTCCCCCAAACCCTTGCCCCTGTCCAGCTTCTTTCCATCCCCACCCTGCCCTACCTCCTTCCCCCAGTACAACTCCTCCTCTGCCCTCCTAGGGCTTCCTGAACACCACAAATCAGCTATTTGCAGCACTCAGAAAACACTGGGGGAAGGGGGGGGAGGGGCAGGGCCACCAGCAGGGTAGGATGGGGAGAAGGGGACCAGAGGGGAAGATTGGCTGCCAGTGGATGCTCAGCACCCACTGATTTTTCCCCATGGGTGCTCCAGCCTCGGAGCATCCATGGAGTCAGTGCCTATATACACTGACATTCTAATTATAGAATGTCGGTGTATATAGATTGATTGTGCCCATATACACCGACATTCTAATTATAAAAATCTACCTATCGGGTTTCATTTACTGTCAAGCAAGTCATAATTTCCATCACTGAGATTTGCTTTTCCCCCATATGAAGGCAACTTAATGCAACAATGTTCTTCTTATCCTTCTGCTGGGAAATAACTTTGTTTTCTGTCTCATTTTGCATTCTCTGAGGCTAAGCTAAACAAAAATCCCCTTCCCGCATTCTGTCTAGTTGAAGCTTCACTAACCAGCAGTGTGTTGAACCCAAAAGACTGGTACTCCATAGACCTGGAGGTCACTTCTCATCACCAAAGATTTTTTCAGTGCTCCTCTAATCCAAACATCAATCTTTTGACACCCTGACCATTTTCTCTGTCATCAGTCAGCTCCTTTCCGTGCTTGCACTGGGCACAAGAAGGACTTCGGAGATCACCTGGGCTGATTTAGGATCTAGAACTCAATTTTTAAACCTTTTCTGACATTACTGAAGTCATTCCTGATTTTATCAAAGTTTCTGGTATTAGTGCAGTAGGACTGTACATGCCTAATGTAAGTATCCATCGGACAAAGGAGAAAGAAATTAGGGATGGAAAAAGTCTCCCATCCTTGGAGAATAGAATGGATTGCCGCTCTTTTTAATGCTTTATCAAGTTTCATTGGGATTGGCCCAAAGGACAGTGCTTCCTTTGAGTATGTACTCCAGTCTGAAAGACCTGAAATTATGTTCAGCTTAACCTTTCCTTTGCTTACTTTCATTATATTATTCCTCGTCTTACCCCTTAGTGTTGCTTATGTTTGTTAAATATGTGTACATCAGTCTTCCTGTCATTATTTAGCCATGCTTTACATAACAGGGGCTTCATCTAAAGCCCACTGAAGTCAATGAAAAACTCGCATTTACCTCAGTGGGCTTTGGATCCTCACACGCCAAAAGGCCGTTACCACACTTTTGGTGATGTAACTTTCTTTCTCTGAGCTCCTGGAGCCTGTCCCAGTGGAGGTGAGATTCTCCTTCTTGAATCCACCTCAGTGCCTAGAGCAGTGGTTCTCAACTTGTTTCAGTCCACAGACCACCAGGCAAATCAAAAAATGTTCATGGACCACCTCCAGCACGTGTAGCACAGGACGAACGACACAGCAACTGCTCAGCACTATGGCGGCAGCTACACTGACGCTCAGAGCCTCAGATGGAAGTTACTGGCAACACAATGCGGTTGCATCCTAGGTGACGCTATGGATGACGTGCCGCGTGCTTGTGAACATGGCGTAAAACAGACTAACAGCGGCACCTGCTCGTGCCGTGTGACTTTGGACAATGTTCCTGTGGACCACCGAAAAGATCCACCAGTCCATGGACCACCAGTTGAGAACCACAGGCCTAGAGTTATTCTCATTATTTTAGGATTATCCCGTTTATCATTGGCCAAGGGAGATCCAGCTTCACAGTCTCCTTCTCAACAAAGCTCTCAGTACTTGACTCAATGGTATTTGAAAGGCCCCACATACAACTGATCTAAATGGTACGTGCACATCCGCATTTCACACCTCTGGGAAACTACCTAGTGCAATTGCAAATGCTGTTTCTGGAACTGAATGCACCAAAGGATCAAAAGAACTGTTACCTAACTCTCCTTGTGGATATGGCAGCCCATGGAGCAGCCTGAGGTAGGCCTGAACCTACGCATGCAATCCATGCTTCCTCCCATGGACGAGCAGAGTCCTCAATGATCCCTCTAACATTTTGTTCTCTGATCAGAGATCCACCCAGTGGAGCCTATAGCTTTGGGGGTTCCCTAATTTTTGAGATGGTATAAATGTTGTGGCTTAACTTCAAAAGAAACCCTGTAATTTTCCAGCTATTTCTGTTGTGGGGTTAGCCCTGGCACTGTAAACTGATCAGTAGGGGCTGAAAACTCTTCATATTGTCTCTCCTGGAAAATCCCTAATTACTCTTTGATCAACCTGGGTGGCTTTTTGGGGGCTCCTGGAAAACCCATGTGCCCTTCAGTTATTGGGGGAACTCCAGGATGATTCACAGGTCCAGGTAGAGAGATTATAATAATAATTATTGTATTGCAATTGAAATCAGCAGCCTCATTGTGCTAGTCACCATACACCCACACAGAGAGGAGCTTGCCTAAATGGACAAGCAGAGGGTGGGAGGAGAAACGGAAGCAGAAAAATGTGAGATGACTTGCCCAAGGTAACACAGCACAGGCAGAGCTAAGTAAGGCAGGGATGAAATCCTAGCCTCACTGAAGTCAAGAACAAAACTTCCGTTACTTCAGTAGGACCATAATTTCCCCCAGGCTGCCTCAGTCCGTGCCCAGTGCCCGTGGGACAAATGCCCACTTTTGTCAAAAAAAGTGGGGTGTAAAAGAATATGCGAGGAAGGGAGCAGAGATGCCAGCCCCATGGGGGGGAGGAGGGAAGGTGGCAGAGCTGAGGGGGGATGTAGCATTCCAGTATTGTGTGGGGGTGAAGGGGTAGCTGGCAGGGTTCTAGTGACCAGGCAACAGCCTTGTGCAGAGGGGGGGCACAGGGAAATATGGTCACCCTATCTTCAAACCACCAAGTGCTAAGTGGCTACTTGCATTTAAATGAAAAGTCATGGAGAGATGGCTCCAACAGTTCAGAAAGAGGAGAGAAAAGGGGAACAAGGAAATGGAATAAGACTCTAACCAGGGAACACACAACGGCTGTGTCTAGACTGGCAAGTTTTTCCACAAAATCAGCCGCTTTTGCGGAAAAACTTGCCAGCTGTCTACACTGGCTGCTTGAATTTCTGCAAGAACACTGACAATCTCATGTAAGATTGTCAGTGTTCTTGCGGAAATACTTTGCTGCTCCCGTTCGGGCAAAAGTCCCTTTTGTGCAAAACTTTTGCGCAAAGGGCCAGTGTAGACAGCTCAGATTTGTTTTGCGCAAAAAAGCCCCGATCGCGAAAATGGCGATCGGGGCTTTTTTGCGCAAAAGCGCGTCTAGATTGGCACGGACGCTTTTCCGCAAAAAGTGCTTTTGCGGAAAAGCATCCATGCCAATCTAGACGCTCTTTTCCGCAAATGCTTTTAACGGAAAACTTTTCCGTTAAAAGCATTTGCGGAAAATCATGCCAGTCTAGATGTAGCCAACTTAGATTGCAAGCTGTCTGGGGTAGGGATTGTCTTTGTTCTGTCTGAGTATAGCACCTAGCATTTTGCAGTCCAAGTTCTTGACTAGGTTTCCTAAGCTCTACCACTAAACAGATAATTAAAAAAATAGGCAATTCATTTATTTTAAGATTACTTATTTTATTACCATTTCCCAACAGATTGGCAGTTTTGCTACCTACTTATGAAAGGGATAGAATGGCTATTTTTTTCCCTGATGCCATTCATTTATTAACTGGATAATCTGGATTCTGTTGTTATAATCAGATAAAAAAGAATAATCAGAGACAAGACAGAGAAAAGAGCTGATCTCTCCAGAATCTGTGCAAGTCTCTCTGGTGGAGGGCAGCCCAGGGGTCTATAGATCCAAAGCTTGTTTGGAGAATTGTCCCTTTCATGGTGGTGGTTGAGGTGCCCTCTGGGAAAAAAAAGCCATATTGCACAAAAGTTTTATAAATATTCACTAAAATATTGTAATGAATTATTTTTTCTTAATTATGTCTGTCTGTTTTCTATGAATGCTACAGAGTTTGAGTTTTACCTGCACAAATATTTGCAGAAACATATTAAAACAAAAAAGCTTCTGCAAGTGTCTGTGGTCATGGAATTACACGTGTAATGCTAGTTCCTGCTGGGTCTCATGCACTTCAAAGCACTTAGTATTTGCCTGACTCTGGTCTCTTTGGTACCAATGGGAGCAATATAAGGCCAATGCTGAGCACTTTTGAAACTCACACCCTACAAGTTTTCAAGCACTTATCCATTCAGAGAACAGAAACAACTTCATGTGACTTATCTGGCCATTCACAGATAACCAGTACAGCTTGAATAGCAAACAAGGCACCTCCAAAAAAATCCTGTTCATGGTAAAGCCAAAGATTTAGAAAACTTTGAAAAAACTGTGCCAATATTAACTAACAAAATCAATGTATGGGAAACATGATCTGCTCAAAGATATTATATTCCGCAGTTAAGGAAAGGCTAAATTCATTGAATGAAATATTCATTGCATATTATTAAGTAAGCTGTAGTTTGTCAGTTCCTTATATACCTCAGCAAAGGCAATTGGTCTCCACCTCTCCTGGGCCTGATTCTGCAAAGCATTTAAACACATGCTTAACCTTAAGCACAGAAGTATTCCCATTGACTTGAATAATAATTGTTTCATACTGTATTTCTATTAATACAAAAGTATTACATTCAAAGAGCTCAAAGTGCTGTACCAGTATTAAATCCATTAACTTTGCCATACATACCCCATTGAGAGGGGCATTACTGCCACCATTTTGCAGATGGGGAAACTTAGGCACACAAAAGTTAACTCATAGACTTGTAGGACTGAGCGGGACCTTGAAAGGTCTTCTAGTTATGTCCCCTGCACTCAACCCAGGACTAAGTATTAGCTAGACCATCCATGATAAGTGTTTGTCTAATCTGCTCTTAAAAATCTCCAGTGATGAAGATTCCAGAAGCCAGGGACGGCCCACAACATTTTGGCACCTGAGGCGGGGAGCTCAAATGACGCCCTCATGTCATAAGAACATGGCCTTGCTTGGGCCAAAACTTTGAAAGGTCTCAATTCTCTGGGTCCTAGTGGCACCTCTCCACAGTCTGGCACCTGAGGCGACCGCCTCAGTTCGCCTCATGGTAAGGCCACCCCTGCCAGAAGCATCACAGACAATAGATGGGTGATAACTGAAAACTCTAAGCAGCCATTCAATAAACACTTCATTCATTCCCACATCCATTTTAACCCACTTTCCACAAACACTGGCACATGAGAATTTTTATTCTTCGGGCCTTTCAAGACCTTGAGTAAAGGCAAAGCAGCATGATTCTCACAAAGAGATACGTGTGAATGCCTGTTGTGCAAATGTGTGTCCCATGAGTGTACGCACTGGAAGTGTTCAGGGATCCATCTTGCGTTTCAGACAACCAGTGAGAAAGAAGACCCCAAGCCATGTGAGCTAAGGTGACCAATCACAAAAAGTGAATAGTCAAATAAGTAGAGGAATTGTCTGAAGCAACAGCTGGGGTAAGTAGCTGAGGGGTGCTCCAGAGGCTGAAGTGAGTTGGCTTAAACCGGCTCTCAAATCACTTTAGACAATGAACAATTGTCAGTAGAGAAACTGAGATCTGTTCACAGACACTTCTCAAGGCCTTGTCAACACTAGAAAGCTATATTGCTTTAACCATAAGGAGTATGCCATACCGGTTTGAAACTCCTTCATGGAAGGAGGAGACCGGCTAAAGGGTGGGGGAACGGTTGCAGCTGGGGCGAAGGATGCAGAGTCCTGAATCACTATGGGCCACACATACTTTCCCACAGGCTCCCTGAATCCCAAGGGCTGCCAGTTGGCCAGCAGCAGACTAAGGGCTTGACAGTTGACCCTCTGCCCTTCAACACTCAGTCAATCCAATTGCTTTGCAACTCATAAAACCAGCCACAGTGCCTCACATGCATTCACATACAGGAGGGGAGAACTGACCCTAAGTACTGCCTGAAGGAACTGTGCAAGCTGCTAATTTCAGAAGACACCTTTAGTTTTGACCTTCCATTGTATAAAGGCCATGATGTTGCAAGGCCCTGGTGTACTCTGTGCAACTGTCTATTCAGAAGTGGACACATACCCACAAAACAACTCCCAGCACCACATTTTGGTTAGTTACAGAGTACAGCGGTCTTTCTCACTCAAGCTGTGTTTATTTGTAATGAATTGTACTAATTCCAAAGAAAATACGATGCAATATATCATTTTAAATGTGCAGGAAGCTCAAGATTTTAAAGTTCATTTGCACAGCATACACACAATTTTACTCCCGATTTGTGGATGAAGGGAATGCTGTAGATATCAGAGAAGGAAAGCATTAGATATAATGCCTCATTATTTTTTTTATTACTGTAACATATGAATGCTTACTTGAAATCTTAATAATTCAACCTGGTTTAGTAGTTAGCATTGTCTTGTGCCCTGAAAACTTGCTATTCAACGGGTAGTTGGTAAATTGCAACTTTCTGACTTATGGGCTGGTATCTAATTGAAATAGCCTAGGGAATTAATCTAAAACTAGTTTTCTTTAACAGCATTTATAATCCAGAAGAGGAGTTACAGAGCATATGAAGAGCCAGACTATATTCTCTAACCCATGTTAGAGAATGAGATAGTCACAAAAAGAGTCTGATGGACTTCTTTGAAACCACCTTTGTGAATAAGAAGATCTGAATTTGGCATCCTACTAAAATTAGTACTGTTGTGAACAGCAGTATGGACAGAGAAATAGCACAAAGGGACCTAGAGGGATAGGGAATATGGTCAGGAAATAAGGAGCTAGCACATCTGGAAGGAAAAAAAATCAGAAACATCAGTATGCAGCATGAGGGAGAAATATGGAAAGCAGGGGGCAAATCAGATATAAATTTGTAATGCAACACTGCAGAGAACAAACTAAATGCAGTTTGGGCTTGTGGCAGGGTCAGGCCAGAGGACTGCTACCAAGTAGGAGAAAGGCAGCCCAAAAGGTGTAAAAGGCCTGCTAAATAGAAGCGGAGGGCGGCAGGACAATTAGAAGCAGCTGGTAGGGAGCTAGCCCAGGCAGATTGGACCAGCTGATTCCACTGCAAGCCTGCTGGAGGCCTTTAAAAGCCTCCCCTAGTTGGAAGGTGGGGAGGAGAATGAGAGGATAGAAGGGGAGGTAGAGGAGAAACTGAGAGCGAGAGTAAGCACCTTCTCTTAACATGAACACTCTAATTCACTATTTTTCCCCTTCCTCCCCCCCCCCCTATTTATTTTGGAACTGGACTTTTAATACTCCATTCATCTGAAGAAGTGGGTTGTGCCCACAAAGCTCGTGATACCATCTACATGTTTTGTTAGTCTTTAAGGTGCTGCTAGACTATTTGTTGTTTTTTTAAGGATAGCTGAGTTACTCCAATACTGCAGGAACATTTAGAGAAGGCGCAGGAGGCCCAATAGGCCTATTACAACCATTGAGCAACAATCTGGAAGTTCCACGTGGGAGACTGGGTGATGGTGTTGGTGCCAACGGCAGAAAATAAGCTCCTGGCTAGGCAGCAGGGGCCATATGAAGTGACAGAGGCCATTGGGGAGGTGGACTACAAGGTTCATCAGCCTGACTGGCAGAAGATGGAACAAATATATCACGTCAACCTCTTAAAACCCTGGCAAGACAAAGAAGTACAGTTGGGTGCTCTAGGAGCAACCCCAAGAGGAAATCCTGCAAAGGCTAGAGGGAATATTCCCTGAGTTGACTCCAGACCAACAATCAGAAGTGGCTGACATAACTGAGAGAAATTACAATGTGTTTTCTGCAAAGCCCAGTAGAACTACTGAGGTTTACCACGACATCATCACTGATCCAGGAATGAAGGTGAATGTTAAACCCTACCGAATCCCCGAGGCAAAGTGAGGGGAGAGCCAGGCTGAAGTTAAGAAAATGCTGGACGTAGGAGTCATTGAGGAATCCCGTAGCCAGTGATCTAGTTCTATTGTTTTGGTGCCCAACCCTGATGGAAGCCTACGATTTTACAATGACTTCCAAAAGTTGAACAAGATGTCGCCTACCCCATGCCACAGGTAGATGAATTCATCGACCAACTGGGAAAGGCCTGCTTTCTGTCCACCCTTGACTTGACCAAGGGCTACTGGCAGATCCCTCTGACCCCAAAGGAAAAGATGGCCTTTTCAACTCCAGAGGGTCTTTTCCAGTATATGGCTTTCCCTTTCATCCTACCTGAGACCCCCACAACATTCCAAAGGCTCATGGACAAGATATTACACCCACATGCCCACTGTGTGGCTGAGTATCTTGACGATGTTATCCACAGCCCAGATTGGGATACACACGTAGAGAAAGTGGAGGCTGTGTTGGATACCCTGAGGAGAGCAGGACTTACAGCGAACCCCACTATGAAAGTATAAAATCAGGTTAGCCGAAGCTAAATACTTCGGGTATATATAATGAAGCCCCAACTCAACAAAGTAGAAACAATACAAAATTGGCCCCGGCCAGCCAGGAAGAAGCAGGTCAGGGCATTCCTAGGACTGGTTGAATATTACCACAGGTTCATTCCCCACTTCGCTTCTAGGGCATACCCCTTGACTGACCTGACCAGAGCCCGCGGCCCAGACATAGTAAAATGGACCACTGCGGCAGAAGAAGCTTTTACTGATCTGAACACCGCCCTCTGCAGTGACCCAGTTCTCATAGCCCCTGACTTTAAGAAAGAGTTTATCTTGTAGAAAGATGCCTCGGAAGTGGGGTTAGAGGCAGCGTTATCACAAATGGTCGGGGAAGAAGAACATCCCATCCTGTATCTCAGCAGGAAGCTCCTGCTGAGGGAACAAAACGATGCTGTCGTAGAGAGGGAATGCCTTGTAGTAAAATGGGCCACAGAAAGCCTACACTGTTACCTCCTCTGGTGAGAGTTTATCCTTGTCACCAATCATGCACCAATGCAATGGATGCACCGAAACAAGGACAGGAATGCGAGGATAACCAGGTGGTTCCTGTCCCTGCAGCCCTTCCTCTTCCATGTGCAACACAGGCTGGGAGTCCAGCATGGGAACACAGATGGCTTGTTGAGGGTACATAGTTTTCTGACCCAAGTAGCCTGACCCCGTGGTGTTGAGCAGAGGACGAGGATGTGTGGCAGGGCAAGGCCAGAGGGCTGCTACTGAGTGGGAGAAAGGCAGCCCAAAAGGGGTAAAAGGCCTGCTAAATAGAAGTGGAGGACAGCAGGACAATTAGAAGGAGCTGGTAGGGAGCTGGCCCAGGCAGATTGGGGCCAGCTGACTCCACTGCAGGCCTGCTGGAGGCCTTTAAAAGCCTCCCCAGTTGGAAGGTGGGGAGAAGCATGAGCGGATAGGAAGAAAGAAAGTGAGCAAGAGAGCATGAGTTTGAGAATAAGTATCTGCTTTAGAGCAGAAACAGCAGGGTAGGGGGTCCCACAAAGAGTGGCTGGGCTCCCTACCCCAGAAACAAGCTGCAAGCCCAACCCCTGGGGAAGGGGGCAAGCTGCCAGGCCAAGCAGTGGCCTGGGGAAGAGGGGCCCTTGCCACAGGTGCTTAAAATTAAGCATAGGTTGCAATGCTTTGCTGAATCAGGCTCATGTTTCCTAGCTGATGTCTGGGTGGATTTTTAGCTAGAAGCAGTTTATCTGCCTTCTCTAGAATTGTAGCTGTGGTATTTGGCATTCGTCTCTTTTGGCCTGGCTACCTGCTTAAAGTATGTGATGCACTGTGCCATCAACATGGATGAAAGGCATATTGTACAGTCAGACCTCCTGACAGTCATCCACCTGGATTGTTTAGGCTTGCCCTCCCTCCCTACTGGCCAGGCACTGCTGCCTCCTACATCTGAACTTTCACATTCCAAATTGTTTGCAGGCATCTGAATTATGCATGGCATTTCTCGGGTTACTTCTCACAAAACTAAAGCCTGGTTGGTACTGAATGGCCTTCACCCTGGGAGGAAATCCTTCTGTCTCCTATTGTCATACCTCTCCCAAGCCTTACTTGCTGTTAAGAAGAAACATTATGTAAAGGTTAAAAGGGGGTAAAGGTGATTTGGTTTCTATTCCTGGCTCTGCCCCGACTTGTGAAGCCTAAAGCAGACCATTTACACAGTGTGTGCTTTCGTTTCCCCATCTGTGAAGGGGGTGCATAATACCCAGATGCCTCACAAGAGTGTTGTGGTTACATGATTTAGTGTTGGCACAAGGCTTTGAGCTCTTTTAATAGAAGGTGCCACAGGAATACACAATGCCTCCTGGATGGTGCAAGCAGAGGGGCCATACCCTCCCGGCAGCCTACATCAGTGTAAGCGCAGAGTAACTCAATTCACCTCAGCAGACTACTTTTCGATTTTTCACTTGTGTAATTAGGGGTACGTCTACACTTCATGGCTATTTCAGGATACCAGAGGTATCCCAAAATAGCTACCCACATCTACACAAGCCGCTCGTTATTTTGAAATATTTTTCAAAATAACAGGCATGCTATTTTGCTATCCCGGTAAACCTCATTGCACGAGGGATAAGGGATGGCTCAAAATAGCGTGGTTTTTCAAAATTTGCCAAATTTCAAAATAAGGTATTTTGAAATAGTTTTGAAATAAGGTACGCAATTTCCGCTACCAAATTGCATATCTTATCTTATTTCAAGTTTAGGGCGCTGTGTAGACGCATCCAAGAGAAGAATTTGGCCTGATATATCCAGCATATTTTCTCGTCTTTATCTCTTAGGCAGTTGCATCTAGCACCGTCTTGTTGATGGTCTGTGATGTTTTGTGGCTTACGGCATACAACAAACTCTCTGGTCAATGTGGGGGATAGATATTCTCATGTTTGTCTCCAGAAACTGTGGCCTGTATCCAGCAAGCTGCAAGTCAACAGTAGCAGGGTGTGTCTTTTTCAGACCAGCCCTTAGAGGATGGGATTTTCCTAAACTACAACATTTGAAGAGGTCTGATTGTATCCAGTAGAGGGCAGTTGTGCTTATGCAATCAAAGTAGCAAAATGCAGGCTCATTCTCTCTTCATTTACCACAACACACAGTACTATCAATAAAGTGACAACCAATTTGAAAGACACGTTTGATAGTTCCCTATGAAATAGCCATAAAACTGCTCTTTTGCCCCAAATTGTAATACCCCATTTCACACAAGGCAGACTTCATCAGGATAGAGCCAACATGACTTGTGACTCCATATTATGGCAAGTACATTCCGTGGGTGAGAAAATACCGCTCCTTTGGTCTTTCCAAGCAGGGCCAATAAGAGAATCATGAGGCATTTTCACAAGTGAGCCTGTTCTCAGATTTCCAGCCCTGAAGGCTTCAAATAAATTCTTATATGCAATTCCAAACCTCTGAACTTTTTGATGTTTGCCAATTGCTGACTGAGATCCACATATTGTGGTGTGCTGGTCACATGTGCAGGCAGTGCATGTGAAAGCTCTGGTATCTGTGACTGCCAATTCTCTGTGAAATTTGGCTGCTTGAGTGAAAGAACATGGTCTAGTTGTTAGAGTAACATGAAAAGTGAGTCAAGAGTTGGTTTTAATTTGATTCAAACCGGTTCACACTTCCCTAATTAACACAAAAGTGGGAAAATTTTATGCTCAGCGAATCATGAGATTTATGTGGCTAACTCTTATCCTCTGAATGTGGCAAAATTCCTACTGATGTCAAGGACACAGGATACGGTTCATAGACAAGAAACGGATTGGTCACTATAATACAGGTTCAAATACACCATGAGATAAGACATAACTGGGGTCAGTCAGCGTCAGTTCACTGACATCAATGGAGGTCCATTCATTTATAGAACCTGAGAATTTAGTTCTCCAGAAATCATTTATTGTTAATAATTATAATGGCTATTTATAAATATATCCAATAATCAGTAACGTGCGATTCAGCAATACTGATTTTGGAGGAGTGACTTTAGAGCAGAATTCCCCTCTTTCAAACACATCTGAAATCTGGGAGGCTCAGATCATTAATGGGTATTTGGATTCTGAGATTATGGCCCAGCTCCATAGTGGGCTGAAGCAGAAATCTGAATCAAAACAATGCTGGCTTTTTGAGATTGTTTGAACTCTAGTCACAGATCTGAATCTCAAGCCTGTCTTTACTTGATTCCAATGGAAATAACGTTGTGAGAGTCATACTTCTGGTTTTGCACAATAACATGTACTTACATTACCTTAAAGCTGAAATCCTTCTATCCAGAATCCAGCCTGGATGCCAGGTATAGTCCACAGGAAAGAGCTGGAGGGAAGGAATCATCCCACAAAGGCTTATCACTCCACTTACAGCCCACTCTATTAGTCTCATTTAACACTGGCACTTTAATTGACAGGTTTTTTCTCCTCCCCTCTTTCCTCTTTTTCTGCTTTATATTTGGCCCTCTGTACCTCGTGCTCCATATTTGTCATCTGAAGAAGTGGGTTGTGTCCATGAAAGCTCATGATACTATCTATATTTTTTTGTTAGTCTCTAAACCCTTGTCTACATTAGGGAGTTATTTTGAAATAACTCCCCTTATTTCAAAACAAGCAGAGCATCCACACTACCATGCCCATTCTTTCAAAATAATAACTCTGCTTTCCACAAGGAATGATGCTTATTTTGAAATAGCGGGAGTGTGGATGTTCCACTGCTGCTATTTTGAAATAACTACTCCCCAGAGTCATTCAAAGTAATTACTCCCCAGTGCTTCCTGGGGTTGTAAGTTGAGGTAGCACGTCCACATTAAGGGAGTCTGCCTTGAACCAATTTTGAAGCTTCCCTTTAGTGTGGACAGGCTATTTCAAAATAGTTATTTTGGGAGTCATTATTTTGAAATGAAATAATTTCCTAGTGTAGACATGCCCTAAGGTGCTACAATACCACTCCTTGTTTTTTCATTTTTTTTTAATTTACAGACTAACGTGGCTACCCCTCTGAGACTCACAAAGGTTGTAGAGCAGCTCAGGAGTAACTCTGTAATAGCTACTGTCTCCCTACAGCTGCAAGAGCTCTTGTAGACCTAAGCTACTCCCTCTGGCAGGTGGCAGGGTCAGAAGAGAAGATGCACACACAGCAACAAAGCCTCGTGACGCTTCCAAGGGAATCATCATAAAATTCTTTGCATATAAAGACTTCAATTCCTCAAAGCACTGAAGCATGCAAATAGTCTCACTGAACTCAAGGGTTCTACTCACGTGCTTCAAATTAAGCACATAAATAAATCCTTGACCAGATCACAGCTGCATAGCATTTTGTAATTAAGCACCTTAAAACATTTTACAAACATTAGCGAATTAATCATCATGACAGCCCTGCAAGGTGGCAAATATTATTATCCTCATGCTATAGATTGGGGAGTTAAGGCACAAAGAAGCTAAGGATCAAATACCGCGAGTTTGAATACCCCCAGTTCCTATTAAAGTCAATGAGAGTCCACAGTGCTCATCACCTTGTGTGATTAAGCCCAAAATGACTCATTTGAAGTGTCAGAAGAGTTCTATAATGAAGTACATGACCATTATTCCTAGGAAAGTAACAATGGAGTCCTAGCCAAATTCCACCTTGGTTAACTGAATTTTGCTTATATAAATTCACCCTACAGTATTCTTCTTCACTTCCAATCATAAAATGGAGTGTAAGACTACAGGTTATTGTCAAACTACTACTGTCTGCACGTCAGGGGTATGTGAAATGATCTCTAGCGCTATAGTTTGGGGGCAGATCCTAGGTGAAGATCCACTGAAGTTGACAGAGCTATGCCAGTTTACACCAGGTGTGGGTGTGACCTATAGTTAATAATATAGATGTTCACGTTTGTAAAGCACTTTGGGATCCCATGGATTTAAAAGAGAGAAGAAATTAAGACAAAATGTGGGTTCTTGTCAGGAAGATATTAAGGTAAATTATCTAGTGAAGTTAATTTCAAATTTGTTTCAATAATATTAAATGTATGATATGAAAATTGCGTGTGATGAAAAGCAACAACTTCTTTGAAGAAAAAAAGTAATTGCAAATAAACCCTGATTTTACTTCTTTTACTTGAGCTTGTTTCTTTAAAAAGGAATGATAAACAAAGCTAGTGAAAACAAACTTCCTGTGGAAAATGTCAGTATTTTGGCAGAAATTCAAAACTTCAAAATTTTTCATCTGAAAACCAAAATATCACAATTTGGGAATGTCTTGTTGACATAATGAAGGTGCCATTTGGGTGCCCCATGTTCCCATTCTCCTCTATGGACTGGGCAAAATGGTCCGACTCCATCTTTCATGATGGACCACAGTCAGCCATCTTGAAGGAGTGAGGCAATGCATCAGGAGAATCTCAGACAATCAAGGCATCAGGACTAAAAGTAAAACTAAAACTCCCATGAGGCACCATGAGGGCATCTCCAAATTGAAATATTTCTTTGTTTGACCAGAATACTATTTATTTCAGTTATTCTATTTTTTTAATAAAACATCAACATTTTCCGCAGAAAATGGACGCTTTTTGTGAAAAATTACATTTATTTAAAACTCTTTTCTGTTGAGAAATAGCTTCAGCAGACAATTTTTGACCAGTCCTAATGGCGAACACTTTTCAAACAAAAGAGAAACCACTTTGAGGAGCTAAGGGGTATTTTAAGACAGCTAAATGTAGTATAGTTGATTCAATGGTTTTGTACAGAAAGGCTGTACAACATTCAGCTATGTGTTTGAATTTGGACTGGGATGGAGTGCTTCCTGTTTCTTTCGTATTTTCCTTTGCTTTGCTTGTTTAACATTAGATATTTGCTTGGAAATGGGTTTTATAGGAACCATTGCCATACTGGATCCATCTAGGACGCATTATAGGGATTAGTACCAGATCTATACAGTTGTGGTTCTCAACTGGTGGTCCATGGACCACTGGTGGTCCATGGTGACTTTTTCGGTGGTCCACAGGAACATTGTCCAAAGTCACACAGTGTGAGCAGGGGCCGCCGTTAGGCTGTTTTACGCCGTGTTCACAAGCACGCGGCGCGTCATCCATAGCGTCACCTAGGACGCAACCGCTTTGTGTTGCCAGTAACTTCCATCTGAGGCTCTGAGTGTCAGTGTAGCTGCCGCCGTTGTGCTGAGAGGTTGCTGTGTCGTTCGTCCTGTGCTACATGTGCTGGAGGTGGTCCATGAAAAATTTTTGATTGGCCTGGTGGTCCGTGGACTGAAACGAGTTGAGAACCACTGCTATACAGGAAGGTGAGAAATCGCCGTCGCTGACAGTTTTGGCATTTCTATTGTAGAAGTTACCGCCTAACCCCAAGTACTTAGTAGGTCCTGAAGCATGAGAGTTTATATCTCTTGTAAACGTGTGTTTTATCTAATGTTAGAGGAACTATTCTTATTCAGAATAAATCAATATTTTCAAATATGGGTACCTAAAATTAGACAGGTTTTATTCAGTTCTCTAAGAACACTTTATTTCCACAAAGACTAAAGAAGCCATGCTAAGTTTAGGCTCCTGAATCCTTATTTGGCACCTGAATTACTGGCCTGTTTTTCAAAGCATTGTACTTCCACCAGATCCAGTGTTGCCACATCTCATGAATGTATAGCAAGTTGCAAGATATTTGGTGTTTTCTTAAGGTATTGTCTACACTTGTAGTTAAAGACCTGTGGTGTGCCTGTGCCAGCTGACTCAGGCTCTCGGAGCTCCGGCTGTGGGGTGGATTAATTGGGGTGTAAATGTTTGGGCTCTGGGACCCTCCCACCTCACAGAGTCCTAGGGCCCAGGCTTCAGCCCAATCCCAAACGTCTGCTCCATGACGACCCTTCCCAGCCCTGAAGCCTGAGCCTGAATCAGATGTGTAATTGCAGTGAAGGCAAACCCTTAAAGCCCAAGCCGCTGGAAAAAAGTTACTGAGAGTCTCAGCTTTTATGCAGATATACACATGCTAAAACTCTAGCCCTCCTGCACATAGAGAAAAGCTTGAAATGGTGACCTATAAATGTACCTCAAACGAGCCCCCAGATTCTTAGTGTTTGAACTCTTTGGGGGCAGGCACAGTCTTTTTTATTCTGTGTTTCTCTAAGTGCCAGCACAACGGGACCCTGGTCAGTGGCTGGGGCTTCTAGGTGCTATGATAATGCAAATAATTATATTTTAAAATCTTTTGATTCTGGAGGGCCAGACATCGTTTTTGAACAACTGGAATTGGCAGGACTGCAAATCCTATTGAAGTCAATGGGAGATGCTGGGTGCTCAGTGGGGTGTTTTGGAGGGGTGGGGATCGTGTGACATACAAGCTACTTATTTGAAATCAGTGGAAATAAGAACCTTAAATACCTTTGAGAATCTGGTTTGATTCTACCCAGTCACCTGCTTTTGAGTGTCTTGGCCAAAGCGCATGAAGCAAATGTGACTGTGAAGCACATAAGCTACTGCCCTGAGATTCTGCTACAGTTCCCCTGTGAATACCAAACATGAAGAAGTCTCACAGTGGCTGTTTCTGCCCTACAGCAACTTTTAATTTGTGATGATTGACACTCCACCTACGCAATGCATCATCATCATCATCCATAAGAAACATCAGATCTAGTTTAGGATAGCCAATTGTTGGGTATTATCAGTAACTGACAGTGGCCTACAGGAGCTGCTGCTGTATTCATTTGTTTTTCCCAAGCACCTATAAACTGCGGCTAGCCTGGACCAAACAAAGTCTGTGCCAAACAATGTACCTGTTTGGAGAATGGCACAGAGAGCCTGATCCTCCACTGCCTTGCACCTTGTGTCAGCAATGATATTTGAGGTGAATGAGTGCAAAATGGGTGTACAACATGGCCATTCCAATTTGGTAGCATTTTATAAGGGCTTTGCACAAGTGTAACTGCTTACACAAGACAGTAGAGAATCAGGCCCATGCTTTTATATAGCAGCATTCATGTAGGAGGATCTCCAAATACTTCCTGAACTTTTATATATTGAGGGCTCATGTCTGCAAGGGACTGAGTACCTCCTGTGAATCCAGTGGGGCTTCCAATTATTTTATTGTGACCTGAGGATGCAAAAAAACCCCGCAGGATCAAGCCCTACATAACTCCCTCGAGTTATTTGCTATGGGATAAATTATCAGCTCTCATGGCAGGTGATAATGTTGGAGCTCTTTTTTTATGAAGAACTCTCATAAACATCAGAGGGAGTTTTGGGTATACAAGCACAGCATTTCAAAAATATCACTTTAAACCTATTGTGTGTGCATAAAAAGAGAATTTTGCCCGGTATATATGAACCACATCACCCACCTGCAGAGGGAAATGCAACCACCTCTGGGGTGAAACAGATCCTGCTACATCATGCGTAGCAATACCACAGGACAGGAAGCGAAGAATATGGTGCCTGATTGAGACAATGGAAAATGTGGGTAAGTAGAACATGTTACCCAAACTGGGGTTTGTCCAGGATAGTTGGGTTAATTCCTCTCCTACTGGGGAAAGGACATGGGTTCTTTAATGACCACAAGTGGTTAGGAGCTCAGTTTTACATCTCATCTGAAAGTCAGCATCTCCAGCAGCACAATGCCCATCTGGTTCAATGGGGACTCAGAAGGAAGAATGCCACCTACTAAATCCCCACTTCCCACAGTGCATGGTTTTTCTCTACTGGTTTGCCATCCCAAGTATTGAGTGAACCCAGACACGTTTAGCTTATGAGAGCTAACAATATCACAACCCAAGGTGGGACAGTGGTATAAAGTATGTGCATTGTGAACTTCCATGTGTGATTTCTGGAATAAATACCATTGCCATCTCATGGAAGCTTAGGTGCTTTAAATGGTCATCTTCTCCCTTCAAACTCTCCATAAGAATAGCCTGAATGAAGGCTGAATTGACTGAATCATCTATTCTAGGTCCATATCTGCAAAAGGAGGGGGGGGAGGAGTTCAGCTCTGCATGATATTGTTATGCTGGGCAATCACACCTCTTTATAGAAGCTGTTGGGCATGATATCAGCCTTCTATTCAGGCCAAATGAGGGAACAATAAAATGCACAGCTGAAACAATGGAAAGCCACCACTCATTGACTGTGCTGCATGCAGATGTGAGCAGTGGCTAGCCCATGCATCCCAGGGATCTGATATAAACACAGGGGCTGGGGATTTATTTTATTTCCTATCTGGGACTGTGATGGAAGGTGGAAGCCCCAGAGAGAATGTGTGGTCCCTGAGAGCTGGTCAGTTTACCTTGAATGCCTGTCCCAAGGTTTATTAGTTTTTCCTTTTCTTCAGCATCCCAAAGAAGGAACCATTTAGGTGTGGAATGTTTATGTTCCATGTCCTTGGTTACAAGCACAACAGACTACACCCGGATACGTACTTGACTCAGAAAGTAATACACTATCTGAAAAAATATCCAAATCACAAATGTCATGAACGCTGAAGTAATTTGTAGTCTAAAGCCATCACCCCTCACATACTGGAAGATTTGTGTTCTATAACTCGCGACACAATGCACTTTACAGCTGTGTGAGCTTTTCATTTAGAAACTTACACCCACATAAAAGAATCATCCGTATTTTGCTTTTGTTTGTGAACCTGAAACTCACTGGGTGTCTCAAATGTGGGGTTTGTACAGCTGCAAATGCATCTTTGTTTTTATTCTTACCCATAGGCTATCTTTCCAACAGGCCACCAGGGGCCCTCTAGTTTCTCAAATTTTGTGGTGAGGAAAGTGATTCAGGTAGCATTCAACATTTTTTTCTGCCTGTGACTTCTCCACACGTACATCTTTCCATTCTTCAGTAGAAGACTGGTGGCGGCCTCCCATCTATCCTCAAATGGTGATAGAGAGCTGTTTACCCCACCTTACTTAGTCATGTTGGTAGGTTGGCATGACTCCATGGCACAATCCAAAACATGTAAAGGTTTTCTTGGGTGTTGGAAGCTGCCCAGTCTTACCCAGTGAGTGGCAGGCAGCTTGCTTCTACAACTGCCTCTTGCTACCTACCTGAGCATCCCAGAAACTCACAAGCATTTTCTAGATAAAACATCTAGAATATCTGAAGAGAAGGGGATGGAGACAACTGTCCCCTTCCCCGAAGACAATGCATTAGTGTGTGGTTATTCAGGGCTCAGAGGTTTTGTCTGTTGGAGACAGAATGTAGAAGGCATCTCAGGCTATGTCTACACTACAGAGTTTTTGCGGAAAAACAATTGTTTTTCCGCAAAAACTCGCGAAAAGCGTCCACACCTCAAGCGCATTTTTGCGCAAGTAAATCAAAAGGTCAGAGGGGTTTTTGCGCAATTGGTAATCCTCATTCTTCGAGGAAGAATGCCTTTTTGCACAAGAGCTCTTGCGCAAAAAGGCATGTGTGGATGGGGAAGAGGGTTTTTTTGCACAAGAGGAGGAAAGAGGAAAAAGCACATGTGTCCTGGTGGCCATTCTGTGCATAGCAATCACTGCTTATTTGTGAGAGAGCATCCAGGCAGTCTGGACGCTCTCTTTCGCAAAAGCGCATCGCTTTTTCAATGCGCTTTTGCAAGGGGGACGCACTCTTGCGCAAGAAGTTTTTGTGGAAGATCACTTCCAACAAAAGCTTCTTGCACAAAAAGCCTGCAGTCTAGACATAGCCTCAGTGATACAAGGAGCAGTTAACAAACAGTGAAAGAGACTCCCATATTATTGTCATAGAAATGTAGGAATGGAATGGACCTCAAGAGTCTTGTCCATTCCCTTGCGGACTCAGGAATAAATACACCCAGACCATCTGTGACAGGTATTTGTCCAATGATGTGGATTCTACAACCTCCCTTGTTAACCAATGCTTAACTAACCTTATAGTTTTCTAACCCCATCACTAAAAAAACTTTCTCCGTGACCATGGTGAAGTCATTTGATCTTTCCACCCTTGTTGCCCCATCTATAAAATGGTGATAATTAGATGTATTATTTACTACATAGGGCAGTATGATGATTAATTAGTTAACGTTTGTACAGCATTGTCAAAGTAAATCTTATTCAAAGTGAGAGATGGTGAGGACTGTGGAGAGAAAACAATATATCTCCTGGGTAAGAGTAAGGGGGGACAGAAAAATGAAAGCACAGAGATTAAAGGTGCCAGGAAAAATAGAATATAGAACAAAAGAGGAAGAACCCATGTAATACTGGAGAGAGCAAGGGGCTTGACAATAATGCATGTGGTGAAAATGAAACAAAAGAAAAGAGGAGAGGAGAGAAAATACCAGAAATGTGAACAAAGAGAAAATGTTATGAAGGATGGGTAGAAAGAAAAGAAAAAGAAAGATTTAGCTGTATGTTAGGTATTTTTATGAAGCCTGTTATTATTGTATCTAAGTACCAACTGAATGGGTCAGAAATAGGAGACAGAAAAATCGAAAGAAATAAGCATGAAAAAGTGCAGGTAGCTTTCCAGTAGAGCTGTTCAAAATATTTTCAAAGTTATTTTTTGTGATAAAAAATTAGCTTTTGTCAAAAAAAGGAAATTCTTCATGATTTTTTTCAGGTGCTTGTTTAAAAAAAAAAGAAGAAGAAGAAGAAGCCACAAACATGTTTTCAGTTTTCAACAACTGAAAACTCTGCTTTTTACTGAAAACTTTCTGTTTTTTAGTTTTTGATGGGAAGCTGGCATTCTTTGTGGGAAAAATAATTATTTCCCAGTCATCTCTATTTTTAAGTTAATGAACTTAGACTCAATTTTTACAATACCTAAATATTACACTAAGGCCTCTTCACAGCAATTTGGCAGCAGGGCAAAAGAAAGAGCTGTAAAGGGCCTTACTCTAACTAAGAAACCCAATGAAGGTAGACACCTTTATTGCCATTCCCTGGTCATCATCCTTTATCTCAGCAAGTTGGGGGCAAAAGGCATGGGATGGCTCCTTTGAGCACAGCATTATGGAAAATCTGCTAGCAAAAGTTTTTGCTAATTATAAATTTGTTAAAGAGATTCAAGTTCCCTTTCCCACCAAAGTGCAAGGCTAAGGCACAGAATGTGCACGAGTTACTTAAACTAGGTATGACGTCTGCACTGCACCTTGAATTTTTGGATCATCTATGTGCTTTTGCTGATATGGAAGTCTGAAATGTTGGTTAAGCTAACGGTACATCAAAACAGATAAATCAATAGTCAATTATGATAGTTAATGCAAATGAGGCATCTTGGTGTGTGTGTGTTTCCTAAAGCCTATGGAAATGAATATTGGTGGCACTCATCCCATTTATAAGCTTTGTGCTTGAGGGAATGAGGAAAGCTACACAGATGATCCTGGGAAAGTTTACACAGAGAAAATGCATCAGCCAGCATATCACTTGTTTTAATATACTGCAAGCATGATAGCTGTCACTCTTTGATTGCCTCTGAAGGCTGTTAACATCGGGCACAATCAACTCATTAGGGACTGGAGACTGCTGGCTGTTATGGTGCCACCAATGCAACAGGATCGACTCTCTACCCATCTACCATGTGTTGGCTTGTGGAGCTTGCCAGCCATACATGGGGTAGTACTCTGCACCCCATGGAGGATACAGTATCAGTCAGACTACTCATGTGTACTAAAAGCCCTGGAAGGCATTTTCCCTAGGGGAATTATTCTGATTTCCTTTCTCACAGTGGCTACGTCTACACTGCAGTGCTATTTTGGGATGCCGGAGGTATCCCAAAATAGCTATCCCGCATCTTAACAGCGCGCTCGTTATTTTGAAATATAACGGGCTCGCTGTTCCGACGTCCCCGTAAACCTCATTCCACGAGGAGTAAGGGACGTTTTGGAATAGTGGGTTATTTTGAAATTTGGCACTGTTACAAAATAAGTTATTTCGAAATTGACTCGAAATAAGCTACGCAATTTGCATAGCTCAACTTGCATAGCTTATTTCGAGCTCCTGGTGCAGTGTAGACTCAAGTGTGAGCTTATGCAAAAGTAGTCCTACTGAAAACAAGGGGGAAAGTCAAGGGGTAGTGAGCCATCCCACATAAGTAAAGAGGTTAGAAGCTGCTCTTTGCTAGAATGCCTCCCAGAGCTCCTGGACATTCAGAGGCTGCCTTCCCAGTGCTGCACTAAGGTGCTTCTCTTTGAGCAAGGGGCTGTAATCCGGCTTTAAATGATGCAGGATTCCTTCCAGTGGGCCCTCAGTGCCCTTTAATATGGGCAGTGCCTGCAAGGCATGCTTGAGCCCTATGTCTATCACTCTAGTCACAGTGGCGCTACAGGTAGGTATTAATCTTGCTCTCATGACATTAATATGGCAAGATAGGGTGCAGTCCAGCAGAGATTATTTTATTGACATGATTTGTTTTGATAGCCCCTCCAACACAGTAGTTCATTCACTGTAGCATTCATTCAACTGCTTTTGTGGGAAATTTCACCAAGACACAGGGCGTTTGCATTTAGTAATAATACTTAGCATTTATATGGGGCTTTATACATCCATTGTGCTGTACAAACATTGACTAATTCATCTTATCTGTTTATTTAATGGCAGTTGCCTGCAGCTTTGAGGCAGCTGAAGTTGGTTTGATCCCAGTCACACATCTTTCAGCCTCAGGGCTGTTATCTGAATAATTTCCCGTCTTAGTCACGGTTAAATATTTGTGGCCAATTCTGTTCTTAGTTACCCCAATGTTAATCCATCGCAATTCCACTGACTTCACTGGAACAGTTTTGGATGTGCACCAGTGGAAATGATAGCAAAATGTAGTTGCTGGGGGACTTTTAATTGGATATTGTTTTTTTACAATTCCACTATACTCACAAAGGGTCAAACTCTGCTCCCCAAACCATGTCTGCTACTTCTGTTGACTTGATAGGAACTACAATCATGCATATCAGGATAGAATTTGTAACAAGGGTGGGTGGGTTGAATCCAAAGTTCATAGACTCAAGTGGAATTGTACCTTGGAAAGAGTTGCCTGAACAGCCATACCCATGATTTTGTTGCCGTCATTCTGTGCCAAGTTGTACAACCCTTACCCATAAATAGGCCCTTTGAATTCAATTCAACTCTCAGCGGAGTAAGATTACTGCTCACTGCAAGTACCAATGTCACAATCTAAACCCTCTGGTCTCTGAGCATTGTAATTTGGTACAGAGAGCATGTGGAATCAGGGCCAGAGCAATATCTCTGATTTCAGAAGGTACCCGTGGTGTGAAAACAATTGAGAACCTCCTGCCTTGTCTATTAAACAGCCCTATAAGTACAGGAAATGAAAGTCCTCACACACACACACACACACACCCCACCCTAGGGACCTCTGGACCTTATATGGTTAACTAGGACATCTTCATTTTATTTCCTTTCTCTCCACTATCATCTTCAATATAGACAACTCAATTCATTCTTTACCTTGCAAGTTTTACTATAGATAGGGCCTGATTTTGCTCCCAATTAATTCAATAGCAATGCTGATAGTTAAGACACAGCATGCTGCAGTCAATGCCTTCTCTGTGCCAAGAAACGCGTCCCACAGAGCCATAGGAAAGGGGGTAGCCAGTGCCACTGAAACTGCTAATCTTCCTTCTCAAAAGCATCCCTGTAAGTGTCACCCTCTGCTGGAACCAGATAGAGCTCAGTGACCCATAAAAAGAGGAGCATTAATAAGAATTGTTATTGCTAACTATTCATATAGCAGCTAAAATGTGCTAGGTGCCCAGCAAACACAGAATACAACAGGTTCCTCTCCCACAAGGCTCACGATCTCAGGGTCAGAACCCCTGGCTCCCGCTGGTGAGTAGTTACTCACGTGATCCCAATGGGACTATTCTTGCAGGAACTGTTTACCAGTGTGAGAAGAGCCCCTTGACATATTTCTGTCAAAAACATTTTTTGACCAAAATTGACCTTTTTTCCCCCTAAAACCAATGTTGTCATGAGAAATTTTTTCATTTCATTTGACATTTTTCAGTTTTCAGGATTTTTCTCCTCTTCTCTCTCTCGTTTCCTTCCCTCCTTTCCTTTTTCTAGTGGCAAAATGGAAAAAGGAGAAACAGAAAAAAGAAGGGTGAAAACCATAAAAAAAAAAAATCAGAGATGACTGGGGAAAAATTTCCCATGGAAAATAATTGACATTTTCCAAACAGCCAAAGTGAGCCGAGGTGCACAATTTCATCCTAAAAGGATAATATATAGACAAAGGAGTGGGAGAAGGTAGCAGGATTGGAAAAAAGGAGGAAGTTCCAGACAAGAATATATAAGGATGGAAGGAGAGAAGAGAGACTCAATTATCAGATTCTTGGTGTGTTATGGGATGCAATGTGTTAAAAACATAAAAATTACAGATCTATTTCAAAATAAGTTTTTTAATTGTTCAGAAGAAATTTGAAAACTGTGATTTGAAGGATTGTGGGACAAGGTACTTTTGAGGAGGACTACAGAGGAAGGAAGGGAGATTGCATGGCATACTTGACACTGAGTGCTTATTCATCAGTAGCATTCCTTCGAGTAGCAATATACAATATGAAAAAGTGTTTTGTAAAGAAGTTCTCACTGGGTTGTCAGGGCCTCTATCCTCAAAGCACAAGCCTCCATCATTTGGAGTGCCCCAATTTTAGAGTAACCAGCTTCAAACCTGCTATTCAGAAAGTGTTAAGCACCTACTTTTTGTAAATTAGGCTCCTGTAAAATGTCTGAGGTCAGGCTCCCAAAAAGGGAAGCATCGAAATCCCTAGTCACTTTTGAAAATTTAGATAAAGTCTATTAACTGGAAGAAATAGCGGGCTAACGTGCTCTGGCCAGTAGAGGGTGACAAAGATACACAAGGCAATGTGTTATACAGTATAGACTCTTGTCTTAGCTCACATTAGGTAGTTATGGTCATGCAAATATGGAGAAACTGGCTTCAGAGACTGCTCAAGGGACTGACAGAAGTTAGTTATGTAACACCAATGAGCTTCAAATGAAAGCGGAGCAGTAATTCATTCAACGTGTTTGAGGATAGTTACACATTGTGTCTCAAAACAGAAAGTTGCTAAAGTTCAAGATTCCCAGTTACTCAGCAGGTCTATTGTACCTTAATTTCAGTACTAAAGCGTCCAGTATATGAGCAATTCTCTAAATCTTCCCTTCTATATGCATCTGCTATTCCACAGCTCCAAACTGATGACTCAAAAGTTGAAACTGCAGCACAGAAACCTGGTTCCCCATATTTTAAAATTTCACATTAATTGTCCTTAAACACACTAAACTTTATCAAGATGTTATCACAAAATATCTGTGCTTTCAGCTGGCATGTTACCAATATTCCTCAATGGGATGCAAAGTCTGATGCTAAATTCAGGAAGACAACATCTCACCTGCCTTTGATGGTAAATGCACAATCTGTAAGACTCCCAAAGGCTACGTCTACCTTGTAGGCTTTTTTGCGCAAGAACAGTCATTCTTGCGCAAAAACTTGCAGAGCGTCTACACTGCATGCGCGTTCTTGCACAACTAAATTTACAGTAAAGCATCAGAAGAGAGGGCTTCTTGCACAAGAGTTATTCCTCTCCCCACAAGGAACAAGCCCTCTTGCGCAAGAGCTCTTCCGCAAGAAGGCAGTGTGGATGGGAACTGGCTAAAATGATGGCTAAAATGGTCATCAGAGCTTTCTTGTGCAAGAGAGCATCCACACTGCCATGGACGTTCTTGTGCAAAATCACATCTCTTGTGCAAAAGTACATGACATGGTGGACGCTCTCTTGCTCAAGAACTTTTGCACAAGAACTCTTGCACAAAAAGTTATTGCGCAAGAAGCCTGCAGTGTAGACATAGCCAAAATCTTTTTGTAGAGACTCATCTAGCATTTTGTCTCCAGGTCTGGCTGCGTTTTGATGACCCTACATAAATCTGTTTTCTATTGCACTCAGGTTCTTACACTTCACCCATTATGTTGATCTCTTGATGCCTCCCTATAATGCATTTAGTGTGACATTACCAGCATCTCTCACAGAATTGCTTCCTCTTTCCAGGAGAAATCTTGCATCCAAGAAGATGTAGACCAAATAAGGACCCTGGCCTCTATCAGAGAATAAGATGATAAAACTACAAATGATAACTCCAGAAAGGCTCTGTGGCAGCATTTCCAAATTGAAACATTTTGGTTTTCATAAAAAAGTCTTTCGGTTTTCAAATTTTCACCAAAAATATGAAAATGTAAGCCAGATTATTTTCCCCCACTTGCAGTCATAATTTTTCACAGAAAAAAAAATCCCTACTAGCTATTTGTGGTTCCCTGGGAGTTTTATTCCACTGCCTTGGCGATGTGAAAAAACCTGGTCTTCTGTACACATATGCTTTCCTTTTACAGTAGGCAGTTTCATTTTGCCCAGGGAACAGAGTTGTCAATGAAGGTCCTCATCTGGAACATCAGACGATCTTTGAGGAGCTTTGAGTTCAAATACCATGGGGATGGACTTAATAAATGAATGACAGCCATCTTGACAAGAGGGTATGCACTGCACCTAAGAACTACATGTGATGGCATTAGATTTCCCATGCCTCTGTATTTCCAGGGTCCAAACAATCCTAAAAGCAAAAGTTGTGACATATACAATGGTGGTTCTCACAGAACTTTGTTTCCAGCTTGACTGGAAGCAGAATTAGTGGGAAGCTTGTGAGAAAAACATGGAGTTTGCAAAATTTTGCTTTTAGTTTTGCAGCTCCAAGGGGTCTAGTCTAGTCACTCTGTGCCTTAGAGTGCTGTGGTACAATTGTGATCAGGGATGTTTGACCACAATAACGCCAGAGACGTCATTAGCTGATTAATCATGAAAAGTTCACCCATCTAGGATGTTGTGCCCCTGTTCGACTTTACCACAGCCTTCATGCTTTCACAGGAAGGTATGTTTGAGAATCGTGATGTTAGGCGCCATCTGCTGAAGCTCACCTTTAGTTGCCCATTGTGTTTTGTTGCCCATTGGGACGTGTAAGTGCTATTTTTGCACAGGGCAGAACTGTTTGACAATCTAGCCCACTGTGTCCTTGTTGCTCCATATAGTGCGGCGATTGCTGTCCCAAGCTTTGATAAGGCTAGTGGCTGAGATAGCTACTGTACTTTCAAGTCTGCCTCCAAATAAGCGGCTCCCTTTCATCTATGTTTTATTGCCAAGGACAGAGACAGACAGGCTGGCTAATAAGTAATAGGGAACCTTGCTGAGTCTCAGAGTCCTCTTGATCAGGTGATCTTTGTTTTATATGTTTATAATTCCTATTGTGTGAGGAGCAGGTGAGGTCCAGCATGTGGCCCGTGAGTATGCTGGGGAGAACATATGCCTGTGAAAGGAATTCAACAATAAGGCAGGTTGATGGGTGTAACTGTTTCAGTCCTTTGCTCTTTTCAAAGCACAAAGGTGTTCAAAATATGAATAGGTGTCAGTCTCCAGCCACAGTGCCTCATGGAACTAGAGCAAAGTTTGTAAAGAAAGATCAGTTGAGTCTGATAAACTCTTGTACTGTATCAAATCAAAACCACACAAAACTAAGGAGATTATATATATATATTTAAAAAAAACAAGCATTTGAAAATCTGGAAATTCAGCATTAAGGTTCCTCAAACAGCTTTAAGTCTGGACTATGCAGCACTTTAAAGACTAACAAGATGGTTTATTAGGTGATGAGCTTTCGTGGGCCAGACCCACTTCCTCAGACCAAACTGTGGAAGAAAATTGGCATGACCATATATACCAAAGGGATACAATCAAAAAAAGTGAACACATAAACCATCTTGTTAGTCTTTAAAGTGCTGCATAGTCCTGTCTTTTGTTTCAGAAAGACCCGACTAACATGGCTACATCTCTATTACTAGCTTTAAGACTGTCTCTGATGTTAACATGGTGCCTTACCCGTGTGACAGAGCCAGCATGATAACTATCACACTTAATTGAGATACTTCCTCTTTAACTTCTACCAGCCAAAGCTAAGATCCTAACCTTGTCTGGTTGCAGAATGCAGTGTTTTGGAGAATACAGCCACTATAAGAACTGCCATACTGGGTCAGATCAATGGTCCATCTAGCTCTAAATCCTGTCTTCTGACAGAGGCCAATGCCAGATGCTTCAGAAGGAATGACCAGACCAGGGCTATTATCAGGTGATTGGAAGTTATTGGAGTAAGATCTTTATCTTGTTGGTGATAGTTCAGTGCAAAGCATAATGGAAGCTCTGATTTCAGCAGGGCCACTAGGTGCCACTGTCATGTAAATACAAATAATAAATGGTTTAAAACTTTCCAATTTGGCTTAATAATCTTTTCATCTGATGTAGGGCATCGGTCATTACAACCGTCGCTCTCTCTGAACAGAGGTTTTTGTCTGACAGTTGCCTTAAAATAGGGTTTGTTTCTCTCCCTTCCCCCAAACACACACCAAAAAAACCCTTTTAAATAACTTTATTTATAAAAAAATGGTAAACTGGTGCAGTGGCTACAATATGGAGAAAAGACAAAGCAGGGACCAGGATTCTTGCAGATCTCAGAAGCTTCTCTTGACTTATAATTCTCTGCTATTTGTTTGCAGAAGCATATGTAATATAAAAACCTCTGCATTGTATCTGGCTGTGCCTGGCTGTTTTCCCCACAGGCCCTCAATAGCTATATCCATTGTCCTTGTGATAGTTCTTAGAGCTGTTTGTAACTTTCACATGTAGACATAGTCAACCCTGGGGGGTGGGCCTGTTCCATTTTAGAAGTGGATTTTAGTTTTTCTAGCCTAAAAAAAACCTTAAAGTTTAAAAAAAATATTTTTTCAAACTTTTGATCAATGCTTGATTCCTACTGATACCAGGAAGAGCTAGAGTGGCACGTCAGAGGGGATTCTGCTTCTATTTCCATCTAGCCCTGAAGGAGGAATTGCTGGGAAGCTCCCAGTAGGTTCTTTCATGAGACTTCCAGACCAGTTTTGCAGACTAAATAAGTCTGGACAGCATGTCTAAGCTTCAGCTATGAAACTGAGGCCAGACTCTATTCTCCTTTACACTGAAGTAAATCAGGAGCAACTCAGCTAAACTGAGTGGAATAGCACTAGTGTAAAATCAGTACAAGAGGAGACTCAGACCTCTACAAGTTCATTATTGATTAATTTGGTTGTTTCAGTAACACCCATCATATGCTAGGTACTACTGAGGTACTAGTCAAACATCCTGGAAGGAATAATGCTTGCTTTAAAGAACTCACCAGTTCAAAGAATAAAAAAGGGGTGGGGGGAGGAACAGAGGGAAGGGAATTAGGATACAAGTAAATTATTCCAAGTGATGATTAGCTATGTCTTGATAATACTGTAGTTTTGAATTCCTGTACACTGAGAATGGAAGGGTTGACTGATTTCTGAAGTGTGTGCGTGTGTGTGTGTGTGTGTGTGTGATGGGACAGGCAGCCTCCACCCTGCGGAGGCAGACCCACCCTGCACTGACCCCGCGGTCGCGGTCTAGCGAACCTGTCCTTAGGGCCCTGGGCTGGGGCCCGTGAGAGAGGGCGGGCCCAGGCCCCCCTACCCTCTTGCCCTGGTGATAAAAGCCAAACCAAGTGTCAGGCGCTGGGGGAGAGCAAACGAAGAATATTGAGGACCGACTCGGGCAGGGGAACGTAAGGGGGGGGGAGCGGCTAAGCACCCGTCTGACTGGGATGGGGTGGCCCCCCACTCCTACAGGTGGTGGAGAATGTGGTAACGACCCCAGACCCCTAAGAACTTAAGGGGGTGGTTAAAACACACACACACACACACACCCCGGAAAAGAGGAGGAAAAAGAGGCTCACAAAGAGCGAGCCGGCCAGAGCCGATACCCCAGTAAGGGGTGAGGAGCGAGCACGCCGGATGATGGAGGTCGCAGACATGTTCAAGTGGCTGACCGAGAACCAACGGCAGCAGCAGCAACAGCAAACGGCCCTCCTGCAGCAGCTATCCGCCCAGCAGCAGAACCAGCAGAGGCAGCTCCTGAAGGACCTATCGGAGCAGTACCAGGCGCAGCAGGAGCGATGGGTGAGACAGTGGGGAACCCTGGGACGTGGGCAGCCCTTGACGCTGGGAGGGGAGGCAGCTGAGGGGGGGCCCCTGGCTCAGTTGCCGGTACGACTAGCCAAGATGGGGCCTTCAGATGACCCTGAGGCGTTTTTGCTCACCTTTGAAAAGGTGGCCACCACAGCCAGGTGGCCAGAACAACATTGGGCCACGCTTCTGGCTCCGTATCTTATGGGCCCAGCTCAGTTGGCCTATCGGAGCTTAGATCCGTGTGATGCCCTACATTATTTCAAAGTAAAAGAGGCCATATTAGATCAACTGGGAATTACCCCAGAGACCTACCGGCAATGATTCTGGCAGGAGAAATACCCTACCGGGGCACGGCCCCGGGTGGTGGCCCAGTGGCTGAGGGAGGCAGGGTGGCGCTGGCTCGAGCCGGACCAGCAAACGGTGGTTCTAGAGCAATTCATCCACATTCTGCCAGGGGAAGGACAGCGCTGGGTCCGACAGCACCACCCCTCGACGCTGAGTGAGGCGGTGATGTTGATGGAGGACTACCAGGCGGCCGAAGTGGCTGAAGGGGGAAGCGCAGGGCGGAGGGAAAACGTCCCTGGGGTGGGCCGGGAGGTTCGCCCAGTGTGGCTCGGGGAGAGTAGGGAGGCGGGGGGCCCTCGCAGTCCCGGAAGGGGGGTAGGGAGATGGTTGACCCCCGTGTGGACCCGGCCCATGAGAGAAGAACCAGCCCGAGAAGCCCCGAGGGAAAGCCCACCCCCACCGCAGCCGGCAACAGGAGGATGCTACCAATGTGGCCAGGAAGGACCTTTAAACGGGACTGCCCATACATGAACTGCTCGTATGGACAGGTAATGGCCGGACGGTGCACGCCGGGGACACGGGATCAGGGGAGGATACTAAGGGAAGTAGAAGTGGAAGGCCGGGTGGTCACAGACCTGGTAGACTCGGGGTGCGGGCAGACACTGGTGCGGGCTGAGTTAGTGGGGACGGGAGGTCCCCGGGGGCCCTCAGTGCTCGTCCAATGCGTGCATGGGCAGGTGGAATCGTATCCCACGGCATGGGTACGCATTAGGGAAGGGGGCTGGGAAGGGTGGTGCTATGTAGCCCTCGTCCCGGGGCTGGTCTATCCGGTCCTCCTCGGCCGAGATTGGAGGGGGTTTGAGCAAACCCTCTGAGAATGGCCTGGGCGGGAGTCAGTGGAAGGGGAACCAGTCCTAGCCGCAGACCCTGCGGGAACCCCGGTACCACGGACCCCGCCGCCCGCAGAGCCCCAGCGGGAGGGCGCCGGCAGGTCAGAGGAGGTGGACATAGACGTGGGAGAAGAAGAGTGGTCCGCAGACTTCGTGAGAGAACAGAGAGAAGACTCCCTCCTCCGCCCGGCCTGGGAGAGTGCCGCTGCCAACATGGAAGCAGAGGACACCCCGAGAACGGCGCTGACCTACCCGCATTTCAAGATCCAAGGAGATCGACTCTACAGGATCAACGAGGGGAGAGAGGAGGGGGAAGTAACCTCCCAATGATTGGTACCCAGCAGGTATCACCGGCGATTGTTGGAGCTAGCACATAGTAACCCCTGGGCGGGGCATTTGGGGTATGAAAAGACCGTATGTTGCCTGCTTCAGAGGTTTTACTGGCCGGGTATTTACCGCGTGGTAAGAGACTTCTGCGACTCGTGCCCGGAGTGCCAGAAAACTGGATCCGGGGCGGGTACCCAAGGCTCTGCTCGTGCCGCTACCAGTGATAGACGTCCCGTTCCAATGGATAGCGATGGACCTGGTCGGCCCTCTAGAGCGGACCTGTAACCGGTACCAATATATTCTCGTGGTGATTGACTATGCGACCCGTTACCCGGAGGCCGTACCCTTGCGGAACACCACGGCCCCCACATTGGCAGGGGAGCTAGTCAAGATCTTTTTGAGGGTAGGCCTACCGAGCGAGATCCTCACGGATCAAGGAATGAACTTCACATCAACGCTGATGAAGGAATTATGCCCCCCTACTCCAGATAAAGACACTAAGGACCTCGGTTTATCATCCACAGACAGACGGGCTCGTCAAAAGGTTTAATCGGACACTTAAAGGTATGCTTAAAAAGTTCGTAGAGGAGGAGCCCAAGGAGTGGGATCGGGCCCTACCTGCGCTGCTGTTTGCAGTGAGGGAAGTACCCCAAGCATCAACGGGCTTCTCGCCCTTTGAGTTGCTGTACGGGAGGCAACCCCGGGGGATCCTGGACATTATTAGGGAGTCCTGGGAGGAACAGTCGACAAGGGTCCAAGGGTCAGTACCGTATATCCTCAAGCTGAGGGAAAGTTTACGCCGGGTTGGGGAGTTTGCTAAGCAGAATCTAGGGGAAGCGCAAGAGCGCCAAGCGCAATATTACAACCAGAATACCTGGGTCCGAACCTTCCAGCCAGGGAATAGGGTCCTTTTGCTATTACCCGAGCAATCATCCAAACTGCTAGCCCATTGGCAGGGCCCATTCGAGGTAACCCGCCGGGTGGGAGAGGTGAATTACGAGATCCGGATGCCCGGGAGAAGAAAGTCCACCAATATTTACCATGTTAACCTCCTAAAGGCATGGCGGGCGAGGAAAGGGCTGGCCGGATACGTGGAGGGGCATAGGGAGAAAGGGGAAATCCGAGACCTACAGGTGGGGCGGGACCTAACCCCGGAGCAACGGGACGAGCTCCTAGGTGTCCTGGGCCAATTTCCGCAGGTGTTAACTACGACCCCAGGCCGGACTAGCGTGACAAGCCATCACATCGCGACGGAACCAGGGAGTAAGGTCCGCGACCAAGTCAGACCCCTCCCACGGAGGCTATGGGGAACGGTGCAAGACGAAGTGGAAAAGATGCTGCGCTGGGGGGTGATCGAAGAATCACACAGTGCGTGGAGAAGCCCCATCGTACTGGTTCCCAAGGTAGAAGGAACAATCCGGTTCTGCATTGACTTCCGGAAAGTTAACGCAGTATCACAGTTTGACGCGTACCCGAGGCCAAGGGTGGATGAGCTGTTAGAGCGGTTAGGGGCCGCTCGTTACTTGTCCACTATTGATCTGTCAAAAGGGTACTGGCAGATCCCGTTAACGGCGGAGTCACGCAAGAAGACTGAACTCTCAACACCCTTCGGGCTGTACCAGTTCATAAGGATGCCGTTCGGGCTCCATGGGGCAGCCGCAACGTTCCAGCGGCTGATGGACCGGGTGCTGCGACCTCACAAACACTACGCGGCCGTGTACATAGACGATATAATTATCTACAGCACAATGTGGCCTGAGCACCTGCAACGGGTGGAAGCCGTGTTATCCTCACTGAAAGAGGCTGGGCTGACCGCCAACCCTGCTAAATGCCACTTTGGCGAGCGGGAAGTGTCCTACTTGGGCTACACAGTGGGAGGAGGTAAGATCCGGCCCCAGGTAGACAAGATTGAGGCCTTACGGAAATACCTGGCCCCAACAACAAAATGACAGGTCCGGCAGTTTCTGGGGCTGGCCAGTTACTATCGGCGGTTTGTCCCGGACTTCACAACCCTGTCAGCCCCGCTAACGGATCTAACACGGAATACGGCCCCAAAAAAGGTACGGTGGGACCAGGGGTGCGAAAAGGCCTTTAGGGCATTGAAGCAGCGACTGACGCAGACACCGGTGCTAGCTCAGCCCAACTTTACCAAGCCGTTCGTTCTGCAGACAGATGCTTCCGAACGGGGACTCGGGGCCGTTCTGTCTCAGGGGGAAGAGGGGGAGGAACACCCGATCGTATATGTTAGCCGTAAATTGCTGCCCTGGGAACAGAAGTACTCTACAATAGAGAAGGAGGTGCTGGCGGTAAAGTGGTCGATTGATATGTTACGATATTATCTCCTAGGCAATCCCGTCAAGGTGGTAACTGATCACGCCCCCCTCCGGTGGCTCCTGGCCATGAAAGACTCCAACACACAAATCATGAGGTGGTACCTGGCGTTACAACCATATCGCTTTGAGGTCAGCCATCGGGCCGGGAGGGCCCACGGGAATGCGGACTTTTTTTCGAGAATCACTGACGAGCAGGGCGAGGACCAGACAGGAGGAGTAGGGAACTTAGGGAGTGAGGCGTGTGATGGGACAGGCAGCCTCCACCCCGCAGAGGCAGACCCACCTCGCACTGAGCCCGCAGTCGCGCTTGCACTCCTGGGGGCAGACCAGGAAGCGCAGGTGGCGTGCAGCCCCTGTACTGCTGCCGCCGCTCAGCTGAGAGGCGGGGGAGGGCGGGTCCAGAGAGACGCGCTGGCCAGCGCCCAGAGAAAGGGCGGAGTGCCGCACCAGCCATGACGGGGCGGCCGGTGACGTCACGCCGGAGGGATGCCGGCGCGGGTTTTTTAAACCCCGGGTAAGGCAACCCAGGAGGAAGGACGCCCGGGAGAGGAGGAGGCAACCCGGGAGGGAAGTCACCCGGTGGGGCGGGGGCGGGGGGGGGAGCTGGACCCCCTGGAACCGCAGCAGAACCAGAGGAGGACTTGGGGGTAGGAAGTAGCCCAGGGCAGGGCTTGGAGCCGGTGAGTTGCGGGCATTAGCCCCGCCGGCTGGACAGGATCTAGCAAACCTGTCCTTAGGGCCCTGGGCTGGGGCCCGTGAGAGAGGGCGGGCCCGGGCCCCCCTACCCCCTCGCCCCAGCGATAAAAGCCAAACCAAGCGTCAGGCGCCGGGGAGAGCAAACGAAGAATACTGAGGACCGACTCGGGCAGGGGAACGTAAGGGGGGGGGGGGAGCGGCTAAGCACCCGTCTGACTGGGACGGGCTGGCCCCCCACTCCAACAGTGTGTATTATATATATATCATCTGCAACTCACCCTGAACTCTGCCTTTGACCTGTGCCATTGTTAGCTGATTTCCTGTAAGTGTTTTTTGGGTATTTATCATAACTGCAGTGAATCACCAAGCTCCTTGAGGTCCACCCATCAGTAGTTTTCCATAACATTTGTTGGTCCAGTGTTTCCCAAACTATGGGCTGCAGCCCGGTACCGGGCCACGGGAAAAAAATACCGGGCCTCAGCGGGGCTGCCGGGAGGGGAGCGGGCTGGGAGGAGGGGTATGGTGGGGGTAACTGGCTGCCAGGAAGCAGGGTTGGGGAAGCCGGGCTGTCTGGCAGAGATTGGGGGAGGGGGCGGCCGGAGGAGGCAGGGTTGGGGGCAGCAGGGCTGTATGGCGGAGATTGGGGCGGGTGGGCAGCAGAAGCAGGGCTGGATGGAGGGCGGCTGGCTGGGGGAGATCGGGAGGAGGAGGAGGACAGGAGAACCAGCCATTGGAAGCAGGGCTGGATGGGGGAGATCGGGAGGAGAAGCGGGGGAAGGGGGAGGCGCAAATCAGCCAGTGGGAAGCGGGACTGATCTGGGCACATGCAGACCTGGGTACATGAGTGAATCCGGCCCCGGGGATTCCATTTTGCCCCCCCCTCCCCACAATACCCTCCCTCGAGTAGTTGCGAACTGCCTGGCTGGTAGACACACGCATGCAGTGTGAGCACATCTACCAGCCAGGCAATTCGCAGCTATGGACTGATATACCTAATAATAATAAAACTTACCTAATTAGAAAATACCGGACATTTTATATGTCTGGTATTTCCTCAATTTGTTTCCCGGACAGAACCCTCAAATACCGGACTGTCCAGTACAAAACTGGACACCTGGCAACCCTACCCCTCCTTGCACCCTCCCTCCTAGCCAGATACCCTACCCCCAATCTGCTCCTGCTCCCGCCTCCTAGAGTGCCCATGCGGCGCTGGGTCCCCCAAGCCCTGGCCCAGGCTGGGTGGAGGATGCAGCCGGGTAAAACACTGAAAATTTATTCATTTTTAATTCTTTTTTTATATGCATTTATATTTTAGGGCTGCAAAAAACAGTACTGAAAAAAAATGGGTTCCAACTAAAGTAAAAAGTTTGGGAAACCCTGGTCTAACCAGCTTTCTATCCATCTTACAGTCCATTTATCCAATCCATATTCCCTTAACTTGCTGGCAAGAATATTGTGGGTGACTGTATCAAAAGCTTTGCTAAAGCTGGCACTGGGGGCTTTGGGAGGACCAGAAACAACTTATTTGAATATTCATCATTTGCTTAATGAATATGCAAACATGCAAATGAATGTTACTGGTCCTCCAAAAGCTCATGAATGGATTTACTGGTCCCCGTGTCAAAAAGTTTGGGAACCCTGTGGTAGTCAACAGAATGATTCTCAGTATTTTTAAACTATCATAATTGAAGGGATTTTATGGCTGGTGACTTCCAACAAATGAAAGTCTGATCAGCAAGATCATGGTTAATATGAATTTGTTGATTTATATGGTGTAGTGTTCAAAATGTGCTGGGCACTGCAGCACACACAGGAAAATACAGCCCTAGACCTGAAAAACTGCCAGTCTAACTAGACTGTTGGGAGGGGGGGAGGTTAGAGCAGACATGCACAGCAATGAGAATAATGGCACCACACACCATGTTTGTAATAGACTTTGGGCTAGATTTACAAGGATATTTAGGAAACTAAAAAGGCAAATAGGTGCCCAGTAAGATTTTCAGAAACATGCAGGTTAACCCCCACTGATTGTCACTCTCTGGGTTTAAAGTGAAGGGAGGAATGATGGGAGGAGATTGTGGTCATGAGAGTTAGTAAAGGAGAAGGAAACTATGAAGACAGAGGTCAAAGAACAAGAGCAGGAGGTTACAAAGCAGAATGGGCAAGAGGAGCCTGCTTTGGCACCTGAATGGTTCCAGTGGTAGGGAAAGGAATGGGATGAGGGGAAATTCAACAACTGAGAAGAGAAATACCCAGGTTCCAAAGACCAGGTCCTCAGGTAAGAGAGCTATGTTCCTTGCAGCATCTAGGGAGCTGAGGTGGTTTTCAGCTATCGCTCCTCATTCCTGACCCTGGGGGACCAGTTTAATCACAGGTCTGCTTTGACTGGCAGCAGAGAGAAGATGACAGAATGCACCAGAATGCAGTGTGCCCTGGCCATGCTGCCCCAAGGCACCCTGTGCTCTGGGTGATGAGGAAAGCAGGAACTGGACATGTAGAGTCACCTATGCAGTCTCTCTGCCACCCAGGGATTCCCCTTAACTCCATTCCTCATTGTGGGCTGCAGGAGATGGTCCAGGTTTCAGAGATGGGCATTGAGGAGTTCCCTCTGTGCTGTTGTTCCCCATGTAAAGGCGAGGCCAGTGGGCAATTTTTTGGGACATAGTTGTATCTTTGATTCATAAACTAGCTCCTAACTGGTTTGCTTTGCAAAATTAAAGGGCCGACAACAAGTGCTTGAGCTGGAACAATAACAAAGAAAACGTACCAGTGAGTGTGTGTAACTGAGATAAAAGCCCTTTCTTGTACTCTGCTACTCTAGTTCTATCTACTGGGGTCCTTTCTCTCAGAGGATTGTAATATTCACTGTGCAGCAGCCTGCATCCAGCCTGTCTGATATGGATTTTTATCTACTGTAAAAATATGAATGGGTAGGTCATTTATAGGGATTGAACTCAGAACCAAAGAGCATCATATTTTTAGTTCCAGAGATCCCAAGTCCATTCCCCACAAGTGGTCTGCCCACGAGTCTCATTACTGGGAGAATTTCAGTCATTTTTTTCTGAATAGTGATTTCACTATTGCTATTGATTTTACATGGAAGGCACTCAGCATGGTGATGAGTGGCTGTATGTGATGGAGCACACATACCAAACGTCCTGCCTCTTCTATGAGCCTTAGACCACTCTGAGGCTTTCTTACTTGAGTACAATGGCAGGTACTTTATTTACAGAGTCTCTACCAATACACAGCACATCTGTTTTCCACTCTGTTTTCTACCTTTCTGGTCCCTTCCCTTGGAAGGGTAGAGTAAAGGTATCTTGAGCTTCTTGGTCAAGGTCTTCTTGCCTTGTCTCAGTCACCCCACTTCCTGCTCAAGCACTTCCATCCTGTGCTCTTGTTAAATCACTTGCCTGTTAATTGACTAATTAGTTTAGTGCCTTCCTAACCCCAGTCTGGACTGGTAATCAGGTGCATCCTGACCAAATAATCTTTCTCCAAGGAAAACTAATTAGTACTAATAGTGACCAGAGTGCTGACTTACATTCTACTTATCCACACTAGGGATGTTAAATATCAGATAACTGAATAGTCGATTAACTTAATGAACTCTTATCGGTTACTTGACTATTCTATAGTCCCCGGGCAGCCCCTGTCCAGGGGGAAAGGGTCTGAGCTCCCAGACCCGGCACGAGCCAGAACTGACCCGGGCTGTCTGCCCGCCAAGCTCCTAATACCCTCGCTACTGCTCAGTATTTAAAGTGTAAGTCCAGGACCCAGCGCAAGCCGGGACTGAGCCGGGCTGCTGGACAGCCTGCTAAAAAATGTACTGGCAAGGTGTGTGTGTGGGGGGAGGGGGAATGCATGTAGTCTATAGCATTAGCCTATAAGCTTTTGCTTATCGGTTAATCGACTACACTATTACATCCCTAATCCACACTACATCACGTATTATAAATCCACAAGATAGACAGACCATGTGCTAAAATATTGTAAGCAAAGAGGTCAAAAAGGCCCACTTACAGTAACAAAGTAGTACTAAAGGTTTAATGTTTGAAGTCTTTAACCCTACAACTGAGTAGCTCAGGGGCATATGGGTTTATACAAGATATTTTGGATGGGAGACAATGGAAGAGAATTATTGCTTGCAGGCGATGTTGTCCTGTCACACTATTTCATGGCTTTATGAGTGGATTCTCTCTCATTTAATATAAGCTCACATCACCAACAATGTCTTTTGTCTCATGGTTAATGAAAGAAAGAAAATCTTGTGTATAACCAGGCATCTCCTCTAGAAAACAGAGGGGATGACACAAACACACCCTCTGTAGAATTGTGCTCTCTAGAAGTACCTCAAACTGCTCTAAAAGGCATCAGAAAATGTCTACCATGCTGCAAATCCAGGTCATTTCACAGAACTTTCACTCCCTGCCCATGCTTACCAACAATGTTTCATTTCATTGTATTCTGCCGTGAGCCTGTAGCAATCTGTTGTTGCTTGTCTTATACTAGGGAGTTCTTCGGGGCAGGGACTGTCTTTTTGTTCTATCTTTGTATAGCACGGGGTGGCCAACCCATGGCTCGTGAATTTTTCAAAGAAAAAATTGCGGCTCCCGCACCCACAGCTCTGAAAGGGGCAGCGTGTTTCTGTCTGAAAGAGACAGAGCCAGAGTCGTGTCATGTAGACTTCAAAATGGCTGCCTGCTCTGCTCTTAAAAGGGTGGCAGCCAGGCCCTATTTTTTTCCTTGCTCGACAGATGTGGTGGTCCCTTCTTTTTTTTTTTTTTTTTTTTTTCTCAACACAACTTTTTTCCCCTCAGCTCTTTGCACTGTATCCACCACTGTTTTGGCTCTTTGTCTGTAACGGTTTGGCCACCCCTGGTTTAGCACCTACCACAAGGGCTGGGGCGTCTAAGTGCAACCATCATCATAATCACCACCAGTTCAGTTTCGGGCCTCACTAGCAATGCTTTCCATAGTACTCACCCCAGGGTGCACCTTTCACCAACTTGTATTGTTTCTTTTTCTATGAAATGGTCTCTCTTGTTTGCTTAAGCCAGATAGTACTGGCTATGTAGACCCTCTATGGAGACCTGTTGACTGTCACAAATGGAGAAAAAAGCTCTGACCTCGGGTAAGGCAGAGGAAGGGGAAGAAAACTCTATGTGTGAAAGCAACAAGGAGTCCTGTAGCACCTTATAGACTAACAGATGTATTGGAGCATATCCAGATCCAGACTAACACGCTACCCCTCTGATACTCTACGTGTGAACTGGATCAGAGGTATGAAGGGAGCCGGTGTTCTCTCACCCTCAAAAGTCAATAGTTCCATCACAATAGAAAATTATTGATATATTGAGAAGAAAAGATGATGGGAGGTTTTCCCAAGGATATTCCTTAGTGAGGGAAGCTCACAGAAACAGAAGTGTAGGGCTGGAGATGTCTCAAGGAATCATCAGCTCCAGCCCCCATACTGAGGTAGGACCAATTAAACTCAGGCCATCTCAGACAGAAGTTTATCCAATCTGGTCTTAAAAACCTCCAATGATGAAGATTCTGCAACCTCCTTCGGGAACCTTTCCCAGCATTTAACACACTTACAGCTAGAAAGTTCTTCCTAATAGCTAACCTACATCTCCCTTGCTGTGGAATAGGCATGGAGAACAATTGACCTGCACTCTCATTATAACACCCCTTATCATATTTGAAGGCTGTTATTGGGTCTGCCTTCAGTTTTCTTCCATTAAGACTCAGCATGCCTGTTTGTTTTTTAAAAATCTTTCCTCGTTTACTCCCCTATTCAATCACATGAGCTAAAAGAGTTGCCAACAAAAGCAGGACATTTGGCTTTCCGCAGCAGTTTGGCCTTTGTCCTGGACAAATCAGCCTGCCTTGGGATCAGCACCTATAGCCTTTCGCCAGTATGCGCAGCATGGAGGGAATGGGTCCAGCTCAGGCGCTATGTCAGGGGTGGGGAACCTAGGGCCCAGGGGGAGCCAAATGCAGCCCTTGGCATGTCTGGATCTGGCCCCCGAGGGTTGGAGCCCTTCCCCAGTATAGGGGAATGGGCTCTGGCACTCCTGTCCCCACCACCACCACTCCCCGCTGCTCCACCGTGGGGCTGGAGCACAAAGTCTATTAGCCTGGGTTCCCCAGGCTCTGGTGTGTGAGGGGAACGCGGGGAGCATCTTTCTCTTCTCAGTCAGGGGCCGCGTCAGTGAGGATTTGTCTGGTTTTGGTTTTTTGGTTTTTGCTTCTCATTTGTGTGACTGATTTTTTCTGTGGGCCAGCAGCTCCCAGCCCAAAAAGGTTCTCCGCCCCTACCCTATGTGTTCAGCTCACCAAAAGTGATCTTTCACTGCAGTGTCCATGAGCCAGACTCCAGTAACATGCAGCTGTGTCAGCAAGCAAAGTGCAAGCCAGCAGATGGGGGCAAAGTACAACATCTCCAGCGTTAATATAAAAGATGATCCTGAAGACCTGAATAGAGCACAGAGAATACAATTTGTCAATGTTTCTTAATGTTTTAAAGCATTCAAAGGTGACCAGCAAAGGGAAGAGAATTGGACCTGTGCCTTTTTTAAAAACAAAAGAGTTCTTTATGTTGTAAAAAGATCAGAAAACTGGTTTATTTGGTGTTTTATTGTTTTGTGTTGTTTTTAACTGAGGTGTTGTCTGCCCTGGAAGACTCCATGGTGACTAGAGACTGAAATGTAAGATTTGATTTAAAAACTGCTTTTCTAGGATTCATAGTTGTGAGGATAATTTTGAAAATATGGACAAAGCATAACCGATCCAGTATTGTTTGCCTGAGCCTGTTGTCCACCTGAAACAACAGCTCTGAGATTTACACTATTTACCTCTATCAGGGGGTTAACACCAAAATCTAAAAATGACAGCTTAAGTGTCAATATAAAGTAACCATCTGACTGCTGGTGCTTTTGGCAGAAACATCCATTTAATGTTTTTATCCCATGATCCTAAAAAGTCTTCTGAAGGGCTGCATTGTAGTGCTGTAGACACCAGGAATATGAACATAGAATTTAGATCCAGTTTCTCACCAGTTACATATGACCTTGCTTATAGCGGAGTTTAAACACAAAAATGGGGCAGATTTGATTTGAACTGGCATTGTCGAAAATTTCAGTTTTGTTTGAAAATGAGAGGGAAATGGAAAGGGGCATTGAGGCAGAATTTAAAAATTAATCTGATGGAAGCCTGCCTGACATGTTGGAAATTCTAAAACAAGAATCTTTTACTAGCAACATGAGAGTGAGACAATGAAACTCACTAAGAATAGAAGTGAAACTTGCTATAAACAAAGTGGAAGTGACCAGCCCACTTTCACTGAGCAAAGTTCAGAAACTAAACAAACAACGTTAAAAGAGAAAAAGCAATTCCATTTTTAAAATGCTTTTTTTTTCTTCCACGAAGCTGTTAACAGACACTGTTTAGGAGTTTTAACTGTGTGTATCTGTGTGCTTTATGTTCATTCATATTTGGAAAAAACTTTAAAACTGCTCTCTAAAAGCACAGCTGTTTCTGTGTTATAATTAGGAAGAATGCCCTTATGAAGCTTACTTCTGATATCTCCTCATAGCTAATGCCCTTTCTTTTTTAATAAGCCAATATATCTCTATGTTTTCTCAAAAAGCACTAAAAGAAAATTAGACAATGCTGAAACTGTATGGTAAGGATAAGGGAAAAGGTCTCCCTAATTGTTGTCATACAACAGAAAAATTTGCTTTAAACGGGTGTGTGGCTTACTCCAATATACTGTGGAACTAAAACCCAGTGCTGAAAGGTTTAATGATCAGATGATCTTCTTTCTCCTTTAAGTTGCAAATGCAATGTTTTGTTATATATTTTACCTGCTTAAGCAAACAGCAAGTGCAGTTTGCTGTATTCCTGAGGCAGAACAGGAAATTTCTTCTGACATGCAGTGACAGCTCAAAACATTCAATTGCTTTGGAGGTTAGCAACATGAGTAAAGAGAGAAACAGATTGGCTAGGTCATAGGTAAGAGACCCATCCTCTTCCAATGAGATTTCACTTTTTAGGTTGGGTCTCTGGAATTCTAACACTGCTGTTAGGCCAAGAGCAGAGATCCTCATGCCTGTGGTATTTGCTCAGAGGGCATGACCACTTCGGGCAAGTCTTTCATGTGAGTCAGCTTTAGCTGATCCATGGGAAAATTCCTTTGTGTTGTCAGGCAGGGTTTGTTCACAGTTTCAAAGGATAATCTGAATGAAAGGAAAATACATCTAAATTTTAGCATATTTGGGTCAACTCTTCAACTAAATCTAGTACAATGCAAAGGATGTTCATTTTTCTTTGAGAGTCAACTTTAATAAAGAGAATCATCAATCAGAATCCTTGGTCTTTAAAAGAGCCTCTTTTATTATTAGATTCCTCGTGAGCTTAGCCAAAGTGAACCTATCCCTGTGTGGAAATGCAGTCTAATTGATTACATACAATAAATGACAGTTGCAACTTTTCTATGCTGGAGAAGGCAAAGTAAGGGGCTGATCCTGCAAACACTTACTCCCTTGGCTCCCCTACTCACATAAGTGGTTTCAGCGGGACTATACAGCTCAAGATCCTGTGCTCCCTGAAATCAACTGCAGTTTATTCATTGATTTCAGTGGGGGTAGGGTCAGATGCCCAGGTGCTCAATATGCAGGAGTGAGCTGTTAGTTGAATAATTAACTTGTTAATCATCCATAATCAAACAAAGTGACTGGTTTTCCCCTTCCTGTCCATATATGACTGGCTCAAGGCAAAAGAGACAAGAGAGAGAGAAACTCTCTATGGGTCTTGTACATTCCCATGGGGCTTTCACTGAAATGAGTGGGAGTCACCAATGCGGTTCTGAAGACAGACTATGTCCCAAGTGTCCTTCTAACTTTATTCTAACAATATTTTTAGTCTTTATTAATCTACCACCAGACCCTGTGCCCCTCGTTCCCGTTGAGGGAAGCCTCACTCTCTTTGTTAAACTAAATAGATTGAGCTCCTTGAAGTATCACTATCAGGCATATTTTCTAATCATTTCATCATTGTCCTGGTTGTTCTCTGAACCCTCTCCAATTTATAGACCTCTTTCTTGAATTGTGGGCATCAGATCTGGGCAAAATATTCCCTCCACTCCTACTCCATATTCCCTCTTTATGCGTCCCAAGCTCCTATTCGGTTTTTTGGCCACAGCATTACATTGGGAGCTTATGTTCAGCCCACAAACCCGAAATCTTTTTCCGAGTCACTGCTTTACAGGAAGCAATCCATCATCCTGTAGGTATGGCCTATATTCTTTGTTCCCAGACGTATACATTTTCCTATATAAAAAATGCACGTTGTTTGGTTGCATTACACTAAGACCTTACATCAGAGCACCTGATGCACGTAAGCTTCATTGCGCATGTTTGATATCAGTCTTGTTCCCATTTTACAGACAGGAAAGCCAAGGCACAGAGTAGGTCAGTGACTTACATAGGTGGAAGGGTAGGAAGATTCTTCTCTAATAGCTAGATTATTTCATATTTCTCCAAAATGCGGTCTCTCTTCCTTGAAGAATCTTTCAAAGATGGTACCCAAGACAATATGGACCACTGCTCAGATCCAGTAGAGAAATTCCTATTTTTCAGAAGGAAGAAGGGGAGGAGAAGTTGCAGGAGACTTCAGTGAACAAAGAACATATAAACTGGAAGTGTGAAACAAAGGTTTAGGACCAGTTCCTAGCTGTATAACTTGTTGGAGCTCCACTGAAATCTGTGGAGTTATGTCAATTTACACCAGCTGAAGATGTGGCCATTAAAGTCACAATGGTTCGGTGATCAAAGATGTCAAGGAATAAATTGCTAATCACATAGTTTCCAGCCCTTTTCCTTGTGAAGATAACCTTCAAAAAAAAAAAAAAAACCACCACTGCTGTTCAAAGTCTGTCAAGGTGATTTTTCCTATAAATAGTGTGTTATTTACAGTTCACAAAAACACACAGGCACACCCCTCCTGCAGGCAGTTGGGGATGGCTGTGGATTGGAACCTGTGAAGGTCACAGCTGAAGAGCCATCAATGATTTCTGTAGGGGTAATGCTCAAAATAATTGTAAGAGGGAGGTTTGTTTGATGGTTAAGGGTGCTAATTTGAAACTCAGGAACCCCTGCTCTGCCATAGGCTTCCAATACGATCTGGGGCAAATTATATAGGTAAGATTTTTAAAGGCATTTAGATGCCTAAAGATGCAGAAATGTGCTTTTGGTAATCCCATGAGGTGTCTATCTTCATCTTTAGACACCAGATACCTTTAAAAATCTGGCTTTTAGTCTCCCTTTGCCTCAGTATCCCACCTGTAAAATGGGGATAAGAGCTCTTCCCTGACTCGTGGCCTGTTGTATGGAAGAATACATTTGAGATTGTGTGTCCTGTCCCTTGAGCCCATGACCCTGTCCTCCCGAGGTGAGCACCCTATCCCCTAGGCCACATGGGAACCCCCCCCGCCCACCTTACTGTCAGGCTGCCCCTTATACCTCCTGCCCCAGGGCCGCCCGGCTTTTGGCCGTCGTGTCCCGTCCCGTCCCATCCCGTCCCTTGAAGCCACGGCCCTGTCCTCCCCAGGCAAGCGTATTATGGTAATGAGGTAATAAGAACCATAAATAGCAGTTACTGGGCCTGCCTGAAATCTGGCAACTGGCCATGAATCAAAATACTCTGCTAGCTTCTGCCACATATACTTATCATAAGAGTCCCTTATTCTTCAATTTGCCATGTTGAAATTAATAGCACTACCAGTGGATTAAGGTTAGCAAAATCTGGTCCTAAGTAACTCAAATACTTTTTTTTTTTTCCAAAATATACTATAACTATAATTTAAACTATTTATCGCACATCCTTTATCGATGAGTTTAGAATTATCAGAGAAGACATCATTGTTTGCAATGTTCGTTATTTCAGATTGTGACAAACATTTGATGCAAACTATGGATTGCTTATTAACTATTTTCTATGGCTGTTGCTTAGTATATTTGCTGTTCCAGAAATTGGTGATTATTTTATGTAGTGTTCACCCCTCTCTAGCTACAATATTAAACCAAACTGGTTGGACAAACTCAGGTATGGTCTTGCAAGCACACATCACTAGAATGTTTCTTTTTTGCATGGCATGAGGAGAGTGAGGGGGAATGTACAAACTCCTCTAGTATGACACACAAAAAGTCCTTTCAACGGGAGCCCTCTTCATGCAGAAATTAGTAGGAAAAGTGAAAAGCCTTGTTCTCATTTTCAATTTGAAGAAACACAGTGAAAACTAAATGAAGAGCTAGATTTTTAAATCATAGTGGCAGTTTAATCTCCCACATTTTGCAGATGCAAACTTTCATCTTTAACTCTTAGGGTACATCTACACTGTGGGCTAAAGTTAAGATATGCAACTTCAGATATGTTAATTGCGTAGATGAATTCAAAGTGCCTTAACTTGGCTTTTGGTGCTGTCTGCACAGCAGGAAGTCAAAGGAAGAATGCTCTTCCTTAGACTTCCCTTACTCCTTGTGAAATGAGGGTTATAAGAGTCTGCATAAGAAGCCCGTTATTTTGAAACAATGGGGTTGCTTTGTAGACGCACACTCTTATTTCAAAATAACATGAGTTATTTCGAAATAAGCGTGCAGTGTAGACATAGTCTTAGTGCCTGAAATTTAAGGCCTAGATCCTGCACAGAATCCTGTGTGGGGAGAGGTTTCTGAGTCCCATACTGGGATATACAATTCTGCCTGTATGGGGGCCACACTAAAATAATGGGAATATGCATTGGTTTGAGGGGGCACTTATAGTTCGGTGTAGTACTGTGCATACATCGCTTAGACAAACACATGGTATGTGGGCACAATTGTCAAATGCAAAAACATTTACCGTTCCTGTTCTACTCCCACTGAAATCAATGTCAAAGCTACAATTGACTGCAGTGGTGTAAAACTGGGATCTAAGTGAACCAAACTACTACTGCAAATTGCAGATATAAAATACCAGGCCTGGTTAAGGCTTTGATGAAAACGTGGCCCTACATCTGATTTTCATGCATATAGATCTTGCAGTGAACTTTGAGAGATGCTTATGTGCAAATCATCCTTAATTTTGTGTACATTTATATGTTACTTTTAATAATTTTCTGTTGTATTCTTGGAGTAGGAGGGCCCTCCAGTGGCTAAAATTATATTTATACAGTCCCTCTTCTTTTTATCTAAAACTTGCATGGCTCAGTGGTTTAACCATGCAGATTATGTGATAAAGGTGTTAAGTTCAACTCCTACAGGAGTTTTTTCTAAACTTCCTACTACATATTTTTGTGTGCACTTAATGAGGCAGGGATCCTCTGGATATATAGAATGTGATTATGTCAGTCAAGACTGTCCTATAATGCATATATTCCAAGGGGGTGGGGGGAAGGTTCAAATCATGAGCAACTTTACCCAAGCAGCTTTCATTCTGAAATTTCCTATCTTCTGGGCATTTGACTTCGCAGCCTTAAAGTTCTTTTAACAAAGGTGTGTGTGTACAAAATTGTTATGTACACTGATAACTAACTATTCCTTAGAAAAGGCCCTGGCTTCATAGCTGTTTGTGAACACTCAATCCATGCCATTTGGTACTCCGTAAGTAATAATAATGCCAAATAGTGTCTATGCAGGGCTGATTTTTGTGATAGGGAGCTGACTTGTTCACCTCCAGTTCTTAACTTGTGGATAGGGTTGCCAGCTTTCTACTTGCACAGAACCAAACACTCTTGCCCCACCCTGCCCCTCCTCCAAGGCTCCATCCCCCTCCATATCCCCACCCTTTTTCACACGCTCTACCCTACTTACCCTCACTCACTTGTCCTTTTTCATCAGGGTAGGGGATTGGGGTGAGAGAGAGGCTGCAGCTAGGAGTGCAGGCTCTGGGATGCAGGTGGAGCTGAAAGGTTCAGAATATGGGAAGGGCTCTGGACTGAGGCTGGGGTGTAGGAGGGGGGTACAGACTCTGAGCTGAGGTGCAGGTGCCAGAAATGAGGGCTGCAGGGTGTGTGAGGAGGCTCCAGTTTGCGGTAGGTGGTTGTATGCAAGGAGGTATGAGGGCTCTGGCTGGGGGCACAAATTCTGGGATGGGGGTGAGGAAGTTGGGGTGTAGGAGGGTGCTCCAGGCTGGAACCAAGAGATTCAGAGGACAGGAGGGAAATTAGGGCAATGACAGGGATTCCCAGCCAGTTATTGTTGTGGGGACAGTGTGTAGAGCCCCTGGGCTAACCCTGTGCGTAGCAGCTATAGGGGGCACATGCCACTGTTTTCAGGAGCTGCATTGAGCCACAGCAGGTAGGGAACCTGCCTTCACCCCACTGCGCCATCAACACCACTCTTAACAGCCCAGTGGGTAGTGGTGACCAGAGCCACCAGGGGCCCTTTTTGACCAGGCATTCTGGTTGAAAACAAGACATCTGGCAACCCTACTTGTGGACAACCACACAGCTTGTCAGCACTTGTGCCTGCAAGTACTTGTGCAGCCAGCGGTGCTGCTTCTGTGCTTAAAGCCACTCTGAATAAGTGCTTGCGGGAATGGGAACCGGAGCGAGCAACCCACAGGTGAAAGGCTCCCAAATCCCATTAACAGTGTGCTGAGATAGCAGCTCACTACTGCATTCACTGGGCTAGATGGCCACAAGCACTAAGTAAAGGGCAGGGCTGCACTACCCCAGGAATTACATCCTGAGAGGATGCCCCTGTACAGTCCCCAACTTCCCTCTTACTCCAGCTCTCTATCAGGTGCACGTTACCTCCCTTGCCACATTGGCTCAGCTGTGCCACCACTGCATTGCAGGCAGGGAGATCAAGTCAGAGCTCCACCTCTCCCCCACCTGTTATGTTTGCACATACAGAGAGGACTAGCTAAAAACACAGAAGTCTCACTAGATGCTGGCAACATAATGCTACATTCATTCCTGTGGTCCAGGACAATCTCACACAGTAACCAAAGATAGGGAATGAAAAAGCTGCTCCTTAAAAGCAGAGAGGCACAACTCACCCCAGCTTGCTTTCAGCTGGCTGTTTCCCGACTGACTCTGCTGCACCCAAATACTTCATTATAGAGTGTCAGGACTCAGCAGCAGCAGCAGAGCCAGTCTCCGGGCAACCTAATGTGCACAGCTGGACTGTAGTAGGCTGTCTGATTGGCTACCCTGCCCAACGGATAGGAAAAGCCAGCAGACTGGCCCTTAAGCCCAGCTGCAGTTTATAGCTGTCTACTCACAGTATTTTCCTGTGAAAGTGTGCGCTTGTTCCTCATCTTTCCCCTGCCTTGCCTTATTTTGCTCCAAGTAGCCCTGTTCTGATCCTTGGCTCTTGAATCTGGCCTCTTGACTCAGGGCCTAATTCCTGCTCTAACCACTAGGCCCCATGTCCTGAACGCTTGACACCGAGCAATCTTGCCTGCAAGCCTAATCAGGAAACCTTTCCTCAGTATGCACTCTTCAAAGTGATAGTATCTAACTCCAACACAGTCCTCAGCATTCTAATTTAACTGCCCTCTGTCTGCTGAGCTATGAGGCAATGGTGGCCTTGCAACAGCTACTTTCTTTCTTCTTCTTCCAGAGCAATCCTAGTCCAGGTAGTCCATACCTAGGAGCCACTGGGTACCCTTACAACCATTTCTCCCCTGTTCAGCTGTTAACGCAGGAGATACTGTGCTCGTGCTGAGTTATTGACCTAAGTGTGACTGTTGAAAATGACTTTGGAAGATACATTAGTACGATAAGTAAAACATGATGGGCCTAACTTCTGATCCTGGATTCAGTTATTGGAAGGTATCAGAAAAAGATTCCTTGGAAGGAATACAGTTGACTAGAACACACAGGATCAGATCTAGTGACGTTGTTACACATATTTAAATAAGTTAAAAGTCTCAGAGGGGGAGCTGTGTTAGTCTGTAACTGAAAAAACTTAAAAAACAACAAATAGTTCTGCAGCACCTTAGAGACTCACACAAAATGTAGATGGTATTCAATTCACGCTGTTCGCTTGTCATGTTGTATGTGATTTCTACTGTCCTGCGCTATGCTGTTGTAACGCTGTATGTGCCTCAGTTTCCCTGGACACTGCAACTATGCCTCGTTGGGGATGGGAGTTTTTGGAGTGACTCTCACTGAGGGGGAGATGGATTGTACTGACTGCTCCCGGTTCCCATGTTAACAGCAATACTACGCTACGCTGTATCCCTGTGAACCAATAAACGTTCTGTTCTACCTGCTGGCTGATTCTCACATCAGTGACAGTATCCGTGAGCTTTCGTGGACACAACCCACTTCTTCAGATGAATGGAGTAAGGGGTCCAGGGTACAAATAAGTAGCAGAGAAAGAGAGGGGATGGGGAGGGAAAAAACAGGAAAAAATACCATCAATTAGAGTGTCCATGCTAAATGAGGCTAATAGAGTGGGCTGTACCATCTACATTTTTGTTAGTCTCTAGGGGTATGTCTACACTAGCCCCCTAGTTCGAACTAGGGAGGCTAATGTAGGCATTCAGATTACAAATGAAGCCCGGGATTTAAATATCCCGGGCTTTATTTGCATCTTCCCGACCGGGCGCCATTTTTAAATGCCACTAGTCTGGACTAACTGCCCGTGGCTACATGCAGCAGTTAAACGGTAATTCGAACTAAGTCCTTAGTTTGAATTACCTGTTACTCCTCCTGGAATGAGGTTCGAATTACCATTTAACTGCCGCGTGTAGCCGCGGGCAGTTAGTCCAGATTAGTGGCATTTAAAAATGGCAACCGGACGGGAACATGCAAATAAAGCCTGGGATATTTAAATCCCGGGCTTCATTTGCAACTTTGAATGCCTACATTAGCCTCCCTAGTTGGAACTAGGAGGCTAGTGTAGACATACCCTAAGGTGCCACAGAACTATTTGTTGTTTTTTAAGTTTTTTAAATAAATTAGTCACTTATTAATATTTTACATATTTGATACATTTTATTCCCACTGTTGCTTTTAAGTTAAAGAGCTGTTGATAGCACTCTTATCCAGGCAGATAAGTGATGTAACCCAACCTCTCCCTACCAACAGGTAGATTAAGAGTAAATAGTACTCAAGGGTACTGACAGAAATGTTCTTCTGATAGCAGGTCAAAGCATAATTTGCAAAGAGAGGGGCCCAAATGTGAGCTCAGGGTCCTGTGGCATGTGCTGCTATGTAACTGGGAGATGTCATCATTCCATTTTGTGCGTGCTGCTTCTTTCAAAGTAGAGGAATCGGTCTGCCCAGCACATGGGCAGAGGCCATTTTGTGCTTCATTCCAGAGGTAGAATGTTGCAGGGTACAATGTGCTGACTTTCCTGGAGCTTTCACATAGGGCCTTTCTTTATGTTTCCCTTAAAGGACAGGTTGCACTCACCTGTGGCCATTTCCCTTCGTGCAATTGTGATAATTTCACACAGCAGTGACCAGAGTTCCCAGTCAAGATCAGAGCCTCAATGTGGGGAGCACTGTACAAACATACAGGGAAAGACAGCCCCAACCACCTTACCAGGCAGAGCAGGCAACACTGAAGTGACTTGCCTGAGGTCACAGAGCAAGTCAATGGCAATGCGGAGACTGGAATCTGCAGTGTTATCTCAGGCCAGTGCTCCATTCACTGGACAACACTGCCTCTCAGTGAGCAAGCTCTGCTGGCCAACGCATGGAATGATTTGGCTATGGACCTGCACCTTTTGGGATGCCATGCCATGCACTCTCCAGAGAATATGGAAGAAGCAGATATGATAAAATAAGAATTAGCTTCAACTATAACACTTCATTACAAAGCTGTTGGACCAGCCCTGAAGTCCCCATTCGGATTTTACACAATCTTCTCTCCTTCCGAGTTCACATGGGCTTCACCAAAAGATATAGGTGCTCTGCGGCTTTGAAAATCTGGTAATTCCTATTTATGTTCTTCCCTCTAGACTTTAGTTCCTCATGCTAGGCACGCAGGTTTGCAACATGTACCCCAAATAACTGGAGACCATGGCTCTGCTGTGAAACAGAGCAAATCATCAGCTGAAAGCTACAGGATAGAAAACCCACCTCAACTATTCCTCAGGACTAGTAATGATTTTTTTCCCAAGGGCTAGGCAGCTCTTCTTTCCCATTGTTTTTCATTTCAACCACAGCCTCTGCCCTTTTAGCAAAGGCTAGAAGCCAAATTCTCAAACAGTGCTAGAAAGGCATTTGACACAGTATTTATCGACCAACCAGAAGCCAAAAGTACCAGGAATCTCATGAGGAAGTTCATTCCCATGAGATTTCTAGCCCACTTTCTCAGATTGAACGGGCTAGAAGGGATCATTGTTACAGAGCCCCAGTGTGCTATGCTGTGTGCAGATGCTATGCTCCCAGACAAGGGTGCTGTTTTAAACAGAAGCATTTTAATAAATTGTTTTTCAGAAAGCCCCCTGGCTTGAGCATCTGCCAGGAGCACCACACTCAGCTGCAACCACGTCCCGTTCACCAGAGCAGTTTTCTTGTTCAGTCTTTCAGCAAAGCTCCAACCCTTAACAAGGCAGGACGCAGAAAAATACAGGTATGGCATTGCCTCCCTTCTGATAGGCTACAGTTACAAGCACACAAAGGTTATAGCGTGCTGTGTTGACATGCAATAAAAGATCATACCTGCCCACAAACAGGCAAGCACTGAAGGGGCACAGTGGTGATGTGTCTTGCCCAAAGTTGCATAGGAGGTGAGCGGAAGAGTTGGGAATAGAGTACAAGCCTGCTAAGGGTCATGTCTGTCCTGGAGCCATAGGGTGTGATTGCTGCTCAAGGAGACATAGCTGAGCTCGCTTTCATTTAGCAAAGCTATGGCAACACATACTTCAGCACTGTGGAACGCCCCACAAGTAATTAGCCAGGGGTGTGGGTGGGCTAGTACAGACTCTACTGACATGTACACTGCCACCGTTTCACTGTTCCTGTAGCCCAGCTGGTTAGGTTAAAGCTAGCTCAGGTATGTCTCTTCCAGCTGCTGCCTAGAGTGAAACCCCATCCCTGATTGGGTGGGACAGTCCTGAAGAAGTTCTGCTCCTGAGGTAATGACTCGATTGAAAGACTGACTCTGGGTGGGGACACAGGCTAGAGGCTGTACTGGGACATCCCAACCTGCTGCCCAGGGCAGGGGGAAAGTCCAGGGCTCCCCTCAGCAACCCAAACTCTCTAGGCAGCTATTACCATGGCCTGGCTCCAACTCCCACTCTTGCCAGGGGATGGGGCCTTGGAGAGAAGAGGAGCAGCAAGGGGCAGGGCCACAGAGGACTCTTTCATGTGCCCCAGTTTTGTATTTAGAAAAGGTGGTCACCCCGCTGCCATTACACCCCGCAACTGCTGTGTACATGGAGCCATAGTTCAGGGGCAGTGTGATTTGTATGAACCACATTGCCCCATTCATTCAACTACGATATGAAAAATAATTGGAACCGTAGGCGCTGACTCCATGGGTGTTCCAGGGCTGAAATACGTGTGGGGAAGAAAATAATGGGTGCATAGCACCCACCAACCACTCACTAATCAGCAATGCAGCAGAGGGTAGCAGGCGCTGGGGGGTGAAGTAAGGGCAGAAAGAGTCAGAGCAAGGGTGGGCTTTGGGGGTGGAGAAAGAAGAAAGTCGGCAAAACTTTTGGATTTGTCCCTCCACCCAGACTTGGGGTTGTGTTGTGGTATGTACTAGACTCTTCGTTGTTTTTTAAGTTTCTATATTTTTAACATTGTTTTCCAGGCATGATGCCTTTTCCCTTTTTCATTTTCTGGATGTGGAGTAATACGGCGCTGTGTTTTGTTTCCCATTTAATTTCACACAAGATAAATGATTGAAATAAACCATTGCTGATAAACTCCCAAACTAAAATACCTCCTTCTTTGAGCTGGACAAAGCAAATCTGACTTAATGACACATTTTTTGAACTATGTGCATTTATTGGGTTCCTCGTCAATGTATAAAGAATATGGCAGGTTTATTTTCAGTATAAAAACTTGAAATGATAATTTCTTAGACAAAAAGTCATAATATGGGGAGATAAGACATGCTAAGACCTTTATATGGGCCTGATACAAAGTCCCTGAAACAAATGGAAGACTTCCAGTGACTTCAGTGAGCTTTGGAGCTGCCATTCGTATATGATGAGGGAGTACTGTATTTTCATCTTCCCCAGCCTATTAAAGGACCCAACTCTACGTTGTCTTTTTAAATAAGGGCAAGACTGGGTCTCTATTTATATACCAATTAAAAAGTTCCATCTTTCCAGCTGGGAAAATGCTATGTGACCACACTTGTTATGTACAGTACATTTTATTTTTGGATCAGAGTGCTAACAGTAAATTGAGAGAGGATTTTTCCCAGCAGAAAAGATGTAGTGAATGTTTTCAGACATTCCTGGAATTAGACCAAGTTCTGAAATGGAGGCCACATACAATGGTTCACTTCTTGAAAGGCAAAATATGGTAATAATAAATAATATAATATTAAATAAGCCAGATCCATTAGCATTAATAGAATGACACTTATTTATACAGCTTAGGGTCTGGCTTAAGGCTATTAAAGTTGAATACTGAAAAAAGTCCCAGTTAATTTTCATTCACATTTTTAAGCAAATCCATTCCAACTCCGCACATCTTTTTTGTAATTGGTCTTCCTAAATATCCTAGCAAAAAAAATTTCTGGGAGAAATGTTCAACAACATTTCAGATTAGAAGGAGGTAACTAGTGGTGTCCCCAAGGGGTCTGTACTGGGACCAATCCTATTCAATATATTCATGAATGATTTGGAGAAAGGGGTAATCAGTGACATGGCAAAGTTTGCAGATCATACAAAATTGCTGAAGATAATAAAGTCCACTGCAAACTGTGAAGAGCTTCAAAAGGCTCACACAAAACTGGGTGAGTGGGCAACAAAATGGCAGATGAAATTCATTGTTGATATATGCAAAGTAATGCATTTTGGAAAACATAATCCCAACTATACATATAGCATGATGGGATCTAAATTAGCTATTACCACTCAAACGAGAAATCTTGGAGTCATTTGGATAATTCTCTAAAAATGTCTGCTCAATGTGCAGTGGTAGTCAATAAAACAAAGAGAATGTTGGGAAAAATTAAGAAAGGGATAGATGGTAAGGCAGAAAATACCATTTTGCCTCTATATACATCCATGGTACGCCTGCATCTTGAATACCATGGGCAGTAGTTGCCTAATCTCAAAAAATATATATACTGAAATTGGAAAGGTTAAGAAAAGGGAACAAAAATTATTAGGAGTATGAAAGGGCTGCCATATGAGGAGAGATTAATAAGACTGGGACTTTGCAGCTTGGAAAAGAAATGACTAAGGGGAGCGAATGATAGAAGTCTATAAAATCATGACTAGTGAGAGAAAATAAATAAGGAAAATTCACTCCTTCCCATAACACAAGAACTAGGAGTCACCATATGAAATCAACAGGCAGGTTTAAAATGAACAAAAGGCAATATTTCTTCATACTAAGGATGTTAACTAGAGGTTAATTTACTAGTCGAGTAGTCGATGGAATTTCCATCGACTGCTCAACTAGTCGATAGGCACTTCCGCATTCCTCCTTTGAAATGTACTAGAACCTACATTTCAAAGGAGGAATGCTGAACTCCGCATGCATCCCAGGGCCAGCAGGAAGTCCCACTGACTCTGAGCTGCACGCAGGCCAGGTTTGAAATGTACAAGAGTACGGGGACTTGTATGCATTTCAAAGCGGAAGCGCTCTCATGGAGCCCGGGGTCAGCGAGGGACTCAGAGTCCCCTGCTGACCCCAGGCTCCATGCTGTGCTGCTAATTTGAAATGCCACGTGGAGCCCAGGTCAGCTGGGGACTGTCCCAGGCTCCACACGGCATTTAAGTGGAACCCGGGATCAGCTGGGGAGTCCCCAGCTCACCCTGGGCTCTGTGCAGCGCTGCTGCTTTGAAATGTTGCCTCGGCATTTCAAAGGAGCAGTGCCGCACAGCTGATACCACATATCTAATAGAGGCAGCAAGGGGGGCCGGGGGCAATTGACTAGTGGACTAACTATCCGATAAGCATTTGCTTATTGGACAGTCGACTAATCCTTTACATCCTTACTTCATACAATGCACCCATCAGCCTGTGGCGGTGATGTTGTGAATGCCAGGATTTTAACAGAGTTCCAAAAAAAAAAAAAAAAAAAAAAAAAATCAATTAATGGAGGGTAGGTCCATCAATGGCTATTAGCCAGGAAGAGCAGGGATGGTGTCTAGCCTCTCTTTGCCAGGGCTGGAAATAGGCAACACGGGTTGAGTCATTTGATCATTACCTGTTCTGTTCATTCTCTCTGGGGCACCTGGCATTGGCCACTGTAGGAAGACCTGATCCTGACCCTCTATGGCCATTCTTATGTACGAAAATGGCAAATGTCGCAGAACTGTGCAAAGTATATTTGGGATGTACATTTGCTGTTTGCACTAGAACTTGACTATAAGAACTATGCCCATCCATTCATTGAACAGAAACACACGCTCATATTTCCATTGAAATAGTTTGTTGTTAAAATATCTGCAGCAAAATGCTTATAACTGGGCTATGGTCCAAGAGTTAGTCACAGAAATTATTCAGAAAGTTGCAATTGGACAACCTGTAGAGTTCATCAGGAATTTTGAACAGCTCTAAACTTGAGATCCAAAAAAGACAAATGTCTCATAGAATACATTACACAGTTTCTACTGGATACCTAGTTTTGATTCACATTCACTGTAACTTTCTCTAAAAAAGATATACCAGTCCAGGTCAATGGGCAGCCATGCTGACTCACTACATGGGCTAGGCGTAATAGGAATTTCTTGTTACTGGGTCAGGACAGGCGACAAACAGCCAGGTGGTTATACAGTTCGGCAGCCTTGGCCCTGGGTCAGGGCGGGCAGCAAACAACCAAATAAGTTCAGTGGCCACGGCCCTACATCAGGGCGGGGCAATAAACAGACAAATAAGTCTATAGTTCAGTTGCGATGGCCCTGGGTCAGGGCGGGGCAGCAAACAAACCCATAAGTCTATAGCAGCTTGAGGCTCAGACCCGTCTGGAAGCTGAGTCAGGATCAGCTCTCCTAGAAGACTGCTGCTTCTCCTAGCTTTGGCAGAGAGCCAACAAGTGCAGGGCTTTTTCCCCTACAGGGGGAACCTGCCACCCCAAGTGGAGAGGTGGCTGGGGGGGGGAAGGTGGGAACGGGACGCAGGTCCACCCACTCCACTGCGTCCCAGCCCAAGGCCCTAGCAGTGGCAGCAAGGGCAGCCACTCGGTCTGTGGGGATCCAGGCCGCAATGTGCCGACCAAGTCTGTTGGTCAGTGGAAATCCAGTCCCCAACGTGCTGCCCACCCAACCTCCATCTCATCAGCCAGCACGGGGTCAGCTTTCCCTGGGCCGTTTCCTAATTCCCTGTGGGCCTACCTGGTGTGACTGCTGCTTCTCAGGATCCTCCAGGAGCACCAGCTCTAGCAGGGTATCCATAGGCTCGGGATCTGGGTCCCTCCCTGGTCCTGGGGAAACAGCCCCAGCTCCCAGGCCTGATACAGGTTCTGGTACTCTCGGTTCCTCCTCAGTGCCTGGCAGGGTTCGAGGTGGCGTTGGCCTGTCTCCAGGGTCGGGCAGTGGTCCTGGGGACCCTACCCAGTCATCCCTCCAGGGTTATGGCGGTCAGGCCTCCCTCCTGGGGAGACCAGGGAGAGTGTCTGGCCTGCTCACCTGCTGGGCTCTTACTGAGCTCTCAAGGCTTGCTCTTATAGTTCCAGCTCCGCCCTTCCACTTCCTGTGGAAGAGGCTGGGTGGCTCTGGCCCCGCAAACCAAGGGGATCTTATGGAGGGTTTCCCATTCCGGGTCAGCGGGCGGCCATTCTGGACCCTTCAAGTCCAGCCCCCTATCTCTGGTGCTGGAGCCCACCTATTCCCCCCAGGTTCAAATAGTGACTCACTATAAAAGGCTTCTCTCACGCTGAAATTGTTTTCAGCTTACAAGAGGCCAGACACAAAACATTTTTGTAAAAAAAAATAAAAATTGAGATTAATCAACTAAGGCATTTTTGAGATACTTCATTTTGGAAAAAAAATGCTTAGAAAGCTTTCCAGAAACTGAACAACTTTGTAATATTTCTCACAACTGTTTGGCCTGAAAATTCCTTAAGTGCTTTATACAGTCACATCAATACAATCTAATGCATTGGGGTATTCTTCTGAAATATAAAGATCCTGATCTGGAATATTAAGTGTCTCCATTAAATCTAGTTAGAAGATAGGAGTTAAACTTCTGATGAAAATTTAAAAAAAAAAAAGTCTGTAAAATTGACATTAAAAAGCTCAAGACTATAACAGAATTAAAAAAAAGAAGATACACATTCCTGGAGGCTAGGTCCACCAATGGGTATTAGCCAGAATGGGCAGAGATATTGTCCTAGCCTCTGTCAGAAGCTGGGAATGGATGACAGGGGATGGAACAGTGTTAGGTTCATTCCCTCTGAATCACCTGGCATTGGCCACTGTCAGAAGATAGACCTTTGATCTGACCTGGAATGGTTGTTCTTATATTTTTAAAATTTCAACTTCTCATGGAAAAAATGAAAATTAATAAAAACTAAAATTTTTGGCCAAAAATTGCTCAAAACTGAAAAATTGTGATCTGAAAGAGCTCCTGAATTTGAAATTTTTCTGTTTTCAGATTTTTGGTTTTCTGGGGAAAAAATTAAAGAAAACAAATGTCTTCCTCAATTTTTTGCTTAATCTAAAACCTAATTATCCATTTTCACCAGAATTTTTTTGGTCAGACTGGACTCATCAGCATCTATTAATTTCACACTTAATCTGTACAGGTGCTTACATTCATTACATTTCTGATGAATATTTCAACTTACATGCAAAGGGCCTGATTCTGCTCTTATTTACACTGGCATAAATGTTGATTAGCTCCTGTGTAGCTTTTGTCATAGCTTCAGATTTACATTGTTGTGAGAAAAGAATCAGGCCTAACAGATTTTATTCTTCTGTACATCCTCAGTTGTTCATGTTATTCTACATTCGGAATTTTTGTATGTAAGCAAAAATGAAGTACTAGAAGGAATTTCTAATATATCAAATTTAATATTTTACCAGTTCATCAGTTTTTATTCATGGCAAGCTAAAATTAACAATTTTTCAGTAAAATACATTTTATCACAGTGCTTTAGGAAAAGGCCCTTTTTTGTTCAGACTTTCCAAAGAAAATCACCTTTAACCAGAGATTCAGAGTGGAAAATATCGCCCAAATAGTGAACATTTTGGAAAATTTTTACCATCTGAGAAAAGTGAGTTCTAATGGACTATTTTGCAATCTTAATTATAAAGACACAACAAATGCTTGCTACACCAGGATGGAAAATTGCATTTCAGTACATTTTATCCAGATCCACAAACTTTCTTGTGAAATGCCATTGTGTTGCTTCCTTTGACAACCTCAGACAGGCCTTACAACATTCATATTCTGGCCTTCATTAACCTTTTCCAAAATCTTAATTCCCCTTTGTGGAAAATGTGATCTCGTGGTTTGAACAAAAGAAAGGGAAATAGGACTTTTGGATTCACTTCCTCTCTGAAGTTCACTTTTTGATGTTGAGTCGTTTCAGTGTCATAGAATTATATTAGGAAATATATTGGTTTACGGGCTTTAATAATGTAGTAGAATGGGCCAAAGCATGTGGTCCACAACCAAGCAAACTGCCCATTGCCAAGGATAACTGATGTTTGTGTGAAGTCTTGGGGGATTGGTTCTATTAGGTTTTGTCAAACTTTTATTTTCCTAAACCTAATTTTTGTCTCCTATGGACTCAACATTCCCCTTTTATAATAAAGCAGAGAAGAATATCTTCCTGTTTATAACCCATGGTCTGATTATTCAGAAGCACTTCATTAAAGGAAGCAGTAGAAAAGTTGCTTAAATATTCTAATGTGTTTATCCTGCATTGAGTTCCAGTGTCTCTGTATCACCTTTTCAGGTAGGAGTCATAGAACCCTGACCGTTCTTTTGCTCTTATATATACTCTGGATTCTATAATTCCCACTCCAACTCATTTGATGAAGTGGGTTTCACCCACAAAAGTTCAGGATATAATATATTTGTTAGTCTCTGATATGCCACAGGACGGCTCTTCGTTTCAATGTTCTAGACAGAGACATGTCTTTATAGGCATGCCCCCACAAGGCAGGGAAATACAGATACGTTTTCTGTTAAAAATGTACTCATTAACATAGCTGGCACTGTAGACAAAATTCACAAAACTTGTAGGAAGGTGAGTGTAGTGTAAAATGACCAAAGCTCACTGGCTATATGCAAGCACTAGAGCATTTATCAAATTGTTAGCCTAGATTCTGGGGGAATGTCCACTCCAAGTGTATGTGTCATGTTAAATTTCTGTAGATTGATAATGGCAGTCAGAACAAAAATGTCCATGGACCATGATCCATGGTGACACACACCAGGGTAACCTTGTGTTATGACATAATAATGCACATCTATACAGAGGGAGAGGTAACAGACAAAATGTTGAAATGAATGGAGCGGATGGGGGATGCCTGATTAACACCCATCATCTGTTTAGTTAAAGAGTTCCAGAATTAGTAACGGGAATGGCAATACAAGTTCCCCCCATGATGCCTCAGCTCTAATCTGGAGAGAAGCATGCCCACTGTTCCTGCGCAGTCCTTAGCCTCTCTGCCAAGGCGGGAAACAAAATGGCCAGCTGATGTGAATATGTGTCTGATAAGTGGACTGTGAAAAAGAGAATTGTCGTCAAAAAGTGGCCTTTTTTTGAAAAAACTTCCCATGCGTCTAGACTGCTGCCACGTTCTTTCGAAAGTAAATCGAAAGAATGCGGCAGTTTTTTCGACCACGGAAAACCTCGTTTTACGAGGAAGAATGCCTTTTTCGAAAGTGCTCTTTCAAAAAAAGGCACTATGTAATGCAAACTGTGCTTTTTCGAAAGAGAGCATCCAGACTGCCTGGGTGCTCTCTTTTGAAAAAAAGTGGGAAAGTACTGGTTGTAGTCTAGATGCTCTTTTTGAAGAGGTGTTTTCAAAAGTATCTTTCAAAAAAGCCTCTTTCGAAAGAGGCTTGCAGTCTAGACATAGCCTCAGGGATGGGGGGGGGGGAGAGACAGAATTGCCAGGCCTGTGGGCAAGCGGGCAGGCCTCAGGCAGAAGGGATGGGGCTGGGACAGCCACCCCTCAGCACCGCCCAGAGCGTGGTGCGCACACACCCCCTTCGGCCCACTCCAGCCAGGCCTTAGCACTGCCTGAAGCACACTGCGGCTCCAGCCACATCCTTTTGAATTGCCAGGCCCTGGGGCAGTTGTCCTTTTTGTTTCCCCCCACCTCGTCAGCGGGCCTGTTAGTACACACACACACACTCTCTCTCTCTCTCTCTCTCTCTCTCTCTCTCAGTAGATGGTAACAAACAAATGATGCAAGGATGGAGATGACAATGCAAGGTTACTGTGAAATGATTGGTTTCGACAAGCTCCAATGAACAGGGAGATTTTTCAAAAATTGTTGAAATTTTCAGCCTGTTTTTAGTTGAAATTTAAAATCACAATGACAATTTGTCAAAATGGCAGTTGCAGAAATGTCCAGCCTGTGCTATTTAGTATAGGAAGAAACAGTGAGTACACCAACTGCCTAGCCACTAGAAAAAAATTCAAATATGCCCCACCACTTAGGAGGCACATAGGCACCTATGTTTCATTAAAAGTCAATGGGAGTTGCCTTTGAAAATCTGGTCCTTAGGAGACTAGATAGGCAGCTAAAGATGCCAAAGTCACTTTTGAGAAAAGAAACTAAGGCTCCTAATCCACTTAGGCACTTTTGAACATTTTATCCATTGCCTAGTGTTTTGTAGGCATCTCAAGAGAGGGGAGTTGGAGATGGGATTTGAAGGAGGACAATCTAATCATTTTACCAATTTTTAGGGGGAACCACCTCCCCTCGTGGTATGTACTGCAATTATTTTGCTGTGGTATTCCCAGGTTTGAAAAAAACATAAATAAAAGCTTTTTGGGCTCAACTGTGTCACTGACAGCTAGGCTTCCTGCCACCTTCCCTTTCTTCTGCTATTTTTTTTTTTAAATCATAAGTGATTTGTTCAATTTTCTCACCATATTTTTTAAAACATTGCTATTAAAGGCACAAGTGGGGGAGGGGAGGTGGAAAATGTACTTTAAAAAGCATCAGGATGCTCAAGCAAATCAGAAAGTCCCCTCTTTCCATCCTGCTACAGCACTGGTTGAGGTGTTTCTTTAAGGCTGGTTGAGTGTGTGCATGTAACAGGGAAAGTGCATACGTGAAACTTGCTCCGGCATAAGCCTAACATCTGCAGGGGAATTTTCTAATGATTGTTTTTAGCTAACAGGCACAAGTTGTTAGCTTGAGCTGGGAAAGCCTTTTCTTGTGTGTGCCAATTCCACCCCCTCTTTTCTTGTCATAGATTTCGTTCCCACAGCTAATTCACCTAATAATGAGACTGGGCAAGCAAAATGCCGGAGTAATGATATGGAGCTTGTTTGGCCCAGACAAAGAACACAGAGAGTGGCTGGATGGTCTAAACGACAGGCCAAGGGCTCTATTCATCCCAAATGATCCCTTGCCTTCTATGCCACCTAATCCTGCAGAAGCTGCATAGCTGGGTGGTGCATCAGGATGGCCTGGATGTCAGGAGCTCAGTTGTGCCCTGAAAGACATTATTGAGAGGAGTTTTTTTTTTAAACCATTGTCAAAACAGAAAGATGCACTCATGGGGCAAACCTTGATTATAATATTATAATCATCATAAACATACACATACCAGAAGCTTGAGAGGGTAGTCGAGTTAGTCTGTACAGGATAAACTTAAAAAACAAAAACTGGTCTGGTAGCACTTTATAGACTAATAAAACATGTAGATGGTATCATGAACTTTCGTGAGCACAGCCCACTTCTTCAGATGACCGGAGATACTACCACTAAGATCTACCACTAAGACAGAGAGGGGATCTAGTTGAATGTATACAACATTACCCCAACCTCCTATTAGCTTTGGTTGCTAGAAGGAATGTTCTCGCTGGCTGGTGTTTCCTTCTCAGTGGTTCTCTCCTCCCCTTTGCATTATTTCTTTTCCTGGTTCAATTGACAAACAACCTAGGCCTGATTCCACAGCAGGTGCAGCATACAAACAGCTCCCATTGAACACAATCGGTGCTGCTCCTATAACAATTGTATTTTGTGTGTACATATCATTTTCACCCAACCATCTCAGAATGCTTTGTAAAATATATATATATATATATATATATATTTATTATCCCCATTTTACAGATTTGGAAACTGAGCGCTAGAGATGCTGTCTTGCTTAAGACCGCCCAGTGAGTCGCTGGTGCAACTGGGATCAGAACCTATGTCTTGATTACCAGCATCTTCCTATCTAAATTCCTCGGTCCTGATCCTGCATGCCTATCATACCAGAATTCCCACTCAATTCATTAGGAGTTTGGGGTATGCAAGCAGTGCAGGTTCAGGCCTGCTGTGTGACTCTGTACTCAGAATTTTTTCAACTGGTGAATAGAGCTCAAAAATTTTCCACTGAAACATTTCTTAATGGCAAATGGGGAAGAAGAGGCTTGATTTTTAAAAAGGGGGAATATCTGGGATTTTTGGTCAAAAATGTGGATGGGTGGGTGGTATTGGTTGTTTATTTGTCAAGGGATAAACTGAAAAACTGTGTCTTTGACGGTTGAAAATGAACAAAATGGTTCCAGGTTTTTCAGTCCCCCCCCCCAAAATGACAAAAACTAAAATTTGTTTTCATCAAAATTTTTCACAGGAAAATAAATCCATTTCCAAACCAGCTCTACCAATGAATAAATAATGACAGAATTGATTTAACCAATGAATTTTTCTTCCTTTGCTGCTTATGGAATATCCATCAGGAGACTGGTATTTCCTCCATTTTATTGAAAAGTATTCAGTGTTGAAGGGTTTCCTTTCAAATTCTATTGTTTGATCTCAAAAAGCTATCTGAGTATTCATTAGTAAAGCCATGCTGCTCTTGGGATTGGTTAGATAAGTCTCGTATTGTTCTTTCTGTTTCCTGATTGGATGAATGTGCAAGCTCTTCTGGCAGGAATACTTTTATCTGCAAATAATCACACATGCAACGTTGAAATCTGCTTTGCATCTTCATGATTGTTCAGCTTAATGACACAAATGTTCACAGAGAGCAAACACAAGCAAGGCTAAAGCAAATTCTTGCACTGATTCTTGTGAGTGCTCATAGAGAAATGTTTCCTGAAATTGCCCACTTTTTTTCTTTTAAGTGTCTGGTGAAGTGTGTGTATTTTCATATCCTTAGTGGCTTTTTATTTAGAGCTTATGCTCTATATAACCATATGTTGCAATGCCTATTTCTTTGCTATTGACTTATGCATCAGTTATAATACTCCTACTAGGCACATGGTAAATTACGTATATATTCAAGGCATGTTAACTCAATTTATACATTACCTGTGGTTTGGGAGATAGGAAGATCATATATGAGCCTGCAAAGCCTTTTTAGACACTGTATGTCCAAGAAAGAAGCATGGAAGGAACTGCAGAGTCTGTCCTATTGTTGGTATTGGAGATGTAGAATGTATATAGAGAACATTTTTTTTAATCCAAGCTTTTTTTTAATGCAGTCTATAAAAAGCCCTATTAGCATTTTCTTTTCAGTTGCTCCTCTGTATCACAGCTGCTATGACTCTGCAGTCAGGAAAGTAGAGTTGGTGCAACTGCAATTCAGAAAACCAGTTGAAAAGAGAGGGTAAAAAAAGTAAAGCTTTTTATGAGCACTAGAAGAAAGCATGCCAATTAATTTTTTTTAAAAGAGACAGAAGGAGAAAAGAAAAAAAACTAAAAAGCTAGAAAAAACCTGCAGGAAATGGGAGGGGGGAATGGTACACAAGAGAACTACTGAAATGAAAAAGGGGGTAGAAAGGACAGAAGTGAAGAAAATAAGGTGCAGTGTAGTTATATAATATACATTGACTTTTTTTTTTTTTTAATTCAGGAAGAGGAAGAGGAAAGGGACCCTAAAGGACATTAATGATAAATCAAGGGGAAGGGGGAAGAGACAAAGAAGCAAAGGAATCCCGAAAGAAACAAAACAGACAAAGAAGAGAAGGGAGACTTTCCAATAAGAGAAGTGGGGGGGAAGTGAGTATAATGAGGGAAATTAATAGAAATCATATTATGCCATTAATAATTAAATAGAGCAGGCTATTCAACACATGGCCCACGGGCCGCATGCGACCCACAGCCTGTTTATTTGCGACCTGTGGTGCAGTTTGGGTTTACATGGGGTTCAACACGCAGCCCGCAAGCGGGATCCTTTGAACATGGCCTCCACTGGGAACACGCTCCACAATGGCCAGGCATCTCCCAGGAGGGGTGAGCACTGAAAGACACAAGTGGATGGGCTGGCTGGAACACACGGGTACAGGGTGTCGGCATTTCTAGCCCTCAGGGAGGAGGTGCCAGGAGCACTGGGGCATTGTGGGAAGTGCTTTGTATTCGTGCCTGTGAATGTGAAAGAAGCCATTTGCATATATATTTGCATGTATATGCAACAACACTTAAGTTGTGGCCCTCGGCATGTGCTGTGAGTATCATTGTGGCCCCCGGGGCTTCCAAAGTTGAGAAGCCCTGAAATAGAGCAACACAAAGGGGCCATTTTGGGAAGGGGGCACAGCCGCCGTGCGCTCCGGGATGCAATTTGCTTTTCATCCTGTTCCCCGGAAGCTAAGGAAGTGAGGGGAAAGTGCTTGCAATCCGTGTATGCCTCTCGCACCAGGCTGGTGAAGGGAGCTCTTTCCCCTCACTCCCCTCGTGTCCGAGGAATGGGATGAAAAGCAAGCCATGTCCCGGAATGCATGGCTGCTGCCCCCCCTACCCTTCCAAAATGGCGCCCTTGCCTCTCACTACCACACCAGGCATAGGTGACCAAGGATACATCACATGGACATGGTATCAAGGCCTCTGAGAGAACTGCCTCAGTATTGATGTTGCTGAAATGAACCCTAAAAGAATCATCCTTCATCACAAAATGTTATTACCATAAATTCTGAGAATACCGCTATGAAAGCGATTCCAGTGATTAGCAAGAGTGCTCCAATATTAACATTATTACATGAGTACTTTACCACAACCTTCTGGATTACTTCAGTTTGGGAATTTGGTTGAGCTTCTACAGAGCTTAATAGAAATGAGGCTCCCATCCAACACAGCGCTTAAGCATATTCTTAACTCTAAGCATATGAGTAGTCCCACTGAAGTGAATGGGATTTCTCACATGCTTAACATTCAGCATGTGTATTATTGCTTTGCTCAGGGCAAAGGATTGTCCCAGGCATTACATAGTACATGACTGACAAGCACTTACTTAATTTGATGAATTTGCTATAAGAGAGTTGTCAGGGTAAGAGCTAAATAGGATGGGAAGCTCACCAACTAAGGTGATTGTCATGGCTTCCAAAGAAGTGGTGACTTATGGAGAATAAGAGGGACAATAGAATAAATGTGTAAGTTCCTAGGTTCTTTTTTTTTTAAATCCCCAAGTGACTTAGGACCCCAAGTCTCATTTTCAAAAGGGACTTACATACTAAGGATCCTAAACATCCACCATGGCTACACAGTGGAATAATTTACCCCACAGTTTTATGATCTCTATAGCACACTAATGTGTTTTGCAATAATTGGTCCACACAGTCCTTATGTTAAAGCACACTAAGGAACCTTTAATGAGCACCAAGATGGTCTACATGGACCAATACATCTGCAGCCCATTAGTACCCTTTAGAAATCACACCCTTCTACAGTGCATCACTGCTCCATGTAGGCAAGTCTTAAAGTACACCGAAAGTTAATGGGACTTAGCCAGGGGCCGTGTTCCCTCTAAGCCAGGCTCTTGTGCAGCTCCCCAGGAGAGATTCAAATGCCACTCACCCGATTAGCAGAGCACCCACAGTACCCACAGCCAGCAACATGTGTTTTTACTGGTGATGCACATCTGCACAAGCCACAATACACATAACAAGCTTTATTCCACACATGGATGGAAAAAATTAGAGGGGACATTGCCCAGGGGACAGATTTGCAAAGGTATTTAGGCACCTAAAGATGTATATAGGCACTTAGTAGGATTTATAAAAGCACATAAACATATTAGGCACCTAACCTCTAACCAAAGGGAGTTAGGCACCTCACCTGCCCTGGGTTTACTTTTAAAAATTCCAGTAGGTGACTATCTCCATATTTAGATTCCTAAATACCCTGGAAAATCTGGCATTAAGGCACTGATCCTGATTTCAGTGAGAGTTACATGCCTCAATATCTCTGTTTGGAGCCCAAGTATCTAAATCACCTTAAAAATTGGACTTGAGACCATTTGAAAATTGTATCCACTTTTCTCTAAGCAGGTCCATAGCCTGTCAAACAAAGGTGTAAGTGTGTGTGTACATCTGTGCACGAGTGCCTGCACATGCATGCATACAGTGTCTGGAGTTGGTCCATTCCTAGTGCAATTCCACACCTTCACACTCATAAATGCTGTCATTTAGACTTTCCCGAGAGGCAGGATTTGTACTGATGCAAAAATAACTGATACGAACTGAGAGTCAGGGTTCCTTTCCTTGGTAAATATTGAAAAACCTGATGCAACTTCCTATTCTTTTGAGGATTATAAAGGAGTTCAAGGGTACTCATATATGTGGCAAAAAAAAGTGAGCTAGAATAATTCATAGACTTTAAGGCCAGAAGGGACCATTAGATAATCTGGTTCTAGTCTGACCCCCTGCATAATACAGGCCATAGAATTTCATCTATCATGTAACTGTAACTTGCCTCAGACAAGTGATATTTATAAAGGTATCAACACACCTGCACCAACAGTAGAGGTGGCCCACCACCTCTGCGACACCATCAGGAGCGCCTGAGGCAGGCTGTGGCAGCTGGCACCCCAGGCGGAACGCGCCATAGGCGCCCCCGCCTGCACAGCCGTCAATGGGGTGACATCATCATCGGGCGCCCCGTGCACCCTGTGACGTCATCACCGGGCGCAGTTGAAGGCAGCGCTCTAGGTGACAGCCGAGTCAGCCTATAGCCACAGGCCGCCCCTGCAGACCGCTGACTTCCTGAGAAAACTTCAAAACATCAGTAATCTATCTGGAAATACCATCCTGGCCACCATGTATGTAGAAGCCCTTTACACCAACATTCCACATGAAGATGGATTACAGGCCATCAGGAACACCATCCCCGATAACAGCACTGCACACCTGATTACAGAGCTCTGCAACTTTGTTCTCACCCACAACTACTTCCAATTCAGAGACAATTTCTATCTCCAAGTCAGCGGCACAGCCATGGGCACTCACATGGCACCACAACATGCCAACATCTTTATGGCAGACCTTGAACAACGTTTCCTCAGCTCTCACCCCCAATGACCCTACTTTACTTATGCTACATTGATGACACCTTCATCATATGGACCCACGGAAAAGAGACTTGAAGAATTTCACAAGAATTTCAACCCCACCATTGCCCTCAACCTGGATCAGTCCACACGAGAAATCCACTTCCTGGACACTACAGTACAGTTAAATAATGGACAAATTTCCACCACCCTATACTGAAACCCACCAACTGCTACACTTACCTTCATGCCTCCAGCTTCCATCCCAGACACATTTCTCAGTCTATTTGTATATAGCCAAGCCCTAAGATACAACCGGATTTGCTCCGATCCCACAGACAGAGACAATCACCTATAGGATATTTACAGAGCATGGCGCCCGTGGGCACCACGTTGGGGACCACTGGTTTAAAAGATCTTCACCTGGCTGTCTTGTCACAAACCAATTCTAGTAGCCAGATACACAGAGAAGCATTGGAATTAGAGTTCATCCGCAAATTCAATTCTCATGCTAATGGACTCAATTGTGATGAAGGATGGTTGGGACACTATCTACCTAACAGTCAATGAAGGTGCAAACAGCTCTTTGTGTAGATTCCTATGTCAGGATACTTTCAATTGACTTTGATTCTTATCTGCTTCATTTTAACTACCTAACCTTCAGATACTTACTGATTCCCTCTACTCTCTGCTCCCAGTCTCTCACCCCTCCTTTTTTTCCCCCCCTATTTATTTTGGGTCTGCACAACCTAATCTCAAAACTCTGGTCATCTGAAGAAGTGGGCTGTGCCTACAGCTCATGATACCATCTACATGTTTTGTTAGTCTATAAAGTGCTACCAGACCATTTGTTGTTTTTTTCTAATAATAATAGTATAGCAGTATGCAACCATAGATCACAAAAGATTTTGTATAGGAGGAAAGTGTGATCCCCATTTTACAGATGGGGAAACTGAGGCACAGCGATGCCAAGATTTGTACAAGAATGGTATTAGGCTCCTCTGCCCATCTCCAATCCACACATACATCTCAAATGCTGTTTTCTACATAGTCCTCAACGTCTATATCAAACATGAATGTGCATTCAGTTTTAGCACTGCAGCACCAGACTTTCTAACTAACAATTTAAGACTTTTTTGACTTACTGTGTCTCCCACATTTTCTGTTCCTCCTCTTCCTTTTCTCATTCTCCCCTTCTCCTCTTCAGTGTCTAATTACCATTACAATACATGAATTGTTTTATATTAAAAAAACTGCACTTAGCAGTGTAGTGGACCTATGAATATACAGATAACAACTTTGGCTATGTTTAAACTGCTGCTTTTTATTGGAAAAAGGTACGCAAATTGCGCTCTGCAATTTGCGTACCCTTTTCCAATAGTTTTGTCAGAAGAAGCTTTTCTGAAATTTGGCCCATTTACACTGGGCCAAATTTCAGAAAAACCTCCTCTTTCAGAAGAGCCCTTCTTCCTCGTGGAACGAAGAAGACAGGGCTTCCGAAAGAGCGTGTCTGCTCTTCTGCAAAAAATGTCAGAAGAGCAGACCCATTCCCTGGACACAGCAGAGTTTTTCCGGCGGTATCCCGGAAAAACTCTGTAGTCTAGACATAGCCTTTGTGTAAATTGCTTTGGCTCCATTACTTTAAGGCTCTATGAGGTATGGCTGTATTAGCCAGAGCTGCCTTCCCAGACATTCACTGTCAGATCTTCTAGCCTCTGCCAGGTACGGGCGAGATTAATTTAAATAGGTAATCTGGTGGATGAACAATTAATGCAGTTCAGCATTCCGTGACAGTGTGATTCCAGTTTGGGTTCACATACACATACTAGTGCTGCTTGCCTAGTGAGCTAAACACAGCCGAGTGGATGCAGCTGTGTGGGTGGTCACACAGGCTAGCCACCCCCGGATGTTCTCAGAGGACGGGGCCGGATTACATGCAAGCCCCCAAACTATGCCGCCCTGGCCACACTGTCAACAGCAGAGCTAGCACGTGCACGTCTGCTTGTTCTGGGAATCGCACATAGACATAACTAAATTGTGCTGGCTGATAAATATCCCTTAGTGACACTGCATGAGTTGGGGCTCACTGGGACTCGTGAGGCGGTCACTCCAGCTCTGCCCCCTTCTCTTGGCTGTCAGACAAAGACCACTAGGCCAGTCCTGCACTATCTGAAGATTCCCCTACCCTCGTGATGTTCCTCCCCTGTCTGAGCCAGGAGGGGGGGGCAAAGATCTGACACTCTGCATCTCCCACTTGCAAAGGGAGTTTTTATTTCCACTGTCCCCCATGAGAATAACTGCTCATGCACCTTAGCAGATGCAAAACAAACAAACATGTTTACAGCACAATTCAAATACTCCCACCAGTTGGTGGAAACAATGGGAAAATGTAAATGTTTACACATGACCTCTTGCAAGCTCTTTATAGCGATCAGCAAAACCAATGTTACATTTAAAAATGCAAGCTTAGTAAATATTTACTCTTGGTACCAGTGCACAAATAGTTGACACAAGTAGGCTGTGACGCCAGCAACAGATAGCATCCCCTTTTGGACGGCTGCTTCCACTCAACATGTGTTTTAGTTAGACAGTCTTCAGACTGACAGCAGCAGTTCTTCCCTCAGTGCTGTTGTTGTTGTAACATAATGATTCATTTCACGTGAAGAATCCAGCATCTTTTTTTAAGGCTTGTCTACATGGTGCTGTAGGCCACACAATGGAGGTGAAATTTATAGAGTGCTCTAGAGTGTTACACTCACTGTCCGGTGTAGATCTTGCTGGTATAAATGAAAAGATTGTCATGTTAGTGTGTAACTTTGAAATCAATGAGCAGTCCTGTGGTACCTAGTTTGCATTGTTGAACCAGGTACCTTTTTAGTTGGAGTGCAACTCTATCATTTAAAACCCCATAGTCTTCACTTGGTAGACAAGCCCTGTGTAAATAAACCCTTTAGTAATATGATTCATGCGTGAAAATTTTATTTTCCATATGTACTGGATACTTTCATCAATCATTATCTCTATGGACATATTCAGGGTTGTACAGTAACTTGTAAACCAACAAGATCTTCAGCTGGTGTAAATCGTCATACCTGGCAGAGGCTAGAAGATCTGACAGTGAACCCAGCTGATGCGTATGTCTGGGAAGGAAGCTCTGGCTCATACAGAAGCCTGACCTAATAGCAACCCTGCAACATAACATGTCCAAGAAACATATGACGGTGTCAGAGGTAAATTGTGCCTGAGAACAAAGACAGAAGGAAAACAGCGGCAAAGGTTGCTAACAGAATGAACAAAGCCACAAAGGTTGCAGGCAGCAAAAGAAAGCCACAAAGTCTGCAAGACCTCATCAATAGAACCCTGGTAATCCATGTCTATACATTATATATTCAGGGGGTATCTGCATCCGCGGATGTGGATGCGGTTATCCACAGCTCATTTTTGCAGATGTGGATTCAGCTACAGATACAAATTTTGTATCCATGTAGGTCACTTCAGCTTTGACAGACCTTCACAACAGAACAAACTGGAAGTAGCATTTTACAAGATTTTGAATTGCTACAAAACTCCACGAAGAAGCTGAAGATGCACACCTATGCTCTTTAATTTGTGGTATGGGGAAGCAGCCAGAGCATATCTTTAAAGCCTTCGACTTTACTGAAGGCCTTTCAAAGGTGACTAAGAAAGTGTTCTGGCAATGGCTGATGCATACTTTATACTTCAAATAAATGTGGCTTATGAAAGAGCAAGTTTTCACCAGAGAATTCAAGGGCAAGGAGAAAATGTTGAATGTTTTATGAGACATGTCCACGCATTGGCTGAAAATTGATATTGGAATGGCAAAACCTGAAAATATCAGAGACGGGTTTTTGAATTAATAGATAAAAAATTTTAATCACAGCTGCTGTGATTAAAAATAGACTTATCCCTACATGTACCTATTCAAACGGCAAAGCAATCTGAGCTGGTGAGATAGCAAAGCCAATAACAATTTGCCAAATAAGGAGCTACCTTAGAAGCTGTTAATAGAGTCAATCTGAATGTTATAATTAATTATCACAAAACCCCTTGGGCAATTAAAGAGAATTCCCAAGCTAAGAAGGACAGATTCTAGTCAAACATCAAAACTTTTCAGCCTTAACTTATAAGATGTGGAAAAATTAATAGGTCCAATAAATGTATGTTTTGACGGATGTGCAAGGTATCACAAATGGACAAAATATGGACGTTCTGCAGATGTTTGCCACATTAAAAAAAATCAGGGAATTGATTAATATTACAGAAAATCAATAGCCATTGTTTCTGAGATATATCACATGTGATGACACAGATCCTGCACGGAGAGTGAAACTGAATATTCATGGCAAGACAACTGACTTTAAAACTGACTCAGAAGTAGATGTCACAGTCATTTCAGAAAGGACCTACAATTCCTTCAGGGCACAGCCCTGACTAGCCCTAGAAGAAACAACTTACAGAGACAAACTTTGCATGCAGAGCATATGTGATCAAAGAATCACAAACCAATAGTCTTCTCAGACATAACATGCCTGCCACGATGGGCCTAGTGAGAAAGGTAAAAGAACTTGATGGAATATTTGGTGATATTGCACTTTTGTAAGGAGAAACTGTACAAATAACCTCAAGAGTCAATGCTGAACAATAAGTGTACTCAGACCTTGCAGGATTCCTATTCTGCTATTTCATCAAGAAACTGAGTTAAAGAAAATGCAGTGGATGGGCATAATCAAGAAAATTTCTGCACTGACAGCCTGGTTTGTCCCAATGGTATCAGTTACAAAGAAAAATGGAAAAAATTCAATTTGTGTGGGTCTTAAAAGACTTACCGGTAATGAAACAGTTGTGAGAGAAAAAAAGTATACCCCCCAACACTGGATGACTTCCTCTCTGACAAAGTGAAAGGAGCCACAGTACTCTTCAAACGAGATGCCTCAAGCATATTCTAGCAAATTCCATTAAGCAAAGAAATTGCTAACATGCCTGCTATCAAACCCCTTGGGAGATTTTGCTCTTAGATGTGACTTTTGGACTATCAGTGGACATTAAATTTCCTAAAGAAGGGTTGCAGAACTGTTAACTAACACAAATGGACTCACAGTTTTCATGGACACAGTTTTCATAGTGTAAAAACGAACCTTTGATGGAAGAATGCGACAGAATCCTCAGTGAAGTTCTAAGCCTAATCAGTCAGGGTATGTCTACACTTGCACCCTAGTTCGAACTAGGGTGTAAGTGTAGACATACCCCCACTGTGGATTGAAACGAAACAAAGGAAGATGTATTTCCTTCTACCCCAAATCAAGTTTTTGGGATAGATTAAAAAAACAGTCCTAGCCCTCATAAAGTAAAAGCAATTTGAGAACTGAATTCACCAACTAATGTACCAGCACTGAGACATGTAGCAGGGATGCTAAATTACCTTGAGGGATACCTACAAGACTTTTCTTTATAGAGACAAAAACCCTGACTGAACTGTTAAAATCCAATATATCTTGGCTATGTGGGGCAAATCAATAAATTGCCTTCAAAAGAGTAAAACATTCTCAACAGCTTGAGTTCTCAAGTACTATGGTCCAAAAAAATGTTCTGTGCAGATACAACCAGCTGTAGCCAAGGTGGTACATGGTTCCAATAACATTACTCTGAGTGGGAGCCAGTTGCATTTTGCTTTCGCACCCTTAAAAAACCTGAAAAGCAACATGCACAGATTGAAGAGGGCATGTGAGAACTTTTACAGATAGCTGTATGAATTGGATCAATTTACACTTATAACAGATTATATGATTTTGTAACCCTCATCAACGGAAAAGATCTGGATCAAACATCACTGAGATGCCAATGTCTATTGATAAATTTAATTAAATTTAACCAAACATTTAAAAAAGTTCCTGGAGAAAAATCTGGTAGTATCAGGCATTCTGTCACAGATCCCATCTTTGCACTCGACTGCCGATGAGCTGGAAGATGATGTAAAGGCATATGTGGATTCTGTGGACATGTGTCAAAAACAGACTTACTAGCTACAAAAAGTAACATTGACAGGCATGCAACTTACATTAGGAACAGATGGTCAAGTGTCTGAAAGACACTAACGAAGTACCAGACTCTAATTTGCTGTATATGGATAACAAGTGAGTCAAGAGGAATCAAGATTAAAGGGGATTGCATTGTAATTCCAATCAAAATGAGAGTAGAAATCCATCAAAGATTAACTAAAAAATGTGAACAGGCCAACCAGTCAATGCGGTCAATGGGCATCAGCAAGGACAGACAATAAAGTATCTGCATGTGAACACTGCAGAACTAGCAGACCAATGCAACACAAAAAACCTTCAATAACATCACCCTTACCAGAAAGAATTTGAAAGATTAGCTGAAGATTTATGCAAATTCGGAGAACATCATTAATGGTTTGTAAGTACATACAAATAATGTACTTGGAAGACATAAGATGTCAAATGGTATCAAGAAACTGAAGTGCATTTAGCTCACTGTATCCCAGTACAACTAGCAGTGAATATCAGACCACAATTCACTGCAGCAGAGTTTGTCATTCCAGACAAAATATGAGTTTGATCATATTGTTAGCAGCTCACATTACCCACGAGTGAATGGAGTGGCTGCAACAGCTGTACAGATAGCCAAGAAAATCCTATAGCAGGAAGATCCATTATTTGCTCTTCTCAGTTACAGGTAATACCAGAGTTTCCATCTACAGATGGTGGATGCAGAAAAAAAAAATGACTCAAGGATTCCAGAACAACTACAGTCAGTCATCACAACTAATGGAAAGCTAGATGACCATGTTATTATGCATTCAGGTCATTTAATTAGAAAATCAATATGATTCAGAGATGCTTAACTGTCTGATATACACTGAACTTCAAAGATAGCATGATAGTGTAAATGGCAGGAATGGAGAACTGAAAAAGGGAAAGGTAGAGGAGATGCTCAACTGTATTAACTATTCAGCCACTAGGTGGTGATTTGAGTAACATACCTTTATAACCTAATGTAATGGGGCTGCACTCACCTCTCACGAGTGCCCCCTGTTGGCCAAGTGCGTGTGCGTGCACTTCCTGTATTCAAAAGCTTCTTCGGCATTTCAGCTTAAAAGCCTCTTTAGCAACTCAGCTTTCCAGTCGAGTCATGCACCCCTGTGTGTAAATCCTACAATCCCTCTTCTGGGATACATATTTAACATGAGTCAGTTTCAATGCCCTCTCTATAATGTCCCAAGGCTATTCCGCACGCTGAGAGAGAGTGGTGCCCCAGGACTTCCTTTCCTAAAGGCAATTTCTTTGCCCTTATCACAAGGCTTTTTCTCAGAGTCCCCACATAGTCCAGCAGTCTCCAAGAGCTCTCCTCGTGGAGCTGTCCGTGGTGCTGCCACTCTCTTAGCCAGGCAGTCTTCCAGTCTGTACACCTTGAGGGCTCCAAAGACACTGATTGCTGTCTGGGCCTCCAGCTCCTTTTATAGGCCTTCCTGGCCCATGATTGGCTGCTTCCTCCACTGCCACTCTAGCCTGCTTGGAGGATTTCTCTATTGCCTTTTGGGGTGGGGTGTGGCAGGACTGCCAAGCTTCCAGCAGGGGGCGTTAACATCTTGTCAACCCTGTCACACCTAAGCTCAGCCTCACCTCATAGAGCCTTAAAGAATCGTATAGTGAACACTTCTGGCATGTAGCTCTCTGAGAAGAAAACTCTCTAGCCAGAGTATATCTGATACAGAAACGTGACCTTTGAGTAGTAGCCCTGAAACCTGCCATATAAAGGGAGTTTGTGGCACTCGCCTGTCTATTGTGCAGGCATAGCCTTAGAGCCATCCTAAAGTGCTGGGCACCAAACCAACCTCAGGACTAGAGTGATATAAATCAACCTTTGGCATCTCCTCACATCTACCCCCAATCGTAGCTGAGCCAGATTCAAGGATCAGGGTGATAATCTCAAGGAGCAGCCAAGTGCACAATCTAATTGTGGTGCAGCATCCATGTTCATCCCTGCACATCTTACAAGGTCCCTGAGTCAGGGCTGCTCAGCAGCTCTCCAATGGAATCCTGTGCCTACATAACACAATCTTACCTTTTGCTAGAGGAAAAAGTCATATGGCCAGATCTACAAAGATACATAAGTGCCTACAGATGCAGACAGGCATTTGATGAAGTAGGTGGAATTTAGGTTCCTAAACTGCGTTGGAACTTCTGAATAGCCTACTAGGTTCCTATCTGCATCTTTAGGTGCCTGAATGCCTGTACAAATTTTCTCTTTATCCCCTTCTCCCTGTGATGTGTTTCTCCTGGACTAGACAACTGGTGATTTGTTTAAGCAATAGGTGCTCCCTTTAGAATCTACCCAGATAGCTAAAGCAGATGAAATATCCCAAGGACACCAGTTTTAAATATGTTTTTCAAAAGTGACTACTGCTGCTGCTAATATTCTTTTTGAAGCTTTTCTCTGCTGCACATGAATGTAAGCACAATGTTTAGATCTTGTTAGAGAAGATTTTTATATACAGCACCTGTTGTGCTACAGGTTTGTTTGCCAAAATGAGGATATTAATGACAGGAGTAAAGGGTATAAAAATGGGATTTTCTGGAAACTCACTGCCACAAGAATGTATTGAGTCAGAAAATTTAGAAGGATTTAAAATGGTTAGACATTTTGGAGGAATAATAAGACTATCTGAAATTATATTGGATAGCAAAGAGCTGAAGGATTAACAATCCTCATGGCTTCAGGATACAAACTAATCAGCTGACATTAGGAAGATACTTCTTTCATGACCATGTTAGTGCACCATTATTTATTATGAGGCTTTTAATTCTTGTTCTGGTCACTTTCAAGGATACTGGACTACATGGACTTTTTGTCTGATCCAATATGGCAATACATATATGTATTTTGGGGAATAGCTGTGCATTATCTTCAGGCTCAGAGAACTAAAGGTTTTTATTTGCCCCGTGGATAATTGTAGCTTTCTTGATTAATTGGTAAAAATTAAGAGCATAGCTCCTTGACTTGTCTCCACTCCAGCATCTCCTAACTATAGAATTTTCTGGGGTGATAGAAAAATACAATGATTTAATGGACTTTAAAAACCCTTTGTGATCACCTTAAAGAACAGCAGGTACTCAAAAAGGAGTCAGGGGAGGAGATAAGTGCCTCTTAAGTAAAAAAAAATGCTGACATGGATGTATTACAATATAGCAGTATGTAAAATGGTAAGTATTTTCTGTCACAAAATAGGAAGAAATAAAAAATGCATTCTGTTCTACATTGATCACGATGACTTGTTAAAAAGAAAAAAATGTTTTTATTTTATGTTTTTGCCTCCCTCTCCCTTTTCTTTCTTTTGCAAAATAGTAAACAAAACAAGTTGGACATTTCTGGGTTTGAATTGAATCAAAAGACTTTTTTTCCATTTTGAATCACCATTATCTTTAAAAAAAACATATGGGAAAGATCTGAATGATACCAAAATTTCAATGTAAGATGTTCAGCGTATTCAAAAAGAAAATCACCAAAAGTTTTTTTTTTTATTGAAAAAAAAAATCAGGTCTAAATGGACCTTCTGTCTGTGTACCATGGACATATTCACCTGTAAAGCTGGAAATGGATCAAGTGCAAGCTACAGTCCAAGCACTGCTGCAAGGCCCAGTCCAGGTCCAGACCTAATTTTAAAAAGTATACAAGCACCTAACTCCCATTAAAATCAATGGTGTCCCTTAGTGTTTCTGTGATGACCTGCCAGCTCTGGCATAAAATGGACTGTCTTCTAAAATGCATCTTGATGGGGTTTATTATCCTACTGGAGTGTGGTTAATCATTGGGCACCATGTTCTCCTGTACTTATTGCTTTTGTTTTCTCTCTCTGTAAATGGTGCATGCATCTTCGTTAGTATAATCTACAGGTCTGGTTCCACTTCTGCCTGTATCTAGCCCTCCCTTGTTCAGGGGAAGGAGTGGACGCTGGTTGTGAGAGACTTCCGCCATTGATGCTGCAGTGAGTAATCTGTTTTCAGGAACCTCGTGGAATGGAAAGGGCATTAGCAATGCTAGCAAGTAAGCTGTTTTAATAAGTAATTAAAAAAAAAAGTTGGATGTGGCCTTAATGCAGGAGAAATGCATCTTATTAACAAGGCAACTGAACTGTAGAGTGACTTGGTGAACACTGAGGATCAGCTTGTATCTTGTAGGTTTAACATGGCCCTTGCATGCACTGTTCTAGGACCCATACTGTTCAACATATTCCGAAAAAGAGGAGTAAACCATGAGATGGCAAAATTTGCAGGCGACACTAAATTACTCAGATAGTTAAGGCCAAAGCTGACTGTGAAGAGTTACAAAGGGGCCTCACAAAACTGGGTAACTGGACAGCAAAATGGCAGATGAAATTCATTGTTGATAAATGCAATATAATGCATATTGGGAAACACAGTCCCAAGTATACATACAAAAGTATGAGATCTAAATTACCCTACACCACTCAAGGAAGACATCTTGGAGTCGTGGCTAATTCCATGAAAACTGCTCAATGCATAACAGTGGTCAAAAGTGCAAACAGAATCTTATTAGGAAAGGCATAAATAATAAGACAGAAAATATCATGACGATATTAGATAAATCTATGGTATAGCCACACCTGGAAAACTGTGTGCAGTTCTTGTCACCCTATTTAAAAAAGATATATTAGAACTGGAAAAAATCAACAAAAATATTAGGGACTTGGATCCACTTCCATATAAAGAGACATTAAAAAAAGTGGGGCCATTCGACTTCAATAAATGACAACTACGGGAGAGATGATAGAAATATATAAAATCACAAATAGTGGAGAAAATGAGTAACAAAGCTTTATTTATCCCCTTGCATAACATAAGAACTCAGAATCACTCAATGAAACTATTAGGTTTAAAACAAACAAAGAAGTACTCTTTCACACTGCATAATCAACCTGTGGAACTCATTGCCAGGGGATATTGTGAAGGCCAAAAGTATAACTGGGTTTAAAAAGGAATAAGATAAGTTCATGGAGTTCATCAATGAAGGCCAAGGTGATTGGGGATGCAACCGGTGTAGAGTGTCCCTAAATTTCTGACTGCCAGAAGCTGGGAATAGATCATAGGGGATGGATCATTAATAATTGCCCTCTTCTGTTCATTCCTTCTGAAGCACCTGGCATTGGCTGCTGTTAGAAGATGGGATACTGAGCCATTGATGTGACCAGTATAGCCATTTCTTATGTTCTTATGGGTCTGAATAAAGCATATCTTTCTATGTTTCATTGCAAAAATTCTGTATCGATAATAGGTAAGTGGAATGCAAGCAATATTACAGGAATGAAAACTAAATAACAAACATCGGACATCAGATCCTCAGCTGATATAAATCAACATGGGTTAACTGAAGGCAATGGACCTATGTTGATTTACATCAGATGAGGATCTTGCCCTGTAAATATAAAGGGTAGAGATAAATGTGAAAGTATCAAGTTGAGAGAGGTGTCTATTAGGTCTTATTAATAAGGGTTGTTATGAATGACTTGGAAGAGGGAGGAAAAGTATCAAAAGTATCATTTAGTATCATTAGTGAGTTTCATTATATTAGGGGTGGTGAACAGCAATGGGGTCAGAGAAATAATGTGTGTAGTTAAAAACAGGGAAAGGAAATTACATAAATTTGGTTTTGAAAAAATGAAAATGAATATCCTTTGGGTAATGCTGGATAACATCTCTGTTTTAAAGTATTGTTTTGGTTAATTGTGTTCACTTGGGTGAAACTATGTGGAATGCTCAATAAAGGGAAGAACATTTGAGAAATGAAAATACAGATGGCAAGGTTGGGGGCGGTAGTGTGTTGCAAATCAGACATGACATCTTAGTTCAGGAAAGGGCTTTATCATGTGTGTAAGTCTGTCCCTATTTAGAAAAAGAATATAAGAGAATGCTTAACTGATGACAATGGGATTTACACACGTCTTTCCTGACTAGTGTGGAAAGAAAGATCTGTAAAAAAAGGCTGTAAAAAAAAGATCAGTGTGCTTTTAGTCTGCATTCACAAAGGCATCACAACTTTTGAGACTCTTATCAAAAATTTCTAATGATGAGTATTAAAGGTTAGAAAAGGAGCCTTTTGGCTTGATCAAAATACAGGAAGCTGTCAATAGCAAACAACCCAAAAAGGCCTACGGCAGTGGCTAAGATATGTGGTGATTAATCTGATATTGTGGATAAACCTTTTTCAGAGAATTCACACAATCCTCTGGTGCTTTTAAAAGATGTGATAGCTCAAACCGAAGTTATAGTCCTGTTGCAGAAATTATTGGGAGAAGTTTTTGTGCCTGTGCTATACAAGAGGTCAGGCTACATTTAGATTAGGCTCCAGTTCCTTTTCCTCAATTAATCTGCTTCATATGCAACATAATAGAGTGATTTGGTTAGAAAGAGAATGTACAGTGCACTTACATGATTAGGGCAGAATCCTACTGGGAAGAGGACTTAGGAGTCACCGTGGATAACCAACTGAACGTGAGCTCCCAGTGTGATGCTGTGGCTAATAGGGCTCAAGTGATCCTTGGATGCATAAACAGGGGACTATCTGGGAGGGATACGGAGGGACAGATGGCATTGGTGAGGCCATAACTGATATAGAGTGCCAAGTTCTAAAAGCCACACTCTAAAAAGGATGTTAAAAATTTGAGAAGTTTTAGAGCCACAAGTCTAATTTCAAAACCTGTAGGAGAACACTTCAATCTCCTTGGACACACAGTAGCAGATTTAAAGGTAGCCATCCTGCAACAAAAAAACTTCAGGACCAGACTTCAAAGAGAAACTGCTGAGCTACAGTTCACCTGCAAATTTGACACCATCAGTTTAGGATTAAACAAAGACTGTGAATGGCTAGCCAACTACAAAAGCAGTTTCTCCTCTCTTGGTGTTCACACCTCCAAATCAGCTGCTAGAAGTGGGCCTTATCCTCCCTGACTGAATTGACCTTGTTATCTCTAGCCTTACTCTTGATTGGTACTCTTTTCTTATGCCTGTATATTTATATCTGCCTCTGGAATTTCCACTACATGCATCTGAAGAAGTGGGTCTTTGCCCGCGAAAGGTTATGCTCCAATAAATCTGTTAGTCTATAAGGTGCCACAGGACTACTCGTCACTTTTGCAGATTCAGACTAACACAGCTACCCCTCTGATACTTCCTCACTATGTAAGACTTAAAAACCTCCGTCTATTTAGTTTATCAAAAAGGCAAGAAACGCCTTGCTCTTGCTTTGTAAGTACTTACATCAGAAGATTTGTTGTTGTTTTTTTTACAGAAGATAGCTCTTTAATATATCCAAAAGGCCAAACAAGAGACAATAGCTGGAAGTGGAAGCTAGATATATTTATGTTAGAAATAAGGCACACATATTTAACAGAGTTCTTCCCTGGTAACAGGGAGAGAATTAGTCATTGATACAACTTACTAGCATAAGTGGTGGTAATACACTAAGGGCAAGTCACTTACCATGAGACTTACCACTGAGGCAACTGATCCCCCAAGGTTGATTTAGCAGGTCTAGTAAAGATCTGCTAAATCAACCACTGATCATGCTCTTGTCAACTCCAGTACTCCACTGGAATGAGGAGAGGAGATGATCGGAGGGTTTCTTCCATCAACCCCCTCCTCCCACCCAGTGTAGATTTCACAGCAACTTGATCTAAGGCATGTCAATTCCGTCTATGCTAATCCTGTAGCTGGGGTGGCATACCTTAGATCAACATTGCCCCCTAATATATCTTTAAGTCTTTAAGTCACAATTTCATACTTTTCTAAAAGATTTGCCCCAGTTCAACCACAAGTAACTAGACTTGATACAGGAATTACAGGGTGAAATTCTGTGGTCTGAGATACAGAAGAGGTCAACTGTGGGCATCATATTGGACCCTATTGGCTTTAAAAATTATGAATCTATGATTTTTAGCCCCTTTTTTAGGAGTCATGGGATACCTCCTCAGGTATACCTCTGTTCTCCATCAAATGTGCTCCATAGAAATATATTTACCCAAATTCTGAAGTCCTTATTCAAGCTATTCAAAATTCCCTTTGATGTCACTGCATCTTTAGGAAAGATTTTTATAGCAGAACTGCCATTTCAGAGGCAACCGGGCATACATTAGATCAACCAGGAAGATAATAGTGAGAGCAGACTCTTCATCAGTAGTGCAAAGGAAGCCTGCATAGCTTGATAAACAGGGTGAGAGAAACAACTGGAAGGGACATGCAGAGCTGGGAGTCCTGCATGAAGTCAGGCAGGCAGATGTTTTTCAGACCTATTTAGCAAATTCTTACGAATAATAATAAATACATTGGCAGAAGTCAGGATGAGTTTGTGGACAATTCTCAGGAGAAGGAGTGAAATTCTGGCCTCACAGAAGCTTATGCCACAACTCACATTGACTTCAACAGGGCCAGAATTCCACCCTTTGAATATTCACAGTAGAAAATTAGGTCGTTAAATTACCTTTCTTGATATTCACATGGCTCTAGAGAAAATCAGTCACCTAAATTCCCATGTGTATGGGCCTTATTTTCTTCTCATAGTAGGTGTAATTCAGGAATAATTCCATAGGAGTAACACCAGTGTGAAGTGTGCCTCAGTGAGAAGAGAGTAAGGCCTGTAACATTCAATCTCTTTTACTTCATCCTTGGAAAACACTGTCATGGTGGCATATGCTAAAAATTCAGCTATGGATGGATCTAAGCAACAAATGCTGGATCCAGAACCACTTCTTGATTTAGAACACCCCAACATTCAAGACTGTTTGGCTCTGGAAATCTGGTTTAGCCTCTAATAAAGAAAAACTGTAAAATTTGTTTGCAGATTTGGATTTCTAACTACTCCAAAGTTTGGGCATGTTCATTCAGACCCGACTTTTGGATTGGGCCCAGTTTCCAGCTGTACAACACTGTATAAGAGCAGCATGTCAAATTATCCTTCTTACCTCTCCTCCTTCCCAAGCTCATATAAGCATTTTAGTTTTGTTTTCATTGTAAGGAACATTTTTTTCACTATGTGAGTCTGTTTCAGGAAACATTTCTCTTTTTTGAAGTACAGGAATTCTCTGCTTCCTCATCTTCCATCAAAACAACCCACAATACAAGTATTGTGTTCCCACACTAGCAGCTGTATCATTTGTCCTTTTCTTGTGACAGTTTTAGTATCTAATTTAGCACAAAGTGTGAAAATCAGGTGGCCACACAGACTGTAGAGTGAGCATTTGTAGCATGCATTTTGGCCACGTGAACTTCCAGGTTGTCAGAACTCAATAGGAAGAGAACTCAGGACTCCAGAAAGACAATTCCCTACAACTAGGGCTAAGGGAGAATCTCCTTTAAGGAACAATAGTGATAGGGCCTATATCCACAGTAGGTCTTTTGGTGACAGTTGTACACACACATATTATTATATTATACAAGTTCTTTCTTCAATATAGCCCTCAGGATTCTAAAGAGAAATGATATGGGAGACAGCTCTGCCCTTTATTGGGGATTGTTCAAATGTTGAAGAACTTGGAGTCAGTTCTAATACAATTTCCTGATTGAAGTTAGATGGGACACACACAGCTTGCTATGTTTATAAATAAATTGATTCATAGATTTTAATGCCAGAAGGTAACTTTCTGTTCATGTCAGCCCATACAAGTTTACCCACTAATTCTTTCATCAAGCCCATGACTTCTGGTTGAGCTGGAGCTTATCTCTCAGAAAGACATCCAGTCTTAATTTAAACACTGGGGTTGTGCTAGTGGTTAAAGACATGCACCTTATTCCAGTTTGAATTTTGTGTAGCTCCAAAATCTAGCCAGTGGATTTTATTGTGCTTCTCCCTGCTAGATTCAAGAGTGGGTATGCATGAACCATGATCAGATCACCTCTTAACCTTACGTGAATGTCTTGTGTATTTTCATGATCCCATGATGGCACTGCATAGTGCATGAAGAGTACATTTCACACTCAAAGCATCTCACTAGTGGGCTTTCCCCTATTTGCCAAAGTTTTGCTCTTCTGTAGCAGATAGAGAACAGTGCCACTCTACAGTCACTGCAATGTCTTAAGAGGGAAAATGTGTGTGTGTGTCCATGGGATCTGCCTGTGAAATGTTTTCTTTTCCCCTGGGGATACATTTGACATCAAGATAAAGGGGCAGTGTGGAAAACAAACTTACTTTTTTTTTTTTTTTGGTCTTCTGCAACCAGCTTCAGTCATTGGGATTCTTTTTGAAAGGCCTTGGTTGGCTGAGCAGCTGTTCTACGACTTGCGTTTTCATTGCAGAATCTTGGTGCTGCAGTTCCCCTCCACACAGAGGTGAGGGACAGGAATAACACCTGTTACAGTAGTTACAGGGAACAACCTGCTCTGTGATAACACAGACATTTTTTAAAGCCAGGGAAGATACTGACAAATGTTTTGTTCTCTGCTCTGCATGCCACATAGCCGATGTCTGTTCCACAGCCTATGTACACACAAGCCACGCGGAAGTCAGCCTTTATATACTTTGCTCCTGGTATTTCCCTTGTCTTTTGCTTTTTGTCATTAGAAGCAGCAGTGAAAAGGAAAATGACTGAAGTGTGGGGAGGAAGGGCACAGCAAGAAAGGTTTTGCATGCATGAATGTTAATCCTCTTTTGGGTACATGCTACAAAAACCACAGTCCATGTGAGCCACCACATGCCTGCCAGATGCAGAGGAGGAAATATTCCTCTTACTTTTTAGCACCCTGCTTGAAAGTGTTATTCTTGTGGGAACTTATCAAGTATTAGATGCTCATAGGACTTTACGTTACATCAGCATCAATATCTGCTGTGGTTGTCATAGTGACTTTTGTCCCATCTCCCCACTCCCTGCCCCACACACACCACACTCTGCTGTCCCTGACCTTTGAAGAGAAAGGACTCTAGTGATTTCAGCTAACCACGGGGCAGGAAGCACCCTCACCCACATGTCCCTCACATTATTTTTATTTTTCTTGTCCAGGATCCTCTTCTACAAGTGTAAGGATCCACAGGGCTCTTAAGTAAGAACTAATATGTTCCAACGTGCCTCCCAGTGACTTGCTAATGGTTGCTAGTATAGAAGCTGAATCCTAATACAGGACTTCAGGTCAGGAAGCTGATTGGCAGTCTGCTGGGCATCCTGACTACTTCATGGTTTCTGTATAAACCCAGGACAGAACAGGAAAATGTACGTGCAGCTGGGATCCACCTTGACCTATACTGTGTGTCTTGTGTTTCCTGCACCTGCTCTCACTCCTCTGGCTTCACTTCTTGGTATTCCAACCTGGCCTGACTCATTATAATTCATGGTTCTCTTCTCAAGTTTGCCTCTGACTTCTGATTCCCTGACAACCTGACCCTATGTGCCTTCTTGGACTCGACTCTTGAACTCTTGGACTTTTGTCTCCTGGCATCTGTCCAGGCCTGACTCCTGCTTCAATCACTGGTCAGACCACCCATGTCCTAGTCATGACAGCTTGAATGTACCATTTAGGCCACAGAAATCAAATTCTTAAGCAGCAGCAGCTGCAACGCTACATCAGTTATCATCAGGACAATTGGTCCTCCCTTCTCCCTCATGTGGTTTGCCAACAACAATGCAGACCATGTACCTAGAGGTCAAAGCTCTGTTTTTACCAGTTGGGGTGCCACACATAATTACCTGCACACTTGCTCAACCCAGCTACCTGAGATTTGGCGCAACAGGTTGGTCAGACACAGGAAGAAGTGAAAAAGCACCTGAAAAGGGCAAACACAGACTATAAGCAACATGCATTGACAGCAAGGCCCACTTGTGCAGTGCAACAAAAAGTATGGTCTCCACAGAACATCTCTATAAAGACAGGTTTGCTAAAAAGCTAGAATTTTCATTCCTTGGCCCATTGAAAATCCTACAACAGATTAATCCAGTCACTTTTCAACCCCAGCTACTCCACACTCTGAAGATACACCTGGTGTTTCACATACCACTTTTGAAACCCTCTGCAGAAAACCCTTTTCCTCACAAGAACCAACCACCTTCTTTACCAGTACTGGTACAGGGCCATGAAGAATATGTGGTCCATGAGAGCCTTGATTCTAAATGTAAATGTGGTAGCCTCTGGTATCTTATTGATTGGGTGAGATGGTCCTGAGCAATGATTTTTGGAGCTTGCAAAATACACACACAGTCTCGCATTTGTGGAGGTGTTCTCTAGGAAACACCTAGTAAATGCTTGGTCTCACGTCACTCTACAAGTGATCTCATGGGCCAAGGTATTAAACACTAGTCTTCAGGGCTCGTGGAAGCTAGTAGACCAACCAGCCACTCAGGGACCTGATAACAGTTGCTAGGCTAGAAGCTGAATCCTGACAGAGGGCTCCAGTTCAGGAATCTGAGTGGATTCTGCTGGAGGTTCTGACTGCTTCATGGTTTCTATATAAACACAGTACAGAACAAGAAATTGTCCATGCAGCTGCACTGTGCATCCCGTATTTCCTGAACCTGCTCCTGCTGCCCTAACTTCACATCCTGGTATCCCAGCCTGGCCTGACTCGACTCTGGTTACCGATTTGTGGTTCTGCTCTCAAATTTGTCAAGTTTGTCAGCTTCTGATTCTCTGGCCTGACTTGGATTTATGCCTCCTGGTATCTGACCTGCTCTGACCACTAGGTAAGACTGCCTCCAGCCCAGTCATGACAAAGCAGTTTGGGTAAAAGAGACAAGTTGAGGTTCTGGATTGGAAGAGAGCTTTGGCTTCTCCTGCTGCAGCTTGCATGAACTGCAAGTCTCTGCTGAAAACTTCTCAGGCATCTCCCTAATTGTTCTGGGCTCTCTGCCAAATCCAGACAAGTGTTCCCAACAGTCTCACTATACAGTAATCCTACCCCCAGCTCATACCTACTTCTTATTAGTAGGAGGGAGTGTGTCATGGAAGCCTAAACAAATGCTTCCTTTGCTGTACTTGTTCTGTGGGTGAATGGAAGACTTCAGTCTTCCAGTCTGATATATGTTGTTATAGCATGCATTTCCAAAAGGGATCTTAGGGCATTTAAATCTTTTGCCAGCAATTGCTTCACAAAAATGTATTACCAAAGCCTACAACCATTGGTTCATACTCTTTTAATTTGTATTTTCACTTCTTGACATCCTGATGATGCTGTCAGAATAGCTAAAAAGTCAAAGGGCTGGAGACCATTCCTTCATACACAAATATTCATCAGCCCCTCTGCTAAAAGCCCTTTTTATATCATTTCCCCCTTTGTGGCTTTTACACTTCTTCTAGGCCATCACCTATAATTGAAACTTTTTCCCTGTTCTTAAGCACTGACATCTTGAGCACTGTTCTTGAGTACGGTGACTTATTTCAAATCCCTTATAAAAACGCAAAACAAAATATGGCTCATATTTTCAAAAGTATCTAAGTGCCTCAGGTGCCTAAATCACATCAACTGTCAACCAGACATAGGCTGCTAAGTCATTTTAGCTGCTTTTGAAATTTTTGCATAAGTCTCACTTTCAACAGGGATTTAGGTACTACAGAGCTAAGTCGACTTGGGAATGGGATTTTGATGCCTAAGTCACTTGGACGCTTTTGAAATTGTTACATTATATTTTTCATATGTTAGAAGCTTAATTATGGTGTTAGGTTACATTATTTTCAAAAGTGAGGAAAAATTCTATTCTATTCAGGTTAGCTGATCCCCTTCAGGAATTCATTAAGCACATCACTTCAAGAGGCAACCAGCCTGTTATGTATCTGGACTTGCGTGTTTTTATTTTTAAAATATTAGCGTCCTCAGGTCAGAAGCAAGGGCTTTATTATTTATAATAATTATGTATCATCTTTAGTAGAGTTGTGCCCAGAGCCAGCCGAGTCTGGGATCCCTTGTGCTTGGCAGTCAAAAAAGCAAACAGAATGTTAGGAATCATTTAAAAAAAAAAAAAAGGATAGAAAATAAAACAGAATATTGTATTGCCTCTGCATAAATCCATGGTACATCCATATCTTGAATAATGTGCCAATGTGGTCACTCCATCTCAAAAAAAGATATCTTGGAAATGGAAAAGGTTCAGAACAGGGAAACAAAAATTATTAGGGATATGGAATGGCTGCTATATGAGGAGAGATTAATAAGACTGGGACTTTTCAGCTTGGAAAGGAGAGAACTAAGGGGGGATATGACAAAGGTCTATAAAATCATGACTGGTGTGGAAAAAGTGAATAAAGAAAATTTATTTATTCCTTCTCATAACACAAGAACTAGGGGTCCCCAAATGAAATTAGTTTCAGGTTTAAAGCAAATAAAAAGCATTTCTTCTCACAATATGCTGTCAATCTGTGGAACTCTTTATCAAAGGATGTTGTGAAGTCCAAGTGTAATGCCAAAAGACACTGATTGTCTACAGGCAGAATTGAACCATGGGACCCAGAAAGGGTGTGCATGAGCCAAAAAGGCAGCTATAACAGGGTGTAGAGCAGAACTAGATACATTCATGGAGTTAGTCAGTGGCTATCAGCCAGGAAGGTGATGGTGTCCCATACTCCTCTGTTTGTCAAAGTTTTCCCAGGGGATGGATCACTTGATGACAAGCCCCCACTTTTAATTCTGATAAACCCCAGTCGTCTGCAAGAAGAACCAAACCTGGGACTTGTGGAGCTTAGTGCATGAGGTTCTACTGCATGAGCTAAAACCCAGCTGGCTGTTAGCTAAATCCACTAGATGAAACCATACCCAGAAAGGGTGTGCATTACACAAGACTATAACAGGGTTCAAAACAGAACTAGATACATTCATGGAGGTTAGGTCCACCAATGGCTATCAGCCAGGATGGGCAGGGATGGTGTCCCTACCCTCTGTTTGTCAGAGGCTGGGAACGAGCGACAGGGGATGGATCACTTGATGATTCCCTGTTGTGATCCCTCCCTCTGGGTCACCTGGCATTGGCCGCTGTCGGAAGACAGGATACTGGGCTAGATGGACCTTTGGCCACAGTGTGTCAGACCATTCTCATGTTCTTGGCACCATACAACCTTACAGTCCCTGCCCTGAAGAGCTTGCTACATGAATAAAGAAGGAAGACACAGGGTAGAGGACCGGATTATAGCACAAAAGCAGCATGAATAATGTGACACCAACAAAAGTCACATTAGTTATACCTTTGGGGGTGGAGGGCTCACTCTTTAAAATCTTTCTGTGGAGTTAGTTGCTCCACACAAAAACAAAGAAAGGGAGGAGGCAGAAGTGTTTGGAGAGAAAGAGGCAAGAACACTCACAGAAAACTACAGAAAGCAGCCAGACACCATCATCAGTGCCCCTGTCTCTGCTTGAATTGCTCTGCAGCCAAAGTGCTAGCTTCAGTCTCTGGCTGGCTCCTCCCTGTTATTTCATTCCCAAAAGCCACCTGCTGGGGTGGGGAAGGATGCTGCACAGGTCCTTCCTTTCTATGTTTTGTATTCTGAAGGGGTTTAATAAACAGCAACTACTCATAATTAGGGCAGTTATTTTTTGTCAAATTCAAGAGTAAATAAGCATTGCCATATTGCTTTGCATAGCAAATACTTGTCATAGGCCAGATCCACACCCAGTGTTAGTCACACTGGCGACACACTGGCTCTATTTTAGGGGAAAAAATCTAGAAGTCTATTTCTGATCTTTCTTATACCAGCATCAACCAGGAGTAATTCTCATGAAGTCAATGGAGATACATGGGCATAGTAACATGTTACAGTACGAAAAGAATAGAGTCCAGCGACTCTGTTTTGTACGGTGATAATGGAAGACAATCTGGAAACCCAGACTTTAGTGAGATTCCTGAGTTCCTGTCCTCTATTACCTTCACATGCAGTGCTCGAGGTATTCAGTGAAAATGTTTTTAATCATCAGACCCTCTCAACCACATGGAAAAAATTAAAAACTTCAAAAGTCACAGAACCAAAAAAAAAAAAAAAAATCACAAAAGCCATGACTCCTTTGACAGTCACAGCAAAAATGCAGGAAGTGAGAATCGTCCAGTAAATAGTGTATTGGTAGGAGGTAGAAAATTCTGGCTTCTGTTGCTTCTCTGTCCCTGCTCATTGTGTGACCTTGGGCAAGTCTTTAAAAAAAATCCTCTTTATGCCTCAGTTTCTCCATTGGTTAAATGAAGATAATGATGCTAAGCTGCCTTTGTAAAGCTCATTGAGATTTATGGTTGGAAATCATTGCATAGGTCATGAAACTACTCAAAATTTTTCAACTACAATTTTGTCTTTTTTGGAAAAGCCTGGTTTCACTGAAATAGTTATTTAGCACAAGGAAATATTAATTTTGATAAATACTTTTTAAAATGTTTTCCCACTGGGAGAATCAAAAGAAAAACATTTCCTTTTAATCAGCATTTTGAAACTTTTTTTTGTTTCAAAACATGAGTTCAAAATGGCCAATTCATTTCAACCTGTCAAATCATTTTGTTTCAGTCCAAAACGTTGACTTCTTCCATTTCACATTTACTAATTAGATACTTCTTAGGGTTTTGTTTTGTTTTATGAAAACATCCAATATTTTGATTTTTCATTCTGATTGGGAGTAGAAAGATCAATTTCCCATAAAGGAAAAATCCATTTTGAACAGCTGTCAATTTTTAGTATTATTATGTGAATCAATTCTATTAAAACTTTTTCCCAACTCTGGACTCTTGCTCATCCATCTGCCAGAGATCTTTTGATGTTTAGGAAAGTCTGGTTAAGGACCATCTCCTTAACCAGGGAGGGAATGGAGAAAGCCCACGCATGCCTCTATACCCTCCTACCATCATTCCTCAGAACTGTGAAATCACCCCATTATTGTGAGAACTTTTCCTCTCTTACTCTTTGGCGCCTCCCTGACTTACTTCTGAAATGAAACTGAATCTCCTCCCCAGGTACTTACAGGCTGAGTGACAGAGCCATACACTCTCTCAGGACAAACATGCAGCATCACCTCTTTAAAACATTAATTTACGCACACACCATAAATCAGTGGGGAGGGATTTGAATCCTAGGTTCAAAATTCATCCAGCCGTGGTGCACTTATTTCCAAAAGTTGCAGCTAAGGAAAACAAACAAACAGAAAAGCTGGCACCAATAATCAGAAAATCTGCCCCATTTGTTTATTTAGAACGATTCCTTCAACCAGGGAAATCTTCTGAAGCAACACAGTTGTGTCCTCCTCTGTTTTGCTGGGCTCCTGCACAATATCTCCCTTTGCTCTCCCGGTATTGTATTCCACTTCTCTTTGTCACGCTCCATATAATGTTGTTTCTGTTCTATGAAGGATGTCTGACTCTCCCCTTGACTAATCATTGGGTACTGGAGGGCCTCTCTCCTGAGCTTGAGAACTTGACCTCTGATGACACCCATTTGACAGGAATATAGACACATATGGCTCCCCTCACTCATCCTTGCTCACACCAGGAGTTCTCCTCTGATGCCCTGTCAGTGCAGGCTTTGAGAAGAAAGATACTAGTGAAATCAACAACAGCTAAAGGAATGTGGCCTTCTGGCCTAGCAGCCTTTGATTGATATTCTTTATTTCAGCACAACCTTCAACTTGGTTAAAAAGTTGTAGCATCCCACCTCTTCTGGCACTTCCCCTCAGAACATGTCTGCAAAACTCACAGGGTCACTGAGGCAACAGGCTTCAAAACAGATAGGGGGCTTGTTTTCAGCATCACACCATCATTTTATCTGCACATATTTCTTTGGTGCTTTGTAAACAGAGGCTGCTCAAGACCATCTGCCTCCGTAGGCACAACGTCAGTGTGCCATCTCCTTACTACACCCTTAGAAGGCACTTTCCCTGCTGCTGCTGCCGCCATCCCCCTCCCACTGAACCTTGTGCACACAAATTGGAGGCTTATGGGGCAGACCTGGCCTGGGGCTGGGTAACAGGCATTCACCTCAGTCCCTTCTCTTCTCTGCCTGAGGCACGTCTAGACTCCTGGGGCTGTGTTACTTTGGTCTGTTTCAGCTCTATGGCATTAATGTGCAGTTGCCGAGTGGCCTGTGATATAGAGGAGGTCAGACTCTCAGACTCGATGATCGAGTGGTCCCTTCTGGCCCTAAATTCTATGACAAATGCTATGGGATGAGAACAGTCCAACACCCAAGCAGGCTGAGCCAGGCCAGGCCAGGGCGATAATCCATCTCCAGTCCCTGCAGTAGCGCCTGAAAACTGCTTCCTGGGTGGTAGTATCCCAGTCAGGACCCCTTCCTAATGCCTCTTCCCCAGCAGGTTGGCACCAGCCACCCAAGGCTTGAAAGGGGAGCAAGTCCCACCTCGGCACTCCTGGGCAGCAGTAGGGCCTTCTCCTCGAGCCACCTAGGCTTAGCTCAACCACAACAGGATCCAAGAAGGGTAGAGGCAGCTTCCAGCCCATTGGGCTCTGGTTAATGTGCAGCAAGGATCCCCACCCCATAGGACACTATATAAATTGGGGAAGTTGATCCCTCTTGCATGGGGGGGGGGTTCCTCACTGAACAGAATGGGGGTCCCAACACCATAGTCCTTGTATCCCACACCCAACCATTCTGCAGGCCAGCCCAGCTGGTATCCCCAGCCTGTCCTCCCCCAGCACCTCCTGCACTCCCCAGCCTGCCCTGGTCCCATTCCAGATGGGCTCCTCACCACCCCCTGATGCAATGGAATCGAAGTGGCAGCCTCAGTGTGAATCCAGGATGGTGGTAGTGGCCAATCAGAGGGTTGGCTGGTTGGGCAGCAGGGCCAAGGGGGTGAACAATGGGTGCCACTCTTCTGAAGCCTCAGCAGCACTCAGTGTCAGCAGCAGCAGCCCTGAACTGCAGCCGAGGCTGTGTTCTTACTGTGATAGGGAAGGCTAGGGAGGGACAGGAGTACTGACACTTTCCCAGCAGCTTGGCTCAGGACTGCTTCCTGCTCCTCAGAGCCCCTGCTGGTGATACCGCTTTCTCCCAGGCCACTTTGCCAGCCTCACCCACTGTCACTACTGCCCATGGAGCACAGGAACCCACAGTCTGCCTGGGCCCTGGGCCAAGGTGTGTGTGTGGGGACCATCTGCGTGCTCCCAGAAGGGACGGAGTCTTAGATAAAAAGGGCAGGGCCAGGGGCAGCCAACCCTCTGTACCCCACCCCTCACAGCCGTATGGAGCATGCAGTATGGCACCCCAGTGGCAACATAAAGGGCCTGGGGCTCTAGCCGCTGACACAGCAGCAGCTGTGGGCCATGGGCCCTATTGAACCACCGAGCCCTGGGGCAACAGCTCCTTGTGCCTCCGCCCCCACATTGGCGGGCCTGCCATGGAGGCAGCCTGGACAAGTATACAGAAATCTGCATCCCTAAGCAGCTGCTTAGTCTGCCTATATCTAAAACAGGCTCTGGTTGTAACATTACTGCTTTTAACATAGTGTGTTGCTTATTATTATTTACTATTTGTACTGCAGAGGTTCCTGGAGGACCCTCCTGAAATTGGGCCTCCATTCTGCGGGTTGCTGTATATACACATGACAAGAGATGGCCCCTTTCCTGAGGAGCTTTCAGTCTAAAACACAAAGAGAATCAAAGAACTTTATTGCCCCCACTTCACAGATGGGAAACTGAAGCACAGAGAGAGACTACATCCCTTGAATAAGGTTTTGTATCTCGGCAAATAATGACACCTTCAGCCATACAACTCCAGGTGTGACTGTACTGGGACATTGGGTCAGCATTGACCATGCAGTTTGCAAAGCGTACAGCATAAAAAGTGAAGCATAGAGATGAAAAGGGCCATTTGCATGGAAGACAGTGCTGTTAAAATGAGAGAAAAGCAATTCATCGATTAGAGTATTAAGTCTGGAGACTGAACATGCTTGAAAAATTCTATGGAAATAATCAAGAATTTGTAGCTGTGGGTTTTGCGGTTTTTTTGCATGTGACTGTCAGATAAACTTCTGGAAAAGATCCAGAAATGAAGATCTAATGTGAAACTAGGTACCATATGATGGCAGGAAAAGGAAAGCAACAATTTCTTTAACTATATTGCGTTTAATTTTCATACATACTATACAGGACCTGTCTAGATGTTTTCAGGTCAAATATAAACAACTGTCAGGTAGTTAAGTGATGAGTCTGACATATATTCATAGATCTTACAGCCAGAAGGTACTCTTATGATAATTTAGTCTTACTTCATAAAACACAGGCCAAAGAACCTCACCCAGTAATTTCTGCAACAAAGAACCTCACCCAGTAATTTCTGCATCGATTTCATAACTTCTGTTTGAGCAACACCATATCTTTAGAAAGACATCCAGTCTTGCCTCTAAGTAATAAAGAATCCACCACAGCCAGAGGTATATTTTTCCAATGGCTCATTACCCTGTTAAAAAAAATGGTGTACCTCATGTCTAATCTGAACTTTGGGTCTCATTGTGCCTTTTCTAAATTAAAAGATAAATTAAAGAGCCCTCTGCTTTTAATCAAGTCACCTCTTCAGTAAAACTAAATTGATTGAGCTTCCTACGTATAAATGCTTAGATGAATACAGTTACTTGTGATACCAATTAACACATTAATTAATTCACATCTAGTTTCAGTAATGGCGTAACAAGGTATAACTTACCATCATGGTACGGCCTGCTGGTCAAATGGGAATTAGGTCATTTCAGCCCTGTAGCACCCCCCTTCTGGATGGTGTCACACCCGCTATTCCCTGCTTTTAGTTAGTGATTCTGTCACCTCAGGATACTGCCCCGCCACAGTGCCCCCACACTCTGCAGTCTTCCCCCTAGCCCCCTATACTCACCTTGCCTCAGTGACTCACTGCCAGTTGCCATCTGGCCCCTGCCTCAGGGGCAAACTGTAGTCTGAAATGGCCACTCCTCATTGCCAAGGGGGTGTGAACATTCTGCCTTCTCCTATCTTGGCTGTCTCTCTGCAGCCCTGGTAGCCTCAGGCCTTGAGAGCCAGGCCTTAGCCTGGGAGTTGGCCTGGCCAGAGCACCCCAGTCCTGCCTGCCTTTTCCCAGTCCTGCTCTGTGCCAGCAACTCTCTATAGCTTCCCTGATAACCAGATCCCTTCTGCTCTACAGCTGGAGCAAAAGTGTCTCTCTCCTACCTTCCAGGAGCCCACATTTATACAGTCCTCAGCTGGGCCCTTATTGGCTGCTATCTGCCTCAGCTGCTTACTCCTCAGCTCCAGCCCACTGCCAGGGCTGGATTTAGGCTTCTTAGGCCAGTGCAGGGGCACATGCCCCATCACAAATGGTCAGACAACATACCATAAACAGGAACCCAGATGACAACTACAGGCAGTCCCCGGGTTACATGGATCCGACTTACATCGGATCCCTACTTACAAACGGTGTGAGGCAACCCCGCACTAGCTGCACTCTCCCAGCAGACCGCCGAGGCGCGCCGTGGTCCCGCCGCCCACGTCCTCCACGGCGAGAAAAGCTCCACGTCTCCCTGGTCTGCTGGGCCCCCAGCAGACCAGGGAGACGCGGAGCGGCTTTTTCTCAGCAGACACCTCAGCTTGAGAATAAAGGACTGAGGAAGTGAGGTGTGGAGAATAAAACTGAGCTCTGGAGAAATGTTTGGCTAGAGTTTCCCCTACAATATGTACCAGTTCCGACTTACATACAAATTCAACTTAAGAACAAACCTACAGTCCCTATCTTGTACGTAACCCGGGGACTGCCTGTATTCTGTTTGTTTCAAGATGTAATTGTATCTCAACTGAAGAAATAAAAGAAATATACTGAGTAAAAATGAAGATATATTCTGGGCACAGAAAAAGTCCTCTACAGGAGATCATGTGAGCCAATGTACATAACCAATCCAAGCCTCCTAGGTCCTCATGATATGCTACTCATAAAATAATTAACTACTCATGGGTTGTCATCACTCTACCATTTTACCAGAATATCTTCCTTTATTATTTTTAAGAAATCTGTACAGGTGGCCCCCGACTTGCGACGCGATCAGTTCCTGGGGAAGCATCACAAGTCAGTAGCATCGTAACTCAAACCCGCATTTATGATAGGTGCCCTGCGCCGTCGTAAATGTGGGCTGAGGACATAAGTCGGGGGTTTTCGGCCCCTTCTGCACTTACAAAAATGGTCATAAGTGCGGGGGGTCGCAAACTCGGGCCGTCGTAAGGCGGGGGTTTCCTGTATTCTATAATCATCATCAGTCATCCAAAACACTGCAATTTTAGTGCTGTTCTGGACCACAACTGTAAAGTATTACAGCGCTTTTTAAATAAGAATTATGTACCCACTTAGTATAAGATAGCAACAAAACCATTTAAGTTTCCTCTCTGAAAAAACATAAATATGGATAGTATATTATTTTTGTATTCTAATAGTGAGTTGTGTCCAAAGCAATAAACAGGTAATATCTCTTTGAAAGATCTACTTAGTTGTCTGGGTTACATATGACCTTACACCGTTTTCCCTCCACAACAAAGCAGAAGGGGAATAGCATTTCTTTTGTTTGGCAGACTTCCATCTGAGTCCTTTCTCTGATCAGATGGCGTTTCACAGGCTGCCTCTCTGTCCGATTTCCTGGCCTGTGTAAACGTCATTGTTTCCTTGGGGCCGTTGAAGATGTAGGATTGCCCACTCCGCTCAACTGAGAGTCTTCTGGATACAAAACAGCTGTGTGATGCACTGGCGGTTTTACAGAGATAGACGGTCAGAAGCTGCTACAGGCTGCAGTCCAGAACCACTTTGTTACTGGTGATTTATGTGACAACCTTAATTTCTGAAAGCCAGCTGCTTCCAAAAAGAGCTAGAAACAGTGAGGCCAGAGTCTAATCTCAGTTGTGTCAGTGTAAATCTGGAGCATGTCCACTGACTTCTGCAGAGTTAACCTGGATTTACACTGGGGTAATGCAGATCAGGATGCAGTTCAAGCTAATTCTATCTTTGGGGTAAATCATCCAATAAGAATTTGTCCTGATAGTGTAATGCTTGTCATTTGATATTCCACTGCCATTTGAGGCACTGGAGTTTCCATGGGCCCAGATGGCGCTGGAATTAGTTTCTTCCTGTTTATTCCTGCAGTGTGAATTAAGGTCAATTTGTTTTCTGCTATGCCTACACGTAGAGCTGGGGGCGTGATTCCCAGCTCACACAGACTTTAGTGTTCCTTAAACTAGTGTGCTAAAAATAGTCATCTAGCCATAGTGCCATGGGTAGTGGTGAGGAGCAGAATGGATAGGCAGTGATAAATATGTACCCACAAGATTCAGGTAGGTTTGTGCTCTGCGTAGCTATCCTGTGCCATCATTGCACACCATTGCCCATCCTACTGTGCCTACCCTATTCTTTTTAGTATGCTAACTTGCCAAAAGCCCCAGCACCAGTGCATCTGCATGAGCTGGGAATCACTCTCCTGGCTCCAAGTGTAGACGCAGCCTTAATTTATGATCTTAAATTTTTCTGTCTCACTTTCAGCCATTTGAGCAAGTATTACTCCCAACAGCATGACATGCAACATTTCTGGACAATCACAGGCAGGAATAGCCTGGGCAAAGATCGTGCCCTTTGGTAGTAACTGCTTTGAAACTAGACACACCTCAGGATTGCATGACAGGGAATGTCATGACAGGGAATGTCTTTTTCTGAAGCAACAGGTACACCGCCAGAGGCATGATACTGGACCACACGGGCCAGTATTTTGATCTGTTCTGACAAATCCTTATGCAGATTCTTATGCAATATCCTGGGACACCATTCTCCTCCCCTTTGGGTTATGAGTAATTCCTATTGGCTCCAATCAGGATGACTTGTATCCTATAGCAAGAGACTATTGCCTTGGAATTTAGCCACTTTATAATTACTTCTCAGTTTGACTCATGATCTTTTATATAACACCATCAAGTTTTCCACAAGAAAAATAGCGCAGTAGATATAGAAGGTAGATAAGCCCTCATGCTTGAGGGCATAAGCCAGCTCCAATTGATGTGAATTAGAAGGAAAGTTCCCTTAGTGACAGTCTAGTCCAGTGGTTTAGTCGTGACCCAGTAGTGGGTCGTGGAATGTAAGGCACTGGGCCACCTTGCTCAGTCTCCCAGGGACTCTGGTCGCTCTGGTCAGCACTGCTGACCATGCCATTAAAAGTCTCATCAGTGCTGTCTGGCTAAGGCTGGGTCATGACCCACTCTTTGAAAACCACTGGGCTAGTCCCAATGTGTTCTGACACTGCACTGCAGCCCAGAAGTGACCAGCCGCAGGTCCAGCTTCTAGGCAGGGGGGCCATGGGATTCTGCACACTGCCTCCACCCCATTCACCAGCTCTGCACTTCCATTGGACAGGGATTGGCCAATGGGAGCTGGGGCAGCAGTGCCTGTGGGCGGAGTTGCTCACGTGTCTCCATCTCGGAGTCAGACCTGCTGCTGGCCACTTCTGGAGTGCAGTGTGGTCTGCAATGGCAGGAGAGGCAGGAAACCTGCATTAGCACTGATGAAGAGGCACCGGAGGTAAGCCCACACCCCAATCTCCTGCCCCAACCCTGAACCCCCCCAAGCCAAGATTCCCCCTCTTGCACCTCAAGCCCCTCATCTCTGATCCCACCTCAGAGCTTGGACACCCAGCTCAGAGCCCTAGCCCCTCTCGCAGCTCAACCCTATGCCCTAGCCCAGCGACCCATCCACACCCTGAGCCCCTCATTCCCAGCCCCATCACACACAGCCCTTGCCCCCCACAATCCCCAACCCTCAACCTCCTCCCCCTCGCAGCTCCCATACCCTCATCCCCAGCTTCCGGGAGCCATGGTAAGCACTGCTGCAACCCCACACCCCAAACTCCCTCCTGCACCCCACATTCCTAGTTCCACCCCAAAGTTCATACCCCAACCAGAGCCTGCACCCCTCCCACACTATGAACCTCTTGACTCCAGCCCAGACCCCCCTCATTCCCAGCCTCACCCCAGAGCCTACACACCTAACCCAGAGTCCATACCCACTGCTCCCCCACTCCCTGCCCCAGCCGGGTAGACATGAGTAAGAGTGGAGGAAAGTGAGAGATGGAGCAGGGATGGAGTAAGCCATTGTGGGGTCTTGGAGAAGGGACGGGGTGTCAGAGAAGGGATGGAGCAGGGGTGTTCACATTCATGAGATTAGAAAGTTGGCAACCCTACCTTCCATAATTCCTTCATCACAGGAGCAGCAGCTGGGACAGCAGGCTGAAAGGTGGCTGTGGGAGGAAGTCTCTATTGGCAGCATGTGGAACTGTGCACAGCAATGAGCCAGAAGGTCCATTACACCATGGCCGTGCGTACACTAGCACTGAGGCTATCAGTTAAGGGGAGAAGAGGTTCACACCCTTGAGGGACATAACTTTTGCCAACGTAAGTGCTGGTGTGCACAGCCCAATGTTGGCAGGAGATGCTCTCCCACTGACATAGCTCCCGCCATTTGTTGATCAGGTTTTAGTATGTCAGTGGGAGAGCTCTCTCCAGGGCTGTCTACACTGGCGGGTTCTTGTGCAAGAACACGTCCACACTGCCATGTGCTTTTGTGCAAGAGCATCCATGGCAATGTGGACACTCTCTTGTACAAGAAAGCTCTGATGGCCATTTTAGCCATAGGGCTTTCTTGCACAAGAAACCCCCTGCCGCACGTCCACACTGCCCTCTTGTGCAAAAGCTCTTGTGCAAGAGGGCTTACACTTGTTAGAAAAGAGCGTAACTCTTGCGCAAGAAGCTCTGTCTTCCGAGGCTTTACTGTAAATCTTCTTGCGCAACAGCGGGTGGGCAGTGTGGACGCCTGCGGGGGAACCCGCCAGCGTAGACATAGCCCAGGAGCGCTCCTACAATGGCAGAGTTGTATCAGTACAGCAGCATTGCTGTAGGCCATGTCTATATTTACCAGCTTAAGTGTAAAGCCTGTAGCAGCAAGAAGTACTCTTAGAAAAAAAGACTTAAAATGTCAAGTAATTATGGAATGTACACAAAGATCTATGAAGTAGCGCCCTGTGTTTAGAAAAATGCAGGGTATATATATCTGGCTTTGCTCATGTGGGAAAGGTAAAGTACTGTTAACTTGTTATTTAATATCACCACTGATGCTAGATAATATTATCATAGGACCTAAGCTCCCCAGTCGTAGACCAGGACCCCCATGTACTAGGTACTACCAAGAGTGGGGAACCTATTACCCAGGGCTGGATCTGACCCCTGAGGCTTGGGGCTTCCTTTCCCCCTTAGCCCAGCATCAAGGAGCTGGGCTGGTGCTTCAGCCCTGCGGTCCCCCTCCTGCCCAGACCCCACACCCTCGCCCCGCTCTTGCGCCCTGCCTCCCACCTAACCCTCCCACCCCCAAGCTACTCCAGCACCCTACCAACCTCCCAGACTCACAAAACCCCAACCCACTCCTGCACCCTCCCTCCAATCCAGACCCCATACTCCAAGCCTGTTTCCTGGCAGCCCCCTTCCACACACTGAACTCCTCATTTTTTGCCCCACCCTAGAGCATAGAGGAGCCCACAAAATCTACTAGCCTGGGCCTCCCCCCCAGGCTTTGGTGTGCTTCTCAGTTGGGGTTATGATGGGGTGCAGTCACAGAAGACTCTGCCACTCGACTTCCTGCTCTCTGGGGCTTCTCACCACCCGGTCCTGCAGGGCCAGCTCTGCTGGTCTCCCCCAGCCAAGGTACCAAGATGAGATCAATGCCCCCCTGAGAAGCAGTACAGATGCTGGATCTCTTCAGATCCAAGGAGAGTTTGGGGCCCAGCTCGAATGGGATCAGAACCCCAAATGAGGGTACGTCTACACTAGCTCGTTAGTTCGAGCTAGGTGGGGTAATGAGGGCAAGCGGAGTTGCAAATGAAGCCCAGGATTTAAGTATCCTGGGCTTCATTTGCATGTTCCTGGGCGCCGCCATTTTTAAATCCCCCTTAGTCCGAACTCCGCCTGCGGCTACACGCGGCACGGAGTAGGTAGATCGAATTAAAGATCCTAATTCGAACTACCGTTACTCCTCGTGGAATGGAGTAACTCCTCGTGGAATGAGGAGTAACGGTAGTTCAAATTAGGATCTTTAATTTGAACTACCTACTCCGTGCCGCGTGTAGCTGCGGGCGCGGAGTTCGGACTAAGGGAATTTAAAATGGCGGCGCTCGAACATGTAAATGAAGCCGGGATATTTAAATCCTGGGCTTCATTTGCAGCTCCGTTTGCCCTCATTACCCTACCTAGCTCGAACTAACGAGCTAGTGTAGACGTACCCTGAATTATTTAGGTAAGCCCCCTTTAACAATGAAAGGGGGAATGTGCACCCTGATTGCCCTCCCAGGTAACCATTATTTACACTGGGCTTGATAGAAAATAAAAGTGATTTTATTAAGTATAAGCAGTAGGATTTAAGTGGTAATAAGTGAGAACAGTCAGAGCAAAGTGGATTACAAACGCAAAATAACACAAAATGCTTAGCTAATTCTAACTCTAAATCCTCAGTAGAAACTTAGTACAAACTCACCCTAAAACTGTTTCTTTTCCAGCTGAGCCTTCCAAATCAGGGCTGTTTTCACCCTGGGGTCTTCGGTTCCTTCCCTCTAGTGTGCCCAGCCAGCCCAAAGACAAAGAAGCTCCTAAGGTTCCCATTGTTTTAAAGATTCCCACTTTTGTATGGGATTGACCAGTCCCTACCAGTTAAGTATGTCATGTGACTTCCTAAGACCGACTACTGCTAAGACATAAGGAAAAAAGGCTATTTGCATACGACTGCCCGGACACTGAGGCATCCCAGCCTTGGAACCACCCTTGATGGCTTTCATTTACTCATTTAAAAACCATAAACCATTCCATACTCTATATGTCTAATTTTACACACAAGAATGATACATACACCAAAATAAGATAAACAGATCCAGCGGATTAAGACATTAAGATTGACAGATTACATGAGGCAATCTGTCCAAAGTGCCTTTGAGTTATGCATATTTGTATTCATAAGGCCATTTCATAAAGCATGGGAGGGTCCATCACAGGGGTGTTGTTGGTTTGTGAGGGGGGGTTCTGTGGGTCAGCAGCCCCCGATGTTTGTAAACGATTCCTCACGCCTGTTTACAAACAAAAAGACAATCCTTGCTCCCCAGGGGCTTACACTGAAAGTTCATGCTTTATAGTACCAAGAGCTAGAAACTTTCACCCACGAACTGCCCTGAGAAGGAGATGACGTGGACTGCACCACCTAAGGAAAGGACAGTGCTAAATTTGTGTCAGGGCTGACCCTGGCACCTCTAGACTTGGCAATTCATAGTCCTGGCACCTCTGAGCTTTGCTGTATAAGTTATGAATGTAAAAATACCTCTTTCATTAAGCGCAGAAGGACTATCCCTCAGGCAATCATGAGCCCAAGTTTCCAGGGCTCAAGGATAGTGGTATTAGGCTGCTTGTCACCTCATTCCATAAGTCAATGCACGGGGTAGGAGGGGGAAATATACCAACCTCCGTTGACGTAATGCGTAGCTCCTATGCTGCACAGAGGGGGCAGAAGTAAGCACAGGGCCTGTAAGAGTCCCTTGATATTGTATTGGTGCTCCAGGTGGAGTAAAGGGCTTTTCTGTCCTGGCCCACTTGCCTGTGCCCCTACAAAAGGGTCCAGCGAAATCTGGTCCTTAGCGTTCAATTAAAAAAAAATACAGTCTTTCAATGGTATGTGCTTGTTGATAGTCCCTCATTTATATTTCTTCAGGGCCTGGCTCTGGAATGACTGTCCTGACTTATGAATGAATAATGCCAGCCCTAGATTAATTCCTTCACAGGAAGTCTGCTGAAGCTGATGTCATTTTTCTAATGTGAGCATGCATTAAAAAAGCAACTATCCAGTACTTCCTTGTCATCTCCCAGTAATTAGAAATGGCCTTCATGTGAACATCAGCTGGTTTTTAATGCTATCTAGATGGAATGTTAGGGATGTGACATATTTAGCTAGTCAAATAGTTGGTTGAAACTCATGACTATTTCCAGGGCATATAATGTGACTTAGAATTGGATGTTCTTTGAGATATTAAGAATGCAAAGCTAATATCTAATGTTAGCTGCAATCCTTATTTGACTTGAGTAGTATTCCATATCGTACAAGGATTGAACATCACAGATCCCATTGAAAAATAGAGACTGTATATGGCCTCTTGTCCTAATATTCCTACTAAGATCAGGGACTTGGAGGGTGGAGATGCTTGTTGGTTATTGGCTGTTTTAAGTCACTAACATATCAAAATTGAAATCTGTTTGAAGGCCACTTGCTGACATTGATTAGCTTCTTACTCCTCAAGCAATCCTGTTAATGTCAATGGGACTGCTTTTTGAGAATGTGCTATTTAGTGTTGAGTCTGGGGAGCAGAATCTGGCCATTGATGTGTCATTGGAAATCCGAATGCTAAAAGACTTTAATGAAATGTCCCACAGTCACATTGGGCTTTACCAAAACTGACATGACAGAACTCGGCAGTTTTCATTTTCATTGTTTGGAAATTCATTTTCAGAGTTTTGTTTATTTGAATGTGCAGTGTAAAAATAGATAAATGCTCCCATCCCCAGGTCTAGGAAGCTCTTAAACTTAAAATTGACAGGTCATATTAACTTGCTTATAGAGGGCTTATATAATGAGTACATTCTTAGCAAATTCTACCACAAAATGTAATCATGCTCTCTCTACAGATAATCTTGTCTGACCCCATGCTAGTCCCTGCCTAAGGAAAGATTCCCATAGACTTCAGTGGAATCAAGCCACAAATACCCAAGAGAAAAATTACTCAGCAAACAAAAAAATGTATAGAAGGATAGCATAGATCCAAATTGATTCTCTACATAATCAAGGCATAATTTGAATCTTAGTATTAAAAAGCCTTTGTAATCAGATATTCCCTTTACATTGCTAATTTTGTCTGATCTCATCAAATTTATTTGAACATTCTGAATGTTTACTGCTTAATATAATTAAGAAAGAGTTCCTCTGTATTCTATAAACCATTTGTATCTTTATATATTAGGCCCTACTTCATTTTCAATATTGTGGCAATTGTGGTCCTAGAATACTATAGTTCCACCGCAATTTTGTCAGCTGCCTAGGAGGCTGATTGCTGAGGGCCCTGGCCAATTGATGTTCCTGTGCATGTCAGGGCCTCTGCTGTCATCCCCTGGGATTTAATAACTGTAATACATTTGCAGAAAAATGTGTGGTTGTCAAAAAAAAAAAAAAAAAGCCAGCATAACCTAATATTTGAGTGTTTATATTGTTCCAGCAATTTTTTTTAAACAAATAGTTCTTCTCTGGCTTTTCCAAATTAATGCAATTAATAAAGTTCCATTATTATTTTTCTGCAATTTTCCATGTCTTGTCTGCAACACAGATACAATTACTTAAAAATAATCTGTAATTCAAGTAGGGCCTTATTTATATGTAATTTTCTCAGGTATCCAAATTGGTGAGTACAGTGATCAACTTATCTAGTTGGGATTTATATTTCCAATTCCTCTGGTAGGTAAAGCATATGGTGAAACCAAATACTATAGCATAACAGTAGATTGTTACAAAGCAGAACATAATTTGGATTTCAACAGTTATGCTCTGTTTTGGATGCTCCAATGGCTACTTAGAATAGAGCAGCGATCTGGGCCACTGCTTCCCACAGCTCCCCTTGGCTGCAAAAGGCGAAACGGAGCCAATAGGAGCTGCAAGGTTCTGTGGCCATGGTGCTGGTAAACAAACAAATCACTGCAGCCAGTTAACAGGTTTCTCAAAGTGGTTTCGTGGAATGGAAGTAAAGGAAAATAATGTGGAGTGGCTAAGATATGGCAGCCACATGGAAGTTTACTATAGCATGTGTATCAGCATGTGGCATTTTTAGAGAACTAACCAGAGTGTTCCATGTATGTGTAATATCCATACTTAAGTAATGCAGTTCTCTGTACTTAGGAATGAAGTCCCAGGCTCTTAGGTCATGTCTACACTAAGAAACTATTTCAAAATTACTATATTCGACTTAAGAACTCCCAATTTAACACATTCGAATTAGCATGTCCACACTATGGGGAAGCCTCGAAATTAATTGGAGGCAGGCTCCATTAATGTGGATGTGCTATCTCAGGCTTAGAGCCCCAGGAAGCACTGGGGAGTAATTATTTTGAAATAGCGGCACTGTTATTTCGAAATAACTATTTCCGAATTAGCATTACTCCTGGTGAAAAGCAGGAGTACCGATTTTGAATTCCATGCCCCCCTTTATTTCAAAAAACAAGCTTTGTAGTGTGGACATTCTGCTTATAAATTCAGCCTGAGGGGGAGGTATTTTGAATAAAGTCGTAGTGTAGACCAGCACCTAGAAAGTTCCACCTGGATTAGAACATAATTGTCTTCCTTCACTGCTCTTTGCACTGGTTCCCCATTGAATACAGAGACCAATACAGTGCTTTCAAAGCCATGCATGGAATTGGTTCTCAACTGCTTGAGAGGCTCTGTCTCCTCAAGGCCAAGATCTCCCAGAATGGATAGATTCTGTTGAAGTAATGAAACTTATGTGCAGTAAAAGGAGGCTTATGATCACAGAAGACAGAACTTTCACAGGAACTGGACCAAAACTGTGGCACTCACTGCCAGATGAAATAACCTCAGGACATTCAGAGCTAAATACAAGACCATTCCCTCCCCCGCTTCATAGACTTTTTAGCAATAATATTTTTCTTTAATATGTGTTAGAAATGGACATCAAGGAACAAGTTATTTTTATTTTACTGCAGAGATCATGTATGACATAGATGGAAACCAGGCTTCTCTATTGAAGCTTCTTGACTGCTAAAGTTGTAAATAAAATATCCAGTGAATTAGACCTCTTTCTTTTGATTTCTGAATCATTTGCAAATCAATCCTAATTTCTACAAATACGTTATTCTTAAATATTAACTGAATAATTTGGACAGACAATTTTCAGCATATAGGTTGTTCACCTATTCTTCACTTCTGCCATCTACAATTCATTATTCACAAAGGCTACGTCTAGACTGGCATGATTTTCCGCAAATGCTTTTAATGGAAAAGTTTTTCCGTTAAAAGCATTTGCGGAAAAGAGCGTCTAGATTGGCACGGATGCTTTTGCGCAAAAGTGCTTTTGCGCAAAAGCATCCGTGGCCAATCTAGATGCGGTTTTGCACAAAAAAGCCCCGATCACCATTTTTGCCATCAAGGTTTTTTTGCGCAAAACGGTTCTCAGTTGTCTACACTGGCCCTCTTGCGCAAAAGCATTTGCGCAAGAGGGCTTTTTCCCGAGCAGGAGAGTCATTGTATTTGTGCAAGAAAACTGACGATCATACATTAGATCATCAGTGTTCTTGCGCAAATTCAAGCGGCCAGTGTAGACAGCTGGCAAGTTTTTGCGCAAAAGCAGCCGCTTTTGCGCAAAAACTTGCCAGTCTAGACGCAGCCAATGTGTGGTTGGTCATTTAAGGCAATGGTGTTATGTTCCTTGATTAAGTGACTGGAATTTTTTTAAACTAGAATATAACAAATGACAAATAGCAAAGACAGGTAAAGATTAATTTATTAACTGTGGTTGATCTGTTTGTTCAGAGTGCCAATAAACAGAGAATGTTGCTATGTGGATTTCAGGTTTGAAGAACACATCAAAAATTATAGCTGGACAAAAATTTTCATTTGAAATGTCATCCATGAATAATCCATCATGTTTTTACAAAATGAAAGTTTTCATGGAAAAATTTCATTTTCTTTCAAAATGTTCCAGTTTTACAAATAGCAAACAAATGGTTTATTACTAAAGAACAAAACCACCCTTTTTTGCTTTTTATTGGAACACTGGAAAATTTGTGTGAATTGTCAAAAAATGATAATCATGTTTCTGTTGAAATTTTTCAGGGAAAATACTTATTTTCCAAATAGGTCTATCATAATCAGCTAGTCAGAAGTTAGATAACTGGAGCTTCACTAGGAAAAATAGTGAACAAAAATGAACAGGAAATATCCTTCTCACGTGTGAAAACAGGTGTCAGTGTTAAGAATGGCCAATCACCGTATTGTGATGCTAACAAAAAGCTGTCCATGCATATGTTTGCAACAGATAAATAATAAGGGTCATGAGCATCATTCAACTGACCAGGTATTTGAAATTGAACTGAATAGTCTTCTAGGAAGCAACCTGATCTTATCTTGACTGTCCTTGTCACACTGGCGGGTGATGCTAACCACAGAGTGATTCCAGTGGAACTTCCAACCTGCGTGATGCTGCTTTGGTTCCCTTTCTTATTACTCAGCATTCAGAGCTTCTGTGCTGAAGTTCAAATGACCCTCTTTGCGGTTTACTGGGTACCTCTTCCTCTTCACATTTGTACATGCATCACGGCCAACTTGGGAGGTCAAAAACAATGATAGGGTAACTACAAAAGACTTGTTGTTTTAAGATATTCTGGTAATCCATCCCTGATGATGATTATATTGTTGCAATTTTCAACTATGGTGACATATAAGACTCTGGAGTCTGAACCCTGATGTACAGAATTGGCTGCACTGAGGGCATAAGAAGTCCATATCTAAGATGATTGTGCAGCCTGGGGACAATTCCGGTGACCCCGCTCAAACCTGTTACATGGCGATCCTGTCAGAGACCGCCAGTGAGTATGAGCCATTTGCTCAAGTTCTTTGGAACTGATGCCAGTCCATTGGACACTGTTCTTCAAGTTATCTTTGAAATGCTTATACAGTCAACCCTCCTTTCATTTCCCCTGCCCCAGCTCCCTATACAAGCTCTGTTTTGGGAGACTGTGGTCTTCCATTCTGTTTACATGTCTGGTCCACCTAAGTTGTGCTCCAAACAGCATTTCCGCAATGCTGGTTATCTTTGCTCTCTCAAAGACCTTTATATTGCTCACTCTGTCTTGCCAGTGAATGTTCATTTTTGAGCAAAGGGAGACAATGTGAAATTGCTCAAGCTCTTTAACATGCCTTCTATAAGGATTCCATACAGAACCATACAGGAGAGATGTTAGAACCACTGCACTATAGACCTACAATTTGGTGGAGAGTTAAATGTGGCGGTTAATAACTTTTGATCAGAGCTGATGGTCTAGTTTGCTGGGTTTACTGATTCTGGAGGCTGATTTTCTTACCAACGGAACTGTCGCTAGTAATGGTGCCACCCAAATATCTGAACTAATCCACATTTTTCAGTGATGTGCTTTTGATGAAGATGGCTGGGGCATGTCACCCGGCTATGGGGATGACATTGTCCCAAGTGGGGTGTGGTGGTCCACCTTGCCCCTATTGCACTTATCCCCACCCTTTGCTCCCCAGCGTCTGTCTACTCCTTCCCTCTAGTCCCCTCATAGGAATCCTATAGGCAGGGCAGCATAGTTCAATAGTCATTTTGTGACCCAATGGTCACGGTCTATAACTTGCCTCTATTGGCAGGGCAGTACTATTCAATAGTCCACAAAAGGTTTACATCCCCCTGCATGGGGGGTCCAGGCCCTCCCACTCCACTGGACCCCAGCCCAGGGCCCTGTTAGTGGTTTACTCTTGCCACGGAGTCAGCGGGGAAATCCTAACTGCAACACGCTGACTCCTCGACAGCGGCTCACTCACCTGGTAGCTGTTGCCACTCCTAGGCTGCTTCCTGCTTCCCTGGGTCTCAGTTCACTGGTGAGTCTCTATTCCACCACCTCTCTCTGCATTCTGGCTACTTCCCCTTATTTCCCAAATCCAGCGTGGTCTCTAGAGGCATCTGGTCTTCAGCCTGGGTGGCAGCGTCCTGGCCTTTAGGTAGTCGCTGGGGCTTGCAGGGAGCTGGCTCAGCATGTTCTCTCCCTCCAGCTGCCAGCCCCAACTGAGCTGAGCTGCTCTCTTTTATAGGACTGCAGCCAGAACACGCCCAGTAAGGTACAGAGGGCATGGCCTCCTCTGCTCTCAGGGCTGAGTTAACCCCCTTCTGCTCCATGCGGTGGGAGTACGCCCCATTCCAGGGCACTGGAATGACATGCTGTTTGGAATAAAACTTGTGTCTTACTGACGCTGATTGTGAGACGAAAGAGCTGGGATACTTCAGAAAACTTATCAAAGATGACCTAAGGGCCATCATATCTAAGGGCCATCAAGGCACAGTTGTTTGCAAGAAGTGCCATAACTAGAAGTCTCTCCAGCATCTTGATCTTAGTATTGAGTCTCCAGAGATTAAAGAGCAAGCCATCAAGTCAGTAGCAGATGTATATCCCCTGATCCAAGTCCCTTGTGGCATTACACAGGACCCAGACAACGAACAAATCAAACAGCACTGGAGCAAGTACATAGCCTTGCTTTCCTCCATTCAAGATTTCATATATGTCAACAAAGTCACCATTGGAGAACACTTGCACTGTCATGTGGTCATGGAACAGATGAATGATTTGTATGACCCTTCTTATGAAGACCAGTTTATGTACAGTAGCCTATACATTCTCTCTGTTGACCATACCAAAAGCTTTGGTCAAGTCAAAGAAGACCATATACAGGTCCATGTCCTGTGCTAAACATTTTTCCCCCGATCTGCTTTATGACAAAAGCCATGTCCGTAGTACTACGATCTGGTCTGGAACCACAGTGCACTTCTGGCAGATTCTCTTCAGATATGTTTGCAATGAATCTGTTCAGTAGAATGCTGGCTATTATTTTCCCTGCTGTGCAGAGGAAAGAAATGCCTTTGTAGTTTCTGCAGTCAGCTTTGTGGTTTAAGGTAAGCACCTAAAAGTTGGAATGCTTATCTGAATACTTACTGTTTCCATTATTAATAATCTTTTCAAAGAGAGCTCAATTTAATGACCTCAGTTCAGGAAAGAATTTAAACCAAAATTTAATTTAATCCCTATTCAGTACGGTAGGTAGACAGTATGGTAACTCCAGAACTCCAGGGCTGCGTCTAGACTGGCATGATTTTGCGCAAATACTTTTAACGGAAAAGTTTTTCCGTTAAAAGTATTTGCGCAAAAGCGCGTCTAGATTGGCACGGATGCTTTTGCGCAAAAGCGCTTTTTTGGCAAAAGCATCCGTGGCCAATCTAGATCGTCATTTTCGCCATCAGGGCTTTTTTGCGCAAAACAATTCTGGGTTGTCTACACTGGCCCTCTTGCACAAAAGCATTTGCGCAAAAGGGCTTTTGCCCGAGCGGGAGCATCATTGTATTTGTGCAAGAAGCACTGATTTTGTACATTACAAAGTCAGTGCTCTTGCACAAATTCAAGCGGCCAGTATAGACAGCTGGCAAGTTTTTCCACAAAAGCGGCTGCTTTTGCGCAAAACTTGCCAGTCTAGACGCAGCCCAGAGGTTTTCCTGAATCAGGACCAGTTTGAGCTTTGCACCCTACAGAAAGGCATCCATTCTTCCCCATTGTCTAGTTTATCTAGAAAATCAGTAGCACTGTTTAATGTGGCACTTACTATGGTATAGAATTAAAGTAGTGAACTTGGATTAATGAGACTTCTTTTCTTGGCTCTGGCTCTGACTCACTGTGTAATCTTGCACAAGTGTCTTATCTTTATGCTTCCACACAGCTCTGTAAAATAGTAATAATAATTTACTTCTCACATGTTGATAAGGAGGGTCAACTACAGTCAATAAAAAGCTCTGAGACTTTGGGTGAAAGGCTGTTTCACTGCAAGATATTTTATTAGTCATTAGTCACAACTCATTATTCATTACTTAATATGATAACAATGGGAATTATTTTTCAGATCCCAAAGGAATTTAGACACCTAAACCTAGGTTTAGGCACCACAACAATCCAGAAAAACCTCTGCTTGGTTGCCTCCTAACATTGTAGGCACCTAAACTCACTGGCTGTGTCTAGACTGGCAAGTTTTTCCGCAAAAGCAGCCGCTTTTGCGGAAAAACTTGCCAGCTGTCTACACTGGCTGCTTGAATTTGCGCAAAAGCACTGACTTTGTAATGTACAAAATCAGTGCTTCTTGCGCAAATACAATGACGCTCCCGTTCACGCAAAAGCCCTCTTGCGCAAATGCTTTTGCGCAAAAGGGCCAGTGTAGACAACTCCAGAATTGTTTTGCGCCAAAAGCCCCGATGGCTAAAATGGCGATCGGGCTTTCTTACAAAGCGCATCTAGATTAGCATGGACGCTTTTCGCAAAAAGTGCTTTTAAAAGCGTCCGTGCTAATCTAGATGTCTTTTCCGCAAATGCTTCTAACGGAAAAACTTTTCCGTTAAAAGCATTTGTGGAAAATCATGCCAGTCTAGACGTAGCCACTCAGTACCTAAATTTTTGTGGTGTAAGTTTCTTAGGCACCTATATTTCTGCCTCTAGGCATGTGCCTAGCTGCCTTGCTCTAGGTATTTAGTTCCCTCCTTTTTGCTTGGGGGGGGGGAAAGAGAGGCTTTGAACAGAGGTCTCCCATCTCTCTGGAGAGTACCCTGACCACACCTGAGTTCCTCTGTAGATCTGGACCAACATGCCTAACTTCCTAAGGCTTTGTGTGATGGGGTGTTGACCTCACCCAGGAGTGAGTGGGTTAAATGCAGTTAATCAAGCTGGTAGGCTGCACCTGGGGGAGAGCCAGGGCTTGAAAGACTGATTCATGATGGAGCACAGCTGAAAAGGAACAGGCAGGGCTGGTATAGAGTCAGGAATCTGGCAGTAGAAAGAAGCTGTAGTCCCATCCCCCAAGAGTAGGAAGGTGTGTTTGGGGGGCAATGGAGTTCAGTAGTCTGCAGTCCATTGTATGAGGAGGGAATTTTGATTGGTAAATAGAAAGGGGGAGACAGAAGATGTAGGAAGAAATCCAGGGAAAGAGCAACAGGGTCTGGGAAAGTAGGCTAAGTTGCTATATGTAGGGTCCCTGGCCTGGAGTAGATGCTAGTCTTGGTTTCTCTACCAGCCACTGTAGGAGTGGTACAAACTGGGCAGCAGAGCAGAAGACTGCCAGGGACAATTGTCTAATAGGACTTTGATTCCCCTGGGAGATGAAGATGATAGTGTCCTAGCCAGAAGGACAAGCCACTAAGAGAGAGCACCCCAAGACAGACACAGAGAGAGAGAGAGGTGGCAGAGCACATGAATAAGTGACAAAAGGAGGAGTCAGATGGACTCAGTGAATGGATCCTCTGACACAATAGCATGGCTAAGGGAAGCAGAATCTGTTCAGCAGAATGTGAGCTACTATTTTCCCCACTGTACAGAGGAGATAAATGCCTCTGTGGTTTGGGAGAACTACATTGGGGGTGGGAGATTGTGCCAGAATGACTCCGGAGTAGCAGGGAGGTGATTATAACTTTGCAGTGCAAAAGCAGGCATATGGGGGATATTTTCAAAGAGCAATTAAGCTTCTAAGCTCCCACTGACATTCCACTGGCACCTGCCTCCCTTCAGTGCCTTTGAAAATACCAACCAAGACTCCAGCGGTGCTAAAGAGAGCGTGTTTACCTGCATTCTGTATAGCTGTACAGTACTCTGCTCTGGCACTAGCTAATGCACAATGGAGAGGACCCATTCCCCCACTTCATCAGACATGCTGCCTTTGCGGGGTGAGGCCTGCAATGTACAACTTGTTGGAGTGACTGGGATGGAAATTACTGTGGATGCATAGCTTCTATCCACAATGCTTCCTCTAATTTAAGCATCTGGGCAATGCAGCCACTATCTGCAAAATAACTGTTGGGAAATCAAATATTTTAGATGTCTAAGGAAGACATGGAAAGGGAGAAGAGGAAAACACATTAAAAAGTTTTTAGGTGGTACATTAAAAAAGAGGCCAAATCCTATTTCCACTTATTCTGATGTCATTTATGCTGGTGTAAATGGAGTTAAAGCTGAAATAGTTGTGTCATGGAAATTTTACCATGAACTTAAATGAGATCAAAATTTGGCCCTTAAGTTCTGTCATTAGTAGAATCTTAGAAAAATACTGGGAGGGTGCCCTGAAATAATTGAAAACTGTATCCTAAAGGAATATTTGGATCCAGTTCAGGATGTTTGGGAAATGAAATCCACATTTGACTGTACTGCTTAGGTATGACAGAATTTTCATTGCATTTACTATATTTCACAAAGTTAAACTATGTAAATATATGGATTTTTTTTTCCAAGCTGGCCTCTGATCATACATGGTGCATGCAGTCTACAAAGTGTAAAGAATTTCTGGTCACGTTTTTCTCATATATGATCCTGTCACCTTTCTCTTTCATATTATAAACATATTATTACAAATAGTTGGTGAATAGACTTTTTTGCATTACTTTAAAAAATGAATTGTTATCAGACTTAATGATATGATAAGCTTTAAAGTTCCCCTGGGAAGCTACCACAGCCATGCTGATTTGCATACGCATTTTCCTACACATAATACAGCATGCAGGCTCTCTGATCTCATTATTCATTAGAAAATTAATGATATCTCTCAAACGTGAAAGCAGACTGGTTCTGCAAAGAGTGCTGGAAACAGGCTAGTTCTCGATGCGGTGGTCACTTTCAATTTACTGGCTTGAAAAAAAGATGCTTTTAAGCAAATGAAAGGGTGCTGACATCAAACAGATACTTGTCTTGCTGCCAGGGAACGAGCTGCCTTTTAAGGCAGTAAGGTGGGACTTGAGTGATGTGAATAGGAAGAAAAGAAAACAAGCCAGTCAGAGTTAAGCAGCTCTGCCCCATTCATGAAAAATGTCTAGGCTCGTTTCCTCATTGCCAGAGGTCTTTTTTGCTTAAATTCTAAAGCCTGTGCTCTGTTCCTGCCAAATAATAAATAGCAACCGGTTGTATTCTTTTTTCCAAAAAGTGCAAGCTATCTTGTAAAATGCTTTTGCCCCTGCTACACAACTTGTAGAGTCCCACAGATCAAGAGACTAAGTTGATAAAACCCCCTGAAACTTCAGTGATAACTGTATCCCTAAATTGAGACTTTCTGAGTTTCACAGAATTAACAGTGGCATTTTCACTCTCAGAGCGTGAATGCCCGTAATCATGAATTGTCGTATGACTAGCCAGATTAGGATTAATTTTTATCCTGTCTCTATTTAAATTACAGGATCAGTAATTAGCAAAGGCTAAACCCGTTATGTGAGTCTGTTGCTTATAGATATTTCTAACAAACATGACAATTATTTCTGTAAGTGGAGTAAGCTAATGTCTCAAGGTGGGGCACCTTTTTTCCCTCCCGGACCCCCTGCACTGGAATAAAAGCAATGAAACCTCCATATGCTGAAAAAGATCTGATCTTTTGCAATGCTGTTTGGTTGCCACTCTTTAATGCAATTTATGGCTCAGATAGCAACAGACATTTCTGGGGCGTGGTAGAAAAGGAATATTAGGCATGCACTGCAACATCCTGTTTTGGAACTTATTTAATACAAAGCTCACAGACTCAGCATTACAAAATTCTGCAGTCAAGCTGTCACTAGCCAAGTTTTTTGCACATTAGTTTAATTTTTTTTTCTTCCTGTAATCGGTAGCAACATAAAGGAAACATCTGGTTCCAATGTGTCTGAATTAGGGGATACTACAGGAAAAACTTGTCAGAGCAACTCCAAACTTGAAATAACCATCCAGTCAGAATATTTGCAATTTAATGATTCTTCCTTAGTGCATTCCAGTATAATCACACTTTCAGCTTGGAAAGGTATCATTCCACCCGGATTTCTGCCAGTGCATTAATAATTCCAGGGCATTGACAATTCAGCCAGCTAGTCCACCAAGACATATGAATAAAAACGCCCCTTTGCAGAAGTTCATTTCAAGGCCTAGACACAAGGTAAATCCCAGTCTTGTTTTGAGGATTTAAGTGTTGTATCGGTCTTGTACTGGCCCTCTGCATCAAGATACGCTTCACTCTCATAGATGTAGTACTTCAATAAGATGGCAGATAAAATTGATTTAGAATACATGTATGCAGTTTAAGACCATTGTGGCAAAGTATTTCAGTAACAGTAGGAAGAATAAAGCCAAAATAGCAAGATCAGCTTAGAGAGAGAGAGATCAGCTTCCTGGCAAAAATAAAATCTGGCTCGCCCAGTCTGGGATCTACCAGTTGCAACATCATTAAGTGGAGTCTCCCACCATAAATTACTGTATATGAAATGAAACACTCTTGGTTGCAGGATAAATCTGTGCAGTCTCAGACTTTCAGATGAAAAGAACATGTCAAACTTTCAGGCTACATTTAGACTGCAGAATTTTTTCACAAAAACTCATGGAGTGTCCACACTGCAAGCGCGTTTTTGCGCAAGTAAATTTACAGTAAATCAGAAGAAGAGAGGGGGTTTTGTGCAATAGTTATTCCTCTTTCTACAAGGGATAAGCCTTTTTGCACAAGAGCTGTTGCTCAAAAAGGTATGTGTGGATGGGAAACAGGTTTTTTGTGCAAAAACAGCCTATCAAAAGATGCACAGGTGCCCTGGTGGCCATTCTGTTAATGGCAATCAGAGCTTTCTTGTGAAAGTGTCCATGCAGTCTGGACGCTCTCTTGCGCAAAAGTGCATCGCTTTTCCGACACACATTTGCAGTGTGGACGTGCTCTTGCACAAGAAGTTTTTGCGGAAGATCTCTTCCGCAAAAAGCTTCTTGTGCAAGAAGCCTGCAGTCTAGACGTAGCCACAATTACAAAGTGGGGAATAAGTTGCTATGTGGTACTACTGCTGAGAAGGAAGTGGAGGATATAGTGGATCACCAACTGAATATGAGTCAACAGTGTGATGTGGTTGTGAAAAAGGCTAAATATCATTGCAGTGATAGGAGTGCTGAAGGTAAGACACAGGAGAAAATTGTGCTGTTCTACTCAGCACTGATGGAGCCTCAGGTGGAGTGCAGAGTCCAGTTCTAGGTGCCAAACTCCAGGAAAGGTCTGAAGAAACCGAAGAGTCCAGAGGAGAGCAACAAAAAACATAAAAGGCTTTGAAGACCTGACCTATCAGGAAATGTTAAAAATACCGAGCATGTTTAGTCTTGAGACAAGACAGAGGGGGGATTTGATAACGTATTCAAAGAATTAAGGGCTGTTATAAACACGACTTTAATTCATTTTTCACCATGTCCACTGAAGGCAGGGCCAGATCTTACCCTAGGGTCTGAGGAAACAGGGTGACCAATCTGGGCCCCCTGCTTTGGGAGGGGGAAGCGCATGGGCCAGTGCAATTGGCCGGTGGAGTCAGCCCTGTAAGTGATGGATCAGTCCCGAAAGTGATATTTTCATCACTTCTGTCCCGGGCCCCACACCGCTCTAAGGACCACTCTGGGGAGGGCAAGAAGTAATGAGCTTAATTTGTTGCAAGGGAGATTTAGGTTAGACAGTTTTTCCCAGTATATAACTATAATGGTGGTTAAACTCTTAAGCAGGCTTCCACAGGAGGCTGTAGAATCCCCATCACTGGAAGTTTTTAAGAACCAGTTGGGTAAATACCTGTCAGGAATGGTCTAGGTTTACTTGGTCCTGCCTCTGTGCAGGGGACTGAATGTAATGACTTTCATAGATCCTTTCCAGTTCAAAATTTCTAGGATTCTATGTACAAATACCTGGCCTGTGGACTAGGAAAAAAACATATTCTATTCAAAATAGCAGCTGGGCCAAAGACATTTACTGACCTATCTGAAATCTTGGCTCCCAAGATAAAAGACTTCTTGATACTCTGCAAATGAGATTTGGGACCTATGGTAGGTAGCCCCTGCCTTGAAGACTTCAGAGGAGAGTCACAGACACAGTAAGTGACTTACCTAAAGTTCACATGCTAACTCAGAGAGTTGGGACTAGAACCCAATTCTTCTGACACCCAAAGCAGTGCATGGTCCACACTACCAGTTGTGATCACACAGACTAGATCAGAGTCTTGGGCCCTACAAACAGGCCAGAGCCCCACTGCTAAGTGTGGTGTAAACAGAGAACAAAATGACAATCCTGCCCCAAAATTATTACTATCTAAAACACAAGAGATGACTAGTGGATAAAGGCAGAGGAAAACAAGGAAACCATAAGCATTCCCTAAGGTGCATTCCCATTACTTCAAAAGTGGAGCTGGTTGAAAGGGGTGTGTGTGTGTGAATTTTTTTCTTTGAAAAAACATCACATTTTCACAAACTCTTGACCAGCTGAATATAAAAAGAATCACAAACTAAGCCTCCACTGTATTTTTCCCCTTTGAACGTCTTACTTGCAGCAAAGAAAACTTAGTCTTCAACAGTGACTTGACGGGATTATTGATCAAGTAAATAGAGTAAATGGGAACTATTTTTAAAATAGCACAAAGTGTTTGGGGCTCAATGTTTGAATAAAACAAATTATTTTCTAATTTCCACCTGGCCGACTCAATGCTGAACCTGTCATCTTAATCCAGAATTTGCATTCATGGCTGTGCTATGTTTTGCCTGCTTTGGGAGTGTTGCACATACAAATGTTTTTATGGATGCCAGAATGGCTCCTAGTACTAGTGAAGCAAAGGACATCTGTAGGGATCTCCATTAATGTGTCTGAGGACTATGGGCTCCACCAGAAAGGTCTCTGCTTAACTTGTGATTGGCACTCATGCTTAGGAACTTGGTTTATAAATTTGACTCCTGGGCTTGTCCTAGGCATCATATCAAGGACTAGGTTGATGCTTTCCATATGCATTGTCTCTCAGAGATATCACCAGACATGACCGTTTCCCATGTTAAGTTCTTGATCAGCTGAAGCTGCCTATGGCTCCTAATGTTCTTCAGGAAATTCAGCTACAACAGGTGGGCCATATTGAATACTTCCAGAGGTCTCCCAAATATAGTGTTCCATAGTCCTCCTGCACCATATTTTTGAACATGGGCTCCTACAGCTGCACTTAAATTCTTAAGAAGGTGCTTAAATATCTAAAAAAGACTCATTGCTTATCTTTGGGCATCCTAGTTTGAAAATGTGCAACAGATACCTGGGAAATCCATATAGCGGATCAAACTGAATAGGGACCCATAATTGTACAGTCATTGGCCGCATTGAAAGAGATCATGCTACAGAATATCTCATATTGAAGTCTTCTTGTCTAGACAAGACAACAGCCCTTTCTCTTTTTCAGTGACCACCTTGACACATTAGTTTCCTGGATAGCAATGGGTGATGAGGATAACTCCATCAGGTATTCTAGAATCAGATATGGCACTAACCAAAACACTTTAGTACGTCTTTGCTTCTCATTTCTATAAGCCTCAACATGTATTTCAGAAGGATGGTCTCTTTAATTTGTAATATGTTATGAGACAACTCGTTGCATTCAGGAAGCAATTAACCACAAACCTCTGATTCCGGAGGAAGAGACGAGAAGGGAGGGCAAAAATACTGGAAATTTGAGATTTAGTAAAAACTAGGTGGCTGTGCCCCCTGCTCACTGCACTCGCCAACCCCCCTTTATCTGGAGGTAGGCAGCCCGGGCTCTACACCCGGCTGCCGGGGAGGATCGGGCCGAGGCCGTAGAGTGGCAATCCCCACTTGGCCCTCCCCTGCTGCCGGGCCAAGGCTGCAGCATAGCAGCCCCAGTTCTCCACCTCCGGCTGCCAGGTTGAGGTGGCTCCAGCCCCAGCTCTCTCCCCACCCCCAGCTGAAGCCGCCGGGGAGGGCTGGGCCGAGGCCATGCCAGTTCCAGTTCTCCCCCCAGCTGCCAGGGAAGGCTGAGGCTATGGTGTGGGGAGCACCGGGGAAGGAGAGAGGGGGCCATGTGGCTGAGGGTGGAGGCAGGAGGTGAGACACAGAATGATGTGATGACGTCACTCTGTTGTCCCGCAGGAAAATTTATATATGTATATATCTAGAGAGAGAGAGAGAGAATTCATGTAGTGGTCTGAGCGAGCAGAGTGCGGCCATGTTGATCCAACTGAAATACAGGGAAAAAATCATTTCACGTAGGTGTTTGCCTAATGGTTTCTGACTAAATTACTTTCCTCTTGAAGTGGTGGCACTCTGTCTATTCCCTCAATGCAAGAGCGCCACCAAAACAGTACTCCCATGAACAGCAGAAGCTGAATCATAATCAAAGCACATGCAACCAAGTAAAAGTTACATGAGTTTTGATTTTATTTGTGTATATTCTATTCACATTGAGAAGTTGTTCCTGGTGTCATCTGATTTGGTTCCATTTTAAGAAGGGATTGTGCCTGCATTCTCAATCACTCCCTAACGGTCCATGCCCAAAGCATTCTGAGGCACTCTATTGTTCATTTGTGTTATTGCACCACTTAGGAATCCTACACATGGACCCACTGTGCTTGGTGCTCTACAAATACAGAACAAAAAGATAGTCTCCGCACCATGGGGTTTCCAATCTATGTATAAGAGAGAGGCAGCAGATGGATACAGACAGGGGCGTACAAGGAAACAATGAAACTATAACTTATTTCCCGTCAGCTGCAAACTATATAGTCTTCTGCATAAGGAAACTTTTTTTGGCTTCTTGGCTCATTTTTCCATGGCATGTTGCAGCTCCAATGGAGTCATGTTGCCTAGAATCTAAAAACTTCACAGAGGCCAGGGGCTCCTGAGACCATGATCCTGGCTTACTGCAGACTCTGGGGAGCTTTAGGGTTTGAATTTGACCTGTGTTCTTATTCTGTGAGGGATAGTGGAGCAACAAAATCCACCTTCTTCCCCACCAGATCAATGCAGAAGGAGCTCTGGAAGGGGAACTTAATGGATTTAGTTTTGTTTCCCTTCCTAGTCCCTTCTCATGGGTCTTTCTACAGCATAGAATGATCTGGCTCCAACTGCCTTCCTAGAATGTTTTGTGGTTGTGCGGGAATATTGTGGTGTTCAACCTTCTCCTAAGCCACCAGCATCAATGGAATTCGTAGGTTGGGTGTATCCTGCTCACCTTGCTCAGGCACTGACAACCATGACCCCCCAATAATGGCACCAATTTTTCAGAGAGAATTTTCCTGTAATCTTGATACCCTGCAGCTGGTGACACGTTCCAAATGGCGCTGATACTGCTCGGGTGCTTTGTGTCTACCAAAAGGTTTTTAGAAGGGTCACTCATCACACCTGCGGAGTCTGGATTGCTCTCATGAGACCTAGGACTGGAAACGAAATTGCTGCTGCACCATGGTCTAGATGATTTTTGAGCAGCGTTTGTGAGGTATGTGATGAGGGGAGATGAGCTTATGGGGGGTTTCCCAGGAGAAAAGGAGGGATAGTGATCTTCATGATCAAGTACAGTAAGGGATTGGTGCCCACAAAAGAATGAAGGGTTAAAAATGGAAAGTGGGTAAATCCAGTTCTAGCTGGTGGCTTAGTTTAGTACGTTGTTGGCCTGGCTCTCCTCTCCCTCGCAGCCTGCCTATTAGGAGCAATGTCATTGAAGCTGACAGAGTTCTGCTGATGTAAAACCAGTGTGAATGAGATTCAGGGCTGGCTTTACCATGAGGCGAACTGAGGTGGCTGCCTCAGGTGCCAGACTGTGGGGGGAGGAGCGCCACTAGGACCCAGAGTGTAGAAAATTGTGTCTGCTGCTGGTGCATATGTATTCTCTCTGCTCTAGAGTAGAACAGGAAGAAGGCAGAATTGAGACCTTTCAAAGTTTTGGCCCAAGCGAGGGGGTATGGCGGCGTCATTTGAGTTCCCTGCCTCAGGTGTCAAAATGTTGTGGGCTGTCCCTGATGAGATTAGTCAGATGAGCCCTCCACAGCACATGTGGGGAAGGCGGAATGAGGTGATTACATCACTTTCCTGCACCCTGCCACTCTGACATCCTTTGTGACAGCCAGGGGTTAGTTCAGACCCTGGCACAAGTCAGTACAGTCACAGGACTGCTCTAGCTTATGCCAACAAAAGCAGTTCCCTATTGGCTGTTTTACTAAACTAGGATTGGTGGACTATATTGTTCTCTGGCCATGCCCTCTCCTGCCCATAAGAGGGGAACACACAACTGGAATGCTGCCATCTACGTTGGCTCTATGCCACTGTTGGGCTCTCTTATGACACTGAATTCCCAGTCACCTATTAAAAGTAGCTTTAGATCCCCTTTGCACCTGTGGAGTGGTGATAGATACTTTAAAATTACCTTAGATCTGCAAAAGATGATCTGGCATTACTACGGGACACTCTTCTGTTGAGCTCAACTCAAGTTTCACCCAGTACCCCCCTGCATTAAGTGTTTTGCAAGACTGGACTTTAATATCCTGTTTAAGTACAGGCAGGCTGGATTAGAAGACTCTTGAGGTTTCTTCCAGCCATATGTTCCTATGATTCTATTATTCAAGCCACAGAGTCGGGTATTTAGTATCAGTAGTTTTGGGAAAGCACTGGAGAACCTCATTCATGGACCAGGACTCTATTTGTGCTAGGTGCTGTACAAACATAGAGCTTTTTTTTACTTTGGTAAAGAAAACAAAGGAACTGTAAAGTTGCCTTGATAGTAACTGGTGTTGCAGAAATAAGCTGAGGAGGTGATGACTGTTTTATTTGTTGTTTTTATGACTGTGATGCAATTTTAAAACTTTGGATCTTGTTGCTCACTTTAAATGGATACAATTCTAGTGAATAGCAGTTTTGTCAAATGCCTATGATTAGCAAATGAACTGTGTATGCTGCAGTACTTTAAATGTCTATATATATTTGTATTTTCTATATAAAGTGTAGCTTCATCAAAATGAAAACTTCCCAAGAGAATGTATAGGTTTTGATGAAATTTCATTCTGTGAGGCAGGAAATGGGGGGAAAGCATTTCAGTGTGGCCAACATGATCCATTTCTGAAGGAAATGTTCCATATTGACTTTATCAGAATGATTTTTTTAAATTTTGAATATTGACAACTTTCTGAATTCTTTTTAAAGTTAAAATCAGAACAAAACATTCAAAGTAATCCAAAATGAAATTTTAGCCCTTCAGTTTTTGCAGTATATTTCAATTTTTTTAAACACAACCCAATTTTGAAAGATTGAATTTTCCTAAGGAACAGAAATTCGGGGTCTTGACCAACTCTGCTTCTGAGTCCAAGTTCAGTGCCATCCTCTCTATGTACTACCATGCTGTTTTTCAAGTATGTCTGCAGAGTTTTTCTGGAAAATTGGCCGTTTTTCCAGAAAATCTACACTTACGTCCACACTGCAATTGAGTTCTATCAAAAGAAAGTCGAAAGAACACAGAGGTTTTTCTGACAGCGGTAAACCTCTTTCTACATAGAAGAAGCCTTTTTCCGAAAGAGCTCTTTCGGAAAAAAAAGGCATGTATGGACAGGGAAGAGGGTTTTTTTTTTCAAAAGAAGAGGCCTCCAGGAAAAAGCACAGGTGCCCTGGTGGCCACTCCATCCATAGTAAGCACAACTTAAATGCGAGATAGCATCCAATCAATGTGGATGCTATCTTTCGAAAAAGCACATCGCTTCTTCGTTGCACTTTTGCTGTGTGGATGCTCTCTTTCGGAAGAAGTGTTTCTGGAAGATCTCTTCCAGAAAAGCTTCTTCCGAAAGAAGCCTGCAGTCTAGACATTGCTCAAGACATGAGTCCTGCACTCAGGACGAAGAATACCAAGCACTACTACAGGCTTGGGACCGACTGGCTGAGCAACAGACCTGCAGAAAAGAACTTGGGGATTACAGTGAATGAGAAGTTGAGTACAAGTCAACATTGTGCCATTGTTGTCAAGAAGGTTAATGGTATATTGGGCTGCATTAATTGGAGCATTGCCAGCAGATTGAGGGCCGTGATTATTCTCCTCTATTCAGCACTGTGCGGAGGGGGGACATGTTTGGAGTGTTGCATCCAGTTTTGGGTTCCCCACCATGGAAAGGATATGGACAAATTAGAGAGTGTCCATCAGAGGACAACAAAATGATTAGGAAGCTGGGGCACCAGACCTATGAGGAGAGTCAGAAGGAAACAGGCTTATTTTGCCTGCAGAAGAAAAGAAGGGGAAAGAGAATTTGATAGCAACCTGCAACTACATGAAGGGGGAGGTTCCAAAGAAGATGGAGAGAGGCTGTTCTCAGTGGTGACAGATGACAGAATGAGGAGCAATGGTCTCAAGTTGCAGTGGGGATGGTCTAGCTTGGATATTAGGAAAAACTATTTCAGTAGGAGGGTGGTGAAGCACTGGAATGGGTTCCCTAGACAGGTGGTAGAATATCTATCCTTAGAGGTGTTTAAGGCTAGGCTTGACAAAGCCTGGAATAATTTTGTCGGGGTTGGTCCTGCTTTGAGCTGAGGGTTTGGCTAGATAAGGTCTCTTCCAACCCTAATCTTCTAATTCTATGATTCTATGAAGACCCATAGCAACAGAGATTTCTGCTCTACCTGAGGAGCTTTGAGATGCTGTCTGCTAGGGGACCCATTAACATCCAAATTCAGTGCAAACCTGTAGGAGTCTTGTGCACAAAGAATTCAGTGGCCCCAGGCTCCCAGTCATTCATATGAAAACTTTAGCTACGACATGTGAAATTCACCTCTGTGCAAACAGTCGGCACTTAAGTCTCCCTTAACCTAAGCCTTGCCTGAGCCCTGTGCACAGGGCTGAATTTCTATGCAAACGTAGTTCAGTTATAATGGGTCTACTCACCACCCTCTCCCCTCTACTGCTGCAGCCAGCCAGAAGTCTCCAAAGCTTGGAGACCCACTACAGTGCGCAGAAAGGAGACTAGTGGCTCAGCATACCTGCCGATGGAGGAAATGCCTCACATCCAATCTTGTGCCACCACTACGCAGGCACCTTCTTCTGCAAGTATCCCTATCCCTGTAGCTAACTGTGGACCCTACCGTGTCTTTCTTTGCACACATACTCCTTCTGTCTCTGCTCCAGCCAGCCACAGATCCCCACCTCTGGCAGAAAGCGAGCTAGTGTACTGTGTATCTTAGGAATTTTGTAGGTGATCAGCTTCTATATATCCTGATTCAGGCAAGAGCTCAGAGTGCACAGGGACTGAGCGACCCACCAGATACATCTTACCAAACGAGCTGTGACTGTCTTTGCCGCCCTCCCTGCACGTTCTTCACTCTACAGCTAAGTTATCCCGTGACAGTCTCATTATGTACGTGGGCATTAGACTTACTGGTACTACCACCAGGGGCTGGCCCTCTGCACAGGGTTAAAGGAGCCTAGTCATAAAACTACAAAATGCAGTGTGCAGGGACAGCCTGTGGTTTTCAAAGAGTCTCAGCCAAGTGAAAAAAGAACATTAACTTTTGAGTTAAAACCCAAGCCTTGAACACTGAAGTCAAAACGGTGGGCAAATGAAAGCAGGAAATTAGAATGGAAACCATTATACATCCTTAACCATAGTAGCTATCACTCCTAGTGTTACTCATATTACTCAACCTGAAATATCAGTCTGAGATTTCTCTACAGCCTCTAAATGGTTTTCTTTCATCTTCTGTTTTGACTACAGCCATTACCTATGCCCTTTTCAGGAAAGATATTACCATCACCAGCAAATATAACATACACAATGTAACGTGTGCGGGACGCTTGCAAGTCTATTTTTAGTGTTCCAGTTAGTAGAGATGAGTTTATTGCAGTGTGCTAGAGCGGCAATAAAGGCTAGCTGCTTCTTGCTAATACCTAGCTACACTCCATTGAGGCTGTCAGATGTATCATAGACTAGGTTCTCAATATACATATGGGTCAAATTCAATGTAAAGTCATTCGGTTCAATAGTGAATTACACCAGGGTTGAATTTGGCACTTCATATGCTATAGAATAATTAGTAGAGAACTAGGCCTACTCACCTTTACTTATGTGACTTGTCCTATCGAAGCCGACGGGAATATTCACAGGAGTCAGGGGACAGCACAATCCGACTCTGTGATTTAACTAAGACAGAAGGAAAAATGAATTATGAAAGGGAGCATTGATTATTCCAAACAATCTGCTTCTCTGGTGTATGCTATGTCTCTGGAGTATATTTCTATAACATTTCATGTCCCAGCAGTTTCATATAAAGCAATTTTTCAGCCATTGCTTTTGAACAAATATTAACCGGAAAGTGATATTAAGGCAGTCAATCACTTTGTATTAAAATGTCAAAGAAGAACCATCTAGAAATATAGCTGATTGCTTAAAGTGTGATTCCAAAATGTGCATCCTTAAATAGCAAGAATATAGATCATGAGAGCATTTGCCTCCTCTGCAATTTAATCAGGAAGCATTGCAGCTCAAGTTGCTACTATTTTGTGGGTCACTACCTCCTCCAGTATTCTGTGTGCCCTCTCTTGTTTTCTTTTCACTTGATATGCAGACTCTCAGACCTTCCTGCTAGGTTTCACTTGGGAGGCCCAGGACCCCCTATTTTGCAAATCCTAACAGGACCTTGATGGATGCTGATGTCTCTGCCTTTCATATCATTTTACTAGTGGAACCTTTGATCTGTCAGCAGTCTTTATATCAAGTTAGTTGTCCCATAAAATGGAGATATGACAAAAATATCTGTTGTGCTAATGTAAAGTACTCCCACAGTAAAAATGCTGCATTAAGAAGTTTGCTTTAGCCATATGTGCTGTAATAGTAGAACTGGGAAGGAAGAATTTTTTAAAGACTCTGGTAAAGGAACTTCTAAAGCAACAAGTACTGTACATTATGATTCAGAACAGCAAGGGACAGCTGGAAAGAGCTGATTGGCTACAGCCCAATGAAACAGAGGCTTCCTGTGACCAGCTGCTGTGCTGTAGCATGAATGACAAGGGTAATAATTGATTACTAACTGGCAACTCAAAAGGAAGAAAGAATTAAGAAGAATGATGAGGTGCTTTATAGCTTGGTAACTGTAAAACCAGTAGAACAATTAGGGGGGAAAAAGGGCTTCCACTTGTTACCTTAGAGTTACAAGGACACTGCTAGTTTTAGTAAATTGCATGACAAGAAAGCCAAAGGGGCAGGTCAGTAATTAATATGGGGTTTTCCAAATGCATAGGTCATGCAGAATTGTTTATTAGACTGACCAGAGAACAACTACAGCTCAATCAAAGGCAACCAGCAATGCCATTTACAATAGTGAAAAAGGCACAGACTCTAAGCCATAGCCCATAATATCACAGAGGATATGAATTCAACAGTGAAATGTGCATTGTGAAAAACTGATTCTTTGCTTTCCCATGTCCATTAACAAAACATACACTGGTTCTGCCCCGAGAATAACCTTACAGCTCTTCGTCTTGTTGTAAGTAGCCTTCATGTAATTAGCAAATATGTTGGATACATTGTGAATAGGTTCCTTTACTGATTATGTTTTCAAAGCACCAACCTCATACTCCTGCTTATTTACAACATTTCATATGTGCATAGTCAGTATAAAAGTTCTGACCGCTATGAGCCAGGTTCTGCCCCCCTGAGTCAGGTTGAATAGTACCTTACCCTGGGCCAGACCATGGCCTGGCCATGCACTGTTCACTGGAGTAAGGTGACATAAGAGGGTCGGAGGCTCTGCTGAGTTACTATGTCCCCTCCTTAGCACAGCTAGGCAGGTCTGGGTGGGAGAGCATGGAAACAGGTGGAGCCTTAACTACAAAAAGCATATGCTGGCTATCGGTATAGACCTGCCACAGTTTCCTTCCTCTTCTTTTCTTGGGGCCAATGGAATTAATCATGGAGGAAGATACTACTCCATCTGAGCAAAGTTGTCAGAATCTGCCCTGACATATTAAACCTGCTTAATACAGCACACAGCTGCCCAGTACTGTCTCTTCAGCCCACCCAAACCCTTCTTTACAGACCAGATTCTTCCACTAATACGTTTGCTCAGTAGTCCCTCAATAATAAGCAAGATTCTAATACCCTAATGCACATTGTGGAACACCTTCGTCCACATGTAGCCCCATTGAACTCAATGAACTCAAAGGGTTTACTCAAGGAATAAGCTACTACTCAATGCTGCATCTAGACTGGCAAGATTTTGCGCAAAAGCAGCCGCTTTTGTGCAAAAACTTGCCAGCTGTCTACACTGGCCGCTTGAATTTGCGCAAGAGCACTGACTTTGTAATGTACAAAATCAGTGCTTCTTGCGCAAATACTTTCACGCTCTCGCTCGGGAAAAAGCCCTCTGGCGCAAGAATACTTGCGCAAGAGGGCCAGTGTAGACAGCAAAGAACTGTTTTGTGCAAAAAAGCCCTGATTGCTAAAATGGCGATCGGGGCTTTCTTCTTGCAAAATCGCATCTAGACTGGCCATGGATGCTTTTGCGCAAAAGCACTTTTTGCGCAAAAGCATCCGTGCCAATCTAGACGCGCTTTTGCGGAAATACTTTTAACGGAAAAATTTTTCCGTTAAAAGTATTTCCACAAAATCATGCCAGTCTAGACGCAGCCAATGTGAATAAGGGTATCAGAACCTGGCCCTTATGTGGCTGGTTGTGTTGCTTTAAGCAGGACTATTTGCCAGGTAGAGGTGTTACTCAGAGCAAGGAAAGGTGGCAGGATCACATTGGCTCATCATATGGCCAATGCTGAACTAGGGATGTTAAATATCGGTTAATTGAATAGTCGATTAATCTCGTGAATTTTTATCGGTTAGTCGACTATTGTATAATAGAACAAGGCCGGCAGCCAGTAAGCTCTGTCCCCATTCCCAAGGAGTCCCCTGCCACTCCACGCTGATACAGAGGCAGCAGTGTGGGGTGCCAGTCGGGAGCTGGTCCACGAGGGGAGCCAGTTTAAAAACCAGCTCCCCTTGCGGACTGGCTGTCTGTTGCCCTGCACTGCTACACAGTGTGGAGTGGGATCAGCTTCTATCCAAGGGGGAATGGTGGGGCTGAGCTCCCAGATCCTGTGTGAGCCAGAACTGAGCCGGGCTGTCTGCCCGCCTGACTCCTAATACACTTTAAATGCAGAGCTGCAGCAGGGATAGGTCCTGGACCTGGCGTGAGCCAGGACTGAATCAGGCTGCTGGCCAGCCTGCTAAAAAATTTACTGGCAAAGGGCGGGGAAGGAATGCGTATAGTCTATAGCATTAACCTATAAGCTTTTGCTTATCGATTAATCGGTTTATCGACTACTGAACTGCAGCAAGAAGATAACTTTTTGTCATGGTAACAGCAAGTCGCTTATACCAGTGTTTCTTAAACTGTGTTCTGCAGCACACTGGTGTGCTGTGAGGCAGTTGGAGGTGTGCCGCAGAGAACAACAAAGTGGCCACCCTTAAAGGGGCAAGTGACCTTTTTTCTCAATAACTTTTAATTCCCCCCCCCCCGAGCCTTTTTTTTTTTTTGCTCAACAAAAAATTCCTGGTGTTTCTCATAAAAAAAATATTGTTTGGTGTTCCTTGGTCTTAAAAAGTTTAGGAAACACTGACTTATACCTTAAGGTCCACAGTGCACTGCTCATCCTGGGCAGTATGCTAGTCCCTGAGTAGGACCACTATAGTGGGATTTTTACTGTAAAACCCACCAAAAATTATAGAGTTGTGATAGATTGGCAGGTTTGGGATTATTTTGGTTCAAAATGCATAGCACAAAAATGTGGTTGACTAATATAAACCTTGTGCTGCCTTCTTATACTGCTGTAGCTGAGAGGGGGAAACACATCACCCACTATGAAAATGCTTTTTTCATGTTTGACATTTTTACATTTCTACTGACAGGCAAAGCCTATGATTTAATCATTCTCCATTTCCCATGACTGTCGAGAAGGGACTGGCCCCTCCTCCACTCAAAGGTCTAATGATTAGAAGGCTATGCAAAAGTTGATAGAGTCAGCATGGTCACTTTTGTAGCATTGTAGAATTTTTTAAAACAAGTTGTTCCAAATGCACTTTGTCTGTGCAATGAATCATAATTGGGAGGTGCTTGATGCTTCTGTGGCTTGAGGGTCCTTTAGGAGCAGGAAGCCACTTCAGGAACTTGCTTGAGAAAACAAAAAGTTATGTCCCACTTGCCCTTTATTGAAACATTTCCCTGAACACCCATGGCCAAGGTTTTCAGCTTCATCAAGAAAAAATAAAGCAGACAGCTCTCCCAGCAACTACTCCCTCCACATTCCATAGGCAAAGCTGGATTAACTCTTCTGGGGGCCAGGGGCTATTTGATTTTGTGGCTCACCCTAGACTATGGGGTGAGGCCAAAAATGAGGGGTTCAGCGTGTGGGAGGGAGTTGCAGGTTGAAGTAGGAGGTTGGTTGTGGAAAGCGACGAGGGCTCTGGCTGAAGGTGTAGACTCTGGAGTGGGGCTGCTGCTGAGGATCTTGGGATGCAGGAAGGGACTCCAGGCTGAGGCTAAGGGGTTTACAGTGCTGGAGGGGCCTCAGGACAGAAGGCTGGGCTGTGGGGTCTGTGGGCTGTGGGGAGTTAGGGTGCTGGAACAGGCTCAAGGCTAGGGCTCAGGGCTGGGGCGTGGGGGTCCAGGAGGGAGTTAGGATGCAGGGCAGAGCTTGGGGCAAGGGTTTGGGGAGCACAGCACTTACCTTTGGGGGGTGTGTGTGTGGGGGGGAAGTATGTGACTCATTGTGGCCTGCACTGCCCTGCACTCGCCTGCAAAGCACCATCCCTACAGCTCCCATTGGCCATGATTCCTGGCCAATAGAAACAATGGCTTTGGAGCCTACAGGTGAGGGCAGCATGGAAAGGGAGCCTCCCCCAGCGCTCACAGCAACATGGCTCCAGTCCAGCTGGGAGGGAGGTTGGCAGCACCCGGAGCCTCCCCTCCCCAGCCAGGCAGGGCCAGATAACACACAGGGGGGCTTTAGGACCTGCAGCACAGGGCCCTGGGCTAAGCGAGCCCCGCAAAAAGATTTGGACATTTGGTGGCCTGGAGATCTTTTTGTGGGGTCCCCCTTTGCCTTGGGCTGCAGCCCCTAATACCCTATTTTTAATTCAGCCCTGCCCGCAGACTTATAAATACATAAAGGTTGTGTCTGCTTATTTCAGCTTAGTTTCCTCTTTCTCTGCTAAGGTCACAGAGGAGCCCTTTGCCAAGGGTTGGTGGCTCATTTTTAGCAGCAGGAGGACAGGCCATTAGGAAGGAAAAAGAAGAAAGAAACAGAGGACCCGATTTAGTTCTCATTGAAATGTATAGGAACTTTTCCATTGACTGGAGCCAGCTCAGTGTGCTAAAGGTTTTGCTTGCAGTGCTTAGCATGTGGAGAAACAAGGGACGTACAAGCATGCTGATCCAAGAAAGGACAAATGGCAGCTGTTTCCTCCTGAAAAGTTGTAAAGAAGCAGCTGTAAAAAAGACAGAGGGAACAATCAGTGGTGAGAGAGAGGACAGGGAACTGGAAGTAGAAGAAATAAGCAAACATCAGATTGGAGGGAATAAGCAGCAGCCCCAACTGGGAAGTGAAACCTTTTTCACCCTTACTGAAGGACATGAGTGAGGTTAACTGCAAGCTCCAATTCCCACCATACACACCAGGACAGTCCCCATAGAAAGAACACAGGGGCTGAAATGGGACTTCAGGGAACCAGAGTAGAACTGCCCCAGCAGAAAATCTGATATAAGCTTCAATACAGTGAAAATGCCACACACACAAAAATAAATAAAAAGAGGAATGGGGGTGACAAGATGAGAGGAAATGGGGCAATAGGACATACCACATCAGGGGAGTCTAGACTTCACCAGACGGCAGAGCAGGCCAAAGTCCCTTTATAGTCCAGGATCCTAAAGGCAGAAAGATGCATTAAAGCCGTCTTTTTCCTCAACACCATCTTCATATTCCATTGAGAGCTTAAAAGCACACAGAGTTGAAGTTCTAAATCTCACTGCACCCACAAGTTGCAGTAGCATTCCCATGTCACCTCCATGTTATCAGACAACAAAGTACTCGCCTTTGTAATAACCACATGGACTTCCCTATATTCCTGGCTTCTGCCTGCCTCATAACATGACACATTGCCGGAAACAGTGCCTTCCAGGTAGGGCTGATCAACACTTCTCTTTTACAAATAAAAAGCTGTTGTGTGGAACAATTGAAAATGTTGTGTGGAACTGTCTGCTTTCCTCAGAAAATTTCATCTTTTGATTGGAAAGCTGAAAAGTTGACAACAGAAAATTATTGGCCATTTTTTCAATTCTGGGCTTTATGACAAAAGGTCAAAATTTTCCACAGGGAAAAAAAAATTCACCAGCTTTACTTACAGAACATTTTGCATCTTCTAGGGTCAGCAAGGAGCTGAAAACTAGCATGGAAAGGGCTGAGCTTGTGATATTTCCAATCTGGCCAGAGCAAGAATATCTGGAGAAAGTCCACTGGTACAAGATTTTTAGCCTCACATCTAGATAAAAGAGAGTCAGAGGGGTCAAGACTTTTTGCTATTCATCCAAATATTTTAAAAAAATTAAATGAATTTGTTACTGCAAAAAATGTGGTGGATTGATTACCCATAAGCTGCTCATTCTCCACTGAAAAATTATTATAGGTGGGACTACCTACTATTGAGGTTGTTTGTCACTTCCCATCATAAGATCCTGTTTCAGTTGCTCATAACTTTGCCAGACTTTAATTTTTTGGGCTGAAGTTTTCCACGCTGGGTGTCTGCCTCTGGCTGAACCTTTTGGAAAATAGTGGGGGCAAGGTCGTCGGGGAGACATTGTTTTGTTTTGAACCTGCTTCAGCAAATGGGTGGAGTAAATGACATTTCAAGGTCTCCTCTAGCCCTACATTTCAATAATTCTATGATTAACAACAAAACCATCAACCATCCTTTTTCTCAGAACAGCCTTCCTCAGTCTTAAAATGTTCATTTCAGCTTTTTTCTGTAACGTTAGAGCCAAAAGGGGGAGGAGGCGAAAAATCCTAACGGTATTTAGATGAAGTACAGAAATGAGATTGTATAGACGAAGGGCCAGTAAAGGAGTCATTTTAACTGTTTACTTTCAGTTTTGCTTCCTAATATAGACTTTGCCTGACATACACGCATTGCATATAGTCTGTGTATTTTACTTTCAGTTTGAATTGCAAGTAATTTTAGTCAGGGCTCCATCTAACCATTTGTTTTCAGACATTTGCCAGATCTATTTTCACAGTCTCACGGACAACAATCCGTTCATGTTAATGATGTTCCCTTATTTCTCCCCACACACACACTTTTAAAGGATTCCACAAATAAGATAATGCCACACATATGTATTACTAATGATTTAATTGCTGAATTCATAGAAGACACTGCTTTGGAACTGCTGGGGTAAACAGTGTATCATGATATATTTCGCACATGATAATGCAATCAGAAAAAATAGAGAAAGGAGGAGGGAACACATACATTCTGTGATGCTGGGAAGTTATTGAAATTTTAGAGCCAACTGACAATCTAGAGGGGAAAATTACCCTGTCTTCCCTAGTGGAAACTCCAGTTGAAAATTGTTATCTGCTTCCAGCTGACAACTAAATTTTGAGAGACAACATTTAGTACACACCAGCAATGACCAGAAGAAACTACTATGGGCAAGTGTTCTATTTTCAACCAGAAAGTCTAGTCAAAAAGGGCAGCTGATGGTGTCTGCTCAAATCTACTGACTGGACACCCAAAGTCTGGTAACCATGGGTAGGAGAGGCATGAAGGCACCATGCCAATACCCATGCCAGCCGCTACCCAGCCAGAGCCACCTCCTACCTGCATCTGCAGCTCCTGGCCCTGGCTCTGGTTCCTCCTGACCCATTCCTCCCTTCCATTAAGGGAGGGAGTCAGAGTGGAAAAGCAGTGAGTGACAGAGGGAGGGAGAAAGAGGAGTGAATCAGGGTGGGGCCTCAGGAGGAAGGGACAGGGCAGGAGCAGGCTCTCGGGGAAGAAGCAAGGCTGGGATAAGGCCTGGGGGGAATGGGCAGGTCCTCCAGAGAAAAGACTGGGGAAGGGGAAATTCTGGCACTCCTGTTGGAGTGTCTGATTTTTAAATATTACAGAGTTGGCAACCCTAGTTGAAATTAGGAGAGATCAGCTGAAACTTGCTCTTGTCTGAATTGCCTTCAATTTACTTAATATTAGAGCGGGTGAGAAAATTGAAGAGGGAAGGATGTTCCATGGAAAACTCTGGCTTTTAAGCAAAAAATCAACTCCCAAAAGTTTCTGGGTAAAAACTTTGATTCAGAAATGCTGCCACAATGGCTTATGGGTATTGTAGTTTAGGTGCTTTGTGTCCCCATTTTCCACTATGGGTTGATTACGTCTCCCAACTACCTCAGTGTTGGGGTGTTCCATAGCCAAGGGGGAACAGAAGTCTAGACAGGTCAAGTGATTTGGCCAGATTTCTGTTATAGGTCAATGACAGAGCTGGAAATGGAACTCGGGTCTCCTGAATCCTATTCCAATGGCCCATCCACTGTAAGCTGATTAAAGGAATCTCAGACCAGAACCTAACAGACAGGTGCTGACATCATAAATAAGACCTTTGCTGGTAATCTCAGGAAAAAGGAAAAGGACTTACCTGGGCACTGTTTCTATCTTGCCACTGACAGAACGTGTAACCTTGGTTAAGTCAAATAACCACATTGTGCCCCAGTTTCCTCATCTGTAAAATGGGGATATTTTTTCCTCCTTTGAAATCACAGGTGAAAGGGACTTTCTCAGTGCAAGGTGTTCATTATTACTATTACAGCTGATGAAATATTTTGAAAGAATTTTTTGGTTAAAAATGCAATTTTATCAAAATCAAAATCAATCATTTTTTAATTTTTGGAAGAAAAATATTCCGGATTCAATTAAACATTCATATAAGAGCTTGGTATTGTTCCAGTTTTATCCTTAAGCAGCCTGTTATGCCTTGATCTTTGTGTTGGGGCAGAGTAGGGCCATTTTGATTAGATTTCCCTGCTGAGTTCTAGTCCCTCTATGCTGTCAGAGCAGTAAAAAGGAGACAGAACACACTTTAGAATTGGGGCCTTCCATTATAAGATCATAGCAACAGGGATGTGTCTAGTTATATGTTTGTAAAACATCTTGCACCATTTTGGAGCAGTGAGGAAATAAGAACCAATAAAAAATCAAATTAAAATAGCAGATTCCACCCCTGGCTGAAAAAGAGAGTCACACATGGGAAAGCACAGAGAATGGAAATTAGCCTTCTGATACCACTATTCTGAATGCTGAGAAGCTAATATGGGCACAAGGGGATTTCCCCAGTGATGGGAAAACCACAGAATAATCTCAGAACAATAGGGCCTGTGAGAACTAAATTCTGGCTTCCTCTACCACCACCTCCACAAGGCTTAAGTATCTCAGAAGAAAATATTGTACCATCCAGAGTCTGCAGCTTTGTGCAGTCACAATCAACTGATGGGTGATTAAAGTGAGCGGCTTCAAATAGACACTGGTGTCTTATTAATGTACAGGAGAAATACTGTTTTCTGCTGCCTGGCGCCAGCCCTGCATTCAGTCTAATCCCTGGAGTCTTTGGCATCTTTCTCCATCAGTGTGGAAAATGGATACAGTAATACTTGCCTATTTCCAGGTGCTTTAGAAATGAAGCAAAGTTTCTAAAGTCCTTTCAGAATATGGGACAGAAGGTGATATCTAAGAATAAACATTATTTTATTTTTATCCTGTAACATTTGCCCTCTCCCAAAGAAGAGTGAGATGGGTATAAGGTGGTAGAGTAGTACAGCATCTACAGAGTGTTGCATCAGATTGCTGTGGGTCAAGACAAAATAGGTCTTGAAGTGTACCCAAAAGAAGGGAAATTCTATTGAAGGATGAGCTTGCAATATTATCTGATTTTTTAAAGGCTTAATTAGATGAAATTTGGGTCTCACTATGGGTATGTCTACACTACAGTGTTATTTCGAAATAGCTTATTTCGAAATAACGCGTCTATACACAAAATGCATTTCGAAATAGCGTTTTGCTATTTCGAAATAGCGTGTCCACACTGAGTGGACGCTGAATCGCATTTAAGGCTGGTTGGAACCAGCTCCGGCAGGGCACCAGGTCAGGACTTACTGTGTGGGGCTGCTGCCTGAGGCTATCTGAGGTCTGTGCTTAAAGGGACCCCTCCGGACAGCCAGTTCTCAGGTTTCCCTGCTTGCTTGTCTACCTCGATGATGGACAGCAAAGCATTTTGTCTCTGCGTGCTCTGATTGCCCTCACTTGGGACACCACAGCACTCTGCAACATGGAGCCAGAGCTGCCCATGGGCATGCTGGTGCTTCTCTTGGATGCGTTGCTGCGAGCCTGGTTGCACTTTCTGCAGGCTGCCATCCGGGAGGTCCATCGGGGGGCTGTCAGGATCCAGGAGGCCCTGCAGGAGAGCTTCTACCCTGAGGAGCACTAAGAGCCTCCCTGGTCTGCCCCACTGGGGGCTTGTGCCCCATTCCTCCCTCATGTCCTTCCACTTACCCCTCCCTAACCCCCCTTCCTGATGTCAAATAAAATACACGTATTTTCATGAACACAAACTCTCTTTATTTAACAAAACTGAGGGGGAGGGAATGAAACTCTGGGGAGGCTGGGGAAAGGAGGCGGGAGAGGGGAGAAGAGAGGGTGGGAGAGGGGAGGGGGAAACCTGGGAGGAGGGAGCTGGAAGGGGGAAGCAAGGGGAAGAAGGGGGAGGGGAAGCTCAGGGCTCAGGGTTGGGGGTCTGCTGGATCAACTTGATTGTCATGCAAACCTGCTCCTGGGTTTGCATGTGGCCTTTGGTGGCCAGGCTGGCAGCTGTCCTGCCATAGATGGCCGCGTTCCTCCATCTAGTGCAGAGATCATGGATGTTGGGGGCATCCCCCCCAAACCTGAATAAGGTCCATGATCTCCACCCTGGACCAGGAAGGTGCCTGCCTTTTCCGGGCTCTTGCATGCTCCTGGGAGCTGGCAGACTGCTCCTGGGGAGTGGTGGAGGGCTGGCTGCCAGTGGCTTGCTGGCTTATGTTTTGGGGCCACTGGGTCAGGGGCAGTGACTGCTGGCTCTGGGCTGGCAGGCTTGGAGCTGGCACAGGCACTGTGGCCAGAGTCAACCCCTTTAAGGACTCCGGGGATGGGGGAAGGAGTGGAGTGTTCTTGTTTGAGGCTGGAGTGGCCACCAGGGCACCCTGGGAGGGCTGGAGGCCCCCTATTTCGAAATAAGTGTCTACACAGCACTTATTTCAAAATAGCTATTTTGAATTTGGCGTTATTCCTCATAGTATGTGTTTACCAAATTTGAAATAAGTGCTCCGCTATTTTGAATTTATTTATAACACTAGGAAAGTTATTTAGAAATAAGGGCTGTTATTTCGAAATAACTTTGCTGTGTAGACATTGCCTATGAGATTAGAAGCCTGATTCTGATCTTGCTGACTCTGGGTGAATTCAGGAGTAACACTACTGAATTCTTGTGAGTGACACTGATGCAAAAGTCAACATAAGTGAACACAGAGCAACGTTCTTTCAGTTAATTAAAATCTGAAGCTCAGGACTTTGGACCTTATCCTTATGGGGAAACCCTGTTTAATTTAATGGGAAAAATAACTTTGGTATAGTTATTGTTAAGAATACCTATAAGAAGGATTCCATTCTCAGTTAAGATTTTTAGATATTAGCTTTTGCCATGCTTTCTACAGAATCCTGATGTATTTCTGTAAAACCCTCTTGGTTTCATACCTGTTGCATCTCATTGAATTTTTCCATGCAAACATGCAAATTGAAACCACAGAAAATATTTTCATGCACTCCCCATCCTACAAAGCAAACCCACTAAGTTTCACCCAGCTCTAGCCAGCTGAGACATAACTGCATAGTATAGATGTCAGTTGGCCATAGCAGGGAAAGATGTAGCAGAACCAGAAGTCAGTTTTTAAGTAGGAATAATATATAAAGTGTATATATAAATATATATATATTTACCTGCTGGGAAGTCAGTGCATGTCTCTTAGATTTGGTACTTTATCTTTGCAGGTCACCATTAATAGATTCCAATAAAGGTCATAATGTTAATATGTAATGTTTGGTAACTCTACTCATCATAAATGATTAGGGCCCAACAAATTCTGCTTTGCTTAAAATGAGGGTTACTCTTATTAAGTTCAATGTGAGTTGTGTATCCACTTATGCTAAGGTTGAATTTTGCCCTTTTCCCATCTTTTCGATGGGGTCTTTCAAGGACTTTTTTGTTGTCTTTTGTTTAAAAAAAAAAGGATGATGGAAAAATGTGTATCCTATCAAGTATTATGAAACTGTGTGGGCTGGAGAAGGCTCAGTTTTTAATAAAGGAAACATTCACTGCATCCCGTTTCAAGGACTTCTGCAAGATAGAAACTAGGAGGCAAGCAGGAAACTGTGGCCTTTCTCCTGCTTGTTCTCACATTGCTCTCAGACAGTTACATTTTTCTAAGCAAAAAATAAACTGGACAGTACTGGTTTTTTCTCCCCTATTTTTTATCCACATACATGTATCTGTCAGACATTTCCTTACTTCCGCTTGGGTCAAAACATGGCATTGTGTAGTACAAAGGCTACAAAACAGCCATCGGATTTTCAAGTGTTCCCAGTTAACTTGTCACAAAGCAAGTAATGGGCTACTCTTTTTCAGCTTCTCTGAGAACACCCTTTGGAAAGGCCCATTAGAATGTAGACAAAGAATGAGAAACTTTCTATAACCAAATTTGCAGAGTTAGAATAGTCTTGCATAGTAATGCCTGGCGAAGCCTATTGGCTTCATTCCACTTAAATTGTATCGGATTTTTCCATACAGGCAATATAGGTATCCACAACTTCAGGCTCAGTTAGTTCTTCTCCCCTCTCCCACCTCCCCGCCCTCCAAACATACACATTCTGTTTCCTCCTTACGGTTTTCATCTGCTAGTACATCTCTGTCTGATTTGTCATAATTTCATGTTGACATATGTAAGACAATTGCAGCTGCTCGTTACGAAGAATGCAAACAGGGATCTGTCATCTCTCCCTCTCCCTCCCGCCTCCCTCTTCCCCTGGAGATGGATTTCATTTGGAATGAACGGTCCATCACCCTGAGAATTTTCTGCAACTTGCCCGCTTGGAGGGCTGGCAGATGATTCTTTGTCAGTCAGCTCATTGTTGGAAATTGCAGTTTATGCTCAGGCTACATGCTCGTCCTTGCAATGTGTATATATTTATGCAGTCTCCTGCCTGATGCAAACAGAGTTCCTCTCATCGCACAGAAAGAGGATATGAGCTCATTCAGAAGGAATCTGAGCTCTGGGGTGCCCTGCTAACTTAATCCGAGCATCCCCTGCATGCCCCTTCTTCAGAGAGTGTGGAAGAAAAGAAAAGTGCAGAGCTCTTGGCCTTTAATAAGCAGGATAATATATTTCAGAGAGGAACTCAGACAGGAGAGGAAATGAACTTGGCTAGACGGTCACTTATAATAAAAAGGGAAGGGGCAGTGGAGGAAAGGGGAATTTGCAAAACTCACTCCATTATTTAATGTAAATATATTTGGCTGGATAAAGACAGGCAGATATAATCATAAGAAGCGAAGTAAGACTAAAGGCCATCACCATTTCCCTTTAGAGACACATTTAGCAACATAGTGACGTTTACTAGTCTGCAAAGGAGCAACCAGATTATCGGTTAAGTGGCTTCTGATTGTCAAAATCAGTGATCATTTAAATGAAACACTAGGATCCCAATCCTGCAACACCCCATTAACTTCAGTGGGGGGGGGTCCATTTGTATGGATTCAGGTACACTGCAGGACTGGAAACCAAAACTATGAGAAGCTTTAAAATATACTGAATGATTGTATATGTATTTACATATCTATGAATGAAATACATTGTGTGTGGTGAGTTCTAAAGGTTTTATCATCATGTGCTTAGCTGGCTGCGTTACTCAAGAGCAGTAAAATAATGGTTGAATGATGTATAACCAGAAGAACAGCAAGGAGAAATAGAGACCTGGTCAGTGATTTCCTGAATCCCAGTACAGCATCTTAAACACAAAAATATTCTACTGCTTTGGAGAACTTGTCTGATCATACCTATAGTGTCCAACCCTGCTCCAACTGAGGCCAATAGCGAGTCTGCATTTAATGCTAGTGGGAGCAGAATTGGGCCCATAGTAGATATGAGTTGATATGGAATAGACATATCAGCTCTTTGCAGCATAGGCAGTGTTGTGCATGCCTGTGGTTTTATCACGAGTCTGATTATATTTGATATTGTTTTAAAGCCCCAGCTCCTGGAGTCCTGTGATTGTGTGAGCATTTCAACTTTCCTTAAAAAAAAATTCTAGCTCTCATAGTTGAGAAAAATGGAAAATGTGAACAGAAGATCAAAAAAAAAAGAAGCCACGCTATTTTTTTGCTCTCATTTTCCAAGCCAGTCATGAGTATTTCCACCATGATTCATGACTTTTTATACTCTTGGTGTTGGCAGTACTATTCATGTTCCCATTTTTTACATAATTTCTTTCTGTGAAAGATTATTGTTTTTCCAAATGTAAGTGATTTATTCCACAACACTTTTAACATTTTTTGTTATATTGAAATGTCATTTCATTTTTTAAATAAGACTCTAAAAATAATTTTAATATATTGAAATATTTGTAAAAAATACGTTATTAAGCTGAATGCAAATTTAATTAAAACATTTTTTAAAACAGAAAAGTATATATAATGTATGATAGACAAAATGTTTTTGTTTTAAAATATGAGGGGGAAAAAATCAAGTGAAAATTATTTTGGATATATGCTTTTTTTTCTGGTAATTTTGGGTGCTTCTGTTTTTGAGTCCTCAGCTTGAATTACCTTGAAGAAACATGATTTTCAGAAAGTCTTTGATTGTAGTTGTGAGCACTCCACACTTTCTGAAAATCTGACATCACTATGGTCTCAAATTGGGCACCCACAATTGATGCATCCAAAATTACTAGTCACTTCTAAAAATCTTAGCTACGATTAACTGTGCTCTACAAAGGGGAAAAATAAATTTGTTCTATATTGTGCTTTGTTTTTTGCTTCTTGAAGTTCTGAAAACATTTTTTGTTTATTTGTTTTATAGCAATTCTTTTTTCTTACAGTGTTTTTACTCAAGAAAAATCAAGAATATCAAATCTGGGCCTCTTCATGAGCTTCTTAAACCTTAACTGAAAAAGGAGGGAGAATTAATTCTTTAGCAAAAATTCCCTGTCTCCCAAGAGTTTACTAGGTATTAAAGTTAAATGTATGGGTTTTTTTAAAGGCGAACTTTAAATGATTTGACTAAAGATCTCTTTTTTTTTCAAATACTCATATTTCTGTCTCTTCTCATTTGATAATTCCACTACTTCTCTAGTCATCTACAGAGTTCCAGGGTGGAAAACACTTTATATTTGAAAAACAGCAGAAAGAAACTCCTTTGGGAAAGGGAAACAGAAAACATTCACGCTTTTATACATTACAGAGAAGCAAAATGGTCACCGACTTATTTCAAGTCACCTTTATGGTATAATTTCAAAGTACCCTGTGCTTCCATTTTCCATAAAATTAATAAGTACTTCAAAATATAATGAGCTCAGAGGCATTAAATGAGCAGAACTACATCAGCCACAACTCTCTACAAAAGTCCTTCATTGGTCCCCATCTCACTACAGATTTTAACTAGTCAAGCTGTCAAAGACAAAAATGACAGATAGACAAAAACTGGTAAGTTCAGTCTTAGCCTGTTTCTAAAACAAACATTGTTTTCTGCATGGCTGTGATAAATGAGTGGCTTAGAGTACACGGCAAATGGAAGAAATTGGCAGAGAATTTGTTTCCCAGTACTAGATGATGCCCTGTGTTTATCCTCCCCATAAGAAGCATTTTTCATTTCTTTATGTTACTAATCAATAAAGTCTAGCTACAAACGAACAAATATGGGCTGGGGACCTTCTTAACCACTTTAAAGTCCTTCCTCTAGTCTCACTTCTCTGTGTTATCTGTAGAAAACTGCCAACTCATCATAGCTAGGCAGATGGAAATAATAGATTACTGATAGGATGGGGATTGTCCTTTTAGTTCTATGTTTGTACAGTATTGCGCACTAAGGGTGTCCCATTCCATGACTGGGACCCCTGGCAACTACAATAATAGATATAATAAAACTGATAACATTTATATTGTGAATTCAGATCTTTTTTAAAAAATACAAATCCTATGAACACTTTGATTCTATTGCTTTTACCCAGGATTCTTCCCACCTCATTCTCCTGCCTTCTCTCCACTGCAAGAGATTGAAGTCGGAATTATCCTGGCACCAGTGAAGTCACTTCACTGGCGCTAGGACAATTTACCCCCTTTGATTTTCACCCCTTTGTTCTGAAATGATGTTGTTTTTAACTGTTTTTCACCTTAAACTAATCAAGAAGGCCAATTCTGGCCTTCCCAGCTTCTGTTGGACAAGCCAGCAGCATTAAGGGCATGTCTACACCAGGAAATTATTTCAAAACAACTACATTCTAAATAATAACTCCTGAAATATCTATTTTGAAATAAGTGTTATTCCCCGAGGAAAGCAGGAGTACAGATTTTGAAATAACCAGCCCGTTATTTTTAAATGGGCTTGGTAGTGTGGACACGCCACTTATTATTTTGAAATAAGAGTGGTTATTTCAAAGTAACTCCCTAGTGTAGACCAGGGCTAATTGTGAACACAAGCATTTTAATTAAAGGGGTGAGATTACTGAATCTTTTTCAAAGATGTTTATTAGATTTTACTCTCTTAGTTCTTGTGATGTCACCATTGTATTAGTTCTCTAGTCCAAGCACCTAAATAGGACCTGAATTAATAATGTCAAAAACAAGCACAATAGAAAAAAGAAAAAGAAACATCTTTTACATCTTCTTTACACATCATAAAGAAGCAAATACTGGCACAAGTCTATTTTTGTCCTTTAAAAGTCATTACTTAACATAGATTATAAACTCCTCAGATCAGAGACTATGTCTGCCTATGTACATCAGCCAGCAAAATGGGGCCCTGATCCTGACTGGTATTACAACAACAACAACAAAAATTAATACATAATAATAATTAATAATGAATATAATAGTTACTTCAGAAAAACAAAAACAAGAAAATATGTTAAATGAATGTTAATGTTGCAAAGTGATCAAACATTAGGAAATGTCAAAATTAAGACTGCCTGTGCTATCTTAATTTGACCCCCTTATGTATATGAATTATGATATAGTCTTTAATTTCTATTTTTTTCATAGGAGCCCTGCCTCATTCAATAAAATGGACATGCTCTAGGGATGAATCAGGATTATGTAGTAAAGGAGACAGTTGTTTGTAGAGCCCCTGCCTCATTTGTTGCAGAAGCTGGAAGGTGTAGCTGACTGCAGAAAGAGAAAAGATGGGGTCATGGTTAAGCCAGTTGAGTGCTACCCTGGAGAACTGGATTCTATCCTTGTCTCTGTCTCAAAGTTCCTATGTGATTTGAGTCAAGCCATTTAAACCAAACTTTTCACACATACTCAGGGTGTGTTCCTTATTTTCTGGGCCACGTGGTTTGCAGAAGGGCTGAGCACTCAGCTGTAAATGAAGTCAGAGGGAGCTGTGCTTTGAATAATAAGCACTGTAAAAAGTCAAGCCCTAGATGTATCTTGTTAGTGGATACAAGTTAGTGGGCACTTTTTTGCTTTTCATCTCTCTGTGTCTCTGTTCCTCGTCTTCTACAATGGGGATGATAATATCACCTATTCTCCCAGGGGTGTTGGAAGACAAATTATGTAATGTTTGTGAAGCACTCAGATATTATAGTGATGAGCACCATAGGCAAACCCATGACAACATTAATAATTCAGGCTTGAACAGTGTTCAGTAAATAAGCTCTGTCCCTATCATATTTACTCATGAGGGTAAAAAATAATATCAAATAACTGCCCATTCAAGGAGCATAACTGTATACAAATAAATTAATTGATGCTCACAAGTAACATGCACTCAGTTACTCACAGTATTCTGAGAGTGACTGCTTTTAGTCAGAGCAGCATATCCTTTGTATCAACAGCATGATATACAGTTAGTAATAGTAATAACAAGAGCTAGTCAGGAAATGTTTTTTATTTTTGTAAAAATGTCTCACAAAATCTTTCTTCCATTTTGTCTCAGAATTTTCTTTGAAATGTTTATGGCTAATTGAAAAATGAAGACTCAAAACTGATTTAGATTTTGGGACTAGAGTGGGGGTAGTTTTTTTCTTCAGTTTACTTTTTTTTTAATGAAATCTCCAAAACTTCCTAGGGCTACATCTACACTTGCTCCCCAGTTCAAACTAGGGATGCAAAGGTAGGCGACGAAATTGCTAATGAAGCAGGGATTTAAATATCCCGCGCTTCATTAGCATGATCTCGCCGGCGCGTTACTCCGCTCAACAGCTGTTTCGAAAGTGAAAGTGCGCGCCAGGATGCGTTAGTTCGAACCAAACCCCTTGGTTCGAACTAACGTTACCCCTCATTTTTTGAGGAGTAATGTTAGTTCGAACCAAAGGCTTTGGTTCAAACTAACATGTCCTGGCACGCACTTTCACTTTTGAAACAGCTGTTGAGCGGAGTAACGCACCGGCCAGATCATGCTAATGAAGCACGGGATATTTAAATCACCGCTTCATTAGCAACTAGTTCGAACTAAGGAGCAAGTGTAGACATACCCCTAGGAAAACAATTTTTTGATGTGCAAATTTCATTGCCAAGCTAGCAGATGTCAAAAAATTCAACTAGATCCAGCAATAACAGTTGTTTGCTACATAAAAATTCAATAAAAATCAGTTCTTTGCATTTCTCTCCTGCTCTCCATTTAAAAGTTTACATCAAGAACGGCCATACTGGGTCAGACTAATGGTCCATCTAGCCCAGTATCCTGTCTGCAGACAGTGGCCAATACCAGATGCCCCAGAGGGAGGGAAAACAACAGGTAATCTTCACATGTGCCCTCTCCTGTCACTCATTTCCAGACAAACTAGGGATACCATTCCTACCCATCCTGATTAATAGCCATTGATGGACCTAACCTCTATGAATCTATCTAGCTCTTTTTTGAACCCTGTTAAAGTCCTAGCCTTCATTGCATCCTCTGGCAAGGAGTTCCACAGGTTGACTATGTGCTGAGTGAAGAAAAACTTCCTTTTGTTTGTTTTAAACTTGCTGCCTATTAATTTCATTTGGTGATCCCTAATTCTTATATTGTGGGAATAAGTAAATAACTTTTCCTTATTAACTTTTTCCACACCACTCATGATTTTATAGACCTCTATCATATTCCTCCCTTACTTGAAATGAGGCGACCACATCTATACGCAGTATTCAAGATGTGAGCATACCATGGTTTTATATAGAGGGAATAAGGTATTTTCTGTCTTATTCTCTATCCCTTTTTTAATGATTCCTAATATTCTATTTGCTTTTTTGACTGCCGCTGCACACTGAGGGTACATCTAGATTACATCCCTTTTCTCAAAAAAGGAATGTAAATTAGACACTTCAAAATTGCAAATGAAGCCGGGATTTAAATTTCTCGTGCTTCATTTGCATAATGGTGGCCGCTGGGTTTTTTTGAAAAGGGGCTTTTCGAAAGAAAAAAGGCTGCTTAGATGGGGATCATTCAAAAATAAAACCCTTTTTCGAAAGATCCTGTACTCCTCATTTTTTCAGGAGTACAGGATCTTTTAAAAAAGGGGTTTATTTTTGAACAATCCCCATCTAAACAGCCTTTTTTCTTTCAAAAAGCCCCTTTTTGAAAAAAACTGCGGCCACCATTATTCAAATGAAGCATGGGAAATTTAAATCCCGGCTTCATTTGCAATTTCAAAGTGTCTAATTTACATCCCATTTTCGAGAAAAGGGATGTAATCTAGACGTACCCTGAATTGATGTTTTCAGAGAACTATCCACAATGACTCCAAGATCTCTCTCTTGAGTAGTTGTAGCCAAATTAGTCACCATCATATTGTATGTATAGTTGGGATTATTTTTTCCAAAGTGCATTACTTTACATTTATCAACATTAAATTTCATTTGCCATTTTGTTGCCCACTTAGTTTGGTAAGATCTTTTTGAAAGCTCTTCACAGTCTGCTTTGGTCTTAACTATCTTGAGCAGTTTGGTATCATCTGCAAATTTTACCACCTCACTGTTTACCCCTTTCTCTAGATCATTTATAAATAAGTTGAATAGGATTGGTCCCAGCACAGACCCTACTAGTTGCCTCTCTCCACTCAAAAAACTGACCATTTATTCCTACTCTTTGTTTCCTGTCTTTTAACCAGTTATCAATCCATGAAAGGACCTTCCCTCTTATCCCATGACAACTTACTTTACTTAAGAGCATTTGGTGAGGGACCTTGTCAAAGGTTTTCTGGAAATCTAAGTATACTATATCCACTGGATCCCCCTTGTCCACATGTTTGTTGACCCCCTCAAGGAACACTAGCAGATTAGTAAGGCATGATTTCCCTTTACAGAAACCATGTTGACTTTCCCTCAACAAATTATGTTCATCTATGTGTCTGCCAATTTTATTCTTTACTATAGTTTCAACTAATTTGCCCAGTTCTGATGTTAGACTTACCGGTCTGTAATTGCAAGGATCTCCTCTACAACCCTTTTTAAATGTAGCCGTCACATTAGCTATCTTCCAGTCATTAGGTTTGGAAGCTGATTTAAAGGATAGGTTACAAACCACAGTTAATAGTTCCACAGTTTTCCATTTGAGTTCTTTCAGAACTCTTGGGTGAATGCCATCTGGTCCGGGTGACTTGTTATTGTTAAGTTTATCAGTTTGTTCTAAAGCCTCCTCTAATGACACCTCAATCTGGGACAATTCCTCAGATTTGTCACCTAAAAAGAATGGCTCAGGTTTGAGAATCTCCCCAATATCCTCACCTGTGAAGACTGAAGCAAAGAATTCATTTAGCTTCTCTGCTATAAGTTTATCATCTTTGAGTGTTCCTTTAGCATCTCAATCATCCAAGGGCCCACTGGTTGTTTAGCCAGCTTCCTGCATCTGATGTACTTAAAAAACATTTTGCTATTACTTTTTGAATGTTTGGCTAGCTGTTCTTCAAACTCCTTTTTGGATTTTCTTATATTTTTACATTTAATTTGGCAAAGTTTATGCTCCTTTCTATTTTCCTCACTAGGATTTGACTTCCACTTTTTAAAAGATGTCTTTTTATCTGAGTGTCACTGCTTCTTTTAGTTGGTTGCTAAGCCATGGTGGCACTTTTTTGGTTCTCTTACTGTGTTTTTTAATTTGGAATATACATTTCAGTTGGGCCTCTATTATGGTGTCTTTGGAGCTTGCAGAGATTTTACTTTTGTCACTCTACCTTTTAATTTCTGTTTAACTAACTTCCTCATTTTTGTGTAGTTCCCCTTTCTGAAATTAAATGCCATGGTGTTGGGCTGCTGAGGTGTTTTTCCCACTACAGGATTGTTAAATTTTACTACATTATGGTCACTATTTCTAAGCGGTCCAGTTATATTTACCTTTTGAACCAGATCCTGCACTCCACTTACGACTACATCAAGAATAGCCTTTCCCATTGTGGGTTCCAAAACCAGCTGCTCCAAGAAGCAGTCATTTAAGTTATCAAGAAATTTTATCTCTGCATCCTGTCCTGAGGTTACGTGTACCCAGTCAATATGGGGATAGTTGACATCCCCCACTATTATTGATTTTTTTATTTTGATAGCCTCTCTAATCTCCCTTAGCATTTCATAGCTGCTGTCACTGTCCTGATCAGGTGGTCAATAATATATCCCTATTGCTATATTCTTATTATTGGAGCATGGAATTAGTATCCATAGAGATTCTATGGAACACTTTGGCTCATTTAAGATTTTTACTTCATTTGATTCTACATTCTCTTTCACATATATTGCCACTCCCCCACCAGCACGACTTGTTCTGTTCTTCCAATATATATTGTACCCTGGTATGAGCGTGTCCCATTGATTGTCCTCATTCCACTAAGTTTCCATGATGCCTATTATATCAATATCCTCCTTTAAAACTAGGCACTCTAGTTCACCCATTTTACTATTTAGACTTCTAGCATTTGTGTATAAGCACTTTAAAAATTTTTCACTATTTATCTGTCTGCCATTTCCTGATGTGTTAGACTCTTTTTCATTTGATGGTGTCTCATCTGAGCTGACCCATTCTTCCCTCCTCTCCTCCTGACTAGAACATAAAGCATCTCTATTAATAGACCCTCCCCTAATAGATGTCTCTGTCCGATCCATGTGCTCCTCCACACCTGTGGGCTTCCCCCTAGTCCTTAGTTTAAAAACTGCTCTACAACCCTTTCAATGTTAAGTGCCAGCAGTCTGGTTCCATTTTGGTTTAGCTGGAGCCCATCCTTCCTGTATAGGCTCCCTCTATCCCAAAAGTTTGCCCAGTTCCTAATAAATCTAAACCACTCCTCTCTACACTATCATCTCATCCATGCATTGAGACTCTGAAGCTCTGCCTGCCTACCTGGCCCTGCACATGGAACTGAAAGCATTTCAGAGAACACTACCATAGAGGTCCTGGATTTCAATCTCTTTCCTAGCAGCCTAAATTTGGCCTCTAGAACCTCTCTCCTACTCTTCCCTTTGTTATTGGTACCTACATGTACCATGACCACCAGCTCCTCCACAGCACTACACATAAGTATATCAAGATGTCTCGAGAGATCCTCAACCTGCACACCAAGCAGGCAAATCACCATACGGTTCTCCCGGTCATCACAAACCCAGCTGTCTATGTTTCTAATGATCAAACCCCTCATTACTAACACCTGCCTTTTCCTAATGACTGGAGTTCCCTCCCCTGGAGATGTATCCTCAGTGCGAGAGGATATCATAACATCCTCTGGAAGGAGGGTCCCAACTATGGGATCATTTCCCTCAGTTCCAGTTGAATGTTCTCCTTCCCTGTGCCTTTCATCTCCTTAACAGCACAAGGTCTGTCTGACTAGAGGTGGGACAGTTCTACAGTGTCCCGGAAAGCCTCATCTATGTACTTCTCTGCCTCCCTTAGCTCCTCCAGTTCAGACACCCTGGCCTCCAAAGCCCGACCGCGGTTTCTGAGGTCCAGGAGCTCCTTGTACCGAATGCACACATATGCTACCTGTCCATAGCATGGGAAACAGCATTGTATCCATTTTACTGATGGGCAAAGAGATTAATGAGATTTGGCCAAAGACAACAATAGGTCTACATAAGAACTAAGAAGAAAACACTTCTTCTTAAGCATGTGCTTTAACCACAAAACCATCCTTACTTCTGCAAGACCAGGGAGACATTTTAGTTGAAGATAATGAGTTGTAAAGACAGTTGGAAAACCTTCCAGAATTTTCCTTTACAAGCAGGGAAAGCAAGAGGAGGTGGACAGAAAATTTATCATGAGAGGCTTATTTGCAGAGATGTTTAAATGTGAACACTGGTCCCATTTGCATTTGTTTTGCTCTAGTAAATAAACATGTGCATGTGCCTAAGTGGTCTGAAATACATCTCCCTCAGTGAAAGCATCCTTCACACTGCTGCTGGTACAGAGAGGAGCGGAGATGTTATACCTGTGCAACCCTGCTGATGGCCTGAGTGCTAGGCTTTTAGCCGTCAGGAAAAAGTCAGCCATTATTTACCCCAATTTTGACGCTGTCCCTAACTTGGACTAAATGAAAAATAATTGGCTTGAAAGTCCACTAGCTCAGGAAATGACACTTAGCACAGGATAGAATTAATCTTTAGGAACCTGAGGCTAATAGGACAAAGTGTACAAGAGATGATGGGCCAGTCAAGAGGGGCTACTGGGCAGGTCATGGAGAGGGATGCAAAAACTGAGCTTCTCATATTTTCCTAACTTTAAGTTCCACTCTCTGGGTACATCTACACTACAGTGTTAATTTCGAAATATCTTAGGGTATGTCTACACTAGCTCGTTAGTTTGAGCTAGGTAGGCAAATGAGGGCAACCAGAGTTGCAAATGAAGCCTGGGATTTAAATATCCTGGGCTTCATTTGCATCTTTCCGAGTGCCGCCATTTTTAAATCCCCCTTAGTCCGAACTCCGTGCCCGCAGCTACACGCGGCACGGAGTAGGTAGTTCAAATTAGAGACCCTAATTCGAACTACTGTTACTCCTCGTGGAACGGTACTGGTAGTTTGAATTAGGATCTCTAATTCGAACTATCTACTCCGAGCCGCGTGTAGCCGCGGGCACGGAGTTTGGACTAAGGGGGATTTAAAAATGGCGGCGCCTGGGAAGATGCAAATGAAGCCCGAGATATTTAAATCCCGGGCTTCATTTGCAACTCCGGTTGCCCTCATTTGCCTACCTAGCTCGAACTAACGAGCTAGTGTAGACATACCCTTATTTCAAATAAGCTATTTCGAAATAACGCATCTACCACAAACTGCATTTCGAAATAGTGTTTTGCTATTTCGAAATAGCATGTCCACACTGAGTGGACTCTGAATCACATTTAAGGTCAGGAGTTACTTTGTGTGGCTGCTGCCTGAAGCTATCTGAGGTCTGTGCTTAAAGGGACCCCTCCCCCCCGGACAGCCGGTTCTCAGGTTTTCCTGCTTGCTTGTGTACCTCGATGAGGGACAGCAAAGCAGTTTTGTCTCTGTGTGCTCTGGTTGCCCTCACTCGGGACACCACAGCACTCTGCAACATGGAGCCGGAGCTGCCCATGGGCACTCTGGTGCTTCTCTAGGACACGTTACTGCGAGCCTGGCTGCACTTGCTGCAGGCTGCCATCCGGGAGGTCCATCGGGGGGCTGTCAGGATCCAGGAGGCCCTGCAGGAGAGATTCCACCCTGAGGAGCACTAAGAGCCTCCCTGGTCTGCCCCACTGGGGGCTTGTGCCTCATTCCTCCCTCACGTCCTTCCACTTACCCCTCCTTAACCCCCCTTCCTGATGTCAAATAAAATACATGTATTTTCATGAACACAAACTCTCTTTATTTAACAAAACGGGGGAGGAGGGGGAAATGAAACTCTGGTGAGACTGGAGATAGGAGGTGGGAGAGGGGAGGAGAGAGGGTGAGAGAGGGGAGGGGGAAAACTGGGAGGAGGGAGCTGGAAGGGGGAAGCAAGGGGAAGAAGGGGGAGGGGAAGCTCAGGGTTGGGGGTCTCGCCGGACCAACTTGATTTTCATGCAAACCTGCTCTTGGGTTCACATGTGGCCTTTGGTGGCCAGGCTGGCAGGTATCCTGCCATAGATGGCCACGTTCCTCCATCTAGTGCAGAGATCATGGACATTGGGGGCATCCTCCACAAACCTGAATAAGGTCCATGATCTCTGCCCTGGACCAGGAAAGTGCCCGCCTTCTCCGGACCCTGGCAGGCTCCTGGGAGCTGGCAGACTGCTCCTGGGGAGCAGTGGAGGGCTGGCTGCCAGTGGCTTGCTAGCTCCTGTTTTGGGGCCACTGGGTCAGGGGCAGTGACTGCTGGCTCTGGGCTGGCAGGCTTGGAGCTGGCACAGGCACTGTGGCCAGAGTCTACCCCTTTAAGGGCTCCAGGGAAGGGGAGAGGGAGAGAGAGTGGCCACCAGAGCACCCTGGGAAGGCTGGAGGCCCCCTATTTCGAAATAAGTGTCTACACAGCACTTATTTCAAATTAGCTATTTCGAATTTGGCGTTATTCCTCGTAGAATGAGGTTTACCAAATTCGAAATAAGCTGTTATTTCAAAATAACTTTGCTGTGTAGACATACCCTCCCTTACTCAGGAATAACCAAGGGTAATAAGGCCTTACAGCAGGGGTCTCAAACTCCAAGCCCATGGACCAGTCCCGACCAGAGCATTTGCATAGTCCAGCCCAGAACTCTTGGGCTACGTCTATACTGCAATGCTATTTCGGGATACCAGAGTATCCCAAAATAGTTATCCCACATCTTAACAGCAAGCCCCTTATTTCAGGCTCACTATTCCAACGTCCCTGTAAACCTCATTCCACGAGTAAGGGACATTTTGGAATAACAGGTTGTTTTTTGAAATTTGGTACTGTGTAGACAGCACCAAATAATGAAATAAGCTATTTTGAAATAAGATCGAAAAAAGCTATGCAATTTGCAGTGTTCAGATTGCGCAGATTATTTCGAGCTACAGCGCAGTGTAGACGTAGCCTTGGTGGGTCAGGAAGGAAGGGGCTGTCCATTACCAGCCCCCAAATCCTGCCCCTACCTGCCATCACTCCCATCTTCCCCCCGCCCCCATCACACCCCACCCCTCAAGCACACAGTTTGGCACCAGGCGGCAGCAGCAATCATGCCCCCCCGCCTGGCACCTCCCACAGTGGCAGGAGCTGTGGAGGAAGCAGAGCACGGTGGAGAAAGTGCGCCTGCTCACTGCACTTCCCTTCCCCCACAGCTCCTGCTGCTGCAAGGCATGCAAGTGGAACGTGACCACTGCCACCATGTGACACCAGGCCCATCCAGTGAACCCCAAAGCCGTGTGCTCAGAGGATGGGATGCCATGTGGGAAGACAGTGGGGGTCCTGGGCCAGATTGTACAATCGCTCCGGCAAGGACTGGCCCATGGGGCTGGGAGTTTGAGACCCCTGCCTCACAGCCTCTGAGATCCACATGCATCTACAGCAGTGCCTCCATCCTGCCAAATAACCCCACCATTCCCCCCCCTCCTCCACAGGAACTGTGCCACACTGGGGGAACCAACACAAATGGATACAGCCTCAAACTGCAGTAACTTCTGCTGCTTTCTCCTAGAGGTTTTGGGAGTGTGTGGGTGGGAAGCACCATAGTGCTTGGCCCCAGGCACATATTAGAGCAGCATGGAGCCTACCCCAGAATGAGCCATGGATTTAGCAGCATCAGCACACCAGATAGCTTGGGTGTGCAAACATCCTGGCCATATCTCTTCATCCCAGATACGCTCCTACAGTAGCATCATATCCTCTGCATGCCAGTGGACTCTCCCTGTTTCCTATTTTATCCAGAGGCTACTTACCTTCCTACATGGGACTGTGGACATCTTAAATCCTTTATCTCTTCAGAGTCCACCAATAGCAGCATTACCTGAGAGTCGGAAGGCCACACAGACACATCACCTAATTTATCTGCCTCTGTTTCCCCATCTGTACAATGGGAATAAGCATACTAACTGATGGGGATTAACTTGACAAAGGCTGTGTAACTCACTCATCGGTATTTGCTATCTGCCCCCTCTGTGGCCAATCCACAAAGGAGATGGGTCTGATACAGCCCCCAGTTCCACAGACTGGCTATGTAGCTTGAGTTGTACAGAACCAAAGTAAAATTTTCAAAAGCACCCATGTCCCATTTCCAAAAGTGCCTGTGGCCCAGATTGTCAAAGGTATTTAGGCTCCTAGTTCCTATTGATTTCAGTGGGAGTTAGATGCCTAAGTTTCTTTGTGAATCTGGAACTAAGATGCTTAGGGGCATTTTGGGTTCTCAAGATGTAGATAGGGTATCAGTGGAATTTTCAAAAGCGCCTAAGTTGGTTAGGTGCCCAACTAACATTGAAATCAATTGGATTTGTGCTCCTAAATCATGTGGCTGTTTCTGAAAATCCCACTGATTTTCAATAGGATCTAGGCTCCTAAGGGTGCATCTACACTGCACCATAGCTCGGAATAAGATACGCAATTTGAGCTACGCAAATTTCGTATCTTATTTCAATCTTATTTCAAAATAGCTTATTTTGCACTTTGGAGCTGTCTATACAGCACCAAATTTCGAAAGAACCTGCTATTCCGAAACATCCCTTACTTCTCATGGAACAAGGTTTACAGGGACATCAGAATAGCAAGCCCATTATATTTCAAAATAACTGGCTTGCTGTGAAGATGCAGGATAGCTATTTCAGGATACTCCAGAATCCCAAAATAGCACTGCAGTGTAGACATCGCCTAAGTGACTTTGACACATTTGAAAATTTTACCCTAACTCTCTATAACTTAAGCTAAAGAATCAGATTCTGCCGCTAAGAACTGTAAGAGCCTCTGAGATTCTGGAGTAGGTGCTCAAGGGGCCGTACAACATTCAGAGCTCAATGGGACTCAAGGTTTTACGTGCATAAGTAACTTTTGAAAATGGCGCTTAGGAGCCTAAATCATTCAGCAACTCTCTACACGACATTTTAAAACCCGTGACAGCGAGTCTTAGAGCCCAGTTTATAGATTTGGGTTTGAGGGGCTCATGCTATGACACTGAAAATAGTTGTGCAGACATTTAGGCACTGACTGGAGCTTGGCCTCTGAAGCCTGGTGGAGGGGAGGGGTTTTTTTCAGAGCCTGAGCTGCAGCATCTACACTGCTGTTTAGTACAAGCCTCACAAGCCCATGTCTGTAGACTCGGGTTCTGAGATTCGCTGCTGTGAGTTTTGAAGTGCAGGTTAGACATTCCCTTAGGCACTTTGGAAAATTTTATCCTTAGTCTTTTAATACACGTAACCCAGAGGCACTGAGATCACTGACAAGGGAGAGTGAAGTCTGCTCTACAGCCTTAGCTATGAGTCAGCTGGCTTTTAACTCATGTGGTTGAAGCACATGGCTTTAGTCCCTAAGTTTGCAAGTTCAGTCTCTCCTGCTGTTGAGTTAGGGTCGTTGGCTTTACATACAAAACAAATCTTTTTTTTTAAAGTTCCTGAAGTTTAAGTGTTGAAATTACCTCACTTTTAAGATCATTCCCAAATGATATTAATACACTGACTATTGAAAGTGTTTATTAATGTGCACATTTGTGACTTACAGACATTGAAGGCTTCAATGTTTGTGGTACGTTGCTGTCAATCATAAAATGCATTTTACATTGAATATCGTTATAAAAACATTGTGTAAGCCACTTACACAATTCAATACTTCCTTGGCTGCCAAACAAGGATGGAGCTGGCCCTACAGTCTGTCCCCTGGGCTTCCTGAACTATGACAAGACTTCTGGAGGGAAGTTGCTTTCCTCTTGGCTTTCTCAGGTCTGCAGGAAAAGATTTTCCCACCATGTGTGCAGGAAGAGGACTCCTTAGCTGCTTGTCCTACAGACCTTGGAAAGAACCCTAACTTTTGACTCCCCCAATCAACACCATCTTAGTCCAATTCCCATACCACTGTCCTCCTACTGCCATGTTCAATTTTCCACATGTAAATTATAACCACATAGGGCCAGCTTTTGACACGCTTGCTCCCATTAAGTAGCTCCTTACTCCTTGAAGACTCCCACTGATTTCAAAGGAACTTTTGATCCAGTAACATACTATTTCGTATAAGGATATCAGAATCTGCCTCTAAGACTCTATTAAATCTCAAAGTTCCTTCTGAAAATAATACAATTATAAACAATTGCAAATGTGTTTGCAAGTGTACACAGTAAAAAATGTCTATCAGGCTTTTAGGTAAGTGGCCATGGCACTATAGAGTTTTTCAAGCGTTCTCCTCCGGACATGTAGAGCTTTTCAGTGTGTTTGACTCCATAGTGCCACATTGCGGAATTTTGTATATCCACAGCTAGCTTTTTCCCGCAGAGTGCAAGTGTTTTAAGAGGGATGGAGCTGCAGTAGGTAACTGGAGATCGGTTTTTTTCTGAGTCCAAGAAATGGGCTGTTATTTTGAATATTGCAAAACACAAATGCACTACTCATTGGTACCACAATTGTTATCTATTAGTACTTCACCCAAGACAGATGAGAGTGCAGATCTACATACTACAGAAAACTGTTCTCCATCCATCGTCAGCCTTGAGATGGTCAACCCAGTGTCGGGCAATTGTCTGGTAAAACAGAGTTAGTGTTATAGTTTTTCCTCGTCCCCTAGCAGCTGATATAGGGGAGTTGCAGGAACAGAACTTCAATACACAGCAGTGATCCCTACCTGTTGGATTTCCTCTTTGGTGCCAGTGGCAGCCAAGGTAATTAGATTACAGCTGGTTTTAGATTACAAGCCTTCACACTAGCTTAAAGCCAGCTTTGTGCCCCTTTGCTCAGTTGCACTATGCATTTCTAAACCTCAGGGGCATCATTATCTCAAAAAAAGAAATCAAGTAAGTTGTATAAACCCAGGTTTTTGCATGAAAATTGGAACTCTTTGTTTTCAATGCGCAACAGCTTCACAACTGTACCGAGGCTTCTCTATTTTAGGATATAATAAGATCATGTGTCTCAGCCAACAGTGTCAAAAACTCTTGGCCATCTAGCAAGGTAATCATGGAAAAACTGTTTCAGACAGTTCACATGATTCTGTTGCACAGCTATTTACTACAGGCAGGGTAGTATGTTGTATGTAGTATGGCCGTGATAACTAGGTCCACACTATAGCAACTTGTGACAAATTTAATGTATTATGTGCCTTTACATACTGCATCTGCACTCGGCCTTCTGATCTACCCTCACCAAGACTACTTTTAAAAGTTCCAAATCTCTGTATAGTGTCATGCAACCATCATTTAAAAAAATGCTAGGGAAATAGTTTTTCTATCCCCTAATCATATGGGACACTCACAGGCACTCAAAATTACAATAGCCAAAAGCCAATCTTCAATATTCAGTCCTGGACCAGTGATTGATTTAAGGCCGGTTGTCTCATAGCCTATGATCACTGGAAATTGGGGCTCTCTACTGCCGCAAGAAGGATATTTCCAGCTTAAAAGTGAGGAATTCAGCATTTGCTTCAATCCCTTGAACTGCTTGTACTACCAAATTTTTAAAAATAATGTTATTCTGAATACAAAATCTATCTGAGGAGTAATTATTTACTGCTTTCTAAAATCTGTGTTACAATACTCTTTTCTCTCTGAGGCCTGTACTGTTGGACTCATGAAAACTAAGGGAACCTGACTTTCCAGGCAGAGGGGTTAGAAGTACAGTAAAAATAGATCATTTAAAAACTCTATAACCTGTCTACAATAGTTTTTTCTGTGAAATATATAGTATAAAGAGGATCTGTGAAGGTGCAGTTTAAAGATTTTATCAGCACTTGGTCAGCATGGCCTGCCTAACTCACACAAGGCTTCACCATTGATGACTAATGAGACCACCCTAAACTCATGCTTGCAAGACATTGGTGCCACACAACACTGCCATATATTCTCTCTCTCATGTTTGTGTGTGTGTATGCACGTACATTTGCATGTGCACATGAGAGAGAGACTGAGATAATCTTACTATAACACACAATAGCAAAGAAACAGCATAACATAAAAGGATTTTTATCATTTTCTAAATTATAAACTGTGAAGATTACAATCATGTTCAGCACAAAGGTAGATCTATAACTTGGCAGGTTGTTTGTACGATTTACTGCTTTGGTAGTAAAAGTAGAGGATTTTATCAAAATAACCCACTAAGGCTATGTCAACACAGCAGCATTATTTCGGAATAACTGACGTTATTCTGAAATAACATAGTCTGTGTCTACGCACAAGCAGTTATTTTGAAATAATGTCAAAATGATGTTGAGTGGGAGGACTGCTTACTCTGACTCCTGTAACCCTCATTGTACAAGGAGTAGGGGAAGTCAGGGGAAGAGTAGTCTATCTCAAAATAACTGCTGCATAGACAGCGCCAAAAGTCGAAATAAGCTATTTCAACTTAAGCTACGCAATTAGCATAGCTCAAGTTGCATAGCTTATTTTGAGTTTAGCTCTGTTGTGTAGACATGCCCAAAATGTCTACCACCATTCCATACAGTAATGATACTGTGGGGACTTGCTTTTAAACATTTCCCTTTTAAATCTCATCAGTGTGGGTGAGATTCCAGTCTGAAAACAAGATACAGTTATCTATCACTGCAAGTCATTTCAGACTCCAGGTTGTTTATAAGAGCCTCACCTTAGTATGCACTTTGGCTTCCTTAAATAGCTCTTGCTTCCCATTTTGGAAAGCGGCATCTTCTTTATTGTATAAGTATAAAACATTAACTAAACCATAAGCAATGTCCATTTATCACAAAGAAAATTCCTATAACACATGAGGTCATGCTACTTTCTAGATTTTATATTAACAGTATTTAAGATGGGTATTTAAACTAGAACAACATATTCAGACTACTGTATTGCAATTTATTTTATTGATACAATTCTTGTTTTCCCTGGCTGTCCCTGACACATAGCTTCTAGCTTCTGTATTGTACATAGAAGAGGAGCTTTCTATAGAAAAAGTGCTAGTTTCTTTGTCACCATACATTAAAGATATATTTGCACAGACAAATTATAAGTGGCTAGACGATTCCAATCACAAAATTACAGTTGATAGTTCAGAATGATGTTTACATTTTTGGAATGACAACAGTTCACAACATAAGCTTTTAACTTAAAATAAGTAATATAAATATTTATCAAAACTGGAGTTCTAAGGCCTAAATTACTAAACTATTTTTTTATTACATTGGGGGTGACAGCTATAGTTAAGATTAAAATGCTTCATGTATTATAATCCCTCTTTTCAATTGTTCAGAACTTTCATCAACATAGTCTCTCCCGTGTGTTTCCATAAAACCTATTTATCCTATTTGGGGTTTTGTATGTGTACATATAATAGACCAGGCTCACATTTTGATCAGAAACTTCGCTTGGGTATAATTCATCAGGGAAATGGATCTTGTTCTAACTAGACTTTGTTGTGCTTCTGATGGAGATTTAACGGACAAGCTGTGTGTGAAGGAAATTGGTGCAACAGTTTTGATGTGATACACACTGAATGTTCTTTGCAGGCTTTTACAGGAGAGCTTTCTGCTGAGTGTGTTTGGTTGAACTAATCTTAGAACTTTAGGAGCACAGTAGCTATTGACTTGACCAATGATTTAGTGTCATGTTTACGGAAGAAAACAGCAAAGTTTACTGAGCACATGCAGTCCCAACACTTTCAGCAGTAAAGCAAGAAAATAATTGTTGTGCAAGAAAAGATTTTGCAGTGCTCCTAACTTCAAGACTAATAAACCAATTTCTTTCACATTTAGCTTATTCCTTATATCTCAATAAGTATCTATAATATCAACCCAATGGGAACAAAATCAATCTTGCCATTGTGGAAGAATAGATTCAGAATTTCAGATCAAAACATATAGGACCAATGTACTCTTAAACAGAGACAAAACTTCAAATGTTGACTGACTTTTGGTTAAACTTTCTGTAACGGGGACTAACCCTTTCATGGAAGACAGGCACCAGTCTCACTGCACCAAGCACCGCCAAGGGAACTGAGCCAACCCAGATCCACTTGTGAACAGTTAATTACTTAGATGGCTGTACAACATTTAATTAGCTTAATAAGCACCTGGGCCTTATAGGAGGGCTGAGAGAAGTCAGTCCAGTAGTTTGAAGCAATGGGAGCAGGCAGGTTCCATTATAGGGCACTGCCAGGATCTGCAGGAGAAATGATACTCTTGCCCAGAACAGAGAAAGAGTCTCAAAAGTGTATCCCAGAAAGGGGCTGTAAATAAGGCTCAGGGTGGGGCTGAAGAAAAGCCTCAAAGGGCATATGACCCATTTTGTTTGTTGAGACATTTTAGTTTGGACATCTTGGTTTCTGACTTGGCCAAGAGGTCTCCAGAAGTGACCAATGTGCACAGAGTCAAGAAGACCCACATAAAAGGAAGGAAAATGACCATCTCAGTGAAGAGAAATGTGGTGGGGGCTCACCTGCAGCATCACACCTGACCTTAGCATATTATCAGATGTGGGATGGTAGGCCCTTATCTGAGTAGTGAGACATAAACGCTGCCTCCAGGGGTGAGACATTCTGCTACATCTGTGGTGGACCAGCAGCAGCTACAGAAATGCCAGCTTCCCCAGCAACAGGAATGAGAACATAAGAACATAAGAACGGCCGTACTGGGTCAGACCAAAGGTCCATCTAGCCCAGTAGCCTGTCTGCAGACAGTGGCCAGCACCAAGTGCCCCAGAGGGGGGGTGGACTGAAGACAATGATCAAGCGATTTGTCTTGTGCCATCCATCTCCAGCCTCTGACAAACAGAGGCCAGGGACACCATTCCTACCCCCTGGCTAATAGCCTTTTATGGACCTAACCTCCATGAATTTATCTAGCTTCTCTCTTTAAACTCTGTTATAGTTCTAGCCTTCACAGCCTCCTCTGGCAAGGAGTTCCACAGGTTGCCACAGACATAAAAAAGGAAGAATTTGTGGGGCCAACCCAATCATGTACATTAACTATGGGCAAGCAGGGTATGTAAAATGGGTCCATCCCTATAGGCTCAATGCCTGAGGCCTATCTGATTGGCTACAGTACTGAGAAAACTGGGGAGGTTCTCACTATTAGAGATGACATGCCCCAAAACAGTGGGCCCAAGATGACTGGAACATATGCATATCAGGGTGTCAAGGAAACAGATCCTGGGGTATAAATTTAAATGGGGGAAGCCTAGTGTGAGGTTTTCAACTCTCCACTGCTTACTGTGGCTATCTTGACTTTGAGCATTCTGTTACAAGAATCAGCTTTTTGTGGCTGTTCAAATTGTGGGTGGGAGGGGGACGAGCAGGGAGAGAGTGCAAATCAGTGGCTTTGTGGTGCTCTGAAAGTGCTGGAAGGGAGGAGGAGGAGGAAGGGAGAGGCTCCAGTCCCCCAGTGCGTGAGAGGCATGGGGGAAGTGGGCAAAGAGGAGATGCACGGGCTGCAGGTGGAATTCCAATGGACCGCACGTGGCCCACAGGTTGCCCACCATTGACATTATGTGGCCCACTGAGATGAAGGAGGGCCACTCAGGCAGCCCACTCACTAGTCTTGGTTGCCAATTGCTGACCAAGAGGCTGACATGATAACCACAGGAGCATGAACTGGAAGTAAGAGGAAGCATGCCTAGCTGAAGAAAAGAATCAGCAGGACACCAACCTACGTCAGTTGGCTGAAGACAGGGTGGTATGGCAGAGACTGCAGAAACACCAGGACCCAGGACACAGAATGCAGAAACAAAGGTAACAGAAAAACCTCTACAGACTTGCAGAATGAAACCCTTACTCTCCTCCCCCTGCTCCCTCAGAGAGCCACACCTTCAGAAATATGCCACTTTGCCTTCTCATTCTGCCACCATCACACTACAATCCTCACCATGAACTACTTGTAATGCATATGCCAAAGTTGTTGGCAGTCAGGGTCATTCCTAGGAGGGCCTGGGACAAACCCCTCTTCCTCAGGTCACAGGCCTGGGAAAACCCGCTTCCTGCCTCTGCCCCTTTCCCACCCCCACTCCACCTATTTCCCAAAGCCCCACCCTTGCTCTACCCCCTCCCACTCCAATTGCACTCCTTCCCCAAAGCTCCCTCTCCTAAGAGACACAAGCTGGGGGATTACCAGGGGGCCTGGCGTGGGACAGCAGCAGGGGTCAGACCCCCCACACACACTCACTGCAGTGGTGAAAGCAGCCCAGCAGCCTGCTCTGCTGTGCTGCCATCTCCCAGATGGGTTGCTCACTTCACCGTGGTGGTGGGAAGCGGAGTGCCCCTGCCAGTCCCAGTCCGCTCCACTCTGTTCCCCCTAAGCCACAACCCGGCAGGGAGATGGTGGTGGAGTAGAGCAGGCTGTTGGGTCGCTCTGCTTCCCGTGGCTCCCGCTATCAGTATGAGTGTGGGGGCACCCAACCCCTGCTGCTAGTTTCCCAGGCTGCCCTGAGCCCCACAGCTAATATCAGTATGCAAAACCATCCCATCCATAGGATGGTTTGGGGCAGCCACCCCAAGCCCCACACTTCGGACAGGATAGCTCTGTTGCCATTGCCACATCCATAAAAAACTGGCACTAATTTATAAAAGCAAGGAAACACAACCTCAAGCCACCAACCAGTCATACTCCCTACTTCTCCGCCCACTGCAGGTATAGTACCTGCCACTGCATCCTTAACTCTGTCCCCATACCCTGTTCAGACTATTTTTTCCCCAGCACTAATCAGCTATGGGTGGTGGGTGTAGCAGTTGCTTTGGTAAAGGGTGTTTAAAGGAATGATGGAAGACTGGCATCTTTAGAGGGCAAAGTTAAGATAGCAGTGCATGGTCTGACATACAGGAGTTATAGTAATGGTAAAGTGTGTGCCTGTGAGTGGACGAAGAGAGGATATGTACAGTTAAGTAGCGTAACTTTTCATTTCCTTGTTTTCATAGGTTTTTAGTTGTGTGTGTGTGTGTGTTTGTGTAGCAGTAATTTTTGTGTATTAATGGTTAACCAAATCTAGGGTATAGGTATAAGTGCAGCTGCTACAGAGAAGACTTAATCCATGAACAGCTGGGCATGAATCCTTCTGCGTCAGCAGCTGCACATGAATTCCTCTCTGTTCTAGGATAAAAACTAACAAAAATGTTTTTTGACAGAGAAGGTTTGATCTTATGGAAAAGATTTTAGGTCCTCCCAGTCGCATCAGAAAGATCTGAGTGCATTCAGCCCCATCAATCACATTTAGGTGCGCTTTTAATTATAAAACAAATAGCTAAAAATGACACCGAAACTAATTTTATTTTAAAGTTTCTTCTTGTTCTATATCTACCCAAGATCAACTTCTCTGGTATAGATACCTATACCAAAAAATGTTAAGATCAGACAAAAATGAATGATAGGTATGACTAAGATTTTCACAGATATATTTAGCAAAAGCTACGGAAAGGTCACAGGCCATAAAGCAACATTCACAGAACCCCATGACCTGTCCACAACTTTTACTAAAAATATGCATCACAAAATAGGTAGCTGCAGGTTCCCCACACTGCTCTTGGGGGCCCCAGGTTGGAGCTGTGGGGGCTGTGGCTCTGAGTTTCCAGGGCACCCTCCCTTCCACCATGGGCTGCAAGGGGACCCTGCTGCTGCCAGGGGCTGGAGGCCAAAGTCACGGAGGTCTCTGGAAATCATGGATTCCCTGACTTGCATGACAAAATCATATCCCTAATTATAGAGACAAGTGTCAGCCAAGGACAAATATCACCCAAAGTTCAGTTTCAAAGGTTTCCTGTTCAAAAATTATAAAGAGAAACCAATTTATAAAAAATTCAAAGGACAGTAAAATGAACTGTGTGAGATCTCTTACCAATTGGCCACCTACTTTTAAAGAAAAATAGGAAATTCTACCCTGTTTTACAATTACTTTAAAATTAGGCTTAGCAGATATTTTTAAAAATTTGACAGTTTAATCAGTTTATCCAAGCTTTTTTAAAAATTTGTATCAATTTAAATTATCACAGTATGGGAGGTCAGGCAATAATTGAATGACAGAGGTTAAAATTCAAGGATTAAAGTCTTGTAACTGTTAAGACACAAAATTGTCAACTCAAAAGTTAAAATACAGAAAGTAAATATTGTTAAATCAAACTCTTAAGTTCTCAAGCAGCATTTCTCTTATTTTGACACTCTGTAAATTTGTATTAAGTATGGGAATATTTTTGTTGCTTGTATGTGTACAGAGAAATTGATATTTACTGACATTTACCAATAAAATTCTAATCTTTCCAAGCCCATTTATAAAGTAACTAACTCAGGTCCCTACAAAAACCTCAGTAAGGTTTATGCCTGGGGCTAAGCAGCACACAGAATTATTGGACTGGAAGAGACCTCAAGAGGTCATCTAGTCTAATCCCCTGCATTCATGGCAGTACTAAGTATTATCTAGACCAGGGGTTCTCAAACTTCATTGCATTGTAAATTCCTTCTAACAACAAAAATTACTACTACACGAGAAGGGGGACTGAAGCTTGAGCCCACCTTATTCCCTCTTCCCTGGGTGTGGGGAGACAAGGCCAAAGCCTGATGAGGAATGGGTCAAAGCTGGCTGAAGCTTTGGAGAGGGACATAGGAGACAGACTTGTTGAGAGTCTCTGGATTAGGTTAAAAGGGGTAAAAAACAAGGGTGATGTCTACTACAGACCACCTACCCAGGCAGAAGAGGTGGATGAGGCTTTTCTTAAACAACTAACAAAATCATCTAAATTACAGGATTTGGTGATGATGGGGGATTTCAACTATCCAGACATATGTTGGGAAACTAACACAGCAGGGCACATATTATCCAATAAATTTTTGGACTGCATTGGAGACAATTTTTTTTATTTCAGAAGGTTCACAAAGGTACTGGGGGGAAGTTGTTCTAGATTTGATTTTAATAAATAGGGAGGAACTGGCTGAAATTTGAAAGTGGAAGGCAACTTAGGTGAAAGTGATCATGGAATCAAAGAGCTCATGATTCTAAGGAATGATAGAAAGGAGAACAGCAAAACAGAAACAATGAATTTCAGGAATGCAGATTTTAGTAAACTGAAAGAGCTGGTAGGTAAGGTCCCATGGGAAGCAAGACTAAGGAAAAACAACTGAAAAGAGTAGGTAGCTTTTCAAAGGGACATTATTGAGGGCCCAAAAGCAAACTATTCCACTGTGTAGTGGTGTGTCTAGACTACATGGCTCCGTCGACGGAGCCATGTAAAGTAGTTTACTCGACATAGTCAATGAAGCGGGGATTTAAATAATCCCCGCTTCATTAAAATAAAAATGGCCGCGCTGTGCCGACAATCAGCTGATCCGCACAGCGCAGCAGTTCAGAGCGCGCGGTCGACAAGGGAAGCCTTTGTCGACCGTTCCGGTATGCCTCGTGAAAGAGGTTTATTATTATTTAAATCCCCGCTTCATTGACTATGTCGAGTAAACTACTTTACATGGCTCCATTGACGGAGCCATGTAGTCTAGACACACCCTAGGAAAGGTAGAAAGTATGGCAAGAAACCAACTTTGGATTAACCAGGAGATCCTATATAAAGTGGAAACTAGGTTAAATTACAAGGCTGAATATAGGCAAATAACACAAATATGCGGAGGCAAGATTAGAAAAACAAAAGCACAAAATGAGCTCAATCTAGCTAGAGACATAAAGGGTAACAAGAAGACATTCTACAAATATATTAGAAGCAAGAGGAAGACCAAGAACAGGGTAGACTCATTGCTCAGGGAAGAGGGAGAAACAATAACAAGAAACCTGGAAATGCAAAGGTGCTTAATGACTTCTTTGTTTTGGTTTTTATCAAAAAGATTGATGGTGACAGGATGCCAGACATAGTGAGTGGTAGTGGAAATGGAGTAGGTTTCGAAGTTAAATAAAAAAAGAACAAGTAAAAAATTACTTAGAAAAGTTAGATGTCTGCAAGTCACCAGGACCTGATAAAATGTATCCTAGAATACTCAAGGAGCTGATAGAGGATGCATCTGAGCCGTTAGCTGTCATCATTGAAAAATCATGGAAGTCGGGAGAGATTCTAGGAGACTGGGAAAGGGCAAATATAGTGCCCAACTATAAAAAGGGAAATAAGAACAACCCAGGAAACTACAAACCAGCCAGTTTAACTTCTGTGCCAAGGAAGATAATGAAGCAAGTAATTAAGGAATTAATCTGCAAACATCCGGAAGACAATAATAGGTAACAGCCAGCATGGATTTGTAAAGAACAAATCATGTCAAACCAATCTGATAGCTTTCTTTGATAAGATAACAAGTATTGTGCATAAGAGAGAAGTGGTTAACGTGGTATACCTAGACTTCAGTAAAGCATTTGATACAGTCTCACATTACATTCTTATCAATAAACTAGGGAAATTCAACCTAGATGGGGCTACTACAAGGTCGGTTCATAACTGGCTGGAAAACCATTCTCAGAGAGTAGTTAATGACTCCGAATCACGCTAGAAGGACATAACAAGTGAGATTCCACAGAGATCTGTTTTGGGACTAGTACTGTTCAATATCTTCATCAACAATTTAGATATTGGCATAGAGAGTATGCTTATTAAGTTTTCAGATGATACCAAGCTGGGAGGGGTTGCAAGTGCTTTGGAGGACAGGGGCATAATTCAAAATGATCTGTACAAACCAAAGAAATGGTCTGAGGTAAATAGGATGAAGTTTAATAAGGACAAATGCAAAGTATGCCACTTAGAAAGGAACAATCATTTTCACACATACAGAATGGGAAGCAACTGTCTATGAAGGAGTACTGCAGAAAGGGATCTAGGGGTCATAGTGGACCACAAGCTAAATATGAGTCAACAGTGTGACACTGTTGCAAGAAAAAGCAAATATGATTCTGGGATGCATTAAGAGGACTGTTATGAGCAAGACACGAGAAGTCATTCTTCCGCTCTACTCTGTGCTGATTAGGCCTCAGTTGGAGTATTGTGTCCAATTCTGGGCACCACATTTCAAAAAAGATGTGGAGAAATTGGAGAAGGACCAGAGAAGAGCAATAAAAATGATTAAAGGTCTAGAAAACATGAGCTATGAGGGAAGACTGAAAGAATTTGGCTTGTTTAGTTTAGAAAAGAGAAGACTAAGAGGGCACATGATAGCTGTTTTCAAGTATTTAAAAGGGTGTTACAAAAAGGAGGGAGAAAAATTGTTCTCCTTGGCCTCTGATGATAGGACAAGAAGCTATGGGCTTAAATTGCAGCAAGGGAGGTTTAGGTTGGACATTAGGAAAAACTTTCTAACTGTCTGGGTGGTTAAATACAAATAAATTGCCAAGGGAGGTTGTGGCATCTACATTACTGCAGGTGTTTAAGAGCAAGTAAGATAGGCATCTGTCAGGGATGATCTAGACAGTGCTTGGTCTTGCCGTGAGGACAGGGGACTGGATTTGATGATGTCTGTAACAGTACATACAAAAAGTTTCCCTAGAAGTACAGAGTTAAAAAAACCTGTTCCTCTACTCCTCTGGTTATGTAATAACAACAGCGTTATTTCGTAATAACTGATGTTATTCCAAAATAACATAGTCCACATCTACACAGCAAGCAGTTATTTCAACATAATGTCAAAATAATGTCGACCCAGAGGACTTCTTACTCCAACTCCTGTAACCCTCATTTTACAAGGAGTAAGGGAAGTCAGAGGAAGAGTGCTCTAACTTCGACTTGCTGCTGTATAGACAGCGCCAAAAGCCAAAATAAGCTCTTTTGACTTAAGCTATGCAATTGACCTAGCTCAAGCTGGGTAGCTTATTTTGGTTTTAGCCCTGCTGTGTAGACGTGCCCAAGCCCAGAAGGGGGACACTCACCTGCATCTCCTATCTCCCATCTCCCAGAGCCCAGCTGCAGAGAACCCCTAGCCTTAGGTTGCAGTCCACTGTAACCGCCAGATCACTTTTTCTAGTACTCCTTCCTAGACAATCATTTCCAATTTGGTATGTGAGCAACTAATTGTTCCTTCTAAAATGGAAGACCTTGCATTTGTCCTTACTGAATTTCATCCTGTTTACTTCTGAACATTCCTCCATTTTGTCCAGATCATTTTAAATTTTAATCCTGTCCTAAAAAGCACTTCCCACTCCTCTCAGCTTGATATCATTGTCAAACTTTATAACTGTACTCTCTCTGTCATTATCTAAATCATTGACGAAAATATTAAACAGAACTGGACCTAGGACCAATCCCTATGGGTCCTGACTTGATATCCCTTCTAGCTCGAATGTGAACCACTGATAACTACATTCCAGGATCAGTTTTCCAACCAGTTATGCATCCTTATAGTAGCTCCATCTAGGTTGTATTTCCTTAATTTTGTATGGGAAGTTCATGGAAGATAGTATCAAAAGCCACATTGAATTCAAGAAACCCACCCATCCACAAGGCTTGTTACCTTGTCAAAGAAAGATATTAGGTTGGTTTGACATGGTTTGTTTTTGACAAAACCATGCTGTTACTTATCACCTTATCCTCTAGGGGTGTGTCTAGACTACAGGGTTTTTTTGAAAAAAGTGGCCTTTTTTCCAAAAACTTCACCTACGTCTAGACTGCCGCCGCGTTCTTTCGAAATTAAATTGAGAGAATGCAGCAGTTTTTTTGACCGTGGAAAACCTCATTTTATGAGGAATAACACCTTTTTTCGAAAGTGCTCCTTTGAAAAAAGGCGCTATTGAATGCTAACAGTGCTTTTTTGAAAGAGAGCATCCAGACTGCCTGGGTGCTCTCTTTCCGAAAAGCAGCTCTCTTTTTCAGAAATACTGGTTGCTGTCTAGACGCTCTCTTTCAAAAGAGGCTTTTTCGAAAGTGTGATTGGGCATCGGCACCCCGCACCTCTGTCAAGGTACCGGGGGAAGGGTCCGCACCAGAACGCTGCATGTCTGCCGGCCAGCACAGGCGTGGGTGAAGGCGCGCCGGTTGTGGCCTTGAGCCTTGGCGCATGCTCTGAGCATGGGGCAGACGCAAGGACGCCAGACACCGTACCCAGAAGTACAGGGTGGGCCGGCAGGGAAAGGGAGGAATGGGAATGGGTGAAGGAAAGGGGCCTGACCCGTAAAAAGGGCGAGTCGTTCGCAGAAGAGGAGAAGGAGAAGCATCCAGAGGAGCGGAAAGGAGAGCGACCTGGCACTCCAGAGAGTGGCAGAGAAGCGTCACCAGGGTGAGAACCCTGGGGAAGGAAGCAACCGAGGGTGGGGCTATTTGAGGAATGCCCACAGGCTAGCGAGTTGAGGCTTAGCGCCCCGTCAGTCAGGTCAGGGAGGAGACTCCCCGCTCTCAGGGCCCTGGGTCGGGACTCAGAGAGAGGACGGGCCGGGGTTCCCCTTCTCCGGAGGGAATCCTCTTAACTTGTGCGCTCAGTTAGTGAACTTTGATCGGGAGTTGCGGACCCCGGGTGGGTTCTGAACATCTCACAGAAAGATTCTTTTGAAAAAGCCTCTTTTGAAAGAGGTTTGTAGTCTAGACGTACCCACGGTGTCTGCAAATTGATTGCTTAATTATTTTCTCCTTATCTTTCCCAGTAATTAAGACAACCAGACTGGTGTGTAATTCCACAGGCTATTCTTATTCTCCTTTTTGTAGATTGGCACTTATCTCTGCCCTTTTGGGTACATCTACACAGCAGTGTTATTTCAGAATAAGTGACATTATTTCGAAATACCAAAATGTGCGCCTACACAGCAAGCCATTATTTGAAATTAATTTTGAGCTGGAGGACTTCTTACTCTGACTCCTGTAACCCTCATTTCATGAGGAGTAAGGGAAGTCGAAGGAAGAGTGTTCTTCCTTCAACTTCCTGCTGTGTAGACAGCGCCAAAAGCCAAATTAAGCTATTTCAACTTCAGCTACGCAATTGACATAGCTGAAGTTGCGTATCTTAATTTGACTTTTGCCCTGCTGTGTAGATGAACCCTTCCAGGCCTCTGGAATTTCTCCCATCTTCCATGACTTTTCTAAGATAATCATTAATGGCTCAGCTATCTCTTCAGTCAACTCCTTGACTATTCTAGGATGTATTTTATCAGACCCTGATGAGTTGAAGACATCTAACTTGTCTAAGTGATTTTTAACTTGTTTAACCTCTGATCCTACCTCGTTTTCACTGGCATTCACCACATTAGACATCCAATCACTATTAACCTTTTTGGTGAGAAGTGAAACAAAAGTCATTTAGAACTTTTGCCATTTCTACATTTTGTTATTGCTTTTCTCTGATCTCGTTGACTAATAGGCCTGTCTTGTCCTTGGTCCTCCTCATGCTTCTAACATATTTGTAAAGACCCCCTTCCAAAAAAACAAAAAGCATCTTGATTGCCATTCACTGTGGCCTCTCTGATACAGTGTAGATTATCTAGTATCTAAAGATTTTCCAACATTCATTTTGCTTCTAAGATTTCTTTTCCACATGTGAATTTTCGGAAGTGTCCTAAGATCAGTGCGCCACCTGAAGCACTGAGTGCATTTAGGTAGGGATTCTCTCCTTCAGGAGTCTTCTGGTAGTTAATACGTTAAGAGCTCTGACTAAAGCAGGGCTGGGCAAAATATGGCCTGGGGGCCAGATTCAGCCCACAAAGCTACTGGATCCGACCTGCAGACCACCATGCCAGGACCCTCAGGCTATGTCTACACTACAGAGTTTTTCCGGGATACTGGTGGTATCCCAGAAAAATCCTGCTGTGTCCAGGGAACACATCCACTTTTCCAGATCAGTGTCTGAAAAAGCAGGTGTGCTCTTTTGGAAGACCTGTAATTTCTCATTTTATGAGGAGTAAGGGCTCTTCCGGAAGAGGAGGTTTTTCCCACATTTGGCCCCATTTAGTAGATGGGCCAAATGTCGGAAAAGCCGCTTCCGAAAAAAGAATCAGGAAAAGGTATGCAAATTGCAATTTGCATACTTTTTTCTGAAAAAATAACTGCAGTGTAGACATAGCCTAAGGTACGCAGCAGCCACAGTTTAAAGCTCAGTCCCTGCGTCTGTCTCTCTGCTCTACAGGGAGGAGGAAGCTTTGTGCGATCTCCCCACCCCCAATCCTCAGTTCCTAGTGGCCAAAAACAATCAGCCAATAGGAAATGAACCTAGCCAATCTTTCAGCTCCTACTGGCTGGAAACAACCAACCAATAGGAGCTGAGAGATTGGCGTGGGGTATGGGAACAGCATCAAGCCTCTTCCCCCTCTGGGAGCTGAGAGCTACGTGGTGGAGCAGCTGCAGTTTTAAGTGATCTGGAGCTACAGCAGGCAGGGAGCTCAGCCTGCCTTGGGGGTGCTGCAGGCTTAGGTAAGTGCCTCCCAGCCAGAGCCTGCCTCTGGCACCCCAGCCCCTCCTACACCCCAACTCCCTTCCCCAGGTCACCATCCAAACCTGCTGCACTCTCCTGCTCCAGGTCACAACTCCCTCCCAGACTCTATACCCCCTCCTATACCTCTTCCCCAGGCCAGAATCCTCTCCTGCACCCAAACACCCTCCCAGACCCTGCACCCCATTGCCCTGCACAAGGTCACCACCCATACCCTCTGTAGTCTGCACACCCTCCTAGTACCTCTCTCCCAGGCCAGAATCCTCTCCTGAACCCCTATCCCCTGACCCAGGTCACAACCCCCTTCTTTGCCCAAACTTCCTCTCAGACCTCACACCATCTCCTGCACCCCAGTCCCTTACCCCGTGTGTGCTTCTGTGGCCAATTTCCATCCTAGACCCTGCACCCCCTCCACAGAAAAGCCCTTGACCACTTTGCAAAATCTTGGAGTGGCCCCCTGTGACGTAGTGGGGGTATCTGGCTAGTTCCTATGCTGGCTCTGTGGTAATCCCCAATGGCTGCCATCGGTACCACAGCCCAGAAGGATGAGTCATTATGCTAAGAGGGTCTCTCAACCTGTCTGACCAGCTACCCCCCAAGGAGAGAAACAAAGGAAGGTGGATTGCTGCCCGGGCTGGGGGGCAGGGCTGGAAGAGAGTTAGTTTAGTTTTCTGGCTGGAATCATGGAGGAACCAGCCTAAGCCAGGGGCTGGGATTGTAGGGCCCAGCCACCCCCCATCTCAGAGGGGGGCACTGAGGCCTCTTGGCTGCAATCCCTGTAACCAGATTACATCTGTGCTGTGCTGTGCTGTATCCTGGAGAAACAATAAACTCCCTCCATTCTACGGGCTGGTGGAGTCTGTTCGTGCCATTACGGGGGTGCAGGAGTCAGGGGACCCCAACGCGTCGTCACACTGGTGTCAGAAGTGGGATGCACTGCACCCCGTGGATGGAGCATCCAGCGGCGAGCGACTAGGTGCAGTAGAAGCAAGAGCCATGGAACCAGGCGTGCTGGAAACAGAGCGAAGCGGTTCCTGAGAATCGTGGGGCACAGCAGCACTAGACTGGTGAGTCTGCACTGAGGGGACCAGCGGGGAGATGGCCTATACCCAACTGCTGAAGGCAGAGCTGGTGAAGCTGTGCAGAGAGAGGGGCTTGCCTGTGCGGAGCGCAACCAAGGCCCAGCTGATTGCCCGGCTGGAAGAGAATGACCAGCCACAGGGCTGGGATCCTGTCCCGTGGGGAACAGCCAGACCCCACTGGGAGCGTGTCAGGCTCGGAGAGGGGCGGAGCGCTGGAGGCCGCCGAAGAGACCGGACTGCCTCCCAGGGGAGCACTGCAAGCCGTAGTCCGCCCAGGGGTCCAACCCTCGGAGCGCGGCGGCTAGAAATCCAGCTGCAGATGAAGGAATTGGAAGTCCAGGACCGTAGAGAGCAGCGACAGCATGAGCTGGCCATGGCCGAGCGGAGAAGCGGCAGGGCCCCAGCTGCGCCGAGTGCAGATGAGCCCCAAAGGCCCGGGCGGCCAGATGCTTGGAGAAGCTCGTGGTGGCCCAATTGAAGGACATGGGCGACATAGACGGGTTCCTCAGCTCCTTTGAGAGGGCCTGTGGACTGCAACGGGTCTCCCAGCTGACTGGCTGCAGGAGCTCATCCCCGCACTGAACCAGGAGGCCACCGGGTGCTCAATCAGCTGGAAGACCTACAGCCAGGGATTACAACCGAGTCAAGGAGGCCCTGCTGCACAAGTTTGGGCTGACCCCGAGATGTACAGGAAGAAGTTCCGGGCGTGCAGAGGGAGCCACGGAGACCTATGTGGATATGGCCTCCCGCCTGGCGCAATACTGCCGCAAGTGGGTGTCTGGAGTTGGAGCCCAGACGCAGAGGAACTGCTCAAGCTGATCATGATGGAGCAGTTCTATAAAGCGTGCACACCCAGCCTGAGGCTGTGGCTCAAAGACCGAAGTCCGGAGAACCCCCAGGAAGCGGGGAGGCTGGCGGATGAGTTCACAGAGAGCCGGTCCAGGTGTGAACGGGAATCCCGGAGAGAAAGGGAATCGCGCAGAGACCGGTTCTCGGCTGAGCGGCGGAGAGAGGCACCTCCGAGGCGAGCCCCAGGGACCAGGACCACTCATCGGTGCCCCAGAAAACCAGCCAGGGCCCGGGCGGAGCCGACCCAAAAGGGCCTGCAGAACCTAACTTGCCATCGCTGTGGGCAACGAGGCCACAAGAGGGCTCAGTGCACCAGGCACAAGAACAGGTCCCATGACCTGGGACTTTCCAGGGTTAACTGGCTGGGGCTGGAGGAAGGGCAGGCTGCCCCAGAGGCAGGGGCTGGCAGGCAAACCTCAGCTCAGAGTGGGGAAGGATGCTCAGTGCACCCCTGGGAGGTCTGACCTCGGGAGGCAGATTTCTCCGTACCGGGTGGGGCAGGACGGCCTGCGGAGCGAGTGCCTCATACCCTGGAGGTGGATGGTAGGAAGGTGACGGGTTTCTGGGACACGGGGCGGAGGTGACGCTGGCCCGATCTGACATAGTGGCCCCAGACCGGATACTACCCCACACGCAGCTGACCCTGAAGGGCATAGACGGGTCCCCGCTTAAGGTGCCCGTAGCCAGGTGCGTCTGAAATGGGGGCCAAGGAAGGTCTCAAGGAAGTGGGGTGCACCCGCACTTGCCCACCGAGGTGCTGATGGGGAATGACCTGGAGGAGTGGCCCCATGAATCCCAGCGGCTCTAGTCACCGCCGAGCCAGAGCCAGCGAGGGGCTGGCAACCTGGATCCAGGAAGGACTCCTGGCAGGGTCCCCAGGGTCCCATCACCGTGGACACGGGGTCCAGCCAAGCGGGGACCCCGGACCTAGGCAAAGGTGGGGAACAGGTCCCGATCCCTGCCCCAGCGGCTGAATTCCAGGCTGAGGTGCAGGCAGACCCCTTGCAGAGGCTGAGGGACGAGGCTGGCCTCCGCACAGTTCAGCCCCTGGGGAGAGGAGGCCAGGAGAGATTCCTGTGGGAGCGGGATTCCTGTTCCGGGAATGGCTTCCCCAGGAAGGTGAGGGCATGGGGTCCAGCGGCAGCTGGTCGTCCCCCAAAAGTATCACCTCAAGCTGCTGTTTTGGCCCATAATGTCCCCTTTGCGGGCCACCGGGGATCCGGAGCACCCGGCTGAGGCTGCTCCAACACTTCTACTGGCCGGGAATATTCGCAGCCGTGCAGCGGCACGGCCGGTCCTGCGACTCCTGCCAGAGGGGCGGAAGGCCCAAGACGGGAGGAAAGCTGCTCAGGGCCCCTACCCTGTATAGAGGAGCCTCTGGGCTTGCTGAGAGAGTTATGGGAGGAAGACCTCCCGGGATGGAGCGGGGGTGGAGGCCTCCTGGCTGTCCAGAGAAGGCTCGCTGGGCTCATGGCCCCGGCCCGAGAGACCCTGGCCAGAGATCAAGGCCAGCGGAAGGGTGGGTGCGACCACAGAGGACAGGCCTGTGTCAGTCGCCCTGGAGCGATGCAGCGAGTGGACAGAGGGAAGCCAGTTCATGTGGGGACTCGCCGCGGCCGGCCCGAGTCAAGGGGAGCACCCATGTCCCCAGGGCAGGTTCCCACGCAGAGGACCCGAACTTCCCTAGGTCACGAGCGGAGTGACCCTGCTCAGTTCGCTCTCAGAGGGGGGAGAACTGTGACGTAGTGGGGGTATCTGGCTAGTTCCTATGCTGGCTCTGTGGTAATCCCCAATGGCTGCCATCGGTACCACAGCCCAGAAGGATGAGTCATTATGCTAAGAGGGTCTCTCAACCTGTCTGACCAGCTACCCCCAGGAGAGAAACAAAGGAAGGTGGATTGCTGCCGGGCTGGGGGCAGGGCTGGAAGAGAGTTAGTTTAGTTTTCTGGCTGGAATCATGGAGGAACCAGCCTAAGCCAGGGCTGGGATTGTAGGCCCAGCCACCCCATCTCAGAGGGGGCACTGAGGCCTCTTGGCTGCAATCCCTGTAACCAGATTACATCTGTGCTGTGCTGTGCTGTATCCTGGAGAAACAATAAACTCCCTCCATTCTACGGGCTGGTGGAGTCTGTTTGTGCCATTACGGGGGTGCAGGAGTCAGGGGACCCCAACGCGTCGTCACACCCCCCTCCACCAAAAATTATTGCCCACCCCTGGACTAAAGTTTTTCTCTGGTATATTTGTAGAGTTTACCACTTATGTGGATTCTCTGATGTCTACTAAGTGTTGAATTTACTCTAAGCTTTTCTGGTGACGTACCTTAATAGTTTTTCTCCTATCTGGATTTTCTGGGAGCTAATGAAGTGTGAGATCTAATTGAAGCTTTTCCCACTGGCAAGATGCTAGTAGGATACCTCTGATGTGTGGCCTCTCAGGTGTTGAACAACATGCAAATTGATGCTGACATTATTCCCACGGTCAGTACATTTATAGGGTTTCTTGGCATGTGCATATTCCCAGGTGAACAGTGCTGATTAAGTTTCTTGGGGCCTTTTTCACTCAGGTGGATGTTGCTTGTGTCTCACCCAAAGGGTTTCTCATCTGCTTTCTGACCTACACTGACTCTCACACTTTTCGCCTGTCACTTCCAGAATTTATTCCATGCAGTTCTGCTTTCTCAAGAGCTTCCTTTTAGGGATGGTGTCTACAGTCTGCTGGAATAAAATTAGACTTGTCCAGAAATGATTCATCCCCTAAAAATTTTGGAGAAGGGAAATCTAGGATAGAGAAACTGGAACACAAGGAAGAAGAAACCACATTAAGAAGAAACCAAACTATTGATAAGATTGAAAATCAGGAGGTGAATTCCCCAAAACCCCTTTTCCAGAAGAGAGTGGAGAAGACCAGGGGCCTTAAGCTGGTCAAGTCAATGAGATTCTTCTGCCAAGAAAGTTTGATCACCTTTTGATGGCATGTGACTGAGAATTAGAAGAGCCAAGGTTGTATAAGGACAGTTTGCCATGAAATCATAGGCCCTAGGATGATCTCTGAGCTAAAGCGAAGCTGGTTGCATCAGGCCTAACAAAGTTAAATGAATGGAAAGCAAGCATTATCCTATAGGATCATAGAGAATCATAGAATACTAGAACTGGAAGGGACCTTGAGTGATCATTAAGTCCAGTCCCCTGCTCTCACAGCACTGTCTAGATCATTCCTGATAGATGTCTATCCAACCTGCTCTTAAATATCTCCAGGAATGGAGATTCCACAACCCCCCTAGGCAATTTATTTCAGCGTTTAACCACCCTGACAATTAGGAATTTTTTCCTAATGTCCATCCTAAACCTCCCTTGCTGCAATTTAAGCCCATTGCTTCATGTCCTATCATCAGAGGCCAAGGGGAACAATTTTTCTCCCTCCTCCTTGTAACACCCTTTTAGGCACCTGAAAACTGCGATTGTGTCCCATCAATCTTCTCTTTTCTAAACTAAACAATCCCAGTTCTTTAAGTCTTCCCTCATAGCTCATGTTTTCTAGACCTTTAATCATTTTTGTTGCTCTTCTCTGGACCTTCTCCAATTTCTTCACATCTTTCTTGAAATGTGGTGCCCAGAATTGGACACAATACTCCAACTGAGGCCTAATCAGCTCAGAGTAGAGCGGAAGAATGACTTCTCATGTCTTGCTCACAACACTCCTGTTAACACATCCCAGGATCATGTTTGCTTTTTTTGCAACATTGTCACACTGTTGACTCATATTTAGCTTATGGTCCACTATGACCCCTAGATTTCTTTCTGCAGTGCTCCTTTCTAGACAGCACTTCGCATTATGTATGTGTTCATAAATCTTCTCAACATCCCTGTAGAGGTCCTTCTGCCTCTTCTCCAGAAAAGCTCAATCATTCCCAAAGAAAGCCAATGAATAAGTGCCATTTTCAAGAGTGTTGACTAATTGCGGGGTCCAATATGAATTATTTACTTAGGCTGTAGGAGGGGGCAGGACTCCCTAGAACCGACCTAGGACCCACTGTCCTTCATTTACCTTTTTTCCTCTCACAGCAGCTGTACCTGGGGAAATTCTCTAAAGCAATCACTCCCTGGCAGACAGCTGGTTCGTCTTCCTTCCTTCCTCTTGCAAAAGGGAAAAATCTGGTTAGAACAGGGGTCAGCCTCTCAGATAGCTCCTGTATAGGGGGGGGCTTCATGACCTTCAGGCAGCTTACTTCCTTATTCCTCTTTCTGGGGTGTGTTGCTTGCTGTCAGCCAGGGAGACTGTGGAAGCAATAAGTTCTGTGGCTGTTTCCTCCTTAACTGGCCTGCCAATTACCAGTAGTCTCTGCATGAAGCAGTCTTCTTCCTAGTCACGGCCCCCTTCCTCTAGTAAGCTTCCTCGGTTAAGCCTCTCCTCTTCCAGGAGGAACAAGCTGTGTATGTGTGCCTCATTAGCATAGCACAGGCCCAGGGAAAGGTATTAGCTCATTGATGCCAGTGAGAGGACATGTCCCTTCACCAGGGCCCTTATTATCAGAGGCGAGGAGCACTTGCAATCCTCCCTCAGAAGTTCATGCAGATCAAACTCGTGTTCGGCCCCTCAGAAAAATCTTGATAAGCAATCAAAATGACTGAACACTTTTGAAAATGTTGATCAGAGTATTGCTAGTGTAACCCACTCAGTGTGGTGCTGTGTCCTCCTCAAGTGGTAGGTGGACCGCACAGAGGCTGCAGAGCCTACAACAACCATGGACTAATCGTGCTGAGTGCTTTGCTCTAGCAGGAGAAATTTGTGCTTTTTTTAGATCCAGAGGTCCTGGGTTTGATTCCCACTGTTGACAACCCATCCAGGGACATGGTGTTACATTAGCACAGGAAACAATTAGGATCCCTCACTTAGGACCTGCAATTCCAGGGCTACAAACTCTGAGCAAGGGATGAATCCAGCAGCAATCGAATAGCACAATATATGTTCCCAGTGCTGTGGGCAGCAGCAAAAGAGAGTGGTGCAGGGCTGATGCAAACTACCTATAAATTGTTTGTGTTTTCGAGGGGAGGAAGGTAGAGGAGAAAGGGGGAGAGAGGCACATAGCCGATGGGGGGGGGTATGGAGCAAAACGATACAGACAATGGGAAGCATTGGGAAAAGAAGAGCCTTAAAATAGTGAAGAATAACCCATTTAAAATGGAGCTTTTGACAAGCTATTGAGGGAATGGAATATCCATCAACTGAGTAGTAAAATGAGCTTATCTGGCAAGCTCCAAATGTATGTACAGAAAATACAAATACAAACAAATCATGAACAATATTGAATTAAATGTTCTCCCTCTCCAAAACAATTCTCTAATCACCTGCTAAACATCCTCCCCAAGGCAAAAGCTGGAAAAATGGAGGCGCCTTACCCCATACCCTACAGTCAACACATTCCAATTGCCAGCCATGATGGGTATGGGCAGGCCCTGGTGGACCACAAGGGATGGTTAATGGACATTAACATCGACTGGTCAAGGAAGGCGCACAACACCCACATTTTCTGGAACTCAAGCCTGTTCCAGAGGATGCACACTGGCACTTTTTCCCCTGACCGCACCATCAGGGTTGGGGATGTGGACATGCGCATGTGCATCCTGGGTGACACAGCCTATTCCTTGCTCCCCTGGGTGATGGAGCCCTACATGGGTAGCCTGGATCCCACCAAGAAGAACTTCAATGTCAGGATCAGCAGATGTTGCATGGTGGTTGAGTGCCTTTGGACGCCTAAAGGGGAGGTTCAGGAGTCTCCTCACCCACCTGGACCTCAACAACCCCAATATCCCCTACATAGTTGCAGCATGTTGTGTGCTCCACAACCTTTGTGAGAACAAGGGGGAGATTTTCCTTCCAAGGTGTGGGGAAGAGGCTGAACGGCTGGCGAGGGCATACGAGCAGCCGAACACCAGTGTCATCAGGAGAGCATATCAGGGGGTTGTGCTCATCTAGGAGGCCTTGAGAGAGTTTCAGCCAAGGCCAGCTCTGAGACTCTCCCCTGGATCTCTCCACAAGGGGTCCCTACATTGCCCCTGTGTGCCTTTCTTCCCCCACCCTTCCCTTCCCCTGCCCTCCCTTCCCACTTTCCCCCTCTCCTCCAGAGCAAATAAAAAAAGCCTTTTTGTTTGGAAAACACAACTCTATTTGTTTATTTAGGGGATATACACCAGGGGAGGGACTGGGGAAACCTGGAATGGGGGAAGGGAAAGGAGCAGGGACAGGATCTTAGGGATGGGGCTGGGATTGGCACCTGCCTCGAGTAGCTCAAGAAGCTTTGGCTCGCATTCAGGGGCCCCAGAGGCTACGCAGGGCTACGCGGAGAAGCCAGGGTGGTGGGGGTGGAGAGTTAGAGGGGTAGGGATGGGGAATTAGCTGGTGGCCCACTCCATGCACGTAGCCATGTGCACCATCACAGAGGTTATAGAGGAGCATATGGCCTCGTGCTGCCACATTGGTCCCACATTGCCTTCTGCTACTCCCGGTCAGTCTGGCACTCTTTGTGGTTGGTGGCCTGCACCCAATGCTCCTCATCGAACTCCTGTATGAGGGACTGGAGACAAGCCATGTGGTTCCACAGCAAGTCTTCCCAGGTTCACTTTCTCCAGTGGATTGCCCAGTCGGGAAGATGGCATGGGAGGTGGTGGACGCACCACGCTGACAGCTGGCCCAGCTGTGAAGAAAAGTGACAAGGGCAGTCAACCCAGGACACACTGTGCATGAAGCATAGCCCTAATCTGACCCTACACTGAAGGTCTTAGTTCATACAATGGCGATGTGCTTTGAGCAAGGCCATCTGTTGCTTTTTCCAGCAGGGGCACAGATGTCCCAAGGGAGCCTCACTACCCCCACGTCCTGGGGACAAGCAGGCATGGGAAGGTGCCAGCTAGGCCAGGAGCCTGTGGGTAGGGGGGAAAATGGGGCAGCCCAGCCTCCTTCTGTGTCCCTCACATGCTGGGTCTGGCAGTAGTGGCATCCTGCAGAGTGAGAACTTCTATCCCTGCCTGCTGGAGGAGGAGAGGTTGTGGGGGGGGGGAAGGTTTCCGGTGAGCAGCTGGGGGTCCAGCTGGAGAGAGTGCTACTGAGGTCCCCCTCCACTTCCTTCCCCTGACAGGTTCCCATGCAGGGGATCAGTGTCCATCACACCGTCATGCTTGCCCGGGAGTGGATGCTGCCTGAGTGCGGGCATGAGCCTGTGCCATGTGTGGCACTGCTGTGTAGTTCCATGACCCCAGCCTCATCAGCAGTGGCTTGTCGTGGGAAAGTGCCCCACCATGGAAGCAGGAGTAAGGCAGGCCTCTCCAAGAACCTTGTGAGAAGGAGCGAGGGGTTCCTTTGTGAGAGCGTTATGGGGCTGAGTGCTCTGGAGTGGGGCTCCATGTGCACCCACATGCACAGGCTGTTGTGTGACCCCCAGGCCGAGACGGCTGAATGAGGAGTGTACAGCCCCTCGCAGCCCTCCACCTGCCACCTCCCTCCACGTGTGCATAAGGAAAATTATGGAACTCACCTGAAGTGCCTTTGCTGGGATTGTCTGAGGCCTGAGAGACATCCTGGGAGGGGGGAACTGGCTCCAGGGTGAGTAGCAGCACCTGGCTGGCAGGCCTGGTGTCCTGGCTGGCCTTCTCCTCCTCCTCCTCCACAGCCCCACCCTCTTGGAGGCTGACGCTGAGTGTGTCCTGGCCAGACTCAATGAAAACAGGAGGGAGGGAAGTGACCAGCCCCCTTCCCAGGATGGCATCCAGCTACTCATAGTGATGAAAAGTGTAAGGAGCTGCCCCAGAGTGTGCACTTTGCTCTTTGCCCTTATTGTAGGCCTGCTGTATCCCTTCTTGCCAAGCTGGCATCCATATGGCCATAGACATCTGCATTCCTCCTCCTGGTGCAGAGATCCTGGAGGTTGGTCTCCTCCCTCCAGACCTTGATGATGTCCAGGATCTCTGCACCAGTCTTTTGTCTCTGGCCAGGGGCATCCCAGGGTGCTGCAGGAGTGCTGGCAATTGTAGGGGGCTCAGAGGGAGCACTGGGGTCTGACATGGATCCTGGGATGGGTGCTGTGTGGCACGGAGCTGTGAAAGGTCCCTTCTGCCTGCAGCTTTAAGGTCTGCAGGAGAAGGGGAGTAGTGGAGATGTCTGGTGTGGCCAAAGGTGCAGCTCTGAGAGGCCTCCGGAGGCCAATTATTTCAAAATAGCAGCAACTGAACATCCATACTAATGCTATTTTGAAATAACAATTTCTAAATAAACATTATTCCTCATGAAAAGCAGGAGTTATTACTTCAAAATAACCAGCCCATTATTTCAAAATAACGGGCTTGGTAGTGTGGACACTCCGCTTGTTATTTTGAAATAACTCCCTAGTATAGATCAGGGCTAGATGAGGAAAACATGGTAACAGTGGTTTGATCACTCAAGATTTGGAGGTTTGTAGATGATTGTTATGGTCACTTGTCCAGTTTTTATCAGAGCAATAGAAACTCCATGGTCTTGGATTCCTCCAGGACAAACATCTTTAAGACCGTGCCTGATGTACATGGCCAGGCTTTGTTCTGTTTCATTCACAGTGACAATAAGTTCATAGCCATGAATTTTGTGTTTTGCAGCTTGTTCATAGCATATAGCAGAGTAACAACATTGTTATTCTCCTTGAGGACTCTTGAAAGACAAACATACTAAGTATGTGGCAGACCTACCGCCTTGAATTGGTACGCATGCAGAGCTGGTCCTGCCATTCTTCAGTGCTCTCCTAGACAAGAACTCTTAACAAATGTCACATTGCTAATTACACCAGGGATTGACAAATCAATGTCTGGTAGCCTTCTCACTACACTTGTTGAATTATTCAATAACAAGTAACTGGAGTACCATGTGAAGATTGTCCTCTTTCCCCTCCTTCTTCCTCCCAAGAGTGAGGGTTTGGATCTAATATTTTGGTTCAGACCTATGCTTACTTACACTGTTGTTTTTAGTGTTGTTGATGAAGTATATCAGCAAATGATTTTCTTATGATTCAAAATGGTGAGAGTTGCAGACAACATGGTAGGAAAAGGCCACATGTATAAAAATGAAAGCAATAGATACAGTATGTACAGTGTTGGTCCAGACCTGTGAAGAGCACTCAACTCGCTGTACATCTACCCTGCTCCACTGAAGAAAGTCTGTCTTTTGCAGTATCAAACTCTCAGGAAAGCAAACTACATGACTTTCTTACCCTATGAGATTTTACTTCTAAAACTGTGAATCGCCCAAGTTACAGTATTGCTACATTTACTTTAAATTCACTTTCTAGATATGATTTCATAAATAAAAATGTCTACGATCATTGTCTTTAAACAATAAACATCTAGGTACTTACTCCATCACTACAGTGTCACAGAGACTTACAGTGCTTAAGGAATTTTATCCTCACAACGCTCCATGATCCCCTTTTTATATATGGGAAACTGAGGCAGAGCTAAGATTAAATAATTCGCCCCGTGTCACACAGGAAGTCTGTGGGTAAGCCAAGAATTGAATGTCTGTCTTCTGAATGCCAGTTTAGTGCCTTTCCCATTGGTCTGCCTTTCTAGCCATCGTTAGGGATGATCAGCATGTCTGGGACAGGAAGATACCAACCTGAAATTCAACTGTTTTTTTCCCCTAGGGTAAATGAATGTTACAGTTCTATATGAGGGCCAGCTGTATACAATTATGTGACTACTATGCCCAGTGGAATTCTGGGAAATGGGTTACAAGACAACTTTTCTTTTTACTAAAGTATAGCTAATACCTTTCAAATATTCAACAGCTACCACCCAGGTTCTGATAGTCCAGGGCTGGGCGAAATATGATCTGCGGGCCAAATCTGGCCTGCCACGCTGCTGGATCTGGCCCGCGAGAGCCTCAGCTGGCTCCCTGCCTGCCCCTCCCCTGCTCGGCACAAAGCCTTGAAAGACAAACATACTAAGTATGTGGCAGACCTACCGCCTTGAGTTGGTACGCATGCAGAGCTGGTCCTGCCATTCTTCAGTGCTCTCCTAGACAAGAAGGCCAGCTGCAGGGCCACATGTGTCTTTTTAGACCCTGAGAGCCCCGAGGGAGGGAAGACAGGCTTCTCATGCTGCCCTGCCCCCAGTAGTTCCCATTGACTGCTTTTCGGCCTATAGCAGCTGCCTGTTTGCAGGACAGGCAGCATATGAAGTGCCACTCCCTCTTCCCCCAGGCTTACAGCATTCAGTTCAGAGCAGTAAACATGGCCCCTGCAGCTTCCCCTGAGCAGTACAGGGGATGGAAGGCAGGGAACCTGGCTAAGGACCCTGCTGGGCTGCTGGCTGGGAGCCAAGTAAGGTCTCCAAGCCAGGGCCAGCTCTAGGTTTTTTGCCGCCCCAAGCAAAAAAATGTTTGGCCGCCACTCCCCTTTTTTTGTTGGCTTTTACACGTTTGCACGTTGCAATGGGTTTTTTTGTTTGTTTTCGTTTTCTTTTTTGTCCCGGCATTTTAGCCCTATAAATAGCAAATATAATTTTAATTATTTTTTTCCATAAAGGCAAAGGCGCTTCAGGTAAACTCTCCCTCCCCTTTCACTCGCTGCTGGGTCGCAACAGCCTTTTCTCTGCCCTGTCCAGCCTCTCCCCTATGGACCAGCACCCCTCACTCCCGACCCACGGGGGAGCAGGGTGCAGGGACAGCGCAGAGCCAGAGGGGCATGGGGAACAGGGGGGCAGGGTTCACCACAGGGAATAGGAGGCGCAGAGCCAGAGAGGCACGGGGACCAGGGGAAGCAGGGGGACTGGGGTGATGGGGTGCTCAGAGCCAAAGGGGTGCGGGGAACAGTGTGGGGGTAGCACAGGGGTGGCATGGGGAATGGGAGGTGCAGCGCCAGAGGGACACAGGGATTGAGGGGAGCAGGGTGCGGGGTGCAGGGGAGGCACGGGGAATGGGACGCGGGGAATGGGAGGGGCAGAGGGATTGGGGTCCAGGGGCAGTGCGGGGAATGGGGGGCACAGACCCAGAAGGGAGCAGGGAAAATGGACTGTGGGGTGCAGAGGGGGCTCAGAGCCAGAGGGGCACAGGGACTGGGGTGCAGGGGCGGCGCAGGGAACGGGTGGCACAGAGCCAGAGGGACACAGGGATCAGGGGGAGCAGGGTGTGGGGTGCAAGGGCGGTGCAGAGCCAGAGAGTTGCAGGGAACAGGGAGAGCAGGGGGACCGGGGTGCAGGGGAGCAGGGTGCAGGGCGCAGGGGCGGCGCAGGGAACGGGCGGCACGGAGCCAGAGGGGCGTGGGGTGGGGCAGGGTGGGCACAGCGAGACGGGCGGCCGGCAGGGTCTCTCACTGGCGAAGGGGGGCTGGGGCTGCGGCAGGACTGGAGCCGGTGAGGTGGGGCGGAGCCTGGCCACACCGCACTCCACAGCCAGCTCCCGGGGACACGCAGCCAGAGCCAAGCTCCCGCAGCCCTTTAAAATCAGCGGGGCGCGGCCGGGCCGGGCATTGCCGGGGGAGGCTGCTTACCTGGAAATGCCGCCCCTGGAAATGTGCTGCCCCAAGCACGTGCTTGATTTGCTGGTGCCTAGAGCTGGCCCTGCTCCCAGCCAGAGCCTCTGGCACCTCAGCCCCTCCCTTCCCCAACCCTCTGCCCCCCTCCTACCCCATGTAACCCAAACCTTCTGCACCCCTGCTCCAGTCCCCACATACCTTTCCAGACATTGCATTCCCTCCTACACCCCTCCTCAGGTCACTACCCCCTTCCAGAACTTGCACCCCAATCTGCTGTCCCTGGCACAACCCAAACTCTGCACCTGCTCCTGCACACCTGCCCCAGGTCAAAACCCCCTTCCCAGGCCTGGCACTCCCTCCTCCTACACCCTTCCCCTGGGCCAGAATCCTCTCCTGCACCCATAGCCCTCCCAGACCCTGCACCCCAATCCCTGTCCCAGGTCACAACCCAAACCCCTACGCCCCTACCTCAGGTCACGATCCCCTCCTTCACCCAAACTCCCTCCCAGAACTCATACCTCAGTCCCTTACCCCCAAGCTCCCTTCTGCACCCAACCACCATCCCAGATCCCCGCACTGCCTCCATTTATATAATGGAAGAGTGCGACCCTCAATCACTTACCAAGTTCTTGAAGTGTCCCCCCATCAAAAAGTATTGCCCTCCCCTGTGATAGTCACTGCATTATCTCCCTGTATTTCAAATAAGAACTGGAATAGTACTGCAATCATGCAAATGTGACGTTTTTTAATGATACCTACTGCATGTAAAGAGTCATGGAAATTCACAAATTATTCACCTTGAAAACTGTAAAGCCCTTTACCGACACACTTAGTGTATGTTTGGCAAATATAGTGGTCACATTCATCCTTTCAGTTTCAGTGGTGTTACATTACAGTTGAACCTGGCTCAATGAGCATTTTCCTGGGTGTAATGTAACAGTAAAGTACCAGTAAAAAGTCCTAGTTCTGTAGCATTTTGCTGTCTTCCACAAATCAGAATGCGACGGAAAATTAAATCCATGTTCTAAGCCATCCATGTTAAAGGAAAATGGAGATCACATACATAAAAATAAATACAGACTAGACAATTGGGTGCCTGTCTTGTCCTTTCTCCATTTTAGGTTTTTAATTATGTGCACTAACCCAAATATTTTCAGATACCCTGAGATATAGAAATGGCCATTTTCCTTTCATATAGTTTCAGCTAAAAACTCAGAGCAAACAGTAATCAGCCAAAACATTTCAGGATTTTCTACAGATGAAGGGGTTGTTTTACTCATGCCAATAAATTATGTACTGTCGTTGTGCTCAAACTAAGTTAGAAACCATAGAGAAAGCTCTTGCAAGTATGCAGCCTGGCAAAGGCCCAGATGGAGAGCATTCTGAGTTCTGCAAGAAGTCCTCTACAATGCCGTCTCCCCTACTGCCTGAATTGTTTAACTATTTTCAATCCACAACCCCCTGCTCATGGCATGAAGGGGGCTTTCTCATTTTCATTCCCAAGGATGAGCTGGATTGTGGGTTCTACCACCCCATTTCCCTCACAAATGCTGATGCCAATATTTTTTTTTCCAAAAGTGGTACAGGAAAGATTGGAGCCATTATATGTAATCTGGTTCACCCAGACCAGACTGGGGTTATTAAAGGCTGTAATTTCATGGCCAACATACAGAGGCTTTTATAAAAATCCTACATTACTCCACCTCAGGAAACCTGGCAGAGCCCTCTCACCTCAACTGCAGAGAAAGCCTTTGACCACATAAGAGCAGAGTCCTTTGGCACACAAATTCTAAGAAGATCTTCAGACTTGGGGGTCTTTTTTATGCTTTTGTCTAGACTGAGTACATCCACAGATACAGTGCTGTTGTTATTTTTTGTACTACAGTAGTGCTTAGCGACTCCAACTATGATCAAAGTCCCATTGTGCTAGGCATTGCACATACACTAAGTTAGAGCCAATCCGTGGCCCAAAGCACTTACACTCCACATAGACAAAATACACAAAGGCTACGTCTAGACTGCAAGCCTCTTTCGAAAGAGGCTTTTTCGAAAGATACTTTTGAAAAAGCCTCTTTCAAAAAAGAGCATCTAGACTACAACGAAAAAAAGCGCTTTTGAAAGAGAGCACCCAGGCAGTCTGGATGCTCTCTTTCAAAAAAGCACAGTTTGCATTACATAGTGCCTTTTTTTGAAAGAGCACTTTCGAAAAAAGGCATTCTTCCTCGTAAAACAAGATTTTCGCGGTCGAAAAAACTGCCACGTTCTTTCGATTTACTTTCGAAAGAATGTGGCAGCAGTGTAGACGCAGGGGAAGTTTTTTCGAAAAAAGGCCACTTTTTTCGGAAAAACCCTGTAGTCTAGACACACCCAAAGGGTAGAAGCAAGGAAGGATTAATATCCCCATTTCATAAATAGGAATGGAGTCACAGAGGGTCTGATTCTCATTTTGCATTAAGGTGCCTTTCCAGCACTCTGTTCTCAAAGGGTGCATCTACACAGCAGGGCTTAACTCAAAATTAGCTACACAAATTGAGCTGCGTCAATTGTGTAGCTTATTTCTAAATTGCTTATTTTGAAATTGGGAGTGTCTACACAGCACTTATTTAAAAATAGAGCGCTCTTCCTCCGACTTCCTGGACTCATACAATAAAGGTTACAGGAGTCCGAGTAAGAAGTCCTCAAAGCTTAAAAGTATTTCGACATTATTTCGAAATAACTGCCAACAATAATGTTTCTGTGTAGACGTACCCAAAGTGAGTGTCTATAGGATGCGTTTTCACTTTAAGGCCTCTTCACATTGCTAGAGTAGAGAAAAATCACCTTAGTGCAAATGAGAATCGGTCCTGAGAGATTAATGGACTTGCTGAAATTCAGGCAGGTAGTCACGGCAGAGCTTGAGAACTGAACTCAGAATTTGGAGCAATATTTTGTTAGGAACAATTGTATGCTGCAAGGGGATATAACAAAAGTAACTTGTCTTTCATTTTAGTTATTATTTACATTACAGTGTACCTAGAAGCCCCAGCTAAAATCAGGCCCCGCTTTGCTTAAATACAGAAGAAGAGATTTTACTCTCTCTTGTAGAGAATCCTTGGTGTACAAGATGAAATGGTTTTTCCATGCAGCTGGAATGTCACAGAATATGTCTCAGTTTGTTATATTAAAAAAAAAGACAACCAGTTATATTAGAATTTATTAACACAATGGACTATATTTCCCATTTAGTTACACTGTTATGAAGCAAGAATATCTCCACTGATACAGGTAGTTACTCTGGATTTACTCCAGTGTAACTCAGAATCAGACCCCGCCCCCCAGGCCCTATATGTGCATAATGAGTAAAATTGTACAATGATTTTTTATGTCATTTAACTATATCAGGCTACAACATGACCTCATTTACACTGTCTGATTCTGGAATAATCCCACTTACTTCAATAAAATTATGTCCAATTTACTCAAGATTTTCAAGATTTTCAAAAGGCTTAAACAGATTTCAAGATGCTCCACCAATATCTTTCTCTTCATAAAATCTCAGGGAGGTTTATAGCTCTGCTTCTAGAAACTACAGAGAAAAGTTAACTCTCTTGCAGTACCCTGAGACTTATAATACCTATTTTGTATATGAACTAGATTTTAAATAAATTACCAAGAGGGTGAAGAGCCCTCCTTGTAACAGTGTTTATTCCAAGCTAAAACATGAATTTATACACTATAAAAAGTGGCACAGTCAGGCCTGCCAACAGGGAGGAGGGTGAGAGGAGGGCAAAGGGAGCAATTGCCATGGGGTGCGGCAATTTAAAGGGGTATGGGGCTCCAGCTCCACCTGTCTCAGTAGCAGAGGTGGTGGCCAGAGCCCTGGGCCCTTTAAATTGTTGCCGGCGCACCATGCCAGAGCTGTCCTCAGCCCCTCCCTTTCCATCTTTGACCCCGCCTCTTCCAGGAGCATGGAGTTGCCCCCCTCCTCACGTTGCCAAGGAGCTCGTGGAGGCCATCAGCTTTGCTGGGCACGGTCAAGCAATCAACATGCTGAAGTGAAGGTTGGATGCTCAACTGCAATTTGCCCCATCACTCAGATGTATTATAGAATACTCCATAATTATGTGATCACGTGCTATTTCTCAATTACAACAATATAATCTGGACAAGTTCTTGGCTCCTTTGAAGTCAATGGGAGCTTTGCCATTGTCTTCAATGGGGTCTGGATTTCGCTAACTGTTCTTTCTATAACCACAAGAGAAACATGCACTTTCTGCATGTTTTCTTGCAATCCTGCAAGGGGCTGAGGAATCTCAAGTGCCAGTGGCATCTCAGGGCACAGTGCCGAAGGCATTCAGCAGCTTGGAAGACTGGGCCCTTAGTTACATATGTTTAGTATGATGTAGAACTGTGTGTGCACTTCTCTGTGTACACTAAGACAAACAATGTCTCTTGCTTCTATTTAGGTCAATGAGAATTTTGCCATCGATTTCAATGGCAAATAGGATTGAGCCAATCATTTACATGAAAAGCAAACAGCAAAATTTATATAATATATTGCAGATGAAGTATATATAAAATGGTGAGAAGCACTGTGGGTTGTCTTAAAGGGTTTTAAATGTTCTTTTTTGATATCTTCATTTTTATCAGCTGTTCTTCATTAACGTACCATATTGGGGATAGAAGGGGAGATAAAACTGCCTGTGGCATCCCTTGTGAAGTCCTTCCCAGTAGTCACAGAGCAAATACAGCCATCATCTATGCTACCTACCTCCTCTGAGCCTAGGGGTAGGCAGCAAAGTGCGGGAAGGGGGTGTGGCAAGGCCGCTTTACACCAGCTATCCAGCTGACTGTTCCAAACTCTGCTCAGCCCAATGTAAAGCCAGATCTTTTATGCCCGCCAGTCCTCACAGAGCATCTGGGCTGTTATTACTATTTAATATAATTAAATTCTTTGCTCCTGGAAATGCACTTATGTTTTTGTCATTTTGTGGCAAAGTCTGTTTTCACTTTAGTGTTATTGTGAAGATAGAAATACAATTGTCCCTTTCCAATCATTGGAGCCTGAGCATAAATTCTGGGTACAGCAAATTAAAGAAACAGTTCTATTGTAAAGAAAGCATATCCAGAATTATATAAAAGAAATATTTGAAATGTATTAAGGCAGTTGTCTTAGGTTATTTGAGAAATGCAAATGAGTCATTAGCCCTCCATCCAGTCAGATCCTACAGATTAGATCGCTCCTTTAGAAAAAAAAACAGCAAATATATAGAGTATATTTAAAATGAACTCTATAAAGGTATTTTTCTGAAAAAAGTTTGTGGACTCCCACAGTAATACATTACTTTTCTATAATGTATATATCCAAAGAGAGCAGGGAATTATATCTCTCCCATATAGGACTAGTGTGGTGACCAAAAAAACCACAATATTTTTAGATAAAAATGATCATATGAAAAGTATTTTACTAATGATATACTGGACCATAATTATAGTGAAATTAATGGAACTATGCAAGAAAGACCTACCAAGATGACAAGATATGCATCTGAGGTTGCACAACAAACTGTATGGTAGCTACTGTATTATATGAGAAGGAGTATGTGAAAAAACAATTAAAGCACAGTAAGGAAGAGCCTCTGATACAGCTCCATTGACTTCCATGGATCTGCATTGATTTACATCAGTTAAAGATCTGGCATAGTATCCTAACATATGCACTTCAGAAGCAAAATTAAACCTGTGTGTTCAACCTTAACTATGTTGTTTCCTAATTTCTAAGTGTTTAACTATGTCACCCTAATGTTGTAATAACATAGTGACCAGTTCAACCAATGGGAGCTTTGCGGGAAAAAGAACTGAGTAAAAACTAAGACAGCGCTTCAGGATTTCACTCATAGTTATATTTTTTTAAAGTAAGGAAACAAAATATTTCCCCTTAAGCATTACCTGCAACTCTTTCCAAGTGTGAAGGTAAAAGAAATTGATGTTTAGTGTTCAAAGACAGCAGCAAGGCAAAGCTACCTACGTGACACAGTTTGTAAGTGAGTGAGCAAGTCACTCCATCCATTTATTCAAGAACTCCGCCTAAATGATAAGAGCTAGGACCACCTAATTTGGTACTCAGCTTCCTCTTATGGTAACTTAAAGCAAGGTAAGGGTTTGGTTGTGCTGTGGAGGAGGCTGAAGCCACCCTCTCATTCATACGGGAACATTGCTGGCTGTTCCCCTTCATCAGGGAGTGAGGGGAAAGTTCACACTTTGCTGCATTCCTCACTCTGGCAGGGGGCAGACAAACCTGGAGCTGCTCCAGCTGTGGGTCATGCACCCTCCCTTTGTTGTGCCCACTGCAGCTGCAGGGGCCATGGAGAGGTTTTTTTCACCTGGCCCCAAGCTACTATGGTAAGAGAGGGCTGGGGTAGTCCTCTCTCCCCAGGGCAGTCTGCATTCTGAATCCCTCATCCCCAGCCTCCCCACAAATAAATTATTTAAATGAAGAAAAACAAACATTTTTTTAGTTAAGGACTCAAGTAATGCTAGGGAAATCTTCTACTTGTTAGATACATGCTGTGGAAAAGGGTTCCGCTACATCTAGCGCTGAGGAAAAACAGGAATTTCTGTCTCGATGGAAATTTCAATATTTGAATACTTGCTTTCACCTTGAATCATGGCAAAATGTTGAAATATCAACATTTTTCATAAAACAAAATATTCCAATAAATTAAAATTTAGATATGGCAATGCAGTTCACTTTGACATTTACTATCAATACAAAATATTTCCACATCCCTGAATTGAAATGTTTTCATTTTGTTTGTTTCTTGAATATTTCATTTCAATTTTCTGTCGGGAAAATAAAAACATTTCAAGAAAACTGAAAATTTTCCACTGAAAATTTTCATTTTTGTGGACATTGCATTTTCCATTGAAAAATCATTCCAATGGAAAGTTCCCAGCCAGCTCTAGTTTGATTTCACCTCAATCCTTAGTCTCAGAAACCTATTTCTACTATAGGATCAAGCCAGTTGTGTTTAAACAGCCATTATCACTTCAGGTTATGACAATTTCTTTATAATGTTGAACTCTTTTAGTGAGGCTACGTCTAGGCTGCAGGCTTCTTTTGGAAGAAGCTTTTCCAAAAGAGATCTTCTGGAAAAACTTCTGTCGAAAGAGAGCGTCTACACAGCAAATGTGCAATGAAAAAGCGATCTGCTTTTTCGAAAGATAGAGTCCACGTTGATTGGATGCTATCTCGCATTTAAGTTGTGATTACTTTGGACGGAGTGGCCACCAGGGCATCTGTGCTTTTTCTTGGAGGCCTCTTCGTTCGAAAAAACATTCTCTTCTGCGTCCACACATGCATTTTTCCAAAAAAGCTTTTTTGGAAAATGGCTTCTTCCTTGTAGAATGAGGTTTACCGCTGTCAGAAAAACCCCTCCATTCTTTTGACTTTCTGTCGAAAGAATGCAATAGCAGTGTGGACATAAGTATTGTTTTTCCAGAAAAACGGCCGTTTTCCCAGAAAAACTCTGCAGTGTAGACATACCCTGAGTTCAGGAGGCACTTGGATTGGTGGGTTCAAAACAATAGCCATTTGGTATTAACAGTTTCCAAACAAAATTCATATGTACAGATAAATCAATACACAACTTGAAAGTAACAGTGACATTGCTGGATCAGTCTAGAGCACCAGTGTCTACAGAGAGGATTCTCACAATTTAAAATGCCAGATATAAGGATCCTGCTTTCTCTTTCATTCTTAACTTATCTGTCCTGTGGTGTGTGAAGCATCCAAAATCACTGGGGTCAGTTTTGAAAATCTTGGCTGCAAAACCCACTTACAACTGTCCATATTTGTTAAAGTTCAATCTCTCTTACCATAGAATCTCTCCTTTTCCTCACTATTTGCATAGTTGTACATTTTGCAATTTCAAAGGGTTCTTTTGATCCAAATGTATTACTATATTTGGTGCTGATTCAAAAGATCTTCTTCCCTTGCTTTCCACTGGCTGTTGTCTTAAGACTCCCCTTTTAGAGGAAGGTTCATGTGTATCTTGATAGAATTCCCTCTCCAAAATGTCATCTTGTATCCCTGGTTGAACTATTATTCAGCACATTGTTTTAGACATAAAAAAGTAAGTGATCTACAGTGATTCTATCCAAACTAATAACTTGGGTCAGATTGTGACTGGGGGCCGGGGGACACTTACATTTTCAACAGAGACTACTGATTTTTGACTGCCCAGTTTGAGACACCTTAGAGGAGCCTGATTTTCAGAAAGTTACCTTGGATAATTAGGGCCTTTTAAGGTGTCTGAAGTCAGGCACTCAAAAATTGAAATAAGCCAAAATAATAGTCACTTCCTCTGGCATAGTGTCACAGTGTGACTGGCACCCTGAAGAGGAAACAAGGCCAGCCAAACTTCAGCCTTAATTAATTAGCTACTTTCCAACCTGAGAGAATGGGGCTAAGGAGGGTCTGGTGATGGATTAATGGACACCTGGGCCTTATTCAAAGACAGAGGGTGGGAGATGGAGTTACAGGAAATGGGAAGAGTTCTGTGGAATGTCTCAAGCTAGGGTCTGAAAGAGGTTCACTACTCTAAGGAAACCAACCTTTGGATCTAGAGTTCTGTAACAAAGCAAATAAGGACACAAGGGACAGAGGCCAATAGGGGCTGAGAACAGTACTTCAGGATAGTGAGTCGGGGAACCAAGTGCCCTATGCTGAAGCAGGGGAAAACACTCAAAGGAAGCCCAGAAAGGGGCTGGGAACAAACCCCAAAAGATGGGCTGAAGAGACATTGATGCAGAGAAGGTTGTTGGAACTTATTAGTTTGGCCATTGCTACCCCAGAAAGAGTTAAGTCTGTTTTTCACTTTATTGGAGGGGCACAAGATGCACAAACTTGTGTGGAGAGCTGAGGAAACCCAGCTCAAGGAGGGAAACTGAGGGAGGGAGTGCTGGCAGTGAAACAATTGATCAGCAGGACGTGCTACTGAGAAGCTGTTCCACACTATACATAAGTGTCCAGTTATGGGTCCTTCCAGACAGCAGTCCGTTCCCCAAGGAGTTATACCCCAAGACAGAGAAAAGTGACTCTAACAGTAATCATCATGCAAGTCTAACATCTATCCTAAAATAAGGGAACAAATGTTAAGAAGGAAAAAAAACCAAACTATAATTAAACATCCCTAGGGAAACAGAATCATGAGCAATAGGCAGCAAAGGGTTTAAAAGATTTCTTTTTTTTTTTTTTTTTTTTTTTTTGGCCAGAGAAACTTGATTGCTTTTTGGACAGAATTACAAAAGCAGTGGGTGAAGGGAACATAGTAAATTCAATGTGTTTGGATTTTAGTAAAGTATTTCACACTGTGTCCCATGAAATTGTAAGGGGGAAAAGTAATCCAAATTGGCATGAAACTGAAGACCTAAAACAAAGGGTAATGATAAAGTGCAATGCATCAAGTTGGGAGAAGGTATCTGCTGTGATACTAAAATAATCCATGTCATTAAATAACTTTTATTAATGTTCTGGAAGACTCTGTGAGAAGGATCTGTGCGTTTGTGAAATTCACAGATGATGATAAATTGGGAGAGTGGGTTCAAAAACCAGCAAGTGTATATATGTATGAGAGAGAGAGTTATTTGTGCATCTGTCTATCTGTCTGGAGTCCGTTTGTTCAAGAACGCCTCCTAGATGGTACCCATACAATTTGGTATGCAGCTTCCTCTTCTCCTAACTTAAAGCAAGGTCAGGGTCTGGTTGTGCCAGGACAACCAGAAGCTCTGGGAAAAGGACAGTTTTCCATAACATGCAAAGGGAGGGGCTCCTGTTCAGAGGGGCATGATATGAGAGTGGCCACTGGGGGCAGCGAGCCCGCAGGGGAGAGCTATCCTGCAGTGTCACCAAGGGAGTGGCCAGGGCTAGGGCTAGGGCTCTGCCATTTTGCCTGTCAGCACACCAGGTAAGTAGCCCCCCTGCCCCAAACCCTTTACCCCCTCCTCCCCCTGGCCTTTGCGAGAGGGGGAGGGGAGAAAAGGTCACTGGTAGCCATGGGGGTGAGGGTTTGGAAAGAGAGAAAAGACCCCTGGTGTCCAGGGGAGCTGGGGAGAGAGAAAAGGCCTGTGCCAAATGGGACCACCTGCCCTGAGCTCCTTGTCATCCTCCAACTCTCACTCTTGACACTCTCCCCCTGACTCCAGCCTCCTGTACTGCCCCACACACACATCCCCAAAGCCCTGCCCTTCTCCTGCACCCTTCCTCCCCCACACACCACCAGCTTCCTGCCCTGAAGGACCCAGGTAATGCTGGGTACGTCTTCTAGTTTTTAAAAAGTATGAAGTGTTAGGCATTTGTGCTTGAGCCAGCATCCTGGAAAATGAAGGTGTGGGGGCAAGGAAAATCAGATAGGAATCTGGACCATAGCACTGGTGGTGTGGAGGGTAAAATCTGGAATTAAACAGTTTAACACTTAACCTTGTTCATGGGCTGGTCCTAGCTTATGGTGAGAACTTGGACTCCAATCTAGCAAAGCTGTTAAGTATATGCTTAACTATAAGCAGGTGAGTAGTCCTACTGAAGTCAGTGAGAATGACGTTAAGCTGGTTGCTCACGTGTTTCCCTGGATCAGAGGTAAGCGCTCAGCACCCTGCTGGATCAAGTCCTTAATTTATTTGTTATTGCTTCCAATATTGTATCCTTCAGCACACCAGGTAAGTAGCCCCCCTGCCCAAACCCTTTACCCCCTCCCCCCCAACCCCGGCCTTTGCTAGAGGGGGAGGGGAGAAAAGGTTTGTGGTCTGTTTAGATGGGAGGCTTCCTGGGACTGGTCCTTGGTCTTTACCCAGGATTGGCCAGATCATTAAGGATTTTCAAATTGGGCTTCACTTCAAATCAGAACAAAAAAACTGAAACTTTTGAAATTCTCTGCAGGACTATTCCAAGGAAATTCTTTTTAAAAAATCAGTTTGGATTGATCAAAATGCTTCATTTTAATCTGGATTCCATTTATTTTACATTAAAAAATCTTACAAAATCTCTAAACAGCCAAAATGAAAAGTCATTGTAAAACAAAAATCTGAAGCTTTTCATTCCCAACATGTCTAAATGGGATAGTTTCAACCCTGGAATACTTTTTTCCCTGTTTTTGATGTTGTTCCCATCCACCCCAACTAAATTTTGGCTAAATGAACACCATTTTGCAAAATGTTCTGATTTTGATGAAACTGCATTTTCAAAAGGTTCTTTCTCTGCTTACAAACAAGTATAAAGACAGAGTTGGTTGGGAAAAGTGCCTAGCATCTTTCTGATGCTACAATCCATCATTCTTATAATAGTTTGCCAGAGCTAGGCCTGCAATAGCTTTGGTAAAAAAGGCCCTTTCTTCTGATTTTCATCGCTAGCCCATCTAAAGCAGGGTGTGGGCTATTCCTATTATTTGCCAGTCCAGCAGTGCTGGCAAATGGCAGTTCTGTGATTAGAATCTCCAATGCTGCCTGTTCCTAAAAACGCCCATGGTGTGGCATTCTGTTCAAAAATACCCTTCCTGGGTCAGCCTTTCTAATAGCCAATGTAGAGTCAATGGCACACATCCTCCCTCACTGTCTCAACATCTGTAGGGTTGCCAGCTCATGTTGTTTTTTAGAGTCTTGCAATATTGGCTGGTTTTTCCCTTAAAGCTCCAGTTCCTCAAGTCATCTGATTACATGAGACTCTCACTCTTTGTTTCATAGAATCAGAGAGGATTAGGGTTGGAAGAGACCTCAGGAGGTCATCTAGGTCAACCCCCTGCTCAAAGCAGGATCATCCCCAGGTAAATTAATTATACCCAGGAGGCAAGCCCAACCTCAGCAGGCTTGGCTATTGGATACCTGGAATAGCTATTTGTTGTTTTTTTTTCATTTTACCTGTACAGACTAACTCGGCTACCCCCTGAAGCTTCTGGAATAGTAATGACAGCTTTGGTAAAAGCATCAGTAAGTAGAACATAGTAAAGAGAAGGCCAATGACACCGGGCAGGAACTGGAGTCCCCCAGTTTAAAAAGAGTAAAATTTGAGCCCTCATGGTTTCAGAAAATCTTGAAAACATAAGCCCTAAAGATTTGAAAAATCCACAAGCCAAATGAAAAGAACCCAACCTTCTGCTTTAAAATCATGAGATTTTACAAGAATTTCATTACATGGCGGGGCCTGGCTTGTGAATTTTGAAGGTGTCGGAGTGGCAATACCATATCTACCATGTTAAGGTACCGTTTGGCAGCCTTCCTGAAATGATTTGATCTAACATTATTTCTTCAGCATGTTTTGTCTGTATACAATGTTAGCCAGCTACCACATCTCTCCCTCAAAATGTAGGAGGTCTAGGGAAATGCTGTTCTCTCTATACCTCCTGTCTGAATCAATCCTCCTCATTTTGGGTTTTGTGGAATTTAGCTGTGGGATATTTGAAGACCACAAGTGGTTAGGACATTGGCTCTATGTCTCATCTGAGAGACAGTCCCTGCAGCACACTGTCTGCTTACACTATGACAGCACACTTTCTTAGTATTGGCCAGAGGGGAAAGTGCTGTCTTCTAACTCGCCAAGCTTTCCTCAACCATCTTGAGTTTTGCTTGAACGTCTTGCATCCAAATAGCAACTAGACCCAGCACTACATGAAGTCACAGTCCAAAGTTGTATACATGCAGGGCAGGCAAAGCTAATTCTAGGTTTTAAAATGTGCTTAACTGCTATAAATAAATTGAGATTTTCAGACCTCTCTGGGAGATTTAGGCACCCTGTGTCTCAATCCCCTACACAGCTCTGAAAATGTCAACCACGGTCATTATCTAACTTCTAAGCAGAGATGCAGTAACATAAATGAATGTTGTAGAATAAAATAGATATAACTCTTCTGCCAAGTGTTGTCAAAGGCAACAAAGGCTGGGTTCAGATAGTAAGGGGTACCTCCTAAACGAGGCAGGGCGAGGCCTTGAGAAATGGGTGAAGTGGGGGGAGGGCCTGGGCAGACCATCCCCCAACAAAAGAAACTCAACACCTTTGTCCCTGGCCTTGCACCCCCCTACAGACAGCCCTTCAGGATCCTTACAAAACTCTGCAACAAAAGACACACTCCCTACCACAAGATAAGTACCATTTCCCCTTTCTTTCACAGGTCATTTCCACGACCCAACCCATTCTGAGTTTGTGTGCAATTATGGTGGCTTTAAAACTGTTTCCAGAAAAAAAGCTTATGCAAATAAAATTCTTTGTAGATATACTTCTCATTATTCATGAATAGTCAGGGGCAGAAAGCTCCTTACCCTCTAGTACTTCAGGCTACAGCACTAACATAGGCAAGTAGGAAAAGCAATACAGATGCTGTCTGTCCATTAGGTAATTCACCCATCAAGATTATCAATACCCAACTGGACTATTAATACAGGCCCCTACACTTGTGTCTCTCTTCCAGAGCCTAGGATACCAGATGGGTCTTGCAGCAGGTCCTGAAGGTCAAGAGACTCAGGGTATTGCTGCAATGCATTGTAAGTCCAGTCTGTGGGACCTGGGCTTGTGGACTTGTTGTTTCCATGCTTGTGTGTCCATGCTGCACGGTAAACCTGGATCCTATAGCTGTGCTAAAGCATCCCTCTTGTGCTATGCAGATTTTCTGACACAGGAATGTGGTTTGAACTGTGTTCACGCCACAAAAGGACAGGCCGGGGACCCAAGTCATAGCAGTACTTGGGCTCTGATCCTCCTCTCAGCAACATGTTAGGACCCCTTGCTCACCTGAGTCAAACCGAGTCATGTGTGGACAGAAAAGGGGCTTGGGCATAAACCTGAGTCAGTGCCCAGACTGAGTGTGCAGTGTAAGACACAGCCTCGAACTTCATGGGAAAAGAGAAGGAAGCAAACTGCTGTTGTTCTGTGCCAGGGGCATGAAACACACAGTGGTCTGAGTCTGGCTCTCAGGAAGTATATTTTGTGGCCTGCCTGACTTACTCAGATTCTCCAGCGTCCAAGCTATCTTTTTTTTTTTAAAAGGAGCCTTTCAAATGTGAACTGAAATGATGCTTTGATGTTTGCCTGAGTCTGCAGGCAGCCTGAAACAGTGACCCAGAAGTGCAAACTCTCCAGGTCTCTACTAATCTGGTTGGACTATCAACTTCAAAATGATTCCTCTATATCAAGGTGGATGTAACCACTGACAATTTAATAGATGGAATGGAAGAAAAAGCACACAGCCTTGGGGACTGGGAGTTGCCACTGGGAAGGAAATGCAGAGAAAAAAAAACAGAGGAAATCACAAAGACAGTGAAAGCATAGAGAAAGAGAAGAAACAAAAGGCAGGAACAGTGATGGCCTAAAGGGAAGCTGACTATCCCACTGAGTGACAAATGCAGCAATAAAACACTGAATAAACAATAACTAAGCATGTAGTTGCTGTATACAAAGGTATTCTCCCCTTTGATCTTTGGGCAACCAACCAACTGGCGGAGGGCCATTCCACTAGGCACTATCAAGAGAATATAATCCTGAATTTATACTCTGGACCACGAACCATAGTTATGCTTGAAATTCAGCTCTCCCCACTAATAGACTTTCAGGCCAGAAAGGATCATTGTGTTCATCTGGCCTGGCCTCCTGCACCTTGCAGGACACAGAACCTCACCCACCCACTCCTGTAACAGACCCACTGGCTAGGTTACGGAAGGCCTCAAATCAAGACCAAGTTACAGAGACTTCACCATTTATGCTACATTAAACCTGCAAGTGGCCCATGTCCCATGCTGCTCTGACTGGGTTTAATATCTTGGACTATGCTGTGTCAAGTTCAGAAAAGGGGACTAGGTCAGCCAGAACAATGACAGATAAAAGAGTAGAAGTGAACACATAGCACAAGGAACTGGGACTGGGTTAAATATTAATTATGCTTGCTAGAAACATGGATGCAGAAACTGTGCTGACAGCCAGACCCATGCATCAGTGCAGGCTACTCTGTAAATTGTGCTGCTTTTGGAGAACCTAGGGATACAAGCACTCTTTGGAGATGCTACATCTATTTAAAAAAATCAGACATGAGCCATGAGTATGCCGGAGCTGTTCAGATCTCCTTCACTGGTCTCTCACCCGTCACCTTCTGCAAGAAAAACTCTCGTCTGATTTAAACCCAATCTCTGTGCAAGATCCTTCCCTTAAGTATCGGTCCTCTGACATGACCAGCCATGCAGCTGTGCTGCCAGAGGACAGTGGGGAAATACGCATTGGGAGTTGCCGCTTTCAGACACCCTCTCACTCTGCCACCCACGTCAGCCCATTCCTCCCCAGGTTTTGGAAAAATTACCAGGCACTGTCTTTTCAGGCAGCCTTAATCATCTGGTATAGAAAAACTTTCCCATTACTCCCATTTTAGCCACATGATTTAGATCTGTAACTGCTTTTCTATTATTAATAGTGCTTGAAATTGTATTGTATTGGAGAGTGCTCAATACATCACAGGTGTATAGTAACCTGCAGGGTTGTTCAGAGCCCATTAGAACACTTTCCATTGTTCACTACCTTGCACTAAATATTAAATTTCATCTGCCACTCTGGTGCCCATCCATTCGTGTTTGATTGGAACTCAGTAGGAAAGTGTCCTCTCATTTAGCACATTTGCATAGCACTGTGTCTCCTAATAAAGTTCTATAAATCATAACTACCTTACCTGAGCAAATTAACCTATGCTTACTCCTCTGATCTACCAATGCACTTCCCTGGGTAAGATGGAAGCAAAGAGAACATATTAATGACTACCAGTATCCTTTGATTCACTGTTCCCTGGCCTCAGATATTTGGCTTGCAAAAATTCCTGCCAGAATTCTTAATTCCCTCACCATGTCAACTGACATGATACAACACCGCTGGGCTAGTACCATCCTACAGCCTGTCAAAATATGATGGAAGATGGGCCTGAAGCCCTCCTTGACTTAAACTGCAGCTGTCACATTCTCTCAGTGCCCATTGTTGTGGATTAGCTCTTGTTGGCAGGGTACCCTGCGCAGAGCCTAAGCTGCAATTTTTTTCTGCATGCCTCCGCTTTTCTCAGCCAGCCAAAGATATTCCGTTGTTAAGACCCTCACCCATTTGATATAGTCCTGTCTGCCCAGCTTTGCTTCTCTGATTCTCCTCCTGTCTTCCCTAAGCTCACTCCTCACTCTTTGGTTATGTCGATGTGTGCATTCTTCACTCGCTTTCACCACGTTATTTCCCTGTGTTAAGCCAGAGCCATATAGCACTTGTCATACTAAAAAGAATTTAGCTCAACTCCAGCCTCCTCAGATATTCTCATCACCATGATTATTATTTGTACTGCAGCAGGGCCAAGAGACCAGGACCCCTGGGGAAACGTAATACAGATCGGGCCTGCCCCAATGATCTTACAGTCTAATCATAAAATGAGACAGCAGGTGCATACAGAAAGATGGGGAACAAGGAGGCAAGGAAACAATGAGATTTTACCAGTCAGCATGCTAAGTAGAGGTCCACATACCCAGCACACTAGATGCTTAATTATAAACAAGCTTTTTTAAATAGGCATTGTGGCAAATGAGCTGTAAAGAGGGCTCTGAAGGACAATGTATGTACATTTATAGCAGGAGTTCATCCCTGTGAGGGAAAGCATGAAGGCCCCTCTTGGGAAATTTTACAAGTGGCTTTGCACCAGCACTATCTACCTATTATCTCTTCTGGTTAGTGACATGAGGTCAAATCCTACCCTTATTTCCAGTGATGTAAATCTGGAATGACTCCACCAAAGTTAATGATGTTCATCTGGATTGGTGATGGCACAGATGAGAGTTAACTGAGTCACTACATTGTCTAGGAGAAGCACCTGTTCAGCCCACTGCAAGCTAAAAGTCTTTCAAGCCTGACTAGTCCTTAGAAATATATACTGCATACAATCGGAGAAATGCATCATATCGGGTGATACATGACAAAGGTAGAATTCAATGTTTTCGTCTTTTAAAACCATATTAAATAGGTACTTCACTGTTCTCTTGCAGCTATTTGTATGGCCACCTTTAGTTATTTTTGTATCTAACAACACACTGTGAAGTTGGGAAGTGCTATTATTAGAGTCATGCAGATGGGAAACTGAGGCAAAGAAGTTAAGTGATTTGTCCAGGTCATATAGGGTACCTATGGCACAGCTACGAATTGAACCGAGTCTCCCAAACCAGTGACTTGACCACTAGACCATCCTTCCTGTCTATACCACCTGTTGTATGCTGATCCCAATACACTTTGCAAACATTAATTAAACCTCACAGCATCCCTGAGAGAGAAATAAATATGACCAGATCCATTTTGCAGATAAACTAAGGTAGGGGTGGAAGCTAAGTGATTTGCATGGGACCAAATATCAAGGCATTGTCAGAGCTAAGAACAGAACCCAGAAGTCCTATATCTCATATGTGTTCTACCTAACACTGACTCCTGTTATCATTATTTGATCATATTAAATGACAGAAAGAAAAGCAAGCAACAGGCTATCAGATAGTATTCCTCTTGCAGAGATACATGAAAGAATGTCCCCTGACAAGCCTATATGGAAAAATTTGGAGGCTTGCAGATAAAATACATTGAGTTATGAAGTTTCTTTGCTTTGAAAAAGTAAAAGTACAAGGATTTTTATTGTCTGCAATGTTGGTAACATTGCATCGTTCAAAAGACCTTGTTCATTTATCAGCATTTCTTAAAAATCTTTTGTTCACAAACTTGTGTGTGAGCAAAGGAAAAAAATTCAGCTCTATCTAATATCAGCTTGCAGCTGTTCGGTGACAGAAGGACTCAAAAGCTATGGCTCTGAACATGGGAAAATCCACCCAAAGCAGAATGAAGACACAGCATGCAACAGCTGCATGACAAGAATATGCTGTTTCTGGAGTGTGAGAAAAAAACTACTACCGTTACATTAAGCATCAGAAAGTTGTCAGTAAACATAACCATCTTTAAACTTGGAAAAGAAGCAAAATTTCTCCAGGTATCTCATGCTTTTCAGGACAGATTCCACAATCCCACCAGGGACCGAAAAATGTGAGCCAAGTGTAAGGTTCTTTGCACTAACTTCTAAAGGTCAGAGTCAGCAAATCTCAATCTGTCTCTGACTCCCATGGAAAGCAAGTGGGGACCTGATAAGCCCCATCTAGCCTATGTATCGTTGATGCCGATGTGATTTTACTGTTCACATGCCAGTGTTAACGGAATGATGGTCTTGTTGGTAAGGCAATTTAACAAGACTCAGGAGATCAGGGTTCTATTCAAAGGTCTGCTTTGGTGTTGCTGTGTGATGTTAGATACTTAACTTCACAGTTCAGTGCCTCAGTTTCCCACCTGTAAAATGCAGATAATGCTTCTCCAGCTTCCAAAGTGATGTGAGGTGAAAATCTGTGAGGTATGCAGATGCTGTGGTGAGTACTATCAGAAAGTCTATGAATAAAAAGGAGAACATAGAATACTAGGAATCATAGAATACTAGGACTGGAAGGGACCTCGAGAGGTCATCGAGTCCAGTCCCCTGCCCTCATGAACAAAACTCTGTCACAGAGGCGCAGGCAGACAGAAGGTCTTCTTTCTTTAAATCTTCTCTTCTTGACTCATCTTCCTGCGTGCAGTATGCAAACAGGTAGGCAAGTGATAGAAGCACACGTGTGTGTGTAGATTTGAGGGATCCAACTGCCTGGCCTTACTGCTGTTAGCGTCACCTAAAATGAATATGTTGCGCCAGCAACAACAGCTACAAGATGTGGGGACACAAGGCTGCTCCACCACTGAAGACTGTCCCAGACTCATTCTCTGGTTGGAGATTTCCAGTCTCTGTGGGGAGCAGCAACCAGACTCTTGCCTCAGGTGGCCTATCAAGCCAACAGCCTGCCCCAGCTGTTGGCTGCCTGAAGGGGCCACAGATGAACTATAATTTCAGCACCACAGAGTTGGGCACAGCGCACTGTGGGGCGGTTCAACACCCCTTACAAGCCCTCTTATTGCTGGCTAGAGTAGGATCAGGTGACCCCACTTTTTCCACCTTTTTCTTTTCCCGCCTTTTTCAGGCATGGGATGGTAACAGGGAGGCTGATCACCACCTCAGAGGGAAAAATCAAAATGGTGGACAAAACACTGGCGCCCCTCCTGCAACAGTGAGGCTTCCATCACCTCCCCAGCTGCAGAAGCCAAATGGATTTCCCCACTTTGGATCTCAATATTAAATGATTAGTTGTGTTATGAAAAAGACTCATAGACTCCAGTTGGGATCAGGGTTCCATTCTTCTAGGCGCTGTACAAAGACAGAAAGAAACATCCTCTGGCTTGAAGAGCCTATAATCTAAAAAGCTTTAGTGAAGTGAGTTGCAAAAGTCAAGGAAGAGGAGATAAAGGCCTGGGTGAGGGGTCAGCAGAGGTAGAGCTCAGACAAGGTATACATACAACTAATCTCATTTCAGGGGTAACAGGGAGATTACCAGACACAAGAGATGTGAGATGAGGATGGTTTAGGAAGAAATCAAGGTTATAGACAGTGAAGACAAATGGGAGGTTTGATTAAACTAAAGAGGAGGCAGGTTCACTGTTAAATGTAGTGTTAATAAAAATGGTCATTCGATTTAGCTCCATTCACTGGTAAGAGCCAATCCTACAGATCTTCTGTTCTATGTTCTGAGCGGCTCATTTGTAAATTGCAAGATCAATAGTGTTCTTATAGAAAGAATGCTTCTCAGACTAATAAAACAACACATTCCTTTTAGTTTTCAAGTTATGGTTTGAATAGTTTCAGAGGAACAGGACAGAGCCATCTGGGAGGCATGGGTAATTATTGGCAAATCATGGCTATGTATGTATGCTGACAGTAGAATGGAGTGGACTGCACTGAAGGGGAAAGGTTTACACGCAAAGAAGAAAAATCCTGACTCCTCGTAATGGAGCAGTAGAGCTTCTGGGAGGCGGTAGCACTGAGCCCCAGCATGTGTGCTCTGCAGTGCTGTAGCCCTGAGAACCCCCTTTCCCGCTGGCCAGAAGCCAGAGGTGATGCTTGGGGTAGTGAGATTTTTGCCAGTGTTTGCTGTCCCTGCTCAGTCACATGATGCTGCCAGGCCCCTTCCTGGACAACAACTGCAGGAGCCAGCAAGTTGAGAGCTGCAGCCCTGAGAAGAGGCAGCAGCAAACAGCTAGGAGCTGCACAGAGAACGGCTGCTTTTCCTGCTGCCTCTTCTCTCTGAGCTAAAGCAGTGGCTCCTCCCTGCAGCTTCCAGCTGTTTGTCACTGCCTAGCCATGCAGAGCTAACACCTGGGAGCAATTTGGCCATCTCTTCTAGTACAGAGGTGTTGTTCATATGAATGACTCCCATGCACAACTCCCTGTACTAGTCTGGGACCCATCCTTTCCCACATCACATTGTCTCCTAGTGGGCTGCATGATTGCAGCCCATGGGAGTTATTCCAGCCCGTTCCAAAAAGGCCCTGGGTAAGGAAAAACCATCCTCTCCAATTATCAAGAAATGGTAGAGCAATCAGAAGGAACTCTTGATCCCCAGCTGGGACTGTTCTTGGTCAGAAGCTCCCCCATCAGGACAAATGAGTAGGTGTTCCCACCAGAATTCATCTGCGGGACCTTCTTCTCTCTGAATACTCCAGGACCACCAGTTTCTTCCTAGGCCAATGGAAAATGGAACTTTTGGATCCATATAATCCTTTTCAAATGCCATCTCTGACAGATGGGCATTCAGTCAATCAGGACAGAACTCCCAAGTAGGGCCACCAGATTTGGCAGATCTTTACCACAGCCTCTGGGAAATGACAATCTGAAAGAAGCCCAATGGACAAAAATCATCATTAGCCCTGTCATTGTGGAGGAGATCTTTCTCCTTTGCACAATGTAAATCCCAAGAGGCCTGCAGCAGTGGGTTTGGCTGTAATGAATCCCATGGGGGAACTATTGTTACCTTAACATAAGGCAGTTGTGGGCCTAAATTTCTAGCACCCTGGGGAAAACCTTAGTCTTTACACAATTCTTATTCAAGCAAAATCCGTACTAATGTCAGTGGGACTGAGGAAGAAGTGAGTAGAAAGATATGTGGGATTTGGCCCACCATCCAGGTAAGAAGGCTATATCCCTAAACACACACACTATGTCACTCTTGTTATCTTAAAAATTCCTGCACCAATTTTTTTATTACTAAACCCTAAGGGTCAGAATCTAAAACCAGTGGAGTTGTCTAGATGTAACAGAGGGTAGAGTTTAGAACTAAGGGAGAAATTCACTGCACTCCTCAGGGGCTAAACTGAGGGAGTTGGGTCTGTTTAGTCTGCAGAAGCGAAGAGTGAGGGGGGATTTGATAGCAGCCTTCAACTTCCTGAAGGGAGGTTCCAAAGAGGATGGAGAAAGGCTGTTCTCAGTAGTGACAGATGGCAGAACAAGGAGCAATGATCTCAAGTTGTGGTGGGAGAGGTCCACTTTGGATATTAGGAAAAACTATTTCCCTAGGAGGGTGGTGAAGCACTGGAATGGGTTACCTAGGGAAGTAGTGGAGTCTCCATCCCTAGAGGTGTTTAAGTCTCAGCTTGACAAAACCCTGGCCGGGTTGATTTAGTTGGGATTGGTCCTGCCTAGAGCAGGGGGCTGGACTTGATGACCTTCTGAGGTCTCTTCCAGCTCTATGGTTCTATGAGTCTATGATTCTATGATAAACACAAGGCCAAATCTTGAGGGTTTTACTCAGTGTTTACTCAAGCAAACATCCACCAAAATCAGTGAGGAAGCAAAGACATCAGAATTGTGCCCTAAGAGCACACAGAGTGCATAGGATCTCTTGAAATGGGTGGATTTCACCTTGCATACATAGATGGAGTACTTAGTTTATAAATTGCACACTGAAATGCCCAAGGAGGCCAACTACCAGCTAACTGAAGTATTTGACTATAAACATCACCATCAAAAGTTGTAACATTTTAGAATCCTTTTATTTGATAATTAACCTGCTTTGTATTTCAGTAATGCATATATAAGCCAAAAGAATAAAACATTACATTACATATGAAAAAATTAGTGAAGCAAACAACTATTGTATTAACTGCAACATTCTTATTGCATGCAATGTAATTGTTTCCTTCACCCAATTTTTTTTCCCAAGATTCTGCCCAGATCAGATCAAATAGAACAGCAAAATATCTCAAATATTGAAGTCTTAGGAGCTTCTAATTCTTCATACAGCAATGAATAATGTAATTATTCACCATGACTCAGGTTATGTTTTAAATGTTGTATGTCCATTGCGTTATTTTTCATTCTTTGGTTAGACAATTAAACTTGGTTCATTCCATTTGATGTTTTATTGAGATAATGAGATAAGACCTACATTAAAAGAATCAGGGAGGTTCCCATGGTTCCAGGAATGCAAGAGGGAGTTCTATAGTATTGTCCCAATGGTCATGCCAACCAGAACATAAAATTAATGTTTTCTAACAGATAGAAACTTTGTCAAGTTCGCAACAGAAATATTCTGAATTCCAGAGGAAGAACAAACAAAAAGCCCTTTCCCTCATAGAAACTCACTTTCATGATGCATTTGCATGTTGTATATTGTTCTGTACAAAGTAAGAAGTGAGGAAAAGTCCAGTTTGGCTCCAATATGTAGACCCTGAGTATCTTAGAACACAATAATTCACATGGCAACACAAAAATACCTTGCATTTTTGTAGCACTTTTGAGCCTGGAGGATTGCAACACTCTTTATAAAATATCCTGCCACTTGTCTTTATTAAAAATGCCTCATTCATTTCAGCAGGGAATCCCACGCAAGGCTCAGTGGCAAAATAACTGTACAAAATAGTAGAATCGCTCTACTTGCCTTTAAAATACAATTGCTTGTGGGGATAAACATGACATCCATTTGACAGTCCACAGCAATGCTACAGAACAATTTAGGGGAGTAAGTGAAGGAGAAAAACAACTCCAGTGGAAATCCCAGAGAGAATTAGGGAGGCAGAATGTAATTATATCAGCTGGGATTTGGCCCAGACACTACAACTAGCATTGCCACAGAATGGTTTAATGGAAAGCAGTGTGGTCTATTGGGTGAGGTACAAAGCTGGGAGTCTGGAACCCTTAAATTTTAAACTATGTCACTTACCATACCTGTGCCAAATTCATCTTTGATGTAAACAGGTACAGCTTCCACAAGAGACACACCAGCTTATGCAATGATGACTTTGGTCCTCTGTATACAACTTTCTCTTTTTTGCAAAATAGGAATATTACTTATAAAGCACTCAGTAGCAATCCAATTCTGCTCCCATTGAAGTAAAAGGGAACCCTCTTTTGTTTCAGTGAACGCAGAATTAGGTCAACACTGAGCACCTGGAAAAATCCTATACCTCCTAATGGTATTGTGGTGATTCAAGAGCTAATATGCAAAAAGTGCTAAATATTGTTAGAGTCTGGATTATCACATAATGCCTGATTAATCAGTTAGGCCCTTTGTGATATCAAAGCTGTTTATCAACCAACTTCCAACTAGGGTTGCCAGATGGTTTAACCAAAAATACCGAACATCCCCCCCCCCCAAAAAAAAAACGGGGAAGAAATTCTGTTGAGGAAAAAAAAAGGGGGAGACCAAAGTTGTTGAGCAAAAAAGGACCCCGAGAGTTGTTCAGCAAAAAAAAAAAAAAAAAAAAATTTTAAACAGCGTGACCCCTTTAAGAAATGCTTTTGAGGCTTTTTGGCCCTAAGAGGCTGCTGGCAGCCATCCGCCATCTTGTCTCCCTGCTCCGAGCCAGACAGCTCCCCTGCAGAACCCGGTAAGCACCCGGGATTTTTGCCTCCTGGCCGGGAAAAAAATCAGAAAATATCGAATATTTAAGGTGTCCGGTACTTTCTGAATTTTTTTACCAGACAGGAGGTGAAAATACCGGACTGTCTGGGTCAATACTGGACACCTGGCAACGCTACTTCCAACTGCATTTTGAGGACCTCATACCAGAAAGGGGAAAAAAATCATCCACTCATCATTTTGAATGTATACAAATAAAATTGGGGAGAAGGGTCTTTACTGTCTTCCAGTCACTCTTTCCCTCCCATTTAACACTAGCTTTAGTGGGAACAATTTCCTTTTAAAATATTTCCTGTAACATCTCTTCCCAACTCACTAATTGGAGAATTACTGTGCTTTGAATTTTGATTTTATAAGTTAACATTCAGTTTTTGTTTCAATTTACATTTATAAGAATAAATGCTAATTCTACATTGGTTTGAACAGGACTAATACCGCAGGTATTGGATATTGGCTAATACACTGTCAGGAAGAGACAAGCTACCCAAATTGGAGGGATGGAGGTATGGAGCCAGGAGCTGCAAAAATTGATGATCACCCTTGGGTTTGTTGCGGGGGGGATTTTTTTTTTTAAATTTTTGTCTCTATTAACGACCTGGAAAAAAGGAATACAAACTTTTTTTTTTTTTTTGCAGAGGTATGAAAAGTGAGATATGTTGCCCCCTCTGGCATGTGCAGAGTAATCACACCACAGGACTTAGAGATTGGGTATGTCTACACAGCAAAGTTATTTCGAAATAACTTTACCAGCGTCTACACAGCCAAATCGCTATTTCGAGATTAAATCGAAATAGCGGAGGGTTTATTTTGAAATTGGTAAACCTCATTCCACGAGGAATAGCACCAATTTTGAAATTGCTTATTTCGAAATAGGGGGCCTCCAGCCCTTCCCAGAAGGCCCTGGTGGCCACTCTGGGCACAACCAAGAAAACTCCTCTCCCTCCCCATTTCCCCGGAGCCCTTAAAGGGGTAGACTCTGGCCACAGTGCCTGTGCCAGCTCCAAGCCTGCCAGCCCAGAGCCAGCAGTCGCTGCACCTGACCCAGTGGCCCCAGCATGAGCCAGGCAGCCAGTGCCAGCCAGCCCTCCACCACTCCCCAGGACCAGTCTGCCAGCTCTCAGGAGCCTGCCAGGGGCTGGAAAAGGCGGGCGCCTACCTGGTCCAGTGCGGAGATCAGGGACCTAATTCAGGTTTGGGGGGATGCCTCCAACGTCCATGATCTCCGCACTAAATGGAGGAACAAAGCCATCTACAGCTGGATGGCTGCCAGCCTGGCCACCAAAGGCCACATGTAAACCTAGGAGCAGGTTCGCATGAAAATAAAGGAGCTGCGGCAGGCATATGCCAGGGCCACAGAGGGCAGCTCCCAGCCAGGGACAGACCCAGACCCTTGCCCCTATTTTGATGCTGTGGACCGCATCCTGCGGGGCAGGACGGTCAGTGCCCCCGAGGTGGTCATCGACCCTGGGGCAGAGCTTTCTGCCTCCTGCTGCTCCAGCCCCTGCTGCCTCCCCAGCTACCGCGCCTCCTCCCACTCCTTTTCCCCCTCCTGCGTCTTCCTTCCCACCCTCCCCATACCCCCAGGGACGCTGAGGCCCCCGCACCCATGGTGCTGGGAGACAGTTGGGCCAGCGAGACCCCCAACCCTGAGCCCTGAGCTCCTCCTCCCCCTTCCTCCCCTTGCCTCCCCTGCCAGCTCCCTCCTCCCAGGTTCCCCCCCCACCCTCCCCTTTCTCACCTTCTTTCCCCAATCTCACCTCAGTTTCATTCCCCCAACCCCACCCCAGTTTTGTTCAAGGAAGAGGCTTTTTTGTAATTAACATGTGTCTTTTATTGTACAGCAAAAGGGGGGGTTAGGAGGGGTAAGTGGAAGGACGTGAGGGAGGAATGAGGCACAAGCCCCCAGTGGGGCACACCAGGGAGACTGTTACTGCCTGCAGAACGTGCTGCCAGGCTCGTGGCAACACATCCAGGAGAAGCACCAGAGGGCCCAGGGGCGGCTCCAGCTCCATGCTGCAGAGTGCTGTGGTGTCCTGAGTGAGGGCAACCACAGCATGCAGAGAAAAAAATGCTTTGCAGTGCCTCAGCGAGGTAGGCAAGCAAGCAGGGAAACCTTAGAACCGACTATCCAGGGGGGTTCCTTTAAGCACAGGTCTCAGATAGCCTCAGGCAGCAGCCACACAAGGTAACCCTGACCTGATGCCCTGCCAGAACCAGTTCCAGCTGGCCTTAAATGCGATTCAGCGTCCTATCAGTGTGGACGCGCTATTTCGAAATAGCAAAATGCTATTTCAAAATGCATTGTGTGTCTAGACTAATAACTATTAGACTAGTTAACTAATAACTAGACTAATAACTAAATAACTATTTTGAAATAAGATATTTCAAAATAACGCTGTAGTGTAGACATACCCATTAATAATAATGAAATAAGTTTCAACCTAAAAAAGGTAAGCTAATTTGTGAGGACAGCAGTGAATGGAAGATCAGTAAGAATGCGATCCAGTGAAACTGTCGCTGCTTATTATTTGTTAAACACAAATTATAACTAGGTGCTGCACAAGGCATGTAAATACTGAAGAGCTTATTATCAGTACAAGATTGTAAGGGCAAGGGAGTTAGTTGTGTTTGTTGGGTCTTAGCATGATGGGGCCAAGATCTCACCTGGGATTTTTAGGTAGCAAATGAGATGGAAATTAGTGAAATTTCACTACTGTAAAACTGACAAAAGAAAAGGAAGAATCAAGACTTTAGATGTTATTGACGATAAACCTGTTTAAACTCTCAAACTCTCTGCACCCAAGAATGTGAAAATAAAGGTACAATTTAGGTTCTAATGTGAATTTAACTAAAATCCGTCACCTACCAATGTTTAGCAAAAGTCATTTGGAATTTAATAGAAAGTAATAACTATTTTAGAGATTTTTGTACTCACAGAATTTAAAAGAAAATGATCTCTCTGCCAGGTGGGAAAGGAGATAAACCATTATTCTGCAGAGAGTAAGCCAGCCACCAAATGGGAAGTTAGGAAGGAATTTTGTCTGGAGGGAGTTTATTTAATATTGTCTTTGACAGGGTTTGGGCTTTTTTATACTTTCCCCAAAGCAGCTGGCATCTGCGTCAGTCAGACATAGAATACTGAACTAAATGGACTACTACTCTGATCAAGTATAGGAATTTCTATGTAATGGTATTATAAAAAAAGGTATAATAAATCTCACTCCATTAAAGTCTGTGGGGCAGCTCTTTAGCTTATGTTAATGGTCATAATTTCACTGAACTAAATGTAGTTCTGACAGTTTATAAGAGAAGAGGATTTACCCCTGTGGCTGAAATCCTGACCCTACTGAAGTCATTAGCAAAACTCCCATTGACTTCAACATAGTACATTTGTGAGGGAGCAAAACTGAACTTGGATCTCCCACAGTGTAGGCTAGTGTGCTAATCATTGGAACTTCCTTCTTTTGTGACCTCATAGCAAGTTAATAGTCAATAAGAGTAAAGTGAGAAAGCATCATCATGTTAAGCATAGTAGGCACCAAAGTATGTCAATAAATTATTATTATTTATTAATAATAGATATTATCAGTGACTCTCCAAAATTACCCCACACGGTTAAGCAATAAAATACCAGTTGAAATGTATTAAATATTCTGGATGTTTTACTACACCTTTCAAATATATTGATTTCAGTTACAATACAGAATACAAAATGTACAGCGCTCACTTTATATTATTATTTTTATTACAAATATTTGCACTGTTAACATGATAAAAAAGGAAATAGTATTTTGCAATTCAATTCATACAAGTTCTGTCGTACAATCTCCTATTGTGAAAGTTCAATTTACAAATGTAGATTTTTTTTATTACATAACTGCACTCAAAACCAAAAAGTATAAATCTTTAGAATGGGGCAGGCAAGATATGGCCATGGGCCAGATCCAACCCATGCAGCCCCCCAAATCTTTTAATCTGTCCTTGTAGCACAGAGCAGCGCCACGAAAACCAGCTGTCTGCTCCCTGTGGCTTTCTGCTCTGCTGTGGGGGAGGCTTTGCCTGCTGTCTCCTACCCCCAGCAAAATCTCTCTGCTCCTATTAGCTGGGGACCTGAGAGATTTTGCTGGAGGTGGGGGTCAGCGTGCAAAGCCTCCAATGCAGAGAGCCACATGGAACAGCCAGCTGGAGGTTGCTGGCATGAGAGCGCTGCTGGCCAGGAACTGCCTAGGTAAGCACCTCCCGACCAAAGCCTGCCTCTGGCACCCCACCCTCTCCTACACCAAACTCCTTCCCAAGCCCTGCACCCTCTCCTAATGCGCCTGCCCAACGCCAGAATCCTCTCCTGCATCCATACCCCCTCCTGGACCCTGCACCCCAAGTCCCTGCCCCAGGTCACCACCAAAACCCTCTGCACCCTCCTTCCCGCCTCCCCCCGCACCAGGTCACAATTCCTTCCCAGACACTGCATCTGCTCCTATATACCTCTCCAGGCCAGAATCCTCTCCTGTACCCATACTGCCTCTTGGAACCTGCACCCCAGTCCCCTGCCCCAGGTCACAACCCCTTCCTTCACTCAAACTCCCTCTCAGACCCCACACCCCCTCCTCACCCCAGTCCACTAACCTAAGCTTCCTTCTTCACTCAACCTCTGTCCCAGATCCCAAACCCCCTCCATAGCAAAGTGTGGCCTGTAACCATTTAGCAAAATCTTGAAGTGGCCCACCCATCACAAATTATTGTCCATCCCTCTTTAGTGCATACAGGTACACTCAATTCTACTTCTTGTTCAGCCAATCACACAGAAAAACAAATTTGTTTACATTTGCAAGAGATAATGCTGCCTGCTTCTTGTTTACAATGTCACATGAAATTGAGAACAGGCATTTGTATGACACTGTTGTAGCTGGCATCGCAAGATAGTTATGTGCCATATGTACCAAAGATTCATATGTCCCTCCATGCTTTAATTAGCATTCCAGAGGATATGCATCCATGCTGATGATGGGTTCTGCTTGATAATGATCCAAAGCTGTGTAGACAGATGCATGTTCATTTTCATCATCAGAATCAGATGCCACCAGCCGAAATATTTTCTTTTTTGGTGATTTGGGTTCTATATTTTCCACATCGAAGTGCTATTCTTTTAAGATTTCTGAAGGCATGTTCCATACCTCATCCCTTTCAGATTCTGGAAGGCATGTCAGCTTCTTAAATCCTGTTTTGAGCGCTATACCTATTATTAGAAATCTCACATTGATACCCTCTTTGGCTGTGTCTAGACTGGCAACCGCTTTTGCGCAAAAACTTGCCAGCTGTCTACACTGGCCACTTGAATTTGCGCAAGAACACTGACGATCTAATGTATGATCGCCAGTGTTCTTCGCAAATACAATGACTCTCCCATTGAAAAAGCCCTCTTGCGCAAATGCTTTTTCGCAAGAGGGCCAGTGTAGACAACTGAGAACCGTTTTGTGCAAAAAAGGCCCGATGGCGAAAATGGCAATCGGGCTTTTTGCACAAAAAGCACTTTGCGCAAAAGCATCCGTGCCAATCTAGACGCTCTTTTCCGCAAATGCTTTTAACGGAAAAACTTTTCCGTTAAAAGCATTTGCGGAAAATCATGCCAGTCTAGACGTAGCCTTTGTGTTTTTTTCACATCTGCAGTGAAAGTGTTCTTCAAACAAATAACATATTCTGGGCTATCATCTGTGACTGTCCGAACAAGAAGTAGGACTGAATGGACTTGTAGGCTCTAAAGTTCTTCATTGTTTTGTTTTTGAATGATGTTATTTTTGTACATAACTTGACATTTGTACATTCCTCTTTCATGATAAAGAGATTGCACTCCAGTACTTGTATGGGATGAATTGAAAAATACTTTTTTGTTGTTTTTTACAGTGCAAATATCTGTAATCAAAAATAAATATAAAATTAACACTGTACACTTTGTATTCTGATATGATTCTGATCTGATCTGTCAGCAAATCATGACACTAAGATTGATAGGTTACATGATGTATTTTGTCCAAAGCATCTTCGAGTCATGCATATTTGTGTTCATAAGCGCTGCCATAACTAGGTATTTTTGCTCCCGGGGCAAACTATTAATTATGCGCCCGCTCCTTAAGTTAGCACACATTGCACTCTTTACTTTTGCATCTTATTATTTTTACTTATTGTGTCTTTGTGTCCCTGATTATGATGCGCCCGCAGTGAGTGCCCCGCTTGCCCCGCCCTTGTCATAAGTCAATTTCATAAAGCATGGAAGGGTGTGAAACTGTTCACACCTAGTTTCTACACAGCAGCAGCCCAAATCTGTAAGGTGCTGAGCGCTCTCATTTTCTGCTGATTTTACTGGGAGTTGACAGGACCTATTGTTTGATCCTGCCTCCCTGAAATTAAAAGGAGCTTTCCCACTGACTTCAGTGTGTGAAAGATCGAGTTCTTAATGCTTTGCAATCCACACATAGCCCACAAATGGGATCCAGGCCATAAGAACAGTGAACTTCAATAGAACCCAATACAACAAAAATGTCATGGGAATCATATAGTGGTGACAATCAAGATAAAATTCTTTAGCCCTCCTTCAGCAGAATGATTATTGTCTGCAAAGGGGTGGGAGGTATTTCCTGAGTAAGCATTGAGCCCTAAATCTGTATCTACTTATGTTATTGACAATTATAGAGTCATAGAGGCTATTATGATAATCTGATTTGGCCTCCTATATAACACAATGCAAAGATCTTCACCAAGTAATTTCTGCATCAATTCCATGTCTTTTCTTTGAGCTGTATCATATACTTTTGGCCAGACCTACAGTAGGGGACAAAGTTGAACTAAGATACGCAACTCTAGCTATGTGAATAGCATAGCTGGAGTTCAATGTACCTTTGTTTGAATTTCTGCCATCTCCCAATTGCGGGAGGTTGACAGGAAAAACTCTCCCATCAACTTCCCTTACTCCTCACGACTGGAGTATCAGAGTTGACGGAAGTGTAATCAGCGGTTGATACATAAAGGGTAACAAGAAGACATTCTACAACTGTATTAGAAGCCGGGGAAGACCAAGGACAGAGTAGGCCCATTGTTCAGGGAAGAGGGAGAAACAATAACAGGAAACTTGGAAATGGCAGAGGTGCTTAATGACTTTTGTTTCGGTTTTCATCAAGAAGATTGATGGTGATGGGATGCCTAACATAGTGAATTCTAGTGGAAATGGGGTAGGTTTAGAAGTTAAAATAGGAAAAGAACAGGTTAAGAATGTCTTAGAAAAGTTAGATGTCTTCAAGTCACCAAGGCCTGATTAAATGCATCCTAGAATACTCAAGGAGCTGATAGAGGAGGTATCTGAGCCTTTAGCTGTCATCTTTGAAAAGTCATGGAAGTCGGATGAGATTCCAGAAGACTGGAAACGGGCAAACATAGTGCTTCCTAACTTCCTGTAAGGGTGGTTAAACACTGGAATAAATTCCCTAGGAAGGTTGTAGAGTTGCCATCACTGGAAATATTTAAGAGCAGGTTGGATAGACATCTATTAGGAATGATCTAGACGATGCTTGACCCTGCCATGAGTGCAGAGGACTGGACTTGATGACCTCTCGAGGTTCCTTCCATTCTAGTGTTCTATGATTTTATGATTCTAAAAGAAAGTCCTGCTCTGAAAAACTTTCACTAATTAAAGAGAAGACATTACAGGTAAATATTGCATAAAATGAGAAAGAATAATTCATTTAAAAATTCATTACAAAGCTCACCTTGGAATTCATCTATTTTTCTGTCTAACTGCTCAGCCTGTTTGCAAGCACCATCCAAATGCAGACATTATTTTACTGGAGGGAAATATTGTTTGCTGAATTGGTGAATTTATGTATGTATTTCAAATGATATAGCTTCCCTTGCCCAAAGAGTCTAAAATTAGAAATTACATTAGAATTTGAGCTTTTCTCTAGGTATATGGTTGGTATGCACACAGTTCCTATGATTTCTAAATCCTAGCATACACATTTACACATAACCAAGAACAGGAGGGATGGAAAGGTAAATTTTTACTATGCTACCTACTTTAAATTGGCCTGTGGACATACAACTTTGAAAGATTACAAATCACATTAACAAAAGGTGATCTCATAAACAGGGCTGGATTAAGGGGGGGGCGTGCCGGGCAGCTGCCCGGGGCGCCAACCTATGGGGGGCGCCTGATGGCAGATGTAAGGGGCACGCAGCGCCCCTTATTGCTGCCATCAGGCGCCGCGCGCCCGGCTCCCGGATCGTGGGCTGCAGCAGCTCCCAGCGGTCACCCTGCAGTGGCCGCCCAGGGCAGGGGCCGCGTTAACCCCTGCAGCGCCGGCCAGCAGTGCCCTTCCCCCCATGGCCACGGGGCCCTGCACGGCCAGGCTCAGCCCGCCCCGGGCAGCCCCGGGCTGCGCGCCAGCGGCGGTAGCCGGGTTGCGCCGGGCCGGGCACGTGCGTCCTGCCGCCGCCAGCTCCACGTGCCTTGCCTACGCACCGGGCGGGGGCAGGGCCGCGCATGCGCCCTTCCCCAACCCGGGGAGCAATTAAACTGTCTGCCCGGGGCGCTGGAATAGCTCGGTCCGGCCCTGCTCATAAATAGCACATGATATTACTGAAACTGCAATATTTTAAAATCTGTTTTACATTTTATGATTCCTGCTGTTTGTTTACTTTCTGCATTTCTCTCCGCTCCCATAATGAACAAAAAATTCAGCTGGTGGGGGCTATTTTCAGGGGGTGGATTGTTTTCAGTATTCATGTTATAAGATTGCAGGGGAATATTTATTTAAATAACCCTCACGGTGATTAAATAACAGATATTTGCACTGTAAAAAATCGTGCACACATTTGGTTTGGAAACAAAGTTGGATCTGACAGTGTGCCTGGAAATATCTTCAAGCTGCTTAGTTCCCTTATTTTTTTCCCAAAGGAGAAGCTGAAAAAAAAAGAAATAAAATTGTTCATGGATAAACTCTGCACTGTGTAAGAGAGAAAATGAAGACTCTATCACCTAGAGTTTTTATATTAAAAGGAATAATAAATGATCGTTCATTATTACTCCTTTATTAATTATCAATGCAAAGAAATACAGTCGCTAGAAAAAAGTTCGTAAAGCGAATGACTCTAGCTTTAGATCGGATTCCTACCTTTTAAACCACTGCAACAGGGCTAACAGCAGCACAGCACCCCCTCTGGTGCAGCGCATACCGCTTCAGGAAGAGCATGACACTGAGCAACAGCAGCAGCAGGAGAGGCGCTGGTTTCCCGGGAAAAATGATTCCAACGTGTGTTGGCAGGATGACGTTAAATTTCCGCGAAAATCCAGCATGCGTGTGCGGGCTGCAGCTGCACTTAGGGGCATCACTACAGGGAGCGATTTCCACACGAGACTGCACACACAACCTTTCCAAACACGGTTGTCATTTTTGCAAGGTGTTGGCATAAACATAATGCGTGTCTGCTTTTTTTTTTTTTTTTAAATACAGCGTTTGGTTTAATCATTTATGCTCTTTCACTGCCAAAACTGCTCATCAGAAGAAGAGGCAGCGCAAGTGAAAAGTTTTTTGGAGGAGGGGGGTGGTATTCAACATATGGCACTCGATTAATCTCTAAATTGAAACTGTTAAAACATCTGCTGTCTCCAAATGTGAAGCAGTATTTTTTTTAATAGCCGTATGAGGGAAGCGCTTCTGGACATAAGGACAAAACTCAGAGAGAACTTGTTTTTGCTCCTTTGTTCTGAAATGGCCAATACACTCATAAAGCAGTAGGAAAATGATAGGATTTTTCATGCAGCACCGAACTGCATCTACAGCCCTCATCGCCACCTACAGTCATCAAAGTAATAGCCCCTGCTATGCTGTGTAGAGGAAAATGGGAACCCCACAGGCGTTAGAGTTTCAAATAATAGAAGTCGGGAGGTAAAAACGGGTACTGAAAATAATAATGCTTTTTGAATGAACAACTCTTTTTGCACAGCACCTCAGCAGATAAAAGGCACACTTGGGATGCACAATCTGCATGCTTTTCATTTTGCAAAATCCAACACAATGTTTACAGGATTTCGAAAATGCTCCAGAATCAAGTTTTTATTTAAAAATAAAAGTTGCATGAATATACATCATGGACTATAAAATGTGTGAGATGTAAATACAGTCGGGGGAATTATCACTTAGTTTATGCCCTTGTAGGTGGAGATTCCTGCATATTTTCTCTAAGAATCCTACTTTTTACACTGTAGTATTATCTCCAATCCAACTAGAAATCTATCACATTTTAAAACTCAGGAACGTTTGTCAATTAGCCTATGCATCTCCAATCCAACTAAAAATCTATCAACTTTTAAAAACTTAAGAAACTTTTGTCAATTAGCTTATGCAAAAAAGATATCTTACCATTCCCCCTTTTTCTTCCAAATAATAAACAATCACAATTAACTGCTTCAGAGACTTCAAAGTGAGACATGAGAGTTTATGAATCCACTAAGATTATGTTTTTGGGGGGGATGGGGTTCATTGACAAAACGCACTCCATGTTTAGAACAGTCAGGCAATAGGAAGGGGAAATGAATGGGGGAAGTTAAAGTCTGAGAGAGTCTAGCATGTCGCTCTCTAAGGTTCATAGATCTTAATGTATATGCATGGATGAGGGGTTCCTCCCTTTCTTTCCCCAAATCCAGTAATAAAATACACTTATTGCAGAGCAGATAAGTTTCCATTACTTTCTATTGCGGACTTTTCTGATAAAACTTCCAGAACATGACGTGTTAAGAAGCTAAAAATGATTTAAACCATCGTTTGTATGGCGCATGGATTTGAGATCGCCTGGATCCACGTGTGGCTAGAAGTTCTTTGCATTTTGGGAGGGAGGAAGGAGGTAGATTACTTTTGCTGGAAGCGAATATGAATAGTGTCCACCTCCTTGTGTTGGTTCTGCTTATTAGCAAATATCAAATGTGCCGTACAAAAGGTTCAGATTGCCTTTTTGTCTTTAAACACACAGTTCACATCACTGACTAAAATATCCGCTGTTTGGGAAAATCCCTCCCAAAACTTGTTTTGGTTTTAAATGTGACTTTATTCCTCATGCAGTTAAACTAACGCAAAGCTAGTTTCATCCTCAGTACAGACTGTTTCGTTTTGAACTGCAATTTGAGGGTTGTGGGTGGGTGGGTGGGTGGGTGAGTTTTTTGTTTGTTTTGTCTTTGGTTGGGGGGGAGATTGAAAATGAGTAATCAGCAAGTACTGATCTTTAATTACTTTTACAGTAGATAGGAGACTGATTTCCCGAGTTGATAAAGTCAGAAGGGGGTGGGTGTGCGTTGTTTGTTTATTTTTTTTCTCCCCCGGCCCTCCTTGGTTTCTTTTGATGTAGTCAGGAATGCTTCTTCCTTAAAATATAATCTGCCCAGTAACAATCAGCGCGCAGCAGCAAACGCCCCAGAGCTATTGGCTATGCAAATAGAGGGAAGGGGAAGCAGCTCCCCAAACTCTTAACTCATACTTTTAAAGTGATATTTCTTTCCCTCTGCTTCACCTTCACTTGACTGGGGGGGGGGAGACGAGGTGATTAGAAGGCGTACACTGACACCTCTTTATTTTCTGCCTGGCCACCTTACTTTTCATGCAAACCCATCATTAGGAGCATACAGTTTCTCTTCTCCGGTTCCAGCAAGGCTGCAGAGACTTCACAAACTTGACACATTTCACAAACTGCCTTGCATAGGCTGGGAGACAGAGGAGGAGTGGCCATGACTTGAAGTGTGCTCTGAAAGGTTAAAAAACACACGGAAGCAAAGTTATACTCTCTGTTTAAAATAATAATGACCAAAAAAAGCAAAAACATGAATGACCACAGCAAATCAAGCCTGATGGAAATCACATGTATTTATTAAAAATTGCAATAAAAATGGCTAGCAGTAAGAATAAAGCAGGAAAATGCAGTGCTGAAGGGTGAAAGTCACAGAGAGCAAGTGCGGGGCAAATCCGCCCCTCGCCTCCTCCTCCCCCCCCCCATTATATTTCCTAGAAAGCTATATCAGTGTGTGTGACCATGCAGTGCTAAAACAGTTGTGGCTGTTAGTCAGAAATACAGACATATTCGAGGAAGTTGCGTTGTGGCTACTGCTAGATGTCTCTAACTACCAGCGTGAAAATACTGCAAAATATACAAGCACCAGCAAGCACACAGCCTTGGAATCTTCTTTTATAAGGGCTCCCGTTTGCCTTTAGTTTGTCGTTGGCAAGCAAAGTTTTCCTCCTGGTTGCAGGTCAGGAGGGCTGCGGGCGGGGGAGTGGGTGGGACGGATGTGTGGGGAGGGGGTATCCGAAACCTTCTGATCATCTGGAAGAAGCAGGAGGAGCTCCACTGAGCAAGGCACGTTCATGGTTAACCCCCACAAAAAATGTAGTGAGCCACTCGGTTCTGTTCTTGCAATTAAAAATTCGGGGGGGGGGGGGACTTCTGTAGATCCAGATTGCCCTGTGCAGCAGAAATTCCGGAGCGATTCTGTTTGGTCGCTGTAAGGAAGAGAAAGAGAAGCTGTCATTTTGTGTGTGTGTGCCCTATACAAGGGCCTCCTGCTTTCTTGTTAGCTTATAGAGGGGAAAAAAACTCGTTTGATGTTATATGTGACCAGCTGCCGTTCTCCATAATAACAAGAGAACTGCCTGCCCTAGTGGTTGCGTCACTTTTGCTTCAACTTTAGGCTAGAAATCAAGGAGGGGGGGGGGAGAGAAAACTTTCAAGGGAAGCAGGAGCGAGCTGGAAAGCCCTGCAGTCTGCCTCCCACCCACTTACCCCTCCTCCTTTGCCCCCTCCTTCCCCTCCCCCCCAAAAAAACTTTTCCATCCGAGAAAGAGGGAGATCTCTTTGGAAACATGGAGCTGCTGTGCTGCGAGGTGGATCCCATGCGGAGAGCTCTGCCTGACCCGAACTTGCTCTATGATGACCGCGTTTTGCACAATTTGCTAACCATAGAAGAGAGGTATCTGCCCCAGTGTTCCTATTTCAAATGCGTCCAGAAGGACATCCAGCCATTTATGCGGAGGATGGTGGCGACTTGGATGTTGGAGGTTTGTATGAAACTGAGAGGCAGAGCTTATCTGTCTCCCCTCTGTGCCCCGAGCTCGGGATTTTAAGGGGCTCCTTTGCACAGGGCTGGTGGCTGCAGAGCTCACCCTTCTGCAAGTTCCCGGGTTTGTTTTGTCCCTTCCTTTCCTGCGAGGTACCCTCCAGATCATGCTTTTTGCGAACCCATTCAGTGCCTTTCTTGTCGGGGCTGGGAGGGGAGGAAGAAGGGGCTCTTAAATGACTGTGGCTCAGTCATTTTGAGTGTGAATCCGTGAAGAAAGCTGCCCTTCCGGGGCTGCTGCTTTGCAAAGAGGGGTGCAAAATGGGGGAGAAGGAAAGTTGCAAAAGTCAGTTGCAAAACAAGGAAAAGTAAACCTTCCTCTTCCCCCCCCGGCTGCTGGATCTGCTCGACTGAGGCTTTTCTAGCGAGGGGAGCTGCCCCAGATGTTGTGTAAAAATCAAGTGGGGGGCTGATCACCCCCTGATTTTTGCCCAGCAAGTCTTTCGGTGCCCACGTATGCAGAGTTCAGGACGTGCCGCTTTTTCGCCATGTTGCTTTGCATGCAACTCTGCTGAGAGGTGCGGAGCCACCCCCTTCCCCAAAAAGAAGGGGTCTGAAATACACCCCCTTCTCCGTGTGGCTGCGCCCCCCCGCTTGATGGGAGGCTGGGGAGACCGAGGAGCCGGGGAATCCCTCCCTCTCCCCAATACGTACCCTGGAAGGGCGGCTGTGGGCCCAGAGCCCTCCAGAATGTGCAACCTTGCCCTGGCCCCCATCATTTCCCCTTAAGATCTGGCTTCGAGGGGACCCTTGGCAGCCCATTCCCCCCAGGCCGGGAAGCCCAGATCCTCCTCTTGATTTTCATGTGAAATTTGCCCCTTTCCCCCCTGGGCTGTATTTTTGATCATTTTTTGAAATAATTTTCTCCTGCTGAGGCTCCAGGCTCTCCCCACCCCACCTCCCCCCCCACCCGAATCGCGGGCTCGGGGCTGGGGGAACCCCCCCCGGGGGATTTTTACAATTGTCGGGAATGGTAGGGGGGCGCCTGGGGATGCCATCGCTCCAAAAACAGGGGCTCCCGGGGTGGTGTAGATATTTTTATTTATTTTTTGAAAATATGACGAAATCCAAAAAGGCAAGAAGAAAAAAAAAACACAAGAAAAATTGGGTCGCAAAGTCTGAGGCGGCTGCTGCAGCTCCCGATGGGCTTTCGTCTCTCACACTGTGACTTAATTCATTTCTTACTGAATGAACCAAAGGAATGTGAAAGCCGATTGACAGCCTTCCCAGCCTCTCCTGGGATCGCCCCCTCCCCCCCAATCTAGCTCCCCGCAAAACAAAAATCATTTAGAACCATTGGTCAATTTCATGTGATCACTCATTTTCTTCTCTCTCTCGCTTTCCTCCCCATCCCCACGCCTTCATTGCAGGTCTGTGAAGAGCAGAAGTGTGAAGAAGAGGTTTTCCCCCTTGCCATGAATTACTTGGACAGATTTTTAGCTGTGGTGCCCACCAGAAAATGCCATCTGCAGCTGCTGGGGGCAGTTTGCATGTTCCTGGCCTCCAAGCTGAAAGAGACAATCCCCCTCACTGCAGAGAAACTTTGCATATATACGGACAATTCCATCAAACCCCAAGAGCTGCTGGTAAGCAGCCCCACTCTACCTTCAGTGTGCCCCTCTCCCCCTGCACCATCAGCTCTTGTGCTGACAACCTCCCCCTCCTTCCAGAGCCCAGCACATAATCAATTTCCATATCCATTTATCATTCTTAAACAATATTTGAAAAGTTGAAGGTGTTAAAGATTTCCAAGCAGTGATAGAAAGTGATCAAGATAAGTTTGCTTTATGAAAATAGTGTGTGATCCTTGAATGGGAGATTTCCCCATTCCTTTTATATGTACTATATATAATTGCCTAATATTAATATTCTTGTCCTTATTTATATATTTAACACAATGGTTAGCAGAGGCCCTCAGAGAGAATCTGAAGGCTTTGGTTACTGCTTGTGTTTTTAAGAAATTTTACATATTTAGCAGAAGATACATTTTTGATAGCATGCACATACATATATGTACATGCGTTTAAATGGGCAAGAAACTTTCTGAGCTGGCTACTTTATAAAGGTGCTTTCTTTCTGGTGTTCTGGTGCTGCACTGCCATCCAGTGGCAGACATGCACAACTGGAAATGACTTCATCTTTGAACCATTGCCAGAATCTCTCTTGTTTGCAGTTTCTTTTCTGCTTTCAGTTTTAAAGCTGTCTGTAATATGAGGGACTTTTAAAAAACAAACAAACGTGTTATGTCATTTGGTTTTATTCAGGTTACATACCAAATAAAATAAATATGTCTGGAGGATTTTTATCATCCTTTGGAAAATTTGCTTTCAAACTTTTTTCACTCTGAATGCAGTAAGCCTTGTTTCTAAATTTCTTTCATTTACAGCTGAGTCCTGTGCCTGTTGAAGTCAGTGGGAGTATTGTCATTGATTCTAGTGAGAGCAGGAGGATGTGCTTCATATTGTGAAATTAACAAACTGCCTGTACAAGTGATACATTTGTAACTTAGAAAATCATGGGTAGCATTTGTGCCTTTTTTGTAAATGTAGTTCCCAGTGGTAATAAGGAGTAAGAGTGAGACCAAAATTCAGCTCTGTTACGCATGGTTGTAAATAAGGGCCTCCATGAGGCGCTCAGGATCAGGTCTTAAGGTGAGAGAGGTGAAAGAAGTTACTTGTATGTAAATTATTTCTGATGAAATAATACTTGCAGAGCACTTCAGAGATGTAAAGAACTTTTAGGCTATGTCTAGACTACACCTCTCTGTTGACAGAGAGATGTAGATTAGGCACATCGAAATTGCTAATGAGGCAGGGATTTAAATATCCCGAGCTTCATTAGCATAAACATGGCTGCTGCTTTTTTTCAAAATGGAGCTTTTTCGGAAAAAACCCAAAAACCGGCAGTCTAGACGTGGATCTGTCGAAAATAAACCCTTATTTCCTGTGGAATACAGGATCTTTCGAAAAAGGGTTTATTTTTGACAGATCCGTGTCTAGACTGCCGTTTTTTTCGTAAAAGCTCCATTTTGAAAAAAAGCAGCGGCCGTGTAGTCTAGACACAGCCTTAGAGTGCTAAGTATTACTAGTTTATAAGATCGCGTATTTCAATCAAATAGTTCTGCTATCACAGATCCTCTTTTGTAGGATCTGTCCCTGGATTCATACAGATGCTTCTTATATGAAACATCCATTGAAGCCAGTGGAGTTCCGCCTATGGAAATGTTTCAGAATCAATGTAGAAGCAAGGGCCTTACCCCCAAAATGTTGCTGTGCTTAATATACTGTTAGTAGTTTCATCAGTGGTATTACTTATGGCAATAAAACATTGTGGCCTCAGTTCAGGAAAGCGCTTAAGCACATGCTTATCTTTTTTATTTCAGGGGGAGTGAAGTGAGGCCTGTGTCTAATACTAAATATTACATTAAGATCATTCCTTAATGAATTTGTCATTTTATGAAGATATTTCATGCTTTTTATTGAGAAGTTACACAGGATTGGTTTCAGGTCACTCTTATGGAAATATTTTAGTAGAAGATTTCCAGGTTTTGAAGGGTTCTGTATTATCCCAATAGCAGTGTTTCTAGTACAGCTGCTTTCTATTAAAACAGGGTTCTACTCCAAAAAGTGTCTGTAAAAATGCCATTGTGGGGTTCCATGTTTATTGTCTCTCACAGGTGCCAGTTCAGATCTACTAAATTCACAAGTAAAAAGATGGTTTTCTCAAATTGCCAGCCCTATACAACAGACTCTGAGAGTGATGTTGGCTTTCTGCAGGCTCATGCATCATTGAAATAGAAGAGTCTATAAACAGAATGTAGTTAATAATTCTGATAATGCATGAAGTGGAGTAGAATCCAGCTCCCTCTCTCTGACCTATGATGGCTCTGTAGGACTAATAGCAGTAAAATATATGAAAAACTTATTTTAAAGACTAAAGGAAGGTTATGTATCTCTGAAGGCTCCCAAAGAGAAAATCTGGTATGTGAAAAGGTACCATTATATATATATAAACTGCCTTTTTTAAGTATAATCACATTTTAAAGGCCTCAACCATCATCCCTTGTGCACCCAAAAACTTGTGACTTCTCTGGGAGTTTTGTGTGTGCAAAGAATGCAGGATTGGGTTGGGTCCTATGTGATACATTATCAGATGTCTTTACAGTCTTTTTGTATGTATCTTATGCATTTGTCTTCTGCAAAACTTGCTGTGGCATAGATTAAATACTATTTGTAGCAAAGGAGATCTCTAGAACAACTGTAGAGAAAATACTGTGGTGCTAACTTTCCCAGTGGAAAAAGAAAATGTATGTCTTGGTTATTGAATGCGTAGTTATCCACTGGGCTTTAAATGGCTATAAATTAAGCACTATAGCCATTTAAAATAAGTTACTAGGTAAGGACCACAGTGACCTTGGCAATATTTAATTGCAGGCTAAACTTTCTGGGTGGGCATTCAACGTTGGATACAAAAAAAGTAAAATCTTGGCAGGAGCTGCCAGGCCTCATTATTTTCAGCGTAGCTTGACATTTCCAGCATTTAAAAAAATGAAGGAAAAGAAAAGTCAACAACTTCAAAGCTTCAGAGACATATTGAAAAAAAGGTTTAAGCAAAACCAATTTTGCAGTGAGATAATTACAATCTGTAAAATGAGTAAGCTTTTTTTTTTTTCCTTTTTCATCAGGCTTGCCTATGTTTTGTTTTGTTTTTCCCCCCCTCAGGAGTGGGAGCTGGTGGTGCTGGGAAAGTTGAAGTGGAATCTTGCAGCGGTGACGCCACATGATTTCATTGAACACATTCTAAGAAAGCTGCCTCTACCTAAAGACAAGTTGCTTTTGATCCGGAAACATGCACAAACTTTTATTGCCCTTTGTGCCACAGGTAAGAGCGGTTGTTTTGGGTCACTGCTTCCTGCTTTAGTGGTCTTAGAAGGCTAGATTATAGCCACTGGTGATAGAAAGGGCCCTGTCCTGCATCCCTAGGTCACATGGGAAGGCCCATTGAAGCCTATGGGACTATTCACATAAGGGCTCCAGGATTAGGCCTTGAGACTTGCACTGGAGAACAGCAATAATGATTTAAATCATTGTGGCCCAATTGTGGCTGGCTCTCATTGAAATCAATGGAAATTTTGCCATTGACTTCAGTAGCGTGCTAGATTACAACCATTTATTTGTCTATTTATCTGTTTCTTTTTAATGGGTCATAGGTGGTTTCTGAGGACAGAGATGGTACATCCAAAAATACTGGAAGTTATGATGGAATGTTAACATTTTTTCTAAAGTCATGTGTGCGCTGAACGTTTTCATATATTGTTATAGACACTTCATTCTTTAGTATTATGAAGAAAAAGATGAACTGGGGAAAGATTTTTCTGTTTTAAATTGCCAAATATACATGTTACAATGACACCACCAAAATAAAATATTGTATATGTAAATATATGCCGTTTCTGTGATACCACTAGATTATGGAAGGAAAAGGAATGGAAACAACATCAAATTAGTTTTCTATCTCTGACACTTTTAAAAAAAACCCCCACAAACCTTTTTTTTTACTTTACTCCAAGTTAACCAAGAAACTAGGTATTTATTTTCACTTTGTGTTTTTGGTCAGTCATATTTTCTGCTTCTGTTTTCAGGTTTAACATACACCGTGGAAATGTTCAAATAATTAAATTTAAATTAGTCTTTCAAATATATTTTTTTAAATCTTCAACATCTAATAACTTTAATTGATATAAAAATCTTTATTTAAAAAATAACACCTAGTCATTGACCCTTAAAATATTTAACCGTGTTCTATAAAATTATGCATCATGCTGTTGTTGTTTCAGGTACAGTTACTTAGAGTAAGTCTGAGGAAGAGACAGAATTGCAATTCACTGGCAAACATTTATGTTACAGCCGGAACTGTATAGTTAGCTTTTTGGAACAGGGATTATTTCTGCCTATCTACTTGTGCAGCACGTAGTACAGTGCCATCTAGACTGGGGAGTTCAAGTTTTAAGTGCTCATGAGACCTAAGTCTCAGGTCACCTTTCTGACCTTCCACTGCAGTCAGCCCCTCCATTCAAGCAAGCATCCATTGAATTCAATGGGAGTATTGCTTAAGGATTGCAGGATCACTCTTGGTAATTTATCAGCCAGTTTTGGCCTAATGGACCCTTTCTTTCAGGATTTGATATGTATATACTGGCTTCATCTCTTCTAGTGTCAGCATTAGGAGTTTACTCCTAACATTTCTGACTTCTTTCCTGGAAGCTCTTGGTGTTTCACAGGCTCTTCTACCCACTCATCCAGTAGTTGCAACACCCTCGCTCTAGCTTTCTCTGCCATCCATGATCAATCCTTCATCACTTTGGATTTTGTTCTTCTCAAACCAGCCTGTTCCTGCCTCTGCTTTGGTGTGCCCATCCACTAAAGGAGTGGTTCTCCAGTGTTTTCATTCATCAGGCCACTTTGTGACGGATGACCTACTCCCCCTTCCCAGACTTCAGTCTCCAATTCCTTACTTCTCAAAATTGTTCATACTGCAGATCATTGGAGGGCCATCAATCACAGTTTGTGAACTAGTGTTAGAAAGCCTGGATATTTCTCCAATCTCTCAATGATTTTTCTGTCTGTTGACCCCATTTCCCCAAAAGCAATTATCAATGTATATATGTCTATGCCTTACTCAGCCCTTGACAATTTTGCACTTTTCTCCACTGTGTATCTACACTACCTGTGCTCTGTTGTATATGGGTCTTGATCATGAATTCAATTCCCTTGGCTTAAGCCTGAACAGACAACAGATCAGCGCTCCTTGTGCATCAGGATATATGGAAAGCCCAGTGTATGTATATAATCTCCTGAGAGTCTGTGAATTATCACTGTGCACACTGATGGGGCTGGCTGTGGACAATGGAGTACCTTCTTTTCCCCCCCTGTTTGCTTGTAAATCAAGGGGGAATGAGGCCCCCAGTCTTGAAACTGCAGTGAGGCTACGTATTTGTTTGATTCCTAAAGAGTGAATATAATAATTTTTTCACAACAATTTGTGGCAATCTGGTATCACTGTGGAAATTATTATTTGTTTTACAATCAGTGCCACATTTTTGTTATATTTCCCTTTCTCCTCTTCTCTCCTCATAATTGTTCTTGCCTATGAAGAAAAGTCCTTTTTTGTTGGACTTCCTTCCGACTCTGGTTGTTGTCTCCTATTCTTGCTCTTTACTTCAGAGCTATCATCAGCCACTTCAGTGTCACTTTATTTCTTTTCCCTTCCTCACACAAAACATCCAGTTCAGGTAAAACTTACAAGTTTCTATCAACATTTGCCCTGTCTGAGCACAGTAACCTCCTTCAACCTATGACCATCTCTCCCAGTACAACTTCCCTAGCCACTTTGTGCCTGGCTTTTGACCTTTTCCAGCTACCAAGATTGACCCCCTGTGGGTGGTTAATGACCTTGCCTTTGACTATGGATCATAGGTTCTTCTCTTTTCACTTCCTGTTTGACCCCAGTGCAGCTTTCTTTACTAACAGTTGTTTTCTCCTCTTGAGTGTCTCATGTAAGAAACTGGTGTTTCCAGCATTATCTTCCCCTAGTTTGAATCCTAATTCACACCTTTTTTCATTTGTGGTGGGTCCTTTAGATCAGAGTTTTCAAGTTTTCTCTATCCATGACCACCTAAGAAATCTCTTGTCCTGTTTGCAGTCTCATAATCCTTTGTGTCAGCAAAGGGATTGGCATCACAGCAAGCAACCATGGCTAGTTTTGGATGGGAGTGCTGGGTGGACACTGGCGGAGTGTTGAATTGTGCAAGGTGACTCAGGTTGCCTTCATAGGAGAATCACATAGACTTGATGGTTAGGGATGCACCCCCATGCTGTGGGTGTCCCTAAGCTTATGACTGCCAGATGCTGGGCATGGACAACAGGGGATAGATCACTTGATAAGTGCCTTGTTCTGCACATTCTCCCAGTAGCATCTGACACTGGCCACTGTCAGAAGACAGGATACTGGGCTAGATAAATAGTTGATCTCACTCAGTATACTTGTTCTTATGGAGAGGAACTCTGCCTTCTTTGCTGTTTAACTTTTTCCTCCTGGGATTAGATAGTAACCTTAGATGTCATGTCATTCTATCTGATGCCTATTTCTATATTTCCCCTTAACTCAGTCTTTCATCTGCTTGCCTTTCATCTATTTGTCTGTCTTGACCCAGAGGGCAAATTTCTGAAACCAGTTGCATAGACATAAATCCGGAGTGTCTCCATGGAGTCTGTGGTGTTACTCCTGATTTATGTGAGTGTAACAGACATAAGAACACATCCCTCTGTTTGCTGCTGGCTGCTCCTTAACATCCTGCTACTGAATGATTTGAAAAACCGGAGTTCATCTTGACTGTAAAAAGTTCCCTTTGTTCCTCCTCTCTGACTCAGGTAACACCCTCTGTAATCTAGACCTCAGACTTAAAATAGATGTCAGAAATCTCACAGTCATCTTTGACCCCAAACTTCCGTTTCCCTTCCAAGTCTGTAAATCTGCTTATCACCACCCTCTGAACACAAAGACCATCCTTACCCTGACACTCTGCCTCTGCTCACATCCCTTTCCATCCCTGAGTTGCTTTCTGGTGTGTCTATACTTTCATTCTTTAGTGGTCCTTTATATTTTATAGGTGCCAGATTTCTGTGTCCAGACTCTCTATAGAGTGGAACCAGATCATTGCTTATCTTTTCATCTTTGCGGGCTTCCTATTTTTCTCTAACTGTATCTCCATCTAGTCCTTTGCCATACAGATTTCATTCCTCCTGCCTTGGCCTCATTTCTGTCTCTTCCCTCAGCTCTGTGCTTTTTGATGTTGCTTTTTCACTTGCATTGCCCTGTCTGCTTGGAGCTACCACACTTTAAGCCATGGGATGGCTCCTTGAGGAGTAGGAAGGTGCGTTAGTTTTAGAGCTGTGTGCTGGATAACCCAAACTGTGGCTGGAAAGAGGAACAGTCAGCATTTTGTTGACTTGATATCTTCATTTGTTTCTCCCTCTTTCGAGTCTCTTAGGCTACGTCTAGACTACAAGCCTCTTTCAAAAGAGAGCATCTAGACTACAAGCAGATTTTTCGAAAAAGTGAGCTGCTTTTTTGAAAGAGAGTCTAGACGCTCTCTTTTGAAAAAGCACAGTTTGCATTCAATAGCACCGTTTTCCAAAAGAGTACTTTTGAAAAAAGGCGTTATTCCTCGTAAAATGAGATTTATCGCCATCGAAAAAACTGCCATGTTCTTTCGATTTACTTTTGAAAGAACGCGGCTGCAGTCTAGATGCAGGTAAAGTTTTTTTCGGAAAAAGGCTACTTTTTTCGATAAAATTTTTTTTAAAAAAGGCTACTTTTTTCGGAAAAACCCTGTAGTCTAGACACACCCTTAGAGGCCAGATTGTTATGTTCACCTATCAGAGGCAAGAAGTGCCAGTATTTTAGGATAATGCAACCCCTTGTTCTCCAAAACCTCTCGATAAACAGATTTTTGGATGAAAGCGGAGGCAGCCCGACCAGGTTTTGGACATGCTGAGCTCTGAGTCATGAACCCCAGATCACAAGTGAAGAGAACTTGGCTTGCCAGTTTATTGTGAGGGAGATGTTTAAAACTCTGAAGGCCAAACCTGTCCTGAGGGACCCCTGCTATTTCCAGTCTTCATCTATCCTTCCCTCTTTCTGTCTGTTTTGAAGGGCATTGTGCTCAATTCTGTCAAGTGCTGACCTGCAAAAAGAAAATCCATGGTGCTCTGCAGTAACTTCAACACCAGCCTGGATTTTCTAAAATCAGTAGAAAAATCAGTGACACAGTGAATGCTTTACTGCGGGTATTAATTTTTTGAAAAACAAACAAACATATAGGGCAATGGTTACATGATTCTTTCTAGTATAATGGGGTCTGAAAGAGACATAGGCATACAGCTATGTTGGGCCACAAAGAAGGGATTTTGATAGTTCAGCTGAAGGTAGCATAATGCAATAGGCCAGGCTTCACAGCAAAACAAAGATTCAATCCTGCTGCTTTTAGTGTTTCGCCATTGGCTTCCTTGGGGCACATGATCAGGCTCCAGATATAGTGTCTGAAGAATCAGACAAGAAGCAGCAGATAGAATACCACCACGTATGGAATCCTTTCCCACTTCCCCCAACTCTAGCTAGCACTAATAGTATTGTACTTGATTAAGAGTATACAATAATGCTTTTATATCTAAGTCAGTACAATTTATGCAGAGGCATAGCGTGGCATTTAGGGGCAAACCCACTCCCTGCAGCTCCAAGCCTCAGTTGCTGGACTTGTTACTGGGAAGATGCCTGGGGGGAAGTGAATTATTGGGTCCTACTGTTGAAAACCTTTTGGACAGACCCTCCACTGGCATAGACTGGCATAATTCCATTGACGTCAATGGGGCTGTGCTGACTTACACCAGTTATGGATCTGGCTATTAAATTTTTCATTTGTATAGGGCTTAACAGAAGGTGGGTATTGATCCTTGATTGGAGTTCCTTGCTGATACCATAGCACAATAAATCTACTTTATATTTGAGAGAGTTGGTTTGTCTGTCTAAGAACTCCTCCTAAATGGTAAGAGCTTTGGACCACCAAATTTGGTAGGAAGCTTCCTCTTATCATAACTTAAAGCAAGGTCAGGGTTCGGTTGTGCCAGGAAAATGGGATGTCCTTGGAATGGGATTGCTTCACAGAAAACCATACAGAAAAGAGACAGAATCACCAGGCAGGTGAAAGGGGCTGGCTCTGAGGGTCCACCCCCCCCCATTCCCGATCTGGGACTGCCCTACCCTGGAGACTCCCATCCTCCAGGTGTCCTGAAGGGAAGTGGGGAGGGGGGACTGAAGCTTGCCTCTTCCCCCGATTTGTATGGAGACATTGCTGGCTGTTCCCCTTAATCAGGGAGCGAGGGGAAAGTGCACAGCTTGCTGCATTCCTCACTCTGGCTGGGGAGCCCAGGGGGCAAATGAACCTGGACCTGCCCCAGCCAGGGGGAAATGAACCCTTCCCCCATCTGTGCCCGCTGGAACTGCAGCAGCCTTGGAGAGGTGCTGCTCACCTGGCTCCAAGCTGCTATGGTGAGAGAAGGCTGGGGTAGCCCTCCAAACATTAGTATTCGGGGTGCTTGAAGACTTTCCTTGGATTGTTCTGATCAAAGCCACAGTAGGTTAATTTGTTTTTTTCATGTGATCACCAGTGACTGAGGTCACTGGAACTCTTCAAGGCATATAGAATTTGGTCTCTGCCCATCCTGTCTACACATAGAATTGAAGCATTTAAATCAGTCTCATGTTTGCTTAATAGCCTTTTCTTTGGTTGTGCCTGGTTCTAGTATGTTATTTCTAAGAAAATGCTAAAGAATGAGCTGGTTTTGCCTTTTAAAAACCAAGTTGTTAACATGGAAAAAGTAAATGCTATGTCTAGTAGAAATATGAGAGCAAGAAAAATACTGACAAACGCAGTACAGTTCACAACAAGTATGAATAATAAAGAGAGCAATACACAGACTGCCCAACTGAAGTTGGATCAGAACCTGGAATAATTAAATATACTCTTCAGACTCCTTCTCTCGTTTCCTCCAAACTTATTTTTTAAAATATTGGACCATGTTTGTCTCTGGGACTCCAATATTGGCTGGGTGGAGTTTCATGCTGGATTAATTTACCCTGTTTATATTTTGGTGGTAAGTATAATTTTCAAATTGGGTAGATTGCTGACCTGATTCTGTAGTCCTGTTGTAGGTAAAACTTCCAGTGATGTCAGTGGGAATTCTACCTACATCAAGACAGGAACTGCAGACACTGCATTTGTAGCAACGAGAAAAAATTATATCGTAGAAATGAAATCTTTCTTATTGAAAAGCTAAAACCAGGAGAGTCACAAACGGTAACTGTGAGAAGGCAGATGTTCTCATGTTGCTTCTGACACAGTGTGTACGTGCACACAGGATATTATTCAGTCTTGCAGGATCTCTCTGTTCCAGCCCCTAGTTCCCTGTTGATTTAGAGAGACTTTCAACCTTTCATTTTGCTAGGTTGGTAATGAGATCTAGGGAGCCTGAATGCCAAGCTGAATCAGCAGAATAGCTCTGCATCCGTGATTCTGCAAGGTGCTGCGCTCTAACAGTTCCCACATCTTGCAGAACCAGACCTATGGTTTTAAAGAGCTTGTGGAATAAGATGCTATATAAACTGATGATGAGTAGTATAGGACTCTGTGTGGTTTTGTCTGGGTGGAAATAGAAATTGAAACCATTTGTTGTTTCTCATAATCTGCTTCTTTTCTTTATACTTTTTTGCTATTCTTATGTGTTGTAGCACCAAAATACTGCCTTGCCATCATTAAACCTCATTTCTACCTTGCTTTGTAATCACATACATCATTATAAAGATATAGGGCCAAAATCTTCTCTGGGATGCGTGTGCTAGATTCCCACTAACTTCCATGAGAGCCATACTTACAGCTGCCAGAAGAATTTGGCTCATAGCATTGACGTGGGTATCACACAGGGAGTGCTTTCATAGGATTCCCACTATAAGACTATAGTCATCATCTCAACAAAGCAGTTAAAATATGTATGTATATTCCTCAGGCCAAATGTTGAAGTCTGTTCGGTTTTTATTTTACTCCCCCCCTTCCCCCAAGACAGTACTATTGACCTGCCTCCTGAGTAAAGGATGTCAGGATTTGGCTCAGTGTCATGTGGGGGGTTGGGAGGGGAAAGGGAGGAGTGTAGTTGAAAATAACATTGTACAAAAAGCTTGTTTTAAATCTCTCTTGCTGGGATGTGAGGGACTTGGAGGGGGTCCCACGTCCCTGCAGATACGGGATTTAATATTTATGCTTTGGTTGCACCTTGACAAACATTTCACGTAGTTATTGCTTTGCTTGAATATGGAAATATGTTAATTACAGCCTTTATTCTGCTGTCTGCTCCTTTCCTCAGCCTTTTCTATTCAACCCTCTAGGTGGCCCAGCACAATGTGGCTTCTTTTCTTTGAATGAGCTCTTTCCACACTAATAGGGTCCCGGGTGATGTGGAGAACCATGTGCACAAAATTGGTGCACCGCCCCCCATTCCTTTGTGGGCATGTCAGGTTAAATTCATATCAGCAGGAAGGTCACTGCCATGATTTTCAATAGCGCGAGATGAGGTGATGACTTCAGACAATGGCGCCACACTCTCCAGTTGGAGACACTTGCCTTACCAGTTGCAGTAGTTAATTAATATGCTAAAAATAGAAGCCAGTGATACAAATCGCTGCCTGTTGTACAACAAAGACTGGGCATGTGTAGCTTTGATAGCCAAGTTTATCGTGCTTGTTATGGAGGGAAGTTAGTGTAGAGCTAGAAGCAATGTAAGACTTTCTGGATGCTGAGCTTTAGTCACTCTGGGCCTCTGGCCATTCGCTAGCTGTCTAATTTGCATTATGAATGACATTAAGGGAACTAACAAGGTTATTGGGCATAGAAATGTTCTCATGTGACCACACGTGGAAGCAGACCTACAGCAGTGCTAGTTGGCAGGGGCACTGTGGCTCTTTATTCAGCTGTCTAGGAGGAGAGTTTCTGGGAGAACATAACTCAGATATAAAATAAACCATGAGGAAAAACTACATTCAAATAATGTAAAGGGCCTGATGTATACCCCTAGGAGGCAAGGAAATTCAGAGTAAAGACTGGGATTCCTCCCTTCACTTAGCCCGTTGTACCTAAGTTATGGCAAACATAGGGCCCGGTATGTATGATGCCCCATGGTTGGAAGGCTCCTGCAGTACCTGCTATTGAAACTGCAGGGCGGGCGAGAGAAGGACAGAGTTTCATTCTTAATTCTGAACCTCTGCTTCTCTGTGTACAAGTCCAACCTCTAATGATATTCAACTTAATTTTCAAGGAGAGGAAATTTCTTTGTTGCTGGTACCACATCTTCCTCAAAAACGAGGAGGGAAAGGATAAACCCTCTATTATTTGTGCTTGTAGTAATGACATAATTTGGTAATTTAAAGGTTAGGGCCAGTTTCTTATCCCGAGTTACACCAATGTAAATCTAGGATAACTCCACTGACTTCAACAGATTTATGCTGGATTTGCACTGATCTGCTTAATATCAGAATGTGTTCCATGTTCTTAATCACATTTTAATATCCTCTTTAAGAACCAGTGGGCCTGATTCTTCTCTTATTTACACTGGGATAAATCCGGAGCATCTTCGTTGAACTCAATGGACTAGATCCTCAGCTGCTGTAAATCAGATCCATTGTCTTCTGTGATACACCACTGTAAATTAAGTCCACTGCAATCAGTGAGCCTACATCAGCTGACCCTGTGGAGTTAGATCAGTGTAAAACCAGTGCATCTGAAAGGAGAACCAGGCCCACTGAGCCAAAGTCTACCTTCACTTGCACCTTTGTAAAGTCAATAGATGCACTGTAGATTTATACCCTTGTAAATAACAGCAGCTTGTGGATACTGAGTCTGTCATGTAAACATGATTTTGCACACATTCTAAACATTTTATAAACATTTGTTATTTGCTTCATGGGCTGGGAGTAGGGCCTAGACAGTTACTCATGCATGCAAATATTTACACATTTTTAAAAACACCTATTTACCTGATTTTGTGAACCATTTCTGTTTCTAAATTGGACTATGCGGTCCTGTAAACCCTCTTTCACACACTTCTTAGAAGATACCATATCTGCCCATAATACAATACTGCTGTAGTATCAGTGGGCAAGTCCTGACTTCTTTCCATTATCCATCCAGTTTTAAGCAGAACTCCCTGTTGAAGACAATAGGGAGTTCAGCTTAAAATGCAACTGTATGTCAAGGCTCTGAGGAAGAGGTCCAGGGTTTGATCTGTTAAGAGTATTCACTTACAGTCTTTAGAAGGAAGTAGTGTACTAGACTCTTATTCCAGTTTCATTTGTATCATTCCGTTTGCTTCAGTGGAGTCACTTCAGGTGTATGCTGGTACACCTAAGATCCTTGTGTCTAGCTCTGAAGACCTAGAGTCAGGAATCTGAGTGCTATTCCTGGTCTCCAGTTGACTTAACTACAGAACTGTGGGTAAATGATTTAGTTTCTCAGTGCCTCAGCTTTTCCATCTGTAAAAAGGGATAAAATAGTAGTTACTTGCCACACAGGAGTTTTGTGAGTCTTAATTCTCTAATGTTTGTAAAGTGTAAAGTGCACTAAGCTCCCACAGGGAAAGTGCTGTGAGCTCTGTAGAATACATTTTGTATGAAATTTTTGGCCTTCAGATGACAACTTCTACTGTTCCAATGATTCTCTGTGTTCTACGTCACACTACCACTCTTCCCCCTTTCTGTCACAGCCACCGTCTTTCTGGCTGAGTATTCTGAACCAGACTCCCAGTCCCTTCTGACCTTGCCTCCTTTAATTAACCCAAGAGATTGTTGGTGAGCAAATGATTCATTCCTCCCAGAGCTACTCCAGTCACAGCCAACTTGGTGAGTCAGGGTACGTCTACACAGCAACATTACTTTGAAATAATTAGCATTATTGCGAAATAACTTAGTCTGCGTCTACACAGCAAGCATGTATTTCAAAATAATGTTGACATACTGTCAAGCTGGAGGACTTCTTACTCTGACTCCTGCAACCATCATTGTACGAGGAGTAAGGAAAGTCGGAGGAAGAGTGCTCTATTTCTAAATAAGTGCTGTGTAGACGCTCCCAATTTCGAAATAAGTTATTTTGAAATAAGCTACGCAGTTGACATAGCTCAATTTGCGTAGCTTATTTTGAGTGAAGCCCTGCTGTGTCGACACACCCTGAGTGAGATAGGGAATCAGACCCAGAGGGCTGAGTCCTTAGCTGGTGTAAATGATCCTAGCTTCACTTAAGTCAATGGGGCCATATTATTTACTTAAGCTATGTTTTGCCCCATTGACTCCACCATGGTAGTTTGCGGGGCCAATCTCTATTTTTATAAGTAGGCTGAATATATTGACATGGATCTGTTTCACATTATGAATTAATTGAGCTTTGAGAGTATGCTTTCTAAATAATAAAGTAAAAGTTGATTGTAAACATGCAATACTTTTTCTACTCCCACCCCCTCGTTTTATTCACTATGAATAAAAACCAGCAAAGAAGATTTTTGTAATGTTGAATTAAAGTCTTACAAACCAAGTTACAGTTTGAGCAGAGGTTTGCAAACAAGATAAACTCCTGGAAACAGGGTTTTGTAAAGACAAGCTGGATATATCATATCAGTACTGAGAAAGCCATATAAAGGTAACTTATAAAGGACAAAATGCATTGGCATTGTGTTCTTTTGTTCCATTCTGATGTATAAAGAATTCTTGAAAGGCTTTTAAATTTTTTTTTTTGCTTGTTTATTAAAGGTATCAGGAATGCCAGCTTGGGCTTCCTTAATTTTGCTAGAAGACTCGTTGGAGGTCTCAAATATGCACTAAAGGCTCTATCACCCCTTAATTGTAAAGGGGTGGCAATCTGGAGGAGGGGGGAGGAGAAGACATGAATTTTTACAAAGGCTGCTTTTCTCCAAATAGGTTACTACATGTTTGAGTAAATATGTGTTAGTAAAAGTGGACGCAATAGCTCAGAATTCAGTTCCTTTTGATTTCATATTCCAGCCAGTTCTCCAGTTATACAAAGAATTCCAGATGAGAGGAGGCCTGAATTTTTAATATAAAAAACAAACAGAAATCTCCCACTCTCTCTTTTCTGGAAAAAATGGGGAGAGGAGGAAGAACCATTTAGGCCTTTTTTATCCATCATACGTATATTTGGAAAATAGATTTTTATTGGTAAATGTTGGCACACATCAATTTCACCCCCAAACATATTTCCATTGGTAATAATGAAAATGTACAAATATGTGTAGTAAGAAAAATGCTGGTTGAGAACTTTAAGGATATTCATTTTGTATATTTTGACATGTGATATTGATAATTTGTGGTTTAGTTATTATAAAATTTGAACTTTTTGAATCTGAATCTTTGTTGGCATTAAATAATTGTCTGACCCCACTCACAAATAATTTCCCATAACTGAAAATGTAAATGAATAGAAATTGGGAAAAATGAATAAAATCCAAAATTATGCATAATTGAAAATTTAACTAGATAAAAATAGAAGTGTTTAAAATATGGTTGAAATTATTTTTTAAAAATGGATTCTGCCAAGTCTAATTATAAGGAAGGAAAAAAGAGCACAATCACAATTTATTTTTCTTTTGCAGGTCACCTTTAAGCCTCATCTATCTGCATCTAGCATCTCTGGCTCAGTCAGAGCAGAAAGGACTTCAGTATTTCTGGCTAGAAGGCTCTGTCTCTTATAGCTTTGCTGGTCTGTGCTTGGAATAATTGTTGGGTCCGTTTCTGCAGATTTTAACTTCGCCATGTATCCACCATCAATGATAGCAACTGGAAGCGTGGGAGCAGCCATCTGTGGCCTTCAGTTTGATGATGGGGAAAGTTCACTCTCTGGTGACAGTCTAACAGAACTCCTGGCCAAGATCACAAACACAGATGTGGTAAGTATCCTGAAAACATTGTTTCTTTGTTGAGAAAGCTGTGGAAAATATGATCGGCATCATTTGCTCGAACCTGCTAGCCCACAGGCTAGGGAGTTCCACAGGCAGAGGACTTGCAGGACGTAGTTCAAAGACATCATTACAAAGCTTTGGAATTGGCCCCATTCCTACTCTTAGGGTATGTGTACATTGCGGTAAAAAACCCACAGGTGGCCCATGCCAGCTGACTTGGGCTAAGGGACTGTTTAATTGTGGTGCTAGGAGCGGGATCCCAGAGCTCATGTTGCAGACCAAGCCCAAACATCTACACCGCAATTAAATGGCCCTTGAGCCTGATCTTGAGTCATCTGGAATGGGCATCTAACTGCAGTGTAGACATACCCTAAATCATGCTCTGTGGCTTCTCTGTGGTTGTACCAGGTTTGTGTTTGTGTGTGTTTGTTGGGCAGAGGGAGTGGGTGCAACACCGGGACATCTGGCAGACCCTGCTAATGTCTCTTGGAATGCTAATTACCCCAAAGGGAGTAGGAAGATGGGGGAGTAGGGTGCCTCCCCTCCACCCATCAACATTGGCCAGGAGAGCAGTCCTATTGTGGAGGGGAGTGCACCCTACATCCTTATGAGGGGTGACAAAGTGAGCAGACAGAAGGCATTAGATTTCCCTGAGCTTCTCTGGGGAATGCAGTTTTCCATCTCCCACACCAGGGACCAATGCAAGACTGGTCAAAGCTGGGCCTGTATGTGCAGTCGTTGGATGGTGCATCTGTTATTTTGACCCTTCATTGATGCACCTTATTAAAGGTCCTTGATTTCAAGTCTTCTTGCACTGTGTACAGCATCTCCAGATGGATCGATTCACTTTTTAGTCCATTGACTATAAATTCATGCCACTGAGGACACTGTGTAGGTTATTGGAAAATCTTCTCAGAAATAACAGAGAGGAATCTGATAGTTGTTTGATGGTCTATGTGAAATGAGTTTGGTGGTTTCAGGTCAGTTTCTAGTGAGTAGGTCACCCAAAGCAACCCCAGCATTCTTGTGGGCAGTCTCAGGAGTAAATTCAAGGACTGTGAAAGGATAACTGAAAATTACCTAATCTCTTGTCCCAAGAGGTGGGTCTTACAAGGTCTGGGTTGAGCTATGCTGGTGGGAGCTTCATTGCTGCTGTCCAAGCTGCACCCAGTCTGAGGCTAAACATCGGATTTTCACCTCTAGGATTGTGAATCGAGCATGTTTCATCAGCACTCAGAAATGGGTGCTGGCTTCTGACAAGATGACACTCTTCTACCGTAACCCCATCAGTTTACAGTCGGTCTACCTCAACATGTATTAACTATAAGTTGTTTTAGTCTATGCATTTTGGATGCATTATTGTCTCAAAAAAGCCCTGTTCAGTTTTCATCAGCAAATCAAAGTCTTTGCATTTCATTTCCGATTTCCAAGAACAGTCCAGTCTTGAAAAAAAATTGGCAGAATTTTACATTTTTTTCCCACGTCTCATTGTTTTTAATATGACATTTTGAGTTTCTTTTAGTTGAAAACCACTTTGCATGGAAAAGAGGTAACATTTTTGAATTTCACATGCTTTTAATGTGAAAGTGGTTGTGGAAATTTCACATACTAAGTTTCTGGATCTGTAATCAAATGAAATGAATTTTTTTACACAAAACATTTGTTGCTCTTTGTACATCTCTACTAGAGACATGTGTAGGGCACGACACTGTGTGCTTGATATATAACAGTATGAAGCAGAATAATGCAGCAAGAGTAATGACATGTTGTTTAGGCTTCATGGCCTGGTAAAAGTGGAAATTAATGATCACATAGTGGTCCTTTAGCAATGGGGGACACACATAACCCTTATTTTGTGGAGGAGTAATGGGGGCATGCAGCACTCTTGGCATTGGGGGGGATGAAGGGGCACAAGAAATCTTGGGGTAAGGCACCGGGTGTGGGATTTGCAGGTGGTCCCTGAGGTAGAGAAAGATGTGAGGTGTAACACAGGGATCTTGTGGGCGTGATGGAGGAATACAAGGAATGCCTGATACATGCAGTGAGTTTGGCCTACACAAACTGCACAATTTATACTCCCTTGGTAATAGTGCTGAAAAATAGTATCAGAAGGGAAATAAAACATCATATTGTCACAAACTAAATACTAGGGATTAGGATGAGGCCTTCATGTGGGATATCCCATATCTCCCACATCCTCCCATATCTACCTACTGTGGAACTTTTTGCTGCTTCCCTTTAAGCATCTGGCTATGTAAAGAGACAGGCTATTGGACCCCGGATGTGATCTACTACAGATTGAACCTCTCTTGTCTGGGACTCTCTGGTCCAGCAACATCCATGGGCTGGCAGGACCACATATATTATTGGACCAGAGGACTGGGTGGCCACAGGGTTGGCCGCAGCAGCCCTGGGATAGCAGAGCCGCGGCAGCCATTGCAGCCCCAAGGAGCGGAGCCCAGGTGGCTCCAGAGCAGTGGATCCACGGCAGCTCTGGGGGCCCCGGGGTAGCAAAGCTGCGGCCCCAAAGAGTGGAACCCTGGCTGCTCTGGGGAGCGGAGCCATGGCTGCTGCGGCAGTCCTGATGCCCCGGGCCCTGGCAGCACCGGAGCTGGGAAGCCGCAGCAATCCCAGGATATGGAGTCCAGCAGCCTGGGGAGTGGGACCCCAGCAGCCCCAGAGCCATAGCAGCCCCAGCACCCCAGAGCTGTGGCAGTGTCGGTGCTTGACAGCCACGGCAGCCCAGCCATGGTGGCCCTGGGATAGTGGAGTCCCAGCAGTACCTGGCCATTGGAGCTGTGGCAGCCCTAGGGTGAGTGGAACCTGATGGTCCCCTCTGCAGTGGCAGGGTCAGGCCAGCTGAGCTTGGAGCTGGTGGCCTGGGAGCTAGGGACCTCCATTGGGTCTGCTGACGGACCCCAGGAGAGCCCGGAGTCCTGTCAGCCGAGGGATGGAATTGACCTCTCCGGTCCGGCAACCTCCCTCATTCAGGACCGGTCAGGTCCTGAGGGTGCCAGACCAAGGAGGTCCAATTGTAATTCCTGTATTGCAATTCCTGTTATAGTAATACTTTTCTGCTTCTCCTAACTTCATTTGTAGCTGTACATAGTGAGCATTTTTAGGGTTAGGATTAGGTCCTGTCTGATAACATTTCCTGTCAAGTCTTTGCTTATCTTAGCCATGAAGAAGGAAACATTTTAAAAATTTAGGGGAGAATTTTTCCAAGGAAGGCACCCGGCTCCCATTGATATTTAGTGGAAGTTTGAACACTTCTTTGTGCCTTTAAAAATTCCCACACACCCATCCTATTTTAGAAGTATTTTCCATGGGACCAGAACCAAGTGCAGCTTAATAACCACCAAACTCTATATCTTAGAATTGGAGTCTTCATCGGAGTTCAGAGCTTTTTCCCTGGTGACACTTAGTGAAAGAGAGGCTTTGTCACAGAACTACATCTTCAGTGTCACTGAGCTCCATCTAGGCTCGGCTCTTGATATTGTTTCCATAGTAATGAATGTTCGTCAGATGGGGGAAGAGCCCAGGATATATTGCTAATGTGTCTGCAGGCCCTGGTAACATTAGATGGGTTTGTTTTTCAGTGGCTCTGTTCCTTCTCAATGAATCGTGTGTTGGGCAGTTGCTCATCTGCTCTAAGGTTTCTCTAGTGCAGCATGCCATGGGGATCTTTTCCATCATTCTTCTTGTTTAGCACGGAGGGGAGTTTTGGGTTGCAGCGGCATCAGGATGCTGACAATATTCAGCTCTGTGACTCCTTTTCATCTCTCCCAGACATTGCAGACCTAGCGTCTAGCCAAGATTGTGGCTTGGAGGATTGCTAGTTGGCTAAAGCTCATTCTGAATAGGACAGAAATGACATTAGTAGACTGGGAGAAATGTTGGTAGGAGAATATAGAGGGGATATCTGTTCCCTAGTTGGAGGGGCAATACTCACCACATAGGGTTTATCAAGGTTTATGGTTGTAGGGGTCCTGCAGAACCTTTAGCTGCTCCTGGATTCCTAGGTATTAGGAAAGATCCTGGAGATGAGAGAAGTAGTGGAGGTAAGAGAAACTGGGACTGGGAGTTGGGGGAGGAGAAGACTGAGAATGGCTAAGGAGATCTGGATTCGGAGTCAGATAGGAGATTGGAAGCGGGGAGACTGGAACAAGGAGCTGTGGGTGGAAATCAAGATTGGATCAGGGAGGGGGAGTAACTGGAGGTCAGGGTGAGGGAGAGAGGATGAGGAGCTAGCTAGGAGGAAACAGGACAAGGAGACTGGAACCAAGAAGACTGGGAAATTGCTGGGTGGAACTGGGAATAATGGGGGACAAGTTGGGACTGAGAATCTGGAGGACAGAGACTGGGACTTGGACGAGAGAGTTGATGAGTGGAGACTGGGACTGGTGAGGTCAGGTGAATGTGACTGGGATGAGAACCCATGGATGGGAAGAGAGAGGGTTGGGACGTTGTCGTAGGAGATGGGGCAAAAGAAATCACATTTGGGAGAGAGGGGCAGAGGAGGCTATGCTTGCTAGAGACGGCTCCTATTTAGAGCCTGAAATGGATCCCAAGAATTCTGAGCATCACAATTCCTCAAAAAATATCCATGAAATCTGCTGGTAAAGTCTCTTATCCCCCTCCGTGTAGAAAATGATGACCTACTTACTATAGTATCAGTTACTCTGTTAGCTCAAGTGGCAGGGGTCTTTGCAGTGGATCTAAAAGTTCCAAATCTGCTGATGAATCACAGATAGGGTTGGAAAAGACTTCAGGTGATCATCAAGTCCAACCCCTTTTGTTGAAGCAGGACTATGTAAACCTAGGCGAACCCTGAGAGGTGTTCATCCAACAGCTTTTGTAAAAACCTCCAAAGATGGGGATTCCACATCCCCCTTGGATGTTTATTCCTGACATTAACTAAATTTGCCTTACTGCAGATACAGCCCATTACTTCTTGTCCTGCCTTCAGTGGACATGGAGAACGGTTGATCACGGTCTTCTTTATAACAGCCCTTAACATATTTGAAAGCTGTTATCAGGTCGTCTTTTCTCAAAACTAAGCATGCCCAGTTTTTTTAACCTTAACAGATCAGATTTTCTAAGTAACTTGACATTTTTGTTATTCACATTTGGGGCTCCAGTTTGTCCACATCTTTCCTATAATGTGGCACCCTGAATTAGACACAGCACTTCATATGCGTATTCACAAGTGACAATTATGTCCTGTTTTACACAGGACAGCCCAGTTAATATACCGCAACAAGATACTAGCGTTTTCCCCAGCTACGTCACATTTTTTATTTATAGTCAATTTATGATCCACTATAACCCTCAGATTCTTTTCTGTAGTAATAATACGTAGTCAGTTATTTCCCATTTTCCTTGATGCCATGCCTGTTCTTCCCTTTTTATCTTTATTAAGAGATGTTCAATTGGTCTGTCTCTCACCTTCTTCTGGACCTCAGAATAAGTGTTTATATTTTTGATGTACAATGCACTACTTTCTCTCTTTTTACCACGTGAGTATCAAATGTGATGCTAGATGATAAAATTTCTCTTTGTTTCAGAAATGTAGATAGAGACGTAGCCGTGTTAGTCTGGTGTAGCTGAAACAAAATACAGGACTATGTAGCACTTTAAAGACTAACAAGATGGTTTATTAGATGATGAGCTTTCGTGGGCCAGACCCACTTCCTCAGATCAAATCTTCAGTTTGCTTTTTTAAGAACCTAGGAAATTACATACAAAAATTAAGTCAAAAGAATTATTAAGGTTTCAGGGTTAAGCACTCAAAAGTAAGGTTGCCCATTTGGGTCCCTTGTGTATACGCATTATAATACAGACTTTAAATACATGTCCTGGCCTCCAGAGTGAAGGGGGCTTAGGCTCTCTTCCCTGCTCTACCCCTCTCACTCTGCTTTTTAATCTGGCAACCTCTGGACCCAGTAGGGGTCTGGGTCAGGGCATAGGAGAGTCAGGCTTACTGCTTTCGCTTCGGATGAGGGGACTTAGAGCCAGCACAGTTGCAAGCGCCCAGAACTGCAGTTGCAGAGAAGACCCTGTTCAGCCCATGACTGGAGCATACTCAGTGTAGATGAACACTTTGGGGGATTTAGGTGCTAAACCTCTACTGAGCATGTGTAAACTGGGTTTTTTTTTAAAGGGCTTATGAGTTGGCCAAATTTGGGAGGATTTTAACAGGATTGTCAAAGGGCACATTCCTGACACAGAGACCATACTCCTACCAAATTGCAAATCTCTACTCCAACACTAAAACTTTTCAAATAAAAGTTCCCTAGAGTTTTTGAACATGGGCAAAATAAAGTATTTTCCCTGCCCTCGTTCTTAGAAGTGGCCAAGCTTTTTCAGCTGAAATTTTCCATATACCCAGCATGGGCAATTTCAGCCCAAGTGATTAATGTCTGGCAAAGTTATAAGCAACTGAAAACAAGGTTTTGTAATGGAAAATGTCAGGCAATCTTAATAGGTGATTTTACCAATTTGGTCTATAATGTGTATTTGTTATTGTAAAAAAAAAACCTATCTTTGCATTGTTTAAGGTTTTAATATCAGGCTGCATTATTAAAGGGTGAGAAGTACTGTAATGTCCTGCAATGGGACAGAGTTAAAATTGTTCATACAGCTATAGTTTCACTCAGTTCCTGATTTGTGATCACTTAAACCTGTAACTGCAATGTTACAATAACTTCAGCTTTCCTTTGTGAACAGTTCTGTTTTTTAAAGTGAAGGAGGGAAGAATCTAGGACTTTTAGCTCAAGGATAATCATTATATGGTAAGAGATCCCTCTTATATTACAAGTTTTTGGGGCAGAGACAGTCTTTTTAGTCTATGTTTGTATAGCACCTAGCACAATGTGGTCTCTTTCTATGACTCTGGCTTCTAAGCATTATGATAATACAAATAGATAATAATTAATATCCTGCAGAGGTTACAAACTCTGCAGATGAAAAACTTCTTCTTCCCCTGCCAATCCAAGTAATAATCTTCAGAATATTGCAGAGCACCTGAGGGAAGGGGAAGAAAGGTGAAGGCAGCAGAACTGGTATTGATCCCATTCATGTTCCCTGGGCTGCAAAGATTAACTTGGGTCTTTTAATACTGCAGTAAGCATAGCAAGGATGATAGTTAGTAAAGCTGCCTGTCTAATCTTCAGTGAGCACTAGCCAACCTGAACATTTCAGACTTTAAAGTGTAGCCATTTTTGAGTTATGTATGAGCTGAGAAACATCTTACAATTTTCTTAATAGGAGAAAGAGCATATTTTTAACCCTTACATCACTCAGAAATTGCCAACGGGATTTTGCTTTAGCTGCAAAAAATGTACCGTTTGAGACAAAGCATGAAGAATTCCAGCTCCAGAGTTAGGAGTATGTGAAAAGAGAGGGTGATAATAAAAGGCTGATGTAGCCTTAACTATAATGAACTCTCCTAGGCTTCTGCTGTAGTCGATGAAGATGCTTTCTGTGTGGATGCTGCCAAGGCGCTCAGCTAGGTAAGCTGACTCCAGCTATGCATTTTGCAAAATGTGTAGCTGGAATTGCATACCTTAAGCTGACCTGTCTAGTCTAGTATAGATCTAGGCCTCAGAGACTTCATGAGAGTTACTCTGGATTTTAACTGGTATAAGTGAGATCAGAACCTGACCACATAGCTGTTATATTATGTAGTGGAACACTATTCCAGTATCATTTGATAAAGATTATTTGCTAAATAGTGGCCATATAACATTTGGCAAAAAATACAATGCAGTGTGAAGGAACTGTGACTTTTGCACTCTATGAGGGAATAATTAAGCTATGTAAGAGTCAAGCATTATTGCTCCTTCTGGCTACCATAATAAATATCAGGACCTTATATTAATGAGAAGCCTGGCAATTTTATGGGTAATGAAATAACTTTTGTGTGGTATATTTTAAATGTTTTTTCCAAACAGAAGATAGTAGCTGGTACAGACTGGTTTCATATAGCTGTATGTGATACTGTAAGGTTGTGGGCCTCTACTGTGATCTGATTTTCTTCAACAAACTAGGAGTGTTTCTTCTGTTTTTTTGCTGGAGAGGGTAGCTGGTTGGGGAAAGTTTAAAAAAAAACTCCACCCCTATCCACATGAAGTTCACTGAGTGTTCTCTCCATTTCTCAGTTGATCACTGCAGTGGAAGAATAAACAACTTGAACAGATAGCGTTGCCAACTTTCCAATTTCTCAAAACCAGACACTACAGCAAGAAAGCTGGAACTTCTTGTCCCCTGCTCCACCTCTTTCCCCAAGGCCCTGCGCCAACTCACCCCTCTCTCCCTTCTCCCCTGTCATTTGTGACTCTCCCCTCTCCCTCTCTCTCTCTCGCTTAAGCGCCTCTCCCCCACCTTCTCTGACCCCCTTCCCCATCTGGGCTCCCTCTGCCCCTAAGAGGACTACTCAGCAGAGCCAAGGCTGGGAGCTGCAGCGTGAGGGGAAGCTTGCCTGACTGCCCACGAGATGCAGGTAGAAGGTGGCCCTGGCTGCCATAGCTTGATGACCTGGTGCTTTTCCTCCTCCCCCACCTGATCATCCTTAAGACAGTTAAAAAGTGGGAGGGCCATAGCCCCTGATCCTTCCCTGTCCAGTGAACCCTGCACTACAGTTAGGGTCAGAATTGCCCACGCCACTCAGCTCCCTTCAGGGATCCTCTCTTGCCCAGGAGTAAGCAAGGGGCCAGGCCCCTGCAGCAGCTCCTCCAGGCCAGCTGTACTCTAAGATCAGATCAAAGTGGAACCAAAAGCACCTCCTGCTGGGATGCTGGCTAGCTCCTCCCCGCACTCACTGCTCCTGCCTGGCAGGTACTGCTCTTCCTGGCCCCACTGTGCCTGAGCCTACTGTAGGGAGGGAAGACTGACATTGGTGGCCACAATCCTGCACCACCCCATTTTTGCATCTCTCTCTTCCCCTCCCATCTTGGATATAGGGCCTAAGTCTGGGCTGCACGGAGGCGCCTTGCTCTGCTTAGCAATACTCGAATAGCACCCTTTGTCCTGGAGTCAGATGGCTTAGGGACATAAACTGTGCTTATTGTGGGAATGGGTTAGGCGCCTGCTAAAGGCTAACTAAATGGCTGCTAAAGGAGCTAGTTCCCATGTTACAACTTTTAGCCCAATGCTTAAAGCATTCCACTGGTATGTTGGAGCCCCAGTCTTTCCCTCTCTGCTAGAACAGGAGAAAGTATTTGAACAAAGCTCTGCCACCACTGAACTATGGTACATTCTGGAATGGGGTTTCTTTAGTCTCTCCTGTTGAAGCTGTTCTGCTGTGGCTAAATAACAAACAAGGGATGGGACGGGGACTGGACCCAGGTTCTCTCACCTCCCATTTGATGCTCTAACCACTATAGAATCTTTTCTCCCTTTCTGGCCCAATGACTTTTACCCAGTGACCAAATATTAAATAGCCATTAGGTGAGAGAAAGCAAGCGCATGTGAGAATGACTCTGCAGGCCAGGGGATAGGGCGAGACCTGATCTAATAATTGTTTTTCATTATTTATGTCTAGTGGAAAAGCTTCAACATGGAAGACTGAGGGAGCCTCACATGAGACTATCCTAGGGGTGGGCCAGACAGCCTCTGTGGGCCGGAACTGGCCCACCAAGCCCTGTGATCCGGCCTGCAGCCACTCTGCCACTCCCCTACCCCAGGCCAATCGAGACTCAGGACGGGGAAGTGCACAAAGTCTCCTCCCCCCACCGGGGGCATGTGGCACTAGAGGGAACCGCCAGGTGTTTAAAACATCTGGCGGTTCTCTTCAGGCACCGCACACCCCTGGCAGGGCAGGGATGTGAGGCAAAAACTTCACACACTCCCTTGCCCCCGGGCCAATCAGGGTCTGTGGGTGGGGGAACACGCAAAGTCTCTTGGCCTTGCCCCTTCCGCCTGAAGTCCAGGGCAGCCTGCAACCACTTCTGAAACTCATAAAGTGTCCCCCCCTTCAAAAATTATTGCCCACCCCCGGACTATCCCATACGTTAGTGGTTAGATCAATTTCCTGAGAGATGGGATGCTCCTGTACAAATCCTTTTTTCCTTCCTTCTGGTAGTAAGAAGAGAATTGAATGTGGCTAAATATTATAAGGCGGGTATCTCCTCCTTTGGCCAGATTTTGGAATGGGACCTGATCTGTTAAGCAGCCTCTGAGCATGCCTTCAGGATTGGACTCCACATGTGATGTAGGCAGACAAACAACTGGGTTATAAATCACTCCAGGGCTTAGGTGAAGAGATGGCCCTCCAGACTCCCAGAAGGAGTCCAGCAGCGTACATGCCCAGAAGCTGAACCATAAGTGCTGAGGGAGTTTTACTCTGAAACATAGTCATCAAGTGAATTTAGGTGACTACAGGGTTTGGTGGGAGTTCAGGCAATAGCAGTATAGCGAAAACTAGGACTTGGGCACCTAAACCTGAGATTTAGGTGCTTAAGTACTTTTGTGGATCCCATCCTTACTCTCTCTGTGTCTCAATACCCCATCTACAAATTAGGGTTAATAGCACATCCTTATCTCACAGGATTGTTTTAAGAAAAAAATACAGCAGCAAAAATATACAGCAGAGATTGCGTGGTGCTCAAATACTACATAATGGGTGCTATATCATTATCTGAGCTAGAGAGTCCCTAATCATGGGGGAAATTTCTTCCTAACACTAAGCCATTAGTGCCCTGAAACTTGAAGTTTATTGAAAATATGTTCATCCTTCAGCTTTGTAGTATCTGACAAAAGTGGAAACTTAAGTTAAGCCTACTGTTAATCCTACTTAAGTTACCACAGTACCACCTGCAGGGCAGCCAGATGGTGGCCCTATTGGAGTTGGCTCTGTATAGGGCCAAATATTCCTTAGCGCTCAGCACTCCAAATTGGGGAGGTTAGATTTTCAAATGACCAAGCCCCTTGTTTAGGGACTAAAATAAATGGATAGATTTGCAGGGGAGATCAGGATGGTGGGTAGCTGTTGGATGCTGAGCACTTCTGAAACTCTGGCCTGTTTGGTGGGTTCTGAGTAGAGATGTAAGCGACTAGTCGACTATCTGATAAACATAAGCTTATGCTTATCGGATAGTCAACTAGTGATGTGACTAACCCCCCCCCCCACCCCGACATTGATGCCTCTCTCAGAGAGAGTCAGCAAGGCAGGGAGAAGGAGCTGGTACTAGGGGGAGATGGCTTAAAAGCTGGTTCCCCCCAGCACTGGCTCCATGGGGGGGCAGGGGAAGTAGAGGCACAGCGCGAACAGGAACTGAAGCAGTCTCTGCTCACACTGGTTCTGCTGCAATTCTGCTTTTGAAATGTACAAGAGCCCCACTGGGGTTTTTGTACATTTCAAAAGCTCAGGCGTGGCAGGGAGCTCAGGGCCAGTCCCCCGCTGACCCTGCACTCCCTCCTGGGCTTCTGCTTTTGAACTGTAGCAAGAGCCCAGCAGGGCTCTTGTTATAGTTCAAAGGCAGAGGTGCCCTTATCAACTTATCGAATAGTTGATGGAAATCCTATTGACTATTTGATTAGTTAATTAATCTAAATTTAACATCCCTAGTTCTGAGCCCTTCAAAATGTGGCTTCAAACTGTTTTGAACATCTGGCCCATAGTAAATGACAATCTCTGCTGCAGATATCACAAATACTCTCTTCTCGCCCTTCCTAAAATATCCTACATTAAATCAGATATAGACATTTAGATATAGATATATATATATATTGCTTTTCAGTAACTGAAGTTCAGAGTTGGAACATTCTAGAATTAATTTTTGTTGCACCATATTATAAAATCATGGACTATCCATTGGCAGTCTGTCTAGAATGAGTAGCATTTGAGCATTGTTCCTAAGGCACATACATCATTTATTCCCTCTTTTGTAGGGTTTAGGGTCTGTGGTTTTGGAACCCTGTAACAGGGCTTGCTGTGTCCTAGCCTGCCTTATTTGTTGCAAGCTGCATTTTGTATGCAAGGAAACAACAGACAAAATAGCCTCAAAAGAAAGGAAGAATGAGATAGTTTCCTAAGTTGTCTTTGCCTGAGTTGGCAGCTGCTCTAGCTCATTCAGCTTTTTGTTCTCCAATGAGTGCTGTGCGTGTGTAGTAACAATGGGGTGATGCAGTTACACTGTAGGCTAATAGTGGAGTTCCGTCAAATCTATTCATAAATACAGAGAAGGGTGCAGTGCTGTGAAAGCGAGCCAGCTTGCAGAGGAAGTAAGGCCTCCAAGTAATGAGCTCTCCATCACAAACATAGCTGTCAGATCTCATGGACTGGTGATAGACTATGATCATCTGCTTGGAGGCTTGCCCCGACCTGCACCAGTGCAGATGTGTGACCTGTTCAAGTTGACAGAAGACATTGATAATGGGTAGCAAAGAGTCCCCCTCATATATACACACAGGTCTAGTTTAACTTAGTGTAATGAAATAAAATTATTGTAAGTTTTCTAGGAAACCCAATTTTATAAACGGACATTATCAGCATTGCTATTTAATATGTGCCTCTGTCATCTGAAGATTTCCAAGTATCTTACTATCATTAAAGGACCACTGTTGACTTACAATCTCAGTTTAGCTTTAAAAATGAGTTAGTTTATGTGTGATATATGCCCCTGAGTTTTCCCTGCCAGTTTTTTGGATTTTCATTCATATTTTCCTAAAAGTAGGTTTTCTCCTCTATGGGTTGTGAAAGACCCACCCAAACAACAGGTGAAACTTGCAGTACTGGGGAAACTGTGTAGAACTGAATATAAACAAAGCCACATTAGGCAGTCCCGGTAACACAGTGAGTAAACAAATTCTGACAGAAAAGTGATTTTATTTATTTAGTTTAAGCATGATGATGTCCCTTTAATTAATTTACCTATACAAAATACCTGTGGGAGAGCAAAATATTATTTTCCCTGTTTACAGAGGGGTAAACTGGTGTATACAAGCAAACTTTGTAGGCATAATTCATCACCAGTGAGAGCAACAAAATAATCATCTTTTATATTTGTAAACTGAATAACTTTGATCTGGAATCAGTAAGGGTACGACTACACTGCACGCTTATTTTGAAATAAGCTATTCTGGAAGAAATACTCCGAAGTAGCTTATTTCGAAATAGCACGTCTACACTACAGGGAAGCCTCAAAATTAGTCCGAGTCAGGTTCCCCTAACGTGGACTTACTACCTCGATTTAGAGCCCCAGAGGGAACTGGAGAGTAATTACTTTGAATGACCTTGGGGAGGAGCTGTTTTGAAATAGTAGCAGTGGAGTGTCCACACTACTGCTATTCTGAAATAGCTATTTCAGAGTAGATGTTATTCCTCGTGGAATAAGTCATCCGTTATTTCAAAATGATTTCAAAATAATGGAATTGCTGTGTAGGTGCTCGCATTGTTATTTTGGAATAACAACCATTATTCCAAAATAACTTTGCTGTGTAGACGCACCCTAAGGGTGTGTCAGACTACATCCCTCTTTCAACAGTGGGATGTAAATTAGACACTTTGAAATTGCAAATGAAGCCGGGATTTGAATTTCCTGCGCTTCATTTGCATAATCGCGTCATGGCGCTCTTTCGAAAAAGCGCTATTTTGAAAGTGAAACCGCAGTCTAGACGCTGTTCTTTCGAAAATAGAAGTCTTTTTCGAAAGATCCTGTAAACACCCTAAGAGACCAACAACATGAAGCACAGGATGGCATTTTCAGCTTATCCCTTTTTTAGCCCTTGAGTTCTATAGACAATCGTGTCTCTGAGATAGGGACCAGTGTATTGCAAATCAAGTCTCCAGTTCAGGAAAGCATCCCTGTGCTGGTAGCACATGCACAAGCTCCATAAATTTAACCATGTGCTTAAGTGCTTTCAGGAATTGGGGTCCAAATGTGGATCAAGTGGGAATTCAGTCTTCTTTTGCCCTTAGCAGCGTGGATCACATGTTCTGTGCTGAAACTTATGCAAATCCTCATTCCTAATGCGTGAGTAGTTGCATTCCGGTGTTATCAGAGCAAACTGTAAATGACAGGAGACCAGTACTGTTACATTAATCACTTATTGCCTCCCCCCTTGCATTTGTTACATATCTCTTCTTCCTTGAAAGAAGCAGTTCTCCTGTTTCCCTGCTCTGGTTTTTCTTTCTTTAATTTTAAAAAAGAACTCAGGAATATTGATTCAGAGAACCAGAGACATTTGAATAGTCATCCGGTAGGCTAACTGTTCTCTTCTTTAAGTACCAGCAAACATTTAGGAAAAGCCCACTTTTTTTTTGCACAGAGATGTCCTGAGAATTTTTCAGTGTTTTCAGACTGCTAAATTTTATCACTCAGCAAAGCATTCAGACTTTGGACATGAGCTTTTGAGCTTTGGCAGCAACTGTGAAGTAATGGTGTAAACAAAGGCATATGTATTTATAGCCCACTGCTGTCTTTTAGATCATTTCATTAAAAACAAAATAAAAAACCACTCTAACATGTTGTTTATCAGCTAGTTTTCATACAATGCAAAAATTGTGGCTTGCTTGCAGATGTTTGATTTGCAAGCAGTTGACAAATAAAATAGTTCCTTCAGTGCTAATGTACATTGGCTGCAAACATTTTTATCACCAGAGTGTTTAAACCTGCTCTAAGCTCTAAATAAATTCTTTTATTTTAGTGACACCTCTCTTAAGTGATCTCGCATAGTCAGACCAAAATTATTTGCTTAGAAGAGGCTAGGTGGAGCAGAAGTGTATTCAAAAGAATTGGAGGATATTGTGTGATGGTTTCTTGATGGTTGCCTGGTGAGGATGGTGTTTAATAGGTGTTCAGTGTACCCACATGAGCATAAATAAAATGAGACATTGTTTTAGCAATAACTCTACCATTTCTGGATTGGTTTTAGACAGTGGTCCATAGACTGTCATCTAATCCCATTGCACCTCTTTCATATTCCCAGATGTATTTATTCTCTGACTATTGGATGGGCAAACCTAAAAGGTTCTGAAGTTCAGATCAGTTTTCATAAGTTCAGACTTTTCTCTAAACCTCATATTTGTTTTTTGGTTTTAAATCAAGCTAGAAATCTTGCTGGGATGAGCTTTCTTATGGTATTTCCACTCCCCTCACAGGAAGTACAAGGATATAAGAAAATTAAAATAAAAAGTTCCAGGGGCACAGAGGGGTTGGAAAAAAACTGTAGATGCTTTTATCATCAGGAGCTTAGTCCTGAAAAATATTGAGATCCCTCAGTTTGAAGTCATTGGGCCCTCCTGGCAGTAGGCATCTCTCAGAAAGTGTTCAGGACCTGGCAGATTGTGTCCTCAGCTACTAATAGAGATCCACACTGGTCAGGAGTGACTGAAAGTTCTTTGAGTGCTTGCTTATGTCCATTCTGTTAAAGGTGTGTACACTTGCCACATGCAAAGTTGCTACAATTTTTCCCTCAGTGGCATCCACTAGGGATGTAAGCAAGTAGTTGACTAACCGATAAGCCTAGGCACCTCCTCAGCTCCCGGAACACGCTGGCTGAACCTCAGCAAATCCTTCTTCTCTCACCCCACTTGGAGATGGTCAGAATGCTCTTCCAGAAGTGGGGGACTCCCTGAGTGAACCTGTTCACCACCAAACAGAGCAGAAAGTGTCATCAGATCTACTCTCTCCAAGGCTTTGGAAGAAACTCATTTTCTGATGTCTTTCTCCTGCCTCAGTCAGGAGACCTGATGTACACCTTACAGATAATTCCGCTCATCGGCAAAGTCCTCTCAGAAATCAAGCGGGACAAAGCAAAGGTCAGTATGGCCACCCCAGTATGGCCTCACCAGCATTGGTTCAGTATGCTCATGGACTTTGGCAACACATCTTGTAGAACAACAGTTATGAAAGATAATGTTTTCCTTCCCACTGGATGGCTGTTTGCTGACCTATGTAAAATGAATCTGGTGACTCCAGTCTAGCTCAAATTGAAGAACTATGTCCCCAAAGGCAGTGTATGCAGTATGTGTACATACTCAGTCAGCGAGGCAGGAAGCGAGCGAGAAGATTTAAAGATAAAACCATTTTCCTTATTCTGATAACATTCCTTGTTCGGCATTAGAGGAAAGTGTCTCTTGTGATTCTGCAGCTTGGATGGAATTGCTGCTTCACTACTGGTCTGTGAAGAGAAGGCTGCAGCAAAAGGCCAGTGAAATCAAGTGAAAGACTCCATCTGTTGAGTTCAGTAGGTTTAGGAGGAAGTCCAAAGAGAAGCTTGGGTGTGTGGTTTGAGTGAGGGCCTCAAGATCAGTCCTATATAAACTAGCTGTAAAAACAATACGAATGTATTTGTGTTTCCCTTTGTCAGCTTTTATTTTTCACTTTGGGCCTGATCTTGCCAAATGCTATGTACCTTCTTTCATCTCCTTAATTCAGTGAAATCAATTAGATTTGATGGCCCTCAGTATCATGCAAATTCAGGTCCATATGAGTCTCTTCTAAAGCCCATTTAAGTCAATTGCACAGTTCCATTGACTTCAGTGGTGCAAAGTTGGACCCTCAATGTAGAGATCGGTGGGAGGCTCAGATACCAGATTGCCAGATGCAAACATCTCCATAGAAGCCATGGAAACATATTCAAGTTTAAAAAAAGAATATATGGAAAAATCAGTGAGAACATGCATTAACTTATTGCTGGAAAGTTAAAGAAGTGAATCATGTATAGTATCAGGCTTTTCCACATGCTTAAATACTTTTTCTAGTTATGATGCCTGGAAATTCAGAACCTGGACTTTCTCTGTTGAATAACCCAAATCTTAACATAATACAGTATATCTCTCCTCCTGTTTGTTTTCTTCATGTGAATTTCCATCTCTTTGTAATGGTTACTTGCTGCCAAGCACAAAAGTTCATATTTTTTCCCCAAACATCTAAAAAAACTGGAATAAACTGTCCGTGGACTGTAAAGTTTCACACGCAGTTAAGTGTTCTTTTCTTCAGCACATGTTACAATGACAATAAAACTGTGGAATGGAAACTACCTGAACTATTTTAATAGTGTAAACTACTAGACCAGAAAGAAAAATGAGGAAGTTTGATCCATGTGACACATGCTTTAACAACTCTTCTGAAAAAAACAACAACAACCAAAACAAACCACAGAATATTCATTAGCAATGGTCACAATCATTGCATCTTACAATAGAATTATTACACTATTCTGGACCATAATCATAGAATGCTATAATGTTTTTAAAGGAAATTCCTGAATTTATATTTTTTATTTTCTTTTAATTTGTAGAACAACACTCCCTACCTCTGGATGTTGTACCTACTAAAACTGAAACAGTTAAAAAAATCCGGAAATACATTACGTATACACAAAGCAAAGGAACACCAGACTTTGAGAAAATACATTGTGTATCGCTGGAAACCTAATTATTGACCCTGCTGAGTAGTTTTTAATTATGTAACTACAGGTTGGACCTCCCTGGTCCGGCACTCTCGGGACCTCAGCTGTCCCAGACTAGAGAGTTTGCTGAACCAGGGGATGTCAAGCCTCCTCTCTGGGCTGTCGGCATCCCTGGAGCCTGGGCTCCCCTCCCCGCTGCTGGCCCCATGACAGGGGTCCTGGGGTCAGCCTCCTCGGGCTAGGACTTTCTAGCTGATGTCCCCCACTCCTGCCAGGGATTACCCCCAGCCAGGACTGGGGATTCCCCTCGGCAGCCTCTGATCCTGCTGCTTGGGTTCTGGGCCAAGGATTCCCTCTGGCCTCCACCGGCCCTGCTCCCACTGTGGTTCCCAGCTGGGGCCAGGGATTTCCCCCCAGCTGGTCCCACTGCCACCGGGGTTCCGAGCCAGGGCTGGGGCTTCCTCCTGGCTGGCCCTGACCACTCTACCACCAGGGTTCCCAGCCAGGGCTGGGGATTCTTCTCGGCCGCCCTTGGGCTCCCCAAGGCTGGACTCCCCACCTACCACGGGACTAAGGATGTAAAATATTGACTAATTGACTAATCAAATAGTCAATGCATTTTGCATCGACCATTTGATCACTCAATAGAGTGCCTCCGCCTTTAAAGTTATAGCAACAGCCCAAGGGCTGTTGATACACTTCAAAGGCGAAAGCGCCATGTAGAGCCCGGGGTCAGCTGGGGACTCGACCCCGGGCTCCGTGAGGGGCTGCTACTTTGAAATAGTGCAGGGAGCCCAGTGTCAGGCTCCGCAAGGTGTTTCAAAGTGGCAGCGCCGCACGGAGCCCGGGGTCAGCAGTCCTGGGCTGCACACGGTGTTTCAAAGCAGCAGTGCCACGTGGAGCCTGGGGTTTGGCCCCAGGCTCCAAGCGGCATTGCCACTTTGAAGTACCCCCTCTTCTTCTCCCCCTTCCCTCCCCCCGCTGCCTCTTTCTGATAGAGGCATCAAGGCAGGGGGCAAGCGACTACTCGACGAGTCCTTCGCATACCTACATAGGACCAGCCTGTGCCGGCCCAGCCAGGGTTCCCCAGCACTGGCAAGGCTCCCAGCTGGCTTATGTGCCTCGCCTCCGGGACTCTCTGGTCCAATAACATCCATGTTCCTTCCAGACCACAGATGTCGCCGGATCAGAGAGACCCAGATTCGGGAGGCTAAATCTGTAGTAGACAATTTGTCTCCCTCCTCCTTGTGACACCCTTTTAGCTACTTGCTATCATGTCCCCTCTCAGTCTTCTCTTTTCTAAACTAAAGAAGACCAGTTCTTTCGGTCTTTCCTCATAGGTCATGTTTTCTAGGTCTTTAATCATTTTTGTTGCTCTTCTTTGGACCTTCTCTAATTTCTCCACATCTTTCTTGAAATGTGTTGTCCAGAACTGGACACAATACTCAATTGAGGTCTAATCAGTGCAGAATAGAGGAGAAAAATGACTTCTCATGCCTTGCTCACAACACTCCTGTTAAATACACTATTTTGCTTAGTAAATTATATTGAAGTGGTTAGAACTTGACAGAGAATGTATTGTTACATCATACTGCAGTCCTTGTCTTATGGGTATCATTGATGAATTATGGTATTTAAACCAATCTTCAGTCCACACACCATATCCAGAAACACAAACCACCGCACTATTGTGGACGCCAGTGTGATATAAAAAAAGCCCTGCACACACATAGTGGTCCAGCTATAAAATGAGGACAGAGGCCCTGGCCCACTTTTGTATTAAGTGCATTGATATTCTGAGGTCATGAGCATGCTACAAAAATAATTCAGCATAAAGCTGTCACAGTAATGATGTCAAGTTTACATGTCAACATTACACTCCTTTTATCAGTGGTACATGTCCTCACTAACAGCACACACAGGGTATGTCTACACTTGCCCCCTAGTTCGCCCCCTAGTTCGGACTAGGGAGGCAAATGAAGCATACCGAAGTTGCTAATGAAGCGTGGGATTTAAATATCCCACGCTGATTATATTCGACGATCGCCATTTTAAAGCCGGTAGCCCAAATTAACTCACGGCGTGTAGACGGTAGTCGATCCAAAACCCTTCCCTTGAATTAATTGCTACCTCATTGCACGAGGAGTAACAGTTGGTGGAGGAAGGGTTTTGGATCGGTTACCATGTCTACAGCGGTGAGTTAATTCAGGCTACCGGCTTTTTAAAATGGCGACCGCGTAATATTCTAATCAGCGGGATATTTAAATCCCGCGCTTCATTAGTAACTTCGGTATGCTTCATTTGCCTCCCTAGTCCAAACTAGGGGGCAAGTGTAGACATACTCACAGAGAGCAGTGCACCGGGAGTACCTATACCAGTGTGCAACTTGCCACTATGTAGTGGTGGATGTTTTGAGACGTGCATCGTGGGGGCAAACAAGTGGTGCATGGGTGACCGGGAACATGGGTTCAACATCCCATGATGCAGTTTTCTCCATTCTCTCATTCCATGGGCATCTCTTAAAAAGCCCTGCCAACCCATCCATCCGCTGTCCCCGAGAATCATGTCCCCGAAACTGCTCTGCTCTTCAGTATTGTGACAAGCGTTACGACAATAGCATGCCTGAACATGGAAGTGTTTTCAGAGCCAAGAGATGGAATATGATGTCTTTTTGCAGGCTGCCTTGCTCTGCCCCATGAAAAGAAACAATTCAGGGGTGTTGTTGGTAGTCACAGAGCCACTGCACACAGCAGTTTGCCAATTCTGGGCCTGAGAATCAAGCACTGACTGGTGAGATTGCATTATTATGCAGTGGCTGCAGAATTTTTGGATGCCTACAGCCTCTTTCCTGGAACTGTGGATGGTGCTTTTCCCAACCCTTCAGCACTGTGACACCAAATTGAGAGATACTCTCAGGGGGGAGAAACAGCTCATGATCACTCCATGGAAGCTTTCGATGCCAGATTGCTATTGATCAATCAGGGATCAATTTGGAGCTGAAAAATCCACTATGGGGGTTGTAAGCGTGTGGGGTCATCAGTTGTGTCCTGTTACAAAGGACTGTGACTGTGGGCAGTGTACAGGAAAATAGTGGGTGGTTTTGCAGTAATAGGGTTCCCTAGCAGCAATGGGGCAATTGATGGCACACATAGCCCTGTTTTTGCACCAAAACATTTTGCCATGGAGTGCATCAACCGAAAGTGGTACTTTTCTATGGTATTGCAAGCACTGCTGGATTCCCACAGTTGTTTCACTGACATCAAAATGAGCTGGTTAGGAAAGGTGCATGACACATGCATTCTGTACAGACCACAGGCCTGTACCGAAAACTGTAAGCAGGACTTTCTTTCCAAACCATACGATTACCTCTGAGACTGTTGAAATGCCAGTAGTAATCTTGGTAGACCCAGCCTTCCCCTTAGTTCCATGGTGTACATTATCCAGCATTACACCAGCAAGGAATACTTCAACACAGGCTCAGTAGATGAAGAATGATGTGCTTTTGGCCATTTGAAAGGCCGCTGGTGCTGTCTATTGATAACATTAGACCTCAGTGAAAAAATAATCTCTCTGGTCATAGCCTCCTGCTGTGTGTTTCATAGAATCTGTGAAGCAAAAAGGGAGAGGTTTCTACCAAAGTAGAGGAATGGCTGTCTGCTGCTTTTGAACAGCCATATACAAGGGCTCTAAGAATAGATCAATGGCAGGGAAGGGGCACTTTTCTGCTCAGGGAGGCTTTGAAGGACCATTTTAACAATGAGACACAGTAGTGTGTGTTGCTGTAGTGAGCTGTGCCTAAACTTCTTTTTTATTGCACCCTAGTATGAACACTGTCACGAGTACTCTGTGTGTGGTAGTATATATTGTGAACTAATAGCGATGAATGAAGCCAGCATATATTGTGAACTAATAACAAAGAATTACATTTCCATAAATAGACCTTTAATCTGAAACCATACAAGCTTAAGAACAGCCATACTGGGTCAAACCAATGGTTCATCCAGCCTAGTATACTTTTCATCCAACAGTGACCAGTGCCAGGTGCCTCGGATGTGTTCAGTCTGTAAGAACAAGCTCTTAGCAGGCTTGCTTCTATGAGAAGAGGTCTCTGCCAAACTGGTTAAAAACACTGGAGAAAGAACTTGGGTACGTTTTCTTGCAGGAGACCAGGCTAAGTTAGTTCCTTGTTAGTTAAGTTTAGTCTTCAGAGAGCATGTTATGATTTTGTTTTATATGTAACCAGTATTTTTACTCACTATCACAAACTTATGTTTGTTTAAACTATAAATACATCTAAGTGCTGAGCACTCAGCAGAGCTGTGTCCTAAGGGTGAGCTGTTCTGTAATGTTCCTTTGGGGCCAGTGAGCCTGCTAATTCTGGGAGAGTTCAGTGGATAAGGGGCTGGACACTACAGGGAATGCTCAGAGGATTTTAACATCCACATTTTCACATCAAAAGCTATGAGTGGGGACACATCCAGCCCACTTAATTAGCCTGATTAACACAGGTCCTACAACTGACAGGTATTAACTTCTGCTGATATATTGGTTTCTATTATTTCCACTCTAACTCATCTGATAAAGTGGGTTTTACCCAGGAAATCTCATAATTCTGTTTATTTTTGTTAGTGTCTAACGTGCCACAGGACTACTCATTTGAAATCAAATCAGGCATTTGCGCAGAATGTCCTAATCTCAGTGCTTTACAACCCAATTTTCTACATAACTTCAGGAGTTTTGCATGTAACTAAATCCTGAAAATCTGCACACTTTTAAGTCAGTTTCAGATTATCCTTATAATATTATACATCTTTTAATAGTAATTTGCATTTCTGTCAGTCTAACTGCAAAACCTGTTTGAAAAGGAGATACTGCATCTAAGGATAGATCATATGCATTTTCTTAGGTCTTCTCCAATGAAGTCGAGTACATCAGCACCATTTTCTGGAAAAGGGAAACAGACCAGAGACAGGAAATTAATTCTATTGCAAAAAGCAGTTTCCGGAAAATGCTATAATGGACTCTCTCTGGGCACTGTAACATCAGCTTAGTCATTTTACTAACCTGCAGACCATGATATTATAGTTACTGACTCTTAAATAGGTGAATATTGGTAATGAACCTAGAATGCACATGTATTCTTGAGCATGGGACTTATATGAATTTTTGGCTTTTTTGGCAGCAATATATTTAGGACCAGTGGCATAGCCCTTGCCATTAAATGATCAGTTCCATGCATGTAGAAAGCATCCAACCATTTTCTAGCAAAGCACAAGCTCTCACCTTAAAATCAGTAGACAGATTTGTCACCATCATCCAGGACAATTGAAAACAAAACAATCGGTCCCCTATATACCTATATAAAACCCAGCAAAAATACTCCAACAGCTAATGGCTGCAGCATTGTTAAAATCTGGCTTCTCTGCCTCACATCCAATCACCAATAAATCCGAGGTACTTAGTTTCTTTTTCTCACTGACATGGATGGTATTCCCTCACTTCAGTCTTTCTGCTCCATTCTGAGCAAGCTGGGTATTCAAACTTCGTATCTCTCCAAGAGCAGGAATCCTGTAGGTTTCAGTTTCCTGCTTTCCAATAAGAATGTAACATGTATCATTGTACCTCATACCCAAAAAGATGGTAGGAGGTCTAAGTTTAGGCCTGCCATAGAGTTGCCAATTTCAATTGGCTATATTTCTGGAGGTTTCATAACATGACATAATCTTTAATTAAAGAATAATCTTTAATTCCTGGAGACCGCTGGACAATCCTTCAGGGCTGGCAACCCTATCCTGCCATTCTCAACAGGACTTCTTTTACAGTAAGGCAGAGAAGTCTTTTGAAGTTTCGCCAAAATCAGAGAAAACATATTTTTGGCAATTAAGTGTCTTCATATGAGTAACTCCTGCTGGCAAGGTTGCTACATGAGTTCTTCATTCAGGATTATGGGCAATCCTCCTTGCTCTGGTGTGGTGCACAGACAGTGTGCACATTTACCTGTTGTTGGTGTGTGGTTAGCATTTAGAAACTTGTCCATGCAATGACTGATCCAGCATGCTATGAGTACAGGTAGTCCCTTGGATAGCGTACTAGTCCATGAGTCATGAGATCAGCAATTCTTTTCCTGGCATTGCTTCTGACTCACTGTGTGGCCTAGTGTAGGGTAACATTTTTAGACATGGCCTCCCACTTTAAGTACTGCATTTTTGGGATGATCCAATTTGAGACACTTTTCCTTGTGTTTCTAAGGTGCTGAGCACCCCCTGTTCTGATTGATTTAACTGGAGTTGTTGCTCACTGCATCTGAGTATTAGCTATCTTAAATTGTTACTCATTGTTGGTGCCCACAATATACCTCTAATCTCCAACAGGCCTATAGACAGAGTGTGGGTGTGAATGCAGACACACAGAAATAAGGGTGTTTTGTGAAGAGCACAGATGAAGAATTACATTCTAGTCAGTTTTCCTAAAACAAACTGACCCCAGGAAATTACAAGACGTATGCTATGGAATGAATACATGATATATACTGTACTCCCCTGAGATTAGGGTACCTTTTAGAGGGTTGTCTCACAATCAACAGGTACAGAGTGAATATGTCTGTCAAAGGATATGTGGGTTTCTTGTGGCGATGTGCAGCCTGTTTCCCTTCATAGCAAGATTCTTGGGTGATGGCATGATTTCCATTCGTGTAGCCTCTAAACACCTTGGTTTTCCTCATTTTTGCTGACCTTGAAGCTTTGATGGGCACAGTAGGAAAAGTTTCACTAACAGATCACTTTGCTTCCTGTTCCCTAGGACTGCCTTAAAGCCTGCCAAGAACAGATTGAGTCGGTGCTAGTAAGCAACCTTAGGCAAGTCCAGCAGCAGCAACAGCAAAGCAATCCTTCTAAGATGGTGGATGAACTGGACCAGGCCAGCACTCCCACAGATGTGAGAGACATCAACCTGTGAGGACATCAGCCCAGACAGTCATGCTTGCTCCCCCCCCTGCTTTCCCCCCCTTTTTTTTAGAATGAAATCTTTTTTTTTAATCTGCTCCCACATAGAACGTATTTAAAGCTCTTTTAGATACAAAACAAAACAAAAAAAGTAATTAAAAACAGCATTTGGTGCCTGTGATGTTCTACAGAAGGGAATCCCCACGATATATTTGATAATTGCTGTTTGATTATGTATCAGTGATATTAAGTGCTTATAAAAGCATAAAAAGTAGCTAGATAAATGTAAGCCTGCATTTGTGGGAACAAAGTAGAGTATACTTTTTTGTGCGTGTATTATGACCTAGTGCATACGCACCCTTTTTTAAACTTAAGAAAGGAATTGTGTGTGTGATGTTATGGCTTGACTAGATTGCAAAGCAATAGAATTAAGGGGTTAGGGCAAAGTGGGAAAAGATCCCTGAAGTGATTGAACCATTTTGGATGCAGAAGAGATTTGCTGATTGATCACCTCTGTTATTAGTCAGAACTGTTTGTTGGATCTCTGTATGTTAGTTTTGTTTACTCTTGCTGTCTGTGGTAGCTGCTACCTAAGAAAGAAGATGCTTTATTTTGCCAGCCGGAAGAGCAGGTGTTTCTTTCTTTTTAACCCCACCACCGCTTCCTACTTTTCCTCCAGAAATGGTTCATTCTAAACACATTAGTATCTTTGGCATAAAGCGGATCCTGCTTCCTAGCAGTGGTCCAAGACAAAGTAGAGAATGCTCGTATTAGATATTAGAAATATACAAACTAAAAATGACCAGTCAACAAATCAGATCACCTCAGAACTTTGGATTCCGAGATTCAGTGGATCATCTGTGAAAAAGCATTATATTAATTCACAATGCTAATGCTACACGTCAATGTTAACTTTTGGCAGCTCCTTATTTTGGTGTAAAGGCAACTAAATGATGCTCTGCCCATCTTTCTTTTTAACATATTCTCACTATGTTAAAGAAGATGTGATTTACTTTGATTCCCACCCACCAAAATACACATTTTTCAGATTTTTATAACTTTACTGGTCCACAGAAAGCATTATTATAAACCATTTCATTCGAAAAGCACTTTGAAAATTGTTCCTAAGGGATAAATGAGATGGTTTATGACAATTGTGCTGAGCAAAAAAAAAAAAAAAAAAAAAAAGCAATGCATAGAGCTTTTAATAGTCAATATTTTCCATTATCTGGTGTACTTTGCTAGTATTGGTGTTGCTGGAAATTCCAACACCTGCTTCGGATGACATTCCTGTCACAACATTCCGGATGAAAGTCCGACAATTCTGTGTATTATTCAATACCACCTGCATGCTTATCTATGGACAATGAAAGAAAATTGCTGGTGCAAAAGACACAAACGGTAAACATCAAGGTGCATGACTGATTTTTATTACAAAGGTGTATTCAGTGTACTTGAATTTATTTTTTCTGCTCCATCTGTAAAGAAGAGGCATTTAGATGGCAAAGGAGATGGGGCAAGGTGTTTTGTTTTGGGGTTGGTTTTTTTTTTTTTTTTTTTTTTTTGCACAATTGTATTAACAGATCGCAAATATACAGTTTGAAGCTGTTGGATGAAATGTTAATGTTTGCATTTTTTAAGATAAAAATCCAGAAAGAACATGCTACTTTGAAGAATATTTTATGAATGGACTCTGCCGTATTTGGCTAGATGAGGGTAGAAAATGGAGTAAGAATCTAAGGGGTTTATTTTTGTTTTTTTTTTTTTGCGCTGCTAAGAAGCTATGATTTGTTTCATTCTTATTCACATTAACAGTACTTAGCTGTATTGTTTCACTGAGTGTGCTGCTATTTTATAAACATTTTTATAATATATTATTTTACTGCTTAAATTTCAAATCCTGAAGTTAAGGTTAAGTGGATATGAGTTCTTAGATTTACTGGAAATGCTCTGTACAGTTTTTTTCTAATAGCGTACTCATGATTTTTTTTTATTTTATTTTATTTTATTTTATTTTTCTGATCACATTCTGCAAAGACAGTATATTTACCTCAGGTTTACTGGACAAAAATGGTTCCCATTTTCACAATACCTCACAACTTTACAGTTCCTTCCGCTGGGAGCCTCATGGAATGGTCAATGCAAAAGGCAGCCAAAGCCTGTGTTTTGTGAGCAAAGCACAGTCGCTTCAGTTGTGTAGGGGAACAGTTATAGATTGCAGGGACATCAGGCTTCCGTTTGGTCTTAGGTATCCGTTTCATAGTGGAAAAAATACATTAATATGAGGACCTGTTCAGCAAAGATTTCTGCAAATTTAGGGCTTGATCCTGGAAGCATTTAAGATCTGATTCTCCACTGTACGTCACCTTATGCTGTCATTTGTATTTTTGCAAAATGAGTGTCTTGTGGAAATTAAAATGTGACCTCTGACATAAATAGAGAATTCCAGTTTGGGAGCACTTTACACTCACTTTGGCCAGGTACAAATGATTAGTCAAGGTGCTAGACAGTGAGAATTGTACATTTACTACCTAATGTAATGCTTTACAACTATAAGTAATCCCATAGGGCTAGATTGTGACTTTGTGGTTGTCTGCATTGTTGCGCTGCCCCTAGAACAGACCAGGAGACAGATGATGACCTCAAGAGTCATAGTCCCCTCCTGGTCTCCTCTGTACTTCAAAAAGGGAATAAACTGCACCAAGTCTATACTCAGTGCAGCGTATGCATTACAGTCCACCAGTGCAGTTATATGGCTGGCCACGTTGAGGCTGGTGGAGCCAGGGCTCTGCCCATTCCCACCAACCTGCGCAGGCATGGGCTGTCCAGCTCTGCGGTGCCTGCTTCTTCGTTCATGATGCTACCTTTGATACTTCTAATTAGCCACACCATGATCTGGCATATAGAAATCAATCGGCTTACTTGTGTTAGTAAGCTCTCAGCTCAATAGTCTTTGTGGAATCAGGCCCTTATTTTGCATTGGATTTAGAAATAATATTGTGGTTCTCAAAGGTGAGTTTTATCTGAGTATGGACTATAGGATTAGGTCCATTAGTCTTCTCTCAGTGGCTGGGTATCAAATGACAAAACAGATACTGCCAGGCTTTTTGAGCCCCAGATTTTACATGCTTTGAACACTGCATATTATAACAGGGCTATATTAAATATTCTCATTGAAAACTGAAAACTTAGGTCCAGTTCCCACAAGTACCTTAGATGGCACTCCATTCAATTTCATCTCTCTTTATCCATGCAAAGGTGTTTGCAGCATCCAGGTCTGATATATCTGAATTTTTTGTATTTAGTTTCAATTTTACTAAATTAGTCCAATTTTGCAAAACAGGCAAAGTCCTCCAAAATGCTTAACAATGTAGAGGAAGTGAAAAATGTTAAAATTCCATTCTAAAATGGCCATACAGAAACCTTGACATTTTCCATATTGTGGAATTTTATTCTTACAAAGATAAACATTTTCATGAAACATACAAAATCATGAAAAGTGAGATCATGGAGCCACAGAATAACTTTTGTTTTAGGGCAAAATTTTGTCCAACCCCCAAACCTTCACAGCCCTGAGATCTTATTGTGACATACAGTCTCTTCATATGGGCATATACGAAAGTGATTTATGGACTTAACCAAATTCTGTGCTGACTTGTGCCTTTCGAAACATTCTTAATTCTAGTGGAGCTGTACTTGTGTAAATCAGCATAGTATTTGGCCACATGTGTTTATGGAGATCACTTCACCTACTTCTGGCCTGGAATGCAACAGTCGTGTGCCAGCAACAGTAAACAACAGTTTGTAGAATTGAAACTGTAAAAAGAATGTAGGTCAGCAGAATGGAACGCGGTTACACTGGAATTTGGCCTGGTCAGCAGAGTGAACAATTGTGAAAAGTATCATGGGACTTTTAACAACCACAATGGTCAGAACATTGTTTTTTTCAATTCATTCAAAAAATAACTTTCCCAAGCACAGTTCCTCCTGGTACTATGCTAGGCATTAGTTCGTATGGACTTGGAAGGAAGAGTGCTGTCTTCTGAATCACTAGCATCATTTTCTGCAAAACTTAAATTTTCCTTAAATTGATTTGTTTCCAAAAAAGGTTGTGGAGAAGCTACATAGGTGCTTTTGACCTGTCAGTAGATTAGGAATGAATTCCATCCCCTTGACTCCAGGTGTGCACCCTGCATAAAGCATGATTACTCATGCATTATGCAATGATGGCGCATTTCACCCTAAAGAACTTGGTAGATAATAACTCAGAGCCCTATTCTGCAAACACCTATGCATCTGAGAACTTGACCTGTCTGAATACTCCCATTAATTGGGGGGCTACTGTAAAAGTGTTCAGGTGTGTATGTATTTTTGGATCAAGTCCCCATTTTATTACCAATAGGGTTTTTGTTTGTACCTTAGTATTCCTTTTAAAGCTGCCTCTGAGCATGATATAGTTATATCACAATCTTTAATTTGTGTAAAGCCTACACATAAAAATTACAATTTGAGCCCACATGCACAATTTATTTCATAGGACCTATACATTATGCAGTCACTTTTAACAAATATGTTTGATGCTGTGGTAGTGTAGTAAAAAACAATTTGAATCAAGAGGGCATTTCTATAATACACAGCATTCAAAATATGTGAAATCTGGGTCCTAACAACTTGACAATATCACTTAAAATGAAAACTATCATACATTTTGCACAATTTTCATTTCAAGCTGAGGACAAGAAAGACAACATTGTTTTTTGGTCTGGAATCAAAAACTGCTATCACAAAGCACCAGTGTGTGATTTTTTTTTTCAAATGCCATAATCCAGCCTTGTTCTCTACAGCTCACTTTGAAAAAAGTGCCTTGCAGATTATACCTTCACATATCTTTGATATATTATTGCAAATGTTTGTCATAATCAATGGAATATTTGGTTTCTCTATTTTCTATTTAAGGTACTTATATGTTGCCCATCACTATAATATCTTAGTGCCTCACAGTCTTCAATGTATTCATGCTCCTAATACCCTTGTGAGGTAGGGAAGTGCTATTATCCCAATGTAATGCTGCTGGTCTTTGCTTGAATACTTGGACAGCTCTAAAATTCCCAGCAACTCACCCAGCCACTGGATTTTTTCCACTATGTGTATTACCATGTTATCATGTACCTCAGAAATCACTCTCAGTTGCACAGTTTCTGTTCTCAAACTTTTTTTTTTTTTTTTTTTTTTTTTTTGCTTTAATGAGTGTGATGCCATATCAAGTCAAAGTTATCCTCTCACAATGTGCTCTTTAAGAGGTGTGGATGTTTATATGGTCAGGGGATGCTAGAAAGTGCGGTAGTAGACATGATCAGTGTAAACAAAATGTATTTAGAAAGTATGTGAGATTGTTTTTTGATGGATAAGATTCTGATACAGCATAGTCTCGATTACCTTTTAAAAGGTCGTCTCTGTTCAGTGTTAAGTCATTTTTATTAATAACGTGTTGTTTTGACTAGTTTAAAGATGGTTTTAAGACATGTGTTTTGGCGGGATTAGGTATGCTGTATGGAGAATAAACTCACCTTGACCTGAACTTCCTGTCCTGTTTTTAGTCATTCAGCATGAAGATTCTGTAAAAAGAAGTGTATTTCTAGAGCCCGTTACTTTTTTTTTCATAAATTACTCTCCGCATCAAAGCAACTTATGTAAGTAAACTATACACGGAAATACCTCCTCATATTTAACAGAGTGTCGTGGTGGAACAGATCTACATTAAAAGTTAGCTCATTGATGAAGACTTACAGCCAAACTCTGGTATGTTTTTCTCATGAAAAGGTCCTGTAGTATTTGAGAGAGGTAAAACTACTAAAAATGGGTTAAGAGTTCAGTTCTGTTGGACTTTTTCATAAGTGTGCAAAACTTGGATAAAAGGGCTTTATGCTGGACCGAGACATGGAGAATTTGAGGAGAAATGGGCTTCTATTCAGCAAGTCCGATTTCAGGCAGGAGGAGTGACTGCAACTTTCTGAGGTTTCCCCTCTCACACTCAGGTGCAGGGCTTTAAATTCATGGATACATACTACCAGTTGACAGTGCCCTCCCATTCACTTGTGTGGAGTGACCAGAGTGCCCCTTCTCCCCCACTCCACTGTGCCCTATAAAGAGACATTGCAAAGATTTCATTATCTCTGTGTGGCCTTTACACTGCCTATTCAGTGAAAACAGCAAGGCAAATTATCTGCTGGTATATCTTCACTGACATCACTGGAGTTCTAGCTGCTAATGGCAGGAGTGAATTTGGCTCAGCCTTTCAGCTCTTGTATGCCCACAGGGAGGATGAAAATTCAATACAAAATGAGAAACCACTTGTGACAAGATCCCCAGGATACAGCCTGGAGCTCTGGGACTGCTGTGCTCCCTTAATTGTCCAGCTGGGGCTGTCTTTCACAATGGTTTGCCATTGACAAGCAGTAAGCCCCTCCACGTGCTGCTGTCACACAGCCACCAGCACGCAGAGGCACAGCCAGTTAAGTTGCATGTATGCTCTCCAAGCCACTCATGAACTATATACAGGGAAACACCAGCAAATCTCCCAAGCCTCCAGTTTTGCACCCCATAAATACACCATCTTACACTGTGCAAAATTGTTTCTTGAACAGTGCAAGCTCATTAATTAGTTTACCACTTTTTCAAAGGAAAGTGGACATGTATTATAATCAGAGCAGCTTTCCCAATCATTTTAGATGAATTTACTGGTAAGAATAAAACATTAAAATACATTTATTCACTATAGAAATATAGATTTTAAGTGACTATAAGTGGTAGGTAAGTCAGAGGCATTTACCTTAAGAAAATAAAAGGTAAACATGCATTCTAAATCCTAAACTTTTAGACCAAGTAAGAGTTGAATCAAGCAACTTTTTCACCCCACTGGACATTGCAGGTAGGTTAAAGTTCTTAATACATAGGCAGAATTTCCTTCTCAGCCTGGGACCAGTTTCCTCAGTTTAAAATCTTTGTTTTCCTAATGTTCTTGTTGCCTTCAGCATAGGTGGGGGAGGAGAAAGGTGGTTTCAAAAGAACGGCCATACTGGGTCGGACCAAAGTTCCATCTAGCCCAGTATCCTGTTTTCTGGCAGTGGCCAATGCCAGGTGCATCAGAGGAAATGAACAGATCAGATAACAATCTAGTGAACCATTCCCTATTGTCCATGCTCAGCTTCTGACAGACAAAGGCTCGGGACACCATTCCTGTCACTGTCCCTTATATGATACTCTCAATCCATGTCCCTGGAAAGATTCTGGCCCAGCATGTCCTGATGGGCGTGGCAGAATAATAGAGTGGAGCAATCCTCATGGTATGGTGTTTGCACCACTGCGTCATCATAGAGTTGAGCAATCCTCATTGTGTGATGGGCAACTGTCTCTGATTGAATTTTAGATCTCCCCTGCTGGTTCATTTAATATTTTAATGTCACCTAGGTGTGGGTCACTTCCTTTGTTGTCACTGGAGAACTAGCAAAGGGTGACTCTCAAACTCACACCACATATTTCAATAAGCATACAGCAAAATCTCGTAACGTAACTTCATATACACTAATGATATAAATATTTTAACAGAACAATGAGGTTCAGAAGATCTTTCATGTGGTATCTCACATGGCATGCTTTCTATGAAATACCACAACCATATAGGAATGATGAATATGGACGTTATAGAATGCAACTTTGAAGTATAGTGTGTCACACCAGTAGAAAGAGATTTTTTTGTCATCTGGTTAAACTGTATTTCAGACAGCTTGCACAATGTCTGCTTTTTAGTTCATGCAGCTTTATATATATTAACCCTTAGGTCTCAGAACGGAATGAATGAAAAATACCAGTGAAAACTTCTAGGGAGAGGAAGGCGCTGCAATCTAGGTGCCCCCTAAAGTCCCACCTTCATGGTGCAATCGCCTTTTCAGTTCTTTCTTACCACCCATAATGGTCATTGGAGAATTCTCTCTCCTCTCCTTCTCGCTTCAACTGATCCCCTTGTGGACTCAGTTAAATGTAAATAGTTAAGATAATTGTTAATAGCCATGCTTCTGGAGCTATCAGAGAACACCTGATCATCCTGCCCCCTAGTCCTGCATCTGATCACCCAGGACCACAGCCTGCTCCAGCATCCCAATCATGTTAAATCCATTAGAGCTGACATGCATGGGGTCCAGTAGGGAGGTTCTCCTTGGCAGTAGGAAACCATCCCCTAGGGCCACCTACTTGGCGAAGTGGAAGAAATTCTTGATTTTGGTCATTACAGAAAAGACTTCTCCAGTGCAGTCATCGGTATCCTTCATGTGGACTATCTGCTGCAGTTAAAGTAGCAAGAACTCTAGGTGTCATCACTAAAGGTTCACCTGGCTACTATTTCAGCTTTCCACTTAGGAGTTGCCAGCCAATCAGTCTAGGCCCATGGTTACCAACCCATCGATCGCGATCGACTGGTCAATCCTGGGGGCCTGACCAGTCGATCACGAGGCTTTTGGGGGCCCCCCTCGCTGCTCCCACCTCCAAGATGAACGCCATGCTGATGCTACCTCCAGGGACAACGGCGGTAGCGCGGGCTTCCAGTGGGGTGGCGGGGAGTTCTGCAGCTGCGCACCAGGTCCCGGAAGTGCGTGGGCTGCTCTTCCTCCCCCCACCTCCCCAAACAGCTGGCATGGTACCTAAAACACCGGTCCGTCGCATGCTGGGGACTTTGTTCCCCTGCTGCCTTCCTGCACGTGGAGAAGGGGGTGGGGGTCCGGGACTGCGCCAGCTCCAGCTGCTTGGGCAGCATGCGCTGCCGTGGGGAGTGGAGGAGCAAGACGCACACTGCCCAAGCGGTTGGGGCTGGCATGGTCCAGCACTTCCCCTTTCCCCCGCACAGGAAGGCAGCAGGGAAATAAAGTCCCCAGCACGCCGGCTCCAGCTGCTCGGCAGTGCACGCTGCCGTGGGGAGCGGAGGAGCAAGGCACACACTGCCCAAGTGGTTGGGGTTGGGGCTGGTGCAGTCCGGGACTCCCCCTCTCTCTTCCACTCTCCCCCCGTCCCCTGTGCAGGAAGACAGCAGGGGAATAAAGTCTCCAGGCTCCAGCTGGCGCGGTCCAGAACTCCCCCTCCCCCTGTTCCCACCCCGCGCAGGAAGGCATCAGGCACACGATGGACCAGCGTTTCAGGTACCACGCCGCTGTTTGGGGGACGGGGGAGCAGCCCGCGCATTTCCTGAGCCTTGGCGCGCAGCTGCAGGATCCCCAGGTACCGGTCCCTGTCCTCTCTCCCCACCCAGACCCCCACAAGTACCCTGCCCCAGCACCCACTGGCACCCTGGCCCCTGCCCCAGGCCCCTGCCCCAGCACCCACTGGCACCCTGGCCCCTGCCCCAGGCCCCTGCCCCGGCACCCACTGGCACCTTGTCCCCTGCCGCAGCACCCTGTCCCCTGTCCCGTCACCCACTGGCACCCTGGCCCCTGCCCCAGCACCCGCAAGCACCCTGGCCCCTGCCCTCACCAGCACAGTTGGGGCCACATTAGTGAGGCTTGAGGGATTCGGAGGGGTTGTGTTTTTGTATCTCACTTGTGTGGCCCCGACTGACTCTTCTGTGGGTCAGTGACCCCTGACTCAAAACAGGTTCCCCACCCCTCTGATAAATAAAGACAATGCTGAAATCTTTTGTGTTTGACATATTTTATTTAAAAATGAAGCCTGGCCAACAAGCCCCCAATTGGGGCCAAGCCCTCATCTGGCCACAGCATCATAACACTCCTGCACCTCCCCCTCCCCAACCCTAGATCTGAGCCTACCATATACTGGAACCCCTGTCCTGAGCCTCTCACATCCCCAAACTCCTGCACCCCCACATCCTCAGTCTTCTGCCACAACACACTTGCACCATTCACACACTGCAAATCTGTGTCCTAAGCCCATCATACTCCCAACCTCCCTGCCCTGAGCCCCTCACGCATCCCAACCCAAACTCCTGCACCCTCACATCCACAAGCCTGTGGCTTGCTCAGCACCCCAACGCTCCACCTGAGCCCAACACTCCCCAGCCTGGAGTCCCCACCCTGAGCCAGCATTCCTTTCTCCACATCCTCCTGCATCCAAATCCCTCCCAGAGCTTGCACCTCTCACCCTTTCCCATACCCAAATCCCTCATTGCCACCCCAGAGCCCACACCTCAACACAGTGAGGCTAGACTGCAGGAGTTTTTCCGGCAAACATGCTCTTTTGGCAGCCCCTGTATTCCTCGTTCTACAAGGAATGAGGGGGCTTCCAAAAGAAGGGGGTTTTACCGACATTTGGCCCAGTCTAGACGGGCCAAATGTTGAAAAAATCTCTTCCAACAGAAGGATCAAATAAAAGCGGCAGTGTAGCCGTACCCTGAGAGCATATAAGGGCCGGGGATAGGAAGTGATAGAGAGAAGGGGAACAGAGAGGGCGGGGCCTCAAGGAAGGGGTGCGGTCTTGGGGAAGGGATGGGGTAGATCTTGGCTTGTCCTGACATTTAAAAAGTGATCTTGGGTGTAAAAAGGTTGGAAACCACTGGTCTAGGCTAACCCAATGGTTGGCCATTTTCTTAATGGACATGACAGGTATGATAGCTGACTCCTGCATGGGATCTCAACCTGGTGCTTTCGAGACTAATGCCCCCACTTTGAACTTCTAGCAACATCCTCACTATCTGTCATGGAAGACGGCATTTCTCGTGGCCCAAATATCCAAACCTCCTTACGCTATCTTCTATTGTAGGCTATATTTCCCTAGTTGGCTTATGAGACGGTCATGTGACCTTGGTCAGGTGCCAGAAACCTGAGTAAAGTCATGATATATCACATCTACTGATCCCCCTATCCACAAGTTTGGTTCCTTATCAAAGGATATTAGGTTGGTTCTTGACAAATCCATGTTAACGGTGCTTACAAACATGATGGATTATTTGCTTCATTATTTTTCTGAGCAAAGATAAACGGACTAGTCTATAATTCCTTTGGTTATTCTTATCCCCCTTTTTCTTGCTAGCTACTATATTTGCTCTTTTCCAGTTCCCTGAGATCTCTCCTTGTCACAAGTTCTCAAAGATAATAGCTAAGGACTCAAGATCTCTTCAGCAAGCTCCTTAAATATTTTAGGATGTATTTTGTCATGCCCTGCTGACTTGAAGACATCTAACTTGTCTAAAGAATTCTTAACTTGTTCTTTCTTTGTTTTAGTCTCAGATCTGTGTCAGTCATCCAATCGCTACAAGACTTTTTGGAGACAACTGAAACAAAAAATGCATTTAACACTTTGGCCATTACTGCATTTTCTGTCATTGTCTTTCCTCTTCATTTAGAAATGGCACTACTTCATCCTTAGTCATCCTCTTGCTTCTAAAGTATTTAAAAAATGTTCTTGTTAACTTTTACGTCTCTAGGTAATCTAATTTTGTGCTTTGGCCTAATTTTTTTTCCCTACATGCTTATTTCGTTTCATCAATATTCATCCTTCATAATTTGACACAATTTCTATTTTAGTATGACTCTTTTGGACTGCATAAGTTGTCTCTGTGATACTGGAGGCTTTGGGCCCAGTGCTTTCTTAAGGTGCATCTACACTGCACCCATAGGTCAAAATAAGATACATAATTTGAGCTACACAAATCGCGTATCATATTTCAATCCAATTTTGAAATAGCTTATTTCAAAATTTGGCACTGTCTACACAAATAAACTGCTATTCCAAAACGTCCCATAACCCTTGTGGAATGAGGGTTACAGGGACGTCAGAATAGTGAGCCCGTTATTTCAAAATCTATTTCGAAATCACAGGCTGGTTCAAAAGACATGGAATAGCTATTTCAAATAGTGCCATAGATTAGACGTGCCCTTACACTTGCTGGGAGAGTGTGGACACGTCCGGGCAATGATACCCCTGGATGCCTCAAAGTTCCCTGGTTTGAAGAGAACATCGAAGTCCTTCACTTGGCCCTCCCCAAGTCAACAGTGCCAGCTGCTGTGCAAGCAGGAGGAGTGGCCTGACTCCTTTAGGTAGCTGACACTCTGATGCCCCTGTCTGTCTTCCTGTGCTTTTTGCAAAGCACAGGTGACTGAGAGCCATGCCGCAATTCCACCTGCAAAGCAGTTTTTGGGGCTGGGGCATGCTGGGTCTTTGACCCCAGAGTCCTTCCTGGGTGCTGAATCCCAAACTGAAGCTGGTGTGCTGTGCACAGATGTTGAGGAGCCCGGTGCCGTATCCATGGGGCTCAACTCCATCTGCAGTCACAGAGCTGCTTCTATCAGCAGCTTCTTCGACTTGTGGTCCCTTTCCTTTTTGGTGCAGGAGCAGAAACCCCTACAAATTTTTCACCTGTTCATTTGGTGGGACTTAGGGTTGTAATAGTCTAGTTGACTAAATGATTATCTGATAAGCAAAAGCTTATAGGTTAATGCTATAGACTGTATGCTCCCCCTCCCCCGCCCCAGACAGGGGCTGCTGCCACCCTGCGCTGCTGCCTCTGTATTAGAGGCAGCAGTACAGGGCGACAGGTAGCTGGTCTATGAGGGGGTGCTGGTTTTTAAACTGGCTCTCCTTGCGGACCAGCTCCCGCCTGGCACCCCGTGTGGAGTGGCAGGGAACTCCTTAGGAGTGGGGCCAGAGTGCACTGGCTGCCAGCCTTGATCCCGGGACTCTAGAATAGTCAATTAACCTATAAGAATTCACAAGACTACTTGACTATTCAATTAACTGATATTTAACATCCCTAATGGGACTCCCATCAAAGCACTTCACCAAGCACTAAAAGACAAGCTGTGTCTGGGCCCCCTTTTAGCATCGGTTTCTGGCAGACCCCATACTATTTAAAACCTGGAGACTGAGGCATGCCCTGGCCTCAGGAAAGGGAAAGGAAATGGTGAGGAAAACCCTGGTGAGAAGTTCACTTCTTCTCTTAACACTTAAGCACCATTTTTAACTATTTATGGAAGATATATGCAAAATTAGCTAGAAGATCACTTGCAAGCAAGAGAAAAGAATGCTCCAATAACAGTCACTGGTGGCTAGAAGGAACTAGGGATGTGAAAGTGTAACCGTGAACATGATTAACCATTGGGCCTGGGTTCATCAGTTAATATTCATTTATGCACAGGCTCCCAGTACATGCAAGGAGCTGGCTTTCAAGCAAACTGGCTCCCAGGCGACCTCCTCCTCCCCCATGTGTAGCTCTGTAACCGCTGAAATTTCAGCAGTTACATGGTTACTTAATTAAACACGTAAACATCCCTAGAAGGAACTGGTGAGGTGGCAGGTTGGCAGGGCCATATCTGCAGCGCTATGAAGGGACTCCTCCAGGGGCCTCAACAGTTGACCCAACAGGTACTACTAGAGGAAAAACTCCGGTGACTGGTCATGTGGCATGCACACCTGTAATTGGAATCTACATGAACAAGCACTCAAAGAACTCCCAGTTTAGCCAGTGTGGTTTCTTGCCATACTTCTATCTTTCCTATGCATTGGGATAGTTTGCACATCTACTAATGTATTACATGCCATCATGTGCCAAAAATGCCCCTGTGTCATGTACATCAAACAAGCCAAGACTGTCTTTTGGGGAAAAAAAAAAGACACAAATCAGATATTAAGAATGGCAACATCTAAAAGCCAGTGGAGGAACATTTTAAGCTTCCTGAGCAGACAGTTTTGTGTTGCCATTCTGAGACAGAAAAACTTCAAAAGCAGACAGCAGAGAGAAACTGCTGAGCTGGAATTTATGTGCAAATTTGACACCAAGGTCTAAATAAATACATGTTCACCCATTAAAATAGGTAATTTTCCATTCAGGTATTCTCATCTTCTCACCACTGTTGGAGTTGAGCCACGTCCATTTAATTAGCACCGATGTCACAGTCCCACTTCTGTATCCTTTCTTTCTTTCTATCTTTCTTTCTATCTTTCCTTTTCTTTTCAGCATCTTGAGGAAGTGAATTGTAGCTCATGAAAGATATGTTTTAATACCCTAATAAATGTGTTAGTCTTTAAAGTGCCACCAGACTCCTTGTAGTTCTTTCTGTTTATTCCCCAGACTTCTGGCATTACCATACAAACATCTAAGATGTGATTTAGATTTAGCCTTTATAGTCCCTCTTCTCTCCTTTGTCCATTATGTGATTGCACATGTGCTCCCCAGATTCTGATCCATCACCCAGCTTTCCATGTTCTGGACTTACCTGTGGGCTTTGGTCTCCTGCCTTGATCAAATCTACTTTAAAAATTGCCTCCCAGTCGATATCTGAAAATATTCCTTCCTTTCTTTCAGAAATGGACTCCATCTCTGCTCCACAGGTCTTCTCACAACAGCATGCAATGGTTGATGGTATTTTTCTAAATTGAATAGAATTATAATTCATAATGAATGGTTTTAACACTAATGGCTTTTTACAGGGAACCCATAACTTTGTAGTGACAGATAGAATTGACATCCTGAAGTTGAAAAGATTCTGTGAATATTTCACTGTACACCACTAGGTGGCAGTAGTGTAACTCAGTTACTGCTACTACCAAAAAGTTCAGCTCCTAAAAGAGAAAAAATCTAAATACACTGTAGTAGTCAATGTTGTAATTATAAATGTGTGTAAAATTGACACACTAAGATGTTATGCTTTTGGATATAATCCAGATCCGTAAGAAATTGTATCACTGCGTCCTGGTCTACGCTAGGGAATTATTTCAAAATAACCCTCCTTATTTTGAAATAATAAGCGGAGTGTCCACGCTACCAAGCCCATTACTTCAAAATAACAGGCTGGTAATTTTGAAATCTGTTTGAACTCCTGCTTTCCTTGGGGAATAACGTTATTTTGAAATAGCGGTTGTGTGGACACTCCACTGCTGCTATTTTGAAATAACTACTCCCCAGAGTCATTCAAAGTAATTACTCCCCAGTGCTTCCTGGGGCTCTAAGTTGAGATAGCACATCCATAGTAATGGAGCCTGCCTCAGACTAATTTTGAGGCTCCCCTGTAGCGAGGACATGCTGTTTTGCTTTTGCTTTTTTGGGGAGTTATTACTTCAAATTTAGTTATTTCAAAATAATTTCCTAGTGTAGACATGCCATGCCTGCCCTAAAATTCTGGGTGTCTTCAGTGTTATGCTACTGTGGCACACAGCCTGTATAAGCGTGCAGCCTGTGTAAGCAAGTAGCACCCTGACTTCCAATGTCCAGTTACTTTGTACAGGGTGACTCAAATACACTCTCCCAGTCCTGAATTTTCCCAGAACTGTCTGCCAGTGTGACAATGTGCTGGGTTTCCCAGAACTGTGAATTACTTTGTTATTCCTTGCAACCTCATCAAGCAATTGTTTTTGCTACTGCTAAACTGCGTGAGAGCTCCCTCACACACCAGCTTGTCTGCCTTGCCAGACAACTCTTCAGGGTTCTACCAGTCCAAACCTTGCTTTGCAGGTAACAAATACTGGACCCCAACTCACAAGTTGCCCATAGGCATCCCTGCAGTGTCCAGCCATCTCCAGGAGCACTTATAGAAGTTATTAATTTCACTGCCCCATAGAGAGACAACACTATACACTACAGCTCATTAATTTAACTGTGGTTTGACAAACACTCTTATTTCAATTATAGCATTGAATTGGTTTATTATAAAATTAAAACAACTGTATTAAAGTCATAGCTTTTGGGTGATACCAAGCAATAAAGACAGAATGGGCTACAAAAAGGTAAAAAAAATATGCTTCTAAGACTAAAACCCAATGTTAACAGGTTACAGTCTATTCCTAGGTAGATTTCTCACCTATATTCAGTTCTCAGAGACTTCTGTCCCCTTTGTTCAAGGACTCAATAATTCTATGATTGCAAGCACTCTGATGATCCCTTAAATCCTGCAAGTAAGTGATGGACAAATATGAGGTTCTCTTCATTTCTTCAGTAAACCTCTGAAATACATTCCTTGAAAAGTGTACCCAAACTTATAATATTTTCTAAAGATGTTAATATGTAGAAGGCCTTTTCTCCCACCATCTTAAAATTCTTTGGGAAATACTGCCTTTCACATCTAAGCATACATCTCTCCCATGGGAATAAAGAATACGAGTAAAGAATAATTTTCATTACTAAATGAATCACAGACATTATAAAAGACTTACAAAATTTCATCTAATCCAGCCATTGAGGACTGTTTCCTATCATAGTTTCCAATGCTCTGTCCAGTTTAGCAGTGGTTTTAAATAGCAATGGGGATTCTACTACTTACCTACATGTCTAATAGATTTCACATTTACAAAACATTTCAGATGTTTGTTTTTAATGCCATTTTCTCAGTTTCATCCCATTGTTCTTAATTAAAGCTCCATGGATCACCTTCATTACCGTAAACAATTTCCCCCCTTACTTGTTTTATACACTCTTCAGATACATATCAACTGTTATCATATTCCACCCCATACTTATCATTTGGCTAAAATCTCATATTTAGTTTATTCATAAATCATTCCAGCCCCTTCATAATTTTTTGGTGGCAGAACTTTGTCTTTGATGAGATGAATGTTTTATGCTCTGAGTCTAGGAATTATTTTGGGGGAGTCCACATAATGCAATGCAGGTCAGACTAAGGGTATGTCTACACTGCACGGCTATTTCGGGATACCGAAGATATACCAAAATAGCTACCCCATGTCTACACAAGCCACCCATTATTTTGAATTTTTTTTTTAAACAACAGGCACACTATTTCGCCATCCGGGTAAACCTTGTTGGACAAGGGTTAAGGGATGGCTTGAAATAGCGCGTTATTTCAAAATTTGGTATTGTGTATATGCTCTATATTTCAAAATAAGCTATTTTCAAATAGATTCGAAATAAGATACGCAATTTGCATAATGCAAATTGCGTATCTTATTTCGAGTTTAGGATGCTGTACAGACATACCCTAAGTGATTGCAAAGGTCACTTTTGGCCTTAGAATCTATACATGCAGTTTATTTTGCTTTGCTTTGCTTTGCTTTGTTTTATTTGTTTGTTTATGTGCAGTTCATTAGTAAAAAATGATAGCCTCATAATACTAGAGAAAAAATATCCCCCTGTTCATCCACAGAACAGGTTTGGCATAGGCAACAACAGCGCAAACTTCAATGTTCCCCAGATATTCATAGGAACTGCGCAGATAGAGGCATGCACCCTCTAAGTTTCATTTGATGGTAATTTTGCCTTCTATCACCCCTACTTCTCCTCTCTCCTTTTTCACAAAATGATAATAGTTACTGAGCAAAGGTAGCCCAAAGGGTTCTACAAATTGACCGTCCATCTACTTCACCTACAGTATAGAAAAAAAACCCTCAAAGGGAATGGGTGTCAAAACATAATATCCTATCTAGATCCAAGCACCCAAGCTGCTCTGAGTAATAACATCTATATTCTGCAAAGGCCTAATGAGGAGGACAGTGGCTATCATCTGCCCTATTCTGTGGACAACAGGCACAACCTTTGAGCTTCAGTCACACAATGCTAATGTGAAAGACCCATACCCTGAAGTTATCTGATTACATGAAAATCTCAGTTATCTTTGAAGAAATTATTGTGAATAAAAGCTGCAAAAATACAAACCCTAAACTCTCTTGATTTTTGAGTAAATATAATAATTTCTGAATTCTGATTTACATTTTTGAATGCTAAGGGTAGACAACGTTAAGTGTGTCATTATTTTACACACACGCTCTAAGCTAAATGTTCATGTTGCAGCCTCAAAAACATACTTTTTCACCTGATAACTAAGGCACTACTGAGGGTACAACAACCCACAATGCAGCTGTGGTCAGTTTCAGCCTATGTCACCTATCTTTAACGAGTGCCTACTAGCTTATTTCAACTGCAGGCTGTCAGCGCTCCACCAGGCTGATGATGATGCCTTGAAATGTTTGGGTACGCTGCACATTCACTAATAGATTTTCCTGAGAAATGGTCACTTGGGTAACTGTGCTCCTAGGCACCCGCTGATGACTATTTTGAGTTTTTGCACATGCAACAACTTTTTCCATGAGTCCATGACAGTGTTCATGTGCAAACCAGTGTTTATGCACACGCAAAAGTGATTTGCAGATAGCCATTCTGGATGTGCGGGTTGAGGCTGGTTTGGTTGCATACCACAATTAAATGTGTCTACAGGGGCAAATGAGGTCCAGAAACATTCATGAGCGGGTTTTCTACGGGATAAACGAGGTAAATGAGTGTTTTTTCCTTAAGGGACAGGTGGTGGTTTTCCATACACCCAGGGAGCGCTAGCTACACACAGGGTGATTGCGTGTGACAACTGGCTGAGCCAGCTCCATCCGCGCGCGCACTAAGCACTGTTTACGGAGGCACCCGCGCGCCCGAACCGCCAAGCCCCCGCTCTGCACGCGCACCACTCGCCTCTTGGGGGCTGCCTGCGCCTGCGCGGGATCTCACCAACCCTGCGCGCGAGCGGTCTAAAGGGGGGGGGAGAGCTGTGACGTCAGGCGTCGCGGGAGCCAGTAAGCGAGCGAAGGGCGGGCGTCGCTGGGTTAGGGGGCGGGAGCAAGAAGCCGGTTGGAGGGGGCGCGTGGAAGCTGTTTCTTCACCGCATCATGGTTCGGTTCGCCTTGACCGTCGTCCGGCAGTGAGTGGGGGCGGGGGCCGGGGTGAGAGCCAGAGCCCGCTCCCCTCTTGCCCCGGCTCAGTGGAGACCGCAGCCCCTTCTCCCCGCGGCGGGGCGCGCTTGGCCCCGTGCTGCTGGCGCTGCCCCCGCCGGCGCGTCCCCGGGCTCCAGCGCGCCCCCCAGAGAGGCGCGGCCCCAGAGCGCCCACCCCTCGGCGGCTGCACCCACCTGGGGAGCCCTGCGGTGTATGGGCAGGCGGGGCAGGGGGGAGACGAGGCCCTGGGCAGCCTGGGGTTCTTCATAGGCCCCGAGTCTGGCCGTGACCTCGCTGCGCCCCTCACCGCTGCCCGGGCCCATGGGTGAGCTGCCCGCAGCGCCCGGCCAGGGGGAAGTTTCTGGCCTCCCAGGGCCCTCCCGCGCCAAAGCTGGGACGCGGCTTCCGGCACCAGGCGGCATAGCGAGGCTGGGAGTAGCCGGGATGCCCCCAGGGTGGGCGGTTTGCTGTGAGGCTGTGAACGGAGTCCTGCTGGGCACCGAAAATCTTAGCTCCCGCCATCTCTCAGGGTTGTGGAAACTAGGGATGTGAACGACTAGCCGATAAGCATATCAGTCAACATACTACTGGTCGACTGGTCCAAGAATAGTAAAGGAACTGGCACATGAAATTGCAAGTCCATTAGCAAAATTTTTTAATAAATCTCTAAACTCAGGGGTTGTACCATTTGACTGGAGAATTGCTAATATAGTTCCTATTTTTAAGAAAGGGAAAAAAGCGACCCGGTAACTATAGGCCTGTTAGTTTGACATCTGTAGTATGCAAGATCTTGGAAAAAAATTTGAAGGAGAAAGTAGTTAGAGACATTGAGGCTAATGGCAATTGGGACAAATTACAACATGGTTTTACAAAAGGTAGATCGTGCCAAACCAACCTGATCTTTTTTGAGAAAGTAACAGATTTTTTAGATAAAGGAAATGCAGTGGATCTAATCTACCTCGACTTTAGTAAGGCATTTGATACAGTACCACATGGGGAATTATTGGTTAAATTGGAAAAATAGGGATTAATATGAAAGTTGAGAGGTGGATAAGCAACTGGTTAAAGGGGAGACTACAGCGGTCATATTGAAAGGTGAACTGTCAGGTTGGAGGAAGGTTACTAGTAGAGTTCCTCAGGGATCAGTTTTGGGGCCAATTTTATTTAATCTTTTATTGCTGACCTTGGCACCAAAAGTGGAAGTGTCCTGATAAAATTTATGGATGACACAAAGTTGGGAGGTATTGCCAATTCAGAAAAGGATCGATATCATACAGGAAGATCTGGATGACCTTGTAAATTGGAGTGATAGCAATAGGATGAAATTTAATAGAGAGAAGTGTAAGGTTATGCATTTAGGGATTAATAACAAGAATTTTAGTTATAAGCTGGGACACATCAGTTGGAAGTAACGGAGGAGGAGAAGGACCTCGGAGTCCTGGTTGATTATAGGATGACTATGAGCCGCCATTGTGACATGGCTGGAAAAGGCTAATACGGTCTTGGGATGTATTAGGCGAGGTATTTCCAGTAGGGATAAGGAGGTGTTAGTGCCATTATACAAGGCATTGGTGAGACCCCATTTGGAATACTGTGTGCAGTTCTGGTCTCCCATGTTTAAGAAGGATGAATTCAAACTAGAACAGGTACAAAGAAGGGCCACTAGGATGATCCGAGGAATGGAAAACCTGTCTTATGAAAGGAGACTCAAGGAGCTTGGCTTGTTTACCTTAATCAAAAGAAGGCTGAGGGGACATGATTGCACTCTTTAAATATATTAGAGGATAAATACCAGGAGGGAGAGGAATTATTTATGCTTAATACCAATGTGGACACAAGAACAAATGGATATAAGCTGGCTAGTAGGAAGTTTAGACTTGAGATTAGACGAAGGTTTCTAACCATTAGAGGAGTGAGGTTCTGGAACGGCCTTCCAAGGGAAGTAGTGGGGGCAAATGATCTATCTGGCTTCAAGATTAAACTAGATGGGTTTATGAAGTGGATGGTTTGATGGGATAACATGATCTTGGTAACTAATTGACCATTCATTATCAGTGGTAAATAGGTCAATGGAGGCATGATAGGAGTTACTATAGAGAACTTTCTGGGTGTCTGGCTGGTGAGTCTTGCCCACATGCTCAGGGTTTAGCTGATCGCCATATTTGGGGTCGGGAATGAATTTTCCTCCAGGGTAGATTGGCAGAGGCCCTGGAGGTTTTTCGCCTTCCTCTGTAACATGGGGTACAGATCACAGCTGGAGGATTCTCTGCATCTTGGGGTCTTCAAACTATTTGAAGGCTTCAATATCTGAGAGATAGGTGAGAGGATTCTTCTAGGAGAGGGTGGGTGAGATTCTGTGGCCTGCATTGTGCAGGGGGTCAGACTAGATGATCATAATGGTCCCTTCTGACCTTAAAGTCTATGAGTCTATGAGACTAGCCACTCCCCCCCCCCCCCTTGCTGCCTCTGTCAGGAAGAAGCAGCGGGGGTGGAAAAAAGAGCAGGTGCTTAAAAGCGGCAGTGCTGCATTGAACCCAGGGCCAGCCCCAGGGTTCCAGTGGCGCTGCTGCTTTGAAATGCCATGTGCAGCCCGGGGCCAGCTGGGAAGTCTCCAGCTGACCCTAGGCTCCATGCTGCACTGCCACTTTGAAACACTGCAGGGAATGCGGGGCCAGCAGGGGACTGCTTGAGTCCTCCACTAGCCCCGTGCTTTCTGCAGCACTTTCACCCTTGAAGTGTAGCAACTGGGACTGTTGCTACACTTCAAAGGAGGAGGCACCCTTATTGACTAATCAAATAGTTGATGCAAATTCCCTTGACTATTTGATTAGCCAATTAATCTAAATTAACATCCCTAGTGAAAATCATGGCACTGTAGTTAGGGAGCTTAACTTCCAGTATCAGTGCACCTAGGTCAGTGAAAGAACTTTTCTGTCAACCTACCTGCCAGCTTTGAAGCAGTGGAAAATCCCTTTCCACAATGTGCAAAATGTCTGTGATGGTATAGATGCAGTACTCCTCCTCTGTAGCTCTAGCATTTGTAGTGTTGTATCCTAAGTCTCAGCTGGCCTAAGCGTTAGGTTTGCTTCACTAGTGTGAACGGATGTTCCCTCATCCTTTAGTTTCTTTCTACTGTGGTTGTTAGCATCCTAGTTACCTGTTATAAAGATTCCCATTCATTATAGCTTTGGATGTATGTATGCTGTTTAAGGTACCATAGGGTTTCCCTCTTCTGTCTCCCCTCCCTCCTCTGCATTTATGGGAAAGAAACACTTGATAATGTTCAGTAACAACGTTATACTATCTTAGTGGACTCCTGGAAAGTCCCAGAAACCTAAACCTGAAGTCCATGCTTATGTGCAATAAGGATACATGATCCTAAATCTGGCAGTCTGCTTATATCTTTGCATTTCAAGTAATGTTCAAAGAGTTTGCCCCTTTCCTTCTTGACTACTCTCTGAGGAGGCAATTCAAAATGGTTGATTTCTTGAGAGGAGATGATACAAAATTTCTGGTTGGCAATAAAGATGACTTTGAATGCTCCTTTTGTACTATAAGGTGGTATTTACATGTCTGTTCTCGGATGATTTCTCTATACTTAATAAACACTGATTGGAGCCGCCTCTTCATGGACCAGATACATTTTGGAATCTGATTCTTGCTGTTTCTATAGCTGTCACATCTGTTATTCAATGGAATACTCCCAAGGACATATTACTACGTTCTGTAACTGTGTGCTGCAGAGTGGGCAGAAGATCTTACATGCTGATTTAAATGTGAGTGAGCTAGTAAGGATATTAGGTTGACTACACCTGCCTATTTGAAAACAAAAAACACTTTTTGGTTCATTATTTTAGGGATTTTTTTGAATCATTTGCAATTCCTATTTTAAGATATAGTGTTTAGAGGCATTTTCTGTTTTTGGCCTTAACAATTTCAGTTCTACTTCTGTCTTTGGTAGGGACAAAGATTAATAAATTGAAAGCATGGTATTTTTTGTATGTTGCTGGAACACTTTGTGCAAAACTCAAATATGGACACATGCTACAAGACTGAAGTACTTGAATGCATTTTTCTTACCTTCCCACCATTAGAGGTGGGATGTGAGAAATTACTGGTGGTAGTTATATAGTTATTAGGAAGTATTTGCATCCTACTCATCTGTTAACTAAAAGAAATGTTTTCAAACAGGAATTAATTCAGGGAATTCCATTGGCATTGTTATACAGCAGGTGAGGCTTGCTGATCAATGACCCCTTCCGGCATTAAATCCAGAGAATTTACCCAATGGGTCCTTAACTAACTTTTTTTTTCTTAATTTAAATCATTGCTCTGGAGGGTTATGAGGGGTTCAGTATGCAGGCTGTCCTGGGGAAAGAGGACAACCCAAGTCCGCTTGTCACCATAGTAGCTTGGGGCCAAGTGGGAAGCACCTGTCCATGGTTGCTGCTGCAGGAAAAGCCGGGGGAGGGGTGCAGACACACAAACAGATGAAACTCTTTTAAATATATAGTAGATAACTGTTCCTTTCTCCGCTGCTGCTCCCTGTTCCACCAATAGGGTTATTACGGTACTGGTCCCCATTTCTGGCCCCTTACTGCCCCCAGTGGTCAGCATACAATAGAACTGTGCCTGCTAACAGACCTCTCCTTTTCCATTTTATGAGAAACAGTTGCATTCCAGGCACATCCCATAGTGCCAGGACAATCATATCCTTCCTTTGTTATGAAAGAGGAAGCTGCATGCCAAAGTTGACGGTCCTAGGTCTTATCGTTTAGGAGGAGTTCTTGAGCAAACAGACATATACACAAAAACTCTCAGATATATAGTAGATGATTTTGTGAAGATAATGATTCTATATCTGTTCATGAAGTATAACTATCAATCTCCATAAATCTAAAACATCTGAATGTTAGGGAAGTTTCCAGATGTCTTGGTAGGATATTTATTTTCTTTAGAGAAGCATGTAGGTCACTTTTTTCCTTTCTAAAAACCTAGAAAACTGCATTATTTAAGAAATGTAAAGCTTGGACTGTGAGGCAGTTTAATCAGAAAATGACAAAATGAACATTTATAGAAACCCTAATGGAGATCTCTTATTTTTCCATCTATAAGGTAACAATAAAGTGACATAGCAATGAAACAGTTATCATTGTCTCTCTACTAAATTGTATTTTGAAACCTCTTATTTCCTAGCTGAGAGTTTGTTCTTAAAATTAATTTATGACTAGCGCATCTGTGCCCAAACTTTGCCTAGTTTAAGAAGGCATTGGCAACTTACTGGGGCCTGAGAGCTCTGGCTAATTACCATATACAATTTATTTAATTTTATATGTCCATAGCTCTCTCATTAAGTCTGAACTCTTTAATAAGTTTAGCAGGCAGTTAAAAAAACTGCATATAATAACGGGCCCTTCTACTTACCTAAATTTAGGTGCAGTTATTGGCTAAACCTTGAACTGAAGGCCAGAAGTTAAAAAAATAAAATAAAAAAGCATTGAGCACAGAATGATGTTACCTTTTCTATAGGCTGCATTTTGCCTAAAGTTTGCAGAATTATAGGGTTGGAAGAGACCTCAGGAGGTCATAGAGTCCAACCCCTTGCTTAAAGCAGGACCAATCCTAACTAAATCATTCCAGTCCGAGTTTTGTCAAGCTCGGTCTTAAAAACATCTGTGGATGGAGAGTCCACCACCTCCCTAGGTACCCCATTCCAGTACTTCACTACCCTCCTAGTGAAATGTTTGGATGTTAGGAAAAATTTAGACTTCCCCCCACTCGGCAACTTGAGACCATTGTTCTTTGTTCTGTCATCTGTCACCACTGAGAACAGCTTCTCTCCATCCTCTTTGAAACCCCTTCATGTAGTTGAAGGCTGCTATCAAATCTCCCCTTACCCTTCTCTTCTGTAGAGTAAATAAGTCCAAATCCCTCAGCCTTTCCTCATAAGTCATGTGCTCCAGCCCCCTGATTGTTTTAGGTGCCCTCTGCTGGATACTCTCCAATGCGTCCACATCCCTTCTGTAATGATAGGCCCAGAATTGGATGCAATATGCCAGATGTGGCCTCACCATTGCCAAATAAAGGGGAATAATCACTTCCTTAGATCTACTGGCAATGCTCCTACTAATACACCCCAATATGCCATTATCCTTTTTGGCTACAAGGGCACACTGTTGACTCATATCCAACTTCTCATCCACTGTAATCCCCAGGTCTTTTGCTACATAACTGTCGCTTAGCCAGTTAGTCCCCATCCTGTAGCAGTGCTTGGGATTCTTCTGTCCCAAGTGCAGGACTCTGCACTTGTCCTTGTTGAACCTCATCAGATTTCTTTTGGCCCAATCCTCCAATTTGTCTAGGTCACTCTGGACCCCATCCCTACCCTCCAAAGTATCTACCTCTTCCCCTTAGCTTAGTGTCATCCACAAACTTGCCAAGGGTGCAATCCATCCCTTCAACCAGGTCATTAATAAAGATGTTGGTGTGGGGGGGGAAACAGCCCCAGCACTGACCCTTGGACACTCCACTTGACAACAGCCACGAACCAGATATTGAGCCAATGATCACTACTTGTTGAACCAGACGATTTAGCCAGCTTTTTATCCCCTTAGAGTCCATTTATCCAATCCATACTCATTTAACTTGCTGGCAAGAATGCTGTGGGAGACCATATCAAAAGCTTTGCTAAAGTCTGGGTATATCACTTCCACCACTTTCCCCATATCCACAGAGCCAGTTATCTCATCACAGAAGGCAATCAGATTGGTCAGGTATGACCTGCCCAGGGTGAATCCGTGTTTACTATTCCTGATCACTTTGCTCTTTTCCAAGCGCTTCAAAATGGATTCCTTGAGGATTCCCTCCATGATTTTTCCGGGGAGTGGGGTGATTCTCCTTCTTCCTTTTTTTAAAGATGGACACTACATTTGCCTTTTTCCAGTTGTACAGGATCTCCTCCGATGATCACCACGAGTTTTCAAAGATAATGGCCAATGGCTTGGCAATCACATCAGCCAACTTCTTCAGCACTCTCAGATGTATTGCATCTTAATCTGTTCTTTCTCCACTAAGGCCTGCCCACCTCCTCCTTCCCATACTATGTTGCCCAATTTAGCAATTTTGACTTCTTTTTTTAGTTCTTTCCTTAACAAACTAGGGATGTGAACGGGGGAGGTCGGCAGCTCCAAGCGAAGGAGGGTGGCGGGGCTAGGATCCTGCTGTATAAATTAACCAGTTAAATCTAGGGTTTAACCGGTTAACTGATTAACTGGGATTTTACATCTGTATAACAAACTAATCTGACTGAATCAGATGTACATTATTTTATAATTCTAAAGAGTCTCCTGATAACTTATATTTTATTCAGCAGTTAAAACTTAACAAAAGATGCTACAGAAAGAACTGAAATGCAGAACACTGCCTTCCTTTACAGTATGTTATCAAAAATAAAACGTTGTGATACAAACAGATGACATGGAGTGGTTTCAAATAGCATTCACAAGACGTTTAACTTACTCTTTTTGGAATAAAACCTAACATTACATTTCTTTGTTATAACAAATTTTGTGACACAATTGTGCTAACATTCTGGGAAATACTTGTTGAAAACTTTGCATGTGTTAAATATTCTGTTAAAACTGAGCATTTGAAGGTATTCTGTATTTTAGTAACCCATTAAGATAAAGACAGATTGTATCAATTATTTTTGATGTTGCATAATGGACACTGTTGCATGTGAGGCTAGTTAAGGATATTTATAGGCCAGCTTGGCTGATCATAAGACCTACCTCTTGCCAAAAATACTCAAACTTGGCAGTGGTAGAGGAATAGGAATAAGATAGTACTGTGGAATGTTAAAACAAGCACTGACATCATTGATTTCTTCAAAACATATAGCCTTAGCTTTTTATTTCAGTCATAGTGGATCTCTGTGAAAAGACTTGATAATATGAATAGTGTACTGTCTAGTGTGGGCATGGAGAAACCAAAATCACATTTCATCTCCATATCCCTGATTCAGATGTTAAAAGGCTATTGTCAAATGAAATATTTGTAAATACTGGAAAAAATAATCTTTGTTTAATGCTTGCACAGTGCAGCCCAAATGTGGATTTTAATTATTTCCCTCTGGTTAGAATTATTCCTGTTCTCATTTAAAAATCTAAATGCACTGATTTGGTAATCTAGCTGCAGTCTTCCCTTTTTGGTCAGTAGGAAAATATATGAGAATGAAACCACTTTTCTCTTAAGAAAATACCACAAGATTTCAAGATCTGTGCATTGATCTACCTTTGCTCATCTTGATTTTGATGGGAACAGATGTAGGTTGATTTTTTGAGCATGTTTGAAAAATCCCATCCTTGCTGTCTGCTTGGCAGTCTTACTATATATGCTGTGGTGGGGAGTGCTCCTCCTATTTAAAATCACATAAATTCTGTGGCACTTAAAGCAATTGTTTTATATGGAAAGTATGTGTGCAATTTATTAAGGCTGGCTATTTCTCCTCATATGACCAGCTATCCGCCCAACGGGGAGCTCTTGTACATTTCAAAGGAGGAGTGTGGAAATGCTTATCGAGTAGTCGAAGGAAATTCCATTGACTACTCAACTAGTACAATAACTGATAGTTCACATCCCTATTCCTCACAGGCACCAGCTCCCCCTCCCCTTCTTGTTGCCTCTGTAGGCAACAGCGCAGAGGGTAAGGGGATAGGTTGGAGCCTATGTTCGTGGGTAGACAGACCCACCTGCCCCCTCGCTTGCTGCCTCCTACAGAGGCACGGGGTGAGCAGGCAGGGGGCGAGGCTGACAGGAGCCAGTGCTGGGGGGAGCTGGCTTAAAAGCCGGTTCCCGCCCAGTACCGGCTCTGCGGTGCTGCCTCTCCCCTCCCCTACGCTGCTTCCTCTTTTAAGAGGCGGCAGCAGCACGGGGGGTGAGCCCTCGGTCTGCTGCTGCAAAGCAGCCTCTGTCCATGGTGGACTCAAGCTCCCCGTGGACAGAGGCTGCTCCGCGTCCCATGGAGCAGCCCCTGTCCATGACAGTGTCTGAGCTCGCTTTGGGCAGAGGCTGCTCCGCATCCCATGGAGCAGCCTCTGTCCGTGAGGAGCTTGGACCCTCACATGGACGGGCTGCTGCCACCCCATGCTGCTGTCTCTGTATCAGAGGCAGCTGCACAGGGGCATCAGGCAGCTGGTCTGGGTGGGGAGCTGGTTTTTAAACTGGCTCCCCTTGCAAACCAGCTCCACCTGCCCCCCCCTGTGTTGCTGACTCTGATACAGAGGCAGCAGTGCAGGGTGGCAGGGGGTTCCTTGGGAGTGGGGCCAGAGCACACTGGCTGCCAACCCCACCCCCAGGAACTGTCGAATAGTTGTGTAACCACTAAGATTTCATGCAGTGAAATCTTGACTATTCAGTTACATGATATCTAACATCTCTAATCTGGGAGAGATGTTTTGGAGTATATGTATGTCACCTCTACCCAGACTCCAGCTACTCAGTATTTCTTTTTGACAGGGGCTGTCAACTTGATAATTTGAATGGTTGTACTACATAGTTCTGGCTGACTGCAGTTGAACTTGCTTGAATACGAGTAATTTTACCAGGTGCCCCATATTCAGCATAGGGAAATATGGCCACCCTATATTGCAGTGATTCAAGTTTCTGCTTGCATGTCTTTATTTTAAAACTGTCAAGAGATCGCAATAAAAATGTAGAAATGGGAAAATTTTAAGACTTGATCTTTATCTCTGCCCAAAAAAGATTACCTAGAGATTACTGAAAGCTTTATATATATATATATATATATATATATATATATATATACATACACACAGTATATGGGGAAAACAAGTTTCTTTCTGTTCCACTATTGGGAAAATGATGATATTATCAGAATTGGAATAAGAGCATCCATACATTTGCTTCAGATTCACACTTTGACTTATTCTGGATTAATTTTAATGTGTATCCTATTTATGTCACTCTACCTTTTACCTCACTTAAATTTGTTTCCATCTTTGGTTTTATACTTTTCAGTTGAATGGTTGCTTAATTTATTATGTTTTGTGTAGGCTTACTTCCAAAGGCATAGGAGTCTGTTGAAAAAATTAGAGTGGTACAGTATGCAATTTCCATAAAATGCCCATTTTGGGATGGAGATAGGAGGAACTTAAAATGTGGTAAAGGTTTTAACAAATAACTAAACGGCGCTGAATTGACTATGAAAGTAAGCAACTACATTTACCTTGATTCCAAAGAGGCTTCTACTTAATGAACACAGAGGGAGTAATTGGACACAGAGGGAGTAATTGGAACTAATTATTTTAAAAAGTTTCTGAAGTGTTACTGAGAGCTTTAAGTATATATTACTGAAAAAGATGTACTTTTCAGCAATGTGGTCCTGATGCAGTATCTATGTATTTTTAAATTTGACTAACACTGTTTTTAGACAAAGGTGTTCTTTGTTTGACATATTTCTATCTTTCAGTGGAGAAACAAGATACAACAAAGACAAGATACTTCAAGGTCAGTGTCAATCTTGCTATGACTATTAGATTGTTAGATTAAAAAATTACATATGCCTATGAAATGTTACAGATACAAGGATGGATAAAAATGGATGATTTAAATTAAATTTATTTAAATTAAGTACATTTCTTTTAAAAAATAAACATAATTAAAATTGAAATTATGACAATGTATATTAAGGCCTAAGCATAACTTAAATTATTGTAATATATGCCAAATTTTTAAAAAATACAATCAGTATGTGTTTGGAATCCAAGTTTTAAAAGAAGTTAACCACTGAATTAGTGGAAGTAATTGGGTAAGCATCTGTAACCAGACTGTTGGAATGCTAAACAAGCTTTTGACCGTAGTTGTTTATGTTGCAGGTGCACAAGAATATTTTCTTTTTGGTTTATTTAGATCAATTAAATTACTTATTATTTCCTTCAAAGCTAAGAAACTGGAAGTTGAACACACAGAAACGCTAGTTTTCCTCTCCCAGTCTATGAACAAAAATAAGGTGTGAGCGGATGAGCTCTACTTTTTTTAAAAATTTAAATAGCATGGTGATCAGAAAGAATCAGTTCATTTTCACCAGCTACAGATAATATATCCTTTGTTTAGTAAAATCATGTCATTCAACTGCAAAACCTGTTTTGATCAACTTATTTTATATGTATACAGCATGCTTAAGGAGAGTTAACTGAAACAAATAGCTGTTTTTATGCATTTTAATTAAATTCCAGTTTATATCAAGATGCAGGTTGAGGCAAAACATGAATTAAAAAAAAAAATCTAGTAAATGTCATTCACTATTTTCCAGCATAATAAAATGAATTTATAAATTAAGCATCTGAATATATTTTAAGCTATATAATTACTTAAATAAATGGGTATAGATACAGTGTAGTCTTTTGGTTAGCAAAAAGTACTAAACTTAACGTAAAGGCTATATTGAGTTGCGAATCAACATGATCTCATGGTGATCAGTCAATGGGAATCAGCATTAGGAAAATAAAATACAAATATAAATCCAAGATTAAAATCCTCAATTTAAATAAAGTTCTGTGCTTGTTTTGAATCATGAATAAACTCCGATATAAATCACACTTATTTAAATTAGTCAAATCTGATCAGTACATCCAAGTTAACTTGTCAATTGTTTGTTTATACCAGATAATGTGTATGGTAAGAGACCTATCTTTTGGGTTAGGGTTGTGCCTTGAAACTTATACCAACTTTCAACTGATGAGAGTTCAGTGGAGTTCATATGCCTCCAAAACGTCTGTTTAAGTGTGAAATATAGATAACATCGAGGATGTTAGGTGATATTATAGTCTTTCCAGGTCCGGGACCAAATTAAAAGAAATGAATACATCAAGTACCAGCGGGTACTGGACTCGATGGGCATTCCTTGCTGTGGTGCCAGTACCTGTAGATTCCCCTACATGGGACAGTAAAATGGGCAACTTGGACATGCTGTCCACTCCTGAAATGTATGAAGCGGCCAGGGATCTTGAACTGATGGCCCATGCTCTCCTTCCCCGAGGGTATCACTGGAGCAACAACCAGGACCATCCTCTGCAGGTCTCCTGGAATCGTCTAGAGACAAGTCAGCTATGATGCACTGTTCCCCTTCATCCCGGCTCCATGCCTCCCAGGACCATTTCCCATGGCGCCGAACCTCATAGGATGGCTCCTCCGGGGACCGTTCACCTGATCATCGGTCACTTGCACCATCTGGGACAGTTCCTCGTGGTCCTCAAGACTGGAATTAACTTTGGATTCAGAGCCTGAATCCTATGCATCCATGGCAAGTTGACACCAGTCCAGGGATCACCACAGGGACAAATGCTGCCAGTTGTCTGCCCGGCCTTTGGCACCACAATGGCAGACACCTCCACGATGGCCCTTCTGGATGTCCTGGGCATATCATCAAGCCCAAGAGCCTAGTTCCAGATAGGTTTCACTGGTGTCAGGGAGAAAAGGACCACCATCAGCTTCTGTGGCTAAGAAACCTATGAGGGGTGCCGAAAAGTATATCTATACTCAGCCCGCACCATGCTCGGAGTGCAGTCTGTCCTCATGCGAGCCCCTAGGATGGCTTCAGACACAGGAACTGCAATTGGCGCTTGGCACCAGTACATAATCTAGCACTGTGGTGCAATCCAGAGAGGCAGTTAACCTGGCCAGTGCCCTGCTACCCCCAATGCAGCTTGAGGCTCTCCTTCCCCAAGGGTGTCCCTTCGAACACCATAAAGACCTTGTGGCAAATCCCTGCTTCCACTCCACTCACTGCAAAGGGGTATGACTGACTATATGCTAGGCTCATCCTCAGCTGGGTACTTTGGTGGTCTGTATGGCAAAGGTTTAGGAGAGGCAGGGGAAGCAAGGTCCACCCCTAAGTCAAAGGAAGTGAAGAAAATGAACCTCTATTTGACAGTGGGTGCTTCAGCTGAAAATATCAAATCAGCAGGTGGTTCTTAGCCACTATAATTTTAATTCCTGCACATTCGTTAGGGAAAATTCGTTAGGGAATTTTAAGGAACTTCTTCACGAGCACAGGCCACATCCATGGCACTTATTGTACATGTTCCTATTCAGGACGTTTGCAGAGCAGATACTTGGTCTTTGGTCCATACCTTTCTCACTACACCATTTGTCAACACTCCAGAGATGATGCTGTCTTTGGAAGAGCAGTACTTCCGTCTGCAAATCAGGAATCCCCGACCTGTTCACCAGATAACTGCTTGGGAATCACCTACTTGGAATTGACCAAAGCAATCACTTGAAGACAAAACTGTTCTTCGAGATGTGTTGCTGATGTCCATTCCAAGACGCTCCCACTTTCCCTCTGTCAGAGTTTCTCCGGCAAGAATGAACTGAGCAGGGGGAGGGTCGGGAGTGGACTATATACAGCAACATAATGATGCCACTCCAGGAGGCTCCACGGCCGACTGACAGATACTGCTAAGGGAAAACCTTTCGACAACTGTGCATGCAGTGTGCACACATCTATTCGGAATGGACATAAGCACCACATCTTGAGGAACTTATGAGAGGTAGGTAACTGTTTTCTACTGCATACATGTTAATTTTGATATACTTAAGCTAACTTTTAGTTGTATGATTTAAATATGGTTCCAATAATCACTTAATCACTTTATTCATTGTGTTCCTAGAGTTGTCGTAGTTGTTATTGTCGTTTCCTCATTTAGATTGCATGATTGAATTCTGAGTTTTAGTAAATTGGAAATTGGACAGGGATTGTTTTTCATGTTTGCACGTCACCCTGATCCTAACTGGATTCACTGAATGCTACTGCATTACATGTAATTAATAATAAGTTAAGTAAAATTCAAATGTTAAATTGTCTGGGAAATTTTTATTTTCCAGGACAAGGTGTGGATGAGCCCCTCTCTGCAACTGGTTTCAGACAAGCAGGTGCTGCTGGTATATTTCTCAGTAATGTAAAGTTTACTCATGTCTTCTCAAGTGATCTCCTTCGAGCAAAGCAGGCAAGTACATTTTCAGGCAATTGAAAGTAAATATAAATCTCAGAATTTTGGGCTCTTTATTTTGGGGAAACTGAGGAAAAATAATTCAGTGACAATTTTGAAGAAGGGGATAGGTGTGGAACTAAAATACTTGATATAGAAGGTGAGTTTTTCTCTAAAGACTGAAGGAAGCTTAAAAGAAATAGTTAAAATATATCAGCCATGACTTGCATCTTCACTGGACATTATATATTGGGGTCTAGGGTATTTTTCAACATTCATTTGGAATATGACTACATAAGTTCCTCTCAGACAGTGGTGTTAGAGAGCTCTAGAGAATCTGATTGCGAGGATGGTGGATATTGAAAGAAAATCTCTTTTTATAAGAAGGCCAAAAGCTGACATTGCAAATAGTAATCCATAATGTTTTTTATTAACTGAGACACACCATATGCAAAAAGTCCAGGGACAGTGGGCTGTCAATGTATTAGAATGCTTTCAAGTTGTTTTTTTTTCTTGATTCAGAAATATTCTTTACACACTTAAATCACTTCTAATCTACATTGGAATTTTAGCTCAATAATTACTCTTCCATTTTTACTAAATATAGTTAATAAAGGATATTCAGCATATTAACAAAATGGTGAAAGAAGAGAGACCAGAAGCAGAAAACAGAAACTTTATAACTTTCTAAAGTATCCTTAGAGCCATGCAAGGATACAAAATTTATATCCATGGATATTAGTTAAAAACAACAAATGGTCTAGTAGCACTTTATAGACTAATGAAGCATGTTTCGTTAGTCTATAAAGTGCTACCAGACCATTTGTTGTTTTTTTCTGTAACAGTCTAACTCGGCTACACCCTGAAGCACATGGATATTAGTTGGTATTCACGGAGCTGCAGGGTTGGGATGTTAACTAGCGATTAATTTACTAGTCGAGTAGTCGATGGAATTTCCATCGACTAGTCGATAGGCACTTCTGCATTCCACCTTTGAAATATACAAGAGCCCTGGCGGGGACTCTTGTGCATTTCTAAGTTGGAATGCCGCATGGAGCCCAGGGCGTTTCAAAGCGGCAGCACTGTGTGGAGCCCCGGGTCAGCTGGGGCTCTTGTACATTTCAAAGAGGAAGTGCAGCGTGGAGCCTGGGGCCAGCAGGGGACTCTGAGTCCCTAGCTGATCCTGGGCTCCACCTGGCATTTCAAAGCAGCTTGGAGCCCAGGATCAGTTGGGGACTCCCCAGCTGACCTGGGGCTCCACATGGCGCTGCCACTTTGGAATACCTCGGTGGCGTTTCAAAGGGGCAGCGCTGCACAGCTGATCCCGGGCTCTGTTCGGCACTGCCCCTTTGAAACGCCACCGCACGGATTGGTCCCCGGCTTGCCTGCATGCAGTCCCCAAGGCTTAGAGCTCCCCTCTTAGCATTGGGGAGCCCATGCCTACTGAGGGACTGGAGCGCACAAAATCTACTAGCCTGGGCTCTACTAGGCTCTGGCGTGTGAGGGGAACGTGGGGAGTGTCTGTCTCCTCCTCAGTCACAGCCATGTTAGTGAGGATTTGGGGTTTTGTTTTTGTGGTTTTTTGGCTTCTCACTTGTATGGGGCCCCGGACTGATTTTTTCCGTAGGTCAGCCACCCCTGACCCAAAAAAGGTTCTCCGCCCCAATTTAATTGTTTCAGGAAAAACATTTGAACAGTCTTTTTTTGTTTAAATTTTTATCTTCCTAGGAATATGATGTCTATCCAGAAGACCAGACATTGAGGTGTAGCTAAAAGTGGGAAGAAAATCTGGGATATAGTTCGAGTTGTAAAAAGAGAATACTTTTTCCGCTTTACTCTTTGATCAGTAGACCTCATACTAAATGCTCCATTTGACCAATTTTGTAGACAAGATGTCTTTGGAGATTGGAGAACCAGAATATAGCCCTGTTTGTTTTGATTCCAGAGAAAGCCATAGTTATTTATGGGAAAGTCGAGGAAACAGTGTTAAAGATTCTGATACTACCACCCTCTACTTTTCTAGTGGTTAAGATGAGGTTGGGCATGGGGGGGCGGCGGCCAGGTACTAGGGTTTGGAAAGTGAACGTAGAAGTGGAGGGTGGGACTGGAACTAGGAGTCAGGTGTAGGGGGAAAAGGAAGGCATGGGTTGGAGGCAGCAGACAGAAGTCTATGCCCACTAGTGCACATTCCCTATCTGAGTCTCGAAACCCAACATTCTTGAGTCTCACCATTTCTCTGCTTGCTAGCAGATATCTGTGAAACACACTAACCATGTGTCTTATACCCCCGAAAGACAGTCTCCACAGTGGATGACAGCCTACTACTATCAATTATTCAGTTAAGCAAGGTGGCAGAGGCTTGTGTAGTGGGTCTGAAAGTTCCAATCCTGCTGATGAATTATGTAGATGTCACATGATGGAATATGTTTTTTCAGTTTCCTTTTTTGAAAAAACTTAGGAAACCAATGTTACATATTTTTAAACTCAAACTGCTAAAGTCAAACACTCAAAAATTAGGAAGTGCTAGAACTAAGGCTACCTTTGCAGTTCTGATCTGGCTCCCTTGTGCATATGCATAATCATGTGCTGTTTATTCCACAGAACCCTACCTTATCTGGTGCACAATGCAGGATAAGCCTGGTTAGAAGTTGTGAACTGAATGAGGCATGGGGTTGCAGGAAGAGAAGTGTATGTCTTTTAGGGGTGTTAGTGTGTAATTGAATAGTCGTGTAACCGCATGAAATCTTAGTGGTTACATAACTATTCGATAGTCCCTGGGGGTGGGGCCAGCAGCCAGTGCGCTCTGGCCCCACTCTTGGGGAGCCCCCTGGCATCCTGCACTGCTGCCTCTGTAACAGAGTCAGCAGCACGGGGTGGCAGGTGGGAGCCAGTCTGCCAGGGGAACCAGTTTGAAAACCAAGTCCCCGTGCAGACTGGATGCCTGCCACACCACGCTATTACCTCTGATACAGAGGCAGCAGTAGTGTAGGGCAGCAGCAGCCCCTGTCTACCGAGCGGAGGGAGAGTCTGAGCTCCCAGTGGACAGGGGCTGCTGCTGCAGACCAGCCTGTAGTGGGCCCAGGCTCGCCACAGACAGAGGCTGCTCCATGGGAGGCGGAGCAGTCTCTGTCTATGGGGAGCTCAGACCCCCTCCTGAACTGACACAGATTGAGGCTGCTTTGTGGCAACCTCTCCTGCCCTCCCTCCAGCACTGCTGCCTCTTATAGAAAGTGGGGGGAAAGGAGGGAAAGCACCATGGATCTGGTGCTTGTAGCATCCTCAAGGACACTGGCTCCTGCTCCTTACTCCCTGCTGTTTCTGATACTGAGGTAGCAAGGTGGGGGCAAGTGCATGTAGTCGACAGGATTAACTGATAAGCCCAGACTTATTGGTTAATTATGTAGTCATCTACACGTTGACATCTCTAGTGTCTTCTGGTTCGGTCAGTTGAACGCTGACCTAGAGAAATTGGATTTCATCCCTACTTCTGACACAGAGTACCTATGTAGTGCTAATCAAGTCACTTAAGCCAAACTTTCTGTTGGTAATTGCTACTTGTGTGTTCCTCATCTTCTGAATCTAGGCTTTCTGGTCTGATTTGCTGAATGCCGATTGTTCTCAGCTGCAACTGAAGTCCGTGGTAAACATAGGGATAAAACTTCCCCCTCATCTAGCAGGTTTTGTGAAAATAAATGTTTGTGAAGTACTCATCTTGTAGAGATGAGAGCAATGGAAAAGCCCATGAGGAAATAAATAATTCTGTCTTCAAAGAGCAGGGCTTTGAATCATGTCAGGTAAATACGACATGACTCATATATTGAATGATAATGATAAAACAGTATTAAATAGTTGCTCATTAGTGAACATTGTCCATACTATGCGCTGAATGAGGCATGCATCCCATGGAAAAAATAATGCAATCATGTAGACTATGTCATAATGTAGCCTTAATTCAGGAATTACTTCCGAGTGATTAACTTTGCAATCTTAATATATTGGTTAGGTCCTATATAATGTTCGCTTTGCTTGGAATATCAGAACTTAATATTGTAAGCATCTACTGTTTTGTGGCAAAAGCACCTCCTTCCTAACAATTGTGAATTTTGTTTTCCTGAGGAACTTTTTAACATTCGTAAATGTGGAGTTTTCATATGACTTTATACATCTATTTTTTCAGACTGCATCCACAATTATAGAAAAGAATAAGTTTTGCAAAGATATTGTAATACAATATGATGCAAGACTTCGGGAGAGGGTAAGTGCCAAGTTACAAGTTCCTGTCTTTAAATTTGTAAATGTAACTTTCTACTTATACCAGTACTTTAAATTTCTCATTACCTGTGAAAGTTGCTCTTGTGCCATTAGCTTTCATTTGCTTCAGTGCTTTCTGCATTCATCTAGGACAGAATTTGAGTTTAACTTATATAGGTTGGACATCTCTTACCTGGCACCCTCAGGACCTGACTGGTCCCGAACCAGGGAAGACCAGAGAAGGTTCCCTGCCATAGCCCCCAGCTGCCAACTCTGCCAGCTCCTGGGGTGGAGGAGAGGGGCAGAGTTTCCATCTCCCTGCCGGGTTTCAGCAGGGACGGCAGCCCCTTCTGAGGGCTGTCTGGGGCTCTCTGACCCCACGCTGCTATGGGCTGCTGGGGCTGCTGCCAGCCCCCGAGCCCAGTCCTGCTGCCATGGGCTGCCAAGAGCACAGGCTCCTGCCCCCCGGCAGCCTCCAGGCTCTGGCCCTACTTCCATGAACTGCCCGGGGCTCTGGCCCTGGCCCTGGCGCCGCGCTGCCATGGTCTGTTGCTGGCCCAATCCTGCGATGTCGAGGACTACTCTGACCTGGTTCCAGTGCTGCAGGCTGCCGGCTCCAGCCCCTGGCCCGTCCCACTGCTTCAGCCCAGCCCCTCCTGGATTGCCCTCCTACCACTATGCTACTGGGGTTTTCTGATCCAGGAATATTTGTGGTGTTGCCGGATCAGAGAATTCCAGGGATGACCCTGCGTGAGCCAGGAATCAGCTGACCCGGCTCGTGCCGGGTCCCCTTGCTGCGCGCCAGCCTTTTAAATGTATTAAGAGTCGACACGGTCTTAATATATTTAAAAAGCAGAGGTGCAGCCAGGTTAGCTCCTGGGCTGGTGGAGAAACCCGCTGCAGCTCCCTGCTTATCGACTAATCAACTAGATGGAAAATCCATCGACTAGCTGATTAAACTAATTTTTACATTCTTATTATAAAGACCTTCAGGATGAAAGATGCAGTATAAATATAAGGTGCATAGTACAGTGTGCATTATAAACTGAATGTTTGTATGTAACGTGCTAAAATATAAAAATTACTTAATGTGACATTTGGTCTGTTTCACTGTAAAACTAGGGGTTATGTGCTAGGCGGGCGCTGGGCTGGGGTGAGAGCGAGCGCATGCTGCGCAGGTTCACCTGGCATGGGCGGCGAGTTATAGGGGCGTCCCCCCCGACCCGGACCGTCCCTGCCGTGCGCAGCGTTCAGTCGGCTCCCCCTTGCCGGTGCACGCTGCCGGCTGCTGCTGCCACCATGCATGGCGTTTCCAGGTGACCGGGGAGACGCCCAGGTGTGACGTGATGTCACGGCCCGGGACTTGAAAACTGCTTGGCGCGGCGTTGCGCTGCGCGGCCTAGCTTCCAGTTCGGAGTCCGGGGACTTCCGGGGCTCAAGCGCAGACTCTGGCCCCGCAAAGTGGAAGGCAGAAGGTACGGCAGGGCAGGGCACGGCAGGGGGAAAACTAGGGGGAACAGGTGGGAGAGGAAGGCACCAAGGGACAGCGTGGAGGAGAGACAAATGCCAGGGGGCCAAGTGGAGGCAATGAGGAAAAGGGCAGGAGGGGAGGTGTCAGTGGGAGGGGGGATAGGGTGATGCTGGGAGAGGAGAGGGTAAGGGCATTGGGGAGGGGGAGGTGCTGGGAGAAGGCTTGAAAGAAGGGGTGGGCATGAGAAAGGTGGGGATGGAGCAAGTCATGTGTGAGGGCACAGAGGGGCATGAGGGGAATGGGGGCAGAGAGTGGTGAGGGGGTGGGCATCAGGAAAAGGGGCAGGGGCAGTGAGGGAAGGGGAAGGCCCCAGGAGGGTGCAGAGCTAAGGGAAGGTGCAGGTGCCAGGGGATTCTGGGGTGAAGCAGAAGGGCAGACACCTGCAGGGGAGGGACCAGCACCAGAGGAGAGAGGCAGGGCAGGTGTGTAGAGGGGAGGTGTTAGAAGAGGGGATGAGGAGGGGTAGCTCAATTGATCAGAGTAGGGCTACTGGAGGAGTGGGCACAGGGGGGAGAGAAGGGCTGGTGGAGGGGGCAGGTTGCAGGAGGGCTGAGGGCAGTGAGAAGGGCAGGAGTCAGGACAGCAGAGGAGGGTGAGGAGTTGGGGGGCAGCAGGCACCAGGGGAGATGATGGCAAGGAGGAGACATGGCAGCAGAGAGAAAAGGTAAAGGTTTAAAAATATTTATTAATAACTTGGTATGCTGCCCACGGCCAGTTTGTTTGCGCCCCGCGGTGCAGTTTGGGTTTATGTGGGGATCAACATGTGGCCGGCGAGTGGGAGCCAAAACAAAAAAGTAGTCAGTGTAATGATCTTCTGTTGATATGTGTTTTAGTAGTTAAATTCTTGGACTGTCATTGCTCATGAAAAGTGCTGTCACGTGGGTAGAAATCGGGTAAATGTTGCATTTTATTAATATCAGCAGAACTGACTTAAATGGGGCCTGTGTGTTGTGTAGTCTTGCCTTAATCTTTGTCTTCATGCCTGTCCATGTGTGAGAGAAGCTATTTGTATATATTTGCTTGCATATGCAACCACACTTAAGTTGAGGCCCTGAGCATGTTCTGTAAGTATCAGTGTGGCCCCTGGGGCTTCCAAAGTTGAGTTGCCCTAGCTCATCCCTGACAGGTGTCTGTCTAATCTGGTCTTAAATATCTCCAGTGATGGAGATTCCGCAATCTCTCTAGGTAATTTATTCCAGTGTTTAACCACCCTGACAGGCAGGAAGTTTTTCCTAATGTCCAACCTAAACCTCCCTTGCTGCAATTTAAGCCCATTGCTTCTCATCCTAACCTCAGAGGCCAAGGAGAACAATTTTTCTTCCTCCTCCTTATGATACTCTTTTAGATACTTGAAAGCTGCTCTCATGTCCCTTTTCGGTCTTCTCTTTTCCAAGCTAAACAAGGCCACTTCCTTCAGCCTTGCCTCATAGCTCATGTTCTCTAGACCTTTCATCATTATGTTGATCTTCTCTGGACTTTCTCCAGTTTCTCCACGTTTCCTGAAATGTGGCGCCCAGAACTGGACATGATACTCCAGCTGGGGCCTAATATAGATGGCTCGTTCCCTGCCTAGGGGACGTGAGACTTGGCAGGTTAATTTCCAATCCTCCTGTTTATTCTTTTCCTAAGCCAGGAGGACACAGTAGTTCTGATGGGGGCTCTGCAGGAAGGCAGCCTGTACTGCCCCCTGCCTGAAACCTTGTGCAGGTGTTAAACAGCTGTCCAGCACACCCTAGAGGTGACTGCATTTCAGCATGTCTGAAGCAACACAGCACCAGCAATGGACAGGAGAATGGCTCCCGGGCATGGCTTGCTCATGACTGCTTCAGTCCCGTTGGATGGGCCTCAGCCTCTTTCCTTCCCCTCCCCCGCTTTGCAATGGGGCTGTAGACTCTGGGGGAGAGGGGTGGAGGCAGGCAGAGGTGTCCCTGCAGCAGATAATACACGTCTCTGTATTAATCATTCTCTCATTGAAGTTTTTAGCTTTGTATTGAGTCCTTTTACATGGAAACTTTGTATTACGTCTTGGTAGAATAGTCCCTAGGACAAGTGAGGCAGAGACTGTCCCTGTGGGGTGAATGAGGTGGGAATGTATAAGGCGGAAGATGAGCACCTCTGGGCAGTTGCAAAGGTTGGAGAGGGGATGGAAGCCAGATCCAAGATCAATGAGCCCTGGGAAGTGGGCCCATTGAAAGGAGACTAGACCTGTGGATGCCTTGGGGGTCAGCAGCAAGGGCCTGCTTTGGGAAGCCCCCTCTTTGGAGGTGAATGTGGCAGCATTGAGACACCACCCAGAAGCAGGCACCACAGACACTAACTGCAGATTCATGGGACGGCTCTCACAGATCTTGCACATGCATAAGATGATAGATCTGCGGGGGGGGGCCCAGTGGTGTAGCGAGGGGGCAGGAGGGGTCAGTTGCCCCTGGGCACCATGCTAGGGAGGCGCCCATTCTGCTCTTCTTCCCGCGCCCCATCATCCCTCAGCTCACGTGCTCCTACTCCGCCTGCCACCGGCAGCTGGAGCCTCCTCCCTGCCTCTCTGCTCCAAGACCGACCCTCCTCCATCTCCACAGGTGGGTTAGTGTATGTGGGAGCCCGGCCCCAAACTGTAGGGGGTTGGGGAAGATGTGGTACAAGTTCCCCTCAGCTGTGCACCAGGTTCAGGGCCGTGCCACATGGCGGGGGGGGTGGTGCAAATTTTTCCTTTGCCCCCGGGCGCATAACACCCTCGCTACGCCTCTGCTTAGCCAACACAGAATCCCAGTGCTTTCTGTTTGGATTTTGAAGGCTTATGTTATGAACATGTCCTTTATTGAATTTTGTGTATCAGGAATGATAGAAAAATGATGGCACGTAGGCCAAGAACAGCCCAAGACAAATATCAAGTTGATGCTAATGTTTCGAATTCTGGCTCTTCCATTAAATTAGAAATGCACGATTACTTTAAAATGACTTGCATGGAGGAACTAACTGTAAGTGAAATAGTATATTTACATATCACTTCAGCTTCTTGGTGGGAAGTGAGTGCTGTTAAATCTATTGCCTATTCTAAAAGGGAAACAGGAACTGAATCTTTAAATAAAGTTTGAGTGTGAATTTGTATGATGGACTTTTTCTTAATATTCAGTAAATCCTCTTCTATTAATGGTCTTTTCTAGAAATATGGGATTGCTGAAGGAAGACCATTGAGTGACCTCAAGGCAATGGCAAAAGCTGCTGGAGAGCAATGTCCTTTGTTTACACCATCTGGAGGAGAAACACTAGATGAGGTATGGTATTACCACTTGTTTTTTACCTTACACATTTCCTCTATAAAAAATAGTGCAGATGCTTCTATATTGTTAATGAAGGAATACTTTTGTAGTTCCATTCTGTGTTCCCTTTTAATAGGATGGATTTAAATATTGTCCTTCTATTTTTCTTCAGTCTTAGCATGATTACAAATAAATATACCAATAGCTGTCAGTTGGTTACCTGTGAATTTAAAAACTTTGTGTCTCAAGTGATCAGCACAGAAATCTGTAGACCTCAAAATTGACTTTGGATTTGGTATCTTTTGTGTATATGCACTGGGATTGGCTTTGTGTGTGTGTGTGTGTGTGTGTGTGTGTGTGTGTTTGTGTTTTTAATCCTATTTTTTTATCCTATTCAATCTGAAATAAATAGACCTGTGGAAGTGGCAGCTGATTTGAGATTTTTTCCCCTAAATCTAAAATTAGTGTGAAGATAGCTATGATAAATCAGTCTGTTATCTTCATGAAAATGAGAAATTACCTTCACTGTCAGCCTCCTTGGATTTAAAGGGCTGAGAACTAAAAATCATCTCCACATTTAGTATTTTGACATGCTATTGTAACTGCCTTGTGGAAGCTCATTTACCTTTGTCTGATGCACCTGCTTAACTCAGAAAACAGACTAGAAAACTTAGGTAACTTATATGTGTTGTAAAACAATTGACAGTGAAATTATAAAAGCTAGTAAAAAGCAACCAGTCAGTTCACTGGACAGAGTTGTTATAGTCATTACAAATATATTCCTTTTTCCTAACACCTTTTAGGTAAGGGCACGTGCAAAGGATTTCTTTGAATTTCTGTGTCAACTTTCTATTGAAGAGTATCAGAAAGAACAAGCTGTTCAGGATATGGTGGGCAATGGCTTGGAAACACTGGAAGGAAGACCAGTTTTCCCTTTGAGAAATCACTGCAGTGGAATTGAACTTAATTCTGATACTGACAGAGCTGCAAAAATGTTTAATGCCAATATATTAGTTGTGAGTCATGGGGCATACATGAGAAACTGGTTTGGTTATTTTGTTTTGGATCTAAAGTGCACTTTACCATCAACTTTAAAAAAGTCTCAATTATCTTCTGTGAGCCCTAATACTGGAGTGAGTCACTTCATTATAAATTTTGAAAATGGAGACATGAATAAGCCTGAAATCAATTGTACTTGTCTTAATCAAGATGATCATTTAGCAGATATGAATACTGAAAAAGTGTAACTCAGGCAATTAAAATGTTAGCAATATTAAATGTATTATGTAGCATTTTTAGTCTTAAGTTATTTAAGCATGATAAATTTTTATTTAAAAAAAATACCTTTAAACAGCAAATAAATGTTGACTAAGTTTGTTATATTTAGTAAATTGGTCTTCATTGGGTTGACTTGAGTTCAATTATTGGCACTGTACTACAAGATTTTGAGGAGTTGTAATCTGTTTTACAATAACATACAATATGGATGACCATAGTGCTTGATAATAATTCAGTATTGTAAAAATTATACTAAAACATATTCCTTATTAACAGAAACTTAAAGATATTACTAGTCAGGACTCCTGGATGTATGTTGCTGTAGTGGTTTTTTTAATATATATCTTTTTACCATTCTACCAAAAATGTTATAGATACCATCAGCTGTTTTTCAAAAAAATGTTACATTACAAAAGGTTTGGAAATACTGTAACTAAGGAAGTTAATTTTTTGCCAGTCTACTGTGCTGTAACTTTATATATGTATGTTTTTTATAAATGTGTTCTATTTTAATGGTATTACCTGATAGAGGGAGCATTGTCGATTGGGAACAGTATGTGGTTGGAGAAAATCTGGCTCTGCCACTGACAGGCTCTGAGACCCTGGGCAAGTCTCTTAATCGCTCCATGCCTCAGTTTCCCCATCTGCAAAAATGGGAATGATAATACTTGCCTCACAGGTTTGTTACGAGGATTCAGGTTAATAAAACATTTTTTAAATTCTCTGCTGAAAATCCTTGCACAAATGCAGAATGTTGATTGTTTAAAACAGTAGAGTGAGAAATTCTAACTTGCGCATAGCCAAAATAATGGCCCCTATCCTGAAAAGGAATTGTTCCACGTGGATCACTGTAAGCCAGCTAAAGTCCCACTGATTTTGAATGGGATTCTCGTGAGTGGTTATGTTTGCAGGGTTTAGGTTGCTGTAAGCACTCAATGAGTGTTTATAGTTGTAATACTGTGTGGTTTTTCACCTTAGAGATGTCTGTAGTATTTGCATGTATGAACGCGTATATAATGATATATAATGAACCTCTATATTATTTATGTTGAAATGAAACTATTCTTACAACTTGCATATCTTAAAAATTGTAAATAAAATAATTAAATTCCTATTGTCTAGCATTTCTTGGGTCTTCAGCATGCCATGTGTCATCCCAAAGGTTTACTTTAGATACTTATTCTACAAGGCTAACTACAAATCTTAAAGAGTGGTCTGTTGGAATGATTGTACATCTGCAAAATTGTGCTGTTTTCTAACATATTAAGTTGTCTTTTTAAAGGGGATTTCTATACATCAAAGTGCTTCACTGATTAAATAAAATTCTATGGTAATTACCAATTGTTAATGTTGCAATACTTAAAATTGAAGTTCCCTACAACTCTTTGGGCTGAACCTTTCAAATGTGGGCGTCTGCCTCAGTCTAACTTTATATGGAACTTCAAAAAAAAAAAAAAACAACCTTTTTGAAATGGCTGTAACTAATGACATTAAAGGAAAATTCATTTTTTTTGCCCATATCGTGTCTAATTCTTACCACCACTGCATTGAAGTTCTTGTGCATTAAAGCAGAGTCTTGGACCTTTATGAGCGGAGGAGGTTATTCTGGCATCAGGAACATCTTTCTGTCCCTAAGAAAAATCTGGGAAGATTTTCAAAGTTATAACTTCTTTGAGTACTTGCTTATGTCAATTCCATCTAGGTGTGTGCGCACCACATGCCCATGTTCTGGATGCTTTTTAACCTTAGCAGTACCCATTGGGCCAGCAAGGGAGACCCCAGCAGTGACACTACTATAACAGCACATATTTATCCCTGCTGGCCTCCACCCCCTCAGTTCCTTCTTACAGCTTGTGACGGTTGCTGGAACGCTAGGCTTGCTCCTTGTGCCCTTAGAATTTTTTACCTTTTTGTTTGCAAATAGTTCAATCTTTTAAATAATTAGTAGTTTAGTGTTAGTGTTATCTTAGAGTAGTTGTAATTCTCACTCCATTCCCCCTTGGGGAGGGAGTAGAATGCTGTGAGGTGTCAAAAGCCTATGCCCTGTGGGGACCCCCATCAGGAGTGCCTTATGTGTCTAGGAGAGGGACATTTGACTCTTGTAAAATCTGCCAGTCCTTCAAGCCTAAGACAAAGCAGGAGTGTGACTTGAGGTTGAGACTGCTCCTCATGGAATCGGCGCTCCAAACCATGGCACCAGGCCCTGCGTTGTTTGTAAGGAGCGCACTGGCATCAGTGTGCGAGACAGGTGCTATGACATTCAGCGGTGTTGGGCCGATCTGCAGCACCAGTCCCAGTCCCCAGCACCAAGATCAAAGAAGACAGAGAGAAGAAGGTCCCTATCAAGAAAGGCGCAAGAGATGTGTCCACAGGTGGGACACCAGAAAGCTCTGGACCCACCCTCACACAATGTTGCTCCCACGCTGTGTAGACATAGGTCGAGGTCTGCATGGGCCGGTAGTCCAGAGGTCCAGGACTTGTCTTTGGAGGCGGTCCACGAAACCTCAACCTCGGACACATTTGTTGAAGCCCAGGAGCTTAATGAGCTCATAGCTTCACTGGACCTGGCACTGACGGGTGGAGACTCCCGCCTGTGCCATGCGGAATGACAACCTGCATCGAAGACTACAGTGCCAAAGGGCTTTCTGCTGCTGTTAGCCGTGCTGATGGGCCTGGCGCTGATGGGACACCCTTTGACTTGGGCTCTGGCTGGACCTCATCCGGTACTGCAGGCACTCCATTTGCACACATGTCCCATTATGCCATCACGCAGCAGGCCAGGGGGGATGCCATGTTTGGCAGGACTGTACTGCAGTCTGCGTTCCCGTAACTCCTACCCATCTCTGCAGTCACTGCTTACAGTCACTTATATTGAATGGACATGAGCAAGCACTTGAGAAGAAAAGACAGTCACCTGTTCTTTAACTGGTGTTCTTGGAGATGAGCAACACATGTCCATTCAACCTCCCACCCACATCCCCTTTATCAGAGTTCCAGCAAGAAGGAACTGAGGAGGGAGGGCCCCGGGGGTGCCCTATATAGTGCAGTGTGTGTGCGCCACTCCAAGGGACGCTGGGGACCCCAGCCCCTGCAGGTGGTGCTTAGGGAAAATATTCCAGCACTGGTGCATGTGGCAGGTGCACACACCTATGTAGAATGGACATGAGCAATACATCTCAAAGAACACCAGTTACAGAACAGGTAACTGTCTTTTCTAGAGTGAATATTTCTTTGCTGTCTAGAAATAGCTGTGAAATCCATTGTAAAAAATTAGGGTAATGTTGGTCTGCATGGAGGATATAATGGCATACTACTGCCATTTTATTCAATGGGTAGAGATCTGTGCTGTGGACCTGAACCTTTCAAATGATTCCACATAATGCATTTTTTGCAGCGTATGTTAAGAACTTAATTTTTTAGAAAAATGGTATTTAAGGAAAGATTTACTCAAAAATAAAGTAATGCCAAACTCAAACATGTCTGTGCTATCTTAATTCAGTCCCCTGATCTCAAGCTGGTCTTAATCCATATGGTATATGTATTACGCTATCTTTAAACAGGTGCTTGCCTCATTTAGTGCGCTGGATGAACCACGCTCAGGGAATGAAATAGGATTGTATAGTGAATGAGGCTGTTTTCTTCCACCTTATGTGGAAGGTATGTAGTGAGGCAGAGAGCAAACGAATGAGGCAGGATGGCCATTTGAATGCTACACTGGAGCACTGCATTCTGTCTTTGCCAGGGAATTTTTGTGTAATTTTGGGCAACTCACTAGTGACCACAGTGGGATTCTTTTATAGGTGCCCAAATTGACACCAGGAGCAGTATGTGTAACTGATTTCTTTTTTTGAGTGCCTGCTCATTTTGATTCCACATTAGGGATGCATGTACTATTGTAAGAGATTTTTTTCCTCTGTGGTATCCATTGTACCACATGTCCTCTCAGTTTCTTCTTGCCACCCAAGACAGTTGTTCGAATGCCCCCTCTTCAGTGAGGCTTTTTCTCTGATTTTTGGACTGTGATTCATAATTTGTTAGTTAATAAAAGGGTAAATAGCCTCTGTGATTGAGGTACTCTTTGCTGCCAGGAGATGGGCATGCACCAAGCTTCAAGCCTTGTACTTCCTGTGGCAAACTTCTGCTTGGGTGTGACCTGCACTCCAGCTACTTGAAGTTCCTGGGAGAAGCTCATGTGAGGGACTCGTGCCAGTTTTGTCAGGACTTTAGACCTTGCAGAAAAAGGGATAGAGAAAGATGATGTGGCTTCCATGGACTTCAGTGAAGAAGGAGCCCCTTCTTTGATGCAAGCTGCTGCTCTCTCTCCCATCCCCATCCTCCCCTCCCCCCGCCCCAGATAGGGCCATCTCAGAGTGGAGCAGCTCGCTTCCACAGGATGACATCATGACCTCTGGGGCTTGAGACAGAGGAGTTTAAGGAATCATCCCATATCTCTATTGACATTCTGGCTGCAGTGGCTCCCTCCAAAGTGGCCTTACCATTAATGAAGCTGTAATGGTTCTGGTCAAGGCCCTATGGCAAACTCACTGCCTTCCGTCCCCCCACAAGGGGGCAGAAAAAATATTTTGTGCCAGCAAATTGGTATGAGTAATTATACTCCCCTGCTAGGATGGTTGTGTCATCAGTCAACGAGGGACAAGGTGAGTCTGACAAACGCTATCCCTTAACAAACGGACACAAAAAACCTGGGCCTATTTGAGAAGAAAGGTAGCCTACAACTGCATACCTCTAAGCAGCAAGCTTTACGACTATAATCTGTGGGACTCCTTAACCAAGTTTAAAGACACTCTGCCTCAGAACTCAAGGCAGGAATTCTCTGCCCTCTTGAAAGATAAGAATGTGTTCTCAAAGTGGCTTTTGGTGTGACCGATGTAGCAGGAACGTCTCTGTTGTCATCACAAGGCTATGATCTTGGCTCCAGCCCTCAAGACTTCCTCAGGAGGTCCAACAGTCCATCCCGAACTTTCCCCTCTGAAGGCTTCTCATAAGTCTTGGGGCAGACAGACTTGAAACTTCAAAGGCAACACTCAGATTCCTGAGCCTCTATTCTCCATGGACTTCCAGGAAGCACTTCAAGCCCCAACAACCACCTCCAAAACAGTAGTCCTTTTTAAAAAAAAAAAAAAAAAAAAAAAAAAAAATGGTGTCAACAGCTTCCTTCTATCTCAACCTCCAAGCTGACATCACATCAATGCCCCACTCGGCCAATGCAGGCCTTTTTTTTAAAATGCACATGGGTCGGCTATACCAATTCCCACTTCAGATCCTGCCTCCCCTTTATTTTTGGACTAGATGTTCCACTGCAGCCCATCATGGTCCTGTATAATATAGGACTGTTGGGTGATATGTACAGTGACAATCAGCTATATCCTTCAATCATCCCTCCTTCCAACCTTTTTGCCTGTCCCTCTTCAGGGACTCTTCTCACAAGCAACTCCCCATCAGGAGGTGCAGTCCCTTCTGTGGATCAGGGCCTTGGAGGAGGTTTCTCAAGACTTGAGAAGGAAGCAGTTTTACTCCCAATATTTTCTAATCCCAAAGGGCCAAGCCAGGCCTTCAGCCTACTCTGGACCTGCGTTGTCTCAAAAGGTATTTCAAGAAATCGAGGTTCTGCATTGTCTCCTTGGCCCACACCATTCTCTCCATGGATCCTGGGAACTGGTACACTCTCCTTGACTTAAAGGACATCTACTCTCACATTGCTTTCTTTCGTGGCAACAGAAGATTTCTCAGGTTTATTGTAAACCAATGCCACTACCAATTCACTGCTCTCCCATTCCACCTGTCTGTAGCTGCTAGCTCTTCACAACATGCATGGCAGTAGTAGCAGCCTTCCTCAGACAGTGAGGCTTTCAAGTCTACTTGAACATACATCATAGCATCAGCATGGTCCAAGCACCTTCTGATTGCTAAGCTGGTTGATAAATGAGAAAAAGTCAACTCTTGCTCCAGTTCAGAGAATAGAATTTATCGGGGCCGTGCTCAACTCAACACAAGACAGAGCCTTCTTTCCAGAAACCTGATTCCAGACTGTTAAAACTCTCATCCAAAGTCATCCTGTTATGACAGTCTGAGTTTGCCTCAAGATACTGGGGCACACGGCCTCAAACATTTACATGGTTTGGCATGCAGGGCTGTACCTTAGTCCCTCCAGATGTGATTAATGTCAGTGTACTCCTGGAAAAGACACCACTTGGACTTGGTGCTGTTCCACTCATGGTCCTCACCTCCCTGGACTGGTGGAAGGACCCAAGATTGGTAATGATGGGGGTACACTTTGCTCTATGGCCATCAGTGTTACTAGTCTTATGCATCAGACCTAGGTTGGGGAGCCCACCTCAACAACCTTAGGACTCAGAACCTATGGTCCCAGGAAGAACCGTCCCTGCACATAAATGTCAGGAAACTCAGAGCTATCCGCATAGCCTGCCAGATGTTCCTTCCATAGATCTTGGGCAAAGGTGGTACAAGTCCTGACGGACAATATCACAGCCATGTTCTGTTTCAACAAGTAGTAGTCGCAGGGAAATTCTGCAATTATTGCATTTGGAGCCATAGTAAAATTGCAAAATTTCTCCCAGGACTAACATAGGGGAGGAGCTCAATTCTCTATCCTTTGTCAGGATAGGCCATCCATCTTTGAGACTTCTGCATGAAGCACTTCATCCACCTCAAGGCATCACATCTCTTGGGAGCATGGAATTCACTGGTGGATTACCTCAGGAGATCTTTTCTTCTTCTTTGAGTGGTGTCCCCGTGGGTGCTCCACTGTAGGTGTCGGGCTTCTCCTGACGCCACAGATCAGAGATTCATCAGCAGTGGTCTGCTGGACTGTGCATGCATGTTAGGCACCTTGGGCCCTTCTTGCCATTTCTTGAAGCACGCAGTCTGGCTTCTGCCAGTTCCTCCTAACCATCCTCGGTTGCAGAAGGAGTGAGCTTCCTCTCGTCAGATCCTTTCAGAAGTTAAATAGTTGTTAGTTAATTGTTAGTTCATTATTGGGTTAATAGTTCTTCATTAATCTTAGCGGTTGGTCCACAGTTAGGGAAAAGGACATACAGATGTCTCAGTACTGCATGTCCAAAAAAAAACCCCAAACCCAAAACAAACATAAGAAAAGAAGAGAAAACCATCTGAGAGAAACCAAGCCTGGATTGCCCAGATTTAAAAATGTGACGCTTGGCGGGAGCCCCTGCCCGCTTCGGACGGGCACTCCCAGGGTGTGTCTAGTCTACACCTCTCTGTCGACAGAGAGATGTAGATTAAGCACGTTGAAACTGCTAATGAAGCAGGGATTTAAATATCCCGTGCTTGATTAGCATAAACATGGCTGCCGCTTTTTTCCAAACGGACTTTTTTCGAAAAAAAGGCAGTCTAGACGTGGATCTGTTGAAAATAAGCCCTTTTTTGACAGATCCTGTAAACCTCATATTTTGAGGAATACAAGATCTGTTGAAAAAGGGTTTATTTTCGACAGATCCACGTCTAGACTGCTGTTTTTTCGAAAAAACTCCCTTTCGAAAAAAAGTGGCGGCCATGTTTATACTAATCAAGTGCATGATATTTAAATCCCTGCTTCATTAGCAATTTTGACGTGCTTGATTTGCATCCCTCTGTCGACAGAGGGATGCAGTCTAGACGTAGCCCCATTGTATTAGGTGTCTCGGCGAGGGGCATATTCCCCAAAAGTGCCCTCACTGCTCCAAATTAACAGCGTGAGCATTAAGGGACAGGGAGATGAGGTTCAGAATGCTTTTATTTGATAAAACACTGCAGCCTTCACAAACGGAGCCCTCCCTGCCCAGGTTGGACTCGGTTAGAGCCGATAAGTGTGGCAGGCTGTCTCGCCACGGTCTTGCACTTCTGCGAAGAAGAGGCCCTCTCCGACTTGAACCCTTCCACTGACCTGTATTAGCATTGGAGACAAGCCGGGCACTTCAGATATAGCTCCCACTCACTGCCCTGATAAAATGAAGCCAAGCCGAAGTACGTCGGCACCGGGGCTGAGCCCAGTGCAAAAACCAATGGCATCTGCGGCACCGCTATCAGCGTCGGCGCAGGACTTGGCACCAATACTCACATCGGCATCGACATTGCACCCGGTACTGGCAGCGTGTTCGGAACCATTGGTACATGACACACCGGCACCGTCCTCCGCACCACAGTCGGCACTGGCACCTCAGTTGGCACTGAGCAGACCTCCTACTTCTCAGTCTACAGATGAGTCTGCATTAGCTCATTTGTCGGCACCAGCTAAGGCCCATCATAAAACAGGCAGGGTCACTACTCCCTTCCACAGCCTGGAATATATCACATTTTCCCTGGAGCCTCTTTCTCCCTCACTGGTATCATTGGCCCCACCTGCTGACCCTCTGTGGCATCGTACTATCACTGAATACCACGGTACAATGGCACGCAGTTCTCTCTCACCTAATTAGTACTATTGGCACAGATGCAAATATCTATCTCCTATGTCATCAAGTCACAGATCCAGGTCACCTAGATCACCCACACTTTCAGCATATATTCACTACCATGACAATCGTAGGAGCACATTCTCCTCCAGAAATTCCTCACCTGTCAGACCACGGTCACGTCTACTATGAACACCATTGCCCAGCACATCATTCCATCTTGTCTCACTATTCCTGGTGTTGGTCACCTTGCTGCTACCAATCAGAGTCCAGATGATGCCGTGTCAACTCACCTACTCCAGCCAACACACAACCTCCCATTCCCCCACAAAGCACATCCCAACCACCTCAACACTCTGAACCCAAAGAAGGTCAACTCTCTGACCACGAACAACCGCAGGGAGTTTCTCCAATGGATTCATCATCTTCTCCCGACGAGGTTATATTTCCAGGAGACTTATCACCGACTTATGATTTCTGACAGTTTCAGACCTTTTTAAGTGAGTTGCGGACAGTCAGGAGGTCCAACTTACTGAGGTGCAGGAGAAGCAGCACCATCTTTTAAAAAACTTACAGCCCCCTCAAAAATCTAAGGTCACCTTTCTCATCGACAAGGCTATTTTAGAAGTGGCGGGCAACATACGGCAAACACTGGCTTCAGTCCCTGCAACCAACAAGAGGGCGGATAAGAAATACTTCGTTCCCGCTAAAGGGATGGATTTCCTCTTCACACACCCGCAACCTAACTCCCTTGTAGTTGACACAGCACAGCAGAGGGCTAAGGCCCCACCACATAAGAACAGTACCAATGACAAAGACAGTAAAAGGTTGGATCTTTTCAGTAGAAAGGTTTATTCATTGGCTACTTTAATGGTGAGAATGGCCAACTATGTGGCTCTCCTGGTGAATCATAACTTTGATAATTATACAAAACTAACCACACTTATAGAGCACCTCCTGGATAGCAAACAGCAGATTCTAAAGTCTGTGGTACAGGAGGGGTACACTGCTTCCCATAGGGCCCTTCAAATTGCGCTTGACATCACTGACACAGCTGCATGATCTACCGCAACCTCAGTGGTAATGCACAGAGTTTCATGGCTTCAGTCTGTAGAAGTATCCAAAGAATTGAAATCAAAGGTGGAGGACCTCCCCTTTGATAGACAAGAACTATTCACTGAAAAAACTGATGAAGTCCTCCATGCCAGCAAGGACCCAAGAACTACGTTAAGAACATTGGGCATGTATGCGCCACTGTACAGATGCAAATGTTATGCCCCATATCAGAGGCACAGGTCCTTCCCTTATTCTGCACTTCAACATAGCGCATTCGACCAGCACCATCCCAGACAGCGCCCACAAAAGTGATGTTACCAGAACAGGACGTCCAACTAGCAGAATAACCAGCAGTAAGTTTGACGCGCTGGTCGAGAGTCTGCAAACAGTTTCACTTATTGGTCATAAATGTGAAGAGGCCTGGTTATTTCATCATGGCCTAACACCATTCCAACCATCACCACTAATTGATGGGTTTTCGAGGTAGTAACATCCAGTTACTTGATTCCCTTCACTTCTCTCTCTCCCTCCTCCCTCCCCACCCTCCCTGTCCCTCTTCAGAGACCCTTCTCATGAGACTTTTCTGAGACAAGAGGTTCTGCAGTCTCCTCACCTGCAGTCAGGTGGATGGAGGCCAATCCTAGACCTCCGCCGACTCAACTGACATCTTTGCAAACAGAGATTCGGGATGGTGACTTTAGCATTGATTATCCCAGCTCTAGATAGTGGGGATTGGTTTGTGTCCTTTGACCTGCAGGACGCCTACTTTCATGTCACAATTCATCCGGTGCACACGCGTTTCCTAAGATTTGTCGTCGGATCCGAACGCTTCCAATACCGAGTTTTACCCTTCAGCCTGTCTTTGGCATCCAGAGTGTTTTTGAAGACACTTGTGGTTGTCATGGCCCACCTCCGTCGAGCTGGGATCATTATCTTCCCCTATCTCGATGACTGCTTGATCATGGGCCCATCCTTCGATGATGCTTCAATCCACTATTATGTTGTGGGCAGTCTTCGAAGCTCTTGGTCTTCCAAAAATCAACTTCCAAAAATCATCCATGACACCACAACAGTCTCTGGAATTCATCGGTGCTCGTCTAGACTCGTCCCCTGCCTAAGCGTACCTACTGTTACACAAATTTCAAGCTATTAAGGATCTTGTTCAGATCCTCTCCACATGCCCCATGATTTCCATACTTACCTGCCTCCAACTCATGGGGCACATGGTGGCTACCACATATGTCATAGCACATGCAAGGCTTCATCTGCGGGTCATAGCCGCGGTCTACGACCTGGGCAAACATGATGTGCACAGGTGCATTACAGTGCCACCAAAAGTTGTGAAGTCCTTGGCTTGGTGGACCATCCCCACCAAAATGTTAGCTAGTGTACCCTTCCACCAGCCTCAACCCACGATGCAAATTATGACTGATGTATCTTTGGTAGGCTGGGGAGCACATGTTAAAGGCCATCGTGTGCAGAACCACTGATCCATAAAAGAAACCTCCCATCATATCAATCTCCTAGAATTGAGAGTCCAGTCCCCTGCCCAAAGCAGGACCAATTCCAACTAAATCATCCCAGCCAGGGCTTTGTCAAGCCAAGACTTAAAAACCTCTAGGGATGGAGATTCCACCACCTCCCTAGGTAACTCATCGTCCCATCCTTTAATTCAATATGGCAATTCCTATCTTTCTGAATTGTGAGTACATTAATTACCACAAGGCAGGGAATTCAGCACTTTCCATTCTACCTAATGCTACAGCCCATCAGTGCCTTTGGAATGCTCCTATCCCCACAGTCTGACTGCTGAGGTTGACAGTCCACCCTAGTTTCATGCTTCACAGGCAAATGCACGACTAGTAAAAATAAAGCTGCTTTCATCCATGTGGGAATCATGAGAATTTAAGTGAAACTGGTGCAGAAGATATTCTGTTTTGCTGTTTAAACATAAATCATCCATGTTAGCCCTTTCCCTCCTCACATAAGCAGAGACTTTTCATGAGGGCCCATTATCTCCCACAGAGGATGCAATCAGACCCAAAATTCTTTATTAACAAAATTTTTAAAAAAAGCTTTGCTGTTGTGCAAGTTACGAGGATCTATGAAGGAAAAACTGGAAGAGACAATTGCCTGCAAACTGCACTGACAGGGCAGAACAGAAGAAATGGCTGTTGCTTGGACCAGCACAATGTTCAGTTACTGTTTAGAGGATATGTAGGGGGCTGGAGCTGGAGCTGGAGCTGGAGAGCTTCCAATATCCCATTGTGCCTAAGGCTGTGAAAGCCTTAGTTAGAAACTGCTACCACATAGCAACCAATTTTCTAACAAGCACCAGAGCATCCTTTCTCAGGAAAAATTTGTGGTAGGGTTTTTTTGGGAAATTAAATTATGTTGCCTTTGTAGAAATTCACTGGTTCTGAGTTTCATGCATGTACTATCGCTACTATTAGGTATTGCTGTAGATGGCAGAGTGAAGGATGAGCTGGGTCTTACTTGGTGTTTAAGAACCTGATGCTGTGCATCTCTCACCTCTTGAAGTCAAAGGAAGTTCTGTGCATGGATGACTTGTAGAATCGTGACCTGAGAGATACAGACAAGGAAGTGGCTTGCATTTGTCTTGCCTGGGACAAAGTCCGACAGCAAACAGAAGAATGTTTATTTCCTGAAATAGCCCACTCAGCCTTCTCCACCTGTGTCTTAACGTCCGTGATAATAAATGTGCTGATGCTGAAGAAGACAGTGTCACTTGAAGGGCAGATGCTCCATCAGGTGGAAAGAGAAACTAAAAAGTCAAGCTTTTGTGATTTCAGAACCCAGTGAAGGTGACAGAAGCAGCCCAGTATATTGCACTGTTTGCAAACATCTCATGTATTTTATTAGTTAAAAAACTTAGGTTTTGATCCTGTCTTCCTTACTCAGGCAAAACTGTCAGTGAAGTCGGATAGGAACAGCAGACCAGGTCCTGAAATTGCTCCTTGAGAACATGTCAACCCATTCCCACCCTTTGAGGGATCCAGGAGAGTTTTTGGGTAATTGGCTTCACGTGGGTCCGTTTGAACCAAATTCAATTGGAAATAGCTCAAAATACCAACTTTCAGTGATTTCTTTTCCCTAGAGTTACATGTTATTTCAATACAAAACTGAAAATTGGCCCAGGTTCCTTCCCGTACTTGCTATCTACCTAGGGATTTCCACTACAGTAGCTCAGCAGTTATGTCTAGAATCACACACTAGTATTTTCACTCCAATATTGATCACTGATCTTCAGAGAAGCCAGGGCACACAGGCATGTGTGGATAAGTGCTCCTTCCCTGTCTGGAACTGGACCCCTTCTTTCCAGTCAGACTATGGATCTTGAGTGGTGACAAAAGTTCCTCCCATTGGCTCCCTCCCAGAGGCCCTTCCATCAGCCCCAGCAAGAGTCTGTATGGCCTTCCGTTCTTGATATTACATACTTGTGTCTTCAATATGCACTGTGTGCTCTATGTGTCCATGTGCCCTTTCTTCTCTTTGCTTTCTTCTCTTCTCCCATTTTTGTCATCATTTGTACCCTTCCCTTACCACCTCTTCTTCCTGCTCCCATCTTGTCCAAACCCCTCATTGTCTCCTGTGCACTTAGATACATATTAAATTACTACTAAAATGTTAATGCAAAACCCCCTACAGCCAAAAAACATAACCTTTGGCATAACCCCAAGTCAACAAATTAACTTCTCTTTGTGTCTCTTCCACTCCCTTCCAGCCTCCTAGGGTTTTGCCTTCCTTTGTCCTGATTTATATTGTAGTCTGTATGTACCAGAGACTGGGGTTGTCCACTGCTGATCGTCCCATTACTGCACGGCAATGCAGTCCCAGCAGTCGGAACTGGTCTTCCTCTGCCAGAAGTGGCATTCAACAGTGTCCAGGAGGTTTGGCACATCTCCAGGACCTGGGCGAGGGGTTCCTTTTGTTTGCGCTGGTTGTCCTCCTGCTAGAGCAGTGTTCGGGCAGTCTGGACGAACTGCGCCATGAGGTGCAGCATGAGGACTGTGAGCATGGCACTGCTTTGCAGCAGCTCCAGCTCCCTGGTGTCAGTGCTGTGGTGTCCGCAAGGGCAACCAGAGCACACTGTGTCCGTTTGGTGTCCCGCGAGTAGGGAGGCGGGGAGGAGTGGCGTGTCAGACACATCCATAAAGAGGAGCCCCTGAATGCACACGCCACAGCTTGCCTGACCAAGCAGTCACAGGAAGTGTCAGCCCTCCTGGTGCCCTCCCCGGAGTGCTTCCGGGGGCTCTAAATCTGTGGCAGGCTCCAATCAGTGTGGACATGCTATTTTGATGCTCCCCCATAGTGGGGATGTGGTATTTTGACTTTGTTATTTCAGGAGTTATTTTGATTTTACATATTTTGAAATTATTTCCTGGTGTAGACATGCCCTCAGTGCTCTATGTAAATGGCCTAAATTAGGGAAGTAGCTAACAGTGCTGGGAGCCCCTTATAATGGTGCTTTAACTTGCTGTGCTCAGGGTGTGTGTTTTTTCACACCCCTTAGCAAGAAAGTTGCAGTGCAATAAAGTGACAGAGTAGATATGGTCTAAGGATCAGAGCAGTGCTAAGTTTTTGTATGAGCAGCTGGGTTTTGCTGTGTGGTAGAATGGCTAGTGGAAAGCAAATGAAAGACATAGAATCAACAACTGATGCTATGAAGGAGAACTAATGAAAGTAACACTGAGAGCATGAGGCCAAAGGGGAAGAAGAGACTCTTATTTGTGATTAGTTTTGGAAGGGGTATAGGGACAGAAAGATACAAGAGCGAAAAAAGTCTTTATAGTCACAGCTGTGGAGGGAGTCAAGAAAAGTTAAGAGGCAGATCATAATGTGATTGTGGATGTTTATGTGAAACCCTGCCCTCTGCTGGACAGACTTAATTTTGTGAAGGTATTTGTGGTTCTAGTCCCTTAAAATTAGAAGCTATGCAGGGGTAGGGCAGTGGTTCTCAAATGGTTTGTGTTAGCAACGTCTTTCACATGCAATTTTCTGAGCAAGAAATTAAAATCACAAGTTTACTTTTAATGCTATTTTACATGCTTAATTTAGAACTATTTAAAACTAATTTAACTTTGCTCAACATTTATAAATTAAGACTAAGCCACATTTTTATCAAATTATTGTTAAAATAACACTGCTGGTTATAAATTGTTACTGATAAGATGAATTTTCTTTTAATTCTTGACATTAATTAATCAATGCAGCCTGAAAATCAGTGAAATGGATGATGCTGTTTATTTGACACAAGACATTTTGTTCTTGGCCTTGTGTTAGAAAGAGTACATCTAATGTCATCCTTCACATCAAGCCAGTTTCAGGACTTTATTTTTATTGGGAGAAGGCTGGAGAACCCAGTCTTGCATTTGTAGGTAGGTGGGATATAGCAGATTTCACAGGGAGAGCCCAGATTTCACATGTTTTTCATGTGAATTTGGTAAGGCCTTAATCATGTTGATAAACTGTTCCTGTCTTCACTACATAACTATTCAGCCATCACAATGAAAAGGTTCCTTAGCTGGAAATGAAGTACTTCTGTTAGCACTAGGAATTAGCGTGAGAGCTCTTAATGAAGGGCTCTCAGATGTTCACTGTTCACTGACTTGAGAGCACTATCAGTGTTGATTTCCTTCTCTTCGCTGAATGAAGTAAGTATGGGAAATATGTCATATCTATGGCCAACTTACTGCGCCACTAATATAAATTTATCTGGAATGTTCTGGTTTTATTAGTCAGGACTATCAATGCTGAGTGTTTTCCCTGAAGTGACAGGTTGAGGTCATTAAATTTATCAAAGATCTCAAGCAGAGAAGCCATTTCATGTCATTGAACTTTTTATTCAACTTGTGTTTCTCTTTTTGCAGGAAAAAGTCTGCCATCACTTTATGAAGTATAAAAACACACTTAAATGCATGTTCCCTAGAAAGCCATCACAGACATGAGTGTGGAAAAGTAGAATTTTGTATTCATTGCCCATTTTGTTGCAGAGCTCTCAAAAGAGACAACCATTCAGGACATATGCTTTTAATGAAATTCACTGTCCCTATAACAGCATCTACTACAGTGTTAAAGTATACTGGCAAGGTACTTTACAGCTAGGGTCTGATGATGAATTCCACAATAAGTGACAGTCACGTTAGGTGATGTGCAATTTACCTTCTTCTGAAAACCAGACTGTGCATGCATCATGGCTGGAGCACCATCGATACAGAGACCACAAAGATTTCTCTATTTCAAGGCCATTGCTTTTAAAAAAGGCATTCTCCTTATTGAAAATGTCCTGTGCTGTTGAGGTTATTTTGAAGTTGTTCACTGAATAAGAACTCATCCTTAACATCCCTGGCATTAGCATACTGTATGAACTATCAATTGTGCACAGTTAGTGACATTAGTATTTTACTGATCAAGTTGCTAGCTGAACATACTGAAAGCAAAATGTTTAATTACATGCACAGCTTGTTCTTTGATATCTTCAAACATTGCACACATCCTGTGTTTCACAGTATCACTCAACATAGAAAGCACATTAAGCTTTTTGGCAGTATCATTGCTAAACATAAATGACACAATATTTTTGCACGCTAGCAGAACAAGCTTCTCACTTATCATATGTGGGTTCTTGGCACGGGCAATTTGAGACACAACATAAGAGGTCTCCACAGCTCTTATTCGTCATCTACACCAAGCCTGGATTTCTTGGTCACTACTTCTCTGCATTTGCAAAACCCACGTTTTGACTTCTATGCTTGGGATGTCTAATTTGAAGATGTCGCTGCAGTTTGCATGGCTTCATCAATTCAGCAGCCAAAATTTTGCAGCAAATGACACATTGCAGGTTTTCAATATTTGAGGTAATAATGCTGGTAAAATCATGTTTAATGTAAGTCTCGAGGTAATTTTGCTTTTTAGCAGCTTTAGGAGTAGAGATGGCCATTATTTTCAGGAGAAAGTGAGTGCTTGTGTGTGTCAAATTATAAATTCCTTTTTTTTCTGATCTCAGTGTTCTGGTTGGTCTGTGATTTAATTCATCTCTTCAGCTGCTGAGCATTCAAGCCTTAAACTGTCTCATTCCCCCCGGCTGGCCTTAGGGAAAACAGAACACTAGGTGACCTTCTTTTTTGGTGCCCTTTCCATGGAGATAGAGCTGAGCTGGCAGGACTGGGGCTGACAGCTTGTGACCCCATGTAATTACCTCATGACCCCCTAAAAGGGGTCACAACCCTCATTTTGAGAACCCCCTCCTTGTAGTGTAAATCTTTTTGCCATTGAGAGCTAATAGAGTTTCTCCTGGTAGCTCAAGTGATGGAAGTTAGTCTTTTTTTGAGAGAAAAGTCCTTAGTTCTCCATCCTATTTTATATGTGCGTGCTTTGGCTATTTGACTATCATCCCTCGACAATGCTTATTACTGCACAGATACACCCACAAACAGTTCCTGGCTCAGAAAGTTAGTGGCTCCTCATTTGAATTAGTTACCATGCAAGTCTCATCAGAGCCTCAAAAGAAGGGCAATATTGCCGGTTCCCAGGCTTGGTGACACAATGTTCTCTTTGCAAAATATTCAGCGGTTGAAAGGCAGATGAGTTTTCCCTTAGTTTTTTCTTGCCAAGCCAAACCTCCAGGAAAAAATGTGGCATTATTAGGTATATGAAATAGTTGTAAAGGGTTGGGCAGCATTTAACTATCTGTCACAGTGTAGGCCTAATCACGTTGTTGCCCTAGGTAAGCTGCTATAGCATATTATGTGAATCTGCTTCCTATTTTGGTGCATTTATTGAGTTAGCTTAAAGCCAACATATTTACATTCCTGTTAAGTAGTGTTTTCTTAACATTTAACCCAGTATTTTTCCTGTTTTCCTTCTTTTCTCTATTCCAGGGGTGGGCAATAATTTTCAAAGGCGGGCCACTCCCTGATTTTGATATGTGGTCACAGGCCAGCTTGACCTTGGGCAGAAGGATGGGGCTGGGGGCTACAGAGAGAGAAAGAGTGTGAGAAAGAGAGACACTGTGTGTGACACAGACTTTGTGACACAGATTGAATGGGTATGGCACAGAGATGGGGGAGTGTGTGTGACAGTGACTGTGTGTGTGGCACAGACTGGGGGTGTGTGACAGTGATACAGAATGTGTGTGTGCTGGCTGCTGCTGGGTAAATTTCTGAGAGAAGCCATGTGCTGCCTCTTTAAGACAGGGAAAGCTATGCTGCTCTGGACTCCCTCTCCCTTGCTCTGCAGAGATGGGAAAGGGGGAAAGTGGTTGTGTGTGTGTGTGTGTGTGTGTGTGTGTGTGTGTGTGTGTGTGTGTGTGTGTGTGTGTGTGTGTGGAGAGAGAGAGAGAGAGAGAGACGGGGGCAGGAGAGAAAGCACAAGCACTGAAATCTTAGAAACAGTGCACTGCCTCTTAAGGCAGGCACTCCTCTGAGTCACTTACCAACCATGTGCCAGTCTGAAGTATGTATCTCCCTCTTTCTGATCCCTGCTCTGCAAGAATGGGGTACAGAGGCAGGGAGACAACCTGATTTTATCACTCCCTTCTCTCCTCCACCTCCCTCCCCCCACTCTGCACAGCCAGCAGGAGAATCCTGGGAGCAACTCTGCAGCAAGACAGAGCAGGGTTGGAGAAGGGCAGCTGAACACACATTGCTGGCTGTAAGTATGCACCTCTGCTAATCAGCGGAGCAGGCCGGAGAGAAATGCTTGGTGGGCTGGAACCAGCCCCTGGGCCTGATTTTGCCCACCCCTGCTCTCTTCTCCCTTGGATCTATCCTGCTTTCTCTCTCACCTTCACCATCAGTCACTTTTTTTATTCCCATTCATGTCACTTATGCCATCTGCACTCTTTGTGCCCCATAACAAACTTGCTCTTCCGCTCTGTCACATTCTCTTCTGCCTAGTACTCCATCTTGCCAATGCACTCCCACTGAACAGAGCAGCAGGCGGGTGAGATGATTCAGAATCACTGGGCATTCTTGGACCTATGTAAATGGTGTTGTCCAGGAATCACTCTTAACTTATTAATTCCAGTGGAAGGTGAGGGTTCTTGTCTGTACAAATCAAGGGAGGGGAGAAGCGGATGGGTGTTTTCCCTCCCCTCCCTTCTCACTCCCATCAGTCACTAGGGGAGTAGCAGTGAATTTCTAGGTCTGTATAGTTGTTATGAACCTATATGAAGAAATTTGTCAGATGTTTCCCCACATAAGCTGAGCGCTCTGGACAGCTGCCAGGGGGTCATGTTCACATTTGGATGGATTTAAAGTCATTTTTAATTAGAAAAAAGCAGAGGACAATAACCCTAAACCAGCAGAATATACAGAAAACACTCCATTTCAAAACTGCCCTTTGTCAACATAACTCCTTCTTATTGCCCCTCTTCCATCATTTCCTCCTCCCCGCAAGGCTGATTGCTTCCTTATTACCCCTCTTCTTCCTCCCTTTCTTTCCTCTTGCACCTTCATGGCTGCTTCTCTTTCTGCCTCATTACCCTCTCCTCTCCATGGCTCCTTCACTTCCTGCTCCTGGCTGCTTCACTTTTCTACCACTTGCCTCTGTTTGAGTGCCTCCAAGATTTGGGTGCTTGACCTGAGAGACCACGAGCCTATCTTTGTGAGGTGTTGAGCACTGCAGATCCCACTCATGTCAGCTAGAGCTGTGGGCACTTTCTGCATATTTGGAAAAATCAGGTCCCAAAAGGGAGACACCCAAAAGCAGAGGCTGCTTTTGAAAATTCTGATGCAAAAGGCTTGACATTTCACTTCGGTGGCAAGAGAGGAAGCAAATGAAAGGAATGGGGGAGAGGTGAGGGGAGCAAAGCTAGAGCTATTCCTTGGGGACTAAAAGAGGCTGGTAACCAAAGCAGCACTGTTTAATCAACCAATGTATCACGAGTTTATTGCCAACACTATGAATTTAAGTAGCCTACATTTAAAAAAAGGCAAATGCTAGCAAACTAGTGATGTCTTCCCTTTGCCCTTCTAGAATTTTTCCTAGGTGGTTGTTGCTAGTATTCATGGAGACCTGACTCTCTTGCCTTGCACCCTGTGTACTCACTCACAGCAGTGCAGAGTGAGTGGACAGTGGTCATTCTGACTGGATAACATTTAACAGATGCTTTGCACTGATAAACTACCTAAGCAAGATACAGGGCAGTGAAGAATAAACTGTCCCTCTCCAAGCTGACCGGTGGCAAACTAGCATCCCTTTCTCCTGCTTTTTGGCTCTCTCCAATTTTGCAAGAGGCTAGCAAGTCTCATCAAGAAAACAAGGAAAGTGAGCATAAGAATTTTCTCCTTTTAATTTTTCCATTAAATACTGCAAGGTGACAAGAAGCCAGGGCCCAGCGGCAGATGGGAAGGATGTCCTAGTGACTGGGCAGCCAGCCTGAGACCCAGGATCAATGTCCAGTTCTGCTGCATGCTTCCTGTGTGACCCTGAATATGTCACTTAGTTTCTGTGCCTCAGTTTCCCATCTGTAAATGGGAATAATAGCCCTGCCCTGCCTCAGAGGGGCATTGTGAGGATACAAACCTTGCATATTCTGAGGTACTCAGATATTGTGCTGATGGGTGCCCAATAAGATCTGAACTAGATAGTTTTCCCAGTTGATTGTATGATAAATAAAATTTAGAAGTATGTGCATCACTGCTAGACTCTGACTTTTGCCCCTTCCCACATTCCTTTCAGTAGGACATGAGTGCTGTGCTAACTGTTTAGTTCAAGCTATATTATAGGTAAATGTTACCTATAAATGTTCTGGTCCTACCATTTGTTCTCCAATTTGCACACAATTTCTACACCTAATAAAAGTAAATGTCCTCTTCATTTAATAAACAGCAAACTAGTCCCAGCTCTATCCCCATCATGCCACTAGGATACTATAGAAAGATAACTCTAAAAATCCCATTCTATAACTAGCCACTTACAAACAGACAAAAAACAGGACAAAATGGCTCTTAAACTACTTTTCCCTGAATACCGCTGGTCTGGGGGTAGGAATTATGTCCTCTTCCTAGGCATTAAGGTTTCATTCAGCCATACCTGTGGGTTACTTTGTAGGGGAATGCCTACTGGAAGAAGAGCACCTGAGATGGCAACTTGGTTCTACCTCTCACTGATCATACTGTGACACAATCAAACATATGGACCCCATCAACACCACCATGCTAAGGTGGTTCTTTGATGATCAGCCCCTAGTTTGGGTTACTCCGCAGAAATAGCTCCTTTGATGATGTCTCCCCAATCCATGGAACGTGCAGGCTTTTCAAGCATCTCTCTTGCTCAGTGTATCCCTAGTTTCAAATTAGGGTCTATGTGTTTCGTGTCACACCAAAACAACAGAGACTTTGTTGATTAGGGAAAGGAAGAATAAAACTGCACCTGTGCATTTCTCTGTAGTAACCTTAGGATCTCAGGCTCCAGCCACCTCTTTCTGGCTTTAGTCTCCCAACCTGTGTGACTTTATTTTTAATCAGTAGGAGGAGTGGTAGGAGCAGTGACACAGTTTTTTCTCCTGTCCATCTGCTATCGATACCTAGCACTCTGGGCAGCGGTTCCCAGGGGCAGGGCCGCGGACCGGCGCCGGGCCATGTTCCCGCTAATGTGCGCGCCGGAGCGCCCGGCTGCTCTGGGGCGGGGCCACGTGGCGGGCGCCCTGGCTCTAGCTTCGGCCCGTCCTCAGGCCGGAGCTGCGCGGCGGCGGCGGCCCCAGTCGGGGCTGGAGCCGCGTGGCCGGGGCGGGGGGTCCAGTCGGCGGGCGGGGTCCACGTGCGGGCGGAGCTGCAGCAGGACGAGCCGCCAGCGTCGAGGGGGAGGCTGGAGCCGCATCGCCGGCCCCGCGCGCGGATCCCGCCCGCACTGTGCAGGGGTGAGTGCAGCTCCCGCCCGCGCCCTGCCCTGGCCGGCGGGGAGCCCCGGGAGTCGCCGCGTCCGGCCCGGAGTTGTGGCGCGACTCTCCCGCGCAGCGCCCCCCCGGCAAACGCCGGGCCCTTAACCCCGGTGCAAGCGCCTCCCCGCGCTGGGACCCGCCACCCGCTGCCCAGTCCCCGCGTGGGCAGCTCCAGCAGCCTGCTGCCCCTCTGCCCGGCCTCGGACTGCTGAATTGGGGGTGTTTTGAGGGGTTGGGGCTCTAAGCGGTCGGGAGCTTAACACTGGGGCGGGGCACCGGGGCGTCTGGGTGAGGAGCTGGCATTGGGGGGCTTCGGAGGTGGGGCCAGTAGTGGCGGGGTCCCAGGGGCAGGGCTGGCACGGGGGCTGTGGGGAATGGGGATAATACTGGGGACGGGTCTGGCACCAGAGGGCATGAGGGGTTGGGTACAGTGGGGCTCTGGAAACAGGAGGCTGGTACTGTGGGTCTCGTGGTGGGGGGCTCTAAGCCTTAAGGAGTGGGGGACTGGCGGAGCTGAAGCCAGCAGTTTGCAGTGGCTGTGGGGGCTGGGGCTTTCGGTGGATGGGTGACATTTTATTTGCACATTCATTATTTGTGTAACAAATATGCAAATAAAACGTTACCGGTCCACCAAAAGTTGGTGAATGTGTTTGCCAGTCCTCAGTATAAAAAAAGATGGGAACCACTGCCCTAGTGTACAGAGTGTAAGCCGGTGCGAGGGGGGTAGGGAAAGGAGAGACACCAACACTTCAAGGTGTACTTTAGGTCCAACGGCTTTGCCTTTTTGGAGCTCCCCATTCTCTCTTGGCTGGGTTGCTTGGGGCAGGGCCAAGGAGACTGAAACCTAAGAATGGTCTGAGATGACTTATGGACAATCTGGTCCTGGGATCATCCCAGATGGGTTTGTGGGGGTGCTTGATGTGCCACGATCTATTATCAATCCCTGCCAAGAATTACAATGGGTGTTTTGACGTGGATACATATCCCATGGGGACTAGGGTGGGAACCACCCACACACTTCATGCAGGTCAATGGGTGGCAATGAGATGGTAATACCAATGCCTGTAATTAATCACCCAGAGCTCTCAAAGCACTTCACAGAAGCTGGCCAGTATCACAGTCATTCTGGGCCAGCACTGGAAGGATTCTCTCAAAGCAAAGATGAAAGGTTCGGGCTTGCTCTTTCTAATCCCCCAGAACACTCCCTCCCCCAGTGAGTGCATGTTTGGTCAAAAGTAAGACCTGATCTGGCTGGACTTAGGGCTGCTGCTATGTATAGGCTTGTTCACCCCTTGAGAAACCTGTCTGAGTCTTATGAAGGTGCAAGTTTGGTCAAAAGGCAAGAGCTACCATTTGAGGAAAAAAAGGTTTATTTGAATTTTTATAAAAGGAAAGAGGTTTTGAATACATTATAAATATTCTGCCACTTGTGTAACCGTTTAAATAAATAAATAAATACTGCAATATAAACAAGTACTTTCTTCTTAAAAGCTGGTGATGGCCAGCACCCCTTTAGAACCATGAACTCTCAAATCCCACTTTTGTTCTGTAGGGTTACATTTATGCTTTGAGGCACAAGCCAATCTACATTTCCTCTTAGCACACAGGGACCAAATGGCCCCAATTAAATACATTATTCTCCATTGATAAACAACCTTTTTTCCCCATCCCAGCCCCCCATCATTTCTTGTGTGTATGGTTGTAGTGTAATATATTACACCAGGATGGAGTTCTACAACTCTTACTTACACAAGCCTTTACACTCATTGACTCATGTCCTAGAGACCTCCTTGAAGTCAATGGAGACAATTTACACCAGCTAAACATCTGCTGGATATTCAGCATAAATTCAGCAGGATCACTCATGTGACTATGGGTTGCAGTATACGCCCTTAATTTAGATTATGGACTTGATTTGCTCCTTGTATGTTGGTGTAATCAGAAGCAACTCCACTAAAGCAAACAATTACATTGGTATGAAAGGAGAACTGGGCCCTGCTAGAATATGCATTTATTCTTAATGCTCAACTCTCAATCCATCTTAAATCATTAAAGGAGAATGATTTTTCATTTAGGCTATTGCAGGTGTTAATTCCACTTAAAGGTACCAGAAAAGTGCCAAAGTGCATGCAATCTTTCTCTCATAACTATTATTGCAAACCAGAGTTCTCTGGGAGCAAAGTCCGATTAGAAAGGCATGGGAATCAAGTGAAATTATTAAAAATATAATATATAAATAGTTCTACCTGCCCAGCATGGTCGTGCTAAAATTTAGATGGTAAGAAATTTACCAATTTACCAAAATGTAGATGGTAAGAACCTCTCCCTCATCCTTTTAGACTTGAGTTTTCCTTTTGAAACTAAATTGTATTTGTTGTTGGTTTAAAGAATTTTCCTATTTTTGGAACACTGGACCTGATTCTTCTCTCATATATGCTGGTGTAAATCAGGAGTAATTCCATTGAAATCAATGGGCTTACACAGTTAAAACTGCTGAGAGAGCAGAAACAGGCCCAAAGTCTATTCCAGATCAAACTTTGATGGTAAAGGCATGTAGAGAGCAAAAGATAACTTGCAAGGCAGCTCCTTTGCTCACTTGTCAATCCAGAGCAATTCCACTGAAAGCAATGCTCCTTACTCTGATACTACTTCTGGTGTAACTCCATTGCTTCAATGCAGTTAACTTTTGATGGTCATAAGTGTGAGATCAAAATAAGGCTTGCTGTATCTTATAGATGCCCCTACAGCCGAGATCTTTTTTACAGTATTAGCATGTCTAAGGGCTGTTAAATATATGCAGCTAAATCTGTACTGGGAGGAGAAAATGCCCAGATAAAGAAACATAGATTCTTTGATGTGTACACCGTACGTGCTAACCTGTTCCATGCACTAGTATCACAATTTGTTATTTCTGATATTTCCTATTTTTTCTGCGTTGAAATTCTAAGACTATAAGGGTATGTCTACACTAGACTTCGAACCAGGGTGGCTAATGTAGGCATTCGAACTTGCAAATGAAGCCCGGGATTTAAATATCCCGGGCTTCACTTGCATGTTCGGCGGTACCATTTTTAAATCTTAGTTCGAACTGACTGCCCGCGGCTACAAGCGGCAGTCAGAAGTTAATCCGAACTAAATCCTTAGTTCGGATTAACTGTTACACACCTGCAATGAGGTGTAACAGTTAATCCGAACTAACGACTTAGTTCGGATTAACTTCTGACTGCCGCGTGTAGCCGCGGGCAGTCAGTTCGAACTAAGGGGATTTAAAAATGGCGCCCGCCCGGAAACATGCTAATGAAGCCCGGGATATTTAAATCCCGGGCTTCATTTGTAAGTTCGAATGCCTACATTAGCCACCCTGGTTCGAACTAGGGGGCTAGTGTAGTCATACCCTAACTCTTCTCTCTGTATTTATACACCTCTCTTCTGGGACACAGTTGACCACCAGAAGTATGGTATAGAACGAGTTATGAACAAAACAAGTAGAAAAGCTACGTGAATTTTTCCATACCTCAAAGTAATTTTAGTTTGGGTTTAGTTTGAGCCAGTTCTTATTGTATTCCAACTAGTATGTCAGTTATTAGGACCAAATTCTCCCATCGTTTACTTTACTTTTACACCAGCGTAACTCCTTTAACTGCTGATTCTCACTAGTGTGAGATGAGACTCAGCCTCTAATCTTAATTACCAAAAATTTACATAATAAACTTTCTGTATAATACCCAATCATTTATGTACACTGCTGTGCTTGTGCAGCCTCCTGACCTAGAGTTTGAAGAGTAGATTAGAAGCAAACTTCCCCTGTCTATGAGCTTCAGAGGGGTAGCTGAGATAGTCTAGTAGCACCTTAAAGACTACTTGTTGTTTTAAAAGTTTTTCCTGTTACAGACTAACAAAACATGTAGATGGTATCATGAGCTTTCGTGGGCAAAACCCACTTCTTCTGGTCATCTGAAGAAGTTGGTTTTGCCCATGAAAGCTCATGACACACATGTTTTGTTAGTCTTTAAGGTGCTACTGGACTATTTGTTGTTTTTTAAGTTTTCCCCTGTCTACGTTAGCGTTTCAAACATTCTAAACCCGATTCTCTTCTCAGACACGTCAGTAACATAATGTCAATGACTCAGCCTTTGGTGGAATAACTCTGATTTAAGCTAGAAGGGAGTCAAGATCCTAAAATGTTCGGTTGGTGTTATTACCTTGCAAATACAGCTTATTTCAAGTGAAATAAATCACCTATAAAATAACATACAATTGCATGTTTCTGTAAGTCACCTACAAGAACAAAGCTTAAATTCAAAAGTTTTCAATGCTTTTCAGGTTTCTAACAGACCTTGTGAAAACTGAATATAAAAGATGTTGGGGGGCTAGCCAGTTCTCTCTAATATATTCACCCGCGTCTCCACTCTGCAGAGATGTGGCCCTGGCTATCTTGTAATGTAAAGGCGCGGACTTGCATTCCTTCTGACATCCATCATGGCGAGTGGGTCATCCGGGCTGACTACATCATTTGGATTGATTCTCATGGGTTCTCTAGGCAGGTGATCAAAGTGAGTCTGCAACCTCTGAGGTCCTGTGTCAAAAGCCTCTCCCCGAGGGATCAAAATCTGGAGGGGATCAACATCTGCATTCCTAGTGTGCCTGTGGGGTTCGGGTGTGTTGAATCGGATCAGAGGGATTTCATTTCTCCTGGGCAAAAACTGGGAGTACGGTGGCAGATTCATACCAGGGAAGAAAGCTTGTTTAGTCCTGTCCAGGCTGACCAGGAAGTTGTGCTTGGGAGACTGGTACACGTCATATCCATTTTCCAGTGTTCTGTGTTTAAACATGCAGTCCTCTTGACTGAAGTAATGCTTCGGAAACAAAAACAGAACAACCATTAATGGAAGGATTTAATTGTTAAGAAGTGTCAACACACAATTCAAGGGCAATGGGCCAGATCCTGCAGTCATGGGTGTAGTCCCACTGGCTCCAACCAGCCATTTTGCGTGAGAAAAGAGTATACGATTTGGCAAGTGCCTTAGGAAGAGCTGTGCAAATTATTGATTTTTTTCAGTGTAATGGCTGAATTAGTGTAAACAAAGTTGAAAGAACTGTTTGTGTTTTTAACCTTGTTTAAAAAATAAACCAGTAAAATTCAAAATTAAAAAGGGTGCTTCAAATATATTTACTGAATTTAGGAAATGTCAAAACCAAATATTTTGATTAAAACAAATCCCTCCCCCTCATTTCCAGTAACCCTCCAAAAAACAATTTCACCTGAATTTAGATTAACTGAATTTGCATCTTTTTGTCCAAAAAAAAAAATGTGGCCAGCAAGATGCGGAGGGCCACCTGTAACATTTTGAACAGCTCTCTGACTCTAGTGGGAGCTGAGGTGCTTGGTACCTTCTAGAATGTGATCAGTGCACTGCAGGATTCAATCCTTATCTCTCACGAGTCTCTGATTGAGACTAGGTAACAACTCAGCAAAATGTTCCGCTAACAGTCATTCCCCTTGTATTTCAGAGTTCCTGAGAGGTTTTCAGCAAAGATCTTAATTCAACTAAAACTCTGCCTATGAAGGTTCTAATGTCAGAGCCACTTCCAGCCTGGATGGCAGACAGCAGAAATTCTGGCTGATCATTCTTGACTTAATTGTGACCTTGGTTACTCCACTGTAATACCTTGGGCTTTTGTGGAGATCTCACTTGCACATGGGTAGTACAGGTTCGACATCCCTAGTCCAGCACCCTTGAGACCTGACCGGTCCCGGAATGAGGGATTTTGCCAGACCAAGGGAAGTAATTTTTGGCTCCTCTGACATCAGCTTCAGCCCTGGCCCAGCCTGCCGACATCCCAGCCAGCTCCCGACCTCCTGCTGCCCTGCCAACTCTGCTGGGCAGCCGTGCCCCAGGGCTCCCGACGCTGTCAGGCAGCCGCCGCTTGTGCAGCTCCTGGCCCTGCCAGGCAGCCGCAGTCCCACTGCCATGCACTGGGCAGCCCTGCCGGCAGCTCGCTGTGGGCAGCCTGTTGCCCTGCCAGCCCCACAGGGCTCCCTGCTGCTGGCCCTCCACCGGGACTCTCTGGTCTTGCAACATCTGTGCCAGACCACAGATATTGCTGGACCAGAGAGTCCCAGTTTAGAGAGTTTCAACTTGTAGAATGAAACTCAATATAACTGACTAAAAGAAACAAGTTTAACCTAAACCCAGGTCCAGGTCCTTAACTGTTGTATATCTGCGTAGCTTCCTTTACTAGTGGTATGTAACTTTATACCAGATGAGGATCCGGCCCTAGAATAAAAAGAAACCTGTTCTGCATTTCACTTTAGTCTTGGTCAAGTTAGAAGCACTCACCGATCCAAAGATATTTCCTTTAACGTCCATACATAGGTAGCGCCCACTCTTTACACCACTTATCACCACATAGCCAGCATCCTCAGATTTGATCATTAGGGCACCTGTAAAGAAAAATGAAGCTGTCTAAAACCGGGACAGGAGTGATCTTTTTATTAATTTATCAGGCGGTTTCTTTGCATCCACTGCTTGTGTTTAGTTTTAGTACAGTTTTGCAAGTTTCCTCTTATTCTTTAAATATTTAAGCCCAATACGCAGAACAATTGTAGATATTTTTGTTTTGGCATTAACTTCGTAAATATTTCTTGATCCCTTTTTTAAGCAAATTCCATCTGGATTTCAGCTGTTCAGTATTTACCTTAGTGGGAGACCCTTGCTTATGCCTCTCGCTTTCTCTGGAGTGCGCAGCTTATTTTCATGCCATGATAACAGGATAAGTGTAGCAGCAATGGGGTCCCTTTTGCTGAATGCACACAACACAGCAGCAAAGTCACTCTGTACATCTTGCACAGCACCCCGGGAGAGATCGTTATATCTTAGCAAAACTGCAGCATCCTGAATATTTACTGTCACTTTCCATCCTGCTCATCTCATTACTATAGGTGAATTTTGTTATCAAAAGATTAGCAATGTGTGTAATCTTACTGGAGCTTATTCTCCACTTGGCCACACAGGTATTACGGCCATGTAACTCAATTGATATGATTCCATAAACTTCATGTAAAACTGATGTAACAGAGAGAAGGTACAGGCCCTTTTGTGTAAGCTTTAATCCATAATTCCTAATTGAGCCAATAACATACAAACATGCTGCCTCTTGGTTTGATCAAAACAGTTGTAATTTATGCAATAATACATTTTATATTTAAACAGAAGACAAACTTTTCTTTTTCTTACCCATCCCCCTGAGCTCCCTGCCAATGGGAAGATTTTCCTTCTTGATGAGTAGAATTGCAGTGGGTTAATGGGTTAACAATCTTCAATATTCCTAACAGATCAGAGTTTTGAAATGGGCAGAGCACTTTTGAAATAGCATTACAGACACTCAAACGAGTGCTTTAGTTTCTACAAGCTAACCTTTTGAAAAATCAAAGAAGTGTCCCCATATTGTGCAAGAAAAATGAATCTGCTCGGGCCCAATTGTGAACCTTTCAGTCCCACCGGAGAGCAATTATTTACACAAGTAACATCACTGGAGCCAATATGGCAAATTCATATGACACAACTACTTGACAATCACCATCTGTCCGTTTTCAAATTCCCATTATTTAAGTTGCAGTTGTATGTGCAGTTACCCATTTTAGGTGCACAAGTGTGCTTTATACACAGAAAGTTTAGATGCACATTTCTAAAACTTATCTCTTGAGCAACTTTTCAGAGAAAGGAACCATATCTGCTCTTGCAAATGAGCAGTTAGGCAGGCAGTTGCATAGATGCAGTTCTCCTATGTCCACCAGTGCAGGTTTTGTGGGCACAAGTTTGCTCATTGGGGTTTTCTTTGAAAAAATATGGCCATTAACGGCCTAATTGGCTTCACCAAACATGACTTAAATTTGGACTCCTGTAGAGTATGTTGAGCATATATCTTAGCGAGACGATGCTTCTGATGCTTCTATAGAGCTTTATAGATACTAGAAGCTGTAGTACTTATTACTAATAAAATGATCACATAGTTTACAGTTTTAAGCAGCTTTGACTTTTTTAAACAAAAAGATTTTAAATAAATTCTATTTGTCACTTGTGGACAACACAATAATTTCATTAGCCATAGCTATTATTGTCTGATTACATCTCCAGCATATGGTCTTAATATTGGCTCAGTGTACTTTCAATCTCCTGCTTATCATTATCTTTACCCAGCCTAAAACAAGTTTGGATTCTTTCCCTTAGAATAAAAAGTCTTGGTCTCTTTCCCCTGTTTGTTGGGGCTCTCTGAATAGTACAATACTTACTGTAAATGGTTTGGTGAGGTGTGCCGTCAACATAACCATCAGGGTTGATCTGCAGATGGAAGCTGTTCTTCTCAGTAGATGTGTAAAGGTGTATCAAACTATCCGTTTCCCCCCAGCTGGGATTCAGCAGTGAAGAGAAGTAGGGAAAGGCAGCAATAGCTTTGAAGCTACATAGCATGAACAGCATGAAGTTCAGGCGGCTGCACTGGCTGGGCTGTGACATGATGCTCCTTCCTTTCTGACTGGTGCAGTTATCTGAAACTTGATACTTTCTCACTCCTCCTGTGTGTCTCTCTTTGCCTTCTCTGTGAATATTTGGAGTATGCTGAGTATGAATCCTCAGATGGGTTCCCTACTTTTTTGCAGCAGCTTATAAAGGGCAGCTGAATGACATCACACAGGAAAAACTTGTCCACATCCTTGGTTTTGTGAAAGCAACATTTTTAGGAGTGTCTTGAGACCTCAAAGATCCAGGGAAAAGGAATGCACGTAGGATCTCTGGAAGGAATGTAAGGTTTCTAAAGACAGCTCTCAAAAACCAGTCACGTCTTCAAATATTATCTACAAAAGTCTGACATCTGAAAGCTTTTCACTTCCCTACCAATAAATAAAACAGCCCATTGTATGGAAAGCGTTTTGGGAAAAACAATGGGAAAAAAATTGAAATCTTTCTTTTGTTTTTCTTCCAGATTTATTTTCCTCATGTTTCTGAATTAGAGCTTGATCCTTCAAAAGTGCAAAGTACCACCTGCAGGGGCTAAGTGCCTTCAACTTCCATTCAACTCAAAGGGAGGTAAGGGCGTTCTGTACTTCTGTAGGATCAGACACACAATTTGTGTCCAGATCCATTACAAGTCTATTTTGCAAATGCATGGGTCTGATTTTCCTTTCATGTAGGTGTAACTTCATGAAACTCACACTGATGTAACTGCGCTAAGTGGGGGGGGGGGGGGGGGTGGCAAATCAAGCCCAGTTACACTAGCTCTCCTTTCCCCCCCACCCCCCGTTTTTAAGTGACTCAAAATGAAGAACTCAATGATTTGATTTTGAAATGGGTAAGTAGCTGAAACTTTTTTATAAAACAATTGCTGAGAGGTTCTGGTAGTTCATTCTTGCTCTGTGAGCTTAGATAGCACTAACTTTACAGATTCCAGGTTAACTAACCAGAATAACTTTTATGAATCTGAAATATGTAGCCTGTGAGTATATTGTAGTACTGTAAATATAGCAATCATGTTCTAAGAGACATGTAAAAGATGTCAAGGTAAAACCTAGTATATATGAAAAAAAGAAATAAAAGTAGAGCTGGGAGAAATTTTTTTCTTAAATATTTTTTCAATGAAAAATGCAGTCAGTGACAAGCATATGGCAAGTTCATGTGATTTTTTTTTGCTACATAATTTCAAACATTTTAAAATGTTTTTAACAAAAAATATTTTAAAATGGTTGAAATAAAAGCAAAATGCTTGTTTTGTAGAAATGTTTCATTCATTGGGATTCTTCTATCCCAAGTACAGGACTCTGCACTTGTCCTTGTTGAACCTCATCAGATTTCTTTTGGCCCAATCCTCTATCTGAGTAGGTCACACTGGGCCCTATCCCTGCCCTCCAGCATATCTACCTCTCAACCTAGCTTAGTGTCATCTGCAAATTTGCTGAGGGTGCAATCCATCCCCTCATCCAGGTCATTAATAAAGATGTTGAACAAAACCAGCCCTAGAACCAATCCTTGGGGTACTCCGTTTGAAACCGACCATCAACATGACATCGAGCCGTTGATCACTACTCATTTAACTTGCTGGCAATAATATTGTGGGAGACCGCATCAAAAGCTTTGCTAAAGTCAAGCTATATCACATCCACTGACTTCCCCATTGTGAATCTCTGAAACTGGACTGTGCAAAAGTTGCTTTTTACAAATACACAAAATAAACAAGCCAAAGATTTTATGAAAAATAGATTAATCTATTTCATTTATAGAAATCAGAGGTTTTACTTTTAAAAATGGTAGGTACCACAATATCATCAGGAAAAAAATAATATTAAATTGACAGTATAACTTTAAACATGACATGCCAAATTCTTTATTTCCCTAAGAAACTCTGGAATAGTGTCATCAGAGTAGGTAAGATTTTTCTAGCAGTGTAACTAACCACAGAATCTGGCCTGTTTTTCTGTTCTTTTGAATTAACATAACTGTGCCAAATTGTGGCTGTGTTATATCTGTGTACATCTTGACTGACATCAATGGGTACACATCTATGAATGTGAGAGTAAAATGTGGCCCAAAGTGTGCAGGATGAGAACCTAAAGTGGTGTAAATCAGCAATGCCTCAGTGTTATAAGGGGAGATGTTTATAGTAGGGTGTTAAAAAGCAGTTAATTAGGTAACCATGTAACTGCTAAAATCTTACATACTGCAGTATAAAGTTTAGACTGCAGAGCCTGCAGCTAGCCGTCTGCCCGGGAGCGGGGCCAGGATCTGATGTGTAATCATTATGGTAAGCAATGCACTCATGCGTATCAATTAACCATTTAAAGGGTTACACTATTACATCCCTAGTATATGCTCTGTAAAGATTTTAGCTCATGAATACATTATGCTAATAAAGTGTTATGGTATAATGACTAAGGATTTGTAGTCTCTAACTACATTTTTAACTGAAGCATTTTAATTAAAGCTATATTAAAGTGATGTATCCATTTTTAGAGCTGTTCAGTGGGGAAAAAATATCTCAGTTTACTTATTTCAATCTGTTATCTGCAACATAGAAATTATCATACATGATCTTACCAATGGTTTATCTAGTCCAGACCTCTGTTGGGCAGTGTGGTGTGTGGGGGAGGATATAACACCAGAAGGATGAGAAGAAGGTACAAGACACCCTGTAGAAAGCAAATGTGTGTTAATCTATTTCCTGGAAAATTCTCATAACCCCTAATAGTTAGAGATTGACTTATATCCCGAATCATACACATTTATAACCATCATAAAACTTTTAAAAATATTTACTATATATTCTTGTTATCCACCTAAACATCAAGTCTCTCTTCATATATTAGTTTGAATTCAAATGAAACTTCAGTTGTGAAGAGACTCTGTGCTTGCTCCATCTCAGTGAATATCATCAAATGTTCTATTCTTTCTGTGTTAGGTGCTGAACCTTGCCCTTTTAGAAAGGTTCTCATAGGATCAGCACTCTCACTGATTTAACTTAGGGCATGTCTGCACTAGCAAATTATTTCATAACTAATTTTGAAATAATAACTCGTGAAATAACTATTTTTAAATAGCCTGTCCACACTACAGAGGAGCCTCGAAATTAGGCTGTGGCAGGCTCCTTAATGTGGACATACTACCTTGATGGAGAGCTCCAGGAAGCACTGGGGAATAATTACTTTGAATGACTCTGGGGAGTAGTTACTTTGAAATAGCAGCCGTGGAGCGTTCACACTCACACTACAGTAAACTTCCGATAATCCGGCACCTTTAGGACCCAGGGGGTGCCGGATTATCAAATATGCCGGACTATCGGAAGGGGGGCTATGAAGGGTGTGGGGTGGGGGGGATGCCACCCCAGACCCCTCGTAGCCCCCCCCTTCCGATAGTCCGGCTCTGCCCCAGGTGTCCCCGATTCAGCCGCTGCTGGTCAGTTTCAGCAGCAGCTGAATGGGACGCTTGGGGCAGAGCAGCTGGGGTGCTGCCGGATTGGTCCCGTAGCGCCGCCCCTCGGCGCTGCGGGACCAACCTGGCAGCACTCCAGCTGCTCTTCCTCAGGCGTCCCCAAGAGCAGCTGGGGTGCTGCCAGGTTGGTCCCACAGCCCCGAGGGGCAGCACTACAGGCCCAACCCAGCAGCACCCCAGCTGCTCTGCCCCCGGCTTCCCAATTCAGCTGCTGGTCAGTTTCAGCAGTGGCTGAATTGGGGAAGCCGGGCGCAGAGCAGCTCCAGTTGTCCGGCGGCGGAGCACTTCTGGGTTCCTGATGGTGCCGGACCATCAGGAGTGCCGGAGCATTGGATGCCGGACCAATGGAGTTTTACTGTATTTCGAAATAACTCTTTAGAAATAAGCATTATTTCTTGTGGAAAGCAGGAGTTATTATTTTTAAATAACCAGCCCCTTATTTCGAAATAATGGTTTTGGTAGTGTGGACGCTCCGCTTGTTATTTCGAAATAAGGGGAGTTATTTCAAAATAACTCCTTAGTGCAGTCCAGAGCATAGCTTTGTTTAAACTCAGTCTAAAGCAAATTTGTTTAAAGTCTCTTCTGTCATATTGTTAGTATGGATTTTGCTTTTTGAGGTTTTTGCTTTTTAAAGCAATTTTAAAAATTGAAGTGTAATTTTGGAGTTTTTAAAAAAAATAGTTTATTCCTTTGTTCATTTCTTCCAGTGTGAACCATTTGTTACTTTGTACGTTGGTCATTTACTTGCATGCCCAATACATTGAACTTTTGTACATCAGTTTCTTTGGTTATTTGAGCTCTTCCAGTAGATTTGGTGTGTTTGACATGGGGGAGAGAGATGAATCACCACAGTATGTACAGGGTGAGCTATGTAATCTTGTAAAGGAAAAATGATAGGTGTTGACCGTGTTGGAGGAGAAAAAAATTAACTGAGTTTGAAAACAAAAAGTCTCAACAGCTTCTGAATTTCAGTATTACTTTTATATTTATTTGTATTAAGAGAGCATTTAGAAGCCCCAGCTGAGAACTAAGCCCCATTGTGCTAGGCCCTGTGCAGACACACAGTACAGGACAGTCCCTTCCTTGAAGGTTTATAATCTAAATAGACAAGAGAGAGAAAAAGAAGTGCTGTTACCACTGTTTTGCAGATGGGGAGCTGAGGCACATAGAGATTAAGTGACTTGCCCAAGGTCACTGGAATCGAAGCATGATCCTCTAAGACCCCCACTAGTGTTTTAAGAGCAGGATCATGTTTCCTCTATTGTTTTGTGATTAATCTGATAAGAGGGCTTCCCTAATATATTGCTAGTTAATTTAAATATTTACTGAAATAAAACAAATATTTTCCTGTTTCCTTATGTTTTTTTGCCCAGTAGTCAGGTGAATATGCAAAAGGGTCTAGTAGCTTTCAGTAAGAAGAGGGGTATTTAAGGTTGTAATTCCTCTTTGATTGGTGGAACAGTGTTATAGATTGTTTGTTTGTTTAAATCAGTCAGTCTGGCTGTTCCTCTGCATGCCTTTCACTTTTTTTCCTCTTGGATTTAAACTGCTGAACTAGAGGAGGGAGAAAGGAAAAACAGTAGCAAAATATATAGGCAAGAACTGAGGTTAGCTTGGAATAACTATTTCCTTGCTTCCTTTTCCTACCTGAAGGAGTAGAAGGCAGAAAAGTGTCATAGTAATGTGGCATACAGGAATTCCTGGCTATCCAATGATGTTAGATGTACTTTTAAAGTATTGTCCTCCTTCAGCGATTTGCCTAAGGCAAGAACCCACCTGGAAACTTCTTATTGAGGCCGTCTTACAATGACTGGAGGGCCTATGTCTATTTATTATCTCCATTTCTTGAAGTCTCCAAGCAAAGTGATTTCTAATTCTTCCAAGCTATCTAAGGCGAGTAGACAACACTCCTTTTGGTAGTTCACTTCAAGGTCCAATAACTCCATTAAGTGATTGGTGGAAGCACCAAAGAGAGTACAGAAGTGTTCTTGCTAATGAAGATGCCATCTACTCAAAGGTACTCAAGTATCTACGATGGCTTAAAGAAGATATCTCTAAGATCAAGTAGTGGGTCCCTAAAAGAGAACCATGAAGCCAAAAGGATCCAAGAGAGGAATGGTGGCTTTCAAATTCACAGACAGAAGGTGGATGAAGAAAATGACAGAGGACAATATTGTGTCTTCCCCCACTTTATAAAAAAGCCTACACAATTAGACCCAATTAAGTCCTGGAATAAACAGGTGCGACTTCCATTGAGGCATGTAGGAGTTATATCCATGCACATGAGGCTGAATTTGGCTGGCTGACTTGGTAGCAATGATAGTTATATTAAGTTATATAACAGCCACTTTGTGCTGCCCCTCACTACTGCCTGTGCTTCCCTAGTTAAACAACTATGTTTAGCACTCTGGCTCAATGACTCACCCTCCCCGCCTCCAAGTGTAGATGCACCCAAAATGTTCTACGAAACATCATTCTCATGGTGTTTACAAACTAATGGGAGGCACAGCCTGTTATGCTGGCTTGTGCTACACTTCAGTGTTACAGGTGAAAGAGGCAATTAATAACCATTCAAGTATAGGGTGGAAAAACCCTTTAGGTTTTTGCACAAAAAGGTTTTTGCACAAAAAGAGCCATTTTTGCGCAAAAACCGGCGGAGCGTTCACACCTCAAACGCATTTTTGTGCAAGTAAATCAGCAGAACAGAAGGCTTTTGCCAGTAGAGTTATTCCTCTCCCCATGAGGAATAACTCCTTTTTGTGCTACAGCTCTTGCGCAGAAAGATAGGTGTGGACGCTCCAGAGGTGTTTTTGCGCAAGAAACCCCTATCAGCAAAAGCACAAGTGCTTTGATGGCCATTCTGTTAATGGCTATCAGAGCTTTCTTGTGCAAGAGTGTCCATGCAGTGTGGACGCTCTCTTGCGCAAAAGCACATTGCTTTTGCTGAGCGTGTTGAGGTCTGGATGCGCTTAAGTGCAAGAAGTTTTTGCGGAAGATCTGTTCCGCAAAAGGCTTCTTGCACAAAAACCCTGCAGTGTAGACGAAGCCTTATTGAAACTTCACTTATACCAAACATCTCAAATTTCCTACTCAGTATTAGGTTCCTGTTACAAAAGTATCTTATGTAGAATTGTGAGGCTGCAGAGACCCATTAGCTCCTCAGACTTTATTTTGCTGTGGCAGATGGACGTGTCTCCACCAGGAATACTTTTTATATAATCTTACCTTACCGGTAGCCAGCTGCTTTATATTTCAATTGTTTTCTGGCGGGAGAAAGCCACCTTGATATCTGCTCTACCTCGTGAGATGCTTACGTGACATGCTTTCTTCTCTGAAAGATGACCAGGTCTTCTCTTGGATTGCCGAGTGACCTTTACTTAAATTGTGTGATCAGATTGCTACATGACTTCCCCCTTTTCTGGTATTTTCCATCCATGCTTGTGAGACTTTCTGTTTTTTTCCTTGAAGCTTTGCTAGTATTTTCACCCTTCTTAAGGTAGGTCATCTGCAAACGTCTTACTGTGCCATTTACTCCATCTTGTAGCTTAAATGAGAATGGACCCAATACTGTCCATGGGCATCTTCCTCCTAACTAGACACAAACCTTTAATTGTCTCTTTCCCTTCATTTGCTGTATTTCAGACAAGTAACAGTACACAGGGAAGGGCCTCTCCAAGCTGCTACTTGAAAATTTTCAATTTAAGATTTTGCGAGCAGCAATATTTTCCTTCGGTGTATACAAGGAGGGTGGAGTTGAGGGACAAAATGATCAGGGAGAAAATGATTGCTGTTCTTATGGCAGGCTGCTATTGTTGCTGTATTGTTAAGGGCAGCTTTTTATTATCTAACACTCATACTATGTCATGCCTCGAAGCCAATCGGGATAGTACCGTTTTGTGCTAGGTGCTGTCTAAACTTATTTAATATTTGTTACTGTAGTGTGTCTAAAGCTAATGTTTGATTACTACACGTGCCAATCAACCAATCAGTATTATAGTCAGAGGTGATGGTGCTATGTAAACATTCAGGTTCTCCAAGAGTTCCTATTATACGACCCTGTTTTCAGTTGCTGATAACTTTGCCAAACTAACTGTTCAGGCAGAAACTGTCCTGGCTAGATATCTGCAACAGGTTGCATTTTTATGGAAAGTTTCAGCATGATGGGAATGAATCAAGGTTGTGTAGTGAAGATGACTGCACAACTACTAATTTTATTTGTTACAGAAGCTGGAAGGTGTCTCTTCAATGAGCCAGGGGATTGCAGAAAGAGACAAGATGGCTGTATGGTTAAAATAGTTGAATGCTGCCCTGGAGAACTGGATTCTATCCTTGCCTTTGCCACAGAGTTCATATGTGACACTGGGAAAGTTGATTAAAACAAACTTTTCACAAGTGGTCACTAGTTGTATGTTCCAATGTGAGTCCCTGATGTTTGATTTGCAGAAGTGCTGAGCACTTGCAACTTAAGTCAATGGGAGCAGTGCTTTGAATATAGGAAGAGTTATGTAATACTATCTACACTGAAAATCAGGGTCTAGACACCTCACGTTGGGCCAACAAAATTAGTGGGCACTGTCAACGTTAATTTTCCTGTGCCTCTATTCCCCAGCTGTAAAATGGGGATAATACCTACTCATTTAAGAGATAGAAGGTAATTATTTGTGAAATGCTTAGATACTATAGTAATAGGCACTACAGAAAAGCCCACAAGGAAATTAAATAATTCTGTATTCTAAGAAGGACTTGAATAGTGTGCAGTAAATAAGACCTATGGCCGCACATTGAGCAATGAGGAGAAAACGAAATACAGAATTCAGTAACTGAGCACCAGCATCCTGGGTACTAAATGAGGCAGGTGTCCTGGGGAGAAAACAATGTCATGTAATTAAAAACCATATCATAATGCACACACATAAGGGTTACTTGCTGATTTCATGGGCATCTTCAATGTGGCATTTCCTAACAGAATGCCTGGATTTGCAATCTTAATGTAATTGTTGGATGCAATATATAGTTTAAAATTATTTTCTCACTAGTCCTTTAGTTTCTGGCTGTCCTTGATGTGATTGCTGCCACCCAATGTAAGCAACTCCCTTCTATTGTTGGCAGTAACTTCAGCCAACTGCAAGGAGCAACCCTGAACTCAGGTCTTGGAAGATTAAAATGTCTCTTACTCTTATTAACAGAAGAAGCTGCAATTTGTCCTGTCTGCCTGGGTTTGCGCACATAACAGATTGATTAAAGTAAGCATAAGAAGATCTCTTTTAATGTGTAAAATGACATTATCATCTAGAAGTCTGTCTGGAAGTAAAATTAAATATGCTTTAATGTTCTGGAAATATCAACTTCTCTTTGAAAGTTTAGAAGCATGTGCACTGGTGGTGTTTAATGAGAAACAAAAGCGATAATGCAATGCATAATGTGGCATTCCTGGGCGTGTGGTGAGTGTACTGTAGGTGTAGCGTGTGCTTTCCCCAAGTGCCTCACTAGCTGGGAGGCAGAGGGATGGAGCCATGGGAATTGCATCTGTGGCAGTGCTGTAAACTTTTTTTCCTGTTACCTTGTGTACATTTGCACCCCCTTGGTGGGGAAGGAGCACCTTCTCAATCCCAAATGCATATATATGAGAGGTAGGCACAGTAGAGCCCAGACTCTGTTGCTGATTTGGGATTGTATCAGAAGAGAATGTGTTTAAAATCTTTTTGGGCCCCTTTTAATAATCCTCATTGCACTATCTCTTCCAAGAGTTCAGAGACTCCAGTCTCTCTTAACCTCCCCTCTCCCCTCTGAATCTTTATAATAGCTCCCTCTGGGGAGATCGTGTGGTAGATGGTGGAATTATAAAGGTGAGGTGTTTCTATAGCAATTATTCCAGGAATAATGACATGCTGACTCAACAGTAATATGTGTATGTACATGTGCACTTTCTTGCCACAGCTTTTAGCCAAAGTGTTGTTAAACACATCCTGTACTGACCTTATTTGGATGACCCATCTTTGTCACACAGCCCACGACTAAAGCAAACATCCTGGCTAGGTTCACCTACGTGAAGCAAATCAAGTAAGCACAGCCCACTAGGTTTGGGCCAGCAGCATGTACCAGTAATTTCTGTGATGTGGGTGCCAAAGGCATTATCTTGAATCTTAGTGCTTCTCCCCCTTTTCCCCTCGTCCGTGGACTTTTAACCACTGTGAAAGTCTTGGAATGCTATTTTTGGCTTCAAAAATTGTACGTCAGCTGGGTGAGCCGGGTCAGACAGACAGTCCGCTTTGCTGGGAAAAGGCAGCTTGACATGTTTTGCCTGCATAATTCAGGATGTTTGGGCTTCCTGAGCATTATTCTTTCAGTGTCAGGAGGTCACTGTCAGATGAAGCAGTTGCATGAACTTTCTGTTCTGCCTGATTGTTTCTACAGCAGAGCTTTCTGCCAGTGGTTTTCAAACACATGTACTTTCAAAATTCCACGAAAAAAGGAACACCAACAGCAATGTACTGGATGAGAAGGGAAATAGATAACAAATCAACCAACCCTTACGGTAAAGCCCTCAATGAACACACGTTTTTGATGCAGCGGTATGTTGTGCTGACCAGTTAGGAGGAAGGGTCTTGGTCCAGTTCCTGTTGGAATCATTAACAAAGCTCCCATGTAATTTCAGAGGGAGCTGGATCAGGTCTTAAAACAGGAAGGCTAAAGTGTTCAGATTAAAGGGTGTCTATATTTGGATGCCTAACTTTATGGCGCCTGAATTTTCACATGTGCTGAGCTATCTGCAGATGCCATTGTCTTCAGTAAGAGACTCAGTATCTTATGGAAGAGAGTTCCATGGCTAAATGATACCTTGTTTTTTATTTTCCACCCTCTTTAAGTTTTTAAATATGTTGCCGTTTAATTGGGTGTCCTCCTGTTCTTGCTGAGAAGGTAAATGGTGTCATGGTGGACCTTACTAAGATTCACTGTTTTTCTATAAATCTTGTTACGTCTCCTTTTAATTTTTCTCCTCTCTAAACTAAACAGTCCCAATCAATTCAATTTCTCATACGGAAATCTCTTCAAGCTGCTAATAATTTTCATTGCACTTTTATGGATACCCCCTTAGCCTGTTGCCTCCTTCTACCTCTGATTTGTGATACATAGAAATAGAAACATTAAATTAAAGGCTGTGAAAAAACTATAGAATAAGGTCATCCCTTGTCTCGTTGTGGAACATCGTGTATCCTTCTGCCTCCCAGATCTCCATTCTGTTCCTACATCCATTTACACTGTACCAGTAGCTTCAGCTCTCTTGCTTGGTTGATGACTCCTAATGCCAGTCACCCTTTGGTTGGAAACAACCCAAACAGTGCAAACTGTGAGGGGCGGGTAGAGAGGGAAACACAGGTAGGTTTGTCTGAGGTGAGAGGAAGAATAATATGGATACATTCTAAGACTCTTTTACCCTAGCAGCCTGTATTGTGAATTATGGGCTATAATGTCCCATAATTCACTGTAGGCAATAGAGGAGCTAAATGTCTGAGCACATTGGGGGCAGAATGTATTAATTTAAGATAAAGTGATTTAAATCAGGAAGCAGTGATTTACATAATATATTTTAATTGTTTCATATTTGTATTTAAAAAAATGTCCTAACGAGAGGGTGATTCTCATTGGTAGGCACCCATTAAAAATGATAGTTTGCAACTTACTATAGCTCTTACATTAAATTTGGTGTTTTGTATTGCTGACAAGAGAGGATACACTGTATCTGTGCAAACTTATTTAAGCAATTATGTAGCTTAATTTTCATTGATTCAGTTTTTATTATGTTAAATGGTGAATTATGTATTTCTGATTTACTAAATTCATTTGTTTTACTTGTGATTGTGTCCAGCTTTGTTTGGATGGAAATTAAAATAAACTAATAGAGTACAACAGTTTTTTATTAAATACAGCTTCCTTAAATGTATTCGATGCACAAGAAAAATATGGGCTGACTTATTAAACAAAAAGTATTATCTATAACTAGCACATTTACCCGGCATTGCTTGGATCCTTAAGTTCATGCAATTGCTCTGTGCTCCCCGACAGTGATGAAAGGAGACAACCAGCAACGTTCCTGTATGAATCGGTAAGGGGAGAGCCCACGCCCCTGGCCCTCCCTTAAGGGTGCCTGGGGAGTGGGACACTTGGGGCTGGAGCAGTCCCGGAGGGGGTGGGGGGAATGCACCCCCAGCCAGCCCCTTTCATCTACCTGGTGATTGCTTGTCATAAAACCATACAGAAAAGAGACAATCCCATTGCAGGCACACCCATTTTCCTGGCACAACCGAACCCTGACCTTGCTTTCAATTATGATAAGAGGAAGCGGCATACCAAATTTGATGGTTCTAGCTCTTACCGTTTAGGAGGAGTTCCTGAACAAATAGACTGACTGACTCTAAAATTTATAGTAGATTAGTTAATTGAACTGATTATTTCCGGTCATCGGGTCCTTCAGGATGTTAGAACTAGCAGATTTCATCCTTAGATCTCATCCTCACGCTTAGTTTTATTCATAGACTGGAAAAGGAAAATAAGTTCTTCTGCTTTCTCAGCCCCTGGTTGGTTTCTAACTTATCTTTAAATGCAATGGTCATTGAACTGAACTAGCTGAATAAGTAGAAAGTCAGAAAATATTCCCTTTGCACTTGCAGAAGAGGCTACTGCTGTCAAAAGCTGGTTTATCACTTCAGCAAGGTGCTCATCCTGACTTCCACCAGTTCAGTGGTCATTCTTTACAACTTGGCAGAAAACGTATTGCTTAAAATTTTTTGTAGGTAATGTAATCACTTAAATTAATATTAACCTATTAAAATTACCTTAACATGGGTGTCAATTTCAAATATAATTTTAAAGTTTCATTTAAAAATAAACCTATGTTTAATATTAAATCAGATTTTATTTAAAAATATTAATTGTATCCATCCTGACTATAGGAGACAGATGAATTTATAGGATCTGTATATATTTATGTAATTTTTAAAGTTTGTATTTTAAAGCAGTTTGAATTTTTTATAGCATTTAATAGTAACTAAGGGTATGTCTAGACTACATGGCTCTGTCGACGGAGCCATGTAGATGAGGCAGGACGACAAAGGGAAATAAAGGCATAAAGGATCTGCTGACAAAGGGTTCTGGGGTCAGCAGATCCCTGTCTAGACTGCCGCGCTGTGCCGACAAACAGCTGATCGGCACAGTGCGGTGGCCATTTTGATTTAAATGAAGCAGCGATTATTTAAATTGCCGCTTCATTTCCCTTTGTCGTCCTGCCTCATCTACATGGCTCTGTCAACGGAGCCATGTAGTCTAGACACACCCTAAGTGCTGATATGATGAGCTCCTTTAAAATGCTGCCATTCTTCTTTTTACAGTTACAGAATATTTTTTATATATATATATATATATATGTCTTATATCCTGTATAGGGAAGCCTGTAAGTACTGTAAATACCTAGCATAATGTTAAAAAGTTAAAATGACAACTATGCTTAGCTTTTTCAAGTCTGCCAGTTCCTCTCTTTTCATAGTAAACACTTAAACAAATCCAATATAAAAAGGTCCTCCTCATCGCCTGTATTGGCTGGTGGTCAGACTTGGAAATAACTGTCTTCAGCCTAAGAGAGTGCTTCAGGGTTAAAAAAAACTTTCGTTGTTCAGTGGTCTTATCACTTTGTTTATTGTGTAACAAAGGCCACTGAATTGAGTTCTGACTCCCAGATTGAATTATTAGCCCTGGTCTACACTGGGAAGTTATTTCGAAATAATAAGTGGAGCATCCACACTACCAAGCCCGCTATTTTGAAATAAGGGGCTGGTTATTTCCTGCTTTCCTCGGGGAATAACACTTATTTCAAAATAGTGTGGATATTCTGCTGCTGCTATTTCAAAATAACTACTCCCCAGAGTAATACAAACTACTACAAATTACTCCCCAGTGCTTCCTGGGACTCTGTTGAGGTAGCGCATCCACAATAATAGAGCCTGCCTCAAGACTAATTTTGAGGCTCCCCCGCAGTGGGGACATGCTGTTTCGGTTTTGTTATTTTGGGAGTTATTTTGAATTTAGTTGTTTTAAAATAATTTCTTAGTGTAGACATGCCCTCAGTGAAGTAGCAGAGGTGCTAGATTTTGGGAGAACTTTTTCTTATGCATGTGTGAAGCATGATTGGCTTTGTGATATTAGAACTACTTTGCTTTCCCAACTTTTATTATTCATTTCCGTAAAGATTGGCTTCTTTTGATATATAGTTTTTCACATCACTGCAACAGGGCTTTCTGCGGCTACACAGCCTGTTACATGCTCTTCTGAAGTGGATTTCTCCTTGTGATGGTAGTTAAGGGAGCATGAGTTAACATGGCAGGACCAAATGCTCGGAGAGAGAGTCAAGAGAGGTGCCCATTTTTATGAGACTTGTCCAAGTCAACAACAGAGGTGTGGGAACAATTTTTCCAACTGGGGGTGCTGAGCTGCACCCCTTCCTTACCTCTGTCTGTGCCCATCACCACCATATGCAGCTGGGGCCAGCAGCCAGGAGTCCGGGCCTGTGAGCTGGGTGGGACCTAGGGTTGCCAGGTGTCCGGTTTTGAACCGGACAGTCCAGTGTTTGAGCTTTCTGTTCGGGAAACAAATTGAGAAAATATAAATGAGAAAATATAAATGTCCGGTGCCAGCAATTGAGCAGGATTCAGGGCTGGCAGCCAAGACCCTTTGTGTGGGACAGCAGCCAAGCAGGATCTGGGGCTTGAAGCCGGGACAACTGGCACAAAGAATTAGACTTTGGATCAAGAGAGGCTACTGCTGGTGAGATCTGAGCCCAGAAAGGCCAGGTTCCTGGGACAGGAGGGAGCTTGCAGAGGAAAGTGGTGGAACGCTTCTGGGGCAGAGAGGGAAGGAGGATAGAAATGAACAATATGACAAAAATAGAGGGCGTTTTTTCTCCACATGCAGCAGCAGTTCTAATTTTTTTTAAAAGCCAACAATGTTAGGATCCATTAGCAAAGTGATAAGAAAATATAATGCCACTCTAGATCAATGTTATGCCTACAAGTGCAATTCTGTTTGCTTGCCTTCAGGTCGCCCCACCTCAAAAAAAGATATTTTGGAATTTAGAAAAGGGCAACAAAAGTGACTAGGAGATATGGATCAGCTTCCATATGAGGAGAGATTAAAAGACGGGGAGCGTTCAGCTTGGAAAAGAGACCACTAAAGGAGAGTTGAGAGAAGTCTATACAATTGTGAATGATGTGGAGAAAATGACTATTCATGCAAGGGAATAATGGTGAGCACTTCTAGCTAGGAACTACCTCATTTTGTGTTGTGTTCAGGGCTGAACATATCTAATGCTTAGCAGGTAATAAACAATAATAAAAAGTGGCTGACCTATAGGTGGAAGCACAAGCTGTAAAATCAAGAAATCTTGAAACAGTTTTATTTTGAAACCTTTATTTGTTTGCACTGAAAACCTTAGCCCATATTTAGCATCAGATGTTAGCCTGCCAAGTTCCAGCCATGACATATGATCAAGTGATTGTTAGAAATGGATGCTCAAAACTCTTCCTAATCTCACAAGCTTGCCCCCTTCCCCAAGCATTGTATGTTCCACCCGAGACTGCAGATGACTCTTAAAATGGACAATTTAAGCCCCAAATTTGGCTTTCAAAAAACAAGGCCAAAAAATTCATTTTTGTTATGTGTAGGTAGAGAGAATGTATTTAATTCCACAAAAATATTAAAAGGTAACATGACAGCTTTAGGTTAATGCACGAGAACCTGAAAATTAAGTAAAACTAAAAGCGGGGGGGGGGGGAGGGAATGAAATGGACTCTTCTCATTTTCCTTGCCTAAAATGAAAGAAATGCACGAAGTAAATGGTATAAACAATGTGAAGGAGGCCAAGTGGGCCAATTAACTGCCCAGGCTACACCTAGAGAAGGAGCCAGTAAGCAGAGATTAATTATACTAGGCTCAGACAGACAGGAACAGAAGATGAGTCCCTAGGGAAGTAGTCTACATTTACTCACTGGGTGAAGGGAGGTGTGTTTGGGGCGACAGAGGGCAGATTGTATAGAAGTGTGAAGAACTACAGGTTGAACCTCTCTAGTTTGGCACCCTCGGGACCTGACCGGTGCCGAACCAGAGAATTTGCCAAACCATGGTTGGTCAATGTTGTCTAGCAGCATTACCAACACTTCCACTGCTCTCTGGGCTCTTAGAAGACATTTAGGGTAAATTAGAGCTAAATAACAGCACAGAAGAATGAAAGCCAGCACAGGTCGCTGTAAATAAACTTCATGGGTGTAAATGTCCTCGAAACACCCCCGTCGCGGGGGCGGTTGTCCTTGCCGTCTCCCCCCCTTATCCTGTGCTCCCGTCACCCCACCAATTGCCTCTCAGCGTCTTAAACGGCTGTATTTTCGGCTCGCCGGCCCCTTTCACGTCGGAGGTCGGTTCGCCTCCCACGATGGGGAGAGGGGGGTCCGGGCCCGCCCCTTTCACGGACCCCAGCCCAGGGCCCTAAGGACTCGGACAGCAAGGTTGTCCGGTCCGGCTGGCGGGGCGACTGCCTTAACTCGCCAGCCTGCAGGCTCCCTGTGCCCACCCTGGGCTGCTTCCTCTCCCCGCCTGGGCTTGGCCCGCCGTGTCGGGGCTTACCTCCTCTGCTTGGGGCCCATCGGTTGTCCACTCCCGGGGGAGGACGCTCTCCGCGCTCCCTCCTTGTAACGCTGCCAGCCGGGGTTTAAATCCCCGCACCGCTGTCTGCTGGCGGGGCCCCGCCCGGCCCGGCGTGGGTCCGCTTCCCGCCTGGCGGTGCGGCTGCGGGGTGACGCCACACGCCCCGTGACGTCACCGGGCTTCCCCGGCTGGCCCAGGTGTCTGGCGGCCACAGCGGCCTGGGAACACCCGGCGCACCGCCGCGCGGCTTGCGGCGGGGCCGCTCGAGCGGCTGGCCGCGGGCTGCCTGCCTCGGTGGCTCCCGGCTCCGCCCGGAGAGCCACCAGGCATACGGCCCCCGGGTGGGTCGGAGTGCGGGGCGCTTCTGCCCCATCACAATGGGACCAAGGGAAACTTGGCCACACCCATAATAAGTGGACATCTGGCTAACCAAAATCATGCTGCACCACAGCATGGTGCTGGAATAGAGTGCCAGACTAGACAGGTTCAACCTGTACTACCTTGGCTGTCTAACAACTTCTCCCTCACTAGAGTTGTGTTCCATGGAAGCACTCAGTTCTTTCTTTAAGTGCAACTGTCCAGCACATAAATGGTTTTGGGGAGCTAGAAAGCATCTGTTTACCGCATATAAAGCATTGGATAATCTGACACATGCATGTATAGTGCAGATTAAGGAAGTTACTTTTCTCTGAAGCATGAGGTGCAAGCTGCTGTACAAGGCAGGATCCCAGAATTAATGGACCCATGCACATTTCTTCCTTCTGTTGTTTATGCTCTCTTGTTAGGACTCATTTTGCAAAATCAATTTCTGCTTTAAGTGACTGTGCCCACTGCATGAGATGGGAACTCTCTTTCCCTGTAATTCACACAATTGTGCAAAGGAGCAGCGCTCAGTATCAGGGAAGTACAAGAAGGATACTATCCACATATCATCAGGCATTTCTTTCATGTCATTTCAGTATGACAGGAGGAAAGGGCCTCATGCTTTTCCCACCTCCTTTTATGCGTCATGTCACACCTGCATGCGGGCCAGGTAAACTCTAACACAGCGAGGAGAGCACAGCAGCATGGTGGCTAAATCAAGAGAATTAGCCAAACCCTTCTCAGATTACCCTTGTTTTGCACATCTTCATACCTGGTCAGTTTGCTGAGCAGGCTTTGAAAATCCACATCTTGCAAATGTGCTGCAAGTTAAATGGGGAAATGCCCCTAGAGAGAGAACCTTACTCTGCTTTTCTTTTTGAAGTGACATGCTCACTTTTCACTTGAATGGTTTTTTTCATATCAATCAGGGATAGAAAAGTACCTGCCTGGCACTTTCCACATCTCTTCATGTTCAGATGCCAATACTGCATTCATTTTTTCTGAAGAGCAGGAGTATTTTTTCTGGGGCTTCTCCCTGTACATCTCAAAAAGGAAAATTTCTATCATTGCACTGGTTGTGTTATCTTCCCTGGTTCTTCCCTAAGGAAGCTATGACCTTAATGGGCTTATCTGCGCCAATGTGAGTTCAGAATCAGATCCCTGGATTGCAAATTAGGTTGATAAAGGTAATTGTTAACATATCTTGAGACTTTGATAAAGTATTTGACTGAATACTGCTGATTGATACCGGCATACATGAGGTCAGAGATAGCTTTTTACACTAATCGTATAGCGAGGGAAGCAGCTAGAGCAGTGTTTCTTAAACTGTGTTCCGTGGCACACCGGTGTGCCGTGAGACAGTCGGAGGTATGCCGTGGAGAACAACAGAATGGCCACCCTTAAAGGGGCAGGCTACCCTTTTTTTTTTTTCTCAATAACTTTCTCCTGACTCTTTTTTTTCTCAATAACTCCCCCTCTTTCCGGCCCCTTTTTCCCTCTGACATTGTGAGGTTTTTTGGGTTTTTTTGCTCAACAAAAAATCCTTGGTGTTCCCCATAAAAAAATTATTGTTTGATGTTCCTCAGTCTTAAAAAGTTTAAGAAACACTGAGCTAGAGGGATACAGTTGCCTTTCTTCTCTAGGTCACCAGTTTATATTAAAACTGTTTGTTCACACTACAAAAACTATTACTATTATTTGGCCTGTGAGAAATGAGGGCCAGCTCAGCTAGTATAAATAACTTCATGCCAAATGGGGATCTGGCCTTGTGTTTTCTTGAAAGATTTGAGCAAAATCTCTTTGGCTGTTTTTTGAGTTAGGCTTTGGGGGGGGTGAACTTTTTCCTATTTTAGGAAAATTACACCAAAAATGGTGGAAATTTGGAAACTGAGACATTGGACTGGAAAAAAGTATTTGGTTGTGAGACTTCCAATATCTACATGACGTTACACTGTGAGATCTGAATGCTAAATACTGTATTCTGTGGGTTTCAGGGCTATGCACAATTGGATGCTAATGTTTCTGATCTACGTAGGAGAATTTGGAAGCAACTCCCCTGAAGTTGCTGTAGTCAGAGGTCAGTCAGGACCTTTATTCATAGAAATCTAGGGCTAGAAGGGACCTCAAGAGGTCATCTCTTTCACTGAGGCAACATTCAGTATATCTAACTTGTTCTAGAGCTTAAGGGTAGTTATACTTTAAAAGTTTTTTCTTAACATCCAACCTAAATCACCCTTGCTATAAATAAAGCCAAATTCTTTTCATTTGCCTCTCTATGGTCATGGAGAACAATTGATTGTCATCCTCTCTATAACAACCTCTTACATATTTGAAGAAATGTGTCATCTCCCCCTTCCCCAGACTTCTTCTCCTATGGTCTTCACTTTTCAAGACTAAACATACCCAGCTATTTCAGTCTTTCCTCTGAAGTCATGTTTTGTAGCCCTTAATTTTGTTGCTGTCCTATGGACTGTCTCCAGTTTGTTCACATCTTTCCTAAAGTGTGGTGCCCAGAACTGGACAGGCTACTCCAGCTGAGACCTCACTAATGAGGAGAATAATTACCTCCCATGGGGTGTCTGCACAGAGAATGGGGGGAGGGGACCCCTTGTGGCAGACAGCCTGAGTCTGGGTCAGCTAACTTCTCCTTACAACAAGGGACTAAAAATATCAGTGTAGATGTTCATGCCCAGGCTCTGATACCTGGCAAGAGGGAAGGATCTTGGACACTGGGCTCCAGCCTGAGCAGGAATCTCTGTGTTGCTATTTTTAGCCCTGTACCACAAGCCTGAGTCATCTGACCTGTGCTCTGAGACTCTCTGCAATGGGTTTTCTTTTGTTTTCTTATTTGTGGTGCAAATGTACCCTTTCATACCACACCTCTTTTACTCCTACATACCAGAATTATATTTAACTTTTTCAAACAGCATCACATTGATAACTCATGTTCAATTTGTGATCTATTGTATAACCCTGGATCCTTTTTTGCAGTATTTCTGCCTCCACAGGTGTTTCCCATTTTGTAGTTTTGCATTTATTGTTGTTTTTTCCTTCCCAAGTGTAGTACTCTGCACTTACCTCAAATGAATTTCATCTCACTGATTTCAGAACTATTCTTTCATTATGGTTATTTTGAATTCTAATCCTGTCCTCCAAAGGGCTTGGTTTCATCTGCAAATTTTACATGTGTATTCTCTATTCCATCATCCCCATTGTGTATGGAAATAGTGAATAATGTCAGACGCAGGACAGATCTCTGTGGAACGCCACCCCTCCAGGTGTAGCCTCCTAATGTGACAGCTAGCTATTTATAACTGTTCTCAGAGTGTGCCTCTTTTAACTAGTTTTGCACTCCCTTTATGGCCATTTTAGCTAGACTACATTACCCTAGTTAGTTTACGAGAATGTCATGTGGAACACTGTCAAAAACCTTACTAACACCTGCTGTCAATTAGCCTGATTTGGGGCACCATTTTAGGGGTGGCATCTGCCCATCCCCCAGTTTGAGACGGAGGCTCTGCTGGAGGCCCATTTGCTAGTCCTAGGCAGAGCTCTGAACTTCAGCACAGCCTGAATGTGAGTTCTGAAGAGAGATCCTGCTCCCAGATTGCACCCCCGGGCAAGGAGCCAGCAATTTGTTTATAAACAGAGGCAGGGTGATTAGGATAAGGAAGTGCTGGTAATGAATGAACTTTAAAGTTAAATGATCCTGAAAGATGTGTAAAACAGCAATCTCACTACATGGGGGTGTTGGGAATGAGTAATGTTATGAGAATAGAAAAAATATAGCCAAGGTCGCATTCAGAAAATAGCTTTCAGAAAATAGGGAGATGTGAAGGGTGTAGGTGAAAAGAAGGGGCCAAAAGCCAGGGAAGGGATAGCAGTGATATAGAGAAGTTCCCACTCTACCAGTGGTACTTATGTGGCCCCATCATCAGAGTATTGGAGCACCTCACAAGGTCTGACCTATTTCTCCTCAGACCCTTGATGAGGTAGAGCAGTGCTGTTGTCTCTGTTGTACGTATGAGGCATTGAAGCACAGAGAAAATAAAGGCCTGATTTTTTCAAAGGTATTTAGGCACCTACAAAGTTAGGTACTTTGTAAATTCCACTAGATGTCTAGCTGCATCTGTGGGTGCCTAAAAACACCATTGACACTCTATCACTAAGGCACTGGCCTGAGGTGACACAAGACTTCCATGGAGGGGAGTAGAACTGAGGTCTCTCAGGCTACGTCTACACTATGAGTTTTCTCGGCAAAAAATATGCTAATGAGGGACTCATTTGCATGAGTAGCGATCTCATTTGCATATTTTCTGCTGATCCGGTTTTTCGCTAGTGTTTTTGTGCAAAAGCAAGCAGTGTGGATGTTTTCTTTTTGCGCAAAACCCCCTTTTCCCGCAAGATCCTTATGCCCCCAAAAAGGAGGTTTACCGATCTTGCAGGAAAAGGGGGTTTTGCACAAAAAGAAAATGTCCACACTGCTTGTTTTTGCACAAAAACCCTAGCGAAAAACCGGATCGGCAGAAAATATGCAAATGAGATCACGACTCATGCAAATGAGTCCCTCATTAGCATATTTTTTGCTGAGAAAACTCATAGTGTAGACATAGCCTCAGGGTTTGTTTCTTAGCCATTGAACCCACCTCTCTCTCTCTGCTGCATGCTGCAAAAAAAGAAAAAAGGACACTGTGGCTACATCTAAACTACACCTCTCTGTCGGCAGAGGGACGTAAATTAGATGTATCGAAAGTGCAAATGAAGCGGGGATTTAAATATCCCACGCTTCATTTGCATAATGGCAGCTGCCACTTTTTTTTTCGAAACGGGGCCTTTCGAAAAAAAAATGCGTCAGTTTAGGCGGGGCATTTTCGACAGAAATGCTCCATTTCAAAAGATCCTGTACTCCTCAAAAAATGTACTCATTTTTTGAGGAGTACAGGATCTTTCGAAATGGGGCATTTCTGTTGAAAATGCCCTGTCTAAACTGATGGGTTTTTTGAAAAGTTCTGTTTCGAAAAAAAAGCGGCGGCTGCCATTATGCAAATGAAGCGCGGGATATTTAAATCCCCACTTCATTTGCACTTTCCATAGGTGTAATTTACGTTCCCTCTGCCAACAGAGGTGTGTAGTTTAGACACGGCCTGTGTGTTTCATTTGTTCCAGTCTTTTTCTAGGTAGCAAAGTTAAACTGACTTGTCTATCATTCTTCAGGTGCTCCCTTTTCTTTCTTTGTATGGAATATATAATTTCTTTGTATATCTATTTTCTTTATGTATATTTTGATGTGAATTTATAATTCCAAAGGTAGTCCCCAATGGCTTGGAGATTGCTTCAGCTGTCTTTAGAGTGAAGCAGTGTTATTTTCTGTACAGGGTCAAAACATTTTCTATAATCATCTCCCCCTCTGACATTATCTCCTTAGACATCCTGTCCTTCCTGGCTTTTCCCCACAGCTTCCTTTTCCCTTTCTTTCCAAGTCACTAACACCAAGAGACGTTTTAAATCTCTAACATCTAGTTGTTAAATAACAAAAGAACCAGCAGAGGGCAATGATAATAGCAATAAAAGGAGCACAGTAATTTGTCTTGTACAGCAATTCTAGCTATAATAAATGTAAAACTTACCAATTCTGATGTGAAAATAGGCCATCTAAACCCCAGAGCTTACAATCAATGAATAGAAAAGTGATATAAAAATAATAGTTGTATGTAACTGAAATCATAATTTACATATTATATCTTGCAGTGTTTTCTTTTGGAAATCAAGTCACTTATTTAGGTGTAAGATCAGGGAGACCGCATGAACTAAAGAAGGGAGCTTGAAACTCATGAGGGATTAATTCCTTTAAGACATCCTCCCTTTGAATCCAGGTAGCATTTCTGGTTTGTCTGGCAAGATTATCATTGGCTATGGACCTAAGAATGTGGGTAACTTTTAAGCACAAAGATGAGTTGCTTTTGTGAATCATGACTAGTTATGAATCATGACTCTGACTCTGTTGCTCCAGTCCTTTTGCATTTTATATGAATATCAGAAAGGGGGTTAAGAGCCAGGATTCCTGGGCTTTATTTCTGACACTGACACTGAGTCTCTTTGGTGGCTGGAGGTAAGTCATTTTACATTTGTGCCTCATTTTTACCATTTGTGAAATGTGTATGATAATACCTATGTGTTGCAGGGGGATAATGATGCTTCCCAAGGGTATATAGCATTGGGAGGCACCTCGCTATCACTCTGCCTTTAGCATGAGGGAGCCTTGTCTGTATTTGCCAGGAATCAGTTCCTTGACATGTCAGCCACAGGAAATGCAAGTCCTTCCCTCTCAGCCCCTGCAGGTTCTGCTGTCCCTCAGCAGCACAGCAACAGGCACACTCCAACCTTCAAGTCCTTGCAGCATCCTCCCGTGGTACCAAGCCCCCTTTCAAAATCCCCAGGCCCACTGTTCCCAGAGAAGGTTTACCTCAGTTTACTAGTTATGCTTTAGAATATGGCTCCACTTAACATATGGCACTTAGATATGTTTATAGAGAAAGTCAGTATACATCTGTTTAACAAAGCACAGACAGCCCAATGATAAACAAAGGGTTACATATAAAATGAAGTCCTCATTATAGCGTTTTTCAGTCAGAATAGCTGAGCCCCTTCTTTCACAAGCCCTAACCCGCTGGCAGCTTGCCTTCCCTGATGAAGAATACTTGGGCCTCTTTCTGCTTCCCTAGATATACTAGCCCAGTCCTTTGTTCTTCATCTCTGAAACAGGATCTCCTCCTTGCTTCCCTACTGTTCATCTCTTCCTGTTTATTTTCCTTCTGGAGGTCTCACAATTTCTTCATTTGCATCTGGCTCAATATGCAGATAGATACAGTGGTCAACCAGGGAGACAAGGGTCTCCCATCTCTTGGCCAGTTAAGGCACGCTGCCCCGGGTGACCTGCCTTTAGGGTAACTTCCTATACCTGGATACTTGTATAGTTACATCCCCTTCCATATCATCCACACGTACATTTCATGAGGATTATGATGACCAGTGTGACACAGGCTTTTATGATGCTTTTTAGTAAACTAAAATATAAATACCAGACCCAGGGATCTCTGTAACCCTTATGCACCTCTGGACCCTCTGTTAGTTGGCATCAGGAGGTCCTTGGGTCACAGGGAGTGTGACACTTCATTAATTGTAAAGTGCTTTGATCTCCTGGGATGAAAGCTGCCATATTAATGCAAAGTGTTTTATTTTAAATGGTTCTATTCGGCATAAGGTTAGATCTCGGTGACCTTGTAGATAGGATGTACCCAAGGGTCTAATAGACACTCTGTGACTTTTCAGTATGAGCTGGGGGCGGGAGGCGGGGAGAGGGTTGGAAACAGGGTGTTTCATACCAGTGAGTCAGCTGTCTGTATCCTTTTCCCTTGAACAGTTTCTAGACACCAGCAACGGGATAGTCATCATTCAAACTTTGTATAATAACAACAGACAGTGGAGGAAGTCTTCTAGGATATTACTGGCTTCCTTAGTGGTACTAGACTGTACTCAAATTCCTATTGTAACTGCAGAAGAGAATGAGGAAGGAAAAAGATTCAAGTGCAAGACTCGGTTGTTGAGGTTTTAAGAGTTTCCATTTTAACCCCAGTTTTGAAAACAACACCACATCCTAACTTTTTTGAAGGAAAAAGAAGTTTCTTTCCACAGAAATTTCTCCCCAGTCTCTGTCTAGGAAACAAGAGTTGAAGTTTCTGTTAATTGGACAGGTAGTTTTTAAATTATGAGGCTCAAACATGGGGATAGATTTTCTCTTAAAAAAACCAAACAAACCTGTCCTAATACAGTACTGCACAAATGCTTTAGTTGCCTTTCCTCCCTCCCTTAGAGGGGTGGCAACACTGGCAACTTGCCAAAAGTCCAAGCCTTTCTTCTGATCTTTGTATACACTTAGAGAGGATTTTAATCAGAGAAGTTATTTTACAGCTAGTCTAAAGCAGCGGTGGGGAACCTCTGGCCCATGGGCTGGATCCGATTCCCTGCTTAATTTGATCCATGCCATGGCAAGTCTCTATGTCGTGGGCTGGAAACCCTGTCTTGGTGCCTCCAAGCAGGGCTGGAATGTGAGCACTGGCACCGTGAGCCTGTTCCCACTACAGGCAGGACTGGATCACTGCAAGGGCTTTCGGGGCTGCAGCCCTGGACCCCAGACTAAGGGGGATTTTGCAAAAAGATCTCTGGGCTACCAAAAGTCCCCCGTACCTTGGGCCCTGAGTTGCAGCCATTAAAGCCCCTGCACCCTGTGTGGCAGTGTAGTTGGGGAAGCAGCTCCATGCAGTGCTGTTCCCCTCACTGGGCTGGAGCCACATGGCCACGTGCACCAGGAGGAGCTCCTCCCCGTGCTGCCCTTGGTGGCTCCAACGACACTGCCCCCATGGCTCCCATTGGCCAGGAATCCCAGCCAATGGGAGCTGTGGAAGGGGTGTTGCCTGCAGGCAAGCACATGGCAGTGTGGCCCTTACTGAGACCTCTGCTTCCGCCCACCACCAAAAGTCAGTGGGTCAATGGCTCCTGACAGAAATAACGTTCCCCACCCACGGACTGCAGTGACTTCTCCAAGGCCAGATAATGACTCAGCTGTGAACTCAGAAGTCCTAGCTCCCAGTCCACTGCTTTAAACATTGTTCAACTCTTCTGTTCTGTTTATATGCATATGTGCTTGCAGAAGGGGAGGGGCCGCAATCAGAAGGGGCGGGGTTGGGGCTAGCCTCCCCCTGCCTGCCCTTTAGCACTGCCCAGAGTGCACTGCCTGGTGCACCCATGCCCCTGTTCTCTTCCCCCACTCCCTTCCATTGGCAGGCCTGGTCAGAAATATGTGAATGTCAGTCCAAACATTTGGACACTGTCAGTATTTCACAGGAAGTACCCATCAGCACAACAGGCAGTCTATCTCATTGTTTCCTTATGCTCCCCATTGGTTTGCTTGCACCCACCTGTTGTCACTTTTCTTAGAATGGAAGCTCTTTGGGGACAGGGATTATCTTTTTGACCTCTTTGTACAGCACCTAGTACTGAGAGATCCTGGTCTAGGACTGGGCTTCCAGGCCCTTCTGCAAGAAAATGCACATTGGGTTCCAGCTAGTCTCTTTGTGAAGGCAGGCTTGTTCCCTGTTGTATATTCATCAGTGCTGTGCCCAGTCTAGCTGCAAACTTCTTCAGTAACGTGACCTCCATTTTTAAATGACTTCTCTGTGGAATAAGAGAAGTGATCTGGCTTCCTAACATTCAGCAAGAACAGTGTAACTGTAAATGGCCACATCTCATTGTGCATGTGGCTAGCTTGACCAGCCGTATAGGTATGTGTATTTTACACAGCAGCTTAGTGAGGTTGTTCTTGTTTTGACCCTATCACAGGATCTTGTGTGTCTTAACCAATCATGTTCAATATGGTGTTCTTGTTCAGTCTGTATCAACACAGCACGGGCTTGGGTTTGTTGCTTGGCCAGAGGTCTGCCAGCTACTGGGTCTAGAGATGTTTGTGAGTGGGACTCCAGGCTCCCAATGGCACTACTATGAGTGTCTATTTGTAGGCCCCTGTGTTTTAGTGACCCCAGCTTCAGCATCATGAAAGCAGCCCAAATTTTGAGGCCTGGAATATACCCAGCCATAGGAGACGTGGTGAGTACTAGATGGCCCCATCCTGGGGTCAGTGCGGTGCATTGGCATGGGTGTCTAAAAATGCCAGCAACTTCTGGTTTAGGGTTGTTGTTTTTTTTAAAGGGAGAAACTGTCAGTCTAATTTGCGGGAGCGAGTTCAGTCAGTTGGCCATGAGGTACACTCCAGATCTTCATTTTGTGTGCCAAGAGAAGGAAAGTCCAACTGTATACCCCAGCGATGAAACCTGAGTATAGAAGGTCCCTGAACATAGCCAATTGCTACATGATGCAGGAATCTCAAAGGAGAAACCTATGTATAAGCCAGGCTCTAAAAGTGGAGGTTCATTGTGTAATTCAGTAGCAACACGGGACACGTGGGAACACAAAAATAAATAGCTGATGAGAATGCCACCTGCTGCCTCATAAGGCTGGGGAAGTATCAAAGAAGCCAGAGACTGAGTAAATGAATGGGTTATGGGTCTCTGCCAATGGACTCGGTCCAGGGAGCTCAGAGGGCAGCATGACAGAGGAGGGGAAGGCAGAAAAGACTTACCTGGGATATTGTGTGCTGCCCTGCTCTAGATGGGGACAGGGGAACTTTTAAAGGGGGAATATCAAAAAAGGGGGGGAAAGCTGGAAGAAGGTAGGGGAGAAACAAGGCAAGAGGAAGAGAGTGAGTTTAGGAACCCTGGGATGGTGACGCTTTTAGGATATTTGATTTTATTTTTAATTCAGTTTTACTTGACAGTTCTACTGGGCATGTGAATGTCTCCCCTTTGCCAGCAAATTTCCCACAGATTTACAGGGCTGGGAAAGGGCCAAGGGAGGTGAGCAAAAGAGCACTGCTGAGACAAGAACTTGAGTCAAATTGCTGAGATTGCTGGCAGGGGGCATATAGGGTTGCCAGGATGAAGGAAGCTGAGGAAATTGAATGCTTGTTTAGAATGGGTATTTGGAGGCAGAGGCAAAGGCAAAGTTCCTCTAACATTTTACTCTGCCCGTGACAATGATCTGGTGTTTATTTAGTACCTTTCCTCCCAAAGGATCCTTTCATGCTCTTCTTTCCACACCGCGCGCACAGGCTGGGCCCAGGGTGTGCTGCAACAATCTGTGCTCCAGAGAGGGGTGTCCTCAGGCAGAGTTCCCGTCCCTGGATTCCTTGCTGCAAAAAGCCCTTGTGCACGCTAATGGCAGCTTGAGCACCATCAGCTTTATTTACAGTGTGCTTTACAAGTGCTAGCTCACTACAGCATAAAGCTTTACCTCAAGCCTCTACCTGCTACTACGGCACTAGGGTGGTGTGGGGCAGGGGGAGGGAGAGTTCTCACATTTCTGAGGCCTGGGGCTGCTTTGCCCTTCCTGCCTGTTTCAACTATCCTCTGCTGACAGTCTCCTTGTCAATTGGATAATCCCATGGTACCTCATCAGTTACCTCAGCACTTTGGCACAAGTGGGGACTCTTACCAAGTGCACAGAGTACTAGGTCAGCTTTAGGCTACTCCTGCTCTGTCACTGGGGTGTCTTGGCAGGGTCTGGCCACAGCATCCAGAGGACTGTGCCGTAGGGAGCCCCAGCTACACTTTTTCCAAGAGTGAAGCAAGAGATGGTGGTGAGCACACTTTCCCCAAAATGTCAGTTCCTGGCCTCCACAGGTATAATAGATCAAATCCACAGCAGATGTACATTTTTGTCGTTCCATTGACTTCACATTGACTTACAGCTGTTGAAAATCTGGTCTAGTGTTTCCGGTCACCATGAGTGGGGCTGTGTCCCTCCTCCCATTCCACCATTGCCTGTCCTAACTAGCTCTTAGAACTATGCATGAACTGTGTGCAGCATATGAAAGCACACTTCATCCACCAAGGAAGAGCTGGAGGGTAGAATGTGGCATCTCCACACAGCTCTGATACAGGATGTTTGAGGACTGGAAACCGAGAGTCCCCAGTTGGAATGGCAGGGGAAATAGACAGACAGAACGTAATAGCACAGATTGGTATTTGGCCAGGATACTGGGATTAACACTGTTCTTCTTGTGAAAAGTGCCAAAGAATCTCTAATAACCACAGGTAGTCAGTCTTGGATTTATGTCTACTGAGATACCATCCTGGGTATTAGAGTTGAATAAGCTGCTTGAACTTAAGAGTGATTTTTCACCAGTCTATTCAATGTCAGGAGTTTGAAATGGGGGCCGGGGACAGGGATGTTTGACCCACCTACTTTAAGAACTGGTTCAATCCTGACTCAGGAAAATAGGCATCACCTACCAAAATATCGAGATAGGGTGGGATTTTCAAAAGTGTCTGTAAATTAGGCATCCAAACCTCTGAAATCCCAGCCACAGTGGCCTGCAGCGCACTGGATTTTCCTTGAAGGTCTCTGATGCCAATGCTCATCTAATGTAATTGTTTACTGATAAGGACTGAGAAGGTCACAACCTGAGGTGACACAGGGCTAGACTTGGCTAAACTCTGCAGGTAAAAATCTTTAGTGGTGGTCCCATGCCTTGGTTCCTTTTGTAGTTAAAATGCCTTTCCAATTAAATTAATTGTATGCAAAGTAGCTGGGGGTTTTGGCCATTCCTGCTAAGAAATAAACTAATGTTTGTATGAAATGATAAAATTAAGAGCGTTAATAATAGAAGAATCATATTAGACTGTTCCCCGATAAAGAGCCCCCACACCAAAGTTTTCTGTGGATCTATACACTTATCCAGGACAGCACAACTTTGACCAGACTCCATCTCTTTTTTTCCACAGCTCAGAGTCCCACTGTTCCCCCAAAGCTCCCAATTTCTCAGCTGCTAAGGAGGAGTTTCTCTTGGCTCCCCAGAGAGGACACATGAACCACGCAGAAGCCCACAGCTCTGCATTAACTCTAATTACTTGGCCTCTGATTGCAGCTGTGAATAAAACCAACAGTCGATATAATTTCTGTTGAATACAGCAGTTCTGAAATAAGCACAAAGCAGTTTAATGGGGTTTGGAATCAAAACACAAGAAACGTATCAAAAGAATTTATTTTATGAATACACTACATTGTTGTGCACAGCACATACATATAAAAATAGAAGCAATTACATTTTATAAATAATTGGACAGTTTTGTGTTTCCCACAAATTTACAATCTTATTTGTAAGTCCAAACTGAGTCAGAAGATGAGGTATATTTTGGTGGCAAGAAAATAATGCTAGAACTTTGGCACCATTTTATTGTGCAAAATAGAATATTGGAATTGAAATAGTTGATGAGGTATACAAAGATGACTGCTTTCCTGGGGTGTATATGGGGCATCTTATTTACATAAGTAAGGTTCTGATCCAGTTCTGAGGGAGCGAGAGAGGAGACCCTAACATCTATGGGAGTTGGATCAGGTCCAAAGTTGTTATGGGGTTTTCCCCTGGGAAAAACAATTTTATGGGATTCTTCTATGGATTTGTTACGTGTATACAAAACAAGAGCTACATATGCCAGTAATCAGCATGCTTGGAGTATTTCTGAACAAGTAATATGGTTCAGAATAACTTGCAACAGGCACTGTGTGGATATGCCCTGATAATGATAAAGGGGGTCCATATTTTGCCCCATATTGCAAAAACATTTATTCCCCTAAGTTTTTTACTTGGGAGTAGCTTATTGTGCTATTCACTTCAGTAAAGACTTGCTTGTGCGACTGAGGATTTATCGGATTGTATCCAAATTCTCTCAGTAACTTCTATGTAAAATGCGTATAAATTGTAGGTAGCTTTTCTAATTTCCTGCTCTGCAAACTCCCCTGGAGATCTGCAAAGTAAGCTGTCCTCTCTGACTCTTTCCTACTAATGGTGAAGTAGGAGGGGTCCATTGGACTTCAGCTGCTAATTCTGCAAGCAATGCATGAGACAGAACAAAATCAGGGCTGCTCTCCTGCAGCTGTTTTGGCTCTGCAGCGCTAATAACAGTGAAACTTGGCTTTGGCTGTAATGTAAGATCCCATGACTTGAAGTCACATGTGGAGCAGATGTTGAGTAAGCAAGTGCCATTTGACAGTCACTTTTATGAATGTAACCACACGTTAGAGAGGGATCACAATCCAAGCATCTCTCCAAATGCCTGCTTATCCAATGGGTAGGCAACTCCACTGCGGCATCTCTGCAGGAGACAGCCCTTCTGAGAGTGACATAACCCACCACACGTACACTGGTCAGTGCTCCCTCCATTGCAGTATCTTTGCTACAAGTTCTGTTTTCATTGGCACTGACTCCGCAAAAGATGTGAGGAAATAGTGTTCAGACTAATTCAGTAGCATTGATGGCCCAGATAAACAAATACCCAGCCACGCTGCACTTGCAGGGGGCCTGTCACAGAGACCAGGTCAGCCCATCGGTAACTGTTGTTACATTGAACAACAGAGTCCATGACCTAGTATGTACTGTAATGTTACTGATGGCCGAGTTAATGGGGTTGATTCTGATCTTGAATGCCAGTTGTATTCTTGTGTAATGCCACGGACTTCAGTGATGTTACTCCTGATTTAAACCAGTGTAACTATGAACCTAATTTGCTCCCAGTGTATCAAGATCTGAGCTAAAGGGTAATCAAATATAGCTGATGTATCAACATTCAAAACATTACTTCTTTTTCCGTTAACACTGCTATTCCTCTTTAACTGTCCTTTCAAGACAACTAGGAATAAAATAGACCAGCTCCTCAGCTGGTGTCTCAGCATAAATCCACTGGCTTCAATGGAGCTCTGCCTATTTACGCCAGCTGGGGGGTCTAACCGCTGTTTTCTAAGCAGTGCTCTGACCTACTTGCAAACATCCTGCTTTTCCTCTGAACAATGCAAAGATTTCCAAAGCAAATAGCTTCCGACCCGGCAGCCGTCTTCAGCATGCCAACCTGCTTCTCTTTCCATGCTACTGCACTCCACAACTCAATCATTCTTTTCCTTTACCTTATTACAAATGTCCAAGTCGCGTGTCCTTCCTTTTGTGTCTTTGTTTACACAACGATTAAAAGATGTTTGAGCAAGTCAGTATACATTTTGAGCAAAATCAATTCAAGTATAAAACACATGTAAGAAACTGGAAAATGGTTTCTTGTTAATAAAATTGTTTTCACAATAACTTGAAATGTGTGCATATACGTATGCATACACAGACACACTTTGGACCAAATCCTCTGATGGTGTACATTGGTGTAACTGGTAATAGAGCGGTGCTGATTTACACCAGTCCAGGACCTGGCCCTTACAGGGTACTTCATAGGTCAAAAGGCCCACATTCATTACAAATATACACCCATTGCAAATAGAATGGCATGTCAAGGCTGGAGATATTCAGAATTTTGGTTGCAGGTGGGAGATTATCCTGCATTCGGAGATACACTTCTGCAGCAACATGGTGAGTCTGTGGAAAATGCTCATGATCTGATGCTGTCTTGACTCTAGTTTCAAATTTAGGAACACCCCGTCAATGCAGGCATCTCAAGGCTTCTAGTAACTGACATTTATAGCACCTATTGACTTAAGGCCTCTTAAAATACTCTTTAAAGGCACAGAGAATGTGGCTTGTCTGGTATTCTGGAAAAAAGGTTATCCAAACAGTTGGGCAGGGCTGTATGTCCTTCGTGTGTATTTTTAGGAGAGGTTTGGGGGACAACACATGAAATTTGCAAATAGTCCTTGCAAGTAAATAAGTGTTTATCTTTACCAATTGGAATTATGACATAACTTCCTCCACTGAAGCACCTAAAGAGAACGTTGTGGATAGCATGAAAGCTGCTGTTTGAGATAAGGGAAAGAATATGACAATAAGAACTATCAAAAGAGTATTAATTTGGGTCTAAGAATGACTCCCCAGAATGACAGGCAGTCAGTGTTTTAAACAAAGATGTTCTTTGAAATACTTCTTTGTGGGAAGCTCCCGTGAACACCATACATTTTACAATCTAAACACTGCAGCACTCTGAGATCACTATAGTGAAAGTGAAATAAAATAAATGACCTTCAAATATTTACCTCCCTGCATGTATCTCTGTGTGGGCACCTTGGCACCTGGATACCAGGGTGACAGACACATTAAAAATATAGCTACCAAGATGCAGTGTGTGTGTATGTGGGTGTGTGTAATATATAATTTTTTATGTGGAAGAATTAGATACAAACACCAATGGGTATGTATGAGAGAGCCTGAATAGTCATAACATAAACAATCCTAAATGCTGAAGCGTTCAAAATCTTGATCTCAAGATTTATATTTTGCAGCTCAGGCCTATCTCTAATACAGAGGGGCCAAACCCTGAGATTCATGATTAGTTCTTACTCAGGGCATGTCTACACCCTGAATTCTGGGTGACACTCTGGGTGCTACAGTGACACTCTGGGTGCTACAGTGCTGTGTTGCTGTAGTGCCATAGTATAGACACTTCCCTTGTTGTAGAAGGTTTGCTGACACAGTATGGAGTTCACCTGTCTGAGTGACAGTAGGTAAGGAGATGGAAGAATTCTTCAGTCAACTTAGCCAGAGCTTCACCAGGGGTTAGGCTGGGTTAGCTATGGCGCTCAGGAGGAGTGCATTTTTTCACATCTACTGAGCAATATAACTAGGTCAAACTAAATGTTAAGTGTAGAGGAGGGCTCAAGCAAACTGATCCTGCAGAGATGTCCAGGTGGTCAAAGTGTTAGGCCGCTGTGAAGTCTGTGGGATTCTGTCAGCAAAAAAGTTTGCTCACCTGGAACCATTTGTGAGAGTGAGGTCCTAGTGCAGGAGTGTTGGGGCAATTTTTATAGTGGGGGTGCTGAGAACTGGTGAACCAAACTGTAAATCCTGTATAATGGAAACCCCTTCCAGCCAGAGGCTGCTACAGCACCTCCTACACCTCCAGTTCTGGCACCTATGCCCTAGTGAGTAAAACTGAGTGAGGACTTTGGGATTCAGCATTATTTATACATTGGGGGGCTGGGGGCAGCCTGGTGTAAACTGATGTAGCTCCATTGAAGTCCATCCAGCTGAGGATTTGGCCCATTATATGTATTAATAAGAACTCTCAATCAAAAGGCTACTATATTAGGTAATTAAAATCAAACAACAACAACAAAAGTATCTCTGATTGTTTGGCAAGTTCCAGATGCGTGTTGCCCTCCAGTCAGGGTCATAATTTTGTCCTCTATAGAACCATTACAAGAACTCTCACCCATGCAGATTGGTGTGCATTGAGTACAAGAGAAGCAGCGTATGTTGTGTAATGGATCTAGCACAAACTTCTCTATCCAAATATACATATATATCCACAAACAGTATAAATACTTTACCTGGGAGATTATTCACATGTGCAAAATGAAATAGATTTTTTTTCCCCTGTGGTTTAATATTTGTAATTGTTTTCATATTCTGGGCAAAAAATGAGTCACTGTCATTGCAGGAGAGACTTTGTTTCCTTTTTTCATTCTCCCATGTTTGCTGAGTGCTATGTAAGCCCCTTGGTAAGCATTAGATTCATATGCATTATAATTATTGGGCAGCAGCGTTTCTTTGAATTTGCATTCATCTTGAAAAATTGCCTGGGGGGGGAGGAAAAACAAAAAGAAGAAAGCAATTGCCATAAATACTTTTAAAAGATCCAAGTGACTTTTCTTATTATTATTTGTACAGCAGAAGAACCTGTTATGGTATGTAACAGGTGGTGCCATAGCGTCTGTGTCCAACAGTCAAACTCCTTCAGCACTATTCAATGTCAGATACAGGCTGATGCCACCTGTTCAGATAATGTACTCTATACTTCTTGTCACCCATTAACAAGTTAATTCATGATAAATCAGGGAGTTCTTCATTTACAAAGAATGATTTACATCCACGTCATACTGATTTGTCGTACACATGACATGGATTTATTTCCACCCTCCCGCAAAAATTATTTGTTGTTCATAGAGGAATAATGTTACCTGACAGAAATCCCGCAATCCTTCTTCACATGAACAGTCCTGCAGAGTGAGAACTACTTGCTTTAATACGTGTTTTGTGGGATCAGATCCCAAATTGGTTCTAAATATTTTTTTTTAAATCTGATTAAATTTTATGGGCTCAAACACAGTATCAAAGAGTTCTCAGACATGAGCGTGGCTGTGTGTTTTACAGGCTGGGTTACTTAAATTTGAGGAATTGGCTTGCATATATTTGCATGGGGAACATTTTATTACTTCACATACTGTAATAAGTATATATGTAAACTGGCATAGAAATGTTCAGTTGGCAAAAGGGGAGGCTACATTATTGTGTGAAAGGACAAACCAAAATGATTCCGAGATCAAATGTCCCGCGTATGTAATGCCACTAATACTGATGATGTAATCACGTTTTCAGTTTCTGATCAGAAGAGCATGACATTCTGTTAAGAGAATGGTGCATTTTGCAATGGAAAATACACAACTGTTGTTATTTTCTAAAATGTCTTTAAAAGATTTTAATAGGGGTCAACTGAAACGGTTTTAAAACGGGGGCAGGGGGGGCAAAGAGGCAAGACTTTGGGGTGGTCCTGATCCAGGAGTTCCTAAACAGGGCTCAGTCCAGCACATTTGCTATTTGCAGGCTTAAAAGATATGCATGTGTGTATGTACACTGCTGTTTTGTGGCCTTCAGTTGTTCTATTGGGATTACTTGCATAAATAAAAATCTTTCATGTAAGTAAAGGTTCCAGGATCTGGCCATGGTTTGGTGTTTTATTGAAGAACCAAAATGCTTTCTTGAAGTGACAATTTTTTCCAACGAAACAACTCAGCTTCAGAAAAGATTTTCAGCAAACTCTATTTTGTATTTGGAGATAGACCATTCATTACAGCTGGATGGGAAAAGATTTTCCATCCCTGAAAATTTTCCAGATATCAGAAGTTTCTGGATTGGACAAGGAGTTGAAATTTGAAAAATATTCACAAACTGGAAATTTAAAAAAAATGTTTGTTTGGGTCAGCTGCAATATTTTGTTTTCAAAGCAAAGTGGTTTCAGGCTGGAAAACTGGAATCACAAGTGCCAAAACAAAACATTTTTGACAACTTTGAAATTTTTTTCCCTTTTAAAAAGAAACCCCCTCAGTTGAAAAATTTCTAAAACTGACCCTTTCCAACAAAACATCTAGGTTTTGCTGAATCAGCATTTCCTGATTTAAAAATTCTTTAACTGAAGAATTTCCCACCAGCTCTACTATTGAAGCTTCTTGCAGGACCAGCCACTTTAAAGTTGGCTTCTCTGGAGGAGCTGCTTCTGCTTAGTATTGAATCTGAAAGAACTATTTTTAGGGATGTGAAAGTTAAACTGCTTTGAGCAGTTACTAACACCTTGCACAACTGTTCAGCCAATTGTTTTGCGTAGTGATGTTGAACAATGTTATTGTGGAAATGAGTTTTTTTTTCTTCTTTGGGCCTTAAGCAGGCTTCTGGGAGATTTCCCAATGTCCATACAGCCTTCAGTATTTGTGGATTCTGGGGACCGAGCCTCCTGCTTATTCTGTGAGGCCACCCAGATTTTCCCCATGTTAAAGAATTTGATAGTAATTCCAGTAAAGTAATCTCAAGATTTTTTTTTCTCATCTATCAGTGGTTCTCCATCCTCCACATTGGGATTTTTACCCAGGAAAAAGTGTGTCCCCTCTCCAACTTCTACCAAAGGTCTTGATATGGACAAGGTTTATCTGTGCTAGAAAGGGTTTGCAAGATACGTAGCCTGAAAAGCCATTTATTGATCATTGCTCCTTTTTGACAAATTCATATTTCTGAGGTACTCCTTGTACAAATAATGCTGGAATGCTTTTCAGTAACAATACACTGAGATGATGCCAGTTGCTGCACTGACTGATAAGGATGTCACTATGCCCAGAAGACTTGCTGTAATAACTGAAAGACTATTTTCTCCACTTGTAATCTCAGTTTTTAAACAGAAGGAAACAAAAATATCCAATAACAGTTTCATGGCCAATGTTTAAGACTTGAAAAATAAACTTGCACTTGTACTCACCGTTCCATATAACCTCCCTTTGTTGTTCATTGCTATAAAGAGGGCACTTTTCACCCCAAACAGGCTAACAACACCTCGCTCCACAGTTGATATTTCTAAAAGACCTAAATAAACAGAAAAAAGTTTACTCTTAATACTCAAAGGAAATTAAAATTATAATTATTAAAATCCTTATGACAATGTCCTACAGAACTTTAAATCTCCCTATTATCCTTACTATGGAATTCCAAAAATATATAGGGCATCGTATTCTTTATTAAATTATGTAGGTTCTTAGAATAACTTTCATAAAAACCTATTCATTTGCTGTAGAATCCTATTGGTTTCATCCCTGTTATACTAGAAAGTCCTATTGAACTTGGGAGTCATTCCGAATTGGTAAATCATAGCCATTAAATGTTCAGTACTGTCATTCCTGCCAAAAGAAGTGTGGTTTGCATCGTGAAGCTCACTATCACCTTTTAGTTGTGGATGCTTTTATAAATTGCACTTTACAAGAAATTCAAATAAATGAAATACCTTTCTTTTCTTAATCTTGCAGATTAAAATCAATGTCAATGCTAATAAATGTGGATTAGTTGTTCCCTTCCAAATTCTTCATGTCCTTAAACTGCTAGCAAACTGCTATGCAGAAGTCATGCATTTGCTAAGTGAATTGAAAACCTCAATAGTCAAATATCAAACAACAACACACGAGTGAAAAAGGCATCAGGAAAAAAATTGCAAACTGGTTAGTCTTTTCTACTCTGTAAAGTAAAGCAGAGTAAAAATAAATTGGTATCTAATTTTGTCCAAGCATTCATGACATGTTTCAGCCCGGAGGTTTCTAGTGCTGATTGATCCTGGAAACTTTTAAAAGGCAACAGATGTAGTTTAGACTAATAAAAATATCAAGCAGTAACATTCGTATCCTATGCAGGGTAATTACTAGAGATTGCTGCAATTAAGTGACATCTATTCTATTTCATTTCTGGATGCAACTCACTGTATTGGTTTTCATTATGAACACCGCTTATCCTTCCATCTGGGAGGATTTGAAGGTGAAACCCGATGCCCACATTGCAGTAAAGCCTCCGCTGTCTCTTGATTCCTAGCAAATAGTCACTCTCCCAGTTCACATCTGATTTCTCTCCTGACATCCCAGCAAGGGACCTGGACAACAGAGACTCCCATCCTCTCTCCAGCAATGTGCCATTAGTTCTGCTTACAGCTGGATACGATGAAACAATCCCAGCCAGAAAACCCAAGAGAACAAAAGCAGGCAACGTCCAGTGAACGCTGGCTTCGCAGGACATAGTGATGAGAAGTCTTTGTGCAATGGCCATCCGGTTCACCTCCTGGGCACGTGGTCAGAATTAATGGCCCTAAAAATACCGCCCTTCTTGTTTTTCTCCCTTCCGCATGGTGGCAGAGGCTTATTTTTGGAAGGCAGATGAAGATTGCTGACATGAAACTAAAGCCTGAGAGCATTTGGGTTGGGAACAGACACAGGCCAGCAGAACTCGCTCCAGTGGGGACCATGTTTTGTAGCTCCTGCTGTATAGTGGGCAGCCTCAGTAGACTGGATTGACCTATCTTTATAGTTCAGAGGCTGTCCCCCTGCAGCATCACTATGTCATCAACAGCTAAACTCGTCATGGCTGTAACACTAACCTACTCTCTTCTCCCAGACTGGCGGAAGTTTGGCCAATGCTGTCACCCATTATATGCAACACGAATGAAGTTTCTTTGGATGGTCGACGGGGTTGCTGAATGCAAAGGAGCCAAATTGGTTGGCTAGTCAGGTATCCTGCAGACTGCCTTATTTAGAGAAGAAGGTGCAAAAACAGTTGTGGTCCAGGGACTAATGGAAACCTTGCCAGCCACTTCCTTGGCAGGATGTTCACTCTCCTGTAGGATAGTTCAGGTGGATCAAGGCAATTTTTGAGGAGAATAAGGTTTCTAAAGGGCTGTGTTTGTAGTTTTTTAAAGCACTGAACAAACTCACAGTATCTCACTCTAAACCATCTGGGTGCAAATAGCAGCCTTAGATCTGTAAGACAACTTCCGTGGGAGGGGGGGTGAGTTTACTGAGATGCCCAGGCACATCACTGAACATCTACAAGCCTCTGTTTTCTTGTCTCTGAAATGTCGATGATGCTAATTACTTACTAACCTGTGTGTGACCATGGGAATTTTGAAGTACAATGTGGATTTTGCTCATGGTGGTGGTTCTCCATATTCTGTACCGAGGCTGTGGGCCAAATGCTCAGGTGTTGCAGAGCAGCACTCAATGCACTTGTTGTGTGTGGGCGGGGGAAGACATGGATGGCTTTCCACCACCTTTCTGCCCCTGGCCCAGTTCTGGACGCTGTCTGTGGCTGAACAGATTGTACTGGCAGGTAATTCCCAAAGGGTCACTGAGCCCCAAGGGCTAGTTGCCACACTACAACAATGGCCCTAGATGGCAATGTGTCCTGTACAGTATGTTCCAAAGATGCTTTATTTTCCAATAACAACACAGATCCGTTTTCCCTGTTGTCTAGGGAGTTCAAGCAGCTGAGTGCAGTACTCTGATGCAGAGTAAATTTTTTCAGAAGCTTTTCACTGACTTAGGCTCCTAAATCCCATCTTTAAAAGCGATTTAGGAGCCTAAGGGTCATTGACTGTCCCTTGCGATTGTGGGGCTTGGACAGAGCCAGCTCCCAGTCACTCCTGTCGGCAGGAAGCAGCACAGAAGCAGAGGCTGTGAATCTGAAATTGCTTGCTCAGCCCAAGTGGGAAACCCAGACTGACAGTAAAGATGGGGACAGAGAGGAAGAGAAGTCAGTCCCAGGACAGCCTGAATGCAGGTGGAGCTGCCCAGACAAGGCAGCATTTGGGGTAGGAGTGTGCTCGCTTCCAGCAGCAGTTGGGACGACAGCCTGTCCCTGCTCATGGGGGAGGGCAGAAGGGGGGAAGGAAGACAAAGTGCACAGAGAACCCAGTGCCCGCTGATTGCAAAGGAGGCCAGTGAGGCGGGAAGAATACGTGGACTCTCCCACTCCAAGAGGGGCCTGCACACACTTCAGTGAAAAGAACCCAACCTGGTTTGTGCTTCCTCGTGCTGACTTGAGGGGAGCATAAGTGTCACACACACCAGCTTCCACATCAGCAGTGTTAGAAAGCCCTTTGCTCCTTATAGGCTGCCCCAGAAGCTTGGTTCCTCCATAGGGAACACCGCTTACCTCTGTATTCCCATACAACTATTCATCTCCAGGTTATGGGCCAAAATCCTGCTCTTGGTTACACTGTTGTTGGCTTCAGTGGAGATCCTGTGGATTGATGCTGAGGTAAGGGAGAGCAGAATTTAGCTCTGACATTGCTGGGCAAGACTCACCCCCCAGATTGATACCAATTTAAATGCTGCCAGAGGAACCTGGTGGTAGGAAGTCCTCCAGGAGAGGAAGTTGCTATGGTGCAAGGCATCTGCAGCATGGGAGGCAAAGGCAGCCGGTGCAGCTGGGGACGGGGGCATGGCCAAGGCAGCTGGTGCGTGCACTGACTCAGTGCTTCTTCTTCGGGGATGTCCCCGCGGGTGCTCCACTTATGGGCTGGGCTTGCCCCGGCGCCGCAGACGGAAGCTTCTGATGAGCAGTGTTTGGCCGGACCGCGCATGTGCCGCGGGCTCGCGGCTTTCGCGCTCTTTTCTGTCTCACGCAGTCCGGCTCCCCGCCAGTTCCTCTTCACCGCCTCAGGCTGCAGACGCTTGGAACCGCGCTCCTTACCTCACTCACTGAACTAGACTCCTTCTAGTTCCCCCCCCTGTACATACAATCCTATTTTCCTGCTTTTCCCTTGGTTTTTTCTCCTTATTTAAAAAAAAAAAAAGAAAGACAGAACTATCAGGAGTAAGAACAGAAACCGCATACCGCTCTTACCTCCCGCCTCTCAGCTGTTTTCCCGTCAACTCCGCTGTACATAGTTGCCTTCACCTTAAAAAAAAAAAAAAAAAAAAGTAAAAAGAGAAAAGGAACAAAGACAACAGAACAGAGACATTATCACCAAGTTACCAACATTTGAATAACCAGCTGTCTCTTTGCTACTTAAAAAAAAAAAACCTGCCTCAGGCTGCCGGCAAAATGTCTGACCGGCTTTAAAAATGCGGCTTTCCTGCCGGGAGGCAATGCCAGCCTCCGATGGCCATTCGGAGTGCATCCATTGCCTGGGGAATCTCACATCCCCAGAAGTGTACCGTGTACAAAACTCACCTCCAGGCTAGAAAAGATAGAGAGGCGCCGCATGCTCCTCTTTGATAAAGCCCTGCAACCACAGCAAGCTGACTCTGATCAGCAGCCCCACAATCGCCGGGCTTCCTCCCCCACTACGGGACTCCAAAAGAAGGCAAGGCTGTCCCCAGCAAGATCCCTGCCAGCTGCCTTTAATGGCAGGGAAAACCAGGCAGACACACCTGGGACGTTTGGCAATGTAAAGCCACGTCCCCCTGCCTCAGCGGCTCTGAAGCCTAAGCAGCCACGGGAGGCTGCCCAAACGCCGGCCCCCCAGATAGCACCAGCTCAGCCACTTCCCTTCACTCCAGCGCAGAGCGCTGAGCTGGCTCCGAGAGCAGCCTCGGACCCGACCATCACGGCACCGGCGCCGGCACTGCCTCTGGGTCACCGCATGGTGCCGGACTACACGGCGCTGACCCGCTCCACTGCTGGCGCGGCGCCGGACTACACGGCGCCGACCCGCTCCACTGCCGGCGCGGTGCCGATTGCTCCTGCCCTTGAGCCGCCGGAGCAGAGCAATCCAGTAGCTAGCGCTTCAGTGCATGCCGCCAGACAACCACCGCGGAGCCCTTCTCCTCTCCTATCTCCGTGCCGTAGCTGCTCTCGCTCCCGCCTCCTCTCCCCGGCACCGTCCTCTCCTCTGCCGGCACTGCGATCTCCACGCCGGTCCACTCACTGGCATGGGTCTCCCCATGCCTCCTCCAGACTGCCTTCTCCGTTTCTAGCTGCTGCATCTTCTCATCGCAGGCACTACTACTCTGATTCTCCTGCTTCCTCCAGGGCATCACACATCCGCTCCTGTTCGCCCTGCTCCCCGTACCACTATCGATATTGCAGCCGCTCTAACTACCATGACGACCGTTCACCACGACATTGCACATACCATCATGGCGACCGCTACTCCCGAGATTCACGCAGCGGGTATTCTCGCCGATCACGATCCGCCTTTGACTACGCTTCACACAGGCGCTCTCCAGCTCTGGCTCCCCTTACTCCTCCGCACCATTCACCATCACCATCTCACCATCCATCAGAGCCAGAACATACCCCCTTCGCGGACCAACTTTTGGGGACTTCCATCCCAGACTCGTCCCCGCCAGATGAGGCAGTCACGCCGGGTGACAGCTCTCCACCAGATGACCTCCACAATTCCAAGAGTTGTTTAAGCGAGTAGCTATCACACAAGAGATCCCGCTGCAGGAACTCAAAGACAAGCAACATAAGCTTTTCAGGAATCTCCAGCCGCAGCATAGGTCACGTCTGGCCATTCCTCTTGACGAAGGCATCCTGGAACTGGCTGATGAAGTGTGGCATGCTCCAGCGTCGGCTCTTCCGACCAACAAATGGGCCGACAGGAAATATTTCATACCACCGAAGGGCATGGAATTCCTCTTTGCCCATCCACAGGCTAACTCCTTAGTAGTCGATGCAGCTCAACAGAGGTCTAGAGCCCCACACCTCAAACAACAGGGCTCCGACAGGGACGTAAAGAGACTTGACCTCCTGGGCAGGAAGGTCTACACTTCAGCAACGCTACTCCTTAGAATCGCCAATTACTCAGCGCATCTCTCCAATCACACCTTTGATATGTTTTCACGCCTCACCCCCCTCATGGATCATCTCCCTGATTCTAAGAAATCGATCCTGAGGTCAGTAATCCAAGAGGGCTACACATCAGCGAGAACGTCCCTCCAAATAGCCATGGACGTCGCTGATACCGCTGCTCGCTTCCACTGCTACTGCCATCGTTATGCGCAGAGCTTCTTTCCTTCAAGCGGCGGAGTTCCAAAGGAACTACAGGCCAAAGTCGAGAACTTACCCTTCGACAAGGATAAGCTCTTTGCAGAGACCACGGACTCAATCTTACACTCCTCTAAAGACTCCCGGACAACCTTGCGAACTCTGGGGATGTACACGCCCCCCCTTTAAGAGATGCCGGTACTCACCATACCAGCGCAGATATGACTACTCCTACATCAGACATCAGTGGCAGCAACACCACCAGCAACAGAGGCCCTTCGACAACCAACACTCTCGCCAGAGGCCTCAGCAACGCCGAAACCCAAATGGCAGGACGAACATGCCTCCCAACAGCAAGCAACAGGTTTGATGTGTTGGTCGGGGGCGAGCAGACAGTCACAGGCAGCATCACGAATCGTACGACCCAGCTCTTTCACCACCGGCTGAGGCCCTGTCTACATCAATGGGCAAAAATCACTACGGACAGATGGGTCCTCGAGATTGTTCAATCTGGCTACCCTATCCCTTTCATAGCCATCCCACCAACCATCCCTCCCACCCCGTCCCTCTTCAGGGACCCCCTCTCACAAGACCCTCCTCCGACTAGAAGTCGACCGCCTTCTGTCTCTGGGTGCCATAGAGCCAGTCCCAAAGGATTTCAGGAACAGGGGCTTTTACTCACATTATTTCCTCACCCAGAAGAGGTCCAGAGGTTGGCGCCCCATCCTAGATCTCCGCCGTTTGAACAAATATCTCAAGAAACAACGATTCAAAATGACGACTTTAGCTGCCATAATACCTGCATTAGATCCACAGGACTGGTTTGCTGCCCTCGACCTCCAGGACGCCTATTTCCACGTCCCTATCCATCCAGCTCACACGAGGTTCTTGCACTTCGTCATGGCAAAGGACCACTTTCAATACAAGGTCCTCCCCTTCGGGCTATCGTCAGCCCCCAGGGTGTTTTCAAAGGTTTTAATTGTGGTCACAGCCTTCCTCCGACGCCAGGGGATACTCATCTTCCCTTACTTGGACGATTGCCTACTCAAGGGCCCTTCTGCACACGAGGTCTCCCAGATGGTTCTCCTCATGAGGCAAGTCTTTCAGTCACTCGGACTCCTCCTCAACGAGCAAAAGTCCATTTTGCACCCCACTCAGAACATCGAGTTCATTGGGGCCCGCCTGGACTCACTTGCCGGCAGAGCGTTCCTATCCTTACAGAGGTTTCAAGCCGTCTAGGACCTCATTCACACCATCACCGTCAGCCCTACCGTTCCACTCATCGCATGCCTCAGACTGATGGTCCATATGGCCGCCACAACATACGTGGTAAAATACGCCAGACTACACCTGCGCGCCCTTCAGTACTGGCTGACTCTCGTATATGACTACACCAGATATGATCTCCACAGGCCGGTAACGCCACCACCTGGCGTTCTCCAATCACTCCTATGGTGGACCAGCCACACAAACCTGCTGTCAGGTATACCTTTCCATTGGCAGGAGCCACTCCACCAAATCACAACGGATGCCTCCCTACTGGGCTGGGGGGCTCACATGGGCTCCCTCTCAGTCCAAGGCCAATGGTCCCCGCAAGAAACACGGCTACACATAAACCTTCTAGAGCTACGCGCCATTTTCAACGCATGCAAATCCTTCCTCATCTACATTCGAAACACCACGGTGAGCATACTCACGGACAACATCACAGCCATGTATTACGTGAATCGCCAAGGCGGCGCTCACTCCCGTTCCCTATGCACGGAAGCCATCCGCTTTTGGATCTGGTGCATTCGCCACAGAATAACACCTACGGCATCCTACTTACCTGGCACCACAAACGTGATGGCAGATTTCCTGAGCAGACACTTCCATGTGAAGCATGAATGGGAAATGCACGATGGCGTCCTACGCGAGATCTTCCAACGTTGGGGTACTCCCCAAGTGAACCTCTTTGCAACTCCCGCAAATACAAAATGCCGCAAGTACTGCACCAGGGTGGGCTTAGGCCGCGCATCCCTGGGAGACGTCTTCCTTATGACTTGGCGCGGACCCCTCCTCTATGCTTTCCCCCCCATACCTCTGATCCCCAAAGTCCTTCAGAAGCTGAAGGCGGACAGGGCAACGCTAATCCTCATAGCGCCGGGCTGGCCTCGCCAGCACTGGTTTCCCTTCCTCCACCGTCTCTCCGCGCGGACACCAATCCGCCTTCCGCCTCTCTACATCTCCTCACACAAGACCGAGGACGCTGAAACACCCCCAGGTACAAATGCTGAACCTAACAGCATGGTTCCTAACTGGCTGACTCCATTCGAATCCCTCTGCCCCATTCCAGTACAGCACGTCCTTGTACACAGTAGACGACAAACCACAAGAAAAACTTACCTTCACAAGTGGCGCAGATTCTCCACTTGGTGTACCTCAAACCACCACAATCCGACACGTCCGTCAATCCCCTCTGTCCTGGACTATGCGTTGCACCTAAAGAACAAAGGCCTCGCGTTAGCCTCCATCAGGGTGCACCTCGCAGCAATTTCAGCATTCACACCACCGATAGATGGCGTTTCTGTCTTCGCCCATCCTACTACTAAGAGATTTCTCAAGGGTCTTACCAACATGGCCCCACCGCACAACCCAGTCCCACCGGTGTGGAGCCTGCATGTGGTCCTTGAGGCCCTAATGAGGCTGCCGTTCGAGCGTCTGGCGACTGTATCCTTGCATTTCCTCACTTTGAAAACCGTTTTCCTGCTTGCCATAACATCGGCACGCAGAGTGAGCGAGCTTTCCGCCATGATGGCCACGCCACCATATGCATTTTTCCGTAAGGATGGAGTAGTCTTGAGACTACACCCAAGATTCATACCCAAAATCGTCTCACATTTCCATGTCAATGAACCAGTGATCCTGCCAACCTTTTTCCCGAAGCCCCACGCCTCACCACGAAGCGGCCCTACACTCCTTGGACACCCGCAGGGCCTTAACATTCTACATAGATCGCACTAAACCTTTCAGGCGTACGGACCACTTATTCGTCTCCTTGGCACAGAGGTCAAAGGGTCAACGCCTATCTTCCCAGAGGATTTCAAATCTCGTAACCTCATGCATATTGCAATCGTACGCAGTGAAAGGCTTACCCCATCCATCACAACCACGCGCCCACTCCACTAGAGCCATGGCCACATCTACAGCGTTTCATAGAGGGGTATCTCTGAAGGACATCTGCAGGACGGCGACCTGGTCCTCACATGAGACCTTCGCCAAACACTATTCTATTTCTCTAATCACTCGTTCAGATGGGGCAGTGGCGACTGCGCTGCTCTCCACAGCAGATAAATAGGGACTCCTTGCCCTCCTTCCGTTCTGGCGACTATTGCTACGCAGTCACCCATAAGTGGAGCACCCGCGGGGACATCCCCGAAGAAGAAAGCGAAGTTACTCACCTTCGGTGCAGTAACTGTCGTTCTTCGAGGTGGTGTCCCCGCGGGTGCTCCACTACCCGCCCTCCTCCCCGCTTCGGAGTCCTCTCTCTCTCTCTGCTCTTGTCTCTTACAGACTCCGAGGCAGTCTCGAGGAACTGGCAGAGGGCCGGACCGCACGAGACAGAAAAGAGCGCGAAAGCCACAAGCCCGCGGCACATGCATGGTCCGGCCGAACACTGCTCATCAGAAGCTTCCGTCTGTGGCGCCAGGGCAAGCCCAGCCCATAAGTGGAGCACCCGCAGGGACACCACCTCGAAGAACGACAGTTACTGCACCGAAGGTGAGTAACTTCGCTTTCTTCTCAACGGTAACAGAATTTGAATGAGACCCAGAGGAGGACAGTAGTGGAAATACTGAAGGACAATTCTGTCTGCCAGTGCAAAGCTGTCAAAGGGAAGTGCACTTTCACTGGCCTGTTGCATCTTTAGTGCATCTGGCCTGCTAATGCACCCCCTTTCTCTCTCCCTCTCTCATACTTAGTACATTGAGCATGTCAGAGCTCTTTATGAAGAGCGGCTAGCTAATCTTTTCATTGCCATACAGAGGCACTTGGGGTTGAAGTTTTTTGTCCAGATTAGGGCAGTAGGTCAGTGGCCCAACCTATATCTCCCAACTCCTAGGCGACTGCTTTGCTCACTAAGCCACACTGCCTCTCTACTCCTGTTTTTGCCTGCTAGGTTTGCCCATTGTGAAAGGACTTGCACAGTATGGAACAAAACACTGCATAGTCAAAAACAAAACTGAAACAGAAGCCAACACCAGTAACTGCACCCACTCATCTGGCCAATGCTACCAAGCAGACAGGAGCTACTGAGCGGCCTAGAAGAAGCTTAATTTGGGATTGTGTTTTGATGTCTCTCCACTTTCCAATCACAGCAGGAACAAGGGTGCTCTTGGGAGAATCATTAATAGAAAATGCATGAATCTAATGTCCTTGCTGAAAAATCGGGACACTCAGTTCCATCAACCAATCTCTAAAATTGGAAGCGACATTTTTTTAGATAGTCACCTAACTCATCAGTGCTTAAGGAATGTCAGTGTTTGGGGCCAAGAGCATCTCACAGGATGGGTATCCAACATCTGAGTGCTAGCTGCTCCTCTTTTTTGCAGTATGACTGTGAGGGCATCATGCAAAACTTTTTATCAGTTATGTGGGTAGTTATTTTTGCTAGGCCAGTGCATTTTTGAATAGTGGGAGTTTAAAAATTATTTTCCCTTTCCATTACCATCAGTTTTCATAATAAGGATCAAGCAACTGGATTTTTGAACACAGGTTGGCAAAATTTCATTGCAGTTTTATAAGGCTCTGATTAGGTACCCTTGGCCATTACCAAGATATCTGTGATTCATTTATTTTCCTCTCTCCTTTTAAAGGAACATGACAGGGACCCAGGACAGTTACGGTATGTCTACACTGCATTCCTCTTTCGAGAGAGGAATGCAAATGCAGCTGAACAAAATTGCAAATGAAGCGTGGATTTGAATTTCCCACGCTTCATTTGCATAATTGCGTCCGGGTGCTATTTTGAAATACACTATTTCAAAAAGAACGTTGTCTAGACGCGGTTATTTCGAAAGAAAACCCTTCTTTCGACATTACCCTTAAACCTCATTTTATAAGGAGTAAGGGTAATGTCGAAAGACAGGTTTTCTTTTGAAATAACTGCGTCCACACAGTGTTTCTTTTTTCGAAATAGTGTATTTCGAAATAGCGCCCGAACGCGATTATGCAAATGAAGCATGGAAAATTCAAATCAGCACTTCATTTGCAATTTTGTTCAGCTGCATTTGCATTCCTCTCTCAAAAGAGGAATGCAGTGTAGACAAGTGGGGAATCAGATCATCTATGTAGAAAGCGGCAAGATTTTGAAAAAACATTGGTGATTAGACAATCCCATCACATCTGAAGAAGAAAGCCAGTCCCCTCACAATTATGCCAGCACCTGTCAGGCGAGTGTGCCATACTTTTGTCATAATATTATTGGTGTCGTGAACCATGAGTACGTTATCTTGTAATGGGCTGCTCTCGTGAGTACACATACATTTGGCTTTTTGCCTTATGTCTCTCCATTACTTGTTTTAATTGTTTCCTAACCACTTACCCTGTCTTTGTTCATATCATTTAGTTCTTTTTTCAGTAGTAGAGGATTGTAAATTCCAGAGAGACTGTAATTCCCGCTTAGTAGCAAAAAGCACAAAGTATTTGCAAAGTATCACTATCTTATGCTGCTTTGTCTGTCTCATTCTTTGCTGAAAGAACAGTACTGAAGGCCAGAAGCTCCGAGAGATTAGGGATGTTAAAATGTGTGTAATCAGCTAATTGAGTAGTCGATGGAATTTCCATCAACGGCTCGATTAGTTGATAAGGGGGGGGGAAACTGCAGAGCCGCAGCAGGGTTAGCTCTGCAAGAGTGAAATTGCAAGATCAAGCCTCTTCTACATGATTGAGTAGGCATATGGTTTACCCTTTTATGCTGTGCTACCGTGCGGAAATTGCCAGGGGTTTTTTGATACTTTTTTTTTTGTGCTGTGGTGTTGGTTAGTTGAGATGGTGGCAATATTAAAAGTGACCTACAGAATTGTGGGGTCCCTGGGCAAGGTTGGGGTGCTGGCTCTGAGCCCCCGAAGCGAAGGGGTGGGGCCTTAGATGAAAGGAGCAGGGTGGAGGCTAGCCCTTCAACACTGCCTAACCCACGCCATCTGGAGCTCTGACAGTGATTTAAAGAGCCCCCCCGGCTCTGGACGCTGTTGTGCTAGTGGTGATGGTGCCCAGGAGCCCTGGGCCCTAAGAGAGCTGCCCCTTCCCACCCTTTCCCCCTTGATGGCCTACACTGTCAATGGCAGTGTCTGGATAACACCAGGGCTCTTCCTTGGGTGCCTTTCTCCCCAGTTTACACAGTGTGCTTGTGTGTGAAATCATTAACTTAAACCACCCTGTGAAAGAGAGCCTAAACAAACAGAGTCTGTGAAACATGTCCGAAAGTTCAACATACAAGGGGGAAGCACATTCCAGACTGAAGGGACCACCAGTGAATATGCCTTGTTCCTAACCCCTTCGGATACAAATCTGAGGAGTGTTAATTTGAGCCATCCAGCTCATCCAGACTGTCAGATTAGGCCAAAGGTTTGTCTGCCTTTTTCCTTTTCCTTCATTCTTTGTGTACATCTCCTTACTCTACTTACTGATCAAAAGGGAATTGAGTATAGGTAAGTCATTTACTGAATCTGTAGCTACATGAGTAAATGATGACTTCTTACTTCCTTCTCAGATGTATAAATTATAGAGTAATTTATATAGTAATTTATATAGTAACAGATGTATAAATTATAAAGTAATCTCATTACCAGGTAATTAGTAGGCTCCAGGATATGATCTTGGACAGTCGTCTGTAAAAATGGCCAAAGACCATTTTCTTCTACCCCCAGAATTATATCCAGTTAAACAGAAAAAGCATCAGTTGGATGATGACATGGGGATGTTTCAAAGAGGATGCGTGTTTTTGTCAGCTCTGTTGGCTAAAACAACGAGCACGAGCTTTCAGAGATGGCAGCAGCCATTCAACTGGTTTCTCCTTTTGTGAGCAAGAGGACAGGGACAGCATATGCAGAGCCCTGCAAACCCACAGATATCCACTCGATATCCGCAGCTCATTGTTGCGGCTACAGATCCAAATTTTGTATCTACGCAGGGCTCTTGTCCTGGTGACTCCTGCGCGCAACAGGACAAGAGATGTAATGAGCTGAGTAGAGGCTATCCTGAGAAGTGCCAGGGGAGTTCAGGGCTCTAGAGCAGTGGTTCCCAATGTGGTGCCCGCAGGTGCCATGGCGCCCGCCGGGGCATTTATGTGCGCCTGCCAAATTATCTGGGCCGGTCCCGCCCCCGGGCGCATGGCGCATGGGCAGCCCCGCCCTCGGGCGCATGGCTCATGCGCGGCCCCGCCCCCGGACGCCTGTCGCATGAGCGGCCCCGCCCCCAGGCACTCGGCAGCCCCGAAAAGGTTGGGGACCACTGCTCTAGAGCTTCCAGGGGAAATAGGGACGTGTGAGAGACTGCTTAGAACCTCAGTGTTGATTTCGGTGATCTGAGGCCAGACTACAGCTCAGACTGCAGCAGGCGGCCATCCCTAAGCTGTGTTAAGTGCTTCCCATGAGTGAAGGAAGAGGAAGACTAATGCCAGAGATGAGCTCCTGGACAGGGCTGAGAGCACAGAGAAGAGCAGTTTGGATTGGCACAGCACATGGATGCAGTCTGTGGTGAGAAGGCAATAGTTTGGATCAGAGGGCACAGAGTATCATCCTCTTGGTTCAAAGCAGGCAGTCTGTTAGGTGAATTTGAAGCTTTCAGTTAACCCTCACTGCCCCAACCACGCGTCTCAATTGAATGAGAAGACAGAAAGTGGAGCTGTAGTGGAGCTGATGTTTAGAGTATAACTCAGACCAGCAGCAGCGATTCATATAGCTGAACTGATGTTAAGTACCATGCATAAGAAGGGGGTATGGAGGAGAGGTATTGGGTCACTGTCACAAAATATTTGTAGCCACTGAGCCGCAAACTCGTTCTGAGGACAATATACATTAAATACGGTAGCTTACACTACAATAACAGCATTTGGTACAGATTTCCCTTCCCCGTATACTGAAGAAGAGTCTGAATGAAAATATCCATGATTTAGTATCAAGTTGCTAGAAATTGCAGGATTATTTCTCCTGGGGATCTTTCCTGATATCTGTGGATAACAAAGGCAATAAATCATGGCAGATACAGAGGTTCTTTATTTAATCAGAGGACAAGTTTAACACAGAAAGTAAAGACTCTACTCAGAGGAGAAACTACCTTTGCATCTACATCTTATCAAAAGCAAGCAGCAAATTAACTGAGAACTGAAAAGAGGAATCGGCAAAGTTAGTGCAAGTACCCACAGGCTATTAAATACTTAGTATTATAAAAGAATGCATCCCTAGAATGTAGCAGCAATGGGCAATTGCATTTTGAAAAAGCAGATTTGTGATCCTGTTGCAATAAAATTCCCTGAATCTGAAGGCACTGGGAATGGGAGTTTCCGCTGATAAAAAATTGCAAACAAGAAGGGGCTAGTGCAGTTTCACAAGGGGCTGGCTCCAAGAACAGAGACTAGGAGAAAACCCTGTAGGAGAAATAGAGAAGTAGGGCATGAATAAAGCAAAAATGTACAGTCATTTAAGGCTTACAGGAGAAAAGTAAGGGCAGTTCAAATGTAGAATGAGCTAACGATAGCCAAATGGGGGAAAGGAGGAATTTTTCAAATATGATAGGGAGAGAACAATTGATCCTAGAAATAAGGTGGGAACTAAATAGGTCCATAATATGATGCAGAGGAAAGATGAGAGCTGGTAGAAAGCAAAACTTACTCTTGTAAATCATACGGACTATAGGTGACTTAAAAAATAAAGGTTGTGTATGAAAAGTATGTTCAAGGTAGTACAACAGCTAAGGCCCCAATTTAGCATGGCACTGAAGCATGTTATGAGTTCCCCTGAACTTAAATAATTCTGTGTGTATGTGTTTCGGGTAGTGCGGGGAAGAACTAGAGAGAGAGAAAGAGAGATGCTGTGTCACAGTTCAGGGCACCTGTACCTGTATTCCCCCACGTAGTCCAGCAAGGGCTCCCAACTCTTCTGGCGGTGACCTCTCTTAGCTGGAGATCTGTGTTTCCCTGCCTCCTGACTAGGGCATTTCCAGGCGGCACAGCTCCCTGATTATACAGTGAATTTACCAGCACAGCCTGCTTGTCTTTCTCCTCAGAGATGGCTAACAGCGCTTTTGCCATTGTTATAAACCAATGTGCAAGCGTGTATATTCCTAAGGGTTTAAGCTTTACAGCAGTGTTTCTTAAACTGTGTTCCGTGGCACACCGGTGTGCCGCGAGGCAGTCGGAAGTGTGCTGCGGAAAACACGAGTTCAAAATGGCTGCCCTTAAAGGGGCAGGTGACCTTTTAATTTTTTTATTTTTATTTATTTATTTATTTATTTTGCTCAATAACTTTCCCCCCTCGGTCAACTTTCCTGTACCTGAGTTCTTGCCTCTGAGGTGACATGGTTGATTGGCTGGGAAGGACTCATTCTTTCTCCCAAACAATAGCTACTGTTGATGTATTACCTAGACTCTTCACTCTTGTAAGGAGAAGGTACTTTGGCCAACAACCGGTCCTACAATTGACAGGCACCTTTCCTCCCCCTCCCCTTCTTTTTCTGTTGTTTCCATTCCAGCTCATCTGAGGAAGTGGATTTTGCTAAACAAAAAATCCTTGGTGTTCCTCATAAAAAAAAAAATATTGTTTGGTGTTCCTTAAAAAGTTTAAGAAACATTGCTTTACAGAGAAAACATTCAAACCAATAAAATAATCTATACCCTTGCTGACAAGCTTACCAGAGACTCCCTGTCCCAACTGTTTCCAGCAGAGAAATGGTCACAAATTCATAACAACATCAGTTCTGAACTAGCACCGTCAGGAAGAGTTTAGCGCTCAGTAATTACAGGCCTAGGCCCCATGATAACTGACTAGGTTTATTGAAAATTAGACTAGGCAACATTGAATTGGGCATATAAATCAGAGATTACTATCACAGTGGTGGTGGGGAAATAACACAGCAATTTAATATGTGCATTCCATCCCAAATAGCCACTGTTTAGAGCAGCACATTATTGCCACTATGCAAATTATTATTAATTGTGATTCTATGATAGCTGGTCATCCCACCTGCTAGAAATAGTACAGAAACTAATACATTAAATTAATGCCGAGCAATGTGTTCACATGGGACAAAAACTAAGTAGAAAGACAAAAAGAGCTGTTGGTTTTAAGCTATTGCTATAAATGTATTGATCTGAACCTATGTATGATTTTGTGTTGCTACCATTGTACTGCTGTAGTATACAATTAAGCTCTCTGCTGATTGCCCCAAAGCAAGGAGAGGTGACCAAACCCAGAGCAGTTAATCCTGTCAAATGGATCAGCTTCAATAGATAGAGGGTAAAATTTTCAAAAGTACCTCAGTGATGTAGAAGCCTATGCCCCATTTTCAGAAGGGACTTAGGTACTTTAGGTCTAAATACTGTTGACTTTCAGTTGAATTTAGGCACCCATTCTGAAACTGGGACTCCTAAATCATTTACGGGCTTTTGAAAGTTTTATCCTGAAAAACAAGAATAACTGATACTCCGCTTAAATAAAGAGCCAGATGTAAGTCTAGGTGGCTCATGACTGCCCCACTGCTCCTGCCTGCAATGAAATTACTATTTCAGATACTTGTAGTGACTTGACAGAAGCAAATCTAATGGATAAGAAATACATTGTGCTAAGCGCTACAGCCATTTTATTTCCTCCCCAGCAGCCAGAGCATAAGGCAGCGGTCTCCAACCTTTTAACCACAAGATCACTTTTTTCAGTTGAAGTGCAATGTAAGATCTACCTCAACCCCAAATACCCTTGTCCCACTTCCTTCCCACCCCTTCTCTGAGGCCCCGCCCCTGCTCCGCCCCTTCTCCCAGGCCTCACCCTGCTCACTCTATCTCCCTTCCTAACCCATCCTCATTCACTTTCACCAGACTGGAGTAGGGGGTTGGGGTGCAGGCTCTAGTCATGGACCAAGAGGTTTGGAGTGTGGGAGGGGCTCTGGCCTTAACCCAGGGTGGGGGATTGAGGTCCAGGAGGGGTTTCAGGGTGCAAGCTCTGGGAAGGAGGTTGGGTGCAGGAGGTGGTTCAGGGCTGGGACAGGGGTTCAGGAAGCAGGTTCTAGCTGGGCACCATTTAACTGAGATGGCTATCAGGTAGTGGAGCAGTGGAGTTAAGGCAGGTTTACTCCTGCCCTGGCCCTGCATCACTCCTGTAAGCAGCTGGCATGTACAGCAATGGCTCCATGACACCATGTGCTGCCCCTCATCTACAGGCACTGACCCCACAGCTTCTACTGACTGCGGTTCCCCATTACTGATCAATGGTAGCTGCAGGAGTGGTGTCTGCAGGCAAGGACAGCATGTGGAGACCCCCTGCTTTGCCTTTCTCAGGGGCTGCAGGGACATGCCAGCCACTTCCAGGAGCAGCAATTCCCATAGGGATAATTACTCCAGCCACAACAGGTTAGGCATTTTAGAACTCACTACTCAAAGAATTAAATTTAAGTGTAAGAGAGAAATGAAAATTAAGAAATAGACAGACTAGTCAAAAACCAAAAATAGCACACTTTGCAAGCAGTAAAAGGAGTAAAACAACCCTCCTCTCCTCCCCCCTGTGTGTGTTGGGTCAGGAGATGAGAGTGAAGGACAGTGTGTGTTTGTAAGAATGACAGAGACGCACAGTGTGTGAGAGTGACAGAGATTTGCTTTGCCAGGCTCCCTCCATCACCTTCTCTCTGTGTGGAGATAGGGTACAGGAGTGAGTGGAGGAAGGACACCCTGACATCAGCTCCCTTCCTTCTCCCTCCCATACCCTGCACAGCAAACAGGAGGCTCCCGGGGGGCAGCTCCAAGGTAGAGGTCAGGAGCAGCATGACAGTGGGTGGAGGGGCAACTGAAGTGCCAGCGCTTGATAGCTTCCTGGCCAAACCAGTCAGGATCATCTGTCAGAGGCTCCAAGATCTACTAGTAGATCCTAATCTACTGGTTGGTGACCATTGGCATAAGGCATTTGTTGTGATGGCTTTTAGCATATGCAAGATCAAGATCAGATTCCTAAAATATTCTGAAAACCAGTAATAGCCTCAACACTGACTGTGGTTAAATATAAAACTTAAGTAATTCATTCTATTAAAAAGTCAGTGTCTTATTTTTATCAAGTGATGTTATGAGGACATGTTCTAAATCAGCTGAAAGCTCTTGAAGCCATAGGCACTCCTCTTCTGTAATTTTGAAACGTCTAATGGAGCTAACAACTGGTGGAACTTTTTTGCTTGTTTTATTAGCACAGAAGTCTCCTGACACTGAACGCTTCTCACAGAAGTGACAGGAAACAATATTTCTAAGGGCTACATAATATTACATTCCTTTCCTTGTGTAATCAATATCCAAATTCAGACAGGGCTACATTGTGGCAGGCATGTATGAGTGTGCAAAGGGTGAGTGCAAAGGGACTCTTTGCACCCCTATATACAGGATGGCCTAAGTGTGACGAGGGAGGGCAAAGTATGCTGCAGAATGACGACAGAGTTCCTGGCCTGATGTGTGCTGTGCTTGACTCCTAGGGACGTTCTGGCTGAACGCTTTGCTACCCTCTCCTTGATCTTTCCAAGGTACCCTCAGTGTGATCTAGGGGATAGGGCATGGCACAGCAGTCCTGGCTGTTCTATTCCTGGCTCTGTTGCTAACTAGCTATGTGACCTTAACCTCTCTGGGGCTCAGTTTCCCTATCTCAGAAAGAAGGTCAGTGATACTGGCTTGCTTACATTATAGAGCACTTCAAGATCTACAGGTAGAATTGGCTGTATGAGTGCTAAGAAATATTATCGCCTATCTGTTCTATGCATTCACGAGGCACCTACCATCTTGGTATCTGTCATCCCTACTCTTTGGGTGGGGCTTACGACGGTGTCTGTTGCACACTGCTCCATATGGATAGGCCCAGTTCATGGCTGCTGCACTGATGACGAAATGAAGTTATTCCAAGTATCTTCTAGACAGAATGAATATTCCCTGTGGGATTAAAGAATGGTTTGTCTGATGTATGGAAGACGGGTGGTATGGAGCAGGGTCAAGGTAAGCATGCAGCAGAGCACTGAAACTCCCTTTTTGATCAGCCACCGAGTGACCATATGTTCACAGCCGGAATGTGCCCTGAACTTTCTTCAGGAAGGTCTCAACACTGACCTTTTGTTGCATGGTTACACATAAGTACACTGACCTATTCCATATGCAGTCTCAGCTGTCCTCTCCAGTCTGCCATTTTCCTTTCTTTGCAAAATGCAATGGAAGGGAAACATGCTGCAATTAATAACTTTCATTATTAATAAAAATAATGGCATGAAAAAATGATCACGCTTCTGGCAGAATAAAAATCTATACTGATTAGCAGCTGGACATAGAAATGCACGTTGATCATCTTGAAAACAATTTCTGACCATCTGTTGCTAATTGCTGTACTGTACTTCTCTTTATGCTGTGACACACAAATATTTAACTTTCTCCAGGATAGTTCTTGCTGGGGTTTGTGAATTACTTCATTCCTAGTTTTCATAGTTTGCTGTGCATTTTTTATATTGTCTTGCTCTGTTTTATTTTTCGGTGCTGTTGGCTAAGTTGGTTTATATTATTTCACTATCTAAATATGATGGTTATACAATTATTGTCTTACAATCCTGCAAGCCCTTACTTCTAGGCGCAGTGTTTACTAAAGAGAGTGATTCCACTGCAGGTCAACTCACGGGACTGTTCCTAAAAGCAAGCACTCCAACTGGTAGTGAGCAGTACATATGGTAATAATAGCAGAGCCGTGCCCTTCTGTTATTGCATTGCACAGTGCTGGCCAAGATTTTCGAAGTAACTAGCGATTTTGGGTGTCTCACTTCAGATCCATTAAAAATGGGCCTGATTTTCAGAAAGTGCTTAGTAGCCATTATCTGAAAACCAAGCTGCTGCAAGGAACCTCAAATTGGCTTTTCAAAAAATCAGTAGTCCCTTTTGGAAATCTTGGCTACAGAGTACAAAGTTTTCATTTAGATATGCAGATGGAGATTTCTGGAGCCACCAGGGGAGAATGACACCCAGTTTCTTGCTCATTTTAATGGGAATTAATTTCTTGAATTAGTCCCCTAAACAATTTTGTACTGTTGCCTGTTGCTTAACAGTCAATCAGTTCTCCTAGAGGTGGATACATTTCAACAACAGACGGCTGAAGTGATTTCTGTAACAGTGGGTTAGATTATGTGGTAATACAGTATAAACTCTTTCTCATTGTGATAGGGTATTTTATCCCTTTTGAAGCCCTCAGACAAACGGCATAGGAATGCAAAAACAAGCACATACTACCTTTACCAAATTTCTTTTCGGAATAGAACTAGGCTTCAAATCTGGGATGATTGTTTTACATATTCTAGTATATTTTTTAATTTTATTTTAATTTGATTTTTAAATCCCCTTGCAGTTGTAAAAAGCTCTTTGACAACTTTCTTCAGGAAGGTCTCAACACTGACCTTTTGTTGCATGGTTACACATAAGTACACGGACCTATTCCATATGCAGTCTTGTTCAAATACATGTTATTTTATAGACTTTGAAAATGTACTGTTAGGTATACACCTTAACTGTATCATTTGGACATCCTACCCAGCATAGCTTCATTGAATTAAATGGAGCTACGTCAATTTATAGCAGCTGAGGATCTGGTCCACTGTGGCTATTCCTGCCACATTGCCAGAATTACTTTATCTTAAAATGAAAGCTAACCTATCTGCTAAAAAACTGCTATGTTGCTATCTCTGAGGGCATGTCTACAGTAGGAAATTATTTCAAAATACCTAAATTCAACTTAATAAATCCCAATTTTACAAAATCAAAATAGCATGTCCCCACTACCGGGAAGCCTCAAAATTAGTCCGTGGCAGGCTCTGTTAATGTGGATTTGCTACCTCGACTTAGAGCCCCAGGAAGCACTGGGGAGCAATTAGTTCCAATTACTCTGGGGAGTAGTTATTTTGAAATAGCGGCACCGGAGCATCCACACTACCGCTATTTTGAATCAACTATTTCAAAATTAGTGTTATTCCCAGAGGAAAGTAGGAGTGCAGATTTCAAAATAAGTAGCATGGACTCTGCTTATAAAATTCGACCTAAGGGGGGTTATTTCAAAATAACACCCTAGTGTAGACCAGGGCTCACTGTTGTATTGTCAGCCTTGCAATGTTGGGTGTCTATCTTAAAGTCCTGGCACATGTCATTTTGTGAGAATTTCCCCTGCCATGTAAATAAGAAAGTAAGTTTCTAGCCCTCATGGCTGTGGAGAAAAGCATGAAATTGTGAATTCTGAAGTTTGAAAAAAACAGAAAACAAATATAAAGACCCAAAGTTATTTTTAAAATCTTGAGATTGACTTTAAAATTATGGTTTTTTAGAGCCTGGATCATGATTTTTGAACATGTGGAACTGGATGATTGAGACAGAGATGTTAACATATTGGGAACAATTTAAAGTCAGAATTGCCAAAAAATTAGGCTTTGTGCAAAATGACTTCCATAATTAAAAATAAATCCAAACAGAACAGAATTCTTAAATAAAAAGACATTCCCTCTGCAATGTTTGCATACCAAACCATGAAAATCTGAAAGTGAAATGGACTAGAAATGCACTATTAAAAGTAAAAAAAAGTTTAGTAGTCCAAGCTGGCAAAGGGGGCAAATGCAAAAGGGTAAACAAACAGCATCAGTGATGCTTAATTTTAATTGCTTTCTCCATTAATGAGAGATACGGAATTTTTTTAAACTGACTTCTAAACATACTATGTCCCTTTAATTGCAGTATGGGCTTGAGGCAGAAGTATCTAACCTTAGGCACAATAGTTATTGCTGTACCTCTAAGAATAATACTCTAGTTAGGGCACTTCAGCTGCTGCACTAGACAGTATCTGATTCAGTTTCATTGTAAAGGCCTTCAGCAGTAATTGATTTCTTTTTAAACTGCACCATATTTATCCCCCTTTCAGAGCTTTCCCAGCTTTCTGCTAGGCTCAAATTCTGTGAAAACTGAAGCAACTGAGTAACTTCATTTACTACATGTTTGCATTATGCATAGTCCATCAACTCTAGGTGCTACCACAAATAAATAAAAGTAGTAATAATAACATTTACATAATGATTGTTGAAGTGAAAATTCCTTTCTTTTTTACACTGCCCCTTAATATGAGGGAAAGAATTGCTTGATGACATGAATGGTAGATAAATACAGGACAAATACTAAAAGTCAACAGCATTTGTCAACGTGAGGAATTTGATGCTTTAGGAGGTTTAAGAGTGAAATATTGTGGCAGGAGTTTCAAAAGATCTGAAGAATTTTCTGCCTAGGGGAGTTAGGTACCTATCTCCCAATGAAAGCAAATTAGAATTAGGTGCCTACCTCCCCTTTTGTTTCTTTGAAAAACCCTTCCCATACTGCCAGGTCTAAATATGGGAATCAATATTCATGTTTCAGGGCATTAATTGGTGACTGCAGTGGTTAGGCAGGCAATTCCCTGAGGTACAGGAATATGTAATTGATGAGAGCACTATGACAAAGCACACTGACGGGAGTTCTTTGATCATTTGTGCTGTGTCTCCTTGGACATGTCACTTAACCGGTCTGTGCCTCAGTTTCTCCATGGGAGATAATGGTAATAGCCATTCTTGGTGAGATGCTTTGGAATCTACAGTGAAAAGTACCATACATGTGCCAAATAATAGGGAGGAAAGTTTCACTTTCCTTCAAAGTGTCAGATACTGTCAAGTCATGGAGGCAGACGTGAAGGAGTAGTGGTCAAATCTGCATGGCAAACTCCCACTGTGATGGACCCCTCCTCATGCTTTGTGAAATGGACTTATGGACATAAATATACATCACTCAACGGTGCTTTGAGCAAATTATTTCATGTAACCTATCAATCTTCATGTCATGATCTGCTGGATCTGTTTATCTTATTTTGGTGTGTGTATCATTCTTGTGTGTAAAATTAGACATGTGGAGTAGGGAATACTTCATGGCTACGTCTACACTGCAAGGTTTTTGCGCACAAAAGGCTGTTTTTGCGCAAAAACCTGAGCAGCATCCACACCTTAAATGCGCTTTTGTGCAAGTAAATCAGCACTAAAATGGCAGAACAGAGGGCTTTTTGCGGTGTAGGTAAACCTCCTTCTGTGAGGCATAACTCCCTTTCGCGCTATAGCTCTTGCACAAAAAGGCAAGCGTGGATGCTCCAGAGGGGTTTCTTGCGCAAGAAACCCATATGGGAAGAAGCACAGGTGCTCTGATGGCCATTCTCTGAATGGCCATCAGAGCTTTCTTGTGCAAGAGTGTCCATGCAGTGTGGACGCTCTCTTGCGCAAAAGCACATCGTTTTTGCGATGCACTTTGAGGTGTGGATGTGCTTCTTGCGCACGAAGCCTGCAGTGTAGATGTAGCCCATGGGTTTAAAATGTGTGAATGAAAGTCATCAAGGGAGGCCTCAGTGTCTAGGCAGTCATATGCAATAGCCTTTTGTCCTTACGTCTTATTAGTGGTTGGTAGGGAGCAGCCAAGTGACTCCCCATGCAATAAGGGAATTCTTTAAAAAAAGAATGGGAAGGGAAGAGTCTTTAGTCTTTGGGTTGGCTGAACACACCCGAGGAGGGTGAACCAGAGACCCCAGAGGAAGTGGAAATTTCCCTGGTTTGAAGGTTGCTGCTGGAACAGAAAACAGTTTTACGGTGAGTTTGTAATAAGTTCACATTGAGAATTTAGAGTTAGAATTAGCGAAGCGTTTTTTATGTTACTTTTGATTTGTAATCTACTTTGCCTGTTCTCTCTCAGAACCACTGGATCCTACTGCTTGGGCTTATTACCTGGGGGAGCAACCAGTGTGTATATCCCCCTTTCATTGTTAAAAGGGGGGCACCCACATAATTCATTGGGGTTTGATCCCATTTGGGGAGTGGTATCCCAGAAAACGGGGCCCTAAACTGCACTGTCCTCGGACCTGAAGAGGTTCAGCGTCTGTACTGTTTCTTAGGGGGGCATTGATCTCAGCTTGGTGCCTTGGCTGGGGGAGACCAGGAAGCTGGCCTAGCAGGACCGGGCAGGGAAGAGCCCAGAGAGTGGGAAGGTGAGTGGCAGTGGCCATGTCAGCACTCTGGGAAACCCTCCCCCCACAAGAGGGTCTTCTGTGACCTCACCCCGTCCCACCCATCTTCCAGAATATACTTAAAAAGTAAAAATCAGGAAAGGTGTAGCCCTTGAGGTAAACAAAATACCCTTCTCCTTTGTGCAACATCAGTGTTTGTCTACGTTGTGTTTAAGGTTTAGAAATCCAACAAAAATTGGCACATGAGCAAACCTAAGAAAAAAGATATAACCATTTCCAAGACTATTTTTATCTGCAGCTCAAATCACTTACAGGAAGGATTCATAAATAGAGCTTAGCAAAGTTAGTTATCTACATGACAGTGGAGTGTGCTGTTTTGCATGTAGTAACATCAGCTTTAAAGACATGTCCATAATTAAGGCACTGCTTGAAAGGAAGAACCATTTCCAAGGGCTGAGAGAATGACCTGAAATGGATAAAAACACATCCAAGATAAAAACGGGTGGTCAGACAGTGGTTTAACCACAACTAGTCTACAGTAGCTATCCACATCCTTTTGTGAGGCTGGTCAAGCTTGAGGGAAAACACGTGCCAGCAACCCACTGCAATTTTCACTTTTCAGTCTGTGGTGCATGCCGAAAGATTCATGTCTCAAAAAAGGAGATTTAGCCTGCTTGTACTGGTAGAATTTCCGCTTCAGAAATAACCTGAATCTTCCTGGCTTATAAGTGCAATAAGTGTGAAAAGGAAGCAAGCCCTGTTCTTTGTTGAGCGATACTATTTCTGCTTGGCTTTAAAAGTCATCTTTGGAATAAGCTCAAAATGATCATTCGAGAGAGAGAGTACAGAGCACTTCGGAGGATTATAATTTATGCCAGGCAGAAGCCATTATGGTTCAATTCAAGCCTCTTAAAATAAGATATTTGGGAGACAACCAAACCCGCTCAAGTCTGCTAACTTTCCAGTTCATGACACACTGAAATTTTATACTTTAAGGGCCCATTTCTGAAAAGGTGCCAGGTGCCCTGAACTCCCATTGAAGTTACTGAGAATCAGAAATGTTCATAAAATCAAGCCCATAGTTCCATGCTAGAGTGTCAGGTGAGATTACTCTTAGTAGGGAAGAGACAACCAGTTCATTTAAAAGAAACCATCCTGAGCTTTTATCTCTTCCTGCATGCCTTGCTCCAAACTTGAATAAGTTAAGGACTCCGTGCCTTACGGAGGAGCATTTCCAGCAGGAATGCAGAGAGTGGTGTGTACCATGTGCATGCAAAAAGAATCGATTTGGAAACGGCAGAGCAAGTGGGACCTAGCAGAGGAGTTCTTGGTCCCAGTGCATCAGGGAAGGGAAGGAAAGCACAGAAGCAGTGTGCCCTGTGAGATGGGTTCAGTTCTCGGCTCTGCTAGCCAAATCATTTCCCGCCTCATGCCTCAGTTTCCTCTTTTGTAAAAATGAGGCCAATGATACTGAACTCCTTTGTAAAGTGCTTTGATATCTAGGCAATAAAAGCACAATATAAGAGCTAAGCATTATTAATTAGTATCATTATGTAGAGATGAATGGATTAGTCTGAATTAAGACCAGAGTAGCAGACTGCCCCCTGAAAATCAAAGAAGTGGGTGCTAAGCACTTTCTTAAAGTCAAGACCCTTGAAGATATCAATTTGGGCACCAAAAGTGTTGTGAGACCCAACATTTTGTCAGGGGCAAGACAGCTGAGTAATAGGCTAGGTTGTTCTGAAGCCTTGTTAAAGTAACCAGTGTTTATGAGTTTGTGGGTGAATGGGCAAATACATGGCTGTTCTTCTACCCAGTTAGATCTCTTAAAGTGCCCTTATCCCTGGACATCCAGTTGTAGACATATGGATGAAATCCTGAATGTACTGCCATGATTAGTATAAATTACATGGGAAGAGCAGCAAGGACAGTGAGCTGAAGCCAAGTCAGAAAATGAGCGATGCTGTTAGTATCTAGCTGATCCACAATGTTTCACATGCATGAAAATGCTGTTAGCATGAGAACAGTTCAGTTATGTAAAGATCCATAAAAACAGCTACTAACCAGAAAAGGGGTTTTATTCCATGGTCAAGTCTATTTATTATATAGTTAAGACAAAGGTTGGTCTTGATTCACATAACCTTTTGTTCATTGTTCCTGAGTGTTGGTCTTATGCACACTAGGAGAGGGAATTATTAATTTAAGTTGAACACATCATAAAAATAAAAATAGGTGACACCTTGACATCTCCCAGATAGATTACTATTTCTCCCTTGACTGCTTCCTCTCCCCCTCTCCCCAGTTTGTTTGTAAATTGTATAATGGATATCACTTCATTTTGGGATACTGTTTCATATGCTTCAGTGTTAAGGTATTTTCCCTCTAATTATTCATCATAATTTAATTTCCCATATTTAATCCTATTACTGTTAGTTATTTGACACCATTTGGAACAGTGTACATTAACTTTCTTCATCTGTGATTTTTACACTGTTCCAGGATTTCCAGATGGCTTTGACGTTCCTCTTCGGCAGTCAATTAGCCAGTGTTATTATGTACCCTTTCATACCTAGCACCCGCAAAATGGCATATAAATCCAAATTCTGACCTCAGTTGCATCTAAGTAACTCTAGAACAACTCCATGAACTTCAGATTTTACTTCAGTAGATCTCCTTTGGGTTTACACCAGTGTAACTGAGAGCAAAAGCTGACTCTTAAATAAAGGCTAGAACTAGTGGGAAGGTCTAAAATGATATCACAATGCTCTTGCTTTTGATCACATAAGATTGTTACATAAAATAAAACTCAATGTCTTTCCTGTGCTTATTAGTATGAAGTGCCAGTGTTCCCGCTAAGATTTTCCATCCACGAGCAGAGTGAGTTTTGTCTTGTGCACCAATATTAAGGTCATGTATACTTGGCTCGGATGTGTGCCACCAGTTAGAAAGAATACTAAAACAGCCCTTGCCCAGTCACAAATAAAAAGAGCTGTTATATCAGCACTTTCACCCACACATCCTTATTGTTATGGCTGACCCTAAGTGCCTATGTACTGCATTTGTCTTGCAAACTACTTATTGACCATCCCTGCCCTATCTGATTTTTCCCCACACAACAACATGGGAGGCCTTACGGCCATTCTGAAAGAAATGGGAGCTTCCTAACAAATGAGCTTGTAAATAGTGAATTGTGATGTTTGCAGCAGGTACAAGAACAATCCCATTTAAATTGTTTAACTATAAAAAATGTAGTTAAGATCAGAGAGCTGAAACATGAAAGGAAAAGATGGAATTAAACATTGCTGAAATAAGTTATCAAAGCCCAGGCCAAAAGAGATCTCAGCTGGGAAAAAACCCAACCTTGGTCAAAGCTTAAATACGAAAATGAATAGCAGTATAGAAATATAAGCAACTTACATGAGTCATTCGTTCATAACTTGCAATTTACGCGCACACCCCTTCCCCCCCAAAGCTCTTGGAAAGTCTAAAATCATTTTAAAAACCAAAAAGTTCAAAATTTCAGCTAGTAACAGGTAAGCCAAGAAAGTTTAAAATATTTAGTCTCTCATAGTAAACATAGCAAGAGATGTCAAATGTAAAAAAAAAACCTTCAAAAAATTAAATAAAACCAGCTTTTTAAAATTCCACTAAAAAGCCATTCAGATATTTTATTCAAGGTTACAAAGTTGACAGCTACTCTTTATCTGGCAGTGAGCATCTACTGACAGCCTTAACTTTGTGTCCTGATGCTATCAAAGTTTCCTGATGCTGCACAAAGTTTAACTTTTTTCCCCTTAAGTCATTAATATTAAACCTAAAATTAGTGAAAATAAAAAGAGAAACCCAAAATAAACACACTAAATTTCTTTGTCAATAATAAAGCAACTTAAAACAACAAAAATGATCATTAAAATAAAAACTTAAAAATAATTATAGGTATTCCTAAAAAATAATACTTACTTAAAATCTTTTGAAAGCACAGAAAAGGCCACCAGCTGGGTGGTTTAAAAACAAAAACCAGCCCAGTGCGCGCACAGAATCAATACAAAACAATAAAGCCCAACTATCAAACTCCTGTTCAAAATAGGGATGTGAATGGTTAACATCACCCTTCCTGGATTATGCTTACTACTTATGGTCAGTGGGCTGCTCCATCTCTGTGAGGCCTGGTGCACCACAGGCAGGGACGCTCCAGTCTGACAGGATCAGCCCCTACCCCGGCTAGGGTCACCATCGCCCAACACGCGGCCTCTGACTCTGGCCCCACCCGGGGCTGCTGCTGTCCAACATGTGGCTTACAGCTCTGGCCTATTCGGGGACACCCACCACGCGCCCCTGGAGAAGGGCTGAAGTTAGGGCCAGGGCCACGTGGTGGCTGCCTGCCATACAGCCCCACTCTGGAGCAGCTGAGCAGCTAGTACACAGCTCTTCTGAGGAGATGGTTGGGAGGTAAATTCTTGGTACATGCCTGTGCAGGTGCGTACCTTAGAGGAAACCCTGTAAAGTGCCCGCATTTGTTTTTAATAACAGAAGAATATTCTGTTCAGTGTTCTGCCCTGTTCAGTATCTTCATCAACTATTTAGATGATGGCATAGAGAGTACGCTTATTAAGTTTGCAGATGATACCAAGCTGGGAGGGGTTGCAAGTGCTTTGGAGGACAGAGTCATAATTGAAAATGATCTGGACAAACTGAAGAAATGGTCTGAGGTAAACGAGATGAAGTTTAATAAGGACACATGCAAAGTACTCCACTTAGGAAGGAACAATCTGTTTCACACATACAGAATGGGAAGCGACTGTCTAGGAAGGAGTACTGCAGAAAAGGATCTAGGGATCATAGTGGAGCACAAGCTAAATATGAGTCAACAGTGTGACACTGTTGCAAAAAAAGCAAACATGATTCTGGGATGCATTAACAGGAGTGTCGTGAGCAAAACATGAGAAGTCATTCTTCTGCTCTACTCTGCGCTGATTAGGCCTCAGTTGGAGTATTGTGTCCAGTTCTAGGCCCCACTTTTCAAGAAAGACGTGGAGAAATTGGAGAAGGTCCAGAGAAGAACAACACAAATTATTAAAGGTCTAGAAAACATGTCTTATGAGGGAAGACTGAAAGAATTGGGCTTGTTTAATTTAGGAAAGAAAAGACTAAGAGGGGACATGATAGCAGTTTAAGTGTTTTACAAGGAGAAGGGAGAAAAATTGTTCTCCTTGGCCTCTGAGGATAGGACAAGAAGCAATGGGCTTAAATTGCAGAAAGGCAGGTTTAGGTTGGACATTAGGAAAAACTTCCTAACTGTCGAGGTGGTTAAACACTGGAATAAATTGCCTAAGGAGGTTGTGGAATCTCCATCACTAGAGATATTTAAGAGTAGGTTGGATAGACATCTATCAGGGAGGATCTAGAAGGTGCTGGGCCCTGCTGTGAAGGCAGGGGACTGGACTCGATGACCTCTAAAGGTCTCTTCCAGTTCTAATCTATGATTCTGTTTGGGACCAGAGGCTTCATATTTGCCTAAAGATAAGGATCATCATTATTTCTAGTCCTAATGATAGAAACTGTTCTCTGCTGCTCTGTGATTTCATAATTTTTCCCATTTAGTATGGGTGATTGTCCCTAAGAAAAAAGGTTTCTAAGTCTCTTCCCAGCCCAAGATATAACAGACAAGTCAGAGGCTGTACCCTATATTCACTTTCTTTGTTGACTCTTGAAAGGAGAGAGATTACTATATGAGCCAAGAAGAGTTTTCAGGCTCTGACTCAAGAGAGAGTGAGTGTGTGTGCGAACGCTGGACAAATAACCTGATAAAATATATTTTCCAAAAGAAACTCTGCTTCGTACTGGGGAAGGTGACCATGAGGAGCACATATATCTTGTCAAAGGTCAGCTGGGTCTGACAGCCAAGCCTTCATATAACCCAGGCGTGGCGAACCTCAGGCCTAGGGGCTGGATGCAGCCCCCAGCTTGCCTGGATCTAGCCCCCAAGGCTCACGACTCCCCCCAGCATTGGGGAGCCTGCGCTGGCACTCAAGGCTCCCCCCCACCGCTTTCCCCCTGTGGAGTTGAAGCACAGAAAATCTACTAGCCTGGGCCCCCTAGGCTCTGGTGTGTGAGGGGAATGTGGGGAGTGTCTTTCTCCTTCTCAGTTGGGGGTCACTTGTGTGCGGCCCCTGACTGATTTTTCTGTGGGTCAGTGGCCCCCTACCCAAAAATGTTCCCCACCCTAATCCTTCACTATCATCTAAGGGGTTCTTCCTTTTTCCATCTGACTTTCCTTCTGCTCTATCCCGTTGAGAGTATAGCTGCACCTCACAGTATGCAAAATTAAATTCCCTTAGTTGTTGTCTCTTCCATGTTGCCTGGATCTTTCTAGTTCATCCAATGGTTCTGGGTTATCCCTCTATGTCTCAACTCTTCTCTGTATTGCAGGGGTACCAGTGAATTTGAATAGCACAGATTTTGTTCTGATTTCAAAGGCATTAATGGAAGTATCAAAAAGAATTGTCCCCAGCACAGATCAGAACCTTTCCTAGACATTATGGTCCTCCTCTGCTCCCTTCTCCCACTCCGTTCATCCACCCAGCAAACATTTTCCCCTGTCATAACTCTGGCCATATCCTGAGCTTTGCATTTGAACATCTTGTTGCTACAAGGTGCTGAGTCCCCTCGGCTCTCATTAGCTTCACTAACATTATCGCCTGTGGCTTTGGGATCACACTTCAGTGGGGGTTGAAGTCACACACCAGCACTTGTCAAGAGGCCCCCAGCACTTTCAGAATTGAGGACTAACTCACGCAACACTTTTAGCGACTGCCTCACTGCACCCAAAGCACATTATGTTCACGACTTCATTGTCCAGCTTCCTCACACAATTTTATGGGTGAAATGGGAGCTGCTCCTTGTAATCCCAATCCAGCCACGTTGTCACTTACCGTTTGTGTCTAAAAAGCTCATCACTTCATCCTTTTCTGAAAAGAACTCAAACCGAATTGGACGCAGTGCTCCAGACTACCCTCAGTACATTCACGGATGACACTAAGCTAGGGGGAGAGGTAGATATGTTGGAGGGTATGGATGGGGTCCAGAGTGACCTAGACAAATTGGAGGATTGAGCCAAAAGAAATCTAATGAAGTTCAACAAGGACTAGGGCAGAGTCCTGCACTTGGGACAGAAGAATCCCACACACTGCTACAGGCTCGGCACAGACTGGCTATACAGCAGTTCAGCAGAAAAAGACCTGGGGATTACAATGGATGAGAAGCTGGATGTGTGTCAACAGTGTGCCCGTGTAGCCAAGAAGGCTAACAATATATTGGGGTGCATTAGCAGGAGCATTGCCAGCAGATCTAGGGAACTGATTATTTCCCTTTACTCCAGATATGGCCTCACCAGTTCTGAATATTGTGTCCAGTTCTGGGCTCTCCATTACAGAAAGGCTGTGGACACATTGGAGAAAGTCCAGCAGAGGGCAACCAAAATGATTGGGGGGAGGATGGTGGAGCACATGACTGATGAGGAGAGGCTGAGGGATTTGGACTTATTTAGGCTGCAGAAGAGATGATTGAGGGGGGATTTGATAGCAGCCTTCAACTACCTGAAGGAAGGTTCCAAAGAGGTTGGAGAAGGGCTGTTCTCAGTGGTGACAGATAACAGAACAAGGAGCAATGGTCTCAAGTTGCAGTGGGGGAAGTCTAGCTTGGATATTAGGAAAAACTGTTTCATTAGGAGGGTGGTGAAGCACTGGAATGGGTTACCTAGGGGGGTAGTGGAATCTCCATCGCTAGAGGTTTTTATGTCCCAACTTGACAAAGCCCTGGCTGGGATGATTTAGTTGGGATTGGTCCTGCTTTTAGCAGGGGGTTAGACTTAATGACCTCCTGAGGTCTCTTCCAACCCTACGATTCTATGGACCTCCCCCGTGCCAAATAAAGGGGAATAATCACTTCTCTAGATCTGCTGGCAATGCTCCTACAGATGCACCCCAATATGCTGTTAGCCTTCTTGGCTACAAGGGCACACTGTTGGCTCATATCCAGCTTCTCATCCACTGTTATCCCAGGTTCTTTAAATAATATCCCCACTGTGTACAAGGAAAAAGTTGAGGGACAGAGCATATGTAACTTGTCCAATGCGGCACAAGAGTTAACGGTACTGCCATATTAGAGCTTAGGCCATCTTAATTCCCAACCCCAGTTCCTTCATTTAGGCTGTTCTGCCTTTCAACAGCTTTCCTTTAGGTTGGCACTGCCAACCTGTCATGTAAAGGGCAAGGTAATAAGTCATGTGAAAAATACTGTGGCTCCAGTCCATGCTTCACCAACCATATTCTGTTTCCAAAAGAGAACTATAACTTGGTGCTTCTCCTAGTGGTGTAAATCAAATAACTCCAGTGAACTCATTGGAACTATCCCAGTGTAAAACACATCTCAGAACAGAAGGAGGTTCCGTATTTGAATACTTTGGCTCAAATTCCAACCTAGTGTAAGCAGATGGTGTTCTATTTAGCTTTTTGTTCTTACTGCAGGTTCTCTTATTTGGCACCAGAAAGAAGCTGTATCGATTGTTTGAATGATTCTTCTCTTCCTGTGCATCAGTTGTCATCCAAGCAAACTGCCACAGATCATATAACTCAAGACAATAGAGTATTCGCCTTCTGCTAGGGTTTGCCAGTTATGTCTAGAACAAACAGTCTCTTTGTAATTAACCTGAATTCTGTTCCTATAAAACCACCGGCAATTTAACTATGGTGAGTAGACCAATACACTAGTAATCAATAGCAGTGTCACATTCCTTGCTTTTTTCTCCTATTGGTAATTATTCAGTCAAGGTATGTCTACACAGCAAAGTTATTTCGAAATAACTTTCCTAGAGTCTACACAGCCAAACTGCTATTTCAAAATTAATTTGAAATAGCAGAGCGCTTATTTCGAATTTGGTAAACCTCATTCTACAAGGAATAATGCCAAATTCGAAATAGCTAATTTGAAATAAGCACTGTGTAGATGCTTATTTCGAAATAGGGGGCCTCCAGCCCTTCCCAGGGTGCCTTGGTGGCCACTCTGGGCACAACCAGGAAAACTCTCCCTCCCCCAACCCCAGAGCCCTTAAAGGGGTACTGTCTGGCCACAGTGCCTGTGCCAGCTCCAGGCTGCCAGCCCACAGCAAGCACTCGCTGCCCTTGACCCAGTGGCCCCACCATGAGCCAGGCAGCCAGTGCCTGCCAGCCAGCCAGCCCTCCACTGCTCCCCGGGCCCAGTCCCCCAGATCCCAGGAGCCTGCCAGGGGCCGGAGAAGGCGGGCGCCTTCCTGGTCCAGTGCGGAGATCATGGACCTGATTGAGGTTTGGGGGAATGCCGCCAACGTCCATGATCTCCACACTAGACGGAGGAACATGGCTGTCTACAGACAGATGGCTGACAGTCTGGCCTCCAAAGGCCACATGCGCACCCAGGAGCAGGTGTGCATGAAAATTAAGGAGCTGCAGCAGGCGTATGCCAGGGCCACAGGGGGTAACTCCCAAACAGGGGCAGACACCTGCCCCTATTTTGACACCCTGGACTGCATCCTGGGGGGCGGGACGGTCCGTGTCACCCCAGGGGTCATCGGTCCTGGAGCAGAGGGCCCTGACCAGGGCATGGAGGAGGAGCGCCAGGAGCTGCAGGAGCCCAGAGGGAGCATGCCACACAGTCAGGACCCCCGAGCCATCCCAGCAGACCCGTCACCAGTGTAATCCGGGCAGGCAACAACATGTAAGTGCCATCACTGTCCCCTTATTGAGGGACAGGGAGGGAAACCAGGGACCGCGTGCATGGGCCTTGCTTACCACGGCTCTCCCAGCATCCTGTGCACGTGCGAGCATGTGCCGTGCCACCCCTGGGCATGTGGCCCCAGCTGGCTGCCACACAGGGGCCTTGGCCTGTTAGCCACACGTGTGTGTGAAGAGACATGACATGCTCCTGACCCTGGGGTGGGACACAGCAGGACACCCTCCCTCCACAAGGCCATTCTACACAGAGGCAGGGGACATCTCCCCCACCTCACCCACACTATACACAGCACAGGGGCATGGGTGCAGTCTCGGGGCAGCTCCCACTACCAGGGACAGCAGGACATTCTGAACATGGCCTCTGTGCAAGCACATCGGCTCTGATGGTGCAGGGAACAGTCATCCTCACCTTGCAGAGGGGGGCTGGGCTTCACCCACTGTGTCCCCAGGGAGAACTGACCACTTATCATAGACTCATAGAACCATAGAGCTGGAAGAGACTTCTCTTGTTTCTCCACAGCTGCACATGCACGGCGCACCACCCTGCCCGGGACATGCTCCCGCACCCGAGGGCTCTGCAGGACCACCCGTGCAGTGCAGGGGTACTGACAGCAGCACCTGGGGGCACTGCGAGCCCTGCACCGCACCCTCCAGAACTGGGTGCAAGAAGACCTGGAGCTTCGGCAGGAGCAGCTTGCCCAGGGCCATGCCATCTGCCAACACCTGCAGACCCTGGTGCAGAGCGTGCTGCCTCCTGCCGCTCCAGCGCCTGCTGCCTCCCCAGCTACCGCTCCTCCTCCCACTCCTTCTCCCCCTCCCACTTCTCCCTCCACACCCTCCATCCCCCCGGGGATGCCAAGGCCCCCGCATCTGCAGTGCTGGGAAACAGTTGGCCTGGCGAGACCCCCACCTCTGAGCCCTGAGCTTCCCCTCCCCCTTCTTCCCCTTGCTTCCCCTTCCAGCTCCCTCCTCCCAGGTTTCCCCCTCCCCTCTCCCACCCTCTCTCCTCCCTTCTTCTGCCTCCTTTCCCCAGTCTCACCAGAGTTTCATTTCCTCCCTAGTTTTGTTAAATAAAGACAGTTCGTGTTTATGAAAAAACATGTATTTTATTTTACATCAGGAAAAGGGGTGGGGGGGGGGTTAAGTGGAAGGACGTGAGGGAGGAATGAGGCACAAGCCCGCAGGGGGGCAGACCAGGGAGACTGTTAGTGCTTCTCAGGAGGCCCTGAGGGAGAGCTTCCACCCTGGATACTGACAGCCTCCCGCTGGACCTCCCGGATGGCAGCCTGCAGCAAGTCCAGCCAGGCTTGCAGCAACGCATCCAAGAGAAGCACCAGAGCACCCAGGGGCAGCTCTGGCTGCATGTTGCAGAGTGCTGTGGTATCCCTGAGGGCAACCAGAGCACGCCGAGACAAAATGCTTTGCTGTCCCTCATTGAGGTAGACAAGTAAGCAGGGAAACCTGAGAACTGGCTGTCCGGGGTGGGGGGTGCTTTAAGCACAGACCTCAGTTAGCCTCAGGCAGCAGCCCCACACATTAAGTCCTGACCTGGTGGCCTGCTGGAACTGGTTCCGGCCAGCCTTAAATGCGATTCTGCGTCCACTCAGTGTGGATGCGCTATTTCGAAATAGCAAAACACTATTTTGAAATGCATTAACGAATTAACTATTTCGAAATAAGATATTTTGAAATAACACTGTAGTGTAGACATACCCTCAGAGGCCAGTTCAGCCACCTGCTGCCAACACACAATTTTAAAAAGTATTTTAAGGCAGTAAAGACAATGAACAGCACTGTCATCCTTCCAAGGAACGCTGTATTGCACATACAAATAGCAAACCTCATGTGAATTAAATCATTTTTCTCTTCTTCTCAGATAGCTTCCCTTGACCCATACAGGATCTCTCAAATGGCAATTGCCATCTGTGGGCTGCTGTTGTGTCTGTTGCTGATTCCCTTGTAATTAAATACACGCCTGTAATGTGCGGACCAATGACAGTGACTCAAATGGTATTTTCTATCTCTATACTCTATATATGTAATATGAAAAAAATAGCAGCAAAAATGGTTGATCAACTTAGCTCTCTTCTCTGATATGCTAGGAAGAACAGGAAGAGAAATAGCAACATATTGTGTCAATAGTATTAGACAAACCTAGATTTTCAGTGGACAAAAAGTTCAGTGAATTTAGTTTTCAGTATTAAGACTTTAGGGGGGGCTTTCAATATAGTTTCCATTATAAATAGAATTTGTCCCATAAATGACTGCCTCTTGAATGTTAGCAATCCACAAGTTATACCTTTTTATTGAAGACCAGTTGGTATGCCAATTAATGGTGCCCAAATGTTTCTAGATGAGGTCAGTTCTTCAGGCTTTACTTAAGCAACATTCCTGTTGAAAGCAATGGGATTTGTAAAATCAAGGGGTGGGAAGGGGATCTAAGATTAAAAGCAAGGTCATGCTCTTCCCTCAGTTACACCAGTATAGATTCTGAGTAACTACTAATGTCAGCGGCGTTACTCTGGGTGTACACCACAGTAACAGAGCAATATTTGGGCATACATTTTATAGCATTACAGGCAGCCCACAAGGATAAGCCACACTCTCCAAATACCCAAGGATTTTCACTGTGCTCTTCATTTCTAGTTAATGGATATACTGGCTGCAAAAACTGGCAGAGCACATAGTGTACAGCTCCTAAGGGAAATAGTTATGCCTACTGCATCTTTATTAAATGGGATAGTGGTTAGAGCACATGCTTTTCTGGGACCCGGGTTTGATTTCGGCCAAGGCCAGCAATGTAAAATGAGCTGTAGCAGGATTATTCCAGCTTCTTCTGGATGAATTTACATCCCATCACTTTTCTTGCATGCTGAAGTAAGGCACAGTACTTACAAATATCTTCATGGTTGCTGGCATGGAACAAATGAGACTCAATGCCTCCGAGGGCGATGTCCACTGGCTCCCTTGTGCAGGGTTTATGTAGCTCTTGGAGGATGATGGTGCTATGCAGATCCATTTCTTGGTTCATGGTTTTATGGTACACAGTACTTCTCTTTACTTCTTCAGTGAAGTGTCTCTAGCTAGCCAAAAGACTATTATTCAGTGAGGCTTGGTGCACAAAAGGAGTCAGGTGTCCTGTCTTAGTTTTTAGCTGCACTGTAATTGATAAACCTTCTGTTAAACCCTGTAGGCACCTAGAAGTTCCCTCAGCATCTCCATTAATGCCTCTGGGTATGTGCTCTGCTGCCTCCTATTAGGCCTCCGGACACCTAGCTCTTGCCTAAGCTTCAGAATGATTCACCAATGGGTAAGATAGGTGTTCTGCCAACTCAACCACATGCAGGCCCTAATCCAGTAGTGCCTTCTAAGCATGCCTATCAAATTGGGCATCTAAGGTGAATTCACACAACAGCTGGGAAAGGAAGAGGGTCATCTCTCTCATAGCTTTTAGCCCGGTGATTAGGGCTGTGGGAGACTGCTGATTTGAACTCCTCCATCTGAGGGGAGAGAACAGATGTGAAGGATTGGCCACCTCTTAGGGCAGTCCTCTACTTCTGAAGGCTAGGGAATATTTTAGAGTCAGGATTTCAGTTTCATCTGTTGCACACTGGATACATTAGTCACTGGAAATGAGGGACTGGCTCCTCCACATATTGGAGTAGCGATGTAAGCATAGGGCTGTAGTATCACACTTATCTCTGTATCCCCTCACTGAATGTCATCTTTCCAGATTTCAACAGCTTTCATAGGAGAGCCTGTGGAACCACCACACTGGAATACCTAATGGTTAGAACATTCATGTGTGAGGTGGCAGAGCCTTGAACTGGGGACCTCCCACATCTCAGAGGAGTACCCTAACTACAGGGCTGAAACTTTTGAGGGAAGCAATCCTCCTACCCCAGGCTCTCTTGTACATATGGCATTGTAGGCATCTAACTCCCAGACTGTCTATGGTACAAGCCTGGGGCTGGGATGCCCTGCTCATGTACCTCACACTTGCATTAGCCCTTATTGAGCTAGCATGAGTATAAATACCAGTGTTGCTGCAGCAGAGGATTGCATTCAAGCCCACTTGAAACCTGTTGGTATGCTCAGCCCTGCTTCTGCACTTGCTACCATGGCTACTCTACTACTGACACTAGCGCTAGCTCGGTGAAAGCTAGCATATGGGCATGCAAGCGGAGGACTTGCACTCCAAGCTCATAGCACAGCTATAGCACAAGAGGGGGTTCTTTGCTGAGAATCACACACAGAGAGGCACCTCCCTGCAGCCTGGACTTGCATAGCTCTTTTGTCCATGTTGCCCATTGTCTGAATTAGCTTGCCTTGCACGTGGACTTCTGTGAATCCCATAAGATGCTGCTCTCCCATTCATTGTACTGGGAGTATAGGCTTCCTCCTCAGGCCTTGTGAATCACACTGATTTTTTCTGTGTACCTAAAGGTTAGGTATTGTGATGTCAGCATCACAGTGCCTAACTCTTTTTGTGCACACAGGCCTCATTTCCCTGATTTCTTCACATTTACAAGGCAAATCCAAGCCTCTTTGAAAATGGCAAGATCTGTAAAATCTGTGACTATTTCCTTACCTACTGCCTGGTAAGGAAGAGATAAATATCAGCACCTGCTTAGCCTTCAAACACCTTAGCATTACTGATGCTTGGTACTAACTTCTGTGGAATTTGTTAGTACTGAACAGTTGCTTGAAGGCTCTACCAATTGCAGCATGGCTTGGGGGGAGACTAAAGCAGCAATCATGCATAGTGGATGGTTCAGTATGCAAAATATATAATATAAGGCCCAGCTGCCTGTCAATTGTAGTCTCACTTTTCAGCCATGAACAGCTGATTTGTGGCATTCTAGCTTTGGGTAGGAAGGAGAGGAGTGGGGACCAAGCACAACTTACCAGATTTGTTGGGCTCTGAAAGTGCTGTGAGGGATGGGGAATAGTAGGAAGTGCGGTGTTCTAGTGTCCCAGGCTATGTCTAGACTGCAGGCTTCTTTCAGAAGAACCTTTTTTCAGAAGAGATCTTCAGAAAAAACTTCTTCCAAAAGAAAGCATCCACACACAAAAGCACATCGAAAAAGTGATCTGCTTTTTTGAAAGATAGCATCCATTCAGTGTGGATGCTCTCTCACATTTAAGCTGCGATTACTATGGATGGAATGGCCACCAGGCCACCTGTGCTTTTTCCTCTTCTTTCAAAAGAACTCTCTCTTCCCCGTCCACACATGCCTTTTTCCAAAAGAGCTCTTTCTATGAGGAAGAAACCTTTTTCTGAAAGAGGATTACCAATGCTGGAAAAACCCCTCTGTTCTTTCGATTTACTTTCAGAAGAATGTGCTTGCAGTGTGGACGTAACTCAGGTTTTGTTAGAAAAACGGCCATTTTTCCATACTCTGTAGTGTAGACATACCCCCAGTGCACAACATGCACATGGAGGAAGCCCACGGGTTACCCACAACTGTTCTTGATTCTGTAGAGCAGTACAACAACAGGTGCTGATAAATTCAGGAGAGAAATGCTAATGGGCCTTACCCCACTCACTCACACCAATTTTATTTATGCTAGTGTCACTCTTGATTTCATGTTCAAGCCACATTCCATTTAAAGGAATGATACTAATTACTCCCTCTTCATTTTCTGCTATGCCATAAGAACCTGTGATGGGGTATACAAACCCCACAGAAGGAGTTAAAAGTATAGGGCCCAGCTAGCCCCACCATTCCAAACCTGCAGAGCATGCTTCAACTGGAGACAGGATTGAAGAGGAGCAACCCAGCTCAGAATAGGGAGGAATACAGACCTCCCCTGAAAGCTCTCACCAAAAATGTGATGCTTCCCTGAGGGGACTGTATGCTGAGCCCAGTTGAAACAAACAGTTTTTGCCTTTTCTTTATCTGAGACCAGAAGTAGAGGGAAGCATTGATAGGAAATGACCTCTGAGTTACCCTCTCCTGGTCAAATATTGCCAACCCTCCTATGGCCCTGGAACAGAGCCCGGAGGAGCGGGCAGGCACAGGTTCCACACAACTGAATGGATGCTAACTATTAGGCATGGTTCAAGAAGCAATATTTATGAAGAGTGAGAAAGGAGAAATTCAGGAAATCATATACAGTATATTATAGCTAGAGCCGTTTTTAACTGAAAAGCTCTTTTGAAAAGTGGGATTGCACAGATATTATTAAAAGGAAGAACTTGGCACTGTAACTGTAATTTACATATCAATGTTAATAAGATGCAGAAATGAAATATGGGAGACTGAGCTGGAGTCTAACTCTGTCTCCTCTGTGCTAACGCAAGTTTTAAGAGAAGCAAAATCTTATTTTACCACTAAAGGCAGAAAATGGAATTTGGGATAGAGGGAGCAGACCTGTTCAGTAATGTGGTGTTATCTTTACAGACAGAAAACTAAACTGTGTTTTTGTTCAGTGATCTTCTCCACCTCTCTCCTCCCCCTTTATACTTACTTAGATGAGGGGGTTTTCAATCTTTACTGCACCATGACCACCTTTTGACAACAAAAATTACTACATAACTCCAAGATGGGGGGACTAACCCTTAGCCTGCCCAAGCCCCTCCACTGCTGGAGTGCAGAGGGTAAAGCAAAAGGGCTTTAGACCCAGGCAGGAGGCCTATAATCTGAGCCCCATGCCGCCCTAGGGATGGGTCCCAGTAAGCCTAAAACAGCCCTGGCAACCCCATTACAATGGGGTCTCAACCCACAGTTTGAGAACCATAGACTTAGATTATGAAGTCCGATGAGTTCATAGTAGGCAGTAAAATACACCAGTATGGCAGTTCTGCAATGGATAGATCTGATACTGTAACTGAATTGCCTATGTGGAAGTCCCACCAATGCCAAATCTTACTAAACAAGAGATGCTACACTAAAAATACCAGGACATGAAAAAGAAAAAAAAATTGTGAAAATGGAAATTGCTATACTCTGTTTTAAGAGAACTTGAAACCTATAATCACTGTCACAAGAATATATTATCTACTGAATGATTTGCACAAAACAGCAAGTTAATGGTTATTTTTCATTTTATTTTACTTTTCATTTTGTAACTGATATGGCGGGGTGTCAATTTTATTCTCATGGTCAGGGTGATCTTATTACAGTTGCTTTTACAATGTTTCCAGATTATTTAAAAGTTACTCTAAGAAGGCTTATTTGACATAATTCATGCTCTTCTAAATTGCACTAGGCAAAACAAAAATATTTCCAAAAAAAGGATAGATATCTACTCCTGCTACTGTAAATGCTTAAATATAACAATTAGTATGTTTCTATAGATAACATTTAGGTCAAACACAAACATTTACAGTACATGTAGGTGTAAAAAGGTAAAATATTTCAACATTAATCTTGCTGAAGGACATGGACTGTATTTGATTTTTGCAAATATCTAAATCAAGACGGAACTTTGTTTTTTCTTATTAAATTGACATTATGAACTTTTAAATGGATATACATTATTTTGTTTGCAATTTGCAATAAAATTTAACTTCCAAATAAACAATTTCATAGAAAAATATAGGAGAAATTCTAGATATTTAAACCAATATTCTCATTTCTTCCGGTGGCATACATCTTATTACTCCAGAGGGGTTAATGTTTAGAGGTCAGAGTCAGTGTAGAAGACACTCGGAAAATCTGGGGGAGCATATTGCTCAGCTGATAAAACATTTCCTCAGATATAGTCTGTAAAAAAGAAGACATCAGAAAGCGTTTATCTGTATGCTATAATTTGGATGAGTCAAACCATTCTCTATTTTCTCTCCTCTCCCAGTACTATACTCAGTAGAACCAGGTCTACTATTCCCAAATGAGGTTTCTAGCCACTTATTCTATGACTAGGTCCCCACTTGGAATGTGAGAAGATCTTCAAATAATTGCATCTGAGTTAGACAAGGCATGGCAAATCATGAAAAAGTAATAATGGGCCTTTTGTTAATAGTGGTAATTTGGAAAAGCCAGAGCAGACTTCATTCAAGTATTATGTTGTCATACCTGCTTTTTTGTAACCAGACATCTTACTGCAACTGTGTTGTTCGGTTTTTTAAAAGTCATTAATACAACAAAATTCAAAAAACTAGAAGTGTTAATACAAACCGGTATAGAAATCAAACCCAGACACTTTGGTAGACTTTTACATTTTGCAGGTACTGAACATTACTGCAGTTCTAACAGCATCCTCAAAATACATGCAAAATTGTGACCTGTGCCAAATGAGCTAATTAAAATATAAAATGGGGTGGAAGATTAATATTTCAGTATCTAATTTCCACAATATCACAAATGAAGTAGGGCTTTAGCTATAACCTAATTATGGTCATTAGTAAGACAAAACCTACTTGGGAATATTGCCCCGTCTTTATATTAGTAAAACTATCTATTTATAGAAAATGTCTCTCTCAAGTAGACCTAGCATAGTGCTTTGCATTTCAGATAGGTATCTCTCTGAATTCCAGTATTATATCTGATTTTACTATTACTTTTTGATTCTTGCTGTCTACAGGCTTACAACTTTGTGTTTGTGACAAATAGTTTTTCAAACTTATGAATACGATTCCAAATAATATTCCCTGTGCCAGCTAACTTTGGAATGTATATAACATTCAGGGCCACAACTAACGAACAAAACTTAGCACTAATCACACCTTTTGGATCACTTTCCTCCGGAAGGTCATCCAAAATTCTCAATTTAACGATTTGGTAGAACCTTTTTTTGGGTTAGGGGCCACTGACCCACAGAAGGAAAAAAAAAAAAAAAAAAAAAAAATCAGTCAGGGCCCACACACAAGTGAGAAGCAAAAACAAACAAAAAACCCCCCACCTCACTGACGTGGTCCACAGAGCCTAATGGAGCCCAAACTAGTTGATTTTGTGTGTTCCAGCGTCGTGGGAAGACTGCGGAGGAGTGGGGAGCTGGAGTACCAGAGCAGTTCCCCAATGCTGGAAGGGAGCCCTGAACCTCGAGGGCCGGATCCAGGAAAGCCAGGGGTTACATCTGGCCTCCTGGTCTTAGGTTCCCCACCCTGCTAAACAACTTCAGAGATGTAGTGTACGCCTTTTGGGACCTGATCCCATGCCACTGATGTAAATAAGTTGTGCCACTGATTCAGTGGGAGCATGATCAGGCTCTTGACAGACTAACTTTCAAAGATGCTGGACAGCCAACTGTAAAAGCTTAAAATAAAGCCATTTAAGATTAAACTCCATATTTTCCAAAGAAATTAGAAGTAAAAACATCTCTCTATATTAATGATAAATATATATTCTTTAAAACACAGTAAGTTATCTGGATTCCAGTTATCAGATTATCTCTGTTTAGTAACTGATACATGATACATCCTATAATTCCTTCTATGTAAGGGTGGCAAAAAGTGGTTCAAACATTAAGTATCACACCACCTCTAAAGCATGTATTATTCCCAATTTATAGATGAGAGAACTAAGGCACAGAGAGGCTAACTGATTTTTTAAAAAGATTATATAGAAAGGCTAAGGCATAATAGCATGGCAGAGAATCCAGATTTGTTGCTCCCAGGGCATTCTTCTATTTTTGTCTCCTAGATCATACCAGGAGTTAATTTCTCAATTTGACCTACCTGTGGTACCAGAAATTGTACAGTCCGAGAAATTCCTCCATCCCATGAAGCCATTTCCATCATGAAGCCTAGCAAATAACATTCACACCGTAGACATTAGGTTTTCCATTTAGTGACACTCACTGAGAACAGTATAAGTTTATATATGCAGTTATGACTAGGAACAATTACCCAGCATTGCTTGGGTCATTATCTCAATTAATTTTGGGTTTTTTGTTGAAAATTAAAATGTACATGCAAATCCAGGTTAGGCTGGGGAGTGGGGGTGGGGAGGGGGCACAGAAGGACCACTTGTGGTAATTTTAAGTGATTTCTGCTTATAGTGAATGTGACAGAATAAGAAGAGAAGCATGCACTAACCTTTGACACACTTAAACACAAGCTCTGCCCTCTTTAAGCACCATGGTATAGTCATTTCCTTTAAAAAAAATAAATTGGCTGAAGTTAATAAAATATAACCTAAGTGGCAACAGGTGGCTCAAGACAACAGACTGCTGTTGCTGCTGCGAGACAAAGTTTTTCTATCAAGTCTCTGATGTTTTTGTGTTTATCTTATTCCAACATCTCTACTACTCTCATCGTCTTTACAGTCTCTAGCATTATGAGCTTTCACACCTGCGCATTTGCTGAATACAACTTTGCAAGAAAGCAGAAAGTTCTCTTCTCAAGCAGAGGTCTCTCTTGAATGTCTCAAATTACAGATCACATTTGCTAATGCTGTTTATTGATCCGCTTCATTCTTTTCAAATAATATTATAAAGAATACTTAGTTTTCCCGAGTATTTCAAAACTGAGATTTTCAGTTTTGAGATCCCTTCATCTCAAGGGATACTTACATGCACTATCACCATAAGCAGCTTTGATAATCACAGCTTTCATGAATTAGGTACAGTTAAACTGGTTTAGATTGTCAGAGTAAGAATGTATTCAGCAGCCTAACTGCAGTAACTGATAATTTGTTGGTATTCTTTTTAAATACTAGGGGAAATAGGTCTTGTGTTGGGGTTAGATGTGCATCACAAAATAATATCAATAATTCAAGTGATACAAATACAATAAGAAATGGACAGAAAATGTTGTAGTTTCCATTAAATACCAAGATTAGGTATGGTACCTAGAAAGTTTCCCAAGAGGAATGGTTAATAGGGACTTCTCAAATTTATTTGACATCTAAATAATATGAACATTTGGAAACATTAAATGAATTTAGGACATACCTTGGAGTCACAGCCAAGGAATAGATTAAAAATTGTATTTTCCCTCAGTGGCAGATAAATGTCATTTTATTTAAAAAAGTAATTCCTATGATTCACACTCTGGAACTTTAAAAGATAAGCACTTCCTAGTAGGAATGAACAGAACAATGCATATAAAAATGGACTACATACTCTTCCAAATTTCCAGTTTAAGCTGTTCTGTATTTCATAAAACCTGCAAATGGTTCTAAATCTGCACAGTGTAAATGACAAATTGTCAAATGCCACACAAAGAGCATCTCTACAGCAGGAAAAACACAACCTCATTTAAAAAGTATCCAACTTCTGATAATTTGATAATGCAAATACAGTTCATCCCATACAGGGCCTTAGAGGGTTGCTGAAAGCCATAGATCGCTACACTAGATAGTGAATCTTTATTAAAAAATATATATATCTAGAGTGGTGGTAAAACCAACATCATAAAACAAACACTTAAAAACAAATTTCTCATGATTAAAATCCTTAGCATGTTTGCTTTGCCCTTGGTTATGCAACAAATGAATCAGATAGCACAGTGCTGGACAACAGCAAATACATTTTTTTCAAGCTTCCCGGAAGAAATACTGTGTCTTCATTGTAATTTATCTGCCTACACAGGCTGTTTGTCACATGTAAAGTAGGCGTTGGTTGGTGGTTTTGATCCCTGTTTTGGCCTAGGTTAAAAACCAGTGTCTAAAAAGAAAAGGTCCTTTTGCCCTGAAGGCAAATTAGCAGTAGTTTTGCAGTCACTAAGGTCAAAAAACAGTTGATGCCTTAAAAGGACTACTGAAGAAGCAGGATATGACACCAGTTCTTGGACTGTCTCAGAGGAGTACAGAGGTTAAGGTTTGGGGGCACTCAGAAATAACTGATTGGATACAGAATGCCAATGAATTAAACCCACAAAAACTCAAATAAGAATTAAAATTTGAATCATTACTGGGTCATTTTCAAAAGTGATGCACTCATGAATTTCATTATGTTATCAGGGTATTTTTTGCATGCCATATATTCCTTTACTGTTCATGAGGCTGCTCAAACCAGATGGACAGGGTCCTATGTGTAAGTGGTATAGAAAAGATATTATCATTCTGGGTTGAGTTTTGATTGGTGTCATTTTTGTGAGGTAAAAACTTTTCACAGAGCTATGATCTGCTATCAGTAACCATGATCCCATCCCTGCCTTGCCCTCTAAAATCTACCAAACACCCCCCCCACACACACAACCACCACCACGATTTGTAAGTAAAGTGGCCATTGTCTAGGAATCTGTTTTCCCTGCTGGTCCAAGATAGGATAACAAAAATCGGTCTATCTATAGAATATGCTGCAACCTTTATACACACAAGCTTCTATCAGAAGATACAGAGTCAGTGGGACTAGTCACATGCATAAAGATAAGCAGGTTATGACATCTGGTACCCTTATGTTCACCACTTTTACAAGAGCAGCAACTTTTGTACAAACTATGAGGTATCATTGGAAAGTTCAATCTACCGAACACAGCTGTTCTGGTAAAATGTGAATGTGGGGCCACACTGTATATAAAGTTATAAGACTCTGCTGTGACCATGTCTACACTCACAAGCTTTCAGCGGCAAAGTTGTACCAATACAGTTGTGCAGGTATAAGAGTGCTAGTGTGGCCACAGTATGTTGATGGAAGAGAGCTCTCTCATTGATATAATAAAAGCAGCTCAATAAGCTATAGTAGCTATGTTGGCAGGAGACTGTCCGCTGCCGACATAGCGCTATACACGAGTGTTTACACTAGCAAACCTTCTGTCACTCAAGCAAAAGTTTTGCTGCCATAAGTGCTAGTGTAGACATTGCCTGAGACATACTTCAAGTTTAGAAAAGCAGGCACAAACCGGTTCCTCGGAAAAAAGGCAAACTGATATTTCAGCCAAGTGTCAAGAAAATCAGATGAACTATCACTTGGTTAAGTGGACATTTTTGGCAAAAAGAGGGATGTGAATGAAAAGTTTATGTTTTGAAACTGGAATAGCAGGAAATTCCTGTAAAATCAAACTCTGTTCCCTGAAATGATATTCAAAGAAATAGGAAAAAGAAAAAAAAGAAAGAACAGAGGCCACAAAGTATTCTCTCTCACTCTTTACCCAGGCAACCACAACACCTGAGGAACAAAGCAACAGCTTTGAACTGAGGGTGGGGGAGCTCCTGTCTGAAAGGAGTTCAGCTAGTAACACTACTCTAGTATGTGATTAGAGAAATCTTTGCTTTGAATTTACTTTGCTTGGTAAGTTAGGTACTAAGTTTGTTTTACCTTAATTTCCTTGTTACCAGTTCTGACTTTTATTCCTCATTACTTGTAAACACTTAATTTATCTTTCTGTAGTTAAACTTGTTTTATTTAGTTCTAAACCAGAGTGTGTTTCAACTGAAGTGTTTGGGAAGCTCCATCTGAGATAAAGCTTGTGCATGTTATTTTTGATTAATGAAATGATGGACTTTCTACGAGCTTCTGTTGTCCAGGAGGTCATTGAGCAATACAAGATGCACGTTTCCTGGTGTCATTCTGCCATATAATTCAGGAGTGGCTAAGTAAGAGTACTCATAACTCAGCTGGGAGTAATTTACATGCTAGAGGCTATAGCTGTCCATCTGTTCAGGTTATACCCTAAGGAATGTCACACAGGTACTCATGTTTATATAGCATCAGAGAGCTATGAGAACTAAAAATAGGGGGGGGTTAAGTCCTAAAGTCTCTAAGCAGTTCTCGGTCAGGCAAAAGTCCAATTAATTTAAGTAAATTTGCCTTGGTAAGGACATCAGGCTTGGTTACAGTAGGTATACTTTGACTAAACCATGATCCCATCCCTGTCTTGCCCTTTAAAATCTACCCCCTCCTCCCCAAAAAACACCCCAGGAGTTGTAAGTGGCCATTAGCTAAGAATCTGTTTTCCCTGCTGGTCCAAGACAGACCAATTTTTGTTGTCCTATAGAATATGCTGCAACCTTTATAGGATGAAGTTTAATAAGGACAAACACAAAGTACTCCACTTAGGAAGGAACACTCAGTTTCACACATATAGAATGGGAAGCAACTGTCTAGGAAGGAGTACGGCAGAAAGGGATCTAGGAGTCAGAGTGGAGCACAAGCTAAATATGAGTCAACAGTGTGATGCTGTTGCAAAAAAAGCAAACATGATTCTGGGATGCATTAACAAGAGTGTTATGAGCAAGACACGAGAAGTCATTCTTCTGCTCTACCCTGTGCTGATTAGGCCTCAATTGGAGTATTGTGTCCAGTCCTGGGCACCATATTTCAAGAAAGATGTGGAGAAACTGGAGAAGGTCCAGAGAAGAGCAACAAGAATGATTAAAGGTCTAGAGAACATGAGCTATGAAGGAAGACAGAAGGAATTGGGCTTGTTTGGTTTGGAAAGGAGAAGACAGAGGGGACATGATAGCTGTTTTCAAGTATCTAAAAGGGTGTCACAAGGAGGAGGGAGACAAATTGTTCTCCTTAGCCTCTGAGATAGGACAAGAAACAATGGGCTTAAACTGCGGCAAGGGAGGTTTAGGTTGAACATTAGGAAAAAGTTCCTAACTGTTAGGGTGGTTAAATTGCCTAGGGAGGTTATGGAATCTCCATCACTGGAGATTTTAAGGGCAGGATAGATTGACATCTATCAGGAATGGTCTAGATGGTGCTTGGCCCTGCCATGAGGTCAGGGAACTGGACTTGATTACCTCTCAAGCTCCCTTCCAGTTCTAATGTTCTATGATTCTAAATGCCAGTTTGGTAGCATTCATATGATAGAAATGAGTAAAACTGTTTGTGGTGGTACAATAACATATAGCCAAAATAAGCTGCTTTACAACAAAAATACACAAACATAGCCAGTTTACGGTACAGATTGTAAATCTCCATTTTTACTTTAGACTTTTCAGAAGTTGTTCTGCATCGTTGTAATGGTCACAAAAGGTGCTTGGCTGTCACTACTGAGGAGTTTTCTTCTCTTCTATAGAATGGTAATGCATACAACAGCAATGGCCCCTCTATACACAAAGTTGTGCTGATTTTAGAAATGAAATGTTAACACTTATCCATTAGGTGGTATGATGTTCTCAGTTTATACAGAATACAGAACAAGTATGGCTTTGCATATACGGATATCTATAAAAAGTATTTTTTTAAACCAATAGTCTTCTTAATAATTATTTGTACTGCCATATCATTAAGGGGCTCTAGTTATAGATCAGAATCATTTAGACACAAGTAAAACAGTAAAACCAACTTTTTTTGTCACATTCGCTTTATATGCAGTCCCAATACAGGTAAAAAAGAAGTCACCCTTCATTCAGCTCAATAAACTTCAGACCGTTGCTAAGCTATAAAAATCCATCTATAAAAGGGGATTTTTTTTTTTTTTTTTGCAGAACAACAAAAAGCTCCTGATGAATGCCTGTCACAATGAAACATCTCAACATTCCTGCAGCTGTGCTCCTGGTTAACCACTTTACAAAAAATTTTTATATGTAGGTGGTAAACACAACTTTAGAAAACAAGGTTTCCAAAAGGCATGAAGTTCAGATTAGCTTTCAGAAATCTGATATTTTTCACTTTTCCCTCTACAATGTATTACAAAAGTTGCATGTTTTAAATTAGATCCACCAGCTGCAGTAAATTGTTTGTTACCAACAGTTCCAATTAAATTCACAAAAGTATATCAAGCATGAATATATAATTTTGGCTAAATATACACATACTGTGCTTGTCACAACATATATTCTGCAAATGCATAAACCAGAAAACCAGTACAAAAATGGAGATAAAAAATTAACATTTAAGAATCTAAAGACCTTTTTATTCTTCAGTTTCACACATTAGAAGATATCCTTTAACTAGGATCTCATCAGAAAAAAAATACATCACAGGCTACATCTGCATAGCTACTCCAAAGCAGATGCACTGCTGCAGCATGTTTGCTGAAAACTGCTGCAGCATGTTTGCCCTAACGTTGGCACAATTACTCCACCTTGGTTGGTATGGACAGCACAAAATATGTGAAATTTGGGAGGGGAGGTTTTTTTACCATACCCTGAGTGATGTAGGTTACATCACGTTGGGCTATTGTGTAGACCTACCTTTAGAGTACAAAGACAAGATTTTTTTTTTTAAACGGTTGAAGAAAATCCACAAAATATATCACAGGAATTAACTGATGCTCTCCCTCCCTAATTAAAACTGAAGACAAAAATTCTGATAACAAATCTACATGAATAGACTTATGCCTGTATAGATCACCTCAGGTTGGCAGCTTGAAAAAAAAAGGTTTATATCAGACAGAGATAAGATTTCATTTAAGAGAGTTAACTGTCTAGTTCTAAACTTTCAGGCTGAGGTATGTAAGTTTGCACAACATTAATTGAAAGTTTCCTAACTTTTGCACCATTAAATCTTTTACAATAATAGATATTGAGCCTGCAAAAGAATTGGTGTATACCTTATGTCTGCGTGGAGTGCCATTTAAGTCAGATACTCTGCATACACGTAAGGATCCCTACTGGTGATTCATTTGCAGGACTAGGCTCATAATTATTTGTGGTTTCTGAAGAAAGAACATGAAATGCTGAAAGTGGTGTTTTAAGTTAGATTGCTTCCTCCCTTTTTCTTTTTATTAAGACTCAGAGCATCTTGTACTATCTACAAATGATAAATAGAACCGATATAAACAGTGCTAGCATAGTCTCAATTTCTCATCTTCACTTTTTTTCAAGCAGCATCAATGAAAACTGCAAATAAGACACAGCTACTGTTGAGCTTTCTCAATTAGACCAGCAGATCTACACATAGTACCTTTTTGAGTGCAAATATAGAGGTGAAATTCCTGGGTGGCTTTTTATCATATTTACTTACCTCTGACATATCATGTACCAGTAGAAGAGGGATGCTAATTGTAGTAATATCATGTGTACAGCAAACTTTAAGAATATTTCTGAGGCCCATGATCGCAGGATCCCGAGCAGTAATATTACCAGACCGTACATTATCATCCACACACAGATGAAAAGCAACATGAATTTCAGAAAGATTTGAATGGCGTGTGATGTAAAATTCTCCTGCAGAATAATGAAAGACAATGTAATCTCTCTGATGCTAGTAATCTGTGCTAAACACAAACAAACAACAAAGCATGCTGGGAATGACAGTGTAAATGTTTTAATACCAAAATGTGGGGCATAATGCTCCTTTATTAAATATAATCAATTGCTGTATCTTCCTTACTGTTATTTTAAAAATACAAGGCAAAATGTGCCCATTTAACCTAGATCAGAACTTATAAATAAGAGAAGCCACTAACAGATGTAAAAACCTGGAGAACAGTGACGCCCATTCCCTGTTCACATTGTCCCAAGACTTATTTCCATGCCTTACCACTGTATTTAGTTGTCATCATAGAGATCTAGCGTAATAAGGCATGCCAGTGCCAATAAAGACAGATACAATCTATATGTGGTAGAAAACGTCAGCGGAGGAAAAAAATAAAGAGGAGGTGTAACAGTGAAAACATATACGCAAGCAGTGAAGTGCAGACAGATGTGGGAGGCGGAAATAGCCAAAATGGATAGGTTAAAATAAAGGCTACAAAAAGCCTGTGGGAAAGGATAGTGGGTTATCTAACTGAGGAATGTACAGGAAGATGAAGATGATTATCAGAGCGCAATCAAAATTAAAAAGTGTGTGTAGTAATGGGGGATTTTAAATATTGAGATTTCTTTAAAAAGTGCCCAAAACAGTATGTCAAAAGGTATTTTTAAACTAGGTGGAACGATGTTTTAAACTCAAAAGTGGATGAAGCAATGAAGGGCAATGGAATTTTGGATCTGATATTAGCCCACAAAAGTAACAGATATGAAGCTCTGAGGAAATCTGGGGAACAGCTACCACAAATTAAGATGCCAATCCAACAAATAGATCCACTTGAGCATAGTCACACTGAAGTTAAGGGACATTTCAGAAGAGAATCTTGTTGCAGGACTGGGATTTGATTATAAAGATGCAATATAGAAACAGCCTCATTAGGACATGGATTTTCATGAACAAATACTTTTGAAATAAAGAATATTGTAGGCAATGTAAAAGCAGCTAGCACACCAGATAGAAAGTGGAGAGAGGGGGAAAAAAAAGTTCTTGATGTTACTCTCGTAGCACCACTCACACAAAATACAAATATTTTTAGAAGAGGCTGAAGGAAATGTACATGAACAAACTGGAATACAAGAGTGAAAAAAGGGATAATAGGAAAGGTAATAGGCGTGTCTATTTCTGTGTATTGTGTCAAAAAAATGCAGATATAAAGGAGGAAAAAGGAAAGAATGCTTGTGATGAGAGGTGGCAAGGGAAACAAAGTTTTTAGTTGGGCCTTTTCGTTCTGATAGGCTAATTTCAACACTGCTATACAAAATGGAGAGAGAAATGCTATTCTCTCTATAGGGCTGGCCTATACACAGTTTGTACATTCATTTAATTGCACTGGTTTAGAAACAGCATCAGTGAAATCAGTGCAACCACCACATTCCCAGCATGGACACCTTTACATCAATTTGAATGTATTTTAACATAAAATTGATGTTTAAAAAAAAAAAAAAAAAAGTGTCCACATTAGGGATTGTTCTGATTTAACTAAATCTGTTTGTAAGCAGAGCACAAGTTGTGTGTAGATGTTCCAATTATTTCTACGGAATTTGTTCTTATTAATCGGACAACACACACACACAGAAACAATAAGAGATATTTCCTCCTGAAGTGTCTGGTTCAATACAGTATTTAAGTATCTTCTTAAGATGAAGCATAAAACTAATCCTACTGACTTGACCAAAAGGTCTTAGAGATGGCACAACAATCCTTCTGCTGGAATGAGGAAGTCCTAGATAATTGTCATTGGCACTAACAAGGAACTGAGGGGATGGTGGGTCGGCAGGGATCAGTAATGGACACTACGAAGGCACAACTTCAGGAGACACCCAGACTGACCAAAAGCATGCTACTAGGAGAAAAATCTTCTGACTATATTAAAAGATAACTGTTTTCTGAAAATATTTCAGTGCTCCTTCAAATACTGTAAGGTGGATTGTTTTTTATCTGGAAAAAAAAAAAATCTTAGGCAGAATGGTTAAGTGACTTCCGAAAGTCACATGGCAAGTCAGCGGCAAAGTTGGGAATAGAAACCAGATGTCCCGACACCCAGACCTGTGCCATAGCCATATAAGAACATCCCTCGTCTCAAATTCATGGCAAGTTCTGATTAGTTTCAGACACATGCTCAGAATTTAGAACTAACAAAATATGTATCTATAAAGTTCAGTATGCTTAAAAACCCCAACAAATGAAAATCCCCCTAATAGTACTCACCAGGCAAAATATTTGATTGATTTCGTTCAATGTTCTTGGACATATCTTCATTTCCACCATTTCTGTTTACTGAATCTGTATGTAAAGTAACCATTAAATATATTGTATATAAGCTATTTATTATATTAGTCTTGGTAAACTAACATTGAATATTTTAAGAATTTAGGAGTTGATCCGAAGCCCTCTGAAATTAACATGAATCTTTAATGGACCTCAGTAAGCTTTGAATCAGGTTCTAAATGTAAAATCTTCTCTTTGACTCAGCTTTCACACAGCAGTCCTTTATTTAGGCATACTCCAAAAACTCAAAATACAATAGAAAGAGAAATCTATAAACTTTTTATACCCAACAGACTTGGAAGGAAGGAAGGAAGATGATAATTTCATTGTACTTGCAAGGGAAACAGGTGCTATCATGGTGGGGACATACAGTCATTTTAGGCCAGTCGTTCTCAACTCAAGGCCCATCTGTAGCCCAGTCTGCACACAATGGTGGCTCATGTGACATCCTTAGGGCCATACATGTAGTATGTACACTGTGCGGGTGTGGCCCCCATAACACAGAGCTGCACATGCGGCCCAGAATGGTAAATAGCTTGAGAACCACTGCTCTAAGTTCCTAAAGATGCCCTCTCCTCCCTTTGTCTCCTAATTTTCATTTATTTCTTTGGTCTTAACTCTCTTAAGTCACATTAGAGTCTTACAGATAAAAGGAGAGCAATAACTCAATTTTTAAAAAATTTGCAAACAAATGTTTATGGAAACCCATTAATATATAACAATTCACTATTATTTTATACAAAAGAGTTTAATGCAAGTTTAAAAATACAATGATTTACTAAATGAAATAAGCTACTTCTTTGTATCCCATGGAAAGTTGTGGAAATGTTCACGTAAAACCGGAAGTGAAGAAAATACAACTATTTTCATAAGACTGTCTATTACAACATGCTGGTTCCTAAAGGAAAATAGTTTCTCTATATACTTTGTGAGCCTACTCATGTTACTGACTCATTTAAACCACATAAGTACTTGTTTGCATGAAAACAAAAAGTATGAGTACTGCCTCAACAGCATGTGGTTGAAGACTTCCTGTCATTTTGTGCAATCTCTTAGCCACTTGTAAATACAAAGTAGAGAGGTGAATGAGGCACTTCTCCCTGGCCCTTATGTCAATCAGCATATTTTCTTTACTACCCAGTGACCTTGAGGGAAAAAAATGTAACTCCCTCCACACTACTGAAAGTCTTAAATCTTGATAGAAAATTAAAACAAAAAACAAAAAAACACTTAAAATGTGTCCACGTCTATTGTCAGGGTTTAAACTGAAGAGGGAGAAAGTACGGCACATGCCACAATATTTTTCAAGCTGCCACCTTTGGCATCAGAATCTCAAGATTTTTTTTAAGTCCATCTTTTTCTGTTAACTGATGCCACATTGTGTGCCCAAGTTTACAGACTGGAACATTAGCTGTAAAAGGGGTGAATTTCCCCAATCATCACATACAATATGTCTACACTGCTCCCCCTCCCCCCTGCGGAAAAAAATTCAAATGAAGTTAAGCGTGGAATATCGCCGCACTTCATTTGCATAATTCATTAGGCTGTTTTTGCGCAAAAGCGGAGCCTCATTAATTATGCAAATGAAGTGTGGCGATATTCCATGCTTGCTTCATTTGCATTTGTTTTTCCACAAGAGAGGGGCAATGTAGACATAGACATAGAGTATTAACTCAATTGTTGGTGCAATTCAGGTATAACTAATACCTCATTTTGGCCTAAAAAATGAGGAGATACTGCCACTTGACTAGAGGGGAGAAAAATAAGATACAGTCAAAGCATGCACCAGAACCTAAGTGTGCATATGAACAACACAGAGATAACTAAGCCCAGAAGGACATGCACAATCATATTTCAATTATCTGCCCAATCTACCCTTAAATGGCAGCCTTTGTGGGAGGACGTTGGAAGAGTATCTGTATTTTTTTCTTTTAAAAATTTTACTGTGGCTATAGAGGGTTAGTGAAAAATATCGTAACAATTAGGGCACATCTAAACTACATTCCTCTTTCGGAAGAGGAATGTAAATGAGCCCGATTGAAAATTCAAATGAAGCATGGATTTACAAATCTCGTGCTTCATTTGCATAATCGCATGAGCACGCTTTTCCAAAAAAGGGTTTTTCAAAAAAGAAACCACAATCTAGATGGAGTTCTTTCGGAAAAAAAACCAAAGCCCCTTTTTCAAAAGAACCCGTACTCCTCATTTTTTCAGGAGTACAGGTTCTTTCAAAAAAGGTCCCCCCTCCCCAAAAAGCGCTCTCACGCGATTATGCAAATGAAGCGTGAGATTTGTAAATCCGCAAATCCGCACTTCATGTGAATTTTCGATCGGGCTCATTTAAATTCTTCTTTCGGAAGAGGAATGTAGTTTAGACATAGCCTTAGCTATTATAGTATTTTCTTTTAGGGCATGAACCTACCTTCTGACAGGATGCACAATGTGGTTACAATTAGGGATGTAGGCGACTAGTCGACTATTGAGTTGAATAGTGACTCGACTAGTTGTTTCCCCCCCTTGCTGCCTCTATCAGAGGCAACAAGGGGGATTTGGGAAACAGGAACTTGGGGAGCAGAGGTACAGTTGGGAAACAGCACGAGCGGGGACTGAAGAAGTCACACTAGCGCCAGTTCCCACTACATTATTTCAGTCTTTGAAATGTAGCAAGAGCCCAAGCTTAAAAGCTGGTTCCTCCCAGCACCGTCTCTGGGGTGCTGCCTGCCCCCCGTTGCATCTATCAGAGGCAGTGGGGGGAGGTGGGGGAGTGGGGTGGAATAGGGGAGGTTGCTGTGAAGCAGCCTCTGTCCACAGGGGTCCCAGCCAAGCAGCCCCTGTTCGCAGCGGCCAGGGCTGGCCCCAGACAGTGGCTGCTACTGGAGCAGCCTCTGTTCACAGCTGACAAGGCTGGCTGCTGCAAAGGAGGCTGCTCCGGCACCAGCCCGTGTCCGCTGCAAACAGCAAGCTGGACTCAGCACAAGCCAGGACCAAACAGTCCCGGGTTGTGCTGGTCCCAGATGCTGTGGCTCTGCATTTTACATGTAGTAAGAGCCCAAGAACTCTTACTACATTTAAAATGCAGAGCCACAGCGTGGGTGGCTCCTGGACCCGGCACAAGCTGTGATTGCTCAGTGCCGGCTCAAACTGGCTCCTGGAGCTACCCCCGCTGTGGCTATGTGGAGTGGTCTTATCAAATAATCATATAGTCGATACAAATTGTATTGACTATACAATTAGCTAGGTAAGTGCAATTTAACATCCTTAGTTATAATAATAGTTACAGGATACACATGTATGAGCGTAGAAGCTTAGGATATATGAATCTTTGACCTCTGATCATTTGTAGCTTGGAAAGTAGCAGTGTCAACGTGTACTCAGCTACATGATTAACTGATAAGCCTAGGCTTATTGGTTAATTCTGTCGACTATTTGCACCCCCCACCCCACTGCCGCTGTATCAGAGGCAGCAAGTGATGGGGAAGGAGGCAGGAGCGGGTGACCATGAAGAGTTGGCTCATGCCTGCCCCTCACGATGCTGCTGGGGGGTTGGGGAAGGAAACAGGCAGAAGCCAGTACTCTTAGGGAGCTGACTTTTAAGTTAAGCCACTTTTTAAACCTGCTTCCCCCGCGTACCAACTCCCACTCGCTACCCCGCAGTGCTGATACAGAGGCAGCTCCCTTGGAATGGGGCCAGCAGCGTGCTGGCTACCAGCCCCAGTCCTGGAGACTAAAAATGGTTGTATAACACTAAAATTTGATGCGGTTACTCTATTTAATTACATGGTAGCTAACATCCCCATTGTAAAGAAAGCAAGCAATTCTCCCTAGAAGATACTAATGTTGCTCCATACATTAACAGAAGCACTAATAAAAGTTATATCACTGTGCCACACCATGGCCAATACCTTCCTCAGTGCAAGAAAATAAACGTCAAAGATGACAATTACTCTTTGCCTACTACATAGATCATCTTTTGGAGATCTCTGGAAATCTGAGAGGTGTCAAGAAGAGAAAGGATCTAGCATATGAATGTTTTTCTACATAGATATGAGCCTCCAAAAATATGGAAAAAAAAAAAAAAAAAAAAGAGAGCTAGCTGAATTACTGCTACAAAGCAAAGTAATAAGTAACTTATATTGAAGACCACAGAAACCTCTAATGTTTCTGTCTTTTCTGAGCTCTCTAGCTTCTGCTTATTATTGCAAATTTTGTAGGTTAGTTCCAGACAATTATAGTTTGGCGGACCCTTTATGCTTTAAGATTCAGAAACAAATCTAATAACTATCATGTACTTATATAGCACTCTTTTCCTTGCTCCCCGCCCCGCTCCCGGATCCCATGGTGCTTTATTGAAGATCATCCCTATTCTACCTATAGGGAAGCTGAAGTACAGAGCTAAGTGACATGCCCTTACAGACACACACAAAGCATTTAATCACAGGGATATTCTATTTCAAGAAAAATAATTTTGATGGCCACTGACCATTCTGTCTTTTTGATTTACTGCTGCGTTGTGCTCTAGCATAAAGTACAACCTGCTGCACAATTTCAAGCTGCTCCTGAATCCCAGGAAAATGGAAATCTGTGCATTCTTGGCAAACAGTTGCAAAATCTGAAAGAAAGTAAGTTTAAAACACGTTGCAGCTTTTGTCTATGATTATTATACAATTTTGTGCAAGTACTCCATTAAACTAGTGAGAATAGCAAACGTATCTACAGTGCTCCACTTTAAATTCAATTTGAGAGAACATTTTTTAACTTAATGAATTATTTAAAAAGTAAAAGTCTTCAAAAGGCTGATAGTGCATACCAAGTAATCCTAAAAGACCATGCCTGAACCAAACAAATACTGTGTGCATAAATTAGTGTTTTCTCTTATTTTGTAAGATAAATTTGAATGCTATAATCTCTTTGTTGGTACCTATTATAAATGTTTTAGTGAAATGTGTCAATGTTAGTTACCAATAACCAGTATAAACTACTAGTGTAAAATATGTGCGGGCTCTGCAGCTGGCTCCCTGGGAGCAGGGCTGGCAGCCCCGGCCGGCTCTACTCTGGGGGAACCAGCAATAACCTGCTCTGTGGGGCTTAAGCAGTCCCTTAAGGACTGCTCTAGCCCTTACCCATTCATCGTAACTGGTAAGCATTACCCGTTTATCATAACTGGTAAGCGTTACCCGTTTAGGATGATGCTTCCTGATTAACCAGTTAACCTTTCACATCCCTATTATATACCCCCAAGTTTCACCCCACTTCAAAGCTTACAAAAACATAAAAATACAAAAAAGTGTCTCAGCACACTATTACTGAAAAATTGCTGACACTCTCATTTTTATCATCTATTATATTTTTGGGAGTGTGTCTGTTTGTGTGTCTGTTCAAGAACTCCTAAACGGTAAGAGCTTGGTAGGACCATGCTTGCCTCTCCCTGGGGCAACCTGCGTAACTGAACCCCTCATCTCCAGCCTCACCCCAGAGCAACAATTCAAATGAAGCCCATACATTTTAATTTTATTTTCCAAAAAACTAAAATTGAGTTAAGGACCCGAGCCATGCCGGATAAATCTTCTAGTACAATTATAAAATAAAACAACTTAGAATATAAATATTGTGCTTACAGTACAGTGTATAGCATACAGAACAGTAAACAAATCATTGTCTATATAATTTTAGTTTGGACTGACTTCATTGGTGCTCTTTATGTAGCATGTTGTAAAAGCAGACAAAGATCTTAATGAATTGTTAACCCCTGTTGAAAACTGCAGCTGTTAAACACACAGTAAGAGAGGAATAGTAAGGTTTTCTTGGTGGGATCAAAGATCTCTAACTTTCAAAACCACTCACAAATCTTTAACTTTTCTCACACAAATAGTCCCATTGAATTAAGTGCAACAATTCACCTGAGCAAAGTTAGGGATTTGGAAATGTTTGCAGGGCACAATACAACTATTTATGTGAAGCATTTGTATAAAATACCTGCACCACTAGTACTAAATAAGTAAGGCTATCAAATCAAGTTATAAGACTTTCTTTCCTGTCCAGCACTGGGCATACTTTCAGCCCTGAACAAATCACATGGCCCTTATCCCACAATGATTAATTCATGGGCTAAGTGCTGTGTACTTATGGAGCACCATTATCTTCAGCATGTCTCTACAGTCCACTGGTAGGTTTATGTTGCAGGATCAGGACCCAAGTATTTTCCTTCAATCTGTCTCTAAATAAAAAAGTCACTAGGTTGAGGTTTTTGTATGTTATTTAAAAGCAAACTGAAGGGAAAATATCTTTGAAATATCTTACTATTACCCAAATAAGGAAGCTAATGATTGCAAAGTCTGGTAGTAATCATTTTTATCTGTTTTATTTACTTTGTTGACCTCCATAGCATGCAACCAGGTAAACTTTTAAGAGCGCTTTTGGGAAGGAGAATGTTTTTTAAGTAGTTTTTAAGAAGACGACATTTTCCCTCAATTTCTCCCCTTACCTGTAAGGCAGTGGTTCTCATAGTGTGGTCCATGACAGTCTTGCAGGTGGGCCGTGGACTTGGGGCTCATCCCTCCCCTGCAGCAGGGAGCCTGTGACCCTCCTCCCCATGAGGTTGGAACACTACGCTAACTTCCTGCTGCAGGGGAAAGGGGGGTGAAGGGGTGGGTCTAGCAGGCCAGATCTGCCTTGCAGGTCATCATGGGTGGTTGGCTAGTTGTCTGCAGAAAGGTCTGCGTTGAGTGGGGTGGGCCAGAGGCCAAAAAGTTTCAGCACCACTACTCTAAGGACTAATTATGGTAGAAATTGCTACTTTTTAAAAATCTATTACGACTCCATTGTCAAGGATATCTTAGAGATAAGAGGCAACTTTTTGTCAGTTTTGAGAAATTGAAATATGTAAAAAATAATTACTGAGTATGAAATATGCTTTTAGGATCTCAAGCTGCCATTATTGCTTATTTCTAGGCTATTATATTATGCTGCAATTTCTGCTGCGACTCTTTTTTTATTCATTCTTTTGGAATACTTTACTTCTCACTGGAAGTGTTTTTTAAGGAAAGGATATGACAGGATGTCAGGGAAAGGAGACCCAACCAGTAACAAGTGGTTCCAGCCAAAACATCTGAAATGTAAACATTTTTGGACTGAATTTCATGAGGAAGCTGGGAGAGATCTGTAATGTGGTTGACACAGCGGCAATGTGGCCAAGATTGGAATAGGGGCAAATAAAATTTCAGTAGCCTTGTCCGCTGTGGCTAACCATTTATACAAGACTATCTATTTAAAAGGAGTGCTCTCAACTGCTACCAGTTCTGTTTTCTGGAGTAGAAAGTACATATAACTTGAATGTACTCTGTGTGCTCAACACTTCTGAAAGTTGGGTCAATTTATTTTAGATACCTAAATATGGATTTTAAAACCTAGCTTTAGGCATCCAACTGAAAACTTTGATCTTTGTAAAGATGTAGGCTACGCAGCACACCATGAAAGTATTACTATTACTAAAAAAGTTCCAGAGTAGTGGGCAAGTGAGAGAAGGATCCAGACACTCAAGACTATTTTAGTAGTATGTTGGCAAGCAGTGGTCAGTTGAAGCAAATTTAGCTACAAGATTTGCGATCTGTTGGACACAGAGGAAAAATGGAGGACTTGTGTTACAATCAAATTTTACAGCAATTGCTTCTTTCTGAAAAAGAACAAGGGGCAAGAGTAAAGTCTGCAAGGGTAACTTTGGTCTTCCACGATACATCAAATGAAATGACTTACCTCTTTTGATGCCACTGTATGAACTGATTCGGTTGTCTACCAATAAAACTAAGCCACAAAGAGAAGTTGAATAGAGCGACAATGCAGTTTGAAGTCTGTGAAGTTTTACTCCACTTCGGTGATTGCGTTTGTGCTTACAGAAGTCCAGTATATCAGCTCTCAATAATCTCAAGTTATGCATGGTTTTTAACTGGGCACCTGTGTAAAAAGCAAACCCCAAGAGCACTAAATAACAAACATCTTCAGATATGTTAATAATAGATTTACTTGGTGTTGCTCGGCTCCTTTAGATCAGGAACTTGGGGATTGGGAGGTGTGGGGGGGGGGGGAAGAGGGCGGGCCTCAGGGCAGGGAGAGGGGGCAGCCAATGGCTGTTCCCCAAGGCCAAGCCAGCGGGGGCCACATAGCCCACCTGCTGGCTCCTCCTTGGGGTGGCGGGAGCCATGCTGGCCAGCCAGCAGTTGCTCCCCAGGGCTGGGCTGGGGTGACAGGAGCTGTACTGGTCAGCTGGTGGCTGCTCCCCATGCTGGGGCACTTGCTGCCCCCTAGTTGTCATTTCGGGAATATAAATGTCCCCCATGCTTGCTATCCTGTATGGTCATTCAGGAGTATATCTGGCCCTGATAGGACAGCCCTCCCTTTCTGTTTGATGAGAAACAGTCGTATTCCACACGCATCCTATTGGTCCTGGCACAATCAAACCTTTAACTTGCTTTAAGTTATAAGAAGCAGCTGCATACCAAATTTGGTGGTCCTAGCTTTTACCATATAGGAGCAGTTCTTGAGCAAGACAGACGGACACACAAACTCTCTCAAATATTTATAAAAGGTATTAAAATTTTATCCTACTGATAGCAATCCACAAGAGTAAAAGGTATGAGAAGATAACATTTGTATAAAAGAAGGTAAATCTAGGCCATTAAACAAGTCCTATCCTCCAACACAAGGCAGAGAATAAATATGCTAGTTATCTTTCTAAATATTTGACACATGCTAACACAGCAGGGCACAGATTATCCAACAATCTTTTTTTTTTTTCCCTTCATTTCAGAAGGTGCAGAAAATTATTTGGGGAAGCTAGTTTAGATTTGATTTTGACAAAGAAGAAGGAACTGGTTGAGAATCTGAAAGTGGAAGGCATCCTGGGTGAAAGTGATCCTAAAATTACAAGGCATGGCGGGAGGGAGAACAGCACAATAAAGATAATGGATTTCAAGGCAGACTTTAGCAAACTCAGGGATTGATAGATAAGATCCCAAAGGGAAGCAAATGTAAGAGGAAACAGTTCAAGAGAGTTGGCAGTTTTTCCAAAGAGACATTATTATGGGCCCAAGAGCAACCTATCCCACTGGGAAGGAAAGATAAGAACTATGGCAAAACACGACCCTGGCTAAACCAGGAATCTAAAAATTTAAAAAAGTCCTACAAAAAGTGGAAATTACAAAGGATTAATATAAGCAAGTAACATAAATACGCAGAGGCAAAATTAGAAAGGCCATGGCACAAAACAAGATCGAACTAGCTAGAGACAAAGGGTAACAAGAAAATATTTTACTAATACAGCGATAGACAATAAGCAGCCTGTGGGCTGAACATGGTTCACCATGGTTAGCCCTTGAAGGGACGCCAGATGCTTTATTTACCTGCATATCTACAGGTACAGTCGCTCACAGCTCCTGTTGGCTTCCTGCAGCTCTCATTTGCTGGGAACAGCGAGCCGCAGCCAATGTGGGGAATCCTTTGAGTCAGAGGCTGCTGACCAGAGTTCCCTCTAAGCTGTGCGGCAGCACAGCTTCATGGGTGATTAATCAGCCCGTCTCCCCCCTCCCCAAGTCAGTCATCCCCATGCACTGAGCCCTGAGCCTCTGACTGGGCAGGGCTGATTAATCACCTGTGAAGCTGTGCTGCTTAGAATGAACACTGCTGCTGACCCACAGAAAAATCAGTTCGGGGGGGGGACGGACGGGGACGGGGACGACAAAAGTGAGAAATGGGAAAAAACCCTCACTGTGGCCCTCAAATGAGGAGAAAGACACTCTCCAAATTCCCCTCGCACATCAGAGCCTGGGGAGGCCCAACCTAGATTGTGTGTGCTCCAGCCCCATGAGGTGGGGGTAGAGGGATGGAGCACCAGCATAGGCTCACCAATGTTGAGAGGGGGCCCCTGAGCCTCTGGGACCGGATCCAGGCAAGCCAAGGGCCACATCCGGCTCCCAGGCCTGAGCTTCTGCACCCCTAGTTTAAGACATCCTGATCTGTTCTGTTTATTGGTATCAGTTTAATACCTTTATAATTTATTATTAGTTCTAACCATGAACCACACATTTTGTAGATTAATACTTCAACTTAATGGTATCTTAAGAATTCAATGCACAGTTATCTATGGGATCATGATACTATACTTACCTAAATGAATAGTAAAACTTTCCTCTAACTGTCTCTGCTCTTCATATAGTCTTCCATTTCCTTCTATAGATTCTCTCAGCTGATTAGGTTGAACCTTAATTTCCTCACTGAAATTAATAAAAATACATTTAAAAGCTCTAGGAGGTTTCCCATTAATGTTGTTCTTTTCAAAAGCAGAAATTTGTTTTTGGATGCCCTGATGCAAAAGAACTTTGCCTGGTGGATCTTGAAAGCCAAAAAGCTGCAACATAATTTGCATCAAACAGAGTAGATTGCTGCAACCTTATAATTACATACACTGGTATGTCCCAGAGATTTCAAAATCCCAGGTCTATCCTGATCTGAGCAGAAGGCACGGAATCTACTATAAGAAGGGGAGATTTAAGATAAACAACTGTTGAATTTCCCCTCTTAACCTAGCTGTTGAGAGCATCTATTGAATAATTCTGAAGTTCTTGAGTTTTATAACAAACAATTTGCTGAGGTTTTAAAATGAGGGTATATAAGGAATCTGAGCTTCAAATTAGACCTACTTAAAAATCGTTACACTTTATTGAGGGAAGGTTCTAATTATGCCTTTAAAAAAAGAAAAATCCACCATAGTTTACTCTTAATGAATATCAAAGAACCCACTTCTTTTTGTGGTGCATTAACAACATTAAGTTCCCCTTGCTGGACTCCCCAGTGAAAGCCAAACACTGTTCCCAGCATGCTTAGTGCATCTCACCCAAATCCAAATAAAGCATATGTGCTTCTACAACATTAGAGGAAGACTAAGACATAAATATCTCAAAGAGGAAAGATAAAAAGTAATCTGAGTATCAAGCTGAACAACAGTGTATATATTTAAAAACAGATTTAAGTTTTATTCTCTCCTTTATATAAACAACATTATAATTCCAAAACAATTAAGACTAACAAACACTTCTCAGTCTTCTCTCAACTGTGTGATGCTGAAATAGTAAAATGCTGTATTAGCACTTACTTGGTAACTACATCTGTTTCAGCATAAGTAAAGTTTTAATTTAAAAAAATTACAACTTCAATTTTTGTAAGATTTAGTAAAGATTTCAATCTTGAAAAGTCTTGAGAGTATGCCTAATAAACTCAGACTACTCCACCCATAAGCATTTGCAGAATTAGGACCTAAATTGGGTACATTCTGAATTGAGACATTGTGCATGATTTTCAAATGTGCTAAGGACCTACCTCCCTGTCAGTATAAATGGATAACTCTGGAGCTACACTACTTTATATCTGATGAAAAACTGAACTAAAGTGTCTGAAGCTGAGCACCCAAAACAGACCTCAGAATGATGAATGCTTGTTAAAAACTGACTGTTTCTAGCTCTTATGGTTGTGACAGATGTCTTTTCTTACTGAATATGCAAACAGGCTCTACAAATTGAAACTGATTCTCCTGTCATTTTACACAACTATTTATTGGGAGAAACTACACAGTAGTGGAGTCTCTGGTGGATTTTGGGTGGCACAGTAGTTAGCATATAGTTAGATGAAGTGGGGGAGGGAGATAGTGGTAAGGGAGCCTAGGCCCAACCAGTCCACTGGGCTCTGATCCAGGGCTCTAGGAGGACCAGCAGCATTGAACCCTAAGAGGGGTATGGGCCCTCTGCATTGTGCTTCCTACTACCACTCTATCCGCTTCTGATCCCAGATAAGGAAAAATAAAAAGGACACTGTCAGCCCTAACCAGGCTCAACATACAGTCCTGATGTTTCAGGGAGGCATCTCTAGCCCCTTTTCTAGGAGCCTACAATGACATGTTTGCACTATTCCCCAACCTGCCCCTTCTGAGCTAGGGTGCTATTTTTTCAACCCTGTCTCCAATTGGAGCACGCTCTGCAAGGTTTGGGGACAGGTTATCGGGGCCCATTATTGTCCTTTAACCTCCTATGTTCTGGTGCAGGGTTTGTACAACCCACCACATTCCTCTAGTTTTATTGGTGTTAAAAAAAAAAAATATCAATGTCAGAGGCAAGTCAGGCCCAGTATTTCTAAGCAGCAAGAACTACCTATTCACTTCAGCAAGCCGTTAACGATGAATATAGCCTTTGACAGTTTAGAGGTCAACTTTATTAGTTTTACACTGACAAATAAATGAGAAATTCTAGGATTGGGGTAGAGCTTGATGAGTGTAACACTACTGATTTTTCTGTTTGACCCTTGCTCACTACAAGCTCAGTTTTGCTTTTCAATTATAAATTCCTGAATATGTATTATAAAAATGAATGGACAATTGAAAAGTACTCCTAAACACACTTTAAATTTATTCTCCTTGTTAATTTATAATCCTTAGAACACTGAGCTACACTAACGTATTCTTGTTTTCATTATCTCCCCTCTGACTCCAGTGGAAGAAGTCTCCAGTCTCACCTTTCCTTTCTTCTCCACAAAGCATGAAATGCTGCCATGTTATCTCACTTAACACACATCCCCCATAATCTTCTCCCAAGCAAGTCAACAGGTCATGTTCCACACCTGTCTCCTATTATTGATGGCTATGCCAATTTGCATAAAAGTGCCTGTGAGCTCCATGCTGGTTCCTTCCCACCCCTGGCATGAGGGAGCAGTTAGGAACCTGCTGCATGCATACTAGGTGTAGGACCTAGTTCCCACAAGATGGGGAGCAAGAATTTGCCTCTACTACACATCCTAGTCTACAGTCAGAAAACCTTCCTTCAGCTTACCCACACCAGCAATCACAAAAAACTAGGATTTTTTCCAGTTGTTAAATGACATCCACCCAAGAATGAGCTAATTTCATTAAGAGCACACTTGGGGGCTGCACCCACTTCTCGCTATGCTCACCAACCCCCCCTCTCTCTGGGAAGGGGTAGGTGTCTGGCTGGGGGGAGGGTGCCAGAGAGGCTGGGGAAGAATGTCTGGCCAGAGGGGGAGGGTGCAGGAGCAGGCTGGGGGTGCAGGGTCTCAATGGAAGGGATGAGCGAGGGTGTGTGTGAGGGAGCTGGGGGTGCAGGGATGGGGGAGGGCATGTGGCTCCCGCCTCCCTGAAGCACCAGGGAGGAGAGGGGCGGCCGCGCGGCTCCCACTCAGCGGCACTGGGGGGCGAGGGTGGCGGCGGGACACAGAGTGACGTGCTGATGTCACTAATTATATGAGAGAGAGAGATATTAAATCAAAACCTGTAGTATGAATTAAGTGTTCATAAATCCTACACATTCTGTGATACAGCAGAATATCTATAATAACTCAATGCATTCTGGAGCATAAGTATTTCTAATATAAAGGGTCAAGTAGGACGACAAAACTTAAGGACATTATTTAAGCTAATGGAAAGTTTTACATTTTCTCTCTTCTATAAAAGAATGTGTTGATTCTATTATCAGTGGCTTTAAGCCTTTTAATATATATTTTGAATTTAAATTACTATTAGATAAAAATTATTTTAAAAATCCTGTAAAATTACCATAGTTCAACAGAAAGAATATTTAGAGTGAGAACTTTACAACAGAGAGAAATACCTGATTGAGGTGTTGTTGGGATTTTTTAGATCTTGATAAAGTTTTATCACCCATTCCTGATACTCCTGTTTTTGGATGGCTGTGGACTGTTTTAGTTCACTGGTCCATTTAGTCTCCAAAACCTAAAAGTAGACACCATTCCAACCAATTCATGTTTCTTTAAGACAATTCTTTGCATAATTTATTCCAATTCAGTTAACTTAATTTACCTGTTGAGATTCAAAATGTTTAGCAGCCAATGCATTTACATCTTGATCCGTTAGTGACTTTCCTAGTTCTTGCATCACCTTATCCATTTCTGCTCCTTGTCTAAAACACAAGCCAAATATTTGGACCAGCATACAGAATGTGTTATGATTCTATTTTCACATACTTCAGAGAAAATGAACAGAACATGACTTAATGATCTATCCCATGTCATCCACTCTCAGCTTCTAGCAGTCAGAGATGTTGGGATATCCAGAGCATGGAGTAGCATTCCTAATCATCTTGGCTAACCGTTATCGATGGACCTATCCACCATAAACTTATCTACTGTAATTCTCTTTTGAACTCAGTTATACTTTTGGCCTTCACAACATCCCCTGGCAATGAGTTTCACTGGCTAGCTGTGCATTGCAGGAAGTACTTTCTATAGTTTGTTTTATATATGCTGCCTATTAATTTCACTGGGTGATCCCTATTACTTGTGTTATGTGAAGGGATAAATAACATTTTTCAATCATCTTGTCTACACCATTCACTATTTTATAGTCATCTCTTTTTCTAAGCTAGCCAATCTCAGTCTTTCTACTTTCTCCTCACATGGAAGCTTTTCCGTATTGTTAATCATTTTTGTCATCCTTCTCTGTACTTTTTCCAATTTTAATATTTTTTTGAGATGGGATGACCAGCATGGGCATACCATGAATTTGTGTAGTGGAATTATATATTTTCTGTCTTATATCCATCCCTTTTCTAACACCGTTAGCTTTTTTGACTGTCACTGCACACTAAGCAGATGTTTTTCAGATAATTATTGACCTGACTTCAAGATCTCCTCGAGTGGTAACAGTTAATTTAGACCTCATCATTGTGTATGTGTACTTGGAATCATATTTTTCAATGTGCATTACTTTGCATTTATCAACATTATATTTCATCGGCCATTTTCTTGCCCAGTCACCCAGTTCTGTGAGATCCCTTTGTAACGTTTCAAAGTCAGTTTTTGACTAAACTATGTTGAGTAATTTTGTATTGTCTGCAAACTTTTCTACCTTCCTTTTTAACCATTTCTAGATCACTTTATAAATGCTGAACAGCACTGGTCGCACTGTAGCTTCCTTAGTATATGTCTACACTACGGGATAAGGTCGAATTTAGATGCGCAACTTCAGCTACATTAATTGCATAGCTGACGTGAAGTACCTTAACTCGACTTTTGGCACAGCCCACACTGCAGGAAGTCGAAGGGAGAACAATCTCCTTTCCTCCTCGTGGAAGCAGGACTACCAGCACTGACCAGAGTGCCCCTCTCAGTTTGAATTAGTGTGTCTTCACTAGACCTGCTAATTCAAACCCTGAAAGATCGACAGCGGCAGCTTCGATCTTCTCTGTAGTGTAGACCAGTGTTTCTTAAACTTTTTAAGACCAAGGAACACCAAACAATTTTTTTTTTATGAGGAACACCAAGATTTTTGTTGAGCGCAAAAAAAAAAAAAAAAAAAAAAAGCTTGCTGACAACAACAATATTCGCTCACTGCCCTATGAAGCCTTCTAGACTTCTGCCGTTTTGATAGGGAAATGTAATTTACTCTGTTTACTCATATTCGTGGAAATTATAAATTCAATACCTTATCAAGCACGGGTTAATGTCAAGTAGCTGACTGACAGCAGCCATACCAGCATTAGGGGCACTGAGGGCCTTATCCTGTCCCCCAATTCACAGTGGGTCCCTTACTGCTTAATGTTTTGTCCTTCAATAGTTCTAGCCCCTGGCTCTGTTATTTTTGACACAGAATACTGAAGGGAAGGGCCTTGTCTGTGCAAGAGGGTGGAAGGTGTTGGCCCCCCTCAGCTGTCCTGGGTAACAAGCGAGGGCTAAAGACAGCGGTACAAAGACCCAGTCGGGGTGGCAGCTTTAGGGCAGTTCTCTCCCCTGTCAGGCAGAATCCCCAGACCAGCAGCAGACACAGCCAATCAGAGCCGGCCCTTCTGCTGGCCCTGCAACGCTCCTCCCCTCTGGCAAGGGGCGCAGCCGAGGTGCAGAGCTTTCCCAGGCGGTTGCAAGCTAGGTGCAGAAGCATGTAAGGTAGCCCCACCTCATTTCCAGCTGCGTCACCACTCGCTCACCTCTTCGCACCACCCCGCTGCATCTCAGCAGCTTTCATGGCCGTTTTTTTTCTTCAAACGGCTGCGGCACACCTGTGAGTGTGTTCCGCAGAACACAATTTAAGAAACAAGGGTGTAGACATACCCTTTAGGGACAACACTATTTACCCCCCTCTACTGTGAAAGCTGACCATTTGTTCCTACCATTTATCTTTTAACCAGTTACTGATCCATGAGAGGACCTTTCCTCTAATTCCATGATTGCTTATTTAGTTTAAGAGACTTTTCAGAGGCTTTGTGAAAGTCCAAGTACAGTATATACACAGGATCACTTGCCCACATTTGGTGAGCCCATCAAAGAACATTAGTAGATTGGGGAGGCATGATTTCCCTTTACAAAAGCCATGTTAACACTTTCCCAACATAGCACATTCATCTCTGAATCTGATCATTCTGTTCTTTACTACAGTTTTATTTACTTTCTCTAGTACTGAAGACAGACTTATGGCCTGTAATTATCCAGATCACCTCTGCAGCCTTTTTTAAATATTGGCATCACATTAGCTAGCTCCTCCAGTCGTGGGATATATAAGCTTATTTAATAATAGGTTACATATTAAAGTCAGTAGTTCTGCATATTTGAGTTCCTTCAGAACGCTTGGGTGAATACCATCTGCTCCTGAGGACTTCTTATTGTTAAATTTATCACTTTATTCCAGAACATCTTCTACCAACAGCTCAATTTGGGCTAATTACTCAGATTTGTCACCTAAAAAGAACAGCTCAGGTGTGGGAATCTCCCTCACATCCTCTGCTGTGAAGATTAATGCAAAGAATTTATTTAGCTTCTCTGCAATGGCCTTATATTCCTTGACGGCTCCTTTAGCACCCTGATCATCCGATGGCCCTACTGATTGCTTGGCAGGCTTCCTTATTCCAATGTACTTAAAAAACCCCAAACAAACTATGTGCTCCACAATGTATGTGGAACATTAACATATCAATGTGATTCAGATTACCTTAGTTTTTGCGTTTTCTTGGATTTGATTAGACTTAGAGTTGCATTTCTATATTTTAGCTGATCCTGTACATTTTTTAAAGGAGGAAAAAGAAACCTAAAATAAGCCTTATATTGTCAACTATTCGTTTGCAGAGCTTGTAGCAGGGTCATATTGAACATGTCAGGTTCAAAGAGACATTTAAAAAATACCTCTCTCGTAATTTCTTCAGTTCCACATCTCTCTCACTTATTAATTCTGAGATGCTAACAAAATAATTGTGTTCTAGGTTTAACAGAGTTTCAGAAGCTGGAGAATGTATCAGATCGTGGTACACATCTGCAAAATCTTCATCCCAGCTGGGTTCTTCAGGTCTTGCATGTTCTAATGTTGTCTAGAAAGTAATAACGTTGAAATATTTTAAAGTATACTATGGAAATTTTTCAATTAGCATATAGAACCAAAGTCACTTATAAAGCTGAGTGAATCTTGCTGGTCAGTTTGTGCCAACATACACTATTCAACTTATAAGATTTTCCTTTTCTCATTTTGGCTTCTCTCCCTTATCTATCTACTTTCATCTTTGACATTTTTTCATTCTCCTCCACTCCATCTTTCTGTTTTCTCTTCATTTCTATCCCAACCATTCTCTTCCCCAGCACATTAGGGTAGAAATAACAGAACAGGGACTGCTTACCCTCCAAATATGTATTAACTGATAGCGCTACATAACATTCTGTACCTGAAAGTGAGTTAAAATAAAAATTATTTATCATCTCAAACCTGTGAGAACACTTCAGTAGGAGTTACACCCTTTAATGATAGGAAGAATTTAGCCCTGAGAGCTTCTTTCTGCAAACTTGTAGGCCTCTAGGCCAATGATCAAGTTAAGCAACTTCAGCTATGTGAATAACGTAGTTGAAGTTGACATACTTGCATCTGCTTACTGTGGTGTCTTCACTCTGGTAAGTCAACAACTGACTCTCTCCCATCAACTCCAACTATACTTGTCATTCCAATTGAGTACCAAGTCAACTGGCAAGCTCTTGGCAGTCAATTTATCACATCTGTACTAGACACGATAAATCAACTTCCTTTGGATCAATCGCTGCCCTTACAGAAGTAGTCTTTTCACAGATAGTTCCACTGACATGATTGAGAACTTGCACAATGAGCCCTGAGGTTTTATCAGAATAGCCAAATTATCACCACATGGGCTGCTCAGTAATTGAATTTCAGTGTAATTTCTAATGCTGCCTAAATGCATTTTGAAAGACAACACAACAGGAAACCCCTGGAAATTCATATTTCACAGATTCTGACTCACCTCTGTATAAGCTTTAGCCCAAGCATTTGCCAACTGGTGCATGTCTACTTCTCCTGATTTCACAGCTTCCAGGGCCACCTCTGCTTCTCTATCATGATCTTTTATGGTTTCACCCTCTATGAACTGACTAAGAGATTGTTTTAGGTCTATTGTAATAGAGAAAAGAATGTGCCATCAACAAGAGTTTACTATGAATAAAGGAAATTTCCAACAACTGCATGAATATATACTTTGAAACAACTGAAGTTTACTTGACCGCACTTCTTCCTCATACATTAATATGCAGTCAAACCATAAAAACAGCCAGATATTATTAAAATTTCTTTTAACACCCTTTTGCTTAGTCTGTGACAGCACATCAATACACATAACACTGATAATTTACAAACCCAATTCTTACCATTTTCTATGAAGCATGGTAAATCATGTAGGAGCACTAGATGTCCATGCAAGTGGCTGGCATTCTCTTGCACAGGAAATCTGAGAGGTACTGTAAGCACGAAGCACTGATTTCCAGCATTGAAAGTATACAAAAACTCTCTCTCTCTAGCGTAGGTATTTCCTTTACTGGCCTTCATCTTTTTTTGTCGATTTTCTGCATAATCAGCAATACAGCATGTTGTATATTTTAAAAAACAGGTAGTCCTGTGGCACCTTAGAGACTAACACATTTCTATGTATCTATATCTATATAATAAATACACACAGACTTGCTTTACTTGCCAACCCCCCCAGAGATGGCTTTTGTGGCCAGAGAGCATGAGAGTTACACTCACCAACCCCCCCTCTCTGGTAGCTTTCACAGCCAGAGACCATGATGACTGGTCATTCTGTCACCTGGCAGGAAAAACTTAGAGAGAGTATCATGAGCTTTCATGGGCAAAAACCAACTTCTTCAGTTGTATCTTTTATATATTCACATATTCCAAAAGTTAACAAAATGAAATACAAAACATGATTTTGGCAGTAATTAAAATATTACTCCTGACATAGCTTAATTCATTATACCAATGGGACAGCACTCTCCTAATCAGCATAGCACGCCCTCATCATGTGCGCTACAGTGGCACAGCTGTGGTGCATCAGTGTGGAGGTGCCCTGAGACTCCTCAGATCACATTTAGGTACTTAAATAAGTGGTTTGCTTTTTAAAAGTGCTGGGCACCAGGGATGTAAAATGTTAACCAGTTAAACTCTTGTCTAACAGAGTAACTGGCACACTGCATCACACCCTGCAGGTGGGGGGAAGGAAGCTGCTCCAGCAGGGGTCAGTGGACAAGCCCAGCCCTGCCGCTGGTGGGACCAGAGTCCCCAGGGCTTGGGGGAAGAAGTGGGATGAGCGGGCCGGCGGCCACAGCAGGGGTCCGCTCCCCCCCTCACTCGCTGGCAGCGGGGGCAGCATGGGAAGGCGGCCCCAGTTTGCTCCGCTCTCCTAGGGCGCTGCTCAGTGGAGCAGCCGGACTGCCTGGAGAGAAGCGGAGCGACGCAGCTGGGAGGGAGCAGAGCGAGCCAGGGCCGCCTCGCTCCACTCACCCTGCCACTGCTAGTGAGTTTTGGGGGGGAAGTGCAGACCCTGGCTATCGGCGCCGCCAGCTGCCCTGGTTGGGGGGAAGGGGCGGGGCATCGGGCAGGGTGGTGTCCCGGCCCTTTACCAGGCCGGGGGTGTCACGTGACCCGTAGCCCCCTCACCAGTCGCCTCTGCCAGGCGGGCCCGGGCACAGGCGCAGACACACCCAGCGGGTGGCCCCGGTTTCCTTACCCGGCCCGAGCCAGTCCCGCCCGTCCGGCGGCGCGGGGCTCGCGGCCCTACTGGCGCCCCTGACAGGAGGCGGGGCGACGTTAGCGGCTAGCGCGCGCACAGCAGCCCCCTCTCCGAGCCCCAACGGGCGGAGCTGCCAGTCATGGACCTCGGCCACTGGGGCGGGGCGACGCTGCTCCCGGCTCCTTCGCATCAGGCGCCGCAGATTCGCTGCCTCCCTGCTCGGGCCCCGCCTCCTTTTTTGTGCCGGTGGCGAATGTGCTGGCGGGGCAACGCGAGCTCGCGGGGGGGAAAGGAGCGGCCCGGCCGGGGAGCCAGCGCCGCCCGGCCGCGATGGACAGGCCGGTCAGGAGGTGGGTGACTCCTCCCCCTCCCCGCGTGCACGGGCCAGAGGCGCTGTCCGGGCGCGACCGTTACCCGGGCGGGGGAGCTGGGGCCCGGCAGGTCCCAGCCAGGGCGGCGCATCCCGAGTGCCCCTGGCTCGGTCTCCCGGGGGTGCAGCGCCCCGGGCGGGAACCGTTCCTCTGGGGCCCTTCTGTAGCCTGCCCGTGGCCCTCCCTGGGCGGCGGGCTCACGTGCAGCGCCCTGGCCCGGCACCTGCGCGGGGTGGGGGGCGGCTCTGACAGCCCGTCCGCGCCACAACCTGTGTCGTCCCAACCGCTCTCAGCGCGCGCCCGCCCCTGTGGTTCTGTCCGCGCGCGCTCGCTTGGCTCCTTGTTTGGGGGGTGCGGGCCAGTGTGTGGGTTGTATTGTCCGTCCGGCGTTGTGGGGCGGCTCCCGAAAGCTAGTCACAGTTGGTGCGAGCAGGGTAGTTGCATTGCGGATGCTACATCCATTGGCTGCGCCGCCGCCCGGGAAACAGACGCTGCAAAGGCCATATGTACGCTGCAGAGTTGACTTAAATTACATTGATGATCAAAAGCCGTTTTAATTACATCATTGGCAGATCATGCCCAGTGTTGGTGCTCTTGTGTTATTGGTCACTATCTCACTGTGGAGTTCATCATTCTCTTCTGTTGGGAGGTCTAGGAATGGATCGCAGCACACCCTGGATAAGATTATGGCTATGTGTGCAGGTCACTGAATTTGTGGTTTCCAGAGATCTCTGTGACATTTTCCACTTCAGCCCAGGACAGCAGAGCTGAAGCTGCTCCCGCACCCTCCCCACATACACACACAGCTGCCCAGCCACCCCCGGCTGTGGGGGATGCGGGTGGGAACAACCCCAGAGCCACAGCAGCTGTGGGTGTCGGACTTTCATCTCCCTAACCCATTTTTTTCAGGTATATTTTTAGTCAGTGTCAGGTCATGGGCTTCTGTGAATTTGTGTTTATTGCCCATGACCTGTGCCTGACTTTGACTAAAAATGTTTGTGACAAAATTTTAGCCTTAATCATGGGCTTGTTCTCACTGTCCCATGATGTTGTTCATTCCATGGGCTTCCGACTTCATTTTGTGCTCTTTCTAACAGCCCCTGTAAACTATTCACTTGCCATTTCTGCCAGAAACCATTCATCCCAAATGGCAGATCAGTTTGGTGATGAGCATTGTGAGCCCAGTGCAGCTGGTCCTGCAGTATTTAATGAACTGTGAATCTGAACAGGAATCTGTGGGGCCTGGCCTGCTGTGCACAGTGGAAAGAACATAAGAACGGCCATACTGAGACAGACCAAAGTTCCATCTCGCCCAGCATCCTGTCTTCTGACAGTGGCCAATGCCAGAAGCCCCAGAGGGAATGAACATAACAGGGAATCATCAAGTAATCCCTCTCTTGTCACCCATTCCCAGCCTCTGACAGAGGCTAGGGACACCGTCCCTACCTATCCTGGCTAATAGCCATTGATGGACCTAACCTCCATGAATTTATCTAGTTCTTTCTTGAGCTCTGTTAAAATTCTGGCCTTCACAACAGTCTCTGGAAAGGAGTTCCACAGGCCGACCATGCGCTGTGTGAAGAATTGTTGTTGACGTTCATGGAGCAGATTCACGCTATTGACTGTTGGTACTGGGCTTAGGAAACAAGTACTAAGTGCTGGGATTGCATCGCTACACAGGTCTGAGATGACAAGTAGCGTCTGCACAACTTTCGGCTGTGCAAAGTAGGGATGGTAAGTAACGTTTAATTAACTAATTGAGTAGATAATGGAATTTCCATCGACTGCTTGATTCATTGATGGGGAGGGGGAAGGGGAGCTGACTACCCCTGTTGCGCTCTGCAGTTTAAATGTAGTAGGAGCCGGGCATGCAGGCAGCCCAGCTCCTGATATATTTAAACTGCAGAGCCACAGCGGGGTTAACACCTGGGGGCAGCGCGAGCTGGGACTGAGGAGTCCTAGCTCACACTGGCTCGGGGACTGCTGTGCCTCTGCCTTTTAAATGTAGTAAGAGCCGCCTGTCTCTTACTACATTTAAAAGACAGAGGTGTGCAGCAGTCCGGGATCCAGTGTGAGCCGGGACTGCTCAATCCTGGATTATGCCAGGTCTCCCACTGCATCTCCCTTGCCCCCCACCCACAGAGACAAGAGTTGGCTCCACCAGCTCCTGCTCCCCCCCTTGCTGCTTCTGATACAGAGGCAGCAAGCAGGGGAGAGGGGAGAAAGCAAGTAGTCAAGTAGTGACTCGACTACCTGATAAGCCTAGGCTTATTTGGTTGTTGACTACTCAACTAGTTGCTTACATCCCTAGTGCATGTAGGGCAGTTAATCATGTCCTGCAATGAAGGACTGTGACTCTCCGTAATGTGCAGGAAACACTTGATGGCTCTGCAGCAGTGGGATTCTTTAACTGCAGTGGGGCAATAGATGGTACGCACATCTCAACTTTGGCCCCAGACCATCTTGCACCAGAATATACCACCAGAACGTCTACTTCTCTATGGTCTTGCATACTTTTCCAGGGTCTTGCAGGAGCTGGTAGAACATAGGCTGTTTCACTGACATCAGTGTGGATTGGTCAGGGATGGTTCATGATAAAGGCATCTTGAGGAACACTGACTGTACAGAATGCGGAACATTGGGACTTTCTTTCCCAGCCAGAAGATTCCAATGTGGGATATGCAGATGTTCATAGTGATCTTGGGAGATCCCGCCTACCCCTGCTCCTGTGGCTCATGAAGACTTGCACTGGGAATCTAAAAACAAGGAACTTTTCAACAGGCTGAGCAGGTGTCAAATGACTGTTGAATGTGTCTTTGGCAAGGTAGACCTCAGTGAGGACAATATTCCGATGATCATAACAGCCTGCTGTGTTCTGCATAACATTTGTGACATAAAGGGAAAGTTTGCTCTGGGATGGAGCACTGAGGTAGATTAGCTTGCTATTAGAGAGATACTGGGGCTATTTGAGCGGCTCAGCAGGGCGCTATGTGAATCTGGGAGATTTTGAAAGCGCATTTAGATGAAGAGCTCCAGTAATATGTCTTTATGTGGTGTGTTTGGCCAAGCAACATGTACTTGTTTCTTTGAATGACCCTGTAATCCTTTCTTCTTGAGCTTTAATTGTAATGAGCAAATATTCCCACCTATAGCCACTGTATTACCTTATAACAAGGGCAGGCAAGATATGGCCTACAGGCGGGATCTGGCCCACCAAACCTTTTAATCCAGGCCACCCTCCCCTGTGTCACGCTCAAAGTGGCTAGCAGCTCCCTATGACTCTCTGTGCTGTGGGGCTAGCGGAGAGGCTTCACACACTGTTCCCGCTCCCAGCAAAATCTCTCAGCTCCTATTGGCTGGAGACTGGCCACTGGGAGCTGATAGATTTTGCTGGGGGCAGCACGTGAAGCTTTTCCCCACTTCATAGTGCAAAGAGCCACATGGAACAACCAGCGGGGCTGCTGGCAGGCAGGAAAGCCTGCTTGAGAATACTGCCTGCTGGAAACTGCTTAGCACCTCCCAGCCAGAGCCTGCCTCTTTCACCCCATCGCCTCCCACACCCAACCATTTCCCAGATTCTCAATTTCCTCTTATGCCCCTCCCCCCAAGCCAGAATCCTCTCCTGCACCCATACCCCCTCCTGGACCCCAATTCCTTGTCCCAGGTCACAGATCCCTCCTTCACCCAAATTCCCTCTTAGACCCCATACCCTCTCCTTACCCCAGTCCCCTGCTCCGAGCTCCCTTCTGCACCTACCTTCATAGTCCTTGATCACTTACCAAAATCTTGGCATGGCCACCCATAAAAAAATTATTGCCGATCCTGGCCTTATAATAAAGTAATTGGGTCCTCAATCTCATAGCCCACCCACTTTGGTGATGGGTGCCATCTGTGCTGGTAACTGTCTAGGAATGTGCAAGAGATAAGGTAAGCAAGGTAATACTTTTTATTGGGCTGACTTATTTTGCAAAAAGAGACAAGCTTATCTCTGATATCTAATAACACACTACATATAATCATATATTTATCCAAACTAGTATGCTGTTACTTATTTTCCTGTCTTGGGAAGGAAAGACATATAATGCTTGCAGCACTCTAACATGGATGCCCATGATATTTAGACATTTGAGGTTGTACTGAACACAGTATATGTTCTTACAAAAGGTATACAAAGAGGGACCGTGCGTGCCCATCTTGCATTTTTGTACCAGGTTTTTTTAAACACTGTACAGGAAACCCCCGACTTCTGACCGCCCAAATTACGACACCCCCCTCTCCCCCGCCCTTACAACCATTTTTGTAAGTGCGGAAGGAGCCAAAAAACCCTGACTTACGTCTTCGGTCCGCATTTACAACAGTGCACAGCACCTATCGTAAATGAGAGTTCGAGTTACGACGCCCCGGACTTGCAATGCTTCCCAGGGGAATCAATCACATTTCAAGTCGGGGGCCACCTGTATTTCATTTCAGTTTCATAGCAAAATTATTTTCCATTATCATCCATCATTCTCTTTTTGCAGTAGGTAACATCAACACAAAAGAATCGGTGAATGATGGCAAATGTAAAGTAAAAGTCCTCTCTGCCTTCATAACAGCAGTTGAAGACAATGACTCTCTTGAGGTTTGTGTAGACTAGGAATGACCATACCTGCTACATAACATGTTTTAGATCACTTATTCAAGAAGGTGTCTACAAAACTTTTTCTAACAAAGTTGAAAACAGTTCATTCCATCTACACCTGTGGCCAAACAGTTTTCAATCTCTGTTGTGAAAGTGATCACAAATATTCAATTTTTGTCAGTCTTGCAGGGAGCCCTGCATGGACAAATCCATGTATCTGTGCAGAAGTTATTGTAGGATCAGTGTTTCCCTTTCATTGAATATCTATGTTTGATTATTTTTTCCAGCTGCATTGTCCTGTATTGTTATTTCTTGTCTATATTTTTAACATTGCTCTCCTGAATTGCTATTATTTCTTTGTCCTCACTCATAATGAAGTTGAATGTGCACAGTATATTTAGGTCTGAGTCACTAGGGTATAAATATACTATGGATCAGATTTTAGGCCCCAATCCTGCTACAAGCTCTGTGCAGGCAGGCAGATCCCTGTTCTTATCAGAAATTCTGTTGAACTTAACAGATCTGCATGTGGGGTTGGGTTGGTTAGCATGAAACTTGTTACAGGATCAGCATCCTAAGTAATGTGCTGGAAGTTTTGATGATGTAGTCTTTACATAGGATAATATTTATATTATTATCTTAAAATTTAGTTTAGGAAACAAAATCTAAAAGTACCAAGGAGAAAACATCTCAAATGAGTATACGAGGCAATGATATGATTTATAAAATGAATATTTTAGAAGAAAATATAGAGAGATATTGTGAACATATAAGAAATAAATCAAGTTATCAACGAAGAGCCATTTACAGCCAAAACACTTGAGTAGCAGGACACTAAAGTATGATGAATTGAGTTTACAGTTTATATGATAGCAGTGGCTATGTATATGAATAGAGGCTGATTTGAAAAGGGAATTTGTACAATGCCGAGAAACTAAAATTAGCAAATAATTATGTTTGTGTTGAATGAATAATAACATATGCTGTTTTGTCACAGAAATAAGAAAATTGTTGATTATTCACAGTTTGGGGATTTTGAAAATGATGGTAAGTAGTCTATTATTATTCATACCAAAAAGTGTCAAGTTCTGCAATAGATTTGTCTAAAATTTTGGCAGAATATGGGCTGTTAAATTCAGTGAAAAATCTCTTACTGGCTTCAATGGAAGCAAATTCAGGCCCTGTTAGAGTACAAGCCATGTTGTAAGGATACTAAAGGACTTATCTAGCATTGCCTGGACTCGGGGAGAGGGGCAGTGGGAGGAGGAAGGGGGTCATGCAGGCCTCCTACTGGTGCTGCCTGGCCTTGGGGGGTGGGCAAATCCTGGGCCGGGAGGGGGCTGCAGAGGCCTCCTGCCAGCACTCCCTAGGCCTAGCCCTGGGGCAGAAGGGGGTGCTGCAGAGGCCTCTGCTGATGGAACCTGTGGTAGGAACGATACGAGGGGAGCCACACAGGCTAAGCCCAATGATGTTCCCAGGGGTGGAGGGTGCACAGGCTGGGCCTGGAAGTGTTTCTTGGGGCAGGGGGAGGAGTTATGCAGAGGATTTCTTGAACAGACTCACAGACAGATGCACAAATTCTTTAAAGTGTGTATGTGTGTATAATGTATATTACACAATAGCAGTGATATTTACATTGCTGACCTGTTCATAATATTGGGTTAGTCTAAGGCCCTCCTGCACAAAAAACTTGTAGGAGGAATCTGAGGATTGGAGAGCTCTGCTGGGTTCTTCTCACAGAGATTTCTCTGACATTTTTCCAGTGGGATGGTGGCCTATTCCATGTGCTTCCATTGAAAATGCCATAGGGATTTCTGTAAATGATAGGGGTCTGCAGGAGCCTAGGACCACCTTGCAGAGATCTAATACCTTTCTGCTGAAGTTTGATGTCTTTGTTGGTTTAGCTTTCAGTACATAGTAGTCCACCTCTTTCTGTGAAATAGAAGATAAGATACAGCGCTAGGGTTTTAGTCTGGGTGGGGAACAGCATTGTGTGCCAGTCATCCTCCTTATCCAGTTCACCAATTTCCCACTCTTTTCTTCTGCACTGATTATTGGCCCCATGGTGGAGTTTTCTTAGGGTCTGGAGGTAGCAGCAAGAGATGGTATGACAAAGACAGCTGAACTTTCCCTTTTGCCTGTGAGAGAGGAAACTGGTAGGGATGTCCTCCAGAGTGGGCAGCAAAATCCATTTCCACTGTTCTCTTGCAGCGCCAGGAAAGAAGGGGGAGAGAAAAGGCCCCTGTCAGATGGGGGAACTTGGGGGAGAGAGAATGCCTCTGCCAGATGGGGCAGGCAGGGAGAAGAGAGAAGGTCCTGGTGCGGGAGGGGAGAGAAAGCCCTGCCAAATCGGACTCCCCATGAGTGCCTCTTCACCCCACAACCCTCATTCTCGCACCTCCCCAGCTTCTGGCCCTGAGCCCCTCCTCAACCCCCCACCCTGACTCCTGCAACACTCATGCCCCCAGCTTCCTGCCCCACCCCCACCCACGTTCCCAAGGCCCTGCACTGAATCCTGCACCCACCCATATGCTGCCAGCCCCCTGCTCTGAAGTCAATGCTGGGCAACACTGGGAGAGTCTTCTAGTACTTCATATGTAGGCTCTGAAACTGAGGGAAATATTCTTTTACATTTAAAAAAAAATTGTGTTAATGTCTGTCTTTCAAAAGGTGCATCTTCAGTGGGGTCTTTTTCTGAATTTCTAATCTTCTTGCACAAAGGTTTTCTGCGTCATTTTGAAAGCACTAAGAACTGTTTCCATTTCCCTTGTTTTTTATTTTGGCCCTCAATAGCTTATATTGCATCTACCATTCTTTCGGCTGATTGACATATTGTACAAGCATGCCAGCCTTTAGAAGAAAGCATGTGTCTGAGCTCTGTCCTTGTACAAGTGAACATTTCCCATTGGCTGCAGTAGGAGTTTCATGCTTGTATTCTAGGGGAGAATTTGATTTGTTATCTTTTGATGTGTCCTTGCTCCATAGAGATTAACATTACAGTGGAACAACTCTAAGGTCATGTCTACACTAGGAAATTATTTCAAAATAACTAAATTTGAAATAATAACTCCCAAAATAACTATTTCAAAATAAGCTTATTCCCCAAGGAAAGCAGGAGTACAGATTTCGAAGTAATCATCCTGTTATTTCAAAATAATGGGCTTGGTAGTGTGAATGCTCCGCTTATTATTTTGAAATAACTCTGTAGTGAGGACCAGGGCTATGGGTGGATGGTTTGTGCAATATAACAATGTGAATCTAGGAAACACAGAAAAAATATTTTATAAAGCAGACAGGAATACATTTTTTTTGTCCATGGTATAGCATTCAGCTCTGTCAGATTCAAACTTTATATTACTTATTTTAATGCAACTTTTTGCATCATAATTATACAAAAAGTCAGCTAAAGACAAAATTTTAAAATTCTGGGACTAATTTTATTGCTATCCCTGGTATTCAGTCTTTTGTTCCCAGTTTGGTCCTTGGAGAACTAAAGAGGAATACCTGGTAAAGGGGCTCAATAAAACAGTAGGGAGAGAGATCTTTTTTAAGAATGGGAATCATTAAAAGGAAAAGATTTCAAAAGACCAAGAACTGTAAGAATGTGATATATTGAATGATATTCAGTTATCAAAAGAACTTGACTCTCAAATGAATGAGTACTTTGAGAACTAGGGATCTTAAATATCAGTTAATTGAACAGTCGATTAACTTCATGATTTCTTATTGGTTACGCTGCTATTCTGTAGTCCCCGGGCGTGGGGCCAGCAACCAGTGCACTCCGGCCCCACTCCCAAGGAGCCCCCTGCCACTCCATACTGCTCCCTCTGTATCAGCTACCCTCACGGACTGGCTTCCTGTTGCCCCATGCTGCTGCCTCTGATACTAAAGCAGCAGCCAGCCCCTTTCTGGGAGGGGGATTCTGAGCTCCTAGACCTGGCGCAAGCCAGAACTGAACTGCACTGCCTGCTCACCTGGCTCCTAATACACTTTAACTGCAGAGCAGCAGCAAGGGTAGGTCCCAGACACAGCGCAAGCCAGGGTCTGCTTAAAAATGTATTGGGGTGGGGCGGGATGCATGTAGTGTATAGCATTAACCTGTAAGCTTTTGCTTATCGGTTAATCTACTACACTGATACATCCCTATTGAGAACACATTTGAGATTGAAACATTATCCCCATATTGATGATAATTTAAGACATAGATGTATAAGCTAATTATGTTATAAATATGATGGTCAAGTCTCACTATGATTATGATCTGCATTTAACTAGTACCTTTTGTTCAAGAGTCACCTAAAGCTCATTATAGCTACATCTCTTTGCTTTCTGATTATAATACTAAAAATTGGTTTAATAATTTCTAATGAAGGCTACGAGAACATAAATGTTTTATGTTATTTTTTTATTTGTGATTTAAATAAGTTTTCTCAGGAAAGGGACTTTTTCTTTCATTATGGCTGGAGAAACTTGCACTGCAAGAGCAAAATGACTTCTAACTGGTGCATGTTTTTATAAACAGATGAAGACTTTGCCTGTATATCTGCACCTTCAAACAAGAAATCTAGAGTAATATCTACAGAGACAAATAGAGAAAAAAGGGAGAAGCAGAAAAAGCCACACAAAGAGGTGACTACCATACTGAAGAAAATACCCAATAAAAGGTGAGAGGTATTGAAGTGTAGTGAATAGTGTGCAATAGAAGAGCTTCATCTCAACAATACTTTTATTATTCATAATACGGTGTGCTAGCAGGCATGATAGTGGAGTCTCAGCCGTCTACTCGGTTGATGGTATGGCTGTCCCCACTGGCCACTCACTTGCAGTATCGCATCGCTGGAAACAGTAGCCCCTCTCTTTCCATGTTATGGAAAACAGTTCCTTTCCCAGGGCTTCTGGTTGTCATGGCACAACCAAATCCTGACCTTGCTAGGAGAAGAGGAAGCTGCATACCAAATTTGGTGGAGACACACACACTCTCACACTCTGTTTCTCTCTCTCACTCCTTTTGCCCACATGAAGCAGTGTGGATTTCAACAGAACTCTACACTGGTATAGAGATCTGTCCAGATAGGCCCAATGCTGGTGTGGGGACTAAATTGGGTAAATTTGTGACTAATCTAATCTAGGTAGTTATAGGGTATCCATCAGTATATTACATGAAAAAACTGTATGGTCTAGGGATGTTAAAATGTATGTAATTGATTAACTGTGTAACCTCTGAAAGTTTCAGCGGTTACACACAAGGCAGTGGACAGATCCTTGAGAGCTGGTGCGCGCTTCCCACCCAGCTCCTGGGGAGCCAGCTTGCTACCCCTGATACAGAGGCAGCAGCATGCAGTGACAGGCGGCTTGCCGGGAGCCAGTGCATATGGGGAGCCAGTTTTTAAGCTGGCTTCCCACAAGTACCAGTTCCCGCATGCCACCCTGCACTGCTGCTTCTGTATTAGAGGCAGCAGAGTGGGATGGCAGGTGGCTCCCCAGTAGGGATGTAAGCGACTAGTCAGCTACCCGATAAGCATAAGCTTATCGGATAGTCACTTGACTTGTCACTCCCCCACCCTTGCTGCCTCTATCAAAGGGAGAGAGAGGAGGTGCTGCTCCATCTGGTCCAGGGAAAGGGGGTTTTCTCTGCCAGGCTTGCCTCTATTGAACTCCTGAGATCTTCTGGTCCCTGGGAATGAGTCTGCATTACCTTGGCTGGCTCACTTCCCCTTTTAGCAGCAGTTTCCGAACCTTGCACTTCTCATCCCCCTCCTTCACAAAATGCTATTCTCTCCCTTGCAAGCTGGACAATAGTGCCTTTTCCCACTTACAGGTGCAGTGCAGTGAATTGTTTAGACTAACTAACTTTGGGCTTCAACAAAAGTTGACAGAAATTCCGAGGTAAATCTTAATAAATGTTATATACAATTTAATTTAATTTAATTTAATTATACTTATTTAAAATATCATTTTGGTAAAAATATTTTATGTGGAATTCCATGTCAGTAGGATATTTCCTACAAATCTCTCTGTGTGTGTGTGTGTGTGTGTGTGTGTGTGTGTGTGTGTGTGTGTGTGTGTGTGTGTGTGTGTGTGTGTGTGTGTGTGTGTGTTTTGTGCATCTGTCTGTGAGAGGGTCCATCCATCTGTGAGTCCCTTTGTTCAATAACTCCTAAATGGTAAGAGCTAGGCCCACCTAATCTGGTATGCTGCTTCCTCTTATCCTAATTTAAAGCAAGGTCAGGGTTTGGTTGTGCCAGGAAAACAGGATGTGCTTGGAATGGGATAGTTTTCTATAACATGGAACGGGAGAGGGCTGATAGGAGGGACAGCTATATGCAGAGTGACCACTGGTGGCAGCAAGTGTGAGGGATGGTTATACTGCAGAGTGACCACAGGGAGGCACAGCAGCAAGAGAATGGCCAGCTGGGGACAGGGAGTGTTCACGTTGCCAGCCACTGGATCGGGTTAGTGGCCTCCACCACCCCAAACAGTGCCTGCCAGGGAAGGGGGTAGCCCTGCTGCCCCAGCCCACCCCCACCCAGGACCACTTCCTGGTACCAGGCAGCATGTCCTGCCCCTCTCTCCCAGAGACCCTCCCACCCCCAGCAAGAGAAGCTGGGGCCAGGAACCATAGTCCAGCTGCCCCTGGAGGACTCCCCCCCTCAAGGAGATGTCCACCCCTCCCAAGACAGGCCAGGGCTAGGAACTCAGCAGAGACACCAAGGCTGGGAACCACGGCCTGGCCCCAGACCAGCTGGAGGACGGAGGTGGGCAGCTGGAGGCCAGGGCCGGCCAACAGAGACCCATCCCCACACCCAGACCAGCTGGGGGGAAAGGGAGGGGAACTGAGGCAGGGGCTGGCCCATGGAGCCTCTCCCTCCTCCCTCCAACCAGCTGGAGGCTGGAGTCAGCCTATGGATTCCCACACCAGCTGGAGCTGTGAGGGGCAGTTGGCAGCTGGGACCAGCCCACAGAGCCCCAGCCAATCACATCACTGTCCCCCTTCCTCCTCCCCCACCCCTCCAGACAAGCAAATCCCTGCTCTCCGCTCGGGAGGAACCACCCTCCAGGGAGCACAGCCCCGGACCCCGAGAGGAGCCGCCATTGGAAAGCGCCACCTTTGCCACCACAGGAGGCCCCGGGAAGCCCTCTGATCTGACTCCTGTACCTCCCACCCCTGCCCTGAGCCTCCCCATCTCCCAACCCCCTTCCCTAGCCACTCATCCGCTGTCCTGAGCCCCTTCTTACGCCAAAACCCTCACTCCTGCACCCCCACACCCTGGGCCCCCTGCCCTAAGCCACTCCTCACCCCCGATCCCTTACTCCAGCCTCCCACACGCCAGTCTTCTGCCTTGAGCTCCTCACCCCCAAACCCTCATTTCTGCACTCCTACACCCGCAGCTCCCTGTCTTGAGCCCCTCCACACCCCTGAACTCTCACTTCAGCCCCCCGACACACCACCCCGTATCCTGAGCCCTTCCTCACCTCAAAACTCCCAGCCCCCTTGCTTGGAGCCTCTCCTCAGCCCCCATTCCCTGCCGTGACTCTTGCACCCCCAAACCTTGCCCTGAGCACCCGTATACCTCCCAGCTCCCTGCCCTCACTACTGCACCCCCACCTGCTGCTCTGAGCTCCCCCTCACCCAAACTCCTGCCAAGACACATGCACCCTATCCCTTGCAGTGACTCGGGTACTCTGTACCCCTGCCTTAAGCCCCCGCACACACACACCTCCCAGCCCTCTGCCCTGTCTCCTCCACCCCTTACTATGAGCCCATCAACCCCTGCCCTGAGCTCCCACATCTTCTAACCCCTGCCCTGGCTCCTGAACCCCTCTCCCACTGCCCTGAGGGGCCCCCCCTCCCCTTTCCCTCAGTTCTGTCATTTAAATAAAGCAGTGAAGGATCCGAGCACATCTGCTAGTGAAGTATATTTTTTCAATCTGTTACTGATAATTAATGTATGTACAACACTTTGATGACATACAACATCCTGTATTGGTAAATGTGGAGTACTACTGTTATATCATCTGAATGTTATAAATCTCTACTTGAGCAAGTCATTTGTAGACTTTACAGATTGTTGTAACATTTTAAATTATTTTCTGTATGACTGCCAATTTATAATTACATTAACAAGTAGCTGCTCAGAAGTAGCTTCAGTTCTCGGAAATAATAATCACCCAATTTACTGGACACTTTTTCCCTATAATATTTTTGTACTTGTTCCAGGTTAGCCTTAGATGACAAACTTTACCAGAGAGATTTAGAAGTTGCATTAGCCTTGTCAGTGAAAGAACCATCTGCAGATGTCATTGAAGTGCAAGAGTCACAAGAAAAAGGTTATCTTTACAGTTTAAATGTTTCAATTTTTTCCATTTGAAGCTGTTCCTTGCTTGTATTTGGCATCCTTGGTAGCTGCTATATAACTGTGCTGGTTTGTATTCTTTCTTTTAATAGATTAAGACCTGAACACTTCTTTTTATTTTATTGATGGGATAAGGTTTATCCTACAAAATTGTGGTAGTACTAAGTAGTACTGTGCAATTTTGAAAAACAAAAAAACCTAATATAGTTACTTGTTTATAATATAGATAAGATTTCACATCTGGAAACTGCAGAAACTTACTTTGGCTAAATTCTTTTATTTTTTTGATATCCTGACTCTTCATAGTGCTGATTTTCAAAAATGTATTTCATGCCTTTTTTTTTTATGCAGACACTAAAAAATGTGCAGCTATTGAATTAAAAAATGTAGGCAGCAGTTCCCTCCTCTCCAACTGCAGTGAAGATAGTGCTCTCTTAGGTAAGTTATTTTTGTGTCCACCTTTTATATGTAAATGTATGTATTATGTGTAAGCAGTGTTTTGGAAACATTTCTTTTTAGTAAAGTGAAGAAGTGGAGGAAAAAATTGAAAAAAAAATATAAAGTTGTGTAGATATGCTTTAGGGTCTGCAAAGTATATTCAGTTTGTTTAGATCTACTGTCTTAAAATTTGTAGGAATTGAGTTCAGATTTCCAAATAATCTTTTTTAACCAGTTTATCACCAAGAAGTGAAAATTAAACACACCACATGCATACATGTGTGCACACAAATATTGTAAGGTTCTGTTTATCTCCATAAAATATCTGAATATTTTCAACTCCCCTGACTCTTCAGTCTTATCACCTTGCAGCATTGAGCCTATAATATATAATGACTCAAGGTTCAAGTTGCTTAGGAGTGAATGGTACTTATAAGAGCAGAAATGTTGTGCAAATATGGCTAAAATATGTGCTATGCATTCTAAGATAAGGCATTTGTATGCCACACTCTATAAACGGTTTTAAACCTTTGTCTTTTGGATGTTTGATTCCAGAATAGCATTGGTAAATTTTACCAGCAAAGAGGACTCATCAGAGCATTTTTCAAAAAGATAAAATAAGATGAGAATTGGAAACATTTGAAAAAGCTCAGATGCTGTGCAGTTGGTAATGATCTTCAGAAATGTTCAGAATCAGTTCTGGAGTTAGGAACCCAAGCCACATGCAACTAGTCTCTTTATTAACTTGTGTTAATAAGACCAAGGTTTGTCCTGAAGGTCCCAGTCAGGTCACAGATGACAATGACATTCTGCCAGCTGGCTGTAGGCAAAGAAGAGCAGCATCTAAAGCTGTGTCACAGCAGAAGTTACTGACAGATGACAGTGATGAGGGAGACCATGCTGATAATTATGAGCCAGAGTTTGTGTCTGGTAAGTTTTCTGCTATTGCATTTTTCCTGCTGGGTATATTTTGAATATGTCTAATTGCATTGAGAGAGTACATATTTTCCTGAAAATATTCTATTTTCAGCCTTATATACCTTTGCTCTTCATTGAAATATATCAGTTGGTCATTAGCTATCTGTCCTGAATGCATTTCAAGAGACCAAAGCTAAATCTAGGTTTTTGACGTGGTCAGTTGAGTTTATTCATCCTTATTCATCCTTCAGTGTGTTTTTAGCCTAGGGCAGTCTTGCTTAAAGTGGTCCGTGAAATCACTTTGAGAAACATGCTAGCTGGCCTCATTTGTTTGTTTACTTACTGGCGCCATGGCCACGGAGCTCCTATTGGTTCCATTTCGCCGGTTGCAGCAAAGGGGATCCAGGGGAAGTGGCGGCCCGGCCTGCACCACTTCCCACGTATTCCCTTGGCTGCAAACGGTGAACCAGAGCCATTGGGAGCCGCGAGGCTCTGTGGCCACTGTGCTGGTAAGTAAACAAACTGGTGCGGCCAGTTAGCAGCTTTGTCAAAGTGGTTTCATGGACCACTTTGAGAAACACTGGCCTATGGTTCCAAACGTGGTTTTCTTCTCAGAATGTGCTTAGAAAACCAGGTGGCAGCAATAAACTGCACTCCTAGTAAAGAGATGTTACATTTCATATTTTTTTTCTTCTGTTTTAGATGAGGAATCAGAGAGCAATTCAGATTTCAGTGAGGAAGATGATGAAGACTTTGCTGCAAAAAAAGAGAAAACTAAAGAAAATAAAAGGAAACAAAATAAGTTAAAAGTGCAAACAGAAAAAGAAAAGAAATCCCCCAAATACAGAATTAATGCTACAGGTAAGCTTGATGTCATCAACTAGAAATACAATCCTTGTTTAGACAAACAGTGAATAGGCAGTTGGAGTGTGAATCTGCAACATGCAATTGCGCCAAATGTTAACTGGCCCTCTCTGAACCCTACTACCATGTACTAAAAGTTCTCTAGTGCACACTGACTTATTCATATTCCAAAGCAAAGTCATTTTCAAAAAGTGAATGAGTGAAAGAACATTTCAGGTACTATCCCTGTGCTTGAATCACCTTGCTGATCTTTTTCCTATTTTTTAAACATTCCTCAGTTCTGTGAAAGACCTGCGAAAATAGTTCGACAAACAGTTTCCCCGATCTCAGGTAGTAATGAAACTGTCTATACAGAATCTCCTGTCAAATGGACAACATAAAAATAAAAAATAATGATTTAATCTTTTTGGGTAGAATACATTTCAGTGTTAGGTATAACAAGAGTAAAGTAAAAATGGACAGAAGTGTGATCTATTTTTTCAATTGACCAAGCAAACACATAACACTGATTGATTTAGGTTTTTTTACATTATTTTACTTTGAGGTCCTTATCCTATGATTACATCTGTGAAAGCAGATCCATGTACTCACATGGATTTCTTGCAGGGAAGAAAGACCTTAATTATTTCCAGTGTTAGTAGTAGTGCAGATAGCCATTTATTTACCGCACTTGAGTTATAGGGTCACTGTGTCTCTTTAACATAATTTATAGCTAACCAACAACCTTTTAAAAAATTATATCTTATACATGTGTTAAATAATTATGCGTCAGACCTGCTGACGTGGTTAGTTTAAAAAAACATTTAAGCAAAGTTATATATTACAGCACCACTTTAGTTGTGATGTGGAAATGTTTTTTCTTGTAGAGCTTATGGCAGATTTGTGTTAACTTGTCACTTCATGCAGTTCTAACAATATGTTACATGCCCGAAACCAGATAAAGTGGTTATAGTGTCTACTTCCAAAGTAGGAAATAACTATGAAGCTGTAACATACTCAATTGGAAGATGTGATTCTCAAGATAAATGCTTCTGTGTTTCTATGAATTGAATGATCCTCACTTGCACAGTAATTTTGTGCGGTGTGATTTCTTTAATAAAGAACACATTTTTTCACAGGGTTGTTGTTTTTTTTCCAGACAAAGTGACTCCAGTAGTTTCTTCTCCATGGATAATCCAAGCAAAATCTCAGTCAACACTGGAGAAGTCATCAAGTTCTTCGGAACCTGTTGGAAAACCTTTATATACATCAAGTCCCTCAAGAGACAAGAAGAAGCCAAAATGGACACCACCAGGTATACCCTACACAGTAGCTGCAGACAAATATGCCTATTTAAATGTGTTTTTAAAAGGTGTTCTCAAAAGTATTTGTATTTCTGAGTGAGCACCACATCATCAAAACATGAGCTACCCCACTCACCTCTGAGTTACCTTTCCCACTTTCCAGCTACCCCAGTAACTTTCCTCTTGACAGGTCAAGGGTACTAAAACTTTTCCCCAGAGTGTGGCCCACATCTCAATATAAAGATTGTCTTGTTGACATCTCCTCTTTTAAAAGTTGTCCAGCTCAGTTGCACTGGACTATCCACTTCCATACAAAATAACTGGGAAAGTATTGGTGTTTTTGTAGCTGCCTTTAGTACATAGGTGGGCAGTAATTTTCACAGTAATTTTCACTCCATGAATTTTGCAAAAGCGGCGAGGAGTCCTGTGGCACCTTATAGACTACCATGAATTTTGGTAAGTCATCAGGGGATGGCTCTGAGCCCCTAAAAGAGGACTTCAGCATTACGCTTTCTTCCCTCTTTTCCCCCCACCTCCTGCTCGGCACAGCTAATAGGGGGGTTCTGGGAGCAGCCCAGCTGCAGGATGGAGGAAGATGAAGGGAGGGGCAGCTGAACACATACTGCTGGCAGGCTCTGCTAATCAGCTGAGTGGGCTGAATGGAAATGCTGGGTGGGCTGCATTCTGACCACCCCTGTTCTGAAGACACTGCAGAGAAGCCTGAACAACCCTGAGGAAAAGCACATAAAAATCAGATGCACTGCCAGTGGTGACATACTCGATAACTACAACAGAAGGGGACACAAATCTGTGGAAGACACTTTTAAACTCCCTGCCCCACTTCAGAGTGACATTGACACATTTCACTCTGCTACCATAGTACAGCATTTCTTAAAATGTGGTCTGCTGTACACTTGCTGGTGCTCTGCAGAGCAGGTCCCATGATACTATATTCCTTCATCTTTTTATCAACTGCTTTTACAGATATCCTGTCTTTACTGCCACAAAGAGGCAAGATACATGTAAAAATAAAGAACAAAGAGCCCATAATCTGTCAGTTTCCACCAGGGCAGGGGTGGGCAATAAGTGGCCCACAGACCAGAGGCAGTTCACCAGGATTAGTCCTTGGCAGGCCATTGGCGCTTTATTTACTTGTGCATCTGTAGGTACAGCTGCTTGTAGCTCCCCTTGGCCATGGATCGCTGTGGGAAGTGGTGTCCGAGTCTATACTGCTGCAAGCATCTGTAGCTGCAGACACACAGACAAATAAAATGCCAGTAGCCTGCTAGGGGCTAACTGGTGTACTGCATCTGGCCCACAGGCCACTTATTTTCTACCTTTGCAGTAGAGACTGCCGCTATGCAGAAAGAGAAAAACTATGAATTTCCCACAGGATCTGTTCTGCCTGAAACAGAGAGCTACCTCTCAGAGCCACCAACAGGGCAGGGTCAGGAAGTATAAGCAGAAGATAAATATCCCAGGGAGCATGAAATTAGGCAATTAGGCAACATGTGTAATAGGAAAGGAGGACCTGAGAGGCGTGTGTAAGAAAAGATGACCAAGCAGAAAGGATCCACGTGGAGAAGAAAACAGATGAGAATGAGAAATGTGAAATAAAAAGCAAGAGTCAGCAGCAGTGTGATTTAACTTTTTCAGAAAGGACCAAATACTTGTAATAAGAAGATTACTTCTTAGCTCTTCTGCAATGTCTTGTTTATAAGTTAATGCCAATAATTTCTGTTAATTTGTGACACTTGTTTTATTTTAAAATGCTTTCAGCTGCCTCAGGATTCACTAGTAACCCACTGGGAGGAATTTCAGTTAAATCACCTACTCAGGGTCTCAGACTTGGCCTGTCCAGATTAGCACGAGTCAAACCACTTCACCCAGCTGCTGCCAGCAGTTGAATGATCTATGGAAGTGTCTCTCACTTGAAAGACTACAGCTTGAAAAGAATTGAGTGCATGGAGCGGTTCTTTTGGTTTTTACACAGGGTTGAAAACAAATGAGCAGTAAATTATTCATTAAACTATTCATTCAGAGAGAATAAATGCTGTTGATATTGTGAATCTATTGCTAATAAAAGGCCTACATCCTTCAGGGTGTGGTGTACCACCAGTGAAGTGCTGAGCATCTTCAGCTGCTCTTCAGTAACATTACTTCATCAGGAGACATCAGGTTGCTCAGTACCTTGATGGATCAGGCCCAAAGAAAGGGATGGTGTATTTGAGATTGTACCCTCCTGATGTCTAGCCTTTTTTTTGGTGGGGGGGGAAGGAGAAGGGTATTATGCATCTAAATATTAGGGATATAAATGGTTAACTGGTTAACCAGTAAGCATTACCCTTACTGGGTGATGCTTACCGGTTACACTTAACCGGTGGGGGCTGGAGCAGCCCCTTGCCTCCCATGGGCAAGGGGCTGTTCCAGCCCCTCAGGGCCTGCTGTGGAGGGGTTGCTAGAGCCCAGCTGCGATGGGTGGGGGTACTGCTTCAGCCCATCCAGACTGGAATGCCCCTCTGCCCACCCCATTTAACAGGTTAACCAGTTCAACATAATGTTTAACTGGTTAACTAATTAAACGGAATTTTACATCCCTACTAAATATATAGAATAGATTCATAACAAACTTAAATTTACAGTTTTGTATTCCTGATTTTTAGTATTCATTCTGTTAATAGTCCAATTAAAGAATACCTTTAGTAAAGTGAAATCATTGTTCCTCTTAATCCAGAAAAGTTGACTCTCAAATCATTGTTAAAGCTTACTAATATTTGTATTTGTATAGATTTTGTTGCTAAGAATGTATAGAGTGTTGCTTAGACAACTGCATTTTTATAAAAGTAAAATAAAATATATTTTATAAACAGCTGATGTTTGTAACAGTAGCCACCTTTATGCATTTTGAAAATTTCTTGTAAACTTTGACCCTAGTCCTGCAAATATGTAAGGATAACCTTTTGATTGTGATTAGTCCTTGAAGTCAGTGGCACTATTTGAGACAAATCCAAAACCCATTGAAATTAAGCACTTACTTAAATGTTTGCAAGATCAAGGATTTTATGATTATTTATTGCATAATAAATAGATTTTCATAAAGTTTTGGAATGGTAATTAGCAAACCATCCAGACTGGACCTTCATTTAGAAATGGTGAACCCATGAACCAAAATCAGTTCTAGTGTAAGTAGGTACACTCCCACAAAAGACAGTTGTGCGAGTTTACACAAGGGATGAATTTGACCTTATAACAATTTCAAAGGATCAGGTAATGAATCAGTAAATCATTTGCAAATAGGTGATAGTTTTTAATTTCTTAATCTCCTTCAGTATGGGATATGGCGTAAAGGCATTAAGGGGATAAATAACCCAATTTTTCAGAATAAATATTTAAATAATATAATTTTGTGAAGTATTATGCTGTTTTAAATAAAATATAACTTAATTGTAATTTAATCCTTACAATTATACTTTCTGCAGTATACATGAGATTATAAAAAATAAAACAAGATAAAGATTACTTTTTGTGGATTTCAGAAACTGAAGAAGGTTTATTTTTTTCCTGGGAATGATTAAGACGAATTCTTGGATGCGAGTAATGGACTCAGTTTTTTAGACAAGTCACTTGACCTCTGTGTACCTCAGTCATCTTTCTGGCAATGTTAGGTAAATTCTGGAATCTCAGTGAAAGACAAGTAATACTTTTCAGTTGTTTTATGCAGTTTGAGCTCTCGAGTCATTCAAAATAGATGCTCACTCTACATTCCGTGATTTGGTTTCTGACATAAATGCCAGCAATTGTATAGTTAGTTGTACTGGCATCAGATTTCATTTGTATTGTTGTTTTACAATCAGTGCATCGACACTCATCTGACCAACCCTCCTCCTTTATCCAGGCTTGGGACTGGCATATCAGTGCATGGGATGAGAATTAACAACTTGAGGTTCACGGATGATATAGTTATCATCAAGGAAGTTGAAGAGAAGCTAGTGAGAATGATGCAGGTGCTAAATGAGGAAGGGAAGCAGTATGGACTGATTATGAATATCAATAAGATGAAAACAATGGTATTTGGAGATAGGAAATAGGAAGGAAGATCAGTGTAGATGGAATCGAACTAGAGAACATAGAAAAGTTCACGTATTTAGGGAGCAACATGACGTATGATCTAGACTGTAAGAAGGAAATAACTACTAGAATAGTGAAAGCAAGAGTGAATTTGAAGGCGATGGGTAAGATCTGGAAAGTAAAGTGATTAGCTTAGGAACGAAGCTGAGCGTCTTGAAAATGTGTATTTAGCAGCATGTTATACGGATCTGAGACATGTATGATAACGAAAGATTTGAAGAGAAGGATATTGGTGTTCAAGAGGAGTTGTTATAGAAAGATCCTGAGAATAGGATGGATGCAGGAGGTCACCAGCGAGGAATTATGTAGGAAGATATAGCCAAAAGAGAATCTACTGCAGAAGGTTATACAACAGAAGTTACAGCTATTCGGGCATATCTGTAGAATGAACGACGAGCGAAAAGTTAAGACCCTGGTATTTGGCATAATGGATGGTCCGAATAGGAGAGGCAGACCCCACAGAGAATGGGGAGATGATATAGTAGATTCGTGCGGAGCTAGTCTACAGAAACTAAGCCACTCCGCACTGGACAGGGAAAGATAGAAAGAAATAGTGAGGGAGGCATCGGACACCAACTGGCGTTGAGCCCTTGGTGGTGGTTGATGATGATAATGAATTGTATAGTTTGGTTTCTAACATTAATACCCAGGGCTCGACAAATAATGCAATCTACTTGCCCGTGGCGAGTAGATTACAACCCGGAAGAGCCGGGTTTGGGCGATCTGCGCATGCGCAGATTGCCAGACAGCGCGGCTGGCGAGCGGGGCTCACCGCGGTTTGGCGAGCCCTGTTAATACCAATACTTTTTGTTAATAAAAAGCTCAGAGAGAGAGGATATAAATGAAGAGCACAGTATTTAGTTCAGTTTGCTATAGTTTGTCAGTCTTGTTAAAAATATTTAAAATGGAACAAAAGAACCTCTGATTACTGATCCAAATCCTAACAGAGATAAGGTGGGCCCAACTTCTGTTGATAAGAAACAAGCTTTCAATCGTACACAGACCTAAGGAAGAGCTCGCTCTAATCTTGAAAGTTTGGCTCTCTCACAAATAGCAGTTGGTCCAATACAAGATGTTACCTCACTCACTTTATCTCTCTCATGTCATGGGACTGACAACTTGAAGATTGAAGTCTGGGACTTCATTGTAGCATTCTCTGAAATGCTTCAAATTCCACATGTACAGCTAGAGCTGTGGGCTCTTAGTGCATGAATGAGACAATGGTATAAGGAAGAGGGCTCTGGGATATTGGGAACTCAGAAACCTTTTGGGAAAGTAGGAACCTATACAGGAAGGATGGGCTTCACCTAAGCCAAAATGAAACCAGATTACTGGCATGTAAAATTAAAAAGTTTTTATAGAGGAGTTTTTAAGGGCTCTGGGGGGAAGCTGACAGATATCTCTTAGGGGAGAGACTATTAATGGGAATTCTCCATATCCTAGTTAAAGTTGAGAGGATAGAAATTGATACAGTACAGAAAGAAACTGAAGAAAAACAATCAAATGAAAAATGAAATGGAAAAAAAAGAAAAAATTTAAAAAATCCAATTCCATCACAATGACAGACAGCTAAAAAGTGACATTTTTTATAAGTGCTTTATATAAATGCTAGACATCCAAATACAGGTTTGATTTCCCTCGTCCAGCATCCTTGGGACCTACCAGTCCCAAATGAACCAGGGGAGGTCCCACAGCCTGTCACTGGCTCCATTTCTGGCCTCAGCCAGTCACCTTGCCGCTGGCCCCAGTCAGGCTGCCTGCCACTAGCCCAGGCTCAGCTGGTTTGCTGGACTGCTATGGAACCCAGGCCCCCTCCTGGGTGATGTGGTCCCCAGCTCTTCTGCCAGGTTGCTACAGCCCCCAGCTCCCCTGCCAGGCTAACAGGCTGTCACTACCCCAGCTCTCTTGCCGGGCTGCTGACAGCCCTGCCAGGCTCCCAGGGCTCCCACGTGGTGACCCTCTTATTGCCCGACTTCCAGCCAGTGGGGCTCTCTGGCCTGGGGACATCTGTGGTCCTGCCAGATGTTGCCAGACCAGAGAGTCCTGGTTTAAGGTGGTGCAACCTGTACTAAGATTGGTGAACATGAGTGCCAGGTATTAAATGAGGATTTTGACATAATAGACATCACAGATATTTGGTGAAATGATGATAATCAATGGGACATGGTAAGACTAGGATACAAAATATTTTGGAATGGTAGACAAGTCTCGCTGGTAGAGAAGTAGCTATATATATTAAAGAAAGCATATAAAGTCAAATATAGTAAAAGTTGTAAATGAATCAAACTATCTCAGAATCTCTAGGGATAAAAATTGCATTGTCAAATTGCTGCTTCAAAGCCTCCCCAATTAGAATAGCCTCCCTAAAAGCCTTGGTATCTGGCTATAAGACCGCCATCATGCGATCCCCTCACTGCTCCACCCCCAAGGAAACTTTTCTCCCTCAACTTCACAAATGCTCTGCAGAGCCCAGCAGGTTGCTGTGACCATGAGAATATGTTCTTCCTTAAGGTCGAAACTGCCAAAAAGGCAACACCAATGAGCCTTTGATCTGCCAAAGGCAAATGCAGTGTTCTTTGTACCCCAGCTCAGCCTGCTGAAACATTCCTTGCTGCTGTCCAGGTTGCTGGTGAGCGATGGGAGTAAAGGGTAGGCTGGGTCTCGTAGGATCAGTACAAGCATTTCACCACCCCCATTTGAATCTTCTGGTTTGAAAAGAAAGTCCCAGCTTGTTACACAGGCTAGTGTTCCTGAAGATGTGTGTGTTGTGCACCATCCCTGATCATGCTGATATCAGTGAAGTGACCCCAATGATCCACCAGTGCCTGCAATACCATCGAAGGGTATTGATGTATTTTGTCACAAGATGGTCCAGGACCAGAATTGGGATGTGGATGGCATCTGTCTCCTATTGCTGCAAACCCATTCACTTTTTCACACACATTTTCCAAAGTCACATTTCTTCTTGGCAGGATGCGATGAATAGCTCTGCCCGCTTGCATGAATGCAACCCCCACAGTGGACTTCCCAACTCCAAACTGATTTGTGACTGACTGGTAGTAGTTGGGAGTTGCCAGCTTCCACACAGCGATTGCCCTGTGCTTCTCCCCTGAGAAGGCAGCTCTCATTTTGGTGTACTTGTGCAGGAGGGCCGGGGTGAGCTCTGCACACATCTCCATGAGGGTGGCTCTGTGCATCCGAAAGTTCTGCTGCCACTGCTCATCATTCCACACCTGCGTAGGGACGTGATCCCACCATTCAGTGCTTGTTTCCAGAGCCCAATAGTGACCATCTACTATGTGCAGCTGCTCTGTGACTGCCAAAAGTAATCTTGAATTGTTTGTCTCCATGGCTCACAGCAAAGTAGGCACCACAGATTCCTGTTCACATTTGCAAGACATGAAATACTGCATGATCAGCTGTGTTGTGTTCATAACACTTAACAACACTAGAGAGCAGAGCAGGATCCGTGATTTCAGGCAGAGATGGCAGGCGCACAGTTTACAGAGGCTGTTGAAAAATGGTGCAAACTGTATTCAGATGCCCATGGAATGATGGGACCGAAAAAATTACATCATGGGGTGGTAAGCCCACACACCTGATACACTGTGATCCATTCCTCATCCCCACAACTCCTAGAGGCTTCCACCCTGGTGAACGTGGCAAGTTGGACAGTGGGATAGATACCAATGGTGCACTGCTCCCTCTCTGAGTGCTAGAGCACAGACTGTGGACATGCTCCACCAACACAAGGAGTTCTATGAACATGCACAAGCAATGTGATTATAGCTGTTTATGATTGGCGGTGTAACTTGGGTCGACTTAATTCTGTAGTATATACATAGACTTGGTCTCTCTCTTGAGAGTTGTGTAGACAATATTTCTGGCTGGATGTGTCAGGGCTGCCTCACGCTTCATTTGAAGAAGATCAGAATCTTGCTGGCATGCTATGAAGGGTTTCTGCTTCCTTTTTATCCCAACTGATAAAAGAACACGGAAGTAGCCAAAAAAGACTGGATAATGCATAAAATGGAAACCCTTACCATTTGAAATCACATGGTCTTTTTTCAAGAAGAGGTTGATCGTATTGTCCTGGCCATTTTCTATTTCAGGAAATTATTTTCTAGGTAAATTCCATCTCCAATTTCCATTATATATGATATTCTACTTCCTTTTCTGCTCTAAATTCCTATGTAGTGTTGCTGTACACTGTTGAACTTTTTCTATGTTTTCATTCTACTGGCTCACCATTCACTAGTGAGGCATTAAATGACATCTGTGTACATATTGATTTTAATTTGCAAAGTACTTCGAGATTCTTCAGAGGGAAAGGTGCTTAAAATATTTTCTTTAATTAAAACACTGGTCACATTATTAAGTCTCTCATCCTCCAGTTCCAAATGTCATAGACCTTGCTATATAATTATTAAGTTATTAATTAAAAAATAGTAAGCATCTGCAAATTTTCCCATCATGATTCAATAGATGTTTCAGTTTTATGCATCCCAGAAGGCAGCATTAAACAACATAGCAGTAAATGTGGCCAGTATCTTGGCTACACTAGTGCTTTCCTCTTTGCTACACTTGGTGGAATTACACTGGTAATAACACAACAGTAAAAGAGTTTACAAAAAAGGTTATGGGAGACAAGATCTCTCGCTGTAGCCCCTCGACAATTACCTTGCTTCTATCTCCTCTAAAAATCTGACTGATTTGGGTAACGCTCATCCTGGCTCAAACAAAAGAATGCCTTTAGCTACAGGGAAATAAGGAATTGTATTCAGCATTATATACTATACTGCCTCCTAGAAGTGAAACCAAAAACAATATAATTGCAAGCTCACGTGCAAATTTACATGCTATTTGCATAACATTTGAGGGTAGTTTGGTCACTATGACCACAAGAATACCAGTTTGTCATACAGAATTTTGCTACATCATAGATACAATCTGCAGAATTCTACTGCCACAAAGATACCATGCATCTGCTCTGGCCCTAACACTAGCCTTGATCCCAAGCATGCTTATAAAAACTAGATTCAAAATGGCAAAATCTTGGGGACAGTGCAGGACGCTGGTGTTGTGAAAGTTCATGCAGCGGGTTTTCTTACCTGCAGGCATTCTTCTTTGTCATCGGCTTGTGCATTTCTCGCTTCGAACTCTCTTTGAATGTAGTGATAATGCCACAGAAAAAGAGAAAATCACCAGATGAGAAAAATCGGCAGAGGCCTACTGAACACAATTTGAGGTTAAGTACTGGTGATTGGTGGGATGGAGCTGCATGCTCGGGTACACCCAGTGCAACTCCCTATTCTCCTTCACGTCAGGCAAGTCCCAGGGACCCCATTTATGAAAATGGTGATTCTCTGGGGATCTCATGGAAGACATTTCTTTCTGCATTAAGATCCATGGAGGAAAGGTTGGAGATTAAGATTGATGCCTTGGCTCCACAGTTGTTAAAAACTGAAACATCTATTGAATCATGGTGGGAAAATTTGCAGATGCTTACTAATGTTTTATTAATAGTGACTTATAATTATATAGCTAGGTCTATAACATTTGGAACTGGAGGTTGAAAGACTTAATAATGTGACCGGTATATTTAATTAAAGAAAATATATTATTTTTAAAAATAGACTGATGGGGTCTTTATAGGATGCACAGAAAGTATCAGAAGGCATGAGAGAAACTGGTAGCATCCAAATACTTCTGGAAAGTATCTTTGACACTGGAGCTAAGACCTTCCCATTGGAGCTAACTATTTATCCACATTCCTTAACTCTTAATTATGCCACAGAACTTTGTTGCATAGCCTCCATTCAGACCCCATAGATAATTCCCATTGATTTCAGAGGGAGTTTTGCTCACTGATCAGGTGCAAAATATGCAAAAGAGATCTGAGGTGGGCATCTGAGAACAGGGATATATGCTAAATTAGAATTCCTTAATACGTGAAAAGTGTGTTTTGTGTTTAAATGTTTGAATGCATTCGGAGCAAAACACTGTTGCAAGTTTATTGTTTCTAAGGTGCTGAAATACTATAGTGATGGGTGTGGTAGAAGAACTGAGACAGATAGTTAAAGCAATTATGACTTGCGATAACAATTAAGGTTTTCCTAAAATGAAGTGAGAATTAAGATTTATCAGTTTTTATGAGCACAGTTATGATTTTTGTCCTCATCCTATTTCCTAATATTGTTTGCAGAGCTGAATAAATTATTAGCATAAATAAACAATAGGTAACACAATGAAATAAATAATACAAAATAAAAACAAACCAATACGTAATTCTGTCCATACACAATTAAATTATTATAGATAAAGCTAAGTGATCATATAAACTGCTTCAGTGATTGGTACATTATAAGCAATTAAAACAATTAAAGCTATATATTTACATAGCCATATATACTTATATAGCCATTGTTTAATATTATAATGGTATAATGTTTATACTTGCTCACAATGATAAATTTAGCTTAATGTTTTAATGCATGACCTCAGCCCTGGCTAAATTGTTTGTGAGAAATGTCAACAAAATTATCCAGTAATCCTGAGCAGGTAGAAATAACTTGTAACATTTTCCTCCTCAGCTTTCATGAGAAAAGATCTTGGGGTATTTCATTTATCTGGTAGGCTCACTCCATTATTTCTTACAACTGTTTTAGCTCCAGAGATTAAGTCTGGTAAGGGCCCCATAGAATGCCTTTGGAGGGGTGGGGGGAGTCATGAAACATTTTAAACAAATCTTTCCGTTTCATGTAATACCTTATCCTTTTCAGAATTTGGCCAATAAGGCTCCAGTTTTGGCGAAATGATGGTATATTTATGCAAATTTGATTTTCTAATAACAACTGGTGGGCTATTTACTACTTTTTAAACAGTTAGCTCAGTAAGGCTGTAAATCATTCTGCTTCGGGATACTTTTGATAGTCTGGACTTCTCTCTCTCTACGTTGCCATTCATTCCCTTGAGAGTAATATGGACTTAAGAGTGTCCGAATGTCTTGAATTTTGCAGATGAAAATTTACTCAAAATTAACTGATTATGGTTTCCATAGAGACTAAACAGCTACTTTTCATTTATCACTGTCATGCTGAATATAGATTGCATGAGTAATATAAATGAAAAACAGTTAATGAGCATAAACTATAACTGGCCATTTATAGTCAAATATAGCTGTAGCTGCCATGATCCTTCAGGCAGAGTTTAAATGTTCTTTGTGCTGATGTCACTGCTGTTGCAAGATATTACTTTATTTTTAATGGCTATACTGATTTTTAGGTACCAGATGGCTTGTGTGTTTGCTCTCAACATATGCTTAATCCCATGTGAGTTTCAAATATCTGGATCACTCCCTCAACTTTCAGTACTTCTGGGAAGACTGAATTTGTTCTTGGTTCAGAGGCTCTTGGTTTGTCAGTGCAGTGATGCTCAATTCATTAAGTAATTCATTAAGGTTTGAGCTTCAGCCCACATCAGAAATATGTTTGGCCACCCTCTTTAAGATATGGCATTATTGTTATAAGCCCTCTCTTTGCAGTAGCGAAATTAATGTAACACAAATCCTTATCTTTCTATTTGTTTTAAAAAACAGGAACAATAAGGTTATACCACTCAGTTACTTCATGAATCTGCGCAATAATCCCATTACTTTCCCTCATTCAGGGTACATCTACACAATAATATGTACCTTGAAATAAGCTACGCCATTTGAGCTATACAAACTGTGTAGCTTTTTTCAAAATACCTTATTTTGAAATTTGACACTGTCTACACAGCACTTATTTTGAAATAAATCGCTATTCTGCTGACTTCCTTAATCCTCGTACAACGAGGTTTACAGGAAGTCAGAGTAAGAATTTTGAAATAATGGGCTTCTTGTGTAGACAGTGCATAATGTTATTTCGGAATAATGAACGTTATTCCACAATAATTCTGCTATGTAGATGTACCCTCAGAGCCTACTTGCACTTTTGGCAGCAGTGAAACAAATAATCTCCACTAGGCTTTATAGGATGTCTCTTAAGAAAACCAGTATCTTCTAGCACATCAGTATTTATCTGGTTTACATGTTTGATTAATTCTCTTGCCTTTGCTGTACTTTAGCCCAGCATACTAATAACCTTGCCACTGGAGTCCCCAAATATACAGAAAGTAGATGGAGTGCCACTTAATTCTGCGATTCTCTATGCAACAAACAATATTGTATTTGATCACAATCTGTCCAGAAATTCCCAAATAGCTTTGGTGGGCTGCAACTGGTGTGAGGCAACATTGTATCTTATTGCAATGAAATGAAGAATAAAATCCTGTTTGACTCAAGTCCACCTCTGACATGCTACATCTTTGCCTTCCTCACCCACAATATTCAGCAAGTTTTATACATTTTTAATGATTTCATTATCTGGCTATGCTGGAAGAAGGACAGGAGACATTGAATGTGATTTAATTAGGCTGAACTTTATTCTCAACTGTCTGGGAGTGCCCAGTGTACAGTGCAGATAATTCTATAATCATTTCAGTGCATAGCCAGGAAGCTTCTGTCTGCCCTCCCCCTGATGCCTGCTGGTCCCCAGCCAACCCACTGAGTGGGAGGAACTATGAAGGAGAATGGGAGGAACTATGAAGGAGAGATTGCTCCCTGCTCTATCAGGGTATGACTACAGTGCAAGCTTATTTCGGAATAAGCTATTCCGGAAGATATATTCCAAAATAGCTTATTTCGAAATAGAGCATCCATACTACAGGGAAGCCTCAAAATTAGTCCAAGGCAGGTTCCCCTAATATGGACGCACTATCTTGATTTAGAGCCCCAGGAGGCACTGGGGAGAAATTACTTAGAATGGCCCTGGGGAAGGAGCTATTTTGACGTAGCAGCAGTGGAGTGTGCACATTGCAGCTATTTTGAAATAGCTATTTCGGAAGAGGAGTTATTCCTCGTGGAATGAGGTTTACAGTAGTTGGAATAAGCCACCCATTATTTCGATATTATTTCAAAATGACGGAATTGCTTTGTAGACACTCGCATTGCTATTTAGGAATAACACTAGTTATTCCAAAGTAACGGTGCAGTGTAGATGCACCCTCAGTCATAAAAGCCTCAACTCTCTTCTGTTTCTGCTCTTTTAAAGAATATCTCCTTTAAATCTTTTACCAATCCATTTTATCTGATCACCATATCCCTTACCTGCACCAGACATCTGCTCCAAATTGGCATAATGAGTTGCGACATCATAGTCTAACTCCTGTTTCTTGTTCACCCCTCCCCCCTGAACCAACTGTGAGGAAGGAGAAACCCCCACATATTTTGCCTTAACCAATTTAGGAGTGAGGGAAAAATTCATTCCCATCCCCCAGGAAAAGAAGAGGATACTGACAAAATTCAGCATTTCACAGTATCCATGCGTGGGAAGGTGAGAGCTGCTCCACTTGGTCCATGTTTTCCTGCACCAGCATGGACTCATATATCCCCCCCGGCCCCCTTTTCAGTCCCCTGGGTAGGTGATAGACACTGACGTGGTCTGCAGCTACATCAGAAAGTCACTCCCTGGCTTTCTAGATCTTAAAGTGGCACACGTTTTTCAAGAAGCCAGACAGTGACTCCCACTGCTTAATGTGCAGTGCGGTCAATTATCTTCCCTCCATTTTGGCAATACATAGAAAGCTGGTGTCTCATGAGAGAACTGAAGGATTTGAAAATATGCTGTGCTTCCCTATCAGCTCCTCCCCGCCCCCTTCCCCGCCACTGCTGCCAACCCTGCAATGCCTGGCTAGCATTAGGTGCAGGTGCAATGGCCACTGCTTACTGGAGCAAGCTGTCAGGGCAGTTTATGACATGCTACATCTTTGCCTTCCTCGCCCACAGTATTCAGCAAGTTTCTATACATGTATTTCCCAACTGTCTCTTCGTGCTTCCGACCAGCACACTTCAGTTGAAGCAGATACCTAAGCTTGTTAAGGCTTTTCAACTGCTAGATGAGGAGGGCACAGAGCAGCGTTAGCTGTTTTGGACTATGTTCTAATGTTTCAGGCACCAGTTTTACATCTGCTGCCAAATACACAGTGAAGGCCGGCAAATGTGGAGCCTGGGACTGCCTAGTCAGAAGGGAGAGAAACATGGGTCTCCACCCAAGGGAGCTGGAAGTCGAGAGTGGGTGCCCTTCCTGAACCACTGGGGGAAAATACAGGTACAGTTGCCCTGAATTGTGACAACATCCTTATGCCAGGAACTCTATGGAAGTGACGTCCGACGTGTTCCATCACCATCGTTTTTCAGTCTTGGTATTAACTGATTGATGCATATGCTTGAGGAGGCAGCTGTTGGCAGCTTTAAGATCTCAGATTCAACTTCCAGACCTCAAATATGCCAATGACTTTGTGTTGTTGCTCATTTTGGTGAATTGCTGCAGCTCACATCTGGTCTGTAGGCACAAAAAACACCGTGCATTGGTTTGGTTACTTATCTGGGTAAAACTAAGTCCCAGGTCATTATCACTAAGCAACCCCAACTCTGGCTACAACCAGATCAGTATTGACCTGTGTGGGCGAGCCATTGAGAGAGAGACATCAAATTAACATTCGGGAAATGCCATAGACTGTGCTGCTAGAAAGATGTGGACACTTATCTATCAGCAACCGCTGCCATTTTTGAGGTCCATCAGGGTGGCCGCTGTGGAGATGTCATGACATCTTTGTTTGCTACAAAGCTGTGGATGCACAGTTATACCAACTTCATTACATAGAAGTGAGAAGCCGTCACGAAGGAAGGCTGACGAACACCAAACTGACATTTTCTATTCCTGTTGTCATCATCAGGTGTTCCTTATCAAGTGACAGGTCAAAATCAGATTGATGACCTTCAAAGCCACGCCCTGCAACTGCCTCCTTCAGGCACTCATTAAGTTTCTGCAGCTTTCCTGGTATGGAAGGAATGGCAGATCAACAAATTGCAAAGCATGTGTACACAGGCACAGTGCTCGGCAGCAGAATTCACATCCCGGTGATCTGATAAGATGGACCAGTGATGGACACAGATTGAATAATGCCTCACCAGAGATCAATCCAGAAGGTGTACGGTTTGCATGGCGGTTTGAGATTTGTCATGATGATGATGGTTTGTTTCCATACTAGTGGACAGCAGGACATTTAAAATCTGAGATTTTGCTTTCTGCAGCTTCCTCCCTTGTCTACTACCTGTTTCTTTCCTCTGCTACTATACAACAAAAAGGTATCAAATAATCTTAATGTTGTTCCAATAAGGAAAAAGATAAAGATCATGTACCTTCAATTTTAAGTGAATTTGGACAAGTGGGCTCAAAATCAATAGTAGTCTCTCCTCTCTTTTTTTTACAAGACCCCCTTGTCTATTACTCTTATGTATTCTTATCTCTGAGCATCTACTTGTGTGTTACATGCCCATCTCTCCAGTTCTAAGCTCCTCTATTTTATATGTAGGTACCCTTTAGTAGAGGGGCACACCACTCTGAGCAACCAGAGGGATATATATCCAATTTCACAAGTTTTGTGCTTGAGGCCCAGGAATCCACATTTGCTGCCAAAATGCCTCAGAATTGACAGCTTGAGAAAGCTTCGAAAATCTGAGGTTTGACTGTTTTATGTTTTCCTTCTTGAACAGATGAGGTATCTTATATGCACATCTCTTGCTTTTTCAGTTTCAGTATCTATCTTAAATCTGGAAAATCTTTTCATTCTGGTCATCTTACAGCACTAGCTGAACTGGATGACAGTGGAGGGTAGAAATCAGAAATTTTCTTTCAAAAGTATGTTCTATCACTAGGCTGACTATTTATCCTCCTTTTCTAAGGTTTATTCCCTGTCTGGTACTGAAACAAAACTGAATGTTGTCTTGTCTGGTATTGGAAGAGGGATGCCATTTTGGAGAGCATGCCGCTCTGCCCTCCCCAACATGACCTTAGGAAGAAAATTTAGGCTGTGGAATAGTTTTCCAAAGGAAGTGTTAGAAGCTCCATTTTTTGGATTAGCCAAAGCTGTAGATAATTTCCTGTAGGAAACAAATATATTAGTCCTCAGTGATGAATAGAATGATCTTACTGACCTTTTCCATCTTTAATTTCTATGACTCTTTGAACAAAAAGAACAGCCACCATGAATATTGCTTTCTAAAAAGCACACAAGTTCCTAATCTGTAATTTTAAAATCACCATTTTATAAGTATAAAAGTATGCTGCAGACTGTTCGTTTCTCAGTCAATATATACTTTATGCCCTTGACTTAGCCAAGGTATTCTTGTATTTGAGGAAAATGTATACCCTGATGCTTTGGATGGGATCTCTGAAGAAACTTAGGCCAGCTCTTCACTACAAAAGAAAGTCAACTTAAGATATGCAACTCCATCTATGAGAATAGTGTAGCTGGAGTCAAAGTACCTTAAGTCGAATTTCTGCAGTGTCCCCACTGCGGGAGGTCTACAGGAGAAACTTACTCCTCACGGCCCTATGGAGTACTAGAGATGATGGGGCTGCCATCAGTGGTGAATTTAGCGGGTCCTTACTAGATGTACTAAATCAAACTGCAGAAGATCAATCTCAAGAGTGTTGATCTCGGAGTAAGTGTAGACCTAGGAAAAAGCAGCAGCTATTCCAGGCCTTTATTTTGTCAGCCTTAGATTTTCTGAGCCTTAAAGTCACCAAGCATGGAAGAACAACAGGTCAGCAGTTCATTCAGAATAAGGACCCACTCCTGAAGTCCATACTGTTATAGGACTACTGAACTGAATAATGGCTGCAGATAATGCAAAAATGTTCAAACACATTGAAAGGAAATAGTAAACATCAGCCTGGCTGAATGGTTTCTTAGAACATTTAGGCTAAATTTACACTACAGCAGGCAGTAAACTTAAGCTACTCAACTCCAGCTACATAAATAACGTGGCTGGAGTCACTGTGCCTTAAGCCAGGTACCTTAGACTCCACCACAGGGGGTCAATGGAAGAAACTTTCCTTCAACTTTCCTTACTCTTCACATCCAGGGCAGAGTAATAGGGTCAACTGGAGAGCGATCTGTGGTTGATTTGGTAGGTCTTCAATAGATCTACTAAATCGACTGCTGATGGATCAATCTCATTGTCGATCCAAGTTGTAGTATAGATGTAATCTTAGATCCAAAAATAGGTGTTTAGGACCAAAAAGTGTATCAGAATCTGGTCATTGGCAAAGGAAGGTTTCTCTGATTTCTTCCTTATAGATAAATTGCTGTAGAGCATTGATATCAACTTATTACTAAAAATCTCCAGCCAATGCACCTTCATTCAATTTTCTTTAATGCAATTTTCTGTAATGCATTTAATTTTAATTTATTTTAAATTAAATTAAATTTAATGCAAAAAGGAAAAATCTATGTAATCATTCTGTGAATGGATAACCAGCCACACAAGTCATATTTTTCATTGAAGTATAGCAAGAACAAAATTATGTTTTTATATTCCAGCAAAATTATGAGACTAGATACTGCTTGCAATATTTCAGTGAATTAAGCAGCTTCCTTACAGAGCATTTTTTCAGGATGTTCAGGATAGTTTCCCCTAAGCACAGGCATAATATAAAATATGTTTAGTTGTGTGGTCCCACTGATTAATTTTCTTTCTCATCACTTGATAGGAAGAAAATTGCTTCTAAGCCTGAAAAACTAAGAATAGGCAGATCTAGCGTCCTCCCTGTCATCATTAAATCAGGGAAAAAAACACAATTAACACAGGCAAAGGTAAGATCACTTGATTTTCAGTCTTTTACAAATCTCATAGAGGTAAGTATGATTTCCAGTTATATCAGAATATATATGATGGTACTTTCCTGTGCCAGAAGTAGGAATCAATTGGCAGCTACAACCAAGAGCCAGACAGAATGCAAAGTTGAAGGACACAAGAATCTTTGTTAGTCTTCTGTGAACCTCCCACACAAGGGCCATTCATAATCACAGACCTCTGTGCTTGATGGACTCAAAGGACTTCTGAATGCACATGTCCTAGGGTACACATTCTCCTAAAGAGAGACAAGAGAGTCCATGGTCCCTCCCATCCCAATCCACACAATAGGCTATGTGAATCAGTGGAGTAGGAGGTCTCATCTTATAGAATCATAAAGCTGGAAGAGACCTCACGAGGTCATCAAGTCCAGCCCCCTGCCTAAGGCAGGACCAATCCCAACTAAATCAACCCAGCCAGGGCTTTGTTAAGCCGAGACTTAAAAACGTCTAGGGATGGAGATTCCACCACCTCCCTAGGTAACCCATTCCAGTTCTTCACCACCCTCCTAGTGAAATAGTTTTTCCTAATATCCAACCTAGACCTCTCCCACTGTAACTTGAGACCATTGCTCCATGTTCTGCCATCTGCCACCACTGAGAACAGCCTCTTTCCATCCTCTTTGGAACCTCCCTTCAGGAAGTTGAAGGCTGCTATCAAATCCCCCCTCACTCTTCTCTTCTGAAGTCTAAACAAACCCAAATCCCTCAGTCTTTCCTCATAGGTCATGTGCTCCAGCCTCCTTATTATTTTGGTCGCCCTCTGCTGGACCCTCTCCAATGCATCCACATCCTGTCTATAGTGGGAGGCTCAGAACTGGACACAATACTCCAGATGTGGCCTCACCAGAGCCGAATAAAGAGGAATAATCACTTCTCTTGATCTGCTGGCAATGCTCCTCCTAATGCAACCTAATATGCCATTAGCCTTCTTGGCTATAAGGGCACACTGTTAACTCATATCCAGCTTCTCATCCACTGTAATCCCCAGTTCCTTTTCTGCAGAATTCCTACTTACCCAGTCGGTCCCCAGCCTGTAACAATGCTTGGGATTCTTCCATTCCAAGTGCAGGACTCTGCACTTGTCCTTGTTGAACCTCCTCAGATTTCTTTTGGCCCAATCCTGTAATCTGTCTAGGTCACTCTGGACCCTATCCCTGCCTTCCAGCATAGCTACCTCTCCCCTTAGCTTAGTGTCATCTGCAAACTTGCTGAGGGTGCAATCCATCCCCTCATCCAGGTAATTAATAAAGATGTTGAACAAAACCAGTCCTAGAACCGATCCTTGGGGTACTCCGCTTGAAACCAACCGCCAACCTGACGTTGAGCCGTTGATCACAACCCATTGGGCCCGACATTCTAGCCAGCTTTCTATCCATCTTATAGTCCATTTATTCAATCCATACTCTCTTAACTTGCTAGCAAGAATATTGTGGGAGACCGTATTAAAAGCTTTGCGAAAGTCAAGGTATATCACATCCACTGACTTCCCCATATCCACAGAGTCAGTTACCTCATCATAGAAGCTAATCAGATTGGCCAGGCATGACTTCCCCTTCATGAATCCATGTTGACTATTCCTGATCGCTTTCCCCTCTTCCAAGTGCTTCAAAATGGATTCTTTGAGGATCCCCTCTGTGATTTTTCCAGCGACTGAGGTAAGGCTGACTGGTCTGTAGTTCCCTGGATTGTCCTCCTTCCCTTTTTTAGAGATGGGCACTACATTTGCCTTTTTCCAATCATCCAGGATCTCTCCCACTCTCCACAAGCTTTCAAAGATAATGGCCAAAGGCTCTTCAATGACATTTGCCCTCAGGGTGATCCCTCAGAATCCTTGGATGCATTAGATCCGGACCCATGGATTTGTGTATGTTTAGCTTTTCTAAATAGTTCCTAATCTGTTCTTTCCCCACCAACGTCTGTCCACCTTCTTCCCATACTGCGTTGCCTAGTGCATTAGTCTGGAAGCTGACCTTGTCTGTGAAGACAGAGGCAAAGAAAGCATTGAGTACTTCAGCTTTTCCCACATCATCTGTCACTAGGTTACCTCCCTCATCCAGTAAGGGCCCCACACCCTCTCTGATGACTCTTTTATTGCTAACATGCCTATAGAAACCTTTCTTGTTACCCTTCACATCCCTTGCTAGTTGCAATTCCAGTTGTGCTTTCGCCTTCCTGATAACTACCCTGCATTCTTGAGCAATATATTTACACTCCTCCTAGTCATCTGTCCAAGTTTGCACTTCTTGTAAGCTTCCTTTTTGTGTTTAAGCTCACCAAGGATTTCCCCAGTAAGACAATCTGGTCGCCTACCATATTTGCTTTTCTTGCTGTGCATCGGGATGGTTTCTTCCTGTGCCTTTAATAAGGCTTCTTTAAAATATTTCCAGCTCTCCTGGACTCCTTTCCCCTTCATGTAAGTATCCCAGGGAATCCTGCCCATCAGTTCTCTGAGGGAGTCAAAGTCTGCTTTTCTGAAGTCCAGGGTGTATATTTTGCTACTCTCCTTTCTTCCTTTGGTTAGGATCCTGAAATCTGCCATCTCATGATCACTGCTTCTCAGGTTGTCACCCACCTCTACTTCCCCTACTAGTTCCTCCCTGTTTGTGAGCAGCAGGTTAAGCTGTGCATGGCCACTGGTTGGTTCCTTCAGCACTCTTACCAAGAAGTTATCCCCAACATTCTCCAAAAACATCCTGTATTGTCTGTGTACTGCTGTATTGGTCTCCCAACAGATGTCAGGGTGATTAAAGTCCCCCATGAGAACCAGGGCCTGTGATCTGGAAGCTTCCTTCAGTTGTCTGAAGAAAGCCTCGTCTACCTCATCCACTTGATCCGGTGGTTTATAGCAGACACCAACCACATCATTACCCCTGTTGCTTCCACCTCTAAACTTAACCCATAGATTCTCAACAGGCTTTTCTCCCTCTATATACTGGAGCTCTGAGCAATCATACTGCTCTCTTACATACAATGCAACTCCTCCTTCTTTTCTCCCCTGTCTGTTCTTCCTGAATGGTTTATACCCTTCCATGACAGTGCTCCAGTCAGGCGAGTCATCCCACCAAGTCTCCATTATTCCAATCAAATCATAGTTCTTTGACTGGGCCAGGGCTTCTAATTCTTCCTGTTTGTTTCCCAGGCTTCTCGCATTTGTGTACAAACACCTTAGATAACCAGTTGATTCCCTTACCTTCTTCATTCAAATCAGGTGTCCTCCTTTGTTGCTCATTCCTCCTTGTGTTTCTTCCTGGTATCTGACTTCCCCACTTACCTCAGGGCTTTGGTCACCATCGCCCAACGAACCTAGTTTAAAGCCCTCCTCACTAGGTTTGCAAGCCTGCCCGTGAAGATGCTTTTTCCTCTCTTGGTTAGGTGGATCTCTTCCTAACAATCCTTGAGCATGGAACGGAGTCCCATGGTCGAAGAAACCAAAGCCCTCTCTCCGACACCACTTGTGCAACCACGCATTTACTTCCTCAATTCGACCTGGACCTTTTCCTTCATCAGGGAGGATGGACGAGAACACCACTTGTGCGTCAAATTCCTTGATCCTTCTTCCCAGCGCTACATAATCTGCAGTGATCCACTCAAGGTCATTCTTGGCCGTATCATTAGTTCCCACATGGAGAAGCAAGAAGGGGTAGCAAGCCGAAGGTTTGATTAGTTTTGGAAGAGTCTTGGTCACATCCTGAATTCAAGCTCCTGGTAAGCAGCACACTTCTCGAGATTCCAGGTCTGGATGGCAGATGGATGACTCAGTCCCTTTTAGGAAGGAGTCCCCAGCCACCACCACCCATCGTCTTCTTTTGGGGGGGGGGGTCGTGGAACCCTCATCTCTAGGACTATGCATCCCATGCCTTCCAATGGATGGTGTTCCCTTCTGATTTCTTCCCTGAGAGGTCTCTGCCAAAGTATTCTCCACCGCAGTGCCTGTGGAGAAAGCCTGAAAGCAGTTACTTACCTCTACAGGAATAGGGGATACCCGAGTTGGCCTTCTTCTTCTGAGGTTACATGCTGCCAGTTCTCTTCCTTGTCCTGTACTGCCCTCGCTGGCTCATCAGCCTGCTGTGCCTGCAGGATTAAATGCATCTACACAGAACCCTAAACTCGAAATAAGATACGCAATTTGTGTAGCGCAATTCGCGTATCTTATATTGAATCTATTTTAAAATAGGCTATTTTGAAATTTGGCATGTCTACACAGTGCCAGATTTCAAAATAACGTGCTCTTTTGAGACATTTCTTATCCCTTGTGCAACAAGGTTTACCAGGATGGCAAAATAGCATGCCTGTTATTTTGAAAAATATTTTGAAATAACTGGCGGCTTGTGTAGACGTGGGGTAACTATTTCCGGATACCGGAGGTAACCCGAAATAGCCATGCAGTGTAGACGTATTCTAAGTCCCAGTTTTTGGACTGCTGCAATGAACAAAAGTTCACCTAAACTCTGTAGCTGCCCAAACTCATTCATCACCTACCTTTTGCAGAATAAACATTGGCTAGGTGCAGGGGCAATGGATTCTTCCAAAAGGGGGGCCACAAGGCCCACTTCCTCCTTGACCCCATACATGCCACTCCTCTTCCCTCTAAGGCCCCACCCCTGCAGCCATGCTGGCAATGGGTCAGGGAGCTTCTGACTGTACATGTGTTCGGGGGCAGGAGGGAGAGATCAAGAGGAACCCCCAGCCTGTGTTCGTATCCCCTAAGCTCTCCACCCAGGGCAGGTGGAGTGTCCACAGCTCCTCACTGCACACATTTTTAACTTGCTATGATAGCTGTTAGCCATGTTACGGTGCACATTTTATCATTATTTATTTTTACTGTAATATGTTTTCTCTAAGGCTCAGTAGAAGCATTCAATGAATTTCCTTGGGTAAGCTGAGGAAAATGGCAATATGGTAGGGAAAGTGAATGGATGAAAGATTTGCAGAGGTCAGAGTGGTGCACTAGAGCACTGAAATTCATGAAATCTTATCTGTGTTAAGAATTGATTCCAGTTGCATCTGACAGCTTCAATACACTGATTAGTTCTGCTGGTGTCTGGGCCATTGGTACTATGTAGAATATAATACAGCAGATTGCATAACTTTCTATCTCTTCTTTGAACTTTCTTAAGTGATCAGGGAATGTCACTTTTCCTCTCATAACAACATAATGTTGGCCTACATTCTTTGAGTTCCCAGTGGACTCTATGGTACCAATCCTCAGATGACTTGGTTGTCTCCTGCCACTGTTGGGGTTTGCAATTTTCACTTTCATCAGTTTACCCAAATTCTGCTTGTGCATAGGTGGATTTCACATGGTGAAACTAATTGTGGCTTGTGGCTGCAGTGGAGTCAGGGTTCCGGTATTGGCGATAGTCCAAATGTCTGATCAGTTATTTGTACCCCTGGCTAGCAGAAGGATTCAGCAGTCCTACAGAGCAGAAGAGGATGTTGGAAATCAGATGTGCATTCTGGCTACCTTCCTGGCGAATAATGCTGGAATGGGGCTTGTTGATTATACAGCCAGCATTAATCTATAAAAACTGTACTGAACATGGTGCACAGAGTGTAAAGGCTAGAGCTGTGCCTCTTATATAGAGTGCTATCATTTGAGATTGTCATTTCTGGGTAAATGTGAGCGATAGAACTGGGAAAAATAACTTGGCTAGTACAAGCTGGATTTCACAGCCACACCAAGGAAAAAAGCCTGTATTTACTTTCCTCCACCTACAATTACAAAAGATTTAACAATATTTAAATATACAAGTAACACTGGATTCAAGTTGTAGATAGTACATCAGAAATGATTGAGCCAAGGGCAAGTACAGTTTAAAAGAAATAAGAATTAAGACACAAAATTATTGAATAAGAACTGTGCACATCCTGTTACCTCTTTTCCCTTGTCCTAACCTGTTAGTGTGTCCACCTGGTATGTTTTTGTCTTTTAGACTAGAAGCTCTCTGGGACAGGGACTGAATTTGATCATATGTCTGCACAACACGTAGCTGGTTATTACATTTTAGGTGCTACTCTATGTGTTAAATAATAGTTATGATAATAAAGCATAATAGAGACTCTTTCTGCAGCCTGCAACTTTACACCCACTTCAAACCCACCTCCAGATGCATGAGGGTGACTTGCCTTCACCCTGTAGCTTTCAGTGTCTCTGTCCTCTCCTTAGTCCTGAGGGGAGGGGTGGAACAGGAGGTTTATGTCTCTCTGTGATAAGGGTCATTGGCAGGGTAACTCACACCCTCTCACTTCACTCCCACCAGTTTCATACTAACTACTAACTCCAATAACTTCACTGAAGTTACGATATACACTGGTGTGAGATAAGAATCAGGCCCATATGCACTACTGAAATGAGTGTATTTTGAGGAAAGTATGTGTGTGCGTCTCCTCTGAGACCTACTCTCCTTTTTAATTCCTTTATTTTTGATCCATCTTTCCAGCCAAAGAGGTTTGAAAATCATCTCCCTGCAGAGCTCTTCAATGCCACTTCTGGAGTAGTTGGAGAGAGTGTCATTAAGGTAATGGAAGGTGCTCAAGAAACTCTGGGCAAGAGTATAAAGTAATGATTCTGGGAAGACAAAGCCAACGAGTCACAATCCCCAGGCCCACCAGTGGGCTGGGGAAGAGGGACCTATCCTTTTGTACTCTCCTTTCATTCTAAACTTGTGTGCACCTTGCAGATCCAGTCAAGCCTCCCATCTGTTAAACCACTGGGTGGCAGTGCTTGGTACCTAAATTCAGACATATACCATCTGTAAGCCAACATACCTGCTGCACCTCTGAATTACTTCTGTGTGCATTTCTGATTCTGTCTGTATGTTTCAGTCTGCCAGAAGATAATTTCGGATCAGATTTTCTACAGTTTAAATGTACAGTGAAATCTTTGTTATCCAGCACTCTGTTAACCAGAAAACTTTGTTAACCGGCATTGCCCCCGGCCACAATACTGTCACATCTTCAGGCGCATAGGCCTGGCTTGGTTTGCCATGATTGGCTTAACAATTTTTTATTTAAGAAGTACTAATCATCTTTAACTCAAAATAGAAATGTGAGACCAACTGCCTCACACTACAAAACTATCAATATTAAAAACTTGAGTTTTACTATTATTGTCCATTGGTTTTTCCTAGATTGATGTGACCCTCAGATAACCAGAATTTTTAGATAACCAGAACACCCTAATCCCCAAGCGTGCCAGATAACATAGGTTTTACTGTAGTATTATTACATGTTGTTCTAACAACATTATTACTTTGTGCAGTTTCCCATAATTTAGCTCACTCATGGCATCCCTTCACACAGGAAAAGGAAGCAAATGCTGTTGTTCACAATATGAAACAAGACTGTGAAAGAAACAATATCAACTTGGGTCAAATAAATTCCTGTGGATACGGTAAGCAATGAAATTCCAATAATCTTTCCTGGTATTTAAATGAGAAAGTATCCTCACTAAAATTGTTATTCATATACAGTACATATGAGAGTTTTATAACTGTTTCCCTCAAGTCATAAGAAAATCCATTTACAAAAGATCTATTTCTCTAGAAATAGCAACACTGGAACATAACTTCTAATAATCACCGTCCCCACAAAAGGAGAGATTTTTCATATGGTGCTAACTGAAGCAAAAATTACATATATAATCTTGTATTTAAATTAACATAAATTACTTACCTGAGTGAGGTTTTGCGGCATCAAACTATTGATTAAAAACATCAATTATTTCTGTCCTTCTTTCACACACTTATCTACACAACCCTGCTTGGACACAAAATTTGACAAAATTTGTATCTGCATTTAATACACAATTTGCAAACGTGGTCCACAGATATCTAAGGCTATTAAGTGAATATCTGCAGATTTGCAGGGCTCTACTCTCTCTTGGCCAAATCCTGCTTTTCTTCATGTGAGAAGTCCCACTGGCTTCAGTCAAGTGTCTAACATCTTCCATGCTGATATAAACACTTTGGAGATGCTAAGATATACATTTGGAAAAGCAAAACATTTGCTTGTGCTAATTCAAGATGGTCTTAGATCCTTTCTCCTCAAAAGCAAAGTTAATTTATTTAATATTTTAGTAGTTATCTTTAGTCACTAAAATTTACTTGTGCAACATACTATAAACTGAGACTATACTTTATTTAGCACAGCACATAAACCATTGCATAACTTTAAACACATAAATAATCCTGCTAAAACGATTGGGATTATTCACAGTCTTACAGTTAAGCAGGCACTTAAGTGCTTTGCTTCCACTGAGATGCTGTCTCTTAATGAATTTTGTGCCTGATATATATATTCATTCAAGTCACATTTGAGCAATTTGATAACAACACCTGCAAAACTGCCTATCGTCAAAGGTCTGGTCTGCATCTCGGTGAGATGGATTAGCTGCAATGATGGAAAAAAAATCACTATAGGAAATGTCCAAACTATAGTGCTACAGCTAGGGGCTCTGACAGCCTCTGTGGGCCCATGGGCAAAATGGGGAGCCCAGCTCCGTGCATCTGGAAGAGGTGAGGCCTCGGGTGGAAGGGGCAGGGCTGTGTGCAGCCAGCCCTCTGTGCCACCTAGAGCATGGTCCCCCTTCCTCCCCACCCTCAGAGTCACCGGGCGATTTAAAGGCCTGGGGTTCTAGCCACTGTCGCAGTATGAGTGGTGGTGGTGGCTGGGAGCGCTGGACCAATTTGAATCACCAGGCCTTGGGGCAAACTGCCCTCTTTGCACGCCCCCCCCCCCCATCAGTGGGCCTAGCTACTCTAAATACCCTTGACTTTCAATGAGACTTAAGCTCCTAAAGACCAAATTTTTAAGGTATTTAGGTGCCTAAAGTTGCAGAGAGGTATCTAGAGGAATTTTCAAATGTTTATCCAGGTGCCTAACTCCCATTTTGGGAATTAGGAGCCATGACACATTTGAGAATCCCATTAGGCACCTAAGTACTGAAATAACTTTAAAATTTGGTCCTAAGGCCCAGATCCTCAAAAAGTATTTAGATTTCTAACTTCTACTGAAATGGAAATTAGGAGCCTAAATATCTTCAGAGTTTTAGAAGTGCCTACATCAACTTTGAAAATGGGATTTCAGCTCCTACATGATTAAAAAACAGACTACAAACTTCTTAAATATATTTATTAAACAACTAGGAAGTTGCCATCTTGACAATTTGACACTGTCATTTAATATACAGGCCTTGCAGATCAAAGCTGGTTGAATGGGAGCCTTTCAGAATTTATGTAAACTAAGGTGTATTGCTTTGGAAAATAGCTAAATTAAAGGTGGTTCAAATAGTCTATTTTTTTAATAATAGCCTTGGCCTTGCAACAACCTTGAAAGTCTGATGCATTTCATGCATTAAGATGGCAGCTGTATTTTCTAAAAGCTATTCTACATCATTAATCTAGCACAGTGGTCACCAAAATGTGGGGTGTGCCTCTCTCGAGGGGCGTGGAGGAACATCGGAGTGCGTGACAGCACCCAGGCCAGCCACCGCCAGAGGCAGGGAGCAGGCACCACACAACCCTGCTCTGTCCCCAGCTCCACTCAAGCTCCACCCCCATCCACAGCCCCCAGGCCTGATCATGGCTATGCTCCTGGTTTTGGGCTTAGTCCCTGGCTCCTGCCTCTAGTTGCAGCCCCTAGCTCCCGTCACAGCCTGGCCCCACTCCCAGCCCTGGCCCTGGCCTTGGCTCCCAACCATGGTCCATCTCCCGGCCCCACCTTTGTTCCAGCTGTGGCCTCAGCATAGTTCCCATCCAAAGCCCTACTTCTGGCTCTGGCTCCCGATGGTTGGCTCCTGACCATGCAGGCATAGGCAGATTATATTAGAGGTAAGAGGGCACATGACTTAAAATGTTTGAGGACAACTGGTCTACTTTAGAACTACTATGAGGAAATATAAATACCCAATACCCTCAATATTTTCCATACAAAAAAGCTGAAGGAAAAAATATAATGCTACTTTTAGGAGAATGGGTACTTCAGAAAGCTGCAGCAAAGGGCTCACTCAGAGCAGATATAGTGGCTATGGATTCTGAAGGAACTGGAAATCAGATACGGATCTTCTCAGTTGTAGGCAACTGGTTTAAAATTGCCCAAGTTTGTCATAATTCAAAGTTGTTTCCTACTGATGGCTATTTTGTGGCCTATGAACCTTTAATGAGTAGGTGGTCTCAGTTCTGTTCCTGTAGGATGACTGGCCTGACTGGTGGCAATTTCAGAAGTGAGCATAAGGAATGAGGCTATGGAGATTGAGGCATCTTTTCATCCTTATAAATGGTTCTTTCCAATCAGGATTAAGACACACTGATCTCATCAATGTAAATGAGATTAGAACCTTGCACTTCTGCTACCTGTTCTGTACCTTAGTTCTTCACATGCTTTGCAGATAATAAAAAAAGTGTAAGCTTAAAACCAATATAATGTCCTACTTAAAAGTGAATGATGGCTGTGCTGAATGTGCTGTCCTTCCGGGTTAAGTCTCCATTCATGCCATTTGCTGTCGCCTTCCTTCTCAGTTTTGAGCCACTGTCAGGTGTAATTTACCAAAGGTCTTCACATGGCTCTTCATCCTCTTTTGGGTGTGGTGGTGCGGGTGGAGGCAAGGAGGGAAGCCAGTCAGGATAAATTGTCTGTTCTCTTGCTTCAATCATTGAGTTTTTCTCTCAGTGCATATCTGTCAAGGCTTATATTTATTTGCAAAGTCCATTTTGTGTGAAGTTCTAATTTTTCCCCCATTTTAAATGCCTCAGTATATTTTTAGTCTAAAGCAAAAAACTAGTTATTAGGTCTTATTCTCCTCTCTTTTACACTGGTGTAAATCAGGAGTAAGTCCACTGACTTCATTGGCCTTACACATGAGTAAAACAGTGTAAATGAGATTATAATATGGCTTAATATCAATAGACTAGCTATTATGTGAAGCCTTACTAATCTAATAATCCACAGTGCAACCAGTGGATAAGGAATATTTGATAAACAAAAACTTTTCAATTTCAAGATTTCAAGGAGAAATAAACACTTTTGGGGGCTTTTAAACAAACTGTTTATTTGCACTTTTTGTAAAAATACCATCAATTTTTAAACCGTCTAAATCTATTTGACCATTTATATGGCTCTCTTCACCAAAATGTGGGAGAATCTCACAAAAATTATAACCATAATATAAAGGCCTATGTGCAGTGCACTTTACTTCCTTCTTCCCCAGAGGCAACCTACTGAATCTTCTTTAGTTGAAAAAAAGTGTTTTATGCTTTGTTCTGCAAATGGTCATATTTGTGGTATTTCAAATCTCTGAAAGTGAGTTTCACAGTGAACCAGTTTCTGAAATAATTCTCTCTCTTGCTTTCTTGAGTTTTCTTCTCAAGATAAGCTGTTTCATACCGACTGGGGAATATAACTCTCTGTGGAAAAGTGTACTTTACTGTAAACAATTCTTCTGGATACAGAAGAGTCAGGAACATAGAATTTGCTGTGTCAGATCACTAAGCCATCCGGTCTGCCTGATACCCCTGGCAATGGTTCATAAATTACACTTCCAAAGAAAGTGACCAGCTCTGACATGGTACATTTGGCAAGTTGTGCAATCCTGGAAGTGTAGGAGCTTCCTTTTGCTTAGCTTTTAACTTGTATTGCCACAGAATTTTGGTCACAGAATTATCCAGCTCTTTAAAACCATGTCAAAGCAGCGGAGACAGTCTCCCCGCACCAGTCCATATTAGCCTACTTCTTGAAAAAGAGAAGACATTATAATAGAGCACACAGCCACACTTGTAGAAAAGATCCATAATAAAGAAAAGACCGTAGGTGCACCTAGTAATTTTATGATACAGAATATTTATTACGGTACTTTTGACATAGTTGAAGCTTTCTGTTTGTTTTTTAATTATATTGTCTTTTAACTAAGCAATATTCTTTTAAACGGAGTGGCTCGTGAAGAAATGCAATGATCTGAAGTAGCACCGAACAAAGCATTATTAAGCATCATCGCTATTCATTGTTTGCAGTGGTATAGCAGCTGTGTTGGTTCCAGGATAATAGAGAAGCAAGAAGGGTGAGGTAATATCTTTGCTGAACTAAATTCTGTTGGCAAAAGAGACAACATTTTGAGCTACACAGAACTACTCCCTAAACTCCCTCCTCCCCTTTTTGTCCTATGATTGTAGAGGTATTAAACAGGCCACTTCACCCTGAATGATCCCATAGAACATGTGTTAACTATTTATACTAAACAGTCTGTTCCACCTTATATTTAACTGTGACATGCTGAGCAGCGGTCTACATTAAGAAATTAGGTTGCTTAAACTATATCTATCAGGGGTGTAAAAAACTCCATGCCTCTGAGTGGTATACTTAAACTGAATGAAATCCCTGTGTATATAGCATAAGATTGACTTACTACCTACCATTTTTGAGGAGGTTGGTTACCTGTGATGACAGAAGAACCCCTCCCGTCAGTGTAGGTAATGTCTACACTGAAGCACGACAGTGGTGCTGTGCCACTCTAGGGATTAAGTGTAGGCAAGCCTTGAGCATCTTTCCCAGCCAGGAAGACCTCTGAAAGGCTTCAAAGCTTGTCTCTCTTACCAATAGAAGTAGTCAAATAAAAACATATTACCTCACCCCCACCCCTTTGTCTTTCTATTGCTATTCATTGCTAGTTAGCTTGGAATTGACAGTAGCTTCAGTCCAAGATTGGACATTTTAGGGCATATCTACATTATGGGGACAAGTTGATCTAAGCTATGCAATTTGAGTTACATTAGTAGCGTCACTCACACTGACATAGATTAGATTTACTTACTGCGTAGTCCACACCGTGCTTGATCATCAGAAGAAATTCTCCCATTGATTCCCTTTACTCATCTCATTCTGGTGGAGTACCAGAGTCTACAGGAGAATGATCAGTGGTTGATTTAGCAGGTCTTCACTAGATCTACTAAATCGACCCCTGGTGGATCAGTCTTCACAATGTCAATCCACCCCATAGTGGAGATATACCCTTAGATATAGAGGCTTGTGATGAAGGTGAAAGTGCTAAATTCAACAGTCATTGGAAGGCTGGATCCTGGATCAGTCAGCACTTTTAAAATATTTTAATGCATTATAAAGAATATTTTAAAAAATTAAATACATGCAAAAATTTCCCAAATAATTTTTCTTGTATTTCCTCCGCTTCTTTCTTTACCTATTTGAATTATTGAATGAATCCATAATGCTAAGTTCTCCTGGCCCTCTCTGTGTTACTCTACATTTGTTTCTATTGAAGTTGCATTACAAAAGCATGTTATTTCCCCAGTTGAATTTGTTTTAGCCATAAACAAAAAACATATGAGTATAGCTTTTTCTTTACATATACATGCCTTTTTCTTTACATATACATTCTATTTCCTAATAATAATTAGACAGTCCAACTGAACATAACATAAGAACAGCCATACTGGGTCAGACCAAAGGTCCATCTAGCCCCGTATCCTGTCTGCTGACAGTGATCAATACCAGATGCCCCGGAGGGAGGGATCACAACAGGTAATCCTCACATGATCCCTCCCCTGTCACCCACTCATATTCATATCTGCATATTCAAATCTGACTATTGTATTTGCCCATTAATTTAAACTACATTTACCATGTATCTCCTGCCTTATATGGCTATGCCAGACATGACACAATTGCCAAGAAATGCCATTTCTGTTTTGTTTTGCATATTAAACCTTGATTTCCTCCAGTTCTGGTGTTTCAATAGCATATGAAGGGCTAACATTTCAGATTTTTGAATGTGCACTTTGCAGTTTCCTGTTGTTCACTGTGAATTGATGCATAATTTTCTACTTTGCTCATGTTTTATATTTGAGGCTTAGCTGGGCTATTTTGAAAATGTCATTCCTGTTGTTAAATCTGACCTTCATTCAGTAACTTTCTCAGAATGCTTTTTGCTACAAAACCCTACCAATCAACCATGGTTACGCAGGTGGTAAGCTGTTATTGCTCCTTGTTGTGCAAAACCTAATTATTTTACTATTACCTCATCATCCTTCCCCATCCCACCCATCTGTTTGCCTCATCCGTGCATTTTTACATGAGATTGTAAATTTTCTGGGGCAGGGACTTTTGTATTTGCTATAGCACCTAGCACAAGGGCCACTCTAATTCTAATAATACATAGTAAATCCAATAAATCATAAGAAGTGAGATTAAATAAAAACTCAAGAAACTTGGACAGAAAATCAAATGCAATATAGGCCATAATACATACAATTGATCTGAATTACTTGTGTGTGCATTCCTTATTCCACCATGTATTTTCACAAACCCTACCACTATTACTTTGTTTATTATTATTATTTATTTATTATTCTGGCATCGTCCAAAAATATGCTAGGCATTTTATAGTATACAAAACAAGATGTATTCTCTGCCACCAAGCACTTACAACCTCATTTGAGACATGACTTGAAAAGGGGAACTAGCAAACAGTAGTTAGGGAAAGGGGTGAGGAAGAACAACCTCCTGGATACTCATCTTAAGACATGAGAACATATAGCTTACCTACCTAACAACGAGAGAAATGAGTTTGAAACATTTCCCTGTGTAATTTGAGTGCACTATTATTTCCTGTTGTTCTAATGAATGTATTGCCCTCTGTATTGTTATTTAATTTATCCCACATATGATATTCCATCCAACAGGAAGAACTCCTAGGGGAGATGTGTGTCATTCAGTATGCAAAGGAAAAGCAGTCCAAAACTCATCAAGTGACACAGACTGTATTCAAGTATCTTTGGTAAGCAATGAAATTATAACAGCTGCTCATAATAATTCACTGGGTACATGACCAGTCATGAGAGCCTTATTTCTGTTGCTTATCCATACAGAAGTAGCACATTGCCACAAAAGTAAAACATTTTTGTTCACTTAATAACTTTGAAATATATGCATAGAGATACAGATACAAAATACTGTGATCTGTTCTCATTACAGTCTCTGCTAGACCAGACACCTGCAGTCCAAAGACAGAATCAGATAAAGTCTTATGTCAATGAAGACAATTACCAGATATACAAAATCAAAAAAGGAATCTTGCTGCAGACAAATCAGAAGTACCTACTTCAGAAGGTTAGAGAAAATGGGAGATCGAGGGGCCAGTTCTACTCTCAGTTACATTGGCTTAAATCCAGAATAACTGGTTTGGTTTTCGTGAAGTTATTGTGGATTTAAATAGATGTGATTTAGAGCAAAATCTGGTTCCCTGAGATTATACAGAGCTTAAAAGGACATCATCATCTTAAATTTCTCCCAAATTTTTAATTGGCTAAACACATTTTTTGTATAAAATCGAAGACCAATAGAAATTTTACATAATTTTTAAATCTGAACTTGTATTTTGAACAACTAATCTCTCCTTTGTGGTATTTGAAACCCAAACCTTGCAGTACTAATGGCCTGATCCAAAGTTATTGAAGTCAGTGGGAATTCTTCATTGATTTCAGTGAGTTTTGGACTGGACCTTAAGAACTTGCAAGTAAAACTGACCTAAACCAATGTGATACTGGCTTTATTTCTTTTTATTTTCCACCCTGAGGCAAATGCAGAAAGAAACAGAGAATAAATAACGATATGTAATTAATTTACAATTATTTCATTTTAATAAACTAAGGTAATATTAATATAAAAAATAGAAATATGTTTGCTTAAAGCAGGGCTACTCAACACGTGGCCCATGGGCCACATGCAGCCCATGGCCCATTTGTTTATGGCCCGCGGTGTGGTTTGGCTTTACGTGGGGCTCAACACGTGGCTGCAGGCGGGATCCTTTGAACATGACCTTTACTGGGAACATGCTCCACAATGGCAAGGTGTCTCCCAGGTCGAGAGAGCATTGACAGATGCAAGCGGACAGACTGGCTGGAACAGACAGGTACAGGGTGTCGGCATTTCTAGCCCCCCAGGGAGGAGTTGTTGGGAGCACTGGGGCATTGTGGGAAGTGCTGGCTGCTTAGCCTTGTGGGCAGCCCCTGAGAGGTGCTGACTGGCTCACACTGGCCACATTTGGTTCTGGTGCTGTGGTAAGGCTTAATCTTTGTATTCATGCCCGTCAGTGTGAAAGAAGCTATTTGCATATATTTGGATATATATTTGCATGTATATGTAACCACACTTAAGTTGCGGCCTTTGGCATGTGCTGTGTATTATTTGGCCCCCAGGGCTTCCAAAGTTGAGTAGCCCTGGCTTAAAGAATAGGTAAATTGACAGCACCCTTTTAAAACTTCCCATTTTCTGGCTGGAATATTCTAGTTACTCTAGTTTGAAAGCAGTCCCTCAGGTCAGGTCTACTCTAAAAGGGAACATCGAATCAAGATAGGCAAATCCAGCTACGTTAATTACGTAGCTGGAGTCGATGTACCTTGTTTTGAATTTCCCCACTGTCCCCACAACAGGAAGCAACAAACACTTCTGTTGGCTTCCCTTATTCCTCGTAGAAGCAGGAGTACAGGCCACCAATGGGGGCACCCTCTGAGTTCAATTTAGCGAGTCTTAACTAGATTTGATAAATCGAACTCTAGAATATCAACTGTGGCAGCATCGCTCTTCCGTTTAGTGACAATATGGCCTTATAGATCCCTAGATCCACAGCAGAGCCACAGTTTCTGAGGCTGCTTGGTCTTGGTTTGTCCTACCAACGTTTGGTTGTAGAATGACATTTTTCATAGATTTCCTAAGCTATTGAACTGTAGGAATGTGAAGGAACAAAGTGGTATGAATTGAAAGATGCCTTGTTTGTACTCTTGCACATGATATTAGGTACATGCTGACCCCAGGAGTAGACTCCTCTGAACAATTCTCTTTGAGTTCGGACTCCTACCCATTAACCCTTCAATTGTTCAATATCTCTTTGGCTGTAGCTCCAAACTAATTATCTTGGTACCAAATGCTCCCCAGTACTTAAAACATGGTGTTACTGGGTGTCAGTATTCTTTTCCCCTCCTATTTTGTCTGTTTAGATTATGAACTCTTGAGGATAGATATTGTCTTACTGTGCAATATGTAAACATCTGGCACTATGAGTTCTTGATCTCAGTTGAACTGTAATATAAATTATGCAAATAACATTCATATCAGTCAATCCAGCTGATTTAACCAGCTGTGAATGTGTCTAACACAAGGTGGTCATAAAATGTAACAAGAAATTTGTCAAGAGCTTTGATTTATGCTGGCTTCTCTGAAACAGAAACAATCCAGGTAAGATTTATTCTCTGCAAACTGTAGCATTCCAGCCCTGGCTCACAGGAGAAACAGAAAGAGCCACTGAAGTTACACATGGAAGATACCTATTGAGTTATCCAGATGCTCTCTTTGGGGCCAGTGCAACATTATACGGTTCATTCTCAACATGTAATATGAAACACTGCAACAACACAACATATATGATCTGAAGCCCATTCAAAATATGGCTGTATGTCTTGGAGCCATCTTCTTTGTGATTTACCAGACATTGGCAGTGACTTTGCTTTCAGAATAAAAGAACAGATGGGCAAAACCGTCATCATATATTAAGGAAAGCAATCACCTGATGACAATGGGTCTTGTCTGCTCTTCAGCTGTGAATATTTTTTTCTAGTGATATTCTCATGGTCTTGGCATCCCTCATATCAAATTCTTTTGAACTGTTTGCCCAAATCTGTACATTACAGCTATATTTGTAAGTGCAGTACAATAAGTACACCTAACTCTACATATGAGCTTTTTTATAGTGATGACTGGAGCAGTTAGTTGTAATTAAAGAAATCTCATGACTTGGGGGAGGTAGACACGTTTCTAAAATTATGTTTTTATATATATTTACTAATATTAGATATAACATCAAGGGAGTGATTCCTAACTTGGTTAGTACAAACTTTTTCCTTCTATATCTAACGGGAAAATTCTCTCTTCATAGTTGCAGGATACCACTCAGCGTCATGCTATGCTTAAAAGAAGCACACAGGACCTTTTTCAGGGGGATAAGGCAATACACCACATTTATTGATAATATAACAAAGTAGCATATGCATTTACACACACACACACACACACACACACACACACACACACACACACACACACACACACACACACACACACACACACACACACACACACACACACTGCTGATGGAATAGTTACCAGTCTGTTGCTTGGCCCAACCTATTGGCCAGATAGGTCGGGTGCGAGGAAGGAGACGGGTTTGTGTCAGTCTGGACTGATACTCCATGGTCTTAGCAGGACGGGAACCCGAAGAACCATACAAGACACCCCATCCTTTATTGGATTTTCCTTCCATGCAAGTCTATGCATTTTGCCTTGTCAGGCCTTAATCAGTCACTCAGCATCACAATCAATCAATCTTCCTATGACGTATGTTTATCAGGAAGAAGTTGTTCTCATAGTCATTTGATATCCATATGCTGACAACCTCTCGGGGGTGTTGTCTTTCCGGTGAAAGTTGTTATCAGTTCCCTATCAAGCGGTGCTTGCCACTAATTTCAGGGTTCATCAATCTGCCCCGGTAGTCTGCGTCTTCAGTGTGCTTTCACTTAGTTGATAATTATTTGGTGCTTCTGAGTCTCCGGCCCCTCCTCTGATCATTTGGGCATGCAGTGGCCTTCACACCTATCTCTCTTAAAACATTCTCTCATTCACACAAATAATACATTTACACAGTTGCAACGTGGGACAAAAGGGTACTTCTAGTCACTTTAACAAAGTTACAAAGTCTTTCAACATTAAACTTCTATTACAAGGCTTTACCCAATACTAATATCACTATGCATTACAATATTTCATCCCTTCACTTTAACATCAGAACATGCTAACATCAAACAGAGCTGGAGCTAAGTTAACAAAGTTGCCTAGCCTGTCTGAGACCTATCTCTTGGCTACGTCTACATTGAAGGCTTTTTGTGCAAGAACTGTTTTGCACAAGAGCTCCTCCACACTGCCATGTGCTTCTGCGCAAGAGCATCCATGGCAGTGTGGATGCTCTCTTGTGCAAGAAAGCTCTGATGGCCATTTTAGCCATAGGGGGTTTCTTGTGCAAGAAACCCCTGTTGCCCATCCACACTGCCTCCTTGCGCAAGAGCGCTTATTCCTCGTGGGGAGAGGAATAACTCTTATGCAAGAAGCCCTCTGTTCTGACGCTTTACTGTAAATTTACTTGTGCAAGAACACGTGTGCGGTATAGACGCTTCGCAAGTTTTTGCACAAGAACAGCCGTTCTTGAGCAAGAAGCCTGCAGTGTAGACGTAGCCCTTGTATTTAAGTTTAATCCAAACCTTATGCTATAACATACATTCATTATAACTAACTAACTTATTACTTAAGCAATTAAAAGGCTACAACCACAGTTTCATCCTCTGGGACTTGATTCAGGTAGAGAGTGCAGAATATAAGCAAAGATCCACATAGAGCCGTGAGGAGAATTTTGCCCTGACAGTTTATGCTGCTCATTGCATGAATATTTTAGAATTATTTATGCATGAAACAATAAGGATACTTAGCTATAAACCACTGGGTTACCAAACTTTATGCTTTGAGTATTATACACACATTGTTAATAAACCTGCAGTTTCATTTCACTAGCCATCTCTAATGGCGGAATGAACTGACTCACGTTAAGGAGAAAATCAAATGAACGTAGTTTTATAGAAAAGAGTACATTTGGAGAACTCTGGCTACATGAAACGCTATGGTAAATGACCCACAGGACTAATCCTATGAATGTTAGAGACTGCTGTGGAAGAAACAATATATCTTGAAAAATTTCTCAGAAGAAGAGGCGTGTCTAGGGTTGTGTTCCCCAAAATGTGAATGTGCCTGTAGGACTTGTTGGGGTGGTGCAGAAGCCATATAAATAAAGATGAATGGAAATTTAGCAACTCAAATTAAGGCTGCCAGAGGTTTCCTAAAAGAGTGGCTCAGCTTTCAAAAGTTTGGAAAATATTGGCCTTAAGGATAGAGTTGCCCGGGAGCTAGGAGATCTAGATTCTATTTCCAACTCTGCTCTAATTTGCTGTATGACATTGGGCAAGTAACACAGAGTTAGATTCTCAAAAGAGTTCAGTTCCCATGTAGGCAATGAAGTGGTAGGGTTTTCAGAAGTGCTCAGCACACTGATTTCAGATACAGTCATAAATGATGGTACGTCATTTGACAAATGGTGGAATTTGTGATATGGTACAAACAAGTCCACATGGACGCTTTGGCTTGGTCCCCCAGAAAATCTATTTACCTATTTTTGTGACTAGTCTGAAACTATAGATTAATCCCATCTGGGTTCATTTGACAGATGTTGTAACCTAGCATTAGATAGTCAAAGGTAAATCAGGGTCTTGGCAGCATCTTCATGTCAAACTCATAAAGGACTTGACATTTTGATACTCCATTAAGAAATGTTTTGTGTATCATGAAAAATTAATGTGAGCCTACCCGGACTGTCAAAAGCTCCATTTGAACCACCTAATAGGTGTGATTTCAGGTTTCTTTTGGTTAATCTGGTATTAGTGAGTTAAATTCATAGATTCAGTTTGCTTCAAGCCCTAGTGATTGAGCCACCTTATACTAAATTTGGTGTTAGTCATCCAAGATTTGTCTCCAATTGAGCGAGTCTGTTGTCTTGCCTAGGTTCTTCCCACAACTATATGCACATCCTAGAGGTTTTTCTTTACAATGCTCAACTCTGGAGAATAATCACGGTTCTATCTGGAGTTGGCTAAAGAGGTCTTTAAATGGATAGCCATACAGTTATGCTCTTCTCTGTCCCGTGGGACTATAGTTAGAGGATCATATCACAGTTTATTCCAGCAGAGGCAGAGCTGCTTCCTCCATCAAGTTCTGATGACAAATAGGCAACAGGAAACTTTATGTTCTTCTGTTCTGCTTTTGGAAAGCTTCGTTTCTTTCAACTGACGGCTTATGGATTGCTGCCTTTTCAACACAGATGTCATTAGCTGTCTCAAAATTTTCTGGGCCAGCCAAAATTTTGTCTTCTCACCACCACCAACACAAGCTCAAATGTACTCAACCCAAAGGTAGTCTGAAGCTTGGGACAAACTCTAAAGCAAAAATTCTATTAAACTGCCCATCAGTTCAAATACTTATTTGAATTGTGTCTTTACAATTAAATACTTTGAGCCTTATTAGGACAGACATTATATCTTTTGGATCATTCAAGTTTTTTCCATTTTCCCCAGATCTTTTCCTGTTCACCTGCAAACCCCAGATACTACTTTTAGGGGCACAAAGTAGCCACTGACTTCAACCGGAGCAACGTGTACATTAATGGGTGGGATCTTATAGCTGGCATCATTGCATTTGTTCTTTTTATTGGTAACTCTTCAGTAATGGAAAATAACTCAGTTTCTAAGCTTCTAAAATGTTTCTCATGATTTCAGATTCCACTTGTCAAAAACGCTATATTTGTTTTGTGAAAATAATGTTGAAAAATAATTTTCTTGGAATATTTCAATTTTTATAATAGTAAATAGTAATTTTTTGGATTTCAAGTTTACATTTCCCTGCTTTTTCTCCCTTCTCACCATTTTTCTTTTTTCCCCTTCCTCGTTCCCTTTTCTTTCTTTTTTTCCCCCATTGCAAAAGGGGGCAGAAAGAAGGAAAATGACAAAGGGGGAGAACAACACAAGCAATTTTCCTATTGTGGGTCGGGGTGTTCACATTTTCATCAAAAGATCAGAAGAGTTTGAAAAGAATAGTCTATGAACATTTTAATTTTTGGCAAAAGATCATTTTTTTGTTGAAAAAGTAAAGTTTTGAATGGAGTATTTTGACAGCTCCAATTTCAACATTTTGCAAAGACTACCAAAATGATGTGTATGTTTTGTTTTATTCAAAAGACTATGTCCATGCATCAGTGACTTATACAATTTGCTGTTATCTTCAGAAAGAAAATACAGGAACAAGATGAACTAAGACTGATAGTTATTCCCTGCTGGATCCTGTTGAGAATATAAAAATAGATCACAGAGATTTGCAATAAGTCTGAATAAAAGATCACTGAAGTCTGTTTCTTTAATATTCCAAACCTAAACTGCTTGCTCTCTGCAAGCAAAACCCTCCATTTGTTTTGCTAATGGAAAACCTAAAAGGTTGTCAAGGCTGGTGGAAGATTAAACCATAAGCAGAAGCAGAAAAACCAAACCCCAGTCATTTCAATCTTCTGTGTTAAGGGCAGGTGAAAAGTGATAGCTGGGATACTGGAGGGGGTTTATATTTTATCTGAAACTACGAATCAAAAAGTGTTTGTTTACAGCAGTAGAACTAAAGCTATGGCTGCTTCTTTTAAAAAAGGGAATGAAAATTATACACCTTCCATCTCGAGGGACAGCTTTGCAATCATGCTGAGCCTAATTGATGAACATGTTGTGCTGGCAAAGTCCTCAAAGACTTCCTAGCACGCTTGCAAATATGCTTATTATTCACAATTGTGTTGGATATTTCGTTCATAACAATACTGAGGAACTGTAGTAAAGCAATAACAGTTGATACCAAAGGAACTCTGCTGTAAAAGCGCTCAAACTATTATTTGTAGAGATGGGCCTGCTCAACAGATTTGACTTAGACCAACGACGGTACAGGATTTAAAAGTTAAAAGTGAAAAATGTCATGGAGACAGGTTTAAAACATGGAGAATTTGCCAGTATGGGGGGAGAAAGGAGTGGCAAAGACTGTTGTGATCTGAGTTTCTTCAATAAGTGTTGTTTACAAATGAGAAGAGACAGAAGAATCCAGCCTAAGGTAACAGCTGTGGCCTTTGTTTAGTTTTGGTTCTACAATGCATACCTGTTTGCATTATGTTTTGATCTAGCTATTGTGTAGAATAGACAATAAATGATAGAATAGGAAAAGAAGACCATTTTATCATTTGTTCTGTATGCAATCAGTTCTGTGTGTGCCTTTTTTAAAGGGCTAACTATTACACCTATTTCATATTGTTTGAGAAGAGGCAAATTGAGAAGAGGCAAATACTTAAGAAAAGTATTTATACTGTAATATTGGAAGCTTGGGCAAGGTTTACATCTTTAAATGAAGATTATTTCAAAGGGGTTTTGCTTAAGTTGTCGGTACATTACTGATTTTTCAGGTTCTCAAATTGTCTAGGAACTTTCAACATGATTTCAAATTGATCTTGTGGCTTTCACCAAAGACTCTGTGATTTGGTGGCTTTATTTAATATTTTATTGGAGGCCGCAGAAAATCCCAATGTCTGAAAACAACCTGAAATCAAATGTTCTGCCTTTAAAAATGGTGTCTTAAGAGCTTAACTTTTAAATATAATCCAGCCCAAGTTTTATACCAGTGTACCTCCACTAAAGTAATTCAATGGTCAGTCAGGCCTGTTTGTCATTATCTTTGTGCATTATTGCATTTTAGGAAGTCATCTAGATATACAGAAGCAGCTGACTGGCTAAGTTTGGTAGTGTTTGTGATGGTCCTGTGTAAGGATATCCTGGTGAGCACAATGATGAACCTGACTGAAGGAGAGATTTGGCTTTGCTGGTTTGGCCTTTTTTCAACTCATCACAGAGATGAACTATAGCTTCAAGGATAAACTTTTCCTCTGTATGACCTTGTGCCTCAGGTTGAGGAAATTCCTTTAAGGCTTAGAGACCTTGTTAGAAGGGCAAATGTTGCCTTTTCCTTTTGAGCTCATTTGCTTGCCACCTCTTTTCCCTGCCTTCCCATGTCTCCTACCATATTCTGATCTCCCATTCTACTCAAGCCTACCGGTACTCTCCCCTGTCCCAGGATGTGTATCCTTTCTATATCCTGTTTCTTACTGGACCTTTAACTCCTGCCTCAGGAACTACTAATTTTCAGGGGTCTGAAACAGTTCTTGAGAAAACCTTGATGCTTTTAAAACTGCTGTTTGGGCAATGATTTCCAGACCAGGTGCCTCCCTGTCTTCTTGGAATGAGTAAGTTGCTGGGCTCTTAACAACACTGGAATGGCCATATTCCAACTTGGAACACCCACTTGTTGCCAGCTCCCATACAATACCTTTGCTGGGCACTCAGATGTTTAGAGATACCTACCAAGCTTTTGAAAATTGTGGCCTTTCTGTGCCCCAGTTTCTCCTTATGTAAAATGGGAATAATGATACTTACCCACCTTAATAAATCTTTAGAGTTATTATTTTTTTATAAATGTTTAGCAGGAGCAGGTGCGACTTCTCATAGTAGCAGGCATAAGGGGTAAGTTCTATAGGAACTGATCACTGGCACATAATTTAAGTTTTACAAACTTATTTTGTCATATCTCACCAGTCTGCAGGCACCCCAGAAACATACCTGTGCAAGTATTCAGAAATCTAGTGGCTGACAATTGTTTTTCAGAGCAGGTGGGATTTGTTGAAAACAGTTTGTTTTGGGTTTAGGTTTTTGTTTTTGTTCAGGTGAAACTTAGAATTCATGGCTCCTCTTCAAGAGTCTTACATTACCAGTGTATGTATATTGTTTCAGTAGCTAAGAAGTAGATTTAACATTCTTGTTCACATATCGTATTGCAGCTAATAGGACAGCAGTAGTTTTAAAAGCATTGTCTATATTCTCTAGTGGCGAGACTCTATGGGGACTGTTGTTTTTAACTTTCTGTGCGTCAGAGTATGAGTATAATAGCAGTGGCAGTATTTCATCTTACAATACAGCAGCAATCACGTCCATCTCTCAGCTTGCTGTGATCCATTGGTGGGCCTGATTCTTTGTTGCATGGCACCGCAGGACGTCATTTACACACTGCAAAAGAAGTGCTAAGTGGATGTAAAATGCTTTCAGATCAGAATGGAAAGCATTCCATGGTAGAGAGGGAAAGAACTTCCCAAGAAAAGATTTTCATTGTTTCCATTTAGTCCTTCACAGACACTTCTACAAGATGAGAAGGAGTAGAGACATGTGCCTCTACAGACGCACTCTGCAGATACGCTGTTAGGCAGGACTACCATAGCTTCTGGTTTTGAAAAGTAATGGTGCATTGTTGGTTAGTTTGTATTATACTATCTATTTATCTATCTATCTAAAGTTTGTCTCTTTCACCAACAGACATGAGTCTAATCAAAGGTATTACTTCACCTGCTATGTCTCGCTAATATCCTGTGACCAATGCAGCTACACCAACACTGAAAACATCTAATAGAAGGCTGACCTTGTCCACTTAGGGTATGTCTAGACGGCATCCCTCTGTCGGCAGAGGGATGCAGATTAGGCAGGTCGAAATTGCAAATGAGGCAGGGATTTAAATATCCCGTGCCTAATTTGCATAAAAATGGCCATCGTGTTTTGCCGACTGTCAGCCAATGGTCAGGGCAGTGCGTGGTGTGTGTGTGTTATACACCCGAGTCTTCAACTGCTAGGACCGGGGTCTCTTCGCAGCAGGCAGCCTGGAGAAGGCCGACGGGTGCCCCGAGAGTTTGCAGGGAGAGCTTATTACATCCGAGTCTTTGACTGCTAGGACACAAGGTCCCTCCGCAGCGGGCAGCCTAGAGAAGGCTGACGGATGCCCCAAGGGTCTGCCCCGTGGAGGCGGCAGAGCCCAAATGCCCAGCTCTCACTGCATCTGCCCCTATGACCAGCTGGAGTTCTTTTGATTGTGTCTGGTTCTGTTACAGCAACAGGAGGAGTCAGTTAAAAGCTTAAACAGTTACAGGTTTATTAAAGGAGCTTATAAAGCATGTGGTTACAATGGCTATTGTTCTACTTCTTAACTGCTAGCAAATACAGATCTTAAAATGGTTACAAAGGAAAAGGGAGATAGAAAAATAATGGTACCAAGTGACAGCTTAATCTTTAAAGAGCTCTATTCTATGCATGCACTAAAAACAAAAGGACACATACAGGTACAATTTTTATCCCCTTCTGCGTCCCTCGATTCCAGCGTGTCAAGCCAGGATCAGTCCCTCAGTTCCTCGGAAAGACGAATACGAGGTGGGCATCCTCGTGGACCTCGGGAGGCAATCACCTAACCCGACCAGCAGGTAGATGGTAGATTGACACTCAGAGTGAGTGTGCTGCTGGACCCATCTTTATACTCGTGGGGTCACGTATTCTCTTCCTTATCTATGGTGCCAAATGGTGCTGGTTCGTCTTTGTGACGCCAGTTCTTACAAGGGAGTTGTGAACTTAATTTACACTTGTAAGAGAGATAACTAAATTGGGAGTACTGGGCATTCTTTTCTCAGCGGGAGATTCCCCTCCCAGGGATGGCTGTGTGTGATCGTATCAATATAGGTGCCAACCAAGGGCAGTTCTCGCAGCCTCTGGGTCAGCTTATTGGCTTGATCACCCTCTCATATCTGTGTTTACAGTTATCCAGGGTCAGATGAGCCAGCATATCCGGGCCTCTGTCAAGGCTTCAAAGACTATGCTGATTTTATTGCTGTCTATGTCCTGTGTGCTCCAGGCACTTCAGAGGGCCAAGCAAGATGGATGTGATAGGGGGGGCCTCTGTCTGGCAACACCGACTGAGCACTTTGTCGGCAAAAAGTGGCAGTCAAGGGGGGAACTGTCGAGAAAGAAAGCCTTTTTCAACAGATCCTCTAAACCTCCTTGCAGGAGGCATAAGGGATCAGTCGAAAAAGGCTTTCTTTCTCGACAGATCCCCCTCTAGACTGCCGCTATTTGCCGACTAAGTGCTGAGTCCGCAAAACATGATGGCCATTTTTATGCAAATTAGGCGTAGGATATTTACATCCCTGCCTCATTTGCAATGTCGACCTGCCTAATCTGCATCCCTCTGCTGACAGAGGGATGCAGTCTAGACACACCCTTAGAGGACAGGCAATCATTTGTATCTGCATACATAGCATTTCTGATGGCGGAGGTGGGTTTCTCACACCTTCACCTTATGTTCTATACTGTGTTATTGTCACTGCAATAGTAAAGTTGTTTTCTTACTATTGTCCTGTGTGTGACACATATCTTTTGAGGACAATCTCAAGGGATAAAGGATGGTCTTGTGGTTAAGGCATGATTTAAGGAGTCAGGAAACATGGTTCTATTTTGGTTATTTCACTGATTCCTTGTGTGATGTGGGCAAGTAATGTTAATTCCCTCTGCCTCTGTTTACTCATTAGTAACAGGGAATAACAACATAGTCATTAACAATATCTTCATTAATGTTTTAGATATTGGCATAGAGAGTACACTTATAAAGTTTGCAGATGATACCAACCTGGGAGGGATTACAAATGCTTTTTGGAGGGTAGGGTTATAATTCAAAATGATTTAGACAAACTGGAGAAATGGTCTGAGGTAAATAGGATGAAATTCAATAAGGGCAAATGCAAAGTACTCCACTTCAGAAGGATCAATCAGTTTCACACATACAGAATGGGAAGCTACTGTCTAGGAAGGAATACTGCAGAAAGGGGTCTAGGGGTCATAGTGGATCACAAACTAAATATGAGTCAACAATGTGACACTGTTGCAATAAAAGCAATTGCAGCAAGGGAGGTTTAGGTTGGACATTAGAAAAAACTTCCTAACTGCCTGGGTTCTGGAATAAATTGCCAAGGGAGGTTGTAGAATCTCCATCATTGGAGATTTTTAAGAGCAGATTAGATAAACATCTGTCAGGGATAATAAATGGTGCTTGGTCCTGCCATGAGTGCAGGGGGCTGAATTTGATAACCTCTTGAGGTTCCTTCCAGTTCTCGCATTTTATGATTCTATGAACACTTCACAGAGATTAGGTGCTCTGATATTATGGTGATGAATCCCATTGAAGCATCAGTAAAATACTTATTTAAAATCTTTTGGTAATTTATAGCTCGCTCTTTCTATAAACTACTTTTTACTTTAATGATGCTTGAATGAGACTCAGTTTTATTCCAAACAGGTACCTGTCACCACCTATCTTTTCAGTATTGCTCTTCCAAGTGTCATAACATTTGCAGCTGAGGAAGGGAAGAGAAGCCTTAATGTGACGCATAAGGTGTTCAAAAAAATCTTCTGTATTTTTGGTCACTTGTGTCTTTTCAAGTTTCACTGAAGAACCTATTTAGGGAATGACTTTGTCCACTGGAGAAATATCACATATATGTAAGGAAATTGTGTGTTCTGTCAAGAATAATGTAAAATAATAAAATGTGGAGAACAGGTGGGTTTATGTGATAAATCAAGATAATACAACAGGAGATGTCCCTTATAATGACAGTTGAAAGGCATCTCCACATCCTTTATTTCTCACTTGCTGCACAGCGCTTTGACAGTACTGCCAAAGTATGGATGTGCTAAGGGCCAAAATTTGGGAGGGGATGCCAAAGCTTTTGATTCTGTAGAAGGCTGAAGAGATGTATTATAAATCGTTACAATGAAACTACTGTGCTCCAAACAAACCAGGAGGAAATCAACATGTGATCTTTTTTGATCACTTGCCCTGCCTGATGTGCATGGTACCAGAGGTCACAAATGTTCTCATAAATGTTAGCATATAACAGCAGTGAGGAGGTTAAAAAGTACTTACCACAATGTTAATAATACACTGCATATATGCTGCCCTTTTTCTCTGAGGCTCCTCAAAAAATGAGGAGTAACGTTAGTTCGAACCAAGTGGCTTGGTTCAAACTAACGCGTCCCGGTGCGCACTTTCACAACAGCTGTTGAGCGGAGTAATGCGCTGGCGAGATCATGCTAATGAAGCGTGGGATATTTAAATCCCTGCTTCATTAGCAATTTCGGTCGCCTGCATTTGCATCCTAGTTCGAACTAGGGAGCAAGTGTAGACGTACCCTAACAAAACAGCAACTTGAAGATCTCTTAATGAGTGACCAGCCAGGTTAAAGTGTTCACCAACAGGTTTCTATATGTTCCCTTTACAGATATCTGATTTGTGTCCCTTGATTCTTTCCCGTAGGGACTGTCCAGTTTGTCCAATATATATTGCAGTGGGGCATTGCTGGCATTTGATGGCATAGATCACATTTCTGGATGTGCAAATAAATGAGCCTCTGATTTGGTGGCGTATGTGGTTGGCTCTGGTGATGAATTTGCTTGTATAGATATGTGGGCAGAGTTGGCACTGGGGCTGACTGAAAGGCTAGGTTCCTGGATGCTTATGATGTAGCTGTTTTATATTATATTTATATTATTATATTATTTTATATTAGGAGGTGCACTGTACAGATACCAGCCAGTATCAGAACTGTATTTTATCTGTTTATAAATAACAAATTTATTTGTTATTTATAAATAAGAGAGATGAATTTGTTTATTATCAGCTAATTTCTTTACTGAGTAGCCTTAGTGGAAGTTACTCATATAAGTCCCTGGTACATCATGGAGAGAGAGATGAGAGTTGAATACTCAATATGTGAACACATAAGCATTCTTGTTTCTGTGCACACCTTTGTGTTTGCACATTTTAAATTAGGCCCCTCTGTTGTGTCTTTTTACCATTGTCTTTGAAGCCTGCTATTTTTAATCTTGGTGTGTTCTCACTGGTGTTAATAGCCCATTATTGTATGAAAAGCACATGTTGTATTTAGTGTATAAATTAGGAGATATGTCCCCTTTGCATAAGGATTTTATATTGGTGGGAGGTTTGTTGACAGGAGAGGTGGAAGAAACTAGGAAACAGAAGACAGGTGTGCCTATGGCTCTAGTGTGGGAGTGTTGTTCCCAGGAGGCACCTGATAATACTGTGTGAACAATAGTAAACATCAGGGATAGTATCAGCAATGGAGAGTGCTTAGACCTCTGAGAATATGGAGAGACACTGCTTATTCTTTGTTTGTATTGCCAGAAAGTAATTCTGGAGAGACTGATAGCTGTTCAGGAGAGAAGCTGTTGCAAATGCTTGTGTATTTTAGCTTTGGAAGACCATCCCCTCATATTACAGATGATATCTGACTGTGCCTGTGATCTTTAGGACTGACACTATGTGTTATAACTTCTAATGGACTGGGGTGGAACTGGGAGCACTTTAAACCAAAGATAATTATTTGCTAAGGAGTAAAGGAACGATGACTACTTTTGGTACAAGATGCGCTGGCATTTTTTAATCATTCATGGCCATTTAGTTCTGTAGGGTGTCTCTGCAGCTCCAGTAATCCAGGTGCCCAGAAGACAATGTCAATGGAAATGGAATGGAAAAGGATTATTATTTTATATGGCATCATATGGCTTCATCTACACTGAAGCACTATTTTGGGATACCGGAGGTATCCCAAAATAGCCATTCTGCATCTTTTGAGCACTCTCATTATTTCAAAATATAACGGGCCTGCTATTCCAATGTCCCTGTAAACCTCATTCCACGAGGAGTAAGGGATATTTCAGAATAGCTATTTATTTTGAAATAAGTGCTGTGTGGACAGAGCCAAATATCGAAATAAGATACTCAATTTGCATAGCTCAAATTGTGTATCTTATTTCGACCTACAGTGCAGTGTAGACTCACCCTAAATGTGCACAGCACTGTACAGAAAAAATAAAGATATGATCCCTACCTCAAAGAGAATACATAGAAGTCAATGAGAATTGGGTTGGGCCCTAAATTAGACAAAGAGAAAGTGATGACAGGAGATAAAGTAGGGTGCAGAGAAAGAAACGGTGCATTTTCAAGCAATTGAAGATAATATGATCGCCCATATGCAGTGTACAGTTTTGCAATGGATTATTAGAAACAAAAAGCTGGAGTTTAGTATTTTGAAAATTCCCAGTTGATGTTAGGAGAGAGGAGTCCCCAGTAGCTAAACAATTGAAAGTGTGAGGCGTGTAGGTCAGGAATTGCTAATGGTTCTCACTATGAATGAGAGATAGGTCTACGCTGAGGATAGGTCTACGCTGCACGGCTATTTTGGGATACCAGAGTATCCTGGAATAACTACCCTGCCTCTTAACAAGCCACCTGTTACTTTGAAATATTTTTCAAAATAATGGGTGTGCTATTTCGGCATCCCTGTAGCCCTTGTTCCATGAGGGTTAAGTGCTGTCTCGAAATAGTGCATTATTTCAAAATTTGGCGCTGTGTAGATGTGCCAAATTTCAAAATAAGCTATTTTGAAATAGAATCAAAATAAGATACACAATTTGTGTGTGCAAATTGAGTCTCTTATTTCAAGTTTAGGGTGCTGAGCAGACGCACCCTGACTTATTAATCAGTTTCTAAGCAAGAGCCAGTCCATTCTGTTTTGTTTATGGAATCAGAGTCATACTAGGACAGGCCATTACTGGGGTATATTGAAGGAGGTGGAATGTACAAGGATCCTTCCCCTTTTCAAAGTGCATACAAGAAACACTGACAGTTACAACCCCTTCTCTGAGGAAGTGCAGGAACTCCTCCTTCAGTGAGCCCACAAGGGGTTCATGACTTCCTATTTGTCTGACAGGAGATGGAGCCATGGCTTATCCCATCCCATCTTGCTCTGGAAGAACCAGGCTGCACAATCCCTAACTTGGGCAACTAATTAAATACCACAATTTGGTCCTCAGTAAACAAAGAACAGTGCCAAATTGGAAAGACCATTCAGAATGTATTAACTGACAATCATTTTCCAGGCAGGCAGTCTTGGTGAAGAAACTGACAGTTTAACAAGCTCTCTATGACTGAATTTTTTACAATTAAATGACAGGTACACACCTTGTTTCAGTGCCACAAGCTCTAGATCAGTGGTACCCAGTCTGTGGTCAGTGGATCCCTGATGGTCCGCAATGGTGCAGATAGTCCTTGGAAAGCTGAGAAATAAGAATCGGGCCCTTATTTTGGGATCACCACTTACGTTTCTTTTCCTTTTCTTTTTTTTCCTCCCCCAACGAGGGGGGTCCATGACATTTTAATAGATTGAAAAGGGGTCCATATGCTCGAAAAGGTTGGGAACCACTGTTCTAGATGATTATTCAGTGAAGAACAAAGTTAGACAGTAAATAAAGTTAACTCTGTTCAATTTGTCTTTCCTTGTTACTGACTTGCCATGCAAAATATGTAGAATTATGTTGATCTAGTGGGAAGTGGAGAAATGGAGTAGGTAGCCCCTGAAAGAATTCTGTAGCAGTTAATAATTGTGGCATGTTATAGAAAGAGGATTTAAATCTGAAACCAAGCAGAAGACTTATCCATGTTTCAGATCAGGAGTGTTGTGTAGAGAAAATAGATCTTTGTGAGTAGATAAAGATGGATTTTCTAAAATCCCTTTTGAAATGGAATGAAAAGTCCAGCATGCAGTTAGCAACTCTAATAGTTATGTTGCCACAAATAACTGGTGAGGTGAGGGGGGGTGAGGGATATGTATTCTTGCTGCATTCTGAGTTACTATTGCTATTTGCTACATTTGTTATTTGATAGTTTCTGATATTTTGTTTATTCTTACTGTTTTGGCGTTAGTGGATAAAACTCCCATTTAGAAGAGGAGAAATGAATTCTGTATTTGACGCATCTGTATATTTTATGTGACCAGCATAATTCTAGTATGTTGGGGGGGGGGGTTGCACTACAATTGACTTGCATTTTAATTATTACACTTGCAGAATTTTCATTATTCTGGTTACAGCATAGTACTAAATTATATTAGCCTGTCTTTTAGTCCATGTACAATTATGTTGCAATTCCTCGTAATTTTTTATCAAAGTAGTGAGTACCTGGTACTCAAGTCTCTGGATCATAGCAGAGTATGTAGCAGGTGGTGGACAGCACCAGCACCCTCTTTAAGTAACTGACAGTGGCTAGGATGAAAAACAGTACAATTTGATTTGAAAGGGCTGGAATAGCAGGAGGAGTGTATTATTCAGTATTTTATAAGGAAAGATTGAAAAAACAGAGTATGTTTAGTCCTGGGAAAAGGACACCTAAGGAAACGGATAACAATTTTCAGATATGTTAAGGGCAGTTTCAAAGAGGACAGAGATCAATTTTTCTCCATGTGCACAGAAAGTAGGACAAGAAGTAATGAACTTAATCTGTAGTAAGGGACATTTAGGTTAGCTATTAGGAAAAACTTTATAACAATAAGGGTAGTTAATCTCTGGAACTGGCTTGCAAAGGAGGTTGTGGAATCCCCATCATTGAAGGTTTTAAGAGAAAGGTTGGACAAACACCTGTCAGGGTTAGTTTGTGTTTACTTGGTCCTGCCACAGTGCAGGAAGCAGGACTTGGTGACTTCACAAGGTTTACTCCAGCCCTACCTTTCTGTGGTTGTTCTCCCCACCAGTATCTCTGGCCAGAGTGCCTAGCATAGACTGGCAGGAGGAGCTATCCCTGGAGGCAGAACAACAAGGTCATGTTTCACCAACAAAGGCCTGTCATCTTTGTCACCCAACAAGGCGGTGTACTTGTCCCTGATATCAACAGGAAGCTATTTTGAGGCATTCCAAGGGCTGTTCAAGAGAATTGCTGAGACTCTGGAAATAGAGACATGGGTTATATCAGAGAGAAATCTCATAAGTTGTTTGGCATTCTGACAACTCTTGGTTCAATGAGAATTATCCTCCCTGTGGCAGATGCCAGCCATGATAACACTTAGGGTATGTCTAGACTACATAGCTCCATCGACGGAGCCATGTAAAATAGTTTACTCAGCATAGCCAAAGAAGTGGGGATTTAAATAATCCCCGCTTCATTAAAATAAAAATGGCCGCCGCGCTGTGCCGACGATCAGCTGATCCGGCACAGTGCGGTAGTCAGACGCGCGTGGTCGACAAGGAAGCCTTTGTCGACCGCTCCGGTAAACCTCGTTTCATTAGGCTTCCTTTGTCGACGCGCCGCGTCTAGACTGCCCCACTGTGCCGGATCAGCTGATCATCTGCACAGCGCGGCAGCCATTTTTATTTTAATGAAGCGGGGATTATTTAAATCCCCACTTCTTTGACTATGCCGAGTAAACTATTTTACATGGCTCCGTCGACGGAGCCATGTAGTCTAGACGTACCCTTAGAGATGCACATCCTCCTATTATTATTGTAGACTAAATTGCTGTAATCAATTGGGTGCTATTAGTGCCAATGAGAAAACATTGTAATGTAACCTTTCAGAGTCACTTTACTGACAAAATGTCAAATAATCTTTTTCAGTCTTCCCAAGTAGATTCATTTCCTCCAGCTCAACAGCCAGCTCAGGAGAGCAATTGTCTGGGATCCAGCAAAGTCTTCCATCAGGTATGTAAATTTTCTACCACTGTTAAAGAGCATTCTTCTGCTTGTTTTCCAGGATAGCACCTCCAATATAATACACTTAAGCAGATGGTTTAACGTGAGTGGTAGGGGACCAGAATAGTCCTTTTCTTCTCCACCTTCCTTTCTCTTGCAGCTCTGGGAGTGTCTGGTTCATCTGTGCTTCCACTAGTCATTCAGTAGTATTTTGAGCTCTGTCCGCTGCCCACTGAGACAATGTCTACACTAGGAAACTATTTCAAAATAACTAAATTCCACTTAATAACTCCTAATTTTACAAAATCAAAATAGCATGTCCCCACTACGGGGAAGCCTTGAAATTAGTCTGAGGCAGGCCGCTTAATGTGGGTGTGCTACTTTGACTTAGGAAGTACTGGGGAGTAATTAGTTCAAAATAGTTATTTCAAAATAACTATTGGGGAATAGTTATTTTGAAATAGCAGCACGGGAGCATCCACACTAACACCATTTCGAAATAATTATTTTGAAATTAGTGTTATTCCCCAAGAAAAGCAGGAGTACAGATTTTGAAATAAGTGGCCCCTTATTTTGAAATAATGGGCTTGGTAGTGTGGATGCTCCACTTATAAATTGGACCTAAGCGGGTTATTTCAAAATAAAGCTCTAGTGTAGACCAGGGCTGAGGGACAAACTTTCCTCCCTTCCTCAGAATATTCTCATGGGAAACTCTAGGAGTTTCAACTTTAAGAATTTTCTGTCCTTTCCACAGTATTTTCTGTGAAGAGGGCAGCTTTTCCATCCATGGAGCTTTTTATTATTATTAATTATTATTATTATTATTATTATTTTATTATTATGATTAAAGAAAATACAGGGAAACCCCCTTGTCATTATAAGCACCATAGGAACCAAATTTTCTCCTTCAAAGCTTTGACATTCTACAGGACCATAAAAACTTCAGCACACAATTTATGGTCCCACTGAAGCAATTGATTGCCTGGGTGCTATCTCTTACAGGAGATAAGCCTACTTTTGGACAGAAATCTGCCTACAAGAGAAAGTTTTCTACAATGAAAACTTCCTTTGTAGATAGTAGATGGGATGCAAACCACTTGGATACCAAATGCGTAGCTCCCATTAGTCACAGAAGTTATTACCACACACATCAATAACTGAGTTTAAAGCACTTGTGATGCAGCAGTGCTTTGCAAATAACAAAAGGGCCTAGACCTGGATGAACGAAGGGCGTTAGGGACCTAAAATGGCACATAGGTGCCTCAGTCCCAGTGTTATTTTCCACTGTGATACACAAAACTCACAGAATTCTGTAAGCGCCTAAACTCTCCATGCCTTGTAATACAGGAGGTGGGGAGGGGGGGAGTGTCACTGCTCAGGGGATCAAATCAGGGCAAACTGCTTAGACAGGGCTACTTACAGCCCAAGACTGAGAGTCCTTCACTATAAGGCACACCAGACCAGTCACACAGAGCACGTCTGCTCAACACATTGGCTAGCAAAAGAAGTCATGCAAACAGTTCCCTTCAGACACTCCAGTTCTCCTGTGCCACCACCAATACCACTCCCTGTACAGAAGAGAGATTATTAAAACCAGTCTCACCAAATCAAAGAAAAGGTGTGTCTGATCCCACAGGAACAGCCACATTCCCAGGTCAATATATAACTCAGACCTTACCTAAAAAACTTGCTGTTAGCCATTCCTGTAGTAGAATCTAAAGGTTTACTGAGAGAAAGAGAGAGAAAGAGAAAAATAAAAAGAAAGAAAGAGAGAGAGAGAGAAAGACATTCTTACAGGAATCAAATACATTCACCAGTTGCATAGTTCTTGATGCTGGCTTATAGTAGAGGTGGAATAATTTGCTGTTAGAATGGGTCATCAGTCCTATCGAGCTTCAGTTCATAGCAATGACTGTCCAGAGATGATGAGCCAGATTGAAGACAAATGGAGGAACCCCCAGTGCCCTTTTTATAGCCTTGGCCATGGGGACAGACTTCCATTGTTCATGCTGTATAAAAGAAAGTTCCAAGATGGAGTTTATCACATGAAAAAAGTCACTTGTCCATGCATGCCTTGGTCCTTTTTTGGCAGCAGCCATTGTTCCCATGCTGTGTGAATATTCAGAGAGGAGCTCATCAGATGTGGATTGGCACCACCCAGGGTGTATTGTCAGTCAAGTACTTCTATTCACTTGACTAATAGTCCTTTTTATAATAGTCTGGCTCAGCCTCTTGTTGATGTCTTCCAGAAGCAAACATTTGAAGTACAAATACATTGTCAATACAAATAACTTCATATAAATAGTATAAACAGAATCAGTGAATTATAAGCTTTTAATGGACATCTTACTTGGCCCACTCCGTACAAGATTTGGTGCAAGCATATAACAGTGGCTGCAACAATGCTCTGTACATTCATATTACATTCTGATAACATCACATGCCTATATTGGCTGCTGGGCAGTTGCACTGCTGCCACCTTCTAGGTTTCCAGACATGTATCCTCTGCCTAAAGCTCACAGCAATTCACAAACCAGGGAAAGATAGGCATTCAGGTGCTTCACTCACATATGGGGTCCATCCTGTAGGTATTCTCAGAGGCTGTCTACTAGATCATGCTTTGCATGCGAGCTCACACAAAACTGGGGATTTGAACAGGGATCTACCATATATTAGGTAGATGTTTTAACCACTGGGATAGCCTGATGAGGGGCTCCCTCAGTCTCTCCTGTTGAAGGGTCATTTGAGTGCGGAGACTGGATCCTCCCACCTCCCAGGTGAGTGGTCTAACCACCTGGGTATAGATCACTCTCTCTCTTTTTCTTTCTTTTAGTGGTTAGAGCTAGGACTTTTTCTTTTTTACACTTATCTCAGAAATTGCTGAATGAATATACCTCAATTTTTCCAGAAACATATTACTTTTGGGATAAGATTATATAGCAAAATTTCAACACGGAAGGTGAAATTAAAAAAAAACACATGAAACTAAAATTAGGTAGTACTAAGGAAACACATGCCACAAATGTATATTGGAAGCTACTGCTGCTCTTCTAATATCTCTCTTAATCTATTAATAATTGTGTTGTATATTTTTACATGTTTTTGACAAATTCATTTTAAAAGTATAGAACAAGCTATTGTGGTCATTCCTTCAAATTAAACTTTTTTTTTTAAATCTTTGCCAGTTTGCCAGGTAATTTTTATTTATTTGACTTTAGAAATTCAATAGCAGTGTTAGTTCACTCCCTCATCTGGAAGGCCAAACAAAGCAGAATTTCGTTGTAAGTGCTGCCAGACCTCATCCACAAGACAGCAGCCTTCCTCATATAACAAAGAACCTGCAAAGTGTGCACCCATTGCTTCAGGTGAGGTAAAGGACACATCATTGCTATATGCAGTGTGTGGTTGCTGCCATGTCTGTGCCAGGGTATTAGCGAGACAAGGTAGATGAGGTATAATCTTTATTGGACCAGCTTCTGCTGCTGAGAGAAACAACCTTTCGAGCCACACAAATCACTTCTTCAGGTCCTGAAGATATTACCTCACCCATCTTGTATATCTGATTGTTAGACACTTTTGTTTGATGTTAACCAATTTGTTTCTAATGGAGCTATGGAATTTTGGTGAATCTGATGAGTGAGCTATCTGGATGTTTGTACATGTGTAGATAGATATAATTTACTGAAGTTTTTTTTCTCAGTTTCTATTTTCACTAATACAGTTCCAGTTTAAAAGAAAAAAATAGTGATGGGTGAATACCTAAAAGGTGTGGCAGCTAATTTGGGATAGCTCCATAAGTTTTGATGACTATCCAAAGTTACTTCAACCTTCTGAAGTCTTCTTTAATGAAGGCATGTAAGAAGCCAACCACTTCCTTCTCTTTCCTCATTTTCCCCAGCTTTCTAAATTCCTGTCTCTTTTTTCTTCTTCCAGTAAAGCAGATCTATAGTCGTCGTTGACATTCTTCATCTCTGCCATGTTGATTCTTTTTCCTTCCTATCTGTGATGTTACTGTACTAAATCTATGGTGGAGTTTCAACAGATTTGGCAGGTTCTTCTGAGCCCTGTTCTGATCTATCTTTTTTTATGGGCTAGAAGTATTTCTGAATCAAAATTACCTCAGAATCTGTTTTGCCTGTGATGCCATGGAATGCTTGGAGACCTCATGCTTTCCAAATAGCAGCTTGTCTGGCAGAGGTTACTGAGACACTGCAATAGATTGTACGACCTGTTTAGAAATGTGTGTGTAAGGGTTGGGTGGACATAGAAGAGCATGCCGAATGGGCAAAGAGGCTGCTTACCTGAAATAATTTGAGCTATCAAAAAAGGAAAAAATCGCTGTCCTGAGGGAGCCTAACATTCATGAATAAATACATGCTCAAGTCCCATTGCAGGCAGTGCTTAAGTTTCAACTCTAAGAAGTTCCAGTCTCTTCTGTGCACAGGTTAGTTTACTAATCTAAGGATTTGGGGAGATTGTTTTTCAAGAAAACACTTAAAAGCCACTGTTAGACGAGACATAGACACCAGACTCCCTTCTAGAGCCAGGCTTAGAAATTCTACAGGAGAGTAGAACTTCCAGTATGCAATTCGTGTTTAAGTGCTTTGGTAAATCAGGGCCCCTATTAGGATGGAGGTTCAAGCCAGTTCTCTTATCTTTTTTTCTAAATTTGCTTGCTCAAGCTTAGAACTAAAGAGTCACTCTGACTCTTGGAATCCCAGAAGTCAGAAACAGAAAACATCTATTTGAGCATCTTATCCACCTCCTCAGCAGAAAGACCAAGGCCAGATCCTCAACTTGTATAAATGGTCATGGCTTAATCAAAGTCAGTGCAGCTATGACAGTTCACACCAGCTGATAACTGGGCCCCAAAATTGAATAGACATGGAAATGAATTCCCCCTTTTCCTCTAAAGATGTCTGAGTCAAAATGAAGGCGCATTTTAAGGGAAGTTTCCACTGCTGTTGTCCAGGCAGAACCTATTGTGTGGTTTATGGGCAGGGATGGTGTCCCTAGCCTCTGTCAGCAGCTGCGAATAAGCAATAGGCAAAGCCATCCCATCCATAGGATGGTTTGGAACAACTGCCTCAGACCCCGTGCTTTGGGGCGGGAGCACGATGGCTGCCTCAACCATCCTATGGCCAGGTTCCAGGGTGGCCTGGGGAATTACCCGAGGAGAAGGTGCTGCCACAGAAAAGTAGAGCACAGCAGTCTGGGAGGGGACGGGGGCAAAGCAGAGCAGGCTGTGGGGTAGCTCTGGCTCCCTCTGCCATGGTGAGTGCAGGAAGGAAGGGGCTGACCCCTGCTACCACCCCATGCCAGGCCCCCCAGTAATATCCTGTTTGGCGTTGCTCGGGGGAGGAAGGGGTAGGTGCGGGGCCTGTGGCGGAGGGGTTTTCCTGAGCCCCAAGCCTGAGGCACTGGGGGAGCTGCTCCAGGCTCCATTCCCCCATAGGGACGGCCCTGGCAACAGGGAATGGATCACTTGATGATTGTCTGTTCTGTTCATTCCCTCTGGGGCAGCTGGCATTGGCAACTGTGGGAAGACTAGGCTAGATGGATCTTTGGTCTGACCCAGTATTCTTATGTTTTCATGGTTTCCAAGGCTTCTAGGCCTTCTTTGAACACTAAATTAACTTTAAAATCCCTAATAAAGTCCAAAGCCTCCAGAGCTTACTTCCAAGTGGGCTGCAGGCAGCAGTTTTTCTGTAGTGACAGGGATGAGCTGAAAATGAGTTAAAATACCAGAAAACAAAATGAAAATCTTTGTTGCTTGGCAGGAAAACAGATCTCGAGGCCAGCCACATTTTTCCCGATTTAACCTTGCAGAAAACCTGCCTGAAAGTGCTACCAGAGTTCAGCCCAATAAGCCAGAAGTAGAAGGAAGCAATACCAGTCTCAAGCTACCTCTGACAGCTCCAGGTACAGTATTCACAGAAACAATGCATGCTAGAGGGAACAGTGTAACAAACAGCACTCACTGAGGCAAACTGCTGTAAAGTGTTCACTTAAATACCTCTTTTAGGGGTGTGAGGGAAGGGATGTGTTAGAGGATTTTTAAATGCAATTTAACTATTGTTTTATACAAAATGTAGAACAGATAGACTAATGCAAATATATAAGTGACAAGAGGATGTATGACAGTATGGTGTGACCATAGGCAAGTCACTAAGTGCATGTCTGCAGTTGGAGCGGGGGGTGTGATCCCTTGCGCTGCTCTCATTGAGCTAACAGACTAGAAATAGACATGTAGCCATGACAGTGAGAGCTGCAGGACAATCTAGCCTTCCTCAGTTGGTGCGGATGGGGAAAAATTAGATAGAACACAATGAACATTTTTTTCTAATTGTTTCATTTCATTATTTTTTCAGGTGTTCATTACCCATTAAGGTTTTCATTTTGAAATGTTACATTTTGAAAATCTCAAAACAAACCATTTCAACTTTTTGTTACATAATATATTTTTAACATTTTTTATTTGGCTAAAATTGTTCACTGATTTATACCACATTTGTAAATAGTTCTGTTGACAGAATGAGTGACAAATGCATGTTTTGGTAAAGACACTATTTACCAAACAAATTCACCTGGCTATAGCTGCTAGTCTAATTTCTTTGCAAAAATATTCCCCCTGACTAGGGAGTAGCAGAAGGACCTGGCATTATTTTTCTGGAAGTCAATGAAGAGTGACTAAAAATAAGGGAATGGTAGAGCAAATATTTCCCCACACTGAACTGAACTTGATGCTGAACCTTCATTATATGAACAGTGCATGGATACTACTAGAGAATATTTGTTGTCTGGTGATGAAGCTGTTAAACTGTACAGATAGTCATCAGCTATGACTGTCCAGTGTGTGATGAGTAGGAGTAAATTCTTCCTTCTGATCAGAATGGCAGATTTCAGATTTGACCTTCTGCTTTCCTAATGTTTGGGAAGTCTGCCAAATATGACAAAACATGAACAAATGAGATATTTGGAACTAAAATTGTGCTGTTCTTTCTGGGACAATTTCACCCTCCTTACAGCATAATTCCATGTGCAGTTGTCCAGAGAAAAATCAGAACCCATATTCCCTTTTTACTTTCATACCTAGCAGGGCCAACAGCTTCGCTGGGCCTCCAGAAGGGGTAGGACCTGAAGAGGAAGGAGTGGTGCTGGTGCTGCGCAGCCCTCAGTGCCTCCTGGAGAGTGTGGCATCTTCCGCAGGCAGCTCTCAGTGCTGCCTGGGGTGTGCCACGTGGCCCAGCAATTTAAAGAGCCCAGAGGTCCAGCTGCTGCCACGTCTGTTGCAGTAGCAACAGTGGCTGGGAGCTTTTCCTTCTGCCTCCCCCATGAGTGAGCCTGTTCGCACCAGTGACTTTGAATAGAATAGGTAAGCTAAATAGTCTTTGACCTTCTGCTTTCTCTAAAATTGGCCTTGCTGAAGGATTGACTTGACACAAGGACACACTGTGACACTCTGGTGACAGGAACATTTCTGGGCTCTGAGAATTTTACTTAAACTAATAAGGCTGGCTTCAGGCCAATATGCAGGCAAAATTAAGTCAGCTAAACCAGCTCATTGGTTTGACAGTTCACCAGAAATCCTGCATAGCTCTAGAGGACTGATGTTAGGTTTAGCCATAATAAGGACTAAATCCATATTTCAGAGGGATGAAAGGCTGCTGGACTATGCATTTAGCTATTTTTAGGAGGTGAGAACATCTGACTTTAGTCAATGTGTTGTTGTAAATATGCCTAGGGACAACTGTGATGGATGTTTTTTTAAGAAATTCAAGTTGGGACCTTCAAAAGGGCTCATCTTAGGCCTAACTCTGCTTCCTCAGAACTTAGTATAATTATACCATTGATCCCCCTAGGAGCAGAGATAGGCCAGTGCTGAGTGGTTTCGAAATTGCCACCTTAATAAAGAAGCTAAAACATAACACAAAGCAGCGTTAAAGTTCCTTCTTACAACATAATAGATAGACAGGGCTTCTGTTTCTCAGGGTTTATTAATTTTGTTTGGGAGAAGGAGGTTATAGTTAGTAACTTTTAAGTTTTATGTAGATGGATTTTGGGACTTTGTATACACTGTAATGAATAATGTATATACTGCAATAAGTAATTTCTTTGTAATGTTCCCTAATGTACTGTAACAGAACACGGTTGCAACTTCACTACAGTGTCCTAGGGAATCTTTAGTGTGTACCAGCAGGATCTACAGACTAATTAATGCTCAACACCTTTGTGCACTTCAGAAATCATACCCCCATAATCCTCATTACTGCTCTGTGTAGGTAGATAAGCCCTTAGATATAAGTATTGTTACCAGATTTGACCAATACTCTGGAGTATGCTCATTTATTAGGGTTACTCTTATGAGACTGGGGGAAGGTTATCAATTCTATCAGTGTGCTGCTTGTGCTTACTTGTGCTCTCATATGGAGCTGAATTCTCCGTGCTGCCAATTCCCCCTCCCACTGGAGCTCTCCTGCAGGAACTAGGATCCTCAGGATGGGGTTCTTCCTACCTTAGCAACACACACAGACACTCACACCCATTAACAGACACGTCTGAGAGGACTGGGTAATCAGCACTCACAAGCTGACCCCTCATATGTCCCTGGACTCAGCAGGCTGGGTTTAACAACAATGCCACACTGCACCCTCATGTGCCTTTGGACTCAGTGGGCTGGATTAAACAGTACTTTAAGCTGCCATCCTCATATGCCCCCAGGTTCAGCACCCCCTATCCCCACTTTCACACCACAATCATTCACTGGTAAACCACATGATGAGCAAACCCCACAGGATTTTGGGCACTACAGGAATCTTTAGCTTGGGTACAAGAAGCGTTGTTGCAGAGTGAATGGGGAAGCCAAAACACCCCTTGAGGAAGAGTGAGCGAAAGAGAAAGAAAGAAAGAGAAGCAACCAGCTTAACAATGAAAGTTATTTATTATATATATATAGGGAGCCAAGCACACAAAACAGTTACAATATTAAATCTAAATTGGAACTGATTACAAATTTTAGGGCTAGCTAACCATATAATAGTTTACATAGGGTAGAGTCAGGAGGCTAGGCTTAGAGATAGGTAGTTGTGGGGGGTGGGGGGGAGGAGAGAGAGAGAGAAAGAGAGATCTCACCACTCCGTGGAGCTTGCACTGATCAGGATTCCCAGATGGTGATGGGAGCTGGGGATTCAGCAGGCAGGAGACAAGCAGAGCAGAGCCCCCAGCACGATCAGACAGGAGATGATGAAGTCTCAATGGAACTGATGCAGTTTAAATCCAGGTATCAGAACAGTTTTTCTTGGGGCAAGGATAGGAGTTTTTATAGGGATAGGACAATAGTTCAAAGAGAAAGAGGCGAGACAATAGAGACTGATCACCCCTGGTTATGGGTGATGTTCCTTGAACAAGCTCACAATGCAACTAGGCAGTTTCAGTATTTTGGATGTCAATAGGATCGTTACTAGAATTGGTCTGATAATGACTAATTTGGGTGTGAGCAGGCCTGGGTTCATTAGCATCTGGAGCAGAGATTTCCCATCAGGCAGTGCTTCTCTGCTTTCAGTATCCCATAGTTCACTGCGGTTCCTGCCTTGGAAGAGCTGGTCTCTGTTCTGTATGCTAATGAGATGTCCCTCTGTTCTATCTTCAATGCAGATGAGGCTGGAGTGTTTCCTTAATTAGTTTAGGTGTGTCTTCCCTGGCCTTTTCCTTGCTTTGTCTGATTCTAGGAAAGGCTTAGAGGAAGGGGGAGGATGGTTTTCCATGAATGTCACTCCCTGGCTCCCCAAGAGCACAGGGCTGGTAGGTAACAGTATTCTGTTCTGGTATTTTTCTGGGGGTTATTGGATAAATATCTATCTGTCTGATTTGCAAAGGGTCACACAGCAAGACAGAGAAAACTTTTACTGTATGGACCACAACTGAATTACTTGACCAAGGTATTCTGCATTTTCACTTTGGATTTTTTTTCAATTTAGAAGCCTTGAAATATTTTAGAAACCAGTTAACAGTGTATGAGCAAGAAGAAATTCTAAACTATGCAGAGCTGTGGTTTCTTGGGCTGGAAGCTAAAAAGATTGAAGGGTTACCAGAAACACAGAATAATAATTGTTATGATGATGAACATGGCACTTACATAAAGGTAAGGGGGGAAATCTGGACAGCATTATTTGTAGTGACTATTTGTCCACTGCTGTGAGGAGGGATAATTTACTAATTGTGTAGTCAACAGAATTTTTATCGACTACATGATCAGTCGATAGAGAAGAAGTGCTCAGTCCCAACTCACGCTGGGTCTAGGAGCTACCCCCGCTGTGGCTCTGCAGTTTAAATGTAGTAGGAGTGGGACCTCTGGCCGTGGGCAGAGGCTGCTCTGGCAGCAGCTCCTGTCTGCCAGGGGTCCCAGCTCTGAGGTCCTAGTCTGGGCCACCACGGACAGAGGGCTGCTGCCTCACCTTTCCCCGCTCCCATGATAGAGGCAGCAGCATGGGGGCAGACAGTGTTGGGGGGGGCTGCTTTTAAACCGGCTCCCTCAGCACCAGCTCCTGCTTCCCCCCCACTTGCTGCTTCTGATACAGAGGCAGCAAGGGGTGGGGGATGTGATTAGTCGACTAGACTAGTTGATTACTCGTTTACATCCCTAGTCTGTATGAGATAAATTATGGTCTCAAATGATTTTCTAGCAGTTAGATGTCCACATTACAAACCCAGCACTATTGATAACCGGTTTGAATCTCAAAAGAGAGGCTCTGAATGGAGATCCACCTTCCCTTGACACAAGATGCTTGTGCCACCTTCTTCTAGTACACTTCTGCAGCCCTTCTCAACTTGTCCTGTGGGCATACATGCACATCGCTCTAGAATATGAGCCTGGAATTGCTGCCTGCACCAAAACTTTGCATTTTGTTTCCTTGTCTACTGCAGGTCCTACATGACCATATTGCATACCGCTATGAAGTTCTGGAGGTCATTGGGAAAGGGTCATTTGGACAAGTAGCAAAATGTTTGGATCATAAAACCAATGAATTAGTGGCAGTGAAAATAATAAGGAACAAGAAAAGGTATGGCATGGCATGACTTCAAGAAGTTAAAGAAATGATTAATATGCTGATACTATTCTATTCATGAGAATAATCAGTCCCTACTTTATTATGGATAAATTAGATGTAATGATATGTATATGCTATAAGAAAAAGGATACTTGCTTATTCCATTGTATACATTTTTTTTTTTAAATTTTTGCACGAGTTTGCTGGCAATAAAATTGGAGGGGTGCTACATCTTGGGAGAGTCAGCCATAATGTGGACAGGAATGAGACAAATTCCCTGCACATAGCTCAGTCAATGCACCTCATTTCTGACCTACTGCAGCCCCCAGAATTCCAGCTATATCCCCCCCCCCCGCAGTTCATAATGCTGCCAATTCATTTGTATCCTGACTTGCAACACTGAATATTATTTTAATAATGGACTCCCAAATCGTTTTGTTTTAGAGTTGTCCAATACTCAGGACTTGTTTACATGGGGAAATTAGTATGAAGAGTGAGAATTTAAAGAGTGTGAATTTAAATCACAAGAGTTATTCTGTACCACCTCCCCATGTGAGCATTCTTATTCTGCACTCAGAATGCCTTTTTGTGATTTATCTTAATCCACACAAAGGCGCTTTTTGTATGGAATAGGAGTGTCCACAGAAAGAACTAGTGCAAAATAACTGTTTCACACTAGCTATTCCAGGCATTTCCCCTCAGGTAGAAAAACCCTTAGACGAGGTCTACACTACAAAAACTAGCTGGCATACCTGTGTCAGTCAGCAATGTTAAAGAAACACATCCCTGGCCGACGGAGCTATGCTGGCAAAAAACAAAACAAAACAAAGCCCACCAATGTAGATTTAGCTTCTCCGACAAGAAAGTCCTTTGGTCCATATAGTTTATATCATTTGAGTAGGGGGGTTAGCTAGACCAACAAAGGAACTTTTGCTGGCATAAGCTAAGGCCCACTTGGGGGGTTCTGTCAGGGTAAGTATACTGGGCATAGCTGTATTGACAAAGTCCTTGTCATATAGCTTAGCCCTTTTACTCTTGAAAAATCCAGAAGTGCAAAAAAGATGGTAAAATAGCATAGGGATGGCAGGAGTGTTTATCAAAGAGATTAAAAATTTTAGTTTGGAAAGGAGAAGAATAAGAGGAAAATTTAATAAAAGGAATGATATGCAGAAAACCACGATGGTTCTTTATTCATTCTTCCTCGTAGCATAGGAACAAGGGATCATAATCAGAAGGTAGGTAGTTTAAAACTGACAGAAAAGGAGCACTTTATTTTCCCAGCATAAAGCAAGCTTGGTGAAATAAGTGCCACGGGAAATCATCCAGACAAATAGTGTAGCATGATTTTAAAGGGTTTAGTTGTTGATACAAAAATGTATAAAATGTACAGGGAATATACATGCCTATTCTGAGGGCAAAGCAGAGCATCTTCAGAGGCTCAGAAGGAAATCCCCCACCTTCTGACTGATTTAATGGTGCATAATAGAAAATAGGCTGGGGGGCTTCATCTTCCCATGAAGCATCCGGCAATGACTCATTGATGGAGACAGCACGCAGCATTAAAAGGATCAATACAGGACTCTGGCACAGGAAATCCCACAGTATGGTCCTACAAATTTTCTTCTCCTCTTACTAATGGCCAAGCTTCATCTATTAACCAGTGCTGTTGGATCAGGCCCAGATAATTTTACTACTAAAATTATTTGGACCTGATCCAGCAGTTTTGAAGTCAATGGGAGCTGAATTAGGTCCTTTCATTATATGCTTTCTTCTTGTTTCTGTATTATGTAAAGATACTATATAAAACTGAAGATGCTACACTAGGAGCAAAGGCCTGGTTCTGTTGAAGTAAAGGGAAAGATTCCCACTGACTTCATCAGAGACAGGATTTCATCTTAGATGTTCAAGCATGTATCATGTGAAACATTTTTTTATTTGTCATGTTTTTCATTATTTTGTCAGCCGAGTTCAAAATATTGGCAGTGGTTGGCATTATGAAGTCAGCATTTGCCAGTAATTACTACACAGCATTTCTCTCACCTTACACTAGGAAATAACTCTTGTACCTCAGATCCCCCTGTGCAGGAATTAGTAACTACTGATTCTTTGAAGGCAGCCATTTGTTTTGTATCTGCAGCAAGGCTTTGTTGGTTGTAGTAGCCCATTTAGAATTAGACTGAATGAATCAGGTCTTAGCCATATCATGTGACTTTGTCCTGTGCATATAGATTTCACAATCAGGCTTTGGTAGAAGTGAAGATTCTCGACGCTCTTCGGAAGAAGGACAAAGACAACACGCACAATGTTGTCCACATGAAGGAATGCTTTTACTTTCGCAATCACTTCTGCATTTCTTTTGAACTGCTAGGGTAAGGCATGTATTCTTCTCCATGTGTCATGAGCCAAATGATGTAGGATGGCAGATCCATCCATGCTCTGAAGATAACTTGTGAGTTATTTTCTTTTTTTAAGGATTTTGAGTGGGTTGGTTGGGTTTTTTTTTTCTGGGTGACACCATGTAGTATTTAGTTTACAGATAGCTGTGGTAGTTTACACATCATTCCCCCACCTCACCCCAAATATCAAGAGCCTCTTAAAGGGTGGGGAACAAAGTAGAGTAAAATGGCCTGTGAATGTAGAAAGGACACAGATGACCTATTTACTTACAGGACCTATGATGCATAGGAGGGGTGCTATTCCTTTTTAAACATCCCAGCATTCAGTGACTAAAGGGTTAAACCCAGGTGGCTAGGAAATGTTGGAAGGGAGCCAGGAGAACCAATGGGAAGAAAGTGTTGAGATTTGAATTGAAAGGAAATCTGCTTGGTGGGTTTAACCCTTTAGTTACTGAATGCTGGGATGTTTAGAAAAGGACAGTATCCCTCCCATCCATCACAGGGCCAATTGTGGTATTTACCCACAGCCCTAAGTTAGGTGCATTTTTGAGCAACACCTCCAAGGAGAGCCCTGAAAGGGACACTTCCTTGTCCTAAGAGGCACAATCCCTCCCATAGCTCCCCAGGACACAGAAAGAGCATATTTGGTGCACCATTCAAAGAGATGTGACTGAGGGCCTGTGCTAAGTGGAAGGAGTGGAGGTCTTGACAGGTCTCCACCCTGTTGGGGGGCAATATGCATCCCTGAGTGGTGCAAAGGAGAAGTAATATCTCAGCATAGAGCCTGGGATTGACTTGAGATCTTGGTTCTCACAGGTAAATCGGAAAAGTCTCCTTTTGAACTTCCTCCACACACATCACATGTTTCCTCATTAGAGCCAAGGAGAATCTGGCACAGAATTCTTGTTCTGTGCATATTTGTCACAGGGTGGTAGATTCACCCCCCAACCCCCAGGGGAGTATTCGAGTCCATAGGGCTCTTGAAACTACACCCTTACCCCATGCATTCATCACTTCCTCTCCTGTCCCAAACACATGGCCCTCTCACTGGGGCCGTACCACCTAACTGCCAAAGTCAGTAATCAATCTCCCTGACGGGGGCAATGCAGCCTAGCAGCCAAAGAGAGCACTAAGCAGGTGCCAGCCTCATGGGTTGGAGATTGAGGATGTGGTAGGGGGACCCAGGCCCTCCCTACTCCACCAGGTCCCAGCCCAGGGCCCTAGAAATAATCCATAAAACTAGTTTGTCACAGTAGGTATCCATTTGGGAACTGTTAAGCACATGCTGTTTTGGACACAAAATCTGTTCCCTGGAACCCTACCAGCTGCAGACTGAAACTGACATTCTTTTTCAGTTTCACCCCCCCCCCTGCTAGAGCCACAGACCATAGAAAACTGCCCCAGGGCTTCCAGGATCCCAGTTCTGCAGCAGGGACCCTGAAAGCTCTGAGGTCCTTGGCTTAAGCCAGGGTTCATGAGCAAAGCCCCAGTTAGCGAGGGGACTCAAGGGGGACTCATAGACATAGACTTCCTGTGTGACCATGGACAAGTCACTTTGCCTCTTAGTACCTCAGTTCCTATCTGTGAAATGCAGATAATAGAACCCCTTTTTCTGCAAGATTGGTAAACCTCCTTTTTTGGGGCATAAGGATCTTGCAGAAAAAGGGGTTTTTGCACACACAAAAAAAGTCCACACTGCTTGTTTTTGCACAAAAACCCCAGTGCAAAAAAGGATTGGCAGAAAATATGCAAATGAGATCATGACTCATGCAAATGAGTCCCTCATTAGCGTATTTTTGCCGAGAAAACTCGTAGTGTAGACGTAGCCCAAATGAAACACACAGAGTGCAAATCTGTGCAAAGGAAAATGGGAGAAAGGTTTATCTGCATGACCTCTTACACACTGATACTTCTGAGCTATTCAGTGCTTCATCACAAATCATTATCAGCCCTAGTGCAGTAGTACTATTGCCAAGGTAGTCTCTTCCCACTTTCTTTCTGGTCATCACATTGCCTGTGGTGAGCTTGCTTTGCAGAGGGAGGTGAAGAAAAGAGCTTGTAAAGAAAGCCTCTTTTCCCTTCCCATGTTTGTTTACATATTTTGCCTTTCCTGCTCCTATTACTGCACACATGACAGAAGTTAGTCACATCTCTTAATGCACTACTGAAAGGCCCTCATGCTATAGTGATGAGAGCAGCAGAAGAACAATAGAATCTATACAGGTATTTTCTCAAGGATGATTTCCCTTGAGCTGCTGATTATAGGCTCTGAGATACAAAAGAATTTATGTAAGGTGCCAAGTGAAAGGTCAAGTAAAAAGAATGAGAACTGGGCCAAACATGTCTATTTCTTATTCACCCAGTAAGAATGTGATTCTTCATGGTGAAAAGCCATGGATTTGTAACACCTGGTTCAATAAATAAATACTTGTCCATTAGATCTGGAGGATCATGGAGATATTTATGTTTATTATATGCAGTATTACATTTGCAAGAAGGAAAACATAGATATTGTTTTATTCTGAGAGATTCCTTTCTCTCATGTAGGAAAAAACAACAACCCCAAGAAGCTTTCTAATGTGCTATTCATTCCATAAACCCAAAGTGCCTTGGTCTTTCTGTCTCTCACCCCACAGAATAAATTTGTATCAGCTGATCAAGAAGAACAAGTTCCAAGGCTTTAGTTTGTCTTTGATTCGACGATTCACTCAGTGTGTGCTGAGATGTTTACAAATGCTCTACCGGGAAAAAATTATCCACTGTGACCTGAAACCTGTAAGTACTGCCATCTCATTATAAGCCACCTTGTACAGGTCTTATAAGGTGCATCTTCTCCAACTTAACAGTCACAGGTAGAACCTGTGATTTCTCTGGGTATAACTACCCTTGGAGTTGGGTGTGTGATTCCTAGCTCAAGTAGACTTGTACGTGCTCGACAGAAACAGTAGCATAGCTGTGCTGAGTACATACCCAGGAGATCTGGCTAGGTTTGTACTCAGGGAGGCTGGTGCAGGTGAGTTTGTCCACTCAAGCTGGTAATCGTACTCCACCTCCAAGTGTAGACATTCCCTAAGAGTGTACTGTGAACAATAGAAATACTTCGGGTTTACACTCATGGGGGCTCAGCATGTAGCACGCTAAGATGTGAATGTACAGTGTATAATTAGGGGGAAACAGAATATCATTGAAGATCTGTTTTGCTGATAGGTTCTTTAATAGGTAGGGTCCTACCAAATTCAAGACCATGAAAAACACATCACTGACTTTGGAATCAGATCTCTCCTGTGAAATCTGGTCATTTCTGTACTTTTACCCTACTATATAGATATTAGGGGGGAGACCAGGATTTACTGGGGATCCTGACCCTAAAGAGAGTCGCAGTGCGGTTCTCATTGTTATTGTAGTGGGGGCTGCAGTATTGCCACTGTTACTTCTGCACTGCCTTCAGAGCAAGCTGTCCAGAGAGCAGCAGCTGCTAGCTGAGGTCCCAGCTCTGAAGGCAGCAGTACAGAAGCAACTGTGGCAATACCACAACTGCCCTGCAATAACCATGTGACCCTCCCAATGCCCTCTTTTGGGTCAGGACCCCCACAGTTACAACACTATGAATTTTCAGATTTAAATATCTGAAATAATGAAACTTATTATTATAAAAATCTATGACCATGAAATTGACTAAAATGGACCATGACTTTCATAAGGCCCCACTAATAGGCCAAGCTAGCAGAGGCCTTACTGACAACTTAATGGCATTTGTCTGACTCCTATTTGTGACACAGGCAGGATTCAGCATCAGGGACTAAGCTTACAGCGAGTATGGAGGGCATAGCTAGCTGCCTAGAATGTCCATTTACTGCTAAAGGAGAACCAGGGGCAGCAAGTCCTGGCTTTGGCATCCAACAGCATCAGACCTTTCTTCCAAGATACAGTGCATCCTAGTAGCCCTAGAAATAATCCATAGAACTAGTTTGTCACAGTAGGTATCCATTTGGGAACTGTTAAGCACATGCTGTTTTGGACACAAAATCTGTTCCCTGGAACCCTACCAACTGCAGACTGAAACTGACATTCTTTTTTCAGTTTCACCCCCCCTGCTAGAGCCACAGACCATAGAAAACTGCCCCAGGGCTTCCAGGATCCCAGTTCTGCAGCAGGGACCCTGAAAGCTCTGAGGTCCTTGGCTTAAGCCAGGGTTCATGAGCAAAGCCCCAGTTAGCGAGGGGACTCAAGGGACTTTGAGGCTATGTCTAGACTACAGTCTTCTTGCGCAAGAAGCTTTTTTCAGAAGAGATCTTCCGAAAAAACTTCTTGCAAAAGAGAGTGTCGACACTGCAAAAGGAGCAATGCGCTTTTTCGAAAGATAGCATCCAGGCCGCCTGGATGCTATCTCGCATGTAAGCTGTGATTGCTATGGACAGAATGGCCACCAGGGCACCTGTGCTTTTTCTTCTTCTCTCTTCTTCTGAAAAAACTCCCTCTTCCTCGTCCACACATGCCTTTTTGCGAAAGAGCTTTTTTGCAGAAAGGCTTCTTCCTTGCAGAATGAGGATTACCAATTGCGCAAAAAGCCCTCTGTTCTTTCGATATACTGTCAAAAGAATATGCTTGCAGTGTGGATGTAACTCAAGTTTTGTTGGAAAAATGGCTGTTTTTCCGACAAAACTCTGTAGTCTAGACATAGCCTGGGACTCCCAGCTTCATGACAGAGAAGCTGAAAGTCCTAACATGGTTGGGGTTGCCCCAGAGCTGTAGATCCTAGAAGCCCAGAGCCTCTGACTCCCATGGGGGGGTCCCTATTTCCTCCTCTTCCTCTGTCTCATAACTTTCATTTGGAGTTTTGTCTTATTTCAAATAATTGGGCATAATTGCCCTTTAGTATCAGTAAACTGCATGAACAGACAAGATAAAGTGATTTATATGAACATTAAAGAGTTAAGCATAACATAATCATATTGTACATGACTTTTACCAGAGAGTTTGCTAACTTACTGGCCTGTTATTGTCTTTTCCCCTTTTTATTTTTCCTCTTTAGGAGAACATATTACTATACCACAAAGGCCAAAATTCAGTAAAAGTTATTGACTTTGGATCAAGCTGCTATGAACACCAAAGAGGTTTGCAGAAAAGTGAAGTTGATGTAATTTTCTTAATTAGATTTCTTAATTTTTAATAACTGGAAGAAATGTCTCTTTCATTAAGATAAGACAATGGCACATGCCAATCATTTGCATCTATTAAGCTAGTAAGCCAATGGTGTTCTCCGTGTGTCACCTACAAGCACTTTCTCCTGCATTGCTGACTCTGATCTACCACGTATGATGCTGATGCTTGATGATGATATAGAAGTTGCTCTTAGCAGGTGTAGGGGGTTGAAGTGGATCCAAGTGAATAGCCCCACTAATTTCAATAAAACCCACTCTCATCAGTGTGGGTTGACAGGATCAAACCCTGATATCCTTTTTTTATTAGTCAGTTAAGTCATAATTCATGTATTTTTGGACTAAATGTATCTTTTCCCTGAGTTGAAATGCAATGAAAGCAGCTCAGGGCACTGGAGACTATACAGCCATTTTAACAGCTTTTTAAAATACTTTTCTTGATAAGATTTAAAAAGAATGTACAAAGAATAAACCAAACAATACCCATAAAAAAGAAATTAAATATAAAATATGTTTCACAAATGAACTGATGACAAAGAACACACAACCTTATGAATAAATATATTGTTCAACAGTGATCTAAATGTGAAGAAGGCTGTAGCACTTGTTAAAAGGGAGAAACCTACATGATATTTTCACTAAGCATGGAAAAAACAAATTGTGTTCTATGTTTTCCTCCACATAGTTTTCCACTCAGCCAATATATACAAGTTCAGACAACCACCCTACTCTAGATTTTGGAATGGTTGGGTTTAAATCAATTAGATTTACACAATCTGCTTTTTTGTAAAATAGATTAGTCATTTTAGGTTTCCCCATATTTGGGTACAAGATAATAAGAAATTCACCCTGGAATATATCTGGAGAAGAATAATTTGAACAGTAGAAATTCAGTGGAAGAAATGTGAAGCATAATTTGTCTCCTATTAGCTTTGTGGGTTTTTAGGACCCTCCACCCCCATGGGAAGCAGTAACTGAAAGATACCAAAGAGCAGCTAGTAGAAGACAAAGTTCGATATTAGTTTGTGGTATGATGTGGCACAAAAACAAAATCCTTCAACAATGAGATGTTAGTCAAGCACACAAAGAAGCATAACATGTGCAATCACTCCCAATGCACTTCTGAGAAATTGCAAATACAATACTGCTTATGTTTTAGAGCATCTTGGTCCCAGTAAGGTCTTGAACAGGAGGGAGTTAAAAGAAGAGCCAAAGGATAAATACAGGGGTTAAAAGACTAGTGGATTTGATGTAGGAGAGAAAAGTGACAAAGTTAATGCAAAATAAAAGGGTGGTTTACTCACTGTGGTCCTAGTCCTGGAATGTGATCTGCTGGCACAGGCCCCTGTACATGTGTGGAGTCCTAATTAAGACAGTAGATGAAATTGCAATGCCACAGAAGTCAATGCAAGTTTTGCCATTGACTTCAGTGGGGCCAGAATTTCACCAAATAGGTCTCTGCTTTGTGCTAGAAAATTCCTTTGCAGGACTGCACCTATAGATGGGGAAGAATTGTTTGGGCTAATTCAAGGGGTTTAATTGCATGGAAGGGAATGAACTAAGGATATATGTTTGAATAATATCAGGAAACATTTCATAAGAGCAAGATCCGTTGCCCTGTGAAATAGTCCCCAAAAGATACGAAAGAAGACCCATCACATGCAGTTTAAAATGGGACTGGATGAAGTATTACAAACATATGGTAGGGAATGTTCCCCCTCTGGCTCATGAGGGAAGGAGTAGATAACCTATGTATTTGTCTTCTCTACGGTCTATGATTCTGTAAAGAGAATTGCTGCCCTGACAACACTATGTTCTTTTGTGTCTGTTTTTCTTTCTTGACACAGTGTATACGTATGTTCAAAGCCGATTTTATCGCTCCCCCGAAGTGATTCTTGGTCATCCTTATGCTACTCCTATTGATATGTGGAGCCTGGGGTGCATTATGGCTGAACTTTATACAGGCTATCCCCTTTTTCCAGGAGAGAATGAAGTAGAACAACTTGCCTGCATCATGGAGGTAGCTTCTGGGTTTTTTTTAGTCATGACGTTAAAGTGCTGTTTCCTCCATTACATTCTGGTCTTGGAAACAAAGCATTTTGTAATTTGATAATTGTTTGACCAGTTCCTTCCTCAGGGGCTCATTGACATGAGTTTTTGAATGACAGGTTAGCTGCTGTTTGCTAAACCACACTCCCAAGAACAGAACAATACATCAGCTGACTCAGAACTTTTTTTTTTTTTTTTTTTTTGGTGGGCTGGCTGTGAGAGGGAAGCTTGTCACAGCCAAGAGCCTCAGTGAGAAGGAAGAGGCAGCTGCTTCCTCTTTTTGTGGCAAATCAGCTCCCTGTAGTGATTCAGTTCAGTTACTGCACTATTTCTGTCAATATGGGGAGCACACTGTAATCTGAACAGAAGGGTAGGGACCAGTGCTGGCAAAAGAAGAACTGTCTGATTCTAAGGGTGAAGTAAAGCAATATAAACTAGTTTATTTTTTCTCCTTTTCCTAATACATTTTTTACCTTGGGCCAATTATGAATGTGATACTAAAGTTATGATAGGGTACAGTGTGTTTCAATCAGTCTTCTAGGCAAGGCCAACTAATGAGAGCATATCACTTTGCTGCTCAACATCCTTTAGCTCTGTACATGGACCTTAGATATTGTATTGCAGTGAAAGGCACATTAAAAATGAGGGTGTAACAGAGGGAATTGTAGACACTGTAAATTACCACATCAGAAGAGACACAGCACAGCCATCTTTAGCCAAGGCTGCTACAGATGCTCAAGAAACAGTGAATAATTCCTTGTATTAATTTTTCGTCTTGAAGATATTGGGTCTTCCACCATCTGATTTTATCCAGACTGCATCAAGAAGACGAACATTCTTTGGTAAGCACCTGTTGTTATCTTTTATTCTTGTATCATGCTCTCTGCTTTAAGTCTGCTCTTTGCTAGTGCCTTTGATGTTGAGATGGAGAATGGGATTGGAAGATCTTCAGATTCTTCTTACCTGGATTACCACTTTGTTCCCCAAAACGGTTTGAACGAATATCCATGAGAAATAAATAATTTGAGGACTATACAAAAATCCAGGGATAGTTTAGATAGTTTCAGGGACTCCAACTGTAGAGATAACAGATGAGAGCCTGAGACAACTATGTTTGTTTTCTTGTTTTAAAACAAGTGTTTTCTCATTGCTAAAGCCATGACAGGAGGTAACACCACTTAGGAGACAAATTTGTAGTAAGTGCTCTTTAGTAGAGTTGATTACACTTTGCGCCTGAAAAGTGTAAATTGATAGCACAGCACAGTTTCAATCTGTGTAATTGCAGATAGCTATGGTAGAGGGATTACTGGTAGGACAGATGTAATATGGGAAAACTCATTTAGTTTCTTTCGTAAGACCCTGTTCAGGACTTCATTTTCACGCCTTTCTCCCACTGATTTCAATAAGGAGTTTACTCTAATTAAGGAGGAATTATAGCGTTTAAGGCCAGAAAAGACCAAAAGATCAGCTAGTCTGACCTGTTTATCACAAGCCACCACCCCCTCACCCAGGACCTGCACACTAAAACAAACATCCCAAATGGGACCAAAGTATTACATCTCACAGGAGACTAGAATGTTATGTGGGGCAGGGCGGGGGGAGGAGGGGAGGAGGGAGGTCTGAGGTCCCTGAAATGGCAAAAATGTTTAAGGGAAAAATATGAAGCTAATCCTAGCAAATGAGCCATGCTTGCCTACTGCAGAAGCAGCAGAAAACCCCAAGGTCACTGCCAATCTGACCAGCAAGAAAATTCCTTCCCATCCCCATCCATTGTGCTTAGTCAGACTCGGAGCATGAGCAAGAACCAGCCAGCCAAGCCCTCGAGAAAGAGAGAATTCTCCATGCCACCTCAGAAGCTTGTCCCAGAGTAGGGCTCACAGTGTTCTAGTTAAATACCAGTTGGGCAAATATACTAAACCTACCTAAGATTCAATAAGTTTCAATGGGACGTGGCCTTTTTCACTTCCTGTCCTAAGCAGTTGTGTAGTGCGTTTCTGTATTGTCAAACAGTTGTCACATTTCACTTGAGGAAGTTCAGTGGTAGGGAAAGATATTTCTCGTGTGTAAGTTTGCGAAGAACTTTGGGGTCTTTTGGATGAAATTCATTAAGTTATTTTCATTATAGATTTAAATCTCCTTGTAGAACACTATAAAAGTCACACTCCCACAAAGCAATATTATGACTACTGCTAAACAGTTACTGGGCAAAATCTTGACACGACTTTAAAAAGCGTATTTTATTTTTAAAGATTCCAGAGGTTTTCCTAGAACTATAACAAACAGCAGAGGGAAAAAAAGACACCCAGACTCCAAGGATCTAAGTACCGTATTAAAAACTCAAGATTCTGCTTTCCTGGATTTTCTGAGAGGTTGCCTAATGTAAGTTACTTTTTACTTTCTTATTTTCTCCATCTTTTTTACATTAAATCCCGGCTTTTTCTTTCTTATGCCTTTACAAATTTTTGTTTCTCAGTTTTTCATCAATGTTTATTTTTTAGGCTCATCCATGTGGCATTTGAGTGCCTCACAGACAGTAATGAATTTAGCCTCACAACAAGAAAGTATTATTCACCACTTACAGAAAGGGAAACTGACACACAGATATTTTAAGTGATTTCCCCAAGGCCACAGGAAGTCTGTGGCAGAGCCAGAAATAAAACCCAGATCTCCTCCTTCTGAATCTCATGACAATCACAAAAGCAACCTTTCTCATTTACAAAAGCCCCAGTAATTAACTGCAGTCTGAATTAGGTAACGTTTTATGTAGGTAATATAGGTGGTGGCAGAGTAGAATCACACTATACAGCTCCCTATATCAGTTCTCAATTTTGTGTTCAACAGCTGTTGTAATAATCCAAGTCCCATTACAACAGATGGGAATCTTTCCATTCACTTCGATGGGAGTCATTTTGGGCATTTGATTTGGACTACCGCAAATATGATATGCTCTGGAAGGGACCAGCAGAGAAAGTGCCATGATGTAAAAGACTTGCTTCTTCTTTGAATATTTGTCTGCCGGGATCCCACTCTTGTTGTGCATGCGCTTTATGTCTGCAAAACTGGATTATTTTAGCCAGCAGCGTCTATTGGGGACAAGCCTGTACACTGAATGTTGTTGAACCACTCCCACCTTACCTGGGGGCATAGAGGATGGAATCGTCCCAATCTAACCACACTTGAGTTCCTTCTCACCCTCAGTGAAGTGAGGTGGAATACCTGCAGTGTCTTCCTGCTTTTCTGCGATGCTATTGCTGTTAGAGGTAGTGGTTAGTTAGGGGGTTAACTTTTATTTTGCCCTTTAGCTTTTAAAGAAACTTTTTACTCATTTTTCATAGCTAGGAGGCTCTGAGACTTTCCTTCTCTCTCCCCACTACCGGGAAATGAACTGTTATGGTGGAAGTTAACACCTAGAATTTAAGTTATGCCCTTCCTGTGATGATTCTATGCTACTCAACAATGGGCCCGTTAAATGCTTTTTTTATTTGGTTAGGCAAAGGTGTGTCTTTGACCTGCTGCTCCACCTGCTGCTCTTTTTCTAAGTGGACTCAGCAAACATCATGACTGTCTTAATTTCTTTTTTTAACAACAACAAACACCCTGTACATTCTTTTGCAAATTAAGTGCTGCACTTGAGTTTCCAGCATATTCCCAGTGGGTCACCTGTTATCACAAAATAAAGGTGACCTGTTATGAATCAAACTGAGGCAGAAGAAGCAAAACTCTTGGGAGTTGAAGAACATGCTGAGCACTTCACAGGATTGCACCTCACAGACATACTGGTATGTGGTGCGGTGTCCTGATTGTCTGTCTTCTTTTATCTAGTAAAACAGAAGTGGTGGAGACTAAAACAATGACACAACAGGTGGAGGTGGATTTAGTAGTGTCCTGAGGCAAAAACTGTCACAATGATTTAGCAACCTATACACAAAAATCGACTCATCTGCTCTTTACCAGAATGATGGATGTTAATAATCACACTAACAATGTTTTATTCACCAGCTAAAATAAAAAACTTTAGTGAGTGAAGGGTTGAATTGTGAAAACAATGACCCCAATTTTGCTCTCATTTACATTGCTGTAACTTGGATCCAGAGGAGTTATTCCTGATTTACATCCATGTAAGTGACAGCAGCATCAGCCCTCTTGCCTGTTTTAGTGCTGTCTCGGCACTATGTAAGATTGGAATTCTGGGCCGTATTCAGTGCTTTCTGTGCAAGATGATGTTACCAGTTATAATTACTCTCCTGAAGAAGCCCTCAAAAATCTCTGTTTGTGGGGTTGCTCTTCTGTAAATCTCAACTTGCTGTTATATTGTTTTGAAGAGTAACCTCTTTACAAGAAAAATATTTTTCTTAATGAGAAACATTCTTTTATTATTCTGGTGGGTCTGTAGCAGACCCACTGATGGAGCGAGTGGGAGGGCAAAGGGAGCAGTTGCTCTGGGGCCCAGCGATTCAAAGGGGTCTGGGGCTCCCAGTCGCCACCGCTGCCGCTGCAACAGTAGCAGTAGCCGGAGCCGTGGCCCTTCAAATCATCGCTGAGCACTCCAGGCTGTGTTGAGAGCTAGCTGCCCCCAGCCTTGCCCCTTCTGCCCATTCCAGGGCACAGAGCTGGGGCCTCCCCCGCACCTTGCTCAGGGGCCTGTGGTAGCCCCTGCTGCCATGTTGTGACTCAGTTTCCTTCTTACCATGTCTCTGCTGAGTTCTAATGGGCACCAGGGACAGCCTGGACATTAGACTAGTAAAAAAATGGTAGTTGACAGTTTGTAAGAGATACCATTCACTGAGAAAGTACTTATCTGCTAGTGGATTGCAACTGCTCCTCAGTTCTAACATCAGTTCTTGGAGCAAATGTCAATTATTTTAGGATTTTAAGGCTCTTGGGCACATATACAGAATGAGCCTTCTGATAATACTGTGATCTGCAGGTGAGTATCTGTGGTAAGAATTGGTTGTTTGATACTGCACAGAATTTGATCAGTAAAGCAGAAAGAGGGTTTTAGCAAATGGGATTATGGAAAAGTCAAATAGGCTTTTTTTGGTTCTTTTTGTGAATTTGAAAAATGTCCCCTGTAGACAGCGAAAATATTTTCCATCCTAACCTATGCTGAATGTATTCTTCATTTATAGTATTATTAAAAATACTGTTCAATACTTACCTTTGTTTGTATATTTGAAGGTGGGAACCAGCCCTCCGCATGACTCCAGATGAAGCAATGCAGCATGCATGGATCCAGGAACCAAGAATACAAAAGTCAAAACAAAATCCCCACTCCGCAAGTGAAAGCTCCTTCTTCGCAACAGAGAAGAAAAAGGAGAGTATCCATAAACATACGCTGCCTGGACAAGGAGGTGCTGTAGACTGAATGCTTTAAGTACTTCATTCTTAATAATATTAATCTCTTGAACATGTTGACACTTATGATTTCTAGACTCCTTCACATTTGAGCAAATGGCTTTGTTAAAAGAAAGGATGGAGTAATGAAGGTGATACCTAAAGCCATAGCATCCTCCACAGGCCACATCAACTCTTTCCTGCTGCTTGTGTAGAAACAGAGAGTTATCCTGTGGGTTCTGTGGTTTATTTGCAGCCAGCAGGGTAAATAATAACTAAGTCCCATAGGTTCATGCAGAAAAAGCTTTCATACTGTTATCTTGATAGGAAAATAATCAAAAACAGCATCCACAATGCACTTTAGTTCTTAGAGCAGAAAAATGTGCTTTCAGTTTCATGGTTCTGCCCCTCTGAAATGTTGAGGAAATAATCAGTTGGCCCGTCTGAAGATTTAATGTGGGCTGCTTACACACTGCAGTTGCACACTGTCATTTTATTTTATTTTTTACAGACGAAAACACCTGTCAAGATATGGTTGATAAAGTAAAATGTGAACTGACTGAAAATCCTACTGCTGTAAATGAAAGACTAACCCTCAACACACCTTCTTCAGATACAATGGAAAATAAAGCGCAGAACCCAACCAAACAAGTTATTTCAGAGAAAGAACCGGAAACCCCCGTGGAAAAAGTTGTCAAAAGAGACAAAGCAGAACACAGCAGTGAAACAGCTCTTCACAAAAATTCAACATTCTTACCACCAATTAAGTAACATTCGGCATAAGTAATTACTGGTTCGATTTCAACACCTGCCTGGTATGTTTTGTAGGCAACCATTTTAACTGTACAATATTCAGAAACATCATTTTAAATTCTAACTCTCCACACATGGGCTATGCACATTTGTAGACCTTTTCAATGCTTATTTTAACCTAGATTAATCCAGGTAACCAAAACAGAATGTGTGCAGGAAAAACATTTCTGAATGTTACCAACATTCTTGTGATCGAAGATTCTTCACAACCCACTGCAATATTTTTAATAAAAAGGAGAGACTAGAGGTGGATTTTTTTGATATTATACTGGACACATGCATTCAAGGACTCTGGTTTCTTGGGAGTTAAAAGACTGGAAGAACCACAGAGATCATGGGGTCTGAATCTCACTTCACTTAAACCAATATAAATCAGAAATAACTCTACCGATGTTAGTGGATTTATGTTAGTGTAAATGAGAGAAGAACCAAACTCATTGTGTCTCCTCCCTCTCTGAGAGGGGAGCACCATATAGGTGTCATTGCAGCATCTCTGAACAGAATTAGAAACCCAAGTTAAGATCTAAAATGAGGTGCAGACTGCAGACCGTATTTATAAAGGGCAATGGGAGAAAATACCAATAAGCCCAGGCATGCATTACACCCCCCCTGCAGGGACCCCTATTCAATTTTTATATCAAGGCAAAAAGATAGATGAAGGAGTAAGAGTCAATGTCCTGGTGAATGAGCCCTCAAAGAGAGGCTGACTTAATTCATGACAAAAATCAGATTTATGTGATTGCCAACCCCAATCAGTAACCTTATAGCACCTACCACTATGGGGATCTTATTTCTTGTGGGGGCTATCAGAACTAGTATAATACAAATAATAATGCGGGAGCTGCCTTGCAGGATACAGGGAATCCCATCTCAGTCATCTCCCAGTGGTGCCAGAGCAGAAGACCAATTGGGTGAGTGGTTAGAGTCACACTATCAGTGACCTCACATAGGCTCTACAGGCAGGGAAATATTTCTTCAGGATTTAGGAATGATCACCCATTGATGAGCTCACAAAGGCCCACATCGGGCAAACGGTCTTGTAAGATATGGGGTGACTGTGTCATTGAATTCATGGAGGCCCCATCCCAGGTGAGCAGTCCTACCAAATGCAGAGATGTAGGGAAGGTAAAATGTCCTGCAAGGTACAGTATGATTATAGAATGTGTCTTAGAAAATGTTTGTGCTAAGTGCAAAGGTGCAAGAAACTGTTAACAGCCACTGAAGGTATGAAGGCAAGAGGATAAATTGGGCCTCAGAGAAAAAGAGAGTACAGAGTTCAGTGTACTATCTGCATGACATCAGGTTCCTGCTTGCCACTGGAAATTATAGGAAGCTGGTGAGTATCCACCTGAAATGCTGGATACCTGTTGGATGCTGCTGGTGGTTCTTGTAATACTACTGCCTGAGACATCCCTGCAACCAAACAGTGAATATCAGACTATCATCACCTTCAGAATTGTAGTTGAATGGCAAAGGGGAAATTCAGGTTGTTTGGATTTGATTATTATTCATTCTCCCTCACTATTATGCTTAGTGACTTAGATTACTTTCATGTAAAATATTGCTCCTCTACTCAGAGTTACACACTTGTGTATTTGTCTACTCCAATTTGGAACAAATTGGGGCTGCAGCCATTCTTGATTGCACTGGAGTTCCCAGAATGAAACTAAGGACACAGTTTGGCCTATTGTGTCATTGCTACAATTGTGTTCACTAGACAATCTATTTTGCAGAGAACATCTTCCAGTAAGTAGCTGTATTATATTCTCAGGTATTTAGACTGGTATCTCCCAACTTCTCAGTAAAGCCGCTGTTGAATCTCAGGCGCGTTTAATGCTCAGGGCAATGTGACATATAAACCCATCTGCATTGGAATTCAATCCAACCATCGTCTCTCACTCACTGGTACAGTATGTGTTGATGGTACTTAAACATAGTTGCATGGCTCCATATTTGTTTCTTATTTTCCCTTCCTAGTAGCTACATTTTTCATGTTAGTCATCAGCTCCCAGCTCCATCTCAACTATGGTCACCCGCGTCACTCTTTCCCGACAACTCTTCCTTTGTTAACTATCAGATTCATGCTCTGAGGCCACAGGGATGAGCATTTGGTATAAGTTCCTGGAGAGGCAGGCAAACAGCTTCACGTGCTGCCACTGCCCACAAGTTCGCCTGCAGAACAGAAAACAGTGGGCATGGCCGTCATGTGCATGTAGTCCTTCATGCAGTAAAAGAAGTCTTTAAAATACAGAACGCTCCTGTGATCAGTGCTCTCCCTGTTCTTAGGCAGAATGAGCAAAGTGAGAAATTGTTGCAAGCAAAAAGAACAGCTGAATGATCCACAGTATGAGAAGTCCAATTTACAGACTTTATTTTAGTCCTATAGGATTCAGTGTACATTATCTTGCCTTTCTTTATAGTTCTGTCTTTAAAAATGCATTATGGAAACTGTTGTCTGTAAGTAATAATAGTTCTGTGCCCTTCTGTAGCACCTTGTACTCTAGAACGAAAGGCATTTTGCAGATACAAAATAAGCACCAGAACACCCCATAATAGGTTGTGTAAGTATTATTATACAAAGTCACACAGCAAGCAATGCCAGAGCCAAGATTTGAACCTAGGAATCTTTATTTGGACTTCCTACTCTCTCTCCTATTTAAATTAAATTATCATGTATAAATTTGCTTAATGTTGTCATGTTACTCATGTAATATTCTTTAAACAATATTCTTAATACAAATAAAGTAACAAAGCAGCAGTTATTTATGCTTTTGTACCCTGGTTGTTAGATCCTGTTTTAATACTCTGAGGCCATCTAGTGTTGGATTTGGTTTGACATTTGAATTTGAGGGGTGTATTATTTACTGCAGTTGTTTATGTTTTTTGTTTAACAATATTATACCAGTTTCCCCCCTCCCAAAAGTATTACTCTAACTAGCCTAGTAGTCTGAGCACAAAGTAACATTGGAACAATCTCTGTATCTTGAACTTGGCACCTTACACCAAAAGCGAGCAGGGACAGGGTGTCCTGCATAAACAGCTTGCATAGCCCTGAATTAGAGAAAGTTTACCACTGGCAGGAAGAGAACCCAGGAGTCCTGAAACCCAGCCCCCCCATGCTCTAACCTAGTGGTTTCCAAAGTGTGGATCGTGACCCAGTAGTGGGTCGTGGAATATAAGGCACTGGGCCACCTTGCTCAGCCTCCCAGGGACTCTGGTGGCTCTGGTCAGCACTGCCTGACCATGCCATTAAAAGTCTCATCAGTGCTGTCTGGCTAAGGCTGGGTCATGACCTGCTCTTTGAAAACCACTAGGCTAGTCCCAATGTGTTCTGGAAGTGACCAGCAGCAGGTCCAGCTCCTAGGCAGAGAATCACGGGGTTCTGCACACTGCCCCCACTCCATTCACCAGCTCTGCACTTCCATTGGACAGGGACTGGCCAATGGGAGCTAGGGCAGCAGTGCCTGTGGGCACGAGCCACATAGAGTTGCTTATGTGTCTCCACTTCGGGAGTCAGACCTGCTGCTGGCTGCTTCTGGAGTGTAGCATGGAGCCAGGAGCCACCAGAGATAAGCCCGTGCCCCAATCCCCTGCCCCAGTCCTGAGTCCCCCCAGCCCAGAGCCCCCTTGCTGCACCCCAAGCTCCTCATCCCTGACACTGCAGAGCCTGAACCCCCAACCCAGAGCCCTGACCCCTCCTGTACCTCAACTCCATGCGCTAGGCAGAGGGGAGCCAGGCACTGGAGGGGGCAGGAATTGGCCCAGGGACCATGCCTCTTTCAGTGGCAGATTCTTGGATCAGGATGGGATTCATGGCTAAAACCAGCAAGAGGAAAACCCGGGGCCACGTCCCCTGGCTGACTCAGAGAGAGTAGGGACTTGACCCTGGGACTCCCATATCCCACAAGGGCCCTGGCCAGCAGTTATTTGTGATGGGGTCAAGGTCTGAGTCCATTTGTCCTTCTTCCTTCTCATTCTCCTGTAACTTTGACAGGACTTGGGGTCGTCCCAACAAGAAGCAGAAAAATGTGGAAGTCACAAAAAATTTTCAAGAGCCAGGAAAATGTCTCCCACCCACCTCCACTTGTAATCCTGTTGGAAATGTTCCCCTGCCACTTAACACTGAGATTCCTGCCAGGACTCTGAGTGCAAAGTGGGAGGTCTCTCATGGGGCATATTAAGCCATGCCAGTACAGCAAGCAAAGGATTAATACAGGCATGGCTGCCAATAGCTGATGGGCAGCCTCACCTTAGCTGAAAAAGGGCTGGGAAGCAGAAGTCTACTTGTCTAGTAGAAGCTACTTGTCTAGCTGGAGGGATTTAAGCCAGCACCCAGGGGAATGACCAGGCCTGGGTTCTTCTCCTGATCCCCTGACGGACCAGAAAATTTGAGACTCCTAGGAGTTTGAGATCCCTGGTCTAAGGTGCAGGAGCCAGGACTCCTGGATTCCACCCCGAGGATAAACGGGGTGGGTGTTATGAATTTGAATGGGCTAGGAGTCAGTAATCAGGACTTCCTGAGTGTATTAATGGGTATGCCTCTGATACCTCTTTGTGTCTCAGTTTCCCTATTTATAAGATGGGGATAATATTACCTTCCTGCCTTGCAGGATCATGGGAAGAGCAAGGTGAAGGAGTCCTGAGGTTGAAGGGATGTTTCCAGATGAAAGCTCTGACAAAAACAAAAGTGGATCCAGTAGTTTTGTTTGTTTCTTCAATTAAAAAAATATGTTCACTTAAATTCAAACTCTCCCACAATTTGATCAGGAAACAGTTAATAATCAAGGGATTTGCTCACCAGGCTTTCTTAGGACTCAGGCTGGAGGCGCACAACCAGCAATCAAGAGGGTTAGCGATCATAATTCAAATTCTGAGGAACAGAATGAACATGACCATGGACAAAAACTGGGCCAGGAAATGGTGGGTGAACCGACATTACTGTGAGAGGCAGAGTCCTCCAACAACTAGTATGGGGGAAGGGATATGGTCACCCCAAAGCCAGACAGAAACTCCACATTAGAGCAGTGAAATTCTTTTTTATCTGTCTAAACAGATGTGTGTATAGGAGCCCACTCTGTAGGTGCTCAAGGGCTGGAGCACCCACTAGAAAAATTAATGGGGGCCGAGCACCTGCTGACAGCTGAACTCTACCCCCCCCCTTCTTTTTCTCTCCCCTCTAGTACCTCTCACTCACTGGTGTCCCCACTGACTAACTCCTCCACCAGCCTTCCAGAGTACTGTGAACAGCTGATGTGCGGGATTCAGGGGTGGGAGAAAGGCAGGACAGGATGTACTTGGGGGAGGAGCTGGGGTGTGATGGGGTACAGTCACAGAAGACCTTTTGGGGGTGCTTCCCAGCGTGCTGACAAAGCCATTGGCAATCGCCTCTTTGGTCTGCAGGGCTTCTCACCACTCTGTGCTGCTGGGCCAGATCTCCTGGTCTCTCCCAGCCAAGGCTCAGAGCTGCGATTAACCCCTCCTCTCACCACGAAGAGCAATACAGATACTGAGTTGTTTCAGGTCCAAGGAGAATGTTGCTTCAGGCCCAGTTTCCAGGAACCCGACCCCCAAATGGGATCAGACCCTACCAGTTGGGGTGGTCAGATGACTTTGTAAGACAAACCACTGCTAAGACATAGAGGACAAAAGGGGCTGTTTACGGGTAATCATCCAGACATTGAGGGAAACACCTTTGATGACTCTTATTTGCACATTTTAAACCATAAACTATTCCATACTCCATATTTCTAACTTTTCATACAAGAATGATACATACACCAAAATAAGATACACAGATCCAGCAGATTGTGACATTAAGATTGACAGGTTACATGAGGTATTTTGTTCTAAGCATCTTCGAGTTGTGTAATTGTGTCCATAAGTCAATTTCATAAAGGATGGGGGGGGGCCGTGTCATGGAGTGAAGGCTTGGGGGAAGGGATGGAATGGGGGAGGGTCAAGGCAGCACAGGGGCAAGTCTTGGGGGAAGGGAGTGGAATGGAGGCAAAGTCTGGAGTGGTGGTGGGGTTCCAGATCAGGGGAAGTTGGTGCCTATGGATGTATGGGATTGTATTGCTCACATGAGGTGTAGCTACAGTGACCATATGTTCCATTTTTTTCTGGGACAGTCCCGGATTTAAATGTTCTCTCCTGGTGTCCCTATCCAGGAGGCAGATGTCCCAGAAAGCCCGTTCAGATCCGACTACAAATGGCACCATCATTTCCTGCCCTTGCTCGGACACCCTCGCAGACACCCAGCACTAGCTCGGTGCAGCAATAACACCCCACCTCTGCCCAGTACATAAGTGGCTCCCTTGGTGCTTTGCACGGGCAGCCAGGGCTGCTTCCAGTGGTGCGCAGTTTCCAGAGCTCCAGTGCAGTGCACACTGCCATCCAGCAAGTCCCCACCACCACGTGGACCCTTCTCTCCTGCTGCGGGACTGCCTCTGCCGTTCGTGGCCACCAGCCCGGCTACGCCACCTCCTCCATCCACAGGCAGCCGCTTGTTCGTTGTACAGCGGCCGCCATCGCTGCCGGAAGGAGAGGGGCACTGGTTGGAGGATAAACTCAGTGAGCCGCTTCTTGGAGCTGCTGCCGGAGTCCCGGCAGGGACCGCGCAAAGCCCAGCTGGAGTGCTGCAGAGCGGGGTACGTTTGGGCTCTGCCAGTGTGCTCTGTGAATGGCCACTCTTTCTATTCACAAGAATAGTTGAAACTGTCTTAGAAATAGACATGGTGGTAGTACTGTTTCCACGTTGTACTGTTTCCATGTTTTCCTTGGTATCACAATGAAATCCTCCATACTGCTACATGTGGCAGACCCAGAGACACTGCAGATCTACAGTATTTTCCAGTAGGGGGATGTAGGAATGTTAAACTGCTATACAACGTCATTCTACAATTGCAGTACTGTGATCCACGCAACAATGTCACATCTGTGTTGTGAGAATTAATTATTTAATGTTTAAGTGCATTGAGTATGTAAAGCGCTAAGCATTATTACTCATGACACAGACACTTCAGTCCTGACCTGCACTTTGTAAGAACTACAGTGGTGCATGTCCACACTACCCTCCCTCCATTGGTGCACATCCCCACCAGAAGCACATCCATAGACTTAAGAGGGCCAATGTGTGTGTGGGGGGTGGGACTCTCAGAGAAGGCTCTCAGCCCCACATGTAGCTCCCCATTGGCAGCCTGGCTGACCCCCCTGGACTTTGATTTCCCGCGCCCCACTGTAGGGAGCTGGGAACGTCTGACAAATAGTTGGAAGAGGGGGAGCCAGGAGCCTTTGGGAAGCAGCCAGACATTTTGGGGAGCTGGGAGCCCAGGCAAAACTCCAGCTAGAAATGGGAAGCCAGGAGGGTGCATCCCAGTTCAGAGCAAGGAGCCCAGGCAGCAGGTTGGCTTGGAGCAGGGAGCTTGTCAAGACTAACAGCCAACAGCCAAGATAAGTAATACACAGTGTCTGATCATACACTACATCTCCCTACCTACCAACATAAGCGCTACACCACTCACAGAGGTGGAGTTACTATGTGGCTACGTCTACATTGCAGGCTTCTTGCGCAAGAACTGTTTTGCGCAAGAGTTCTTGTGCAAAAGGTCTTGCGCAAGAGTGCATCCACACTGCCATGTGCTTTTGCGCAAGAGATGTGGATGCTGTCTTGTGCAAGAAAGCTCTGATGGCCATTTTAGCCATAGGGCCGTGGTCACCAACAGATAGATCACGATCAACCAGTCGATTGCGAGGCCTTGACCAGTCGATAGCGAGGCGTCCAGGCCCCCATTTTCCCCCCCAACCCCAAGAAGCCCCACTACCTACCTCCAGCAAAAATGGAGGTAGTGCCGGCTTCCCGCGAGTGGATGGAAGTCCTGCAGCTTAGCGCCACTTCCGGAGGTTCTGGAAGTGCGCTGGCTGCTCTGCCGGGCGCGCTGCGGGAGGGGGCATCAGTCCTGGAGGAGGAGCATGGCGACTTCCCTGCACCGGCACAGGAGGGGTGAGTCAGCCCTGGGGCAGGCGCGCGCGGGGTTTCCCTGTGCTGCGGGGAGGGAGGGGAAGAGGGAGGGTGTGTTTCGGCCCCGGGGCAGGCACGCGCGGGGTTTCCCTGCACCGCCGGGGAGGGAGTGGGGGAGTCGGGCCCTGCATCCACTGGCACACTGCCCCCTGTCCCCACTCCTCTGCCCCCTGTTCCCTCTCCCCTGCCCCTACTCCCCAATCACAGAACTCTGTCCCCACTCTCCTGCCACAGAACTCTGAACTCTGTCCCCACTCCCAGAACTCTGTCCCCACTCCCCTGTCCCGAGCCACAGAACTCTGTCCCCACTGGCACCTTGTCCCCAGCTGCAGAAACCTGTCCCCACTGGGACTCTGTCCCCTGCTGCAGAACCCTGTCCTCTGCCCTCCCAGCACCCTGTTCCCTCGCCCCTACACCCAGCCTCAGAACTCTGTCCCCACTGGCACCTGTCCCCTGCCAAAGCACCCACTAGCACCCTTCCCCAGTAGTATGTCCCTGTTCCCACCAACACAGTTGGGGCCACATTAGTGAAGCTTGGGGGGAGGGGGAATGGAGGAGGGTTTTTGCATCTCACTTGTGTGGCCCCAACTGACTTTTCTTGGGTCAGTGACCCCTGACTCAAAACAGGTTCCCTGACCTTCTCAGAAATAAAGACAACGCAGAAACTTTTTGTTTGACATAGTATTTTATTTAAAAATGAAGCCTGGCCAACAAACCCCAAATTGGGGCCAAGTCCTCATCTGGCCACAGCATCATAACACTCCTGCACTCCCCTTTCCCCCAAACCCTACATCTGAGCCTATCATACTCTGGAACCCCTGCCCTGAGCCCCTCACATACCCCAACCCAAATTCCTGAACCCTCACATCCAGAAGTCTATGGCTTGCTTAGTACCCTAACCCTACATCTGACCCCAACACTGCCCGGCCTGGCGCCCCCTCCCTGAGTCAGCGTCCCCTTATCCACCTTCTCCTGCATCCAGATTTCCTCCCAGAGCTTGCACCTCTCACCCTTCCCACACCCAAATCCCTCATTCCCACCCCGGAGCCTACACATCCTGTCTCAACCCAGCGAGGTTACGGCTAGACTGCAGGAGTTTTTCAGGATTCCGGAGATATCCCAGAAAAACACTTCTGCATCTAGGGATGCATTTGTCCTGCTTCTTTTAGTGGAAGAGCAAACATAATCTTTTGGTCACCCCTATATTCCTCTTTCTGCGAGGAATAAGGGGGCTTCCAAAAGAAGGGGTTTTTCTGACATTTGGTCCAGTCTAGACAGGCCAAATGTTGGAAAAACCTCTTCCTACAGAAGAATTGGGGAAAAAGCAGCAGTATAAGGGTTGGGGATAGCAAGTGATGGAGAGGAGGAGAATAGAGAGGGTGGGGCTTCAAGGAAGGGGCAGGGCTTCAAGGAAGGGGCGGGGCGGTAGATCTTGGCTTGTTCTGTCATTTAAAAAGTGATCTTGGGTGTAAAAAAGCTGGAGACCACTGTTACAGACTAACAAACCATCGTAGATGGTATCATGAGCTTTCATGGGCACAGCCCACTTCTTCAGATGACTGGAGTTATGAGTTTAGGATGTAACTCCCAAAAGATGTAAGTTACGCCAGCATAAGTGGTAGTATGCACACCTTGTACTAGACACAGCCTTGTCGCTAAAAGCTGCGTAGTATAGTCATGCCATATGTCAGAGGTGGGGAACCTCAGGCCGGATGAGACCCCCAGTTTGCCTGGATCCAGCCCCTGAGGCTCAAGGCTTCCCCACAACATTGGGGAGCCTGCACTGGCACTGGAGGCCTGTGCTGCCCCACCGTGGGGCTGGAGCACACAAAATCTACAAGTCTGCCCCCCCCAAGGCTCTGGTGTAGAAGGGAATTTGGGGAGTGTCTTTCTCCTTGGCAGCTGGGGGCCACTGTGGGAGGGGTGTTTGGGGTTTTTTTGCTTCTCACTTGTGTGCGCCCCCGACTGATTTTTCTGTGGGTCAGGGCCCAGACCCAAAACAGGTTCCGAGCCTGCCCTGGGTGTAGCAGGGCCACCCTACAGGGAAGCGCTGGCTCCACTGGCAGCGCCACCCTGTCAGCGGGGAGGGGAAAGGAGGCGGGTGGGCGGGGCCTCCATGCAAAGCGCCGCCCGCCACCGCTCGGATTTGCATACGGCCCCTCCCTCTCCGGCCTACCTGTCGCTGTCGCCCCGCCCCCAGCGCCGCTGACGTTAGCGGAAGCGCCCGGCCTGGCCGGTGACGTCGCGGAGCGGCCGGCCCGGGCCCTGGGCCCCCGGCGCCGGCGGCATGTGGGGGGCGGCTGGTGCGGTGAGTGCCATGGGGGTGGCGCTTCCCGCGCGGGCCCCCTCCGCCCGTGAGCGCCCGCCCCGCGGGGAGGCGGCTTCGCTCACTGCGCCCGGCCCAGCCCCGGCAGCGACCCCGGCAGGGCGGGGCGGGCCCGAGTGTCGCTGGGGGAAGGGGCCGTTCTGCCGGGGGGGGGAATTGATACTGGAGTTAACCCCCAGCTACGGGCCGGAAGTGACGCTGACAGCAAGCAGGGGGGCAGCGCCAGGGTCATGCTGGGTCAGGCCAGGGGCTCCCCTAGCCCGGCAGCCTGTCTGGGCCAGGGGCATGGTGGCCTGAGCTGCCCCTTGTCGCCACTCCCAGGTTGGGGCACCCTGACACTTAGGGGCCCCAGAGTATGGGGTTGTGGCCCCGAAATTGGCTAGCAGCTATTGATGGCCAGGCCTGTATTTGGTTCTTTTTTTTTTTATCCCTGTTATATATTTGGCCCTCAATAGAGATGGGAAAGGTTAACTGGTTACTTGGTGAAGCGGCCAGTGTCCCTCTAAATGGGTAATGCTTACTGGTTCTGGTTAATTTGTGACTTGTGGAGGCAGGGGCAGCTCTCTGTCTGCTATGGGCAGGGGGCTACTGCAGCACTGCACCAGGCCCACTTAGGACAAGGGAGTTCAGGATTGGGGGCTGGCCTGCAGGGAGACAGCTTTTACTGACTCCCCTGGAGCCATGTTTTCCCCAGTCTCCTGCTGCTGCCTCTGTATCTGAGGCAGCAGTGGGGTGTTGGTGCTCATGAGGAGCTGGATTTTAAACTGCTCCCTGCAAGCACCAGTTCCCACCTACCCCCAGCAGGAAAGAGGAGGGGCAGGTGGTTTTGTGGGAGCCAGTACGCAGGGGAAGCTGTGCTCTTTGCATGTTCTGATTCCCATTTGCCTGCCTGCACTGCTGCCTCTGTATAAGCATGGGGTGGGGAAGGCAGCTCTGTAGGGATTCCCAACATTGTTGGCTCTTTTTGACTAAATCACCCCTTGAAGAATGCTAAATAGATTATCATAGTTTAAATGAGTTTGTGTGGTACTAAAGTTAGGCTATACAGCAGTGTTTCTTAAACTTTTTAAGACCGAGGAACACCAAACAATAATTTTTTTTTTTATGGGGAACACCAAGGCTATTTTGTTGGGAACGTCGGGAGGGGAAGGGTTGCGGGGGAAGTTATCGAGGAAAAAAAAAGTCACCTGCCCCTTTAAGGGTGGCCATTTTTAATTCTGTTGTTCTCTGTGGCACACCTCCGACTGCCTTGTGGCACGTGGGCATGCGGAACACAGTTTAAGAAACACTGCTCTACACCCTGTAATTTCCAGGACCACTTCTGCAGCCCTTTTTTTTTTTTTTTTTAATTGCAACATAGCTATTTTCCTGTCATCTATTATCAAAGCTGATATAAGTGATAGAAACATACCACAGTCCTGCTATTTCATGAGTGTTCCTTCAGATCTGTTACATGAATACCATCTGCTCCTGGTGACCTATTACTGTTAAATGTATCAGTTTGTTCCAAAACTACTACTTTTGACACCCCAATATGGGACAGTTCCTCAGATTTGTCACCTAAAAAGAATGGCTCAGGTGTGGGAATTTCTCTCTCATCTTGTGCAGTGATGACCAATGGAAAATTCTGTCTCTGGGTTGTCTTGATTCTTGAATGCCCCTTTAGCACCTCTTTCTTTCAGTGGCCCACCTGATTGTTTGGCAGACTTCTTGCTTGTAGTGTATTTCAACCTTTTTTGCTTTAAAAAACTAAAAGGTTTTAAAGTCTTTTGTGTGTGTATGTGTTTTGGGGGGATGTCTTAAGGATTTTTAAAATCTTCTGACTTTAGCTCACCTGCCATACATATCCCCAAACACTGACTAAAAACCCCACCTTAATTCAAAACTACTTCTACAGACATTTGAGAAACCCTGCCTCAGCTATGCTCTCCCACACTTCCTTCATAGCAGGATTCTTCCCATGTAACCCATTCACTAAGGAAAGGTCAGACTACTCCTATTATTTTTTTGTATTTCATTAGCTGCCCAGAACCCCAGACATGGAGCCTCATTGTGCTTGGTGCTGTACAAATACAAACCAAAAAGACAGTCTCTGCCGCGCGTGATGACTAGAAACAGCTGGACTGTTGATTTGGTTTTATAGATTTGGATGGGAAAGCTTTCACAGAGAAGCAGATCTAGATGATTATGCTCTAGGTTGGTGTGAATTCCTTTTGGAGTTTTTTGTGTAACTCTCCTGTTAGATAAGAGTGCTTTATTTTTCAGTTTTGTGATCAGCATTGTCCCAGAAGTATGCAGCATGTATGAAGAAGCATGGATGAAGACAGGTTCAAAATTGTGGATTTCTAGTCCAATAATGTGGTGCATTAAGGCCTTGAACTGAAACTGGAAATGTGCTTGGAGGACAGAAGAGATGTACCCACAAATGTCTAGCCCAGTGAGGAGGTGGACATTGTAAAGAACTTGGGAGAATGCACTCTTTTCATGTTAGCTCCAAAATAAAGGATATTATAGGAATCCAGTCTGTAAGTAACAAATACATAGAACACTGCAAATCCACAGATATCTGCTTTATATTTGTAGATATAAGTGCAGATACCCATGACTCATTTTGGCAGTTTCAGGTATAAATTTTATATTCAGAACCCTGCAGATTTGCATTTTTGCAGCTACGTATGCAGACACAGATACAGATTTTGTATCCGCACAGGACTCTACAGATGCATACCATTGTGATCAAATCATTTTCAGGGACCAAGCAGCAAACTGAAAGTCAGAGAAAACTTGTCTTTACTGCCAGTGTTACTTCGTGATTTAACATCAATGATGAATCATACAGGACCTGAGATTTCATACTATGTTGATAAATGAGAGGACTTTGGAGATGTCTCCTATGGATGTCAACAGTGCAATGTAAACCCAGAGTTAGTGGAACTTGAATCACCTGACCAGTATTAGGGCACCCTGGATTTGAGCACCTACATTGTATTTTAACCCCGATTAAGAATTTTCTGATCCATGCTTGAGCCTAGGTGCTCTTGCCATCTATATTGCAGTGTACAGGCCTGAGTCAAAGTAACCATATTGCACAGTCCTTAATGCCACATCCCTGAAACGAGGCTGGTCTAGCTGTAGGACCAAGATATGCTGAGGGAAAACATTACTGCCTTCCCTGCACATTATGAAGGAGCAGCTCACTTTGCAAAAGGGTTGATTGGGTTACCCTCCATTGCAAACTGAGGAGGCTGATCGAGTATTTGCAAATCAATGATCAAAATGAGTTAATATAGACTTGAGTTGCTGTAGTTTGCAGTGGGGTTGTGGCTTCCGTTTTCAATAGAGTGGATTGCAAATTGTTGGGATAGAAAAGACTAAGGAAGTTATCCATTGGAATTATGGAATACTTTTGGATAACTCCCAGGACCTAAGACAAGCAAGGCTGTATCTATGTTTCAAAGCAGGAGGACGTGAACCCTGGCTCTCAGCTTGACTCGAACTTGGACTCAGTTTTGCCTTAATTTGAGGTTGGATCCTCCAGCCCTGCAGTATTTCTTCATTTTGCTCTGAGTCAGTTATACTTGCAAGAATTGTGACCTACTTGTGATGGTACTGGATATATTGTAGAATATGAGAGATACAACTGGGGTTCATTGGTGTGCTGTTGGTAGTAGGGATGTAAGCGACTAGTCGACAATCCAATAAGCAACAGCTTATCGGAGAGTTGATTAGATCCTCGACTAGTTGCTTCTGCCCCCTTGTAGAGGCAACAAGCAGGAGAGCAGTTGCTGGTGCTGGGGGGAGCCTACTTAAAATCTGGTCCCCCCCTCCAGCACCTTCTCCACACGGGGCAGGGGAGTAAAGGGGAGCAGGCGCAAGTTGGGAAAAGGCTGTGGGGCTGTGGTGCGTAGTGGGAGGACCCAACGTGAGCTGGGCCAGCTGATTCCCAGCTCGTGCCAGGTCCCTCTGCTTCGCTTTATCCTTTTAAATGTATTAAGGACCTCTGGCTCTTAATATATTTAAAAGGCAGAGCTGCAGTAGGGTTAGTTGCCGGGACCAGGAGCTAACCCCTCTGTGGCTCCCCTACTTATCGACTAATCAATGGCTTTTCCATTGACCAGTCGATTAGTTAAGAACATAAGAACGGCCATACTGGGTCAGACCAAATGTCCATCTAGCCCAGTATCCTGTCTCTCGACAGTGGCCAGTACCAAATGCCTCAGAGGAAGCGAACACACAACAGGTAATCTCACGTTATCCCTCTCCTGTGATCCATTTCCAGACAAACAGAGGCTAGGGACACCATTCCTACCCATCCTGGCTAATAGTCATTGATGGACCTAACCTCCATGAATCTGTGTAGCTCTTTTTTGAACCCTGGTAAAGTCCTAGTCTTCACCACATCCTCTGTCAAGGAGTTCCACAGGTTGACTCGTGTGCTGAATGAATAAAACTTCTTTTTGCTTGTTTTAACCTGCTGCCTATTAATTTCATTTGGAGACCTTTAGTTTTTAAGTTGTGGGAATAAGTAAATAAGTTTTCCTTATTCACTTTTTCCACACCATTCATGATTTTATAGACCTCTCTCATATCCCCCCTTAATGTCCTCTTTTCTAAGATGACAAGTCCAAGTCTTTTTAATCTCTCTTCATATGGGATCTGTTCCAAACCCCTAATCTTTTTTTTTTTTTTTTTTTGCCTTTTCTGAGAGGTCTTATTCTCTATCCCTTTTTTAATGATTCCTAACATTCTGTTTGCTTTTTTGACTGCTGCTGCACACTGAGTGGATGTTTGCAGAGAACGATCCACAATGACTCCAAGATCTCTCTTGAGTAGTTGTAGGTAAATTAGTTCCCATTATATTGTATGTATAGTTGGGATTATTTTTTCCGATGTGCATTCCTTTACATTTATCAGCATTAAATTTCATTTGCCATTTTGTTTGTTAAATTATGTGTAGACATCATAAGAATTAGTAGCTGAGCCAGGTCCATCTAGCCCAGTATCCTGTCTGCCAACAGTGGCCAGCACCAGGTGTCAGAGGTGGACCGAAGACAATGATCAAGTGATTTGTCTCCTGCCATCCCTCTCCAGCCTCTGTCAAACAGAGGCCAAGGACACCATTTTATCCCCTAATAGCCTTTATGGACCTAACCTCCATGAAATTATCTAGCTTCTCTTTAAACTCTGTTATATTCCTAGCCTTCACAGCCTCCTCTGGCAAGGAGTTCCACATGCTGAGTACACGCTGTGTGAAGAAGAACTTTCTTTTATTAGTTTTAAACCTGCTACCCATTAATTTCATTTGGTGTCCTCTAGTTCTTCTATTTAGGAACTAATAAATAACTTTTCTTTATCTGCCCTCTCCACACCACTCATGATTTTATACACCTCTATCATATCCCCTCAGTCTCCTCTTTTCTAAACTGAAAAGTCCCAGTCGCTTAACCTCTCCTCATATGGGACCGTTCCAAACCCCTAATCATTTTAGTTGCCCTTTTCTGAACCCTTTCCAAGGCCAAAATATCTTTTTGAGGTGAGAGACCACATCTGTACACAGTATTCAAGATGTGGGGCTTCAGTTTATACAGGGGCAGTAAGATATTCTGGGTCTTATTTTCTATCCCTTTCTTAATAATACCTAGCATCCTATTTTTGCCTTTTTGACCGCCGCTGCACACTGCATATTGGAAGTTTTCAGAGAACTGTCCATCGATAACTCCAGATCTCTTTCCTGATTTAGCCATGCGTAGCCAAATTAGCCCCACTCTTTACGTATAGTTGAGTTATTTTTTTCCCGATGTGCATTACTTTACACTTATCACATTAAATTTCATTTGCCATTTTGTTGCCCAATCACTCAGTTTGGTGAGATCTTCTTGCTTACAGTCTGCTTCTGTCTTGACTATCCTAAACAGTTTGGTATCATCCGCAAACTTTACCACCTCACTGCTTACCCCTTTCTCCAGATCATTTATGAATAAGTTGAACAGGATTGGTCCTAGGACTGACCCTTGGGGGACACCACTAGTTACCCCCTCCATTCTGAAAATTTACCATTTATTCCTACCCTTTGTTTCCTGTCTTTTAACCAGTTCTCAATCCAAGAAACATCACTAGTTAGTAGCTGAGCCTATGTCATCTTCCCAATTGTCCAGGGGCTTTGTGTCTACGTTGAAGGGGAAGGGGAAAGATGGATTCATTGAGATGCTCTCTAAGTGAGGGTCCTCAAGAAGAGGTTGGAGCCATTGCCACCTACTCCAGGTATATGCCCAGGGTAGGAGCACTTCATGGTCAACAATGTTGGAAGCTATCTGGGAATGTGTTTACTGTTTGTGATGGAATGTGTTTTACGCTGTTTGTGATAAAGGTTTGGGGTTTTTTAAACAACTACCATGGGTTTTATGTCTGTGCTGTAACCTCAGAGTTGATTGTGAGGCATCCGTGATGTTCACCATTGACATGTGATTTTGGAGTTTTGTTGTCACTAGTATTTAAATATTTTTGCATAGGAATAAGAGGTTGGGAAGGTCATTTGAATTGAGTATGTTCTTTTTGAATACTGGGTAGGCTATTACATTTTTCAAGGACAATGGGATACCTGCATTTATAATTTCCATTTATAAATTTTAAGTTTCTTTTCACTAACTTTTGCAAGCCAAGATCTGGTATATATCACTTTTGCATGCAGAGGGTTAAATGTTTGTAAGGGCTTGTAAGCATGTTGGTATGTGAGAAGGACTCTGCTGGGGAGGGTGTGACAGTTAATGTTGTATGGTTCAATTCCAGATTTTCAGCCTTAGCAAGTCTTCTCACGTTTGTTTGATGATTTCTGCAAAGTAGGATGAATGCTCTGTCAGTGGTTGGGGCTTCAGTCTTTCAATCTTGGTTTGTTGATGTAGAATAAATAAGTTGTCAATTTCTGAGACTGTTTATTCTTTTTCTATGCTAACTCTTTTAAAGTATACTGACATCTCTCTGTAACTACACTTAATGATTAGAATGCCACTTCTGTTATGCTGGAGATGAAGCTCTGATTCTGTTGCAGAGAAAGAAATGAGGTCTGTATGTTCTTGTCTCCAAATTCCCAAACAATGTAAGTAGTGTTGATTGGAGACTTACACATTTTACTGGCATATCTAGCAGACTAAGGTGTTTTTCGAATGTTTACAAATAAAACAGAAAAATTCAAATATATATAACATTGCTAAGCATAAATATACCTAAGTTCAAGAGTACTAAATTAGTTTTCTTTCAACTTGATCTAATGAGATCTGTGATACAAACCCGTCCAAATTTGCCATGTCTAGCTTCATCAATGTTTGAGTTATTCAAGCACAGCATTTCTGATAGACCTATACAGGCAAAACATGTTCTGTTCTCCCTCTCCTCCTGCCTTAATAGAATTAAAAAAAAAAAAGCTTTTTTTGTGTTGGCTCCATCTTCCCTCCTTCAGGTCTCCCCTCTTCCCGATATAGATTTAAAAAAAATACTTTTAAAAAGAGGCTGTTAAATGAAAGCTGGAATTCAACCTTAACCTCAGACAAGACCAAGGAAATGCCTGTTGGACGGTAAAAACAGTTGGAAGGTTAATCAGATGATTACATCTCCCTCAGTGGGAATGTGTTTACTGTTTGTGATAACAGGTTTGGGGGAGTTGGGGGAGTGGATAGAACCCTGTGACGGACTGGGCCGGGTCTGGGCACTGCTCAGGGCGTCTGCTCAAGGTGAAGAGCTCAAAACCAGGGCTACTTACAGCCCCTGTCTGGAGACCTTCCCAAACAGTCCACAAACCAGTCACACTGAGCGCTTCAGCTGCCAATCCGGCCAGCAGGAAGCCTCACGAGCAAAACCCCTCAGACACACCAGCTCTCCCTGTGCCACAGTCAGCCCCAGGCCTTACACACAGGTGAGGAGTTATAGAACCCAATCTCACCCACCCCGAACAGGTTCTCCCGGACCCAAAGAACCAGCCACAGCTCCCTGGTCAATTTACACTTTAGATCTTACCCACAAGAGCATGCTGGGCCAATCCTTTAGAATAGCCGTGGCCGACCTGCGGCTCGTGAGCCGCATGCGGCTCTTCCACTTTCCCCCTGCGTCAGTGCGGCTCGCGAAGCTGCCCCCGTGGCTCGCGAAGCTGCCCCCATGCCCTTGAGAGTGGCACCCGCCTCCCGGCTCTCCTGTGCTCACTGGGGCAGGGGAGCCATCTGGTGCGTTCAATATGGTGGGAACCTGCTGAGTCCAAAAAGCATAGAAACGTGCTTCTCGCAGGCCTTTTTTTTTTCTCTACAACTTTTGGTGGCTTCCTTCCCTCTCCTCCTCCCCTTACAACTTTGCCCTGGCTCTTCACGCTGGATCCACTAATATCTTGACTCTTTGTCCGGAACGGGTTGGCCACCCCTGCTTTAGAATCTAAAATCTAAAGGTTTATTAACAAAAGAAAGAGAAGGTTGAGAGTAAGGTTATTAAGGAGAATACATTACATGCACCAATCACCAAGTTCTTGATGCAAGCCCGTATCAGAGATGTTACAAACTGCTATCTTAAAAGTCTCTGGTGTACGTCCTATTTGAGGATGGGTCGACAATCCTTTCTGGCTCTCTGTTCCTCACAAGGCTGCATCTAGAATCAGCAGCAGAATTGAAGACAAAATGGGGTCTGCCTCATGGCACTTTATATCCATTCCTGGTACCTTCCAAGCTGGAGGTCAAGTGACCTATCCGTGTGTCCCATGCCAGCAGCCATAAGATACTGACTGGTTTGCAGGTTTCCAGATGCATTCCTCAGGTGTGTATTGGCCACCTTGAGAGCCATTGTCTTTGGGGCCCTGCTAATTATCATAGTCATTGACTGAACAATCCTTCTTTACAACAAGCAACCCAGGCCCATTGCTCTGTCTCAGACAGAGAACATTCATAATACCAGCACAGAGTCCATATTCATAACTCCATATATAAACATCACACAAGTACATGAATAGCATACATAGAATCAGTAGAACATAAGCTTTCATTTGACACCTCACATGGCCCCCTTTGTATAGACTTTGGGGCAAACACCCCCCATGTGTGCAGCAGTAATCTGGCTGCTCCCCTTAAAATCCAATAAAGTGACAAACCCCATCTGCTTTTGTGTGTCTAAGTAGCAGCAATGTCCAGAAGCAGTATTTGTGTGTGAGTGTTTGGCTAGAAGATTTTGACCTTTTCTTTGGACTCTGCTGTGATTATCTGTGCCTCAAAATTAGATTACGTTAACCGGCCTCTTTGTGGGACTAAATTTTGGAGACTATTCAAAATCTCAGCTTGCTTGACTGTGTGTATTGATTTAAATAATCGTCAGCAACCTTCATTTAAATAAACAATTTTAATCTTGTACTTGTGTTTATACTTTTGAGTTATATATAAAAATTCCTGCAGAATGACAGAATGATGCCATCACATCATCTTTGTCCACAGGAGTCAAGCCCCACCCACTTCAAGCCTGGCCCTCCCTGGTGGCTGGGTGGGCAGAGCCCAAGCCAGGGCTGTCACGGTCTCAGCCTTGCCCTCCCCGGCAGCTGGGGTGGGGGAGAGCCAGGGCTACCTATCCCCACAGAGAGGGGAGTTGACGAGCATAGCAAGCAGGGGGCAGAGCCCCCTAGTTTTCCTAAAGAAAGATTGGTTGACTATTGTAAATATATATACTTTTTACACTAAATTTTGTTCTGCTTTTCGCTAATTAGGAGGATATGCTGTATCTATACATATTTACTTGTGCAATTTATATAGCTTAATTTACATTATTCAGGTTATTTTTTTTTGTTAGAAAATAGTAACGGATATATTTCTCATTTACTGCTTGATTTATTTTAATTTGTAAAAGCTTTATTTGAATGTAAACTGAGTCAATTAAAATTGCACAAAAGCAGCATTTACAGATTATAAGTGAAATAAAACAGCCTTAATGTGCTGGACAGATAAAGAAAAAAAGTTCTTCAAAGCATATTTGCATTTAAAACTAAAAAAAGACTGTATTGCTGTCATCAGTGGATTGATCAGATTATTTCTGGTCACCATATCTTTCAGGATTTTAGAACTAGTAGATCTCATTCTCTCTTACACATTTTTATTCAGAGAGTAGGGGAATGGAGGTGGGGAAACTAAGCTTTCCTGATTTGAAACTAAGCTTTCCGTTGGCTCCTTAACTGTGAATGAACTAATCATTGATCTGAATTAGTTGACTAAACGGAAAGAACATATTTTCCTTGTACCTGCAGAAGAGCGCACATCTGTCAAAAGCTGATTTAGCACTTCAACGGACTCTGATTTCCGGTACTTAGGTAGCGAGCTCTACTAGTTCAATAGTATGACTTGCTTGAACATATGAGAGCTAATGTGTGCTTCTTAATATTTTTATGTAATTTAAATTATTTTAGTAGATTGTAGCAAATTTAAACTTTATGCCTTAACAGAGGTTGTCATAATTGCAGATTTAAATAGGTTTATTAAAAAAATCAGTATTTAATTTAAGCAAAAATATAGATTTAAGTTTTGAAAAATCTTTTTTTTTAATTGGGTATTTATTCATCCAGTTCCTTGTTCAACAGTATTTTTTACAGGTGATGTGTTAAATCTGTGTTGGATTCTGTCTGTTGCCTAGTGAAATGTAAGGTATCAGTTTTTAATTGAAAGAGCCTAAATGGCTGGGATTACTGAACTGAAGACATTTTCCTTCTTTTGTGGCATTATAGCAAGTGAGACTTGTAGAGCTAGCAATAGCCAAACATAACTGGAATTGGGTTGCAGGTAGGGCTTCAACTCCAGGACTCACTCTCTCTCCTTGGTTGCACACAGCTTGAGTCTGTTGACTTTCAGGACATTCTTAAGGCCTGTATTTTTTTTTTCTTTCAGGAATTTAAGAAAGACATGGATGGGAGGGGTTTAAGCATGTTTATGGAGCAGTATTTTTTAAGCTAGAGAGATAGCAGAGTGAAGAAGTGTCTAAGGATATGGTACCTGCCTTTCTTGCCCTATACATTAACATTTAATAATCAGTTTTCTTTTTCAGTTGTGTGTTAATTTAATAAATAAAGACAGAGTGGGGTTTCTGAAAAAACAGATTTAAAGAACTAGTGGATTTTCACATGAGATTTTTTTGATATTTCAGGAAATGCTTCAAAGAGCACCAGAAGAATTATCTTCAAAGATGGAGATTCCTGAGGAGGAGATGGATACATCTGATACCCAGTGGGGTTGGTTTTACTTGGCTGAATGTGGCAAATGGCATATGTTTCAGGTATATAAACAGGGAATTACGTTATCTATGATAACTTCCACGTTGTCAAATATACTGTATTTAAACATTTAAAATGTCTTTTCTGGTTTGTTTTGAAGACTGATTCAAACACTCAGTGTTCAGTTAGCAGTGAAGACATTGAAAGGAGCTTCAAAATTAACCCAGAAGGCTCTGTTTCTTTTACTACTGCAAAATTTAACTACAAGTTAGACTTTTCAGGTATGTTTTTTTCTAACAATGAAGTATTTATATATTTGTTGGCTTCTCTCGACAAGAATTGACTAGTACATATTGAATGCCGTTGGCCTCATCCAGCTCTGGTATTGTAGTGCTAAAAAAGCATGATTAGGACAGCCTTCTTTATATGAATGTACATGTAACTACCTCCATAAAATGTTAAATGGTTCAGCCTTCTAGCTTTGTTGCTGTAAATGGCATACCCTGTTCAGTAACACTGGTGTTTGTCCTGTCTCCTCTCACATGAGATATGAGTGGTACTGTACCATATGCTCAGAAAAATGAGAATACCAACAGTTTAACTTCTGAATATCCAAGCAGCAAATGTTGCAGAAAACAATTTTCTGTCTTCTGCACAAACTCCATATAAGTTATGTTGATAAAGTGATTATATAATTCAGCTGGGAGATACTTTAACTGCCTAACTCTGTTATATTCTTCAGAGCATCCGATATAATTTATTTGAAAATTATTTTAGATCAGGACAAGCAAAACAAGGCTTCTGGGCCAGATCCATTCCACCAACATTCTGTGGCCCATTGGGAGCCTCGGACAGGTTCACTGCCTGCCCCATCCCTGCACACTACTCAGAGCAGCCAGCTGTGGGGGTCATGTGTTTCTCGGAGTGCTGCCATGAGCCGGTGGCAGGAGGGAGGTGTCATGTATTGCCCCCACCGTCAGCCCAATCTTGCCACTCTCGTTGGCTGGAAAACAGCCACTCGGAGCTATCTGGGTCACATTTGCAGGGCAAGCAGCGCTCAAAGTACTCTCTCCACCCCCCTCGCAGCACTCAGAGAAGCACATGGCCACTGCCACCTGCTGTTCCGAGTGCCATGGAAGACAGGGAGTCTGCCTGAGTGACCTGCTGGCTGGGAGACACCTAGATATGCATCTTCTAACTAGTGTCTGTTTCTGGCACCCCAACCCCTCTTCTATACCTCTACCCCCACATAACCCAAATTCTCTGCACCTATGCCCCAAAGTCACCACCTAAATCCCTGCACCTCTGCCCCAGGTCACAACCACCTCCCAGGCATTGCACCCCCTCCTACGCTCCTCCTTCAGGTCAGAATCCTCTCCTGCACTCATACCCATACCTCTTTCTTGGATTTGGTACACCCTCATGTATCCCATTTCCCTAGTCCAGGTCACAGTTCCTCTCCTTCACCCAAACTACATCCCAGACACTTTCCTATAGTCCATTCCCCTACCCCAAGCTCTCTTCTGCACTTAACCTCACCTCCTCCATTAATATCTTGGAAGAATACGTCTCTTGACCACGTACCAAATTCTTGGAGTGCCCCGCTCCCCATCAAAAATTATTGCCTACTCCTGCTCTAGGTAAAGCTCTCTTATGTCTGTATTGTATGTACTCTTTATCACAGGTTACTATTGGTTTCCAGCATAGTTACTATGTAGTTAATTTTAAATACATTTATTTGTGTGGAAAGCTCTGATGTAGTAGCTTCTCATTCTAAAATATTTCAGATATTTCACTTACACTTTCATCTGTTTTTTTAGATTAAAATGGTCAAAGACCTGTCTTTATGCTAAGGTGATGTAGGTGTTCAATTTTGCAGGTAGCAGCCTATAGTTTTGTAGTGATGGAGTGTTATAACAATATGTACATTCATGCAATATTTGTTTAAATACTTTTTGTAATAGCTTGTTTAGAGATTACTTTTAAAAAGTAGATTTTTGTAAACTTTTTAAATCTTGAATCTTTGATTTAAAATGCTAAAGGAAGCTTGTTAACCATAACATAATTTTCACCATAGTGTGAATGTAGTGTCACATTTATATTTAAATGTGGTACAAAGGTGTTAGTTTCTTCACTGCATTAAAATGAGAATTTAGATGTAGAAGTCCAGAGTTTAATCCTGGCTTTATTAAAATCAGTGTGAATTGCGTTGAATGTGTCTGGATTTCACCACTAGTGCATATGCATTGTCTGTCTTAAATATATTCTTAATACTAATTCCCATTGTATATGGGAATATGCTAATGTTTGTGCACTCTAGTATTAGTAGTATTGGAGAATAATGTTTTGAAATGTTGCTCTTAAATCTTAACTAGTTAACATATGAGACAGTAATTCCTATCAGATAACTATAAAAATGTCATTTTCTGGGAAATTTGTGATGTCTAAACACTTTTTATTTCTGTAGATTGAATGTTTCTGGAACTCACTTAATTTTCATTTTATATACAGTGATGAAACAGACTAATCTAACTACTGGAAAACAGCGTCCAATAAAGAGAGCTCCGTTTTCTATCAGTGCTTTCAGGTGAGAACTAAAGATGGTTCATTGTTGGTTTCATTCCTCTAGTAAGATGAGCCAGAAACATTTAAATATTTCTTCATTATATTTTATCCCCCTCAAATTAAATTTGAGGAGGCAGATTACAGAAGGAAAGTGAAGGAGGAGGAAATCTGGGAGAGGAAGAATAACAAAAAGACATTGCCTTTTAGAGAAATTAAGTAACCTGGGAAAAAAGAATAATTTGCCAAATATATTAAACAGTAAGGCCATGTTTCCACAAGGTTCTTAAACACATGTCCAACTTCAAGCATGTGAGTAATCCTCTTGACATACTTAAGTACCTTGCTGAATCAGAATTTAACACTAGAGAAGCATGAAATAACAGCCATTGCCAGAGAGAGGAGTTTGGTCATTATTTTTAATTTTCTATTTTAACTGATTTTAAAATTATATATTAGATTAAATTATTTGTATAAATCAACCCAGACTAAGGGGTAGATTAACTCTTGACCTGCACCTTTTGTAGCTAGTAATTTATACCAAAGTGGACATAAATCACTATCAAATCAGAATACAAAGGTGATTCTGGTCCTAGGAGTGCAGTCACCTTGAGTTCTGAACATTTGTGGTCTTGCATTTTGACCAGTCATTAACCATAAACTGTGGAGATGTGTTGGTGTTTGAGGTTGTTCAATAAATAAAATAACATACTCTTTGCATTGCTGTTTCCTTGGTTGTGAGCAGCTGGGTTGTAGGGTTTTCAAATGCTTTTTTAGAACTTTAAAGATCAAAATTTCAATCCAATTTCACTGTCAGACAGAAGTTGTCCAGCATTAGGAACTGTAATATAAACACAGTCTTCGTACACTGAAATTCCAGAAAAGCTTCTATTTTTAATAGTTCAACTGTTTACAGTTCTTATATTCTTTAATCAGTATAATTCAGTCAGCAAGTGTATATGTGCAACTTTGGAGCATTTCCCTTATATGTGTATGTTTTTTGCTCACATTCTGTAGTAGAACATGGTTCTAGCATATCTGTTAGTAAAGCTGCACAGTATGATACCAAAGGAGATGCACATGTTACATTTTTTATGCCATTGTATAATTGAATTTGGTATGCCATGTGTAATACTGGTCCCTTCTTTTTCTGTGCTGTTATATCACTTCTAATTTTCATTACATTGCCTAATTTTTCTAGTTTCTGTGGCTTGGTATTAACATTTTCATATATGGCATAACTGTTAAAACTATACATCATATACATTAGAGTCAGGCCATAATTTTAAAACATGTTTACCTAAATTTAGTCATCTATATCCATGTTTAGGTACTTAAAAGAGTTGGTGTTTGGAGATCCTGACCATTTTCCACTCCTGTTGACTTCAGACCACTTAAGCACCCCCTAAATATAAATTGATGTCTTATCTTTAGGAGTCAAATAAGAGTTATCCTTGATATTGCTGGAGTTACTATTTGTGTTATAGCCTGCTGTCCAACATTCTGCAATTTTGTTTGGGTGGATTGCATAGTAAAAGTGTTTATTTTTACTGCAATTTACATAATAGTTTTCAAATTGTAATGATCTACCCAATATTAAGTATGGCTAAGAGACCTCTTACTTCTCCCTGCAAATTAAAAATAACTGTTCACAGTTTGAATCCTTGATCAGCATCCCAAGCGCTGTGTCAAATTATACATTAGTAACACATTCTGTACATAGTAAGAATCCTATTGCAGGAAGATAAACTTTTGGGCGTGATTGTTTTAACTTCTGTTTTTGTGTTTGAAGTTATATCTGTGAAAATGAGGCTATTCCAATGCCTTCACACTGGGAGAATGTAAATCCAGAAGAGCCATATCAGGTAAGATCTGTTATGATATAGAACATACACATGATGAAAGAACAATGGACCTCAGTGAAACTATACTAACCTCTCTTTTTCCAGCTTATTCCTTTGCAAAAACAAACAAATGAATATAATGAAGTTTCTAGTCTCTTTGGGAAAACAATGGATAGCAACCGAATTAAAAGAATTCAGAGAATTCAAAATCTAGACTTGTGGGAGTTTTTTTGCAGGTGAGATTATTTCTAAAACAAACATTGTATTAGGTCTGCTAATAGAATAAATCTCTTTTAAAGGCATGCAGCAGAAATATTTAAATGCATCTAATTATAAAACTGTTGGAATACTTTTGTAGGGTCTGCATCCTTTCTGCAACTGGTCTCTTTCTTCTTTTGCCTAATTTGTCCTGATCTTGTGTTGATAGTCCTATATCAGCATTCCTATTAAAGATCCTAATTTTTATAGGTTTGGAATTTAATGATACTTCTATAACAGCCATCGGATAAAAATGTTAAGCTACTTAAAACTTGAAAAGCAATGCGAAAATTGAAAAGCACTGTTGCAATAAAATTCCATTTCAGCTGAAGTTTGAGATCAAATATTTTACAAAATTGTAATTTAACCGAAATAGAATCTTCTTAAAGGCATGTGAAGCATTCTTTGTTTCAGATTAAATTTTTATTTTGGTCATTGAAGTCAGTAGCTATGACCAGGGCTCGACGATCGTGGCAAAAACCACTCGCCAGCCCCGCACTGCGCATGCGCGAACCGCTGGTGAACGGGGCAACTGGATGAAATCTACTCGCCACAGGCGAGTAGATAAGCAGATTTGTTGAGCCCTGGCTATGACTTAACGTGCACATGGAGCAGGCTTGTGGAGTAAGAAGGTGCCGTTTTAAAAAATTCCTTCTCAGACTAGAAGTGCACTTTAAATTGAGTAAGCAGTGTTTACATTTCCTGATTTACCAGTTACAAAAGTTACACTTTGATGTAAGGGATTAAGCACAATAGCATAAATTGTAGATTGGCATTTGTAACCTTTGCCATTTGCTGTTGTAGTGTTACATTATTCCAGGAATGTCATCTGTTTTTTCCAGAGACGGATCCAAAAGCCTTTGTACTTTGAAGAAGTTTGCATCCAAATCTGATACTGAAAAATGTTTCTAATTTTCAGTAGTCGTATGAATGATTTGATGTGAGCTTGTTCATTATTAAAGGAGTTGACTGTCCCTAGCTTATGTTGCTAGAAAGATTTTTCTTGATAGACAAAAAAATACCAGATTTTACCTATGTTTCCTGATCACTTTTCATATATCAATGCTGTGATGATTCTTTATCAGTTGGATGATTATTCAAAGGCAGCACCAGCCAGTACCCTCAGCAGCATATGAAAAGGAAGACTAAAAGCACAGCTACCTTGGCATGAAGGGTGACATTAGATTGTTTTCTAATTTTCTCATTGTGAGCTGGCTAGTAGAGGTGATTACAGCCATTGTTCACAGAACATATATGTAGTGGATCTCAGGATATTGTTATAGTGGAGTGAATGGGTCGCAACAGACTCCTTGTACAATGAGCTTTCACAGGTTTGTATTTAAGTTTCTAGTGACAAAAAATATCCTCCTGATTTGTTAAGTTTCTCACTTTACCATCTTCTCTTTATGAATCGTATTGTAGGGTGAAGTGTCTGTTAAATTTAGCTTTCCTGAACTACTACAACAGTGTTAAAATTTTGTGCTCAATGGAGTATGAAGGACATCATCTAAGTCCAGAAATTACTTGCCCTTATTTTTCCACTTCAGGGAAACATAAAGATTTGTATAAAAGTCCCAAGGATGGGTATAGAATATTGGCAGTAGTCTCAGAGGCTCAGCTACTTTCCAGGGTGAAATAAAGTGTTTGGCTTTCTGACCCAGACCGTGGGAGCATCATTATGAACAAGGGATTATTACCTAGAGATGTCTGTAATGGAGAGAAACGAGTCTCTGGCACTCCAAATTCTTTGTTGTATCCTTATGAGCAGAGTTATGGTTCTCTGAGCATATTGTATAGGAATAGTTCTCTTAGGCTACGTCTACACTACAAGTTTTCTCGGCAAAAAATATGATAATGAGAGATTCATTTGGATGAGTTGCGATCTCATTTGCATATTTTCTGCCGATCCGTTTTTGCACAAGGGGTTTTTGCACCAAAACAGGCAGTGTGGATGTTTTCTTTTTGTGCAAAAACCCCTTTTACCGCAAGATTGGTATACCTCCTTTTTTGGGTCATAAGGATCTTGTGGAAAAAGGCCTTAGAGAATCAGCAATGTTCGAGCTTAGGGTTACGAAGGTTTAGGTTCCATAGACGTAGAGCAAATAGAAGACATTGAGGTGTTAAGGATGCTGCCGCTACTTATATTTCCCTTTTTTAATAGGAATGCAAATGATTGGTCTTTCTCTTTTTGTTTTGTTTTTTGTTTTGTTTAACACCTACTTATCCACCCACCAGGACTGGCTCTACCCACCAGCCTGCTCTTATTGTAAATATTAGGGTATGAAATTTACTTCTATTTTTTTTTTTAAGTATTAGTTTGTGATTGCTGGTGGGAAATATGTAACTTGAGGACATTGATCTTTTGAGTCATTAGAAGCTCACAAAGCGCGTGCTCTTGGAGAGATTCATTCAACCAAAAAACTGTCTTAAGGGTTTTTTGCACTTCATGGCACCATCTCTCTTGTCTACTGCACAGTATTGTGTCATTTGAGAATAAAAATTACATCTTCTTTTCTTTTCCCTTTTTCAAGATATATTATTTCACTGAATAGATAAGTAGTTTAATATGAACCTCGTGTTCTTGAGAGGATATGATTGGATAGTTATTTTACCCTGCATAATATTACCCTCTTCATCATAACTCCAGTTTTGGTTGTTGGCTATTAAAATTTTGTGGAGACTATTGATTAGCAACTTGTTGAACACTGCTATGCAGAACCTATATAGACCATAGATAATTCACTGTGTAGTTAGATTGCACTAGCTTTATTTTTCTCTTTCAGTCTAGCCATCCCCACCTTGCTGAGAGTGGTTGGTGATTGATAATTTTACATTTTTGTGCAATTTGAAATAAACTAATAAAATACATCTTTCAGGCCATATGCTGCAAGATTCTGGTCTGTCATTCATCTTGTAAATGTACTTCTAAATTTATCAAGGTGATAGAATGGATTGGAATGTATGTCATCAGCATGCTGGTGAACCTTAGTTCTGTATCTCTTTCATCAGACCCAGCTGGTATGATTAACTGACTTTCCTAGTGTCTAGCTCAGAGTGGATCTTCAGTGAAAATTTAGCACTCTGAAACTTAATCCAGAGAAGACAGTGGGTAATGGAGATAGATTGAGAGAACGAGGGCCAGTGACATCTGTCCATTAAGTGAGGGTGTTTACTTGACCATCTGTCAAACATATTTTTTAAGATGGGGATGATATCTCTGTTGGTGGGTTTGGCCTATAGCCTGCATGCTTTTTTAAAAATAAAACTTTTTGAAGATGTCATATGTACTGAAAATTTCTTACCTAAGTAAATTACTTTGGGGTTTATATGGCGGAGTGGCAGTAGTTCTTATTTTGCACCACAGACTTTTTAAAAACATTGTTTGAATGCTTCAATACAAAGCACTTAAAACAACAAACGTTTGATTTTTTTTAAAAGCCCTCCTGACAACCTGCATTTTGGTCTTGAATGATTTGCATCCATATGTTAAATCCCAAGAAAAAGTTCCTTTAATTGCTTAGCTACTGTCCTGCTAAATACCATATCCGTATAGCAATTCTTTCTTCACCTAGGCCAGTGTTTCTCAAAGTGGGCCACGAGCTCCCCTTGGGTGCAAACGGCAAACTGTGGTCAATGGGAGCCGTGAGGCTCCGGGGCTGCAGAGCCGGTAAGTAAACAAGCCGGAGCAGCCTGTTAGCAGCTTTCTCAAAGTGGTCCACAGCCCACTTTGAGGAATAGTAATAGAGATGTAGCCGTGTTAGTCTAGTTTAGCTGAAACAAAAAACAGGACTATGTAGCACTTTAAAGACTAACAAGATGGTTTATTAGGTGATGAGCTTTCGTGGGCCAGACCCACTTGATCTGAGGAAGTGGGTCTGGCCCACGAAAGCTCATCACCTAATAAACCATCTTGTTAGTCTTTAAAGTGCTACATAGTCCTGTTTTTTGTTTCACTTTGAAGAACACTGACTTAGGCTTTTGTAATGGTTGTTCACCTTTTTCCTTCTTTCTGCTCGTTCAATGCTTAGTCTGTACCATAAAGGATCTGACCCTTAGTTCTTCTGCACAGAACTCCTGTTGACTTGAAGAATCAGTGTAAGGGCTTGTCTACACTACAAAATTAGATCCACCTAAGTTAGATCAACCTACATCTGCCACAGTGATTTAAATTGGCTGTTGGTATCCACATTACTCTGCTTCTACTGATTGTGCACATCCTCAGCAGGAGCGCTTGTGCTGACTGAACTGGAGCATTGTTGAGGCACTGATAGTTGCCTGGGGCTTACAGCAGGAACCCCCTCACCTCCACCCTGGGGCTCATGAGGAGATGGTTCAGTTTCTCAACAGGGAGCTTAACAACTGTGAAATTGCCATTCTTGTAAGTTTCACAGCTGCTGTTATTTCACATTTCATCTCAGGCTTTGGGCACTCCATCCCTTGTGCAGATCAGGCCTAAGAAACAAACTACCATATGGAGTGATCTAATAGTTTAGAATTAATAGCCTGAATTAGTTTGGTGTTTAAAGGCAATAAGAACTACTAGTCTCCCTCTTCAATTTTGATTTGTTTGTATTGTGTATGTGAAAAATTACCTTTTTTCATGGTCAGGTCCAACATATGCTTTTTTAATAGTTTTCAAACTTGTATTTAAGATACATTTTTATTTTGTATTTGGCTTATTGTGTTTTAATCAGTATTTTAATATAAACTTTTATAATTTGTAAACTTGTTTTTAGATCTGTGAGACTTTAATTTTTAAACTAAAATGGCTCGTTACTGGGTATTAAAATGTATTTTTTTATAAAGCCATTCATAATCTTCAACATTCAGAGAGTGACATACTTGAGCTTTGCTTTTTTTCTTTCTATGGGTCAGTGTTAGTGTGAAATGTCAAAAAGAAGTGTTTGGTGCTACTAACGCTGTCACATGATTTTAAAAATAGTCACAATTAATCATAGTTTTAATAACATAATTAAGCAATAGTCGAATACTAATTTAAATGTATTAGATGTTTATCTACATTTTAAAATGTATTGATTTCAGTTACAACACAGAATACAAAGTGTACAATGCTCACTTGATATTTTTATTATAAACATTTGCGCTAAAAAAAGAAATAGTATTTTTCAGTTCACCTCATACAAGTACTGTAGTGCAGTCTCTTTATCATGAAAGTACAACTCACAAATGTAGAACTTTTGCTACTCAAAAACAAAACCAAAAAAAAAAATTTAGAGCCTAAAAGGCAAAACATGAAGAAGCATGCAAATGTTGTTATATCTGGCACATACTTTGGCTGCAACAGTGCCATGCAAGGCCTGTTCTAACTTTCAGTGACATTGTAAGTAAGAAGTGGGAAGCATTATCGCCTGTAAACAAACGTGTTTGTCGTAGCAGTTGGCTGAACAAGAAGTAGGACTGAGTGGTCTAGTATGAGGTGAATCAAAAAATACTGTTTGTTTTGTTCATTTTTGCTACAGTGCAAATATTTGTAATAAAAATAATATTAAAATGAGTACTGTACTTGGTATTCTGTGTTGTAATTGAAATCAGTACATCTGAAATGTAGAAAAATATCCAAAAATAATTATAAATGTAAATGTGTATCATGTCACATTGGCAGTTTTTGTGGATTTGCAACCTTAGTTTTGTAATGTTATTAACAAAAGGTTTTCCTCCCTGTTACTGTGTGAAAGACAAGTCTCAGAAAGGTAGCTGTGTTAGACTGTATCTGCAAAACAAGGAGTCTTGTGGTGCCTTAGAAACTAATAGATTTATTAGGGCATAAGCTTTTGTGGGTAAAACCTACTTCATCAGATGAATTGCAGTGAAAATTACAGAGGCAAGGATAAATATATCTGTATCTATATCTATGTATGTACTAGTAGAACAAAAGAAGGGAGTTACTTATCCAGTGTAGGACCAGTGTTAATGAGGCCAATTCAATAAGGGTGGATGTGGCTCACTTGTGAATAGAGGGGAAATTGCCTTGGTAGTCAGATTACCAGTCTAATCCTTCAGTCCTAATTTGATTGTATTAAATTTGCTAATGTATTGCAGTTCTGCTGTTTCTCTTTGTAATCTGTTTTTGGAAAGGGTTTTTTTGTGTAGCCATCCTTGTCTCTAAGATGCCACAGGACTCAGTTGTTTTTGTATGAAAGACAATTAGGGGCACTGACTATACTGAACGTGTTGTCAAATGAACAAAGTGGAAACAATTGGTTTTTTTCCAATTATTTATTTATAGTAATGTTAAATTTTCCTTACAACAATGGTAGGTCCATGACGTTCAGGAGAGGAGGTGTTTTATGTGTGGTTTAAAAAAAAAAAGTAAAAGCTTGACACTTTCTCTCTTAAAGCCATTGTAGGGTACATCTAGACTGCATTGCTATTTCGGGATACCAAAAGTATTCCAAAATAGCAACACCATGTCTAAGGAATGCATCCGCTATTTCAAATTTTTTTCAAAATATCGGACGCGCTTTTTCGCCATCCCTGTAAACCTCGTTCTACAAGGAATAAGGGATGGCTTGAAATAGCACTTTATTTCGAAATTTGGCGCCATGTAGATGCATCTAATTTCGAAATAGCCTCTTTTGAAATTAAATTGAAAAAAGATACGCAATTTGCATAGCACAAATTGCATATCTTTTTTCGATTTTAGAGTACAGTCTAGACATAGCCTTAGTTGGTAAACTGAGAGCTATATTTGAGAAGCAGAATCAACTGTAGTTACTTCTCTCAAATTCAACTGTTGCAGTATCATTTTTCCCCTCAGCTTCTATGTGACTCCAGTTTGATTACAAAAGATTTTGTAATGCTATGGTTATTTTTGTAGGAAAAAAGCTCAGTTAAAGAAGAGACGAGGTGTCCCTGTCATTAACGAACACATGTTGTTTCATGGCACCAGCAATGAATTTGTAGAAGCAATATGCATTCATAATTTTGACTGGCGAATAAATGGTATACATGCTGCTGTGTATGGAAAAGGTAAGAGGTAATGATTACTGCTTGACTATCACTAAGTAATTGAGTAACACATTTCTTTTGCACTTCTCTCTCTAAATAAATCAGAATGTGTGTCTCAAATGAATTTAGGTCTGTAAGACATTGCTGATGGTCTGTGGAGAACTGTTTAATCTGGCTGTTCCTGCTAAATGTGATTTTTAAAAGACAGTTACAATATACAGTATGAAATAAACTATTTCTGTAATTGTCACAGTTGGATGTTATGCAGTGCCATGGGAGAAGATAGTCCCATGACCTGCAGATAAATCATTCATGGAGTAATCTCCCTACTAAGATGTGGTTCACACTGAAAAACCTTCAGAATCACTGAACTAGTATAATTCTTACAAGTGCTGTTGATTGATTATGAATATAAAACTGAGGTGTATGGCCTGATTCAGATCTTACACCATTTTGATGTATTATGGAATCAGAATTAGACCCCCCCAGATTTCACAGTGAGACTTATCATTGGGTGTAATGTTTGCTGTTTGTTCTTTAAGGGACCTATTTTGCAAGAGATGCATCATACTCCAGTCGTTTCTGCAAAGATGATATGAAGCATGGAGACACTTTTCAAATCCATGGTGTCAGTCTACAACACCATGTGTTCAGAACGTATAAAGTTATGTTTCTTGCTCGTGTTTTAACTGGAGACTATGTCATTGGAGATTCCAAATATATGAGACCTCCTTCAAAAGATGGAAGCTTTGTGAACTTATTTGACAGCTGCGTGGATAGTACATGGAATCCAAAGATCTTTGTTATCTTTGATACCAACCAAATCTACCCTGAATATTTAATAGAATTCTGTTAAGTTTTGCCAGGAGACAAACTGAGCATTAGGTTGGTTGTGATGGATGGTCAGTATCTTTTTGCAAAGGAAATATAACTAAAAAAATGTGTAAATACACAGTGGTGAGAACAGACATGGAGATGTGAAGGAAAATCTGGCTTACATCTGTAAAATCCTTTTGGCGTAAGGTTGGTTGTCCATTTGTTGGTCCTGTAAATAAAACATTGATGCTTTTCACATGTAGGGTTTATAAGAAATTTTAATATGGCTTAGTTAAGCCTTAACTAACGTGGACATTTAATGTCTTCAAAGAATTCTTACTGCTATACATTTTTAAAAACTACACGTGTATTTATCTATGTCTAGAAATATATTTATGCATATGATACAGTTTGTGTACATGTGAATAATCTTTTATAAAGATTTTATTTATAATTTTACAAAATGCAGGGGGCTTAATGGTTATTGGCATGCCGCAGTATGCATTACGTGTAGAGTGGAGTTTAAATCTACCAAACAATACATTTAGAAAAAGCAAAGATGTGGAATCAGTCTGAACCATCTGCTGGGACTAAATCTAGATACCTGTATCTCATACTGCTTCAAGCAACCTTGCAATAATGTTGCGCAACCTATAAGTGAAGTCTGGTTGTGACAGAATGAGATATCTAACAGCAGTTGCGGTCAGTAATTAGGTAGGTATTTAACCTTAGAGTCACGTACTAGGATCTCTTGTGTGATCTATAGATTTGTTTAATAGTAAAATGTGTTTTGTCATCCCTCCCTCCCCTTTTTGTACAAAACTCATATATAGCTGTCTTCTGTTTGTATGCTGCTATCTTTTTAAACTTTGGCTGCAATTTTAAGATGCACACAGTGTTTGTGACTTTTTTTCCATTGAAGCTAAAGAAAGTTCATTGAATTCAGTGGAAACAAAAATTAAACCAAAATGGAGGGCTTCTAAAAATTCCATCTCTTAATTGTTCCCTGTGTTTCATGAAAGATTTCATTAATACTTATTTGTGTTGGTTTTATGTGAACCAAGTTTTCTTTTCATTTGCATAGATGCAGAGTATGAGCTGGTTTTGTCAGGTAAAATCTGATTGGGGAAAAGAAGAGGGACCAGAAGTGGCTAGAAGAAGAAAGATCAGAGAGATCCAAGTTCCTGAAGAATGCGGACTGAGTACTGCTTTTGAGGTGTTAAATGAGAAAAACTACTTACATTGGTTCTCCCTAATGAGACTTCCTCTCTGGATCCCTGCTGTTGGATACTCGCCCTGTTACACAGACCTTCGATATACTAAACATTGTGTTTGCTCCCTCCAGTGCCACAAAGCTTACTGCTAAACATGCACAGCCTGGCACTATGATACAGCTATTAGTGACATGTATTCCCTCCTTCCTGTGTTTTTTATCTACGCCTGTTCATGAAGTCTATCAGTTCTTTGTGTTCTTTTTAGTTTCTTAAAAACTTTTCCCTGACTTATCATCTTCAGCTGTCCAGGGAATTGTCTCCTTTTGTGCATGTACAGTGCCTAGCACAATGTCCCTCCTGAGTATGAGCTCTGGGTGTTACTACAAAAGCAACATATGATTGATCTAGAACAGCAGAACTTCACTAATCCACAGGCTTTGTAATACACATGTGGAGGGGCACACATAAAGGCTACATCTACACTATGAGCTACGGGTGTTAGTCCCCTGCTCATGTACACATACTTGAGCGAGCAGGAATATAATGGTGTAGCTGTGGTAGCAAGGCTTGCAACAGTGGAGGAACAACTAAGCCAGGCCAGTGTGAGAGCAAGTACACAAGAGGAGGGAATAGCTCATAGTGATCCCTCCCAACTTATCAGAGATTTACTGGCAAATGCTGTATGGTGTCCTCATACTAAGTCCTCTTTATTTTTACAAAATATTCTACAATACATGTATTTGGATATGGTGAAATAATAACAAGTCAAAATTTTAAGAAGTTGTGCCCTTTTGTTTGTGCACTCACTAATTTTAGTAGGGCCTTTTTGGCTAAAGGTAACCAACACATTGGGTTTTAAAAGGTGTTTGGTTGCCATACGCACAATATCTGCAGGAAATCAACATGATTTGTGATTACCCTGCTTTGGCTAATTTATACCTGTATTATTTGTCCACTTTACATGTGTGTGTTTGGAGGGGGAAGGAGGGAGAAGAGAGGAAGCCTTAATCTCACCAGTCCAGAGTGCAATTGAAAGAATTTTCAGCCAGTGTTCATTCTATCAGTTTTTTGTGGAGAATCATCTTCATCTACATTGCTAACTCTTGATAGCTGTTTCCTCCATGTAGGCAGCTAGAATGCAATGTATCAAGCTCTAGCAATGCTGATTGGTAGTTCTTAGTTGTAAATCACAAGAAGGAAGTCCATGACTGCAAGAAGGAAGTCTGTCATTTGACTGAAATAACCATCACCACTGAGAGATTCTATTTTGTGTGTTTTCATACAGAGTGTCCTCCAGATCCTTACCATGTCCAATTCTAGCTATCATTTTTCAGAGGTCTCCCCTCTGGAAGGGCCTTCTGGTACCTAGATTTTCCTTAGGAAACACTATGGCATTGAGGCAGTTGGTGCAGCATGTCCCATGTACTGGTTCTCACTTGGCTGCCTTTGGGGCTATTTGATGTTGAGAAAACATTCACCCTGTCCATTTGTCAGACTTCCTGCTCAGCTTCTGACTCTCTTGCGTTCTTCCCTTTTTTTTATCAAGCACAGACTGCATTATTGTGAGAAGGGTGCTAATCTTGGCAGTAACTAAACAACTGGTAAATTTTCGAGGAATTATCTACCTTTGATCATCCACTAGGATGAATCTCAGGAAGCGGTGAGTCCCCAGTAGAATTTTGAGAATCAATTACACAAAAAGAAAACATTGGGTATGTTTGATGTCTAGGTTGATACTACTAATTAACTTGTGAGACTGACTTTTTAAAAGCTCTGTTATGCAATGTGGCTACCATATATTTTTACAAATGCAAAAAAAAAAGTGCATTAATATATAGCACTTTGAAGGTCTAAAGTTGCTGTATGCCTATCAACATAATTCCTTTCTTTCTTTAAGTAGGGGCTCCAGATTGAGTTTTGGCGCAGAAGAAAGTTTAGTGAAAGAAATGTGACCCAAAGCAACAAGTACAGGGAAAAGACGGAGGGGAAGACTAACTGAAGAAACAAAGCTTGGAATGGGTGATGTGACAGTAAACTAAAGATGGGGGGTGGAGAGTATAAAGGAAAAGTGTGACAAAGCCCTCCTTGTAACTTCTCCCAAACCCACCTCTGTGCAGGCTTTCTGAATGCTCCACTTCTACCTAATATGCTTTGGTGTAGACGGAGCACTGCACTGGGAGCCAGGAAGCTTAATGTGGATCTCACTATATATGTCAGGTAAAGAGCTCAGAGTAGGTTAAAGACTCTGATCTGACCAGGAGAGAAATCCCCCATGGCAGGAGCTGAGGAAGACTGTGATAGACCCCTAGCAAGAGATTTATTAGGGGCAGAGCCAAAAAATTTGTAGCTGCCATAATTTAAACCTCCTGCTCCCAACCTGGGCTGTCTGAATTACACTGGGTGCCTGTTGAGCCCTCTGCAGCTGCCAAAATTGGGAACATTGAAATCCATCATCTCCACTCACCCTGTGCTATGAGTTCTGTGCTGAGCAACATGCCTATGGCAACATTAAGTACCCATTTTGATCATTCTCAGAGGGGGAGCTGTGTTAGTCTGTAGCTGCAAAAACAATGAGGAGTCCCATGGCACCTGAAAGATTAACAGATTTATTTGGGCATAAGCTTTCCTGGGCAAAAACCCACTTTTGACACACAGGATTTTTGCCCACAAAAGCTTATGCCCAAATAAATCTGTTATTCTTTAAGTTTCCATGGGACTCCTCCTTATTAATACCCATTTTATCACTGTGTCATAATTGACAATCCTTGCTGCTGAGAAGTAAAAACTATTCTGTTTTATATTAGGGAAGTCAGAACGATTGTGATGACATTGTTCTAAATGTTTCTGCTTTTGGAAGGGCCAGTTCTACTTACCTGTGAATGACACTGCTTGGAGAAAGTATTGTTATTAAATTAAATAGTTAGCTTGTGGTGTTGTACAGTGCAGTGGGCAAGGTCGGTCCCTAAACACTTATGTCATAAATCTGATTAATAACAGACCAATATAATAAACTTCCTCTGGCTGTTTGAAAAAGTTCCTACCAAACAAGTTTGTAAGATTATCAGTTTCCCTCTGACCCATGAGCCCTTTAACAAATACACTGCATTGTAGTGAAAGTGAAATATTGTATAGGAACTCTAATTTAAAAGACCCATACCACTTTAGAAACAACCTCACTAAAGTCCTATGACATAGGTAAATAGTAGAGTGACCCTTCCACTCTCCCTGCAATGCCACCATTTTTTAAATGGAATACAGCGCCTATACAATCCAGCAGAGTAGTACTTTACAGCAGACTCACTGGATGTAGGCAAAAATACTGTTTTCAGTACAAATTTCTGGGGAGGTTAGATAGTTTATATGTGATTATATAAAAATGAATTTTTACGATACACCTCTTTTCTTATGATCTTTAATTACAATATGTTGGCAAGACCTCAGGTTTATATCGTATCAAAAGGACAGCACCCCTAGCAGTATATAGCAGTGTTTCGTCCAGTGTGTCGTGGAGAACAACAGAGGGTCTTTGGTGTTCCTCATAAAAAAGAATTGTTTGGTGTTTCTTGGTCTTAAAAAATTTAAGAAACACTGGTATATAGTGTGCTAAAATGAAGTCAGGGTTAGTACAGGCTTTAAGGGAAGAGTAGCACTTACTGAATGACTGATACTGCTAGATTTTCATAGAATCTGTTCTATCCATATGATGATCCAGCTTACTTGGAAAAATCTGAAGGAGTATAGTTGCAAGGTGAGACATGAATAAAAAAATGTAGATAAACTCAGCACCTGATGGAAGTCTGAGTCTGAATGGGCCCTGAGAGAAGGGGAACAGAGCAGCATGAAAGTAACAAACTAGGTGACATTTGAAGAGGGAACATTCTGCCTTTTTATTTTATTTTTTTTAATGTATTATGAGGGGGTATAAATTAACCAACTGATGGCTTATGTAATTTTGCTTTGAAAAACTTAGTGGGAACAAGCTGTGTTTTTGAGCACCAGAAGCATAAATGCACTTTGAGGAAGTTTAAAACAAACAAAACTAGCAGGTTTAAAACAAGCGGAAGTTTTTCTTCACAGTGCACAGTCAACCTGTGGAACTCCTTGCCAGAGGAGGTTGTGAAGACCAGGACTTTTAATGGGGTTCAAAAAAAGAACTAGATAAATCCATGGAGATTAGGCCCATCAATAGCTATTAGCCAGGATGGGTAGGAATGGTGTCCCTAGTCTGTCAGAGACTGGGAATGGGTGACGGAAGAAGGATTGCTTGAAGATACCCTGTTCTGTTCACTCCCTCTGAGGCTTCTGGCATTGGTCACTGTCAGTAGACAGGATACTGGGCTAAATGGATCTTTTGTCTGACCCAGTATGGCTGTTCTTATGTAGGAACAGCTCTGGGGCATTGAGCAAAGATGCTGGGAAACAAAAGGCCATATCTTCAGGAGGGCCAAGTCTTGATTTTTAAGTGTTGGTTTACATAAAATTACACAATATGTTATTCCATGTTCTTTAAGTTACTGAAAAGAAGTGCCAGTTTATTCAGTAACCCTAATTAACTGCACAATATTGTGCCAGTTTTAACTAATTACAGATAAAGTGCTTGAGTTTTTTAAAAAACACTTTCTAATCCAAATCAGCGTATTAAATCTTTTTTGTGGTTATTTTTTGTACATTAAAGACTGATTGGATTATAAGAGTGCTTCTGGTATTATTTAATACAGGGGTTGGCAACCCCCAGCACGTGTTCCACAAGTGGCACATGAGCCAGTTTTCACTGGCATGCAGTGCGGAGCTCATGCCGGGGCTCCAGCCTCAGCTGCAGTAACAGCTCCGGCTTCCTGCTGGGGTAGGAGAGACACGTGTGTCCCTGGTGCTGCCCCTGCTTGGCCTGGGCGTGCAGCTCCCGGGAGCTAAGGGGTTCACCCCCTCTCCCAGCTACAGGCTCTGCTTCGGGAGGGGCGGGGCTGGGCCTGCTCTGCAGAGCTGGGGCTGGGCGGCCTGCACACGTGGCACAGCGAGACCCAGGCTGTGCCATACTGCTCCCTGTGGGCCATGTGCAGAGCCCCCCAGCGCTCCGCTGCTCTTGGCTGGGCTGGAGCCAGCTGGGGCTGGGCAGCCCTGTGCTCTGCCTGCCCTAGCAACATAGCCTCAGCCTGCAGGCAAATGGCTGGGCGGGGTCAGGTAGGGAAAACACTCTGTGCCCCCCGCGCCCACCAGCACTGCTCCCCTGGGGCTGCGAGTCCCAGCGCTGCTGTCCTGCCAGTGGGGGTGGAGGGGTGAAGAAGGATGTGGGGGCAGGATGAGAGGGAGCCAGGGATTACACTGAGAGGCATAGAGCAATGCAGGGAATCAGGCTGGGGGGATCATGGGGCTGAGGGAAGATGTGTGTGTGGGGGGGAGGGGGGCTACAATTTTGCTTTGCAGAAGCTGCACTTTCCTTTACTCCCCACTTCTTAGCCTCCCTCCCCAACTAGCTGTTTGGCTGCATTATCACCCTTCCACCTTTTCTGTGTTACTCCTCCTGCCCCAAACTCCCTCTCATCACCCCACCCCCCTCTTCTGCCACCAAACTCCCTTCCAGACTCTGCCCTCCTCACCTGTCCTGCACCCCACCTCCCACCCAGATCCTAATTTATTTAAATTCAACCGTTCTCCCCAGCTGCAGCACTAGCAAAATGGCTGGGGCGTAATTATGTAATTAGTGGTGAGTTTCCATTAGCAACTGATAGTCTGTGGAAAGTTTTGCATTGACCCAGGTCGTCCACAAAGTGCATGGTGGAGGGAGCACCTCTCTTCCCCTCCCCATCCTGGGAGAGCGGCACAGCCCAGAGCAGGAGGGTTAAATCTTGGCATGCCACTTTGGAGAGGTTGCTGACCCCTGATTTAATAGTTCCAGTGCTGCCTAGTTAAACAAATATACCCCCAAATTTCCCAAATCGTACCTTATTTTTAAAAAAACCTTATCAAGGCAAAGTCATGATAAAATGTAACATATTGCATTGTTTATTACTCATTCAGAATCAAGATAATATTCAAAGAACCTGATGAAAGATTGAGGCTTGCTGGCTAGGAGGCAGTCTAAGTATGCTAAAAATAGTGATCAAATTTTCTAATTGACTATCTTCTCTTGTGTGTACACTTGGTGTGAAAGATTTTCCATTACAAGGATAATCTATATTTTACCATAATTCCATAGAAGTCAATTTTTTTTTCCTACTAACCAATAGCAAGAGCTGCTAACATTAAAAAAGTAGCTTCGGGGGTAGCTGAGTTAGTCTGTACAGGATAAACTTAAAAAACAACAAATGGTCTGGTAGCACTTTATAGACTAACGAGACATGTAGATGGTGGTATGAGCTTTTGTGGGCACAGCCCACTTCTTCAGATGACCAGAGTGGGCTGTGCCCACGAAAGCTCATGATACCATCTACATGTTTTGTTAGTCTATAAAGTGCTACCAGATCATTTGTTGTTTTTTAAGTTTATTAAAAAAGTAATTTGTTTTAATTTGAAATGTAGATCCTTTACTAGAGCATTAAATAAGCTGGTCAAGGGTTCGGTAAGAATCTGGGATTTTGAGATCAGATGAATCTCTTTAATAATCTTTTCCCAAATAGTCTAATGCTTGGACACAACCACCACATATGCAAGTCTTTCCCCTCTCTCCCTGCAACTCCTCCAATAGCAAAATGATGATTGCTCTTAATGAGTCAAATGCCACCTTAGTACAGCAACTAAGAAAAGTTTTCTTTGTTCTTCAGATGCTTGCTCATGTCCATTCAACATAGGTGTGTGTGCCTGCCACATGCACCAGCGCCAGAAGTTTTTCCCTATACACCACCCATAGGAACTAGGGTCCCAAGCACCCCCTGGAGTGGTGCATGCATGCCGTGCTATGTAGGGTACCCCTTGGTCTCTCCTCAGTTTCTTCTTGCCGCCAGTGCCAGTGCTTGGAACAGTATGCTCCAGCCTAGACTGCAAGCACTCCCTTTGCACCCAAGTTCTCCATTAACAAACTGCGAAGTACCTGTGAACTGTTAATCTTCTACCCCGTGAAGACTCTGCATGGGGGACAGGCATGCCCCGCTCCCCTGCCTTTGAAGTCGGTGCTGCCGATTGCAGGCCCATGCCAGTTAGCAACCCACATGCTGACTGTCTACGTTTCCTGGGGGAAGGACACTTTTTGAACAAGTGTCGCATTTGCAGGTCCTTCCGTCCCAGAACTATTAAAGAGTGTAGTATCCGTCTCAAGGCGCTCTTAATGGAGTTTACACTAGCCCCTCAAGATCAACTGTTGGACTCGGTACCAATGCCTTGGTGCACAGCACACTGCTGACATCGACGGCTCAGCACTGTTTGTTGCCCATGGCCCTGGCTAAGCCTGTTAGGAAGCCAGGAAGAGACAAGTCCCCTTGCAAAGATAAGGAGAAGAAAGGTGACCAGCCAGTGGACAGGCTAGAGACACCTCAAAAGGCACTGAGCCTAGCATCCAGGTCGCTATCTTTGTGTTGGAGGTTTGTTTCCCCTCCATGGCAAAGGCCTTCCAGGTCATGCAGGACATAAGCCAGTACCACCCCCAACGCCGACAGGGCTCCGGCACTGGGGTAAACCTCTGTTTGTATCCTGATTTCCGGGCACAGTCCAATCCCACTTTCTTCCGGTGTCCAAGAGAAGAGCACTCCAAAGTCTCCATAGGCATGATGCATGATCTTCCACGTCGCTGGAGTCGACGCGCAGACCTGTGCAGACACGCGCCCTCTGGCTCCAGAGGTGCTGAGGAGATAGTGGCTCTCCCTACTCGCCGCACCACCAATAGAACCCCTCTCCACATACCCTGGCACCGAGCCTGTCCAGTCATAAAAGCTCGTCCTGCTTCTTGTCCCTGTCCCAGCACTGGTATGCTGCCCTCGATCTCAAGGATGCCTACTTCCGTATCACCATCTTTGAGGGCCACAGGTGCTTCCTGAGATTTGTAGGTGGAAGGAACCACTTCCAATTTGCAGTCCTGTCCTTTGGACTATCGATGGCCCCCAGGGTTTTTACCAAGTGCGTGTCAATGGTGGTGGTATACCTGAGGTGTCAAGGTGTTCAAGTGTACTCTTACTTGGACAACCATACTTAGTCATCAAAGGCCCATCAAGGCAAAAAGTCCAGCGTGACGTCCATCTCCTCCTAGACACGTGCCATCAGGTAGGCCTGCTAATAAAAAAGAAAAATCCCTCTTGGTACCTACCCAGAGGACATAGTTCATAGGAGCGGTTCACTCCACTATGGCCAGAGCATCGCTCTCTCAAGGGGAATTCGAGGCTCTTTTGACCCTCATGCTTCAGTTCACGATTGCCCCATGTCTACAGCGCGAGTGTGTTTACAGATCTGGGGTCATATGGCGGCATGCACGTACGTAGTGCCCACTGGCCAGATTTGGGATGAGACCTCTCCAGCTGTGGTTGGCCTCGGTATATATGCCAGCACAACACTTCCTGGAGAGGTGTCAAGGTGTTTGTCCTGTTTGCCCTGGCCTGGTGGACAGACCCAGGCTAGGATACGTTGGGTGTTCCATATCATCCCCAACTGCACTCGAGAGAGCTGGTAGCTAACACTTCAGACTGCGGTTGGGGAGCCCACATGCGGACTCTTTGCACCCAAGGCAGGCGGTCCCTTTCAGTGAGAGCGCTCCACAAACATAAAAGAGCTAAGGGGGGGATCAGGCATATGTGCAAGGTGTTTCTATCTCACCTCAAGGGCAGAGTGGTGCACAGCCTCACAGACAACACTGCCACCATGTACTACATAAGCAGACAAGGAGGAGCCTGGTCTCCAGAGCTCTGCAGAGAGGCTATGAGGCTCTGGGAGTTTCACGTCCTGCACGACGTTATGCTGGAAGCCTGTCACCTCCCAGGGGTTCGAAATGCGATCTCACACTGTCTCAGCAGAGAGTTCTCCTCTCACCACGAGTGGGCTCTCCACCTCGAAGTGGCTGCCTCCTGTGTCTGGGGCTCACCTCTAGTGGACCTCTTTGCAACGAGAGACAATGCGAAGTGCAGCCGGTTCTGCTCCCAGTTTAGCCTGCAGAAGTTTGAGGGACAAGGCAACTGTGAGCTCATCACACCGGGCTGGCCTCACCAGCATTGGTTTGTGGTGCTGATGAACCTGCTGTCCTGCACGCCCCGGAGCCTGCTACTCAGGCTGGACCTGCTCTCCCAAGACCAGGGACGCTAGCTCCACCTGAACCTCAGCTCGCTCCACCTGAAGCGTGGTTCATCTGTGGTTGAACCCACAGGAGCTAGTGTATTCGAGTGATGTCCAGAGGGTTCTCCTTGAGCGTTGAAAGCCCTCAATGTGGTCCACCTATGCTGCCAAATGGACCCTTTTCTCTGTAGAGGCAAAACAGCGGGGGGTGGCTCTGACAGAGGCCTCCCTTCAGGAAATCCTGGACTACTTGCTACTCCTGAAGTGGCAAGGCCCTACCTTGGCTACCATTTAAGTTCACCTGGCGGCCATTTCTGTGTTTCACCAACCTATGCAAGGTTGTTCAGTGTTCTCCCATGATGTCACCTCTCAGTTCCTAAGGGGCCTGCAGTGACTTTACCTCCAGGTCAGAAACCCTCTCCTGCAGTGGGACCTGAACCTGGTCTTGACGCAGCTCACGGGCCCTCCATTCAAGCCCCTGGCCACATGCCCACTGTTGCTACTCTCCTTCAAGGTGGCCTTCCTGATTGCCATCACCTCGGCTAGGCAAGTGTCGGAGCTCCAAGCACTGACGTCGGAGCCGCCAAATACCCAGTTCTCCAAGGACAAGGGCCAGCTCTGGCCTCATCCAGCTTTTCTCCCCAAGGTGGTCTTTGCTTTCCATGTGGACCAAGACATTTTTCTGCTGGTCTTCTACCCAAGCCTCTTGCGAACAATGAGGAGAGGCGCCTCCATGCACTGGATGTGCGTCAGGCTCTGGCCTTTTACTTGGAGAGGACACATTCCTTTCGCAGCTCTATGCAGCTGTTTGTGGCTTATGTGGGAGGGGGTTCCCCCATTTCCTCCCAGCAGTTGTCTAAATGGATTACTTCCTGCATCCACATGTGCTATGAGTTGGTGGGGGCCCGGCCACCAGAGCTGATTAGGGCCCTCTCTAGCTCAGGCTTCCTCGTGAGCTTACCTTGTGCATGTCCCTATCCAGGACATCTGTAGGGCGGCGACATGGTGGCTGGTCCATATCTGCATGTCTCATTCTGCCATCACACAGCAGGCCAGGGGGATGCCACTTTTGGCAGGGCTGTACTGCAGTCTGCATTCTCATAACTCCTACCCACATCCTCAAGACACTGCTCACAGTCACCTATATTGAATGGACATGAGCATGCACTCGAAGAAAAAAAAGACAGTCACCTGTAACTGGTGTTCTTGGAGATGTGGTGCTCATGTCCATTCAACCTCCCACCCTCCTCCCGTCTGTCAGAGTTCCGGCAAGAAGGAACTGTGGAGGGAGGGGGCCTATATAGTGTGGCATGTGCACGTCACTCAAGGGGCACTGGGGATCCCGGCCCCTATGGGTGCTGCTTACGGAAAAACTTCCAGCACCGGTGCATGTGGCAGGCACACACACCTATGTAGAATGGACATGAGCAACACATCTCAAAGAACACCAGTTACAGAACAGATGACTGTCTTTTATGAGCTATACAAATTGAAGATGTAATCCCCTTTAGTAATGCAGGAGCTAGGTCCATTTCAGGGGCAGCTGGTGTTGGCTGCCCAGCCACTGCCTGAGTGGGTGGGACTTCAACCCACCACCCTGACTCTCACTCATTCAGATTTATCCATTCCCTCTCCCAGCTCTTCAACTGAATTGTTTTCTCACCAACATATTTTTCAGTCAAAACTGTGCGTATCTTAGAAACTAAACGTTTTATTCCATCTTGCTCCTGTATCAACATCTCAAAAGCGGCTACAGGTATTTGGGCTCTAACGTGTAACCACTTTGCTGTAGGGTGGCTGCCTTCTTTTCCACACATTTTTGCCAGTGTCTATTAAGATGTTCAGAACACGGTGGCTGTACTGTGTAATGGATGAAATGTACTTAAACACTAGGTGGCATGATCTCACTGGAGAATATCTTGTTTGCACAAAACTCTGAAAACTATGAGCCAAATTCTCAGGTGAGGCTAGAGGGAATCAACTTTGATGTAACATACACCTTGCATCGACTGGAAGGACTAAGTGTGTCATGCCTGCTTAGGCTACTTCAGGTTTACTACTGAGGACTCTCTGACTGTTACCAATACACAACCAGTGGGGCTGACAGCCACTGCGGGCCCTGTGCCAAGGTGTGTGGGGCAGCTTCTGCCCTGGAAGGGATGGGGCCTTGGTTTGAAGGGGTGGGGCAAGGGCAGCCAGCCCTCAGTACTGCCCGGGCCACTGTGCGTGCTGCCCCCACCTTTGGTGTATTTGCAGGCAACTTACACTCATCCTCGTGCATCACCTCCAAATTTTGCCCTGTATGTTCTGCTGCACGATGCGTGATCACCTCCTGAATATCTTTCTAAGTCCTAGTGCTCCTACACTGTGACCCCACAAGTCCCTCTGTACCAAGCAGGAAGGGCACGCCATATTGCAACTGACATACTTTGTGCCTCAACATGTTGTTAACATGATATTAATTTAAAAAAAAATTCATATAATTTGAAAACCAAACACCCTGCTGATCATTACTGCCATTGTGAAACGTAACAATTCTTGATGTGAAATTATGGCTTTAAAGAGCCCCAAACAGAGAATCAAACCAAGGTAAAACAGGTTTTTTCTTAGATAGTGCAAGTATATTTACATACAAAATTAGCTTGATGTCTTTGTTTACAATTGGGAAGAAGACTGCTTAAAACTCAAGATGGGGGAACGAATCTGCACCCCTGGCCCTTCAGACAGAGACAATGAACTTTGGGGAGTGTGTAGACCAGCAAAAATCCATTTGGCTGATCTACCACCTGAGAGACCAAAGAAGACGGTGCTTTTGTTTATGAAAGATGTTTCTCCTGCTAAACTAGTCAGAGAAGGCTGACAACTTGGTGTAAGAAACGGTCTTAGCAAAGCTATATCTTGATAGAACTGAGATACTAGGAAGTGTTTGGTTTGTATGCTTTCGTATCTTTCACTTTGGCTTGAAATCACTTCAATCTAGGGTCTTCTTCCTAGTTTTACTTGAAACCATCTTAGTGCTCTGTACAAAATTTATATCTGCATCTGCAAAAATGAGCCACGGATGTGGCTATCTACGGATTTGCAGGGCTCTGTGTGTGGGTACTCTAATGCATGCTAAGAATGTCCTCTGCTGGTGTAGCTTAATGTACTGCCAGTGTGCTGTAAGCTGTTGCACACGAAGGCACTCTTAAGATATGTCTACACTTAAAAAAAATGGCAGCAAGTTTCAGAACCTTGATGATGGGTGCATGGGGGGGTCTGGGCTATAGGGTTAAAAATAGCACTGTTAAGCACTGCTGCTCTGAAATCTGGTGAGGAGGCTCCAGCCCAAGCAGAAACTCTAACACTGTTATATTTAGCCATATAGCACAAGCCCAAGTCAATTGACCCAGACTCTGAGACTTGCTGCTGCATTGTTTGTTTTGTGCTACATGGACATACCTGTTTACATAGGGCTCATCTAGACTATGCGGAAGATTCGAAAGAGGATATGCAAATTCCCGTGGATCTCTCTCGAAAGTGAAAGTAGTCAAGATGCGTTTTTTCTGGCAAAACCCCGCCCCTTTATCAAAAAGCCGCATAAACCTCATTTTTTGAGGAAAATCCCGAGGAATTTGCATATCCTCTTTCAAATCTTCTGCGTAGTCTAGATGAGCCCATAGTCAGTATATCCACATGAACAATTAGTGCGAGGCAACTAGTACACAAACTACCGTGGGCTTTTCCCCATGCAAAAAAGCCCTTCCTAGGATAATGGGGTGGGTAGGGCTTGTGTCCATGGAGAAGTGGTGTTCCTTGCGACTCAGCTAGGGAGAATATTGGAATAGGTGAACTGGAATAGGTGAATTGGAATGGTGTACAGTCAGGGCTCCTATCTTCCTTCTGAGCACCATGCCAAGTATTTTCACCAAACCCCAGCATAGCAGCCACTCCCCAGGTCACAGTTCTGTGAGAACTGTGTCCAAAAATGTAAAAGAAATCATTTTAAATCATACTAATTTTTTCTGTGAGTTATGCCACATACATGTACATTGTAGGTTTATTACTCATTCTGGAAACTATTGAACAATTCTGAACTGTTACAGGAGTGTGAGGGAAACAGCAATTACAAAAATCAGTGGGAATGCTATGTTAAGTGGCAGTATAGTCTAGTGACACAGTCACCAGGTTAGGACATATGTAGATATAGGTTCAATTTCTAGTTCTGTTATCAGTTTGCTGGGTGCCCTTGGGCAAGTCACATCTCCCTGGGCTTTGGTTTCCCCACCTATAAAATGGGGATCATGATACTGAACTTAAGGTGCTTATGTAAGTGCTAGATTTTATTACCATGTTTTATTTGCTGTAGAAGTCATGGATTGTTGTAAGTAAGGGCATAATGAATAACAAAAATGTGATTAATTGGAATAGAAATAAGAAGCCTAATACAGTACTAAAAATACTTCTCTGACTTCTGTTTTAACTACTAATATAGATCTCTATTAATATCCAACTCAAAATTGATAGGATCTTATGCTTCCTTAATAATCTCATAATTAAAATATTTAAATCACCTTTGTGGGTGTAATTTGATCTAAATAGAGATGGAGGATATTTATACATGAGGTAAGGCCAAGCCACAATATTGTGATCCAGATTCCAAACTCATAGAGCCGTGATGTTCTAGTGCAGTGATTTTCAATCTGGGTATATGTACCCTGTGGGGAGTATGCAGAGGCCTTCCCAGAAGAACATCAACTCAGCTGGATATTTGCCTAGTTTTACAGCAGGCTGCATAGAAATCACTTGCTAAATCAATGCAAACTAAAATTTTATAGCAACAATGGCTTGTGTATATTACTCTATAAACTATACACTGAAATGTATAGTTGTATTCCAATTGGTTCATTTTATAATACAGCCAGTCCCCGACTTACGAACGGGTTACTTACCAAACACCTGGTCATAACTTGATTTGTTCATAAGTTGGGAATACATGCTTTTAAATACGGCCGTATTGTTTGGAAGTGCGAATAGTGCTTTCGTAAGTCGGGGACCAGCTGTAATGGGGTTAATGGGAGGTTGGTTGTAAGTGCGAACAGTCGTAAGTCGACGTGTTCGTAACTCGGGGACCGGCTGTAATATGCTAAAAATGAGACAATAAGCATTTTTTTCAGTAAGAGTACGTCTAGACTACATTCCTCTTTCGAAAGAGGGATGTAAATTAGACATCAAAATCGCAATTGAAGCCAGGATTTGAATTTCCTGTGCTTCATTTGCATAATCGCGTCACGGCGTTTTTTCCAAAAATGCTATTTCGAAAGTGAAACCGTGGTCTAGAGGTGGTTCTTTCGAAAAGAAAAGCCTTTTTCCAAAAATTCTGTAAACCTCATTTTTTGAGGAGTACAAAAAAGGCTTTTCTTTTTGAAAGAACCATGTCTAGACCGCGGTTTCCCTTTCGAAATAGCGTTTTTCAAAAGAACTGATGCGATTATGCAAATGAAGCACAAGAAATTCAAATCCCAGCTTCATTTGCAATTTCGATGTGTCTAATTTACATCCCTCTTTCGAAAGAGAGCTGTAGTCTAGACATAGTCTAACAGTGTGCTGTGATACTTTTGTATTTTTGTCTGATTTTGTAAGCAAGTCATTTTTAAGTGAGTGAAATATGGGGGTAAACAAAGCAAATCAGGTTCCTGAAAGGGTTACAGCAGTCTGGAAAGGTTAAGAGACACTGGTCTAGTGGGTGCTCTTGTGAGGGTGCCTCTGTTTAAAATATTACTATTGGATTGAGGGGAATGCTTCTGTGTAATTTATCTGCCTCTGGTGGAGGAGTTTGCATCCTACCTGGATACTATTGTATCATAGCCACTAAATTACTTTTCATGTGGGTTTTTACAAATATTTCTCAGGAGCCAATCGTTTGCCTTTGGAATGAACCATATTGCCGTATTACACCAAATTGCATTATGTCTGTCCTCCCCTCATTGCAATGGATGAGGCTCACCTTCATAAATATTCCCTGCAAAGTCTTCATCCATCCCCATCTCTATTTTCAGGCACACTGCTAGAGCTGGTCATAGTTTTCAGGGACAAATTATAAATGAGTGCAGAAAACATTTGTTTTCCCAGGGTTACTGCCTCCCTAATTGGTTATTTTTATTCACACAAAAGCGTTTTCTCAGTCCCATCCCCTGCTCTCTATAGCCTTATACAGCATTGAGTAAATTGCAGGCTAAATTAAGGAAGTCCCTTATTACTTTTTTAAAAATAGCTCTTCCCTCTTTGAGGTTGGAGAGAGACTAGGGCATCATCCAAACCCACTGGAGTAAATTCAAAGACACCTATTGTATTTCAGGAGCTTTGAATCAAGTGCCTACTAAAGGGTGGTCACTTGTATTTGGATTGGATTCCAAATCAATATCCCTGGCCCAAAGTCCAATGAGAACGCTAAGACCTAAGGTTTTGTATTATGCTCCTGTCTAGCTTGTAATTAAAGAAACAAAACAAAGTTCTATTTGTCCAGGTTAGGCTTCAGCGTGCTAAGATTTCTATGTTTATAATGATGTGAAAGGAATTATCATGGTCACCCAAGACTTGACCTTGCTGTCCAATTCCCCCGGCTTGTGTGGTTTCATAGGCAATTAGAAGAGGTACATCTGCATGGAATGCAAAAGCTTAGGGGTTATTTAACAATCTAGGTCAGGGGTGGGGAAACTAATGTCCGGGAGCTGGATGTGGCCCTTGGCTTGCCTGGATCTGGCCCACAGGGACTCAGGGATCCCCCCCAGCATTGGGGAGCCTGTGCTGGCGCTCCAGCCCCTGCCAGCCTCCTATGGGGCTGGAGCACACAAAATCTAGATTCTGGTGTGCAAGGGGAATGTGGGGAGTGTCATTTTCCTTCTCAGTTGGGGGCCACATCAGTGAGTGTGTGTTTGTTTGTTTGTTTCTTCTCTCTTACATGCAGTTCCTGACTGATTTTTCTGTGGGTCAGCGGCCCTCAACCCAAAAAAGGTTCCCTGACCCTGACCTAGATCTTACAGAAACAGTTGTCCTCTTGCAGCCCAGCAGTATGACAGTTCTCAAGATTAAGATAAGCAGCTGTCACAGTGAATAAACTGTGAATATGGTGAGTTTATTTAAGGATTTTTTTTATTGCATTTGGCATTTTTGAACAGAATGCTGCAGGCCACTTTCTCCTGAAACCTGCTATTGTTTGTGGCTTTACTCAGGCATTGTCATTACCCAGCAGAAGAGACAGTCTGACAGTTTCCAACTTGCATTAATATTAGCGCAACAGCAAGCTCCAGTGTTCAGGAAAAAGGCTTCCCTTTTCAGAGTGGGATTTTCAAAAAAAACCCTCAGTGTTGGACTAGTGCGGCTCTTATAGAAGACACTGGAGTTTCTTTACCCATGACTTCAGTGGGAGCAGAGTTAGGCCAATACCAAGTGCTTTTGAAAATCCTACCTTTTGTGTTTAATATTAAAGTGAGAGACTATTTTCAAAAGTGCTTATGTAAAAATGGCATCTTCTTATTCAGCTGCCCCTTCCTCCATTTTGCAGTTAGATTTATAGCCTCTGACTTGACTGATTAAGATAATTTTTACTGCTACTCATTCTAGTCAACCAATGCAGCTAGGGAAAAGGAGTTGGGTTCTCTTCTGGCTTGTGTCATTTTAACTGAGCTGTGACTGCAAAATCTTAATGCCAAGTTCTTCCTCGCTCCGGCATCTCCGACTTGACTCTCATATCTCAAAGTTTACAGGCTTGGCAGTTTTCTTTGGAAAATAAGCACACCTCAGGAGCACATGATCAGGAGCTGCTAAGGAAATAAATACTGAGGCTCTCAATGCCCATTAAGGATTCAATTTTCAGAGCACAGTCTTTTAGGCTGGGATTTTCAAAGCAGGCCAAAGAAGATAGAGGCTCCACTTCCATTGACTTACAATGGGATTTGGATGTCTGACTCCCACAGCCTCCTTGAAAATCCCAGCCATAAACAATATATGGAGGGTAGGAAAATTGCTTTTTTCAGTGACTTCCCCATGTAGCTTCTTTGGGGTCTGCCGTGCCCTGGCAGCTAACTGCAAGCAGATCTCATATGGGGGATAGGCTGTTATTTCTGGTTCCTCTGAGTCCTGCTCTCTGAGTACTGTAAGAAGGAGGAAATGAGTTTCCAGTGACTGCAGGAGCAGGAAATACCAAGCTCACAGTCCAGAGGAGGGTGGTTTGCAGCTTTTCAAATAGCTTCCTGTTCTGTTGGCCTAAGTAGGTCAAATGGCCTCAGCTGGCTGTTCTGGGACTCCACCAATATGTAGTCAGGGTGAAGCCTCAAATTGGGTCTGGGCTTCACAGGTCCTGGGTCATCGCTCGTTAGCAGGCTGCTAAATAGAGGGTTGACGCATGCCTGCTGGTGTGGACCTGGCTTCAGGGCCACTTTTTTTTTTTTTTTTTTCTCCTCAAAGCAAACCTTCCCCTTACTCGATTGTACTTACATATCCTAACATCTAAGTGGGTTAGCAGTGTATCTAAGAGAGTGCATTCAAACCCTTGCACTCAAAAGCGTTTCAGGACCTGATGTTCATTGGAAGTTTACTCTCACCCAAAACAAGGGAAAACAAATCTGAAATGTTTGTTTGCCAAGCTATCAGCTTCTAACTTAGGTAGCACAACCTGATTTCATAGTGGATAGATTGTCTCCACCCTTGCTGATCATCTTGCTGGTTTTGGCATTTTAAGGTAATGCTAATTTGCTTCTTCAACACTTCTCAGCTAGTGGAAATAGAAAACAGGATATGCAATCTCTGAACAATCCAAACAATAGAACAATGTGGGGAACAACCATCAGAGTAGCTTCTCCAACAAGATTAAGTGAGTAGGCCGCACATAGGATGACAGATGCATATTAAAAAAAAAATAAAAAATAACAAATAGTCTTGCAGCACTTTAGAGACTAACAAAATAAGTAGCTGGTATCATGAGCTTTTGTGGGCACAGCCCACTTCTTCAGATGAACGGAGTTATTAAATGTCCAGTTTCTAAATAAATGGGGGGGAGGGGAGATGGGAAGAAGGAAAAGAAAGGAAAAAAGGGGAAAGAAATAGTCAATTAGGGTACGTCTAGACTACATGGCTCCGTCAACAGAGCCATGTAAAATAGTTTACTCGACATAGTCAAAGAAGCCGCTCAAGGCATAGCGGAGCGGTCAACAAAGGCTTCCCTTGTCGACCGCGCCACGTCTAGACTGCCGTGCTGTGCCGGATCAGCTGATCGTCGGCACAGTGCGGTGGCCATGTTTATTTTAATGCAGCGGGGATTATTTAAATCCCCGCTTCTTTGACTATGCCGAAGAAACTATTTTACGTGGCTCCATCGACGGAGCCATGTAGTCTAGACGTACCCTTAGAGTGTCCATGCTACATGAAGCTGATAGAGATGGTACTAACTGTTCCACATCCTAATGACATAAAAAAATCAAACAATGGATACTTAAGAATAGTTAGTACCTTCTCTATCAGCTTGATGTAGCAGGGATACTCTGAGTGCATCTAGACTGCAGGGTTTTTGGGTTTTTTGGAAAAATGGCCATTTTTCTGAAAAAACCTCTCTTATGTCCACACTGCTATTGCGTTCTTTCAAAAGAAAATCAAAAGAACGCAGGAGTTTTTCCGACATTGGTAAACCTCATTCTACGAGGAAGAATGCCTTTTCCAAAAGAGCTCTTTCGGAAAAAGATGTATGTGGAGTTCTTTCGAAAGAAGAGGAAAGAGGAAAAAGCACAAGTGCCCTGGTGGCCACTGTCCATAGTAATCACAGCTTAAACGTGAGATAGTGTCCATTCAGTGTGGACGCCATCTTTCGAAAAAGCAGATCGCTTTTTCGATGCGCTTTGGCAGTGTGGATGCTTTCTTTTGGAAGAAGTTTTTTGGAAGATCTCAAAAGAAGCTTCCAGTCTAGACGTACCCTAATTAACTATTTCTTTCCCCCTTTTTTCTTTCTTTTCCTTCTCGCCCCCACCTCCTATTTATTTAGAAACTGGACCTTTAATAACTCCAGTCATCTGAAGAAGTGGGTTGTGCCCACAAAAGCTCATGATACCATCTACATGTTTTGTTAGTCTCTAAAGTGCTGCAAGACTATTTGTTGTTTAAGTTTTTCCAGTCACAGACTAACTTGGCTATCCCTCTGAAGCTTTTGAAGATGCATACTAATTCACCCGCTGAGTTTGATTGTGAGCACCTTTGCATGCAACACCCATGTCAGCTCTATTCTCATAGCTTTTCTCCCACAGTCAGCCATATCTAACCTGCCCCTTTTCAGCTTTCCTAAAATAGCTTTCATAATTTCCTACCCTGGTTTGGTGTGGATATTGATAAACTCCTCTACAAAGCTCTCATCAACCCTTGCACCTTCTGTGATGCTGGCAGAGCAGGTGTTAGCACATGTGGCTATTTGTCTGTTGAGTGTGGCTAGTTCGCTATAGCAATAGCCACTATAGCGGCTATTGCTTCAGAATTGGTTGGACACCACAGTGCTAGCTCATGCTGAAATCCCCATGTCTCAGCTGAACACACAACTACAGAGCTAGAATCAGTTTGACTCACCTGTGTGTTAGTAGTATTAAAACGGTATTAGACTTCTAAGGATGTGTTTAGACCAACTGCTGGCAGGCCCACACCACTTAGATTACTTAATGTGTCGGTAGCCATGGAACCTCACCGCTCCCTTTGGCTGTGGTTCACCTTTTCCAGCCAAGCGGGTGCTGTGGGAAATGCCAAACTGGAGCCAATGACAGCTGTGTGGCTCCGTAGCTATGGACATGTTAAGAAAACAAAGTGGCGTGGGCTGGCGGCCACATGACCCAAGTTTGAAAAATGCTGGTTTAGACCTTATTGAATGCTTGTGCTACTGCATGCATTAATCTCATGTGTAACATCTGTGTACTCTAATGTAAAACATCTGACAGGAGAGAGACATTAATTAGTGTGAAATGCTGATCTGTAACTGAAAGTGTTATAGCGTCCCAACAGGGAAGGTCTGCTGATACCAGATGGCTTATAGTGAGACAATGATGACAAAAGATACTTGATGTTCTTCAAGGGAGAGGCAGGGGAGAGCAGATGAGTGGATTCCTTTGGCCAGCTAAGCTTGCAGCTCAGAGCACCTGGAAATAAGGAGATAACCCCCCTCCCTCCAAAAATGGAACTTAGGGATCACTATGAAACTTGGAGTTTGGGGCTATGTCTACACTGCACTCTTATTTTAAAATAACAGAGTACGCGTCTACACAGCAACCCCGTTATTTATTTCAAAATAACGGGCTTCTTACTCTGACTTCTGGAACCCTCATTTTACAAGGAGTAAGGGAAGTCGAAGGAAAAGTGTTCTTCTTTTGACTTCCTGCTGTGTAGACCAAAAGTCGAGTTAAGGTACTTCAGCTTCAGCTATGCAATTAATGTAGCTGAAGTTGCGCATCTTAACTCGACTTTAGCCTGCAGTGTAGATGTACCCTGGAAGGCAAGGTTTCTAAGCACAAGCAAGAGGCCCTCAGCTACTTGGCCTGAGTTAACCCTAAGGGATGTATAAAGTTTGCTGAACATAGAAACTTCTATTACCTTTAAAAATTAAAATGGTAAGTCCTCTGTTTACACCTGTTTTAACCTTGTAAGTAACTCTTTATTCCTTTTCCTATTTAATACATCTTCATGTAGTTTGTTATATGGTTGGCTACAAGCATTGTCTTTGGTGTGAGATCTAAGGTGCAATTGACCTGGGGTAAGTATTGATCTCTTGGTACTGGGAGTAACCTACATATTGGTTTATGGGATGATCTGTCACAGAGGTATGATTAGAGTACTGCAGGAGCTGTCTGACTGTGGGTTAGGTGGTGATAATGCTTGATAAGTTTACACTTGATACATCATACACTTGATATTAGGTTGGTGAAGTATTAATAGAGAATTCACAGCCAATTTGGAGTTTGTGTCTGCCCGGTGGTTGGTGCTCACTCTTGTGTTACTGCAGGCAGCATTACACTGGTGTAGTTGGCAGAATTCACATATTAAATGTATAGCTCATAACCCCAGTGCTGTTCAAGTTTAATCTTGATATTGAGTTTTTTAAAGGCTAAAAATAGATACAAAGGAAATCACAGTCATGTGACTGTCTGGAGAGCAAAGACCTTGAACATTTGTGTTTGCAGAAGATCCTTTAAAAGAAAAGATCAATATCAGAAACTGAGAGCTTTGCTCATAAATTTTGAGCAGGTGCCAAGGGAAAGAGGAAACTGGAATGTGACATAGTGAAAGAGGCCCCTCCTGCGCCTGTCTCCACAGAGGAAAGCACTGCAGTGCAATTGGCCTATTTGCAGTATGTGAGACAAGGAAGAACATGACCACCAGAGATTGATGGTGAAATTGTGACTCAGGGAGACCGAAGTAGTTCAGGCTGCAGTCAAAACCAGGGAAGCAGCTAAGGAGAAATGCCACAATAGATACATGGAGAAAATAGTAGCCGTTAAAGGAGAAAGCCAAGGAAAAGATACACGAGTCTGATGGTAGATCAAGCAAGGTTGTTAAGAATACTGGAGCAGCAAAAGGGGCTTTCCCATGCACTGAGTATACATCTCCACAACACAAGGGAGTTGGAGAAAGTTTGCCCAGTTTATAAACAGACTCACTGTATGGAAGAATTGCTGTCCCTCTTTGAGAGACTGTAGGATGTACAATATTCCAGAGGATAAAAAGGTACCTATCCTCTTAACCAATTAACTGGGAAAGCCAGATAAATTTTTAATGATATGGAGGGGGATGATGCTAATGTGTCTAAGAAATGTAAAGAAAGTGTGTTGAAGAGGTTTAAGATCACCCAACAACTGATAATGTCACTCATGTGTGAATGTCATTCATCTTGAAAAGGTACATAAAATGTGTAATTTTATGAGAAAATGCAGGTGGGGGCGGAAGGTGATTATGGAAATCTGATCCGATGGGTCAGGAGGAACAATTGTTATAGGTAGTTACAGATGAGGTGAAGGCAGCCATCTGTGACAAAAAGCCATCTGCAGTTTAGGAGGCAAATGCCAGGGAAAGAGAAATCCCGATGTCACAAAGCTTAAGGGGGAAGAAGGGATTGGAACCTAACTCCACCTTTCATAGAAAACCCCAAGGGAGCCTGGGGTTTTAGAAGTCCTACCAAAAGGGAAGGCGGTAGTCTGCCATCACTGTGGGGCTCCTGGCCACATCAAACCAAATTGCCCAAAACTTAAGGTAACCCCCTGACCCACACCTGCCATATTGATTGTCACTCTAGTGCTCCGGAGGAAATCCTAGTGGCCTATAATAGGACCGAGTCTTGGGAAGGTAGTGAAGAATTTATCAAATGATGTTGACTGTAAGAGCTCAAGGAACACAGGGTCCAAAGTCACTTGGGGCAAGGGAAGTTTGATAAAGGAGTGCAACAGTGTCCACTCACCACAGCGGTGCCTTCTACTGGGTGTCATGGGAATTAGCTTTGGCAGCCAGTGCACCTCACCAGGTAGAACCTCTGCCATGGTTGTCTCCACTCACCTCAGTCCACCTTCCTCATGGCTTGGCCTCCAGTTGTGTCACCATCTGTATCGCCCCCACCTACACACACAAGGGTATATATCTCAGTTCAACAGTCCTGCCACTTCCCCGGTGGCAAGGGGGGGGAGAGGGAAGGGTAGGGCCACCCACTACTTTAGGTCCCAACTGAGGGACCTTGTAAATAGCAGCCTCCTGCTGTGTCTCCTTCATTTCCTTCAATGCTGCTTCAGTTCCCCGTAGCCTAACTTTCTTCACCCTTTTCTCAGGGCCTTGATCCAACTAGTCTCAGCAACCAGCCAGGAGCCCCCTTGGTCCATACCAGCAACTGCTCTGCCCACAGTGGTATCCTTGCTGCCGTCTACTAGAAACATAATACTCCTTGAACTCCCTGCAGCAACTGCCTGTTTTTAGCCCTACAGTTCCTTTGATGTGAGCCTGTTGGGACTTGATCGGCTGTTCTATGCAATGTCCCTCCAACTGGCTGTTTCCTGCACAGCTTCCCTAGTTTGCTTGGAGGACTCGCCTCCACCGCTCCTTTCTGGGACAGGGTGTGGCAGTCCCATGAGACCTCTATTAATCATATCTTCTCTGGTGTGGAGTGACCACCCCATCACAGGAAGGGAGACAAATTCCCTGGTAAAAATGTAAATATATTAGCTTTGGCCAAATTCCCTCTAACCAGACTTTTGGCCAAGGTCTACTTCATGCGTGAGGATATTAAAGTACATATTGTTGTGGGCATTTGGAATCGAATTCTTGATGATGTTTTAATAGGTAATGGTATTTTAGTCATGTCAAGCAGGTTAATATTGTAACCTGCAGCCAGAAAGAACATGGCTCTGCCTCACCTGGCTTTGTTTGTGGACAGCAAGGCAGGCTGTGAGGAGAAGGGGAATGCCTCCAGCTTGTTGTCAGCTGAGGTAATACAGTAATTCCTCATTTAACACGTGTCCGCTAAACACGTTTTCGTGATAGCACGATTTTTTTTTAGGGAACGTTCTTTGAATACACGACCACCCCCAGAATAACACGATTTCCCCAGCCGGCCCGTCGCCAGTGGCTGTGCAGGGCTTCCCCCGCCTCCCTGCAAAGCAGCAGAGGGTTCGCCGCTCGCCACGCCATTCCCCGGCGACCCCCTTCCCCTCGCTGGACACAGTGTGGGTCCTGGCAGACCCATCACAGGGGCATACTCCCAATCCAATCCGCCTCCCCTCTCCTTCCCTTCCCCAGAGCCAAACACCTTCCCTCCCTGCTGTAACCCAGTCCCTTTTCTCCCCCAATCTTATGTCCTGGTCCCAACAGACACCACCACTTGAAACGCAACCCCCACCTTTTCCATTATTTTCAATGGGAAAATTGACCCCGCATAACACATTTTCACTTAACACGATCATTTTCTGTAACATATCTATAGTGTTAAATCAAATGAGGAATTATTGTAGTCTGATCCCTAGAACAGGGGGTTGTAGAGTCTATTACTTTGTCAGAGTCTGCTCATAACTCAGACCTCAAAGGAATTTATTGAGGCTCAACAGGCTGACCCTCTGGACAAGCAGAGGGATGTGGCTCAGAAAAATGCTCTAGTGGGGGAAGGAAAGGATAGGTGTTTTCTAAAAGGAGGTTTGTTATACAGGGGACACTCATAGGGGAAAAGAGGCATCCTGGTGAGGTTTGCAAGCAGGTGCTTGTGCACAATAGTACAGGACTGACTTGCTGCAGAGGTAGCTCATGATTTTCTCTTTGCTGGACTTTAGGAGTGGAGAGAACCGGCGAGAGATTTAAACAGAATTTCTATTGTCTTCACATGTTTCAGACATTAAAAGATTACTGCAAGAGTTGTGTTTTATATCAAAAGCATAAGAGGTCAAAGGGACACTGCAAGGCATCTTTGCGGCTGTTGCCCATTTTTAAAGAGTTTGCCAGATTATATGTGCATATTGTGGAATCCCTGCTCAGACCTTCCAGAAATAGAAAGCAATATGTACTGTTTGTGGTAGAGTCTGCCACCAGGTATGTTAAAGCAAGAGTTCTAGCTAATATAGACGCTCAAAGCATAACTTCTGCCTTAATTACCATCTTTAGCAAAGTAGGTTTTCCCAGAGAAATCTTGTCAGATCATAGTGCAAATTTCATGTCTGTAGTTTTCAAAAAGTTATGGAAATATGTGGCACGAGGAACAGAAACTCCCAGAAACTAACACTCAGATAGAAAGATTCAATGAGACATTGAAGTCTGTGCTGAGGATGTGTGTTACTGAGCAAGAGAATGAATGACATGTGTTGCTCTCTTATTTATTACTAGAAGATTTACTTGGTGTTGCTTGGGTCCTTAACTCAAATAATTTTTCTTTTTCTTCATTTAAATCGTTGCTGTGGGGTGGGGTTGGGGATGAGGGATTCAGTGTACAGGCTGCTCTGTATGTGAAAGATAATGTAGAATCAAATGAAATAAAAATATTAAATGAATCAACATGTTCAATAGAATCGCTATGGATAGTAATTCCATGCTCCAATAATAAGAAATTAGCAGTAGGGATATATTACCGACCACCTGACCAGGACAGCGACACTGAGATTGAAATGCTGAGGGAGATTAGAGAGGCTACCAAAATAAAGAACTCTATAATAATGGGGGATTTTAATTATCCCCATATTGACTGGATACATGTCACCTCAGGAAGAGAAGCAGAGATCAAATTTCTCAATGGCTTACATGACTGCTTCTTGGAGCAGCTGGTACAGGAACCCACAAGGGGAGAGGCAATTCTTGATTTAGTCCTGAGTGGAACGCAGGATCAGGTCCAGGAGATAACCGTTACAGGACCGCTTGGGAATAGTGACCATAATATAATAACATTCAACATTCCTGTGGTGGGAAGAACACCTCAGCAGTCCAGCACTCTGGCATTTAATTTCAAAAAGGGGAATTACGCTAAAATGAGGAGGTGAGTTAAACAGAAATTAAAAGGCACAGTGACTAGAGCCAAATCCTGAAAGCTGCATGGAAACTTTTAAAGACACCATAATAGAGGCCCAACTTAAATGTATACCCCAATTTAAAAACATAGCAAGAGACCTAAAAGAGTCACTGTGGCTTAACCACCATGTAAAAGAAGCAGTGAGGGACAAAAGGCATCTTTTAAGAAGTGGAAGTCCAATCCTAGTGAGATAAATAGAAAGGAACATAAACACTGTCAAATCAAGTGTAAAAATGTAATAAGAAAAGCAAAAAAAGATTTTGAGGAACAGCTAGCCAAAAACTCAAAAAGAAATAACAAAATTTTTTAAAGTACATTAGAAGCAGGAAGCCTGCTAAAAACCCTGTGGGTCCCCTAGATGATCGAGCTATAAAAGGAGCAATCAAGGACGATAAAGCCATTGCAGAGAAACTAAATGATTTCTTTGCTTCAGTCTTCACGGCTGAGGACGTTGGGGAGATTCCCAAATCTGCACCGTCCTTTGTGGGTGATGAATCTGAGGAATTGTCCCGGATTGAAGTGTCATTAGAGGAGGTTTTGGAACAAATAGAAAACTTAATGTTAACAAATCTCCGGGACCAGATGGCATTCATCCAAGGGTTCTAAAAGAACTCAAATGGGAAATTGCTGAACTATTATCTGTGGTTTGTAACCTACCCTTTAAATTGGCTTCTGTACCTAATGACTGGAAGGTAGCCAACGTGACACCAATATTTAAAAAGGGCTCTAGAGGCGATCCGGGCAATTACAGACCGGTAAGTCTAACTTCAGTACCGGGCAAATTAGTTGAAACAATAGTAAAGAATAAAATTGTGAGGCATGTAGAAGAACATAATTTGTTGGACAAAAGTCAACATGGTTTCTGTAAAGGGAAATCCTGTCTTACTAATCTATTAGAGTTCTTTGAAGGGGTTAACAAACATGCGGACAAGGGGGATCCAGTAGATATAGTATACTTAGATTTTCAGAAAGCCTTTGACAAGGTCCCTCACCAAAGGCTCTTGTGTAAATTATATGGCCATAGGATAAGAGGGAAGGTCCTTTCTTGGATTGAGAACTGGTTAAAAGACAGGAAACAAAGGGTAGGAATAAATGGTAAATTTTCAGAATGGAGAGGGGTAACTAATGGTGTCCCCCAAGGGTCAGTCCTGGGACCAATCCTTTTCAACTTATTCATAAATGATCTGGAGAAAGGGGTAAGCAGTGAGGTGGTAAAGTTTGCAGATGATACCAAACTGTTTAGGATTGTCAAGACAGAAGGGGTTTGGAACGGGTCCCATATGAGGAGAGGTTAAAGCGACTGGGACTTTTCAGTTTAGAAAAGAGGAGACTGAGGGGGGATATGATAGAGGTATATAAAATCAATAGTGGTGTGGAGAGGGCGGATAAAGAAAAGTTATTTATTAGTTCCCTAAATAGAAGAACTAGAGGACACCAAATGAAATTAATGGGTAGCAGGTTTAAAACTTTGCAGTGTAGACATACCCTAAAGTGCCACAGGACTACTTGTTTTTAAAGTTACAGACTAGCACGGCTACCCCTCTGAGACTTTGAAAGGAAAGGCAATGAAAAAAGGTGCAAGGGTTTCTTTCAGTGGTTCTCCCTTAGGATGGGGGAATTTTGCTCCTTCCTTCCAGGTGCCATAGCTTGACATACCTGTCTCATGCTGGAGCACAGCACATAAAAAGTGAAACCAACTCAGCTACAAAACCACACACACACTAAAGGGAGGGGTGCAGGGTGCTGTGGGAAAGAAGAGGTAAAACGGGTTAGACTTGCTCCAGTCCCGCCCCCAGACTTCACTGCAGCGTCCCTTCCACCTGATTATGACACAGATGCCTCAGCAAAGTCTGAGATGTGTTGAGCTGTCCGCTCTCTTCCGCTCTCCTCAGCCACTGCTGGCTGGGAAAGGCCATTTGGACCTGCACTGCCCATTTACATGGGCATCTGTGGACAGAGGCTGGGGAGAAATAACAGGAGACCAGCAGCTGGGTGAAAGTAGCTGTAGAACTGCAAAGGAAACATCTCCTGGAAGAAAGTTGCTGGTGGAAAAAAAGCCCAGGTAACACAACTGAAACAAGTGTCCGAGGAAGGGTGCAGTGTCTCAATAAGTAGCTCCTCTTCCTCTCTTCTCAGTGTGTTGAAATGCAGCAGCTGCCTGCTTCCTGTGACGAGCAACTTCTGTGGAGGCTGTCTTTGTAAAGAGCTGTGCTGTTAGGCACTGCCCTGCTAAGGATGGCAGCATTTTAATGGGGTCTGACAGCCGCCTGCCCTGGCATCAAGCGATTCCACTAGGGGTTAAGGACGAGAGAGTGAGTGACAGCTGTTTTTTCCTATCCTAGTCTGTGGTGGGGCTGCCTGCTGTTAAACAGGAACTCTGTGTCACCCAAGGGAGAACTCTAGTGGAGGGTGTGTGTGTGTGTGTGTGTGTGTGTGTGTGTGTGTGTGTGTGTGTGCATGCACAGACACGTGTATAAAACATATGCTTAGGGTTTAAATTATGTGTTTGTGTGTCACGAGGGAAGGAGGGAGGGAGAGTACTAGAAGCAGAGAAAGAGTTTCCTGTTCACCCCGATGGGAGGAAAAATTACTCCCAAACTCCCTGTTTCTTGGCTGTTGCAATGAGAGATCAGCCCACTGTTTCAATCTACTTAACTACTCTGTGTGCCCGTGTGTGTGTGTCCGCATCAGTTTGGCTCTGTGTGTGTGTATATGTTTGTGTGTGTGTTGTTTATGTGCATACACATATATTTCCTAGTCAGACTCTAACCATTAGACAATGCTATCTCACTTTCATATTATGAAGCAATACTATCTAGTGTTTAGAGGAGGACAGGAAGGCTTCATTCTGCTCTTGGCTTTGCCTCTGATTTACGGTATAAATGTGGGCAACTTAAACTGCCTGTGCCCTACCTTTCTTAACGGCAATACTAATACTGTTGACAATTTATGTGAGATTACTTGGATGAAACACTCCACGGCAGAGCAAAATAGTATTATAATGGTCTGTAAAAATACTTTTTGGCTCTTTCTGAATGAAGGATATTTTATAAGTGTCTGTACCAACAACACTGTGACTACCATTCTTTTTTAATGTGTTTTATTTATGAGCCAAATGTTTCTGTCATGATAAGATCCAGATAAACTTGGTCATAGTGAAGTCAGTGTTCTGTCCCTTTCTTTGCTGATTTAGTTTTAGGATTGGGTAATTATTTTTCTCTGTTCACCTCTTGCTAATGGAAGAGACACTAACTTTGACTACAGGCTATTTATTGTGTTCAGTACAGTGACTGACCAGCAGAGTACCCAGTGAAGCCAACAGCAATACTGATGTTAATGCTTGCAAAAAGGTATTTGTCTAGCGTCCTTAACATTTTGGCACCAAAGTTACACTCCCGTATCACTGCTACGGAACTGTCATAAAGTTGGCTTTCCTTCTGGTTGCCTCAGTGAACACAAGTAGATAGGAATTTTGAGTTTTTGTGGCTGTCAAGAGCAGACTTGGGATGACACTATTTACCATCAAAATATGGGATGTTTCTCACTACAACATCAATAGATCAGATTTTAGCTGTTCAAAATGAAGTTCAAATAATTGTTCAGTCAGCCAATGATCTGACCCTCTGTAAGGGTACGTCTATACTGCAGGTTTATTTTGAAATAAGATATTCCAGATTAGTTATTCCAAAATAGCTTATTTCGAAATAGCACATCTACACTCCAGGGAAGCCTCAAAATTAGTCCGAGGCAGGCTTCCCTAATGTGGATGCGCTATCTCGATTTAGAGCCCCAGGAGGCACTGGGGGCCGGAAGGAATAACTTAGAATGGGCCTGGTGAGGGGCTATTTCGAAATAGCAGCAATGGAGCATCTATACATGCCTTATTTCGAATTAGCTATTTTGGAATAGGCGTTATTCCTCTGAGAATGAGTTTTACAGATTTTGGAATAAGCCATCCATTATTTCGAAATAACAGAATGGCTGTATAGATGTTCACATTGTTATTTCGAAATAACGTTAGTTATCTCAAAATAATGGTGCAGTGTAGATGCACCCTAAGTGTTCTTGTCAGTATTTTTAATCTTCAATGTGTCTTTCATCTCATTATATACCTTTTGATCAGTTTAACTGTTTTTTGTGGTTAACCATGTTACCATCTCTATATCAGTAGACTGAGAGTTGCTTTCACCATATCAATGGAAATTATTCTGTTCTACAAGACAGGTAAAGACAGCTATGTAAAGGTTTCAGGAAATATCCAAACCCCTCAGCTAATGGGAGGTTTGGGTTATTGGGAACTTGCCCTGTGGCCCTCACTAGTCTAATTCCAATTTTTGAACTGCAGGCAATTTAAAAGGTGTAAATTAAATGTCCACCTTCTGAAAACAGCTTAGAATCAAAGCTAATATCTAAAATAAAATCACAACCTTACATCAATATTTCAAGAGCAGAGTGCCATACAAAGCAGTCCTGTCTGAATGAGTTTACAGTCTGCGTAATGATGTATGCAAATTGCGGGTAACTGAATAGGGGGAGATGTTTGTTGATGCTAGTACTGACAATAATAGTTATTTACTAAGCTTTCTTCTCTGGATGTCTGGGTTCACTGGCGACTTTAATCACAAATGAAAGAAGTATATTTGTCTTGGGCAGAAGCCCCTCCTTTGTGACTCTGTGGTGGAGAAGCATACAAAGTAGCAGAACTTAATGCGTCAAGCAGCATTAACTATTTGCGGGCTTTTCTTGTGGCTTGTTTTCAGTTTGCAAGGTGAGTGTGCAGCTTGCTGCAGCTTTTCTCTGGTTCTTCTTCCTCCCACACTGGTCCCGCTGACATTTGTGCTTACATTTCGCTGAGAGGAAGATTGGTGGCTACACAGAGGGGTGAAGAATAAGCTTCTGAGCCATCTTTCCCTGCCATGTGATCCTGGCATAACTTTTGCCCCAGCAATGCACAGTAGTTGGGGGCTTCTGACATATTGTTTTCATTGTAAGAACAGTCTAATTAAACCTGAATAACAAACATAATCAGGGACATCCCATTCCATTAAACTGATAATAAGCTAAACTTTGGGCCCTGTTTTCAGGAACAATCCATCTATTAATGCAGAGGTGGGGAACCTTTTTTGAGTCAGGGACTGCTGATCCACAAAAAAATCAGTCGGGGGCCACACACAACTGAGAAGCAAAAAATACCAAACAATCCCTCACTTACATGATCCCTAACTGAGAAGGAAAAAGATACGCACCACATTCCCCTTGCATGCTTCAGGCTAGTAGATTCTCGGTGCTCTAGCCCCATAGTGTGGCAGTGGGGGTCTTGGAGCACCAGTATGGTCTCCCCAATGCTGGGGTAGGGCCCTGAGCCTTGGGGACCAGATCCAGACAAGCCATGGGCCTCATTTGGCCCCTGGCCTGAGGTCTCCATCCCTGCCCTAGAAACCCTTTTTTCATCATGTTAGTGGAGAAGGACCTCACCAGGATTGGGAAGTAGGTGTGGCAAAATAAGTTGGCAGGATGAATGAATGTGGAATTATTCTTGAAGGGCACCAACTTGTAAAAAGGGTGGATAAGCCACTAGGATCCACTAGGGCAAGGGTGGGCAATAATTTTTTGCTGGGGCCACTTCGGAAATTTTTGAAGTGGCCCCGGGCCACACTGGAAGGGGTGGGACATCAAGCGGAAGGGGTGAAGCCAAGATACTTCTGGGTTCCCCACCCCCAGACAATGATTGGTCTGGGGGTGAGGGAGTGCCTTTGCCTCCCTCCCCCACATTCCTCCTAGGTGCCCATGCCTCTGGCGTGGGAGGAAACTTCCCTGCCCCTAGGCCAAATAGGGCCTGGGAGCAGGGGAGCATGTGAAGCCTTTTCCCTCCGCTCCCTCCCACCCTGCGAGCAACGTGCAGCACTTCAAAGCACCACATGCTTCTGGCAAGGCGGGAGGAGGCTTCACGCGCTTCCCGGCCCCCAAGCCAATTGGTCCCTAATTGGCCTGGGAGCGGGGGAGCAGCAGGGCCTCCGTGGGCTGGATCCACCCACTTGGTGGGCCAGATCTGGCCCATGGAGGCCCTTTTGCCCACCCCTGCACTAGACTAATGGTTTCATGCAACAACAGGCCCAGCGCCACATTGCTTGACTTAACCAACTATGAGTGAATGAGTCTCACTCTCAGGTAGCAACTGGAAGGTCCCTCAGCACAGCTAGGTCCACTGTGAGGAAAATCTGATTGAGAGTCAGCTAGAGACAATGAGACTATATCCAGACACAGATCTGTCCTCTTGGAAAAAGCTATTCCCGAACAAATCTCATTTATTATATCCAAAAAGAAGACAGAAAACTCATCACACTTACTGTTTGACTATTTCCAGGCAACAACAGCCAATCCTGGCCACATTGTAAATCACCCAGAACAATCCCCCTGGGTGACATTTTTCAGAGGCTACTAACAGACAAGAAAATCTTCTTCACTTCCATAAAGCCATGGGCCAGCTTTTTATAAGCTTTCTTCTCCTGGTCATGCTGAGTCCAGTTATTCTCTCTCCATCCCCTTGCCTCATTGTTTCTCCATCCAGTTCTGTTCCTCTGTTCCCCACCATGTAGCCATTGTCCATCACTTTTCTGATTCATTTCCACCTTTCTTTCCGGTTTTTACACCTGGCTGCCCCTATTCCTCTACTCAAAACCACTCTCCATCATTTCCAGGACCCTCAGATACCACATCACTATCTTACCTAATCTCTCAATTTCCCATCTCCTTGTTGCCACTGTCGTCTTTGAGATTCATCCCCAGACCAATTCTCTCACTTTACTACTGCTTCCTCTGATCTTTGCACTGAGGTCTCTTTGGCTACGTCTACATTGCGGCGCTACTTCCGGTATCCCAAAACATCCTAGAATCACTATTCCACGTCTTTTGAGCGTATCTGTTATTTCAAAATAGTTCCACGAGGGTTAAGGGACATTTCGGAATAGTGCTTTATTTTGAAATTTGGCACTGTGACAGCAGCCAATGACGAAATAAACTATTTTGAAATTACCTCAAATTGCGTAGCTTATTTTGAGGTAAAGGGTGCAGTGGAGATGCACCCTTTTTGGCCACCAGTACCTCTCCTTCACCATCACCCAACTGCCCTTGGGCCCTCCACCCCCATGTTCCTACTATCTCAGATCCATTACTTACCTGTCACTTCCACCACTCTCTGGCCTGCATTTTGCTCCATAGACCTGGTTGTCACTCCACTTTTTCCACTATCTGGAGTTACGTCAGCTCTGTATCCCACCATAAAATCTGTCCTATGAAGCTTAATTTCTCTTTATGCAGTGTTGGGCACTTCTGGATAAAATCCCATGTTTTCTCAGTATTTCTCCACTGGAAAATCATTCTCTCTCCCTTCAGTTTTGCCCTCTTCCTGGTCAGGCACCTTCACTTCTCACTCTAACTGAATCCTGCACCTGCAATCCCAGATACTTATTCATGACTTTTGAGTCCTTCATAAGACCATTCTCCTTTTCCCCCAGGATATTGTGAAATAATAAAAAAAAGACAATTGGGAAGATCTAACGCAATCTCTTCTCCCCTTCCACCTCACCTACCTATTTTGTTCAGATCCAGTCAAAAGGTTCCTGCTAAAATAGGATTCTGTTTCTATTTTTTTCCCATATCACTTTCCCTCACTTTGAATCTCTTTACTGGTTGCCAGTTATCAACCACATAAAATACAAATTCTGCAGATTTTTTTTTCATTTTTAAGTCTCTTCAGAACTTAGTGCCTCTGTATTTGTCTGCCATGGAACTGTATCACACTGCTCAGAGCCTGCTTCTCCACAAATTATGGCAACGTTGATCGCTCATTTGTCTGCTTCTCCCACAAGAAACTTTGCATGTTTTTATGCAATACCATATTGACCAGAGCACCTTTCTCACACAAATCCATAAGATACCCATCCTTCACATCCTTTCTTTCAGGCCCATTACAACCTGGATACCCTCAACTGCAGGCCTACATAATATTCATTCTGCTTATAGTTTCCTTTATTGTTCATGCCTTGATTCTACAGACCGTTTGGTATACCCAGTTGTTATCTCTGGTCATCCTTAGATTGTAAGGTCTAGATGTGAGGTGTCCAACGCGCTAGCCACTAGCCACATGTGTCTGTTTGGCTGGTTGTGTGTGGCTAGTTCGCTTGAACAATATGGCTATTGGGCCAGTTGAGTGTGGCTAGTTTGCTACAGCAGTAGCCACTATAGTGCTTCAGAACTGGTTGGACAACACAGTCTAGATGATGTTTGTACAGGACCATACAATTGGACTCTGGTCTTGATATGGACCTTTGGATGCTTTCGTTTAACTAGTAATAAATATATGACAATCTGTTGTTCACAATGGAGTCATCAGTATTGATCATCTAATGCCAGCCCCACGTGTTTCATTTGTACGTGCAGGTGACCTGTGACGATGTTTTGGAGTCATTATTGAGAGCTGAGGACAAACTCTCATTCATGAAGTCCACTGGCTGTTCAGTACTGTCCCTTGGAGATAACTAAAAGTGACTCATGTTCATCAATCTCCATGGGTAGATAATAAAACAGGTGTTCTGAGATGTGTCCTGACTTCAAAGATGAAGAGGTGAAGGTCAGGCCATCACAAAAATATAGTCTTCACCTAGATTTTCCCAATCCAAATACAAGGGGAGAAGTGAGCCCACCTATCTACTTTGAGACAGAAATCAGCAAGTTTACACCAACTACAACTCTAGCCCAAATTCTCCACTGGTATAATGCCATGGAAATCAATGGAGTTACAGCAGCAGAGTATTTGGCCCACTATCTGAGATCCTCATGGGCTTATCACTAAGAATCTTTCTTCAATTCACTTCATTTAAAAAGAAGTAAATTATTTGTCCTCCCATGCTTATTTGACAGCACATGGACAAGTGTGTTTCAACTTCGTCACTCTAGTAACTAGTCAGCTAAATTAATGTTTTCAGTTGTAATTATAAGGTTTTTTCCAGGTGTGAATAATTTTTCATCTTCTGCTTGTCTCTAGTGTCATTTTTAATGGAAAACCATGACCTAAATCTTTCATGATATTTAAGTACTCAAACAAGACAGTGTTGATAAACAAGTTCAGAGACAGAGGCCTGGAAATGAAGTGAAGACTTGTGTATAGTAGTCAAGATTTTTTTAAAAGAAACATCTTGATCATTAGCACTTCTTCAGGGAAAGATGTGAAGATTCATGCACTGTTGAACTCTGATACTAGGGAGAACCTCTATTGATCTTCTTCCAGAACAAAGCTTTAACCATCTTTAATGAACATGGGCATCAAGGAAAGCTGAGCTGCTAGAAATGTATTACAGACTTTTGTATCAGAGAAGAAAATGCAAGCTCTATTGTAGATAAGGTTAAAAGATACTGTGTGGTGGGAGCTGGGTATTTTAGAAATTGGTATTAAGATAAGTAGCCTTTCACTGCAAGGTTGTTCCTTTGAATGTGGTTCAGATTGGTAGTGAATTAATATTGTTACCATCTGATAGATGTTGTCCCTTGGCCAGTTTTGAGGGCCTCGCTGGGTTGTCTCCATTAGGAGAGGAAATTGATAATGAGTCAAGTCTTTCTTGGGTGCAACTCCACTTAGTCACAAAAATGTACAAAAAAGTCCTGTTCCCCTAAACAAATAGGAGCACACTGGAGGTAGTTTCTTTTTATCAAAATCCAAAGCTGCATTCGAGCCAGTCTTGTGCCCCAAAAGAAGCTCTTTCTTTTGACTTCCACCCAATGCTACAGTCATCTGTGCTTCTTCTGGTCACTTCCTGTTTCTGACACACACCAATCAGTGCCCCTGCCCCATCCCCTACATTTGCAATCAGTTTCAGGGAAACTTTTCTCATTCTCCCTGATTTCATCAAAAGACATGCAATGTAGCACAACATTGTTTAGTGGCACCTGCAATATGAATTAAGATCTAGATTGGGTGATTGAGTGTTTCATAATTACTTACAATTAGCAGCCCCAGTCCATTTCTTAGTGGTCAGGAGCCAACATCACAAAGAAAGCCACCACAATGTCATAGTACCTCTGCTATCAGGCTCTTTAGAGACAGGGTCCAGGTTTTCAGAATGGTCAGCTCCCATCAAGCCACTGAGCTTAAGTCACCAGCGTTTCAAAATTGCATGGCAACTGAACAACATGTATTGTTCTCAGTCAGTATAGTAGCTGCAGGGAATGGAGCATATTTAAACATCTGGCCGGTTCAGCTTGGTACCTAAATGGGCACTGAGCTCTTGTGAACATCTGGATATTAGGCTTTAATGGTCGACCAGACTCCATTTTCAGTCCTAAAGGCGGTCTTTCCAGGCTCAGGGATGAATCATATTAGGGAGGAGGACATGTTAATCCTGCTGTTGCACATGTTGTATTTGTTCTTTTAACAAACCCAAGCGGTTCATCTCCTGGGCTGGCACCTTTTTTAGGACAAAATTCACTTCTGTTTTTTTTAAAACACAGCTCCGCTTAAATATGTGAGGTCTTAATCACTCTAACTTCAGTAGATCTAATAAAATGTAAAAGATAATTTGGCAAAACTCTGCAAAGAGTTAATTTAAATGGTTGTCTTGACCTGTATGACTAAAAGGTGGAGTAATATTTACCTGTCAGTTTTATTAGTAACTTTATATGCTGACATGCTTGATAAGCATGTCTGACAATCATGGAGAAGGAAGTAACTTTTATTTTTGCAAAATTATGACTGCCAATAATCCTGCACTAAGTGGAGGGAGCTAGACCAAAAGACATAAGGTATTTTCTACTTAGTGATATATATGATTTGATACCAGATTGCAATCCTGACCCCACTGAAGTCATTTTGCTCTTGTCCTTGACTTGGGTGGAGGGGGTAGACTCTCCTCCACCCACTCAAAGGAAAGAGAATGGCAGAAACGCACTGTTGGAATGTACTGATGTTGAGCTTGATTGTACTGTTGCTTATGCTAATGCAAATAAAGAGCAACTGCAGCGAAGGCAATGGAACTAGACACCTATAAAACTAATGTTAAAGGAGAGTCAGGCTACTTTATGGGATTGCATTAAACAAAGGGAATCCAGCAGAGCAATATCCATCTATTATCCTCATATTTCAGACTTCTTCCTACCAGTGCTTTTACAATTTAGTTTAAATCATTTTCCACTGTCTTTCGGTTTTGCAAACACTGAAATCATTGAGTGAGAGAGCCCACGCTGTGGTTAGGCTGAAATTAACATTAAGCTTTTCCTGCACATCAGTGACTTGTTCAGTCTTTCTAGCCATGTGAAATAAATATTTAGTCACTGTTAAGGATTGGTCATGCATTTTATTTTATTACTAAAAGATTTACCTGGCATTGCTTGGGTCCTTAACTCAATTAATTTTTTGGTTTTTGGAAAATAAAATGAAAAAATACATGCTTCATTTAAATAATTGCTCTGGGGTGGGGTTGGGCATGAGGAGTTCAGTATGCAAGCAGGCTTGGGGAGAGAGGATTACCCCAACCCTCTCTCACCGCAGCAGATTGGGGCCAGGTGGGAAATGCCTCTCCATAGCTGCTGCAGCTCTAGCACACACAGCTGGGCGTGGGGTGCATCTCTCCCAACTGGGGCAGGTCCAGGTTCATCTGCACTCCCCAGACAGAGTGAGGAATGCAGCAAACTGTGCACTTTCCCCTCACTCCCTGATGAAGGGGAACAACCAACAACTTTACCGTATGAATTAGGTGGGGGGAGCTTCACCCCCGCCCTCTCTAAGGGGTGCTTGGGGCGATGGGAAGCTAGGGGCTCGGGCAGTTCTTCAGGAGGTCACGCCCGCAGCCAGCTCCTTTCGCATGTCTGCTGATTCTGTGTCTTTTTTGTTTGGTTTTATGAGAAGAAATCTCATTCCAGGCACATCCCCATTTTCCTGGCATAACCAAACCCTGACCTTGCTTTAAGTTATGATAAGAGAAAGCTGTATACTGAATTTGGTGGTGCTAGCTATTATCATTTAGGCGGAGTTCTTAGACAGACAAACTCTCTCAAATATATGGTAGATATAGGCCCACGTTATTCCATCAAGCCAGCACACTGAATAAAAGTTGGTCTGGAGCTGCACTGCTACAGTGGATCTTCCCCCAGTGTAGCACACTTCAGAAGGGTCAGCATGTATTCCTCTTGGCAGCTAGTCATGATAGAAAATCTGTCTAATCCAGGGTGAGAATGGATAAACTCTATGCATGGACTGACGGGGTTATAAACCAAAACACTTTAACACTTACACAGGCCATAGCAGATGTGCCTCTTCCCTAGAGCAGGTAAATAACCCCTCTTCTCCTTTTCCTACTCCTCACTTCCCAGAGCAGGAAAGTGCATTCAGTTCTGGGCCCCGGAAGTCCTGGTGAGATGTACTGGGTCTTGTCCAGTTCTCCTCATTCACAGGTGCAGGTCATCCTGCTATAGCACCTGTGGAGCATAAAGGAGAACATCAGGAGGGGTTTTGCAGACCCACATCCAGAACTAGCTTCTATGATATTTGACTAGTTATCTGGCGGAGAAGCAATTTAGAAGTTATATTTCCACTTGCAAAGAGGGAGGAATTAAAAGCCCATTCAAAACCCATAGCGTTTTACTGCTAGTTCCTTGTGATACCAGGATATGTTTCTGCAGCTCTGAACAGGAACCAGAAGCACACATATCCTGGTAATCAAATACAGATAAGTGGATCTGTTGTATGCATTTCCCATGCCTTGTTTGGAAACGCCAAGCCGCATAGAATAAACAGTGTTGAGGTATTTTTTTATACCTCATGTTCCTGGGAGAAGACGACAGTAAAAATACATGGAGTATCATATAACAGAAAAACAACTGTGACAAACTGAGGGCATATCTACCCTAGGGCTGCCAATTCTGGTTGGATATATTCCAGGAGGTTTCATCACATGACATAATATTTAATTTAAAGGATTAATCTTTAATTGCTGGAGACTGACCAACCCTGGAGGGTTGGCAGCTTTAATCTACACTGCATCTGGGAGCATTCTTCCCAGATTAAGCAGACACACAGATGCTAGCTCTACTTGAGCTAGTCCCTAAAAGTAGCAGCAGAACTGATGGGTAATAAGGGTGGCGGCTCACACTACCCCCCTGAGTACAAACCCACCTTGTACATGGGTACATACTCAGGCCCAGTACCTGTGCTACAGCTTGTGCTATCCCCAGCTATGCTGCTGTTTTTAGCACAGCATCTTGAGCAACGCTAGCATTGTCTGTCTGCCTGTGTTCGGTAGTGCCCTACCAGCTGCACTGTAGATATATCCTCAGGGCATTTATACACTGCAGTGTAAGCACAGGGTTAAAACTCAGGCTCAAGCCTAACCCCTCTTCTGTCTAGATGTGAGTCACTCTAACCCAGGGCTTGGACCCAGGGTCCGAGCCTGAATCAAGCTGGGGAGCTAAGGTCTCAAGCCCTATTGCTTTGCAGCATAGACAGCCCCTCCAGACTCATGCTCTGGAAGTCTGCCATAAGTATCCCCCAGCCCCATAGGCTGATTTTCTTTGGCCTCTGGACAATCAAGTTTGGTGGACAGTCAAGATACGTGGCACCCTGCACCATAAACAAAGGACTAGAGCTGTCACATTTGGGAAGGGCCCTAGCAAGTCTGGCATATGGGGGGGAAGGGATCCGACCTGGGTCCATAGATGCTGGAGCCCCAGATTGAGACACAGGGTTCAACAATTCCTCACCTGGGATTATACCTGAGTGTAGACACTCAAGCCCTAGTTTAACACATCCAGAGCCTGACACCTCAAATTCTACTTACCTTATTTTACAGTGCAGTGTAGACATACAGCAGCCTAATCCTCATGTGCTCCTCCCTCATATAATCCGTTCCACTTACTCCAGCGGGGGTGATTTGTATGAGAGAGATCACTTCCAAGACCAATAGTGAGGAGAATCAGACTCTTAGTTGTAGGAACTCTGAATGTGGAAAGCAGAAGTGTGAAATACTTTTTGAATGAACAGTATCTACAGCTGAAGGACCAAATGGCTTTAGAAATGCTTGCAACAGATCACAAATTCACAATTAATGTCCATGGATCAGCTCCACAGACGTAGTAAACTGACATAGCTCCACTGGTGTCCATGGCAGACATAGTTCACTGATTTTTTTTTATTAAAAAGGGATTTTTGACCAAAATCAAAATTTTATATCCAGGAAAATTTTCCTTACGATTGAATTTTTTTCAGTTTTTTTAATGAAAAAATAGAAACCACAATAATTTTTCATTTAAAAAAATTGAAACATTTTCTGTTTTTAATTTTCAAACACAAAAAATGTATTGGTTCCTGGTTTTCATTAAAAACGTCAAAAAAAAAAAATCTGTGGAAACCTTGGAAAAAAGCAAGTTTTCAAAATTTTCCTTGAAAAAGAGCGATGCCAATTTTCATAATCTGAAAATCACCCAGGGCATCAAATCATTCTGAAATCAGTATGGAAATAATTGAAAAAAATTAAAATGACTTCTACTTTATCTAAACCTTAGCCAGCTGTTTAAATCAGAGAGAATCTATTACTGAAGCAAAGTTTCAGTATCATACTGTACTGATCAATATGATTCAATTTATTCCAGTCAGAGGATAAACTGCATGTTGTATCTTTCATTAAAGTGACACCAGATTCTGAAGATTCACATTTGCCTTCATAGTCTGGCACAGTGAAATATAAAGACATTCTGAAATCAAACACAGTCAGCTGGATGTTGGCTTCCCTTTGCTTGGAAGTCTGCTCTGCTGCTGCCTTGATCTTCTGGCCCTATTTGCATGGCATTCTTTGCGACCCAGGGTTTTATGGCTTGGAAAGAACATTTGCTATTTGGAAAAGCTGACAAGAAAAAGTGACAATGAAAGGACTGACTCTGAACCTGATAATGTCACCACTGCTAACACAGCAGCATTTCTAAAACTAAATGTAGTTGCGAGCAGTGGCTGACTGTCATTTATCCTGATGACTCTTTGGGAGCATATTTGAAATGGGTTGGGTAGGTCTTGGTTGTGCACCCTGTGGGCATACAGTCACCAACCATAAACTCCCGGCACGGCTAGCTTGCTTGCTAGCACTCTCCAAGCAAAAGCCAAACATTAAAAGAGTCATGGAGACTGAACTACCCTTTCATCCTCTACAAACCACTCGTATGGGAGCTGTCCTGAAGCATGCGTTGCCACAGCATCTGTGCTACAGCGCCCTGGCTGTCTTGGGTGCATCTACTTGAGTTTCAGCCACACCCTGTGATTTCAATACAGCTTGCACCTCCGAAAACCAGCACTCTCTGGTCCGATGCTCCTGGACCAGAGAGCCCAAGAGCCTAATGGCAGGAGGGCCAGCCAAGGCCAGGGTTCGCCCAGCCAGGGACAGTGTGGGGCTGGGGCCAGAGCCCCGTGGCACCCCCAGTAGCCCACGGCAAGTGGGGCTAGGGCCGGAGCCCTGCAGCAGGAGCCTGAGGCAACCCAGGTGGCCAGGGAGTCAACAGCACCTGAGTGAGCAGCCCAGCCAGGCTAGCAGTGTGGGGAGGGGAGGCCAAATGCTGGATGTTTACTAGGGTGATAGCCTGCCAATGACTGGGGGGCAGGAATGGGGGCCAGTGGCAGGGAACCTCCTCTGGTCTGGCAAATTCTCTCATTTGGGACCAGTCAGGTCCCAGGGGTGCCAGACCAGAGAGGTCCAACCTGTACACACATACCCTCCAGGGTTAAGGCATATTGGTGGGCTGAGTCAGAGGAGCTAGGAATGATGCTGCCCATGCCATACATATCTTGTGCATATACTGAAATTATTTGTCTCCTAGTCTGCCTGTCTGGCTTTCCTTACCTACATTTAAAACAATCAGTTTAAATCTGTATTATATGCTACTATTTTGAGCTACAGGAGCATGCATTTTCTGTACCCTGCCATTGCTCTCACTTGGTTGAGTTGATAGATGATTTCTGAACCCTTTCTCGAAACATTGAATAACTTTTAAAACCAACCTAGCTTCTTTCTTCCCCCCATCCTTCCACAATATGCATCCTATAAAACCTTTAATGTTAGGGGACAAAATCATTGCCTCTTATAGCTAGGGGAGCTGAACTTTGCCCAACCTAGGGCTGCATTGACAACTTTCAAGGAACCCAACAGGGAGATTTCCTATCCAGGCAGGCATTGTCCCATGTGGGCAGGTAACATTTAAGGAATCAAAATACCATGGCGGGATTATTCCTGCAAACTAAATTAAGGCTAATTGAGTAGAGCAATGTGGGGGTCACAGTGCTCAGGCCTGCAATCTCTGCAGGCCACAGATCTGTGTTAAGGATGATGGTGGCTACAATTTTCTCCATTTTGTGCATAGTGGGAGTGGCCCTCACTCAAGCTGCCAATGGCGCCTTTTGTTGGGAAAAATGTGGGTGTATCCCAGCAGTGAAAGTAACTTAAAATGTCGTCACCAATTTTTTTAAGCTTTTTCAGTTGAAGTGCAACGTAAGATCTACCTCAAACCTAAATGCCCTTGCCCCACTTCCTTCCCAGCTCTTCTTTGAGCTCCTGCCCCTGCTCCACCCTTTCTCCCAGGCCTCACCCTGCTCACTCCTTCCCCTTCCTCACCCATCCTCACTCTCTTTCCCCAGACTGCGGTAGGGGATTGGGGTGCAGGCTGTAGTCTTGGAAGAGGCTCCAGGCTTAGCCCAGGGCAGGGGATGGGATCAAGGAGGAGGTTCAGGGTGCAAGCTGTGGGAAGGAGTTTGGGTGCAGGGGGACTCACGTCAGGGGCAGGAGATTGGGTGCAGGAGGTGGTTCAGGGCTGGGACAGGGGTTCTAGAAGCAGGCTCTAGTTGGGCACCGTTTAACTGAGACGGCATCCAGGTGGTGGAGCAGTGTGGCCCTGTACCTGAAAGCAGCTGGCATGTACAGCAATGGCGCCATGTGCTGTCCCTCATCTACAGGCACTGAGCCTACAGCTTCTACTGGCCATGGTTCCCAGTTATTGATTAATGGGAGCTGCAGGAGTGGTGTCTGCAGGCAAGGGAAGCATGTGGAGACCCCCTGTCTGCCTTTCTCAGGAGCTGCAGGGACATACCAGCCACTTCCAGGAGCAGCAGGTATAATGACTCCAGCCATGCCAGGTTAGGTATTTTAGAACTCACTACTCAAAGAAGTAAATTTAAGCGTAAGAGAGAAATGAAAATGATGCCATGCACTGACCAGTCCAAAACCAAAACTAACCCACTTTGCAAGCAGTAAAAGTAGTAACAACAACAACCCCCCACATATGTGTTGGGTCAGGAGATGAGAGTGAAAGACAGTGTGTGTTTGTGAGCATGACAGACACACACACAGTGTGTGAGAGTGACAGAGACTTGCATTGCCAAGCTCCCTCCATCCCCTTCTCTCTGTGTGGAGATAGGGAACAGGAGTGGGGGGAAGAGGGACACCCTGACATCACTGCCCTCCCTTCTCCCTTCCACACCCTGGCAGGAAGCAGGAGGCTCCCGGGAGGCAGCTCCAAGGTAGAGGGCAGGAGCAGCATGACAGTGGGACAACTGAAGTGCCAGCGCATGATAGCTTCCCGGCCAATCCAGTCAGGAGCTCCAAGGCTCCTGATCTACTGGTAAATCCTGATCTACTGGTTGGTGACCACTGTCTTACAGGTACTGTCCTATCGCAACCCAGGTCTCTGCCAGCCCTTTAAACAGCTCCCTGCTGGCTTTTGCTGCAGCTCAGCCAACTCTTGCCGGAGCTGCATACCAGGGCGCACCCTCTTACTCAATCTGTTGCATCCTGAACTGGGACTTAACCCTCTTGTCCTATTTGACATTTGAATGCTTAGGTTTGGGAATAGCCTGGATTTCTGGAGTCTGTGTTATGCACCAGATCAGACTAAATTATCATACTGACTCCTTCTGGCTTTAAACACCACGGATATCAGCTCTGGGCACTCAGCACTTCTGAAAACTAGTCCCTAAATGTCTCAGAATTCAGCAGCTTGGGAGAAACCTCACTTGGTGTATTTACATGGCATTCAATGGAGCTGAGCCAGCTGATGATATTTACACCAGTTGGTGCTGTATGCATTTATGTGTAGCTCAGTGTTTGCCACAGGGTTGGAGCGGGAAGTCAGGTCTGTGTTGTACTATTCAAGTCAGGGAGGGAGACAACCTGAATTTGTAAGCAGGCAATTAGTTTTCTTAACTGGATGGATGCTTGGAGGAACCCATTTTTATTTTTTAGAAGTGACCTTGGACTAATTAAATTATCCATCCAATAAGGTGCAGCAAACAATCATTTTTCATCTCGGCGATTATCAGTGTTTGCAAGGTATCAACAGACTGTAGGAATTCAGATGAACCACACCAGATGTGAAGGCAGCTTTATATATCAAGGGATTTATTGCAGCCTCTAATTTCATTTTCTGCTGGCTTGGGGAAGCCACGTGGTGTTTGCTTGCTACATCGCAAGTATACATGATAGTTATGGAAGGTGCGGCTCTAGTGATGCATATCATTTTGTTTTATGGTGCAGGCATGTTTTGAAAGTAAAGTGGAGTGTATGTAAATCATCAGTTCTCCCCCGCCCAGAGGTGAAAGTGGGCCTGTATGGTGTACCAGTAAGAAGTGGCTGTCACCTTTGGCAGGGGGAGGAGGGACTCAAAAGGGGCATGGGCCCCCGGGCTTGATGATTTGAAAGGGCCCAGAGGGATCCTGGCTTCTGCCACTAACCATAGCAGTGTCTAGAGCTCACCTCCTTTAAATTGCTGTCCGAGTCCCATATGGCACATGCCATGCAGCATGGAAGGGCTGGCTGGCGGAGGGTAGCCCCCAGGTCCCACCCCTTTCTAGGGCCAGAGCTGGTCCCCCATACTGGAAAGATTTTTTAAATTACTTTTGCGTACGCCAAAAGGTAAGTATCATTATCAAATAATGAATGGCATCTCTTTATTGCACACGTGTTCTATCTGTTCCCCTATTTCTATTGCTTCACGTACCATTGGCAAGTAGACTTCAGTATTCTCCTTTTTGAGTGAGATTAAAGAACATGGTAAAAACCACAGGAACTGAAGCCTTTTGCTGTGGTGTTCGGCTTGGACTATTTCTGTGGCTATGGCTCTTCGAGAAATCATTACTGTTCATAATGAAAGATGGCTTGATTAGATCTATATCCTAGGGGCTTCATTGGGATCTCATTTAGACCAATTTTACTTAGGTGTAGCTTTAGTTACTTTTGTGGAGCTACAGCCAATCTCCATCAACCTTACCGAGAGCAGAATTTGAACCCAGTGGACCTAATTTTGATCTCTCTTACACAGGCATAAATTCAGAATAGCTCCATTAAAGCCAATGGAGTTTCAGCAGTGTAAAATCAGTGTCAGGCAACAATTGGGCTCAGATTCTATACAGGGCATACTATTACATTTTTTTCATTTCTTGGCTATTGCAGCACCCTTCACTCTCACCTCTCCAAATCCTAGGTCTTCAGACATCATTCCTCCAACAACTCCACTTGTTCATGTCAGAACCCACTTATAAAAATCCTCCATGAACTTCTACAATGAAAACTCACTCCCTCTGTTCATTTATATCTGTCCCTTTGTGTAATCTTGCCTCTCGGTATTATTATTTTTCATTTGTAATACCATAATGCCAAGCATGGTAACAAAATGCCAGTACTAGTGTAGTACCAGTATTACTGTAGCATCCGATCTTGGACCAGGACCCCTTCATGCTAGGCACTGCACATACATAGAATAAAAAGACCTCTGTCTTACTGCTGCAAAACCTCTGTCTTCTGCAGCTTTTACCTTTCTGTGTTGTATTGCTGTGTCATCTGCTTTTTAAAGAGAGAGCGCACAGGCACAAGGAAATCCAAAGAACCATCTTTACTAACCAAATACAATAGACATGACTCAGGCCACATCTTCACTACCAGGAGGATCGACCCTGCGGTGGTCAATCTTCTGCAGTTCAATTTTGCAGTCTAGTAAATACCCACAAAATTGAACACTGAGGGCACCCCCATTGACACTGGTACTCCTTGATTCGTGAGGAGTAAGGGAAATTGATGGGAGCGTTTCCTCTTATCAACTTCCCGCTGTAGAGATGGCGCCGAAGGTCGAATTAAGGTACATTGACTCCAGCTACGCAATTAACAAAGCAGGAGTTGTGTATCTTAATTTGACCTTCCAGGTAAGTATGGACAAGGCCTTAGTAACTTACACATGGTACTGCTTTGGCAGAATTCTGGTTATAGTAGCACCTCAGAGTTTTGAAAACTATGGGAATGAAGATTTGTAACTGAACAAAGTGTTACAGTTGTTCTTTCAAAAGTTTACAACTGAAAATTGATTTAGTACACTTTTGAAACTTTACTATGCAGCGAAAATACTGCTTTTAACTATCTTAATCAAAATGAAACAAGTACAGAAACAGTTTTCTTACCTTGTCATCAGATCTTCTTTTTTAATTTCCCCTTTACATTTTTAGTTGATTACATTAACACAATACTATGCTGTATTTGCTTTTTGTTTGTTTCTGCTGCTGCCTGATTGTGTACTTATGATTCCAAACAAAGTGTATAGTTGTTTGGTCAATTTGTAATTCTGTTGTTTGTAACTCTGAAGTTCTAGTGTACTTCTGAAACACAGAAGACAGTTAGCCGTAGTACTGCAAAAGGGATAATAACGATTGAAAGGAACACTACCTCATTCTTACAAGCGATCTGCATTCTCAGGAATTGATCTCTGTATTTGTAAAGCTCCCAATGCTTTGGTATATAATTAGGACTCAAAGCGCCGTTATGATAGTTTCCCAATCGCAGGCATTATAGTGTGATCATCTTCAGAACTAGTGAACTCTGTTCTCAGGAAATGCTTGGTGGAAGAGGACATCCATGCAGAGAGAGAACACAGCCTAGATGTTACACTGTCTCAGCTCTCTCTCTTCTTATGCTTGAACACTGAACAAGTTCTCTCCAAAGTGAGACCAAACTCTTCCTCCCAGGCCCTGTTTTAGCCACCAGTTAGTGTCTTTCAGAAGAAACCTGCTGGGTCTTCTTCCACTCTGTCCCTTATGGGGACTCTCTCAAGGAAACACATTAGTTTTGGGGTGTGCCCTGAATGTGGTATAACTCAGGCTCATTCTCTCTCTTTTGGTGGAGTGCATCATAGCCTGGAGCCTTGCGTGAAGAAAATATTGATTTTGGATGCTGAGAATTTGAGCCAGAGCTCTGTCAGCATTAATGTCCTGGGGTGATAGAAGCTGCCCGAGCAGGTAGCAGAAAAGTTGTTTCCAAGATTGTGCCAGCCTAGGCCATTGAAGGCCTTAGAAATTAAATTTTTAAAAGCATCTGAATAGGTTAGGCATTTAAGTCTTAGGCCAAACTGAAATCAATGTGAGTTAGGCACTCAGCCTGCTTAAGCACTTTAGAAAATCCCAGTAGGCACCTATCTGCAACTTTAGGTGTTTAAATACTTTTGTAAATCTGGCTCTCAGGGATCAGGACAAGTATTCAGAACCAGAACTGGAACAAAATGGGAAGCCAGTGAAGGCAAACAAGCATATGTGTCCCATGCTCTCTTTGACCTGTTCCACTTAGGAGGCAGGCATTATGGAATGGACAAGCTGCATTTTTTCTTGGATTTCACCTTCAATCCCCAAAACAGTCCACTGCTATACTTCTCAATAGAAACAGGGAACTGATGCCCCTCTGATTCCTGCTAGTTAATATTAGAGTAATTGCATTAAGTTTAATGGAGTTACTCCTGATTTATACCAGTGTGTGATCAGCCCTATTCTGTTTGACAAACCGAAATATGGAAAGAAACTTCACACCATAGACATAAAGAGGGTTTTTTTTAAATCTTGTCTTTTGCAAATCCTCTTCTCCTTGCACTGATGTTCTGCATAGTATAATTTAAATTGGCTTAGATAGAAAAAAAAATCCAATATTGTTATATCAGATCACTCAGAATACATTAAGGTAAAAACTATAGCTCTCCAAACTTTTGATTAAGAATATTTTCTTTCGTATAGTGTAAGATATAATTTTCCAAACACTGCTGGGAAAAGGATTTGTGTACTATTCAAACTATCAGCTTAAAACATGCCAAGAAAATTGACTATATAATTGTTCTTACGGTTCCGGTGAATATTAAAAAACACATGCGGTAAAGAGCAGCCTAAACAGATATTTCAAAATTCCATATGTACATTTTCTTGTTCTTTCACAGCTCCATTTATTTCCTTTTTTTTAGAAGGTGGTTCATTGACTTCCATCAGTCTTCATTATTTTGCATAAGAATATGCCATATTCCAAAAGCTTAAGGGACTGCATTTAAACAATGAGTCTTGGCAGTAAATAATAAGGAGAAAGAATGCCAAGTGAGTGCTTATAGTTACTACAGATTATTCTTTTCCTTTTTTTTTATTTGTCCCTACTTTGTGTTTTCTTGTTGTTCACATTAATTAGTTGTCTACATTGCTCATTAAATGGGCTGATTTTGTGTTGAGATTCCTTTCGGTCATAGATCTTTTTCCCTTCCTCGTTCACCATCCCATTTTGCATGTGCTCTAGTGCAGACTATTAATGGAACAGATCATGGTAGGCATTTTCAAAAAGCCTTTTTCTTCTCCGAGGCTTCAGTGGCTAATTAAAGAGGTGGTTGCTAAGAGATGATGGAAAGCATCATTGAGAGGCTCTGATGTGCTCTCTTTCTTACCTTTAACATACAGGTTGTGGACCAGAGTTTGAGAGTAAATGGGATGGCAGCGTCCCAAAATACTTCTGTGACAATGAACAGAATAAAAGGGGACTGTGCCAGTCCTGGGCCACCTGGAATTACAGAGTGGAGCAGGACACAACGGGACTCAGGGCAACAACTAGCCATGTTGGGGAAAACACATGAGTTCTTTCAGATCTGTGATGTGGAGGGCAAAGGCTTCATCGCTCGGCAAGACATGCAGGTAAAGCAAAATGGGTGAAATTATACAATACAATAGTTTTACTATATACAAATCAACAAATAAAATGGAAGCTCAAAGCAAATGTAAAATTTATAAAACTCGGTGGGTTTCACTTTAACTGGTGGAACTCTAGTGACTTCTTTGGGGTCACTCCTGTTTTACAGCAGAATCAGAAATGTGTTTAGCTTTTCTTGTACAGATTTTGTCAACAGGTGCCATTCAAAGCCATTCCCTCTTCTTTCTCTAGCCAATGAAATGGTACAAACACTCAGTCTGAAATTATTTATAAATACACTTATTCAAACAAAAGAGAATGCAGTTATTTTGATATGTTCAAATTGTGCTTATTAATTTGTTTTGTGCAACTAATCAATGTTTTGTGCAACTAATTTTAAAAGTTAAGGGGCCTAATTCTGATCCCATTGAAGTCAGTGACAAAAATGCCATTGACTCCATCAAGAATAGGATCAGGCCCATGCTGTGGAAATGTTAAGATGGCTACTCTATCACATATGTTATGGAAAACAACAATCCACTCTGCAGCTATTCATGTGTTACATGAAGAGTACTCCTGCAGTGTATTAATTTTTACTTCAGTGCTAATGGATTAAATAGAATTTAGGAGCATTAGCAAGGCAGTGACAGTGGAAATGTCTTAAATTAAATTCTTGGAGGATTTAATACCTTCACATACAAAGCGGTTTAATGTAATAGAAAAATGTGCCCAACACATTGAGAATTATCCATTCTGAAAAACCAAACAAATCAAGGCTCATATTATTGCCAATTGCAGGTTTTCTGTTGTGTGTTCTTCTGTTTTTCAATTTGTTTTCCTCACTGCAAAATTTAAAAAAAAGTAAGAGTAAACATTGACAGTTAGCTTTAGTGGTTACTACACTGTCTAGTTTCACTGAAGAAATTGAAATCACAGTAGTAAGTGTGTTATTCCTGGTGGTAAACATTTGAAACCTTGGCCATTAGGCAGCTTCTTGGATCCCCATTCAGTTCTTTTTATGTATATGGATAAAATGGTAAAGAGAAAACAGGATTTAATTTTTAATTCAAGAAAACCCTCACACATTTTTGAACTTTAATGTCTGTTTCTACAAGGAGGATAAAAAGAGGTCTGAGTTCTACTCTTACAGAGGAAATGTAACTATATTAGCTGCAAGCTTTTGAGAAGGGTAATAGAGAAATTGAGTTGCGCGGAGAAGAATGTAATTTTGTCTTTGATTTCACAACATAAAACAGCTCTCACAGGAGCTGTTTAGCATGTATGATGAACTTTGTATATGAGCAAATCTCCAATTCATTTAAAAATAGAAGTAAAGGGCACTGGGACTCAGTGACATGAAACCACTTGCAATGGCATTGCATTATGCTTGGTTTTGTTTCCAGCTAAGCTGATTAAAGATGAAATTACAAAAACATCCTTCTTGAAAACACTGGGCCTGATTCTCCGCTCACTAAACCCCTGTGTAAATCAAGAGTAACGTCACTGAAACCAATGAAGTTTTACTGGTGTAAAATGGGGGTGGGATCAGTCTCTCCCTTTGACTTTGTATTCTACCAGAGGTCCAAAGATGAGAATTAAAAAAATACAAGAGGCCGGAAAATTGTGAAGTTACAATTTCTGCATCAGTGTTAACTCAGATACTTGGAGCCTGCTTGTCACACAGTGGCTGGCCCCTTTATATGAGCCGCTCCCCTGTGGTAGAATGTGTGTTCCCAATTTGACCAGTTAGGAGGGAGGGTAGCACATGGTTCTGGGGGGAAAGGGTCTCTATGGAGAAAGCCAGGGGCCCTGGAGCTTAGTTAAAAGAACATTGGAGTTTGCCCTTCAGTTGACCCTGAAGCAAGGACTGAGAGAGGCAAAGAGGAAATCTCCTGGGAGCTGTAGCCAAGATGGGTTAAGGAACTGTATTCATGGGTTGGGTTTTTAAAACCTATGTTTGGGAAATAAAACTGCCTGGGAAAAGACTCTGGGTATAGCAGTGGGTCCTTTGTGAACTGAGGACTAGCCAGCACCTTATATTTCTAAGCTGAAGTCAATGGGAGTCCTCTCAATTTCCCATCCAAATATAGAAAGCAGGTCTAGCCCCGTTTATTCTTTAAAGCTAGGTAACCACTGTGCCCTTTTTAACGACAACTTCTTTTTTGACTCCTATAACCTAGTCATCCCTGGACACAACTCTCCATTTCTGATATCAGACCCCCATAAGAATATATACTGAAGAGCAATTTGTATCCCATTAAGTCACTCATTTTTAAATGACTTAAATATTGCAATGATCCATTTTTATCTCACTGATTCCATATCAAATTTGTTCAGTTTCCAAATAAAAGAAGAGACCATGAACAAGAAAATGCAATATATAATACTTGAGTATTTACTATAATAACATTAAACTACTCTAGAGAATGGTATACAAATGTGAAATCTACAATATATTTGAGAGAGTTTGTGCATGTCTGTCTGTGTGTCCTTCTGTCCATCTGTGAGCCCGTCTCTTCAAGAACTTCCTCCTAAATGGTAAGAACTAGGACCTCTAAATTTAGCAGGCAGCTTCCTTTTAACATAACTTAAAGCAAAGTCAGAGTTTGGTTGTGCCAGGACAATGGGATGTGCCTGGAATGGGATTGTTTCTCATCAAATGGAAAGGGAAGGGTATGGCAGCAGGAACACTAATGACCTCCAGAATGACCACAGGAGGGAAGCAAGCACTCCAGCTCTAGGGAGCAGCCACTGGCAGGCAGCACAGACCCTGCTACCTGGCCTGCCCTGGGGAGCAATTACTAGCCAACCAGCCATCCCCTTGGAGCAGCCAGCAGCCAAACTGTGTGGCCCTTGCTGCCCATGGATGGCCCAAGGGAGAAGCTGCCAGCTGGGGCCTCATGGCCCTTGCTGCCCTTAGCCGGCATTGGCTCCCATTCCCTGCCCTGAGTGCCCCCCCCCGACCTCCCAACCCCTGCCCTGACTCCTTCACACCCCACCCCCTGCCCATAGCCACTCCTCACCCGTAACCCTGACTCCTGCACCCCACACACTCCTCCATCCTCCTCCCTGCAAGGACCTGAGCAATGCTGGGTATCTAAATATATGTCAGTACAAAAATAAAATGACTTTTTAAAAATAATAAAATAGAGAAATAAATTGAAACATAAAATAGTAACATAAAATGAATAACATTGTCAACTCTGAAAGGTTTTATTTGGAAAAATTTGAAATGTTTCACTTTACTTTTCAAAATGGATTTTTTTGTGGGGTGAAAGGCAAGAGGAATTTCCATTTTGCAGGAAATGTAGAGTTCTGTCATTCTAAATTACTGCTGTTCTTGTCTTGCTCTTCAGAGTCTTCTAGTCCACTAACCACTTTTATAATAAATAGTGTAAAAGAGGTATGGTTTGCCATTTCAGAGACTTCATGGTGAGTTGCCTCTTAGCCTGGAGGAGCTGGAGAAGGTTTTTGATACCCTGGATGCGGATGGCAATGGTTCACTTACACCAGAGGAGTTCACAACAGGATTAAGTGAGTTTTAGAATGCAAATCTGTATATATCTCCATCCATGTTGAGTACACTCCATAGGCTGGTAAAAAGTCATGGTTCCTTAAGGAGCCTGCAGTGTAGTTCTGACATATGCAGCAAACCCTGCACAAAAGGCCACCCTGACACACCTGAGCACAATTCTGATCCACCTTTATTAGAAGACCTCCTTCATTATATGCTATTACATTTTGTCAATCTCTTGAGCAGATGCTTCCAAGTGGATTCATGTCAGCAGAAAGGATTTCTAGGGGATACCTTGTAAATAGGGCTGATCAAAAACATTTCAACTAAACTATTTTTCAAGGGAAAACTGGGTTTTCAGTTAACAACATTTTTCACAAGAAGTGTCTGCTTTCCATAGAAATATTTTCACACAAAAAATGGCCCAAACCCAAAATAATTTGATTTGGGAAGGCTGCCACAGTGCTTCAAAGGAGTGGTAGTTTGGTTGCTCTGTGTTCCCATTCTCCTCCTTTGCCTGGACTCCGTGGTTGGATTGATGCGCCATGGCCAAAAACTCCCATGGAAGCACTGTTTCACCCTCCAAGAAGATGTATCCTGATATCACCATTGCATATCCTAGGAAATATTGTGCAATATTGTGAGCCTGGCCTGTAGAGAATAGTGGGAGGATGAGGAACCTGTATTACAAAGTCCCATGCGGTGCATCTACACAGCAGGTCTTCACTTGAAATAAGCCATGTAAATTGAGCTACATCTATTAAGTAGCTTATTTCAAAATTGTGAGTGTCAACACAGCACTTATTTTGAAATAGAGTGCTCTTCCTCTGACTTCCCTTACTCCTCGTACAATGGGGATTCCAGGAGTCGGAGCAAGAAGTCCTCCAGCTTGACAGTATTTCGACATTATTTCGAAATAACTGCCTGCTGTGTAGACGCAGACTAAGTTATTTCCAAATAACGCTAGTTATTTTGAAATAATGTTGCTGTGTAGATGTACCCATGGGGTACAACAGCAGCAATTCTGAATTAAAATATTTTGTATTTCCAGGGTAAAAAAATCAAAAAATTTCAGCTGAAAAAAATTCCTATTTTTCAACCAACTCTACTTTTAGGAGATTCACTGCTGAAATACTTGGGGGAAGAAGTATGTTTACAGGGCAGGCTGGAGGCTTGCTCAGGCTCCCAATGGCAAAATGCGATTGAAGACAAGAGGGTAGGGGAGTGATGGATTGGTGAGGAGGAGAACAGGGCTCCAAGCATTCAGGATTGGCATGGGCAAAGACAGGAAGCCAAGAGTGGGAGAAATACACAAAAAAGGGCTGGCCGGAGGAAGATTTGGGAAGAGGTCGGGAGTCAGGGGGCAGTCAAAGTGAGAGAGTGAGAGGGAAGAGTTTGGAAGGGCCCTGACGATGAAGAGCCCTAAAGATGAAGATGAGACGCTTTAGCATGGAAGAGGAAGCTGCTGAAAGAGATTTGAACAATGAGGTGCTATCAGTAGAGCAGCCTCAGAGGAGAAACACCTTCAGGGCTATGGTTTGGATAGACTGGAAGGATAGACAAGGGAATCTTGCCAGTTCTGTCTTGAAAATGCTGCAGATACTGTGTATTTTGAAGACAATTTCAGGATTACATTTTCTTCTTTGATGTATGTGGCTCCCATTTACTCCAGTGTGCCTGAATCCAAGGCCAGAATTTGGTGGGCTGCTTGTAAACACATACACTGGGCCGGATTCTTAGCTCGCATAAACCAACATCAGTTTACAGCTAACAAGCTGATCCACTGTGAATATTTCGATTCTCATTTGACCATCATGACACTCCAATTATGCTGTATTTTTGCACCAGCATGAGGCATGAGATTCTGGAAATGTAGACAAGTACAGAAAAATCCTGAGTGGGTAGAACGAGCTCCCTAGAAGGGATAGATTTTTGCAATTAAAATATGTAAATTTTAATTGGGAAAAAGCAGCTCAGGGAAGATCTAATTTTGATTTACAAGCACTTTCGGGGATCACATGGAGCTCTATTGTAGGGCAAGTTCTGGTCACATACTGAAAAAGCAAAATATTAAAATATCAGATAAAATTATTATTATTAATAATAATACCTATTATTTATGCATGTTACTAGGCCAGATTCTTCCATTTCCATTCAGTCTTCACTCAGACAAACTCCCATTGAAGTCAAAGGGAATTGAGGCTGCTCCATGCCTCTGGAAATCAGGCCCCATATTTATGAGTTTGGGTGTCTGGATCTACATATGTACGTGTGAAATGTTTGGCCTGTGTGGCTTATCCAGGGTTAAATGGTGAGTTAAGGGCAAACTCAGGAATAAAACCCAGGAGTCCTGACATCTCTTGCTTTAGCTGATAGGCCACGTTCCCTTTTTAAAATGAGAAAACAGGAGTTTTTTCTTCCTGCCCCAAACTCTGTTTATTGTGAAGTGCAGTCTTGAGGCAAGTGTACAATTCGAGCTGGGAGTGGGATTACAGCTCAGGAAGACGCACTTCCGCTAGCGCCAGTGTTCATTTGTAATGAGAGAGGTGCTTGGGGCTCAAGCAATTTTTTTAAATTTCAGTGCTGATACAGCTAGCCTTGAGCTGTCAGAGCTATGAACTGCCAAGGCTAAAGGTGCCAGGGCTTAACCCTGGCAAGTCCTGCCACAAATTAAACACTTGGTAACTCTCATTGAGCTGGTGCTATGATAGTAATGTAGCCGTGACAAGAGGTGGTGTGGGCTAGCCTTCCAGAGAACAAACCTGCTTGAACCCCAGCACCTTTTTCAATACAACTCAGCTGCTAGCCCACATGGCCTCTCGCCACTGCAGTCAGATTTTATCTGTGTGTGTGGTTATTCAGAGTATGTCTACACTTGCCCCCTAGTTCGGACTAGGGAAGCAAATGAAGCATACCGAAGTTGCTAATGAAGCACAGGATTTAAATATCCCACGCTTGATTAGCATATTTGCGGCCGGTCGCCATTTTAAAATGCCGGTTGCCCGATTTAACTTGCCACATGTAGACATGGTAGTCTGATCCAAAACCCTTTCCTCGAATTAACTGTTACTCCTCATTGCGGGATATTTAAATCCCTCGCTTCATTAGCAACTTCAGTATGCTTCATTTGCCTCCCTAGTCCGAAGGGGGGCAAGTGTAGACATACCCTCAGTGTGCTGTCCCAGCTCTGCACAGGTAGTGGAGACAGCAGATCTCAAACTGCCCAATAAATCTACAGACTTGATTTTTAGTGAAGATATCTGACCAGGTTTATTATTGGCAAAACATGGTAATAGCGCCTGGCAGAGTCTATGAGGATACTACGCCATGTCTTCGCAGGAGGAAGATTGATGCTGCCATGATCAATCTTCCGGAGTTCGATTTTGTGGGTCTAATAAAGACCTGCTAAATCAAACTCAGAGGGCTCCCTCTCCTGCTCCTACAAGGAGTAAGGGATGCTAATGGGAGCGTTGGCTCCCATTAGCCTCCCGCTGTGGGGACAGTGGGGAAACTCAAAGTAAGGCACATCACTTCTGCTACCTAATTAACATAGCTGGCATTGTGTATCTTAATTTGATCTTCCCCCTTAATGTACACCTGACCTAAGACATATGCTTGTGACAATGGATACAACTCAGTCAGACTTTCCATTCTCTGCTAGGCTGACCAAAGCTATTTCTTCTGAGATGCATTTTGTACACCAATGCAAACAAGTTGTGTTTCACCCCGACATTTGAGGGTACCACTCACTGGTGTATTAGTGTGCCCCGATTGTCTTGTATATGTTGGTGTGATCAAAACATTTTTATTCATTATGCTGTTATCCTGACCTTATCTTTAGGATGGGTCAGTGTGTTCCTGTTATCTTTGAGGAATGTGCTGGTATCAAGGTGCTTTGGTACCACCCTTCTGGAAAGTGCATGTGTGAGCACTTTGTGCCTAGCTCCTCTAAGGAATACGTTTTTGTAGTATTAGCCCTGTGCCTACCAAATTTTGTGAGCTGGGCCTGCCCTTTGCTTACAGCCTGACTTTACTTCATATCAGCAAAGTTTTGACCACTTTAGCCCAAGCCTCAGGCCTCATACCAGACCCCTAGTACGTGCCCTTAACTTTTAGGCCCTCTTCCAACTACAGCCACTGCCGATGCTAACTTGGCTACCCTACTATTTTAAGTGTGCTAGTTCAATGACAGCTAGTGTGAGTATGTCAACATGAGCTGGGAATCACAACCCCAACTCTGACTGTAGACACAATGGCAAGAGACTGCTAATAAATATCGCTGTTTCTTTAAATGACTTCTAATTACTCTATGAACCAATTTTTTAAATTATGTACATCTTTTAAATTTTAGGTCAGTTTTTGTTTGGGCAAATGGTCTCTATGAATGAAATGCAGGAGTCTGACAATGAAAAGGTCTATCAGTCTAAGTGGGAAGAGAACTCTGCTAAAGTTGATGATGAAGACGAGGACCGGCAGTTCTCAGATCTGATGGAACGGCTTGGAACTAACAAGATCTTAGAAGAGTAAGTCATACCAGCTGCAATTTCAGACAATGTATTCTGCATGCTCTTTTATGAGTTAGCTCTACATCTGCATGGAAACCTTGAGCCTGATTCTCCTCTCATTTATACCCACTGTGTACTGGTGTATCACCATTGATTTCAGTGGCGATGTTTTGACACTCTGCAGGGAGAAATCAGCATTAGGGCCCCCTGTGATGTAGTGAGCTCATTTTCATTTCCTTGGCTGCTGTGAGTGATGAAATAAAAAACCCCATGAGCCACACAATTGTGCTCCATGAGGATAACAGTTAAATGCACACGGTCACATACATCTGTGCCTTTTGAGAGCAACACAACTGAAACACTCAAATGGCACATACTCTGAAAATATGTGTAACCTTTCTGCCAGGTAGCACCAGCAGCAGCCAGGGCCGGGTTCAATATCTAGGGGTACCTCTCCATCCATCCATCCATCAAAGAACAGGCTCGAGCTCCCACCCAGTAACCTGGGAAATTCACACACCACCCCTGGGCGCCTCTGAGAGGCAATGCTGTGCCTCTCGCAAACACAGAGTCTTGCCCACTCGCAAACACAGAGTCTGAGTGCAGAAAAGAAACTTTTAATAAAGAGGGAGAGAAGTAATGTGGCATTGATTTGGGAAAACGCCACAAACAGAATTAATAGAAAAACACCACAGAGTTTATAACCAAAACCACGAGTAAACGTCCCAGCTCAAGTAGTTTGGGCAATGTCCTTTTCCTCTTAAGCTCTCAAGTTCAGCAATGTAAATGTCCCCTTCACATGCCCACCCATCTCTACACCCCACCCACAGTTGCTGCCCTTAGTCAGGGCAGACCCATAGTTCAGAAGTGATCTGCAGAGTTCACCTCCCATCCTGAGTGTGTGTGTGTGGAGAGAAGTAGGAGACATTTCACCTACTCTGCTGGTCACCCGCCATCCACCTGTTCGCTGCTCTCTGGCACTGCTCTGCAAGCCATTCATCGTCCCTCGCTGCCACCGTGCTGCTGGCTGCTCCTCATGCCTGTTTATTGGTCGTCTCTTGCTGCCACCATTGCATCTTCTGCTGGTTTGTGGTGGATTTGGCTCTGGGCCAAACCTAGTGATTTCAGCTCTCAGTGATTCCAGCTCTTAGCTTAAAGCACAGTCCAGCCACAAGAGATTCCAGCACCCACTGGAGTAAAATTACCTACAAAAAAGACCCCTTATGGAGCCCTTTTTTAACTCTATCATTGAAACAGTGGGGAGAGACAGGCTGAACCAGTCTTATAGCTCACACTTAGAGGGCATGCGGCCTGCTGACTCACCTCCCTCCCCAGCTTAATTTGTAAGTCTCTGAAAGGTCAGCCTCTGTCCATCCGAGTGTATTTATACTGACAGGGTCTCTCCCTTTAACTGAGTTCACAGTCTGACTTTTCTGCATTGTGCATTCCCACAATAACTGCAAGCATTGGTGGCCATATCTTACAATTCCCACATTTACTGTTAAGATAGTTTGTGACCCCTACAACAGCCAAATTGGTTACAATGGGCAAAACACTTTCTAACAGTTGAATACCAAGCAGGCCTAAGCAACCTGGGTGAAGTGCATTTATATAACCACACCCAGGATTTCTTTCCCATTCCAGCATGAACTGTATTTATATAACAACTGTTGAATACCTAGCAGGTCTAGGCAAACTGAGTGAACATAGCCACACCCAGGATTCTTTTCCCATTCCAACTGGTTGGAAGCGTTGATTCAGACCCTTCTTACATATATAATATTATTATGCTATTTGTGTGTCCAAAAATGGCATAATTTGCAAATAAAGACTATTTAGATAGCATTCCTTTGGCAAATAATATGCTTAAATGCCTTTGTACCAAATAAGAACAACAACAAAAAAACACTAGTACTTTCATAATTGTGTAGCTGTTGTTATTTACATTGCAGTAGCGCCTATGAGCTCCGGTTGTACAGCAGGACCTCGTTGTGCTAGGTGCTGTACAAACACACAACAAAAAGACAATGACTGCCCACGGGGCTTACAATCTAAGCATGTGTGTCATTTGTCAAACACATAAAATTAATGCTCTGAAATAGAAAGTTGTCAGAATGCTGAATGGTAGGATTTTTTTTTTCTTTTGACATCTAACATCATTTTAATTCTGATCTCTCCAGTTTATTTTGAATTAGTGTATTTGTTTTTCCTCCACTGAAGCTTAAAGGGCTTTATCTAGTAATCACTAGATACACACTGTACAAGAAGACAATTTTAGGAACATGCTGATTGTTTAAAACATTCGTTTTATTTTTCAAATACCCATCGGGTCTTACATGTCCCAGAGTGAGGGGAAGGGCATTTTAAACACAAACCATGAGTTTAGTGATTCTCTGAAAGCTCCCATTTGTGGAGAAAACAAGATGTAAAGAAATTGTGCAGAGGGCCAGAAAACAGACCTTATCTTTGACTTCTTTATTTTCTAAAAGACAATTTTCCTATCTGAGATTACACAAATAGGCTGCGTCTTACTTTCATTTTTAAGAGTTAGAATAATGGTGAAGTGTTTTGTGTTTCATATTGCAATGTTCTATGCTGCATATCACTGAGACGAGGTCATCTACAAGATATATTCATAAGCTAATGGAATGACATGCAGAAAATTGGCTGAAACAATATCCTGGACATGCAAGAGTTTCCCTTGTGATTAGTCAGCAGCATGGCATATGGGCCAAAGTCCACTAACGTCAGTAATGGGAATCTTTCTGTTGAGTTCAGTGGGCTTTGGCTCAGTCCCAGATACCTTATTCTAACGTAAAGTTCAGAATATTAATTTACAATATGGCTCTCTCTGCTCCTCTAGGGTCTTGATCCTACAGTCCTTACATGGTATTCCTAAGTGGTAAATAAGCTTATATTTTAGTTCAAGCGGGAATGGAAGCTATGCAAGTGCACATGTATGGTTGAACACTAAGTGTAATTAATTACATTCCAGTGAAGAGCCACAAAAGCACGTTAGAGGCCCATGGTCTGATCTGCATGAGCACATGTGGCAAGAGACAGGAGAATGAACAAGTCTCACAAGATGTGGTCTTAGTGATCTTCTCTAGATAGGTTCTTAGATAGCTTCTCTAAACCCTACTCCCTTTAATAGGAGTAGTTTGGCAGCTGTGCAGCAGTGCTATTATTACTGCAGGATCAGATTCCCCTGCTTTTTCTGACATTCTCACCACTGTTTACCATGACTTTATACCAGCACCACTCCACACCTGCACTATTTAGGATGGAGATTTTAATGTTCATACAAAATAGGGTAGGTCAGAAAAACAGAATAAGAAATTCAAAGGAATGTTGGCAAATCTGAAAGTGTCTTATATCCTGTTGTGTTTTGCAACAGTCCAATCTTTCATTGTTGGCAAAATTGTCTACTACATATTTGAGAGAGTTTGTTCATCTGTGTGTGAATTTGTCTGTCCGTGTGTCTGCTTTTTGTTCAAGAACTCCTCCTAGATGGAAAGAGCTAGGACTGTATAAATTCAATATACAGCTTCCTCTTATCATAACTTAAACCAAGGCAAGGTAAGGTTTAAATTAATTGAGTTAAGGATCCAAGCAATGCCCAGTAAATCTTCTAATTTTTAAATAAAGCACTGTTGGTTTTGAAATGTGACACTTCTGAAAATGAAATGCTTCCATGTTGAAACAATGTCACTCTGGAACTAAGCTGGTCAAACACAACCGGTGAAGCAAAAACTAAGGATAAAATTTTCAAGTGCCTAAGTGACTTAGGAAGCCAAGTTGGCACTTAGGTGCTTAAGTCTCATCGGCTATCATTGAAAAAGGCTTTAATGAATTTTTCATCTGTCCAATTCAACTGGAAGAAGTGAGCATCTCTCCACTGATTGTCATCAGAGCTGGATTGGCTCCTGAATTAGCAGTAATCTACTATATATTTGAGAGAGTTTGTCTAGCAGTCTGTTGAGGAATGTCTCTTAAATGGTAAGAGCTAGGACCACCAAATTTGGTATACAGCTTTCTCTTATCATAACTTAAAACAAGGTCAGGGTTTAGTTGGGCCAGGAAAATGGGATATGCCCAGAATGGGTTTGCTTCTCATAAAACCACACAGAAAAGGGACAGAATCACAAGGCAGATGAAAAGGACAGGCTGGGGGTGTGACATCCCACAACCCCCATCTGGGACTGCCCCCATCTGTGAGTCTTCCACCCCCATAAGCCATTTAGCAAAGGGTGGGGGCTTAAGCTTCCCCCTGATTTGTACGGAACATTGCTGGCTGTTTCCCTTCTTCAAGGAGTGAGGGGAAAGTACAGTTTGCTCCATTCCTCACTCTGGCTGAGGAACGCGAGGGGCAGATGAACCTGGACCTCCTGCAGGTGGGGGACATGCACCCCTGCCCCGGCTGTGTGCTCTGGAGCTGCCGCAGCCATAGAGAGGTGCTTCTCACCGGTCCCAAGCTGCTGCAGTGAGAGAGGGCTGAGATAGTCCTCTCTCCCCAGGGCAGCCTGCCTGCTGAACCCCTTATCCCCAGCCCTACCTGAAAACAATGATTTAACGAAGCATGTACATTTTCATTTTATTTCCCAATAAACAAAAATTAATTGATTTTAGGAGCCGAGCAACGCCAGGTACATTTTCTAATAAATCATATATCACTTCTGCAGCCTAATGATCAATTTTCTGCAGCCACTAATTATATATAGTTTCTGTGGTGTTCATTATAAAAGGAAGCTCGACCCTTCCTTGTGTACACAGTCTAAGAGTTTTTATATCACTGCCTAGGGAGTCCAGCAATACTCGGAATGATGTGTGTATTTAGAGAGGACCCTATAACTAACTTTAGGAGCTAGGAGATATCGAAGCCTTAACTGTAACACAGCTAAGTTTGTAGTTATGCAAGATAAAACAATAGGGATGACAAAGGATGGTCCCCTGGGACACAGCCTGGAACTGGGGATTCCTTGGTCCGCCCCAGACATCCTGTGTGACCCTGGGCAAACCCCTTAGGGCTAAAGTCACAGAAGGATGTAGGTTTCTAACTGCTACTTTTGGCACCTGCATCCCAGAATCAGGCTCCATTGGGATTCAAAACCCCCTTGCCAAGACAAGCAACTAAAATAATCCTGCTGCGTCTTCTTCCAACCATCCCATCCTTAGCACCTGCACAAAGGCCAATCACAAACAATACTTGTATAAATAGACCTTGCCGATAACAAACCTCATGTTCTGACCAGTGAGCTGCTGAAATTTACTTTGTGTTACTAGGCTGCTGCAAACATTTACTCCAGCCTGAAAAATCATATCCTCTAACAAATGCCTTATTCTCATTTGTTTTCATCCCTCAGCGAGAGCAATATAAGACAGCTTTGGTCGCAGCTGAGAAAAGATGAACCTCATCTACTTTCCAATTTTGAAGAGTTCCTGGTCAGAATTTACTCCCAGCTGCAAGAAGCCGATAATGAAAAGAATGAGTTGGAGTATGCCTTGAAAAAGTTTGTACAACTCTTTCTGTGTTCTCTCTATAGTATTTCCGATGTATTATGTGCTACATGCCATCAAAATCCAATAGAGGTTTCTGTCAACCAATCAGCTTTCTGGGGAATTGAAGATTATCTACTGATAAGAGAGATTTTAAAGCAAACATTTGCCAGTCATCACTAGAGCTGGTCACATGATTTGTAACAGAACTAATCGGCTGAATTTAGCTCTTCCTTTACTATCCACTAGTTATCTTGTCTGAAATTCTTTCATAAATGTCTATTACTTCATTCTCTTTTTAACAAACCACAGCTACACTTAGGGTGGCCATTCACAGACCGCCAACATAAAAAAATATGATTATAAGAACATAAAGGATCAGATGCACCAGTACAGTCTTTCAGCACTCCATGCAATGCAGTAGTAAATCCAGTTCAACTTGCTGGTTAAATTGGATTTATGGCTGCTTTATGATGAGGGAGCAGCGCAAAGCAGTCAAAAAGTATCAGTGAATCTGGCCCAATATGATGAAAAACACCTAGACCAGCCTTTATACTCAATTAAAATTCTGGAAGAGTAAAGTCATCATACATAAAACAAGTGAAGTGCATTCTGATGCTCATAGTTAAAGCTCCACATATGTTTTCATTATAAAATATAATTTGCTGATACTTATAACTTTGGCAAGATTTTACCTTTCGGGCTAAAATTCAACATATTCATTCCCAACTGAAGAGAGTTTTCCTGACAAGTTTGAGCAGAAATGGTGTAGTCATTCTTGAGAACAGAGTGAAATTAGAGACGCTTTTTAAGGGCAACTCTAGGACATTAGTTAATGTGGTTAATTAGGGAGTGTGGTGTGTGACAGGGTGTTCCACTCACTACTAGGATGGCATCTTCTCCTGGCCAATCTGGGGAAATGGCTAGCCAGGTCAATGCCCTTTCCCACAGTTGCACACCAGCTCCCTGAGGCAGTGGCTCCTCTCTCACTCCACGTACCGCATCTGCCCCCTTGTGACTTAGCCCTCTGGCCAGGTCACACTCCATGGGCTTTCTCCTTCTGGGCACCAGTCTTTCTAAGTGTCTCTCCACACTAGCAGTTTCAGACAATTTTCTCCTTCACTGCCCCGTGGTGCCACTCCATCAGGGCTGTCAGGGGAAGCCAGGCACACCTTCTATTTCAGGTCAAGGAACCTCTATTCCTGGTCTGTTCCCTCTTAGACTTTACTGCCTTTCCCTGAACCTTCTCCTACCAACTGGCACTCCACACTCGCTCGGGTTTGCAGCCTCCTTACTCCCCTCTTCCAGGGGGAAGTAATTATGGGCTCCCTGCCGTTGTAGCCCCCAAGCATTCTTCCCTTCTCCTAGGGGGTGACTGCAGCCTTTCCAACGGCCACCTTCTGTTGCCAAATTTCTATATAATCCCAGCCCAGCTCCTTCCTCCTCAGCTGAGCTCCCTTACTCATTCAGGCCTTGTCTCCATTTACTGGGAGCTCAATCTCCAAGGGGTCAATTTAGCAGCTCTAGTAAGGATGTGCTAAATCGCCCACTGATCACACTCCTGTCAACTCTGATAATCCACCAGGTCATGAGGGGTAAGAGGAGTTGATGGGAGAGTTTCTTTGGTTGACTCCCCACAGGGGGGATGCCGCAGTAAGTTGAACTAAGATACATCAACTCCAACTATGCTATTCATGTAGCTGGAGTTGCATACCTAGTTTGACTTTGCCGCCTAGTGTAGACCTGGCCTCGGTCAGGAGGTTGCTCGACCACCTGATCCACCTCATCTATGACCTGTTGGGTTAATTAGCCCCCTTCTCACTCTGCATTAACCCTTTCCAGGCAAATGGGGGGGAGGGCGATAAATACCCCATCAGATGGTTTGAACCTGAAATTTGACAGGCACATATTCCCCATTTCCAAGAGTGTCTTTGTGTATTCTAGTGAAAATCAGTTGCCCTTTGGTCAAGAGCTAATGGCTAAAAGAGCATATTGCAGGCAAGCTCACTGGTGTCAATGGACTGCCATGTACATTCCATTAACACTATGCATGCGCTTTTAACAGTGTTTTGGACTTGTGTATACGTAAGTCAAGTGGAATATCATTTTTCTATGATGGGGAATCTGTATCAAGGGCACCACAAGATGTGCAGGCAGGGGGCCCAGGCTGCTCCCCACCCCTTGTCCACTGATAGGAGCGGGACATTGGGCCTAGCTGCCCATGTTTCATGATAGAAGGGAGGCCAGGCCAAATTTGAATGGGACTGCAACTTCATGAACCAGGTCACAATGCTACTTACTCACATTTGGGCCAGCCATCCCCACATCCAGGTGGAGGGGAGGCCATGTAAAATGTGAGCAGTGTTACAACCCTATTTGCTGGGGAACAATGCGGCATGCTGAGATTTGGCCCAGCTACACCCCCCCCTTCAGGTCAGAGGGGCAACAGGGCCAAATGTGAGTCTTTCCAGCAGCCAGGGTACCAAGTCCCCCAGGAGAAGAAGCGTTGGGGCACATGGAACCCCCTAACATGCAGGAGGGTGAGAGGACTGGATCCAGCTTTTGGTGCTTCCAGGGGAAGTGGAGGCACAGGAGGATGGGGTCTGGGCCTTCCAGAACTGCCTGGCCAATGGTGGGGATGATACTCTTTAGCCTGCCCATCTCTATGGGAGAGGGCTTGGGGCTAGATGTGGGACAAGGAAAACTCAGAGCTAGGTAGAGGGGGCAGAGCTTGAAGCTGGGTGAGGGGAACTGTGGGATTGCAAGTGGGAGGCTGGGTGTGGGGTAGCAGTAGGGGAATGTGTGGGGCTGGATGCAGGTCAGGGAGAGAGAGCTGGGACCCCCTCCTTAGGAAAATACTGGTTGCTCCCTGGCTGTGGATTATGTCTGTGATGGTTTTATAAAAAAAAGGATGCAGAGCTCTAAAAGAGCCCTGCTTCATATCATGTGATAGCTAATTGTGTATATTGTATAGGGCAGAACAGATCATTCTGCTGCTGTCTAGCAAAGAGCGGCACATGATGGAAATTCTTTGTTTTATTTTCTCTTCAAAAACCAACTCCCAGGAAACTCCATTAAAAAGGACATTAAAATAACATTAAGGCTGCAAAATGAAGCACTCGAAACTCAGGAAATACCCAACTACCCCATAAAACTGTTACTCTAATGGATCCTTCACCCACTCCGGGTGTGAATGCATTATGAGACAGTCTTTTAAATTATAAACTCATACGCTTTTTAACATGGGAGACCTGCCTCATTCAGCATTGGCGCTGGAGGGTATGCAGTGTATGAGGCATTAAGCCACACTCTGGAGAATAAGGATAAATATAGCTATTGAACTCCTGCCTCATTTGCTCAGCACCATCCAATCTATGCACTGAATGGGGCAGGGACCCTAAACAAAAAAATATTGCGTGGGCATGCATACTGTATACATACCAAGGGGGGAGAGTTAAAGATGCACGGACCATCTTAATTAGTATTTCCTGACTTTTCCAATTTATCTTTTTTGATACAGGTTTTTGTATGTGATTTTTACATTCACTTAGGGTATGTCTACACTAGCCCGCTAGTTCGAACTAGGGAGGCTAATGTAGGCATTCGAACTTGCAAATGAAGCCCGGGATTTAAATATCCCGGGCTTTATTTGTTGTTCCTAATCGATCGCCATTTTTAAATGCCACTAGTCTGGACTAACTGCCTGCGGCTACACACGGCAGTTAAATGGTAATTTGAACTAAGTCCTTAGTTCGAATTACCTGTTACTCCTCCTGGAATGAGGTGTAATAGGTAATTCGAACTAAGGACTTAGTTCGACTACCGTTAACTGCCGCGTGTAAGCGGCAGTTAGTCCGACTAGTGGCATTTAAAAATGGCGATCGATCGGGAGCATGAATAAAGCCCGGGATATTTAAATCCCGGGCTTCATTTGCAAGTTCGAATGCCTACATTAGCCTCCCTAGTTCAAACTAGGGGGCTAGTGTAAACATACCCCCAGTGTAATAACTCCATATTGGCATAAATTGTACTTATATGCCCCTGCAACCGTGTTGATTTCATTGAGAACTGAATTGAGCCATGTGGCTTTTGTTGAGATGCATGCTAATATTTATTGATCCTGATCTAAGGATGAATTTCTTATAGATAGCATGTTTTATTTTTTTTTAACTCTAACCCTTTAAAGAGTAAACAAAGCTTGTGGTCCTGGGGGGAAAACAAAAACTATTACTGATCTCTAAGGAGCAAATTAAGTAGCAGAGATTTGCCGATGTGCTCTGACTGGCTAATATTGACATAATTCCAGATCATAGTATTGTTGTCCTCTGAAGAAATGTAGCATCCAGATTTATCATGTCTTTTTTTCAACCAATTGTGGCCAACATTTTCTTCTTAGAGGTTACACTAGACATAATATAACCAGAATGAGAGATTTTGCTCCGCTAAATGTTTATAGTTCTATCCAGAGTGCATCTTTCTGTATTCACTAGCTGTTGGGTTTAGATAAATGAACATAGTTTGCCTCAATCATTTCCTGCCATCATTTGTAGATCATTACTGCAGCACAAACTCACATTTTATTAAGGGTATCACTTAATCAGATAACTCCATGAAAGGTTTCTAAGTAGTAAGTAAACATGGTTTTTACTGAATTTTTGGATGAGCATACACAGAGGTAGCCTTATTAGTCTTTCCAAACTAAATACCCTCACAGTCTGAAGACAGCTGGCTTGCTTTTCTTGGCTGCTGCAGAGTTTTAGCTCAGTGAAATTACAGCCAAATAATAAATGTAAGCCTATAGAAAACTGAAAAACAGTAAAGAAAATAAATCAGATTGATGGTGTTCCAATCCAAAATGCTTTTTTTCTTTGGAGTTTCTCTCTTATGAATGTGCAGTGTGCATTTCATAGATTTTAAGGCCAGAACACACCATAATCTAGTCTGACCTCCTGCTCTTTATGTAATTTTTCTTTATTTCTTTGGATTTATATAACACTAACAAGAATTTACTCCCACATGAATACATTAAACCAAATAGCATATGTGTATCTACTCCATTAAAAAAGATAGCTGGGCTGATAGTCACACACATGTACTAGCCACGTGTGATAATAGCCACACACATGAAACAAGCCATTCAAATCCAAAACTCATACTTTTTGGCATTTGCACAGTATTTGATGTTTTATATTCCCAATGTTCATTAACTAACTTTCCAACATTTCTCTTTTACATGTTATCTTAATTTAGAATTTTCTGGCTTCCAAATACTGGGTAGTATTATTCTTAAATCATACAGTGATGTTTTGTAGGAATTTATCCCTTTACCCTTTGAGGTACTATATCATGTTGGTTTGAAAAGACATAATATATTTGTCCTACATTTACAAAGCATCCATGAGCTATTAAATGCCATATAGGTCCTTGAAGAATTCATAATCTCTATGGAATTTCTGGTGCCTTTCATAATTTCTTCAGGAGTTCTTTCAGTGTTTATATGCATGTTCAAGCTTCCACAGCCTTGATAGTGTTGCACACAAAGCTGGTACAGTAATTCCTCATTTAACACTATAGATGCGTTTCTGAAAATGTTCGTGCTAAGTGAAAACGTGCTATGCAAGGTCAATTTTCCCATTAAAAATCATGGAAAAGGTGAGGGTTGCGTTTCATGTGGTGGTGGCAAAGTCAATATTTTGTTGGTGCTGGGTCGTCAATGTCAGCATTAGATATCTAGCAGCACAAGATAACTAGCAACACAAGTCGCTGCGGTTTGTTAAAACACAAAGATAAACACGTGAGTGAGCGGAGAAGAGCTGTGACCACGTGTATTCATCCGCTCATGCGCGGGTATTACCACTGTTTTCACTAACTTATACTGCCGTGCAAAGTAGTCCGCCACTTGATTATTTTCGTGTTATTTCGGGGACGGTTGTGTTATTTGAAAAACGTTCCCTAAAAATAAAATCGTGCTATTGCGAAAATGTGTTAAGCGGGGCACATGTTAAACGAGTAATTACTGTACTGTGCGTTATCAACATTTCCCATTATTTATTTGTATTACAGTAGCCCCTAGACCAGTGTTTCTTAAACTTTTTAAGACCGAGGAACACCAAACAATAATTTTTTTTATGGGGAACACCAAGGATTTTTTTGTTGAGGGAAAAAAAAGGCCCCAGGGAAAAGTTGTTGAGCAAAAAAAGGAGGCTTGTCCCTTTAAGGGCGGCCATTTTGAATTCTGTTCTCTCCACGGCACACCTCCGACTACCTCGCAGCACACCGATGTTCCGCAGAACACACTTTAAGAAATGCTGCCCTAGACTTAGCAGTAGCACCTCCTCTGAGGCTGGGCCCCCCATTGTGCTTGTGGATGTGTACAAACACATCATGTTTGGAACATTCTCTGTTCCAAACAGTTTGCAGTCTAGATAGATAGACAAGACTGAGAGACATAGGGTGGGGGGAGACACATGAGCATTCAAGTTAGGATTCATAGAGGAGATTTAGGTGCGCTAATGAATTAGATTCCCAGAGCATTAGGAAACTAAAAGAGAGGTTCCAAAAAGCTAGCATGCTGAGCTGCCTAATGCCTGTGCTAGCCAACAGAAATGCTGAGTATTGGGAAGTGGCCTAGATCTCATCCCTGCAAAAGGAGGTAGGCATCTAATCATAGGTGCTGGAACTTGGAATGCTGGCGGTGCTGCTGCAGCCCCTGGCTTGAAGTGGTTTAATGGCTCTCAGTACCCCGACTATACAAATTATTTTAGTGCCTCTACATCTAATTCCAGGCCAGAGGGAAGCACCTCCCTCCACTGAGGCGGAGGCAGGAGAAGCAGCAGTCCCTCCTTCCCCCCATTGTTACCATTAACCCAGTGGTTAGCGTTCAGTGCAAGACCCAGGTTCATTTCCCCCTCCTGCCTGATGTGAAGCTGGCTCTCCAGTTTTGGGTCCTTTGCTTCTCCTGAGAGTGCCCTGCCCACTGAGCTATGGAGTCACTCTGACTTTTTCCCTGGCCCATAGAATATATATTTTTATACAGTGGCACCATTTACACAGGAGACATTAAGACAACCTTTCACAGAATATCCTATATATCCTAACACCACCTCTGCGGTGTTAGGGGATGGGCACACCTCTTTACTTAAGACTGTGCACACACGCAACTGCTGAAATGCAAGTACCTTGGAGGACTTTTAAATGTGGAATATAGGTAGCTACCGGGTTAGGTGGCAGATGGGTGGGGGTTTTGTGAATTTCAGTGGCTCCTAAATGTTGGACGTTGTCATTTTGTGAATGCCACCCAGAGAGGGGAAGTGATTTTTCCCAAGGTTACAAAAGCAAGTCAGTAGCAGAGCCTAACTTCAAAGGAAGTGGAGGACATTTGGTGCCTTTTAGGATCAGCCCATAAAGTACCCAACACTAACCGATTTTCATTTGAAGTAACAGCTGTTCTGACCAAGTGTCTGTGTGAACAATGGTGGACAAAATTTAAATACCACATCTAAAGTAACAGGCAGAAATGAAACCACCCCATATATGCATTGATCTCACTACAAGAACATAGGCTATGTCTACACAGCAGGGAAAAGTCGGAAAAAAGATATGCAAATTGTGAACTGCAATTTGCGTATCCTTTTCTCCTTTTTTACCGAAAGAGGCTTTTCTGAAATTTGGCCCATCTACCTGGGGCCAAATTTCAGAAAAAAGTCCTCTTTCGGAACATCGCTCACCGAGAGGAATACAGGGATGCCGAAAGAACATGTGTGCTTTTTTGGAAACTGTTCCGAAAAAGTGGACATGTTCCTTGGGACATGGCAGAGCTTTTCCGGGATACCAGAGGTATCCCGGAAAAGCTCTGCAGTCTAGACATAGCCATAATGACCAGAACATGTCACCTTAACTATCCTGACCAGAGTTTAGTTGTTGCTTGTTTGTTTGATGAGGAATTTTGGCAATTTTAACTAACTAAATCACTTGGTTATATATTCTTCCCATTATTCTACCACTTCTGCAGATGGTTGCCAAATATCTGGGAAATAATTTATCTGATTAATTTTTTCCTGCTACTTGTGGAATAAATTTGTCATGATTATATTATGCCTTAAATAATGATGATAAATTATCTTACTATTATTATTTGACCAGCTTTAAGAATGGAGTCTAAACCAATAATTAAAGCTGCGGGTGTGTTTAGACTGCAGATGTCATCCCCCTAGTTGTCTGCTAAAGCAGACAACAAACAAACATGATATTAAAATGTCTCCCAAATGTCATTTTCAGATCATAGCCCTGTTCTGCCCTTGCAAACACAAGTTAGAGAAAATCCAGTGCCAAAAACAATAGTATATGAATTCAACATTCAAGTTGTTTCTTTTAACCCACAAAGGCAAGGAAATTCAGTTATGGTTCTCATGGCAACGTTGACTACTGTGTTCTTTATGTACATCATAATAGGGTCTTTCATTGTATAACCAGCCTAACCCTGCTCAACGTGACATACTATTGGGTAAAAACGGGATTGACAGATGTGATCTTGGCACTCATGTGCTATCTTGTTAAAAATTGTCTCTCTTGCATGGTTTCATGGAATTCCACCCTCTCAAATAAGCTCTGAATTTGCTCTATGGATAATTGTATTCTTAGAATAGTGTGCCTTGGATATTTTGGGCCAGAATGTTAAGTCTGGCTGTGCACCTATGAAGGGGAGTAAAGAAGCACAAAATGTCCCATTATTTTCCTGCATTATCCACTAGAACCATGAAGGAGGGTGGGGGTGAGCAGCTTCTATTGCGGTGGTGGTGGGGAGAGCTGCGTTTCATGCACAGCTTGAGCTCATTTTGCACAGATGTAAATGACCCCACAAAGTGTAAGGCAGTAAAGAATCAGCCCTAAAGCATTTTGTTTTTCTTGTGTCAATATAGCTCAGCAAGCATTTATCACTAGAGTCCATTATGAGAATACACATTGTCCTTTCTATTTGGGGATGAAAAATGCAAGCTATAAATGACAGGCATTGTGCACATTTGAAGGAAAAAAGATGCCCCGATTCTTATATCATTCCAGTCAACTGAGTTAACTATCTCAGAGGAGAATTTGCAGAATACAGGAAAACTGACAGGGACATTCCCAAATGACACAGTGATGTTTTCAGTACCCCTTAGTTTTCTCCTGTTCCTGATGAGAAGACTTTAGAAGATTTTATGTATTTTGTTGGGAGATTTACACTCTGCAAATTGCCTGCGTAACTAACAGCTCATTAATGGGTGCGTCTATACTGCATCATTATTTCGAGATAACTAGCATTATTTTGCAATAACAATGCGAACGTCTACACAGCCATTCCATTATTTTGAAACAATTTCAAAATAACAGATGGCTAATTTCAAAATCTGTAAACCTCATTCTTTTGGTATGTTTACACAGCAAAGTTATTTTGGAATAATGACTGTTATTCCAAAATAACTATGCGAGCGTCTACACTGCCATTCCATTATTTCAAAATAATTTTGAAATAATGGATGGTTTATTCCAAACTATGTAAACCTCATTCTATGAGGAATAACGCCTATTCCGAAATAGCTATTTCAAAATAAGGTGTGTGTAGATGCTCCACTGCTGCTATTTCGAAATAGCTCCTCCCCAGGGCCACTCTAAGTTATCCCTTCCCAGTGCCTCCTGGGACTCTAAATCGAGATACCACGTCTACATTAGGGAAGCCTGCCTTGGACTAATTTTGAAGCTTCCCTGCAGTGTAGAGGTGCTATTTTTAAATAAGCTATTTTTAAATAAGCTATTTTTAAATAAGCTATACCTCATGTCCAACCCTACTTGCCACACCAGTGGGGAGAATGTGCCGTGATGTCATAAAGGCTCTACTAAAAATCCTCTGAGCATGCTGAGAAGGAACTTTTCAAATGCTGATCATTTCAAAAATATGTTTTTATTGCCTCCCTACCCAGCCCAAAGCTGGTGAAGTCTCTCTAACTCTCCATCCATACTCTATCTGGGCCAGGTGCTAATTGCAGCTGTTTCTGGTCCAAACTTAATAAAAAAGAAGTGGCTTTGATTACTCAACCCCTTGTTCCTTGTGTTGTCTTGTGCATTTGTGCAAAGTGGACTTTATTTCTGCTCCCTTTTGTGGGTGACTACAGCTTAAAAGAAGTGTGTAACAAACCCCAGAGTAGAAAGATACATAAAGAGACACTACCATCTGAACTTTCAGACAAGTCTTTCTTTATGCTGTAACTTTTGGGATGCACTAATGGTTTCAGAAATAAATCATCAGTCATCTGAGTACTCATGAATAATGCAATCTTGTAAATAACTGTAGAGCAAAGCTGCGACTTGAAAATATGCACAAATCACTTTTATTTCTATTTAAACAGCTCTAATTTAGATTTTCATTGTTGCTATTAGTGTCATGCCTAGGCTCTCCCTTCCTTAGGCTTCAGGTACCACAATCATTAAGAGGGCCCGATAAATTGCCAGCATATATTGTGCTGGCAATTTTAAAATGTCAAATAAACAGCCTTATTAGCGCTACTGCTCTCCCCTATGGGAAACTGTTTGGTTTTTATCTGTGACCCTGCTACATGTAAATACTTTCTTCTGCTCTTGGGCTCATTCCCTTGAGTCTTGTGCTAAAACAGAAATGTGATGCTAAGCTAGTAAATTGTGAGCCTTTCACTTGAAATAATGCTACAAAGACTCTCACAGATTGCTTTTATCTCTTATTAGGAGAATTGCTGCTTATGATGAAGAAATTCAACATCTCTATGAGGAAATGGAGCAGCAAATCAAAAATGAGAAAGAGCAGTTTCTCTTGAAGGTGACTGTGTCTCTTTATTATAGATATGGAAGGCCTAATTCTGCTCTCACACCAGTTTTCACTCCAGTGTAACTCCATTAATTTCAGCCAGTGTGAGAGTACAAGAAAGCCCACAAATGGCAGAAATAGAAGATAAAACATAATTTCATTTGCTCCATCCTCCAGTGATTTCATCAGATCACAGGCTCAGGCTGGATGACTAGTTAAATGGGAGACCAATACACACCCACAAATTGCAATAAGTGGACTTGGATTGGTGATTTTCAAGAGGCAGTATTACCTCTTTGAAATAACTACCAAACCACTTTGCTCACAGAGGTGCCATCTTTTATGTGGGTTTTAAAATCAAGATCCTCCTGACCACTTGTCATCATAAACTGGAACTTTTCACAGTAGAACTAGTCTCGATATCCAGGTCTAATTCCTTGAACAATTTATGTGGTGTCATTCTTACAGAGCCAGTTGTACCTCTGTCCCCTTCTTGGTCTCTCTGAGTGATCCTCCTCAGGTGGCAGGTCTCATGACTTTACTTATATTGGGGTGGAATTCCACAATTCTCCCACTCTTAGACTGGGCCTTACAGTGTCTGGTGTGTCTACTGTGCTCACCCAGCAAGTCCAATTGGGCAGACCTTAGCTTTGGGAATCTGTGTCCAGTGCTGAATAGAGTGGCCAGACAGCTGTCTTAACCCAAAGTATTTATCCCAATAGGAACAAAGCATACCAGAGAAAGGATTTTAAAGAAACAAAAAATCTATATGCACATCTGTCATATCTAGAGGCTGTCTGTCCCTGATGCAAACAATACCCAGGCTTAGGGCATGTCTGCATTGCCAGGAAGATCGATCTTCCAGCATTCAATTTAGCGAGTCTAGTAGGGGCATGCTAAATCAAACGCTGAAAGCACCCCCGTCAGTGTCCATACTCTGTGCTGTCACGAGGAGTAGGGGAAGTCGACAGTATCATTTCACCTGTCGACCTCCTACAGTGTGGATGGTGCCCTAGCTCAGCTTAAGGTACGTCAACTCCAGTCACATTATTTCCGTAGCTGGAATTGTGTACCTTAAATCGACCTTCCCCCGTAGGGTAGACCTGCCCTTGGTTTCTTCAGACACCCCAATAGGTGTTTCTATCACAGCCTGGCTCCTCCCTGAAGAGCTCTTCACCAACTACAGTATTAAACAGCAGCCCATTTCCACCCTTGCAGAGAGTCTCCTTTAAAATGCCATAGATATTCTGATGTTCTGGTGTCCAGGCTTTTCCAATCCAGCATTGTCCCCAAGTATTTTATCTTGAGCCACTGTTTCACTTCTTGCTTGTTTTTTCCCCCTCATAGAGATCCCTGTTGGATTCAACAATACAGTGAACATCCCAGTATTTCTGAATACACTATTCAGAGATACAGAGCGACACAATGTATGTCACAGGTGGGCTACGTCTACACTGCACCGCATTTCAAAGTAAGATGCGCAATTTGAGCTGTGCAAATTGCATATCTTATTTTGATTTTATTGTGAAATAGCTTATTTTGTACTTTGGCGCTATCTACACAGTGCCAAATTTCAAAATAACCTGCTATTCCAAAACGTCCCTTACTCCTCATGGAATGAGGTTTACAGGGACATCGGAGTAGCGAGCCTGAAATGATGGGCTATCTGTGAACATGCGGGATAGCTATTTTGGGATACTCCAGTATCACCAAATAGCATTGCAATGTAGACGTAGCCATGTTGTCTAAAAAGTTGCCTTGTAGTTTCAACTGGATAAGTTATTGTTTACTTCCTGCCCTAAGCTTTTGTGTAGTGTGCATTTTGCACACTTAGGTCCCAGTAAAGTCTGTGGGAACCTGGCAATTGATTTCACTGTGCATTGGTTTAGACCCTTAAACAGATGTGTTCCACACTGGAGCTGGGTGAATCTCAACAGAGGGTCAACTGATCTTGTATAGCACTTGAAAGTTGTAAAATGCTTTGCAATCTCTCATGATGAATGGTTGACAAGGAAGAGATTGTTTTGTATACACTAATAAAAATTCCACTACTGATATTATACTGTAAATCAAAAAATTAGAAGTAAAGATTCTTACCTATAGGAAACTAAGGCACTAGCTGCTAATTAACTTGATCTTTAAGGTAGTATCATAAATTCCATTATTAATCAATATCACAGATCTTTTTAGGCTGTTAGGTAAACCTCAGCCTAGCACTTTAAAAGTTAGCACCCACACTAATGGCTGTCAGACAATCAAGAAATATTATTTCTTGGTGCGACTAATTTGTTTTTTGGTGTTTGGAGTTTTAAACTTTCTCCATAAAGCAAAAGTTCACAAAGGCCCTGCAGAATGCAGAGTCATACAGATGCCATATGAAAAAGAAAATGCTTGCCTGTTTCTGGAAAAAGCATAGCATTTGAAAAATACATCAAAAGAAACAGTTAAGAAGGCAAATAAGTGCAAACTGTTGCTGTTTAAGATATTTGGTACCCTGCCGATTAAGGACTGTGTTAGAGGAATGGTTATTATGTCTTATTCATTTAGATATATATTTTTCTGCATAAGAATCCAGTTAATGTACATTAAATTGCCTCATTAAATATATTGTTAGGAGTGAGAGGAGGCAGGGGGAATATTTCATTGTTCCTGCACCCACCCCTTTGTGGGAGGTTTGATCATTCTGAGTTTTCCTGAAGAATTAAGAGGGGGAGGGGGGGCAGATTCTCAGCCAGTGTGATTCATGAGGGCTGTATCGCTAGAGCTCTGATCATTTATACCCACTGGCAGATTAGTCTGTAGGCAAATTAGGCCATGCTAATTGCCCCCCCCACCCCCACAATGAACACCTCCACACCTGGATCTACTTTACCTGCTCACCTTGCACTTCCAGGGAGCAGGGTTGGGTTGCTGGGGCTCTCCCCCTCTCCCCACCCACCTGGTGCTCCTGCCAGAGAATAGTGGAAGTCCCTACACCATGACCCCGCTCCCTGCAGGAGCGCCAGAAGTAGGGTGGTAGTGGTGGATTAGGGGTTTGTGGGGCCAATATAAGTGGGGGGGCCTCTTCCATCTGTAGCCCCCTGCCACAATGATCCTGCAGGAAGCCGGTTCAGACCATGGTAGTGCCCATTTTTGGGAGGACCCCTAATTGGCCCGGGCCCCAGGAACTGCAGACAGAAAGGGAGGGAGGGGCCCCCATTTGCTTTGGCCCAGGGCCCCACAAACATCTAATCAGTCTCTGCACCAGCTGAGAATTGGTCCCAAGGAATAATTCCTAATGAGGGGAGAAGCTCTTATATACTCAGATGCTATTATAGAATATTTGGGAACTCATGTGTGTGGGGCCACTGCACTAGTGGAGAGGCCTGTAAACCCTCAGGGCCTTCTCACAGGCATCAGTTTTACACCACTGTAACTCTGTTGAATTCTGCAGAGTTGCTTCTGATTCACACCATTGCAAGTGATAGATTTTAAAGCTAGAAGACACCATTTCTGATCATGTATAAGAACATAAGAACGGCCATACTGGGTCAGATCAAAGGTCCATCTAGCCCAGTATCCTGTCTGCCGACAGTGGCCAATACCAGATGCCCCAGAGGGAGGGATCACAGCAGGTAATCTTCATGTGATCCCTTCCCTGTCACCCATCTCCAGAGAAACAGAGGCTAAGGACCCCATTCCTACCCATCCTGGCTAATAGCCATTGATGGACCTAACCTCCATGAATCTATCTAGCTCTTTTGAACCCTGTTAAAGTTTTAGCCTTCATTGCATCCTCTGGCAAGAAGTTCCACAGGTTGACTGTGCACTGAGTGAAGGAAAACTTCCTTTTGTTTATTTTAAACCTGCTGCCTATTAATTTTATTTGGTGACCCCTAGTTCTTATATTGTGGGAATATGTAAATAACTTTTCCTTACTTGCTTTTTTCATACCAATCATGATTTTATAGACCTCTATCATATCCCCCTTTAGTCTCCTCTTTTTTAAGATGGAAAGTTCAAGTCTTTTTAATCTCTCTTCATATGGGACCCGTTCCAAACCCGTAATCATTTTTGTTGCTCGTTTCTGAACCTTTTCCAATGCCAATATATCTTTTTTGAGATGAGGCGACCACATCTGTATGAAGTATTCAAGATGTGGGCATACCATGGTTTTATATAGAGGCAATAAGATATTATCTGTCTTATTCTCTATCCCTTTTTTAATGACTCCTAACATTCTATTTGCTTTTTTGACTGCCGCTGCACACTGAGTGGATGTTTTCAGAGAACTATCTACAATGACTCCAAGATCTTTCTCTTGAGTAGTTGTAGCCAAATTAGTCCCCATCATATTGTGTATATATAGTTGGGATTATTTTTTCCAATGTGCATTACTTTACATTTATCAACATTAAATTTCATTTGCCATTATTTTGCCTAATCACTTAGTTTGGTGAGATCTTTTGAAGCACTTCACAGTCTGCTTTGATCCTAAGTATCTTGAGCAGTTTGGTATCATCTGCAAATTTTGCCACCTCACTGTTTACCCCTTTTCCTAGATCATTTATAAATAAGTTGAAGATGGGTCCCAGGACAGACCCTTGAGGGACCCCACTAGTTACCCACTAGTATGTAAGACAGGCTATAGAATATCAGCCAGTAATATCTGGATTGAGCCCAGTAACTTGTAACTGAACTACAGGAAATCCTTTAGAAAGATATCCAGGGTAAAATTTTAAACATGTGGAAGCAATTCAGCAGTTTTAGCCCCATTTTCAAAGTGACATAGATTCCTAAATCTCAGGGAGACATAGGCTCAGATGTGCCTAAATCACTTTTGAAAGTGGTGCTTAATGTAAGTCCCTTTGGCACTTTGGAAAATTTTACCTCATATGTGGGTCAGAAACTCAGATGGCATAACTCAGCATAGATTCACTAACTTCATTTAGGTCAAAGGAGCTCTGCCAATTTATACCAGCTGAGGATATGGCCTTGTAAGCGATGGAGAAATCACTGCATCCTTAGGTAACCTATTCCAATGGTTAGTAATCCTCACTATTAAAAATCTACCCTTTATTTCCAGATCTGACTTACAGTCCTATGCACTGTCCCCTGGACCATGCTGCCCTCATGATGAAGTCCCTGCCTTTTTGCTTAATGTTCATGTCTTTTGATTTTGCAGGATACAGAGAGGTTTCAGTCCCGCAGTCAAGATCTGGAACATAAACTCGTTTCAAAAGAACAAGAGCTGGAACAACTGGTTCAAAAGCAGAAAAGGGTACTTAACAGCATTATCTATAGCGAGAACTGTAGATGTTTCTGATGTGCCTCTGTGATTTTCCTTTATAATGTCTCTTCTTTCCTTCACATATTTAACCATATTTCAAGTCAAAGAAATTTTTTTTAAAATAAAAGCCATTTGAAATAATTGGTCACCATGAAAGCTGCAGTTCCACACTGAAGTCCTGTATAAATTCTTAGAGAAACATAGATTCCAAGGCCACGAGGTACCATTGTGGTCTGACTTCCTGTATAACACAGGTCATAGAACTTCCCCAAAGTAATTCCAAGTACATATACTGTAGAAAGTTATCTGATCTTGATGTAAAAATTGTCAGTGATGGAGAATCCACCACGATCTCTGTAAATTGTTCTAATGGTGAATTATTCTCACTGTTAGAAATGTACATCTGATTTCCATAATGGTTGTGTCTTATTGGCATTTTTCGAAAGGATGCTAATGAGACCAGTCGCACTGTAAATTCACGGGGATTTAAATATCCCCGCGTATTTGCATTTACATATGTCGCGCTGCTGCTTTGCCGGCAAAAGCGCCAGTCTAGACGGGATCTTGCGAAATAAACCCTTTCCGCAAGATCTCTTATTCCTACTTGAAAGTAGGCACAAGAGATCTTGGCGGAAAAGGGTTATTTTCCGCAAGATCCTCAGACTGGCGCTTTTTGCCGCAAAGCCCCGAGCCGGAAAAAAGCGGCAGTTATGTAATGAAATACCGCTGGGGATATTTAAATCCCCCGCGGATTTGCAATTGCGACTGGTCTCATTAGCATCCCTTTTCCGAAAAAGGGTGCCAATGTAGACACAGCCAATATGTCTAGCTTCAACTTCCAACCATTGGATCATGTCATAATTTACATATTTTCTTTACTGATTTTTTTATTGAACAGCACATGCATCTCCTTATAAAGGGAAATGCAATAGCAATATGTGCTATCTATATGTATATTTTGAGAATTTGTGCATTTGTCTGTCTGTGAATCCATCCATCCATCCCTCTGTGAGACCATTTGTTCAAGAACACCTCCTCAACAGTAAAAGCTAGGACCACCAAATTTGGTAGGCAGCTTCCTCTTCTCCTAACTTAAAGCAAGGACAGGGTTGGTTGTGCCAGGAAAACGGGATGTGTCTGGAATGGGGTTGTTTTCCATAACACAGAAAGGAAGGGAACTGATAGGAAGGACAGTTAGGGTACATCTACACAGCAGCATTATTTCAGAATAACTTCTGTTATTCTGAAATAACTATGTGGGCATCTGTACAGCTAGCCCAATATTTCAAAATAATTTCCAAATAACGGGTGTCTTATTTCGGCATTTATAAACCTCATTCCATGAGGAATAACGCCTCTTCTGAAATAGCTATTTCATAAGAACATAAGAACATAAGAACGGCCGTAGCGGGTCAGACCAAAGGTCCATCTAGCCCAGTATCCTGTCTGCCGACAGTGGCCAGCACCAGGTGCCCCAGAGGGGGTGGACCGAAGACAATGATCAAGCAATTTGTCTCCTGCCATCCCTCCTGCTATTTCGGAATAGCAGTACTGTGGACGCTCCACTGATGCTATTTCAAAATAGCTCCTCCCCAGGCCATTCAAAGCAATTACTCCCCTGTGCTTCCTGAGGCTCTAAATTAAGGGAGCCTGCCTCCGACTAATTTCCAGGCTTCCTTGTAGTGTAGACGTGCTATTTTGAAATAAGCTATTTCAGAGTATTTCTTCCAGAATAGTTTATTCCAATATAATTGTGCAGTGTAGACGTAGCCTTATACAGCAGAATGACCACTGAGGGCATCAAGTGCAGGGGGACAGCTACACTGCAGAGTGATAACAGGGGGTGGCCAGACCAGGAAGAGAGTGGCCAGCTGGGGCCAAAGCTCTGCATGTTGCAGGCCACTGGCCCAGGTAAGTGGCCCCCCTACTCCCAAAACTCTCCCACCCATCTCTTGGGTGCAGCACAGGATATGGAGGTCTGCCAGCCAGAAGCCCCCATCAAAGAGCACCACAGGGGGTTGGGGCCAGGCCAGGCAGCCCTGGCCCCCCCCCCTTCCCACCCCGCCAAGAGCCCTGCCAGGGTTTGGGGCTGGCCATGACAGCACCGGCCCCCTGGTTCCTCTGGAGGAGCCGGGGCTGGGCGCCACAGCTCTGCTCCTCCCAGGAGGACCCGGGGGGTGACAGCTGCAGTGCCATACTTACTGTCATGGGCGGTAAGTGAGCCCCTTCTCTGAGCCCCCTGGCCTGAGCCTCCATCCCCTGCCCTGACTCTTGCTCTCCCACTCCCTCAAAAGCATCCCTCTCTAAATTTCAAAATGCAGATAGGCACTTTGTAGAATTCTCAGAAAGCTGCCCATTTGCCTAAATGCCTTTCAAAAACTGTCCCTTAGCAGCTCAAGTCTCATGGATGTAGCCCCCTACATCAGTTTGAAAATAGAGGTTAGGCCCCTAAGTCACTGATGTGTATGCTCTTGAAAAATGTACCCTTTGCCCTTTGCTTTCTAAAGTAAGTGTTTTCTCTCACAAGGCCTCATAAGTACAGCAGGCCTGATTTTACACAGCACTGGAGGAGTTCTGTGCAGATGTCACAGATTCTTGCTGCTTTAATTTATGCCAGGTACTATCCTAGTGCCTAGATGGCATGGGATCTGGAAACTATTGTGGTATCATAAAGCGGCTCACCTCCACTCCAGATTGCGCCAAGTGCTCCTTGGCTGTCCTAGAGAATCAGTGCCATAAACATAGTTTCTTTTAAACCCCTGAATTCCTTTCAGTCTCATGTCAGTTTTATGGCCACTGGAGAGGCCCCTGATTTACACACATGTACAGGAGAATGCAGTGATGCTCACAGTTCTCCCCAGCTTGTCATGCTTCCATATCAGTGCCTGCTGTAATCTGCTCCCCACTCGGGAGAAGTGCAGTATTTTTCTTCGGTAAAACTGCCGTCAATCCCTGGTGATAAGGCAGGATTTTATCCCTAAGGGTGGATTTTAATACAATTTTAAAAGTGAACTCGCTGCTGGTGGAAGGGTTGAGACTGAAGCTCTGCGGATTAATCTCCTCTGTTTACCTACAGAGTAAATATGGCATTGCTGGCCTGCAGGTCCATTTTAGTGAGGAGTGAGATAAGTTTGGTCTCCACTGGTTATGCCTTGTTTGGATTCTCCTTTAAGGAGCTGATCCAACTAGTTGCACCTGAGTACCAGAGTGATCACTGGGATTCCAGTTTGGCAATCGTGATAACACATTTTTATGTGTGATGTGGAGACCTACCCCCTAGGGAACTGGACTGAGACGAAATAAAATAATGGTCTAAATCAGGGCTACTTAACTTCGGAAGCCCGGGGGGCCATAGTGATCCACAGCACATGCCAAGGGCCGCAACTTAAGTGTGGTTGCATATACATGCAAATATATATGCAAATAGCTTCTTTCACACTGATGGGCATGAATACAAAGATTAAGCAAGACTATACAACACACAGGCTCCGTTTAGGTCAGTTCTGCTGATATTAATAAAATGCAATATGTACCCAATTTCCACCCATATGTCAGCACTTTTAATGGGCAACGACAATCCAGGAATTTAACTATTAAAACTCGTATCAACAGAAGACCATTATATTGACTACTTTTTTGTTTTGGCTCCCAGTCGCTGGCTGCAAACAAATGAGCCGCAGGCTGCATGCGGCCCACGGGACGCATGTTGAGTAGCCCTGGTGCTAATTACCTCTGGGTATGGCTATACTGTAAAGAAAAAACCCACGGCACTGGGGCTAGGTCTACACTATAGCCTTTTTTCCAAAAACGCTACGCAAATTGCACTCTGCAATTTGCGTAGATTTTTCCGATTGCTTTTCTAGAAGAGGTTTTTCCACAATTTGGCCCCATCTAGACGGGGCCAAATGACAGAAAAGCCTCCTCTTTCAGAGGAGCCTTTAGAACAAGGTATACAGGGCTCCCTGAAAGAGCGCGTTTGCGCTTCCACAAAAAAAAGTGGAAGAGCAAACACGTTCCCTGGACGCGGTGGAGTTTTTCTGGGATACCTCATGGTGCTTGGGCCAAAGCACTAAAATCAGGAGTGTAGATGTTTCCTATTAGGGTGGAGCCCAGGACCTGAAACCAGGCACCTGGAACATCTACATGACTACTTTTAGTCCAGCAGCCTGAGCGCGTGACCAAAATCAATTGAGCTGGACTCTGAGACTTGCTGCTGCAAGTTTTTCTTTGCAATGTAAACATACCCTATTACTGCAAATTGTAGCATTTCTGTCCATTGCCCTTTGCAGATGTGCAGTACCGTGTGCTAAACATCTGCCACGTTCCACTCAAGAGGTAGCTGTACTTCAGCAGTGGATTAAATGAACTCTCACTCTCTCTCTGTAGGCTTGTAAAGAATTTTGGGTTCTTTCAGGATGCAATTGAATATATATATGTAAGCTATTATTACTCATCATTTTATAATGGTTATATTTTAGTCTTAAGCTATCTTTTGCTTTCCAAGTAGATGTAGACATCCATTATTAATGAATTACACAAAGGTTGTTCTTCAAAAGACTTTAGCTGTGTCTTTGTCCGTTTATAGCTCTACTAAACCGTTTGGTGTAAGAGCCTGGGCAAACTTGAAATCATTATATTTGGATTTTAATCCTTGCTCATTCAGACAAAACTTACTGTGACGTCAGCGGGAGTTGGTGTGAGTAAGGATTTCATAATTTCTGACCCCGGCAACTAACTGAGCAACCTGCAAGGCTAGTTTTATACCCACATATGTTAGTCCAAGAGCCAGGCTGAGGAAGGACAGGATTTATGCACTTCTATAAAATCCAAGTGCCTCTTTCATTTTTATGGGCATGCTGTGGAAAAGAAGCCAGTGTCAGATGGGCAGGATTTCCTTCTTTTATTTTTATTGTCAATGAAAGGTATTTTTAGTCAGATAATAAACTGCACTTGAAACCTTTGTCATTTTAACAGCTGAGTGGTGCCCTTTGCCTGCCTGAATTATAATATATGACTGCTCTCCAGCTGAGTAGTCCACTCGGATTTTTTCCCCCAACAGCATAATTCAATGCACTTAGTACAAAGTTTAATTTTCACATTTATTTCTTTACCTATGCTTAGCACTTGGGGCCCAACTCTTCTTTTTCCTTACGCCTGTTTTTATAATGATATGACTGTCATGAATTTGCAGAGTTACTCCTCATTTACACCAGCATTTGGTGTAATTGGAATCAAGCCTTCCATGTCTAATTTGTGCTTTAGTCCACTCCTTCTCTCTTTCTCTTAAACTGAAATGGACTTTGCCAATTGCCTTTATCCTTCGAATGAGTGATGGTAACTTTAGTTAATTACGACGTCCTTGCTGGGTTATGAAAGAACCTTTGGAGAATAATACAATTTCTTCTCACCAAACTGCATTAATTAGGCAAAATTGTTCTTACATTTTTTTACCCTGCCTAATTATTCCTCTGGTGTGAGGGATTGTAAAATATGTGGAGAGAAACTGCCAGGCGAGAAAAGCTCAGGGCTGCTCTTACTGACTCAGCCCGATGGAAGCTCGATTAGGGATCCCCTGGCAGAGCTGCTGTCTATGAACAAGGGTGGATTAAATGCTGATCCAAACCTGTGCGGACAGGGAACCCAGAAGCCCAAACAGTGCAGCTCTGCAATTACAGAGGGGCCTATCTCCTTGCAAATGTATCCAAGCTCCCCAGGCCAATCAGGGCCTGGGGGCGGGGAAGTGTGGGAAGCCTCCTCCCACCCTGCAAGGAACACGTGGCACTTTGAAGTGCCGTGGGCTCCTTGCAGGGCCAGGGCAGGGCGAAGGAAGCTTCACGCAGCTCCCCCGGCCCCAGGTTCTGATTGGTCTGGGGGTGGGGGAGCACGTGAAGCCTCCTCCGCTCTCCTTCCTCCCCCCCCGTGAGCAGTGCAGGGTGTTTCAAAGCGCTACGTGTTCCTGGCAGGGCAGGAGGAAGCTTCTCGTGCTCCCCCAGGCCCTAACTGGCCTGGAGGTGAGGGAGCAGCAGGGCCTCCGCGGGCCAGATCCGGCCCACAGAGGCCCTTTTGCCCTCCCCTCCCTAAGAGTATTCCAGGCCCTCAGTCATTTTCCATTCCAAAATATACATTGCACTCAGTATAACTGATAAAGAATTAGTTCCATTACATTCATCTCAGTGGGTTCTGATTGTTAACGCTCGGTGAGGAACATTCAAATGTTCCAACTATTAACTACAGGGGAAGTGTTGTCCCTCTTTTTATTTTTTTAAACATGAATTTAAATTAAAAACATCCAACCAAACAAAAAATAAACAAACCCAACCCAACCCCAAACAAAACCAAGCCCATTATTTTAGTGTTATATAATTAAAATCACAAAATATTATGAAATACAAAAGTTTAAGTTCCATACAGAATCCTTATGTGATCTTAGTTCCATACTTAAATGTGGGAAAGTTATAAGCAACTGAAAATAGGGTCTTATAAAAGGAAGTTTTGGGCTACCTGTGCTTCTAGTAACACTGGCATTTAGTATAATCTATTCCTGCTCCTTAGCTGTTATATTACCATTGTTACATTATAAAACGCAAAAAGTATGTAGGTGCTCAATGCAGCCAAATATTAGCAACGTGGACTATCGTTGGTGTTGGAATTCCACATTTTTGCTATCTTAATTTCCTGTGACTACATTTTTGCCTGTCATCCAATGATACAATTTTTAATCAAAACCAACTCTACCTATCAAGTTAACACACATCTTTTGGTTGTGTTGTTGATGGCATAGTGATGAATGCAATAGCCTTTTCTCTACTGCGAGTAGAGTCAATTCTGTTCATGAGTCGGGTCACAAGCAGAGCGGGATGAATATGGCAAAACACTGTCTGTGAGTATTCACATGAATGTGGCAGTGAGCAGGCTTGGGCAATGCACATGTTCCTTTCCTGTTTGTTTGCTGGGTGAAATTCACCCCAGTTCTACTTTAATCACTTAAATGGGATTTAAGCCAGAGACTTACACAACCACCCATAGCAATGGGAGCACTCTGCTATAGTCAGGCAGAACACAGATCACCCCCATGAGCACAATCTGTTCCAGAAGTGCATTTCTAGTCCTGGTCCAATGTAGAGGGAATTCTGGGCAGGGGCTCGGGAGAAAGATTTAGAGAGTGAGCTTCCTCTCCACCCCCCATTCACTCCACAGCAGGGGCTCTTGTCTCACAGGGCGGGGCGTAGCTCCCTACTCCAGGCATTGTGACCATGGCTTCATGCTTTCTGTGGGTGAAATGGAACCAATGCACCATTGGCAAAGCCACCTGTGACTACAGTGGTAAATAGCCCCTGGGCAGCTCCTCTGAGCAGGGATGTGAAGAGTCCCTCAGTCTTGCTTTAGCTGCAAAAATCTCATTGAAAGCAAATCTGAAGATGCCCTCTTATGCGTGTGCCCTGGAAATGGTACATTTCACATGGGACAGGACATTGAGGTGGGCCAGGCTTCCCTAAACCTTATGCCAAAACCATAACTAGACTGCTTACATATCTGCATGGTCCTCATCCTTGTAATATCTGAGCCAACAGAGCAATTACTTTATTACTGACTGCAAAAATGACAGTGCAGAAGTTTCAGCTGTACTGTATCCCTAACAGGAAAAGACAGACCAGCAAATGAAAAGTATTTGGGCCTATTTGTCACAGTAACTGAGTTACTATTGACTTCAGTGGGAGCTGAGAGTTCTCAGTACTTCTGAAAATTCAGGCTCTTGGTGCATTTTGAATGGGACAGTGCGCTATGTGCCAAAAAATGGGGATGGCTTCCCTTTAACTTCTCATAGGGTTGCCAGATAGTTTCAACAAAAATACTGGACACGCTTGATCTCAGATGCCGGGGCGCTGGTGGGGAGATCAGGGGAACCGGCTGGTAGGGAGCAGGGCTGGTCGGGAGGGTTGGGGAGAGTGGGGCTGGCCAGGGAGATCAGGGGAGGGGGTGAACCGACCGGCGGGAAGCAGGGTTGGCCAGGAGGAGGTCGGGAGGAGTAGGGAACGGGGCTGGTGGGGATATTGGGGGAACCGGCCAGTGGGGAGTGGGGCTGGCCAGGAGGGGAGCGGGAGACGGAGGGAACCGGCCAGCAGGAAGCGGGGCTGGCCGGGAGGGCGTTGGGGGGGAGTGGGACTGGCCAGGAGGGGAGCAGGGGAGGGAGGGAACCGACCGGTGGGAAGCAGAGCTGATCCAGGCACTTGCAGATCCCAGGGCACTGCCCATCCTACACGCGGTCCTGGCGGAGCGCACGGGCGTGTCCGGCCCTGGAGATTCCATCCCACCCTGCCCCCACTCCCCTCCCACTGCACAGTTGTGTACTGCCTGGCTGGTAGACACGCTCATGCAGCGTGAGCATGTCTATCAGCCAGGCAGTACACAACTACATACTGATACTCATGATAATAATAAAACTTACTTAATTAGAATTTATATGTCCGGTATTTTCTCAATTTGTTTCGTGGACAGAAAGCTCAAATACCGGACTGTCCGGTTCAAAACCTGGCAATCCTATTAACTTCTCATCAGAGCTCAGGCATAGAAAAAGTTAATTAAGGCAGGGATCCGATTGTACCCTCCACAAATAGGATGACGTGCACTTACTTGTTGTGAATGTGATGGGGGAAGGGGAAACTACATGCAATTATTCATCCAGACAGTATGTTTTACACAAGCCTAAATTTTCTAGGTGGAAATGGGCACATGCCAGAAAGGGTATGAGCATTTTTTAAATAACTATATCTTGCTAATCTGCCAAAACTGCTCCACAACTGGCCATACTGAGTCAGACCAATGGTCCATCTAGCTCAGTATTATCTTCTGACAGTGACTGGTGCCAGATGATTCAGAGGGAATGAACACAGCAGGTTTAGGAGCATGGGACTGCATCCTTGACCACCTTGGCTAATTGCCATCGAGGGACCTGTGCTTCAGGAACATATCTTTTTATTTCTTGAGTCCAGTTATTTTTTTGGCATTCACAACGTCCCCTGGCAATGAGTTCCACAGGTAGTCTGTGCATTGTGAGAAAATGCACTTGCTACTGTTTGTTTGAAATCTGCTGCCTATTAATTAATATCTCTACTTAAGCAAAACTTTTGATACTGTTTCACATGACTTACCCATAAACAAATTAGAGAAATATAGCCTACATGAACCTACTGTTAGATGGGTTTACAACTGCCTGGAAACAAGTACTCAGAGAGTAGCATTTTGAGTAGGTTCCTGTAGGGATCTGTCCTGGGTCTGGTCTCATTCAATATCTTCATAAATGATTTAGATTATGGTGCAGAGTGTACTCTTATAAAGTTTGCAGACTATTCCGAGCTGGGAGGGGTTACAAGTGCTTTGGAAGACAGGGTTAGAATTCTGAATGATCTTGATTAAATAGAATGAAATTCAATAAGATAAATGAAGGCATGAATAATCAGTGTCATAAATACAAAATGGGAAATGACTGCCTAGGAAGAAAAACTGCAGAAAGGGATTTAAGAGTTATAGTGGATCACAAATTAAAAATGGATCAACAATGTAACACTGTTGTAAAAAAAATGAACATTGTTCTGAGATGTATTATTGGGAGTATTGTAAGCAAAGACACAAAAAGTAAATTCTTGCATTCTGCTCAGCACTGATAAGGCCTCAACTGCAGTACGGTTTCTACTTCTAGGCACCATACTTTGGGAATGGTGGACAAACGGGAGAAAGTACTGAGTAGAGCAATGGACGTGACTAAAGGACTAGAACACATGACTTACCAGGAAAGACTGAAAAAAATGGGCCTGTTTAGTTCAGAGCAGAGAAGACTGGGGACGGAGGGACATTATAACTACGTTCACCTAACTATCTTCCCCAACAAATCATGTTTATCTATGTGCCTGGCAATTTTGTTTTTTACTATAGATTCAACCAGTTTGCCTGGTACTGAAGTTAGGCTTACTGACCTGTAATTGCTAGGATAGCAGCTGGAGCTGGGGGGTTTTTTTCATCCACTTTGGAGAACAAGTACAATAAATGATTTCATTTAGGTTTTAAAATGTAAAAGCCTTCTCAATGCCATTCTAAGACAGCTCAGTGAATGAGAGACATTTTCTCTTTTCCTTTCTTTCCTCTACCCCTAGCTGGAGGGTCAGTGCAAGGAACTACACAATGACAAACAAGAGACCAAAGTGGAGAACACCAAGCTGAAGCTAACAAACCAAGAGCTTCTGCAGGAACTGGAGCGAACATCTCAGGAATTAATAATTGCACAGCAACAATTACAGATGCTCCAGGAAGAGGCATCAAAACTACAGGAAGAAAAAGAAATGTAAGTGACATCTGTCTGTGGCACCAGGAGGTTTGCTTAAAGTAACAGCAAGCCTGATTCTCCACATGCACTGCACCTTGGCCAAAACGCATGTGATGCTGATGGAGTCTCACATCCATGTTAATGCTATAGGGGAGCATGTGTATGCGAGGTCAGACCCATGCCAGAACCACAAAGATGGTTACATATGGGACAAACAAGATTGTCTACAGCCATTGCAAGGTGTTGAATCCTTGCTTTGGCCTGTTTCCATTTTTCAGATAAGGTGTTAATGTACCTTGCTTCAAAATGGTTAATGGCAACATGACAAATCTGCTGCCTCCTGGTTCTGTTGTGGGCTTTGCTTCCCTGGAGGACAACCAGACATACTGTCAGGTCTGACTTCAGTGTACTTTTATATCTTTGTATTTGCCACTGTGATGAATGGGTGCTTGACTTTAGCTAACCATGCAGTACAGCTACGGGTAGTCCCAAGTTGATCATATATATGAGACGCTCAGACCAACTCAGCTGTGCTTTTATGAGTGTGTTTTGAATGCCAGACATCCAACAGTGATTGAGAATCGTAAAAGCAGTACCAAAACGCAACTTCAAATTTTTCCCTTAAAGAAGCAAATTCTTAGTGCTATGCATTAAAACAGACACCATTACTAGTACTGCACATCATAGCATAGTGGACCAGATCCTGAGCTGTGCTACAGCTGGCACAGCTTAAGAAGAGGTGGGCAAAACTGTCATCTATTTCTTGATTGTCTTGACTGCAGAGGAGCAGAACAAGGCCTGTGCAACACTTAGGTCCATTGTAAAGAATATTTAGTAGGGCTAGTGAGAAAATTCCTACTGAAACTATTTTTCATCAGAAAATTGGCTTTTCAATGTAACAGAATTTTCATGAAAAGTGTCTGCTCTCTGCAGAAAATTTCATTTTTTTTCATGGAAAAACAACAATTGAAACACCTGAAAACAAAGAGGCTTTTTTGGGGGGTGGAGTGGGGGTGGGGTGGGGAGGTGCTGAAGAGGGAGCTGAAAACTGAATATTTCTGCTGAAATTTGTTTGAGAAATGCCTCTTGGTTCCCCATGGGAATTTTAGTCCAGCTGCCTTAGTTTTCCATTCTCCTCTATTGGATGGATTTTTTTGCTCATACTACGGTTACCATGATTCATCATGGCTATGGGACTGCCATGATGTACCACCTTCCCTAATCAAGAGAGGAGACATGGTGCATTGTGCAGAACTGAGTACAATCCGGGAGTACAGCCAATAGAGGAAAATGAAGGCATTTGAACTACAGTTCCCAGAAGGCATTATGGCAGCATTTCAGAATTTCTGTTTTCAGCTGAAATATTTTAGATTTCTTTCTTTCTTTTTTTCTTTTTCTTTTTGGCATAAATCTCAAAATTTTCTGCAGGAAAAAAACGTTTTCTAGCCAGATCTATTATTTAGGAAATGGAAATTGGATTGAAGTGAAACACAAGTCTTGTGTCGTACCTCTGCAGTGGAGTAATTATACCTTATTGCTGGACCCAACTTCTGGTCCTGAGCACTTGAAAATCTGGCTCTAAATGAAGACCAGCTGTAGGCCTCAAGTTCTCTTTCCATTAGCATTTATTCCTAATGAATCTTACCTCCCACTAAAAGTCACAAAGAACCATCAGAAGAAGTATGCACATTGCTAACCTGAATTGAATTCAGAATTAGGAAAAGATTAATGATTTCTGGAAATCCAATAATTACAGTGGCAGATAATTAATTTGGTAACAGTGGGAACTCAGTACCTTTCCACGTAGGGCATCATCTTAGACCAGACAATGTTTCCTCTATTCCAATGGCCATTGCACAAAACTCTACATAGCTATTGCTAGATTAATCTGTTATGAACATATGAGGAGTATTTCTTTGATTATATGTAACACCTACAGACCCTAACTGTTGGTGAGCAGAATGAAGCTGAGTGCATGAACCTCTGCTGCATGAGCTAGAAGTGACAAGGCTCTCTGCTAAGGCTGTAGCCGACACCTTTATCTCAAATGATCTTAGTCAACCACACTCAGGAGGTGTGTGGGTTACATGACCACCCAAAGCTGAGCCCATTTCAAACAAAAGGGCCAGATCCAGTTTTCAATACTGCCTTGATTTTACATGTGTATGTTTCATTTATAGTTTTGAAGGGAACAGTGGAAATATTCCCCCACCCTGAACCATTTCCTGTTTGAGGGGCCTCACTTTTGAGCCACAGAGCAAAGGCAGTATCGCTATCCATGTCTGGCTTTTCTAAAGGAAGTGAGGAAACCAGCAGGAAATCAGTAAGGTGGTGTCTCGGCAGCTCTCCATTCTTGTGGTTAGGCTGCTGAATGGTGATGATCATTTTACACTTGCAAAGCACATTTTATTCCAAAGTACTTCATGGAATTGGTGCTGGATTATGCCTAGCTTTCCCTGCAGTGGGGTCACTCTGCAGTGCCCCCAGTGTGGCCGGTGACTATAAGGCACGACTGAGCTATCAAAAGCTGATCTACTCTTCAGACCACACAGGTAGCACTTCCACACCATTGAAAAGCAGAAAACAACATGGACTAGACTCTCCATTGGTGCAAATCCATGCAGCCCCATGGAAATCAGTCAGATTATACTAAATTACATCAGCTGATGATGTCACTCCATGTGTTTAATGCTGCACAACCATTTGGGTCAGGAAATGGAGAGGAATAATGTACCCAATAAGGGAAAACTAGGTTAATCAAATCCCATTACCTTCACTGAAACTTGGCCAGCATCAAAAAGTTAATCCCTTTGGTCTCATGAAAACTTTCATAGGATCTTTAATGATCATGAGCAATTAGGGCCTTAGTTTTAAGTCTTAGCTGAAAGACACCAGCTCCAGCATCCCAGTGTAGTAAATTGACTGGATGAATATTCTAAACCGGAAAATCTTTGAACTCCTTGATACTTGCCATTGGTAGACCCCAGCCTAACAAAAAAAAGTTAGAATAACCAGATCATGCACTCCTTACTGTGGCAGAGCCTTACTGATGACCATCCATGATGGGTTAGCCATAGTAAGGACCACAAAACTGAGTCTTAAGTTGCATTTTTTAAGGGTGGTAGGAAACAGCCTATAATTACTATGATCAAATGTCTGTGACAGATATATTTCTTTGTTTCCCTCTGTTTTAGGGAGGTATACAGAGTGACAGAAACTTTACAGCGAGAGAAGTCAGGACTCCTTAAACAGCTGGATTTCTTAAGGTAACACGCACAATCATTTGCAGAATTTCTGGCACTATCATTACGAAACTATATTTTTATTTTAAAGCTCTTGAACTGGGACCCCAAACCGAGCAGAAATGTCATTTGGGGGTTAACCCAACATATGCACATTCCTCAGTGGCCTAGAGAGAGTGGAATATCCTTACATCATCTGTCCCTCAGAGCTTCCCACCCCTTATCAAAGGGGGGCTTGTGTGGGAAAGACCGGGGTGTTGTCAGGGCATGCTGCATTGTGGCTATTGTGTGCTGTGCCCTGGGCTCAGGAGATTGAAAGGAGGCTTACAGCTCTTTTTGCCTTTCATTTCCGCATCAAGGGCACCTCATCCAACCGTTTTTTAAAAAGGTCTGGTTGGTTTTCTGCCTAACATTTTTATATGAGTGTAACTACAGCATTGGAAGTTATTTCATGGCACTGTTTAATGCCCTTTTTAATGTGAAATAGTATCTAACATGCATATTATCACCTCATTTTTGTTACTAGGTTACTCAATTTATATAAGCTAATTCAACCTGAGTTTGACCCATGAATACTCTTTCATCCATTGTTCAATTAAAAATATTTCAGATGGGCTCACCCAGGGTCCCTGCGTAGTCTGAGACCCACTGTTGGTTTGCAGTGCATTGCCAATGGATAGCACTTGGTCCCCCTCTAGTGGTGGCTGGGTCACAGACAGAGGTGGATGAACCTGCCAGAGCTCTAGCTAACTGCCCTGCGTCTTTCTGTGAGCCAAGACAATAGCAAACCCATTCAACACTTTATGTGGCCCAGCCACCACGACAAAGTGTCAGAGTACCAGTCAGAGCAGGGGTGGCATAGATCTGCAGAGAGCTTGCTTGTCACATGCAGTGCCTCTCCTCCATTATTTCCAGAGGCTAAATCACATTAAGGAAAACTAAACACAGCTTCTTAAAGCTACTCTTCTACATCAGCAATCGCGGTAGTTGTCACAGGGACTTTACATGGTCATGACAGGTCTTTGCAGCTGTGGCTCAGAGGAAGCGCAACAAACAATCTCTCTATTAAGGTCTGATCCCAACTATAAAAAAAATTGAAACCAGATTAAATGAAGAAATATCCTTCCTAGTTTGTTTCCGCATGTTAGAAGCTTTTGCTTTGATGTTTATACATTGAGGGCCAGATGGTCTAAATTAGTGTAGCTCTCACTGAAGAATTACACCAGCTGGGGATCCGGTCCTGTGATAATATAGAGCTGAGTTAAAATAAAAAATAGAAAACAGCAGAATAAAGACAATGGACTTCAAGAAGGCAGGCTTTATCAGACAAAGAGAATTGATCTAGTGGGAAGCAAGCCTAAGGGAAAAAAGAGTTTAGGAGAGGGTGGTTGTAGAATTTCCATCGCTGGAGGTTATTAAGAACAAGTTAGACAAACAGGGATGGTTTAGATCAGGGCTAGTCAACACATGGCCCGTGGGTGGCATGCAGCCCACAGCCTGTTTGTTTGTGGCCCGTGGTGCAGTTTGGGTTTACGAGGGGCTCAAAACATGATCCGTGGGTAGGGTCCTTTGAACAGGGCCTCCACTGGGAACACGCTCCACAATGGCAAGGCATCTCCCAGGTGGGGTGAGCATTGAAAGGCGCAAGCGGATGGGCTGGCTGGAACAGAGAGGTACAGGGTGTCGGCGTTTCTAGCCCCCAGAGAGGAGGTGCTGGGAGCACCGGGGCATTGTGTGAAAGAAGCTATTTGCATATATTTGCATGTATTTGCAACCACACTTAAGTTGTGGCCCTCAGCATGTGCTGTGAGTATCATTGTGGCTCCTGGGACTTCCAAAGTTGAGTAGCCCTGGTTTAGATAATACTTAGTCCTGTCTCAGAGCAGGGGACTGGACTAGTTGACCTATCGAGTCCTACACTGCTGTGATTCTATGGAGAAATCTCAATATACAGCTATATTAAAGACATAGTACAGTAAAGAGCCAAAGGTCTGGCTCCTTTAATGTTGAATAGTCAAGCAAGCACAGATTCTAAATTTCTGCCGTAGTTTGCTGATTCTTTAACTTGTTTCCTTTCCTTGCAGAGAAAAGAACAAACATCTCAGAGATGAACGAGACATGTTTTTCCAGGTAAACAAATACCATTTTTTTAACTCTGTCACACAGCAATCCAGAAGGGTGTCAAAAATAGGACCTGGGGGCAAGAGACACGTGTACTATTCCTCTTCCCTCCCATGCTAGCTGTCTTCCCAGTTAAAAGCAAGACTTCTAGCAACAAAATGTATTTATTAAATAAAACTAAAAGCCATTGGAAGCCCAATATATAAGATACTAAACTCAAGCTATTTTAGGGTGAGGGAGTGGTTACTGAAGAACCTAGTTTATAAAAAGCAAAGGAGACAACATAAGAACATAAAACCGGCCATACTGGTTCAGACCAAAGGTCCATCCAGCCCAGTATCCTGTTTGCCGACAGTGGCCAATGCCAGGTGCCCCAGAGGGAGTGAACCGAACAGGTAATGATCACGCAGGTAATCATCTCTCCTGCCATCCATCTGCAACTTCTGACAAACAGAGGTCTACGGACACCATTCCTTACCCATCCTGGCTAATAATTAGGAGGTAATTAGATAATCTTCAAATGGAATTTATCCAATCAATAGCAATCTCTTTAAGCATTTATATATCAGTATCCGAGTCCTGAACACAGATAATTCTAAGAGTCCTAGCTCCTGCTCAATGGACACAGGTCAATCCCATTGACTTTGTATCCTGCAGAAGGAGATTAGGTCCCCAGGCCCTGAGAGATACCATGGCTTCCTTTTCTCTACTAAAGATCATTCAGGAGTATGAAGTCCAGTCATTTGCAGAGGGGGCCTGTGCTTCCTTTCTCTACAAGAAGGAGTGATACTGGATCAGATCAGCAGCTGGTATAAACCAGCATAGCTCTGTTGATTTCATTTATTTCAGTGACATGAGGCTGATTTACATTAGCTTATGATCTGGTCTACTGGGTCTATAAGGAAGATTAATTGCTGTAGGATCTGGATTTTCCATGTTTTTTTTATTTATCACTCCAGGTTTTGAAAAATGTTTCTCTCTGCTAATCCATCAATTACTTTCTGTCACTCCCATCACTGTATTATCTAAACACTAGCAAAAAATAAACTGTTTTTATTAACCATAACAAATAGCAAGAGTACATTAGTAAGATAAATAATATATTTCTGCAGAAATGTAAAACGAATGCTCCAAAAGCCAACTGGAACCAAAGATCAGGATCTATCATTGGCAAATATGTAGAGGGAAAGGCCTCACTTAAGAGGTAAGAACTTCATTTTGCTATTTGGCATATTTTGGAAAGTGATAGGGAAAATGCACAAAAGATGTAGAATGCATATTTCACCATGATTGTTCATGAAGCCACTACAGCCTGGAATGGTTAGTGTAATATCGATATTGCATGAATTGCTAAGGTGCCAATTAATTAGCACGTCATCTGAGTCTCTGTGATAGGGGCAGACAGGCCACACTCTGGCAACGTGGGGCTTAATGAGGCAGAGACTGCACACCTGCCACAAAAGGGTTAAGGAAAGCCTGTGATCCAGATGATCCCCTTCCCTCCCCTCCCCCACAGCTGGCCAATGCGAGGTATGAGGAGGGAGTTAAAAGGAGGACATCTAGCCTGACCAGGAAGGAGAACAGAGCTCTGCTCCTCCCCTCTGCACAGCAAGTCTGAATGCAGTCGAGGGTGTAAGGCAGCTTGCTAACTGAATGAAGCATTTGGTGGATGGATTGACTAGGCCTCGGAAGATGGGCAAGAAGGGACTAGCCGTGCAAAGGCAAGCCAGGTGCAGAAGGGTAGCATCCTGCCAACAAATCTTCAGATGCATCTGATTTTTAGTTCACAGTTTTCCTTTTGGTTTTGTACCCTAACACACTGGAAGTGGTGGGACTCCTGTGTGCTTCAGCAGGGGCTGGGGTTAAAGCACCATGGCACCAGATGTGAGAGGGGTGTCAGATCCTGCAGTAGGAGAGTCCTGGCCTGACAGGCTGCCTAGTCCAGTGGATCCCAACCTTTTAAAACCATGGACCGGTAAACTCATTCAAAAACTTTCGGTGGACTAGCACTGAAACATGTGCATATCTGTTATGGTAATAGATTTATTTGCATATTTACATATTCAGTACGGGAATTAATTTTAAGGAATCACGTGTTATTTTACAGTGCATCTGTACACACACAATATGTGTCATTGTGTGCATGGGAAGATCAAAATCATACATTGTGAAAGAGATGGCAGGCTTTGCAGAATAGTTCTGGTTCTCACTAATTTTTGGAGAGAGGCAAAGGGGTACAGCAGGCAGGGCAGGAGAAGGGGGGCTGTGGCCAAGAGGAAGAAGCGAAGGAAAGAAAAGAAAAAGGGGGACCTAGCCGGGGAGAGGCTGGGCTGAAAGCAGCGGGCACTGACTCTGTCTTGAAGGGCTTCTCCCGCCTTGTTCCCTCACCCCACCCCAGGGGGGCCCCAAGCCAGACCCCAGTGCTCAGGGCAGCTGGGTGGCCCTGCTCTGCCATGTGGCCCAGCAGCCCCGCTCTGCCATGTGGGCTGGCTGCCCCCTCAGCATCCCCGGCCCCTGGAGCAGCCACCTGCCATGCAACCCCCCGGCCGGGCTGCATGGCTGCATGGCTGCTCCAATAGGGACAGCCTCAGCGCGGTCTCAGCTCCAGCCGCAGCAGACCCGGCTGCCTGCCACACCACTTACCATGCTGCTGCGTGGGGGGAAATGGGCAAGAGGAGAAATTTTGTGTGTGTGTGCAGGCATGCACCTTATGGGAACTGTGCTTCCTAGCGGGCGGGGCTCATTAGCAGCTGGGGGCATGGCCTGGCAGTGTGCCACGGCCCTGCAGGCAGAGGTTCACAGTCCGCCACCGGCCCGCAGACCGGCGGTTCGGAACCGCCAGCCTAGTCAGCCCAGTTTCAGGGCTCTGTTTGAAAAAAAATTAGGATCAGATCTTCAACTATGACTCCCACACTGTTCATGTTGCTTGGGCCTGGGAGAGAAAGGAGGTTCTGAGTCATCTTTAGGCTTCCTCACTTGTGGGAGCAGCAGAAGCCAGTCCAGTATCTGATGTTACTTGGATCAGCATTAGTGTGGCATGATAACGTCAAGAACTTCTGCTGGAGGAGTGCACCTCAGCCAATGATAGCCGACTAGCTGGGATGCATAAGAATGTGGTTTGAATAAGACATGAGATTATGGACCATTTAAATCTGAATTATGGGATCATAAATATGAAGTAAATGAGAACAGGATTAGGGGCTGCATGTCATTAACAAGCTACTCTTGGGCAAAACACCTGGGAAGGGCAGTAGAACATCACTTTGGGGATAGCGCCACAGCATGAGTCTGACAAAGTATTGACATTAGCTAGTATTAATAGGCGGACCTCCGTAGATTTCAGTGGAACTGTGCTGATTTATACCAGTTTGGTCAGAGATAGAAAGGTTTGGTTCATTTTGAACAAGCAGCCTGGGCAGCTTACAACAGCTACTCCAACCAGCTTAGGATGAGCCAAAACTCACTTTTATTCATGTCTGACTTTTCAGCCAAAAATATTACTATTGTTATTACCTTTAGAATCACGCTACATATGTCCTCTTCCATACAATCAATACAATCAATTATTGTATTGATTTTACACACACATTCATGTTTAACTTACTTTTCAGTCGTCAGTTGACTGTACGCTCTAACTCTGTTGTACATAAGATAGTGTAATGGACCTGATTGTGTACCCTGTTACACTAATTTAAGGCAGGAATAAATCCACTGGATGGAATTACACCAGTGTAAATGAAATAAGAATCAGGCCTAATATTGTTTTGTAACCTACCTGTTTCTGATCTTTCTTTAGCCAGTCCTCCGAAGAAGAAGATATTTTTAATAACTCGACAAGGAGGAGTTCTATTGGTTTTAATGGATATCTTTCTTCAGAGTCTGACCATGGTACTAATGGAGGAATGCCTCAAACAAAACATCTGCAGAGAATAATATCCATTGAAGAAGATCCCTTACCCCAGCTTCTTGAGAGACCAGTCGGGAAGCAATTAAGCATGTGGACAGAAGAAAACGACAATGCCTCCCCAGAAAAGGAAGTGGATGAGAAACAAATTGTACCATCGTTAGACCACACACCATCATTTCTTAGAGAGCAGCCAGTAGGGAAAGAAACACAGTCAAAAGTAAGGGGACGACTTATCTTCAGTGGAGGCGGAGGGTATAATGTAATTTTTTTTCACAAACCAAAATCATTTGACTTCCCTTTTATAGACACAAGTTCCATCTATACAATTTGGATGCATATTTTGATACTCTAATTGATTCATGCATGCTGATCTGATTACTTAGGCCTCTGACTATTTGATTGCATAATGCACCTAAATTCAGACTTGTGCCTAAAATTCATTTTGAAAGTACAAAAACAGAAGCCAGGCATCAGCTGAAAATACACCCAAGGATTATGATAGTGAGGATTTAAACAACTGCGTGAATTCAAATGATATGTTTTCTATATTAATTGCATGAGGACATTTCTCACAGTCTTTATAAGATCAAAATCAGGTCAGCACCAAGCTACTAACAGTGGTTCAGGAAAAATCTCACTGGATATGTTCAAAGAGGAGATGAGACAGCCAACTATGAGTGACTGTTGAGGAATCTTGAAATCTGACCTGATGATGAGACTAGGAAATGGCACTAGAGGATCTTTTAAGGGACAGAGCAGGATAAAAAAAGAAACAGCTCTTTATGAACATGTCCATTGAAACTGTGTCCTTTTTGGGGGGGGGGGAGGTCAAACTTGAAATTTTGATTACATTTTGAACAACTATTTATAGCTGATGGAAAAGTGAGATTTTTTTTTTTTTTTTACAAAACTTCATGAGAAAAATGTACCCTGCTTTTTGGGTCAAAATGTGAACAATTTTTTTTTCACTGAAAAATCAAAATTAAGAACATTTCTTCTAGCTCTAACCTTACATTAATGCTCACAATGGAAACCTGAATTATGTGCACAGTCCTGGCTTTATAAAAATCACCTCCAGGAAAGGTTAACTCTGCCGTGAAAAACCTTACTCACACTCTTACTCCCTTGTAAGCAAAGGTAGCTACTAGCTAATTTTAGTAGAGCTATTAAGTGTGATCCATTGTTTGATTCCTGAAGTATATATTTAAAAGATTAAGGTGTGGAAAAATAGGTATAATCAATCTTAACTACATAGCTCTCCTTTCTGAAAGAAGCAGGTATTATGCACATCTTTAAAACTATCATAAAATGATGCTGTGGTTACATAATAACTATTATAATTGGCACACTTTGTCATAAAGTATAACCAAGTCACAGACATGTTTTTCCATTTAAAAAGGAAAGCTCATCAAAACTGCTTAGATCATTAATGTGCAATAGCCACAAGGTACTTTGTACTGTTCTCTCAATAGAAGTAGCCTCAATTATTGGGAACTGCTTACTCTGAACCCACTGGATCTTTCCTCCACTTACGATCAAGTGGACCTTTCTCCTGAACTCCTAACTGCTGAACTCACCATTTAATTAATAGTAAGATGTCCCAGCACTAGTTATCTGTCAGAAAGCATATTATTATCATGCTGTTGCACATTAAAGATTTAAACCAGAGAATTGGCTTATTAGTGACACTAAATGACAATTGGAAAATCTATTAGCAGGGTTCTTAAACAAATTTATACCAGGAACTTGAAACATTGAGATAGCTCAGGATTTCCCCCAAGTCCTTTTTGTACTTTAGAAGAGAGATGCAACAATTTTATTTGAGAAATAGGATGGTCCAGTGGCTCAGCCATGTGAGTAGGACTTCCAAGATGGAGGTTCTCATCTCAGTTGTGTGACTGGCCTGCTAGGTGATCCAGGGCATGTCACGTCCCCTCTTTGCAATTCTGTTTCCCCTCTCACCCTTTGTCAGTTCTGTTAATTTTGAATGTACAGTCTTTGGGCTAGGTTCATGCTTGTGTATTTGTACAGTTCCTACCCCCAATGGGCCCTTAACTTCAGCTGAGGGTTCTAGGACATACTGTAATATAAATTAATAACAATAATAAGGAATGCCTAGTCAATATTCTGCCCACAGATGGGCGCACTGGCATCCACTGATATCTCTGGGAGCTATTGATGTGCAGCCCAGGGAAGAATTTGGCTCCACTGGCACGTGTTATATATTGCACAGCATGTTTTGTATAACCCTGCTTCCCAGCGTCTAGACCCACCTCCAAGCACCATATCACTGAAATTAGAGAGGGCAAAGTCCAACCAGGTCATCTAGCTCAACTCACTTCCCATGAAGGACTGCCCCATTACAGCATGGACTCTGTTGTGCCCTTCAGTCCCAGCTGTGTAGTGGAGGTCATGCAGAGCCTCCTCCCCCAGCACCCACATTACGCAAACTGGATGATGATTGTTGTTGGAAATAGGCTCGGGGCTCAGGATGTGTGTGTGTGTGTTTATTGCTGACAGCCTAAAGGTGCAATGTAGTTTGAGTTTTCAATCTAAAAGGATAGGGGAGCCAGAAATAAGAGATCACAGAACTGTTATAACAATGGCTGTTATTCAAACAGATGAAGATAGAGAGCTAGATGGGTATTTGCTCCACATGTTGTCCCTGGTAAAAGGACTTCTTGCAGTTAAGGGACACTGTGGATAACTTTTTCCTGTAGTACAAATATAACTATTTTTCCCCATGATAATTCAGTACTTCCTTCACAGCAGTACCAAATATTGGGCAGTCTGGATTTCTACCTGGCACTGAAGGGAAAGCCAGGCAGGCTGCCTGTCTGGACCAGCTCTCAGCACCCTCTTGCATGTGTTGGAATGCTCACTTTGCATTAAAAGGGGAATCACTCTGCCTCTTTTTCGACAGAATTAGTAGTGTGCTCCCCACCTTGCCTTCCCCCTTTCTCCTCTCTGTCCTAGAGCAGCAGATGGTTCTGGCCCCCTCTGCAAACTCACTGGTGCTGCTCCATTTTCCACTGCTGCTGAAAATAGAAGGGAAGGGATTTGGGAATAATGATTCCCTTAAAAATGGAATAGAAATATTCTTCTCCAGCATCCCCATTCAATTTAATCTAAAGAACATGGAAAACATGCAGGCAAAATAAATTATTCTTCCCTCATACTTGAGGAGCTAAGAGGTGATTAACAGCTGGATTAACTGGTCCTGGTGTATATCGGCATTCGGCAGTAACTCTATGGAAGCTCATGAATCTATACATTGCAGCAACTGAGAGCACAGTTAGGCAATAAAAAATATTAGACAGTTTATAAATGTGCTTGTGTTCTCCAGACACACAGTCCATGATATGTATAAAGTTTAGTGTGAGGTTGGTCTTCTGAACAGAGTTGTGCAGAGCGTATTGGTTTGGATTTGCAGGGATAAATGCAAAACTTTTTGTTTCAGCTCACATGGGGCTTTCATCCCAAAATAGCCTGGGAATTAGATAGAATTGTTAAATCCATGCAATTATAAAACTAGTCTGATAGCCATATTTTTTTCTGGTTTGAACTAAAAAGAAAATTAAATTGACTCAAAAAGTTGAGCTCAAAGATGCTAGAAATTCTTGGGGAAAAAACACAACTTTGATACAAATTCAATACTTCACTCCTTTTATTACATGGCAAAAAGGCTCACAACTCACAGCTAGGAACACTACAGAGACTTCCACTAAAACCAAGGGAGGGCAGACTGGACATTCCTATTATCTTTAAGGTAAAAAAATAAACAATACTCTTTTAAAAAACCACAATGAACCAAACAACAAACTCTTAAGGTTATTTCAAAAGTCACCAAAGAAGGAGAAAGGATACAGCCTCAATTTTTTTCCTCTTTGCAGGTCATCTTTAAGTCTTTACAAATTAGAAAAGACAACAGAGTTCAGAGTTAGAGTTTAAATTGTCAACTCACTTTTGTGGTTTTTTTGAAGGAGGAGAGAATATATTCTGCCCCTGATGGCTTATTCAAGATTATTTTTGTTGGCAATTCAAGTGTGGGAAAGACTTCATTTTTACAGCGATTCTGCGGAGATCATTTTTCCGCAGGCACATCTGCTACAGTGGGTAAGTTTAAGAAACATTATGATCATTATTATAGTAGTACCGGGAGGTTCTAGCCAAGGATCTGTTCCTATTGTGCTAGGAGCTGTACAAATGCATAGTGAAAGAAAGTTCTTGTTGTGAAAAGAGAGAGCAAAGGAGCAGAGAAGTGATGTGAGTTACCTGAGATCACAAAGCACATTAGTAGCAGAATTGAAATTAGAACCAGCGGTGGAATCCTTGGCTCATTGAAATCATTGGCAAAACTCTCATTGGCTTCAAGGGAGCCAGGATTTTTCCTCAGGTCTCCTTGCTTCTATTTTAGTACCCCCATGCACTAGATCACACTGCATCCCAAAAGATTAATAAAAGATTTGGCTTATGTCAGATGCACTTGTGACCATCACTGAAATAATAATTACCTAATTTCCAGGGGGTGAGGAGAGGGAAGCTTTGTGAAGAGCAAAACAGAAAATGCTAGCAATAAGTTTGCAAAGCTGGGTGCTTAAATGATGCCAATATGGCTTGCGCTTGTAACCATTGCACTTGCAGGCCAGACCTTCAGGCTATGTCTACACTATGGGTTTTGCCGGAAGAGGCAATGCAAATGAAGTGCGGATTAGCACTTTCTCATGCTTCATTTGCATAATCTCTTCCAATCCGTTTTTGCACACGATCTTGCGCAAAAAAAGGGGGTTTTGTGCAAAAAGGAAATGTCCACACTGCTTGTTTTTGCGCAAAAAACCTCTTGCGCAAAAACGGATCGGAAGAGATTATGCAAATGAAGTGCGAGAAAATGCTAATCCACGCTTCATTTGCATTGCCTCTTCCGGCAAAACCCGTAGTGTAGACGTAGCCTCAGATTAGATGCAGACTTTCAGAAGGAAGATGTCAATGTAGATTTGTGACTGCAGCTTAAATGGCTACCTTTTAAATATAACCTCGAAAATGCAACAGTCATTCATTATACCTGTGAGTCACACCAGGATGTGGGTTGTTATTTGACTGGCCTGCAAATATAGATAAACCAAAAGTAAATGTATAAAGATAAGCACTTCTGACAAGAGTGACAGAGCAGACTCCATAGAACAACTGGTCAGTCATACAAAACACTGACAAACCCAGATGCAACTCCAATTCACTTCTGGAAAACTAGTTTCTTGTAGTGGAAACATCCTCCACAATCCATCTGAATTTTCTGATTAGTCACTGATGGTATTAGGATCAGAAAAGTCAGTGACAGGAATCCCACTGGCATCAGTGGTGCAGCAGAAAATCCTAGAAGAACGTTGCAGAAGAGGGCAGTGTAACCTACTGGTTAGAGCAAGTCTTATCAATATCCGAGAAGTTGTATAAATCAAAACTGAAGAACATTTATTTAAGAATACTAGGCAAAATTTTCAAATGTGCCTATATTGGGTACCAGCCTAAGTCCCCTTGACTTTCGATGGCAAATGGGATCCTAAATCACTTGGGCTTTTTAAAAATGTACTCCAGATGAATGACGTTTTGTAAGTTACATTTATTAACATATTTACATTTAATATGTTTATTAAATGTAATTTATTTAATAATAAATAATAAATAAATGTATTTATACTTTAAAATATATCACATAAAAGCTTCTGACTATTCTTATTATCAGCTAATTGTAAAGGGCCAGAATTTATTGCATGCCTTCTGAACCAATGAACATAGATTAGAAATATTTGTGGCATGTTTGAACATGATGCTGTTAACTTAAACTACTATGAACCTGATCAGATTATCAGAAATGAAACTGAGTGTATAAAGAGACAACATATGCTGTGTTTATAGGTATTGATTACTGCGTGAAAACAGTGCCAATGGATAACAGCCAAGTAGCCCTGCAACTCTGGGACACAGCTGGGCAGGAACGGTGAGAAACTGTCTTAACTTTCTAAGTCTCCTATTCTGTGAATTTAGACAACAACAGCCTTGGGCTCAATCCTGCTTCCCACTAGAGAGGAGAATTGGTTCAGCGAAAGTGAGGGTAGGCCTCGATCCATTCCCAGCAGGATCAGTATCTGCTAACAGGGGCTGTGTCTACATTACACTGTTCTTCCGGAGAAAGCTACGCAAATTGCGAACCACAATTTGCGAAGCTTTTTTCTGCTTCTTTTTTCAAAAGAGGCTTTTCTAACATTTGGCCCGTCTACACTGAAAAAAACCCTTTTTTGGAACATCCCTTCTTCCTCGTAAAATGAGGTTTACAGGGATGCCAAAAAAGCATGTCTGCTCTTCTGAAAAAAATTTCGGAAGAGCAGACGTGTTCCCTGGACACAGCATAGTTTGATCAAGTGAAAAACTGACTAATTTTTTACATAGAGGAGTGAGAAATCCTTGCAATGGCACACCAAGTACAGTTCGGAAGATATGAAGTATGGGTTCAGAGCATAGGTACTATCACCAGCTGAACAAGAACAGAAAGACAAGGGAAAGGGTCAACAGCAGGATTTTTTAAAACACTGCACACTTTTGTTTTTTGTTTTCATCTTTTAGTCATAGACATTGTGAGTTCCATACATGGGACTTCCACCAAATGAGAAAAAGAATAAGCTATTTTGGGATAGATGAAAAGGGGACAGATAATAAATCTAGAAAGCCCTGAATTTGTTCCCTCACCATATTTCACAGTATAGTTAAATTTTCCCTTCCTATTGACACTACACTCTGTTGGAAACTGTGCGCTCATCTAGTATGTGGGATTGTCAATGATAACAGGAGAGGTTTCATGTGTAAAATAAATAGGAAAAATCCACTCTGATTGACCATGAGCTTAAATGTGTCCCCTGAGTATAAATTCATACTTGTAAATGAAGCTTTGGTCTGCCAGCTGTTACTCATGTGAATAAACCTTACTATGGCAACACGGTGAGCTCTTTCCCCATCTCTGCCAGTGACTAGCCACTTAAACCTGTCTATCCCTCCATTCACTGTGCATCCCTAAAGGAGTGTAATAAGCTTAACCACCTTTGTAAATTACTATAAGATTTGGAAATGAAAAGAGCTACAGGTGTACTGTTGTTACAGCTCATGTCCTGGTGACGTCACTAGGACTACTTGCGTGAGTTGGGATTACACATACGAGTAAGACTTATATATCGGTGAGCCAAACCGAGCTTATATAAGAATGCAAATGTTCTATCTAGATCCCCTGTGTGTAAATCTTCAGTGCTTCAGGACTGAAGAGTTGGTGTGTAGCTTCTGACCACTAAACTGTAATCCATAGTCACATTGCTACTGCTCTAAGACAAAGGGCTATAAACACATTCTTGTTTGCAGGTACCGGAGTATTACCAAGCAGTTTTTCAGAAAAGCTGATGGTGTCGTTGTGATGTATGATATAACAGCAAAAGACACGTTCACAGCTGTCAAGCAGTGGTTGGTGAGCATTGAGGTAAGAGGACATAGCTTTCAGTCTAAACTACTCTGGCCACAGCCTTCAAGTCCTTGAGGTCATGCATGTCAAACAGTATCCACAGTAAATTCTGTAAAACTGGTTTATTTTATAGGATTCAGCTTCCTGGGGGGAAAAACAAGTTGTGGAATATCTTGTTTTTACTCTCTGCCCCCTACCAGTCATCGTCCCAGCTCCCAAAGAGCTTTTTGCAACTCAGAAATGCGATTGTCTATTCAAATCTTATGGCAATAAGCAGTGTGCTAATGTATGCAACGCTGTTATCTGTACTGGCCACTAGGTGGCCTCTGTACTTCGGAGCTAGGCCTCAATTCTTCAAATACTTACTACTGTCAGTTGCCCTGACAACTGTGAGTAGCCCCACTGAAGTAAATCTAGGATTAAGCATTTTCAGGATCAGGCCCTTATTTAACATGTTTTCTGAACAATTAAATATTTTATAACAATTCAACACATAAAAATAGCTTTAGAAGAGAATTTTAGTTTTGATCAGGAAACATAGCCTTCTTTTCAATTCCAATATTTTATACATTTGATTCATCTTGACTGACAAATTTTGAGAGATATTAACTGGCACTGAGTTCAAGACATCTGGTCAAATCCATTGCCATTAATTCAGGCAATACTCATACATAATCATATAATGAATTTAGTCTCTGGTGTTCATTTGGTAATATACTCATTCTGATAGTGTTATACATGGTAATAAATATTACCACTTCTCATAATTAAATTTGATCAAATGTATTATCTCTATTTACATTATGCACTTTGATTGTATAATTGGCTCCAAATGCAGTTGTTTCATGCCTATCTAAATGGAAAAGTAGTTGGCAGGCACCTGGGGTTTTATGTAGCACAGTATTTCTTTCTTTCTTTCTTTCTTTCTTTCTTTCTTTCTTTCTTTCTTTCTTTAAATCTGAATGATTTTGGAGCTGCACTGTTATTCAAGGAATGTCCAGTATGGTAATGCATTTCTCCCACACAATAACTCCTTTATTCCTTTTGTCCAATTCTGATGCCTGATATAATTCTTCATAAAATAACACTTTACTTGCCTGTTTCATCTTCAGTATTTTCATTTTTATGTTGGCACCTAGTGGGATTTGGCTGTGCTTCATCTGTAATCATTTTTTAAAATATTTGAATGATGTTGACATATTGTGTGCCGTATAGATTAGTGTTCTTTGCTCTGCAGGAGGCAACTGGAGAAAATATACCTGTCCTATTGCTGGGTAATAAAACCGATAATGAAAAAGAACGAGAAGTCCCTTATGGACTAGGAGAACATCTAGCCAAGGTACAGTATGGAGAAGGGAATCGGTAATAAAACTAAAAGATGAAAGCATTTAAAGAATGTTGGATTATTATATATAGAAATTCAAGTTATTGTTTTTAAGAAGGCAATTGCTTTTAGAAGGGGAAAAAATCCCTTTGATGCTTATTAGTCAATCTTCATAAAACATTTCTACCAAGCAATTATTTGATATATTTTGTACCTTAATTAACTAACTAAAAATGAAAAATGTCCGGTATTTGTTATTGTTTGTCATTGTTATTATTTGTCAAATTATTTTCTGAACATCTTACAGACTGTGGTTTTCCTGTGAATTGTAAGTACTGATCATAATTAATGTGTAGTTGGTCACCCAAGTCACACAATGGTGTTTCTGATCCATGATTGGATGATGATTTTTTTTTAGACAGGAGAATAATCACTGAATAGTGAATGATGGGATATCACCTTAGGGATTTTCTTATAGAGGCACCTTTTGTCTCCCAGTCCCTGCTCCTGATTTTTCACACTTGCTATCTGGGTACCCTAAGTTGATTAGCAAATAACAAAAGCACTTGTTCACACAGATACCATTTTTTCATTCAGGTGTGTAGTGAATATGAAGTTAAATGAATGACAGTACCCCCAAAAGACTAATCTATATATAGAAATCAGTTGTCCAAATCTTAATGAGAAAGTGAACTAAAAGGGGCAGAAATATGTCTTCATCAGAATTAAAATAGATGTCTAATTCCACAAATACGTCTGAAAATACATTTTCCCACTATTCATTACTTATTGGTAACAGATTTACTAGTCTGTCCAAAATGCAATGAAGACAATGCAAGCAATATTTAGCCCTGTGAACATATTTTGAGGAGTTAGGTCTGTATGTTACCTTTGATCAATACAGAGACTGATAATAATGCATCTCCATATATAAGTCTTGTGGTTGTATATGGCTTACATTTTGTGTTCAAAAGATGAGGAAGGGTGCTTTCTTATTTAGTGCCTGATCCTACTTCCAGTGTAGCAGGTTACAAAATTTCTATTGACTTCAGTGCCAAAACTATCAGCTCACTAGTACTTAAAAGTTTCTGGTTTTAGCAAATGTGTTTGATTTTTGTGTAAGTATCCAAATGCAGGTACAGTTTCAGGCCCTGCAGGTCACTTTCTAGGAAGGACTCTAAGGTAATATTATTGCAGCCTTATACAAAAAGCAAATTACACACAAAAGGTAAATGGAGGGAGTGGGTGGCTATTTGTCATTTAGGTCTTTTTAAAAATGGGCAACTCATAAAACCTAAAGCGACAAGGAGTCCTGTGGCACCTTATAGACTAACAGATGTATTGGAGCATAAACTTTCGTGGGCAAAAACCCACTTTGTCAGATGCATGGTGGGTCTTTGCCCATGAAAGCTTATGCTCTAATACATCTGTTAGTCTATAAGGTGCCACAGGACTCCTTGTCGCTTTTGCAGATCCAGACTAACATGGCTACCTCTCTGATACTTCGTAAAACCAATATGAATCACTCTGAGGTGCAGAGCTTGCAGCCCACCAGGTCATTAAGTGTTACATGGCATGTAAGGAAACCAAGGCTACATCTACACTGCAGGCTTCTTGCGCGAGAACTGTTTTGCGGAAGAGTTCTTGCACAAAAGGTCTTGCACAAGAGTGCGTCCACACTTCCATGTGCTTTTGCACAAGAGATTTGCTTTTGTGCAAGAGCGTCCATGGCAGTGTGGATGCTCTCTTGCGCAAGAAAGCTCTGATGGCCATTTTAGCCATAGGGGTTTCTTGCTCAAGAAACCCCTGTTGCCCGTCCACACTGCCTTCTTGCGCAAGAGCTCTTATTCCTCGTGGGGAGAGGAATAACTCTTCCGGAAAAAGCCCTGTTTTCCGAGGCTTTACTGTAAATTTACTTGTGCAAGAACGCGCATGAAGTGTAGATGCTTTGCAAGTTTTTGCACAAGAACGGCCATTCTTCCACAAGAAGCCTGCAGTGTAGACGTAGCCCAAATGTTTTACAAATGTAACATAAAACAATGTCAAATGAAAAACGATAACAGTCAAATGAATGAATACTCATTAGACTGCATTGCTTGATGGAGCAAAAGGAAGGAGTGATCAGTGACAATTTGTCGTTTGAAAAGCTGCAAGATTTAATTAAATTATAGCAATTTGCTTGTTGAGCTTATAATGATTTATTTTAATGGAATATTAATTACTGCTAAATGGCAATGTAATTCCTGTGAAACCACATATGTCATCTCCATTAAGGAATCCATTGCAGTTGCTTACTTACATGAATTACTCCTAGAGCACTCAGACTACATTGGGTCAAATCCTCATCTGATGTGTAAATCTCCACAGCTTCATTAACATCAAAGGGGAGCATCTACACAGCAGCTTTATTTCAGAATAACTGACATTATTTTGAAATAACAAAATGCACGTCCACACAACAAGCCATTATTTTGAAATAATGGCGAGCTGGAGGACTTCTTACTCTGATTCCTGTAACTTTTATTTCATGAGGAGTAAGGGAAATCAAAGGAAGAGTGTTCTTCCTTAGACTTCCTGCTGTGTCGACAGCACCAAAGCCGAATTAAGCTATTTCAACTTCAGCTACACAATTGACATAGCTGAAGTTGCGTAGCTTAATTCAAATTTTGCCCTGCTGTGTACACGTGCCCAAAGAAGCTAAACATATTTATACCAGCAGAGGATCTGGCTCATTGTCAGTAAGTTTTCAAGAACGCTGGTGGATCACATTTAAAGTACTGCAGTACTAGTGCAATGATTTTATTGCTTCGGCTGCTCCTGCCCCCTAGTCCCTTTTTCTCTCTTCTCATTTTAAAAAGCCCAGGCAATGGGACTTTCCTGCCTTCTTTAGTTCAAGAGGCTATCCCACAACCAGTAACTGCCAAGATCATTCTTCTCTCCTTGCTTGTCAGTTTGTTTTTTCCCATTTTTAGGTGCTTTCTCATTGGTCCATGATTTTTCAAAAATAAAGGTCAGTGGGACAATAAGTTCATTAGCCAGTTCCCTTGATAGTGGAGGATGTGCCTGGTATGGTTAATGAGACATAACTTGCCTTCTGCTACTGAGGTTTTCTACTGTGCATGTTGTCAGTACACTTTCCCTTCAAAGTCCAAAGGCACGGCTTCTAGTGCAGGACTGACTGTATCATCAAAAGAAGGGTCTGTTTGGCAGACTGATGGAAGTGAATGATCAATTAGGTATACCTTATTATCTCACATTAAGGATTTGCTCTGCCATAGGGCATTTTCTGATATACCAGTTCTGATTCATACCAGTATCATGTCTGTGATCTCCCCTCAAACAAGATGCTGATAGGTTGTAGGAGACCAAGGGAAGGGCAGTGCTACTCCCAGTCAGGCTCATATACATCATCCCAATGCTGGCTAGATTTCCTTTTGAGGTCTGGCTGCATTCTTATATAAAAGGACAAAGGGGAGTTGCCTGAGATTATATTTAATTTCAAATGTGTATTTGTGTGACTATTGATATATTTAACCAGGAAATTTCACCAACTGGCCTGAGATAAGCTAGAAATAGCCTCAGTGTGTGTGTGTGTTTGTGTGTGTGTGTGTGTGTGTAATTAGAACAGTTATTCAGCATATTAATAGTCCAAACTTGTATATATTTTCAGCTATCAATAAAACACAAATTTAAACCAATATTGCTAATTCATTTTTCTTTCTCATCAGGCCTAGCGAGGCTCAGTACAATAAATTAAAATTGGAACATTCATGAAAGTGTAGAAAATAAAACACTGAAAAAACACACTTCTAAAAAAAAAGGGCTCAAAGAAAACCACTGTGTAAACTGCAACAGACTCCATGTCTGACAAGAAATGCATGTTGGTTGTGTTGTTGTTCTGGTAACATCTTTATTGTCTAAGGCAGTGTTTCCCAGTTTTGTTTGGCCATGGAACCCTTTTAAACTCGAAAGAATTTTGCAGAACTCCTAATAATAGTCTTAAAAATGGACCTGAAAAGAAGACCGCAAATAAGTAAGGATAATAATAAACAAATGCTAATTGAATATATTCTCACTAGTCATATTGGTTTGCAAAAATATGCATAAAAGCAAGTCATCTTCAATAGATTTATCAAAATCATAATGGACAAATACAAGCAAAACTGCAAGACCTGCAACATCAGAGGACTCATCTAATTGTAATAAATATGCATCACATAGATGCAGCTGAAAAATAAGCACCTTCTCGATGTCAGTAGCAAGATTGTGAATACAACACGTGACAGTATTGTTTGATAGTGACACAGCCTCAACTTTTTGACAAGATTCCTCATCCAACATAAACATTACAATATCTTTTGCGTGTGGTTTTACAAGTGATTCTCCAGTTGTGTGCTCTTCTCTGGTGAGCGATATACGTTAACTAACTCTGTAAGACTCCCTGAGAGTGAGTACGGGGATTTATGATGGTATATAAAAGGCAATTGGACCACTGACTGACTGCACGCACAGTGCTGAGTAGTGACATCATCGTCCCCACTCTCTGGTTAAGCTGGCATCACACAGGGATACTTATCGTGGCAAACACAAATGAACACAAATGAAAATTGTTTTCAATAAAATTCATAAATTCTTAAATATTAATTTTAAAAAAAATCATAAAATGTTATTGTAATGGAATTTTCTTACTGAACTCTTATTTTCTCTTCGCGGAACCCCAGGGTTCCATGGAACACCATTTGGGAAACACTAGTCTAAGGTTTACCCAAGGAAATAAGTTGCCATTTCCCCCCCATAATCAGAGAGAACCAAATCACCTATTTGTGTTTCTTTTCCCCTTGCATCTCCCAATGTTTCCACAGTGCCTTGTAAAGCTCGACTAGCATGTTACGCAAAACTGACTGAAATGGTCTTTCTCTTTGATCTAGGAATACAGTTTAATTTTCTACGAATGCAGTGCCTATTCTGGTCATAATACCCGAGAGCCGGTTCTCCACTTAGCTAGGTAAGGAGAACAACCTGTGCATTTGTAAAAAATGGACTCTTGTATGGGTAAAAATCAAACTAGCTGAAATGAAGTCTGCAAAGTACACAATGAGGAGAAAATTCAATATCAAAAGATTTGTAAGGGAATTTAATTGATCCCTATCACTGATAAATGAATGGATTCTATTTGTTTATTCTATTTGTCAATTTCTATATTCCTACTTGTCTCTGATAGGAACCAACCATCCTCTGTCTGAACAGTCTCTTTTAACTTTTAAGTTGTAATCAATAGTGCTGGTTCTGCAAGAAGCTCCAGGTGAACAGATCTGTGTGCCCATATGGAGCACTGTTGAAGCCAGTGAGCTTTGCATTGGCAAGAGTCTGTCTATGCAGAGTCAATTGCAAAATAAGGGCTTCTGAGTGGTGGAACGTGAATGGAGGTGCAGCAGCACGCAGTGATGGCTCCCAGAGGCAGACTCTGGGGTGCTAGGGGAATGCACACAGTCATGGACATTGCTATCCTCTTTAACAGGGAGCTGCAGAGTGCGCTTCCCCCCCACCCTGTGCCAGTTCAGTTCCGCTACCTGACTGAAAGATTGAGGAGGAGATTTTCTAAAGCACCTAAAGGATTCAGGTGCACAAATCCCAATGGAATTCAATGGGGCATGTGCTCCTAAATCCTACAGGCATTTTTGAAAATCTCCTTCAGATAGTACAGAAACCTAATGAGTGGCAGATATTGGAGACTGCATTTCCTGGCAATGCAGCTTGCTGCTTTGAGTCACAAAAACATTCACAAGTTGATCAGCTACACCTGCTGTTTTCCAAATAAAGGAGCAAAGTCGATTTTGCAATACAACAGCCTTGATGTTTGTTTTATAAAAATGTGCTCACTTATTAACTCGCAAAATTCTGTCAGTCTCCCAGCTATCAGTGCAGATTAGCTATGCCTGACTGTGATGGTGTGGGGTTTGTTTCTTGGAGGTATTATTGCCTTTTTCTGAGAGTAGTTTCTTTTTGTTTCTTTCCTAGGATTTTAAAAGAACAAGAAGACAAGGTGAAAGAAAAGACTGTTCAGCTGCAGCAAGACTCAAAGAAAAAGTCTTGTTGTGCCAGATTGTAGAAGATTAGGGCACATTTAGACAATGATCATATATCATGTACCACACTACAGTGCATCATCAGATCTGCCTTATGTTCAAAATATTTCTTATGCTGCGCAGTGACTGTAGCAAGAGAAAACATCAAAGAACTTCATGCGCGCTCACTTCTCACTCTTTGCTAAGATGAAGGCCTTAGTTAGGATTACTTAGATTGTAAAGGCTTCAAGACACCTTTTGTTATGTGTTTTTATGTCAGCACCATGGGGCCCTGATCCATGACTATGTGATTAAACGCTACCACAATACCAAGAAGAAATCTACAGTACTTAGAACAGGAAGTTAATTTTGGTAGGGCCTGAGCATAAACACCCTTGCTTTGAGTAGTCTGGTTGACTTCAGTGGGATTGTTCATATAAGTTTAGAGTTTGCTGGATTAGATCCCTATTCTTTTAGCCTCAAACCTGGGTTCCATGTTGACTTTCATTAGTTGTGTCTGTTTTTTGGGGAGTTTTAAATTATGATTATTTAAATTTTAAGCATAAGCAATTCAATGTAAGATACTCTGTTAAGGTTTTGAATGTGCATTTACAAGAGTGTAGGAAAGAAAAAGAGATTCTCAGAGTAAGCCTTAACTGACTCACACTACAAATCGATAGTATGATTCTTACTAATTACACTGTTTGCACATGGAGCCTCATTGTGGGGGCATAACTCATGCTGCGGTGCCTTTACATGACTCGTTGTGGGGCTATTCAAACCAATGCCGGTACGGGTTTTACACATGGCCTACACAGCCAGCCATGTTCTTAGATGGAAGATGACTGTTGTACCAGACTTATGTCTGACACAACTCCTACTTTTTTCACAAGGTTCCACCACAGAAGATTTGGCATAAGATAGGCCAAAATGTTTGAAGCTGTCTGCCTGATGTTAAACCCATATTTGGGGAGAGTTTCAAAAAGTATCTCATGGCATTAGGAGCGCAGATCTCACTGAAATTCAAGGAAACTTATGCTCCTAAATTCTTGAGGTGCTTTTTTAAAAAACTCCTCATTATGCACCTAAACAAATGCCTTGATTTTAAAAAGTGCTGAGCAGCCAGCAAGTCCTTTTGAGTTCAATCAGAGTTGCTGGGGTTACAACACTTTAAAAAAATCACACCCTTTATGTAGATGCCTAACTTTAGGGACCAGTCTTAAAATCTTGGCCTAGAACAACACGCTGAATTCATTTTTTCCTTTGGCCACCCTGGCAGAATATGAATGAAATGAGCAATTTTTGGAGCAAGAATCTGAATCATTCCTGATGGTATTCTTCTGCGCTGGACACAGTGGTGTGGCTGTGCCTTCAAGAATTATTCTAAGTGCGGGTGAGCTGGCGCAGAAGAAAGAGAACCTGTCACAGTCTATTTTGTCAACAGAACAAAAATGAGGATTGTTTGCTATAAAAAAGGAAGATGATTTATACATTATATTTTCAATCCATTTTCTAACTTTCTGAAGTTTTTTAAAACTTGAATGACACATAAATTTAAAACAAATGTAATTAAAAACACAAGACTGTGTTTTTATAAAAGACCAGAAAAGCTAAACACTAGTTGTATATGTAACTATTTTATTTTATTTTTTGAATAAAACCTTTAAAGTAAGTCTGTATGCTGTTGGGTCATCTGTTTCTTAGTGATAGTCATTTAGATGCCAATTGCTGTAGAACAGGAGTTTGCAAATTTTTCCTTAGAGCAACTCCCCTTCTTCATACTGTGAACCCACTTTGATAGCTTCCCAAATAGCTGAGCTTTAGCCGGGACCTCTCCTTCCGTCAAGCTAGGAGCTAATTCCTATTTAGCACTCAGGATGGGAGAGATGGTCCAGAACCGTCTAACGCTTGCAAACCATTCCCATTCTGGTGGATTATGACAACCACGCTGAGGACCCCCACAGCACTATTTTACAATGGAAATACAGTGAAGAAGATCAGCACAATGTTCCAAATGAGGGCAGACTATTCCCTTGGCGTCTTTATGTATAGAACCATGTTCTGGAGGTCAGCTATTGTTGGGAGGGACACACTACTGTTGCACTGGGTTCTGAAGGTTGTTCCCACTGTAAACGACAGCCATCAGTGTCCAGCCCTAGAAAAAAGGAAAGCTGCTTTTTATCCCAGTTTCAAGCTGGGGTAAGTGTCTCCAGTTCAACAAGAGGTTTTGCCTTTCAGCTACAGTGGAGATAAATCTCCAGTGCAGCAACACCTCTGGCACAAGAACATTCTGCTCTCCCCTGGTTCAGGGTTCCATAGCTTGGCACTCAAATGTCAGAAATTAGCAGTCTCTGGGCAACCAAACAAGTTCAGCTAAGATGTAGAACAGGAGTAGGCAAATACCAGCCAAAGGCTAAATCAGGTCTTCTAAGATTAGTGCCTGGTGGGCCCCTACCACTATATTTATCTGCACAGGCCCAGGTATCAGATATAGCAGCTCCTATTGGCTGCAGGTCACTATTCCCAGCCAATAGGAGCTGTGAAAAAATGATATCTGGGTTTATGCCACTTCCCACAGCTACCATTGGCTGGGAACGGTGATCTGTGGCCAATGGGAGCTGCGATCATTGGTACCTGTACCTGTGGAGTACCAGGATTGATGGGGTGCCATCAGTGGTCAATTTAGCAGGTCCTTACTAGACCTGCTAAATCAAATCCTGAGAGATTTTTTTTTTTCTGGAGCATCAATCTTGGGATAAGTAAAGACAAGCCCTTTAGCCAGTTTCTGTTAGCCTCAGCAGGGTGGTTTCCCCTTGTGTATCTCCAGAATCAGGCCCCTAACTTCTGATTTCCTGAAGAGCAGAGTTGTCCTGAAGGACCACAGATGGGGGCCGGGGTTGACCTCTGAGGCATCCTGCTGCTATTCCTCTCTAATGCTTTAAAGGCCAGTACAGTGTTCTGGTATGGAAACAGATACAAATTTAGTGGGTGAGCAGAACATAAAAGTTATGAGTCCATCATGCTGGGGGTAATAAAAATAGCATGTGCCATGAATAAATTGCTGATTCAGAGTTCTTAATTTCAGACCGCTGCAACGCTGGGGAACACTTTTGTCACTGGATTGTCACTATTTCTTTTCCTTCTTCTCTCAGACTACTATTAGTCATTGTGACAGATTCATCCCTGGTGTAACTGCTGATTTTAATGGCGTTTCTCCAATAATGAATATACTTGTGTTCCTTGGTTCTGAATGATTCTGAATCATAAAGAGACACCTCCCTGAAGAAGTTCTTGTTACATGCAGTGAGTCTGATTTTAAGCGCACTTCCACTGGCGTAAATCCCGCTTTACACAAATGCACAGTAAGCAAGACCCAGCTCAACTTGTATCACTCCCCAGTGATGCTGTGGTAAACTGACAGGAGACAGCATGATTGACAGACTAAATGAAACAGAGAGTGAGTGATTTCAATCTGCATGAAAGCACTTGATATTGATTGATCCTCTTCATTTACAATATACATTACTGAGAACATTTTAACTGCAGTGACAATAATTATGTAAGTGGTGTTTTTAATGTGCCCAATCCTATGTCAGGAGAATCTTACTCCATCAGAGATCTTTAATGAAGAGTTCCACTTCACTGTCAGCACAAGTGGGAACTTGCTTTATAAAGTAGTTATGCGCAAATACAACTGATCAGCAGCACCTTCCTAAACCCATCTCACACAAAATAGAGAGATGCCCTTTTGATCTTTAAAATGTCTAAACTTAGTATTTGCAGTTCTGAAAACTTTAAAAGCTAGTAATTCAGCCCAGCTAAAGAAAACATCATAAGCTCTGTTAATTTGAAAGAGGTAAAAACTAATTCCCCACCTGATCCTGGTAAGGGTGAATGGATTTCAATCTTTTTTTTTTGTTGTTCCAAGAGAGAATTTCTCCAGGTTAAATTTAAGGGGCATTGTGAACAGCAGTAGCCCCATTCAGACTACGTCTACACTACAAGTTTTCTCAGCAAAAAATATGCTAACAAGGGACTCATTTGCATGAGTCACAATCTCATATGCATATTTTCTGCCAATTCGTTTTTGCGCTAGGGGTTTTTGTGCAAAAACAAGCAGTGTGGACGTTTTCTTTTTGTGCAAAAAAACCCTTTCCCCACAAAATCCTTATGCCCCAAATAAGGATCTTGCGGAAAAAGAGGGTTTTGAGCAAAAAGAAAATGTCCACACTGCTTGTTTTTGCACAAAATCCCCTAGCGCAAAAACGGATTGGCAGAAAATATGCAAATGAGATTGTGACTCATGCAAATGAGTCCCTCATTAGCATATTTTTTGCCAAGAAAACTCATAGTGTAGACGTAGCCTCAGTGGTTAGCATCTGGTGTATCAACCTCACTCAGACTAGACTACAGGCTTCTTTTGGAAGAAGCTTTTCTGAAAGGGTATGTCTACACTCGCAGCCTAATTCAAACTAGGGCTGCAGATGTAGGCATTTGGAACTGCAAATCAAGCACAGGATTTAAATATCCCGTGCTTGATTTGTATCTTCCCGGCCAGGCGCCATTTTTTTAAATTTACAAGCCCGGACTAACTGCCCACATCTACACGCATCAGTGAAATGGGCGTTCAAAATAAAGCCCTAGTTCGAACTACCTGTTATTCCTCCTGCAATGAGGTTTAACAGGTAGTTCGAACTAGGGCTTTATTTCGAACACCCGTTTCACTGCCGCGTATAGACGCGGGCAGTTAGTTCGGGCTTGTAAATTTCAAAAATGGCACCCGGCCGGGAAGATGCAAATCAAGCGCGGGATATTTAAATCCCGGGCTTGATTTGCAATTCCGAATGCCTACATTTGCAGCCCTAGTTCGAATTAGGCTGAAGGTGTAGACCTACCCAAAGAGATCTGAAAAAACTTCTTCTGAAAAAGAGCGCCCACACTGCAAAAGTGCATCGAAAAAGCAATCTGCTTTTTTGAAAGAGAGTGTCCAGACTGAATGGACTCTATCTCACATGTAAGCTGTGATTGCTATGGACGGAATGGCCATCAGAACACCTGTGCTTTTTCCCCTTTCCTCTTCTTCCGAAAGAACTCCCTCTTCCCCATCCACACACGCCTTTTTCCGAAAGAGCTCTTTCACAAAAAGGCTTCTTCCTCATAGAATGAAGATTATCAATGCCAGAAAAACCCTTCTGTTCTTTCAATTTTCTTGTGGAAGAACGCAATTGCAGTGTGGACGTTCCTCAAGTTTTGTTGGAAAAACGGCTGTTTTTCCAACAAAACTCTGTAGTGTAGACATACCTTCAGGCTGCGTCTACACTGCAGGCTTCTTGCCCAATAACTGTTTTGTGCAAGAGTTCTTATGCAAAAGGTCTTCCACAAAACATGTCCACACTGCCATGTGCTTTTGCGCAAGAGATGTGCTTTTGCACAAGCGTGTCCATGGCAGTGTGGACGCTCTCTTGTGCAAGAAAGCTCTGATGTCCATTTTAGCCATAGGGCTTTCTTGCTTAAGTAATGCATGTTGCCTGTCTACACTGCCTTCTTGTGGAAGAGCTGTTGCACAAGAGGGCTTATTCCTCGTGGGGAGAGAAATAACTCTTCTGGAAGAAGCCCTGTTTTCCGACGCTGTACTGTAAATTTACTTGCGCAAGAATGCACATGCAGTGTAGACACTCTGCTAGTTTTTCCACAAGCACAGCTACTCTTGCGTAAAAAGCCTGCAGTGTAGATGTAGCCTCAGTGGTTGGGAGCAGGGAAACTTGGACCAACTCACTCTTAAAGATCCTGACCCAAGGGGCAGGGACTCCAAAATTGGTGGGGGCAGAGGGAAGCCAGGGAACATACCCACAAATGGGTATGAAAAGACCATACAAAGAAATAATATAGATACAGAGAGTTCTTTTATTTGTGCTCAGGCTGTGGGGGTGGAGGTTGTAAGAGGACATCAGAAGAGTTAAAGAATATCTGGAGCAGAAACATATTACAGATAGATGTCATTGCATTTAGCTAGGTCTCTGTGACATATTTCTCTGACATGCAATGCTGTATCACCTTGCCCTTGTTTTTACTGTTTCTTGCTTCTCTATCCTCTTTAAGCTTTGGTGTTTTTCTCAGTATTTTCAGAGCATGATTTTCTATTCTATTCTTATGTTACTAGAATTGTCCTTGTCCTCTTTGTAAATCCTCGCATGCCTAGTCCTTGCTTTGTTTTCCTTCAAGCAATAGTAAAGGAACACCATCAACTTTTAAAATACCCTCCAAGGGTCAAGGGAAAGTGCGCAAAGGTGGCATAAAGTTCATCTTTGCCTTACCTGATCCTGGAATGGCATGTGGGAGCTTGCATGGTGCTGCAAATTACACCCCTTGCTAGTGCTCTGGAGGAAGCAAAACAGCTGTGGGACACCGCCAGGAATATCCCAGGTAACAGGCTGAACTCATAGCGCTGTGCCGCGTGACTGCGACATGTTCACACTCTGGTTCAGCAGTGCTTTCCCCTCACTTTGTCCAGGTCTAAAACACTGTGCTGGATAAGGTGCCTGGCAGCAGAGACACAGGCCTTTGGTCTCAAAACTGTTAACAACCCGCAGTTGCCATAGCAACCCAGCATCACACCCACACGCTTGGGAACGGCAATCATGCCAGTGCTCAGCTCTTTGACACATGGCATAAATCACTAAAATATCTCTTCTGTGACAAGGCTTCCTTTGGTATTACTTGAACAAAGACATTGCCTTGCACTCAGCCGGTGCTCAGATGGCAGAGAGAGAGAGTTTGCTGGGCTGGAACGGCACTGGCCTGCCAGCTCACATATTATGAGCATTGCTATTTATAATCGCACAGTAGAGCCACTTTTCATAATGGTGAAGGGAAGCCCTTTAATGATGAACCCCCTCCTTTTGGTAAGCACAAGTGGCAGGGATGGTGGTTTTGGATGGGTGGGGCTGAGTATCCAGACAGGCCTACTCCATACAGTTACACGAGGTCAGCACCAGGGCGTGACAGGATGCTCTGAGTTCCAAACAAGACACCTAGCCCTCACTGACCTACATGGGCTTTTTTCCATTGACTTCAATGGGGTCAGGATTTCCACCCACTCTGCCACTGATTAAGTGTGTGAGACATTGGGCAAGTCATCTGAACTCTCTGTAGCTCAGTATCAAATGGGATTTTTTTTCCTCCTGGAGGGAGATCCCACAGGATCCTTTATTTTAATCAGTGACCTGGAAGAAAACAAAATCATTGCTGATAAAGCCTGCAGCTGACACAAGGGAATGGTAAATAACAGAGGATAAGACACTCCTTTTGCCCAAGGCCCCACCCTTTCCAGAGTCTCTCTCTCTCCCTCCCTCTCTCTCACACACACACACACACACACACATACTTTGCCCAGGGGTGTGGCAATTCTGTGTCCCCTCCTCCCTTCCCGGCTGAATGTCATTCATCTAGAAACAAAGAACACAGGCCATGTTTACTTGATGGGGAACTCTGTCCTGGGAAGTGGTTATTCTGAAAAAGGGTTGGAGGTCATGGTGGCTAATCAGCTGGAACATGCAGGGTGACACTGTGATCAAAAGGTGAATGTAATCCCTGGAGGCTCGTCTAGACTATACTGAAGTTTCGAAAGAGGATATGCAAATTCTGTGGGAATTTGCATATCTTCCGATCTCGCTTTCGAAAGCAGAGCTTTTGAAAGTGAAAGTAGTCGGGACACGGCACACCCCCCCCCCATTTCAAAAAGCTTCTCTTCCTCAAAAAATTTGCATATGTGGAATTTGCATATCCTCTTTCCAAACTTCAGCAGAGTCTAGACATAGCCTATGTGCATAAACAGGGGACTCTTGAGCACAAGTATTACATTCCCTCAGTATTTGTCATAAGTGCCACTGGTACTGGGACACTGGGCCCAGGACTTGTATCCACAATTCAAGAAGGATGTTGGTGAGTTGGAGAGAGAAGAGCTACAAGAAAAACTAAGAATTGGGAAGTATGATTTATAGTGACAGACTCAAAGTAAAAGAAAAGTAACCAAAGAGAATGAATTTTATATTCCCGCATATGAACACTTATGACGGAAGGGCCTGTGAGCTCCTCTAATAAAACACCAGAAATAATGCCATGTGACATAGCTGTCCAGTCTCAGGTAACTAACACAGCAACCAACACAGAAAATGGCAGTTGATTTTTTTACATCTTAGTGGCTCAGGTAGACTTACTGTCTATGTGCAGCCAGACCCATATGCCTGTCTAAAGATGCACTGAGGATACTTGTAGAAGAGCTCTGTGTGAGCTCGAAAGCATCTCTCTCTCTCCAATGGATGTCCAGTAAAAGGTATTATCACTCCAACATTTTCGCCCTAAAACATGTGCTGGGATAGTCTCCGAAGCTTTTCTGTCATGTTAATGATCTTCTTTTCCTGATTTGTAGAGGACATGTACTACCTAAAAGTCTTCATTTTGCCACTCAAAACCCAGAGTCATGTTGTTGGCCCAGAGGTGTATCAATGCCACAGAGCGCTACTTCAACTTTGCTTAACACAAGCGTTGCTTCTCTGTACACATCCGTTCCATTTTATTACAAAAATTGAGTTGTTTCCTCTAATTGAGATGCTGTGGTGGTGGTGTGATAACAGCAATTATGGGATAATCAGCCGAATATGGAAGTAAATAGCGGTTTGCTTTAATCAGGCCTCATTAGCTAATCACTGATTTGTCATGCCAATAAATGTGAAAAATGTGCTACTGTTTGATGCTAAAATATTTTTGCTCGCTGATCAGCATGACAAATAATGGCTAATCTAATGAATTACGTGTGTTTTTTTCTGGATAGACATTTCATAGTTCTGCAACAAAATGATGAGTCAAGTCTAGTTGGTCAGTGGAGAGGGTAATCCAGAAGGTCTGCTTTTGAGCTCATGCGGATTCTGCACTGGACTTACTCATTATTCCCCAGGTATAAGTGAAACAGGAACCTGGGCTAGAGATGAAAGTACAGTAGTGAATTGCCAAGATAAACCAGAGAGTACAACTGAAAATGGGTATTAACTTCAGCCTTGATTTTAATTAATGTTGTGTTCTGGAAACGTTACAGACTGGCAATTCCACACAGACTCATCGAGCTGTGACCCAAAATGGGATATTTTCTGAGAATTAAAGATTTCATTGGGAGCAGATTGTAGTCATCTCATAATTACATCTGTAGCTATCGCTGATGATCCACTACATCATTCTTTCTTCTTCACATATTTCATGCCACTTCTCATTCCAGCGTGCAGTCTTTCTGGAAAAGTAGGTAAAAATCAGACAAAGAGGACATGGAAGAAGAGCAAGGGGAGATTGATGGTTAATATACAGGAGGGGTTGTGCGCAAGAGCTCTTGCGCAAAAAGACGTGTGTGGATGGACAACAGGGGTTTCTTGCAGAAGAAACCCTTATCGGAAAAAGCATAGGTGCTCTGATGGCCATTCTGTTAATGGCAATCAGAGCTTTCTTGAGCAAGCACAACCATGGCAGTGTGGACGCTTTCTTGTGCACAAGCACATGGCAGTGTGGATGCGCTCTTGCACAAGAACTTTTTGTGGAAGATCTCTTCCGCAAAAAGTTCTTGTACAAGAAGCCTGAAGTGTAGATGTAGCCCCCATGAAAGCTGATCTCCTCTTTGTTCTGGGAGTGCCCCAGCCCAGACTTCTAGCTGTAAGACCCTGCCAGGCTGGGGAGGAACAGGACTTGTCCTTCCCTCGCATGGCAGCTCCCCAAGATGTGAAGGGAAGATCAGAGCCACCTCCAACTGCCTCCCCCTGCTGCAGGAAGATACAATTTTGTGCAGCAGCTCTGACTGTGAAATTGATCAAAATGGACTATGAATTTGGTAAGCCCCTGCCAATGGGAAAGGACCCTGAATAGCTTTGCAGACATGGTTCTGAGTGCCTAAAATTGTGCATGTAGTTAAAAACGTCCTTTCTCTTCCTGCGTTTCCGTTCATGATCAGTACTTCCTTATTTGAGCCAGGCATAATTCCCATCACCTCATACCCATATAGATTTATTAACTTCCTGAAGAATGGAACCCTACAGCTATGTCTGACGCCTCTTATGCCATCTTCGTTCTGCCCAGCCCTGGTTCTGTGGGAAGAAGAACTAGCTCAAGATAGCTAGAAGGCAGCACACTTCATCCTTGCCACCTTGTACTCATGTGATGCTCTTTTCTCAGCTTTTGCAGAAATTCCAATGTTCTGGGGAACTCCGTGCTGCCCTTTTGTGGCATGTGTAGAGCTGGAGCAGCACAGAAGGAATTTAGCAAACTAAGCTGTTCTTATATGGTGACTTAACTTAAAATGTTCACATTAGTTTAAAAATGGGAAAATTCATACCCACAAAGTTTGTTAAAATAGAGTTAAGGTTGAAAGTATGTTTGAGTGAAAACCAGCTAGCTAAGAAAAAAAATATTACACAACAAAAATTATGCATTTTTTTAAAAACTTAAATACTCAAAAGTCTGGAAATCGTTGAAGGGATCCATCCTGTTCCTTACTGCCTATTATCACATTATCCCATCTAGCTTATAGCATTCCACCCATCTTTAATGTTGTCCACTAAATTTTTAAAACAATACATGCAGGAGGAAAAAAAATAATAACATTGTATTTCTTGTTCAACGGATCTAATATAGTATAACAATAATGTGGATTAAACCTTACATATTAAAAGAAAAAACCCAAGTTCTGTATACCTACAGTTATTGTATAAAATATACAAATTAGTAAACTACAAACTCTTGTACAAAACCTGCACCAACTTATAAACAATACATTTCATAGTCCAGACAGCTTGATTACTTAAAAAACTTTCTTCTATTAAACCAACACTACACTGTTTTTTAAGTTGTTTAAGTCTACACCATAAATTGCACAGTTTATTTCAAAGTAATTTTGAAATAGCTTATTTTGAAATTTCAAAATAAAGCGCTATTCCGAAACATCCCTTAACCCTCATGGAATGAGGGTTACAGGGATGTTGGAATGGCACGCCCATTATTTCAAAATCTATTTTGAAATAATGGGCTGCTTTAACAACATGGAATAGCTATTTTGGGATACTTTCAGTATCCTGAAATAGCTCTGCAGTGTAGACGTAGCCTACGAGGGCATATCTACACTAGGAAATTATTTCAAAATAACTTACTTTGAAATAATAACTCCCAAAATAACTATTTCAAAATAGCATGCCCACAATACGGGGAATTCCTTGAAATTAGTCCCTTAGGGTACATCTATGCAGCACCGTTACTTTGGAATAACTGACGTTCTTTCAAAATAACTAAGTGCACATCTACACACAAGCAATTATTTCAACATAATGTCGAAATAATATCTAGCCGGAAGACTTCTTACTCCGACTCCTGTAACTCTCCTTTTATGAGGATTAAGGGAAGTCAGAGGAAGCGTGCTCTGTTTCTAGTAGGATTGCCAGATGGTTTCAACAAAAATACCAGACACACTTGACATTACATCATAATCTACATTACATCTTATTTCGAAAATACTGGACATTTATATTTTCTCAATTTGTTTCCCAAACAGAAATGGGCTGTCCGGTTCAAAACTGGACACCAGGCAACCCTATAAACAAGTGCTATGTAGACGTGCCCAAATTCAAAATAGGCTATTTTGACTTAAGCTACACAGTTAGAGTAGTGCAACTTACGTAGCTTATTTCGAGTTTAGCCCTGCTGTGTAGACATACCCTTAATGTGGATGCGCTACTTCAACTTGGAGCCCCAGGAAGCACTGGGGAGTAATTACTTCCAATGACTCTGGGGAGTAGTAATAGAGAGGTAGCTGTGTTAGTCTGATCTTGCTAAAACAAAGGAAAAACTATGTAGCACTTTAAAGACTAACAAGATGGTTTAATAGGTGATGAGCTTTCGTGGGCCAGACCCACTTCCTCAGATCATATTCTGGAAGAGAATTGGCATGACCATATATACCAAAGGAATACAATGAAAAAAGTGAACACATTATTAAACTGACAAATCAGATTTAGTACAGAAGGTGGGGTGAGGAGAGGAGGGAGGGAATAGCTATTTATGAGTCAATGAATGGCTAATCAGGGGTGATAAGGGAAGCTATCTTTGTAATGGTTAAGGTAATTAGCATCTTGTTAAGGCCCATTCAGAAGTGTCAAATTTAAGCATGAAAGAAAGTTCTGAAGTTTCCCTCTGTAACCTGGTGTTAAAGTCTCTTTGAAGTAAGATGCATGTAGTAAGGTTGTTAAGACTATGTCCAGGTAGGTTGAAATGAAAAGCAACTGGTTTTTCCTTGTGAAGATGTCTGATGTCTGATTTGTGGACATTAATTCTTTGGCGAAGTGTCTGAGAAGTCTGTCTACACTACCACTATTTTGAAATAACTAGTGTAGACCAGGGCTGAGAGTCCATAGAAATCACTAACAGCTGGTCCAGAGCCTTAATTACTGAATCCTGGGGTTATATTATTTGTAAAATCCTTACTAAACATTTGTTACAAAGCATGTAAGCCAAAGGTCTGAGTGTGCTCTCTGCTTCCACCTACTGATGAACAAAAGGGAAAGACCTCATAAACCAGCCTCATTTGCAAAGGCAACATCCACTCTGCCAGTGGGTAATCAGTTTTGCCCATTTGGGGTTAAAAATTAACTTCAGCCTTGGAGTTATGAGTATTGAAATACTATTATCCTTACTGTATGCCCAAAGGGAAGCAGAACCGTACTCAATGTGCCCTGATTGAGAGGTCTCCAACATGTATACCTCAATTTTGAAGCAGTAGGAGCCAACATCCAATTGAAAGCAAGGAGGTACAGGTGCTTCTGTTTGTTGATGAGAATTTCTATTTAAGTGTTATTTAAACCCTCTCAGCAGAATTTAAGATAAAGTTCAATAGACTCAACTGAGAGTGCCTTTCTTGGCTCAGAGATCATCAGAGCTGAAATCACTAACGTCTGGTCCAGAGAATGGAACCTTAGGCCCGATGTGTAGATGGTGTGGTGAAATATCCCACAGAGAAGGCCTCTGACCCAAGGAAATTGCTAGAGCTGTAATCACTATGATGAAAGACCACCCAAAAAGATGCTGATAAGAGACAGTCTTACAGCTATGATGTCTAGTAGCTTAGGTAGGTGATCATGCACTGTGTGATCAGAGTGGACAGGCAAAGTAAGAGCAGAGAGATGCCAAAAAGTAGTGGTAGCAGCAGCAAGAGGTGAAAGAATGCAGCCCAGTATCCTGTCTTCTGAAAGGGTACGTTTACACTGCACGCTAATTTTGAAATAAGCTATTCTGGAAGAAATACTCCGAAATCGCTTATTTCAAAATAGCACGTCCACACTACACGGAAGCCTCATAATTAATCGAAGGCAGGCTCCCCTAATGTGGACGTGCTACCTTGATTTAGAGCCCCAGGAGGCATTGGGGAGTAATTAGTTTGAATGGGCCTGGGGAGGAGCTATTTCGAAATGGCAGCAGTGGAGCAGCCACACAACTGCTATTCCAAAATAGCTATTTCGGAATAGCATTATTCCTCATGGAATGAGGTTTACAGAAATCGGAATAAGCCGTCAGTTATTTCCAAATTATTTCAGAATAACTGAATTCCTGTGTAGACACTCAGGGTGTGTCTAGACTATAGGGTTTTGTTGACAAAAGTGGCCTTTTGTTGACAAAACTATACCTGTGTCTACACTACCACCGTGTTCTGTTGACAGTAAGTCGACAGAACGCGGCAGTTTTGTCGACAGCGGTAAACCTCGTTTTATGAGGAAGAACACCTTTGTCGACAGAGATCTGGCAACAAGAGGTGTGTGTGGACGCAGGGAGCCAGTTCTGTCAACAAAAAAGGCCTCCAGGAAGAATCCCTGGTGGACAGTCTAGCCTTTCCAGGTACAGCACCTCTGTGGTTCCTGGCTGCAGCCTCTTAAAGGCACAGGCACCCAGACAGGCCTTGCTGTCCTGCAGCTAGCCAGCGCACCCATGCCAGCCGTGCCAGCCATGTCCCAGCCTCAAGGCCCCCATGGCCCTTCTCAGGACAGAGACAAAGACCCAACCAGGGGCACCAAAAGGTGGGCACCAGCCTGGTCAGGGCCAGAAATCCAAAACCTCGTGGAGCTCTGGTCCCAGGAAGAAGCCCTGCAGGCCCTGCAAACACGCCACAGGAATGCGGACATCTACGAGCACCTGGCCCAGGGACTGGCTACCAAAGGGCATCGCCCCCGCACCATGGCACAAGTCAGGGCCAAGTTAAAGGAGCTGCGTAAGGGATATGCCAGGACCCGGGACCAGAGCTCCCACCCTGGGGTGGCCCCTGAGACTTGCCCTTAGTACCAGGAGTTGGAGCAGATCCTGGGCAGTGGGGAAGCCCAGACTCCACTGCGTGTGGTGGAGTCCAGGTTGCCCCACCACATCGTGGACCGACCCCTCCTGAGGGAGGAAGACCAGGCAGGAGAGCTGCACCAGGAGGACAAGGAGGAGGCAGAGGAGGCAGCAGGGACCCAGACCCCAGAGGCCTCCCAGGCATCCGTGCACATCGGGGAGGGAACATCAGGTGAGTGCTTTGAGGGGTCACCACACATGGGTGGGTTGGCAGTATGGGGGGGCCAGCTAGCCCCATTGCCACCTTGGGGCCCCTGTGAGGCTTTCAGGCCACTGCCCAACTCACATGCGGTGTCACGTGTAACACCCCTGAGTCTCCTGTCCAAAGGAGAGCCCCTGACATCCACAGCATGCTCTCGGGGACAGCAGGGGTGCACACAGACATTGATAGTCTCCTCCTCTTTTCCTCCACAGCCGGACCCTCTACCTAACAGGGGAGCACCACACCCACCCCACCACCATCCCGAACCCATGGCACCTGCAGGCACTGGCGGGTCTACACAGACCTGCTGAGGGAGCACGTAGTGGCCCTGCAGGACCTGAACAGGACCCTTCAGCAGGGGACGGAGGCAGAGGCCAAGTGGCGCACCAGGCTGCTGGATGAGCGGGTCCAGCAGCACACTTCATCTGTGCCACAATGAGGGAGCTCTTTGCCTTGCCTGCCCCTGTCACGGATACCACTCCTCCTGCACGCCAGGCCCCTGCTCCCGCAGCTCCCCCAGCCCTCCCTTCCCCCGCAACCTCCCCAGCCCCGCCTGCTCCCAAGCCCTCACAGGCCCAACAGCTGCTCCCACTCCTGCCTAGGCCAGGACTAGGTCTCGCTCCAACCAATCCTAAGGCCATGGCAATGCCAGGACACAGGAAGGTGGTAGGACCCTGCGATCAGGGAAGCAGCAGCCTACTTGAGCCCCCCTCCAGGTTTTCAGTCCCCTAGCACCCCAGTTAAAGGTCATTTCAGTTATATAACAAAATCTTTATTTTTGAGTGAAAGATTTACCTTGTCTATAAACATTTGAACAGGAAACAGAATTTTTTTTTAAACAGTTAGCACATTTTCTTTATTGATAGTGTTTCAAATAAAAAACTAATGTCTATGAACAAAGAAAACCGGGTGTGTATATATTCTTTATGGGAAGAAGATGAGGGTAGTGGAGGAACAGGTAGGGGTGGGCCAGGTCAAACCCCACATGGGGGAGGCACTGGGGAGAGTCAGTGGGCTCCTGAGAATCTCTCTTTCAGGGCCTCTTGGATTTGGACACTAGCTGGTGAGCCTGGCAGATGGCAGCTGCCCGGGGCTGCTGAAATGCCCTCTCCTTGCCATCAGCGCCTGTCCCCCACCCCGGCAGGAAGGCCTCCCCTTTCCTCTCCACCGGGTTATGGAGGGCACAACATGCGGCCACCACTTCCAGGATGTTGTGTTCGCACATCTCCAGGCATGTGAGGAGGCAACAGAACCTCCCTTTCAGAGGGCCGAACGCGCATTCCACCTGGATGCGAGCCTGGCCAAGATGCATGTTGAAAAGCTCCTTGCTCACATCCAGGTGGCCGGTGTAGGGCTTCATGAGGCACGGCATCAGGGGGTAGGCCACGTCGGCCACTATGCACACCGACATCTGCACATCCCCGAGTACGAGGTGCCGCTGAGGGAAAAATGTTCCTGCCTGCAACCTGTGGTACAGGTAGGAGTTGCGGAATATGCGGGCATCATGTGCCCGCCCCGACCACCCAACACAAATGTCCATAAAGTGTCCCCGGTAGTTGACTAGGGCCTGCAGCACCATGGAATACTAGCCCTTCCGGTTTATAAATTGGGCTGCTCGATGGGGCGGTACGCGGATTGCGATGTGTGTCCCATCGAGGGCTCCTCCACAGTTCGGGAATCCAAGGGTGGCAAACCCGGCAGTGATATTGTCCAGGTCCCCGAGACAGATGAGCCTCTTCAGCAGCTCTGCATTGATGGCCCTCACCACCTGCAGCATGAGACAAATAGACAGACAGAAACCAGGGAGTTGGACAGATTACCTAAGCTCTTGGGAGGAGAATCCTCCCCTCCCCCAATCCACCCCTCCCCTTGTAAGGACGCCTCCCTCCCACCGCATCAGTGCAGGGGTGGCCAAGGAGCGGCCGTCAAGTGCCACTCCATCCCCCACTCCCTCTTGCCCTTGCCTGACAGTCCCCCTTTCTCAATGCCCCCACTCAGCAGGGCCTGTCCCCCGACAGTGACTTATCTCCATCAAGACGGCCCCGACGGTAGACCTCCCCACGCCAAAATGGTGTCCCACGGAGCGGTAGCTGTCGGGGGTGACCAACTTCCACAGGGCGATTGCGACCCGCTTCTGCAGGGGGGATGGCGGGCCACAGGTGGGTGTCCTGGTGTTCCAGAGCAGGGCCGAGCCAGGAACACAGCTCCAGGAATGTGGTCTTCCACATCTGGAAGTTGCGGAGCCAGTGGTCGTCGTCCCAGAGCTGCATGACAAACCGATCCCACCAGTCAGAACTCGTCTCGTGCCTCCAAATCTGCCTGTCCCCAAAAAAGTTGGGGGGCAAGGGCAGAGCCCCTGCATCCCAGAGGAGGGTCTCCTCGGTGCCGTCCGGGTCCATATGGGGCAGGAGATTCATGACAGAGTCATGCAGATGCAGCAGAAGCTACAGTATGGCAGCGTGGGACCATCTCCTGCCCAGGGGCAGCTCAGGCTCCATGGCCAAATAAAAGGTGAAAAGCAGAAAAAAAAACAGAAAATAAACTGCTGTGGTGTCCAAGGAAGCAGGGCAACCAGAGCAAGAGCTGCAGCAGCTTTGCTTTCCCTCTAGGAGGTAGGCAAGCCAGAAGCAGGAGCAGAGCAACTGCTGTCCAGGGGGATCCCTATAAGCACATGTCTCTGCAAAGGGCATGCAGCAGCACCTGGAAATAAAGGCTGCCTGCCCCCCATGCCCTGCCAGAAGCACTTCCGGGTGCCTTCTTTTTCCGACAGAGCCTCCGGCAGTCTGGACGCTCTTTTTCGAAAAAGCAGATCGATTTTTCAATCCGCATAATGTAATCTAGATGCTCTTTTTCGACAGAGGCTTTATCGATAGATACTGCGGACAAAGCCTCTGTCGACAGAGGGATGCAGTCTAGATGTAGCCTCACATTGTTATTTTGGAATAACGGCCATTATTACGAAATAATGCTTCTGTGTAGACGCACCCAAAGTGACCAGTGCTAGGTGCTTCAGGGGGAATGAACAGAACATGGGAATTACTGTGTGATCCATTTCCTGTTGTCTACTCCCAGGTTCTGGCACTCAGAGGCTAGGGACACCCGTAGCACGGGGTTTCATCCCTGCCCATCCTGGCTAATAGCCATTGACAGATCTATCTTCCAGGAATTGAAGGAAAGGACTACTGCCGCTGATATTGCGGGGTGGGTGACTTACTTATTACTTGCACACTTTTGAATCACTGGTGCTGGGCTTTCCCAAATTAATTTCTTCCCCTACTAAAAGACTCAGTGTTCCCAAGTGGGGAAAGTTTGACTATTAAAGGTGCGGAGGGGAAGTATTTAGTTTTAGGAGTTTTCTGGGTGGGGACGTGAAACATTATTTTATACTCTTAAGAGGAACCCCAAAATGTTGAACTAAACCTTTATTGTTGCTAACAATAGCAGGCAGTAGAGATGCAGATATAGAAAATCAGCAGTTTGCATCCAGCAGCACATTTCCATTACAGAAGAAAACAAGGTAGCAAAATTAAGACCAGATTGATGACATAAGGTAGGTGGAAGGACAGTGACTGATGAAAGATAATATAGCAGCGGAGAACTGCCAAAAAGTCAAAAAGATTAATTTCCAGAGTTTCCAACATGTACGTTCTTTAAAAGGTGTAAAGTATGATGATAGTAAACATAATAGTGAGTTATTTTAGTTGTTAGATCGCCATTGAAATATATGTTCATCCTTATTTCTGATCATGAGAAAAACATCCAGTGAAAGTATAGAGAATAATAGAGTTTCTTGATTATGTGATAAGGACTGATTCACCTCTCAGTTACATTATGTTTACACCCATATCACTGCACTGGGCCTTGTTTTCGTTTTCATTTACATTAAAGCCAATTTATATTGTCAAAGGTGCATTGGTGTAAATGTGAATCAGGCCCTACTCAGGGGTGGGCAATAATTTTTGATGGGGGGCCACTCCAATATTTTGGAAAGTAGTGGAGGGCTGCATGCTTCCATGATATTAATGGAGGAAGTGAGGGGTCTGGGATGGAGATTGGATGCAGAAGGGAGCCCAGGATAAGGGATTTGGGTGCAGGAGGGGGTGCTGGATCAGGGAAGGAGTTGGTGATGGAGACAGTTGTGACCTGGGGCACTGGACTGGGGTTCAGGGGTCTGGGTTGTGACCTTGGGCAGGGGATTGGGGTGCAGGGTCTGGAAGGGGGTATGAGTTCAGGAGAGGGACAGAGGGGTTGGCTTATGTGGGGTAGAGGGGAAGGAGTGGGGGTGGGGCAGAAATTTGGGAGGAGGGAGGGCTGGGGTGCCAGAGGCAGACTCTGGACAGGTGACTTACCTGGGTGACTCCCAACCAGCAACCCAGGACATTTCTCAGTCAGCATCTCTGACTGCCTTGCCTCCGCACAGGCTGCAGGGGTACTGTGCATTGGTGAATAAGAACCTGGGGGAAGGAGGGAAAGTGGCGCTTCACGCTGCCTGTTCTTCAAATAGGCTGTTCCCATTGGCCAGAAATCGGCCAATGGGAATGTGCTTGGAGTGGGAACATTCGTGAAGCATCACGTTCCCCCTCCTCTGGCTCACAGCTGAGCAAGAGAAATGGCTGTGGCAGCCGCTTTTCTGAGTGGTGTTGGCAGGGGAGGGTGTGGCACGGGGCAAGCAGGGAGTATGCCTGAGGCTCCCCGCTGCATCTGTGGCTGGATCTGGAGGCTTGGCAGGCTGGATCTGGCCGTGGAGGGTATTTTGCCCAGGCCTTCCCTACTGATTTTATCTTACAGTAGGAAGATTAGTGTTAGACCTGTAGTACTGGTGAACTGCAATCCAAGACATTTTCAGTATGAATGTATAAACTTTATTCTTTCATAATCTGCAATAACTGTGAAATCATTAAATGTACTCAGTGAAAAATGTCAGTTTTGGCACAATAAACCTTTAAAAATGATGTTATTGTGGAGTTGCTGGTCATGACTCTTTTGTTTAGATGGAACTGAGCTTTACAGTTAGTTAGGGATTTGATATCTTTGTTATGTTTGGAAAATATAATGTTGTCTTCCCCAATCTAACATTCTCTGAGTGCAGAATTAATATTTTGAGTATTCACAAGTAAATCTAGAGTAATAAATTGAATTAAGAGTTAAAATTAATTTTGAAATGAGAAAGTGTATTCTGTGATGGATCTTTTTTGTACTGAGCCATCTTTACATACAACTATCATTGTGAAGCTGTATGATTAAAGATGATAATTTGTATCATTGTTGTTACCAACTGCTATACAATTGCAACAAATCTTGTACAAAATACATTGTGTAAGGTATCAAAAGAAAAGTTATCATCTGCTGAAGAAATTTATCCTGTTTATATGCATGTATCTTTGTACGTAATATTTTGAATATTGGCTATGTACTTGTGGCTTTAACCTGTGTTGTATTGTTGGCTAACACCCCCAAGACAGAATATGCATTAGAGCTAGATATCTCGATGTACTTCTTAGTGTATGCAACTCATATCTCAGCTGGCATGTGACCAGGATTCATCACCGAATTTGGTCCATTGGTTGGATCATTCATTTCTCTGGTCTGGTCCAGGTGCTCAGGACAGGAAGGCAGATCCATCTCCTCCAACTATTTGTTGATGGCCTATTGTTTCTCACAAAAGGCCATTGAAGAAACTCATCCCACTCAGTAGGTCTTCCTGTGGATGCCTCAGACAGCAAGGAGCCAATGGCCAGCCCCTGTGATTCAGCAAGCCGTGTAAGGACATCTGATATGCTCATGTGACCCTGGATTCCATGTTGGGATAGTAACTTGCCATTTACCAGGTCTGCGGGCTTTGTTTAGGACAGTAAATTTCCTAATATGTGGCAAAAGATATAACATGAAATATCTCCATGTTGCCTCTTTCCTGATCTGATTCTCTGGACTGTGGATTTACAACTAAAAGGAGCATCTTGAACTATGAACTAAGGCCCTTCTGGTCTTTTGGGAGTTATTAGTGAGACTTTACAAGCCAACATCCATCCCATCACTGCTACAAATCTGATACAAGAACTTTATACTCATTTGTATATCTATGATCCATTAACCATTTATAAGTCTTCTTTTATTAAAAATCGTAAGTTGCTAAAGATGAACTGACAGCATGAGATTTGGGTAAAAGCTGAGTTTCATATTGATCTGGGGACATGTGTCTGATCCTTTGGGATTAGAAAGAACCTCACATATGATGAAATAGGTTTTCAGTAACATATCACTATACTGGATTGGGTTGCCTGGATTGGAGCCAATGGCTGGAATGCATACGGGGGACTGTGTTTGGCTTCTGGTTAACTAGTGTGGTGCTACAAAAGCTCTTTTGTTGCTCATTTGGTGAATTTAATTATACAGTACCCAACCACTCAGGGGATTGTCTGCCCTTTTTCTTGCAGTCTGCCCTGAGAGTGGCATTATCACCGAGACCTGGTCACCACCATAATTACAATAGACCAAAACAAGAACTACATAATGCAAACTTTTCAAACTTTCCCTATAGTGAGAGCTCATGGAAATCTTGAGTACAAGCTCAATCCCAAGTGAATTTCACACCTTTCACACCTGATTAAAAGGCCAATGTGGCATTAAAAAGGCTTTAGAAATGAAAACCAGAGGCTGTCATAACAGACAGATCCCCACGGCTGCCTAAGTTGCAACAGGGGCATCCCCAGTCGCCGGTGCCGCCCAGGATTGAGATGATGCGGTGGTGATTTAAAGCCACTTTGATACCCTCCTCCCACTGTTGGCTGCAAGATTTGTGCTGTGTCTCTCAGGGGTGTGACAAAGACTCTCACACCTCTGTGTAGGCTGCCTTTGTAGAAATTGTGTTGTAATGAATATGTTATTAATGATCATTCTGGCTAATTGTAATGATCATGGCGTTATTAGTCCTGGCCTCAAGTTCAGAATGAGTTGAGGTGCTCTCTCTCTCCACTCTCATTTCATCAGTGTTAGCAAGATGGGATGCTCTGCTGTTCAAATACTCTGATCTGTTTGCTTTCTTTTCCACTCCTCCTATTTCTTGAGCCTTATTTTCCTATGTAGGCAACAGCGTAGAATATGAAAAATCTTACTCTTAGCTGTTCAGAATATTTTGCGCTTAGTGATCTATGCACAGTTTCGGGAGGCAAGGCCCCTGGATCCTACTCGCTGGTCCATCGTAAACATCCTTGTACAGGTTAGTTGGGGCATAGCTCTGACTCCAACAGGAATTCATGGAGCTTATTATCCTGCTGCAAGTGCCTCACATCTTGCAAGGACAGTTGCCTGGTTTCTTTGTGTCTCAGATTCTATTTTATTCTGTATGGGTTCTTATTATCACCTTCGTTACCTGGATTCTGAGCATATTCCAGAAGTGCATTAACTGACACGAAGTAACATATGTCAGGGTGGTTTGTTCTTTCTCTCATCCACTTGTCAGAAGAACTGCATGTGCAGTGGAGTGTTTTGGTTTGGTATGGTTTTTATTTTTGTCAACAAGTACATGCGATTATATCACTGAATTTAAGATCAGAAGGGACACCCCCATTCTTCTAGAATCATAGAATCATAGAATACTAGAACTGGAAGGGACCTCAAGCGATCATCAAGTCCAGTCCAAATCCCTAGTCCTCATGGCAGGACCAAGCATGGTCTATATCATCCCTGATAGATTTCTGTCTAACTTGCTCTTAAATGTCTTCAGTGATGGAGATTCCACAGCCTCCCTAGGCAATTTATTCCAGTGTTTAACTACCCTGACAGGATGTTTTTCCTAATGTCCAACTTAACCTCCCTTGCTGCAGTTTAATCCCATTGCTTCTTGTCTTATTATCAGAGGCCAAGGAGAACAATTTTCCCCCCTCCTCCCTGCGACACCCTTATAGATACCTGAAAACCCCTCGCAGGGTATGTCTACACTGCAGAGTTTTTTTGGAAAAATGGCTGTTTTCCTAAAAAACTTCATTTACGTCCACACTGCAATCGCGTTCTTTTGAAAAAAAATCGAAAGAACAGAGGGTTTTTTCCGACATTTGTACACCTCTTTCTACGGGGAAGAAGCCTTTTTCCGAAAGAGCTCTTTCGGAAAAAGGTTTGTGTGTTCAGGGAAGAGGGAGTTCTTTCGAAAGAAGAGGAAAGAGGAAAAAGCACAGGTACCCTGGTGGCTGCTCTGTCCATAGTAATCACAGCTTACATGCGAGAGAGCATCTATTAAGTGTGGATGCTATCTTTCGAAAAAGCAGATTGCTTTTTCGATGTGCTTTGTCAGTGTGGATGCTCTCTTTCGGAAGAAGTTTGTTTCGGAAGATCTCTTCCGGAAAAGCTTCTTCCGAAAGAAGCCTGCAGTCTAGACATAGCCTCAGTCTGCTCTTTTCCAAACTAGTCTGACTTCTTCAATATACAGGCCACCAACACCACCCAGCATCCACACAGTAAACCCAACAACTAAAATGAGACCTAAGTAAATGAGACTCACAGGAGACTAAACTATTACATGCCCCAGGCCAAGAGTAGGAAGGACTGTGATGCACCCCTGCATTGGCAGGGAAATGATGATGAAGTGGGATGCACCCAAATAATCCTTGCAAGTGCCCTGCACCTACATGCCACAGAAGAAGTCAAAAAAATCCCAAGGTCACTGACAATCTGACCTGGTGAAAATTCTTTCCCAATCCTACATATTGGTTAGACCCTGAGCATGGAAACTAGAACCATCCAGCTGAGCCCCTAAGAGAGAGAGAGAGAGAAGGAGAATGCTCAGTGTTACCTCAGAGCCTCTGGTTCACCCTGCCCAGTGTCCCATCTCCACTTGTGCCCATTCATGATGCTTCATTGGAAGGAAAATTTTTAAAACGTCCTCCCAGAATACACTTGGGGGGAAATCCCTCTCTGACATCTGCCAGTGGCTGTCTGAATGCTGAGCTTTAGGAACCTATGATATAAACCAGAAGTGAGCCCTGGGGCTGCTGAGCCCCACCCCACCCCATCACAAACTATCCCATTATAGAACTGCACTCATAAGTTTGTTCCATCTGTCTCTTAATTGGCTCCACAACTCCTTAAGTTGCCCCCACAATGGCTATTGGAAAGTTGTTCCAGAACCTTCCCCTTCTGGGGGGTAGAAATCTTCTTCTAATTTCCAGCCTGCATTTGTTCGTGGTCATTTTACATCCATTTCTTTTTGTGCCAAGATTGTCCTTTAACTTAAATAACTCTTTACCCTCCCTGTTATTTAGCTTCCTAATGCATTTGTGGGGAGATTAGTCATATCCCCTCCCTGCCATCTTTTTGCTATACTAAAGAACACAAGATCTCTCAGGCTGAGAGAGCCCTTCCAAACCCCCAGTTAGCCTCATGGCTCTTCTCATCACCTGTTCCACTTTCAATTAATCTTTCTTGAATGAAGAACCGTGCACGGAGTTCCAAATGAGGTCTTACTAGTACCTGGTACAATGACATTAATTCTCCTCTAGTTCTATTGGAAAGCCCGTGCTTAAAAAATCCTAGGGTCACATTTGCTTTTTCACAGCTATATCACATTGATGCTGCACAATCATCCTTGATGGACTCACACACCCAGGTCTCTCTGCTCCTCTGTCACTTCTAACTTATGCAGCCCTGAGCAGAGATTCCTGTGATTAGGTCCTGAGAAGTGTATGACCTTGCACTTTGTACTATTGAATTTTCATCCCATTTCTGTCTCTCTAGTCATCAAGATCATCCACATCCTCCGGTACAATATTCCAATCCTTCGCTGTACTAATTATGCTTCCCAACTTTATATCATGAGCAAATTTCATTAGCATCCTCCTACTTTTTGTGGCACATATAGTCTCTGCTATTCTCTGGATCAGATCTAGTGACAAACCTGTCAATTCTTCTGAGTATAGAGTCCCTGATTACCTAGACCTGTCTCTTCCTATTGTTGATATAAATCTGTTTTATGTGCTTTCTTGCAGTCCCATCCCCATTTTTCCCTTAGGCTCCGTTCCCTGGCTATCTCCATCTTTTCCTCCTCTCTACTGCAGGGACTGGCTTCCCTTCTCTTCTTCCTTGCCACCCCATCCTCTGTCCATTTCTCCTTCTCATTCCCCATTACAATAAAGGTGTTACTCAATTCAATTTTACTACCACTTGCTGATCTCTTCCTCTGCCTTGTCCTTCTGGTCATATTCTTCCATATCACCCTGCTCTTCGGGCAGTGCTCCCTCCAGCTCCTTTTTTGTTCATCATAGTTTCTTGTTTATATTAGCAATTTTGAATATAATTGGAATAAAAATAATACTGACCTCACAGGCGTTTCTTGAGCACAATAAGACCCTCTGATGGAAGATGCCATGTGCAAGACCCAGTCTTGCAAGGTGATGAGCACCACCTGCAGGTTGCTTGGTGTTTTCAGGGTCTCAGTGTGAGTTCACAAAGCTTAGCATGTCATGGATGGTTCTCAGCACTGTGAAGAATAGGGCGATAAGTGCTCAATACCCTTAAAATGTGTTTGGGGAAAGAGCATATCTCTGTTCAGTATAGTGGGAGCCTTACCATCACCCTTGCCATTACTAGATGAGAAAACCATTAAAGACCAAACCCTGAGATGCTGAATGGGAATTTTGCCATTGACTTCAGTGAGTAGCAAGCTTTCATGTCGTAGCAGTGCTTGAATAGCGCCACATATTTCACTGCTGCTAGCTAAAGCACGTGAGCTGAAAGGGGAGCATACCTAATTTTTTAAATCCCATTTTGAGCAATGGTTGATGGCATTGCTATGATTAAGTCTTCTCAGCTATTTCTGTTCTCGTGTTCTGCCAAACGGCAACATCACATGCTCAAGGAACAGAGAATTTTTCTTATTAGTGGATTAAAATGTTATTAGCAACACCAGCAACTTGAATCTTAGTCCGTTTCAAAACGTGAATACTAAAATTGTTTCAGGTGAATTCTCCTGCTTGTGAATTCTCCTGTTGATTTTTGTGGTTTTCCTATTTTTTAACAAGTTGTTGCTGCTTTCTGTAGCAATAGCAGGTGCCAATGACAGTTCACAAAGGACCAAATCCTCACAGGTACTTAGAGGCTTAACTCCCATTGAAATCAAAGGAAGTTAGGCTTCTAAACTCCTTTGAGGATCTGAACCAAAGCGCTGACAAAGTAAACAATCTGAGCAAATATTTTCCTGGTCAATCAGAGTCAGCACAGAGGTTATTTGTGAAATAGTGCATGCATCTCAATATATGTTGGGGAAAGAGGAACAGACTGGTTTCTTCCCGCACCTTTGGAAGCATCTGATTCCATGAGTGGCCCCATTGAAATGGAGAAGACTTTTTGAGGAGAAAGGATCTATAGGCTGGTGGTTTCGATAACCAACGTGGGGAAAATAATTGGCCATACCCAGATCAGTTCATAGCCCTGGCCTCAGGGATCTGTGTATTGCCCAACACAAAATAGGAAATGTGTGGAAACATAAAATAACATAGTTAAGAAACATAAACTAACAGTCCTATTACCAACCCTCTAATCTCTGGCAGTTTAGTGGTCAAGGCCTCCACTCAACTACAGGCATCCACAAGGCATGTCAAACCCTCACAGTCCTCTGCTGCAGTTACAGGAGATGTTCTCCTGTAATTCCCTTATGGAGCTGAGATCCTCATCTATATCTCCTAGCTAGGAATCATCACCTAATCACCTGACGCTTCCCTGCTGAATTGGATAATCTGGCTGACTCTCCAAAATCAGGCTAGCTGCTTCCCAGACTCCCTGCTCTTTAAAGGGGCAGATAACCTTGGTACAGGTGCTACCCAAGTGTGAGTAAAGACATCAACACCTGGCTCAAAGAAAGCCGTCAATTGTTTTATTGGAATCATAATTAACTGAACAGTGAACAATTTGTTTTACTGCCAAATTACAGTTTAATTTCATTCTACACAGATGCCATGTACCATGATCCCAAGACAATCATCTTTAGACCATAAGAAAATGAAAGTACTGTACATCTCTCAGATGAAGTCAAAAACAATAGAAATATGTCTAAAAGGTTAAATGCAGACAATTGTTACACTGAGCAGACGGGAACCTAAGAAAAGCTTACAGACAAGTTTACACCTTTAGCACTGTTAGTTTTTCACAACTTCTAGCCTGTTTCATTTGCAGCTGATAAAGAAATTAGCTTAGACAGAAAGCTAGTCAATTTTAATAAGTACATGACAAGAACATATTTTTGTGCCTAATACCTTTGATGGCCAGAAGACATACAGATGAAGACAATGATGCAACAATGTAATAAATTACTTGTGAGTAAATGCCCAATATGTGTATATATAGTAAAAAAAAGTGATACATACATCTCAAGGAATATAAACAGTTAATATTTTTACTATAAGTGGAATGTACTTAAAATAAAATAATAAGTGGAACGGGGAAGCTACAGACATCTTCATAATATCAGAAACCACAATTTTAAAAAATAAACATTACCTTATTTCATCAAAGGTTATCACTGCACTTTTAAGACTAACATTTGTACTTTAAAGTGACCTGTCCAACACCATCAAAAGAGTAAACCCCAACCCCTGTTTATTCAGAACTAAAATGATTCTGTAGTAAGATGGTGGCTGAGAGGTAAACTGAGATGTGACATGGCCAAAAAAGCATGATTAATCTACCATTTTAAAGGCTTCTCACTCATCACATTCACATACTGTATATCAGATTTAAGAGCATCTCATGCAAAATCCAGCCATAACCATTCATCACAAAATGTTCCCAAATGATGAAAAGTTAAACCTGTTTTTTTTTAATAACTGCCAAATGTCTGTCTGTCTGAATGGTATAGAAATCAACACTGAAAGTAAAAGATGTTATGTTTTCCAACTGGTACCCTAGAACATAGCTGCTGATTTTCGGTTACCTTCTAGCTCACACTAACAATCAATATGGAATATTCCCCAAAGCTACAGTGGAGGGCAGTGAATGACAATTGGAGCATCTGCCTAGATAGATTAATATCAGAGCTAGTACTGTTAACTTTCTATTGTTGCCTAATGGGAAGAAAAATCTAATCACAAAACAAATTTTGATTATGAAGCAATAGAATCCTTCTGATGTACAACATAGTTTCATCTTTATAATATATTTATAATATGTTTATACTGACTATCATCTCAGTAATGCTAGCATGACAATGTGTCTCTGTGGTCTTCTTTTTCAAGGTAATTGTCCTAATTGCCTGTAGCATGCAAAGCTTGGAAGAACCAGAAATTCACAGTAATACAATTTGATTATACATCTTCTGTCATCCTAAAATTAACAGAGCACTGAAGACTGTTCGCTTATTTTGCCTATATAAGTGACAAAAGTTATGGTTCTGTATACTGTACATTCATAGCAGGATGCCATCTCCATGTGCCACCAGCAGGAGGGATCAGGTTACCAACTTGCCACCAGAGTACACTTTCTATGGTCTAATATAATAGACCTGCAAACAATTGTTTCTAGCTTGAAGTGCAGTGGATCAAGATTTGATGCAATTCTCCTCTCCATCTCCCACGAGGTTCTTGTGCTAGCGCATTTTGTAGTCATTAGATACAGACGTTTCGCACAGCTGTCCTTTAAAATCCAAGTCTACTGTGAAATCCAGGTCACGCTGTAACGAAGATGTAGATGTAACACATAAGTAAGACTATACGTACTTTTGTGTGTAAGTTTGATTATCTGTATTCAACCTAAGAACGAGCACAGACTCAGAAAGACATGCCCACAGTGCTTTTGTTAGCAATTCAGTATCAGAATAAATGGCCCAACAACATTTGTTGTGTAACTACAGCTATGGAAGCTTTGTACATTCTTCTCAGAGGCTTCTTTATAGGCTTGTTGAAAATTTACCAAAATAGCAGTTCTAGAATAGCTACTCTGGAACAGGTAAAAAAACCCCATGCAGAGACACTTATTCTGGAATAAGAGGGATTTTTCAAATTTAGGTGGATCCATTTCCAAACAAAATTCAGATTTTCCTACAAAAAATGGTTTTGATGGAAAAATTTTGACTAGCCCTATCATGGACTCTCCCCACACCCACTGAAGTCAATGTGAGTCTTTCAATTTGCTTGGCTCAGTTTTGAATTAGTCTATAAGGGTCACATTTTCAAACGAGTTCAGCGTCCACAACTCAAGCCAGATTTTCAAACAAACCTCAGCTCCCAGATTGGCCCCCAGCTGAAATGGAAGAACTACAAAAGTATTCAGCAGCTAGCAGCTGCCATTGAGAAGAACATGAACTGCTGGCTGCTGAAATTATTTGAGACCCTACAATTTAAGTTAGCTGCCTATATTTGAGCTGAGTGCATCTATAAATATGTAAGCCCTTGCATAGGTGCCTAACAGGGAGCAGCCAGGATCTCAGTTCTTTTGAAAATATAGCTCCAAATGTGTAACTTAAGTAATTACGCCTGATCATCCACCACTGAAAGCAACAGGAATGTTATTGATTTTGATGGCAAGTAGAAACACGCCCTTCCTTTTTATGTCACAAAGTCAGAGCCAGAAAACATACAAGATACTCTGTACAACTGACCTAAAGCTGTATTTGGAACCTTTCTTTTTCACCCACCCTGACTGCTTTACAATTTTAACAGTGTAACATTAATATTGTATTAACATAGTTATTTGCATCTAATTTCAATGAGGTTGTGAACAGACTTCCCGTGACCAAACTTAAGTTCAGACTCTAACAAGCTCACTCTGTTTACTCTTGCAATGGTACAGGGAGCATTACAACTACAAATTAAAACCAAGGTAGCTGACCTACCACATTTTTTGCATTTGGTTTCATGGATATAGATCCATAGATTTCTTCACCTCTTCTCACAGTTAGGTAATCCTCTAAGTAGAAGACAGTTTGCTTCCAGTGGGTATATGGAGCATCAGGGGCTACAAAACAGATATTGGCATTTGTATGAATCAGGCATTTATGGCTGTCCCATGAACAGAACATTTGACTTTGAAAAAGTGGGAAAAATTCTCTTCTGATAGCAGATTTCAATTCAAAATCTATCATAACACTTGTACAGATCCTACTTACGGTAGTGTAATTTCACTGACTTCAGCAGACTTACTCCAGATTTACATTGCTGTTAATCAGAAGTGAAACAGGCATTACTTACAGTGCCTTTTACTTAAAGATCTCAGAGCACTTACAAGAAAGGTAAGTATCATTATACAATTTTCGGGCTAAGGGCTTGTCTTCACTATCTTGCTGCATCGATGCAGATACAGCGTGTCTGGTGAAGACATGCTATACTGACAGGCAAGCTCTCTCATTAGCTTAATTAGTCCACCTCAACAAGTGGTGGAAGTTATGTTGGCAGGAGAGCATTTCTCACTGACGTAGTATGGTGTAGACACTGTTTTTAAATTGGTCTAACTAATGTTGCTTGCAGATGGGGCTTTTTTACACCCCTGTGCAAGGTAGGTTACATCAACTTAAGCTGCAGTGGGCAATAATTTTAAATGGGGGGAGGGCACTCTAAGATTTTGGTAAGTGGTCAAGGGCTGCATTTTGTGGAGAGGATGCGGAGTCATCAGGGACAGCAGGTGGAGTATAGAAGGTAGCTTGGGATAGAGGACTGGGGTGGAGGAGGGGGTGTGGGGTCTGAGAGGGAGTTTGGGTGGAGGAGGGGTTATGATCTGGGGCAGGGGCTCAGGTTCAGGGTCCAGAATGGGGTATGGGTGCAGAAGAGGATTCTGGCCTGCGGGAGGCATGTAGGAGCGAGCGCAGGGTCTGGGAGGGAGTTGTGACCTGGAGGAGGTGGAGAGAGGGGTTACAGAGGGTTTAGGTGATGACCTGGGACAGGAAGTTGTGGGAAGAGAGAAGGTGGGGTGCCAGAGGTAGGCTCTGGCTAAGAGACACTTACCTAAGCAGCTCCCAGCCAGCAGCCCTGCAGTACCTGAGACAGGCTCCATGCCCCTTCCTCCAGCAAAATTTCTTAGCTCCTATTGGCTGGAAACTGGCAAATGGGAGCTAAGGGATTTTGCTAGGGGGAAAGCCTCCCAGTTCCTCCTCAGTGTTCAGAGCATGAAGAGCCAGCTTTTAAAGCAGCAGCTGCTGCACAGTAAGGGTGCCAGTGAGGCGGCCACACGCCGGATCCAGAGGCTTGGCAGGCCAGATGCAGCCCAAGAGCCACCTCTTGCCTGCCCCAACTTAAGCCCTGAGTGACTTTCCAAGGTCATACAGTGAGCCAATGACAGAACTAAGACAAGAACCCACTTCCTCTGACTACCAGACAAGTTTCCTAAAACCTGAACCACACTGCTTTTCTGTGGGTGCTATCTAGAACTCCCAGCTTCCAATGGAAATCATTACCAAATTAAACTAGGTTCAACTGATTTTTTTGGAAAAAATATGTAAATATTTTGCTTATTTGCTGCCTCTGATTTCATAAGTAACCTGAAAAGTCTTCAGAGACAAGCCTTCAATGTGGCCATTTTGAGAAACAGGCCTTAGGAATGTGACATCAACAACTCCAGCCTCAATGTGATCTTGGTCTGTTTTTCTTGCACGAGGCTCTATCCCCTATGCATGGGTTGCCCTTTCTGATCTGGACTGCATAGCCACTAGAGTTGTTCAGGAAATATTCAGTGAGATTTCTTCCCATCGAAAAATGTTTATTTATCACAGTAAAGGCAATTTACTCGAGTCAGAAAAAGTTGGGGGGAGGGGAAATCTGCAATTGTCTAGATGTCCTGTTTTGGCATTTTCTAAATGAAACAAATTTGGTTTCCTGGTTTGAAAATAGTTTTAGTTTTGAAATGTAAGTTTTGAAATTTAAGCTAATTATTACAAGCAGTCCTGTGGCACCTTAGGCCTGGTCTACACTAGGACCTTAGTCTGAAATTAGATCCCCAAGGTTGAATTTATAAAGAATGCATCCACACTACCAAGCCTGTTATTCCAGAATAAGGGACCATGGAATTTGAACTCTATAGTCCTGTTTTCTCAAGCAATAATGCTATTCCTAAATTTGCGAGTCCAAAATAACGTTAATGTGGACACTCTGGTGCCACTAATTCAAACTATTTGGCCTCTGGGAGGCCTCCCGCAGCTCCCCAGAGTGCTTCCTGGGGCTCTGAGTCTGAGGTAGCGCATCCACATTAACAGAGCCTGCCTTGGACTACATTCAATTCTTCCCCATAGTGAGGACACGCAACTTCGAATTTGTAAAATTGGGTGCCAAGAAGTTGAACTTAGTAAATTCAAAATAATCTCTTAGTGTACACATGGCCTTAGAGACTAACAGATTTATTAGGCCATAATCTTTTGTGGATAAAATCCACTTCATTGGGGTTTGAAATTCTTTTTTAGAAGGAGGGCTACTTTCAGATTTGAAACAGCTGAACTGGAATTCATTTGCAAATTCAGCACTATCAACAGAAATGAATAAGGATCTCAACTGGTTAATGCATTACAAAGACAATTTCTTCTCTCTTATTCACATGCCCACACCAAATGCTGTGAATAACCCACTTCCACCCTCATTAACACAAGTAACTTCTTCCTTATATATACCCCTGCTTCTGTAACTTCCACTCCAATTCATCTGATGGAGTGGCTTTTACCCATGAAAGCTTATGCCCTTTTACCCATGAAAGCTTATGTTAGTCTGTAAGGGTGCATCTACACTGCACCCAAAACGCGAAATAAGATACGCAATTTGTGCTACGCAAATTGCGTATCTTATTTTGATTTTACTTCAAAATAGGCTATTTCAAAATGTGGTGCATCTACACGGCACCAAATTTCAAAATAAAGCACTATTACGAGCCATTCCTTAACTCTCATGCAACAAGGTTTACCAGGATGGTAAAATATCATGTCCGTTATTTTGAAAAATATTTCAAAATAACGGGCGCGCATTCCTGGGATATGGGGTAGCTATTTCAGGATACCTCTGGTATCCCAAAATAGCAGTGCAGTGTAGACATACCCTAAGGCACAGGGGAGTCTTCATTGTTTTTGTAGGTACAGACTAACACGGCGACTCCCTGAAGCTAATAACTTAAAAATATGAAAAATGATTGAGCAAAACTAAATATCTCAACATGTGTTGCTTTGTGAACAGTTTTTGAGCTTTTTGACTTTTTGTCCCAGTTTTAAATAGGAAAAAAAATGTACAAAATCTTGAATATTTTCCCATTATGAGAAAACAAATTCCCACCAATCTTCAATAGTTTCTAAATTCTCCATATTCTTGAGAACCATGCTTACAAGAATCTACCCAACTAATAATGGCAGATTCAGGAGTAAAGGGGATAGTCGGTGGGCCAAATTCTCTGCTGGCGTAACATCACTAAAGCCAGTGGCTCAGTAACTTATACATTTGCCAAAACCCACTGAATCAGCAAGATAGAGCCAGTCTCTACCTTAATTACTTTGGGACAATCCTCAGCTGGTGTAAACTGAGATGACTGCACTGAAGACAATGCTGATTTGCACCATCTGAGGACTTGGCCCTTTAGCATTTGGCAAGCTGTTCTTTTGCTTTGTATGTTTTAGATTGTGAGTTCTTTGGATTGGGGGTTGTGTCTTCCTTTATGATAGTACGAAAGTATAGTATGTTTGCTACCAGAAATGGGCAAACTAACATAACTACAATAAACAAATAATTCTCCTTCAGAATAATTCCCCATAACTTCTTACCTGCAGAAGAAGTGAAGGATCAACCCTGCAAAAGTATTTGAATTAACTGAACATAGGGTTTCTATGTCTAAGGATTTCAGATATTTAGCTGGTCCTTTAAATGCAAAAATATGCCCTTAATTTGTCTGAATTTCCCTCAGTCTCAAGGCCTGAGCTATCTTCTATGCTATAATTAATTTACAGCCTGGTATGTTTTTTCAAAATTCTCAATACTGTTCATCACATTTGGGAGAGGACTAAATAGGTTAGAAATCATCATAAAGACAGCAGCAGGATATAAAACCAGATTTTGCTCTCATACTTCCCACTTTAATATTTAGCTTTGCTTTAATCTTCTGAGCAAAGAGTTCCATTTTTCAATGCAAAAGAAAGATATGACTGGGGTAACCTGCCTCTGAATGTTCTCAGAGATTTAGAACTCTCTTCTGCTCCCAGAGTTTACACTCAATGACTAAATCTATATGCAGATATGTGATCCAAAGCTCATCTGTTACAGGATGTCCTCTAAGATGATTCAATATCTCAACCATTTTGATTTATTAATTTCATTCACACATCCTTTTAATTTACTGATGGATCCTCTTTCTACCCAGGGATTCCTTTCTATTAATATATTTTTGAAAATACTTCTTATTTCCCTTTGCTCATTTGGCTAGCATTAGAGGCCTGACCTTGGAAACCCGCCCCATTTGAATGCTATTTGCTTTCAGGGATTGATGGACCTGGCCTTTACTAATTCTACTGTCCATATCGTCCCTTCCCCCTGATAATTCAACAGAATGTGTTTGTTCTTTTCCTTTCCCCTTTTGCATTTCCACTGGTTTTGGGTTTGGTTTTTAATTTTTATTTTCAGATCTTTTGAGCCACCACTTGTAAACCTACTTTGACTTCATTTTATTTCTTATATTCTTCTACTTCAGAGAGTCTGCTGCACAACTAGCCCTTGATCCAAAGCCCACAGGGCCGGCCCACAACATTTTGGCACCTGAGGCGGGGAGCTCAAATGACGTCCCCATGCCCCCTTGCAGCACCAGCAGCAGACACAATTTTCTACACTCTGGGTCCGAGTGGCGCCCCCCTACAGTCTGGCACCTTCGCCTCATGGTAAGGCCAGCCCTGAAAGCCCATAACATTCACAGATCTTCACATTAACTTCCTTGAGATTTGGAACAGTCCTTCTCTTGGGATTCACCAAGCATCTTCCACACTGGTGGATTTTAATATTTCCTGCTATTGCACTTTACTCTCTCCTAGGCCATGTTTACACTAGGAGATTATTTTGAATTTACAAAATTCAACTTCTGGGCACCTAATTTTATAAATTCGAAGTTCCATGTCCTCACTATGGGGAAGAATCAAATGTAGTGCGAGGCAGGCTCCATTAATGTGGATACACTATCTTGTATTCAGAGCCCCAGGAAGCTCCCGGAGGCCAATTAGTTTGAATTAGTGGCACCGGAGCAGCCACGCTAACGCTATTTCAGACTACAAGTTTGGGAATAGAGTTATTTCTCATGAAAAGTAGGTCTACAAAGTTCAAATTCCACGTCCCCTTATTCTGGAATAATGGGCTTGGTAGTGTGGATGCATCACTTACAAATTCGGCCTTGGGGGTTTAATTTCAGACTAAGGTCCTAGTGTAGACCTGAGAGAAAAATTTTCAAAATTACCTAAGCCCAGACAATTAAATGTATTTGGGCACCTAACTCCCATTGATTTCACACATCTCAACCTTCAGAGCCTAAATCTCCCTGAATTTCAATAACATTTATATTCCTAAGTCACTTTTGAAAATGGGATTCCTAAGTCAATTGTGCACTTTTGAAAATTTTACTCTACATTTTTTTTATTTCCCAAGCTTGCTTTCATGATTCTTATATCCTTGTATTACATTGCTTGATGATTTCCATGGACACATTCCTTACTAGGACAGCTAGCTGAGTTCTTGGGCAAATTACTTAACAGCGTGTCTGTGACAGTTGCCTATTCATAAAATTGGTGAAAGGAATACTTCCTTTCTTTCACTCTTTTTTTTTCTCTTGTCTATTTATGTTGTAAAAGTTTACAACAGAAACAGTCTGTTAGTCCCAATCACAGTAGTACCGACAAACCCCAGTGAGATTGTGTCTACACTGCCCCACCATTCAGACTACAGGGGTGTGAAAAGCAGTGCACACTAATGTGCAGATCTATAACTCTCCCCTCTGGACACTGTGGTTGCAAACTTTGAAGAGGACAAAGTTAATGCAAAATAGGAACCTCTTAGTTCACATCTGTACTGTTCACATGGGAGTTACAGAGTTGCACTTTGGTGTCCACTGCTATTCACACTTTTGTAGGCTGAACTGCAGGGCAATGTAGACAAGCCTTGAGATGTCTATACAACACCTAGTACATTGGGGCCCTGGTCTAAATTGTGGCCCCAGGCATTAAATTAACTGATTCCATGAATCTGTTCAGATACGTAACCATTTTAAGACCCACCTCTTCCTCATGACTCATTGATCTCATGGATAATAAAACAATCAAATCTTGCATGAAAAACCTCCTAACTTCCTCCATCATCACATTTATTTTAATCTTCCACTTCCGTAGGACTAAAATACGTTTAAATCAGTGTAAATCTGAAGTAACTGAAATCAATGGAGTTACACTGGTATGAGAGGAGAATCAGATCCAGGGAATAAATTACCAGCCAAGGATGGGAGCAAAGAGCATGAATGAACAGGAATGTAAGGTGAAAATTCACAATAACAAAAGTCTGGTATATGGAACTAAATGCCCTTTTCCTGTTCCTTACTTTTCTTACATGGATTACCCACAGATTCTGCCACTCTGAAATACTGTGCTTGTGTAGCCCAAGGTCCAGCGTGTTTCAGCAGCAGCCCTGGGAACTACAAGTTGTGGACTACAAACTGCGGCATGTTGGGAGAATTTCCTGGTTCCTGCCAGGATGTGCCCTCTGCCCCCAGCAGGGTCTCAGCAAGGACTGTGCTAGAAGCAGCACACAGGCTGCATGCTGAGAGAAGGGGCTGCTGAACTGTTTTCTTGTTCTATGTTTTTACAGAATAAAGCCTGTTCCTGGCGATTTCTCGGAGTGGGTCTGGTCTGAGGTGCACTCACACATACACAACGCAGAGCACACCAAGCAGCCTCAGGCCTAGCTCCCCCCCCACAGTGGTGTAATAAGTCACAAGCTTCCCCTATGCTGAATAACCTCACACTGGGCTAGCCAACAGGAGGGGTTACACTTGTAAATTAAAAGGACTGATTCTGATGTCACATTGGTTTTACCTAATATAATCCCATTGGTTTCAATCCAGTCACTTATTTACCTCAGTGTGAGAGAAGAGCCAATGTTCTACAGAAATATGAAAGATGGTCTTCCAAACAAATGAGTCATATAAATCATAGCAATATTTTTCACACATATTTTAACACAATAAAAATATTTTTAAGATTTGCATAAGATACTGTATTTAGAGACACCTCCCAACCCCATTTCACTGAAAGCTGATAACACAGTAATTCCAGAAGAGCTATTTAGAAAAAGAAAACCAAAAAAAGAGAGAGAGAGAGATTTTTTCCCCTCTGTTAAACGAGTCTTTGTTTATTGGCAAGTCTGGGTCAATGAGACCAGACAGAGAGATGAGAAACACGTAAGAATTTAGGAGTCTTTTTGCTTGCTTATTCTTCTCTCTTTCTGCTAAGAGAAGTCGATTTAAATTGCTGTCTGCTGGAGACAATGATATGTGTTCAGTATGCTCTTCATAGTAAAAACGCAACTGTCTGTGACAAGCCAAATTGAGTTTCTTCCAGTATTATTATCATGCATTCTCTGAAATCACATTAACATAATCAAACTCATGAGATAATGAGAAAGATGCTGAGGCCTGGTCTGCTCACAGATTTAGTACCAGTATCACAAATTTGGTTTAGGGGGTGTGATTCTTTTTTGATAGCTGAAATAGATATACTAACATAATCCTGGTATGGAAGTATTTATACCAATAAAAATGTGCCTTATATTAGGAGAGCTTATACCCCCTTCTTTATGGGAACAGGCCACTATATGCACCTTTAAACTAATATTTACACTAATGGAGATTGACCTGCTTAATATATTGTTATAATGAAAGTGGTACAACTTATGTGTGTTGCACAGCTGGATGGGAAATAGTTTCCCCTTAAAGTAAGAACTGTTATAATTTTGAATAATTTTGCTGTCCCAAAAAGGGATGAAATGTAAATATCTCTAAAGTTTTCACAAACTGACAATCCAATTTTTTTATTGCACCAATCAAAATCAAGTCATTTCCATAATTTAAAAACAGTTCATGTTTATATCAAATGTTTTGTTATTTTACCTTCCTTTAGTATGACTTAATAACAACTTTGAACCAAAAAGTTGTTTTGGAGAAAAAAAATGAACCTTTTTGTTTACAAAATATCATAATGCAACTTTTCAACAATTTTGAAATGTTTATTTATTTCAAAAGGTTTTTGAAGAGGAACATTTGCCAAAACCGATCCTTTGTCGAAACCAACACTTTTTGTTTCTACAAATCAGCATTTTCCAAGGACAAATGTTTCAACCGAAAAATCTCAACCAGCTGTAGTGTGTAGACAAGTGCTAAATTATGTAGCAATGCTTCCTTTGAAAGCTTCCCATACCCATGTGACTAGATGGATGTCACTGAGTGCATGCATGAGTTTAGATCCAGAATCCTGATCCACGCCAAAGGAGCTTCATTAATCTCTTCTCTGTTTGACTTGCCTCTGGTAAAATTTCAAAATGGGAACATTTTAGGGCCAAATGAAGTCTGACCCAGCACAGATGCTTCGGGGGAAGAATACAGGGGATTCCAATCATCCCCAATGTTCCTTAGAAAAGATTGAGGTAATCTGATTGTCTGTGCTCCCTGAACTGAGGAGCGTGATGTCTCTGAATAGATGGAGGCATGTAGTCATAGACGCTCAAATCTATCAGGCAAATGTCAGCCACTTCTCCCATTTAAAAATGTTTAATAATGATGTGCCAAATGCCTAAATAAAGTTAATCAGTGTAGTTTTATTGACATAAGTGGTGCCCTGCCAACATATATCAATTGTATCATTGGACCACATTCTTATTTGCACAAGGGGCCCTATACGCTACTCCGGTTGTAAATTACATTGATATCAAGGTTAAAAAATATGTCAAAAATTGGGGGGTTTAATAAATATTTTTTCATAAGTGTCCGGTTTTTTTATTGTAATTAAAAAACAACTAAAAAGTAAAAATTAGTTCAGTTGAAAACTAAAATATTTTGACAATTCTTCAAAATATTTTCATTTGGATATATCACTGAGGTGCCTTATAGAAGTCATACTTCAGTAGCTTCATATGGCTATCCTCCACTATGGAGCCAGATTTCATGTCCCATGATGAAACCCTGGTGCATCATGGGAGCTCTAGTCAGACCTGGGAATTCACACTATAGAGGAGAATGGGTACGTGAGGCACTCTACTATAACTGCTATGAGATACCACTCTGACATTTCATAATCAAGTTCAGTTTTTCAACATAATATTTTGATTTTATATTTTTCAACAAAAAAAATCAAAATTTTCTGGTGGGGTGGGAATTTTCTGACAACATCTAAGTTACATCCACTTTAAGGCCTGCCACAGCTTCATAAACTTGTCTTGGGGCAAATGACACACTGGCCCAGTGATATTTTGGTATCCTGTCCATTTAAATACAGTCAGGCTACGTCTAGACTGCAGGCTTCTTTCGGAAGAAGCTTTTCCAGAAGAAATCTTCCAGAAATACTTCTTTCCAAAGGGAGCATCCATACTGCAAAAGCGCATGAAAAAAGCAATCTGCTTTTTTGAAAGATAGCATCCACATTGATTGGACGCTATCTCACATGTAAGTTGTGATTATTATGGACGGAGTGGCCACCAGGGCAACTGTGCTTTTTCCTAGAGGCCTCTTCTTTAAAAAAAGAACGCCTCTTCCCCATCCACACCTGCCTTTTTCCAAAAGAGCTCTTTCAGAAAAAGGTTTCTTCCTCATAGAAAGAGGTTTACTGCTGTCGGAAAAACCCCTGTATTCTTTCGACTTTCTATTGAAAGTACGCAATTGCAGTGTGGACGTAAGTGAAGTTTTTCTGGGAAAACAGCCGTTTTTCTGGAAAAACTCTGCAGTGTAGACATACCCTCAGTCATTAGATTTTTTTTTTTTTTTAATAAGCTATACTGTCTAAGGCAAGACTGTGAACTACTTACTCACTTTGGCCAGCAGTTCACAAAAACAGGACTACTGTAGTAAGTATCTGTTCATCGATGTGAATAAAAGATTCACATTCTCACCTTCAGGATTATCACGCAATGGAGTTGTGTCAGTAAAGATATAACGCACCTGTGGAAAATCCCATTTTCTTGTGGCACTTTGTAAATTCAATATTAAAATAGGTGACCAGGGCATGGATGTAGTCGTTGCGCTGAATTTGGAGGCAGAACGCGGATGTAAATGCCAGCTCTTCAGTCTTCACTGTATAAATATCCACTTCCTGCATGGAGCAAAAAAGAATAAGCCATTTACATAACAGAAGTCTGTATATATCTTGATTTGTGTTGACTAGACTAGGTGAGCATATCTGTTTTACATGTTGAGTGATATATTTAAACATTTTATTTATTGTTCAGCAATGTAGATTACTAGCAGCCCATTGCTCTGTAAGAAATCAATGGCATGTTTGAGAAGAATAGCATCCATTAAATCAGCAAATGACCCAGAAGGGGGATCTTACAACCAGGCAGCCAGCCAAATAACTCACTAGCTCAGCAAAGAACAATGGAGAGGTCAACCAGTGAAAGGAAATTTGCCCTGGGGGATTGTAGTAGTTAGAGAGAAATAAGGTACGAAAATATGCTTTGAAATAGAAAAAGTAGAAGGGGGAATCTTTAAGGCCCAATTGCAAGACCCTTACTCTCTCGTGTACTTATTACTCAGCATGAGTAAGGGTGGCAGAATCTGACCCTTCATAACTGGCAGAGGACAGTTAATGTTAAATTAGGAGTGGGTATAAGCCTTAGGGTTGGAAATAAATCAGAATCTGGACTTTAAAAATGGAGACAGGGTCATGAAAGCTGGCAGCAGAGACAGCAAGAAAATTAAGCCATACCACATCTGTTTACCTGGGTCAGGCCTGAGAGGAGATGGAAGGAGTTTTCATCACTTGTAAGAACTGCACACAGATATATAGCTGAGTGAATAATGCAGAAAATATTCCATGAATATTCATTTGAATTCTAAAATGTATTTTCTTCGGCCATGTCTGGACACATTGTCATGAACAACCCAGTGCTGGCAGGGATGTAGTTAAGACGATTTCCCAGATTTTGCTGCCTCTAATTTCTACTTAGCAGCATGGTTACATTTGCTGATATGTAAGGCCTCTTCTGTGAATGTTGATTCAGAAGGGCAACTTTTTTCACTCTTGGATCCTCTTAACAGAAGGGACTATGGGTTAGCTATGTAGAGCTAAATAAACAGACTCTCCGCAAAGGAGGCAACATGGCCCCTTTCCCCCCAATCACGCTTTCCGACCTTGTATCACAGAATGGATTCCAAATTTTAGGTGAAGGATTTTTTTTAGACCACAGAAGGGAAGTAAGTGAGTCCCAATGTGGTTTGAACGTGGCATTGGACTATGAAGATGCAATCTCCAAGGTAGCGTACTTATGCAGATTCTCAAATCAGATCTCACACTTCAGAGCATAAGCTGATTGCCTCAGGAACCAGGATGAATTTTCCCCATGCATGTATAGCATTGCACAGTTGGCCAGGATGGTGCAATATGCATGTTCATTGTTTTCCTATCAAATCCTGGATAATGTGAGAGGCAGGATACAAGGCTTGGTAAGCCATTGATCATATCTGATGGTATGGGAAATCCTATATTTCTAATGGTGCATATTATTATATCCCTGTAAGTACATCCACTTTCACTTCCTCTTTTGTTGGTGGTCAGGTGCAACGATTTGGTAATGAGTCAAATAAATCAGATATCATGCTCTTCATATCAAAAGGAGGAAAATCAATTCCAACATTAACAGAAAGAAAAAAGACAGAAGCTGTTCATGCATACTGAGGCATAAAGTTTGTTACATACTACCAAAGTCTGAAAAGGAAACATGTGGGTTAAATTCTCTTCTCCATTACATCAGTGTAAACCTGGAGTAGTTGGATTGACTGAAGTGGAGTTTCTCCAGATTTATATCAGTATAGTGGAGATCAGAACCTAGCACATTTATATAGAATACTATTCTATATTTTGGCAAGAACCTGCAATAACATAGGAAAGGTATAGTAACAAAAACGGGAAAGACAGGCACAGCTATAATTCAGAAATGTATTTCTTTGCTTTGACCACACAATTCATAGATTTCCCTGAAAGGATAAAAACAAAGGGTAAGATGGCCTGCATCTTTACCAACAGAGCTCTAGTTTTTGTGGGATGCGTTAGAAATACTGTTCAGGAACAGTTCACCATATGAAAACAGTTGTATTCAGTTTCCAAGGTCATGGACTGCGTATCTACCATGTGGAGACATTGAATTCTCTGTCACATGTTTATAAGTGGTATAAATGAAAACTGCCTGAGTGCTTTGAAGAGCAGTACTTCTCTGAAAAGTGATTCTGCATAAAAGGCATTGCAGAGGTTGTCAGTTAACAATGCCATTCCAAAGATGATTAATCTACAAGTAAAAATAATTTTTAGCTGTTATCCCTGCCAACCCACTTGGGATTTCCTTCTCCCTCATGATCACTGTACTGATGGCTTTCAACCAACAGAAATAGTGATTTTGGATGCCTCAATTTTTTAGTGTCTGATTTACAGGCAGTGCTGAGCACTGAGACCCAAAACATAGGCACAAATTAGGCACCCAAAATAATGAATCACTTCTCAAAATCTTGGCCAAAGATTTTGCAAGCCAAATTGAGCCGTCTGTGACAGTTGCAGTTCCATTGTCTTCAGTGGATTTGCATGGATGTAACTGATTTGAATTTAGCAAACTTTTTTTGTTGAAAGACTTAGGATCCTGTTCCCCCTCTCTGAGCTACATAGAATCAAAAGCAATAAAAAAATTAGTTTGCTAGCGAAGTCGGTAAAAATGTCTTTGGAAATATATATTTGGAACAAAAATACTCATAAAAAGATGAGGTGCCATTTTTACAGTCATTTTTTTTCAGTGCAGAACCATACTTTAATTTGCTATGCAAAGAAGGAGATTTAAAAAAAATGGTCTTGATCAATTTGTACACTTTTGGTTTAGTACTGACTCAGTCCCTGTTCAGATGCCATGCATTCCTCTACTAGATGTGTACTCTGCTTCTCAGTCAAAATCCCAGGTGGCTAAATGCTAATTTTGCATAAAATTAGAGGGAAAAGTCATGCTCCTCCACATTTCTCTCTAAATTATGCAAAAATCGGGCATAATTGAGCATAAGCCTGGTCCAAATAGAGCCCTTAATTGTAATAAAGTGTTAAGATGAGAAATAGTAAGAGTGATATAAACACAGCAGCTAAATGCATAGGACCAGATTGTGGCTGGGAGCCTGTGGAGAAGCACAAAGGGTAACATCGGCATAAGGAACCTCCCCCACTGTGCGTCCCACTCAGTTGTTATATTCAGGAGGGTGGAAGGGTTAGTTTGTGCCACACGTTGCAGGAGTTACCTCAACAGTGGGTGAAGGGTGTGGGAGTACTTAGAATCTCCCTCCCAACACAGTAATGACTCCCCTTCAGCTCCTGACCGTGTGGCTGGCTGTAGAGAAGAGGTTGCAGAAAGGGGAAGAAGAAGAGTCTGAGGGTGCAATGTTCAGCTCTCTCAGAGCTTTGGCAACCCTGCCTCCATGCTAGTCTCCTGATAGGCTCAATAGCAGAACGTGGGTGCAACTGGAGTCTCATGACAGCAACCGCTTCAGCAGTGTCATGCTGTGGGACAGGTAATGAGCCTGCGTCTATGGCTCCTTGACGCTTGTAGGAACTGATGCATTGTTAGTCCTCCCATTCCCCACTCTTACGTTGTGCAACCCCTTCCCAATTTGTGCAATGGAGGTCAGCTGTGGGGGAAAAAATTCCCTGCTTTATGTCGTTTCGCTATATATCCACGTTTTTTAGAAAGTATCTTGGATATATAGCGGGGATGCCCTGTACTTGACTCAGCTATTAGTTCTATTGATTCCAATAGCACTACTGTAGATTAGATGCTCCTCAATGTAAGGGTAGAAGAATCAGGCCCTTAGATAGTAGGAGCCACGCTAAACTAAGCAATAAATGCTGTAAAATTTCCTTGGGAAACTAAATCTTGCCCTCATGTATGGACACTATTTCCCCAGGAGTCATCATTATTCATTTTAATATCTGGTAAACCCTGCTGAATGATGATGGCTGCTCCCAAGGCATGGTCCTCGTGACAGATGCAAGTGGGTGGACTCCCTCAGAGGAAGGTGTTAGGAAGTATTTGTAATGTTAGGTAGATGCAGAGCTTACTATCCCTTAGGTTTTGAAAATAAGACGTTTAATTTAAGACCACTCCAGGAAGTTCACAGAAGTTGACTCAATGTATAACTTAAGTGTTGCTCATCCTAGTTCTATTCCTGTGTGCACACACAGATCTTTACCTCAGATGCTTTAAACTCAAGCTAGCAGGCCTGTCTCGGGGTGTGGGTTGAAGTCTAAGGCCATGCCTACACTCCGAGTTAAGATCAACTCTAATATGGTTGACTTCTGAGCACCCGATTTTGCAAAGTCGGAGGTCCGCGTCCTCACTGCAGGGAAGAATCCAATCTAGTCTGAAGTAGCACATCCCCGTTAGGGAGCCTGCTGTTGACTCAGAGAGCGATGCACTGTGCACAGGTTTGCATTCTGAATTATGGTCTCAGTGCCTGCTGGGACCAAAACTCTGCAGCAGGTGGTTATGGGCTCATGCTGGCAGTGTCCCATAATGCACTCATCTAGTCCCTCCCCCCTTGCATAAGATAAATAGGAAGTAGTGTGCTCGCACCTTTTTTGTGCCCTGGTTTCCCACGCAGATGCCAGAGCAGCGCAAGCATTGATCCCAGTTTGCAGCAAACCATACTGATACTGATGTGTGCTGTGGTACACCTAATGACGCAGTACTTCAAGAGCGTAAGAGGATGAATCTTGGCTTGGCATGGAATCGCTGCTCAGGCAATCCCTGATGCTGATGCAAGCGCAGCTGCCAGCCAATCCTGTGGACAGGGGTATGCCAATTCTGGCACAGTGAGACAAGCACAGACTGGTGGGACTGCATTGTGATACAGAGATGGGATGATCAGCAGTGGCTGCAAAACTTCCGAATGAGCAAGGCCACTTTCTTAGAATTTTGCAAATGTCTTTCTCCTGCCTTGGGGCACAAGAATACCCAAATGAGACCTGCTCTGACCCTGAAGAAGCAAGTAGAAATAGCCCTCTGGAAGTCTGCAATGCCAGACAGCTACCATTCAGTAGGGAATCAATTCAGAGTGGGGAAATCTACACTGGGGGTTGTTGTTATACAAGTGACCTAGGCAATTAATACCATTCTGCTATGGAGAGTTGTGACTCTGGGGCTATGTCTACACTACAGAGTTTTTTCAGAAAAATGGCCATTTTTCTGACAAAACTTGAGGAACATCCACACTTCAATTGCATTCTTTCACAAGAAAATCGAAAGAACAGAGGGGTTTTCCGACATTGGTAAGCCTCTTTCTAGGAGGAAGAAGCCTTTTTGCGAAAGAGCTCTTTTGGAAAAAGGCGTGTGTGGACGGGGAAGAGGGAACTCTTTCAAAAGAAGAGGAAAGAGGAAAAAGCACAGGTACCCTAATGGCCACTCCATCCATAGTAATCACAGCTTACATGTGAGATAGCATCCATTCAGTGTGGATGCTACCTGTCGAAAAAGCAGATTGCTTTTTCGATGCGCTTTGGCAGTGTGGACTCTCTCTTTTGGAAGAAGTTTTTTCGGAACATCTCTTCCGGAAAAGCTTCTTCTGAAAGAAGCCTGCAGTCTAGACATAGCCTGGGAAACGTGGATACCATAGTGTATGGCTTTTGCCACGATGGAGTTCCCTAACTGCAGTGGAGAGATAGACAGAATACACATCCCCATTTTGGCCCCGAGTAACTTGCCAAGGAATACATAAACTGAAGGGGTGCTTCTCCAGGGTGCTGCAGGTGCTGGTGGATCACAAGGACCGTTTTACCGACATCAGTGTTGGATGGTCAGAAAAGGTGCATGATGAACTCCTGTCTTTTCCAAAAGATGCAGAGTGGAGCTGTTTTCCCAGACAGAAAAATCAGAATCGGAGTCGTGGAAATGCCTATTGTGATTCTTGGCGACCCAGCCTACCCCTTGCTCCTGTGGCTCATGAAGCTGTACATGGACTTCAGCAAGGAGGAGTTCAACTACAGGCTGAGCAAGTGCAGAATGGTGGTTAAAAGTACTTTTGGATGTTTAAGGGGTGGGTTTAGGAGCCTCCTGACTTGGTCAGACCTCAGCAAATGCAAACATTGCCTTTGTGATGGCAGCCTATTGTGTGCTCCATAATCTTTGTGAGAGCAAGAGAGAAAAGTATCTGACAGGATGGGGGGCTGAGGCAGAGTGCCTAGGCAGAGAGTTTGAGAAGCCAGACACCAAGGCAATAAGGAGAGCACAGCACGGGGCAGCACAAATCAGAGAGGCCTTGAAAGACAGTTTATGAATGGACAGTTTTGAGACTCTTCCATGTTGCTCTCAACACGTTGCCCCTGCATTCCTGTGTTTGCCTTTAATCCCCCACCCCATCCCTGCAATTCAAGCAATAAAGAGACCATTGTTCAAAGAGTTTTTATTTGGGGAAAACAGCTAGGAAATGAAAGAAGTGGGAAGGGGGAAGGAGGGCTCAGATATGTGCATGGGAGTGTCTTCTGCCTCCTGAGGTCCTGGAGGGTAAGGCTTCCCTTGAGTTCCACATCCCCCTTCCCCCGCCCATATCCTGGAACCCCAGTGATCCCTGAGGATTCTGGGAGTGAAAACAATGGGGCTGAAGGAGGAAGGACTGGTGCTGTCATCGGGGTGGATGGGGTTCTGGTAGAAGTCCCTCTCCAAGCATGCAGACAGGCGCTCCATCACAGCTGTCAGGGAGGCAAAGAGAGTCTCTGGCTGCCTCTCCTGCTGCTCCCTGGAGGCTCTCCTCTCCTGGCGTTCAGCGATATGGTCCTGTCACTCTGCCTGCATTTCCTCCACGAGGGAATTCATGCTCTTCGTCTGCTCCCTGAACATGTCCTCCCTTGTGCATTTTCGCCTGTGGATCTGAGCCAGGTGGGCATATGCTTCAAGAGGGGGAGTACGCAGGGAGTGGCTGCAGTCCAAGCTGCAATGAAAAGTTACAATGGCACACATTACAGCAGATACATTGTGTTAAGCCTAACCCTAATCTGTTAACCTACACTGAAGGTCTCTGTAAAGATAATGGAGATATGTTCTATGCAAGACCAAATGTTGACTTTAAAGAGGGCACTTTATAGCAGGTGTACAGAGTTCTCAGGGGAGCATCTGGACATGCAGTTTGGAGGCGAGCAGGCATGGTAAGGGGTCAGCCAGGGCAGGAGCCTGCAGGTGGGGAGGAGGGGGGGCAATGGGAGAGGGCAGCTTTCCTCTGCGCCCAGTATATGCCGGGTCTAGCACACGTGGCTTTCTGAGACCCTGCTACTTTTTTAGCCTGCGGGGGGGAAGGGGGGGAGGGCAGAGGGAGATGTGTGTTCATCTCATGTGGCCTTCCAGAAAGAGTGCGAATAGCTTCCCCCCTCCTCCTTCATCCAGGTTGCTAGGAGAGATATCAGTCTTCTCACAGAGTGATTTGCAGTGGATGCTGACTGAATGTGGCCATAAACCTGGGCCTTATGCTGCAAAGCTTTGTGGTTCAGTGATGCCAGACCACTTACTGGTGGCTTCACGTGGGAAGGTGGCCTACCGTGGAGGACAGAATAAGGCAGGCCTCCCCAAAAAAACCTTGTGAGAAGAATCAAAGAGTTCCTAGCTGAGAGCTTCATGGAGATGTGCAGGCAAGACTCCCATTCCATCTGTAGACACATTAACAAGCTGTTCTGGGTGCCCATGCTGTGTAGGCACAGAGTGCACCACACATCACGCCCAACTGCCTTAACTGTAGTAAGGAAAAAAATTGTGAACTCACCAGAAGTTCCCTCCCCGGGGTCAGTGCTCAAATGGGAGACATCCTGGGAGGAGGGGTCTGCTCCAGTGTCATGGCCAGATCTTAGCTCTTGATGAGCGCTGACTGGCCATGCTCCTCTTACTCCTCCTCCTCCTCCTCCTCCCCCTCCGCCACCATGCTGTCCTCCACGCTGATGCTAGAACTATCTTGGCTGGACTCCATGGCCAGGCTTGGGAAGATGGACAGATCCCCCACCCGCCTGCCTCATAATGGCATCCAACTGCTTGTAAAAGCAGCATCTGTGAGGTGCTGCACAAGACCATCCATTAGCCTCCTTTCCCTTGTGGTGAGACTGTCTCAGCTCCCTGATTTTGCCTTGGCGCTGCTGGGCCTACCTGGAATGGCCTTTAGCCACCAGGCAGCTTGCGATCTTTGCGTAAATGTCTGCATTTCACTTGCTAGTTCGGAGCTCAGAGAGAATGGATTCATTTCCCTAAACCTTGAGGAGGTCCAAGATCTCCAGGACTTTCCACGCTGGTGCTCTTCTGCACCCTTGGGAACTGGAGCCCATGGGAGTAAAAATATTTGAATTGGCTGAAGTCAGGTCCACATGTGCCATGATGTGCTGCTTGCTCTGAGATGTGCTCTCAAGGCTGGCCACACAGGAAATGCCATTCAAATTTTCTCAGGGCTTTTTCTGTTTACCTGGACAGCAGAAGAGGTGCAAGTTCTGGCCAGGGCAGGGAACTGTGGGATGCCTCCCAGAGGCCAATAGCCATGACTTTCACCAATGCTGTCTACACTATCGTAAACTCGACCATGAAAGGTTGGGAATAGCATTATTCCTTGTGAAATCAGGAGCAACCAACATCGACTTCAGTGGCCCTTAAGGTCGACATGACAGGCTTGGTAGTGCGGACACATTGTTTAGAAAATCGACCTTATGCAGCTAAATTCGATATAAACACCTCGTATAGAGCAGGCCCAAGAGCTTCTGAAATCGAGTTAGTAATGCAGTGGGGACTTGCCTACTCTATGCTGCTAATCCAAACACTCTGTGCTAACTGGAGAGTCATTAACTTGAGGGTAGAAAATTCTAGCTAAGCCTGGAGTGAAAAGCCTAGGACAATGGGTTTGTTGCTACTTTTTACTCCCCCTCTGCAGTACTAGCTTGCATAGCAAACAAATCTGAATAGAAGCAATTTTAAAATCAGCAACTCAATCTGTCTTTCTACATCCCGGTGATTTCAATGAGATTTTGTTAAATGTTTTAGATATGGGCCAATAAACATGCAGCTCTCGCATTTCATGGTATCAGGGAAATCAAGCTATTCAATCATCCATTCTTGCCCTATCCATCCATCATTTGTTTAGTTCACTTAAAGTTCATTTTAGTGTTATATTCCATTGTAACTATCTTATTTGTGTGCAGTAGTCTATTTGGTTTTTTGTTTCCTGTGTGTGGTGATTTTAAATAACTAAGGTCTGTGTTTTCTATAAAGACAGTCAGCCATGCCATGTTCAACTTAGCGCAGCTACAGACTACATACGCTATGATCTTGCATCGAGCTTCTACTTTTGTTCTTTCCTGTGTAGGCTTCCTTTTATTACAGGCGCCTCTGACTTTTACTGTGGGATCCTTTGTGCTGCAATCTAGCCCTAGAGACTGCAACTCCCATGAGCCCCTGAGAAAAAAAGAGGGAAAAACATTTGCTCTCTTCCAGACAGGGAGGGAGAGAGAGAATTAGTGGACTACATTTTGGAGAGAGCAGCCAGATTGCTGGTGTGGAGCCTTTTCCAGGCCAGGAGTTGTTGTGTTGAAGCTAGGGCCTGTTACTGAGATCCTGCTGGGGACTGGATCTAGCAGGCTGCTTCAGGGGCAGTTGGTGATTGTCCATGGAGGGGAGAGACCCTGGCTGTGCCTGTGGCTGAGAAGGGCCTGCATAACCCTGCATGGAAGGTAACTATGTGTAACTGTTAGCTCTTTGGGAAAGTGCTGACTGGGACGGAGCACAGAAGACAAATTGACACTGTGTTCAAAGAGAGGCAGCGTGATAGTGAACCAGAGCTGCTGGCATTTGGTGGCAGAGGCAAATGCTCTAGTGGCAGAGGCATTTTGCAGCTGGCTGCCTGCCTGGACTGACCCACCTGTACAACGCTGTCTCCACTCCAGCTGCAGGCCTTCAAGTGCACCCATGCAAGCAAGTGTCTGGGACTCTGAATCCAGAGGACTGCACACTTCGGGGTGGGATAAATAGTGGCAGTGCAAATGCCAGATAGATACGTTTCCTTTCTTTCTGTGTACTTTGTTAATTGATTTTATTCACTTTTAATCAGTTAAACCCTGTTCCTTTAAGTTGTTAAGTAAAGGTGTGTTAATTCTAAATCAATCAATTAGATGTGTATTATTTATAATTGTTGTTTTGGAGTTAGATCCAGATTATTACTGGAATAGTTTTATTCTTGGAGGCTCCCAAGGCACACCATTAAGTGTGTACAGGGCCAGCCAGGTGGAGGCACCGCCATTGTATATTCCTTTAGGGGCAAGAGACTGCAGCAAGGGGGTGGATAGGGAATCTCCAACTAAACAACATCACCACTGGGGTACTCAGGATCTCCTTTTATGTTAAAAACATCAGGTCCCCGAGGCACACAGATGAGTATGGCCTGCTCCCGAGGAACCCAGGGAGGAAAAAGGGGGTTACACCTGTTTTCATAATCTGAAAGTTTATTCAGATTTAAAGAATCTGTTTGTTTTATAGCTATCAAAATACACAATATTTTGCCTCTCACCAACCACAGATACAGATAACAATAGGGAAAATGGAATTGGCTCATGCAAACCATTACACATGCAAGTAGAATTTATTTATGCAAGAAGCCCTACTAAACTCCCTGGGACTGTTCATGGGGGAACTGACTACAAAGATTAGCTCTAAAAAGAGGGAATTTGGTAACTTCTTTGTTGTGTGTGATACAGAATGTCAGAATACATGATCACAAAGGTCCCTTCTGGCCTTAGAATCTATGAACTATTTAAAATTCTCAGACCCCTATGCAGGAATTTCTGGTGGGGATATTTTTTTATAAATGTGGACCACAAGGGTGTGACTGCACCCTTCATGGTCCCCCAAGTAATTGGGAAATCAGCCCCAGCCTTCCCCCAGCCGGCTAGAGCATAGGGGAAGGGAGGCTCAGACAGCAGGCTGCTCCTGCCTTCCCCTGGCCAGCTGGAGCATGCTTACTTGGGGGACCCTGGGAGGTGCTTTCACACCCTTCTAACCCCCTCCCCACCGTGTATGGGCCTGATTCTTGGCTTGGGGTTATGAACAGTTGTCAGGGAGTTGTGACCACCCTGCCTGTGACATATTGCTAAATAGGAACTGAATCACAGCTAGAGTCAATCTAGATTGAGAAAAGTGCTGGGCGGTTCCGGTATGAAAGTGTGAGAACTTGGCAGTAGACAGTTTAAGGCCAAATGTGGATCTCCTACACAGAGTTATTCTAGCAGAATTAATATCTGGTGCCTTAGTCTTTTCACTGTAACTAGAATCCATTTAACACCTCTCCCCTGTAGCTTTCCATCTCAAATTTGCAATATTTTGTTCACAAGGAGGAAAAACAATTAAAATTCATATCTAAATATGTACAATGTCTCCATTTGTCCAGTACTTGCACTGCTTACCCCCAAAAGATTTATTTTTAATTTGTGAGCGTGTGAAGGTATGTTTACAGATCCATTTATAGCAGCAGCCAGATGAACACAAAATCCCACTCTCAGGTGGCATCTTCCAATTTGGGTAGTGCCATATGTGACCAACGTATTAGTATTCATGTTTAGCTGTGCTGATGACACTTGACATGTGCAATATATTGGATATTATGAAAACTAAGATTATTTTTCCTCTTAGTTTTATCATGTTCCATACTGATGGCATTTGCAACTTGTTACCAGCCCCGAAAGATAGTGTTAAAGAAAAAAAAATAATGCATTTCCAAATAATGCCACAGTAAGTGTACATGTTCACATGTAAGTACATTTGGAATTACCAAACCTTAATTAAACAGGCATTGGTCACCACTTGCTTTGGATCTACTATGTCCACCAAGGGCTCCTTCATGGCAACATCTCTAATACAGGTCATGTCGAAGCCATACACATTCTCCCACCCTGTCAATGCAAATGGATGTGTCAGAAACAAGAAGGAACATAAATAAATAACTAGATAAATATATCTTTTGCACTTTGAATAGCTGCTTCTATGCCAGAATCTCAAAGCATTTCACAACCAATGAGTTAATTTTCACAACAACCCTGTTGAATAAGTAAGTAGTTTTATTTCCATTGAATAGACCAGGTAACTGAGGCACAAGAAGATCAAGGCCCACAATTTTGAAAGTAGCCTCTTAGTTAATAACTGAGACACCCAAGATCAGTGGACACTTTTGAAGACTTAGGTATTTAAATGAGTTGCACAAAATCACACAGTAAGTCAGCCTAATAGTCAGGAATAGAACTCAGGAGTGCTGGATCCTTGTCCCTTGCTTTGACTTCTAAACAACATTTCATCTCGTAGGCCTTAATCTTGCAAAAAACATGAGTAGCCCCTATTGTTCCAGTGGATTAAGCACGAGAGTAAAGTTATGCATATTTTTAAATACTTGGAGGATCAAGACTTTAAATTCAGGGACGGGTAAAACAGGGTGATTGGATGTGGCCCACAGCTCAACAGGAGCCTGAGCCATGCTCCCTGCCTGCCCTGCCACCCATACACTGCTCAGAGCAGCTCTCTGAATGCTGTGAATCCAGAGAAAGAGGGAGAGGCTTCACACACTACCCCTGCCCCAGCACAATCTTGTAGCTCCCATTGTCCGGTTTCTGGTCAATGGGAGCTACCTGTTTGCAGGACAGGAAGTGCATGAAATACCCCTGGCTCCCTCCCCCCAGGCTCGCAGCATTTAGAGCAGGAGTGGGCAATAATTTTTGATGGAGGGCCACTCCAATATTTTGGAAAGTGGTCGAGGGCTGCACTCTTCCATGATAGTAATAGATGAGATGCAGGGTCTAGGATGGAGGTTGGGTGTAGAAGGGAGCTTGGGGTAAGGGATTGGAGGGCTGAAGGTGGGAAGGAGTTTGGGTGAAGGAGGCAGTTGTGACCTAGGGCAGGGGACTGGAGTGCAGGGGTTTGGGATGTGACCTAGGGAAGGAAGGGATTGTGATCTGGGGCAGGAGATTGGGGTGCCAGATCTGGCAGGGAGTATGGGTGTAAAAGGGGGGCAGAGGGTATGGGTATGTTGATTGGGTAGGCAGAGGGTTGGGGAAGAGAGGGGCTGGGGTGCCACAGGCAGGCTTTTGCCAGGAGACTTACTAGCCAGAAGCCAAACCAGGCTGCCTGCCTGCAGAGCCAAGGCTTTCAGAGCTTAAAATGTTTCCCAGCCAGAGAGCCTGCCTGACCGGCCATGTGCTTGTGTGAATAACTGAGCCCAAGAGAAGGGGTGTGGTTCTTCTTGTCTGCGTGTTATTCAAACAAGCAGCTCCCATTGGCCAGTTTCTGGCCAGAACCCGGCCAATGGGATTGTGCTTGGGGAGGGGGCAGCTCCTGAAGCTTTCTCCCTTCCCCTCCAGTTTTGAAGCAGAAATGGGGCCCGGCAGCCATGTTTCTGAGCAGCATGTGGAGAAGTGGGGCAAGCAGGGGAGCCTGCCTGGGACTCCCCGCTGCCTCCATGGGTTGAATCTGGTGGCTTGGTGGACAGGATCCAGCCCGTGGGCCATATTTTGCCCAGGCCTGCTTTAGAGCAGCACAAACCCCCTGCCCCAGCTGCTCTGAGCCACATGTGTGGGCATGGCAGGCAGGGAGTCTAGTTGAGGAACCTGCTGGGCTGCTGGTTGGGAGCCACCTAGGTAAGTGCCTCCCAGCCAGAGCCTGCCTCTGGCATCCCAGTCCCTCTCTTCTCCCCCACCCTCTGCCTCCCTCCTGCCCCCCAGATCCTCCACCCCAATCCCCAGTACCCCCTCCTGCAGCCCTGCCCGAGGTCACAACCACCTCCCAGATCCTGACCCCCCTCCTACACCCTTCGTCCAGGTCAGAATCCTCGCTTGCACCCATGCCCATCCCCCTCCAGCACCCATAACCCCTTCATTCACCTCAGTCTCCTGCCCAAGGTCACAACCCCCTCCTTCACCCAAACTCCCTCTCATATCCCCAATCCCTATCCCAAGCTCCCTTCTGCACACAACCTTCATCACAGATCCTGCACCTCTTCCATTAATATGGAAAAGGGCAGCTCTTGACCACTTACCAAATTCTTGTAGTGGTCCCCCATCAAAAATGTTTGCCCACCTTTGCCTTAATGCAAGTACATCCTGACAGAATGCCTTCTAAAAAGCTTGCAAGCTGTGTTGAGCTTACTGGGTATTTGAACTGTTCTGATGACTGTACCAGTAAGTGCCTTTTATCTTGCTGAGTTTCTTTCTTTGAACAAATGATCCCCTAGGGGGAAAGTACATTGGCTCTGCTCTTACGGTTGACATTTCTTTGTGAAAAAATACAAAACTGTTACATTTTGTGGATTTGTTTTTCAAAATCAAAATCATATTATACTCTCCTGAACCAGGTGAGTCAAATTCCATTAAACAAATCAGAGTGCCCCATTAAAAGTCTAAGCTGAAAGTTACAAAAGTCATTTGGGCTACAGTAGGTGCTGAGTAGAAGAATGGCTGGGAAGGTACTCTGAGCATTTAAATATTATTATGCATGAGAACAAGCAAGGTAAATTGACAATCTGTGGTAGGGAACAGATTTACAAAAGCTTCTCAGAGCACAGCAGTTGAGTTCTTGGAATTCCCAGGAGGGTCAGAATCGGCAGGTCAAGGTTAGCAGGCAAGATTCGATGGTGCAACATATCTGGCAAAGACGTGTCCTTTTGGTAATGGTATCCCAATTTGCTCACATTTCGGGATCAGAGGTAACATCTGCAAATCTTTTTTTCTTTTCACCCTCTTGTGCTTTCTATCCTTAGTCACCCAATATTAGTAATTTCTGAAAGCCCCAGCTCCTTGAGTCATACTACCAGGCTACATCTACACGACAGGGTTTTTGTGCAAGAAGCTTTTTGCGGAAGAGATCTTCGCAAAAACTTATTGCGTAAGAGCACATCCACACTACAAAAGCGCATTACAAAAGCGATGTGCTTTTACACAAGAGAGCATCCAGACTGCATGGATGTTCTCTCGAAAGAAAGCTCTGATTGCCATTCACAGAATAGCCACCAGAGCACCTGTGCCTTTTTTGACTGGCTCTTTTTGTGCAAACCCCCCCATTTGCCCATCCACACACAACTTTTTGTGCAAGAACTCTTGCTCAAAAAGGAGTTATTCCTCGTAGAAAGAGGAATACCATGCTGCAAAACCCCCTCTGTTCTTTTGATTTACTGTAAACTTACTTGCTCACAAACGCACTTGAGGTGTGGACGCTCTGTGGGTTTTTGCGTAAAAATGGCCATTTTTGCGCAAAAACCCTGTAGTGTAGACGTAGCCCAAGAGAAGAATCTCAGCTTTCATTTTAAGTGCCAAGTTCACAGCCCTTGTGATTCCAGAAAAAGAGCTGCAGTTGGCATGTGACAGACTCTGTTTCCTATCTCAAGAACAACAAAATGATGGGGAGAAATAAAAGTGAAGTGAGATGGAAATCTATAGGAGAGAAAAGCGTGGTGCAAGAAGAGGTTGGGACAGAAAGGAGTAATGAAGACAGAGAAAGGGGAAAAACTGATAGTATATATAAGGAACGTCTACGCTACAGCGTTATTTTGAAATGATTCACCTTATTTTGAAATAAGGCGAGCATCTGCACAGCAAGCCTGTTATTTTGAAACTATTTCAAAATAATGGGCTTCTTATTCTGGAACAATAAACCCTCATTTCATGAGCAATAATGCCTACTTCCAATTTGCTATTTCGAAATAGTGCTAGGGTGGATGCTCTACTGCTGCTATTTCTAAATTGCTCCTTCCCAGGGCCATTCAAAGTAATTACTCCCCGGTGCTTCCTGGGCTCTAAATTGAAGAAGTGCATCCACGTGAAGGGAGCCTGCCATGGACTAATTTCGAGGCTTCCCTGTAGTGTGGGCGTGCTTATATTGAAATAGTTATTTCGGGAGTTATTATTCCAAAATAACTTATTTCGAAATACCCTTGGGGTGTGGACATACCCATAGAGAAGAAAGATGACATCAGAAAAGAAAAATGTTTTGAAGGAAAATAGGCTTCAGGGACAGGTGAGAACCAGACCCTTTTAACAGGGATGAAAAAACATACAGAAAAATAAACAAGGAAAAACAAGGATACTGACTATACCCGAAGAAAAGATATCTAAACATAAAAGGGAAAGTAGAAAACAGGAAGGAAAAAGAAGGCAAAAAAGTGGGAGGTGCTTTTCAGGATGACGGGTAGCCAGTTATGTTATTTTACATGAAGTGTTCTTCATGCAGCATTTTGTAACTATGAATTTATGAGTTTTTTCTGCTTCTTCAACAACAAAATCTGAAAATATTCCTGGCTTTGGACAAGGAGGAGATGACAACCGCTTTGGATGTCACAGATCAGTAGTTCTCAGCCAGGAGTATGGGTGCCTGTGGGGGTACACAGGTCTTCCGGGGGTACATCAGCTCATCAAGATATTTGCCTAGTGTTTTTTAACAGGCTACATAAAAAGCAATAGCAAAGCCAGTACAAACTACAATTTTATACAGAGACTTATTTATACTGCTCAGTATGCTATATGCTGAAATGTAAGTACTGTACAATGTTTATATGCCAATTGATTTATTTTATAAATTATAACTATGTGGTAGAAGTGAGACAGTAAGCAATTTTTCAGTAACAGAGTTCTGTGACACTTTTGTATTTTTTGTCTGATTCTGTAAACAGGTTATTTTTAATTAAGGTGAAAGTTGGGGTATGCAAGACAAATCATACTCCTGAAAGGGTTACAATAATCTGGAAAGGTTGAGAGCCACTGTTATAGATGACCCTTGTAATAAATACTATTTGTGATGCTAATGATTCCTGTTGAGCTCAGTGGGAGTTATTTGTATCCTCTGATGGAAGAACAAGGCCCCCCAAGACTGGACTTTAGTCAGAGACAAATCAATATATATATTTTTTGAAAGTTGTCAAGCTGTAAAACTAGAATGAAGCAGATGAGGGATAAAGGGAAGTTGTATGTGGGGCTTGGGTTGGGGTGTAATTGAGCTCACTAGTTCTTTTCCAAGCTCCTCTATTTCACATGGCCCTAATAAGTAGAGCCAGTTGGAAATTTTCCAGTGAAACATTTTTTTTTTGAGAGAAAAGATCTTTGCAGCCCAAATAAAAATGTCTTGGAAAAATTTTTGGTCAAAAATTTCTAAGAAAAATGTTTATTTTAGTTGAAAAATGTAGGAAATATTCACATTGTTTACAAAAAAACTTATTGAAAACTTTTGTTGAGTGGCAGAAAAGTCAACTCTACTCGTGCCTTTTTTTTTTTCCAGTGGAAAAAAGAGGTTTTTAAAGTAAAATTATGGTTTTTTCCCCTATCACAGTAAGATGAAAAATTAGGTTTAGATTTTTTTTTTTCAGAAATAAATTCACAGAAAACTTTGGACAAGTAAAATTCATTTTTTAAAAATGTGGAATATATTTCTTGACCAGCTCCACCAATAAACATTCACACTTATAGAGGTTGCTTCTTTTAAAGATTTTAAGTTCCTTTGAAAACTGTTAATGTTACAGCTGTACTCACTAGAAGGCTAAGAACAGGGAACAGTATAAATTTCACCTGAGTGCTGCCTCTAGGCAACCATGACACTGCATACCTCGGGCAGTCAAAAGTATAGATATTTATGATAATTGTTCTAGATAACACAATGGAATGATGTCATTTAAAAACACCCTCTAAAATCCAGGAAGTTCATATTTAGGGGAAGATTTCAGGGATTGTTGTGGAGACCAGAAGCAACAATTAGACATTCAACCTAAACAAATACAGGGGAAAGAATGATTCCCTTCCCCCCCCCGCCACACACACACACAAAATTGAAATTAAAGGAGAGCTATGGGCTTGATGGAATGTGACAATGAAATCAAGAGACTATAATATGTACACAAAGGGCTTGCTTCTGTTCTCATTGACCAATGATCCCCTCTAATTTATAACATCCATGCATGGAATACATTTTATGTGCACCAAGGCAGTGCATATATATTTTCAAAGCTGCTGAGACTAATAAAACACCTAGCAAGCAACGGCTTTAACTTTCGGCCATATGTTCAACTGGTGTAAATCAGCCACTTCTGCTGACAGGCCCATACACTGGAATTTCTGTGGGGGATGCTTTTTTTGTAAATGTGGACTGCAAAGGTGTGAATTCACCCTCCTGGTTCCCCAAGTAAGCATGCTCCAGCTGGCCAGGGGAAGGTAGGAGCAGCACACTGCCCGAGCCTCCATCCCCCCATGCTCTGACCAGCCAGGGGAAGGCTGGGGCTGACTGCCTCCCCTAGGAGTGAAGCCCAGCCTGGACTCGCTCTTGGGGCTTGGGGGTGGGGGGGAGCAAAATCAGCCCCAGCCTTCCCCTGGCAGGTCAGAGCATGGGGGAAGGAGGCTCCGGCAGCGCGCTGCTCCTATCTTCCCCTGGCCAGCCAAGCAGCTTACTTGGGAGACCATGGGAGGAGGGTGTCCAAACCCTTTGAAGCTCCCCCTGCATATGGGCCTGAGTGAAGTCAACAGAGCTGTGTTGATTTACACCACCTGAAGATCCAGACTATTAAAACCAAAAGCAATTCTTTAAATGGCAGGTTGCAAATAATGCACCAAATGTAAGAAAGCCACGTGAGGGTTGTCTTCTCCAACCTCACACTAGTGTTAACTAGGAGTAACTCCAGTGAAATCACACTGGTGTAAAATTAAGACAAGGGAAAGGAGAATCACATCCAATGTATCTATTAGGAACAGTCCACACACAATGTAAATGGGGAAATAAAAAATATTTTCATGGAGCTGATCACAGAGGAGGAATATATTAGACTTGTACTTACAATGAATTTTGAAGTCCTTGTACTGTCTGTCTTCAATTGCTACCACGTACAAAGCAGCCCGGTCTGGAAACATAAGCCCTCCAGGTTTCTGTTGATGAATTGTGGGGAAATGGATCTCGTAATCTATTCACCTGACAAAGACATCACATTTTGAACTGCACATACAAAAACCAGACAAGCACCCCCCTGCATGCCTTTATTGATCTCCTTCAGATTGTCACATCAGTTTTACTATCTCAGAGATTCTTGCACCTGCAGCAATGTTGTTAGATAAATAGCATCTATTGGAATTGTACCAGCTGCCACTCAAAAGAAAAGCTTATTTTTACAATTAAATGTCTCCCAGTTTCCTGAGCACCCATTGCTAATTTTTCTCTTGAAGCCTAAAAAAAGGCACTAGAACATAACGATGCCGTTTTGATGGTGGTGTAGTAGAAGGGGCGGGCTCACAACTGGAAAATAAATGACCAGACCTCCAGCAAGGAGTATGACATGCAGAGCACCTACCAGCCACTTGTCTCGTGCAAAGATGACTGTATTTAGCATTGACTCATAGAAAAGACAGTAACCCATCCATTCACTGATGATGATGTCTACTTTATCCACAGGCAGTTCAACTTCTTCCACTTTACCTTTAAATATTGTGATGACTGAAAAAAGAATCCAAAAGAAATATGTTTCACATAATAAAAGCCTGTTTGGAAGTACCTCACTAGTGCAAGTTATTTTACCCCTGCTTTTCATTTTGATTTCAATATATGGGCCCGATTCTGCTCTCACAGCAGTGTAGGTCGGGAGTGGCTCCACTCAAGTTCATGAAGCTTCGCTAGTTAAAAAAAGTATACGAGAGATGTGGATCAGGCCCTGTGGACTATATAATAAACAGAGAATCCTTAGGGCACGTCTATGGTGCACGCTCCTTTTGTCAGCATGGAGAGTCCATACACTATGTGCTCTCCCTCTTCCCCCCAGTATAGGTATATATACTTATTGGTGCAGACGGTGTGAGGCACAGCTTAGGCAAGTAAAGATATGCCAGACCCTTAGTGTATCCACCCCACATGGTTTCTACATGTCTAAGCAATGCCTTCCCCTATTTTTAGCTCTTCATTGTCCAGCTGGCTCCTGGTTTCTGGAGTCTTTCCCCGCCACAGGAAGCTACATACCGTAGTGTGACACAGCCTGCTTTTCACTATGGCAAGTAGCCACATGTACCCTACATATCACTGACAGTGGTGTGCCCTGTAGATATACCCTTATTAGCAATATAGAGACTCTGTCAAGATAAAAAGTATGTATTTAAAAAAAAACATTCCTTACCTGTTACAACATCTTAGGTTACCAGCCCTTTGGAAGCTGGTATATGTTAAAATAGTGGGATGTAAAAAATTCATCTAAAACCCTGGATACACCCAACCTCAGGCTCTGTTTGGTTTCTAGTGTTATTCGCCAGCTCGTCAGCCCAAGTCTATCAACATTCATAGAACCAGAAATTGAGTTTGATCTCACATTGACTTTGTGTGTGTTTATCTTCATTGACTTCAATGGAGTTACTCCTGATTTACATTGATACTGTACTTATAAATGGGATTTACATTGGGCACATTACAATTTACACTACTCTAACCCACCCCCGCTATCCTGCCCTCTCTCACACAGGCACATTTCCTACTCCCAACCTCAGTCTGCCCTTAAGCTGCCTTTTTCCAGATCCATTTGCAGCTCTATCGGAAGGCTTTCTGGCAGCACAAGATGTCTTCCACCCTATCTTCCATCTTTGAAAGTGCTGGTATGTCCCTCACTGCCACTACCAATTCACCAAAGTCTTCAAATCAGTAGGCAAGAAATGGCTCGAACCTCCATGTTCACAAAGCAGCAGAAAGGAGCAAATAGGGAAAAGACTCTTGTATTGAAGATTACTTAAAGTTTAGCTGGAATTTAACTGAGCTGATTCTCCTTCTTTAATGATACCTTTTGCATCACATTTCTAAATTCCATGCTTTATGCCTGCAGAATTGAGTTAAGGGAGGAAAAGGATTGTCTAACTTTTTACACAAATTCTTTCTTATATCTAGCAACTTCCAGGAAGAACCCATTTGTGATTTCTGATGCCAACAAAAGAAATGATAAAAATCCATTGAGGTTTCAGTTATTGAAGTGTAATTTTATTTTTGAACACAGGCTGGCAATCCCTTTTCATTCTGGCCTTGTCCACACTATGATGGACAACCATAGTATGAGCAAGGCGTTAAACTGAACAATTTAGAGGGAAAAAAAGGTTTCACAAATGAGAAGAGAATTAATCCTGACATCCAAACGATTCTCATACTGAGACAACACATCTGATTTTTCTGTCAATCAACACATTTTTTGGAATAATAATGTCTTCAATTAACAACTTCAATCTGTGCAGCCATCCCTGACATAGGTACATTTTGTAACTTCAATTCTTTTTGAAGCATGCATTGTTCCTCTCTGTCTATCCATGATTGGTAGACATTATGAGCTTTTGCTTTCCTGGCAAATTGAGAAGGAATGTGAAGTATCAAGGAAGAAGATTTATTCATACATGCCATCTTCTTCATCATGTCCCCTCCATGTTTGTGCTCCCTACAGGCCAAAAAGGAAGTTGTTGAATCCACTGATAAAATGGAAAGCTCCAGTACAAAGAATTCTGTTTTCATGATCTTTGATATATTTTTTGGCTTATTTGTGTTTAATTCCCATCTCCAGGGCGTCAGCATGATGAGATTTTGATACCTTGTCATTCCTGCTAATGCCTCAGTTTTTACAATTGGTTGTCTGATGCATGGGTTGGAAGTCAAGCAGGGTAGATGATCAGGAAAGTCTAGAACGAAGGGCAAGCCAGAACACGGATCAGAGGAAGGTGATGGAGAGCAGATGTCCAGAAGGAGAGGAGGAGGAGGAAATTAGCAGCGAGTGAGGGCTGAGACAAGTTTCAGAGAGCTCAGGGAGCTAGGAAAGGGTTGGGTCTCATGTCAGTAGGAAAGCAAAGGAGCAGCGGGTCATTAATGTAGGATTATTTAATGTCACTTTGACATCCCCAGCAAGTGATGTGACAAAGTTTTTTTTAAAACAAATGAAGGTTTAACTTCTCTAACATCACAAGTTGGGAACTCTCCTGCTTTGTTTGTTTATGTCTGAGGGGGAGAATTGCAGGTTACAAAACCACATCTATTTCTTAAGCCTTTTCTTCAATGATGGAAATGTTAAGGATGTTACAGCAAAGTGTTTTCAGCTTACTCCCAAAATTCTGAACTTTAACTCACTTTCCCCAAACAGAGAGAAATACAGAAAACATGGATGAAGAAGGAAAAGAAGATTATCTTCTCGTGAGTAAGAAAATATACTGCAAATGGTAAAGCATGGTCAGTTGAATTGGACTTAATTAGAATTGGTTAAAAATATTTAAGCGAAAAGGGGTTTTTTCCATCTCCAAATGAGATTTAAGAAAACACACACATATATCCTGTTGACTTCTTGATAATTCTTGCTTTTTGCAACATTTTTCATGCCATTTTAATTGAAATTACAATTGAAAAATATATACAATACTAGTGGTATGATCATTAGAATATTTTGTTTACCGAGAGCCTATTTTTCAGTAGATTAAAATTTGTCATAATTGTTTTGTTTTCTATAAAAGATTCAACAAAATTCATGACAATTTTTAAAAATGTATCCATTTAAAACCCAGAAAAAAGAAAACAACTTCAGCATCTGACTGGACCATTTGTGGTCACTTTAGGAAAGCTTGATTGAAGTTGTAGTTCCATTGTTAGACAAAGTTTTCCCGGCCGGAAAAATGAGCAGGCAAAATGAAATCTTGGACCTGCTAATATATGTTATAAAATCTGGGTTGATATCCTGGCCCCACTGAAATGAACTGGAGTTTGCCATTGACTTCAGTGGAGCTAGGATTACACACTTAGGGTACGTCTACACAGCAGCATTATTTTGGAATAAGTGACGTTATTCCAAAATAATATAGTGCATGTCTACCCAGCAAGCCTTTATTTTGAAATAATGTCGAGCTGAAGGACTTCTTACTCTGACTCATGATTACTCTCATTTCACGAGGAGTAAGGGAAGTTGAAGGAAGAATGTTCTTCCTTCGACTTCCTGCTGTGTAAACAGCGCCGAAAGCCGAATTAAGCTATTTTGACTTGAGCTACACAATTGATGTAGCTGAAGTTGAATTGCTTAATTTGACTTTAGCCCTGCTGTGTAGACGTACCCTTAATGTTCAGTAGGTTGGAGAGGAGACACATAAGTTGAAATGGAAAAGAACAGACACAAAACAGAAGCAAAGATAAGACCAGCACTTTCTGAGTTCATCTTGGATTTTATCATTCTCCATCCTTGGTAAACTACTAGCCTGTTTACAGCCATTCTTTCAGAATTTTCCAATAGTGCTTACTTAAAATCAAGTAAACTTGAAGAAACCCGAAACAAATCAGAGCCCAGCTCTCAAAACAAAGTTCAGACAAGTTTCCAGCATTCAATGGACAGTTCTTAGCATGACTCTGGTTAACTGATTTAATTGTTAAAGCACAAGTCCACAATGCATAGCTTTAAATCTATTAGAGTCTCTTTCTAAAAGTAGACCAAGTGGGATGGTCCATGATCAAAACAGAGGTAATAATTAAGGAGCAGGAAAGAGGAACTGAGAACATGCATCCTTACACTTAAATTACCATATGAAGCCATAGCATCATCTCATACAGACATACAACCTGATAGTGATCTCACATCATCATTGGCAAAGGGGTACAGCTCCTTTGGCTTCAGTGGATTTACTCCACACATGCATTAACTTTTCAAGCAGTATTTCATCTCCACACGAGGAGAATCCGGTCCATTTTCTTTAAAAATCCTGGCCAGCTCATTCAACATAAAGCAGTAATTTTATCTCCATGGAACACAAACATAGGAGCCTGCACAAACACCTGCCCTGCTTTTCAAAATCATCTGCTTCTTGACAGAGTCTTTCACAACACATTGGCACCTCACTCAGAATCTGCTAGCAGTTTTTGGACTTGGCTGCCTTTCCTCAGCTATCTACAGTAACTGTTTTCAAAAACATTCCTGTCAGGTGTTTTGTCAGCAGCGCACTAGGTTCAAGGAGCTTAGAAGGTTATTAAGTTCAGAGTGTCTGCAGACCTAACTTGCAGATGGCAGGGAGGACACACAGTGAAGTTTGTTTGTTTTTGCTCAAAAAACTCATGGAACATCCACACCTCAAGCATGTTTTTGCACAAGAAAACGTACAGTGAATTGACAGAACAGAGGGGCTATTGCAGTATAGATATTCCTCTTTCTATGAGGAATAAATCCTTTTTGCACAAGAGCTCTTGTGCAAAAAGGTGTGTGTAGACGGGGAAAAGTGGTTTTTTGTGCAAAAGTAGCCTATCAAAAGAAGATCTCTTCCACAAAAGGCTTCTTGCACAAGAAGCCTGCAGTGTGGACTTAGAGAGGGGGAAATCGTATCACCTAGATCAACAATATAATAACAGGCCAGACCATCCCCTCTGGCAGTAAGACTGAGTGAAGGGAGGTAGAAATTTGATTCTGAAGATGAAGTTGGTCCATCTGAACCAAAACCAAGACCCTGTGTTTCCACACCAATGTGAATAAAGAGTAGTATCAGTGAGAGCCATTACTTTATATTGGTGGAAAATCAATGATCTCAAAATGAAGGCCAAAATGTATAAACTGAGCTTGTTTCTTCTTTGCCTTACACTAGGAAGGGAAGAAGAATGGTTTGTAACAAGCAAGGCAATTAACAGGAGCATTGAATATGAAGCAGAGCCCCTACTTTGTCTTCTTAGTTGCTTTTCCTGTTACAATCCCTGCCCAACACACAGACTCACACACTTATTCTAACTCTTTAGAGTTTGTTGAACCCATTTTGAATACCCGTTGAATGGAAAATCAGGGCAAGTGACACTGTTTTACACTTGCAGGGTATTTTCTACCTTTCTACAGTATGCAACTCTCATATCCCACTGTAGCAGAAGTGCACTTTTGCTACCATAGTGTTTTGCTGATACAAAGCACTTTAAGGTTCAGTTATTTGAGTTTCAATACAAGTAATGTACATGAATCATACCTAGTTAAGGACACTCTTGTATATTCCCTGTATGATCCTTATGTCATGTATACAGGATCCATGCACTTTCACCTGTATGGGCCACTGGGAACAACACTCAGAGCAGCTTTGAATATAGCCCACATTTGTCATTTGTACTCATTCCCTCTGGTAGCAAGTGCTCTCTTGTTTTTTCCTGAGCACAGGGTGAACTCTAAATCTTACAAAATCATTAGGCAACTCTTATTTGAAAAAGGATCAAAACAACCTTGACTCATGCTAAACATGTTTCAAAGGGGCTTTGATTATGCAGAAATACACATTAGATGTATATTCCATTTGCCTTCACTTAAGTTACATCCCACCTAAGCTTTCAATTTAATATACCTACCTCCCAGCACTGTGAGATATACAAGCTAGATTGGAACAACCTACACATTCTTTCCCACTGACGCTCCTAATTCAAAGGTGTACTCCTCTCTAAATACTCTCTCACTCGCTTTCTTTTTTTAACCAAGAATGGAAACAGAAGTGGTGAGGTGAATCACATAAGCTAATTATATTCACAATACCATGTGGGTTAAATAGCTCCTTTGGTTTGAATAGGCCTAAGTTTACAGCAAAATGCAGCCTTGATCTGTTATCATAATAGCCAGTACACATAAAAAGCGCTTCAATTTAGTTCTCTGAAAGGACATAAGTAAGCTCTGATTCTCCTCTCACTTTCACAGGTGAAAACAGGAGTAACTTATTAAAGTCAGTGGAATTGCACTATGGCAAGGGTTCTCAAACTTTGTGATACCGCGACCCCCCTAAAATGCTAAATTAATTTGTGTGACCCCCCCCCACCCTCACTGCTCCAAAGTTGTTAAGCACACACAAAAAAAGGGGGGGGGAGCCAAAGTTGTTAGGCAAAAGTTGCACCACTTTGTCCAGTTTGGGACTGCACACTAACCACCAATGCACCCACCCCTCCCCCTGAGCCATGCCCCCCAGTCTCCCCATCCTAATGCACTCACCACTGCCTCAGAGCCAGGCCCCCCTAGAAGTCCCCCATCCCAGTGCACTCCCCCTTCCCCTGAGACTGGCATCCTCAGCGTCGGGAGCCCCACTCCAATCAAATCTCCCCCCCCGTCCCCCCCCGCCCCGCAGAGCCAGGCACGGAGGAACAATCTGACTTTTAAAGTGGCTGCTCCTGCCGCCCGGCTCGGCTGCCTCAGCTTGCAGCTTGTAGGGGAGGCTTCACGTGGCCAGCTGCCGGTCTCTGCTGGTCACATGGGCCAGAGCAGCATGCGCTCCGCTCCCACCCAGCCCGGCGCCCCCCTAGCAGCACCCGGCAACTGCCCCCTCCTGCCCCCCTTCACTAGACTCTGTGGCGCTCCTCGCTCCCCAGCCCTCGCCAGTTGCGGCAGCGGTCCGAGTGAAAACCGGACACCTGGCAACTGAGATGCCGGAGAGAGACAAATTTTTGCATAAAAAAACCGGATCCAGCTGTGACCCCCCTGTAAGTTGTTTGCGACCCCCCCTGAGGGTCGTGACCCACAGTTTGAGAAACACTGCACTATGGTATTGTATAAATGAGAGCATATATATTTTACTTACAGTAATGCTAGAAGTGACCCAGATTTGGTTGCATTATTTGTTACAAATAATCAGCTTATTTTGTAGTTAGAAAATCAATCACAAATGAGTTCTGCCTTTCTCCAGAAATATTCATTATGGGTAAGTTTTCTTCCAGATTGAATAAATAATGTTTCAAACTGTGGGTTGTTTGAAGACTGCTCTGTTTGCTACAATGCACCCTTCATGTTTTGAGATTAGTTACTGAAGAGACATTGCACTTCATTGTACTGGACAACTGAAATGGATGAAACAGGAGAATAAAAAATGTAGTGGTTAGAGATGAATGCGATTTCCTATATTACATTTTATATAAATCATTATTTGTGCTAAAATGTGTGGAACTTTTAGGATCCACAGAAACTTTTCTGAATACATAGCACTAGTACAAATACTTCTGCATACTAAGTAATAGGACCTCATGAATCTTAGCAAACAGAATTAATTGTTTTTATTCACAAAAACAATCACATTGCTACTGTTTGGCCAGCCTGAAGTTAAACTGTGTGATAATGAAATGGTGTGCTAGACGATTTCAAAAACTTGGCATGGGAAAACTAGGTTCCAAAATATGTTTGCCTGTATCATTTTGGATAACAATGAAGCTAACACAAGTTTAATGTCCCATTTAAACTCTATTTTAGGTTTAAACAAAGCACCCTTCCAGAAGATGCTTGCTATAGTCATCATTTTCATCAATACTCAGGTACCCTACTTCTATCACTAGTCAAAATGGTCCTGATGATTCCTTTGGGGTGAATTTTAGCACTGTTGACAGCTGCCAAAATTACAGGCCTGGAGACTAAAATCTTCTATTTTTACACACACACACACACACACACACACACACACACACACACACACACACACACACACACACACAACTATAAGACAGACACCTTAACAAGGCATAGTGCAAGGGAAGTTTGCACACACACACACACACACACTACTATAAGACTAAGACACCTTCACAAGGCATAGTGCAAGGGAAGTTTGCATTGCCATTGTCTCTGTTGTACCTAATTTTTGGTAAACAGCTGTCAGTTCAGCACCTTTCACTGGCTCTAAATTCACTTTAAAGATTTTTTTTTTTAATGTAAAGCTTCTATAAATTTTAGGAGAGAAGAACTGGATCCTTGGAGTCAGGGCTTGGTCTTATTTACATCAGTGTAAATCTGGAGATAGTCCGTTGACTTCATTGGAGTGACTCCAGATTTACACTCGTGCATCCGGGAGCCCTTGGACTGTCTGAGAATAATATATATTGCTAAACAAAGAAAGAGGGTTTTGCTTTGGGCTTTACACTGGTGTGAAATAATTGTCAGTGGTGCTATTTTGAATTTCCAGCTGTTAGCGACAGCATAATTAAGCCAAAATTGTTCATTATGGAAGATCATACCTTCATAGAGATTACAGATGGATCTAGCTGCAAAAAGGGAATTTTCCTAATCACAGAAACCCATAGAGCAGGTTTGTAGGAGTCCTGTTTCATTATCATATTTCTGAACATAAACTAGAAATAGGTCTGAATCAATATACAAAACCAACACCTTGCAAGCATTGAGTGTGTGTGACAGGGCGTTTGCCCTGAACTGGCCCTTTAAGGGCAAAACCCCACCCTAAGTGAGGGCTGACAGTGAAGCCCCAGCTGAGGCAGCTCAGCTAATGAGGGCCCAGCTGGGGGCTATATAAAGAAGGACTCCTGGAGGGAAGAGAACTGACTGCTGCTGTGGCTGGAGAGCAGTAGGGACCTGACTGCCAGGGAAGCGGGAGGCTTCCTGGAGGTAGAGCAGAGCTGGGAAACGAAGGCAGGGCTTGGGAGACTCTGGCCAAGTAAGCCCCTAGGCTGCAAGGCCTGACGCTACTGGGGCTGCAGAAGGCAGCCATGGTAGGCAAGGCTGCGAGAGGCAGCCACGGTTGGGAGAGACAGCAGGTCCACACCCCTTTGCCAGTGATGAGTGGCCGTTACAGACTGCAGTCTGCCCCCGGAGGGAGGGGATAGATGAAGACTAGCAGTGGGTCACTGAGGCAAGGTGGGTACAGGGGAACTGGGTGTTCCCGGGGAGAAGAACTGGGGGTTCCCGGGAGAAGGGAGGACCCTGGAGTGTGCAGTAAACAACATCCCCCAGAAAGGGAGCGCAGAGAGACTGGAGTGGGCACTGCCGGAGGGCAGTGTCCTGAAGAGGATGCCGTGGTTAAAGGAGGACATGGGGAGATACCAGCTGGAGGAAGGCGCCCAATGAAACAATGAGCTAATTCCCCAAGGCAACCAGCTGAAGGTGCCATGCTGGTGAGTCTGCCCCGTAACAGTGTGCTTGAAATCTAAACCAAGTTCTAGATTCGACTTTTTCAAATAGCCCCATCTTGATAGTAGACTGAACACACACAACACACTGAGCTGAACATCCAGGAACTCTGTGAAATGTGTATCCAAATTTTTGCACCTTGAGTCTCCATGCTGAAGAGGAAACGGGATTAGAATGAATGTAAAGGGGGTTCTTTACTGAGGCTACTAGATATGGACTACCCTGTGGCTCTCCCTAGTTCTGTAGCTCCCAGACTGTCCAGTGTAGTTTCACCAGACACCACTCCCTAAATCCGTCTCGGTTAAGGAATCATGGGAAGGATGGCTGACTACATGGCAGAAACTGGTGCAGCTGCTTTTAACATTTAAAGACTAGCCTGGCAATCCTTCCTCTGGAAACCTACGGTTCAAGTCAATGAGAGTTTTACTGGTCGGCAGAGAAGAGAGTGCACTGCCAGCAGAGTGTTCTCTAAGTCTGTCTTCCCTGCCGAGCTAGCCTGAGCTCTAAACTGAGTGTTTACCTTAACCCCCTGCTGTCAACACAGAAACTCTTACTCAGGCTGGAGGACACTTGAGCATTGGGATAGGATACACTGCTGGGTTTGAGCTCAGCATGATGATGAAGATGAGGAGGAGGAGGATGGACCATCACTTGTTGCCGAGTATGATCATCTTCCATGGGAGTTGTGGACCCGCAGGTGGCTGATAAGGCTGATCCTTGAACCACACGTTCTATTACAGTGAGGACAGATGTTTCCAGGTGCAGCAGGAAGCTGCTGACCATGATTGGAAGCCAGTCTCTCCTTCCTCCTGCGCCTCCTCTCCTCCTCAGCTTGTCTGTGGACAAACTCAAAATGCAGGGAACCATTGCGTAGAACTTGTCTCCATTTTGAGCGATCCTGAGCGAGTGTCTCCCAAGTGTCAATGTTGTACTTCTTTAAGAGATCCTTTAGCAAGTCTTTATAACACTTCCATTGTCCTCCCATATTACAGTACTGCTCTTTCAGCTGAGAAAACAGGACCTGTTTTCTTGCATCTGAACAAGATGACCAGTCCAGCAAAGCTGCTGATGGATGATCATTGTCTCAATATTGGTTGTCTTTGCCTCTTTGCCTCTTCCAGAACACTGATGTTAGTGCACCTGTCTTCACATTTGATCTTCAAGAACTTGCAGAGGCAGCGTTGGTGATACCTCTCAAGGACTTTCAAGTTATGTCTGTAGGTTGTCCAAGTTTCAGACCCATACAATAGTGTTGGGAGAATGACGGATTGATAAAAAGTTTGGTGTCTGTTCAAATGTCATGATCTTCAAAAATCCTGGGCTATAAATGAGCAAAGGCTGCACTGGCACAGCTCAGATGATGTTGGATTTCCACATCAATATCTATCCTGGATGAAAGACAACTTCCAAGGTAGAGAAAATGATTGACATTCTCCGGTGCCTCACCATTGATTTTAGAAGATGCGGCGCATGATACCTTATTTGGAGAGGGCTGATGGAGCACTTTGGTCATCTTGATGTTGAGGGTGAGACCAAGACATGTGTCAGCAAACACATTCAAGATAGCCAGAAGAACTTTCTCAGAGTGAGGAAAAAACTGCATTGTCATCAGCATACTGAAGTTCCATGATAAATGTGGTGGAAATCTTATCTTAGCTTTCAGTCTGCTAAGCCTAAACAGCTTTCCATCCATTCTGTAGATGATTTCAATGCCAACTAGGAGCTTCCCAGCAATTAGGTTGAAAATGACGGCAATAAAGATGTTGAACATGGTTGGGGTGATGATACAGTCCTTTTTGACTCCTATTTGTACTTTGAAAGGTTCACTCTGGGAGCCAGTGCTGCTCAGAACAGTCACTTTCATGTTGTCATAAAGCAACTTTAGGGCATTGATGTATTTATCAGGACATCCAATCAGCATAGGCTTCAGTTTGTGTGTCTCCTCAGCCCAGGTTGGCCATCCATTTACTTTGCAGCGAGGACACAAGATGATCAAGTCCTCCATTGCATTCCCACTATTCCACCTCAGCCCTGTTTTCTTGCTCTCTGCCTCCTCCCTTCTTCTGCACTAGAAGTTGCCTACACTAGCGTCACATTAAAACCCCACCTTGCCTGCTACATGTATGCAATGCTTTCACAGATTTAAATAGACATGCCCACATGAGAAATCCCCACCCCCTGCAAGAGCTGACTGCTGGGCCAACGCTGACTGCTGCATCTTAGCCACTGCAACTTAGCAGCAGCTGGCAACAGCACAGGTTAGTACAATGCTAAGGACATGACATCCTGTAGCTAAAAGCCTACTCCAGCACATGGACACTTAGCACAACACCTGTGTGGATGCAGCTACGTGCATCTGGGATAGGGCTTTGCACTAGGGAAACCTCTACTAGGACAAGCCTAGTATTGTATCACTCTGCAATGAAGACATTATTTTCCATGAGGGGCCCCTTGATTCCTGAACTCGTCCCCAGTCCCAATTTGAAAAGCCTCGGGGGATCAATGAAGGTAGCGTTTGGGTTCAATTTTGCTACATTGAATTACCAGCTAGTTAGGTTCATTTACTTTTATTAAAAATAAGCATTGATGTGCTCCTGGGTGATTATTCCAGGGTGAAATGTGATTCTCTGTACTTGCCCAGGTGCCTAGAGCTGTAAATACGTATCTTTGGTTTGCTATTTATATCAAAATAAATAAATCAGCTCTATGTCCCAACCCATCCATTATGTCAGCTACACAACAGAAATCAATCAGAGTGCAGGCTCCAGTCTGCCACCATTTTTCACAGAAACTATTCTTAGAAGTCTTACTGTTGTCCAAGTGGTTCGCCTTGATAATTTTTTCTGAGTAGTCAGATATACTGGAGCATTCGATCTAAAGAAGAACAGGACAAAGGAGAGCTTTGTGTTAAAGACTTCAGACATATTGAGCAGAAATAAAATCTGTTGAACACAGCAGAATTTGCATGACACATGCAACCACAGCAGATAAATCAAAGTTTTATCTGCAGCCTCGCCATGGGAAGGGTGGCTTGAAAACTGGAAAGTGGTTGTGTAATATGTGAGTTTCTCTAAAACGATGTGCAAATATGAAAGAAAGAGGTCATATGTGATAGACTGCATAGCACATATATTCATACCTTAATTTATCCAAATTACTTCAGAATCTGTTGGAAAATCTGTTGCATTCCTCCACCCCACCTCCTGCCACTTCCCAAAAAAGCCAATCATTAAAAGAACTCAAGAGAATGAAAAGCATGTTGCAAAATTTCCAAACACAGTTGAAAAAATATGCTTCCAAACTGTTCAAGCTGTGTCTGCATCCAAACCATTTCAGTACTTATCTGCTTGGAAAAGCAACTATTCATCAGTTCCATGATTTACCTCCTTTGATTCCAATGTCTATCATTGAAAGGGGATTCAGAAATTTTCATATACAAAATTACTGACTGTACTTTTAAAACAACCTTCAGAATTCTTGTGCCCCCAGGACCTTCTTCTAGCCCTCTCGTGTCCTTTGTCAAATGCTGTGCTGCTTCCCATGTCTGTTTTGGAGACTCAGAGTCAGATTCTGCTCTCACATGGGTTTTACATCCCTGTGACTCCATTGGGACTGGTTATCCTCTCATTGTCATCTATGTATTTCAGCATAGCACTGGAGACTCAGCACCATTGACTTAAGCAGAGTTACTTCTGTGATGTAAATGAGGTCTAAACTTGTCCTTCAGTTAGTTCTTCCTGGCTTGAAAAATGTGCAGACTACAGCTTCCATAGCACATGAGGAGATGGGTGGGGTATAAGCCATCTCTTTTTCTATTCTCCATAGTGGTTTTCCATCATCTCTCAACCCCATTTCCCAATCCTGGCAACCAGGAGCCAGTTAGGCTCTTGGCACAAGTTACAGCAATCACAGAGGAGGTTCCCCTGGTCTCAGATCAGTGAAGCACAGCCCAGTTTGATCCAACCCCATGCAGCCCACCAATATGCCCCGGTGTTGTAGGAGTGGGCACTGGCTTTAAACCACACCAGTGTTAACCAAATGCAAAGGGAATGCCCAGCGGCCTTCTAAGGCTTCTTGCTGGCCACTTTGTGCTACCTGAGCACCACAAATTGGAAGCAAGAATTGGTTTTTCAAACCACAGTTTTAATTCCATATTGGCATGTTGCTGAATCAGATGTAGGAAGGAAAGTAGAGCAGGTATTAAAAAAAAATCTGGCCAATGCAAGTAAGTGGGGTGCCTTATTTAGTAGCTGCTCTCTGTGCTAGCTGGGTAAATGTACTACAGTTCTCAAAATCTTTCAACAAATCCTCACAAGTTGATATTCTATCTATAAATGTCCTTCTGTATTTATGAAACCCATATACACCCTCCATCAACTCTATGTCCTGAGCTTTGCATTTACGCTAATCAAAAGGAAGGATGCATCTGGGGAAAAAACTTTGTTCTGTAACCATCATTTTTGGATTAAGATATACATCCTAGGAAAGAGGACTGTGGAAAAGAATCTAAAAGTCACAGCAGACCACAAGCTAAAAGCCTTGTAACATTGTCGCAAAAAAAGCAAATATCATTCTAGATTATATTAGCAAGAGTGTTGTAAATAAGGCATGAGAAGTAATTCTTCCTCTCTACTCTGTGCAGATCAGGCCTCATTTGGAGAAATGTGTCCAGTTCAAAAAAAAATGTCGAAAATTGGAAAAAGTCCAGGGAAGAGCAACAAAAATGATTAAAGATCTAGAAAACATGACTTATGAGGGAAGACTGAAAGAACTGGGTTTGTTTAGTCTGGAAAAGAGAAGACTGAGAAGGGACATGATAACATTCATCAAGTACACAAAAGGTTGTTACAAGGAGGAACGAGAAACAATGTTCTTCTTAACCTATGAGGATAGGACAAGGAGCAATGTGCTTAAATTGCAGCAAGGGAGTTTTAGACTGGACATTAGGAAAAATTTCCTGTCAGGGTAGTTAAACACTGGCCCCAAAGGAGTGAAATTAGAAACAAGATTGACTACAGCTAGGTGGAACTCTGGGGGAGCATTAGTAAGCAACTGGGGGCATGGGAGATCTGTGGCACTAGTTTCAAAGATCAGAGAGGCTGGTCTGCAGAGTCCCATGTTCCAAGAAAGACCTCAGGCATGTAGTCTGTGCACGAGAATACACTATAGACCCAAAGCTAAAAATAGCTACTAGCATAGCCAGGTCCAGGGGGCTTTGAAGCACATGGGACCAGCTGTTGGATCCACTTACAACAGCCTGGAGACCATCAAGAGGGGGACTGGGCCAAATGGCAATGCAGAGCATAATGTTTTTTTGAAGTTCTAAACACTTTGGCTTGCAGAGTGTGTCAGTGCTATAAGAGAAACTTTTTCCTGCAGTTTATACATTCTCCAGCTCACTCGTGTAGAGCCGATAAGTTCTGCAAACGAAAGGCTGCAGCCTTTCTCCTTCAGAGCTCAAAACTCTGCTGACACTTCCAGCCCCCAGCACATTTATCTGAAAGTGTTGATTATCCAACTGAGTTGATTATTTAAATACATTTTAATGGGCCTTATTACTTGCAGATAATCAGCTATATAATAGTACAGTATAAAAATGAGAGAGTAAACTCATTAACCCAAATGCTATATTTGGAATAATGGATTCCTTTGGGTTGGAAAAAAAAAAACCTTACAGTAGCTCACCTAGTCCATCCTCCAGCATTATTATGGCAGCATTAAACCAATTATCCATTGCCATCTCTCTAGGCAGTTTTATCTACTGATTGAGCTATTCTGAGAGTTATAATAATTTTCCAGATATTTTACTTAATTTTCACATGCTGCAACTTCAAGGGGCACTACCAACTTAAAATTCACATTTGTGGCAGAAAAAGTGTACCATTAGAATTAGCACCTAAGACAGCTGTAACTGAAAGCAACCAATTTGTTTAATGTGTATATCTGAGGACACTTTTTGATTATGGCTGATTTAACTGCTTCCCCTGTACCATGAGTCATTTAGTCAGTTTCTCCTTCATTTATGTGGGTGATTCACCCATAAAAAGAAGAGAAACATATTTTCTTGAAATAGGAACTTGCATCTGTAAAAGCACAAAAATGACAAGGGGATTCAAAAGTAGGTATTATATGTGAAATTAACTTTAACTTTTTCTTTTTTTAAACTGACTAGATTCAAGCTGAAGATGTCTCTATTTTTTTCTTCTCTGGACTAATGGGAATTACTGATCCTTGTCATCCCTTTCTCATATTTATAAATAGATAACTTTCAACTCCATCATATTTTCACGAGACTGCAAATGCTCAGTTCTCTCGTTTTCCTCATAAGTCATATTTTAAATCTTTTAAATGGGCATGTAATGAGGGGTTAAGAGTCATGGCTTCTGTCCCCAGCTTTGCCATTAACACTGCCTGACCTTACATTACACATGTATTTTAAGCTGCCCATGCCTCCGTTCCTTTTCTGGGAAAATGGGAATCATTATAATTACCCATATTTGTAAAAGTGTTTTAATATCTCTGGAAAACTATTTTTTGCCCTCGGAAATCTCATAATTTGTGTCTCCTTTTCAAAATGTGTATCTCAAAACTATGAAGTAAACTGACGGTTCCCTAAACATTGCTGAGCAGTGTGCAACAATAACCTTGCTGGATTTATCCCATGCACATTAGTACAACCCAAGATAAACATGAGCCTTTTTATAGCAGCATCAGATTGTTGACAAAAATTCAGTTTATATCCCCCTAGAGTTGCTTTAACTGCAAGACTGCTGCCTAGCAAATATCTCTCAATTTAAAAATGTGTGCATTTAATTATTTCTTCCTCCATGAACCACTTTACATTTGTCTTTATTGAATTACCTTGATGGATTTTTCAATCCATGTCACTGGCACACTTATGACTGTTTTTATATTGGATAGTGGTGGCACCTAAAATGTTTCCAGTTCCTGTAGCTAACTTGGCAACATTACCTCAATATTTGAAATAACTACTGAGGCACGAGTGGAAACAGATAAAGTGTAACCACCAGGCCCGCCGACTGGGGGGGAGGGAGGAGGGCAAAGGGAACAAATGCCCCAGGACCTGGTGATTCAAAAGGGCCCAGGGCCCCCAGCTGCCACTAGAATCATAGAGCTGGAAGAGACCTCAGGAGGTCATCAAGTCCAGCACAAGGCAGGACCAATCCCAACTAAATCAACCCAGCCAGGGCCCTGTCAAACCAAGACTTAAAAACCTCCAGGGATGGAGATTCCACCACCTCCCTAGGTAACCCATTCCAGTGCTTCACCACCCTCCTAGGGAAATAGTTTTTCCTAATGTCCAACCTAGACCTCCCCCACTGTGAGACCATTGCTCCTTGTTCTGCCATCTGACACCTCTGAGAACAGCTTCTCTCCTTCCTCTTTGGAACCTCCCTTCAGGAAGTTGAAGGCTGCTATCAAATCCCCCCTCACTCTTCTCTTCTGCAGACTAAACAAACTCAAATCCCTCAGTCTCTCCTCGTAGGTCATGCGCTCCAGCAACAGCAGTGGCTGGAGCCCCAGGCCCTTTAAATCACCACCGGAGCACCACACAGCGCACTCCAGTGTGGTGCGCTCTGAGCGGTGCTGAGGGCTGGCTGCCCCCACCCTCTGGCCCCTCCTTCTACCTGAGCCCCTCACCCCTTCTGGGAGCTCAGAAGCCCCACCACCTTTCCCAAGGGCCTGAAGAGTCTGTCGGTTCCCCTGGTAACCACTATATCCATGAAACTATTTGGGATTCTGTCCAAACTTTGAGTCAGTCTTTTTTTATCCTGCAAGTTGCAAATCGAAACATTGAGTAGTGTTGTACCTTGAACAAACCCCTTGAGGAACCACATGCAATATATCGTCCATATTTGACATTAAAATATCAGTAATGCCCTGTGTAATCCTCATTGCTCTAATTTCCCTATAGGAATGTCATATGGAATCTTCTAAAATGCCCCTCCAGAGTTGCTATATCCAATGAATTTATTTTAACCAATAAGGGCTAAATTAGGGTTGGCCCTTATGAAACTGGGTAGCAAGGTAGAAGGGTAGTAGGGTAGAAGGAGTGCACGAAGTCTCCCTTTTTTGTGTAGCCCATATAAGGGCCAATCACAGTGGCACACAAGAACACTGTGCTCCCTGCCAGTACTTCTGTGTGCAGAAACTTTCCCAAAAGGAGTGAGGACCTGGTAGAGTCATAGCCTTAGCACTGCTTTTTGCCCTCAGTCCTGCAGCAGTACAGCTATGTAGAAGGTAGTAACAAAGCCCTGTAACAGGAACACTTCAAAAAGCCTGGGGAAGATTTCTTCCTCCTAGAGGTGGAATTTCTTCCCTAGCTCATGAAGGCACATCTTCTCTTGCTGTGGGTGCTTTGCACAGTCTAGCCCTATGACAGTAATCTTAGCAAAGGGCCCAATTTCACAGCCCTTGCTCACAATTTTCTATGTCTTGTGTTTTAATTAGACTTCTAGTTCTTCATGTTTGTTTCTGATAAATCCTGAATCGATTACAGAGACATCTACATGTTTGGAGGTTGCTCCCCAGCCTTTCTAACCAGACCTGTGCAAAGGACAGACATTCCTTTTCATGAATAAAATGAGATTTCTGAAATTTTGGCTTCATTCCAGCTAGGAATGAAAATGAAAAGTTTCAAAATTCGGTAAAATTCTAGAAAAAAATAGTGTGGGGACAATCAAAACATTTTGTTTCAATTTCAACTTTTAAAAATGGTATATTATAATATTATAATTAATACAAAATAAAAATCTAAACAACAAGTAATTTCAAAACGAAACATTGAAACAATTCTGTCCACATTTCTAAGTATTTTGATTAGACAGAATTTCAACATCTGATGGAATATGGTCCCATTTAAATTTCTCCAACCAGCTCTAATTTTAGCTCCACCTGTCTCTTCCTAGCTCTCTCTTTGATTTTCTTCTCAAATGTGAATTTGATCCCTAAACCTCTTCTTTTTATTGTGGATTCCCCTGATACATTGGCCATTGATTTGCATAGCTAAGTTTTAGCCTCTCACAGCATCCTTATCACTTCCTTTTTACAGAATTCCACTCTTGCTAGCTTAGAAGACAGGTGATAGTGTGCTTCAATGGAGCCTGTGTGATCCATCCTGCCCCCCACTTGACAAGGAATCAGTAGTTCCTGAACTTTACATATTATCCTTTAAAGGATAAAGTCCCAACAAGAAAACCAATGATTCTAACTCCACCATTGCACCCAGCAAACTGATTTCTGGGTCATTTGTCCAAGAAGAGAGAGAGAGAGAGAGAGAGAGAGCATACATTCTCATGCTAAAGAGCTAAAAGCGTTCGTTATAGTAACTTGCTGTTGCTCTATAATGTCTTCTGTATCATGTGTTTATCTCCCAATTAAATTAATACCCAATTTAAACTAAAGTCATATGCATGCCTAATATGTTATTTCATAATTCCCTTTGCTCCCTGGTTTGGCTAGAACACTACAAAATGCAAACAGTTTAGCTGCAGAAGAAGGCTCTTTGTTAGTGTTTTGCACATCTACAATACAGCAACTAGCCTTAGGTTTACACCCCAACTAGGAACAGGCCACATTCCCAAATCCTTCTCTATGTTCAGACACCAAGTCACTCAGAAAGCCCCTGCCCCTGTGTCCTGTTCCCATAGTCACACTGACCCTACTTCACTTGTTGGGAGCTCACGAACGCCTCTAACAAGGTGGCTGAGGAAGGAGGCAGCGAGAAAGGCATACATTTAAAAATCTGAACTCAACAAGAGAACAAGTGAAGAAGGACGAAGATGAGAGAACAATTACAAAGTCCTCGTCCCAGTTAGTGGCTCTCTGGTTGGTAGGTTAGGTGTGTGCCTTGGTTGACATTAAAAGTCTGCATTTACCAATAATTCCCACATGCGTTATCTGAGGCACCACAATTATTTCCTATTTTACACATCAAGAAAAACTGGGACAGCTCAGGTAGCCCTGTGTGATAACTCTTTGAAAATGGCTTTTTTGCATACACTAAGGCCCAGAGTGTCCAGGGCTCTTCACCACCCTGGTGAAGAGTTCAGTTCTGTTCTGAAAAGTTCCCATTAAAATTTATTCCATGTTTATTTTCACGATGGCTTCAGGTCAAATGTACTCAGTTTATGGGAAAGAATATGCACTTTCTAACTGCAGCCCTGCATTTTCAGTCCATGCTCTAAATCAGAGCTACTCAACTTTGGAAGCCCCGGGGGCCACAATGATACTCACAGCACAAGCCAAGGGCCGCAACTTAAGTGTGGTTGCATATACATGCAAATATTTATGCAAATATATGCAGCTTCTTTCACACTGATGGGCATGAATACAAAGATTAAGGCAACACTACACAACACACAGGCCCCATTGAAGTCAGTTCTGCTGATATTAACACAATGCAATATTTACCTGATTTCCACCCATATGTCAGCACTTTTAATGAGCAATGCCAGTCCAGGAATTTAACGACTAAAACGCATATCAACAAAAGACCATTATAGGCCACGTGTTGAGCCCCGCTTAAATCCAAACCGCACCGCGGGCCACAAACAAATGGGCCACGGGCCGCGTGTGGGCCACGGGCCATGTGTTGAGTAGCCCTGTTCTAAATCTAACATTCTCAATAGGGGCTTTGGATTTGGCTTGTATCCATTTTGCACTGCTCAACCTGACACACCTGGTGCCTTAAATTAATCACCCCAAAATTGTGGCATTCAAAAATCAAGGGCCACTTTTGAAAATTTGGGCCTAAGAGTCAAGCTGAGTTCTTTGCCTTCCGTGCTCCATCAGTAATAATACAGATCCTTCACTTAGGCCCTCAGTTACATCTGCCTGTGCAAAATATGTGCCTTCAGTGAACAGCTGTAACTGTCTGGAACTCAGAAAACCATTTTGTCAATGAGGCACAAGTAGGAATAAAATCCAGCTCTCTATCTCTCAGCTGTTTTGGCTCTGCAGGGCAAACAGGAGTGAAAAGCAATAAGAACTTTATTATCAGTCACTTTGAAGTCAGCAGAAATAACTCTCAATATACTCAGGGAGCAGACTTGTTGAATAAGAAGATGCAACTTCTATATAATCACTTCTAAGAATAGAACTGCACTTTAGAGTTCCCTATATACAGTGCATTTGAAGTAATCATTCCCTGCCTTTTCTGAGGAGTGGAGTAATGGATATAGAAAGCCTACAGATGCTTTCTGTTTCAGCTCCTCTGGTTGTAATGTACAGGCAGGCTAGATTGAAGGAATTAATTCCTGGTGCTTTGAAGGTCCTGGGAACATAAGAAAAATCAGAAAAGGCAGCGCTCTCCCTATCAACTTTTCTAAGAGGAGCAAGAAGCCTTTAATTTTTGTAGTACAATCAGTGCAGGTCACACACATAACCATCACAAGGAAAAATAGAACAGCAAAAAGAGGGATTCCTTTGCTCTTTGGAAAGGACATCAACGGCCAGATTCTTAGCTGATGCAAATGGGCACAGATCCACTGAATCAGTGGAAAGGTACTCATTCATACCAGCTAAGAATCTGGCCAAAAACGTGAGGTTGTATGTCAAAACAAGACATGGAAACACGTGAAAAAAGAAAAGAAAACTTACGTTTCCCCCCTCTCGCCTTCTCAAAAATAAAGTTGTGAGGAAAAATTCTTCTTACCCCGTACACCTTCTTGGCTCCTGCCTTGGCAGCAAACATTGAGAGGATTCCTGTGCCACTTCCAACATCCAGTACAATCTTATCCTTAAAAACATGTTTATTGTGATACATGGAGTTTCTATATGTTAATGTGCGCACCTCATCCTTTAACATTTCCTGTGTTGAAAGAAGGCATCACATGTTTATTTATGGACAGTGCAGGATTTGTTGCATCATTAAAATTCAACATTTTAAAGAGTTTTTCGGGTGCTTTGGAACAGATCCAGCATTCATTACAGATCAAGATCACTTTAAAATGCAAACCACTAAGAAGTGAATTAGCAAGAATCAAGATGGTCTCATTCATCTTCTCTTATTTCCCTCAAATATTATTTTACTCTTAAAAATGACAACCAGATATTAGTCAATCCACAGTTCTGCTGTGAGCATAGGCAAAAACCTTCCCTTCCTCCTCCCCATGGACTTTCTGCTTAGACTGCCAAAAGAGTAAACATGGTGGTGGTTATGGTAGGCTTTATAATAGGGACATCTCCACAAAGAACTGGACATAGACCAATTTCAGTAAGTTCACTAAGTCACCAGACATACTGTGGAAGGTAATGACTGTCGCTACTCACTAGAATATGAATTGGTGAACTAATAATACATAGCACATTTTCCCAGTAGGTATGGTAGCACACAAGTCTCCTTACTCACATTTTACTCTCCTATTCTCTGCATCTCACTGCTGCACTACTAGAAGGATCTTAGTCCAGTTCCTAGTGGGTATGTGTGCAGTATGTAGACGTTATCTCTTGATCAGTCCCTTCAGGCATTCAGTTCCTTTTTTCTGAAGTTGTCACTGATAGAGGCCAGTTCCTATCTCATGCTAATTTTTCATAGGTGTAACTCTTCGCATCAATGGAGTCAATCCTCATTTGCACTAGTGTGAGGAAAATAAAACAAACTGGGGAAATATTTTCAAAAACGCTTAAGCGATTTAGGCACCTAAATTCCATTTTCGAAAGTGGTTTGGCACTAAAGAGCCACTCGGGTGTTTCTGAAAACATCAACTGTTATGTCTAAAGACCAGTAATTTTTATTGCTCCTGCTGTCCTCACTGAATAAACATAATCAGTAAGATGAAAGTTGAATGCCAAGATATTTAAGCACTGGAATGGGTTACCTAGGGAAGTAGTAGAATCTCCATCCCTGGAGGTGTTTAAGTCTCGGCTTGACCAAGCCCTGGCTGGGTTGATTTAGTTGGGATTGGTCCTGCCTAGAGCAGGGGGTTGGACTTGATGACCTTCTGAGGTCTCTTCCAGCTCTATGGTTCTATGATTCTATATATGAAAGCGCTAATGCCCAGCAGTGGAAGCACTGGGGAAAGGATTACCATATACTGGTTGCTTGTCTGGCTGGGTGGATTACTTTCAAGGGGACACTGGTTATATCTGTTAAGTGTTGCCATGTAAGGGGACATGTTCTCATGGAGTGCGGCTTTATATAAAATACTGAAATGGATAGAGGAGAATCTGTTTTTACTCAGCATGAAATAGGAGCTGCTGTAGCAATGTTAAGATTAGTCCAATTCTCATGTTTGCTTGTTTCTCACTACTTATTTGAAACATTTTGGTACCATTTAATGTTTCCTGATCAGAGAATGTGTTTTTAAGGCCTGATTTTCAAAGACAAAATATATTTTATGAATGTAAAATCTGACCTTAGAGATGAGATTTTCAAATTTCCTAGGGGGTTGCATGCCAAACTATCATTAATTGGAATGGGAATACAATGCCTAAATCCATTTGGTGGCTTTGGAAAACCTCAGCCTAAGTATGGGTTTAGTGGCTTAGCTTTAGGTACCCAGATCTGAAAAAATGTTCCTGTAACTCTTTGTATACACAGAAGATGACACATCCTTTGCTGTGAAGTACCTGCATGCCAAGGGCCAGATAACGTCCTCCACATTTTTGAACACAAAGGATGCTGTAAAACTGTCCAATAACTGTCAGAGGGAGGGAAACAGTTGCAGTGAAGTGCTAGCAACTTTCTCCTTCTTTTTCTGCGGTGAGAATTCCCTTTGTGTGAATTATACATATTGAAGGCTTGTGGATTTCAAAGGGGGAGAGATGGCTAGGCAGAGATGATTTGGTGTCTCAGTAACCTTATAACAAACTTGCTCAATTTATTTACAAACGTAACAATATTTTTCTATCCACTACCCATGAAACTCACCCTGGGAACTGAGATACAAGCTAGACTCTTTTTGTCCCATACATCACCCCTGGTATTACAACTTCTGCTGTTCTAATATAACCCTTAGGTACAACTGAACAACTCCATTGTTCTCCTAGCATGTTATGCCGCCTTCACACAACTGTCACTGCATCGTTCTGCCCTTTGTGTGGGGAATGCCCTTCCAAAATCTGTTTACCAAGTTTCCATCCTGGCCTCATTCAAATCACTATTAAAAGTTGCAGCATCTCCTACAAAATGCCTAAATTTCTCTGAACGTAGCACACAGAAAAATGAAACTAAAACCAGGAAAATTTCAAATAGCAACAAGGCTCAAAAGCTGAACAAAATACATAAAGGGTATGTCTACACTAGCTCGTTAGTTCGAGCTAGGTAGGCAAATGAGGGCAAGCGGAGTTGCAAATGAAGCCCGGGATTTAAATATCCCGGGCTTCATTTGCATGTTCCCAGGTGCCGCCATTTTTAAATCCTCCTTAGTCCGAACTCCGTGCCCGCGGCTACACGCGGCACGGAGTAGGTAGTTCGAATTAGAGATCCTCGTGGAATGAGGAGTAACGGTAGTTTGAATTAGGATCTCTAATTCGAACTACCTACTCCGTGCCGTGTGTAGCCATGGGCACGGAGTTTGGACTAAGGGGGATTTAAAAATGGCGGCGCCCGGGAACATGCAAATGAAGCCCGGGATATTTAAATCCCGGGCTTCATTTGCAACTCCGGTTGCCCTCATTTGCCTACCTAGCTCAAACTAATGAGCTAGTGTAAACATACCCTAAGTGGTCCAAAAAAAAATAACCCCCCCAAAAACCCGCAATGAAAAATCCCAACAAAACACAAACCAAAATTAAAGGAAAGAAATCCTAGTCAGTCATGGCATTTCTACACTAAGAAATTATTCTGAAATCATTTATTTTGAATTAATAATTCCCGAAATAATAATTTCAAAATAGTGTTTCCACACTACGATGAAGCCTCCAAATTAGTCCACGGCAGGCTCCATTAATGTGGACGCGCTACCTCGACTTAGAGCCCCAGGAAGCACTGGGGAGTAATTACTTTGAATGACTCTGGGAAGTAGTTATTTCAAAATAGCAGCGGTGGAGCATCCACACCACCGCTATTTCGAAATAGCTGTTTTGAAATAAGCATTATTCCTTGTGGAAAGCAGGAGTTCTTATTTTGAAATAACGGACCTATAGTGTGGGTGCTCTGCTTATTATTTTGAAATAAGGGGAATTATTTTGAAATAACTCCCTAGTGTAAACCAGGGCTTACAGATGTTAATGCCCATACAGTGATGTCATCAATGATTTCATGATGTGTCTTGTAAATGACAGAGATTGCCTTGGGGTGCATCTATACAGCAGGGCTTAACTTGAAATAAGCTACACAAATTGAGCTATGTCAAATGCGTAGCTTATTTCAAAATTGGGAGCATCTACACAGCACTTATTCCTAAATAGAGCGCTCTTCCTCTGACTTTCCTTACCCCTCATACAATGAGGGTTCCAGGAATTGGAGTAAGAAGTCCTCCAGCTTGACAGTATTTCGACATTATTTTGAAATAACTGCCTACTGTGTAGACACGGACTAAGTTATTTCAAAATAACACTAGTTATTTTGAAATAATGTTTCTATGTAGACGTACCCTTGGAGTCCTTACCAAATTTGCCCTTAGATAAATGCTTGCATCTCCCACTGAAATCAATAGGAATGCGGCATGCATATCTGAAGGGAAAATACAGCCCACTGTGCATTGTATGCAGCATTGTGTTTAAATGTTCTTGCAAAGAAAGAGCTAACTTACTAAAGTGGTATGTCCTTTCCATGTGGGTGGACCCGTTCTGCAACCCTTATAGTCATGCTAAGTAGCACCTTTTTAAGGTGAAATTCCCCACTGTGCAGAGAGCCAGCACAAGTCTGATGCACCACAGAGGGCCTCTTTTGAGAATTTAAATGAGGCATAGGCCTGGAGGTGACCCTCTGCATGGGGATGGAGTTCATCATTAGCACTTAATCAAAGGAACCATTGCCATGAGTAAAGATTGCAGAATCAGATCCTTGGCAAATTGGTGCATCCAGAGTGTGTGTGTGGTGGGGGGGACTCTACCATAAAAACACTGAAAACATGCTGCCCTTCCATATTTTTACTGAGAAAAGAAACCCTTACCTCATGGATTCCGAAGTGGGCATAGGAATCAAAATAATAATCCCTGGATGTCATTTCTTCTGGATTCAGGAGTTTTGCCATCTTGCCTCGCCCTGGGCAACTTGGTTGCAAAGGTACATGAATGACCGATTGAACGGGCTTTGGAATGACAATAGGCTGAGGAGGCTGGGAAGGACCACTGCAGACCTAGAAAGATATGAATTATTATTGCAACAGTCATTAGTCACAGGACATTGCTCTGTGTCTACAGTGTTGTCTCTGTCTTACCAGGGATATGATTATCATTACAGTAAGTTAGATGCAATGGAGAGGTGGCATGATGCAATGAATAAAATTTAGGGAAAGGAACCAGTTACTGCTCCCTTTTAATCCTCTTTTACTCACTGTTTGGACTTTGGAAAAGTTTCTTGCCTGATTCTCCATTGCTCTGACCCTTGTGTAGTCATTTCCAACAATGCGAAGAGGGTGAAAAAGTGGGTGTAAATTGTTAGCACTGGTTTGAGCCGGGAACTTTGGTGTGTTCTTATGTTCACCAACTTTTCATCTATGTAAATGACTACACAAAGTAAAAGTAAATGGGCCTTCTCTTTTAGCTTTTTCCTCTGTAAGACTGTGGCAATAATGTTTACTATCCTACCTTATATGTGAATTAGAGTAAACAAAAAGGGTACCTGTATAGAAGAGCTCATAGTCAAAGGACCATCTTACAAATACTGAAACCCTCGGGCAAGGAGCTGAATTTTCTCACTTCAACTTAAAAGTCCCTCAACATTCAAAGAAATAGCTGCTGTGGGGCTGCGTAAGATATGCTATCCCTTATGTTTTACTCTTCTGATGCTGGTGGCATGCTCAGTGTGGATGCATCTATCTCTAGTTCCCCACAATCTTCTGTGCAATTGCACCTCTTTCAGCACAATTTCAATAGGGACCTGAGGGCACACATCACCTCATAGGATCGGACTTGATAGCTGCAGTTAGCACAAAAGATGTAGTAATACAATACAGAACACAGAATCTTACATTAACATTGTGTCTGGAAAAATCATGGAGGCTGTGGGTTGTTAAATGCATCTCCTTCTTTAATTGCAGCATGAGACAAACTTCTAAACAGGGTGAGAAAAACTGGAAGAGATTAAAATCTCAGAGGAATGTAAAAGTTGCCCTATCATTTATGGATCATCACCATCAATTTATTTGTGGAGGAAGCCTCAGAAATTCCTCCACCTAAAATATTCCATCCTTATTCTACTTGTTTTCAGATTTTAAATTCACTAATTCCCCAGCCATGACTTCATTTTCTGCAACCACTGCTTGATATTTTTTCTGAGGTTTGAATTATCATTGGCAGTTTAGTGTTGCAAGAGATCAATCACTTGTTCTGGCTCTGAATAGCACCAATTAGCCTAGTTTAGCTTATTTTGATAAAAAAAATGACATTAACCTTTCTTTCCTTGCTCATGTATAATTTTAAACATGTCTGTTTTTGATGGTTTCTTTGGTCCATCTGTTGAAAATGAATAGTAATAACTCACAATCCTGCAATGCCTTTCATCCTAAAGGCTCTAAAACTGCTTTCATCATAGAAGCTGGAGCTGGAAAAATCCCTGCTCATCCAGTCCATCTTCTAGCCATTGCAGGATTGTTCCCTATTATTGTTTGTTCAGTCCAGTTTTAATAGTCCCAAGGAATGGGGCTTCTCCAGGGAGACAATTCCACTTCTCATTTCATTAAGACTTTTTCATAATAGTTATTCACATTTTTCTCCTCTTAATTTCATCCCATCACTCCTAGTTATACCACCATGTAATGCCCTAAATAATTGTTGAACCTGTCAAATGTCTGCAGATTATAATCATATCCCCCTAACCTTGTTTGGTTCCTAAATCAAGTTCTCTAACCCAAAGGTTCTTTGCACTCTCTCCACTTTGTCACTGTCTTTGAGAAAGTGAGATGCTTAATGAGAAGTACATGAGAAGTTGCATAAGAGACATATATGGCGAAGGAGAGAGGATCTATCACTCTTTTATTCAGTGATGTCATGCCTTTTGTATGGGAAGCCAAAAGGGGCACTGGCCTGCTTCATGGTCATAGTGTAAATCCATTTTTAATTTGCTGTACAAGGCTATGTCTACACAGCAGTGTTATTTCGGAATAACTAACATTGTTCCAAAATAACATAGTCCGCATCTACACACAAGCAGTTATTTCGACATGTTGAAATGCTGTCAAGCTGGAGGACTGCTTACTCTGACTCCTGTAACCCTCATTGTACAAGGAGTAAGGGAAGTCGGGGGGAAATTGCTCTATCTCGAAATAAGTGCTGTGTAGACAGCACTATGCAATTATAAAGAGCAAAGATGATTTTATGGTTAAGGTACTGGCATAGCTTTCAGGAGATCTAGATTCAATTCCTGAGTTTATTTCCAACTTCCGAGGCCAGGTTATTTAGGCTATGTCTGCACTGCAACGCTATTTCGGGATACCGAAGTACCCCAAAATAGCTATCCCCCGTCTTTACAGTAAGCCCGTTATTTCGGACTTACTATTCTGATGTCCCTGTAAACCTCATTCTACAAGGAGTAAGGGACATTTCGGAATAGCACTTTATTTCTAAATTTGGCGCTGTATAGACAGCGCCAAATGACAAAATAAGCTATTTCAAAATAGCATTGAAATAAGATATGCAATTTGCATAGCTCAAATTGCGTATCTTATTTCAAGTTATGGTGCAGTGTAGATGCACCCTTAGGGTTTGTCTGTGATAGGATAAGAGGTCAAGTTTCACTAACAACAAACTTTTTCATAACGTAGACACAGAAAGTAGGGAACTTCAATGTTCCTGATGGAGGAGGGAGCTGGTCTTGCACCAACTGATTCATCTCTTTATAAAGTAAATCACAGAGTTCTACCATTCGTTGCAGTCTCTCACAGAGAAGCCACTACAGCTTTCATTTTTTGGCAAAGGCCTGTACATCCAGGCAGTGCCAAGTTAATAACTGTTATCATGCTATTGAGCCTGCATTATTTCTGAAAATTTTCACTTGATGTTACTAGCGCACCTCAGCTCTTCCAAATAAAAACGATAGAAGTATTGAAGTACCTGGAACAGGCACAATAAATCACCTCTGTGCATGATGTTGCAGTACATGGCTATAGGTTGGAGAAAAATTATAATTTTGTGATAGAAACTCAGGAGGCCTGTGTCTTGTTCCCCAGGTCTGCCATAGACACCCTGAGTGCTCTTAATCAAGTCAGCTAATTTCTCTGTGCCTCGGTTTCCCATCTGTCAAATGGGGATAGTAATAATCCCTTACCTCAGAAAATGCTGTGAAAACAAATTCATTGATGTAAGTGAGGCACTCAGGTACAATGAGTGCCATAGGAAAGCCAGTGAATACTGCCAGAACACCAGAAAACAAGGACGAGGAATATGATGAAAGAATGTCTATTGTGCTAGAAACAATGAAGTCTGCAAGTCTGAAGCTCAGCAAAGAGAAGTGCTTGCTGAACCAGAAACTGCTAGACTTCTTTGGACATGTTATAAATGCCCCAGATGAAAGGCAAGCTCCAGAGTAAAGCCATTAAGGAAAGGCAGCTTCCTGAATCTATTCCAGAACTGAAAAGAAGCCTTAGTTTGACTTACTAGCTTGGCAGGTGTATACCTAATCTGTCAGAAACAATACATCCTTTGAATAACACCTACAAAGGGAAAACACCTGTACTGGGAGCAAGCACCAGAACAGACATTGTAAAGAGTCTAACAGCTGCTGTCTGAAGCTGCAATACTTACTTCCTATGTTATCAGTAAGTCCAGCCATTATAGATATGGATGCCACTGATTATGAATTAGAGGGGTATTACTGCAAGATCTTAATAGTTTACCGAGACCAGTCACACACTGCTCCAGAACACTGATTAGTCTGAGACCTACTGACATTCAAAATAATATGGTAAAAAGGTATCCTCTGAGTCATCCATCAGTGTGCCCAGAAATGCTGCTCATGGGAGGTCAGTACTGTCTAGCAGTATTACCAACACTTCCACTGCTTACTGGGCTTTTAGAAGACACCGAGGGGTAAATTAGAGCTAAATAACAGCACAGAACACTGAGAGCCAGGACTAGTACCTATAAACAAGCTTTAGGGGGACTGTGGGGAAACTTGGCCACACCCATGATAAGTGGGAATTAAGGCTATGTCTACACTGCGGGGTTTTATGGGATACCGGAGATATCCTGGAAAAACTCTGCTGCGTCCAGGGAACATGTTTGCTCTTCCGCTTTTATTCGCGGAAGAGCAGATACGCTCTTTCGGGGAGCCGTGTATACCTCATTCTACTAGGAATAAGGGCTCCTCCAAAAGAGGAGGCTTTCCCCGCCATTTGGCCTGGGGAAAAAGCCTCTTCCAGAAAAGCAATTGGAAAAAGCTTTTTCAGAAACAAAGCTATAGTGTAGACATAGCCTCAGCTAACTAAAATCATGCCAGACCACAAATGTTGCCAGACCAGAGAGTGCTGTACTAGAGAGGCTCAACCTGTTCTGCAGAAAATGATTTGTGGGTCATAGTAAATAACAAGCTAAATATGAGTCAACATTGTAACACTATTGCAAAAAACCCAAACATCATTCTGGTATGTATTATCAGGGTGTGATGGATAGGAGTGCTAGCCAGCATGCGATGACTAAAGGGTTAAACTCAGGTAGCTAGGGGGTGTTGGCAGGGAACCAGGAGAGCCAGTGGAAGAGGGTGTTGGAATTTGAATGAAAGATATTCTGGCCTGCTGTTTTCCTTATGGAAGTTTTAAGCTAGGAGGTGGGGAAACAAGATGAATTGAGCCAGGCAGAACTACTATGCCTACAAGGAATACTGGGCATGGAAATGGACTGGGTCTTCTAGCACAGATTGCAAGTGGGTAGAAAAATGTCTATTTAATTGTGATCAGATTATTTTCTTTGTTTTGTTGTTTGGTTAAACTTCTCAGTGTTAAGTCTGTGTGCCTCCCTCTCCCCCATACACTTCATTTTAAGCTGTAGGCCAGAGATACCATTTTCTTTGTGTTTTAATTTGTTCTTTCCTCATTTGCTCTGTAACACCTAGCAGCCAAGTATGCTTTACCAAGTATATCTTTTTGTTATGTTAACAAAATCACCTTTTTTAAAGCGATGATTTGATTCTTGTGTCCTGGAAGGTAACAGGAGGTCTGTGTATGCATGCCTAAGACTGAGAGGTCAGCTATCAGAGATTGCAGTTTGTTTTCTCTTTTTTTCTTCAAGCTCTCTTGTGGTAAAAGAGCTTGGGGTACCCCTCTGAAAGAAGTTCAAGTGCTTTCTTTCTGGATTCATGAAGAAGAGGGTTTTTATTTGATGGTGGCAGTCTCTCCCCCAAGGTCAGAGAATCTGTGACCTTGAGGAGTTTTTTAAGCGGAAGCCTATAAAGGCAACATATTTTAGATTCCTTGCAGGTCCCTACCTTCTGCACTCAGAGTACCAGAGTGGAGAGCAGCCTTGACACAGGGTACTATAAACAAAACATGAGGAGTAATTCTTCTACTCTATTCTGCATTGATTAGGCCTCAACCTGAGTATTGTGTCCAATTTAAAAAGATGTGGACAAATTGGAAAAAATCCAGAGACAAGCAAGAAAAATGATTAAAGGTCTAGAAAACCTGACTGATGAGAGAAAAATTGAAAAAAATGGACTTGTTTAGTCTGGAAAACAGAAGACTGTGGAGGGACATGGTAACAGTGTTCAAGTACATAAAAAGTTGTTACAAGTAGGAGGGAGAAAAAAATGTTCTTCTGAACCTCTGAGGATATTAAAAAGAAGCAATGAACTTAAACTGAAGCAAGGGAGGTTTAGGTTAGACATTAGGAAAAACATCCCGAGTGTCAGGGTGGTTAAACACTGAAATAAATTGCCTAGGGAGGTTGTGGAATTTCCATCACTGGAGATGATTAAGAGTAGGTTGGACAAACACCCGTCAGGGATGGTCTAAATAATACTTAGTACCGCCGTGAGTTCAGGGGTCTAGACTAGACCTCTCAAGGTCCTTTCTAGTCTTACCATTCTATGATTATATCTTTGGTCCCCTTCTGGCCCTAAGCTCTATCAAACTGCCATTCCCCTTTCCTCCAAAGGTCTCCAGCAGCATAGAGACTTATGCCAGCACAGAGTTCCTTTGAAGCCAGTAGGATTCCTCATGGGCCTATGGCCTGATGTTAGATCTTGTATGAATACATCAGGGGTGGGAATGTAAGGCCCAGGGGGCAGATACGTCCCCCAGCTTGCCTGGATTCAGCCCCCGAGGCTTGTGGCTCTCCTACCCCCCAGCATGGGAGAGCCTGTGCTGATGCTCCAGCCCCCCATGGTCCCACTGTGTGACTGAAGCACACAAAATCTACTGGACTGGGCCCTCCTAGGCTCTGGTGTGCAAGGGGAATGTGGGGAGTGTCTTTCTCCTTCTCAGCCGGGGGCCACATCAGTGAGGGGTTTTTTGTTTTGTGTTTGCTTTTCACTTGTGTGCAGCCCCCCCACTAATTTTTCAGTGGGTCAGTGGCCCCTGACCCAGAAAAGGTTTCCCATTCCTGGAGTAGAGCCTTACTGAGTATACAAAAGACTTTGCCTGAGATTTTCAAAGCCACCTTTGGATGTGGATGCTTAATTCCCATTCATTTTTATTTATTAATTTGAATGAGACTTGGGTATTCAAATACCTGGAACAGCTTTGAAAATCTCAGCTTTTTCACGCAGCCACCAACTGACTCTGCAGCAAGAAAAGAAGAAGTTGGGGGATGGGAAACATGCAAAACTATTTTAATTACTTTCCATTTTTAGGAGACTGGGAAGAAAATTAAGGTGTGTCAAGAAAAAGAAAATTAATTTTCAATGTTATGCAAGTCCTGCTCTTCCTTGACATTACCATGGAGATAGCGTCTTGGGGACTACGATTCAAATCTTGAAGAGAAGACTGATAAAATTGATGCTCAAACTGCAATTTTCTTCCCTGTCAAACTCTGTGTTATTTATGAACACAAGCAATATATTTTAGTGGATACTGAGTAGGATAGTGATATTTCATATTCAAAAAATCCTACACCATCATTAAGAAAGAATTGAACTGCTAATGGCTTTAGAGTTTGATTTGTAAAAGTTCAGACCATGCAAAATTCTGTGTCACATATTTCTGTGGGTTCTGAATTTCAGTGAAACCAGATTCACTCCTGCATCAAGACCACCGGAACAAAGCAGCCCCAGAAGGACCACCCCAGCATGCTGGGGGATTATCACTTGGCATGGAACACAGTCACCACAGCAGATCCTGCAATGCAGCTCTCCCTGCACTAGGGAAAAGGGACATGACTGGGGGTGGAAGGCAAAGCTGGGTCATCCTGGTGAACACTAGCTCCAATAATGGCCCCTAGGGGCCTCGTAAGCAGATGTCACAAGTTATGGCAACTGTTGGCGCCTCTGATTTGTGTTGTGGGAACCAGACTGATCCCAGGTTAGGGGGAGTGCAAACCCCTCCTGAGTTGTGTTGATTGCTCCTCGGCCTGAGCAGAGGATCTATGCCAGTGGTTCTCAAACTCTGGGTGGAGATGCCATGTTAATGGGGTAACCATGGCTGGTTTAGACTTGTTATGACCTGGCGCTGAAGTTCAAGCCCCACAGACCAGGGCCAAAGCCCAAACCCAAGGGCTTTAGCCCTGGGTGGTGAGACTCAGATTACAAGCCCCCTGCCTGGGACTGAAGTCATTGTCTGGAATTTTTATGTTAAGGATTTATTTCAGTACTTGAAGTGCTCAGGTTCTACAGAACTGTGTGCTATGAAAATCTAGATAGACTATAGGTAGGAAATCTAATCTAGACAGACAGAAAACATTTCTTGGATGTATGATTTAAATGTACTGCCTACTAGGCAGTTTGTTTTCTCAAAAAATGAGAATCTTGGAAATCTTGAAAATCTTCTCTGTTGGATTTTCCATATTGTGTTTAATTTGTGGCCTAGGGTTTTTTGTTCTCAAAATTAGCATTAAAGAGCCTAATATTCAGCTGTAAATCCACTGTAAATCCGGTTTACATCAGTTGGAGATCTGGCCCTATATACTATGTAAGTTTTGTTAAAAATACAAATTTACCCCATATACGGCAATGTTAACAATGTCTCAGGAGTCAGACCACCCCGGTAGAATAGCTGGGGCACACAGCTGTGAATTACAGGTCCTTGGATGTAGCTTACTGCTTTGCCATACACGTAAGGCACACATTTACTTGACTGTTCTAGCTTGAGTGTCACGCTGCCTGGGAAGTATGTTTGAACAACATTAGATGATGTTGTCAAGGACAAAGGTCCACAATTTTATAAATAAAAAGCAGTCATGTCCTTTTATGAACAACTGTACCTTTGACTACTTTGTACCCATGTTATCCCCAAGCTAATGGTGAGATGAAGCTGAAAGATCTATGCAAAATGCAACACATTCTCTGAAACACAAGGACACAAAGATCAATTTTTACACACGTATGCACACAAGTTAGAGTGCATCTGTCTGTCTGTGAGTTCACCTGTCTGTGTGCCTGTGAGTCCGTTTGATCAAGAACTCCTCCTAAACTGTAAGAGCTAGGACCACCAAATTTGGTCCTCTTACCCTAACTTAAATCAAGGTCAGGGTTCGGTTGTGCCTGGAAACCAAGAAGTGCCAGGAATGGAATTATTTTCCATAACATGGAAAGGGAGAGGGCAGAGAGTGGAGAGATGCAAAAGGGAGGGGCACAGAGAGGAGGGATGCGCTACTGAGAGTGGCCACTGGGGGCAGCTGCAGTGCAAAGAGAGTGACCAGCAGGACTGAGGCTCCACCATCTTGCCTGCCAGCACACCGGGTAAGGAGCCCCAAACCCAGAAACTGCCCTACCATGGAAAGCCTGCAGAACATAGGGGGAGGACTCTCTGTAGGGGGGGCAGCTGGAGGGGGAGCAGCCCCTGGAGCCTGGCTCCTTCCCACATAATCTGCAGGACGCTGGGGGCGGGAGACTTCCTGGAGGAGGGGGCAGCCTCCAGAACCTCACCACCTCCAGACGGTAGGTTGTGGGAGGCCACTGGAGAGAGGCAGCTAGAGACAGGGCAGCCTGCAGACTGTGGAGGAGGGTGTTAGAGAAGGGGACAGCCCCCAGAGCCTCATCCTCTCCAGACAGCCTGCAGGTTGCAGCAGGGTCATTAGAGTGGGGGTTTGCCCCCAGAGCCTCATCTCCACCTCAACAGCCTGCAGGCCATAGGGGGTCCACTGGAGGTCAGTGGCAGCCAGGAGAGGCTAACCGCCCCCCAGACTATCTGCAGGCTGTGAGGGAGCCCTGAAGGCCAGGGGCAGCCCATCGACCCTGGCCAGCCCCCACAGGATGCTCTCTAAACAGACTGCAAGATAGAGGGGTCCGCTGGAGGCTGGGGGTGGACCCTGAAGCACCACACACCCCCAGATCAGCTAGAGGGTAGGGGCAGCTGGAGGCTGCCCTCCCAACAGACTGCAGGATGGGGGGGCACTGCCCAAAGCAAGGCCCCCCCATGGAGCAGCTGCAGGCCAGGGGGCGGTAGCAGGCCAGGAGCTGCCCCCCCCAAAACAGGCTGCAGGGTAGGGGTGCACCATCAGGCTGGAGGCTGCCCCCCACCTGACAAGCTCACAGACCTGGATTCCCCACTCCAGGAAGGAGCCACCCTCTGTAGTCCCAACTCCTTGGGAGGAGTCACTGGCCAGGGAGCATTGCCATAGCCCCCTGGGAGGAACTACTGCCAGAGCAGCACTACCCTCACCACCACTGTTGGCCCTGGTAAGTACCCCCCACCTCCCAGCCCCCTGTCCTGAGCCCCTGCTGTGAGACCTGCACTTCCCACCTACCTTGACTTCTGCACCCCTACCTCATCCCCCTGAATCACCACCTCCTTCCCCTTGCCCTGAGGCTCTTCACCTTGAGCTCCCCAACACCTCCTAACCTCTGTCCTTAGCCACCCGTCCCCTGCCTCTCCTTAACTCCAAACCCTTCATTTTCCTTCATTTTTAAAAACATACAATAATTGAAATGAAGCATGTACATTTTTCATATAGTAAAAAAAAATTACTTCAGCTGAAGACCGGAGCACTGCCAGGTACATCTACTAATATATCTATATCTATTAGAATGTGTCTGTCTGTGAGTCCATCTGTCTGTCTGTCTGCTAGTCCATTTGTTCAAGAACTCCTCCTAAACAGAAGAGCTACGACCACCAAATTCGGCATGCAGCTTCCTTTTATCCTAACTTAAACAAGATCAGGGTTTGGTTGTGCCAGGAAAACAGGAAGTGCCTGCAATGGGATTGTTTTCCATAACATGGATGGGGGGAGGCTGATAGGAGAACAGCTATATGCAGAGTGACCACAATGGGCAGCGACACCATGAAGGGAATGGCCAGCTGGGGACAGTGCTTGCCATCTGGCCGATCACCAGCCCAAGTAAGTGGCTCCCCTACCCCAAGTCCCCACCCCCAGTCCTTGGCCCCCTGGACCAGGCCTGGTGAATACCAGTGGGCAGCCTCTGTGGCACCCCCCTGTAGCCAAGCGGGCCTGGGCAGCACCAGAGAACTCTTCTAGTAAACTGGGAGGACAGCTGAGGACACCAATTCCACCCTATGTGGCAAAATCCCAGACAAGCCGACGCAAAAGATTCATACAGATTTCAATTTGATAAGGGCATGAACGACATGTTGGGACTTGAGGACTAAGATCAGACTTTGAGAGTGGATGGGCAGTGCCTACTATTGTGCAAGATTTGTAGGTCACTGTAAAGACAGGCACATTCCACCTTTAATACACAGGAACTAGAGACAGGACTAGCGTGCAGACTGCTTTGCAAAATGGTCCAGATCATCAAAAACCAATGAGGATTAATTCTATGAATAGCACCTCCATAAGAAGACTGATTAGAAAACCTGAACATTTTGGAGACCGAGGTTCCCCTGCCATGCAGCTTCCCACTAAGCACCAAGGGGCTCAGGGCTGCAGCAAGGAGAGATCTCTCTCCTCAAGCTCTGATGCTGTCAAAGCCAACAGGGGTCAGCCCCTCTCCCCTGGCCCTAGCAGAGAGCAGCCCAGGTAGCCTAAGCCCCAACATCCTTCCTCACCTTGAGCCCCTGGCAGCCCTAAGCAACCTTCTGAACCCCAAAGCCCTCATCCTCAGCCCCACCCCAAAGGTTACACCTCCAGCCCAGGGCATGTACCCCTTCCTGCACTCCAACCCCCACCCATAGCCCCTCCCCAAACCTGGAGCATCCCAAATCCCTCAGCCCCAGCCCCACCCCACAGACTGCACCCCCAGCCGGAGCTCTCACACTCCTTCACCTCAACCCTCTGCCCCAGCCCTGAGCCCTCTTCTATGCTCAGAACCCCTTGCTACATGAATTGTGTTATGTGCACCTGTATGAAGGTGATATGTTGCACATCACCTCCACATTGGTGCACATAAGAAAATTCATTCCACTCAGGGGTGGGAAAAATTAAAGGGAACACTGGGGAAGACCACCTCTCTCCCTCCCTCCCCCAGCCATGAGGTTTGTTACTTTGTCAAAGAATATTAGCTTGACTTGACATGATTTGTCAAATCCATGCAGACTTACTTATCACCTTATTATCTTCTAGGTGCTTACAGATTGATCATGCAGAAAATCTTTCCAAGTACCAAAATGAAGCTGACTGGTCTGTAATCCCCAGTGTTGTGCTTATTTCCCTTTTTATAGCTTGGTGTCATATTTGCCCCTTTCCAGTGCTCTGGAATCTGTCCGATCCTCAATGAGTTCCCAAAGATGATTGCTAATGGGCTCAGAGATCTCTTCTGCCAGGTCCTTAAGTATTCTAGGATGTTGACTGTCACTTGAAGACATCTAACTTGTTTCAGTAATTCGTAACTCTTAATTCTTTTAGCTTTAGGTCCTGCCTCATTTACACAGATGTTCTCTATGTTAGTTGTCCAATCACTACTAACCTTTCTGGTGACAGCTGAAACAAAATAGGCATTTAAAACTTCAATCATTGCTATATTTTCTGTTATTGTCTTTTCTCCTGCATTGAATACTGGATCAACTGTGTCCTTGGCTTTCCTTTTGCTTCTATTGTATTTGTAAAATGTGTTCTTGGTATCCTTTATGTCCCTAGCTATTTTAATCTCATCTGTGCCTTGGGCTTTCTAATTTCGTCCCAATATGCTTCTGTTGTGTTTTTTTTATATTCATCCTTCATAATTTGACCCATTTTCCACTTTTTATAAGACTCTTTTTTGAGTTTCAGGTCATTGAAGATCTCCTGAGTAAGCCAAGGTGGTCTTTTACCATACTTCCTCTATTTCCTATGCATTGGGATAGTTTGCTGTGGTGCCCTTAGTAAGATCCTTTTAAGAAATTGACAACTCTCTGAACCTTTTTTTTCTTTCTTAGACTTGCTTCCTAGGAATCTTACCTACCAATTCTCTGACTTTGCTGAAGTCTCCCTTCTTGAAGTCCATTGTCTTTATTCCGCTCTTTTCCCTTCTGCCATGCTTGAGAATCATGAACCCTATCATTCCATTATCGCTTTCACACAAGCTGTTTTATACCTTCAAATTCTCAGCCAGTTCCTCCCTATCTGACAGAATCAAATCTAGAACAAACTCCTCCCTGGTCATTTTCTCCACCTTCTGCAATATAAAGTTGTCTTCAAGCATCCCAAGAATTTGTTGGATAATCTATGTCCTATTGTATTATTTTCTCTCCTCAAACTCTCCTTTGCCATGATAACTGAATAAACTCGGCAATGGCTAGGCTGATAGCCATGCATCGTCTCATTTTTTCCCCTTGCACAGCCTCATCCATCTGTATCAATCTGTTATCTCTTGTCTTATACTTAGATTGTAAGCTCTTTGGGGCAGGGTCTAGGGATGTAAAATCCCAGTTAATCAGTTAACTGGTTAACCAACCAAGTGGGGTCCAGGCTGGGGACCACTCCAACCCAGCTGGGGACCACTCCAACCCAATCCCACCCTCAGCCCCAAGTTAGGGCTGGCTGCTACCTCCCAGTCCCCACCAGAACAGCCCCTGTCCATGATGGGCATGGGCTCCCCAAGGACAGAGATTGCGCCGGATGCAGGAGCACCTCAATTGTTAGCCCAGGCTCCCTGTGGACTGAAGCTGCTCTGATCAAGGGCTGGAGCAGCCCCTGCCTGTGGCAGGCCAAGAGCTGCTCCAGCCTCTACCAGTTACTGCTTAAACAGAACAAGTAAACATTATCCATTTAGGGTGATGCTTATTGGTTAACCGGGTAACCAATTAACCTTTCACAAAACTTAGCACAACAGAGTCTTTGTTCATGACTAAGGTTTCTAGACACTGTGGTAATACAAATAAATAACAATAATAATTAAGAATGTTCCTAGCCAGTGAGAGCTCTAGAGCTGAAGTTCAGGGTGGGGACCACACACAGAGCGCCTGTGGCCATCCCTCTGCCCGGGAGCTGGACATGCCAGCCACTTCTAGGAGTTGTGAAGAGCCAGGCTGCCCAGGTAGGGAGATCGCCAGCCCTGCTGCATCAGCAGTACCACCAACTGGACTTTTAACAACCCAATCAGCAATTGTAAAAAACCGGACACCTGGCAATTCTGTTATGGCAACTGGAGAAAACCACTGTCTGTCTTTAACAAGAGAGGCCCTCCATAGTTATACTAAGAAGCTATTAGCATTAATTGCACAAGCACCACCACCCCACACACATATTCTGCAAGGTGGCAGAGGCTGCAACAGGTTGTCCTGGTCACAAATAGAGTTAAGGTGCTATGCAACATGACAATGCAGCTCTTAGGCTCCTCTTCCACTCGGGCAATGCGGTCCCCTTCTTAAGGCTGCTCTAAAAGCAACCCTGCTGTGCAAAACAAAAAATCAATGCAAAACGGAAACCTCCCACTGTTTGAGCTTCTTCAAGCAAAGGAGGGCACGGGTCTGGCGTGACAGCCTTCCTTTTTAATTTGTGAGCAACTGAGGGATTACAGCGATATAAGTACCTAGATAAATTGATCAATCATCTAGACAACAACCTGCATTCTTCTTCTCCTTGAAAATCTGTGTGGTGGTAGTGATCATTGCGCAATTAATGTTAATTTCTCCTTTCCCAAAAAGTGAGGAGGCTACAGTGAACCACCAAGCAAGCTATGCTGTGTGCATTTTACATAAATAGACTTCTCCCCAGAGACATCTGGTGCTAAGGGGTTTTGACAGGGCTAGAAATCCCAGAATGGCCTGTCTTGTGGCATTTCATCCAAATCAGGTAGTTCAGAGGTAATCAAAGCAAAAATATTCGGGGGGGAAATGGCCTGGACCTCTGACAAGATATTAGTGCTCATATTGGTTTGAGTTGTGAGGAGAGGTTTGATTAAGGCTGGGGTATTTTATTCATATATTTTTGCCTGTCCTTAGAAAATGAGGAAGACGGAAAGATGATAGCCCAGTTTGCCTTGTGAATCTAGGGTACAGCCTCTGGGAAATAAAAAACATCTCCAAGTTTAGCATCATTTTAGTTCTAATTTGTTTCAGAGACCAGCATAAGGGGAAGAATATGTCTGCTTTATTAAAATGCATCAGGTGTTCCAGCTGATTTTTAAAATGTTGGTCACGGTCTCAGGGAGCCTAAAAATAAACCATATCAATTGCATTCCCAGGCACTCACTGCAGAGTCACCTCTAAATCTGTTACAGACAATTGTTACCGTTAAATGTATATTACTTGCACTGATATTGACTTTTTAATGTCCCGTCTGGCCCGATTCCTGCTGATCTTTCAAGGGCAAGTGCTTGTATCCCACCCAGCAATTACACCACACTGCATGGGGACCAAACCCACCCCACTGCTCCGAGCTCATTCAGGCATAGCACAGCGGTGGCGGGGTTTGACATTCTCAGATCAGGATGATGTTTTGAACCTCGGGAATTAATCTTCCTTCCCTCAGGCCAGGGAGCATCAGCAAAGCTACTTTTCAGTGGCTGCTGCCCTAGTCCATTTCCACTGCTTTACTCCTGCTTTGCTGGGACCACTTTTCAGAAGTTGATCCACCAGCCCCACCTCTGCCTACTCTTTGAACCTCCCCAGTGTGTGTGATCGGAGGGAAGCACTAAAGAACTCAGCTCTGCGGTATGGCCCTCTTTGCTCCAGGGCAGCAGCACAGTGATGGTTCCAAAGCACCCAGCCACCTTACTGGAGGAAGCTGGACTGGCCCCAATGCCTTAAGACCAGTTGACCGCAGCCAGTGGTATGATAATTAACCCTGACACTTCACATGTTCTATGACTGAGGCCCTTGGTTGTTCCTTTACCCTTGGGGCTGCACTGGCACCTAGCAGTTACCTTAGTGGGGGAAGGGATGTGTAATTGTGCTTCCCCAGGAGCACAGCAGAGACCAGATTGTGATTCAGAATCACAATCTAGTCCCTACTTCCTCTTTCTCCAGAAGGAAGGAAGTATCTCCAGCTCCTGACACGTGGTTCTTCCACACCAGTTCAGCAGGTTGAAGGGAGCCGGTCCTCTGACCCTTCTGCTTCTGCCTGACTACTTCTCATCCATGTGCACAAGACAGCCTCTCATAGGCTGCTCTGCCCACCACAATGCAGGTAGCCTGCAGAGGGAAGTAAAAAGTACATCCGCCACTCCTCTGTGCCGGCATGTCAGCGGACTCACTGTGTGCGAGCTCTTGGTGCCCTGCTGCTGTCCCCTTGCCTTTCCTTTGGGTGCGCTCTAATGTATAAATGGAGCTTGGACTGCCCCAAACCCATTTCACAATTGACTGAGCAGCCCAGATCCCCCCGATTGGGTTAAGCTGGGTAAGTAGGGTTACCAGATGATTTCAAAAAAATACCGGACACACGATCTCAGATGGGGGGTGGGGACCGGCCAGGAGGGGAGCAGGGTTGGCTGGGAGGAGGTCAGGGGGAGCGGGGCTGGCCAGGGGAGATGCGGGGCGGGGGAAAACAGCCGGTGGGAAGCAGGGCTGGCTGGAAGGGGCTTGGGGGGAGCGGGGCTTGGCCAGGGGGAACCAGCCGGTGGGGAGCAGGGCTGGCCGGGAAGGCGTCGGGAGGAGCGGGGCTGGCCGGGGGAGATCAGGGGAAGGAACTGTCTGGCAGGAAGCAGGGCTGGCCGGGAGGGGATTGTGGGGAGCAGGGCTGGCCCGGGCGCATGCAGATCCTGGGGCACTGCCCGTCCCACACAAGGTCCTGGTGGGGCGCACAGGCGAGTCCGGCCCCGGGGATTCCATCCTGCCCCGTCCCCCCCACTGCGTAGCTGCGTACTGCCTGGCTGGTAGACACACTCACACAGTGTGAGCGTGTCTACCAGCCAGGCAGTATGCAACTACGTACTGATACTTATGATCAGGGCTCAACAAATTATACAATCTACTCGCCCGTGGTGAGTAGATTGTAACCCAGGAAGAGCCGGGTTCGGGCGATCTGCACTTGCGCAGAATGATCTGCGCATGCGCAGATCGCCGGACAGTGCGGCTGGCAAGCGGGGCTTGCCGCGGTTCAGCGAGCCCTGCTCATGATAATAATAAAACTTAATTAGAAAATACCGGACATTTATATGTCCGGTATTTTCTCAATTTGTTTCCCGGACAGAAAGCTCAAATACTGGACTGTCCGGTTCAAAACCGGGACACCTGGCAACCCTATGGGTAAGTGGTCGCAGGAAATGGCTCAGACCAGCAAGGTCTTGCATTGCTATACACTTGCCTGCAAAGTCTGGGAGCTCTCTGAACTAGAGACTGCTGATGTCTTTTGTCATTTTGGACTATGACTGCATGAATAACCCAGATAATTCAATGTTTAGGGCTTCAGGCACCTGACTCTCGTTTAAGCTAACAGGTCATTGCTGTGTGTAGAGCTCAGGAAACCATGCTGGTAGGGAATTCAGCTCTTTCTGAAGGAAAATGAGACCTAAGGAGGAGGTCATCCCGGAGTCATAGCACAAAGGTAAAAAGCTTTCTAGTTGTATTAGCATTTGTTTTCACCTTGTAATACACAACAAGCCAGAGATGACAAGTTGCTGTTACATGGAGTCTAGCGAGTACAGATATTAATGGGACTGACGCTTTTTATTCCCCTTCAGGTGTCGGGAGACTGTCACATGTGAAGTTTCCTTAAAGCGCCTCACCTCATCCAGCTGTGGCAGCAAAGGCCATTAGCAGTTGTACTGACACCACAGTGAGGAACAATGCTGATTTGTGCTGTATAAAATTTATGAGACTACACATGAAAAACAAAAGTCGGAGAATTTAAACAGTGGGATTCTAATATTAATTTAGATCCCATTAGTAGCTTTCTTATTCATTACTCTTATTGTTGCTGATGATGCAGCAACTGAGGTTCCAATTAAGACCAGGGCCCCACTGTGGTAGGTACTATACAAATATTATAAAAGATCATTCCTGTTCTGAAAAGCTTACAGTTAAAATAGATGAGACAGACAAAGGTGGGAAGGGACACACGCCAGGCTTGGCTCTTATTTATGCCAAGGCTGCTTTACCTGATGGGATAAAAGTGCCTTAAATTGTCAATAAAGCATATTTATGGTTACTCCAAGGCTCCTTTGCACTACCAGAGTGATGCAAAGTGGCCTTAATGTAAATGAAAATCTGGCTCTAGTTTAATATTTAAAGTAACTAATTATTAGTAAAAGATAACCAGAGAAGTCTGCCAGTACAAGTTGTTCTCTCACATAAGTGGTAGGGATCTGATCCAAAGCCAATCAAAGTCAGTGAAAGCTTTTCAATTTGCTTTAACAGGAGGTGAATCAAACTCTTAGAGAGAAGGCATCAAATAGCAAAGCTAAAGGAATACAACAGAACTGAGATGGTGAAGGATGGGTAAATATACATGGTATACTATATATTTTTAACCAGTTCATCCTAATTTATTTTCATTTATGACTTTGAGGGCCTATTGCAACCCCTACCTGCTTTTACAAATTTACAAATACAAAAGAAAAATCACTTAGGCCTGATTCAGCAAAGCATTTGAACATGGGTTTTAATGTTAAACTTCCTTACATTTCATTCACATCAGTGGGATAGGGGCTGGTCTACACTACCACTTAAGTTAATGTAATGTATAATACTAAGGGGTGCAAAACCAATATACACATACACACACACCCCAAGCGATTTAAGTTACATCAACTGAAAGTGGTGTCTACACCACACTATGTTGTGGGAGACTCCCACCGACCTAGCTTCCGCCTCTCATGGAGGTGAAATAATTATGCCAATGGGAGAGTGCTCTCCCATCAACACAGCATATCTTCAGCAGGTGTGCTACAGAACACACTAGTTAGTGTATGCTTGGCCTTAAGCAAATATGTAAGTGTTTTGCTGAGTGAAAGCCTGTATCAAGTAAGGGCCTATTCTACAACCCGAACTCAAGGGCACTCTTTACTGATGCATATAATCTCATTTATTTGAGTGTTATTACTGAATGACAAAGAAAATGTATATGAATAAGGGATGTGGGGCTATGGTTTCATTATGTTTCTTATGAGAGCTAAGAGTTAATAAGCTACAGAAGAAATATGTTGCAAAAAATTAGATTAGATTAGACATTGTCCCAAATCGGGTCTGGTGCCCCCTTCCACCAACCACCAGGCTGCTCTGAAGGGAACCTAACCCTCTGGATCCTGGAGTATTTTAAGTCTCCGGAGATGTAATGAAACTCAACCACTCTCAGGATACAGAATTTATATTGGCACACCCACTTCTGAGAGCTGGAACATGCTGTCCAGTTGCCCTGCTCCTGAACACAACGATCGTGTTCAGGCTTCCCCCTGGCCTAAACACACCCACTGCTAGGACACCACCCTAAAGGTGAGATGCTTCTGGTTTATTTTGTAACTCTTGCTTAAGGTACACAGGAGTTGTAAAGCATTTAACAAAGACACTTTGCACAAGTCTAACACATTATTGCCCTTTCACTTAATCATCTAAAGTACAAATGCATACAGATCATATGGAACCTAACCAACATCCTAAATGCAATGCTCCTCACTAGCTCACCTTTCTCTTGGGAGTTTCTGAGGGATGTTTGTGCCCAGGAAAGCAGTCAGGGTTTCCCTGCCTCATGCAGGCTATTAAATGCTGGATGGCTTCTCCTTCAGGGAGTCTCCTTTCCCAGTTTCTGTGACTTTGCTTTCTCCTGCCCATTGCTTCCTCTTTCTGGCTGGCCCCTTCTGTTCATATGAGTTTCCTTACTTAAGCTTCTGCCTGGCCACTTGTCTGCTTTTGTTGTGTTCATGGTAAATTTACACTACTCGTACCTTCCCTCCACACACCCAGAGGGTATGTCTAGATTACATGCCTCTGCTGACAGAGGCATGTAAAATAGGCTACCCCGACATAGTCAATGAAGCGGGGATTTAAATATCCCCGGCTTCATTAAAATAAAAATGGCCACCGCGCTGTGCCGGCTCAGCTGATCGTCGGCAAAGCACGCAAGTCAAGACGCGGCTCGGTTGACAAGGGAAGCCTTTTTCGACCGCTCCTGTAAACCTTGTTTCACGAGGCATAAGGCAGCAGTCGACAAAGGCTTCCCTTGTCAACCGATCCGCGTCTTGACTCGCGCGCTGTGCCGACGACCAGCTGAGCCGGCACAGCGCGGCGGCCATTTTTATTTTAATGAAGCCGGGGATATTTAAATACCCGCTTCATTGACTGTGTCGGGTAGCCTATTTTACATGCCTCTGTCGGCAGAGGCATGTAATCTAGACATACCCCCAGAAAGATAAATGTGGTTTTCCAAGGATGCAGCTATCTTTACTTACTGTTGCTGGTCAAAGCATGGTTGTTTAAAGTTAATGACCTTCCCATAGTATCAGTTCTAGAAGGAGGTGACACAACCCTACCAATGAATGGTGGGCCCACATACCAAGAGGCATTCAAGATAGAGAAATTGTTCATATCCACATTGTTAGTATATAGGCCTGTTTGCTAGCCTGAGATAGAATTTTTGTTTGATTCATGATACTCTTATATTGTTACAAATGTGTGTGAAAAAAAGAACAAGGACTCTGTGTTTGGGGGGGGGGGGTGTCAAAAGAATTGCCGAGCCCCTGCGCAACGTCAGGTGGGGGGGGCTGCTCCACACGCCCAGAAAGGGAGGAGCCTCAGGTGGAAGGGGCAGGGCTAGGGCATCCAGCCCTCGGCACTGCACTCTGCCCTCCCCCCCAGCCAGCCTTCAGAGCTACCTGGAGTGCACCACATGGCACTGGGTTGCAATTTAAAGGGCCCAAGGTTCCAGCCACCACTGCTGCAACAGTAGCAGTGGTGATGGTGGCTGGGAGCACCTGTGTGTTACATTTCACTCAACCAGATAGGGCTTTTATTAAAATGAGAAAAGATGAGAAATAGAGCTAACGTGTTGCCTGGTATGGTGGGAGTATAATATAGAAACATGCATTTGAAGACTGCCTCGACACCTAGCTCAAGGCAATGCTAAGCAACTAGTTGGAAGGGGCAAGGAGGGATGGGGGAAAGGCATAGGAAACACTAAAAGCCAAAGAAATGCCTGTCCCTGACCATAGCACAACCTCACACCTTAGACGCCTCCGTACTCATGACCACCTCAAAATGGAACATGGTCATAAATTGTAATGGGCAGGACCAAGGGTGTGCACTGCCAGTATATTTTGACCTGTTGAGAAGGAGAAGGCGGGAACAGGAACACTAGGGAAAAGACTCGATGCTGTCAGAGAGATTGATATGCTTGTTTCAAACTAACCCCAATAAACATTGACTTACACTTCAACCCTCCGGTCTTCTGCTTTCTGTGTGACAAGAACCAGGAAAAGGGTAAGGAATGAAGGGAAAGCCCCAACAAACATTTCATAGCAATTCCATAATATCAATTAGAATTGATAAGCTGTACAGAAAGATTCCCAGATTGCCACAGACACATTTTGTCTCCTGAAAGTCCAGAGTAAGAACCCTACAGCATAGCATGATGTCTTTTAGTACTGAGTGAATCCAGCACTACTAAGGACAATGGAATTCTGTTACGAAAATCATATTGGGGTGACCCTAACTAAATGATTACAATGTAGAAATCCATAATACAGTGAAGTTCCCAAACTAGGTGTACAGAAGCCTCCCTCTAAGGAGAACTCAGTTAGTTTATGCTAAGGAGGGTCACCCAGTCTGTAGCTGTCTGTCCATAAGCTGATAAATATTTGACGTACATGCAAGAGCTACTCAGACAGATAAAACAATTCTTTGCATTTGAAAACTACAAAGAAAGTATTTTCAGTTTATTCCTACACTGCTCTGAGCCGGAAATGACAACCAATGCCGTAGGAATTTTTGGCTAGGCTGAGCTATAGTATATAGAATTTTCCAGAAGAGGTTGCTACATCTGCTCAGCTGTTATGATGCCTCTGGGAGTGCTGAGCTCCCCATATCTTGTAGATTTGCCACCATCTGTGATCATTCTGTTTGTGAAAGGGAAGCCCAAATATCTGCTTCATTTTTAATGGGATTTGTAGATACCATCTTCCAGGCACTTAGCAAGGCTCTTACGCATTGACCCCTGAAAGTCGTTTTGCATCTGATACCCCAGCCACACTACTGCTATGCCATCTCAGAATGATAGCTGTAGGAGCTAGGAAGTATTTATTCCTTGTAGGCCTGTCTCTAGTTTTAGAACTGAGAGGGAAACTCGCCACTATCTCAGTTACCTGTCATACTTCCCAGAAATGCTTTTGTTTTGTTTTAAATTTATATTCTGTTTCTGACATAGATTATCCACACATGAAAATACCGAGGAAAACATGGATTTCACCATTGTGATTTTTCAGCTTATTCTGGCCAAGAGAGAATTGGAAGGAGAGGAGAGAGAAGGAATGACAGTTCTTGAGCTGTGGCCTAGGAGGAACACAGCATATTGATTTATACAGTTCACTGAAGCTTCAGAAATTTCAGTTTCCAGCCACTGACTACAAGCCCCACACTTGTCAATTTCATCTGGAAAAAAGAAAAGGTCAGCTCTTGTATTCAGAGCAAAGGCACTGAGACCAAAGACACCTGCCCTATCCCTATAGGACTGTGGCTCTCCAAGTCAAAACATAGTACTTATTCATAGAGATTGCAAGTTACAAAGGATGAATACAAACAAATAACACAAGAATGTAGGGGCAAAATTAGAAAGGCCAAGACACAAAAAGAGCTCAGATTAGCTAGAGACATAAAGGGTAACAAGAAAACTTTCTAAAAATGCATTAGAAGTGAGAGGAAGACCAAGGTAAGTTAGGTCCATTACTCAATAAAGAGGGAAAAACAATAATAGAAAAATGTGGAAATCCCGGAGGTGCTTAATGTCTTCTATCTTCACCATAACGAATGCCTGTGAAAATGAGGTAGGTTCAGAAGTTAAAATAGGAAAAGAACAAGTTAAAATTATTTAGACAAGTTAAGTGTCTTCAAGTCACCAGGAAATACATCCTAGAATACTCAAAGAGCTGGTTGAGGAGATACCTGAGCCATTAACTATTATTTTTAAAAAGTCATGGAAGATAAGAAAAATTCCAGAAGACTGGAAAAAGGGCAAACATAGTGCCCATCTATAAAAAGAAAAATAAGGACAATGCAGGAAACTACAGACAAGTCAGCTTAACTTCTGTACCAGAAAACTAAATGGAGCACATAATGAAGGAATCCATTTCCAAACATCTGGAAGCTAAGAAGGTCATAAGTAGCAGTCAGCATTGATTTGTAAAGAACAAATCATGTCAAACCAACCTGATAGTTTTCTTTGACAGGATAACAAGCCTTGTGGATAAGGGGGAAGCAGTAGATGTGGTATACCTAGACTTTAGTAAACCATTTGATACAGGGAGGAGTTGCAAGTGCTTTGGAAGATCAGATTAAAATTCAAAATGATCTGGACAAATGGGAGAAATGGTCTGAGGTAAACAGGATGAAATTCAACAAGGACAAATGCAAAGGGTACGCCACATAGGAAGGAACAACAAATTGCACACATACATAATGGGAAATGGCTGTCTAGGAAAGAGGACTTCAGAAAGGGATCTAGCCATCATAGTGGACCACAAGCTAAATATGAGTCAACAGTGTTGCACAAAAAGCAAATATAATTCTGAAATATATTAACAGGAGTGTTGTAAGCAAGACATGAAAAGTCAGTCTTCTGCTCTACTCTTCACTGATTCCACTGTGGAGTCCAGTTTTGGGCACCACATTTCAGGAAAGATGTGGACAAACTGGAGAAGATCCAGGGAAGAGCAACAAAAATGATTAAAGGTCTAGAAAACATGAGCTGTGAGGGAAGATTGAAAAAACTGGGTTTGTTTAGTCTGGAAAAGAGAAGACTGAGAGGGGACACAATAACACCTTTCATGTACCTAAAAGGTTGTTACAAGGAGCAGGGAGAAAAAATATTGAAAGCAATGGGCTTAAATTGCATCAAGGGAGGTTTTGGTTGGACATTAGGAAAAACTTCCTATCTGTCAGGGTGGTTAAATACTGGAATAAATTCTGTAGGTAGATTGGGGAATCTCCATCTTTAGAGATAAGTAAGAGCAGGTTAGAGAAAAACCTGTCAGGGAGGGTCTAAAGGGTGTTTGGTCCTGCTGTGAGTGCAGAGGACTGGATTTGATAGCTGTCATTCTCTATGTTCTTTCCAGTCCTATGATTCTATGTGAGCTAGTGGTCAGAGTTAGAGTCAGGACTCCTGTGTTTTAATTTTGGCTCACTGTGTGTCCTTGAGAAATTCACCTGGCTGGTGCTGTTCAATTTATTCATAACTGATCTGTAAAAGAGGTAAACACTAAGGATATATCTACACTACAGAGTTTTTTTGGGAAAATGGCCGTTTTTCCAAAAAACCAAAAAAATACCCTTCAATTACATCCACACTGCAATTGTGTTCTTCTGAAAGAAAATTGAAAGAACAGACGGGATTTTCTGACATTGGTAATCCTCATTCTATGAGGAAGAATGCCATTTCCGAAAGAGCTCTTTTGGAAAAGGTGTGTGTAGACAGGGAAGAGGGAGTTCTTTTGGAAAAAGAGGAAAGAGGAAAAAGCACAGGTGCCCTGGTGGCCACTCTGTCCATAGTAATCACAGCTGAAATGCGAGATAGCATCCATTCAGTGTGGACACTATGTTTTGAAAAAGCAGATCACTTTTTCGATGCGCTTTTTCAGTATGGACGCTCTCTTTCAGAAGTTTTTCTGGAAGATCTCTTCTGGAAAAGCTTCTTCTGAAAGAAGCCTGCAGTCTAGGCATAGCCTAAGGTGGCAAAGTTTGCAGATGATACAAAATTAGTTGAGATAGTTAAACCCAAAGCAGATCGTAAAAAAATTACAAAGGATCTCATGAAACTGGGCAAGAAAATGGCAGATGAAATTCAATATTGATAAATGTAAAGTTAGACGCCTTTGAAAATATAATTCCAAATATATACACTAAGCGAAGGAGGTCTAAATTAGTTTTATCACTCAAGAAAGAAATCTTGACGTTTTCGTGGATAGGTTTTTGAAACATCTGTTCGATATGCAGCATCAGTCAAAAAAGAGAACAATGTTAAGAACCATAAAGAAAGGGATAGATAATAAAACAGATTATAACAAATGCCACTATATAAATCCATGCTATGCCCACAGCTTGAATACTGTATGCAATTCTGGTTGCCTCATCTCAGAAAAGATATATTATAATTGGAAAAGATACAGAGAAGGGTAACTAAAATGATTAGGGGGATGGAACAGCTTCCATATGAGGAGAGAGTAAAAAGACTGGGATTTTTCTTTTTTGAAAAAGAGACAACTAAGAGAGGATATGGTAGAGATCTTCAAAATCATGCATATTGTGTCAAACATGAATAAAAGGACTTTATTTATGCCTTCACATAACAGAAGAATGAGGAGTCACCCAATGAAATTAACAGACAGCCTATTTAAGACAAACAATGGGAAGTACTACTTCACACAAAGCACTGTCCACCTGTGAAACTCATTGCCAAAGGATGTTGTGAAGGCCAAGCCTATAACTGGATTTAAAAAAGAATGAGAAAAGTTCATGGAGGATAGGCCAAGATGGTCAAGGAGGCAATCCCATGCTCTGGATGGCCCTAAACCTCAGACTGCCTGAAGCTGGGACTGGATGACGGGGAATGGATCATTCAATAATTGCCCTGTTCTATTAATTCCCTGTGAAACATCTGACATTGGCTGCTGTCAGAAGACAAGATGCTGAGCTGGATGGACCATTGGTCTGACCCAGTATGATCCTTCTCATGTTCATCTGTCAGTCTTGGTATACAAGCCATATAAGCTCCTTGTGCCTCAAACAGTCCATCTGACTATAAAAGCACCTGCATCATGGGGTGCTACCAAATTTAATTCATTATGGTTTGCAAAACGCCAGAGTATAACAGACCCTTTTGGGGAGAGTAAAAAGGGAGCAAGTGTAAGGTGCTCCCTAATCTTGTGCTCATGTGAAAGTCAGTTAAAGTTACAGTCACTGCATCTGAGGGAACGAGAGGGACTTCTGTGTCTCTGCAGGCCCAGGACAGCAGTTGGCCATACCAGGAGGATAGCGCCATGTAGTCCTGGGGGTATTGGAAGGTTGGGGAGAAGTTATCCCTCCTTGAGGTACAATCCCCCCCAGGTTCCTTGTGGGATGACACATCTCCACACCACTAACTGCTTGGGCCAGAGCCTAAAAAGCAGCATTTTCTCCTAAATGTTTTAAGATCCTTGTATAAATAATTTCAAATATTATAATATAAACCTCTGATCCTGTTGAGGTTCATCAGTTACTGGACTGCCTCCACTATGAGCTTTGCTGTATTCACTTGCTTGCTGTTCTTCTATGGGGCACTGGGTATTTTGCTTCAGCTAGCATTTTCCTTGATGCTGACTCACTAGGCAACATATGTTACTGCATGCTGACAAAGAACGTACACTTGGCTGGGGCTGAATGGGAACTCCTTGCCTGATTTATGGAGGCAATGTAGAATTCTATGTCCACAGTTAACATAGCAATCTGTGACTGTCCTGATAGGACAAGCCATGAGTTTTATTGCATCTTTCTGTTGAAGTTAAATGGGGAATAACCAAATAGCCGCTGAAGAAGCAATTACTGTGCCATAAACCAACGTAAGTCATGAAATACGTGCTATTCTAAGATCATGCACTTAGGCACATGAAGTTAATTTTGGCTGATAAAGCTATCAGTGTGAGAAACCAGCAAAGGTTTGTGGGACAGCTGAAGATTTAAGATGGCCAGTTCTGATTTTATCTGAATTGGTTCACCCAGTCCTCCTTATAATCACAAACTAAATCATTGAGCATATACTACAAGAGGAGACTGATCATTTAAATCAGTTGCTGCAGCAGAAAGGTAGTTCAAATGATTATACTGATGAATGGGCTCAGGCAGCTTTCTTGTAGCTTTTAGCCACACGCTGCGTTGGAGATGATGAAGGAGTTGCAGCAACCCAGATGAAACAAAGGCAAGGAGTGGGCCCAGGGAAGGAATACAGTAACTCCTCACTTAACGTTGTTCCGCTTAACATTGTTTCATTATTAGGATGCTGATCTATTAGAGAAAATACTTATTTAAAGTCACACAGTGTTCCATTATGAAGCTATTTGTCTCCACTCCTCTGCCTGACTGCCCGACGTTCCACTTGAGGAGTGGGCGCTTAACCCATTCCACCCTCCCTGCACTCCAGATGGGAAGGCAGGCAAGCCCCCAACCCCACCTCCCAGCAGCAGCACCAGACAGACGTAGTGGGGCAACCTGCCATGCCCCGACCCCACAATGCCCCTGTCTGTATGATGTATATGTACTTAATGTTTTTTGTCTGGTGGAAAAAAAAATCCTGGAACCTATTCCTCCCACCCCACGCATTTACACTCATTCTTATGGGGAAATTGGATTAGCTTAACATTGTTTTGCTTGAAGTAGCATTTTTCAGCATAACTACAGCATTAAAGGAGGACTTACTGTAATGGCTCCTGCAGCTCCCAAGTAGGGGGAGTAAGCCTGCTCTTAGAGGGGACTTTCCAGGGTCCTACACACCCTCAATTGCACCCTCAGTCATCTCCGTAGCTCACAGTGGGATGTGAGGGTCCATAGTCCTGATTCCTCCAGCTTGTTTGTAGTGGCCTGGGCCCTGCATACCCCACTCTCAAGATGGCAACTTTGTCTATGTCTACTCAGGGATTTTTAAAAACTGGCTAGCCTAGGTCAGCTGACTTGTGCTCCCAGGGTCTGGAGTGGTGAAACTACCATGTAAGCATTTGGGCTCAGACTGGAGCCCAAGCTCTGGGACCCTGCAAGGGGAGAGGGTTCTGAAAGCTCCAGCCTGAGCCCAAATGCCAAGCCAGCATTTCTTAGCCCCAGTCAGTTGATCCCACCACTTGAGACCCTTGCCACGGGTCTTTTATCCCTGTACTGTTGGTAGCTTAGTGGAGCTCCTTGGATTCTTTCCCTTCTTTGTGCACTCATACAAATGCCACCCAAAACAGCGTCCCAGGATTGCTACAAAGTCAAAAAGAACCTAGAAAAGATTTCTGCCTAAAAAATAAGTACAAAACAAGAAGAAAAAAGTTAATGTAAAAAAAGTTAATGTAAGCAAGAGAACAAAAAAGGCAGAAACATTCATGTAACTGGGCTTTTAATGACATGAATTCAGCCTAAATGCTTGTATAGCTAGATGAGTGGCTTGAAGACTGAAATTCTCGCAGTGTTTCCAACTCTCATGATTTTATTGAAAAACTCATGATTTGGGGTTTCCCCCTTAACCTGATCCCAGCTGCTATGGCTTTACCTGAAAATCTCAGCTTTTATATTTTAAGTCAGTTTTTGAGTTTTCATAATTGAGGTGAAAAGCTAGAAAATATGACTAATAAATATTCTCCAGTATTAGCTGGCCAACAAAAAGAAGCCAACATATATTATTTTTAAAATAAAAGAGAGAGGGGACTGCAGTCTTTCTTGTCCATTCATCCTTCAGCTGCTTCTAAATATTGCAAGCATAAGAGCCAAGAAATGTCCAGTGGTGGTGGTTTTCTTCAATGCATTGCATGGAGGCTACCAAATAGCAATCACTACTGACATGGCCTGGATTGGAAAAAGCATTTACCACTTCCCTGAGCCATTAGCTCATTTATGAAATTGTGCTTGATAAAAACTATATAGAAAAACAGAATGAAAAATAATTTCTCCTTTTAATCTGCTGCTGGCTGTATCACTGAGTTTTAATCTGCCAAATTTTATATCACAGAATCATAAATAGCAGGTTCCCAAGAGGACCACTTGTGTCACCCCAATGCCTCTCATGTCTCATTTCCACTAATATACTACCTAACCTGTTTCTCCATATCTCTGCACAGTGTTCAAAATTATAGTACATTAACACAGAAAATGGGAAAAATAAAAATGCTATTGAGACTGAGAGTTGGGGTTTTTTTTGGGAACTTATGAGTCCTCCTGGGATCATGTATCTACACATTTTCTCCTATTCTGAGAATGATTGGCAACTGGAGGGGGGGGCAGGAGAGGCAGAGAAGGGGAAACATCAGTTAGCACATTCTGAACTGGTTGTGTATTTAGAATAAACTTGGAAGAAGTGAAAAGAGGAGCTCTCGAGTAGGAACAAGATTCTGAAATAAAGAGTAGAACAAACACTCCTAAATCTAGAATCTGTATCTTATTGCATCCAACAGAACTGTGTTAAAAGAACATTAAGGTGGCAAACTCCTGTGCTCAAAAGTTAAAAAATGCTTGTGCCATCTTAATTTGCCTCCTTTGTGCATATGCATTATGGGTGCATCTACACTGCAGGACTTAGCTCGAAATAAGCTCAAATTTGCAGCTAAGTCAATTGCATATCTTATTTCGAAATAGCTTATTTCAAAATAGGAGCATCTACACAGCACTTATTTTGAAATAGAGCACTCTTTCTCTGATTTCCCTTATTCCTCGTACAATGAGGGTTACAGGAGTCGGAGTAAGAAGTCCTCCAGGTTGACAGTATTTTGACACTATTTTGAAATAACTGCCTGCTGTGTAGACATGGACTAAGTTATTTCAGAATAGAACTTGTTATTTTGAAATAATGTTGCAGTGTAGACATGCCCTCAGATACATTTTTTTAGTTCCATGATCACATACCCATTCCTTCCACACAACTGCTGCCTCATTTCTTTTTATTCTCCACATTCTTTGTATGGTCCCAACCCTTATTTAATACCCTGTATCCAACAACTGTGCTGAAAACATCATCATTCTTATTGCATACTAAAGGACTTACTCAGCATTGCTCAGGTTCTTAACTGAAATAATTTTTTGTTTTTCTTCATTTAAGTTATCGTGGCTCGGGATGAGATGTTCATTATGCAGGATGCTCTGAGAAAAGAGGACAGCCCCAGACCTCTCTCACCGCAGAAGCTTGGGGCCAGGTGAGAAGCACCTGTTGATGGCTACTGCAGTTGTGGGAGGGGTGCATGTCCCCCTGCTGGGGGGACAGAAAGACACAAAGACAGAAACAGACAAACTCTCTGAAATATATAGTTGATAGCTGTCCCTTTCTCCACCCTGCCTTCTGCTGGCCCAATAGGGTTATAGCTGTCCTGGTCCCCATCTCTGGCCCATTGCTGCCCCCTTGTGGTCATTATACAGTATAACTGTACTTGCTATCAGACCTCTCCCTTTCCATTTTATGAGAAACAATCAAATTCCAGGCACATCACATTGTACTGGCACAACCAAACCCTTACCTTGATTTAAGTTACGATAAGAGGAAGCTGCATAACAAATTTGGAGGTCCTATCATTTAGAAGGAGTTCTTGAACAAATGGACTCACAAATGGATGGACAGATAGACAGATGCACATTTCTAAAATATATAGTAAAATTAAAAAAGACTGAAACCTGGCTCTTATAATGGGAACTATCAGGCAATCTTAATTATAGGTCACACTACCAAGCACTGTTTATAATAAATAGTGGAGGAAAGGGGAATCAAATCTGAGCTCCTAAGAGAAGAATAAATCAGTCTGCTTTCCTAATCTTTAGAGTTCCAAAGTAAAATTCATTATGCTGAAGCTGTGCCTGTGCCAGGTGTCACACTGAAGAAAAGGCCTTAGAGTGACACTGATTCTTTCGAAAAAAATCACCTTGTTGGGAAAGCCTGGAAATGCACAGCTAAAGTTCCATTAAAAAATTAAGACACATTAGAAAATATGAACATGCACTTAGTCATTCCAGCCTGCCAACAACACAAACAGATTGAAACATTCAAGCCCCACTGTCAGAGTATTCTGTAGAAACTAGAAAGTAGCAAGTAGAGTGGTTCTCCAGAATGGAAGGAACTGCAGACAAGTTAATGTTACTCTGGCCTGCCTTAACTATCAAACAGATTTTCCACAGGGCTTTGACTGAGGGAAATAAGTGTTGTGAAACTACCATGGACACCAAATGCTGTGGTCTGATAGTATTAATACAGCAACCACACAAGTAGATCTGAGTCAGCATTACTCAATTCAAGGAGGCATTTAGTCTGTAATTATTATAATTCAAACAGACTCCCCTTCATATTCTGAGAAAGATAAAAGGAAGTTGTCATTTACTGACTTGGCAGAGAAGAACTGGGATGAATAAAACCCTAAGGATGTAAAAAAACGAAAGAGCTTTCACTCTCCATGTGGCAGAAACTAACTATGCCTTGGGCTTTGCCGCCTCTTCACAGCCTCGCCATTGGGCAAACTAGAGAAATCTGGAGAGCAAGTTACTGAAGAGATAGCAGATATCACACCATGGTGATTGATCGCCCAGAGAACCAGTTCCAAAATTCAAACATCCTTTATAGGTTTGTTTACATGCATTGTCATGAGGTTATTTAATACAGTCTTAAAAAGGGACTGCCATGCTCTTCAGACAATAGAAGATATTGGAAATCTATCAAATGGATCTTGTATCTTTTCCAAATTAGACTTAGATAAACTATTGTCAGCTTGAACACGGTCCCAAGTCAAAATGGTCAACATTTAATTCAATCCAGACTTGAGTCTGAGTTATTAATTGTAGAGGTGACACTGGTTTTCAGCAGAACAATTTATAAAGCACAAAAGGAATGTAATTGACCAGCAATCTGACTTTCAACACAGCTGAGTGTGAATTCCACAAGGAATATATACATAGGGTTTCTTTGGACATTTTTCTCTTTACACCATGGCATTCAGAATGATCCACAGAAAGCTCATGCCATGAAAGAAGCAGCTGTATCATAAATTTTCAGTTCATAAGAATGTTTTCTTGGTGTGACTTGCCTAACTTATCAAAGTGTTCACATGCAAGTGCTCATAAAAATAACAATAATAAAAATCCCATCACATTAGAAAGGTCAGAACCATGCCAATTTGACTCCATCAAGGATTTTCTCAGTAAAGATGCTGTTATGTCATAGCTTGGTCTTAAATTGGCATATGAGTTAATACTGCAGGCAAATCCAGGCGGTAACAGATGCCAAACTCAGTCAAAGTCATACTAAGAGCCATAAATCTATGTGTGTGATCAATAGCTGACTGCTCAAGGAATTAATTCTTTTGAGTCTTTTATTCCAGATATACATCAGTGAAACTGTCAGAAATAATTGATCCTTTGTATTTTTTTCAATCCTTTGAGGTGCTAAACATAATAAAGTCCTGCTAAAGTCAGTGGGCCAAATTCTGCTATGTTACACTGGTATAAATCGAGAATCATTTCATTCACCATCCAAGTTGTCTGAGACATATTTGGTGTAACTAAGAGCAAAATCTGGCCCATTGGGACTTGCGGTCATGCAGAACCTCACAGGATCAGGGCCGGCCCACAACATTTTGGCACCTGAGGCAGAGAGCTCAAATGACGCTCTCATGCCCCCTCACTTGGGCCAAACTTTGAAAGGTCTCTTGTGCCCTCCTTCCTCCAGCACAGCACTCCACCATCTCTGTGCATCTACAGCAGAGAGGATACATATGCACCAACAGCAGACACAATTTTCTACACTCTGGGTCCTAGTGGCACCGCGCCCCCTCATAGTCTGGCACCGGAGGTGGCCGCCTCAGTTTTGCCTCATGGTAGGGCCGGCCCTGCACAGGATTGAACCCTTGGGAAGCCATGGAGGCTAATTCTGTGTGTTACAATTATTGCTAAAGTTATTGGATCTCTTTATATCAGTGCAGAGAACTTATAGTTCAATGTTTTATATTCTGAGTTTCATTTAAACACCTCCATTTGATTGGAGATAAAACATTTTGGCTACACTATAGCCTCTCTCAAGAGGTGTGATAACAAGAAAAAGGAAATGGATAACAATATGGGATTCACATACAATAATAGATAACAATATGGGATTCACAATTCAGACCAACATGGTAATAGTCAGTACTGTTTCTGCTCCTGTATATGCATAGCTCCTATAGACCATGTATGTAGCTCTTTATATTTAAGGGAGATGTTCTGAGTCTGCTTTTTGCTTAGTGTCCCTTTAAAAACGTGGAGCCTGATTTATCATTGCTCTGCGCTTTGTGTAGTCATTTACACCTGTACAAAGTGAGTGTAAAATGCTAAACTTCTGCACCATTTATTTTAATTGGAGCTGCAGGTGCACAATACTTCTGAAACTCAGGCTGGTGGTGGCCTCTGGCCTGTTGCAAGCATTCAGTTTTTTGCATCACCAAAACTCCTCTGGTAATTGGAAGCATCAGTCTCAACAGAGAGGCCCTAAATATCATCTATTCAGCACAGAACATACACTACGTGCTTTACAGAATGTGATGAATATTCATACGCATTACCATGAAACACATTACAAGACAATATATTGCTAATGACTCAATAAACAAAAGCACAGAGAGAACTATTCTCATCTTTATACAAAAGGTGCTGTGTGTACCCACTAGCAATTCAAAATTATATTGATATGCTAAACCCATTTGAAAATAATCACCATAAGTAGATAGCAGTTGCATATTTATCAGTCCTTGTAAAATCAAACTGACCATGGATTTATGTAAGGATAAAACTCTGACTTCTGAAAATAAAGGACCTGGAAGGCCTTGATGATATATCATGCAAGAATTGGTAGTGGTTCCATAATTAAAGCTGCATTGAGATTTCCATGTAAAATGTTGAGAATTCCAATTTAAATCCCTCTGTTTTATATTTTCATTATTAGTGTGTCTACAGTAACTCTTCAAGGGACAACTGACTTTTTTAAATATTTTTTAAATAAATGATGTAGAGTAAAATCTTCAAAAGCATTGGAAAAGTTATGGTTTACTGAAAGTAAAATCCAATTTCTATGCCTATATCATTTCTGTATCTGAAGTTAAGAATATAGACTGTATATCTGTATTTCATAAGGGCTAAGAGTGCGGTGCATCACACAGCAGTTATTTTGAAATAACTGACATTATTTTGAAATAACAATGAGAGCATCTATACAGCAATTCCGTTATTTTGAATTTATTTATTTGAAATAAATTCAAAATAACGGATGACTTATTCCGACTTCTGTAAACCTCATTCCACAAGGAATAACGCCTATTCTGAAATAGCTATTTCGAAATAGCTGTAGTGTGGATGCACCTCTGCTGCTATTTCGAAATAGCTCCTCCCCAGGGCCATTCAAAGTAATTACTAAATCGAGGTAGCACGTCCACATTAGGGGAGCCTGCTTCAGAGTAATTTTGAGGCTTCCCTGTAGTGTAGACGTGCTATTTCAAAATAAGCTATTTTGGAGTATGTCTTCCAGAATAGCTTATTTCAAAATAAGTCTGCAGTGTAGACGTACACTAATTTGGATGATGTCCCCTGATAACTCTTCAGGTATACCAATGAAAAAGCCAGACAGGGCTGATAGCCCATCAGCAAGGACAATAAACTGTGAAAAGGCTTGGCTTTCCTCTCCATATTATGGAACTATAACTCCATATTGCTACTGACTTATGGATGCTGTGATGCTACTGAGTGAGGTGACCTGGTCACCTGATACTAAACTGCATCTTGGACTGCTGAAATTTTCCACTGGGGGGGGGGGGGAACAAACAAAGGATTCCCACCTTATGGAGATTCTATATAAGGTGGGGGAAGAGAACAATGAAGGTCTTCAATTTGCTTCTCCTTGGCCTCTCTACCCAGAGAAATATTTTAAAACACCCAGAAACAAAACTGGGGTGGGGGGGGGGAGAACTGCTGGACACAGACTAGAAAGATCTCTCTGGCCTGTGAAGAAATCTACCTGAAACAATATCTAGGATGAGGAATTATTATTTGTATCTGATTTATTTAGTGAATCAAGCTTAGTTTGCATACCTTGCTTTATTTTCTTGGTAGTCTGCTTTGCTCTGTTTGCTACCTCTTTAATCACATAGCATACACCATTTGTAGTTAATAAACAATTTTGTAGTAAACTGGGGAGTTATTTTGAAATAACTCCCCTTATTTCAAAATAACAAGGTGAGCATCCACACTACCAAGCCTGTTATTTTGAAATGATGGGCTTGTTATTTCAAAACAACTCCTGCTTGTGAAGAGGAATAAGCTTATTTTTCAATAGTTATTTCGGGAGTTTTTATTTCGAAATAACTTATTTTGAAATAACCTGGTAGTGTAGATTTAGCCTGAGGGAGGAAGCAAATTTCATATAATCTTGGATTTGCACTCCAAAGGAGGTGAACATGTGGGGCTGTGGCAAGTTCCTTAAGCCGAGTCTTTCCAGAGCTGATCTCAATGTCTGTATCACTCTGCAGTTAGGTGTGGCCCTACTTGTGTACTTAGCTGGAAGAGGGTTATGAGTCTGGTCCAGCAAGACCAAGTAAAGAGTACCTAGGCTAGCCAAATAAGCTGACTCAGTGGTATCTCAACTCATTTAGGAAAAATACATGTTAGTAACCTAAACTTTAAGTTACCAAAGTTTCCTTGAAGTGATAACACACAGTTTATGAAAAACTTTTTACTGCCAGGTACTTGAGATAGTCTGTCTGCAGGTTGCTAGAATAATAATGCATTATATTCTGTAGCTTTCTATTCCTCTTTTGATAATAAAGAGGGGATATGTCTTCTCCAGTCCTATGTTCATGAAACCCTAGACGGATGTAACTTAACAGAGTGGATTTACTTATAGCTGGTCATTTAACAATTCTTAGCTTTGTTTTACCAAGTCCAAAACCTTTATATGTAAAGAGAAGTGATGTGCCAGACACTGTGAAAGATACACTGCTGTTTTTTATGTTAAACAGAAATCTCATTGAAAGAGTTTTCTGAGAGAGCGCTCAGCAACCCATAGCTTCAGGCCTAAGGAGTACATTCCATTCTCAACTTGCATACATAAATCCTGTTAATGTCACTTCAGTGCCTGTTCCAAAACCCAATGAAGCCAATGAAAAGACTGCTGCTGCTGACTTCAATAGGCTTTGGATCAAGTTCAGACAGCTAGATTCACAAAGAGACTTATGTGCCTAACTGCCACTTTAGCTGTCTAAATCCCAGATTTGGAGGCCACTGGTATTTACAAAAGCCTAACCCTGTAAACAGTTACTTGTTTGCAAAAGATAGTCCTTAGCCACCCATGCACTTTAGGTGACCATGCATCTAAGACCCAGTGCAATGCAGGAACCAGAGGAAGATAGGTGTTCCCCTTCCTTTCTCACTTGCAAGGGCCTGATCCCATAGCCATGTCCTCAGCATGCCCACCTAGAACAGCTAGGCTATGAGAGAGGATTTCCCTCATAACTTTCAACCCAGTGATTAGGCTATTCACTTGGACACGTGCAGTGTAAGAATCCCCCACTCAGGGAGGCTAAGCCCCTGTCTCACCCCCTTCTGCCCAAGACCCACCAAATTCTGCACTCCCATGCCTTCCTGGGCCATCAGAGCCCAAAGCCCCCTACCACAGCCTGGAAAAGCTCTGAGTCTCACTGCAGGTCCAGACTCAGGGCAGGGTACATTAGAGGAAATTAAAGTTTCCCAGCCTCCATTACGCGCTGCCCATGCACTTGGGATGTGGACGACCCCCAGTTTAAGTCCCCCCTCACCTGTACCTGAAGGGAAGAAAGAATTTGAATAAGGATCTGCCACCTTTCAGATGCATTCCATGGCCACTGGGCTATGGGATATTCTGACACGGATTCCATCGATCTCTCTAGCTGAAGCTTTTCATTGTGTATATATAATTAGACTCTAATTATTTTAAGCCATGGGAGCAGGGGGACTGACTCCTGGGTCTCCCACCTCACAGATGAATGTCCTAACCACAAGGCTACAGAGTTATTCTCACTCCCTTTCCGACACTGTTAATATTTAGGTATTTATTTATTCACAGTGGAACAGCTTCAACAGAGAGACTGAATGAGACCTGCATCAGACCACCCAAGAGCCCACTGGCTAGGGAAACCATCTGAGTGGTGGCAGATTCCCTATTCAAACCTCTTTGCATCAGGCTAGTGCAGGAAAGACTTGAAGCGGTGGTCTCCCACATCCGAGAAGAATACTCTGTCCACTGAGTAATTTTGAAGTGGTGGCTGCATCTACTGCTTGCAAGATGAAGAAATGCCTGAAGAGGATTCGCTGCAGAGAGTTCTGAACAAAGGGATCTGCTTCTCTCTAGTCTGGACTTAGGTGTTGAGCTCCCCGAGAAGGCAGGGTTTAGGACACACCCTCTCCTTCACATTTGCCATTGGCTAGCTCAGTGAGGAGCCTCTTTGGTGCCTAAGAATGGGATTCACAAAAGCCAGCATGCTATCTCCCTCTATCCATTATATAGGAAGCCTGAGCACCTAACTCGGGTGTTATGAATCCCATTGGTTTTCTAGAAACTTAAAAGTTAAGCGTTGCAACACTAAACATCGCCATCTCTTTGTGATTCTAACCTTTTCATCCTGTAAGGCCTAATTCAGCAAAGTGTTCAGCCAGGAAACTAATGGGAGCACATGTGTAGTGTGGAGGTGCCCCTCTACCTGTCTCACCTGCAGGGGCCTGATCCCAAAGGCCTGGATATTGGTGCTTAAAATTAGATTCATACTTAAATATTTTGCTGAACTGAGACCTATTTATGAATAACTAGCCATGCTGATTAGGTCTTATGCACAGTGAGATAAGTGGGATTTTTTGCATAAGTACTATTCAGAGAGAATAAAGATTAAAGAATGGGACTCTTACTGAGATGCTCGCACGTATTCAATGCTAAAAATACGTGTGGCATGATTTAGAGCTCATTGAAATCAATGGCAGTCCTTCCATTGACTCCACTATGATTTGGTTAGGCCCATGAAAAATGTTACGCATGATACTAGCTTTACTGTATACCCTAATCAGTTGTTGCTAACAATGCTAATATCAGCTAGAATGTAGCTTCAAATCTATCTATATGTTTTTTAGAAATATGTATCTGTCTGTCCGTCCATCCATCCTGAGTCCATTTGTTCAAGAACTCCTCGTAAACAATAAGACCTAGCACCACTAAATTAGGTAAGCAGCTTCCTCTTCTCTTAACTTAAAGCATGGTCAGGGTTTGGTTTTGACAGGACAATGGTATGTGCCAGGAATTAAATTATTTCTCATAAAATGGAAAGGGAAGGGTCTGGCAGGAGGAACAGCTAAACTGTGCAATGACCACAGCGAGGCAGCAACCACCAGACAGAAGCCAGTGCCCAGCCCTGGGGCTATCTTCAGGGTGAAGCCAATAGCCAGGGAGACTGCTGAAGAATCCATAATATGATAAATACCAATTGTATATGTCATTTGCATACTTAAAATAAATGTGATACCCTGTATTTACTTAACAGGGTGATTTTGAACTCACTCCCATCACTATAAATCACAAATAAATCCACTGAAATTGATGGATTTATACAAGGATACAATGAGTGTCAGATCAGACCATCTCCATTTACTATGTAGTTACATTATCTGGAAAAAGATCTTTCAAACAACAAATATTAAACTGTTACATTTTTCTGCTGCTATACAACTTCAAGAAATATTTTATGAGCACTTAGGAACATTATTGCCCTGATGGAGAGGAAAGGAATAGAGAGCTGGAAGGTAGAGAGTTGACATGAAGGGTGTACAGAGAGATTTTTCCAATGAAATAATTGCCTAGAGGCTGTCTAAATGTATGTCTCTTGTAAAAGAAAAGAATCCCTGAAGAATAGAATTCCACCCTCACAGTAACAATTGACAGCACTCTCATAGCCTAAAACCCGTATCTAACTCCTTTAACCTCCTATTACATTCAGGCACTCAAAAAAAAAGTTTATTTTCTTTAAAAAACAGGAAAATGGAATATAAGGTATGAAAAAGCAGAAACACAAGAAATAATTTTGACTATAATCTTCCTTCCATTATACAGGCTAACCTTTTCTAAACCCATGCTCACAAAAACACTGCACTATTATCACACTTGCTCTGCCATCAATACTTGAAAGAAGAATAATATGCATGATGGTAGATACATGTCAGAAAAACAGATCAAGCCATATATACTCCCACTGCAATCCATTTTTGTGCAAATACAGGGCTCAGTTGGACCCTGAGACTACATCTAGAGTACAAAGAAAAGTCGGAAAAAGATATGCAAATTGCGAACTGTAATTTGCGTATCTTTTTCTGATTTTCCTTCAAAAGAGGCTTTTCCGAAATTTGGCACGTCTACATGGCGCCAAATTTTGGAAAAACCTGTTCTTTCGAGCCATCCCTTCTTCCTCGTAAAACGAGGTTTACAGGGATGGTGAAAGAACAAGTTCGCTTTTTTGGAAATTTCTCCAAAAAAGCAGACACATTCTTTAGACACAGCATTGCTTTTCCGGGATACCTCCCTGATAAACACTGCAGTCTAGACATGGCCTGAAAGACAACATAATGTTGAAGGCTGGGAGCCACATATTCTCTGTGCTACAGAGGACAAAGTTGATCCAAAAAATGGGACATTTTTTCTGCAGAAAATGTCAGTACTTCCCCAGAAATTCAAATACTAAAAATGTTGGCCTAAAATTGGAAAAATTCAACCAAAATTTTTTTAAAATTGTTTGAAAATGTTGCTGCAGCTCTGCATGGGAGTTGTAGTTCAGGAGTCTCTTGCCCCAATTTTCCTCTGCAGGCAGGGCTTTCTAATCAGACTATGCCTATCATGATGCACCATGGTCTTTTGGTGAGTCTTTCTACACTATATTTGAATCCATGTCTAGAGTACAGAGGCTAGTAATGTTTCTATCAGGTGCAGGTAAACAATGGCCTGTGTTTGTTTTGCTCTTCTCTAGCGGAGATCTATCTTTAACTCAATCAGCTATTCTGAAGCCAAATATTAATGAGAGAACACTGGTTTAATATTCCATATTGGCTGCAATATTCAATCAAGAAATAAATTGAATGGAGTGTCAGCCTTAATTTTCCATATCCTTGTTCTTGACAACAAGTCAATCCTGCCAGCTTCTGAAATGCAGAGCCAGAGCTCAGGACTAAGATTTTGCTCAATGACAGGACAGGAAAGCTTCCACCTGGTTAAAGAAATATACATAGTGCTCAGCAAGGTGAGCAAAGCTCAGTCCTGAACTGAAATGTACAGTGCCAAAGAAGACAAGAGAGCAGAAGTATAGCATGGTTAGGAGATGATAGGTGCTTAATCCAGCACAGGCAAATGGTACCTCTAGAAGCCATTTTAAGAATTTTCTCATATGATTGTTGCCATTGAGGAGAAGTGGCTACCTGAATTCAATTCAGGAAAATTAAAAGCAGGAGAAGTGCTGAGGGACTTACACTGACAGAGGTGTATATTCAAAGGTGCCTCATGACATCCACTGAGCACAGAGCTCTTGCCAGCATATCAGTCTACATCACCTCACCACCTCCTCCCTTATTTTGCCTTACTGGATCATGAGTAACAAAGCTCTATGTTCAAAACACAACACTGATTCAAATGAAACTTATCAAGCTTGGACTTGGTGAAGCATCTGCCAAACCATGCTGAAACTGGTAAAAAGTTGGTTTAAAGATTTCAAGGGAACGATAAACAAAATTCACTCAAACTAATTGAAACAAAATGTTTTGTGCTTTTCTGAATGTTGTGTTTTTAATCTCATCTCAGATTGGTTGGGATGGAGAGCACAACTAGAGTCACATGGTGTGCTTTCTAGTCTCGTGATTGGGTAATCCTGTATTGTGTGATTAAAGCCTAGCAGACGTCATTTTCACTCTAGTTTGCATACCAAAAAATTATGTTTTACATGAGTCTCTAGTGCAGTGGTGCCCAAACTTTTCCTTTGTATCCCCCCCTTACCAGCAATTTAATGTGTTCTGTGACCCCTTTGGCTAAGAGCAGAGTTACAGCAGGGTGGAGGCAGGGAAGAGGGGGCAGGGAATTGGGAGCATGATCTGGCATCCATGAGCGGAGGCCAGGGGCTAAGAGTGGGGCCTGACAGCCAAGTTGCAGCCAAGAGCAGGGATGCGGCCAAGGCCAGGGGACAGAAGTGGAGGTGGGGCTGCAGCTGTGGCCAGTAGCTGGGGCCAGGTGCAGGGCTGGTGTGGATCTGGGGCAGAACGGGGCTGGGTGGCACTCCCTTCATGCCCCACCATGCGGGCTGGCTCACGTTCCACAGGGTCCCCGGGATGTTCCTTTGCTCCCCCAGGGAGGCATGATCCACAGTTTGGGAATCTCTGTTCTAGGAGCTGTTGTGAAGACTTAGTTGTTTATTTACAAGCAGTAAAAAGGGAGCGTTGACCCAGTACCATGACAAGGGCAGAGCAAGTGGGGTGCTTGCCTCGGGTGCATCATAATCATGGTGTAAAGACACAATAAGTAAAAATAATAAGCTGCAAAAGTAAAGAGCGCAACATATGCTAACCTAAGTCCCGGTTTACACGAGCCTGTCACGAGGCTCAGCTTGGCATAGGTATTCGATTCCCTACAACACTTTTCCATTCATCGACATTTTAAATAGGTTGGCTTACTTCAAATTCCCTAAACAAATTACGTATTCAGAAACTTCTCAATTACCTGTCAAAAGTAACTAAAAATAAAATTAAAGCAATATAAATTAGATAATATTTTGGTAACTTGTGTCTAAAATTTTATATAAAAACACTTAGTAGTAAGTAAAAATTATGTTTTATACATGTATCTGTATTCTGAAATTTAACAATTTATATTTTATTAATGATATGTAATAAGTATATTTTATTAAAATATCTCACAGATCATATCAAATCATCCATCTGGAGCCAAGTTTCAAAGGAGAAAAAGAGCAAAAGAAGAAGAAAATAAAAAAATATCAAAACAGTGAACAAAATGGTTGACTAATAATGCAAGTACTAATCAGCATCAGGGTGAAAATCAAAATCTGCAATAGCAAATACAATTACTTGAAGCTGAAGATAAAGATCCTGAGGTATAGTTGGAAGAAGAAACCAAAGATTGTTTAGAAAATGACCCAGAAAACAATAGAGATCAATAAGCTTTGCAACACCAACATGAGTGATAAAATAAGATGCTGGCTTGTCGAACACAATCCTAATCAAGGGAAAGATGCTGATTTTCAAAATTCAGTGTCTGAAGATGGATGGCATTTTTTGCTAGGCTGTTTTTTGAAAAAGCTATCAAATGAACAGTCTGCAGAGAGAAACTGGTTAATATATTAAAAAACTCAGAATTCCGTCTTTTGCTTTTCTTGTATATTTGGAAACAGATGCCAAACATTGCTAATTCTAAAAAAGGTTTTATAGACTGGAAACATTTTTATGGATTGAAAGAGCACGAAAATTCATTTGATCATAAGAAAAGTTATTTAGAATGAAAATTATTAGAAAAATGGTTGAAAATTGGTGGAAACAGTTCTGGATGTTATCCTTTTTTGTGCTAGGAATAATATTATGCTTAGAGGAACAACTGAGAAATTGGTCACCCGCAGTCTGGCCTCTTTCTAAATTTAATGGAATTAATTAGTCACTACAACCCACAACTGAAAAAACATATTGACACATATAAAAAGGGTTCTGTAAGATATTTTGCCCTGCAGTTCAACATGAATTCATTGCCTTATTAGGAAATAAAGTTCATTTAGAAATAATTAGTAGGATTAAAAAAATCAAAATATTATTCATTGATATTTGATTGTACTCCTGATAGTTCACATAAAGAACAAGTGTTGCAAGTTATGAGATATGTTTATGTATGTGAAGGAAAGGTTAGGATTGAAGAAAGTTTTATAGATTTTATAGTATCTTATAAAAAAACTAGACTTGGTTTGTCAACTGAAATTTTTAATAATATTGAATAAGATGGGCTTGATATAAAAATGTGGGTGGTCAGGCATATGATAATGGCACCAATATGGCAGAGATATATAGGGGAGTACAGGTCAGAGTGCTAGAGATAAATAATTTAGCTACATTTATACCATGTTTTGCACATTCCTTAAATTTATTTTGTTACACTGCTCAAGAATCAGCAGACATAATTACATTTTTTGTCACAACCCAAAGATTTTTTGTATTTTTTCAAGTTCTGTTGCTAGATGGGAGATTTTAACAAATTGTGTAGATATTACCTTAAATCAACATTGTGATACTTGGTGGTCATCAAAATCTTTGGCTATAAAATTTATGCATGATCAGCTACCAAAAATAAAATGTGCTCTGCAAAAAGTTTCTGAAGACTCTTTAGACCCCCTCAAAAATTTCTGCAGCTGAGAGTTCTGTCAAACATATAGATTACAAATTTATTTGTAATTTATATGTTTGGAATAAAATTCTCCAGCACGTAGAATTTATTAATTTAGCTCTTCAAAAGAAAGATATGACTATTTGTCAAGCTATTAAATTAATTGCTTGTTTAAAAAACACAATTTAAGAAATCAGAAATTGCACTATTAAAGATATATTAGTAACAGAAGCACATGAACTAGCCAATAAATTATAAATTTTACCTGAGTTACCAACAAAAAGAAGATGAGTTAAAAGATTAGATCCCGATGAGTCAGATCTAATTTGACCTCAGATCAAGCTTACATAATGGAGGTAAACCAAGTATTTGATGCCTTGATTACTCACTTAAATTGGAGACTTAGTGCATTAAATGAAATTGCGGATGATTTTTCATTTTTAACAGAATCGGTTATCCAAGAAATGGATGTTTCTGAATTGAAAAAACATGCTATTAATTTGGCAATGATATATGAAAACGATTTTTATAGTAACAAATTCTGTATCAAACATATCACACCCTCAATTTCAAACAACCTATCATCAGCCTCACCTCTTAATATACTGCAATTATTATATGACTACTCACTTGTAGAGTCATATGCAAATGTATCTATTGCTCTTAGGATATTCCTCACTTTGCCAGTAACCATGGCTAGCAATGAACAAAGCTTCAGTAAGCTAAAGCTTATTAAAAATGACTTACATTCTAGTATTGGGCAGCAGAGGTTATCAGGACTGTCAATTCTCTCCATCAAACATGAAATATCCCAAATAATAGATTTCAGTTATATAATTGATGAATTTGCCACTCTAAAGGCACCTACAGTAACTTTATAATAAATATAAATATTTTGTCATTTATTATATGTTCCTTTATTTATATTATTGTCTATTAAGAATCACATTTTATTCATTGATTGTTATTTTTAATTATCTATGTAAAATATGTTCCTAATATTATTTAAAATATATTTTTGTTATTTTACTATACTAATTAATCATTTTTGTTGATTTTTCTTGAAGTAAAAATAAATAAAAATTAGTAAACTAGAGACATTTTTTTAATTTGGAGGAGAGGGGTGCATAATTAATGTTTTGCGCCAGGTGCAAAAACACCTAGCTATGGCACTGCATTGACCCATTCCCTTGGAAGTTTAACACAACACCCATACCTGTGGCTCCCTGATTCCTAACATTTCTGGCAGGAAATTAAAGGGGAGAATATTTCCTTTGCTGTTGCTGCTGTGAATTGACAATAATGAATGGCCTTAGCTTCAACAGATATGAACACATCTCCCCATTCTCTTGTTTTCCACTTCACTCCTTCAGTTTCAGTTCCCAACTCCAACAAAAATTTTCTAAGGTGGCCCATCCCATACTATGCACTTATAGAACAAATTTTGTTTGACTAAATGAATTTTGTTTTAAGGTATAATGGCCTTTCACTTAAGGGAAACTTCACCTTCACCATGCTTAACTTCAGCAATATCAAAATGAGCCCAAAATTACTAAGTGCTAAAAACGGTTGAAATGAAAAGGATGAAAAATGCACTAGTCTATGATGAGAAATGTGTTTCTTTTTCCCTTCTGCTCACCAGCTGTTCCACTGGCCCAGTGCTGCTCTCACACAGTGACCTCTCTTCAGTACAGAGGGGGTTAATGTCACCTTATTGGGCACAACTTCCTGCCCCCTTCATAGGAAGTACAAGGGTGGATCAGGAAGTATAAAAGTTATGCTTTTCAGTTCATTTGGTGCTAGACCAGGGAAGGAGCCAGATGTCATTTCAGGCAGCTGAACCACCAGAAGAGCCTAGCAGCAGCAGCAGCAGCAGCAGGCAGAAAAGGCAACCCCTCTAGAGCAGGGAGGCAGACAATAGTGAGAGTGAAAGAAAGGCAATGAGACTGGGAGCTAGGTCCCAGCAGCAATGGAGCATCCTTCTTAGGAGACCATGGGAAGTATCCCAGAGAAAAAAAACTTTGGTTCCATTGTGCTGCCAGGAGGCAATTCAGTGATCCCATATTTCCCTGCTGACCCTGTGATGGGACCACCCATTATTTTAACTACCCTGGGCCAGGACCCAGTGGAGCAGGATGGGCCCTGGTCCCCCTCCTCTGTTCCCATACACAGGACTTGATGTACGCTAACCTTTAGGCCAGAAATACTGTTTATTTGTTCAACTCCAAACCAGGTAACCCAACCCATTGCCTATGGCCTGCTCAGTCCTCATCTTAGAAGGCCTGAGCCATAGACTATTATTGTTTGCTCAGCCAGGAGGCCAGACATATAGATTCTTTCAGTGCTCAGCCCATTCAGGAGGCCAAAGCCCCAAATAACATTGCTTAATCCACCCTTCCACAGGAGGGGTGCACTATAGGCTGTTGAACTGTGCAGTTCCCATCCTGGAGGTTGGAATCACCATAGACCTTACTTGTTACTCCAGCTTGGAGGCCTGGGACATAGACCGTTTAATCGTTGAGTCCTCTTTTGAAGAGCAGAGCCATAGCCAGTTTAATTGTTCAATCCTCGACCAGGAAGCCATAGCTATAAACTGCCTGTTCATTTCTTGAACCTTCACCCAGGAGGTTTGACTGTCATTTGCACAGTTGCACAACCACCAGACAGGCTGCCCAATAGTTTTATCCAGTAAATATAACCAATCCCCATCCCCACCACCACCACCACCACCAACACAGGGGCACCCTTGTTCTGAGATGTGGTAGGCTTATATTCTCCCACTGTAGGATCGAGCTTTCAGTCCATGAAGGCAGAATGATCTAATAATTGTAGCAATTAATTAACATTTTGGAGGTCAATGACATGAAATCCTAGATGAACCACTCCCTTGTGGAAGAGTCCTTTCCAATATGTGTTAGTCTGAATAACACAGGCAGGAAGTTAAGTTCACAGTGTGTCTTCAATAGAAGTGAAGGTGTATAGCAGGCACACATACAATATTTGGGAAGGCATACCAGGCTAGCTTTAATCTAGCTTGCATGGCTAATAATTGTACTGAAGACATGCTGGCACAGGCTAATGTAAAATGCTGCCAGGGATTCTAGGTACACACTTGGGTTGCTAGCCCATGCCACCATTGTTACCTGTGCTAGCTAGATTAAATCTAGAACAGGTATGCTTGTGTCTGCTACAGTCACTCTTTCACTAGTCATGTAGACATAGCCATGGGGCTCAATGCTCCAAAATGCTAAGCACCCTCAGCTGCCTTTGAAGTCAATCAGAGTTGAAGGTGCTTAATAATTCATACAATCAGGACCGGAGCAAAGAAACTGGATCCAACTGTGATGCTTCCTATTGCATCAGCTGGCTGAGCAGTACAATTAGGCAAGAAGCAAAATCTGATTGTGGGGGGAAAGGGAACAGATGTGGCTTCTGGGATGTGGCCTGATCTTTGTTGGGTAAATAAATGAACGAGTGTTTGACCCTGTAACTGGCTGCACACCATGCCCCATTGGATTCAGCCTTTTGGCTCCGCTCCTCAAAGAGTCAGCAACACTCCAAGCTGATGCAACACCCATGCTCTCTATTTTGTGTCTATATCCAACTATCTGTTTCCTACTATTTATGGCTCTTTACATGACTTGGCCACACACAGGCCTGACCAACAACCAACTGGTAACCTTCTTCCTCCCTCTAAACCTGACCTTCCCTTCTTGGTCTCTGTCCCTCTTCTCCTACTTCCTCCCAGTCTTTTAGCTCCTTCTAAAGAGGCTGGCAGGTGAAGACCCTTCCTAGGCAAGCACTGGATATTTACACAGCCCCTTTCCTAGTAGTGCCCTGCCACAGACCCAAAACATCACTTCCACATAGATTTCTGTGTTTACTATTCATTTTTTAAAAAAACCTATTATTTAAAATATTCATCCTCCATAACACAGTAAAAAAACATCAAAGCATGCAGGAGAAAAAACAACATGCCAGATACTTAGTTGGCAGAGCTCCATGGATTTCAATGGACTATACTGATTTACGCTAGCTGCCATATGCATCTAGACAGAAATTCTGTTTCAAAAGAGAAAATGTACTCTAGTCCCTGTCTCCTCATACTCCCCCAGAGATTTAATAAAGAGGCCCTCAGACTGAATGAGGGAGAAGAAAGGAAATATAATACATCCCAGGCCTGATTCCAATCTTTATTTACACACTAGCTTTAGTCAAATTACTCCTGATCTATCAACGTAAGTTAGATCAAAATTGCATAGAATGCATGTATCCCATACCACAGATCTTATATGATCTATGTACAGCCCCCATCTATATATAGTCTGTGAGCGCTTCCCCATCTTCAAAGTATGTATCTCTATATTGCTTCTGTTAGGGCAGCGCTGGGTTATTATCATAGAATCCAAGAGCTGGAAGAGACCTCAGGAGGTCATCGAGTCCAGCCCCACTCAAAGCAGGAGGCACACCCAGATGAGGAAATGGGGTGCATAAAGACTAGAAGTATATCTACACTTGAGATGGAAGTATGAGGCACAGGGAAGCATACCCACACTAGTTCTGATCAAAGTAGCACACTAAAAATAGGCAGTAGCTGCCACCACTGCTAGCCAGCCTCCATAGATGCCTAGCATCTTAAATGAGTACATACTCAGATTGGCTAGCCCCTTGTGCTGCCATGGCAGCTTCCCTTCATATTTAGTATGCCAGGTCTCATTGAGCTGGGAATCACAATTCCAGATTGAAGTGTATACACACCCTCATTTACTTGCCCATGGTCACACAGGAAGTCTGTGACAAAGCAGGGGGCTAAACGTGGGTTCCTAAATCTGAGAGTAACATCTTAATGCCTGCTTATCTACTTGTTGTGCCCAGAACTAAGATCTTAGCTAGGAAATGTTTCTCTCCATAATTTCCTCGTATATGTTTTGTTACTGGAATCTTCACTTCTGACTGGAAAGCCAAGACATTTAGATTTATTTATGATGCTGTAACATTTCACTCCCAGAATACAAGGATAAATTATTTTCCATCACTGCACTTAACAGAATTTTCAAAAAAGCAGCCTTGGCAGTGATTGCCTGAATCCTCCTCCTTTCCAATTCTAATGTCTAGCTCTCCAAATCATTAATCCAATGAAACCAAAATAATCCATCTTCCAGTCCAATTTTTCAAAGCAAGATTCAATTTTTGTGTTTACAGACAAAAGGGACAAAATTTTCACTGACTTTTTAAAATATGCCTGTGTTATTATATTCTCTGAGCTGAGGACTTATAGGCAAAGGCATCTCCAGGACTGCTAGGTTCAGTACTCTCTCCATTGTAATTTCCTATTACGTGCTACGAGCTAAACTGTGTCCAACCTTGTGCCGACGTTCAAGGGTGAGGAAAAGGCTCAAGGGATGTTCCACTCCTTTGTGCCCCTGTGCAGCAGCAGGACAAAATCTGTGCTCAGAACATACAAGATCCCCATGAAGACAATACCCACAAGTGACACTAGCCAGGCGGAGCTACCATGAGTAGAGATAGTTCACCCAGTGTTCCCTTTAAGATGAGTGCTTAGGCAGCCACCCAGGACAGACTCAAATGCCACCCCGCTGATTAGCAAAGCACCCACAGTTGGCAGCATGTCTTTCTACTAGTGGTGTGCATCCATATATGCCTTGGTGCACAGAATTAAAATTTATTCCACATATGGATGAAAAAAATTAGAGGGAACATTGGTATGCACTGCATACTTTCTAAGGATGGGCAACTTCTGAACTGCGGACAGCATTATACTTCTCTGAGGGGACCTCTGTAGCATGCCACTACAGCTAGTGGCTGAGGAGTCACATCAGGCTATAGGCATAGTTCCCTTGCTCCTTAATATGGACATGTTTTAAATTTTATTGTATGTAGGGTTCATTCCCACACAGGAAAGAAATATGGGGTAGGAAAGCTATTACAAAACTTCAAATCCATCTGACCCTTCCCTTTACTTTCCAGAGTACAGACCTGACCATAAAGCAGGTGCTGTTGCTGAGCATCCAGCGTGCCCAATGAAGTCAATGGGAGTTGCAGGTATTTAGCTCCTGTCTAGCTCATTCACTTAGGCTTCCAGCTCCTGGAAACAGCCTATGAGTCTGCTGAATAACAGTCAGCTTCTCTGCCCATCAGCTTTGGATTAAACATTTCTGGCACCATGCTCAGGAGCGGTGCACAAAGAACACGGCACAGCTTTTCCACATGCAGAAGCAGCCGTGCAGAAGCAAGCACTGGAACAGCTCAGGGGAACCAAGCCTCGTCAAGCCACTGCTGAAGCTAGTGGGCAGCATATTAGCCTGCACAGTGCTTTGAATTCAGAGCCCAAAGCAAATGACTTCACTATTCACCTGCCACTGCCTTTTTTTTATCACTGATCTAAAAATAGCCCACAAGTAAAAGAAGTCACTGTAATGTTATGACTAGAATGTGTCCTGTTCCCTTGTCCTCTCCTAGTACTGTTGAGGACAATACTCTGCTACCCTCCTACCCCAAATCAGCACTGGGCTTGGGGGGAAGTGAGGCAACAGTCTCCATTGTGAACCGAGCACCCAAGCAGCACCAGATTGGTCCATCCAGACAACTTATCCCCCATCTACCTTCTGCATGGCTTCTTGCTCCTTTCTCTGAACCATCTAGTGTCAGCCACTGTCAGAGACAGGGCACTGAACTAGGTGAAGCAAAGTTCAGATCCCATATGGCAATTCCCATGTTCCCATGTAGAGTACATACTCTCCATGCACCTTCCATACACACTCCTAGCACTCTCTGGGAGCAGCATAAAACCACAATACTCCCAAAATAAGCACAATTTGTCCCTTAATGACCCCAGGACAACCAGCAAATTCCACACTACAAAACAGCAAAAGTGTAATTAGACTGGACATTAACGAATGTGTTGTAGTGAACAAGCCTATACTGGCAAGAAAACAGACCAGATGGTCCAGTCAGTCTTCTCTGTCTCTAAGCTCTATTATTCTTATTAAATTTAAACATTTATGGATCTTGCTTTTTATATTATTAATGCTCCCCTTTGTTATGCAATGGGTCAAGATAACTTAGGAAATGTCCTACTTCTGGGAATGTTCTGATTTTTCATTGTTTGAGCTCACAACCTGAAGATTGTATTAATTCTGAGGAGGGATAGAGTGCATTTAATTTCATTGGGTATAATCTTCGCCTGTATAACTGAAGTAGGGAGAGGAAGGTGGTTCTCAGCAAACATTCCATCCCCCCAATCCTGGAATGGCTGGAAACCAAAACAGCCCCCATTATAAATTAGAGAAGTATCTTGGCTGTAGAGGCACAGTACCTGCTGAGGATAAGGGGGAATGGAATGCACTCTGCTTCCCACCCTATTTAAATTCTACATTACCTGAGCATTCCCCTGTGCCAAGGGAACTCTCAGGTGCCCCTTCACGACAGCTTTTTGGCTCTTTTTTCCTTCTCAGCAGCATAAAGCAGCTGGGAATTTTCTGACAGAATGAGGATCTATCAAAAACCTAAACTATTTTCAGGGTAGGGTCAATTTCCACAACTCTCCCAATTCAAAAGCTATTTTAACCAAACTTTCAAAATGCTCAAAATACTTGATCCCTGCTGCAATTTTTTTTGGTTCACAAACATTTTCAGGATTCTGAGTTTTGGTCCTGATTTGGGATGGGAAAAATATTCAAAATTTCAAACTCTCATAGGATAGGAACACTGCCAGCCAGCTCTGATGGGCACACGGGCTAAGGATCTGGCCTCTATAACTCAGATGTTTTATCATCATAGTTGGCATTGCAACTTTCTGCTCTCCAGTGATGCAAGATTTTGGGCCATGGAGCATGCCGCTCAGTCAAGTTGAAAGACATGTCACACACTGAATTTCCAATGGTGACATGTCACAACCCATCTGGTACTATGCCTCAGAAAGAGTCAAAATCCATCATCACTTCCACAACCCCTGCTTTTTGAGGAAGAATGGCTCTTGCACAAAAGGGGGTTTTTGCACAAAAAGAAGCAGTCTACACAGCACTTTTTTGTGCAAAAACCTCTTGCACAAAAGGGATCCAAGGAGGAAATGCAAATGAGAGCACGACATATGCGAATGAGCGCTCCATTTGCATTTCTTCTTGTAGAAGAGGCTCGTAGTGTAGACGTCGCCTAGGAGCCTGTACAGCAATTAGCACAAGAGGAGCCCAATTTCAGCTGGAGCCTCTAAGTTCTATTGTAATAAAATAGGACTATTACCAGGACTAGGAAGTGCCATTTAAAGGGGGGGAACCTGATTCCTCCTCCTCCACTGCTCTTTTCCTCTCAGGTACCCCCTAACAGCAGCCTGACCCTTCCCCCATGAAACCCTACACCTACCCCATCCAAATTTGAGTGTGTGGTGATGCAATCTGGCACACGGGGTTTATAACACCACACAAGTCTGGCCCAGCCAAAAAGTAATTGGGCCATGGCCCACGTGCCTCCACCCCCCGAATTCACAGCCCATGGACTATTACATCTGTAAGAAATGAAAATGGTACATATGGATGAGTATAACTATTGGAGAATTTATTAAACCAATCCATCCAGCTATATATATAACCCCTATCACTGTAGCAGTCAGATTATAAACTCCTTGTATCACTCATGCCTTCATTTTTTTTTCCATGAAGCTCCCCACTCCCTAGGCTTAAAGGGAATATGATCATTCTCTCTGCCTCCATCTTGGGGAAAACACTAATGAGGGTGAAGAGCTGTGTAAGCTAAAGTAAAATGCTGCCACAAGAACAAATGGGTATAAACTGGCAATGAACAAATTTAGTCTGGAAATGAGATAAACATTTCTAACTATCAGAGGGGTAAGGTTCTGGAACAGCTTCCCTACAGGAGCTGTGGGGGCAAACAATTGGTTTTAAGAGAGAATTGAAAAAATGATGAGTGTGATTGTATGACAGGATTGCTTGTGATGGTAGGCAGCAAGGCTCAGCAGCCTTGGAGCTTACTTCCAGTTTGTGTCTTATGTACCTAGAATATTAGGAGTCAGGGTTTCCAGAAGCCACTGGCAGGGGTCAGGAAGGGATTATGTTCCCAGGAATGTATACTGGGAGGATATTTTTATTTCCTTCCTCTAATGTATCAAAGATGACCTCAAGTGCAGGCAGACAGGATGGGCCAGAATCATAGAATCATAGAGTCATAGGGTTGGAAGAGACCTCAGGAAGTCATTGAGTCCAGCCCCCAGCCCAGAGCAAGACCAACCTCAACTAAATCATCCCAGGCAGGGCTTTGTCAAGCTGGGACTTAAAAATCTCTAGGGATGGAGATTCCACCATCTCCCTAGGTAACCCATTCCAGTTCTCACCACCCTCCTAGGGAAATAGATTTTCCTAATATCCTATCTAGACCTCAACCCACTGTAACTTGAGACCGTTGAGACTCATTCTGTCACTTGTCACTTCTGAGAACAGCCTCTCTCCATCCTCTTTGGAACCCCCCTTCAGAAATTGAAGGCTGCTATCAAATCCCCCCCTTCATTCTTCTCTTCTATAGACTAAATAAGCCCAAATTCCTCAGTCTCTTTTTGTAAGCCACGTACTCCAGCCCCTAATAATTTTTGTTGCCCTATGCTGGACTTTCTCCAGTGTGTCCACATCTTTTCTGTAATGGGGGCCCCAGAATTGGATGCAATGCTCCAGATGTGGCCTCACCAGTGCTGAATAAAGGGGAATAATCACTTCTCTAGAATCTCTGAGGGCATTTGTACACCAGGAAATTATTTCAAACTAACATATTTTGAAATAATAACTCTGGAAATAATAATTTTGAAATAGTGTGTCCACACTGCGAGGAAGCCTTTAAATTAGTCCAAGACAGACTCCCTTAATGTAGATGCACTACCTCGACATAGAGCCCCAGGAAGCACTGGAGAGTAATTAGTTTGAATTACTCTGTGGAGTATTTATTTGGAAATAGCAGAACTGGAGCATCCACACTACCACTATTTTGAAATAACTATTTGAAATTAGCATTATTCCTCATGGGGTACATCTACACTGCACACTTATTTCGGAATAAGCTATTCCGGAAGAAATACTCTGAAATAACTTACTTCAAAATAGCACATCTACACTACAGGGAAGCCTCGAAATTAGTCTGAGGAAGGCTCCCCTAATGTGGATGCACTACCTCGATTTCAAGCCCCAGGAAGCACTAGGGAGTAATTACTTTGAACTGCCCTGGGGAGGAGCTATTTCGAAATAGCAGCAGTGGAGCGTTCACACTACAGCTATTTTGAAATAGTAATTTTGAAAGAGGCATTATTCCTCGTGGAATGAGGTTTACAGAAGTTGGAATAAGCCACAGGTTATTTTGAATTTATTTCGAAATAACAGAATCGCTGTTTAGAGGCTCACATTTTTATTTCGGAATAATGGCCGTTATTCTGAAATAACACTGCTGTGTAAACGTACCCATAGAAAGCTGGAGTTGTTATTTCAAAATAACCAGCCCCTTATTTCAAAATAACAGGCTTGGTAGTGTAGACACTCCACTTGTTATTTCGAAATAAGGGGAGTTATTTTGTGTAGACCAGGGCTGAGATAGCACTAAGCGTTCTCTCTCAGGTGCTTGGCTGGCTGGTTCTGGGTCAGGAGGAATGTTCTCCCAAATTACAGTGGCATTGGTGCTAAGGGTTTTTAGCCTTCCTTTGCAGTGTATAGTGCAGGTCACTTGCCAGGATTATCTCTGTGCATCTCACTTAATCATTTCCCTGACATTTCAGAAGCCTCACGCACTTTTGCACCTCAGACCCTTCTACTCTCTGCCCATGGTACACAATTGTCTAGTTTCCTGGCATCTGCTTTGGTGTCATTTCAGTTGTTCAGTTTAATGTGCAGGTTCTGGGTAGTGTTTGTGGCTTGTGAGGTACAGCTGCTGAGATGATCTAAGGGGTCCCTTCAGCTTTACACTCTGAAAGATATGCATCAAGCATACACCCTCTCCTCCTGAAACTTCATTTCTTTACACTTGTTTTCCATTACTAAACTCAACTCTAGAACTGACATTTCCTTCCTTCATGCCTATCCACATTAAAACAATAGACCAAACAATCCATGCAATTTTGGGGACACTTTGCATAAATGCTCTTCCAAAAGCAATTTTCCTTTCCCCTTTATTTTTCTATCTTTCTGCCTCCCATTATTCCTATAAGGCACTATTCTAAACCCATCACTCATGCAAGAAGTCTCACTGATATAAATGGGATTGTTCATGTGAATATGGATTTACAGCAACAGTCCCATTATTTAGGCACTGATCCCACAGCCCTTTTCACACTGAAATGAATGGGGTTGTTCCTTAGATGAAAGCTCTGTAGTATTGGCTTTTTGACTGTACACTCATCAGGCATGGACCTTGGGCCAAATTTTGCAAGCCAGTGATGAGTGAAGCTTCCATTGTCTTCACTGGGAATACTATGCACAGAGGGCTTTTGGTGTCTGCCCCCATCTTTATTTTTCAGTAAAGCACCATATGTACACAGGGTGCTGTATAAATAAATATAAAAGACCCTGAAGATGAAGTTCTTTGTAGCAATGTTGGCAAATAGCGCTCTAATGGGTGTTTTGTATAGAAACACAGGTCTTGATACACTGCCTGTTGAAGTCAAGGGCAGGATTTTCATTCATTTCACCGTGCATTGAATCAAGCCCATAGGACAATATCGGAAAAGGGGTCTTATACTCAGCATCACAATATATAACTTTAGCTGCCCTGCTGCCCAGCGGCTCCCCATATACTGCATGGGGAGAATAAGGCACCTAAAAATGGGATTCAGAGAAACCAGTACACTGAACAGGGGAGCAAAGCTAGACAGAAGTGAAATATTGAGGAAGGGCCTAGTCCTTGCCCTTCAAATAAAGTTAGGGGCCTAGATCTAGGCTCGAGGAAGATGTCTATCTCCATTTGGGGTTCATGGACAAGTCAGTCCTTTCTCACAAAAAAACTTAGGAACTTATACCTATAGTACAGAGGTCAGAGCTGGGACTTGGACCCAGGCTTCCTACTCAAGGTGATTGGCCTACCCCCTGAGCTATAGCATATTCTAATGTAGGGCTGTCTCAATTTCTCCTGCTGAAATCATTACACTGTATATAAAATAATCAAATATTTATTGGACCTGGGTTTCCCAGATTGGTGCCTTAACCATGATGAGTATAAAATCATCCCACACTCTCTTCCTAGCCCAGTGAATATTGAATAATTTATAAAAAGTGGAACACCTGTTTTGTGCAAGGTCCAATGCAGTAAGCATGCTATTAAGTGGTCTCTAAAATGACTTCTAAATCTAAAATGCCACTGATAAGATAGGGGTATATTGAGGACTTCATCAGGACTTAGGTGCTGAGCAGCTCAGCAGCATCAGAACTGAGACAGCTTTGTGCACACCCACAGGCAGAAGTTTAGGCACCATGTTGATTTTCCCAGACAACTTTGGTATGTACAGAATTTAAGTGTCTACAGGATTAGACAGCCTCTGAGCGGGGTCTAAATTGTTGTGTTAAATTCCGAAAGTGTTATGTTGGTATCTACATCCCTTTGTGGATCTAGCCCATATTGCATATAAAACACTGTTAACACTGTAAATGTCTAGAAACCAATAAAATATGGGCCTAGCCCTGTAAACCCCCACTGGCATGAACAGTCTTCCTTTACTGTAGTCTCATTTATTTCAGTGGGGTTATTCACATGAGCAAGGGTTTCTGGGACTGGGTCTATATTTGTTTTGCTTTAACTCAGTACTGTTTAAGAAAAGTGCTTGGCATATCTGTATCTCTCATTATCTTAGATAATGCTGTTACATGTGTGGTGGATTTCTGTGATCCAGAGTATTTAATCACAAAATAATAATACTAAATGTATGTAATTTTCTTATTAAAAGCTTGAAATCAATAGGAGTATGATCCAGATAATGTTAGAATAATTTGGCAGTGACATGTTTTGGCCATTAGTTAACTGTTTTAGCTTCTCATCTGTCTGAGTGTCTCACTTTTTGTAAATACTGCCTGTCACCATAGTACCTTAGTTCTTTAGAAAATTAAGTGTAGCAGCCAGATCATCAGCTGATGTAAATCAGTGTAGCTCAATTGACTTCAGATGGAGCCGGTTTACACAAATTGAGTATCCTACTTAACTTCATTATGAAAAGACATAAATGAAGGGCCCCATCTTATATTTCTTCTGCTGCCAAAACAGCCACTGGCTTCAGGGTAAGTTTGAGGAGGGAGGCTCAGAAAATGCAGGTTGACACTCCAAATTAGCATTTTATAGCTTTACTGAATAAGGGTCTTTGTCTAGTTAACCCATTTAAAAAATGCACCAATATTTTATTTGTTGCATTACTAATTATGCAGGTTTGTCTCTTCTTTAAAAAAAAAATCAAGAAGTGTTAACAGCTGAAATTAATAATAAGCTAATCAATTCCAGACAATATTTTACCAGCTGTTATTCATCCAACCTTGCTGGCTTCATGCATAGACAAATACAGTAGAAAAGTCTATTTGCAACATGACAGTCTGTAATTTTGCTCTCCTCTCTAAAATTTTTCATTTGCATATGTGATAAGGGGAGTAAAAAAAACTAGCATTCTGCTTCTCAGTAACCAGGATACAATTAATTACCGAACGGATTGCTTTTTAAAGAAAGTCATCCCTGCAAATGCATAATGCAGTGTGAGCAGCATTACACAAGACAGCAGCAGATGAGAGTTACCCTCTTCTCTTCTCCCCCCCCCCAAATGGATATCAAGTTTCAATGGAAAAGGAAAGTTAACGAGTTCAGCTCCTATGCCTCTCCTCACACGCACACACGTTTAAGAACAATGAAGGGTTATGAAATTAAGCAGCGGGGTTTCTCTGCCTCCAGTACTGGCCAGGATGGTGGGACCTCTCTGGTACAGTACGTGCCATCAGCACTCTGGCAGTTTACAGATGTGCAGCCTGACTTCTTGCTATTTATAGAAGCCTCTGCTACCAAGGTACTCCAGGAGGTTGTAACGCAGGAGCAGGCATGCTCCTTTGATTTATTGCGGAAATTATAGTCTTTTAAGAGAACTCCGCTCCTTTCCTATCAGGGCGACTGGAGCATTCCCAGACCTTCACCCCACACGCGTTGCAGAGATTAGAGCCCCTGCCACCCGGACACGGTCAGGCTCCACTGCAAGGGAGCCTGCGCGTGCTGGGAGCTGAGACTTTTAACCAGCTGCACCGCACTGGGACTGGAAGCTCGTGCGGGCTGTCACCTCAGCAGAACTATTGAGAAGGGGGGAGCGAGGCTGGAGCGCGGTAGGAGCTGGGTGGGTTAGAACGCAGGGCCATGGTGGAGGCGCGTTTCCCGGTGCTGCAAATCGGGTAACCATATGTTCAGTATTCAGCAAGAGCGCTACGCACGGCCTATTAATAGAAACGGAGAGTTTGGCGCTCGCTCTCCAACAGGCAGGCAGGCAGGCGGCGGGGTTGATTTCCCTCCCCCAGGATATTAGCCACAATCCCTGTCCCCTGGTGGGCAAAGCCTCAGCCACCAGGTCGAGGAGAGCCTAGCGCGTGCCAAGTGCAGCTGACCCCGTTCCCGCTCCGCTGCTTCTCCAGGGGAAGGCAGCTAAGGCCATGGAGCTCATGCGAAAAGCTGCTCTCTGCAGCACCCTGGATAGCTCCCGGGGAGGCTCCCAGAGCAGTCCCCGCTGCGCCGGCCAACCAGGCGAGTGGCGGGCAGCCGAGGCTCTGCTTCGCGGGCAGCTCCGCAGGGACCTCTCCCGGGTGCTGCAGAGCCCCGCTGCCGAACTCCCGAGCAGTTCTGCGAAGCGCTGGCCGGGATGCGGCAGAGCTCTGCCTCCTCCCCTTCCCCTTCCCCGCAACCCAACCACGCCGAGCCCGCGCTGCTCTCCCGGGCGGGCGCTGCAGAAAGACAGCTCCCTCCGCGCCCCGAGCCAGCGCTCGCAGCAGGGGAGCGCCCCGCGCGCGGGGCTGGCAGGCATCGCCCGGGCCCGACAGGGCGCGAGCCAGCCCCGCGCTTGCTTTCACCGAGCCCCAAAGCGCTCGAGACGCCTCCCGCCCCAAAGCTGCCGCTGGAGGGGAAGGAGCCGAGGCGGAAAGTTCTTGGCACGGAGGGCTCCAGGCGCCGCTGGAGCCGGGCCCATGCAAACCCACAGAGGCGGCGGCGGCGGAGCAGGCAGCGCGAGCGGGGAAAGTTTTGCACTTGCCGCTGCTCTGTGGGGTGCGTGTCCGGGCCCAGCGGCCGGCGGGGCACAGGTCCCCGTGGCTCGCTTCCTTACCTCGGCGTTCTCAGTAGCATTCTCCGCCATTTTCCTCCTTAGGAGCAGGCAGCGGGAGGAGTGTTTCATTCCCATAAGAGCCAGCCAAGGGGTTGGGGCTTGGGGTTGCGTGTTTTTGATTTTTTTTAAGATCTCCAAAAACTGGCGCGCACACACACCAAGGCAGCAAATCAATTGGCTTTGTCCTTCCTGCTGCCTCCCCAGGAACCTTTTCCTTCTCTGTGCATCCAGTTTTCCTTTGGCACTTCCAAGTTCTTCTTCCCTTTCCCCTTTTTCCCCCACCTCCACCAGGCTCTTGAGCTGAGTTCAGAAGCAACCCCCGCTTCAGCACACACTCACGGCTGCCGGGCTGCACGTCCTGCTCCCCCAGAGAAAGCGAGGGGCTAAAAAGGAAAGAAGCACCAACTAAACTGAACTTGGGCGTGCAGTGACCAGCGGGGCATCTTTGTGTCCTGTGGCTAATCTTCCAGAGGCAGAGGGAGCCAGAGACAAAGCAGCGGGGCCAGCAAACCATAGCCCCTTCCTTTCTTCTTTGGGCTCCTCTCTCGCTCGCTCTAAGTCTTCACTTCAGAAAACTTGCTTGTCAAGGAGGGAGCACACACTGCTCACGCTGGCAAAGCATTTGCTAGCTTCTTTCCGTGGATCTCTTCAAAAGGAAACAGCATGCCCCTCCTGTCCTAGTCTAGGAGTTGAGCTCATGGACCTTTCTTGGGAGGACAATGATATCAGCTCCCCCCTCCCGCCAACTTTCTTTCTTCTTCCCCACGCCCTTTCGGATCAGCCCCACTTTTCTTGCCAAAGCCTTGCTGCTTTTGAGAAGGATTTTGTGGGTCAGCCCATTAACTCCTTCTGCTCCAGTTTCTTCTCTCTTTGGTTTTGAGGGAAGCCGGTTTCGCTCTGGCTTTGTGCGTGTGCCTCTTCCTCCCGGGTGTTGGTTCCTGGGTTACATCTTCCAGCCCGAGCCTGACTCCCAAACAGACTCCAAGTGCAAACCGACCGCACTGCTTGGTCTGAGCACAGCTGCTCAGCACTGACAAGAAGCGTTTTGCTTTTCAAGCCCTTCCCTATTTCCGGCCTCCTCCATGGGAACTGTCGTTAAGTTCCCCCTTCGCGCACGTTTCTCTGGTTCTCCCTTTCCCACCACTTTTTAGATTCATGTGGTCTCACAGCGGAGCTAGATTTGGCTGGCTCGTTTTGGTGTGTCGGTGTGTGTGTGGGGAGGGGGGCATGTTACACAATGTAATCTTGGGTCTTCACTTTTCCAGTGTTGGGCTCATGCTGATCTCATTTGGGGAGTGGGATGGAAACTAAAGCGAGAGGGTATTATTTCACGTAGGATTTAAGTACCTAGCCAACTTCACTACCTTCCGAAATAATTTCTACCCGTGAAGCCAACATACGTCCAAAGGTTTTAATGTTTCTTGGGATGCCTATTTATAGTAAAGACATTCATATCCCACCCACCCCCCTCTTCATCCTTTCCTGAATCTGAAAGATTTTTTTTTTTTTTTTTTGCGCAGTCTCTTTTGTAATCGCCTGTAACAAAAGAGTGAAAGAAGAGTTTATCCTTAGCTGACCTCTGCAAATGCTGGCAACACATCAGATGCAGCGCAAGCAACAGGAGCCCATTGGCGGCAGGGATACTCCTGGGGCCCCTGGGACAGGTGTTAGTGACTTATGGAGCCGACAGCCAGACTGGCCCTGCTGCCTTCTCTCCCCAGGTGGGAATAGTGCTATCCTGGCAAGGCAAAGGAAACGAGTAGAGGGAAGCCTACGAGCGTAGAACGTGTTTTATATCCTCACTTGCAGAGGTGTAGCTCTCCTGTAAAGCAGATGATAGCCATGTGAAAAATTTCAGGGACATGTGTGACCTAAACATGTGATGGTGATACTATGACTTAAATTACAGGATAATGTATTAACCGCATACCAGGTAACTACAGGTGGTACCTTTGTGAAAAATTACAGAGGCACGGGATAAATCCATTGGTCTTAGATTTTGACTGATCACCAACCACTTTAGATTATCCTAACAAGCCAGGCTTTTTAGTAATTTCAAATAGTTATCATTTTTTGTAAATGATCCTTTCAGGAAAAACATTTCCTTCTCTTCCCAAATGAAGTATTTAAACCTTTCCCCAAATCACACTGACCTGTATGCAAGATGTAGTACCATACCAATAAAAGGTTGAAACAACTTGGCAGAGCAAGAAATAGGACATTTTATTTTCTCGGGACACAGCGAATTTGAAACTCCTCTGATGTCATCTCTTATCATTGTGACAGATTTGCTTAGAAAAATTCTTTTTAGATCATTCTAGAGGTTTTTCTGGTTATCCCAGAACCATGTGCAGTTGAACTCTGAGTAACCAAATAGTACAATATAAATTTAAATCTCAAACACTTGCCAAATGCTTTTTCAGTCACATTCAATGTCAGGTGAAGTTTTTATAGGCATGAGTTTGTGCTGACCTGCATAGCTCAATTATTACTTCCCTACTTACAAGTAATATGCCCAGCTAAAAATTATGCTGCTAATCACTTTAGGCCACACCATTAGGTACTCTCTGTTATGCAGAGAATAAGGACCAGATTTGTCCATTTTCAGCATCCACAGTTAGAACAAGCTCCAGTATTTAGGCAGATAAATAAGGGGCAGGTATTCAAAAATGCTCAAAATCCAGTAGCTTCCATTTTGATAAGTATGCCCAGAATTTCAGAAGAGCTGAGCTGCCATTTAGGCAGTTAAATTAATAGACAGATTTTGAAAAGTGCTCAGCACCCCCAATGAAAATCTTGTCACTTAAGTTATCCAAATGAGAGTCATTGATTGCTGAGCTCCTGTGAAGGCCTGGCCTCTTACAAGAGCTTCTGACACACCGCTCCCTACTCGTAATACCTTGTAGAGAGGGGGTCTAGGAAAATATTTGAAAACACGTGCTATTTGGGGCAATCTATTTTATTCTAAAGGCAAATTTGTTCTTCAGGAGTATATGTATTAGTCGGGGAAATGTCATCCCTTGGGGTGAATTATTTGTATTTGGGGGAAAGGAGGCAGAGCTCCAACTGAGAGGCAGGGAAACCTCTTACATTTTGTTGTTGCAGCACTTTGGTAGCAAAGGTACACTGCCTAATGCCTAGAATTAAATTCTGCCCTCAGATACGTGCATGCAACTCCCATTGACGTCAGTGCATATCGAAGTGAAAAATTGACTATAAGTGCTGAACTTGGGGCATATTCCTGGCACTTGTGCTTTGTTTCAGGCATCAGGCAAGACACAAACAATAAAAGTACATTAATTTATTTATAATACTCCCAGGAGATGGCCAAAACATTTTGACTTTAAATAAATAATGCATGTGTAGTCCAGAGTATATAAAAAGGGATGGGGAGATACAAGACATTTTTACTATCATTTCTCCAAGATGGTAGGTGCTGTGATTGCTGGTTCTCTGCTATTGGCTGAGAGTCAAAAGTGAGTAAAGCAGTGAGTTGAGACTTGGGTTCTATTCCTAACTCTGCCACTGGCCTGCTGAGTGATCTTGGGTAAGTCACACCCCTCTCTGTGCCTCAGTTTCCCCCTCTGTAAAATGTGGTCAATAATATTGACTTCCTTTGTAAAGTATTTTGAGACATACTGATACAAAGGACTCTAAGAGCTGTGTGTTATTTACCTGCATGCCCCATGAGGTAAATCCAGGGAAGCTGTAGCCCATATGTTACGATACTTTTAAAAACAAAAGAAAGATTGACTGGCATTTTTAGTTCCTGGGGGAAAGTAATGGTCCTTTGAATCAAAATATTACTCCCAATTGGCTCTGTACCTCCATGGCAGCCACTTTTCAGCCACGTATACACACACAAGTGCCAACTCTGTTAGTGCTCCAGAACTCGAGCACCCACATAAAAAACAGGGGGTCCTCAGCACCAGTGTTCCCTCTAAGATTTTCCATCCATGAGTGGAGTGAGTTTTGTCTTGTGCACTAATATAGAGGTCATGTGTGCTTGTTCAGCTGTGTGCCATCATGTCCCACCGCGGGAGCATCCAGGTAGCCACTATGCGGTCCTGGTCCCAGCTCCTGCCTTTCCCCAGGCTGATCCTGATGGGGTGAGTGGCTTGGGAAAGCAGACATGGAGGCTTAAGCACACAGGCTGCTGGGTGTCTCACATGAAATAGCAAGTCTTATTCTGAGGGGGAATTTTATAGGGGTAGCACAAATGCAAGGTTTCACTACAGGGGTAGTGAGTCATGGTCATCTTGCTGCCCATGGATGGAAGCATGTTGGGCAAAGAAGAAAAGAAGGCCCTTCCTCCCCACCTTCTCTAAAGGAGATCTTAAAGGAGCCAGGATACCCCCTATAGACATTGGTTCTCTCCTTTGAACTCTGGCCATTTTAGTGGTGCCCTAAACGTGATGTGGTTCTCAGATTTGTCAACCACAGCCAAGTACAGTGGAATAATTTCCTCCCTTGTTTTACTTGTGACAGTCCTACAAGCACAATTCAGTTTAGCTTTTGCTTGCTTTTAGAGCACATCATATAACTGACTAATACATGAAAAGGACTAATGACTCACTACGACTTCTACTGCAACCCTTCCCCCAGTTCCATCTCCATGGTAAGCTATGGCTGCTTAGCCACTTTTAGTGCATTCTGTACTTGTCTTACAGAATTCCATCTTATATTTATCCTTCTTTCATCTTATGTCACTCATTCAAGCTTATTTCCCAGATTCACTGAAGTACCAGGGTTTAGTTGGCAGTGCACTGGACTGGGAGTAGAGAGACTAGGATATAACTCTAGCTCTGCCGCTGAATTGCTGTGACCTTGGGCAAACAACTTCATATCCCTGTGCCTCTTTCCCCACCTCTACCCCAGCCTTTGCCTGTCTACCATAAGCCTTCAGAGCAGGGGCTGACTCTAATGAAAGGTATGTTTACATGACAGGTGCTACCCTGATTCAGCTATGGAGCTGCAGCTACAGCCCTGTAGTGTAGATGTTGCCAATGGAATTTTAGGTGTAGACCAGGCCTAAGTGTACGTACAGTACCTAACACAATGGGACCCCGATCTTGATTAAGGCATGTAGGCACTACTATAATAATACTATGATGATATTTTGATCCTCTTCTCTAAAGAGTGTGTGATCCCTTCTAATCATATTGTCAGTTCCTATGATTAATGTATTCTCTGCTGTATCCTATATGCAAGGTTAAGATTTTGCCACAGTTATTTTTAGACAAAGCCCCATCTATGTGCAAGGATCTGGGGGAAAGAGGGAGGAGCTCTGCCCATCTATAGGGGTGTGGTTCCCCTCCCATGCCCCCCTTGTGTAAGACAGGTTCTGCAAAGCTCTGGCATTGCTGGGGATGTCTGAACCATACTCCCTAACCCTTTAGTGGGAGGGGGAGTCACTATTCCTCTAAGTTTGAGCCCCATTCCCATCCACATATGTATGCCAGCACCTGAGGGACCCTGTGGGAGGTCTGGTGCCCACCCCTGTTTGCTTCATGTGAAACAAAGTTGAACTTGGGCGGGGGTCTTACTTTACTTGCAGCATTTGATTCCCTCTCCCTGCTCCCGTGAGAGCCTCTGGATCTGGGAAACCCCCAACTCTCTGGGTGGGAAGATTAGAACAGACCTCTTCAGAGCATACACCAAGAACATACTGCTGAGACTGGGGTAAGGAGCTGAGAATGGCTATGCTTGACATACATCAGAAGATCTCCAACACTGGTGTTGGGACTAAAGGAATTCATGTAAAAACCATTCAAAATGGAGGGAGTGAACTTTTGACCTAAGGACTCCATTTTGGTCAAAATCCCCGTCAGCAGCAGAGGACTCTGTGGGTACATCTAGACTACACCTCTCTGTCGACAGAGAGATGTAGATTAGGCATGTCGAAATTGCTAATGAAGCAGGGATTTAAATATCCCACGCTTCATTAGCATAAACATGGCCACCGCTTTTTTTCAAAACTGAGCTTTTTCGGAAAAAAATGGCAGTCTAGACGCGGATCTGTCAAAAATAAACCCTTTTTCGAAAGATCCTGTAAACCTCATTTTTTGAGGAATACAGGATCTTTCGAAAAAGGGTTTATTTTTGACAGATCCGCGTCTAGACTGCCGGTTTTTTCCGAAAAAGCTCCGTGTCGAAAAAAAGCGGTGGCCATGTTTATGCTAATGAAGCACGGGATATTTAAATCCCTGCTTCATTAGCAATTTCAACATGCCTAATCTACACCTCTCTGTCAACAGAGAGGTGTAGTCTAGTCTAGATACAGCCTGAACGGGACCGGCTCTCACCAGCCAGAACTGGTTTTTCCCGCCCAAGCCGAACATTCCTTCACCTCAGAGTTTCGCACCACAGACTGGATTTAAGGGCCTGTGCAGCTTCGTGTGTGTGTGTCTTTTCCATCTATGCTCCTGTCAGCACCGGACGACCATAGCGGCCGTGATGAGGGAAGGGGGAAAGATACCTCCAGTGATCCACCTGCATAGAAGCTCCTCCTGGGATCTCCCTGGAGTTCCTCCCAGAGAGCTTCAAACTCGCTCGAGGGTAGAAGGTCCCAGGCCTCAGCTGCACAGCACCATCCGCGCTTCCCAATGTAAACAGGGTTTATGTCTTTGGATTCTTTCCTATCATCTCCTCCTTTCTTCCTGGCCAAAGTGGGTATCTGGGCCTAGGCTGCATGGCTCTTTGATGAAATCCCTGCACTGATACATAGTTATTGTTATGGTTGGTTAAGGATGCTTACTATAACCGTTGTTTGCGTTATAGTTTGAGTTCCCCATTTTCCCAGTTATTGTAATTTTAATCTCTTAGTACATTTGTTAATATACCTAGAGTGTCCTTCTTTATTATTTCCATATCTCACTGGGAGGGTGCATTGAGGGATTACTCCAGCACACTGGTGATAGATACTGGAAAACAGTGCCAGCATCCTCTGAAACAGGGGCTACCCTGACACAGGGGTCACCGTTTGATTTTTATTTCCTTTATTTGCCTTTGTCCCCTGGGGAAAGGGGGAAGGGAACGCCAGCTTCCATGAATGGAGCAGTTCATGCATATCAGAGGGGTTTGTTTAATCTCCATGGGGTGTTGTTTTCTTTCTGCTGAAAATATCTCATTGAGAGAGGCCATTTAATAACTTTCTGGGCTTCTACATTTGAAATCCAGGCTGAGAAGAATCTGAGAATGAACTGTGAACACCTCTGCCAAGGCGGGCGGTGGTGGTAGCTTTGTTTGTTTGTTTTTAAGAAATATGATCTGAGTACTGCAAACTATTCAGAACACTCTGACACTGTTTTTTAAAAGAAAATACATTACTCATGAATGCTCAGTGGGAAGGGAGGGTGATGGAAATGTAAGCGTAGGTGGCAACAAGGAAGCTGGGATTTAGGTCTGCAGCAAGAGATGGGGTATTATGGGGAAGGGAATACATGAGAAGGGATGGTAGGGGAGAGAAGAGGTGTTGGGGGACTTGTATAAGGGGAAGGGAAGAAGAGAGGAGGAGTTGGAAAATAAGTAGGGTAGTACAAGAGGTTGGTGGTTTAGGAATGGGGAGGATCTGTCACCCTGAATTCTCCCCTTCTGTGTGTGTTCTGGGATCTGGGAGGCCTTACCACTCTGCAGGGGTTTGTACACCTCTCCCTGCTTGCTGTGTGTCCTGACTCTCTTTGGGAGTTCAAGCCTCTCTCCCTGCCCCTTCCCGGAATCTGGGGTTGGAGGCGTGAAGGTAACATAAATGTAAATGAAATCCAGAAAATGAATAGTTAAAATACAGGTCAGCCTTAAGTGTGTTGAGGGGGCTGGCCAGAATGTTTGTGGGAAGAGGCCTAGTTTTGAGGAGGGAGGTGAACAGGATTGGCCTGGGACATGAATGGGGAAGCCTTGCTGAAGCAGAGGCAGAAGTCACAGCTGGGGGCAGGTAGTGGGAGCAGAGAGTCCAACTCAGTGTGCAGCTTGAGTGAAAATCAAAATGACATGTGGCCTTCCAGTGATCTGTTGCTATGATATGTGTATCCAGCAACAAGGAGCAACTTCTTACATGGTAATGGTTTCTGCAGTGTACCTAATGGCTTAATGGCATGGGAAGGGACAGGGGATCTAGATGTGTTAGCAAAGGGGATGTGTTAGCATGTTGCAGTTAATGGTCAGGTTAGAGTGGAGGACAGAGAGAGAGCAGTCTTTTCTCACACACACTTAAAATTACTATTACAAGCATGTAATAAAATGGGCGAGGATTTGGGCCATAAGCCATGGATGAGATTCCTTTCCCCAACCCTGGTACCATCTACACATTGCAAACATTTCAAAACATGACCATTATCCTAATTCCACCATAACAAAATGTACGGAAAGAGGGAAGAACACTCAGGAATCACATATCAGAAAGACCACTGGACTGGGATTATTCCTAGTTCTGTGTAGGAGAAAGAAAAAGCCTGAAGCATGGGCCTGGTGCCTGAACCAAAATAAGCAAGAGTTATACTATGAGTAACAGACAGACCTTGTCAAAAACTGCTGTTTGCCTGCAAGTCAGTGTCTCTGCACTAGATCTTCTAGCACTGTTAAAAGCACATTAAATATGTAAATACATTCCCCCAGGACAGTACAAGGACACCTCAACTTAGTACGTGATAAAATAGTTTGAAACAACAACAGGAGTGAAAGCATAACAGTGGGTGGTGAATAGGAATGCTTTGGAGGAAAGTACAAAGGGAGGTCTAAACGTGTCATTAATGCATAAGATTATATGTAGGTGTAGATCATGGAGGCTGTGTCTACATTGGCACCCCTATCCGGAAAAGGGATGCTATTTACAAAAATCGGGGATTTAAATATCGCGGCATTTGCATTACATGGCTGCCCCTTTTTTCGGCTCGGGTTTTGCCGAGAAAAGCGCCAGTCTAGACGCGATCTTGCGAAAATAAACCCTTTTCCGAAGATCTCTTATTCCTACTTGAAAGAATAGAATAAGTAGGAATAAGAGATCTTCCGAAAAGGGTTTATTTTCCGCAAGATCGCTGTTTAGACTGGCGCCTCCGCAAAACCCCGAGCCGAAAAAGCGGCAGTTATGTAACAAAATGCCGCTGGGGCTATTTAAATCCTCGCGATTTGCAATTCCGAAGTGTCTCATTAGCATCCCTTTTCCGGAAAGGGGTGCCAATGTAGACACAGCCGGATTGTTTATCTCTGTCTATAAATGTTGGGGTATCTTGACTTAACTCTCTGGCCTAGGGGACAATAGTGAAATCCCTACTATTGACTGAGTTGTGCCCGTTGTTACAGGTACAAATGCATAGGGGCTCAGAAGCTATCTGGCTACCAACAACTATTAACATACTTCAGTTTCAGGGGGGTAACTATGTTAGTCTGTAATAAAAAAAACTTTTACAACAAATAGTCCTGCAGAACCTTAACCATCTACATTTTTTGTGAGTTTCTAATTGGATTACCCGCTTCATTCCACATACTAATGACATAAAAAGCCAAATACCAGGTACTTAAGGGTACTTAGAACCCTTTCTATCAGCTTCATTTAGTATGGAAACTCTTAATTGACTATTCTTTTCCCATTTTTTTTCTCCTTTCCTTTCCCTTTCCATTCCCTCCCTCTGCTATTTATTTGGAACATGGACCCTTTAAACTCCATTCATCATAAGAAGTGGATTGTGCCCACAAAAGCTCTTGATACCATCTACATTTTTGTTAGTCTCCAAGGTGCTGCAGGACTGTTTGTTGTTTTTTAAAAGTACTTTGTTCAACAATAAACCTGACTCAAGTGCCTACATATCTTATCTGAGTCTGTGGTCTTTGGGGGCTCTCGTGAAGTCTATTATGCTAGCTACTTGAGCAGATCTGGCATAATATACTGAGGGAACATAAAAAAACACAGGTAGCTGAATGTTTATCATCACTGATCAATCAGGAGACCTGTCAGGATAACACACCAGTAAATCCTTAATTTACTACACTACTGTCCTGAACTTCTACACTCTGTCACTGGCTAGCTGGGTGACATTGGGCAGTCATGTCACTACTCTGTACCTCAGTTTCCCCTCTGTGAAGTGGAAATAATAATGTAAAATTATTTGATCTACTGATGAAAAGCACTATATAAAAGCTAGGTCTTTTGATTACCTACCACAACAACACATCAACTGTAAATCATGGTGAAAATTACAGCTGCCTAAATGACCACTAATTCCTACTATTAAGGTCCTGCTCAGGGCTGTAGCAGGGAAGAGAGATCTCTCCCCAAGAACTAAAGCTGCCACAGCTGGCAGAAGGTAGCCCATCCCTGCCAGCCCCAGTACTGAGCTACCATGGCTGGGAAAAAGGGCTCCTTCCACTGCCCGCCCCAGTACATAGCCACCCAGGTAAGCCCAGGCCCCGACTACCTGATCCATCTTGAGCCTTTCCCAGTCCTGAGCACCTTCCTGCACCCCAAAGCTCTCATCCCTGGCCCCACCCCAACAACCTCAGCCCAGAACCTGTACTCCCTCCATACCAATCCCCAGCCCCGAGACCCTCCCTGAACCTGGAACCCCCTTCCTGCACCCCATACCACTCATCCTCAGTCCCACCCTAGAAACTGCACTCTCAGCCAAAGTCCTTGCATCCCAAGTCTCTTCCCCGGCCCTGGATCCCCTCTTACATTCAGAATCCTCTGGCCCAATCCCACCACATGAATTTTGAGACGTGGACCAGTATGAAGCTGATGTGTTGCCCATCACCTCCACACTGGTGCACATACAAAAATTCATTCCACTCAGGGGTGGGAATAATGAGAGGGAACACTGCCCACAATTCTCATACCACACAGATTTGCACACTGCCTTTTCACTTCAATGGGCAGGTGCCACCTGCTAGCCCTATTCTCAAACTCTGAACTTATCCTACCCAACAGAATAGCATGACTGTAAATTTTAACATCCATTTCGTATCCCTTTACAGCCCCTTCAATCGTACACAGGATATCTTCTATACCTATACTTTTCCCTGCTCATCATTAAACCCACAGACTGCTCTCATATTCTAAATCTTTGACAAAACTCATGTCAAGATGACTGCAGTATCCTGCTACTGATACCATGTACACAAATGATTCAGGCTCAGCCCTCGATGTACATAAACACCTCTTTCCTGCGAAAACACACGTGGTAGAGATTCAGATCCACAATTCCTTGTATCACAATCACAGCTGTACCAAGCTGCTGCAACTTATTCCTGCTCCATTCAGTCCAGCTATGCTTCACACTATAACTTTAGCTGAAGTGCATGGAGATAATTTCCAGTGACTACTGCCTGTTCTGGGAGACAGAGTTAAGGATGCATGGCTTTTTACCTTAACTCTGTACTTCCTTGTTTTCAGACGTTTGCATTTTCCTGAAGTTGACATTTTGGAAGGGCATGGGCTATTACCAGACAACCTTAACTTTGCACTAAAACAGTTTTTGCCATTTAATAGATATTATTTTTGGCTGTCTTTCCAGTCCCCTGGTACCTCATCTGTCCTCATTGTGTTCTAAAAAATGTCGATAACACAAACGCTTTTTCTGTTTTATTGTATCTACTCTGAGGTCTGCACAGGGCGTGACATTTTTCCCAGTTAGGGTGACCAAATAGACCATCATTTTGGGCTTTTACAATTCTGACTAACTCTTTATTCTCTCCCAATACTTATTTCCATTTTGTCTTGATTTCATTTCAAAGTAATTTTAAAAGACATTGAAAAATATGGAAATAAACTATTAAGGGAGCCAACCATTTTCTTACTGGCATATAATCCATTGTCACTTGCACTCTTCTCAATCTGATTTACACCACCCATGTAACATTATCATTACCTCCTTGACCTTGATAGTTTATGTTTAGCTATAACTGTATTCTAACTGTGTTTTACAGCAATTAACATTTGAAATTTTTTATAGTGAGTAATATTGTAGTCCATATAAGTGGCATTGTATTTTGGAAATAGGTGTCATGAACATTTTAACATGATTTTTATAATTGACCTTATTTTGACATTGATAAATTTCTCTAATTTTAGATCAGTTTGAGTGAGCAATGAATGTCATGCAGGGTAACAATAAATACTGAATTAGATGGCAATGCAGAACTGGCAAGATCACTTAGAGATTCATTTCCAGACCTTCTACTTTTTCTGAAGATCATAGATTTTTATTTTTGCTTTGGTAAAGAAACTGTAATTTACATTGGGGAAAGGATAAACTGGATTTGACTGAAACACTACTTCTACTTTATCACCTTTACAACATTGTTTTTTGTGTACTGATTTCCTTGTTTAGAATGAGTGCTAGACATTTAAACTGGGGCTTATAATTGCACCTATAACTGGAGATAAGGTGTGCAAGAAGAAAGTCCTGCTTTTATAGATTTTTAGGGGGAGGAGGCAGCAACATGCAGTTCCCTTCATCCATGTGAGATTGCAGGAGGATCAGTTTGCCTGTATGGAAAGTAATGGAGTGAAGTTGAAAAACAGGCTTATAGGGCCTGTTCCAAAGTCCATTGAAATTGTCCAAAAGACTCATTGCTAGCCTATTGAAATCAATCAGCTCACAAACATGAAACTTCCCATTAATTATTGAGTGGCCCATTAATGGATTGGAAATATAAACAATCATCCTCTAAGCATTTAGGCCCAGATTCACAGAGATAGTTAGTCTCCTAACTTCCATTGAAATATAATCCAGTGATTTTTTTTTCCCCCCCTTTCCCCATCTTCCATTGTTTTAGTAGCTAAAATGATGGGATTGAATTTCCATGATCTGTTCTTTCTGTCTGAATATTAGGACTATATGTACAACTTTGGGCACCTCCTCATTCTCTGATTTTCCCAAAATGGTTATCACCCAGATATGGGGGTATTAGCTAATTCACTTCCAGGCCAGCTAATCTATGTACATTTGACCTTTCCTAGTGCTCCCTTACTTCATCTTTTTCAGGAGGTAGAATTTCAATCTCCTCCTTCCTTACTCAGACCTAAAACTTCTCTTTTATCTGTTTTGTACTGTAGCTGGATTTTAAAAGCATTCAGTGTCTCAGCCATTTCTGAGTCATCTTTTCACTGAAGTATCTACTCCTCCCTTGTATTTCTATCTTCTCTGACACATTCATAAAAACTCTTCACATTCCCATTAACCTTTTTAGCTATAACATTAAGTTATTTTACCTCTCTGCTCTTTTCTTTGCTTTTAATAGTCCCTTTGGCTTGCCTCCCCCCTTTTTATTTGCAATGCAGCTTTTATTTTTAAGTTTCAGAAGTTTGAAGAGCCCCATATGAGCCCACTTTGACTGCTCTTTGGTCTGATCCACACCTAAAACTTAACACCCATGAGTTGTAGTTAAGCCAACTCTGAGCCCCAGCATAGACAGCATTAGGTGAACAGAAGATTTCTTTAGTCAATGAAGCTCTCTCTTCTCACAGAGGTGGATTTGCTACAGCATCGGAAAAACCCCTTCCATCACTATGGGTATGTCTACACTTGCACCCTAGTTCAAATTAGGGATGCAAATGCAGGCATTCGAAACTGCTAATGAAGCGGGGATTTAAATATCCCGTGCTTCATTAGCATGATCTCGCCGGCACGGTAGTTCGAATCACAGCTGATTCGAACCAGGAAGTGTGCGCTGGGACGCATTAGTTCAAACCAAACCCCTTGGTTTGAACTAACATTACTCCTCATTTGCACTAGGGTGCAAGAGTAGACATAAGTGACTACACTACAGCATTAGAATGGCACAACTGTGCCACTGTAGCATTCCTGATGTTAAATATACCCTTAGTACTTCAGGACTTGTTTTTTCCCAGGGAAATATAGGTTGTTTATTATTTCTTTGGGGCTTCTAGATACTACAATAATACAGTCTTGGACCAGGGTCCCATTATGTATGACATGGTATGAACATCGGTAAATGTTTCAGTTCCTTCCCTCAGTCTTAGTTATGATATCGTAACTCCTCTTCATTGTTAACATACATGATATGTAGCACCATCCTCCATCTCTGCTTCCCTTGTCTTTGTTTTGTGTATAGATTATACCTGTAAACCAGTGCTGGTGACAGACTTTGCCGGGCCCTGGCCAAAGTGGGAGGTAGGCTTGGCTCTGGATCCCAGGAAGGCACAAAGCCTTGGGTGGAAGATGCAGGGCTGGAGGCAAGGTGCCGCCACCCAGCCCTCAACACCACCCAGACTGAATTGCACAGGGCTCCAGCAGTGATTTAAAGGCCTAGGGCTCAGGCCACTGTGCTGCCATGGTAGCAGCCTGGAGCCCCAAGTCCTTTAAATTGCCAGGCGCTGGGACAGCTGCTCCCTTTTTCCCCTCACCCCCACCCCTCCATTAGCATCCCTCCTGTAAACAGAGAATGCTGAACCCATTAGGAAGAAGTCCTTCCTTTTACTGGGACTGAGTTCTTTAAAGGAGAGGAATTCTAGGAGGTATAGTTTACCAAGAGAGATGAAAGGAAGGTATCATTCCAGGTCACATGACAGAGTGTCACATGATGATAAAATTATAAATGCCACTTCTCTGGAGTCATTAGACTAGAAGGGTTGAAGAGGAGACCTAGAAAAGAGAAGCATGCTGGCCAGGAAAAGGCTTGCAGCAATATTGTGCTGGAGTCACGGTGCTGGGGCCAGTCTTTATTGATGGGTCCCAAGCTGGGGCATCCGGTGCTGAAGGAAAAGAGAGATGTTTCCTCCCACTTTGGCCATGCATCATTAGGTAAGGCATTGTATAGTCTGGTGATAGCAAACGGTCTATTGAGTGAGCCTGAGGAGGAGAAAAGTCTATGGATTGCCACACTTGTGTCAACAGGGTTCATTGGTAGCTGCAGCCGGGGCTTGTGCATCTCTGCTTGAAGAGATGAGGAGAACTATCGTGTTGCCGTTCAGGTGCTCTATGAAGGGAAATATTCTAACAGGCTTGACTGGAGGGATAAACCCCAGTATAACCCATCCATGAGTTAGTCATCTCTTGGCAGCAGGTGTGTGCCCACAAGGAGCCTAGCACCATCCTGTTTTCTTCATCTGGGCCACAGATGGCTCCCTGGAGTCAACTAATTGGAATTGCTTGTCTTTTCTTTCTGTCTAGTGGCTCCTCCCCTCTGTCATCTTAGTCACTAGTTTGGATTATTTTCTGCCTTCCTCCCTGAGATGGGGTTTACAGATCCAACATTAAGGCTAAGATATGATGGAGTAATACTCAGCCAAGGAAGCTATGCCTCTCAACAGCTGCAGAGCTTGCTCCAAATGGAGGGCCTGCTTAAAAGGGGACTGTAACAGGCAAGCAGGGAGAGAGAAGGAGAGAGTAAGGGAAAGACTGCAGGAAAGCAGCATCTTTTGGGATAGAGGGATCTAGCGGAGAAGACTCTGGACTGTGGGTAAGACTAGACTAGAAGGCCAAAGGCCTGACTCCCTCTTCTTATTCCCTGAAAAGGGGGAATAACAGGACACTAAAAAGTGAACTGGGAAATCCCAAGTGACTGTCTGAATAATTAAGACTGTTTCAAGCAGACCTTCACAGAGAGGAAAGCTGAGTGCTGGGCACCCCAACTTCCTGCCCCAGACTGAGCCCCTTCCTGCACCCAACCTCCCTCCCACACTCTGAATTTCTCAGCTCCAGTCCAGAGCCCACACCCTCTCCTACACTCCAGTCTCCTGCCTCAGCCCAGTGTAATTGAGGGAGAAAGCGAGAGACAGAGGGAGGGGGAATGGAGTGAGCAGGTTGGGACCTTGGGGAAGGGGTGGGGCAGGGCAAGGGTGTTTGGGTTTGTGTGATTACATAGTTGGCAACCCTACACGTAGAGGGAATTGAGACTATCTTACCTCTTCCCCTCTGGGCTGGATCCTGCTACCCTTCCCTCTTCTCCAGCTGACCAGGGGGACTCAGGGAGTACTGGGGGTGGGGGCAGAAAAGCATTCAGTAACTCAGTTGCTAGGCCGTGAGGTGGCCCAGCAGGGCCATCACAATCCTCTGGGAGGACTGCAGTTTTCTGGCCCTAATTGAAGCCTGCTATACTCCCATTATTCCTGCTTCTTATCTACCTCCTCTGCAAGAGTGGAATATCTATTGCTGATGTTTGTTTTCTTTCCAATTTTCTTAGCTGAGATTTTTCAAACTGTCTAGAGGAATATTTGACTGGAAAAACCCCTTCTGCCATTTTGAAAACAAACGGGCACTTGGTCACCTAATTTCTTGCTCTTCCAGAATTATCTAATTCATTGTTTTAATTCGCAATGTTCCTGATGGCTTTTTCCTTCATGCACAGTTTCCTTCTGACAAGTACAGGTGACTCTGGCAATTGTTGATGACAAGTCAAGGAGTGTTTCTGTAACTTCAGGGTTGATATTTTATTCTTCCCAGACACTACTTTTTTTTCTTTTTTTCTTCCAGTAAGTGCCAAGATTTTGTCGCATTCTATAAAAGCATGAAAAGCTGGGGAAGCTTTACCCAGTATTACAAGTAATTAATGGACTACAAATGAATTAAAGTTGTTCCCAGATCCAAAAAGCAATCCAGAGCTCTTCTAAAGCGAGGCTGTGCATAGCATGCTTGATTTCAACAGTGCCTAATACTCTTCAATATGTTAATACCAAATCAGGCTTTTGGCCACGTTAGAGTATGGAGTCAGCACTGGTGGTACCCATGATGATCTCCTCTTGGCTATGAACTGAGATCCATCTCTAATGCTATTGCTCTTATATTTGTTGTGGCCTTTTGACACCGCTGATTAGAAGACTCTGATAGCTCATCTGTGGGACCTGGCAGACGAAGCTGGGTTTTTGCTAAGCTATCTTATTCCTTCCCCTTTCCGAATTCTAGAGTGGTAATGGATAGCTGCTCATCCTCACCCATTTCCCTAACTGAACACAGATAGAAGGTTCAGCCCTATTACTTCAGGCCCATAGACAGGAATTTCTGTGTGTGTATGGGGGGGGAGGAGGGTGCTTTTTGTGTAAATGTGGACTGCAAGGATGCAAGTGCACCACCCTGTCACAGTCCCCCAATAAGCATGGTGCAGCCGGCTGGGGGAAGGCAGGAGTGGCATGCTGCCCAAGGTTCCCTCCCTCCTGCTCCAGCCAGCTGGGGGAAGGCTGGGTCTGATTTTTCCTCCCGTCCCCCTGTCCTAGGAGAAATCAGCCCCAGCCTTCCTCCAGCCAGCTGGAGCTTGGGGGAGGGAGGCTCAGGCAGCACGCTGCTCCTGTTTTCCCCCCAGCTGGCCAGAGCATGCTTACTTGGGTGACCCTGGGAGTGCTCTAGCACCCTTCACATCTCCTTGCATACGGGCATGATTCATCAGTTCAAATTGCTAATTGGAAATCTGCCTGTATTTGAAGCCACATTCAGAAGTTGTTCTCCACTTTAACCCTGTTGTGCTCTGGAGAACCACGTCTACCCATGCTGGTAGGTGAGGGGCTTCCACAAGGCTTGGTAAGAAGGGGAAGTATGCCTTGCAGTTACCTCACAGAAACAAGTTGGCTGAGATACTGTCTTGTATAAATTGTATTGGACCAATCTGAGTTGGTGAGAGAGACAAGTTTTCAAGCCACACAGAGCTCTTTTTCAGGTTTGGGGAATACACGCAGAGTCAGTGTCACTGTGAAATATAAGATGGAACAGATGGCTTAGCATAAATAGTTAACACATTTTTCAAAGGACCACTTAAGGTCCAGTGGCCCCTTAACAATGGTCCAATCATGGGCTGGTTAAGAGATGTTGTAATGAATCATAAATCCAGTGTGTCTGTCCAGTTCATATTTTGTAGCATCTAGCAAAGGTATGAATTTAAGTTCCCAGGCTCATTTTTTTGAAGCTGTCGTGCAGGTTTCCTCTGAGGGCAAGGCCTGAGGGATAATATACAGAGCAATGGTTTTGTGAAAAGTGTAGTAGCTTCAAAGGCATTTCCAAACCTGCTCATACCCTCTTGCCCCCCTCTGAGCAAGCTGGAACAGAATCAGACACCACCCAAAGGGATGGGCTCCTTACTTCCTCTGGGATTAGAATGTGGAACTGAGGTGACAACAGTGAAGGGGGAGTCACCCCTCAGAAGTGGGGGGGATGGGCTGAGGCTGTCAGTACCAAGCTGTGGCTGAGCAACAGCATCCGTTAGAGCAGCAGTGACTCCTCCTGCAGCAAATACTATGTATTCAGGAGGTCAAGGGCAAGGAGTGGGGCACTCACCTCAGTTGGGGTAGGGAAGCTACATTCTTGGACCCTTCCTGCTACAGCCGGCAGCCCCCCAACCAGACCCACCACCTGTCCTGGGGCACAGCCTGTCTGCCTTGTGGTCAAGGGGCTCTCATGCTCTTGCTGCCATTAGGACACTAAGCAGAGCAGCAGCACCCACTTACTTCCCTTGCTATGAGACCTTTGAGACCCAGACTTGGAATGAAGGTCTCAGAGGCCTCCCACTTTTGCTGTGTGCAGAGTTATGGATAAGGGGGAAACAGTAGAAGTGGTATATCTGATTTTAGTAAGGCATTTGGTACAGTCTTACATTAAATAAGGAAATAGAACATAGAAGCTACTATAAGGTGGGTACATAACTGGTTGAATAACCATTCCCAGAGAGTAGTTATCAATTATTTGCATAAGGATCAGTTTTGGGACCGGTTTTTGTTCAATATCTTCATCAATGATTTAAATAATGTCATAGAGAGTATGCTTATAAAGTTTGCAGATGATACCAACCTGGGAGGGGTTGCAAGTGCTTTGGAGGGTAGGGTTATAATTCAAAATGATCTGGACAAACTGGAGAAATGATCTGAGAGAAATTCAATAAGGACAAATGCAAAGTACTCCACTTAGGCTGGAACAATCAGTTGCACACATACAAAATGGAAAATGATTGTCTAGGAAGAAGTACTACAGAAAGGGATCTAGGGGTCATAGTGAACTATAAGCTAAATATGAGTCAACAGGGTGACACTGTTGCAAAAAAAAAGCAAACATCATTCTGAGATGTATTAATGGGGGTGTTGTGAGAGACAAGAAAAATAATTCTTCTGCTGACCTCTGCTGAAGTATTATGTGCATTTCTGGGCATCACATTCAGGAAAGCTGTGGACAAATTGGGTATGTCTACATTAGATGTTTTTTTGGAAAAACAGCCATTTTTCCGAAAAAAAAACGTCATTTACATCCACACTGCAATCGCATTCTTTTGAAGAAAAAATAATTGAAAGAACAGAGGGGTTTTTCCAACATTGGTAAACCTCTTTCTATGAGGAAGAAGCCTTTTTCTGAATGAGCCCTTTTGGAAAAAGGTGTGTGTGGATGGGGAAGAGGGAGTTCTTTTGCAAGAAGAGGAAAGAGGAAAAAGCACAGGTGCCCTGGTGGCCACTCAGTCCATAGTAATCACAGCTTAAATGTGAGAGCTTCCATTCAGTGTTGATGCTATCTTTTGAAAAAGCATATCGCTTTTTCGATGCGCTTTGGCAGTGTTGATGCTCTCTTTAGGAAGAAGGTTTTTTTGGACGATCTCTTCCAGAAAAGCTTCTTCCAAAAGAAGCCTGCAGTCTAGACATAGTCATTGGATAAAGTCCAGAGAAGAGCAACAAAAATGATTTAAGGTCTAGAAAACCTGACCTATGAGGGAAGATTTAAAGAACTGGGTTTGTTTAGTCTGGAAAAGAGAAGACAGAGGGGACATAACATCTTTCAAATATCTAAAATGTTGTTACAGGAAGTGAGAAATTATTGTGCTGAACTCCTGAGGATAAGGCAAGAAGCAATGGGCTTAAATTGCAGCAAAGGAGGTTTTGGTTGGACATTAGGAAATCTTCTTAACTGTCACAGTGGTTAAGCACTGAGATAATTTACCTAGGGAGGTTGTGGAATCTCCATAACTGGAATTTTTAAAGAGTAGGTTAGATAAACTCCTGTCAGGGATGATTTAGATGGTGCTTTGTCCTGCCATGAGTGCAGGGGACTGGACTTAATGACCTCTCAAGTTTCTTTCCAGTTTTACTATTCTATGATTCTATCCCATCCATACATTTATAAAGCTCAGTCTTGAAACAATTTATAATTTTTAGCCCCACTACTTCTTTGGCAGGCTGTGGCACAGCTTCTTTTCTTTGATGGTTAAGAACCATCTAATACAGACCTAAACTTGTTGATGGCCAGTTTCTCTCAATTCGTGCTTGTGGCAATACTGTACTTCCCCCTCCCTGCTGTTTATCCCTCTGATGTATTTACAGAGAGCGCTCACATCTCTGCTCAGCCTCTCTTTTGTTAGGCTAAACAAGCCAAGCTCCTTAATTTTCCTTTCACAGAAGGCAAATTCTCCATTCCTCTGATCATCCTAGAAGGCCCTCTCTGAACTTGTTCCAGTTGGAATCTATCTGAAATGTAGGAGTCAACAATTGCAGAGAGTCTTCCAGATGCATTCTCATCAGAGATTTGAACAATGGTAGTAACACTTTTATAAGTAACCTCTTTATAAGAAATATTTCACCTGATGCATCAGAGGAGAGAGCTTTTTTCATGGCTGCATCACATGGGTGAATTATTGTTGCATTCAAACAATGAACACAAGTCTTTCTTTTCCTCTGTCATTTCCAATTAAGTCTATAGCTTCTAGCAAAAATTCTTGATAGTGTATGACCTTGCACTTTGCACTATTAAATTTCATACCATTTTTATTTCTCCAGTTTTCAAGGCCATACAAATCTTCAGTCATATTCTGAACCTCTTCCATATTGGCAATCCATCCCAACTTTGTGTTATCTGCAAATTGTATAAGTACATCCCACTTTTTTTTTTTTTTTTTGTGGTACACATTTCAGCATGAGCTCTCCTCTTTAACCAGTAGCCACCTTTTAACCAGGGGCCAGAAAGTGGTAGTTGCTGACTAAGGACCCAGCTTTGCAAGCAGCAGCACAGAAGTAAAGGTAGCAATACCATACCCTGCCGTCCTTACTTCTGTATTGCTACTGGCAGTGGCTCTGCCTTCGGAGCTGGGCTCCCAGTCAGGAGCCGCCATTCTCCAGCTGTCTAGCTGTGAAGGCAGTCTCACTGTCAGCAGCAGGGTAGAAGTAAGGATGGCAGTACCACAATTCCTCCTGCAATAATCTTGCAACCCTTTCATAGCTCCTTTTGGGGTCATTCCCCTACAGTTACAACACTGCAATTTTAGATATAAATAGATGTAATCATGACATTTACGATTTTCAGAATCCTATCACCGTGAAATTGATCAAAATGGATTATGAATTTGGTAGGGCCCTACTGATGGTGCACAAGAGATAAGACTTTGAAAGAGCCACTGGTGCTGTGGACCAGGCAAAAATATTACCATTTAAAAGACATATTTAATCCCTCATTAAATATATAATTCTTTCTGAAATGAAAACTGAGATTTGGAAGCATAAGTCTGCAGCACAGGTGGATTCAGCAATAAGCTTTGCAGTCAGGGAACATATAGCTGCTTTTAATATAGATTTTTCTGCTTAGAAAATAGTGAAGCTTTTGATTATATAGAACGTTAGATCCTCCAAGATATTTAGGCACCCAACTCCCATAGATTTCAATGAGTTAGGTGTTTAGATGACTATCAGGATCTGGGCCTTGTAGAGTCCTAGTAGATAAGTCCTTTAGGGCCAGATATTCAGGTGGTATAAATTGGCAGAGTCCATTGATTTAAGTGGAGCTATCTGATATACCCTAGCTGAAGATATTTCACATAATTAATTGAGAATTTCACTTAATTTGGATGTCTATGAGGGAACTATTCTAAATCCAAATGAAGATAACTGGCAATGAGTGTTAGTTAACTGAAGCTTTTGCGTATCAGACTATGTCTAGATTGTAGGCTTCTTTTGGAAGAAGCTTTTCCGGAAGAGATCTTCTGAAAAAACTTCTTCCAAAAGAGAGCATCCACACTGCCAAAGCGCATCGAAAAAGCGATCTGCTTTTTTGAAAGATAGTGACCACACTGAATGGACACTATCTTGCATTTAAGCTGTGATTGCTATGGACAGAGTGGCCACCAGGGCACCTGTGCTTTTTCCTCTTTCCTCCTCTTGCAAAAGAACTCCCTCTTCCCTGTCCCTTTCGGAAAAAAGCTTCTTCCTCATAGAAAGAGGTTTACCAATGTCGGAAAAACCCCTCTGTTCTTTCAATTTTTTTTCGAAAGAACGCAATTGCAGTGTGGACATAAATGAAGGGGGTTTTTTTCGGAAAAATGGCTATTTTTCCAAAAAACCTCTGTAGTGTAGACATACCCTCACTAAGGGTATGCTGCTGCATGCAGATTCTGACTGGATTCTCCTCTAAAACAGCAGCCTTCAGTCCCATCTTAGCTAGGATATAAGTAGAAAGTGACTAAAGTCAAAGAATGTAATGGATTTCTCTTATTTTCATGCAACTTTGTTCCAGGACATTGTCTTGCTCCTTCTGTGGTTATGGCCACTGGGCAAAGTATGTTGTAGCTGACTCTCTAACCAGCAGTGACTAGTCAGAAAACCATTCTCAGTCCTCCCCCCATTTCCTAGGACTTATCAAGTAAAGAGATGGGCTCATTGCAATGCCTCAAAAAAAGCAGCATTATTTTTGTAAGTACATCCTCAGTTAACAAAGAACTGTGTTTAATCAGAATGGAAAGATGTTCACTAGCTTGGGAATTCATATTAGGCAGATTCTACTGTAATGCACACTTCATAGCAGACATTTCTTGATTTGAAGCTGTGTACAGCTGGGCCATTTGCTATTGATATGTGGATTCCTCTCTTCTTTAAAGGCATCAAAATTATTCCACATGCACTTGATGACTGACTGAATGTTTCTCACTGCTGAGTCACTAGGGATTTAAATGCAGTAACTATAGAATATAGCTCATTGCTGCCTTATATAACCTGATATCACCTCCACTCATTAATACCCATGAGCTATTTCTAATGCAAAGAGGTAACAAGCACTGTTTAACAGTTTTGGTATATCATGGATACATCTAATAGGTGAGAGTGTTGAAACCACTACCTCCTCAGAGGGCTTAATTCTTAAATCGAGAGTTTAATTCACTTTTCTTCTTCTTACTATATATTTTAGAAATATGCATCTGTCTGTCAGTCTGTGAATCCATTTGTTCAAGAAATCCTCCTAAACCAGGGTGGGCAAAATACAGTCTGTGGGAGCCTCCACCGGGCTTCCTGCCTGCCCTGCCCCCGCTCTGCACTCAGGGCAGCTCTCTGAACACTGTGAGCCCAGGGGAGAGGGAGAGAGGCTTCGCTCACTGCTCCCACCCCACCACAATTTGCAGCTCCCATTGGCCAGTTTCTGACTAATGAGAGCTACCTATTGCAGGACAGGCAGCGGGCAAAGTACCCCTCTCCTCTCCTAGACTACAGTGTTCAGACTCAGCCACACATGGCCCCTGCAGCTGTAAGCATCTCCCAGGCACAGCCTGCCTCTGGCACTCCAGTCCTCTGCTCCCCTCCTGCATCCCTGCCACATATAACCTAAACCCTCTTCACCTCTGCTTCTGTACCCTTTCCCCCTCTCAGACTTTCAATCCCCTCCTTCACCCCTCCTCCAGGTCACAAATCCCTCCCAAATCTTGCATCCCAATCTCCTACCCGCAGTCACAAACTCAAATCCACCTTGGTTCCGCGGCCCACCGGGGACATCAGCTGGAGAATCCTCCATGGCGCTGTGAGCGTAGGCGTGTACTTGGTGCGGTTCACCCCTGTTCCCGACACTTGCCCTTTCTGTGGTGTGAGGGAGACTCTGGCACACATCTACCTTGAGTGCGCCAGGTTACAACCCTTCTTTTGGCTCCTCCAGAACCTCTTGTTGAGATTCTGGCTGCACTTCTCCCTCACCTATTAATCTACGCACACCCCATCCATGGCCCCACAAAGTCACAGGACCTTCTGGTCAACCTCTTCCTGGCTATCGCCAAGATGGCGACTTACAAAACCAGGGAGCAGAGGTTAGCTGAGGGAGGGGCCTGTGACTGTGGAGCCTATTTTTGTTCCTTCATCAGTTCACGCATCTGGGCAGAGTTTCACTGGGCAGCCTCTGCTGGCTCTCTCAAGACCTTTGAGGGGCAGTGGGCACTGTCCGGGCTTCTCTGCTCGTTATCTCCATCCAGTTCCCTTGTTTTAGCCCTTTGACCCTCACACCCTGTTTTTCTTTTCTTTGACCCTCAGAATCACTTGGGGTACGTCTAGACTACATGCCTCTGCCGACAGAGGCATGTAAAATAAGCTACCTGTCACAGTCAATGAAGCGGGGATTTAAATATCCTGTAAACCTTGTTTCACAAGGCATAAGGGAGCGATCGACAAAGGCTTCCCTTGTCAACCGATCCGCATCTTGACTCGCGCGCTGTGTCGATGACCAGCTGAGCCGGCACAGTGTGGCGGCCATTTTTATTTTAATGAAGCCGGGGATATTTAAATCCCTGCTTCATTGACTGTGTCGGGTAGCCTATTTTACATGCCTTTGTTGGCAGAGGCATGTAGTCTAGACGTACCCTTGGTGCCTAGGGCTCTTTGGATCCTCCCTGTAGGCTGGGGGAGTGTCCTTTAAATGTAGGCGGGCTAATGCCCGCACACCTCCCAAACCCCAATAGGACCAGAGTGTGGCAGCTGCTGGCTTAGGTCTGTCACAATGATCACATACTTTTTTTGCTAAACAGGACCCTTGCCTCAGTGAACAGGAATGGTTTAGTTTTGGCAAAACTGTACACATCTGAAAATAAGATCATATCATTGAAAAGTGTCAGGCAACCTTAACTATAAGCACCTATGCCTGCATCACCGAACTACAAGCAAATGTTTCACAAATGAACTATACTGCTCTCCAAGCTTTGTCTAATTGTTTATTTATAGCTTTCTGATTTTCTTTAGCCATTCAGCGTTTGTTTGTCAAGCACTCACATGGCAGACAGTTACAAAAAACCTGCCAGTTATTTTATATAACTAAATAACATCACTGCAGTACTCCCTATAGTTAGTATATTTATCTACTTTTCAAAGTATTTATACTCACCTGTCAAGTCTTTAAAGGTAATCGCTTTATATGTTGTATATTGGGCATTCCAACTGAACTTCACCACTTGGGAAAAACCTAAGAGCATTGAGGAGCCATTAAAATACCTCTGATTCCTTAGAATCAGAGCTGCCCATTTTGCCACATACCCTATCTCACAGCAAACATTTTCCTCATTGCATATTTAAATACCTCACACAGACTGCTGCCACATTAATTGAAATACTGCTATGTAAACACTCCCCAAGAAAGTACTTATCCCAGCAAATGCTTCCACATACTGTAAATACCCACCACACTTTTGAAATTATAGGGGCCAGTGTCCACGGTCTTAGAAGACTTTCAGATACTCTGCAATATGAATAACTCAATTTACAGGGGCAATTATCACTATTCCAACAGATTTCACTAGCATGTGCCTTTTTTTTTTTTTTGACTGCCTCAGTTGTGTGGGCCAATGTTCTGCAGTTAGATCAATAAGCTTAAGTAATGACAGTGCCAGCCTACAGTTTTTTGGAACTTAATTTCTCCAGTGTTCAGAGTATTCAGTTACTGGGCTTTGTTTCAGATCCATCTTTATTTCAAAAGTGACCCATTCATTGGCATAAGTTAGGGCTTCTCAGTTAGTGAATTCAGCAGAAATCAGAAGACACCCAGTGTACAGGTTGAACCTCTTTAATCCGGGACTCTCTGGTCCGGCAACATCCATGGTCCAGTAGGACCATGAATGTTCCAGGGCTAGATAATCCCAGTGGAGGGCTGGTACCTAAAAGCCCTGCAGACGGGCAGAGTTGCAGGCTATTGGCTGCAAGCTGCCAGCACGGCCAGGAGCTTAGATCCCCACAGCTGAGAAGCCGGACGAGCCGAGCCCCAGCGGGGCTGCCTGGGAGGGTGGGAGCACGGCATGCCATAGCAGGGCTGCTCATCATGCCCCAGATGAGCTGCTCAGCAGGGCCGGAGCCTGGTGTGCTGACACGCCCACGCCCACGCCCACGCCCAGTCTGGCAAAATCCCCTCATGCAGAACCAGTCAGGTCCTGAGGGTGCCAGACCAGGGAGGTCCAACCTATACCAGGGATTGGTAAACCTCTTCATTGATAGGGATAGAGTTCATACTGGGGTATAGGTAGGCACAGACCCTGTCCCCAATTCCCAGTAGAGGAAGCAAAGAGAGCTGTTTTCTATCTTTGTGCTCCTGCAGCTCTTAGGATAAATTAAAATAGCTCTGGTACTGCTCTAAAAGGGCCATTACACCAGCAGGAAATTGTCAGAGTGCAACAGTTTTCCATCCATACCTTTCTCCTGTGCACACCCTAACAAACTTCATTGTACCATGACCCTCTTCTGACAGCAAAAATTACTACATGACCCTGGGGGGGGAGGGGGGACTGAAGCCTGAGCCCCTCTGCTCTGGACAGGGAAGCCAAAGCTAAAGCCCAAGGCAGGGGGCCCATAACCTGACCCCCACCGCCCAGGACTAAAACTCTCAGGTTTTGGCTTTGGCCCGGGGGTGGTGGGTTTGGGACTTTAGCCCCAGGCCTCACCAAGTCTAAGCCAGCCCTAGCAATCCTATTAAAATGGGGTCCCAACCCAGTTAGAGAACTATTTTCTTCTATGCCAGGGAGCCAGAATTTGCAAGGGACACCCAAGGATTCCCACACACTGGGAGGAATCCTCAATTGCCCTATCTGGACAGTTTTATAGCTCCTATATGCCACCAGAACAGCACAATGGGGCCTATAACAGGAACTAGTATCTGGCCCATACATGTTACCCAATGCAATTTTAATTTCCTGAGAGCAACATTTGTCCTGGCAGCTGACAGGATTTGCATTCTTCACCCCCTTCTTTTATTAATACACTGCCGGATCTTGAAATGTATCCAGGGTAGCAATTATCAGAGAGGTAGCCATGTTAGTCTGGATCTGCAAAAGCGACAAGGAGTCCTGTGGCATCTTATAGACTAACAGATGTATTGCAGCATAGGCTTTCATGGGCAAAGACCCACTTTGTAAAGACCCACATGCATCTGACAAAGTGGGTCTTTGCCCACGAAAGCTTATGCTCCAATACATCTGTTAGTCTATAAGGTGCCACAGGACTCCTTGTCGCTGTCAGGGTAGCAATGTATCTGTTGGGTGTAAAAGCAAAGGGAATCAGGAACTGGTGTGGAGAATAGTGTCTTTGCTAAATGACCAGGTACACCCCTAAGTTCAATGAAACCATTTTCATTTAGTACAACGGGGAATGATCCTGCAAATGAGTTTTCTTCCTGTCCCGCTATAACATCTTTTGCTGGTTAAGCACCATTCATTTTTCACATTTTTAAAGCAAACACAAACATGTATAGAATGCCTAGTTTGAGGGAGGTTATTATACGAAGGTCTGCCATTGTTTCGATATTATCTTGTTACGATGGACAACAGTGAGCGTAATACTCAAAAGTCCATTTCTATCATGTCAGCAAATATTGTGTCCTTTCAGCTTCCCATCAACAAAGCAAAATCCTTGCCTGCCTAATACCCTGGCTGGGGATCAGCAAAGGGAGGTCAGTGCCAAGCAGTGAATTGCTGAGAATGGTTTTAGCTTAAATACGTCCCCACCACCCCTCACCCCCAACTAGAGGAATGCAGCTACTGGTTTATTAACAACCATACAGAACTTTAACACTGCTATCCTTTTTTGGGTACTCCTATAAATAGAAAGTATCTGTAGGCCTTGTATAAACAATGAAAGAAAATAGAAGTAAGGAAGCATATTTTAACAAAGGACAAAACATGAATTCAAACGTGACCTTGTAAATAACATGTTGTCAGTAGATAAAAGAACAGTAAGAAGAGTAAAGTGTGATAAGTTTTCATCTGTAGCTTTATTTACTAGAATATTTTGTAACCTGTGACTAATTCAAGATTTGTTTATGTAAAGATTGTGCAGGTTTTAGTGTATTTAGATAGATAGACAGACTGAAGCTAATATCTTGGGAATTGAGTGGGAAAAGTCTTGGAGAAAAATCTGAGCAATACTGTTTACAGATGTGTGTGTAATTGTTAATGAATGATTAATAGAAAAAATGTTTTAAACATAAGCGATGATGATGATGATTATTTATTGGTTTTGCAGAAGCATCTGGGATCCTGGTCACAGATTTCATTGTGCTGGGTGCTGGACAAACACAGAACAAAGAGATAGTCCCCACCTCATAGTGCTCTCAATCTAAATATAATCCAAGAGACAACAGGTAGATACAGACAGACTAATGGGGGAGCACAAAGAAACAGTGAGATAATATGGATTACTATCTGTGTTTTAACAATCCGTAGATACACAAATAACATGCTGAGTATTTGTTTATACATTGCTTTGTAACAGATGCCATACACTAGCTATCATCAACTTTCTCTTCTGTCCTATTCACAGTTTCACATCCTAAATTCTTCAGGAGGCAAGGCATGTGGGTTGGGGAACACAGACCAGGTAAGTGTCAACTAGAAAGACATCTTTATGGTGTCTGACCTCCTTGTCTACTAAGAAGTAGAAAAGGGGATAATAGGTAGCAAGGCCTGAGAGTTTTTTAGGTCACTTATCAATGAGAAAAATAGACCCTTGACTGAATTAAATGGGAGCAAATTGTGAGAGTAGCCAAGGACTTCTCTGACAGGTAGAGCCAAGGAGTGAATAAGATCTTGCCCACTTTAGAATTTGCATTCTCACTCCTTAATTCAGTGACATAACATCTGGAAGCATGCTAATATTTTGGCTAAGATTTTCAGAAATAAGAATCAGTGGGAACTGCTCAGTACTCAGCAGTTTTAAAGCTCTGGTTGGTGCCTAACATGCATTTAGGAGCCTAACTTTAGGTTCCTGATTTTGGGCGGGGGAGGAACATTGCCTTTATGTCTCATGAAAAATTCAGTTTTGTTGTGCTTGTCCAGTTAGAAATAGATGGATCTGCTTATAGGTTTATAAAATCTATGCTCAAATTCTCACTCACTAGATAAACTTTAAGGTATTTTAGAGAGAGTGCATAGAATCCAAGAAATTAATATTTGAAAGTAATTCTAACATTTTTATGACAATCACATGAAAAGTTTTGTTAATGTGCTACATCTTGATGTAAAAATGCAGCCAAATATGAGATCAACCATAATGCTACTCTGTGGGCCATATTCTCAGTTTTACACTACCTGAACTTCATCAAGGCTACGTCTACATTGCAACACTATTTCTGGATACTGGAGTATCCCAAAATAGCTATCCCGCATCTTCGCAAGAAGCCCGTTATTTTGGGCTTGCTATTCCGACGTCCCTGTCAACCTCATTCTATGAGGAGTAAGGCATGTTTTGGAATAGTGCTTTATTTTGAAATCTGGCTCTGTATAGACAGCGCCAAATGACGAAATAAGCTATTTCAAAATAGCATCAAACTAACATACATTATTTGCATAGCTCAAATTGCGTATCTTATTTCGAGTTACGATGCAGTGTAGATGCACCCCAAGTGAGCAGAGCAGAAGGTATGAGGACACTGTCCACAACCTTGTAATTACAAATAACCTGGGAAAGTCCCCAGGGGCATATGCTCCCTTGGGGTGCATCTACACTGCACCCTTACCTCGAAATAAGCTATGCAATTTGCACTACGCGAATTGCATAGCTTATTTTAGGTAATTTCAAAATACCTTATTTCAAAATTTGGCACTCTCTACACAGCACCAAATTTCAAAATAAAGCGCTATTCCGAAAAGTCCCTTACACATTGTGGAACTAGGATTATCGGGGTGCCAGAATAGTGTGCCCATTATTTCGAAATCTATTTTAAAATAATGGGCGTGCTCAAAAGACGCAGAATAGCTATTTTGGGATACTTCCAGTATCCTGAAATAGCACCGCGGTCTAGACATAGCCTTGGAAACCAAAGCCAACTGGTACAATTTAGAGCAGATCCCACGGCTGCTCTAAGCCCATTGCCCATGGCTAGGCAGAGATTCAGAGAGCAGCATCCAGCATCCTGACAGTCTCCCTGGCTGGAGTTCCTCTTCCGATTCTTAAAACATGGAAACGGCTGCAGAACAGATTTCCCCCCTCCCCCCAGTCAACCGGATTTTCCCCTAGAAACTCCATGAGGCTGGCAAGGGGGTGGGAGGTTTGCATCTCAAGCCTCACTCGTGCTCTTCTCTCATAGATTCTGACATTCCTCCCCTGAGTGACCTTGTGTTCTAGGCAGGAGATGAAACAGTGCTAGGAGTTTACTAACTATCCCCCTCACATCACCACCACTTAAAATGGGAGTGTGATCTGCCTACAGAGGGCACACTGTGCACAAATATGTCCTTGAATAAATCTAAGGAAACTGCAATCTGGCTAAATTCATAAAGTAATCTTTAATTCGGTTCCTTTATGTTCTGACACTGACCAGTGTTAATGGCATTGAATAGGTTCAGCCTTTGACAAAAGGAACCAGGCAAGGTTTATTCCCTGTTGTCACTTTTGATTTTTTCATATTGAGACATTTACTCACAAAACTGGTAACAACAAGGAAGGTATCTCTTGCATATATCACTGTATAAAAATCACACCCTCTGAAAAAAGCCTACACAGTTATTTATATTAAGTCCCTGTTTCGTAATTCCTCACTATGATGGTTCAGTTCTCCCTAGACACCTTAAATGGTTGAAAACAGAAATACTTCTGTGGTCATTTTGGGAAATCTAGTGAGCTCTCAAGAAGTCTAATATCAAAGGTTATCCTTGCCTTCCTATTTGGGAAATAACTGAATAATAATGGGGGGGGAGGGGGTGATCAAGTCAATTTAATGATCCCAAAAGATGCAAATAGTAGAGGTTGAAATCCTTGATTTATTTGTTGGTTATGTGCTATATTCCTTGCTGAGTACAGGGGTACTGCAAATACCATGGACAAAGGAGAAATACATTAGTGCAGTTAGTTTCCACATTTTTATTGGTACTCGTTCAGATATGCTTCTTCCCTGATGGGGAGAACTAATTCTAGGGGGGTATGTCTACACTTGCAGCCTAATTCAAACTAGGGCTGCAAATGTAGGCATTCGGAATTGCAAATCAAGCTTGGGATTTAAATATCCCGCGCTTGATTTGCATCTTTGGTTATCTTTGAAATTTACAAGCCCGGACTAACTGCCGTTCGCATCAGCGGCAGGAAGCGGGCATTCGAAATAAAGTCCTATTTCGAACTACCTGTTATTCCTCCTGCAATGAGGTTTAACAGGTAGTTCGAAATAGGGCTTTATTTCGAATGCCCGTTTCCCTGCCGTGTGTAGATGCAGGCAGTTAGTCCGGGCTTGTAAATTTCAAAAATGGCGCCCGGCTGGGAACATGCAAATCAATTTGCAATTCCGAATGACTACATTTGCAGCCCTAGTTCGAATTAGGCTGCAAGTGTAGACATACCTGGAGTGAGACAATCATTCAGTTCCAGTGTCCATATTCTGTCATTTGTCTTTTTGTTGAGACTTTCAAAAGGGATGTTAATTGGATATGAACTCTCCGGCAGGAACAAGATGGAAACCAACTCATTTTACATAACCTACAAAATAGCTGTTGGATGGTAATAACTTTGTTACAACCAACCTGGGCTAACTCCAGGTCTGTGATGCCAAAGCTAAATGCTCCCTTCTCCACTGCCAGTCCCTGGAGCCATCTGTTCCTCACTGGAGTGCATGCTAAACTCAGCTTGTGACACAGGTGCAGGAGGACAATGGAAGCACTTACAAATGTCTGTCTGAACTAGAAATCTTCCATGGGAGCCAATAAATAGCTGCTCCAAAAATGCTGGGTCTACCTATTCAGGCAAAATCTTGCTACTTTGAACCTATTGGTCAGATTATGTGAGTTTCTGTGGGCTCTCTAAGATCAAAAATGATACTTTGGGCAGGGACCAAGAACCTGATTTCTCAGTGTGATTTTTGGATTCCTATTTCTTGCTCCATTTTGGAGCATTCCACCTGAGGTAACTTATGCCGGATTGGGCCACTCTTGATTGCCTTACTGATTGAAACCTGAGGAGGATTATAGTTAGCATTTCACCTATGGCAGCATATTCCAGGCCCTAACTGTTGGGCTATAAGGCACTCCGGGGGCAGGTGTCTCTCCTATTGAAGCTTTTCCTTTGTTTCCAGATTATTAGACTAGAGACAGAGTGAGTGACTTTATAGCTTGCTGGTTAGAGCACCCACTTGGAGTGGAGAGACCTAGTTGGCGACTCTCTTGTGGAGAAACCCCCCCCCCCCCCGTTGCTCCTGTGAATATTTAAGCATTTATACACAGTGGGGCAGATTCAACGAGAGTGTGTGAGAGATCCATGCCAGTATACCCTGTTACCCCATTGGCTAGGAAAGTTTCACTGGAGATGGGAGACCCAAGCAGAAAGTTCCCTCTTCCACATCAGGAAGACTAGAGAGTTGAACCCAGGTCTTCCATAACCAAGGTGAGTGAGCTAACCAGACCTACTGACAGGGTGCGGGGGGGGAGGGAGGGGAGGTGGCAACTGCCCTGGGGCCCAGTGATTCAAAGGCCGCTGCTGCTACTGAGGCAGTGACAGCGGTGACACCCCAAGCGCTTTAAATTGCTGCCCGATCATTGCGTGGCATGCTCCGGGAAGCAGTAGTGGGGGGTGCCAGAGTCTAGGTGGTGTTAAGGGCTGGCTGTCCTCAGCCCCACCCCCTCTGCCTGTGGCTCTGCCCCTTCTGGGTGCATGGAGCCAGAAGCCCTCTCCAACTTGCCCAGTGGCCCTGTGTGGCTTTCAGCTCCCCCGACACTAACCACTGGGCTAAAAGTTATAATAGAGTTCACACCTGTGAATTCCAATGATATAAGTACCTAAGTCCATGTGAATGACAGAGTTTAGGCCCTCCTCAGCATCTTCTATTGGCTAGTTTAGGCAGCACCCTATCGTATGTCTGCATTACAGTTTAAAAACTCAGAACTGGTCTATGCCAGCTGACTCAAGTTGTGAGGACTCAGGCTAAGGGGCTATTTAACTGCACCGTACATGTTCAAGGTTCAGTCCAAGCTCTAGGACCCTGTAAGCCCAAGCATCTACATCTTGATTAAACAGCCTTTGAAGCTGAGCCCCACAAGCCCAAGCTAACTGGCACAGGCCATGTCTAACTGCAGTGTAGACATACCTTCGGAGTGATGGCTTTAATGAATCCCATTCCTAGAGGCCTGAGTCGTCTTCCCATGCATTGCATAGGGAGGCTGGGTGTCCAACCCAGAGCTGTAAATTCCACTAGAGCGCCAAAGCACTTAGGATCCACTTTGTGAATTCCCCCCCGAATACAATACAACACTGGCATTGGTAATTCATGAGCTATCCACCCTTATTCAAACTATACACCTGCATGGCCACTGTCCTAGAACTGTAGACCTCCATTCCTTGGCTATGATTCTGCCAGTCCACCGTTGGCTATCAGGACATAAGATTGATCCATACTGTTTGCTTTATTATAGCATGGCTCACTTGGAGAAGAATAAAAAGTTGCCCATGTAGCCTCAAAATTCATTGGGGTTAGGATTCTACATAAGAAACTGACAGGAGTCAGAAGAAGGAATTCCAAAGAGGAAGAAGTTGCAGAAGTCTGTGCAAAATATGACTCTATATTGGACAGAAAAGTGGCAGAGACAATGGAGACAGAGAGAGACAGATTTTCAAGATATTGTGATGTGGAAAGCTAATAAGGCTGAGCAGCAGGCAACTGTTCAGTGAGAAGAGAAGTTGAAAATAACTCAGAGGTTAAATGCAAGTTTTTTGTGCAATTGCAAGTGTCAAACTGCTGTGAATGGCTTATTTTTCATTGGGAAAATTATGCCATTTCCCTGCCCCCCAAAAAGCGAATTCTTGCCAGCAATTTTACCCACAAAAAAGAACTTCAGTGTTTTCACTGCAAAAATAGGATTTCATTGATAGAAATGGCAATATTGAAGTGCTAAATCAAATTTTAAAACCTGATAAAATATGCTTTGGATCATTGCTCACAAAACAGACATTATTTGATTTCACACAACTCTGTTCGATCCTCTGGCCAAATTTTGCAGCCTTGCATGCCTAAAATAAGGGTCTATTTTCATATTTAGGCATCTAAATACATGGCCTAATTTTCAGAGGTGCTGCAGTGAAGTCAGTGGGAGGAGATGCTGGGTGCTCAACATTTTTGAAAATCGAGACACAAACTCAGGAACCTAACTTTAAGCACCCACTTTAAAAAAATGGGCTTAGACACCATACCTTCAGCACCCAGGTCTGGCCTATGTGCTTTGAAAACACACCGATCTATTGTTCAGAAGCTGCTTCCATTCAGGCTGTGAAACAATCTGTATGAGAGGTCATTGAAATGAATTGCAGTAATTTCTGTGACCTATTCAGCCAAAAAGAACATTGTTAAAATAGAGTAAATCCAATGCTCAGGTAAGTGGAGAATACATCATCCTTGCTCCTAGGATTTATTTAAGCAAACCACAGGGGAGCCACTGAGAGCTTTCAGTAGTGTTTGAACCTTGCTGGGCCAAAGGGCTAAAACAGTGTGGAACCCTAGTCTCCTGAATGACTGTGCTAATACATGATGGAAATCATATTTACATGTATATGTCAAAAGAGGGATAGAATTGTAAGGACCCTGAACAATGTCAGTAACTTGAGCTCTCAAATATTCAATGCAAAATTTAGGCATGAGGCTAAAAATAGGACTAATGCATGACATACATGGTAAATCAAAGAAATAGACCTATGGAAATGCAACTTCTTTTCAGTAAAGATATTTTCAAATATTACTCTGAAGTAACCATGAACCAGAGAAAATTGCACCAATTGCCATCTCAACAGGTGGGTACTTTCCACTGGTCAACAGATCTGGGGAAGAAATGGAGGCTTTTGTCTGTATAATTTTCTTCCATTCCATTGTCACGTTAAATAAGCAAATGTGAATTGCATTCCTTTCAGTGTTGTTTTCTTTCTGCTCCAGTACAAAAATAACTTGCAATTCATATAGCTGAAAAATGTTGATCAAGGCTTCCCGTCATGAATTCCTTGTACTTTTGGTGAATGGCCTTCAGCAATGCAAACAACAATGCCTTGTTCAAATGAAAATCATGCTCTATGGAGGGTAAATAATAGGCTTCTTTAGAAATATTCCATCTAAGTGAGTATATGCCACAATTAACAAAAATATCTAAACTGAGGTTTATACAATGAAGTGGCTCAAAAGAAACAGTTAAGACCAGGCAATAGTACATGTTATAAATTATGTATATCTATGCATGTTTTTAAAGTTACCAGCCTAGTCTCTAGGTGCATGTACAAATCTTACAAAATTAAAACAACAAATCAGACTAAAGGCGATGCTACAAAAGAGTCATAAAACCCTTCCAGATCCCACCAAAGCTCTTTCTACCAACTCATGCTGCTTTTCACCACAGAATAAGTTTCTGAGAACTGAAGGCTAAAAGATTCCAGTTCTATGAACTCAGGAGACAAGTGAATTCTCCAGGCGAAGGTTTTTCCTATAAAATGCTCTTCTGAATTGAAACCACAGAAGTATTAGTCTGAGCATTTCAGAGGAGCTCATTGGTTCTGTCACAAACATGGTGCCCTGATTAAAACCAGAACCCAGATAAGGGAAATATGAAACACAGAAGATTGACAACAAGAAAACACAAATTGGAAGGAAAGATATTGGGCTTGTCTACATTTGAAGTTAATTCAGATTAAGGTATAGTGTGTTTAAAGCTCAACAGCTGTTCCAGAATAACCAGTTGTGCAGACAAACCCTTTACACTTTAGGCTGTGTCTACACTGACGCAATCTCGCGCAAAAGCGGCCGCTCTTGCGCAAAAACTTGCTGCCTGTCTACACTGGCCACGTGTTCTTGCGCAAGTAAACACGTTCTATTGTATAAAATCAGGGCTTCTTGTGCAAGAACTCTGACGCTCCCACTCAGCAAGAAGCCCTTTTTGCGCAAGAGCTCTTCCAGAAGAGGCCAGTGTAGACCGGCAACATGAATTTCTTAATTTCTTGCGCAAGAAAGCCCTATGGTTAAAATGGCCATCAGAGCTTTCTTGCGCAAGAGAGCGTCTACACCGGCATGGATGCTCTTGCGCAAAAGCACATGCCAGTGTAGATGCTGTCTTCTGGAAGAGTTTTTGCAGAAGACCTCTTCTGCAAAAGAGTTTTTCCGTGAGAACGTGCCAGTGTAGACGTAGCCTTTCTCTCTCTCTCATGCTTACACGTTTCATTTACTGGAAGAAAAACAAATGTTCAGTTTTTCTGCTGCCTTAATGGTGGTCTAATGCAGCAAGACAATCATATTAGAACAAGAGACCAGGCCTTTATAATGCTGATTTTTGCTAGCTTGGTGCTATCACAAAAGGCAACTCTGTTCAAGGCACCTATCTTTCGGAAACTGCTTCCTGCTTTTCCAGTTGGGTCAACTGATTAGACCTCTTATGCATACACCATGATCCAAATGATCAACGGTTGCCTATGACATTTTATTTCTGGCCACTTGTGGAGTTCCCCTCTGTTTTGCTCCATACAACATTTCAAGAAGTCCCATTTTCAAGAGTCATTTAGCACTGATACTGCTGTGGTAAATCCATCCTGTGATGCTGGCAGACCAGATGCCAGTTTATGGCAATCGCTAGGTTTCACTGAACACCTACAAATGGATAGCTGGAAATCAGTCTTGTTTACCTGTGTTTTAGCATTATGAATATAGGTATTAGATGCTAAGCTTGTTAAGAATGTGGCTAGTGTCGAAGGTCAGTGTTGTAGTGCAGGTAGGATGCTGCATGAATTGTTCTCTCTCATCTATGTGCCATGTGACAAAGTGATAGCAAGCATTTGCATTGTAAAACTCTGTGACTGTGTAATTCCTCTAACAGGGAAAAAGCCTTGTAACTCTAAGAAGATGTTAAATCCTGTTCATTAAATGCAAATGAGCTATTGTAAGAAATCAAGCATCAAGTCTTATCTACACTACCTAGTTTTGTCAACAGAAGTCAGGTTTTGTCAACAAAATGGTGGAGGTGTACATGCTACAATGCTCCTCCCATAACTCTCCAGCTATGCCAGCATAATAAAACCACCTCAATAAGCATCACTGAGATTTCTGTGACAAAATTAGAGTGATGTAGGGGCAATCTAGACACTGAGCTTGCTTATATCACCCTAAGTGGCCACCAGGAGGTGTCCCACAATGCCCATCATGACTACTCTGGTCAGCAGTTTCAATTCCATTTCCTGTTTGCTCAGCAGCATAGAGAGCTCATATAGCATCTTCCCAGCTGACCATACTAGCCTTTCGCAGCAAACATGTTTCCACCTGGACTTCACCAGAGTTGTTGGATCTGTGGCATGGGTGCCAACTTCATAGGTGCTTTGGGGCTGTTGCACTTGAAGAAAAAAAGTAGTGGGGTGCTCAGCACCCAGGAGCCTCAGAGCCTGAGTCTGGAGCACGATGAGTTCTGTGCTGCTAACAGCTTCTGTCTTTGGGCAGGGAGTTTGTTTATAAACAGAGGCAAAGTGATTAAGATAGCAAACAGCTTGTTATTAAATTAAATTAAGGATTGTTAGATGATCTTGAAAGCATTCCTAGGCACTCTAGTTGAAAGATAGGAAACAAAGGGTGGGAATAAATGGTCCTATTTTCAGAATGGAGGGAAGTAAATAGTGTTGTACTGGGTGCTGTTTAACATATTCATAAATGATCTGTAAGAGGGTGAACAGTTAGGTGGCAAAGTCTGCAGATGGTACAAAATTACTCAAGATTATTAAATCCAAAGCTGACTACAAAACAGGGCCGGCCCACAACATTTTGGCACCTGAGGCAGGGAGCTCAAATGATGCCCCCTCGCTGCACCAGCAGCAGACACAATTTTCTACACTCTGGGTCCTAGTGGTGCCCCTCCTTCCCCCCCCCCCCCCCACAGAGTCCGGCACTTGAGGCGGCCGCCCAAGTTGGCCTCATGGTAAGGCCAGGCCTGCTATAAAAGGTTACAAAGGGATCTCATGACACTGGATGACTTGGCAACAAAATGGCTGATGACATTCAATGTTAAATGCAAAATAATGCACATGGCAAAATATACACCTAAACACTCAAAATCATGGTGCCTAAATTAGCTGTTACAAATCAAGAAAGAACTTGGAGTCATTTGCAGTTCTTTGGAAGCACTATATTTTCAGAGTACTGCAAATGTATAAGGACCTTTCTCACTGTGTCTGTATCATCCTGAACACATTCTCCAGCTTCAGAAGACTTGAAATTATCTCCAATCATGGGACAGATGTGACTGAATAATGTAGCTGTCCTTAGTGTGCATCAAGGCAATAACACAGAATTAGATGTAAATAAGATTGCTGACAGTTTCATTCAGAAAGCTATAGTGAGATGTATCTTTAAACTCGGATGTTAGTGAAGACAGCTTGCAATAATTTTAATAAACTGTAATTCACAATAATATAATTATGTAGTTCATGAATGAATCATTATTAAAATAATAAAGATACCAATGATAGACATATTCAATAACTGGAATATGAAAGAAACTTCGGGGGTAGCCGAGTTAGTCTATACAGGTAAACTGAAAAAGCAACAAATAGTCTGGTAGCACTTTATAGACTAACAAAACATGTAGATGGTATCATGAGCTTTTGTGGGCACAGCCCGCTTCTTCAGATGATCGGCGTGTTGGATGTCTTTTGGTCCTAGACATCCAACACTCCGGTCATCTGAAGAAGTGGGCTGTGCCCACGAAAGCTCATGATACAATCTACATGTTTTCTTAGTCTATAAAGTACTACCAGACAATTTGTTGGAATATGAAAGAATTTCAAGAATTGCCCTCCAAACACAAACACCTCTTCAAAAGCATTCACAGGCAAAAACAAAAGTCAGCATCCATGGTCGGTGGGGATAGAAGGCTGTAAAGTAGCATTTCCCATCCTGCTGTAGGAAATTTGACATCCACACGCAGATTGCTTATGGCATGAAGGTGAAAGGCAATGAAAGGGACACGAAGCAGTACTGTGCTAAGATCCAGGAGCTGGAAGGCTAACCATTGCTCTGGTGCAATGCAGAAAACATGCCACTTTTACAAGGAGTAGCACACCATCTTTGGTGGTAACCTCACCTCAACTGCCAAGAGCACCATGGATATTTCAGGGGGACTGGAGGCAGTAGCCTGTGTAGTCAATCCCAGAGATGAAGTGGTGGAGGATCAGGCTGCGTTGGGGGAGAATGTGGGATAGGCGACAGGCTTGTCCAATGGCACAGCAAGCCAGGTCCTCTTTTTGACTCTGGAAGGATCTGCCTAGTCCCAGCAATCCAGCTCTGGCATGCCTGCAGCAGGAGATGTAAGGTCTAGTAAGTATTCATTTAGCTTTTGTACTGCATGGTTACATGAAATCATTAACAACACTAAGTACTGTTTGTACCTGCTTATTCTTCACTCTGTGCAGCAATGCAGTGGGGACCCTGCACATGGGGTCTTCCAGGAATCTGCCATAGAGATCTCTAGGCAACTTGGGAGAACTCTGCAAACCTCTGCCAAAGGTTCCTTGTCAGAGCTGCTTTGTTTTTCCCCCCCATTTTTGGAAGCTTTGCTGGGCCAATCGGTAATTACTTCTGAAGGAACCAAAGCAGCACACAGGCAAACAGCATATGAACACAGTGTGAAGCTGCACACATGCAGGAGCAGCACCGTTGCATCCTCTATTACCCCCAGTAGTGTGATATCAACTTTGATCACCCCTGCCTGTGGAAAATGATGCCAGTGTTCAGAATAGTATATCTAGGCCCTTGTAGTGATCCCCTTCTGAAACCATCCAGACCCTTCCTCACATCTTGCAGATTCCCCCATGGATTGAAATTATAGTGCTCTCTCTCCGTGCTGCATGCTTGCCAAGGGAAAGTGAGAAAAAAGCGTATATAACTTTTATTGATTATTCAAGGGTGTGAGTGCATATTGTTTCTTTTGCTTCTGCAAATGTGCCCTTGAGGGCCAGTTTCTACATCCTGGCAGAGCACCTCCAACAGAAAATGAGGCGAACAAGGAAGAGTAAGGAGGACATATTCTGAGAAGTGCTATAATCATCTGATCATGCATATAGTGAGCACAGAGCATAGAGAGAGACTAGAAATGGATAACCAGGAGAGCAGATTGACAGGAGTGGATAATAGGGTCAGGAGCAAATGGTGAAGCTCATGAAGGACCAGAGATGTTCAGTTCCCTGACTGCTCTATAGTCAGAACACATCTGTGCTCACCTCCCCCTGCACCCCATACAAAACTATGTTCCGTGCCTTCCTAAAACTCCCCATAGACATTTCTTGCATGTTCTGGACCTGTCACAGTATCTCTTATACTCCACCCCTAAGGACATATTCCATAATGGCAGCTGGACTTACACACAGCTGTGAGAGCCTCATTTGAGAGAATACTGCTCATTGTCATATCTCTTGTGAGAAATGTAAATCTGTGTATTGTTTAATTTAATTTAGTCTTACAAATAAAATGATTCTTTATTTGTGTCCTACACAGAGTGGGTGCAGCAGAAATTCAGACATAGAGGTAATCGGCACATTTGCATACTATAGTTAATGTTTAGGCTGCAGTCATTACAAGGGTCTTTTGAGATGACAAGTAAACAATGACTAGTTGAATGCATTACAGAAAGACACATTACTGGGCTCATTGTCAAAATGCTGCTTCCAAGCCTCCCTGATTCAAACACCTCCATCTTTTCCCTTGTTGAGTCCCTAATAGCTCCGATGTCTGGCTGCTCAAAATCAGCTGCCAGCAGATCTACCTGAATACTCCACCCCAGTGAAAATTTTCCCTGTGGCTTTATCAATGTTATGCAGAGCACAGCAGGCTGCTATGACCCCAAGAATATTTTTCTTGTTGAGGGTTCATCTGACAAAAAGGCAGCACCAGCAACTCTTTAATCTGCCAAATGCACAATCAACAGCCATTCTGCAGCCTGGTGCTGAAGTGTTCCTTGCTGCTGTCAAGATTTTCAGTGTACAGCTTCATGAGCAATGGCAACAAGGGTAAGCCGGATCTCCCAGGATCACTATGGGTATTTACACATTCTCATTTGGAATATTTCGGTCTGGAAAGAAAGTCCTGCATGCAGCTTTTTACACAGGCCGGTGTTCCCCTTTCCTGACTATCCCATACTGATGTTAGAGAAACAACCTCGGTGATCCACCATCACATAAAATGGCCGGGGGAAGTACCCCTTCCAATTGCAAGGCATTCTGGAGCCAAAATTCGGATGTGAGAATCCCACTACAGCAAAGCCATCCACTATTTCCTACATATTGGCCAGAGTTACAGCCCTTCGTTGCAGGAGGCGATTGTTGGCCCTCTGCACTTACGTCACCCCAACTCCCATGATGGACTCCCCAACTCCAAACTCATTGGCAACTGACCAGTAGCACTATGGAGTTGCCCACTTCCACACAGCAATCACCACCCACTTTCCCATCACGATAGCACCTCTCATTTTGGTTTCCTTGCTCTGCAGGGCAGAAGTGAGCTCCACGCACAGTTCAAGGTGAGCTCACACATCCAAAAGTTCTGCACCCATGGCTTATCGTTTCGTACCTGCATCACAATCTGCTCCCATCACTCAGAACTTGTTTTCCGAGTCCAGTAGTGATGGTCCACCATGTGCAGCATCTCCATAAATGCCAACATCAATCTTGAAGTGTTTTTTTTTTCCAGGACACACAGCACAACAGGCATCAGATTCCTGTTCAGATTCACAGTCAAGAGATACTGCAGGATCAGCTGCATTGTGTTCATAATGCTCATTGTAAGAATAGAGAGCCGTACAGGATCCATTTTTTCATACAGAGATAGCAAGCGCTAAGTTTACAGAGGCAGTTGAAAAACAGTGCAAAACTTTAGTCAGAAACCCATAGGATAATAGGACAGAAATAATTGCATCATGAGGCAGTGAGATTTGCAATCCATTCCAAGAACTCTTAGTGGCAGAAGTTGGAAAGTTGCAGAGTGGGATAGCTACCCACAGTGCACTCTTCTCTCTGTCAGTGTGACAGCACCAACTATGGACACGCTCTACCAACACACAGAATGTTGTATGAACATGTACAAACAATGTAATTGTAGCGGTTTATGGTCATTGACTTAAGTTAACTTAATTGAATGCATTTCTTCCCCCTCTCCTTCATGAAGAAGGGACCAGCATGAGGACTCTTGCAGTCAGCTTGGTTTTTGTGAGAAGAGCTACACATAGGGACACAAGGAAAGATTCTTCATCTCTAGACTGTGTGGATTCTAACAGGACAGAATAACCAAGGGCACATCTGCACAACAGGGCTAAAGTTGAAATAAGCTACGCAATTTGAGCTACACTAATTGCATAGCTTAAGTTGAAATACCTTATTTCAGGGGTCCCCAATGCGGTGCCTGCAGGTGCCATGGCGCCCGCCGTGGCATTTATGTGCGCCCGCGCCAACTATCGGAGGGGGCGCATGCCGCCGTGCAACAGCTGAGAGGGGAGACGCTGGTTTGCAAGACATCCGAGGGAGCATGTGTGCGACGTGTTGAAACGCCTGTGCAACAGCTGAGAGGGGAGATGCCCAGAGTGCCGTGACGTCATGGCCCGGGACTTTAAATTTGAAAACCACATGGCCCAGCTCCAGGCCCAGCATGTGGTCTGGGGTCACAGAAGCAGCTGGGGCCGGGCCCGATCACAGACTCAAACTGGAAGGCAAAAGGTGGGGATGCGGGGAAAAATAGGGGGAAGGGGTAGGAGAGGAAGGGGCTTGTGCTGAGGGGAGGGGGGCAGGTCAGGAGAAGAAATGGGAAGGCACTAAGAAACAGTGTGGAGGAGAGACAAATGCCAGGGGCCAAGTGGAGACAATGAGGAAAAGGGCAGGAGGGGAGGTGTCAGTGGGAGGGGACAGGGTGATGCTGGGAGAGGAGAGGGTAAGGGCATTGGGAGCTAGAGGGGAAGGGGAGGTGCTGGGAGAAGGCTTGAAAGAAGGGGTGGGCATGAGGAAGGCGGGGATGGAGCAAATCATGTGTGAGGGCACAGGGGCATGAGGGGAACGGGGCAGAGGGTGGTGAGGGGTGGGCATCAGGGAAAAAGAGAGCAAAGGGGGCAGTGATAGCGAGGGAAGGGGGAGGCACCAGGAGGGTGCAAGGGTAAGGGAAGGTGCAGGTGCCAGGGGATTCTGGGGGTGAAGCAGAAGGGCAGACACCTGCAGGGGACGGACCAGCACCAGAGGAGAGAGGCAGGGCAGGTGTGTAGAGGGAGGTATTAGGAGAGGGGGTAGCTCACATGATCAGAGTAGTGCTACTGGAGGAGTGGGCACAGGGGGGAGAGAAGGGCTGGTGGAGTGGGGCAGGTCTCAGAGGGCTGAGGGCAGTGAGAAGGGCAGGAGTCAGGACAGCAGAGGAGGGTGAGAGGTTGGGGGGCAGCAGGCACCAGGGAGCTGATGGAGCAAGGAGGAGACATGGGAGCACATGGCGGGGACATGGTGGGGATGGGAGTGTGAGATTTAAAGGTGCCATGATTTTTGGGGAGGGTGCTTTTTGCTCAACATTTGGACATCCCCCTTTTTATTAATGCAGAATTTTGTTTAAAAATTAATTACAATATAATTAAAATAAAAATTATCCAACTAAATTAAGTTTCTACCAAATTTACCCAATTCACATTTAATATGAAAATAGCCTTCAATTTGCGCATTTGATGCCTTTTTTCTATTTTTTCTCCAAAGGGGGGCCAAATAATTGCAGAATAATTTAATTAATACCTTTTACATGTAAAATTACCTTTTTTATCTTATGGATTCATATTATGTCATATTAAATATGATGTTTTTTGTATTATTTAATGTACAGATACAAAATAACCTTTGAAAAATTGTTGGCGCCCGCCACACTCTTCTGAAAACATGAATGTGCTATTGGCCACAAAAAGGTTGGGGACCACTGCCTTATTTCAATTTTCGATGCTGTCTACACACCAGTTATATTGAGATAGAGTACTCTTGCCCTGACTTCCCTTACTACTTGAACAATGAGCGTTACAGGAGCCGGAGTAAGCAGTCTTCCAGCTCAATATTATTTCAACATTATGTTGAAATAACTGCTTGTGTGTGGACGCAGACTATGTTATTGAGGATAATGTTAGTTATTCTGAAATAATGCTGCTGTGTAGACATAACCGAAATGAATAATTGTGGGTAATCCTAAAAGACTTTTGGGAAACTGGCAGATTACAACATGTCATCTACCTTTTGAAATTATACATTGTGACTCCCCTGTACATATATGTGTGTACCTGCTCCAACATCTCTTTAACTTTCATTTCCTTTTTCTTACCTAATAAACCTTTAATTAGGACCTGGGGATTACAATGGATGAGAAGCTGGATATGAGTCAACAGTGTGCCCTTGTAGCTAAGAAGGCTAATGGCATATTAGGGTGCATTAGGAGAAGCATTTCCAGCAAATCTAGAGAAGTTATTATTCCCCTTGATTCAGCATTGGTGAGGCCACATCTGGGGTATTGCATCCAGTTCTGGGCCCCCCACTATAGAAAGGATGTGGACGCATTGGAGAGGATCCACCGGAGGGCAACCAAAATGATTAGGGGGCTGGAGCACAGGATCTACAAGGAGAGCCTGAGGGCTTTGGTCTTGTTTAGTCTGCAGAAGATAAGAGAGGGGGGATTTTATAGCAGCCTTCAATTTCCTGAAGGGAGATTCCAAAGAGGAAGGAGAGAGGCTGTTCTCAGTAGTGACAGATGGCAGTACAAGGAGCAATGGTCACAAGTTACAATGGGGGAGGTCTAGGTTGGATATTAGGAAAAACTAGGAGGGTGGTGAAGCATTGGAATGGGTTACCTAGGGAGGTGGTGGAATCTCCATCCCTAGAGGTTTTTAAGTCCCGGCTTGACAAAGCCCTGGCTGGGATGATTTAGTTAAAGTTGGTCCTGCTTTGGGCAGGGGGCTGGACTCGATGACCTCCTGAGGTCTCTTCTAGCCCTAGGATTATATTATTTCTAATTAGTTTACTATAGAACTGGTTACCAGCATTGTCCTTGGTGTGAGATCTAAGATTAAAATTGACCTGGGTGAGTAATTGATCTCTTGGGGCTGGGTGTAACCTGAATATTTTCTGATTTTTGGTCTAAGTGACCAGTTAACACACAGTCCATTTTGCATGAATGGCAAGATAGACAGGAGCATCTCAGGGGACTGTCTGAAACTCCATTATAAAATTGTTGCAGCACTTTGGAAGTTCACATTTGCTACTCAGTTGAGGAAATTTAATTATAGAACACATCACCAATGTGAAGTACCTACCTTCCTTTTGACAGTCTCCCCTGAAGTAGGCACTCATGATCATGAGCCAGACAGCGTGACATACCTCTCCAAGAGGCAGTAGCTAGGTTGACAAAAGAAATATTCCATTGACATAGCACTGGCTACACTGGGGTTTAGGTTGACTTAACTACATCTTTCAGAATCACGATTTTTTTCTCAGCTACCCTCTGAGAAGCATAGCTAGGTCAACCTCAGTTTTTGGCATTGACCAGACCTATGTCCTACCCAAAGTCAGTGTGATTTCACCTTCTCAGAGTATATCTGTACTGCAATAAAAGGTCTGTGGCACACTCTGCTTCTCATGGCTCAGGCTGCCAGGTTAAAAATTGCAGCATAGATAGTTGGGCTTGGGCTGGATTCTGAAATACCATGAAGAGGGTGGATCTCAAAGCCCAGGCTCCAGCCTGAATCTGAACGTCTACACTGCTATTTTTAGACCTGTATCTTGAGCCCTGGGAGACCGGTCCAATTGACCTGGGTTCTGAGACTCAGTGTTGCAGGTTTTAATTGCAGTGTAAATGTATCCTAAGTGCTTAAGTAACTTCTGAAAATGGGAGTTGGTCTTCAAAGTCATTTAGGCATCATAAATTTTTAGAAACATGGTCCTATGCATCTGGCTGTCTGGCATTAACTCCATGTTCATGGATTTTGCAGGTCACCATTACAGGAAGCACAATTCTGACCTGCAGAGGAAAAGGGAAGACAAGGGAAAAGTTTGAAAGCTTTGTTGATTATCAATTAGAGTGGGCAGAAAGACGATTTCACATTCAAACAGCAGCTCAAAGTCACACCAGCATGCTCTTTGGCTTTGCGCTTTTACACAGCCTATACATTCAGGTGGAGAAGAAGAATACCAAAGTCCCAACTTTTAGTTTAAATAGAACTTCTCCACTGGAGGAGGGGGGGTTACCAGAAATTGACATTTTCACAAAGAAAAAAATAAACGATTTTCTGCTCAGCTTTCATCCTGAATAACTCGCAATGACAAAACACGTAGCGAATTCAGTGGAAGTTCTGATCAAAAGACAAGCTCAGAATTAGACCCAGTGGAACTGATGCTTCACTGTGGTGCAGTTGCTTTGTGTTGTGGTGCTAGCAGATAACAAGACCTACACACAGCTTCATGCCAATGTAGTCTGTCTCAGCAATATTGTCCAACATAAGGGCATCCTCAGGTGATGTAGGACTGGTGTATTGTTTCATACACTACCCACTTTCCTGGCTACCAGTGTAAGGGATATGGCTATGAAAAGTAGACAATTTCTATGGTTTCCCATGGTCTGGTGCTTCCCAGATGCTAAGAGACCTTTGGCAGCTGGCCAGAGTTACAGAAGCCCTCAGGCTACTCTAATTTACACTGGGGGCCTGGGTCTGAATACAGCCAGGATCAAGGGAGTACAAAAGTGGCTTTAAAAGGCAATTTTGGACATAAGAACAGCCATACTGGGGCAGATCAATGATCCATCTAGCCTTCTGACAGTGGCCAATATCAGGCCCATGGGAGGAAAGGAACAGAAAAGGTAAGCCTTCAGTGATCCATCCCTTCTACTCTACTCCCAGCTTCTGGCAACAGAGGCTAGGGACCCAGACTATGACTATTGGCCATCTTGGCCAATAGACATTGATGGACCTGTCCTCCATGAACTTGCCTCATTTAAAGAAATCCAGTTATAATTTTGGCATTCACAACATACCTGACAATTAATTCCAAAGGCAGACTGTGTGTTATGTGAAGAAATGCTTCCTTTTGTTTGTTTTAAATCTGCTGTCTATCAATTCACTTGGTGACCTCTGGTTCTTGTGTTATATGGAGGGATAAATAACATTTCCTTCTTCACTTTCTCCACACCATACATGATGTTATACATCTCTATCATATCCCATCTTAGTTTTCTCTTTTCCAAATAGAAAAGTGCCAATCTTATTAATCTCTCTTCTTACAGAAGCTGTTCCATACCCTGAAGCACTTTGTTGTCCTTTTCAGTACTTTTTTCAATTCTAATGCATTTTTTTGAGATGGGATAACAAGACCTACACACAGTATTCCACATGTGGACATACCATGGATTTATATAGTGGCAATATATTTTTGTATTATTATCTAGCCCTTTCCTAATGGTTCCTAACATGCTGTTAGCTTTTTTGGTTGGTTGGTTGGTTGTTTTTGTTTTGTTTTGTTTTGTTTTGTTTCTTTTCGGCTGCTGTTCCCATTTATGTCAATAAGAGCTATGGGATAGAGAATCAAACCATTCCTTTAGATGCCTAAGTAAGAACTTAGGAGCCTAGTTTTAGACGTTCCTTTTATAATACTTTAGCCACGTTTATTTCTTTAATGGATCTTTTAATTTCTGATTGATGGATGTAATATTTTCCCACCACCACCACTTCCTTGGTGGGATGGATGAATAATCATTACTAATAGTCATTATATTCCTATCTTTCACCTCTTCTATGTTACATGTCAGATCCCTATTTTTACTCAATCCACTTTCCTTTCTCTCTATTATAATGTCAAGCAACAACTGTCTTTGCTGTTTGTTAAAATCAACTTCTTCATTTTGTTAGAAGTAGTCTGACATGGGCTTTTATTGAAATCTGTGATTCATTTCCCATCAAGATTTAGAAATTAGCATTTGAAATGAGTAATCCTTGGTACTTGGCATATTCAGTTAGTTGACTGTGAAAACAGTATTCTTTTCTTTTGGGCACAGGTTTCCAGTTCATGTACAGTCCACAAAAATCTAACACCAAGTTGCTGGTTTTATCTTATTCGAAGAAATATTAATGGAAAAAATTTGAAAAGCCCCCTTTGAAATATGTGGTGTTCCCCAAGAGCTGTTGGCTGCAATGGACATTGGATTTCAGTTCAAAAACCTCTCACTGATATCATGTCCTTAAGACTACAACTACCAATGCAAACAATACAATACAGGAGGTAGCCAGAATCTATAAGCTTTTGATTTCCAGTTTGATTAAAGTATATCTAAATAAAGAAGGAAATAGCCCAGATAAGTAAGGTAGTGTTACCTGGTTGGATTTGTGCCAGCTAAAATGCAGGGTTCTAGGGCTTTGACACTGCATGAGTATTGTTGTGCTGAAGCCTTTATCCAAAACCTTTCCATTAGTAAATCATGCCTTAGCAGAAGAACATCACAACTCTAAATATTGCAGGCATTCATGATTCGTGACTCTGATTAAAGCTTTTACAGCCCTTAATTCTCTCTAAAGTTATTCTGATATTCTTAGGGTGCAAGTCTTTCATACACAGTTCAGGAATGTATAGTGAGCTAGTCTTCTGCCTGTCATCCCCCACTTTCCTGTGAATCTTTGTGCTGCTGGGTTTTGGTTCCACTAATTTTCACGGTCTATCATTCCTCTGCTGACAATCATTCATACTTGGATAATCCTAGATTAATAATTCAGATCTTGAGGCTGTTGTCAACTCACATGTGCCTCGTCCTACCTGTCCAAAGCAGTGCAGGCTTCCTCCAGAGTAGCCTCTGCTTCACCAAATTGCTATCATGGATTGTACAGTACAATGGTTGCAGTTTGTGCTCAGATTAAGAATTCTCTCTCTTTTTAATTTGGTAGAGAAGATTGAAAATACAATTTAGAGTCCACCCCCCTCCTTCATTCAAACCAAATACTGATGTTACGACTCTTTCATAAAAGAGAAACAGGAAGTGAAAGAAAAGTAAAAGTAACTCAGCTCTATCTCTAGCTGTCAGGCAACTGCTCCCTTCACTCTCCATCTCATTCCTCCTCCTTCTCTTTGCCACCCACCTGGAGCAGGTCTCAGAGGAGTTGACAGGACTAACAAATACAGTTACTGTAGATTTTGAATTCCATTCAAATGGACTGTTTATGCAGCAGCAGTTGCAGGCAGTTGAGTTGTTAGCTCATGAAAAATCCAGGACTTTTAGCTTTAGTCTTTGGTCTTAATTCATTTTGACAGCAAAACCATGGCTGTGGGCCCCTGGTCACAAAAAAACCGCCTACAGTGCTGATCTTTCAGCTTAAGTCATCTGAAAACCCAACTTTTGCTAGAATCCCTGGAATGGGGCAAGATCAGAAGAGGACCAGATCACCTCTCAAGCATCTTCTGCTAGCTAGTACTCCTACTGAATGAATAATCCAGAGCTACAAGACAAAGTTGAAAAGTCTCTGGTCTGCAGTTCAAGAGCACAGCTCTTTCTTTGCAGGATCCAAGTGATTCCCACTACTCATTTTCCTGCAGAGAAAGGATAAGACAACTGGTTTCTTAATCAAGGGAAGATTAGAAAACAAAACAAAAGCAAAGAATGGAGGAAGTGTATATAATACAGTCTAATGTATTATTTCTTTACAGTAAGACTTTAACGGCACTGGATACTACAGGTGTGATTATGCAGCCACTGCATACAAGTTTTTAAGTTGCACCCAAACTGCAAGTCACTAGGAGCTGCTTGTCCACACTGGATGCATATTGAACTGGGATATCTCTTTGATAGCTCTTTATTCATGCATAGCTGTTTACTCAAGACTACACAGTATATCCAATAAGCTTTGCCAAAGATTCATAATACCCTGCAGTGTTATATTGAAGACAACTGTTTTCTGAGTTGTAGCCCATGTAGCCTGTAAAATCAGGACCACTATCTTTGGAAAAATAATGAAAAATTCTTCCATTAAAATCTCTACTTACTTGGCGATGTGGTATCACATGGTTAGATGTGTCTCATTGCTGTACTTCCTTGTTATTTCTCTACCAGAAACAGATCACCAATCCAAACATTTGGTATAACCAAGAAATGAAATTATATACATGTCTAATGTGAGGAACAGAAAGGTGAGGTGTCTTGCTGATTAGGGGATAGAAGAAAGAGGGGACTCTGTGACTAACATAAGCCCTAATGTGCTGAATGTTTCATGAACCTTGGTAGATGTGTGTTGCTGGTAGTTGTCCCTACCCTGATTTCAGTAGGGTTCCAGCTCCCAGACCACCAGAATCTTTGCTGTGGTGTGTACCAAGTGGAGCGCATGAGGTCCTCACATTTAGAGAAAGCAACTTCCTCTCTGCTGAGAACTCCTGAAACAGCTACAAGGAAACTGCACTTGATGTTTGCCAGTCCAGTGGTCTGTACTTTCAAAAGCTAACGATCACTTCTCATTCTAAACAAACTGAGTCTCAGCACAGAGACCACAGACCTAGTGATGGAACCACTGTACCTCACAGAATGACTTAAGACTTGTGCACAGTGAGTACAAAACACTCTGATGTAGTGGGACAAGGTGAGTAAGGAAATAACTTTTATTGGACCAGCTTCTGAAGTGGTAACAGTTCACTTACACCCACCAGGCATGATGCTAACTACACAAGGTGTAAGAAAGTGGCGAGTCAGGCCTTTTTGTTGTACTCTGTCTTTTACAATGCTGAGGCCACTGATAACAATTAACCAATAACAATACATTGTATCAAGAGGAAAATCCATCTAAAACTTTACTTTCCAAAGCATTTCAATGCACTCACACTGAACAGTGTTTCCAATCTCTTGAGCAGGCTGAGAAAAATAGGGGTTGATTCCTAGCTTTTTGACTGATGGGTTCAGGATAATTGGTAGCTTTCCTTTGAATTACATGAAAAATATTGGAACAAAATTTTCCATCTCAGATTTAACTGCTATATTTGAAGGACAAGATATTAATCATCTCTAGGTCAGCAGTTCATGTAGGTGTCACATTACTAGCCAGGAAGCATTGCCATCCAATAGCTGTTTGACTTGCATCAAATGAGTTGATAGTTGGCACGTCAGTTCCTTTGTATGCATCAAAAAAATTACTACTGAAATCACACCCCTATTGAAAGTGAGTACACAGTTGGGATGCACAGACAAAGAGCATGGCCCTCAACCCTGGAGGCTGTGCTTCTAGAGCTGGGTCTAGGCCCTTTGGTAGAGCCTTAGTAATTATCAGTATTATGGGAACATCAAGGCCCCACTGTGCTGGGCACAGTACAGGCACACACACTAAGAGCCTGTCCCTTGTCTCAAAGCACTTACAATCTGCATAGTCAAGACAGAGGCAGAGAGTGATGTAGGGACTTGCCTAAGACCATCCAGTTGTCAGTGACAGAGCCAGGAACAGAACCCTTGTCTAACTCCCAGTCCAATGCACTGGCTGCCTCTTTAACGTGTGTGTATGTGGGGGAAGGGTGTGTGTTAGAGCAATCTCATGCTGCTCATGCTGTTCTTGACCTGTGATTAAACAGAGAACGTCATTCTTTAGCGTGGTCAGTGCAATGGCTTTTACTGGCATTAAATTCACTTTTAAATTGTAGTTGCGAGTGTCCAGCAGCACCTCTACAAATCTGACTCATTACATCTGAGGGAGCTTAGGAGCACTGGATAGTCAAGCAAAGGCAATCAAGAAAATTAGGCTTGAGAAATGTGGATGGATGTAGAACTTGTATAATCAGCTGAAGCTGTTTGCTTTTGGCTAAACTGAGGCCTCTGTTTTTTTGGGTGGGGGGGACCTGCCATCGCAGTTGCAAATCTGGGGAAATATGTTCCCAGGAGGAAAGCAGAAAACCAGTGGATCTGCATTTTAATGCATGAGCTTTTGGCAGCTCCTGGCAATTCTAAGGCACACATTATTCTGTTATTTTTTAAAACGTATGTATTTGATTTATGTGCAAGACTCATAAGTGCAGCCGGGGATGCTGGAACAATTTCTATAGTGGGCATGCTGAGAGCCACTGAACTAAACTGTACACCCTGCATGTAATGGAAACCAGTTCTACCCAGAGGATGCAGCAGCACCCCTAGCATAGCCAGTTCCAGCACCTCTGAACACAGCCCTGAGAGCAGAACCACCCCTGAAAGGACAAAGTCCAGCATTTGTATGCAGTCCAAGTACCTGGGCTGTGTGCAGGGGAGTTCCAGAAGAGCTAGGACCACTTCTTGCCTGCTATAATGCTACCACAGCCTCAGGACCTGCAGCTATGAATGCTCCAGTGCATACCATCAGAGGGAACATGTTCCAAGGTCACAGAGCACTCTGAAGGGCACAAAGTAGAATTTAAGTGATTGTAAGTGAAAACAGACAGATCAAAGTAACTGCTTGTCGCTCTAAGGCACAACGTATGATATCATGGGGGCATCTTCATCAGTGGCAGCACTTGTCTAATAAACAGTGTCTAGACAGTGCTCAGCACTTGCCTGGACAGAGCACAGGAGTGGGAAGGATTACATCTGCTTTAAACTGGTGCTCATTGTCATGGACCTCTCTCTGGCATTATAAACATTGTCTTATGAATAAGAATATGCATAACTCAAAGATGCTTTTTGCAAAACAGGTCATGTAACCTATCACTCAAGAGTCTGTGATCCCCTGAATATGTATGTCGTATTTTTGTGCATGTGTCATTCTTGTATGTGAAGTTAGAAATCTGAAGTGTGAATCTGTTTTTAATTCTAAATGTGTTCATGAGGGCTATTAGGAATATTTTAGGAACTTAATGGCTCAGTGATCAAATCAACAACTTGTGAATGGTTTTGTTTTTCCTGTAAGCCCAACCTATGGTTGGTCCTACAAAAACATGTGACCCTGCCACCTGGTGCTGGAACCCATTTTGGATCTGGTACTTTTCCACTCAATATGAGAAAAATTTGAACTGAACACAAAGAATTCCTGCCTTGGGCAAGGAGGATATAAAGGTGGGAGAGGGGATCAAATATTAGGGGAATTTCCTCCATTGATCACTTAAAATGACTGCTGGAAACATCTAAGACTGAAAAGGGGGAGGAGGGGCCCTGGCTAGAAGGCTGCCTAGGCTGTGAAAGAGAAGATTAGAACAACTGTTAGGGTAAGAATTTGCATGTAACAAGTTTCTTTGTGTATTATGATTAGCTGACATGGTTTGTTTAGTTTCACTTAGTAACTTACTTTGATCTGTCTGTTTTCACTTACAATCACTTAAATTCTACTTTTTACACTTAATAAATCCACTTCTAATTATTATTTTATTTTATTTTCAAGGCCAGTGTAAATAACTGTTACTGGGAGAGGGTGAATTTATAAGCTTTCTGTGTAAAATTTTGTAAAACTGTTATACAGGGTAAGACAGATTTATTTGGGGTTTTGGTGCCTTTGGGGGGTTAGGTTCTTGGGCGCTGTCAATGGCCTTATAGCTGAGTCCTTCCAGAGATGAACTAGTTCACCATCTGTGTTTTTCTGTTGGGGAGGCAGTAACTCCAACTCTGTGCCTTGGCTGGGGGAGACCAGAGCTTCTGGCTCAGCTGGACAGGGTAGTGGGGGCACTAGAGGGCAGAAAGGCAGGTGTCAGTAGCTTGATCAGCACACCGGGTGACAATCCCAAGGAGAATTCTGTGATCCAGCACATCACACTCAGGACATGATGGTAAAAACACTTTCTGCACTAATACTTAAGGGTATGTCTACACTGCAACTGAAAAACTGAGGCTGGCCTATGCCAGCTGACTGGGGCTTGAACTAAGGAGCTGTTTAACTGCAGTGTGTTTATCTCAGCTCAGACTGCAGCCTGCACTCTGGGACTTTCTCACCTCAGATAATTCTGAGCCCTAACCTGAGGACTCTGCAAGGTGGATGGATCCCAGAACCCAGGCTGCAGTCTGAACCCAAACTCTACACTAAAATTAAACATGAGCCACATGAGCCCAAATCAGCTGGCATAGGCCAGCTGCTGGTATCTACTTGCAGTGCACACATACCCTTAGTCGCCCAATTAATCTGGCTCCCCAGATTCCCTCAAATAAACCCTGGCCTGAAAATACATTTCTCTCCCTATTGCAGGGAGAATCTCTCTTTTCTCCTGAGCACATTTGTATTGAGTGGGTATCATTCTGAGACATTACAGCAGTTTCAATGTAGATAAAATAACCTTGTTTTTCACCTTCAAGCATGGCTTTTGATCCTCCATGCATGTGGCCCTCCCCAGCATTTCCCACTGATGGCCTTACAGAGCAGTAACACAATTACTGGTGAAGCTAAAGTTTCTTAATTCACAGAAAAATGAAGTTTGCAGACTGATACAGATGAAGCCAGTCTGCCTGCATTAGTCCTCCCATTCAGCAAATCACTTGTGGCATTATAGCTTTGTTCTATTAATAGAGATCTACTGAACTTTGACAATGTCAGTTCTTAATAAATGTTACCTGCACTATCCAGCCAAGGAAACTGAATTAACAAGGTTCATTTGCATGCATATTCACAGCCTGATGCTTGGAAAGGGAAATTGTCTCCTGGCTTTAAAAATTATTTGGGAAAAAAATTGCTAGCCACAAAGAGTGGTCCAAATGTTTCAGTTCTGGGGGCTGAATGGTAGTTTTGGGGCATCTCCACAGGTCACATGCAGAAATATGTTTTCCACAAGGTGGTATCCTCCATGTGGCCTGCCTTCACATGTGTGGTTATGTGTGAGAGGTTGCACTTTGCAGAGGACACCATTTTATAATGCAGGTTCACTCAGGGGGCAGACACATCCAGGGGTTGGATGCAGTTGTCCCACAGGCCATGCCTATGGCCACACTGGGGCCGTCAGTGAGACTCAATGCCTGTATGGAAGGGAAGACAAGGGAATGAGGGAGGTAACATCTCCTAGATTCATTGTGTCCAAGACTGAGAGGGACATATACAGGGGTATATTCTTAATCAAGCAAAAAGAACTTGTATTTAATAACTATATTAATTTTTTAAACATTCTATAATGCAGCAATGAGTCTGCTGTCAGTGGCAGTTTGTTACACATGCACACAGGCATATGCACACATGGCAGTCAGAACCCCACTGTCCAAATTGGACCATGACATTTTGGCCTCTGCAGTTCCTCTCATGTTCTTAAATAGCTATTCCACACAGCTGTGTGGCAGGTACTACACACTTCAATAAGGTTCAACATTCCTAGTAGGTTAGCTCCGTTGTTGGTTCAGTGTTGCCAACTTCCATGATTTGATCGTGAGTTTCACAATATTTGGCTGTTCCACTTTTCTCCATCCCATGCTGTATCGCCAGGGGAGGTTGGCCAGTGGAGCCGCATAAGCGCATAGCTATAAGCCATGCCACACCTTCTAACACTTCTCTATGTTGTTACAGAGAGAATGGCCCGAGGACCATCACAAAAGCTGAAAGCAAACATTTCACACTCTCACTTAAGAGTACACATCATTATGATATTTGCCCTGATTTGGATTGTTGCAGGATGAGCTGAGCCTTTAAGGCAGGGCTACTCAACATGCGTCCCGTGGGCCACATGTGGCCCGCAGCCCATTTGTTTGCGGCCTGTGGGTGCGAGCTAAACCAAAAAAGGAGTCACTATAATGGTCTTCTGTTGATAGGCGTTTTAGTAGTTACATTCCTGGACTGGCATTGCTCATTAAAAGTGCTGACATATGCGTGGAAATCGGGTAAATATTGCATTGTATTAATCTGAGCAGAACTGACTTAAATGGGGCCTGTGTCTTGTGCAGTCTTGCCTTAATTTTTGTATTCATGCCCATCATTGTGAAAGAAGCTATTTGTATATATTTGCATATATATTTGCATGTATATGCAACCACACTTAAGTTGCAGGCCTCGGCATGTGCTGTGAGTATCATTATGGCCCCTGGGGCTTCCAAAGTTGAGTAGCCCTGCTTTAAGGGGTAAAAGTCCCTGCTCTTACCTAGGCCCGGTTTTCTCCCTCATCACACAACTGAGGGCACATCTACCCAGCAGAGCTAAAGCCGGAATAAGTTATGCAACTTGAGCTATGTCAATTGCGTAGCTTTAATCGAAATAGCTTATTTCGGCTTTTGGCAATGTCTACGCAGCAGGAAGTCCGAGAGAGCGCTCTTTCTCTGGCTTCCCTTACTCCTCATGAAATGAGGGCTACAGGAGTTGGAGTAAAAAGTCTTCCAGCTCAACATTATTTTGACATTACGTTGAAATAACTGCTTGTAGTGTAGACACGGACTATGTTATTTCAGAATAACATCAGTATATAATAATTTACGTTATTCTGAAATAACACTGCTGTGTAGATGTACCCTAAGAGACAAAGTGACTTGAGAGCCAGGCCAGCTGGGAGCTCTACAAGTGGGTAGTATTAGTGCTGGCCAGGGCAGTCAGGGGATATTTTGATTCAGAGCATATCTTGGGCAGCCTCTGTCACTGGGGCTTTTATAGAACCCCTCTGTAATCTAAAGCAGAAATGCCAAAGGAAGTGGCTGCAATGTTATTTGGTACTAGTGGCCAGGCAGGATTATGATGATGTAAATTACATCTTCCTGCATCAGCAAGAGAGACTCTGATCCTTTCTGTCCTAAGAGGAGGTGGAGGTGCCACAAAGGCATTTGGAAGACAAAGCATAGTGCATTTCTACATTTAATAGAAATTTGGGGCACAGTCAGTTCCTTTTAGCGGAGTACATTTCTCTGCAAAGATGAGGAATTTTTTTAAAAAGAGCAAAGCCATATAGTCCACATGTATTTTATATATTGGTCCAATGCCCCTTAGCACACAATAAGAGATTTTTCAAAGTGAGATCCTACACTTTCAACTTGTGAAAAAGCTTTGACAGGTGGTTTCTTTCAGTTTATAAAAGGAAAAATGTCCTTACAGATTTCCACCCCCATTTTCCCCCCTGAACCTTAGGTAAGAGCTGGAATTTTACAGAGCCAGAGATAATTTAAAGAACTGGATAATTTAAAGAACTCCCTGTTTTTCAGAAATCCCTTCTACACTGAAGGGAAGCTACTGAAAATCCTTGTGAAATGGAGTAGTGCTGTTTTCAGAGGAGAAAGCAATATCATATGGGTCTGAATGACCTTTCTAAAGGAATCCTTAGGTGGCAAATAAGCGCTTTGGGATGGGAGCTGATTTTCTGTTATGTGTTTATATAACAGCTACAAAATGGAGGCTATCACAACAACAAAAAATAATGACAAACTAATAATTTTATTTTAGATCAAGGAACATATCCAAGTAGGAATGAACGAAAGCAAGGTCTCCAGGAGACAGAAAGCACAGTGTGTAAGGATTTATCTACATTAAAAATTCTGCTACAATATAGATGTACTGCTGTAGCATTTCAGTGCAGGTACAGGTTGAACCTCCCTAGTCTGGCACTCTCTTGTCTGGCAACATCCGTGGTCTGGCATGATTTTAGTGAGCCGGATGTCCACGTATCATGCGTGTGGCCAAGTTTCCCGCAGTCCCATAAAGTTTGTTTACAGCCACCAGTCCTGGCTCTCAGTGTTCTGTGCTGTTAGTTAGCTCTAATTGCCCCTAAATGTCGCCTAAAGCTATGTCTAGACTGCAGCACTTTTCCAGGATACCGGAGGTATCCCGGAAAGGCAATGCTGCATCCAAGGAATGTGTCCACTTTTTCAGAAAATTTTTCAAAAAAGTGGACACGCTCTTTTGCCATCCCTGTAAACCTCGTTTTACGAGAAAGAAGGGATGTGTCAAAAGAAGACTTTTTTCCGAAATTTGGTGCTGTGTAGATGCAACAAATTTTGGAAAAGCCTCTTTCGACAGGAAAGCAAAAAAAATTCGCAATTTGCGTACTGCAAATTGCGTTTCTTTTTCTGATTTATTTTGGCAATGTGGACCTACACTAAGAGCCCCGTAAGCAGTAAAGTTTTGGTAATGCTGCTAGACAATATTGACTTCCCATGGTTCAGCAAATTCTCTGGTTCGGCACTGGTTAGGTCCCGAGGACCCTGGACTAGAGAGATTCAACCTGTACTACTTCTGCTATTGGTGTAGGTAACCCACAACCCAAAATGTGATAGCTAAGTCAATGGGAGAATTGTCTACCCCAAGGGTTAGGTCTGTTTAACCCTTGGTTAACCCTAGGTCTGAATTGTTCAAACTTATGAATTTTTCACTGTCCTGAGCAGCATAAGGAGAAAGAACTCATGAATCATAGTCATGTGTTAAGGGGTGATGGTACTATATGTAAAAGGTTGTGAAACTAATGTACTTATGATAGCATGAACTAATGTTATGGTCTGAAATAATAATATGTTGATTATAAACAAAAAATAATGTTTAGTTAGAAGTACTGACTTCTAAATAAAGACCCCAATGCAGCAAAGCATTTAGTATATACTTAACTACAATGAGATTTTAACACACCCTTAAAGTTAAACATGTATTTAAATTCTTTGTTGAAGAGAGATGGTTTGGGGCCTATACCTATAATTTGAAGCTTCCCTGAAAACACAGGGACAAGACATCTTATTAATATTATAGTATTATAATATTAATATTAATATTATACTTGGCTTTTATATGGGATTTCACAGAAGAAAATGATCTTAATGCTTTATAATCATGAATCTTCACAGCTTGTCAAGGAGGGAGGTACTGTTCCCATTTTACTGTTGGGGAAACTGAGACCTAGGGAGCTTAAGGAAAATATTTTTCAAACTGACAGAAACTGAATTTATGATTGCTTATCATCACTGAAAATAAAGCTACTTATCTCAATACTTAAATATAGATCAGGGCTGACAAGCAATTTAAAAAATTCATTATGACTAACTGCAAGATTTAAAAAATAGACACGGTTAATCACAATTTTAATTGGACTGTCGAACAATAATAGAATACCATTTATTTAAATATTTTTGGATGTTTTCATATTTTCAGATATATTTATTTCAATTAAACCACAAAATATAAAGTGTACAGTGCTCACTTTATATTATTATTTTTATTACAAATGTTTGCACTGTAAAAAAGATAAACAAAATAAATAGTATTTTTAGTTCACCTCAAATAAGTACCAGATTGCAATCTTTTAATTGTAAAAGTGCAAATTACGATTGTATATTTTTTTTATATAATGCAAAAAAATAAAACAATGGAAAACTTCAGAATCTAGAAGTCCATTCAGTCCTACTTCTTGTTCAGTCAATCACTAAGAGAAACAAGTTTGTTTACATTTACAGAAGATAATGCAGCCTACTTCTTATTTACAATGTCACCTGAAAGTGCAAACAGGTATTCCCTTCCATGATAATGACATATTCTGCTTGATAACAGTGCAGACTGATAAATGTTCATTTTCATCATCTGAGTCAGACGCCATCAACAGAAGGTGGGGTTTCTTTTATTTTTCTCTACTTTTTTTTTTTTTGTGGTGCTGGTTTGGTTTCTGTAGTTTGGCATTGGAATGTTGCTCTTTTTGACTTCTGACAGCATGTTCCATACTTTGTCCTGCTCTGATTGTGGAAGGCAGTTTACATTCTTAAACCTTCGGTTTAGTGTTGTATCTGTCTTTAGAAATCTCACATTGGTACCTTCTTTGCATGTTGTCAAATCTGCAGTGAAAGTATACTTAAATTGAACAACATATGCTGGGTCATCATCTAGAACTGACATAATACAAAATATATGACAAAATGCAGGTAAAACCATGGAGCAAATGATATAAAATTCTCTCCCAAGGAGTTTAATCACAGAATTAACAATAACACATTATTTATTAATGAATGTCATTGGCATGGAAGCACTTTCAGGTGACATTGTAAATTAGAAGTGGGCTGCATTATCTTCTGCAAATGGAAGCAAACTTGTTTGTCTTAGCAATTGGCTGAACAGGAAGTAGGACTGAGTGGACTTGTGCACTCTAAAGTTTTATATTGTTTTGTTTTTGAGTGTAGCTATCAAGGGCACCATTTATGGGGCCTTTCTCCTGAGTTTGAACCCCTGAATTTCATACTTTAGGTCTGCTGAAAGCCCATGTCCTGACTCCAGAGGCAGTTGTTAAATGCAACCGAATTTGAACTGCTTGCAGCTTTGCCTTTTGGGGCCGGGAGTTTGTTAGAAAAAGAGGGAGGCAGGGTGATTAAGAATAACAAAAGGCTGGGCATTCAAGCAATTGAAGGATTGTTTGATCATCATGAAAACATTGCTGGGTACTCCACTTAAAAGATGGCGAGGAAAGAGTAGGAATGAGTGTTGTGCTGCAGGGATCTGCATTTGGACCACTGCTGTTAAACTTCTCATAAATGTTCTTGAAAAAGGGGTAAATAGTGACTAATCTCAAGCTGACTGCAAAGAGTTACAAAGGGATCTCACAAAACTGGGTTGTTGGGCATCACAAGAGCAGATGGAATTCAGGGTTGATAAATGCAAAGTAATGCACATGGGAAAATATCCTAACTATAGATACAAAAATGATGGGGTCTAAAATAGCTGTTACCACTCAAGAAAGAGATCTTGGAATCCTTGCAGATAGTTCCCTTAAAACATCTGTTCAATGTGCAGTGGCAGTCTAAAAAATAAAAGCAAACAGAATATTGGGAATCATTAGGAAAAGAATAGATAATAAGACAAAATACTATATTGCCTCTATATAAAGTCATTGTGTGCCCACATCTTGAATACTGTATGCAGATATGGACACACCATCTAAAAAAATATGGAAAATATATAGAAAGGGCAACAGAAATGATTAGGGGGTAAAGAACAGCTTCCATATGAGGAGAGATTAACAAGACTGGGACTTTTCAGCATGGAAAAGAAATGACTAAAGGGTGGGGGTATATTAAAGGTCTTGAAAATCATGAACAGTGTGGAAAAATAGAATAAGGAAATGTTATTCGTTCCTTCACTAATATAACACAAGAAGCTGACCCAATTAAATTTATAGGCAGCAGATTAAAACAAAAAAATAGGCAACAGGCGATGGATCATGATGATTGCCTCTTCTGTTTATTCCTTCTGAAGCACCTGGCACTTGCCACTGATGAAAGACAGGATACTGGGCTAGATAGACCTTTGGTCTGAGTGACCCAGTATGGCCATTCTGATGTTGTTATATAGAGCTGAAATGTATCTTCCCCCTGCTGTAACCCACTAGGCTCCACTCCTCTTCCAGAGCTGAGATAAAGTCCAGGACTCCTGACGGGGTCTCTCTCCCGCCACAGAGTTAGTAACAAAGTAAAAATATATATTAAAATGTTAAGGGTAACCAGTGTCCCTTAAGTGGCTTGTCACAAGATGTCAGAATTTGTTAGTGTTAGAGCAGAGTGGATTTAATATTTATTTAATTTTCTTTCTTTTACACAGGAATTACATACAGTGCTCCTGTCAGCTAAATACTAAGTTGTCTGCCAAAAAAAAGTAGAATTTTCCAGTGCCTTAGTAGTCCTAGATAGAGATGATGTGTGCGGGGGAGAGGGCGGATAGGGTTGGTTTCCTCCCCCCACAATTTGGTGCTTGGCTTGTACTAAGCATGCTCAGTAACACTGCTGAAGCCTCTGTCCTCAATCCGCCCCCTTCATGCTCTTACTCTCTTCCCCTCCCATCATTACAGCATGCTCTGGTCATCCCCCCACCACAACCAAAATCTGAAATGGTGCCCCTGGCAATTATGTAAAAAAATCCACATTTGTAAATTGCACTTTCATTTTAAAAAGATCATACTATAGTACTTGTATGAGGTGAACTGAAAAATGCTATTGCTTTAGTTTGTCTTTTTTTACAGTGCAAATTTATGCAATCAAAAATAAAAATATAAAGTGAGCACTTTACACTTTGTATTTTGTGTTGTAATCAAAATGAATACATTTTAAAATGAAGAAAAACATCCAGAAATATGTATAATAAATTTAAATTAGTACTCTATAATTGTTTAACAGTGTGATTAGAGCTAGGATTAATTGCACTTGTTTTTTTAAATTTTAGTTAATTTGTTTTGTGATAATCGCTTGAGTTAACTACAATTAATTGACAGCCCTAATATAAATGGAGAGGCCTTTCTTTAGTATAAAAGTCTGGAAACATTAACCTAACTGAATGGCCCAAAGTCAAACAACATGTTAGTAGGAAAGTCAGGAATAGAGTTTTCTATTTTAAGCATAAGAGTCCCATAGCCTGTCATTTGTACAGGCTTCTTTAATTGTTTCTGCTCTGTTAACCAGTGCCCTGTGTCCACCTTGAATCATGCTAATTAAGTTCAGTTATGGATTTTTATTGCACAATGCAATTCCAATTGCAATGTACAAGGCATTACTAGATAATACATTTCCTATACATTGCCAATCATATTGCTGTCTTGAATAATCATGCAATACTCCCTTTATCTTAGGAGTAAATAAAACTGCCTTTGAGGCCAGGCATTTTTAAGCTATTAATGATCAGAATTCGGTTTTATATCTGACCCTCATTCAGGTATAATTTTGAGTCCATAAATTTATGCTACAAATTGGCCACAAGATTTGGGTCAAGCTATCTATGTTCTCCTGGCAAAAGCACACCACCTGGAAAGTCTAGCAAAGGGAACGGAAAAACTGAAAATCCACCTCTTTAGCCCATAGATTTTTTAAGGGGCCACTTTGATCATCTAGTCTGACTTCCTGAATTTATACACCAAAGAACTGCATCCAGTAATTTCTGTATTAAGGGTTACCTCGCTCACATCATCCTTTCCATGCCTTTGCCTGGGATCAATGTTAGGCTAGCCATCCTATAGTTCAGTGGTCCCCAACCTTTTGGGGCTGCCAGGCGCAGGGCTGCTCACATGCCGGGCACCCAGGGGCGGGGCCGCACATGCACCGCCGCACATGCGCCTGGGGGCGAGGCCACCCATATGCTGCGTGCCCGGAGCTGGCGCCACCCATGCGCCGCACTCCCGGGGCTGGCGCCACAACTGTGCTGCACAACTGTGCTGCACGCCCAGGGGTGGGGCCGCCCATACGCCTCGCGCCCAGGGCCGGAACAGCCCATGTCCTGCGCACCCATGGGCAGGGCCACCACCACCCACGTGCTGCATGCCCGGAGCCAGCGCCTGTGCCACGCGCCCAGGAGCCGGCAGCGCCCATGCGCCGCGCGCCCAGTGGCAGGGCCGCCCATGTGCTGCGTGCCCGGGGCCGGTGCTGCCCCTATGCCGTGCGTCCAGGGCCGGCACAGCCCTCGCGCCGCTCACCCGGGGGCGGGGCCGCCCATGTGCTGTGCGCCTGGGGCCGGCGCCGCCCCTGTGCCGCGCGCCTGGGTTGGCACCGCCCATACGCCGCACGCCTGGGGCCGGGACCAGCACAGACCTCGCGCCGCGCACCTGGGGGTGGGGCCGCCTAACCGCCGTGCGCCCGGGGCCGGCACTGACCATGTGCCGCGCGCCTGGGCCGGCACCGCCCATACGCCGCACGCCCGGGGCCGGGGCCGGCATAGACCTCGCACCGCACACCCAGGGGTGGGGCCGCCTAACCGCTGCGTGCCCGGGGCCGGCACTGACCATGTGCTGCGTGCCCGGGGCCGGCACCGCCAATGTGCCCAGGGGCTGGCTCCGCCCATGCGCCGCACGCCTGGGGGCCGGCCGGGCCGGCCCCTATCATTTGGCAGGTGCACAGAAATGGCCCGGCAGGCGCCATGGTGCCCGCGGGCACTGCACTGGGGACCACTGCTATAGTTCATGGGATCATCCTGTTTATCCTTTTAAATAGTGGCACCGATTAACTTTTTTTCCAGTCAGCACTGATGGTTCAAAGAACTCCTTGGCCAATAATTTTAATATTCTTGAGTGCAAATTAAATGGATATACAGCTTTCTAAATGATTAATGGTTGCTGTTTAACATTCTCCCTACTTACAGAAGGAATAGAAAGTATTTCATGATTGTTGTAAGACAGAAATAGATCATCCTACTTCTGTACACATACAGAACTGGTATTTAGTAAACAAGTATCAGAGGAAGAAGGATTTGAGCCCACACAATACCATCCCTCCCTTCCACTCCACAGATAACCCTCTGTGTAAACTCCACACACTTGGAGGTGTGTAGCAGGCACAGAGAAGGCAAATATGAGAAAAGGGTGCTGTCCACAGGAGCATTCCCCAGTAAATGTTGGAAAAGAAGTAACACTGCCACAGCTGACAGTAGTGGCTTGGCAGGGAGTTTCTGGCCAAGCCCAGGAATTCTCTAGGCCCCTGAGGGAATGCCCTGGCCCTCTAGGGTGCACCCGAAGTCGAAATAAGCTACACAATTTGAGCTACGCAAATTGTGTAGCTTATTTCGAGTCAATTTTGAAATAACTTATTTTGAAATTTGGTGCTGTCTATACAGCACTTATTTCAAAACAAATCACTATTCTGAAAAACCCCTTACTCCTCATGAAATGAGGTTTACAGGGACATCAGAATAGCAAATCCGTTATATTTCAAAATAACAGGCACGCTCAAAAGACGCGGAATAGCTATTTCGGGAGTATAGACATAGCCTTATAAAGGTTCATAGCTCAACCTGATATCCCGATAGATCTGTGAACATCACAGGATCAGGAGAGTCCACTTGATCTCAGAGTCCATGCATGACATGAACTTTCCATCTAACTCAGTCCCTCCCCTCAGTGAAAACCATGTAGACACGGTATGATCCGGACTTGTACACCTCACTCCCATCACAGACCCTGCTCCTATTTTAGAAGTTGTGGAAATTGCAGTCCTCCTTCGCAGGCTCGCTATCTGCGGCAGCTCCTTTACATGATATTTTCTTTCACGCATGTATCCGCCTCTCCTCACATCTCTTTCCCTACTTTACTGCACTTCCCTGTCTTATGCTGTTTCTCCAGTGTCCCGCTTTCTCCTTGACCTAGCCCTTTTCCTTCAGCTCAATTATAACAGCCATTAAGCACTGCTGTTCCTTGTGATGAAGTGAGCATAGACAGCAGGACCCCCAACGGCTCCTGCTTTCATCAGTCACTGAGAAGCCCTGCATTTTGCAAGACAGTTCACTCTGTCATTCCCATAATGTCTCATCAAATGGATTCTCAAATCTCCAAAATCCTACCACCTCTTCCCTCAGGGTATGTCTAGACTGCATCCCTCTGTCGGCAGAGGGATGCAGATTAGGCAGGTCGATATTGCAAATGGGGCAGGGATTTAAATATCCCGTGCCTAATTTGCATAAAAATGGCCACCACGTTCTGCCGACTCAGCACCTTGCAGGAGGCATAAGGGATCTGTCGAAAAAGGCTTTCTTTCTTGACAGATCCCCCTCTAGACTGCCGCTTTTTGCCGACAAAGTGCTGAGTCGGCAGAACGCGGTGGCCATTTTAATGCAAATTAGGCGTGGGATATTTAAATCCCTGCCTCATTTGCAATGTTGACTGCCTAATCTGCATCTCTCTGCCGACAGAGGGATGAAGTCTAGACATACCCTTAGTGTTGGTTCTGCTGTCTGTCCTCTATTACTGTCAAGAACTATTTCATAGGGCAAGTCTACACAGCAGGGCTAAAGTCGAATTAAGCTACACAACTTCAGCCTCGTCAATCGCATAGCTTAAGTCAAAATAGCTTATTTGGGCTTTTGGCACTGTCTACATAGCAGGAAGTCCGAGGTAGAGCACTCTTCCTCTGACTTCCCTTATTCCTCTTAAAATGAGGATTACAGGAGTCGGAGTAAGAAGTCCTCCAGCTCAACATTATTTTGACATTAGGTCAAAATAACTGCTTGTAGTGTAGACATGGACTATGTTATTTCAGAATAATGTCAGTTATTCCAAAATAACGCTGCTGTGTAGATGTATCCATACTGTTTAGCCTAAACTTTTCCTTTCCCACAACACAAGACCATTGCTTCCTTGAACTACTCTGTGAATCCAGGAATAGCATTTGTTTCTTTCCCAATACTGTCACACCTGCAAGCTCACATTTAATCAAAGATCTGCTTACTGCTAGATCTTTTCCAAATTCAGTGATTTCATTACAGCTCTTCCCCACCTTGTATTTGTGCTGTTTATTTCCCTTCACTAGACAGAAAGGACAATCTAGTGAATAGGAAACAGCCTGAGACTAGAATGACCCTGCACTCACCACCTGCCTTAGTGCGAGGCTTCACATGTGATCTTGGAGAAACTGCTGACAGCTCTGTATCTCAATTCCCCATCTGTACCTCTTTTCCTCCAAGGACTGTTAAGTGGCTCTCAGAGATTATAGTGATGAGTGCTGTATAGGAGCATAATTTTATGACTAGAGTTACTTGTGCAGACCTCAATGGCAGAAAGTCCAGTGCAAGATGGAGTGGTGGTAGAGCAAGGTACCTGTAGTCTTTCCTTCCACTGGGATCTGCTGCTGGCCAAAGCAACCCCAAAATGGGCAGTACTACTGAGCGAGCTGCATGGCCACAAGACACATCCCTGAAAGCCTCCATATGTGGAGCTACTATGGACTTTGCAGCAGAGATAAATGCTTCTTTCCCCTGGATTATTGCAGTTCATTATATCTATGAATGCAAGTCAATCGCCTAATGCTGGAAAAGCTTCATTTAGTTCAGAATGCTGAAGTTTCCTACTCAACCACACCAGCCTCCAAGGGCATGACAGCCCAGTGCTCTACTTTATGGCTACGTCTACACTGCAGGCTTTTTGCACAAGAACTGGTTTGCGCAAGAGTTCTTGTGCAAAAGGTCTTGTGCAAGAGCGCATCCACACTGCCACATGCAGTGCTCTTGCGAAAGAGGGCTTATTCCTCATGGGGAGAGGAATAACTCTTGCACAGGAAGCCCTCTGTTCCGACGCCTTACTGTAAATTTACTTGCGCGAGAACGCATGTGCAGTGTAGACACTCTGCAAGTTTTTGTGCAAGAACGGCTGTTCTTGCGCAAAAAGCCTGCAGTGTAGACATAGCCTATATGTTGACTCCGCATGGACTATAGATGAAATTTCAGGTCTTCCTTGAAATTCATTGCTCTCCCCTGGATTGACCAAAGAACCACGGGGCTATGTCTACACTCCCGGCTTCTTGCGCAAGTATGGCCGTTCTTGAGCAAGAATCTGCAGAGCGTCCACACTGCCCTCCCTCTCTTGCGCAAGAAGATTTACAGTACGGCGTGGTAAGAGAGTGCTTCTTGCGCAAGAGCTACGCTCTTTTTTAACAGGTGTAAGCCCTCTTGTGCAGGAGCTCTTGCGCAAGAGGGCAGTGTGGACGATGGGCAGGGATTTCTTGCGCAAGCGCAAGAAAGCCCTATGGCTAAAATGGCCATCAGAGCTTTCTTGCGCAAGAGAGCATCCACACTGCCATGGGCGCTCTTGCGCAAAAGCACAGCTTGCACATGGCAGTGTGGATGTTTTCTTGTGCAAGCGTTCTTGCACAAGAACCCTTTGCGCAAGATGTTCTTGCGCAAGAAGCCGCCAGTGTAGACATAGCCCAAGTGTCCACAGAAGTTGTTTCTTGGCAGCTGCCTCCCAACTCTGGAGCTCGGTCTCGCAGCACATCAGAGTATCTCCCTGTTTCACAACACAATGCCCAGCGCTCATTTATTTGACTTGGCTTTCCCACAATAAACAAAAGTTCTGTGTGGGAGAGCAACTTAAGATACTGGATATTTGTTGAAGTGCTTAGCCAAATAGATCCTCCCTCCACCATCCCATCTTTGGGTATAGCTGCCTTCACTGGTCCAGGGAGCAGCAAAATATACTCCCCTACACCAGAGGAGATGTATCAGTCCTCATTTATTAAAATCTCATTTTGTTTCATGTACCCCAGTGATCTGTTCTCTTCCAGAGCCTGATACAAAACCCACTCATGTCAATGAAAAACCTCCCATCAGCTTCAATGCATCAGGCACTCTTATTTTTAGATGGGTTTGTTTCTACTACAGGAATCTTCACATAGGCCTTATATTTTTCTTTGTTTGTCATACACAGAAGCCTGTTTAACGGTGCTCTCTCATTTCTCACTTAGTGCTATGAAAGATGCCATATTTATAGTGTTTCAAGCTAAACATATCCATTAATTCACAGAACTGCTTGAACACAGGCTGTAGTACAAGGTTGCCTCACATTAATGTGCCTCCATCTGGACTTTAGAGAGGCATCTCTATGCCCATTCCTCTTTGAGCTGCTCTGAACAGAGGCTGAAAACAAAAGTGCCCCTATGATGATAACTTCTCTGAGGTCACTCTTCTCAAAATGCAGGGTAGATGGGATTTTAAGTCACAAAGGCTGTATCAGTATTAGCACATGTACTAATGGTTGGAAACCAGTGTTTTAAAGTTAGGCAACCTGTCCTAACAGGTGAGTTATACATAGGTATCTCACCAATCAATTACAAGGGAAATGGAAGGAACACATGCATGGAAGCAAACTGTACCAGAAAGATAGAAAAGTTTCATTTGCACTGAAGTGAGTGCTAGCCATGGTTAACATGGTATGAAATCTAGGGCTATTTGCTCTCTCTCTAGTGTTTTAGTGCTATACTTAGTGCCAGCATTCATCTGCTTGAACATATCACTTCTATTTTACAGTCTTTACAATGACCCGGTGAAATTCTGTTTTGATTTTAAGGTTTTATCACTTCATTTTAAGGCAGTCAATAGTCATAGGTCATACATAGCCTTTTGTCACCATATGTTCCTGTACCTTCCTGCACTGATGTCAACTGAAATAGGTAATATTTAATCTCTTGGAGCTATAAATGTAAGTCCTTGGGAGTTAGAAACCTTTGTTTCATGACTAGTGATTGCAGAATTCTCACTGTTTAGCCTTTTATTTTCTTAAAAGTAAGCACTGACACGTTTTAAACATTTCATTGTAAACATCTTGCAACTCTTGGGTAAGGTGAAGGAGGTTGTGTAGTTGCACCTTATTGTAGTGATCATTGAGTATGATAATATTTTATAAATAGATAACTCTTTGGCTGTTTTCTTTCTTGCTGCTTTATGTTGCTTTTCCTCTTTTTAGATTAGGTAACTGTTCCTTTTCACAACCGCAAATAAAATTCACTTTGAATGGCAGTTCTGATTGATTCTAAATATTCTCCATCTAGAGGAAACTTTACAGGTTAGAAGGTTAGAGGAGTGGAAAACACCACCTATGTTCTAATCCTGGCAGTTCTGCTGACTTGCTAGGCCTTTGGGCAAATCGCTCTGTGCCTCTGTTGCCTCACCTGTACAATGGGGATACTGATTCCCAACCCTGTAAAGCTCTCTGAGGTCTTTAGATGCAAAATACAATAGATGTATTCAATATTATTATTAATAATTACAGAAGGACATATTTTATGAGAGAGACTGCTACAACACCCATAAAAACCATGTCATATGTGCAATAACTGAAACTACATATTGGCCCATTATGTGAAATGTTATACACAATTATTTCCCTTCCCCAGGTGATTAGTTTGTGCAGAATTCATTTCAATACTTGCATCCGCAACATCTTGGTTTCAAAGAGAAACTTAGACACATTCCTTAAAAAGAGGATTTTCTGTCCTAGGACTTCTTTCCACTGTGGGGTGGATCAATACTGCAGCGATTGATCCACCAGTGGTCAATTTAGTGAGTTTAGTAAAGACCCACTAAATCAACTGCTAATCACTCTCCTGTCGACTCCGGTACTCCAGCAGAACGAGATGAGTAAGGGGAGTCAACAAGGGAGTTTTTTCTGTTGACCCCTGCAGTGTGGACTCCGTAGTAAGTAGATCTAAGCTATGTCAATATGAGTTACACTACTGATGTAACTCAAATTGCATAGCTTAGATTGACTTGTCTTTGTAGTGTAGTCCTGCCGTTAGTTTTCTCCTCTCTCTTACGACAGGCTGTGCTTTCCTTGTGCACCTCTCCTCCTTCTTCTTTCTTAAGACAATAACTAATTTGTCTTCTTCCCTTCCTCCATTTACTGAGCCAGTTACCTCACAAAGGCTTATGCGCTCATTTCAGACCTGCTGAGCCAGTGAGTTCACAGAAGCCAGTATCTTGCAAACAGCCTTGACAGAGTGAGAATCAGAGTGCTGATCCCTTGAAAGGCCTTTGCCTCAAAATCAGCCCAGAAAAATAAGACGTGGGGACTCAAAGGCATCCCAAAGTCCTTTGCCTTGATATCAGCCCAATTAGCATGCTGGGAAAATCCCACACTGAGAAAATCCTCAGCTGCTTGATGAAGGCAGCTTTAAATCTCCTTTGCACTGCTGGAGTGATGGAAAGAGGACGGAACCAAGCCCAAATCTCATCCATTTTACTCAAACCAATGGTCACATTGGGACTGAACCACCTCTCATAGACTCTTGTATAGACACTTGTCTAATTCAAGAACAACTCCACTGAAGTGTATGCAGAAGGAGAATTCAGACGGCTGACTTCTGCAAGATTGCTCACATGACAAAAGCAATCACAATTTAACTATGGGCTTTGGTTCAGTTCTTTAGCAATGAGGGAAGCATTGAAACCCTTGTTTCATTTTCCAGTGACAGAGTAGAATCCTAATCAGATTCCTGAACCTCTAGGAATCTCTCTTTTACAAAATTAGCTTTTACTAAAGTTAAAATGCTCGACATCTAGCACAACAGAAACACCAATAAAATACCCTGCTTCGTCCAAAAAAAAAAAAAAAGGAGTATATTCCTGTCACTTTAATTTGTAAAACTGGAGCAGAATGGAACAACTTGTGATGTCTCTCAAACAGATGGCTCTGGCAGTTGGATCTGGCACTGAGGCGGAGAGCATGCTTGAATCCCTTTCTCCGGCTGAATAAATTGTTCCTTCCCCTTCTATGGTTCAGGTGGGCAGTCAAGTTGAGTTGACAGGCTGACGTCAATGCCAGGGCAGAGCATGGTTTTGAACGGGAAAGGAGAATTTATTCCCACACTTGATTATTTTTAAAATGTATGTGATCACAGAGACAGCATCCACAGTGATAATAAGGGAGCTTTGTACTTAGAGCCAGATTGTGCCTATATTAGGCACAGGCCCACACTGGGAGCAGTGTGGCTCTGCAATACCCAAAAGGGAATTCTAAGAGGTATTGTGCCTCAGGGAGCAGCTTACTGCCTGCTACAGCTTCCCACTGCGCTGTCCCTTAGGAAGACACAGTATGTGCCTACATCTGTGGCAGCCAGAATACAATCAGTAAGGGTGTACAGGGGGAGCCTGTCTGTCCCGCACAATCCCGTTTCTATCTAATGGCATTTCTGTTATGTGCACCACCATACTATCTAAGCACCTAACAGAAACTCTTACCATAGCGTATTCCCTTCTTCCCTCAAGAAAGCCTGGAGAATTTTCTTTTATCGTTTTCCTTCTCAACTTTTCTTCTTCTTTCTCTCACTCATCCTTTCCTCTCTACTCCTACTTTCTATTACCACTGCATGGCTGTGGGAAAAGTAAACTGCATCCCTTTATCCCCTAGAACACAACATAAGAACATAAGAATGGCCACACTGGGTCAGACCAAAGGTCCATCCAGTCTACTACCCTGTCTGCCACCAGCAGCCAATGCCAGGTGTCCCAAGGGAGTGAATCGAACAGGTAATGATCAAGCGATCTCTCTCCTGCCATCCATCTCCACCCTCTGACAAACAGAGGCTAGGGACACCATTCCTTACCCATGCTGGCTAATAGCCATTTATGGACTTAACCTCCATGAATTTATCTAGTTCTCTTTTAAACCCTTTTATAGTCCTAGCCTTCACAACCTCCTCAGGCAAGGAGTTCCACAGATTGACTATGCGCTATGTGAAGAACTTCCTTTTATTTGTTTTAAACCTGCTGCCCATTAGTTTCATTTGGTGGCCCCTAGTTCTTACATTATGGGAACAAGTAAATAACTTTTCCTTAGTCACTTTCTCCACACCACTCATGATTTTATAGACCTCTATCATATCCCCCCTTAGTCTCCTCTTTTCCAAGCTGAAAAGTCCCAGTCTCTTTAATCTCTCCTCATATGGGACCCGTTCCAAACCCCTAATCATTTTAGTTGCCCTTCTCTGAGCCTTTTCTAATGCCAGTATATCTTTTTCGAGATGAGGAGACCACATCTGTACACAGTATTCAAGATGTGGGTATACCATGGATTTATATAAGGGCAATAAGATATTCTCTTATTCTCAATGCCTTTTTTAATGATTCCTAACATCCTGTTTGCTTTTTTGACTGCCGCTGCACACTGCATGGACGTCTTCAGAGAACTATCCACGATGACTCCAAGATCTCTTTCCTGATTAGTTGTAGCTAAATTAGCCCCCATCATATTATATGTATAGTTGGGGTTATTTTTTCCAATGTGTATTACACCTTATATTTATCTACATTAAATTTCATTTGCCATTTTGTTGCCCAGTCACTTAGTTTGGTGAGATCTTTTTGAAGTTCTTCACAGTCTGCTTTGGTCTTAACTACCTTGAGCAGTTTAGTATCGTCTGCAAACTTTGTCACCTCACTGTTTACCCCTTTCTCCAGATCATTTATGAATAAGTTGAATAGGATTGGTCCTAGGACTGACCCTTGGGGAACACCACTAGTTACCCCTCTCCATTCTGAAAATGTACCATTTATTCCTACCCTTTGTTTCCTGTCTTTTAACCAGTTCTCAGTCCATGAAAGGATCTTCCCTCTTATCCCATGACAACTTCTTTTATTTAAAAGCCTTTGGTTAGGGACCTTGTCAAAGGCTTTCTGAAAATCTAAGTATACTATATCCACTGGATCCCCTTTGTCCATATGTTTGTTGACCCCCTCAAAGAACTCTAGTAGATCAGTAAGATAATTTCCCTTTACAGAAATCATGTAGACTTTCCCCCAACAAATTATGTTCATATATGTGTCTGACAATTTTATTATTTACTATAGTTTCCACTAATTTGCCCGGTACTGATGTTAGACTTACTGGTCTGTAATTGCCAGGATCACCTCTAGACCCCCTTTTAAATACTAGCATCATATTAGCATCAACTTCCTTTATTTAAAAGCCTTTGGTGAGGGACCTTGTCAAAGGCTTTCTGGAAATCTAAGTATACTATATCTACTGGATCCCCCTTGTCCACATGTTTGTTGACCCCTTCAAAGAACTCTAATAGATTAGTAAGACATGATTTCTCTTTACAGAAACCATGTTGACTTTTCCCCAACAAACTATGTTCTTCTATGTGTCTGACAATTTTATTCTTTACTATTGTTTCAACTAATTTGCCCGGTACTGACATTAGACTTACCGGTCTGAAATTGCCGGGATCACCTCTTGAGCCCTTTTTAAATATTGGCGTTACATTAGCTATCTTCCAGTCATTGTGTACAGACGCTGATATAAAGGATAGGTTACAAACCATAGTTAATAGTTCTGCAATTTCACGTTTGAGTTCTTTCAGAACTCTTGAGGGAATGCCATCTGGTCCCGGTGACTTGTTACTGTTAAGTTTTCTATTTGTTCCAAAACCTCCTCTAATGACACTTCAATCTGTGACAAGTCCTCAGATTTGTCACCTACAAAAGACGGGTCAGGTTTGGGAATCTCCCTAACATCCTCAGCCATGAAGACTGAAGCAGAGACTCTCCTGGAGTGCCAGTGGGGAGCAATTCCTGCACTCAGGAAAGAACAGGGATTATCTCTGTGCCTGGTCCCGGCATGGATCCTTGCACCTTCCGCCCTCTTGTTCACCTGCATACTCTGGCTGTTTGTGTTTTAAAACTGTTAAGAGTGATTGCAGAATCTGAGTTTTAAGAATCTTCTTCAGTTCAAAAAAAAAGGGGGGGGGGCTGTTAAAATGCACCTTAACTTCCAAGACTCCTCAGGGGCTATAATACAAAATATGAGGAGAATCTTAGTGAGGTGAAAAAGCAGAATTCCCTTCCGCCTACCTTACAAAAGCTCAGCCATATGGAAGTGACGCACGCATCACACAGATTATATCATCACCAGGTATTTCACTTGTTTCAGATCCACGTTTACCTCCATCCCACATAAGCTGGGTGTTGTCTAGTTACTGTTTAGAATAAAATATTGTCATGACATATGTAAAATCTTCAAACTAATGCCATAGCAAGTTTTATGAGTGGTAAAGAAACTCTGCCTGAAAGATAGCTTCCTTCCCTGTGTCCTAGTTTATGCTGTGTTTCTATTTACAATATGGGGCTTACATATTTAGGCCGTGATGATTCTTTTACCTTGTAAAATTGGAATAACTCCTTTAAGGTCAGTTGAATTACAGTGGCGTAAAGCTCAGTTAAATGGGAGGAGAATGTGGCCCACAGTATACACAGCGATAAGGAAGCTGCATGACTGTAACAAACCTTTAAATTCTCCTCTTAAGCCCGAAAGGAACAGGGTTGCAGAGCACAGCAGCAGTAAGGAGCAGGGATACCTGCTGCAGTTCTTGATCTGCTGTGGGACCCAGTCCCAGCCAGCCCTGCCAGTAACTTAACTGGGCTAGCCAGGGGAACAATAAGACCCAGACAGCCAGGAGTTGTCTCATATGGCTCTAACAGCACCACAGTACAAGAAGGCAATGGACTCTCTATTAGGCCGTGTTTACACTAGGAAATTATTTTGAATTTACTAAATTTGACATATGCACTCCCGATTTAACAAATTCGAACCTGCATGTCCTCACTAAGGGGAAGCATCAAAATTGGTCTGAAATAGTGCATCCACACAGAACGGAGCCTGCCTTGGACTTCGAGCCCCTGGAAGTACTCTGGGGAGTGCGCCAGGAGGGCAGATACTTCCTATGGCTGCAACTGGTGCTTCTTTTTCAAGTGATGATCCCGAGGGGGCTCTGCTGTTGGTCTCAGGCTCATCCCGGTGCTGCAGATTGGAGACTTTTATGAGCAGTATCTGCGCGGGAGGGACATGTGCTGTTCACGCCTTTTGGAGTTCGCGCGTGTGCCGCCCGGCTCCCCTCAAGTCCTTCATTGCCACCCTTGGCTGGAGACGGAGCTCCAACCTCTCTCCTTCTCTTCATTCTCTGTAGCTAGAGATTGAGTTATACTGTAGTTAAATACTGTTCTGTTTTTCATTCTAATAGTTAGTAAGAGTTACCTAAAAAAAATTTCTTGTACATAGTTAGTTAGCAGCTGTAAATAGTTACCACACAGTCCCTCAGGGGCAGCACGCCATGAGTGGCAAGCCCGTCAGGCCTTTACCTGGGAAAAAAAAGAGAGAACAAGAACAACATAAAAGCATGGAGACAATGTTGAATAACAAAATGCTGTGCTCCCTGGGGTTCAAAAATTGTGAGAAATACCACGAACCTATGCCCACTTCAGATGGCCACAGCTCCTGTATTTGCTGCCTGGGTGAAGCAGGTGCTAGATCCAGAACCGAGACCCAGAACCCCTATGATTCTTCATTGCGACATTGCTCTCACTCTCCTCTATCCCTTTTAGACGCTCCTCCTCCACCACGATCACCTGTTCTGTCTCACTACAGTGACTACCAATGGTGGACCAAGACGACCGCAGCAGTGTGTTTTCTTCTCAACATTCCTCTCCAGCAAGAGCCCAGACATCTTACGAAGGACACGCCAAGATGCGTATAACTATACACCCAGTGAACAGGCATTTTCTCCATTTCATGGTTCCTTCAGATCACTTCCAATATAGAGTTCTTCCTTTCAGACTTTCTTCTGCCCCCAGAGTCTTTTCCAAGACCTTGGGAGTGGCCGCGGCGTACTTATGACAAGGGCATTACCATTTTCCCTTACTTAGACGATTGCCTTATTTGAGGCCCCTCTCAACAATCCATAAGAGATATGCTCCTCTTTACCAAGAGGTTTTTCGAGTCCCTCGGCTTTATCATCAACTAACAGAAATCCACCCTCTGCCCTACCCAGTCCTTGGAGTTCGTAGGGGCTCACCTGGATTCTCTGACAGCACATGCATACCTCCCAAATCAGTGTTTTGAGTCCATAAAACGCTTGATTTCAGTCATAACATTAAGCCCAACTGTTCCTATACTGACCTGTCTCCACTTATGGGGCATATGGCAGCCATGACATACGTCATTCGTCATGCTCACCTGCACTTTCACTGCCTTCAGCACTGACTTGCCTTGGTGTAAACTCTCTCCAAACACCAGGTGCACAAACACATTTCAGTTCTCCCAAGGGTCCTTTCCTCGCTATGATGGTGGACCAAACCTCAGAACCTTCTTGGCGGTGTCCCATTCCATCAGACACAGCCATCAAACAGATTACTACACGTGCGTCCATCCTTGGTTGGGAAGCCCATTTCCAATACCACTTTGCTCAGGGCAAACGGTCCACCAATGACTCTGGACTCCATTTCAATCTCCTGAAGCTCTGAGCTGAGCACAAAGCATGAAAGCACATCCACACCGACAACATAACTACGATGTTCTACATCAACCACCAGGGAGGCACTCGTTCTTGATCCCTCTGTGTGGAGTCTTTGGAATTGGTGTATTCACCACACTGGCATCTCACCTACCCAGGACCAAAAATACTATGGCTGATACCTCAGCTGCCATTTCACAACAGACCATGAATGGGAGGTTCACAGGCAGATTCTACATGATCTATTCCACTGATGGGGGCTGTCTGTCTGTAGACCTCTTTGAGATGAGCCAGAACACCAAATGTCCCCAATATTGCTCGAGAGCAGGGATAGGACCCAGATCATTAGGGGACACTCTCCTCATTCCATGGAATACTCACCTCATTTACGCGTTTCCTCTTATTCCGCTCATTCCCAAGGTCCTCCGGAAGATACAGTCAGATGAGGCCCAGGTAATTCTCATAGTCCTGGCATGGCCCAGATAGACCTAGTTTCCCCATCTCTATCAGATGTCTCTCCAAGCTCCCTACCTACTTCCGAACTATCCAGATCTCCTATTTCAGGACGAAGGCATTCTCCTCCATCCCCAACTGCAAACACTACACCTGATGGCTTGGCATCTTTCTGGTTCTCTGGGGCAGAGCAGATGTGTTCACAATAAGTAGTAGAGAGCGTATTACTTCACAGTAGATGACAAATTACTCATAACACTTGCCTTTATAAGTGGAAGCATTTTACTGCTTGGTGTCTGAGTAACGGCATCCAACCATCTACCACACCTCTTCACTCTATCCTCGACTGTATTAAGTTCCTGAAACAACAAGACCTGTCAGTTTCATCACTTAGAGTACACCTGGCCATGATCACTGCTTTCCACCCTCTGTTTGATGACTTCTCAGTATTTGCACCTTCTATTTCCAAGAGATTTTTGAAAGGGCTACATAATCTCAATCCGCCACATAGGCCTATACCACCCATTTGGGACTTGGAATTGGTTCTCAATGCACTCATGAGACTGTTCTTTGAGCCCATGTCCAAATCCCCGCTCACCTTTCTGACATTAAAAAAGGTATTTTTAACAGCAACCATCGGCGAGGCGGATTAGTGAGATTGCTGCTCTCACAGCATCTCCAACCTTTACAGTATTTCACAGACACAAGGTCATCCTCTGACCCCACCCTTCCTTCCTACCTAAAGTCTACTCGGACTTTCACATAAATAACCTATAGTCCTCCCCACCTTCTGCTCAAAGCCTCATGCCTCCTGAGAGGAGGCTATACTACATATGCTGGATGTCAGAAGAGCACTTTCATTCTACGTAGACTGGACACGACCCTTCCATAAATCACAGATGCTGTTCATTTTGCAGCTCAGCGTTCCAGGATGCCACTCTCCTCCCAGCATTTCTCCAAACTGGTAACATCTTGCATCACCCAATGTTATTCATTTCAGGACAGACCTCTTCTTATACTCCCCATGGCACACTCTACTTGGGCAGTGGTGACATCAACAGCTTTTCTAAAAGGAGTCCTGCTCCAAGAAATATGCCATGTGGCTACCTGGTCCTCTAACCACACATTCATGAGGCATTATGCAATCCCTACACAGGCTGACATGGGTGCCATAGTAGACAATGTGATTCTCATCCACATGTGGCACCTAGCCGAAGCCCACCTATCACTTGTTTGGGTACCGCTGTGTAGTCACCAACAGTAGAGCACTCATGCGCTACGTCTAGACTGCATCCCTCTGTCGACAGAGGGATGCAAATCAAGCATGTCGAAATTGCTAATGAGGCCGGGATTTAAATATCCCGTGCCTCATTAGCATAAACATGGCTGCCGCTTTTTTTCAAAATGGAGTTTTTTCGAAAAAAATGGCAGTCTAGACGCGGATCTGTCAAAAATAAAGCCTTTTTCGACAGATCCTGTATTCCTCAAAAAATGAGGGCAGGGAGGGGAGCTAGCAGGCAACCTCTCAGAGAACACAGCTTTCACTCCTCAGCTGACCCAGGCTGGGATGCAGGGGAAGCATGGCATGGAACTGCTATGAAACTGTGATGTCTTTTATTTTCTATGTATGACATCTTATCTTTCTACACAGCTCTCCCTGGGCCTGATTCTGTCTTGTGGAGTAGCCCTTTTATGCTGCCCCAGTGGGATAAAAAGGTTGTAAATGACCCCCCAGAATATCCCATGTAAGGGAGCTTTCTCACCCATTTAGCACTGCTTGAGTGACCCTACCTTAGCCCTTGTCCTGCTGTAGAGGGGTGCATTGGAGACAAGCAAAGGCCAGAAAGAGATATTCAAAGGGGAGTGGTGTGTGTGTGTCCCTCTGTCCCCCTCAACAGACAATGGGCAGCAAAAGCTTAAAGCTTCTTCTGCTGTGTTCCCACAAATAGACATTCCTGCCCAGAATGCAGGCACAGGATAGTGCTACAAAAATAAATAAGAATGACACAGTACAAGTGAACTCCTGAGTGTAGGGTTCAGCAACCATTTTCTTCGCCAAGCTCAGTGTGCACAGCGTCAACACACATATATACTATGACCTCCTATGGAGACTTGACTTCTTTCTCATTTTGTCATCCTCTGAGGCTGCAACCCTGACTCGCGATGAGTAGTACTACTATTGTACTACCTCGTGTGCATGTAATGTCAATGGGCTGGCAAAGCTAGTAAGTTTCACCAGAACTCTGACAAATTTCTTAAGCCTCATTAGAGCCTCCAGGAAAACTAAGGAAGGTTATCCTAGCCCAACCTGGCAACCTAATGTTCCTAGTTCAACATTTAATAATGATTCCAAATTTGAGCATCAAATTCAGAAATTCACTCCTGTGCCCTACTGTTTTGCTAAATGAATCCTGTAAACTTAATCAGAATTATCTTCCAGTTTCCATTTACTAGCTTGCAAAAAGGCGTTAGAAGTTGATAACTGTGAAGAACACCTTCAAAGAAAACCCCTAAAATAAACCATCTAATTTATAAGCAGTTTGATTGCTCAATTTTGGAAAAATTCTCCATCCTCTACTGATTATTAGAACATTCACATTGGATAGGGTTAAAAAAAAAGAGATAAAACCCATATGCATCAAAGCCAAATCCACTCACTAAGGGGATGTCTACACCCCTTAAGATATGGGATAAGATCAAATTAAGATATGCAACTTCAGCTATGTTAATTGCCTTCAGCTATGTTAAGTACTTTAACTCAACTTTTGGCGCTGTTCACACTGCAAGAAGTCGAAGGGGAGAACACTCTCCCTTTGAATTCCTTTTCTCCTTGTGGAAGCAGGACTACTGGCATCGACTGGAACGCCCCCTCTCAGTTTGAATCAGTGTGTCTTCACTAGACCCGTAATTCAAACTCTGGAAGATCGACAGAGGCAGCTTCGATCTTCTCTACAGTGTAGATGTACCTAACTGATGTAGGTGAGGAAAAAGTTCCCCTGTGGGCAAGTTATTCCATAATTGTTACTCTGGAGTTTCTTGCATCTTCCTCTGAAGCATCTGATACTGGGTGAGGTGAATCAAGGATGGGAATTCTATATTCCCACTAGCCTGTAAGGAACTCCGTTTCCCCTAGGTATCTGGTTTTCCGCTGGAATGCGTGGTGAAAAAAGGATCCTGGTGGCACTGCAGCCTGGATCATTAAAAGTCCAGTCAGTGGCACACCAGGAGCTCAAGGCTAAGGCAGGCTACTTCCTGCCCTGGCTTCAGGGATGATCAGGGTGGGAAGGCTCCATATGCTGCCCTCGCACCCACAGGCACTGATCCCACTGCTTTCACTGGCCAGGAACAGCGACCAATGGGAGCTTCAGGAGCAGCATCTCTGAGCATGAGGGCAGCAGGTGGAGCGTCGCTGGTCACCCGCCATGCACCTGGGAGCCACAGTAAGCATTGCTGGGATCCCACCCCCCACAACCTCTTTGCCCGAGCCTGGATTACTCTCCTGCATCCCAAACACCTCATTCCTGGCCCCACACCAGAGCCTACACTCCCAGCTGGAGCCAGCATCCCTTCCTGAACTCTGAACCATTGTGTATGTCTAGACTACATGGCTCCGTTGACGGAGCCATGTAGATGAGTTTACTAGACATAGGAAAATGAAGTGGCGATTTAAATAATCGCCGCTTCGTTTACATCAAAATGGCCACCGCGCTGTGCCGATCAGCTGTTTGGCGGCACAGCGGGGCAGTCTGGACGCTCCGCGGTCGACAACAGAAGCCTTTGTTGAGCGCTCCGGTAAACCTCATTTCACAAGGCATAACGGAGCGGTCGACAAAGGCTTCTGTTGTTGACCGCGGAGCGTCCCAGACTGCCCCGCTGTGCCGCCAAACAGCTGATTGGCACAGCATGGCGGCCATTTTGATGTAAATGAAGCGGCGATCATTTAAATCGCCGCTTCATTTTCCTATGTCTAGTAAACTCATCTACATGGCTCCGTCAATGGAGCCATGTAGTCTAGACATACCCACTGAGTCCCAGACTGAAGCTGCCTCCTGTACTCAATGCCCTCCTCCCCAGCCCCACCACTGAATCTGCATTCCCAGCAGAAGCCCTCGCTCCCCCTTTTACCCCGCCAGCCCTCTGCTCCAGCCAGGTGAAAGTGAGTGAGGGTTGGGGAGAGTAAGTGATAGTGATGGAGGAATGGAATGAGAATGGGTGGAGCATTGATGAAGGGGTAGGGCAGAGGTCTTTCCTGGCACAGAAGTTAAGCTAACTGGTTTGTAGTTTCCTGGGCTGTCCTTATTTTTGTTTTCAGATAGCCAATGGCTCACTTATCGCCTCAGTCAACTCCTTGAATATTCTAGGATGCATCTGATAAGGCCCTGGTGATTTGAAGACCTCTAGCTTTTCTAAGTAATTGTTCTTTTCCTGTTGTAACTTCTGAACCTACAATTTTCTTCAGCATACACTATGCCAGGTGCCCAATCGCCACCAACCAGTAAGCACCTCTGCCATTTCCTCAGTTTCTGTTTTCAACTCTTCATAATAGTGAGTCTCTGAAACTTGATATAACATATTTCACTCCTTCACTGGTATACGGAGGCTACCTCTATACTTACCGCACTGGAGATCAATCTTCTGGCATTCAATATAGCGGCTCTAGTAAGGACCCGCTGAATCAAATGCTGATGGCGCCCCCGGTTGGTGCCAGTACTCCTCGATTCACAAGGAATAAGAGAAGGCCATAGGGGCATTTGATACCATTGACCTCCCACTGTGGAGATGGCACCAAGCTCGGCTTAAGGTACCTCAACTCCAGCTACGTTGTTTATTGTTTATGTATCTTGGAGTTGCCTGCCTAGCTGACTTTTTGGGTCTAGTTTAGACCTGGCCTGAAAATACCCCATAAGGGATCTTACTTCTGGATCACCACAAGCCCTTTTCCCAAGAGGAACTGGAGGCAGGTGGGCCTGATTTCTCTCTCACTCACACCGCTATAGAAGAGCATAGGGCCTTGGCCCCACATCTCGCTGCTTCCCTCCTCTCCTCAACGTTGCGCTGCCTCCTTCATCTCGCGGCGTTGAGCCCAGGCGCTACCCGAAAAATTAGAGGGGGCGTCCCAGCTCTAAGGCGCTTTGCCTCTTTAAGACGCTCCTGCCCAGGCTGCATACACGTGGCCGCGGAGGGGAGGGGAAGGGGGAGCCCGGGGCTGCTGCTAGGGGCTCCCGGATCCATCGGCTCCTCGCCCGGGGGGTGTCAGCGCCCTGCGCCTGGTGCGGTAGTGGCGGTGGGCGCAGGAGGCCCGCGCCGGGGTAAGTGGGGGCGCGCAGCGGGGCGGAGGGGCAGCCGCCGGGCTGGCCCCGAGGCGGCTCTGCGGCCATCTTACTGAGCAGCTCCCCAGGAGCCAAGGAAGTTTCTTACCGCTCATCGCAGCGGGGGTGCCTGCGGAAAGGCTGAAGGGGGCAATGAACCCCAGGCAGGGCAGCGCGAGCAGCGAGCGCAATGGGCTGCCGCGCGCGGCCCGCTCCTGCCTCAGTGACCCACCAGCGGGGCGCCGCTCTCCCCCCTTTCCCTCTCGCTCCATGGGCTGCACGGGGGCTGCGGCATCTTGGCTCCCCCCTCGGCCTGCCGCCACCCCCAACCTAGAGCTGAACTCCGCAGCTTTGAATGAGCTCCCTGCGCCCCCATGCGCCATTACAGGGGTTCCCCTGCTCTCCCCAACTGTGTCCCCTCGGTTCTGCTCCTTTAGACCAGTGCTGCGGCATACTGGCTCTTCCCACGTCTCGCTCTCCTGCCCTCCACCCCCAGCTCTGCTCCCTAGCTCCAGCCTGTCTTGCAGGCAGTACAGAGCTTCCCAGTGACCTGCTTCTACACTCAGGGACCCAGCCTTGTAGCATGATAAGTGTTTTCCACCTTTCTTCTGCTTTCCCTTCAGAGGTGTGCTTCAGCCTTGCAACACTTCGCCCTCTTAGATTTTTTTTCTTCCTACTTTGAATAGTGTGCCGTCTGGCAACTGTAAGTGAGATGTTAGTTGGCAGTTCTCATGTATATCGCTAGAAAGCGAGATCCCCAGTTAGCTGTCTAATGTTCCTTTGGGGATACAGCTTCTGTTTCCATACAGTACTGGTAACATGCTTATGCTTGTTTAGGTGTATATTTCCTATTATAAAAGTCTAGAAGGAATCCTTAAATCGGACTGACTTTGAAAAGCTAAAGGATGTCAATATCCTGGCATATTATCAACACATTTCATAGTGGCTGACATCAAAATCCCATTTAAAAGCTGACTTTTGTTGATGTCTTAATAGAAGGATTTTAAATCTTAGACCACAAGCGTCTGTTAGAAATTAAAGGATATGCTAGAAGTTAGCTTCTCTCTGTCTGCAGCATTCCACATGTCCAAATAAAGTGCTAACTAATGGTTCTTATCAGCCCCTTATAACTACTCAGTCTTTAGATGCCACTAGACCAGTGGTCCCCAACGTGGTGCTCACGGGTGCCATGGTGCCCGCTGGGGCATTTATGTGTGCCCACCTAGTGACCAGGGCCAGCCCGAGCCATTCTTGCGCCCCAGGCGCACAGCGCATGCGCGGCCCCCGCCCCAGGCGCGCAACACATGTGTGGCCCTACCCCCGGGTGCCTGGCAGCCTCAAAAGGTTGGGGACCACTGCACTAGACTGTTGTTTTAAAGTTTTTCCTGTTACAGACTCATTCTACTATCCCTCTGAAGCTTATCTACTCACTTTTTTCTTCCTTCCATTCAATTTTTTTTTTCCTTCTCTCCCTCCTCCTCTCTTCCTCCCTCCCCCCCCCCCCCCATTCCCCTTATTTATCCTTGGATCTGGACTGCCAACACTTCGGTCATCTGAAGACGTGGGTTGCACCCACCAAAGCTCATGATACCATTTACATGTTTTGTTAGTCTTTAAAGTGCTACCAGACTGTTTGTTGTTTTTTAAGTATTTCCTGTTACAGACTAACTTGGCTATCCCTCTGAAGCAAATAAAAGTATTCAGTCTGACTCTCCTCTCATTTGCCCTGATGTGACTATAACTTCAGTGAAGTCACAGGCCCATACCCTTTTTAAGGGCTAAACTCTCATTTATCCTGATGTGAATCCATAGCAATTCCATTAGCGCCATGCCTTTAGGATTTTTTGGAGGGGAAGGGATGTTTCTCTTCTCCTCCCACACACACATGCTCATAGGGTACCATGATGATAGCAGTATAAAATATACATTAGACTAGATTTTAAGGCACATTGAGAGGGAAGTAAATACTTCTCTTTAATATTGGTGACTGCTTTATCTGAAATTTATTTTTAAAGGGATGCTGTCAACACATTTTTATAAATAGATTTTCTTTAAAAAAAGCTTTAAAATAAGTTTCTTTTAAAGAACCAGTTGTTATTCAATTTAAAAAAATATCCACTGTGAAAGTTTTTCTGTTCCTTTGTTTGATGTTTATTTTTAGCAAGGAAGGAAACTGACTTAAGGTACTGATCCTGCAAATGTATCTAGTTAGGCCAGTCCCTGCATGCCTGCAGAGAAAGTTGAAGAATTAGGTACTAATAACTGGCCCTTCAAGCGAACAGTGATTGTTTGACAGCACTCCATGTATTGTCAAAAACGTGAACAAATCAGAGATGGGGTGGATTTAAAATGATTTTTGCTACCTTTTTCAGTTAGAGCTATATTAGGTGTTGCTTGGATCTATAGGAGGTAGACAGCGTTCAGAGTGAAATGTGACTTTCAAGTTGATGGTGCCTCTTTGAATTAAGAAAATAGGGTCATTTTATAATAAAAGAAGATTGGTCTTCTGCCAACTATTCCCCCCCATACTGGTTTCCAATAAATTAAGCTTGTTGGTGGCACTTAAATGTTTCTGGCATTCTCAGCTCTACAGCCTCAGAACCACATGTGTATTTGATGTCAAGTTGACACTTGTGTTTTCCTGGCCAAAGCAATTAGTTGGATGTCAGTGGCAGAACACTATTAAAAACAAAGTACAGCTGCTCCCCGACTTACGGCCACCTCCACTTACAACCATCCGCACTTACAACCAAAGCGGTCGTAAATGTGGATCCGAGTTACAAACGGCAATCCGCGCTTACGAACAGCACGGTCGCCAAGTAACTCTATGGGATCCGAGTTACGAACAGTTCGAGTTACGGACGAAGTGTTGGTCCATAACTCATTCGTAACTCGGAGAGCGGCAGTATTTCGTAGTTCTTATGGCAATGCAACTATCAAATGTGTCTCAGTGGGGGGAGAGTTTGAATCAACAGTCTTGCATGAGCACAGAAATAACAAGGGATGAGGGATAAGCACAGCGTGTCCACTACAATAGAGGAACCTGTGTATAGCACTCCAGAGTGGCTTGCAAGCAATGGATGGCAAGGCCATGGTCTGCCTGCTTCCTATGCTCTCTGTTGCCTCTTGAAATTCCTTTCCCAGCCTGCTGTCTGTGAAACTAGAATGATTTAAAATACAGTAACCGAGTGTTAACAAGATTGTAGGCCATATGACTTGCTGTATATGAATCTTTTTTTGAGAACAGTAAATACTGTTTCTGAGGCTCCCTGGGTTAAAATTAGAGCTGTGTGTCTGGGCAGCCAGAAGAGAAAACTGAGTGATTTATCAAAACCATTTTAAATATTGTCTGCCCCTCTGTAAGGTGAAATATTGTCCCAGAGCAGACAGGCTACATGGACCCCTCTATATCACTTAGCTCCTACTTTCTGACTTGGGAAATTACTTAAACTGTTGCTTCATTTTATGCATGTGAATAGACCCATTGAATTCTTTGGGGGCAAGTAACCTGCTAAAAGTTGAGCACATGCTTAAGTAGTTTGGCTGACTGGGGGCCTTACAAGCCACTGAACTATGGCTCCTCATTTTGGGGGTGAATTTTCACCCTTCTGGGGTAAGCCATGATCTCGGTGTGTTATAGTTTAAGATGCATATATCTCAGTTATTGTACGAAACCTCTGAAGCAGTAGGAAGGAAGTTGAAGGTACAGTACAACATGCACTTATTAAATGTGCTTTAAAAAAATTATTTTCTCTAGCCCACAAACACTTCATTTTGGGGCTACATTTTCGGAAAGGTGTATTTATCTGGCCTGTGCAAAAATGGGAAGTGAGTATCTATTTTGATGAGCAATTGTGTGTACTGTAAAGTTTTTGACAGGTGACATTTAAGAACAACCAACTCTTGTATGCCAATGGTCAGCTTCGTCGTGGGCCTATGAGTAAAATTTTAACTTTGTCATCATTGGTTTTCCAGCTGGATACTTTGATTTATGGAGTTATGCAAAGCAAAAGCAGTGGTGTTCTGTTTTCTTTATACTGCTCTCTGAGGGTATGTCTAGGCTACATGACTCCGTCGACGGAGCCATGTAGATGAGTTTACTAGACATAGGAAAATGAAGCAGTGATTTAAATAATCGCCGCTTCATTTACATCAAAATGGCCGCCGCGCTGTGCCGATCAGCTGTTTGGTGGCACAGCGCGGTAGTCTGGATGCGCCGCAGTCGACAAGGGAAGCCTTTGTCGACTGCTCCGGTAAACCTCATTTCACGAGGCATAACGGAGCGGTCGACAAGGGTTTCCCTTGTCGACCGCAGCGCGTCCAGACTACCGCGCTGTGCCACCAAACAGCTGATTGGCACAGCGCGGTGGCCATTTTTATGTAAATGAAGCGGCGATTATTTAAATCGCCCGCTTCATTTTCCTATGTCTAGTAAACTCATCTACATGACTCTGTCAACAGAGCCATGTAGTCTAGACATACCCTAAATGTAGAGAGAAGCATCTCCTTGCTGCTGCCTATTGCAAGGGCTGCTACAAAGTAGCTATCATTTTGAATTTAATTTCAGATAAACTCAGTTACAGAGTGAGTATTTCTCCTGCTGACTGCGCATTTGTTCTTTCTTTCAACATTGTTGTTTTTCTTAATCTGAAATAAAACAAACAAAGCCAGAGAAATATGTCTCGTCTTTGTGGGAATCCATAACTGGCACCCAGTTTTAGCTGAACAGTTCATGGTAGAGCTGTGCAAAACATTTGCACCAAACTTATTCAAGCCAGGCATGGATTTGGTGTTTGCTGCAGTTGTTCAGCTCCGCCCATAAATGTCATCGGGTTCCTTAAGCTGTTGATAGAAACATCTCTCCACAAAGAGCCCTGCGTCTTCCCCCTTGGATTCCAGTGTTGCCTATTTGTCTTGTACCAGCCAGGCTAAAAAGGGCAGCTGAGCTCATGGAATAAAGATGGGGAAATGGCAATGAAAAACTAGGACACCCAAAACCAAGTACTCTTTTTCCATTCCTTTCTGTTTCTCCCTCCCCACCACGATGTAGCTAACGCTACCACCTCTTTCAAACAAGAAATTAAACTTGGAATGAGACTTGATGCAGTCTGCAGTTCAGCAAACTGTAAGGTTACCCTGTAGAACTCTCCACTTAATTCCCTTTAGTGCTACAGTCAAGCTATGTGGGAACGAATAGTTTCTGTTTGAAGTCCCAATTGCTAGCACTTCTGCAACAGCACTTCAAAAAGAGAAGCTGATGCTTTCCAGCCCAGGCCACCCCACCAGACAATCTGCTTGGCTGCTCAAGTGTAGACTTAGAAAGCTGAACTCGGAGCCATATTAAGGCTCTGGATTGAGTTTCTTGATTGAAAAGGGGAAATCTAGGGGGAGGATGAAAAGGGGAGGCTTGTGTGAAGAATGAGTGACAGTTTAAAACTGTTTTTTCCTCCCTCTCTATCGCTATTCACTTAAGTCCAGCCCTCTGATGATGTGCTGAAGAGGGCTGGGCAGAGGGGTTGGGGAAAGGAGGACTTGCAAGAGCTTCTTCCTAATAATCCACCTTCAAAAAGAAGGGAAAGTTGAGTAATTTCCCAGCTTCCAGTGGAATTGCCTCATTTCTGGAGATTACTAGATATTTCCTGCTAAAGGGGACTTAATGCTGTTTCTGAAGAAACAATATTTTGCCTTTGAATTAACTTTATCAGATACAGTAATTCCTCATTTAACACTATAAATAGGTTTCAGAAAATGATCGTGTTATGTGGGGTCAATTTTCCCATTGAAAATAATGGAAAAGGTGGGGGTTTGTTGGGACTGGGACATAAGGTTGGGGGAAAAAGGGGACTGGGTTACAGCAGGGAGGGGAGGTGTTTGGCTCTGGGGAGGGAAGGAAAGGGGAGGAGAGGGGAGGGGGATTGGGTTGGGAGTATGCCCCTGTGATGGGTCTGCCGGGACCCGCACTGCGTCCAGCGAGGGGGGGGGGGGTCGCTGGGGAACGGCGTGGCGAGCGGTGAACCCTCCGCCGCTTTGCAGGGAGGCAGGGGAAGCTCTGCGCAGCCGCCGGCGATGGGCCGGCTGGGGAAACCCAGCCACCGGCCTGCAAGCGGGGGCGGAGGAGAGGGGGCAAGGTGTCTGGCGAGGGGGAGTCAGCGGGGAACGGTGCGGCAAGCGGCGAACCCTCCGCCACTTTGCAGGGAGGCGGGGGAAGCCCCGTGCAGCCACCAGCAACAGGCCAGCTGGGGAAATCGTGTTATTCCAGGGATGGTCGTGTAATTCAAAAAAGTTCCCTAATAAAAAAATTGTGCTATCGCGAAAACGTGTTAAGTGGGCACGTGTTAAATGAGGAATTACTGTAGTTGGTGTGTGGTTTTCCCCCCCCCCCAAAAAAAAAAGATATCCCAGTGGAGCTTGCTGTCTAGATTTCCCTTGCTCTCGCTCTTGATGTACACCATCCTGTTCAGTGGTGGTAACCATTTCCAGCAAAGTGCCTTGATAGATGGCTGTTTTGGCTTGTTTTCCAGGTGGTGTTGCCTCCCTTCTGCTTTTGAGACTCTGGTTGAAACTTGGACTCCATTGACATCAATGGAGTCAGGCTATCACTCTTCATCTTTAAATAAGAAAAGAAATCTATTTCCCCAGGCCCTCAAACCCAACATATATCTGCCACAACATGGCACAATGGGAGATTTTCGTAGGATTCTCTCCCCCCCCCCCCCTTTTTGTTTTGTTTTTTGGTTTTTAAAGCATATTGGCAACTTATTTCTGCAGATGCCTTTTCTGACCCTTTTCAATTTGCTCCAAGCCCCATTATTTTTAACATCCATATTGCAATAGCACCTAGAGATCTTAACCAGGTCAGGGCCCATTTCTGCTACACACTGTATAAACACAGTGTTTGTACCAGCATTAAGGCTCTTGGTGCAATTTCTTTAATTTCAGGGGGATAGTATTTTAATAAAAGAGAAAATGGTTGAAATGGGCTAAATGATATTATGAGAAACCTACAAGAAAGGTCTCCAACCTATTTCCTTTAAAATATATAAAATACCCATTTTTTGTGGTGAAGCCTCCATTATTACCATTGGGTGTTGGTGCATGGCTGCAACTAACCAGTCAGATATGACCTCCATTCTGCTAGTGTCTAGCTGACTGGACACACTCCTCTGCTTTTCCCTTTTTACTGACCTTAGCTCTCTTAGTTACAATTTATGTTAAGCTTTTTATCATGCCTTTGGTATGTTCTCTTTAGTACAATGCAATTTCTTGTTACTCAAAGCCATGAAGCTGAATTTTATTTAGACTTATGAATATGTATGTAACCTGTGGAGTGAATGTGAAGTATGAATGAGGAATGCTCAACCAAAATGGCAGTTTAGGATCCGTGACCTTTTAAGGCAAAAAAAGACCCTGCAAGCAGATAAATTAACTGAGAAGCGGCCAGAAAATATCTCTGTCTCGGACAAGATGTAACATCACAGCAAAAACCTGGGATCAGCCCAGAGAAGTAAAGCCTCCTGCAGATCCGAAGAGATCTCCCAAGAAACATCATGGTCGAGTCTCTGGGAAGCTGATGCCTGGCCACCACTTCAGCCACCAGCGAAATCAAAAGTAATCTACACCGCACTTGCAGGCCGCCTCCAAACTGCCAGCATGAATGGTGTGTGAGTGTGAGAGAGAGTATCATCTTTCTCTTAAGGATCTGTACTAGTAAACAACCCCAAAAGCAATAGTGCTCCAGCCCACCCTTTGTCCGGGTTTATTCCTCGGCAGGTCTGAGGAAGTGCAACAATAACATTGCCAGGAAAGTCCTATCGGTCAGTCAGAACAAGGCTTTGGATAATCAAGTGTATTCAGCCAGGCTCTGCTTAAATTTATGGCAAGCAGAAGGGTATAAACAAAGGGAAACCACGCTGGTTTTTGCTCTATAGGAATACTTTTTACTACATGAAAAATTAAAATGTGTCTAGGGAAAGATAGCTTTTCTTTTCAATCAGTGGAAAGATACTGACTGAATAAACAAAAACCATTTAAAAGTCAAGCTCTTCTTAAATAGTTTGCAGTGGAGTCTCTTAATAAAAATTGGATTTGACTTTCTCCATTTTGTCATACCACCTGTTTTGCCCAGTGGGGGAAGGAATGTAGTCTCCTCGAAAGCAAATGTGTGGGATTTAAAACTCATGGGTGCTTTCTCTCCCTCTGCCACTAACTTGATGTTTGATATTGGTCAAGCCACATAACTACTTTGTGCCTCAGTTTACCTTATAGTAGTTCAGGACAGCGATACAGTAAATTCGGGACCACTGTTGTAGCGTCCTGACAGGTCTCCTGCTGCGTCTGTGATGATAAACGTTCGGCTGCATGCATTTTTGTATGCTCCCTCAGTATATCGTGCCAGCTCTGTGTTGGTAGCTAGCATAATAGATTTCACGAGAGCTCCCAAAGACCACAGACTCAGATAAGATGCGAAGGTGCCTAAGTTAGGTTTATTGTTGAATGAAGTACGTTAATAGTTGTCAGTAGCCAGATGGCCTCTGAGCCCCTACATATTTATACCCGACACAATGGACACGGCTCAGTTGTTAGTACGGATTTCACTATTGCCCCCTAGGCCGGCCAAAGAATTAAGTCGAGGTACCCCAATATTTATAGACAGAAATGAACAATCTATGATATTCACTGTACTTATCCTCTTATGCACTGATGACACGTTTGGTACCTCCCCTTGTACTTTCCTCCAAAGCATTCCTATTCACTACTCATTGTTACGCTTACACTCTTGTTTCAAACTATTTTATCATGTACTCAGCTGGGTGTCCTTGTACTGATGAAATGTATTTATGTAGTTCATTTTTTTTTTTTTAAATCAGTGCTAGCAGTTCTAGTGCGGAGACACTGACTTGCAGGCAAACATCTGCTTTTAACATGGCCTGTCCGTTACTCATAGTATAACTCTTACTTTGGTTCAAGCACCGGGCCCATGCTTCAGGCTCTTTCTTTCTCCTACATTCCCTGACTTTTTTGGGTTTTTCTATGAGGAGAATGTTTACTCATCATCCCGGAAGAACATAATGCATGGACTGAAGGTGACCCAATGAGCTCAACACTGTTACATAGCTATTTTTCTTTGCTATTTACATATTTATGCCCCATCTGTCCCTTAGTTTGCACACTCCCTTGTTTGACTGATAGCAGACTTGTCAATTGTGTTAAGTCCCGTATGGTGGGCCTGCGGATATTAGGCTCAGGACTTTGGTTGAGGAATGTAGTTTCATGATTGAACCTTGGAGCACTGCCAGATAAGCAATATATGTGGATATGGTGTATATATTTGTATGTAGTGTATGTGGACATACAGGTATTTGTACCTATGACACCACCTTATAACCAAGCATAATTATATAAATAAATAAATATGATGTGGTAGCTTGTGTGGTATTTTTTTTTTGTTTTGTTTTTTAATTTAGTGCAATGATAGGAACACACTCCTGTTAGGGTTTTTACAGTTACCATTACTAGTTATAGGCTGAGTATTTTGCTATACTGGGATAAGCATTGTTATAGCGTGTCCCCCAAGACTACATGTGTAAGAAGTAAAACAGAAAATTGGAGTAGTGACATTACAAATGAGGCCTTTATGTATAATTGGTTACCTCACAGTACTGTCCATTTATGTTATAGGTTACTTTTCCTGCTGGTTGTTGCTGTTTGGTATAAGCTTTGCTGGGCAGAAAACAGGAATAGCTAGTTTCTTTGTTCCATTGGAAACACTGCTTTGTGATACACCAGTAGTTGACATAGAGCCAGGTTTGTTTGTTTGTTTGTTTGTTTTGGATGTTGTTTTTTAGATAACCTAGTGAATGGATAGTAACCATTTTATTAAATGTTTTTGTGTCAGGATTTAGTATTGGTGCCCAGATACTGAACAGGATTGTTTTTGAATAATATGTGCTTTAGTTAGGAAAAGTGGGTTGTGCTCACGAAAGCTCATGATACCATCTACATGTTTTGTTAGTCTGGTAGCATCTTAAAGACTATTTGTTGTTTAAGTCTGACCTTAAATTGTGAGTTATGCTAACAGTGAATTTGTTTGTTTAATGTATAGATACTGTGCAACTTTTTGTTTACCACTTTGTTTTTGATGTTGTTTAGCAATATTATGCCTATTATAAATTATGTACATCAATAATACAATACAGCAATAATACAGTGATACAGAAGTACTACTATTCACTTTACACAGTGGCCAACTTTAAGTTAACAGTGATTTCTATCTGAGTGCCAATTTAAATGTACATATATAGTAGACTGAGGCTCTTATTTATGAAACATTTCCTTTTTCTCGATACTTGAACATTTCTTCACTGTATACCCATTATCTTCTGGTGTCTTTATGGTGAGATATCTTCTGGTATCTGTAGGATGCAACCTTAAATGGCTTAAATTAATTAACAGAATAAACATTTTGTTTGTTTGCTTGTTTTATATTTAAGCCTGTTGAAATATTTAATTAGCTTTATGCATAAATAGTTGTTTAAAAAACAATTTAACTACAGCAATTTTATAACTATATTTAAAAAATGCAAACAAATTTATAAAAATTAAGATTTTGTTAATATCACATTTACCTACTGAGGTTTCCCCTAACATTTTTGTTTTTTTGAATAAAAAACCCTGTAATTAATTAATTAGAGATTTTTTGGTTTGCAATTGCATTATTTGTTGAGGAAGAAATATATGGACATATATTAATGAAACCTTTTTGAACTTTGCAAAAATGGTATTAATAATATTATGATTATACCCCAAACATGATATTAAAATAGTGTGGTACCACTTATAGTGTGTTTTTTTTTTTTTTTTTTTTTTTTTTTTTTTTTGCGGGGTATAAAATTGACTTTTGTTACAACAAAATGAAATGTATAAAATAGTTACGTGACATACAGCATACAACACAGGACAACATACATGACATATAGTACAAACTTACAAGTCTAGCATTAAGACAAATACCACAAAACAAACACATGCATAAAATACAATCTTGCGACAGCTGATTCATGGTTATTTTTTAGCTGGACCCAGCTTTTTCTGATTTTCTGAAAGAAAAAGAATATGTTTCACCCTTTGGGAGTGGCAGATTATTGCTTAAAATACTCCTTTATTTAACAAACATTCTTGCTGATTCCCCTGTTTTGCCTGCAAATACCCTGTAAAATGAATTCTAATACTTCACAAGTGTTCTAGAAAGCTTAATTTAATCAAGGAGTTTTAAGAATTAGAGCGCCACATACATACAACAGTCAATACAGATTGGAGTGTTTTGATATTTATCGTTAGTTCTATACCAACTCAGACTGTCCTCTCTAATAATCCAACAATCTATTTCTATTTTAAAGGGTGTAAACATTTTGTTTTTATTTCTTCACATAAAGTACTTAATATTTGTTGCATTTATTATTCTTAAGGATTACAGATGCATTAAGTCTTAAGTGGGATGTTTGCTTTTGGGGGTTTATAGAGTCATGTTGTATAAAATAGTCAAAAAACCAAAATTGCAGGTTTTACAGCAACTGTGTTGCATGCAGCTCCTTAAGACAAAGAGGGGGCTGTGTATGCAGTACTGTAATGTCCAAGCTTGAGTATATGTTGTTTAAGGGATCAGTTGTCAGAAAGCTGTATAAATAACTACTGATTATTTTTTGGTGATCTAAGAGGGAACACTTCCTCTCCCCCTCCCCCACGACTTCAGCTAAATGTGAAATTAATACCAATCTGTGCATTAATAAAAACAACACAATTCTGCATATGTTAAACTGTTTGGTCTAGTGCATATACCTATGTCTTTTGACCTGTTTGTATTCCTGCCCAAGGAGTATTCATTATTTGTCCCAAGGCAATTCTCTAGGTTATTTCAAAATCTTTTTTTTTTTTTTTTTTTTAAGATCTATTTTATATTGCAAAATAACAGAAAAAAATCTGTTCACTTTTAAATTTGACAATAACATCAGGTTAGTCACATAGAATCAGTAGTGATCAATGGACAGAGAATCATAAGATACACTTGTGATAAGAAGCAAAATGTAATCTAAAGTCTTTTTTTAATTAAAAAGGAAATCTGAATGTATCTCAGCAAACTGACTTTTCTATACTGCAGTATCTCAGCTGCCAGTGTAACTTCTTGGACTCATTTGTAAACTTGTTTAATCTCCCACACGCTGTCTAGTTGATATGGTTTCAATTTCTGACAAAAGCCAGTAGACCAACTGTTGGTCATTTTTTAATGATATCATCCAGGAATTAACCTTTTGGCTAATTATCATTGCCTTGATTTTGGCCATAAATCTTGATATAACAGACTCCTATTCTTGCTTTGCTAAACATGATTAAAAGGTAAATTTTCTAACTGAGCTTCCTTTGGAAAGGTGAATTGAGTGAGTGGCTTTTGTAATAGGCTGGCTGTTTTATTTCAGTACTCTAAGTGCCCAGACTCTCATACGGTTGTGTACACATGAAATTTAATTCTCAGACTGGGATATTTTGTACTGCATCTTTACCCCTTTAAGACTTGTGATTTCACCACTGAAGAACTTCTAATAAAAAATATTGAAATCTTCACATCCTTTCAAGCTTTTTACAAAAAAAGTGTAGTACATTTGAAATTACAAATCACTGCACAATGTTGTCTGAGTTAATACAGTTTTTGTTCTGAGGACAATTTTCTTATGATCAAGGCATTTTAATGGATGTGAATTATTAATATCTTTGAGTTCATAATTTTGTAATACTGCAGTTTTTGTTGGTTCTTGAAGTTTGATTCTGTTCTGACAAGTGACTATGTAAAAATGGCACCTTGTTACCAAACAGACCTAATGCTACCAGTGTGTATTCACAAGCACCATTCCTCACTTCAGTGATTAAAATACATTTTTACTAATTTTTCACACTTGTTCACCATCGAGAGAGAGAGACCTGTATTTACTAAATTCCAGATTATGGTTTAATCACTTACACCAGTGAAAATCCATGCCAATAGGATTGGTTGCCTGGTATTTCTAAAGACGTATGCTTGGTAAAAATAGCAGCTTGGTAAATTTATTTTATTTCCCAGAGCAGGGAATTGAATAGATTTGTTTCATCCAGAGCATCAAAGAGGACCTTTTAATTATCCCTTGATCCCTTGGATAGTCTGTATATAGAAATTTAAAGATAAGAAGCCTTGAATTATTTTTATTTCTAGATTTTCATTTACATGTGCTTAAATAAAATGTAAAGGCTATATTGCTAGTAAAGAGCTGTTTTTATCTAGTTTAGTGTCAGCAGAAAGGCTGATGAAAGCTGACCAGTGTTGCGTGTCAGTAGATGAACAATAGTGAAAGAAGTGACCGGCAAACTACAGAGGGAGGGAATCTCACAGATTAGCACAGACCCTGAAGGGTTTTCGCCTTCCTTTGCAGCAAGGGGCATGGACCACTTGCATGTTAAACTAGTGTAAGTGATAGCTTCTCTGTAACTTGAAGTCTGTAAATCATTATTTGGGGACTTTAGTAGCTCACACAGGTTACAGTTCTATTACATTAGGGGGGGGGTAAATTTCTGTGGCCTGCAGTTTGCAGAAGATCAGACTAGATGATCATGATTGTCCCTTCCGGCCTTAAAGTCCATGAGACTGTATTTTAAATCTCATTGTTAATATGGTTTAAACCTCAGTGTTCTTAAAATACCGAGTGCAAATGCATGACACTGTATGAATAGTTAGGAGTTTCATCTATATTTAATCAAGACCCAAATTCCTGACACTTGTTCTTTTAGAACCAGCCATGCAGCAAAATGAAAATAATGGAGAACAGAATTTCAAAAGATATGAAGCTCATTTCATTCACATAGTTAAAGTTTGGTAGTTCATAACAATAAGCAGTGAGAGAACACCAGGTTTATGTATAATTTAGAAGCTTTTACGAGTGAAATGTCAGATTTATCTTAGTCAAATATGACTGAAGTGTATTGCATGAAAAAATGAGAGAAGAACTTACATATACAGTAAAACTCTAATAGTCCGGCATCCAATAGTCCGGCACTCCTGATAGTCCGGCATCAAAATGGCAAGAGCCTAGTAAGTGAGCTTTGGCAAAAAATGAGTCACAAGGTAACAGCGGCAGCAGCTGAACTGAGCAAAAAGGGTAAAAAAGGCTTAAAAAAACCTAAAACATTACAGTATACGGTATACAGTATGTACAATAAAAAGGGTTAAGAACACTTTATATACAGTATATAATGTATACAGTATATATATAACCTGCTTATAGTACCTCCTGATAGTCCGGCATATCTGATAATCCGGCACCACCTAAATCCCATAGGTTCCGGATTATCGGAAGTCATAAAAAATATGATTTTGTTGTCTACAGGTTGGATCTTCTTGATCCAGCACCCTCGGGACCTGACCGGTCATGGACAAAGGAGTTTGCCACCATGGGGAGTGGGGGGGGGGCACCAACCTCCTCACTGGGCTCCTCTCCCTGGCCCCACTGGCTTTGCTGCACCACTGGGCTTCGGTGGCCCCACAGGATTTGCTTCCTAATGCCCTGCTGGCTGCGGGCTCTGCTGCCCTGCCTGCCACGGCACCCTCTGCTACTGGGGCTCTCTGATCTAGCAATATCAGTAGTCATCTGGACCACAAATGTTGCCAGACGAGAGAGTCCCGGACCACAAGGATCAAACTCTAGATTTACACCCGTGTAACTCCACTCAGAATCAGGATCAAATCCATTAAAGTCCATGAAGTAAGAGAATCAAGCTCATCATTTTGAGGCAAGGCTGCCCTTAAATTTAAAGGATGCTTTGTAAAATCTGTTTAATTAGGCACTTGTGGGGTTATGTTCCAAAAACTTAAGAATAAAAGGGCATGAACTTTATTTGAAAATTACTTTTCTTCCGTTGCAGGATCCTTTACTTAAGTCATTAAATGAACCTTCTCGGTAGCCCATCTGTGCTACTGGAAATACCATTAAGTATGAACCTGGCCTCTTTCAGAAAGCATTGCAAGAAGCACCTCTTTGCCTGGTGTGCCTCGATAATTGAGCAGAACACTTAAGCATTCACTTTTAGCACACCTAGTGAAGTGCTCTGTTGGATTAAGGCCCACATCTTGGTTTTCTAACTGCCTTGCAAAACTGCATGTATCATGAAAGCAGAGTGTTTGGTCTCTTTCACTGAGACCTTGAAAATGAGAGAAAGAGACACAACATGCTACATTCTACCCGCATTGAAGTGATAGCAAGATTTGGCCCAGTAAAAAAAAAAAAAAAATTACTTGTCACAAGACAACCCCAAAATATTCTGTTTTTCTTTTCAAGCCCTTGAACATCATCTTCCGTTACCATAAAATTTCCCAACCCTTCACAGTTGCTATCTCTCAGTATTCCATGTTGTAGATGAACTCACCTTTTCCGTTATTCAGCCCAGACTAGTGTCATTCCAGACAATATGAGCCTATCCATGCCATGAAGTACAGGAATGAGACAGTGTCATATTCTCGATGGATCTGCACTTTCACGACAGCTTTATTTTACCTCTCTAAATGTCCTTGTGATAATTTTTCTTATGGCCAGAAAATATTAACTGAAATCTGTAAGAACAGGGAACAAAACCAAGTGACTCTGCTAATGAGGAGAGTGGCTACATTAATAATTGTGTTAAGCTTCTGAGTATGCCTACTCTGAACTAGATGTGTCCAGAAGTCTGAGCAGATGTGGAGAGAGCTGAATGACTAGATAGTTAATAAGGACGGTGGTTGCTCTTTAACTAACTAACCTCTAAAAAGTTTCCTCAGAAGTTGTTTCTTCAGGGCTGTGTTTACACTGATGTAGGTTGGCACCAATAGTTCACGCTACTCTTCAAGAAATATGGCTTACACACGCTGCTTCTTCTGCTACACTGTAAAAAAGCCAACCAGGGGCATCTCCTTGTGGTGCAAAAGTTTGATTGAAGCACCATCTCCACAAGCAGGTCCTAATTTAGGAGCTGGCGACCTAGGCAGGTGTTTGGAGAGGGGGCACCAGTGTGCTGTTTTTGTTGTTGGTTACAAAAGAGAAAACAGAATATTTGAAGTAAAATGTTTTAGGAATTCTGCATGTGGATTCATTTTTCACTAATGTCCTAGAATATTCTGGACCTTTGTAGAATCATATGGAACCTTCCAGACTTCAGGGAAATACATTTGCTTCAAACCTCTTAGAATGTCGTCAGCCTCACAGGGAGCAGCTATATTTGGGCTCTATATAACAACACCAGAATGGCCATACTGGCTCAGACCAATGATCCATCTAGCCCAATATCCTGTCTTCCAACAGTGGCCAATGCCAGGTGCTTCAGAAGGCATGAACAGAAGAGGCAGTCATCAAATGATCCACTGCCTGTTCCCCATTCCTAGCTTCTGGCAAAGGGAATGTAGGAACACCATCCCTGACCATTCTGGCTAGGAGCCTCCTTGAACTTATTTTGTTTTTATTGGAACCCTGTTATAGTTTGGGTCTTTCCACCATCTCATGGCAAACAGTTCCACAGGTCGACTGTGAAGAAATAATGTGTTTTGTTTGTTTTAAATCTGCTGCTTATAAATGTCTTGGGGTGAGCTTCTTGTGTTATGTTAGTGAAGGAATAAATAACATTTCCTTATTCTGTTTTTCCACACCATCCATGATTTTTTTTAGACCTCTATCATACCTCCTCCCTTCCCCTCCCTTTCAGATCCTTTTAGTCATATCTTTTACAAGCTGAAAAGTCCCGTTGTTAATCTTCCCTCATATGGAAGCTGTTTCTTACCCCTAATCATTTCTGTTGCCCTTTTTGTACCTTTTCCAAATCCAATATATCTTTTTCGGATGGGGTGACCAGATCTGCATGTAGTATTCAAAGTACAGACATACCATGACTTTATATAGAGTCAATATTGTATTTTCTGTCGTATTATCTATTCCTTTCCTAATGATTCCCAATAGTCTGGTGGCTATTTAGGCTGTCACTGCACATTGAGCAGATGTTTTCAGAGAACTATCCACAATGATTCCAAGATCTCTTTCCTGAGTGGTAACAGCTATTTTAGACCCCATCATTTTTGTATTCAGTGTTGGGATTATATTTTCCCACATGCATTACTTTGCACTTATCAACACTGAATTCCATCTGCCCTTGTGTTGCCCAGTCACCCAGTTTTGTGAGATCCCTTTGTAACTCTTTGCAGTCAGCTTTGGACTTAACTATTTTGAGTAATTTTGTATGATCTGCAAATTTTGCCACCTCACTATTTAGCACTTTTTCGAGAACATTTATGAGAAGTTTAACTGAAGTGTCCAAATGCAGATCTTTTTTTCCCTATCTTTTAAGTGGAGTACCCTGCAATGTTTTCATAGTGCTCTAACAAACCTTCAATTACTTGAATAACAAAGCCTTTTGTTATGTTGATCACCCTGCCTCCTTCAAAGGCAAAGCTGGGAGCAGCACAAACTCCCTTGCAGTTAAGAGCTGCCTTTGGAGTGAAGGCATGTACTTTAAGCAGACCTCAAATTTGAAATTCAGGGTTCAAACTTCAGGGGGAACTATTGACCCCTCTAGCCCGTCCACCCAAATGGCACCCTTGGTTTTGAGCCCTTATCATCCACTGATCTGAGTACTTCAGTTTCTTTCTCTCTGGCTCCTTGACACGGATCGTGCTTCTCTTCTGTCTGTTTGAAATTCTACTCCTAAAATCTGCCCTGCCCTTTGAATCCTTCCACTGGTGGCTCCTTCTCCGCAACATCCAGTTTTAGTTTCTTGTGCTGTCTTTCAGAGCCCTCCACAACTCTGTTCTCCCACTTAACTGACCTTCTGTTTTATCACTACATCCTGTGACCTCTCAAGGCTTCTAGTCTTGATTTCCTGTCTGATTCTCCCACAAATGACTTCATGCTTTCTACCACTTCACCTTCTATGTATGGAACACTTTCCCTAAATTGATCCTTAAGCTCCTACCTCCACATTTAAGTTCCTCTTCCGGACACACTTTGGCCTACATGAAATTGGCCAATTAGTGTCCATCTACTCTTATTATAAAAGTAAATCCCACTTCTTGTATTCCATAATGCTGTAGCAGAGTAATCTAATCTTTTTTGAGACTGCCCTAGCTGCACAGTAATTTTATACATGTGTTTAAATCCTGTTTTAGTCAGTGGGACTCAAACATCAATAGGGTTCAAACTTGCCTAAGGTCATTGTTAAATAGGTGTTTACTGGTTAGTCAGTGCCTATAAGCGGAGCTGAAATGCAGTGAAGTGGTTTGGGACTTTCACTTTACAGTGGAACCTTTTCTATGTGACTTTTTTTCGTCTTTGCTGAAGATTTGGAAAATTTAGAAACCAATACTAAATATTTATTACCAAGTAGGAGATTCCTTGTTTAAACCGGAGATGACCCAGAAAGCTAGCAAAATTCTCAAGCTGTGGTTTACACAGCATTAAAATACACTTGTAAATGCACTAATTTCTGTCAAGGGAAGCATTTCCCATGCCCACCATCCCCTGACATATATGCGTTTTGGAAGATCCGAGTGCTTTTTCTGTGCTCGGGGAAAGAATGTTGTGACGCAACCTTGCAACAGAGAGACTGCTTGGGCCATCACTTTGGGAAGCTCCTATCACTAGAGGATATAGTCAAACCTCACTTTCAAAACTCAGCCTGATTCGGTGGCAGTGTCCTGTGTTGCAGGTCCCCTAGGTTCGCCAAACCTACCCTCTGTGTCCTGCCACCACACTGCAAGTCTCGACAAGGAAACTGCTGCTGACTACCCACAAACAGAGGATTTGTGCCCCCGATACAGTGAGATCACCTGACTAGCAGTTGATACGATACCATTTAGCATCAAGCGTCTTGTTCATGCCATACCTCTTGTCTGAGCAATTAATTGCTAGGCCTGCTGTTGGCCAGACCTCTGAGACCAGGTTCCTGCCTCCTCCACTGGTTTCCGCTCCTTATTCTTGTTACCACCCCTTGTTCCTGTTTCTTCTTCCTTGTCCTGCCTTCTTTTACTGACCCTCCCTCCACCCTCCCCCCCTTGACCCTTGGTGTGACTTCTAAGTGTAACTCCAGCTGTGACCCTTGGTGTGGTGTCTGACCCCTACTCTACTCTGACCACCAAGTCAGACCCTGCTGAGCAGTTCTGCAGTCTTAAGTGGCATTTGAAGGCCTAAAATGCACCCTCTTAACTGGGAAGAGAAGGCTAAGCAGTGGCCTATGTAACACCATGCAAGACCTTTTTTTGAGGACATAAGTGGTGTATTTGCTTTATGTATATGCCCTTTACAAGGTGGTGAATTTCATCCTACGTGTGGCTCTCTGATTAGAAGAGGGCAGCTTTTTTACAAAATCAAATGTTCAATGTGATTTGACTTTCTTTTGAGCTCTGGGCTTGTCTGGATTTTCAGTTAGTATATGGCAAGTTGGAATGTAAATCTACAGTGCCCTAGCATGCCATGCATTAAATGTCTGTGAAACCCCTTCTATGCACTAACATTTCCTAGTGTGCTTTGGCTTATTCCACTTCCATTTCCAAGTGGAAACTAAGAAAAATAATAAATTGTATTAGACAGATCACCTTAAGAAAAACATCACTTTTAATAGAATATTTCCTCTTTTCTTGTGAATATTGGGGTGAGAGGATATCTCAGATTTTAACAAGCTTGGACTTTTTGCAGCATGTAGACTGGATAGAAAGGGGCAGTTTGGTTTGTGTTTTTTATTATGATGCAAATTGAATCCAAGCCAAATGTTTGCTGAGGTTCAAAAAACATGGCTGTGAAGTGATAAGTCAAATGATAGATAGCAAAGATTGAGGAAGGATAGAAGTGTTTAATCAGTTTAGATTGAAATACCTAACTCGTTGAAGTGTCTTTACAGGAAATATTTACCTCCAGATAAAGGAAATGAAGCATTTTCAAAGATAAAGGATGTGTCATTAGCAACTTCAGTAATAAGCAAGGATTTTAATTTTCAGTTTCTACACATCAGTTGGAATATTCATTCACTGAAGGATGAAAGGGAAGGGATTGTGTTAATTTTCATAGGATCAGTTTTCATATTCCTGTGTCTTAAGGATAACTGACAAGGGTTACATTTTAGAATCTCCCCTCCAGTAATATAGAAAGGGAAAAAACTATAAAGCATACTGTTATTTGGGACCTTATTTGTATTGTGTTAGTGTCTAGAAACCTCAGTCGTGGAGCAGGACCTCATTGTATTAGGTGCTGAACAAACACAAAGCAACAAAGACACACCTTGCTCTTAACTTACAATCTATGTAGTGAGCTAAATAGTCTCACTCTGTAACATAGTTTCAAATTTCAGCTACTGGGAAGTGATTTTTGGACTCAAATAGAAGCAAATTAAATCAGTTAGGACTGAGTTCTAATTAGAGATGTACGAGTGTAGCCGTTTAAACAGGTAACCAATAAGTATGAGTTTCTGTTATCCAAACGGTTAGCTGCAGCAGCATGGGGCAACAGGTGGGAGCTGGTATGTATGGGGAGCTGGCTTAAAAGCCGGCTCCTAGCGTGCACTGGCTCCCGGAGAGCTGGCTGCCGCTCCGTGTTGCAGGTACATGTAACTGCTGAAAATTTTCACCAGTTTTCTCTTGTGACACTTCTGTATGATGTGTTAAAGGAGCTTTGTAGATTCATAGTATGAAATTCTGGCCCCAGTGAAGTCAGTGGCAAAAGTAATTGACTTCAGTGGAGCCAGGATTCACTTCTACATTTTAAGGCCAGAAGGAACAATTATCATAAGCTTTTCTGAGTTGTATAACACAGTCCACAGAATTTTACCCAGTAGCTTCAGTTCCAGTCGGTTGCCCAGGTGTAACTGACTGAAACTTTCTCAACAACTTTGCTGATGATGCACAAGAAGGAACAGAATCCATGTTCCCTTTCTGAATTGTGTGGGCTCTGCAGGGAGGACAGGAATAAAAGTTGTAAAAACTTATTTTTATGTTCCATGTAAATAGATGTGACTCTGAATAAACACAGAGCAGATCTGTTGAGTAGGAAGGTGCAATTTTTACATAATCACTTTCAAAATAGAATTTATCAAATTCCAGATAGTCATCCGATTTTTGCTTAAATACATTAGTACCACTTGACTCCACTACCTCAGTAGAAGTTCATTTTAGCTATTCTCTTTTAAAATAATACAATTTTAAATTCTGCTTATCTACAATGCCTCTTCATTTAAACCCATGTTTCCTCTATTTCTGTTTTCTTCAGTACCCTCAGATCATCAGGTTCAATGTAATAATCTTTTAACTACCTTAATCCTGTCCCCTTTTCAAGATAAAGTATCCCACCCCCCCCCATTGTTTTACAGTCTCGTCTTATCTGTAAATCCATCCTTTCCACTTATCAATTTGACTTATTTTTACTGTCTTCTGCTTTGATGGTCAGAAATGGACACAATTTCAAATACAAATTAATCAGTGCTATGAAAAATCACATGCTCCCAGTGATAGCACAATATCCTTGGATTTATATAATCTAATCTATAAAGGAGAATGTTTGTGCTCTAATAACTTGGACACTATAAGAGCTATCGCAACCAAACTTTGCATGGGATAACCTTTCCTCCAGGAGAAGGTTTTAAGGTACTGTGGGAGGGTGTGACAGGAGGGCCCCCCTCTTTCCCCCCCGGCACTAGCTCCGCCGGCGGCAATGTGCTCCCAGGCCACTGCTGTTTTGGGCCTGTGGCGCTTGTGCAGAGGTAGTGCGCGGAGGACCGCCCTCACGGCGCAGGTGTGCCTCAGCCGGCGTGCAAACCGGCGGGCAGGTGGACCCGGGGAGAGCAGGGGCGCTGGTAGTGACGTCGGCGTGGAAAAGGGCACTGACGGTTAAAACCGGTGCCAGGCCAGACACAAGCGGGGGACAGAGAGAAGGGGGAGCGGGGTTGGCTCTTTTGCACACTGCCACCCCCTCTTCCCCACCACCTCCCTAACTGCCAGCCTGTGCCCCACACAGACAGCTCCACCCGGGGTCGCTCCCCACCTGCCAGCCCCGCCCCCTCCGGAAACCAAAACCAAAGCCGGCCAGCCTTTCTGCTCAGCTCGCTGGGCTTATCCGAGCAGAAGGAATCCATGTGCCTGCTGCAGCGCAGGGCGGAGGGGCTGGGTTAAACCTTCAATGCGTTACACTGCTGTGAAGCTAGCCGGCTGCTGTTCGTATTGTGAGTGGGGCTCTTGTGTGTCTGGTTCCAGACATCGGGGTTAGATGTGAGCTCTGAGCTTTTGCTTGCCAAGGCAGGGCAGGTGGATCCCATAGCCAACCTTGCAAAGAGAAGTCCCCTTGCTACTGGCCGCATGACTGTGTACTGTTCTCCTGGGAGCTGGCTGCTCGGTCCTGCGGGGAGGAGGGTCCTGCTGCTCTCACAGGGTCAGGTGTGGGCTAGGAGCCATCAGCCCCCAGGGACTGTGGCTCTGGGGGTCCCCTGGCTCAGGGTCCCCTCCTTTCCTAAATTTCCTACAATTTGATCTTCCGGTTTCCTGGGCAACGCTGGGTAAGTCCAGCTAGTATTCCCTACTTGGTTGACTTCTTTACTACTACTACTACTACTACTACTACTACTAGTACTTTACACAGTTGACCAAAAATGTAATGTTTCAGTTTGCCAGTACACCCGGTGCCTGTTCCTCTGCCTCATTCATTCATTTATTGTAATGTAAAACTGTATTTACCTTGGGCATCATTTCTACCTATGTGCATCATTCTACATTAATTTCATATTCCACCTTTGAGTCTGTTTGCCTAATCCATTCCTCTAAGTCTTAACTATTTCCTCTATTTTGATGCCATCTGCATATTGTATCTTTGAATTTATTAATAAAAATACAAGACCAGTTCCTATTTAGGATGTGAATGGGTATCTGGTTAACCTTACTGGGTAATGCTTACTGAGTAGTATTACCTAACCTGCTGGCTCTCAACTAGGGATGTTAAGGACTAGTTGACTATCCGGGTAAGCATTTGCTTATCAGATAGTCTGTTGACTAGTCGACTTCTCTCTTCCCCCCCCCCCCCTTTGCTGCCCCTATGATATAGAAACAGCAAAGGGGGCTGGGGAGGAGAGGTACTTCAAAGCAGCAGCTGCTGCACAGCTGATCCGTGGCTCAGCTGTGCAGCGCTGCTCCTTTAAAACGCTGAAGCACCATGGAGCCCGGGGTCAGCTGGGGACTCCCCAGCTAACCCCGGGTTGCGAGAGACATTTCCCCAGCTGACACCGGGTTCTGCTGAAATGCTGCTCTGGGCTCCATGGCTTTGAAATGCACAAGAGCCCCTGCTGGGGACTCTTGTACAAGAGCTTCCACTGAGGAAGTCCCACTGACTCCTGGCTGCCTGCTTTGAAATGTACATTTCAAAAGAGGAATTTGGACGTGCCTATCAACTAGTTGAGTACAGGCGACCTGCGACTTGTGACATGATTGGTTCCCGGGGGAAGCGTCGCAAGTTGGAGGCATAGTAACTTGAGCCCTCATTGATGATAGGCGCCATATGCTGTTGTAAATGCGGGCCAAGGACATAAGTTGGGTGTTTTTGAGCCCTTCTGCACTTTAAAAAATAGTTGTAAGTGTGGGGGGGTCGCAACTCTGGCGGTTGCAATTCGGGAGTTTCCTGTAGTCAATGGAAATTCCATCGACTACTCGACTAGTCAATAAACCGCAATTTAACATCCTTACTCTGACCCTTTCCAGACTACTGTACCTCTTTTGGGAGTTTGACTTTTCTTGCATATTCTCAGGTTTCGCCTCACATAAAAACTAGTTGCTTACAAAGACAGAAATAAAAATACTAGTGACACAGCATGCAATTACTGAAAAATTGCTTACTTATATGGTAAAAATAATTATAAAACAAATCAACTGGAATATAAACATTGTAATTACATTTAGTTTATAGAGCAGTATAACAAGTCACTGTATGTATGAAACTTATTTTGTACTGACTTTGCTAGTGCTTTTTATGTAGCCTTTTGGTAAAACGAGGCAAATTACTAGGTGAGTGGATGTACTTTCGGAAGACCTCTAAAGTGCTATCTGGGTACATATACCACTCATCTAACTCACATTTTGTTGATATACGCTACAATACATTGTGAATAACTTTCTGAAAATGCAGACATTCTGGAGAAGTGAAAATTCCTCCTATTATTTTAGTCAGTTACCCTCCTCTTGTAAACCTAATTTTTTAATACCTCTTGATCTCATCAGAATGAAACCAATCCATGTTGGAGTTCTCATGCCACATCTTATCCTTGCAAAAAAGGTTTCTAGAAAGCTTTGGACAAATTACACAAAGCTTCAGAGTGATCAAGCTTTTTAAATTTCCTGGTGATTCACATTCTCTGAAAGCTTTTTTAGGCTGGAGATATTCCTGAGACAAGTTGAAGCTGTGTAAGGAATAGATAAAGTTGTCTCAGAATTTGTTTCTAGTATGGTCAATATTCCCTGTAAGCTGAGAGCTTGGGCAGCCACCCAGGAGAGATTCAGGTGTCGCCCAGCTGATTGAGTGCCCACAGCTGGCAGCACGTGTTTCTACTGGTGGTGCACATTCACACGTACCTCAGTGAATATAACAAAATGTATTCCACACATGGATGGAAAAAATTAGAAGGAAAATTGAGCATGGTGCAATGGGTTACTTGGATAATCTTAATTCAGACATTTCTATACTATACTGGAATGTTTTGTGTAGTTTATAAAAATGAACCTTGACTTGACATTTGCCTGTTGTCATTTATGGTTTTTGAGTTGTCTAAAGGGATTTCTGTGTGTGATTAAATTAAATCAAATCATGGATTCTTTCAGTCCTGAGCTTCCAATTAACAAAGTCTTTACCTAGGAACATCAATTCTTCTTATCTATGTAGCCTAGTAGATATTATTTAACCTGATTGATCTTTCCACAAATTCTTCCTTCATCTCAACCTTCTGACTTTAATTTGTTTTCGTTGTATTTTACACTTATTCACCATGTAGAGCCAGCACTCTCAGAGGGATGCACCTAGATTCCAGTCCTTCCCATCTATCAGCAACGAAACTCATGACTGAATTCCTAATACAGTAATTTCCCATTATCTGAGTGCCCTGGGGACATCCAAAGTTTTGGATAACTGGGTTTGTGGATAACCAGAAGCCCTATCAACATTTTACACATGTTGCTGAGAACAATGGGAGCCGATGAAGATTTGTATGCAGACTGTTAGTGGTGAAGCTGACAAAAAGAAAAGAACCCAGCCTGACACTGAGAAGTCAATGCGAATTTACAGGATTGGAAGTCAGAAAACATACCTTTTTTAATTTGCAAATTGAGCATATTTGATCTAAAAATCATCAAAACCTGGCCTCATAATGCTATTTTAAAGTCACTTTTCAGAGTAGAACTTTACCTTACATTCAGTTCTAGAACAAAAGGGTGTGTCTGAGGGTTTTGAGGTGAGGAATAATCAGTTTGAAAATGTAGGGTGTGTACAGTTATCTTTTGTTTGTTTGTTTCTAGGAGCTCCAACAATGTCCCATTTTAACAAAGCCGAGCAAGATGACTGGATGACTGTTTATCTGAAATATCTCTTGTTTGTGTTTAATTTCTTCTTCTGGGTAAGTGTGACTTCTTGGTAATTCTGCAGAATTACCAAGATTTCTTTTTTCTGTTCATCTTGATTAAAAATGCCTTCTAACAAGTGGTTGCAAAAGGAAGGAGAGGGTGTAGAAAAGCATGTATTTCCTGATTCCACAGGACCAATCAAGGCGCAGTCAAGGACGATAAAGCCATTGCGGAGAAACTAAATGATTTCTTTGCTTCAGTCTTCATGGCTGAGGACGTTGGGGAGATTCCCAAATCTGCACCGTCCTTTGTGGGTGATGAATCTGAGGAACTGTCCCGGATTGAAGTGTCATTAGAGGAGGTTTTGGAACAAATAGAAAAACTTAATGTTAACAAATCTCCGGGACCGGATGGCATTCATCCAAGGGTTCTAAAAGAACTCAAATGGGAAATTGCTGAACTATTATCTGTGGTTTGTAACCTATCCCTTAAATCGGCTTCCGTACCTAATGACTGGAAGGTAGCCAACGTGACACCAATATTTAAAAAGGGCTCTAGAGGCGATCCGGGCAATTACAGACCGGTAAGTCTAACTTCAGTACCGGGCAAATTAGTGAAACAATAGTAAAGAATAAAATTGTGAAGCATGTAGAAGAACATAATTTGTTGGACAAAAGTCAACATGGTTTCTGTAAAGGGAAATCCTGTCTTACTAATCTATTAGAGTTCTTTGAAGGGGTTAACAAACATGCGGACAAGAGGGATCCAGTAGATATAGTATACTTAGATTTCCAGAAAGCCTTTGACAAGGTCCCTCACCAAAGGCTCTTGTGTAAATTACATGGCCATGGGATAAGAGGGAAGGTCCTTTCTTGGATTGAGAACTGGTTAAAAGACAGGAAACAAAGGGTAGGAATAAATGGTAAATTTTCAAAATGGAGAGGGGTAACTAGTGGTATCCCCAAGGGTCAGTCCTAGGACCAATCCTGTTCAACTTATTCATAAATGATCTGGAGAAAGGGGTAAGCAGTGAGGTGGTAAAGTTTGCAGATGATACCAAACTGTTTAGGATAGTCAAGACAGAAGCAGACTGTGAGGACTCCAAGAAGATCTCACCAAACTGAGTGATTGGGCAACAAAATGGCAAATGAAATTTAATGTGGATAAGTGTAAAGTAATGCACATCGGGAAAAATAACCCCAACTATACGTACAGTATGATGGGGGCTAATTTGGCTACGACAAATCAGGAACGAGATCTTGGAGTTATCGTGGACAGTTCTCTGAAAACTTCCACACAGTGTGCAGCGGCAGTCAAAAAGGCAAATAGGATGCTAGGAACTATTAAGAAAGGGATAGAAAATAAGACCCAGAATATCTTACTGCCCCTGTATTAAAACTATGGTACACCCACATCTTGAATACTGTGTACAGATGTGGTCTTCTCACCTCAAAAAAAGATATTTTGGCCTTGGAAAGGGTTCAGAAAAGGGCAACTAAAATGATTAGGGGTTTGGAACGGGTCCCATATGAGGAGAGGTTAAAGCGACTGGGACTTTTCAGTTTAGAAAAGAGGAGACTGAGGGGGGATATGATAGAGGTATATAAAATCAAGAGTGGTGTGGAGAGGGCGGATAAAGAAAAGTTAGTTATTAGTTCCCCTAAATAGAAGAACTAGAGGACACCAAATGAAATTAATGGGTAGCAGGTTTAAAACTAATAAAAGAAAGTTCTTCTTCACACAGCGTGTAGTCAGCCTGTGGAACTCCTTGCTAGAGGAGGCTGTGAAGGCTAGGACTATAATAGAGTTTAAAGAGAAGCTAGATAATTTCATGGAGGTTAGGTCTATAAAAGGCTATTAGCCAGGGGATAAAATGGTGTCCTTGGCCTCTGTTTGTCAGAGGCTGGAGAGGGGATGGCAGGGGACAAATCGCTTGATCATTGTCTTGGTCCACCCTCTCTGGGGCACCTGGTGCTGGCCACTGTCGGCAGACAGGCTACTGGGCTAGATGGACCTTTGGTCTGACCCAGTATGGCCGTTCTTATGTTCTTATGACCTGAAAATTATGGGGTTAAATGAACGGCTTCCCTTGTTACCTTACTATTTTCAGAATCATTTTCAGCCATGGCTTACTTGGAGACTTTTCATGCTCCTTACATATTGCCTCTGTTCACTTTATCCCTTAGTACATCATTATATTTAATATTAACAGCTGTTCAAGCTTTAGAATCTTCTATTTGGAGTCGAGTAGATCAAAAGATTTGGTGGTTCTTATATTGATTTCTTTGGAAAAAGATGTTAAAAAGCTGTGTCTGAAAACTAATGAACTGCAAATTATATCTGATAGTGTGAAGACTGGGGGTGTGTGTGTTAATATAGGACAATTCACTATACCACAAGAAAGAAAAGTTCTTTGAAAATCCTCTTTAAGCTTCTAGTATTAGAAGGACAGTCTTGCTAGAAGACTTAAATGGTTTGGATGTTCATGTTAAGTTCCTCTTGTTTCTGGAAACAAGATTCGAGAAGACATTTGAATATCATTGTAGATTACTAATCTTTTTTCATAATGTCTTCTACAACCATTTGGGCGTCACGTTTTAATTCAGTTTTATGTTGTGTTTGGAGAACAGCTTTTGGGTCACTAGTTGATGGGGAAGAGAGGAAGGCGCTTCAAGTTGGATACCAAGTAATTAAGGCACTTCTAATGGCTTTGCTATGCCATTTCATGTATATTAATTAAGCACTGCTTTTCAACCAGCATAGACATCATTCTTCTCAGATTGTGATAGGTTGTGTTTTTTGTTTTTTGTTTTTTTTGTTTTTTTGTTTTTTTTTTGATGGTATGGAACATTCTGAATTGGCTGAAAATGTTTTGACAGCTTTGTCTGGACAATCTGGCAGATTTGCTATATATTTTATTTTTTCTCTCTCTGAAAATTTTCTCTTTGAAATTTGCCTGCTGGGTGACCTAGGGCAAATCTCTTTGCCTCTCCATTCCCTTCAGCGTCCTTATCTGTGGAAGATGATATAGATCTCTTTGGTAAAGTGCTTTGATATCTACTGGTACAAAGTGCTACATAAGAAGTACATACGATTACTATTTGTTACATTTTGTCAGTTGAATCGCTGTGTCCAGTTGTGCTACCCTACTCCCCTTGAGGAATATTTATAGAAATGAGTAAATCTACTGAAGTCAGAGAGACCACTTGAGTGAATAAGTGTTCACCGAAGTATGTATAGTCTTGTCGCACTAGGCCTTAATGGTCTGATCGAGTCCACTTAACCTGTACATGGGGGATACCTTATATGCACCGATCTCCCCCTTTTGCAAGAAGCATGGGAAGAGGAATCTTCTTTCCAGGGCTGTGTCTACACTGGCAGATGTAAAGCACTGACAGTTACAGCACTGCTCACGAAGTGCATAAACAAAAACATTATGGGGTGTCCCCACTCTCAGCCGCCAGTACATTAGCGTGGCCACAATGGGAGTGGTGCATTCTGGGCAGCTATTCTAGTGAGCACTTCTTCCTCTTCTGCCTCAGAGGTTTGTGGGGAGACATGGGATATCCTGGGTCCTGTCCCAATGCCCTGTGATACATTGCTTTGCATCCCAACAGCCCCTGCACTTCCATCAATAAATACTCTTGCACCATCTTTCAATGGCTTCTGTGCTGCATGCTCGGTTTGTGAAAATGGATCCACAGCTGTTGATGAAAATGCTGATAGACCTCACTAACACGTCATGGATGGTAGTTGAGTTATTCCTGAATATGCAAAGTGATGATGAGCAGTCTGTGCAGCATTTGTACGACACAAGATTTCCTGTGGCATTCACAGAGGTGCTGACCATAGTGAAATGCCACTTTTGGGCTTGGGAAACAAGTTCACTTTCGTGAAAAAGCCATTTTTCATGGGACTGTATACTGAGCTCACCTCAATCCTGTGGTGGAAAGACACTCGAATAAGAGCTGCTCTGCCAGTGGAGAAACAAGTGGCAATTGCACTGTGGAAGCTGGTTACTCCAATCAGCTTTTGCTCGGTCACCAATCATTTCAGAGTCGGAAAGCTGACCATTTGACTCATGCTGATTGAAGTGTGCAGGGCCATCAATCGCATCCTGTTCTGAAAGACCGTGACTCTGGGCAACATGTATGAAATTATGGATGGCTTTGCACAGATGGGCTTCCCAATCTGCAGTGGGGTGATAGATGGCATGCACGTGCCAATTCTGGCACCAGACTATCTAGATTCTGAGTACATTAACCTCATGGTTATTGAGGTTATTTCCCCATGGTTCTGCAGGTGCTTGTGGATCACCGTGGGCGTTCCACATATATTAATGCAGGCTGGTCTAGACAGGTGCATGCTGAAAGTCAAAACTGGTTGCTATCCTTTGGCGTACAGTAGCTGTGTTGCTAGGGGGTTACGCTCACTGGTCCGTGTGCTGCACTTAGTGCTACACTGACCTTAGTTTTGCTGGGGTTCACTAGCTTGCTTGCTTTCTTGTAATGAAATAAAGATTTCTTTGAAACATAGGAATTTCATTTACTTAACACAAAAAGGTAGATGTAGGACACCCGTGAAGAATGAAACAAACATTTGCACTGTGAGAGACAGGGAGGGAGGGGAAGCAGGAGGTGAGGTATGGCCCTAGAATGTCACAGGTTTGTGTACGTTCCCAGTTCATATGCAGCCCCACCATCTGATGAACTGTGGATGAATGGGAGAGGTACTATCCTTTCCTGGACATCCCAGCCATTCAGTTAACTAAATTGCCTGTAAGGGATAAACTCAGAGACAGTGGGTCCTTGAGAGTCTCTAGGAAGCGTTTGCAAGGAGCCAGGAAAGCCAATGTAAAGAGAGTATGAATTTTGAATTGAAGAAGGTCCCTCTTGCTTTAGTCTTTTGTGTGATTGGAGCAAGAGCTGGGAGAGAACCAGGAGGAAGACATGGAATTTCCAACGATATCCATGCCTAGGGAAAGATGAAACCATGGAACAACAGAGATGTAAGTAGAACAGGGAATGTTTAGTTAGACGTGATCAGGTTTGTTGAACTCCTCAGTGCTGTGCTAATGTCCATCCTGTCCCCCATACACTGTAAATTTTAAATTGAATCCCAGGGAATCAATTCTCTGTGCTTTTAATCAGCCTTTTTTAAGTTGCTCTGTAACATCTAGCAACCAAGCATGCTTTACTAAGCAGGGATGTTGAAATGCATTTAATTGTGTAACTGCTGAAAAATTCAGTGGTAACACGTGGGGGTAGGGGAGGGCAGACAGCTGCCAGGGAGCCAGTGCATGCGGGGAGCTGACTTTTAAACAGGTTCCCCGTGCACACCAGGAGCCCAGGCTCCTCATTTAACTGTGTACATGGTTATACTTTCACCTCCCTATCACCAAGTATATCTTCTTTGTTTTGTTAATAAAATAACTTTTTTAACACTGATCTAATTCCTGTGTCCTAGAAAGCAGGTTGTTCTGTGTGCATGTGCCTGAGACTTGAAAGATCAGCTATTAAGACATAACAGTTGTTGCTTAAAAAACCCCTGAGGGAGGGTTAAAGAACTTGGGAAGAAATCCCAAGTGTATCTTCCTGGGTTCTCAAAAGGTTTTTGTATTTGGGTGGTGGCAACATACCAGCCATGGTCAGGGAATCAGTGACCTTGGGAGTTTTTAAGCAGAAGCCTTTAGTGGCAGGGTATTTTTAAAGTCTTTTGAGGGCCCCCATCTTCTGCACTTGAAGTGCTACAGTGGGGAGCAGCCTTGACGGGGCTGTAGTTCATCAGGGCTAAGCTGCATGCAGATTGGCGTTGAGTACATCAGCAGCCTGTAGGAGACTGCATGGGTGGAATGTGGTGAATGGCCCCTGGAGAGAGTGGTGCCCAAATTGCATTGGTGGCACGGGGGGTGTACTGGAAAAAGTTTTGGGACACTGGCTGCAGGGGGGGCAGACACGGAGCTGCTCCTTCTGCACTGCTAGCAGCGCCTCTAGCGTGTGCGCTTATCACTCCATAGTGCTTAGGAACCACTATGTGCTCTCCTTCTGCTCCCTCCTGTCGTCGTCCCTCCACTTCTGCAAATCCTTGTGTTCGGCATCTGCATTGCTAAGGACATCTCACAAAAACTCTTCTCTAGTCTTTCCTGGGTGCCTCTGTGCCCTCTTCAGGTGCTCTGCAGGAGTTAGAACTTCCTGAGACTGGCATTTCAAGGCCGGCTCTATCAAGACTAAAATTGCAAAGTGTTACAGAAGGTCCATTGTTAACACTAGGCACAGTGATGGCACAGTGGTGAGGGAATGTCAGCCTTAAGAGGTCAAATACCATATTTGCTTTGCCAGCTAATCTGAGGAGAAGGGTGGCACACTAGCTGCATGACGCTTTCAGTGAGGTCTGTGAGGCAGATTACCAAAAATGTAAGAGATTGTATCAACGATCTGTTCACTATCTGACTGACCATCTGCTGGTGGTACCATCACACAGAACAAAAAAGTCTAATTTCTGTAATCCTCCCCTTCCCAGCAAGTTGCTTGAGTGCTTCCCAAGCCATTTACCAAGTGCATCATCCACAGCCTCCAAGGACTGTGAGTGGCTAGCATCTTCAGTGGTACAAAACAGCTTCTGACTGCCAGCCTCTATAAATGCCGAGTCCTGCACTGCAGTGCATCCTAGTCATGGTCCCTTTCAGACATGCATGTGGAAATCTGCCTGTAGATACTGAAATTCCTATGGCTGGCGTGCAGCTGGGAGTGGCCTGCCTCCTCTACCCAAATGCTGATGAGGTCTAGTACCCTAGCATAGGGTACTAGATAGGCTCCAATCCAGGAATCTCCTGATGCTTGGAGAAGGCATGGCCAGCTGGAGCGATGGGCTGAGAACACACCATGTGTTGCTGAGCAACAGGAAGGGGCCTTTCAGATTTCAAAAAGAATGCAAGGGGAGGGCTTGGTCACCTGAGCAGGGCAGTAGAGTTCAAACAGATGACCAGAGAGGCCAGAACAGGCATTGTGGGAAAGGTACTGGAAGCCTGTCAGGAAGCAGTACCACACCATAGTGTCCAAGTGTCCGCCCCGGCACCCCAGCATGCTGACTAGAGCACAGTAATTTCTACGCTTCTCACGGAGGTGGCTTACTTTGAGCGCTCTAACGAGACTAGACCCAGCAGCTTGGCTTAAGGTACGCAACCCCAGCTATGTAGAATACATACCTGGAGTTTGCTTACCTTAAGCTGAGCTTGGTGGCATCCCCACAGCAGGAGGCCGACGGGAGCAAATGCTTCTGTCAGTTTCCCTTACTCCTCACAAAAGGAGGTGTACTGGACGCTGGTGGGGGCACCCTCTGAGTTCAGTATAGCAAGTCTTAACTAGACTCGCTAAATTAAACTCCAGAAGATTGATTGCAGCACTGGCAATTTTCTCAATGCCTTGCCAGTTCGGGCACCTTGAAAGTTACAGTGTTGGGGGCTGAGTTGCTGCGCAATAACTTGCCAGCATAGACTTGGGCCAGGTCTGGGATTCCACGCAGTGGGAGCAGATGAACTGTGATAATCTTTTCATGCTGAGGCAACATTAGAGCTAGGAAGGTATGTGCAGATAGCATATTAGGAAGCATATCATGGAGGACATTAAGAGGAACTGCCATAGTCTTCACAGTGTATTTCCCCACCTCAGCCATCTATGTTACAGAGAGCTATTTTGGCTCTATTTGCATCACAGATCCAGGCTGCTGCCAGAAAACACAAAAAAGCTATTTTAAAAAAAATGTGTAATTTATCACGTACAGAAGTTCAAGCACATTATGTACTTTACCTCTCCTTCATACTGAATGATAAAACTCACATTTATTACATCTATTAATTAAAGATTACTGTGGGTCAAATTCTTGTTTTTACATGAGGGATGATTTGGTAAGTTGGAGCCACAATTAACATCACAAGTATTATGAATTTGTATTAATGAACTATCTATAGGTCCCCAACTGAGATCAGGACTTCATTATACTAAACGGTATGGATACTCTGTAGGAAACAATCCCTGGGGGTTGTAGCCCCCTCTACCTGGGGCAGTGGGAGTTTAGGCCGGATCTGTTCGTGCTCCTGGGGTAACAGTAATTTTCTTGTCAGAAGGAGGCTGAGGTGCAGTGAAGTTTGAGAACTCTTGCCCTAGAGTTTGCAACCTCAATAAAGAGGATGAAGAGTGAGAAGTCATGCACAGTAGGCAAATAATAGAGCTTGGAGTAGAACCCTGATCTCTTGCATCCTATCCACGAGATCAGGGATGGGCAATAATTTTTGACAGGAGGCCACTCCAAGATTTTGGAATGTGGTCAAGGGCCATGTTCTTCCATGATACTAATGGAGGAGGTGAAGGGACTGGGATGGAGGTTGGGTGTAGCAGGGAGCTTGGGGTAAGGGAATTGACCAATGGGATTGTGCTGGGAGCAGGGGCAGCACCTGACGCCTTTCCCCCCTCCCCTCTGAGATCGCAATTTTGAAAGAGAAATGGCCCCAGGGATGCTTTTCTGAGTGGTCTGCGGGGCAAGTAGGGGACCTGTCTGGGACTCCCCACTGCGTCCACGGGCTGGATCCAGTGGCTGGGTGGGCCGGATCTGGCCCGCAGGCCATATTTTGCCCAGGCCTGCACTAGGCTAAGCTGCTTTTTGATGATGGCAAAGTTGTAGCTTCATATTTTTAGGAGTCAAATCCTGGGATCTTTTGTCAGTTTCTATTTTTAATCAGCGCAAGCTTTTCCTGAGTAAAGGTCCCAGGTTTTATCCACCACATTAGTGAAATTGTACTGTTAATACAGTTTTACACAAATGTATATCTCTACAATGTTTTATTTTAAATTGCACACAGATGGGATATGTGGTAATTTTTTTAAATAGTTTGCTTTTAAAGCACTGCTATAATAAATTTTATATTGATTTTCCCACAAAATGGTGTATCTGCCTTATTACTCAAACTTTGTTTGGCACCCACCGGATTTTAAGAGCAGGAATTTGGTGTCCTATTATTCAAAGAAAAAAGGATTAATAATGAACCTTGTTGGAATGTTAACAATGCTGTATTCAGTCTATTCAGATTTCAGCATATGGGATGACTGAGTAGATTTTTAAAAAAAGAGGTGGGAGACTTGATTAAGGTCAGTAGGCAAGGTACTTAAGAGGTATGTACTCAGTTAAGAGGACTTTGCTTTCAAAGTCCAGTTTCTAATTGAAGAAACCTAGGGAAAAGGAGAAAACCTTCATTTTTCAGAAAGAAGGAAAATAGCTTGTTTGGGACATCTTTAAATGCTGTACATTTTAATCTTTGCACATTGCTATTATTTGTATTGCAGTCATGACCCCTTGTTGTGCTAGGCATTGTACAAGCAGAAAACAGACCCTGCCACAAGTATTTGCCTTCTAAAATAAAAGTTAATTTGATTAGATTAATGGTGCTGTCCTGAGGTTGGACTAAGGATGTAAGTAGCGAGCATAGCTGGGGGATTTGTAAGGCAAGTATAATGCCCTATTCTAAAAGTGTAGGGTCAGCCTATATTCATTCACCACAGGACTCTGCATTACATGAGTCAAAATCTCTCCACACTTGCTGACAACCTTGCAGTTTAGCTTTGATATCCTGAGGGCCACGTTTGCAGCTGGTTTTAAAAGTCTCATGTGGGATAAGAAAGTCATGTTTCTTTTCAGCTAGGGCTCACGTAGAGGTATATTGTCAGTGTGGCATAATGTATCTTCATTGCTGAAATACACTTTGCTATTTGAAACCGGTGCTTTTGAATGGTTTAATGGCAAGGGCATGGACACGCTTTTGCTTGTCCCAAAATGGCTCCGTAAAGGCTCTGTGTCTAGTAGTTAGTGTTGAGCATGGGTCCTTGACATCTAGATTCCGTTTTCAGTTCTGCCACCGATTGTGTACAAAGTTGGCCCAGTATTGTCAAATGCAGCACATGGTTTTGGGTGCCTCCATTTTTGCGTGTTTAACTAAAAACATGTAGGGCCGGTGTGTGGTGTGTGGGGTTTTTTTTTTTTTTTTTTTTTTTGGAAGGGCTAACTACCTATATATTCTGCTGATTTCATTTGGAATTGTGGATGCTCAGCACTTCAGAAAATTGGACCCTAGGTGTTTCAAACTGAACAGCCAAAAATGAAGCCATCCAAAATCAATAGACACTCAGAAAATTGTTTTATCTTAACCTTTCTGAGCCTTAGCTTCCTTATCAGCTAAATGGGGGGGAGGGATATAATGCCCACCTTCATAAAGGGCTTTGTGCTATTGAATGTAAAGTGGTGCATAAGTGTGTGCTGCTGTTTTATGCTGTTTTTTGCTTCTCTTGGTTGCATTTGATACATTGTGCTAGCTCAGATTGTCTGAGCAGGGTGAGAAGTGATTGCTCTTGGTTAGAATTTTAGGTGAAACAGTTGCCTTAGCTCTGCCCAGTCTTGTTACTTAAGGGAATCTTTGAAAGTTCCTAATACAAATTTAACACACACCCTGGGTAGTAATGTGACTTGCTAGCCCATGTTGCACAGCCTTCAATATTGTTTTTATCTGTACTCAGTAGAGTCAAGCTAGCTTGGGTAGGGTAGCCTGTGTGAGACCTATCCTGAGTAGTGTGCTGTGCTCCTGGGCTTGCTCTTTGAAGTGCTGCTGCTGCCTCAGACTTAACGATACACCATATCACAAAACAGTTGCTTTGCATGGCTTCTTCAACTGGACATGAAATTCCCTTCAATTCACAGCTCTGAATGGTGGATTCATTTGGAGGAAGTAAATGTATTTTACTTTGATCTATTTTATGGTGGTTTTTTCCGAGTTGGGGCATTGTCCCAGATGACTTAATCAGAGGAGGAGGAGCTAATGGGAAGAACAATGTCGAATAATCTTGCTATCTTAAATTTTCTGATTGACTGTAGGCTGTTATAGTGCCAGAGCCACTGATATTACTAGGCAGAAAGTAAAGGATATTGTAAAAAATTCAGGAGGTTATCAATAATCTGAAAAGAGTAGAAAATGAATCTCCACAAATTTAGCATGACACCTAATTAAAAAAACCTCCTTAGCATCACACAAGTCTTGCATAGCACAGAACGAACACACACACACACACACACACACACACACACACAGTGCAACAGAGTTTTATCTGGGGGGGGGGAAGACTGATAAATAGCAAGATATAGAAGTATACTTGGCACCTTAGTAGTATTTGAAAAAATCTATAATTCAGAACATGCTAAGGTAAAACAGAATACAAGCTCTGACAGGTAAGATGCAACACTGAGAGCAAGAGGAACTTCAGGCCAGAAGAGGTGTATCAAAAAATATAAAGACAATGATTAGAGGTTTTAAAGTGCATTAGGAATCAGAAGCCTGCAGGAGAAGCAGTGGATTCACTAGACTGCTGGGAGGAGGGTGGGAAGACAGCAATCAGAAAATAGATTACAGGCAAACTAAATAATTTCTTTGCAGCGGTCTTCAGAACGCAGCATGATGGGGAAGTACCTTCCCTAGGGTTATTCTTCACAAGTTTGAAAGAAGTGATGGAACAACTCAGGAAATTAAATTGCATTAAATCATCAAGACTGGATGATTCTGGATTCTATTCATCTGAATATTCTTAAGGAAATAAAGAGTGAAGCATCTTGACTCCTAACAAAAATATGTAGTATGGGATGAACCTCTGTGGTCTGGGACTCTCTGGTCTGGCAACATGCATGGTCTGAAAGGACCAAAATGTTGCGGGATTAGAGAACCCCAGCGACAGAAGTTGCCAGCAGGTCAGAGCGGAGCCTGCTGATGGGGACAGTGAGTCAGCAGATCCCACAGGGGCCCAGAGCCTGCAGTTGGTGGGGTAGGGAAGCTGAAGAACTCTGGCAGTGGCAGGGCTGCCGCAGCTCACAGAGAGAGGAACCCCCCTCCTCCCCAGACTTCCCCTTGTCCGGCAAACTCCTTTGCCCGGGACCAGTCAGGTCCCAAGGGTGCTGAACCAGGGAGGCCCAACCTGTATTTAAAACCTCTGTTATGTAAGAGGGCAGGACAGTGGGCCACTTTATATCTATCTTTTAAGGGCTCGCTCCTATGAGGTGCTGAGCTGGCTCAACTCCCCCAGATGTAGCTGAAGGGGGTTCAGTATCCCAGGAAACAAGCTTTGAAGAGGTGAGCTTAATAATAATACATACGTTTTATAGAGAGCTTTTCATTCCCTAGATCTCAAAATGCTTCACAAAGGAGGTAAGTATTAAGGGCACCCGGAAGGCAAAAGGCAGAGCAAAAATAGAACTCAGGTCCATTCCTGAGACACTGAGAGTGCCAGTCTAGTGCCCTAGTCTCCAAACCAAACTTTCTCAAGCGGCATCCTGGCCATTATAGACGAGTGAACAATATAGGCCACTACAGGCAGGGCCATCCCTACCGAATTTGGTCCCTATGCAGCTTCTGTCCCTGCAGCCCTTCATGTGGGGTTGCCACTCCATGGGGGGCTGCCCTCAAACAGAGGGTTGTGGGGACAGAAGCTGGTGTGGGGGCGTGCCAAGAGCTGCAGGGGGCAGGCAGGAGCAGGGCAGAGAGGCTCTCCTGAGTGGTATGAGCCCGCAGGCCAGAGGACTTGGGAGGAGCAGGGACGGCCATGCAGCCGGATGCTCCCTGTTCCCTCCCTGCCCTAAGCAGCCGCATGCACAAGGCAGGTCCAGAGGACCAAACAGCACAGTGCCTCATCTTCCTACTGGGGAAGTTAGTGTGTACTCATTTACACGATCAACTGATAAGCCTGGCTTATTGGTTAATCTTGTATGGGAAGCCAGCTTTCAAGTAAGGAAGGGAAGGTAGGAACCGGTCCCCATGGAGAGCCAGATTTTAAGCCTGCTTCCCGCACGTGCCAGCTCCTGGAGTTACCTGACAGCGCGGGTGCGCACACACACACACACACACGCAGCAGTGCAGGGGGGCAAGCAGAAGCAGTGCTTGGAGGAGCAGGCCTAAAAGCTGGCTCCCCACGAGCATCAGCTGCTGCGGAGCTGCCTGCCCTTCCGCATTGCTGCCTCGGATAGAGGGGTTGGGGGAAGCAGGCGGGAGCTGGTACGTACGGGAAGCCAACTTTTTTGTATTTTACACAATACACGATTTTTAACATCCCTTCTTCCTACCAGGGCCAGTGCCTGGCGGCCCGAGCCTGCGGTCCACGTTCTCAACAAAGTTCCTGGCTCCAGCAAAGTTCTCACAACCAGCCAGGCCTCTGGGTAGGGATGTTAAATGGTGTTTAATCAGCTAATCGACTAGTCGATGTATTTTCCATCAACTAATCTATTAGTTGATAAGGCTGGGGAAGGGGGGGACTGCAGAGTCACAGCGGGGTTAGCTCCCAGCCTTGGAGCTAAGTGTATTAAGAGCCTGGCAGATTTTAATACATTTCAAAAGCACAAGCGCAGTGGCAGGGACCAGGCACAAACCGGGAATCAGTTGATTCCCAACTCGCGCCCAGTCCCCGCTACGCCTCTGCCTCCCATGCCCCACCACAGAGATGGTGCTGAGGGGAACCGATTTTTAAGCCGACTCCCCCCAGCACAGGCTCCTGTTCCCCCCTCACCCCCCCACTGCTTCTCTCTGATAGAGGCAGCAACGGGGGTGGGGAAGTGATTAGTTGAGTCACTAGTCGACTATCTGATAAGCATATGCTTATCGGATAGTCGACTAGTTGCTTACATCCCTGCCTCTGGGGTGCTGCTCTGCTTTGGGTTGCACTGCAGTGAGTCCCTGCTGCCCCCTTGGGGAAGAAGGGAGAGAAAGGTGGGGCCAGTTAGTGGAGAAACTGTAGCAAGTGCAGGGCAGGTGGTGTCCAGCACTGGGGAAACAATCCCCTCCCCCGGGAGCCGGGCAGTAGCTCGGCCAGAGTGGGATGGACATTGTCCTCCCTCTCTGGAGTGTCTTTCGGGTGGGGGAGCACTCCTCCAGCCCATAGGCTCGCACCACTCATTCATCTCAATGTGGAAGTGAGTGGTGGCTGGGTGTAACTGGTGGAGGGCCATCTGGGGGATGGGACTGGCCACAGGGCCCAAACGCACCACACAGCTATATTGCATAGCAGTAGGGACTGCCCTGACTACTGGTCAGGACCTGGAAATATAGTTGAGAAGGTAACTTTTACTCACCAACATGATTTATAGCTAGTAGGTAGGGTCAAACCACCACAGATTTTACTAAATCATGCTTTTCTGCCTTATTGAAATTAATAAACTGACTAGATAAAAAGTGTTTTTAAATGCACTAAAATAAAAAAAATATTTATTTACACATTCCTAAAGGCTTTGATAGAATCCTTCAGAATATTGGAAACCACAAAATAAATATTAAACACATGTCATGGTTGTTTTTTTTTTTTTGTTGGTAAAAGATATATAGGAATCAAAATGTAGGGATAAATACTAGGGACTATACTTTTTACTATACAGGTTGAACCTCTCTAGTCCGGCACCCTCAGGACCTGGTCAGTGCCAAACCAGAGAATTCGCCGAACCGTGGAAGTTCACTAGCATCACTAGCAGCATTACCAACAATTCCACTGCTTACTGGGCTCTTAGAAGACATTTGGGGTAAATTAGAGCTAAATAATAGCACAGAACACTGAAAACCAGAATGGGGAGCTGTAAACAAACGTTTTGGGACTTCAGGAAACTTGGTGACAACCCATGATAAGTGGACATCTGGCTAACTAAAATCATGCCGGACCATGAATGTTGCCAGACCAGAGAGTGCCGGATTAGAGAGGTTCAACCTGTACTTATGATCTAAAACAGGATTGAATTGTGAGGTAACTAAGTTTTCTGGGGGAAAAAATAAGTTACTCAGACAAATTCATGCAAAATTAGGTTATTAGGTATCGCAACGGCAGAGAAAATTAAATTTAGGCCCATACCTTAAATATGCCTTATATTACCCCTTTTTGATCTGAGCAGTTAGTCAAAATTTGGGGTCTTGGGGATGCTCACATAGAAGTAGAAATGGAATCTGGTATTTTCTTTCCTGCAAAACCTTGTCAATTTTCATGGGAAGTTTTTCTTTGAATGCAGGAGTAACCGAGCAAATGGAGCACGCATGTATTGTTAACCCTCTTTACCCCAAAGCGCTCTCTAGCTTTTTCCAGAGTCACACTGTGTTGGCAGGATACTGCTCAACTTTCTTTCTTTTTTGTATTTCACTATTGTCTTTGTCTTGTCTCTGCACATATGTGCATACACAGCTCCCTCACACACAACCAAAAACTCCTGGGCAGATTTATGTACTTTGTTATTTTAGGTAGAGACTTGTGCATACAATTTTTAGGTATGAGCCCACCCTTCAGTTATCAATCTCAATGGGGTATTAACCCAACCCATCATGTGGTTTCACCTAGCTCATAACATTTATGAGAAACAACTTTGTGTACTTGCATAATGATGGAATATAAATTAGCAGTAAGTGTGATGTTACCTTCCCCCAGTGTGGCACCTGATATACTGAGGTACTACTGAACCCACCTGTTCCACTAGCTGGGGCTCCCTTACACTGTCCTGTTACAAGTTCCCAAGCCTCTTCCATCACACCCACCACTAGGGACACACCCAGCTGCAAAAAGACACAGATACTGAAATCAGCACAGCATGGGAAGGCTCCAGCTAAGGAATTGCCCAACACTCAACTGCACACTGCCTCTGGGGTGTAAACACAAAATTGCCATGTCTTGCACTGCACGGAGTACTCAGTGTGAACAAAGATATACACAGCTTTTAGTCCCCTAGGTGTAAATTCCACTAGCTGGTTTTAGAGAAAACCAAAACAAGTGTATTAACTGCAAAAGATAGATTTAAAGTGATTATAAGGGTTAGCAAACAGATCAAAGCAGATTACTCAGCAAATAAAACACAAACTCAATATAAGCTTAGATACTACAGAAATTGGTTACAAGCAGTACTTTCTTGCCTTAAATGTTGTTTTAAGCAGATTGTGGAGGTTGTTGAAGGCAAAATGCTGTCACTTGTGGCTTAAAATTCCAAGTATTTTTTTTTCACAACCCTGATACCTTTTCCAGCCTGGGCTCAGTCTTTCTCCCCCACCCCTTTTGTTTCTTAGATATGCTCAGCACTCATCCTGGGTAGGGATTCAGTGATGAAAGAATCCTGATTGTCATTTCACTGCCTTAAATAGGTTTCACACATGGCAGGAATCCTTTGTTTTCCAATGTGCCCCTCCCACCCCAGTGGAAAATTGCTGGTATTCTGCCATGGAGTCCGGTATCACATAGCCCTGCAGTGTAAAAGCAGTCACGACTCCGGGGTTGTTTGTAGCATCCTAGGAAGTCTTTTGAGAGCAACATCTTCTGAGACCTATGGTTCTCTAATGGCTTTTTCTCACAAGAAGCCCTCTCGACTGATTTCATTCTTTCTGGGGGGCGTTGGTGTAAGCACACTTGTAATTGATGTATAGTTTATATTCCTAACTTTAGATACAGAAATGATGCATAACTTTTCCAGCGATTTCTCGTATTACCCATCTTGCGCAAAATACATCATCATTATACCACTCATATAACAATATTACTGAGACAAAAATGACATGTAATGCAATGTCATAGTAAGCTAGTGGGGAATTAACTTAATGCCAGGCCACACAATGAAAACATATTCTTTATGCATATGGGCATCAAGAAACCATATATTAGAGTACTTAAAGAATGTTATTGGTTAATAATGTTAATAAGAATGTTAATGGTATGGGTAATACAGAAAATATTATGTCACAATATAAGTAGCTGAAATATACATCCCAGTCTTCAGTGCACTGTTTATCTCAAACAAGGCACAGCAGATATAAAAGAGTTCTTTCAAAGGCATGCAAGGTAGAAGTGTAAAGGGTACTACTGCACAAGTGATTAAAACATTAGGGATTTGTCTACAGTGTGATAATGCACACCACTGAGGCTAAGATTATAATTATTCTGTCACCAGATTTAATTATGGCAGGTGGCTAAGACAGAAAAAAAATCCATAAAGTTTTATATGACTGAGCATTTTTAGTTTGGTCATTGCCTGAGGTGGGATATTGGACAAGGTCAGGGGCAACGTGGAGGCGGCGTTAAAAAGGCAGTGCTGCACAGCTGATCCCCAGCTCAGCTGTGTGGCCGGCCCCTTTGACGTGGTGCTGTGGAGCCCGGGGTCAGCTGGGGAAATGTGCTCAGAACCCAGGGTCAGCTGGGGACTCCCCAGCTGATCCTGGGTTCTGCTGAAATGCTGTGAGGGCCCTGGGATCAGCTGGGGAGTCCTCAGCTGACCCCAGCTCCGTGCAGCATTTCAAACCTGCAGCGCAGCATGGATCCCGGGGTCAGCAGGGGACTCTGAGTCCCCTGCTGACTCCAGGCTCCATGCTGCGCTGCGGGACTCTTGGGGACTCTTGTACATTTCAGAGCTGGCACCCGTGTGCAGCCTGAGTTAGTGGGACTTCCCGCTGGCCCTGGGCTGCAGGTGGTATTCCGAATTCCTCCTTTGAAATGTACAAGAGCCCCAGTGGGGGCTCTTGTACATTTTAAAGGAGGAATGCGGAAGTGCCTGTGGAGTAGTTGATGGAAATTCCATCAACTACTCGACTAGTCAGTTAGCCGATATTTAACATCCTTATTCTGAACACTGTGAGCACAAGAGAAAGTGGGGGAGAGGCTTTGCACACTGACCCGGTCCCCAGCACAATCTTGCAGCTCCTATTGGCCAGTTTCTGGCCAAAGGGAGCTGCCTATTTGCAGGACAAGTAGTGTGCAAAGTTCCCCTTTCCCCCCTCCCTTGCAGCATTCAGAGCAGCACACATGGCCCCTGCCTGGCTGAGGAATCTGCTAGGTAGGGTTGCTGGCCAGGATCTGCCCAGATACGCACTTTCCAGACAAAACCTGCCTCTGGCACTTCAGCCCCTCCCTCCCCCAATCCTCTGCCCCCCTTCTGCATCCCTGACCCATGTAACCCAAACTCTTTGCACCCTTGCTTTTGCACCTATGCCTCCCCCTCCCATAACCTGCACACCCCTCCAACACACTTCCTCCTGGTCACAGACCCCTCCCAGACCTTGCATCCCAACCCCTAACTGTAGTCACAACCAAAATCCCTGCCCCTTTTCCTACACTCCTGACCCAGATCACAACCCCCCTCATAGACCCTGCAGCCCCTCATAGTAGGGATCTTAAGTAGCAGTTAAGTGGCTAATCGAGTAGTCAATGGAATTTCCATCAACTACTCAATTAGTCAATAAGGAAGGGCAGTGTCAGTGCTCACTCCCACCTCGAGCTGGGTCTCAGCACAACTTTCTGCTACCACTTAGCATTTTTAAAGGGAAGCCAGCAGAAGAGGACACTGGATGAATCCCTGGTCCCGGGTCTCAGCACTCGTGCCGGCTTCCCTTTAAAAATGCAGAGCGGCAGTGAATGGGAGGTGTGGGTTTGTGCTGAGACCCCGGATCAGGGATTCAGCCAATGTCCTCTCCTGCCGGCCTCCCTTTAAAAATGCAGTGGGGAGGAAGATGAGCGAGTAGTCGGTAGTGCTACTCAATAAGCTCCTGCTTATCGGGTAGTCGACTGGTCGACTACTCCTTTACATCCTCACCTTGTACAACCCTCCTCCAGGTCACAGACCTCTGTTGCACCCATCCCCTTTCCTGGATTCTGCACCCCCATCTCCTTCTCCAGGTGACAACCCCCTTCTTCATCCAAACTCCCTCCCAGATCTCACACCCCTTCCTGCACTTCAGTCCCTTACTCCAAGCTAACTTCTGCACCCAACATCCATCCCAGACCCCTGCACCTCCTCCATTAATATCATGGAAGAGTGAGGCCCTTGACCATTTACCAAACTCTTGGAGTAGCCTCCCCATCAAAAATTATTGCTCACCCTGAGCTAGTTAGATCATTGGACTTTTCCATAAAGACAGGCAATGTTCTCCGCTTATTTGTCTTTACTGAAAAGTTTGTGGTTATGAAGTGTACACAATGATCTTATTACCTAGTAAGTTATTTGCATATTTTAATGAGGCACATCCTGTCTTCCAGCATTTGTCAACTATCTCAATACCCAAACAACCCAAAATGGGTCTGACTACTACAATGAGTGTTCAGTATAACTATAGTGAGTCATTTATTTGTCTGTTTACCCTGGAGTCAGAACTCCAGAACAAACTCAAAGACCTCAAGCTTGTGTAGAGATTCTGCTTTCAAGCCAGGTATCAACATGTCTGTTTTTTGCCCTCCTTTGAAACAGGACTTGGGATGAGAACAGCAGCAGGTGTCAAGGCAGCCCCAGCAAAAAGCTTTATCAGCTTAGCGACAGGATCACATACTTTGTCAATATTGCTTCTTACTGCTATGTTTCTCTGTCTTCCACAACAGAATGTGAGTTCATGGGCATCATTCAGTGTGCTTAGATCATCCACGCTGAACTTGATTCTGGACTCACTCCAGTTTAAAACTAACGTGAAAAGAGAATGAAGCCCAGTATTCAAGGCATAATCACATACGACAATGGAGGTCTGATCCCCCAAAGTACTGAAATATGTGCTGAACAAAAATGAGGAGGTTGGTTAAACAGAAATTAAAAGGCACAGTGACAAAAGTAAAATCCCTGGAAGCTGCACTGAAACTTTTCAAAGACAGTATAATAGAGACCCAACTTAAACGTATACCCCAATTTAAAAAACACAGGCAGAGAACCAAAAAAATTGCCTCCATGGCTTAACAACCAAGTAAAAGAAGCAGTGAGAGATAAAAAGGCATCTTTTAAAAAGTGGAAGTCAAATCCTATTGAGGAAAATAGAACGGAGCATAAACTCTGTCAGATTAAGTGTAAATGTAGAATAAGAAAAGCCAAAAAGGAGTTTGAAGAATAGCTAGCCAAACACTCAAAGTAATAGCAAAATGTTTTTAAGTACATAAGGAGCAGGAAGCCTGCTAAACTACCAGTGGGATCCTTGGACAATTGAGTTGCCAAAGGAGCACTCAAAGATGATAAAGTCGTTGCAGTGAAACTAAATAAATTCTTTGCTTCAGTCTTCACAGCTGAGGATGTTAGGAGATTCCCAAACCTGAACCATTGTTTTTAGGTGACAAATCTGAGGAATTGTCCCAGATTGAGGTGTCATTAGAGGAGGTTTTGGAACAAATTGATAAACTTAACAGTAACAAGTCACCGGGACCAGATGGCATTCACCCAAGAGTTCTGAAAGAACTCAAATGGGAAATAACTATGATTTGTAACCTATCCTTTAAATCAGCTTCTGTACCTAATGACCGGAAGATAGCTAATATGATGCTAGTATTTAAAAGGGGGTCTAGAGGTGATCCTGGCAATTACAGTCCAGTAAGTCTAACATCAGTACCGGGCAAATTAGTGGAAACTATAGTAAATAATAAAATTGTCAGACGCATATATGAACATAATTTGTTGGGGGAAAGTCAACATGGTTTCTGTAAAGGGAAATCATGCTTACTGATCTACTAAGGTTCTTTGAGGGGGTCAACAAACATATGGACAAAGGGGATCCAGTGGATATAGTATACTTAGATTTCCAGAAAGCCTTTGACAAGGTCCCTCAGCAAAGGCTTTTAAATAAAGGAAGTTGTCATGGGATAAGAGGGAAGGTCCTTTCATGGACTGATAACTGGTTAAAAGACAGGAAACCAAGGGTAGGAATAAACGGTAAGTTTTCAGAATAGAGAGAGGGTCTGTCCTGGGACCAATCCTATTTCACTTATTTACAAATGATCTGGAGAAAGGGATAAATGGTGAGGTGGCACAATTTGCAGATGATACTAAACTGTTCAAGTTAGTTAAGATCAAAGCAGACTGTGAAGAGTTTCAAAAAGATCTCACCAAACGAAGTGAGTGGGCAACATAATGGCAAATGAAATTTAATGCTGATAAATGTAAAGTAATGCACACTGATAAAAATAATCCCAACTATACATAAAATATGATGCGGACTAATTTAACTACAACTACTTGGAGACATTGCGGAGAATTCTCTGGAAAATATCCACTCAATGTGCAGAACCAGTCAAAAAAGCAAACAGAATGTTAGGAATTATTTAAAAAGGGATAGAGAAGAAGACAGAGAATATTTTATTGCCTCTATATAAAACCATGGTATGCCCACATCTTGAATACTGCATACAGATGTGGTCACCTCATCTTAAAAAAGCTATATTTGCATTGGAAAAGGTTCAGGAAAGGGCAACAAAAATGATTAAGGGTTTGGAACAGGTTGCATATGAAGAGAGGTTAAAAAGACTTGGACTTTTCAGCTTAGAAAAGAGGAGACTAAGGGGGGGGATATGATAGAGGTCTGTAACATGATGACTGAGGTGGAAAAAGTGAATAAGGAAAGTTTATTTACTTGTTCCCACAATATAAGAACTAGAGGTCTCCAAATGAAATTAATAGGTAGCAGATTTAAAACAAACCAAATGAAGTTTTTCTTCTCACAGTGCACAGTCAACCTGTGGAACTCCTCCTTGACTATGTCTATGCTGCAGCCTTCTTCCACAAAAGCTTATGCAAATGAAGTGTGGAGTAGAATATTGCCGCGCTTCATTTGCATAATTAATTAGCTGCCGTTTTTACGCAAGAGGCTTTTGCACAAAAAGGAGCTGTGTAAATGGCTCCTTTTTGCACAAAAAACCCCCTCTTGCTCTAGAGCCATTCTTCCTGAAAAAATATTAGCCAGGATGGGTAGGAATGGTGTCCCTACCCTCTGTTTGTCAGAGGCTGGAAATGGATGGCAGGAGAGGGATCATGTGATAATTACCTGTTCTGTTCACTCCCTCTAGGGCATCTGGCATTGGCCACTGTCAACAGACAGGATACTGGGCTAGATGGACCTTTGGTTTGACCCAGGATGGATGTTCTTATGTAACTTCTAAGGATGTGATTCATTAGTGGGGCTACTCTGGTACTTAAAGTCAGGCATGTCCTTAAGTACTTTGCCAAAGAGGCGTAGCAGTACCTAGATCTATGAAATGATGTTCAAAACCACACTGGTCCCCACCTACCGCATCACATTTTAAGTTTGCATCTAATTTGCTGTCTACTGTCCCACTTCTCTGTCATTTTGTGGTATTCCTTTCTGAGTTTCTTCCTCCTATTAATTTGCTTCCTAACCCTGTCAAGGGGCCTAGGGAGCTGAACAACATATTAAGAAAATAATTATGGTAAAATAATGAAAGACCAATCCTCATTAAAATTCAATCAAATAAAACCAGCAAAATATCTTTTTCAGATGAATTTTTCCCAGCTTGCATTTTTCAGTGTTTAATCTTATTTTTCCCTTAATGTCCAACTTTTTAAAGCTAGTATGTTTTGTTCTTTTGTTATAGTGTATTTTTAAGACCCTTGTCCTTTGTGGATTTCATTGTGCTGCTTGTCCACTTATTTTCCAAATCATGAATAAATGTTAAATAAAACTGGGCCCAATTACAATCTCTGGAGCACGCCATTAAAGGCATTTGCCCCTAATATGATGCATTGCTGTTTATTAGCACCTTGTGTCTATCTTCTTTATTACACGCTGCACATATTAATGTCTGACCACTTTACAAGTTTTGCTATATAAGAAACATCCTGGAAAAGTTTACCATTAAAATAGACAAGACAAGGTTTGGTGAGGAAAGAGAGAAGTGAAGTGATTTGCCCAAGGTCAGAGAGCAGATCGATGTCAGAGCCTAGCATAAAACCCAGTTCTCTCAATCCCAGTCCACTTTCTTATCCTTTGGATCAGGGTCATTCTTGCCTTCCATTCCCCTATATGAAGTAATTGGTCCTTCAGGCAATTTTTGATCCATGTGACAAAATTTCCCTCCAACCCAAATTGAGCATTGATAATCTTTGGTACAGAGGAATGGAAAATTCCTTAGTGAATCAAAGCACGATGTCTGAAGACATTGCTAGTTTTTACAAGCTCATGTTTGTTTATCACAATACCAATTATGATACTGAAAAACCACAGCGCGTCAGAATGGATCAGAGAACAGGGGATAGGTTTCACAGAGCAGTCATTGCTGTAATACTGACACTGGCTGACATTTATAGCTACTGGCCTTTCCACTTATGAAGACTGGTAAAAGCCTGGAGCACATCAAGTTTTGTTGCAAAATGCAGCAGGATAAAATTGCATTGTCTCCGTGTTCATTGCAAATGTAGGTTTTCTTGGACCAGGAAAAAGCATTGCAACAGCCTTTCTGCTGATATTTTGACAGTTAACCTGCTGAGGTAAGAATGCCTAACAAGAAGCACAGTAAAAGTCTGTCCTTTTAATTCTTCCTGTTAAGAAAATTCCTCAAATGTAATAACACAAAATATTTTGATCTCTGAAGTATATTTAGTTGTTTAAAAGACCAGGTTAAAAATGATGTGTTTTTATAATAAGCACGATGGACCAGCTTTTCAAAGGTATTCAAGTGCACAAAGATGCAGATAGCGAATGAGATTTCAGAAGTGGACCTGATTCAAAGTCCACTGAGATCAATAGAAGCACACTGACTTCAGTAGGCTTTGGATCAGGTCCTGAGGCTGGTAGTGTTTGTAGTACATGTGGACTTTAAGCCCTTAGTGGCACATGCTAGGAGCTAGGGATGTTAAATATTGGTTAACTGAATAGCGGATTAACATAATGAATTCTTATTGTTACTCGACTAGCTATAGTCCCTGGGAGTGGGGCCGGCAGCCAATGTGCTCCGGCCCCACTCCCGAGGAGCCCCTTACCACTCTGCGCTGCTGCCTCTCTATCAGAGGCAGCAGCGCGGGGTGCCAGGCGGGAGCTGATCTGCGAGTAGAGCCAGTTTAAAATCCAGCTCCCCTTGCGGACTGGCTGCCTGTTGCCCTGTGCTGCTGCCTCTGATACAGAGGCAGCAGTGCGGGGTGGCAGCAGCCTCTGTCTGGTGGAGGCTGAGCTCCCAGACCCGGCATGAGCCAGAATGGAGCTGGGCTGCCTGCCTGCCTGCCTGCCTGGCTCCTAATAAACTTTAAATGCAGAACCGCAGTGGGGGTAGGTCCTGGACCCGATGAGAGCTAGGACTGAGCTGGGCTACTGGTCAGCCTGCTAAAAATGTATTGGCAGAGGGGGAATGTGTGTAGTCTATAGCATTAACTGATAAGCTTTTGCTTATCAGTTAATTGGTTAATCAACTACACTATTACATTCCTATTAGGAGCTAAAGTTTGTAGTACTGCATTGCCTTTATAATCTATTTATTTAGGGAAATGACCTTTGAGTAGAATCTTTGTGTCATACCACACAAGAGACGAACTATTGAGAATACCTTGACGGGCACAATTTCACAGCCAGGCAGTCTGAAAAACATTTCGAGAAAAACCTTACTCAGGCTGTAGAGCACATTATAAATATGGCACTGAGGCATGTGTGAATTCCTCACTGAACTTTTAAATCCATTAGCTAAAACTCACTTCAGCATAATCAACTTCAAGGAAAAATTAATTGGTTATTTCTTTTGTAGCCGTGAGTAATTCATTGCTGCCCTCGATTCTGCCTTGCCACCTGGCACTCATGGAAGATTAGTGTTTCCATTCAGTGTGATTTACTTTAGATCTGCAAATCCTGCTTGCTGTTCTTCTTCCTGTTGCAAAGACCTCTCATGGCTAGCTTTTTCCTAATACGCCCTTATGGATAGACTGCGCTGTACACTCTGTACCTAGTGTAGTGTTTTATTGAGACATTTGCTTAATTTTTTGGCAGCTCAACATTTTGATAATATAAATCAACGTCTCTGTTCAGTCTGCTGTTCCTTTCATTCGTAACACAGCTTTTCTCTGCATTTGCCTGCTATAATGCTGCATGCTAATATTGGACCTTTCTGTTTTCATAGTTCCTGGGTCAAGTGAAAACCAAAATACCTGGTGTACTGGGTGACTGAACTAGTGTAGCTTTTTGTGAGGCTCTGTTGCATGCCTAACGTCAGCTCTTGAACAACTAATGTTAGAGATGGTCGAATAAGAGTTACTGTATATTTAATGATATTTTAAAAATACAAATGGACAAAATTATTATTATATTTGTAACCAGCTCTCATTCACATGAACATAAGAATAGCCATACTGGGTCAGACCAAAGGTCCATCTAGCCCAGTATCCTGTCTTCCAACAGTGGCCAATGCCAGATGCCCCCGAGGGAGTGAACAGAACAGGTAATCCTCATGTGATCCCTCTCCTGCCATCCATTTCCAGACAAATAGAGGCTAGGGACACCGTTCCTACCCATCCTAGCTAATAGCCATCAATGGACCAAACCTCCATGAATGTATCTAGTTCTTTTTTGAACCCTGTTCAAGTCCTGGTCTTCTCAACATCCTCTGGCAAGGAGTTCCACAGGTTGACTGTGCACTGTGTGAAGAAAAACTTCCTTTTGTTTGTTTTTAAACCTGTTACCTATTAATTTCATTTGGTGACCCCTAGTTTGGTGGCATGGATTCTTCTGGTCCCTTACCAATGAAGGAGGGAATAAGGATCCTTTCTCTCTACCCCTCTGTTACCTATGAAAAGGATGAACAGGATTGAAGTCTGTGCCTCAGGGCATGGTGTTCTCTTGCCCCTTTCCTCATAGCTTCCCCCAGTGCCTGGGAATGGGCAGGAAGCGACAGAAAGTAGGCAGAGCTATGGTACTGTGTCCCATTGTACTGGTCCATGGAGTGCAGCATACTGCAGCTCTACTGAGGGTAAGGCAATAGGAGTGGTCCACTTATGCACCATGATGATTTTGAAGCTACTCTACTTCTTTGTGGGAGGATAAGACCTTTGTTTATGAAAGGCCTATTTATTTTTGAGTGCTTATGCCCCATTTAAGAGTAGCAGTGTTGCCAGCTGTAGCTATTTTTATCACAAGTCGTGCAACATTTAGTGGGTTTTTTTCCCTTAAAGCCCCAGCCGCTGGAATCAAGAGATTGCATGAGCATAACTGCTTCTTCCTCCCCCCACATGAAAGTTTCTCTATCTTTTAAGGCTGTTGAAGAAAAGGTTGAAAACATGAACCACGTGCACACTACAGGCTCAGAAAAGAGAGACCTACAAAGAAAACCCTCTATTTATTTACTTTGAAATCTTTTATGATTTGTAAGCCAGTGTCATGATATTTTTGGGTCCTGACTCATGATTTTTGAGATCTTGGGGATTGATAACAATGGAACTTCTTTATGGTGACAGATAAGATGAATACTAGTGGTGATAGGTTTTCAAAACAACCTCAACGTGTGCTAGCATCTAGAAAGTCCATTTGCCACACAAACTGGGTAGTTAGACATGCTATTAGTTTGATTTGCAAATGCCTGAGTGCTTCTGGGAATATATATTTTTGTGCTAGGGAATGAAGGAGCACAACAGCTTTGAATGTACTAATTTAGATACTGCTTTGAAATTGTTACTTAAGCATCTTGAGACCAGTACCAAGATTGTGATGTACTCCTACAAAATAGTTTCAAATGCAGCATTTTTTAATTAATATTTCTTCAATATAATATTTCTGATATAAAAAATGAATCTGAGCAACGTAGGGCTAAAATGCTCAAAATCCAGCACCTCCAAGTCAATTCCATCAGCAAAATGTTCCTTCACTCACATGCAAACTAGCAAATGTGCATACAAAACAGTAAAACGTGCATATAGGCAAGCATGTATGTTATATGTGCAGAATAGTCCAGTGTGCATGGGCGCACACATTTTGTGGGTGTAATTTGGGCACTCGTAATTTAAAACACAGCCTTTCTGATCTTTACTTTTTAATCAATAGGAGATGGTTGGGAATTTCTGTTCTGTTCTTAGAGCTGCATGTTTCATCAGGTTTCCTCTTGAGGAAGGAATTCATTGTATGTCCTTGCTCCTTCACGTGAAGGTCATGATGTGCCTTTCAAAGTATTTCACCATGCTGATGATTGCTCTCCCTTTGAGTTCTGATGTGCTAAGTTAAAACATTACTATAAAGTAAGGCTAATATGGCTGCTGTTGCTGCTTCTTAGGAGATAAAGACATTGAGTAAGCAGCTGGTGTAGTTTCAGTCTGTATTTTATTTACGGATTCTCTTTGAAATGCACAGAGTACTTAGATTGGTTTTAATGGAACTTAGTGTGGTAAGAATAACTGGCAGCAATAGTATAATATATTCCCTTAAGTAGCACTCCATTGTCCATATGAATAACACGAGAGCAAATAAAGTATGTGGCTAAACTTTTCAGCTCAGTGACTTTTTCCTGCATTCTGAGGGTGTTCTCGTTTATTAGGACTGAGGTCCCCTTTAGGGCCATAGAGAGGAATGTCTGGAAGAACAAGAGTGGGCCTTGACTAGCCCCCACTCGGGAGGGCCACCCAGTCCTCAGCTCTGCTGTGGTCCTGCTCCCATCTGCATCCCCAGCTCCTGGTTCTACACCTGGTCCCATCACCAGCCTTGGTGCAGCTCTACTTCCAGCCCCATGCCAGCCTCAACTGCTGTCCATAGCTCCATTATCATCCTGGGCTGAAGGCTGGGGGTTAGGCCAGGAGCAGAGCCGTGCCTGGCTGCGCACCTGCCTGCCAGGCCCCTCCGCAGCCTGGCTATGGCTCCACTCCTGCCTGCACCCCCAGGCTTGGCCCCTGGCCACAGCCCCACTTCTTGCCCCAGACCCCCCCAGGCCTCCTCTACCCCTGTCCTCATCCCTCTCAACATAGTCACGGCTCCTCTTGGGGGGCACAGACGGAGTAAGGGAGGTATCCTCAAAAGTTTTGGGACCATTTTATTATGGGATAGGAAAGAGTGGTGATATGTTGCCCTATCCACATAGCTCAGGGATTCTTAGTTTTATTATTGTTGGACCACATCTTTTGACGCACCTATTAATATAATTTGGACTAGTCTGGACTGCATCTTAACAGAGAGAGCCTTCTGGACACATCCCCTTCTGTGTGCAATGACATGGAGCTCTCCCATTCGCAAGAGAGCAACATCTACTCCTAGGGGAATCCTGTGCCAAATAAATTAAAATTCTGCACAAAATACTTTCAAATTCTGCAAAATTTTGTATATTTTATTTGTCAAAATAACACAATGTCAGGTTCAGTTATATTTGGTCATTTGTTTTGAAATATCTGTCAGTATATCTGTAACAATACAGACAAAAAAAGATTCAGAAAATGTTTGACCAATAGATTGCTTGCTAGGTATGATAATATAGAACTCCAAGTAATAATGAATTTAAACTACAGTAGAACATAAAAACGGCCATAGTGGGTCAGACCAAAGGTTCAGCTAGCCCATTATCCTGTCTGCCGACAGTGGCCAATGCCAGATTCCCCAAAGGGAGGGAATACATCAGGTAAACAGAGCCATATTTCCTGTAGTGCAAAGGCTTGGGGGTGTCAGGACTAACAGAGGAGCTGAGGAGGAAGGAAGTAATTGCTGGGAAGGTGCCTGGATATGAACTTGCAGGATTGTTGGGTATGGGTGGGAAAAATATGGAGCAAGTTTTTGGGGTGTGGAAAGGGAATGTTAAGGAGCTTCTGGCATGCAGACATTGGCTGACCCCCTAGCCTCTCCCGTTCAGTCAGACATGTGCCCCTCCACCTCCACTCAGACACTCACTACCTCCATCCCCATCTGGCTCTGAACCCCTTCCCCCAGTCTCTGTGTTTCTGTGCATCCTCTATCCTTATGTGGCTTGCCATCCCTCCCATCCCCCCTGTAGCTCTGCACTTCCCTGCCCCTCCACTCCCAATCAGCACCTGTCATTCCCCACTAGCCCTCATGAATAGGGTTGCCAGGTGTCCGATTTTTGTCCGGACGGGCCAGTAAAAAAACCCAGAAAATACTGGACATGTAAAACACTGGACATTTTCCCCCCTCTGCGTTTGGTGGGGGAGCGTGGGAATTTAAAGGTGCAATGACCTTTCTTTTTTTCCTCCTCAACAAGTTTGGTCCCTTTCTTCCCCTCCCCACCCCCCCTTTCCTTTCCTTGACCAATTTTTCCCTGCCATGTTCGGGATTTTTTGTGAAAGTATCTGGCAACCCTACTCATGAACCCCTGTTTGACCCTCCCAACAGCCCACATTCTCAGTCTCCCCAGATGTTCCACATACCATTCACAGTGCACTGTTCTCACTTCAAGGGAACCGTTGAGCTAATCGCTTTATTGGACAAGTTGTAATCTTTCATGTTAGAATCAGGAAAACCTCCTCAAACATATTTTGTAATAATCAGTAAACTTTTTAGAAGCTAGTTGGCCTAATTTTGACTGCCTCTAGACTTTGCCAATGTTGAAAGCTCTTTGGACAGACAACATTTTTGTATAAATCTCAGAAGAGAGGCTGTATGATCTTCATATTCTAAGAATTATTAGAGGTCGGGGATTTGTTGTATATTAATCCTTCCAGTGAGCCACCTTTCAACCGCTTAAACCAGTGGTTCTCAACTTGTTTCAGTCCACGGACCACCAGGCCAATCAAAAAATTTTCATGGACCACCTCCTTTTTGAGACATGATAAAAAAAGAGCAGACCACTAACATTTTGGTTTGAAATGTATTTCTTACTAACAGATTTTTGGATTCTCTTCTCACTGACAAGCTTTTCAATGTTTGGAGTGGTACTTGATAATGCACAACAAATATCACTTTCCACTGCAAGCCGATTCTTCTGTTTGGACTTAACATGCAACAAACACAAAAATCCAGTCTCTTACATATAAGTTGATGCAAATGGCAAAAGAAATCTGACTGCGTGTGCTGACAGATGTAGGTAACTCCCGGTCACGCTGGCCCAAAATTTATCTATGGTAGACTGCTGGGCACATGTAGCACAGGACAAACGACACAACAACCGCTCAGCACGACAGCGGCAGCTACACTGGTGCTCAGAGCCTCAGACAGACGTTACTGGCCACACAATGCGGTTGCGTCCTAGGTGACACTATGGATGACGTGCCGCGTGTTTGTGAACACAGCGTAAAACAGCCTAACAGCGGTGCCTGCTCACGCCATGTGACTATGGACAATGTTCCTGTGGACCATCAAAAAAGTCACCATGGACTACCAGTGGTCCATGGACCACCAGTTGAGAACCACAGGCTTAAACCATCTCTGAACACCCATAGCAGGCTTCTTAACATACCCCTAGAATATCCTCTGTGGCTAGCTATACTTTCAACTACAATTCTCCCTTCTCCCTCCTTCATACTTACTTATTTCTAAATTTGGAATGACTTGATGGAGTTGAAATCATTTGGCTATGCAAAATAAATATTAGAAAGGTACAGCTGTGTCCACTTTGGCCCTGCTTACAATCACTTACTGATTAATGTATGTTCTGTAAGCAACTTGGATCGCTGGCCAATTTACCCCGATGGTTAAAGTAAAACTTTCATCACAAGACAAAATGTGAAATGAGTTTAATTCTTTTTTTTTTTTTTTCCCCAAATCTTTCAAATCTAGGTTATATCTCTGGGCTTTCTGACACCTTTGGTATTGCTAAAATTGTCTCGCTAACACATTTACATGAATTAATGCATAACTGCTCTCTTTCACTTCAGTTGCACACCACACGCAAAAATTAGCTGTAGGCAGTACACTTGAAATCTGTAGTTCATATTCTGGAAAGTCTTTTATGAAAGGCAAGCCATGTTGAATCAAATATAATGTTGTCACTGGAAGGAGAGGAGAGGAGTCAGGAGTGGACTGGCTTTGTGGCTAGGCTGTGTGGTCATTAATAATGAGAATTTTCTGCTGACATTCAGAAATGGGATGATAATGGATGCCTAATCACTAAAAATAAAAATCCTAACGGAAGTAATTCAGCAATACTTGTTCCTTTGCGTCACAATTGACTTCCAGGTTTCTTTCAAAATGTATGTTTACTGATCTTCATCTATATCTATATCTATATCTATATATATACACGATATTTGTGCATCTGTCCGTGAGTTTGTCCACCTGTCTGAGTCTGTCTGTTCAAGAATACCTCTTAAACTTTAGGAGCTAGCACCACCAAATTTAGTAAGTAGCTTCCTCTCATCATAACTTAAAGCAAGGTCAGGGTTTGGTTGTGCCAGGGAAATGGGATGTGTCTGGAATTTGATTGTTTTCCATAAACAATGGAAAGGGAAGGGGCTGAGTGGATGGAGGCTTACTTACATTCACCACTAGGTGCAGGAAGCTATCTGCAAAGCTTTGCAGATTGACCACTTGGGGGTAGCCACACCACCACAGGAGTGGTCAACTGGGGGTAAGGCTTGCTATTTTGCCTGTCACTGGCCCAGGTAAGTGGCCCCTCCTGTCCCAGATCCCTACCCCGCATCCTCGGTGCCAGATGTGGGGGAGAGGAGGGGGCAGGAAGCTCTGCTGGGTCTGGGCAGCAAACAGAGCTGGCCCACCCCCGCTCAGCCAGGCCACCCAGCGCAGCTGTGGCCAATTAGCCTGTGCAGCTCTCCCCTTCTTCTCCCTCTGGGCCAAGTCCAGGAAGCGCCAGTGGGAGGCCTATGCACCGCCCTTTAGCCACCAGGCCAGACCTGGGCAGCACTGGGTAAGTCTCCTAGTATTAAATAATATTTTGGGTTCTCTATATTTCTGTCCTGCTACGTACATGGATCTGGGTTTATACATATACTTGTGTTGTTTGTATATAAGCATCTATAAAACATTTTAATAACTTGATTATGTTCCTTTTTATAAATTAATAATCTTGTCTCGGGCTAAATAAACTTGGAGATAGAAATATTTACTGGCTAAGAAACTTATTAGCCTGGGATAACTTTAGTATTCAGTTAACAGAGACCATCGTTCAGTATTAGTTATTATTGTGGTCATAATGTGTTTTGCATTTTCTCATCCCCGTGCTCTGATTGTATAATGATGTCAGAACTTCTGTCCATATGTCCGTAACTAAAATGATCATCTTCTGGTTTCTTCCTCCTCCCCACCAATATCCTGCCTAACTTTGCATCCCTTTGCCTTGGGAAAGGTAGGAAATCATAGACAGCTTCTTGTCCCAGGCCCTGCCTCTGGCTCTTGTCAGTGCCCACCCCTACATGTCTTCCATACTTACTTCTAGCTACAGTAGACTTCCGATAATCCGGCACCTTTGGGACCCAGGGGGTGCCAGATTATCGGATATGCCGGAGTATCAGGAGGTACTCCGGCGGGGGAGCTGTGATGGGTCTGCGGGGAGGGGGTCGGCGGGGAATGGCACGGCAGGGGCGAACCCTCCACCGTTTTGCAGGGAGGCAGGGGAAAGCCCCACGCAGCCGCCAGCTACAGGCCAGCTGGGGCTGCAAGCGGTGGCGGAGGAGAAGGGGCGAGGCGAGGGGCGGCACTGCGGGACCAACCCGGCAGCACCCTAGCTGCTCTGCCCCGCCGCTTCCCCAAGTCCGCCGCTGCCGCTTGCAAAACGGTGGAGGGTTCACCCCTCGCCCCGCCAACCCCGTCTCCCGGCCTGCTGCAGTGCGGGTCCCGGCAGACCCGTCACAGGGGTATAATCCCCTTCCCCTCTCCTCCCTTTCCCGGCCCATGAGTGTGCATGGGGCTCACAGGAGCTCCAATTGTCCGGCTGGCTGGAGCACTTCCGGGTTCCAGTTGGTGCCGGACTATCAGGAGTGCCGGACCACTGGATGCCGGACAATTGGAGTTTTACTGTAGTAGGCTTTGTCATCCCGCTAACATGTGTTTTACACATATTTCAAGTTCTGGTTTAATGCTTAGGTTGCTTTGGTGGAAATGACACCATAAGCACCGGAGCATCCTTTCTTTGTATGGTGATAAGTAAGGGACGTCGTCCTAGGTCTGCCCCATAGCTACTGGTGGGAAATTCCTGTGTGTGTGTGTGTGTGTGTGTGTGTGTGTGTAATATTTGTATACAGAATTGCAGATTAAGCATTTCTACTATGATTCTGACACATCTCATGTAGTTTGCAGTTATTGCTAGGCTCTGAGTTTTTCCTCATATATAGCAGAGTGAGTTTGATTGTACTTTTGTATAGTTATTGCAGGAATGTAAAAGGAGAGCAATGAGCATCCTGAGGGCTATTACGGTGTAGAAAGCATGCAGTACCTTCCTCTGAATGCTCTTGTTCACTGTCTGCAGCTTCCTAATGCTTTATAGGAATACCTATAAAGGAGGCCGATACATTTATAGTTTACAATATGGGCTAGTCCTGTGTGTGCAATGGAATATTTAGTTTGACTTCTAATTAAGAAGCTTGTTTCAGAAGATTATTCTGTAGCTTTTTCCTTGATTTTTAAGACCTGTCTTCTGCAGAATGCCTCAGTCAGATATGTGAACTGTGGTACTGAAGTAGGGGTGGGTAAAATACGGCCTGCAGGCCACATCCGGCACACCAAGCCACCAGATCCAGCCCAGCTCCCTGCCTGCCCTACCCCTGCATGCTGCTCAGAGCAGCTTTCTGAACTCTGTGAGCCACGGGTTGTGGGGGGAGGGAGAGGGAGAGGATTTGCATGCAACTTCCGTCCACAGCACAATCTTGCAGCTCCCATTGGCTGGAGCCTCTGGCACTTCAGCCTCTTTTCCCCCCCAACACTCTGACCCCTGATACAGAGGCAGCATTGTGGGGTGACAGCAGTCCCTGTCCGTGGGGGGCCTGAGCTCCCTGTGAACAGAGGCTGTGGGGCGGGGGAGGAGCTGGGGGAGGCTGCCCCGAAGCAGCTTCTGTCTATGGCAGTACCAGTGCTGGCTGCGGACAGAGGCTGCTCTGCGGCTGCCACCCCTACACCACCCCCCGCCCCTTGCTCAGAGGGGAGGGGCAGGAAGCACTGTAGATCTGGTACTGGGGGAAACTGGCTTTTAAGCTGCCTCCCCCCAGCACCGGCTCCTGCTCCCCCCACTTGCTGCCTCTGATACACTGGCAGCAGCAAGGTAGGGCGGGGGAAATGCGAGTAGTTGACTAGATTAACCGATTAGCCTAGGCTTATCAGTTAATCGACTAGTCAACTACTTGTTCATCCCTACTCTTAACCACTTATTAAATTCTTGGAGGGCATCAAAAATTATTGCCCTCTCCTGTGCTACAGGGTATTGTGCACTTAGGAAGCATTGTACTGTGATATTACATAAGAAAGGCCATCCTGGGTCAGACCAAAGGTCTGTCTAGCCCAGTATCCTGTCTGTAGACAGTGGCCAATGCCAGATGCCCCAGAGGGAGTGGACACAACGGGTAATCCTCACGTGATCCCTCTCCTGCCATCCATTTCCAGACAGAGGGTAGGGACACCATTCCTGCCCATCCTGGCTAATAGCCATTGATGGACCCAACCTCCATGAATCTATCTAGCTCTTTTTTGAACCCTTTTAAAGTCCTAGTCTTCACAACATTCTCTGGCAAGGAGTTCCACAGATTGTGCACAATGTGAAGAAAAACTTCCTTTTGTTTGTTTAAACCTGCTGCCTATTAATTTCATTTGGTGACCCCTAGGTCTTATATTAGGGGAACAAGTAAATAACTTTTCCTTATTAACTTGTTCCACCTCAGTCATCATTTTACAGACCTCTATCATATCCCCCCTTAGTCTCCTTTTTTCTAAGCTGAAAAGTCCAAGTCTTTTTAATCTCTCTTCATGTGGGACCTGTTCCAAATCCCTAATCATTTTTGTTGCCCTTTTCTGAACCTTTCCCAATCTTAATATAGCTTTTTTAAGATGAGGTGACCACATCTGTATGCAGTATTCAAGATGTGAGCGTGCCAGGGTTTTATATAGAGGCAATAAGATATTCTCCGTCTTGTTCTCTATCCCTTTTGTTTCATTATATTTTCTATACCTTTTGTCTCAGAATATTGTCTCACATTAGTCCTGCATTTGGGAACTGTTTACAGGAATGGTCAGTGATGTATGAATTTCACAGGGTATGATGAGGCTTCATCTATGGATATTTCTACATAGCAGTTGGAGGTGTGATTGCAGCACATGTAGACATGCCTAAGCTAGCTTTAAGCTTGCTGGCCTGAAGATCAATAGCAGTGAAGCTGCAACATCATGTGCATTAGTGCAGGCCATATAAGCCTGCCTGGGACCAAGGGTACTTACCTGAGTGACTAGTTGACATTGTTGTCTGTGCTGCTATGGCTATTGCTAACCAAGCTACTGACTAAAGGTAGCTCAGTTATGTCTATGCAGGCTACAATCATCTCTCCAGTGTTTTACTTCTTTCTTGGCTGCTTATTTAGTTTTGTCCTGTAGGGTTGATGGCATGTGTTTAGTCTTTCCCCTCCAGCTTCATTTTTAGGGTTGCCAGGTGTCCGGTATTGCCCTGGACAGTCCGGTATTTTTGCCCCCTGTCTGCTAAAAAAATTCAGAAAATACCAGACACCTAAAATGTCCAGTATTTTCTGATTTTCCGCCCCCTCCCCGGCCAGGAGGCAAAAATACCGGACACCTGGCAACCCTATGACACACTCGGCAACTGGGCCCAGCCCCGACCCCCTCCGGCCCCGACACCCCTAGCCCCCGACCCTCTGCTTACCTGGTTCCTCAGGGAAGCTGCGTTCTGCCTTGACCAAGAAATCAAAATGGCGGCCAGCAAAAAGCCTAAAGACCAAGGGGAAGCAATGCCTCCCCTGGGTCTTAATGCTCAACTCTTCCCTGTTCCTATCCCTATTCTGACTCTGCATGCACTCTGAAAGGGGCCATGCTGTTTTAATGCTATTTTTTTTTCCTCAACAACTTTGGTCTCCCCTTCCTTCTCTCCCCAACAGAATTTTTCCCCTGGTGTTTTTTTTTGGGGTGGGGGGAGGGGGTGTTCAGTATTTTTGGTTAAACCATCTGGCAACCCTATTTGACACAGTTTGAGGGATAGCCCTAGATAGATACCAGACTGAGTCATAAGTGTTTTTAAAAGCTTAGAAGAGGCAAATCTTGCTCCTCCCTGCCCATCCGCCCCACTTTTGTTAGCAAGTGCTTTATTCATTTCTTTTCAGACAGTCAGCATTTTGGCATCAAAATATCGGTGTTAATACTCCAGTCTTAGTTCACGCTGAGCAGGAGCTGCTACATCTCTTCCATTATCATTGTATTTGGAATCTACGTATGATATATTCTCAGACAGCATTCCCTGTGGTCTTCGTTTCTAGGAAATTTTCATTTATTTGCCAGCTAAACTTGAATTCCTCTGCCAGTTACAAGAAGACTCTGTCCTGTGGGGCAGCAGTAATATCTTTTTCAAGAATAGATGCATATGATGGAAAAAGTGGATTGAAAGAAGAACAGTTTCCCTATCACAGCGAATCCATGAAAATACTATTAAATCATCTGATGAATTGCATGGTCCCTGTGGCCTACAAAATTCATCCTTTTGGCAGTATCCAGTGTTGAAACATCTGCTGAAATACCAGTACCCCTGCAGGACCTGAAGATCCTGGCCTTCTTAAATGTATTACAGATCAGAGCTGGCAATTATGCTAGATTAGCAGCAGTTTTGTATTGAGACTTCACAAAGACCTCTGAAGGGATCCTTTAAAAATGGAGAACACTATAGTAAGTAATATATCTTACAGCTTGCTACACACTCATATTTCCATTGTGTTTTAATGTTTAGGCATGTGGGGCCTGATCCAAGTAAACTTAATGCTTAACCCGTTAAGCAATTACAGTACATGGGATTTTATATCCCTAATTGAAAATGTGGAGGGGTTGTTGGAGTCCCTAATTGCCCTAAAGCATGGGACTTCTGGAGGTATGCATATGTAACTCACACTGGCTTGTTATGACACTCTCGTGGCCCCCGGCCCTCCCCAGCCAGTGGCAACTAGAACATCTATTGATTTATGGAACTGCTACAGCCTTGGCTTAGTTAGATGCATCTTTTAGCTCATCCAGTAGAAGCTCATGTATTAAGCTCCAGAGGTCCTGGGTTTGATCCTAGCTGATGATGACTTGAGTCTATTTGGGGTCTGAAGTGCGCCAGAGCATTACCTGGAATACAACTGTAGCATTAAGGACTGCAGCACTTGTACTAGAGCTAACATAGGTCATGCTGGCTCTCACCATCCACAGAAACTGTGGTTTCTTCACACAACAAGTGTTTGCTTTGCAAACGTGGAAGTCCATACCTTTATCAGCTGTGTTGAGGGTTGGCATTTCAGGCACAGGAGCTGTGGGGGCAGTGGAGCACAGCAGAGTGAGTGCTCTCCCCACACGGATCCTGCTGCCATGGGAAATGCGGTGGGGGGGCATGACCACTGCTGCTGCGTGGCACCAAGCTCCCCACAATGATCCCCAAACCCGCATGCATGGAAGATGGGGTGCTATGAGGGGGAGAGGATGGGGTGATGGTGAGAAGTGGGGAGGCTTGGGGGCTGGTAACAGACAGCGCCGCCCCCCCCCCGGGGAGTCCTGGGCCGGATTGCACAATTACTCAGACCAGGACTGGCCTGTGGGTTGGGAGTTTGAGACCCCTGCCCTATGTATTCAGATCTCCCAGTGAGCAGCCTGCACCCAGATTGCCCCACACAGATACCTCTCACTCCCCACCTGGATTCCCCCTGCAACTAAGCCCCTCCACCCTTGGGATCCTGCTGGGCTGAACCTGCCCATCCACACCTGGTGCACCTGGCACAGAGAGGGGGAGGATCACAGGGTGTTTCTGGAGCAGGCACAGCCTTTGCAGTGTGTCAGGAACAGGTGCTGCCTCATTTTGAGTCACTGATCTCCCCATCTCTGTGCAGCCAGTGGCCTGTGCTCCCCACTGCTGTGCTGGAGCCACCTTTATTTATTGAGAAATAAAATTTGCAGAATTTTAAAATATTGTGCACTTAATCTTTAATTTTTTGGAGTAGAATTCCCTCAGGAGTATTTATTTATATTAGGCCACCCAGTAAGGAATGGAATCAATAAATGATAGTAGGTGGCTAATCACACAATTTTGATAATGAAATGCAAATAACCTAACAGACACTATAAAGCTCATGTAATTAGTTTATTTAAAAAATGTGTGACACATTTTTTATTAAGAATATATTTTGTAAACATCCTAATCTTTTCATGACCAATTTCAAAACAGCCAAAAAATGCTGACTTTTCTGAACAAATTTGTTTCCTGCAAGTAACTCAACTTTACTCACAATGCAGAAACCATTACCATAGTTTGGGAGTAAGGTATCTCCTTTTTTGCTGACAGAGAGTTCTTCTGCTTATATCTGAAGGACATTTCCAAATTTGAGGATATAGTCATGCTACTCAGACATGTACTATACCTTATGTGTGACCCTTGTATATTATCTGGCCCATAGGATTTGTTGGCATTGAAACTTACAAATACCATGGGCTTCAAGCTCAGACTTTGATTGTCTCTGGTTCCTGTTATTATTTCATTAACTGGAAGCACCCTCAGGCTATCATCTAAGTAACACATCCTAGAAGGGATGTGAATGGTTAACCGATAAGCATCATCCTTATCAGGTGATGCTTACTAGTTACAGTTAACTGGCAGCCCAGCCTGCGGTGCAGTGTGGTGGGCTGGTATGGCCCAGCTGGAGCAGTCCCCATTCACCGCTCTGGACTGTCTGGGCCCACCGTGCCATGCCATGAGAAAGGGGTGCTCTAGCCCATCCAGAGCAGCCTGCATCTGTGATGGTCCCAGCCCAGCTGGAGCAGCCTGCTGTGCTGTGGGCATGGGGGCACTCCAGCTTGGCCAGGCTGAGGCAGTACCCCTGTCCACCCTCATTTAAGCGGTTAACTGGTTAAATATAACATCTAAACAGTTGACTGATTAAACAGGATTTTATATCCCTAGTTGGCTTACAAGTATTTGAGTAATAGCTGGGTAGCAACTCTAATGATTTCAAAACCAGCTGTAGGTGCTTTTCAAATTTTTGGTGCATTTCTGGGGTCTTTACTTACTTAATCTACCTGAAAATGCATTGGCAAAGTGCTGGGATTTTGTGGTATTAACATAATCAATAGCTGTTTTCTATTCACACTGGGTTCCATCATTTTCAGTATGTAATGAAAGTATTTTGCATTTTCCTATTAAACCTTGCCAATTATTTTCTCTTTAGATTGACTGTTTATGTAAAGAAGTTAATCTGTCAATGCAAAAGCACACCCTTTTGGCCAGCATTCTTAAAGGTTAAATAGAGTTGCAGTTGATATTGTATTAAATGATGTGGATCATTTTGTTGAATGTATGTCTTTATACTCAAAAGACTATGGCCTTAATATAGCCAGGTACTTAAGCAAGTGCATAACTTCAGCCCTGTAATTGAGCACATTGATTTCAGTGAGAATTATTGCAGCAGAGGCTCTAGCCTAGTAACATAGTTCAGGACCGTCTCCTGCCTTTCTGGAGTAACTATAGTGGATCACAATGCAGTTTTAAAAGTTGACGCCTACAGTGTAAATGATCCCTTCCTCAGGAGGTGAAAAGGTTGCAAATTCAGATCCATTGTGCAATGCATGAGGATAAATTAGGGGAGGCTGCCTGGGGTGCAAATTATAAAGCTCTGTTTCTCTGGGACTGTTTATGCAGCATCACACACAGGTGTGTGGGGATGGAAAGTGTGGGGCCAGAAAATTCAGCACATTGAGGCTCTCCTGATCCTTGCTTCTGCAAGGTTTGTTGGGAGGGTAGCTCATTGAGGCTGCAGACTATTTCAGATGTTGGTCTAATGCAGTCTCCATGGAGCCATGCAACATCTAGCTATTTCATGCTGGGTGCTAAGGATTTGATTTAGTGTCCTTTCATACCAGTGTATTTTAGAAACTGTAGATCATTATGAAAGCATTTATGAGCCATAAATAGGTGAAGTTTATGTTTTGACCTTCAGTAGGTTTGACATAGCATCCACCCAAGAGGCACAGAGGAGAGATCTATAACATGAATGCATATAGCTAAAAGTCTGTAAGACTTCAGACAGAAAAGTGAGACCCACTGAAAGCGCAGCATCAGCAAATCTGGGGTCATATTACTGGCAGGCATTAAAGAGATCAGAGAGACAGAAGACTTAAGACCATGAAAACTCCTGTATGGGCAAAGCATAGCAAATGTTCTCAAAGATGCTGTTTACAGAGAAAAGAACAGAAAATGTCCAGGGCTTGAGGTAAATCTGCTCTGAATGCTTGGTGTAAGAGGTCAGTTTTAGCTCAAGCTGCTAGAGTTTGCATAGTGCTCTCTCAGGAAATTGAGTTGTTATAATTAGTACAGCAATTATAATGGTTAATATTTTGAATATTAGTCATTGTTCCAAGCATTCAAAATTCTCAGTGGTTACATGCACCCACAGCACGGGGCAGCAGCCGGCTCCCCAGGAGCAGGGTGGGATCCTGCATGTAACTGTTCACATTATATCTGTCCTATGTAACAAGCTGGTAAAATGGGGTGGAGGAGAGAGGAGTGTCCAGTCGAGTGCGAAGAAGGAAGAAGACGACACAGCTCACTTTTTGTTCCCTCCTAAAACCTGGCAACCACCAGGATGTTTTAGCCACCAATTGTCTCTCGTCTTTTACTTTGATTGGAAACTCTTTAGGGTAGATGCTCTTTTGTTGTTGTTGTTGTTACAGTGTCTAGCACACAGGGATGGTGATCCATGACTCGGGTTCCTAATTTAATTTTAACTAAAAATATTTAATATGAATTAAAATATATCATAAAGGCTACAGTCCTGCAGGTGCTTAAGCTACTCTTTGAATGTTCGTATCTTCTGGTTTTAACTATAAACTCATCTGTTTATTCAGCCCTTGTTTAATACTAAAGTTTCCCTTTAACCAATCCCCAAAATAAGAATGCCCCCTCCCAAATTTGCTGGGGAAGAGAGATGTAGCAGTAGGTGGAAGAAGCAAATGGGGTAAAGAGGTGGGAGGGTTTTAAAGATAGGAGAGACAGAAGCATGTTTGTATTGCGAGGGGTAAGAGCATAAGAAGTTATGGAGAAGAGTCGAGGGGATGAGAGTAGATATGAGGGAGATTGGGACTGCAGTTGCTGGGCAAATGGGAGGGGTTAAAGGAGAACAGCAGACAAGACACTTCCTCACCTGTGACAGAGGAAGAGAGTTGTAGAAATAAGGGAAGGCAAACTGAGGAGTGGAGAGAGGTTATGTAATATTGGTCAATTTTTTCATGGGAAACTGAGATCCTGTGCAGAGAGAGAACTGGAGGCAAGAGGAGAGGGAGGCTTGAGTCAAAGATGGTAGAAAGGTGGCTGGTATTGTGAGCAGGAGATTCAGTTAAGCTGGAGAAGTAGAGTTGTTTTGCAAGGAAGATGGAAGAAGAGAAGAGAGAGAATTTGTAGTGAGGAATTTTTGGGTTTTTCCCTCCTTTGTGTCTGAGCAGTTTCTCCCCAGATACTGAGGGGGACAGACAAAATGTCTCTCTCCAAGAAAAGACTCTTCACTATCTGTAAGTAGGGTAAAGTTTAGATAAATCCACTAGGTTTTATTGTTTTATGGTTTGGGAATGGGGATCTGATGTCTGTGCATTTAGAAATGGGTTTTCCTCTCTTTTGTAACTAAGTTTTGTTCCCCATGGGGAAAATTCCCTATGAGTTTATTAATTGGTGGCTCTTATCATCTAGCCAAACCAACTGTGCTTGTAACTGGAGTATTGTGGTGATAATAAAAGTTATTTCTTTTTTATTAACCTGGTTTGGTTAATTTTTGTGTCCTGATTTTACTTTAGGGCTGAGATTTCCCAAGTTCTCTTCCCTGGTTTTCTTACCATTACTTGGGTGGAGGGGCAAGGAGGGGCAGCAGATTTTTATCCCCAAAATCTAGGTCTTTAGGATTTTGGGGGGGAAGTTTTATACCAAAGGCTGGTTGAAGTTGAAGTCACCACGAGTGAGTGTGGGAGACTGTGAGGAGAGCAAGGTGAAGAGCCAGGAGTCAAAATCAGAGAGGAAGGCTGGGGAGAGGAGAGACAGGACAGTTGCCGTGCTGTTCAAAAGGGGGAAGAGAGAGAGAGGATAGGAGCTATGGATCTCATGACCTGATCCAGGGCAGAAAATAGAGGAGAGGACTCCATGAAAGAGTGCAGCTGTGGAAGGGCAGTGTCAGGCGCAGGGCAAGATCGAGAAAGGGGCTTTAGTGTTTGTAGCCCAGGGCCCCAGGAAAAGGGGGCTGGCTTAGCCTGGGGCCCTGCGCTGCAGACACTAAAGCCCCGTATTCCGCGCCACCCCTTCCTGGCAGGGAGCTGTTCAGCATACTGCCATTACTCCTGCCAAAAGGGGGCCACACAGATCCATTTGTCCTTCCCTTCAGCAAACAGAAGCTGCCCCAGGTAAACGCCCTGTACCCCAGTGCTTCGCCCGAACTCCCTCCCGCAGACTAACTCCCTCCCAGACTCTACAAACCAACCCCCACATGGGAGCCTCCTCATGCCTCAGTCCCAGCCTAGAACCAGTACTGCCAGTTGAAGCCCTCACTACTTCCACATCCACCCTCCTGCCTCAGCCCACTGAGCTGCTCATTTTTGGTCCCACCCCAGTGCCTACAGGGCCCCACAAAATCTAATAGCCTCAGGCCCTGAGAAGAGTTAATCAGACCCTAGTCAGATGAAAGGATCTAGGTTTCTGTGAGAGCTGGTGGGAGTGAGATAGGGGAAGGTCATGGGTGGTTGTGATCTCTTTTGGTTGTGGAGTATGACTTCCAGAGCTAGCAAGGGAAGGCGGGAGAAGGGTGTGAGGTTAGGAATGGTGGCAAAAAGTGAGTGGAGGTGGTGGCAAGGATGAGTAGGAGAAGGGAGAGGGTGGGGATAGAGGGAGAAGCAGGAATAGAGCAAATGTCGCAAGACCTTAGGAGGAGGAGGCTGAAGAGAGTGTGGACATAGCTGGGTTTCTGTTGCTGGATGGTTTGGGGAGAGTGAGATGGAGAGTGGAAGAGGAGCAGGCAGAGCTAATAGGAATTGTAGAGTCTAACAAAGATATTTGTTTTACTACCTTGTTCTCTGCCTGCAATTGACCACTGAGGTACAATAGGTGCATTTTCAGACAGCAAAATGTTAAGATACACCAGGAAATACAACACATTAGCAATTCTTAGAGTGGCATGTGTAAGACATGTTTGTCTTGTGGAATTCCAGTGTGTTCTGCAGGCCAGGGTTTTGTGGAATAGTTTCCCCAGTTGTTACGTTTTCTTTCTCACAGCATCCAAAGTACTATTTCATAGTAAATGCTGTTCTGATTATTTTAATCACTCAGTTCTTAAACCTGCACTGTATACCTTTTAGTGGGTTGGGAAACAGTCTGCTTAGGTTGGTAAGTAAGCCTCATTGGGACTAACCCAGTTTCTTGAACTTGGCTGGGGGGAGCATATATTTGGGTTGGGGGGGAGGTATTGTACTGGGGGAAAAAATGAGATTCTGTAAGAAAGCAAGGAGGGCCAGTTAGGGACTCTGGGTGCATCTACACAACAGGGCTTGACTTGAAATAAACTCTGCCAGTTGAGCTACGTGAATTGCCTAGCTTATTTTGAAATAGGGGAGCATCTACACAGCACTTATTTCAAAATAGAGCACTTTTCCTCCGACTTCCCTTACTCCTCGTACAATGAGGGTTACAGGAGTTGGAGTAAGAAGTCCTCCAGCTTGGCAGTATTTCGACATTATTTTGAAATAACTGCCTGCTGTGTGGACACGGACTAAGTTATTTCGAAATAATGCCAGTTATTTCAAAATAACGTTGCTGTGTAGACGTACCCTCTTAGACTGAGCTGGTTGTTCTTTGAATATTATTTTATGACCCAAACAAGAGTAAAGTCAGTCTCTCTATTCATGAATATACCATGTATAGATGCTCTGATACTACAATATGTGTTAGGATGAAAAAAATAAGATTAGATTATTAGAATAAGTCTATTAAGGAATCTTAAATTATTTTACCAGCTCAAATAACTAAAATAGCATTAGCTGCTTGTCCATTATGTCCATTCCTGTGTTGCTATGTTCACATCCCAGCCGAACCATGTCACCCCAGTCTCACCCTGCATTATTGACAGAATTCTTTATTCAGGAATTGAAATAAGACTGACTTCTAATTTGGTCGTGCTGCTGGTGATGATGTTGCCGGTTCCTGTCTCCTTCAGAAAGTATCATACTTCTGCCAATCAGTAGCCGAAATCAAGGGCCTTACAGGTCAGCTTTGCGGTGCAAGAGAAATCTGCAGTGTGGAATTTATTTATAATGTAACTTACTTGATTTACACATGTACGCTATCCCGAGATGATATAGTAAGACAGTATGCTGGTCAGTCCCCTCTTCCAGGAATTTTAGCCCAACGCCAAGGCCCAATTCCCAGGGGGCAACTCTGTCCCAAGAATTGCCTCTGATTAGAACTCAGGACGCGTAGCAAACTCTCTTGTTACTTGCACAGCTTCCTCCCTCCCAGAGTTGCCTCCACACAGAACATTGTAGAACTGAAAACTAACAGCAAGCAAATGTCTTCCTAAGAGTCAAAACTTGCTTGCACACCAAGAACATGGAAGACTGCGTAATCATCTGATGACTCTGAATTATTTCTTAGAGCTCCCCAGATAGCTGAAAAACAAATCAAGTAAGATACAAGTTCTAAATTCCAGAAATAAATATTTCATAGCGTGGCTTCATTGTGTACATTTCCTTCTTCGTTTGTGCCACAGGTGGGTGGTGCTGCAGTGATGGCAGTTGGCATATGGACCCTAATTGACAAAAGCGACTATCTGAATATCCTGGCATCTAGTACATTTGCCGTGTCTGCATACATCCTGATCTTTGCAGGAGGTCTTGTGATGATTACAGGTTTTCTGGGATTCTGTGCAATCATCAGGGAACAAAGGAGCTGTCTTTCCGCAGTAAGTAACTGGATTTTATATTTAATGAAAGCCAATTCTTACTAATAAGAGTCTAATAAGTCCTATTTAGAAGAAAGAAGGGCAGGTACAGCATTCTGTTAGTGCCTTCGCTTGGCCTGGAGGTGAAACCTAGTATGAAGAAATGTATCTTTTACGAAACAAGCAGCATTTTTTGAGGGTGGCTTCCCACTATACCAAACATTTTGTTTTGTATGTGTGATGTAGTTGAGAAGCTATTGCTAGATATCCATAAAATAAAATCAGCTAAAGCAACTTTCAGAAATTTTGTGAAATCCAGGTTGGTTTCTGAAAAGCTCTAAAGTTACCGGTGAAAATGAATACAAAAGCCTTTCAGAAAAGGTGCTGACTGCCACGTCCTAAACTTGGTGTTAAGTGACAGCAGAAAAATTGCAACATCTTGCACATCTGTTTTCCTCCCTATTTCTTTCCAAAACTTCTGTAACAAAAATGTTTTGTATTGCGTTTTACTTCAGCCTTCAGAGCCAATATAGCTCAGAGGGAGGAAGCGGGAATCTATTCTGGCTTGTGCATTATTGATAGAATTATTTACTAAATGCCAATTAAATGGTCACTCAGGGTATGTCTAGACTACACCTCTCTGTCGACAGAGAGATGCAGATTAGGCACATCAAAATTGCTAATGAAGCAGGGATTTAAATACCCTGTGCCTCATTAGCATAAACTTGGCCGCCGCTTTTTTCGACACGGAGTTTTTTAGGAAAAAAACCCAGCAGTCTAGACGCAGATCTGTCGAAAATAAAGCCTTTTTCGACAGATCCTGTAAACCTCATTTTTTGAGGAATACAGGATCTGTCGAAAAAGGCTTTATTTTCGACAGATCCGTGTCTAGACTGCCTTTTTTTTTTTTTTTAACTCCGTGTCAAAAAAAAGTGGTGGCCATGTTTATACTAATGAGGCGCGGGATATTTAAACCCCTGCTTCATTAGCAATTTCAATGTGCCTGATTTGCATCCCTCTGTCAACAGAGGGATGCAGTCTAGATGTAGCCCCAGTTGCAGCTTGGCAAACCCATTGGAGACAAAGGAACTGCACAGGGTTCACTGAGGGCATGGTCTGAAGACACATGAAGTCAACAGCAACGGAAGTTCTCTTTGAACGGAGGACAGAGGTGCATAATGACACCTAAACAAGCTGAGCATTGTACAACACACAGGCAGTGGAGAGAGTCGGGGCAGAGTGGGGAAGGTAGGGTGGGAGCTTTGCATCCTGAGTGCAGGAAGCTCCCGAGGCTTGACGGAGACAGGTCAGCCAGCTCCAGGCTGGGAAGGGGAGGGTCAGAGTGGTTTGTGTCCCTCTTGCCAGGGATAAATGCTCTGAGCCGAGCTGCACCATCCCAGATGCTACAATGGCTAATCTAGCCCCTTGCGATTCTGGTCTTGCCTCCATCCCAAGCATCTGTGAAGCTTTGGCACTGCCTGAGTATGTGTAAGATGTGGAAGGTTGCCACATACGTGCGGTTTACAGGGCATAGTGTGTGACATTCTATACCAGTGGAGTGAGCAACCTGCCTCCTTCAGGCTGCATGCGGGCTGCAAGACATTTTGCTGACGTTGACGGTCAACAGGCACTTCCCCCCCTCAGCTCACCTTGGCTGCAGTTTGCCATTCCCAGCCAATGGAAGTTGTGGGAAGAGGTGACTAGTAAGTCCCTGCTGCCCCATTGCCTGCAGGTGCCACCTCCACAGCTCCCCTTGGCCAGGAAAAGCAAACCATGACCACTGACTGCAGGGGGAAGTTCACCAACATCAATGTTGGATGGTTCGGGAAGGCACATGATGACTACTTCTTTGGGAACTCCTGCCTCTTCCGAAAGATGCACTCTGGCACTTTTTCCCCCCACCAGACAATCCGAGTTGGAGAGGTGGATGTGTCCATTGTGATTGTGGGTGACCTAGTCTTCCCCTTGCTCCCCTGGCTCACAAAGTCCTACATGGTGAGCCTGGACCCTAGCAAGGAGGAGTTCAATAACAGACTGAGCAGGTGCAGAATGGTGATGGAATGTGCATTCGGGCGTTGAAGGGGAAGTTCAGGAGTTTCCTCACCCACCTGGACTTTAGTGAGTGCAACATCTCCTTTGTGGTAGTGGCATGTTGTGTGCTCCACAAGTTGCGTGAGAATAAGGGGGAGACTTTTTTTTGCCAGGGTTGAGGTCTAAGGCAGAACGCCTGGTCAGGGACTTTGAGCAGCTAGACACCAGTGCCATCAGGTGAGCACATCAAGGAGCTGTGCTCATCAGAGAGGCCTTGAAGGACAGTTTTACACAAGACAGTTCTGAGACTCTCCCCTGTGGCTCTCCACAAGGGGCCCTTGCATTCCCTGTGTGTGCCTTTTATCCCCCACCTCTCCCTTCCCCCATCCTCCCTTCCTCTGTTCTCCCCTCCCCTGCAGAGCAGACAATAGAGATCATTTATCAACAAACAGGAATCTTTATTTGGGGGACATACAACAGGGGAGGGAATTGAAATAGAACATGGAATGGGGGGGGAGGCTCAGGAGTGGGGCTGGGACTGGCATTTTCCTCCGGCCGCCTAAGCAGCCCTCCACCCCCATGTTCTGGGGCCTCGGCAGCTCCTGGTAACCCTTGCAGTAGAAGCTATGGAGCGGGCAGGAATGTAGCTGATGGCCCGCTCCATGCACGCCGCTATGCCCTGCATCACCATGGTGAGGGTGAAGAACATGTTCTCCTGTTGGCATGTGAGCTGTTCCTGTGTGGTCTTTCTGTCCTCCCACACAGCCCTTCTCTCCTCCCCGTCAGCTGCTGCCACTCCTCTCTCTCAATGACCCAATCCAGGCACTCTGCCTCAACTTCCTGCACAAGGGACTAAGTCAGACCATCTGCTCCCTCATGAGCTCATTCTGGTTTCTTTTTCGCCTGCAGATCCCGCTTAGGTGGGTAAATGCAGTGGGAGGTGGGGGGTTGGGTGCGCCCAGCTCTCAACTGTCCCAGTTGTGAAGAAAAGTTACAAGGGCAGTCATCACAGAAGACACTTTGTATGAAGCATAGCCCTAATCCCTGAGTCAACACCAAAGGTCTCAGTTGAGACAATGGTGCTGTGCTTCAAGCAAGGCCGCATTCTGCCTATAAAACAGGCACTTTCCTGCAGAGGCATGGACGTCACAGTGGAGCATTGCAACATACACGGCCCAGAGGCAAGCAGGCAGGAGCCTGTGGGCAGGATGGGGGGCAGGCAGCTCAGCTTTCTACTCTGTCCAGCACTGGTGGTGTCTCATAGAGAGAGAACTTCTGTCCCTGCCTGCTGGAGGGGAGTTGTGGAGGAGGTGTGTGAGAGCACCACACACCGCTTGATGGGGAGAGTGCTAATGGGTTCCCCTCCTCTTCTTCCCCCCTGCAGGTTCCCATACACGAGATCAGTCTCCTCTGCATCACTGCACTTAATCGTGAGTGAATGTTGACTGAATGTGGCCGTGAACTTGGGCCATGTGCAGCACTGCTGTGTGGTTCCATGACACCAGACTACTTACTGGTAGCTTGGTGTGGGAAGGTGTCCTACCGCAGAGGCCGGAATAAGGCTAGCCTCTCCAGGAACCATATGAGAAGGATTAAGGGGTTCCTATGTGAGAGCTTCATGGAGCTGAGTACTCCAGAGTGTTGCACCATCTGCAGACATGTGAACAAGCTGTTCCATGCTCCCCAGCACTGAGTATGCTGAGAGAGGGCATGCTGCCCCCTCACAGCTCATCATCTGACCCCACCTGTAGTTAGAGAAAGTTAAAGAACTCACCAGAAGTGCCCTTCCTGGGGTCATTGGTGGACTGCAAGACACCTTTGGGGTGAAAGGCTCCAAAATGAGGAGCAGCTCCTGGCCCTCTGGCATTGTCGCTTGGCTGACTGCCACCTCCTCCACATCTTCGTCATCCTCCTCCACCTCATGGGGCTCTGCCACCCCGCCCTGCTGCAGGCTGACACCAGGCATGTCTTGGCTGGACTCGATGACTACTGTGGGGCAGGTAAAATGGCATGCAGCTGGTTGTAGCAGCAGTAGGTTTGAGGTGCCGCCCCAGGGTGTCCGCTCTGCTCCCTAGCCTTGTGGTAGGACTGGAGCAGCTCTTTTATTTTGAGCCTGCACTGCTCCAGGTTCCTGCTGTGGCCTTTGACCGAGAGGCTGGCAGCAATCCTGCCATAGATGTCAGTGTTCCTTTTTTTGGTGCGGAGGTCTTGGAGGATGGACTTCTCCCACCACACCTCAATGAGCTCCAAGATCTCTCCTTGAACTTCTCCCTTGCTGGAGTTCTCCTGCGTCCCTGGGCAGTGGAGGCCGTTGAAGCAGAAGTGCTGGCAGCCATTGGGATGTCTGAGGGGATGTTGGGGGTGCTCATGTCTCCATGTGCTGGTCGCTTGCACAGAGCTCATGAAGCTGGTGATGTGGGACAGACACTTCCCCAGTCCTTGGAACTTATAGAGCCCTGTGGGAGGGGGGAGCACGCAGACTCCACATGCGGCCAGAGCAGTCATAGCGGACAGCTGCAAGAGGCCTCCCAGAGGCCAATGAAGTCGAATTCAGGCACTGCAGCATCTACACTGCTGTGATTGCAGGCATGCACAGTCAGTAATAGCATTGCTCTTCGTGAAAAACAAGACTACAGTGTTCAACTTCTGCAGCCCCTAATTGCAGAACAACGGGCTTGGTAGTGTGGATGCATTGCTTAGATAATCAACCATATGGGGCTAATTTCAGAGAAATCCTAGTGTAGACCAGGCCTGTTTGAGCTACCTCTCCCCTTTTTTCATCGAAAGGTATCTAGAAATATTTTTTCATATTCATATAACTGTATAACTCATATATAGCGATAAGCTATTCTTTCTGTGGCTGTTAGCTCTTGTTTGAAAAATGTTGGCCAGCTATAGCTTTCACTGATTAAATTGAGTAAGGACTTTCAGTTTAGAGTCATTGATTTCAGTGGACCTTGAAAGAACTTAGAAACTCTCAAGATCATGACCTGCGTGTGTGCGCCCATGAATTGATTTCAGGTAGATACAGGGGGACCTTCTGTAACAGCTTGAAAATAAGTATGGTGCTTGGCAAAGGCAAGCCCAACATGTCATACTGTGACTATTTTAACAGTAATGACATTAGTTTTGCTTGATTCAATACAGTAATGTTAATAAGAGTTGTATAGCAGCAGTAGCCTAAGAATTTGTACAATCATTGCTTGTGGATGCACAATAAAATCTAAATCTGCAACATTGTCTGCTAAAATGATGAAAGTGCTTAAAGAAAGATTTAGATTTATTTTTCCTAATTGACTGTTCTCAAACTGGATTTTCAGCAGACAGTTTTATTTACGAAAGTGTATTCATTAGCATTAATTTAGTAATTGTCATTCATAGAACTCTAAGTGCATCACAAAGAGAGGGTATATTATCCCCATTTTTAAGAAGGAGCAACTGAGGCACAGAACAGTGAACTTACATTCTTAAAAATCTCACAAGTCATTGTCAGAGCTAGGAATAGAATCCAGGTTTCTTGATTCCTGATCCTGTCCCCTATTTTAGCAGTCACTAAGTTGAATTCTACCTCAAACGATATTTAAAGTGTTACTTACAATTCCTGATCTCAAAACTAATACTTGTATCAGTTATACAAAACCAAAAATGAATGTGTAAGTGACCCTCTTATATGTAAAAACAAGAGCAGAGGCATTTCACAGTATAGAACAGTTATTTAGGTAAATAGTAATTGACCACTGGTTTTATTTTCCTACTCCTTTAAAAAAAAATTCCTTCTGTAGAAGAGTCATCTTTCATTTAATTTTCTTTTCCTTCACCTAGTTTCAGATTTGAGCATTGACATATTACTGACACTCTGTACATTATAAAGGCAAATGAACTAATGACTAAAACTTGGCTGCACAGGAGTGCTCTGAGCCAAAATGAACTCCTTAACTAATATGAGTAATGCATTGTACAAAAAGGCTGCCATGTGGAGCCATTCGTTATCCCTATGCATTTGTTAAAACAGGGAGAGAGAGGGGTACTCAGCTTAAATGAGCCAAATTATATTTCCGCCTATTGCAAGACTACACTGAATAATTATTAAAATGAAAGTCATAATGAACATTGAAGCAAATTGCCTCCACTGGATTTTTTCTAGCAAACAAACATCACATAATGATTGTCAAAAAATAGAAAGTTTTTTTCCAGTAGATGAATTGTACTTTTAAACTTTGTAAGACTTACTCAAATCTTTTGGTGGGTCACACAAGAGAATGGGTACACCAACATCATCTAGCTGTTGTGAGTTTAGGGCTAGCGTGAAGTGCTAGCCTATTTGCCTACAAATGAATTGCAAGTGCAAACATGAAGGCATTTATTAGGGCTAGATAAAACATTCCATTTGAAGCTTTTTTAAGGAAAGCAGAAACTTTCACAAATCTCATTTTGTCAAAAACACAATTTTCCCATTGAAAAACCTTTGGCTTTTGTTTTTACCAGTCCTATTTAGTGCCATCATGTTTGCACTTGCAATTCATTTGTAGGCACAAATGGAAGTATACATTGTGCCTATACCAAAAATCCTGTACAGGTGGAACCTTTCTAGTCTGGCATCCTCGGGATCTGACCAGTGCTGAACCCCCAGAGGCCAATATTATCTAGCAGCATTACCCACACTTCTACTGCTTACTGGGCTCTTAGAAGACATTTAAAGCTAAATTAGAGCTAAATAACAGCACAGAACACAGACTGGGGACTGTAAACAAATTTATGGGACCACAGGAAACTTGGCCATGCCCATGATAAGTACACAGATGTTGCTGGACCAGAGAGTGCTGGACTAGAGAGGTTCAAACTGTAGCTAAGAAGTGTAAGTACACTTGAACCTTTTTAATCTGGAAACTTTAGGATACAGGCTATGCCAGATTATGAAATTTTCCAGACCATGGATGTTTGCCATAATGAAGAGTGTGCTTGGATCACAGATGCACAGATAAAGGACGTTCAAGTGTACTCAGCTTTACATTAGCAGCAACTGAATTCAAGGGTCATATGTTACTAGAACAAAATGCAGATCCTTTTTGGAAACTAGCAGAACTTTGTAAGATCTGAGATGAAAATCATGGGTTGGGAAGGGCAAGTTTTAAATTGTTGGTCACCAAGTAATTTTGTTTCTCTAAACTAAATATTTTTAAGGCAAGAAAAATATTATGTTCTATTTTTCCTCTTACTGCCAAGTCAGAGGTGAGGCTCTCACTATTTAGTTACATGCTTCAGGGAACACCAAGTTAAGATCAAGCACAATGAGTAACCATGGCTGTTGTGTTATTAAAGAAAGGAAAATAAAATATTAAATAAAACATCATACTACCAAATATAAATGATGAACTGGTTTATTTATATTATAATTTCTTTTGACTATCTTTTTTGTGGAGATCTTTCGCAGAGATTACATGATTCAGAGTGGGCCACCTCTAGGGGGGCTTTTTTTTGTGGTAAGTTAAAATCAAATGCATATTGTTTGCCAGAATTATTGTGATTTCAGTTTTAATATCTGATCAGGCTACAATTTTGTCATAGAGGTTGTGGAAGTCATGGAATCTGTGACTTCCAGAGACCTCGGTGACTTCTGGCCAGGGGTGGCTGGGAGCTGCAGAGTACCTCTTCCATCCATGCCCCTCCCAATGCCCCCGCCACGGTCTCTGAGCCGTACCTGCTGTGGGAGATGAGGACCCCGGAGCTGTCCAACCACTGTGGATGGAGTGTGGGCAGTTCCCCATTTTGTCACAGATATTTTAGTAAAAGTGACAGGTCACAGGCGTCAATGATGTTTTTCTTTACTGCTCATGAGCTTCCCGTCACATTTACTAAAAATATCTGTGACAAAATCTTAGTCTTCTGCATTAGGTACTTAAAATTGTTTAGGGATGGTTAAAATAATTTGTTTAAGGGCAAATGAAGCCTGTCTAGTCAGTAATTATATTCCAAACAATTTATTTTTGGGCAAAGTAAGTAATTTTCACAAAAATCCTATGAAATTGAAGAAGATATGTAAATTAGTTACTTAGTTTCTTAAGTAGCTTCTTCTATTTGAAGACAGGCCAATAACAATATTACGAATTTTAAATCCAGTTATATCCAGCTATTTCTTTGTTTACCAATATTTAGCCCCTGTCTTCTTTCCATGAATACATTGATAAGGTATCATGGATATCTGGTGAATAACAGGAGAAATTGTTAGGAACTTATGTTACAACCTCATTTTAATAGATCAATAAAATAATTGTAGGAGTTTAAATTTCATTTGCTGGAAGTATCTTAGTAACATTTCTTTCACTAGTTCATGTTGAAATTTTAGAAAGGTTTCCCTTAGATTGGTTTCTTTGAGTCTTCATTTTTTTGCTTTTTATTCATTTATTTGCGGCAGTGTGCTTGTAAAGAAGGACAGGATGAGTCATGGAGTGCTTGCTGCCTATGTAAGGTAGCCAAGGGTGTTTACTCTGCAAAACAAAACTCCACATGCTTGTTTCTGCACACTCTGGTTCTTTGGCTCGAGGTTTTAATGTGAAATGCTTCAGGCTTTTGAAACCCCTCTCTGTGGATAATAGGGGCCAGATTTTTAAAATATTTAGGCAAGGGAAATCATGCATCACATAAGAACAAAGGCTCTTAAGTAAAGTAAGTTGTCATGGGATAGGCGGGAAGGTTCTTTCATGGATTGACAACTGTCTAAAAGACAGGAAACCAACGGTAGGAATAAATGGTAAGTTTTCAGTGGAGAGAATTAACTAATGGGGTCCCCCAAGCGTCTGTCCTGGGACCAATCCTATTCAATTTATTTATAAATAATATGGAGAAAGGAGTAAATAGTAAGGTGGCAAAATTTGCAGATGATACTAAACTGCTCAAGATAATTAAGACCAAAGCAGACTGTGAAGAGCTTCAAAAAGATCTTGCCAAACTAAGTGATTAGGCAACATAATGGCAAATGAAATTTAATGCTGATAAATGTAAAGTAATGCACATTGGTAAAAAATAATCCCAACTATACATAAAATATGATGGGGACTAATTTAGCTACAACTACTCGAGAGAGATCTTGGAGTCATTGTGCATTGTTCTCTGAAAACATCCACTCAGTGTGCAGCAGCAGTCAAAAAAGCAAACAGAATGTTAGGAATCATTAAAAAAGGAATAGAGAATAAGACCAAGATTATCTTATTGCCTTAATAAAACCGTGGTATGCCCACATCTTGAATACTGCATACAGATGTGATCACCTCATCTTAAAAAAGCTATATTGGCATTGGAAAAGGTTCAGAAAAGGGCAACCAAAATGATTAGGAGTTTGGATTGGGTTCCATATGAAGAGAGATTAAAAAGACTTGGACTTTTCATCTTAGAAAAGAGGAGACTAAGGGGGGGAAAGATAGAGGTCTATAAAATCATGACTAAGGTGGAACATGTTAATAAGGAAAAGTGGAACTTCCAAGAACTAGGATTCACCAAATGAAATTAATAGGCAGAAGGTTTAAAACAAACAAAAGGAAGTTTTTCTTCACACAGCGCACAGTCAACCTGTGGAACTCCTTGCCAGAGGATGTTTTGAAGACCAGGACTTGAACAGGGTTAAAAAAAAGAGCTGGATAGATTCATGGAGGTTAGGTCCATTAATGACTATTAGCCAGGATGGGTAGGAATGGTGTCCCTAGCCTCTGTTTGTCTGGAAATGGATGGAGAGGGATCACGTGAGGATTACCTGTTGTGTTCCCTCCCTCTGGGGCATCTGGCATTGGCCACTGTCTGCAGACAGGATGCTGGGCTAGATGACCCAGTATGTTCTGAGTTTGTTTTCAGAGTAGAGAGTGATAAATATTCATAAGTGATCTGAAAAAAGGGGTAAACAGTGAGGTGACAACAATTGCAGATGGTACAAAATTACGGAAGTCCAAAGCAGACTGTGAAGAGTTACAAAGGATCTCACAGATCTGGGTGACTGAGCAAGCAAATTGCAGATGAAACTCAATGTTGATAAAATGGAAATATTGCACATTGGAAAACATAATCCCAATTAAATATACAAAATGATGAGCTCTAAATTAGCTGTTACTACTCAAGAGAGAGATCTTGGAGTCCCTGTGGATAGTTCTCTGAGAACATCCACTCAATGTATAGAGGCTGTCAAAAAAGCTAACTGTTAGGAACCATCAAGAAAAGGATAGATAGATGAGAAGAAAGTAAATATCATAATGTTGCAACATAAATCTGTGTATGCTGTATCTGCAATGCTGCATACAGTTCTAGTCACTCCATTCCAAAAAAAGAGATGGAAAAGGCACAGAGAAAGGTGGCAAAAACTATTAAGGGTATGGAACAGCTTCCATATGAGAAGCGATTAATAAGACTGGGACTTTTCAGCTTAGCAAAGAGAGGACTAAGGGGGTGATGATAAATGTGTATACAAGTATGACTGGTATGGAGAAAGTGAATAAGGAAGTATTATTTACTTCTGCTCATAACACAAGAACTAGGAGTCATTAAATGAAATTTGACAAGTTAAAACAAACAAAAAGAATTACTTCTTCACATGTCGCAGTTACCCCGGCAATGAGTTCCACAGGTTATGTTCTGAAGGCCATAAGTATAGCAGGTTTAAAAAAAGAACAATACAAGTTCATAAAGGATAGGTCCAGCAATGGCTATAAGCCAAGATGTTAGGGATACAGCCTCATGCTCTGGGTGTTCCTAAGCCTCCAACTGCCAGATGCTGGGACTGAGAGGGGACAGATCACTTGATAATGGCCTTGGTAGTTCATTCCCTTTGAAGCACCTGGCATTGGCCACTGTCAGAAGAGAGGATACTGAGCTAAATTAGACCATTGGTCTGACCCAGTGATGAGATTTTCAAAAGTTCCAAAGACATTATGGATTTCAGTGAGGGTTAGATGTTTGACTGCTTTTGAAAACTCCATTAGATACTTACCTGCATCTTCAGGTGCCTTTACAAATCCCACCCCAAGTGTCTATTGTGGCTTATGCTGGTTTCCCATTTTCTCTAGTTAATGCTATGTCTGTAGGTTGAATAATTTTATGATGTACTAGATGTTTAAAACAATCCCAGGATTGTTGACTTCCAAAGCTAGGGACTATAGTGTTTCTCGGTCCCAAAGATTGTTCTCACACACAGTTTTGTATAAGAGAGCGTGCATCTCTAACCATTTAGAAGCAATGTGAAATTAGTTTATTGATCATGTTAATCAAATTAGGAATGACATTTTTTTCCTGTAATGGATATGCACAGCAGTTTTGGGGCTTTAAAGAGGAATTAATCCCACAGGAGTGTGAGAATGTTGTTGGAAAGCTTATGTGTCAAATTGTCTAATTTGATTAGCTTGTTTGAAGTGGGTGAGGAAATTGCTGTTTCTTTGGCATAATGTGCATTCTGTTACAGAGTGCTCTGTTTGAGTTTTGCACACTTGACAATGACTTTAATGAGTTGCACTCTCAAAAGAAAGATTGTGTTTAATCATGGATACAGGAAGCTATTTCATCAATGTCCATCAGCTAGCTGTATAAACAAATTGTATAGCTGTCTCCAGGCAGTCCCCAGAATGGTAGGGTTGTCAGATGGTTTCAACAAAAATACTGGACACACTTGACATTATATCACAATCTGCGTTACATCTTATTTAGAAAATACCGGACATTTATATTTTCTCATTTATGTTTTCTCAATTTGTTTCCTGATCAGAAAGCTCAAATACTGGACTGTCCAGTTCAAAACCGGACACCTGTCAACCCTACAGAAGGGTGGCTGTGTTCAGAAAAATGGCGCTGTGGAGTTTTGAGCATTTTGTGTCTGTTTTGTGTCCCAGATTTGCTCAAGTTCCAAACAAATGTTTTCTGCAAGACCCAGAATTTTCAACTTGAAATTTGAGCGCACAGTTCTCCACTATATTGAATTTAAACTTAGAGGGAGGAGTGGCTGGGGACCAAAATGGCCCTGAGGTAACTTAGAGCAGAGGTTCTCAAACTTTTCAGGATCAGGACACATTTGTAAATGTTTATGGCCTGTTGCAAACCAGTAAATAGTTCAGGGGTGGATGCCCTAGGGTGACTTTGGTCAGGTCCTGATCTGCAGGGCTTTGGGTCCTGTCCAGCACTCACCCCACAGTGGCTGCTCCTGTAGCTGCTGTGCTGTGGGGCTGATTGGGTTCGGCTCTCCACTCTAAGGGTTGTAGCACACTCAAATTGTCCTACCTCACTGCCCGCCTCCCCTTTGGCCTGGACTAAGTTTGAGTGAATGGAGTTGTGACCTGACTCGTGAGGCTGCAGTGCCACTCACTCACACATTTGGCTTACTTAGATTCCTGTCATCAGGCCAAACCTGAGTAGTGCTAGGATCCCAGAGGTCACAGTGCCTGGAGCAGAGAGGTGAGCCCAGCCAGCCCCATTGGACAGGAGCCACCATGGAATATTTTGAAAGATTCTGTAAGCAATGTTTGACTCCAGAGAAACCCTGACCTAGAGCAGCTCCAGGGTTGCAGTAATTGTGCAGCCTGTTCCAGAGACTGCTGATCTGACAGCTTGCTGTGTGCTTACCCTGCCTGTCCTTACATGGCATACATGTCCCTATCCCTTCTAGGGTTGCCAACCCTCTAGGATTTTCCAGGAGTCTCTAGGAATTAAAGATTAACCTTTAATTAATGATAATGGCCGTGTGATGAAACCTCTAGGAATATATCCAGCCCTAATCCCTTCCCATCCCAGATAAGCCTTCTATTCCTAGATGACAGGAGGAAATCACAAAGGCCCTCTTCAGGGCCACTTTCTGGTAGAGCGCAAAGTAGCCAGAACTGCAGCCCAAGCCTGAGCCCTGAAAGTCAAGCCTGGGCTCTTTGACTAAATCATCATCTCTTAATCAGAGATTCTGCAGATCAGATGCTAGAGTCCTTTTTACAATCTTACTTATCCTCAAATTCTGTCTCGTTACACTGATATAACCTCATTGTCTTTTATAGGGCTTTGCGGGTGTAAACTAGGGCAGAATTTGGCACCAGAATAGGAATTTGGTTATCAGATTTGTTTGTGATGCCAGGATGAATCCCCCTCCAGCTCTCTGAGCTGTGTTGTCTCTGAAGGCCTGTCAGGAGTGAAAATGTATTAGGGTCTCTAAAGAAAATACGTGTTACTCTTCACAAGATCTGGAAGCAGATGTTGAGTAATAAAGTGCTATTTCTACATAACCATTTTCAGAAGCATACTTTAATACAGCCTTACAAATTCCTATTCACCCACCCACTGGGGATGAGTAATGTTTTTCAACATAGAAGCAAAATGATTTTCTTTCCATTGTCATGGTATGGTTTTATAGCATGTGCTTAAACTGTGAGAGAGGCTGGACGCTCCTGGGGTGACTCTCTGGGAGAAATTACTCAGTGCTCAGCATGAGCACACAAGCAGATACCAAGCTGGCTGCACTGCAAGTGTTTAAAGCCTGGGAACTAGGTACTCTTTTCATTCCTAGCCCAGGGTGAAGTCTGTTGATTAAATGACCTCCTATGAGGTCATAAGGAAAACCAGACTCCTACATTAGGAGGTTCAGTAACTTGAGAACAACAGTCACAAATACATCATGTGACTCTTATAATATCTTAGTCAGAGAGGAAAACTAGGCTTATGCCTCCATATCCAGAGGAACCAGAGTCGGGGTTGCAATTTTATATCCCTAATGATAGAGCCCTGAGCCAATAGAGGAAGCCATTGCATTTCCTTGAGCAAAAGGCCTAAGATTGCAATTGACTGATTGATCTGGGGAGTCTCCCAGTCAGTTGCGATTGTGGCTTGGTAGGCTCCTTGCCTGGCAAGCCCCACGCTGCTGCCCATTCCCAGGAGTGGCCAACATGGCCCCAGATATGGGGGTGGGGCAGGAGTCTCTGCGTGCTGTTGCAAGCACTGCCTCCCCTCTCGGCTCCCAATGGCTGGGAATGGGAGACTGCAAATCAGTGGATACCAATGTCTAGGTACAGGTAGATATTTATATCCACTCAGGACTGTAGCGTGGGGCCAGAGCTAGGGTAGGCAGGAAGCCTGCCCCAGCCTCACTGTGCCACTGACCTAGAGCTGTAAGTGTGGCCCCATAAGTGCCTGCACTGCAATCCCCAGCCTCTTCCCAGAGCTTGCCTGCACCCCTGCTGTAGCACTGGCTCCCCTGCCTAAAGCCAGCATTCCAAAACCCTGCCCCAGCCCTGAGCCCCGTCCCAGAGCCAACACCTATGCCCCCTCTTGCACCCTAATCCCCCTTCTGAATCTGAACCCCCTGTTTAATCCAGTAAAAATTAGTGAGGGTTGGGAAGAGTAAGGAATGGAGGAGGAGGGAAACAGAGTGAGTGGGGCAGGGCATACAAATGTTGGGGGCCCGTGGCCTAGGCTGTCCGGATGACAGCATACTTTTCCTCAGTTTTTTTTAGCCCTGTTCGTTTATTAAAATATCCTGTAAAATAGGTTAGGGCAGTCATTCTCAACCTTTCCAGACTACTATACCCCTTCTCCAAGTCTGATTTGACTTGCTTGCCCCCAGGTTTCACCTCACTGAAAAGTACAAAAGCATCACACCACATTATTACTAAAAAATTGCTTACTTTTTCCTTTTTACCGTAGGATTATAAAATAAATCAACTGGAATATAAATATTTTTCTTACATTTTAGTGTATCATACATGCAGCGGAATAAACAAGTCATTGTATGAAATTTTAGTTTGTATGCACTTTGTAGTGCATTTTATGTAATCTCTTGAAAAACTAGGCAAATACCCCAATAGGTTGTTGTAACCCCTGAAAGACCTCTGGGTACTCCTAGAGGTAGAGTCCCTTGGCTGAGAACCACTGGGTTCGGGAACACCAACAGGAGCAGCTCTTTGCTGACCAGCTTCAAACAATTTTCATCACCCTCAACTCCACACCTAGCATCCGAGGGGGGAAAAAAAGCAAAGAACCCCTCCAAACCCTCAAGTGGTACAGTGTAACCAGCCTGCTTATCCTAGAGCTGGTCTTGCTTCCTGAAGTGGGAAGAAAATGCAGGAATGTAAGGTATTAGCTTGTCCCCACCTCAAACAGGACCCGCTGCCACACCCAGATTCTTTTTCTAGGTACAATTTTATTTCCTAAACATAAGGAAAACACAATACAGTTTTCAGCCCATCCTGGGCTAAAGCTCCCAGGGGATTTTCCCCTTTGACTTTCTGGGCACATCTATACAGCAGGGCTAAAGTCTGTTAAGCTACACAACTTCAGCTACGTCAATTGCGTAGCTGAAGTTGAAATAGCTTAATTCGGCTTTTGGTGCTGTCTTAAGAGCATTCTTCCTTCGACTTCCCTCACTCCTCATGAAATGAGGGTTACCATGAGTGTGAGAGAAAAGTCCTTTAGCTCGACATTATTTCAAAATAAAGGCTTGTAGTGCACACTGTGTAATGTATACATGTGCTGTGTTGTTTCGGAATAACGTCAAGTACTCCAGAATAACGCTGCTGTGTAGACATAACTTCTCAGTCCTTCCTGCTTCAGGGCCAACTGCAGGATTTTTCCTCGCTCTTTGGACTGGGCACTAGTTCATTCCCTGGACTTTCTCCCTGGTGGCCTCTTCTCTGCCCAGGTTCCTTCCCACTTCTTTGTCCTCTCAACCCCTATACACACACACACACACACACACTGTCTCTGTCTCTGTCTCTGTGTCTGTCTCTGTCTCTAGCAGGGGTGGGCAAGAGAGCCTCTGCGGGCCAGATCCGGCCTGCCAAGCAAGTTGATCACGGCCACCATGCCGCTCCCTGCCCTCAGACAGGGGAGCACATGATGTCTGTTTTGAACAGCTGGTAGTTCACTCTGGTGGCATGTGCTCTTGCAGGGTGGGGGCAGGGGACAAGAGACTTGGTTCATTCCCCCCACTAGGGATGTAAGCCACTAGTTGCCTACCTGATAAGCTTAGGCTTATTGGGTAGTTGAATCACTACTCGACTAGTCACTCCCCCTCCCCCTTGCTGCCTCTGGTTCAGCGAGGCTCTTGTACGTTTCCAAAGGAGAGGGGCAGTGAGTACCCTCCTTATTGACTAATTGAGTATTTGATAGAAATTTCATCGACTACTCGATTAGCTGATTCATCAAAATTTAACATCCCTACTCCCCTGCCCCCAGACCCTGATTGGCTTGGGGGTAGGGAGAGCATGCGAAGTCTCCTCCCACCACCAGGGGCACGCGGTGCCAAGAGGAAACCGCCAGCTGTTCAGAACAGCTGGCAGTTCTCTCTTAATGACGTGGGGGGCAATGACTTCACGCCCTCCCCCACCCCCATGCCAATCAGGGTCTGTGGGCGGGGGGGGCGGGGGGGAGCATGGAAGTGTCCTGGGCCCGCCCCTTCAAGGCAGCCCAGGGCCACTTCAAAAATTTGTGAAGCGGCCCCCCTTCTAAAATTATTGCCCACCTTGCTCTAAAGGCCTCTCCCAGGGAGCCACCTACTTCCTCTTCCTTACTGATAGCCTGGCTCTTTATAGCCCCAGGCACTCCCCTGCCTGTTTAATTGGCCAAACTGAGAGCACCAGTTCTAGCACAGGTAAACTGGGCCTGCTTCATTTAAAGGGAAGTACCTGTCACAAGCAGGTACTAAAACAAGAGCTTCAAAATATGGTACAGCTAGGAGTGGCCCAGAGCTCCAAAATCTAGGCTGTCTCCTTTCTTGATATCTGATCTTCGAAAAGATGTTGAACAGAACCTCAGTTAAATTCACAGGTAAAATATAAATTATTAGTTGCTGCAACTGCCATGGAGACATAATAATAATAATAATACTAGAGGACCATGAAAAGTTAGGAATAGAACCCGAGAAATGCAATTTGAGGGGGAAATTATTTGAAAGCCAGATACTTTGGAAGACACATGGGAAGCAGTTTCAGTTCTCTGTAATGGAGAAAGAGGTCAAGAAGTGACAAAGCAGACAAATTTGCAGTGCAGGATGGCAGTAGAAAGGGCTAACACCAGGTGCAGTTATGAAACCGAAGCATCATTTCACATAGCACAGAGGCTATAGTTCCTTTCTGTGCTTCTGGTAAAAATGTACCTGGAATATTGTCTTCTGTTGTTACTGCAAGACAGATACTGTCATCCAAAAAGGGTTTTGAGAGAGACCACAATTTTTACAGGGCTGGAGGGATTAATTTTCAAAGATGGGTGATAAGAATGATTTATAAATCTCTTTCAGTTGTCTAAACAGCCACTAAGTGGAAGGGCGGGGGCTGAGGGGAGTCAGGCGAGTCTATTGTTTGTTTGTAAGTAAACAAGTCTTAAATTTATGATTAGTTCTCTCCCTTAAACATCTTTACACAGTTATGGGAGTAGGGAAAAAAACCACCCTGAATTAAAACCATTAATAACTGCAAGCACAGAGATCTGATATCTTTAATGGCAACATCAGTCAGGCTGTACTCCCTAGCCTTGATGCTTCCATGATTGGGCACTTTATAAATAGATTAGATGGATAGATTCCCTGCAATGTACAAATAATATTGGTCTCAAACTAGCAAAAATACATTAATCATTTTAGGACAAGTGGAAACTCCTTTATCTCCCAGGATATCAGAAGAGCTTCCTGACTTACATAACTAATATCTCAGTTTGTACAGGGCCACACCAACAATCTCAAGCCAGAGCCATGGAAAAATTTGCTCCTTCCCCTTTACCCCTTGTATCATTGCCTCTTTGTAGCTCTGTGTGGTGAGAGGAGCCTACTGCTTTAGACTCAGCCTCTCTAGAGAGCTCACTTCTCTGCAGTTATCCCTCCCCAGGAGGGTGGGGTAGCATCCTGATGACAGGCAGCATCCGACACAGGAACCGGAGACTCAGAGCTCATATATACAACCATGTTAATACTTAATTTCAGACAAACTTGGTATAAACCTCAGTAATTGCACATAAAATTTGGCACAATATACACCTATCTTGCAGCATGTGTGGGCTCACTCATTCTGCTTCTGGGAATATGACATTATCTTATTTTTGTGGGAAATGACCTGTCAGCATTTTCTTGATTTAACCCGGTCATACTGATTCTGGTATTTTTTTTTTTTTTTCATTGAAGAAAAGAGATAGTTATGTTACCAAGTCACTAATGGGCATTGGCAATGCAATGTGCTTTGCTGTGAAAAAGCAAATAATAAACTTTAGGCCTGCATCATCTGTATTATTAGCTGCAACCTGGAAGAGAAAATTTACCTCCTGCCTCGAAATGGCAACACTGGTGACGCATTACACTCTCAGTGGGACTCTTTCCTCTTTCACTGCACTTTTTATTAGGAAATCTTTGAAGGCATCTGAATTAGGTAAAATTTTAAAGGCCTCACCTTTGCAGACCCAAATGAAGTGTAGTTAAGTGGACACTTAATGCTAGTTTAACAAATATCCTTCCTGCTCTTTACTAATATTTTAGAATAATGAAACTGTTTTAAGAAATATAACTTACTTTCTATTGTCTTTGCTGCTTCCATCCATTCTGCACATCACCCATGAACAGTGGAACTAATCTATTTCACTTGTATATCTAGCCCAAGGGTGGGCAAGATGTGGCCTGCCAAGCCTTTTGACCCAGACCCTGGCCTGGCCTGCCCTGCTCAGACCCCGAGGCAGGCTCTCTGCCTGCTGCAACCCCAGGCTGCTCAAAGCAACTGACAGCTCTCCCTCAAGGTGCCATGTAGCCCTTGTGGGGGAGGGAAACTTTGCGCGCTACCCCCGCCCAATCACCCCCTCCATAGAAAAGTGCAACCCCTGACCGCTTACCAAAATCTTGGAGTGGCCCTCCCCCACCAAAAATTATTGTCCACCCTTGATCTAATCAAAGGATCCGATGCTGTACTCAAACTGGTTTTATACTCAGGTTGCCAGGTGTCCGGTTTTGAACCGAACAGTCCAGTATTTGAGCTTTTTTGTTTGGGAAACAAATTGAGAAAATATAAATGTCCGGTATTTTCTAAATAAGATGTAATGTAGATTGTGATGTAATGTCAAGTGTGTCTGGTATTTTTGTTGAAACCATCTGGCAACCCTATTTTATACTAATGTTACTCTAATGACTGTAATGGAGTTACTCTGGATTTACCCCACTGTGTGCCAGAGGAGAATCGGACCCAATGCCTGGTGCCTATGCGCTAGCACAGAGCTTTTATAAGCTCCGGTTCACAAAATCCCTGTTCAGGAAAGTTTTCCTAAGCAGGTGAAGTCACAAAGTTTGAAGCACAGCACACACTTCAGGTTAGATTTGAAAACTAATAATCGTGTTTCTAGAGCTTTGGCCAGGATTTGCGTTCCATCGCTGGACCTTTGATTAACGGGGAGGAGTTTGTTACAGAGGAAAGAATTTCTGTTATTGCTAGGCTGCTGCTGAGTGTCCTGCTTGTTCTAGCCTAGGTGACAGTGAGAGAAAAAACAGAGTGGGTCACCTTGCCCTTTGCCTGGATCCAGGGCAATGTGTTTCCTGCGTATTTTCCAATGCTTTGACCATTCTACTTTTGAAAGAATAAATGGTAGTGTTTACACTGCTGCTTTCCATTTCAGTTGAGATTCTTTCTGATACTCAGCACAAACATTTCCGGTCTTCATCTCATCCGATTGCTCCATGTTATACACAGCTGTCAATGTCTGGGAAGGGCAAGAGAGGACACATGCCTCTCCCCAGATGCCTGCATGTTCCTTCGCCCCCTCACCCCCATTTAGCAGAGAACTGCAGCGGCCAAAGGAGCAGAACTTGGGCCCACTGGGCAGCCTCGTGCTGGCAGCTGCTCTGGCGCAGCTATACTGCTCCTACCTCTAGCCCCTCCACACAGCTGTCTCTCCTGTCTGGGTCTGTACAGCCCCACTGAAGGGCTATGGTCACCCAGTGGCACCACGTTCTGCTCCTTTTGCCACTGTGTTTCCCTACTGAATGTGTGCAGCACTGAACCACGGGGCTCTCCCAGGAACCACTGCAGAGAAAGGAGCAGAATGTGGGGTCACCACGCCCAGGAGCCAGGGTCCTGCCCCAGTAGCTCCTCCAGTGCAGCTCTACCAGTACTGCCCCCCAGCCCTGTCCTCTAGTGGGACTGTACAGACCCCAGGAGACACAGCTGCATGGAAGGTAGATACACATTTCTGAACCGCAGGACTCTCTGGAACCACATTCTGCTCCTTTCACCGCTATGCTTCCAGAGAGTCCCGTGGTTCAGAAATGTGTATCTGGTGCAGCAGGAAGTAGACAGAACACCTCCCTGCTTCTCCCCCGCCACAAGAAGGATGAGATGCGGAGGGGACAGGGAGAATGCTGGGGTTCCAAGGTGGGGAGGAATCATGTGGGGGGGTCATGTGGCCCCCTTTTAGCTACTCCCCCCTTTTGTGTCCCTCCCATGAATCTATTGAGTCCAGCCTTTTAAGTATTGAAGTATTTAGACCCTTAAGAGAATTGTAGGTCCTAATTTTCTCCCCTTAGCCAAGCTGTAATTAATATATTCAGCTCTTTTCACCTTTGAAATATGCATTCAGAGTCACGGGTGGGGAAACCCTTGCTCCTTCCCTGAGCTACAGTGATTTTGATGCACCATAGTGGGGCACATCACAGGTCTTTCTGTGTCATGCAAAGTGCAGCATCAGGGTCTTAATCTTTCTTCATAATCAGTTCCTCCAGCTCTCCGATCCCTTTTATTGCTGCTCTTTGAAGTTTTTCAGTGCCTCTATAATATTTGGATGCCCAGAAGGCAACATGTTGTTCCTGCTATGTCTTCCCATAGCTCTCATCTCTATAACTTGATACCTCTCTACATGCTGATCAAGCCTATCTTTGCCTTTTTGTGTGTGTGTGTATTTCAAACTCACATCTAACTTGTATCAACTGTCTCTCTTCCCCTCGCCTGGCCCAGTCCCTCCTTATCATTGTTGCTCTCCCAGTTTCAAATTATTCCCCCCATATGCTTTACTTTGCATTTTTCCAAGCTGAATTTCATGTTATAATCTTCTCTTCTTTCTGTTCTCTCTACACCCCATACTATTATTTCTTTGTCCTTCCTGCCCAATCTCGCATGGCTACATTAGAATACTGCAGAGGTAATTTAGCCATGAAGAATGTAGCAACCCAGATTGGAGTTTTTCTAGGATGCCATGACTGACACCTTGCTCTCAGCAAAAGTGCCCTGGAACGTTCAATGACCAGGGATGCCTGATGTCCCTCAATGCGGCTTTGAAGTATTGTCTAGGGTTGCCAGGTGTCCGGTATTGAACCGGACAGTTCGGTATTTTCGCCTCCTGTCTGGTACTTTCTGATTTTTTTTTCCCAGCCAGGAGGTGAAAATCTCAGTCTGTCCAGCTCAATACGGAGGCAGCCTGGCAACCCTAGTGCTTACCGGGTTCCACAGGGGAGCTGTCCGGCCCCGCGCAGGGAGGCAAGATGGCAGGCGGCCACCAACAGCCTGTTAGGGCCAAAAAGCCTCACCACGCGTTTCTTAAAGGGGCCACAATGTGGTGAGGTTTTTTCAGTATTTTTTCTGAAACCATCTGGAAACCCTAGTTCCTACCTTGACTCAAAGTGAAGAGTCTCTGTTTTTAAATAGCAAACAGTACTTCTTGCAGCTTCCTGAATTGTCCTTGGACATCTCCTCATGAAGTACTAGGCAGGCTTGACTTTATATAGCTAGTGAGCTGACATGCTTCGGGCCATACTTTCCAAAGAACTCAGCTCCCTTTTAGGCATCTAAATATGGGTCACATTTTTAAAAAGTGCTAAATATGAAGCAGGCTGAGCTCTTCTGAAAATGTGCCATTTACTTTGGTGCCTCACTGAGAGCTGAGGTCTTGGAAAAGCTGGCCCCAGTCATTGTGATTACTGCTATCCTTTGAACACCTGGCCTAGAGTGATGGCAGTTTTGCACTGTAGATTTTGTTTATCCCACCATTATCATTATATTAGATTTTTGACTCTGAAGTACTATCTTAATTATTCTTAATCTCTTCCTTTCCTCAGCATCAACTTCTTAAGAGAATCTATTGAAAATACAATCCCCAGTGTGTTTAAAAATAAATCCAGCAAAGAGAGAAATTTAGTAGAGTAAGTAAAATGGTGAAAGATAAGAACTTTGAGTCCAGCTTCATTTTTTTTTTAAAATGAGAGGAAATTCAGAGACATAGAGAAAACAGCACGTAAGAGACCATTATCTGAGAAATAATTTTATTTGGCCATCTTTTAATCTACGGGAGTTTTATGGACTATGTTCCCAAACTAAAACTTTTGACAATTAATTTTGGTTTTGAAAAATAATGACGTGCATTTTAAAACGATTAAACAATAATAGTAGATCTCGGTCAGTCTTGACACCACTGTAGATTTATGAAATAGAAAAGCAGAAAGAGAGAATAGAATGTAAATTATTAAAGGAAGAACTTTCTACTGGGAGCCTGCAAGGAAGAACTGATCATGCAAGCTGACAGAATTGAAGCATGATGACTGTATTGCTTATGGGAATGTGATGGGTTAGTGTTATATTTTTAGTAGAGTATCATTTCCCGGGTGTCAGCTCTCTGGATCTCATTCTGTTAAGTGAAATTAAACTTCTTATTAGTAGACCATGATTAATTGCTCTGGTATGTAGACAAAATGGAAGATAATTAGGGCTGTGATTTTTGCATGTTTCTAGAAAGTCATATTTGTGATGAAAATACCAAGGGGTGGGTGGGTGTGTGTGTGTGTAGGGGCTTCCCAGGTATTGGTATGAGCCTAATATAATTTTGCAGCACATGCTCTTTTTTACAATCAGTGGGTATGATTGTCCTCACTTAAACTTGTGTAAATCAGAAGTAGACCTACTGAGGTTGCTTGGATTAAGAACTATTATGAGAATAGAATCAGACCCAACTTGTGTTTTAACAGAGATGGGATATTTTCTGTTGTAAGACCTTTAAATGGCTCACGTGTTGCAAAAGATTCATCTATAGCCAAATCTTGAGGAACTCAGTTCAGGATTTTCTTTCTGGATTAGAGAGCAATCTCTAGTTCAAAAAGTTTCCCTTAATACTAGGATCATTTCTGGGCCCAAACGTTTTATTCTTTGATCAAATTCCCATATGTCTCAGTAACATTGAAATTGTTCCCAAGGGAGTTGGGGATGTGCCCTTGCAAAGTCAGTTGGAGCCTCATGAAAGTATTTATTTGGGTTATTTTCCAGTAGAAATCTCTTGTTAAAAGCTCCTATGTGCTTGACAAGTCACTTAAGACTAGGCAAACTAGACTGGTAAGATTAGGTAGAATTGCCGGAATGCTGTTCTTTTAAACTACCCCATGCTGACACAAGATCTGGGCAAGTGCTGTTGCAAAATGTCCTCCAGAAATATTTTTGTGAGAGCTGATTGATTCCCATCAGGACAAAGCTTGAATTCCTCAGTCATCAGGCATTTGAGTAAAGTCTCAACTGTTATAAAATCTGTGATACTTTGGATTCTGGTTTGCACAGAAACTGTCTGAAACACTTGCTGTGATTCAGACACCAGGCCCTTTTCTCTTGACTGCACTGCAATGAAGGACAGAAAAGTGAACCAAAAGTGAGCCCTCATTTTGTAATAGACTCCAGTCCTGATATTGGCCCAGTTCCTACCCTGAGACCCTTGCACATCTCTGCTCAGCTCTACGTGTGTGGCCCGTTGGGGTTCTGTGTGAGGCCCATCAGACATTTTGTTGACTGTTACCCACGCACAGGGTTGCCAGATTTCACTGGTTTCTATCCACACTGTTTTTTTTTTCCTACCGCTATTACTAAAGTGACACGCACATAAAGTGAGGTGCGTGCTAATTGCATACAACATTGAGGTTATGTCTACACAGCAACGTTATTTCAAAATAACTTAGTCCGCATCTACACAGCAGGCAGTTATTTCCGAAATAATGTCGAAATACTGTCAAGCTGGAGGACTTCTTACTCCAACTCCTGTAACCCTCATTGTACGAGGAGTAAGGGAAGTTGGAGGAAGAGCGCTCTATTTCAAAATAAGTGCTGTGTAGATGCTCCCTATTTTGAAATGAACTATTTCAAAATAAGCTGCGCAATTGACATAGCTCAGTTTGTGTAGCTTATTTTGAGTTAAGCCCTGCTGTGTAGATGCACCCTAACTGTGAGAGCCATGCATTCGATCAAGGCACTGCTATGGTTCAGTCGACACACCCTGCAAACGCTAAGTACGCAAGTGCAATTAGCAAAACGACCTTATCCCAGCAGACCGTCTTGGTTATGACGATCTTGCAGCCCACTAAGCATAAAGGAGGGCCACTCATGTGGCCCACTCACTAGCTTAGGTTGCCCATTGCTGCACTACAGGCCCTCTCACCCTTTCATATGTCCGCAAGGCCATGTCTGCACTAGAAGTCTCTTTACTGGTATAAGAATAGCACTGTGAGAGAATGGTGGAAAGCAGGTAGCTCAGTCCAGTAGAGGAGAGACAAGCTGCAGCAGGGAAAAAGTGCATCTCCAGTGTGGAAGGCTGAAATACTGAAAAATAAAACCCAGGTGAGGAGTTGAAAATCTCTGGAGTGGGACTGATTTACTCTTGGTTTCCCCCATCACCAGAAGGGGAAACACTGAGCCCGGCAGGTGACATGTCATAGTGTAAAGATATTTTATGGGCACTTGAACACCCAAGCCTTTGATGTAAATGAGGCCATTGTTCTGGCCATGTTTTACCTGGTTCTCATTCTCATGTGGGTGATCTTACTATGTGGGTAAAAGGGCAGCTGTGTCAGTGTACAGCTGTGTTCACATTACATCCCTCAGCACAGTGCCACTCTGGAGTTTTTATAGGATTTTAACAAACAGCAGGGATTCGATCACCTGGCTTAGGTTATTTCTCTTGCTACTTAAGAAATATAGATTCAAACTCATGAAGAGTTATGACCTTGTGGGTGAAGTGCTGAAGCAGAGAAATGTATGAAGCCAAACATCTGGATTCCCATTCCCCAGCTCTGTGTTGACGTCAGCCAAAGGGTGAGCAGATTCCTGGAGGAAAAACAAGGCTGCCTCTGCAGAGGTCTGCACATCAGCTGGTTAGAGCAGAGTTTTCTTAAGCCTTGTTTTGCTACAGAAGAAAAGGGGAAAGGACTTGTCATTTGCGTGTGTTTAAGGAAGGCTTGGTGGCATTCTTCTGTCATCAACTACCTTTCCGTGTTGGGAAGTGAGTGATGTGACATTTTAAAACTTGCTGATAATAGTTGTTGATTGAATTGTCCTCTCCACCACTGCAGCAGGCTCCCTATTTTTGTGTGCAACTCTGGCAGTCTCTTTCGAACCAAGGTAGTGAACTTTTCATGCTGTGCATTGGGTTCAGACAGGTCCTTTTGGAAGGGTGCCGTTTCCCACTTAGCTCAGCTCCTCTCTTCGCTCTCACAGGCAAGGCTGAAGAATATTACCAGTCCATCGTCTCTCTTATCTAAGAGCAGTGTATATAGTGACTGCAATAGATTACTCAAACCTAGGACATCTCGATTCTGGTCTTGGTTCTGCCACCGCTCCACTGTGTGACCTTGAATAAGTAATCTAACATCTCTGTTTCAGGTGCCTCCTCTGTAAAATGTGTAATAAATACTTATTATACAGCTCAGGCTAAATGAGTTATTCTGAGAGGCAGCATGCTGGAGAGCATTGGACATTACTTTGGGAATCAGGGGACTTAAGTTCTGTTTCTGGCCATGTATCACCTTGGGCAGGTCACCTTGTTTCTCTCTGCCTCTGTTTTCTCGCTGACCCTTCGTCTCTCCTCTCTGTTTGTATTGTAAATGCTGTGCAGCAAGGACTGAATCTCATTAGGTGTTTGTACAATAAGATAGGCCATCAGAATGATAAGGGACATGTTTGTGCTTTGAGATTTGTTGGGGGGTTTTTTTTAGTGAAAGGTGTGTCAATGCAGGGAATTATTAAACTTTAAAAAAATTACTAAAAAAAAAGTTTTTGTGTCTATTTTACTGCCATTGCCTTGGGAAGCTAAAATTGAACTATTTAAAAAGTAATTTAGTTTTACTGATTATACTCTGTTTATTTTGATCATTTCTCTCTACCTGGTCACTGAAAACAGTCCTGACGTTTTCATTTTCAGGTTGTTATTCACTTGCATCATGTTGCAACAATTACATTGCAAATGCTGGAGGGAGATGTCTATTTTATTTTTAAAACTGTTTCCTTTTTTGCTATTTAATGTCATGGAAACATTTAATGCAGTTTTTCTAGAGTTTATAAAAGCTATTTTTATATTTTATTTTTTGTATGTTATGTTGTGTGATGTGTTGTGTTATGTTATATGAAGACTTACTAAGCATTGTCCAGGCCCTTCAAAGCAGGAGGATTGGTGGTGTGGGGGTGCAGGCGTCAAGGCAGGGTCTGGAGAATGTGGGGGGCTCAGGGCAGGAGGCTAGAAGCTTGGGGGGTTCAGGAGTCAGGGCAGAGGTGAGGAGGAGGGGCTCAGAGGAGGGGATGGGAGTGCAGGAATCAATGCAGGGTGTTGGGAGGAGGTTGAGCTCAGAGGAAGGGGAAGGGGTGCTCAGGGTAGAGGGTGGCTGCCAGCTTCTCCCCAGGGGCTATAGGGTGGGGGAAGGCTGTGCAGGTGGTCCCACTGGCCAGGCTGGGGGGCGGGGATTACACAGGTTGTCCCCACTAGGGTTCCCTAGTCCTGGCCTGAAGGGTGGCAGCGCTGGCCAGGGCCTCCTGGACCCTGGCCAGGGACCAGAGGTGGGGGGTGTGTGCATGCTGGCACTCTCTGGGTCTAGTCCAAGGGCAAGAGGTGAGGACTGCGCAAACCGACCTCAGTGGCACTCCTTGGGCCCGGCACATGGGGTTGAAAGAGGGGGACTGCATAGGCCAGCCAGGGAGCAGGCATGCTGGGTGGCCTGGCAGCACTGGAGGAGGGTTTTGCTCCCTCCATGAGGTGATGGGGCTGCTGGTCAGTGGGGCTTCTCCTCCGTCCCCATGCTGTGGCCAAGGGCTCGGGAAGAGCAGTTGGGGAAGGGGGGGCACTTACCAAATCTGGTGGCCGGAAAGATGGTGAAATCCAGCCCCATCTGGCCACTTGCTTGGTCGTGCGGCTGCCCCCAGTGGTCACTCTGAAGTATAGCGTTACTCCGCTCAGCCTTTCCCTTTCCGTGTTGTGGAAAACAATCGCATTCTAGGCAGATCCCATTTTCCTGGCACAGCCAAACCCTGACCTTGCTTTAAGTTAGGAGAAAAGGAAACTGCATACTAAAGTTGGTGGTCCTAGCTCTTACCGTTTAGGAGGAGTTCTTGAACAAATGGACAGAGAACCAGACAGATGCACATTTCCAAAATATATCAATAAGTTTTTATTTTATTTATTTAAACAAAATTTACATCTGGGGTCTCATTTAACTGATCTTTGTCTTTTTAGACATTCCCATTACTTCATCTCTTAATCTGCCAAAAGAAACAGTGACTTATTGACTTTATGTATTAAGATCTGGGATTTCATTCTTTCTTTCAGAGGGAATTTACAGCTGGTGAGTTGTGGAGAGGAACAGTCTTCTTTTTATTTATTTTTAAATGAACAGTGTATCAGAAGTTTCTTTAACAACCATCATCTCCTTTTTCACATGCCATAATTCACAGAAAAAAGATGTCAAGACCTGCCCTGTTTCTAGCCTCAACTCTTCCAGCTGGTTATTAATGGCCAGGAAAAACCTGACCTAAAGCCTTTATTATTCAATACAGGATAGAGTTCTGTTTTCTTTTACTAGTTTTCTTTATAAATACACTCTCCTGTTTTAGGCTCTGCTCAGTGCCCTTGGATTTCTGCATTCATGCAAAGGCCCATTGACTTCTGTGAGGCTCCACACAGGGACTGTCAAGTACTAGCTGAGAATTTTCTGATGAATTGGTATTTTCTGATGTGAAATTCTTTCATTAAAGAAATGCTTTTGCAAAATTGATTCAGTTTCCACAAAACTTTCAGCAAGATATTTTTGGAGCACTTGGAAAAAATTGTAAAGTGCCTTATTTTGTTTTGACGTTACCATTTTGTTTTGTTCCAACTTCAGAATTTCGTTCTGAATTTTTCATTCCATTCCAGCTTTATCAAACTGTCCTGCGTTTCTTTACCATTTTGTTTCAAGTCAATGTTGGAAAATTCCAGTTCGGTGTAGTCTATTATATGTTGCTATGGGTATCCCTTCACTGAATAGGTGCACAGTGTCTCCAGCCGGTTCAGTGTAGCCCCTTGAAGTTTGATTGAAGCTCTCTGGAGCACATCAGCAGAGCAGACTGCATCTTTGGGGAAAGAAACATAGGAAGCTGCAGCTTTTGGAGAGGATTCTTCTGTCAGTGCAGGACAGAGAGCTATATTCTGAGCTTATACCTGTGCTAGCGGATGCTTCTTCTGTTGTATGTAGCAGCAACAATTCCTTGACTTCATCTCACTTCCATGAAGCCTGTCTGCTACCTACTTTTTTCCAAGATGAAAACAGGGACTGTGAAGGTGCAGTTATTTCAGTCTTAAAAAGGGGGAGGGAGAAAAAGATTGGTCTCAGACAGTGCTGCCAATTGAAGCAGTAACGTCTCCCCATTGCTCATACAGCCACAGTCTGAGAGCTGTGTTAGTTGGTCTAGGAAACCACAGTGTGAGGCTTCTCACAAGCAGGATTCTTTTGCGGAGCACTTTAGAAGGGGGAGGAAGGAAGAAGCTCTTTCTTCTGGAATGTTGCTCAGTGGAAGTGCTGCTGTGTTAGTGCTGCAGTGTGAACTCCGGGAACCGAAGATAGGGGAACCAGTAGATCTGACTTTCCCAGAGGCACACAGCTCCTCTGAAGAGGCCCCTGCAGCAGAATGGACCAGAAGTGGAGGCGACGGTGATACTTGTGGTGAGACGACAAAGAGGCTAGTATCTCTCTCCTTAGTCCGGCACTATATGAGGTTTCTTTTCTTGAGCCAGAGACCATCAGCTCAATCTAAAGCTTGACTCTTTCCATTCTGGCTTGTTAGCTACATCCCATCGGTGGGAAACAGGTCATGGTTCCATCTCTGCTGGACATTGTATAGGGGAGAGTTCCCACACCACAATTAGGTCAGCAGCAACCATCACCAGCTATAAGCCCCCAATCTCTTCCTGCCAAAGGCAAACAAGCACACTTCTGGGTCTGCAACCATTCCCAGCCTGATGCTGGGGTGAGTACTTCTGCCATTGGCCACCTCTTCAGACAGAGTCAGTCTGGGCCATGACACCAAAAGACTGGTGGCATTGGACTTGCTAAAACTTATGAAACACAGCCACAGAACAAAGATGTTGCAAACAGTTAGCCGAGTTTACTGGGTCAGAGAGACTGACACCACCACCACTTTCCCACCATCTCATCTGCTAAATCCAGCAGCATCACACCACAGACCACAGCAGAGTCTTTTCAGAGCAGGCAAAAATATCATTGCAAGCCCCCATGGACGTGAAACTGGCTACAGAACATGTGAGGAGGTGGCTGTGGACATGCTTCCTTTCTCCCCACTGGAAGGTGAGGGCTTTAGATCAGGGTGAGGAAGCTTTTTTGGGTAGGGGGCCGCTGACCCACAGAAAAATCAGTCAGGGGCTGGATCCAGAGAAGCCAGGGGCCAGATGCAGCCTCTGAGGGGGCCGTAGGTTCCCCACCCCCGTTTTAGATGCTTTGTGGCTGCAGCTGTGCCAGGTGGCAGCTCTCTGGGTAGCTTCTCCTGTTTCGCTAACAAGGCACCACCAGGTCTGTGTTCTGCTGTGAGAAGTGTGGGTTTGGGACAGTGTGAAGGCAGGAATGTGCAGGTGACCACTGTGGACTTTGCTAGTTATAGTCCACTGGGTTAGCAACAGCCCTGCCAACACGTACAGCCTCATTCAACTTCATACTGCTCTCCACACATGGGAGTGGAAAAGAACACACCTCCAGTGACATTGTGGACAAAGTATGTGCTCTCCCGGAGGAATGGCTGGGATCCTGCACCATTTCTGTTGGGTTTGTGCCAATGGACGCTGGCGCAAACATCACAAAATAGTTCAGGATGTTTGCTTCTGGCATGTCCCTCTCACTTGCTAATGCAGCATGCTCAGCATGAAGGGGTAGGGCATTGGGGTGTTTCTAAGGACGTAGGCAAGCTCCGTCCTCTCAAGCAGAGCAGAATGTAGCAGAATGCCTGCTTAGTGAATTGTTCCCAGTGTCTTTGTAAATGTCCACAGGAGTATAAAGATGTAAAAGTTTTAACTCTCCTTTACGTTGCCAGAGTGGTACAAAGGACAGTATGGTTTTATAAATGCTTATGGTGCTTTAGTGAGTAGAACTAAACTGAAGTTTTGGACTGAAAAAAAATCCTATAAAAAGGTGGTCCAGGATCTCTTTGCCACTGACCTTTCTGGAGAGGGTCAGTAGCCAATATAAATTGTGAGTCTGATTGCCCAGCCCTTACTTCCTGTTCAGTTGCCTATGATGTAACAGTGAACATATATATGACTGCATATATTTGCTGTCTAATAACTCAAAATACAGGGTTATACCTGGCTACGTTACTGTTTGCAAGGGACTTTGGGGATTTTCTCCAGTGCTCCCCAATTCCATTCTCTAGCCATTATATTTTAGTTTAAATAAATTACCAAAATAATTGAAACCAGGATGAGTATACTTCATTATTTTGATAAATAAAACAGTGATATTTACAGAATTTTGAAATATTGTGTGTAGAATTTTTAATTTTTGGTGCAGAATTTTTAGGTGCAAAACTCCCCCAAGAGTAAGAGTTGTGCACTGTTGTCTTGAGCTTTGCAAAAAAGGATGCAGAATGCTCTGGTATCTGCACTGACATAAGACAAACTGAATCAGCGTGGAACATGATTTCCCAGAGGACAGATTTCTGAGAGACATTGTGCAAACTAGTTCAAGGTTAGAGGTGGCATTCATAAAGCAGCTGCAAATCATGCATTGAAGTTTATAGGCCCAAGAAGTGAGCACTGACTGGTGGATTCACATCATAGTGCAGGTTTGAGATGACGAAGTGTGGCTGAAGAACTTTGAGATGCACAAGGTTACATTCCTGGATCTGTGTGCTGAGTTCAACCCAGTCCCGCCAGTGCAAGGGATACCAAAGTGAGAGCTATGACATAGTGAAGAAGCAAGTGGTGATTGTTCTGTGGAAACTTGCAGCAATGAATTGCTGAGTCAGTGGGAAATCACTTTGGAATTGGAAAATCCACTGAGGGAGTTGTTGTCATGAAGGTATGCATGGCCATTAATCGTCTCCTGCTCAGCAAGACTGACTCTGAGTGGATAGATTTTCAGCAGAGGTGTTCTTAAATTGTGGTGGAGCAATAAACCGCACACATCCCTATTTTTACACCAGAGCATCTTGCCATAGAATACATCTTGCCATAGAATACATCGTTGTGCAAGCTTTATTGGTAAGTAACATTTCACTGACATCAGTGTGGCCTAGCCAGTGAACATGAATGATGCTCACATCTTTAAGAACACAGGACTGTTCAGAACGCTATAAGTAGGGCCTTTATTTCCCAAATAGTGGCTTACCAAAGGCAATGCTGAAATGCCAATAGTAATCATGGGGAACCCAACTTACTTCTTGCTCCTCTACCTTGTGAGGCTGCAATCTGGCCACCTGGGCAGTGCCACAGATGGATTCAACAACTGGCACAGCAGGTAAATTAAAAGATGACAAGTATCAGAGGGGTAGCCATGTTATTTCCACTACATGCATCTGACAAAGTGGGTCTTTGCCCACGAAAGCTTATGCTCCAATAAATCTGTTGGTCTATAAGGTGCCACAGGACTTCTTGTTGTTTTTGTAGATTAAAAGGGTGATTGATGCCTTTGCTTACTCACAAAATTGGATCACATGAAAAATGGAAAAAAATATCCTAGCAGTTATAGCTGCTTGTTGTGTTGGACATACTATTTGTGAAGCAAAGGCTACTCGGGGGGTGGTGGTGCAGTGACTGTTTGCAGTGTGTGAAAAGTCAAACACAAGCGCTATGAGAAAATTTCAGTGCAGAACTATCCTGGTCAGGGAGGCTTAGAAAGAGCATTTTTGCCGTGAGCCACAGGAATATGTTGTAGTGTACTGTGTTGTGCCTGGTCCTGCTGTTTTGGGGCCTTTTAGGAATTGTGCAATGCTTGTACATTTGTGATTATTAAACTGTTTGTCACAGACCCTGAGAGTTGTGTCAGGTTGTACAGTAACAAGTAAACAGGCACTTTCAGAACTGCTAGACAATCTCCAGCACATGTGAAAATACAGAGGTGAATTATGTTCCAAATAATAGTAACATGAATATTACTGTAATAAAACAAACACAAAGAAATCTGTGTTATTTAAAAGCAAACAGATTCAAAACTTCATATATTAATGGAACAGAATTTAACTAGAGGAAAGAACATTCATGTCCAGTTTAGCTACATGTAAAGCAACCATGGTTTTCGCATGTCAGTGTGTGTGAAGCCGTAGTTGTCCTTAATGTTCCCTGCTGGGTCCTGATCCTTTGTGCCACATGGAATGTTGAGGGACAAAGGGAGATGCGGCAGTGGAGCTCTTTGTGGACTGCTAAGGGGGATGAGTCTATGATTGTTGAACCTGCCAGGTCCACAAGAGTCTGCAACTTCTGTGTTTGCTGCTGGAGAAGACCTGTTATGTCCTTGTTCATCTCCCTCTCTTTCCCTGTGGGATTCCTAGGCCTTGCTCCAGTCTGCCGCTCTTTCCTTCTCCAGGCTGTCTTCAGTTTTCACTCTCCAGGTCCTTTGCTCAGGGTTTGAGGCAGCACTGGCTTGCGAGAGCTCATTGAACCTGTGTCATTTGTAGTCCTCTTCTTTTTCTCCGTATACGGCTCTGACATTCAATGCTTGTGTAGCGGAATTCTCAAGGCTGCTGCAGCTGCAGATGTAACACATACAGAGGTACCCTTGTCTATACAGCCTCTCCCTGACTTACGAACCGGTTATGGACCAAGCAATTGGTCATAACTCGGTTTGTTCGTAAGTCGGACCCCATAGAGTTCACGCGACCGTGCTGTTTGTAAGTGCGGATCGCGTTCGTAACTCGGGGTCCTCCATTTACAACAACTTTGGTCGTAAATGCGAACGGTCGTAAGTCGACCGTTCGCAACTCGGGGACCGGCTGTATATAGACACAACAGAAATCAGAAGTTAAAAGATTCAGAACTCCCTCCCTTGCTACTCTGAAGTTTTGCACAAGACATGCTTCTTGACACTTCTGCTTTGGAGTGTTTGTGCACACAATGCCACTTATAGCTCCCGCTTGTTGAGCCTGGCCCACCAGGGATGAGGGAAATGAGGCGGGAACTTCTGGTTGCTTGAAGCAGTGGGTATAGGACAATAGCCCTGAACTCTGGCACCATTTTCCACAGGCAGTGGTGATTTTGGCTGATACCTAATTCCTGAGGGTAACAAAGGCAGAGAGAACACACCTGCAGCTAGTGTTCTGAAACCACCCAGGCCTGGATGCTGCTAGCCTCTATACTGCAATGGGGCCTGCTGAACTTATTGCTGACTGGTGTGGAAAAGTGTCCTTCCACAGAGAAAGAAATAAGACTGCCATCCCTAGAAGCTTTTGGAAGAGGCCTGCACAGTATCTCCATGAAAGTTTCATCAAGATCTCTCAGGAGGATTTAAGAAACATCCCTGTGTACATGAACAAATTGCTCCGCATGGTGCCTCTTTGGCTGACTCTACAGGGAAATAAAAAGCAAACAACGCTACCTTTCTTTGTTGTACCACTGCCTCCTCTAGAAAGAGTAAAATAATGAAAGGTCAATAGTGTGTCCCATTAAGTTGGGGGTGCCATCACCATAATGGGAAATAAATTAACAAACCTACCCAAGGAGTCGTCATTTGCATTGAGCTCACCCAGGCTCAACTGCTGGGACTGACTGGACTGTGATGGAGTCTCAGATGGATCCTGGCTCACAGTGAAGTTTTCTCTACCCCACCCTGACCCCACAAGTTGCATGCCTCCCCAATCCTCTTCTTTTCCTTAGGGTTGCCAACTGAATTGGCATCAATCTCTGGGTGACTATTGAAAGCAATACTGGAGATTTTAATTGGCTACGTTAAGAAACTGATGATGCGTCATGTTGTGGAAAAATTCTCCTGGAATAGCTTCAGTCAAAATTGGCAACCCTACTCCTCCTTGTCCTGTGACTCGGGATCCTTAGAAGTCTCCAGAGTGGTCAGCAGAGAGAGAGTGGGATCACAGGTATGTATGGCATGCAGCTCTTTGTAAAAATAGCAGCTCCGTGGCCCTGGATTGACTGTTAGACATATCGGAAGGCCAGGAAAACCTAGCACAGTTCCTTTACTTTCACACTGAACTGCTGTTAGTCCCGGTCATACTCCTCCTCCTGAATCCCCCTGCAATCTGTTTGCAGTTGTCCATGTTTCTATGGCTGGTCTGTCACAGCCTTTTCTCCCCTAGGCCCAGGAGATTCAACATCTCCTGTCACAAGCTGGAGCTCATCTGGAGCAGATGTATGCAACTGTGAGGAGCTGCTAGGTGTGCTTGCCAAAATGGACAACCAGGAAAAGGCATTTCAAAATGCCTTTTTGAAATGCCTTTTAGAGGAGTAGGGGGCTTTCTGGTCCCCATGGCCCCTGGGGAATAATTTCACAATTGTGACCAGAACAGACAACGTCAGGCATTGTGGGACAACGACAGGGAGACTAGAAGGATCAACATCAGTAACATAGTTGTCTACACTCACGCTGCATTGACCCCACGTTGATCATGGCTCAACACCACTTGGGGAAGTGATGTTACCGTGTATCTGTCACTGGCTGCTTATGTTGCTGGAAGACATGTTCAAGTGTAGGTGCATGTGCAGCTGGGTTGATGAAAGGCTGCATGTAGATCAGGCCTTGGTTCAGCCCTGGCTTTTCTTATGCTTCCGCTTGGGTGCAAGCCAGTCTTTGCCTCCATGTGTCCTTCTGTAGGGGAACCTGCCCAATTCACTACCGCCACTCTGCATGAGGCCTGTCTGTGGCAACAGGAATGGGCATGAGTCAGGTGTGAGAGAGGCCACTATAATAATCCTCTCCCTCAGCCATCACCTATTCTCCACTGTCAGACAGAAGAGGGCTTCAGAAGGTCTCCAAACAAGCCTCCATAGTGGTAAAGTAAGTCTAGTGAGCAGCTCTGTAACCCAGTCTTCTCTCCCCCGTCCCCACCCCACCTCCCTATATATCTGTTCAAGAGTCTAGCCAAACTAATCACACTAGATGCCAGGCCTGGGGTTTGAGGCATAATTACCATCCTCATTTAACTAATGAATCAGTGTGGATGGGGAAGGAACCTTCAAGAGCTGCTGGAAAAAATAGCCTGGCTTTATTTTCACCACTGAACATACAGCATTTCTCATGAGGCAAATGTATGTATTCTGAGCATGTGCCAAGGAATCTAGTGACATTTATTTACTAGGAAAGAGAGAGGCGTTTTAAAAGACACTTTTATCTGATATTTCTTTTACTCTTTACATTTCTAGAAAGATTTCTGATGACTTGACTAAGTATTAATAGAAGACTTGATTTTTAAAAAATCCCTGAGAGGTGATGACATGTACTAATTTAGACTGCCATTAAAAGAAGGTATAATTTTTCTCTTCAATAGCAACCATAGCAATTATATTCTTTTAGGAGAACCCTGGAGTTGTATTTGTAATGCTGTTTCAGTGACACATGAATTGGTGCTGACAAAGTGAAGCCATCCTTTTGTTAACATTCTCCTTCAAAAAAAAAAAAAAAAAGTAATATGCATTTGGTGTCCTAGGCAGTATTAGATATGAATTTCGGACCAAGACACAGAAAATAGATGGGTTTAGGTAAGCTTATGATTTTCCAAAACATCCATTCTGAAAGTTTAATTCTCATAATTAGGTTTGACCTAGATTTTATTGGATGTTAATTTCTCACAATACTCTTGGAACATTACTATTTTTCAATATGTAAGACATGCAGGTGTGGAGGAGATTAGCAGGAGAAGTGACAAGTTAATGAGGCAAGCATTCTAATCACTGTTCTTAGAATCCCATGTAACAAATGCATCAACTGTAAAATTGCCAACATAATGATCCACCTCCAGAACTCAAAAAAATTAAAAATAAGTGGAAAGAAATAATTTTTTAACAATTTCCCAGATTTTGGTAGGCTGCTTTGAGCTATGTTAGAAGGACACATCCCATCCCTTTTACTTTGTGCTTTCCAAAGAGGAACAGTTCTTTAATTCCATGGTTATTTATGTTTAACTCTCCTATTTTTACTTTTGTTATTCTAGGAACAAAGGGGACAAGAAACTTCATGAGTTTTAACTTGAAGAGTTTCCTTCTTATACTTCCATAGGGTTAGGGGGGTTGAATTCTGCCTACCCTTCAATCCTTACTTCCACAGATGTGGTCAGGAATGAAACCCCAAAATTTTCAGAATCCCTGGTCTCCTCATTGCTGCCCAATTCCAAAAGAGAGCAGTTGAAAGGTTCTAGGCTTCCTTGTCATTTTTCTAGACAACTCGTTTGTTTGTTTTGTTTTTATTTTAATTATGGTAGCACCTAGAGGCTAGGGCCTCATTACTATGCAGACATATAACAGTGAGATGGTCCCTGCTTAATGATTTATAAAGCCGAAGTCCTGAATGGGATCCTTAACATCACTAGGGTTGTTTGTTAACCCTTCTCCCCTTGAATTCATGTAATTTCTGTTAATTACATTCTGCCTTCTTAGATGCTCCTGCGGTTTTAAATGGATATGGTACACTTCATGTGCTGTGGCTCAGACTTCGTGTGCATTCTGTGCTTTGTTCTGTTAAAATATCTGCTGTGTTTCTCTTCAGAAGCATGTGTGTTTCAGTGGTAGGTAGTTGGTAAAGCACTCTGGGATCTCTCTGGGTTGACAGATACTGTATAAACATTCAGGAATATTACTTACGGCAAAACAAAAATTTTCTCACCCTGTGTTTATAATGTAGTACTGGTCCTTTTATGTTCCAGAAAGCAATAATACATCAACTTGAGTCCATGTGCAGTATTTACATTTACCCAGAATTTTTAATATGCATAATGTCATACCATGGGTATGGACCTCCTGTAGATTCTATGCAAAAAAACAGTTGCAGTGGTGCTTTGTGTACTATAACGTTCAGTTAATAGTGGGTTCTTAGGAGCATTTAGATTACCTAACTGTGATTTTACACCGATATTGCTCTATTGACTTCAACAGAGTTACTCCTGGTTTACACCAGCATACAGGTGAGAAGTATCAAACTAACTTTCCTTTGACTGGGATTCTATGTACTTTAAAAAAAAAAAAAAAAAAAAAGAACACAGTGATGGTAAAATGTTGATATTGTCATGGCTCGGAGAGTTATTTCAATAGCTGTGAAAAAAACTGCAGGGATTCCTTTCACATAGTGTCATTAAGAGCAAAGTGTATCCAGTTTTGCTCATCTCAAATGAAGAAGGTGAAGAATAGTTCTCAGTAGGGATGAACTGGGTGATGTTTTGAAAACAAAAATCCTCATTCTACTCCATTGCACACTAGAATACATCAGAATTATCTCCAACAAATTCAGCGGAGTTACAGCAGAGTAAGAGGGAAATCAGGCCCTCAGTCCATTTGATTGCAGTTGGAGAGCCTGATGCTGAGATGGTACAACTCGGCACAACTCCACCAAAGTCAATTTAAACACATTTCCCCTGTTTCGAAATCTAGCACTGAGGGCAGTCATACAATCAAGTTTGCCTTAGTCTGCAGTATTCACATTTCTGGCTGAGCTCTCTCTGTCGGAATTCTGTTGGTTAATACTTAAATGGGCAATATGCAAAAAAACAAAATAAATACAAACAAACAAAAAACACCCCATTCAGGAGGTCACTTTGTTAGCAACAACCTAAAGTGGATAATAATACTTTTAAGGATGCCACATTAGAGTCATGGTAGAATGCATACCTGAGGCATGGAGGGGAAGACCCCAGAATTGTAGAGGCTAAAGAACAAAAGTTAATTTGACCCTAACAACCATCCTTTAAAAAATGGGTATTTAATCTTATGGCTGGTAATAGAACTGACATACATTTGTAGACAAGGAGGTAAATTTGAAGAACATATGTCCAAAGGTATAAAAGGAAAGAATTATTTGTACTATGGGTCTAAATTGAAAAGAAACCCATTTGTAAATCTGCCTATGTACATTCAAAGCCATATCTTAGTGACAAATTATTTCTTTCCCCTTTTTTACTCTTGTTCATGTAATCCTGACTTGCACATTTGTTACTTTTGTCCCCCTTGGGGTTGAAGTCAATTATTTTTTATCAAACCAATATTTTTGATTGAGATATAAAGCCCCAGGTGCCAGAAAAAGTTTAAAAATCCCCAGTAATGACAATAAATAAATAAAAAGATTTCAGGGTCTGTTCAGAAGCATCTGGCAGTCCAGATTGTGATTCATCTATTGACTACCTCTGCCCTAGGGCTGGTCTTCAGAAGAGGGAGTAAGGCTCCATAATGGCTGCCAGCTAGAAGAGTATCTCCTTTAGCTCAAGCAATTGTGCCTCATGCTGAAGATCCCAGATTTAGTAGGTGGTCACTATGTTAGCCCTGCAAAACTAGCTCAGCTCACAGAATGGGATCAAGATCCTTCTTGAGCATCATCAACAGAATTGTTTTAGGTTCCTGTTACAGGGCCAATTAGTTACACTTTGGCAAACTTACTGAAGGTAGTGTTCACCTATGTGTCTCTGAGCACAGACTTTGGCTTGTAGAATCCCTATTACAGTTGACGTGCAAGGAACCCATATTGATTCTCAAGGCTGAGACTGAGGCCCTTATCCTGCAAATGCTTACAGGCATGACTGATTTTATGCCTTTGAGTAACACTGTGACTAAAAATAGTTAGTCCCATAACCCAAGCTCAAGTCAGTTGACCTGGAATCTGAGACTTAGGGTACATCTAGACTACCCCTCTCTGTTGACAGAGAGATGTAAATTAGGCACGTTGAAATTGCTAATGAAGCAGGGATTTAAATATCCCGTGTTCATTAGCATAAACATGGCCACTGCTTTTTTTCGAAAGGGAGCTTTTTCGGAAAAAAACGGCAGTCTAGACGCGGATCTGTTGAAAATCAACCCTTTGTTGACAGATCCTGTAAACCTCTTTTTTTGAGGAATATAGGATCTTCCAAAAAAGGGTTTATTTTCGACAGATCCGCATCTAGACTGCCGTTTTTTTTCCGAAAAAGCTCCATTTCAGAAAAAAGCAGCGGCCATGTTTATGCTAATGAAGTGTGGGATATTTAAATCCCTGCTTCATTAGCAATTTCGACGTGCCTAATCTACATCTCTCTGTCAACAGAGAGATGTAGTCTAGACACAGCCTTACTGTCTCAGGATGTGTGGGTTTTTTCCCCCAGTGTAGACATACTCTCAAGTGCATAAAATTAAGCACGTTCATAAGTGTTTGCAATGCTGGTAGTTAGGAATAAACACTCTTTGCTTATGAGCATATTTGATCTGGAATCATTGAGACAATAAACATGGAGCTTCAGAATGTATTTTCCAGGATCTTGTGTCAGATACAATATGGAAATTCCTATATCCCATCCTGGATAACGGGAAAATACTTCTCTCAGGATTATTATTTATAGTAGACAAAAGATAATGGAATAAACTGAGAAATTAAACTTCAATAAAAGACTGGGATTGGGTTCTTTACAGTGGGCACAGATGTTGACCATTATATAGTAATTAACGCTGTAAAACAGTTTACATTCAAATCCCAATTTTTAGATGCTCATAATTCTTAGCTTTTTTTAATCTTTGAGGCAGAAATTTCGTATTGTTGGCCTGTGCCTCAATATGAATGTTTCTAGAAATTACTGCTATTAATTTGTCGAAAGGGTCACACACTAAGTGCAGAAATACTTTTTTCATGCAGGAGAGAGAGAGCAAGAGCATGAAACTAGCTAAAGCCTTGAACTTCAGGTTTTCCATATGCAGATTACTCGGTGTACATTTGCTTTGCTAGGTTGCTTTTGTTTTTATTATAGTTTTGTTTTTAAATAGCTATAAAATAGACGTTTGAATTTATAAAATCAGCTTTGAGCCATGCTTAGTGTGAAAAGCCATTAATTGTTTAAGGCTGCAATTCAGTAAAGCATGTAAGCACATTGGCTATTCAGTATGTGCATAAATGCTTTGCTATGGATTTAAGCACATACTTATGTGCTTTGCTGAAGCAGGGTCTAAACTATGATGTTTTCCTTAGATGCTCTAAACAAGAATACATCTATATCTATATACCTCCCTAAGGGATCTTCTAGTCCAGGGGTGGCCAACCCGCGGCTCCTGACTGAACTGGGATGGAACCCGGAACTGCTCAGGTCAGCCACTCTCATGGCCAGGCCTCTGTGAGCCACATGCATGCTCACGGCCCGCACCGTTCCGCTCACGGCCTCCAGCGCACTGCACGTGCAGGCCAGATCGCACACAGCATCCCAGCCTGCATGTGCTAGCAGCCGGCTGCTGAGTGCAAGCAGTGGCGAGGGCTCTGGGTGTGGCGGCGGTGCCAGTGGCGGCTCTGGGACCTGGGCATAAGGTTAGTGGGGGAAGGGGATTGGGTTAGAGTGGGGAGGGGAGGTGTCTGGCTCTGGGGAAGGGGAGGGGAGGAGGATTGGGTTGGAGCAGTGCACGTGGCGTGCCAGCGGCTTAGTGCACCGGCCGCTCAGCGCACGTGCCCCAGCGCCTGGAGGGAGACGTGCGGCTGTACTGGTGGCTCCAGGACCCGAGAATTAGGTTAGAGCGGGGAGGGGGGTGCCTGGCTCTAGTTTGGAGTAGGGGAGGGGAGCAGAGGGGAAGGGAAAAGGAATTCGGGGAGGGGAAGGGGGGTGCACATTGTCCCAGCCAGCATGTCTCAAGGCCGGCCGCTCAGCACACATGCCCCTAGCACCTGGAGGGAGACGTGCGTGGCTGTAGCAACGGCAGCTCCGCCTCCAGGACCTGAGAATTAGGTTAGAGCAGGAGAGGAGGGAAGGGGATTGGTATAGAGAGGGGGCAATGCCTGGCTGGGAGCGTATTGGGTTAGAGGGAGTGTGTTCCTGGCTTTGGGGAAGGGGATGGGGATTGGGTTAGAGCAGGGAGGGTTCCTGGGGGAGGGGAGGGGAGGAGAAGAGCAGCCAGCGCGCTTCCTGAGACCCGGGATCCCCAGGTACTGGCCCCAGCGGTCTCTGTCCCCTCCCCCTGGCCAGACCCTCCCACCAGTCCCCTGCCACAGCACCCTGTCCCCTGCCCCCACCAGCACAGTTGGGGCCACATTAGTGAGGCTTGGGGGGTTTTGGAGCTGTTGTTTTTTTTGCATCTCACTTGTGTGGCCCCGATTGACTTTTCTGTGGGTCAGTGACCCCTGACTCAAAACAGGTTCCCTGCCCCTCTCAGAAATAAAGACAATGCTGAAACATTTTGTGTTTGACATAATATTTTATTTAAAAATGAAGCCTGGCCAACAAGCTCCCAGTTGGGGCCAAGCCCCCATCTGGCCGCAGCATCATAACACTCCTGCACCCCCCGACGCCCGACCTCAAACTTGACCCTATCATACACTGGAACCCCCTGTCCTGAGCCTCTCACATCCCCAAACTCCTGCACCCCCACATCCTCAGTCTTCTGCCACAACACTCCTGCACCATCCACACACTGCAAATCTGTGTCCTGAGCCCATCATACTCCCAGCCTCCCTGCCCTGAGCCCCTCATGCATCCCAGCCCAAACTCCAGCATCCTCACAGCCACAAGCCTGTGGCTTGCTCAGCACCCCAACGCTCCATCTCACCCCAACACTCTCCAGCCCGGAGCTCCCTTCCTGAGCCAGCATCCTCTTCTTTCCTTCCTCCTACACCCAAATTCCCTCCCAGAGCTTGCACCTCTCACCCCTTCCGAGTGCTTTTTTTGTGATGGTATGCCCCAGGATGGTGTACCGGCACCTATTTTCCCCTGGCCTGTTTTTTTTTTTTTTTCCTCAACAACTCTTCCCCTCAGTACATGGCTCTTTGCACTCTGTCCGCCACTGTTTTGGCTCTTCGTCTCTTAACGGGTTGGCCACCCCTGTTCTAGTCACTTTGATTGCTCCAAACCAGTCATGCTTTCTTTACAAGGGATACAGATGTTTGGTAAAGCCAGTATCTCTGATAAAGGAACCTGTTAGTATCCCACTTCTCCTTGTTCTTGCTGTTGATGATGGGCTTTTCCATCTTGTCCTTTCATCCCCACTTGCTCTTCCTTTGGTAGTCTTCGCTTTGTATCCTAACTCCTTCATTTCCTACTCAGCATGTTTCTGTCTATCTTTGTCAGCTACTTAAGTGGCCCCCATTACCATAATGTCCGAGCAGCTCTCAGCACCTCTAGAAGGCAGAGAAGCACTATTCTCTCTATTTTACAGATAAGGAACTCAGCCCCAGGGAGACCAAGGTCACATATGAGGTCTGTGGCTGCATAAGGAATTGAATCCAAATCTCCCAAGTTCTAGGCTAATCTTCCCCCAACCCTTGAACAGTCTTTCTTTTTCTCTGCTTGCTTCTTCATGGGAAAATTATTTCAGAACTTCAGGGAATTACCGTCTCTCAAACATACGAGTGTCAGAGTTCCTGGCATTTTAGGAACATGTTTTCCCTTCCCTTGGTAAACTACATTGTCCAATTTTTCTAATCACATACAACCTGGGTTATTTTTTGTTTCCCCCTTGCAGTACTTCTCCATGCTTCTCTTGATCTTCCTTATTGAGCTGGTTGCTGGAGTTCTTGCCTATGTTTACTATCAAAGGGTAAGTTGGAAGGTTTGTTGTATTTATATTTTTGATGTTAGAGCAATACTCTGTTGGTGAGACTGGGTTAAAAAGTCTCTTCCATATAAGAGCTCAGTAGAAAATAATTGAAAATAAAATTTATAAAAGTTACCCAAAGGATTTTCTTAAATTCGTATGGCCAAATGCTGTTGTACAAAGCAAGGCCACATAATAAAGTCTAACCTACAGGGAAATATTGCTGGGCTCAGAAACAAAAATCCCAGTCCCATCCATCTTAGTTATGCCTCATCCATAGAATATGAGGGAAAAACAGGAGGCACAACCCCTGATCCATCCTCGCCCCAAGTTCTGGGGCAAGATGACTTTGTCCAGTGTACACTTTGGTTGGCCGTTCCATCTTCCCTCCATGTGACCTGGTGCAGACAGGTTTTGCAGAGCTCAGCACACAAGGAGGTTATGGCATCCCTTCAGATGCTGCTGATGCTGCCTTCACTTCTTTGTACATTTTCTGCTGCGTTTGAGCCTTTGTCTGAGCACATAAGGGGAAACCTCTTGAGAACACTGCAGGCTGTAACAGTGCAAAGGAGTGTGCTTGAGGCTGAGTACATTTGTAATTTGTTCCTACACATTCATTGTAGGGCTGTCAGTTCATCATGGTTACTCATGCGATTTAATTAAAGAAAATTAATCACGATTAAAAAAATGAATCATGAGTAATCACACTGTTAAATAATAGAATACCAATTGAAATGTATTAAATATTTGGGATGTTTTTCTACATTTTCAAATATAGTGATTTTGGTTACAATGCAGGATATAAAGTGTACAGTGTTCTCTTTATATTATATTATTACAAATATTTGCACATTAAAAATGATAAACAAAAGAAATAGTACTTTTCACTTCCCCTCATAGAAGTACTAGAGTGCAATCTCTTTATCATAAAAGTGTAACTTACAAATGTATAATTTATTTTTATTACATAACTGCACTCAAAAACAAAACAATGTAAAATTTAAGAACCTACAAGTCCTCCCAGTCCTACTTCTTGTTCAGCCAATCACTAAAATATACAAATTTGTTTACATTTATGGGCAATAATGCAGCCTGCTTCTTATTTGCAATGTCTCCTGAAAGTGAGAACAGGCATTTGCATGGCACTTTGGTAGCCAGCATTACAAGGCATTTATATGCCAAATATGCTAAATATTTGTATGCCCTTCATACTTTGTCTGCCATTCCAGAGAATATGCTTCCATCCTGATGATGCTCATTAAAAGAATAATGTGTTAATTAAATTTGTTACTGAACTCCTTAAGGGGGAATTGTATGTCTGCTGTTCTGTTTTATCCACATTCTGCCATACATTTCATGTTATAGCAGTTTTGGATGATGACCCAGTACATGTTCATTTTAAGAACACTGTCATTGTAGATTTGACAAAACACAAAGAAGGTACCGATGTAAGAGTTCTAAAAATAGCTACAGCATGAAACCCAAAGTTTAAGAATCTGAAGTGTTTCCCAAAATCTGAGGGGGGTGAGGTGAGTAACATTATTTCAGAAGTCTTAAAACAGCAACACTCTGATGCAGAAAATACAAAACCTGAACCACCAAAAAGGAAAATCAACCTTCTGTGGGTGACATCTGACTCAGATGATGAAAATGAACATGTGGTGGTGTTCTCTGCTTTGGATCATTGTTGAGCAGAACCTGTCATTAGCTTGGATGCATGTCCTCTGGAATGGCAGTTGAAACATGAAGGGACATATGAATCTTTAGTGCATCTGGCACACAAATATCTTGTGACACTAGATACAACAGTGCCATGCAAATGCCTATTCTCACTTTCAGATGACGTCATAAACAAAAAGTGGGCAGCATTATCTTTTGCAAGTTGTAACCAAACTTGTGATTGGTTGAAGAAGTAGGAAGACTGAATGGACTTGTAAGCTTTAAATTTTTTATTATTTTATTTTTGAATTCAATCATTTTTTAAATATAATTCTCCATTTGTATAAATTCAACTTTTATAATAAAGAGATTGTACTTTAGTACTTGTATTGCATGAATTGAAAAATACTATTTCTTTTGTTTTTTACAGTGCAAGTATTTTTTATAAAAATAATATAAAGTGAGTACCATACACTTTGTATTCTGTGCTGTAATTGAAATCAATATATCTGAAAATGTAGAAAACATCCAACAATATTTAAATAAATGATATGCTATTATTGTTTAACAGCTCAAATAATGGCGCAATTAATCACGATTGTTTTTTAATCGCTTGACAGGGATAGCATAAATTAGAAAATAAGCAGGTTTAGAACATTGGTCCATCTGGTTAAGTGGCCTGCCTATGTGAGTATGAGCCCAACCAACACATACAACATGTTACTGCAGGATAAAAAAAATCTCATCCCTTCTAGAAACATGAAGGAAAACTCCCAACTCCCCTAGAAGCCCGGTATCAACTAGAGAAGGATGCCCCAACTGCAGTTTCAGCAATTCCGATGAGCTCTTCATCTCCACTGCTACCCCCAGACAACTGCATTTAAACCAAAACAAATCTGGATCACAGGTTATGTTCAAGCTCCTCCGTCCCACTCCTATGGGGTAATTTTTTTGGCTCTCTGAACTGTATGACCACTGGCAGACAGTTGAAACTTACATCCCCAAGAACTGGTAGTGGTGAAACATGGTGGGCATTTCCATGGTCTCCTCACCACAAATCCACACTAACCCCCTAACCCTAGTGTAGACAGTGCTATGTCAAGAGGAGATGCTCTCTTGGGGAGATGGAATACCTATGCCAACAGGAGAAGCTCTCTTGTGGGCATAGCTAGCATCTTCACAAAGCACTACAGCACTGTAGGTGGAGACCAACTTTCAGAAAGTTAAAGATTCTGGTCTCATTTGTCTCAGAATGTCTCTGAAGCTAACAGCCTTATATTGATTTAGAACAGAAGCAACATTAGACTGAGGCCCATATTGTGTGGAAGCAGTTCCCAAGTCCTGATCTACTGTTCTTCCTCCCACCAGCTGGTATATTTGTCAGTAAAAAAAAAAAAAAAAAAAAATGTTTGTATGAATGGGAATTGGATAATTCTACAAAATTAAATCCAACATTACACTTGCCGACTTTAATTGTGGATGCCTTTCCAAAAAACACCATACGTCACCAGAAATACTCCCACGTAATCTATGAAGGGAATATTATATTTTGGCCAGTATTGCGCATGTTATACAACAGTGAAGCTGTTCTTTTTTTTTTTTTTTTTTTTTTTGCTTTGCGGTTAGGTACAACTTGAAGAATTGCTCCATGCGCTTTTTTTTTCTCTTGGCAAATCTCTGGCCTGATTCTAGTCTCACACTGGTACACTGTCATTGACTTCAACGGAGTTGTCTTTTGTTTTAATACAGCATTACTAGGATCAGAATCTGGCTCATCATTTTTTTCTCTAACACTTTATTTTATTTACATTTTAAATCCCAGTAGTCTAATCATAGATAAAGAGCCAGCTCACATTGACTTTAAGTAAACAGTAATCAAAGGGCTGTAGTTCCAACCCGAAGTTCCATCAATCAGATTAACACTCTATGAAGTTATTACCAGGCAGCCTCATAATGTTGCTCATCTCATGCCTTTAATTTATTTTAATAATTTAGATTGCAGTTAATGACCTGGTCTTAATATCAATTATATTTTTCATTTCCTGTTTATTATATTATTATCATTTTACATAGCACTGTAATTTAACACTGCATTTTGCAAATCTAGATTAATATGCGATCTCTTCTCTGAAGAGCTTATGTAACCTAAAAACATGAGCAGCCATGAGATAAGACACAGAACAATAGTTCAGGGAACAGAAGGTTATAGAGGGGTTAGTGAGGAAGAGAATTTTGTATTCAAAAAGATAATTATGGTGTCTGACTTTTCTTGGTTTTTGTTTTCTTTTGTTTTTAAAGACATAGCTATCTCACACTTAGGACGAAGGGCCATCTGTGCCTTTGAAATTTCCTGCTTGTCTAGGGCTTATGTTGCTTTAAGCAATTTTTAAAAGAAGATTTCACCAATTTAGGATTTTAATCTTTAAATATATCAGGCCTGATTCCAACTTTACACCTGATTTACACCACTGTAACTCCGCTGACACTGGGGACTTATTTATGATTTACACTGAAACACGAAGGACCTGAACCATGCCTGAGAGTGATCTAAAAGCTAAAGCAAGAATGCACATTTCCTTCTAGAATGTATTCATTATGACTTTTCTCATTGGTGTACAGCTGAGCGAAGAGCTAAAACGCCACCTGACCCAGACCTTGACTGAGAATTATGCTCTTCCTGGGAAAACACACATCACGCATTCCGTCGATCGCCTGCAGCAAGACGTAAGGAAACCTTCTGTTGCTCATATTGCTGCTGCCTCGCTGTTTGTCCCAGCTCATGTTTCATTTATTATTACGAGTTGCTGGAATCTCATGAGATGGCCTGAACTTGCCTAATTTTCAGACCAAAGAAATTAAGGCAAACATCTGAAAGTTTGAGCCTTCAGATAGCTACCTTTACTGTTCTCAAAGTCGAAATGTATAAGCAGAGGTACTCCCAAATCAGTGACCACTTCTGTAAACATGATAGCATTGCCTTTTGCAACAGGTATGGTCACTGGGCCTGATTCCAATCTCATCTACACTGGTATAAATTAGGAGTAGCTATTAGAGCTAGTGGAGTTTAACTATTGTAAAACCAGTATGAGATCAGAATCTGGCCCCTGGATTGTGTGTGTGCCCCGCAGTGGGCTGTAGCTGACATGGCTGCAGTCCAAACTAAGTTGCTAAAACATCCATCCCGTTGGCATTTTTATCAACTGAAATGGATGTATGTTTTAACTGACCAATAACTCAACCCACTCTGTTTTCTTCTTGTGAGGATAATGTCATGCCATCCACACAATGTCAGCATTTTCTTTCCATTGCAGTTCAAATGCTGTGGCAGCAATAGCTCTGCTGATTGGCAGCACAGTATCTATATCCTGTCTGTAGAGTCCAATGGCCGATTGGTACCAGATAGCTGCTGTAAAACAGTCACCTTCAAATGTGGGAAGAGGGATCATCCATCCAACATTTACAAGGTGGAGGTAAAATGCCATTTTGTCGGTCTGTTTTTTTTCCCTGTTTGTTGAACAAAGCATAAATTATGTTATCTTACAGAAAAATTGAGGGATTCAAACATGAACATCCAGAAAACTGATGAAAGTATCAGAAATAATTGCACTTTTGTGTGGTGTTCTGTGATCACTCGGTCCTTATGGTTCCTGGTCTGTTTTGAGTCTGGCTCCAACTGCCTGTGAAGAGCCTCCTAGCGCCCAGCTCAGATTCTGTTGAAATCAGCTCTTAAAGGCACAGTCCTCGCTGGTATATTTTCCCTTTCAAACCAAAACTTAATACGTACAACATTTAAAAACCAACATTAACAAAACACACAAATATTTTTTAACCAACCTAGTAACTAAACTGTAAAGAATGGTCAATTAGAGTTCGATGTGCTCATCACAGTTACTTGAACCTCCAGGGCTTCTCTATAACATCAGCGCTACTGCTGTTAGAAGGAGGTGAGTTGTTTGAAGTCCTGGGACTCAGTGCTCTCAGCCTGCTGTGGTTGTTGCCTGTCAGCCTGCCATTTGAATGGAGAGAGTTTAATGTGCCCCTTACCTCTCTCCCTTCTGGGATTTGGAAAAGGTGTCACTTATTCCTCTATAAGACGTGTACAAATGGGGTGATAATCTCATACAACGGTGGGGATGCATCTCATGACACCACTGTTGTTTGCGACTCTTGTTTCCATCATAGATATTCACAGCTTCATTTCATGAAGTGACAGCTCTAGGTACTCAAATCATTTTTTCTGTAGTGTCTTATTTGTCTCTTTATATACAGTATCTGCAAATCCCCAGTGACTGAGAGATCAGCTTCTAACAGTGCAGGCATTCTTGTGTTAGTTGGATAGTTGGTGCCATTCTGTAATTTAACAATGCTTAATATGGATCAGCGTCTGAGTTGTCATCCTTTTTCAGTAGGCCTTTTATTACTGACACACCATTTTTCACTAGATGGGGGTTAATGGGGACTAACAGTTTTATATGTCTACATGTGTACTTCACTGCTTAAACTCATGCCCACAAAACTGTGCATAAATGTGCATGTCAAATCTAAACATCTGTTTAGCTGTAGTATTTTCTAGTAAAGCTATCTCAGGGAAGAGAGAATAATAGTCTAGGACAAGTACATAGCTTTTCTGCAGCCAACATAAACAGATCTGCCTACTTTGCTCCACTGAACTTTTGTCATATGCTGTAGGGAATGTGCAAGCAGCAAATCTCTCCCTTTCAATTTGCAAATACTACCTTTATAACTAAAAAAATCTCTATTCTCTGGGTTGTGTTTGCCAGGCCCCTCTTGGCAATGGCAATAAGTGGTTTATGGTCAGTTTCAGTTAACAACTCCTTCATTTAGGCATCTTGATGCTCTCAGTTTTTTGTAGTGCTCAGGACACTTACACCATTTTGTCTTCAGTTTTGATCGTAACTGTTGTAAGACAACCATACCGATACCCTCCTTGGAGGTGTCTGTGGACAGCTTATTTTTGCGCTTACTCTCCTAATACCTCAGGACCCAAGCCTCTTTAATTAACACTGTCAGTTTCTCAAATTCTTTATGAAGGGTACTTCTACACAGCATGCTTATTTCAAAATAAGCTATTTTTGAATTTTTTTTCCAAAATAGCTTATTTCGAAATAGCACTTCTACACTGTAGGGAAGCCTCAAAATTAGTCCGAGGCAGGCTTCCCTAATATGGATGTGCTACCTCAGTTTAGAGCCCCAGGAGGCACTGGGGAGTAATTACTTTGAATAGCCCTGGAGAGGAGCTATTTCAAAAAGCAGCAATGGAGCGTCCACCCTACTGCAATTCCAAAATAGGTGTTTCGGAATAAGCGTTATTCCTTGTGGAATGAGGTTTACAGATTTTTAAATAAGCCATCTGTTATTTCGAAATTATTTTGTAATAACGGAATTGCTGTGTAGACACTCACATTGTTATTTCGAAATAATGGCCGTTATTTCGAAATAACTGTGCTGTGTAGACGCATCCTAAGAGTTGTATCCTATGTCCTTTGGACAGTTGCTCTCTCGGGTTGTTGTCTTGAACAACCAGATTAGGCATTTATTTCTCTACATATTTTACAGTTCCAAGGAATCCTGGTAGCCTTTCCTTTTCTGCTGGGGCAGGCGTGTCAGTGATGATCTCTATCTTGCTGTGTTAACTTCTCTCCCAGGTGTGTTATTTATGTTACATGGAATTTATATTTTTGTTTGTTTTGCTTTAGCCCAGCTGCTCTGGTTCTTTCCAAAGCTGCTGGGGCCTATGGTCATTCTCCTCTAATTTTGTTTTTCCTCATATCAAAAACATTATCTATGTAAACATCTAGACCACCTTCTAGACCATGAACATTGTGTTGTACTTTCCAGTGAGACACTTTGGATGCTAAACACAATGCAAATGGCAGCCGGTAGAAACAGTGTCTTCCCAATCAGGTGCTGAATATGCATAAACGTGCTATTCCTCGAAGGGCAGCTGTCAGAATCCTGCTGATATGTCAGGTGTAGAAAAATACTTGGCATCAGCTTTCTCCCCATGTAGGCAGTGGGGAAAATTCTAGAGCAAAGAACCAATCCAGCTCCCATTTTAGCCTCTACCATAAGGGAAGGGTAACTTTCCTGTGGATGTGAATTGTTGGATAGTTGGGTTCTTTGAGGTTTATTCTGTACTCTGCTGTGAACTTCCCTATCCTCTGCAAGGCATCCTCAATTTGTTTTGTTTCCCTAATCCTCGGAGTGCTGCTCCTTCTTAAGGACACCAGCCATTTGACATGCTTTTAATTCAATAACAGGGACTCATCCCTGGTGGTATTACAAATTATAACTTTTTTCATTTATTTACTTATCTATCTAGTTCACATGGCTTTAGCGTGAACAATCTCACCTCTGTAATCCTTCAGTTTTTACCCATTTACTCTTTAGTATCAGTGGCTTTTGTATAGTGTTAATACTGTTCCTAGCAATATATTAGCTTTTGCACCAATGTCCAAGTTAAAATTAGTATTTATCTTATTTGCTTGCATGCTGGCAGGCCATTCATCCTCTGGTACTGTTTGTCCATCACACCAATGACACATTCACCTGAACTAAGCAGTGTGCACATTGCTGGTGCTTCAAACTCTTGTAACATGATGAAATGCACTGCATTTCCCGCATCTTTTCCCATTTGTCAGGCATTGTACTGACTTGTGGTAACTGTCACAGTACATGCAGCTGCATGTGCTATTTTTACTTGATTCTGACTTGTGCTCCATGTGCCTTTCTGCCTCGTGTCTTATGTTAGATAATTCAAAATACCATGTCTACAGTCAGATTACTGTGCAGCCTCTACAAGCCTCCATTCCAGTTTGAGTAACTTCTTTTTCTTGGTCAATTCTAATTGTTTTGTCAAGGGTTAATTCTGGATTTCCCAGTAGTCTTGCTCTAGTTTTTTGTTCTAAATTCCACTAACAGTCTGAGGTGTCTTTTAATCAAGCGCTCAGACCCTACCCTCGATGCTTCAAGAAATTGGAAGATTGGCTCCACGGCCTTAGATCACTTAGGAAGTCTACAATTTCACCTTTGTTCTACACTCCTATTTAAAAACAACTCTTGAGAAACAAGCTGGGCAAAGTAATATCTTTTATTGGGCCAGCTTCTGTTGATTACATAAACAAGCTTTTCAAATTACATAATGCTGTTCTTCTTGAAAGTTTTTGTCTCTCACCAACAGAAGTTGGTCCAATAAAAAATACTCTCTCACCCCCCTTCCCTCGTCTTTCCATCCTGGAACCAACAAAGCTACAACAACACTTTATAAAAACCTCTCTCTCATGTGGTTCATTTTTTGGGGGAGTGCAGTACTGCCCACTTTTCCGTACAGGCCATCCTCACTATAAACCCAAGATGCATTAAAAAAAAACTTGGACTTATAGCGAAACAAAGTCAGGAATTTTCCCCCCACAACTGACTTCCATTGCACAAATTGGTTTGTTTTTTGGGGTTTTGTGTGTGTGTGACTTAAGAGCAGGGAATGGGAGGACTTATAATGCATCAGTTCCTACAAGTTTCAGTGACTTTCATGCAGAATGGATGTATACGGGGGTGACTTATAGCGGGGACACCCTGTAATACACTTTCATAGTTTACCTTCTCTGTCTGAGCTAACTGAAAACTATTTAACACACAAAGTGTTTTTTAGAGACAGTCTCATTTCACAGAATCATAGATTAGGGTTGGAAGAGACTCAGGAGGATATCTAGTCCCAAACACCTGCTCAATGCAGGACCAACCCCAAATAAATCATCCTAGCTAGGGATTTGTCAAGCCAGAACTTAAAAACCTCTAGGGATGGCGATTCCACCACCTTCCTCATTTCTGACAATAGCTATTTTCACTCTTGCTAGCATCCATTGCTTTGCAGATTTAGAGTAAAGCATTGTGCAAATCATTTTGAGTTGTTTTCCACATTTTGAAGCCATTTCACTCGAATGGGGTTTTAAATGTTCTATTCTTCTACTCATGGTATTTCTTAGTCCATGTATGCTTATAGTATACTGTTATGTACAATGCATCACATTCTTGCAAAATATCTACTTTATTCTGCCACTGGTTCCATCTGGCTGTGCATAACACAAGAGCTTCACAGCAACTCGTCCAGGCTCTGTACTGGGAAACTCAGCCCTTAGAAGCACAGTCTGTTACCACAACTTCCGTCCAAGAAGCTCAGATTGAATAGCATACAGCAACTAATGGAATCTTGGAGCATCTCTAAATAAATTATTCAAAACAATAAAATTGGGTTTTAAATGAGCTAACATTGCTAACTGTCAACTGCGTATAATACATACTTGTCATGCCACTTACAAAACCCAAGCATTGAAAAGCATAGCTATGGGCCTCATAAATCTTACATTTCCCACATATAAACATATTATTCTTAATAAAGATAATATGTTTATCACATGCTTAACTTTGACCTACAGATTTTTGAAAATTTGATTTCCTATCATTGCAATCTTAATTCTGATATTTAAGTGTCACATAACTAATTGAGCTTCTCCCTTGGACATTCACCAGACTGCTTGGAGGTGATACTCCTTGCTGGAAACTATCTGCTTTAAGCCTCCATAGTCTGAATAGTTTCCAGGCTCTGTCCCAGACTTGGCATCTCTAGGTACACTCTCAAGGTATAGATCCTCTGCTTATCACCCCCTTCCGAGAGCTTGTGGTCCAATTGCCTAAGCCTGGGGTCCATTATTGACCCCTCAGACTCTCTTGTAGCTCTCCAGACATGTGGGAGCTCTGGTTGTCCAGTTCACCTCTCTAGGGGCACATGGATGGACTTTGCACAGGAGTCTAAAACACTATTGCTCTTTACTTGACAGCATGGGGGATACACATATGTAGACAAAATAATAAATGCCCCTCTCCACATTGCCCTGTCTTATTCCCTTGCCACTCTGGAGAATTTTTTGGGCTTGGTCAAAGTCCTTGGGATGCCCAGGATCTTGTCTTGCAGTTGTATGACTTCTCTTCAAAAACATGGAGCTTTCTCTTTCCAAACTTGGCCTTTCTGACCATTGCTGAATAGCAGTGTGGAACAGGTCATCCTATCCCACTCCTTACTGTAACAGCCTATCCGTCTTTTCTCCTACCCCCTTCTTCCCAAAGCTTCCTAGTCCTGTCTCAGTGCATCTCTTGAGTTTGTTTCTCCCTACCAACTTGTGGTTCCTTTGCTGGTGTTTTCCATTCAGCTAACACCAGCTCCCTGCAGATAAGGAATAGGAAAGTTTGAGCTAAACCGTTGTCCCAAGGTGCTTCCACCTGAATAGTGGCCATTAACCCTCTAACAACTCACCACTGTAGAGATACAGTCCTTGTCAGCAAATGGTGGGTTCCATGATGCAACAATTCCATAATGCAACAATAGTAATTCCATGATGCAACAGTTCCCTAACAACTTCATAGCATAGACCAGTGTTCATAAGTTCAGATTCCCAAAGTCATCAAGATACTGCTAATAGGGAAAATAACAGTTAATATGTATCAAGAGACAGTAGATAAAAGGGACCTGTTATAGTAGGTCCAAGGCATTTCAAGCTGCATACCCAAAAGTGGAGGTGCCCAAAATCAGTAGCCACTGTTGACAAATTTGAACAATTTTGGTCCTGGTTTGTGAGGGAGAAAAAGTCCCATTGCCATCAGTGGGGGAAGAACTTGGCTCACAGCTGCAACAAAAATTATAACTAACAGTCTGTTTTCTTCTCATATTGCTGATGCATGAGTTCTCAAGGAGCTTTGAAGAAGTAGCAAATAGCTTTTCACACCAGAGGGAAGAAAAGAAACAGGAAATAAGTCAAAATTTCAAATTGGAAACTGTGTTACTGAACTGTAATTCAAATGTATTGCACTTTGCTCAAACTTTAACAACAGATCTGGCCATTTTCAGGCCAGACCCATTTCCCACGTCATTCTGATTGGGGAGAGTGGACTAAACCTGGAGTTTATAATGGCAGTTGGTTGTAAACTCAACTATGAAGACACTGTGTCCCATCCATAAGTCTGATTATCCTCAGGAACTGAAAAATGGACTGGTTACCTACTAAACAAAAGAGCAAACCTAGAGGTGAGCTGAACCGAAAGCTGCGGATGGGGAAAATTATGAAACTTTCCCTCCAGGTTGTGGAACTTTCCACAGAGATCTATCAGTATCTACCTTGGGGGTGGGCAAAACACAGCTCACCCAACATTTCTATCCAGCCCACTTAGCTGATTAGCAGAGCATGCATACGTAAAGCCAAAGCTGGCAGTGGCAGTGTGTGTTCAGCTGCCCCTCCCCCACCTTGCTCTGTCCTGCAGCTGAGCTGCTCCCAGGACTTTCCTGCTAGCTGTTCTGGGGAGTGGGGGGAGAGACCATAAGAGGGGAATGCTGATGTCAGGGTATCCTCTTGCCCCTGTACCCCATCTCTGCATTGAAGGGGTCTGGGAGAGGGACACATAGGAGAGCTGCTCCAGTCTGAGGGATGAATGGTGAATGAGAGGAGAGCTTCTTAAAGAGGCAGTGCACTGTTCCTAAGATTTCTCCAGCAGCCAGCTCTCACTCTCTCTCATACACATACACACAGACTCTGCGGCCCTCCAAACACACACTCTCTGCCTCACTTGCTCACGCAATCACTGTACACGCATACTGTACCAAATACTTGCCCAGTCTTTGTACCACACACAGTTACACACAAACATGTGTCAAGGTCCCTGTGTCTCATACACAGTCTATCTCTCTCTCTCTCCCTCTCTCTGTCTCCAGCCCCGTTTAGATGTGGAGAACAGATGTCATGCTTAGGATCAGTGGCCTTCTCAGTGATACTCAGTGTGTCAGTTAAGGAGACAGGGCTAGAGCCCATAGGTCAAAAATTTTCAGATCTATGGACATAATGTTGGATTTCCACAGCCATATTTAGGCTCCCAAATAAAAATTTCCTAATTTTCCAAAATGCTTAACACTTGCATCTCCCATTAATGTGCATCTGTTTGAAAATCAGCCCACTTGGTATTTAGGATTCTATACATAAGAACGGCCATACTGGGTCAGACCAATGGTCCCATTCAGCCCAGTATCCTGTCTGCCGACAGTGGCCAATACCATATGCCCCAGAGGGAGGGGACACATCACATAATCCTCAGGTGATCCCTCCCCTGTCACCCACCTCCGGAGAAACAGAGGCTAGGGACACCATTTCTACCTGTCCTGGCTAATAGCCATTGATGGATCTAACCTCCATGAATCTATCTAGCTCTTTTTTGAACCCTGTTAAAGTCCTAGCCTTCACCACATCCTCTGGCAAGGAGTTCCAGAGATTGACTGTGCGCTGAGTGAAGAAAAATTTCCTTCTGTTTGTTTTAAACCTACTGCCTATTAATTTCATTTGGGGTGTGTCTAGACTACATGGCTCCATCGACAGAGCCATGTAGATGAGGCAGAACAATAAAGGGAAATGAAGCTGCGATTTAAATAATCATCGCTTCATTTAAATCAAAATGGCCACCTCGCTGAGCCGATCAGCTATTTGTCGGAACAGTGCGGCAGTCTAGACGGGGATCTGCCGACCCCAGAACCCTTTGTCGTCAGATCCTTTATGCCTCGTCGACAGAGCCATATAGTCTAGACACACCCTTGGTGACCCCTAGTTCTTTCATTGTGGGACTATGTAAATAACTTTTCCTTATTCACTTTTTCCACACCAGTCATGATTTTATAGACCTCTCTCATCTCCCCCCTTACTCTCCTCTTTTCTGAGCTGAAAAGTCCAAGTCTTTTTAATCTTTCTTCATATGGGACCTGTTCCGAACCCCTAATCATTTTTGTTGCCCAACTATACATGATTTTAGGAGTCTGACTTCAAGAATGGAGGTTTGAAAATTCAGGGAAAAGATTCTCATTCTAGTCCTGCAGTCTGTCCACTAGTCCACACATCTTCCCTATCTAAACAGCACTGACTACAGAATTAACAAGTACTGAGAATCCTCCTTGTGGACCAGACTCAGACATATGGAGGTGATATTTAAGAAACCTAGTTACAGATTTTGTTAAAAACATCGCTTTAGAAGTCTTTCTGTGAATGCTGGCCAGATGCTTCAGAGATATTCATACTTCAGTCTTTGCTTGCAGGCTAGAAATTCAACTGATCTTAAATTCAGTGCCAATATTTGCAGTTGTTTAATGATAAACATGAGAGAGGCAATAAAGGGACTTGAAAGTATTAAAGTCTAGGCTGTTTTCATTTTTTTTTTTTTTAAGTCCCTGCTGTACTTTGCATTGACGGAAGCAAAAAGAATTACATAACTACCTCCTGGGGTAGGGTTTCTCTCTTTCTTTTAACACCAAAAGAACTCACTGTTTCACACTGCTGCTTTCTCTGGCACAGTGTGCGTTACATCCAACAGCAGGAACTAATTTTAAAACTTGATTCTTTGCACAGAATCCCCTTAAAACTCCAAAGCCAACATTTTTCCTAAGCTTTTCTCTGCTTCTGGTTTTGCATTACAAGTGGCAACAAAATACTGTACTGTGCATGCTACAAAGTACTGTGTCACTTTATAAACCTTATTTTTAATACACATTCATTTTATGCCTGCTTTCCAAATTAATGGATGAAAATCCATTTCTAGACATTGAAGAATAGAAGAAAATATAGGTCCTTAGCTTACCAGTTGACACTGACAAATCAGCACTTTAAAAAGTTACCTGAATGGATATGCTTCTGTGGGTGGGAGAGAGTTGGCCAATCAAAATTCAGTTCTCATTACTTTATTACCCCGGCCCCAGTCCAGAAGCTGCTTTAAGACTGTGCCACCCAATCATAGTGATTGAGTCAGTTTTAGATTTGGTGTCACAGCAGTTGTCAGTCATTCACAATACATGTGCCTATGTTTAGCTTCACTATCATGTACAAAGAAGGACTTGAGTTTTTATTAAAAATATAAATAGAAAGGGGATATTTTCTGCTCATTTTTTCCTCTCAAAAATATCAGGAACATCAAATCTCCTTTTTCCCTGTTCCTTGCTTGAAGGCTTCTTCAGATAATCAGAGAACTAGACTGGTAGGTTGGGAGCTATCTCAGCCTTTAATCAGTAGGATGGGCATATTGTGGATATATGACATCTTCACTGAAGACAACTTTCCTCACAACTGTTTTTTGAGGTATTTGAGTTAAATGAATTTAAATTTAAGAAAACACAGAATTTGGAACAGCTTGATTAAAAATCACTTATCTGCTAAAGTGCTTAGGTTTCACATCCTTAGTGTCCTTCCTGCCCTAATTCTGCTTGATCTTTTGGCATCCATAGGGTTTTCTAGGGTAAATTTGATGGACCAAACCAGTATTAAATAAATCTAATGCCTTTCAGGCCTTCTCTCTGCATGATAATGAAGCCAAAAAGGCAGCAGACTCACCTTTTTTCCTTTGTAGGTCACCTTTAAAGTGAATATAATGCTAGTGAAAAGGGTTGGCTAGATAGCCTTGGCTGGTAAAATCCTCTGTTAGGGTTGCTGATTTGTGTGAATAGAAGCATCCAGCTTGCTTCTCAGCTCCCAGGTAGAGTTTGTGGGTCTGACAGGTTTTTATTTGAATACAAAATACAACTAATCAGGAGTCAGTGACGGGCAATAATATTGGAAAACCTCCCCCAAATGCCATTATTAGAGTCACTTTTCAGAGTGAAACTTCATTTTGAATGCTCAGGTTACTACTTTGCATTTGTGGCATTGAGTCTTTTCTAAACTGGATAATAAAAATGTGTTAGGGAAAATAAAAGCCTGTCCTGCTGCAGTGCAGGAGGAGGGGGGATAAACAGAGGACCTTTTAAAAAAATCCATATGAAAAAATCCAAAATATTATGTGATTTGTGACTAGTTACTAGTTTAATTCTATGCAATCTTTAAGAAAAAAGAGTTTCCATTTAAGACAAAACACTCCAGAAGCATAATAGATTGCTCTTGTCTCTTAACAACACTGACACCATTGTGGACTGAGGCATGCTGGTAAGCAGAAGTGTGGAACGTTTCCATGCCATGGCCTGTGCTATGCTTGACTGTCCTGCTCCTCTTACATACTGGTATGAGTCCTTTGGGTTCAGTGGAGTTACTCCTGATTTACACTATTGAAAGTGAGAGATGCATCGAGTCTATTATGTGATCAAGTAGATTGTAAGCTTCTCAGGGCAGGGACTTAGTGGTCTGTGTTTGTACAGTGGAGTTCAGGTCCATGCGTGGGGCTTGAGTGCTATCTCAGTACAAATAATAAGAAATACGAGTTCTGCAAGTCAAATCATGCCCTCAGCAACACCAGTGCAAATCATTTGTCGTCCATGGATTTGCACAGGTGTCACTGATTGGAAATGAGTAAATAAATCAGTTGATGATACATAGGAAAAAATAGACTCCAGCTCCCTCTTCCCAAGCTGTGTTGGCTGTGCAGGACGAGTGCAAATAAAAATGCAGTACATTCTAAACATCTGCTGACTTCAGTGAAAAATTATTCTAAATACACACAGAGAGGAGATCAGTTAATTAGGAAAGTGCCATTTTTGTACAGTCATTTTTCTGTTTTTTCTCTTCAGCATGCATACTGTAAAATGAGCTCTGCCATTCTTAGTTTTTATTATCACACAGTTGCTGGGGAACATTCAGCTCTCAGCCTTTGTTCTGTTGTTACTAGAATGGAATTTCACATCTCTGCTTTGAGTCCGTGTTCCAAATAAGCTTACTGGAACTTCACTAACAAGAAAGTGTGTTTAAAGGTACCCAATAGTGTAATCTCCACAGCAGCGAGTGTTCCAACCAGTTGGCGGCTCTGTATGGCAACCACTAGATTTAGCAAGAAGCTGTCCATTCTGACTACTTTAAATAGTGAAAATGGCATCCAGTGTGGAAGGAAAGTACATTTGCCCCAGTTAAAGCATTTGGAACAAGTGCATGACATGCACATATGCCTTTAATATTTGTATGGCATATGCATGCAGAGATGTTATAGGGAAAAGTGAGCAGATTTGTGACATGCTCTTGATAGGGTAAATGGCAGTATTTTTGCCCCTCTCCAGTGAAAGGGCAGCAAAAAGCCTATAACCTGTAAATAAGGGGAAATGGCTTTAGTGCGGTTTTGCGTCCTTCTCCCAGTAGTGTTATGCCTCCTCAGAGATTTGTTAGTGCTCAGTGCTCTGGTGAAAATCATGGGTGGGGTTTTGCACATGCTCCATCTAAGCTACTATTACCTAAAAGAGATGCCTGTGTTTCTGTGGGTTGCCACTCCTGTCAGTGCCTTTTCTGTATCTGTCTCAATCTGTATGAGATCCCTAGGCATATTCTCAGGGCACAGACCCTTTGTCTGGCAACTCTTCCTGAAAGCTTCTGTCCAGCTGTTGCCCTGATGGACCCAGTAGTGACCCTTCAGACTCCCCCTTAGCTCAAACACACCCTCTCCTAGACACCCACAAAGATGTGAGCCATTTAACTCCCTAAGGAGTCCCATGGTAAGTGTAAAACATGTTACACACACAGATATTTTGCACAGAACCTAGTATGTGATTATTCTTTAACAGCACAAGATACACACAAAATAATAAACTCCCTATAAAGCACATGTTGAGTCCTAAGGATGCTAGGACCACTAGGCAGCTAGCAATCTACAAATCCCAAGACTTGCAGAGAGGATTCAAGTTTGGGCATGCTTTTTACTGTTTGTGGAGTTAAAAACCTTCACAGCAAACAGAATTGACCTTCTCTGGCTTTACTGTCAGTGTGGAATATTTTCCCCGTCTAGGGATGTTAAATATCGGTTAATTGAATAGTCAATTAACCTCATGAATTCTTATCGGTTAGTCGACTATTCTATAGTCCCCAGGGGTAGGACTGACAGCCAGTGCCTGTATCAGAGGCAGCAGCGCAGGATGCCAGGCGGAAGTTACGCCGCGAGGGGAACCATTTTAAAAAGCAGCTCCCTTCACGGACCAGCTGCATGTCGCCCTGCATTTCTATCCAGAGCAGGGGTGGGTCTGAACTCTTGGAACTGAGCTGGGCTGCCTGCCTGCCTGGCTGCTAATACAGTTAAATGCAGAGCCACAGCGAGTGTAGGTTCCAGACCCAGCACAAGCTGGGACTGAGTCAGGCTGCCTGTCCGCCTGGCTTCTAATACACTTAAATGCAGAGCTGCAGCAGTAGTAAGTCCCGGACCTGGCACAAGCCGGGACTGAGCTAGGCTGCTGGCCAGCCTGCTAAAAAATTTACTGGCGGGGGGAGAGAGGGAAATGTGTATAGTCTATAGCAATGGTCACCAACCAATAGGTCGGGATCTACTGGTAGATCTTAGAACCTCTGACAGGTGATCCTGACTGGTTTGGCCAAGAGGCTATCAAGCACAGCACTTCAGGTGCCCCTTCTCCCACTGCTGTGCAACTCCTGCCCTTTGCCTTGGAGCTGCCCCTCCCTGGGAGCCTCCTGCTTGCTGTGCAGGGCAGGGGAGATAGGACCCTGTATTCTATCTCCACAGAATCGAGGGGGGGTGGAGAACAACAGGGCTTGGGAAGGATGGAGTTTGTTGACTGCCTTGGAGAGTGGTGCAGGGCCAGGGCAGGGGTGAGCCTGTCTTAGCCCCACTGCACCACCACCCAGAAGCCACCTGTGATAAGCAGTGTCCAAATGGAGTCAGCTCCGAACCTCTGCCCCAGTCATGAACCCCCTCCTGCACCCAACCCCCCGCCCCAGCTCTGAGCCCCCTGGTTCCACACTCACTTACAGAGCCTGTACCCTGAGTCCCCTCCTGTATCCCAGCCCCCTGCCCCAGGCTCAGCAAAGAGCCCCCTCACGCTCCAAATCCCCAAGACTAGAGCCTCTTCCCCAGCCTGGTGAAAGAGAGGAAGGATGGGGGAGGGAGGGAAGATGGAGTGAGCAGGGGCGGGGCCTCGGAGAATGGGCAGAGCAAGGGTATTTGGGTTTGAGGTAGATCCTGGATTGCACTTAAATTCAAAAAATGATCTTTTTCTTAAAAAGGTTGGAGACCATTGGTCTATAGCATTAACCTATAAGCTTTTGCTTATTGGTTAATTGGTTAATCGATTATACTAATACATCTCTACCCTGTCCTCATTCCCCCTGATTTTGAGGATATAGGCTGTAGCACTACACACACTAAAGAGCTTTAATTTCCTGTCTCTAACTACTATAAAAGCTGGATAAGAGGGGGAGGAAATGGGGAGTAAATCTTGTCAACACTGTTTTATTATCCCACATAGTAAACACAGTGATTTTGCTTGCAGGGAGGATGCATTACTAAACTGGAACAGTTCCTGGCAGATCATCTTTTGATAATGGGAGCTGTTGGCATAGGAATAGCTTGTCTTCAGGTAAGTCCTGCCAGCAAATTGAACCCTGGTTTATTGTTCCAACTCACACCAGCAGCCCCAGTACCTTGTTTGCACTTCATGTTACCACTGAGGAAGGTGAAGTGGTGGCAGGAGCCTCAGAAGATTTTAGGAAAATAAGTCTAGCATCCACAAGGCCTTAGTGTGCTCTTCTGTCACTTGTCTTTTAGATATTGCACATAATATCATCTGGATTTGTATGTAAAGCTCGCTTCTTTTAAACTGTGTGATCTTAATCCAGTAGCTGATCTTGCAGCTGTGCTTGGCATAAATAGGAAATATAAGGTTTTCAAATTTGGTACCTCTGACTTAGGCTTCTTTTGATGATGATCTGGCCCTTAGTTTCTTCTAACAGGGTTTTCCTGGGTTTTTTTGTGTTTTGTTTTATTGAACAGTGAATCGCACAGTACTCTTTTAACTAACTGAGTGGCTTTTGAGGCCAGTTTAAACCACTTTCTTGGGGGAAAAAAAAAAAAGAGCAGATACAGTAGCAAAGTTTTCTCTGTGAGAACATCATGTATGGGTGATGGCTAGAGAACAGGCCAATATGACAATTCGTTCCTTCAGCTCTGAGAGATGGATGGATGGATGGATTTCTTGACCTCATTTCCTGTCTGTGGGAGGGAAAGTTTATTTGGGAAACAAGCTTCCCCATCTCTCTCTTGTGAATGGAACAATTAACTGAAACAGAAAGAGAATGACAAATCATTTCAGGCATCTAGGGATAGCGCCAGTTGACACTATTCAAGTGGCAAATAGCTGGGTTGTCTTAACAAATAAGAAAACTGTCTGCAATCAGCTGTAGTGGAAAGGAGGCAGCAGTATCCCCTTATCCTCCTAATTTGCTTTTTTCCCCTCCCAAGATCACAGAGTAAGTCACTGACTCCTAGGAACAGAACCCAGACTTTTGTTTTTCATAGATGCTTATATTCCAAAGCCAGAAGGGAACACTAGTCTGATATCCTGTATAGCACTGGCTAGAGAACTTCCCCAAAAGAATTCCTTTCGAATTGGCGCATATCATTTAAAAAATAAAACCAATTCAATCTTGATATTAAAATGTTCAGTGATGAAGAATCTACAATGGTCCTCAATAAATTATTCCAATGGTAAATGACTCTCCCTGTTAAAAATATATGCCTTATTTTCAGTCTGAATTCACCTTTGAGCCACTAGGTCATATTATATCTTTCTGTTTGACTGAGAAACCTATTATCAGAGATATGTTTCCTAGGCAGGTAATTTTAGACTGTGAGCAGGTCACCCCTTAATTCTCTTTGTTAAACTAACTAGATTCTTCAGTCAATCACTAGAAGGCAAGTTTTTCTGTCTCTCTTGTGCTTTAACCATTAGAAAATTCTGCTCCCTTGGAAAATATTTTCTCCCATCTGGAATATTGGTGTTAGATTCCATTTCTCTCAGGTTCTTATAGCAGAATGACATGTACTTTTCTGCTCAAAGGTCTAGCAAAGCTTCCCTTTTATGTTTCACAAGCTTGGAAACTCGGCAGAGGGAAAAAAAAAGACAGGAAGTCTTAGATGTGAGGTGTTTGTAGAGATCAGGGGAAATATCAGAAATTCCATGTGAACCCTGGACCAGCTAATTTAGTATCTGTTGCTTATATAGAGGCATGTTACTACTAAGCATGAACACATGGGGGCAATTTTTTTTCCTTCAGTTCTTTGTTCAGTACAAGTTGTTACTAATCCTGTGGCATTATATACTCAGGAGTCTTCTCAGAATTTATGGTTGCAGTACTTCTAATGCAAAATGATTTTGGATGTGGACATCTCTTGTCCACTAATCGTAAATTTGTCAAAATGGGAAATAGGCTTGTTTGTTTCCCTCCTTCAGTGGTTACTGATAAGTAAAGCTGGTATTTCACAATGCACTCCAGAAAATGGTGTGGCCCTATCCCATCTTTTGTCATTTTAGCAGTAGTGTTAAGGGAAATAATTCTGGTTGCCCGTTATTGGCAGAGATGGGAGGGTGTACTCCTAATGCTAGCTACAAAACTGCACATTCACTTTCCAAAATGGACACTGTAATGAATGGAAAAGAGAGAGGAAAAAATCTGGGTTATTGGAGCTTGTCCCTAGAAATCCTCCAGATTCCACAACTGAGGAAGAGCTCAACATGGTTCTCGCTTCCTTTGGAACTAATAATAAAAGAATTTCACACTGACTATTGAATCAAGTGGTCTCCAGAAAAAAAATCGCAGTAAAATGACTATTTTTAGAATCCAGGGAAAAAACAAAGACACATTTTCTTTCCAAGAACGTTAAATGTATCGAACATAACCTAGTCAGGAAGGAAGTCTGACTTTTGAGTTTAGCTTGGTCTTGAATATCAGCAGGCATGACTCCTCCCAACCATCCTTTCCCTCTTCAGTCTCCCAAGCCTTTACAGAAGAACCTGGCAGCTCTCTGTCTCTCTTCTAGGGAGAGTGACCAGACTGACTGACATGTTCAAAATGCACATACTCTTTAGAAGATTTAGTCAAAGATAGGGAAGCTATGCATTTGGTTGTCTTTTTGTGTAGGAAGAGGTCCTGGGAGAAAGTCAGGTTCCTACTGATTCCTCAGACATGTTTTAAATAACATATGGTGGCTGCATTCAAGCTTATGCTTTTAAAATGCTTGCTGTTGTGCTATTCCCACAAGGCTCCTGCAAGGTGTCTACAACACACACCACTGGTGGAAGTACGTAGGGCATATATAGCTTCATGCCACAGCAAAAAGCAGGCTGTGTCCACGCTACAGTGCATAACTGTTGTTTGTTGAGATGTTTTGCTTATGTCCATTCCACGACCCGTGCTCCTACCCTTCTGTTGGAATTAGTCAGCAGGAAGGAACTGAAAGGGTACAGGGCCAGCAATGCCCCTTATACTAGCACATGAGCTCCAGCAGGCACTAGAGTCAGCCTAACAGATATCACTGAGGGAAAAATCTCTGACAACAGCGCACACAATGCACATGCCCCTAATGTGTTGCTCATGTCCACTCCATATCTTGAATAACAATAGTTACAGACCATTTTTTCTCTGTGTTCACTGAGGGTAGGACAAGAAGTAATCAATTTAGTTTGCAGCAAAGGAGATTTAGATTATAGTTAGAAAGTTTTTCCTAGTATCTAAATTCTAGTTAGAACACTAGAACAGATTATCTAAGGAGATTGTGGAATCTCTGGCATTGGAAATTTTTTTTAAATAGTCAAGAAAAACACCTGTCTGACAGAACCTAGGTATACTTGGCTCTGCATCTGCATGGGCAAATGGACTAGATCAGTGTTTCTCAACCTTTTTTTATAAAGTACCCCTTTAAAAAAAAAAAAGTACCCCCAGTACCTACAGTTTTCAGACACGCAATTTTTTTCTACCTTTGCAACACATTTGTTTAAACAACTTAATTGTAGCCGGGCGGGTGTAAAAAGTACAAAAATAATAAAGTGCTGTAAAACTTAAAACAAAAATTCACTTTTCTCCAAATTTCAGCTGTTGACGTACCCCCCAGACTTCTCTCAAGTACCCCTAAGGGTACTGTACCACTGGTAGAGAAACACTCGACTAAATGATCTTTTGAGGTCCCTTAACTTCTGTACCAGTAACTTTAGCCTGCAAAGCCTGGAGTTGGATTTTCTTCATTTGAATGCACGCATCTCCACCAATGTGCCTTTTAGCCCCTTAACCTCCCTGCAAGCAAGCTGCAACGCTAACTAGACATGCTGTGAAGGCAACAAAGATATCAGCATCTGGGTTGCCAGCATGAGCAGAACACTCCCTATGCCTATTTGAAGGCAGTCTATTCCTGTCCCAGACACTGACTAGCAGCTTCTTTTTGTCAATGAATAGAGTTTTTTGTTTAAAACAGCCTCTTGGAAGACACCCTCACATCCTTTATACTTGAAAGTTCTGTCTTCCTTTTCCTGTTGCTCAAGTTGAAATTTAGATCGGTTTAAAAACTCTTAAAAACTGGGGGAATAAGAAATGTTGTGTGTCAGAAAGTTAACTTTTATTTAGAACATCAATTTGAAAAAAAACCTTACTAGCTTTAGACCCTATGTACAGATAGAGTGGGTTACTTAACAGCACTTAGTGCTGTCCTAGCCCTGAAATCAGTGTTGAAACTCCCATTTTCATTACCGGAGCAGCAGGCCATTGGTGTGAGTTTTTGAAAATCCCTCCCATAATAACCCGTGGTAGTATATATTGCATACAAATACTGTGGTCTTCAGCTAGAATCAAATCAGGAACCTTCAGCTCTAAAAAGCTCATGTTTGTAACATTTGGTTTAAAGGAAAACTGCATGAGTGGTCTGTGACTCCTCCATTTGGGGAGGCTGGGCACCCCCAATCCTTTCCCCCGGGCCCTCCTGCCCATCCGCTGGCCACTCACCACTCATACATGCCTCTTCGCCCTCTCTTCTGAGGGCCCCATGCAGGCAGAGTGAAATGGGGAAGAGGGGAGGGGAGGGAGAAAAGAGCAAGTGGAAGTAGGGCCTGAGGGCAGAGCGCAAGTGGAGTCATAACTAGGGTGCTCTCCGAAAGCAACAGATTGGCCATTTGGGGAGGCTAAGCCTCCCCAGGCCTTTTATACCCACCACCCATGGAGACTTGTGCAGTGGACAGGAGGGAGGAGGAATCAATAAGTTGTTATAGTCTTCAGGTCCAAGCACTACCACAGTTATAGCTCCACCCTCCAGAAAGATTGGAGGCTTGTCAACTTTAGTCAATGCTGGTACATAAGCCTCAGCTTGCCCATTTGGTTAGATCCTGAGAGGTATTTAGGTACCTAACATAGAATGACTACCATAGTCCAAAGTAAATGGTGCTACAAGAGAGAATTTCCAGTGCACACTAGCCTGTGTCAAGGGGCAGTGTTCAGCCCCTTTTTCTTTACAGTTGTCATGGATGTGATAGCTCCCTTTTATATTCTCAGTTGTCTCAGGACATACTGTTCACACATAGCAGTAATCATCAGTGGAAAACTGAGAGACCCTGCCAGCCAACTTTGGGCAGTGGCAACAGAGTTTTGAGTGGGTAGGCCCTAGAGTGAACATTAGTAAGATAACACTAGGAAAGCTGAGGGAGGAAACTTTAAATTCTTTAGATCAGTGGTTGCTGATGCTGGTGTCTTCCTGAGTGATGTGCAACATGCTATTAAAGCTATGTGGAGCAAATGTTGAAGCTGAACCCAGTTCTCTGAGGGAAAAAATGGCAGTTAAGTCAAAAGGTGTATAAAATTCTCATTTGATCCATCTTAATGTATAGAACAAACTTGCCAGCCATGATAAAGAAAATCAGTATGTTCTCTGCCCCAGAAATGAAAACGTTGAGATGGTCCTGGACTCCCCATGAAAGGAAATACAAAGAGGTTCTAAGGGGCCTAATGCAGGTTGCTTGAACTGAAGACAAGTCGAGTAAGTCTTAAGCTACATGGGTAAGGCCCTTTCCAGTGGAGACTAGAGAGCAATATCTGTCAAATGGCACTTGTGATGGTGGTGGTCAGAAGATGACAAGCATAGACTGAAGACTTGGTACACCAACCGAACATCAGTGGACCCCAGAGAAATCAGTGTGTGTGATAGCTTGGCATGTGATCATGAATTTTAGAAGAAGGTTATAGAAGTCACTGACCCCAAATAGGGAAGTGGCAAGGAGAAAGAGGATGATGCAACACCTTGATGCTTCCTGACTTCCAAGTGCATCAGGGAAGCCCTACTAAAATGGGCACATCTCTTTCTGTAAACAATCTCTGGCTTTCTTAGCATCAGCCCCTTCTCCAGAATGCTTTCAGTAGCTCTTTTCCCTCTGATTGTCTTTCCCACTGGTGCTGCTGAAACTGTGGCTTGCATCATTCTCCTCTGTACACAATGGAAAAATTTCTGCCTTATCCATTGTTGTAACTTTTGCAGTGGAAAGGGGCCTGCCTTTCTCTTTCATCCCTTCTGGGGACCAGTTTTCTCAGGCAGGATTTACAGGTCTTTAAAAAGGAACCACATGGAAATCTGTGGCCCCATGTCCTCCAGCCTGCACCTCATTTCCCTGTCTGCATCTGCCTCTTCTCACCCTAGGTTGGGACCTGCCTTCTCTTCCTTAGATTTCCCTGCTAACATGTTTGTGTTAAGTGGACATGTACTACAGTACCTGGTCTAATCCTCTGGTAGAAATCCCATCATCTTCTTTGAGTAGTGTCCCTGTGGGTGCTCCACTCAGGATGCTGGTGCGTCCTCGCGCCAGCAACCGGAGATTTTTCTAGCAGTGTCCGCCGTGCCGCGGACATGGCATGGTGCCCTCTCATGCTGTTGGTGTCAGTTAGGCGCACGCACGATGTGGCTCCCTCAGTTCCTTCTCTACCATCCTCGGCAGCAGACGGAGCTTCATTCTTCCCGCTATTCTATAGAGAAATGACAAAAAAACCCCACCCTGGTTAATTCCTCTTAGTTTCCTCATATTTCCAAGTTTTAAGCCCCTCCCCCCCGTCAAAAAAAATTTTCATTGGCCTGCTGCTTTTTGTTGCACCTAATGCCGGGATCTCTCATCTTCAAGCGGTGTGAGTTGTGTCGGGATGCTATGCCTGTATCTGACAGGCAGTCTTCATGCATAAAGTGCCTGGGGGAGTCGCACCAAACACAAGTGCCCTCATTGCTCCAAATTGACAGCCAGGGCATGCCACAACCGCGCAAACAGACTAAAGACCTTCCTCTACAAAAGGTCTCTCCATCCGCCTTCAGAGGACTCACTAATTGCCTCAAAACCACCATCTGAGTCAAAAGGTATGGACAAATCACGTCCCTCTACCTCTTCTGGCAAGTCTGTCTCACAAATGAGACTATCTCCAGCCCGATCCTTGCCTTTGGCACTGATTGCCTCGAAAGTCAGCACCATGGACAGACCCAGCACATTGGGCACAGTGCTGCCCAAGATGCCAGCACCGCACAAGAGAGCACACTCGGAGCCCAAGCTAAAAAAAGCGGCACCGACTGCACTGGTCGCACCATCTGGCCACCACAGATGCAGCTCAGCACCAAAATACCCAACTCAATCGGCACTAAAGTCGGCACCAAAGAGACCCCGTGCCGATATGCCTCCTCCGGACCAATTGGCACAACCCTCTCCCATGACACCGAGTAATATAAGAACGTCTGCACCATCCCAAGACCATCGACTACATGATGCTCCTGTCAGGAGCCGCCCTTCACTGGCACTGGTATCCCCAGGTTCCTCAATACAATCTGTGCACTCTCGCAGGTCGCCGAATCTGTCTCGCTCCCCAAGTGAAGACGGCACTGAACCACAGAGCCATTTTTCTTCCCAGCACTCCAGTCTGGCACACAGCGCCCCATCCTGGGATACTAGGCCTGCTACATATGCATACCTTGTTATGCGCCTCATTACACATATCCGCCACCCCCTTACCCAGGGCAATGGCAGTCATGGGATCCACATCCTCATGCGAAGAGTCGCCATATTGCACCTTCCATAACATCCAGGGAGCCACCTCGTTCTCCCCAACCTTCTACCTCGATGACTATTCCGAACTCCCCGGTCCACGCTGAAATGAAGGACTCTTTGTCGGAAGGCGAAGAGAGGTCCCCTCTCCATAATTCATCATCCTCACCAGATAAGGCAATAATATCCACTACCCCACCACCAACATGACTCAAAGAAATTTCAAGACCTTTTTAAGAGGGTAGCTTTGGCACAAGAGCGAGACTTACAAGAAGTTCAGGAAAAGCAGTATCGCCTCTTGCGAACCTTGCAGCCTCCCACCTCCTCCAGAATTGCCCTCCCCATGGACGAAGCGATTATGGACCCAGCAGACATCATCTGGCAGACCCCAGCATCCATCACTCCAACCAATAAGAGAGCGGACCGAAAATACTTTGTCACACCAAAGGGAATGGATTTTCTTTTTACCTGCCCTCCACCAAACGCCCTAGTAGTCGATTTGATTAGACACAAAGCCAGGCAACCAAATATGAGGGCAATGCCACAAGATAAGGACCACAAAAGAATGGACATAATGGGCCACAAAGTATATTCCTCAGCCACTCTACTCCTCAGAGCAGCGAATTATACCGCCATGTTAGTAGATTATGACTATTCAAATTACTCTAAATTCCAAGAATTTACACAGTACTTTTACCTGAACATAAGTAGCTTATCCTCAACATTATGCAGGGGGGCCATACAATTTCTCGCACTGCTGTACAGTCTGCGATGGATGTGACAGATACAGCCACACGCGTCACCACCTCTGCGATTGTGTTGTAGAGAATATCTTGGCTCCAACCATCAGGAGTGCCTAGGGATTTGCAGCAGAAAGTCAAAGACCAACCTTTTTGCTGCAAAAACTGATGAAGTACTTCACTCGATGAAGGACTCTTGCACCACCCTCCGGACCCTGGGGATGTACATGTCCCCATTTAAGAGAGCCAGATACACCAATTACCAAAAACGTAGGGAGCCATACAGGCAGCAATCAAGATATGACTTCCGGCAAAAGCAAAGACGTAGGCCTCAACATCAACAGTCACGCCAAACAGCAGCAGCTCAACCTTCCACCAAACAGCAGATTTAAAGGTTCAGTTGGGAGCCAGAAAAACTCTCCTTGTGGTTACTCCATCAATCACCTATCCGCAATTCAAGTCCTCCGCGCCTTCTTCCAACAATGGGCTCAAATTACATCGGACATAGAGCTCATCCACTATGCTTACTCCATCCCTTTCGTTTCTCTTCCCCCTACACACCCTCCCTCCCCGTCCCTCTTTAGGGACCCCTCTCATGAGACCCTCGTACAGCAAGAGGTGCTTCACCTCCTCCACCTAGGTGCCATAGAACCAGTACCAACAGAGTTCCAGGGCCAAGGGTTCTACTCAACCTTTTTCTGACATGGAAAAAGAATGGAGGATGGAGGACCATTCTAGATTTACAAAGGCTCAACAATCACATCACCTATCTATGATTCAAGATGGTGATCCTAGCAACAATAATCCCAGCATTAGATCAAGGAGACTGGCTTTCAGCTCTTGACCTTCAAGATGCATACTTCCACATAACAATCCATCCCACCCACAGACGTTTTCTACAATTCACTGTAGGTGTTCATCACTATCAATACCGAGTGCTCCCTTTCAGCCTTTCAATGGCCCCCAGGGTGTTTTCCAAGATATTAGCCATTGTAGCAGCATGCCTATGTCGTCAGGGGGTCATAATATTTCCATACTTAGACAACTGTCTCATAAAAGGCACATCCCTCCAAGAAACGACGCACATGACCGAAACTACCATGAACCTTTTACTCCATCTCAGCTTCCATATAAATTACGAAAAATCCATGTTCCATCCCACACAGCTGCTGGAATTTATAGGAGCACACATCAGTACCGTTACAGCCCATGCACAGATTCAACACCCTATGCAACCTCATAGTGGTAGTACGAGTGACTTCTACCACAACTGTTCGCGAATGCCTAATGATTTTGGACCATATGACTGCCACAACCTGTGTTGTCAGGCTGGTGAGGCTTCACATGAGATTCCTTCAATCTTTGCTTGCCGCACTTTACACCCCATCCAGAGACCCGCTCTCCAAGTCAGTTACCATTCTGTCACGGGTCCTCAACTCCTTGCACTGATGGACGAATCCACACAATGTCTTAACCGGCGTTCCATTCCATCAGCTAACTCCTATACATACCATTACAACCGATGCATCACCCATGGGATTGCGTCCTCACCTAGGAGCCCTCATGGCCTAGAGCAAATTGTTTTTCACAGAGCAAACCCTCCATATCAACCTTTTAGAACTGTGAGTGGTATGGTACACATGCCAGCATTTCCTACGCCACATAGGTCACAAGACTATCAACATTATGATGGACAACACCACTTTCATGTATTATATCAATCAGCAAGGCAGTGCACAATCCTCGTCCTTATGAACACAGGCTCTCAAGCTATAGAATTGGTGCCTGGCGCAACAGATTATCCCGTTGCTACGTACCTCCCAGGGGTGTTAAATGTGACAGCAGACACCCTCAGTTGCCAGTTTTACAACCATTATGAATGGGAGATAGACACACACGCCCTCACTTATGTGTTTTGCTGATGGGGTCAACCAGACATAGACCTTTTTTGCGACCAGGAACAATCGCAAATGCCACCTTTATTGCTCCTGAGCAGCCTTAGGAGAGCAATCTCTGGGGGATGCTTTTGCCATCAAATGGGACGCACCGCTACTCTATGCGTTTCTCCCCTCCCCCCCCCATCCCGTTCTCCACAAGGTCATCATCAAAATCAGATGGAGCTCGAGTGATTCTCATCGCACCAGCGTGTTCGAGACAGACATGGTATCCGTACCTCCTCAGAATGACTGTCTCAGATCCATATGCTTTTCTGCCTCAACTCTCCCAGAATCACTGCACAATTCTTCACCCCCGAGCTCCATAAAGTCCACCTCCATGCTTGGTTTCTTGACGGCTCCAGGATACCAAGAACACCTGCTCTGAAAGAGTAAAAGAAATATTGATCAACAGCAGAAGAGAGCAAAGAACCACTGGGCACCATCACGGCCCATTCCACCAGAGCCAGATCCTCTACACCCGCTTTCCTCAAAAATGTACCTCTACAGGACATTTGCAACACAGCCACTTGGTCATCAGACCATACATTTGCGCAACATTATGTTGTTGCATCCTCCATAGTGTCATCTGTGGCCATCGGACACACAGTATTCTCGTCCATGACAACAATAGGGCTCCAAGCCCACCTCCACAATCTGACTAATGCTTTATAGTCACCCAGAGTGGAGCACCCATGGGGAAACTACTCGAAGAAGAAAGAGTTACTCGCTTTGTGTAGTGACAGTGGTTCTTCGAGATGTGTCCCCCTGTGGGTGCTCCACTACCCTTCCGCCTTCCCCTGCTTTGGAGCCCCATGCTCTACTAGCATGAGTAGAGCAGGAACAGAGGGAGCTGCATTGCGTGCACACCTAGCAGACACCAACGGCACGAGGGGGGACCATGGCGTGGCAGACACTGCTAGAAAAATCTCCGGTTGCTGGCGCAAGAACGCACCAGCACCCAGAGTGGTGTACCCACGGGACACGTATCTTGAAGAACCACCGTTACTGCACAAGGTGAGTAACTCTTTCTTCTTCCAGGTCTTACAGATTGCTTGTTGTAGCTTATTTTTCTTCCTCTGTCTCAGTCAGGGTCTGCTTTCAACATTTTATTTTCTCCAGAAATGTCCCTCTCTTTTGCCAAATATTCCTTCTCATGGTATTGAGAGCCTCTTGCATAGTCATTCATGCCATGTTGCAATAGCTGTTGCAGCTTTTTCCTACTTGCAACCTAATCTGTGTCCTGATTGTTAGTGTCTTGGGATGGTCATCTTCCCATCCATGGTTTCTGTTCCTCCAGGGAGCACAGGCTCAACGTCAGTTCACCTAGCCCAGCCATCTTGGGTACCTGTGCTTCAGAGCCATCATTTTCTGACCAGACTAGAGAGCAGAGTTGGGAATTGACCTTTTTGCGCCTCTTCTTGGTGGAGAGTTATCATCTACTCAACGTTGCCTGGTTTACCTACAGGGGAAAGAGAGTTTAGCTACTACAGAGGAAAAGATAATTTTCATTAATTTCAGGCAAGTGGAAATATAACCCCTAAGGCTTCCTCAGTACTAGCTAATATTTGAGTTTTCTCAGGTCTCATCTTTTGTCCATATTTTCTTACTATTGTTCCCACTTGGGCACCTCCACACCCTCTGGTTGGCACAATCCCTTGGCCACATCTGCTACTGTAGGCTAGAAAGTGCACTAAACTGCTTACCAGTATTTCTGTTTGTGGTGGTTTTCTCTAGTACCGTCTTACATCCAGCCATATGCCTCCCCCTTGGGCAGTGCACTACCTTGGCATTGTCATAGGGCTTCGAACATCTCTTGTTGAAGTGGGGAGGCTGACACTTTGATGATTCAGTTATTTTTCCTCCTGGTTTTTTGTTGTGTAGGTGGGGTCATCCTACTGTCAGTCCTTACTGTTGCTTGGTAGGGTAGGAGAAAAAACGATTATGAAAAACAATTGCAAAGTAGTAATAATCCCTTCACACCAAATAAACACACACATGCATGCGCACGAACACACAAACATTTTAATTTAGTGTTAAACGTGAGATTTTAAACATTTATATACCAAGAAATTCAGAATTCATCTTGTTACAGCAGGTTTAACTCTGCCCCGGTATAGATGGTATAGATGCAGTGAACTAGAACCTTTCAGTACTGTGACAGATCCAGACCTGCTGGCTGCCACATACTAATGGTCGGAAGACATGCTGGGGCTTGGCTGAACAGTATGGCATAATCAGGCAGGCACCTGAGGTCAATTCACTACTGGCTAATTAGACATCTGCAGCCAATTAAGGCCTATGGAGCTGCTTTAAAAGGTTCCCCCTCCCCCAGGCAAGGAAGGGGGAAGGAAAAGAGTGAAGGACAGGAAGAAGGAAGTGCTGTGTGCAGGAGCTGTGTAGGTGTGAGTGGAGGACTGAGAGCAGTTACCAAAGGAAAGGTACTGGGAGGGATCATTTGGGGAAGTGGACCAGAGAAAAGCTGCCAGATTATGAGTGGCAGTATCCCTGTCTGTTGCCACGGCCTTAGGGTTCCTGGGCCAGAACTCGGAGGAGTGGGCAGGCCTGGGTTCCCCCCAAACCTTCCCATGACATCTCAACCTCTGCCTCGAGAAGGGAGATCAGGACTCCAGAGGGGATTTTACCCCAAACTTATGAACTAGCCTGCGATGAGTATGGCTCAGTAGACTGTGGCTCCTGCCTCTAGTAAAGAGAATGAGATGGCTTGAGGCTAGCACTATCCCTCAGTAGTGCGAGACCCATGGAGAACAACTGGAGCTTTGTCTCACTATTGGCCTATTCCAAAGCCCACTGAAGTGACTAGAAAAACTCTCATTGACTTCAATAGGCTTTGAAGCAGGCCCTGCTTGAAAATCTAGAAATACTGTGTGCATGCTTGTGTCTCATGTTTAATAAAGATGAATTTAAACTGGATAGATGCAGAGAAGGGTTACTATATTAGAGAGGAATGGAAAATCTGCCTTATGAGAGGAGAATTAAAGGGCTTGGTATGTTTAGATTAACAAAACAAAGGTGAGGAGATATAAATCAGAGGGAATAAAAATCATAGAATCATAGGGTTGGAAGAGGCCTCAGGAGGTCACCGAGTCCAGCCCCCTGCCCAAAGCAACACCAACCCCATCTAAATCATCCCAACCAGGACTTTGTCTAGACGGGACTTAACAACCTCCAGGGAGGGAGATTCCACCACCTCCCTAGGTAACCCATTCCAGTGCTTCACCACCCTCCTAATGAAATAGTTTTTTCTAATATCCAACCTAGACCTCCCGCACTGCAGTTTGAGACTATTGCTTTTCATTCTGCTATCACTGAGAACAGCCTCTCTCCATCCTCTTTGGAACCTCCTTTCAGGTAGTTAAAGGCTGCTATCAAATCCCCCCCTCACTCTTCCCTTCTGTAGAGTAACAAGCCCAAATCCCTCAGCCTCTACTCTTAAGTCATGTGCTCCAGCCTCTAATCATTTTGGTTGCCCTTTGCTGGACTTTCTCCAATGTGTCCACATCATTTCTGTAGTGGGGGGGGGGGGGGGGCCCAGAACTGGACACAATACTCCAGATGTGGCCTCACCAGTGCTGAATAAAGGGGAATAATCACTTCTCTAGATCGGCTGGCAATGCTCCTTCTAATGCATTCTAATATGTCATTAGCCTTCTTGGCTACAAGGACACACTGTCATATCCAGCGTCTCATCCACTATAATCCCCAGGTACTTTTCTGACGAACTGCTACTTAGCCAGTCAGTTCCCAGCCCATAACAGTGCTTGGGATTCTTCCATCCCTGCGCTTGTCCCTGAACTTGTCCCTGTTGAACCTCATCAGATTTCTTTTGGCCCAGTTCTCCAATTTGTCTAAGTCACTCAGGACCCTATCGCTACCCTCCAATGTATCGCTACCTCTCCCCCTAGCTTAGTATCATCTGCACACTTGCTGAGGGTGCAATCCATCCCCTCATCCAGGTCATTAATGAAGATGTTGAACAAAACTGGCCCTAGAACCAACCCTTGGGCACTCCACTTGATACCGACCACCAACCAGACATTGATCACTACCCGTTGAGCCCGACAGTCGCCTTCTATCCACCATCCAATCTATACTTCCTTAACTTGCTGGCAAGAATACTGTGGAAGACCGTATCAAAAGCTATGCTAAAGTCCAGGTATATTAAGTCCACCGCCTTGCCCATGTCCACAAAACCAGGAAGGGAGAGAAGTTATTTAAAATTGGGGGCCAATGTTGGCACAAGAACAAATAGATATAAGCTGACCAGATACGGGATACTAGATGAGGAATGTCTCTGAGTTACTATTGAGAATTATTTCCCAGGCTTCTAGCTGGGGTTCTCACCCATGCGCTCAGGATCTAACAGATCTCCATGCTTGGTGTCAGGCAAGAATTTTCTCCCAGGTCAGATTGACAGAGACATTGGGGCTGTGTCTACATTGGCATGATTTTGCGCAAAAGCACCCGCTTTTGCGCAAAAACATGCTGCCTGTTTACACTGGCGGGGAGTTCTTGCTCAAGAACACTGACGTTCTAATGTGTGAAATCAGTGCTTCTTGCGCAAGAACTATGATGCTTCCGCTCAGGAAAAAGCCCTCTTGTGCAAGAACAGTTGCGCAAGAGGCCAGTGTAGACAGGCAACATGAATTTCTTGCGCAAGAAAGCCCAATGGCTAAAATGGCCATCTGAGCTTTCTTGCGCAAGAGAGCGTCTACACTGGCACGGATGCTTTTGCGCAAAAGCACCTCTCTTGTGCAAAAGCACATGCCAGTGTAGACGCTCTCTTGCGCAAATACTTTAACGCAAAAACTCTTGTGTTAAAAGTATTTGCGCAAAATCTCACCAATGTAGACGTAGCCTGGGGGTTTTGGCCTTCCTCTGCAGTATGGTCCATGAGTTACTTTCTGATAAGAACTAAAATGGTAGATTCTCTGTAACTTGAAAGTCTTTAAATCAAGTTGAGGCCTTAAATAACTCAGGTTATGCACTTATTACAGGAATGGGTGGGTAGGGTTCTGTGACCTGTGATGTGCAGGAAGTCAGACTAGATTATAATGGTAGTCTCCTCTGGTCTTACCTTGAATACTGCAATGTACAGATTTATTTCCTATTGTAAGTAAAGGGAAATATAAGGAAATGTTGCTGGTACTGAAGTTACCCTATCTATTTACTATATTTAGTAAAACTGGTTCATTATTAACATATTATGTTTGCCCAGTAGTATGTCTCTTTGCCCATCATTGTTCAATCTTGTAAGAAAAAACAAGCATGCACACAGTACATACACAGAGGAGAGTTTGGGTTGCTATAGTAACCTTAAATCTCAGTTGCTTTACTCCTATGAGTTTAAAATCTGTAATGTAATGTTCCATTAATGTGGTTTATTAAACTCACTGTTCTATTTAGTTGTTCGTATGAGGTCAACTCCTGTCATGCCAGGGAGTGAGACCTTACAGAGCAAGGCATATTATAATCCAAATCATCAGAAAGTTGCTAGTGCTTCACAGGCACTTCTCAGACATTGATTTGCTTTGTGATAGAGGGAATGGTTCACAGCTTTAAACCTGAAATTCAATTTTGGAGGACAGGAGATGTCAATATAATTGTATAAACATGTAACTCAATGAAAGACAAACACTTCAAACAGATGCTAAAAAAAAAAGCAGCAGCATTTTATTTTCACTTTATCTCCTCACTCCATGTGATTTTTTTTTTTCCCATGTGGTATTTTTAGCCCACTCTCTCAAGTCATCCCACTCTCTACTTGTAAAAATAAATCTAAAACCGTAAGTTTGGTAACAAATTGTGTGAAATGGCTTTTCTTGTATTGGAGTCTATTGCTACTTCATAATCTTCCCCAACATCTAAATTGAATTGATTTATCATCTCTCAGTTAAAAGAAGTTCTTTCTGACTGTTGGTGCAGTAAACACAGAGGAACTATATGAAAAGAGGGAATGTTGTCCAGTGGTTAAGGCAGGGAACTTGGACTTCAAAGTTCTTCAAAGACTTCAAAAAATGGCTCCAGTTTAGGCTCCTGCATTCATTTTTCACTACCTAAATATCTTGCCTTGTTTTTCAATAGTTCTGAACACACAGCAGCTACTCCATGAATTCTGTAGGAGCAGCTGGATGCGCAGTCCCATTGATAATCAGGTACCATATTTAGGCACCGAGAAAAGGATTTCTGGAAATCTTAGTCTTGGGTTCTAGCTGTGCCACTCTCTCACTGTATGTGCTTGAGCCAGTCTCTTGGTCTCTCAATACCTTGGTTTACAAATCTGTAAAATGAGTACTATCCTCCCTGGGCTTTACTTAATTGGTGTTTATGAAGCACTTTGAGATAGTTGGATGAAAGTGCTCAGTATTTCAATTCTTAGTTTATGAATTAATAATGAAAAATATGTCAATCCTGGAGACTTGCCACACACAAAAACCTGAGTAGGCCTTTTTGAATAGGCAGAACTGTGCGCCAGGTTATGTGAGGGTATTTTTACAAGTACAAGCTGAGGAAATAGGTGGGATCCAAAGAATCAGGTGGAGTTGCCTAGCATCAGGCTTGCCGAAGGGGTGGTACAAAGGGGGCAATTGCCCAGGGGCCCAGTGGGGGCCTGAGGGCCCTGGTAGATGCCACTGTAGCTCTGCCAAAAAGCATCTTTTGATTGAAAGATGCTTTTGATATGCTACATGCAAGTTCTGGGGCAGGTTTACTGAGCCCTAGAACCTACATGGGGCATATCAAAAGCATCTTTCAATCAAGAGATGCTGCAACTGCTCCCCAGAGCAGGAAGGTTGGGCCAGGGGAAGGGAAGGGAGGTGCGCTGCAGCTGCCCTGCTGCTCATCCCAACAAGTGGGGACAGGACAGGGCTGGACCAGGGCTCCTGTGGCGGAGGCAGGGGAGCCACTTGGGGCTTCTCCAGGTGGGGGCAGGGGCCCATTGATTTCTGCCCTGAGGCCCAGAATTGCTGTCCGTGGGCCTAACACAAAGAGATTGCTTTCTAATAATGTTGGCTAATCGAGAGCTTCCCCTCCCTAAAATCAAAAGGACTCATTTTCCCCTAAGCCAATCCATGTTGGAATGCTGCTGTTATTACAAGACTCACAAGCTTCAAAGCATTTGACAGAATTGCAAACATCTGTGTCTACAGCCAGCCATTGCTTCATCCACCGCCAAATTGCCAATTCCTCTAACGTGGTATTTTGCAACCAGAAAGATTCTGTTTTCAAGAAAAAGCATCTCTTCCAGGATGCTGCCAACTGAAAATTACCAATTTAGCCAGGTTACAGAGATCTAAAATCCTTCTATTGTTAAAAGTGCCAAGGACATAATGAGCAGGACGTTAATGGACAATTTCCCTAAGAACTGCAGGATTATTTTGGCCCAGAGTGAGGTTTTCCTTCACTTGCCATGTAAGTGGGTAACATTATTAACTTACCTGATAAGTGCTGAACTTATGAGTGCTTTATCAGAAGTTATCTGCTCCAACTAATCTTTCACACAAGCCATTGGCCATTTGTTTTCTCATGATTGGGAAGGATGAGTATAATCACAGCTGTAATGAGTCCATATAGCCAGCTGCTCTCCATCGAAGAGAATGAGCATCCACCAATATGTGCAAGTGCAGTTCTTAAGGAGGCACATCTTGTAAATTTCCACTTTGTAACTTCACAGCATTTAGGGTCTTTGGCGGGAAACTTCTCACCTTTCTATAGTCCCTGCAGGATAGGACTAGAAAAGGGGTGACCAATAATTTTTGATGGCGGGGGAGGCACTACAAGAATTTGGAAAGTGGTCAAGGGCCACACTCTTCCATGATAATAATGGAGGAGGTGTGGGATGGTGGTTGGGTGCAGAAGGGAGCTTGTGGTAAGGGATCTGGGTGCAGAAGGAGGTCTGGGGTCTGAGAGGGAGTTTGGGTGATGGAGGCGGTTATAACCTGGGGCACAAGACTGGGGTACAGGGTTTTGGATTGTGACCTAGGGCAGGAGGGGGTTGTGACCTGGGGCAGGAGATTGTGGTGCAGGATCTGGGAGGGGATAGGGACTAAGGAGGGGGCAGAGGGTTTGGGTTATGTGGGGTAGGGGGGCAGGAGCGTGGGGGCAGAAGGTTTGGGGGAGCAAGGGGCTGGGGTGTCAGAGGCAGGCTGTGGCTGGGAGACATTACCTGGGTAACTCCCAGCCAGCAGACCAACACATTTCTCAGGCAGCTTCTCTGCCTGCTCCCACCCCCGCACAGGCTGCAGGGGCCATGTGGGTTGATGAATAAGTGCCCGGGGAGGGGAGGGGAGTGGTGCTTCACAAGCTGCCTGTTCCTGAAACAGGCAGCTCCCATTGGCCAACGGGATTGTGCTGGGGGCAAGAGCATTGCGTGAAGCACCACTCCTCCCTCCCTGGCTCACAGTTGAGAGAGAGAAATGGCTGCGGCAGCCGTTTTTCTGAACGGTGTTGGGAGAGGCATGCAGGTCAAGCAAGGAGTCTGCCTGAGGCTTCCCACTGAGTCCGTATGCCGGATCAAGTGGCTTGGCGGGCTGGATCCGGCCTGTGGAGGGTATTTTGCCCAGGTCTGAACTAGAGTGAAGAGGAGGAAAGGAGTGAAGGGGAGGACATAGCTGCTGTTGCTTCTGAAGGGACGGATCTGTGGAGGAAAGATGGTGAAGCTGCTCTTCTGGCTTGGGAGAGTTAAGAGGCAAGAGGTGGGACAATGGAGTGACACTCAGCTTATTGTGATTTCATGCAAATCCCGTTTTCCTTTTAGGGAATATCATTGTATACAATATCGTGCTACTGCACCACAGAAGGTGACATTTAGTTGTATAAAAGTCAAGAGGCTGATTCTCAGAGCAACTTTAATTCTTTCTTTCTTGCCTGTGAGCATTGCAACAGGGCTTTCCAATACAAGGACTTGGAATTTTTCTACTACACTGATCTATGTGAATCCCTCTCCACAGGTCCCAAAGCAACAAAATCCCATAATAAATAGCAGTAAGCCAGTGTAGAAGACCGACAAACAGGCTTTGCTGTTCCTTAATATCCGATCACCACACAGCTGAGAATGTGGATCCTTATCACTATGCTAGAGGCTGGACAACAGAGTCCTTCTTAGGACTTGTCTACACACAGAGCTACTGTATGTGGGAACAACTCTTCCTGAAAAACTCCATATGTAGACAAGTGCTTAGACAGTCTCTGTTAGTTGTTGTACCATCTAGGCACTGCAAGACACTATCTCCTCTTACAACATAACTGGCTTCCCTTATGACATTTGATTTTACTCATTAATATAGTTTATATAGTTCTCCCTTTTTTAGTATCACAGTTGCCTAGAGTGAGTTCAGTTTTTCAATATTTCCACTGATGGAGCCTCAATGCCCTCTCATGGCAGCTGTTCTACTGTCAAACTGCTTTTTCAGAGAGCTTTTCTTTCTCACTAAGTGAAACTTGTTCCTTTCTATCTAACAACCATTGCTTTTTGTAATATAGTTTTGGCTACTCTTAGGCTACTGAGACTTTCCCCTCCTTTGTATCTCTTTTTTTTTTTATCATTGATTTGCATAGAATTCTCATATTACTCTCTCTTCATAAATGTATTATGAAAAATGGTACTGACGTGGGATCAACTGAGTCAGAGTTCAGGGATTTTGCACATTTATGGATGCACAGCTGTTGTTTTTCTCAGTTATGCAGTTTCCTGCACATTCATTGGTATATGTATCTGATAATGCATAATCATTTACAGTTATAGTTCCATCATGTTACAGTATGCAGATTCCTTCATTCTGATTAGCTGACTGACATTAGCCAGTTATACTATAGGGATTTCTCTTCCATGAAAATCTCCATATTCTTGATTGGCTGCTATAATCCCTCTGCTCTGAGTATTTCCATTCTCAGAATTTTCAAGCTACTGGCAGCAGCAATAATGTTGTATCAATTTCTCATGCCTTTCATTTCTTTGCTGGAATGTACATTTTCATTTCTCTGTTTGTTTTCCTGTTTTATTTTAAAAATAGAAAAGCTGAAGTGTCACTCAGGCAAAATGGGATACAGTATCCCGTGGATCCGAACAACCTTCATTTGTTTGCAAGACATCATTAAACTTAATTGTAATATTTAGCACTTCACAACGTAAAAGCTCTGGCCAAATGTTGCTTTTGGAGCCTCACACAAGTCCTTTTTAAGACAGGGAAACAGATGCATAAAGTCTATATTTCATAGGTACTGAATATCCATGGCTCCCACTCACTTCCTTTGGAGTTGTGGCTACAAAACACTTCTGAAAATCATGCCCAGAAAGGTTGAGGGCTAAACTGTGCCTTTCAGGTACAGTCATTCCATGATCAGGAGCTGTCAGGGTTCAGCATTCAGTGGTGCACAGCCACACTGCTCCAGGGAAGCACACTTTAACCCAGGGCTGGGCAAAATATGGCCCAGGGGCCAGATCTGGTCCACCAAGCCACCGCATCTGGCTCTCAGACCACCCTGTTAGGATCCTCAGGCATACAGCTGCCGCGGTTTAAAACATAGTCCCTGTGGCTCTCTGCTCTGCAGGGAGAGGGGAAGCTTCATGCAATCTCCCAGCCCAATCCTCAGCTCCTATTGGCCAGAAACAACCGGCCAATAAGAACTGGCCTCAGCCAATTGCTCAGCTCCTACTGGCTGGAAACAGCCAGCCAATCGGAGCAGAGATTGGCCTGAGAGACTGGGGCAGTGCAAGCCTCTGACCCCCGCCCACCAGCACTGCCATGCAAGCCCAGTCACACTCTGGTCACATGGGACTTTTTCCAAGACTACACAGTGATGCAGGTGAAGAGCTGTCATTAAAATGCAAAATGGAGACCAGCCCTATGCACAGCTCATTGACTTTGCTGCCTTTCTCTGATGTGTCTGTGTGAAAGAGTGACAGAGAGAAGAATAGAATGAAAAGAGAGAGAGAGTAAGAGATTTTGTGCCAAGCTAAATGTTTGGTTTCAAACACAACAGACAAGAAACTCTGTCCACTCTCATTTTGCTTTGGGATAACACATTCGAGCCAGTCCCTGGTCTCAAAGGGTGTGTCTAGACTACAGGGTTTTGTCGACAAAAGTGGACTTTTGTCGACAAAACTATACCTGCGTCTACACTGCTGCTGAGTTCTGTCGACATAACGTCGACAGAACTCAGCAGTTTTGTCGACGGCTGTAAACCTCATTCTACGAGGAATAACGCCTTTTGTCGACAGAGTTCTGTCGACAGAAGGCATTAATGCATCTACACTGTCCTTTGCGTCTACATTGTCATGTTGACAAAGCGGCTTGCTTTGTCGACAGAACTGGATGTAGTCTAGACGCTCTTTGTCGACAGAAGCTTTGTCAACAGTATCTGTCGACAAAATTTCTGTCAACAAAAGCCTGTAGTCTAGACGTACCCAAAGTGTGGTCAGTAATCTAGGATATATCATATAATAAATGGCAAAGGTCTCCAGAAGGAAATGCAGACCAGCTATGGAAATAATTATTCCCTTTTATACCTGGACCTAACCCTTTTTTCCTTATAGCCATTGCTCTGTTGAAAGTCACCAGCAAATGTAAAATGCGTTATGATGGAAAGACAGCTTTGAAAATCTCAGATATGGGAGCCGAGCATCCAAATACCATAGGTCACTTTTCAGAAACTCAGGTGAAAAGTCCAAAATATGCTGCATGTGCCCAGGAGCTGGGATAAAGGTGGCACTCCATACATTACCTAGACACTCCCTTGGCTTGCTTTTTAGAGCCAGACTGCTGTCCAGATTCCACTCCAATGCAGTTCCCTTGATCTGATGGCATAGCTACCATAGAACTTTTCTAGGGCATGGAACCCTCTATAAGATCTCAAGCAAGTGTGTTTGCCATGGTTTTCTAAAATATTCATTTTTATTCTTCATTGAGTAGCTGCATCCATGTACTCTACTTAGGTGTGAGCAGGAGTACTTGGCCTAGCAATACCTTAAGAGAAATGCCCACACCCTGCAACCATAGTCCCTCCCCTTGCTGTAAAAGTCCAGTGCCACTACAGTCCTCTCTGTTCCTTCTTACCACCATGGTGAGAGTCAGAGCTTCTTGTCGATTCCACCTCATGCTTGCAATCTAAGATTTGTTTTCCTTTATGTAGTAGTTAGTAGTACCTTAGGTTAAGTGTACTAATAGTATAGTAATAGAGTAGTGGGCTGCCCTGTGTGATGCTTTTACCAGTGTTCAAGCACTGTCATGTTTCGGGGGGGAGGGGCAGGTTATCCCCAATAGTGACCCCCACAGTAGGTGCTTGCCAAGTGCTCCAACTGCAAGATGTTCACCAAGAGGACCCAAGTGGCAAGAGACTTGAAGCTGCAGCAGACCTGCTGGAACAGTGCAAGAGGCGCGTGTCTGATCGGCAATCACCTTCACATCTGGCAAGTGATACCTCTTCTTGTTCAGGATCAAGTCTTCCCCCAAGAGGAAGAGGAGGAGTTCTCCATCCTCTGATACAGAAAGGAAGAAGTCCCATAAAATAAATCTGGACCATTCCAAGGCTCGGGGAGACTTCTCATCTTCTAAGGGAAGTGTCGATGGGCCTTCAGCTCACGGGACAGAGCAGTAGTGTCTTTACCCACTCCCCACTTCTGCACTGAGAGTAGCTAGGGCTGGTTCCATTGACTCTAGTTCCAGCCATGGGATATCTGTTGAGTCTGGTACTGATGACATCAGCCCCAGCGCTGACTGTCTCCACACTGGCAGCATACTGGAGGAATAGGCTCAGGGTCACTTGCAACTGCAACGGTTTAGAAGTGGCTATCACTGTTGGACTGGATGATCTTGCTCTGGAGTGGGTGAAAGAGTGAGACCACAGGCACTGAGGAATATCCTAAATATTCCAAGGAGGCCAGTGGGCCCATGGATAAGGCATTGTTGGCCAGCTGGCACTCGGCAGGGGTCCCTGATCTGTAGTGCAGGAACAGGCTTAAATTCAGCAAGACCTTGTCTGGAGCAGAACTCCTGTAAATATTTTCCCTTGACTCTAGCCCAACCCTGCTGGTTTTCAATCAGCAGTCCACAGCCCTCTGGAGGACCTCAAGCCAATTTCAGGGGGATCTGCAGGGCTGTACAGACAGACACATTGGCATTAGAGCCAAAGCTCTGGCCATTCTCCAGCTCCTCCTACCCACCTGTGCAGGGGGATAGGTTGCCATTTTGTGAAGATTGATTCCCCTCTCTCACTTCAGTTCATGTTATAGCAGTCCACATAAAGGCATCCCCTTCCCTTACTTGCTTGCATAGCCATACTGAGTCCTTAGCAAGTTGTGCTCTGTGTCCAATGAGAACAGTAATAAATCAAGTACCGTCATTTTGTTGTTCTTTTTAACCAACTTTTAATTAAGCAAGAGGGCCATGAAATATTTGCAATGGAGTTTATGCCAAGCAAAGACTAGATCAGAAGAGGTGAACGTAACTCAGGAGCAGGTGGAGTAAAAGAGCAATTAGCGTTTATATGTAGAAGTGTACTCTCAATTGCACATACAGAAGAGCATCTGCAGCAGCACAGCAGCATATCTGGCCCACTCCTTACCAGCCCACCATAATGTTCTCATGCACAGGGAAAGGTGTGACTACAATAATAGTACATTCTGGTGGTGGCAAAGTTACAGACCTTCTGATCTGATTTGCAGCCAACCTCACTTTTCAGTGCTGAGAATGTGCAGGCAAAATATAAGTGAATATGCCCTGTGCACTCAGTTATACACTGTACTGAACGTATGCTCTGCTTACGTATAGGGGTGAGATTCATACAGTAAATTCTCCATATACACACTGGTGCTTGGCCACCTTTTCTCACTGTTTCACTGTAAACCACAAAAACAGTCTTTTTCTCCATTACATAGGTCTCATTCTACTTTTAGCAAGTTTTAAAAAAAAAGCCACTACATTGCTAGTGTTTCTCATTTCTTGTTTCAAACATTTTGCCCAGCACTGGTTATAAGGGAAAGACAGTGTCTAGCTCTTACCCCAGTCCAGTTCATCCACTTGACTCCTGTCCCCCAGTGGTTTATCATCCAAAAATGGCAATGGACAGTAAACAGGGAGCTCTTCTGATTTGTCATGCATCATGGATATGGTCTTTCACAGCTTGGTATCTGCTCCCCTGCAGTCTGCACACCCATGGCTTTTGTAATCCAATCAACAAACAAGTGCGCAGACTGATAAGAATGAACAACAGACAAGAAAAAATACCAAGCACAATCAAGCTCAATAGGACATTTATGCATCCCTTAGTTTCTCCCCCCTCAGAGTCTAAATAAAGGCTCAATGCCTTGTATAACGTAGCATCACCCCCTTACTGTTGTTGACCTCTCCCAACTCAAACTTACATCCAGATTCAGTGCTGTAGCTGCCTCCTATCACAGATACACATGTTTCTTATATATGGCATGTCTAACAATTTGGGGCTGATGCATTCCATGACCTTTTAATTCTTGAGAGGTTTTAGTATTTGTTTTGTAAGGTTAAACCTGGTCCAAACAAAACACTTGTTTTGCAACAGATGATGTTTCCTCATGCTTTGCTTTCCAGCTGCCTAAATACAGCACTAGCTTGTTAATCTGGAAGAGTTCTTTCGTGTAATAGAAACAAGCTATATGCTCATTTGAGACCAAAACTGTGTGTGAATGCACTTTTTCACTATCTTTTTAAATCAAAGATAGTGATTTTAAATCAAAGATAGTCCTCTGTTCCAAGGACACTTGCTGCTTTAATGTTGCATACACTATGTCCCTCATTATATATAGTCCATTGATGTTAATGGAAGTTTCTACTATGATGGGTTTTGAATGAGGCCTGTATACCTGTCTCACCAATAGCAGGTCTTGCAGCCATGAAACTAGCCTGAAATAGGCCAGATAGGGAATGGAGAAATGGCTTCTCTCCAGACAGCATGCAAGAAAGACTGTACTTGATTTCATGAATCTCAACATTGTCTAGTTTTTCCTAACATAGGGAATTATTTTCCTGATATTAAAAAAATGTAATTGATGTTTAATTTTTTATTTTTCAAATGGCAGAAAGAAGCCAAAGGTTGGATCTTGGGTAGTCAGATGAGAGAAAACTCCCAGGCAGTGAAAGTACCCCTGTTCTCTCTGAGAAGTAGTTATCTCCAGAGAAGGCAATAGCATTTAAGAAAATAACATTGTCCAGCTTCAAAAACCTTTGCTAATTTGTGCTAATGACTACTGTTGTGAATAACTGACTGATGTAAATATGAGCCAGCTTCTGATACCCTTACTCACATTGAGTAGCAGCTTACTGCTCACTTGAAGTCAAGGCAGTGATCCATGTGCTTAAAGGTAAGCATGTGTTCAAGTGCATTGCTGGATGGGAATCTCTGTGGTTCTGCTGTGCTGTAAATTAATTTGTACTGGTTTTTAAAGACTGAATGATTTAAACTATAGAAACAGCTGCTCGCTATTTTAATCTCAGTGGGTGAAAATTTTAATCTCAATGGGTGAAAAATTTTGATGATCTCTCTGTTTCCAAACATACCGATATGTTACGGAAAAGCCCAATTTGCTACTTTCCTGTGGTCAACTTCAGTTCTTGTCCTGAGGAAATTAGAGATTGTGTCATGTGCTAATTTGGAATGAATAGGGGGCAGCTAGTTCAATGCTTTGACATTATTATACTAAACTAATCTGTTGAATCCAATCTAACTTGTTTTCCTGACTGTTTTTGTTTATGGTGTGCTAGCTGCTTGGTGCAGGTCTGACTGCCTATTTTATCTATATTCTCTATAAAGAAGAGGAAGAAGATGCGTATTCTGTAATGTGACTGGTTAGCCTTCTTTACCCCTTCTATGGTATGGTGTGTGTGATATTCTTTTAAATGCATGCCTGGGAATGCTCTTGTGACTTGTGACCATCTTGCATGAGTTCTTGTTATTTTTCTTGGGTATTTGGTAAAAGGCTGTCAGCTCTTTCTGCGTAGCATAACCTATAACGGACAGTCAAGCTTGCAGTGGCTTTGCATGCAATTTGCCTGCCTTTGTGGAGTTGTGTCAGAGTAAAAAAGCACTAAGGATGATTAAATGTTTGTAAAACGTATCATAGGGCCTGTCTTGCAAACCCACCTTTCCACGACCAACTTGTTCCGTTGAACTGTTCCATTGAAGTCAATGGGTCTACAGTGGCTCACTTTCACTTTTTAATGGCCTTTGTATCTAGTAGTTAGCAATGTTAGTAGAATTCTCCAACTATTCCTTTTGCTATTGGGAATACAGCAATCATATTACCTAATTACAAAGGCCAAGAGCGTAGCAGGATTCCAAAAAAGGACTGGCTGTTTATACAGATGAGAAGATCCCCGGTTACATTTGATAGGATAAAATAAATTACTTTCATGCTTCAGAGAATCTGTTAACCTCTAGTTGAGAGATGAGGAAGAAACTTTCCCCTAGTTATTCCTTAACGGCCATATTGGAATTTCTTGTATCGTCCATGGAAGTAGTGTCAGACACAGAATACTGGATTAGATGTATCGGTGTTCTTATTTTGTATGGCAGTTCCTACAGGAGAAATCCTGATCCCATTGAAGTCCGTGTCAAAGCTCCTATTAACTTCAAGTGATGCCTGGGATACAACTTTATCTTCCTACAAATATTGAAGGCAACGATACTCTTTTAAGTAAGAATTACTTGTTGCAGGATCAGGCCCCTAAGCAAACAAATTAAAGGCGAAATCTCTTCAATTACTAGCAAAACTAATTTGATCAAAATAATGTTATTGGTGTCAGGAGTAGATTTTCTGAAATTATCTAACTTTTATTGTAAGTTTTTAATTTTTGTTTTACTTGCAACTAGAAGATTTACCCAGCGCTGCTCGGGTCCTTAATTAATTTGGGGGGGGAGGGGGAGCAAGGATATTATTTCAAAATAACAATGCGAGCATCTACACTGCAATTCCATTATTTCAAAATAAATTTGAAATAACGGATGGCTTATTCCCGACTTCTGTAAACTTCATTCCACGAGGTATAACACCTACTCAGAAATAGCTCTTTCAGAATAGCAGTAGTGTAGACGCTTCTCCCCAGGGTCATTCAAAGTAATTACTCCCTAGTGCCTCCTAGGGCTCTAAATTGAGGTAGCGCATCCATATTAGGGAAGCCGACCTCTAATTTTGAGGCTTCCCTGTAGTGTAGATGCGCTATTTCGAAATAAGCTATTTTGTAGTATTTCTTCCAGAATAGCTTATTTTGAAATAAGAATGCAGTGTAGTCAGTCTCCAAGGTGCCGCAGGACTCCTTGTTTTTCCATTCAAGTCAGTCAGCATGCAAGTCAGACCCTGGCCTGGTCCCTAAAGCATCATGGAATCTGACACGCACACAGACAATAAAGGTGATGTTTTCAAATGAGTTGGGCCGCAGACAAGGTGGTCTGGTCCCTAGCAGGTACCACAGATGCCTTTGGCACAGGGCATGTGTAATATGTGAAAGTAACAGGAATCATAGAATTGTAGGACTGGGCAGGACCTTGAAAGGAAGCAACACTGGAAAACAGTTACTCCCCAGTGCCCCCAAAGCAGCAACGGTGATTTGTGTGCGTGAGGGGACTAAGCCAAAGCACAGTGAGATAAATTGGAGTCTTTCCATTGAATTCAGTCCTTTTTAGCTCAGGTCAGGTCATGACCTTCCCACTGTTAACTCACTGCTAACTGTCACTCAAACCGTCGCTTTGCTGGGTCTCTCATCGCAGGTGGAGATTGTGAGCTCTTATGTGCATGTGAACAGTGCCCAGCCCAATGAGCCCCTGCTCCTGCACTTGAGCATGTAGGTGTCATTGTGTTACAAATAATAACAACAGTGCCTGGAATCAGCAGTGATCAGGGCCACCTCTGATTGCCAGGGCTGAACCGCAGTCTGACATCTCTCCTGCAACAAAAAGGCCTTTTTGTTATTTCTGTTTCAAGCCAAGCTTCTGTGTAGACCCAAGCAGTGCTTTCAAGTTTGGGGGCTTCATTTTTATTAATGCTAAGGCTACATTAGAGCACAGAGAGGCTTTAAAGAGGGCATACATGAGATTTCCACTCACTCTACGGCCCCTTCCCACTGCTAGAACTATAAAAAGTGGCTTTGGTGTAAATGAGAATTGGGCCCTATATGTTTTCTGTGCACTGTCAAACTGGTAATAAGCTATCTTGTGTGTGAATTGGTTGTAGATCTTTTGCCGCTTCCTTGCTATGTTGACAGGCTTCCTTGTCATAGAACTGGAAAACAAGCACCTGCTTCAGCTTCATGGAGATGTTCTGTTTAAATGGCCTGCCAAGAGAGTCGGACTGCAATTAAGTCAAGATGTGACCCTGTGCATCAAAGCCTAATTAGTAGAAACAGCTGAGGCAGAAAATGGGCCCGGCAGCAGAGCTACATGCACTGCACGCACATTCCGAGGGCGAATGCCCCTGCTCGAGCAAATAAGCAAACTCTGAGATTCTCTAGCGTTCTCTTGCCCCAGAGCAGGGGCAGCCACTTCACGGCCCCCACATCAATGAAGTGCTGCATAATGGGGTAGATATCTGGCCCACATGGAATGGAGTCCACTGGGAAGGAGGGACTGGGAGGGTGAGCTGTGCCAGAGGTGCAGACTTCATGCTCATCACAGTGCCCATTGCTGCAGAGAGCAGGAAGGGGTGGGACATGGGCTGGCCAGAGATTCCCACGCAGTTCAGATCTTCTTGTTCTTTGCTCCACAGAGCATACTGCCCACTGGTGACTATCATGACCATCAGTTGAAGCAACTTTTGTGGAGCATCTGCTCAGTTGCCCTATAGTATAGGGAAGATTCCTCCCCTCCCACATCTGCCCTGTGCCTGGCCTACCTCCAGACAACAGAAGCTGGGACACAGATTTGTGCTTTAGCACCAAATCCCATTCTCGGAGTCAATGCAAATTTGGCATCCGTGTCAGCAGGATCAGAATTTGTCCTTATGGGCAGGTGAGATCTTGCCTGGAGCCTCTGCATTGGGCTGATTTAGAGCTTAGAAATGCACATAAGCATAAAATACATCTTGCAGCTTTGCTTGTTTGGCAAACTCAGAGATCAAGATGTTGTGTATACCTTCCACTGAGTGAATTTGCAGCTGCCTAACCTAGTTATGGTTAGGATTCTAGGTTATACGTTCTGTCTAAGCACAGACAAGGTCTTAATTTGAAACAGTTGGAATTTTTTTTTTTTTTTTTTTTTTTTTTTTTTTGCCTAATCTCTGCAATTCTTCATAATCTACATCTTTGAAGATATTCAGAAAGCAATAAGATTCCTAATCACTAGACAATCAGATTGATCTCATAAATTAAATGAGACTGGTTTCAGGGGTGGTTAAATCATCTTCAACTTCAGAAATGCCCCCTCTTTTCATCTACTTTTTCCTGGCAGCATGAAAAGTCTCAGTCATTCAAGAAGCAAGCAGTGGGGTCAGGGAGGTGAAAAGGAGAAAGCCAAAGAAGCACATACAAATTATGAGAATATATTTTCATTACCAACTGTCAGCCCGGGAACTATAAATAGAATCATGATGTGAACATTCTGCAGCATGGAAAAATAGCTGCCAGAAATTAACCTACTGTGACAAACAAGACAGAAGTAAGGTAAAAACAGCTGAGGAGATGGATGCCAAGGTCTCCAATCAGGATGTAGTCACTTTGTAAGATCTGTCAGCGTGACTCTCCTTGACAGGGCCTTATCCTGCAAGCACTTCCATCCCCACTAACTGAAATCGTTCATGGGGGCTGGGGACAGGAATTAGGGGGCTGGTGTTTCTCCTGTCCCACTTTGAAAGGAAATAGATGACACTGATGTGTTAGAAGGAGGACAGCAGCTGTGTTTTATACAAAGTGTAATAGGCAGGACACCATCCAGCCTCCCCCTATCTGAGTCTGAGCTCCTAACCTTCTCCATACAGCAGGGCATAGGGACCTAATGGTGCTGGGAAAGCAGACAGTCAATGAATCTGATCTGAGACGCTGAGCTCCATTAGCTACCCTTGGCCTTAATGCTGCTCCCCACTAAAATCAATGGTGAAACACACTGCGTCACAATAGCAGCAGGATCAGACTCATTGACTTCAATGGGAACAGTAGTGTTCACAGCCTCCCAAGATGTTCTCGCACCTCACAGGGTGCACCTCAGCAAACAACTCCTTCTCCAAAGCCATCAATTGCCTGACAGCAGGAAGAAGGACCCCTGGATGTGCAATGAGCTTGGGTCTAAAGTCCTCCCCTGTGGTGAGCATATAAATCAGGCATCATAAGAGTTTGTGATGTTCCATATAAGGAATCTTTTGTTGTTGATATTTGAGAGCTCTGCTTGTCAATATGGTATTAATGGAAAAACAAAATCCATATCTGACTGAATGGAAATTTGATTACTATGCAAATAAAAAGGCTTTTAATTTTTTTTCTTTTGGTTCAATGACATTGGATTAGATCTGCTAATATGCATTAGTGTTTTCCATCCACTACAAATGTCCTACAATAATTTTATTTTTGTTCTGTTTTGCTTTAAACACAGAGCTGTGGGATGATTTTTACCTGCTGTCTACACAGAAGAATTAAAATAGACTCTTACTGAAGAATGAAAGTCTCCACTCTCTCTGCCTTAATGCACAATCTAGAGAAGCAAAATTTCGACATGTGCCAGTGTCAGTATTACCTGTGCATGCTTAATGGGCCATATGTATAGCCTCCTTCTCTGCTGATGTTGAGATGCCTTAAATTGAGATGAATTTTAGCAAGGTCACTGCCTGGGACACTTTACAATCTACCTTTGGACTCATTTTTAACTGAGAAGAGAAACAGAATTTTTTTCTTTTTCTTTTTTTTTTTCTTTCCCCGTTGGTACAAGGTTTTTTGTTTTTTGGGTTTTTTATTAACAAAAAATGGATTACTGCCCTTATGTGGTATGATTTGTAAAGTCATTCTTTTGTAGCTCCAGAAAAATGTGTAGTAAATGTGCCTCCAGATTTCGTAGTTTAATAGAGATAGCTTAGTGACTGAAGGGTATCTTAATTTGAGCAACTAGCTTAACTTTTTAATGACGGGATCAACCAGAATGTTTTGTATTTCATAACATTGTCAACTTTTTGCTGCTGAGTAATTTAAAAAAAAAACTGTCTGTCTGCCCCTTCATCCACCCCAAGTTGAAACTGCACTGCCATCACAATCCATTTTGTTGAAGATATAGGATAGGATAGTAGACTGGCCCTGCTGCCAGTGCGACACCTTGAGTAGCCCAGCAGAGGGTACTGTATGAGTAGAGTGGATGCATGCTAGATTTGATTTAGAGAAAGATATTTAGCTATTGTTTAGGGCCTCTGGGAAGATTGTGAGCAGGCACCAACAGTGGGAGAGTATCTGCTTTTGCATTGCATCTTGTTGCTGTTCCATATTTATCCAAAGTGCCTCAGTTAGGACTTTTAGCTTTTCTGCTTTTTTGCAGATTACCAGCACAAACCTAACTAATAAAAGGGGAGATGTATGCATAGCTTGGGGATCGTGATTCAAAGGAGAAAAATCTCTATTTAAGAAGATTTTTCACTATTACATCATTCAGCTATTCTCTGTCATTGGAAAAAGATCCCTAATATCAATTCCATGTAGGTATGAGGATTATTTTGCTGGTGAGCCTATAGTTATGACTTATGAGGAACAAATAAAAAGAAATATATTTAAAAACAAATCTGAATTGCTACCACTTTGCTGTGATTGCCAGATTGCTCAGAAACCTCTTTGATGAGCACAAGATGGATAAATGATTAGATAGCTGGAGTGGGTCCTTTGATAGAACAGATGGCTAGATTGAAAGGATAGATAGGTGACTAGATAGTGTGGACGGCTAGAGGTGTAAGCAGTTTTCTTTGAGGCTCTCTTTCAGTAGAGTGAAATTCTTTCAATAATGAATTATTCTTCTGCCATAGAGCTAGGTCTTGATTACACAGTTGCAAAATAGAAGGAACTTCTTTATATATAACTTTACATTCAATGTTGAGAGATTCAGCTGTTTTGCAAAATACAAGTGAACCCAAAGTATGTGCAGTTTCACAAGTTACACCTGCGTTCATTACTCAACACTTGACCACTATTACTTAAATGTGTGTAAGCGAAAGGTCATTTTTCTATTGCCAGTGATACCTCTGTGACTTGTTTTAAGATAGACTGTAAGAAAAGACAGTTTATTTAAGGACAAACTTCTATATGCTGCTTTGGGTGTAATAGTAATGATTTTTAAAGCCTCAGAACCTTAAATATCTCTAACGCAGTCACTGCAGCTAGTTATATACTGTGGGCCTGCTACTTCACTGAGGCTATAAGCTGTACACTATGCAGCCACCCACAAGATATTCAAATGCTGCCCAGCTGATTAGCAGAGAGCCCATAGCTAGGTTTTCTTTCTACTGGTGGTGCACATTTGCACATGCCTTGGTGTGCATAAAAATGTATTCTGCACATGGATAGAAACAATCCGCACATGGATGGAAAAGATTAGTGGGAACATTGATCCCTACTACAAATTATTTTGGTATAAATTAAGTTGCTCAGGAGTGTGAATAATCTACACCCAAATGATGTAAATCATACCCACCTAAGTGCCAGTGTAGACAGCAATGTGTCAGCAGAAGAGCTTCTCCTACCAATATAGTTACCCTCTCTTGTGATGGCAGGAATTATTAAGCCAACGGGCAAACTTGCCCCTGTCATCTTAGAGCATCTTCACCAGGGGTGTGTCACTCTAGACTACAGGGTTTTTTCGAAAAAAGACTTTTTTTCGGAAAAACTTAACCTGCGTCTAGACTGCAGCCGTGTTCTTTCGAAAATAAATCGAAAAAACGCAGCAGTTTTTTCGATCGCGGTAAACCTCATTTTACGAGGAATAACACCTTTTTTCGAAAGTACTCTTTTAAAAAAAGGCGCTATTGAATGCAAACTGTGCTTTTTCGAAAGAGAGCGTCTAGACTCTCTTTCAAAAAAAGTGGCTTGCTTTTTCAAAAAATCTGCTTGTAATCTAGACGCTCTTTTTCGAAAGAGGCTTTTTTGAAAGAAGCCTCTTTCGAAAGAGGATTGCAGTCTAGATGTAGCCCAGAAGTGCTACAGTGGTGCAGCTGTGTCTCCTTAAATGTAGGCACAGCCCAAGTTATGTTAAGCATCTTTTAAGTCACAGGCTGTTTCTTTAATTATTTGCTCGTTACCACTTCTTTGTTTTACAGTTTAACACCAGCAAGCTTCTTTTTGAGGACAGGACAGCCAAACGTGCATGGATGAGGGGAAGGCAGGAGGCAATATATGTGCCTGTGTTAAAGTGTCATTTATTACTTATTTTGGGATCCTTCTATGTGTGCACCTCCATCCACAACAAGTTGAATAGGTTCCATTACTGTTCTTCTTAATCTTGAGATAAAGCACTATTGATACACTCCATTATTTACATGAGCTTGCTATTTTTATTGTATTATTTGTATTGCATTAGGGCCTAGGCTGTCCAGTCATAGACAAGAACCCTTTTAGGTTAGGCACAATACAAATGCAGGATAAAAAGAATCATATCCCTGCTCCAAAGAGCTTACAACGTAAGTATCAGGCAGGAGATAACAGGTGGAGACAGACCAATGGGGGAGTAACAGGGATACAAAGAGACAATACTGGTCAGCATGACAGGAAGTGATCTCAGCATACCTGCAGTCAAAACTGTTGTGAAGTTTTTTTTTTATAGTCATCTGAGCAAAGGAGAGGTTTAAGAAGGGATTGAAGGAAGATGGTGAGGTAACTTTGCAGATGTGTATGGGAAGCACCTTCAAAGCATGAAGGGCAGCATGGAAGAAAGCACAAATGTGCTTGTTCAAAAATGTAACAAGTGTGCGAGAGAGGCTGACATCCTGGGGTAAGGGGAGGTGAAAGTCAAGCCCTTGATAGTGAATGAAAAGTGATAGAAAGGGATAGGCTGAGAAGGTGTATGTTTGTTGCAGTGGTAAATAGCACTTGTTAGTTTCCTTTTATAGCAGTGTAAACAGATACCTAAGCAGCCTTCCTTTGTGTTTTAGGCTACTGACCATGTCATCCATGCTAAATCATGGGACAACTGCAAGGGATGGGGAGAGAGGAGGCATAACAGAGTGGCAGATTCCAGGGTTTCTCTGCTGCTTTATCTCGTTTCAAATGCTTGGACGCAGCATATATTTGAACTTGTGTTTTTACTGAGTCGCTCTGAGGGCATGTCACTGCTGCGAAGATCTATGCTGTAGTGGTCGATCTTCCGGCATTTGATTTAGCGGGTCTAGTGAAGACCCGCTAAATCGAACACTGCGGGCGCTCTCCTCGACTGTGGTACTCTTCACAGTTGCGAGGAGTAAGGGAAGTCAACAGGGGCCTTTCTCCTGTTGACGTCACACCGTGGGGATGGTGCCATAACTCGGTTGAAGGTATGTTATCCCCAGCTAGGTTATTTACAGAGCAGGAATTCCATACCTTAAGCCAACTTTTGGCTGTAATGTAGATCTGCCCTGAGGTTACAAGAGGCCTGGTTAACTGAATTCAGGAAATATGGGTGGAGAGAGAAAGAATGGGGGGGAAGGGGCTGAGACAGGAGGTTTGCAGGACAAACCCTAAGAACAACCAGTTTGGGGATAAAAGTAGCATAGGCTGGTTCCTTCACTGATATTTGTTACCCATAAAAGTTAAATTCCAGGAACGAAGTAAGGCAGAACTGGGAACTGGCATCCTGTGGGCAGACTGTCAATTGTAGGATGAGGCCTAAATTTGGACTTTATAAAATATGAGTATACTCTGTTTGAGCCAAATTGTGAACATTACCTCCTTCCAGACAGCAGCAACTAGCTTTTCTATTGATAAAGTACCTGTTTGTGTAAAGGTGCTTTAGAATTCATCAGGCTATTAAGTGACTGCTTTAAAGAAAATTTAAAGTGAAAAATGTAATTTTGCATAAGTGGCTTCCATTTTGTGTTAGATAAAGTCTCTCTAGCTCTCAAAATGGTATTGCACAATAGAAAGTACAGCTGGTGAGGATATTAAACAATATAAAGAAGTTGTATACAGTCTAAAGCAATGGAACAAATATGCTCTCCTGTCAGACATAAAATTTAGTGGAGAAAAAGAACTTTTGCCTTATTGTACTTTTATAATATGCACATTATCAACTTGTTTGGAATTGTAATATAAACAGTCCATCAGTTAGAGTAATGTAAAAATGCTTCATTAACTTACTAACAGACTCTAGAACTCCAGTCTAACAACTGTTACACCAACTTTTGCCTTGTCAAACAACCACAATGTATCTTATGGTGCCTATTTGACAGATTTCTGTGCTGTTGTATGTGGAGCTATAATTTTGCAGTGAATAAAGGCATAGAATTTAAATCAGAGCTAAGTCCCATAAACACATTTTATCTCATTTCAATAAAACAGAAATTGTTTCTTTAGTCCTTGAATGGTAAATATTTCCCTTATAAAAAAAAAAAACCATGGTATTTTATTTAACAGAAATTATATCCCTGCTATAGTATGGTTCTGCACTCTATTAAAGTTGCTAAGTTAATACAGCAATTTCTCAGTAACGCTAATGGTTTCATCTCTGTTAAATTCTATACGACTTTAAGGGTTGAGAACATCTTCTGATGGATCAGGCATTGCACTGGCAGATGGGAAAAATCTCAGGTTTTCCACCAATTCACTATGCAGTGCTGAGCATGTCCTATCTCTCCATGCCTCGTGTCCCCTCTCTGGGGAACAGGGACAATGCTAATTACTCACCAGAGTGCAGTATTTTGAAAACTAACCATAAAAAACAGCTAAATATTATTAACAAATAGATTTTTTTTTCTGTGCTGATTGTACAATAAGTAAATCAAGCATGTGTTCTTATACTAGTTGCAGGTAGGCTGTCTGATGCTTGTAACATAGATTGTACCTCATTTCTCTGTATAAGCACTTTATCATTTTGTTGAGACACTCTCAGCCCTTAGTAGATTTATGGCACATCTGTTCCAGTGCAGTCTCATTTTGTTTCCTTGACTAAAAGCAATTTGCGCATTGACATGGGGGTGGAGCTACTAAGGCAGGTCCATGAAGACATATCTTTGATAGATGTGTGGGCAAAAAACACTGATTTTATGGTGCTGCTATTGCTTCTTAGTTAGTTTGTGTTTTTTAATACCTACATTTTTAAATAGCTATTTTTGCATTTCCATTATTTCATTCAAAACATACAGATCAGAATATTCAAATGTAGGTTCCTAAAGGTGGGCTCTTAAACAGAGTTCCCTCTAAGCTGCATGGCAGCACAGCTTCACAGGTGATTAATAAGCCCCGCCCAGTCAGGCAGGGCTGACTAGGCAGGGCTGATTAATCACCTGTGAAGCTGTGCTGCTGGGCAGCTTAGAGAGAACACTGCTCTTAAATATATTTGTGGTTATCTGTTAAAATAACTTGATTTTCAGATGTGCTGAAAACCTTTAAAAATAGGCTTCCTATCTAGGAGACACTATATAGAAAAGAGAAGACTGTGAGGGGACATAACAGTTTTCAAGTACATAAAGCTGTTACAAGCAGAAGCGAGAAAAATTATTCTCCTTAACTTCTGAGGATGGGTTTAAATTGCAGCAAGGGAGGTTTAGGTTGGACATTAGGAAAAAATTCCTAACTGTCAGGGTGGTTAAACACTGGAATCAATTGCCCAGGGAGGTTGTGGAATCTCCATTTCTGGAGATTTTAAAAAGCAGATTAGACAAACATCTGTCAGAGACAGTCTAGATGGTGCTTCGTGCCTTATGAGGGCAGGGGACTGGACTTGACCTTTAGAGGTGCCTTCCATTTCTGTGATTCTATATATTGAATTTACGTTTGATTTGGAACACCTAAATTTGAAAAATATTTGTCATAGTAAATGGGGATAATTGATTGGTCTTAACTAACCAATTCTTGTCTTGCCTGTTCCCTTCCCTGCTGTGTATCCTTCAAGCTCCCTTTTCTTTAGTTCCTTTCATTTATTCATCTGGGTTGCACATCTCTCCAGTGTGAGACACTTGCAGTGTGGAGACTTCCTAGAATAAAATCAGCCAGGATCCCTTGCACTGATTTTGAGTTTAATGCAAGAAGAGTCTGCCAGCTGTCAATCAAAGCAGAATTTAAGCTCTCCCTGGTTGTATTCAGTGACCAGATTTTCCCCAGATAAACTGTGTCTTATGCCTACATTGCATTTCATAGCGATTTCTCAAGAAAGTTTCAGTCTTAACAGACTGCATCTTAACAGCCTTTGCACCAAAACTTCTGTCATTTCATCTCTTTGGTGCTACTGCTGAAAATCATTTCTCTCTACACTCCAATTTTCTGCCCAGTTAAGTCCATAGTATTTTTTACCAGAAACATCTATTTAAAAAATAAGGCTTATCCAAAATACAGTGGGTAATTTGTCAAGATATGGGCGATGGCTTTGTGATAAGGAAATGTTAGTGGCTGCATGGTGACTAGCAGCTCAGTGTGTTATCAAGAGCGGAAACTGCCTCATCCAACAATAAAAGAAGTATAAAGGAGACAAAAGTGGTTTTGCTATGAAGTGAAACAAAACAAAAAAATCATCAGAGACAGGAAAATAAGCATCAGCTTATGCCTGTGATTGGAGCAGTTAGTTATCAGAAATGACAGTATTGCCCATGGCCCTCATCTGTCCAGTTGTTCATGACAAAGAACCAATTGCTGGACCATGGTGACATTCTCAGCTGTAGATAAGTTATGGGTGCCTCTGTCTTGTGGTCTCCAGGTTGTCCTTGAGCTCACCATAGAGGGTTTGGATGCCATCCTCTTGGAACCTTTGTTTCTATGCATGACCTCCAGCTTAGCAAGCCCCAGGAAACCTTGGCATAACTGCAGTGCACTGGTAGTAGGCTAAGAGCCGGCTCCTCTCTCACAATTGCTTCAGGGCTATAAAACTCCCCAATACCCTTTCATCCTCTCTGTGCCCAGGTTAGCTCCTGCTTCCTTGCTCTATCCCAAACCTGCCTGTGTTCTTTTGCTATCTTCCCAACCCACTGTGTGCCTGACATATATTACCTATCCTTAAGCTCCACCTTCCCATATCCATCCTGTCCTGTCTCTCTGAGTGACTGGAGGCCTTCCTGTCCCAGCTGCTGCCTCTTTGTTCCTGTGCTGCATGCTGCATGCTGTGCTCACTTCCAATTGTGCCTTATGCATTAGCCATCTCCTCAGCCTGCGAAAGGTGCCTGAGTGTGCCCAAGTGTAGCCAAGCACCACCTCCTCCCCCCACATCCATATTGAATGTCCCACTTAGGATCTTATGCTTTGGAAACCATCCACTGTGCTCAGAATTTAGGTGCAGCTAATGCAGGTTTCATAGAGATCCTGCATATGCTTATCACACCATCCCCACATAAAGCTACTTATGCACCTATCTTCTATTTTGGCACTGGAGCAGATGCACATAAAGCTCAATTGGCACCTGTTGAACTGGTGTCTCACACATACCCTGATTTTACATTCATTCAACTTTTTAACATATAGAACCTGCATCACTTCTCACGCACACTGCTATAATCTAATAGTAGCATGACTGCAGTAAGGCAACGTCTACACCAGCGTTTCCCAAACTATGGGCCACAGCCTGGTACCGTGCCTCAGGAAAAAAATACCGGGCCTCAGCATGGCTGCCGGGAGGGGAGCAGAGCGGGGTGGGCTGGGAGGAGGGGGGGAGGAACTGGCCGCCGGGAAGCAGTGCTGGGGGCAGCGGGGCTGTCCCAGTGGAGATCCGGGCAGGCGGGTGGGCGGCCAAAGCAGGGCTGGGAGTGGCGGGTCTGTCCCGCAGAGATGGGGGCAGGCGGGTGGGCGGCGGAAGCAGGGTTGGGGGCAGTGGGGCTGTCCCGCAGAGATGGGGGCGGGCGGGCAGCAGAAGCGGGGTTGGGGGTAGCGGGGCTGTCCGGTGGCGGAGATTGGAGAGGGCAGGCGGCGGAACCAGGGCTGCACGGGGGGAGTGGGAGCTGGCCAGGGGAGATCAGGAGGAGGAGGACAGGAGAATCAGCTGCCGGAAGCAGGGCTGGTGGGGAGGGGTCGCCAGCGGAGCGGGCTGACCGGGGAGATTGGTGGGGGCGGGGAACCGGCCGCTGGAAGCAGGGCTGGACGGGGCAGCAGGGCTGGACTGGGGAGATCGGGAAGAGAAAGGGGGAGTGGACTGACTTGGGCACATGCAGACCCTGGCAGACCAGTGAGTCTGGCCGGGATTCCATTTGCCCCTGCCCCTCCCCACATACCCTGCCTGAGAAGAGGAACTGCCTGGCAGGTAGACACACTCAGACAGCGTGAGCACATCTACCAGCCAGGCAGCTAAGGACTAATACACCTAATCATAATAAAATGTACCTAATTAGAAAATACCAGGCATTTTATATGTCTGGTAATTTCTCAATTTCTTTCCCAGACAAAACCTTCAAATACTGGACTGTCCAGTACAAAACTGAACACCGGGCAACCCTATCCTTCCTTGTACCCTCCCTCTTAGCCAGATACCCAACCCCCAATCTGCTCCTGCTCCCGCCTCCTGAAGTGCTCATGTGGCGCCGGGTCCCCCAAGCCCTGGCCCAGGCTGGGTGGAGGATGCAGCCGGGTGAAACACTGAAAATGTAGAATAGTAATAGAGATGTAGCCGTGTTAGTCTAGTTTAGCTGAAACAAAAAACAGGACTATGTAGCTCTTTAAAGACTAACAAGATGGTTTATTAGGTGATGAGCTTTCGTGGGCCAGACCCACTTCCTCAGATCTTCTTTTTTATATGCGTTTATATTTTTGGGCTGCAAAAGACAGTACTGAAAAAAAACGGGTTCCAACTAAAGTAAAAAGTTTGGGAAACCCTGATCTAGCCAGCTTTCTATCCATCTTACAGTCCATTTATCCAATCCATATTCCCTTAACTTGCTGGCAAGAATATTGTGGGTGACTGTATCAAAAGCTTTGCTAATGCTGGCACTGGGGGCTTTGGGAGGACCAGAAACAACTTATTTGAATATTCATCATTTGCTTATTGAATATGCAAATATGCAAATGAATGTTACCAGTCCTCCAAAAGCTCGTGAATGGATTTACTGGTCCCCATGTCAAAAAGTTTGGGAACCCCTGGTCTACACTGCAGCGCTATTTCGGGATTCCAGAAATAGCTATCCCATGACTTCACAGCAAGCTTGTTATTTCGAAATATAACGGGGCTCACTAGTCCGATGTCCCTGTAAATCTCATTCCACAAGGAGTAAGGGACATTTCGGAATAGCAGGTTATTTCGAAGTTTGGCACTGTGTAGACAGTGCCAGATTACAAAATAAGCTATTTCAAAATAGCATCAAAATAAGATATACAATTTGTGTAGCTCAAATAGCGTATCTTATTTCGACCTACAGTGCAGTGTAGTTGCACCCTAAGTGGCTTTCTCTTGATTTACATTGGTGTGAGGGGACAATGAGGCTCAAAATTGGTTTGATTAGGGATATTTTTGCATAGATATTCATGAAACATGTGTCCCTACCCCCACGTACACTATCCACTCCAAAAAATTTGAAATTCACAAGTTTTCAACCCACTCCTTTTCTGACTCTAATTTTCAGAGGTGCTCAACATCTCTGCTCTGAACATTGGTTGGGAGCGGTTGTGCTCTGCAACTTTGAAAATCAGGCTGATGGGATGAAATCCTGACCCTCTGAAGCAAAACTCTTATTCACTTCCATAAGGCCAGGATTAAGCCTTGGTGTCTGAAGTTGGACACCCAGGCCTAGAGGTACCCAGGGTTAGACTGGGGCCTTAACTTGTCTGTGCCTCGTTTTTTCTGTCTATAGAATGGGGCTAATGATCTTTACGCAGCTTGGCATAATGCTTTGAAGTCAAGGGAAAAGTGCTATGTAGCAGCTATGCACTGCTGTGCAGCTTCAGCAGTTGCTGTGTCCACTGTGTAACGTTTTTGGTCAAACACCTCCTGGCATCTCCCAGGCAACTCAACAAAAAATGCTCCTAATCCGTCTGGAACATGTGCTGCTAGTGTTGTGCACTAAGACTCCAAGATAAGCAAACTGAGAGTGCCTTCTGTACATACCAGTGTGTAGGTTGTGCCAGGAGGCACTATAGCCTATTTGCAGCTCTCACACTGTGTGTTGATTTCTATCATTGAAAGAAAAGGTCAATTAATAAATAGTTTCCCTCCCTTACTTCAGTTGTTCTCAATGTATTTCTGCTACATAGAAATACATGGTTCCCATACAAACTACAGTCAGTTCAAAAAGTTATGTTAGAGCAGTGGTCACCAACCAGTAGATCGGGATCTACCTGTAGATCTTGGAGACTCTGATTTACGATCCTGACTGGTTTGGCCGGGAAGCTATCAAGCGCTGGCACTTCAGTTGCCCCTCCACCCACTGTCATGCTGCTCCTGCCCTCTACCTTGGAGCTGCCCCCCTGGGAGCCTCCTGCTTGCTGTGCACGGTGGGGGAGGGAAAAGAGGGGGGCACTGATGTCAGGGTGTCCCTCCTTCCCCCACTTCTGTACCTATCTCCACACGGAGAGAAGGGGATGGAGGGAGCTTGGCAATGCAAGTCTCTGTCACTCACACACTGTGTGTGTGTCTGTCATTCTCACAAACACACACTGTCCTTCATTCTCATCTCCTGACCCAACACACACACGGGGTAGAAGGGGGTTGTTACGATGTTTACTGCTTGCAAAGTGTGTTTGTTTTGGTTTTTGACTAGTCTGTGCATTTCATCATTTTCATTTCTCTCTTATGCTTAAATTTAATTCTTTGAGTAGTGAGTTCTAAAATGCCTAACCTGGCATGGCTGGAGTAATTATCCCTATGTGAATTGCTGCTCTTGGAAGTGGCTGGCATGTCCCTGCAGACCCTGAGAAAGGCAGACAGGGGGTCTCCACATGCTGTCCTTACCTGCAGACACCATTCCTGCAGCTCCCATTGATCAGTAATGGGGAACTGTGGCCAGTAGTAGCTGTGGGCCCAGTGCCTGTAGACGAGGGACAGCACATGAGTGATGCTGGGCCAGGGCAGGAGTAAACCTGCCTTAACCCCACTGCTCCACCACCCGGAAGCTGTCTCAGGGCCTGCTTCCTGAATCCCTGTCCCAGCCCTGAACCTTCTCCTACACCCAACCTCCTGCCCCAGACGTTAGTCCCCCTGAACCTTCTTTCCTAGATCTTGCACCCTGAAATCCCTCCTGGACTCCAATCCCCCACCCTGTGCTAAGCCTGGAGCACCTCCCACACTCCAAACCCCTTGGCCCAAGACCAGATCCTGCACCCCAACCCTACCCCAGCATGGTGAAAGTGAGCGAGGAAGGGGATGGAGTGAGCAGGGTGAGGCCGCAGAGAAGGTGTGGAGCAGGGGCAGGGACTCAAAGAAGGGGCGGGAAGGAAGTGGGGCAAAGGTATTTGGGGTTGAGGTAGATCTTACATTGCACTTAAATTGAAAGTGATCTTGTGGTTAAGAAGGTTGGAGACCGCTGTGTTTGAGGCTATTAATGTGTCTCTCATGTGGCGTACGGTGTATGTCCATCCTTAACTGTATTTATTTCCATGACTGGCTTTGTTTAAAGGTACTAAGCCAACCTTAAGTACAAAAATTATCCATGCATTCCTAAGTGTATGAGTTTTCTTGGAGTAAACGTGCACTCCAGTTGTCATATTACATGCAGTCTTACCCCTTTGGCCATGGAAACTTGCATAATCTTAAGGGGAGGAGTGGAAGTGCTAAAACTTTGCCTGAACACCTGGAGACATTAACAATTCAGCCATTTAAGGACTATCAGAGTCTTTTCAGAGAAATTGATTTTCTCCAGAGTCCTATTGTCTTTACAGTTAACACACCAGATTAATTTCTTTATGAAATGGATGGTAGAGGTAGAAAGTGACAATCCTTAGAAAAACAGTTTATGACAATACTACAGAGCACTGCTCTGCTCCTCTGCAGAACCAGCATGTTGATGGATGGTCTTCATGTGACCAGCAAGGGAATCTGGCTCCTGAGCAATAATGGCTTCTCATTGTCCGGGATGGGTATGTGGAGAGACTGCAATATGTGACAGGGAGCTCAGAGGGCTGGACAGCCTGTGGCTAGAGCATCCAGCCACCTCTGTCAGAGGAACCCATGCCTGATCTTAAATTGGGGATTGTCAGCTTTCCACCCACATCTAGGTCTAGGCCCTTGAGGGGGTGTGGTAGAAGGACTCCAAGTTACTCTCTCGAGCAAGTCACAGCCCAGGACTGTGTGGGCAAGACCAGCCAATATCCCCTGTGAGTTAAAGTTGCTTCCCTTGGTTACATCCTACCTATAGATCGGTTCACTTCAGGGAGCGTGCCCTAAAGTCCAAACAGCCAGTCGCCTTACAATCAAAAGAGTCCAAAGGATCAGGGCCTGGCAGGACCTGCTGGTTCTCCAAGGGATTGGTAGTAGGAGAAGGCTTTGCCTGTGGGCTTTACACATTCTGTGGTCCCCTCAGAAGCTCAGCCTATCATTTGGCTTTTTCTTCTGCAGTCTGTCCAGCACCCTTTGCCTGGCTTCTGAGCGCCTTTTAACTCTTTCCTGCAGCCAAAGCAGGCCTGGCTACCTGCACCTGGGATTGCCTTTTAGCCCTGTGGGCCCAGTGTGGGATTTGAATACTCCATCTGCAAAGCATCCTCTCCCTGGAAAGGTGTTGAGATCACTGGGGTGTTTATAGGAGGCGAGGCCTTTTTGAGAGCAGAGACCGGAGTCACCAGTATGGCCCTGTCCTTCTCTCTAGCACTTTGACCCTCCTTCCTCCTTGCTAGGGATCAGGGGTATCCGGCTCTAGCCCTTTCCACCCACCCACAAAGCAGCACTGAGCCAGGAACCTCCAGCAGCAGGGCATTCCCCAGGAGAGGGGGCATGCTGTGGAGGGAGCCCTTCACCCATTTCCTGCAGGCAAGGAGAGACCTAGCTTCAGAGAGCTGGTGGGAACAATACACCTGAGTGTTCATGTGGCTGGGTGTGAGCCACTCAATAGTGAGGCAGGGTATTTGCATGGTCATAAATGCACTTGGTGTGCAGGTAGAGGCGGTAGGCACAATCAAACCATATGCCAAATGTAAAGTCATACAGTTAGGAGCAAAGAATCTAGGCCACAAGGAAAAGGAAAATAAGCCTTTATTTTAAAAAAAATATCAGGCGTTTTAAGCCACGCTTATGATTTGGGGGCCTGGTTCCAGAAAGCTTGTGCTTGATCAGTGGGACGACAGCTACCACAGGCCCTGGAGTTGGGGGAGGGGGCATTCTGCACCCCCTGAAGGAGGTGGGGCTAAGGGTGGGAAGGGGGCAAGGACAGTCAGCCCTTAGCACCACCCAGACCATGGCGCACCAGTGCCAACCCTCCCAGCTGCGTGGAGCACGCAGCATGGTACACCAGCGGCAATTCAAAGTGGCCCAGAGCTCTTGGCCTCTGCTTCTGCAACTGTGGCAGCAGAGGAAGCTGGGAGCTGCGGGCCTCTTTGAATCATTGGGCCCCAGAGCAACTGCCTCCTTTATTCCCTCCCCTCCCCTGTTGGCGGGCCTATTGGTGTTACTGCAATTTCTAAGGGCTGGGCTGTTGCTGGCACCCATTTTGTGTTCAGGTCTGTTCAGCCTGCTAAAATAAGAGACACAACCATGTTGTGGAAGAGCTGTCTCTTAAGGGGACGTTTTCTTGGTTTGTTCTTTCTTGATTTGTTGTTCTTTTAATCTAAATGAAAGTTATTCACATTTATGGTATCTATTTGCCCTTTGTGTACAGAGAAATGTAACTGGGGCCACCAGAGATTTCTCTAGCATTCTCATTCCAGTTTGCAATACAGGCAGATTGCAACTGTACACTGGAGAACCACTTTGAAATGTGTTAAAAGAGGATGAGTAGCTTTCAAAAAATTGAAATTATTTTTTTTTTTGGCCAGGTCTGTGCAACAGTTATTGGACAAATCAACAACTTCTTTCCATGTGTATGGATCTAGCTGAGAAATGCATTGCATTGGCTTATTTACTCTATCAACACAATCTAACAAACTTAACCTCTCAGGGGAGTAGAGGTATAGTATTTGCAGAGTGTTGGCTTCTGCAAGTACTTGGAATTCAGAAAGTCATATTCCAACTATTTTTAAAATGGTGTGAAAATCTCTGCATAACTGCTCCACAATTGATGGTCAAGCCACATATACATCAGCAGCATAGGTGCTAGAACTAGGAGGGCTGAGGGTGCTGCCCCACCCCTGGGCTTGAAGTGGTTTCTGTTGTATACAGGTTACCCAGTTTGGTTCAATAGCTTTCAGCATCCCCACTATCAAAATTGTTCTGACACGCCGATCAGCAGTACATAATGGTGCAGTGCAACCTGGGCAAAGTTTTGTTGCTCTCCTCTAAACCTTGGAATTTCTGACACCAGCTATTGCAGTCACTGTATTTGTTCCTAAGCCCCATGCACTACAGAATGGGTTGTGAGTCCTCAGCAAAACATTTTCATAGACATAGCTAGTCCTCATTTTTCCTTCCCTATCTTCTAAATCATCTAAATGGTAACATCTGTTTTGTGTCTTTCTGCTATCAAAACCAAGGCCACTTTGTTGGCAGTGCAGTGTGTGGAGTCATCTGCTGGCCAAGAGAAATTTACAGCCTTTGATTTTGCACAGTGTCTGCTGGGATGCATGATTGATTGTGGGCAGCACTGGGCCATTGACTTTTTAAACAAGCACCCTGGTTAAATCAGTGTTTAAGAATTGATGGCATGATATAGCTTTGCATTCTTAAAGATCATGGCAGCCTAAGTTTTCATTCCTGTTGCTTACACAATGTTTAAATCTAGGAATCAGTTACTATCATCACTCATTAAATTGTTACATTCACACACTCCATTTTTAAAACTGTGATTGTAGGATGGTAAGCACTATTGCCTCCTGTTTTATCTTCCCTGGAAAGGACAGTCATTGACTGTCTCTAGTTTTCTCATGTTCTGTCAAATATGAAGAGATTTATTTTCTCTGTGTGGATTCGCTAGCCAGGTGTTAGCAGCTGTCAGCAGAACTCTGCAAAGCATGAAATTCACTATTATTATTACTACTATACTGCCTCAGGGTTCCAGCCCTGGAGCAGTATCCCATTGTGCTAGGTCCTGTACAAACAGAGACCAAAATGCAGACCATGCCCCAGAGAGCTTATAATATTAAGTGTAAGACAAGAGACAAATAGGTGACTACAAATCAAAGGAAGAATACAAGGAAACACTGAGACAATATTGGTCACCATGACAGGCAGTGATCTGTGCACACAGACAGCCTAGCTATTGTTGATTTTTTTTTTTTGTAGGCATCATAGCAAAGACAAGATTTAAGGAGGCACATAGACAAAGGTTGTTGGTACTGGCTTCCCCTCTGCACACATTAAGTGACAGAGCCCAGGGGTTATAGCCACAACATGTTGTTTAACTTTGATATTTTAAACCCATCAGGCCAGACCTAGGTCTCAGTTACAATGGTGTAAATCAAAGAAGAGGAGAAAAAATATTTTTATCTGCATTTTCAACATAATCTGTTAATATTAAAAAAAATCAAACAATTTCATTCTTCCCAATAGCTGGTTAAAAATTGTAAGTATGATTCTCAAAAAAATTGGTAATGTGAGTTTTCTCAAAAAATCCATGAAAAATATCAAACTTTTCCAGTTCTTTGACCAAAAAAATTGAAAAACGAAACAGCTTTTGGTTTGAGAAACTGAAAACAAAATTTGGAGAGGGGTTAAGTCTTTTTGGGGGGACTGTCCGTTTCTCTTTCCTTTTTTCCCCTTTTTCTCCTTCCTGGTGGTTTTAAGGTTGTTTTTAGCTGTTTTCCTTCTGCTACATCCACATATTTCACAGTGAGAAATTATTCAGAATATGATTGTTAGAAATCTACCAGCACAGAAGATGCACTTTACCTGCTGTCTGTAGGGAAAAAAAACAGTCCCAAAAGCTCGCAACGTCAGCTTTCTAATCTACACATTCCAATCTCTGACCACTGTGGTCTATTAGCTTTTCTATGTGCTTGATTTAATTTCTGTGATCAGGTTTTCCTGTCAAGGACCATATTGTTTTATTTTCTAAATAACCACAAGCACATATATGACACTACATAAATAATTAGCAAACATCGTCTGAGCCCCAAAAATATCTGACATCTCTAAGGGTCAGAATGCAGAAATTTCAAATCATGGTAATACCATGTTGGATGGTATTTAGCTTGTGACTTTCAGAAGGGTCATTACAGCAGACAGTTGAGCAGGTTCGTTCTTTTTAATGAGTTTTTCCCAGAGGATTTCAATTTTAACAATTATGAAAACCAGGGCCTCCAAAGCAGCCAAAGCAAACAATTAACGGCGGCTGGAAAAATGGAGCTAAGCAAGTCACTTACACCTCCCTCCTAGAGACAAAAAACATAACCTGGTATTATACTGAGAAAACATCTCAGCACGCTCGCTTTCCCTTTTGAAGATTTTCTTGTGCCGAGACATGTCGGCAGGTGCATTCAGACAAACACATGACCTGCTGCTGGTGTTGATCTCTGGTCAGGTGTAAAAATTTATCTGTTTCTTTAAAATATAATATGGGATAACTATGGGATAGTAATGTTTAGCCAATCAGCCTGTGACAGCAGCATTCATCGTTACCCACCTGCAGAGCTGATGTTGTTGTTTGGAGGAGCTAAAGTGTTAGCAAGCAAATGGGAACAAATATTTGCCAGGCCCTGAGCCTGCAAGCTGTTTCATGTACATAGAGCCTTGTGCACATGTGATGACCTCTCTCTTGGACAAAGGCAGAGAGTGAGACGGGGCTCTCTGTGGTGAAAAGCATGTCTATACAGGTTGCACCTCCCTAAATTGGGACTCTCTTGTCCAGCAATAACTGTGCCATACAGGTCACACCCTGGCTTCCACCACTCTTTTATGCCATGTGACACCCCCCCACAACACCATCCCAATGCCAAAGATCCCCCAAACCATCTGCTCTTTAGTATCCAGCCCTCTTGATGAACAGTTCTTAAGTTTACTGCACATCTTGAATGCTGCATGCAGATGTGGTCTGCTCATCTCAAAAAAAAATAGCTTGCCATTGGAAAAAGTTCAGACAACGGCAACAAAAATGACTAGGGGTTTGTAACAACTTGCCCCTATATGACAGAAGCTTGGGATGGATTAATAGATCATTACCTATTCTGTTCATTCCCTCGAGGGCACCTGGCATTAGCCACTGTTGGAGGACAGGATACTGGGCTAGATGGACCTTTGATCTGACCCAGTAGGGCCGTTCTTATGGCCTCTGCTGTAAACAAACATCGTTTTACTTTTATTACTAATAGCACTAAGGTGGCCTTGGAATCTCTGACTTCATTCTCCTGTTCATCCCCTTCCTCCATGGGCCTGGGGAGACCAGACTGCTTGCATTGGTCTTAGCTCAGCATACATTCAGCTCTGCACTGAGACAATGGCTATAATCACTTTTAGTACTTCACGGCTTCAGCAAGTCACCTGCAGGGGTTGGGATGATATATTTTTTCTGAGACACACTTGATCAGAAGACACAGTCTGGGTTGTCTTCTGAAGCATCAGTTTGGCCACAGCTGGCATCAGGCCACCAGACAGGCTGGACCAGTGTGCTGAGGAGGTACAAAGATATTGCTGAGTGTATACATCATAATGTCATAAAGACCAATCCAGGCCACATGGGCAGTGTTATGTGAGTCTTACAGTTCAGGTAGCCACAATATTCTTAGTCAGGTGTAGTCCAGGGGCACCAGAACAGGAGGTGGGGGGACAGACAGGCCGATGGGAGGGCTGCGGGCAAATGGGGCAATTGCCCTAGGACAGGCCCGCACAACTTGGAAAGTGATGAGGGCCATATTACTCCAAAGAAATCAGCTGCGGGCCGCAAGTAGGGATGCTCTCCCAAAAAATACCAAACACACGGTTAAAAATTTTTGTTGCGCAAAAAAACCCACCGCGTGTCTCCACTTGGCCCCCTGGCATTTGTCTCTCCTGCACCCTGCCCTTTGGTGTCCTCCCCTTTCTCCTGACCTGCCCCCCCTCTCCTCAGCACAAGCCCCTTCCCCTCCCCTACCTGGCTTCTGCCTTTTTTGAATCCGGCGGTCACTGGTCATGACGTCACAACGTCACGCCAGAGTCCTGGCGTCAGCCGGCGTCCCGCCCTCTGGCTCGCGCCTGCCCTCTGGCTCGCGCCCCACCTCCTCGCGCTGGAGCTGCACGCAGGCAGCCCGCCGGCAAGAATCGCTGCACTTCCCCCTCCGCAGCGGCGCTCCGCTCCTCCGCCCGGCCAGCGGATCGGATGGGCCCATGCTGCCCGTAGTTGTCACAGACCGCACAGTGAGCCCTTGTGGGCTGCATGCGGCCCTCGGGCTGTATGTTGTGCAGGCCTGCCCGAGGATCTGGTGTTTCTAAAGGGCCTGGAGCTCCTGGTGGCACTTTGAGCCCTGGGCCTTTTATAATGCCACTGGAGCACAGCACTCAGAGTGGCTCTCAGGGCTAGGGCGAGGCCCCCTTCTGCCTGAGACCCCCGCCTGTTCTGGGAGCATGAAGCTGGCTCTCCCCCACCTTGCCGTGGGACTGTCAGGTTCCCTGGGTGGTGGTGGTGGGAGTGATGGGGGCCATAGCCCCATCACTTTTACAAGCAGTAAAGGCAGTCAAGGGGGAAAATCTTGGGGGAAAGAGGCAGTGCAGGAGCAAAGTCACAAGGAGCTGAGAGTGGTATATGGGGGGAAGGGGCGGGGGCAGGGGCAGGAGCTTCTGTTGTTCTTGGCGTTGCCCCATTTCTTAGCTGGGGCCTCTAACATTGCATGTACCAGCACATGACAATGAATGGCAAGGAGAAGGAGGAAGGTTCCCAATCGTTAACCCAGCTACTATAGGCCAGCGGTTCCCAGCTGCCGGGCCGCGGACCCCTGCCTGCCAGGCCGTGGCAGATTGCCAGGCCTCGCTCCCAGCTGGGCTCCTCTGGGGAGCCCAGTAGTGTTCCCTCCAAGGTGCGCACTCGCACCAATAATTTGAGGCCCGCCCGGCTGCTTTGGGGCAGGGCCACGTGGCGGGCGCCCTGGCTCTAGCTTCAGCCGGTCCCCCAGGCCAGCGGGCAGTGGCTGTGCGGCAGGCAGTGGCCCCGGCCGGGGCTAGAGCTGCGGGGTGGGGGGGGTCCCGTCGGCGGGGCCCATGTGCGCGGGGAGCTGCCACAGGACGAGCCGCCAGCACCGAGGAGGAGGCTGGAGCTGCATCGCTGGCCCCGTGCACACCGAGCGCGGATCCTGCCAGGCCGCCCCGTGCAGGGGTGAGTGCAGCTCCCACCCGCGCCCTGCCCTGACCGGCGGGGAGTCCCGGGAGCTGCTGCGTCCGGCCCGAGTCGGGGCGCCCCTCGGCCCGGCAAACGCCTCCCCGCGTGGGGCGCTCCAGGCAGCCTCCTTCCCCACTGCCCGGCCTCGGGTGCTGAACTGGGGGTGTCTTAAGGGGTGGGGGCTCTAAGCGGCGGGGACTTAACACTGGGGGGGGGGACACCGGGGCGTCTGGGTGGGCAGCTGGCACTGGGAGGCTCCGGAGGTGGGGCTAGTAGTGGGGCCTGCGGGAGCTTGGCGGGTTGGGCGCAGTAGGGCTCTGGAAAGAGGAGGCTGGCGTTGGGGGATCTCTAAGCCTTAAGGGGTGGGAGGGCTGGCGGAGCTGAAGCTCTGGGTACTGGAGCTTTTGGTGGCTGGGTAACATTTTATTTGCATATTCATTATTTGTATAATGAATATGCGGATATGCAAACAAAATGTTACCAGTCTACCAAAAGTTTGTGAATGGGTTTGCCAGTCCCTGATATAAAAAAGATTGGAAGCCTTTGCTATAGGCTACTTTGCTGTGCTGTTACTAGGATGTCTGGGAAAACTGATGTTAACAAAGCTCTAACTTGTCTTTAAGCACAACTGAACAGACAAATTAGTTGTGTGAGAATGCTCATGGCAGGGAGACCTTAACCAGACTTTGACTGCTCCATGAACCCAGATGGCATTATACCTTTCAGAGCCCAGTGAAAGCACATTCAAAGCCACTGCTGAGCTGTGCTGAAGATGTCTGTTTAGATAAGGAGCACATACATATTACTGGGTTCCAGCTGTGAACTGAAAATATTATATTATCTTTTTAGTCGCTTCTATTCTAGAACAAATTTAACCCACAGCAACTCTCCAAAGGGTCATAAGGGCAGTTACATTGTTATATAGAAAGCCCACCCAACACACTGGGGAAGTAACCGTTTGAAATGTTTATAACAATGTGAGATGGCATCTCCATCAGAAATACAGATTCATTAATTTTTATCAACATATGATGCTGTTCCACAGATCTTATAATACAATGAGTTAACTCCATACAGGTAATGAAGAATTATCCCTAAATGCATCTGTATCCAAAGGAAATTATCTCTTTTTAAATGTGCGCGCTACATATGCAGGGACAAAACAAATATGTTTTGTCACAATAATTTATCTAAAATGTCCAGATTCTTAAGTAGATCATCAAACTAAACTATTATATTTATATTATTACATATATATATATGTGCAGGAAAAATAGCAATATTTTCTATTCTTTTAACTGACAACTCATATATATGACCCCATAAGAGGATTATCAGAACACACATGCATGAGTAAAATTAAACTTGTATATGAAACTTTAGCAGCTGAATTTTTAAAATTTAGAGCCCTTAATACTGCATTCATGTATATTTTGTATATCTGAATATAGCATTATGCTTGGACCCATTGTTTCATTTTTAATTATTTAAATATTTGGCATTGCAGTAGATGCTAGGTGGCATTTAAACAGACTCCTGATTGTTTTCATTAAATGTGGTCCAGTTCATAAATGTGGTCCATTTGACAGTCCAAGAAGGAGTCTTCTGTTGGAGGAGTACAGTTAAGATGTAAGTGCTGTGATGAGGGGAGAACAGATAGCTGGGTAGAACCTTTTTTATGTTTACCTTTCTTTCTGGAACTGCGGGTGCTGCAGGTCATGACAATGGATACAGAGGGATCTTCATGGGATTTGTCTATTTTGAGAGTCATTATGAGCAAACTACTGTTTCCTTAGACCGGGGATACTCAACATGCAGCCCAAGGGCCGCATGCAGCCCGTGGCCTGTTTGTTTGCAGCCTGCAGTGTGGTTTGTGTTTACTTGGGGCTCAACATGTGGCCCGTGGGTGGGATCCTTTGCACATGGCCTCCACTGAGAACATGCTCCACAGCAGCGAGGCTTCACCCCACTTGGGAGACTATTGAAAGATGCAAGCAGATGGGATGGCTGGAACAGAAGGTGTTTCTAGCCCCTAGGGAGGAGGTGCCAGGATCACTGGGGCATTGTGGGAAGTGCTGGCTGCTTAGCCTTATGGGCAGAGCCTGAGAGGTGATGAGTGGCTTACACTGGCCACGTTTGGCTCAGGCGCCATGGCTTAAAGCTTAATCTTTGTATTCATGCCTGTCAGTGCGAAAGAAGCTATTTGCATATATATTTGCACGTATACGCAACCACACTTAAGTTGAGGCCCTCGGCATGTACTGTAAGTATCATTGTGACCTCCGGGCTTCCAAAGTTGAGTAGCCCTGCCAGACTATCCTCCAAATCAGCATTATGCAAGATTTTCACTGCAACCATGATCATCTGTGTTACATCAAATCAGGGAGATACTGTATGGACATTCAGGAAAGAACCCACAGATTGTCAGTTTTTGTGACTAACAACTAGAGGTGTAAGACACACAGGGTGAGCTCTTAAGTCTCGCTTCACACCCTTTACACTGAGGGAAAGGAATGGAGTAGCATGAAGGGGCCCTAACAGCCACAAGCACTGCCTTTCAGGTCTGCCAATCCTTGGCATAGGGAAGCATGCTGAAGGTGGGGAAGGACATGCCACAGGTAGGGGCACAACACAGTGCTGTGGTGATTCTGAGCAGTGCTGCAGCCCATAGAGCAACCCAGGAAGACTGTTATGGCTTAAAGCCAGGGTGTGCCACACTAGCACCACCCGCACGTCCTGGCTGTCAGTTCTGTGCTGTGCGTCTAGTGGCACAGCTGAGAATCTCACCTCTTGTTCCAACAACACTTAGATAACAAATGAATCTTCTACGGAAAGGGATAAGTAGAAAATGGCACCTTCTAACACACCACCTCCAGGCAGCAGCCTTCCAGTAATGACTGTTGTGTTAAGTCAGGAAGCAAACACAACTATTTATAAGAGTTGCGGAGCCATGAGATTGTTACCAGAACCTGTTCCAGCTCTCACATCATCAACAGAATTGTTAACAAAGTTTGAGTGCAGGCAATGTTCCTAGCTTGAGTTCAGATTCCTGTTGCAGGGCTGGCAGCTAGCTAAAAACATCTTTTTTTTTTCCTAGTAAATTGTGCACAAATACATAGTGACAAACCAGTGATCTTTACGGAGTCACTTTTCAGCATAAAACTCACTGTGGAGTCCCGTAGTCTGGGTTAATTATACTATGTGTCAAATGTGTAAATTAGGAACACAAATTTGGAAGCCCCTCATATAACAAGGTCAGTGTCGCAGTAGGATGTATGGATACGCTGACCATCTGTCCTGGAAAATCCGGGACAGTTCCGATTTTTAATCTGTCCCAGTGAGGCATTGAAATCCCCTGAAAAGCCCAGAGACTCCAAACACAGCTGCGCACTGGTGTTTTCCCTTCCCCTCCTTCGCTAGGGAAATAGGAGTCAGGGACACTTCCTGCTCAATAGGAGCAGCAGGAGGCGGTGCCTGTTGGTAGTGCAGAAAAGCAAGTGATTTGCAGGGGGGAGGGCACAGGGAAGCAGTGCGGGGCTTAGCTGGGCTGCGGGGGAGGCACTGGGAACCCAGGCACAGGGCTCAGCTGAGCTGTGGAGAATGGAAGGAGGTGCAGAAAACAGACAGGGGGCTCAGCTGGGCTGCGGGGGATAGAGGAGGCACAGGGAACAGATGGGCGGCTAGCTGGGCTGCGAGGGGGGCACAGGGAACCAGCGTGGGGCTCAGCTGGGCTGCTGGGAGGAGGTTCCAGGAAGCCCAGAGTGTGTGTGTGGGGGGGGGGGGGGGCGGCGGACAACAGCGGGGGCCTGAAATGACCTCCCCTGGTCTGGAAAAATCCCTCATCTGGGACCAGTCAGGTTTCGAGGGTGCCGGACTAGGGCTGTTAAAGACTAGTCGACTATCCGATAAGCATTTGCTTATCGGATAGTCTTTTGACTAGTCGATATCACCTCCCCCCCTTGCTGCTTGTATGAGATAGGGGCAGCAAAGGGGGAGGGAAGGGTACTTCAAAGTGGCAGCGCCGCACAGCTGTGTGGCGGGCTGCCCCTTTAGAACGCTGCCTCTGCGCAATTCAAAGGGGCAGCCCTGGAGCCTGGGGTCAGCTGGGGACTCCCCCAGCTGATCCTGGGCTCCCCACAGCATTTCCCTGGAACCCTGGATCAGCTGAGGAGCCCCAGCTGACCCCGAGCTCCTAGCAGCATGTAGCATAGCATGGAGCCCGGAGTCAGCGGGAGACTGCAAGTCCCCCGCTGACCCCGGGCTCCATGGCTTTGAAATGCACAAGAGCCCCCGCTGGGGACTCCTGTGCATTTCAAAGCTGGCACACTGCGTGCAGCCCAGAGTCAACGGGCCTTCCCACTGGCCCCGGGCGGTACGCAGAGTTCCGCATTCCTCCTCTGAAATGTACAAAGAGCCCCTGCGATGGAAAATTCCATCGCCTAGTCAGTTAACCGCATTTTAACATCCTTATGCTGGACCAGGAAGGTCCAACCCCTACCCCCAGTCTGCTCCTGCACCCTCCCCCTTGATTGGACACCTTATCCCCACCCTGGTTCTGCATCCACCATTGCTCCTGCACCCTCCCTCCTGGCCACACACTGCACCCTCCCTTGCTCCCGCTCCCTCTGTCTGGCCAGACACCCTACTCCCAGCCTACTTCTGCACCCTACCTCCCACCCAGGACTTGTAACCTCTCCCCCTTCTGCACCCCACCCCCTCCCATATCCTGCACCCCACCCCTATACCACTCACTGGCAGCCCTGTCCCACACACTGAACCCCTCATTTTTGTCCCCACCTCAAAACCTAAGGGTGTCCATAAAATTTAATAGAAAAGAAAATCTGGCCAATGGGAAGCCCTGAACCTCAGTCCTCCCTGTTCCTTCCCTTCGCCCCAAGGAGCGCCAGAGGAGTGAGGCATCTGAGTTGGGGGGCCGCCTGAGTGATGGTTGGGGGTTTTTGTTTCTCACTTGTGTGGTCCCTGACTGATTTTTTTTCTGTGTGTCAGTGGCCCCCAACCCAGAAAAGGTTGCCTCCCCCTGCCATAAATAAAGAAAACATTGAAACCTTTTGTGCTGGACATAAATTAATATTTTACTTTATTTAAAATGAAGCGTTTTAACTTTCTCATGTTAGTTTAATCTGATTAATCATTTAAATGAAACCATTCTCCCCAGCTGCAGCACTAGCAAAATGGCTCAGGCATAATTATGTAATTAACCGTGAGTTTCCATTAGCAACTGGTGGTCCATGGAAAGGTTTACATTGAGCCAAGTGGTCCACAGGCCAAAAAGTTTGAGAACCACTGAAATAGAGGCACCCCCAGCCTTTCCCTCCGAGAGGCTGCCGCAGGCTCCCTGCTGCTCCATAGGAGCCCACAGAGAGATCGGTTCTGTTACCCCGGAGGTGAAATCACTCTGTCACTCCGGTGTGGATGATGGACACATGTCATGGCCACAGAAAGGCAGGATGTATCATCTCTCTACCGAGGGTTGTCATGACGTGTGTGTCTGGGTGAACAAGCTCTTTGTGAGCTCTGTGAAGAGGTGAGATGTTTTGACTTCCAGTTTCAAGGGATTTGTTCTTCTGTCTTTGGGCTTCACGTTGTCTACAACTGAATGGAGTTACCTGTGACAACGCATTTCTGAGTTGTTTAACTTTGTGTGTCAGAATCTGTGCTAAAGACCCCACATCCAGTGAGAGAACGCACGCTGTCAGAAGTAGTAAATTCAAAGGCTCTCCAATTTTTTTCAAAGATCGCCTCTACCAGGCAGTGGGGCTTTTACTGATTGGTCCCTTATATATTTGAAGGGTGACTAAGGGTATGTCTACACTTGCACCCTCTTTCGAGAGAGGAATGCAAATGAAGACATTCGAAATTACAAATGAAGCTGGGATTTAAATATCCCGTGCTTCATTTGCATATTTGTGTTATGGCGCTATTTCGAAATAACAGTTGCTGTTAAGACACGGTTATTTCGAGAGAAAACCCCTCTCAAAATAACCCTTATTCCTCACACAATGAGGTTTACCAGTTATTTCGAGAGAAGGGTTTTCTCTCGAAATAACCGCGTCTTAACAGCTTCTGTTATTTCGAAATAGCGCCATAACACGAATATGCAAATGAAGCACGGAATATTTAAATCCTGGCTTCATTTGCAATTTCAAATGTCTTCATTTACATCCCCTCTCTCAAAAGAGGGTGCAAGAGTAGACATACCCTACATGTTAACTTGATCTTCTTAGCTAATGTCAACAGATTGCTTTGGGCCCAATCCTACCTTAAAATTTAAATTTGATCAGGCTCTTTGTAAGCAGGTTGGGAAGTGGTCTCATTTGGCAATTATTATTAGGTATTATTTACATAATATAGGCATTGCCATATTGACATATACATTTCTCAGTAGCTTTACACAGGGGCGGCCCTAGACTAGCTGCCAGCAACTGGCGCCCTAGGCAAAGCATGCAATCGGTGCCCCCACCTCCAAACCCCTCAATGATATTGCGCCACCATTTGGCGCCCCATTTAACTTGGCACCCTAGGCGACCGCCTAGTTTGCCTATATGGACGGGCTGCCCCTGGCTTTACATGTAAAATAGCCCATTAATCTCCATGGGAAATGTACCTGGTGGGGAGGGTTAGTGACATGGTCTTCTCCACCATGTAATTGTCATGGTTAGTTCAGTATTGTCATTTTGTATTGTGGAAATGGAGGGCACTTGATAGTTTTGCAGTAACTTCAAAAAATGCAGTTGCAGTACATCTCATTAGGGATGTAAATTCCATTAATCAGTTAACCAGTTAATGTTATGTTACAATAGGGCTACCACTGGCTCCCAGCCCCCTCCAGAGCAGCCTCTGTCCACAGCAGGCCGGACTCCCCATGGAGAGAGGCTGCTCTGGACACTGGCATAGTCCCTCCCTGTAGGGCCCCCAAGTTCGGACAAGAGCAGCCCCTATCTGCAGCGGGCACTCTGCAGGACTGGAGCAGCCCCCTGGCTGCAGCAGATGGGGAGCTACTCCAGCCCCCTCTGATTACCAGTTAATTGGAACCGGTAAGCATCATCCGTTAAGAGGACTAAGGAAGTTGTCCCATGAAATTGTGAAAGAGTTCTGGATGATTCCCAGGCCTTGAGTCAAATGGGGCTGCATCTACATTGCAGAGTAATAGGTCTTGGATCCTGGATCTCATCTTGAATCGAGGTTGGATCCCTAGTGCTGCAGTGTCCTGAAACCCCGGGTCTGGAGACTGGATTAATGCAACTGCAGTATAGCTGCATGGGAAGCTCCTATAGTGCCCAAACCCAGCCCTATTGGATGGTGGGAGTTCTTAGAGGGGGGCACATGACACCCTTTACTTCTGCTCATGTGTCCATTTTCACCCCAGAAGTACTACTGCCAGGAGTGGGACTTCCTGTGGCAGTTGGGCAGGGCCTAAGGGGTCATGGGCATGGCTAGTGGTGTCAGGGGGTGTGGCTAATGTGTCCCTATTTTTGATTCAGAAAATATGGTCAATGTATATATGGGGAGAATATGGAGAAGAGGGGTTTGTTAATGATTTCCCTCGGGTTCCTCACACATGAATGTCTGTAGCAGTGAGATACAGGCCTGCATGCCAAGGAGGAAAAGAAAGTAAAATACGGGGCTGTGTCTACATTGGCACCCTTTTTCGAGAAAGGGATGCTAATGAGACCAGTCGCAATTGCAAATCCGCGGGGGATTTAAATATCCCCGCGGTATTTATTACATTGCCGCTTTTTCCGGCTCGGGGCTTTGCGGAAAAAGCGCCAGTCTAGACTTGCAAGTAGGCATAAGAGATCTTGCGGAAAGGGTTTATTTTCCGCCCAAGATCGTCTAGACTGGCGCTTTTTCGGCGAGCGGCAGTTTGTAAACAAAAAATGAGGAGTATACGTATCCCCGTTTGCATTTGCGACTTCTGGTCTCATTAGCATCCCTTTTTCCAAAAAGGGTGCCAATGTAGACACAGCCCTGTAGTTTTGTTTTTTAGAGGCGGAATCTGGTTAACTGAAATGTGTGTTGTAGGGCACACAGTAAAACATATTTATTTACAATGACCATAGGGTTAGCCATCAAACCCAGATGTTTCTGGAACAATGAAAAAAAATCCACCAAAGACGAAGAAACAAAACAAGCATCTTGAAATCATGCTACTAACCCAGTTGAATCAAATGTGATTCTACACGTCCGTAATATTAAAACCACTGAATATAGCTCTAGAACAGGTATACCAAACCATCCCTTTTCAGAGTGGACCCCAAAGTGCAGTCAGTCAGCCAAGCACAAAATCCTACTCTTCCAAACAAGAAGGAAATTGTGCAACAGTCAGGTTTAACTCTGAGTGGGAAAAAAAAATAGCTTCTTTTCATCCACCAAAGAGAAGTCATAGTCTCAAGATTGCGGCAAGTTGCAAATATGCCCTTCCAGCTCTTGTTGTTTGGCCTCAGAATGCTGGGTATGTAGCCAGATTTCTTGCTACAACTAATATGCTTTATAAATTGAGCAACATATCCACATTTGTCTTGCCTTTTAAGATAATGTCAGGGAAAGGAGCAGCTAGTAAGACAAGGTGGGAAGAGACAATATCTTTTTTGGAACAACATCTGTTAGGCTAGGTCTACATTACAGCTTTTTCCGATTTTTGGGAGGGAGGAGAGGGAGAGGCTTTTCTGAAATTTGGCCTGTCTATACTGGGCCAAATTTCAGAAAATCCCCCTCCCTCTTTCAGAAGATCCTGTCTTCCTCATGGAATGAGGAAGACAGGGCTGCCGAAAGACTGCATTTGCACTTCTGCAAAAAAAAAAAAAAAAAAGTGGAAGAGCAAATGCTTTCCCTTGACGCAGCAGAGTTTTTCCGGGATACTGCTGGTATCCTGGAAAAACCCTGCAGTGTAAACATATCCTTAATGAGAGAGAGAGACAGACCAGCTTTCACGCTTACACAGAGCTATGTTTCAGGTCTGGGAATGGTACTCTGCTTGACCCAGCTAAATGCAAGGGAGACCAGATTGTTTGGCATAAGTAGTTAACACACAGGCTAAGCTGAGACCTTGCAAAGTGAAGTGGCCGGTTATACAGCTGCAGTCTTAGGACCAAAAAAAGGGGTGGTTAGTGGGTCACAGATTGTTGTAATGAGTCATAAATCCAGTGGCTTTATTAAGGCTATAAGTTTTAGTGTCTAGCAAAGTTATGAATTTTTAACTTCCAGGCTTGTCTATGGAAAGTGTTGTGCAGGTTTCCTGTGAGGATGAGGAACGATAGGTGAGAGAGAATGATGGCTCTGTGAAAAGTGCTCCCCCAGAGGTGATACGGTATTTCTGTCTTTTATCATTTTTCTGTGTGAGTATATTCAAGAGTGGTGAGATTGTCTCCTCTCACCCACATACTTGTTATTGGGGCTTTACAGGACTGGATGAGGTACACCACATGTTGTGATAGGTATATGGAAGATTCATGGATCTTGAAAGGTATGTTGTGGGCGGGCGGGAGGTTGCACGGATCATCACAGCAGTGGAGATATGTCTTGTTGCTTTCTTCTTAAATCCCCAGAATTCACTGTCTTTATGCATGGGCAGGCTAATCCTGATGGTTTATTTTTTCCTCTCTGCTCCTTTCCTGCTGATTCCCTATGTAAACGGGGCTTTCGCTGTGATCAGATACAATGCTTACTCTACCTGCTTGACATCCTTTGTCTGATTCAAAACTCTTGTCACTGCTGCCTTGTACACAGACTTTTGAAATGTATTTTCAGTATATATACACGACTTCTTAAATATCATCTATGCATTCGTTTCAGCCATCATTAGTGGATAAATTCACCACCACCAATGTCTCAAGCAGGCTCATTTTGTCAGTGAATCTTCTGCCACATGCTACCATTGGGTATCTCTAGTGAGACCTTAAGCAACCATATTTTAGATTTTAACTTCTTTATAAGTCCAAGCAAACTGGCTCAAGAGAGATTGAAAACAATAACTTTAAGCAATTGCTTTTAATATTCTAAACTTGTCCCATTTGGACCAATCTAATCAAACAGAAGTAACAACCCTCTGTAAGGCGCCTTAAAGCCAAGTGCATCCTTGGAAGTATGAAAAATATGCTAGCTGCTCAAGAACTTCATTAAATAAATGTAATAAATAACATGGCAATTTGCATTGTTCTTTGATGTAATTGCTAAGCTCCAACTCTAGTCTGTGATACTGGCTTGTGAGAGTGGAACACACAAAATCTACTAGGCTGGCCCCCGCCCCCCCTCAGCTCTGGTGTGTGAGGGAAATGTGGGGAGTTTCTTTTCCTCAGTCAGGGGCCATGTCAGTGAGGGTTTATTTTGTGGGGGAAGGGGGTTCTGTGGGTCAGTGGCCCCCGACCCAAAAAAGGTTTCCCACCCCTGCTGTACGTAGTACACATGATTGATTATATCTCTTTCTGAGTAAAAGCTTCAGAGGGGTAGCTGAGTTAGTCTGTAACAGGAAAAACTTAAAAAACAACGAATAGTCTAGCAGCACCTTAAAACCTAACAAAACATGTAGATGGTATCGTGAGCACAATCCACTTCTTCAGATGACATCTGAAGTAGGTTGCGCCCACGAAAGCTCATGATACCATTTACATGTTTTGTTAGTCTTTAAGGTGCTGCTAGACTATTCATTGTTTAAGTTCTGAGTAGTGAGTTGTTGATTCATGTGGTTCTAGGTAAATTAATACATTGTTGATTGGTTAAGACTAAGCAAGTGTACTAAGTTGGAAAATACTGTTAAAGTTAACAGCGGACTTGAAAAAAATCCAGCATTGTAATTGGTGAGCTAACACTCCCTGGACTCAATAAAAGGGGTTGTTGGAGCTCAGTTACTCAGTGCACCATGCGCAAGATAAAATTCCAAAGGCAACTGAAGTTCGCCTGCTAGATTCTATTCTATAAAAGCAAATGTAGTTTGTTAGATTTCAGCTTTCAAATCTAACCAGTGCCCTGGCAAATTCATGAACTGGGTTTATCTGCTTCTCTTGTATGACTCAATCCCTACACACCACAGCCATGTTCTCAGGAAATTCTTCATGCTCCTCTGTTCCCCGCTCACAATGGCTGTTGACTCACGGGCCCTGTGTGTGCCTCAGCTCCACTTCCCATTGTCAATGTTGCCTCAGTTGCCCCAAACCTACATAGCCATACATTTCCCAAAGAACCATAAGTTCTTAGCCCCTCTGCCAGTGCCCATCTCCTTGCCTATTCCCTATGTGAGGAATACATCTCAATTCACCAAGGGCACATCTACATAGCAGAGCTAACGCCAAAATAAGTTACACAACTTGAGCTACGTCAACTGCGTCGCTCAATAGCCTAATTCCACTTTTGGCGCAGTCTACACAGCAGGGTGGCCGAGAGAGAGCACTCTTCCTCCAACTTCCCTTACTGCTCATAAAAATGAGGGTTATAGGAGTCGGAGTAAGAAGTCCTCCAGCTTGACAGTATTTTGACATTGACATTTTAGCTTGCTGTGTAAACGCGGACTATGTTATTTTGGAATAACATCAGTTATTCTGAAATAACACTGCTTGTAGACGTACCCCAAGTGACTGCCCTCCTAACCTTAACGTCCCTGCTCAAAGACTCACTTCAACAGTACCCAAAAAGAGAAGAGCCAAAGGAGGGGAAAACTTTTTGACGCTGTGTGTCCTGAATTCTCAATTTCTATTGGCTAGTAAGTTTTCGGGGGCATTGTGTAGCAAGACCTACATTACCACTGCTTTACAGGAAACAACACACAATGTAGGTTCTGCTAGTGCACAACCCTAGGAACTCTTTTATTTTCAATTACCCTTCTAAACCCAGCATTATCAGTACTCTTGTTCAGATCACTCCCCGTGGAGCAATACTGTCACCTGCTCTCTTCACCCTTCCTCTTCTGGGTTCATTTGCTATCACATGACATTGCTGGAAATAGAGCATTGATACATCAGGGAATCTCGGTGCCCCCCTCTGTTAGAGAAGGACATGTCTCTTGGCATGCTTTAACTACTGGAGCTGCTAATCTGGGGAGAGGGGTTGGAGTGGGAGGGGAATAAAGGTCAAACGTACATCCCTTTTCTAATGTCTTTTATTTTTTATATGTAATACTAATACAAAATAATTTGTACAAAGGCTAAAATAGGTATTGCATAGAAGGAACACCGGTGTGAACGTAACCTGGATGGAATGGCACATTAGGTTCTACTATCTACCACACATACAACAAATGTTCTGGGTCTGCAAATGTATTTCTGATATAAAAATATCTCCATGTTTCACACAAGAGCTAACTGATGAAGCCAACAAATTAAGATTAAAAGGAAATTATTTCAGGACGTGAGCTGTGCTTTTTTTGCATTCTGCTTCTCACCAATTCCCTTTTACACACAGACCACATTGCCAGAAATAGATTTGTTGGGAAAATGTCCTTTTTCTCCTTATCTTTATTCCAGTAAATCACAGTGTCTCTGACACAATACAAATGATATGTTTAATTTGTGTAAATGTATGGCATCAAAAATACTAGGTGGCTGAATTACATTACACTCCGCTTGTGACTTTCAAATGTGCATTTCAGCATATTATTCTACTACAGATACATAGTTGGAGCTCAGTTACTCAGTGCGCCATGCGCAAGATAAAATTCCAAAGGCAACTGAAGTTCGCTTGCGTACAATTGTGACTTGACATTAACACCTATTATTCCACCTACCAATGGACAAAGAGTGCACTTTATTCACACCAGCACTAACATAACTATATCAGTATCAGGCAATGTCACTAAATGTTACCAAATTGATACTTAGGTGCTAAAGGCACCTTTCTTTTTTCTCTGTGGTGTATCATCTTCAGTTTCTCAGCTCCATTGTGTGTCCCCTTTAACACTGCCATGACAAGGGGTAACTCATTTTTCAGTGATTTCCAAGATCCACCTACTCTTGAAACCCCTTGTAACACTAAGATGAACACTCAAAATTAAGGACTCGTCCCTCCACGCCCCCCCCCCCCAAAGAGTTACGTAATTCATGGACAATTTACTGTAAAGCACTGATTGCCACCCCAACCCTCCATCCCTAGCCAAGACCCCATTACATGCATTTTGGGATGAAGTGTTGAAGCTGCGGACAGCCAGTGCCATGTTGGGGACCGGCTGTGGCTGAGGCTGCGTTGTGGGGCAGACAGTGATTCCAGGCCTAGAACATGTGGTTGGCTGGGCAAGTTGCTGCTGTGGCATGTTGAAGCTGCAGGCGGTCAGGTTGTGTACTGGGGATGTTGAAGCCATGGGCCGCCTGGGGATTGAAGAGTTGAAGCCGTAGGCCGCCTGGGGATCAGAGGGGGGCCGGGATGTTGAACCTGCAGGCCAGCGAGTTGCTGCCATTGGGGGTTGAAGCCAGGGGTTGGGTATGCATTGCATATCCTGAAAAAACTATTGCTCTTTGCATATGCATAGAGCTGACTGAAAAAACTATTGACAATCTCCTGCTTCTCCCACGTGCACTAATTATTCTGAGGCAGCCAAAGCCAGAGGGAGGAAAAAAGCAAAGCCATCAAACCAGTACATTTTTTAAAAAAATACAGACATCTGGACAGAAGAAAAAATTGATTCTCAGCAACTAATGGCAGTTCCTAAAAAAGCAAAGTTGGATGTTTGCTCATTTCAGCCTTCTTGGATAAACCAATAGGGTTTTGTTCAACATAAAGACCGTGCTGTTTGTGCTCTGTGTTGTGAGTGTTTGCTGCATATCAAGTGTCCGGCGACATCTGCAGACAAAGCATGAGAAACACTTCAAGGATGAGGCAGACAAGGCTGAGTCAATCAAATGGGCAATTGAGATACGAAAAGCAAAGCATGGGCAGGTTAAGACCTGCTCAAGGAAATGGATAGTGAATACAAGGACATTCCGCTTCACAGTAATGTTCATTGGTTAAGCCATGAGAAGGTCTTGACACGCTTTGTGGACTGTCTTGATACACTCAAGATCTTTTTGTCAGAAAAAGGTCAAAACTACCCCAAACTGGATGATGACAAATGGCTCATGCAACTGATGTTTCTAACTGACATCACAGCGCAGCTAAATGAACTCAATCTCCATCTGCAGTGTGCAGGCCATACTATTATGGATGTTTTTGAAACATGAAAGGCATTTGTTGCAAAATTTGCCGATTTTTTCTCAGGTCATTGACACCTCGACTTTCCAATATTCCAACATTTTAAAGAAGTATTGAAACATCGCACCATCAGTGTTGCTGAAATTAAAATGTACATGAAAGAACATGCATCAGAATTTTCTGTCAGTTTTCAAGATTCCCATGTTCTGGCCTGATGTTTTCCTTTTTAATGAAACCAGACCATTTTTCTGCTAGTGACATGGATTCAGCAGTGTTTCAGTGGCTGGGTGTTGAGGATTTTGAAATGCAGTTCATTGAATTGTAATGCTTAGACTTATGGACCTCGACGTTTAGGGATCTGTATCACATACTTGAGGCTACCGAGACAGATCATAGGGTCTTTATCATGGCCTGTTGAAAATCCCTGTCTGTGAAATTTGACTGCTTGAAGAAAATGGCATTTTCACTGCTCTCAGCCTTTGGCACTACATACCTCTGTGAACAGATATTTTCACATATGAAGACTGTTCTTTGTCCATCCCAGAGCTGGTTAATGACTGAACACTCAGAGGCTTGTGTGCTGCTTAAAGTATCAAAATACGAGCCTGAGATTGGAGAAGTCAGCAAGGCCAAGGATCAAACTAAAAGGTAAGATCTGCATCTTTATTTATTTATTAATGATGCTGCTGTAAGTAGGACTATTATTGACTTTAAAAAGTATCACCAGCACTTGGACCCATACATAGAGATGAATAAGTTAAATCTCGGCACTCCACCTTTGAAAGGTTGCTGACCCTTGTTCTAGACCAAGGGCGTCAAAGATCTAACAGTGCTATTTTAATTAAGATTGGAGAGCAAAGAGAGATTACCCAAGACTCCCAACACGTCTTCCAAAAAAAGACAAAGAACTTAATTTATTTATAACTTGCAAAGTAAAAAACAGGGGGAATGCTCCCCAAAGAAAATCAAAAAGCATTTGTGCTCTTCTTTATACAAGCAAAAAAGGGTTCCAAGCCCTTTTCCCCTCCAAACATATCCTGTGGTGGGTCACTTATTTTTAACCTCTCTGGGTGCCTTAATGTACAGCAATTTGGAGCCATTTCTTGTCAAGTGAAACAAAGTGATCAGAAATCTCATCAATGGCAGGACTGGTCACTGTCTTTAACTTTGCTCACAACAGCTGTTTTAGGAGCTCCTGTCATGATTGCTTTAAGCATATAATTTCAAGGCACTCACCCTGCTACAGTCAAAAGTTAACGATTTGACAATCCCATGCTAGAAAACTGTCTGACTTAACTTTTAAAAGTGTTTTGTTTCATTTTCCCGAGGCTTAGAGCCTGAAAATACCACGCACCATCAACTGTCCTTGAAGTCAGTGAAACTGGGAACATGCACCAGCTAACAACTTAAGCACTTTACTAAGACCTTTCCTCAGACCTGTAGTGCTGAATCTCTGAACCTTAGCCTCTTACTCTCATTCTTATGAGCTCTCTTATTTCCCATACAGAACCTATCCCTGTTACATGTGGTTGTTTTCTCCAGCAACCATTGTACTTCACCATGGAAATAAAATGCACTCTGGCCTTGTTTTTATTAGGAATATAGGTAAGCATAACGAGCTAGACTGAGAAAATAGCCCTGGTTTCTGGACATTATGCACCCAAGATTTGAAAGCCACATGCTTGGAAGTGTAAGCAGTTACCTTTTGTAAAAGAAAAAACCCTTTTCCCTCTTGATACACACTCTCCTGCTGTAACTCTTGCCTGTTAGAAATCAAAAAAGGTATCAACCAGATTAAGCTTCTCTACAGTTTAAGCTTATATATAAAAACTTGGGTGCAAAAAGCACAACAAAATATCATGTATGCAAAATTCTAAAATGACAGTTTTTAAAAAGAAACAAAACTTTGATACAGTTGAACTGAGCTTCAATGATATATATATATATATATGCATATATAAATACAAATCAACATTTGTATACACTTAAAATACTTTTACTCAGTATCAGTTTTTATTTAAAACATGCTAAAAATGTGTTGTTAAATAATCAAAGCAATGTTTTGAAAAATGCACAGACAGCCATCCACCAATGCAAGCAAAAAAGTGCATTTTTAAACAAGATTTATATCCCTTTCACTAAACAGTTAAAGGACAATTAGTATCTTCTCTGATATATACCCACAGATACAATCTAATGATTTTTTTTTTTTATGGCTGGCTTTTGTCACCTTAAGAACAGTATTGCTTTTTCTTTGTTTTCAAAACATAGGTTTTCCATTACATAGTTTGATACTCAGCTACTGTGCTATAATGCTAATTGTCTACTTAATTTGCTTAATTCCCTTTCCATAGTCAGCTAAAGTGAGACTTGACAATACTGTTTGTGTAATTATCTCTGTTAATACTGTACTTAAAATGCGAAAAGAATTCATGAAAAAAGAAATTTTCAATAGCAGATCATAAAACATAATCAAGTAATTCTACAAAAATACATGTTAAGGGAAGGCAAAATAGCTTAATTTTCACTATGTATTTTGCCTTCGCAGTTACTTGTATATATTCACTTTGATTTGATTTTTTTTTTTTTTTTTTTTACAAAAACCAACCACAGATTAAAATTTAAGATTTCAACAGGTACCACTATGCGACTTCAGAAGGATTAGCATCTGGCCTTGCTTATTTTTCCACCCATCTGTGTTTGTCTGAGAGAGAAAACATTGGTATTTTACAAGAGAAAGAGAAACAACCCTACCATAAAAAAAGTAGAGCTATTAATTAAAGATACACATTTTTTTAAAATGCAAACATTCAAAACTTGTCTTTTTTAGAAACTTTGGAGAGTATTTTATGCATAGCAGCTAAAATGCTTAGTGCCAGAGCTCCCATTCTTGACACAGAATGTCTCAAACAGAGCTCAGACACACATGGTCCCAATTTTAGTTACAATTAAAGTAAACCAGGTTTTTTTGTCTTTTTTATTTCCCCCCTCTTCATTCCTCAAGTCTTTGAAAGGAAATATGAATGAAACATCAGTCACCAATATGGCCAGTGGAAGAATATATACAACGAAACAGCTATTTCAGAAGGATTGTATAATCCTGCACCAATAACATGTGCATTAGAGCCAACTTTTCCAACCTTGAATGCCTAAAATTAAAAACCTAATTCTGCAGTCTAGGCATGTGAAAATATGTGGCTTGATTTTTCAAAGAGGCTGAGCCCCTTTAGTGTCACTGACTTCTGTGCACACTGTAGGTAGGAGCTCAACCACTCTGAAAGTTACCTAAATATATGACCTGCCTAAATATCAATGCAGTTGCCTTTTGGTAGGCATCCAAATTTGAAAATGGTGGACTAGAGTCTCAGAGCCTAATTCTCACTTACATAAATGCCCCTTTTCCTCTTTACACTTCAACAGCTAGCTGAGCCCAGTGGGTAATAAATTAGCTTTAAAATGTATTTTTTAAATGACCAGTCTAAATATTCAATTTTATAGTAAACTTCTGACTACAATAAAACGAGCGTCCACAAAATGACTGAAGTTTCATTTTCATTCATACTTTCCTTTGTGAAGCAGCAAAATGTAAGAGAGACCTCTGCCAAAAATATAACAAAAGATAAGCAGGGGCCACTATGAAAGAAGCAGCATTCATACTAGACAGGAATATGTTCAAGTTTTCTAGCAGGAATGTCGGTAGAAATGTGTGTTGTTTCTGAACTACAATGTCGTACATGTGACTTGGAAAATGACAAAAGTCAGTGCTGTATGTGCAAAGATACAAACAAGTTCTCAGCGCCTAGCTGGTAACTGATTTCAGAGTGAAAATGTAAATCACCTTTTTGATGCTCCCCTGGGACATAGGTGCTCCCCTGGGACATACGGCATACCCTTCCCTCCACTTGCCTTTAACCAGCTTTATCCCGCTGTGGTTGTTCAAAGCCACTGCGTCAGCCTGACAAAACTGCATCCATTGAAAGTAAACGCCTTTCATGAAAAAGCTAACAATGAGTTTGTTGTGCTCCCCCTACACTGAACAGCACTATGCAACATAAGCAATCCCACTGATTTCAATGGGACTACTCAATGGGCCAGAGGGTGAAGCCCCTTCCTGTTACTGGTGGGCAGTAAGGATGCAAAATCCCAATTAATTGGTTAACTGATTAAAAGTGTAGCAGGTGGGGGAGAGAGGGCTGCTCGATCTTGGCTGCTTCCACCCCCAAGTAGGGCCGGCAGGGCTGGAGCAGCCCCTCCACCTGGTCATGGACGAGATGGAGGGGGGTGCCCCCAGATACTGGGTAACCAGTTAACCATTTACCCATTCACGGCTCCAGTGAGCAGTTATTTACATGACACACTTACTTATGCTCAGTAGATCTCGGGGTAGTCATGTTAGTCTGTAACTAAAAGTACTTAAAAAAACAACAATGGTCCTGCAGCACCTTAGAGACTAACAAATATATAAACAGTATCCATGAGCTTTCAGGGGCACAACCATTTGTCATCTGAAGAAGTGGGTTGTGCCCACGAAAGCTCATGACACTGTTTATATATTTTTGTTAGTCTCTAAGGCGCTACATGGCCACTGTTGTTTTTCAAGTTTTTTCATGCTCAATAGTTTGCTGAAAGTAGTCCCATTGTGTTCACCCACCTGAGGAGTAAGTTGCCCACAGAGTAAGGACAACTCAATCTGGCCCTAAAGTAATGAGCCACCTGATTGAAAGGACTCTCCTCAGTATAGTAAGGGTACAAACCCACAGTAGCTTAGTGGATGCAGTTAAATGTAGCCTCCCTCTGGACTTTAGAACGATCATGTCTTTATTTTCACCTTTTAAAATAATGTTAAAAAAATGTATCCTTCAAAGATCGCACAGTGGTTCCTAGATTAAAATATAACAAATGTAAAACATAACAGTAAGAAGTTACAAATCAGGCTACTAAATTCTAAGCTATCTCCATAATAAAAAAGTATACAGCGTAAGGTACAAAAAGCTGCAAGCGAGCAGCTCTGATTCCTAGGGCTCTCAGTCTGAGTGGCTTTGCCAAGTCCTCCAGCATGTCAGACATGAGCAGTTTGAGACTTATCAGAAGACTGCAAAGAATTCTTTCTTGAAGTTAAACACACATTACCCTTGCATGTCTAACACCAGTTAGTAGAGCAAAGCATTTTCTTAAATAAAGTTAGGGAAAAGTTTAATAATAGATCTATGAATTAGCGTAGAAAACTGATTTGCTTTTATAATTTTCCTTTTCTTCTTTGGCAAATAAATGGCAAATGCAAAACAGAAAAATGTAAGTCAAGTAACAAGTTGTGCTAGTAATCACTCAAGTAATGATGATGTAGATTGATCGGTGGGATGAATGCCCTCAGTAGAGCAAAGCTTGATTTTTCTTTTCAGTTGTTTTGCTTTGTTTTTAATGGCAAGACAGAAGTGAAGATGCAATTAACATTTTGAAGATTTAGGCATCGTATTTTTTACCAGTCCTATGAATCTGCTGGAAGAGTGTCATAGAGAAGGCCATGCCAAGTATCTGAAAGAAAGCAAATAATATGGGCTCAATATAGAACACCTCAAAACTCTGCTGATGATATTTTTGTCTAAGGGTGCCTGAATTTTTTGACACTCAACACCAAAAAAATTCCTCCAGCCGATATGTTCAGTAGTGATTCTGAGTGGCCAACAGCAGACCTTTAAAGGGGCCTGGAATTGAGAGGACAGGTGATCAGAATTTGCTGAAGATGTATCTTCCTTTAAGTTGGGCTTCCATAAATCACTAGTCCCTGTTGAACACAGTTTCCCAGAGGTGTGCTGTATTGCAAGTCAGCATCAGAAAATCAAAAGAACAGCAAGAAAATCACTTGAATCCAACATACCACAAAGACAATTGAACAGAAAGAGAAACACTTGGACTATCCCCTTCTTAAAACTGCAAAAAGAAAAAACATCAGCCCTGGTTCATTATTTATTTATTGGAGCATGTTTGGTTGCTTCTGAATGAGGATGTTAAGAGGCGGGTAATTGTGTAATCGTGTAGTCGATACAATTTGCATCAACTATATTAGTTGCTAAGGAAAGGCGCTTAGAAGGAGCTGCTACCCCCACTGCGGCTCTGCAGTTTAAATGTGCACAGACAACCCGGCTCCTACTACATTTAAACTGCAGCACCACAGTGGAGGTAGCTCCTGTACCTGGTGCAAGCCGGGAATGAGCCGGGTTTGCTCAGTCCTGGCTCAACACTGAGTCCAGCAGCTCCCCCCGCTGCCTTCCCCTCCTCCCTTCAGACAGGGGCTGCTGCCAGAGCAGCCTCGGTTTGTGGCCAGGCCAGGCTGCCGCACACTGCCAGAGCTGTTTCTGTTTGCAGCATCTGGGGCTGGCTGCAGACAGGGCTGCTTCATCACAGTAGCTCCTATCCACAGGGGTGCCCCAACTCCTTGCTGGGACCCCCGAGGAAAGGGCTGCTGCTGGAGCAGCCTCCGTTGGCACTGCTGCCTCTGATACAGGCAGCAGTGCAGAGGTGGGGCATACGGCACCGCAGAGACGGTGCTGGAGGAACTGGCTTTTAAGCCAGCTCCCGCTTCCCCCTTCCCTTGCTGCCTCTATATGAGAGGCAGCGAGGGGAGGGGAATGTGAGACGTCGACTCGACTACCCAATAAGCCTAGGCTTACCGGGTAGTAGACTAATCGACTACTCTTTTACATCTCTACTTCTGAATTTCTCTTGTTCTATGAGACTGATTAATACAGGGACAGTCATTAAAAAGTCCGTATTTGCAACCAATTACACAGTTACCAAAGGGCCAAGTTCTGCATAGCATACAGTAGATCTGCACACAGAGTAGCTGATAATCAGATTTGGCTTAAAGTTATATGCTATAAAGTGTAGGAGAAAAATCATGCCATCTCAGATAGCACACTGTGGTTTCAGTCAGGGTAATTGCTGGTTTGACTGTCTTTAAGTGGCAATCACTGCAGTAGCAATAATGCAACAAAACACTGAACTTTCAGCTAGAAACTTCAACTCATCAGGAGAGTTGTTCTCTACCTCTCCTTTGTGAAGAGTAAGCCCATGTGAAGAGGTTGTTAGGCTTTGTTCCTTGATATCTGAGGCTATTCTAAGCATGTTCCACCTTACATCACAAAATATTGCGACCCTCCTTGGATCGTGAATGAGGTGCTCAAAGGTTTCAGTAGCTCTGACAACAGCCAGCTATTGTCAGAGTTATGAAAAAAACTGAAATGGTTTCCAAATCTTCTTTGTCACATACTGTGCCATGAAGGCACAAAAAACTGATGGCCTTTTAAAAAACACAGCTCTCATTCTTCAGTTACCACAGTACAGCAGGCAGGATGTTGCTTTCTTCCAAAGCACAGAGGTAACCCTAGAAATCTACAAACGTTACTGGAGAGGTAGCTCTTTTTTGTAGGTCTGTCTTTAACTAACCTGTTGCACTTAATCCCCATAATTCCCTTTTACATTCTATAACATGGTTTTGTAGCAATCAAAAGCAGATTAATTCTTTAATTAAATTCTATAGGATTTTTTCCCTTATGGGTTTAAGTAAAATAAACATTGTGAAATCAGCATACTTTAAAAAGCAGCAGACATGAGTGAACTTCTGTGGATGGCTACCATTGTGAATTCAGTGTTCTTCGCTGACACTTATAACTGAGCCTTGACTGTCAGCCTGCCCATAACTAGAACATCACTGGGCATCATCATTTTCAAAACAAAGTAACCTGTCCTCATGTATGGACAGATTACCAGGCTTAGGTGGTTTATAGCTTGGAAAAGAAATCTGAATTGCTAAGAAAATTAGGCCACTTAAAAACATTTGGACCAATTTTGTCCTCAAAATTTAGGCAAAATATTTTGTGCACCTTTAAGACCAAATATGGATAGAATCCAGCTATCCCTTAATCTCTCTCTCTCTCTGTGTGTGTGTGTGTGTCACACACACACAAAATTAGGAGGTTTGGATACCAGAGTAAATTATGCAGTATCACCTTGCCAGCATTAACAGTATTGCTATAATAATTATTTTGCATCTGAAAGCTATTAGTTCTGTCAGAGCTATTCATGCCCTTAATGGCGGAATACACAAAAGGATGAAAAACACCGGTTTTCACTATTCCCAAAAACCAAAATATATGATTTGATTCATCAATATGAAGAATTAGGGAATTTAATCTAACAGGCAGGATAAATCCATGAAACTCCAGGTCCAGCAAAACTAAAGCTCAGTTTCAGATTCCAAGCTCTCAAATTCAAACAGGGACCTTGGCTACTTGATCTGTAAGGGGCCAAGCAACATCTTTTGGCATAATAAAGATAACTACAATAGTAATAAGTTAGGGGTTACATAAGAGTAGAGTAATACCTGCATTATGAGGATACACATCCCCACTGTCCCGAGAACATGCTTATGTTCCTCCAACCAACTTTTAACTTTCTCGTAACAACCCTGAAAGAGAAAAATAAAACCTAAGTCTTGCCCCTTTCATGGGTGCACTCAAAACAAAATCAAGTTCAACTGAGAAAGTATTACCGTTTTCCACACTGAATTTACAGTTGAATTCCGTCCACAGTCTTGGGAGTTTTCCCTACAACATCGGTCTGGGACAGTGTTTTCCCCCAGGACTGGGAACCAATCAGTATAATCAGTAACCCCACAGCATTCCATCTACAAGTAAAATACAAAAAGGCCATGAAGAGGCTTCACAAACCAACTTTTTACATGTTACTTTTCTTAACCCACTATTGTACCCCACATATTTTGTACTTTGATACCACTTCTCGCCTGGAGATCACAAAAAGCATTGACAAAAACTGAATGGGTCTCACAAATAGCCCTGTCTAGAAAATAAGTTTTTGGAGAGACACAAGCCAAGACACTAGAAATTGTGACTACTAAGTCAATGGCACTCTTGGGAGAGGAAGCCAGTAGTCCTGAACTCCCACATCTCTGAGCTTACCATTAGAAAACACGTTTCCAACCAAAGCCTCATCTGCAACCAATTTCACTCAAACCCACAGGCTTTGCTACTTTCAGCTCCCAAATGGCATTTCAGGGTTTGTGATTATAATCCTAACACATCAATTTCTTTCCTTCCTTTATCTTTCCTATACAGATCATAACCTCCTGTAGTGATATTCCTGTCACATAGCTAGTCCCAGTGGATCTCATGAAGAACATCTTACTTTTATAAAGCACCTTTCATCCCACAGAATGCCCAAGGTGCTTTCTGAATGTAAAGTGATATACAAATATTTGACTGATATCAAATCACCAACTTGCCAGTTATGGAATGAGGCAGAGCAAATTATTGTTAACAAAATGATGGTCAGCTAATATTTTTAAATAAAGAAAATATGTTACCTCTGCCTGAATGATGTTCCATGCGTTCTTCAGTCCCACATTATTTTCCGTATTGTAAAGTGAAAGACCTTCTTTCAAATCCTTCTTTGCATTCTCATTGACCTGTTTCCCATCAAAACAAAACATAGCCAGTTAAAGGACAATATCCAATGTGTAGACCTGAATACATATGTTGCCTTCATCCCCACCCCAGGATGCACATTATGATAGATCTCTCACTGAACATCACTGAGCAGAATCCTCACCTTTATAGCTAAACTCCATTTTACTTGACAATGCAAAGTGCCTGCCGTGGATGCTAATTACCTTTGAAGCTCTAGTTTTCCCCCAGCCCAATTCTGGATTTAGCATTTACAGCCGCTCCCCGACTTACGGCCACCTCCACTTACGACCATCCGCACTTACAACCAAAGCGGTCGTAAATGCGGATCCGAGTTACGAACGGCGATCCGTGCTTACGAACAGCACGGTCGCCATGTAACTCTATGGGATCCGAGTTACGAACAGTTCGAGTTACGGACGAAGTGTTGGTCCGTAACTCGTTCGTAACTCGGAGAGCGGCTGTATTAAATCTTTTAAACTATGGACATGGAACAGAAAAGCACAGAGAGGGACCAAGCAGCCTCCTCTCTGCTAACAGCTGAGTGCATGTTGGGAGGTAATAATTTGCCACTTTTTTCCCCATTTAAAAAAATGTATGAGTGGAAGGGAGGGAGAGGGTGACAGACAACATGGATCACCTCCATAGACATGTGCAGCATAATCATATGCAACATGCGTGCTGTATGGATGCACACACACATATAAGAACATGAGGCTTCTCTTCACTATAGGGTTAACATTTTTACTTGAGTATCGCCTCGCTCTTGTGTCCCATCTAACACACAAACCCCAGTAACGCAAGTGTGGTGGTGTTTTTCACTTCAGTTAGCTAGTCCATAGCGGTAATAGGCTATCGCCAGTGCTAGTACAGCTCGTTCTGTGCTGTGAAGCCCAGCCCTCTGTGCAGCTTGTGAGTTATTTTGCAGTGAGAGCTCCCTCTTGAGCTAGGCTGACTCAAGAGGAGTTAACTCCAGCATAGCTAAATTGAGTTAAATCTGCAGCGAAGTTAGACACAACAATGTCCAACTACAAATTTCAACGTTCTTTCCTACCAGCAGAGTCTGACCTATTTAATTTAAGAACATAAAGCCCAAGAGTCCCAGCCTCACTGTAACAGTTTGCACCCTTTCTCTCAAAGTTTTCTATAATCATCAATAAACTAATCAGCATACAAAGCCATGGGAAGAGAGAGAAATATTATCATCCCCATTCTACAGATAGGGCATATGAGATACTGAGAAGTTAAGTCCCAGATTTCAGGGGCTAAAGTTTATGGATATCTAACTTGACTCCCCTACAGCCTGATTTTCAGGGATGCTGAGCACCAGAAGCTCCCACTGTCTTCCGTCAGAGTTTTGAATGCATAGGACCTCTGAAAAAACAGAAGGTCTCAAATTTTATATCCAAATAAGTGGACATTTTTGAAAACATGGATCCAAACAACTGGCTCATGATTTCAGAGGAAGCCAGTGACTGAGCTGAAATTAAATGAGTCCGAAACAAGAATGGTCAGATATGCAACAAAACCCACTGGACTCCAATTTCATTCAAATCAGAAACTTCTGCCATCATGGGATGTGAGTGGGGCATGGGTGGTGGCTGTGCAGCTGGCTTGGGGAGACAAGTTCCAACCCCATGCCCACCGGAGTCCAGCCCCTATTATGATGCTAACCCTGTCCCCAGAGCAGCTGGGCAGCTGCATGGCTCCTCCCTGGCCATGCTCTGGTTCCCAGAGCAGCTGTGCCATGGCCCCAGCTCCTGGAATAGCCAGGCATCCACACCTCAGACCTGACTCTGCTCCAGCCCCCAGAGCAGCCAGGCAGCCACACTTCTGGCCAGCTGGAAAGGCTGGGGCAGCATGTGGGTGGGACCATCCTGGTGTTTTTGGGCACTGCCCAAAGACAATGCCTACCCTTGCCTTCATTACCTGCCCCCCCACAAGTGGGACTTCAGTAGAAATACCCAAGCTAGCTTTCATCATGCTGACTAGGATACTAGTGCAATGAAGCCAACCTCACTGAAAGTTTGTGAAGCTTTCTAAAAATGTTGTGCATCCAAGTAAGCCCAGGTCAGGCCAAAGGCTCCTTCCCCACAGGACTCCATCCTCAATTTATCAGCTTGTGCTTGTAGACTTCCAACCTCTCATGTCTTCAAGGCCCCTCCCCGTCTTTTCAAGGGATGACTAGCTGGCTTGTGAAGGGGCTGGAAAGGGCAGATGATCTGCTCCCTGCTATTTTCTGTCATCACATGTGGCCAGTAAGGAAGATCTGCTCCTCTGAATACCAAGGATGTCCTTGAGGAGCGAGCTGCCTGCCTATCCCTTACTCAATAGTAATAATGAACCTAAAAAGGTTTCAGCATGCCGTGACACTGCGATGCCACTCATCCCATTCTGGCTAGGCAGAATGCAGCTTTCTAGCAAGAAACGTGGGCACTACGGGGGATAGAAAGGGGCTTATCTTTCCACTTAACCTGCCTGTGAAGACAGGTGGTGGTGAAAATGGGGTATCTGGCCTTAAGAACCACTGCGGGGTCATTCAGCCACTCGGACATTGCTGGTGATGAAGGGGGAGGGTTGCAAGAACTTAAACTTCACAAGGAGACAGCAACACTTAAACTGAGGAGACTGCAAGCCTAGGAGGGAGGGACAAAATGGAGGTCCCAGCTTTTGCTTTCTGCAGGAAACTGCAAAACTCAAGTTTTACCTCAACCCTCTCAGAGAATCCTTCCACCGTAATCAATAATTACTCTCAGACAACATGCAGAGGAGACACACATAAAAAAGTGAAGATCACAAGGTTAAAGCTATTTCCACTGAGTAAGAAGAATCTTTGTTTAACAAAAGCAAACAAAAACCAGCTTAGCTGCCAGAACTGATAAACTAATCTACGGGACATATTTGCTTACCTTGTCCATATAAACAAAGAACAAAATGAGTAATATCAGCTCTACCAGGAGAATTATCAGCAGAACGATGAAAAACTAGAACAAAGAGAAATAAAACATGGATACATGCTTCCTGAATAAAGAACTAATTCAAGCATGCTAGTCAAGGGCCCCGGCCTTGACAAACCAGATTGAAAACACAATTTCAGTGCAATACAGACAGTAGGTGTAACAAGAATCCCAAATATTTCATGTGAAAATCATGATGGTTGAGAGGACTGCAGTCATCTATTTGCCCTACACAGAACTTTTTTATGCAGTATATATTTCACATCATTTTCCCACTGATGAATTATCCCCTCCTGTAATCCAGTCATCCATCTCTTATACATTTGGGGGTTTGTGTGTCTGTATTTTTGTGTGTGTGTGTTTGTTTTTAAAGTCTGTGTTACTTTGCAATTCAAATCCTAGGAACATATCCTAACCTTTACTTCCCACCTACCTCTTCCCCACATGCAGCAAAGCTTACAAATTAGATTTCAGAATTACTAAACTTTAAACTAAATTAATCATATTGTTATTCTCCTGCAGTATTGCCATTTCCCCAGACTGTGCTTTCATTAGACAGTGGTTTAAGCCTAACTATTGTTCTCCACCTTCAGAGGGAGAACAATAAAACTGTCTTTTAGCAATGTTTATGTCACACTGTTTTCATCTCTTGACTGTGCAGTTCACTGGCTAGGGGCACAGAAATCAGACTGTACCAGTATGTTCCTCAGTATGTTCAGCAAAGTGAACACAAACACAAGGCCTGCTGCCACAAAGATAAATTTCCCCTGGTACAGGAACAAATTCCCAGCTTTAGCTGCATTTAACTGCTCCTTTGTTCAAAAACTGCATTATTATTTTGTACTTTTATAGCACCTTCCTAATAAGGATCTCAAATTTTTCATAGCTTCGTATTAGTTTGCAGCAAATCACCAAGGGCATGTCTACATGGCAATGAGCGTGCGTACACAGACCTGAGTTAGCTTTTATTTAGCTAGTCTGAATAATAACAGCAGTAAAGTCACAGCAGCATAGGCCCTGGGTGTGTTCTGCAGCAGCTAGCGCTAGCTTGTGCTGCTGCAGCTTCGATGATATTCTTATTTGAGCTCACTAGATTAAAGCTTGCTCAGGTACATCCGCAGGTGCTGGAGTCATGCCTCTGGATGGCAATGTAGACTTCCCTAGGTAGATCTAAACATGCTCAGTCATGGAAACACACTTACACACTCTGGTTGCTTTCCAAAGCGTGAGCTCCAGTATTTAGGTCTCCAGTGCACCAGCAGACCAGTCCCTTCCAGGGTTTAAAGGGCATGTCTACGCTGCCCCATAGTTCAGACTACAGGGGAGTGAAGGCACTTTGTACAGATGCTAGGGGCGCAGGGCTGCTGACAGAATTGCTAGGCCTTGGGCAAAGTGGAGGGGGGCTGGCTCTGGGTCCCCCAGAAAGGATGGGGGTCTTGGGCAGAAAGGGCAGAGCTGGGGCTAGCCTCCCCCAGACAGCCTTTCAGTGCTGCCTGGCTTGCAGTAGCAGTGGCCAGGAGCCCTGGCCCCTTTTAAATCACTGGGCCCTGGGCCAGCTGTTCCTTTTGTTTTAATTTGCATCCGCAGCATCCACACTAGGTGGTTACAGCACAGCTCTTTGATGCACATAGTGATTATTGTCCTCAGAGTCCAAGTAGTGGGACAATGTAGACAAGCCCTTAACTCTTTTCTTACTACCTTCTGAGGCACTTTCAAACTACAGTATAAAGAAACAATGGCAAATAGCTTTTCGTGAACCATTTAGATTTGTGTTTTACAAATGAATTCTAATAGGGATAGGTTCACAATTTTTTTTTAATTTCAACCAAGATGATTTTTTAAAACAAGAAACATTTCTTTATATTGGAAACTCAAAGAGTAGCATAGTAGCTAAGTGCATGAGATCCAGAGAATAAAATTACCCAAGCTGCCCATGCTGAATGAAACATAAATAGAGAAGAGCGGATTCCATCTGCCCATTTCCTTCTACTCTAACAACCTGAAGTGAAGTTAACAACATAAGTAGATTTTTTAAAGAGCTATTTTAAAAAAATCACATTTATTTCATAACAACTCTGTCCCTGTTGTTGCCTGGGTAAAGATAATTAGAGACTGTTATACACCCAATTGCTTGTTAAAATGGAGTCTCTTTGGATTCCATCTTGTCTCTTTTCCCTTTGCAACTCCTTTCCCGCCAAAACACTAGGTGCACACCGTACCATGCTATGTGCACCCCTCTCCTTAGTTACGCACTCAGCCCAAACTGTGCACTAGGCACTCAAATGAGCTGCACACCACCCAGAAACTGTGCACTCCTTCCTTCTGGAACGTTGCACACAGCACCATTCTGTGCACCCAACTCTTACCACCCTTTTCCCGCCTTGAAGAGTTTATAAGCCCTGACCAAAGAAAGGTTCGGGTTCGCCACTGTCCGTCTGTGCCATTGTCTGTCAGTCACTGTCTACCGTTTAGAGTCCTGTCAGTGTTTGTCTGTTTCCCGTGGTGCTCCATTTTTGTTCGTGGATATTGGTACAAGGATTATAGCTCGAGTCGTGGTGAGATAGCCACCGTGAGTGTGGGGATACCCCACTTAATTGGTTGCTGGCTTCTGCCACATGGACTTGGACTTTATTGCCATCTTCCTTACCTACTGGATTGGACTGTGGGTCGAAGGACTATCAAGTGCCAACTCCTGAAGGGACTTACCTTTTCCACTGGAAGCGAGGATCCATCTACATGAGGACCCGGTTCGACTGGACTGATCTCTGTCAGCGAGGGACGCCCTGCTGTCCTCCCCTAAGGCTTCACATTAGCCACAGGGTGGAAGGTCGCAGGCCTCCAATCGCCGCCTCTGACATTGTAACGTATACCCCTTGTGTATTCGGGACCTATCTATCTCCTTTCTCTTCTGGGATAGGGTGGGTTTATACAGTAGTTGTTGTTCTGCGTTTGACTTTTCAAAATATATGGTTTGGCCCTAAACATTGGTGTCTCGCCTGATTTGTGGTTACCCAATCCAACGGTGACTAGATACGTGACACCAGGCCGAATCTGGCTTCGGGGCAACCGCCTTAGGCTTCACTACAGGTTTTGGCTTCCACAGTAATTGTTTACCTAAGTCCCCCAGGTAACACTGTGATTTAGTAATCCCTAACTGGCCTAGAACCTGGCTCTCCCACATGAAGATTTTGCACTTCCAACCAGTAGCGGCGATTAAGGTGGAGTCCTCTAGGTTTAAACAGGAACGGGCTACCAGCAGAGTCTAGAATTCACTCACCAGTTTTCGTCTACCAAGAGTTGAGAATTATTAATCTGTGTGTGGCCTAGGGGTGACCAGAGTTGAGAACTTTCAGGGCATAGTGTTTTTCTTGGGCTTTTAATAAGGAGAGGGATAAAGACTGACGGTAGATTATTGGAGTTATCATTAATGTTTTCAAGACAATTCTTCTAATGTTGAGATTTCTGGATGAGTTAATTGCTTGCCTGGCAGTTGGTTTGTGCTGAACTGTACATTGAGAATTGTTCCTGGTTTGTATTTCCCGTTTAATTTGCTGTGTTACCTACACGAGGGAAATGTTTACAAAAAACAAACAAATATGTATACATGGTTCTTTGAATAAAACCAAGTAGTGGTATCATTCTAACTATATAACTATCACTACCCAGCACAAGAGGAGGATGATTTTTAACTCACTCTGCAGAGTTTAATAGAGAATACCTCCTATAGAATTCCATACAGTGATTTTAAAAGTCAATAGAAACATTTTCTCTAATGCATTCTTTTCCATACAGGTCACTTGTAAAGTAACCAGGGAAGCAGGGTTCCGTTTCCATGGTAGAGATCGTCATTCCCTAGAGTCTCAGAGCCATAGAATCCAAGGCCAGAAGAGACCACTGTGATCGTCTAAGTCTGACCTCCACAGACTTGCCTCAAAAATATTTCTATTTGAACTAGAGCATATATTTTAGAATTCAGAAACCACCACTAATGAAGAAAGCAACCAGAAGTTCCAATGGTTAATAACCCACACTGCTAAAAATGTACAACTTACTTCCAATACAGGTGACTTACACTTAAAAGGAGGCACTTGTTTTCCTTGATAGCACCCAGACACCCCAAAAAGCCGGTCACCATGATGACTGTGCCAATGAAAATGACAACGTTGGCAGCTGAAAAGGATGGAAAGCTGGGAGAAAATGTGGCGAAGTTTCCTTGTGACACCGACAACCATATTCCCACGCCCAACAGTCCACAGCCACATAACTGCAAAGAGAGAGAAAGGTAGATTCCAACATTAAAAAGGGACACATTTAACTCCTGTGGTAATTCTATGTGACTGTACACATGCATAATTAATGAGTCATGCATATTTTTTATTTTTTTGTGCAAAAAAAAAAAAGCTTCTGCTGAAATGTTGCTACAGTTCCATATTTTGCCCGTGAGAGGGTGCAAGAACAAAAGCAGTTCCCAGCAGAAGATAATGTCTTCATTTTCTCCTTTTGTCCACCAGAGGGAGCTGCAGCAATAGAACAGAGCAGCCACTGTCAGCCAGCTAGGGAAGGAAAGAGCCTGCAGAGCCTTCTTCATAGCGCCTTTTGGGCCAGGACAGAAGACAGGAGCTATGAGAAGACAGACAGTGTGGGCTGCCAGGGGGCCAGATAGGGGTTCATGAGGGCTAGTGGGGAATGACAGACTGGGGCAAGGGCTGAATGGGCAGGGAGGAAGAGCCATAGGGGAAAGGAGGTGCAGAGCCAATAATGATGGGGGGAGGGATGCAGAGCTACAAAGGGACCAGGTAGATGAGTGGGGGCACAGAGACACATGGGGACAAGAGGAAGGGGTGCAGGGCCACAGAGAGATGGGGGAATCAGGTCTGAGTGGGGGGGGGTGGAGAGACATGTGGGCAGGGGGTGCAAGGACACATGAAGGTGAAGAGACGTGCCTGAGTGAATGGGAGAGGCTAGGGATCAGCCAGGGTCTGCATGGGGGAAGATCCCCTAATAATCCCTAAAAGTCCCTCCCCACCGCCTACAGAAACCCCTGTTTCATACTTTTCCCACCCACCCCCAACAACCCTCCAAGTTCACACCCAGGCTCCTTCCTAGCAATTTACTTCCCTCTCCCTCAGCTTCTCCATTACCCCGACTTCCCCCAGCCTTTGCACTGCTTCTGAGGGATGCGGGAAATACGGTTCTATACTGTAGTTTAAATGAATTATTATTAAGAGTACTGTACCAATATGCCTAGTAATGAATCTATTCGACAAACAACCGTTTTCCTGAATCTTTTTGTCATCTGTATTCTTACAGACATACTTACTGACAGGTATTTTGAAATAAATGACCAAAAAGAACTAAAACCAGTGTGATTATAGTGTGTTCTTATGACAAATAAAATATGCAGAATTTTACAAAAATTTTTAAAATCCTGTGTGCAGAAGATTTAATTTTTGTTGCAGGTTTTTTTTTGGGGGGGGAGGGGGGTGCAGAATTTCCTCAGGAGTAATAGTTCAGTTTCCAAATAGGAAAGAAACATTTGGCTGTCAAACTAGTTAAGTGATCGAAAGTAACTATTCATTGCTTGGTGCTTAAGGAATGTAAATTTCCATTTCTTACCTGCAGAATTGCCTCACCCTAGGTTACCACTCATGTGACTGCATGGCAGAGTTCTTGCTCTTCTTTTTAAGAATTAATGAGCAAATCCCACTGCTACCCCTTCAATGGGTCTCCTGACTGTGGAAGCAGGTGCAGTTTTGATGCACAATGAAAAGAACAAAAATCAGATTCCTAAGTGAGGTCAATTTGTTTCCCAGTTAAGGACTCTGACTAATGCCAAGGAAAGTACAAGGTTATTAATACGTAAATACAAAATTAATAAGCCTTTGATTTTCACTGTTAACAATTTTGTGTCAGGTTTTGGAAATGTGTCTCTCCAGCTGCACTGTGTGTGTCTAGAGATAGCAGCCTACTCCAACTGTTCACAGAGATGATGGTGTCACAACAGTCATTTTATTGTGGGTATAATAAACCAAGTTACACCACAGATTCAAAAATAGCTGCCCCTGAATGCTGGTGCCAAATGTCTACCTGTGAACATGTGGGATGCCCAAACAAAATGTCAATACTGTACATACACTGAAAGCTGGGCAGTATTTGCAGGCAGCTTTCTGGAAATCGCTCTCACTGACATTAAAGGTGAAATTCCCATTGACTTCAAGTGGGAGCAGGACTGAAGAGAACCCCAAACTGGAAGCACCGTGCAGCCATCAAACCATGACTATTGTAGGAAGGAGAAAACCACAAAGCATTAATTCCAGTGATGCACGTCGTACTTGCTGCTGCTTATCTGTCAGCTACAGCAAAGTGCCAGAGCACTTCTCAGCCATTAGCAAAGTTCTGCCTTGTCTGATATCTGGCTTCATTGCCCATGTGCATCCTGCTCTGTCCCACAGCTGGCACTCAGAATGGGACTCTGCGGCTGAGGAGTTAGCAGCTGTGCTAAGCTCAGGTTCAGTCCTGCAAGGTGCTGAGCATTCCAGCCCAGATCCCACACAATGGGAAAGAACATGCTTAACTTTAGCCCCGTGAATCGTCCCATTGGCATTGGTCATGTGCTCCAAGTTAAGCATGCGGGTAAGTGCTTTTGCTGGAGGAGCCGAGCTCAGCTGGAAGTTGCTCTTTGTGCATCTGCCACCTTACTGACAGCAGGGAAATAGCTTCTGAAATAACAAACGTTCCCGCTCATCTGGTTCAGGGTTTCTGAGGAGCCCTGTTTTGACCTCTTCTGATTAGAGAAAATGCCATTCATAGGGGAGAGCAGAACACAAGCCAGAGAGAACCTTTGGCTCAGCAAGAGTAACTCCTCTTTCAAGACATGCTGGGGGCCTGCAAGGGACTATTTGGAATGGCCCTCAGGTCTCAGCACTCTCTCCTTGTGTCTACTTTGCACGTGTTTCACATTTAAACCCAGATGTTCATTGGGAAAATCACTTAATTCAAGCTAAAGCTACATTTGCAACCTGACCCCTCAGGATTGCTGGTGCTCAAATAGCTGAGTGACAAATGTGGTAAAAACAGAGTACACAGTAAATTAGATTAAACATTAAAATCCTTCTAGCTACCTGATTTTTTTTTACAGCTATTTGTATGTTTTATCCTTAAGATTGCTATAACTTAAAGAGACAAGAGAGAAATAATGTATTGGTATTACATTTATTGGTATTTTTTTTTTCACTATGTGTTTGACAATACTCCATATATAGCCAACGTCCACTGGTTTCCTGATGATCAGTTGCACATCTCCTATTATGCACCTGCACAATAGTATCATTCTCATACACGGCCGTGGGGGATGGAGCGTATCCTAACACACACTTTTCTCCCAACTCTGAAAACAGGGGGCTTGTTGGTAACAACAGCAGCAAATATTAAACTAACCAGTGACAAAGAGTCAGTTGACCGGTTTGTGCACACAAAGAAAGGGAAAAGGTGGAAGGATGGGCCCAAGTAAGTTCGGTGATGTTGTTGCTCCACCCTTTTAGGGCCCTTCTAAACATCAGGGTAGAGCAGGAAAAAATAATTTAAAATTAAAAATATTTTAGGACCTACTGTTTTAAAGGATGCTACATCAGGAAAATGTGGCTTATTTAAATAAGTGTCTCTTTAGGGCTACCTCTACACTGTGGAGCTATTTTGGAATAGCTATTCCGTACCTTTAAAGCAGCCCATTATTTCAAAACAGATTTCGAAATAACGGTCACGTTATTCCAGCTCCCTGTAACCCTCTTTCCACGAGGATTAAGGGACATTTCAGAATAGCACTTTATTTCAAAATTTGGCACTGTGTAGATGGCACCAAATTCCAAAATAAGCTATTTCGAGGTTAAGGGTGCAGTGTAGATGCACCCTCAGAGATCTGAAAACATTTTAATCTCTTTACACCAGGAAATGAATTAGGGACTTAGTTAAGTGTGTTGCTAGCTTTTGCAATCTGTTGTGATTTGGACTCATTGTATAAACCCTCCTAGCAACTTTTCCTTAAAAATGAGTTTGAAAATGCTTGATCACACTCCCCTTTCATAGCTAGGCAGCCTGGGATATGCCAGCTTAGTACATGAGAGGAAAGGTGAATCACAATCTTCCTCATCCAGTACTGCGATAGGACTTGTGAAAATCCCTCATTCGTTTCCAGTAAAGATCTCATTACTTTGTCCTTGAATCTCTGCAGTTATGGTGCCTCAACCACCTCTCTCTGGAATCTGTTCCATGGTGCAGCTGCTCTGGTTGTTAGATGAGAACCGCAGCCATTTGTTCAGGCCAAGAATGTGAAAGTTCACAGGGTGAGAAGCACCTCTCACCATGCAAAAGGCATTTAAGTTTTTCATTACAATTGGCATTTCTAAGCTTTGGTGGGGGACATGTCACTGAAAAGAGATTTAGTTTAAACCAAGAGCAACCTGGGACCAATGGAAAGCACTGCCAATTATTTATTACAGAAAAGGACCAAAGATTTATTTTTTAAAGAGTAAACAAAGCTTCGGGGATTGAAGTCACCATGAAAAGCAAGTGAGAAGCTTGTCTGCAGCCACCACGGCAAGGCTCTCCTACTGCCAATATCTGGACAGCCATCTTCAGCACTAGGCACATAAATAATCTTCGTGATTACACAGTAAAATATATTTCAGAGACTGGTAGTACATGTAGGAGTCTTTAGCATGGAAATGGATAAGGCTGCCTCGATGGAGTGGAGAAAAGAGGAGGATGGGATCTAGGACAAAACCTTAATGGAAGCCAACAGATAAGCAGCCTTCAGAAGAGATGCGAGTCACAATGAAGGAAGAGAACAAAGAGAGCCCAGAGCCATGGAAACCTCAAGCATGTAGGAAGGAGTTGATGGAGAGGAAATCTAGGCAGTAGAAGTAAAAGCACACTTAAAGACTATACGAATGTAGAGGAGGAGGGAGACAACACAGGACAGTTAAGCTGAAGTGCCAAATGGGGTTGAGGGAAGGTTTGTTTCAAACTGAGGATATAAAGTGTCCTTGCAGATAAATGGAAAGACAGGGGAGATGACGAGGGTGTGTCATACACTGAGGGAGGATAGCTAGCAGGAGGGTATGAGCTGAGGGACTAGGTAACCAGTAAATAATAAAAGAAGACCTCAGAATCAGGCATGAGAGTAGAATAGGAAAATGGTGGACAGCAAAAGAAATGAGGAATGATACTCTTTCCCACCTTCAGAGGGGTAGCCGAGTTAGTCTGTAACTGGAAAAACTTAAACAACGAATAGTCTAGCAGCACCTTAGAGACTAACACAACATGTAGATGGTATCATGAGCTTTGGTGGGCACAACCCACTTCTTTTCCACATCACCTTTATTGTTGAAAAAAGTGACAAGTTCCTGTGCAGGGGTGAGTTCAGAAGAGGGGGCAGGAAAGACTCAAAAATCATCAATACATTTATTTAGATGGGACTGGAGGCAAGCAAATCAATATGGCAGAACAGGATTGTTGTTTAGAAAGGAAGACAGCAGAACTGAGAAAAGAGGGAACGAATTTCAGCTGCAGGTTGTCAGCAAAGTCACAGGACTGTCACCAAAAGCATTCTACGGGACGAGTGCAAAAACGGAGGTCGTCATTCCTAGAGGAGTAGGAGAACCAATGCTTAGGAGCAGCGTGGTGGTCACAGATGTGACCTTCCACTTGGGAGGATGGTGCATCCAGAAGGGGCAGACCATTGCCCCAGACACTCAAAGTAATGAATGCTGAAATTCTGTAAGATTTATGTCAAAGACACCTGCTTACAGGAACAAAAGGGAGTCACCCACAACTCTAGGATAAGCTTATCTGTACAGGCATTCAGCACATTGCTATGGCCAAAAAGAAACAGATGATAGTTGAACTTTAGTGTTTGAGAAAAGATTCCAGAGACCAGTGAAATATGAATACTACTCCAAAACACTCTGGCTGGTTAGCTCCGCTAGCATATGGTGCTACTAATGCCAAGGTTGTGGATTCTATTCATGGGTTGGACCCCTTGGCACTGTTTCCTGATGTGATGAGACCCCACTGAACCTGCTTTCCCTGACAGCCTGGGCCCCCTGTAACCCTGTCTTGTTGAGCCCCGCTCTATAGCCTGCTTCAACATAGAGAGAGGGCCACATCCCCAAGGCTGCAGACACACAGTATTAGCAGCACTGTGTGAGACCTTCTCTCAGCACTCAAGCACACGGCCCTTCTGGGAGCTGAACCCTATATAAATCTCTTATGCTGTAGAGAGATCTGTACAGTATAAGCTCATGAAATGTGCCCTCTTTCTCAATGTAAAGAGAGATATGAACAGACTCCTTGCTCCCCCCAGGTAACTATTATTTACACTGGATTCACTAATAAACAAAAGTGGCTTTAGTCAGTATAAAAGGTAGTATGTAAGCGGTCATAAAAGATAGCACACAGAACAAAGTAGTTTACTAATTAAAATAGAACAGAACATTCAAGCTAAGCTAACTACATTAAAGAAACTAGTTAAATGTAATCTCTCACCCTAAAACTTTTTCTAATAATCTTCCCAGACTAGACATCCTTCCAGCCTGGGCCCAGTTCCTTCCCCCAGTTCAGTCTGAGTTATTTCCAGCAGTCATCTTAGGTGGGGTAGCCAGGGAGAACTGTTGACCATGATTACTTCAGTCCCCACCCTTAAACAGATTTTGCAAAAGGCAAGAATCCTCTGTGTTCATTCAAAACTTCTCACCTGCTCTTGTGGAAAAATACAACATCCAAGATGGATCCCTGCAGCAGGGGACATGGCCACATGTCTGCAAGGCCCCTGTCTGGATACTTCACAGGCTCACCCACAAGTCTACAGGAAAGTTAAGCTCCATTCTCTCTTGCTAATGGTCCATCACAGCCCTAAAGTGTGAACAGTGGGAGTGACCCAAAGTAGCAAACATGCAATTACAGATGCACAGTTCAATATTCCTAACTTGAACTACAAAAATGATACATGAGTACAAATGGGATAAATATATTCAGTGGATTACAACCTTTCCATTGATATTTCACATGAAGTGTCTTGCATAAAGCACTTACGTCATATTCATCAGCAGTTTCTATAAAAATATGGAATGCTCTGTCACATCCCAAATGGGCAACAGCTCTCTCAGGAGCACCTGGCATTGGCCACTGCTGGAAGACAGGATATTGGGCAGGATGGACCTTTGTTCTGACCCAGGATGGCCGTTCTAATTTAATTTAAATGCTGAATGGAAAAATTATGGAAGCATCTGGGAGAGGATTCCTTCATAGAGACAACTGTTCCATCTAAGCCTGGTATTCCCTCCTCCAGTAATGGCCAATACCTGATGCTTCAGGGAAAGACAAACTCTCTGGCCAGTTGTGCAATTCATAAGTGTGGATAATTCCTTCCTGACCGTGCCAGTGATCGTGTTACACACCAAAGTTTGTGATCCGATTATAAGTACCTCTGTTTGTAGCTTTACAGCTATAAAAGTTAGTAGCCGTGCTAAAATTAGCCAGCCTGTTAATATCAACCACAGTAGTTGTCTTGATGGCCACCTGTGGTTGATTTCACAGGTTGACTAGCCTTGATGGAAAGGATAGTGTCCTTCCGCTTGTTATTTCACAGCCTTTTCATTTTCCATCATGTGTCGTGCTTCAATATGTTGGAATACACTCAATACCTACAAATGAAACTGTAGAGTACACAAGAACATCAAGCAACAGGAGTAATATTTAAAACCCAATGCAAACCTACACTTTACTTGACTAAAAGGTGGGAACAGATAGAAAGGCCAAAGACATTTTAGGATGAAAGAAATGACATATTCCCACAACTTCCACAGGGTGGCATTCTGTACTGAATAGAAGTTCCTAGCTTTACTTTTAAGCAAACTAAACATTTTTCTTACTACAGAATGGCTCAAATTTTGTGCTACCTTTTCAATTTTCTAACCATTAATTCTCCTGCTGAAAATACATACTCTTCATACTGAAGATTTATTTTATAGCCTTAGACCTTGGGCCAAATTCTACTCTCATTGCACCAGTGAAAATCTCCAGAAACCCAACTGACATTGGATTTAAACCCAGCTGAAACTACATATTTTAAGGAAAAAACAGCTTCCTCCAAAATTTTAATGTCTCAGTTTAATTACCCTTTATGAGCCAACACACCCAGACATGCACAGATAATGTGGGGTGAGAGATAGCTCAGTGGTTTGAGTGTTGGGCTGCTAAACCCAGGCTTGTGAGTTCAATCCTTGAGGAGGCCATTTAGGGATTTGGGGCAAAAATTTGTCAGGGATGGTACTTGGTCCTGCTGTGAAGGCAGGGGACTGGACTCAATGACCTTATTTGCAAATACCTAGAAATAACAAGGTGATAAGTAAAAGTCAATCTAGATTTGTCAAGATTAAATCACTTCAAACCAATCTAATGGCTTTGGGGTAGGGGAGCAGTGGATGCGATATATATTTCTTCAGTAAGGCTTCTGATACTATCTCACATGACCTTCTCATAAACTAGGGAAAATACAACCTAGATGGAGCTACTATAAGGCGGGTCTATAATCCTTCTGCTCTATTCTGTGCTGATTAAGGCCTCAACTGGAGTATTGTGTCCAATTCTGGATACCACATTTCAGGAAAGATGACTGGAGAAAGTCCAGGGATGAGCAACAAAAACAATTAAAGGTCTGAGAAATATGGCTTATGAGTCCCTTCCAGCCCTACTCTTCTTTGATTCTAAGTTAGAGATAGAAAACATGTACTGAGTCATCTTATCCTGGGCTCTGTGCATATAGGATCAGGGATGTTAAATTGCAGTTAATCATCTAATTGAGTAGTCCCCTGTGGCTCTGCAGTTTAAATGTACAGTAGACTTCCGATAATCCGGCACCTTTGGGACCCAGGGGGTGCCAGATTATCAGATATGCCAGAGTTTCAGGAGGTACTCCGGCGGGGGCGGGGGGCTGTGACGGGTCTGCCAGACCTGCACTGTGACTGGCGGGGGGGGAGGGAGGGAGTCGGCGTGGCGAGGGGCAAACCCTCAGCCGTTTGCAGGGAGGCGGGGGAAGCCCCGCGCAACTGCCAGCGACAGGCCAGCTGGGGCTGCAAGCAGCAGCGGCAGACTTGGGGAAGCGGCTGAGCAGAGCAGCTCAGGTGCTGCTGGGTTGGTCCCGCAGCGCCGCTCAGGTGAGGGGCGGCGCTGCAGGACCAACCTGGCAGCACCCCACCTGCTCTGCCCCGCCGCGTCCCCAAGTCCGCCGCTGCCGCTTGAAGCCCCAGCTGGCCTGTAGCAGGTGGCTGCGCGGGGCTTCCCCCGCCTCCCTGCAAAACGGTGGAGGGTTCGCCCCTCGCCATACCGTTCCCCGCCCACCCCGCTACCCGGCCAGACACAGTGCGGTCCGGCAGACCCGTCACAGGGGTATAATCCCTTCCCCTCTCCTCCCCTTCCCTTTCCCAGCCCATAAGCGTGCGTGGGGCTCACAGGAGCTCCAATTGTCCAGCTGGCTGGAGCACTTCTAGGTTCCAGTTGGTGCCCGACTATCAGGAGTGCCAGACCACTGGATGCCGGACAATTGGAGTTTTACTGTAGTAGGAGCTGGGCACGCAGCAGCCCGGCTCCTACTACACTTAAAATGCAGAGCCGCAGTGTTTTGGAGCTGGCACGAGCTGAGACTGCTTAGTCCCGGCTCATGCCAGTCCTGGGAGCTAATCCCACTGCAGCTTTACTTTTTAAATGTAGAACAGTCCCAGCTCGCACTGGCTCTAGGACACTGCAGCTCTGCCCTCCTCCCCCGCCCACACCACGCAGACAATGTTGGGGGATCCGGCTTTTGCTCCCTCCCCGCTCCCCCGCTTGCTGCCTCTAACACAGAGGCAGCAAGGGGGTTGGGAAGAGCAAGTAGTCGACTAGTTGACTATTCCCTTACATTCCTATATAGGATTATTCACTGTTTTGCTTTTACTCAGCCTTAAGTTACTCAAGTGATGGCATTTCTACCATTTCCTCAGGGATACTATTCTGTAGTCTGATAAATCTCACTGGATTTTTTTTCCCCAAGATATTAATCTAAATGGCACTTCTGCTGAATTCCCTCTTCTTGTTCCAAATTATAACACCTTACATTATCCTAAAAAAAAACTTCTCTCTCTCTCCTTGGGGTTTATATTCTTCAAATACTTTTATAAAAGTGTTATTTTACAGCAGGCAACCTGGCATGGGGGCCCAGAAGGGCTGGAGCAGCCCTCTGCTCATGGGGAATTGGTTAACCGTTACCCAGAAAGCATCGACTAGTAAGGGTGATGCTTACCAGATAATGGTCAACCGGTTACCCATTTGCATCCCTACAACATACAACTGATACTGTGGTGGCCTGAAAGGAATATATTTTATGGGAACTCTTACTAGAGTTATATGTAAGAAAACGGGCTCAGAACTTGTGGTGTCAAGACCTCAGAAAGAAGCCTTCTAAGCAGAAGCATCAGTCAAAGAAGCAAACAGATTATTCCATAGCATTAAACAAAGGAAAGAAAATACAGAAAATAAAATAACTATGCCATTCAACAATGGAGCACTGTATCCGTATTTAGTCACCTTATTTTAAACAAGATATAGTAAAGATTAAAAAGTCAAGAGAAGGACAAAACAGATGGTCAGAGGTATTCCAAAACTGACATACTATATGAAGTGAGATTGTATACAGGATTATCTAGCCTAGATGGTATTATGAGAGAGGATATGAATAAAGTATTCACAATCACTGAAGGTCAGAGTGAAAATTGATCAGCCCTTCTTTTTCCACTATATCCCACAATGAAAATAAGTGGGCCTTTGACAATTAATGCACAGTACATTATGCTTCATGCTGCATATAGGTAACTTGAGGAATGCTTTGCCACAAGAGGTTATCAAAGTAAAATACTGTGACTGTAATTTACAAAAGCAGTAGGATAATTTCATTACCACTAACAACATTTGTAGTTTTGCAGGCTAAGATAATGATAGTTCATATTTCTTGGAACAAGATACTCCACCCAGGGTCTGGCACGGCTACTGAGCAGCAAACAAGTGATGAGGAAAGGAAAGGAAAAAGCTAAGTCCTATTAAATTTTACTAGCCGAGTAAGGTGTCATTGGTAGAAACAACAGTCGGAACAGTGAGTGACAAGGATACATGATGCAGAACCTACAAAAGAGACAGGCCCAGTACGATCCACCAAGTCACTGGATCTGGCCCACAGGCCATCCCACCGAAACCCTCAGGCACTAAGCAGCCCCATGCCGCTTTCAGCGGCTGGCAACTCCCTGTGGTGCCCTGTGCCAGGGACCGACGGGAAAGGGGGAGCTTTGTGTGCTGCCCCTGCCCCTCAGCAAAATCTCTCAGCTCCTATTGGCTGGTTTCCATTTTGAGCAGCCTGGGATTGTGGCAAGCAGGAAGCCTGCCTCAGAGTCCTGCAGGGCTGCTGGCTGGGAGCTGCCAAGGCTGAGCCATAGCCTGCCTCTGGCACTCCAGCCCTTCCTGCTTCCCTACTCCCTGTCCCACCACCCAAACCCTCTGCACCTCCCCTTCCCCAGGTCACAACTGCTTCCTAGACCCTGCACCCCATTCTACACCTCTCCCCAGGCCAGAATCCTCTCCTGTACTCATATCCCCTCCTGGACCCTGCACCGCAACCTCCTACCCCAGGTCACAACCCCCTCCTTCACCCAAACTCCCTCTCAGGCCCCACACCCTCTCCTGCACCCCAGTCCCTTACCCTAAGCTCTCTTCTGCACCCAACCTCCATCCCAGACACCGCACACCCTCTATAGAAATGTGAAGCCCTTGACCACTTACCACAATCTTGGAGTGACCCCTCATCAAAAATTACTGCCCACCCCAACCTACACCACGTTCCTTTTGCTACAGGAAGAAGGAAAGAGAACATATATACACAAAATTCAGTTGATTTCTTTTCCTGAGCTTAAGGCAATGAGATTCCAGGAGCACCTTAAGTCAGAATCATTTTTTAAATACAGAGAGGCAAAGTGCGATCAATTATATACCCTCTATCTTCTCTGGGCACTGAAACATGGAGAATACTTTTGCCGAAAAATGTCAATGGCTAAAGGCGAATGCCAGTAAGTAAAACAGGATGACTTTATGTACTGATGGCTACGTGGCAGCCTTAAGCAGATCTCAATGCAGAAAACATGACTTCTCTGCCCTGAATCTGCCAGTGCTCCTGCGGAATGGACTTTGACGCCTGACAAAAGAATATTTCTCAAATTAACTTTGAGAATGAATTCTGTGATCGCCCCGAGTACTACATGTCTGAATTAAAAGTACAATATCAGTCTCACCTGACAACTTCATAAACTCATCCGATTGGAAACAGAGACTATATGGAAGTTTATTTCAATAGTTAGGAATTATGACGACTCCTGACATGGGATCAATTGGGGAAATGCTGAAAGAACCAGAATGAAGGTCCAAGGCTCTATCCTATAGCCCTCTGGGGCTGGAATCAGAATAGTGGCCCTAAGAAAGCATTTAATATCAGTTTTTCTCCAAAGCTTCCTTTTTTTTGAACATGTCTATAAGATCATACTACAGAGACTGGACCTTTTTCTTGGACACTCTCACATACCTACATCAGAGCCCTCTTGCACTAATTCAAGGCTACTTTTTCATTGCTTAATGTGATAGTTAATCTTTGGACTATCCTTGAGCCAGCAGAATAAGTTCTAGTTGTTGGCTTCTTGCTAGTGTTCATGCCAGTAACAATTATTTCATCCAAGTATGCACCTTGTACTTGTTTGGCGCTGGGTGTTTGGTGCTGGCACAAACTAGGTCTCAATCTGCTTTTCCAGGTCCTCTGAAAAGCTTCAGCTTCCCATAAAGTGTCCTGCTGTAGCACTGAGAGAACTGGGCACTCATTTGTCTGCACATCTGATGCTGCAATTCATGGAAGCGAGCAGGGGGCAACAGAGCTGATTTTACATATTTCCCTTCTGGGAGTTTGTCCCTAGGACTCTGCCTCAGAGAAGGGAGGTGGTGGAGTGAAACCAAAATTCCCAGATCTTCTGCCCCTCTCTATTGGAATGCTCATGTTGCCTTTCTCCTGGGGGGTGGCAGTCTGAAATGGCATAGGAAGTGGCAGCCTGGAATGTCCTTTGGGAGGCCTGTTACTGCAGGGGAAAGAAGCTGGGCCCAAAGACCCCCTTACCCTTACTGGTGTTGGCAGTGGCTGGTCCTTCCATCCATTTTCCAAAGGAAGATGGAGGGGGAATAGGTAGTCGAGCTCTAGAGTTAGGACCATGGCGGCTAGTGTGAGCACTACAAACATGGGTCGTATTTTCCATCAGTGCACTAACTTGGTATTGCTGCCAGCATGGCAGTGGGGAAGGAGGAACAATTTGCCACTGAAGCCAGCTATTCCTATCCCGCTTGCTCCTTTCTTGCCCATGGGAAAGGGGCTGCATGTGGGAAATACCCTCTGTCCACTGAGCCAGTCAAGCTTCCCAATGAGACGCTCAATAAGGGGTAAAGTAGGAGCTTTTGCCTCTATTTTTTTGGCCCAGTTCTCTTATTGAATCTATAGGTCCACCAGCCATTGTGGCACGCCCAGGACAATCTCCTCATCTAGGAAATGCAACCCAGGAAGAGGACTGGGAATCAAATGGACACATTACTGAGTTGTATTTTAAGTCAAAACATTGAAATACAGTTTGGAAATCTTCCATCTTCTTCAGAAAATCTCTGCAGCAAGGTGGTCTGGCAGAGCTGCTGGCTATTGCTGAAGCAGATGAAAAACAACAAGGAATGCTAGAGGACAAGGCATTCCCCTGCGGCTAGTTAGTGACAAGTCTGGTTCTGCCCTCAAGCTGCAAGCAGGCATAAGTACCCATTTAATAGGCCTGTGGCCTTAGCACAATGAAGAAAATTCTCTAATGGGCACGGGTCAGTGTCTCTCAAAATGGTCTACAGACCCACTCTGAGAAAGCTGCTACTGGGCCACTCCAGTTTGTTTACTTACCCGCTCTACAGCCACAGAGCCTTGCGGCTCCCATTGGCTGCAGTTCGCCATTTGCAGCCAAGGGGAGCCACGGGAAGCAGAGGCCCTGGTCACGCCGCTTCAAACAGCAAACTGCAGCCAACGGGAGCCGTGAGACTCCGTGGCTGCAGCGCCGGTAAGTAAACAAACCAGAACATTCTGGTAGCAGCTTTCTCAGAGTGGGTCCATGGACCATTTTGAGACACACTGGCCTAGGTGAAACCGTGTGAAATGAGTCATGAATGCATTGAGATATAATCTGCAAAAAAGCAGACTACAAGAAAAGGTCTGAGAGCAAAGGAAATCCGGTAATCAAGACTGCTTTGCAGGATTGGAGCTTAAAGTGAACAAGGAGAACCCATCCTAACATACATATTTGGATTTTAGTAAAACATCTGATACTGTGTCTCACCAAATGTGAACTGAACAATTCCAAATGGTTTGAGTAAGAGCATCCAGGTAAGATGAAAATTGCTTAATGACTATACAAATGATGATAAAGGCACTGGATCAATTTCTGTGGAAGATAACATATCGATTAGTGCTACAACTGTTCTTCTTTCATATTGTCGTTCATGATCGAGAATAGGCGGTAAACATCATGTTAATGAAATTTATATATGACAAATTGGGAGTATTTAAAAACACAAGTGAGAACTCAGACATAATTCAAAGGGGCCTAGAGAGATAAAGTAGCATGGCAAGGAAATACAAAAATTAGATTCAAGTAGGAAAAATTCCATCTACTAAAGGGTGAAACTTGGGAAAAGGTAATGAATGAGATTAAAGGATAATATGGACAGCAAGATATACATGAATTTAGACAGGGATAGTTCCAAAACTATCCAGTGCATATCCAAAGGCATGAAGGACCAGGGCGATAGAAGTGTCCCTCATTCCACCTGAAAGATTGTATTTTGTTTTGGGAACCACGGTACAATTGTTTTTCTATATACTGTGAAGAATATACAAAGGGTGTTAGAAAAAAAATACCAGAAAAAGAAGGAGAATTTGGAGGGAGTTCAGAGAAGATGTGGGGAAAGACTGAAAGAGCTGAATACGGATAATTTGCTTAGTGATGATTAATATTGAGGGAGGGACATAAGACTAAAAGTTTTGAAAGGTGGAAATAGCTGAAATGGTGGGCCCAGTTAGTGGGCAGTTGGAGCAAACTCATAATGAGTTAGTGCAAGTAACTAGTGCAATTGCCTAGCTTTGTGCACTGGTTTCCCTATGCAGACATGCTCTACAAATGATCCTAGACCAAAGACAGAGGAGACTGAAACCAGAAGGTCTCACAGGACTTTCAAGTGATTTAAGCTACTCAAACATCTCTTGGATGACAAAATACCTCAAAACATAGAGCAAACAACATTCTACATGACAGAGAACAACTGCATGATCCAGAGAAGAAGCCATTATAGATTCTTTCCTCCCATCAAGAGGAATTGATTGAAAAAGACACCATTAATTCTGACACAGCATTTTACACATAAAAGAATCGGGACATTCAAAAGTCAAGGTTCCCACCAAAACATTAACTTGGTACATTTATTAGAATGTTCAATTGTGCTCAATTTGATAATATTGACAACAGTTCTGTTTAGATGTTAAAATAGAGTTATCAAGCTTTTTATGACATATCTAAACCATTTTTCTCATTGCCAGGCAATAGGATGTCATCAGATGCTCTAAGCAATGCATCCTAATGAATGAATATCCAAGACATCAAGTTAACAAAACAGGTCTCTGCACTAAGCCCCATTTCCTTAATACATACAAGTCTAAGGACAAGTCTGGAATGTAAAGCTTGGGAATTATGTTCAGTTTTGTATTTAATTCTTGTATAAGAGCTGTCTCTAGAAGTACACTTTTTAATCATATACTTAAAAGCCGTCATAAAAATCACAGAACACTAGAACTGGAAGGGACCTTGAGAGATCATCAAATCCAGTCCCCCACCCTGACAGATGTTTGTCTAATCTGCTCTTAAAAATCTCAAATGATGGAGAGTACACAACCTCCCTAGGCAATTTATTCCAGTGTTTCATCACCCTGACAGTTAGGAAGTTTTACCTAATGTCCAACCTAAACCTCCCTTGCTGCAATTAAAGCCCATTGCTTCTCGTCTTATCCTCAGAGGTTAAGGAGAATAATTTCTCTCTCTCCTCCCTTTTCTCTTCTTGTTCTAAATATTACTCTGTAATTGATTTCACTTGAAATGTTCTACTTGGAAAAGTGACTCTGGAAATGATACCTTCTTTCTGAATGGATCTGCTTCCTGGATGTATTCAGAATAATATCTGCGGACTTTTCCAGCTAAGCAAGAGGTTAGTACTGTTTATTCCTGTTAGCAATGCAGAACCGACAAATGAAGAACTGAGAACGGAAATTATAGCCCTATCATCCTGATTTCGACACCTGGGAAGCTAGTACTAGAGCAATGAATAAAATATTCAAATTGTGAATACCTGGAGGATAAAACAGTAATCACTAGCAGTCAGCATGGATTTACCAACAACAAATCATGCCAAACCAACTTGATTTTCTTCTTTGACATGATAACTCATTGGTGGATGGGGGAATGCAGTGGACATGGACATAGTCCCACATGACATTCTGATAAGTAAATTGGAGAGATACTGGCTTCACAGAACTACCATTAAATAGTGGTCTCCAGATACTTGAACCTCTGCCACCAAAAAGCTAGAGAAAAGCTGTTCTCTCCTGCCACAGAGGAGAACACGAGGCAATGGGTTTAAACCAGATTTAGATTAAATCTCAGAGAAAACTTCCTGAGGCTATGTCTACACTGTAGCATTTTGTCGGCAGAGGAAATGCATATGAAGCGCTCATTAGCATTTCTCACACTCCCATTTGCATAGTCTCTTCCGGTCTGTTTTGCAGAAGAGGTTTTTGCGGGAAAAAACGCAGTGTAGACGGGGCTATTTTGCGCAAAAAAACCCTTTTGCGCAAGATCCCTTATCCCTCAAAAAAGAAGGTATACAGGATCTTGAGCAAAAGGGTTTTTTGCGCAAAATGGCCCCATCTACACTGTGTTTTTTTCCGCAAAAACCTCCTCCGCAAAATGAATCGGAAGAGACTATGCAAATGAGAGTGCGAGAAATACTAATGAAAAATACAAAATGCTACAGTATAGATGTAGCCTCACTGTAACAACAGTAGGACAAGGAAGAGACTACCGAGGAAGGGTGTAGAAGCTTCTCCACTGGGGACTGCCAAAAGGAGGCTAGATAGCCATCTGTCTTCAATGGTTTAGATACAACAAATCCTGCCTCGTGGCAGGCAATTTGACTAGGTGACCCTTGTGGTCCCTTTTAACCCTATGATTCCAAGACAGAGTTGGATTCTATCACTTCAGTTCTTTGAATTGTTAACAGAATTTTTGTTTTACTGCATTCCAATTGCAGCACCAATCATATACATCTATGCAAATATACCAGTGTCACTGAGGGCATAACTTGAGAGTCTTTAATTACTGGTGATGATGTGTGAAAAGGAAAGAGCCCAGCTTGACTCTGGGCATGTCTACACTGCACACTTATTTCGGAATAAGCTATTTCGGAAGAAAAACTCTGCAAATGCCCATTGAAATAGCGCTGAGCTATTTGGAAATACGGTGTCCACACTCACTGGATGCTGAATCGCATTTAAGGCCCCCCGGAAGCATTTCCTGCAGACAAGCAGGCATGGGAAGTTGGAGGTGGAGGAGGGCGACAGGACAGCTTGGCTTCCCTCTGTGCCATGCACACCCTGGCATTGGCAGTGGTGGAGCCCCATGGGGAGAGGGCTATCCATGCCTGCTGGAAGGGGTGGGAGGGAGGTGTGTGTGAACAGCACATGCCGCTTGCCGGGAGGGTGCTACTGGGGTTCCCTCCACTTCCTTCCCCTCCCAGCAGGTTCCCATGTAGGGGCTCGGTGTCCTCCACCACACTGTGCTTGCCCAGGAGTGGATGCTGCCCCGAGAGGGTGGACTTGACCATGTGCGGCACTGCTCTGTGTGTGTGTCCAGGGCCCCAGCCTCCTTAGTGGTGGGACGGAGCCGGGAGTAAGACAGGCCTCTCCAGAAACCCAGTGAGCAGCAGCACGAGGATCCTCTGAGGCAGCCTCATTGGGGCTGAGTTCTCTGGACTGGTGTTCCACGTGCACCCACATGCACAGGCAGCTGCACAATGGCCAGGCCAAGAAGGCCGAGGGAGGAGCACACAGCCCCTCGCCGCCTGCCACCTCCCCTTGTGTGTGTCTAGGGACAGGCATGGAGCTCACCTGATGGGCCTTCCCCTGCATCATCCACTCCCTGGGCAACATCCTAGAAGGCTGGCAATGGCTCCAGGGACAGGGTGAGATCCTGACTGGCGGGCATTGTGGAATCCATGGCCTGCTCCTGCTCCTCAGCTGTAGGCCTGCCCTCCGGGATGGTGACAAGTAGGGTTACCAGGTAGACCCCGCCAAAAAAACGGACATACTTGATCATGGGCGGGGTGGGGCGGGGAGGACCGGCTGGGAGGTGGGCGGTGCTAGACGGGAGGGGGCGGGAAGCAGGGCGGGGGCAGTCCGGGGGCCGCAGGGCTAGCCGAGAGGAAGGGGGACGGGAAGCAGAGCTGGGGAGGGCCCGCAGGGCTGGCCGGGAGGAATGGGGTGGGGCTGGGAGGAAGGGGGCCGGGAAGCAGAGCTGGGGAAGGTCGGGGGCCGTGGGGCTGGACAGGAGGAGGGGGTGGCCTGGGGAAGGAGGCGGGAAGCGGAGCTGGCGGGGGAGAGGGTGCAGCCAGTGGCCGCAGCTGTAGTCCAAGGGGCCGCGCCCCCGGCAGGCACTACCTCTAGTTGTTCATAGAAGCCGGGCAGGGACAGGGGGAGGGGCTGGGAGCCACTCCCCCCGCCCGGCTTCTGCATGCAACAAGAGGCTCCCAGCTGGGAGGCGGGGCCGCGATTGTCGCTGGGAGCCTCTGGTTGTGTGCAGAAGCCAGGCAGGGGGAGTGGCTGGGAGTCCCAGTCCCTGCCCCCCGGCTTTTGCACACGCGACCAGAGGCTCCTAGCGCCAGTCGTAGCCCTGCCTCCCCGTCACTCCCCTGCCCCCACCAGGGTTCCGTCCGGCGCCCAGCCGGGAATTCAGAAAATACCGGACATTGCACATGTCCGGTATTTTCTGAATTTTTCTACCGGACAGACGGTGCAAATACCGGACTGTCCGGTAGAAAACCGGACACCTGGCAACCCTAGTGACAATGGGCATCTTCTGCCCAGAGTCTACAACAAAGGGTGGGAGGGACTGTTCCCCCTTCCAGAATGCAGCGGAGCTGGTCGTAGTACCGGCAGGTCTGCGGTGCCACCCCTGAGCAGGAGCTGCGCTCCCTGGCCTTGGTATAGGCCTGCCTGAGCTCCTTCACCTTCATCTGCACCTGCTCCTGGGTGTGGCTATGTCCCCTGTGGCACAGGCTGTCAGTCACCAGCCGTAGACATCGGCACTCCTGCGTTGGGTGTGGAGATCCTGGAGGTTGGCTTCATCTCCCCAGATCTCTATGAGATCCAGAATCTCCGCACCAGTCCAGGATGGGGCCCGCCTCCTCCACCCTCAGGCAGGGGCTTGGGAGCTGGTTGGAGCTGTGCTCACAGTTGTGGGGGCTCAGATTGAGCACTGTGGTCTGCCATGACAACACGGTAGGCAAAGCTGGGCGCTGCTATGTGTCTCAGTGCGAGCTGGGCCTGCTGCGTACCACACACAGTTTCCCCTGCGGCTGCAGCTTTAAAGCCTGCAGGAGAAGAGGAACTATAGAGTCCTGACGAGTGTGGACAGAGTGGCCAGCAGGGCACCTGTGGGAAGCCCTGGAGGCCACTTACTTTAAAAAACCACAATTGCCCCATCTACACATACCCTATTTCAAAATAACTATTTCGAAATAGGTGTTATTGCTCGCAAAATGAGGCTTACAAAATCTGGAATAAGATGCCCGTTATTTCAAAATTATTTCAAAATAACGGGTTTGCTGTGTAGATGCTCACCTAGTTATTTCAAAATAACGCTGCTCTGTAGACATGCCCTCAGATTCCAGGGGGAACTTGAGAGTTTGGAAGGTAGAAGGAAATTCTGTCAGTTGTAAACTAAATACATTTTATACGGAAATTTAAAAAACATTTTTACAGTTACTTTTTAAAGTAGAAATGCAACTTAAAGGCAAACAGCACATCTGGATAAAAGTCAAAACTCCCAAAGGTTGTGTCCTAGGAGAGTTTAGAAATTTATCAGACAAGATGGGGAAATTCTACATCCTTTCAATAACACAAAAACAATCACATTCAGAATTTGAATTTTTCAACAGTTGCATTATGAAGGTGCTTACTATTAAAGGCCTTTGAAACTAGAACCCCGTAGTGCTACTTTGCAAATACACGTGGGCCAATGTTCCCTCTATCTTTTCCTTCCATGTATGGAATAATTTTATGTGCACCAAGGCATGTGAGAATGTGCACCACCAGCAGAAACAAAAAACCTAGCTGTGGACACTGCTAATCAGCTGGGCGGCACTTAAATCTCTCCTGAGTGGCTATACAAGTGCTCAGCTTGCAGAGAACATTGACCTGGGCGTACTCAAAATCTTTTTGCTGCTCTCTCCAAATTATATGTTTATGTATTCCACTCAACTCTGAAGCTTGTGCTTGCATTGTTACTGCTTATGAAGTATGTTTCCTCTTCTTTACGGATGTGCACGTTATGCCCTACATTAACTGGGGTGAGTTTATCATCTATTATCAAATATAAAGAAATTCAGCCTTTGCAGTTACAGATTTGCCAGATCTCGGCACCTCCATTCATCATGTGTTATTAATTTGTCTCTTTCTTCCCAAGCAAATCCTCCTGAAGCCTCTGTATCCTTTTTGTTTATATTCATCACAGCTGCTTAATGCTCCTGTATTTTTAAAACAATACATATGTCAGATCTTTTAAAGAGTTGCTGAGACTCCAGCCAACATTTCTAATTCCAGATCAATCTACAAACTTGAGAGAGAAATTTTATGGCACAAAAGACATTACCAGTCTCCCATGATTTAAAACACTCTACTAAAGGTATACTGTGGTACATTCTCAGGAATGCAGTATCCCAAGCAAACAGCACTTTCCATAGGCTCAAAAAAATTAGCAATAGATTAAACTAAATTCTACACATCAACAGACTTCCTTCTTTGCTCTCTGCCATTTGGAGGCACCTGAGTCAAGATTTAGGGATTAGAATGAGAAAAATCCCTCTGCAAGGGCTGGTTATAAACCAACCACTCTATGTGTTAAAAACAGACAAGTAGTGTAAAGAGGCTGCTCCGACCCCTTCAATTTGTTGCTGGAGCGCCGTGCCGCACCGCACCGTGCCGCGCCACGCGCTCCGGGCAGCTCTAAGGGCTTGAGGTGCTGGCTGCCCCCGTCCCGTCCCTTCTACCCAAGGCCCTACCCCTCCTGGGATTGCAGAGTCTCCTCCCCCCACCCCCAACCCCCATGCATTTTGCATCAATCCTCACTGTTACCTAGACTCAGAGGGCTATTCAAACTATGTGGGGCACTTTCTTTTGTTCCATTCACATGTGGAAAATCAAAGGACCCAGCACCAGTTTCATATAGTGTGACTCCACTGACTTCCAATTCGACTCTAAATGAAATCAGAATCTGGCCCTGAGACCAGAAAATACGTTGTGTTACTACACCTGCCTGTTATTCTATACACAAAGCAGGTAGCATTAGATACAATTCAAGTTTCAATATCAGAATATTAAAAGATGAACAGAGGCATGATGCACGAAGTCAGGAAATGAACCCAAGTAGTTTGCTCGTAGCTCTAGCCACTCTCCTATGTAGTGAAGTACAATTTTTTGAAAACTAAGGTAAAATGTTTTGGGGCTATGATCAATGTTTAAACAAAAACCAGTAATAGCACACAACTCCTATACTAAATCCAACAGGAAACGATAGTATTACAATTCATTGGCTAAACCCAGCTCAGGTTTTCCTGCTGGGACATCCAAAACTGTCCTGACACACTTTCATAGTGTGTAGTGTTCTAGACATACTGCTTGGGAAAGATCATCTCTTGAAGAGCTGGAGGGCTTCCCATTTTCCATGGACTCTGGCAAAGGGCCTTCGGTAAGGAGGTTATTAAACTCCCCCCCATTAAAAGTGGTCCCTCTGCCTCTTGCTGCTTGTAAATATTTGAACAACCCGAGTCAGATGAAGTCCTCTGTCTCCTCTCTGTTGGAAATGCGTCAGTACAGACACACCAGGTTGCTTCAAGAGGGCAACCAACAAGGACAGACATTACAGGTGGGCCAGAAGAATGGAAGAGTCCAGGACATCCAGGCCCGCGGGGAGGAGCGTGGGGAAGGAAGGCAACAGCCCTGAGGCATGGCGATTCTAAAGGGACTGGGACTCCTAGCAGCTGCTGCCACCGTTACTGCAGCAGTGGCAGCATCCAAAGCGCCATGCCCTTTAAATTGCTGCTGGAGCACCATGTGGCATGCTCTGGGCAGCTCTAAGGGCTTGGGTGGTGCGCCATGGCATGCTATGGGATGCACTGAGTGATGGCTGCCCCCATCCCATCCCTTCCGCCTGCAGCCCTGCTCCTTCTAAGAGTGCAGAGACGCCTCCCGCACCTTGCCAAGGGGCCCAGTGTGGCTGTCAGTTCTCCTGACGGCAGCACTTGTTCACTTCAGAGGCTAATGCTACAGGGATAAGACAGGATAACACTAGGACTGAACTCCTCTGAGTACATCAAATCTTGTCACTTCCTCCAGTCCAATAATCTGCAACTGGGAGGTGAGAAAAAATGGAGTTACGGTGGCCCAAATATAAAATAAGAAATAAAATTCAGCTGACCATGGGTTGATGGACATTTAAGTCAAGCAAACCTGCCCCTCGGCCCGCCTCTCAAAAAATCTGCTGCATCAAAGTGACATAGGAATGCTTAACAAAATGGTTTTGATGCAAGATATTTTTGAGTCCTACAAAATTTCTACTGATTGTACAGAAGCAGGTCCTTAAAGTGTGCAGTTCACTGTTGCCATTCTTTCAAATAAATCTATGTATCAGAGTATGTTATTTCCTAAGCCAATGTAGTCCGGACATTGAAATACACATCCAGCTGTTTTACTAATCTTTAGACAAAAGTGTGGCTTTCCTCCAAAGTAGTTTTCCAGGGTATGCAAAGTCTATTTGAGAGCCAGAAAGAGGAGTTCATAAACATGAAATACTGTAGTGTTCATGTCAAGGATATTTATGGCTTAAATAAAGCAAACATCCTGACTCTAGATCAGAATTTTCTGACTGGTCACAATTTGAATATTCAATCAGACTAGCTGAATCAAGGGAGAACTTATCCACAAAAATGAGACCAATACACAGGAAACCAATTATGTAGGAGAATATTTAATATAGGTCTGATCCTGCTGGATGCTGAGGGCCCTCTTTACTCTCATTGTCCTGCACCTCACAATCTTAGGCTCTATAAAGGTCCTACTTAATGCTTGCATTCAAAGGCCCGAATAGGGAGCAATCAGCAAAAGCTGATCTGAAAGAATTTTAGGGAAATACTTGTATATGAGAACTGTGTCCTGGGGCTTCTCCGAATTCCAAGGTCAACTTAAACTGAAATAGGAAGAGCTGAAGCCAAGAATAGCACATCATAGAAAGAGGTGGAGGTTTCAATCACTGTCATGTTTGCTCTTCACATGTTATTTTGTTTTACGTATGCTGTGAGAAAACATTCCTGATATCAAGAAAGGTTATTAGCTAGACAAGAAGTTGCTACTGCTGGATAAGAAGAGACGCTATCATGGAATCTGAAACCCTTTTGGTATTGGAAGAGATGGGGACAGAAAAACTCTGAGAAATGTAGTATCACAATCTCAGCAATGATTACAACTCCAGCAGATATTACTGACACTTACGTGCACACATGATGCACATATATTTATAACCACAGGATAGGGAAAAGCCACTTGCTTTGGGCAACTTTGGAGGGGTGAGCAGAGCCTCAAGAGGAATGGGGGGAGGGGTAGAGCAATCCACTAGATTCTTCTAGAAGGGGATAGCAAAGAGGGGAGGTGCAAGTGAATATAGAGCATGTGGCAGGTAGTGCCTGTGTGTGATTTTCAAGAAGCCTAACTTTCTTCTCAGGCTAGTAGGAATTGAGTCAGTCTAAAAAAATCTTTCAGAGCCCCCTCTCTCAATTCAGTCTGCCTAGGATTTTATAGGGTTGTCAGGTGTCCGGTTTTGAACGGGACAGTCCAGTATTTGAGCTTTCTGTTCGGGAAACAAATTGAGAAAATATAAATGTCCGGTAGTTTCTAAATAAGATGTAATGTAGATTGTGGTGTAATGTCAAGTGTGTCCGGTATTTTTGCTGAAACCAGCTGGCAACCCTAATTCACAATATGTGCTAAATTCCTAATTCCACAACTAATTCTTCATTAAACTAGAATCCATAACTAGCAGACATTAAGTGGTACTGCATATTGCCTTCAACCCCTCCCCTCCACCCAGAGGGGACAGCAAGTCTACTGGGGTCTCTAGAAGCACTGTCTCCTCGACTGCTATTACAGGGCTATTCTGAAGTTCTTATTGGGTAAAAGTAATTCCTTTGGAAACTATTTGTGTGCAGGGAAGGCTCTAGTGTTAAGAACAGGAATCCTCTTCCTAGTAGAGTCCAAATCTTTTCTAGAGTTCTTGGACACGAATCAATCAGATATCAAGGTATGACACCACTATGGGACAATGTCGATCTAAGGCAGCTGTTTTCAAACTTTTTCTTCTCATGACCAGTTGAATAAAATTGTTGATGCCCACGTCCCAAAATACTTTGACTAGATTGTGAGCTCTGGGGTGGGGTGGAGGGTGAGAGCTTTGGGGTGTAGGAGGCAGCTCTAGTTTTGGGGGGGGAGGCTAAGGACTGGGGCAGGTGGGGCGTAACTTGAGCAGCTCCTGGGCAGCAGTGCAGCAGGGATGCTAAGGCAGCTTCCTGCCTCTCCTGGCACTGCAGACCATGCTGCCCCCAGAAGCAGCCAGCAGCAGGTTCCCAGCCAATGGGAGTGCAGAGCTAGTGCTCAGGGCAGGGGCAGTGTTCAGAGCCCTATGCGCTCTCCTTCCCCCCCACTCCCCACATCCAGGAGCCGGGCCTGCTGCTGGCTGCTTCTGGGGCCCAGCACCATCTGTGGTGCCAGGCCAGCCAGGCAGCTGCCTTAGCACTCCCACTGGTCACCTAACCCCCCCCGGCAGCAAAGAGACCCAGTGCCTGACATTCCATGACCCAGTATTGGGTCACACCCGTGGTTTGAAAACCACTGATCTAAGGTACGCAGTGCCAGCTACATGAATACGGTAGCTGGAGTCAATGTACCTTAGATCGAGTTGCCAGGTGATCTCCACTGCAGTGGGTCAATGGCAGAAACTCTCCCGTCGACTTCCTTGACGCTTCGTGTTCCAGTGGAGTACCGAGTCGATGACAAAGCAATTAACAGTCGATTTAGCAGGGGATCGATCACCACAGCACAAATCTCCCTGTCATTGGAGACCTGCCTTTACTGACATAAACATTCCCAGGAAAACATGAAAGACCACACCTTCCCTTCAGCAAAGGCTTGTGGGGAAGAAGCTTCCCTAACCCAGAAGTTTCTTCCTCAAACTGTGTCACCAGCGGGCAATTCCAGACCTCGATCCTTCTGCAATATGCAGAATCACAGATCTCTGAAAGGCTTTCACAGGCTCCTCAGGCACTCTCAAACCTGTGGCTGTGCCAGTGCTCCAGAAAATATGGGCAAGGATAATAAAGGACAGGCTAGAAAGAAGCCTGTTTATCCTTCCCCTATCTGTATCCAGATCGCCGTTCTCTCCCCATCCCTTCAATCCTGAACTGAGAAAGCAAGACCCATATGCCAAAGTCAATTCTGTTGTGGTTATCACACATTTCCCATTGGGGAGAATCAAAATACATTTTGTTTTATTTAATTTTTCCTGGTACACACTGTAAAACTCCTACCCCTTGGCTTGCAAAAATGTCAATCAGAAGTTTATAAGGAATCCTGTGAAGACTTCCTTAGATGCAAATGTTAAGCTACACCAACTTGATAATTTAAAGGAATGATATGTGCAAAATAAGGGAAATTGATTCAAATACGTCGCTCCCTGTGTAGTCATTTACTACGGTGCTAGTGAGTGTTTAGTGGATGTTCTGCGCTATTATATCCACATTTTCTGTTCATTCACCTTGGTGCAAGCATTTTACACTCATTCGGCACAAATGGAAATAGCTACAGTTTTTAAATTGACTAGATTTCACATGGATCGTGTCCCTTTAATGTAAAGCTGAAAAGTCCAAAGATAGTATGTAAAGTAATGCAAAAGATGTCCCCGCAGAGACAGGTCTGGGGAACTGGCTTTTAAGTCGGCTCCCCCCAGCACCAGCTCCTGTTCTCCCCCTCCCCCCCGGCTGCCTCTATCAGAGGTAGCAGGGGTCGGAGGGAAGCAACTAGTCGAGTAGTGACTCGACTACCCAATAAGCCTAGACTTATCAGGTAGTCGACTACTCAACTAGTTGCTTACATCCCTATTCCATACACAAAAAGCAAATCTATACTGTGATTCTGAATGGCTTATGTTAGCTTAAAGAAAACAGTAGAAAAATAACGAACAAAAGCAATGTCTCCAGGAGAGAATACAACTGATAGTAACTCTCCGTAGTAATGCGCTATATCATTGACCTTCCAGGTTTTTCAGCTATCCTTGCAGAGTTCATTGCAATACACAAAGGCCAAAACACCACAATTGTCAAAGGATTTTCATAAACACACCATTTAGGTAGCCAAAATAGACTGCAACAGGTTTAACCATACATGAAGATATTTTATACAATTAAATCAGTTTTAAAAGCCACCTGCAAAGGAAAAACAAAATTTCCCACTTTTTGCTGTTTTACGATGTATGATGGAGCAAGATTCATTATTGTTTCTACACCCCTTAGAAGTGCAGTCTTATCTACTGTTTTCCTTGGAAAACTATGGACAGTTGGAAGACTAGCAGCTGTAAGACAACAGATATCAAAGAAATGAAATTTATTAAATGAGAGGTAAAGTGATTTTTATTTTGACTGTTTAAAATCTGTAGTATTTTTAACCCTCTATCCAACTCAAAAACTTAAACAGATGGCAGAACAGACTTCTCTTAGAGATTCAACACTTGACTCCTGCAATTGAGAGGTGAGAAATTCCCAAATCTACTATTTCTGATTCTTTGTACACATTAATTTAACAGGGAAAAATGGCCACAAATCCATTATTCCCTCTCTGTTCATGACACCTTTAAGCAATCTGTCAAGAAAACAACCTAATAACTCAGTTGCCCACTCATCAAAAAAAATTATACTGAAAAGTAGATGAGGATCCTTTAAAGATATCAGTTTTGACAGCATGCTCTGTCATTGAGGAAAATGAGCTCTTTATTGCACAATTCTAATGCATGAGATCTATAAAATCCTGACTGGTGAGGATAAAGTGAGAAAGGAAGTGTTATTTACGCCTTCACATAACACAAGAACTAGGGGTCACCTAATGAAATGAATAGGTAGTAGGTTTAAAAACAAACAAAAGGAAGTACTTCTTCAGACAATCATGGAAACACTAGAACTGGAAGGGAACTCGAGAGGTCATCCAGTCCAGTCCCCTGCCCTCACGGCAGGACCAAGCGCTGTCTAGACCAGGCCTGGGCAAAATACAGCCTGGGGGCCCCCCAAGCCACCAGATCCGGCCCGCGGAGGCACTGGGGAGCCCCAGGCAGGCTCCCCTGCTTGCCCCACTCACTGCTCAGAAACACAGCTGGGGGGCACTTTCTCTTTGAATCCAGAGGGGAGCAGTGAAGATTCAGATGCTGCTCCCACCCCCAGCACAATCCCATTGGCCAGTTTCTGGATAAACACTGGCCAGCGGAAGCTGCCTGTTTGAACAACAGGCAGCCACAAAGCACAACCCTCCTACTCATTCACTCAAGCACATGGCCGAGCAGGCAGAAACATTTTAAGCTCTGCAAGCCTTTAGCTCGGCAGGCAGGCAAGTCTCCTGGTGAGAACCTGCCTTTGGCACCTCAGCCCCTCCCTTCCCCAACCCTCTGCCCCCCACTCCTGCCCTGCTACTCCACATGCACCCATACCCCCTTCCAAATCTGGCACTCCAATCTCCTACCCAAGATCACAATCCCCTCCTACCCTAGGTCACATCCCAAAATCCTGCAACCCAGTTCCCTACCCTAGGCCACAACTGCTTCCTTCACCCAAACTCCCTCCCAGACTCAATTCTCCCTCCTGCACCCCAATCCCTTCCCCCAAGATCCCTTCTGCACCCAACCTCCACATCAGACCCTGCATCTCCATTATTACCATGGAAGAGTGCGGCCCTCAACCACTTTCCAAAATTTTGGGAGTGGCCCCCCATCAAAAATTATTGCCCACCCCTGGTCTAGACCATCCCTGATAGATGTCTATCCAACCTGCTCTTAAATATCTCCAGAGATGGAGATTCCACAGTCTCCCTAGGTATATTGTACATGTTGACAATATACGGTCAACATGTGGAACTTGTTGCCAGGGGATTTTGTGACGGCCGAAACTATAACATGGTTCAGATATAGCTAGATAAATTCATGGAGAATAGGTCACTAAATGGCTATTAGCTAGGATGGGCAGGGGTGCAACCCCATGCTGACTATCCCTAGCCTCTGTTGCCAGAAGTTGGGAATGGGCAACAGGTGTGGTATCATCTGATGATGGCCTGTTCTGTTCATTCCCTCTGACCCAATGACAGGATACTGGGCTTTGGTCCTCTGGTCTGACCCAGTACGACTGTGCTATTTCACTAGATCTAAAAAAAAGCTCATGAAGACATAGCCATTCACAGCAAATAAGCCAGTTATGGTCAGAGGTGGCATAATATTGCCCCAATCTTCCTTTTCATCATGAGTTTAACTCAGAGGAAAGGTTTACAGTATTTTTCTGAGTCATGATTAATTCTATTTCCATTTTGTTTGGAAAAATAATTAAGTGATAAGAACTTAATGAGAGAATGTCCAATGCAGCTTTTAAAATCTGTGACCACAATTCCAACATGATATGAAACCATTTCAATCTGCACCCTGTCAGCAACTTTTTGGCTACGTCTAGACTACATCCCTCTTTCGAAAGAGGGATGTAAATGAGCCCGACTGAAAGTGCTCCTCATTTTTTCAGGAGTACAGGATCATTTGAAAAGGTGGGGGCTGAAAGAACCATTTAGACTGTGGTTTCACTTTCAAAATACCCTTTTTCGATACAGTGATTGGATGCAAATATACAAATGAAGCACAGGATATTTAAATCCGTGCTTCATTTGCTCTTTCGATTGGGCTCATTTACATCCGTCTTTCGAAAGAGGGATGTAGTCTAGATGAGCCCTTTCTGTCTAGCTATAAAAAAAAAAAATTCTCAAAAGGCAGAGAAATGCATGTTACAAATTATCAGGCTGAGGGAAATCCTGGATACTACAGTTAGTGAATGGAACAAAAATGTACTTGATAATGGCAAACAAAATGTGACTACCCATTTTCTTAACTACATAATGAGAATCAGATGGCATTTACTCCACTTTTTGTTGTAAGAAATAATACTGATGACAAAGACCAATGAAAATGGATACATTTTGTAGCTGTTTCCAAGCAAATACTTCTTTAAATTCAGCTAAAGGTGTAAATATATGGCAATAACTGAAGAAGGATATACCTTAAGAAGTTTCCTTTTAAAAATCTTTAACAGTGACACAAACAGCTTCAGTGATTTATACAGGAGGTACTGTGGTCTGGAAGATTTGGCTTGGTACTGCGAGTCAGGAGACGCAAGGTCTAATCCCAGCTCTGTGCAAATCTGGGCAAATTCCTTAGCCTTAATCCTCTTTTAATAGTATTCTGTTTACCTCACATGAAGGACAAAGACAATTTATAGTTGTAGATCTGTGGATAGAAGGTACAGTTTACAGTAGCACCGCTATTTGATTAAAGGCCACACAGTTTTTGGAACGGTGGAGCTAGAATTAAAATTCAGATATGTCTGGCACTCAGCCAGAGCTCAATCCACTGGACCATGCAGCCCTGTGTAAATTGCTTGGCCTCTCTCTATATTCTCTCTCTTGCAGTGAGACAACTATTTAAACTATTCTAGCTGATCACAGATGTATACAAATACCTGCACTTTCAAAATGGTCCTTTACGGAGTTAACAAACAAGCAAGAGTTTCAAAAGTAACCTCAAATGATTCCAAAATTAAATAAGTAAACTTCCTAGAAATATAGAAAAAAAATGCTTCCGAGGGCTAAATCATATGCATCTAGATCAGTGTTGGGCAACCTGAGGCCCAAAAGGCTGCATGTGGCCTATTGGGGTTCTATGCATGGTACGTGAGACATTTGGTTTACTGCAGGGTTGCTAGATTCTGCTGGTTTCCATCTACGCAGTCTTTTTCCTACTGGTATTACTAAACTGTCGCACACGTAAAGCAAAGGCATGTGAAGTGAGGTGCTGATTGCATACAACATTGACTGCATCCAGTCAAAACCCTGCTTTGGCTCTAGGGCTGTTGCTACACTTCAAAGGTGAAAGCGCCACATGGAGCCTGGGATCAGTTGGGGACTCCAGCTGATCCTGGGCTCCACATGGTGCTGCCGCTTTGAAATGCCACATGCAGCCTGACGCCGGGCTCCCCCCAGTGTTTCAAAGCAGCAGTGCCGCATGGAGCCCGGGGTCAGTGGGAGAGTCCCCTGCTGATCCCAAGATCCACGTGGTGCTGCTGCTTTGAAACACTGCGTGCAGCCTGAGGGCACCCCAGCTGGCCCCGGGCTGCATGTGGAGCCTGATATCTGGCCCCTGACTTTAAGCCACACTGCCGCTTTGAAGTACCCCCTCTTCTTCCCCCCACCTTGCTGCTTCTTCCTGATAGAGGCAGCCAGGGGAGGGAAGGAAGCGACTAGTCGACTAGCATGTCAACTATCCGATAAGCATTTGCTTATCAGATAGTCGACTAGTCTATCACATCCCTAGTACTTCTAGCATTTTGATTCCCTTGAAATCCCTTAGGATTTCCCATCAATCTGGATGATGTATACAAAGTACAATAGCCATACAATGGCTATAGTTGCTATGGGAGTCCCAATCCCTATACTGGGCTCTACAATTGAAGTTCCCCATCTGTCAAGTGGGACAGTAATACTTCCCTGCTTCTCTGAGGTACCTTCATTCACTGAGAGGGGCTATATATGTATAGTACCAGAGTAAATCAGAGTCAACCCCAGTAAAAAAAAAAAAATGGAGCTGCCTCTGTGCAAAGTTACTATGAGATAAAAATAGTCCATCCATCTCTGCAAGCACACACATTCATCCTTTTGTGTGTGGTGCCTGGCATCTCTACGTATATAAGGCACTTCTCTACATCATTCTATCTCACTGTCCCTCGTGATCTATAGTATATTTCCAGACATGGTGGTGGTAGTTAGAGAGAGTAATTTGCTAGCAGTTACTGTACAGAGGTATCCGAGATGAGTGTGTCCTTCCCATTTAGAATGAGAAAGGACAAATGATCACTTTTAATGGTAACGACTGATGGTAAACTGAGGCACAAAGTGGTTAAATGTGTTGCCCTGTTTCCCTCAGGAAATCGGGGGCAGATCTAAGAAATTACACCAAAACTCAAGACCCCTTGGCACCTGGTCTAACCAGCATGCCTTCCTCTATCAACTCTCACTGCCTCAAACTATGCACATAAACCAGGAAGAGTTGATTACACCAGTCCTCAAATACCCTACTGATTAGCTCCTTCTCTGACTTACAGCATTTCATTACCATTGCTTACAGTGATCACCGCATTAAAGACATGTTTCACCACGAAGATACTGTACTAATCGCATCACAAATCTCATCACACTATCTATGCTAACAGCAACATGGTGGTGATAAACCATCCTGCACAGACTCTGAGAACTCAGTGTTTATCCAGAGATAATTAATACGTTAGCTACACAATTTTGCCTAGATAAATCTTTAGATAAGAATGCAAGAGTATTCTCAAGGAACACAGAAAGACTGCTTTGGCTTGAACCCAACAGTTTATTAATTTCACTGGTCCTACTAAGAGAGGCCTCTAAATGTTAGGTGTCGAATTTGAGACACCGAGGCCCTGACATTTCACTCATCACATCCATGGACTTCCACTGAAGTTGTGCGGGCGGTGCACCTCTGAAAAATCAGTGCCAGGTGTTTCAAATCCAATGGCCAGAAAGTATGGCACTGGCACCCAGAACTGGCAGACTTGGAGAAGTGTCCCTAAATGGGGAGGAAAACATCACTAGACTCTCCAGTCTTTTCCCTGCCCTGCCCTAATACAATATCAGCAGTCTGAATGCCTCCAATTCCTCTCATTCATCTCTCCTTTCCTTTTCTCTCTCCCACCTCAGCTACAAAATCTACCTTTCTAGCAGCCTTACAAAAATGGGAGTTCAAATTTAAGGAAGCTATCCCATACACAATCGCCACTCCCCTCTCCTTTTCCTGTGGTATTTTCTTTTTAATCCTGCCTTGTGTTTCTATATTTTGGCCCATTTTGTTGCCATCGATTATTATATTGTTCAGTACTGGCTCCCTTGGGATCCTCCCGACAGAGGGAGATTTCTAGTTGCCATAAAGCTGACATAGTTCATTTCTCTCTCTCTCTCTCTCTCTCACACACACACACACACACACACACAAAATCTCCACAGAAGGTAGCATGTCAAGGCGGAGATGAAGTTAATTTCAGTGGAGCTGCGCATGATTGACACGTGTGAAAGTGAGAGGAACATCAGGCCCACAATATTTAAAGCTCAGCCAGGCTGAACCTCTCATGAATTATAAATGCTAAAAGCATGAGTGCACGCTGCCCAGGAGTAGGAGCACAGCACACTGGAAATTAGATCACAGCAGTGTGCTGTTTTGGGGGAATATCAGACATAGCATAGTGCTGTGTAAATATTCATTCTTACTACCAGCGTTAGGAATATTACCATAGCATATGTGCTTTATGACGTTGCCTTGGAAAAACCTAGTAATTAAAAAAATCCCTATAACCTAAATCTTTTTATATTGCCTTATTTCCTCCCCCGTTCTCTCCCCAAAAAATATATTGCCAAGCATTTCAAAAATAGGAACCTAAGGATAGGATCCCAAATCTATATTTCGACAGCTTCCCAATTTTCAGACGTGCCAAGGACTGAGCAGTTTTTATTGAGCTAATGCTCTTAGTTTCTCTTTGGCAAAGCCTGAAGCAATTCTGGCTAATCTTGCTCAGTAACTCTTATCCTGACACCCTGAACTATTTTGCTTCTGCTGTGTTTTCTTAATAAGAGCTGCTGTCTTCTATTTTCAAATTATTGGTGATGCATAGCTGCACCCTATCTCCAAATATGGCTGCTTAGCTAACCTTTCATCTGAGGTATTCACTGTTTACTGCTAGCAAGACAGCACATCTCTGTTCTGACTGCTGGGGCTGCCTCTTCTACATGTTTGTGGCAGTGCAATGGTGGACATGGGTGGCAATGAAACCTCTCTTTAGGGCTGCAATTAGCAACAGCCTAACATCCAAATGTGGATTCATCAGCACAGTGCCTAGCAGTGGTCAGAGAGAGGATGATCCATATAAGTACTGTATCTGAGCATTCACCACAGGTAAGAAATTTAAGTTGCTTTCACAGTTACTGTCCTATTGCAATCCGGGTCCCTGCCAGCTCTTTAAATAGCTCCCTGCTGGCTTTTGCCACAGCTCAGCCAGCTCTTGCTGGAGCTGCACCCCTTTCTTTCACCTCTGGCATTCACGCTCCTTGAATACTTATCCTTCATCCCATCCAGTCATCCATTTATGCAGCACAAATTCACTTGTCCAGGAAGGGCAATCCCAGTATTGGGTGCCTATAAATTATTGACTTCTCATGCACCTGTATCTGTGCCTTTTTCTAGCCCCCTTCCCGCCCCCCCAATCCCCACCAGGCTCAGTGCCATGCACTGAACAATCTCTCCAATCTGTTTGCCAACTCGCTAACCTTCTCTTCATTCCAGCCCACTGGGAAGGAGCTCAGGCTGTGTTCAGGCTGCTCATTTACTGTATAAAGTGCTGATACAATTAAGCCCAAACAACACACTTGTACAAGACACAAAAGATGAAGACAACCCCTGCCCTGAAGAGTTAGTAATTGGACACTCTCAGAGAAGGCAGGAGGCAGAGGAAGCATAGGAGCAGCCAGCATTCATGTCTGAGAGCCTAAACAAAATCCAGATCTACCCGCAAAATCTTTCAGAATGGCAGCACCATGTGCAAACCCTGGAAGAAGCTTGACAGCGTCATCACCCCAATGACACTACCCACCACTCTAAGACACATCAACTTCAGAAGGACCTGGCATTCATCCTAACCAACCCCATCTAGTACAGGTTGAAGCTTTCTAGTCCAGCACGCTCTGGTCTGACAACATCCGTTGTCCTGCATGATTTTACTTCGCTGGATGTCCACTTATCATGGGTGTGGCCAAGTTTCCCGCAGTCCCATAAAGTTTGTTTAAATCTGGCTCTCAGTGTTCTGTGCTATTATTTAGCTCGAACTTACCCCTAAATGTCTTCTAACATCCCAGCAAGCAGTGTAAGTGAGGGTAATGCTGCTAGACAATATCTATCCCCCATGGTTCGGCAAATTCTCTGGTTCGGCACCGGTGAGGTCCTGAGAGCGCCGAACTAGAGAGGTTCAACCTGTAGCAAGGCTACCTTATCACCTTACATTATGCTTGAATTTCCTTGTTTGATTTTAATGGATTTCATACAAAAGCTTCAATTGTTGGACTGAATCTGAACAGTGAGGTCTTTTTACATAAAACTGCTTGTCATGATAAAATCCTATTGATGACTCCTTCCCGCACAGCATTTCAGGAGTGACTCCCCAATGTACACATGGGAAAAATGTGTCTGGATGGTACAAATAAAATCATAGTTGCACTATGTGTGTTTCAAACCCTAGCATACATGACTTTAGAACCTGAGAGCTAAAATCGCAGAATCATAGAGATGTAGGATTGGAAGGAATCCCAGCAGGTGTCCTGCACTGTGGTAAGACCACATATTATCTAGACCATCCCTGACAGGTGTTTGTCTAACCTGTTCTTAAATCCTCCACTGATGAAGGGTCTATATCCTCCCTAGATAATTTGTTCCGGTGACTAACTAAACTTAAAAGTTAGGAAAGTTTTTCCTAATGTGCAAACTAAATCTCCCTTGCTGCAATTTAAGCCCATTGCTTCAAGTCCTGTCTTCAGTGGATAAGAACAATTTATCACTCTGCTCTTTATCACTACCAATGTACTTGAAGACACTTATATCCCCCCTCAATCTTCTCTTCTCCAGAGTAAACAAGCTAATTTTTTTCAGTCTTTCCTGAAAAATCATGTATTCTAGATCTTTAATCGTTTTTGTTGATCGCCTCTGGACTTTCTCCAGTTTGTTCACATCCTTCTCAAGTGTGGTACCCAGAACTGGACATAGTACTCCAGCTGAGGTCTTAGTGCAGAGGAGAGTAGGAGAATTACCTCTCTGGTCTTGCTTACAACTCATCTGCTAATACATCCGAGAACAATGTTTGCTTTTTGTGCAACAGTGTTACATTATTGACCCATATTTAATTTGTGATCCACTATAACCACCAAATCTTTTTCTACAGTACTCCTTTCTAGGCTGTTATGTCCAAATGTGTATTTGTGCAACTGATTATTCCTTCATAAATACAGTACTTTGCATTTGTCTTTACTGCATTTAATCCCATTTTTTTCAGGGCATTTCTCCAGTTTGTCAAGATTATTTTGAATTCTAATGCTGTCCTTAAAAGCACTTGTGACCCCTCTGAGCTTCGTATTGTCCACTGATTTTATAAGTGAATTCTCTTGCCATTATCCAAATCATTTATGAAGATAATGAAGAGGACTGGACCCAGGAGAGATCCTTGTGGGAATCCACTCCATACGCCCTTCCAGCTTGACTGTAAACCACTGATAACTACTTCTGAGTACAGATCTCCACATTATAGTAGGTTCACTTAGTCTATATTTCCCTTGGTTACTTAAGAGAAGATTATGTGAGATGGTATCAGAGGCCTTACTTTAAAAAAATTACATCTACTGCTTCCCCTTGCCACCCCCCTCCTCCCAAGGCTTGTTACTCTGTCAAAAAAGGATGGTAAAGTACAGGTTGAACCTCTGTAAACCGGCACCCTAGGGACCTACCTGATTGGTTCCGAACCAGAGAATTTTCTGGACCAGGAGGTCAATATTGTCTAGCAGCATTACTAACACTTCCACTGCTTACTGGGCTCTTAGAGGACATTTAGGGGTAAATTAGAGCTAAATAACAGCACAGAACACTGAGAGCCACGACTGGTGGCTGTAAATAAACTTTATGGGACCACTGGAAACTTGGCCACACCCAGGGCCGGACTGAGGCATGGGCGAGTCGGGCAGCTGCCCAGGGCGCCAACCGATGGGGGGCGCCTGATGGCAGCTGTAAGGGGCGCGTGGCGTCCCTTAGAGCTGCCATCAGGTGCCACATGCCCGGCTCCCGTGGCGCCAGCCAGCAGCGCCCTACCCCCCACGGCCGCGGGGCCCTGCACAGCCCGGCACGCACGCCAGCAGCAATGGCCAGGCCCAGGGTGCCAAAAGGGCTCGGGCCAGCCCTGGCCACACCCATGATAAGTGGACATCTGACTAACTCAAATCATGCAGGAGCACAGATGTTTCCAGACTAGAGAGGTTCAACCTGTAGAACCTGAGAGTTATGAAAACTTTGGGAATGGAGAATGTCCTCAACTATGATAATTCTGAATAAAATGCAGTTTGGGCTTCAAATCTGGCACCTGACACTCCAGGTCAGGCTTCAGTAGCAACTGAGCTTCCTGCTCAGTGCTGGTAAGAGTTTGCAATGCTTGTCCCCCTTATAGCCTGTGCGCATGCCTCCCGTGGGTGGGGAGGAGGGGAAGGTGAAAGTAGTGCACATCCTAGTGCTCTTTCTGATCTGTTGGTTCAAGCTCTCTTACAATGAAAGCTTGCTGTAAATGACTGTGGTGTGAGGTGGGGACAGGCAGCCCAGGTTTAAGATGCAATACGAGCACAGTATAATAGTTGCCTTTTTTGAGGGTTTGGGGGATGTCTCTGCTGATGCCTGATTAGTTGCTTCTGGTTTCACATGGGGTGTGTCCAGACTACATGGCTCCGTCGACGGAGCCATGTAGATGAGACAAGACAACAAAGGGAAATGAAGCGGCGATTTAAATAATCGCCGCTTCATTTAAATCAAAATGGCCAGCACACTGTGCCAATCAGCTGTTTGTCGGCACAGCGTGGCTAGGGTTGCCAGGTGTCCGGTATTGTACCAGACAGTCCAGTATTTGTGCGCGCTGTCGGGTAAAAAATAAAAATCAGAAAATACCGGACATATGCAATGTCCGATATTTTCTGATTTTTCCGGCTGCGCACCGGACAGAAGCCTGGCGTGGGCGGAGGGAGCAGCTGGGAGTCCCGGCTGGGAGGCGAGGCTGCGAGTGCGGCCGGGAGCTCTCAGTCAGTTGAGTGTGAGGAGGAGGGGAAGCCTCCTCCTTGCTCGTGCGTTGCCGGGAGCCTGCGCGGGACAGGCAGCAAGTGCCCAGGTCAGTCCCACTCCACACCGGCCAATTTGCTCACCCCCCCCTTCCCGGCTGGCCAGTTCTCCCCCACTTCCCCTCCTGATCTTCCCTGGCCAGCCCCCCTGAACCACCCCAGCTCTGCTTCCTGCCAGCCCGTTCCTCTTCCTCATCTCCCCCGGCCAGCGCCGCTGCACCTCTCCCCGCCAGCTCTGCTTCCCGACCCCCTTTCCTCCCGGCCACCCTCGCAGCCCCGATCCCCCAGTTGTGCTTCCTGCCCCCTTACTCCCAGCCAGCCCCGATATCCGATATCCCGTGGCCAGCCCCGTTCCACCCGACACCCGCCACGACTAGCCCTGCTTCCGTTGACCCCCATCTCCCGTTAGCCAGCCCCTTCCAGGCCCCCTTCCCGGCCAGCACCGCTCCTTCCTGGCGGTCCTTCCTCCTCCTCCCCATGAAGCGTGTCTGGTGGTGGGTTTTTTTTTTTTTAAACAACTACCTGGTAACCTCTAGCAGTGATCCAGGTTCTTGGAGAGTCTTTTTTTCTCAACAACTTTGGTTCTCTCCCCCCGCCCCCTTTTTTTTTTTTTTCCTTAAACAAAATTTTTTTCCAGTGGTTTGGTTTGGGGTTTTTTTGGGGGGGGAGAGGGGTATTTTTGTTTCAGCCATCTGGCAAACCTAAGCACAGCAGTCTAGACGGGGATCTGCTGACTCCAGAACCCTTTGTCCACAGATCCTTTCACAGAAACATTTCACGAGGCATAAAGGATCTGCTGACAAAGGGTTCTGGAGTCAGCAGATCCCGTCTAGACTGCCGCGCTGTGCCTGACAAACAGCTGATCGGCACAGCGTGGTGGCCATTTTGATTTAAATGAAGCGGCAATTATTTAAATCGCCGCTTCATTTCCCTTTGTCGAGTAAACTAATCTACATGGCTCCATCGACGGAGCCATGTAGTCTAGACGTACCCATGGTGTCCAGTTTGTAACTCTGAGTGTTTGAGGTTCTACTGTAGGTTGGTTTGAGATTATTTATTCTTAAATAAGCTGTGACAGGTAAAATACGCCATGCAAGCCTTCCTGATTGTTGCAGAAATAGATGGGCAAGTTCAGACCTCTCCTCAGCCATTCTAGCCTCCATCCAGGCCAAATCTCCCTTCCCGCTCCTCATGTTAAGAGGTCCTAAGTTGATCTGTCTGTCCTGGGCCACACAGGCACATTATCTGATTTACTAGCAATCACAAAATGGAGTCTGTGTTAATCCATGATTCAGTATAACTCTATTCCATCCTTTGCCACCTTAAAAATAAAAAAGCTTAATTAACAACCTGGTTACGAATGTCAAGTGTGAAGTCTATCCACACAAGGCCTTAAAAGCCAGGAAATATTCAGTTAAAAGATCCTTAAACATGCTCTGATACCCACTCATCATATTACCAGTTGATGGTGACAAGCATTACCCCTCCATGAGTTGACTTCCAAACACTTCCAAAATAGTAAAAATCAAACAAAATACAAGCCAAATATCCTGAACTCACACTATAATGCCAAAAAACAATGCTGATCTCTGCAATGTTAACACATATGTGGTATAAATAGCTGAACACTAGTGAAGTGTATGAGGTGATCGCTATATGTGTGGGAAGAGCAAATGACAGTTCAGCATTACAGGGCAAGGAATTGGGCAGAAGTTTTAAAACTTCTACTATTTGTTCCTAGAAACCACAGCCAGTTCTGGAATTCTGAGGAGGGGCTACAAATGATTCTCCCTTCATTACACATCCCCCTTCACAACTAGGTGTTCTGATATTATGGTGAAGAGCGTGGCAAAAATTCTTGACAAGTATTTAACTGGGTCATTCTAAATACAATAGTGGAAAAGGTATTTGTACGGCAGTAATGAGGGCAAAACAGAGAGAATGATGATCTTTGTGCAACACACCAGACCCCCTTGATGGAGGAGAATGTGCTCCCTAGCAGTTTGTGCTGAGATCCATGCAGAGTTGCCAAAATTTTCAAGATGCAATTCTCCAAATAAGCATTGATTATTGGGCTCATTTGCTGAAGGTATGTGGATGAATTTTGATCAATTTTAGGTTTTCTGTCTTTTTCCATCTCTGCAAATATTCAGTTACAGAAGCCAGAGTGCCAAGAAATATAAATATCACAAGTGTTCAAAAACAGTCATCACATCACAAACTTACAGAGAGAAAGAGAGGACACTGACCAAGGAAGTACAATAAAATAAGGGAGCCTAAATTAAAATTCACTCCACCTAGGAGTCAACTTCTCCGTTTGTTTGTTTTTCTTTATCCCTCATTTCCTACACCTCAAGCCTCAGATTAACTCCACGAAACTCCATTCCATTTTTCTACCCACCCTTTTTCAGAGGATTCTCTATCAGTGATCCTCTCTCTTTTTTGTTGAGAAACCAGCATCTCTTTCTCTCTCCTTTTTTGTTTCATTTGCCCCCAATATACACCTCCTTCCTCTCCTTCCATGTAATGTTGCCTTTTCTATGCTATCCATCTGCTCCACAGAGTCCCTTTAGCTTCCTACACTTATCTCCCTGGCCTCTTGCACCTCCCATACTCCATTAGTTCTCACTGATTTCCCTGTCAAGAGTTTCTCATCTCACACTTTCTTAGTCTTTAATATCTCTGTAGTGGTGCCTGTGCCCTGCTTTCCCTTCCTCCTTTACAAGAGACCTACTTCAAGTTCTGCAGTTGAAGGTGGTGTGAGAAGAGCTTCTCTTTTTCTTCGGCCCCCAAATTGCTTCCTCAAACCCTAAGAAAAGGAGATGCCATTGTGTTTTGAAGATGCCAGAGAAGCCAGAACCTCCTCTTCTCCCATCTTCACTGGTCTGCTGCTGCCCGCTCATGAGTCTGAAATGGGAGAGTAGGCCAAATCTCTAGCAGTTAGACTAGGCAGGAGGTCTATGGAGGAAAAAGGAGCGTCATCATTTGTGAGTTGTCACAACTGAGCCAGGTGTTTAGCAGACTGTACATGATTCGCTTGCTTAAAATCCATGTAACTTATGTTTCCCTTTTCTTAGTTGTTCTTTTTGGTTTTCCTTCTTTCATTTGACTCATTTTTCCCACTTGGTTATCTTTTCTTTTCTTTGCCACTTCCCAATTTTTCCATGTTTATTAATTAAAAATAAATACAAAGCATCTAGCTTGTTTTCCTCAAGTTTATTCCTCCGTCTTCCAGGAAAATTCATCTTCTAATACTGGCTTTCTTTAGTGACTTGTTTCCACTTCCACAAGCTTCTCTTCTCTATTCTGGGTAGCTACTATCCTTAACTTCCATCTCTCCCACTTGTCAGACTTTCTGTTCCCTCTGTGTTCCTTTTTCCCACATATTGTCTTTCAGGCTTCCCCATCCTTCACCCCCTTTATAATGAAATGTATAAGTTTTAAATCCCTTGCCCTAGCCTTATTTGTGCTGGAAGGACAGAGGGAAACATGCCAGCTGCTAGACAGATTAAAACTAGAGTAGGAATGGAACAATATCGCTTCATGCCACAGTCAAAATAGCAGTGTCAGATGAATATCACATGCAGATTCCCTTAGCTACAAAGAACAAGGGAGGATATTTCCATAAAAAGCATGGTCCGAAGTATCAAAATCAAAACACACTTGACTGTAGGGATATATTCGTATCCCTGCCCTCCCAAACCCACTGCCCAACTGCAAAGTTAAAACAACATTGACAGATCAGTAGGATCTTCCACCTCATTTGGCGCTAATTTAATTTTGAATCCACTTGTGATGTAGCTGCAGTTCTGCCTTTACTTGTCTCTGTCTACTCCCTGGAAAAAGCAACCAACTGAGGGTTCGGAGCCACCACAAAACTTTCCAGTTATTCAAGAATTATATCTTCAGTTCATTCGCCTGAGTAACAGAGGAAGATTTTTCTTTCACTGGCCCAAACCTACATTTTACTCCTGATGCTGTTCCCTCAAAATAGTTGATCTGGTGGCAGCCTCTGCCATATACAATAACCAGGGCAATATAAAATAATTTAGTGCTGCCTCACTCAACAAATGATATGTAACTGTTAACATACAGGGGCTGACTCTCCAAGCCCTTATTCATGTGAGTAGGGAAGACTGCTCATGTGAGGTTTTACAGCTTACATATTACAGCAAGGACAAAATTAAAAATGGGATAATACAGGAATTCTGCAAACGTAAAGAATGAGTGTACTTGCGTATATATTATTAATATCACACTCCTAATTTACTACCTAAGGCCTTTCAGCTGGTTTCATATATGCTGCTGCTATTAAATAACTGGTCCTAGTCAAAACGGGCAGCATAGAAGCTACAATGGAACTCAGCTATGAAATAGGACCGGGGGGCGGGGGAGAAAGTGTTTTAGAATCTAATTGAAAATCCCCGTTATACACTTATTCCCAAATAGAACACGCTGCAGAATCCATTGCCTGCGGTGGTAGTTTGAGAAGAGAATGTTCTGTTTGTGTCAGATCAAAAGAACAGTAAGCTGTGAAAATAAATATAACTTCAACATTTTGTAAACAAAGTAGCCAAGGCGTATTTAATATATTAATCTACTTCATTTAAACAGGGTGAGTGGAAGAAATAAAATGGCAGTTCTATAATTTATCAATTTAAAATGTCAATTCTACTTTGAAATATGTTGTGGATGTTTTGCTGGAATCAAGACAGAAATGGCTTGATCCTGAAAGTTGCTGACCATCCAGAACAAAACCATTAAATCAGGAGTTGTAACAGGTGTTCGCCATATCTCAGACACTAAATTAAAGCTTTGTGATGGCCTTTATGAATGTTTGTTGCGCTAGACCCTCTTCACCAAATGCAGGTAGGCTACACAGGGGACATTCTTCATGGCGCTTGGTGTCAGAGTTCTCAGCCCAGAAAGCAAGGGAGCAATTTTCTTTAACTGAGTTTTAAATAGAAATATGAAACTTGCCAAGATGATTTGAAACTATTGGCAGATGGGGGAAATATTTCTGGATCTGCATCTCGTAATGTTTGGCAAGGAGTGTGACTAGAGAACAGCTGACTTTTACTGCAATGACATTATTAATTCTAGCTCTCTTGCCAAACTGAGTGCCATAATTGAGCCTTCGCAATATCCCTTTCATAAGTAGTTCATGTAGGCCTGTTAAACTGATCATACAGTAAGTAATATATCTGCCCCATGCCCACCGAAAAGGTCAGCTTGAGTCCAGCCAAGCTTTCAGCTGACTGGCCCTTATATAGTAGCTCCACGCAAAGAGAGTTTGGCAATCAGGAGGCATCATGTTCTCTCTACCTCATCAGTGTTTGGCTCAGGACCATGCTCAACATTCTTCCCAGCTTTCTGAGACTGCCACTGTCACCAGTGCTACCACACAACAGTTCTTTGGGCCTACTGACAGATTGGTTATAGCCTGGATGCCACTACACTGCAAAAAAATTAGCTGCAGGCTGAAATGTCTCTGCTTTGCACAATTTCTAGTAAAAGTGGGGGTTTTTTAATCAGAGTCAGCTAAAGACCTGCAAATCAACTCTATGATTGCAAAGGTGTACGAGCAGTACACTCGATATGCAGATGACTAAATAAATCTTATGCAGTTAAGTACACGAGTCAGGAAATGTGAACAGTGAGAATGTACAACTTTAATGCTTACTAATCTGCGATCCAAATCTAGTGTCACACAGAGGGGTAACTCACAGGAGTTGAATGGAACTACCCACAGGAGGAAAGCGTTTGTAAAGTGAAATCCTTGACAGAACACTGACATGTTTCCCTTCCCCAAATGGCCACATTAATCCACATCCTCCCCTCCCCCCCCTCCCCACGCACGCACACGCATACACAGCCCAATTCCTGGTTTGTCTCTCTTCTCCCTTCCCCCAGTCCTGAGTTCCTGGTGGCTCTATCTAGCTCCTTAGAAGATTAGCAGGGATTTGCTGGTTCTACCCAGCTAGTCCTCTGCCAGACAAGTAGAAACAGAGCAAAAGGCAGCTCAGATAATGCTTCCCCTCGGGCAATAAAAACTCCCTCAGGACTCTACATTTGTGGGCCCATAAAAAGTACCATTGCTGCCAAGCAACTGGTTGTCCCCAACCCTGCACTGGGCCAATGGGGCTAGACTACTTACTCCTCAGACTCCTGCTGCACATGCTCCAGATACATGAAAGGAGTCAGCCCAGCTCAGTCTGGGCTGGCTGAGGAGTAGGAAGAACATGTGCTGTGGACGCCCTGTGACTCTCCAAGAGGTTGTAGCTGCTGAGCCGTCCTATGCGGCCAATGACTTGCCAACGGTCATTGGCAGACTGAGGGGGATGCTGAGCCGATGCCAGCCCAGGAGATGCCCAAAGATACGCTTTGTGCTAGGCAGTGACGCAGGGAATGCAGAAGACGACGATGTTTAAACCATTAACAGGGAATTTTCCAGCTTCTCAGGGCCTTGGGTTGGAACTTGGTGGAGTAGGATCAGCCCGGGTGTCCCTACTCTCCACCCACATTTGTCATTAAGCATGGCTACTGCTTGTTTGCTTCGCCCCACACAGGAGGCTGAAGGGCCATAGGTGTTTGCTCAGCTCTGGCCAGGGGCTACTGATGGTCTGTTTTGCCTTGTCAAGAGGATCAGAACCCCAACTGCTATTACCTATCCCAGTCAGGAGACTCAAGGGCCATCATGGGGGAGGAGGCCCCCAATCCTCCTTGTGGTAATTACCAAACCTACAAGGAGTATCGAGAACTGTGTGACAGGGTGTACCAACTCCACACTGGGCCAACAGCAGTGCCCCCCCCCTTTCACCTCCAACGTGCGGGGTTCCTCTGTGACATGCATGTGCTTTGTTTTCCAGCAGGCTGCCTCCCCTGGTGAGTTCTAGCATTAACAATTATGTTACCACTTTCAGTTGCTGTAAGAACTTTATAACCCCCCCTTAAGTCTCAAATAAACGTAGTAAAAAAACAGTCCCTTAAACAGCAGAATTGGGACATTGATTTATCAACCTGATCCCACTGAAGTCAGTGGAAATACATACACTTGTAGATTTCATTTGGCTTTGGCCCATAATGATCATGTTTGGACAATATGAAGAAAACACCTAGACATTGTTCCACTAGTTTCTAAACTAACGAATTGAGTATATTCAGTATTATCTCTTCCCAGAACAACAGACTGTACTTGTTTTCATGTCTATCATTGGGTTTGCAAAAGCAGAGACTGCTGCAATGGGGCCATCCTGTTTCGTCCCATTCTGTTAACTTTGTCGACTCATGAAGACTTTTTTATTTAGAATGACAGTCAAATACAACATGGTAACATGACACTAGGTTCAAACTGACACAGGCTGTTCCTCATGTTTTGCAGGTTAATTCAAGAACCATGGTGTGCAACAGGCTAAACTTCTCCATTATAATGATTAAAATTATAGCTGCAACAGGAATTAATATCAAATGGAAAACTGGAGCAGAGCAGAGTGCAAGAGCCAGGATGCAGTGCATCCAGGCTGCGGGGAGTAGTGAGACATTTAGTAGTGGCCCTGCCGTGAGGACCACTGGACTTGATGACCTCTCAAGGTCCCTTCCAGTTCTAGTATTCTATGATTCTAGATTTGCTATTGCTACTCCTCTAGAATAAAAAATCCCTCCACAAGGAATGATCACCCATCATCTTCCTTGGGGAAGGAAACAAAAAGGCCATCTATACGAAGCAAGTGATGACAAACAATATGAATCTAGTTTGGCAACTGTTGGCTTGGTTTTATATCGATCCTGCACGGAGATTTCTTCTCATGTTGTAAATCTTGTGATATGCATTAATCACAATGCTGGAAGGGGTAAGTGGGCAAGCTAAAGGAACATAAGTGTATGCTTTATGGAAACTGCCACAATGCCCCTTCAATTCAGGGCCTGAAATTTCCCTTAAGACATGTCATACGCATGAATAATGGGTCACATCAGATGGAAGCTGTTAAACTACTATTTCTGGGAAGGAGTGTTTCAGAAATGAAAGACAGTAGTTAAGAGGCTTGTTCTGATATAACTCATGCTGAATTCAGAGTCCCTCTTAATGCCTAATCAGAGCTTCTCTAAGCTAGCACAGACTCTAGGCTAGTGCCCATCACTAGCCCAGGTACACAGAGGCTCTATCTGTGCACTAAGGATGTTAAGAACCGAGTAACTGACTAACTGTGTAGTCGATACAGTTTGTATTGACTACACGATAAGGGGCCCTGCTGAGGCTCTGCAGTTTAAATGTAGTAGGAGCCGGGTGCACAGGCAGCCCGGCTCCCCCTACAATTAATATGCAGAGCTGCAGCAGGGGTAGGTCCAGGACCTGGCACAAGCTGGGACTGAACAGTCCCGGCTCACACCAGGTCCCAGACCACTGTGCCTCTGCATTTTAAATATGGTAAGAACCGCCCAGGCATTTAAAATGCAGAGGCCGGGTCCCAGACCTACCTCCAGTGCAGCTCTGCATTTTAAATACAATAAGAGCCGCCCAGCTCTTACTACATTTAAAATGCAGAGGTGCAGCCGCCCAGGAGCAGTCCCGGCTCCCGCTTGTCCTGGACCGCTGCGCCTCTGCCTGATACATAGGCAGCAAGGGGGGAAAAGCGAGTAGTACATACGCAGCAAAGGGGGGGTGGAGGGGAAGCGAGTAGCAGCGAGACTGCTTGCTTACATCCCTACTGTGCACTGCCCTCTCGTCTGCAGGCATCGCCCCCACAGCTCTCACTGGTTGTGGTTCCTAGATAGTCATCACTATGGATAGTACAGCATGGCCTCCTCTATCTGTAGTTACAACAGATACACTTGCTTACTAAAGTTATGCTGCCAGACCACCAAAAAGGTATAAGATATTGTCATTAGCTGCTTCCATTGCTTAGCTATTGAAGCTAGCATGGTTCAATGGGTAAAGCATTGCACTAGGAGTCAATGGATATGGATTTTATTTCTACCTCTGCCCCCGATTTTCTGTGATATTTTTGGCAAGCCAGTTCACCTCTCTAGAATTCATATTGTCTGTAAAAAAGGTGTAATAATGCTCTTTCACCTTTGTAAAGAGCTTTGAGAGCCCCACGTGAAACTCCCTGTGTAACTACTAAATATTGTTATTATTGCTTAGATCTTCGTATTGCAAATTTTTTCACTTGCAAGATAACTGGTCCATTTTCTTCTTGGGAAACTGGAGTAGAGGAAACATGGAATCATTTCTATCTTGAAAACACCCACTTATTACTAAAACTATCCCTAGTAAGAATCCATTTAATCTTTAATCAAGCAATGCATAGTAATGTTTAACAACCACCCTTATGGAATCCTGATTCTAGCTGTCTCGAGGAGAAACAAGACAAGATAACGTCAGTTCTGACAACTTTCCTCTGAACACTAATATGTAAGAAGTCACAATAGAGTTACACAATAGAGTCCAGCTCTATGGTTCTATGATTCTATACTTGTCATACAGAACCAGGGCACCCTCCCAAACTCAGATTTAAATAGTGCTACCTGTATAGTGTAAAAATGCAGTTCTCCTTGGTTCGAATCCTCTGGAGAGAAGAAATACTTTACAAAACAGGGATGTGAGTGTTTTAAAGGATTCTTAAGGAATACTGTTGGATGTTTCTTTAATTATACACAGATAAATCCTCAGCATATGTAAAAATCACATGCTTCATTCTGCACAGTTCTTCTCTGTTCATACTCAAGGGAGAACAACAGGGCTGTCTTGCCTTAGCTAGGAATTAGCACAGCCTGCTGGTTTTCACTGAAATTGCATTCAAAGAGATTACAACTTTTCCTTCTATTTTTTGTATTTATGCTTTGTTTTGTTTTTTCCTTGAATAAACCTTTGTTTTCAGACTGAGCGCACTATGTCTTATGTATGAGCAAATAAACCTTATTATTACCAATTAACTATTCACAACACAAGGCCTCAATCAAGATTGACACCTGCGGTGCTAGAGGTTTATATACCAAAGGGGCTGGCTCTATCCCAAAGAGCTTACAATCCTGCAGTCAGCTTCTTAGTTCATTTCTCTTTACTTACAATTAAAAATCTAATTTATTCATTACTGCTGCTACAGAATGTAGCCCAAATTTGGAGATAAGCATCCTCTTAAGAAAGAAGAGGTATCCAGCAGTTACAGCATGAGATTTTACATTCCCGGACTCTTTGCCTAATTCTTCTACTGACTCACTATGTGACCCTGGGCCAGACAAGGCACCTTCCCAGTTCCCTGGACATACTACTGCTTGCCTTCTTCACAGGGAGTGAATAGGGTTGCCAGATGGTTTCAACAAAAATACTGGACACACTTGACATTACATCACAATCTACATTACATCTTATTTAGAAAATACCGGACATTTCTATTTTCTCATTTCTATTTTCTCAGTTTGTTTCCTGAACAGAAAGCTCAAATACTGGACTGTCCAGTTCAAAACCGGACACCTGGCAACCCTAGGAGTGAAATGTATGAGGCTTGTAAACCACTCAGATGCTTGGATCAAAAGATCCTATCCTAAAGTAGCATTATACCACTCAACCAGATTCATTAATGGCCTCATAAGCCTTTTTGGTAACAGGCCTATGAGACCATGAATTAATCTAACTCAGTGGTGGGCAACCTGCTGCCCGGGGCTGCATGCAGCCCTTTGAGGCTCTGTGTGTGGCCTACAAGACATTTTGTTTACCGTTGTGCCCACATGAAGGGTTGCCAGATTCCACTGGTTTTCATCCGTGTATTTTTTTTCCTCCCTGTATTACTAACATGACACTCATGTAAAGCCAGGGCATGTGAAGTGAGAAACGTGCTTATTACACAGAATTGACTGTGAGAGTTGCATGCTCCCTCTGTGTCCAATCAAAGCACTTCTAGGGTTCAGTCAGCACACCCAGCAAATTCTAGGAACACGAATGCAGTTAGCAAAACTGCCCTACCCTAGAGATCGCCTTGGTTTTGACAATCTTGCAGTCCACTGTGATGAAGGAGGGCCATTCACGAGGCTCACTCATGAGCCTAGGTTGCCCATCACTGATCAAGCTGGAAGGCAGAGTTGTAAATATGCACACATGTGCAGCCTGTACTCAGGGGGAATAAACAGTACATTGAACATGATTGTATCATCGATTTTTTTTCCAAAACCTGAGAAACAAACAGAGCTATTTTACAGTGGGTTGCCTGAACAAGTGTACTGCTACTGATGATCTACTGCTGAAAAATCAAATAGCATAATTTGATAAAAACAAACACCCATTTTGGTGCAGTAATAACCTGTGCTTTCATGTCCACTTTAAATCAGATGCCTTCTGTTATAGCCTCACAGAGTCAGAGTCAGAAAAATACACTTTGATCACTCCATCTTCCCTTCTCCTCAACCAGTGAAGGATTTTTATAGAGAATATTTTCCGGTCCTTTTTCTAATTTGGTTTTAACTGACCCATGAAATGTGGTTTCCACTATTTTCCTTGTGATTACTGTTTAAAATAAAGAAGGAACTAAAAATGATCTCCCAATATCAAGCTGTTAATACCATATAAAACTTCAAGGGAGCATGGAGCCTAGAAATAAATAAATATTTCAAGAGCCATCTAGTGAAAATGAAATATGCTTGGAGGTGTACAGTAACATTTTATTGTTTTGTTTTTACAAGAATTGGATCTGTCCAATTACATTTATGAGGCGGCAGCTCAGGATTAATTTCTGGACAAATGAATACTTCCTCAATGACAAGTAGTAAATGGGGACTCCATCATTGTAGCAGACATTTACAGAGGCTATTTGCTCATTAAATCAGAAGGAGTCTTCAGGGCAGAATGGTTTCTTAGTTGATTTTCTAACACTCTTTGGAAGAAGCAGCCCCAGTATTCGAGGAAGCCTAAGTATTCCTTTTAACAAAGTGGCAATGGCTCCTATCTAACTATAATACAGTAATTTCACCGATTCTGAAAACGGCTAAAAGCCTTCAGTAATGCTCTTGTTAGGAACAGACCAGTGTCTTTAATAAATACAGATTGTAAATCACTTTCCAAAAGGTATTATCTTTCAGATTAAATTAAGGTTTGGCTCAACTAATCCACAGAGATCAGATGGGTTTTGCACAGAGGGAGGCTTGTAGCAGAACATTTTAGGGCGGTATTATGTTTAATTCCATTATCCTAAATATATTTCTGAGCCAGCCTTTATGATCTCATCACTGCAAAGAGGCATTTGGTTGCAAACAGCTACCTGTGCCCCTGGGATATTTCTTGGCCAGGAGAATAAGGTATATAAATGACAAAAATACTACAACAGTTGCTGTTCATATCTATCTTTATATCCTCTTAAAGACTGAGGACTGGAAGGGAAGCTGACCTTTGGTCTCATCAACACTGTTAGCTGTTGAGCCTCTGACACTACCTATGGATAAAAGCGAATTTAAGGGTTCAAGGCAAAGGGAATCTAAGCATAAACTAAGTGCCTAAATATAAAGGATGAAATTCTGGCCCCATTGAAGTTAATGGAAAAAAAGATTTCATCGAGGGTATTTTCAGGGTCTAAAGCTGCATGCAGTTAGCCACACATGTAACTTTACTCATGTTGGAGACTTATTTAAATAAATGGGACAAGTCACATGAATACAGTTACTTACATGCATAAATGTTTGCATTTTACAATCAGAACTTCAAGTGAATATGATCAACTGGAGGCTTTCTGGTTAACACACCAACTCCCAAAGAAATGAGCATAGACTCTGAAAATGATCACCTAGCTCCTTGGCTAAATCCTATTTTCAGGAATTCCTCAGATGTTTGAGCTGAAGACCATCCAAAACTCAGGACCTTTCTAATTTAAATGTTTATAACCTTAAAATGTAAGAGCCTTGCACACTGCATGTTGTTTAAATGACAACTAATTTTTCTTCTATAGATCTGAGTCTTAAAATAATCAAGCGTGAAAGTCATATGCATTGAACTACATCTTACTAGATGTGTTTTATATGACATGCCAGTTAATACAATATGTAATATAAACTGACAAGTAATTTTTTAATTTTTGAAGCAGAGAATATATTTTAAATACAAGAGCAACAATTCTATGGGAGTAGCTGGTGCTTGCCACTTTTTTTTCTAGGAGAACCTAAAATATGGATTTTGGAGCCTAATTTTGCAATATTTTGGCCATCTATTTTCTTTCGTATTTTAAAGGTTGGTGACCCAAACAAAGTGACTTGCCCCTTGCATCATTTTGACAAAAAGGACAGGCTCAGAATCATGACCTAATGACCACTTTGAATGATAATAATGTAAACAAAACTCAAAGTTATATATTACCTTTTTAGTGAAACAACTACAAATTCATAAAAAAAAACCCTGAAAGCAGCTAAAAATAGGCTCTTCATCTATTCTGCCAGTGCCAAAAGATGTGGGATCACTCACCCGTGTAACGTGGGTTTGTAATAACATGGGTGTTTACTGGCACACTGAAGCAATTTCAAGCATTTTTAGAGTACAAAACTTTGCCAGATACTATCCTGGCAGTGTTAAATATGTTGTCAAATAAATATACTTCCTAGTTCAATGCAATAGAAAATGACCATCTAGTCAATTCCATATGGCTATGTAAAAAGAACGTAGAAAAAGCTAATCTCACCCCCACAATCAAGAGACTTGATAGAAGAGGGAATCAGCTGTTTGTTTTTTGGAAGTGCAATGGAAAAGAGAAGAAAACATCTTTGAACTGATATGCATTTTCTGCTTCTGGGACTTTCCTGTAGTAAAATCAAACAGTGTGATAATACAGAAATAGTGCAATAATTAGCAAGGAAAATGAAAAGAGCCCTTTTTTTCCTGTCTCACACAGGCAAAGTGCTGTTGTCACTCTGCCAACCTATGGGAACACATGCAGTGTAATAACTTGTAAACAATATACACAGGCTGAATAATTAATATTAATATTAACAATAACAACCATAGAAATCAAATTAAAACAAGCCAAAACAATAAAAGACCAGATCTCTGTGGCAGGGCCACTATGAGTAAGCAGATGAACTATATGTTGCCCTATGTGTGTGGATCAATTTTCCAGTCCCAATGTGTCAGGGTCCCACCACTGAAAATTTTACACATTGGATTACGATGAAGGAAAAATCCAACTAAGAGGACTAATCTAACTGAACCCAAGGCAGACAGCATTGCAGAGTGAATGCAATTATTCTCCTGGCCAGAAAATGTTTTCAGTTGAAAGGTTTCAGCTGCTGCCAAGATAGCCAATAAGTCCATTACGGGAGAGTGGGAATGTTTCCCCCACTATTGCAGCAATAAATGTATTCCTGGAAATCAACAGAACTTGCTATTTAGACACGTAACGAGGGATTATAGAGCAAATCTACCATCAGATATTCTTATACATCTTCCACTGATTTCACTGAGGGGTACATGAGTCTCCATGGGCAAAATGTGGCTCTATAAATGACTTGCTCAAGATTACTCAGTTGTTCAGTGCTAGGATGGGAGCACAATTCAAGAGTCTCGATTCTCCACGTCTGCCCCATCCCTTCCTCTAACTTTTATCCCATGACTCCTCTTTTTCTTCCTGTGACAGGCTGGACTAGGTCCTGAGGCTCCCTGCTGGAAGCCTTGTGGTCCTGCCATGCCATGCCCCAGAAAAGAGCAGTAGAGAGGTCTTCTGAGCTGCGTAGAGCAGCTGTGTGGGATACAGCCAATCAGGGGCCAGCAGGGCAGTATAAGAAGAGCTGCAGGATCAGAGCAGGAGGAGTTCCTTGCCAGAGCTGCAGAATAGCAGATGGTATTCTGGGCTGGCTGCTGGGACTCCACCAAGGCAAGGCCCTGAGGTAAGGGTGAAGAATGTATTGAAGCCATGGGAAAGCAGCCTAGACAATTCTAGCAGCAACACAGTCATTTACAAGGATATTGCAGACAGCTGCTATATATAGGGTCCCTGGGCTGGGACTCAAAGTAAAGGGTGGGTCCTAGTCCCTCCAACCGCCCCCGCCCATTAACCACTGAGCAGGCCTGCGGGGGGTAGGGAGCACAAAAGGGGCAGTTGCCCCAAGGCCAGATGATTCAAAAGGGCCAGGGGCTTCAGCTGCCACCACCAGTTTAGCAGTGGTGGTGGCTGGAGCCTAGGTGCCTTTAAATTGCCCCAGGGTGCCAGGCAGCGCTAAAGGGCTGGCAGGAGGCTCACATTCCCACCCCGTCCCTTCCACTTGAGGCCCCATTCCTTATGGGAGCGTGAAGCCAGCCCTTCCCCCATTGCCCACGGGCCCAGCCATTCTGTTGACCCCCCTGCCACTGGGAGTCGTGGCCTGGACAGTGAGGCAACCTGGGTGGAGGGGACTGAATGACTGTGGCCCAGCTGAAGACTTGAGACCAGAAATGCCCTGAGAGGGCTACGGTGCTGCCTCCAGAGAAGGAGCCTTGAGGCACTGCTCTCTTTCAAAGAGCAGCAGAGGGCACAGAGAGGGGCCCTATTAGACTTGTACCCCAAAGGGGTTCACTTTGTTTTAAGAGACTGTGTGTGACTTGGCCGAAGGGCTGAGTCACTGAAACACCACCAAAACCAGAAAGAATGCAGGCACACGCACCTGGCCAGGGGGCGGTCGTGGCGTGTGAGTGTGACCCTGTTATACTTGCCCACAAAGAAAAGGCAGAGATTTGTGTGACCTCTGTCTTTCACCCCTCCCATTCCAATCATGTCTTTTTAGCATCATACAGGCAAACTGAAATCAGCATGGCTACTCAAATCACTGTTTTGGACTTTCTGACAATGAACATCAGGTCCAGCTGTGCTGAGCTTGGACTAGCTCAAGACTCCAGGGGACTTTATCCCATATTTGTAGCTCCTCAATTCCAGGGCTGGCTAGGAGAATGAGTTACTCCCGAAGTGTTGTTCCAATACCCCAAACTGCTAGGATGGAGAGATCCTCTGGCCATGCTCCCATACAACACACAGATGTTACCCCTACGTGGCCAGATCTGTCAGTTTTATGGCTGTTCTGCACAATGAAGTGATGCCAAGAGGCCTTAGCAGACTTGAGAAGAGAGTTCTCTTTTTCTACCAACTAGTGAGGGGGCTCAACACATTCTACTGAGCCATCTGAAAAATGTCCAGGATAGTCTTTGGCCCCTAGTGCATTTTCGGTAACAATGCAATATCTCTGCTGAGGCTCAGTCAATTAAGAGAAATGCAGAAAGAGTAATAACTGCATCTCGTTCACATTAGAAATATTATTGATCACGTTTTGCTAAATCAAATTTACTTCTCCATTAAAATTCTTCCATTGGTTATTATGGGGTGATTCATGTACATAAACAAAGGGAGGAGTAACAATGTCTGAGTGCTTGCATCTCAAGCTTTGCTCTCAGGGCTTACCACATGACCCATACTCAGATATGGGACCACACCCAGTAATCCACACTTGTGTACTCTCCAGAATTCTATCACAAGGTGCTGGCACATCCAGGGCCCCAGTTTTCTGAGCTGTTCCAACACCCTTGTAGCTTTTACAGAAAATGGTGTTTTGTCACTGTTTTTGTAAACCCTGAAGAGTATGGGCACCTGAAGGAGCCAATGGACATGCTGGCTGGTGAAATTAATAGCAGCACGACAGAGTACATATGCACCTCAGAGATTACATTTCATCAGATCTGTCAGATGTCTGCCTTCCCAACGTAAAAACGGACACACAAGGTCAGAACCATGGTCCATCTAGCCCGGTATCTTGTCTTCCAACAATGACTGATGCCAGTTACCCCAAAGGGAGTGAACAGAACAGGGAATCATCCAGTGATCCATCCTCTGTCGCCCATTCCCAACTTTGGAGGCTAGGGATACTATCCCTGCCCAATGAAGCTTCTGCATGAAATTTTTCCTCTTCTGATGGAGTTCTCAAGCCAGCCCATCCCAGCACCTAGAATGCAGGATGCTGAGGAAAAGAAGCATTGGGAACCTTTGTCCTTCCCCTTTTCACTCAGCACACCTCCCTCAGTGATAGTTTTTGGTGCATATATGTTCTCTTGCCCAGCATCACGAGAGAGAGTCATACCTGGTTCTTTCCCCTACTCATCATTCTACTTTAAAAAATAGAAAGAAAATGAGGAAGCAATTACTGGTTAGTAGGCAGAGGAACATTAACAAGCTACTAGCTAACTGGCTGGTTTTTTTGGGGGGGCAAGTATGAAATAACTGACAGTAGATTTCAAAAATGGTCAGGTACATTTTATATTTAAGTCTGAAGCAGTTTATCTGTTGGCCAGTAGTGCACAGAGTACAGCCTTCACTTATCTTACTTATTATTGGCACTATGGTCAGGCCCCCATCAGAACCAAAGCCTTGTGGTGCTAGACTCTACTCAGAGGTAAACATCACCCTGTCTCTGAAGTACTGAGCACCCAGAACTTCAACTGAGGTCAATAGGACCAGGTATTAAGCCTCTCTGAAAATCAGGCCAAATAACAATTTGGTCAGAATGCTCATTACCCTGGAATGTTTAATCATCAGACACAGTCAGGGCTTTTGGTTTTAAAGAGAGTCCCTCCAGGCAGCTCAACAACATACTGCCACTTGGGCTAAAAGGAAAACGATTTCCTGACTCAGTCACCATCACTACTTCCTGCAGTGCCTAAAACTACATCCTCCAGGGCCTGGATTTTCCTTCGAGGTCTCCCATCTAGGGTTGCCAGATGGTTTCAACAAAAATACCAGACACACTTGACATTACATCACAATCTACATTACATCTTATTTAGAAAATACCGGACATTTCTATTTTCTCATTTATATTTTCTCAATTTGTTTCCCGAACAGAAAGCTCAAATACTGGACTGTCCGATTCAAAACCGGGCACCTGGCAACCCTACTCCCATCCCCATACTGACTTGGCTTGACGCTGCTTAGCTGTGCTGTACAATGAAAAGCCGTGCAGCCAGGCTCATACTTTTCCCTAGACATTGGGCTATGTCCCCACCAAATCAGGACATATAGGACATAAATATATCAGATACCAACATCTTTTAAAGAGGAACAACCTGGACTGGATTAGAAACTGACCCACCTTAAAGTGTGAGATGCTTTGTCTCACAATCCCACGAGTCTTTCAGTTGTTCCCTTTATTTAGCCTGTGTTTCAGCTCTCAAAGAATAATATAATGGTGTTACACCTTCGTTGAAGTATTTCCTTTTCTTTAATCTTATCTCATTACATAGACATACACTGTCCATTACTAACACAGTCTTGGCCAGATGGCCCTCTTCAAAGAATCGCTCTGGAGACACCATATGGCTGAGACATAATTGATAATGGACAATATATGTCTGCATAATCAGATCAGATTAAAGAAAAATCTGCAACTAAGTAGTAAGTGGATACTTTTATTCTTTAAGCCTTAACATAGTAGAGGACAAACAAGCTGCTACCTCTGTTTATTACTGTTTTGCACTTTACGTTACTATGGGAAAAAAACCAAAAACCTTAGAATATATGGCTCCTAAATTCCATGGGGCCAAATCACTCTTCCAAACACCTGAGTGGCTCCTCTAGTGAACTGGATCGGGCTCCCTTCTGTGCAATTTGGGAGGTCTGCTGGAATGCCGCTAGAGCAGGTGCTGGAGAATCATCATAGTTTAAATTGGTTCACATTGACAACAGTTGGAGTGATCCTGCTTAAACTCTAATAAGTCTTAGACATGCCTGTGCACACTTAACACTGCTGTCCCACTTATTGTTTCTTCGGTGCACACTTGAACAAAGCATGCTCGGTATATGATTTTTAAACAATCACACCTCGGTCATCTTGAACAAAGCCAAGCAACACAATTACCAGTAAGCTAGTCTCAAGACAGTTTTCAAACTTCATTATTTCAGCTCGCAGTGCTTATTCTATAACAGGTGCAAGAATCATAGCACTCTATTTCTGTTGGGGGTTTTTATGTGTGTATTAAAAAATGAGATCTGATCTACCCTGGATCAGATAAGTGGAGAATTAACAGGACTGACATTACAAATTATCAAGAAAGTGAAACCTTCAGCAGTTGAGAAGCGAAGAGTCTGTGTCAATGTCTAATATTTTTACTAAGGCCTGTTTAACTGAAATGCCTTAAAAACAGTCAGAAAGAAAGTCACCTTTGCTTAAAGCAGGGGGAGGGAACCTAAGACCCGGGGGCCAAATGTGGCCCCCAGCTTGCCTGGATCCAGCCTCTGAGGCTCAGGGCTTCCCCACCCCCAGCACTAGGGAGTCCTCGCTGGCGCTCCAGCACTACTGCCGCCACCCCACTGCGGGGCTGGATACACAAAATCTACTAGTTTAGGCCTCCCAGGCTCAGGTGTGTGAGGGGAATGTGAGGAGTGTCTTTTGCCTTCTCAGTTGGGGGCCACATCAATGAGGGCTTTTTTGTTTGGTTGGTTGGTTTTTGTTTGGTTTTTTGGTTCTCACTTTGTGCAGCACCAGCCTGATTTTTCTGTGGGTCAGCATCCTCCCACCCAAAAAAGGTTCCCCAGCCCATCTGAAAGTTTAGCAATTCCCCTCCTTAATTCAGCGAAGGACTAAAAAAGTTCTCTGGGTCACCACAGTATTCCAGCAACACGAGGGAACACCGCACTTCACACTGATATTTTCAAAGTTAAAAAAACAAGATAGATTTTACTTGAGGAAGGTGGGGAGGGAAAGAGGTGTGTGAAATCCCAACCTTTCAGGCTCTCTTTTCATACCAGAAGCAGAAACAATGGACAAAATAATTGGCATTTCACGCTAGCAGTCACTGCTGCCCTCACTGTGCCTTGCATCAAGAGTGAGGAATCTGAGACCCGGCTTCGTTTCATCCGGTCCATGGCAAATCTTCATGTCATGGGCCAGAAGCCTATCTCTATGGCCCCTTCGTGCAGGGGTGATCAGGAACACACTGAGTGATGCCCTTGTCTCCAGCACGGCAGCTCCTATTGGTCGGGGAACCCCTCTGTAGCACGTGACTGATTTTTTTCCTCTAAGTCAATGGCCCTTGATAGAAAAAAAAGTTTCCTCACCCCACCTTACATCTACTTAGTAGTAAAAGAGATGGTGTTGGACTATACGTGATTCCCATAGACCCTTGAGAAATTATCAGACTAAAGGTCCAAGTTAGATAATTGAAAAGTATAGCTATTTGGAATTACCTGAAGTGCAGTCTTACTTTTATGATATGGTCAACTGCTCATTCCTCTAGGGTACCTAAATCTCCTTGTAATCCAAGTATATCCAATAATGTATTTAGAATCCTTCTTAACTATACATCCTCTGCATAGTTTTACAGTATGCTATTAGTTCTGTTTCTCTATCACTATGCCTAATAGGATTAGTCCCAGCACTGAGATTTAAAAGACTCCTTTTCTATATTTTCATTGAATCAAATTTTCAAAAACATCCAGGTGATTTAGGACCCTAAGACCCATATCAAAAGTGATGTAGGCTCTTAGAGGCTTTAGGCCTAAGTCTCTCTTGAAAATGGCATATCGGCTCTTTTTGAAACTGTTATCCATTTTCCATTAAGTTGCACCCTTCCCACCAACCCTTAAGTCACGAAGCAAAGTGAACACGAACATCCAAATGAGGTCAAATATAAAGCCAGTGACACTCAAGGATAAACAGGGCAGAAAGGAATGAGTAGGAAAAGAAGAAAGTAACATACTGTTACCAAAATCATTTATCCAACACTATGTATTTTAAGACAACTCATATTTATGCAAAGGTGAACAATGTTCTCAGCATCTTCTCTGAATATTTTAGTATGCTGAAATATACTAAGAATAGTATATGATAGTACGTTAAAATCTCAATTGTATCATCTTTTTCTCAGGTACTTTTCTGGTGTCAGAGCAGGAACACAGGAAGTGCCGCTCTGGGTCAGCCCTAAATTCTGTTCAGTCCAGTATCCTGTCTCTGACAGAGGCTAGCCCTAAGTGCTTCTGAGGAAGATGCACAGAAGCACGATAGCATAATCTACCCTGATGAAAGTTTAAACTAATCCCCAAATGTTAGTTTAAATTCTGAAGCATGAAGTTTTTATCTCCCTTCCAATATTTTAAGCATCAAAAATTATAACCCTGAATATTGTTGTTTTCTATATAAACAGCCATTCCTTCTATGAATTTACTGAGGTCTTGTTCTCAACCACATAATGTGGCAGGTGAGTCCACAGTCAAATTATGCATTGTGTGGAACATCATGTTCCCCCTTATTCATCTCCTTTCCAAAGTGCATAATCCCAGTCTTTTCAGTCTGCCATCATATGAGAGTATTTCCACGCTCCTAAATATTCTTCAGTATGGTTAAAGGAACAAGAAGAAAACATGCACAGTGTCACTGGAATTTCAGCAGAATATAGGAAGTAGCATGATGGCTCTCCTCTGTACAATGTAAAACACTTTATCAGCCTTTTTCCATGTCTGGATACATCTTTTATAGGAAGTACAGTACCACACAAAGACACACTTTAAATGTGGCCTTTCAGAATGGAGCATGGATCATTTCTCTCTCAATGACATACGCTCCCAATCACTCATCAGCAATTAGAATTTGGCCTTCAAATCCACCTAATGGCCTATGTAGGACACTCGCTAAATTAGTTAAATGTAATTATCTTTGATTCTAAACTAGGCGTGCCATCACTGCCCATTCTTTTAAGTAAGATCTACAGTTAAGGAAAATAAAATAAGGAGTAACTATTTCGAGTGGTGTTGATCCCTATTAAAGTGTATTCTAGTTTGCTCCTTGATCTTTTCATGCAGTAAAGCTTCTCAGCACTGCTTGCTGACATAATCGAACTCTGCTGCTGCCAGAGGTTCATCTACTGAAATAAGCAGGGATCTTGTCTGAGAAACTGGATATTTCTGTGTCAGGATAATGTGGTTGCCTGCCTGCTGCAGCCAATATATCAAAGCAGCCACCACACTGTGTGAGTGCAGAGTCTCAACCCTAGTTTCACACAAGGCTCTACGCAGGTTGGCAGAATTCTGAGCTAAATTAAGTGGACGACATAAACCAGAGCAATGGACACTGGAAACTTTGAGTGCACCCTGTGCAAGGCCAGAGGTAAAATTTCATCAAACTGAAACCTGTTCCACGCCACAGGCAAATTCATGCTGAACAAGCATTCCTCACTGTGTTGTGGGGCCCTGCCTCTCATATTGAAAGGCTAGAAGCAGCTTCATTAATAATTGAAATGAAATATACATAAATTATACACACTAAAACTATGAAAAAGCTAAGCTGATCAGACTCAGAAATAATGCTCTGTTGGAACACGTATTTTAAAGTGTCATGCTCCAAAACTACTGTGCTGTGCCAACACAGTGCACACTGCTGACTGAAGAGCCTACATCTCTGTGTTACTAACTTTTCAAAATTCAAAACAAATTTCTTTCTAACTACTAAACCAGAATATATATGCGGAGAGAGGGGGAAATAATCAGAAAAATAATGCCTCAGAAATGATAAGACAGAACTCTCTCAGAGGAGACTGTGTATACCCACTGAAATAAATCTCAGAGTAGAAATACTGTTCTTTCCAGAAATGACAAGGCTTTATTTTCCCGTCCCCCCTCCCATCATTTAAGAAAAAAATTACAGATAGTTCATATAAAATATAGCTTTAGAAGGGGGATACTGCCAAGTAGCTTACACGTAACATTTAATGTAGTAATAAAATTGACAAATTGGAGGAGTGAACTGAAATGATTTGAACTGAAATTCAATAAAGACAAATGGGGAGCAAATCACATTGATAATTCCTTCCTAATATACAAATAGAGAAAGGTGGTTAATTGGCTAGGCAGTTGTTCCACATGGAAGGATCTGGTGGGTTTCACTGGATGACAAATTGAACATTGAATTTAGATGCCAAGATAATAAACCTCCAAAAATGGGAAAAGATAGTATGGTAAAGCAATCTCAGTGAATGATGTATAGTTGCTTGGAAGGGATAGTCCATTTTAGATATCAGAAGTTTTTAAGTATTTGAGGACATATATCTTCATCTTTTTTTTAAAATGACTAATACCTATCCTTTGGCAATGGCATTTACGTCCAGGGGGCCCCTAGTGAGGTTCTTAAATCCATATTTAGGTATTGAAAATGAAGTGTCTTCTTTCTCAGAAGCTTAAAGTCAAGGCAAGCCAGAGGAGCTCAGCATATTTGAAAAACAGATTACATTTATTTATTTATTTGGTGCCCATGTTGGAAAAAATTAGCCAACATTTCATTGCTCATTTATTTTAAAATACAAGAGGACAACTAAACTTAATTTTGCTCATTGTAGGATTCTTTAAGAACATATGAAATTAAGAACGGCCATACTGGATCAGCCCAAAGGTCCATCTAGCCCAGTATCCTGTCTGCTGACAGTGGCCAGTGCCAGATGCCCTAGAAAGAGTGAACAGAAACAGGTAATCATCAAATGATCCCTCTCTTGTCATCCATTTCCAGCCTCTGACAAACAGAGGCTAGGGGGACCATTCCTATCCATTCTGGCTAATAAGTATTGATGGAGCTAATCTCCATTAATTTATCTAGTTCTTTTTTGAATCCTGTTAAAGTCCTGGTCTTCACAACATCCTCTGGCAAGGAGTTTCATAGGTTGACTGTGCGCTCTGTGAAGAAAAACTTCCTTTTTGTTTGTTTTAAAACTGCTACCTATTAATTTCATTTGGTGACCCCTAGTTCTCATTAGGAATGTAAGTGACTAATCGACTATTTGACTGTTCGATAAGCTTTTGCTTATCGGACAGTCAACACACTAGTTGAGTAGTTGTTTCCCCTCACTTGCTGCCTCTATCACAAAGAGGCAGCAAGGGGGGGGAAGAGAAGGAGGTGCTGGAGGGAGCCGGCTTAAAAGCCAGTTTCCCCAGCTCCATGGGAGAGGGTAGGGGTGCAGCAGTGGCATTCCACCTTTGAAATGTACAAGAGTCCTTGCTAGGGCTCTTGTACATTTCAAAGAGGAAGAGCAGCATGAAGCCTGGGGCCAGTGGGGGACTCCTTGAGTCCCCCGCTGGCCCGAAGCTCCATGCAGCATTTCAGTCTTTGAAATGCACAAGAGCCCCTCCCCTGCTGTGGCTTTTATACATTTCAAAGGCAGAATGCAGCGCGGCACTTACGCCTTTGAAATGTAGCAACAGCTGGATGGTCTCTTGCTACGTTTCAAAGCGGAAGCGCCCTTACTGACTACTTGAACAGTCAATGGAATTCCATCAACTATTTCATTAGTTGATTAATTTTGACATCCCTAGTTCTTATTAGGGATGTAAGCAACTAGTCGATTCAATACTCAACTCGTCGCTTCCCCCCCACACCTCTATCAGAGGCAGCAAGGGGAGCAGAAGCCAGTGCAGGGGGAAGCTGGCTTAAAAGACAGTTCCCCCCAGCACCATCTCCATGGGGGCCAGAGGAGGCAGAGGTGCAGCGGGGGACCGGGCACGAGGCAGGAATGAGCTGTCCCACCTCATGCCCGGTCCTAGATATTGCATCTCTTCTTTTTAAAGGTAGTAAGAGCTGCCAGGGACCCAGGCACGAGCTGGGGCAGCTGATTCCCAGCTCGTGCCTGGTTGCCCACTGCGCCTCTGCCTTTTAAATGTAGTAAGAACCAGTCCCAGCTCACACCACCCTGGGGAGCTAACCTCACTGCGGCTCTGCAGTTTAAATGCCACCCGGCTCCTACTACATTTAAACTGCAGAGCCGCAGCTGCAGTAGCAAGTGCCCTCCCCCCCCTTATTGACTAATCAAGTGGTCGATAGAAATTCCATTGACTACTCAATTAGCTGATTATCCGCATTTTAACATTCTTATGTTACCTCACTTTTCTCCATCTTCTCTTTCCTATCTTTAATTTTTCTTTTCATTTGGATCTTTTGTATACTTACTATGTCTTTAGTAATGGAATTTACCAGAGGCTCTTGCAATAAGCAATTGCATATATATTTATATATATTTTTGTCTTCTCTTCCAAAATCTATTATTTTTAAATTGAGTCAACAGTACTGCCTTACCATGAAAAAAACCTATGCCCTATAGGGTTGTATTAAAATAAGCAACAAAACAAGAAAATAAAACATTGAAGAAAAGGGTAGGAAAATTATGCTTATTCAGCCTGGAGAAAAGTTAATCCTAAAATCATGGGTGGTGGGTAATATAGACAAGGGAAGGCATTGCCTTCTGTGAAAGACCGGGGTGGCCCCAGTCACCAACACTCTGACTGGCTGCGTAAGGCAGAAGCTCTGGCTGCTGTGTGACTGCCAGGCCAACCAGTGCTCTGGCCAGCCAAGAAGGCTGGGGCCACGTGGCAGCTGCCCAGCTGCTCCTGGGACCGGGGCTGTGTGATGGATGCCCTCTGTGCTGGCGCTGGGGCCGGAGCTGCAGTGCGGTTGCTCCTGGGACTCAGGGGCCAGCAGCCATAGTAGAGTATGGGGGTGCAGGGTGCAGCCCAGCAATCCCAATGGGGCTGGACTCTGGTAGGCACAGAAGGGGCAGGGCTGGGGCTTGCCTCCCCAAGCTAGGCCTTCACCCACCATCCATGCCTAAAATTCATGTAAGAATGGTAAAAAGTGGACAGAGACCCCAGTTTCCTGTTAATCGATGTAAACAAAACAAGAACTCTTATGGGCTTAAAGCTGTAGCAGGAAAAATTTTGAAGTTAAATATTACATGCAATATGTAGTTGTAGCTCTGTTGGTCCCAGAATATTAGGAGAGGCAAGGTTTTGGATGAGGTAATTTTGTTTTTAGACCAAATTCTGTTGATGAGAGAGACAACTACTCAAGACACACAGAGATCAGACCAGGCCTAGACCTCAAGTAGAGCTCTGAATCTCAAAAGCTTCTCTCTCTCATCGACAGAAGTTGGTCCAATAAAAGGTATGATCTTAGCCCCCCTCTTCTCTCCAAGTTACATAATTAGGCATTTCTTTTTTCACAAAGAAGATGGAATCATTAAGAACATTTCAACAACAGAACAAGCTGCCAGAGGAGGTCATGAACAACTCCTGCTGGAAACATTCTAAACAACAGCTAACAAACGGGTGAGTTAAGGGTGACTGACTATGCGCTACACCACAACACAGAGGGAGGCACCAGATAAGGCATTTACAGACATTCAGTTTTCCTGCAATTGCACTAATGGCACTGGTGGTTTCAATGGATGTACACTCAGTAAACATTAGCCAAGAAGTCAAGGCCCCAGCCCGCAGTGTACACAGAGGTTACAAAGCACCAGCTGCACTGGGATCTTTTTGAGCTTGTGAAAACTCCCCTGGAGCACCTCAGCCCTAGGCTGGTTTTGATGATACTCCCTCCACCTAGCAACCAAGTCTTTAACCCATACCTCTTCTTGACAGCCACCATGCAGCTCTTCATCTCCCAGTATCACACACCCTGTCTACAAGGGAGAAGACTGTGGCAGAGGTGCTGGAAAAGGGTTTTGTATAGATCTCCTCTGCCTTACCCTAACAGCTCCCTCAACTCAATGAAACAAAAGGAAAAACTAACATGGCTACCTCTCTATTACTATTTAATTCAATGAGGCAGCCACTGGTCACTGAACAGGAGCATGAACTGCTTCCGGCTTGCTACAAGCATCCCATACAAGCTCTTCCTTTCAACCTCTCCGCAAAATTCTCTCTCATCCCACAGCTCATGCCCAACAGAGGCGCTGTAAGTAAGGGTGGTTTTGAAGTGGTTTCCATCGTAGCCAGAGATAACAGTTTGGTTCAATGGCTCTCAATACATCCACTATAAAAACTGTTCCAGCGCCCCTGGCTGCCAATGGCCTTAAAGTTAGTGTTGATGTTTTACCGGCCTTGCGGTGCTCTCTCACATACAAAAGGGCTGCCAGCTGATTCAGAAGCCTCAAATCTCTCTCTGCTACATCTGTTGATCTGGAAGCAGACCTCTCATGCGATCCCCATTCAACATTCAGCTGGTGTCTGGCAGGGAGCGCTGCAGAACACTCAGTGAAGCGCTTTTTCATCTGCCGTTTCCCACTAGGGTTATGGTACCACAGATCTAACACAGCCTGCATCATGTTTGTCTTGAGAGCTCTCACTAGTGGGCCCCCAAGCACTGGAGCTGTCAACATTAATGACTTTGTTAAACTGTTCTCACAGCTGTATGGACAATGGCTTTAGTGTCTCCCACACTGTCAATGTCAGAGTAAGACCATTTTTTTTTAAAGTGTAACAGCTGCCTTCGATAACTGGGGCTTCTAAAATGCCAATTTAAATTAGATTATAAAATATACATCACAGTTCATTCATGATGAGCAGTGAAAGAGACAAGAAAATATAAAGTACCCTTGTTTCCACCGTCCTTCTGTGGCATGAATCACAAGGCCATGCTATCATGGACAGGAACCCAGGGGTTTCTTAATAAACACTGGGTTGTTGACTCCATTTTCAGATGTTTAAGCACATACCCAACCATTAGACTACACATTTAAGATATCATCAAGAAATGCAGAGTCATTGCATCAGGGATTTGCTATTACAGCATACTGTCTTGCTGGCAGGAAAATGCAGACAAGAATAGTTGCATTTTTCAATTATAGCCCTGTGCAGAGCTTTTTTTATGTAAGCTGATCTATATTTATACACATACTCATGTACCAAAACACACAATCCCATACTTAATACAGTGACATTTTAGATTTGTATTCTACTACATCAACAAGTCCTAGCCCTCTTTATTATACAAACAGGTGATCATTAAAGCCTAAGGGGGGGATAAACACCTAAAATGATAAGACCCAGATAATATCAGGAAATTGATGATTCTGCTCTGGCTGCAAAGGGATATTATCATTAGTAGAGGCATCAGAAAGAGTGCCTAAAGCAGCAGCAGAAGTGCCTCATTTTGGACCTGGAGCTCTTTTCAAGATATACTGAAGAAATTTCATACCACTGCACATGGTTATCTTGTGAAAAAACACAGTTGTGTGGACACATCTTGGATAGACAAAGGTGTCACAACAGTGGTACCTGTAGAGCGGAGAGGGCCATAAAAAAGGAATCATTGACCTCTAAACGCCCAGCCTCAAGTGGGATTCTAAGCATTAAACAACAAGAATTGTATTCTCTCCTTTTATCCACCATATACTAGGGTGAATATTATTGGTCTTGTTTTGTCTTAAATTTCTATACTTTACTCATAGACTTTAAACCCAGAAGAGACCATCAAGATCACCTAGTCTGACTTTGTGCATATTACAAAAGCTGCAGAACCTCACCCACTGATACACACAACTTCGCTATGATCCTAAAGTACTGAAGTCATTCCAAAACAGACATTTCTACAGTCAGACCTAACTGAACTATTTCATTATTTTTATCATTTATTTTCTCTTTTAGTCCTGCTCCAGGTCACTATGCTTTGTCTTTCCATTGATCAGAAACTTCTTTCCATCTTCGCAGAATCTGGAAAATTCTCTGCATTATGATACATACAAGTGGCTTGTAGTTTTAAGTTATGAAACAGTCTCTCTTAAAATAGATCAAAATCATTATTTTAATGAAAAAGAGCATCATACAAAATATTTTAATCTCTAACTATAACAGCAATTTGCATTTATATTTACAAATTCTAATATATAATTTTAAAAGAATAACTAAATATGACTGTCATTTTGTGTGTATTTATATATATATATATATTAAAAAAAAAATCAGAAAAGCAGTATTTACTTCTATCATCAACTCACTTCGACATAGAAATGATTAATATAAAAGGTATCCTTAGTTTATAGTCAAATTTGAGTTATAGTGTATGATGTTAATTACTTTTACAGCACCCACAAGTGTATAGTACTTACCAGTACAACTAAAAGGAAAAGCAATCACATTTTTCAAAGTTCCTAAGTGACCTAAACACCTAAGTGTTGCTTTTAAAAGCAACTTAGGTGTTTAAGAGCTTAAATTTCAATGAAAATCAATGGGACTTAGACTCTGAAGCACCTACATGTCTTTTGAAAGTTGGAGTTAGGTGCTTTTGAAAGTTTCACTCCAATTCTGCGCCAAAACGAGCTCTTAATATAATTCTAATTGCACAAATATATTAAACAGAAATATCATTTCTATTTGATTTTCTCAATATAAAATCTAATTTAAATCTTTCACCACAGTCTACTGTATTATGTTGGAAGCTCAATATATTAATTGAATATGCAAATACCTAATAGAAACCACTCTTGAATGAACAGAATTTTTTTACTTTAATATTTCTCTATTAATTTCTTTGAGGAGGGCAGTAAATTAACACAAGATAAACAGTTTAGCCTGTGATAATCTGAAATAGCATCTCTCTCTCTCTCTCTATATATATATATATAATGTTAAAAATACTGTTGATTACAAACATTGTTGAACCAAAATTTCCATGACTTATGGAGAAATGAATTAAACTCCCTAAATAACTACTGCAAATTGTTGCAAATTCGTTATTCAATGCCTGTCATATAAAAAATTAACTGGTATATAAATCAATTATATATACTTCAGTCTCTGCAGTCTTTACCATCACCAATCTAAGATGCCAAAAGTGGTTAAAAAATCCAACCAAGTAAAAAGCCCTGTATAAGAACTGAGTAAAAGATATAAAAATGCAACCCAAGGTTCAATAGAATTAGCTATTTTTATGGCCAACATCTTTTTTCAGCTTTGGAATTCCAATCTGCAGTGAGCACATTTATAGTTCATAAACACAATTAAAAAGGTTGCTTGCAAAATCCAAAACCAGTGGAATTAGTTGCAGATGGAAGTGGTTATACTCTTCAGCACAACTGCAACAGCTGGCTGTTTGAACTAACAGCAGCTGGACAGAATCCACTTTCACGCCAAGCAATTGGGGGAAAAGGAATATCATTCTACCTCCCACTTCTTCTGACTTAGAGAATCAAAAGGATGTAGAGGAAAAATAAACCAGAAAAAAATCCTAATTCAAGACCTACTTTCTAGAGAGCTTTCAGCTACCATCTCCAAAAAGTATTGATTTGGCTGTACAAAGCTTATAGGGATTCTTGCTTTATGCTGGGCATATTACCATCCATGTTAGATTTTAAGAGGGAGATCAATCAGAATGAAGTATGCTGTGCTCAGAAATACTAAGCAAGAGTGACAAAGACCTACAGGTTTCACTTTTTTTTAATAAGGGACAACTTTTGATTAAGGTTATATCCATACATCTTAAACAAAAATATTTATTTATTTCCAATACAAATTTGTGCACTGATCTTGGGACTTTCAAGGTTTTTAGTTATTTATATTTATCATTATAAACAAAAGGAATATGACACCTAACAAAGCACAGACCCATGAAATTAAATAATAAACATGCCCTATAACAAACCACATCCCATATTTAAGTACTTGTGCATTATGAAATAGACATACAGATGATAAAGAATTCATTGTTGCATTCCACTGACACTTGACTTCTCTGTTCATGGAGAATACAATCACTTTTGACTCAGGTGTCTGTATGGCATACAGTGTAAATCATCATCCCCACCTTCATTTTGAAATACATGGTATACAGGATTTGTTATAACATATTAGACCAGTATCAAGTTCAATAGCCTGCCCCTGGCACTGGCCAGTCACATGTAATGCATGTGGTCATGAGCCTTACCATGAAAAAAATATATTCAACAGTGAAAACAATAGTGTAGTTAGAAAATATGCATTCACCACAGAAGACTACAAATTCCCAAATAATTGAAAAATGCCATTCAGTGATATTTGAAAGAGAATTTCTCCAAAGGGAAACACATGTGCATACTTCAAAGACTAAAACTAAGCACTCCAGTCCTTCAAATCCTCACTCATGCTAAAGCCTCACTGGCTGCAATGGAACTACTTAAGTGGCTCTAAAGTCCTTGGGTGAGGAAAAGTTTGAAAGAATTGGCCCGATTTGTAGGCTCTGTAGCAAACAGATACCAAAAGAATTATATATGAAGTGTAGCACTATTGCGTCCGGGGGTAGACTGAGATCTCTGTAACACCCAAGGACAAACTTCATGCTAACTGCAGGTGTCATTACCTTGACAAAAATTAGTAACTGGGTTTTAAGAGAATATTTACACTCCCCTTTAAAACCAGATAAGTAATTACATTGTCTGCCTTCCTCTGAATACAGATTATTCTTTACAATGGTTGAAGCCAAGTATCCTTGGCTTGAAAGGGATTTCACAGGAGGAGGTTAGTTCATCTCCATTTCCTGAACTGTGGCATAATGGACTGCACTGAATCTGAGTTATACTTCGTAGTTGGGTGTCACTTTTAGGACCAAATCATTCATTCCCGCTTTATGGTGAGACAGGATATTTAGTGGGAGGAAGTAAAGAGTGAAATACACCTGACATATTGTGCTAGGCACTCACATTTTGATTCTACACTGAATAAAGATGATGATATTAAACAAATAAAAGCTGTAAATTAAGCAACAGGTACCGTTTAGAGTCTATTTAGCATCATCTTGGAATGTAAATGTCTTTTGCAGTAATCATTTTTTTTTTTTTTAAATTAAAGAATCTGAAAAGCTGAAATCAATGAGAAGATTTTCTGAAGGAAAGACAATACAATCTGTCATTCACCACATGGCCAGCTAGCTGTACAGGCAAATTAACAGATGAAACAACACCACTAAACCACCTACAGCAGAGAAACAAAAGAAGGTATTTTAAGTAAACCATTAGAATTTTCTCTTAGTAATGATCAAAATGCTCTTTGCATAACAGACTTTTATTAAAACGTTTGACAGGCACTAAACGGTATGCCACTTTGTATTTCTATTGCTGCTGCCGACCAAAGATCTCCAAGAGCTGTACAAACACTGAAGGCCAGATTCTTTTTGGGTCACTTCTGCAAGTGTGCAGTTGTAGGAGAAGAAAGAGTTCAAGAAGCCATTTTCTTGTTGAGTTGCCCACACCAGGGCCAGGCAGACTTGTAGTCAGTGCTCCATCTTACCTCTACTCCAGACCTTGGGGTGGGACTGCGGAATGGGAGAAATGAACTGCACCTCTCTCCCCCCAAAGTGGTGGAGTAGCCTGCGTGACTCTCCATGCCAATTCACTTTGGAGTATGATCTGAAGAAGTGGGTCTGCCCCATGAAAGCTCATCGCCTAATAAACCATCTTGTTAGTCTTTAAAGTGCTACATGACTGCTTTTTTTGTTTTACCAAGATCAGACTAACACGGCTACCTCTCTGTTACTCTCCTGCATAATGAGGTTTAAGAGGCCTACTGCCTCCTCTGTTTTACTGTGGTAAGGTATCTTCACATGGCCCCTTTCAATGGGTGTGCCTCGATATAACCCCAAATAAAGAAAGACTGTCAAGTACAGTAAAGCATATGAATCACCTGCTTAAGTTTAAGTATATATTTAAGTCCCATGGATGTCAATGGGAACTTACAAGCTTTGCAGAATCAGGGCCTATGACTCCTGATGCTCCTTTGAGGTGTCACTTTCTGTTTTACTAATGAGGAAACAGACACTGAGAAGTGATCTGCACAAAGTCACACACCACGTTTAACAAGCAGGCCATGACTCCTCTCCATATCCCCCATGATGCTTCAGAACAAGAGAGCAAACCACCAAATCAAATACATAAATAAGATATAACATCTGACACAAAATGTGTCAATGAGATCCAAATAGACGACTGATGACATAACATGCAGTGAAAATTACATACTCAATAAAATGGTTGGACTAAACATAAGCTATGCCACACAAGTTCTTATCCAAATTGATAGCATTGCTATGAAAACCTCATTTTTTTCTTCTTTACTAGTTTGTGTTTAGTCAATAATGGTGTGTCCATGATTTTATGAGTAATAATATTTCTTCCATTACTTCATTAAAGTGATTTTTCCTATGAAAGATTTAATTTATTAGAAAACAACTTGCTGCAGCCTTATCCACTATTTTATTAAAGAAAAAAAAAAGCCAGACACTCATAAGCAGAGAGATAAATACAAGTATATAGGGCAGAATTTAAGCAAGTACGTTAAGGCACATAGATATATGTTGCTCGAAAATAGGCTAAGTGTGACCATGAATGATAAACTGAAATATCAAAGAGTTTTGCCAGTCGTGGAAACAGTTAAAGAATATCTTGACGTGTCTATACTGAACAAAAATAAACAGAACTTACTGAGGCGCTCTAAAAGGCATTAGCATAGCCATACTTGGAATATTTGTGTGCCATTCCAGTCACTATATTTTAGGAAGAATACTTCTGCAGCAGAAAGCAATTAAAATAACTCAGTTTTGTGGCTATGCGCTTCCAAAAACAATTATTCAGACTTGGCGTATACAGCTCTGAAACACAGAGACCAGGAGAGAATCTTGGAGACATGTCAGATACTGAAACGAAAGGAACACATTGACGCCAATAAGCAATTTGAGATGGTTCCTAATTTAAAATCACCACAAACTGTAAGGAACACTTCCAAGATTTTTAATATCTAGTAAGTAATAACCTACAATTTTATCTGCTTTCACTTAATAGCCCTCCTTCTCCCCTCTCACCTGGAAAAAAACTGTCTAAAAAAATGATATATGGCAATGCTTATAAAGTAACATATTGCAATAATGAAAAATACAGGGATGAGCACATCTTAGGACATGGGCACATAATCTCTATAAACCAAATCTAATTTCTTGACTCTGCTTTATCAGTTCTTAACCATTTAAAAGCCTTTTCAATTTTGCTTTCATACACACACACCAGGAAAGGTACAAACAGCAAACCTTTTATCATCATCATCCATTTGAGAGCTACATAGGACCTTCAATCAGAGAATTTCAAAGTGCTTAACAAACAAGGAAGTCTTAACATCTCTGTGAAGTAGGAAGGTACCATTATATCTACTGTAATGTTCAGGACACTGAGTCAATGAGTTTAAATGACTTACCCCAATGTCATACAGAAGGTCAAAACAGAAGCACTATGAACAGACTCTATGAGTCCCAATTCTCAGTCTCCTGTTGTAACCAATAGAGTATACTACTCCCTATATCCAATTCAACTATTGAGGCATTTATATCTACATTGTAGTTTAAGGGGGATATTTTCAAAGTTAGAAAGGGGAGTAAAGCACGCAGCCAGCTCCCACTGAAAGTCAGTGATAGTTGTGGGGTCTCACTCATTTGTAAAATCTGTCCGAAGGACCTTGCAGAAGAAGTACTTTATTCAACACATCACTTGACAGAAGCTCAAGCAAAAAGCATCTAAGCAACTTGCTCTACTGAGAGAGAGATTTCATAAGAAAGCAGCTTTGAGAGCTTCCAACCAGTTAGTCTAAATGTCAGTGGGTGAAAGGCACTTTATAAATAGAAAGTGAACGAAACACAGGTTTAACGCACGTTACGACACAGTAATGCAATGTCCTTTCAAACTGGAAGGGAAGTAGTTGCCAGATCAAATAGAATTCCTCTACACAGGGACTGGCAGGACCGTGACCCTTAACTGCTGAAGCTGGCAAAAGATGTGCACATAGTATATCAGGTCCATGGGGAGCAGAGCATATTTCTGGTAAGAAAGGGATAGACAAGGGTAACCCTTCATGATATTTTGGGAATCAAGATAATGAGCTAGATCAGGGATGGCCAAACTGTGGCTTGTGAGCCATGGTTCTTTTACCATTAAAAGTGGAGCCTACAACACACACACCCCTTTTTCACCTACCAGAATGGGGCTGTGGAGAGCTCAGAACTCTGCTCTGCAGGGGGCTGGTGGGGTACAGGCTTCTACCCAGCAGGGAGAGGGCACACTGCCAAGGCTCAGGGCTTCCATAGGAGTGGGACTGAAGCCCTAAATGCCAGCAGGTGCCTCCCCTGGGGCAGAAGCTCTGAACCCCAGGAGGAGTACCCCAGCTCTTGAACTTCTGAAAATCATCATATGTTGCTCAGAGGGTTCGTAAGTTTGGCCACCCCTGAGCTAGATGAAGAGCTTTGTGGCTGAGCAGGCAACCACTGGCTCCAAGACAATAATCGTCTCCTACACCCAATGTGTGGTTTCTATTTTTAAAGGGGAATACAGGCTTTGAGTTTGCTTTTTAAATAATAATGGAAAACAAGCAAAACATTTCTGAGACACTGTGCATTACACAGAGAATGTCAGTGTAATAAGACTGTAAAATTTGCATCTGTATTTTCAGTATTACTGGGTTCAACATCTGCTGGAATTCAGAAGCTGCATGTAACTAAGATCTATGGTCAATGAGTTTACTGAATCTCAGCTCCCCTCTAAAGTGGGCATTATGCTTACACTAAGTTTAGTGCTTCCCAACACAGTCTCCCTGAGGTGGCTGAGGGGGTCAGACTATATCAAGAAAGGTTCAGAGCCGAGATACTTATGGTGGGTAGAGGGTGAATGGGTCACCCAGTCACCAATGCACGCAAGTATTTACAAAACAAATTTGGGCATCCACTGGCAAAACTGGAGTAGCAAATAAAATAAGAATTGCCATTGAGTTTCCTCTTTCAATTATTTTCTTCTTTTTTTCTTTCTTTTTGAATAAAGTCATACTTAAAAAACATGAGTCACACATGAATCACTCCTTTCCCCACCAAATATAGCCTATTTTGAAACAAGTCAGAAAATTTCTCCAGGAACCCTTCCCCTCCCCCCCATTTTAACTTGTTTTTAATTTTTTAAATGACTAAGGCCAAGTATATGAAAAATAGGAGATGACCATCTCCTGGTGATTCAAAAGGGAATCACAGTCGCAGCCAGAGCTCTGGGCCCTTTAAATCATTGCCAGAGCTCAGGCAGCCCTTTAAATCATTCCAGCCCTCCCCCTTCAGCTTAAGGCCCCGCCCCCGCCCCTTTCAGGGCCACAGAGCTGGTCTCCATTCTTTGCCCAGAGGCCCCTGCAAGTATTATTTTCCTGATTGGTCCTATATTCCAGATGGGGGGAAAGAGGGAGAGAGCGATTATATGAAGTATGCAAGGCCACACGGAAGGTCTGTGGCAGCATCAGGAATGCAACTCAACCCAAGGATTCTGAGTGCCACTTCAGAGTCTTAATTATCCTTCACCTTTTTAAGGTGTCATAAATATAGAACTCCTCATCTAATTGGATTCAAACTTGACAGAAAATTTAAATTCCAGCCAAAGACTTAACCCATTCCATTTTTTGTTGATTTAGGAATAGGGTTGCCAAGTGTCCGGTATTCAACCGGACAGTCCATTTTTTGTGCCCTCTGTCCAGTAAAAAAATTCAGAAAATACCAGACATGTGCAATGTCCGGTATTTTCTGCTTTTCTGGCTGGGCGCCTGATGGAAGCCTGGCGGGGGGAGTGGCTGGGGAGGCGGGGCCGCGATCGGCGCTCCAATTCTTTAACATTGCTTAAGCCTAGCTCTCCTGCCAATTATTGTATTCACCTTCTGCTCTATGTGGCAATTTGCCTCGTTTCCCTCAGGTAAGGCTCATTCTGAGACCAAGTAGGCTTTGCACCAGACTTTTCAGCCCTCAGAACAAGCCAATCTGTGATACCGGGTTCCCCTCACAATTCTGTTTATAGTATAGTATAGGGCCTAAGAACCCTGTGTCAAATTTATCCTCATTTGAACATATACAAAGAAAGCAACTGAGGCAGTGACATTACCTAAACACATGCATATAAAGGAGAGTTAAGAAAAACGCGTGCTCCGTTGTAAGATTGCCTAAATATTGCTAAGCAAGAAGTAGCTGCAGAGGCAGAATAATACAAGCATTCAGTAGGGAAATTATTTATTTTATTATGATGACAAATTTAATTACTAGATTTGAGAGCTCTTAATCTACATCAAATTAAACAATGTCATGGCCTTTAACATTTGGTTTGGAAGTTTCAAGACAACTGCAGCATTTATTTTTCAGCAAACCAGAGAGAATTTTAAAAGCACTTAAAATGGTACAGTATTCTCTAAAGAATCACCAGCTCAAAGTATAATTATGCATAAAAAGAAAGGTGATAAGGTTTTAGCTTATGAACATGAGGGAGAGTTTTAATGTTGACCCAGCTATAGAAGGAAAAATAATGATCAATATTAATCCAACAACAACTAATGTTATACCTATATTTTACAGTGTAAAAAACCCCAGAAAATACTTATTTTTCTCAACAAGTTTGGTCCCCCTTTTTTTTACTCAACCAAATTTTTCCCCCACCATGTTCGGGATTTTTTGTGAAGGTATCTGGCAACCCTATTTAGGAAAGAGTACAAAATCAGTTTCATAGTGGAAACCAAGTTGCAAACATAACTCAAGATGGCTGCTGCCATCCCTTAGTTCTCCATCTGAAGTCATAATTCTCTTTAAGATATCACAATCTTCTCTACAGCAACAAAGTGTGCTGTCACAAAGGATTATGTTATCTGTCTAATGGGCAGAAGCAGATGGAATCCCTAAGCAAGAGATGTCTTTTCATCCAAAGACCCCCCAAGTATTGAAAAGAGAGTAAGTAGTATATGTTGAAAAATCTCAACCGTTAGTTTGTAATTTTAAAAACAACCAGTAGTCCTGTGGCATCTTAGAGCCTAACAAAAATCTATACAGTATGATGAGCTTTTGTGGGCAAAACCCACTTTGTGGAGCTTCCAGTTCATCTGAAGAAGTGGGCTCTGCCCACAAAAGCTCATGATATATTCATTAGTCTCTACAGTGCCACAGGACTACTCGTTTTTATAGTATATATCGGTACAGAAAACACGGCACACCAGCAGAATTGTCCATAAATAGGATGTCTTCCAAAGTTTTCCTATGAGTCAACAGTGGCTCTTTAATGTCACGACAAAGGCTGACAATGCAAAAAATCTCATGAACAAGCACGCACAAGCCATCGAGAGAATGTCATAGTCTAAAACATAAGAGCACTATTGCCATTGCTGTTCTGGGTTCCAAAGCCTGCCTTTTGCAATTTCAAAAGCCATGCTATCAAACTACAAACCTAGGGAGATGAAGCAGCAATGGGTTTAGAAGGCCGGGTTTAACATTTTAAAATAATGCTACTCTTTCATTTTAAGAGTCTTATTTGGCTGGCAGAATGCCATCACTGCATGCAATTTAATACAGTCATATCTGTCAGAGACTTGCTATATTACTCTACCCACTGACTGACTGTCTTCTATATTGAATTGATAAAGGCTTGTATAATTGAGGCTGCATGTAAAAGTCTCAGCCATATAACTAACCTTTCTCTGCACAAAGCTTTCATTTCTTAAGAAATGCCAACCTTTTTTGCAATTGACATTTTTCTCCTCCAAAAGTACTTAATAGCTGCCTCACATGTTTTGATGTAGTATTTATAATACTCAATCTTAACAAGGACTGTAATTTTAGAAGCAAATGTGATTCATTTGAATTAACTGTATTAATTGGCAGACTCCTTACTGATGTAGTGAAGAGCAGAAATACACAGGAGTCTTAAGCAAAGCAAAAGGTTTATTTTATTAATATTACCTCTAGTTTACGAAACCAAGGAAAAAGGGAAACTCCTCTCCCAGGACTCTGCAAGACTCACATTTCACTTCATTCACAGAGCATGAATACAGTTGATAATGCCAGAAATCATAACTCAGTTATCTGTATGTGCTGAATTGTGTTAATGTTTCTTCTTGAAGTAAGTATTTTAAGTGCCAGGCATGGCTTTTCCATAGCATGAAGCTTCAGATATCACAAACACAAAATATTGAGTGCCATGTAAAAATATGAGAAGGAAAATATAGGAGGAATTAACTTTTTTAAAAGACCATATGCTGTCATGTATTACACCATCTTTTGGGTGCAATTTGATTGCCTAGTGCAACCAAATGACATGATCCTTCTTGAGTAAACATAGTAATGTGAGGGACATGTTAGCTGCAGTAAAAATGATGAACTTGAAGAATGATTTTTAGGTCAGTATCATATCCACATGGGTATCAATTCACTCAGCAGCAGAAGACCCTGATATAACTGAGGTAAAGAAACTAGACTAATTTCCATTTTAGTCATTTCAAACTGTTCAACCATGGTGAGGAACTCACAGATTTGTGACTAGATCTATTCATTTCTTTATTGGGAGAAGGGTCCGCGGTTTTCAAAAAAGATCCTTGACCTTAGGGACTTAAATCCTCAGATGTTCAGCTTCCACTGAAGTTAACTGGAACTCTGGGATCTCAGCAACTTTGAAAAGTAGGCAACTTATTTAGGAACCAAAATATGTATTAAAAACCCTAATGTCAGTCATCCACCCATTTTTTATGACACTACATTTGTAACCTATGGTATCCAACTATGGCCATTATCAATGCTGGTTTTAAACTTCCATTTGCAAAAACCACTGTATTTTTTGTGATAAGTATGCGTGAGGAGACGAAATTATTGTAAAAATTAAGAGGGCTGGATTTTCCAACAAACTTCCTTGCAGCTACTAGAAAAAAAAAATCAGTTCACTAACTCTGCTTCATGGAACGTTAAAGTGATAAAAACGCTTCCTCCTTTTGCAGAAGCTTTTGAGGTATTTTTTTGACAGGCTTCCTTTTCCTCATTGCTAAACTACAGTCAGAGGTGTCTCTGAATATCAGCCAAGTGTTGGCCAGTCTGATCCTATTCGTACGCTAAACAGTTAGAAATTAAGTAAAACATCTTCGCAGTTATACAGCTCTAAATATTTCTTAATCACTGTCACTTTAAACAATCACCTCTAAAAACAGCTGGAGGTGGTAGTAACAATGCCAAGATGAGGATGGAAGAGATAAAAAAACATGGAAAAGAAAACATTCAATGTAGAATTTCAGACTGTGTTAGTAACCTCTAAATAAGAATTGTTCCTGCTGTCCAGCCCCAAACACATAATTTCCTATTTTGCAGTATGAATCTCTAATGTAACTGATTATAAGACACTTGATCCTTAGAATAGCATCAAAAGACGCACACAGCATGATCTGGTACCTTACAGAGTGTTTGGCACTGACACCTGTGCATACTGACACTTTACAAAGGATATGCTACAACGAGATGCCTGCTGACTAATGTTTTGAGCATGCTGTTAACTAGACTTGTGGGTGGTTTAATTTGCATGTATTTATCTGTCTAGGTACTTACATGGCTCCCCTTGCTATACTATTCAAGCATTTGCAAACTGGAATGAATGTGTCCTTGCAATTTAGCCCTGTGAAATGAGTATGATTATCCCTATATTACAGATAAGAAATGGAGGCAAGGAGAGACTGAGTGATCTGCAATAAGTCGCACTGGAAATCTGTGGAAGAATCAGAATTAAATCCAGATTACCCGAGTCCCAAATCAAGTCCTTCACCTACCAGGCCACCCTTCCTTTCATGCAGTATTTATTCTGCAAAAGATAGTAAGGAATTAAAAATGCAGGCACATTCTTTTTTAAACCAGAGATAAAACTGCTGCTTGTAAATGCAAGTAAAAGACATTACCGCCCTTAAAGAGATTTTATTTTTTGTGCTTCTGGCAACAAGTTCCCTAACGTGTATTTATTTATTCTAAACCACAGCACTGTACAAACTGCATATCACCCTCATTGAAACATGGCTATCTCTGGGCTGGAAAATGACAGCCTTTTTAGGGTGCATAACTATGCAACAGTTTAGGAAAATGTGGTGACTGTTTTTACCCCACCTGCTAGAGGAGCTCTTCAGAACCCCTCTCCTGGCTTGTTTATCCATGTCCATAGATCTAAAAAACAAGTTGGGAGTGCATTTCTTAAATCAAGCTGTCTTTTCTACTATTTCAGTTAGTATTGTCACTCACAACTGAGTAGCACCTCCCACCCTGTTAAGTTAACATCTATCTGTTCTTTCTATGAAATATAAAATTTAGATTGACCACAAGAGAGCAAGAGCATTTCTTTTTAGTTCTTCATCGTCCAATCGCAAGGAGCTTTAGCTGCCAAGGCCACCGCGAGGAGTGTAGCACAGTTGATGTACTTCTGGCAATCTGACATCCCAATAACTGTAAATATCGCTGCATTCCATCATCCTATACACTGCATAACGTTCCAGTCTGATACAAACAGGTGCAATAGCACTGAAGTCATTCCAGTTTCACCTGCTAAGACCAGGACTGAATTCTGCCTTATTAAGGTTAGGACGGTTTGTCTGTTTTCTTTCTTTCTTTCTTTTTTTTTTTTTTTTTTTAATTTCTTTTGTGCACAAAATACAAAAGCCGAACACAGTGCATAACAAACATACTTTCACAGATTATCCCAACAGACTCAAAAAGACCCTGAAGTTCAGTCTGGTCTAGTTCATGCAGACTGCACCTATGACAGGAAATCAGTAACAGCAGCAAATGCATGTCTAAGGCAGCTGTGAAGGAAACAGATCAGAAAACGAATAAAAGCTCTATCACCTTTGGGTTTCATATGCGGAGAAAGGTGCCCTCTTGATTGGCATAGGTGGTAGGTTTAACAGGTTAAGCAGTCCCTGCCACAGCTGCTGTCACGGGATGCTGGGTTGTTAGGTTTTGCTTATTATTATGCATTATGCAGATTCTGAGGTAACTCAACTGGTGGAATCTGCTATTCAGGTTCCTGGGTTCATCAGTAATCTCCCTGGAGTCCAGAGAGGCACTGCAGAAGTAAGGATGCCAACACCATGACTCCCCCTACAATAGATCTGCCCCCCATTTTGGGTTAGGACCCTCAGTGTATTTTAGTATATCTTTTACCTTTACCCAGGAAGCCAGATTTCATGGGGGAGACCAGATTTCAGAGTCTGAGATGCGTTTTTCATGGGCAGGAATGTGATAGGGGCCTATTTACAACCTTTAGCCTGGTGGCTAGTGCACTCACCTGGGACGTATGAATCCCTTAATTCAAGCCTTCTTTCTATCTGATGAGAAGGAATCTGGGGTCATGTGTACACTGAGAGATAAGGTTGAATTTATTAAGGTTGATTTTTTAGCACCCAATTTTGCAAAGTCAAAAGTGCATTTCTCCACTGTGGGCAAGAATTCGACATAGTTCGAAGTAGCTTGTCCCCAGTAGGGTGGCTACTGTTGACTCAGAGAGATGCACTCGGGGTAGCTATCCGACAGTGCCTGTGCCCCTTTGCATTCTGAGTTATTCTCCCAGTGCACTCTGGGACCAAAATTGTGCAGCGGGTAGTTCTGGGTACATATCGTCAGCGGCCCATAATGTACACATTTCCTCCCTTTCCCCCTGCTTAAGACCAATGGCAAGCAGTCTTTTCACACCCCTTTTTCTCTTGTTGGTTAACCATGCAGACACCATAGCAGCAGAAGCATGGACTCCCTCATGGATCCCATTGTGCATCAAAGCATTATGATGATGATGTTTACCTTGGTGTGCCTAATGCTGGAGCATGTCCAAACTGTTTCCAGCATCCGCCAGAATAAGGAAGTATCTCAGGAGGCCATGAAAAAACTCTTCTGTGAAGTATTTGAGTTGGGTGACTTGCAAATGCCACCTCATTTGATCCTCTGAACACAGTAGTACGCTGGTTCTGGTGCCGACAGACAAGCACAGATTGGTGGGACCGCATTGTGATACAGGTATGAGACAATAAGCAATGGCTGCAAAATTTTTGCATGCATTAGGCCACTTTCATGGAACTATACAAATTGCCAGAATGAGAACCGCTCTGATGGTGGAGAAGCGAGTGGCAATTGCCCTGTGGAAGCTTGCAACACCTGACAACTATGGGATAGTTGGGAATCAGTTTGGAGTGGGGAAATCTACAGTGGGAGCTGGTGTGATCCAAGTAGACAAAGCAATCAATACTCTTCTGCTACCCTTCTGGCAGTGACTCTGGGAAATGTGAAGGACATGGTAGAGGGCTTTACTTTGCTGGAGTTCCTTAACTGTGGTGGCGGAATCGATGGAATGCACATCCCCATCTTGCAATCCAATCACCTTGCGAAGGAGTACATAAACATCAGGGGGTACTTCTCCATGGTGTTGCAGGGGCTGGTGGATAACAAGGGCTGTTGCGAAAGGTGCATGACACGCGCATCTTTAGGAACTCCTGCCTCATCGGCGAGCTGCAAGCTGAAACTTTTTTCCCAGATTGGAAAATGACAAGCAGAGACATTGAAATGCCAATAGTCATCCTTGGTGACAGAGCCTGCCCTTTGCTCCTGTACCACGTGAAGCTGTACACAGGCAGCCAGGACCACAGTAAGGAGCAGTTCAACTACAGTCTGAACAAGTGCAGAATGGTGGTAGAATGTGGTTTTGGGTGTTTAAAGGGAAGGTTCCTCGGTCTACTAACTTGGTTAGACCTCAGTGAATGCAACATTCCTATTGTGATGGCAGCCTGCTGTTTGCTCCATAATATCTGCAAGAGTAAGGGGGAAATGTCAGGGTGGAACGCTGAGGCAGTTTGCCTACCCAGGGATTTTGAGTAGTCAGACACCAGGGCATTAAGGAGAACACAGTGAGGGGCAATGCAAACCAGAGAGGCTTTGAAAGACAGTTTTATGAATGGCCAGTTTTGAGAGTCATGCATGTTCCTCTCAGTGAGGTACCCCTGCAGTCACAATGTGCTTGCCTGTGATCCCCACCCCCTTTTCAGCACAAGCAATCAAGAGACTGTTGTTCAGAAATCATGCATTTTTATTTAGGGAGCAGGGACAGATAAGGAGTCCAGGGCAGGAGCTTCGGGAGGAGGCGGTGATCACAATTGCAAGAACAACAGCCTTTTGCTTCATGACACATCCCTAGGAGTTGAGTGAGAGACTACTCTTGACTTCCCTCCATTCCCCATGTTCTAGGACCCCTGTGGGAAGAGCCTATGAAACTCAGTGGAGGAGGGAATATTGGTCCACAAGGGCTGGAGAGGGTGCCTGTTTAGGCAGGCATCCTGGAAAGCCACTATGAGGTCCATCACAAATGCCACGAATGACAACACTCTCCGGGTCTGTCACTTTCTGTTCCCTTCACGTTAACCTTTCCTCACCCTCCGCACACATCTCCTCCAGCAGCGTATTCCTCCACTCACTTACACACACCCTGTCCAGGCTGGCAGATTTCATTTGCTCCTTGAATATCTCTTCCCTAGTCCATTTTCACCTGTGAATATGTGCCAGGAGACAGCTGACAGGGCCAGGGGAATGCACAGCAGGCTGACTGCTGTTCCCACTGTAACAAAAAGTGAAGGGCAGACTTTATAGGAAACACATTGAAGAGTGTAAAACATAATCTGTTAGAACAAAACGAAAGTTTGTCTAAAGACAATAAGGATTTGTTATGCACAAGGCCACGGTTATGTTTTTTAAGCAGCCACTTTGCTGCAGATACACCTCAGAATTCTTAGGGGAGCAGCTGGACTCTGCTTGGTGGCAAGCAAGGTAAGGGACAGGCCAGGGCACAACCCTGCGGGCGGGAGAGGACGGGTGTCTGGGTGTGGTGGCAGGGTAGGGCAAGGGACCAGGCAGTGCCCCCGTGTTTGGCACCCCGTCCCCCATTTGCAGGAGCTGGCAGGTGGGAGGGAAGCAGAGGGGATCTGAGTATGACAGGGCAGGGCAGGGCAGGGGCTCAAACTATGCTTCATTGGGGAATGAGCAAACAGGTTTAATTGCAGAGACATCACTTATAACTTCCCCCACACCTCCCTCCTCCTTCATTCAGGTTGTCACGCATGATATCAGTCTTCTCCAAATCACACAGTATGATAGGGACTGAATGTGGCCAGAAACCTGGACCTTATCCTTCAATCTTTGTGCTGCAACAACACCAGAGCACATACTGCTGACTTGGCATGTGCAGGTGTCCTACCATTGAGGATGGAATAAGGCCGGCCTCCCCAGAAACCTTGCAAGAAGGATTTAAGAGTTCCAATGTGAGAGCTTCATGGAGATGTGCAGGGAAGATTCCTGCTCCATCTCCAGACATGTTAACAAGCTGTTCCAGGGACCCCCCACACTGTGTAGGCCCAGAGCACACCACACATCGCACCAATTGCTTTAACCCAGTTTTAGCAAGATAAAAAATGTGAACTCATCAGAAGTGCCCTTCCATTCTCCTCCTCCTCCTTCTCTTCCTCTTCCATACTGCTGCCTGAGGCTGCCTGTCTTGGAAGAAATCCACCGACTGGCTAGGGAAGCTGGTCAGGTCTCCCCCTAGGATCGCATGCAGTTGCTCATAGAAGTGCCATGTTTGTAGCGATGCTCCAGACTGTCTGTTTGCCTCCTTTGTCTTCTGGTATGACTGCCTCAGCTCCTTTATTTTCACTCATTACTGCTGGGCATCCCTTTCTGCACGGTGCCCTTTGCGATCTTGGCATAGATATCTGCAGGGGTTTTTTGCTGGTTAATAGTTCTGTGAGATCAGATTCCTCTCCCCACATAGTAAAAGGTCCAGAATCTCCTGCATGTTCCATGCTGGTGCTTGTCTGCGACCCTGGGAACTCATGAAGCTCATGGAACTTGAACTCATGGCCAGGTGTGCTGCTCAGGTGTGCTGCCAGCTCTGAGATCTGCTTGCCATGCCGGCTACACAGAAAATGAAATTAATAATTTTCCCTGGAATTTTCCTGATTACCTGGAGAGCAGTAGATTTGAAAGTCATGACCAGAGTGGAAGCCAAAAACGTCGACTTTCACAGTGCTGCGTCTGCGCTACAGGAAAGTCAACCATGCAAGATCAAATTTAGCACTTACTTCTCATGAAAGCAGGATGACAGAAATTGACTTTTAACAGCCCTTAAAGTCAATAGAATGGGCTTGGTAGTATGGACTTATTGTTTAGAAAAATCGATCTATTGTAACTAAGTTTGACCTAAACTCCCAGTGTAGGCCAAGCCTAAAAGGGGTCTCACATCTCTCAGGTGAGTTTTCTAATTATAGGACTGTAACATTACTTTTTCTCTGGCCTAATTAACATTTAATTATTTAATTATGATGGAACAATTTCACTAGGAGAGACTGCTGGAGTCCCACAACCAACTAGTCTATAGCCAATTTGTGAATCACCCTAAGGTTTAGACAGGAGATGGGCGTCTAATGCCTAGGAGGAGACATGCATATCCAGAGGCAGAAACAGAGGCACATAGGGAACTTTTAGTGCAAAATCTTAGGCACTGAGTTTCAATATCTATAGAGGTTAAGCAGCAGCTGAACAGGAGTGTTGCCAACTGCAGAGGCACCTGAAAATTGAGTTAAGCACCTAAATCTGATGTTCAAGTGCCTAAATGGCTTAGTGAATCCATCTCCTGGTCCCATGCTCAGTCTATCGGATAACAAAGGAGCCTTGTGTCCAGTAGAAGGGGTTTGCTGGTATAGCTATCTTGGTATAATCACATGGAAACATCCTCCTAGTAAGGGGGCACACAGTACCTTTATTTTGGGGAAGTTCTAGGGCCTTTGTTATATAGGAGGTCAGACTAGAGCATAAAGGTCTCTTCCAAGTTTGGAGTCTATGAATCTATTAATAGCTGGTACAGTTCACACCAGTTTCCCCAAATAAACAGTATCAGCAAAAGGACTTTTTTTGCTGATATAGGTAGGGCTTTTGTCAGCATAATTATATCAGTTAGGGGTGTGACTTTTAAGCCTGTATTTTACCATGCCACAGAGCAATTATTTTCTCCTGAATCAGAGCTCACAGAGTGACTCCTATTTAATCCTCAACCCCACTTCTTGCAGCAGCCTGGCTTTTCTTTCACGCTCTCCCATCCAAGCCCTGACCAGACTCAACCAACGTTGCATAGCTTGAGAGATTTGATGCCAGCATAGCCCAAAGGTAGCATGACTGCAGGACTGTCAGATTCAACTACCATTTGTGACAGGAAATTATCCTCCATGAAAATTTGAAAAACTTATTGAGGGCATTTGCTTCGCTGCATATTTTTCCAATAGATTGCTAGGTTGTTTAAGTATTCCAGAATCCCCAAGTCATTTGTTTCAACCATCTGTCCCCATTTCCCCTAGCAACAATTTGCCCTCCTCTTCCCTTTCATTAGGCATCTAGAACACACGCCATCCATAAAGGATTCTCTGTTACCTTCCCCTCACAGTTTCCTACGCAGAGCATTTCATTCACAATAGCCTCACCACAAGCCCAGCTAAGGTCACTTACATCTATGTGCTTCTCCTCCGACGCCCTGCTCAGTCACTTCAATATGATGCCTGGCCTCCCAGTTGTACCTGCCGGCCCCTCATGTCTCAAATCACAGGGCAGTTGAGAATTTTCCACTAGTATTATCAGTTCTTGTCTGCTTCCCTGCTCCTCCTGGTATCTTTGTGCAGCAGAGATGTGCTAAGGGCACCTTCAGGGATCCTGTGCAGGTTGCAGTCATCACCTCTAGCTGCCAGTTGAGGACAATGGTCACAAACGTCACAAACGGCAAAAAGGAGAAGGATTTAATGCTGGTGAGCTCACCAAGTTTGGGCACCACTAGAGCTGAAGCAGCAAAGGGGGCTTCCTGTCCGTACTTCCTCACAGTCTTTCTACGCTACTTCTCCCATACATGACAGGACTGCAGGGTCACAAGGCAGTTTGATGCTTTCTTCCTCTAAATAGGCAACTCCTTGGGTCACTGCCCCTAATTTCAGGATACTCCATACTCTTCCTGTGGACAGTTACAGACACCAGCTATTTTAATAGTTCAAAACACTCTCCACTAAACCCACAAGCCCTCTGGCCAGAAAGTGATGTAGCACCACTGCTGTTCAGGTGGAAGCCACTCAAACCGTACAGCTCCTTCCTCTTCACAAGTGATATACCAATGCTCTGCAAATTCTCCCATCTGTTCACCTCCTGAATATTACCCACCCAAACGGACATGTCCTAAAAGAGAACAAGCGATTCATTAGAAGCAGCAAAAACCTATGCTAATCTAATGAGAGTAAGAACCTGAGCTCATAGCTAAAATTCACACATAGGAATCAAAAAGCTCTGGGATCACACTTTGTGTGTGATCTTTGGAAAGTAATTTTCCCTCTGAGCCTCAGTGTTCTCCCACTTGTAAAATGTGGATATAATAGATTCCAACTTCACCAGGATGCTCTGGGGCTCAGAGCAGAAGACTAGAAGTTAAGACTTCTATTCTCAGCTCTTTTATTCCTGAGTCTACCACTGATTTGTCACATCTATTTCAGACTCCGATGTCTATAATTCACTGGTCCTTGAGCACTGTGCAACCTTGAGAAAGTCACTTCACCTCTCTGCACCTCCGTTCTCCTTGAGTGAAGCACTTGTGAGCCTCAGATCAAAGCAGCTACTCACACTACATGCCAAGTATATAGTAAGTGAGCTGAGATCTCTGGATGAAAGACTCCAGAGTAGTGTAAAGTATTGTTACTGATATCCTTATGAACTGATTATTACATCACATGATCTTCAGCACTGTTCTCCTTAAGAGAAGATCTTGGAGCTGAAAAAGCAGACCTGCAGTAGAGATGTTAAATTGCGAGTAACTGACTAATCGAATAGTCAATGCATTTTGCATCAACTATTCAATTAGTCGATAGGGTGCCTCCGCCTTTGAAGTGTAGCAATAGCCCTACCAACAGTGTAGGGCTGTTGCTAAACTTCAAGGCAAAAGTGCAGCATGGAGCACAGGGTCAGCTGGGGACTCCCCTGCTGACCCCGGGCTCCATGTGGCACTGCCGCTTTGAAATGCCGCGTGAAAGCCTGGGGACTCCCCCAGCTGGTCCCAGGCTCCACATGGCACTGCCACTTTGAAATACTCTCTCCCCTCTTCTCCCCCCCACCCTTGCTGCCTGTTTCTGACAGAGGCAACGGGGGGGGGCGGTGGGGAGCAACTAATCAACTAGTCCTTCACAACATCCCTATTCTGCAGGAAGACTACAGGTTGAACCTCTATTACCCAGGACTCTCTGATCTGGCAACATTGTGGTCCAGCATGGATATTGCAGGACCAGAGAGTCCCAGTGGAGGAATGGTGGGTAGGAGTCCTATAGGGCCAGGAAACCTGGTGTAGAGCAGCAGGGCTGCCCAGTGAGGCTGGGGCCCGGCGTGTGCAGCAGAACGGCCCAGGGAGGCTGGGGCCCCGTGCGTGGCAGTAGGACTGCCCGGCAAGGTCAGGGGCTGGTGTGCAGCAGCAGGGGGTGCAGCTGGCCTGTAGCTGGTAGCAAAGCCAGGGCTGGGAGGGGCCAGTGGTGGGGACAGGGAGGTCCCTCCTGTAGTTGATATACAGATGGTGAAAAAGTGATGTTGGAATTCTTCTCTCGGGTGGGTCAAAGCCCTGAAGGTTACTTTTTCTTCTTATTTAAAGAAATCACATATAAGAGCAAACTCACAGTAGCTCCCAGCATCAAAACAACATTAGCAAGCAACAGAAAGGGCTCCCCCGGCAGTTTATAGTAAGCTGAAGGGAAGAGATGACTCCAGTAATAAAAAAAAATAAAATGCTGACGTCTGGATTTAACTTTAATCTAACCTCTTTTACAAAGAAAAACTTTTATAGATTCCTAAGTTTTCATCTATCTACACAGAACTAGGTCAGTGACCATTTCATTACAAAATAACTTGAAATTGTGTACAGCAAAATTCCAATGTGAGATTACACAAGTTGATCTATGTCTATAAAACTACACTGGCTGGTTAAATTTTGGATTTTAAAAATAACTTCAAATTTGAAAAACATAGCAATAAACAGAGTTATTGAAAACTGCAGCTTGGAAGTGTACAGAGAAAATAGCTGCACAATCTGATTTTGGACATGAGCCAAATATAAAATTAAATTGTCTATGACAGCTGTCATTCCTTGTATGTCATGCATCAGAGAACGTCACGCCGTAGTGTGGCCCCAACTAAGAAAACACAGTCTTTTGTCTCAACTACAATCAAGTCTTAAGTATTTTCTGTGCATATTTTTATACCTTTAATTGATAACTGGCAGGGAATTATGAGCAAGAGTCTAATGGTGTCTTCCCCTCTTCCATTCTTTCACATGTTAAATATGACAAAGGCAACAATACAGCAACACAAATGCTTAAAGAGGCATGGTCAACTTTAAATCTAACCAGTTTATGCAGTTTCACGTAGCAAAAAGCCTACTACTGAGTCCCCCTGCTAGTTTCTGTGGGTTTATAGTAACGCTTTCTATTTGTTTACATGTTCTTTCCCAATGTTTTTATGTATCTTTCACAGAGGAAAAAACAGTGAAACTCACACTGTGCACAAAAAGGTTGTCAAATGTTCAAAGTCATGCAGTATAAAAATACCAAAAAATGTTTTCCCCTTAATCTCTTCTATTTTAGTCATCTTAGGTGTCACTTGTAATAAGAGCAAGTAAAATGTTTTCAGTGAGAAGTGTGATTTAAGTGTGACTGATAATGCTACTAAGGAGACAGTTTCTTGGTCTAGTTGAAAGCATCCAATCCATATGCTTGTCTCCTGCATTAACACAATCACTGCTAATTGTCACTAAAATGTACTCATTTTATTTATTTAGTAGTGGTCCTCTCACTACATTCGGGGGGGGGGGAAGGGGGAGAACAAGGGGGCTAGCGTATGGATTGGATACTCCCAACTAGACCAAGAAACTGTCTCCTTAGCAGCTTATGAGGTAGGTTGGTTAAGACAAGCTTTGGAAATATGGTTATGGAAGTATACCAAACATAACTGATTACATCTGTCAACACTAAAATTAGAACAGGTGGCCAATATACCGGAAGACAGGACCAAACGACAAAAAGTGGATCATGCAACCAGACAAAACTCTGCCTGCATGAAGTCATTTGCAAAAGAAAATAGGATGACAATCTACCAGAGTCCTGGGGTGATAGCAAATAAACTAAAAATTTGTTTTAAATATGACAGTGTTGCAAAGAGTTACACCAGACAGTCTGGTCTAATGGCTTTGCCCTACTAGATGTTTACCTATGAAAAACAAGTTTAAAAGTCTAGGAAGATACAGCATAAAATGAGTTTAAATTAGCTTGGTAAAAGATACTGAATTTAACTGTAATTGCTTGTGTTTGTTCCAAGCATTAATACTACAACATACTTCCCTTGTTAATGTCTTTCAACTACAAACATACTGCAATTACTCTGCATTGATTTTAAAACCAGACTTAGCACAATAGTACCTCTAATTTGAAAGCAAAATAGCAACAATATAAATCAAACTGTTGAAGTCAATGGTTGAGCCAAGTGCTAAAGGCAAGTTAATGAAGAACTGGCATGGAGATCTATCTGTCTTTATATTCATGGATATTAAAACCATGGACTTTCACACACAGTACTGCACTTCAAGTCATTCATTCAGCATCAAACAAGAATACTAAGACCTGGATGATGATAACTTTAATTAAACTAGATCCCTAGTCCCTCACCGTATGTTGATACACAGAGCACTGGGATATTTCTCTCCGTAAGATTAAAATATACAGAACACAAGAATGGCGTGAGTTTAAAATTATAAGCCTCTGGAAATGAGGGTTTAAAGTGGAAATGCTGTTAAAACCTCTAACCACTGTCATGAAAATGCAAAAGAAGATATCACAATGTAGAATGAGCCCCTGATCATTATTTGAGGGAAGAACTGATTAGATGAATCCCAGTATAATATAATCAAGCACTGTATGACAGCAAAGATTAGGTCTTTGATGCACTCTGGGATGAAAGTAATATACTACATTTAAAGTTATGTTCACTTTACAGATTTATCAAGCAGGTGTTTTGATAGAAAGGAATAGTCACTATAGCACTGATGCTAACATAAACTCATGATGGGGAAGTCAAAGAAGTGATTATTAAAATGGGGTTTCTGTTTTTCTCCCTCTGATTCCAGCACAAGAGTGCTAAAGTAAAATGATGGTGTTTCTATCTGCAGGTGCTATAAACGCCTCCAGACATGTGTCCTAATCAGGATACCTAGCATGGGGGAGCTGAGCTGCTGTCCCTTGGCTCTCAGAAGGGGAGTGTGAGTTGCAGGATGGGAACAGAAGAGGGAAGTTAGTGCTCCCGGGGAGAAGGTGTGGGGTGCACATCCTTGACTGACTGACAGCAGGTGAAATCTCAGCAACCAAAGGGCCGAAGAGTCCTACTCCTGATGCAGAGAAGACGTCCTCCACCTCTGTCATTTTAATATTGGAATGGAAACGCAACAACATCAGATCAGGGAATGACAGCAAGGCACTTAATTTTCCTATTAATTTAATCCTAGACTCCAAATATAAAAGGAATTGATTTATTTCAGACACAGACAGATGAAACAATATTGCATACAACAACAGACTACCTTCCATCATTCTGTTTGGGGCCAGGGACAGCCTCTCTCAGGGAAGAATTATTTCAGAGAGAAGATTTCAAAGTTGCCATTGAATACCACATATCTGATAAACATCTAGAATCTATGATTTTGAAGGACATTTTGAGGAGACCTTTCCTTCTATGTACCAGTAATTGTCTTTGGGAGGTCTGCCTCCAGTGACTCAGTCCTGCTAAATAAAACCAACCATAGAAACCTCCCTCAAACAACTCCTCAGCTCTGCTTTGAGCTAATCTTCATTATTATCATTAATTTCTAATGATGCCAGTATCCATAGCCCAGTTGTCTGCTTTTCTCACAAGTTCCTTCATCTTCTCTCCTGTGCTAGCCTAAAGCATGGGATCAGTTCATCACCAAAATCTGTAAAGTCACCAACTTGAACCTCTGAAATCCTCCTTAAAGCCACCTCTACAGTGATGATGACAAATCACAGTGGGCACGCACCGGTTAGGCTGGTGGTCACATGTGACTACTCTGACTACCAAGATTACTAATGTATGCATCTGTATTATTACTCGTCTTCCATCCCATCCTTTGTGTTCAGTCTCGCTGTATATTGATTAGATTGCTAGATTTCTAGAGCAGGGACTGTCTTTGTTTTACTCATTTGTACAATGTCTCCTCACTGGAGCCTCCAGGACATACCATAATAAAATAATAATAGTAAACCATTCAAAGAGTTTTTATGAGCTGAAAATGGGTCTTCAAATGGAAACTATTATGCAACCTTAATTACAGCAGATTTTCTGGCACTATTAACAACACACACAAAAAGTATCCAAGCAATTTTTATTTTGTAAGCATTTTTATAGCTCTAGCCCACTGGTGATTTTCTAAAAATAACTGATTCCTGATGATAAACTTTATTTGACAAGACTCACTCTGAAATGGTTAGGCAAAGTTACAAACTTAGGAGGAGCCAATGCATTACGAATTAAAATGCTTACACATCTTTAACTTGAGCCACCTGGCTATTATAGGACATTGTTAATATGCTCTATAGTACTTCAGTTAGAATGGCTGAGTTCTTACATATCCGTGAACTTGCTCATAAAGAACCTTTAATCTTCCTTTAAAAGAATAATGTATTCTAAGGATGTCAGCAAGTCAATCGTAATCTGAAGCGACATGTTTCATGGAAGGTTAGATGAGCTTCTTAAGGGGAAAAAAGTCACTTAGTAAAATGTTCTGTGGTTTAGCTACAATTTGGTACATTCAACCATAAAATCATGAAATCGTGTCACTGCCCTGCCTTCTAAGATTTGAAACTAGAAATGCAAAAATGTTGGAGAAGGAGAAACCAGATGACTCCAGTTGAAGGGGAGGAGGTCCAAAGGAATAGTCAACCTTTCACCTCTATCTAGGTCACCAGTTTGAAAAGGGCACTGACTCCGTCAAGCCCAAAAAGCTGTTATTGTCTAACTTCCCGTTAGATGCTTGTCAACCCTGTTCTAATAGATAGCTGCGCACAACAAAATTGGCAATCTCACCAGAGAGAGAGAGATCAAGAGGTGGATACAGATGGAGACAATTATCCCATCCTAGATCAAGGCATACAGAAGGAAGCTGGGGGTAGGTGAAGCTTACATTGCCTCTATCCATGCTATAGTAGTTCTATAGGCAAATTACTTTATATACCAGGGTTCTCAAACAGGTGTTTATCTCTACTGCTGCATTTCTCACAGATTGCAAAAAGGGAGGAACTTGTCATGTCATAGCCTGCAGGAAGGGGAATGAGGGCGACCAGGGGAAGCAGGAAACTGCTCCATCTTCTCTTGCCCAGGCAGCCCCTCCTTAACCAAACAAACCAGCTTTAGCATCTGGTTCAGTCAGAGGAACAATTCAGATCAGTCCTTATTTTAACTGAACCAGTTCATCTATTCCTCTTCTAAAGTAGTTCAAACGTCAGGACACATTACATGAGGCTTATGAAATGTTGGCTGAAAAACTTTGACCCACAGATCCAAATTCCAACTCAAAAATGGTTTTGATTTTCTCTCTGTGCATGCATCAAATGCAAGACGGGGTATCACAACTGCTCATATAGCAAAGGGCATATCTGACAGAAAACCCCCTTTCTGGACACATACTGCTGCTGTCACACAAAAGGAATAAAGAGACCTTCTGTAGGATTCTAGTCTCAGAAAAATGTTATGTACTGCAGATCACTGCACTGCAGTATAGCCTTAAGGAATTAAAAAAAATTAGTAAACTTCCTACTCTAACACCACCAATACAAACTCTTCTAGGGAGCGCAACAACCACATCTTATTTTGTAAAATATACAGTGAACATTTGTGGCTCACAGCAACCTTTGTCGGTCTGTTAAGTCAGCTATCTTCAAAGGTGTACACAATCAGAGACAGCTGTTAAACCAGTTCATGAGACACTGAAATATCCAGGCATAAAATCCCATAAAAATATGCACAAATGAATTCAAAATTTAATCTCTTTAGAGATTTCATTTCAACATGCTGTAATGCATTTGACAGATGAGTGTTAAGATTTGGTAATCTCCAGCAGCACAGAAAACTCTGACTCAGCATTCGACAATTTTGTGAAACAGCCTTCGAAAGTTGACAGACAGTTTTTTTATTTAAAAGCAAAAAGACCATATTCAAGTTAAAAGTAATTCTGGAGGAAGAAAAGCTAATTCTGTGTTGATGCAGCTGTTCTTTTTTATTTGTTTTAAGCAGCACCCATGTGCAAGGTGCTGAACGAACTCAAAAAATGGCACTGCCCTTGCCCTGAAGAGCTTTGCATGAATACACTGGTGTGTGAATTTTATTCATGTAGATGTAATACGTATTTGGAAGTGTATTTTGGGAGAAGCATTTAAAATCTGACTCAGTGTCTCCCTGGTAGAGTCACTCACTTGATACCAGTGTTCTGGAATATTTTGCTTCATTGACTGTTTTGCTACATCAAGTACAAGCTACTAGCCTACACATCAGACCTCTGAACAGTTTCACTGCTCCCTTCAATTCCTATCTAATTTCTTCCTACTAACCCAACTGTTTGACATGCCCTTCCTAATCCTCTTCACCAACAGCTCGCTGGGAGCCCCATGCATGCTGCACGTTGCTGAGTCACCTCAATTCCCACTGAAGGTAATGGAAGCTAAAAGCACTCAGGCTCAGATCCTCAAAGGTATTCTGATGCCAAACTCCCATTGAAATTCATACCTGTGAGAATCTAGGTCTCAGCACCTTGCAGAATCAGGTCCTTTGTCTCTTCCTCCCCCTCTCAACTTAATACCACCCCTTTCATCCAAAACAACTTTCTGCTTTCCAAGCACCCTCCAATTCCTCCTTAAAACTCTTTTCTTTTGCTAACTTGTGTTACTACCAAAAATCAATAGTCAGGCCCCCCAGAATCATGAGACTGGCTTAAAAATCCTGAGATTTTATGAATTCAAAGATTAGTAGTGGGAAGGAAGTACTGTATTTGCTTTCTAGTTTCAGTGCTTTTAGGGCTCAGATTTTCAAGCCTCTCTCTGCCACTATGAAGGTTACAAATGATTATTTTTAACTGAAAACAGAGTCTCACATAATCACATGACTCCATCTGGGTCTTTAGAGGAAATGCCAAATAATATGCCACTCAATAAAATCATGAGAATTAGAAACACTGGAATATTCTCAGTGCCAATGTTTCCACTGACATTTCCTCATCATTTGCTTATAACATCTTCCCATCAGTCACATGGGTCTATAAGAGCTTCAGGACTGTCACTACATGTATCCAGAGGAAACTTAATAAACATTGCACAGTAAAATCATGCTACAAAATAGTTAAGTAAAAGTGAGTTTGATTTGCATCAGAAACATACAATAGCAAAATGGATCAGATAAACACAGACAAAACAAACAGCTCAAAATGAACATACACTATTTGAAAGGTTTAATCTTTTTTTTTCCTTTTCATAACCGACAGTTGGGGAGCTTCTGCATTGCTTGGTTTGGGACCAGAAGCTGAAACAAAGGTTGTTCTAGGGAGAAGGGAGTGTCTTAAATTCATTTTCTTTCCTTCCTTCCTCTTTTTTATTCCATGCATCCCTTTCTCTCCCAATCTCTTTCCCTTCTTCCATCCCTTAAAGACAAGAGATATTAGAAGAGAAATTTTCAGTCTGAATTTTTGCAGCAAGTAAAACACACGGAGTGAGGGAAAAGTTGTTCTCTGGGAGATCATATTCCATTATTTCAGAACAGGGCTACTGAGGGAGCATGAAAAAGGACCGGAAAGCAGGGAAAAGGCATTGAGAGCAACTGCAAAACACAACAGCAATAGTAATAGCTGCATACGGGCAACTCAGGTAGAGAGAACGTGCAACCTACTGCTAGGGTTGCCAGATGGTTTAACCAAAAATACCGAACACCCCTCCCCCCCCAAAAAAAACCCACTGTTGAGAAAAAAAAGGGGGAAGACCAAAGTTGCTGAGCAAAAAAAACAAAAAAAAACAAAAAAACGAGCATGGCCCCTTTAAGACCTTTGGGGCTTTTTTTTTTTTTTTTTTTTTTTGCCAGCAGCAATCTTGTTTTCTTACTCTGTGCCAGAAGAGAGCTCCCCTGCGGAACCAGGTAAGCAGAGGGTAGGGGGAGTTCGGAGTGACTAGGGGGGTCCAGGAGGGGCCTGGGGGCTAGGCCCGGTTGCTGAGTTTGTGTAGGGTTGCCAGGTGCCTGGTATTTTCATCTCCTGGCAGGGGAAAAAACCCCAGAAAATACTGGACATTTTAGGTGTCCGGTATTTTCTGATTTTTTTTTTTTTAACCAGACAGGAGGCGAAAATACCGGACTGTCCAGATCAATACTGGACACCTGGCAACCCTATCTACTGCCACTCACTACTACAAACATAAAGGGAGGCAAATGTACTATGTCAGAAGGTACTTTTTTACCAGTAAAAACAGTGCAGTGCACTCTCCTCTAGAGAAGCAAAGTGAGAAATGCTTTCCCAATACAGCACAAGCATTGCAACAAGCAATGAGTTACTCACTTCTTTTTACCATGATAGTTTAAATGCCATTCGCTCTCACAGATGTGGCCTGAGCATGCCTGGTAAATAGGAAGAGAAGTGCCTTGCATCCTTCACTGTTCATCCACAGGCTGGCCAGAATTACATGCAGTTTGCTTGTGGCTTGTGTGAACTGAATACTAAACCACTTTGACATTCAGTGGTTTTTGACTGCTGCAAAAACACATGCAGCCAATGGGTTCTGAGAAGAGTTTTCTTTGGGGAAATCACTTTTCCCTCAGAAGTCCCCTGTGGCTGATTTTTACATAATTAATGATAAGCTGTGGCTGTACCTGTGAACACTATCATAAATAGCAGACATATTTATGGTAAACGTTTCTCAGCATCATGAAAAAGCGATAAGGTCATTGTAGGCTGAAGCACAGTCGCTTTGAAGGCAGGTAATCTAGAAAGCAAACCAGAGTTCTCTTCTCTGTCATCCCAGAGCAGAGAACCTAGGGAAGAGTCTTTTCAAAGATGAGTGGCTGATCTAGTGACAGACAGCTTGTTCCCTGGCTTCGGAGAGTAGGAGCATGGCTATTTAAGAAGTCGCAGACACTCTGACACCAGGGACAAAGTAGCAGCACTAAAGACAGTGGCCTACATGTGTATATAGCACTTTACAGCCCAAAGACCCCCCAAGAGTGCTTTATGGGCACCAGGTAGCATTGTGGGGAAAAGGGACCTAGATGGGATCGTCTCTTCTTCTCAGTCCACCCCAGGCCCAGAACCGAAGGGAAGACATGGGCCCTGGGGCACTAAGACACATACAAAATCTCTCCTACCACACTCCAGCACCACCCAAAAATGCCCCCAAACCATGCAGGCTTAGGTAAGAGAGAAAATTCCAGAGGGGCACCAGCCCTGAAAGTGAAGGTGGCAGGAGAAGACACATGAGAAACCCATCAGGTTCTACAGCAGGGACAATGGATTCTCACATCAGCAGAACATTTCTTACAGTTTTCACAAGACAGTCTCTCCACTGCACTGATTGGCCATTTGTTCCAGCTCCCACCTTCAGTCTCTTCAACTCATCCTCAATCTACCTGCCCTCCCCCCTACCCCTCTGCCGTGCCCTCTCAACTTCTAATCACCTCCTTTCTACATCGCCTCTCCCTTCCTTTGTCTTTCAGTGGCGCTAATTCCCGCCGAACAAAATCCCATCCTAGGTTAAACAATAATGTCACCTCACCAATAAAATTTTGGCCATCACAACACTATTCACTCTGCTCGCATACTAAACCTCTTCATCTGTCTTACCTATTTAGATTGCAAACTCTCTAGAGCAGGAACTATCCATAATAAAGCCCCATTCTCTGCTGGTGTCTAGGCAGTACTGTGTAAATAAACATCACTTCTCCAACACTGAGGTACAATGTGGCTACTGTTTAACTGCACATGATGAAGTTAAGTAACTGTCTAGAACATGAATTGACAAACACTGTGCTCATGGGAAACAGTGGAAGGAATTTATGGAGGCAGGATGTAGTCACCCAAGCTAGAACTGGCCAGGACACCAGGGTTGGCATTCCCACTCTTGTGAAAAGTGCTTAGGAATTCTGTTTTGCCTCTCATCCAAAATAAACAGAATCACATTTAGCTAGAAGCCACAATGGGACACTTGTTCTTCAGTGACCTAGGGAATCACCTAAATGACTCCCTGCACCACAGTATCCCCTTAACCACACTGAGGTACTGGCATCAGCATCAACTCAGAAAACAGAGTGTCTCCTATTCAATCACCAAAAAATATATTCTGTACCAGATGGGCTTTTTCTGGAGGTCTTGCAGCCAAGTATGGGGAAACGTTATACCAGGAGTAGTCAGTAGGCAGACCGTGGGCCAAATCCCGCCAGACTTTTTTGAGTGGACCATGAAATCTTTTTATTTACTTATTATAAATATTAGGGGGCTCTCTGCTCTCTATGTTTGCATACCCCCGTGTCTCTAGCCACTTTCACTTCACTGAGAGGGTCTGTTGACACTGATGATGTCATTCTGTTGCCCAGCAGGAACATTCTGCCATCAGGCAGGAAAATCTTTTTTTGTATATATAGATAACAACAATATTGATATAATGTTCTCTGGAGTCTTTACTGTCTTGACCAAAAAATTTACCAAAAAAATTGATTTCGCCTACATTAAAAGATACAATGATCTAATTTCATGAGGGTGCTTTATATTTTAAGGATATCCTGGTTCTTCTCTAAACCACACTGGTCCCATCACAAACATTTAACAATAGTGTCAAAAATCTGAGATGGTCTGGAGTGATTACTAAAAACAAAGAAGTCAAAAGCTGGAAGTTTTTTGGTGGTCAATTAAAACTGTATGGAACTTACATTTACAGCTCAACATACTAAGATGGGAGGTAATCGAATATCACACTTCGATGCACATGATAACCTTGGGGTCAAGAAGGAACATTTTCCCCCAAGTACATCACTGTACAATTGTCCAGGTGCATTACGGGTTTTTTCATGTTCTTCAGACACATCGGATATTGGCTATAGCCAGAGGCTAAGTAAGGGACTTGATGGACCAGTGATCTGATTAGATTTGGCAAACACATTCTCATCTGTCAAACGTCTTGTGATATTTTGAAATTGGTCTGGTTGTATTAATCCAATCAAAAAGATTCTGCATGAATAAAATAATATTTTTTTAAAAAGGTCTCAGACAAAAACAAGATTTTAATAGAAAACAACCATACTAGAAGGCAATCAGCTATTTAAATGATCAAGTTAAACAGGTCTATAATTCTCAAAAGGGTAGCGTGTTAGTCTGTAACTTTAAAAACAATTAGTAGTCCTGTGGCACCTTAGAGACTAACAAATATATATTAGTATCATGAGCTTTTGTGGGCACAACCCATCTGAAGAAATGGGTTTTGCCCACAAAAGCTCCCCCCCCTCCCCCCCAGATAGATAGATAGATAGATATGTTAGTCTCTAAGGTGCTACAGTTCTAAAATTGGGTGAGTTTAATTCACCATCATTCACATCTTGAGGACTGTGGAACATAAACCCACAAGGAAGCATTATGTTTTCAGAAGAAGGATCAGGTTAGGTTTGTGTGTTGATCAACTACTTTGTTGGTGCACAGCACAATTCCTGTACAGCTCTGGACTAGGAAACTTAATGTAACAGAATTCTAAACTCTAAACGGAATGATGTCACTTCAATAGAGATTTCCTAGGTACAACAGGCAGCAATGAAAGTGGGCCTTGCCCCACACCTATGCTACATGAGGGAGAACTTTATTTTCTAATGACTAACCATTTCCTAGCATGATCATTTCTAGCTATTATATCTCTATGCTGATCCTTCCTTCTTTTGGTTTGGTTTCCTGCAGCTCTTGTGAAATGGTTTGGAATCAGATTCTTTTTTGCTTTGTGTTAGAAAATGCTAACAATCAACCACCTGAAGATTAAGTTAAACCTCTGGCTACTTTGTTGGATTTCTTCCTATCCAAGAACGGCTTTCATTTCTTTCTCTCTTTCATCTTGTGGTTTAACACAACCCAGCATCACACTTGTCTTTTCTGGTCAGATACATTTGCACAAGATTATATTCTGATTTAATTATTTTTAAACTCCATTGCACAAACATCAACAACTTTAAAAGCAATATACATATGTGACTTTCCACTATGGAAGAATCCTCTTTATGGGCCAGTCCTTCCACCCATTAAGGTAAATACCAAAACTTTGGGTGACTTCCACAGAGCAGGATAAAGTCTTAACACCCAGCTTAGAACCTCAAACTTTGGATTTGTTTTCTTTAATGAAGCAGGGAGTATACATGTATTTTCAACCAAATGCCAGACATGAGTAGTAGCTGAGGTTGATTAGGAGAACTAGTATCAGTAAAGGCAATCAAATGGAGACTTTCTCTTGCTCATTCTTTACTCTCAGTGGACACCTGCTTAGTTTCTTAGGGTATGTCTACACAGCAGCGTTATTTTGGAATAACTGACGTTATTTCGAAATAACAAAATGTGCATCTACACAGAAAGCCTTTATTTTGAAATAATGTCGTGCTGGAGGACTTCTTACTCTGACTCCCGTAACCCTCATTTCACGAGGAATTAGGGAATTCGAAGGAACAGTGCTCTTCCCCTCAGCTTCCTGCTGTGCAGGCAGCACCAAAAGCCAGATTAAGCTATTTCAACTTCAGCTACATAATTGACATAGCTGAAGTTGCGTAGCTTAATTCGACTTTTGCCCGGTAGTGCAGACATACCCTAAGTGATTGACTGCAACGCAGTAAATAGCAACTGAGGAAAGGGAAGAGACGACCCAATAACCACTACACCAGTGCCATGTGGCACAGCTTTTTTTCACAAACGCCATGATTTGTTACTCACTCAGATCAACTCAGACAGCAGGTCCTCAGGAGCCCAAAACAGAAAGGCAGAGCTTCCCCGTGCTTGGGGCAGCTGTGGGAATCTTCAGTCAGACATGAATAATCAATGTATGAAGTTCAGCCTTTGGGGAGAATTCACACAGCACACTTCAAGTATTTTAGCTTTCACCATGTCTCTTATTTCATCAGCTCTCCCTGAATTTATGATCAGCTGCTCAACCATCATTTTTGGAACATGACAAACATACAATCAGGCCAGTTGGCTATCAGCAAGACTCAAAATTAAGAGCAGCACGGATTTCTGTTCATAATAGCCCTCCATCATGCCCCACATACAAAGGATGTGGGGCAGCACAGATATAAATCATCTCTTTGAAAATTGAGTTAGCTCCAGCAGAGTCCACAGACAGTTATAGGTTTAATAATAATGCCTCAGAATGGAGGCATTAGAGACCCTAGAAGTCTCCATACAACTACTGGTTCTCCATAGATCTGTAACATCCCAGAATGATCATCATCACTACCACTCCTATGGTAGTATCTAGATTCCCAAGAGAAGGAAAATGCTTTTGTGGATAAAACCCTAGACTGAGTCTCTGTAGATCTGGGATCAACTCCCAGCTCTACCACAGACTCAGACTTTGGGCAAGTCCCTTAATTGCTCTGTGTCCCAGTACCCCATCTATAATGAAGTGTAGGGAGGGGAGGGGAACCTAAGGCTCAGGGGCTGGATGCAGTCCCTAACTTGCCTGGATCCGGCCCCCGAGGGGCTTGAGCACACAAAATCTACAAGCCTGCCTCCCCCCCCAGGCTCTGGTGTGTGAGGGGAATGTGGGGAGTATCTTTCTCCTTCTCAGTCAGGGGCCACCTCAGTGAGGATTTGGCATGGGGGTTCTTTTTAGGTGTAGGTATTAAATAGTCTCTTTCTCCCACCCTTTCTCTGTCATGTCTATTTAAGCTCTCTGGTGAAGGGACTGCCTTGCTATGTGTATACACAGCCTCTAGCACAATTATTAGCAGGACCTTCTAAATGGTACTGCATTAGGAAAAACGAGTAGGTGCAGAGCACCCACTGGCAGCCAAGCTCCCATCCCCTGTGCCCCACATGCTGATGACCCCACTTACCAACTCCTCCTCTGCCCTACCAGCGCTTCCAAAGCACTGCAAATCAGCTGTTCAGGAACCTCTGGGAGAAAGGGGGAGGAGCCTGGAGTTGAGTACCCCCCAGTTGCAGGGGAAATCAGCACCTACAGTGCATACAAACCATAATAATAATTGAGACCTCACTGTGCTGCAATGAGGGTTATCACTAGTGTCCCCAGAAAAGCAGCTAAGGTTCATGGATGGATAAAGTAGTTTAGAAAAGTGAAGGTTAAAGCTTCTCCTTCTGTTGAACTCCCTCCTTTAAGGACGTCAGCACATATAAGGAATTAACTCAGTTTGGTGTTTATCTTTCCATTCACCTTTCAATACTGAATTTGGTTCCACTTCCACTGGGCTTAGCATCAACATGACTTATTGAAACAAAGAAGTTACCACACCAAAAAAAAGAAAGAAAAAGAAAATTAAAAACAGATTATTGGCAGGAACTAGGTTGTTCTATCCAGAGTTAAACAAACAAAAAGGAGCAGGAAGCTTATGAATTCTCAAATGTTTACTGAGATGTAGAGGCAAAAGATCTCCCTCTTCCAGTTTTCAAACAATCTGGATTGTATTGACTATTTTAAACTGGAGACATGATGGAACATATCAGTGACAGCAAAGGTGCTTTAGAGAGTCGTGTTCACATGGGGAAGATACTGTGTTTTATCTTTAAAAATAATATTATATTCCTTTCATTATCCACTATAGGATAATAAACCAGAATGCAAAGCAAAACCGAATAAATCTCATATAGATTAAAATTCTGTTCCATTGCTACGAAAGTTTCATTCTGAGAGTCCATCTCTGGGGAATACTGCCCAAAATCACTCTATAGTTAGATACTCTGGCATAATACCTAAATCAGCATATAACACTTCCCTTCTACTAGGGCCATAATAGTATAGTCAATTAACCGATTAACCGATAAGCAAAAGCCTATAGACTACATGCATTCCCCTCCCTTCCCTTGCCAGTAAATTTTTCAGCAGACTGGCCAGCAGCCTGATTCAGTCCTGACTTGCGATGGGTCCAGGACCTACCCCTGCTGTGGTTCTGCATTTAAAGTGTATTAGGAGCCAGGTGGGCAGGCAGCCCAGCTCACACCAGGTCCAGGAGATAAGACCGCTCCCTGGACAGGGGCTGCTGCCACTCCTCACTGCTGCCTCTGTACCAACAGGCAGCTGGTTGATCAGGGCTCGCCAGCCACGTGGTTTCGTGCGGTTCTGCGCATGCACAGATCGCTCTGTGCCAGCTCTTCTGGTTTGTAATCTACGCGCCACGGGCGAGTAGATTACATTATTTGTCGAGCCCTGTGGTTGATGAGAGGAGCTATTTTTTGAACTGGCTCCCCTCATGGACCAGCTCCCACCTGGCACCCTGAGCTGTGCCTCTGATACACAGGCAGCAGCACAGAGTGGCAGGGGGCTCCTCAGGAGTGGGGCTGGAGCGCACTGGCTGCCAGCACCACCTCCAGGGACTATAGAATAGTTGAGTAAACAATAAGAATTCATATGTAACATCCCTACCTTCTACTATTAAGTCTAATTATTAGAGAGGCAATTACAATTACCAGTACAAGTTCATTTGATGTGGCAGTGATAATAGAGAATCTCTCTCCAACGAGCTGTATTTTCTGTCCTGGACATCAAGAAATGTCACCTCTTGTCTACCCCAATGCTTTGGGCTAGGCTTGGTCCTTCCCTGAAAAGTGATGGGAAAAGACACCAGAGGGTTCCATATTATATTATGTCTCTATTTTTACATTCAATCTGCTCAGTTTAAAAATTTTAGAAAACTGGGGGGGGGGGGGGGGGGGGGGTTAAAGGGCACCATTTCGAGACAGCAGGGGGGCTGCAGCCACCCGTACCAGGACGCCGCTTCATATTTTTTTCATATTCCTCTGACTATCAGGGAGTAAGGGGAAAGTACACAGGTAGTCAGGAATGGGAAGAAGAGCAAAGAGCATCCCAGTACACATGGCTGCAGCCCTCTTTTCCCCACCCCCCTCCCCTCTGCTCTCCTGAAATGGTGCCCTTGTTTGCTCTGTCAGCCTTGCAACATAAGCCTTGGAGCTGAGTGGCAAGTTGGGCTCTTTTCCTCTCTCACACAATCACTAGTAATAAAGATTTCACTGGCCAAATTCTGCTGCCAGGGACCCCTAGGCAATTCTGTTGCTTTCCCCTGGGTCTGCACAGGCTATAATGGATTGGACTTTAGCAATGGATTCAGTGGATGATGCACAAGAAGGAACAGAATCCAGTTGTGTCTATTTGAGCTGGGTTGGCTCTACAAGGTGAACTGGAGTGAAAAGTAAAACTCATTTTAATCACTGAAGTCAACAGATATGACTGCTTGCACTCAGGGAGCAGATCTGCTAAACAGGATAGTGTTCCTTTCACAGTGTCACATTTCACAGCAGGGTCACATTTTATAGAAGACACAGGTACAACAGAACCCTTGCTAGATACTGCAGTCTGAGGTACAGCAAAGCAGATACAGCAATAAAATACCAAACATCCATCATTTCTTCCTTCTGCTCTTCTAGAAGGTCGCTGCACCCAAACTACTGGAAGAAGGAAGTCTTCTCCATTTGCAGTGCATTTTATAGGCAGAGCAGAGGCACAGTTACTGCCATGGGTAGAATGGATGCAGTCTTTTTTTGGCAAAGCTTTTCAGTGCCCTGCCGCCCCATTACACATTCTGTGTCCCCCATCAATGCTGCCCCCCACTTTGAGAAGTCTACAATAAATCAGATCCTCTCCACCCCCCACCCTTCCCCACCCGATCCCAGCACTATGTTGCCTTCAAATCCCCAAAATTTCGGTACAGGTTGGGCCTCGCTGGTCCAGCACGCTCGGAACCTCACTGGTCCTGAACGAGGGGATTTGCCGGACCAGGGAAGGTCCCTCCCCTCGTGCCCCGTGCTGCCACTGGGCTAGGGCTCCAGCCTGCCCCCTGCTGCTGCCTCAGCCCACCAGGGCTCTCGCCAGCCCTGCTTCTGCCGGGGCCAGGCCAGAGCTTCGCAGCCACCTGGCTCCGCGGCCCAGGCCAGAGCTCCCTGGCTGCCGCTGGGGCTGGAGTTCCCCAACCACTGGAGTCAGAACGCAGCTGGAGCTCATGGCCGGGACGGAGCCAGAGCTCTCTAGCTACAGCTAGGGTTGGAGCTCCCTGATCGGGGCCAGAGCTCCACAACCGCTGCCAGGCTAAAGCTCCCAGGCTACTGGGGCCAGGGAGCTCTGCTGGGGCCAGAACTCCCCTCCAAGCCATCCACATTCCCACTCCCTCTCCCTCTCCGGCTCCCAGCTGAGTCGCCAGTGCAGTGCCCCTTATGGCACTCCTGCCACACTGCCGGACCTCCCTCTTCCTGGGCTCTGTGGTCCAGGAACATCCATGATCTATGCCGGACCACAGAGTCCCGGTTAAGGGAGGTACGACCGGTAGTGAAAAGTCAGAGATTGCTTGCCCTGGAAACTACAAACTTTGCTTATCCACAACACAACAACAATGCAAAATTATCCCATTATGCCCCATCGATGTGCCTCAAACCTATTCTGGGGACATCACTAGAAGTTAGTTCAGTGACACATCTATTTGAGCTTTGGCCTCTCTGCTGAAATTACCAGCAAGGGGGCTATTAATATCTGTCAGCTATGGCAGTGATTTGAGTGCTGTAATCACCTGTCCAGTAGGATCTGGATTGAGACCCATTAACTCATTCAATACTTTAACCACTAGATCACAGAGGCACCTTCTTGAATGAATGGAAATCTCTTTTACTAAACCTTGCCATTCTGTAGACAGAAAAAAATGGTTTAATTTAAACTGTTCTTTCCAATTCAATAACCTTGAACAAGGAATGCTCAAAAAATAAATTTCATGTCATTTATCAGTTGAAACTATTTGCCATTCTTATTATTATTATACTTGAATGATCAAGCTCTGAAAACTGAATGTAAAAGACCTTTCCTAATTAAGATATTAAAACAAGAGCAAACAGAGTTCAATGGTCTTCAATGTATCATTAGTGGCAACTAAAAGTAGCTGAAAGCTATTGTTCAAAAGTGAAGACACTTTAAATTACAACCCTCCTATAAAAAGAAAGTTACTCCTAGTCATCTACATTTGAAAAAACAGCCCCAACACAAAGAACTTAGTGGGCCAAAAGAGAGTCTGTACATTTAAACATCCATTCCACTGGTCATTCAGATCCAACTCTGCAAGCAGAAAAGCATAATTAGATACCTTGAAGTGTAAAATATAATTACATTTTTTCTTCAAACTTTTGAGTGGTTTTAACAAAGCAACACATATATTTGTTCCAAAAAATTCTAGCCAGGCAAATTCTTGAGGTACAACTTTCAAAAATGCTTAGCTATTTCTGCTTCCTTTGAAGAGAAGTAAGAACATAAGAATGGCCATACTGGTTTAGACCAAAGCTCTATCTAGCCCAGTATCCTGTCTGCCGACAGTGGCCAATGCCAAGTGCCCCACAGGGAATGAACAGAAGAGGGAATTGCCAAGTGATCCAGCCTCTGTCACTCATTCCCACTTCTGGCAAACAGAGGCTAGGGATGTTAACTTGAATAGGAGCAGAGTTGAGCCAGGCGTGAGTGCTTCTGAAAATCCTATGATTTTTGATGCCCTAGTTGAGGATTTTTTTTTTTAATCACATTTCTCCTGCTGTTGCAACTAGTGGCTGATCAGCTGATTTCTGACAGAAACTGTGCAGGGAACAGGACCTGATTCTACAATCATATGTATCAGTTAAAATGGGTAGCAACTTCACTGAAGATAATCAACCCTGTTAAAACACTGATGTAAAGAACCACTTGAGTAAAAACTGACCACTCTCCTCCTCATAAGACTTTTTCAGAATAAGATCTCAAAGTGTCATTTGAAATTAATGGCAGTTAAAATATTTAGAACACATGAAAGGAAAATACTTATTCACATACTCTGTGGTATTCATGTCTGCAGGAATCTACTAAATCAAATAATGTCACTGGATTATTAAAGGAGATACATACTGCTACAACCAGTAACATTTGTGGTTCTATATGATGAAAGAAAAATTAAATCTCATGCTTAGGGAATAATTATAGGTGTCAGAAAGGAATTGCCCCAAGAGCCACTTGACGTTCAAATCAAGAGAAGAAAGTGGGGATGGCTAGGCCACACTCTCAGAAAACCATCATCCAGCATAGTCTGTCAAGCTCTCACATGGAACCCACAAGGAAAACGCAAAAGAGGAAGACCTCAGACAACGTGGAGAAGATCTACTGAGACTGAAGAATAACAACCGGGGTACTCCTGTAGTCAGCTAGAAGTTTTGTCTCAAGACAGAGTGAAGTGGAGGAGACTAGTAGATGACCTATGCTCCACTCGGAGTACAAGAGTTTAAGAAGAAGAAGATTCTATAGGGCTTAACCACTACTGTATCTAAGTGCCAAAAACAATTGAAGTTAGCATATTCCTGGCCAACAAGGGCACAACTCTCTACATCCCAGACAGCTGGAGCACTGGGATTTGGTTTTTTTCCTGTTTCTGGATCTCCATGAGGGGAAGAGACCGTGAGTTCTGCAGTTAGAGCTGACCATGGTCAACCTCTGGTTTTGTCAGATTACACGCACTGTAAGATTTGTGGCCTCTAGTTAGGGGTTCTTCTAGCCAGCATCCCACCACAGAATTTGATCCAGAAATGAACTGGGAGATTGCAAAGGTCCTGGGTTACTCAGGAGATGTGGCCATCTCTTTCTCCCGGTTAGTTTATAAACGTGCTGAACAAATTGTAGCTTCTAAATTACAGACACATTCAACGTGCTAGTTTCATGATGGACCACGGGATCTACTTCCTGGAGCTGATGTTTCTGTGACTTCGAGAGGAAGGATATCAAACTAGATGCGGATGAACAATCGGATTCACTAGGGTGAATCTGATGTGCCTGTGATTTTCCTTTCTATGAAACGTTGCAAGCCCTGTACACTGCCTTCCCATTTCAGGGTTTTTTGATGCATTCAAAGTTAAAAACAGATCTCCAGTCTATATCATCCTGAACTATAATACAGTTCATTGCTGCACACCTGTTCTTCCCCTTCAAGCTGTCCAGGTTAGCATGCTGTTTGCCAAGCTTGGTTACAACAAACTGGGTAACAATAGTAACCTTGAGATGAGTAGCCAATGAATATGTTGCATGACTGACCAGCATGAATGTGTGCCGATACTGCAGCAAGAAGAGCCATGCTGGAGTAAATATCACACCAAGGCAGCCCTCGCAAAAGACAAATGTAGGTGACATAGTAGAACAGAAGCCCAAAGGAAAGTAGTAAACCAGTGAAGAAAAAAGTCAAAAAAGCTATTCTAGAGGTTGTCATTTTAACATGTTCATAATTATAGCTTCTAAACCTCTTCATCCAGCATTTAAATTGAAGACACAAAGAAGGATGTTTTTAAGGTGCTCAGCCTCTTTGAACAACTGAGAAAACTAATGAATGTAGCCGCCTACCTATTATCCACTCAAAAATGTGAAGTCAAGTCTGATGAGCTGTGTATTTTCAGGCAAGGTAGTAAGAGATTTGCAAAAGGAATGCCTCACATGTGTGCAAATCCACCTCCTGAGCTTTGTTAAAGGGAGAGGAGGAAAGAAAGGGAAAAAAGCAAGCAGTTACCATTCCTCTCAGCCTAGGCTACCAGGTGATCTGACTAAGACCACAGCCTCCCATTCCAGCGTGCATGCTTTCACACATAGCAAAGCAAAGGGCACACATGCAACAACAGAGCTCGTGGGTCAGAGACACAGGAGATTATGTACACATCCAAAGGGTACATGGGAAACCACAATCCACATGGACACACAAAAGATAATGGTTAAAAGTGATCTGAAGGGGGGAAAAATGAGTCTGTCCCCTCCCCTTTTCTTAGTATGTCTAAACTTCAGGGTTTGTGTGATGGTAGGGGTTAGGTTAAAGGTAGTTATTTCCCTCCTTATATTTGTGTTTACTTGACCAGGCCTTCTCATCCTTTTTGCTAGAGGGCTCCTTGGAGGTCCACAGTACCGGAATGGGGGTTAAGATGTTAATGGAAGGGATGAAGATGTTTGAAACTTCAACAAAGAAAGCTTTCCTCCCAACTATTTTTTCAGGCAGTTAAGAAAAACAAACACCAGAAGATTAGAATAGAAGTCTCTTCCCCTTTTAACTGTTCTGGTTACAATTCCTTAATGCTTGTGACTTTGCAATATTGTTTTCCAGTCATTCAGAGTGTCCCCCAAGAAAGAAAGACAGATTATATCTAAATTTCTAATGCAAAGGACATGCAACAAAATTCAAAAATAAATATAAAGGGGAGTGTAGAAGATAAGTATACCATAAAGAGACCAGAATGGAAAGAAGCCCCTTTTTTCCTTCTTTGCAAGTCACCTTTAAAATTGAGAACGGGGCTCCTGAGAACCTGTAATATCTTAGTACAGGGACACATACTAATAGTTGAGAGCCAACAAAATGAAGAACAAGTAATAATTAACACACCCATCATTTCTCTGGAGATGCTTCTATTCGTAGAACAAACAGGGAAATTCATGCTGAAGTTTCTAATGTGGATTTATGGTAGAAGTATATAATTTAGTGGGTTTTCAGCATGCAGTACACTCCACGTATTTAAGCTTTCTGAAAGCATGCCCTGCTCCAATCAGGATGTGCGATTTAGAATGGATTTGGGGGAAACTCATTAAATCACTCGTTTATTATTCACACCACAGGAATGTGAATTAGACTGGCAAAATGAATCAATCAGACAGCAAAGAGCTATTCTCTGGAGTCTGCATTAATCAGCCCGACAAGCTGTCACTAAGGATCGGGTCAGCCTCATAATATAGCATCCGACTGGCGAGGAAAAATCCCCAGGACTGCTGAAATAGGGAACAGTTCACCCATTTAAACTTGTCCCTAGGGGCCTGTGTCTACCATTTACTACTTCTCACACGCTGCAGAGAAAGCTTCTTAGTGACAAACGTGCTTTTTCATAACTTCCAAAACCATGTATGCCTTGGAAATGTGATTGTTCTATATTCCTGTCTATTGAGAAAAAGAAGAGAAAAGTTTCCTGAAAAAAAACCAGCAGTTTAGCTTTAATTTAGCCCTTGGAGTAAAACATTCAGCTCACTCCTGTAAAGGGCCGGAAAGTAGGACACATGGCAAGATAGCTGCACCACTGTGAAAGGTGAAATCACCATGGCGCCTTTACTTTATTTAATTAAATAAAAGGATTTTTTTTTTTGTTAAAAAAAAAAAAAATCAAGCTAATTTTCACACCACTTTTCAGAGAGTCGCACTAGAGAGGTTTATTTTTCTCTGTTATGTTACACACAAATTTTAAGTTAAAGAGAGTTTGTTAAAAATCATTAAAATACAACAGGCTATGTAATGACATTTTAAATAACGCACCACACACAGGGAAAAATCCATTACAGAGTCTGAAATCAAAAGAGCACTATGACCTGGTAAGGGGACTACAGTACACACAATGGAAAAGAAGCACCATCTGGACTGTATAAAGCATGATATAGCCAGAAATGCAACTGCCATGGACACAGATACACAGTCAGCAGTTCAGATAAATGCTATGAAACAGTGTAACACATACAGCAACCTACAAAATCAATATAGTGTACTAGAAAACACAATCTATATACTTCAGCTGCTTGGAAAGACAAGTAATAGGATCAATGTTTTTCTTCATGTCAGCACTTGAGCCAACTGCACTTTCAAACTGGATGGAGTTTGTTTAAACATGACTCGTACCAACAAAACTGCATGACGGGCTACAAAAAGTACAGCATGGATCAAAAGAGCTTAAGTGTTTTAGCTGAAGTAAGGGTATTTCAGGAAAGATTTTGTAAGAATAAGGAAAAAGTAATCTCAGCAGTTACAGGAATAATAAAAGTACAAAAATTATATTACTGCAACATTAAGGTTATGAATTTAAAAACTTAAAAGTCTGGGAATGAAAACGTTCCAGGTGTCATAGCAAAAACTTACTCATCACATTGTTCACATTGTACCATATGTTGTATGGTATTAATGTGCATTAATAGCTATTTAAAAAGCAACACAGAAAAAGAAAACTACACCGCAGCATGATCAAGGAAGCATTACTTTAAGAATCTTAAAATACAATTACTTATTATTGAATACTTATATTTATAATCTTCATTTTGCAGTAACCTACTTTTCTGTACAGTATTTTAATTTCTCTGATTTTTCTCCTCTTCTCTCCTCTCCTGCTTTGTTAGGCTCACCAGTCCAAAGACTTATGGGCAGAAGGACAAAAACTTCAGTGCCAACACGTAACAAGCTACTTGAGCCAACAATTAACCCTGAAGAAGTTACAAAAAGACCACGTCAGAAAACTAGAACAGGAGAAACACTGTGAGAAGAATGCCAGACAGTTACTTTCTATTTCTAGTGGAGAAAATGTTAGATCACAAAGAGAAAGTAGACACCAGCCTGTCAAAGTAAAAGATAGCTCAAATGCACCAAGGTCATACACCCTAACCACCTCTGCAGGTCAATCTTATGAGAGGATCAGAAAACATCTAAAGCACAAAACCAAAGACCAAACTGGCTATTTGGTTTTTGAGGCTTGTGCTTCTGTGTTGACAGGTTGAACATAGTGGTCGCTAACAATGAAACACACAAGGAGCAAATATGGGCTCCAGGTGGCAGATCTGCTGTGCTAAGCATCTGAAAAGGCAGAAACTGTTCTGAGAAGAAGACAGCCATGTGATGTGAGAGCCACGGAGATGTGGAGATAGCAGCTACTGAGATATCTGATAAGAAGCAAAATAATTATCATTCATCAAAAAGAGTTCAGGTCCTCTACCCTGACCTCCACCTCCGATGGGTTTTATTTACCGGGCTTTGTTAACTGGCTCTTAGTTTGTTTTCTTTGTGGCTGATATGATGCTTTATTTATTTGCATTGGGGTTTTTTTAAACTGGAAGGGCATAAGAGTAACCACTGAAAAAAGTGGCACTAACCTCATATCATGAGATGAAGTAACCATCTTATTAACCTTGACCCAAGTCAGTCAGTTGACTGAGTTCCAGAAAAAGAAGTTCAGTTTTCTTACCAGCACTCATGTCGCATTTATTACGAGAGATTATACTGTAAATCCTGATGCACACTGAACTACTAGAGAGGCTACCAGAGACGGGCTACAACCAACACAACAATTAACATAACTAGTACCAATCATAACAAATTGCACTCACATTTGTAGTATTATTCTTTAACTTCCAACAATACGTGAAATGGAAACGGTCCCTGTCCTATGAAGCTGACAGTCTAAGACCCTACATCTGCAAGCAACTCTATGCCTATGAACCCTCTGCCTGCAGAGCCCAGCTGACCTTAGTTGGGGGTTTGCCTGCATCAAGATCCTTTGCAGGATTGGCTCGAACCAATGAAAGAGGATGGTTCAGTGGTTAAGACATCAGCTTAGGACTGGGAAGGCCTGGATTCAAGATTCTGCTGCATCACAAACTCCCTGTATGATTCTGGGCAAGTCATTTAGTCTCTGTGCCTCAGTTCCCCCTCAGTAACATGGAGATAACAGCACAGGTGTCACACAGAGGCGTGTTGTGAGGATAAATAAATTAAGATTGCAAGGCGGTCATATACTACAGTAATGGGGGCCATATATAAATATTGTAGACAGATACAAACAGAAAAAAGAGGGCAAGCATGAAAACCCAAAGGAAGGACTACAGGGGAATATGTTTTCATAAACATTTTAAAGGGGCTCTTGGTTCATTTCTTGTGTATACTGCAGAAGGGATGTATTCAGGGGGCCTGGCATGAAAAGAAGAACTAGTATGAGGAAAACAAATAGGATGTGTCCACATTGCACTGGCTCAAATGCAATCCCCACTTCCACTACACACACAAATTGGTTGGACTCACCTGGGCCTGAGACCCAGGTCCCCAGCAGGTGTGGAGGGGCAGTACAAGGACACATCTGCTGTGACCGTGAGCTCAAGCCTGCTTGGACTCGTGACCTGGCAGTCCACCAATGCTATCTCACAATCCCATGGGCAGGTGTCCGTTGTTCTTTCTAGCTCCTGGGGAAATAGAGGCAACCCCCTTTGTTTACTTACAGCTCCTTGGCGTTTAGCCCTTCCAGGGTGTTCTAGCTGCTGAACTGCAAAGTACAATGAATCGTCTCCTGTATTTGTAATGGTCACCAAGCGCAGGAAGTGCTTTGGAAGTGTGCTGCTTCTTGGTTGCACAACCACAGCTAGATTCTGGCCTCTCATTAGCGCAAGGCCAGCAAAACACTGGATTTTGGCATGAGTACCAGGAGTGGCTGCGCCTACTGGCAAACAGCAAAAAAACTGGCAGCAAAAACAGAAAGGAACAGCGCAGAGAGCAGATTCAATAGCTCATGACCAATTACCATAAACCAGGAACCAGAAACGCACCTCTGAGAACCTGCAGTCACTGTGCCCGTTTTATGAGGAGTCTGACTGAAAACTGACCATAGAGCCAACAGGGCTGCACAATGACCGGGTCAGCCAGGATGGTGACCTACTGACCCCAGACGTTAGCATGGGAACGTACATAAAGCAGCCGTTGGCTACAGATGTGGGCCACTGAAGCAAGTCTGGTGTTGGAACCGGTCCCTGAGGAGGTTTTGCCACAGAGGAAACTGCAGCACAGCCTAGGGCAGTATTTGGAGGAGCTTTTTGATGCTCTCCACAGAGGAGCAGCCTGCCACAGAACAGAGGCGGCAAAAGTTGCCCCAGATCATTGCAAGCTTCTGACTCTATTTCTGTGATGGGGGCTAATTTAGCTACAACTAATCAGGAAAGAGATCTTGGAGTCATCGTGCATAGTTCTCTGAAGACGTCTATGCAGTGTGCAGCAGCAGTCAAAAAAGCAAACAGGATGTTAGGAATCATTAAAAAAGGGATAGAGAATAAGACGGAGAATATCTTATTGCCCTTATATAAATCCATGGTACGCCCACATCTGGAATACTGCGTACAGATGTGGACTCCTCATCTCAAAAAAGATATACTGGCATGAGAAAAGGTTCAGAGAAGGGCAACTAAAATGATTAGGGGGTTTGGAACGGGTCCCATATGAGGAGAGATTAAAGAGACTGGGACTTTTCAGCTTGGAAAAGAGGATACTAAGGGGGGATATGATAGAGGTCTATAAAATCATGAGTGGTGTGGAGAAAGTGACTAAGGAAAAGTTATTTACTTGTTCCCATAATATAAGAACTAGGGGCCACCAAATGAAACTAATGGCAGCAGGTTTAAAACAAATAAAAGGAAGTTCTTCTTCACACAGCACATAGTCAATCTGTGGAACTCCTTGCCTGAGGAGGTTGTGAAGGCTAAGACTATAACAGGGTTAGAAGAGAACTAGATAAATTCATGGAGGTTAAGTCCATTAATGGCTATTAGCCAGTATGAGTAAGGAATGGTGTTCCTAGCCTCTGTTTGTCAGAGGGTGGAGATGGATGGCAGGAGAGAGATCACTTGATCATTATCTGTTCGAGTCACTCCCTCTGGGGCACCTGGCACTGGCCACTGTCAGCAGACAGGGTACTGGGCTGGATGGACCTTTGGTCTGACCCAGTAATGGCCATTCTTATGTTCTGTGTTTTATGAATACAGTAATGGGAGAGAATTCCATTTCATGAAGCAATACAAACGTTATCAGAAGCCGCAGATAGCAGGGCATCTCTGCTAACGGTGGATTGCCCCCCTGCACCTAGGTGACCCCTGCCACCATGGGAAGGACAGATAGTAAAATGAGCATCTGAAAGAGAAGCTATACTGGAACAGCACACACTTTTAGTAGCACATACCTTGTGAAAAAGAAGAACTTTATATTGCCTTGCCTGTAAGCATGCCATGACATAAAAACCCAAAGGTGTAACAAAGCTATCTGAAAACAGTGAACTGGCAGGGAGCTAAAATGCAGTCCATTTACAATTGTGATAATTTCAGTTAAAAGTACCACATGTAGTCCAGGGCTGACAAAATCATTTATCCCAGTAAGCGAGGTGGGGCAGTGTCCGGGGGGAGGAAGAGGTTGAATGCAATCCAGAAATGTGCCATTCTGAGGGGCTACTTTCTCTAGTGGCCTGACTCCCCTCCATGGTACCATGAGCTGCACCAGGAATAACCTCTAAGAAGTGGGCTGTGCCCACAAAAACTCATGATCCCATCTACATTGTTTGTTAGTCTCTAAGGTGCTGCAGGACTATAGTGTTTTTTTACATTTTTTCAGTTACAGACTAACATGGCTACCCCTCTGAAACTCTCCCCTTAGGGATGCCTCTTCCCTGCTGCCCTGGCACCCAAAACACCGTAAATGTGTAAGGAAAAGATAATAGGGGCCAGACATGCAATGATGGGGGGGTTTCTGTCTTGGAAATGGTTTCACTGTTTTTGAACTGTTTGGTTCCGAATGGAAGCTGGCCTGCTGGGCAATGGTTTAATATTGTACTCCTCTAATAAATGCTAAAAAATAAAGATTTTTGTTTTATTAAGAAAGTTTGTTAACATCATTGCATCACCTCACCTTATGTGTGTTTCAAACAACAAAGGTAAATGCATTAGGGGGGACAACTGGGAAGTTTCATGCAAATGCTATTTCTCAATACAGTTATCTAAATTGAGGATGTTAAATTGTGTTTAATAAGCTAATTGAGTAGTCAATGGAATTTCCATCAACTACTCAATTAGTCAATAAAGGGGAAAACTGCAGAGCCACAGAGGGGTTAGCTCCTGGTCCTGGGAGCTAACTCAGCTGTGGCTTTTCCTTTTAAATGTAGTACGAGCCTAGTGGCTCGTACTACATTTAAAAAACAGAGGCACGGTGTCTGGAACTGGGTGAGAGCCCAGACAGCTAAGTCCCGGCTCGCGCCCAGTCCCCCACTGCACCTCTGCCTCTCCTGCCCCCCCCGGAGACGGTGCTGGAGGGAACCAGCTTTTAAGATGGCTCCCCCCAACACCAGCTCCTGCTCCTCTAGGCTTATCAGCCTAGGTTTATCGGGTAGTTGACTACTCAACTAGTCGCTTACATCCCTAATCTAAATCAATCCATACTGTCAATCCACATACCATGCACACCTCCCTATTTAATAAATGGTCATGTCATTCACTAGTAGAATGCACAACAATCAATCCCTACCCCATGTGTCATTGCACGGTGTAATGGAACCCAAGGTCCTGTAAGCATTGTACAAGCACATTCACAACAGAGTACTACTCTCCCTCTTACATGGCCCATGCAACCTCATAACACAGGAGTACAGAACATCCCTGAATTCTGTTTCCCAGCTGTGGGTCAGTGCATTTTCTGGCTGAGTGTAGCAGTTCAGCAGTCCATCATTGTTGTAGATTCAGTCATATGGAAATGGTTTATCTCGAGCATCGCAAAGCTTGTGAAGACCACAGCAAGGCACAGTAATTTGGACAGCATTGATAACACTGGAATGCAACAGAATATTGGGGGCCATTAGAAAAGGGATGGACAGATAAAACAGATGGTGACACTATATAAATTGATGGTGTGCATACACAACAAATACTGCATGAAGTTCTGGTTGTCCCATCTAACAAAAGATACACTAGAATTGCAAAAGGTGCAGAGAAGAGCAACAAATATGACAGTGGGCGTGAACAGCTTCCTCATGAGGAGAAACTAAAAAGACTGGAGCAGTTCAGCTTAGAACTTAGAAGATGAAGGGGGATATGATAAGAGAGATATAAAATCATTAATGGTGTGGAGAAAGTGTTATCTATCCCTTTACAGAACACAAGAATTAGAGCCTACTCAATGAAATTAAAAGGCAGAAGGTTTTTAAAACAAAAGGAAGTACTTCTGACACATTGCACAGTTAACCTGTGGAACTCATTATCAAGGATGATGTGAAGGAAGGCCAAAAGTATAACTGTATTTGAATAAGGGTTAGATCAGCTGTTCCCAACCTTTTCCAGATGGGGACCCATTTTGACAATTCAGGAAGACTTGGTGACCCAGGGCAATTCAAAAAATGTGTGAATGGCTCCTTAAGAGACACTTGGGGAGACACCTTGCGACCCTTTTGAAATGTAATGGCGACCCATACTTGGGTCCCGATCCATAGGTTGGGAAAACCCCAAGTTAGATAAATTAATGGAGGATAGGTCCATAAGTGGACATTACCCAAGATGGTCTGGGGCACAATCCAATGCTCTGGGGCTCCCTAAACTCCACTGCTAGAAGCTGGAAGTAGACAGTGGAATCGATAGCCTTGTTCTGTTCATTCTTTCTGAGGCATCTGGCACTGACCAATGTTGAAAAACGGGGTTCCGGGCTAAATGCACTGTGGTCTGACCCAGTGTGGGCATTCTAATGTATCCAAAGTGGTCTGTACACTGTGCCAGTGAGATTTCTGTCTGTCATTAAAACACCATTTTAAACACATTGACAAAGTAATTAAACCTTTTTTGGCTGGGCCTTTAAGGTCAGGCTCTGGTTTCATAAGCCAAGGCATAAGTAGATACACAGCATCTCCACAAAAAAACAGTGAGAGCTACAACTCCATTTATGACAATTACATTTGGTGCAAATCTAGACTCCCAAGCAGCAGCATCATGAACTTTCCCAATGCAGTTCACATTGACATTCGTAACGCAGCCTCTGGTTCACAAAGGCCTGCGCACCTATGCAATAGCAATCTCTGCCGCGTATGTACTCCTGTCTCCTAAAGGAAGGCAAACTCGAGGCATGAGAGCCCCATCATGGGCCCTTGCACAATTTGGAATTCCCATTCTCTCAAAGCCAGCAACAAATTCAGAAATGTCTTGTGAGAAAGCACACGCCTGATTGCCTCAGAAACTTCCACCACCACTTTACCAAGAGTCAATATTACAACACCAAACCGGTTGACTTTGGACCTTTTAGAGTCAAGAGTAACCAGCCTCCCAATGGTTATACCAATCCCTTTCTGGGTCAGTATAGCTGCCTTCACGAGTGGGTACTGACACTGGAAGGTCAGGGCAAGCTGCTAGCAGAGTTCCAGAAATGGACTTTTCTTCAGGCGAAAGTTCTACACCTGCTGCTGGTCATCCTAGGTCCGCAGGACGACGTGGTTCGACCAGTCTGTTTATGACCCTGCTCCAGAAGTGCCAGTCTATGAAAGAAGCATCAGCAGCTATGCCTAGAGTCACAAGCAGCATCAGCCTGTGCAATTATTCCATGTCCGTATTGTCCTCTGCCATCATTAGCTCCAACAGGTGCCTTCAGTAGGTCAGTAAACACTGCCACAAACACCCGCCAGTGCCTCGCAGAAGCTCCTTCCATTTCCTGAAATAGGAGTGAAAGCTCAAGCAAGAAAAGTTTTTCCAAATGTGCCCTTCTGTGTTTCCAGCTAGAAGCGCACCGACCAAAATGATGATTCAGCGGGATGTGTTGGTGGCCTGTTCAAACTTCCTGGGACATGCAGGGGTGGACAGTCCAGCTTTCCCACAGTGACCAGAAACAAAGGGCTAGGCCTATTCTAGAAAGGCACTGGGAAGTCTGGGATGTGGTGGTTGGATGTGGTCCCTCAAAATGCAGTATAGCAGATAGAAGCCTGGGCTCACATCCAGGTTCAAAAAAATCTTAACCTAGTATAGACACTTAACGCCTGGGTTCTCAATCACAGGGTCAGTAGACTCAAGTTCCACTAACCCTAGGCTTACAGTACAGTGCAGACATATCAGGGCAGTGGACTTTGAGCTAGCACATGCTGGTTTTGTTAACTAAGGGTACGTCTACACAGCAGCGCTGTTTCAGAATAACTGAAGTTACTCCAAAATAACATAGTGCACGTTTACACTACACGCCTTTAATTTCTAAATAATGTCAAGCTGGAGGACTTCTTATTCCAACTCCTATAACCCTCATTTTACGAGGAGTAAGGGAAGTGGAAGGAAGAGTGTTCTTCCTTTGACTTCCTGCAGCGTAGACGGCGCGAAATAGCCGAAATAAGCTATTTCCACTTAAGCTATGCAATTGACATAGCTGAAGTTGCATAGCTTAATTCGAGTTTTGCCCTGCTGTGTAGACGTACCCTTAGGGCTTGAACGTCTACAGCCATTTGTAATCCCAGGTTAGGAATTGTTGAACACTGGGTCCCAACCTTGGGCTCCAACATCTATACTCCATTATGTAGGCCGAGTCCAACCACCCTTATTCCAGACATTCTAGCGCCATCCCAATGTGCCCACTCTAGCTCTTTGCTCATGGAGCTGGGTGGGAAAACCTGACTGTCCACAGGACAAAACTGTCCTATGGGATGATGGAAATCTTTTGAAGGACATCCACAGCATGAGTCCAGTGAGGCTTCCTCTGCTCTGCAAAGTGATAGGGCTTGAATCCTTGACTCAGACTTAGACCCTCCACCTGAGAGGGGAGTGGGTTAGGAGTGTCCTGGAATCCCCGGTCTGATCCCTGTGTTAGTGCAATTTGTGTGTAGATGGAAGGGGGATTAGGCTTGAGACTGAGTTTCTCCCCTGGGCTTACTCTGCAACGTAGCAATATCATAAGACACTAAGATTCTCAACCAGTGATGTAGTTTGAAACAGCTGTTCATCATGCAATTAAATGTCCATGTTTCTGAATGACAACCCAATGACAAGCAGTTCTCTTACCTGGCTTAAAACCATAATTGATTGGAAGCTGTCCAAGATTTTCTTGAGGAAGAAATCAGTCTTGTAAAGAAGTCAGTCTCGTCACCAGTAACACAGCTGCTAGCAAAATGTAAGGAACACCTGCACAGCACTAACATTGAAAATCCACAGTGTTTAATAACTAGACCAAGAACTAACAACCAACAATAAAAAGTTTATCGATTAAGAAGTAGTGCTGGCAGTAACAAACTTTATACATATGGTAAAAAAATCCTCCAAAAAAATGATATGATATCAAATGCCAGAAGAATTAAATGAAGAGGAAAAGACCCCAGTCAAAAGGTGTGGGAAGGGGAACAGAGATACACACAAATTACAACGAATAAATCTGACCCATAAATATTCCCTTGAAAATATCATAGCAAAGTATGGTTTATGTTAGTCTAAATATTAATGTTCACATTTCTGCTCTTTAAGCCTGCAGACCAAGTGAATTTGTATGTAATGCTCACTCATACATGTACATGTGCACATTAACACGTACCATATATATATATAGCTACATAGTTACAAACATATAGCAGGCAGGTAGGTAGATACACACATGTACATACCCATTATACATTGCCAGTGGAACTCTTGCCATTGCCTTTAATGGGCTTTGGATCAGGCCCATTATGCTCCCATGTAATGTAGTTTTATGAAACTTGGAAGGATTTGGATGTCAGATAAGCAGTTAAATATGATGCTTTGCAAAGGCCAAGTGGATGATGGGACAGCAGTAGTCCTATTAGGTACCAGTGTACACGAACACATACACATCCATGCACACAGACAAAACTTTACCCACCAGCTAAAAGAAATATTTTCAAAAACCTGCCCTAGTGGGAGGAGGGGGGAAGAGAGGAAGGAAGAGAGACAGACAGACAGAAAGAAAATGCACAATTATTCTCATACCATTTTTTCTTCAGTTTTTGCATTGATTAAATTCCAGGAACTGAGAATTACACAGGGCTAAGGTCTAAAATTTGCTTATTTCAGTTCTGGATTAAACAAAACAAACACACACACAATTCCAAAAAAGCACTAATGAGCCAATGGAACAATTACAGTGTTTTCAGTGAAATATCTCAAAACTTACCAGAGCTAAGAAATTGATAAATTTGTAAATGACAAAATAATAGAACAGCCAATTTCCAATTGATAATACTTATTAGTTATTTGAGCTAGCATCCAATTTGCGCTAGGCACGTCCCAAACACTTAATAATGATGCTCTCTGTATGATAGGTGTAGTTGCGAACACTTACAGTTCAACCCTGGTTATACTGGCACATGGAGGACCAAATGATACAACCAGGATGCTAAAGTAGCGAGCACGTGGGTTGATTTACCTGTTGTTTTTTTCAGGGATAACCATAATCAGTGATTAGCCCTACAGATTCCTGATGGAAAACCAATTTCACTTGTTTCTACTCATTGACTAGTTAGACCAAAGAGGTTGGGATGGCAGTTCAAACTTGACCAGGAGCAGGGCAAGGGGAAGAAATACAGAGGAATTATCCAAGTTGAACCTCCAAACATTTGGAGGTTCAATTATCTCTGTCCAATACATACAGCAATTTAATTTGCTCTTAAGCAGCAGGGGACTGTATGGAATGGAGATGACTATCTGAATTGATTTAAAGCTAATTTGTTTCGGAAGCCTGTGAAATTGCTTTGAGTTCAACGCCTGCAGCCATTTCTGTGAGATGACATTAAATGATTAAGTCTTACATGAACTCTCCAATAGGTTCACTGTATGCTCACTACTGAACAGCATAACTCCAGCCATGTCAGGATTTTTTGTTTTCAGACAAGGTAGAGGTAATGGTAGTGACACTGTGGTCATCTATATCTCCAGAGAAGTCCAATCAAAGCAGGGTACCTCCTTTGATTCAATGTTAGACGTACAATGACAGAGATGCTGGTAGGTTAAGTTACTGTACTGAGACATTGGCACAGGGTGAGTGGAGAGAAATTACCAGGTACAGTTACATACAATTAACTGCATTATTAAATGGCAGCGCAGCCTTGCATAGGTCACACTTTAATTTGCACATACAGCAGAACCCCAATTCACTGGACTGCTCTTTCCACACATTGAGCGCTCTCCCCCTTGTCCTTTCTGTACGGAAGCCTTACTTGGTCTTATGTTCAGAGACAATAGCTTCCCCCTTTTCATGCAAACAAATCTAACTTCCTTCTGACACTGAGATAGTCAGGATCCCATGTGTTCATCCTACTACATGTATATGAGCTGAACGTCACCTTCAGAGCAATCTCAACAGTAGACCCATATGGAGAATGACAGGTATGTCTGGCGGGAGTAGGGGAGAGAGAGAGAGAGAGAGACCTAGCAAAACCCGAATAAAGTAACCTACCCAAGTTTTTTGTTTGGTCTATTAATCCAGAGGCAAATATGAAACATTAGACTAAATAAAGAATTAGCACAGTGTTCAGCATTGCATCCACAGATTTCTTTTACAAAAATAACTATCACGATCCTCATTTTACAGATGGAAAAACTGAGTCACCAAGAATGAAGAAGCTTGCCCAAGTCACCCAGTGAATCACTGGTAGAACCAGAAATACAGCGAAACTTTCCTGAGACTTCTTCACTGACCTAGCCACCAGACCACAAATCCTTCCCACCATATGATCAAAACAGTCTCTCCTCAAAATGTCAAAACACACTCCAGACCCATCAGCACATTTTATCATAACACAAGCCAGCACTGTAACATCTCCTAAAAAGCTTTCTGTCTAGTCAATTATCATAGGGGCACGACATCCGTATCTACTGGTAGGTTTTTGCAAGCTGATTCACCCTTTCACAGGTTTCCTATTCACTGAACTTAATCTGGTTTAAGGGCTCAACTTCAATTCTGATTCCATCTGTCTGAGACCATTACCAGCACAAATTATATCCCCACAGCACTTGGGAATCCTGGAATACCAGTGCTGAAGAGTTCCACTGTGAGGTTTATAGCAGACCTGGGCAAAATTCAGCCCACCAAGCCACCGGATTCAGCCCACGGAGGCAGCAGGGAGCCCCAGGCAAGGGCTCAGCCCCGCACACCACTCAGAAACACGGCTGCTGGAGCCCGTTTCTGTTTCAAAACTGGACGGGCGGGGGGGAAAGCTTCAGGAGCTGCCAACACAATCCCATTGACCGGGTTCTGGCCAGAAACTGGCCAATGGGAGCTGCCTGTTTGAACAACAGGCAGCCAAGAAGAACCACACCCCCTTTCCTTGGCTCAGTTATTCACACAAGCACATGGCCGGTCAGGCAGGCAGGCAGGGAAACATTTTAAGCTCTGCAAGCCTTAGCTCTGCAGGCAGGTTTGGCTGCTAACTGGTATATCTCCTGGCCAGAGCTTGCCCCTGGTGCCCCAGCTCCTCCCTTCCACAACCCTCTGCCCCCCCCATCAACATACCCAAACCTTCTGCCCCCCTCTTGCACCCATACCCCCTCCCAGATTTGGCACTCCAATCTCCTGCCCCAGAACACAATTCCCTCCTACCCTAGGTCACATCCCAAACCCCTGCACTCCAGTCCCCTGCCCTAGGTCACAACCACCTCCTTCATCCACATACCCTCCCAGACTCCATTCTTCCTCCTGCACCCCAATCCCTTACCCCAACCTCCCTTCTGAACCCAACCTCCATCCCAGACCTCGCATTTCCTCCATTACTATCATGGAAGAGTGCAGCCCCCGACCACATACTAAATTCTTGGAGTAGCCCCATCAAAAATTATTGCCCACACCTGGCTTATAGTCAGGGTGAAGACAGAAACTCTCTTTCCCTCTACCCACTTGTCCCCCAGCACTCTACTAGGTTGCTGTTCTTTTTTTTCACTGCTCCTGAACTGTGTTGTCATCTCCAGTCTTCCTTTACATGGCCCTTAGAACAAGCAAGATGGGAAGCAGCAGGAACTCACATAGGAAGCCCAACAACCCACTGGCAGGCCCAGCTGCACTAGAACACACACATCCCTTAAGTATCTAGTGATTTATGGTGTATGGTGGGGTGAAAGAAGGCTCCTCTGGCAGCAGTGGCTCCGTAATTTCTCAGGGCACAATGAAGGTGCTGCAAGTCCCTCTCACCACTGTAGCTAATGAGAGGCAGAAGATACTGAGGTGGGCAGCGAAGATAGAGCCAGAGAAATGCTGTAGGAGAAGCATCACAGGGGTGCAATGGTAAATCAGTCAAAGCTTTTAACCATGGCCAGAAAAGGAGTCACTGCAAGAAGCCGGGGCATAATAAGAGGGAAGCAGAATGGGTGACTGTCCAGGAGGGAGAAGAGATGATCATTCTGCTGTGGGTGAGGACAGAGTCTGACAAGGAGAGTTTGCCTCGGGGCCTATGTGAGCACTTGTGCTTCTCACATTCGGTGCATTGAGAGAGCCTCACATAAAGATGATCAAACAGCTGTGTCCAGTCAGCTATGTTACCACAAATCTATCTGACAAATCTACCTTTGAATCATAAATCAATACACCATTCATCCAATATAACAAATAATAAATACTTAAGCAAAAGAAGTGCCACAGGATCAGAGGGAAGGTCCTCTTGTGGCCTGGTAAATGGTTAAAAGATAGGAAACGAAGGGGAGGTACAAATGGTGAGCTGAGAAATTACTTTCGAAATCCCCATTTTGGGCACCAAATTTTAAAAACAGCGGCTAAAAGATCCACATGCAGAAATACGCATGTAATTGCACTGCAATGTATGCACGCACTGTTCAGATCACAACCCTTGCACATGCTAGGGTTGCCAAGTGTCCGATTTTTGACAGGAACACCCAGTCAAGAAGGAACACTACTAAACGGGCTCTTAGAAATCCGATTGGCATGGTGCTGGCAAGCTCCCTGCCCAGCTCCGTGTGGCTCCCAGAAGAGGCAACATATCCCTTGGCTCATAAGGGAAAAGATGCCTGGGGGGTGGGGGGAACGCCTCCACATGCTGCCACTGCCCTGAGTGCAGGCTCCGCAGCTCCCACTGGTCAGAAACCACAGCCACGTCGCCTTGCATCTGCCAAGGAGCCAGAGGACATGCTGGCCACTTCCAGGAGCTGACTGAGGTAAGCACCGCTTGGAGCTCAGACCAAACCTACTCCTGCACCCTAACCACAGCCCTGAGCCCCCTCCTGCACCCAAAACCCCTCATCCTTAGCTCCAAATCCCTAGCCAAAGCCCACACCCACTCCCGCACTCCAAACCCCTCATTGCTGGCCACACCACAGCTGGAGCCCTCTCTTGCATGCTAACTCCGTCTCCCAGCCCTGTGTCTGCTCCTGCATCTAAACTTCCTCCTGGAGCCCACAGCTCACACCCCCTTCCACACCCCAACCCCTTGGCCCAGTCAAGGGTCCCCTTCTAGCCCCCAAACCCTTCATGCTCAGTCCCACCTCAGAACCTGCACACCCAGCCCAGAACCTATCCTTTGTTCCCACACCCCATGCCCCTCAGCCCCAGCCCAGAGCCCTCTCCTTCACCCCAAACCCCTACCTCAGTCCAGTGAAAATAAGCAAATGAAGATGGGGAAGAGTGAGCAACAGAAGAAGGAGGGATGGAGTGGTTGGGGGCAGGGTCTTTGGGACAGGGCAGGGCAGAGGTGGTGTCTGGGGGCAGGGCAAGGATGTTCAGTTTTATGTGATTAGAAAGTTGGCAACCCTAGCACGCGCAAGTGTGCATTTAGAAAAAAGAGTCTAAATTATCATGCTGAGAATAAATTATTTACCTTTGAAATCCCCATTCAAAATGCGCTTTTTCATATAGATAAGAATGAAACCTGAAACAGCATTTTAGCAAAATTCAAACCTTTCCGTCAGAGTTCAGTATGTAGCACTTTAAAAACAAAGAATGAATCTGAACTTTTAAGTGGCCTCATTTTACCTGGGTAGTATTTTAAATGCCACCACACTGATGCCTTGTGCCAGTACAGATTTTCTGTACTGTGTATGTATTCTGTCACTTGCCAGGTGAGATGTTCTCAAGTGGCTCTGCATTCACTCCTGCCAGAAAATTATAGAAAAAAATATTGATATCTTGTCATGAGACACAGTTCCCTATATACTTTGACATCTCTCCTTCTCTTTATTCCCTATGTTAAAAAAGAGTTATGGACTACACAGGAAATTGTCACAAAATCATGCAGTTAGGGCCAAGTCAGAACAACAGGTGAATCTGAATGTGTGCCCTGTTACACACTGCCTATAGCTTGCAATTCTGTTCTTATTTCAGAGACCCCATACACACCATTAAACCCAGAAAGTTAACTTTACAGCTAGGCATAGAGACAAAGCCTGCTCACAAGATTATATGTCTGTCCAACAGGTTCAGATACGCATTAAAGCATTGCAATTCAAAGTAACAGTATGTTGTTATAGTATATATTCCAGTTGGAAAAAAAATGCCTCTAAGTATGGATTACCCTACATAAACAGCTCTAGCGATCTTAGCTGCATTACAGTACCAATACCTGTGACAGCAGTCTAACCCACCAAGAGAACAGACATGTTTCTCTCTCTCTCTGCATCTGATCCCAGAACACAGACTAAGTAGATGTGTCATGGTTTACTGGCTTTACATATTCTGTTAAATTTGCTCCATCACTAAATATCCATGATCATTTTTGGTCAATAAGGGAAATTATGACCACTTGCTTTATTGTTAGATAAAATTGGATTACTTACTGAAATAGAAAATATTTTCAAGGACAGCTTTTGCCCTTTATTGTATTAAAATGTATGCATAAACAGAATCAAACAGTGATTCTTGTTTGCTATATTAGAAATTATCTGCACTGCCATTTGCAAATTCACTTTTTCAGCTTGGTTTTTGTTGAAGGTTTACATTTTAATAACATTTCCAAAATCTCTTACTGGAAAAGTCTGCTTGAAAACTGAATATTGAACACTTCCAAAAAAGTGTATATAACTTAATCTGGTTTTGACCTTCACTATAAGATTAATGTGACTAATATTAACTTTAACTGACAAAATACCTGTAACTATTATTTAAAGTCCTAACAGAAGGGTTTATATTTTTTGTCAAAAAAATATATAGGCAAGCTTGATTTTAAAGAAAAATCACATTAATTAACTTACTGGCTATTCTTAGCTTTCTTACCTATGACAACATTATTTGATCTCAGTATTATTTTCTATCGCACCAAACATTCACGGAGAACAAACGCATCATATTAACAAATTTAACTAAATTCTAGCAAAATGTATAATGTAAACATTCCAAAATATACAGATCATTTGGGATTAATTGCCCTTAACTAAAGGAATAAGGGCAACCTAACATTTATCCACGAACCAAACTCCATCTGCAAAGTTGTCTACTGTAACTTTGATCAAATATTCTTACCACTTCAAAATTTCCCTTCCTTAAATAGGACAAGTGAACTTTCATTTTTTTTAAGTTTACTGTTCTGTTCATAACTTATTAAAGACTTTGAAATATGTTCTATAACTAGTTGCTATAACACGATATCTTTCTGGATAACAAACACAATGAAGTAAAATATTTTATATGAACCCATATTTGATCTTTTTAATCTAGCAGTTATCATTGTTACCAATTAAGCTGCTATCTCTATAAATGAAATTCTGTGAGGCTGTATTGGCCATTTTGCACATAAATACCCTGGAAGACACACTTGAATCAACTAATATTTGTACACGCACTGACCTTTTGTCAAACATATTATGCACTTAAGATGAATTCAGTATAAATCGCCATCCTAGCCACACAATTAAATACTATAAGCTTGCTTAACCCTCAGCTCAGACTTTTCTAATCTCCAAAAGAAAGCAAAGCCAGATGGCTGAGAACAACTGCTAAGAGCCACATAGGGCCACGGAAAAATACCTGAAGTTCTTAAATATAGTGAAAAATACCTTCTGTTTCAAGTTATTGGTATGCCCATATAAAGCAAAATGCATCTTTTACAAAGCAAGTGCATCCCACATTATAAGTTAGTCTGCCTGGTACTAAATTAAGAAGTGCATTTTCCTGTTAAGAGTACAGATGACTAAGATGTTATAAGTTTAACACAATTCTCGATGTGACAATTAAAATGATCATCTGTAGAAACAACGTACCACCTGTTCACCAAGGCCAACACAGAGATGGTACACAGGTATGTGACAGTGCAAGCTGTATTCTAATCATTACAGTCACAGCTTCTTCAGATGGATACCCTTTGAGCCAGACCAAAGGGGCAACACAACTGGCTGACAGATGGGGGATCTCATATTACATAGGTATCAGGTTTGGCCCCTTGTTGCCAGGCTATGAATGGCGAAAGAGGAGCCACTGACCTCATTTTCTAGGGAACTGCTCAAAAGCAGGACTGACAGGGCCTTAAAAGGGAACAATGCCCAACACTCTTTAGCTAAAAGGACACAGCATATGAAGATGGTTTGTAGGAGAAGAGACTCCAAAAGATATCACTTACAAAACATAACAGTGATGAAGCCCAGCTTGAACCTATCTAGTCCAGCACCCTCGGGATCTGACTGGTGCCCAACCAGAGAATTTGCTGAACTACAAGTGATTAATATTGTCTAGCAGCATGACCAACACTTCTGCTGCTTACTGGGCTCTTAGGAGACATTTAGGGGTAAATTAAAGCTAAATAGCAGCACAGAACACTGAAAGCCAGGACTGGTGGCTATAAAACTTTATGGGACTGTGGGAAACTTAGCCACAGAAGTGGACATCCGGCTAACTCAAATCATGCCGGACTACGGATGTTGCTGGACCAAACAGTGCTGGACTAGAGAAGTTCAACCAGTACCACTGAGATCTAAATAATCCCTATCTACTGCATGTTGTTGACAATGCTCTGTATGCTGTCAAATCAAACAGGTTTTCTGCACTGCAGAACCACAACAGGATGCCTTACAAATTCATATTTTGTAGTACTCAATAATAAGAGAATTCAACAGACAGCAGGTTAGACTGGCACCTGATTGCAGGCTCCCTGAAACATAACTTGTCAGTTTCAATTTAGAGTTCTCCAAACAAACTCATGAAATAGTGTCTCTTCCATTTGCAAGAAGAGAGGATATTGATTTACGGTATTCACCTTCCATCTCTGGAGACGTGGATTCACATTATAGGTTAAGTCACAAGTTCAGACTGGTGTGGTGCTCTAAAATGAGCCCTTTGAGAAAAACATTCCATGTCACAAAGCCATCACAATAGTCTTGAACAAGTTAGCAGCTACTGCTCATGAGAAGCCCAGAACTTCGTAGGTTTGGACTGAGAAATATAGGCAGAGCTGTGTGGGGACATAAAACTGCAGCAGCAGAGCCTGACATAGTTCCAAAATTAAATGTACTGGCAGAGACGAAGAGACATGATTTTTGAACTGTAATAGAAGGGTGTGCTTTAGGGTAAGACAGAGATGCATTGACAAATCTGGGAGGAGAGGCTTGAAATACCAAGGGGGTTTCAGGGAAGAATTGCGGGGCATTGGCAGAGCTGTGTGGGGAGCCCAAGACTGGAATAACAGGGTTTGTTGAAGATCAGTGTTAAGAAACATTAGCAAAGCTTTGATGGCATCCAAGAAACATAACATGGTAGGTCAGATCAAGACCAATGTTCAAAGTCAAAATCGGGCAGACTGCACAGCACCTGGCCACAGCCTACTTTATTCTAACTGACCCAGACTGTTACAAAATAAACACAACTTTCATCTGAGTGCAGCAAAAGTACAAAAGGATGAAACGTTCTGGTTAAAAATAATCATTCCACAGTAGCATTCAACAGTACTGCAGCCCACTGACCATAATGGGCGGACGCACAGGAGTCGTCACATTTCAGTTTAACACAATAGATGATTTTGTAAAGAGCAGGAACTTTCGAACATCAACACAAACGGAACCAACTCCTTATTGCAAACAACTTTGAAAACCTAGTTTGTTTTCAGCAATTCTCCAAATTCTCAAAGATTCATCATTTTTTGCCAACGTTTACATTCTGTGTAAGAGCATCTGAGAACAACTGACAAGAGTTACCATGATGAATAGAGAGACAATGATTAATAAATAAATAAATAAAAGAAAAACATGATATAAATCAAGAAAGAAACATTTTCAGGCAAGAGTTCAGGCGAGACAGAGAGAGAAAGAGATGCAGAGATACAGGAAGGCTGCACAGTAAATCTTGGCCCTGGTAATATAAGACTGCATAGAGAGACAGAGAAGAGTCCAGCGTTGGATGAGAAGAGGAATCAGGCAGTGGAACAGAGAGAGAAGGTCTGTGAAGGTTTGAAATAGGGTGGAGTGAGTTCACGAAGGGACCACACAAACAGGGTCACTGGAAAGTTGTGTGGGGGGGGGGGGGAGAATAGCAAGGAGCTCAAATAAAAGAATACAACAACAGAGATTTAAGACTTAATTATGGACAACCTAGAAAAATGTCACTTGGGGAGGAAACGAAAAAGGGATTCATACCATTTATACATGGAGTTTGGAGGGATAGCTAAGGATTGATCACATAGAATAAGAGCAATAAGACCAAGAGTAATGAATTCATAGACCTTAAAGTCAAAAGGGACCATTATGATCATCTGGTCTGACCTCCTGCACATTTCAGGCCACACGGCCTCAGTCACCCAATCCTGTAATAAAGCCATAGCCTCTGGCTGAGGTACTGAAATGCTTAAATCATCTTTGAAAGACTTCAAGTCACAGAAACTTCATAATTGACGTAGTTTAAACCTGCAAATGACCTGTACCACAGGCTGCAGAGGAAACCAAAAAAACCCCAAGGTCTCTGGGAATCTGACCTGGGGGAAAATTCCTTCCCAACCCCAAATATGATGATGGGTTAGACCCTAAGCCGGACACCTTGGAAAGAATTCTCTGCAGTAATTCAGTGCCGTCCCCATCTAGTGTCCCATGTACTAAAACCAATGGTAATATTTAGCCTAGGAAAATATTTCTAAGGAGCCAGAGTAATGCAGCGTTGGCATGAATGGCCCAGCTTGGCAACAACTTTATATCCTAACAGGAATTCCAAACAGAAGTGAAGCAAATTTGTGGTTGGATTCATGTAGTGAAAAACCAAGACTGATGTTCCTGAGTGACCCCTTTCAGCCCCAACCTTCTGTGAAACTTGGCTAAGTCAGATTCTCACACCTTCCATGATGGCAATATTTCAGAGCATTACTCCTGGAGTTCACTGGTGCGTGAGTCGGCCAGTGCCCTATGGAGGTCTCCCATTCCCTTTGGCAGTTACAAGTTATTTTAGGAAGTGGGTCAGCTAAACAGCAAAGCCGGTGGCTAAAGCAGCTCTTAACTTGAATGTTGACTTCTTCACAGCAGAAATACCTATCCAAACTGGAATTTTAATACCCCTCTACCTTAAAAATAAACCAACAAAATTACATTTTCATTTACCTCTGAGATAAGGTTTTTTATTTCTGAATTATAACCTTGATTTTTTTAAGATCAAATGCATTAATATTAAAATTGCTTTTCCTAATCACCAGAAACCTGGTGACCTTTAATTCTGATGAAACAATTTTGTACTGTGCTGTATTGAAATGTACTTGACATTTCAATTTGCTTGCATTTTACCCGTCCCCCCCAAAAAAAAATATTGTTCAAACAAGGATGCCTAGTAGCTGGCTGACTTCACACAACTGTTTTCCAAGTGTACATGACATTAGTTTGCTTAAAGTAGTCATTACACTTTGAATCTGCTTGCTGAAGCATTGTTACAATTCCTCATGCTTCTGGCTGATAGAGGAAAATCAATTTTGATCCCTCAAAAGCACAAGCTAGTCTCCAACTTAACACACCAATTTAGACAACTACAACTGAAACAGTATCAGGAGTCATTTGTCATTCCAGTCATTTTACATTTGTGCTGACATCTTAAGAACTAGAATATATGTATATTTTTAAAGGTGGAAAAATGAGACAAAGCTTCATTCAGTTAGAAAAGCAGTTTGTCAATTACATTAGGAAAGTGGAGAAGACTGATGGGAACAACAACAACGTGATTTAGGTTTAAATTAACTTGCAACATAAAGTAGCACCAGGCATTATAAAAGAATGTAAAAAAATTCCACTAAACTCATTTGGATCATTTTAAATGGTAAAAAGGTCCTGCCCTTCTTTAACTTATCCTGGTCAAAACACATAAATTAAAGACTCCAGTTTTAATAATCTGTCATTAAAGTACAGTTATAAGAAGATAAAATCTGTAGGAAGCATGTACATTTTCCCATAGGGCACAGATTTAGCACTGTAAATATTCCATGCAGGTACAAGAGAGGGGGAGAAAAAAAAGCGTACGGTAGTGTTGAAAAGATGCACTAGGCACATAATGCAGCAGTACAGAGAACTCTGACAAATGAAGGCAATAGAAAAAAAGGCAGTACTCACCCAAAACATTAAATTGAAAAGGAACATCATGTATTTCAAACAACACAGGCAGCCTCTTGCCATGTTGCACTTCTTAAATTCTAAAAGGAAAACAAAGGATAGATCCAGGTAAAACACTACATATTTGCTGCCTTTGGGTGCATTGTATTTGTCACTTTTTATGCCAGTCCCAGTTCCAATGCCGGTCCCTGTTCCAGCCCTGGTGTGACTCTGTGTGCGTGATCCAGCAGTGCCGTAAAAAGCTCCAGCAGTAAAACCTCGACCAAACTGCCTGCCTGAGGTAGAAGGTTTAGCAAAGTCCGAGTCCTTGCTATCCAAAGATGGACTACGGTGAATTGAAGAATCCTCACTACTTGACTTCTCCATGATCTCTCTTTTCACAGTTGTCAGATTTAATGTCTAGCATCTCTCAGCATTAAATGCGGTGCCTTGTGAACTCCACAGTTTTACAAAGCTGGATTTTTCTTTATCTTAATAAACAAATCACATAACCACTGTAGAATTTATTGCAAAAATCCCTGCATTGCTGCTTTTCTTTTTCCTTTTTAGACCCAAGTAGGCTATACAATAGGGATCTGCAGCTTTAATGTATGCACGAGCATCCCATGCAGGAACATTCTCATGACGTCTTGATAAATTGGTTATGAATAACTTAGCTTTTTACTTAAAACTCTTTCTCCACACTCTTAGTCCACAGTCCTGTGAGCTATAGACAGCAGACGGTCCTTATATCCATTTCCTCAAGGCTTGTCCAGTACACCTGGAAGACTTTCTCCAGCCTGAGCACTTTTCTTGCTCTCTCAGCTCTCTTCTCTGCCTCACTCTGACTGCTTCTCACATGCTGCTCTTTTTTTTTTTTTTTTTTACCCGTTTGCAGTATCTCATTCAGTAATCAGCTATTGGAGCTCACTCTCAGTGTTGCACTGCTGTTGATGTGAAATCATCAGCTACTGCAACCACTGGGCATTTCCCACAGAAATCCCTGACCTAACTATCAAGTAATACATCCACTCTCTTGATAGCCCCTCCCCTCTACTTTACATCTAGCCAATTAGAACAAGCCTTCCCCCCAAGGCATGCCTCCATGACATAATATCTTTAATAGGATTAGTATTACTCTTTGACTATACAAGTGCACAACAGAAAATCTCTTTAAATGTCAAGTACTGTTTAGCTGTTTATGGGCAAGAATCATGAGGTAACGATACTCCTTTAATGAAATAAAAGACTGTAAAAGTAAGGATTAGATGTACAGAAGCTAACAACCCCCCAGTGAAATTAGCAGTAACAATATACTTTTACATTTTTTGCAGCTTAAATGAATGGCATGGGACAAGAAAGTGGAACCAGCTAGTGCCTAGTGTCTGCCTAATATGCACATTTCTCAGTTATACACACATATAGTATGACGCCATCAACCATAATATAATTAACCATAACATGAAACACCGAGCTGCTGTCTTTACAGGGTAATCAATCAATCCTAAATCTCCTAAATGTTACAGTATCGGAGCCTGCAGCCCTTTACACAATATTTAATTGGAATGTTAGAGATTACTCTAGCACAATGACTCTCAATCTCACCAGACTACTGTACCCCTTTCTGGAGTCTGTTTAGTCTTGCATGCCCCCCTCTTTCATTTCACTTAAAAACTACTCGTTCACAAAATCAGACATAAAAGTACAAAAGTGCCATAGCACTCTATTGCTGAAAAATTGTTGATTTTCTCATTTTTACCATATAATTGTAAAATAAATCAATTGGAATATAAATATTGTGCTTACATTTCAATGCACAGTATATAAAGTAGTATATAAACAAGTTATTGCCTGTATGACATTTTAGTTTGTACTGACTTCGCTAGTGCTTTTTATGTAGCCCATGTAAATCTGGGCAAATACTTAGATGAGTTGATGTATCCCCTGAAAGACCTCGGCATGCCCCCAGTGATGCATGTACCCCTGGTTGAGAACTATTGCTCTAGCATATTGTATTCTGTCAGGCTTCTTTCATTATAGATGCCTGCAAACTTGAAACTCTGACCTGAATTTCCTTTCTAGACAGCAACAATTCTCACCCTGGACAGTGGGACGCCTCATGGCATGACTTTACAGCACATTTGGATAATGATATCAAGACATCCTATAACATACACACAGAATGAAGTTCTCTCATGTTACCTGGAAAACCTACAGTAAGAGGACTACCCTGGAGCCTGAGGGGTTTTCTGGGTTTGCTTGGTGTTTTAAAATTGGTTCCACATTAGCTCTGAATGTTCATACATTAATATCGGAATAGCAAAAATAACTATGTAAAGGAACTATCCACACAAAAGATACTAAATCCAAAACAAAACAAAACAAAACAAAAAACACTCCAATGTTAACAGACCTTTTAGTTTCCATAGTGAAGCACTCAAGCCAGGAAATGCAAAAATTATGCACAACCTTACATCTGACCTCTCAAGTTTGCAAACTACAACACAGTCTTTAAGTCTTTAATCATGTGAGCACCTATACTGAGAAAATAATAATCCATTTTTCTTCAATCTTAGACCTATATGCCCATCAGCATCTTGTAATATGATGTCATCTTTATACAGTTATACTAAATTTACGACCATATCATCATCAAACACACAACTACAAATGGCCAATAACTGGGTAGGCAAAGTACTGCTGAAAAGAATCTGGGGGTGATAGTGGATCATAAATTGAATATGAGTCAACAATGTGATGCAGCTGCAAAAAAAAAGCTAATATCATTCTGGGGAGTAACATCATAAGTGTCATATGTAAGATATGGGAGGTAACTGTCCGCTCTACTCAGCACTGATGCAGCCTTAGCTGGAGTATTGTGGCCATTTCTGGGCATCACACTTTTGGAAAGATGTGGGCAAACTGGAGAGAGAGAAAGAGAGAGAGAGAGCCATACAAGTGATAAATGATTTAGCGAAATTGACCCACAAGGAAAGGTTTAAAAAATGGGCATGTTTAGCCCTGTGAAAAGACAACAGATAGGGAACCTAATAACACTCTTAAGGACTGTTATAAAGAGGACAGTAATCAATTGTTCTCCATGTCCACTGAATGTAGGACAAGAAGTAATTGGCTCAATCTGCAGCAAGGGAGATTTAGGTTGCATTGTAGGAAAAAAACTTTCTAACTACAAAGATAATTAAGCACTGGAATAGGTTTCCAAAGAAAGCTGTACAGTTCCCAAACTTGGAGGCTTTTCAGGACAGATTAGACAAACATCTGTCAAAATGGTCTTTGCTAGGGGTGGGCCAGATCTGGTTGACCAGGATTAGTCCCTGGTAGGCTGGCACCTTTATATTTATCTATCTGCACCACCGCAGGTACGGGTGGTACAGATAGCTCTCATTGGCCACAGACCACTGTTCCCGGACAGTGGGAGCTGAGGGAAGTGGTGTCCTGGTCCACATTGCTTCCCACAGCTCCCATTGGCCGGGAATGGAAATCTACAGCCAACAGGAGATTCAATCTCCCGTACTTGCAGAGGCACAGGTAAATATAGTCGCAGTGGCCCGCCAGAGACTAACCCTGGTGAACTGCTGCCGTTTTATTGCCTATCACTGGTCTAAGCTAAGTTTACTTGGTCCTGCCACAGAGCAAAGGGCTAGACAAAATGACCTCTCAAGATCTCTTCCAGCCCTACATTTCCATGATTTTATAAAGATATGATTCGTCTGCAGTGACACATTTATTCTACAAGTTCTGCTTTCTGTATAGTATTTTAATTACCTTTCCATGAATTATGTACTATACATAAAATGTATTTGTCTCTCTCTTCTCTAAGCAGTTTCAGCAACTGACAGGCTCCAATCCGGTAATCAAGCACATAACTTTACTCACATAAGTAGTCCCATCACTACTCACATGAGGAAAATAACTCAGGAGTATGTGTGTTTGCAAGATAAGATCACAGTGTGTTTAAGCACTAAGTCAGAAATTATTTCACAAATATCCTAACATAATTGTACTAAAGAGAATACAGTAATTACTCGTTTAACACGTGCCCGCTTAACACATTTTCGCAAAGCACGATTTTTTGGGGGGGAATGTTTTTCAAACAACATAACCATCCCCGAAATAACACGAAAATAATCAAGTGGCGGACTACTTCGCGCGGCGGTATAAGTTTGTGAAAACAGTGGTAATATGCATGAGCGGATGAATACACGTGGTCACAGCGCTCCTCCGCTCACTCACGAGTTTATCTTTGTGTTTTGACAAACCGCGGCGGCTTGTGTTGCTAGATATTTAATGTTGACATTGACGACCCAGCACCAACAAAAAATTGACTTTGCCACCATTACCTGAAACGCAAACCCCACCTTTTCCATTATTTGTAATGGGAAAATTGACCCCACATAGCACGTTTTCACTAATACAAACATTTTCAGAAACGCATCTATAGCGTTAAATAATGAATTACTGTATCCTAATATTTATTTTCTTTTTTGTCATGATGATGGAAACTGTATTTGCCTCTCTCATGGGCTATCCTGAGGGGCCAAGATTTTCTAAAAATAGGAGCCTAAAGATAAGCAGCTGGATGATAAGCACTTTTGAAAATCGGGTACATACCTAAATATAATTTTAGAAGTTCAACTATTTTTAAAAAATTTTGGCCACAGTATCTTCTAAATGTTGTTGTACTTTTTTCATGCTGAATTGCAGACAGCTGCTTTAAGATCCTTTGAAGTGTTTTTCCTCCACTTCAGTGAAAGCTTACTGTACAGAATTTGCCCCCATCTCCCTCAGATCTTAAAGTTAGTATATTTCTAAATGCTCAAGTTGAACTTTTTTTCTGGTAAGCTGACATACAAATGTAGGTGTGCTCCCAACTGACAAATACTTAATTGTATTAAGCAGCAATTACGTTTATACTGAGGTGTTCTAAAGAAGCACAAGTGATAACATCTTTAGCACAAAAGTTTACACTGTTAAATTGTAAATTATATGTATATGTGAAAACTCATACCTTTAGTAACCTTAAGCTCTTTACCTCAGTTTCACCATAGGTATGTGGTGTTAATTGTTTATTTACCCACCATGGGGTTCAAACACTGAAAGGGATGTTTATTTCTTTAAAAATAACTCAGTTCATTGGATTATTTTAATGATTTAAGTGTGGAAGCATTTTATTGGCCTGAAGTTTTTTAAAAGCTTGTTTTTACAAATTTTAATATGGGGCCTTAGCTAAGTTGAAATAAAATGTTATGAAAGACTTATTTGCTTATTAAAAGGGATTTGCATTAACATTTCCATTGCAATTCACTGAAACTCATCATTTGTTAGAAGATAGCCATGGTTGATTTGCATCGCAAGTTCTGCTTAAATGTTCTATTCCATTGAACTGACAACAGAATGAACAATTATTGCTTGCCTGGCTGTCTCTGAAATATTTTATCTCCTGCAATGTACTTCTTACTAATGTCTCAGTCAAGTAATAACGTTATGCGCACCTGTCCCCTGCTGCCAACCCTAAGTGGCCTTATGCCTTGCTCCTATTCTACAGAAAACGATGAAAAATATACTACAGAAAATGATGAAAAAAAAATCAGTATTTGTTTTAAGAAGGCTGGAGGGAGGCAATCCCCTGTTGCAGGGGTCTGCAAGCTATGGCTCAGCATGGAACCAAATATGGGTCTTTTGTCATTCCCAAAATACACACAACTTTTTAAATTAAAACGGAAAATGAATTCAAAATTTAAAAAATACGTCATTACTCATGAAGTTTGAATGTGTGCATGAAGCTGGATATGACCAGTCATGATGAAAACTTCAAAGAAATGTGCAAAAAGATGCAGCAGCAGAAGTCCCATTAAATAAAGTCTGAGAGTACAGTATTTCATTCATTCTATTATTAATCATTATGTCAATATCAATAATATTAAGTTGTATGTTTTCAATCATGCAAATGGGCATTCTTATACAGCTCTTTGTTGACCACTTGGTCAGATTTTTGACCAAGCTTGGCTCTTTGGTTTGAAAAGGTTGCCAACCCCTGCCGTAGTGATTTCCAATACTTTCCTTATATGGAATTGTTTCCATTCTTGTATCATTTACCCTACCTGTAAGTGTCAGACATTCATGTATTAATTCCCCAATATTGCAACTGCATCTCTCTTTGCAAAGCCCTGTATCTGCACAGAACCCCACTGAAGTCAGTAATGATTGGAATCAATGCAAAGGGTCATCCTGGCAGATCTGATCACAGACTCAGCACCTTAGCAAATGTCCTTCTGTGTAATGGAGGATAGATATGGCACTGGACTTAGGCTGCAGGAGATCTGGGATCTACTTCCAGCTCTGACACAAGCCCACTGCTTGACTTGGGGCAATTATTTTCACTGTTCCGTGTCTCAGTTTACCCATCTGTAAAAAGGGGAATAATGATACTGTCCTCATTTGTAAAACTTTGAGATCTACTCATGAGAAGTTTTTGGTAAGTGCTAGGTACTATGATAAATGCTAAGCGGCAGATGAAATATTTGGCACCATACAAGTTATAAACAACATGTGAGGTGTTTTTTGTTTGCTTAATATAAATTCTGGAGTCCACCTTGAAATGAGGACTAGTGAGTTTTGCTTTGCTGCATGTGCCACAATGTGCAGTTTTGTGCTGTCACAGCTAACCTAGCAGCACTCAGCCTTGCTGGACCATGAAGCTGGCCTAGACAGAGAATGAGATAAGTGGAGGTTTTAAAAATATTGTTTACCATATAGAATGAAAAAAAAAAGTTTATAAGCCATGCTATACAGAGATCTATTTTAAACACTTTTTCTGATCCTCCTTTAGGCTAGATCTCATCTTCCCCCAGGGCTGAAGGATACAGGTTGGGATGGTCAGAAGAACAGAACTAGCCAACACAACTTGGAAACAAACAAGAGGACACCAGATTTACGTTAATTTACAATTAACTTAAGTTGATTGTTTACTTTATACCTCTTGTTCTTTTAGGACAATAAACAGAAATATATTTAGCTCATTTTTGTCAGGGGCACTGGAACAATTTTTGTAGTGGGGGTGCTGAGAGCCACTGAACCAAACTGTAAATCCTCTATATAAAGGAAGCTACTTCAAGCCAGGGGATGCGGCAGCCCCTCATCCCCCCACCTGTAGTTCCAGCACCTCTCTATTTTTGTTCATATCTTTGCAGAATATCTTTGACATCTCATCAGAAAGCTCTTGTAGCTGGGGAAAATTTGTGGCAGGTATAAAAAAGCAGCAAGCATGGTGAGGTCATTACATATTTATGCTTTGCAGCAAACCCAAAAGCATTTTATTATTCTGTTGATCACTAAAGCCAATAATCTCGCACTTGCAGCCCAAACATTAGCCATCCAATTCTATACTTAAGCACCTAAATAGCGGACCTCGTTTTCAGGGAAGCCAAGCACTCAAAATTTCTGAGTGAAACCAAACCAAACTGCTAGAGCTCAACAGCTCTGAAAACTAGGCTACTTAAGAAAATGACTAACTTTAAGCTCCCAAGTTTCAAAATTTTGACCTAAGGCACCAACGCTTTAAGGTTCTGTATGGCCTCACCTCCCCCTGGGCACAAAGGAAGTGGAAGGTCAAAAGCACCTGACAGAATCAGGCCCTAAGAGCACTCAATTACATTACAAGCTCCAGTTCATTTCAGCCTTTTCCCCACTTCCACTGGAAGTCATGCAGCAGTGCTGGAGAGATCACATCTGGCTTATTCCTTGGTATTTGCAGGGCTCAATTAATAAATTATGCCAAACTCTTCGCTTATCCCAACAAAATCATCCCCTGTTATGCCAGGTGGCTTTTTAAAAACATACTGTGTGAGCGCTGGCCATTCCCTTTCATTCTGCATCTAAAGGAGACTTGATTGGTAAATATTGCAGTAAGGCCGTTTAGAAGCACCTAAGGCTGCCTCGGCCGTTTAGAAACACCTAAGGCTGCCTCTGCATGTTAGTGTGACCTTACAGTAAAATGCACTGTCCTCTCCCACATGGTCTCAGATGCCCTTCTTTTGAATAATTACGGCATGGAAAACATTCAGAATCCTCTTATGGGTTTCATTAATCTGATACAAATTTTACTGAATCACGAGATTTCCTACCAAAACATCCATTAAGTCTCACATTTAAGCATCTGGCACACAGACAGCAAAGGAACAAACAGATTTAAGACTCCAGCCCACAGCTCTCCAAACTAAGGGTCAGCCTATCAAAAAGATGTATATTTAGGACATGAGCCTCTTATCAGACACATAGCAGAGTGCTGCATAACTGAAGGAAATCTGGGGGAGCAGGGGCACAAAGTTGGTAAATTAAAGAGCAACGGAATTTTGTTTGGTCATCTACTACAAAGTTCTTTCCAATGCAGTAGTCCACAATTCCAGGCTGATGCACACCCAGTAATTGCCAGCTTCTGTGATTTTACTGCAAGTTTCAAGTTATTTGGTGTTTTTCTCAACAGCCTGGTTCCCAGAGTCATGAGATTACATGAGAATCAGAACTGAAGGAAAGAAGTTTTCAGCCCTCATGATTGCAGAGAAATCCTCAAAAACCAAAAAGAAAGAAAAAAGAATCTAATCACTGCAGCATCTGAGTATCCCACAATCTTTAATGTGTTCATCTCGTAACACCCCTGTGAGGCAGGGCCATTCTATTACCTCCATTTTACAGATAGGGAACTGAGACACAGAGGACATGTCTACACAGCAGCGTTATTTTGGAATAACATCAATTATTCCAAAATAACGTAATGAGAGTCTACACAGCAGGCCTGTTATTGTGAAATAATTCAAAATAATGGGCTTCTTACCCCGACTTCTGTAAACATTGCATGAGGAGTAAGGGAAGTCTGGGGAAGACTGCTCTATTTCGAAATAAGTGCTGTGTAGACATGCCCAAAGTTGAAATAAGCTTTTTCGACTTAAGCGACGCAATTGACGTACCTCAAGTTGTGTAGCTTATTTTGCGCTTAGCCCTGCTGTTTAGACATGCTGACTTGTCCAGGGTCACACAGAAAGTCTGTGGCAAAACAGGGAATTGGGTCCAGGTCTCTGACAGCCTAGGCTAGCACCTAACCACTACGCCATCCCTTCTATCTAAAAGTTATTTTTTAATAAAAAAAACTTGTGAATTTTTGGAACATGTCTCGTGGATTTGGAATGCCGAGAATGGCAGGACTGCAAAGTATTTTGAGGGGGGCAGCTATCAACACACTTTTCATATCCATTCTTTTTCTATACAACCCAGTGACCAAGAATATTCAGACCTTCCCCAAGTTACAAAAGGCCCTAAAGAAAACTAGACTGTTGCCAGGAAACTTGATGACCACCCTCTTCCTGTCAGTAGCTCAGGATAGATAAAACAACTCAAGACCCATGAATACTATGCCCATGAGATAGAACAAGCATTGGAAATAGCAGAATAGGGCCATGCGTACCTAACTTATGCTTATGTAAAGCCACCGCAGGTATTAAATCACTTGTGTACACTTGTGTCCTTACCAGGAGCACTTGTATTGATTGTATTGTCACTATGGGGCTTTTACAGGAAAGCCCATATAGTCCACGTAAGCAACACAGTATCTACACTAAAACTACATCAGCCCAATCACATCAGTGGTGACTCTTTAGTGCTTAGGGAGGTAGCTTTACTAAATTGGTGTAGAGAGGCACTTACATCAGCAGACACCAAACTTAAGCGAAGACAACTCCACAGCTAAGTTGATGCAAGGCAGTTTGTGTTGCTCTAACGAAGCAGCGTAAATCAGGCATATGTAAAAATGTAGAGAGCCATCCTTTCCTGTTAATTTAGCTTCCGGGTTTTCCTACTCTCTGACCAATCTCAGCTTCCCAGGTAATCTGAAGTGTAAAACACATTTAACAATGATATCAAGCATAAAGTACAGGTTGAACCTCACTAGATCGGCACCCTTGGGACCTGACCAGTCCCGAACCAGAGAATTTTCCGGACCACAGATGGTCTATATTATCTAGCACCATTACCAACACTTCCACTGCTTACTGGGCTGTTGGAGGACATTTAGGGGGTAAATTAGAGCTAAACAACAGCACAGAACACTAAGAGCCACAACTAGATGGCTGTAAATGAATGAGGGAAAATTGGGAGGTCATGTTTAGATGGTATTCATATTAGGGTGAGCAACATAACAAAATAGTAATACAGGTTGAACCTCTCTGGTCTGGGACTCTGTGGTCCAGTAGGACCACAAATGTTGCTAGACCAGAGAGCCCTGGCCACACAGGTTGAGTGTGGCTGGAAGCAGAACTGGTCTGGTCAGCGTCAGTCTGCAGGACCAATGGCCTGGGGGTAGAGAACACCAGGACAGACTGCCACAGACTGCCACCCCATAGAGGACACGGGCAGGGAGCCTCAAGAGTAACTGCTGCCTTGCATGGGACCAGATGGCTGGGGGAAAGAACCCCAGGAGCATCTGCCGCCTCGTGAGGGGCCAGACAACCAGGGGTAGAGAACCCCAGGAGCGGCTGCTGGTTTGGGGCCAAGGAACCCCGGGTGCAGCTGCCACCCCATGCGGGGTCAGGGAACCCCAGGAGCAGAGTCCCACGAGCAGGCTGGGAGCAGCAGAACCAGGCAGGTGAGCCAGAGGAGGTCAGGCCTCTGGGCTCTTCAGGGCGGCCTCCAGGCTCTCCCCAACCTTCCCGGGTCCAGCAAATTCCCTTGTTCAGGACCACTCAGGTGCCAAGGGTGCTCAACCTGTATTACCTCTCTCATATCTAGTGCTTTTTATCTGTAAATCTCAAAGAGCTTTCAAAGGAGATCAGTATTATTATGCCTATTTTATGTGGGGAAACTGAGCGAGAGACAGGCAAAGTGACTCTGGGTCAACCAGCAGGCTTGAGGCAGAACCAGGAACAGAACCCTAGTCTCCTGAGTCCCAGGCAAGCAAGCTACTCAGTAGGGCCGACTGTCTCCCCTCTCACCACATATAAGTACCTCCCGTTACTAATACCTAGTTTTGTGGATTTGTACACAGAACACCAGGATTCCTCTAATCCAACAATGGCCTTGCTCACTCATTACAGGATAAGCATCCCTCCCATTTCTGAAGGACTAGGAGAGAAGAAACTGGGCCCAAAAGTCATTGTGGGAGGAGCAGGGATGCAGATTGCCGCCCACCCAGAAGAGGGAACTGTCCAGGAAAAAAGTGATTTCTAGAGAGCAGAAAGAATTGGAAACTGAGACAGAGAAAAGGGCTGTGTGTATACATGCACGAGAACATGACAGGCTGGAGACTGCAGTGCAGAAGCTGAAGGAGTAAAGCCAAGTAAACAAGGTCTGCCGGGCTGCCAGAGACAAAACCCAAGAGAGTTAGGGCCAGGAGAATCAGCCCTTTCAGGGCTAGAGGATGAGAATGAGATAGCAACTCGGCAGGCAGGCAGCTAAGAGTAAAAACCCAAGGGAGTCACTGAGCAGCAGGTTGTATAGCCAGCAGAACAAATGCTGGGAGAGCAGCAGGCAAAGAATGTGGAACAGCAGGAGCTGAGGCCAACAGGGAACTAAGGGTGGGAAAAGATTCACTTTGAGGCCTACAGAGGCTGTCACTCACTGAAGCCCAGCAGGAGATGTGGACCAGCCGCGTAACAGGGGAACAACACAAAGAAGTCCCCGATACGACCAATGGGAGGTGCCCAGAATACAAGAGACAGAGCAAGATCAGATCTGTGAGAATTATGATACTATACCCTGCCAGACAAAAATAATGAAGCAAAAGGCAATTGTAGTACTAAACCAAAGGAACCCTGAGGGAGCGGCTTTGTTCTTTCTTTAGGAGTGACCCTTTGGGACATAATTTGGAATTCTCTACTTTCCTTTTGTAACTAATCTCACACAATTGTGTCTAGTGTACTGGCATTCATTCTTTCCTCACAGCCTTAGTACAGAGTCCTCTTACTTAACAGAGGTGTCTGAGGGTTTACTGAGAACCCACCAAGTGCTAGCATCCATGTGAGATGCTTTACAACCTAAGGTCCTTGCTCCCAAGAGTTCACCCAGAGTAAATTACACTGCTAACTATATGTTAAATAGAACTACAGATTTTTCTGGCAAACAATAAGACTGGGTTATAAAAAATGTCCATGGCATAATAAAACCTCTCCCGAACCGCTTACCAAAAGAATTCCCTGTGGAGTGTTCCACAATAAAATTCTCAGCATGGGGACGGACCACATAGCTTGGGTACAGCAAGAGAGACTTCACTGCTAGTTCACTGGATAATATCTGGCCCAAATCATCAGCATCTGGTAGTCTGGTGTACAACTTGGTGAATCATAGTCAATGGGTTTCAGGATCATGCCTGGGTTTCAGGACTGTTCCTAATGGACAAGTGTCCACATCCCAAAAGCCAAGTCTTAGTAAAAGCTGTACACATTTAATGAGCCATAGAGATGGACTCTCTCACCCCAGAGGTGGGTCTTCTAAGGCTGAAGGTTTTGCTACCAGGATCTGTGCCATACCTATTAGTCTCCACTACTTTCGGTCAGGGCTGCCTTCACTTGAGAATTATATTTTAGCAAATTATTTGTTTCCATAAGACAAATATCCAGAAATAAACACTACGGTGTCTCAGACTCACAGACATAATCCCCCTCTCCCACTCTTGGCACTGGAGCCTCTGTTTGTGTAACAAATATATTCAGTCCTGGGGCAATTCTGCAATTTTACTATGGCTCCTAATGAAACAATTGCAAAATTCCCCCAGGACTACAAATTATGTGATTCTTATTGACAAATGTACAATTTTGTCTATTAAAATGGCATCCCTACTGGATAGAGATAAAGACTTCTGGCTTCCAACATCCACACATGAACAAGAAAATATTCCATTGTGGGACAGTCCACTGTGCCAAACATCCAATGGCATTTGGTCAATAGTGTTCTGTTCAAGGAGACTGGCTGCCACCAGCATACACCGGAGGTCTGGATTTCGCATTTCACACTCCATCTCTTATGCTGTATATGGAATCTGAAGTGTCACCGTGCCTTGAAGTCAGACAATGAAATAACTGCAATCAATGTCATGACATGCTATTTTGCTAAGATCAAATGCTGATGATGAAATGACATGCTAATGCAGAGCAGATATGGGGTATGAATGTCAAAGATCAGGCATGGGGTCTGAATCTAAAAATAGAATAAATGTCAGATGTGCATGCCAGTTTTCTCAATTCAGAATCAGGCATAATAATTCACTACCTAATAAATGGCTCGATATATTCTAACAAGGCCAGAACTACACTCCATGATATTCAGATAAAATATTAGGAAATAAACACTTATCAGTATGTTCAGGCTGCTGCAGCTAGTGAAAGATAACTCTAGGCACAAATCAAGTGAAATGTGATTAATACTGTGGTTTATTACTATGCATCAGTGGAAATTTACTGACCAAGCAAATCCAATATTTCTAAATGCCCCACAGAGGACATAGATACGCATGCTTGAAAATCTCTTGCTCTTTCTGGCATAACATCAAACATTATTTTGAACTAATCTGGCCAGCATTTTATGACTGTTCAATCTAAACTTTTGGGTAGGAGAGAAAACTTCCACTAACTACCCTGTGCCTTCATGTTGAGCCAAAATATTATGTTTTAGAGTCATCTTCACGGACTCAAATGGAACATTACCCTCTGTGCAAAAAAAAATAAAAAATTAAAAATCAAGTATTTCATAAGCAAATTTTCTTAACTCAGTCATAATCAATGTTTTAGGATTATAAATAAACTCCATATTTCAAAATTCCAATTTATTTTTACATTGCTGTTTGTTTACATTTTTCACTTTTTTCAACTTGGATGTAAAAATAGACTTCAAAGGTATAGTTTTGGCAGGGTTTTCCAAAGTGTGCTCCGTGGAGCCATGGGACTCTATGAGATGGACCCAGGGACTCTGCAAGAAAATATTAATGACAGTTGTATGATCCTGTTATTTTGTTACTCATTTTCTAATAGTTTTCTTTAAAAAAAGAATTTATAAGAAATATAAAAGAAATAAACACAGAATTCCAAAACTTTGTCTATTTATTTGGGTACCTATTGAATTAAAATTCATAATATTTTAAGGACTCTGCCAAATTTGCAGGACCCATGGCTGAAAAAGTTTGGGAAACCCTGGATTATAGTCTTGTCTAGTCAATTACACAGATAAGGTCACTCACATTAGGAGAAAGCTACAATATTTGGGTCGCAAACTACAAGGAAATGTTTATTTGTTAAAACAAAATTTAACTATTTTCAATTCATAGGTTTCTAATAGTATAAATTTGTTTTTAAAAAATTAAACAAAACCTCATTTTGAACTGAATTAAACCTAAAAATTACCCTTCAGAAACAGTTTTTAGAATGTAATTCATCATTACAACATTTCCTTCCAGGAAATGTAATCTGGCAAGTCTCTTATTTTCATTCGTTATTTGTTTTGAGGGGCTGAGGGTGGAGGAGCATTGTGCTAGGCACTTTACAGCACAGAACAAAGAGATGCCCCTTCCCCCAAGAACTTACTATCAACAAGAGACAACAGGTGGACACAAACAGGTGTGGGGAGCATGGAAAAACAATTGTACTGCAATTTTAGAATGGCATTCCTAAAGTAACCAGATAACTATCTCACCAGCATCTTTTAGGCAAGTAATATCTACAAGAAGATAGGAATTACCATCACAGATCAGTCCATCTCGTCTGGTATCCTGTCTGACAGTGGAAAGTACCAGATGCTTCAGAAGAATAGTTAATCTATGCCCTGAAGAAAATTTGTATCTATCCCTTCTAATTGTTTTGCTCTCATCTTGCGTAACTGGGAATATGCGCTCTTGTCCACATATATAGCTAATCCTTTTTAAATTCTACCAAGATCTTGGACTCACTATCTATTGCACTGTTTCTTAAACTTTTTAAGACTGAGGAACACCAAACAATTTTTTTTTATGGGGAACGCCAAGGATTTTTTTTGTCGAGCAGAAAAAAAAAACACCACCTGACCTGGGAGTCGAAATGCACGCACGCGCTCACACGCACACAAGGAAGACTGTCCTAATAACAGTCTGGTACATGGAGCTGAAAACGTAGACCACAAAAAAGTAAGGATAATAATAAACAAATGCTAAATAAGGTCATGTGTCTGGCCAGGAGGGAGGGTAGAAGAGGGTCTTGGGGCAGGATGTCTGGCCAGGATGGAGGGTGCAGGAGGGGACTTGGGGCAGGATGTCTGGTCAGGAGGAAGGGTAGAGGAGGGGTCTTGAGGCAGAATGTCTGGCCAGGAGCAGGTATTGGGGCAGGGTGATTGGCCAGGAGGGAGGGTGCAGGAGGGGACTTGGGGCAGGGTGTCAGAGCAAGCTGAGAATGCGGGGTCTTGGCAGGGGAGGAGTTACGGGGGTTTGGGTGTGGGGTCTGGGCATGAGGGGGGATGCTTACCTGGCTTGGCACCCTGCTGCAGCAGGGAAAGCCTCCAAGGAGCATGCTCTTGTTCCTCGGGGGGAGGGAGGAGAGCTCAGTTCCCGTCCCCACCGCCCATGCAGCAGGGAAACCTAGTACACCTGCAGCACCAGGCCAGGCTTCCCACTGGAAGAGCGGGGGAGGGGGGGAGTAGAAACCCCGACCGTCACCGACAGATTAAACTCTGCCACTTCCCCAAAGAGGCTGGGGAGGGGTGCAGGGGAGAGTGAGCAGCGCATGGGGGGCAGCAGAGCCCGAGCACGCCCCAGGTGTGGGGAGAGAGGGCGGCAGAGCCTGAGCTGGGTTCCCTGCAGGCAGCAGTTTTAAAACGCCGAGGTCCGGGACCGGCTCCTCAGCTCCGACCACCCCTCCCCTCCCAGCAGCACCAGCCGCTGTAAAAGCTGCCGCCTGCACATGTGGAGGAGGAGGAGGTTGCGCAGCACCAGAGCCCCGTGGGACAGGGGCTGTCCTGCGGGCTGGGAGGGAGGGGGGGCAGCCACAGCGGGAGCTGCCTACGGGCTCTGCAGGGGGCAGGGGAGCAGAATTTTTTCTGTTCTCTCCACGACACACCTCTGACTGCCTTGCGGCACACTGGTGTGCCACGGAACACACTTTAAGAAACTCTGATCTACTGGCAGCGAGTTCCATAGGTTCTCTATTCATTATGTAAAAAAGTGCTTCCTTTAATCTGCTTCCAATGTGTATTATTCATTATTTTCTAAGCCTCAATTACATCCCCTTTTATTAATCTCTCCATTAATCTAAACAGTTCTAATATTTTCAGTCTTTCCTAATATAGAAGTCTCCCAGGCCTCTAATCATTTCACTCACCCATTTTAGACCCCCTTCTATCTCTGCTGTATGTTTTTTCTGAAATTAGTAAAGTAATCTCTTTTGATATAGTGACGATTAGAACCTTTTTAAAAGGACAGATTTAAAAACCATACTTCAATATATGTAATCAACTATGCTTCTAGATATACCTTAGAGTACTAAAACTGACGGTAATTTGATAAATGCCTTTTCACAGTTCATATCGTGTCTTTGTATAAATATTAGGTTCAAAATTATCTCTCTTAAAAAACACAAGCTATTTATATTTAGGGACTACAAGGAACTATCCTGGTCATTTCAGTTCTCTACCCAATGTGAATCATTTTTTACTTACAACAATACTTGTAATTGTGAACTTGTAGAGATATTCATAATAAATAGGCAAGTCGCCCTGTTGTCAAGACAGAGCCTCATTGTAAACTAGCTGACATCAGCTAAACCAAACTTTGGCCTGCAGAGTAATGCAAATATATAGGTAGCACCAGTTATTGTCTCATTTCCACAATCATAGAATCATAGAATCATAGAACCATAGAGCTGGAAGAGACCTCAGAAGGTCATCAAGTCCAGCCCCCTGCTCTAGGCAGGACCAATCCCAACTAAATCAACCCAGCCAGGGCTTGGTCCAGGCGAGACTTAAACACCTCCAGGGATGGAGATTCCACTACTTCCCTAGGTAACCCATTCCAGTACTTCACTACCCTCCTAGTGAAATAGTTTTTCCTAATATCCAACCTGGACCTCTCCCACCACAACTTGAGACCATTGCTCCTTGTTCTGCCATCTGTCACTACTGAGAACAGCCTCTCTCCATCCTCTTTGGAACCTCCCTTCAGGAAGTTGAAGGCTGCTATCAAATCCCCCCTCACTCTTTGCTTCTGCAGACTAAACAGACCCCAACTCCCTCAGCCTCTCCTCATAAGTCATATGCTCCAGCCCCCTAATCAATTTGGTTGCCCTCTGCTGGACCCTCTCCAATGCGTCCACATCCTTTTTGTAGTGGGGGGCCCAGAACTGGACACAATACTCCAGATGTGGCCTCACCAAAGCCGAATAAAGGGGAATAATGACATCTCTGGATCTGCTGGCAATGCTCCTCTTAATGCAACCTAATATGCCATTAGCCTTCTTGGCTACAAGGGCACACTGTTGACTCATATCCAGCTTCTCATCCACTGTAACCCCCAGGTCCTTTTCTGCAGAACTACTACTTAACTGGTTGGTCCCCAGCTTGTAACACTGCTTGGGATTCTTCCGTCCCAAGTGCAGGACTCTGCACTTGTCCTTGTTGAACTTCATCAGATTTCTTTTGGCCCAATCCTCCAATTTGTCTAAGTCACTCTGGACCCTATCTCTGCCCTCAAGCGTATCTACCTCTCCCCTAGCTTAGTGTCATCCAAACTTGCTGAGGGTGCAATCCATCCCTTATCCAGGTCATTAATAAAGATATTGAACAAAACCGGTCCTAGAACCGAACCTTGGGGCACTCCGCTAGAAACCAACCGCCAACCTGAAATCGAGCCGTTGATCACTACCTGCTGGGCCCGGCCTTCTAGCCATCTTTCTATCCATCTTACCGTCCATTTATCCAATCCGCATTCCCTTAACTTACTGGCAAGAATATTGTGGGAGACCGTATCAAAAGCCTTGCTAAAGTCAAGGTATATCACATCCACTGACTTTCCCACGTCCACAGAGCCAGTTACCTCATCATAGAAGCTAATCAGATTGGTCAGGCGACTTGCCCTTTGTGAATCCATGCTGACTATTCCTAATCACTTTCCTCTCTTCCAAGTGCCTCAAAATGGATTCCTTAAGGATCCCTTCCATGATTTTTCCAGGAACCGAGGTAAGACTGACCGGCCTATAGTTCCCTGGATAGCTCTATGCAGAGAAAAGATGTATAACAGCACACACACAGAGATTAGAGTGGAAGTTGTGCATAGCACAGATGGAATCCATACAGAACAGTGGGTGCACCACAGCACTATGAACCTCAAGTGTTCGAATACCACAAGTCAGTCCCCTAAAAATCAAGAGATTGGCCTAAAACTCCTGAGATGTTAATAAATTATATATTTTGGTGTCTTTTTATTCACCTGCTTTTCAAGACGCTAGCTATCATGTTTACAACTTTTCTCGACATCCTTGATCCTTTTTTTTTTCTTTTCCTCAACACAAACTGAGTTTCTCATGTAGCCCTAAGACTCCAAGAGCTGAGGCTTTAAGAAAAACATCAAATATCATGAGACTCAGGCTGTGACTGACTGAGTTCCAAAGATTGGTACAAAATTATTCTTTTCTCCTGACTTGTGCAATAAAGTTCGCTAACAAGGGAACTCTCCTACCTATGTTCTTCAAGCAACTTCCAAGTTCTTTTGGGGGAAAAAAGGAGTGTAAGCACTTTGGAGCAGGAGCCGTCATATTCGATGTCAGGTCAGTGTCTAGCACGGTGGGGTTGCTACCTGGCTGACCTGTATGTTCTGTTACAATAGAAATGATAATTTTGTGAAACAAATCTACCCAGCAGGACTCCATAAGAGGAAAGATCCAAAAGGATGACAAACAACTTCATAAATGAGTAACCAATCTAACAAGGCAACACACCTCTCTCAAAACTGCTTCGCTGCACTGTGATAAAGATACAATTCCTGGCACATTCATTTCATAACCTCCATTCCTTCACTGCTCAAATATTCATTTTTTGGCGCTTAAGTGTAAGCAGGTGTGATCCCATGAACGGAGGCATTTAATACCAATACGTCAGGGCTGGCACAGAGACAGCAGAGAGGCCTGCAGTGTAGAGCACACTTTCAGCATTAATGGAGGCTCCCTTTCTCGTTAACCCATCACTGCCCAGAGCATCCAGAGTAAGTAGGGTTCCCAGGTGTCCGGTTTTGAACCGGACAGTCCAGTATTTGAGCTTTCTGTCCGGGAAACAAATTGAGAAAATACCAGACACATAAATGTCCAGTATTTTCTAATTAAGTTGTTATTATTATCATGAGTATCAGTACGTAGTTGCGTACTGCCTGGCTAGTAGACACGCTCACAGTGCATGAGCATGTCTACTAGCCAGGCAGTACATAACTTTGCAGTAGAGAGGGGGTGGGATGGAATCCCTGGGGCCAGACTCGCCCAGGCGCCTCACCGGGACCGTGCACAGGATGGGCAATGCCCCGGGATCTGCGTGCGCCCAGGCCAGCCCCGCTCCCCGCAGGTTCCCCTGCCACCGGCCAGCCCCGCTCCCTGGTGGCCGTTTACCGCTCGGCTAGCCCCACTCCCCGCAACCCCCTCCCAGCCAGCCCTGCTTCCCCTGGCCAGTTCCATCTCCTCCAGCCAGCCCTGCTCCCCCTGACCCCCTCCTGGCCAGCCCTGCTTCCCGCCAGCCAGTTTTCTCTGCCCCCGATCTCCCCCAGCCAGCCCCGCTCCTTCCCAGCCAGTCCCCTCTTCTCCCCATCTGAGATCAAGTGTGTCCGGTATTTTTTTTAAACCCTCTGGTAACCCTAAGCCTAAGTCAAGGGTTAGAATGGAGAATGGCATCCCAGAAGATGAGCATAACTAATGGAAATCAGGAGACTGTTTATAACATGTGGTTCAGAAGTACAGAAAACTCACCTCAGGTTACATGCCCAGTTTAAGGAACATGCCATTGTTATCCAAAGGGCACAGCAGAATCCCAAACATAGCCAGTGAATTCAGCATTTGTGAAAGGTGTAAGACAAGAATGAAGACAGAAGCAAAATAGGCTCACTCCATGCAGCAGCAATGTAAGGCTGTGGAGCATAATTCTTTAGGGTACGTCTACCCAGTAGGGCTAAAGCTGAAATAAGCTACGCAACTTGAGCTAGGTCAATTGCGTAGCTTAAGTCAAAATATCTTAATTCAGCTTTTGGCACTGTCTACGCACCGGGAAGTCCGAGGTAGAGCACTCTTCCTTCAACTTCCCTTACTCCTCGTACAATGAGGGTTACAGGAGTCGGAGTAAGAAGTCCTCCAGCTCGACATGATGTTGAAATAACTGGTTGTAGTGTAGATGTGGACTATGTTATTTCAAATTAACACTGCTGTGTAAATGTAGCCCTAAAGACATGAAGGTAGCTGAGTCTCCATAGCCCAGTTCATCCTTGGCCTTCCACCTGAGGCTACCAACTGCGATAATGGATTATGCTGCTATACTGGTTTTCTCCCCTTTTCCTTTCAAGGGAGACATTCCTGCAGCCACAAAGAACATGTTGGAATAACTCAAATTATAGGCCAGGGTAAATTCTGGGGACAATAAAAGATGGGAACCATAAAGGGAGACTTCATTAAGATGTTTGAACCACCTTCAGGTAGAATAACTTCAAACAAGCTATTGCATCAGGACCAACACTCATCCTGCAAGGCTGACTAAACCCTATTCCATGGCTTTACCCTAGTTTTTCAACATTTCTCCAAGCAAAGCTCTCAGATTTCCTTCCTGTCTTCAGCTCATCAGAATTTATTTTAATTTTATTTATTTATTTAGATTTATTAACTAGGTCTCATTTGGACATTTGCATCTTCCTGCTTGCTCTGCAGCATTACCATGGGATATTGTCAGCTTAGACATTAAACAGTGGATGTATCAGTAAAGCACCAGCCATACAATTACATTTTTTTTTCTTTTTGGCAAAGAAAAGTCAAATCTGAATCCCAAAGAAGGTAGAGACTGTGTCCATTTTACTCATCTCATGAGAATGCAGGCTAAATGGTTCGCATCTATTCTGTTTGAGGTACAAGGAACAGTGTAGAAAATGAAAGCAAGGTAAACCTCTTATTGTAATCCAGCAGGTTTATATAACAGTACTGCCAGTCAGAAGCTTCATGATCACTGTGTCAACTCTTATCACTTGGGTGTGAAAGTTTAAAAATGACAAAGAAGGAAAGGGAAGGGAAACACACTTAGGTCACAATTCTATAAGATACAGTCTATCAACCTATAGAAATTATGTAGTAATTGAACAACCTGCTCTATGATATAAGCCATCTAACTTTTATTGTGTCTTAATTAATGAGGCATTTTAAATGCAGAAGTATGACCGCAATAGCTAATCTACAGTTTTATGACCTTATCTGCATTGAGGAGGGCTCATTTACACTTGGCGAGAATGCCAGGCGCTAGCTGCAATGCCAGGCATTCAGAGCCTAACATGGGGTGTAAAGAATGGAAGCAGGCATTTGACTGCCTTCCAAGAGCCAAGCCCACATTCACTTCAATTTTGAAAAAGTCAGTCGCACCCTCAGAGTCTCAGGGACAAGAGGACCAAATTACCTTTGGTCAGTGCCCAGCGATTGAGAACCTCCCTAAAATTCTTCATAGCAGTGCTTAAAAGAAAAAAATAGATATTTTGGAGTAAGATGTGTCATTCAATCTTCTCTGATCCATTTAGGCATGTAACAAGTATGCAGCAGTTATGGTATGAAATATCGATTGGCCTTTAACAGCAGCACTTTGTACATTCATCAAAGGAAGATATTTTCCATTTGCAAATTAATTGGGATGCTGGCATTTTGTTTCGTCCTATATGCTACACATTCATCTTAGACAGAGAGGAATCTACCAAATGTGTGTTGTTAAATGCTTACATAGTTACATGCCTTTTGTCAGGATGGATTTTTAAAAGGCAAACTAAATTAAAGGCCCTGGAAGCAAAATGAAAAAAAAATCATAATCCCATGAAAGCAAAGATGCTGGGGATTTAGTAAAATGATGTCCTAAAAGAGCCAGATTGTGGTGCCATGAAAAAACAACTGTGGATAGCCTCTATCTCCAATAGCACCCCTGACATCTATGCCCAACTTACCTTCGCTAAAAAAAAAAAAAGCTTTTCAGAGTTTTAAAAGTCACACAGGTAACCAATAACTTATCAAGAAAGGTATATGCACTACCAAGCAGGATTTTATCCTCTCTCTCAGACCCGCTATTTTCTCACGCCTTTATTCTTCCCCTCTCATGCCCTTTCCACTCCTCCAGTACTGGCCTTCTTCCTGTTCCATCAAAGAAACCAGCCCAGAATGACAAGAACCTTCTCAGATCATCTGCAATTTATTATTTCTATACCACTGGTATGGAATATCTATTATATATTGGGGGGGGGGACAGAGATGTTGTATGTGTTTGTTCAAGAACTCCTCCTAAACTATAATAGTTAGAGCTACCAAATTCGGTGTGCAGCTTCCTCTCATCATAACTTAAAGCAAGGTTGGGGTTTGGTTGTGCCAGGACAATGGGATGTGCCTGGAATTTGAGTGCTAGCAGCAAGAGTCATGCTGTCAAGTGATCAGAGAGCAGCCAAACTGGGAACAGAGTGGCCGGCTGGGACAGGGCTTTGGCTGTTGCCGGCCACTATACCCAGTGGCCCTGGCAGTGCTGGCTAGCCTTGGCTTGGGGGGTGGAAGGCTAGGCTGCACAGTCCCCACTGTCCTGGGGAGCTGCTGCTCTGCCACCAAGCTGGCTACCCAATCCTTGGCCCTGAGCCCCCCACATGCCCAAACTTCTGCCCTGACTCCAGCACCTCCCACTTCCTGCCCTGAGCCTACCCCCACACCACCCACCACCTGCCCTAACTCCAGCACCCACCATACCATGCCCTGAGCCCTCGTAGGGATGTAAGTAAGCAGTCGACTACCCGATAAGCATGTTTATCAGATAGTCAAGTCGACTACTCACTTCCCCCTCCTTGCTGCCCCTATGTCAGAGGCAGCTGGGGTGGGGGGGGAGCAGCTCTGCAGTTTAAATATAGTAGGTGCTGGGCTCCTGCATGCCCAGGTCTTACTACATTTAAACTGCAGAGCCACAGCAGGGGTAGTGAGCACTCCCCACCATTGACTAATCGAGTAGTTGATGGTAATTCCATCAACTACTCGATTAGCTGATTAACCACAATTTAACATTCCTAATCCCTCATACACTCCTCCCAAGCCCCTGCCCTGAGCCCTCACTCCCCAGCTCCCTGCCCTGAAGGACCCAAGCAACACAGAGTAAATCTTCTAGTGTGATATAAAACTTTATTACTAATGTGGCCATTCCCCTGCACTGCAAACTGAAGGAAAGAATACTTAACCCAGTCATCCCCCTTGAAAAGCAGGAAAAGAATGTATTTTCTGGCCATTTTTCTTTTCAATAATACATTTTACTCAAATGTGGAATATTAAAAGGATAATTTCAATCTGAACAGTGACTGTAAACATTGCACATTGGTCGCCCGTGTTTGCTGTATGTCACTCATTTCCAGAAACAATGAGGAGTCCTGTGGCACCTTAGACCTGGTCTATACATGGGAAGGTTGAAGTAAGATACACAACTCCAGCTATGTAAATTAAGTAGCTGGAGTCAACATCATCGCATTTCTGCACTGTCCACACAGCGGGAGGCCAACAACAGGCACAAATGCTCCCATCGACTTCCCTTACTCCTTGTGAGTAGCATGAGTACTGGCACCGACAAGGGCGCCCTTTGAGTTCAATCTAGCATGTCTATTCACACTAAATCAACCCCCAGATGATCAACTGCGGCAGCATTGATCTTCTGTGCAGTGCAGACGTGCCCTATTAGAGACTAACAGAATTATTAGGGCATAAGCTTTCATGTATAAAACCCACTTCATCAGATGAATTGGAGTGGAAGCTACAGAAGGGAGGGTATATATAAGGAAGAAGTTGCTTGTGTTAATGAAGCTAATCAAGTCAGGGTGAAAGTGGGCCATTCACAGCATTTGGTCTAGAGATATGAATATTCAGAGAGGGGAAATTGCCTTTGTAACGTGTTAACCAGCTGAGATCCTTATTCAATCCTAAATTGACAGTGTTCATTTCCAGATCAAAACAGCAGTCAACAAGGTGCTTTTTCAAACTCACCCTGATGTTTTTCTGCCCCATGCATTAAGTAAAGATACTACTATTAAAATTTAGGGCATGTCTACACTACAAAATTATGTCAATTTTATTTAATTTGACTGAGAGCATCTGATTTAACAAATGTGATTTTGCATATCCCCACTGGGTGGCTGTGGTCAATGGAGCACACCAGAGGTTGTATCAATTCATGGGGTAATGCACTGTGGGTAGCTATCCAAGTGTCCCAGATTGGAATTCTGGGCTAGGGACCCAATGCCTCATGGGCTGAAACCATGATTATGGGTGGTTATGGGTGCATGTCATCAGCCTCCCCTGTCTGTGGCTCAGAACCAACCTTGTCCAGCGGTATACTTATCTAAGCTCCTTTATTTTCATACAGCATTGCTGTGTGGCCCTAATCCACCATGCCCTGTGCGATTTTGGCATAGCTATCAAAATACTTTTGCTGGTTCGGAGCTCTGCCTGAAAAGACTCTTCCCCTCCCCTCCTCCATAGCAATCAGATCCACTCTCTCCTGAACGCTTCATGCTGGAAGTGTGTGTATCTCTGGAAATGCATTTGTTCAGCTGTGCTGCAGAGTTCTCCACACTACTCCAATGGGAAATGAACATTCAAAAGTTCCCAGGACTTTTCCTGTTCACCTGGCTAAAGAGCAGTGGAGTACAAAGTGCTCGCCAGCTCACCAGAGCAATCACAATGGGCATTCTGGGTCACCGCCTGGAGGCCAATAACTCTGAATTACAACACACAGAGTTTACACTAGGGATGTTAGTGTGTAGTTGTTTACACAATTAACCAGTAAGCCTGGGCTTATCAGTTAATGCCTGTATCAGAGGCAGCAAGGGGAGGGGAGAGGTGGGATCCGGTGCCTGTGAAGAGCCAGCTTTTAAGATGGCTCCCTGTGCATGCAGGCTACCATGGACCCACCTGCTCTCCCCATCCGCCACTGCTTCCCAAAGAGGCAGCAGCACAGGAGGCGATGGGAGCTGGTGCTCAGGGGAGCTGGCTCATCATGAGCACCGGTTTCTATGGAGCCACCTGGATCTGACGCTGAAGTGGGGGAGCAAGCAATACACGCAGGAAGCTGGCTTTCAAACTGCCTGCCTGCATGTACCGGCTGTGCGGAGCCACCTGCTCCCCTCCTGGTGCTGCTGCCTCGGTATCAGAGGCAGCAGGGGGAGGGCAAGGAGGTAGGTAGGAGTCGGCACACATGGGTAGCCGGCTTGAAAGCTGGCTTCCCATGAGTACCGGCTCCTGCCTGTTCCCTCTTCCCCCCCAGAACGTAAACATGTAACCCCGGAAAAATTTCAGCAGTTACACATTTACAAAAATCAACGTTTGCTAACATTCCTAGTTTATACTCCCTTTAATTCCTGAACGTTGCATCAGGGTTTACTCCACTTTTTCAGGTGGAGTTACAGGGGTCAATTTCGAAAGCCCTTCAAGTTGATGGGAGGGACTGAACAATGTAGACACACTCATTACAAATCTGACCTTATGCTGAACACGTCGACCTAAGCTCGTTGTGCAGACCAGTACTTAGTTAATAAGTCAATTGATTTTGATGAGCCAGAACAGAATCCAGCTCTCTCTTTCAAAGCCACACTGTTAGTGCACTGTATAGTTAACAGGAATATACAGTAATAAAAGCACAGGTGCTGAAACTATGGGTGTGGGGGGTGCTGCAGCACCCCCGACTTGAAGTGGTTTCTGTTATGTACAGGATTTACACTTTGGTTCAATGGCTCACAGCACCCCCACTATGCAAACTGTTCCAGCAATCAATAAAGTCAGGAGCTCTGGCTCTTTTTAACAGTCCAAGTGACCAAATCAGTTGAGAAAGAAGGTGACATTTTCCCTTTTTGCATAGTCATTTTTAAAAGAGAATGGCATTTCTATAATTTGATTCTGAACTTAGCTGTTGATGCAAATAGAGTTCAGAAAATTTCATCTTATCAAAATACTTTGTGCTGCCAGATATTCCAGGTCAGTGCCTCTGGGACAGTATCTAGCACTGCTCAATACCCAAACTTTCAGCTCTTACTGTACACATGCTTCATTTTTGCCCTTCGCTAATGTGTCTGCTGTGCTTATATAGGCTCTCTCAAACATCAATGGGCTCTAATTGGGTCTTTTAGACGACATCAATACCCTAGCTATAGGGGGAAAAACAGGATGCTCATTAATGAGTTGTTCATGTGCATTCTAGCTTTCAAATGTCTGCCTCAAGATTATCCCAGTTTACTGCTTTTTAAGTATATCTTGTATTTAAAATTTAATTAGCTTTTCAAAATCATTCAGCCAACAAGAAATCTAAGGACCACAAAAAGGCTCCCACACTGTATCCCACACTCACACAACAAGCAGGAAAAAACCTAGTAACTTCACACACTTCTTGCCCTAAGCGACTGGGTAGCACTGTGAAGCACTGTTGAATAGCTGCCATGTGTTTCCACAAATTTAATTGGCAGAAATTACCTCTACACACAATTTGAAAATCAACTTGTTAGATCTGTAAAGCATTTTGGGACCTTCAGAATAAAAAGCCACATAAATATTAGTTATGCACATTTCTCAAAACAGTGATGAGTGCAATAGAATTGGCTACTACTAAAAACAATATTTTGGGGGGGAAAAAGCAGTGGGTGGGGGAAAACCAGGTAAGACATCTTCCATGGTTGCTGCATAGTACACAGATGATAAATTCTGGGGGCCTCATTATGTTGAGTGTCCTTATAATTTTGTATTTAAAGTCTACAGAAGCCTTATGTTTTAACTTAAGTACAAGATAAGGACTGGGACCAGATGTTCTATCACCTGAAATGTCCACTATATTGTCACACCATCTTGCAATCAATCAAAAATATAATAGCGAAGTCCCTAAAACTAGGGGACAGAGGGACTAAGTGTCTCTGATAACCCTCTCCAAACCACCCCCATTTTAAAGGTTAAAAGGCAGAGCTCAGGTTCCACGGATACAGAGCTTTAAACGGATAATGGAGATGGCTGACTTGCCTGCTGTACAATGACAGCTGCAAGCACTGAAACACTGTCAAATGTAAGATGTACAGTGCAGTAATATGGAATCAAAGGAAGAGCATTTTCAGAGCAGAAAGAAAATAAGATGCATTTCTTATTAGTAGCTAGAACTGGGAAATTAGCAACTTCCTCATCCTATCAACTGAGTATCTACAGAGCATAAAGCCTGTCTGATCTGTGTGAATTAATTTGGTAATTATCCTTTCTAATCTGTTAACTAATGTCTTGGCCAGGGTTTTAAAACAAAAGGAACAGGCACAACAAATGCAAAAACAAACAAACAATCAACCCTCGATCTGATAGATTTTTCCTGCTCCACTGCAAGGTGACCTCGGTAGAGGAGTGAATTAGGCAGAATGCAGGACCTTATCCAGAAAGAGAGAAATCTAACCTATTTGCAAAAACAGGGATTAGTAATTATTTAAAGGCTTTATTAACTTCTGCAGGAAATCCATCTGGCCCTGGAAATTTACCAGCTGCACAGAGGAAGGGCTGGATTAATCTCCTCAATAGCAAATTTTTTTTAAAAGATCCTAAATTAAAGTTATTTACATGGGAGAGGAAATCTTGATCCTTAAATACAAAGATACTGGAATTCCCTTTTGCTGTTGCAGATAAGGAGGTGGTTTGGGGAAACTGCTGTGGAACTGCAGTTTATGAAACAAAATCAAACTCAGGGGCACCATCAGCATGAAACTTCACCTATTTAAAACAAAAATAATACAAAGGGGTGTCTCACATATTTTTAGTCCCCTGACAATTTTTGTGGTTTTATAATCATCTTATTCTGTTCCTTTAAATATTTTTCTCCTCCCTGTTGCCCTGTGAAAGACCTACATGGAAAATAGGAAATGACTGAAACTGACTATTCAGAGTGCTACCAAATGAACAAAGTAAAACAAATTGAAAAAAAGTAGAGAAAATCCTTATTTTCTCTCTCTCAAAAGTTCCATTTTTCTTCAGTGTCAGCGTAGCAAGAGTGGATAAAATTTTTGGAAGCAGCATGACTTGCATAGATAGTGTCCCTTTAAGCGCGAGAAAGAATCTTGGTTCAGGAATATGAATAATGTATATTGGTCTAATCAGTAAAGCCTTTCATAAAAAAAATACTATGTATAATGCTAGACTTTCAAAGGAAAACCCAGGGCAATTCACATTGTCCAAGTACTCTGAACACAACACGGCTGTAAACACCCCCAAGTAACTGACTTACTGTTAAGAATTGTAATAGTTGTGAATGACCCTGCCATTTGCAGGAGTTTGTCCACATGTTTAGTTCTGCGGCAGCCATCCATTGTGCACTGTTTTCCTTAGGATTTTAAAAGATTTCTCTATCCTCTTTGTAATGCACTCCTTTGAGGGTCATTATTGCCATATGGAAACACCTCTTCTGCACTGCTCTGCTGTCTGTGTTTACCGCACTGAATTACTTTGCAATGAACATTATATGAAACAAACACACATACTTGTATAAATCTAGTTCCCTAGATTTCTGAAATGCTAGAAACCTCTCTCAAGAAAGGAAAACCTGCCTTCCACTGGCTCTCACATAACTACAGAATATGGTTTATTAATTTTAACATCCACACACAAGAATCCTGTTCATACACATTCAAAGCACCTCATGTTGCTTTCATTCTTAAGGAATTAAATGGATTTTCATGCGTTGGCATGATTTATCTTTTAAAGGCTAAGATTGGGAGCCATGCGAGTTCATTCTGGAGCTTCTCCCTGATAGCAAAGCATCATGTTTCATTAAAATCATCCATTGCTTGCTATTGCCCAAAGGGAAAACAACATATGGGAGTAAGTGGTGATCCCAATGAAAATCCATGGCAAAATTCCCCTACACTTGCAATGGCAAATAATAATAAGTGGCTCTTAATTCACATGGGATCAGGATTTCTCTCGGGATTTAAAATTCTCCTTTACATGGCACCTCTCTGTAGCCTTATCTGTTGCTAAAATTTCCTCTATCAAAACTGCATTGGCGCAGTGACATTTGCATGTCCCCAACCATTCCACCTTCCCAAATCCTATTCCTTGATCATGTTTCTTTCAAGTGGTGCAAAATATAATTGAAGTTGTTTTCCTGCATATCATGTGCATCCAGTTTTGTAAGTGTTATGCACAGCAACCTGCATGTGCAACTCCAGGAGCAAACACCACGTAACCCTAACAAAAAGCGAGGTCATTATAGCTTGATTATTGACAGCATGCACGTACAAAAAATGCCTCAGGCTACCACAGTTGTAGAAGAACAGATGAAATCAACTGTGCCAATCTGGAGGAAAGTTTGTGGGTTATGATTATAAAGAAGCCAGGTCTATTTAAACTATTATTTGAGGGACTGAGGCAGTAGAACCCAATCTGTTAGCCTGAATTTATGTTGTTTTTGTTTTCACACTTACTTCTCTGGAATGGCTAAAAAATATTCTCGTGATTGGAATGGGCTTCCATGTGGTGCATCCTGATTTGCAACCCAAGCTGCGAGCTCTACAGGGACTGAGAGAGGAAACAAGAAAGGAATTCAGAGAGCACTCTTTGCAGCCATGCCAGGGAGCCGTGTTGTGCATAGGGGCTGGAGTAATGAAGCCGATGAGAGAGCTCCATCCCATTGGCTTAGGGCAGCTACATTAATGAGTGTACACCAATGCAGCTGCATTGCTGTATCTGCACAGCTGTAAACTCTCCTAGGTAGCCAGAGCCTCAGCGTGAATAGAGTGCTAAGCGAGGTGTGGAACGGCGAAGACGGGGACAGAGCTAGTGCTGGAGATCTATGCAGCTGTTCTGACTCGGCCATTTCAAAAGTTCAGATTTTAAAATTCAGTTATATGAGATACTTCTGATATGGCGGCACATCCCCGAGAATTGTTACTAGAGGAAGCTGCAAACAACAAGTGCCGCACCGTTGGGTTTTTTTGGTATTATCATCAACATACATACAAATGACATACAAAGAAATGGGAAATTGGAAAACAAACCCAAACAGCATCAGAATCTTATTTACACTGTGACACTGGTACTGCGAACATTAAGTACTACCACAGGCCATACAAAATCATTTTCCACACCAAACCCAACTGTGGGCGTAGGTGTTGGAAGTGCTGCAGCACTCCCAGATTTTGGATCCCTGCCACCCAGGATCCTGCCGATCACCCCTGTGCCACTGCCACGCAAGGTACCAGCCACCAGGCCCACTCATATTTGTGGGCTCTGCTGCCAGTCCCAGGGTCCCACACGGCCACCGGCCGAAGGTCCCACATAGCCACTGGTCTCGGATCCCGCGTAGCCGCTGGTCCAGTTATGCAGGGTCCTGCTCGGCCCATCAGCCTCACATGTGGGCTCCCAGCTGCTGGCCCCAGCTGTAGGGGCAGTGAGGGGCACAGACATAGGTAATGGGGAATGCAGCTCAGCCCCCACACTCCAAAAACTGTTCTTGTGCCACTGACTGTGGGATGTTTACACTGTCCTTTTTGGCCACCGATTTCTGACTATGGCTACTAATTGCTTGCCTCCTTCAGAGGGCGCAGCTTTGGGAGTGCAAGTCTATCCAGAGCTCCAGGCAACCATCTATCACTCAGACTGCAAGGTGTTAGGTGCCAGGGCCTCTCTTTTGCTTTGTGTTTGTACAGCCCCAAACGCAATGGGATCCTGATGCTTAACCAGGGCACCGCAGGTTAATGCCACAATGCAAATAAGAATATCCTGTATGCTCCATGTTGTCTAACCCTGCACAGGGCAGGTCCACACAACTCTCACTGACTTCAGTGGGGCCAAGGTTTTATTACTGATGGTGTTTAGAACTGCGGTGCCTTGTCCCCACTTTGCTCTTGCCTGTGGAGCTGAGCCAGGAACAACGGAGGGAAATTTTAGATGGGTATTTCCTGGAGAAGAGCCAAGCATTAGCCCAGTTTGTGGAGGGTCCTTCCCCTTTCAGTCATGCTTTTGGAAGTAGCAGTGAGAACCTGGTTTCCAATCTGTTGTGTATAAAATTTATATCCATCTGCTACTCTATCTTCAATACTGGAGGCCAAGGGCCTCATTACTAGCACTCATTTTCTGCGTCCTAGAGTAAATCAGAGTTTCCCCCCTCCCTTTTCCATACTATGCCCCCTTCTCTGCACCAAGGCCTCCTGGGACTGCTCCTCCCATTTATCAATATGGGAAAGGCAGAGTCCTCACAGGCCCAAGGACCTCTTAATGACACCCAAGCTGAGAACCCTTCATACGGACCAAGCCTTACAGATGGCCCACAGTGACGGTCAGCAACAGGTCCTGCCAGCTGCCAGCAATGGCTAGTGCCTAAAGCAGGCTCAGGGCAGTGCAGTGCTGCAGTCAGGTGACATGTGGGTGGTCTGGCAGCCAAGAGGTCAGGCAGCCTTAGAGCCATTCCCAGGGTGCTGGCAGGAATTCTTGCAGGAGGGCGGGGGCGAAAAGGGGGAGTCAAGAGCCAGGAGATCCAATCCAAGGAGGTGGGTTGGTGGCACCAGTAAGCAAGGTCAGGCAAGGCGCCAGGACAGGGTCAAATCAGATATCAACAAGTGGGCATGGCCTGTTGCTCAGACAACTTCCTCTGATTCTTGAGGCCTTTATATAGAGCAGGTATCCAATGAGAATGCTGCCTACCCAACCAATTGAGGGCCTGGGGCACAGCTGCTGTAGACCGGGGTCGGCAACCCCCAGCACGCAAGCCGATTTTCACTGGCACGGGGGGTAGGAGCTCAGCCCCACTCTTCCCTCTTTCTCCCCGCATGGAGCGGGGAGCTCGTACTGCCCCTCACCTGCACAGCTGCAGCAACAGCTCTAGCTTCCGCTTGGGGAGAAAGAGGCGCACACGCGCCCCTGGGGCTGCCCCTGCTCGGCCTGGGTGTGCAGCTAAGGGATTAATTCTCCCCTTCTTCCCCTCCCCCCGGCTGCAGGCTCTGCTTCCTGCTTCGGAAGGGGGCGGGGCAGGGCGGCCAGTCACACGTGGCGTGCTGAGGCCTGAGCTGCTGCACTGCTCCCCATGAGCTGTGTGCGGGGGTGGGGATCCCCTTCCCCAGCGCCCTGCTGCACCCGGCCAGGCTGGATCCATCCCCGAGCAGTCCCAGCCTCTGCCAGCCCTAGCAGCGGAGCCGCAGCCTGCAGGCAAAGGGCTGGGCTGGGCAGGGAAGAGACTCTGCCCGCCCTCCCCGCCTCTCCCTGCCCCAGCGCTGTTCCCAGGGGTCTGCGAGTGGCAGGGCCGCGGCACTGGCATGTGAAGGCAGGGGGGCATAAAGGAGGATAGGGGCAGAATGGGAGGGGGCAGGGGTTGCACTGAGGGACATGGGGTGATGTTGGGGATCAGGCTGGGGGGGGGGATCATGGGGCTGAGAGAAGATGTGAGGGAGGAATACAATTTTACTTTGCAAAAGTTTCACTTTCCTTTACTCCCCACTTCTTTGCCTCCCTCCCCAACTAGCTATTTGGCTACATTCTCACTCTTCCACCTTTTCTGTGTTACTCCCCCAACCCTCCCGCCCCCAAATTCCCTCTTGTATCCCCACCCCACCCCACCCCCTCTTCTGCCACCAAATTCCCTTCCAGACCCTGCCCTCCTCAGCCTGTCCAGCAACCCAACTCCTGCCAGACCCTGCATTCCTATCCCACTCGCTGGCAGCCCTGTCCTGCATGTTGAGCCCCTCATTTTTGTTCCCACCCCAGAGCCTAAGGGGGTCCACAAAATCCATTAGCTCTGGAACCCCAGAAGAGTAAATCTGGCCTATGGGATGCCCTGAACCTCAGTCCTCCCTATTCCTTCCCCTCACCCTGTGGGGGCTAGAGTGCCAGAGGAGTGAGGTGTCACAGTTGGGGGGCACATCAGTGAGGGCTGGGGGTTTAGGGAGGAGGATTTTTTTTTTTTTTTTTTTTTGCTTCTCACTTATGTGGTCCCCAACTGATTTTTCTGTGGGTCAGTGACCCCTGACCCAATAAAGGTTCCCCACCTCTGCCATAAATAAAGAAAACATTGAAACCTTTTGTGTTGGACATAATGTTTTACTTTATTTAAAATGAAGTTTGATAAACATAAGTTAAAATGCTTAATCTATTTAATAATTTAAAGTAAACCATTCTCCCCAGCTGCAATACTAGCAAAATGGCTGGGGCATAATTATGTAATTAAGGGTGAGTTTTAATTAGCAACTGGTAGTCCGTGGAAAAAGTTTGCATTGATCCAGGTGGTCCACAGGGCATGCGGCGGAGAGAGCCCCTCCCCTCCTCCCGGGAGAGCAGCACGGCCCGGGGTAGGAGGGTTAAATCTTGGCATGCCTCTTTGGAGAGGTTGCTGACCCCTGCTGTAGACCATTAGCATGAAGACCAGTGGTCAGGAGCAGAAGATCAACACACCACAGTAGTGTAGCAAGTAGTGCTGCCATCTGTGGACCTACTGGACCTGAGTTCCCACCACTGAAATATGTTAAATGATGTCAGTTGAGCTGCTGACATAGGCAGGACCAAACCTTTAGAAAGCAGAACAAAGCATTGTCTATGCTAGAATTTCTGTAAGAAGTCTCGCTGTAGCCAACATTGGTTTAAACTCCAGCGGTGTTAACACAGCTAGGAGCAGCCATACAGAGGCAGTTCTTCAGCACCTAATGCCCTTGTCAGCACAACAGCAGTTAGACTTGATAGGCCTCTTTCAGCAGATGCCCACATTTCTCCCTCCTATTTAGTAAATGCACTTTGGATTACTTCATCCCAGATGTGTTAGTTTTCCTAGAAGAATCTAATTGCATTTCTTTCCCTATTTTCTAATCCTGCTAGGTCCCTCTGTATTATTACTCTTCCCTTCCTGAGGCTCACATCTCCCAATTTATCTTCAAATGTCATTAGTGGGTTGTTTACTCCCTCTTTCAGATCATTAACGAAGATGTTACAGAAGACCAATCTAACTACTGAGCCCCCAGCTTCATCCAGCCCTCTGATACATTGCTGCTTATCATTAACATTTGTTTACTGTCTTTTATCCAGTTTTCAATCCACCTGATACTGTTCCAACCCAAACCAATTTCAATTAATTTTCAGGTTAGAATCCAAATATGTATCCATGTTCTTCTCTGTTGCCTACATCTATTAATTTTGTAACTATCAAAAGAGCAATAACGTCTGCTGAGATCTATTGCATATGAATCTGTTGCCCTACAGCTTCCTACAGTTCTCTTCCTGCTCCCCCCTTTTTATTATTTAGTCCATTATTTTACTAGCAGTTATATATTCAGAACACCAATTGCTAGGCTCACTCTGCTCTCCTTTTAAAGGTCAGTACTGTCTTTGCTCTAAGTCAGCCTTTCAGTACCTCCCCCCTTGTCCATTCTCCCTCTCAACAACAGTGGTACAGTAAAAAGGTTAGCTACATTCTAGACTACCCTTTGGGGTAAGTGGCATCTGGGGCTGCTTAGCTACCATGTCCACTTTTTCTATGTACCCCCTTTACCTATCTGTTATTAACAGCAATGACACCAGTCTGCTTTCCTCACCAGTTGTTCACTTCACTTCTTTTTTTTTAAACTACAAAAAAGTTTGGTAACTCCATTGCGTCACTCAGTTTAATCTCCTCCTGTATTACTGAACCTTCCTTCATCCTCACACTATTTTTTCATATGATGTGTTTGTAAAAGCCCTCTTAACCCCCTGGGCTACTCTGTGTTCATTTGGCTCTTAGATCTCTTACCTTTCTTCCAGTATGCTTTACCGAAATATTCCTGCCTCATTGTCTGCCTCCCTTTCCACTTCCACCACAGGATGATTGGGGGAGAGGGGTTGTATAATCTGAGATTGTTGAGCAGCCCCTTATGTAATCAGCATGACTGCTTCTTATTTCCTTACATTTTTCTTTTCCAGAATGAGTGTTGTCTATGCCCTCTTATATCAGTGTATTCTAGACTTTTTCAGCTTTTCCCATGCTTATGGGTTTTAATACTCACACCCAACTGCACCTTACATGCTGGATTTCTAACATCCCTGACATCTGTTCTGTGCATCTGCCTGACACAGCTGAATTCAAGGAGCACATGGTCTCTGATTCCAAGCTTTCATATTACATGTACATTTTCAGTCAGTTCCTCCCCATGAGTAAGGAGCAGCAAAGCCTAATGAAGATCAAATGAAGCAAGTGACCTGTGTGGTGGAGTGGATCCGTGCCTAAAGTGTGAAAGAGGATGTTACAGAGAGGCAGGAGAGGTAAAGGGCTTACAAACATGAGAGAAGACTCAAAGGGGAGTACCGGATGGGAGCAAAATGAAAGCATGCAACCAATTCCTGAAAGTGGAGACAAGGATTGCGGGGAGGAGACCGATGGCATAAATTCCTAGAGAACAAGACAATACAGAGACACTGGCTAAAGTGAAAAAAAGAGCAAAGGAGTCAGAAGCAAACGTTGCTGCCACATCACGAGAAAAGAAGAGAAGGCTGTGATACGAGAGGGGAAAGAGGTTCTGATGGGGAGAGACTTAAGGTTCAATAAGCCAGGCAAGGGGAGAGAAAGAGGGAGAGCAGGACAAGGGAAGACACTTCCTACATGTTTGTATAGTGCCTAGCATAGTGAGGCCCCAATCCCACTGAGACCTCTAGACATTAGTATTTAAGTGCATTACCACTGATATGGGAGAAGGGCAGCTCAGAATACAGCCCATGTTGCAAGGAACAGGATGAAGGGAAAAACTGTGTGGCCAGGTCTGGGACACCTGGTACCATAAATGAGGAGAAAGAGAAAAGAGAAAGGTGTGCTGAGGATTTGTAGGGAGAGAGTTGCAGGTGTAGGGGCAGCAAAGGAAGGAAGAGAGGCGAGTGGTGGGGTAGGGAGGGAGAGGACCAAGACACAGCAATGGTGGAGAGCAGGAAGCATGGTGAGGTGAGGAATCAATAGGGCAGTTAATGGTAAGCACTAATACGGCAATGATGCCGAGGAATCAATGTGGCAATTAATAGTTAAACTAGCTGCAATGAATAAGCAGTGGAACTCCAGGCCGAGTAAGTTGGAAGCAAAGGATGAAAGCTGGCAGGAGTTAATAAAATGAAAGACAAAGAGCAGGCTGCGTGTCTGAGGAAGTTCCAGTAGTGTCATGCACTGCTGGTGCTGAGCACAGGGGCCAAGGACTGGAGAGGTGAGACAGAGCCTGCAGGCTGAGCAGGGACTCCTAGGAGGATAGGGAAAGCATGTGGAGAATTTTTACAAGGGACAATTCATTGTTATTGAATTTCCCTACATGTTTAGACTCCAGCTTAAACACTCTATTAGCAGCAATCTGGCAGAATGTTGTGACGAAATTGGAGCTGCTCTGGAATAATTTATGAATACTGCATGTTGACCTGATTATTAGGATGTTTGCTGGTTTAGTTTAATAAAGAAAAAAAACAAGCAGGAAGGAAACAAAATGGCTCAAGATAAGCCACTTCTCTGTGAACACTTGAGTACTGGTAAGAAATAAGGCAAGGAAAGGAGAAGACAGACACACCAGAGACCAAAGGGAATATAGTACTTTAAATGGGGACTCTCACAAGAGAGAGGGGAGATTTGTTCGGGGGAACCATCCTGAAATACACCACTCTGCACGGGTGTTTAAAAATGTGAAGACTGCCTAGGTTACCACCAGAGAATGATAAACTTTCAGGTAAGACAGAGCTGCATGAAGTCTTGTTTTAAAATCTGTCTTCTCTTGTGCTTTGTTCCCACTATGTTAAACAAACAAGAGTTTGGTTTAAGAATCTGCCTGGTCATGCTCTTCCTGACCTCAGACTCCCAAAGGGATTGTGGGTGACAACCTGCTAGTTACAGAGGGTCCATGCAGAGAGTAGTGCAGCACAGGTTCCGGGCTAAGAGCAGGGTAACTGAATTTGCTCAGCATGACAGGTAAAGACATTAGGGCTGACACCTGGGAAGGTGTCCTTAGAGAGACCAGGAACAGCATACAGATAACAGGTAGGCCTGTAAGCACAACAAAAGGCATAATCTAGCGGTGTCTTGGTTCCCCATCCTTAATGAATATTTCACTTGCTTTGAAAATGAAAAGGGCTAAAGGACTCATTACAGAAGCAGTCAACAAACTCTGCATAAATCTCTCCTGGTTAGTATACAAAATACAAGAAATGGGGCCACGTTCGTTTGCGTGTACACCTCACAGGTTTTGTGCATCCAACATCTGTGCGCGTTTCCTAGTCGGATTTTACATGCTTCTCTACCAGTTGCTTTCCACGCTCTGCATTTCTTAAAAGGGACAATGAAGGCCCAGTGCTTCAGCTTTGTTTGAAAAGGCACGAAAGCCCCAAATTAATGAAATGATCTCATGAAAATGAACTAAAACCAATGACATTTACACCTGCACCGTCTAACAGGGTAGCTGCCCCATTAAATGAAACTGGACTCAGCACTCCTGTTCCAGTCCAGGGGCTCCCAGTTAGGCCTTTTAAGAGAGCAGGGCAGGGCAGATCCTGGGGGGCTGTCAAAGGTCAGTGAGAGGGGCAGTAAAGACGTGCTACCAGACCCAGACTGTGGATCCTGGGAGAGGGCTAAAAGCAGGAGGTGTAGCAGAAGTAGATGCCTGCTGACTGCACATCAGAGAGCCAGATCCAAGGGCCAGAAGGAAGGAGGAGCCACAGAGGTGTGTACCTGCTGCCATCTCCTTGCCAAGTAGCTAGACTCTGAGGAAAAGTGAGAGGGCCCAGGGGAGAGAAGAAGGCTCCCTAGCAAGGATGCTCTCAGCAGAGAACCACTGGAAGTTAGAACATAAGAACGGCCGTACCGGGTCAGACCAAAGGTCCATCTAGCCCAGTATCCTGTCTGCCGACAGTGGCCAGCACCAGGTGCCCCAGAGGGGGTGGACCGAAGACAATGATCAAGCAATTTGTCTCCTGCCATCCTCTCCAGCCTCTGACAAACAGAGGCCAAGGTCACCATTTTATCCCCTGGCTAATAGCCTTTTATGGACCTAACCTCCATGAAATTATCTAGCTTCTCTTTAAACTCTGTTATAGTCCCAGCCTTCACAGCCTCCTCTGGCAAGGAGTTCCACAGGCTGACTACACGCTGTGTGAAGAAGAACTTTCTTTTATTAGTTTTAAACCTGCTACCCATTAATTTCATTTGGTGTCCTCTAGTTCTTCTATTTAGGAACTAATAAATAACTTTTCTTTATCGGCCCTCCACACCACTCATGATTTTATACACCTCTATCATATCCCCTCAGTCTCCTCTTTTCTAAACTGAAAAGTCCCAGTCGCTTAACCTCTCCTCATATGGGACCTGCCAAACCCCTAATCATTTTAGTTGCCCTTTCTGAACCCTTTCCAAGGCCAAAATATCTTTTTGAGGTGAGAGAGACCACATCTGTACACAGTATTCAAGATGTGGGCGTACCATAGTTTTATACAGAGGCAGTAAGATATTCTGGGTCTTATTTTCTATCCCTTTCTTAATAATTCCTAGCATCCTATTTGCCTTTTTGACCGCCGCTGCACAGGTGTGTGGAAGTTTTCAGAGAACTGTCCACTAACTCCAAGATCTCTTTCCTGATTTGTCGTAGCCAAATTAGCCCCCATCATACTCACGATAGTTGGGGTTATTTTTCCCGATGTGCATTACTTTACACTTATCCACATTAAATTTCATTTGCCATTTTGTTGCCCAATCACTCAGTTTGGTGAGATCTTCTTGGAGTCCCTTACAGTCTGCTTCTGTCTTGACTATCCTAAACAGTTTGGTATCATCTGCAAACTTTACCACCTCACTGCTTACCCTTTCTCCAGATCATTTATGAATAAGTTGAACAGGATTGGTCCTAGGACTGACCCTTGGGAGACACCACTAGTTACCCCTCTCCATTCTGAAAATTTACCATTTATTCCTACCCTTTGTTTCCTGTCTTTTAACCAGTTCTCAATCCAAGAAAGGACCTTCCTCTTATCCCATGGCCATGTAATTTACACAAGAGCCTTTGGTGAGGGACCTTGTCAAAGGCTTTCTGGAAATCTAAGTATACTATATCTACTGGATCCCCTTGTCCGCATGTTTGTTAACCCCTTCAAAGAACTCTAATAGATTAGTAAGACAGGATTTCCTTTACAGAAACCATGTTGACTTTTGTCCAACAAATTATGTTCTTCTACATGCTTCACAATTTTATTCTTTACTATTGTTTCGACTAATTTGCCAGGTACGAAGTTAGACTTACCGGTCTGTAATTGCCCGGATCGCCTCTAGAGCCCTTTTTAAATATTGGTGTCACGTTGGCTACCTTCCAGTCATTAGGTACGGAAGCCGATTTAAGGAATAGGTTACAAACCACAGATAATAGTTCAGCAATTTCCCATTTGAGTTCTTTTAGAACCCTTGATGAATGCCATCCGGTCCCGGAGATTTGTTAACATTAAGTTTTTCTATTTGTTCCAAAACCTCCTCTAATGACACTTCAATCCGGGATAGTTCCTCAGATTCATTACCCACAAAGGACGGTGCAGATTTGGGAATCTCCCAACGTCCTCAGCCGTGAAGACTGAAGCAAAGAAATCATTTAGTTTCTCCGCAATGGCTTTATCGTCCTTGATTGCGCCTTTATAGTTCGATCGTCTAGGGGACCCACAGGTTTTTTAGCAGGCTTCCTGCTTCTAATGTACTTAAAAACATTTTGTTATTTCTTTTGAGTTTTGGCTAGCTGTTCCTCAAAATCTTTTTGCTTTTCTTATTACATTTTTACACTTGATTTGACAGTGTTTATGTTCCTTTCTATTTATCTCACTAGGATTGGACTTCCACTTCTTAAAAGATGCCTTTTGTCCTCACTGCTTCTTTTACATGGTGGTTAAGCCAATGACTCTTTTTAGGTCTCTTGCTATGTTTTTTAATTTGGGGTATACATTTAAGTTGGGCCTCTATTATGGTGTCTTTAAAAGTTTCCATGCAGCTTGCAGGATTTGGCTCTAGTCACTGTGCCTTTTAATTTCTGTTTAACTAACCTCCTCATTTTTGTGTAATTCCCTTTTGAAATTAAATGCCAGGGTGCTGGTCTGCTGAGGTGTTCTTCCCACCACAGGAATGTTGAATGTTATTATATTATGGTCACTATTCCCAAGCGGTCCTGTAACGGTTATTTCCTGGACCTGATCCTGCGCTCCACTCAGGACTAAATCGAGAATTGCCTTTCCCCTTGTGGGTTCCTGCACCAGCTGCTCCAAGAAGCAGTCATTTAAGCCATTAAGAAATTTTATCTCCGCTTCTCTTCCTGAGGTGACATGTATCCAGTCAATATGGGGTAATTAAAATCCCCATTATTATAGAGTTCTTTATTTTGGTAGCCTCTCTAATCTCCCTCAGCATTTCAATGTCAGTATCCCTGTCCTGGTCAGGTGGTCGGTAATATATCCCTACTGCTAATTTCTTATTTTTGGAGCATGGAATGACTATCCATAGCGATTCTATTGAACATGTTGATTCATTTAATATTTTTATTTCATTTGATTCTACATTATCTTTCACATACAGTGCCACTCCGCCACCCACCCGGCCTGCTCTATCCTTTCGATATATTTTATATCCCGGTATGATTGTGTCCCACAGATTTTCCTCATTCCACCAGGTTTCAGTGATGCCTATTATGTCAATCTCCTCATTTAATACTAGGTACTCTAGTTCACCCATCTTATTAGTCAGACTCCTAGCATTTGTGTAGAAGCACTTTAAAAATTTGCCACTGCTTATCTGTCTGCCCTTCCCTGATGCATTGGATTCCTTTGTACGTGGTTGTTTGTCTGCTCTGGCCCATGGTTTGCCCTCTCCCCTCCTCTCTTTCTGACTACAGCTTAGAGAATCTCTATCAATGGATTCTCCTCTAAGAGAAGTCTCCCTCCGATTTACGTGCATCTCCACACCAATCGGCTTTCCCCCATCTCTCAGTTTAAAAACTGCTCTACGGCCTTTTAATGTTTAGTGCCAGCAGTCTGGTTCCACCCTGGTTTAGGTGGAGCCCATCCTTCCTGTATAGGCTCCCCTCTCCCAAAAGTGTCCCCAGTTCCTAATAAATCCAAACCCCTCTTCCCTACACCATCGTCTCATCCACGCATTGAGATTCTGAATCTCTGCCTGCCTACCTGGCCCTGCGCGTGGAACTGGAAGCATTTCCGAGAATGCCACCATAGAGGTCCTGGATTTCAGTCTCTTTCCTAGCAGCCTAAATTTGGCCTCCAGGACATCTTTCCTACCCTTCCCTACGTCATTGGTACCTACATGTACCACGACCACCGGCTCCTCCCCAGCACTACACATAAGTCTATCTAGATGCCTCGAGAGATCCGCAACCTTCGCACCAGGCAGGCAAGTGACCATACGGTTCTCCCGGTCATCACAAACCCAACTATCTATGTTTCTAACGATCGAATCACCCACTACTAACACCTGCCTCTTCCGAACTGGCATTCCTCCCTCAGAGGTATCCTCAGTGCGAGAGGATACCGCAACATCCTCTGGGAGGAGGGTCCCAACTATGGGATGGTTTCCTCTGCTCCCATTGAATGCTCTGTTCCTTGAGACTTTCATCCTCCTTAAGAGCACTGGGGCTCTCAGACTGGAGGTGGGACAGTACTACAGTGTCCCGGAAAGTCTCATCCACATATCTCTACCTCCCTTAGCTCCTCCAGTTCAGCCACCCTGGCCTCCAAAGCCCGAACTCGGTCTCTGAGGGTCAGGAGCTCTGCAACGGGTGCACACATACGCCACCCGCCCACAGGGCAGGTAATCATACATGTTACACTCGATGCAATAAACAGGATAGCCCCCACTCTGCTGCTGGGCTTCTGTCTCCATTTTTCTAATGAATAAGTTTAAGTATAAACTGGGATTCTTTTTAAACCTCTGGAATATAGATTATTATAAGAGTTATGTTTTAAAGAAGGCCAGAAGTCACTAGTGCCCTCTAACCTTCCCCTCTAAACTCCCTCTCCAAACTCCCTGTTAGCAGTTCCTGTTCACAAGCTCCCTGGTCGCTGAGTCACAGGCTTATATAGCTCTGGTAGCCCCTTCCCCTGACTGAGGCTCAGCCAATTAACAGAGGCTTCTAGATTTCAAACCTTTTAGAAGCTCCTTCAAGCAAACAAACCAACCAACCAAACAGACAAACACAAGCTCAGCACACAGCAAATAACTCCCCCACACACAAACACACACTCCAGACAGCCACTTACCAAGTTATCGCCAAGAAGAGCAGGGCTGCACCCCAGCAGGAAGGGCTGGGCCAGCTTTCCTGGCAGAGAGATGAAGGTGTGGCAGAAGACACCAGGACATGGTGAGAACAAAGTCAGGTTTTAAAGACCACACACACATCGGGGTGATATGGACTATGTTTTGGGGCTTTTGCTCATAGTCTATGTGCACTAAAAGTTATCAAAAGATAGCAGACTATGTCCATAGACTAGAGCAGAGATTTTGCTGACACAGTTTAGGAAGGCAGCAAGCCGGACCCTGGAATTGAAAAGGTTGAGAAACATTGGACTAGAGGATAAACTCATATGGAGTTCCTGGAGACACAAGAGAGAAACGAAGGCAAGAGGCTACCAGGAGCAAGCCACCTGTTGATAGCCCTCACTTTGGGATCCCCAGACACACTCGCACCACAACTAATGTATTATAATCAAAAAATGAAACTGCTTGTTTCTTCCATTGTACAGTTCGCAACTGTGGAGTGCAAAGTGTAAATGGGCAGCACAACATTAGTTAAGTATGATTTTGATTGTTTGAAATACAGTGCTATGCTTGTAAGTGTTTAGTAGCTGTATAACTCCATGTCAGGCTACAGAACCCTTTAGAGCAGGTGTCTCAAACTCAATTTAACTTAGAGCCAGTGCCAGTCCTCAAATCTTACTAGTGGACCAGCAGGCACCCCCCTCTGGCAGTGGCTCCCGAAAAGGAAGTGGATCTCAGTGCATCCCACAGAGGCTAGAGCAGCTTCTGGCTGCTAGCTCCATGCTGTTGCAGGCACGTCCCTGTGGCCCAGGTGAAGTGTGTACAGAGCTATCCCATTGATAGGCCACCGGGGTGAAGTGGAGCAACCAGTCTGGCCTGGGAGATGGCAGCAGAGCAGAGCAGCAGGGCCAGATTAAGCTTTTCGTAGGCCCTAGGCGCACTCATAATTGTAGGCCCTTAAATGAGACTATATAGTAATATATGAGGGTATGTCTACACATGCACCTTCTTTTGAGAGAGGGATACAAATGAAGACATTCGAGATTGCAAATGAAGCCAGGATTTAAATATCCCATGCTTCATTTGCATAATCATGTTATGGCGCTATTTCGAAATAGAGCTATTTTGAAATAACAGACGTTGTTAAGATGCGGTTATTTCAAGAGAAAACCCTTCTCTCGAAATAACCCTTATTCCTCATACAATGAGGTTTACCAGTTATTTCAAGAGAAGGGTTTTCTCTCGAAATAACCGCCTTAACAGTGTCTGCTATTTCTAAATAGCGCTATTTTGAAATAGCGCCATAATGCGATTATGCAAATGAAGTGTGGGATATTTAAATCCCGGCTTTATTTGCAATTTCAAATGTCTTCATTTGCATCCCTCTCTTGAAAGAGGGTGCAAATATAGACATACCCTAAGGGAAAAATGCCTTATCACCTATACACCTAATATCACCCACTTGAATTTTCGCTCTTGAAAGTGGGACACCATGTGAGAAATTCATGGTACTTCATTCTAAAACAACAGCCATTTTGTTGAATATTACAATTATCAGTTAGGATTCGCCTGATAGTTAATTGGCTGATAAGGAGAAAAGTAAGGTGATGTTGCCGCCACTATGACTGCAAAATCCACAGAGCAATGCATTGTGCTACAGAGCTGATAACTTGGCAACATTGTGTCTCAAGATAGGTTCAACGTCATTTACGAAGTAATAGTACATTGGCTGATGCTGGCCAGGCATTTCCGCCAGAAACAGTGTTTCGTAGTAACCTCGGGATTCTGAAACACAAATGTGAAATTCAAACACGGTAGTAATAAGCAGTGTTCCCTCTAATATTTTCCATCCTTGGTCGGGTTGAATTTTCTTATGTGCAATACAAACAAAAAAACCTAGATATAAGTCTGTATTTTAAACAGCTCATAGGTATGGAAGACAAACATTTTAAAACAAGGGAGAGTTATTAAGGAGCAATGGTTATGATGTTTATTTAATATCAAATAAAAGCAAAATTAACACTACCCTGGAACTACATGTATTTTATCATCAAGCTAGTAAACACACCAAAACGTGTATTATCCAAACACAGATCAGCTTTAAGATGCTAAAGCAATCTATGAGTCAACTAGAAACAGTCATGCTCTCCTTTCAAATATTAATACAGTATTTACTTACACTGGAAGGGAGAGAAAAAGGCATGCACTCAGGCTTTTATACAGTTTCTCTGGGATGTCAACTCTTAATTTGATTAATACTGCACAAATATAGCACAGTAAAAATAAGTCATAAAAGCAACACAGAAAGCAAATAAAGCCACATATGTGAAAATAGGAAAGGAAGTAAAACATCGGGTGGTTGGTGATGGGTATTTTAAATGAATGTTTAGGATCACTATGCAAGTGAAACAGAGCCCTGTAAACACAGGTAAAAGTTATCCTTGTTTGAAACTCTCTCATTGTGTGTGTCACCAACTCAAAGAATAGAAGCTCCGGAGCAGCACTTTAACACATGGCTTCAGAGCTTGTAGACAAATCCATTTTTTAAAGAGCTTGTAAATACAGTCTGCACCCTACAACACACCTGGCATCACCCCTAGCATGCCCATTGACTCATAAGAGCCAGAACTATACCAAATAGAAAAGATCTGGCCTTAATGTCCCTCCCCAAACAAATTCTAAAATATAATGGAAATCACTTGTCTGGAACGTAATAGAGATGTAGCCGTGTTAGTCTGGTCTAGCTGAAACAAAAGACAGAACTATGTAGCACTTTAAAGACTAACAAGATGGTTTATTAGGTGATGAGCTTTTGTGGGCTGATCTGAGGAAGTGGGTCTGGCCCACGAAAGCTCATCACCTAATAAACCATCTTGTTAGTCTTTAAAGTGCTACATAGTCCTGTTTTTTGTTTCAGCTAGGCGAGACTAACACGGCTACATTTCTATTACTATTCAACCCTCTTTATTTGTCTGCTCTGGATCTGTCTCCCTCCAAACAAACTAATTTTTAGTTCAAGCTAACATCTCCAGGCAGACTGCCTCCTGTTAACAAACTCAACACGGCCAAAAGCAAGTTCTTTATCTTTCCCTCCTGATACAGGGTGAAAAATATTTTGGTCTAGAACTGCTGAGGAGTCAGTTTTGTGTTTGCTCTACAAGTCTAAGTGTGGGTGCTACAATATTCTTTCTCCCATCATATTTTCCTAGAATATTTAAGATCTTGTAATTATGTCACCAATCAGTTGGTAATTAATACCAATCCTTCCTCACTCCAGCCTCAACAAGAAAAGGGATGATATATTTGACTAAGCTCCCTCTGATGCAGTGGGAACTGGCGTGAGTGGAGACTGCTTCAGTCCCCACTCGCGCCATTTCCCTGCTGCGCCTCTGCCTCCCATGCCTCCCATGGAGACAGTGCTGGGGGGAATCAGCTTTTATGAGGACTCCCTCTAGCACCAGCTCCTGCTCCCCCACCCCCTTGCTGCCTCTCTCTAATAGAGGCAGTGAGGCGGGGGAAGGAAGCAAATAGTCGAGTCACTACTTCACTCTCCAATAAGCTTAGGCTTATCAGGTAGTCGACTAGTCAACTTGTCACTTACATCCCTACCCAAGACACCACAGTCTTTAGAAACTCTTGACTGTTTTCTGCACTGAGGAATGAAACATTTTCTCCTATGTTCTCTGTGAATATTGATGGAACTGCCAGTCCTCCAGTCACACTGAGAGACCCAGCTTAGCCTCTGCTATGAAGCTTTTTCCTGGACACTGGGATAGGGAAGGACCTATTTGGCCATTGCCTGAATGCACAGACTGCAGAATGACAGTGGAACATATATTGAAAGAACAAAAGGTAGATTGAGGAGCCAGATGTCGAGGCTTGAAAATTATGAGCAATACCTGACTTAAGATAGCTGCTTGCTGCATTTTGCACAACATTTGTGAGAGCAGGAGGGAGATCTTTGTGGCTGGATCAGAGGAGGAGGCTGGCAGACTTCCTGAACACTACGAATAGCTAGAGAGAGGGCTCTCTGAAATGCTGCAACAACTCATGGGTACAGAGTCGGGGTGTGTGTGTTCATTCTCAGAGGAGAGGGACCACTTGTGAACAATGGATAGATTTTTGCATAAGATGTTATTCGGGACTACTACACATGTGTTAATGTGAATGTGCAATGCTTCATGTGGAGATTTTAGTACTGCGTACGTGAGGATTGCATTTTAGTGCATGTGTGGAGTTTATCACAGCAAGGGCATTTTAATTAATTGTTCAAGATGCAGAACCATGAATGCAAAGAAATTTTCAATTAATTTTTAATAAATAACAGTGAATGCACCAATTTAAACAGGATGAGCAGTAAAAACATTATTGTATATGCATAACAATGGGCAAAGATAAAGCTGATTAAAAACACAAAAACCAAGTGAAATGTGCAGAAAAGTTTGTGCTTTCTCAAGGTCACAAATTACTGAATACAGGAGGCTCAAAAAAGCTCTCTGAATCTTGGGGCATGGGGTGTTGACAGAAGGACATCTCCCATGTGGGTAAGAGAGCTAAGGGGGATTGGCCATTGTACATGGTTTTTTGGTCCTGTGGCACAGAATGCCTAGAAAAGGATCTGCTTCTGGGAATTGGTACTTCCATGCTAGGGATGTTAACCAGTTAAGGCTCATTGGTATGCTACTGGATAACCAGCTCTTGTCAGTTAACTCCAGTGGCAGCCAGCCACATTGGGCCACAGCAGCCCTGGCAAAAGAGCTTGCATTGCCAGGCAATCTTCATGGCACATTTGAGCACTCTCTTTGCCATAACGTAAGTTCTTTTGTTAACACCTGCATACAGCACATTGCCACAGAAATAGAGTTCTGCAGTAACCTTAAAGGGCCTAAAAATATTTTTTAAATATTTGCATAGCATGACTTCCTGTGCCTTTTCTTTTCTATAATTGCCATAACAATTAAAGTGTCTTTCCTTCAAACCATTGTCTCCTTGTTAACCAACTGTGTATCACTATCCTGGCTGCAGTAGAGGGGGGGGGGAGGGTTAATATAGCAATGTAAGCTACTAGTCGACTATCCACTAAGCATATGCTCGACTAGTCTACTAGTGACTCAACTAGTCGCTCCTCCCCCGTTGTTGCCTCTATCAGAGAGAGGCAGCAAGGGAGGAAAGCAGGAGCTGGTGCTGAGGGGAGACGGCTTAAAAGCCTGTTTCTGGGGGAGGGGAGAGCCAGGGGTGCAGCAGGGAACTGGAGGCATTTCTGCCTTTGAAATGTAGCAAGAGGTGGCAGGGTTCTTACCACATTTCAAAGGTGGGACGCGCCCTTATCGACTAATTGAGTAGTCAATGGAAATTCCATCAGCTATTTGATTAGTTGATTAATCTAAATTTAATATCCCTAGGTCAATGAGGCTGGAGAGAGTATAATAAACACCACCATAGAGGGCTGGGGGGGCAGCAAGCTTAAATACAGTTGTGTGTTTGAGGGAAAAAGAGGATGCAGAATTTGTATACTCTCTGGAGTGGCTGCCATTTGAGCAACACATGAGGGGAGGATAAAAGCCCAGGTAGTGGAGAGACCAACATAGTAGTACCCTGATGGCATCCAGAATAAAATTGTTTTAATTCCCCCAAATAGCTACCCTATTATCACATAAAACTTCCCTAAAGTGGCCCTACGCCGTTTGGTGTCCAATGTTACCCTTGTGGTTCCTCCAGCTGTGATTCAAGGAGTCTCAGGATTGTGTCTGCTTTTTGGTTTACTGGGTCAACAAGATCCAGGATTTGGGAATCAATCTTCTCCTGATTTGCACCCAGGGGATTTAGTTGGTGGAGTCCACAAAACATACTGGTTTAGTGGCAGGATTTCACCAAAATATATGGTTCAGAGCTTCACACCTCATAGAACCTCTCCAAGAGGTCCTATTATTGTCCTTCACACTTCAGTAACACAACCGCAGTGCCGGTCCCTTAGTGTAACATTGGGTTAAGCCCTGGTGGTACTTCCTCTCATTCATTTGTTCAGATAGCTGCTTTCATGTTTGTGCACAGCAGAGATTAGAATTCAGATGTGCCTGTACACACACACCCTCCCCACAAGGCAATGAAATCAGGAACCTCAACATGGGCACATCTACATGGCAGGGCAAAAGTCGAATTCAGCTACGCAACTTGAGCTACATCAGTTGTGTAGCTGAAATCAAAATAGCTTAACTCGGCTTTGAGTGCTGTCTACACAGCAGGAAGTTGAAGGAAGAACCCTCTTCCTTCAACTTCCCTTACTCCTCATACACTGAGGGTTACAGGAGTCGGAGTAAGAAGTCCTCCAGCTCACCATTATTTTGAATTAATGGCTTGCCGTGTAGACACACTCTTTGTTATTTCGGAATAATATCACTTATTGTGAAATAACGCCACTGTGTAGACGTACCCCATGAGACCGTGCTGAAGCACAAGGCAAGGCAGATCAATAATCTCACACAGGTTTGTGAACTTCTCACTAGCCAGAGTTGCAGAGGACAGCCAGTGAGGATGACCCTGAGGCAGTGCAGAATCCCCAAGACGACCCAGGTAGCTGACAAAGGAAGGTGAGATACTACAGTAAGGGCTTATGTGCAACAGTTCCTTCAGAATGGGGGTGCATCCACAGCTACTAATGTAAACCCATCACATATCTCCTTGAACCTGCTTCCAAAGTGGGTTTAATAACGTGTGTTAATGACAAATGTTTCATTGAAGTAATTCCATTTAACCCACAACAAACTTCAGGCACAGATAAACCCTCAGAGATGCATCCAAGGTCACACAGGAACTCTGTGGTGGATCAGGCACTTGAACCCTGGTCTTCAGAGTCCCACGATACCACCCAATCCAAACCACTAGACTGTGCTTGCAGCCTACATACATTCACCAAGAGATACATTCACCAAGAGCTGTTTCCCTCGGTTGAGTTTACAGTCTGACTAGACAAGACAGACAAAGGCTGGAGAAGAAAAGTAGTATTTCCATTTCAGAAAAGGGAAATTGATGCTCAGAGAGATCACCTGCAGTAGAGGCAGGAAATAAGTCTTCATCTCTTAGGTCCCAGTTCAGTGCCTTAGCATAAACTGTAAATTATGCCCCTTGTAAATTATTGTGTAAAAAGACCAATTTTTTTTTTTCCAAAAGACTAATGACCAACAGCAAAAGACAGACTCACATGCAGATACAGAATACAAAGATTAGTTTTGAACAAAACTTGGATTGTGCAGCTTTGCAATTCCAGACTTGTCATTGTATTCCTGAGTGGAAAGTACAAAGGGAGAAAGAGGAGCTAAGGGACTACTCACTAAGGCTGAGTAGCAGAAATTCTAGTTATGCCTAAAGAAGCACATATTAAAATATTTCCTCGCAAGGACACAAAATAAAAATAGAAGTGATGGACATGCACGAATCAAATCTAATTTTTACCAGTCAATACAAGGCCTCTTTATAGTTTTTCCTCTCTCTTTCTCCAAAAAACCAAAACCTCTCTCTTTTAGCTCAACTAAGACCCAAGAACTTCTTGCATTTACATGTCACAACCAACAGATCTTCTGACCCCTCTATCTTCCAAGAACCTAATAAACTCTTACCATCTCCCCAGTCACTCTCCAGAGCTTCCAACATTTGGTGATCCTTCTACTACTCCATCTATGGCAACTGAGACTGTGTTTTATTGGCGGCTTTAAACTCTGAAGGGTGGGGGGATGCGGGTTATGCAGAAAACATCTGTTACGAATGTAAGAATGCAGAATGCAACTATCACATGACAGGGGAATTTGGCTCAAATAGAAAGCATAAGCCCGAGCATATTAGAAAGCACAGGGCACTCCGTCCTAGGACACGAAAGGGAAAACAGAATGAGAACAAGAGAGCACTTGGGTCTAAAAGAAGAAAGGAGACAGTCAGACACTGCAGTTTTATAAGGGAGACTGGAAAGTAGTTTGTAGACTTACAAGATAGAAAGGCTCAACATATATAAATAGTCAGAGAGCCATTCACATTATGGAGAAGATTCAGAAAAGCCATGGCAGAAACACCCAATGTGCATTTGAGAAAGGTCTGCCTTAAAGGGTCTGACTTTCAAAAGAGCTCAGTACCCCACTGCTCTCTTTAGGCACCTAAATGCAGTGATCAGCACTCAGCTCCACTGAGCTTAAATGACTCCACGTTCTCAAAGGAGCTGTGAAGAACTTGGGACTGTCCGGCCATTTCATTGAAAAGACTGACTAGGAGATGGATCCTTTTGAAAATCTGCCCCAAAGTTTTACTACAAAAAAACCATGAACTACTAAATGAAGGCACAGTTAAATTAGAGTCAAATCACAGACAAGCCAGGGAAATCTGGGTTAAACTGCAACCCAGATGGTTGCATTTATAGGAATATATGGGTACGTCTACACAGCAAATTATTTTTAAATAACTAGTGTTATTTTGAAATAATGTCGAAATACCTTCAAGCTGGAGGACTTCTTACTCCGACTCCTGTAACCCTCATTGTACAAGGAGTAAGGGAAGTCAGAGGAAGAGCGCTCTAATTCAAAATAAGTGCTGTGTAGACACTCCCAATTACAAAATAAACTATTTCGAAATAAGCTACGCAATTGATGTAGCTGAATTTGCGTAGCTTATTTCGAGTGAAACCCTGCTGCGTAGATGCACCCTAAGTGAATGGCATTGCTCTGTTACTGCCTGAACCCACAAAGAGAGTAAGGTTATGTCTACACTTGCACACTAGTTCGAACTAGGGATGCAAATGTAGGCATTCGAAATAGTCAATGAAGTGGGGATTTAAATATCCCGTGCTTCATTAGCATGATCTCGCTGGCACGTTAGTCCGAATGCCAGCTGTTTCAAAAGTGAAAGTGCACGCCAGGACGCATTAGTTCGAACCAAACCCCTTGGTTCGAACTAACGTTACTCCTCATTTTTTGAGGATATTTAACTCCCCGCTTCATTGACTATTTTGAATACCTGCATTTGCATCCCTAGTTCGAACTAGGGTGCAAGTGTAGACATACCCTAAGGGATCTATTATTACTGCTGACTGAAAGAGTTTCGCTATAGTTCAAGAAGGGCTGCAGGGCAGAGGAGTCAGTTCCCTCTTGGAAGCCTAAGGAGGAAGAACTGCCAGCATCCTGGCCAGAGTAATGCTGGGCAGGATCAGCTGGAGCGAGAGGAAGATCCAGGCTAATGATTGAGGCCTTGACACTAGGACCAAGGGAGGTGCTGGGGGATGCTGGGATGAAGTGGCCCAGGGAAGTAGATTGAGGAGCTGGAGATGGGGAAGTACGTGGCTGCTGGCTATAGGTCACTGGGTTGGGACCCAGAGTAGTGGGCGGGCCCAGGGCTCCCTCCCTTTTATCCTCTTCTTGCACTAAGGGGAGTGGCCAGTGAAGGGCTGCAGTTTGCCACTAAGGCAAGTGGCTAGACTGTGGACTACAGTCGAATACCTAGGCAAGTGGGTGGACAGAGGAGTGTTGTTCCCCCAAAAGGGGTTAGAATGGAGTGGGGCACAGCCCAAGGAGCATGTCCCAAAGAGGATGCTGTGGGTTGGGGAGTGACCCAGGCCTGGAACAGACAGAGGGGGGCCGACAGCCACCCCAGATCCCAGGGCAAGGTGGGGCTCTATGCCCCCAGAAGGGGCTGGGCCAAAGGTGGAAGGGGCAGGGCCAAGAGAGGTCTGCCCTTAGTGCGGGCCAGACCATGGCAAACTCCCCCACCCCAGCCCTCAGAGCTGTGTACAGCGATGCTCCAGCAGTCCTGCAGGAAAGGGGCCACAGTAGCAGCAGCCAGGGGCTCCAGGCCCCTTTGAATGACCGAGTTCTGGGGCCTGCTCAACCCTATCAGTAGCCTAGGAGCAGAAGTGACGATGGCGAGATAACATCGGAGGAAGTGCCCTGCAGAAGGGCTTGATTGAGCTCCTTCCTAAGAGGACCAGCAAGAGGCGTCATGGTGAGTCTGCACTGAACCAAGCTACATTACAGTGCCTGGGAAGAAGGTAAAGAGGAGAATGGAACATTTAGTGTTGATTTGGGTGAACCACCTCAAAAACAACAAGGCGGGTGGTAAAAGAAGACCTAGATTTTTAAAAATAAAACCAAAACACTACTTTTCAGTCAGCAGGCACAGATAACAATCAGCCAGATATTCATAAGAAGCCAGCAGGGGATACTGGAGAGGTGTTTGCTGTAGAAAAGCAATTATAGTACCATCCTTAGTAAGGGAATCCCAGGAAACTGTCTGCTGGTTAGTGCAACATCAATATTAATTAAAACAACAGCATGTCTTTGTAAAATTAATGCCATCCCACTGGTGGCTGCAAATTTCTGTATTTTCCACGGTGTTTTGGGGTAGTTGTTGCTCTGAGACAAGAAGGCCTATGAAACAATTTTTCATGTTACCCCAACTGACTTTTCAATGCCAGGATGTACGAGGTCAGATAGTTTGGGAGGGCGGGGGTGAGTTATCAAGATCATTCTTTGTGGAATCCTAAACCTTTAACGGATTCATTTTATATTTAAAAGGGATAAAGGAACATATGGGAGAAAATCTTTAAGCAAATCCCAGCCCCTTGCTGGAGTAGGAGTGGAGGCAAAGAGCTGGTTTGTTTTATAATGGCAGTGTGTGTCTTTTTTTTTTTTTTTAAACACAAAGAGGGGCATGAGGCTTATTTCAGGAGGAGTAGAGCAAGTCCATGGTTAATGCAATATGTGGCTGGTAAGGGAATTCCCTGCATTGGAGTTTCCCCTCCTTTTATGAGTGTTGGTAGGTGTTCCGCTGAAGCATCCCTAGCTTGTTTTTAATTATCTTTGTATTTGTGGAGTGCAGCCAAATGTACAAGGTTGACCTCATTCATTATGCATTAGTTTCTCCATCTGTAAAACTGAGGTAACAGCATTTACCTACTTCACAGAAAGGTTGTGACAACTAAGGGCTGGTCTACATTACACGGTTAGGTCCACATAAAGTCCTTCATATCGACCTAATTATGTCAGCATCTACACCACAGCCTTCCTCCCTCCGGTGTAAGTGCACTGCTACACCAACATAGCTCTACCTTCACGAGCGGTGTAAAGCTTATGTCGGTGTAATTCGGGTGACGCACCATACATTGGCTGTTGCCCAGCTGGCTCCCCCAATTCCCTGGAGAGCTGGGCAACTGGACCCTGCCCCTGGCTCGGAGCCAGGAGAGAAGCCCGGGGGGGGCTTCCCCCCACTCCCAGCTGGGAACCAAATCCTAGGTGGCTTCAGATCTTGTTCCCAACTGGGAGTCACTAGCAGGGAGTGAGAAGCACTGGGCAGCTTCCCCCAGCTCAGAGAGGGGGGATGGAAGTGAGAAGCCCCAGGCAGGCTGCGTCCCCTCGTGGGGTGAGTTCACCCCACTCGGTGCAGCAGAGCGGGGATGGAGGGCAGCCTGTGGGACAGTCAGGTTCCCAGCATAACAGGTGGGAGAGCATTTATATGTATGCATTAAGATACATTCTTTAATTTCATCATCACGTACCTGTTTTTCCACAGGACCTCTGCTTCATTCAGTGTACAAGATGAATATGCTCTGGGGTTTAAATAGGTTTGTGTGGTGAAGGAGGCTGTGTCTACAGGACACTTGCCCCACCTATTGCAGAAGCTGGAAAGGTGTTCAGTGAATGAGACAGGGGATTTTCAGGAAAAGAAAGGGTGATCTCACAGAAAAAGCAGCGGAATGCTGCCCAGGAGAACTGGATTCTATCTGCCTCTGCCAGAGAGTTCCTTTGTGATGCTCAGCAAATCATTTCAACTGAACTTTTTACATGTGGTCACTAACTGTGTATTCCTCATTTTCTGGGTGCCTGACCCACGATTATGAGATCTGATTTGCAAAAGTGCTTACAGCAGGCAATGCAACTGTGCATTGAGCATGTAAAATGCTATGTAATGTTCAGAACTCCGAGAAATCAAGTCCTGGGCATCCCATATTAGGCACCCTAGATTAGTAGATACTTTGGACCTTACTCCCCGTCTCTAAAATGGGGACCAGATATGCTCATCTCCCAAGGATGCTGTCAAAATAAATTATTTAATATTTATGAAGCACTCAGATACTAATAGTACTGAGCCCCACAGAAAAGCCCGTAAGGAAATTAATACATTTGCATTCAGAGCAAGGGTTGCATAGGCATGTGGCCATCCATTGAGCAATTAGGCAAAAGCAAATTACTAGTTAGCATATTAAGTGAACACTGCCCATTCTGTGCATTGAACAAGCAGATCCTGAGGGGAAAAAACAGTATGTGGTCACATAATTAAAGAATGTATCTTACTGCTTCTGAACAAGGAGGATAACTAAAGAATGCACAAGCATCCTAAATTCTGGCATTTCCTCACATTTTAGTGCTCACCTTGACAATCTTAAAAATGTTATTTTCACATTGTTACACAAAAAAACCCCTGAGAGGCAGAGCTGCTTCCCATAATACCAATATAACCTCACCCATACTAGGAATTGTATCACTAATTATATAGGGTGAACCTCTCTAATCCTGGAACAGCCGTGGTCCACTATGATTTCAGTTAGCCAGATGTCCACTTATCATAGGGGTGGCCAAGTTTCCCACGGTCCCATAAAGTTTGTTTACAGCCACCAGCCCTGGCTCTCAGTGTTCTGTGCTGTTATTTAACTCTAATTTACACCTAAATGTCTTCTGAGAGCCCAGTAAGCAATGGAAGTTTGTCAATGCTTCTAGACAATACTGACTTGCTATGATTCGGCAAATTCTCTGATTCAGCACCAGTCAGGTCCTGAGGGTGCTGGACTAGAGAAGTTCAACCTGAATCAGTATGAAATCAACATAGTCGCAATGGTACAAAAGCTGTCAGCAGACCAGACCCTAGATTTTAACCCGGATCCACGGCAGTCATTTGCTGTGCACAGAGGAAATAAATTGGAAGGAACACTACTTGGAAAGCTCAGTCTCCTTGGCTCACTCAGGCCTTCTCTGTTGAAATCACCAATAAGGGTGTAAGCAGCAAGTGGATGTTTCGAATAGCAGACTCGTCCACTAAGGTCTGGACTGAAGCCCATTTTACACAGACCACCAAAAACCCACCAGAGAATACTATCTTTAAGACACTACCAGCCTTGGCTGGACACAGACTACAGATATTATATTTATATTAACTGGCTAATCGAATAGTCGATACAATTTGAATCAACTATTCGATTAGACAATAAGGATTCCCAGCTAGGCTTGCCAGATGCTTTCACCAAAAATCCCGAGCATGGCAGGAAAAAAAAACTTGGTTGAGAAAAAAAAAAAGTGGGAGAACAAAAAAGGGCACTGCGCCTTTAAGAATCCCCATGCTCCTCGCTTCCCCCCGCCCATGCCAGACATGGCAGGGGAACAATGTCCCCGCCGGCCATCCATCCAAGAAAAACAGAAAATACCGGACATTTTATATGTCTGGTATTTTCTGTTTTTACCGGACAGGGGCCAGAAATAACGGACTGTCCAGGCAAAAACCGGACACCTGACAACCCTATTCCCAGCTGGCCTGGGCTGCACATGGTGTTTCAAAGTGGCAGCACCACGTGGAGACCAGAGTCTGGCCCTGGGCTCCTTGTGGTGCTGCCGCTTTGAAGCATCCTTTTCTCTTCTCCCCTCCCTCCCTGCTGTCTCTTTCTGATAGAGGCAACAAGGGGGGGGCGGGAGCGACTAGTTGACTAGTATGTCAACTATGCGATAAAAGCATTTGCTTCTTGGATAGTCAACTAGTTGTTCACATCCCTAATGCAGACCAGTGACTCAGCTATGGGAGCTCTATTATTGCCCATTATTCATCATATGAACTATTTAGCCCTCTGATTTTTTTTCCTCAGAGTTAAGACAGCAAAATGATCCATCTGGGGAGAGATTTCAGGCAGCATCACAAACGGGAGCTTAGGTATTGGAATCATCCATGATGCTCTAACACTTGAGAGGCTTCAAAGGTAGTAAGACATTTGCCAAGCTTTTGTAAATGAAATCCCATTTCTTGAAGGGGTCTGGACTAGGTGACCCGGAAAGTTTCTTCCATCGGTTAGATTTATGATGTTCTTGAACACCATTACTGTCAGGTTCATTTTACTACAGTAGTTTCTCACTTCAGTGTATAGTCACTCAGATAAATAGAGGAGATAGCTGAAGCACACTTTAAACCAAAAAAAAAAAAAAAAACCCTCAGCAGTGGCCTCATACCAATGTGCATGAATACAAAAAGTAGCACTATACATCAAATTCCAAATACTCCTTTGTCTTCCTTACAATATTCTTGCAAGCAGGGCAATATGAGGGTTTTATTAGAAAGTAAGACACAATCTTTTCCTGATGGCAAGACCCCCATCAGATATGCTCACTAACAGCTGCTTTGGTACAGAAGTTCTTAAGGTTTCTTTACTGAGGACAGGATTTTGATTTTTATTTAATTTTTTCCTAAAAGACAGATAGTATATAAGCTTCTGGTTATAACATCTCAGAAAATGAAGGGAGCGGCTAATAAAACCTTCCTAACCACCATTTAAAATATCTCCAAGTGAAAAGTTATTTAAATAAGTCCAAGTTCAGAGAAGATATCTGTTGGGGGGAAAAAAAAAGTTTTGAGAAGGAGGCACTGACTCCAAAAAATGAATCTCGCCACTACTCATAGGAGGAATTGGTCATACAAATAGATCAGGACTATCAATATTTTCATTGCTTTTCATTTGGAAAGGGACTAACTAGAACCCGAATACTGATAATATGGCTCCGACTAAAAAAAGGAAGTTGAGTAATCTGAGTGAGAAAAGATTATTTAAATTAACATTTAAATAGAAATATCTGGTCAGTGACACAGAGCTTGACACTGACTGAGAGAAAAGAAATGGGTCACTTGCATCCTGGAGGCCTTGAATTCTGAAGAATAAAGCTGGATGTTTCCAAAGCAAACACCACCACTATCCCCACTCTGGAAAGTTCACACAGCTCAAGTTGGTCCGCCTATTAAAGCATCTGAAATAGCAAGGGGGGAAGGGAATCAAGGCTTTGGGCTGGACGGAGAGGGACTATAAAATGCCTCTGATGTATGGCACAATGCCCAGGCAGCTGCTGCACAAATACCAGAAGTGGGACCTTCCACTGCTTCAGCTGGATTCCCCCTTACCGTTTTGAATTACAGATTGATAGCTCACTTTATGGGATTCTGTTGGAACACAGGAATGCAGAGGCTGCTGCCACATGTGTCCTTATCATTCTAGTTTGAAGCTGCTGATGAGAAAATGGTAGCGAGGTAGGTTTAAAATAATGGTTAAGGCACTGGTTCTTAACCTGGGGGTAATTACCCCTCGATGGGTAATTTGGCATATTTCAGGGGGTAATAAGTTTAAAATACAATAGGTGTTCAATTTTGTTCAAGATAATGCATGAGAAAATGAAATACACTAAAAATGATGAATCGCAATTTTCTTTTGTCTATTGCCATTTTAAAAAGGAGGAGGGGTAATTTTGGTTTATTGGTTAAGCTTAAGGGGTAACTATGCCAAAGAGGTTAAAAACCACTGGGTTAAGGAGTATATTTTAGCATCTTTATATTTGGAGTTGCAGAAATTAACTTTCCGCTACTTCAGACACTACAGTAGGTTCCTGTTAATATATTAAATGCAAAAAAGAAAGAAAAAAATCCCACATCATCCTTCAGTTTTACTGCTGCGTTTAGGGTTGTTGTTTTTTTTTTGGGGGGGTGGGGAAGGAGGTTGGTTGGTTGGTTAGGGTAGGATAAAAAGTGCAGTAATTAAGGTTCTAGAGCAACACAAAATGAATCAGGAATTGTTTAAATACGCAACCTTATAGGCCATCTGCAATTTTTAAAGAGTGTTATGTCTGGTTTTGCTTCTTTATAATGTAAATAACACAGGGTTGGTCTTCTGGGTTTTGATTTTTGAATATTTTACTTTCTTAATACCTTAAAAATAGCAGGAAGGTAAAGGCCGATATTCCCTTTTGCTGGAAGCTTTTTTTGGATGACTCCTTTTAATTTAAACAAATTTATTTTCTCCTGATATTTTAAAGCATTTTTATTAAGTAGGTGTTAAAAACAGAGTTTACAGCTTTTTAAACAGCGTGAATAAAACCATCTTCTTTCTAATTTAACTAAATTGCAGCTTCTTTGGTATGCTACCAGCCAGAAAAGAATTGACTTTCTAATGGAAAATAATCAGGGAGGGGAAAAAAATCTAAAGGCTTTCAAAGTAAGTTCCCTATAAGTTGTGTGGCCTGTTAAGCACTACACAGATCCTCAGGGAACTTGCCCAGCCCAGACCTGCCACAACTTGGTATGGGGCAAGCCTACACAGCCAGGACCTGGTAGGGAAGGGGCACTTATTCTGTGGTCCCAGCCCTGGAGATACTGCAGTAAGGAGAAGCACCTCACCACCCCAACCCAGGTGCTGCTGCAGAGAAAGAGAGAGCTGGAGGGAATCCTCTCTTCCCACTATAGCCCAGGAGCAGCTTGTACCCAAACACCTCATCCGTAGCCCCACCCTAGAACCTTTATCCCCAACCAAAGCCCACACTCCCTTGCACTTCAACTCTGGCCCAGCTTTGAGCCCTTCATAGCTGGCCCCACCCCAGAGCCTATACCCAAAGCTGGAACCCTCACACCCTTGCCCAGCCCAATCTTCTGCCCCAGCCCTGAGCCCCCTCCCACACACCTAGCCCCTTGGTCCCACCTTCTACCACAGATATTTTGTTATGTGCACTAATGTGAAAGTGAAGTGTTACACCACCTCCATCTTGGTGCACATAACGAAATTCATTCTGCATGTGTGTGGGGAAAATTAAAGGGAACACTGGCTTCAAGCCTTCTTTCTACATCATGAACCAAGAAATAATGTACACAAACATGATTTTCCTCCCTTTGCAGGTTCCCTTTAACATAAAGAACATTGACATAGTTTGTAAATTATATTGCTTGATTGTTTTCAAGAAAGAGAACAAAAATTGTCTATGAAGAATTCAGCATAGTTCCAATAAAGTTTTTGAGTTTACACAGCTCACTGAAATGAATGGGGCTGGGGAAGAGTGGATTCCTACCTTTCACCACAGATACTGTTAACTGGAAATAGTTTGCATGGCTGGATTAACAGGGCAGCAGCACATCTGTTTATCTCAAAACTGAAAAAAGAAACTTTTTTTCTTTCAAACAAAATTTCAGTTTACTGAAGGAAGCGAATGAGGAAAAATCTGGGATCAATATGGAGTCCTTTTTTTTTTTGCTCAAGAACTTTGGTTTCCCCCGCCGCTTTTTTTTTTTTTTTTTTTTTTTCCTTCAACAGAATTTTTTTCCGGTGGGTTTTTTTTTGGAGGGGGGGTTCGGTATTTTTGTTTCAACGATCTGGCAACCCTATCTGCAACAGCGGTTTTCAAACTACGCATCACGACATGGACTGACAGGCTCTGGGTCTCATTGCTGCAGGGGGATCAGGTGACCAATGGGGGTGCTAAGAGAGAGGCTACCTGTCTGTCCTGCAACAAGAATTTCTCTGCGCCCCAGAAGCAGCTGGCAGCAGGCCTGACTCCTGGGGGACGGGGGAAAAAGTGCACAGGGCTCTGAGCACTGCCCTTTCCTGAGCACTAGCTCCGCACTCCCATCGGCTAGGAACCTGCTGCTGGCTGTTTCTGCGGTACAGCATGGTCTGCAGTGCCAGGAGAGGCAGGAAACTGCCTTAGCACCACTGTTGCACCACTGAGTGGGAGACACTCGAGTTAAGCCCCTCCTGTCCCAGCCTTGACACTCCCCCAAAGCCAGAGCCCTGCTACAGCCCAAAGCTCTAATCCTCAGCGCCACCCTGGAGCCCACACTCTAGTCAAATTATGTTAAGACTCGGGCATCAATGATTTTCTTCAACTGGGTTATGGGGGGAAAAAAGTTTGAAAACCGCTGCTCTGTAATATGGCCACTAACACCTGATCCCCTGGGTTAACTCTACAGTGAAGACAGACCCTTACAATGTCTATTTACAGGGCCTAGTACAGGGGGCCACTGATCTCTGTTGGTGCCTTTAGGGCAGATACTACTATGCTATAAACACATGCTTTATCCTCTCATAAAAAATACTGCGCATAACAAACAATAGTCGATTGTGTTGTCTGTCATTTCAGGCTGTCTAAGTGTTCAGTGTCTCAGATCGGAAAGTGCAAAAAGGCATCAGTAACAGGAATTTTACCCAATTTCTATTTTCCTTTTGGTTATTTCATCACATAGGAATATATTATTAGAAAGATAAACCACTGCGAGCGCTACTGACAACTGCTCCCAAATCCCCTGTGATCCATCACTTGACAGCACCTCATCTTCTTTCGCAAGTTTTTTTTTTTAAACAACATAGCTGTACCTTGAACAAAAGGCCCAACTCACATTCACTCATTCATTTTATTAAATTGTGCTGCCTAGTCAGCACCCTATAATCATTTTAATATATGGGATGTGGCAGTTCAAAATAAAAGTCTTAAATTTATTCTAAGTTACAGCACGTTGGGCATAAATCAGACAGCGCTGGATATTCTGCATGATGTGACTTAGAAGGCTACCAATTCTTGATCTTAGCTTGTTCTGCAGACTAAATGGTTGGAGATTTATTTAGCACATTTGTAACACCCCAATTGACAGGCACTGTGTGAATAAAATCAAAACAAAGTATTACAATCAAAACTAAATCCAGCTAGCCCAACCAGAAGAAGATCGGCACAAAGGTAATTAATGCTGCCAACTATTGCAATTTTATGAGCCTCGCAGTATCTGGCTCTGTCTTAAAGCTCTGGCTCCTGGAATCTAGGTGATCACATGAAGGGGAATGCTAACATGAAGGGGAAAGGAGTCCAGGACAGCTGGCAGTATTTTAAAGAAGCCTTATTGAAGGCACAGAAAGAAACCATCCCGATGCGTAGCGAGAGAGGCAAACATGGTAGGAGACCGGATTGGCTTACAGGGGAAATCCTTGGTGAACTTAAGCACAAAAAGGAAGCTTAAAAAAGTGGAAACTTGGACAAATGACCAGGGAGGGGTTTAAATGTATAGCTCGAGAATGCCGGGGGGTTATCAGGAAGGCGAAAGCGCAAATGGAATTGCGAATGGCTAAGGATGTGAAGGATAACAAGAAAGGTTTCTACAGGCATGTTAACAAGAAGAAGGTGATCAGAGAGGGTGTGCGGCCCCTACTGGATGAAGGAGGTAACCTAGTGACAGATGATATGGGGAAAGCTGAAGTACTCAATGCTTTTTTTCGCCTCTGTATTCACGGACAAGGTGGGCTCCCAGACTAATGAGCTAAGTGACCCAAGATAGGATGAAGATGGACAGCCCTTGGTGGGTAAAGAACTGGTTAGGAATTATTTAGAAAAGCTAAACGTACACAAATCCATGGGTCCAGACTTAATGCATCCGATGGTACTGAGGGAGTTGGCAAATGTCATTGAGGAGCCTTTGGCCATTATCTTTGAAAAGTCGTGGAGGTCGGGAGAAATCCCGGATGATTGGAAAAAGGCAAACTTAGTGCCCATCTTCAAAAAGGGAAGAAGGACAATCCAGGGAACTATAGGCGGTCAGTCTTACCTCGGTTCCTGGAAAAATCATGGAAGGGATCCTTAAGGAATCCATTTTGAGGCACTTGGAAGAGAGGAAAGTGATTAGGAATAGTCAGCATGGATTCACAAAGGGCAAGTCCTGCCTGACCAATCTGATTAGCTTCTATGATGAGGTAACTGGCTCTGTGGACGTGGGAAAGTCAGTGGATGTGATATACCTTGACTTTAGCAAGGCTTTTGATACAGTCTCCACAATATTCTTGCAAGCAAGTTAAGGGAATGTGGATTGGATAAATGGACAGTAAGATTGATAGAAAGATGGCTAGAAGGCCGGGCCCAGCGGGTAGTGATCAATGGCTCAATGTCAGGATGGCGGTCGGTTTCTAGCGGAGTGCCCCAAGGTTCAGTTCTAGGACCGGTTTTGTTCAATATCTTTATTAATGACCTGGATGAGGGGATGGATTGCACCCTCAGCAAGTTTATAGATGACACTAAGCTAGGGGGAGAGGTAGATACGCTTGAGGGCAGAGATAGGGTCCAGAATGACTTAGACAAATTAGAGGATTGGGCCACAAGAAATCTGATGAGGTTCAACAAGGACAAGTGCAGAGTCCTGCACTTGGGACGGAAGAATCCCAAGCACTGTTACAGGCTGGCGACCAACCAGCTAAGCAGTAGTTCTGCAGAAAAGGACCTGGGGGTTACAGTGGATGAGAAGCTGGATATGAGTCAACAGTGTGCCCTTGTAGCCAAGAAGGCTAATGGCATATTAGGTTGCATTAAGAGGAGCACTGCCAGCAGATCCAGAGATGTCATTATTCCCCTTTATTCGGCTCTGGTGAGGCCACATCTGGAGTACTGTGTCCAGTTCTGGGCCCCCCCGCTACAAAAAGGATGTGGACACATTGGAGAGGGTCCAGCGGAGGGCAACCAAATTGATTAGGGGGCTGGAGCATATGACTTATGGGGAGAGGCTGAGGGAGTTGGGTCTGCAGAAGAGAAGAGTGAGGGGGGATTTGATAGCAGCCTTCAGCTTCCTGAAGGGGAGGTTCCAAAGAGGATGGAGAAAGGCTGTTCTCAGTAGTGACAGATGGCAGAACAAGGAGCAATGGTCTCAAGTTGTGGTGGGAGAGATCCAGGTTGGATATTAGGAAAAACTATTTCACTAGGAGGGTAGTGAAGCACTGGAATGGGTTACCTACGGAAGTAGTGGAGTCTCCATCCCTAGAGGTGTTTAAGTCTCGGCTTGACAAAGCCCTGTCCGGGTTGATTTAGTTGGGATTGGTCCTGCCTAGAGCAGGGGGCTGGACTTGATGACCTTCTGAGGTCTCTTCCAACTCTATGGTTCTATGATCACAATCTCAGCTTCAAATTTTAAAATAAAAGTTTCTAGCCCTCAAACAAACCAGGACTCAATCAGCATATATTTTTCTAACAGATGCCAACTGATCTGCGGTGGGAGGGACAATGCAGTACAAGACCATTTCTGCATTGACAAGCTTGCCATGTAAATCAACAGACAACACTGCGAGTCCAAGAGGAGGGTGCTAGCTAGGAGTTTGGGAGCTAAATTCTAGTCTCATTGATTAACTTCCAAGGAGTAAAGGTTAAACTATGTGAGTTTTATTGACACAAATCAGCATGTGTTGGCCTTGTGGAGAAGTGACACTTCAAATGTATTTTAATGACAACAGCGCAGATTGCTGCCACTTTTACAGTAAGTGTTCTAGAGCAGTGTTTCTCAACCAGTGGTACGAGTCCCCTCAGGGGAACTCAAGAGAAGTCTGGGGGGGTACATCAACACAACTGAAATTTGGAGAAAACTGAATTTTTGTTTTAAGTTTTACAGTGCTTTATTATTTTTGTACTTTTTACACCCAAACATTTCATCGCCCGCCTGGCTACGATTAAGTCGTTTAAACAAATGTGTTGCAATGGTAGAAAAAAAATTGTGTGTCTTAAAACTGTAGGTACTGGGAGTACTTTAAAAAAAAGGGGGAGGGGTACTTATACTTTTTTTAAAGGGGTACTTTATTAAAAAAAAAGGTTGAGAAACACTGTTCTAGAGTTCTTTTGGTTCTATCCCATCAAAAGTTTCATATACACATGGACACTATGGTTTGGAGTGGAAAGCATGTTATCTTCAGTAACCTACTTTGAGAACTTAGTCCTGCAAGTTATTAAGCAGTTTGAAGAACAGACATTACGGCTACAAGTTGGATCACTCTCCAACAGACGCTATTTCTTTATACATTTGCTTACATATTTATAAAGCTCAATTAAATTTTTTTAGAAAAATAACTAATACAACATACAATAGTGATCGTGCAACTAGTAATCACATGCAGAAATTGTCAATATTTCACCTTAAAGCATTAAAAAGCAAAACAACTTATAAAGAGAACGGTAAAGGTCAGAAATTGTTATTGACACAACTGTGGTTATTAAGGCCAAAATTAACTGGTTTGCATAAAGCAAGAAACAAAAGTTCATACTTTAGCTTGATTTCCAAAGGTGCCAAATATTTACAACTTTCCCTGCAATCATCTCCTGAAAGATGCCTAAATACGGATTCACAAATGTTCAAAAGTTTTCACTTCAACTGTAGATCAGGTGATATAATTCAACATTCCCATCTGAACCAAAATTAACTATGTGAAATAAATCTGGGAATATGACCAAAAAACAAATAATATGAATTTTATCATAGAAGACTGAGGAGGGAAAACTGTTAAGTTCAAGCTTCTGATCACACCTCTGGCTTCAATGTTTACTACTAGTATTGCAAGGAGTATCCATATTCAGATTGAACTGGACAGCTCTTTAAAAACAAGTGAGATTCAGCATTGTAAAAATTAAAGGTGAAATGCTGGTTCCACTGAAGTCAATAGAATTTTTGCCACTGACTTCAAACGAGTCAGGATTTCACTCCGAAAACAAGGATTCAAACCACGCTACATATGCTTGAATTCATTCTAAAACCAAACAATATAAGATTCAAACATTAAACAGGCAGGAAAAACAAAAGAGATGAATGATCCAATGATCAAACTTAGTTTAAATATAATAGATTAGGGGACAAAACTATTTATAACAATATACACTGTGATCAAGTGTTTCCTTTAAAAAGGGATAAGGAAAGGCACATTTAACACACACTCCTCTTGTTGATCCAAATGAAACAAATCCATCATCACATTCTAGGGGCTGATTATTCTTGGAGGTTTTCTAACACTGAAAATAAAAGGGGCACACTAATCTTCATGAGGGTGACAGAAAACCTAGTGCAGAATAAGAAATCTTAGACTGTTATTTACAGATATTTTCCTGTGAGAAAAGAATGGAAAGAATGTAGTTGGGACCATTAACAAATCCACTAGAATACCAGTCTCTGCATTATTAGGCAGCAGAACTGGTGAAGGGGGATGGTGGGAGTAGAAATCCAAACTTTAGCCTGTAATCAGAAAAATCCTGCTTTAGAAATTTGAACTGTCAGCTTGAAACATGTAACATAATACAGAATCCTCCTTAAAGGTACCCAACTTCCACAAGCATTGGAAACAAGAGTGCATTTATACTGTGTATGTGAGGTCTACAACTGCAGCCAATGAAGTACTGAAAATTTAGCTGAAATAAAGCCAGAGATACTAAATCCTTTTATTACCCTGCAGGGACCTACCTATTCATAAAGAAATGACATGAAAAAAATCTGGGTTTCCTTACTTTTTTTTTTTGGGAGAAACGGTGACATTTCTTGTGTGCAGGGTTGCCAACCCACAGAAATTTCATTTATGGACAAAAGGGGGAAAATTTACCGACAGACAATTTTTTTACGGACATAATTTTTATAGTATATTAAGATGACATAAATGGCCAAAAGTGAAAAGTAATCATTGTCATTCATACATCAATGTGCTGACGCTAACTCAGCTGGATAATGTAGATGATAACATCACGTGGATCACGTGATTCACGTTACGTCACCTCAACCATTGTGCTAAATAAACTAAAATGTCCAATTTCCGCTGCTCCACAGTAAAATGGCTGAAGCAGCACAGAAGAAATTTAATTGCTATAGAATAATTGCTGTTTTTTGAACATTTATTGCACAGTTACGAAATTTACGGACACCTACTTTTTTTACCGACTTTACGGACATGTCCAATTTTGGATAATTTTTTACGGACGGTCCATACATTTACTGATGGTGGGCAACCCTGCTTGTGTGCAATTCAATAAGAATGTTGACAGGACAGAAGTTAAATATATGCACATTATTAAACAGAACAATTACGCCTAAAAATAAATAAAATGGATGTACGCAATGTTTTAGTTGAATCCTCTAGATCTCTTTCTGGAGATCTGGGTTCAAATGCAACACATGGCACAGTACAGCTTAACTTTTGTATGTGTTCTGCAGCATGTTCTCCTTGGGTAACTAGAGAAATGTGTATTTAACAAAACTACTATAAAGTAGATACACAATGGAAAAAAACCCAACAGAAGAGCTATTAATGCTTCAGTATACACTATAAGAGGAAGTATCTAAGAAGGTACCACAGGTAATCCATTTCCAGTCCAGTGAATAGTCAATGATGTAACTGTCAACTGAAAGAATGGAGTGGGGAATACATAAGAAAGATCCAGGATTGATACAAAGCTGGGAGGGACTGCCAAACCCTTAGGAAGCCAGGTTTAACCTTTTCCCTGCTGCTTAGTACACCAGCTATATGCAGGCACAGAAGAGTTCTTCCATTACTCTCCTGTACACCAGGTAAGCCAGTGTGTTGCAATGATGTTCCATTGTAATATCAATGCTGTCTAAGAGAGAACACCACGCAGAAGCTGCCACAAAGTTCAGCCAGAGAAAACACTTAAAGTGACTTTGACAAACTGGAGAAAAATGGACTGAAACTGAAGAAGAAGAAAAAAGGATAACTGAACAGTTATAATACATTATTAGTTATTGGAGAACATTGGTTTGGCAGGACTAAGAGAGTGGACAGGAATCAACAATAAGACTTGTGAAAAAAGGCACTTGTCATGCTGAACTGTAGTAAAAGTACTATCAACAAGCAAAGCAAGCCTGGTAATTATTCCTCTCTAGACAGCATCAAATTAGATGTCATTTGCAATGATGGAGTTTAGTTTAGATGCCACTTGTCTCAAGACTGCCCTCCCAGATGCAAGAAGTTTTCAGCTTACTTTGTGAGAAAGATCAGTCATAGCTGCTATACTTTCAGCCACCCAGAATCCAACGCTGGGAAGCAAATCATAATCTCCTTTAATCAAATGGGGGCTAATCACAGAACCTGCATTAAAGAAATTCCTGCCTCTTACTTCTGAATGAGACCCTTGCCCCCATGTCTAAAGAAAGCCAAAAAAGGACTCCATAACGGTGGATACCATCTAAATCCCTTATTAGACAGGGACCACCCAGGGCCTTATAACTGTGAACTACCCTCTAGGGTTTTATGATGGGGGGACCCTCAGCCCAATGTAATTGAAAGGGTCCATGTAGGGCCCTTATAATGGGAGGCCTAACACACCTTATAATAGGAGATAATGCCTAGGCCCTACAATGGAGAGCATACACCTGGGTACTACAGTTAAAGGGGCTCACATAGAAGTCTTATAATGGGGCAATCTCCAGTGTCCTAGAATGGAAGACTTGCTAGCGGCCCAGTTCACATTCAAGAAAGCAATGCTCAGTGCACAAACTGTATCGACTGCACAATTAGTCGATAAGGGAAAGTGCTGCCCCTGCTGCGGCTCTGCAGTTTAAATGTAGTAAGAGACAGGCCAACTCCTGCTACATTTAAACTACAGAGCTGCAGCAGGGGTAGCTCCTGGACCTGGCTCCAGCTGGGACTGAGCTGGGCTTGCTCAGTCCTGGCTCATGCTGGGTCCAGAAGCCCCTGTTTGCGGGGGTCCCAGTGGGGAGCTGGGACCCCCCGCAGACAGGGGCTGTTGTGGAGTAGTCTCTGTTCATGGCCAGCCCCGACTGCCATGAACAGAGGCTGCTCCCAGAGCAACCTCTGTTCACGGTGGCCAGGGCTGGCCGCAGCCAGGGGCTGCTTCGCAGCAGCAACCCCCATCTGGAGGGGATCCCAGCAAGGAGTTGGGACCCCCTGTGGACAGGGGCTGCTGCCGGAGCAGCCTCCCTTGGCCCCCTGCACTGCTGCCTCTGAGAGGCAGCAGCACGAGGCGGGGAAGGGGACAAGTGGCACCGCGGAGACGGTGCTGGGGGGGAACCAGCTTTTACGCCAGCTCCCCCCAGCACTAGCTCTTGCTTCCCCCCCACCTTGCTGCCTCTGATATAGAAGCAGCCGGGGGTTGGGGGAAAAGCAAGTAGCTGACAACTACCAGATAAGCCTAAGCTTATCAGGTAGTTGACTAATTGACTACTCTTTTTCATCCCTACTTAGAAGTTGTCCAATAGCACCTGGCCTCCTTCAGTATCCTAGGCATCTTCTAGTCAGACTTCAGTCCACGCAAAGAGCACTGGTCATGCTGATGAACAAATCACTTAATCAGGGGGCAAATTTTCAGGCCAGTGCTGTTAAACCTGCCTGAAGATTTTGTCACCAGCAGTCATTAGTTGTTATTGATTCCACAAACTGACCATGCAGTGAGGAGGGAAACCACTGAGCTGGCTTCACTCATTCCCCTCAAACAGAACTCAGATGGCCAGTTGTTCTCCCTCCCTGAAAGCTGTCACCAGTGGAGCCCCAACACAGCTCAGTCTGATACTCAACTTTTATTTTGAGAAATGCCAAAAGCCAAGCAGAGCTGGACCTTGCAAAGGAAACTAAAACCTAAGGATGGGGTTCACCTTTCGAGGAAGGGGAAGACTGTATTGGATGCAGAGGAGGGCTTTAACCTAGTGAGGAGGGCTTTAAACTAGGTTCGACGGGGGCAGGTGTCCAAAGCCCCCACAGGTATCTAAAAGGGTGTCACAAGGAGGAAAGAGAAAAATTGTTCTCTTTGGCCTCTAAGGATAGGACAAGAAGCAATGGGCTTAAATTGCAGAAAGGCAGGTTTAGGTTGAACATTAGGAAAAACTTAAAGACTGGAATAAATTGCCTAGGGAGGTTGTGGAATCTCCATCTCTGGAGATATTTAAGAGCAGGTTTGATAGACATCTATCAGGGATGGTCTAGACAGTACTGGGTCCTGCTGTGAGGGCAGGGGACTGGACTCGATGACCTCTCGAGGTCCCTTCCAGTTCTAGTGTTCTATGATTCTATAGTAAAAAGTTCTTTTGCCATATAAATAAAAAGAAAACAGGGAAGGAGGAAGTAGGATCACTAAGCACTGAGGATGGGCTGGAGAGAAAAATAATCTAGGCATATTCCAACCCCTAAACAAATATTTAGCCTCAGTTTTTAATAAGAGCAATTAGAAGCTTAAGGACAGTGACTAGTGGGAACAAGAATATAGAAATAGGAATTGCCACATTAGAGATGGAAATCAAATTCAGTTTAATGGGACCAAATCAGGGGCATGGATAAGCTCTATCCAAAAATATTAAAAGAACTGGAGCATGAAATTGCAAAACCAATATCAAGAATTGTTAATGAAGTAATAAACTCAGGGCTTGTACCCTATCACTGGAGAAATGCTAATATAGTTCCTATTTTTAAGAAAGGAGGAAAAAGGGATCCAGGAAACTACAGGTCTGTTAGTTTGACCTCAATTGTATGCAATATTTTGGGACAAATTTTGAAAGAGAATGTGATTATGAATATAGAGGTAAATGGTAACTGGGATAAAATACAATATGGTTTTATAAAAGATAGATTGTGCCAGACTAATCCAATTTGTTTTTTGAGAAGATAAGTGATTTTTTTTTTTTTAGACAAATGAAATGCAGTACATCTAATCTACCTGGATTTCAGTAGGGCATTTCCATTTCACAAGGGATATTATTAGTTAAACCAGAGATGAGAACTAATACGTAAATTGAGAGGCAGGTAAAGAACTGGTTAAAGCGGAGACTATACAGGGTCATACTGAAAGGTAAATTGTAAGGCAAGAGGGAAATTACTAGTGGAGTTCCTCAGGGATCAGTCTTACAGCAAATCTTATTTAACATTTTCGATGACAACCTTGGCACAAAAAGTGGCAGTATGGTAATAAAATCTGTAAATGACCCGAAGTTGAGGGGTACTGCCAATATAGAGGAGGACCAAAATATCACACTAGAAGACGTGAATGACCTGGAAACCTGCAGTAACAGAAATGGCATGAAAGTTAGTAGTGCAAAGACATATGTTTAGGGATTAACCACAAGATTTTTACTATAAGTTGGGGACATACCAATTGAGAATGACAGAAGAAGAGAAAGAGCTGGGTGTACTGGTTGATCACAGGAAGACTGAGCTGTGGAAGTACCACAGTCATTTAGAAGGCTAATGCAAACCCAGGATGCATCGGGCAAGTTTTTTCCAGTAGAGATAACAAAGTGTTATTATCCTTATACAAGGCACTGGAGAGGCCTCATATGGAATACAGTGTGCAATTCTGGTCTCCCATTTCTAAGGAAGATTCAAATTGAAACAGGTGAAGTGAAGGGCTACCAACATGGTCAATGGACTGGAGACCTTGCCTTACAAGGGGAGACCGAGGACTTGTCTACACTAGACAGTTATGGTGACAAAAATCAGGTATCGTTGACAAAACAGTGGAAGTACACACATTGCCATGGCTCCTTCTGCCAACAAAACTCTCCTGCTTTGCCAACAAAATAAAACCACCTCAACCTGGCGCGTAAAGTTTTTACAGCAAAGTTAGATCGACAGTGTCAGCGTAGACACCACACTTGGTTAGGTCACGTTAAATGGCCCCAGGAAGTATCCCACATTGTCCATCCTGAGCGCTCTAGTCAGCAGTTCAAACTCCACTGCCCTGCAACCAGGTACACAAGCATCTTCCCATCCCGGATAGAAGCTCCTGACATCTTTTAAATTCTACTTCCTGTTTGCTCAGGCTGGAGCGCGCATTTTATCTCCCCCCTGACTCGTGGCAGCTCCATACAGCAAATACTCTGTGCTGTGAGGAGAGGAACCTGTGCAATCTCAGCTCCACTCCAGCTGTAGAACCACCATATTTACGATCAGATTTCTTGTGGCATATTGGATAAGGGCTACGAATGGGATATGCGCCAGTGTCATGTGAAGATAAAGGAGCTGAGGCAGACATAGCAGAAGGAAAGGGAGGCAAACCATTGCTCTGGTGCTGCACCAAAGACTTGAAGCTGGACATTATCCTTAGGAACAACCCCATCTCCACTGCCTAGAGCCCTGTGGACACTTTGGCAGATCTGAGACAGCAGACCATACAGTCAATCCTAGGAACAAAGTTATGGACAAGGAGGTTGAGTTGGAGAATATTGTGGAGCAGGACTATCCAATGGCATGAGTCAGAACCTCTTCTCCACTCTAGAGGAGTCCAGCTAGTCCCAGCAGTCCAACTCCGGCATACATGATGAAGGAGAGGAGAGAGCCCTGGTAAGTGATCTTTTGAGTTGATGCTGCCCAGTTACATGAGGTAAAGCTGTCTTTTGCTCTGTGTAGTCTAGAAGTGAATGAAGGGACAGAAATGTACAAAATTAGCAGTGTCTGAGTGCATTCCACATTCTTCCCTACAGCTAAGCAGTGCGGCAGAACAATGTGTTGAGGCACACCAAGATTGCGTGGGAATCTTCCAGAGAGATCTCTAGGAAACTTTCCTTGAAGTACTCAGTCCTCCGCCAAAGGTTCCTTGGCAGAACTGCTTTGTTCCTTCCCCCACTGTAGGACATTTTCCTGCACCAATAACTTATGCAGGAATCAAAATGGAACATAGGTGAGCAGCATAGGAGCCAGGCCTGACACTACATGAATGCAGGAGATGCACCCTTGCATCCTTGCTTACCCTCAGGAATGAGATATTGGCTTCAGTATCCCCCGTCTGTGGAAAATGGTGGCATAATTTATAATATTGTCCTTACTTGCTGTCGGGGATTTCCTTAAAAAGCCTCTGCCCCATCTTGAGTGCCCAATCTTCCCCTTCTCCAAAGGACAATTGAGAGAGCGGTTGGTATGTAAAAAGAGGTCCATTTTACTATATTGCTTCTGAGTATTGTGTCTTGTGCTTCTGCAGATGTGGCCCTCACGAGGAACACCCCACACACTGGTGGAATACTTTTGCCAGATAAGGAAATGACTAAGGTGGAGGAAACAAGACCTGTTCCAAGAGGTGCTCCAAACCTCAGAGGCCAAAAAGAGAGAATGCAGGGTACAGATATAGACCCTGAAGGAAAATTTTAAAATAAATAGAAAAGCGGGGGGAGAGAGGGAAGAGAATGAGGAGCACACTGTAAAAAGGGCCAGGAGCGGATGACAGAAATATTGGAAAAGCAAACATAGGTGCTGAAATCTCTAATCCCTCTCTAGGCAGAACACATGCGTGCTTGCCTACCCCTCATTCATCCCCTCCACAGTCAATACAGAATGGGTTCTATGCCCTCCCATGCATTCCTTGCAACTTCCCTGAATGTCTTGGTACTCCATTCAGTCCACCGCTTCAGAGGACTTCCAAAATGATAGCTGAATTGACACACTGCTAAGAGAGCCTATACTACCCTGCACTTTTACCTCCCTTCCCAAGCATTGTGTGTGTTGTTAATTGGTATTTAATAAAAAAACAATCTCTCTGAAAGAGAACCAATTTTTGTTTCCTACATATAGCACTTGCTGCCTGCAGTAATACATAGTAGCAATCTGATCATCTGCTGACTACAAATATAAGTCAGGAATCATCACAGTTTTCATGTAAGAGCATCAAGTTAACAAAGCATGGCAGAGTGCTGTGTAAAAAGACACATTATTGGTACTCATTGCCAAAATGTTGCCTCAAAGCCTCCCTGATTTGAGTAGTGCCATGTGGTAGTCTTTAATAGCCCTGGTATCTGGCTGCTCAAATTCAGCAGCCAGATGATCTGCCTCCGCGCTCTGTCCTGGGCGAAACTTTTCACCCTTGGCTTTACAAAAGTTAGGGAGAGCACAACAGGCTGCTCTGACCATGGGAATGGTCACGGAATGCTAGAATGGAAAACACTGCATCATGGGAGATTGAGCCTGCGCCCAGGATGCACTATGAGCCCCTCTGCCTTCCCATAGCTCCTAGCTGCAGAAGATAGCAAGTAGTAAACTGGAACAGCTCAGTTCCAGCTCATGCCGGGTCCAGGAGCTCAGACCCCTTCACCCGAAACAGAGGCTGCCCGGGGACTACAGAATAGTCGACTAACCGATAAGAATTCATGAGGTTAATTGACTATTCAATTAACCGATATTTGGCATCCCTAGTCTAAACTAGATTAAATGCTGGATTTTCTGTAACATTAAGTCTTTACACCATGATTTGAGGACTTCAGTAACTCAGCCAGAGGTTGAGGGAGGGATAGCTCAGTAGTTTGAGCATTGGCCTGCTAAACCCAGGGTTGTGAGCTCAATCCTTGAGGGGGCCATTTAGGGAACTGGGGCAAATCTGTCAGGGATGCTACTTAGTCCTACCATGAGGACAGCGGACTGGATTCGATGACCTCTCAAGGTCCCTTCCAGTTCTAGGAGATAGGTATATCTCCATATACAGGGCTCAACAAATGCACTCGCCCACGGCGAGTAGATTTTGCCAGCTGGCGAGTGCAGGGGCGGACTGGCCCAGTGGGCCATTGTAACAGGCTGGCCGAAGCCCGCACTACGGGCAGCGCGGCCCCATCCAATCCACCAGCCGGCAGAGGAGCAGAGCGCTGCCGGGGAGGGGGAACTACGGCGATTCTCAACGCCGGGCTGCCCGCGTGCAGCTGCGGCACGAGGAGGCAGAGCGCCGGCAGATGCCAGGACGCTGGCGGGACGTGGCCCCGCCGATTGCAAAGGTCTGCGGCAGCTCGGTGCTGGCCACGTGTCCCCGGCAGCTGGCTGCGGCCCCGCCCCACCGGCTCCAGTCCTGCCACGGCCCCAGCCCCTCGCTGGCAAGAGACCCTCCCTGCTGACTGCTCGGCTTGCTGCACCCGCCCTGTGCCCCATCTGGCTCCCGCCGCCCATTCCTCACGCCACCCCGGATCCCCTGCTCTCCCTCTGGCTCTGAACTGCCCTTGCACTGCGCACCCTGCCCCCCCGATCCATATCCCCCCCGCTCTGTGCTGCCTGTTCCCTGCACTGCCCCTAAACCCCAATCCCTCTGCCCCTCCCGTTCCCCATGTCCCATTCCCTGTGCCTCCACCGCTCCCCCGATCCCTGCGTCCCTCTGCCTCTGTGCCTCCTGTTCCCCGCGCCACCCCTGTCCTGCCGCCCCCACTGTTCCCTGCACCCCTCTGGCTCTGTGCTGTCCCTGCACCCTGTTTCCCCTGTGGGTTGGGAGTGCGGGGTGCTTGTCCATAGGGAGGGGCTGGATAGGGCAGGGAAAAGGCTGCTGTGACCCAGCAGCCAGTGAAAGGGGGAGTTCACTTGAAGCGCCTTTGCCTTTATGGAAAAAAAATGAATGAAAATGCTATTTGCCATTTATAGGGCTAAAATGCTGGGACAAAAATGAAAACAAACAAAAAAAAAACATTGCAAAATGCAAACGTGTAAAAGACAACAAAAAAAGCGGGAATGTTTTGCTTGGCCCTGGGGAGGGGCTGGGCTGAGGGGAGAGGAGAGTGGAGGGAAAAATATGGGGTAGGGGTTTGTGGGGAGTGGAGGGGAGGGGAGGGGAGGGGAGGAGGTCAGGAGAAGAAGAAGAAAGGGGAAGGCACCAAGGGACAGGGGTGCAGGAGAGACAAATCCCAGGGGGCCAAGTGCAGACAATGAGGAAAAGGGCAGGAGGGGAGGTGTCAGTGGGAGTGGGGAATAGGGTGATGCTGGGAGAGGAGAGGGTAAGGGCACTGGGGGCTAGAGGAAGGAGGGGGAGGTGCTGGGAGAAGGCTTGAAAGAAGGGGTGGGCATGAGGAAGGTAGGGATGGAGCAAGGCATGTGAGAGGGAACAGGGGCATGAGGGGAATGGGGACAGAGGGTGCTGAGGGGGTGGGTATCAGGGAAAAAGAGAGCAAAGGGGGCAGGAGCAGTGAGGGAAGGGGGAGGAACCAGGAGGGTGTAGGTGCCAGGAGATTCTGGGGGTGAAGCAGAAGGGCAGACACCTGCAGGGGAGGGACCAGCCTCAGGGCAGGTGTGTAGAGGGAGGTGTTAGGAGAGGGGATGAGGAGGGGTAGCTCACTTGATCAGAGTGGGTCTACTGGAGGAGTGGGCACAGGGGGGAAGAGAAGGGCTGGTGGAGGGGAGCAGGTCTCAGGAAGGCTGAGGGCAGCGAGAAGGGCAGGAGTCAGGACAGCAGAGAAGGGTGAGGGGTTGGGGGGCAGCAGGCACCAGGAGAGCTGATGGAGCAAGGGGAGGAGACATAGCAGCAGAGGGGAAAAAATAGAAGTTTATAAGACATTTATTAATAACTTGGGTGATATTTATTAAGAACGTATTAGTAATTACTGTTCTTATTAGGAATTTATTCCATAAAAAAAAAACCCACTTTTTTTGGGGGGGGGGGGGGGAGGGTGGCGAGTCCCTTTTTTGTCTGGCGAGTAGGGTTTTCCATAATTTGTCGAGCCCTGTCCAAATATATATATATTACGGGGCCATTGCAGTAGCAAATGGGTGGAGATTTGTGGAGTGCAGAAGGTCAAACTAGAGGATGATTTTTTTTTTTCTCTTAAAATTTGAGAGACTGTGGAATAACCCTTACTGAAGATATTAAAAGTGGGAATTAGACATTCTTATATCAGAGATGGTTTAAGGATAGCCAATTCAATCCTGTCTGTTGGGTTGGACAGACTAAAGACTCTTTAAAAAGGTCTCTTCCATCCCTAAATAATTGTACATGAATTGCCGATTAAAAGTAGCACCTACACTCGCAGAACCTGGCATGAATGGTAATCTTTCCTCAGAAATTACTCAAAGCTGAAAAAGTTTCAGTGGGGGAACCACGTTCGTTGTTTTTAATTTTTTTTCTATTACAGACTAATAGTCCTGCAGCACCTTAGAGACTAACCAAAAATGTAGATGGTATCATGAGGTTTCTTGGGTACGAAAGCTCATGATACCATCTACATTTTTTGTTAGTCTCTAAGGTGCTGCAGGACTATTCGTTGTTTTAAGTTTTTTCAAAACTGCAAAAGGAGGGCAGGCTTAAAAGTACAGCTGTATAAGTGCTCCATCTTGGAATAACAGGGCATCCTGCAGGCTTAGAGAACAACTCGTTGTCATAGCATAGAGAGGAGCCCGGGGGGGACTGCAGGGAAGAGCAGGGGGGACTGCAGGACAGGACCAAGAACCTGGGCAAAGTTCCATGCTTGTGAAGCTTGCAATAAACCAGATTTTTCAACACTCACACAAACCTCAATCAATTATGTAAGAAAAAATCTAAATTAAAGTTGAAACCCCCTAAATAGGCAGAGATGACTCATTAGCAAACACTTTCAGGATCAAGCACCAAATATCTGGCACAACAGAGACAGTCAGTGAGAGACATGGTACTAAAACTGTCAAAAGAAATAAATAAGCTGGCATCTACTGTTAAATCAGACACTGATAAGGCCAGTGACAGTGCAGTGGCATTTAAAGAGGACAGCACGGGACAGTAAAAAAAAAAAACTTAACCACTTGTTGCCAGCAAGTCTGAAAATCTTGCTATGTGCATTTCTGTGTCTCGAGTATGTGTCCTGCCAAGAAATCCAGCCCTTTGGAATTCAGAGATGGAAGCACTCTGTTTTGCAGGAGGTCCCCTAGCAATAATACACATGAAACACACACAAATGAAATTCTCCTTAAAACAGAGAGCACTGGCGCTAATGGAAAATGTGGTATTTGGAGCATTGATGAAATTGCAACAGCTGCTGCAGGGAGAAAAAAAAAGAAGAGTGAAACACTGGAGCCACCCTAACAGCTGGACCTACAGATCAGCCAGAGAAGAGGGATCTCTCAGAAGTTCTCACACACCTCTTCTCCCCACAGCCCCCACGCCTCTTTTTCATCCAATTTATTTAAACTTTAACTTACAGACAAAAAGGAGAGGAAAGCTATAAATAAAACACCCACCCAGACAGTTCATCATCCATTAGCTCATAAATCCTCCATGTATAAACTTACACACACTGGGAATGGGCATCATAGGAAACCTCAGTTTTCTAGTCGGTTAAATGCAGAGAAAGCTAATAAATACAAACTATAACTGACATCAGTCAAGACATTTGCACCAGCAGATGTTGCAGCTCCCCCAAAACAATGAATCACATTCAGATAGCAACTAAAGGGAAAAAAACCACCAACCACATACCCATACAATGCAGCAGCATTTCAAATCACTCAATCCTGCATTGAAAGGATAGTAGCCGAGGGCCAGCAACTGCTCACTTTCTTTTAGCTCACAAGTAGGAGCCAAATCAAATACATCACCCTCAAATTCCAAAAGGCTCAGTAACACTGATGCTTGGATAGAAAGTTCCAGGGACCAAGGCAAGATAAAGACACAGACCATGCTGGCAACTCTTGTGATTTTATCCTGAGTCTTGGAATACTGGGGCTGTAAAGAAAAATACCCAAGTCCTGGAGATATGTGAGAGTCACAGCTTTCATTTAAATTAAAGTTTCTACCCACATAATTGTGAAGAAAAGGTTGAAAGTGAGAACCCACATGGTTCAAAAGCCAGAGGGCAATTAAAGAGAACTCAAAAATTCATGACTCAATTGTTGAGCACCTGAGGTTGGCATTACTGCACAGACAGTACAGGAAATCCATTTGAGCAAGCTTGCCTGTAATGTAGATTTCTTTGGGAGGAGGGAGGTTGGGTGTTTTTTTTTAAAGCACATCTCACATGTTGCAAGGATAATGAGCTGTCACTCAATGGCAAATTCAACTTAAGTTTGGAAGAATGGGAGAAAGTCGACGGCTAATAGGCATGTAAGGGTATGTCTACACTTCATTCCTCTCTCTCAAGAGGAATGCAAATGCAGACACCCGAAATTGCAAATTAAGCGGGGATTTAAATATCCCGTGCTTCATTTGCATAATCGTGTTATAGCGAAATAACCCCGTTTTTTCCTCTCAAAATAGCACTATTTTGAGATAAAACCCTTCCCTCAAAATAACCCTTATTCCTCAAAAAATGAGGTTTAAGGGTTATTTCAAGGGAAGGGTTTTCTCTTGAAATAACCCCGTGTTTTCTCTCGAAATAGAGCTATTTCACAATAGTGCCATAACGCAATTATGCAAATGAAGCACGGGATATTTAAATCCCCGCTTAATTTGCAATTTTGGGTGTCTGCATTTGCATTCCTTGAGAGAGAGAGAGAGAGGAATGAAATGTAGACACACCCTAAGAGTGCAAGAGATTAAACTGCAGAAGGGTTCTCAAACAAAGGACTATGACAGATGCGTCCTGCATTGGGGGAGCATCACAGAGCCTGCGCTCCAGCCCAAATCCAAACATCGATGCTACAATTTTATAGCTCCACAGTCCAAGCCAGTTAACATGGGCCAACCACAGCGTAGACACACTGAGTGGTCTGGATATCACTCGTAATAGCAATTTTGAAAAATATGCATTTAAGTGGTTTTACCTTTATTTACTGATAAATGTTTCTTTATGCCTGTTTATAAAATCAGCAAATCATGACAGTTCCTTGAGGAATAATGGAGATACACCACTCCAGTGGTGACGCGCTATTTGTTGTTTGGTCTGGGAATATGGGGACTATGAGGATGTGTATTTTCTACCATCACCCTTTTTTAAATTGAATAAGTTTCCTGATGATGCAGTGAATATATTTTTATGCTAAATGAACAGACATAACATCCCTTTTGTTTGGCATTATGTCTTGGACAATTGTATGTTCCTGTCCTAAATAATGGATTGGCGGGGAAGAGATTTGGTCTCGCTCAGAGAAAGAACGAGTTTAATGAGTCATGAAGGTACACAGTGTGAAATTTTTCCAGTCTAAAGATCACAAAATAAAGCCCCAACTGGGCCACTAGCTCACACAATACAATGTTCTTTTGTTTAGTATTTTATAAAACCCGCATCCTAACATTTCACGGCGTTAGATAATGGGACAACAAGCAGCACAGCCCGTGCAGGAAATGTAACTTTCAGCCGAGATGTGAAACGAGACATATATTCAATGAGGTAGAGCGGCTGTTCTGGATCGCAGGGGTGCTGAAGAGAAGGCTCTTGCACTGGCAGTAATAAGTTTATGCTAAGGGCCTCAGAGGAGGTCAGGGCTAGATCGTCCAAGGGACCAGAGGACAGAGAGAAGGTTTCTGAAACAAACCTGGGGCTGTTTACAGGAGTCAGACATTTTGGGGCTAATGAGCAATGCCAGCAGCTTATTAGTGGGAACAAGGAGATGCTCATCTCGGTCAAAAGTTTTCCACTAGCATTTAGTCAGTGCTGTGAGCAAGGACAGATTTTTTTTATTTTAGCCTTCTTCAGTGAATAGCTACTTTACTCTAAAGCTGCTAACCCGATTGTTATAAAAAAGCTTTACATAGAAAAAATACACCTGTGTAGTGGTTATATAAACCATTCCAGCCACACCTCTCAAACAAGGGTAGCAATTATCCCAGTTTACACCTGAGGAAACTGAGGCACAAGATGAAGTGGTCACATGCCAAAGCAGGCTAGTGACAGAGCCAGAAAAAGGCAATTGGATTTCCTAAGTCTTAATGCAGTGCCCTACCGCAGGATCATACTGTCTTATGAAACCTACTCTTTCCATGTCAGAGAACACCTCCCTCCTCTCAAAATACTATGCTTCTGTTAAAGTTACCTTTGAAGGTTACACTCTGTGATGTCACCTCCCCCACACCTTTCACTTTCTAACCATATCAACATTAATCTATTATAGCAATAGGTGCCTTAGAAATACTCAATATAATGACTGGGCTATCCAATTTTCTTAAGGCAATAAGAAAGGTCTTCTGGCATACTCATACAACAATAGATGTACATGAGATACAACACACAGCTGTGACTACACTTTATTTTAAAGATGCCTCAGAATCTTGCAATTTGTGATGATCACAAGTGTATTCTGAAACTTTACCCACCTAAGATGGCTCACTGGAAACCTGACAGGATCTGGAGGAGTGGAACTATTTTGTTTAAAATGTATCCAATTGCAACAGCCCTCATCAGTCACACAGAGGAGAATCTAGAGACTACAGGTTGGACCACCCTGGTCCGGCACCCTCAGAACCTAAAGGTCCCACATCAGGGAGTCTACTGGACCAGAGAAGGTCAATGCCAGCCCCTCTGCTGCCAGACTCCGGACTCCGTTTCCGGCTGCAGGCCTGGCTCTCTGGTCCAGCAATATCCACGGTCCTGCTGTGCTTGTTTTTCCCCAGGAGAGCTCCAATCCCAGCGTACCCATGGAATCCCCGATGATGCTGGATCACGGATGTTGTTGGACCACACAGTCCCAGACTAGAGAAGTACAACCTGTACAAGGCCAATATGCAATGCTTCATCTTTATCACAGTGACCCTCCACTGGTTATAAGACAACATTATTCTTACTACGGAGATATAGCTCACAAATACTACAGGTCCCAGCATGCAGTGCTCCATTTGAGCTGCATGACCCTGAGTTATGAAATATTTGACAATATGCCGTAGCATAGCCCGTAAGTAAAATGCAGTATGTTTTGCAAAAAAACACATCTATGCTGCTCACTGCATCACTTTTCATATGGAACAGAAGAGTTGCCGTTTAACATGTGCATTAGCAAGGCTCTACAGCACTTTGCAGAAGCTGTAATAGTCTGTGTCTTGTGAATATTTTATTAAGAGGAACATTAGATTACATAAAAGCAAGGAGGTCAAGCAATAAATAGGTTTGTATCTCAATATCTCCTTAAGGGAGAGGTACATGGTCTAATGATTAGAGGATGAAACTGGAATTAGAGCAACAAAGGTTCTTTCTCTTCCTGGCTACAAGGCTGAGGCAGGTCACTATGCCTCTCTGTGTTACAAGCTGGAAGGGACAATAAATATCCATCTTTGTAAAGTGCTTTGAGATCTATGGACCTGCATGCCAGCAAAGCTCTTGTCCCTGGAGAGGCTGAGATTAACAGTTCTGCTATCCTGCCGAGAGAGGAGAGAAAGGGAAGAGAAGGAAAGGGAATGAGAGGAAACTGTGAAAATGAATCAACGTTACTTTAAAAAACGATTTCCCCCTCAGCCGTCTGAGGGTCACATTTTCATTACTTCCCCTCCTTTCAAGTAAATGTCCGGGCAGTTTTCTGCGTCAGCTGGAGAGAGTAAGAAGCTGAAACAGCACCTTTGTTGCTGACAAATAGCTTGAAAATTCTAAGCCAATCCGAACCAGAGGATTAGAGGAGCCAATCAGAGCACAGATATGAGCATGTTCCCTGTATGTCTGAGAACCAGCCACACAGTGATTATGTAAATTGGAACCTTTCAGCCAGAGGGCAGGGATTTGCATAAGTGAGGGAGGAAAAAGCTGTACAGTTATCAATCAGTAACTCAAGAGTATTCTGATGTGTTGACTGCCTGGGAGAAATCCATTTCTGTACAACCCTTATTACTTTTTTTATTCATTCTGCCCCCACTCTGTAAATTACCTATATCTGCACTCACTCTAAAAGCTCTCCAACCCTGTTTTCTTTTCTCATTACAGTCCAATATAAAGCAGTTATAAATAGTGTCATGGCCATCTCAGCATCTGCATTTCAATTCCTTCCTTACCTAATATGGGTTCTGCCATGTATCTGGGTTCCCTTCTGTCCCTGGTATACTTACAAACTCACTCTTTATTTCATTCAACTCTTAGGCTATGCAATTTTACCTCCCTGATTTTGTTTCCACATTATTTAAGGGCTTCTTAAACTGTAAGGCTAGTGCTTCTTTTTCTCCCACGGTCTTCTGAAATGGTTTGGTTTGTTTATACTGAGGGCCCTACCCAAATTCACAGCCATGAAAAATGCGTCATGGACCTGAAATCTCGTCCCCCTCCCCGCCTCCCACGTGCGATATTCTGTGTATTTTTTCCCTGTAGCTTAGAGATTTCACAGGAGAGACCAGCATTTCTTAAACTAGAGGTCCCAACCCAAAAGGAGAGAGATTCAAGGTTACCACCTTTACTTCTGAGCTGCCTTCATAGCTGGGTGGCTGGAGCATGGCACCTGGCTGACCAAGGGTCCAGCTCTGAAGGCAGCAGCACAGAAGTAAGGCTGGCAGGATCATACCATACCACCCTTAATTCTGTGCTGCTGCTGGCAGCAGCTCTGCCTTCAGAGCTGGGCTCCTGGTCCGCAGCTGCTATTCTCCCAGTCCACAGCTGCCGGTCCGCAGCTGCCCAGCTTTGAAGGCAGTGCCACAGCCAGAAGCAGTGCAGAAATAAGGATGGCATACCCTGACCCCTCTACAATAACCTTGCAACCCACCCCTCTGCTCTATTTTGAGTCAGGACCCCTACAATCATATCATATCATGTAATTTCAGATTTAAATGAATGAAATCATGTAATGTACTATTTTTAACCTCGTATGACTGTGCAATTAACCAAAATGGACTGTGAATTTGATAGGGCCCTATTTATACTGTTACTTTAACGTTATTTATACATTGACATCCCTGATGAATTATATATTTTTCTGGATGTACGATTTGTTGTTGCACACAGAACATAAAATATCAAGTTCCGTTATCACATGAATCTCACCTTCCACATTTAAGATGTTCAGAGAGGTTTTACTTTTGACATGCATTCCTCAAGTCCCTTATAAAACCCGAAATTAAAATCCCCCAACCCCTTACATCGGCAATATACTCTGCAACATGCCTAGTCTGCTCATGTTTTAGTATTATTTTCTTTATTGACACTCTCCTGACAAGCCTGTAGCTGACACTATGCAAGCAGCCATATGCTGAATCTGCTCCAACGAACTGAACCCCTAGTAAATAAGCAAGCAGAAGTGCATCATTGGTAAGTACTGTACTAACTCATACTGTTTTGATTGCAGTTTCATAAAAAACAAGAATTTACAGAACTACCAACTCCTGTGATTGTATGTACAGTATTGTGATATTCAAGGGGATCCTTAAAGCCTCATCTGTATGAATAAAATTATTTTCTAAAAATCTCCACTTTCATTTTAAAAAGTCCTTTTGGTTGCAGAGAAAAGCTTGAAAATGTGAACCCTACAGGTTCAAAGCCAAGAGGCAGAGAAAAAGTACCAAAAGTGTATTGTTATTGAAATCTCATACTGTGAAGACAATCCAAACAAAACACTCTGAACAGCATATTTTTTCTCTGGGATCTGTAGGCACAGCTTGGGAAAATACTATTTTTCCCTTACTGATCCATGGCTATGGTAAGGACATGTACAGAACTTGAGTAAAGGCATTACCATTTCCCTTCCCTTCTTGCTATTCAGTTGTTTCCCTTTATTAGAAAGGAAACCTTCATCCAAATTAGGGATGTTAAATTTAGCTTAATGGGCTAATCAAATAGTCAGTGCAATTTGCATCAACTATTCGATTAGTCGATAAGGGCGCCTCCGCCTTTGAAGTGTAGCAACAGCCTGGTGGCTGTTGCTATACTTCAAAGGCGAACGCACTGTGGGGAGCCCGGGGTGGAGGACTCAAGCAGTCCCCCGCTGGCCCCGTGCTCCCCGTGGCACTTCAAAGAGGCAGCGCCACATGGAGCTCAGGGTCAGCTGGGGAGTCCCCTGCTAATCCCAGGCTCCATGCAGCGCTGCCACTTTGAAATGCCGCAGGGAGCCCAGCATCAGGCTACACTCGGCATTTCAAAGTGGCAGTGCCGCATGGAGCCCAGGGTCAGTGGGGGAGTCCCCAGATGACCCCAGGCTCTTTCTGATAGAGGCAGCAATGGGAGGGAGTGACTAGTCAACTAGTGTGTCGACTATTCGATAAGCTTTTGCTTATCGGATAGTCGACTAGTCGTTCACATCCCTAATCCAAATGGTTGATGACCTTGCTGCTTTCCCTCACCTCTGGTAAATGCTACAGTCATATCCTCAGCATTTAAGCATCAATGGACATTTTAAATCAAACTTTATAAAACTGTTTCGATACATTGGTGGTGTTCAGTAGGTTTTTTAAAAAATCACCCACAAATCAAGTTCCTAGCAAAACAAACAGTACAGTGCAGGCTACATAGTAATTAGCAGATCTGGTGAACAGGGAATATGTTTTTCAAGTCTATCAGAGATCTTTTCATATTGCTAGCTGACAAGTTTAAAAGCTACCCACCCCAGAGTCTCTGTTTTCCCCAGGGACACGCAGGAACTGCAAGTACCATCTGTGGCTAATTGTCCAATCTTCAAACCTGCCTGGTTCTTTATGGGCTACCCTTGGCTACTGCTTGTTTTAGATTATTAGCTGTAAATGCCATTCATATTATAGAGTCAGGATCAGAAGACAAGTAAGACAGTAGCTACCAGATTACTACAGTCAGAGAGGTCTTTTCCTCATAAATTATTACAGTAAATTAGAGCCTCAAGGATACCATGGGGAATGGGAAGTAGAGGCAATTATCCAAACTCAAAACCTGATAAATAATTGAAATTTTAAAGACAGCCTGGTATGTTTTAAAAAGTTAAATATAAAAGAAACCCAGGAAATTGCCTTGCGCTTTGAAAACCTTTTGGGGGGTCTGTTCTCTTTCAGTCACTCAGAGACTGCCCCAGAACAAGAAAGCCACAATGGCTCACCTGTTAATTTCCATCTTCCTCTCATCAAACCTCTCTCAAATGTTTGGCTTTGCCTACACTACACTGCTTTTAGTGAAACGGCCATGTCAACATAGCTGTGTCTCTAGAAGTCAGGCAGCATAGCCACTGTTTGCTGGCACTTTTACCCATCGGCAGTGGATATCAGAGGCACCTTTACCTCCCCTTACAACCAGGGCTCTGTCTAGACTACAATGATCTATTGGAAAAAGGTATGCAAATTGTGCTCTGCCCCCAGTCACTTCTGCTTTTGAAGGACTCTGTCTATGGCTGGCTGCTCTGGGGCTTGGGCCATGCTGCCTGGCCTCCCTGCACTCCGGGTCAGAACGGGGGGAGTAGGGGCTACCCTGGTTGGCAACCCCAGCACTCTGAGGCGGCGCTATCCCGTAGGGACCAGTAGCCACAATGGGGAGTCTGGGGTCTGGTGTCTTTTGCCAACAAAATACTTCTGGCCCCCAAAAAGGGGGTTTTCACATTGTTGACAGGAAAGCACTCCTGCCAACAATGCACAGTTTACACTGACATTTGCCACAGCAAAACTTTTACCTTTCAAGGGAGAGGGGCTTAGGACCTCTGAACGACAAAAGTTTTGTCACTCAATTCCTAGTGCAAACATAGTCTTACGTCTTTTCTCACAGTACTAGGGATAATGTCAACAAGCCCTCAATCAGGGCAGCCTCACAGAGTAATCACTTCTTCATGCTGCCCACCATAAGAATGGCCATGTTGGGTCAGACCAAAGGTCCATCTAGCCCAGTATCCTGTCTTCTGACAGTGGCCAATGCCAGGTGCCCCCAGAGGGAAAGAATGGAACAGGCAATCATCAAATGATCCCACACCGGTCACCCATTCCCAGCTTCTGACAGAGGCTAGGGACACCATCCCTGCCTAATAGCCAGATATCTATGTTCCAAAATATGCCTGAGTACTTAATATAAAAACCTAGAAAGCAGTTGGAAATGGGAATTTAATCTACACGTGAACTACTTCATCACTTTAAAAGCCATCCTCAATGGTCAGTCACATGGATCGGATTGGTGAAAGGTCTTTATGCAAGACAAATCTTCTTCTCAAGCCAACACCCATTCTCACTAAGTACCAGGGGGACTGAGATAACTAGATAAGTTAAAGTAGGGACAAACTTTTCCTCTATGGAAAACTCCCATACAATTCAGCAAAGACTACTCAAGAGAGATACAATGGGGTTCTATAGAAATAACACTAAAAACCTCAAGGCTATGTCTAGACTATGCCGAAGTTCCGAAAGAGGATATGCGGAATTTGCATATCTTCTTCCAGTCTCACTTTCGAAAGCGGAGCTTTTGAAAGTGAAAGTAGTCGGGACGTGGTTCTTTTTAGCAACCCCCCCTTTTTCGAAAAGCCGCTTTTCCTCAATAAATGAGGTTTATGTGGCTTTTCAAAAAAAGGGAGAGGTTTGCCGGAAAAAAAAAAAAAAACCACATCCCAACTATGAAAGCATAGCTTTAGAAAGTGGGATCAAAAGAAAATATGCAAATTCCCACGGAATTTGCATATCCTCTTTCGGAACTTCGGCGTAGTCTAGACGAGCCCTTCAAGAGTTTAGCAGAGAGTATATCCCAACTACAGAATTCTATGGGTTGACAAATACTGTATAGGAAATAAATTTGCTAGGATTTTTCATACGGACTGAACAAGCTGAATGCCCAATTAAAGGACTTAATAAATAAATAATAATAATAAATCATTATTATTATTTTAATCTTATGAGCTGTAAAATTCTCCTTCCAGGGAAGTATCTGAGGAAACAGAGAAAAATCAAGTGCTGAATTAAACTAGAAGATGTTGAATTTTCTCAACAGATATGGAAGCTAATTTCAGCCATGCAGCGGCCACTTTTCTTGCTCCCTAAAAGAAGATTTAGGCCACTCATCTTGTAACATTCCAAGATGTAAGGAGGTATCGTTTACTTAGTAGCATCCTTTCCCACCATACCCTTTCTGTATTCCATCAGGGTGGAAAAGGCCAAAGATGTTCAGAATTACCCTGTTCTCCTTTGACAAGCTATTATTGTCCGCCTGACATCCAATTTATGCCATAATAACCCTGGCTTGCAAACCAGATTAGGATCAAAGGTAGGAAGGCCCATTTTCTATGTAATTCTGTATTTACCTTTGGGATAAACACAGGAGGAGTATCGTAAATTAGCAAATATAGCCTGCGGGTTGTCCATGTTTTTACCTACCACGCACCCCGCCCCCGCCACAGGGTATATATGTCCGCGTCTTATGCAATTTGATTTTTACTCATATTACAAGACAAGATCAACATAATAAAATCAGCATCTTCGATTTAATAATAATTTAATAAGAGCGGCAATGTTGTTGTATTTACTAAAATAAAATAACAAGACCCAGTATTATCGGGCTGCACGACTTCATAATCTACAATCTTTATAGCTGGCAAGTGGCAACCACATTAAAGACCACCAGATTCTTTTATGAAGGCGGCAGAAGTCTCTGCGGGTTATGTACATCCGTGGATTTTCTAATATATTTTTTACACATGATAGAAGAACTGCGGGTAATATATGAGTGCGTGTTATACTTGGACACGTGTTATATTAGCTAATTTATGGTAAGTATCATCATGACTCTGTCTTTGTGCATTATGCTGCAGTGATGTTCCACTGTCATATTTTCCCATTCAGATCCTCCTTGCTGGGGTTATGGCAATTAGGAAAGGGACCTTATAGATTGATGGGGGGAAATTAAGAAAGAGAACAAATTGATGGGTTTGAATGTAGGAAATGCCAGAGTGCTAACTAGAATTAAGTTGCCATGGTGGACATTTCATATTCTTAGGGAGGTTTGGAGAACACAATGGCCTTTCAGTAACACCACTTCCCATTAGAATGAATGGTTAACTCTTCTGTCTTGCAGTGTACAAATTAGCTGCATTAGCCAATTAAAGGGTCTTAATAGAGCTGAGACGAAAGCCCAGAATAATTCTGACCAAGGCCCATGGAAGCTCTGCCATGTAAAAACTCAGAAAGAGATGGTGTTTTCATTTTGTTATTTCCCCCCTCACTTCTTAAGAACATAAGAATGGCCATACGGCTTAGAGCAATGGTCCATCTAGCCCAGTATCCTGTCTTCAGACAGTGGCCAATGCTTCCAAGGAAATGAACAGACCAGCATAATTGTGAGTGGTCCAGACCATCCCCTGTTGTCCAGTCACAATTTCTGGCATATGGAGGTTTAGAGAAATCCAGAACACAGGCTGGTCTCTCTGACCATCATGGCTAATTGCCATTGACGGACGTAACCACAACCTTATCTAATTATTTTGGTGGCCAGTTATACTTTTGGCCTTCACAACATCTGCAGGCAATTAATTCCACAGGTTGAGTACATGCTGTGTGGAAGTATTTCCTAATATTTTAAATCTTCTGCCTAATATTTTAAATAGGTTGATCCCTAGTTCTTGTGTTAAGCAAAGGGGTATATAATACTTCCCAATTAATTTTCCTCAGACCATTCACAACTGTGTCCTATCTCAATAGTCCCAGTCTTTTTAGTTTCTCCTTACTTAGAAGCTGTTTCATAACCCTAATCATTTTGTGATCGGTCTCTGTATCTTTTTCAGTTCTAATCATGGCTATCAAACAATGAAAAGAAATAACTTCAATTAATCACTCATTTAATCGCACTGTTAATCCATAGAATAACATTAAATTAAATATATTTGGATGTTTTCTACATTTTCAAATATATTTTTTCAGTTACAACACAGACTACAAAATATATAATGCTCACTCAATTTTTTACTACAAATATAATCAAGAGAAATAATTCTTCTGCTCTACTCCGCTCTGATTAGGCCAACTGTGGCATTTCTGGATGCTACATTTCAGGAAAAATGTGGACAAACTGGAGAAAGTGCAGAGCAGCAAAAATAATTCAAGCACTATAAAACATTGGATTGTTTAGTCTGGAAAAGAGAAGAATGAGGGGGATATAACAGTTTTCAAGTGCATAAAAGATTGTTACAAGGAGGAAGGAGAAAAATCCTTCTCATTAACATCTGAAGGGGAGGTAAGAAGCAACAGTCTTAAATTACAGTAAGGGAGGTTTATGTTGGACATTAACAAAACAAAACACCTTCCCAACTCTCAGGTTAGTAAAAGACAAATAAATTTCCCGGAGAGTTGTGGAATCTCCATCATTCGAGGTAAATAAGAACAGGTTAGACAAAGCCCGTCAGGAATGGTCTAGTAACGTGGCATCCAATATGCTAGCCACTAGCCACATGTGACTATTTGGCCAGCTGAGTGTGACTAGTTCGCTATAGCAGTGGCTACTGCTTCAGAACTGGTTGGACACCACGGGTCTAGTACATATTCCTGCCTTGAATGCAGAGGACTGGACTAGATGATCTCTTAAGGTCCTTTCCAATTTTACACTTCTATGATTCTATGATGATTCCAAGATCTCTTTCTTGAGTGGTAACTGCTAAATTAGACACCATCATTCTCTGTATACAGCTGGGATTATTTTTTCAATGTGCTTTACTTGGCACGTATCAGCACTGAATGTCTTGATTCAAAGCAAAAACACATCTTGTTTAAAAAAAAAAAAAAAGATTTTCCTAAATGTCTGTGATGCCAAAAACAAATCCATTATGTACAAGATGTGTGGCACAAATCTCAATCATCCAAACAAAAAGGCTCTTCTCTCATCTCCTACCTCCTCACTGCTACTCTGGGTTCAAAATGCACATAGGCTCATACGTGCCTAATGTGATGAGATTCCACATGTCACAAGTTCATAGTAGTAAAAGTGCTCAACAGCCTTACAAGACTTTTTTTTAAAAGCACAAGTCTGCATGGTATTACAATACTGCAACAGATGCCATGAGAAACACTATCATGGGCAAGAACATAAACAAATTACAGAGTCCTGTACAACTTAGCTAATACTCTAGGCACAGTTTTTTAAAAAACTGCAATTGAGTATCAGTTTGAGAACAACTGCACATTTTCCTAACCCAGGCGGAGTCAACTGAGCTTATGAGAACAGTATGAACTCGTAATAATTTATGTATACCTAAATCAATCATTTACTCAGCTTACTCTCACATTACAAAAAATTGTAATGACCATAACCTGGCGATGGAAATACAGCAATATGTCTTCTTATGAGAACACGCACCAAGATCAGTCAAATGGATCATACGTAATTGTTTTACATCTTTATTTTTAAAGCAGATGGTCAATTCTATGTAAGGAACGGTGAAGATTAACTACAATTCAGAAAGAAAATAACCAGCTTTGAGTCTGGCAATTTACTAACGGACTCAAGAGCAGCCACAACGTTTACTCTCACAACACACAAAAAGCACATGTGCACGCTAACAGACGCTTGCAAAATAAATTACCTAATCTGACACTGCTTAATTCCAGAAGTTTCTATCAGGAGAATAGTGTGTGTTAATCCACTCTAAAAAGATATCTGGCAAATGCTTCTGAAATGTGAGGTCTCTGGTTAGTTGTAATTTGTATGGCACAAAACCAGCACTACGCCCTGTTTGATATCTTCACCACCGCATTAGCCAATATTCTCATGAGCTATTAGCTCAAGATCATTTTCAGATCATCCACTGCAGTCTATAAATGGCAATTAACCCAAATTCTGAAGAAAAAGTTTAAGCAGAACTAAACCTACTGAAATTTGCCGGGGATGTTTACTGGTAGGGTTGCTAACACCGAATTTAAAAAATATGGGGCAGACCTCAGAAGTCCCCAATCTTCACTTGAACCTCTGGAGGCCAGCCCCTTCCATCCTTCCTGGAATCCTGGCTCAATGCCCACCAGCCTCTCTGCCTACCACCAGCAGAGCTCATTGTTCAGCTCCCACATGGGAGTGGGCAACTGCTGTGCCTGACAAAATGGCTCCCTGGCAGCCCTGCAGCCAACTCCATCCCCTGCCTGTTGGAATTCACCTGAAGTGGCAGGCCAGGGAGCAGCGCCAGTACCACACGAGTAGGAGCAGATGTGGGGAGCCAGCTGACAGCTGAGCAGAGAGGCATCAGATCTGTGCTGCTCTGAGACACATGACCAGGGGGGCGGGAAGGGAAGGTGTTCCAGCCAGCACTGGCCACAGGAGGCAAGTCACCAAACAGTGTTGCAAGAGTCTGATCCTGGGCCATAGCCTCATAATGGGGCAGGGAGAATAGGCAGGGTTAGGATGGGACCCGGAAAACAGGTATTGATCATCCTGCCCCATTATGTGTGAATGGCGCCAGTCCCACAGCGCTGGGCAAGCTTGTCTCTGTGACCCTTCAGTGCAGCTCCAGGGCATGCAGCCCCATCCTCTTACCCTGCCTTACCTTCTGAGCCTGCACAGGGAAAGCAGACAGTGCCACTCCCAAGGGCTGGAATCAGCAGGGGCCAGTAGTCAAAGTGCATCTTCACGCTCCCTTCCCAAGCCTGGCCCTTGAGCATGGCACCATCTGCATTCCCTGCGCAGCTCAGAAGGCCAGGGATGGGAGGAGAGTATTAAAATGCTCCTGTGAGTACTGGCCCCCTGCTGATGGATTATGGGATAAAAGGCGTCCCGTGCTGATTTAGTACTGGACAGGCAATTTTCTATTTAAATAAGGGACATCCCTTCTAATACAGGACTGTTGGCAACCATGTGCGCTGATTAGTGGCTGTGTCTAAGCGTATTATTTTCCATCTGCATCTGATGCTGAGTGCACAAACCGCTCTCCAACAGAGTCTCTGCCACAATTACACACCTTTGCCATCCTGAGATTAGACTGCTGTAATTCACTCTATATGGTCAGAATTTGAAGCTAGCATCGAAAAACGAGGGCTTACTTATTAGGTAGAGGTGCACAATGACCAGTGCTTCCATTAAGCTACAGAGCTCAAGGTTCTGGTTTTAATCTACTAAGTCCCAAATTGTTCTAGGTCTGATCGGAGAGATTGCCTCAGGACATATTGCCACAGTGGAGAGCCCCTGCCTCTAAAAAATGAGGGGGAATTGCAGGCAGATCATTCTCTATGAAAGGTTCTTGACTGACTCACTGCACCCTTGGTCAAATCAGCCTAGATCAGCTATGGGCAACCTAGGCTAGGGGTGGGTCGCATGAGCGGCCCTCAGTCTCAGCAAGACTGTCGTAACCAAGATAGCAAAACTGTCCTATTCTGGGAAACTAACTGCACCTCTGTACCTAGAATTTGCAGCGTGCGCCAGTTAAACCACAGCAGTGCATTGGATGCAGAGGGAGTGTACGGCTCTCATGATCAATGTTGTATGCAGTCAGCACGCACCTCACTCTGCGTGCCCTTGCTTTAGGTGTGTGCTACTTTAGTAATACTGGTAGGAAAAACCCTACTCAGATGAAAACCTGCAGAATCTGGCAACCCTGAACCTGGGCAATGGTAAACAAAATGTCTCATAGCCCCACACACACAAGCCTGATAGTCACAGGTTGCTCACCACTGACCTAGATTCATTAGCCTTATGAGTGTTTACAAAGCCTCTCGTTTCTTAGGCAATTGAGAAGCAGAGGGGCTGAAGATTGGAGACGATCATATTTATGGGCAGTCCTTTTGTATTATTTTGTATTACTGCTGTATTTTAATTTATGGGCAAGAAAATCAGAGCACAGGATGCACACCTATAAACATTTTTATGAATTACAATAGTTAAAATGATACTGCCAGATAAGAAAAGGGCATTTGCAAACATGCAAAGAAAAAACTGTGTACAGTTACAAATAGATCAATAGATTTTAAGGCCATTTTGGTCAACTACTCTGAACTCCTACCTAGCACATGCCACAGAATTTCACTTACTCATTTCTGCAACAAGTCCACAACTTCTTTCAGAGTTAGAGCATATCTTTTAGGAAGACATCCAATCTTGTTTTAACACTTCTTTCCCACCAGTACAATCACCAGACATGTAGGCAATCATGAGCTAAAGAAACATTAGCATCCAAATGACTCTCAGCACTATTAATCTTCACAACCATCTACACTGGGGTGGGCAAGAGAGCCTCCGCAAGCCAGATCCAACTCGCAAAGTGAGTTGATCCTTGCCGCTCCCCGGCCTCCAGGCCAATCAAGTCTTGGGGATGGGGGAGCACGCGAAGTCTCCACCCCACCGCCAGGGATGCACGGTACCTAGAGTGACCTCTAAGTGCTGCACACACCTTGCAGGGTGGGAGCAGGGGGCGAGGGAGTCTGTGCGCTCACATGCCCCAGGCCCTGAGGGCGGGGGGAGCACACAAAGTCTCCTCCCACCCTGCAAGGGGCACATGGCCCCAAGAGGGAACTGCCAGCTGTTCAAAACAGCTGATGGTTCTCTCTAGACACCATGGAGTGGGAACAAAGATTTCACACGCTCCCCCACCCTCAGGGCAATCCGGGTCTGCGGGCGGGGGAGCGCAGAAGTGTCCTGGTCCCACCCCTTCCACGGCAGCCAAGTGACACTTCAAAAATTTGTGAAGTGATCCCCCCTTCCTTCTAAAATTATTGCCCACCCCAATCTACATCCACATTCCCATCCTATATGCTTGCAGAACATACTTCCAATACAAAAAACACAACTCACACATCCAGTTATTCAAATTCAAAAGACACAATCTTCAGCCATAGCTTTTTTACTTTAATTGCCTGGGATATTAACACTATCAAAATACAATCTTCATGTTTGACATTTCTTCTTCAATCTTCCATGCAAAGAGTTTACAATACTTCTACTTTTAACACATTCTTTATAAACAAACATCCACTTCATTGTTCAACAAAAAAAAGAATAATTTACTTCCTATACAAAACATCCCCAATATTTCTCTCTTATCTGTGGTTAAAATAGACATTTCCAAAGGTCAAATATATTTCTTGGAATCAGAATACTCCAAGGTCAAATTTTAGGTTGATTGTTTGCATCTAACACCACATCTTCACTCAGCGGAAGATTGACACTAAATCAAGCTTCCAGAGTTTGATTTAGTGGGTCTAGCTAAGACTCGTTAAATTGAACTCAGAGAGCACCCCCATCAGCAGCTGGTATTCCTGCACCTGCAAAGAGTGAGGGAAGCTGCTGGGAGAGTTTGCTCCTTTCGGCCTCCTGCTGTGAGTACAGGGGGGAAAACTTTAATCAAGGTACATTGACGCCATCTACATAATTAACGTAGCTGAAGTTGTGTATCTTGATTCGACCTTCCACTTTAATGCAGGCCTAGCCTGAGTAATTGGAGGTGAGGGTTATGAACAGGCTTGCAATAGAGGGAGGTGGCTGTAGATTTGTTTCTGAAAGGGATGTGTCATGGCAGTGTGTAGGGCACAAATGTTAATGTTCTGTGTACTCAAAGATAGGTAATTTGTGGGTGATTTCATTCCTAATGTTTTACATTCATGTTGTCTTAATTTGTAATTTTCTAGATTGGTAGTAGGGATGTGAAACGGTATTAGGGAGCTGTCTGTTGTCCCCAATCCCCCACCCCATGATGCTGCCTCTGTGGGGAGCTACCTGCTCCTCACATGTAACCACTGAAATTTTCAGCAGTTACACAAAAACTTAAACAAACACATTTTAACATTCCTAATTGGTAGTGATGGTGTTAATGAGAAATACACTTAACCACCTTAATCGGGTTTGTTGGGGGGAATGGGGGTTATGTGTGTGTACTATATGTATTATATGAATTGAGTCAAAAACATCCTCTTATAAATGCAGTTATCCTTGTTAACTTTCTTACTATAGGTTACAATCACTGTATATAATCCAAAAGAAAAATATTAAAAATGACAAACCCGACTGTAGAACTGCATCTAATCGTAACTCAAGCTGATTGAATATAAGATGGTTCTAGATTTCTTTTTTCATTTTTAGTGAATGACGTTATTGTACAACAAATAAACCCATTGTGCACCCTCCCTCTGAAAAAACACTATAAAAATGTAATGTAATATTATGCCACTTGGCAATGTAACAGGATTTATAGTCCATAAAAGAAAGCTAAAGGCTATACCAGATGCTTTCCCCTACGGGCTCAAAGAGGCTGAGAAACACAGTGGAGGCTTTTGTTATTTTTACTGTTTCCATGTTTGTTCTCAGGAGTTTGACACACTTTGGGAGGAAGAGACTATTATGTTAGTTCCTTGTGGACTTAACTAACTTACATCGGAATGTAAAATACTCTGTTCACCAGCCAAACCGGAGCAATGGTGCCATTACTGGTAATAGTCTAACCCATCTTATATAGCAAGATACACAGGAGGTGGCAAGCACTAGCAAGCTGCTGCTGCAGTGATCTTCCATTCGGAGGTCTAGTGTTGATGCCTGTTCTTACAAGGAAAGTAGGATTATGGGTGGAAGTCTAGAGAGTCCACTCAGGGACCTGTATGTGGAAGAGGTACAATTCTGTGGTGGAGAGGGAGCACGTTCTCCATTGCATGCAGACAACCATACAGAGTCCCGTGAAGGATGAGGAAAAGACAGTGGCTCTCCTCACAATGAGAACAATGGAGATTCCAATAGGGAACACGACTAGGATAATGGTTCATCTCATCTGCCCCACCAAAGACAGCAGATAATTAAAGGTAGCCAGTTTCTCTCACACAGACAGACAAGAGGCCTGGCTTCAGCAGTATCCATGCACTAGACAAACTACTTTACCCCTCTTGACTGGCCTGGCCTTTCTCCCACATGACAAAGATGTTTGTTACGAATGGAGTTCAAATAAGATCAAAATAAAAGGATGGTACCATAGGCAAATAGTAATGAGAGCTAATCTAATCTATTCTCTGTGTCAACAATATCAAAATAAACCAGAAGGTATATTTTCTAGAAGGACTATTTTGCTCTAGAAATATTCACTACCACCAGAGAGAGCTGTCCCAGGGCATGAAAGTCTACACACCTGGGCATAAACTCCTCTGCAGATAGCATAATATAAGAGCTTTGCGGGTGTTTCATAACACAGTGAAAAACCAAGCAAGCCTCTAAAACAGACATAAAGCTTCTTATCTTAAAAGTTACAACATGAAAGACAAACAAGAGGAAAAAAAAAACACTAAACCTGAAGAGAGGAGGTTTTTCCTTTTAAGTAAAAACGTGTCTATGGGCAGATTGGTCTCTTACAGAAAATGTGTTACAGCAGTCCCAGTAGACATGCATTGGCCAGTTAAAGAAGCATGTTCAAATGCAGCTGTGCCCTAAAATGTGACCGTGACAACACCACCATACTTCCTTCACGCCTGCTCCCAAAGTATATTCAAAGCTCTATCTATTGACCTGCCAGAAAGAACCCTTGCTGGTTCTTATTCATGTTTGCCCTGCTGAGTCAATGCAATGCTGAGAAAAGGAACAGAAATCTATTCCTTCTTATACATCAGCAAGGAAAGCATTTACTTAATTCCAAATCAGTTACATCTGTGTATATCCACTGATAACAAGAACATGGCACAGGTGTTATTCAGAACATAATTCAAACGGAGTACAGTAGCACAGATGTCTTTTGAAGACACAAATTCGCCTGTACACCTTTATTACCTGTGAGCAAAAGAAATTAATCCGATGCTTAAGATTCCTGAATTTTCAGGGCTGGCAGTTTACATGAAAAAAATACCTAAACCACAAAACATAATTTTCCATATCAGTTGATATTAACCTTTAGTCATCAAGAGACTAACATAAAGGACTGTCATGGCATTTTTACAAAAGTACTCTGAAGTCAACCCTTGTTCAAACTGGATCTGTGAACCAGCACTGTGGTTTGCTTTTAAGGGCATGCCAGAGACTGATAGTGAGTGTGGGGGTAGCTGGGGAGAGGGAGAGGATTCAATGTTGATACCTGTGCCCTTCTTCAAGGCAGCTGTTTACAGTTGGCTTGATTTTTCAGAGGTGCTGAAACACCTGCAATTACCAGTCCCCCAATGAGAGTTGTGGGAACCAGAACTTCTAAAAGTCACAGTGGGTGGTTTTGGGGTATGAGCTCTGCTGGGACCGAAGAAGGCAATGTGCACAGCTGCCAAGTACTGGGCAGCTCCAAGTGTGACATTTCTGGGGAATGAGAATTAATTACCAATTTCCGCTTCAGGCTCTCCTCCAAGCAACAGGAGCAGGTGTTGGGGAGACAAAAGTCTAATCCCCCCACGCCTCAAAAAGGGAAGAGGTTGGAGGGAGCCAGTGGCAGACAGGAGTGGTTGGGAGAAGAGCGAACACGGACAGGGTATTAAGAGGAGGGGACAGCTGGGTGCTGCTGGGGGCTGGGGGAAGGACTGGCTCTGAAAGATGGATTAGTTGGGGGGAAGGGTCGGGAGCACTTTTGAGACTTTGGGAGAGCCTAGCACAGCCTGAGAAGGATTTAGAGCCAGGGAGGGGGGGCAGTGGGGTAAGCCTTTCAGTCTCTCTCCATCAATTCCCTATTTCCTCCTTTCTGTTCCCCCTCCCTCCTCACTTGCAGCTGCCACATCCTCCTTCTCCCTGGGGCACCACATTGGCCTGGTGCCAGCAAGAGGAGCAGAGGGACAAGAGGCAGGCATACAGGCGTAATAGAGATAGGAGATGAAAGACCGATCTGTAGCCCTGGATATGGGGTGAGTCATATGGCCTCTCTTCTGCAACTCTGGTTGAATGAACCTAACCCATGTGATTGTGGCGGATGGGGGGGGAGGGATCACCCCACTCTGAAGAAGAAGTCCTCTTTAACTGGTTTCTCAAGGACAGAGCTTACACTGGCAGTTGAGTCAGCCAATCCAAATGGAAAAATCCAGAAAGAAAAGCACAGCTTCTGCATGCGATGTCTGAGAAAAACTAGCCCAGTATAGATGTTGGCTTCAGTACTTCCTTTGGGAACAGTTTTATTTCTTTTTTATACTCAGCCTGACAGAAGTATCTTCCAGTTTTATTGCGGGAAATTTGTTTCCCCGCTAATCTGAGTTCTTGTCACATCTCACCGAGAGCCGTGCATTATGCGGGGACTGAGGCTTGTAGAATTGCTCTCTGGAATTTCCCTCATTTACTCCTCTCAGTTGTCTTCTGGGAACTGATTGCAGAGTATTAACTTTGTAGGGCATTCTGTGGGATCTGTTGTCAATTCTCCTTCGCCCCCTCCCACCCCCTCAATAACAAAGGGAAGTGGGCTCAGAAGCAGGTCTCAGATGCACAAAAGGACAAAATGTACCATTTAACAAGAGGCCGTAACAGGAGATCGGAAGGGGAGAGAGGGCAGAGAATGGCTTGAGATCCACCTCCCCCCAAGCTAGGAAGTTCATAGAACCATAGAATCATGGGGTTGGAAGAGACCTCAGGAGGTCATTGAGTGCAACCCCCTGCTAAAAGCAGGACCAATCCCAACTAAATCATCCCAGCCAGGGCTTTGTCAAGCTGGGACTTAAAAACCTCTAGGGATGGAGATTCCACCACCTCCCTAGGGAACCCCATTCTAGTGTTTCACTGCCCTCCTAGTGAAATAGTTTTTCCTAATATCCAGCCTAAACCCCTCTCACGTCAACTTGAGACCATTGCTCCTTGTTCTGCCATCTGTCACCACTGAGAACAGCCTCTCTCCATCCTCTTTGGAACCCTCCTCCTTCAGGAAGTTGAAGGCTGCTATCAAATCCCCCCTCACTCTTCTCTTCTGTAGACTAAATAAGCCCAAATCCCTCAGCCTCTCCTTGTAAGTCATGTGCTCCAGCCCCCTAATCATTTTGGTTGCCCTCCGCTGGACCCTCTCCAATGGGTCCACAGCCTCTCTCTAATGGGGGGCCCAGAATTGCATGCAATACTTCACATGTGGCCTCGCCAGTGCTAAATAAAGGGGAATAATCACTTCTCTAGATCTGCTGGCAATGCCCTAATATGCCGTTAGCCTTCTTGGCTACAAGGACACACTGTTGACTCCTATCCAGCTTCTCATCCGCTGTAACCCCCAGGCCCTTTTCTACACAACTGCTGCTTAGCCAGTCGGTCCCCAGCCTGTAGTAGCACAGTGCCTAGGGTTATTGTGTAGTCAAGTCACTACTCAACTACTTGCTCCCCCACACTTGCTGCAGCAAGAGGGAGGGAGCAAGAGCTGGTGCTGGGGGGGAGCCAGCTTAAAAGACGGACTCCCCAGCACTGTCTCCAGAGTGAGGGGGCAGGAGAGGCAGAGGCACAGCAGGGGATTCAGCAGGAGCCAGGACTGAGCAGTCCCGGCTTGTGTCAGGTCCCAGACCACTGCAGCTCTGCTTTTTAAATGTAGTCACAGCAGCTCTTACTATTTTAAAAAGCAGAGCTGCAGCAGTCTGGGAGCTGGGTCTGCTCAGTCCCGGCTCCTGCCAGATCCCCCACTGCACCTCTGCCTTCCTTCTCCGCCCCGCCCCGAGACTGCCCAGTCCCGGCTCACAATGCCCCTGGGGAGCTAACCCCCTTATCAACTAATTGAGTAGTTCCATCGACTACTTGATTAGCTTGTTAACCGCTACTTAACATCCCTATATTTTATGATAGCCAGACTAGAGGCTTTAAAGAAAAGCACCACCTCTCGTGACATGATAAAACTGCTAGAGTTGGGTGTATTTTTACCAGCGATTCTGTAACTAATAAAGATGCCTGGTTTTTTTGTACCAGGTGAAGGAACATCATGTTGATCCTTTATGCCAAGATTGACAATGGATGAAAAGCATCCCTTTTCAAGGCCTACAAGATTTTTCTCTTGTGCAAATAGTATGTCCTATTCCTCAAATCTAAATCTTTGTGTGACTATTCAGCTGCAGACCTTTGCTTATCAGCACTCCAAATAATCCAACACAATTCAAGAAAGGAGAGAGAAAGGAAAGAGCTATACCAGCTTCAATGACAATGGTCAAGATGCAGGTTCCTTGCTTCTGGTCAGCACAGTAGATCAATCCCAACTCTGACAATATATCTTTGAAGCAGTCAGCAAAGGAAACCACCATACACCTTTTTCCCCAAAAATGCAGTGTTTCTGGTTTAGTCCAAAAAACCCTCTCAAAGCCATTGTTCAGTCTTCCTCCCCTCCCCATAAGCACTGAAAATAATCAATTGAAACTGCTTTGAACTTTCTTTTTTTCCAGTTTTTCCACTAGATTATGTCCTCAGATTTGTAGCCAAGAAGGAGAATAATATATCTAGAAATGGAGGGAACATCATTAGGAAGAGTACAGTGAAGAGCACCTTCTCTGAACTGAAAATTGTAATTTGCACTGAAGTGCTAGGGAACTTTATTTTTAATTTTAACCAGTATAAACTAAAATATGCAACTTTAAAACAAGTAATAAGTTGTATAAAATAAACACTGACTCTCCGGAAAAAAATCAGCACCAGAAAGCAAATATATTCCATGTGCAGCATGCTATAAAATTCAACAAACCTGTTCCCAAACTAAAGTTTCCATGCAGCACCTTGATCTTACATTTGATCATGGAGTTTACTGGCCTTTGGTTCTGAAACAAACTAGTTTGCACTTCAAATTTAAGATTACAGGAATCTTCCTCCTTGCCTGCTGACCAATTTAAATGTACAATAGTGTGCTTTTTTAAAAAAAAAAAAGAAAAGGTACTTGATTAGCTAAATTAAAAAGCATTCTCTAAAATAAACACAGTAATAAAAATAATTACTGGAAAGGAAAGTTGTATTATAAGCAATGAACTGGAAATCCGTAGTCCTATAATTAAAACAATAGTCCTAGTCCAAAAATGACTTTACTAGGAACTGAAGTGTTCTAAGCACCATCTAGTGGTGAAACAAACATACAGGCTGTTCTGCAGAAAAATACTTTTTTTTAAAATGAGCTAAGAAACAACAGTTAAAACAAAGAGCACATTCAATAAGAGACTGTCTGGTCAGCTTTGGCCCATAATTTAAGTTTTGTAAAAATAAACTTTTAGAAAAATACAGAACAAGAATTAAAGAAGAAAATAAACTTTTAGAAAACTAAAGGCCTTCTGCCCTAAGTCACCCATCCCCTGCCTCTCCTTACCTCCAAACCCTCATTCCAGCCTTCATTTTCAAAAAATATAATCATAAGCATATACATTTTTCATTTATTTTCCAAAAAAATTACTTCAGTTGAAGACCTGAGCAACACTGGGTACATTTGCTAATACAGTAAATAACTGTAAGTCTGAAATTTCTCCTCCTCCCCACATATGAATTTTAACCAGAGACAGTGCTATGTCAATGGCGAGTCTCTCCAACTGATATAGTTACTAACTCCTGGGAAGCTCTTGCCTCAGAAACGTCTTCACCCAAGAGCTACAGTGGCCCAGCAGCATTTTAAGTGTAGACTAAGGATGTGAAAGATTAACCAGTTCCAGTGGGGGCTGGAGCAGCTCCCACGTGCCACAGGCAGGGGGCTGCTCCAGTCCCATGGGGGGCCACTGCAGGCAGAGGCTGTACTTGTCCAGAGCAGCTCCTGTCCGGGGGAAACCCGGGCACACCACAGGCAAGGGCTGCTCTGCTGGAGCAGCCTCTTTCTAAAGGAAACCTGGGGCTGGCTGTGGACAGGGACTGTTCTGGCAGGGGCTGGGAGCCAGCAGCCAGCCCCAGTGTGGGACTGGGGCCGGGAGCCCCGTGGGCTGAGGGCTGTTCCAGCCAGGCTGGAGTGTTCCCCACCTGGATCCTGCTTAGTCAGGATCTTTATTTAGCATTATTAAAACTTAAATACCCACCATGGGTAGAGTGAAGAAACAGAGTGACAGAGCCAGATGATACCCAGGAATCTGTTTCTTCAGGACAGGCCCAACAAGGAAAACAACAGAATACCACTAGTCATCACCTACAGCCTAGGGATGTTACATTTAGAGTAATTAACTAATTGAATAGTTGATGGGATTTCCATCGATTAGTCGATAAGGGCACCTCCACCTTTGAAATGTAGCAAGAGCTCTGCTGGGCTCTTCCTACAGTTTAAAAGCAGAAGCCCCGCAGGGAGTGCAGGGCCAGTGAGGGACTGGCCCTGCACTCCCTGTAGCGCCTGAGCCTTTGAAATGTACAAGAGCCCTGGTGGGGCTCTTGTACATTTCAAAAGCAGAAGTGCAGTAGAACCAGCGTGAGCAGAGACTGCTGTGCCTCTACCTCCCCTGCCCTCCGTGGAGATGGTACTGGGGGAAACCAGCTTTTAAGATGGCTCCCACTCCCCCCCCTTGCTGATGGAGGCAGCAAGGGGGAGGAGTAACTAGTCACATCACTAGTCGACTATCCAATAAGCTTATGCTTATTGGATAGTCGACTAGTCACTTACATCCCTATTACAGCCCCCAATTTAAACCCCTCTAGTGCAACACTGATAATCTACAACCTATCACGGAAAACATCCCTCACGCTCACAATCCTTGGGAGACAGGCCAATACTGTCCTATAGACAGCCCCACAACCTGAAGCAAATTCTTTCCAGCAACCACGCATCACACCTCAGATACACTCACCCAGGAACCTACCCCTGCAATAAACCCCGTTGCCAGCTCTGTCCACAAACACTAGCAACACCATCACAGGACCTAACCACAGAAGCCACAACATCAGAGACTCATACAACTAATAAGCATATCCTCTAGTGTAATCTAAGCCATCAAGTGCCAGCAATGCCCCCTCTGCCGTGTATATCGACCAAACGGGACAGTCTCTATGACAAAGGATTAATGGACCCAAGTCAGATACAAGAAATAGTAACACACAAAAACCCATAGAAAAACATTTTCAAAAACCAACCACAGAGAGACACTGTGGAATTGGCCTTCATATGCAAATTTGACGCAGTCTGTCATGGCTTGAACAAAGACATGAACTGGATAGGCCATTATAAAACCTACTTTCCTTACATTCAATTGATATAAAAAGTTAAGTACCGACTCTTCTAGGCCACTCAATTAGCCTCATTAGCACCATTACTACAATTCGCCTGTCCCCTCTTTTTCTCTTATAAATTGTGAGGGTCCCCACTTTTTTCTCTACTCTGCTCCTCTGACAAACTGGGTTTTGCCCACAAAAGCTCATTATATTTATTGTTAGTCTCTAAGGTGCTACAGGACTATGCATTTTTCACAAGAACTAAGGGTCAACAGATGAAATAAATAGGCAGAAGATTTAAAACAAACATAAGGAAATACTTCTTCACAGTCAGCCTGTGGAACTCATTGCCAGGGGATGTGGTGAAGCCCACAAATATAGCTGGGTTTGAAAAAGAATTTGATAAATTCCTGAAGGACAGATCTGCCAATGGCTATTAGCCAAGATGGCTAGGGATGCAAGCTCATGACATGGCTGTCCCTAAACCTCCAACTGCCAGAAGCTGGGACTTGAAAACTGGGGATGCATCTCTCAAAACTGCCTGTTCTGTTCATTTCCTGTAATGCATCTGACACAGGTCAATGTCAGAGGACAGGTACTTGGCTAGATGGACCATTGGTTTGACCCAGTACGGTCATTATTTTGTTCTTCTGTAAATAGGAATTGCCATGCTACGTCAGACTCGTGGTTCATCTACTCAAACATTATGTCTTTGACAGTGTCCAACACTAGATGCTGAAGAAGAAGGTGGTGCAAGAACCCCATAGTAGGCAGATGGGGCACAATTTGATGTTCAGAATGCTCTCATCTTATTCCCCAATAGCTAGATATTGACTTAAATCCTGACACATGAGGCTTAATATTTCTTCCCAACTCTTTAGCATTACATTTGGGTATTCTTGATAGCCATATACATGTCCAGTCCCTCCTTGCATCTTGCTAATTCTTGGCCTATATAGCATTGTGACAATGGATTTCCAAAGTCAAATTGTTTCTCACACAATGGGCAATCTCCTTTTATCAGTCTGCAATTTTCCATCTTACAGTTTCATTCATTATCCCCTTTTTCTTGCATTTTGGAAAATGGAGAACAGCTTTCCTTTTACACCATGGAAAATAGCTAGAGTTGAAAGGTAAGAGCCACGTGAAGTATTTAAGTCAAATTCTCATTGAGAAGAATCTTTAGGAAGTTACAACACTATAGGCAAAAAAGTGTAGTAAGATCAGTTAACTGCCAGACCAATGCAGTTTTAAAATCGATATATTAAAATATTTAACATCTGCATATAAGTGACTATATAACGCAATAATCATATCTATTTCTTATAAAGTACATTTCAAGGCACTTTACAAAGGAGCTATCATTATCCCAATTTTACAGAGTGGGAAACTGAGGCACAGAACAGGGAAGTGGCTTGTCCAGTCACCAAGCAGGCCAGTAACAGAAAAGGGACTAGAACCCATATCTCCTGAGTCCCAGTCCAGTACTTTCAACTGAATCTAAAATAAATATGCAATAAAAAGATCTTAAAGGCATAAGGCTGTTTTTAATATTTCAACCAATAAAAAAAAAAACTAGAAAACAAACCCAAAAAGAATTTTCATATCCATATTTCTCTTTCTCTGTGTCCTGCTACTACCCCTCTCATTCATCTAATGGTTCATCAGGCTATTCTGATACATTTCAAATTGGGTTGCTTTAGCTGCTCTAACAAACAAGAGTTTGTTTTACTTTGGCTGGATTCCCCAAAAGTCGACCCCAGATCCATTGGCTGTAAATGGCTGGTACTAGCCAACTCTAAACTACTGTCCCTGAACAAATAACTATTGTTAAAATAACTTAAAGAGTTTAGTCTATGCATTGTTCGGGGTTGCTATCAAAGGAAACGCTCATACAAAAATATAAACGCAGGAAACATAACATAAATGGATGCTTTTGGCACTGACTCTTGGCCTGTTGGGAGTCCTCCTAGATGGTGAATCATACCAATAAATAAAAGACACAGTGTCTACTGTTTTAAAAAGAAAATAAACTGGAGCAGCAACCGCTTATGATTTGTGACAAATTTTGCAGAAGGCCATTGTTGCCCCCAGGATTTTATTTTAATTTTAAGAGATGATTGGATACAAAAGTCACAGACTGCAAAAGGTAACTAAGAACCTTCCTTTTTGGAAGTAACAGTATAACAAACACATATACAGAGTCACATATATTATTTTCCCTACAAATACACACTCCTTTTAAAAAAAAAATCAGGTGGCAGAGGTAATTGCATGGAAAGTTACCATGAAATTTTGCTTGCCGACACATTTCTACACCGAGGATCATGAAACATCAATATTTTGACCACTGTAAGGACCAGAACAGTGCACAGTATTCCAGAAGTGGCTGCATGAGTAACATACAGGGGCAATATGAATAACTTTACCAAAAGTGGGGGGGTGAAGGAGACCAAACACCCCCCCACACACACACAAACTTTGAAAGAGACATTAAACTTCCAGCAAAAAGCAGAACTCACAACTACAAAACACACAGGAAATAACGTTTATTATTAGATTACTTAAACAACACAGACCACAAGTTGTTAAATTTACACATCACATGCATTCATTCATTAATGCCAGTTACTGAACAAGATACAATAGTATACAACATGCTAGGGATGTAAAGGACTAGTCGACTATCTGAAAAGCAAATGCTTATCAGATAGTCGACAGGAAAGTCGATTAGTAGCTCCTCCCCCTTGCTGCCTCTATTATATAGAGGGAGAAGAGTGGGGTACTTAAAAGCAGCAGCTCCACACAGAGCCCAGCGTCAGGCTCCTCGCGACATTTCAAAGCAGCAGCGCCGCATGGAGCCTGGGATCAGCTGGGAACTACTCAATGGGGGCTCTTGTGCATTTCAAAGAGGAAGGGAAATGCCCGTGTGGAGCTCAGAGGCAGCGGGACTTCCCACTGGCACTCGGCTCCACACGGTGTTCCAACTCTGAAATGCACAAGAGCCCCCTTTGGTGCTCTTGTACATTTCCAAGGCGGAACGTGGAAGCGCTTATCGACTACTTAACTAGCAAATCAATTGCCACTTAACATCCCTACAACATGCAGCCTTAACTACGACTTTATCCTGCTAATTTTTATGCTCTGTAATTTGTCTAAGCAATATATGACAAGAGTAGAAACCTGAAAAAGTTTAAAAGACGCATATGGAATTACTTAAATATTGTAATTTTAAAATCCATAAACATTAAAATAATGTTGACTGAAAAATATTCAAGGAGACATTTATGAAATAAAATAGCTGCAATTAACTTTTACTAGGGGGCGATTCCCCCTGCTCGCTACGCTTGCCAACCCCTCTGTCTCTAGGGGTAGGCAGGCCCGGCTCTTCCCCCCACCACTGAGGAGGGCCAGGGCCACACCAGCCCTGGCCCCCCTTCCTGACTGCTGGGGCCGCACCAGCCTCAGCCTCTCAGCTCCCCACCACCACCCCGTCCAGATGCAGCGAGCCCCAGCCCCTTGTCCCCGCCCCAGCCAGCCCCAGCCTCCAACCTCCCCAGCCTCTCAGCTCCCCACCCTCCCCTGACCACAGCCAACCGCAGCCTCTTGGCCCCCCACACCTGGCTGCCGGGGCCGCGCCAACCCCAAGCTCTCAGCCCCCCTCTTCGGCCACTGGGGCCACAGCCAGCTGCAGCTTCTCATCCTCCTCTCCCACCCCTCTTTCTCCCCCACCCCGGACGCAGCCAGACCCAGCATCTCAGCTTCCCCCTCCTCCAGCCTCTCTCCACAGCAGCGCGCATGGTCTCCCGCAAGCAAGACCCAGCGCAGAGTCCTGGGGTTTCTGCCTTTTCCCCTCCCCCCCCCCCTTACAGGAAGACGGTGCTGGTGCTCTAATCTTGCGGAGGGGTGGGGAAGGGTGGTTCAAGGCTGGAATGCAAGGCAGGCGGCGGCCCAAGCGCAGGCCAGGTGGAGGCAACGGTTCCCCACTGGGTCCCAGAGTGTCAGGGCCCCTAGAGCCACTACCTCCACCCTCTAGCCCTCCTACAAGGGAGCCGGGAGTCAGCAGGGAGCCCAGGGTGCCCCCCCGAAGAGAGGCCAGGGGAACCCCAAGTCATGGCTGCTGCTTCCCCTTCTGGGGACTCTGTTCAGCATGGGGAGTGGGGAGACAGAGTGACGTGATGATGTCACTCTGTCACCCCGCAGGAAAAATTCTCATATACAGAGAGAGCCAAAGCGTACATTTTTAAAACCAAACATGTTAGAAAAAATTTGTAATTTTAAACAATATTATGTGTTTCAATCTCCCTTTAGCTAGAGTAAAAACAAACAACTTTGAGGCCAACAAATACTTCCCCTTGTCTGTCCCAATTGGTATAACTTACACTGTTTGCTGTTCAGACTCTTTCTGATCAATACAATGCCATGTTTTAGCAGGTTAGTGTTTGCCACAATATCACTTCACGTCTACTGTTTGGCACTGTCTCAAAATCCCTGACTAAAATCCAAATATGTAGTATCCACCATAATCACCATCAACCCAATCTGTAATTACGACAGAGAAGGATTCAAAATTTACATGGCCATAATCCATGTGTAATAAATTGGAGCTTTCGGTTCGAGCGATTGTTGGACACAGTCTTTCACTGTCCTCTCGGAAATGATCGTGTGGGTGAAGTAAATGGAATATAACAGTTTTTCTACTTCTAGTATCTATAGTTCAATATGGATCAAAATTCACTTATTTAACACTTGATGCCCCAATGGTCAGACATTAATTTTTAAATCCTCAAACCTTTCACACAAAAGGCTAACTGTCCATTAATTTTCTAATTCTTATCCATCCCCTTTTTAAAGGTTCCTCCAGTGTAATACAGATAGATGTTTTAATTGCTACAGTTTCTTAGACTAAGTTACTTGAGAGGATTTAAAAGGTCCTGAAATACATTCAAAAAACAATTAACCATGGAAATTAGAGAAGGAAAAGTTCTACAGTATTACTGTCATCTAATCCCCCTGCCACCTACTCTGTAGCAATACAGAGCAAGTAATGAAGAAATTACATGTACGGACTGATTAAAGAGAACTGCATAGCATAGCTTGGCCTAGCAACATCAAAAGAATGGGGACAATATTTCAAGGACATGAACACAAAGAATGGAATTATTTAGTGACAAGGAGATACAACCAGGGCAATAGCACAAAATTAAGAGCAGGAACAGTTAGGCGACATATCCGGAAAAGATTCAGTATATTCAGCTCTAGGTGAAGCCTGGCTGCCTGGAAATTTTAAAAACTAAGCTGGACAAAGTGTACTCTCGGGAACAATCCAACAGCAGCAGCAAGGAGGGCTGAGTGGTATAACAGGTTTTTTCCATCTCTACCCTCTGGGGGATGCCACAAATGTCTCCATTGAGAGACAGGGAGTTCTCTGAGGAGTGATACAGAAGGAGAGAAGCCACCTGAAAAGCGAAGAGCAGACCCAGAGATTTCTACCCATTGCTACTCTGGAGTCATGGATACGTGACATAAGAAAAAAATCAGGTCCAAGACAAAAGTTCAGAGAACATAGAGGGAATAAACTTGGGCTGGAAAATGCTATGCAAGAAAGCTAAGAGGGCCCTAAACCTAGCAACGGGTATGTTTTGGTGACTCCTATGATGAGAGAGGACCAAGGTCCCGCAAGACCTCCCACCCAGCTGGGGTAGGTTTGCTGTCTCATGGGGTTTGACATGAGACTTGAAACCATGGAGTGATGTGCTCAGAGCCACTGACAGTTTGTCGGTTTCCAGCAATCAAAGAGGAACAGAGCACAAGGACCATAAGCAGCATACAGCAATGATCAAAACCTGCTTAATTAGGTAGGGGATGTGGCTGACTGGATACAGAGCTGGGAATGAGATCCGGCAGCAGAGCAGGGATACAGACCAATTTCAGGCAAGGCCCCACCAGGAGGCATCTGGAAAGGCCAGGAAGGATACAGAAAAGAGCAAGAGGCCAGAAGGAGAACCAAGTCCTAAGCAGCCAGGGTCAGGGAGACTCATGGAGATGATGAGGTCCACTTCAGACTGGATCAGAGCCCTGGAAACAAAGCATAGCATGGCACATCTTGGTCCCCGTAGCAGGGTCAGTTCACAGTCAGGGACCACTGGGAAAGCGAGGATAGGTCTGGATGGCCTCAGTGGGCATATGTGAGTTTCAGTACAATCCCCCTAAGGTGATCTTATGGCCTGAGGCAGGCAGGTCTGGTGAGAGCAATGGGCTGGGTGGCTTCAGGGTCGGGGGTTACAAAACGTGCTATTTGCTTGCATGTATGGGACACAGGGGAACCCCAGCACCCAATCCCTCCACCCCAAGCTACCAGCCCTCCAGCTCCTAAAACAGCAGCCTTACAGATTCCAGTCTCTGGTCCCACAACTCTCCCTCTCCCTGCCCTACAGCCTTGATGGCAGCAACCCAATCGGTCGATTCATGTGGGCTTGGATATGGTCTTCTGCACATGACTAGTTGGAGGCCCATTTTTTTCCCCGTTAACATGTAAGACGACATGGAAAGCCAAGTATATGGACGTATTTTCCCTTCTGTTTAGGAAACCTATATTGGGGGACAGAGATAAGGCAGAAAAGAGAGCCTATACCATCTACGTGGGGGTGATGGGACAGCTATACTCAGCAATGTAGAGACCCAGGCTGAAGTATTTGGATATTATACCTAGGGCATGGAGTACAATTTCAGACACCTCCTGGCTCTTGTATGAGCACTTGAAAACAAAGACAGCCCCTCCCAGTGCTGGGATAAAACTGATCCATAACTACGGCTGGAGTGCGTGGCTCAGGGGCACCCGTTAACAGGCCCCGATGCCAGCAGCAGCCATGTACTGGCAAAGTCAAGGTGTGAAAATGGGGACAGGGCTAGATGGGCCTGACCAACCAAGGCTTGCATGTCAGGAGTACAAGGAGAGAGAAATGTGCTTTTGTACATGAGGTAGGTTTGGTCACAAGCATGGGCACAGTGGAGGTAGGCACGTGTCTTCAAGCTGCCTGCACTTAAACGCACCTTCCCTGAGAGCAGGGCAGCAGCCCAAAACCACACAGAGCAGAAGCAGGGACAACACAGCAGAAAAAGACATCTGCAATCAGGTTGCGTGTCTTAGCCCTCCTGTAAGGGATTACCCCCAAAGACAGAGGATCTGGATCAGGGGTGTGAAAGATTAACTGGTAAGCATCACCCTTAATGGGCGAGGTATACAGGCTCCGGTTAACCAGTAACCATGGGAAGAGGGCTGCTCCAGCCCCACAGGGGGCCCGCTGCAGACAGGGGCTGCTCCAGTGGGAGCTGGCAGCCAGCCAGCCCCAGTGCAGGGCTAGGAATGGGAGCCCTGCAGGCTGGGGGCTGCTGCAGCCTGGCTGGAGCAATCCCCCTCCTGGATCCTGCTTAGTCGGTTAACTGGGGTTTTACATCCCTAGTTCAGGGTTTGAGGATCCCTTATGAGGGAGAGGGTGCACTTAATAGCAAATAACTTCAGATCAGTTTCAGAGGGGTAGCCATGTTAGAGAGCCTATAATTGACCTTGTTATCACTAGCCTTACTCTTGATTGGTACTCTTTTCATATGCCTGTATATTTATACCTGCCTCTGGAATTTCCACTACATGCATCTGACGAAGTGGGTCTTTGCCCACAAAAGCTTATGCGCTCCAATAAATCTGGTCTATAAGGCGCAACAGGACTTCCCGTTGTTTATTCAGACCAGTTGAAAGCATGGAGAGCATAGCTAGGCACAAGATTCCAGAGGAGGTTGGTTTGGGCTCTTTCCTGCAAACGCCATTGCCTAATCTTTGCATCTCCTGCAAAGCCTAAGAAAGTGCCTGGTAGGTAACACCTCATTCAGCATCTCTCATATCAAACAGGGGATGGGGGCGACCAGTGATGGCTTGGGTCTTGAACCCACGTCTGGTAGTTCTCAAAGAGCTGCTGCATCCTGGCCACCAGCCTATGTCTGCCAAAACCTGGTTGACTGAAAATAGTAGGACTGTGGGCTCAGCTGAGGCAACCCCCCAGAAGCCTAACTGGAGAATCACCCAGCTCCATTGATTGTTCAAACCATGCTATTTAAGCCAGAAGGAGGCACGGAAGTTTGAATGAAAAGATGAATTCCTGCTTGTGCCTGCCTCCTACGCCCCAGTCTGTTCCTGATTCCTGCTCAGCCCCTAGCTCCTGCCTCACCCCTGCCTTCGCCCTGTCCTCACAGTGCGCCTGCTCTGTGCTCGATCCGTGTCTCTCCTCCCATCCATGACCTTATGTCTCACCTCTAATCATCAGTTCCCATTCCTAGTTCCCACTAAGGATGTTCACTAGCGGGTGTTTGTGTAAACGGGTAACTGCTTGAATGTTTAGTGGTTACACATTTACACAAGGGGTGGGGGCAGGCGGAACCCCAAATCTGGCAGTGTATGGTTATAGTGCATTCTGGCAGGGCTACTCCCCCTCTAAGCCTTTGGGAGCCAGCCCACCTCACTACATCTCTGGGACATCAATCTTCATGGGGAACTAGCAAGGCCTGGATGGACAATAATTCAGGGCCCTAGCAACAATGCCTCTCATTAACCCCAGCCTCAGCTCCAGGGTGTGACAACACAAGTGTCACTTAGGTCGGGTCCACTCCAGGGTGAGCCACAATTAAATTTAAGCTACTAGCCCAGGCATGGGCACAGAGCAGGCAACACCAGGAATCAACCAGCCCAAAACCTATACTCTGGGGGACTGAATCAGCAGGGATCCAGGCTGCAACACACTGGCTCACTTCCTTTCAGCGCTGCCGCCACACAGGAGTTCGCTATCCACGAGCCGCTTCCACAATCCTCCTCTGGGAATACTTGTTGGTCCAGAGGGGTATCCTGGTCAGCAAGGGCCTCTGTCACCACCAGCAGCCCTTCCGAGGTCAGAACAGTCAGTGGTCCGGGCCTGACATCCACTTCTTCTGGGCCTACTGCAACCTCCAGCAGGGTGCTCGGGGGAAGCATCTGTCCCCTCAGATGGCTGGAACTGAACCTACAGCTCTGCCCTTTATACTTCTGGTCCCACCCCTTGGTTTCCAGGAAGGAAGGCCAGTGGGGGTGGGGGCGGGGGAGGAGAGATGCAATCCTGCCCCTCCAGGTCCATGGGGAGCCAGCCACCTCACCACAATGTGGCAGCTGGCACCACAACTAGAGCTAACTAGTTAACTGCAGCTTTCTTGACCATCTGGGCTCCTATTGGGCATTCGTGGTCCACACAATGCTGCAATGTTGGGCACAAGTTGCTCGAACATGGAGTGATGTCAGTGAGCTAGTGACCTTGCAGGTCCTTAGACAATCAGTCAGGGTTCTTCCTCCAATCTCCCATTTGAGAGCTGAAGCTATATTCTTCGAGGCAGTCTTTCTACTGCCTTCTGGGTCATTGAGCTAGTCCCTTCAGCCAAGAGAGACTGGTCATGGTGGACTCTTGAACTACAGGATATGTACTAAGAAGTGACTCTCTACAGATCAATAGCTGCAGGTCAAAAAGGAGGGTTGGTTAGGCTCCGGCTCTGCAGTCAGTGTCCGGAAGGGACACCGCAGATATATGCAGTTCAGTGGCAATTCCCCCATGTTGCATGGGGATCATCCCTTTCTCATCAAATTCTACTTTGTGGGAATGTTTAGGAAGGGACTGTCATTCTTGGGCTTGCCACAGAAAGAGCCTGGCTACCTTTCATTCCATATAGCAAATGGATCAGGGTGTGCAAGGTCTAGGCCAGGGGTGGCCAATCCATTACAGGCAAAGAGCCAAAATTGTTGTGAATATAGCGCAAAGAGCTGGGATGGAAAGGGTTTGTTTTGGGGTTTTTTTGTTGTTTTTTAAATACACAAAAGGACTGCCCCTTTAAGAAATGCATTTAGAGGCTTTTTGGCCACATCAGGCTCCTGCCGGCCGATGCCATCTTGAAGACGCCATTTTTAATGGCCGCGCCAGATGGCTCCCCTGCCCCAGTGAGCACAGGGAGCCGGGGGCTGTTTTCAGGGGCACAGGGGCTGCTTCACGAGCCACAGGGGCGGCTTTGCGAGCCACACCCTAGGGGCAGGGGAGAAGAGCTGCATGCGGCTCGCGAGACACGAGTTAGCCATGACTGGTCTAGACCAGCAGTTCTCAAACTTTTTTTGGGCTCCAGAGCCCTTTACATGCGTAAAAATGTATGCAGCGCTCCAGCGGTCCAGGTATGTGTTGTACCTATCAATGTTTCCAGTTTGTCAACTTTGCGGAGCCCCTGGAGATGTCTTGCAGAGCCCTTGGGCTCTGCGCGGAGCACAGTTTGAGAAACACTGGTCTAGACTATAGGATGCTGGCGATCCATAAGTCCTACATGTGGCTGCCTGAATAGAAGCCAATACAGAGGGTGGCCGGTAAGCACTATAGATTCTGCTCACATCTGCTTCCTTTCCCTTTTCAATAACAAAGGCTGTGTTACAGCACAGCCACGCCTGAGCATATGAATTGAGGTGCCCAGCACTGCGCACTGAGCTTACAAAAAGAGCACATCATTTGATGAGAGGCTCACAGCTGGGCCTCAGCAGGGATTTAACTTTGTCTTGGCACAGCAGATAGGGCATGCGCTGGGACCAGCTCGTGCACCTTACACAGGCTGGTGCCCTGGGAAGACGTACCGGACATCACTGCTATCCAGAGGGGGAGAATGACATTGGAACGTATTCTGGCTCAAACTGGTTCTGACAGGGCTGCTGGGGGACGCGTTTACTAGCATGGGGATAGCATGGTCAGAGATGCTGGCCTGCAAGATTTGGAAGACCCACAAAAGCTGGACAGGGCCTAGCAGAAGGACAGCAGGAAAAGAGACACTGGCTGGAGTCCAAAGGTGGCTTGGTTAATACTCCTGGCTGCATAGCTCCGAATTGGTTGAGTTTTACCGAGAGGATGGACACACCTCTCCAGTATAGGTGCTGATTTGTTACTGGGTGATCTTCTAGGCAGCCCAAGCGAGGAAGGGCGGAGGCAGCCCAGCCGATGACGGTGACTTGTTGTGAAAGGTGTCCAGTGTAGGACCTCAGATTTAAGTTCCGGGTCCAAAAATGTAACATGGTGGTCATCCTGACGGCATTTCCTGACAAGATGGCAGCAGTGTCTCTAATCCCCTGGGGAACCACACTGAAAATGTGCTTGAGAGCTGTGCTGGCTGGGAGTTGAGGTTCCCTTTTTGCTTCAACCCCAAAAATGGGAAGGATGATTGTGGACAAGAGGTTGCACCAAGCACGATGATTGGCTCCCCCTGAGGTGAAAGCCCCCCAAGAGCTGGCAAAGAAACAGTGGGATGCGAGTGGGTTTGCTAGCTGTCCCACGATGGGAATCTTGGGTGTAATTAGACTAATAATGTTGAAGTCTGGTTAAAATCCAAACCATGTGTCCTAGCATTCCGTGGTGCTCTGCTGATTTCTCCTCCAAGGAGAGATTTGACTCCTGGCCACCTGATGTAATAATCTTACTCACAATTCCTAAAAAAAACTGCAGCTCCCCATATCCAGCTTTTACTAGAGCAGAGAGAAATCTAAGCTGGAGAAGATGTTAACATGAAAACAACTGTGTCAGGAGCACAGAAACGGGCAGACAAAGTGGGAGCATAAGGTTTAAAGCACGTAAGTCAGAACCCATTCTTTAAAGAATTAGACAGCTTCAATTTATACGTCTCTGAAATCTAGCACGACTTGAATGAATTGCCTCCTAAGGCCCAAGATATTTTCTTCATTTTAAAGTGGCTCAAAATACAGTAAGCACAACAGATGCATACTTAGGGTCCAAACAGACTGCACAGCAGTGGTCACCAATCAGTAGATCGGGATCTACTGGTAGATCTAGAAGCCCCCTGATTTGTGATACTGACTGGATTGTCCAGGAAGCTATCCAGCGCTGGCACTTCAGTAGCCCCTGCACCCACTGTCATGCTGCTCCTGACCTCTGCCTGGAGCTGCCTCCCTGGGAGCTTCCTGCTTGCTGTGCAGGGTGGGGGGGGGAGGGGGAGAAGGGGATGGAGGGAGATTGGCAATGCAAATCTCTGTCACTCTCACACACTGTGTGTGTGTGTCTGTCATCCTCACAGACACACACTGTCCTTCCCTCTCCTCTCCTGACCCAACACATAAGTTGGGGGGTTGTAGTTGTTACTCCTTTTACTGCTTGCAAAGTGGATTAGTTTTGGTTTTGGACTGGTCTGTGCATTTCATCATTTTCATTTCTCTCTTACTTTTAAATTTAATTCTTTTGAGCAGTGAGTTCTAAAATACCTAACCTGTCATGGCTGGAGTAATTAGCCCTGTGGTAACTGCTGCTCGGGGAAGTGGCTGGCATGTCCCTGCAGCTCCTGAGAAAGGCAGACAGAGGGTCTCCACAGTAGTAGCTGTGGGCTCAGTGCCTGTAGATGAGGGGCAGCACGTGGTACCCTGGAGCCATTGCTGTACATGCCAGCTGCTTACAGGAGTGATGCTGGGCCAGGGCAGGAGTAAACCTGCCTTAACCCCACTGCTCCACCACCCGGTAGTCATATCAGTTAACAGTGCTCAGCCAGAACCTGCTTCCTGAACCCCTGTCCCAGCCCTGAACCTCCTCCTATACCCAACCTCCTGCCCCAGATGCAAGAACCCCTGCACCCAAACTCCTTCCTAGATCTTGCACCCTGAAACCCCTCCTGGACCCCAATCCTCCACCCAGGGCTAAGCCTGGAGCCCCTCCCACACTCCAAACCCCTTGGCCAAGACCAGAGCCTGCACCCCAACCCCTCACCCCAACCTGGTGAAACTGAGTGAGGATGGGTGAGGAAGGGGATGGAGCGAGCAGGGTGAGGCCGCAGAGAAGGGGTGGAGCAGGAGTAGGACCTCAAAGAAGGGGTGGGAAGGAAGTGGGACAAGGGTATTTGGGGTTGAGGTAGATTTTCAATTGAAGTGCAATGTAAGAAGTGATCTTGTGGTTATAAAGGTTGGAGACCACTGCTGTACAGAAAGGAAGGACACTTGGAGAGTGCTGAGCTCATGAACTGCAGAAATGAACCTATGACTGTTGAACAAGCTTTGAGAATAGCAATGAGAAAGCAGCAAGCCAAGGGAGACCAGAAAAGGATGCTCATTTGTCATGTGAGAGATAAAAGGAAGAGGAACACGATTACTAAAGCAAGAAGAAGGATGGGCTGACCTATCATATAGAGGCAACAGATTTATTTTCTCCTGATTTAAGCCTGACTATAGATGAGGAAGGGAAAGACGTTCTTCTGATTAAAAATAAATAAATCTGAAACCTAGTTGGGGAGGAGTCCTATATCGCATAGATTCAGAGTAGTAACAAGTAATTTTTTTTAGTGGTTGCAAATAACTTATTCATTATATTATTTGAGAAGAGACCAGGCTTTAGAAAACTGAGAAAGGACAATAGCTAACCCCTACAATATCTCCAAGACAAAACAGTCTCCTGACGCCATAAATAATTTATCTATTACCTGCAGGATGCTTGTATCTACTACTGTCTACGTTTATGGATTAAACTTTTGTTGCATCTCAGTAAGTTAAAGGAAAGGATGATTTACAGTTTTGGCTTGAGGCCTTCAACTACAGAAATTATCTTGACCTAATAAATACCCAGGCCTAATACTGTTTCAACTGGGAATTTTCTTCTTCTATTGACCTAACAGAACAATTTTACTGGGTGCCCCAGGATGGGATTTATAATATTCCTGACCAACATAAACTTAGCCCTGTTGAATTATAAAAGGAACATCTTCCAGTGGCAAAACAATAACTATTTGAACTAAAATTACTGTATTAAGAAATCAATCATGTTAGCAGTAATCAAAAACAACAGACAATCCGATGTTAGTTGGGTTATGTGACAATCAGAAAAAATGACATTCATTTTAAAGTTAAGAAAAAATTCATGTAACTGGGACCATTAAGTTGTACATGTCACTAACCTATGTTACTGTATGATTGTATTATAATTAGTTTGTCTTTCCACTTCCTTCCTCAGTTGCTGCATCTTATTTCACATTAAACTAAGTTCTTCAGGACTTGAGCTTCCATAGTGTTTGTAACAACACTTGTCACAATGTGATCCTCATCTCATTATAATCTTTGCGCTCTTCCTGACCAGCTCAACACCCCATTGTGCTGGGTATTGTACAAACACACTGGAAGGGACAGTCCTTGTTTTAGCTGACTGGACAGACAAAGGGTGAGAGAAATGTACTACAGGTTGAACCTCTCTAGTCTGGCACCCTCAGGACCTGACTGGTGCCAAACCAGAGAATTTGCCAGACCATGGGAGATCAGTATTGTCTAGCAGCATTATCAACACTCCCACTGCTTACTGGGCTCTTAGAAGACATTTAGTTGTAAATTAGAGCTAAATAACAGTACAGAACACTGACAGTCAGGATTTGTGGCTTTAAACAAACTTTATGGGACTGCGGGAAACATGGCCACACCCATGATAAGTGGACATCTGGCTAACTCAAATCATGCTACACCACAGATGTTGCCAGACCAGAAAGGTTCAACCTATACTATTATCCCAGTATACAGATGGGAAACTAAGGGATAGGGATTAAATAACTACTCCAAAGTCACACTGGGAACCTGTGGCAGAGCTGGGGATAGAACCTAAATCTCCCAAAGCCCAGTCGCATGAGTACAGCAAAGGACCATTCTTCTCCTCTGGTTTCTACACATGCCATCTTGAGATTTTCCGCACACAATCAAAAACATTCTATGCAATCATAAACTGCCCAGCCCCTTCTAATGACTGCCCACATATACAATAATGAAGCCCCTCAAATACCCCTTGAATTCCTCAGCCCACTTCTTTCCCACTCTAAAGAAACAAAAAGATGAGCTTCAGTGAACACTGAACATTAACAAATCAGGCCTCTGGTGGACCATTTCTATTTGAAAACATAACCGAAGACCTTCTTTACTAAACAATCATTTACCATTTGTACCATTCCCTTGGGCAGTTTCTAAAGTCAGGCTTCACAGTGTATTCCATTGAATTTTCAAAAAGAATGCTGATGCTATTATTTCACTATTTATGGGTATTTCAATAACATATTGCTGTATCTGAGTCTAGTTAGAAACCAGACTCATTTTTTACTTTAAAATATATAGTTATTTTTTGGAAGAAAGTCCAGGAAATTCCCTCTGCTCAGCATGGCACAGTCCCACCTTATCAGCAGAAACAGATGAATTTGAAAATAAAAGCCCTGAATTACAATGGGGGTTTCTAAACTCCCACTTCTGACAGCAGTCAGCATGCTAAGAAAGTGATGTGATTTGTCGTCACCAATGTGAGAATAGAGACGAAGTTTTCAACCTGCTGTGAAAGTGACTTCAGCACTATAAGAGGAAAGGCAGTGGGAGCAATGGTGTATTAGAGTATATGTGGGAAACATCTGAAATGTACGGTCTGTTTGACACCTGTGTAAAAGTAGTATTCCCAGGTGATTTTGTGCATAGATCAGCATTCTGGAAATCGTGTCTATCACCATTTACTAGTGGAATGAGATAATTTAGCTTAATTGGTGTATGACATATTTCTACATGGCCATAGATTTAACCCAATTTGTAACAAACATTTGCCAAACAGCATGTTCCATTGCCCAGTGTTATGTGATCATGTAACTTAAGACACACTCATAGCACATGTTCCCCTCAGGGGCAGAGTTAAGGCTGCCAGGGGAATTCTCAATTTCCTACTACTTCAAGGTTAAATATTATACTTAATGTTACATTAAACTTTTGCAGTATCAAGTTTTAAAGAGATCACAACACAAAGTCATTTGAACTGAGACACAGAGAGAAAGACAGAAGATCTTTGTGTAGCAATAACCCATGTCAAGCTTCCCCAGCTATTCATCTATTCACACATGCCTCCCATCAGCTAAAAGGAGACTCTCATTCAGGGGCGGCCCATGAGGCTAGGCAAACTAGGCAGTTGCCTAGGGCACCGCCGGCCAGGGCGCCCATTGACGGCCGTGCAGGAGGGGGCGCCAATTGCGCCTTCTGCCTGGGGCGCCAGCTGCTGCAGCCTGCCTTGGGCCGCTCCTGCTCTCATTGATTGGGGCCATAGGAAACACCAGACCAGTGGTCCTTCTAGTGCAATGGTCACCAACCAGTAGATTGGGATCTACCAGTAGATCTTGGAGCTGCTGACAGGGGATCCTGGCTGGTTTGGACAGGAAGCTATCAAGCGCTGGCACTTCAGTTGCCCCTCCACCCACTGTCATGCTGCTCCTGCCCTCTACCTTGGAGGTGCCCCCCTGGGAGTCCACTGCTTGCTGTGCAGGGTGTAGGAGGGAGAAGGGGGGGGGGGCGCGCTGATGTCAGGCTGTCCCTCCTCCCCCCTCTCCTGTTCCCTATCTCCACACAGAGAGAAGGGGATGGAGGGAGCTTGGCAATGCAAATCTCTGTCACTCTCACACACTGCATGTGTGTCTGTCATGCTCACAAACACACACTGTCCTTCACTCTCATCTCCCAACCCAAGACATATGTGGGGGGTTGTTGTTACTTCTTTTACTATTTGCAAAGTGGGGTTTTTTTGGTTTTTGACTGTCCCTGCCCTGAACCTCCCTCCTGCACCCAACCTCCTGTCCCCGACATGAGTCCCCCTGCACCCAAACTCCTTCCCAAAGCTTGTACCCTGAAACCCCTCCTAGACCCCAATCCCCCACCCAGGGCTAAGCCCAGAGCGCCTCCCACACTCCAAACTCCTTGGCTCAAAACCAGAGCCTGTACCCAACCTCCTACCCAACCAGGTGAAATTGAGTGAGGATGGGGGACGAAGGGGGATGGAGTGAGCAGGGTGAGGCCTCAGAGAAGGAGTGGGGCAGGGACTCAAAGAAGGGGCAAGAAGGAAATGGGGGGGGGGAAAGAGCATTTGGGTTTGAGGTAGATCTTACATTGCACTTAAATGGACAAAGTTATCTTGTGGTTAAAAAGGTTGGAGACCGCTGTTCTACTGCATGATCCTGTTATTGGCAGTACCCACTGCAAGATGCTTCAGAGAAAGGCTACAAAAAACCTGCAAAACTCCAATATGCAGCAACCCACAGGGAAGTTTCTCACTTAACCCTAGGCAATTAGTGGTTGATTTATACCCTGGAAGCACTGTATGCCTATAATTTACTTCATCTTATCCACAGTAACTGTGAATTTCGCTATATAAATGTCTAGCATTCCTCGATAAACTCTTTACCCGATATCTTGCAACAGAGAGTGCCACCCATTCATTATGCATCATATAAAAAAGAATTCCCTTTTATCCACGTGACATGTCTTGCCCTTTAATTTAGCTGAACTGGGTGTCGCATTGTTCTTGAACACAGCTAGAGGGAAAACAGGAGCAAGTAATTTATTTTCTCCACACCAGGGGTCGGCAACCTCCAGCTCACGTGCCACAAGCAGCACACGAGCCGATTTTGAGTGGCACGCGTACCCTGACCTGCTGCCAGCACCCTCGCCAGTCCCCGGCAGCAGGTTAGACTGCGCACACAGTGGCTGTGTGCTCAGAGGCGTCCCTGAGCCAGCTACAATGCACACTGCTGCCGGCAAGTACCTACCACCCTCTGTTCCACCACCATGCGCCGCGTGGCTCTCTCCCTCCCCCCGCGGGACTGCCTCTGGCGCACAGGGCCCAGGGTCCGGCCAAGCTGCCTCCTCCTCCTGCAGGCTGCCACTGCCAGGGGAACTGTTTGCAACTGGCTGAGCTGCCACAGCTGCAGCAGGGCCTCTGTCTGCACCAAGGGGACGCGCTGACCTGCGCTGGCCACATGGCCTACAGCACTGCCACCTGGCTGGCCCGCCTGTGGCCCAAGGAGCTGCAGGAGCTGGCCGAGAGACTGACACTCGGCCTGCACAAGAAGGCACTGTACCTGCTGCCCTGGCCTGCTGGTAGCCCTAAGGAAGTGGGCGAGGTGCTGGGCGACCCCTGCTCGGCTGCTGTGTGAGCCGGTGACCCTGCACTGCGGCCACACTACCACCACTGTGCCCAGCCTGCCATGTGCCACAAAAACAAGTAAGTGCCCCACCCATTCCCTCACGCCCAGGCCCCTCCCCCTTTACTCATCTCCCCCTGGCCAGACAGCATGGGCGCTCCAACACCCTGGCAAACAGCCTGCTCCCACGCCTCTCCTGCCCCCTCTTTTGCCTCTGCCCTCTCCCCTGGCCAGAAACCCTATTCCATGGTGTGCGCAGTGTAGAGAGCCCCTCTCTCCCAAGACAGCAGCACAGCCCAGAGCAGGAGGGTTACCTTTCAGCACACCACTTCGGAAAGGTTGCCAACACCCTGCTCTATACTGTTCATTACTTTATATGCCTCTTACATTCCATCATCTATTTGATTAATCGATAAGGACTAGCACAGCATTCCACCTTTGAAATGTACAAGAGGCCCAGCAAGGGCTCTTGTGCATTTCAAAGATTGCAATGCTGCATATAGCCCAGGGAGCCATGTGGAGTCCGCTGGGGCTCTTATACATTTCAAAGAGGAAGCGCCGCATGGAGCCTGGGGCCAGCACGGAGTCCCAGGATGATCCTAGGCTCCATGCGGTGTTCCAATCGTTGAAATGTACAAGAGCCCCTACTGGGGCTCTTGTACATTTCAAAGAGGAAGCGCCGCCCCTGCACCCCTGCCCCTCCCACGGAGCTGGAGCTAGGGAGAAACTGGCTTTTAAGCTGGCTCCCCCCAGCACCCCTGCCTTCTCCCCCCACTTGCTGCCTCCTTGAGATAGAGGCAGCAAGGCGGGAGAAGTGACTAATCAACTAATGTGTCAACTATCCGATAAGCTTTTGCTTATCGAATAGTCAACTAGTCGATTAGTTGCTTACATCCCTAGTCTTTTCAAAGAATTAGATGGCAGTTAGATATCCGTCTGCCATCTGAACCTTTGAAAAAATCTATCTCCTAATCTTTCTCATTTCTCCTCACACGAATGAGTCTTTTCAACCTGTTCTAGCTTTGCTACCTCTTTATGGAGATGAGGAGACTAGATATAAAAACAATATTCCAGAGGAGGGCCTGCAACTGATTTGCACAACAGCAAGAGCATGTTTTCAGAATTCATTGCTAGCCCTTCCTCAACACAGCCTAACATGTTGGGTTTTTTAGATCACAGGGAGAGAGGAGATTTTTTTTCCCATTGGCCTGACCATAATAACAAACTGACTGCATCCCATCCTCCCTCAAGCCTTGAGCTACAACCCTCACATCCTTCCTCCAGCCTGAACTCTAGCAATCTCAGCTATTACGGATTGCTATGACTCACGGTTCACTGATCTCAAAATATACTGGTGCGGCTGCTCTTTGTCTAGAGTTTGCTCTACACATTTCACCCCCAGAGCATTACCCCACAACAAATCAAGTGGGTAAGCAGGCCGCTGACACCCTGTTCCTCCCATTGCCAGGCCCTGCTCAGCTTTTGGCAGAACAGATGGCAATAAGAGACAAGCTTTCTCTTGCTTCTCCCAACAGCCACAAAGAAAGGAAGTGGATCTCTCTACATTGTCAGAACAGCATAGTTTTCCATTTTCCAGATGCTTATTAGGGAAGGCCAATACCCTCAGGAAATCCCCCTAGGAAGTCCAAGGCAGCATCTTCGTATTAGGGCACCAAAGATGTGAGGGTAGGGGTGGATAGACGTCAACACAGTAGCATCTGACACCACTTTCACGCCCTGTTGATTAATACATGATTATGTAATTAGATTAAATTAAGGAGGGTTGCTATGGCTGGATAAGGGTGTGGAATATATTCAGTATCAGTAGTGACTATCATAGTGCCCTTCAAAGGATCTCTTCCCCCCCGCTCCTTCCCTTTCCAAAGTGTCAGAGACAGATATAACATTTAATGATTAAGACCACAAAGTGGGCCAATGTTTGCACATACCGAATGAAACTAAAATAATTCTGTGTAATATCTCCCTGGGAATACACATGGTTTCTTCAAAGCAACAGTAAAAGAGACACCAGAATTACCCCAGGAGCCCTTTTTATACGAGAGGAGATAACGTTTGATTCTCCATGTCACAAATCTTAAAGGGTGAGGATTTTCAAAAGAGCTTCATCTGAAGTCCGACTCTGCCCCCATTGATGTCAATGGCAGGTTTGCTGCTAACATCTTTGCGGGCAGTGTTAGGTCAATGCTTAAGTGCGTCTGAAATCCCACCTCAAGATCCCACTTCTTAGTGGCACACACATAGGTCAACGAGCAAGCAACTAAGGAAATCCAGAAGGGGATAAGAGAGGAAAAAAATTACACTGGCCGACCTGACCATCTTCGGGACTCCCCTGTTTGACACAGCTTTCCCATCACACACACAATTCTTCTCTCAGTATGTGTAGGAACGGTCAAGACTGAAAGCACTCTCACACATCCTACCTGCCTCTCCACAGGGGGGAAGCAGCCATAGATTTAATTTTAGAAGGCACGCCAGTATAAAAGCAATGGACAAGATACTAAAACAAAGGTTAGATTAGGACACATTAAGTATCAATGGACAGAAGCAACCCTTTATGTGACAAGTCAGTCTCATTATAAAAGGGGAATGACCACCTAATGGAAATAATATATATTAACAGAGATGTATGTTGTAATAATTAGGCCTATACATTTACCCTAATTGGGAGCTCGACGTGTAAGAGGCAAGTGAAGGCTCAAGAAATGTCACAATAACCTATAGCAACCAACACTGATGGGAAATGGAGCAAAAGCCAATACAGAAAAACAGAACTAGTACAAACAAAAAGCTCAACTGATACCATTAAAGAATCATGCACTCATGCTAACCATTCACACTACCCATGATTCGTGACACTATTTTCTCTTCCCTTTTGTGTGTGTCTTGTTTTGTCTTTTCGGAAACAGGATCAGACTAACAACAACAACATAAGCACTTAACTAACTTCTTTTCTCGTCCTTCCTTCCCCCCCCAACACACACCAGGACACCATCTAAGAGAATATCAAATAAGAGGATTTTTTTCCCTTCTAAAGACGGGAATTAAAGGGAACAAGGGAAGTGGTTACACAAAAGCCTTCCTTTACATGCCAAATACTTTAACTGTTGCTCAGTCTAAGAGTCACCTACATGAGGTAGATGCTATTTGAGGGTCTCCCCACAGAGGAAACTGGCAGTTGGAGCTCAGGAAAGTAGGCCTATCCATAGGGGACAAAGACCCCAGGAGGATGACAGCTGAACCATGTTCATGGGGAAAGCTGAGGGATTTCAGGATGCCATAAGGAAAACAGGTTTACCATGGGTGGGGCTCTTATCTGACTGTCACGAGAGATTGGGGGGGGGTCATTAAACCTGCCCCCAGAGGGTGGGGAGCTGTTTGAAATGTACTAAACCATGCTGGGGTGATTTGGAAATTCCAGAGTGTATCTAAAACCAAACCACTGCTAGAGATAGGAGAACTGAGCTATGGCTCAAACAGGGATAAGCTGACTCTGTGGTGCTTACTCTACAAAATTCATGAGCAATTCAGGTGCTTCCTCAAGTAAAAATCAGGGAGGGGGATGAGGTTTAAAAATGATTATTCCTGTTGGTCAGAATATTTCCCTGCAGTCTGTGGAATCTGCACAAGAAAGGTTTATTTATTAAATAGAAACAAACCACTATTAGATTTCTGCATTAACCCTCCCTTTATTTTATTATATTTCTATTCTTCAGTTCAGAGCAAAGCTGGAAAGGAGCTCTGTCTACCAGTTTTATTTTCTAGTTGCCAAATCATTAGGTTTTTTCCCCAAATGTATGTAATACTCTGTAAGCCAATGTGATTCACTTGTGATTGCACAACATAATTGAAGTCGACAGGATCATAGCCAGCACTGGGAATATTGCTAGGTTTCTGCTGCTGAACTGGCAAGAGAAGCATAAGCTTTTTTGTGAGCGTTCAGCAACAAAAAGTTGTGGGGCTTTTGTCTTTTAAAGAGACAGTTTCATTTTAAAAACTTGGTAACACCAAAGAGTATTATAAATAGTGTCAGGTATTATATCCCCCTGCAAGCTTTTTGTGGTTTTAAAATTAGGGGTTTTTTAAGTGATTTCTCTCCCAGTTTGTTGACAGGAACATGGCACACAACAGGAGAAACTGATTATACACACCGTGCTTTTATGCTCAAAGCAAACCGAGGAAAAAGAGATTTATCCCCCATATTCTCTTTCATTTATAATTAGTTTTAGTTGATTTTCGGGCAGAAGGGCATTTTATTTGACAGCACAGACACATGTGTTTCAGTGTTATATTTTTAGGAACAAAGTGGTGAATTTACAAATCACAACAATTATTTCAAATGCAACTCAGATGTTGCAGTGGATTGGAAGGAGCCAAGTTAGACGACATAATTATCACTGTGACTTCATCTACAAGGACCAGACACTCATGGTCAACATCATACTCACTAGCAAGTCCTTCCACCCATATTAAACATATTTTCTAGTAAAGACAAACCCTCAGTGAATGCATGTCTATAAATATTCTCCCCGCAATGTCTTCAATTAAAATCTTGTTGCATTGTATTAGTACAGAACCAGAAAGCGAAAGTATGCTGTTCTATTTTCACTCCCTACACTCTGCAGTGGGCAACATGATTTCACTAAACTCTCTCTTTTTCAATTCTCATAATTAAAGATACTCAGAGTGCCACAGGTAGGGTCATATGTCTTTAAATGCTCAGTGTCAATAAACTGGCAGCATCTCTTCCACACAGATACTTTGATTGGTCAAATAATCATGCATAGCAACGTTCAATATCAGTAACCCCTTTATGTTACGTCACACCATAGCGGATCCCTCTACGCAAGTAATGTAAAGTGCACTCTGGCATACTGAAGTACCGCACGTAGGGTTAGATATTTTACTGCTGCATGCTAAATTAGGGGGTTTCAAACTGCCCTTTCCATATCATTAAATGGGAAGAGGGCCCTGAGGACGGATGAGGCTGTATGGAAAAGGTGACACGCATTGTTCTAAAACAGTGAGTTAAGTCACACAGGCCATCAAAAATCCTATTCTAAATATTCTCTTTACACCTTCCTTCACCTGAACTGTGGTCCTGTGTCTGCCCCACTTGAGAGTTTCTTCAGGCAGGGGTTTTGTAAAATGGGGGCAAGTTCTTGGTGGATAAGGAGCTGGTTAAAAAAGGGAGAGGACAGTGAGTCAAACATCCTCTCTGTCTTTGTAAACTGCTGGCATCGGGCTGTCTGCCGGGATTTCTGCCATAGTGCTGTTTCTTTACCCTGCCAGCGTGAGAGCTCCATCTTTCCCATAAGTCACTAGCTAGCTAATAGGTGTCCAATGAATCTGAAGTACCACATTTTACCCTGCTCTCACTGCTAGGAGAGAAAAGAAACTCTGACTCTGTTCCACTCCCATCCCCCAAAACTTCCAACCTGTTGAATAGAAGAGGTTGGGGAGAGGGCAAAGCGGGTGTCTGTTGATCCATCTGTCCTCCAGCTTGTTTTTGGTTCCTCTTTGCTGCATATGAATAACTTTAGCACCTGCTTCTACAGTTATTTGGGGCATATCAGCACCACTACTATAAAACTGATATGATTCTTGGCAGTTCCACTGCTTCATTTCCAAAAAGTAAACTTTGGGAAATTAAGGACATTAGTTAGGGGAGAGGACTGGACTGAAGAACTCAAGGATCTGAATGTGGAGGAAATGTAGAATCACTGTAAGTCAAGACTACAGAAAGTACAGGCTGCATCCCAAACAAAGTGGAAAAAACTGTAAGGAGTTGCAGACTAGGTGAGTAAGAGAAAGCAGAAAGCCCATAAGGATTAGAAAATGGTAGGGATCTGCAAGGAAAGCTACCTCTTGGAGATCAGAAAGTGATAAGGATAAAGTGAGAACTGCCAAAAGTCACAGTTGGACCTTGCAAAGAAAATTAAAAGCCAACAGCAAAAGATTCTTTCACTATATGAATAAAAAAAAAAAACAGGAAAGAAATGGGATCACTAACCACGGAGAATGGGGATGGAGATTACAGATTATCTAGGCATGGCCCAACACCTACACAAATACTTTACCTCTTTTTAATGAGGGTAATGAAGAGTTTAGGTTTAGTGGCAATGTGGCAAATGAGGTTATGGAGGTAGAAATTACCACATCTGACCTGGAAGTCAAACTCTAAAGCTTAATGGGACTAAATTGGCAGGCCCGGATAATCTCCATTCAAGAATATTAACTAAATTAGCACAGGAAAATGCAAGGCCAATAGCAAAGATTTTTAATTAATCTATAAACTCGGGTGTTGTACTCGGGGAAAAACTTCAGGCCTGTTAGACTGACCTCTATTGTATGTAAGGTCTTGGAACAAAATTTGAAAGAGCAAGCAAATAAGGACACAGAAGTGAACGGTAATCGGGATAAAATACAACATGGTTTTACAAAAAGTATATCATGCCAGAGCTACCTGATCTCTTCTTTGAGAAGATAACTGATGTTTTAGACAAAGGAAATGCAGTAGATCTAGTCTACCTGGATATCAGTAAGACATCTAATGCAGTTCCACAGGGGAAATTAATGGTTAAGTTGGAGGAAAATGGAGATTAATATGAGAACTGAAAAGTGAATAGGGAACAGGTGAAAGGGGAGACTACAATGGATCATACTAGAAGGTGAACTGTTCATCTGAAGGGAGGTTATTAGTAGAGATCCTCAGGGACTGGTCTTGGGACCAATCTTATTTAATATTATTTACAGATGTTGGCGCAAAAACCAGGAGTGTGCTAATAAAATTTGCAGATAACACAAAGTTTGGAGGTACTGCCAATGCAGAGGAAGACTGGAATATCATGCTAGAAAACCTGGAGGATCTTGTAAACTGGAGTAACAGAAATTAGATTAAATGTAAGGGCACATCTATACAGCAGGGCTAAAGTCTAATTAAGCTACACAACTTTGGCTACATCAATTGCGTAGCTTAAGTCGAAATAGCTGAACTCGGCTTTTGGTGCTGTCTACACAGCAAGATGTCGAAGAAAGAACACTCTTCCTTCAACTTCCCTTACTCCTCGTGAAATGAGGATTACAGGAGTTGGAGAAAGCAGTCTGCCAGCTCAACGTTATTTTGAAATAAAGGCTTGTAGTGTAACTTCAGTTATTCCAAAATAATGCTGCTGTGTAGACGTACCCTAATAGGGCAAAGTGCAAGGTCATGCATTTATAGCAAAAATTCTTGGTTTTAGTCCCTAAACTGGGTACTTGGAAGTGACAAAGCAGAAGAAAGACCTGGGTGTGTTGGTTGATCACAAAATGACTATGAGAAAACAAAGTGTTGTGACTGTGAAAAACACTAATGCAGTCCTGGGATGCAACAAGTGAGGTATTTCCAGCAGAGCCAGGGAAGAGTCAGTGCCACTGCAAAAAGGCACTGGTAAGACTTCATCTGGAATTGTATGCAATTCTGGTTTCTCATTTTTAAGAAAGATGAACTCAGATTGGAACAAGTGCAGAGAAGGGCACCTAGGATCATCCAAGGAATGGAAAATCTATCTTACAAAAGAAGACTCAAAGAATCTAGCTTGCTTAACCTTTGCAAAAGAAGGCTGAAGGATATTGATTGCTCCTTATAAATACATCAGAGAAATAAATATTAGGGAGGGAGAGGAGTTATTTAAATTAAGGACAGTATTAGCACAAGAACAAATGAATACAAAGTTGCCATCAACAAATTTAGGCTCAAAATTTAAGGTTTCCAACCACCAAAGGTGCGACCTTCCAAGGGGAGCAGCGGGAACAAAAACCCTAATGGGCTTCAAGAATGGGCTTATCCTGAGTTGGATAAGTTTATGGAGGGGCTAGCATGATTGAACTGCCTACAATGGCATGTGGCCCATCGGTGACTGCCAGTAGCTATACTCCCGCAACAACTGAAGACAGGACACTAGATGGGGAAGGTTCTGAGTTACCAGAGAAAGAATTCTCTGTGGTATCTGGTTGGTAGGTTTTGCCCACCTGTGCAGGATCTAACTATATTTGGGGTCAGGAAGGAATTTTCCCCCCAGGTCAGAGTGGTGAAAGACCATTGGGGATTTTGCGCCTTCCTCTGCAGCATGGGACACAATCACTTGCAGGTTTAAACTAGCGTGGATTTTATGTAGCTTGAAGTCTATAAACCATGATTTGAGGACTTCGGTATCTCACCCAGAGGTTAGGGGTCTATTAGAGGAGTGTATGGGGTGCTGCAATGGTCAGAAGATCAGACCAGATGACCACAATGGTCCTATTTGACCTTAAAGTCTGAGTGTATGTCCACCCATCTGATAGGAGACCATCAGTTTTCTCAATTCCACTCCAGGACTGTCTGGCAAAGCTTGGGGAAGCACTGAAGATGCATGTGTGCAAACTTAACAATAAGATACTGCATAGATTTAAAGTATTCATATTTGAAAGGTTATCTTTCCAAGCCTACCTCCTAGAAACTTGGTTTTATTTTAAATGCAAACTTATTCTGAATAATTTGCAGATGAAGTTTCCCTGACACATCAAGAGAAGTATTCCATCTGCCTGACAGGATTTTTCCAAAGTGCTCTCAAATACATATAAATAATACTCTGCATGTTGTCCTTGACTCAGGAAGGAAAAGAACACTCTAGATATATTTAGCACAGTCTCCAAACCTACATTACTTCAATTACAGTTTATCAAATCCCAGTTTCTTCAAACAGGGCAAAACATTTTTTCCTCACTCACATGTAACTATATTTTCAGTATAAAGTACAGATTGAAGCTGGCAGCATTGAGATAAGTGAATGTTAAGAAAAGTGTAAACTGATTTAAAACACACCCATCCTTGCTCCAAATTAGAGTATGGAAAACTTCAGATGAAAATAGTGAAAATTAAACAAATCAGGAATTTCAAAGGGCATTCTCCATTTCCCTCCTCAATTTTAAAGATTTTTTGGGATGACTTTTTTAACCTCTCTGCCTGTGTTTAACACCAGTTCAGGGTGATCCTGCAAACAATACTGCAAATAGTGTTCACTGCTACGCAGGGGCAGATGAGGATTTTGCGGGGCCCAAGGCAGCACAATTTCATGGGGCCCCCCCTTTGACACGGTGCATGCACGGTGGCGCCATGGCGCATGCATGGGTCTTCTTGAAGCGCGGGGCCCGGGGCAGCCGCCCCGCTCGCCCTGCCCTATATCCGCCACTGCTGCTATGAATAGTCCCAAAGAAGAGACAATGTTCAATATTAAATTTCAACGAACCAGGCACTTGGGTTATTGGGAGTCAGAGGATTTTAAGGATGGTCCACACACACTTTGTATTCTGCTTTAAATAAATTGGTTTAGAAACATACTGTTAAAGTAGTACAGTGTTCTAGGGTGGATGCAGATATGCCTGTATAAAGGAGCTTCTCCTGAATATAGCTCATTAGGGCAATAAACTAGATCAGTATAAGCCACTTCATAGTGATAAATCTGCACCCATACCATGAGGCTGTAAAGGATATCAGTACAAAAGTCACTTACACACACAACTGACACAGTTAAATTGGTACGAAAAACTGTATGGGCCAAACGTAATTTACTTTCCAATATTTAATGCTCTTGGTTTCCTTTTTGTATTTTTCTCAACAGGGACAATGAAAGTTGACTCCCTGGCTATTAGTCACTTCCGCTTCCAGCTTCAGAATTACCAGACATCAATCCAGGGCTGCAAATGTGTTACATGACTACAAGTGTTTCAGGGAAAACTTTTACATCAAAGGAAAAATTTCTTTAAAAGGAATTTAAAATATATCATGCAAATATTCCTATTGTGCTTCTTTAAAAGGTGACAGTCCTTTTAACTGAGTCTATTCTTGCAATGTTATCATAATGTATATCAGACAACTGAACAGAAATACTAAGCTTAATGCCTTTTTTCCTTTTAAAGAATCATTGGCATTAAAAATTAACAAAATTATTTAGTCTGTAAAATCTCTTTGGGGCCAATGCAGGACAGTTCTCTAAAGAATGTGTTCTAGTGTTTCTCTCTCTAGCTTTCAGAGTCCTAACCAATGGGACTTACTAACCTTCCCTTGGCAAGACCAGATGACAGCCTACTACATCTCACTGTCAGGTAGTTTCTTTCTGATGTTCAAGCTAAATTTTCCCTTTTTAAATATCTTCCTCTTGATCTTACTTATAAAGCCCATGAACAGTAAAAGTTGTGTCATCCGAAACTAACAACCTGAAAGCTCTAGAAACCGGTACTTCTGATATCTCCCAATACAAATCTTCAATCTTGTAACTAGAACCAATGCTGAAGCTAACTGGAATAGATGCCAATGCTATTTGGGACTAGAATATTTCCAAGAGCAGTCAGGCTACACTCAAGTTAGCTGAGAAGAGCAGAAAGCTGTTCTTTCTATTTGTATCCATCACTGTGACTGGTTGTCGTATTACTTGGTATATTGTCTTTTATTATCATATTAAATATCGTACGATTATAGCATCCAAGATACAAGCAAAAAGCAAATGAGACACAAATAATAGAGTTGTGTGACAATAAAACAGAAAATAGATATGTCAAAATTGGTATTCCAATAAGTATAACGCTTAGGTAAATGGAATTTTTGACTAATTGGCACCCTCCATTCCACCAACATGCCAGAAAACATAAATTTTACTATATCTCACTAAATAATCCCCCTGCATCCTGTTTACATCCTTCACATATTTCATCCAAGAAAAAGAGATCTTTCCATTTGCTACTGTTGCAAAGACAGTTCCTTCAAATTAGGTTCACATTTAGGGGATCTAAAGCAGAAGTATTACGCCCTGACACAATGTAACTAAAAAGGTGACATGTCCTAAAACAAATCTTTCAGATACAGAACATAACACCTTAGATGTAACAGAATTATAAAAATCCAGTTCACTTGTCACCATCTACACCCAATGTTTGCTTTCTGCATTTCTTTCAGCTTAGAGAAAAAAGTGCACTCAGTTTCAGTTTGTTTACAGATAGTGGAATTCTGCCTGGGCACAAGATCTGCCTGTGTGCATTTTACTGCAGGGACTAGCTTCTTAGGCAGTATGATCCATTCCTCCAGATTTTTTATTGATGGGCTCAAGTGCTTAGAACATCGGCAAAATTTGTTTAACACAGCCTAGAAACAAGTGGTCTCTAAACTTCGGGTTGCACTCAGATCATTTCCCACCAGATGCAGAGCCAAATTTTCCAAAGCAACACCCAGAAAGACACTATGACCTTCCCGTAAATACCTGTGCAAGAGAAGGAGATGATGAGCTAGAATTAACTCTCTGCCCACTGGAGCTCAGGCTGCCCTGACTCATTGCACACACACTACAGAAAACAGCAAGCTGCCCAAATGATTTAAAGTAGTACACAGATTTTATTCTGAGAAAACAGGAGACTCCAGTGGGAAAGCTACAGAGGGACTTAGAGAGAAGATTTCAGAACACAGTGCAAGTAAGAGTGAGGAGTGAACTGCCCTTTCCTGAACTTAACCTGTCCTTTCATCCAGTTTGGTTAGAAGAGAAACATCTCAATCAAAGGAACAATGCAAACCATGAATAGATTCCTCAGTCTCTAACCTCTCCCAGCCAGTATATGCACCCTACTATTCCAGATTTCCCACAGGTAGAGATATTTACAATATTAGCACCCTATTAATAAATTGAAGTGCCAGCCCTTGTGTCTTAGTTATAACACTCAAAATCACTCTCACCCACCCCAGATTTGGTTTTGGTTGATCTGACACAAGTACCTCTGCTCTTTTCATATAACAATAAATCTGAGGACATTTCTGAAGTAAAGAAAATTAATGGGACACTTAACACTAGCCCAACTGTGAAAACTGACAAACATGAGATTTTGTAAAACCCAAGTGAGACAGAAAAAAACATTTACAATTGTTTTTACACAAGCAATCCCTTGCAGTAAAAGCCTCCTGGACTCCATAGCAAGTCCCAGGAGCTAGACTCTGAGCCCAGGTCCCTAGATTCTGTGGTACTGTGGTGGAAATTCTGCTGCAACATCACATACATTTTAAAATGGAGGTTTTTGCGGAGTTAAATGTGAAACTGAATCATACAATCAGTACAGCAGTTTCAGTAATAGTTTCACAGACACCGAGGCTAAAAGGGACCAATGTGATCATCTAGTCTGACCTCCTGTGTAACACTGGGCCATAGAACTTCCCCAAAATAATTCCTTATTAACTATGCTGTTCTCGCACATCCTTTTTTCACAGGGATTTATTTTTTTTAATTGATAATGCATAACTGAATCATAGAAGTTTTCATTGGGAGACTGAAGGACATGGAAACCGTATTTCTGCTACAATAATCAATGGTGAACTAAATTAGTATGTTTAATATAATATGCTTAAAGTAATTAAATTATACATTGATGTTGACTGTAGTTTCAGAGCTGTCCCACTCATCTCAGAGAGGTGTTATTTCATACTTCTGAGCTATTGTTTCAAGTTGTCTGAATCAGACAGATGCTGCTGTGTTGCCTAAATTCTGATCCTGTCTTCAAGGTTTTCTTGGCAACCACAAGGACTACGAGTAGTTGGTTTAAAAGGAAGCTTAGATATTAGAGCACACCTCTGCAGTCCCCTGCTCCAAACCCTGCCTTTACTGTTGCAACCCAAACACTGCAGCACGGAGACTGCAAAAGTGAAAGCATCTATAAGCCCAAGCTAACTTGACTTAATTAATTTGAATTATTCACACTAAGAAAAATACAAAAAGGAAGCAAGAGGTAATTAAATGCTATTTAAACCATGCATGATTTTTTTAAGCTGACACACATCACTTCATTGTAAAAGTCTTGAGAACTGTAAATTTGGCCTTGGGTGCCATACCTACCAGTCTTGTTGGCATCCTCCTCTTTGGCAATAATTATCCCATATCATTGCAGAGAAGGGCATCAAAAGGTTTAATATAGCAACTAAATATACAAAAACAGCAGCAACTTTGCATTTACATAAAACCTTCCACCAAAGAAGGCTTTTCCCAACAGGTAAGGGTTAGGTGTAGGCAAAAGCAGAGAGGGGGCTAGAGGCCTGATTTTTCACAGTTGCTCTGCGCATCCATACTCTTTGTTGAAGTCAGTAGAAGCTGTGAGCACTCTGTATCTTTCCAAACCAAGCCAGAAGCAGTAAAGTCACACAGGAAGTCCTGGGTACAGTTAGGGAGAGAACTCGCATGTTCTGACTCCCAGTCCTTTGACCACAAATTCATGGGAATACCATCTTATGACAACACACAACAGCACTAATAAAGGGGTGAAGTAACCCAATTGCAACTGTCACCCACAAATATACCTCCTCCCCCCATGTGTCATCCTTGTCCCATTGTACCCCATTTTCTATGCACAGCTCCTCCTGTGCTGCACCCCCTATACTGTACATGCAACCTCCTTGGGAGGTGACTGCCTTCCAACACCTCCCAGGCCTCAGCAGGACCTGAGTTAAAAGCATATTTCACCAAATTCAACATGAAATGTTTCTTGACATTTGCTCTAAGCGCAAGGGGGAAAACAGGAACAAACATTAAATAACAGGAAGAAAGCCAAAAATGGTATGACCAGCCCTTTAAAGGGTCATACTAGTATGGTAGGCCAGCCTGCTTCCCATGTTCCCTCTCCTGCTGCACTCCACTTCCCATGGCCTGCATTATAGGGGAACCCCTGGTTCAGCCTGTAGTACAGGAGCTCCCCTGCTTTCCCCCTCCATCCCAGTGCACTGCTCCCAAGCTGAGATCTGTGCTTTAGCATCCCTGAAGTTCCTCCTCTCTGCTTGGGCTGCAGTGATACAGGAGCATTGTGGGGCGAGAGCTCACACCCCCTCCCACAGAGGCTGGGTGCAGAAGCAGGAAAGGGTTTCGCTCCAAACACACTTATTTTGCGGACAAGGCGAATGAAATGAATAAAATCTATTCTCACGAGAGCATTTCAGCCCCTGGCCCAGGGGGCCCAGCCCACACAGCCATTGTTGGGCTGTTCCCTGCTCTTGCTGCCACTAACTTTTCCATCTCTGGGGGAATCAGACACACGCGCCAGCTTGGGGGAAAAACAAGAGGCTGTGTCATCCACATGGTAGAGAGGGGCAGTCAGCCCCTCCCCAACTCCCCCGTCCCCGTATGCAGCTCTTATCCCTCTGCATACCCCCAGGCTCTCCCCTGCTGCACCCCGCTCTCTCCGCACCTTTCCTTGCATCCCCCTTACACCACCCCATCCGCTGCTGCTGCTGCTGCTGCCGCCCAGCACCCCCTGGCCTAACCTGGCCCCAACTCGCCCCCTGAACCCGGATCTTACTTGTCCCACTGCTCCCCAGTCTCCCCAGCTTCCCCGCCCAACTTCTCAGGCCAGAAAGTGCCTGTAACTTTCCCAGCCGCTCCCCACCCTGCCGCGCCGGCGCCGGACTCACCGGGTCCCGGGAGCGGGCGGGGAGCTGGGCCGGGTCCTGGGGGAGCTGCGATTGCACCGTGGGACGCGGCTCCAGGCTCCGGCTGCTGCCAGCGGAAACAGGGGGAGGGGCCGGGCCGCGGAGCTGAGCGGGGAGGAGCTGGGGGGCGCCGCGCTGCCCGGAGGAGGCGCCGGCTGCGGCCCCGCGGGGAGAGAAGCCGCGCTCCGTTTGCTCCCGGCGGGCAGCCTCCCGCGCCGCTCCCGGGGCCTGGCGGGGATCTTTACTCCCGCAGGCAGGGGGCGATCTCTGACCCGGGCGCTGGGCACCCGTGGGCTTAAGCCCCCAGCGGGCCTGAGCTCGCTCTGCCTGCCCCAGGGGCCTGCAGCGGGCTCCCACCCACTTCGCCTGTCCCAAGCTCGGCGCCTCCCGCTGGGCCCCTTAAGCGCCAGAGAGGGACCAGCGTCTGCTAGGGCCCCACAGCCACTGCCCGGCCTCTGCTGTGCGGGGCGCAGGGCTCTGGGCAGCCCCAAAGCGGTGCCGCCAGCACCCTCTGCCCCCAGAGCTCACCCAGGTTTCCCCACAGCTGCCAGCTGGTGCCTCCCTCACACCAATCCCACTCCAGCAGTAGAGCCCTGCCAAGCCTTGGACAGCCACTTTATCTCAGAGCGTATCCGCACAGGCCGATCATTTCTGCAGATGCAGATACCAACTTTGTATCTGCACATCGCTCTAGCTATCAGCCCTACCACCACTCTATGTAATAATCCCTCTGGCTCCTGGGAAATTACTTCCTCTGGGTATTGGAGATAGGTAACACCCTTCCCCCCTCTCCCCCCATTGCTTAATGAAATTGCTTCAGAGGGGTAGCCGAGTTAGTCTGTAACAGGAAGAACTTAAAAAACAACAAATAGTCTAGTAGCACCTTAAAGACTAACAAAACATATAGATGGTATCATGAGCTTTCATGGGCACAGTCTTGTAATCTCTGATCACAAAAGAATCCTTCCAGCCCTGCATTAGTTTCCCGGCTGCTGAGGAGCCCAGCATTAAGGCCTCTGCATGCTCAATTAGAGTGGTGGATATTACTTTCCATAGCACTGACATTTAGGCTGCCTTGTCACACTGCAAACTCCTCCCTAACCTGCCAGCTTCTGTGACACCCCCGCTATCACTGCTAACAGGCCCTGGGTTTTTGTTTGTTGGTTTGTTTTTGTTTTATTCAAAGGCAAAGGGAAGCCTCTATCTGTATCTTCCTGCTTCTGGGCAACAGAGAGACAGCTACCTCTCTCCCATATCTTAGGCCCAACAGAGAGCCCTCCAGTCCACAGGTTGGAACAACACCCCCCACCACCACAATCACGATGTGTAAGAGAAACAGCAGAATTCTCCTCCCTCCAAGTCTCACCCTCCGTATTTCTGCAGGAGGATGTGATTATTTCCTCTTTCAGAAAGGTAGCTCCCTGTGTGTTTCCTTCTGTCCCTGTGGCCTTTGCCACTCCCAGTCAGGAACATCTACACAATGAATGTGCTTTTTATCATCTCCTCTTCCAGATCTTCAGTAATAAAGACTGATATGTGACGCTGGGCCTGATTCCCATCAATGTATCCTCCTTCTATTCAGATTCTTATGCCATGCTCATCACCATAGCATCTGAGCACTTTCCATTAGTGCATTAAGCAACATGACTAATGTGTGTCACATGCTTGTTCTCTCATTCTTCCCTCAGGGAGAAAAGTGTATGCAGCAGAGTGATTTGTTTGATGTTGATAAATGCAAAGCATGCACGTTAGAAAACATAATCCCGACGACATATACAAAATGAAGGGTCTGTATTAACTGTTACCATTCAGTAAAGAAACTGTGGAGTCGTTCTCTGAAAACTTCCATTCATGGTGCAGCAGCAGTCAAAAAAGCTAACAGCATGCTAAGATAATAAAACAGTAGATACAATGCTACTATATACCCATGGTACAGCCACACCTAACTATGCAATGCTAATCACCCCATCTCAGGAAAAAACAAAGAATTGGAAAAGATACCAAGCAGGACACAGGACAACAAAAATTACTATTGGTATGGAGCAGCTTCCATCTGAGGAAAATTTAAAAAGACTGGGGCTGTTCAGCTTAGAAAAGAGTCAGCTAAGGGGGGGATATGATAGTGGTCTATAAAATCATGAATGGTGAGTGGAAAGTGAATAAGGAGATGCTACTTACCTCTTCACATAACACAAGACCCGTGGGTCGCTTGATGAAATTAACAAGCAGCAAGTTTAAAACAAAGGGAATTTTACACAACATACAATCCACCTATAGAAATTGTTACCAGAGAAAGTTGTGAAGGCCAATATTATTCAAAAAAGGTTAAAAAAATTGATAAGTTCAAGCAGGATAGATCCATCAAGGCTAAGCCTCTGGATGCCAGATGCTGGAACAGGACATCAGGGGATGGATCGTTCAATAACTGACCTGTTCTGTTCATTCCCTCCGATGGCTCAGGCATTGGCCACTATCAGAATGCAGAATACTGGGCTAGACGTACCATTTGGCTGGCCCAGTATGGCTAGTCCAGTATGGCCGTTCTTATGAGGGTTCCTTCCCTGTGTGATGAACTAACTGTTTCCATCATGAGTGACACCAGTTACTCATGACTTTCTTTCACAAGGCAGGAAAAGCTTGGATTGGAATACACAAGCCTTGGGGTAAGAGTGCTTCGGGGTACCCAGAACTTCTTGCTATGGGGATGCAAGCTGGTTAGTGGGGTGGATCCAGGCTGTTTGGGAAACCTTCCTGATGTGTTGATATTTTTCAGACAAGGAGGATGAGTTTTTGCAGTGCTTGCTACTTTGTTCTGATGCAAGCTGTAGTCATTCACAATTAAGAATCAGTTATAAGATCCTTGAATGGGATTTGGCAACTTCAGCGGAAGCTAAAAGGTAAGGTTCCCTTGGGTTGTAATACAGCCTCAGCATAGGTGTGGAGGACTGTGTTATGTTTCCACTCCCTCTCTTCTTCTGGTGCAGGATGTCAGATACAAAACTTCTCAAGATAGCTAAGTATTAGGCAGACTGAAAAGAACTCAAAACTGTATGATTACAAAACAAAATGGCCGATGATGGTGATAAATGCAAAGTAATATATGTAGGAAACATAATCCCAACTGTACATATAAAATGATGGGGTCTAAATTCACTGTTACCTCTCAAAAGAGAGATCTTTGAGTCACTGTAACTAGTTTTCTGAAAACATCTACTCAGTGTGCAGCAGCAATCAAAAAAGCAAATGGAATGTTGGGAAGCATTAAGAAAGGGATAGATAATAGGACAGAAAATATCATATTGCCTTTATATAAATCCATGCATATTTTGAATTCTGCATGAAGTTGTGGGTTGCCCCATCTGAAAAAAATATATTGAAGTTGCAAAAGATTCAGAAAAGGGCAACAAAAATTATTAGGGGTATGGAACGGCTGCCATATGAGGAGAGATGAATAAGTCTGGAACTTATTGGAAAAGTGATGACTAAGGGAGATATGATTGAAGTCTACAAAATCATGACTGGTGTAGAGAAAATAGATAAGGAAGTGCTATTTACTCCTCAGAGAACTAGGAGTCATCAAATGAAATTAATAGGCAGCAGTTTTAAAACAAATAAAAGGATTTTTTTTTCACAGAACACACAGTCAACCTGTGGAACTCCTTGCCAGAGACTGTTGTGAAAGCTGAAGGATAAACTTAATTTGTTGTCAGTATGACCTCTGTGTGACCTGGATGTTAAGTCTGGTCTTTGTAAAGAGGTACGTGCTTGAACACAGGTATACAAAAGAAGGGGATAGGTGAAACTGGTTTGAACCTGTTGTAAGGCCTGCAAAGGGACTGTGAGGGACAGATAATGATTGGAGGGAATTTGGTGCAAAGGGGCATAACCTGTATATGCATGCAATTGTAAGTGGTCAGTGGAAAAGGGGTAATTACCATGTAAGGTAGTACAAAAGACCTTGCCTTTTGTTTGGGAAGTTGCAGAAACTTTTCCTGAGTATCCTGGAGATTGTTGCCCTGGAATGCATTCCTGAATAAAGCTGGTTGCTTAAGAAGGGTGTCTGGAATTGATTTGGTAGGGGTTTTGGGCCCCCATCCGAACCCTCGGATTATAATTCTCCGTCAAAGCCAAGACTATAACAGGGTTCAAAAAAGAGCTAGATAAATTCATGGTCCTTCAATGACTATTAGCCAGGATGGGCAGGGAAAGGTCTCCTTACCCTGTTTGTTAAAAGCTGAGAATAAGCGATAGGATCACTTGATTATCTGTTCTATTCATTCCTTCTGGAGCACTTGGTATTGACCACTGTCAGAAGACAGGATACTGGGCTAGATGGACTTTTTGTCTGACCCAGGATGGCCATTCTCATGTTCCTAGGAATCTGTGTGGGTGATGGGAGACAGGGGCTGTTTGAGGGAGAGTAATGTCAAGAATCATGTCCAGTGTGCCATAATATGCCCCACACTTTGGGTAGCATGCTGCTGTCTTGTAGCAAGCTGGAAAGAGCAAACCAGATATTCGGTGTCTCTGCCGGATTCACCTTAGTGCACCCCACCCCAAGCAAGTGTCCATTTGGGAGAAAAAAGAGCAAAGTGTTTGTGCCTCCAAGCACTACCTAAAGAGGCCACCCCGGATCACTCCACCTGGAAGAACAAGAACAGTCTCTCCAGCAACCACATGGGCCAGAAGTGGACAAAAGCCAATCAGGGCCTAGCAGACAAGCTGAAACGAGCTGTCTATCTCCTCCAAATGGGCAATCCTGAGTGAAGTGGGGAGAGATGAGGAAGGATTTCCCTGTTTTAGTCCAAAAGCCTGGCACTTAATGGTATGTCCACATCTTGACTATTGGGTGCAGTTGTACTCTCAAAAAGATAGATTTAGAAAAGGTAGAGAGACGAACAAGAAAAATGACAAGGGATATGGAACAGATTCCATCTGATCAGAGTTTTAAAAGACTGGGATTGTTCAGCTTGGAAAAGAGACAAATAAGAAGGAATATGATTGAGGGCTATAAAATCATGGGTGGTATGGGGAGAGTGAATAAGGAAGTGTTATTTACATAACACAAGAACAAGTGGTCACCCAATTAAATTAACAGGTAGCAGGCTTAAAACAAAAAGAAGTATTACTTCATATAACTACAGCCTGGGTGACCCATTTGAACGGACTATCATTTGGCTGCAGCACGAATTAGATGGAGATTGCTTTGTGAGGTGTGCCATTGGTCCAGACAAACCTGCAATACGTGGATTGGAAATTGGTCATGCCGTGTCCATGAGTCTTTGTGGTCAAATCAGAATCATGGTGCTTCCTTGTTGCCTGGGCACTGGAAGGGCTTTGACCATTCCCTTCATGGGAGGATGGTCTACCCAAGACAGTGGCTGGGTTGTATTGTCTGCTACATTCACATCTAAGCCGGGTCCAGGATGTAACTGGCTCTGTGGGTTGGACCAGTGATGACCTGGGAAAACCTTAGGGAGGCTAGCAAGCAGATGAGTTTGGAGGGGGGTTGCTCTGTCTTCCTTGTAGTTCAGCATGATTTCACTACCATTGCCAGTCAAACATTAGTGAGCTCCATTATGAATCCTGCCATCAGTGGTGCTCTAGTAATGAGCATAAAATCTGTTTCTCTTGGCTCTGGATTCTACTGTCAGCTGAGTGAATTTTAATTAATTTATCTTACCTGAGAAACCTCTTTCAGATTTGATGTTTGAGGAAGATGAAGACAGTACTTCCTGGTTCAGCCTGCGTCTGTGAAGTATGACACATCTTGGGGGGACGATGTGGGCTAGCAGAAACTTGCAGTGTCACCCAGCCAGATCTCAGTGATGTAGACAAGGTCAAGGTCATGGATTTGCATGGTTGGACCCACTCCCTCTCCCCCTCCCTCTGCATAGTTCCCTGCTTACAGTGACCTTTTGCTCACTGTCCTTCCAGGTTGTGTTTCAGCCCTTGATGATAGAACTCATACTGAATGCAAGTTGAATTAATTTCCTGAGACACTATCAAATGTGCACTAAAGTCAATAAAGAACATCTATTCCTTTCAGCCAGTAATTAATTCTGCAATTCACTGAGAATTTATCGGGCACTATTCACGATCAAGTATTGTTTGGAACGATTTCTCCTTTATTACTCCCTTCTGATTATTGCTAATGGAGACATTATCCACTAGGTGCTTACAGATTGTTGCATAGTGATTCTCTCATATTTCTTTTTTGTCCTGATATATAGGTAACAGCCCCTTTATAGTATCTCATGCCCATTGACTATAGCATTAACAAAATCTGCTTCTCTACTGCCTTTACCTCTCCTTTGCCTGCCTTTACCCAACTCCATTTCAAGGGAAGGGTGATCTACAATTAAGGTATTGGACTGGGACTAAGGAGATGTACATTCAGTTCCCAGCTCTGCCATAGCCTCCTTTTGTAACCGGGAAGCAAATCACTTATTCTCTGCTTGCTTCGGTGTCACATCTGTGAAATGGACTCAGACTCCTCATCTTTCTCCTGCCCTCTTGTCTTTCTCCATTTATGCAGCAAGATCTTCAAGGTAGAAACTGCCTCTTGCTACATGTAAATACAACACTTGGCAGCCGCATGGGGCCTTAATCGCAACTGGCGCCTCTAAGAGCTATGTAATTCAAGTAAGTGTAATAAATCACATCCAGCAAAGATGCTTTGTTTTCCCTCCATACCTTTACCAGTTTGCAAGCCCCTTGAAGCCTCAGTGATTATTTTGTGGAGGATTTTGTTGTGCAGTAAGTGGGATGGGAGTGTGCTCTGCCTTAATTATGCTAGGCTGGCTAGCTCCCTCTGTGGGAAATACCTGCGAGAAGAGTCTGTAGGAGCCGAGATCATTCCACCCCAGCAGGAGCGCCAGCACGCCAAGTGGTTCTGCATGGATCTTGCTATCTCTTCAAGAGAGCTCAGTTCTTCTATGCCAGCCTAGTGCCCTCCCCCGCCATTTCCCGACTCCCCAACAGCACAGCTGTTAGAATCAGTGCCCATGGAGCCCTTCCTGAAGGGTAAATTTCCCCAGAATTGTGAAATGGAAGATTTAGAGCAGCCTCAGGGAGCATGGACTTGCTGTTGGCTTTTCATTGGATTTGCGGATAGTGGTAATTCATGTCTTCCTTGAATGGTTGACCCCCAAGGATATGGCGCTCTATGGAAGAAGATAAGGGAAGGGTGCCACAAAAATGGTTTATGGACCCCATTGTGGGAAAGAGCCATTGGCATGGATGGCACCCTCCATATGAGGATCTGGCTTGATGTCTGGTAGACATGCTTCCACATGCCTGGATTGTAATAAGTCTTCCGATCGCACCATGACCGCCCGTTTGGGTGCATTTTATGCTGCTGTTTGGTGTTTTGCAATGTGAACTGTTAAAGTTTGTAGGGATTCCTACCAGCTGAGTTACACCAGTGCAACCATCCAGCGCAGGTGCACCTAACAGAAGGGTGCTGAGGTATATGGCAGAGAGGGAACCTTGCCAAGCTGCTATCTGTGCTCTGCTTTTGCTGTGCCCAGAAAACACTCAAACCATCCCTAGGGATGTCAACCAGGCATCTTTTTGCCTCCAACAAAAGACATAACTTCACCGGACAGAAAAAACCGCTTCCCAGGTTTACTCTTTATCTGCCATGAGCTGAGCACAGTTGCCTTGCTACATGCTATAGTTTATGGGTGAGGGTTTAGTATCATCTAGAGTTAAAAGTAGGCAGGCTCCTCCACAGACAATTCAGTTATAGTCCACTAAAGTGTTACAATTAAGATTTACTGAAAACTGCTTTTCCCCCTCAAAAAATTGCATTTTGAAATTAGACTTGGTGGCGCTGACACCTAATGGGCAATAATGAAGCTGTAGAAGAACATTGTATATCTATGCTGAAATTGTAGGCATTCTAACCTGGTAAGCTTGCTGCCAAATATGTGCTAACTAGTTCTGTCTTTTGCTTGGCCTTACAGAGGTCCAGGGGATGACAGCTGTCATCGTCACTGTCTGTCTGTCTTACTAGCTCTAGCTATCTTTTTTAAAGGTTGCCCCTCATCACAGTATTTGCACATAAGCAGCATGGGGGAGGAAACTCAAAACTTTTGGTTTCAAAAACACAAGTTGTTGCTGCTTGAACACAAGGTAAATCTATGACTGTAATTGCATGAGGACATCGTTCCTCTTTGTAGGTCAGCTATTAAAGGCCCTGGTGGGAGTTGTGGATGGTGCAGACTCAGCTATCCAGCCCCAGAGGAAGACATCCTCTCCGGGAACTCCCAAGCCATGCAAGGGGAGCATAGCCACAGTTACTCTCCTTAAGAGGAGCAAATTGTGCTTCACTCCACAGCCATCCAGTTCTGCCCACTGTAAAGGTGGCTGGCAGCACCAGCCCTGTATAAACCCTGTGCTTACCTGAGCTCCTGAATTGGGACTGTGAGCAGTACCTGCAACAGTGAATAGAAGAGAAGGACAAGGGCCTTTTGCATCCCATGCAGGAATTAGCCACAATACAGTCTTAGGTAGGAGGGCCCAAAAAAGATGGGAATCCCTCAGATCAGCACCACACTTGCTCCAATGAAATACCGTTTTTACCGTCTGGTTTGTGACCATTTGTAGAGGCTGGGCTCTTCATCAACAGTACAACACAGCTAGTCTCCATTGAGCTGGTTACACTGCAAAGTGTATAAACTTACTCTTCTGTTGCCCTACTGCATGTATTTTGGGGTCTAGCGGGAGCTGCAGAATAATCATTTTGAGGGAGAAAGTGCAAGCGAGTGAGACCATTTGCTTCCAATAGGGTTTTATTTCTAGCATCCCTGAAACATATGGAAAATACCTCCTTCCTTAATACAGTCTTTAGCATTGTATGTCATCTAATTGCTAACTGCTAATTTACTGCTCAGCTGCCATCTGTCCTTAGTTTTTAAGGACATTTTAAAATTATATTTCAGATCTAACCTTTCAATCTATTCTCCAGGTTCCAGTCAAGTGTTTCAATGGGGTTAAAACGATTCATAGCTCAAAAGCATTGGCATCTCTATATCTGCTCTGTTGGGGATACCTCCTTTAGTACCAGCTTCAGATTTAATTACCATGCTGTTTGCTCCAGCTCATCAATTATGTTGTTAAATGACAGTAGACATAACACTGATCTCTTCAACACCTACCCTTCCCTTGGTTAATATAGCGCCATTTATCATGCTCCTTACGTAAGAGTCTTCAACAAGTTTTTCATGTAACTTTTAACATCCAAGCAAATTTGAATTGCTAGAATTTCACATGAATTCAGTGAGGTCTGGCATAGAAATTTTAAAACGCTCCAAGTACATTATAGCTACTACATTCTTTTTGACCACTATTTGAGTAATTTGGTTTAAAAAAAAAACAACAACCTCATCAGCTTTGACTGATTTGATTTGTGCATTTAATTCTTGCTGCTTATTTCTCATCGTTGTTTGCTCTTTGGCTATTTCAAGACCTCCTCCCTGTGATGAGTGTTAGTATACTGCGGCTTGAAGCAATTTCCTTAAGAATAAGAGGAAAGGCAAATCAAAGATAAACAAAATAGCAGCTAAAAATATCTGTTAGTTGCAAGGGGGCAGAAGCATACAATTGCTAAAATAGCCACATCAGGACTGCAGCTGCTTGTTCCCCACAGATTTAAAGATTTGTTTCCCAGAGTAGCTTGCTGGGAGAGGAGAGCACAAAACCATGGTAGAGAGGTCACCAGTAATCAAGCATACTGTTGAAAAAGTAGTAGCTATTCAGAAACTATTTGAATCCCTATTTTTCTAAGGATAGAGTGGGAAACAACCCAAAGTTTTTCATGGTGGAAGCTGGCCATGTTTGCAACAATTGTGTGCTTTTAAATTTCCACTCATGTTACTGTGTTTCTATAAGTGTTTAAGATCTGCCTTAGTTTTTCCCATCTTTGCTGCTGACTTGCTGTGGGATCCGTGGAAAGTCCCTTAAGCTATTTGCAGGTAGATGAGGCATGCAACACAAGCTTACTGTAGTTTAATTAAAGTGGTATTTTTAAACTAATTTAGTTAAAGTGGTTCAAGTTTGAGGGCAGACACTCTTCTAAGTTTAGCGCATTTTTTTTTAAATCAGAGCCTCCACACACAAACTTGTGCCAATGTAATTAAATGGCTTTAAAACACATCTTTACTTGAACAGCTACAAGTTTATGTGCAGACTAGGTAGGCTTCAGTTTCTTCATCTGTAGCATGGGAATTAAATATTTACCTACCTAGATTTAGCTGATTACTGCTTGTGAAACACTGTGAGAGCTTTCTAGTAGCACAGGCCCACCCCAGTAACTCAGAAGAGTTTGATGACAACTCCTCTATGCCCTTCTTACATTTTAAGGCTTGACCCCTTAGTGCTGCTGTTTCCCCCCCTGCTTTTTGTCTGTCTTGTCTGCTAAAACTGCAAGCTCTTAGGGGTTTGTACAACATGCAGTGCAGTAGGGTTCCAGTCTCAGCTGGGGCCAAGAGAGCTGCTGTAACACAAATTAGTAGCGATCATAAAGTGTCAGTAACCCTGGCCTGGCTTAGCAGCTTCTTTTTCACAGCAAACTGCACTGTCCTTTCTTCTGAGCGTCTTCACACAGTCCTGCCCCTCACTAGCCTGTGTGCAAATACCTACTTGTCTTTGCCAGCCAGCCTCTTCCTGAAGATTTTCTAATGTTCCTAGCACACATTCAGTCCTGCTGGTGCCCACAACAGGGAGTGAGGGTGTGGACCTTTTCATTCATCATTTAGCAGGGACATGTGTGAAGAAGGCTTGGATGACATGATGGCTAAAACACCAATGAACATTCTACTATTGCTGCTGCACCAACGGGAGACTAATGTTAGTGCAGACACAACCTTAAGGACTTTGTGCTGGAGTGTCAGCTGCCTCCTGTTCCACTCAGCAATGCAGGTGTGCAGTGTTCATAGCTCCGCCGAATGACTCAAATGAAGGAGATGGCTGCTGTGTATGCTCACAGTGCCATTCACTGTTGTTCTTCAGTTGAGCTCATTCACCCACAAACAGTATCAACAGGCAACAGTGAAAGGAACTGCGGAAAAGAATGTTTGTGTGTGTCACGGGGCCTGAGTGGAATAGGCTGGATTTTGCAACATTCCAGACCGTGGTGCAATTCCCTTAAAACCCCAGCTAGAAATGCTGTAGTAAGTCTCAGCTGGGGCCAATAGAGCAGCTGTAACACAAATTAGTAGTGATCAGAAAGTGTCAGGCCTGGCCTGGCCTGGCTTAGCAGCTCAACCAGCTTCGTCTTCAAAGCAAACTGCACTGTCCTTTCTCCTGAGCTTCTTCACACAGTCCTACCCCTCACAAGCCTGTGTGCAAATACGGTGTTTGGCTTATAGCCAGGGCAGTATTTTATCACTGTTCTGCTCAGCAGGTACTTTCCCAGCAACACAGATGCAGTGTGGATAGTGGGTCAGGCCACTGTGATTTCCCATGTGCTCCTGTTGTCTAGAACAGCGGTTTTGCATATGCCAAGCATCTTGACGGATGGATGTGCCTGAAACAAACATGTGAGATAGTAAAGTGGGGGTGGGGGAGAATTGTTCTCCTGCGCCTCTGAGGCTAGGACAAGAAGCAATGGCTTAAACTGCAGCAAGGGAGATTTAGGTAGGACATCAGGGAAAACTTCCTGTCAGGGTGGTTAAACACTGGAATAAGTTGCCTAGGGAGGCTGTGGAATCTCCATCACTGGAGATATTTAAGAGCAGGTTGGATAGGCATCTGGATGTAGATGGTGCTTGGCCCTGCTGTGAGGGCAGGGGACTAAATTCAATGACCTCTCGAGAGCCCTTCCACTTCTAGTGTTCTACAATTCTATGATTATTTTTCAGGAGTTGATGTTAAAAGCACCCGTAAAATGTGTTTTGAGACATTGAGACTGGACAACTGATACTTCATCAGCTCCCCCACCTGCCACCAGCAGGGCCAATGCCACTCCAACTCCCTCGCAGCTACCTGTCTGGCTGGTTCTTCTCTGGCAAGGGACTCCACAGCAATGATATCATCGAGTTCCATGTTTATCATCACTCCTTGCTGCCAGAGCGCATGGCAGTTTACAACAGAAGAGATTTCTCCAGCTGCATGCCCCTCAGACTTAGCGGGGCCTTTGGCAGCTCAGCTGGATTTTAATTCTTCTCAAACATCATCACCAATAATAAAGAGCCAGCTGGACAAATTGTGCCCTCAGTGACACATGTGCAACCCTCCCATGGTCTGCAATGAACAGCAGTAACTGATAGGATCCTAGTAAATCATTGTTTTGCTGGAACACAAGAAGGGTTAGACTCCAGCTCCTAGAGTTGTGCTAGGCAAGCAGGAGTGAAAAGAAGGGCTTATTTCAGTCCAGTCAGCAGAGGTGACTCTCAGTATGCACGGGGAGGAAATCTGTTGAGTATGAAGACAGGGTTTTATGTGTTTGCTCTTTTGAGGAGAACTGCTCTTCAGAAAGGTAAAAGTGTCAATCACACCCTCCCCCCGCACAGTGGGAAGCGTTACTTCCCTGAGTACTGTGTACAAGACCTGAGAAATCTTGGTGCTCAGGAGAGTTTAAATGGAAGCAATGTGTGACCCTGTGTGCAAACAGGCACACTTGCATATATGATTCTGTACGTATGTCTCTGCTTGCACGTGTGCATCGCTGTGTGCTTCTTCTGTGCATGTCTGTTGTATACATCTGTATGCCTGCATGCATCTAACAGTGCAAGTGTGTGCTGGCCTGGAGTGTCCAAGTGAAGCTGTGAATACACACATGACTATGACTATGACTTGGTACATATCCAAGTGGGTGCATACACATGACCCAACTTGTGCTTGTGACCAAGCCTGAGGCTGTGTGCATGCATGCATACATCTGCATATCTCACCGTACATCTGTGCGTATGAAAGTACATTTGCATCCTATTGTTCTTGAGCTGCTCTGAGGCCTTGTTGCCCCGAATAACATGGAATCCAGAGGCAGCAGTTAATAGACGGGTGGTGTGGTGTGATATTGTGTACTTGTTTTTCAATTTCTTTGCTTTCAAGCTTTTTCGTCATTTAAACAAGTCCAGGAGGCTGAACTATTTTACTCTTTCAATCACAAACTAGCTCGAAGGTTCTTTTCTGAAAATACATGTCTGCAGTTTATTTTTCAGTTTGGTATCGGGGATTAGGCACGGGCGTTTCCCTCAGATATACATTCACGGAGGCAGTTCTTGGGCAGAGAATTTCTAGTCCTTCACCAGCCGGTAGATGTGATGCTGGGCACCATGTTCACTAGCTGACACCTCAAAAACATACGCTATGCACAGCAAGGTCTCTTGAGTATCCCTGTTTGTCACAACCTAGACAAATGAGAAAGGAAGGCAAGAAAGCAAGTACTATTTTTTCCATCTCAACTTGCAAATATTCTAACATCTTTAAACATATCCACTGTTAAACATAATCCACTGAATGAGAAACAGGAAGGTGACATAGATTAGCAATGACGCCCCAACCTGGGACTGGCTCCAAACACCTGTAATGAAGGCATCTGCTTTGTACTAACAGGGGCTGCTTTCTCACAATGTGGAGACTGAGAGTCAATGAAAATTCAGGAGGAGAAACATCCTCAGGACCACAGAGGATGGAAATATGTGCCCAGTGAATAATAAGCATTCACCAAGCAAAGGGAAAAAGTCTTGTCAGGTCTGAGGGTATGTCTACACTACAAAGTTAATTCGAAATAACAGCAGTTATTTCGAATTAACTTTAATAGCGTCTACACAGCCAAACCGCTATTTCGAATTAAATTCGAAATAGTGGAGCCCTTATTTCGAATTTGGTAAACCTCATTCTATGAGGAGTAACACCAAATTTGAAATAGCTATTTCCAATTAAGTGCTGTGTAGACACTTAATTCGAAATAGGGGGCCTCCAGCTCTTCCCAGTGAGCCCTGGTGGCCACTCTGGGCACAACCAGGAAAACTTACTCTCCTCTCCCCCAGCCCCGGACACATTAAAGGGGTAGACCCTGGCCACAGTGCCTGTGCCAGCTCCAAGCCTGCCAGCCCAGAGCCAGCAGTGGCCACTGGGGCCCCTGACCCAGTGGCCCCAAAACATGAGCCAGCAAGCCACTGGCAGCCAGCCCTCCACCGCTCCCCAGGAGCAGTCTGCCAGCTCCCAGGAGCCTGACAGGGGCTGGAGAAGGTGGGCGCCTTCCTGGTCCAGGGTGGAGATCATGGACCTTATTCAGGTTTGGGGGGGGATGCCCCCAACATCCATGATCTCCGCACTAGACAGAGGAATGCGGCCATCTATGGCAGGATAGCTGCCAGCCTGGCCACCAAAGGCCACATGCGAACCCAGGACAGGTTAGCATGAAAGTCAGGTTGGTCCGGTGAGACCCCCAACCCTGAGCCCTGAGCTTCCCCTCCCCCTTCTTCCCTTTGCTTCCCCCTTCCAGCTCCCTCCTCCCAGGTTTCCCGCTCCCCTCTCCCACCTCCTTTTCCTAGTCTCCCCAGAGGTTCATCCCCCCCAGTTTTGTTCAATAAACCCAGTTTCTATTTTTGAACATACGTGTCTTTTATTTGACATCAGGAAGGGGGGCTAGGGAGGGGTAAGTGGAAGGACGTGAGGGAGGAATGGGGCACGAGCCCCCGGTGGGGAGGACTGGGGAGACTCTGAGGGCTCCTCGGGGTGGACGCTCTCACTAAGGGCCTCCTGGATCCTGACAGCCCCCCGATGGACCCCCCGGATGGCAGCCTGCAGTAAGTGCAGCTGGGCTGATGGCAACGACCCCACGAGACGCACCGGCGTGCCCAGGGGCAGCTCTGGCTCCATGTGGCCGAGTGCTGTGGTGTCCCGAGTTCGGGCACTCAGGGCACTCTAAGACAGGACTGCTTTGCTGTCCCTCATCGAGGTAGACAAGCAAGCGGGGAACCCTGAGAACTGTCTGTCCAGGGTGGGGATAGGGTCCCTTTAAGCACGGAGCTCAGTTAGCCTCAGGCAGCAGCACCACACACTAAGTCCTAACCTGATGCCCTTCCGGCACTGGTTCCGGCCAGCCTTAACTTTGGTTCAGGGTCCACTCAGTGTGGACGTGCTATTTTGAAATAGCAAAACGCTATTTCGAAATAGTTTTTGTGTATAGATGCGTTATTTCGAATTAGCTTAATTTGAATTAACTATTTCGAATTAAGTTAATTCGAAATAGCACTGTAGTGTAGACATACCCTGAGAGAGCAGTGAGCAGCCACATGTCCATGGAACCAGCAGATGTCACTGTTCCCAAGTTTGAGGCATGGGTGTGTTACACTGAGGCTGAGTCTACACTGCACCGGAGCTTGAAATAAGATACGGCATTTGAGCTATGCAAATTGCGTAGCTTATGTCAATCTTATTTCAAAATAGCTTATTTCGTACTTTGGAGCGGTCTACACAGCACCAAATGTTGAAAAACCTACTATTCCGGAACGTCCCTTACTCCTCACGGAATGAGGTTTACAGAGGTTGGAATAGTGAGCCCATTATATTTCAAAATAATGGGCTTGCTGTGAAGAAGCAGAACAGCTATTTCGGGATACTCCGGTATCCTGAAATAGCGCTGCTGTGTAGACGTAGCCTGGCAGTCCAAATGCACAGAATTCCTCAGCTGTGAGCATGGGGGCATGTACTTGGCACGGTTCACTCCCAGTCCCAATGCTTGGCCCTTTTGCAGCATGAGTGACACCCTGGTGCACATATGCCTGCAGTGCACCAGGTTTCAGCCCCTATTCCTGTTCCTCCTGGATATCGTTTAGTGTTTCTGGCTGCACTTTTCCCCTCACCATTTCAGATATGCACTCCCTAACTGTAGCCTCACAAAGTCGTGGGTCCTCCTTGTCAACCGCCTCTTAGTTCTGGACTAAGTGGCCACCTATGGCTACGTCTACACAGCAGCGTTATTTCAGAATAATGGACGTTATTCCGAAATAACGTATTGCACGCCTACACAGCAAGCCCGTTATTTCAAAATAAATTCAAAATAATGGGCTTCTAACTCTGACTTCTGTCAACCTTATTGTACGAGGAGTAAGGGAAGTCGGAGGAAAAGTGCTCTATTTCAAAATAAGTGCTGTGTAGATGCGCCCAAATTTGAAATAAGCTATTTTGACTTAAGCTATTAGCATAGCTCAAGTTGCGTAGCTTATTTCGAGTTTAGCCCTGCTGTGTACATGTACCCTATAAGACCAGGGAGAGGAGGTTAGCTGAGGGGGTGGGGAGTGTCTCCCACTACTCAGAGGACTATTTACAATCCTCCCTTTGCTCACTTACTCGAACAGAGTTCCTCTAGGTGCCTCCGCTGGCTCCCTTCATGCTTTTGAGGAGCTGTGGGCACTGTCTGGGGTTCTTTGCTCAGTGTCCCCTTAAGGTTCTCTTTTTTTGACCCTCACACCTACCCGTTATATTTTTGGTTGTCCCTGGTAAATATTTGAGTTCCTGGGCCTTGTGGATCTTTCCCAAAGGCTGGGGGAGGGTCCTTTAGCTTACGCCCGGCCACTTCCAACAGCACTGAGAGGGTGCTGAATGGAAAGGTCTCCTAATGCCAGTGAAAGAAGGCTCTGGAGGACTTCTTACTCCAACTCCAGTAACCCTCATGTCACGAGGAGTAAGGGAAGTCGGAGGAAGAGGGCTCTTCCTTCGACTTCCTGCTATGTAGCCAGCGCCAAAAGCCGAGTTAAGCTATTTCGACATAAGCTACGCAATTGATGGAGCTGAAGTTGCGTAGCTTAATTCGACTTCAGCCCTGCTGTGTAGCTATGTCCTAAGTGACTGAATAGATTTAACTGACGCATCAAGAAGTGTGTAAGCAGAAAGTGCCTGGGAGTTGCCTACTTGAATTTACACATTCTTACAGCCTCCTGCAAGTTATTTTTCTTATTATATCAATCCCCCTCACACCCTGCCCAGCCCTTCAATAATCTCAGCGAAGCTAGAGGGTCATGCTAGAGGGTCACTCTTACAGCTGGTGTGACCGATTGCTGCTGGCAGTGATGGCTGTACCCAGCACACCTCTGATAGTGGCTATGTCCGACAGCCTACCTGTGCCCTGTTCTGCCCTGCGAGAGGAGCCAGGAGATCAGAAGCTAAATGATCACACTTGCAGATGTCATAGTCCATGGTCACCACCACACACTGAACAGATGAACCGTGGGCCTCTGCGTTACGAGGTGCATGGCCACCCATGGAAGCAATGCCCCAGGAATGAAGGAGCTCGTTTTAAGGTCATTGATGATTTGTGAATTTGTAGCTGATTTTGTTGTGTTGTTTTCTTTTCCTGCTTTGCGCTTACCTCTGTGGCTGAACTAACCATTGCCCTGCATCTGGGATTCAGAGATGGGAATCGGCCAGGGCCAGGTCTGGGAGGGGAACATTCCATTGACCTCTTCCAAGTGCTACACAGAGGTAGCAGCCAAATAGACTCTCATAGCCTCAGAGGGCCAAAGGCAGACATGCTGCATAAGGCCGGGCATATAATACATGATGGTACATATGAGACTATGGACATGTCTTCACTACGGGCTAGATCAATGGGGGCAGCGATCAATCCAGCAGGGGTTGATTTATCACATCTAGTACAGATGTGATACATCAACTGCCAAGCACTCTCCTGTTGACTCCAGCACTCCACTTCAATGGGAAGCACATGGGGAGTCCACGGGAGAGCATCTACAGTCGACACACCGCAGTGACGACACTGCAGTAAGTAGATCCGAGTACGTCAACTCCGGCTGTTATTGTGAGTTGAGCAAATTAGATCAATCTCCCGCAGTAGTGCAGTCCAGCCCCAATTCTAGAGGGACTTTCCGCTGAAAAACAGAGGAGGGGGCTGGAAGAATTTATTGAGACTTCCTCTGGATTTGGCCCCGGGAGTCAAAGGGCTAAAAATCCGCCTGGTACCAAAAGAGACCCCCTCATGCCAAAGTGGAAGAAGGTGGGGAAGGTGGAAAATTCTCAGACCCAGCACCAAGACTGTAGGATTACCAGTGTGGGAAGTGAAAGGCTTTGTTGGCCTACATGAGATACAGCTGTCTGTGATGGGAGGTGTGGGGGGTACCTACCATTATTCAGACTGTAAAGCCCTGTGGAAGGAAAGGAGATCAGCAAGTGCAACAGTAGGACAAGTTCAATGGTAGACTGACAGGGGCACTGGGCATGGCTGTGGAATGAGGCGCATGGTAAAGCATTTGCAAGTGCTCGTCAGCATGAGTTACGGCACACATACTACCACACCCACTTCCTCTACTCACCTGGAACTACACTTGTGGGCTCAGCTTTCCTCCAAGGACCCAAAAGCTTGATGCAAACACAAGGGACTAAAGTTTCTCAAGGCCCCGTGTGGCAGAGAAATGGCATTAACCCAGTCCTACCGATAAAGGAATTAAGTCACAGAAAGGGGATGTGACTTGACCAAGGGCACAGGACTTCTAGGGAAAGCCAGGAACCTCAGGCCTTCACATTCCCAATCTTGGGCATTAGCCATAAGGCCATCCCTCACAGAGCTAGCAAGTGAGGATCCACGGTGTGCCATAAAGAGGCACAGCACAGAACTCAACAGTCCAGGGTGGCTTTGAATGACCCTGGTACCCTTCTCATTCTTGGCTGCGCCAGGGGCTGAAAAGGCCCCCATATGTAATTTGGACAGCCCTGGAAGCTTAAGTTATGGCAGCCTCCCAACCCAGGGCTGCCCTATGGGCCACGGAGCTGCATGGAATCTCTGCAGCAACACGCCCTTTCTGTTCCGCCCTTTATGCCAGGATTTGGGATGAGGTCCGGGAAGGCAGCTTTATGGCTGTCTTCTGCAGTGCCTGCACTGGAGTCATCTTCCTCCAGTTGCCACCAGGGCTTTCAGCACTTTTTTATGATGCTCTGGCTCTCTTACATGGTATAAAGGGGCCAGAGCAGGGACAATTTCATCCTCCGGCTATTGTTGGTACAAGAGTCTACTTTAGTGCAACTTCTGCCTTCACATTTGGCACAGCTTTCCAGCCACATCAACTCTCCCTTTCCAATCCTTCATCTCTCCTCTCTCTTCATTGCTCATGCCCCTCTGCTCCTGTTTATGTTACTAACTCCACTCTGCATAGCTCTGTAAAGGGGGCTGAGATGCAAGTGGCACAGATTAACTACTGAGCTCTCTCTGGAAATCTTCCTTGAGTCACAGCTGGGCACTTTTGGATACACCTTGAATAGCTCAAGGTGACAATAAAAAACAATTCAGCGTCCCCACCTGTAATATAGTAAAGTTCTCCAGCACGCTGTTCATCATGTATTTCTCTGGGAGATGTTTGAGTTTATGAATGAAATTAATCATGTATTCACACAGAGGGGAGCGGTGGATGCGATAGGAATAATGTCCATTTTCATAGTGAGCATACTCCGTCTATAGTGTAAAAGAGAAAGGTACACATAGGGTCACTACTGCCTTCATTAATGTTACTAACAGTTACAAATAAGAATTACCATTTCCATTTTCACATAACTTTACTAAAATTAGCTCATTTGTCATTCTTTACAATCATCCATTCTGATGTAGCTTTCCTTGAGTCCTCAAATTTCTCTGCTTTGATAGTTTAAAGAGAACCAAATGAACATATCTACCATGGATTGTACTGTTGTTGCACCTTCCAACTAAGGACCTCAGGGTGCTTTGCTGCAATCAACAGAATTAAGCTTCCCAATGTTTCCGGGAGATAGATCAGAAGCATTATTCCCATTTCACAGATGGAGAAAGTGAGGCACCCAGAAATTGTGACTTGCCTAAGATCACAGAGCAAGGCAATGGCTTATCTAGGAATATATGCCCTGAATCCCAGTCCAATTCTCTACCTGCCAGATTACACTGCCCCAGATTAACAAATGTAGATTAAATATTTGTGGAGCTCTTTCGTTACTTGTCACATTGTAACTCTAGAACATGCAAACATCCCCCAAACTGAAATGACAGGGGAGTTTATCACTTCCTAGCAACCCTCTGCTTTTCCCATATGCCTTCACTTTGTTTTCCCATTAGAATCCTATCTCCCCGCCCACGGGCCAGCACCCCCAACACAACACTAAATCAGGGGCAGAGGAGGTGTTGCATCTTGCCCTTTCCTTTGAGACTGTAATGAGGCTCCTGGTCTCTGCTGATGTATGAATAATGGAATGGCCCCCAGCCACAGATTTGCTTTTGATTTCAGCTGACAAGGCAAAGAGCAGTTCTTGTTGCACTTTAAGAAAGGCGTAGCTCTTATTCCTGTCAGAGCTTGCTGTTATATGAGGAGCAGAAGGGACTGGTCTAGACACTCGCCCTAGGTGGGTGGCATTAGCTGTCAGCAAACACTGGGAAGGTTTATCTTTGTAGACATAAGGGATGGAAACTTCCTTCGTCTATATATTCTATCTGTCGTTTAGCATCATCCTGCAGGCCGCCTGAGCACACCGAGCTGGCTAGAGCCAGGGGTTTAAAAATCCTGACTCGAGTCCCATAAAGTCACAAAAGACTAGCTTAAAAATGGTGAGTCTATCAAAATAATAATACACGTGGGGATTGTCTTATTTGCCTTCTGGCTTGTGACCCTGAGAGGTCACATTTTCAAGTTTTTCCTCCTCAACTACCAGGGCTGGAAAGATAATTGTTTAAAATAATGAATGCTGAGATTTCTCCGTCACTCACTCCAGGAGCTGGTGCAGTAGGGGAAATGCCAAATACTGCAAAGACATGCTGTAAAATGGTGCAAGAGGGCAAAACTAGGGGCAAGGACCAGGCCCATCGCTGTGGGTCTGATACACTGCACTAGACTGATGCTGCCTGTTTTTCCACCCTTTCCCAAGGCATCTCCCTAGCAAGGGGGTGCTGTCTGCCCTCAGATACATAGGTGAGGTTTGTGAGTTGTACCCAAAGAGCTCTAAACTCAGGGCTCCACTGCATCCCATTCCTACCTCAACTTTCTCCACCACCTGCTTTCCAAAGGAGCACACTTTCGTGGAACAGGTAATGATCATGTTTTCTGGGCTTTCGTATTGGCTGGAAACACCATAGAAAGATCTGGATTCATCTTCAATGTTAGTGTTCAAATCAGCCTGCGGGGAAAAAAGACGAGGACAGTAGGATAGTCCCAAGTAGCTCAGTAGGTTTGGGTTACCAACATCACATCTCACCCAAGGAAACAGTTCTCCAATGGCACCAGGCTTATGTTTGTAGGGGCCATGGAGAAGGGAAATCAAGTTGCAAAGCAGATCAACACGTGTACCGAAGAAGTGGCGGAGGAAATTCAGAGATACGTTGTTAAAGTTTAGCACACACCTAAGAATAGCAGTCGTGTCTGTGATGCAGGCTGTTTGGAGAAGGGCTGTGAGCAACAGACAACAGCTATTTTAACTGGACCATGCAGTGGCTTACTGTTGTCTGTACAGGGAGCAGTTGTGGCGGTCTGGCCTGGTGAACCAGAAGACGTTGTTACTGACAGTGAAGTACACAGCTGTTCCCTCAGGTGGGCTGAGCTACCTGAGCTAAAAGGAAGACCATGGATTTAGAAATTGGAGGAAAGTGGATAAGCAGGGAGGATATGGTGGTGGCCAGGACTAGGAGAAGGAATAGTATAAAGAACCTAGAGTATAAAGAACCTAGAGAAAGAGACAGAAAACACCATTTTAAGGGGCACAAACTGCTGGTGGATCTAGCCCACTTTAGCCATAACCAATCCCCACTGAGGGCCTGCAACACCTTTTCAAATCTGGCTGCTGAAATGTAGACACCCAAATTCTAATTTTGGTGCATGAATCCCTATTTAGGTTCTTGAAATAGGTATATGGGCTCAAGTTAGGTGCACAAGCTATCATTTGGGCCCCAAGCTTGAAGATGTAGTGCTGTGCATCTACCACCAGGGGTCACGCCAGGCTTATATTCTATCCTGAACAAGGAAAAGAAAAAGTTTACATATGCCTTTAAAAAAAATAAAGCAACAGAAAAAGGCACTTTGTTTTTTCATCTTACTAAAACAAGAGAACAGAAGGTCTCAAATTCTTCAGTGTCTGATGAGACCATGTGCTAATTGACTATATTACCTTTCTTCCAGTTCCTCAATCTGTACTACTCCCTACGGGGTTAAGGGAAATGGAGAAGTAAATCTGCTCCTAGCATAGTGGGCTCTATGGCTCTGTTGACAGTGTGACTAGAACCAGCACACCATTCCACTGTGGTTTTCCTGACCAATGTCAGCAGAGATTTTTATCAAAGAACCTGGTTATGGAACTATGCTGGCTAGGGAATAAACCTTGGGAGAGCCCACTGTACAAGCACATCCAGTGTGATGATCAGGAAAAAACTCCATCTTCACACTGGTCACAGAAACCTGGTAGAATCCTGCTAAGAAATCTATAAAATTACAGAAATGTAGGGCTGGAAGGGACCTCAAGAGGTCAGCTAGTGCATCTCCCCATGCTGAGATAAGATTAAGATACCTAGACCATCCCTAAGAGGCATTTGTCTAACAGTACCTCTTCTTGATATTCAAGGTTTGGGATCCTGCAAGCTTTCCAGGTCACATTCCAGAGTTTAGCTACCCTTGCAGTTGGAAAGTTATTCCTAACATCCAACCTAACTCTCCTTTGTTGCAAAGTGAGCTGATTATTCCTTGTCCTACCCTCAACAATAGTGGACCTGGAGAACGACTGGTCACCATCCTCTTTCCACCATAGTTAAACAGTGCTAGAGCTAAGGTGGGATTGCAGTATGGAAAGAGCCTTCATATTTCAACAGTCAGCAGGTTCTTCCATGACTGCTCTGGCCAGGCCTAGATACAGGGAGACTCTGCTTGGTGATATTAGCAGCACTGGCTGTTTTAGTCAGGCTAGGAGTTAGAAAGCCAAGACCTTGGGCTGTCTGCGCATCTGGCATCCACAATAAGGAATCCTTGTCCTGTTCGTCACAGCCAAGTGCCCTCTCACATGACTTTTTCTCTGAGGCCTCCCACGGGAGCTGGTGGTGCCACTTTATTACCATTTCCAAGAAGTTTAAGTTTTAGCTCCAGAATCAGGAGCCTGGCCCCACAAGTTGGCTGGGGCAGATAAAGACCCTGCACTACAGAAATAACCAGCAGCCCCTGGTCCCCCGCCCCACAATACAGGAGCCGATGCCACAGCAGAATTCATCACTTTGCCAGTGGTGACACTAACAGCATTAGCAGGAAGCCAGAATACAGCATTTCAATCCAATCTAATTCCCCCGCCTGTTAAGGTACTGCTTCAGGCAAATGGAAGGCAAGGAGAAAGAGGAAATGCAATAAACCGCCTCCCCCCCCATTTATTTCACCAAGTCCAATTCCATTTCCCACTTAGCATGTCAGCTCCATTGCTCCATCCCTGTTGCCTCCGTCTACATCTGCACAGGCAGTGTGCAGTATGCAACGTGCACAGGGATACTTCTGCCTTCAGGGAAACTGCTGGGCTCTGCTAGATACATGATGCCACTGAAAGCTGAGAAACAAACCGTTGAAATCCAATTCACCCGTCTTCCCAGAGCACACCTCACAATTCAGGGCAACTGCCCCTGTGTGTCCCCTCAGTGCCCAGCAAAGGCACCCACGCTCAGGCTTCCAGCTCCCCAGCTATTGCCTTTCTAGAGACTCATGTCCCTCTCCCTGCTGACAGAATATGTCCAGGCTGTACAGCTCCCTGACTGCACTGTGTGATTTCCGGCCCAGACAGGCTGCTCAAGGACACCTGCTCACTTTCTCCTCAGAGACAGTTAACAGGTGTAGTTGCTACAGTTATTAGGTACCACCCACCCAGGGCTGGTCTAACCATGAGGCGAACTGAGGAGGCCGCCTCAGGTGCCAGACTGTGGGGGGGTGCTACTAGGACCCAGAGTGTAGAAAATTGTGTCTGCTGCTGGTGCATATGTATTCTCTCTGCTCTAGATGCACAGAGATGGTGGAGTGCTGTGCTGGAGGAAGGAGGGCACAAGAGACAAAACAGGCAGGCACGAGAAAAGTGGGTATGGGGGCATCATTTGAGCTCCCCGCCTCAGGGGCCACAATGTTGTGGGCTGGTCCTGCACCCACCAGAGCCTCTTAAACAACCCTAGTTTATTCTTAAGGTAAAAAGCATATTAAGAAAACATATTAGAAACAATAAAAGCTAATGACCTTACCAGAGTTCACCTCAACTCTTCACATGGATTTAGGTGGGAGCAGTCCTTCAAACCTCCATCCCAGGCACTTCTTTGTGGTTACAAGTTCATCACAGTCTCAGCTCAGAACAAGTGCCCTGTGTTATGGGACCTCAGTAGGCCCAGTCTTTTCAACCCTGCCCTAGGACAGTGGTTCTCAACCTTTCCATTGGCAGACCTCTAATATTTTTTTCAAATAGAGTTGCAGACCCCTTAATTCTATGCACTTTGGACATTGTGACTATGTCGCATGGGTGATCAAAAAAGATGGGGGTTACATTCTAAAAAACAGATTTTAAAATGTTTTCCCTAGAAAAATTAGCAAGCATTTTATCCAGAAAACATCAGAGAAAACTGGGTGATCACTTGACCAGTAAAGTAATGCACATTGGGAAAAATAACCCCAACTATACGTACAGTATGATGGGGGCTAATTTGGCTACGACAAATCAGGAAAGAGATCTTGGAGTTATCGTGGACAGTTCTCTGAAAACTTCCACACAGTGTGCAGCGCGGTCAAAAGGCAAATAGGATGCTAGGTATTATTAAGAAAGGGATAGAAAATAAGACCCGGAATATCTTACTGCCCCTGTATAAAACTATGGTACACCCACATCTTGAATACTGTGTACAGATGTGGTCTCCTCACCTCAAAAAAGATATTTTGGCCTTGGAAAGGGTTCAGAAAAGGGCAACTAAAATGATTAGGGGTTTGGAACGGGTCCCATATGAGGAGAGGTTAAAGCGACTGGGACTTTTCAGTTTAGAAAAGAGGAGACTGAGGGGGGATATGATAGAGGTGTATAAAATCATGAGTGGTGTGGAGAGGGCCGATAAAGAAAAGTTATTTATTAGTTCCTAAATAGAAGAACTAGAGGACACCAAATGAAATTAATGGGTAGCAGGTTTAAAACTAATAAAAGAAAGTTCTTCTTCACACAGCGTGTAGTCAGCATGTGGAACTCCTTGCCAGAGGAGGCTGTGAAGGCTAGGACTATAACAGAGTTTAAAGAGAAGCTAGATAATTTCATGGAGGTTAGGTCCATAAAAGGCTATTAGCCAGGGGATAAAATGGTGTCCTTGGCCTCTGTTTGACAGAGGCTGGAGAGGGATGGCAGGAGACAAAGCGCTTGATCATTGTCTTGGTCCACCCTCTGGGGCACCTGGTGCTGGCCACTGTCGGCAGACAGGATACTGGGCTAGATGGACCTTTGGTCTGACCCGGTACGGCCGTTCTTATGTTCTTATGTTCTTAACTGTGGTAGAATTTGGAACACAAATTTAATCATTAAGAGGTGAAACAGAAGACCTGCAGTCCCACTTTAAGTGAAAAGCTCAACACAGCCTTAACTAAGAAGTCATTACAGAGGCTTCCATAATTTGGCAACTCACCTATTAAAAGGTCAGGGCTTAGAATTTCTCACCTAGTTAATCAACATTAAACTATTTAGCGCTAGGTAAATTTATGTTGTTAAGACGGTTCCAGTTAACCAGGCATCATTACCAGTCAGTAACTCCAGTTAAGGCCATGCCTAGGCTGCTAGCAAAATATATCGACAGTGCTGTAGCGATGCCAGCATCCGATGCAGTCTATAGCAATAGAAGAGGGGTTTTTTCCATTGCCCTGGAAACACCACCTCTCTGAGGTCAACTCATCTCGGTATGTCTGCACCAGGGTTTGGCTGGCATAGCTGTAGGTTTTTCACACCTCTGAGCACCATAGCTATGTTGATCTATATTTTAAGTCCAGACCAGGCCTAAGCCACACCAGCTTCCTGTCTAACATCCTGATGTGCCATGTCCCAATGAAGTAACAGCCTATAATCCAATGATACGTTATGTTCATACAGCAACTTTCCATTCCAAGCACTTTGCATATTACAGCTGGGATTTTCAAAAGGCTTAGGCAGTTAGGCACCCAACGCCCATTGAAAATCAATAGGAGTTGAACACCTATCTCCTTTAGTCACCTTTGAACATCCCAGCCCATGCGCCAGAAGACAGGACTTTCTGAACCCTCTGGGAACAAAGGCAGCTGCCCAATAATGTGGGACGTGGAAATTCTGGAGGATGACTCCAGGAGAAAACCCTACTGCACATTGGGCTCTTTAATGTCCCACAGAGCTTTAGTTTTTAAGGTACAGTCTGAAAATACTCTCTAAAAGAGATGCTTTAACTCAAGGGTTCTCAAATGTTATTGCACTGAGGCTTTCTTACAACATGCCCCAGAAGGGGGGACTGAAACCTGAGCTCACCCGAGCTCCATCGCCTCTTGTGCGGGAGGACACAGAGTCAAATTCTGAGCCTCACTGCCCTGGGCGGGGGGTAGGGGACCGAAGCTGAAGCCTGAGGGCTTCACCCCAAGCCAGGGGTCCTGTAACCTGAGCCCTGCTGCTCAGGGCTGAAGCCCTCAGGCTTTGGCTTCAGCCCCGGGTGGTGGGGCTTGGGTTTTGGCTTCGGCCCTGGGCCCCAGAAAATCGGAGGTAACCCTGGCGACCCATTAAAACGGGTCCCAACCCACAATTTGAGTGCCGCTGCTCTAGCTCCCAGAGAAGATGCGGGCTTGTTGCAGACAGCATTGGGTAAGATTCCGTGGGCAGCGCTATGCAGGAAATCAGATCAGATGATCACACTGGTCCCTTTGGGTCTTGGAATCTATGAGATAACAGCAAAGATCCAGGGACTCACACTGTGTGTGCCCTGACGACAATGCCCAGAGCCAACCCCACAGGGCTTGAACTAGTCCCAGGAACGGTGAAGCTCTCAAGTCCAATGTCCAGACCCCTCTTGTATCCCCAGGTCCAGCCTCTCCAGCGTCCCCTCCAGCAGAGCTGAACGCTGCTCTGCTACACTAGGCGCCTCCTCTCTCCTTTTCATGTGAGAGCAGTTTCCTTTTCTAAGGGAAGGTTAGTGCCCCGCAGCCCCAGGCCCTCCTATTCCTTCCTGATCATGTGACTCCTCCTGTCCCGGGCTCTGGGCCAGGCCTAGTACAGAGATGTCAGCCTGACCCTAGGCAGGGCTCTCTGATCCTCCAAGCAGGAGAGAGATGCTAATTGTTATTGAAATTGAACTAATTTATTTTCACAGCTCAGTGGACAGGTATGAATGCCCTCATTTTCCACGGCTAAGAGACTTATTTAAGATCTCACTGCAAATAAGTGTCAGACCCATCGGGGACAAGAACCTTCTCCTACCACAAGAGCCTAGTGCCTAATGGGCAAGCGAGTTACCCTCACTGTGCCTTTGTCACCCTACTTGGAAAAGTGTCATACTGTTGCTTGGTACATCTTACACTGTATTATCACCTGCTGATCTTCAGGCAGGCCCCACAACAGCAATTCCGGTCTCTGTGGCAGGGCAAAAGGCCCCAAACATGCATAAGCTGCACGTGCGTGGATACAGCCTGCCTGGTACCTACTGAGCTGCCAGCCAGAGCGTCCACATGCCCATCCAGCAGGGCTGACAACTGTCTAATCACGCAAACCCTAAGACCCCTGCCTGCCCCTTCCACGAGACCATGTTCCTGTCCTGCCCCTTCTCTGATGTCCCGCCCACTCCATCTCCCCTCCCTTCCTCCCTCGCTGTCCCCCACCCTCCCTTCCTTTCCCTAGGTGTCCAGTATTGACCCAGACAGTCTGGTATTTTCGCCTCCTGGTTCTGCAGGGGAGCTGTCTTGGAGCAGGAAAACAAGATGGCTGCCCCAGCAAAACGCCTCAAAAGCATTTCTCAAAGGCCATGCTGGTTTTTTAATATTTTTTTCAGCTTAATAACTGTCAGGGTCTTTTTTTTTTTTGCTCAACAATTTTTGTCACACACACCCCCTTTTTTTTTCTCAACAGAACTTTTTCCCCAGTGTGGTTTTTGGGGGGGGGGGGGAGAGGCGTTCGGTATTTTTGGTTAAACCATCTGGCAACCCTACCTTAGGCTGCGGGCTGGGGTGTGAGAGGGAATGTGGGGGGCAGGCTCTGGGAGCGAGTTTGGGTGAGAGGTGTGAGCTGTAGGCTGGAACAGGGGGTTGGGTTGCAGGAGGTGGTTGGGGGGAGGGTCAGCGTTTACCTCGTGTGGCTCCCAAAAGCAAGTGGCACATCCCCTGGGCAGCAGCGCCTAGGTGCGGTGCTGAGAGCTCTCGCCACGTCACTGCCCACAGGCACCACTTCTGCAGCACACCCTGGCCACAGTGCTCTGCAGAGCCAGTGCTCAGGGTGGGGACAGCATGCGAGATACATACCCCTCCCCTCTCAGGGGCTGCTGGGACGGACCAGCTGCTTCCAGGAGCGGCATACAGTGAGGGCAGATAGAAGCCTAGCCCCTGCTGTGCAGCCAGCAACATTCAGGGGTCTCTGGGCCCTTTTAAATCACCCGGGCTCCTAGGCAATTGCCTCCTGTTGTTCCTCCCCATCCCTCTCAGCAGGCCTGTCTTCTAGGGCTTTACAAAGGTGGCCAAATTTCATGTGCCTCATTAGCGGCATAATTACATATGTAGGTTTGAAGCAACTTGTTTGAGAGGCACCACAGCATAGTGGGTACGAATGGATCATCCACAGCGGAGATCTGGGACCTCTTGGCAGCAGGGCTGCAAACTGCTTGTGAAAGCTGGAGCATGTCACTCAACCGCTACAACCCCAGGCAGAAAAGGCCTGCTCAGAAAGCCACATCTTGTATTGTGCTCTAAGGGTGCCAGGACTCAGGCTCAGTTTGATCTGCAATGGGAGAGCGAGTTACAGCTGAGTGCCATCCACTGATATGACACTAGCCCTAGTCGCACTGACGCCAACCAGAGCATCACTGCTAATAGCCACTCAAGAAACTGTGGTCTCCAAAACAGGCCTCTTCTCCTTTAGGGCTTTAAAAGAAGTGACAGGAATTTAGCTGACCGCTAATGCAGAACGTGGTGCCCTGGTATGATAGACTCTTATTAGTAGGGCCCTACCAAATTCATGTTTGTGAAAAATGCATCAAAACCTGTGCAATCAGATCTCCCCCATGAAATCTAGCAATTGTAGGGAAGGGGGACGGGCAGGGCTGGTGGCTCCTACCATGCATGCACGGGACTCCAGCTGCTAGTCCCAGCAGGGCTGAGGAGGGACAAGTCGTCTTCTTCTCAGGTACCTCCCCCAGCTGCAGGAAGTTCTGCAGATGCTGCCTTCAGAGCCCAGCTCTATTTGGCTATTTTAAAAACTCCTGTGACTATGAAATTGACAAAAAAAATGGACCGTGAATTTGGTAGGGCCTTGCTCATTAGGTATTTCCCATTTAGAAGGCAGGTCTACAGGACACTGCATCAGCTGCAGCTTCCAGATAACCTAGGCTAGTGAGTGGGCTGCATGAGTGGCCCTCCTTCATCTCAGTGGGCCGCAAGATTGTAGTCAGGATGGTCTCCCGGGATAGGGCAGTTTTGCTAATTGCGTTTGTGTACCTAGCACTTGCCGGGTCTGCTGACTGAACCCTCGCAGCGCTTTGACTGGATGCAGAGGGAGCACATAGCTCTCAGTCAATGCTGCATGCAGTCAGCACACCTGCTCTTCCTTTATCTGCGTGTCACGTTAGTAATACAGAGAGGATGAAACTACGTGGATGAAAACCAGCGGAATCTGGCAACCCTGCACATGGGCGCAATGGTAAACAAGATGTCTAATGGATCGCTCGTAGAACCCCAATGGGCTGCAGGTTGCCCACCGCTTCTTCCAGATGGTCACCAGGGTAGGGTCCCTTGGGGGCCTTGATGGGTAGATCCATATCCAAGAGGAAAGGGGGAGGATCTGGGGTTAGCCAAAGATGATAGAAGGCCTTTCCAGCCACTAGCGGTATCTGCGAACCCAGGAGCAGAAACAAGTTCAACCAGGCTGCATGACTCGGTGCCACTTTGACAACTGGAGGACAGATGCCCTGCTCCTCGACACGGTTCCCTCTGCCAACAAACAATTCCTGTGCTTCTGAGTGCACATGGCAAGCACACTGGCTGGAGAAGGTGCGTTTTTACAGTCTCTTGTGAGAACAGAACAGCTGCTAAAAGTCTGTGCAGCCTTACTCTGATTCCTGAGCTCACGTGACATTAATTGGGGTCGTCAGTCCCTTCTCAGCAAAAGGGGCAACACCATCAAAATCTTCATTACTAATTGCTGCCTAGTGTGCTAGTTGCAATGGCAATTAGAATGGCCAAGGAGGGAATGAACTTAGAAACTGACTCAAGGCACGCAGGGCAGGCAGGGCAGTATGCGTGGGGAAGCAGGCAGTGCGGCTGCTGATGCTGTATTTATTCTGTGGGAAAGCAGACGATTTCAGTCTCCAGCCCTCCCCTCCAGCTCCTCTTATGAGTATTTAATTCACTTCATGGAAAGAAAGAACCAAACAATCTGACTGGTTTCTAGGCTTTCCCATTGCCAAGGGGAGACGATTATTGTACTTATTTATCATCCACTTAGGAAAAGTCTCCAATCAGCCCTGTGGGCAATTCCTCAGCTGCACCTAGCTCTGAATCAGACTGCTCTGTGCACTTTCCATTAACCCTTGAGTGGCAGCAGGTGATTTCTCTGCAGACAGCTGCTTTGAACAGCACTAGACTCCACTTACCCACACTGAACTCCTGGTCTCTCATTTTCATTCCATCTCCCCCCGGCCCCGGGTGGCCTCTTGACCAGCATACCGTCCCCTGAAAGTTGTACACTGTGAGTGCTCCATTCCAGTGGCGTGCGAAGCCATAAGCACCCCTCGTCCTGTGCTATTAATAAGCATGCGTGTAGCAGGAGGTTCAGGGGAAGAGCCAAGTAACAGGTGCAAGAGATAGAGTTACCCTGGAAAAGAGCAAGGCTGCCACTGCCCATGTGTTGGGAGGCTAGTGTCTCATATTCATTGTCATGTGCTGGAATGTGCTCAGAGCATGGGGAAATGTCATGGAGTCGCACTTCACAAGCCACCGATCCAAGCCCAGGGCTCAGTTCATTGTCCCTCTGACTCCAAAGGCTGAATTCATCACAGGGGGTGTGCTGGAATTATTCAAGTTTTAAACAAACTGTATGTTTGGTATTGGTAAGCTAAAATACTAATGAACGAATATGGGCACACGGCCATATCACAGAACCAGCCATTGCTGGTCATGACCAAAATTCCCAAACTTGGGTGTTTAAGGCAGGCATTGAATCCTTGCAAACTCTTTGGAACAGGGCCTGGGGCAGGGTTGCCAGCTTTGCTGTCTGGACACCATTGACAGCAATGGCATCAGGTCCGTTCAGCTGGGACATTTAGCAACCTTGTCTGGTGTTTTCTTCTGTGTTTGGACAGCACCTAGTTCAACAGGGCCCTGATCTATTGCCGAGGCTCCGAGGTGCCACAGCAACAGAATTCAATGAATACACAAGAATGTAATAAATCAGTAGCTTGACTTTGAGAGGCACTGATCACATGCAACTGCCATTTAAATTAACATATTAACCTACATATGGCTTTAATATCTACTTTTAGGCCCCTACGTTTGAAAATTCTGGTACCTTGTTTTTATATAACAAAAAAAAGTGTGATTTTGTTTTGGGGTGTTTTTTTGTTTTGGGGGTTTTTTTTATAAGAGAGGTCAGGTTTCTGGAGAACATTTTGACTTTTTGTCAAAAAAAAAAAAAAGAGACAGAGAGAGAGAGACAGAGAGAGAGCATCCAAAACGTTCAGTTTTCTGCCAAAAACATTATTTGGAACAGCTGCCACAGTACCTCATGAAAGTTGTACAGGTTGAACCTCTCTGGTTCAGGACTCTCTGGTCCAGCAACATCCATGATCTTGCTGGACCAGAGAAACCCAGCAGCTGGGAGTGGGGGACGTCTGGGAGTCCAGCAGCCAGGCCAGCAGTAGAGCAGGGCTAGCGACTGGGGGCAGGGAGCCTGGTCCTGGGGCAGGGAGGTTGGCAGCCAGGAGGGGAGCCTAGCAGGAGGCTGGCCACCCCTGGGAGAGCCTGGAGGCCTGCAGCAGAGGGGACCGAGGATGCCAGACCATGGAGGTCCAACCTGTAGTTCTACTCCCTTATGCCCCCATGGGCTGGGTTTCCCAGTCAAACTGCATCACCTATGATATACTATGGTTGCTCAACTAAAGAAAAGACCCAATGGCACCATGGGAGGTGTATTCTGGCCAGAGAGCCTAGTCCACAGAGCACATTGAACTACAACTGCCATGAGATACTGTGGCAGAATTTCCAATTGAATGTTGTTGGCTGAAAATTCTGTTTTCAGATTTTCCCTAGAAAGTCTACATTTCCTGCAGAAACCTCTTCCCTCCTCATCATTTGCCCAACCAGCTGCAGTATTCAGCCATGGAGAAGCCAAGGGCTCGTCCCGGGAAGCTGACAGTCACACCAGGCCCTTCCCCTCTCAACCTTTGGGCTCACATGGCCCCTGTAGCTGCTGTGAGCAGTACATGGGTGTGGAAGGCAGGGACCTTGGTTAAGGAACCTGCTGGGCTGCTGGCTGGTAGCCACCCAGGTAAGGTTTCCCAGCCAGAGCCTGCTTCTGGCACCCCAGCCCCTCTCTCCCCCAACCCTCTGCCCCCCTCCTGCACTCCTACTCCATGAAACCCAAACATTCTGCACCCCTGCTCCAGCCCCCATATGTCTTCCCAGACACTGCATCCCTGGAAAGGGCAGACATGTACTGACACTTTCCCAGACACTGCAAACAGGCAGCTGCTATTGGCCAGAAACTGGCCAATCGGAGTTACTGGGGTGAGAGCAGTGTGAGAAGCCTCTGCCCCCTCCTCCAGGCTCCCAGCATTCACAGAAGCACACGGCCCCATGGCAGCTGGCTTCACTGAGTGCTGAGTGGGGACGGGGCAGGCAGGGAGCCGGCTGAGGCTCTCGCAGGCCGGATCTGGCCTGCAGATCATATTTTGCCCAGCTCTGCCTTAGAGCCACAAGCAACTGAAAGGGCCCAAGAGCAGCAGCAATCAGAAGCCCTGGGCCCTTTAGAATCGCTGGGCCCTGGGACAGTTTTCCCCCTTTGCCCCACTGTCAGCGGGATTGGGCTTGTCTACATGGTGGGAAAATATGCTTTATATGGGTGTGATTTCTAAAACGCACCAGAGTGCTGTTCTTTAAGTGGTCTGTGTCGAACTTATTGGTGTGTACTAAAGGTTCCCTAGTTCACATTAACCCAGCACTGCTTCAAACCACGCGACGTTCAAGTGCACAACCAATGTCTTCAAGGACCAAATCATGCACCACATGTTAGTGCACTTTAGCAATGACACTCCCATAAATGCACCACCCTGAAACTCTACCAGCTTAGCACCAGCGCTCTTGTGAAAAATGCCATTGACTCACGAATGATCTCAAGTGCTCAAGACCTCTGTTTTCCATCTCAGCCAAAAGAAAGCTTCCCTAGCGGCCCTGCACTCTCTAGCGTTATGCTGAGAAAGTGGTTCAAAACTGGCATGCGGTGAATCAAATACTGCTCTTGGCAGAGAGTAGATATTCCTTGGAGGTTTCCAGTCCAGTTACTGACCCTGTCCAACTTTGCTTAACTTATGATAAGCAGCAACAGGGTCACAGGATAATGGTTACACGTCTGCTTTCAGGCACGCAGGAAGGTCACCGCCAGATAAAATACACATATATACTCCCCGATTCACCGACACATGGTGCCCACATGGCATCACAACCAATATGCTGGAGGGTATCACTGCCTGCACACTCTCTGATGCATTCCAAATTCTACAGCACACCCCCCACTGAAGACCAGGATTTGGAATGCCCCAAACACCAGGAGCTGTCAGTCCATGCCCTGTGATCAGGAGATGCCCCACCCGTTCCCAGCACAGAGATGACAAGTAGTCCCTTTGGGTGAAATTCATCCTGTGCCACTGACATCCTTCAAACTAAGGCTGAATTCAAACTTCAGTGGCATCTACTACTTGTTTAGCCACGTGGGGTAAAAACACACAGGTGCGTACACAAGTCCAAAACACAGCCAAGGTGTTCGCAAAGAAGCCATGCACCCTGCTTGGTGAACTCCATGCTGAGCCTACCAATCAGGTGCTCAGTTAGTGCCCATTAACACAATGTGAGAGAAGGATGCGCATCCACTAGGAATGGGACTAAAACCATCAGCTCATTTCTCCTAGTCTCGTTACTTATCCAGCATTGAATTGCAAGTGGTAATCTTAAAGTGAAATGTTCCATCTCTCATCAGAGATTCTCCCGGCCATCCAGCCCTGCCACGGCCCCAAGCTGCTATTATTTGTAATCTTATAATACAACAACATTCGTCTCCAAATTATTTTCTCTGTGCCCAACAGCACAAACAAGATGCAGTGGCACGATGCTACAGCTCTTTCAAAATCTCAGCTTGACCCTCAAAAAGTCTATCCAGGCAATTGAGAAGGTAGAATTTTGCTAGGCTGATTCAAGAACACATTTTCTATATAAACCACTTTCCTTGGTGCATGTTTTCTATCGTGTGGTCGGACTTGTGCTCAGTGTGTATATATAGTAGAAGTCACTTGTGCATAGATAATTCAAACCCACAGAAAAAGTAAGATAGGGCAGGAAGGGGAAAATAGAGCACCCAGGTGGAAAGTTATTGGATACCGTCCTAGAGTCAGGGAACAGATCGCTTCACAGTTGCAGAGGAGAAGGATTTCCCTTACACATCAATCATTAAACCACTGGTCTGAACTGCTACTAAATAAACTCCCAAGAGTTTAGTCAGTTACAGCTTTGCAGAAGGCAACACCAAATGTTTGCCTCACCCCAGCCAGAATGTCATAACAAGGTCTTTTGCTCTTCGGGGGGAGTCCCAGATGCCAGCAGTGGGTGAATTAGCTGCATACTCAACACTGCAAAGTTGGCATCCGGTACTTCCCACAAAACAGCAAAAGGAGCAGGAGCAGCTGGGCTGGCTGGGAGCTTCCTTCTCTTACCCAGAACTTGACAAGGAAGAAGGCGTTGGGCCGCCCCTTTTCAAAGAGTTCCTTCAGGCCCCCTTTCTTCTCAGGGAACTTGTCATAGATCTGCCGGATGTCCACCGCCTCGAGGTAGGGGTCACTGTAACTGGGGCTTGACTGGCCAATGTGCACAAACAGGTGCTTGTTGTACTGCAGGGAGACAGGTGCGAGACATTAGGATGGGCCTCGGTTCACATTTATCACCCAATGCGCTTCACAGCAGAAAAGATGGGAGCAGAGTCGACTAGCTGGACCCATCTGACCATTGAGCACAGGGGAGCTTTTCGACAGCGACAGAAAAGGGAGCCCCTTTGGACCCTAAGATCCAAGAAGCAGTGACATCACAACCGGCATGAACATCATGTGGGAGCGGGACCTCTTAAGAAAACACTACAGGAAATGCTGCAGGAAGTGCCCCAGCCAACTTAGAGCAGTCTCTGTACTGGCCCACTTAAATGGCTCTTTGGGGGTTCTTCCACTGGCTCATGATCACCATGTGCTGTTCGCTCTGGCCACATCCTCCCACCCCGGTGCGTATCCCGAATCCCCACTACACTAGCAGGGGAACCAAAAGTCAATGGCATGGAACTGGCTACATTGGCTTCATGTTATTCTGTCTCTTGGGCCTTGAGGCATTTTGATGGAAGCAGAGAATCTGTTTGTACCAGATTCTAAATTTCCCAAGCCTGGCTTCTAAATTTGTCCTGGCCAATGCAGAGCAGTTCAGTGGATGGAATGTTTCAAAACACAGTGAAATAACTAGACACAGGGGCCACGTACACAGCAGGGCTAAACTTGAAATAATCTATGCAATTTGAGCTACGCTAATTGCGTAGCTTAAATCAAAATAGCTTATTTCAACTTTTGGCACTGTTGACACACAGGATGTTAACTATCGGTTAACTGCATAGCGGATTAACCTCATGAATTCCTATCCGGTACTTGACTATTCTATAGTCCCGGGGGGTGGGGCCGACAGCCAGTGCACTCCAGCCCCACTCCCAAGGAGCCCCCTGCCACGCTGTGCTGCTGCCTGTGTATCAGAGGCAGAAGCGCAGGGTGCCAGGTGGGAGCTGGTCCACAAGGGGAGCCTGTTTAAAAACCAGTCCCCACCACAGACCGGTTACCTGTTGCCCTGTGCTGCTGCCTCTGATAGAGGCAACAGCATGGAGTGGCAGCAGCCCCTGTGCGGGGGGGATCTGAGCTCCCAGACTGGCATGAGCCAGAACCGAACCAGGCTGCCTGCCCGCCTGGCTCCTAATACACTTTCAATGCAGAGCCACTGCAGTGGTAGGTCCCTGACCTAGTGCAAGCTGGGACTGAGCCGGGCTGCTGGCCAGCCTGCTAAAAAATGTAATGGTCGGGGAAGGGGGGGGAAGAGATGCGTGTAGTCTATAGCATTAACCGATAAACTTTTGCTTATCGGTTAATTGATTACACTATTGCATCCCTAGTCTACACAGCAGTTATTTCGAGATAAAGCACTCTTCCCTCAACTTGCCTTACTCCTTGTACAATGAGGGTTACAGGAGTTGGAGTAAGCAGTCCTCCAGCTCAACATTATTTTGACATTATGTCGAAATAACTGCTTGTTGTGTAGATGTGGACTATGTTATTTCGGAATAACTAACGTTATTCCGAAATAATGCTGCAGTGTAGACAGCCAGGCTGAACAGTGTAAATTACAACTATCCAGAGAAGAAAAATACATGGCAAATGGGAGTGAGGTTTGTATCTTACCGTGTCTTGGTCTTGTTGTTGTTCCAAGAACGCAGAGAATTCTAACATCCAAAGTTTGGAGCTGGCAACTCTTCGCCCCTGCCAAGGTGGAGCCGATGGGGAAGGTGAGAGGCCCGCGGGAGAGTCAAACCCTTAATGCAAGGGGATAATACAATGAAATGAAAAAGAGCCAAGTCGGTAACAACTGTCATTTTCTGCATCTAATGTCACAGCCCAGTGAAAATCTTTTTGGACTTAAACCCGCATGTAAAACACTTGCCACAGACCCAGCATGCTGTCCCTCCTCTGACCAGCTCCTCAATTGTTCTTCTCTGAGCAAGTATCCCTGCGCATGCTGCTAAGTAATAGATCAATCTAACTGCTACTGAAGTCAAAGGAAAGGGTCCCACCAACTTCCATAGGAGCTGGCTTGGGCCTCACATGAATAGCAAGACAAGCTGCTTGGCTACCTCACAGGAAAATCAATCACTGTGAAGGAGGAAATGCTGAGATTGGGTAGGAAAAAACACCTTCTGCTCTACTAGAGCAAGGCATCTGGGGAGAGCGTCACATTGGAAATGCAACCCCTTACTGTGGTGAAAACAGCGATCTAATGGATGAAGCATGGTGCTGGAACCTCATGAGTTCTAATCCTACCTCTGCAATTGATTTATTATATAATCTCCAGCAAGCCTTTTAGTCTTGCTCTGCTTCCACTAATGGGATCTTGGAATCTAAATCCCCTGAGGAAGCTTTCAGAGTCTCAGCCTATGTGTCTAATAACTCTGCCTGTGTGCAGAGAAAGCCGTCCTTTTGGTTTTGGAGTTGCTGCGGCCTGCTGTAGAGGAGACACACACACACTGTGCTCTCTCAGAAACTTTACTGTTCTTCTATGTTTGTGGCTTCCCTTAATTAAAAGTGGAGTCATTCAGACTGAAAGTAAATGTTGCTTTTTGTATATGGGGACGAGAGAAATTGAAAAGGACATGTGTAGAAGGCTGTATCAGTTATGGGTAAGGTTAGATTAAGTGAGTGGAGCTGGATGGAACAAGCATTGGTTGGTTGTATTAGGTAAATCTCTAGCTGGATAGACTGAGTCTGGGACTAGATGTGAGCTGTTCTCATTTTTGTGGTTCCTTGTGAAATGTCTGAATTTCCCATTTTCCCCTCAGAGGCAGGAAGTGCGGAAGTCTCTTTTATAGTTACCACTAAAGAACTATGATTTTCTCACATGGCAATATGATGTGTATGTGCTGCACAAGAAATGGTGTTTCCCTACCTACCTGGTAATGGGAGTGGAGGTTGAACAGCATAGGTTTGTTGAGAAAAAGGTTTCACGCTGCAGGAATACACATGAGAGTTAATTAATGAAAAATCAAAGCATTTTGTTCAGTTCTTTGGACAAATTAGGTGAAGGGCTTATTCTGAGGGAGGTGGGGAGATGTAACTCCTTGTGACCCAAGGAGGACCCAGAAAGGGGGCCCAAATAGTCACTACTCAAGAGGAACCTCTAAGAACCTAACTTCAGTGGAGCACCCAATGCACAACACAGTAAAGAGGGACCCAAACAGCATGCAGCATTCTTACCTATGCTTCCCATAGCATAGACTCACTCCAGGGAGTCCTTCAAGCTCATCTCAAAGATTGCAATCTCCTTACCTGCAGAGCTTCTGACTTGATTCCCTATGTGGCCTGCCCACCTAGACATTAATCCCCATGCATTTATACTGCCTTTTGGCCATGCTTTGTATGCTTAGGTGTGGGAGTACTCACTCATGAGAGGATCCAGCTTGGCCTGGCAAAGCTCCTTGCCAAAACTGCAAAACCAAAGTACAGACACAGTCACCATCCTGCGGCTACAGAAAGCCAGATCTTCCTCCTGCCAGAGGCTGGTTATGGCACAGTACAACAGTGAGAAGGGCTAAGTTAGTCCCTATCCCCCTGCAGTGCCACCGAGGGGTCTTGAAAGGATGTGGTAGGTAAGGCCAATGTTTCCAGAGGTAGTCACTGGGTAAGAGTGGCTCCATGTTGGGGTATCCAACTTCAAAGTCCATAGCCACTTTTGAAAACTTGGCTGCGTGCAATTAACCCAGCATCTCACACTGAGATGAGCTGGGAGGCACTTTAGGGTAGGCTAGTACCAGGAAATAAGACCTCTCTTCAGAGATGGAGCAGGAAAAATGTTATTTTGTGCTGCACACGGGCATTCTGCATTGGCTATGTGCATCTTGAAAGCAGGCTCGGGGAAGCCTTGCAAACCCATGCCTGCTCTCAGGTTTTTTGCTCCATGGCTCAAAGAATACTGGGTACACCCAATCAGTACAACTTCAAAACCAGGAATACTGACTCCATTCCAAACCATTATTCTCCTGACCTCTCACAGAGTGGAGAGAGTAGGAGGGAGAGACAGTGAGAGAGAAAAAGGCAGTCTGGGTGCTGACATGTCATGCGGTAACAATGTCCAAGGGGAACATGGAGGCGACAGTAGCTGGAGGAATGAGGGAGGAACACAGCTGGGCCTAGCATTTTGGTTAGCGGGCAGAGTAAGACATCATTGTCTCCTTATTTATCAAGTTACATCCCGATTGCTACATGGTGCATTACAACTGGCAGCACCAAAACCAAACAAACAAAAAAAGAGGAGAGAGAGAGAGAGAGGGAGAGAGAAGGTTCTCCCATTACTGCAGCTGTGGCGTTCAGGGGACTGATCTAGTGGCTTTAGAGCAGCGATGAGGAACCTACAGCCCATGGACTGGATCAGGGCCCCAGTTTGCCTTGATCCCAGCCCACGGGACTTGGGGCTTCCCCCGCAGGGCAAGATAGTGCTGGCACTACAGCTCCATGGTGAATTTCTGAGCCTCAGCACTCATCCCACCCTCGCATGGCTGGAGCGTGAGTGCTAGCCCCCCGCTGCGTAGGGAAGTGGCAGGAAGCTAGCACTAAAGCCCCTGCATGGCCAGCTCTGCCTGGCAGGGGGAGGAAGCCCACCCCCTCTGGCAGTCCCCTCCCACACACTGAACCCCTCATTTTTGTCCCCACACCAGAGCTCGGGGGCTTCTACAAAATCTACTAGCCCCGGACTTCCAGAGGAGTTAACCCAGTCTTGGGGGGAAGCTCCGAGCCTTGACTCCCCCTTCCCCTCTCGTGGGGCTTGAGCGTAAGGGGAATCCTGGCGCCCTGAGTTGCATGAGTGAAGCGAGTGAGGGGAGTGGGGGTTTTTTTTCTGCTTCTCAGTTGGTGGCCTTGTCAGTGAGGGATTTTTTCTCCTCACTTGGGGGCCAGGTGTTTTGTTTTGGTTTTGCTTCTGACTTACGTGTGGCTCCCGACTGATTTTTCTGCGGGCTAGTGATCCCCAACCCAAAAAGGGTCCCCACCCCTGCTTTAAAGCAAGGTGCTGACTGCATTATGTACCTGACCCTCCATCATCCCCTTAGCACAGCCTCTGAATTATATAGTCCCAGAGGCTTAACATTCCCCCTGCCCTGACAGAAGGAGCATCCCTCCACTCGGGATCTCAGTAGGATTCCTCCGGCAGGGCACAGAGAATTTTAAAGTTCCATGGCCCAGGTCACAAAGCCCACTGCTGTCAAGGGGAGTCATTCCATTGACACCCACGGGCCTTTCGATCAGGTCTCACCTCTCGAGTTCCAGATGAGGTCACCCGTCACCATGGTAACCAAGCCCTCATGACTGTACGGGGGCTAGGAAGGGACGGCGAGGATGGATTTGCCCAATACAAAGGAACCATGTGCCAAAAAAGACAGCACAGACATCTTACAACATCACGGGGGATTAATATCACACACGCCCCTCTTGTCTACATCAGTTTTACACCGGCAAAGTGCGTCTCCACTGACTTCACTGGAGTTATTCCGGATTTACACCAGCTTAAATGTTGCAGTTGCATGGCAAATTTGCCCTTCATGTTCATGAGGTGCACTCTGAACCTGTCCCAGGTGGTGTGTTTATGGGGCGTGTGTCTATCACGGTTTCTAATCCTTATCTCTAGCTGACTCTCCTGCCCCATTTCCACTGAGACACTTCACTCACCCCGGAAACAGCAGGGTAGGCTGGTCGTGGGAGGCCCGGCAATGCCATTTTACTGTGGAAGGCGGTTGCAGAGATGATCTGGGCAGATGACATTGTAGCCATACTCTGCATGGCTTTATCTTTAGCTGCCTGATCCTAGCAGGGAGAGGAGGGAGAACAGACACGGTGAATATAATAATAAATATATGGCCTGTTATAGTGCTGGGTATTCCACGACTCTCCTTCAGACAAATGGGTGCTCAGCACCTCGGAAAAATCAGGCCAGTAAAGTCATTCAGCAAGACCACAAGTGATGTTCCAACACACATAGCTCTGTCCTTCACCAAAGTTAAGGCTGCAACTTCCACTATAAAATCCAGTGATTGTTCACTTAGCACTTTCCCAACATTTCTCCTTTGGGGTTGAACCTTTTCACACTTAGTCTCAGCTCCATGGCTGAGAGGTTGTGTTATGGGGCGTGAGAGTCAAATCCAGCCAGCCATTTCTGAATTACTGGCAAGGGGCTAGGACGGGACAGATACTTTTCCATGAATAAAAATCTAGACTGTGACTCACTGGTAACACAAAAACTGCTCACCACCAGACAATCCCCTCCAACCTGGCATGTGGGCTACTCTAAGTGAGGATCGGTTGCTTTATTATAATCCGTATTTTCAGGGAAAAAACAAATTGTAAGCAACTATAAAATTGCCCTTGGGCATGCATGGCGGGAAAGCCCCGCTTTCACTGTAGAGGAAAGCAACACATGCGGTACTGTGTAGTGTATGGACACTGCATGCCCAGCTAGCAGGGCTATCAGTAGCAGTGTAGACGGCAAAGCAGAGTTTAGAGGAGCAGAGGGCCCTATATGCCTGAACCCTAGGGTATATGCACTGCACAGCCAAGCTGGTCTACACTGCTATTTTTGGCAGTGTAGTGTCCCGCTGAATCTCCTCTACCAGAGCTTCTCACTGCGGCATGTAGCTACACATACCCTACATGCCACCACAAGTGCAGACAAACCCTACATGCCACCACAAGTGCAGACAAAGCCTTAGTTATGCTATGGAGCTGGGCATTTATGCTGGTGGGCAATGACACTATGCAGTCACTAGCAGGTTTCATAAGTGCAACAGGAATGTCAAGGCTCTTCCTACATGCAGTTCTCTTCTTCCCAGCTAGGGAGCATCTGCAGCAGGTAGAACAACTCTCCCTTCCACTCCCCTGTTCCCTACCCAGTTCCTAATTTAGACTCTCCTCTGTCTGTGACATCATAATTGTGACAGTGATGTCACAGGTGGGATGATGACCTTCATAAGCAACTGAGAATAGGCAACCTCTTACAAGTGAAGAAAAGTGGTACCTTCTTCCCTTGCAGCTAGCTTTAGTACCTAAAATATATTCTCTTCCCTCAAAAATCCCTGAATGCTTAATAATTAAACAAAAAAACAAAACAAAAACAAAACCCAGCAGAAGTAAAAAAAAACAAACCACCCTGAAAATAACTTGAGTCTCTACAGACGAAATGGTCTCCAGCTATAGTGCTTTCCATGGGACCTTGACAGAACCAGCTGGTAGCACTCACTATGTAGAGGGGAAATATTTTTAACTGCTGACAACGCCTACAAATATTCAAAAGCCTGCGAATGTCTCTGCAGAGACCTATTTAAATAAGGTGTTAGGAAAATATCTTAGAGATGACCTGCTAATTTTAAAAAAAGATTATATCCATTTTTGCTTCTTGTTCATGTAAAAAGATTTTTCTAATTGCCAGCACTGAAAAAAGGTTTTTTTTTATTGCTTTTACATTTGAAATTCAAATGTAGTCTACTCTGTTTTATGTGGAAGACATAAGAAATGACAGACAACCTGTAGAGTAATAACACACTGTCATTGAGAAGTGAAAACTGGGCAACTGAGACTAGAAGGGATCTTCAATTGGACCATTTAAAACTTTTTTCCACGTTTTGAATTTTGTTAATTCAAAGCCCTGACAAAGAGGTGGAAGCAAACTTGTCTTTGTTAAAAATTCAATACTGATCCCTTCCCCTGCATCTAAGAGATGAGAAATTCAATCAATTTCTCTGGACTTTCAGCAAAAATAGGGAAGAGCAGACCAGTGTTCCCTCTAATTTTTCCTACCCGAGTGGAATTGATTTTCTTACGTGCACCAATGTGGAGGTGACGTGTGACACGGTGATGTGTGACACATCACATTTATATTGGTGCACATAATAAAATTCATATGGCAGGGTGAGGCCAAGGGGTTTACAGTGAATGAGGAGTCTCAGCCAGGGGGCAGAGGGCTGGGGTGCAAAGCTGTGAGGGTTTTTGCTGTGGGGTGCAGACTCTGGGATGGGACCAGAGATGAGGGTCTCAGGCTTTGGGACAGAGGGGTGGGGTGAGTGTAACGCTCCAGTTGGGGGGCAGGCTCGGGGGTGGGGACAATAGGTTCAGGGCTGGACTAGAAGTTTGGGGTGCAGGCGGCACAGCTTACAGGGAACTTAGGAGCAGACTTCACATTCCTCGTGTCGCTGAAGTCATAAAAACAAAAATGTCCTCCCATTCCCCTCCTGCCCACTGCCCCTTCCAGCCCTTCTTACGCTTTGTAAAGAAAGAAATGAGGACAACTTCTCCCCCACTTTTTTTCTTAGCAGATCATTTTTCAGTCTGGCTGTAGCTCAGGTGACAGATACTTTAGCCAACTGGGCCATAGAAAATTGCTTTCTTCTGGGGAAGTCTTCTTCAAGCTTTACTCTATCTTTGTTAAATTCATCATAAACATGGAGCACAAGCCTGTTACAGGTACTGTGGACAGCTGCAGAATACACTATTGTTTGAGCTGTGGAAATAACCCTCTGCTAATTGTCAAATAAATCAGAACGTGGCAGGTCTGATCTCCAGGGTATAAACACGAAATGTGTATTTGATATGGCAGGGGAACCAGCAGCAGGAGAGCACACAGATGTCAGCAGGAAGAAGGACAGTCGCCATTCTGATTGTATCTACTTGCTTTACAAGCATGAGTGGGGGGAGTGAAGTAAGTAAGTTAAATCAGTGAAGCAGACTTGTCCGTGCAGGTCAGAAAGGAACTGCCTCGTGCGGGGAAATGGTTCACTGCAGGCATCTGAGCAGAGCTCACAGCAAGGCCCAAGGAAATATAAAAGGATGCTAGAAATGGAGCTCCCCAAGACAATTTTGTTCCCTGCAAGTGAAGGCTCTTTGCCCCTAGGTGTTAAGTGAAAGCAGGCTCAGCTGGCTCACTTTCCAATCATGCCAAATCTCAGGGCTGTGGTGCTCCAGGACGGGAATCAAAGTGACAGATACAAATCCAGTAACTCCTGGCACATGGTGGGCAGTTCTTTCCTACTCACACTTTGTCTCTCATGCCAGTCTCCACCTGAATAGATCACTGACTGGCACCACAGGCTTTCAGACCAGAGAGCCAGACCTAGCAGCTTAGAAACTGTGCAGCTGTAATCTGTAACTTCTTCCTCTTTCCAAAGCAGCTGGAGACATGACTCACAGATCACAGAACTAGAACAGAGCTCTACAGTGAAACTGAGAGTGGGGTAGAAAGCGTAGTAGTAGCTGGGGCTCAAAATGCACATGCATGCAATTCAACACTGATCGGGCCTGAGTCCTGCTGGGTTATTTAAAGAGGTCAGCTCCTGATCATGAACACTGAGGGGTCATAGAAATGTATGGCTGAAAGGGGCCCTGAGAGGTCATCGATTCCAGCCTGCTCCAATGAGGCAGGTCCTAGTAAACCTAGACCATTTCTGTCAAGTGTGTGTCTAACCTGTTATTAAAAACCTCCTGCAACAGGGATTCCACAACCGCCTAATGTTTAACGCCCTTACAGTTAGAAAGCTTTTCCTATTATCTCTCCCTGGCTGCAGATTTAGCCCATTACTTCTTGTCCTGCCTTCAGTGGACATGGAGAACAACTGATTCCCATTCTCTTTATCCCTTAGCATATTTGAAAAGTTTTATCACATCCCCCCCTCAGTTTTACTTTCACAAGACTAAACATACCCCGGGTTTTTAAAACCTTTCTTTAGGTGAGCCTGCTAGAATTTGATTTTTTTAAATAATTTTGGCAGATGTTTATTTTTAAAAAGTTATTTTGTCTATTTAAATTTTCACAGTTGCAAAAATTATGGCTTTTTAAGGGCTTTTTATTTTTATCTAGTTAAATTTTTAACATTGTGGGAAATAATGAGGTGGGGAAGGCAATTATTTAATGACAATAGACACTGAACTTGAAAAAATTAAAGGTTTATAACCATTAAAACACAAACTGTCAATATCACATGTCAAAATATACACAGTAAATATCCTTAAATCAAACTCTGATATCTTCTCAAGCAGCATTTCTCTTGTTTGCCTAGCTGTAACTTTCTGTTATTACTGCTAGAAATGGGTTTTTTCAGGTTGCGTGTGTATGGGGAAACTGATGTTTACCAACATTTAATGATAAAAATTTCCTCCTTCCAAGCCTACCTATTGGTCATGTTTTCTAACCCTTGTCCACATCTTTCCTATAGGGTGGCACCAAAACAGGACACAGCACTTCAGCTGAGGCCTCACCAGTGCGGAGTACAGTGGTTTGATTACCTTCAGTGTCTTACATACAACAGTTCTGTTAATACACCCCAGAGATCACTTACAGCTTCTAAGCAGCTCAGTCCTAAATTACATTCTTCACCCAGACATGTGTTAGACACGTGGTCAGAGTCACCTCAGCTGGCACAGGAAGTCACAACTCGCAAGGCCTGTTCCTCCCCAACAGAGACCCATCCCCTGAGGAGGTACTTGTTGCCACCACAGCCATGCCCTTGGGGTTATGCTAGCTGAGGTAGCTTTAGGTTGTCCCGGAAGCTCCATTGGATTGCCACCAGGAGTCTGCTCATCCCCGTGTCTCATCTTGACCCTTTCACAAGCTCTCGCAGTGCAAGAAATGGAGGTTGTGGCCATTTTATGCCACCACAAACTCTCCTCCGCCCCCAGGTATGTTCTGCCACTGCGAGCCCTGTGATGTAGACTAAGGCGGCATACACCAGAGGTAAATCAGCCCTATAGAAATGAAAGTCATTGTTTCTTCATTCTTTAAATAGAAATTGCTTCCAGCACCACAGAGCCATAACAATACAAGTGTTAGCTCAGCACTTCCTGGGAAGTGCCTCTTCCTCCCCGGCTCACGGCAGTTTAACTGCTGATCTCCCTTCTAACAGGGCTATAATGAGGGACAGGCTGGGGTTTGTGTTATGGGTAAGGATGCCCAGCATACCTTTAGCTTGGCTTGGATCTCCCGGGCTTTCCGACGCGCCAGCACCTGGATGTGACTGGACACCTGCATGGGAAAACAAGTGCCATCCTCATTCAAGGGGACAACTTGGGTGTTGCCTGCAGTACTGAACAAAAGAAGCCCATGACGTCTGTGCATTGGGGAATTTGCAATCCTTTTGGTTTCTTTGGGTTTTTTTAAGAGAGGTTGTAGTAAGACTTTCTTCCAAACTGTTGCATAAAAGCCTCTGCCCAAGCTATTACTTGATTTTACACATGGATTTTCTGGAAATACACTAAACTGTGAGGTCCTGCCAACACGTGACTTAGAGACTGACAAAAACCTCCTGGTGACTGCATTGCTGGGGGGGGGGACGGGACGGACAGTTGTCTTCTAAATCGCTTCATTACTGATGATTTGTAAATGTTTCTCTGAAACTTTGTAATTGTTTCACCTGCATTGTCTTTTAAACTCTGCAACTGGTCCTAATCTTTGTTAAACCCTGCAACTCTGTAATCTTTGTAAAACCTTCCAACTTTTTGTAACTTTCATCCACTCTGCTTGTAACTTGCTCTAAACTGCATTCTCCCCAAAATATGAATGTGTGTGCGCGCGTGGAGACTAATGTGTGTTTGGGATTAGAAACTACAAGGCTGAGCACCTGGAGCCAGGTGATGAGTCATCAGACCAATCAAGGAGATACTGCCACTCTACTGGATCAAGGGAAGTCTGGGCATGCTCCCTGGTGACGAATGTGGATGAGTCACAGGAGTTGTACAGAGGCAATAAAAGGAGAGAGCATGTGACAGTAGCTCTCTTTCTGAGAAGCTCCTCTTCCTGCAGCCAGTTTTTCTCCTGACCAGCTCCCCCAGCCATGATCAGCAGACAGACTCTCCAGAATCTACATGCCTTGGCTCCTTCTGCAACCCATATGCCTGTGTAAGTGTGTGAGTGCCTGCGGGCAGGAATGTGTGAGAGAGAGAGAGATAGCTGGTTCCCCACTTAATTTAAGACTGCTTGCGCTCAGATGAGTGTGAATGAGCTCAGCATTGAATATCGCCGAGCCTCATTTGCATAGTGAAATCGCCATTTCGGAAGAGGCTCTATGTGAGATGGGGCTGTCTACACTGCCCTTCTTGTGCAAGAAACTTTTTGCAGCCGCTATGCCGATTATTTTCAGGCATAACGGCTTTATGCGCAGTGGTTTTTCTTGCGCAAGAAGGGGCAGTGTAGACAGCCCCGCCTTGGCGCAAGAGCCTCTTCCGCGAAAATGGCGGTTCATTAGCTTATGCAAATGAGGCTCGGCGATATTCCAACGCTGAGCCTCATTTGCATAGCTCTGGCGCAAAAGCGCGCCAGTCTAGACGTAGCCTTAGTGACAGCTGTATCCTCTTTAATTTAACTATATAGTGCTTATAGTAGAGGATTAATTCCTCGATCAATAAATCCATACCAGTGTAACTCTGGGTGGTCTCCAGTCGGAATTTCTGGGGTAACTCAAATGTAAACAAACCTACTGTGATTATGACGCAGGGACTCAGAACAGGTGTCAAATTAGAGGCCTCTGCTGACTCAAAGGCTCTTGAAAGCACAGACTTGTGGCATGTAAGCAGACTCCTTAGGCCCTGAAGAGAATGAAAGCAGAAGCTGCTGCTCTGCTTATAGTACCACGTTACAGCCTCGTCCAGAGAGAAGGGATGCTCCCCAAAGGGATTTCATACCTACATCTCACCACCCTTGCCTTTATAAATTCCTCTGACTCCCATGACTTTTCCTCCACAGGCTATACCTAAGGCTCTTCATTTGCCATTGTTATTCCCTGGGAATTCATTGGGCTTTATTTAAAAAAAATCAGTAAAAAACATAAGCAAAGGGCAGTAGGCAGAGGGCTGAAGGGGTGCTTGGTGCTCACAGGGGATGGGGACAGGGACTTAGGAGGCAATAGCTGAGGAAGCCGTCCATTCTCTGTAGCAGCCAGGCAGTTCTATCTGGGACCCCCTGCCTGTCTTGCTGCCCCACTGTGCAGAGATGCTGACAGGACTGATGGGCTGGGATCAGCAGGGGGCTCTATGTAGGAGGGGCAGCTGATGGGGCTCTGTGCATTGGGGCTGCACTAACAGGCTGGGGTCAGGAGAGAAGTGGAAGGCTGCAACCCATGAGTACCCATCTCCTCTGCCAGGGAGAGCCTTCTGCTGACCCTAGCCCTTCAGCCTGTCCCTGTCTGCTTCCCCTCAAATAACCCCCAGGTTTCCAGACAGCCAACGTTTGGGTGAAAACCGGTATATGGCTTTTTCCAAATCCCAAAAATGGTTTGGGGAAAAGTGAGTAAAATCCCAACAACTAGCATACGACCATCATAAAAAAGATGGGACAAATAAGGCCTGAGCCTCTGCCCAACTCCTCTATAAAGGGGGTGAGTTAAGAGAGGAGTAAGGCTAACCCTGAACTTGTATGTGCCTGAAAGCTTCTTAGCCAAAAGGTCTTGAGACCTGAAATCCAGCAATGCCAGGCTATTCTCAATAGCCCGAACCACCCACCGTGTTTTAATCCCTGAGGTGTAGGAGTTCTGTTCCTAGGGCTACTCATTCTTTGGCCTTTTGAGTGGGATGGCCTAATAGGGGACCAGCTATGATGATGGGACTCTTGTCTAACCGACAGAATTGAGACTGCCAATTCATTCATATGTGTCACCCATTAGATGGTAACAACTTCCAGTCATTGAGAAGGAAGGGGAGAAAGGTACCATAGGCCTAAGCCAGTTAATGGCCTTTTTCAGGGTATGTCTACACTAGCTCGTTAATTCGAGCTAGGTAGGCAAATGAGGCGACCGAGTTGTAATGAAGCTCGATTTAAATATCCCGGGCTTTATTTATGTTCTCGTCCGTCGCTATTTTGAAATTTCACTAGCTCACTTGCAAGATTGCCACACGCCGCAGTGAAACGCACTAACTAAGTCCTTAGTTCGAATTAACTGTTACTCCTCGTGGAATGAGGAGTAACAGTTAATTCGAACCAAGGACTTAGTTCGACTAACGCTTCACTGCCGCGCAGCCGCGGCGGCAGTGAGTTCGGCTAGTGAAATTTCAAAATGGCGACCGACGGAACATGCAAATAAAGCCCGGATATTTAAATCCCGGGCTTCATTTGCAACTCCGGTCGCCTCATTTGCCTACCTAGCTCGAATTAACGAGCTAGTGTAGACATACCCTCACTAACCCCAAAATATAATATTTACTATCTCACTGAATGTAAGGACATCTCCCTGTGTTGTAGTGCTACATTCCAATTGGAAGACACTCAGATTGACTGAGATCACAACTCTCATTACCCAGCTGCGATGATCTCTTTCCGAGAGGCAGAGATTAACTGCAACCAGCAGAGAGGCAATTAGTTCACACAAGCCCTTCCATCCTACAGGACAAAAACAAAGCAGCCAGTGTAACACAGTCAACTTCACACCTACCTGTTTCCTTGTGCGCGTTTTCCCTGTTCTCAGTTTAATATAGCGGGCAATGAGCTCGTTTCGGCCTGGAACAAGGAAATAATGCAAACCAAAGTTTAGAGAGATATGATCTCAGCAAGAAGATGCAGCCTAGACATTTCTATCTATAGTGGCCTGCAGAGAGGTGATAAGCCCTAATACTATCCCCTAACTCAGGAATGTTCTAATTTAGTTCATGTGGCAGAGGCCAGTGTTTAAAGAGCAGAAGTCTGGACTGAAAATGCTGTTCCCGATATTGTCTGGATATAATTTAAAAGGATCTATACAAGGAAAAGAAAACAGATCAGGCTAACTGTGATCAATAAAACAAATAGTCTAGAGACTAACAAAACATGTAGATGGTATCACGAGCTTTCGTGGGCACAAACCACTTCTTCGTATGACCCCACGAAAGCTCATGATACCATCTACATGTTTTGTTAGTCTTTCAGGTGCTGCGAGACTATTGGTTGTTTTTTAAGTTTTCCCAGTTACAGACTAACATGGCTACCCCTCTGAAGTTTTTGTGATCAATAAAGTACGGAAGGCTTTTCTTCTTGCTTTCTTTATTGAACCTTAAACATTCAGGCCTTCTCTGCCTTGTTTTCCATGGAAGGCTGCATGCACGTGTGAAAAACTAGGAGGATTAGACCATCACAAATATCAAAACTATGATAATTAAGAAGGGATGTTGTATTTGGATGGTTAAAAACTCTCTGGGGAGACAGATTATTTGGTTTAGAAGTTTTTTGGAAACACTTATTTAACTCAAAAATGTGGATAAACAATTAGAAGAAAAGCTCTCTGTTAAAGATTCAATGCCCAGATCCAGGGCCGGCTTTAGGAAGTGCGGGGCCCAATTCGAACAATTTCTACGGGGCCCCACACCAATTTTGGTTGAGCCAAAACAAAAAAACCAAAAACACCACAGCACAAAAAAATCCTGCGCCAACACACACATACACCCTCCCGCGGCACAGGAAAACCCTGCGCTAAACTCACACCTCCTGTGGCACAGGCAGCCGACGCGCTCCTCCTCCGGGGCAGGCAGATTTGTATAATTTTTGGTGGTCCCCCATTAACCACGCCCTGATCCCCCATTAGCCACACCCCCTGACCTCCGTTAACCACGCCCCAACCCCCATTAGCCACACCCCCTGACCCCCGTTAACCAGGCCTCTGGAAGTAACATGCTCGGGGCAAGATGGACAAATGACCAGAAGTAAAAGGTGTCATGTCACCCCTCTTGAAGGACTTTTCCCACCATCCTCCTACCAACAGGGATTAGTTTGGCCCCCACCAAACCCCCCTCATGCAACTATCCTGCAATTGCATTAACCCAATGTGTGTGACTAACTCGGGGGCAGAGAGGCTGGGGGAAGTGTTCCCTCTAAGGCTATGTCTACACTCGCGGCTTCTTACGCAAGTACAGCCGTTCTTGCGCAAGGAAATGTACAGTACGGTGTGGTAAGAGAGGGTGTCTTGCACAAGAGCTACACTCTTTTCTAACAGGTGTAAGCTCTCTTGCGCAAGAGGGCAGTGTGGATGCTCGGCAGGGATTTCTTGCGCAAGAAAACCCCTATGGCTAAAATGGCCATTGGAGCTTTCTTGCTCAAGAGAGCGTCCACACTGCCACGGATGCTCTTGCGCAAAAGCAAAGCTCGCACATGGCAGTGTGGACATGTTCTTGTGCAAGATGTTCTTGCACAAGAAGCTGCCAGTGTAGACATAGCCTAAGAGTTTCCTCCCATGAGCAGAATGGATTTTGTGTTGTGCACCAGTACTGAGTTCATGTGGCTTGTTTGGATGTGCCACTGTGGCAACCAAGTTAATAAATATTTTATAAACCTTTACCTTTTCTCTCTGCTGCCATGTCTCCTCCCCTTGCTCCATCAGCTCCCCTGGTGCCTGCTGCCCCCCAACTCCTCACCGTCCTCTGCTGTCCTGACTCCTGCCCTTCTCACTGCCCTCAGCCCTCCTGCGACCTGCCCCCCTCCACCAGCCCTTCTCTCCCCCCTGTGCCCACTCCTCCAGTAGCCCCACTCTGATCATGGGAGCTACCCTCCTCATCCCCTCTTCTAACACCTCCTCTACACACCTGCCCTGCCTCTCTCCTCTGGTGCTGGTCCCTCCCCTGCAGGTGTCTGCCCTTCTGCTTCACCCCAGAATCCCTTGGCACCTGCACCTTCCCTTAGCCCTGCACCCTCTTGGTGCCTCCCCCTTCCCTTACTGCCCCGCCCCCTTTTTCCCTGATGCCCACCCCTTCACCACTCTCTGCCCCGTTCCCCTCCTGCCCCTCTGTGCCCTCACACATGACTTGCTCCATCCCCACCTTTCTCATGCCCACCCCTTCTTTCAAACCTTTTCCCAGCACCTCCCCTCCCCCTCTAGCCCCCAATGTCCTTCTCCTCTCCTCTCTCTCCTCTCCCAGCATCACCCTGTCCCCCTCCCACTGACACCTCCCCTCCTGCCCTTTTCCTCATTGTCTGCACTTGGCCCCTGGCATTTGTCTCTCCTCCACCCTCTCTTGGTGCCTTCCCTTTCTTCCCCCTCCCCGCTGCACAAGCCCCTTCCTCTTCCCCCTCCCCTCCACAAGCCCCTTCCTCTCCCACCCGCCCCCTCACAAGCCCCTTCCTCTCCCGCCCTCCGCACAAGCCCCTTCCTCTCCGCCTCCCCCTCTGCACAAGCCCCTTCCTTTCCTGTCCTCCACACAAGCCCCTTCCTCTCCCCTCCGCACAAGCCCCTTCCTCTCGCCCCTCCCCCTCTGCACAAGCCCCTTCCTCTCCTGCCCTCCCCGCACAAGCCCCTTCCCCTAGTTTTCCCCCTTCCCTACCTTCTGCCTTCCACTTTGCGGGGCCGAAGTCTGCGCTTGGGCCCCGGGCTCTGAACCCGGAGCCAGGCCATGCAACGCAACGTGCCCCTGAGGAGTTTTAAAGTCCCGGGCCGTGACATGACGTCACGCCTGGGCGTCCTCCCCGCTCACCTGCAAATGCCGCGCATGGCAGCAGCAGCACGTGCCGGTGAGGGGGAGCCGCACTGAGAACCGCGCATGGCAGGGACGGTCCGGGGCCGGGGAGACGCTCTGGGGGTGGGGTGGGAGGACATGCGGGGGGGCCGGCGCTCACTCCAGGCAGAGCCGGGGGAGAGACCCAGCTCCACATATTGCTGGAGCAGGACCCTGGCTCTGAATATTAACTCGCCGCCCATAGCGCCCGGCACACTTCCGGGTTCAGGGCGCGGGGCCCCTTTAGGCGCGGGGCCCCATTCGGGGGAATCAGGCGAATCGGCCTAAGGCCGGCCCTGCCCAGATCCTTTAATGAAGGGTTTAGAAACTTTCCACTCTAACTCGCTGAGTCCTCCATGGAGACTTCCAGTAGAAACATGGGAAGTCCAGACTTAATCTACTGCCAAGAATAATATTTATAGCTTTTCAAAGCCTTCATCTGGCTGACTCAGGCCAGTAGCCTCCCAGACTTGCATTTATGGAGCAAGGGGTACTACTTCCAGAATGCTGGCTTGGCCCAGAGCTGGAAAAAGACAATGGAAATTCAGCAGAACAAAGTGAACTCCTCAAAACCTGTTTGCCTCTACTGAAATGTGAGGGAATGTGTATGTCTACAGAGGGGGATGGTCTGCAGAGGAGGAGGAATGGGGAGTGAAAGAAAGAAAGAGGAAGGAAAAACTGACCCAGAGAGAATTTTACAAGAAGAATTGTAGACTTTCACAAACCAGCAAAAATATGGCTTATGGGCAGATTCATCTGTGGTGCAACTCCATTCAAATCTGTGAGTTATACAAAGCGAGCCCAATCCCCTCACAAATATCACCAAGACCATCTCTGACAAAGCAGGCCAAATTCTGCTCCAATATAGACACTATGGGCATGTCTAAACTACATCCCTCTTTCAAAAAAAGGGATGTAAATTAGACAGAACAAAATTGCAAATGAAGCCGGGATTTGAATTTCCCACACTTCATTTGCATAATGGCGGCCGCGCGCTTTCTAAAAAGGGCTTTTCGAAAGTGAAACCGCCGTCTAGATGCGTTTTTTTCGGGGGGGAAAAAACCAAACAAAAAAAACCCCCTTTTTCGAAAGATCCTGTACTCCTCAAAAAATGAGGTTTACAGGATCTTTCAAAAAAGAGGGGGGGTTTTGAAAGAACCGCATCTAGACGGCGGTTTCACTTTTGAAAAGCCCTTTTTCGAAAGAATGCATGGACGGCAAACGAAGCGTGGGAAATTAAAATCCCGGCTTCATTTGCAATTTCGATCTGTCTAATTTACATCCCTCTTTCGAAAGAGGGATATAGTCTAGACATAGCCTATGTGATTCCATTACAATCTGTCAAGTTGCACGTAGAAGAAGCTGGTGCAGAATTTACAGTCACCCAGTCACTTCCAGCTTCTGTGTTTTGCTTTCCATTTCCCATCTCTCAGTATCCCTGTTTCACCTTCTGCTCTCTGAAGGGCCACTTTCTGTACCAAGCCAGGAGACAGAAAGGCAGCAGGGTATATTATCTGCTAACGGCTCCACAACAAACACAGATATTAGGAACCCAGAGACAGAATTATGGAGTGTGCTAAACCCGAGAACATCACTAATAGGAACAAATTAAAAAAACACAAGGTCATAACCCCACGAGAAGCTGCCAGTTCTAAAGATCTGTTGTTCTCCCTATTTAAAGCCCGAGGTGCGCTTGTGATGGATTTCTGGGAGTGTGTAGGTTCACAGACTACAGAGGGCAGTTTGTTTCCATCACAAACCTGGTTGCAGGATATTCAAAGCCTAGTGCCCTGTCTTCGCTTGGCTGGAATGGGCTGGGAGCTGTTGCACACTGTCAGATGGATCATTTTTTAGAGCTCAGTAATCCGACCGCATGTTGTGTTCTTAGAATAACTCCCACTGAAGCCTGCCACAGTCACAGGAACCTGCCAACAGTTGTGTCTCCTCTGTCTGAACTGCGCATTGGATTTCATGGAGCTCTAGCCAACATACCAACTGTAGCCTACAGCCAGAAAGCCCTTTATCCTCCCTGAAGCCTTCCCCTTGGAGGCATGGGATGAAAAAACAGAGTGTGCAAGAAAGAGCCTCTTTCAAGTTCTTTCTCTGCTTCTTGTTCTCTTTATAGCCCTGTGCCTCTAAAGCAAGTTCACCTCCTACTTTTGTATCTCTCACTCCTATTAGGTATCTATCCCTACCAGCATTAGATTTGGCTTTCATCCCACCTCACTCCAGACTGCAGCAACTTGAATTCAGTAAATCCCAACACGGTTTTCCTAAAAGAAGCACAAAGCATCTGTAATTCCCCATCCTGTACTGTGCGCTGTTCATCATTGCAGACACCTGAAGAAGTCAAAGCAGGTTCCTAAGCCATGAGAAATGTCTCCCCTCCCAATCCAATTTCTCAGCTATTCTTTGCTGCCTTCCAGTGACAAAATATTGCCTGCACAAGGCATTCCCATAGAAATTTCCCCCACTAGCCTGCGATAAACGCTCTGTATAAGAAAGCACATGCGCACACACAAAGGAGGGAGTGGGGAACAGGAGATTCTAGTCTGTGTTGGGTGAGAGCGAATAGCGGTCTCTAGAGATACTCTCCGTTTGGAAATGCTGTGGAAATACCTGCTCCTGGTCACAATCTGACCTGTTCCAAAAAGAAAAGAACATTTGCATTGGGCAGCACTTTGATGAGCAGCATGGGTAAGCAATCTCTGACAGGGGTGACCAAACAGTATCTCAAAAAGTGTTAAGTAAAATCAGACACAGGGAAATCATCCAACCCATCTTTTCAATTTGGTGGTATGATTTTAATGGATGGCAAATGCAATGTCACTTTTTTCTGGACTTTATATTTATTTACATAACTGTTGATTATAAAACATCTCCTCCAAGAATTGCCCACACCAGAAACAGACACACACAAATAAATGAAGCCACTAGGAAGTTACAGATATGCCGCACGTCTGCACCTTTCAATGAACTATAAACATGAAACGCAACTAAATAGGAAGTTAGCTCTGGGTTCATTGGGCCATGGCTTTGACAAAATCCTAAGAAGGGAAGAAAAACTTAGCTAAATCGCCACTGTCAAAACTACTGCCTCAGTCAACTCCCGGCTTCCTCCTTTTTCGACCCCTTCATTCCTTTCCTCTTTCCTTCCAGACACAGTAGATGCTTCTTGGACAACATCTTTTTAAACACAGTGCCTCTTATGACACTCCTAGATCCACTCACTTGGTCTATCTACTGTAGGGCTACTCAACTTTGGAAGCCCCGGGAGCCACAATGATATTCACAGCACATGACGAGGGCCGCAGCTTAAGTGTAGTTGCATATATATGCAAATATATGCAAATAGCTTCTTTCACACTGAGGGGCATGAATACAAAGATTAAGCCTTAAGCTGCAGCGCTGGACCCAAATGTGGCCAGTGTGAGCCAGTCAGCACCTCTCAGGCTCTGCCCACAAGGTTAAGCAGCCAGTACTTCCCACAATGCTCCAGTGCTCTCGGCACTTCCACCCTGGGGGCTAGAAATGCCGACACCCTGTACCCGTCTGTTCCAGCCAGCCCGTCTGCTTGCGTCTTTCAATGCTCACCATGCAGTTGTGGAGCGTGTTCCCAGTGGAGGCCATGTTCAAAGGATCCCCATTGCTGAGCCCCACGTAAACCCAAACTGCACCGCTGGCTACAAACAAACAGGCTATGGGCCGCATGCGGCCCACGGGACACGTGTTGAGGAGCCCTGTTCTACTGTATGATCCTTCCTCTCCCACAAGATGACTGCAACAATTAATCACTCACTGATAGCTTCCCTGATACTTAGTTCACTGCCGTAATTGTTAGCCTCTTTCAAGTTTGTTGGCTATGGTCCCACCTTCCATTTCCCACCAAAGTCCTGGGAAAAGTTTTCTCCTCGTCCTATCTCCCAGCATAGTCTCCTTTACTGCTTCCAGTCCCACTTCTTCTCCTTTCAGACCACTGAAACTGCCTTTTCTCAGTAATCAATGATCTTGCTCTCTCATCTGGCCCCAGCTCCCTCCCTCCTGACTGTTTGATATTACCCCTCAAGAGGCCTCTCTGTTGATGACCCAGCATATCCTTACTAGGGATGTAAGTGACTAGTCGACTTCCCGATAAGCAGAAGCTTATCGGATAGTTAAGTGGTCTCTCAACTAGTCGCCCCTCCCCCCCCACTTGCTGCCTCTTTTAAGCCGGCTCCCCCCAGCACCGTCTCCATGGGGGGTAGAGGAGGCAGAGTCCCTACTGCTGTACCTCTCTCTTTGAAATCTACAAGAGCCACGGGCAGCTCTTGTACATTTCAAAGGAGAGGTGCAGCAGGCTAGCGAATGCCCCCATCGACTAATCGAGTAGTCGATGGAAATTCCATCGACTACTCAATTAGTTGATTAATCAAAATTTAACATTCCCAATCCCTGCTCTACTGTTTTCCTAACTCCCTTTTGTTTGGTAGGAACTTCTCCACTAAGGTTTTAGCCCTTGGCCTCATCTCTCCTGTCCTCTAACTATTCCCCACTGGCCTATCTCCTTTCCAAATTTAACCTTGCCTATCACTTTCCTATACAGATGGCTCTCTCACCCAGTCACTAACTCAGCTTTTCTGCCTGTTTCATCTCATTAGCTCCTCCTTTTTACAGAACCTCCCTCAGCTCAATGCACACACCGCTAGTGTCCAGTCACTCAGCACCCTCAGACTCCATGACAATTCTACCATAAGCCCTTCTGCCAAAGCACTGGTACAGTGACCGTGATTCAGCTCTCACGTTCTGCCACGCTCAGGGCACGTCTACACTGCCATTAGACACCCATGGCTGCCCATGCCAGCTGCCTCGGGCACACAGGGCTCCAACTAACCGACTGTTTGGGCTCTAACACCCTGTGAGGTGGGAGGGTCCCAGAGCTCGTGCTGCAGCCTGAGCCTAAATGTCTATATTGTCATTAACAACCCTGTAAGCCCTAGTCAGATGGCACGGGCCAGTTGCAGGTGTCTTGCTGCAGTGAGGACACTCCTTTACCTGGCTTCTCACCAGCAGCGTCTGAGTCTCTAAACACGACATTAACAAGGCCGAAATTCACACACATCCAGCTTGTTTCAGACCTCACAAAAATCTGTATTGTTCCTCTCTTCTCGTCGCGCAGTCAGTGCCGAATCCACAGCCAGGCACTCACTTAGGAGGAGACGGTGAAACTGAATTACATAGCTACGGTTATGTCCTCGCCTCAGGAGAGCTTGGGGTTTCCTTTCCTGCGTGCCCTGGCCCTCAGACTCCACATGACTTGGCTGCCTATCCATAGATACCCCTGTCTTCTCTCTTCCAACCACAAGAGGGGGTCAGCTTCATAGTTGCTCAGAGCTGCCACTGTACAGGCTTCCTTGTCTCTCTGTGTCAAGCTGGTTCCCCAGCTTCCTGTGAGTCTTATCTCCCTGACCTAATCCTCTCACTGAAAAAAGAATTAAACGCCACTGCCTTAGCAGCCCACTTTTCCCAGCCTCAGTCCTCAGCCTTGAAACTGGGCTTAAGTACCCCAATGTCCTCCATGGCTACTCCATGCTATGCAGGCATGTGTGGTGTCCCGGGGAGACCCCTCTGTAACAAGGCTTTTGGAAGTCTGACCCCCGGGAATCCATCTATGATCTCACACTGAGCCCAGTACATAGTGGGACACGACCTAGGAATGTAGTCAGTGCTATGTGGCTGCCTATGACGTGCAGAGGCATTCAATAGATCTGCTGGTTCTGTACACAAATCTCAAGCCTTAATGGTTTAATCCAAGGTAATTCCAGTAACCTGGGACCCGACTTACTGAACTCACACAAAACTTGTATATACTGCATAGGTTTCCATACTGCAAGTCAAGAAAACTGCAGTATATTGCTATTAAATTGAGCTCTGCAGAGGAAAAGACTATTTTTATTGTGTGCCATCTACACTGCCAAGCCCACTGTCCATACTTATGAATTCAGTCACCATTATGATCCCCATCCTGGGATCACTGTGTATGAGGCACACCATGGGAAACATGTTGCATTTGATTGTATCTCACTGTAAATACTTGGCCCCTGCCCAAGTCTATCCTAGAAACCTCTCTCTGATCCCTGCGGGGCATCAAAGAATGCCACCAGAACAGCACTAACTAATTGGAGTAAGTCCCTTTGATATAAACACAAGTTCTAGACCATCAGGTAATTTTATATGTGGGTATGAGGACAGAATTCCATCTCTGGGATCATTCCCTCCTGGGCTGCTCCCTCGCATGTCTCTAATGATCTCTAACCCTCCTCAAGAAGGGCTCACCACTCCTGGGACAGGAGACCTGACTCCCTGTCTTCATTCAGTTCCGGCAATAATGGTTTGAGGCCCACAATCACCTCAGCTGGCTGATCAGGCACTTCTTTGAAACCCATTGGTTTTGATGCAGTGCACGTAACTTGGCAGATGAGAGATCAGTACCACCTGCACCTTCAGTACTAGTGCTACAAATGTGCTTTCCTCTCTCGCTCACACAAAGTCTGCGACTCTGAGCAACACTCCTCACTTCCCTGGAGCGGCAGAGAAGAGTAGGTGCTATCCATTAGGCAGGACATTCTAGTTACACTAGGCCACTGCCAACTCACTAGAGCAAGAGTGGGGAACCTTTTTTGGGTCAGGGGCCGCTGACCCACAGAAAAATCAGCTGGAGGCCACACACAAGTGAGAAGCAACAACAACAACAAAAACCCCTCACGGACATGTCCCCTGACTAAGGAGAAAGACACGTCCCACGTTCCCCTCACACAGCCTTCCTAATGCCCCACAGTTGTTTGCTCCAACCCAACTGAGGGGCATTAGGAAGGCTGGAGCACCAGCACAGGTTCCCCAATGCTCAGGGGGAGCCCCAAGCTTCAGGGGGACCAGATCCAGACAAGCCAGGGGCCACAGGTTCCCCTCCCCTGCACTCGAGAGAGGTTCCAACATTTCCCTTCAGAAATAATACTTAGCATTTACATGGCACTTTTTAGCTGTAGCTCTCAAGCTGCTTTAGAAAGTCATCTGCCCTGGGAAGCCAAAAAGATCACATCTGCAATACTCTTTGGCCAAACTCTCCCTTGAGATAGGAGAAGCAATAAGGCAATGGGCTGAAATTGTAGACTCAATCTGGCTCTTTTCTCGGTTATCTGTACTGCAACTGGTCGTGCTGTTAGACTGGCAGGTCTTCCGGGCCCAGACTTTACTTGTTCTTTAAGCTATTTTTTTTCTTTTTATGAAGTGCCATGCACAGTAATGGGGCTATGTAAATGACACTAATAATTAACCAAACTAATATCGTTTGCATTTGGTAGGAGACTCTCTCAAGGTTAGGCCACCTTCGCTGTATTTCAGTCTAAAGCAGGGGTGGGGAACCTTTTTTGGGTCGGGGGCCACTGACCCACAGAAAAATAATTTGGAGGCCACATACAGGTGAGAAGCAACAACAAAAACCCTTCACTGAGGTGGCCCCTGACTGAGAAGGAGAAAGACACTCCCCACGTTCCCCTCACACACCAGAGCCTAGGTGGGCCCAGGCTAGTAGATTTTGTGTGCTCCAACCCAACAGGGGGGCAGTAGGAAGGCTAGAGCACCAGTATGGGCTCAGGGGGAGCCCCGAGCCTCAGGGGACCAGACCCAGACAAGCCGGGGGCTGCATCTGGCTCCTGGGCTGTAGGTTCCCCACTGCTGATCTAAGGGTTCAAATCCGATGCTGAGAAAAGAAGGGATGTTGAGACTGCAGTTGCGATCAGTGCTCCCTGTAAGCTGTGTGCTTGTGTGGCCCCTCCGGACACATTCCAATCCTGCCCAGCTGATTAGCAGAGTGCCCACAGCTAGGTTTGTGTTTCTCCTGGTGGTGCATATTCACACATGCCTCAGTGCACATAAAATTTATTCCACATGTAGATGGAAAAAAATCTGCACATGGATAGGAAAGATTAGTGGGAACATTGCTTGTGATATAATTTGGACTGCAGGGTAATACATGGTGAATGCCAAAGAAAGCCATTCAGGTAGATCAGTTTCAATCAATTATCACCAGTTTCCAGAGTCCCTAGCCCTTGTGGAGACTGTGCGTGCCATGGATGAGTGTGTGCGGTCTGCAGGAGACCAGAAAACAGGTCAGAAGTTCAAGGTGACAGTTAAAAAGGAACAGCCGCTGGCTGCACACCCTTCAGCAGCAGGTGCAGCAGGGCTAGGAGGGTGAGCCAGTTCTGCCAGTGACCAACAGGCGTGGGAGGTCATCTGTCTGAGCATAAATTGCACAGTCTTCCTGGTTTCATTCCATAGATCTTCATCTCACAGAGACAATAGAGGGCTTGTTACAGAGCGGCTAACAAGCAACTGCCTAGAACTACTAAATAGTAGTAAGTCTCATAGGGTAGCCATGTTAGTCTGTATCTGCAAAACAACGAGAAGTCCTGTGGCACAGACTCACAGATTTATTTGGACATAAGCTTTCGTAGGTAAAAACCAGATGCATCTGATGAAGTAGTTTTTGCCCTCGAAAGCTTATGCCCAAATAAATCTGTGAGTCTTTAAGGTGCCACAGGACTCCTCATTTTTTGAATAGTTGTAGTTCTACCACACTGAGATTCCTAGTACAGGTTGCACCTCTAAAATTCAGGATTCTCTGGTCCAGCAACATCCATGGTCCGGCATGACCACGGAAGTTCCAGGACCAGAGAGTCCCTGCGTGCTGCAGGGCAGTGGGGGCCCGGGAGCTGGTGCGCGGCTCAGCTGGGCTACTGGGGGGTGCGGGAGGGCAGGAAGCGGGTCTGTGGCTCAGCTGGGCTGTGGGGGAATGCCAGGAGCTGGCACTCGGCTCAGCTGAGCTGGGGAAGGGCTGGGAGCTGGTGTGCGGCTCAGCTGGGCTGGGGGGAGAGCCAGGAAGTGGGGAGGAGGCATTGGTGGGGGCCTGAAATGGCCTCCTCTGGTCTGGAAAAATCCCTAATCCAGGACCAGTCAGGTTCCAAGGGTGCTGGACCAGGGAGGTCCAACCTGTACTATATTGAGGAGAGGATTTTGTCACTTTATGGTTTTACACACACACAATCTGTTTTTTTGTTTTGTTTTGCTTTGTTTTAATTAACACTTGGTAGACGTGCTTTGTCTGTTAAAAGTGTAATCAGAGATTTCACGCAATTTTATAAAATCACTATAAATGACATGTCATGGATGTAACAATGCTCACTCTGCAATAGGGTAACAATTTGTTAAATGTAGATCTTAGGTCTATATTCCGGTGTGTTGTTTCTTCAAACAAAATCTCATGGTTGTAATTTATTAGTTTTGTTTCTGATATTTACTTGGCAAGATTTTTAAACCTGTTAAAACTTCCTAAATAGACAAACAGTGAAAAGAGAAGGAAAAAAAGTACCTCAATAAAACAAATTCCACGTATGAATGAAGGTTATCATTGTTCTAGACATTTAACAGGGAAGCAAGAAGAGCATCAAAGTTCATGTGGGGTCAGCCTGAGCCAGGGTCTGCACTGGGGTGGCTCTTCAATTCCCTAAAAATCTCTCCCCTCTTCCCACAAAAATCCTGTTCCATTCTTCTCTTACCCACACCCAAGAATCCTCCAAGTTCCCTCTTCCTTAGCTCCCGTTACCTCTGACTCCCCTGAGCCTTTGCGCTGCTTCCACGGCGTGTGCGAAACACGCTTCTGTACTATAGTTTAAATTAATTACTCAAAATGTTGAATTAATATGCCTAGTTAGGAATCTATTTGTCAAATCTTTTTGTGTTTGCATTATTGTAGATGATGGGTAATACCTTTTTGTATCTGCATTATTTCTTGGTGATGGGTATTTTGAAATAAATTACCAAAATAACAGAAACTGCTGTGATTATATTGTGTTATGTGAACAAATAAAATACGCAGAGTTTTAAAATACTGTGCAAATAATGTTTAATTTTTTGGCACCCAATGCTCCCAGGAATAATTTACGTGGCCCATGATGGCAAATAGGTTGAGAATTTGGCTTGGATAAAACCAAGCCAAACTGATTCCATCTTGCAGTCTACTAAATGCAGCAAGTTTAAAAATGGCAGAAAAGGAAAGACCGAAAGAATCAACAATTACAATAATAAAAGATGATTAGATGAATAGATGAGAGAAGTTTCCAGATCGCAGGCCCTGGTTCTCATGGGGGACTTTAATCACCCTGACATCTGTTGGGAGACCAATACGGCAGTACACAGACAATCCAGGAAGTTTTTGGAGAATGCTGGGGTGCTGAAGAATCCGACCAGGGGCCGTGCGCAGCTTGACCTGTTGCTCACAAACAGGGATGAACTAAAAGGGGAAGTAGAGGTGGGTGACAACCTGGGAAGCAGTGATCATGAGATGGTATATTTCAGGATCCTGACCAAAGGAAGAAAAGAGAGTAGTAAAATACACACCCTGGACTTCAGAAAAGCAGACTTGGACTCCCTCAGAGACCTGATGGACAGAATCCCCTGGGATGCTAACATGAAGGGGAAAGGAGCCCAGGAGAGCTGCCAGTATTTTAAAGAAGCCCTACTGAAGGCACAGAAAGAAACCATTCCAATGCGTAGCAAGAGAAGCAAATATGGTAGGAGACCGGATTGGCTTACAGGGGAAATCCCTGGTGAACTTAAGCACAAAAAGGGAGCTTACAAAAAGTGGAAACTTGGACAGATGACTAGGGAGGGGTATAAATGGGTTCGAGAATGCAGGGAAGTTATCAGAAAGACGAAAGCGCAATTGAAATTGCAACTCGCAAGGGATGTGAAGGATAACAAGAAAGGTTTCTACAGGCATGTTAGCAAGAAGAAGGTGATCAGAGAGGGTGTGGGGCCCCTACTGGATGAGGGCGGTAACCTAGTGATAGATGATGTGGGGAAAGCTGAAGTACTTAATGCTTTCTTTGCCTCTGTATTCACGGACAAGGTCAGCTCCCAGATTAATGCGCTAAGTGACGCAATATGGGACGAAGGTGGACAGCCCTTGGTGGGGAAAGAACAGGTTAGGAACTATTTAAAAAAGCTAAATGTACACAAATCCATGGGTCCGGACTTAATACATCCGAGGGTACTGAGGGAGTTGGCAAATGTCATTGAGGAGCCTTTGGCCATTATCTTTGAAAAGTCGTGGAGATCGGGAGAAATTGGAAAAAGGCAAATCTAGTGCCCATCTTTAAGAAAGGGAAGAAGGACGATCCAGGGAACTATAGGCTGGTCAGTCTTACCTCAGTCCCTGGAAAAATCATGGAGGGGATCCTCAAGGAATCCATTTTGAAGCACTTGGAAGAGGGGAAGGTGATCAGGAATAGTCAGCATGGATTCATGAAGGGCAAGTCATGCCTGACCAATCTGATTAGCTTCTATGATGAGGTAACTGGCTCTGTGGATATGGGAAAGTCAGTGGATGTGATATACCTTGACTTTAGCAAGGCTTTTGATACGGTCTCCCACAATATTCTTGCCAGCAAGTTAAGGGAATGTGGATTGGATAAATGGACGGTAAGATGGATAGAAAGCTGGCTGCAAGGTCAGGCCCAGCGGGTAGTGATCAACGGCTCAATGTCAGGATGGCGGTTGGTTTCTAGCGGAGTGCCCCAAGGTTCGGTTCTGGGACTGGTTTTGTTCAACATCTTTATTAATGACTTGAATGAGGGGATGGATTGCACCCTCAGCAAGTTTGCAGGTGACACTAAGCTGGGGGAGAGATAGATACGCTGGAGGGCAGGGATAGAGTCCAGAGTGACTTAGACAAATTGGAGGATTGGGCCACAAGAAATCTGATGAGGTTCAACAAGGACAATTCTAGAGTCCTGCACTTGGGACGGAAGAATCCCAAGCATTGTTACAGGCTGGGGACCAGCCGGCTAAGTAGCAGTTCTGCAGAAAAGGACCTGGGGATTACAGTGGATGAGGAGCTGGATAGGAGTCAACAGTGTGCCCTTGTAGCCAAGAAGGCTAATGGCATAATAGGTTGCATTAAGAGGAGCATTGCCAGTAGATCCAGAGATGTGATTATTCCTCTTTATTCGGCTCTGGTGAGGCCACATCAGGAGTATTGTGTCCAGTTCTGGGCCCCCAATTACAGGAAGGATGTGGATGCACTGGAGAGGGTCCAGCGGAGGGGCGACCAAAATAATTAGTATCAGAAGGGTAGCCGTGTTAGTCTGGATCTGCAAAAGCGACAAGGAGTCCTGTGGCGCTTTATAGACTAACAGATGTATTGGAGCATAAGCTTTCGTGGGCAAAGCCCCCAAAATGATTAGGGGGCTGGAGCATATGACCTACGAGGAGAGGCTGAGGGAGTTGGGTCTATTTAGTCTGCAGAAGAAAAGGGCGTGGGGGGTGGGGATTTGATAGCAGCCTTCAACTTCCTTAAGGGAGGTTCCAAACAGACTGGAAAAAAGGCTGTTCACAGTAGTGACGGATGGCAGAACAAGGAGCAATGGTCTCAAGTTGTGGTGGGAGAGGTCCAGGTTGGACATTAGGAAAAACTATTTCACTAGGAGGGTGGTGAAGCACTGGAATGGGTTACCTAGGGAAGTAGTGGAGTCTCCATCCTTAGAGGTGTTTAAGTCTTGGCTTGACAAAGCCCTGGCTGGGTTGATTTAATTGGGATTGGTCCTGCCTTGGGCAGGGGGCTGGACTTGATGACCTCCTGAGGTCTCTTTCAACTCTATGGTTCTATGATTCTATGAATATGAGGAAAGATCTAATAATGGCTATGATCACACATACTCTGGAAAGCATGTCCCTATGTGATGCTCTTTGTTCTATGTCTGTCGATACCACCAGAGCATGGTGCCACATTGCTGAAAATGCACAGAATGTATGATATGCATGTCTTGACATTTGCATAAACACCAACAATTAAGCAGAAAAAAAAAACATCTTAGGTGGACTGGTCTTTGATCATAACATGCATTTTCACACAAGGGACTCTACTGAGAGAATGAACTTGCAAAGCAGCTGAAGTAGGAACTTGACAAACTAGAAGCTAATGATATTACTGCTGAGGTCTCAGAAGAAATGTGGCCTGATCCAATTAACAACAAAGAACTGGAACTACACACAGGCAAAACTGAAAACTGATTCAGGGATGGAATGGAACCTTTTCATTAGCCAGCATTACTGCTCCCAGCTACACTGGCTGGAGGTTCCACCCAGACCTGGAAGAAAAGACAGAAATATGGCTGACAGGACAGCAACCTGATTTTCTTCTTTTTCTGCTGGCACTGAAAACTAGAGATCCAAATTTGGATCCCATATATGCGCGTGCGTGCACGCACAGAAGGCTGTGCTAGAGCTCTTTGGATCAAAATAACAAACCAGTGAGACACAACAGTGTTCCGGATTTTGTCAGTTTTTTGAAAAGCTGAGTGGCTGGCCAGTTTGCTCAGAATCAACTACGGAGTGTGTGTTTTTGGCACATTCCTGCTGGGTTAGCTGAAACTGCAGCAACTCAGCTAGAAAGGGCAGATATGAGAGTGAGAAGTTTAGCTTTTTAGTAGACAGGGAATGCAACTGAAGCTTTCCCTTTGGGCATATGTGCCTTCTCCTACCTGGGTACATGTGTGCTTATGAAGCGAATCACACAGGATGTGTCTTCTGTGTTTCATTTAATAAAACAGATGTGTTTGTTTTTCAGTGTTTTCCCAGGTGGCTTTTTTGGACTGGGAAAAACCATACCAATCCAGTCCAGTAAGGTACCTCCCTCCCCCAAGAACAAATACAATAATTGGGGTTGACCTGCTTTGAGCAGGGAGATGGACTAGAACCGCTGGTCCGCAGACTGGTAGCAGGCTGCGGCAACTCTGGAGGCCGCGGCTGTTGGGAGAGGCGTATCCTGCCACACCTCTCAGCCAAACAGCACCGGGGAGGGGCGGGGGTCCCTTCCCGGCTGCGGAAGAGTGGTTTGCTGTGCAGCAAAAGGGCTGTGTGGAGCCTAACACGCTGCTGCGCCGGGCTCCGCGTGGCCCTCCCGCCGCACAGGGAAGCACTCTTCCACGACCAGGAGGAGACCCCATCCCTGCCTGGCACTGTCTGGCTGAGAGGTGGGGCAGGATACACCTCTCTCAACAGCCACAGCAGGAGGAGAGGCACTGGGCGGTGTTCCCCAGCCCTGACTCCCAGAGCCACAGCAACGCAGGCAGGGAAGTGGCACAGGGCTAGGTGAGGGGAGTGGGGCAGGTACTGAGGGCTCCAGGGTGGCGCTAGTGCTTGGGGGCTTTGGGGGCTCTAAGAGGTGGGGGACTGGTACTGGGGGCTGTGGGGATGGGACTAATATTGGGGTCTGGGGCTGGCACTGGGGGGGCTCGGAGGAACTGGGTGCAGTAGGGCTCTGAAAACAGGAGGCTGGCACTGGGGGTCTAGTGGTGGGGCTCTAAGGGGTGGGGGACTGGCACTGGGGGGCTTTGAGGCTGGCACTGGGGAGATTGGGTGCAGGGGACTCTGGGGTCAGTGGCTGATGCTGGGGGTAGCGGAGGGGTGGAGGGGTCTAGGGGTTAGGGCTGGCACTGGGGAGACTCTGGGGACTCGGGCTTTGGGTGGACCCGCAACATTTTATTTGCATATTCATTATATGCATAATGAATACACAAATATGCAAATAAAACATTGCCGGTCTGCCAAAAGTTTGTGAATGAGTTTGCCGGTCTCCAGTATCAAAAAGGTTGGGACCCACTGGACTAGCTGATCTCTTGAGGTCTCTTCCAACCTAACCTTCTATGATTTTATGAACACCACAAGGGCAATCACAAGCTAACCTCAGTGAGAGGGACTGTTTGGTGAAAGTTGGCATGGCACAGCTCAGCCCAAAATCACTCTAGCCTTTTACTTGTAAGCCCATCGCGCTTGACACGCAAGCCTTGGCTCCCTCTCTTGGCATCACTGCTTCCTTGGTGCCCCCTCTCTTGGAACGGCTGTACTTTGGATTGACTTTCTCTTGGGTGACTGAGCTGCATTCTTTCAAGCTGAATCTCACTGGCTGGTGTTTTTTTTTTTTTTTTTTTGCTCTATTTCTAATCTCGCTGTCTCCCCGTTGGTTATTTTTCTGTCCTTCCTGGTGTGTACAATTTCCCTCTAGTCACGGTCATCTGGACTCAGCACTGGTGTGCTGCGTACTACCTTTCCAGCTCCTGAAGGACGATGTTAACCTGGCGGCAACCTCAGCTTCCCGAGCAGACACATTGTCATTTATATCATTGCCCCAAGGGCACAATATTGTCTGAGAAGGTGAAAAACAGCAGCCATTTGTTGTCTAACCCTCACTGATATTGCAGCAGGCAATCACAGGCACCTTTTACAATGCAATTCCTATTGAAAGCTGCCTTACCACTACTGTAAGAGATACAGGTCTGTGACATTATCGGATTAAAACAGGACAACATAGATCACTGTTGCAACCACTGTTCCATATTGCAATATGTTTTGTACACAGTGAGCCAAGGCGAGGTATCTATGAATAGCTTATGACTTGCTGGTTAGGATTATGCTATGTCTACGCATGTGTCATGTTTGTATTTGGCTCTGTGCTTGTATTTCAGTGTGTTTGATCTTGAGTAGCCCCTTGAGTGAGACATTTGGCCAGCCTGCTGTGAAAGGACCATTCAAGTTGAATAGGAGTACTTGACAGACAATGGGCGTTGGAGGTGCCAATCCTTATCGGATGAGCTTCCCTGTGAAGGTTCAGACTAGCATGGGGAGCAATGTTGTCCACCTGCAAAGTAGTGAGTCATGCATGGGACAGGTGAGTTGCTCGTGTGACTCCAAACCCCACCTTGTTGCTGTGCTTTTCCATGATATGAAAAACGGGCGATAAAAGGCCCTGGCTACATGGGAACGGGAGTGCCTGAGGGAAATGCTTGTGTGACTTTGTACTAGCTAGTGTGGTGAAACGGCAATTCTCTGTGTGACAGGTTTGGTGCCTTATAGCAGAGGAATCTCTGTCCTGAGCTATGGTAGCTTGGTCTCTAACAATTCGCCCTACACGGATACTCTCGGGAGGGTCCTCCCAGAGCGCTAGGGATGTAAAAACCAAAGACAGGACTATGCAGCACTTTAAAGACTAACAAGATGGTTTATTAGGTGATGAGCTTTCGTGGGCCAGACCCACTTCCTCAGATCAAATTGTGGAAGAAAATTGGCATGACCATATATACCAAAGGGATACAATCAAAAAAAAAGTGAACACATATAAAATAGACAAATCAGATTTTAGAACGGGCGGGGGGAGGTGTGAGCTATCTTTGTAAGGATGCTAACTACCTTACCCATTACAAAGACAGCTTCCCCAATTACCACCCCTAATATCATTATCTCATAGACACTAACCTCCCCCCCAGCCCCCTCTGTTCTAAAATCTGATTTGTCTATTTTATATGTGTTCACTTTTTTTGATTGTATCCTTTGGTATATATGGTCGTGCCAATTTTCTTCCATAGTTTGATCTGAGGAAGTGGGTCTGGCCCAGGAAAGCTCACCACCTAATAAACCATCCTGTTAGTCTTTAAAGTGCTGCATAGTCCTGTCTTTTGTTTCAGGAAGACCAGACTAACAGGGCTGCATCTCTATCACTATTCAGGGATGTTAAAAGACGGTTAAAAAGGTAACCATGTAACCTCTAAAAATCTTCTCTTATTAAAGCTTTATACTGCAGTGCCCACAGCAAAACCTCCCCGGGGGCAGGGCCGCCAGCCCCTGCTGGCTCCACTTGCAGGGAGGAGGGGCAGCGGAGTCACCTGCTGGGACCTGGTGAGTCCCAGGATGGAGCCTTCTGGCTCCTAAACTTCAAAGCCTGCAGTGGGGAGGAGGGGGAGCCGACTCCCCAGGTGGGCAGAGTTTAACAGATAACATTAACCAATAAGCCAATGCTTAGCCGTGAACCCGTTAATCGGTTAAACTCCAACATCCCTGCAGAGCATCCCTTGTTACAAGGTCTGATCAAGAGACGTCAGCAGGAGACTGGTCTCCGCTTGCATTTAGGCAAGGGCTGGATCAGTGTGCAAACAGGCAGGTGTCCTAGCAGTGTTTTCCATGCAGGGAGTCCAAGGTAAGTGGCACCTGCAGGCTGTCCGAAAAGTAAGCTGGGCTTCTCCACCAGGAGTGCCATGGGATGTGCCTGCGCCAGCCAGACTGCTACTTGCACAGGGGGACCGCTCCAGCAGCAAAAAAAAGCATGAGGCAGAGGCAGGCTCCAAAGGGAACAGTCTGGTTCATTTCAGTTGAAGTGGGAGCCCCACCCCCTCAGTGGACTCCAGCTACCCACAAAGGAGTCTCAGCCAGGGGGCGCACTCATAGTGGGTCACACTCGGAGCGGATGCGTAATGGAGCTAAGTGAGAGGCATGGGCCACACACAAATGCACACCAGTTTCACTAAAGGCACAATTTAAAATCAATTAAATTATTGGAAAACACACATCTACTGTCCCTGGCTTATATCGATACATTTACAAGCACAAACTAAACCAAGGTAACCAGTTCTGAACGGCTTAGGTGTTATCCACCAAGGTGAAAAGCAATTTAATTCTTAAGGCAGGACACCTAGGGTGCGTCTAGACTGGTAAGATTTTGTGCAAAAGCAATCGCTTTTGCGCAAAAACTTGCCAGCTGTCTACACTGGCTGCTTGAATTTGCGCAAGAACACTGACGATCTAATGTAAGATTGTCAGTGTTCTTGCGCAAAATACTATGATGCTCCCGCTCAGGGATAAGCCCTCTTGTGCAAATGTATTTGCGCAAGAGGGCCAGTGTAGACAGGGGAGGATTGTTTTGCGCAAAAAAGCCTCAATGGCGAAAATGGCGATCGGGGCTTTCTTGCGCAAAATCGCGTCTAGACTGGCCACGGATGCTTTTGCGCAAAAGCACTTTTTGCGCAAAGGCACCCATGCCAATCTAGACGCTCTTTTGCGGAAATGCTTATAACGGAAAAACTTTTCCGTTAAAAGCATTTCCGCAAAATCTGGCCAGTCTAGACGCAGCCCTAGGGTATGTCTAGACTACATGCCTCTGGCGACAGAGGCATGTAGATTAGGCTACCCGGCATAGGAAAATGAAGTGGCGATTTAAATAATCGCCGCTTCATTTAAATTTAAATGGCTGCCGCGCTGTGCCGATCAGCTGTTTGTCGGCTCAGCGAGCTAGTCTGAACGCTCCGCGGTCGACATCAAAGGCATTTGTCGACCTCCCGGTATGCCTCGTGGGATGAGGTTTGCGGGAGGTGACAAATGCCTGATGTTGACATGAGCGTCAGACTAGCGCGCTGAGCCGACAAACAGCTGATCGGCACAGCCATTAATTAAATGAAGTGGCGATTATTTAAATCGCCACTTCATTTTCCTATGCCGGGCAGCCTAATCTACATGCCTTTGTCGCCAGAGGCATGTAGTCTAGACATACCCCTAGGTCCATCTCCACTGCAGAGGAAGATCGAAGTTGCCACTGTCAATCTTTCAGGGTTTGAATTAGCAGGTGTAGAGAAGACAAGCTAATTCAAACCGAGAGGGAAACTCCAGTCGATGCCGGTAGTCCTGCTTCCACGAGGAGTAAAGGAAGTCAAAGGAAGAGCGTTCTCCCTTTGACTTCCTGCAATGTAGACAGCGCCAAAAGCCGAGTTAAGGTACTTCAACTTCAGCTCCGCAATTAACATAGCTGAAGCTGCTTAGCTTAGTTCGATGTAAGCCTGCAGTGTAGATGTACTCCTAGAGAACTGGGCTATCATGCCAGAAAGAGTCCATCTTTGTAGTCCACCTCCTGATTTGAGACAGTGGAAGAGTTCTGGGAGAAGGGCATGTACTTTCTGTAGCTCCTTCTGCCTCCGGGTAAGTGAATTCTTTGCAGATCAAACACATTGTATAACATTCCCTTGCTGGCTGGGCCTGCTGCACACACAGTTTGTCCTGTTCAACACACCAGCTTATAAACTGCAAAGATGATATCAGGACTATATTTACACCTCTTTGTGGTCAGACCTTTCGATAGATCACACATTGGACACCTCTTCCATGGCATGGACACCAGAGACATGTGGCCAAGGAGGGTATAAATCAGTGGCTGGGGGCCTGCCAGGGGTGCCTTGAACTCACCATCCCCATTGGATACAGGAGCACCAAGGAAAGCAGGGACATTGTTCCATCCCAGCATGGGTAGTGAATCACACTTCTTCACCCATAAGTCTGGTCTACTCCTTGCCCATGAAGATGCATTACTGAATTTGTCCTTTTTGCTCAACTAAGGCCTGACCCAAAGCCCAGTGAAATTAACAGGAGTCCTTTCATTAAACTTCAACAGGCTTTGGATCAGGCCCCTAGTTAAGTCCCTTTTGTTACTTGTCAGTTTCCCTTCTGCTCTAGTTTTCTTCCTAGTCAATCTCTTGCATCCTGTCAGCTCCACTTCCTGAGTCTCATGCCCAGCCTGTCACATCACCACCACGTTTTGTTTGCAAACACTGCACAGAACGTTTAAAACCAAACCAAAAAAACCCATCCAAACAAAAACAACCTGGTTTTACTGGGATTTTTTATGTTAATGGAAGTAATTACAGATGGTGTTAAGTGTGCTGATAATCTACATTTCATAACCAAGGAAGATGAGCAAGGTCAATTTTAAAATAAGGCCTTGTCTACACAGGAACACTTCTGAGTTATAAATAAAGGTGCGACTTTAAAACAATAGACCTTTACTAGCAGATTTACCCGGTGTTGCTTGAGTCCTTCGTGGCAGGGAGCAGGTGATGGGTGTGTGTGTGTGTGTGTAGGAATTAGAGCAGGGCTTTGTGGATGTTGGAGGGGGCAGTGCAGGAGGCTGAGGTGGGAGAGAGGTGTGAGAGTGAGGGTGGGAAGGGTGATGTGGGGCTGAGGGCCCCATCCAGCACAGGTCTTTTCTCTCTCCTCAGCCTCCCACCCCCCACCCGCCAGGGGTGTTTTCTCTCCTACCTAGCAGCCCTCTGGTCGCCGGGGGCATTTTCTCCCTCCCCTGCAAACCCCAGCTGCCAGGGGTGTTTTCTCTCCCCCAGTCCCACCCCCGGCCATCAGAGGCCATTTTTCTCCACTCCAGCGCTGTGACCAAGGGCCAAGAGGGGTGAAGGGTTTGGGGCGGGGCTACTTACCCAGTGTACTGGCAGGCAAGATGGTAGAGCTCCAGGCCTGCTGACCATTCCCTTGGGCTACGTCTAAACTACGAGCCTCTTCCACAAGAGGAAATGCAAATGGAGAGCTCATTTGCATAGGTCACACACTCATTTGCATTTCCTCCTCAGATCCCTTTTGCGCAAGAGGTTTTCATGCAAAAAAGTGCTGCGTAGACGGCTCCTTTTTGAGTCTACACAGCTCTTTTTTGCGCAAAAACCTCTTGCGCAAAAGGGATCTGAGGAGGAAATGCAAATGAGAGCGCGACCTATGCAAATGAGCGCTCCATTTGCACTTCCTCTTGTGGAAGAGGCTGTAGTTTAGACATAGCCTTGGTGATAAGGCTGCCCTCAGTGGACAGTCTCAGTATTGTGTCCCACCAAACAGCAGACCCTCCCTTTGGACGTTATGGAAAACTGTCCCTTTTCCAGGGTTTCTGGTTGTCCTGGCACAGCCAAACCCTGACCATGCTTTAATTCAGGAGAAGAGGAAGCTGCATAACAAATTTGGTGATCCTAGCACTTACCTTTGAGAAGGAGTTCCTGAACAAATGAACTCATAAACAGAACCTCTAAAAATACATATATAGATTACACCCTGAGTGGACACCCTTATTCCAATATTAATACAAGTAATAATACCAGGGTAACTATGACTATGTCTTCACTGCAGAGCTAAATCAGGGGTTTGGCACCCACTTGTGAGGACCTAGGTCAGCCTAACACAGTTGCCGACAGCCATAGTGCAAAGTCGTAGCCACGCTACTGTCTGCTCATTGGTGCTACACTTGCCCAGGTGTGCTGCTAGGACTTGTGAGGCCACACACATTCCCTGAGGTGATTGTGATCCTCTATGATTCTTCCCTGGGGAATTGTGGGAGAACCTGTCTGTCCTTCCTGGCATGGGAAGACACAGAAGGACCATGAGTACTCAAGTGGTTTAGCATCCTCATTGTGAAATAGGAGGGTTAGCAACCTACTGTCCCATCTGGGACAGGCTGTCTGGGTTTAGAGCACCACGAGACTCAGTTCAGAGGGTCTTATGGGAGGGAGGTTAGAGCCAAGGCCAACTCTGCAGTGAAGAAATACCGTCTAGGTCAGTGTTTCTAAAACTTTTTTCACTGGTGGGCCCCTAAACATTTTTAAATGGAAGCGTAGACGCCTTTGGAAATCTCCTCTCTGTATACAGAGCTGACTTCTGTTCCATCTGTTTTCAATCTAAGTATTTTGGACCCCTTAGAAAATACTCTGTGGACCCAGTTGAGAACCACTCCTGTAAGAGCAACACCATGCAAGTGTAACTGGTAAAACCTTCCTTCTGTAGAAAAGGGCTTTGAAAAACTCCACCCATGCCAAACTGAAGGCACGGCCTCTAGATGGGCCCATCAGAAGCCAATCAGTTGGAGACTTTTGACCACAGTTTTTGCCATCTCAGCATCTCATTTGGTTGTACCACAGAAGCACTAGGATTTTTCCTCTTAACACCTATTGTCTTCAGTAGAGGTCTCCCCCAGCCCTTGCATTAGCTGATTGCCACTTAACCCAAAATAGATACCACCTTTACGGTAGAGACAATCTTGGAGGGGCCACTCCCACTACAGCACACACTCTGTACCAGCTCTTCACAGATACTTTGCCCTTTTGCTGCAGGCCAATACCTCTCTTTATTCTGACCATAGGAAGCTACTGTCACTATCAGTCTGACCTTAGAGGAAAAGAAGAGCACTGTGCAAGGCAGCTGAGAACAGCCCACATGTGAAAAATATTCATACCAGGCTTGGAAGTAGACAAAATTTTGTCACCAGGAAGTGTAGAGAGCAGAATTCATTCTTCTGCTCAAAGAGTTCCCCATTCAAAGGCCACATAACGAGGCAGTGTAACAAACCCTGGACACATACACCAAGGCCATCAGTGAAGATTGAACCTGGAACCTTCAGCACCAAACCACAGATGGTTGTGGGGGGATGCCACCAAAGGCAGACAGGCACAGGTTGTGTTATACTCAGGGCTCGACAAATCGCTGTATCTACTTGCCCGTGGCAAGTAGATTTCAGCGGGTCGCCCCGTTCACCAGTGCTGCGCGCATGCGCGGTGCGGGGCTGGCGAGTAGATCTCGCCACAGTTTGTCGAGCCCTGGTTATACTTATCCAAAACCTGTATCAGCAACATTCCAGTTCCAGGTTGGAACTTAATGGGTCTCCTTGAAAAAGCCTCTTTTAAACCCAATTTTGAGCCTCCCTCACTTCTTTTTGTAATTCTGATCTGTTAAAATGTATTGGATCTGAGCTGCTGCATGTTCTGGACCATCTCCAGGACAGCAAGTTTTCACTCCTACCATCATACATGGCAGGATAAATGGGTTTGCACAGATCTCACTCCGGAGATGGTGGGACGCTCCCTCCATTCTCCTTACCATACATCTTGCCTTCGTCCGACAGGATGATTTTCCGCCGCCCGCATGGTGGGTAGATGGCTAACGCTTCCTGGAAGCTCTGCTCAATGTCCGGACTCCACACACCCTCGGCATCATTGTCGATGGGCTTGTCCAAGGCCTCGCTGCCCCCCGAGTCGTTGCTCCCCTCAGGGGAGGTGGGAGAGCTCCACTCGTTGGAGGTAATGGTGCCAGCTAGAATCTCCAAAGTGCCACTTGGAGAAGCAGTCACAGAACCTTCAATGACAAATACACTGTCTCAGTACCTGATGTCTCCCACCAGGAAGACTGCAGTAAAGTAAAAACCATTTCAGGGCCACTTCCTTTCCTGGTCCTTGGCTGAGCGGAGGACCCAGGCTTTCACAAGAGCAGTTTGTCAAGACCCTTTACCGATAATACAATAAACCATGGAGAAACACCCAGGAAATTTCCTTGTCTTAGCAGTCACGATCCTGTCATGCAGTCTCACTACTGCTTCAAGAGAGAGCCTTCTCCTCTATAGGTGCTTCTGCCTCCTGTATCTCTTTGGTCTTTAACGCTCCATCTATTATCAGTTCTCATCTGAAAACACACCTCCTCTCCTTTGCCTTTGCCTCTTAATGTCCCTCTCTCTCTGCAGTCACTAGCTCTGTATTAACTCTCCAAAGCATGCAGGGATTCAGTCTATGTTAAAGACACTCCACAAAATAAAGCCACAATGAATTATCTAGTCATCCCTTCGGCCTATGGAACTGTCTTAGATACAGTTTCATGGGCCTGCAGTTGGTGATAGGTGTCATTTTTAACATTGACAATTCTGCTCCCCTGGGATCATCTGCAAGTTTAAAAAAAAAATACCTGCGAGCCAGGCAATCTAATGGAACAGCCCCACCCCAACAGGAGGCAAGCAGCATGGGCTAGTAGGTGGGGCTGTTCCATTAGATTGCCTGGCTCGCAGGTATTTTTTTTTAAACTTGCAGATGATCCCAGGGGAGCAGAATTGTCAATGTTAAAAATGACACCTATCACCAACTGCAGGCCCATGAAACTGTATCTAAGACAGTTCCTTAGCCACTGGGCTGTGAATCACGAGACTGAGGTCCCATTTCTGGCTCTACCACAGATCTGTGGGGTGACCTCAGGCAAATCTTTTCACCTCTCTGTGTTTCAGCTTCCTGTCTTGTCGGTTTAGATTGCAAGGTGTTCTGGGGCAGGGATTGGTCTCTCACTATGTGTTTAGGTAGTTCACGGCACAACAATGATACACATAATGCATAATGATGCATACTGGATAAATCCATGTGATGAAGAGGGCAGAGTACTAGCTAGAGCATGGGTTCCCAAATTGGGGGGGCATGAAGAAATTCCAGGGGCGAGGCGACCCAGCCCTCCCCCATCAATCTCCCCCCCCCAAGTTTTGCTGCTATTTTTGTTTTTCGGACCCAGTCAGTTCCTTTTTTTTTTCCTTTGCTCAACAAGTTTTGCAGGGGGTGGGGTGGGGGCACATGAGGGTTTCTCAAAAATCAAAAAGGGGACGTGATGCCGAAAAGTTTGGGAACCACTGAGCTAGAGGTACTCCAGAGCTCTGGCAGCTGGCCCACAGAAACAAATCTCTCCTACAAACCCCACCTCACCTTCCAGTACCTCCGTCCCTCAATGCTTAGTTCTCCAAATGTTTCACTCTATGAGCCACTAGGGTGGATGGGTAATTCTCAAGTCATAGTTTGTGAGCCTCTTGCTCAGGGTTTCCCATCTTATGGGTTGGGACCCAAATATGGGTCGCCAAGTGTCTCCCCAGGTGGCTCTGCCCCTCCCGCCTCCTCCTGTTTTTTAATTGCCTTGGGTCACCAAGTCTTCCTGAATTGTCAAAATGGGTCTCCATCTGGAAAAGGTTGGGAACCGCTGCTCTAGCTAGCTAGTCTGTGCTGTGAAAGAGAACAAAAGAGCTGAAAAATCCCACTGTGCCACTCCCCTGAGCCAAGAGGTGGGAAAAATCACTGCTTATCTGGGTGGATCTCTGCTGGGAGCAAAAAAACATCAAGTCTAAGCCCCCATAGCATGAAAGTGTAATCACAGCATTAGTGCTGGGACATCTCTCCCAGCGCTCTATGCAATCATCAAACGAAGGGCATGGCTCACAGGGGTGGGAGCCCATTTATATCCACGCTTCACAGGTTTTTCACACCCCTGAGCTAGAAAGTTGCAGGGCAGGAAAGTGGCAGCACAGACATGGCCATGGGCAGAGAAAAGAAGAGGCTCAAACCAGGTGAGAGAACCCAGAGCAGAGAAAGAGTGATAGTGAAGAGGGAGTAAACAGAGCAATGAGACTGTAGCTGGAAGCAGAGAGGGAGGAGGGAAAAGTGATGGAGGAAAACCCAGAAAAAAGCAGGATGGAGACGAGAAGACAGAGCTGAAGAAGCAAGGCGAGAGAAAGAGACAGAGACCCAGACGTAAGGAGGAAGGAAAGGAAAAGGAACAGGAAAAAAGACAAACACAGACAAGAGAGAACAAAAGAAAGAGAGAGAGACATGTATGCTGTTTCTTGTCTGACGTAGACTGCCAACACTCTGAGGCAGCAGCTATCTCTGCTCCAGGACTTGTCTATAGAAAGGCCTAGCACAATAGGGCCCTTGTTTCAGAGAGGACAAGTAGGTGCCATTAGAATACAAAACCTAATCAGTCAGGGTGGGAGGAAGGAAGAAAGACTGACTGAAAGAGAAGAAAAATGATCACCAAGGAAAGGAAGACTGAGAAGAAGCAGAGTAAAAAGGAAGGATGAAAATGTGTGGCAGGGTGAGGGGGAAAGATATGAAAATGAAAAGCAGAACTGAAGGGGCTAAAGGGGCAAGAGAAAGTGCAAAGAAAGAGACCCAGAGTAGGTTAGGGCTCCTATCAGCAATCACCACACTCCACAGACTTGGAGATGTTGTTTTGTTTACAAGGCCTGTGCTGGGAAGATTTCCCAGTTCTGCCAATCCCAAGCATTCAAAATTCAGGAGTAAGGCCCCCAATGTCATCGGACTGGCTTAAAATAATAAATTTTAGGCTTTTATTGTTTGCTTTTTGGTTTTGGAGTCTTTTGGATCTGTTTTTTCAAGCACTTCTACACCCCTAGTGCTAGAATTTTACTGGAAACCCCTTCCCCCCAAGAGTCTCATGAATTCATATGATTCTAGGAGCTGGAGCTTTAAGGGGGATAAACCCCCAAATATTGCAAGATTCATGAACAAGTTATGAGAGTTGACTGCGCTGGTTTCCAGAAGATTTTGTGATATCCACACCCATTTCAATCCTAAATAGTCATCGCAGGTGACACAAAAGATTTTGAAACAAAAAATAGTGTAATAATGTAATAATAAAATAATAATTAATAATATACACAAAATGACTAATCTGGTGGTTGCATGGAGACTGAAAGATACCAGGCTGCAGAATTATTAGAACTCTATTCTGGGGGATTGCTTTGTTTTCCACTGAACTCCAAGGAAATGGACACTAATCATGTGCTCACACCCCCACACAAAACATGGGAAAGAAGATAAAGGCATTTTGGGATAACTGAAACTCAGTCCTAAGCAACATGACACCAGAACTGTAGGGAGAACTGAACCAAAACAGGCACCATGCCTTTAAGAGAATGAAAAATGGACAACTAATAGTCAGATGTCAATCACCAACGGCCTATTCCATTGGCAGGAGCCCTGCAGAAGGTTATTCAGATATCCAAGAGATTCTGCTCCTGGGCAATGAGTCACGTCTCCTCAGGGGAGATTCAGCAACAGAAAAAGTAAAAACCCACATTTTATCACCTCTTTTCTCATGCTTAGAAATTGCCTTTCTCCCTGGGGCCTGGACTCTGTCTACACTAGGATAAAAAGGTCTGTTTTTAACATGATCAAATCCAAGTGGGCACAAAGTAAATTTTATTTTTAACTCATGTTCAGCCCTAAAGATTGACCCTGACTGTTTAAATGTTAAAACTACAACTTGCCTCATGTTGCCTAGCATTGTAACGTGTGTTAGCTAATGTGTTAAAACATGCCTTTTATAGTAATACAGACATGGTTACAGCCTAGCAAAAGCAGGGTCTTTATGAATCAAAATGTGTGTGTTTCTCCTGTGTGGGAAGGACTACAATTACAGCCCCCCCACCCCACTATGTATGTACTGTTTAACACCTTTAAGACTATTTGAACTAAACCAATCAGCGGGGGCAGGAAGGTAGTAAACGGGTTGCAGGCCTGGGACGGTTTGAGAGCGAGCCTGCCCCCCACTCACCCTGCAGCAGTAGCTACTATCTTATGGGGCTGGGCCTGAACTCCACTCCAGACATGGACATGGTGCACAGAGTCACAGCATGGCTCGGGGTTGGCTCAGCTGCCCCTCATGCTGGACAGAGGGGCAGCCGGGCCAGACCCGAGTGGTACTGAGACCCCATGTGCCAGGTTGCAAGACTCAAAGCAGGCAACTTCTGGGGTCCAGCTCCACAGAAGAGTTGCCATCGCTGCAGGATAAATGCAGGGTGGCCCCGGTCTCCATTGTTCCCCTCCCTATACTAGGTTTTTTTCCCACATGAGGCTGGGATTAGGGTTACTGTGCTTGGGTGGAGGGTGCTGCTGTGGATGGATGGCACCCCCCGCACACACACACATAAATTTGGACCACAAGTAGGTTGCAAAAAAATGCAGTTGATGGGTGACCTTACTGATAGGTTTGGGTCCCACTGGACTAGGCCATGAAGACTTATGACTTTCTAAGGCCCCAAGTCAGAAATACATCCCTACTCAGGAAGGGCACTTAAATATATACTTAACTTTAAGCGCTTGCTTAAGTGCTTCCAAAACAGCGATGGACTTAAGGGATTTCCTGAATCAGGGACTCATGGTGATTCATTCAGGTCAGGACTGAGCTACAGCAATACAGGAGCTGGAGCTGCTGCTCCCTGCACTGTACCTGCTCTCTTTCGCCTGACCAGAGACTGACATTCCTGGAAACTGAAGTCTGGCCCTTTACACTTGGCCAAAACAGCCAATCCTCACAGCAAGAGGAGAAAGCTGGATTATGGTGCGGGGAGGGATGATGGAGGCTTCTCTGGTAGCCTGTCCTACCTCTAAAGCTGGTCAACAAATTTCAACAGAACAAGAAAAAGCAACTTTGCTGCAATTAAAACATTTTGCAGGAAGTCAAAACGTTTCATTTAGATAAGGTAAAAATGTTCCATTTCAACTTTATAATTTCAATACATCTCTATTTTTATATTACATGATTATTTGATTTATATATTAGAAATGTTACATATATTATATGGGATGCTCTATATCTTAGGGGAGCCCCCTCCAACCACCATATTCCTCATCTGAATGTAACTGTGAAATTATGAAATCGCATTGTGTGGTTGTCACTAAAACACACTAAAATTTGGACAATCAGCCAGATATTAGCTCCCAAGAGACAACAGCAAGGAGAGTAACCAATGCCCAGGAAGGATGTCAAACAACTATCAATTCAATAGTCACCATCTAGCAAGGGAACTAGAATTCAAGGACTCATCTTCATGAGGCCATACCAGGGGAACTGCTCAATCTTGCCTGGGGACTCAGCAATGCCCACCAGACTTGCCTGGAGTAAGGATGTTAAATTGCAGTTAACTGACTAGTCGAGTAGTCGATGGAATTTCCATCAACTACTTGACAGGCACTTCCGCATTCCTCTTTGAAATGTACAAGAGCCCCCGCTGAGGGCTCTTGTGCATTTCAAAGCCGCAGCGCAGTATGGTTCAGAGTCATGACTTAGAGTCCCCAGGCTCCATGCTGCGCTGCCCATTTGAAATGCCACGTGGAGCCGGGGTCAGCTGGGGACTCTCCCGCTGATCCCGGGCTCCCCGCAGCATTTCAGCGGAACCCAAGATCAGCTGGGGAGTCCTCAGCTGACCCAGGGTTCTCCGCACCATTTTCCCAGAAGGGGGCATGGCAGACCCACAGTCCCAGGCTGCACCTCTGGGATCCCATCACATTATATGTCATAGGAAATGCAATAAATACAAAATATTTTATACTATCATGCTTTGACATTACCTAACAAACAATTTGACAACAAAACAAGATATTTTGGTGTAATCAAAAACAAAACATTCTGATATTTCCAAAACAAATATTTCTTAGACTTTCCATTTTTGCAGAAAAATTTTGACTTGCTGATGTGGAACTAAACCAAATTTTGAATGTGAGAATTTCCCGCACAATGGAAAATCTGTTTTCTACCCAGCTCTACCTATTTCCTTTCACTCTGACCTCATGTACCCAGGCAGAGTTCCTTTGGGCACTGTCCACGGATTACTTAGATTCTCTCAGAGCAGTAGATGTTGTCCAGGATTCTCTTCTTGGTGTCCCCCTTGGAGTGCCCTCATTCTGAGTTAGTGACCTTTACTCCTTTTCCCCCTTTTATCATTCTCTGTCACAAGTTAACCCTTGCTTCTGCCACCCTTCCCCTCCTTATTTGTTGTAGAAAGGTAGCTACTTGTGTTTTAAGGGTCCCACCCACATTTGCAGAGCTTGAACAGGTTGACACCTCACACCACCACTACCTTTACTGCTGCCACGATTCCTTCTGTTCAATTTCTATTTTTTCCCCTCCATTCTTGGTGCCTGTGTTTTTCCTTTGCTGTGGCCTGTCCTTCATTTTAATGTATCAGCTCTGTGGGCAGCGGGAAAGGAACATGAGAATAACAGGGCAAAACCCTTACAGCTCCAGCAGCTTCAGTTCAGTTGTTTTCCCCGGAACTGGTAAGATCAGTGCTTGCTCTCTTCCCTCCCACACATGGCATCTCATTGAGATTCAGAGTTCCTGCAGGGACAGACAGCTGCCAAGGGCCCTTCAGCAGAGGCCTCATTGACAAGGAGGGCATCCATAATCTGACACATCTGCTTCCTAATATCCGTCCTCCAGGTTATTACTGTTGGTAGCAGCTTCCTCCGAAGTGTTTGTGACAGCTGCTCCACTCAACACAAAAATCAGACTTTCCTGGGGTTGTGAAGAATTGCAGCCAGCTGGCTACAGTTGTTCAGCTTTCTTAGAGCTGCTTTGTGTAAGTACTCTCCCTGCCAGGGAGCCAGTATCAGGCACAGTTTGTTAAGCACAGCCCCCCCGCTACATGTGTCTTGGACACCAGAATGGGAACACGAGGCAGTATGAGCTAGTGGATAGGGCACTGGACTGGAAGTCAGGTGACAAAGGTTCCAGCGCTGATTCTGCAACTGACTTACAGTGTGCCCCTGTTTCCCATCTCACCCTTTCTCTATCCTATATATATGAATTGTAGACTCTCCAGGGCAGGGACTATTACTTGCTATGAATCTGTAGGGTGCACCCAGGACAATGGGCGCATTACTAGGGGGCCCCTAGGCATTACTATGATCAAATAATGAAAAACCCTTGGGAGAACTCTCGGGGTATGCTAAGCCATGAAACACCATTCTTGCCAAGAATTTTAACTACAGTATCTAGCTGTCTGTTGGGTAACAAATACCATCCAAACAGGCATCTACAAAAAACTTCCTAATGACCCACAGAGCCAGAGAAGACGGCACGCCACAGCTGCTTCATAGTCAGAGAGAGGCTCTGACTGAGAATAATAGGGAACTTGGAAGCAATAACAACCAGTTCCTTGCATTCAGCATGGCAAGGAATGTATTCACACAATGCAGCAGTACCAGAGCTTTTGATCTGAGGAAGGCATATGTTGGGGAATTAAGAAATCTAGCTACTAAGGTGCAAGAGGAAAGAACATTGAAACTCACCAGAGTGGAAGGAGGCTCGGAAACCCCAAGGGACACTAATTATGGCTCAGTTCCTCTGAAAAAGAAGAATGCATGCAATAAATAAATGTGTCTTCAGGAGGAGATGCACATACATTAAAATGAAAAAACTCCTGGAAATGGAGAAGATGGCAGATATACGAGAGTATGTGGGGTTAGTTAAGGCTTGCAGGGGAAAAGAGAAGGACAGCCAACATCAATAGGAATTAATCTCTCTGGAGCAGGAACTTTCTGAAATCAGTGGGGGTGTTTCCATCGACTTCCATTTCACTCTGCGGGTTTTTCTATTAACTTCAATGGGAGCCGAGTCAGAACCTACGTTTATATTCATTTCTTAGCTCTCGAGTCCTTACAGAAGTTTGCCTTGGCCTTCATCTCCAACCTAGTCTCTTCCCTGACCACTCTGCTCGCCCAGTCATACCAGGCATGATGCCCCATTGATCCATTTCTCTCATATCCGTGCTCTCTTCCATGCAACTCTTTCCATTCTAATCCAGGCAGCCTCCTTCCCTTCCTGCAAATCCCTCCTGAAGAGTCCTTTCTTCCCTCGTGTCTACAGGAACTGAACAGTATGTATGTTTACAGCCTTGTCACTCCCAGGGGTATGCAATCTACTCTGCGTCTGGCTTCCTTGGATTATAAACTCTTTGAAGCAGGGGCAGTCTTGATATGCATCTGTGTCTTGTACCGCACTGTCCTGCACTACCAGCATTCAATAGGCACAGCTGCTGAGAGAGTTTTTGACCCTGGTATTCTTGGTGAAAAGGGCATTACCACGCATCTTGATAGGATTTAGCACAGGAAAAGGGCTAAATTATGCTTTGCTGAAATTTGAGCGATATTCAAGAGCCAAGTCATTTGAATGATATTTGGGAAAATCTGGGTTTGTAAAAAGCTTCAAATGCAAGTAAAAGAGGTGAAGCATGGACTCTACTGGGTCGTAGCAACAGGCCAGACTAGCACAAAGGCAGGCAGGGAGGAAAGGAGAAGAGATTTCTGTAATCTATGTCTGACCAATGGATAGAGTCCTTGCTCTGCCTGACCACACAGCACAATGGCTGTCTGACTCACTACAGGGCAAGTCTGTTTTGTAAAGGAAAAGTCTTTCATAGCACTGCTGCTTTGAGACTGTGTCACTCGCAAGCCTGGGTTCTCACTCAGAACTTAACTCGCTCAGTTTCCTTGATACTAGGGATGTGATAGCGTATATGGTTAAATGGTTAACCAACGTACCAGAGACAGCAGCATGGAAGGCAGGGGAGCAGATGAGAGTCAGTGCTTGCAGGGAGCTGGCTTTTATGCAGGCTCCCCGAAAGCATCGGCTCCTGGGGAGCCACCTCTCCCCCTGTGAGTAAATGTGTAACCGCTGAAAATTTCAGCGGTTACACATTTACGGGGGAGGGAGGAGGACTTTTTATCATCCCTACTTAGTACATTGACTCTCCCTGCAGCAGCTGCTGTGTGCATGGCACCTGAATTCCTGAGTAAAGCAAAACAAAACAGTCTTAAATGATCGCAGTAGCTCAGCCTGATCTGTACCAGAGAGAGGATGCACTGTCCAGCGCAGCAATCCAAATCAAAACAAGAAGGCATGAGAATTTCCATCAGTGCAGCCCCTGATTATGTAGTCAAACAGGATGCAATGAGATAAGACTGCATGCGTGGTCTTTGGCATGATCCAATGTTAGTGCCATCTGTGATGACGAGAGAACAGAACACACAACTCAAAAGGGCACACGCAGACTGAGGGCCTAATTCAGCTCTCACTTATGCCAGGGGAAATCAGGACTGGCACTCCTGAAGTGGAAGGATCCATAGTGATGAAAAATGAGTGAGTGCACTAACAAGTGTCAGCTAAATAACTCTGTCCTCAGCCGCACTAGAATTATCAATTGAATTCATTTACATAGGTTGAAATGCAATGGTTCACTCCAGTGTAAACAAGGTTGTAGAATTTTATTCACTAATTCTAATAGTGAATTAGTCACTATTTAAAATGCACAATATAAAGTTTTGGTCTTTTTAGAGCAAAGCTACTGTAATAAAACAGGAAGTCATTCAAGATTATTCTTCATGTTATCCCGGATGGCTGGGAATTACAAAGGAGGCTACAGGACTGTGACACACCCAAATCCATTGAAATTTAAAGCTCTTGAAGATCCCAGCAAAAGTTAACATTGGTGGTGAAAACATCGGTATTCCCATTGTATATATGGTTTATTATGTGGCCATCATCCGATAGCATCTGCGTGCCTTCTTGGGTAACAACCTGACTGCCCCCTTGCTCAACATTAGCACTGCAGTTGTTACCAACACAGTCATTGCCTATCCGAGGTCCTAAGAGAGAAGCAAGTTTTTACTTCTGGCCCCTCCAATCATCTAAAATAAGGCCTCAGTTCAGTGAAGCTCTTAGGCATGTGCTTAACTCCCCCTGACTGCAGTTGGAATTAAGCACACACTTAAAGAAAGATATTAAATACTTCGCTGAACTAGGGTTGCCAGCTGGTTTCAACAAAAATACCAGACACACTTGACATTACATCACAATTTACATTATATCTTATTTAGAAAATACTGGACATTTATATTTTCTCAATTTGTTTCCCAAACAGAAAGCTCAAATACTGGACTGTCCTGTTCAAAACTGGACACCTGGCAACCCTATGCTGAACTGAGGCCTAAGGCTGGGGTTCTCCATCATTTGCTTTCTGAGGCCTTCCCAAAAGTGCTATGAAAACTTCACTGTCCACCTGTGCCACAACAACTGATTTTCTGCTTATAAAAGCCAGAGTCGGTGGTAGGCGTTAGCAAGCAGTACAGCTGCCTGGCACCCCACGTCACAGGAGTCTCCAGGAAGCTAAGTTGCTCAGGTTTGGCTTCAGCCCCAGGTGGCAGGACTCAAGTAGTAATGGGGTTCCAGCTTTCTGCGCTGGGCCCCAGTGAATCTAACACAGGCCCTGCTTGGTGCATCTCCTGAAACTAGGGCCCTGGTTGAGAACCACTGGCCAAGGAATGCCTGGGAAACAGCTAAATCACATAACAGAGTCTACCTGCAGCACCTAAGGCTGGCAGGAATCTTTGCAAGAGCCCAGAAAATGTCCCCATAGCCCATTTGGGCCCCACTAGCAGCTCAATGTTTATAGATTGTTACGTGGAAACAACTGGATTGCAGTACAGAGCCAGGATTCATGGAAGATTATCAGATTAATTCCTTTGTAACAGGATGTGAACAAGCAGATACTGGCCCTGATTCTGGGCTCATTCCTGTTTAATGAGTGTTTTTCCACTGGTGTCAGTAGAGCTACTCCTAATTTATACCAGGATAGCTGAGATAAAAATTGACCCTGCTGTCTCCGCATTTTCCAGGGACTTGGGTTATTAGGCCTGTCACAGAAAGAAAAAAGAAAACATCACAACTGTGCTCAGTCCCAAATCAGGTGCCTCTTTCACAGAGGTACAATTGTAGCACCAATTGAAGAGAAAGAAAAAGGCCACATCCAGGTTAAATTTTCCTCCCATATTCTGGGACAGTATCTCCTGCAGGTGCACTAGTTTGTCTCTCTGATCTCCCAGCCCCTCTCCCAGGGAAAATCAGCTAGTTATATACCTTCTGCAGGGTTAAGTTGCAGATGTCCCCCTGCTAAGCAAAACTAGTTGCTTAAAGGGACACTGTCAACTTTACATTTTTATCTGAATTTCTTTTACCTATGGCTATATGTAACATCTGTGATTGAGAGAGATTAGAGACAAACTGTTATTTGTCTTTGTTTTTCCAGTTAGCTTACTTGAAGGATGTGATCTGACCATTTTCATTGTTTCCTCTGTATAGTCAGTTTCCCTTGTTGTTTGTGTGGGTCCTTCACACAGCAATAAGGAGGAGAGAGAAAAATCTTTTCAAAAAATTGGGAAAATGATATTGTAAATGTACAAAAATTGGCAGAGGGATTCAGAGACAGGCAAGGGATCTCAAAGTACTTTCGCTTCATTTTTTAAACAAGCAAGCTCCAAGTAGAGGGCGTCCCTTTAAGCCCTGCCAGTTCTAGGTACACCTGTGCAGTAGGTACAATATTAGTGTTTTCTACCCAAGGGCAAAACTGAAGCAGGATATTTTCAGCCCGGATAGGCTGACACACACACCATCACATCATTCCTATTTCTGCACCATTCCGTAGTTGTGCTGTCTCACACACTCACTTCACACTCTAAACGTGCTCTGTGCTCTCCTGACCTTTCCTCCCTTAGTTATTGCCCTGCAGCCATTGGTTACTGGGGATTAGACTTTGATTGGCCATCTGTCATTAATGGTTACCATACTGTTTGAAGGGAAACACTGTGAAGACTAAGCTAATTTATTTTCTCTAAGACAATTGCCCAGAAGAAGCTCCAAAGACACATGTCCAGCTCCATCTTGTACACTGGAGCCCAGCAGATGGAATACAATACCAAGCTACTGGTGTTAGTATCAAAAATGAAATATGAACAGGGGAACTAAAAGCACAGGGCCCTGGCCTGAATCTGAGGTGCCTCTAATTAGAAAAACTGCCCTTCCCTAACAGGAAAATGCCTACTTCTGAAAAAAACAAAAACAAACAAAAAAACCAAACCAAACAAAACACTGGGAGAGTGATTGATCACAAGGGTTGGGAACAAAAATAAGGAGGGGGAGATTAGCTAATTATCTTGTTCAGGATCCTGCAAGGAGTTCCATGCAGGCAAATTCTTGGGCTTTTATAATGCTCTTTGCTGGGCTCTAAGGGTAACCTAGTAGGTGCTCATTTACCATGGTGATGAGCACAGCAGTGATGCCTAGAGAGACATATACCTAGATTGATGGCAGTGAACCAGGAATAAAGCAATATGAGTTTGTCAAGATTTACAGTGGACTTTATAAACTCAATTACTTTCTGAATGGGGACAGAGTTACAAAGTTAGCAAATGAGAGGAATGTCGATGATGTAGTAAGTTTAGATTTAGGAAAGTATTTGTTTCTCTTCCAGGAAATCATACCTGGAAAATTAATTCAAATTGATTCAGATAGCAACTCGGACATAGATGGAAAATGGGCACAAAGGTTGCAAAGCAAAGGGGAAAGATAGATAACAATGTATCAAGGAGGCAGGGATGTCTGTTATGGAGTTGCAAAGATCAGTGTTAGTTAAGTTTTATTTAACATCTTAATTAATTATTTGGAAGACTAAATAAATGTCATGTTAATGAATTTTGCAGATGATGCAGAATCAGAGTTACAAACACCAGTGAACAGAGATGATTTACTGAGGCCAAGAGAGGTTAGAAAACAAGAGCAGAAAAAAAAAGCAAAACAAGATGCTATGTGGAAAATGTAAAGCCAGTACAGTTAGGGGAAAACGGCATGATAGACAATGGTGAGGGGAAAACCTTGGAAACAGCATGGCTTAACGACACCCTACAGTGGGCATACAGAACAAATCGGATATGAATTTACAAGGCAGTATGACTGCATAAATTATCAGTGTCATTTTGTCAGACATCACTTCACTCAAAGACAAGCTTGTCCTCTCCTGAAATAGTGCATCTTATCCTGGAACCTACATCTCTATAAGGATGATGACAAATTGGAGAGTTCAGAGAGAGTAGCACAAACTATCAGAAGTCTAGAAGAACTAATTTATGAGGAAAGTTTGAAAATATAGACTCATTATGAAAAGGCTGAGGGTCCTAACACTTCACAAGTACTTAGAAGGTACTGGAGAGAAAGTGATGAATTACCTAGTATGGTACACTGAGGTATAAACAGAAGTAATGAAATGTTAAGAAAAGTAAAATTAGCTGAATATAGGGAAAACTTCTCTGTTAGTGACATGTATCAGGGTGTGGGAAAGCCTCACATGAGAAGGGGTGAAAGTTCTATCAGTTGGCATTTAAAAAACCTGACTGGACAAAGCACTATCAAATGGGATTTAGGAAAAAATTCTACATTGCATCCCACCTGCCAAGAGATGCATGATGAGTTGGATAATGCAATCAGTCTTTAATTTCTACGAACAAATAAAAATGAATTTCTGCTTCCCTCTGAAATAAACTAATGGCCTGGTCAGAGTTAACTTTCTGAACTCCCCCAGAGGCTGACTGAGCTCAGTTGCTATTGAACCAAGAATTCAGAGAGACAGCCTTATCAATGGCACACCTGAATTTTAGATGTAAAAATTTACACAAAACTGTGGGCAGAAGCTGTGAAAACAACTGTAACAATCACTCAGAACAGAGTATGTCTTGTGCACTAGTTACTTTACTATTCAACAAGCATCCCAGTCCTCTATCTACACCATCCCAGTCTTCACACTGAAGTCAAGTGACTTAGAGAGATTCCGGAGGATATTCTTATAATTGTTTGTTCTAAACTTGTTTCTCCCAGATCCTCTTCTCAATCATGTGACTCACAAGAACAGACTACAGTGCTGCTGTGATATCGGTTTCAATGAAAGTTCTACACTAGGTTTTTTTATTTTAAAATATTACTTTAACTGTTTAAAAAATGGAAGGACTTAAAAATAGAAAAGCACATTCAAGAAAGTGAAAAGGTGTGGAAGAGAGTCCTCTCACCTCATATTGACAGGAAATTTGACACTTTTTAATGTATTGTATTCTGGTTGAACTCTGAATTTTTCTGAAAAACAAAACCATCAGCTGGCAATTTCCACTGAAAGTCCCTTTTTGTCCAGTGGTCTTAGACAAGTACATACAGTGCATAGTCCAGTGAGTGACTGTAAAATCCAAGCCAGGATTTAGGGGAAACCCTGTAAGGTGGCAGTGTGCAGCAACAGGCTGCCTTTGGTAAGTCTAGGAGGCAACAGAGCCAGTGAGAACCACAGTTTGTCTGTGCCCAGCAGCCTAAATAACGAATCCCCTGTTATATTAATTACAGCCGAGTCCAGTCTCTTCTCTAGCGTGAGAAAAACTACCAAGCAGCGCAGCAGCCTTTCCAATCGGGTCCAGTCCTCCTTGTACTGCTTCTCTACCCCTTATTCTGGCCCTCTCGCTCCTCCCCATCGCCCAACGCCCTGTCCTGCTGCCTGCTTCCCTCCAGAGCAGAGACAATGAACCCTCTGACATCTACACCGACAGAGGACAGGCAGACGGACAGGTGGATACATGTTCCGTGCGATGTTGCGCACGGACAGTCAGACCAAGTCTGGGGGCAGCCGCTCGGCAATCTTTCCCAGGCGACAGACAACAGGAACAAAATTAGCCTCCTTCCATTCTATGCATAAAAAGAACTTGGTGGTGTTTGTTTGCGGAGGAGTCCCACTGATTTCAGCTTGCAAAGACTAACAATCATTCGAGTCATGTTTCTGTAAACCCCCCCAAAAAACCACAACCCACCATATACTTATATTGCCCCTTTCACACAAACACCCCCAAAGAGCCCACAGGGCTTCCCCACTTTCAAGACACACAGGGCCGCTTCGCTGCTGGCTGCAGTGTACTTAACCTCCGGGGGAAGCACAGGAGCGGCTTGGAGGGAGAACAGCCACACACGAGAAAGGGTCAGTAAACACTCCCCTTCCCCTGCTCCATTTTTTAATAACTGAGGCCCCCCAGACGCTCTATCCGCTGCAGGGAAAAGTCCCACGGGGGCTCATCACTTTCCTGTAGGGCTGGGGGGGCTGTAGAATTTAAATGTAAATGGAGACTCCCACCCCCGGTGTAAGAACAGTAAAAACAAAATCAATACAAGGTGCTCACTGCACTGATTTCTCAAGGGCTTCTCCAGGGGGGCTGGTGGTTTCTTCTAAAGCAACAAGTTCCAGCAGTTTGGGAAGAGAAAGGGGGAGGCAGCCAGCAGCCTCCATCCGTTTCCCGATCTCTTTGTACATTTGTGCCTTTCTCCTCCCCCCTTCCCGCCCGGCTCCCTTCAGTTCCCTCCTCGCCCCCACGCACCCGTCCGCCGCGATGAAAAGCAGGCGGTGAAGCAGCGTTTCCTGACCTGGAGAGTGGCGCTTGTTCCCTACATGCGGAGGAACCGGCTTCCAATCCGCTTCCCCTTTTCCGCCGCCTGCTCCGGGACTCGCTGCCAAGGGGAACAGAGCAGGCTCATTCCTGCCGTGCGGCTCAGCCTCGCTCTTTCCTGCTCCCCACCCCCCTGGCCGCGGCGGTGGGAGTTGGGGCTGGGAGGGGGGTGAGCGTGTGTCCTAGCGCCGCAGAGGGCGGCCGGGCGGGGAGCTGGCGAGCGCCGAGAGCCCAGCCCGCGCCGAGTCCGGCAGAAAGTTACGGGCAGCCCCCGCCGCGCTCCTGGGAGCGGCTCCGCCCTGCGCTCGGGGGGCTCCTTTCCCAGCTCCCCGAGCAAGCGCAGGAAGTTGGGGCAAGGCCGGGGGCCGGGAAACGCAGCTGGCGGGGAGGGAGGGAAGCGGCCGGAGCCCGGGGGCACAGCAGGGCCAAAGGGCTGGACCCCCCCGCGGATGGCACCCACCTGGCGAGCGGAGCGGGCGGGCGGGCGCTGGAGGCACCGGGCGGGGGGCGCTCCCAGCCGCGGCGGGCGGGCGGGCGGGAGCGAGGGAGGAATGCGAGGAATGCGGGGCTGGTATGAAGTGAACGCGGCCGGGAAGGGAGCGAGGCAGGAGGCTGGCCGGCCCCTCGGGGGTGTGCGAGGGGCTGAGGCGGAGCTGGGAACCGGAGTGACCAGGACTCGCCTCAGGCCCGCGGGGGGGAGGAGACTGGGGGGGCGGAGAAATTGGCCCTCCAACTAGGCAGAGGCGAGAGGAAACTCCCGGCAGGCGCAGGGGAAGGAGTGAGCTCCCCGCCGCCGGCCCTAGGGCTGGGCATGGCCGAGCCGCGGGGCCAAGCGGAGAAGGCTGCGGAAATCACTGCCGCGAAGGAGTTGCCCGCCCGCCAGGATTGCCCTGGAGGCCCCGGGAATTACAGATTAGCCGAAGAGTAGGTCTTGTGATGAAACCTCCAGGAATGCAGCCATCCCATGGGGCCCACGGCGGCTTGGGGATTACCTGGGGGGCGCGGGGATCACACACACCCCCACCATGGCACCAGGAGCTACTCAGTTCCACCCCCGCCACCCAGCTCCCAGCCCGCTTCACTGCCTCACCGCTGCACTGGCCCAACCCCAGCTGTGGTTTAGGATGCTCTGTTGCCCGCCACTGCAGTAATTGGGAGAGGGGGATGTCCCATGCCAGGGCCTCAGTAATCCCCTGGCTCTGTTGCTTGGGGGAGGGTGTTTTGGGCAAGGAGTGCAATGGGGCAAAGCAGGGGCAGAGCTTGGGGAAAGGAGTGGATAGGGCATGTGGAAGGGGGAGGTTCTGCCCTGCATCCATCCAAAATAGCAACTTCGGGAGGCAAAGGGGGTGTGATTGTCCCCACTCCCTCTGGCAGCTGCTTTCACTTACACTGGGACACAAGCAAGCCACCCCCACCGGGCAGTGTGCACAGGGGGCAGAGTAGCAGGGACAGGCAGAGCTACCTGCACATTAGTCCGGGGTAATGTGCAGAGGTGGGGGCACACTGTAAGCCTTGGTGTCCCCATGGGAAGGTCTTTGGAAAGGTCAGGGGATTGTTACCTGGAACAATCACCACACCTACTGGGTGTGGTTCACTGTCCCATGTAGTGGCACTTAGACCAGAGAGAATGAGTGAGCTCAACAGCCTAAACTGAGAGCCAGCTGGCTTCTAGCACAAGCTGTAGAGCACACTCATTCTCTCTCTCTCTCTAAGTGGTCTAAGTGCCACTACATGGGACAGTGAAACACACCCAGTAGGGGTGCGGGTTACACTAGCAAAGGACAGGGAGTTAACATTTAAAACATTGCAGCTATTTGCAGGGCTCAGGGAGTTCTGGTGTATCACTCCCTGCTCATTGAAAAACAGTGACAGAAAAGAGGTATAAATAGTATCATGAGCTAAATAAATATCGACATAAAATTACAAATAGTGTCAAGTGCATGACAACTGGGATTATGATAATCCCCCCCCCTCCCCTTTTCCAGGCCATTTTAAGCACCACCTCCAATGCAGGAAGGAGCAGCTCCCACCTCCCTCTGAGGGGGAGGTTGGCATCCATCGTTGCTGAGTGCTCCTTTTTAGTAGGCCTCATTCCCATGAAAGAGTGGAAACAGAAAGGTCAATAAAATATTCCCTTTCCACAAGCATTTGATTTTTCAATACTTTCTAAACTCTCCATCTCTTGGGTGCATAAGCAGTGGCCCAATCTCTTGCAACAGGACAGAGGCTAAAATAACTTCACTGACCCCAAAGATGGTACTTCCAGCAACTCCTACCCCATGCTGGAATACTGTGGTTGGCACTGAGTCGGGGGATGCAGCACCTCCTCTCAAGCTTAGGCCCTGCAGCATAACACCCTGTAGTGCCAGAAGGGGAGACATTGGGCTCAGGACTAAGAAGGAAGAACCCCTCTGTAGTGAGTCATTCACACCACACTCTGCAGCACAGCCAATTCTTTCAATCTCATTTTACAATACTTAGCCCTTGTGCACATTTTCACATTCAGAGCACTTGACAAACATTTACCTAACCCTCTCAAAAAAGCCTACAAAGTAGGTTAGTCAGTATTGTTAAGAGTTTAACTAGGAAGGCAAATGCAGGGCAGAACAACTTTACTGACTCTTTGAACCTATGACCAGTGATATATATTCTTATGTGCTGAGATGGCCCTTTTCTCCTTTACAACTGGGGAAATTAAAGTCTGGTCTACACTTAAAACTTTTACGAGCATTACTATGTCACTGGGACCTGGTCAACACTACGGGATAAATTCGAATTAAGATACGCAACTTCAGCTACATTAATTGCGTAGCTGAAGTCAAAATATCTTAACTTTTGGCGCCATTCACACTGCGGAAAGTCAAAGGGAGCACATTCTCCCTTCAACTTTCCTTTCTCTTTGTGGAAGCAGGACTACCGCCACCAATAGGAGCGCCCCTCTCAGTTCGAATTAGCATGTATTCACTAGACCCACTAATTCAAACTCCGGAAGATCAACTGCGCCTGCTTCAATCTTCTCTGTGGTGTAGACATGGCTTTAGGAAGGTAATTTTTTTTAACCAATATAGCCATGCCAGTAAAAAGCCCTGCTGCAGACAGTTATACAGTGTAGCTGTGTGTATACTGGTATTGCATATGCTGGTTTCACAGAGCATAGCGTTTAAGGCCAGAAGGCACCATTGGATCCTCTAGTCTGATCTCCTAATAGGGATGTAAAATCCCATTTAATTGGTTAACTAGTTAAATGTAATGTTTAACTGGTTAACCAATTAAAGGGAGAGCAGGCAGGGACCACCACTATGGACATGACCTGAGATCCCACTGCCTGTGGTGTGCCTAGGCTCACTGAGGACAGGGGCTGCTCTGGCCAGTCTGGAGCATCCCTGTCCGCAGTGGACCCTGTGCGACTGGAGCAGCCCCCTGCCCGTGGGGGCTTTCACATCCCTACCTGCTATATAACACAAGCTGTATATTTCACCCAAATACTCATACACAGAGCTTGGTGACTTCAGTTAAACTAAAGCTTTGTAATTCTCAGGTTCCTCAAACTAACATATTTTATACTATTATAACTAAATCCACAATAGAGTGTTTTGCCAGTGCAGCTGTATCAGAATAACAATACAGAATACCAGGGCCTGAGACCGTTAAAATTTCTCAGCAGCATTGCAGATTCCAGTGATAGTCCACCTTGTGGGGTCACATGACTATGTGAGTAGCTCAGCTTTCCTTCTTTCTTTCTTTCAAAGTAAGCTCCTAGACCTCATATTTGCCGAGAAGAGCTTGAAAATGTCCCTAGTTGCAATATATATATATGTTACTTTTCTCTGTAGTTAAATACCATTACATTTTTTGTTTTAATTTTCTCTTAGAATGTAGAGAGCCCCCATCAATTTTTAAGTCATACAATTTTAAGTAACATCCATGAGCATTAAAATATGACTGGTTATTTAAAATAAACCATGTAATTATCTATGGTGTTATTCTATACACAGTAAACCCACACGTTGCTGTTTTCCTTTAAATGTGTACCTGTAATGAACTCATTTAGCCTCTGTGTGTCTCTGCTAAACCACATGAAGACTAAAAGCGAATGTTTATAAGTACTACCGTGAAAAATGACTTTGTAAAAATGGCATCTTATCAATCATTACATCTGCTTGTGTGTATTGGAGGTCAGATCTGCTGACTTTGGGGCTAATATACACAGCTCAGAGAGGGAGCTGGATTTTATTCCTTTCTGTGAATCATCCACAGAATTGCTCACCAAATTCCAGTCACAATTATGTTATTGTGTGCATAGTGTCTCACCAGGAAAGTGGATCTCAATTCAAGTTAAGGATTTTTCTTTGTTCACTTCTATAAGTTCACTGCTTCATTGTAGCATAGTGCAGTGATTCTCTCTTCTTAAACCATTACTTTACTTTTATCAAAGCAAATGAGATCAGATTCTACCTTCAAGTCTAGTGGAAACAACATTCATTCATATATATCAACTGACAATTAAATGCTAAATCACCTATGTACAATGGTAATAGTTTTTAATTTGACATAAAAAGGATAACCTTTTTCTGGGCACAGAGCTTATCTAGGTGTGGAAAGGTTTACCCAAAAATGAAACAGGAAAGTGACTTGTGAGCCCCAGCAGGGTAACAAGAACTCCACTGAGAATGGGAAAGGGAACAGATTGGGGAGACAGGGCTGTAGACTGAAGGATACAAGGACAAAAACTCTTGAGAAACCTCTGACATTTAGCCTGTTCTCACCTCCTTTCATGTAAGACTGATCTCTTATTAATTGAGCTTAATAAGTAATTGATAGTAATAGTAAGGCTATTATCATCTCTGTGGCCAAGCCACTAGAAAGGGATTCAATACTTCACCAGTAGCTCACACTCACCATGCCCAGTTCTTATTTGTAGCTCTGGAAGGCAGTAGGATGTAGTGGTTGCAGACAGGACTAGAGCCCATAGATTTGACACATTCCTTCTGAAAAGTAGCGTGGATGACTCTTGGGTGTGCTCTTTTCGACAGAACTGTATCCCCATTTCTCAATACAGTGAGCTCATGCAAACTCCCAGCTCCCCATCTATGAAAAGGATGGGGTAGAGCATGGGTTCCCAAACTGGGGTGCATGAAGAAATTCCAGGGGAGGCGCGAGGCAACCCAGCCCCCCCCCCCATCAAGTTTTGCTGCCCTGGTCAGTTCCTTTTTTTTTTCCTCAACAAGTTTTGCTGTTTGGGGGAAGGGAGGTGAGGGTTTTTCAAAAATCAAAAAGGGGGCATGATGCCAAAAAGTTTGGGAACCACTGGGGTAGAGGAATAGTTGCTTGCCTCTTTGAATGGGATAAGGAAATTTTTTTAAGTAACAATAGCTATGAAATACATAGAGTATTAATACAAGGAAATAAAAGAGCTTGTGGGGTGGTGTGTGCTTTATCACTGGGCTATACTTTTAAGTAACAGACTTTGAGCCTAGTCCTATTGATATCAACATTTCAATGCAAGGAGGATTGAGACAAAAAGAGCAAGAAATTAATGTTCCCCCGCTTTTGATGTACATCAGCTGAAAAGCTCATAGCATCTTGGAAGATTCACACTGAATTGTAGCATTTGCTTCCTATACCCAGCCTATTCTTGGAGTTTTATGGATGGTGTGTTTGATGTGGGAGTGAGAGCATGGCCTCTATCACGGTGCTTTAGAGATAGCAACTGCCTGCTGCAGATCTGTGAGACCGATACAGAGAGCAGAAAATCCCTGCATCTTGTATCCATTCTGGCTGAGCTGGAGGTAAATGGGTGATTGTTCAACCTGCATTCAGAACAGAGGCCTGCAAAGTTAGATCTCCCTACGTCAAGTTTTTTAAATCAATGGATCAATGGACCAATGGATATTTCCCCTGAGTAAGGCAGACATTTCTCTTCACCTTTAGCTCTGAACTGCCCCTCTTTACCTCACGTTATTCCAACCCTGTTCCAGAATTGCATCATATGAAACTTAGACAGCAGGAGGGGCTTGGAACAAGTGACCATGGCTGGGTAAATATTTCCAATGCTTAAGATGCACCCTTCAGCAGCCCAGACATGAGGCGAGGAAAAGCAGCCACAACACTTGAGAGAAAAGGGGTATGAGCAGCAGGAGAATAAAGGGGAAGCAAAATGAACAAATAAGACTTCAAGCAGTTCCTAGTAGTGCAGAAGGGAAACTTGTGGTACTTGTGTCTCCAAGGCAATTGTCACACTTCTAAAAATATGTAAAAGCAACACTGAGGAGGAGTGTAAGAGACAAATGAGAAGAAAATGATACAGAAAGAAGAGAGATGGAGTGGAGGGAGACAGGGAGAAAAAGAACAGTAGCCAAAGCAGGAGAAGCAGAGAGATCAGAGCCAACAGCAAACACCATATGCAGCAAAAGTCCTACAGGACAAGATAAGACCAATTCAGAGTTGAGTGGGTTTTTTGATTGTTTTGTTTTTTTTATAAATTACTTTATTTTTATTAGAGTACAAAAGTTATAAATATAATTCATGTAGAACAATACTTGACTAAAAACCACTGGACGTTTCTGCAGAGCAAAACAAGCTTGGAAGCAGCAGGGAGCACACAAAGCCAGCCTCTCAGTCATCTAGGTGGACCTTGGGCACTCAGAGCAGCAAGAAAGTGAGTGAAGAACACTAATATAATGGAGGCAGGGCACTGAAGCCTCCAATATATAAAACTAGTTACCTCTTTCCATTCTGAAAACTGACCATTTATTCCTACCCTTTGTTTCCTGTCTTTTAACCAGTTATCAACCCATGATAGGACCTTCCCTCTTATCCCATGACTAGCTGGAGTTACCCGGCGGTGGGGTCCTGCCCGGGGTGCCCCGTGTGAGGGTGGGAGGGGGCGAGCACAGGACCTAGGGTAGGTGGGGTGGCCCAGCTCACGCCCGGGGCTGCAGGTGCCACAGGGGGCAACGACCCCACCGCCCGCCCCAAAACTTTCACCCCACTACCTGCCACAGTATGGGGCTGCGCTGGGGGCTCCCCTCTCCTGCGGGCTGCGGTGAGCAGGTGCCGGGCTCCCCGCCATGTGACCAGGAAGCTGCGCTGGACCCCAGGCCGCTACTAGCACCACCGCCGCCTCCCTGCTGGGCTCGCCCCACTGCGCCCGCAACCACCCCCTAGCAGTGGCTGCAAGCTCCAGCCCGCCGCTTGGCAACCCTCAGCCACCGCTGGATGGGAGGGGACTGGGCCAAGTGACATCACGGGCAGGAGGGAGGAGGGGGCTTCCCCGCCCCAGACACGCCTGCGCAGTGGAACAGCCTGGTAGAGGCGAGTGGTGCAGCTGCCGCTCGGAGCGCCGCCCCTCCCCTCATGCCTCCGCCGCCAGCCTTAGTGAGTGACTGTGCCGCTTCCCCTGGGAAGCTGCTTCTCCCCTGACTGCCAAAAGTACCTTAAAACCTTTTTCTAGAGGAAAGGTTACCCCATGCAAAGTTTGGTTGCAGCTTTTATAGGGTGTGTCGAGACTACATGGCTCCATCGAAGGAGCCATGTAAAGTAGTTTACTCGACATAGTCAATGAAGCGGGGATTTAAATAATCCCCGCTTCATTAAAACAAAATGGCGCTGCTGTGCCGACAATCAGCTGATCCGCACAGCGCAGCAGGTCAGACGCCGCACGGTAGACAAAGGCTTCCCTTGTTGACCGTGCGCGTTTAGACTGCCGCTATGCCGGATCAGCTGATTGTCGGCACAGCGCGCGCTATTTTTATTTTAATGAAGCGGGGATTATTTAAATCCCCGCTTCATTGACTTTGTCGAGTAAACTACTTTACATGGCTCAGTCGACGGAGCCATGTAGTCTAGACACACCCAAAGTGCCCAAGTTATTAGCGCACAAACATACAAACATTCTCCTTTATATATTAGATATGTCTGAAAGCTTCTGAGATGAGATAAATTCACAATGCCTGCACTGCTATTGCCTGTTCAAAGAGCAACAAAAACAGACCCATGCTTCTGTCCACATTAGGGTTGACATCAAGCTATCCAGAGTCATATTTAAATGTGATAGAGCATACCATTTCCCTGAGCAGTGTGCACTGGGATTTTTGTCTGAAAATCAGGCTTTTAGTTTGACCCCACAGACAAATGATAGGACTGTTTCCTAGCACTAGTATATCAACCTTTTTAGAAAAGTTTCCCAAGTTTTAGAAATGTTTTAGAAATGGAGGTTATCACAGAAACCATGCTAGGACCTGCTAGCAATAGCCTCTATTTAAACACAGTGTGGCTAACACATTCTAATGTTAGTGTGGACAAGGTCACGGTGTATAATTCCTTTAAAAAAAAAAAAAAACCCTCAAAAATTGAGACAAAAGAAAGAGCTTCAATACTAGAAGACAGTGAAAGATCACATGCCTACAGTACAGAAAGCATTTTAAAAGAGACAAGAAATTCGGCTACCTGTCTGTGCAATTTGATGAGGAAACCCAAAGAATCACACGCACTGACTTAGCCATGATCAGTTAGGCTCACCCATTGATTTACCACCCTGAATTGTTTGAAAGAGCCATTGTCTGGTTGGGGAGATGAGCCAGGAAGATGCAAGATGGTTTGCTAAGCACAAGGAAACCTTTTCTGGACTATCAATTAATTTGTGCTTTCAAGTAACCCCAAGTGAACATAAACTAATTTTCTACTAATTTTCCTAGTTACAAAGTAATTGTGACAGAAGCACTATGAATTGGTTTCTTGGCTTTTCTAGGTAGATACACTGCAAAGCAGTCTCTTGGAAACACAAGAGAGCACAAGAGCCATTGAATTCTGTCCCTACATTGACAAGCGCATGAAGGCACAAAAGAGGTACCTGGCACAAACTCTTTTCGCTGAATGCTCTGCTGATGAGATTGCTTTGAATGCAACGGCACCTCAGCCAGTGTAGCTTGGGTACTTGTGAGATAAGAATTTTCTAGAACTGGAGCTCTGAGCAACAACTCATCGTTTACAGTTAAATACAGAGATTACATGTGACTATGACTGAAGCATTTTTTTCTAGCATTAGGACATGTCTACACAAAGTTTGGTGTTTTGGAAAATTAAACAGCAAGATCATATCCACCAATATAAAGACTTAAGTGACATATAATGCAAAAACAATGGCACAATGATGAAAGTCTGATTGCTGGGAGCATCCAGATAGGACTTCTGGGCTGACAATGACCTTTTAAAATAGACCCCAACATGCAAAGAAAGGAACTCCTGTAGCTTACTTAACAGAGGGACATGTGGGCAATTAACTATACATAATGAATGTGAAAGGAAAGATCCTGACAGCTGTACATAAAGAACATGAAACAGACAGGATGGTAGCTGCCCTCTTCTTTAATATATGGCCAATGTACACCTCATGTAACCTATAGGTCTCAATATGAGGTGCTCCACTTTGATGAAAGTTGAAGCTGGTGGATCAAGGAGGACTGCAAGCAGAGACTTATGGTCTCCATTAACTGCAACCCAGAATTAAAGATGAGGGCTACTTCAGGACACATTATAAAGGCCTATGAGCAGTACTTCGACCAATCTTGTTCTTTCTTTCTGCCTTGCAAAATGTCTATTATCTTATTTTTTGGTTAATCTCATATTCAGATTAAATTTTAATACAAAATTGTCTGCAATGGTCATGATTTGAGATATCTGTGGTTATTATACCACATGCAATTGGAATCAGCCATTCAGACTGCCACAAAAGGGTATCTCTTATTTGCTGAGAAAAAAGCTAAATAAAACAAAGAAGAAATTCAGACATCAGTTCATTCCTAAAATGCAGCAAACTTTCATAAAATAATTTTTTAAAAATGTTTCTGATTGACTGACCTACAGAATCTAGTATTTAAGGTAATCAGAATGCTGCATTTCGGGAATAGTCAATGGCATACCCTTCTTGGCTAGTTTCTGTCAGGTCCAATGATCTATTCAATTTCACTTTTAGAGTTGTTAAGAATAAAAGAAACCGTGATGATCATAATATTAATATTGCCCGCTTAAAAGTGACCATAGGAGCTTTTCTCACATTCCTAATGATGGGAGATCTTTATTTGGTGAAAAGGTTGTCACAGGACAATGAGAAGCAGAACAATTAACAGGAAGTGGGATCCATCAGCCTTGACAGAGAATTATCCTGCTGAGTAAAAGTATAGAGGCATGGGGCGCATTCCTATTCTTTGTTCACTGAACACTGCTTACAGTTGCACAGGGGCATCGGGCTTATACCATCTCTTCGTTCTCTCTCCATTGCCTTACACAGGAGAGTAGCTCTACAGGGTAAGAGAGGGCACAGACTGTACTTTTCCTTCCTTCTCTGAACTAATCTTAATATGCGCTGCATTAGCACAGGCACACAGGGGCACTGTGAGAGCCAAGGTGCCTGGGCACTAAAGCACTATTAATCTGATCCCACTGCAAGTGTTTCCAGTCACAATGATGATTAGCTGCTGAGGAGCAGGACTAGCTCACACCATCACCCATCAAGATTCTCAATGCTGGTAACAAAGACTTCGCACATTATCCTTGTCTTCCACCACTGCACATGCAAAGATCTCCCTTCCAACAGGGCCATGGTCTCTATTGGTTATTGTAAAGCCCCCAAATCTACTACTTGCTTCTTGTTGAGCCTGCAGATATCTGGCCTCCAGTTTCTTTCTGTCCCCAGGATACTTCTCATGATTCCACCCAAAAACTCATCTACAAGGTGCGGGGATAGGAGCGAGTTCCATGCTGAAGTCCACTCTCTCTGTCATTCACATGCCAATTTGCTGTCAAAGCTGGAGAGTCCAATGGCAAAAGCCTGGAGGGCACACAGGGGGTAATTATAGTCCAGAGTGAACACATCTTCTGCTACACGACCAAACTGCATCACAATGTAGTCAGCTAGGGAGGCAAAGAGAGGGGGTCAGAAACTAGCTATTTCATACAGAGACTGGAGCAGTTCCAAATACACCTGGCTGGAGAGTCTATCCCATCTTCCCTCCTTACCAGAGTGGCTCAGAATCTGCTTTTGCAGAACAATAGTCCTGCTGACTTCCTTTACAGAGAAATCCCAGATCTATGCTTTGGCTGGGACAGCAATTCCCTATTACTCTCCTTTCTGTCTTCAGCATCTTGCTCATCCTGTATTCCTTGTGTAGGAGCAGTGTTCACAAATTCCCCTACCCCTAATGCAACAATGCTCTTTTCCTCATTGGATTGACAGACCCATCCCCCACCCCACTCTGGCACAAGCCTGAGCTCTTACAGTCATTCTCATGGACGATCTGGAAGTTCTTCACGGAGGCCTGAGTGACTCTGCCATGGAAATTCAAGACGTACGATTGAGTGTCATCGTTCCAGACTGGAGCCTTGTTGTGAAGCTCAATCAGGTTCTCCAGGCTTTTATTTTGCCATTTTGACAACAAGCTCTCATGCTCCTGCTCAAGAGAAAAAATATACTTGGTCATTGCCTCTCTCAAGTTAGGTTTAATCTGTAATAAGGATGTTAAATTATTAGTCAGATAATTGTGTATTTGATTCAATTTGTATCAACTATATCAGGGGTTCCCAAACTTTTTGACACGGGGACCAGTAAATCCATTCACGAGCTTTTGGAGGACCAGTAAAATTCATTTGCATATTCATTAAGCAAATGACGAATATGCAAATACATTGTTTTTGGTCCTCCCAAAGCCCCCAGGGCCAGCTTTAGCAAAGCTTTTGATACGGCCACCCACAACATTCTTACCAGCAAGTTAAGGGAATATGGATTGGAAAATGGACTGTAATCCAATAAAACCCTGCACCACCACATCGTGTATTGAAAAGGGCTCATTTATTTTCAGAAAGCTGACACCATTTTTGGAATTTTTTATCCATATTCTCATTCCGGATGGTGAATGCACCAGGTTCTCTCCATTCTGACACATTGTAGTGCCTTTAAACCTCACTGTCAGCAGTGGGGATATTTAAAAGGCACTGCTTTTAAATTTTTATTCAGGATCTGCGTGCACCCTGAACTGTCCCGCTCCCTGCTGGCTGATTCTCTCCCCGCTCCTCCGCCACCCTGGGCCAACCCCGCTGTCCCCGCCAGCCGATTCTCTCCCGATCTCTCCTGGCAAGCCCTGCTGCCCCCACCAGCCCTGCTTCCACCGGCTGGTTCCCCAGCCAGCCTCACTGCCCCCGCCAGCCGGTCCCCCCCCACAATCTCTCCTGGCCAGCCCCACTGCTCCCGCCCCCCCGGCCAGCCCTGCTTCTGCCAGCTGGTTCCCCTCCCCCACGATCTACCCTGGCCAGCCCCACTGCTCCCACCCCCCCGGCCAGCCCTGCTTCTGCCAGCCGGTTCCCCCTCCGCAGCCAGCCCTGCTTCCGCCGGCCAGTTCCCCTCCCTATCTCCCCCGGGCAGCTCCACTGCCCCGATCCTGCTTCCCTGCCGCCCATATCCAGTCCCCCCTCCTCCCTCCACAGCCAGCAATAAGAGCTCACCTGGTAACACTCACTATGCCTCTGCCATGAGCCTGAAACATACGGCTGCATCCGCCCAGCCCGGATAAGGGCTTAGGGAACCCGGCGCTGCACAGGCAGTCCGGGAGCCCGGAACACCCTGGCAGCCACGCTGAGGCCAGGTATTTTTTTCCCGCGGCCCAGTACCGGGCCGCGGCCCATAGTTTGGGAAACACTGAACTATATGATTAGTGGATAAGGACCACTCTACAGAGCTGCAGCAAGGGTAGCTCTAGGAGCCAGCTCGAGCTGGAACTGAGCAGTCTTGGCTTGTGCCAGGTCCAGGAGCCACCCGCACTGCAGCTCTGCATTTGAAATGTAGTAAAAGTCGTTGGGCTCTTACTACATTTAGAATGCAGAGGCGCATCATCCTGGACAATCGCAAGCTGGGACTTCTCGGTCCCAGCTGGCGCTGAGTCCAGCAGCCCCTGTTCGCAGCGGCCAGGGGATGCTGCTGGAGCAACCCCTGCGCATGGCCAGCCCAAGCCACCGTGAACAAGGGCTGCTTGGTGGTAGCAGCCCCTCTCTACAGGGAGGCGGGGGGGCCCAGCTCCCTGCTGGAGGCTGCTGCTGGAGTAGCCTCTGCCCATGGTGGGCAAAAGCTGCTTCTCAGCAGCCTCTCCTATCCACCCCGCCTCTGATAGAGGGCCCCCCCCCGGGGGGGGAGGGACAGGTGGCACTGCAGAGACAGTGCTGGGGGGAAATGGCTTTTAAACCGGCTCCCCCCAGTACCAGCTCCTGTCCCCCCACTTGCTGCCTCTCATAGAGGCAGCAAGGGGAGGGGGGAATGAATAGTCGATACTTCAGTCAACTGCTTAGTAACATCCCTACTCTGTAACCATGTGTATCACTGATCTAGTGAACAATAAACTCAACCCTGCTGAAATAAGATCCTGCGGGTATCATGGAGATATTTCCATACTTTCCCAGTCCTGAGGTTCTCTCTCCTGCTGGGCCCACTGCATGTCAATTCTAACCAGGAAAGAGAGTGAGAATACCTTCTCCTCCAGTTCTCAATGTACTGGCAGAAGTCTATTTCTAAGCCGCAGGAGCCTTCTCTCATGCAAGAAGGTAGGATGTTGCAGTGGAAAATTTAAAGGCTACAGTGGCCTACAGGTAAATATGAATTAAAGTGGACTCCATCCCCTGCTATTCTACCACATTTAGGCGTAGGTACACAACCACATGGAAATGTGAAGGGGGTAAACCAGCTGACTACATCTGAGAAGAACAGTAAATTTGGAGGAGATGCAAACAGTAGCAAGGACAAAGTGGCAAGGAAATATAATAAGTAGCAAAATGAACTTCAATCTGGAAAAATAAAAAAGCTATTCAAACTGAAGTTATTCCATGGAGGGAGATGCTTGGAAAGCAGTTGTTGGGGGAGGTCTGAGTGACGGATTAATTGATTTATGGTAAAGATTTGAGCAGGATGTGGTGATCTGTCTATTGCTTCTTGGGTTTGTTTGCTTTTAAAATAGGCCTACTATTTAATTGTGTCTCTGATTTTGTTTCTGTAAGGATGCCCATAGAACTTTGGGAACGGGCATCAACAAATTACATTTAGAAATGTCATTGGGGTCATGATTTAGAGATCAGTGGGCTCTACTTATTCAGGGGTGTCATGTTGCACACCACATAGATGATAATGAATCTATATGGGCTAAAGTTAGTCTCCCCCAAGGGAAATTGTAGAATCCTGATATAGAAGTAATTTAAAAATGGCCTGGAAAGTACAGTGTAGTGAAGAATCCCCCCCTAACTTCTGGAGGATGGGGTAGTTAGGATAGATAGGTCTTTTTCTTCTAATTTCTATGATTGCCAATAATTAACATTTGGATCACTAAGAGGTTAAAACTTTTTTCCTTGCTCCACTGGAATCTGACCCAGTTTCAAACGTACATTTCGTGGTTTGATTGGAATCCGCTTGTGGTTCATATTCATCCCTGGAATGATCACGGACATCTTCCTGGGACCCTTGAATCCTAGCACGTTGGTTTCCTAAAAGACAAGGAAATAAATTCTTTTCAGGAACTAAAGCACTGCCTCAACCAGGAGAGAGGATAATGAGATTGACCTGTCTACACTGGAATCAGAAACATGCTAGTTACATCTGTATTTAAATACTGTTGCAGCAGCACTGTTTCCTTGACTATGAGTGATATAATTCTTTTTCTCCTCCAAAACCACTTTAACCAAACTTTCAAATATAAGCCTAAAGCACGTTTAGGCTTACACAATTTGGCTAGTGTGGTTCTCAGACAATGAAGATGCTTTACATTTTTTAGGAGAAATATGCTAGATCTCTGCTAGCAATAAAGGTATAAACACGATTATAGACAGCATAACTCTGATTGTGTCTGTACTTTGTCAACTCTGCAAGGATCTTATTGTCTAAACGGACAATCTATTTAATTCTTCGGTTAGTCTATAAGGTGCCACAGGATTCCTCGCCGCTTTTGCAGATTCAGACTAACACGGCTACCCCTCTGATACTTGACACCATGCAAGGCACTGCATTTAGCCGTATGGAGTGGAAATCTATCAACCTCATGAAGAAACTTGCACAAGTACAAACAGATATCATCTTTCTCTCCAAATGCAAACAGATGGACATCATACCAAATGGACTGAAGGTGAAAAATCCATTGCTATCTACATACTGCACAGACTACAGTGAGAGATTATGCCATACACTATCTAAAAAACTGAGGAACCACCTGATCAGCATCCTGTACAGCAAACAGGGAAACATCAAAAAAGAGCTCTCCAATCTGGAGTCTCATAAAAAACCAACCTTCCCCACAAATGGACTTTACTAAAATAAGACAGGAGATCTACATTACACACTTCACATCTCTACAGAGGAAAAAGGACTGTAAGCTGTCTAAAATCCTTCCTGCCACATGGGGCCACAACAGTGGTACCCCTAACTCACCCAGCAATATCATCAATCTTTCCAACTACACACTCAGCCCGGCAGAAGAGTCTGCTCTATCGTGGGGACTCTCTTTTTGCCCCACCACCCCCACTAACATGATACAGGTCTGCGGTGATCTGGAAGCCTACTTTCGCCGTCTCCGTCTCAAGGAATACTTCCAACACAACACTGAACAGTGCACTGACACACAGATACCTTCCCACCAACAGCACAAGAAGAAGAACTCCACATGGACTCCTCCTGAGGGTTGAAATGACAGTCTGGACCTCTACATAGAATGCTTCCGCCGACATGCACAGGCAGAAATTGTGGAAAAACAGCATCGCTTGCCTGGTAACCTCAGTTGTGCAGAACGCAATGCCATCCACAGCCTCCGGAACAACTCTGACATTATAATCAAAGAGGCTGACAAAGGAGGTGCTGTTGTCATCATGAACAGGCCTGACTACCTAAAGGAGGCTGCCAGACAACTCTCCAATACCAAATTCTACAGGACTCTTTCCTCAGATCCCACTAAGGAATACACTAAGAAACTGCACCATCTGCTCAGGACACTCCCTACACAAGCACAAGAACAAATCGACACACCCTAAGAGCCCCGACCAGGGTTGTTCTATCTATTACCCAAGATCCACAAACCTGGAAATCCCGGACGCCCCATCATCTCGGGCATTGGCACTCTCACTGAAGGACTTTCTGGCTATGTGGACTCTCTACTCAGACCCTACGCCACCAGCACTCCCAGTTACCTCCGTGACACTACTGATTTCCTGAGAAAACTACAATGCATTGGTGATCTTCCAGAAAACACCATCCTAGCCACCATGGATGTGGAGGCTCTCTACACAAACATCCCACATGCAGATGGAATACAAGCTGTCAGGAACAGTATCCCTGATGATGCCACAGCACAACTGGTGGCTGAACTCTGCGAATTTATCCTCACACACAACTATTTCAGATTTGGTGACAATATATACCTCCAGACCAGTGGCACTGCTATGGGCACCCGCATGGCCCCACAATACGCCAACATTTTTATGGCTGACCTGGAACAACGCTTCCTCAGCTCTCGCCCACTTACGCCTTCTCTACCTATGCTACATCGATGACATCTTCATCATCTGGACCCATGGGAAGGAGACTCTGGAAGAATTTCACCACGATTTCAACAGCTTCCACCCCACCATCAACCTCAGCATGGACCAGTCTACACAGGAGGTCCATTTCCTGGACACCACGGTGCAAATAAGTGACGGTCACATAAACACCACCCTATACCGAAAGTCAACTGACCGCTATGCTTACCTGCATGCCTCCAGCTTCCATCCCGGATCCATTGTTTACATTGTTCCACACGATCCATTGTTTACAGCCAAGCACTGAGGTACAACCGCATATGCTCCAACCCCTCAGACAGAGACCTACACCTACAAGATCTTCAACAAGCATTCTGTAAACTACGATACCCACACGAGGAAGTGAGGAGACAGATTGACAGAGCCAGACATGTACCCAGAAGCCTCCTGCTATGGGACAAGCCCAAGAAAGAAACCAACAGAACACCACTGGCCATCACCTACAGTCCTCAGCTAAAACCTCTCCAACGCATCATTAGTGATCTACAACCCATCCTGGACAATGATCCTCGCTCACAGGCCTTGGGAGGCAGGCCAGTCCTTGCCCACAGACAACCCGCCAACCTGAAGCATATTCTCACCAGCAACTACACACCGCACCATAATAACTCTAACTCAGGAACCAATCCATGCAACAAACCTCAGTGCCAACTCTGCCCACATATATACACCAGCAACACCATCACAGGACCTAACCAGATCAGCCATACTGTCACTGGTTCATTCTCCTGCACATCTACTAACGTAATATATGCCATCATGTGCCAACAATGCCCCACTGCTATATACATCGCCAAACTGGACAGTCCCTACGTAAAAGAATAAATGGACACAAATCAGATATTAGGAATGGCAACATACAAAAACCTGTAGGGGAACACTTCAATCTCCCTGGACACACAATTGCAGATCTAAAGGTAGCCATCCTGCAGCAAAAACTTCAGGACCAGACTTCAAAGAGAAACTGCTGAGCTACAGTTCATCTTCAAGTTTGACACAATCAACTCAGGATTAAACAAAGACTGTGAATGGCTAGCTAACTACAAAAGCAGCTTCTCCTCTCTTGCAATTCACACCTCCAGATCAGCTACTAGAAGTGGGCCTCATCCTCCCTGATTGGATCCACCTCGTCATCTCCAGCCTGATTCTGGCCTGCATATTTATACCTGCCTCTGGAAATTTCCACTACATGCATCTGACGAAGTGGGTCTTTGCCCACGAAAGCTTATGCTCCAACACTTCGGTTAGTCTATAAGGTGCCACGCCGCTTTTGCAGATTCAGACTAACACGGCTACCTCTCTGATATTTAATTCTTGTTAGCTTTTGTTTTATTTTTAAGGCTATATTTAGAATTTTCTCCCAAACTGGGCTGAACTGGTGGGTTTGCTCACAGGCACGTCCAGTATCTTTCTAAAGGACATAGAGGAAAACTTAGGCTAGTTGTTATGGAAGTGCTTCCTGATCTCCTTAGTAGGCCCTGCCATTGGGTCTGTGGTGCTGGATCCTCTGGGACCAGAATCAGCCTTTGCAGCAGGAGGCATACTTCTTGCTGATTCAGGATGACATATAGGGAGAGATGCCTCATGGCCATCCATGAGGTACGTATGGAGGTGAAAAGCCAGTACGTCTCAGGTATGGCTGGGGAAGGACTGACAAATACTGCACCAATCTGTGATGTGAGCCTGTCGCAAGCACTAGATACAGAATTGGTGGTCATCAAGATTGCAGGCAGAAGATACAGAGTTTGAAGCTTGGGGTTCTGGGCACAGTCTAGTACCCGAGTGGGGAAGAATGGAGGAGACCCCTGGAGCCTTAAAACTATTAAAACTACCAAAACTACTAAACCTATTAAGACTACTAAAACCACAAACTATTTACAGCTAACACTATTGTTTTTCAGAAAAAACATCAGAGCTGAAGACACTAAGCTTCCGACCTGGACCATGTGGCAATGAGTAGGAAGGGAAGAGGTGGTTAGTCAGTCCTGCCCTTAATCACCGTGTTTGGGTATATGAGGTGAATTGGGACACACATGCACACCAACAGATGCTACTTTCAAATTCTGTGACTCCAGGCACGTGGTACACATGTGTAATCCACAATGGAGTACGATAGGTACCATTACTTGAAGAAGAAACAGACTTCCTTGGTCTTCTAGTCAGCAACTGCTTAATACTTTTAGCCAAAAATCTATCTTAAAGGCTATTTCAATTTTATTCCAACAAGATGTCTCCTTAAAGTTCCTAGCACATATGATAAAAATGAGGTATAACTTTAATAGTAGTTATATAGCTTCCCCTAACATCCTATTACATTTTACTGCTATAGACTACAGATCAATGATTCCCAAACTTTTTACCTTGCACCCTCCCTTTACCTCTGTCCTCACCCTCTCCTTTCCCTTGGAAGTGGCACCAGGGACATGGATGGGATAAAAGGGCAGAAGCTGGGGCCATAGCTGGGGGCAGGAGCAGAAGCAAAAGTGGAGCCTTGGCTGGAGGTGGAAACCAGCAGCCGGATCCCTGCATACAGGGCCACCATCCAAGGCTGACGCCAGGAACGGAGCTGTGTGGTGCTCTTTTCCCACCAACAGTGGGGAATGGCTCAGGCTCCAACTGTGCCTCCTGAATATTCTTCCACATCCCCCATGTGGGGCACACCCCACAAACTGGGGATCTCTGCTGTAGGTCCTTGGAGCTGGAACTTGTCTTATTCCATCTCAAGTCTTTCTGAGAAAAGATCAGTAGAATAGGATAATGATTTTACCTGTATATAGTAAACATTTTACAAGCTTGAATTGCTCATTGTACATACAGAAACATCACGTCATCACTATTAACACAAAGCTACCTTTTGGGTGACACATTATGCTTATTTTAACAGCTCACAGAAACACTACATAATATTTTAGGATTGGAAAAGATGAATCCTGTATCCAATGGAAACTCCAGGGGACACTAGGATTACAAGAGTAGAAACTGGACAGAACTGGAGATAACATACCTGATCTCTTGTTAATCTTCCATTGAAATCTTGAAGAACCATAAATAATCAAGATCTTGTTTTTATGACTTTACTGCAAGTCCTCCGGCAGTCCAAAGCCCCTTATAATTATCCTGTTGTACTGATACAGTGCTGATGAATTTAGAAAACCCACTGCTGAATCACTAACACATTCTGAAGCTCCCTGAAGTTCCCCTGCAGGCTTCCAGTTCTAATACTGACCCAATGTGGCTTGAAAGTCCTGACAAAACCTCCACCAAAGTGATTGTAACTGCAGGATGTGTGCCATCCCCAAAGCCTGGGTTGAAATGATTCAGGAGCTTGGGGAAGGGGACAAAAGGAAAAGGAACTTACATAACAAATGGCTGCAAGCTCCTGTCGTGTATGGACCTTTTCTACTAGCCCCTGAGCCTTTACTGGGCTAACTCCATGATCATAGACAGTAAACTTCGTTCCCATAAGGTTGGACCTAGAATTAGGAAATAGAGAGTCAGTGAGATGTTCGCCTTTCCCCCGACGAGGGTCTAAGTGACATAATTACACTGTATCGGCCCATCTGGGGTTTCCCCTCAGCAGCACAGTAAACCGCTCTAATGAAAGTCTCTGTTATGCTGAGCCCAAAACCTGAACTAGAAAAAAAATTAAACCAGGACTCCTCAAATAAATGGCAACAGTTCTCTCTCTGAAACAGATACTGGTACCAAAGTGATAGCCAGAATGAATCAAAAAAAGAGATCACATTCCTCCAACTTCTCTTGCAGTACACAAACATAGAAACTTTACACATCTCAACAGCTTTTATCTGTGGCTCTCACCTGAGTTTTCCAATGAAGCTTTCCCCTTCCCGGGATAAATCTGTTGGGTCAATTGAAATGAGATAATTGGATGTTTTGCTCTTTTTCCGTTTTCTCCCTGCAAGAAGGAAGGTCTGCAAACACAAAACTTTAGTCACGACAAAAAGCTCTGGAAGAGCCCAGAGGTACAGCATAACTTTTGCCCTCCCACTGCCCCTATCAGATTCCTCTGCCCATTAGCTCCCACCCACTCTGTCAGACTCCCTCTTGCTATCCCTATGTCACTTCCATTCCACTAACTTTTCTCTCCTGCCAATGAGCAAACAGCCCCAAATCTTGGCTGCCTTGAGCCCACCCAGTGGCTCAGACTGTAAGCACCTTTCCATTCTAGTTTTTAACCAGATACTCATCCCTCTGCTCTTCTTTTACTGCTGCTTTAGCTCACCTTCTTTATGCTATTGTTTCCACACCTCCCAACAGCTGCCTTAGTACCATGCCCAGATACAGACCTTCACCCCATCTTCTTTTCAAAAGCTTTCTCAGCTCCTTGTTCCTTTCCCATTTAAGCACTGCTCCACAACACATCTAAAGGTTTTGCACTAGAAGTTTAGTAGCCCAGGGCTGGAGACCATGTGCTGGTCCCAATACCTTTCTGTTGTCATCCCTTTCGAGGTGCATGTAGTAGGTGGGGAAGAGACCTCGGTCCATTCCTTTCTTATCTCTAGTGATTCGACACTTCACTGTAATGCCACGGGGAGCAGGGCGTAATGCAAACTCCTCCAAGTTCTCCACTTCTCCCAGCTGAGCATCTGTCTCTGGGGAAGCAGTGCAGGAAGCACCTCTTTCCTGTGGGAAGACCTATCCCATTAGCAAAATGAAATCAGGGCAGAGGCCCTTGTAACCTAAGAGATGAATAGCATACAGGGTAGGAGATCCCCATATCACCAGAGGGCAATGATCTATTGGGGAAGGGAAGCTGGATCAGAGAAAGAGAAAGGAGAAATTGGTCTAGAGTCCACAATAACTAGAGGACAGAATGGCTTGCTGGGGAGAGGACCCAGGATGAAAAGCTGTAATATTCAAAGGGCGGAATGTCCCTTTTAGCACAACATTTACCTCTAAGCTAAGCTTAAAATGTATTGTATAAAAAACAAAAATTAATAAAAGATTGTATGAGAAATAGCACTTTCGGGTCAGTCTGGATCTTGGATTGGGACAGGCTGGGGAAAACTATGGGACAATGGGCTAAAACCGTCAGTGTGTTTATGCTGGCTCAGTCTGTATCTATAGTGGAATTAGATCTCCACATAGCACGAGTGAGCAGTGACTAGAGGAACAGTGACAATGATAAAGGTGCAGAAAGTGCAGCTCAACAAAGGGGCACAGATGGCAGTGGAAGTTAGTGGAGGACTGGATGTAAGGTACAGAAGTCAACACCATGGCTTCCCTCTGGATTCAGGTTTGAGCAGGTTGGCTACAGTTCGGGGATTGGAACTAGCATGTTTTAACACTGAGGTGCTTTACTAGGTTGTTTGCTCCTCTAACAGCCAGAGCTTGGGGCCAGCCAACCTTGTTCATTAATTAAGTGCAGCTAAGGAGGGGAATCACATGTTTCCTACAGCCAGGTTGTCAGTAAGGAAGGAGAAGCAAGGGAACAGGAGCATCAAGGAGTTCCCTGGAAGATGCTGCCACAGTCCCCTAAGAGAGGAGGCTGAAAGAACCTGCTGCAGAAGAAAGGAGCCTCCAAGGAGAAAGTCCTGAGAGACAGTGCTCAGCCAAAAGAGCAAGGAAGAATCAGGCAGTGACAGACAGACAAAAGAGAAAAAGCCCCTCAGAGGTGTAGTCTTGGGTGGATTGAGGACTATTTCTGTATCTTTTTGTTTGTTTGTTTGTTTGTTTTGCATATGTCTGGAAAATAAAACTGTGCCTGGAAAGAGACTTTGATTGTGGGAGTGAGTCCCTTGTGGGCTGATACAAGTCAGCACCTTACATGTGGGCATTAGAAGGCATGGTCTGACACTTACTGTCGCAGATTTCTGGCTGGCTGCAGAATTAGGCCTCTCAGATTCAGAATATGGAGAATGAGATCCTGACCTCTTTCCAGCTTCTTCCTCCTCTTCTGTGTCCTCATCAAAATTCAAACTGCCTGAGATCCCTGTCAAAATGCAGGACCAAGCAGGTGTCATGAATGCACAGCATCACCAATTCACATGATACTCAGTTACCTTCTCTGCTTTGATCCTCACTTTAACCCACAACATACCTGCAATGACTAGTTACATGGGAAAGTAATATTAGGGTAGTAATGATGCCCTTTTAGCTGACTTTAAAGTCTAAAGCTATGCACCTAAATCCTTATTTCCACATCTCTGAAAATCAGCTCACTTATTTAGATACCAAAATGGGAACTCAGTAGCCTAATTCCAGACCCCTATGTTATATAAATTTATTTTTACATATTTCTATGTACATGATGCTCCTTGCATATTAACATTTAAATGTACATGATACTCCTTGTTGTAGTTTGTAAGACCGAGTGTCTCACAAACATTACTGAATGAATCCTTATATTCCTAATGTGAGTTTTCTTCTCGCGGAATATTGCTTTTCTGAGCATAGTGACACTTTAGTGAAATGAGTAAGAAGCTGTCTAATAAATACACATGACGGATGATCTGTCAATGCCTATGAATGAGGCAGTACTTGTGGTGTTGGGTTTTCTTTCTAGATGGTACCCTCTAAAACTGTTCTACAAAGTCCTCCTCAGTAAATGGACTTGAGAGATGTGAAGGTTCCAAGACAGAACCCTGTAAGAGACCTCAGAGTCAGAAATACCATCCCCTAGGCTAAAACGGTGGGTCCAGGGGCACTGATGCCAGTACCAAGTGTTGGAAGTCAGGTTTCAGCTGTCAGTGCAGTACCCAAGAGAGAACTCTAGTAGAGTTCCTTAGTAGGGGAGACCTGGGTTTGTCCAAAATGAGAAGATATTCAATGGAAAAGAATCTCAAGGGTAGTAGAGAGCTATGATAACCTGTGGTCCTTGAGCTGGCCTGTGGACTAGTGCCCAGGAAGAATTGGTGCATGCAGTACTGGAGACGTTGACAAAGAAGCTTCTTTGACATTGGAGCTGTAAGATATGATGGCACCAGAGTACAGGCAGAAGTCCTGTGTACATCAAGGTGCTGAGAAGTATTGGATGATACTGATTTAGGAGCCAATATCTATGCATGGAAGACTTCTCTGCACACAATTCCTTATGTGGTACTGAAGCTTTGCTACCAATTTCACTCTGAGTCTCCAAGTGAAACTGGCACCAAGGTGTCAGTACCACGTAAAAAGAGTTCTAGATTATTCCTTAGGGGACTCAGGGTCTCCCATGACTGAGATTTATGGGGTGACATACCATTTGTCTTTGTTTCCCTGAAAAGCGAAAGAGTTCTTTTCTTAGAAGTCGCTGTCTCTGGGGCTGTTCTCAAGTCACTGGAGCTGCCTAAGCTGCTGAAGCCAATGGGCAAGTGGGGAAGCAGACCCCTCAAAAGTTAAGAAGCATTCCATTAAACAAGGTTCTCTGTCTTTTCTACACTTGTCTTTAAACCTTGAGAAGACGTTGCCTTTTGATGGGAAGCAGGTCTCTCTGAGACACCAGAGACAACAAATTCCTGTTGCTATGGGGAAAAACCTGTGGGAAGGGCTTAAACCATAGTATCTTTAGCTTAATTTGGTGCAGTGCACTAAACCAGAAGTCCTGAAAGCTGGTGGGGAAGCGAGCGACACCCCTCCCTTTTGAAACCATAACTGTTCTGAAATTACATAAAAATAATGAAATAAATTAAATACATAACTAAACACAATAAAGATTAATTCACAATAACTGAGAAAAGTGGGAAGCTGTGGAACAGCAGACACCAAGTTTTGAGAAGTTTCTAGCCACAGATGAGTTGAGAAATAAATGAGTCGCAGTGGGTCCACAGCTCCCTACATGACAGCATGAGGAGCTGTTCTGCACATGCTCAGGTCTGCAGACACTGCTAGATAATTTCCAGTCAACAGTACACAGCACCCACAGGGCATATACTTGAAGAACTGAGAAGGAACTTCTATAAGCTTCGTAGGACTCATACTTGGAGAATCGCACCACTTTGTTTTGTGATCATATGTGATTTCCCCTGGTAAGCAGGTTTAGAAGTGAGAAGTACAGTAGTACATGATTTTATTGAGTCTGTTGCATTCTTCCCTACAAATCAATATTAAACTAGTGTCCCAAAATGGTATTGTACATACAGGGCATTTTGGATGAGATATAAAGCTAAATTCCTGACCACTTGCAATAAGCATCTTTTGAAAGAGGAAAGGCATTAACCCTGCTGTTCTGGCCAATTCTAATCTGCGTATTTATATTCTGCCTCCCTGAATTTCTATCAGATATTCTCTCTTTTCCTTTCGTAACTCTTGTGTAATGTTTCTGTTCATTGGTAAACAACTGTTGCTTCGAAATGGTGGATGAAACGATCCCTACAAATTAAACTGTAGGTTAAGTCCTTTGAGAATCTTTTAGATGAGAAGTACGACAAGGCAATGTGAACTATGTGTTGAATTACATAGTATTCATTTTTATTTCACTTCAAAAAGTTTAGACAGCACACAACTAATAGACTTCATGCAGTACTGGCAGGGACGTGATACACTTGGCAGTAGTGGACACTCTGATGCAAAATTGTTCAACAGGACACAGTACTTAACAATAAAGCTTTACGAATACTTTCTATAACAACTGTTTGGGATATCCTCTGAGTCAGAAAGGGCACCTTTCCTGCAGGTCTCCTGAACAGTTAAGTAATTACTGCACTGTTGGCTGTGGAGATTTCTAATAACTAAGAACTATATTGTGTTGTTGCAATATTAACAAATAGATACATGGAATAAAAATGTCCTGGATTCTGGCAAACCCAAGAGTGGCAATTTGTGATGACTTCTTTTGGAAAGACCAGAAATTATTCTGTAATCTTTCAAAACGTGTTAGTTATATGCCAGTTACTATTAGCATCTCAATGACTGTTACTCATCTGCCAATGTGTGTTCTAGAAATTGCTGGCTGCCTTTGTGTATGGAAGCTCACATAAACAATTGTATTATGAGATATTTCATCATAATTTTTAGCTTTCTAATTAAATAAAAAAATAAAATTATGAACTAGAAAAACCCTTTCAGAGATTCCTATCCAAATCTTCCATATAGCCAACTCTCACCTCGTTTCTGTAGAATTTCTTGCAGATCTGGCTTGGCAGCTGTGTCTATCAGGGTCTCTTCATCATTGTCCTGATCTGCATCATCTTCTGTTGTGGATGATCCTACAGAGAGGATTTGGAGTTTGGTCCCCAAGTCTTGTACTTCTGGCTTCAGGAAGGCAGCTGGGCCGTCAATGCCTGCAGGCAAAACTGAAACTGAATGAAGAAATCTCACTCCTTTTGTACCTGGCTGACTGTGCTAAACATCACAAGACGACATCTAATTTCACCTCTCCTTGTCAAACACCCTTTTAGAGCACTGATGCATCCGAGTGCCCAGACATTTTCCAGAAGGGGAAAAAATGATTTCACAAAAAAGCACTTTACAGGATTATGGGTCAGGAGACCTAAATTCTAAATATGGCTCTGACACAGACTTTCTGTGCTACCTTGAGAAAGTCACTTTCACCTCTCCAAACCGTCTCTAGATGAGGATAATTATACTCTATATTTTCACAAGGTGTTGTGAGTTTCAATTAATTTATGTTTGCAAAGCATATTGAAATACCTAGATTTATTTTATTTATGGGCAATCATCTTAAGCCTTTCCTGTCCACAGTAGTCATGTTCTTTCTTAATCACCTTGATGATACGCTATAAATACTGTTATGTAAGTCACAGTAAACTAGGGGAGTGTGTCTGCAGCTATAGGCAAGATGACAAAATATATGTGGCAGCCATCTGGATTTCTAGTGGAATCAACATACATAAGGTTAACCATACAAAGCAGCTGTGACAGTGCTGTTTTTGCCACAGACACTTTATACAGAGAGTGCCCTATGTACCTGGGATATAGGAGAGTAAAGATTGTTTGGGGTACCTTAACTCTGCATTTCCAAACCATCTAGAATTTAAGTGCAGTCTTTGATTTGGATTTCTTAGCTTTCTGCTGGTTTTGCATTTTAAAACTGCAGCCTTTTACTCAGGTGTTTTACCTTTGGGTTACTGACACATTTACAACCTTTACTCTATCTTAAAGATTTTTGGTCTGAAAATACATAAGTAGCTTCAAGGATGGGGAAGGTATCCAATTTACATCTCTCTTTCCTCTGACTTCTATAGTATCTAGTTTCCTGATATCTAGTTTCTCTGACCAGAAAGTTTCTCTCACAATCTGCTTTCTCCCAGTTAAGTCTAAGTGTGCTATCAGCCCACCAAATGCTACAGCTAAAGTCCCATCTCACTGCTCTCCCAATCTGCAGCCACTGATCGCTGGAACATGACAGACATTTAAAGAGATGAGATGTCAGAAGACACAATACATTTCTAGGAACTACCACTAAAAAGTTCAGTATGAACTTTTTTAGATCTTGGTATCCATATGTGTATCACAGCACCCCAAGGCACACCCTGCTACCTCCTAATAGCAAGAATTCTGACCTCATGCAAGAATTCTGACTCTCATGGTACCTTTTCATATACTTTCACAAAATTACGGGACTTTCACTGTCACCTCCTATTCCTCATCATGTGTGGGGCTCCCTGGGCTATGAGCTCATCAATGCCCCCTGCTGTGTTACCGTCTCCAATGGTTCTTGCCTCTATTTCACTCATGCTATGAGACCACAGAACTCTTGCCACTGGTTAGAGTTGCTTTCACAGTGCTAATGGCTTTCCTTACTACCAACAGTTTGCTTTATGTTGCTGTCAGCTCTCTGCTGTGTGCAGGGCCCACTATCTCAAAATTTATCTTCTTGCCATGCAGCAAAACCTAAATCTAATGGAACCTGCCTGCATGTCACAGGGACAAGAATCTGAAAAACTTCTCTCACTCAGCATTTGGATTTGTATTTCATCCTAATTACAAGTGAATTAGCAGGATAGAGGAGAGAAATTCCAGGACTTAGAAGAAAGAGAATGAAAAAAATCTCTGCCACCAGCAGAGGGCAGTTTACTCCCTTAGATTGTCAATAGGAATTGGGCTGTGGCAGAAACCCATTGTGTACAAACACCAGCAGAGTCAGAGGAAAGTAAGAAAGCTAAATTCACTGTTCATCAACCTCTGTACTGCCTTCCCCTTCCAAATCAGTCTGTCACAGCAATTTTTAAGAGTTCTGTCTTGAAAGACAGTGCATATTGCTGCTGGTCATTTATTCCCTGTCCTCCTTTTCTTTTTCCTCTTCAGAAACATCCAGTGAACCTCTCTCCTGCTTCAGATTTATAGCTCCCTACATTTCTGGGAAATCTATTAAAGTGCCCAGGAGGTGAGGAAACTAAACAGTTCCACATATACTTCCGTTCAGCCAGATAGAGTTGGACCAAAACCAAGGAGAAGTCTTTCAGAGGTGGATGGATTTTCCCAGTCTAATTCGCTAATCTGTCACTAGAGTCCAGTTCTGGTTGATAGTTTTTAATAGCGCAATGCTGCTTAGCAGCGAGATGAGGGACAAGAAACAAGTGAATAATGTACTGCTGCTCTTCTTTTGTACCCAACAAAATCATTAACCCCTTTAGTTTCTCACCCACTCATTCCCCTAGGGAATGTAAATTTGACCATCTCAAAAGTAAAAACAAATTAGCATTATTAGCAATGTCTGTTGATAAGGATGACTACGCACCATGCAGGACAACATCACTGTGAAAAGGGGTGAGTGTCTCCACTAAGGGAGTCTGCTCCTCACACCCTTTGGGCTTTGATTTTCGCAGCTTTGCTTCTGGATTTGGTTGCACCATCAAGGGTTCAAGACGTTTCTTCCTCTGCTTCTTCTCCAGAAGAGCTCTCTGTAAGAGAAACAAAGGATATGAAGTATGGATGTACAGCCCCACCACCAGAGAGTAGGAGGCAATGCACAGTCCCTTGCCATTGGTAACAAACTATTTTATACTAGAACCACTGGGATGTCTGAAAAGCTCTGGTGGGCTCTGATAAGACCCTCACACTTCAGAATGATTCCATTATGCAGTGACTCTGGAGTGAGGCACCCACTTGGATGCTCAGATTCCACTGCTGGCAGCAAGGGGTCAAGACACCATCTTAGACTTCAGCCTAATCCTTGGCCATCAGCAACCTTTTGTCTTTGTATCCAATATAAACTGTCACAGCTCTTTAATTCACACTGAGTTAAATTTAGAAAGTTCATTCAGAATTTACTATGAAGCATTTCACAAACTAGAATCATTAATACAGAACATGTCTCATGGTTTTATTAATCACTGTCCATAACTTACCTATTTAAAACTGAGTGATAGGATAGAAATAATGACCCATCAGAACCCTCCAGCCTCTCTACCGTAGCTCTGATACCATGACTAAACAGTCTTCCTTTTTGAATAACATCTTCATTTGCCAAATGTGTAATAGCACAGATATACTTCTTGGAGTTTAATTTGAAATTAGTGTATTTATGCAATATTACTTTTGCATGGTTAACAATTAAAACATTTATCGCAAAATCTTAACACAGATTGCTCTTTCTAACCATATTTGAGAACTTGACCCAAGAGCAAGCTGGAATAAAATGTTTCTAAGAAATATACTGTTTTGAATGAAAAAGATGTTGATAAGAAAACAACTCAGATGAAAGGAAGGGAGAAAGATTCGGGCAAAAATTGATTTGGATGGGTGGGACTCTACATGGGAAAGGGGATATATATACACACACATCTTCAATTTGTGTTACTCAAACAGAATTTTTTTAAATAAACTACTACTATATGGATAGCATTTGACACCAGTTAAGATATCTCATATTTTTGCTACTAGAGAGGTGCTCTGTTGGAGAGATTGCAAGAAAAGGAGAACAGAGTTGCACATGTTGTATTTGTATCCAGGAATTAAATGCTTCAGGGAAGGAATTATTAAATAAATTCATCTGATGACAAAGTGCCAGCTCTCTAGCTATCCCCTGACCTGCTATCTTAATACCTAGAGTGAAGGATCTACATTTTAAACAGAATGACAAATTCATTTATTTTATTGTTAGGAGCTAGACTTCGCATTGCACATTACCAGAAAAATGTAAACTGCTCCCTCCTATGGTACTGTGGTATAATAAAATACGGACTGTTCTTGTAATGGGAAAGCTTCCACTCCAAGTAAGTGCTAAAAAAAGAATGGGTGTTTAGAAATGTGTTCATCCTCTTAAATGTACTCAGAGGAGGAGGGCTCTCCAGTCAGCAAATCTCCAGAAACTTTAGCCAGGTTCTTTAAATATTAACCTGATGCGAAAATAAGTAAAGTGCTATACAGGCAGTCCCCGGTTTATGTGGATCCGACTTATGTTGGATCCCTACTTACAAACGGGGTGAGGGAACCGCACTAGCTGCGCCCCAGCAGACCGCCGAGACGCGCCGGGGTGGTCCCGCCGCCCGCGTCCTCCGCGGCGAGAAAAGCCGCTCCGCGTCTCCCTGGTCTGCTGGGGCCCCCAGCAGACCAGGAGATGCGGAGCAAAGCCGCGGAGGACGGGGCGGCGGGACACGGCGCGCCTCGCGGCGGCGCGCCTCCCGTCTGCTGGGCGCAGACCAGCTGCGCTAAGGGCGAGAAAGCCTGGTCTGCTGGGTGCAGCTGCGCCTCCCTCCCCAGCAGACCAGGCTTTTCTCGCCGACGCCTGGGGTAGAGCAGCTGGGGGGCTGCCGGGTTGGTCCCACAGCGCCGAGGTGCGGCGCTACTGGACCAACCCAGCAGCACCCAGCTGCTCTGCCCCAGGCGTCCCAAGTCAGCCGCTGCTGAAACTGACCAGCGGCTGACTACAGGAAGCCCGAGGCAGAGCTGCTCTGCCCGGGCTTCCTGGAATCAGCCGCTGGTCAGTTTCAGCAGCGGCTGACTTGGGCGCCTGGGGCAGAGCAGCTGGGGTGCTGCCGGGTTGGTCCAGTAGCGCCGAGGAGCGCGCTGCGGGACCAACCCAGCAGCACCCCAGCTGCTCTGCCCCAGGCGCCCCCAAGAACAGCTGGGTGCTGCCGGGTTGGTCCCGCTGCGCCAAGGGTAGGCGCTACCAGACCAACCCAGCACACTCCAGCTGCTCTGTCCCAGGCGTGTCCGATTCAGCCGCTGCTGGTCAGTTTCAACAGCGGCTGAATCTGGACGCCTGGGACAGAGCAGCTGGGGCGCTGCCGGGTTGGTCCCGCAGCGCCGCACCTCGGCGCTGCGGGGACCAACCTGGCAGCACCCCAGCTGCTCTACCCTAGGTGTCACCAAGTCAGCTGCTGCTGAAACTGATCAGCGGCTGATTCCAGGAAGCCAGGGGCAAAGCAGCTCTGCCTCGGGCTTCCTGTAGTCAGCCGCTGGTCAGTTTCAGCAGCGGCTGAATCGGGGACACCTGGGGTACAACATGTACCAGTTCCAACTTACATACAAATTCAACTTAAGAACAAACCTATAGTCCCTATCTTGTACGTAACCCGGGGACTGCCTGTATAGGTGTAGACTGTTAACATGCTATTGCAACTTTTGCTTAGTAAAAAGTTCAAAACAAGAAAAAAAAAAAACACACGCACATCACAAAATGCCAAAGTTAAGTTTGAAAATACATGTCTCTCCCAGTTTTCAATTACACTGGTGCATACTGTTTCTCAAATCCTTGACCAGAACTCCCTCTTCCAAATGACATTACTATTACACTCAGAGATATCATTATGATTCAGCAAAACAAGTTAGGACTTACACAGGAAATGGACTTTTTGATAGGAGCTGGCCTCCCCAGAGAACTCAACTGACAGTTCCCAGACACTGGGGTCATGGATAAGACACTAGTGAAGGAGTAGGAGTTACAGGGTGAGTCAAGGGTGTTTCAGTCATGTGTGTTGAGCTAAAGTGAATGACAGAGAACTTGATATACCAACAATAAACAGTCCTGTGGCACCTTAGAGACTAACAAATATATCATGAGCTTTTGTGGGTAAAACTCGAAACATCATGATATAACGGATATTACTTGAGACCTTAACTGTAGTAATGTTTGGAGTTTTTGTAAATTAAAGGGAAAATGTACATGTTTTATTTACATGATTGTATAGGACAGGGGGATGGGAGAGGAGAACTCAAGGCAGAGGTTAGGGTGTGGGGGAGGCTCAGACATGTAGAGGGGGTGCAGAGGGAAGGGCAGGGAGTGGGAGGTGCAGACTCAGGGGCAGGGCGCCCAGGACAGAGGGCTGGGAGGCCCGAGTGAGGGGAGCTTACCGGGGCCACTCTGGGGCGGCAAGAATGGTACTACTGTGGCAGCAGCTCATCCTATGGGGCCGTGGCAGCTAGGGTTACCAGATGATTTTTAAAAAAATACCGGACAAAGATGGGAGGGGACGGACCAGCTGGGAGAGGAGTGGCACTGGCCGGGAGGAGGTCGGGGGGAGTGGGACTGCCCGGGGAACCGGCCAGCAGGGAGCAGGGCTGGCCTGGGTGCACGCAGATCCTCGGGTGCTGTCCGTCCCACGCACGGTCCCGGTGGGGCACACAGGCGAGTCCAGCCCTGGGGATTCCATCCCACCCCGGCTCTGCCCCCATTTCCCTCCTCTCTACTGTGTAGTTGTGTACTGCCTGGCTGATACACGCTCACGCAGTGTGAGCATGTCTACCAACCAGGCAGTACGCAACTATGTACTGATACTCATGATAATAATAAAACTTACTTAATTAGAAAATACCGGACATTTATATGTCCGGTATTTTCTCAATTTGTTTCCTGGACAGAAAGCTCAAATACCAGACTGTCCGGTTCAAAACCGGACACCTGGCAACCCTAGTGGCAGCACTCTCCAGACAGCAGCTCCTCATGCAGGGCTGGGGCTGCATTGGCGGGGAGGAAGGAGCAAGGCTCAGAGGGATGGTCTCGGCTTCCAGCCCCAGCCTCCTGACCTGCAGCCTGTCTGGGGAGGGAAGGTTGGGTGAGGCTCTGAGGGCGGGCTCCAGCCTCCAGCAGTCCCCCTGCAGCCTCTTTGCCAGAGTTGTTGACTTGAGTTCCACGACTTGAACTCGAGTCCGATTTAAGTCGCCTAGGTGACTCGACTTGAGACGCGACTTGGGTTCATTGTTTGTGACTTGAGCCTTGAGTTGAGACTTGCTAATTCTGTTAAATTGACTTGGTGAAAAAACTGTCCAAAAATACCGATATTGATGGCTTGTACAAAAGTGACTTGACATTTTTTACTTAAGACTTGAGACTCGACTTGGGACTTGAACTGTAGTGACTTGAGACTCGACTTGGACTTGACAATGACGACTTGAAGACAACACTGCTCTTTGCACAGGGGGTGCAGGATTTGAGGGCTGCCCCCGGCCTGTAACAGCTCCTCACAGCCTACAGGCTGTCCATGGGGGGTGGCAGGCTCCGGGGGCCGATTCAGGCTTCCAGGGTCCTCCCATGGCCTGCAGGTTGTGGGTAGGGGAGGGTCAGGGTCCCAGAGCTGGTCCCTGCCTCCAACGCCTCCTCTCCATGTCCTGCAGCCTATCCAGGAAGGGGTGAAATTTGGGGGGCTGGCCCCAGCCTCCAGTAGGCCCCCTGTTGCCTGCAGCCTGTCTGGAGGGGCTAGCCTGTGGGGACACCTCAGCCTCCAGCAGCCCCCCCCCCAATTTCCTGCAGCCTGTAAGGGGGGGGGGGGGACAAGGCTCTGAGGGCCTGCCCTACCCTTCACCTCCTCCTCCCCACTCCAGCCTGCACTGCCTGCAGACAGGGCAGGCTCAGAGGCCAGTCCAGGCCTCCAGCGGCAGCCCCCCCATATTCTGTAGCCTGTCAGGGGAAGAGGAGGGCTGAGGCCAAGGCCTGGGAGGGGGGCAAAGGGTTTGGGGCAGGGGGTCTATTTACTGGTGTGCTCACAGGCACGATGGTGGAACCCTAGCCCTGCTGGTCATGCCCTTGGTGATGCGTCTGCCCTCAGTGGACACCCTGTATATAGCTCTCCCCTGTGGGTGCACTGCCCTTTATATCATGTCCCTTGGAAGAGCAGCCTCTCCCTTTGCATGTTATGGAAAACTGTACTTTTCTCAGGGCTTTGGATTCTTCTTGGCACAACCAAACCCTGACCTTGCTTTAAGTTAGGAGAAGAGGAAGCTGCACACTAAATTTGGTGGCCGTAGCTCTTACTGTTTAGGAGGAGTTCCTGAACAAACAGACTTGCAGACAGACACATTTTTTTTATATTTTAAAATATATAAAATAGATTTGTTAGCCTTTAAGGTGCCACAGGACTGCTCGTTGTTTTTAAACGTTACACATTAACACGGCTACCCCTTTGATACACCAAGTGAACTCATTCCTTGTGATAAAAAGCTGAATGACAAAATCAGCCAGAGTTAAATGAACTGTGAATCCCAATCTTAGTGTCAGCATTTATAAGCCTGTCAATTATGATGTTATAACAAGCAATAAGAAAACAAGTTCTAACTTAAAGAGTTAGGGGAAGCATTGCTGGATGCATGTGTGTAACTGTGAAGAGAACAATGTTTGGTACGGAAAGCGGAGAATTTGATTTTAGTACGCTGTAGCTCGTCAGTAAGCCAAATGGGATATTCTGCTTGTATACAAGTAATTTGTACTAAAGACAGATCATTCCTGTCTGCCCATTAGTCACCTTAAGAGAAATTTGAAGGCTGTTCTCCCTGATGATAGCCCCCATCCACTTCTCTCTGCATTGTCCTTAAAATAAACGAACACCTGGATGCAGATCTCCTTCTGTCATCATTCTCCACCAAACCTAATAAGCTGCCCTCTCTCTTTTTGTCTCTGTTGATGGCTCTTCCCTGCATGTACCCTCAATTTCAAGTCTCAGTTTTTTCCCCATTGTTCTTTTTTATCTCTTAAGGCAACTTTCTTTAGAAGGTCTGGATCGTGCACACTGTTTCTTTAGTTGCATGATCACATTCAAGCTAGATTGCACTTTTTGGTTTATTATCCTCGCACTGTTCATTGAGTGCTACCCCACATGAATGGATTTGTTATTGTAGTTGGAATTTCTGAGGGTTGGGGTACATGAGTGGCTCTTATTCTAATATTATTTGAGAGCCATGTTCTCTAAGCTGTTACAGGGTCTCTAGGCTGGTTTGTTACAGCGGTAAGATCTAAGTTAATTAGTTATTGCAATGTTATTCACAAAGGATAGCCTGTACATTAAAAATATATTTTATAATTCTTAAAATACTGGTTTGGAAGAAGAAACAATACACAAATGAATTTGAGAAACTTTGCAAATACATATTGAAAGTCAAATTTACCCTACTGACTGGTAGTCAAGCCCTTTACCAGAAATTCAGTTCTGCTGGTTCTGTAGTTTTACAAAATATATAACCAGACTCAAATCACAGAACTCCTATATTGATACACGAATAAAAAAATTCAAAATATATTCCATATTCATCCAAGAGCTGGAGAAAAAGAAATGTGAAGAAAGGGAATGTCAGGGAGCAAGACAGCACAAGTCAACACCACATTATCTTCAAAATAAATATGGGGGAGAATCTGTCACTGAAGTTTCCTTTCCCTGACAGAGGGAAGAGCTGAAAGGAAGTAAAAGAGACAACATACATGCAGTAAGAACATACCCCGTTACTATAGCATTGGAGACTAAGTTTGGGGGCCAGTGCTGCAAGACATACACGCATCTCATTGCCCTCAACCAAATCCAAACTATTGGCTAAGTGGCAAAACCCCTGTCACATGGCGGATCAGGTCAGTCAACTGCGGTATCTTGTAAATTTGCTGAAAACCTGGATGAGCAGAGACACATTACTGATCACTCCCTACCTTCCTGAAGCAGAATTAGGACCCCGGCTGATGAACCCTTCAAGGACGGGCTGGTAGTGATAGGAACATGACTCAACTTGATCCAGAAAGGGCAACCGCAATCCACTGACCTGATATACCATGTGACTTCACAAGGGCCTTGCCACTTAGCCAATAGTTTGGATTCAGTTGAGGACAAAAGGATTAGGATCCAATCTCCAGGTTCAAAGCCCCATAGCCTCGTTCCTTTGTTATAGTTTTGAGTCTGATGCTACCACGCCTGCTCTCTCTAGCAAAGGTCTCTAGTCTCTGAAGCCTCTCCCATAGCTGTAGCACATGATGGATGACCCCCTTTACCTGGGTCTCCTGCTCTTTCCAGTCCTCCTTCAGAAGATTGAGGATATCTTGAGGATGTCTCCCATATATGAGTTCAAAGATGAAGAATCCCATGGAGGCTTGGGGTACCTCCCATATAACAAAACAACAACACTGGGAATAACATATCCCACTGTCGTGGATCTTCTTTCACAAATGTGCATAGCATGCTCTTTAAGGTCTTTTTTAAACATTCCACCACTCTGTTCATCTGGTGGTGGTATAGGGACATCCTGAGGGCCCGTACGCTTAAAAGATGGCAGGAATCAGACCTCAATCAGGAAGTTACGTTTGTCCCCTGATCCATTAAGATATTGTAGGGTATCCCTACCTGGGCTAAGGCCTTGATGAATTCGGCAGCTATCTTAGGGTCAATGGTAGTCTGTAATGGGATTGCTTCTGAGTATCATGTCACATAATACAGAATCACAAGGATGTATTGGTGGCTGGATGCACGCTTTTCTAGTGGGAAATGAGGGGAGGGGAATGAGAGGTGCTTCTGGCACTCCTTTTGGGTCCATGTGTTGGCATTCCGGGGCAAGATGCACAATAATACTTCAAATCCTGGTGGACACCTGGGTGGAAGAATCATTGTGCTACCCATCACAATGGGTCTTTTCTCTTGCCAGGTGCCCAGCCCAGGGCACCAAATGAAAAAGGTATTAAAGATCCTCGGGTAACCTTCAAGGAACCAGCAGCTGACAGAGTACTTCTGAAGTCTGTGGCTCTTCCATCTGCTGATAGAGGTTGTCTTGTCATATTTCAAAGGGTGGACCTTTTCAGTTTTAGGGGGTCCCTTCCCTTGGTCTACAGTTGTGCCCATTCTCAGGAGTACCTAAGTGAAGGGTCCTCTCGTTCTTGGATAATGTTGCCATCACGTTCAAGCTCTGCACCTCATGGCCTTTGGGGTTGGCTTGGCATTTGTCTGGGCTGCAGCATCTCTGGTTCTTATGGTCTCGGATTCACTCTGAGCCTTGGCTGAAGCAGGTGGCGCTTGTCCTTTCTCCATGGAAGTCAGCCCCAACTGAGCTGAGCTGCTCTCTTTTACGGTATGTCTAGACTACATGCCTCTGCCAACAGAGGCATGTAAAATAGGCTACCCAACATAGTCAATGAAGTGGGGATTTAAATATCCCCAGCTTCATTAAAATAAAAATGGCTGCCACGCTGTGCCAGCTCAGCTGATCGTTGGCACAGCGCGTGAGTCAAGACGCAGATCGGTCGACAGGGGAAGCCTTTGTCGACCACTCCTGTAAACCTCGTTTCACTATGTCTCTTTTGACCTTTTGTAGGACCCTGCCAATGAGGGGAAACTGAGAGACGTTGTAAAGGAGACCTTCCGATCACGTGTACAGGAACAGATCTGGCAGAGAGCCCCACTTGAGGCCGAATCTTGAACAGAACCATCTGCACTTTGCATTGTCTCTCACTGCGAAGAGATATACTAGGGGATAGCCCCAGTCTCGGAAGAGGGAGGCAGTCACCTCGGGATGTAGTGCCCACTCACTGGGGCTCTTGTACATTTCAAAAGCAGAATCATAGCAGAAGCGGCGCAAGGGGCTTCAGTCCCCGCTCTCACCATTTCTGCTGTGCCTCTACCGCCCCTGCCCCCTGCCCCCTGCCGAGATGGTGCTGGGGAGAACCGGCTTTTAAGCCAGCTCCCCCCAGCACCAGCTCCTGCTCTCCCTCCTTGCTGCCTTTCTCTGATAGAGGCAGCAAGGTGGGAGGGGAGCGACTAGTCGCATCACCAGTTGACTATCCAATAAGCTTCTGCTTATCAGATAGTTGACAAGTCTCTTACATCCCTAGAGTTATTAGACTCTACATAAGAATTAATCGGTGATGCCCTATGACTTGTGTTAGGAATAGGGATGGAAAACGCTGGGCTCATCAATTAACCTTCATGGTTACACGCAGGCTCCCAGAACGTGTGGGAAATCAGCTTAAAAGCTGGCTCCCCATGTGTACCGGCTCCTGGGAAGCCGCCGTCCCTCCCCACCCACACTGCTGCCTCTGTATCTGAGACAGCAGTGCAGGGGAGCAGTAGGTAATTAGATCATCATTATGGATTTCTGGCCTTAAAAATCTATGAATCCACTGATGGATTAGGCACTGAGCCAAAGGGGCCTGTGCCCAGGGGCCCTGGCCAGGTGGTGGAAGCTCAGAGCCCTGGAAGAAGCACCAGACATGGCAGGAGAAGCCCCAGTTCCCTAACCTCGGTAGCAGCACTTTGCAGGGGAAACCCCCGTACCTTCTCTCCTCTTCCCAGCAGAAGCACCAAACAAAACCCTAGCATCTAGATCCAGCTGCAGCTCCAGGACTGGAAGCATTCTCATTCCCTGCTGTGGCTTTAGGGCTGGCAGAGTTCTCTCCCTGCCATGCCTTTGGAGTTGTGGTGGGGAGAACAGAACATCTCTAGTCTTGGAAGGGCAGAGAGGAGCAAACAGGAGGGGTTGGGGCTGAAAAGGGAGGGACAGTGGGTGGAACAGGAGTGCAGCCATGGGGGAAAAGGGAAAATGGGGTTGGACCCTACGTGGGGCTGCAGGCAGAAGGGGAGGGGTGCAGGCCCCCCCACTTGCTGCGGCTTAGGTCCCCACCAAACTTTATTCCATCTCTGTATGAACCTATACTCACCTTAAATTTCACAGGGCAGAATAGCAAGGATGAATATGTTTATTTAAGTGCCCTAATAGGTATTAGGGATGTAAGTGACTAGTTGACTATTCAATAAGCAAATGCTTAACGGATAGTTGACCAGTGACTCAACTAGTCGCTTCCCCCGCTTGCTACCTCTATCAGAGAGAAGCAGCAAGGGAGGAGGGAGCAGGATCCGGTACTGTGGGGAGCCGACTTAAAAGCTGGTTCTCCCCAGCACTGTCTCTATAGGGAGAAGGGGTAGGGGTGCAGCGGGGAACTACCAGCGCTTCCACCTTTGAAATGTAGCAAGAGCAGAGTTCTTGCTACATTTCAAAAGCAGAAGCGCCACCGGGAACGCGGGGTCAAACAGTCCCCTGCTGGCCCAGTGCTCCCTGATTTTGAAATGTACAAGAGCCTGGCATTTCAAAGGCGGAGGTGCTCTTATCAACTAATCGAATAGTCAATGCACATTACAATAACTGTTTGATTAGTTGATTAATCTAAATGTAACATCCTTAATAAGTATGGTGATCTGAATTCAGCAAGTTGTGTATCAATCAGTGGTTTGAAAAGAGGTACAATTCCTGAATGTTCTTCCAAATCAAATGCTAAGCCAAAATAGGGTTGTATTTAGAAAAAGGAAGATAGAAAGTTGCTGGAAGTGTCCTGTCAGAGGGATTAAGCAGCTCTTTCTACTGTTTAGAGAATATTTTAATTTCTGCTTTGATGTTATTGGATCAAATTTGGATAATTCCTGACCGAGATTAATTCTCCTCTCTTTTGATCAGCTCAGTGTTGTAATGACTGAATCCTAATGAAATGAATAAAGCAACACTTGTAGGAAGCACAAAATATTAAGGAAATCAAAACAAAAAAAAAACAGCAGCAAATTTTGCCCTTGAACTAGTGATAACCAGAAAATCCTTAAAGGCAAATGGTAGCAATTTAGTTCTTATCTGTCTCTATCCATCATTCCAAGTATTTATATTATACTCATCACCGTGTCTTTGTGTTAACTCAGACTAAGTTATTTTGAAATAACACTAGTTATTTTGAAATAATGTAGCTGTGTAGATGTACCCTCGCAGTAGTAACACTTGCCAACTTCTGCACCGTCTATTCACATACCTGGTTCTCTAGTTTCAGCTGACGCAATTTTGCACTTTCATCTTCAAAAACACTGAGAAAAGGAAAGAGGAAAAAAACTATTATTGCACTGCAAGTGTATGTGGTGCTCTACAGAGTAAGACTTGGTTCCAGAACAAACAAGTTTATGAACTAACTGCCAGCCTGCAATGCACTTTTTACCATACTGGAACACCCAGTTACAACAGCTCTTTGATAGGTTTAAAAATTCATGTTTATACTGCAGTTTAGACAAGACAGAATGATGTATTAATCACATTCATAAAGCAATACTGAAACAACCCATTACCAAGGAGGCATTTTCCAGAGTGTCTAAAGGTTTAGTGAGAGGTCCCACAATATCTAATCGGAGTGGAAAGAAACACAATACTTATGGATTCTGTTGCCACATGTTCTGAAACCAAAGTCTTCTCTAATAACAGAGCTGAAACTGTGGCTATAGCTTTTTTTTTTAAATCATTTTCAGCAGAGTAGATTTTCCCAGCAAAACAGTGACCCATCTTGGTGGAAATGTCATGGCTGTTGTCTTTAAAAAATGATGGGACCAATGAGCAGGTAGAAAGACTTAATGGAACTTTGAAAGCTGAGGGTATGTCTACACTATAAGATTAGATCAAATTTATTAAGGTAAAATGTTTAAGCACCTGATTTTGTAAAGTCGAAGGCGCATGTCCTCACCGTCTGCATGAGGTTGACGGAGTGCATCCCCTGTAAGGTGGCTACCTATGATATTGACAGCAATGCACTATGGGTAGCCATCCCACAGTTCCTGCTGTCTTTTTGCATTCTGGGTTGGCTCCCAGTGCCTGATAGGACAAAAACATTGCAGCGGGTGGTTCTGTCATCAGCATCCTATGTCTTCAGTATCCCATAATGCATTTATCTCCTTCATTCTCTCCCTATTTGAAAGCAATGGCAAACAATCTCTCTGTGCCCTTTTTACCCTGGATATCTCTGCAGACAACATACCAGGGCAAGCACAGACTAAGGATGTTAAAATGCGGTTAATTTACTAGTCGACTAGTCGATGGAATTTCCATCAACTAGTCAATAGACACTTCTGCATTCCTCCTTTGAAATGTACAAGAGTCCCAGCAGGAGGGGCGGAACTCCTCAAAGGAAGAATGTGGAACTCTGCGTACAGCACGCCACTGCGTGCCGCTAGGAGCCCGGGGTCAGCTGATTCCGGGTTCTGGCAAAATGCCCCAGCTGACCCCGGGCTCCACGGCAGCTTCCCCTTTGAAATATGCGGAGGTGGCCACTTTGAAGTACCCCTTCCCCTCCCCCCCGTTGCTGCCTCTACCTCATAGAGGCAGCAAGGGGGAGGGGGATATCGACTAGTCAATTAGTCAAAAGACTATATGATAAGGAAATGCTTATCGGATACTTGACTAGTCTTTAACATGCCTAGCACAGACCCTGCTTAGCTTCAAACTGCTGTGGCAAGCATTGCAAACACCTCGTGTATTATGCTGCAGCTTGTCCAGAGCCTAGCCAGAAGCTGCTGGAGTGAAGAAGAATTTGAGGAGGCCAAGAACACAGATAGGAATGAAACCACTGAGTGGAGCAATTGGCATATGCTGGCAGCAGTCTATCCAGTAGACACAGTGGAACATTGATTCTAATCCCGTGAGACAAGCACAAACTGGTAGGACCACATAGTTATGCAGCTATGGGACGATGACATTTGGATGCATAAGGCCACTTTCATTGAACTTTGCACATTGCTTTCCCCTGTCCTGAAGAACAGCAATACCAGGAGACCCGCACTGACAGTTGAGAAGGTGGTGGCAATTATCCTGTGGAAGTTTGCAATACCAGACTGCTATTGGTCAGATGGGAATCAATTTGGAGTGCGAAAATCTACAATGAGGACTGCTATGATCCAAGTAGCCAAGGCAATCAATGCCCTTCTGCTAGGAAGGCTACTGCCTCTGGGAAACGTGCAGGACACGGTGGTTGGCTTTGCCGTGATGGGGTTCTCTGTGGTGGAGCAGTAGATGGAACACCCATCCCTACCTTGACACTTGACCTCAACAAAGAGCACATAAACCACAACGGGTACTTCTTGTTGGTGTTGAAGGCACCGGTGGATCACAAGGGCTCTTTCACCAACATCAACATGGGATGGTTGGGAAGGGCGCGTGATGCACATATCTTTAGGAACTCTGGTCTCTTCAGAGCTGCAAGCTGGAACTTTCTTCCCAGACCACAAAATTACCATTGGAAATGTTGAAATGCCAATAGTTATCCTTGGAGATACAGCCTACCCCTTGCTCCTGGCTCATGAAGCCATACACAGGGAGCCTGGACAACAGTAAGGAGCAATTCAACTATAGGCTGAGGAAGTGCAAAATGGTGGTAGAATGTGCTTTTGGCCATTTAAAGGCACACTTTCACAGTTTATTAACTATGCTAGACCTCAATGAAAGCAACATTCCCATCGTTGTGGCTGCTAGGGATGTAATAGTGTAGCCGGTTAAACAATTAACCAATAAACCAATGTTTATTAGTTAATGCTATTGGCTACACATCATACCCTCCCTCCTCCCCCCGGTTTTGCATTTAAAGAGCTTGAGAGCCAGCGCACAAGCACCACAGTGGGGGTAGGAGCTGGACCCAGTATGAGTTGGGAGAGAGCCAGCGTGCTTGCATGCAGGCTCTCAAGCTCTTTTAAAAGAAGACCCACTTATCAGTTAATCGTGTACCCAACAACATTTTTGTCGGCTACACGATAACCAAATTACATGCTTCCTAACATCCCAAAGGGCTGGTGGCTGTGTGCTCCATAACATCTGTGAAAGTAAGGGGGAAAAGTTTGTGGCGGGGCAAGGGAGTCCAGGCAGATGCTAATTAGTGGCTGGGCAGCCAGACACCAGGGCAATAAGGAGAGCACATTGAGGGGCACTGCAAATTAGGTTTCGAAAACCAGTTTCACAAATGACAAGACAGTGATGTGACAGTCATGTATGTTGTTCTTAACAAGGTGTTCTCTGCATCATGATCCTGTTCTTCTTAAATCATGTATTTTAATTTAGGAAACACAGGGAACAGAGACAGAAAAGGAGTTCTGGGCATGAGGTCAGGTGGCAGGGAATGTGTGAGGGCAAGTGGCATATTACAATCCTCTTGTGTGGGAATGACAGCCTTCTGTTCCAAGAGATATCCCTAGCAGTTGAGTGCAAGGCTGCCCTTCACTCCCCCACCCGCCACGCATTATAGGGTGCCTGGGAGAGAAGGCTATGGAACTTAGCGAGGTAGGCAGGTAGTTCAGCATAGGGTGTCGGGGGACTCTGCTCCAGATGCTTTTCCTGCACCTCCACTGAGCACCTCAGCAGCTCTGTATGTGATAAAGGACCAAGAGGAGTGGGCAACAGATTCACGGCCGCAGTTGCTGTAACGAAAAATATGAAGGGCAGACTTTAGAGAAGATACATTGTAGAACACAGAAGCTAATCTTTTACAATGAAAGAAGCTCTGTGCTAAACAATAGGCATATGTTATGAACAAGACCAAAGTCATGTTTTTAAGTGCCTAGTAGGCAGGTACAAGACACAGATCTACACCGTGCATCTGGACGTGGTTTGGAGGCAGGCATGATAAGCAACAGGTTGGGGTTCTTGCTCTTTTGCTTCCGCTTTGAAAACATGTGCGACAGAGTGGCTGCAGCTCTCATAGCTAGGGATGCGTATGCGTTTGCAAAGGGGGGCCACGGATACGAGAAGCCCTGCAAAGACGGGTGGGGGAGTTGGGTGTGATTGCTGGGGCGCATACGGTCAGGATGTTTGCTACCCCATTTCCCAGGATGGTGCAAATTTCCCTTCCCATAGGGACCTGCTGGGGAGCGGGAAACCAGGCAGGATTGCAGGGTCTCACATGGTTAGCAAACCTGGAGTCATGCTTTGTGGGAGATGAGCAAACGGAGGTTGATGGTATCAGTTACAGAGATTTCCCCTGCTTCATCCAGGTTGCCATGCATGATATCAGTCTTCTCTAAATCACAGAGCATGACAGGGAGCAGATGCTGACTGACGGTGGCCAGAAACCTGGACCTTATGCTGCAATGCTTGGTGCTGCAATGAAGCCAGATCACTTATTGCTGGCTTGGTGTAGAAATGTGTCATATTGTGGACGACACCATAAGGCAGGCCTCCCCAGAAACCTTCTGAGAAGGATGAAAGAGTACCTCTAAGACAGCTTTGTAGAGATGTGCAGGGAGGATTCCCGCTCTGTCTCCAGATACGTTAACAAACTGTTCTGAGGAGCCCCTGATAAGTAAGCGAAGTGGTCACCGCAGATAAAACCCAATTATCTTAACCCATTTGTGGCATGATTATAAATGTAAATTCACCAAAAGTGCCCTCCCCGCCATCAGAGCAATAAATCCTGGGAGGAGGGGATTGGCTCCAAAGTTAAAAAACAGTCCTGGCTGTTAGTATATCAAACCTTCCACTTGCCTGCTGAGCATTTCCCTCCTCCTCCTCCTCCAGTGTCCTCCTTGTTGCCAGAGGCTGCCTAAGAGTCTCTTGGGAGGTATCCATGGAGAGTTTTGAAACACTGGTTAGGTCTCCACCTAAAATCCCATACAGCTGCTCATAGAAGCAGCATGTTTGCTGCTCTGACCCAGACCAAATGTTTGCCTCCTTTGTTTTCTGGGATGCCTGCCTGAGCAACTTTATTTTCATGTGGCACTGCTGGGTGTCCCTACCGTATCCTTTTTCCACCATGCCCTGTGCAATTTTAGCATCGATATCAGCGTTCCTTCTGCTGCTTCAGAGTTCTGCCTGCACAGATTCCTCTCTCTGCACAGCAATCAGATCCAGGATCTCCTTCATGCTCCATGCTGGAGCTCACTTGAACATTGGGCAGTCATGGTCGGGTGTCTGGCTGAGGAGTGATGCTGTACTCACCATGCTAGCCAAACAGGAAATGACATTCAAATGTTCCCATGGCTTTTCCTGAGTACCTGGGAGAGCAGGAGAGTTGAAAGCACTGGCCAGAGTGGTCACATTGGGGGCGCTGTGGGACACCTCCCGGAGTCCAATAATGTTGACTTTCACAGTGCTGCATTTATACTACTCCAAAGTTGACCACAAGAGGGGAAGTTACTCACCTTGTGTAGTAGCGATCGTTCTTCGAGATGTGTCCCCATGGGTGCTCCACTCTAGGTGTCGGGCTCGTCCCGGCGCCGCTGATCGGAAGCTTTTCGTAGCTGTAGTCGGCCGGACCGTGCATGCGCAGCAGCTGCCGTGCGCGCGCAGCAGCTGCCGTGCGCCGTTTCTCCCGTCGCGCGGTCCGCCCCCTCTGCCAGTTCCTCTCACCGTCCGGAATCTGTAACGAGACAGGAAGACAGACCCGGAGCGGGGAGGAGGGCGGGACGTGGAGCACCCATGGGCATACATCTCGAAGAATGATCGTTACTACACAAGGTGAGTAACTTCCCCTTCTTCTTCGAGTGGTCCCCGTGGGTGCTCCACTCTAGTTGACTACAAAGCAGTAGTCAAGATGCGCACCGGGTTAGAGATTGTCTGCAGAGGCTAGAACCGCAGGCGCTACTGCGCGTCTGAGGCCCAGCGCGCACTATAGCGTAATGATGCACAAAGAAGTGCTAGAGGACCAGGTGGCTGCCCGGCAAATGTCGCTGAGAGGGATGCCTCGGGCAAAGGCGGTAGAGGTGGCAACCGCTCTAGTGGAATGAGCAATAGGCTGAGAAGCGAGTGGCCTTCCTTTGAGTGAATGACATGTCGTGATGCAAGTAGTAATAAGTCTAGCTATCGTTGACTCGAAGAGGTTGCCTTTGGGCAGCTGTGCTATCGACGAGCAGCCTGTCCGTACGTCTCCATGAGCAAGTTCTCTCTATGTAAAAGGAGAGAGCTCATCGCACGTCGAGCATATGTAACAAGGTCTCTGAGGGAAAAGCGTGTGGCTTAGGATAAAAGGCGGTTAAAACTATAGGCTCGTTGATATAAAAAGAGCGTATTAACTTTGGGGATAAAGCCGGATGTAGGCGCAATGTCACTGTGTCCTTTGAAAAGATGTGTAGGGAGGACTTGCCATTCGCCCCTAGCTCGCTGACTCTGCGTGCGAGTGTAATCGCTAATAGGAATACGACTTTCATTGTTAACATTCGCAGCGCTATCGATGCCAAGGGCTCAAAGGGAGGGCGAATGATTGTGCGCAGGACCAAATCCAGGCTCCAGACTGGTGGAGGCGGTCTGTGAGGTGGGCACATGTTCATCAGACCCTTCAAGAATCTTTTCGTGGTTTGATGGGAAAAAAATCGAGGAACCTTGCACTGGTTCATGGAAAGCACTGATCGCTGCTAAGTGAACTTTCAGGGTTGACATGGAGAGGCCAGAATCGTGAAGCTGGAGGACGTAATCCAGGACCTGCCACAACGGAGAAACAAGGGGTTGCGTGTTTTGAGTTCAACACCATTGAGCAAACCTGCGCCACTTCGCCAGGTAAGTTTTTCGAGTTGAAGCTTTCCTGCTGCTCATCAAAATTGTCTTGACTCATTGTGAACAAAGGTGCTCGTCATCTTTGAGCCAGTTATCAGCCATGCTGTGAGGTGGAGTCAATCGAGTCTGGGATGCAGGAGAGCCCCTTTCTCCTGTGATAACAGGTCTGGGTGAAGAGGGAGTGTCCGTGGTGGGCATATTGACATCCTGTGCAAGAGTGGGTACCACGGCTGCCTCGGCCATGCCGGGGCTATCAGGATGACAGTCGCCTCCTCGAACATTATTTTCTCAAGAGTCCTTGCGACTAGGACTGTCGGGGGAAATGCATAAAGGAGCAATCTGTGCCAAGTGGTCAGAAGAGCGTTGCCCAGAGAACCCCTTCCTATTCCCGATCTGGAACAGAACTGGGGACACTTGGCATTGTGTGTTGTGGCAAAGAGGTCTACCGTTGGCGTACCCCACCTACGAAAGATGTAATGTAGTACGTCTGATCTTATCTCCCACTCGTGATCCACAGGGAATCGTCTGCTCAACGAATCTGCGACATTGCTGATGCCAGGTAAAGGCGCTGTGATGGTTACGTCGTTCATATGCACCAATTCCAGAACCGCACTGCTTTGGCGCAGAGGGAACAGGATCTGGCGCCTCCCTGTCTGTTCACATAGTACATCGCCGCCACGTTGTCCGTGAATATCCTGACTGTGGTGTGCTGTATGCGTGGGAGAAAATGCTTGCATGCCAGAAAAATGGCACGTAACTCCAAGAGATTGATGTGATAAGTCTTCTCTGTGGAGGACCACCTGCCCTGAACGCGGTCGTTGTCCATATGTGCACCCCAGCCTATGAGAGAGGCATCTGTTGTTATGAGCGCAGAGGGCTGAGGACGACGGAACGGGACTCCCGAAAGGAGGTTTCCTGTATGCTTCCACCAACGCAGGGAACCGCGGACATGTGGCCGCACAGTGACCGTCTTGTGAATGCTGTGCTTTTGCGGTACGTATACCCTCGCTAACCGGTGTTGAAGATCCCCCGAAGTGAAGTCTGGCATGAGGGACAACAAAGGTGGTGGATGCCATGTGGCCCAGAAGACGAAGGCACGTATGGATGGATACAGTTGGAGCGGTGTCGAGGACCTTCACTAGTTCTTGTATCGAGTGAAACCTGTCTAGAGGTAAGTATGCCCTTGCCGCGATAGAATCTAGGACTGCCCCTATGAACTTTATATTTTGTGTGGGGGTAATGGTCGACTTTTGTTCGTTTATTATAAGGCCCAGAGAATCGAACGTGTTTCTGGTCAACGAGATCATTCGCATGGTCTCCTGATACGTTGGCGCCTTTATGAGACAATCGTCCAAATAAGGGAATACGAGAACATGCTGGCGACGGAGATATGCAGCGACGACCGCTAGAGTCTTTGAGAAAACTCTGGGAGCCGACACCAGGCCAAAGGGGGAGGACCCTGTACTGGAAATGGTCGTTGTTTATCATGAAGCGGAAGAAGCGTCTGTGCGCCCGGATGGATCGTAATGTGAAAATATGCATCCTGCAAGTCAAGGGCACAAACCAGTCGTTGTGATTCAGAGATGGGATTATTGTGGCCAGAGTCACCATCTTGAAACGTCTTTTCTGCAGATAACGGTTGAGCCGACGCAGATCGAGAATCGGCCTCCATCCTCCTGTCTTCTTTTGCGTCAGGAAGTAGCGCGAATAAAAGCCTCTCCCTTTGAACTCTTTTGGGACTCTCTCTATGGCTCCGATGGCAAGTAGGCGTAGAGCCTCCTGTCGCAAAAGAGTGTCGTGAGAGGGGTCCCTGAAAAGGGACGGGGTTGGTGGATGGGTAGGGGGTATAGACGCAAAGGGGATGGTGAAGCCTGATCTTATTATTTCCAATACTCATTTGTCGGTGGTTACTTCGGCCCAACGATTGTAATAAGGCCGAAGGCGATGATGAAAGATGGGTATGGTATCGGCAGTGATGGCAAAGACGACTGGTGAGGTTGCGCCCTCGACAGGCGAGTCAAACCTGCTGTTTTGAGTGCGGTACGTTGGTCGCCCTAGATGGTTGCGGACGTCTACGCTGCGGTCTTTGTTTGGATCGAGTCTGATCAAAGGGCGAGGTTGTTGTCTTTGGAACTGAAAGTCATATCGCCTCTGATACGGGAAGTACCTTGGCGGACGGAGCGGTGATGCGTACATGCCAAGCGTCACGTAGGGTCGCACGCGAGTCCTTTCCAGTGTGTAACACCTCATCAGTTTTGTCCGCGAATAACTTCAATTTGTCGAAGGAAGGTCTTGACTTTCGCCTCTGCAAATCCCTAGGGGCGCCCGCAGCAGCCAACCATGATGCTCTACGCATGGATATTGCAGTAGCTATTGATCTTGCGGCAGTATCCGCAACATCCATGGCTATCTGTAGACTAGCTCTAGAGCAAGCGTACCCCTCCTGTACCACGGCGCGGAGTATGGCCTTGTCTGCTTCGGAAGCGTTCTGGGCAAGCCCTGCCAACTTGGCGATGTTATCGAATCCATGGTTGGACAGAAGTGCCGCGTAATTGACAATGCGAAGAAGGAGGGTGGACGAAGAATAAACTTTTCAGCTGAAGATGTCTAGTTTTTTGGCCTCTTTCTCCACTGCTGCATTTTTCACCTGTGGATTCTTGGCACGGTTAAGGGCTGCATCCGCTACCAGAGAGTTTGGCTGGGGGTGGGTAAAGAGAAACTCCAAACCCTTGGAAGGGACGAAATATCTCTTTTCCGCCCGCTTTGATGTAGGTGGGGCAGAAGCCGGGGTGTGCCAGATTTCCAAGGCTGGTTCGAGAATGGCCTCATCAATCGGAAGTGTTGCTCTCGACTGTTGTCTCGGGTGTAAATTTTTCAGCAGCTTGTATTGCTTGGTCTACACATCTGCCAGCTGGACATTCTGTGTCTGTGCTACCCGTTTAAAGAGATCCTGGAATTCTCGACCGTCATCCGGGGGTGAAGTGTCCCCTTGAAAGACGGCCTCGTCCGGGAGGATGACGAAATGTCAGCTGGAGATACTGTGCGCGGAGGCATCATTGTCGAAATCTGACCCTCCTCTGGTTCGGACATCTGAAGAGGAGGAGGAGGAGCAGCCATCGGAAGCTTGGGCGATGGGGCTGTCTGTTGGAGTGAACCCACCGGGGACTGGCGTCTAGCCAGAGACGCACGGCAACAGCAAGAATGGGAAGGAGAACGAGATCTTGTATAGTCATGAGAAAAATAATCTCTCCCCCCATGGCGATAGGAACAGTCGGGAGACGGCCTGCTGGATCTACTGCGGTAAGACCTTGAAGGTGAACGAGTCGGTGAACGAGATCTACTAGTAGGCATCCCATAATGCAGTAAGGGGAGCCTGTACACATAAGTATAGTGAGGCCTCGAATGCCGGTGCGGAGAACGCAGGCTGCGCTGATAACGAGGCTCTCGCGGAGAATGGTACCGTGGAGGGGATGGAGACGGTGCCGGGGAAAACATCGGTGAGGGAGACGGGGACACCCTTCTCCGGAACCGATTTCCTTTGAGCCTTTGTAGCAATGGCTGAAGGCATGGTGCGGGCCTCATCAACCGAGGAATGTTTTGAGGCTTGATCCTCATCGTCCAAAACCAGTATTGGGAAGTGCCGTACCGATGAAGCTGGGGAGACTAACTCTCCTACCGGTGCCTTATGTGGAACCGAAATGCGGTGATCCGTCGGTGCTGTACTTGGTTTCTTAAGAGTTTGCGGTGCCGCCTCCGGTACCGCAGTGTGGCTGTCACTCGGCACCGTATCCGGCGCCGTGGGCGTTCGGTGCCCCGGTGCCGACTGGGCTGTCGGTGCCGTCGGTTGAAGCGGTGCCGGCCTCGGTGCCGTATCATGCCTCCCGTGCCGTTGCACCGTCGGTGCCGAGGTCCTCAGATCCGGCACCTGCGTAGGCGGCCGCCTGTGAGTCGGAGGAGACACTTTCTTCCCCGCAGCCTTAATAGCGCTCGAAGGCGCAGGCACGGAAGAGGAGCGCACCAAAGGCTTATGCCTTTCTGATTTTTCTTTCGCGGGCTGACGGCCCGTTCCAGAGGTGCCCAGTTGGTCATCCTCACTGACTTTAGACAGAGGGGCCGCGGCCAGGGATCGCGCCAGGAAGGCTTTCTTCCCTTTCTTCACGGTCGACTCCCTCGGCGGTGACGACCTCCGCTTGCGCTCCATAGAGGGGTCCCCTTGAGCTGTTTCAGAAGGCTGCAGAGCCTTATCAAAGAGGATGAGCTTGAGCCTCATGTCTCTGTCCTCGTGCCCTGGCCGTTAATTTCGAACAGTGGACACACTTGTTCGGTATATGGGACTCCCCCAAACAGCATATACATGCGTCGTGGCCATCGGACGCTGGCATGGGGTCTTTACACTGGGAACATTTCTTAAAGCCCGGTGAACCAGGCATTTTGATTCAACCGGATTAAAATAGTAATAAACTAGAACTTAGCAACAATAACAGTAACACTGACTAACTACGTCTAACTTTAACTTTTTTTTGTTTTGTTTTGTTTGCTTGTTTTAACTAACAACTAACTAACTAACAATAACCTGAAGAAAACTAATGAAAATTTGAACTTTTCAACTGAAAGGAGCTGCCTCTGAGGAGAGACAATGGCGCTCCGTCAACAACCTAGGACGGTTGAAATGAACTGGCGGAGGGGCCGGACCGCGCGACGGGAGAAACGGCGCGAACGGCGCATGGCGGCTGCTGCGCATGCGCGGTCTGGCCGACTACAGCTATGAAAAGCCTCCGATCAGCGGCGCCGGGACGAGTCCAACACCTAGAGTGGAGCACCCACGGGGACCACTCGAAGAAGAAGGTCAAATTTGGTATTACTCCTCTCATCAGGCAGGAGTACAGAAATTGACTTTAACTGCCCTGAAAGTCTATGTTAAGATTATGTGTCTCCAGGTATGACAACAACTAGGACATTTTGCTCTTGTTTCTTCTAGATTTGTACAGAAGCATACTCCTGAGTCTACTTTGTTTTACTCCCTTTGATCTCCTATATGGGAGGCAGGTGAGGGGAACCTAAATTTAATTTGAGACTCTTGGGTGGGCACTCGGCAGGAAACAGGACTTTGATGGGGGAATATGTATCTCATTTTAAGGAGAATTTCCAGATTATGATGGATTTGGTGCAACAGAACCTTAAGAAAAGTCAGAAAACTCAGAAAGGTTGCTATGATCGGCCTATTGAGGAAAGGTCATTTGATATTAGTGATCTGATATTAATGTAATTCCTGTGAGGGAAAAACAAAATGCTGAATTATTGGGAAGGACCTTTTGATTGAAAAAAAGAATGTAGTCACATATAATGTAAGAAAGCCTCAGATCTCCAACTCAGGGTAGGTTATATAAATAGGTTAAAAGCTTACCATGGAAAGGCTGTGAATATTATATGTTGTGCTGATGAGAAAACATCCGCCCCTTTAATTGATTTGGTCAAAACGAGCAAAGAAAGAACTCCACTGGAAAGCACTGAGTTTGGGGAGAGTTTAATTCCAGTTTCTCAGTAGGAAATGTTGGCCCTTTTAAAGCACCACAAATATTTTCCATCTGGCCAGATTTAACTAACAAGACTATATGCTTCATTCAAACCACAGTGCCCCATCAAGCTCCTAACAGGACAGATCCAGGAGGTGGAAAGCATGCTGGAAGTGGGGATAATCAGTTAAAAAAAAAAAAGTTCCTGGGCACCTACTATTGCGATGGTTCCTAGGAAGGACAAAGCCATCAGATTTTCTCTTGATTTTATGCAGAGGCAACTTGTCAGGGGGAACCTTGGGAGAAGAGCCGGCACAAACCCCTTCTGCCCAGGCCTCGCCCCTTCATGTCCCTGCTCTGCCTCCTCCTAGTCCTTATTCCGCCCTCTCCCTGCCTCTTCTCTGACCTTGTTCTGCCCAGTCTCTTCCCTCAGGTGATGTGGCCCAGAGGACTAGTGGGGCTGGCACCAGTAGCAGGGGTTCCCCGCCCCTCACTCATGGCAGTAGCTCCACAGGAACGGATTCCTCTCTCCGCACACCAGTGAGGCCCACAATCTCCCTCATGTTCCATGCTGGGACCTGTTTGCAAACCTGGGTACTGGAGGGGCCCATAGAGCTCATGGAACTTGAACTCATGGCCGGGTGTGCTGCTCAGGTGTGCTTGCCATGCTGCCCACACAGGCTCCCCTTACTGCATTATGGGATGCCTACTGTTCACCTGGAAAGCAGCAGAGTTGCAAGTCCTAGCCAGAGCGGTCACAGCAGGGCTCTGTGGGAGGTCTCCTGGAGGCCAAGAATGTCGACTTTCACAATGCTGTGTCTACACTATCGTAAAGTTGACCGAGCAAGATTGAATTTATCATTACTACTTGTGAAAAACAGAAGTGCCAAAATCGACTTTAATGGCCCTTAAAGTCGATGGAACGGGCTTGTTAGTGTAAACGCGTTGTTTAGAAAAATCAACCTAATGTGGTTAAATTAGACGAGGCCTAAATTTACTTTTAGTCAGCATAGAAGCACAAACAAAAGCAACTCCAATAATTAAAGAACTGAGTCAACTAACAGGAATAGGTCTTTACTCCTATTACTTCAATTCTCTATGATGTTATATTTTTAATAGTATGATCTTATTTGTGGCTTACTCTATTCATTTAATAAAAGCATAAAACAATTGCATCTGTAGAGATACTGGAACAAGATTTTAACAAAAACAAACAATACTTTTAATCTTAAAAGTGTTTTACAAACAAATATTTATTCACAATATCCATGACTAATCTCAGCAAGGAGATATTTCAAACAGTAAAGCCTATTAGCTTACAATATGACTGATGTAATTTTACTATTTCACTCTTGGGAAGATGTGCAGTACCTGCAGCAAGAGTGGGAAACGTCCAAACTTCTCCCAGAACCAAAACAACTCTCTCATTGATAGACACAAGATACTCTCAACACCATTGTATTTAGATGGATTGCCACAAAACATTTCATATAATCAGTTCTCTACAGACCCCTAGATTATAGAACTGCACATCTATTTCTAAACACTGTAAACTGAGGTTGCATCAGCATTTCAATTACAGATCTTTGTTTTCAAGCAGTTATACATCAAGAACAAATTTCAGCTTGTGGGAGCAGGTCCAGAATCTAATGTTGGTAGTAGACTCTTTTACAAAGGTTTTGCAAAATGTGTTTGGTTATTTGAGTTATAAGAACTATTACAAATTACAATCATATATATAGTAGCCCAATGTCTGTGACTCTGTAACGCTGAAATGCTGGCTGTTGCCTCTGGGCGGCGCTGTTGCCTGAGTCATGTCCTTCGCCTCCTGCCGTGGCGCTCAGCTGACTTCTGTGCTGCTCAGCCGGGCTGCTGCGGGGGAGCAAGCGGTGCAAGCAGCCGTTTGGGACCTGCACTCCCCATGCAGCACGCAGAAGTCAGCCGAGCGCTACGGTGGGAGGCGAAGGGGTCGGGGCGGTGACGTGCGGCGTGACAGCGGCTCCAGGCCCCGCCCCCTGGCTGTGAACATCACCACCCCGCCCCTCTTCGCCTCCCGCAGGCGTGCACAGTCAGGGGGCGGGGCCTGGAGCCCGTCAGGTCCTTCGTCTCCCGTCGTGGCGCTCGGCTGACTTCTGCGCCGCTCAGCTGGGCCGCCTCATGGGAACAAGTGGCCGTTTGGGCTCCGCAGTCCCCCGAGTGAGAGGCAGGAGGGGAAGGAGAAGAGAAAGAGCGAGATGGAGAGAGAGGCAGGAGGCGGAGGAGAGGTGGGGAGGCAGTAGGAGGAGAGACACGGACGTGGAGGAGAGACCTGAAAATCCCATCTTATGACAGGCTATTGGCTAGTTCAGTAAGAATACTATACCATGAGGTCACTTTCAGTTAGATTTTTAAGGAGCCATAAGGGCTAAAAACCTACTTTTTTTTTTTAAAGACATTCACTTCCTTAAAAATCTATTCAGTTAAAACTGTACACAAAGCCCAAAATGGCCAGCAGCAAGTACTAGCTCCATCAAACTTCTGATTAAGGAAACAGAATACAATAATATCATTAGGCAATAGTAAACAAAATATGCAAAACTTGCATGGTTAACACCATCATATGTACTCTCAGCACATAGAGCATTTATCTGTGCTTTTCTTTCTCTAGGTTTCCACTGTTACATCATAGGTGTTATGGTGAGATGAGTTCTCTGGTTTACGTACCTGCTTTGTTGCTTAGCAGGCTCTTAGGGCCTCTTCCTAAACCCACTGAAGTCAATGGGAGCCTTACCATTTACTTCAATAGATTTTGGATCAAGCCTTTACAATGCTACTTGTACAGTGCAATTTGCCTATGGGGAACTTTTCTGAGATATTCTTTCAACAGAATGGGGAAAAAAATAGAGTCAAAGGTACTTTCTCACATTTATAAAAAGCTTAGCAATTTAAAAAAATCAAATTTTATTTATATATAGATATTTTAGAGATTTGTGAGTCTATCTGCAAGTCCATTTGTTCAAAAACTCCTAATAGTAAAAGCTAGGACCACCAAATTTGGTATTCAGCTTCCTCTTGTCCTAACTTAAAGCAAGATCAGGGTTTGGTTGTCCCAGGAAAACGGGATGTGCCTGGAATTTGACTATTTTCCATAACTTGGAAAGGGAGGAGGTAGAGAGAGGAAGGACACGATACGAAACAGTCACCACCAGGGGCAGCAAGTGCAGGGAACAACTATCCTGCAGTGACCAGTAAGGACAGCTGCACCACCAAGGGAGTGGCCAGCTGGGGACGGGACTTGGCATCTTGCCTGCCACCGCCCCAAGTAAGTGGCCCTCCAGCCTCAAACCCCTCCCGCTTGGTTCTCGGCCCCAATGCCAGCCCAGCTCCCCCTCCAAATTCCAGCCTGGCTCCCCCAAACTCCAGGCCCTGAGCCAGGTCCCCCTCCTGCCCCAGCCCCCGCTCCAAATTCCAGGCCCTGGGCCAGGTCTCCCTCCTGCCTCAGCCCCCTCTGTAACTCCAGGCCAAGCCCCACACTCTGGCCCCCGACCCTGCCTAGGGCGCACTGCGGGAGACCTGCATCCCTGCTCCCACCTCGCCACTGGGCCAGACCCAGGCAACACCAGCTAAATCTTTTCATAGTCAAAGATTAAAAGCTGGCTCCCCACATGCACTGGCTCCTGTATCAGAGGCAGCAGCAAGGGGGGAGGGGCAGACAGGAGCCAGTATGCATGGGGAGCTGGCTTTTAAGCCGGTTCCCCATGCACATCAGCTCCCAGGGAGCCGCCTGTCCCTTCTCTCGCATGTAACCATGTAACTGCTAAACATTTTCAGCAGTTACATGGTTACTTAAATGCATTTTAACATCCATAGTTTCCAATGGCCAGTTACAATGCAGAAAATAAATTAAGTGTCCACACTGGTACTGCAACGCAGTAGCCACTGTGTAGCAAGCTCTATGCTGGGGCAGCAAAATATGGTCCCTGGGCCAGATTTGGCCCATCAAACTACTGGATCCTGCCTGCCACTGTCCCTCGGCTCAGCAGACGCCTCAAAGCAGCAAGCTGCGGGGGCCATGTGTGTTTGTGCATGCCATGTGACCTGATGGGTGCTTCGTGTGCTGCCTCTGTCCTCAGCACAATCTCACTGCTCCCATTGGCTGGTTTCCACCCAATGGGAGCTGCCTGGATCATGCTTGCAGCGTAAGCAGTGTGCGGAGGGCTACCTCCAGGGCCCACGGTGTGCAGAGAGTACAGGGCCCCCACAGCTGGTCTCTCTGAGCTAGGGATGTGAATTGATAACCAGTGACACGATAAGCATCACCCTTACCGGGTAACTGTTACCTGGGAGCAGCCTGTGTGGGGTGGCCCGTTCCCAGCCTGCACAGGCTCGCTGGCTGGGACTTGGCAGGCTTGCGAGGGGTGGAAGCAGTGGGGGAAGGGCTGCTGGCTCCTTTCTGCTGCAGCTTTTGCCCTGCTCTACCCCTACATGAGGCTGCAGATTCTCAGCCTGCATGGGCTGGGTGCCAGCAGGCCCACAGGGCTGGAGCAGCCAGGCTGGCGTAGCCCCTACCTGCAGCGTGGGGGCCATTCCAGCCTAGTCATGGCAGGCCTGGGGATGGGAGGAGGCTCCCAGCCCATTCCCGTTTAATCAGTGAACTGGTTACTAATGAAGCAGGATTTTACATCCCTATTCTGAGTGGCATGCAAGGAGCTTACCTAAGGGACCTTCTAGCTGCTGGCCATGAGGTGACTGGAATTTATAGGAAAATCCTTAAGTCACAATATAACTCAGGATAAGGCATCTTTTAGCTCTTCAGCACTACTGCTTCTTCTGAGGGATTGTGAAGGATAGAGTTATGCTAATTTAGATCCATCTTATTATCTAGATGAGATGTAGCCAAACTGCGGCTCATAAGCTGAATGCACGTATTTTACAGTTAAAGTGTGGCTTGCAGAGCCCACCATGTCTCCCTCCTATTCTCAACCTACCAGACTTGGGGTGGCGGCAGCTGTGGACTTCTGCCCTACAGCGGGATGGTGAGGCCAGAGGCTTCTGTCCTGAAGGGAGGGTGGTTTCAGGGCTTTAGCCCTGCCCCCTTAGCAGGTGCTGCTTCACAGGGAAGATTGTGGATGACTTGCAACTCACGAATTTTTGAAGATTATCATATATAGCTCTGGTGATTTATTAATTTGGGCACTCTGATCTAGACCTTGCCAGGCTTCATCCAAACAGGAATCTCTCTACTCAGCAGCAAGATGGCACCAGCTACACTTCTAACTAATCAAGGCTTTTCAATGAGATAGGAATTTTTAATGGAAATTTGAGGACATTTTGTTTCTTTGGTTTGTTTTTAGCAGCTTCCCCGCTATGGCAAAACAAATTTATTTAAAAAGTAGGACAGGAAGAGAAGATGAACAGTTTTCAGGAACTTAGGTTCCTGACCAGTATGACCTCCCCTTTGTGAATTATTAAACCTTGTTTTTGTCACTTTCGTTGACGTTGTACCCCATTACAGCATGGAACCAATGAAAAATAAAACAAATACCATTCTCTCCTAGCAACAAAGTCAGCAGTTACACTGTCTGTGCTATAGCTAGTCCAGGCTAAACATCATGACTCATAGTCCCAGTTATGGCTGCTGTGAAATCTATTCATTTTAAAAGTTATTGTGGTTTATTTAGAGCAGAAGCTACAAGCTCAAGCAGGAATGTTTTCCACATCATGCTAAAGCAATCATTACTTTCACTCCCAAAACCTAAATTTAAGCAGCTTTCCCTTCAGAATGCTAATTCCCTTACTCATCCACTTCCTCAAAAACTAAAATCTGCATATACACCTCACTCCAAACTGCCCTTATTTTATGTCCTTTCACATGAAACACAATTCTGGGTGTCCTCATTCACAAGCAACACAAATATTCCTTACAAAAGAGAATACACAAAGTAGACAGGACAGTAGTTTTAATCCCACATACAAAATCTAATTTTTTAAATGAAATAATGAAAGTTATCAAGAAGGGATGAACAGAATTAAAATTTTAACCCAGGGTAGGTGGCTCAATAAGCAAGTAAAACATCTAAGTTAGTTAGGCTCTTGGGAGCATGAGACTTGGATCCCTGTCCATTTATTTACCTTATTTGAACGTCTTACAAGAACACTGCAGAGAAGAAGTGTGGAAGCCCATGTATGGGCCTCTACAAATCTAGCACTTTGAGTCATTAATGTGTGGCCCAACTCAGGCCTTGTCTATACTTCTGGCCGGAGGTGAAAGTAACTTAACATTTCTTACAGGTACTGTCCTATTGCAACCCAGGTCCCTGCCAGCTCTTTAAATAACTCCCTGCTGGTTTTTGCAGCAGCTCAGCCAGCTCTTGCCTGAGCTGCGCACCAGGGCACACCCGCTTACTTTCACCCCTGCTTCCTGGAATATTGACGCTCCAGAGGTTGATCTTCTGGGGTTATATGTAGCAAGTCTAGTAAGAAACTACTAAATCAAACGCTGAGGGTGCCCCTATTGATCCCAGTATTCCTCTGAATCACAAAGTGTAAGCGAAGTTGACAGAAGAGTTTCTCCCATTGACCTGAGGTTTTAAAGAATGGAACTTTCCTCTTTTAGGAAGGGTTAATCATTTTCTCAATATTCAAGGACTACAACTTTAATCACATTAAGCAGACTTGTTACAAAAATCTTATACCCTAACCGTTACAACAAGGTTAAAGAGCGTAGTGTGAACTGGACCTAATTACGTCCCAATAAAAATGCAAGGGCCTTGAGCAACCCAAAGCTTTGGCCTGGTTGCAGGAACAGTTTACAAGTTGACTACAAATTGTAAGGGTTATAACCACGTCCCTGGTCTCAGTTGCAATTATAGCAAAAATGAAAGCTTAGATTTCTTTATTTAAATGAGTCATGGCACAGAGAAAGTCCTTACACATCTACTTTAAACGCACTATCAATATTTTACATTTAGAAAAGAATTACAGGATCCTGATTCAGGTGCAGTTGTGACTCTGAAAAAGGGACTGCAAAAAGAGCTTTTTTAATTCAATGGATCTAGTAATAATGCATTCCAGCTCATAACTACTTATTTTAGTGACATATTTGCTACCTTTAACCAATGTGATTGTTATGCAGTGTTTACATCCTTATGGAGGAGAGCTGAAACCCTTCTTGGCTCACACACTGTTAACAAGATTGTTAACTAGATTCCACTTGCAGAATATTTTCCCTGAGGTGAGGTATGCTTAGGTAAGCACATCAGCTGCACTTTTGCTACACTTAAAGTGCCCCTCGCTTGGGGCAGGGTTATTGGTGATAAAGTTAAATCCAAGGGAGAGGAGGAACAAGTGACACACTCAGCTCGATTTAAATCCCAGGATGAGTTTCCACAGCCAGGAATTAGAAAAAAAAAAATGTATACTTAAAATCTGAGATGTCATATGCAGCTACTAATGGACAAACATGGAAACCCATAAAGACATTTAAGAGTCACAATTTTGAAGCAAAACTACACTTTAAGAGACACAGAACTTTTTAATTTTTAGTAGTTTGTCGGGGAGAAGAAGTTAATGTATTCCCAACTGGCATCCCTGGGGCCATTAACAAAAGCAACTGAAAAGCATGCAAGAAAACAGCACAGCAGAAATGATTTAATGAGGCAGTTACAGGCAAGTAAAGTTGGCGAAGACTACAAAACTGTATTTTCACAACTTTAGAGTATGTCTACACCAGGAGCAGATATGTCACTGTACTGTAAGACACTACAGAGATGGAAGGAGTTCTTTAATACACCAACACGTAAAATGACTTAAATCAGAGGTCTTCAAACTGTGGGGCACACCCCATAGGAAGGTGTGCAAGAATGTTCGGGGGGGAGAAGGGAGTGGCATGTCTGGGGCTGGGAGCAGGGCCAAGGTCAGCCCCTATGGGGGGGGGAATACCACCCCGCTTTGCTCCTGACCCCTGCTGCCAGCTCTGCACCTAGGGTACTAGCTGCTGGCCCCAGTCTGTGCCACCATACCTTTGTCTGTCTTCTTCCCCACCCCATCCAACCCCATCCTTGAGCTGCAGCCCCACACTTAGCTCTGGCTCCAGGGTGTGATGGGACAGAAAAGGATAAAGGAGAACACACCTGTAAGAAGTTTAAGGACCACTGGTTTGAATATATCATATAGGGCATGAAATTCATAGCTTGGAGTGACATAATTAAGCTGACCTACCATAGACCAGACCTTGTCCAACTTAACTTATCCAAAGTATTTCGGAAGTGCTGAAACAGTGCTCTCCTATGCACATACACAGCTACAGGATACATATACAGATCCACAATATAAGACTTTACATACACTAAGGCCTGGTCTACATATAATGTTTGTATAACTATCAAGGGTGCAGGCTTTTTTTTTTTAAACCAATATAGTTATACTGTTATCAATGTGAGTGTAGTTATACTGGTGTATATGTATATTGATTATGGAAATCATAGAAATTTAGAGCTGGAATGGATTTCAAGAGTAGGGATGTTATATAGTAATTAACTGAATAATCGTGTAACCACGTCAAAATTTAGTGGTTACACAATTATTCGATAGTCCATGGTGGGCAGGGGTGGCAGCCAGAGATTGACTGATCAGCGTAGGCTTATCGGTTAATCGTGTAGTCAACTACACATTGACATCCCTACTCAAGAGGCTATATAGTCCATCTCTTCACACTGAGGAAGGATTAAGTATACCTTACATAGACCAAGGAAAGTCAGTAGGCAGATTGTGGCCAAATTGATAGCACCAGACACTTTTGAATAGATCGTGAATCTTTTTATTTACTTAATACCATTATTACTGTAGCATGAAAAATGTCTCTCTGGAGTCTGGACTTTGAGCAAGAAAACTGGACCTTGACAAAAAATAATTGACTGTCCCAACCTATACTATTCCTGACAAGGGTGTGTCTAATCTTTTCTTAAAAACCTCCAAAGACAGGGATCCCACAATTTCTCTAGGATGGATAACTTGCTCCAGTGTTCATCTATTCCTTTGGCTAGAAAGTTGTTCCTAATATTATATTTAAATATCCTTCGCTGCAGACTTCTTGGTTTACCCTCAGTGTACATGGTAAACAATTCATTGCCATTGTATTTTTAACAAACTATTTTACATATCTGAAGACTCACTTACGTTACCTCGCAGCCTTCTCTTCTCTAGACTAAATACAGAGTTTTCTCAACTCTTCCTAGGTCATTTAAAAAAAAATATTTTGTTGACTCCTTCTGGACTCTCTCTAGTTTGTTCACATTTTTATCTGAATACAATATTCCAGCTAAAGCCTCACTAGTGCTAAGTGAAATACAATTACTTCTGTCTTATATATAACAGTCCTGTTAACCATAGCTGCCTTTTTTGCAACAGCATCACACCCTTGACTCATATTCACTGTGATCCACTATAACCATAATTCTTTCCCGCAACAGCTCTGCCTAGCCAATTATTTCCAACATTGTATGCATTTGAGTTTTCATTCATAAGTGTAGTACTTTGCACTTTTTATTAAATTTCTTTTTATTGATTTCAGACCAATTCACCAAGATCATTTTGAATTCTAATCCTGTTCTTCAAAGTGCTTGCAATCTTCTCCCAGCTTGGTGTCATCTAAAAATTTTGATACAGAGGGATGGCAGGGGGCTCCCTGACAGTGGGGCCAGAAGTGCACTGGCTGCCATCCCCACCCCCAGGAATGATCGAATAGTCATGTAACCACTAAATTGTTCCATTGTCCCTGCACCTGGAACCTCCCCAACAACCCTATGAATCCAAATTCCAGTGCACACAAACACCCACACTGAGTTACCCACACCCAGATTGTTCCACACAGAACCTTCTTACCCCACACCAAGCCCTTCTGCACTTGGATCATGCTGGGTTGACGCTGCCTGCTCACAATTAGTGCACCTGGCAGAGGGGCAAGGCCCCAGAATGTTCTGGGGCAGACCCAGCTCTTGTACTATGTCAGGGTCAGATGCAGCCTCACTGCTGAGTCCCTGGAGATGGAAGGCTTGCCAGGTGATCGCCAGCCTCTGTGCAGCCAGCAGCCTGTTCTTCTCTGTCCTCATTGACATGCTGGAGCCTCCACATTTATTCATTGGGAATAATTTGCAGAATTTTTAAATGTTATGCACAGAATTTTTATTTTTGACATAGAATTCCTTCAAAAGTACAGTATACTTCAGCCACACTAGACAGTCTGTAGCTGTACTAATTTAATTATATTGAGCAAATTAAAATGATACCGCGTTCTCATGCAGACACAAGCCTTTTCTTAAAATCCCCCACCTCTGCAGCAGCTGTGGGAACTCCAGCCTAGACTGGCTACCTGATAAAGATGCACTGACAAAATTCAGGAAGAGAGGATAATGGGGCACTGGGACCTTGAAGTGCAGACAAGTTTTCAAAGAGGATTTCCCACCACTAAATCTGTCATATTAACCCCTTCCCTGTAAGTGTTCTCTCTGAGGGTGGCAAGCTGCACACACTCCCGTATCGATAAACTGTACAACAAAGGAACATCATTCATTTCAAAGACATCAGTCTATTGCTTTTATCTCCTACGGCTACAATTAACACGAGATTAAAAATGCTGTGATGAACGAACCCAAACCAAGCCATTCCCATGTGCAGTAAGTGTATTTGGTGCTCTGGTACAGCCAGGGGCCCTGTCCGCCAGGGGAGGCCATTGTCCAGCCTGACTGGGGAGGTTTTCCACAGAAGCTGGGGGGGGGAGGGGAAACATTTAAGGGGGCTGCGCTTGTAGCGTGTGTATGTGGCGGGGGCGTGTCCAGGTGCGCCGGGCCCGACAGCGGCATCCGCGGCGACTGTGCCCGGGGCGCCTCACTCGGTATCAGCGGGGAGCAAGAGCCCAGGCACCAGACCCGCGAAACCGCGCCAGCCCCAGCGGAGGAGGCTGCAGGACGAAACCCCGGTCCCCCCCGAGCCACCCCGCCCGCGTACCTGCCTCCCGGCCCTCACCTGCCACCGCGGAGCCCGGCCCGGTCCCCTGCGCTCTCCATCTTCACCCCGCCGTTGCTATGGGATCCTGGCCGCTCGCACTTAGCCCCGGTGGCCGCCGCTACCCTTAGCAACCGCACCCAGCACTGAGGCGCCGCGCCATTGGCCGAAGGCGCAACACCCGGAGCCTTCATTGGCTACAGTGCCTGGACGGGAGCGGGGTAGAACCCGCGCATGCTTATTGCCAGGCGCTAGCGGGCCCGGCCCCGCTCTTGGCTCGCGCCTGGCACCCGGAGGCTGAGCAACCCGGCTTCAGGCGGGCAGCAGAGGGGGGCTCCGAGGGGGCGGGGCTGCGGAGGCAGCTGAATGGCTGCGCGGGGAGGAGGCGGGGCTGGACACAGAGACGCCAGCGTGGGCCGCTCACTCACCGCGGCTGAAGCAGGGTGCTAAGATGCATCCTCGCCCATGCCCAGGCGGGGGTGGGCAGGGTCTGTAAATCCAGGAGAGGTGCAAGGACAGAAGGACTATACCGCTGGCCTGCTGGAAAGGACACGTGGGTGGGCGCAGAGCCTCTTGGAGAACGGGAACCTCTCAGCAGCACCCCCGCCCATCGCTGTGCAGTGCAGACGATTTAGCTAGACTAAAGAGCACTCGGGGACGTGGAAGCAGGATGCAGTCTCAGCCTACAGTAGAAGTCCTCATTTCTCACTTTATCCCATCCCTGATCTCCCATCTAGGCTTAGCTTTGCTGCAGTGCCCCTCTTTTGCTGGATATGGCATGTCTTTCCACAGTTCTCTGCATTACCACAAGAGTGTGAGTACCCTGTTGCTCCAGGGTAGAGGCGTGCTCGTGGAGCCTCAAACATTCAAGGAGGAAATTTACAGACTGGCTACGTCTAGACTGGCATGATTTTCCGCAAATGCTTTTAATGGGAAAGTTTTTCAGTTAAAAGCATTTGCGGAAAAGAGAGTCTAAATTGGCACGGACGCTTTTGCGCAAAAGCACTTTTTGCGGAAAAGCGTCTGTGCCAATCTAGACACGGTTTTGTGCAAGAAAACCCCGATCGCCGTTTTCGCCATCGGGGCTTTTTTGTGCAAAACACTTTTTAGCTGTCTACACTGGCCCTCTTGCGCAAATACATTTGCGCAAGAGGGCTTTTGCCCGAACGGGAGCGTCATTCTATTTGCGCAAGAAGCACTGATTTTGTACATTACAAAGTCAGTGCTCTTGCACAAATTCAAGCGGCCAGTGTAGACAGCTGGCAAGTTTTTGTGCAAAAGCAGCCACTTTTGCGCAAAAACTTGCCAGTCTAGACACAGCCACTGTGTGTTGCTGACATACTCCTACCACATGGAGGAAACCACGACTGTCATGCTGGTTCTTCTGACATCTCTTGAAGCCTGTTGACAATGCTTTCAAACAGTGCAAGTTTTTGCACAAGAATGGCTGTTCTTGCGCAAAAAACCTGCAGTGTAGACGTAGCCCTTTGGCTACGTCTACACTGGCATGATCTTGCACAAGAACTCTATTGCGGAAGAGTTCTTGTGCAAAAACTCTTCCAGAAGAGAGCATCTACACTGGCATGTGCGTTTGCGCAAGAGATGTGCTTTTCCGCAAGAGCATCCATGCCAGTGTAGACACTCTCTTGCACAAGAAAGCTCTGATGGCCATTTTAACCATAGGGCTTTCTTGAGCAAGAAATTCATGTTGCCTGTCTACACTGGCCTCTTGCGTAAGAACAGTTGCGCAAGAGGGCTTATTCCTGAGCAGGAACATCATAGTTCTTGCCAAGAAGCACTGATTTCACATATTAGAATGTCAGTGTACTTGCGCAAGAACTCACGGCAAGTGTAGGCAGGCAGCAAGTTTTTGCGCAAGAGCGGCCACTTTGGCACAAGATTGCGCCAGTGTAGACACAGCCCCAGTGTATTATGCGGCGGTTTGTCCAGAGCCTAGCCAGAAGCTGCTGGAGTGAAGAAGAATTTGAGGAGACCAAGAACATAGATAGTCATGAAACCACTGAGTGGAGCACTTGGCATATGCTGGAAGCAGTCTATCCTGTTGAAACAGTGCAACATCGATTCTAATCCCGTGAGACAAGCACAAACTGGTGGGACCACATAGTTATGCAGCTATGGGACGATGACATTTGGATGCATAAGGCCACTTTCATTGAACTTTGCACATTGCTTTCCCCTGTCCTGAAGAACAGCAATACCAGGAGACCCGCACTGACAGTTGAGAAGGTGGTGGCAATTATCCTGTGGAAGTTTGCAATACCAGACTGCTATTGGTCAGATGGGAATCAATTTGGAGTGAAAATCTACAATGAGGACTGCTATGATCCAAGTAGCCAAGGCAATCAATGCCCTTCTGCTAGGAAGGCTACTGCCTCTGGGAAACGGCAGGACACGGTGGTTGGCTTTGCCGTGATGGGGTTCTCTGTGGTGGAGCAGTAGATGGAACACCCATCCCTACCTTGACACTTGACCTCAACAAAGAGCACATAAACCACAACGGGTACTTCTTGTTGGTGTTGAAGGCACCGGTGGATCACAAGGGCTCTTTCACCAACATCAACATGGGATGGTTGGGAAGGGCGCGTGATGCACATATCTTTAGGAACTCTGGTCTCTTCAGAGCTGCAAGCTGGAACTTTCTTCCCAGACCACAAAATTACCATTGGAAATGTTGAAATGCCAATAGTTATCCTTGGAGATACAGCCTACCCCTTGCTCCTGGCTCATGAGCCATACACAGGAGCCTGGACAACAGTAAGGAGCAATTCAACTATAGGCTGAGGAAGTGCAAAATGGTGGTAGAATGTGCTTTTGGCCATTTAAAGGCACACTTTCACAGTTTATTAACTATGCTAGACCTCAGTGAAAGCAACATTCCCATCGTTGTGGCTGCTAGGGATGTAATAATGTAGCCGATTAAACAATTAACCAATAAACCAATGTTTATTAGTTAATGCTATTGGCTACACACAATACCCTCCCTCCTCCCCCCGGTTTTGCATTTAAAGAGCTTGAGAGCCAGCGCACAAGCACCACAGTGGGGGTAGGTGCTGGACCCAGTATGAGTTGGGAGAGAGCCAGCGTGCTTGCATGCAGGCTCTCAAGCTCTTTTAAAAGAAGACCCACTTATCAGTTAATCGTGTACCCAACAACATTTTTGTCGGCTACATGATAACCAAATTACACGCTTCCTAACATCCGAAGGGGGCTGGTGGCTGTGTGCTCCATAACATCTGTGAAAATAAGGAGGAAAAGTTTCTGGCGGGGCAAGGGAGTCCAGGCAGATTGCCCAGCCACTAATTAGCAGCCAGACACCAGGGCAATAAGGAGAGCACATTGAGGGGCACTGCGAATTAGGTTTCGAAAACCAGTTTCACAAATGACAAGACAGTGATGTGACAGTCATGTATGTTGTTCTTAACAAGGTGTTCTCTGCATCATGATCCTGTTCTTCTTAAATCATGTATTTTAATTCAGGAAACACAGGGGAACAGAGACAGAAAAGGAGTTCTGGGGCATGAGGTCAGGTAGCAGGGAGTGTGCGAGGGCAACTGGCATATTACAATCCTCTTGTGTGGGAATGACAGCCTTCTGTTCCAAGAGATATCCCTAGCAGTTGAGTGCAAGGCTGCCCTACACTCCCCCACCCGCCGCGCATTATAGGGTGCCTGGGAGAGAAGGCTATGGAACTTAGCGAGGCAGGCAGGTAGTTCAGCACAGGGTGTCGGGGGACTCTGCTCCAGATGCTTTTCCTGCACCTCCACTGAGCACCTCAGCAGCTCTGTATGTGATAAAGGACCAAGAGGAGTGGGCAACAGATTCACGGCCGCAGTTGCTGTAACGAAAAATATGAAGGGCAGACTTTAGAGAAGATACATTGTAGAACACAGAAGCTAATCTTTTACAATGAAAGAAGCTCTGTGCTAAACAATAGGCATATGTTATGAACAAGACCAAAGTCATGTTTTTAAGTGCCTAGTAGGCAGGTACAAGACACAGATCTACACCGTGCTTCTGGACGTGGTTTGGTGGCAGGCGTGATAAGCAACAGGTTGGGGTTCTTGCTCTTTTGCTTCTGCTTTGAAAACATGTGCAACAGAGTGGCTGCAGCTCTCATAGCTAGGCATGCGTACGCGTTTGCAAAGGGGGGCCACGGATGCGAGGAGCCCTGCAGACAGGTGGGGGAGTTGGGTGTGATTGCTGGGGCTCATACGGTCAGGATGTTTGCCACCTGTGTTTCCCAGGACGGTGCAAATTTCCCTTCCCATAGGGACATGCTGGGGAGCGGGAAACCAGGCAGGATTGCAGGGGCTCACATGGTTAGCAAACCTGGAGTCATGCTTTGTGGGAGATGAGCAAACGGAGGTTGATGGTATCAATTACAGAGATTCCCCTGCTGCATCCAGGTTGCCATGCACGATATCAGTCTTCTCTGAATCACAGAGCATGACAGGGAGCAGATGCTGACTGACGGTGGCCAGAAACCTGGACCTTATGCTGCAATGCTTGGTGCTGCAATGAAGCCAGATCACTTATTGCTGGCTTGGTGTAGAAATGTGTCATACTGTGGACGACACCATAAGGCAGGCCTCCCCAGAAACCTTCTGAGAAGGATGAAAGAGTACCTCTAAGACAGCTTTGTAGAGATGTGCAGGGAGGATTCCCGCTCTGTCTCCAGATACGTTAACAAACTGTTCTGAGGAGCCCCTGATAAGTAAGCGAAGTGGTCACCGCAGATAAAACCCAATTATCTTAACCCATTTGTGGCATGATTATAAATGTAAATTCACCAAAAGTGCCCTCCCCGCCATCAGAGTCCGGCAGCAATAAATCCTGGGAGGAGGGGATTGGCTCCAAAGTTATACTAACAGCCAGGACTGTTTTTTATCAAACCTTCCACTTGCCTGCTGAGCATTTCCCTCCTCCTCCTCCTCCAGTGTCCTCCTTGTTGCCAGAGGCTGCCTAAGAGTCTCTTGGGAGGTATCCATGGAGAGTTTTGAAACACTGGTTAGGTCTCCACCTAAAATCCCATACAGCTGCTCATAGAAGCAGCATGTTTGCTGCTCTGACCCAGACCAAATGTTTGCCTCCTTTGTTTTCTGGGATGCCTGCCTGAGCAACTTTATTTTCATGTGGCACTGCTGGGTGTCCCTACTGTATCCTTTTTCCACCACGCCCTGTGCAATTTTGGCATCGATATCAGCGTTCCTTCTGCTGCTTCAGAGTTCTGCCTGCACAGATTCCTCTCCCTACACAGCAATCAGATCCAGGATCTCCTTCATGCTCCATGCTGGAGCTCATTTGCCACATTGGGCAGTCAAGGTCAGGTGTGTGGCTGAGGAGTGATGCTGTACTAACCATGCTAGCCAAACAGAAAGTGACATTCAAATGTTTCCATGGCTTTTCCTGAGTACCTGGGAGAGCAGGAGAGTTGAAAGCACTGGCCAGAATGGTCACATTGGGGCGCTGTGGGACACCTCCCGGAGTCCAATAATGTTGACTTTCACAGTGCTGCATTTATACTACTCCAAAGTCGACCACAAAAGGTCAAATTTGGTATTACTCCTCTCATCAGGAAGGAGTACAGAAATTGACTTTAACTGCCCTGAAAGTCTATGTTAAGATTATGTGTCTCCAGGTATGACAACAACTAGGACATTTTGCTCATTTCTTCTAGATTTTTACAGAACCATACTTCTGAGTCTACTTTGTTTTACTCCCTTTGATCTCCTATATGGGAGGCAGGTGAGGGGAACCTAGATTTAATTTGAAACTCTTGGGTGGGCACTCAGCAGGAAACAGGACTATGATGGGGGAAATATGTATCTCATTTTAAGGAGAATTTCCAGATTATAATAGACTTGGTGCAACAGAACTTTATGAAAAGTCAGAAAACTCAGAAAGGTTGCTATGATCCACCTACTGAGGAAAGGTCATTTGATATTAGTGAGCTGGTGTTAATTTTGATTTGGTGGCTTAGGTTGTTGCCTCCAGTGATTAATTCTCCAGTATAGAGATGTGGGCAGAGTTGGCATCGTTTTTGGTTGCAGGGCTGGGCTCCTGGAGGCTTATGATGTGGTTGTGTGGCATGGTTACCAGAAAGCCACCACCATATCAAAAGGTCATTTGACTGCCCCTCCAGCAATTTGATCTATGCCATCAAATGCCAGCAGTGCCCCACTGCTATATATATTGGACAAACTGGACAGTCTCTGCGGGAAAGAATCAATGGACACAAATCAGATATACATAAAGGAAACATACAGAAATCTATTGGTGAGCTTTTCCATCTTCCACATCACGTTTTGAAAGATCTCCAAGTAGCTGTCTTGTCACAAACCAGTTCTACAAGCCAGATCTACAGGGAAGCATTGGAATTACTGTTCATCCGCAAATTCAATTCACATGCTAATGGACTCAATCCTGATGAAACTTGGTTGGGACATCACCAATTTAACAGCCATTGAAGGTGCAAACAGCTCTCTGTGTAGTATCCTTCCTGACATGGGAGTCTGTCTATTGACTTTGACTCTTATCTGCTTCAGTTTAACTACACAATCTTCAGATACTTACTGATGCTCTCTGTCTCCCACCCCCTTCCTTTTTCTTCCCTCCTCTTCCCCTCCCCTATTTATTTTGAGTGTACATATCCTAAACTAATAACTCTGGTCATCTGAAGAAGTGGGCTGTGCCCATGAAAGCTCATGATACCATCTACATATTTTGTTAGTCTATGAAGTGCTACCAGACCATTTGTTGTTTTTTTCCTGTAACAGACTAACTCAGCTACTCCCTTGAAGCTAATTTAATTATATTGAGCAAATTAAAATGATACCGCGTTTGCATCCAGACACAAGCCTTTTCTTAAAATCCCCCACCTCTGCAGCAGCTGTGGGAACTCCAGCCTAGACTGGCTACCTGATAAAGATGCACTGACAAAATTCAGGAAGAGAGGATAATGGGGCACTGGGACCTTGAAGTGCAGACAAGTTTTCAAAGAGGATTTCCCACCACTAAATCTGTTATATTAACCCCTTCCCTGTAAGTGTTCTCTCTGAGGGTGGCAAGCTGCACACACTCCCGTATCGATAAACTGTACAACAAAGGAACATCATTCATTTCAAAGACATCAGTCTATTGCTTTTATCTCCTACGGCTACAATTAACACGAGATTAAAATACTGTGATGAACGAACCCAAACCAAGCCATTCCCATGTGCAGTAAGTTTATTTGGTGCTCTGGTACAGCCAGGGGCCCTGTCCGCCAGGGGAGGCCATTGTCCAGCCTGACTGGGGAGGTTTTCCACAGAAGCTGGGGAGGAAACATTTGGGGCTGCGCTTGTAGCGTATGTATGTGGCGGGGCGTGTCCAGGTGCGCCGGGCCCGACAGCGGCATCCGCGGCGACTGTGCCCGGGGCGCCTCACTCGGTATCAGCGGGGAGCAAGAGCCCAGGCACCAGACCCGCGAAACCGCGCCAGCCCCAGCGGAGGAGGCTGCAGGACGAAACCCCGGTCCCCCCCGAGCCACCCCGCCCGCGTACCTGCCTCCCGGCCCTCACCTGCCACCGCGGAGCCCGGCCCGGTCCCCTGCGCTCTCCATCTTCACCCCGCCGTTGCTATGGGATCCTGGCCGCTCGCACTTAGCCCCGGTGGCCGCCGCTACCCTTAGCAACCGCACCCAGCACTGAGGCGCCGCGCCATTGGCCGAAGGCGCAACACCCGAGCCTTCATTGGCTACAGTGCCTGGACGGGAGCGGGTAGAACCCGCGCATGCTTATTGCCAGGCGCTAGCGGGCCCGCCCCCGCTCTTGGCTCGTGCCTGGCACCCGGAGGCTGAGCAACCCGGCTTCAGGCGGGCAGCAGAGGGGGCTCCGAGGGGCGGGGCTGCGGAGGCAGCTGAATGGCTGCGCGGGAGGAGGCGGGGCTGGACACAGAGACGCCAGCGTGGGCCGCTCACTCACCGCGGCTGAAGCAGGGTGCTAAGATGCATCCTCGCCCATGCCCAGGCGGGGGTGGGCAGGGTCTGTAAATCCAGGAGGTGCGCAAGGACAGAAGGACTATACCGCTGGCCAGCTGGAAAGGACACGTGGGTGGGCGCAGAGCCTCTTGGAGAACGGGAACCTCTCAGCAGCACCCCCACCCATCACTGTGCAGTGCAGATGATTTAGCTAGACTAAAGAGTACTCGGGGATGGGGGAAGCATCGCTCTGCAGCAGGATGCAGTCTCAGCCTACAGTAGAAGTCCTGGTTTCTCCTTTTATCCCATCCCTGATCTCCCATCTAGGCTGAGCAGCAATGCCTGTAATTTTGAAGCCAGCAAAGAGAGATTTCAGTTATTGTGCCCCTCACGTCAAAGGCAGTCTGTCCTTGGTCAAAGGGATCAGCACTGGCTAGAATCAGCACTGACATTTTTCACTAGGATGTCACTTGGGCTCAGCATCCCCTTCTCCCTCAGGTATCTCATCAGGCGAGACCGTTTTCTCCATGTTACCTTCACTCCGTACTCATGCTCTGGGGTATCCTTGACTAGTACAGATGTTGGTTCAAGGTTCTCAGTGGTATCAACAGAGAGAAAAAGGCCACTATGTGGATTTGGAGAGAGGCTGTTCCTCTCTGGCAAAGCACCACTGCAGCCATAGCTTCTCACAGAAGACAGCTCCGGAGTCTGTACATCTGGTGGACTGAAGACATCTGGCTCGGCATCCTGGTAAGGAAACTGAGAGGCCCCTTTTCTATAGCTCATAGGATTGTCCGTTAAGGTAGCGAGCTTTGCTGCAGTTCCCCTCTGTTGCTGGATATGGCATGTCTTTCCACAGTTCTCTGGATTACCACAAGAGTGTGAGTACCCTGTTGCTCCAGCATAGAGGTGTGCATGTGGAGCCTCAAACGTTAAAGGAGGAAATTTACAGACTGTGTGTTTCCGACATACTCCTCCCACATGGAGGAAACCACGACTGTCATCCCGGTTCTTCTGACATCTCTTGAAGCCTGCTGACACAGTGCTTTCAAACTGTGGGGACACCTGAAGGGCCAAACAGAAATGATGAAAAACCATTTTCTTTCAGAGAGGGTGACATCATACTCCCTACTTCTTTCACAGGGCAACCCTATTTACCCTACTCCCCAAGTCTGCTGCTTGCCTTTCTTGGTTTGAGAACTCCCATTTTATTGCTTCTTTGGCCAGAAGTCCAGTATTCATGCTCACTATCCAGATGAGTGAGAAATACTGGAGGCTCAGATATCCCTTAAAGTTCTGTTCTGAAAAGTAACTATTTAAATGCACCTCCTTCCCCTGAATATATTCAAAGCTTTTGTTTACTTACTTTAGTGATAAACAAAAGAAAATTCTATGTCATTCTCTTATCCCTGCAGAGCCACAGTTCAAAGGATGTTAAATTGCAGTTAATTGAGTAGTTGATGGAATTTCCATCGACTACTCAACTAATCAATAGGCACATCCCTCTGGGGCTCTTGTACATTTCAAAGGAGGAACGCGAGCCAACGGGAAGTCCCTCTGACTGTGGGCTGCACAAAGGCGGCACAAAGGCGTGCCTGCTTTGAAATGTACAAGAGTCCCCAGCGGGGGCCCTTGTGCATTTCAAAGCCACAGCACCCTCATGGAGCCTGGGGTCAGTGGGGGACTCCCCAGCTGACCCTGCGTTCCGTGCAGCATTTCCCCAGAACCCGGGGTTAGCGGCGAAGTCCCCACATGACCTTGGGCTCCATGGCGCTGCCCCTTTGAAATGCTGAGGCGACGTTTCAAAGGGGTAGCCGCCACACAACTGATCCCCAGCTCAGCTGTGAGGTGCTGCCCCTTTAAAACACCGCCTTGGCGTTTCAAAGGGGCAGCGCCGTGGAGTCTGTGGTCAGCTGGGGACTCTCTAGCTGATCCCAGGCTCCACGTGGCATGTCAACAGAACCCGGGATCAGCCGGGGCAGTTTCAAGCTGGAGCAGCATGGGGTTTCAAAGCAGAGGCACTGCACAGCTGATCCCGAGTCAGTTGTGCGGCGCTGCCGCTTTGAAGTACCCCTTCTTCACTCCCTTTGCTGCCTCTGTCTGCAGCAAGGACGGGAGGAGGGGGAAGAGAAATTGACTAGTGGACTGACTAGTCCTTAACATCCTTAATTCAAAGAGTGAACTGGATTCTGTTCATTCCTGTACATCAACAAAATTGTTTATAAAATTTCAACGAGTCCTACTGAGGCTGCATTGGTATCTCTAAGGGCAGAATCTGATTAGCAGGATCTTTACTACGGATTATATGTATATGTATGTGTATAATATATGTGTGTGTATGTATGTTATATAAAAAAAAAAAAAATCAAGGTTCTTGGATCCCAGACTGAAATTGCAAGTCTCTCTCTCTCTCTCTCTCTCACACACACACACACACACACTTATAAAGTGATCCCATTTACATTTTTGTTTGTGTGGAATTCCAGGACTTTCACGTCATTGTAGCAGTGTCAACATGCAATATTATGTGCACGCTAAGCTACTGAACTCTAAGATTACATTATAAAAGATAAACAACTTTAAGCCCCCAGTTTCTGTCATGCATTTAAAACCTGAACATTTCCCAAGTCAAACTATGTCAGGAAAAAATGGCAGATCCCTGATCTACTGTGTATTGAAGAATTAGGATAGAGATTTATTTATACTAAAAAATGATTTCCACAAACTGTTCCATTACATCCCTAATTGAAACTGTCTATTTTCTAGAATCATTCATTTTCTCCTAGTACCAAGGGGATCTCCGAAACTTGGGTGCTGGTTGTGATGGTTATAGAGTTACTGTGTAATTGAAGAATACTGATAAATAATTTAGTTATTGAGAGACTTTATAATATTTACCTATGCTGTTTTAATTCAGTGGGGGCTGCACAGGAAGCCAACATAGTGGATCCCAAATAAGAGCATCCTGGCACACATTTGCAAGACACCAGGGAACGCTGCAAGCCTTGTTTTAACCTGGCTGGGAGCCTGGAAATCACAAGGATACCAAACAATTAAAAGCCCTCTGAGGTGGACAGGGGTTGTCCAAGTAGAAAAGCTGACAAAAAATATTTTTCTTGAGAAGTCTTTAGGAAGTTAAATATACCAAGTTTCTAGGGATATGATGTTTAACAGTTTGGAGCTGCTCCCCGCCTGCTGTAGGCAGGGGGTTTCTCCATCTCCATAGGGCCTGCCACAGACAGGGGCTGCTCTGGTCATCCAGAGCAGCCCCCGTCCAGGGTGAACCAGGGCACATCACAAGCTGGGCTGCCCTGTCACACCCCCCCTTTTAATTCATTAACCAGTTAAACATTACATTTAACTGATTAACCAATTAAACAGGATTTTACATCTCTACAAGATTCCCATGTGAAAGACACCTGGACATCTATGCAATCTGTTTATTATTTTAAAGATCTATTTTCTCTGAAATGCTTTTGTTCAAAATAATAATTTTAAAATGCTACTTGATAACTGGATACCACTGACATTGATCCCCAGAAGGAGAAAAACTGCAAGTACTGAATGCAAGTCAGATCCAAGGTTACAGAGGGTGGCTATCCAGGGCCCAGTCTAAGGGAAAATTGTTCCATCTCCATTCCATCTCAAGAGAGGTGATAGGCTGAGGTCTAAGACCTGAGTAACAGTGTACCCAAAGAGACCAGGAGGAGCCCAGAATTGCAGTTAACCCTGTAATTGACACTAGTTATTAACAGACTATTTCTCAGGCATATCCAAATTAGGGATGTGAACGACTAGTTGACAAGTTGCTTCCCCTCCCCCCGCCCCCCAAGCTCCTGCTGCCTCTATCAGAAAGAGGCAGCAAGGGAAGGGGAAAGAGGTGGGGGTGCTTCCAAGTGGCAGCACCGCACGGAGCCCAGGACCAGACCCTGCGCTCCATGCAGCACTGCCACTTTGGAATGCCACGTGTAGCCTGGGGCCAGCTGGGAACTCCCCCCGCTGAGCCTGGGCTCCATGCAGCGCTGACGCTTTGAAATGTCGCAGGAAGCACAGGCCCAACGTGGGACTACTTGAGTCCCCTGCTGGCCCTGAGCTCCCCACAGCGCTTTCACCTTTGAAGTGTAGCAAAGGCAGAGGTGCCCTAAGCAACTAATCGAACAGTCGATGCAATTTGCATCGACTGTTTGATTAGCCAATTAATCTAAATTTAACATCCCTAATCCAAATAAGTCCTTGTCTACATTTGGAAATTTTCCATTGTTCCAGATGGAAACAGATTCTGCCTCCTCTCAGGAACTGTTTTACTCATGGAGTTTAAAATGCTGTTATTAAAAATACAAAAATAAATTTAAAATCGAACAGAGAAATCCAGATCTCTGGGGCTGGTGGAGTGTTTCATACGAGTTTTAAAGGGGTAGCCATGTTAGGCTGTATCTGCAAAAACAAGGTGGTGTCCTTTGGCACCTTACCAACAGATTTATTTGGACATAAGCTTTCATGGATAAAAACCACTTTGTCAGCTGCAAATGGACAAGATGCCCAAATAAATCTGTTAGCCTTTAAGGTGCCACAGGACTCCTCGTTCAAGTTTGAAATCTTTTAGGGTTGCTTTGTTATAAAGCTTTGAGACCTAAGTGTTATTTAGCAGAGCTGCCTGGTAATGGCTTCTGCAAAGACAGGTAGCTCTTACGGAACAATTACAAGATTTTTTTAAGCAAATGTGCATGTCATAATAAAGTATCCTAGGACTGAGTGAAAAGAAACTTAGCAGTCCTCTCAACAAGATCTGAGTCTATTGGAAGAGTTACGTGAGGAAAAGCAGAAGATTTAACACACACAAAAACGAAAAGGAGGGCAGGGTTAGAGTACATAGAAAACTGCTTCAAAAATCTGCTGTCTGGATATCTGCACTATGCTCTTCACCATAGTGTCTGCTTGAAGCCTGCATTATCACCCTGCTTTCCAGAAGAGAGAATCTATTTGCTGGTTTACTTCAGGCCCAACATTTTCTTTTGAATGAAACCAAGTAATATTACATTAACAATATGTAACAGAAAAACAAATAGTTGAGATTTGTTATCAATGAAAACATGTTTCTTTAAAGAGCTCATTGGGGTGTTGACAACCCCCCCACCACACACACACAAAAAGAGTACTGACCTAAATGAAGTGTAACAGTAAAACTGACCAGCACTGTCCAATCAGGAATGAAATGCAAGACATCAATAAAGTACATGAGCAGTGAAAAGTGAACATGATTTTAAAAAAAATTAGAAAATACAACTCTCTCAGTAGTACCATTTTTCTTGCTGTTGACTCTTGGTTTGTAGTCTATGTAGTTCTGCTAAAGCCTCTGAAAACAAACACATCCACTCCTTAGGCTTGATCTTCTAACAGACTCCCACTGACCTCAGGCATATACTTGTTTGGTTCCAAGCAATACACTGGCTTTTGAAGCAAACGGCATTTCTCACCAGCTAGCTGAACTAAGGGAAGACACCTGCTCCTTATCACACTGCATCTGTGGAAGTAGGCCTCATCATTTTACATCAAGTATTCCACCTTTTAACTATATACATTACAAGATATAACATCTATTTTAACCAACATTTAACTCCATTGGGGGGTGACCATAGATAGGCAAACTAGCAAAATTGAGATTATTAAAACATGAATATTAAATAAGAGAACCACAATTAAGATACAGAAATAGAGTCTGCATCATAGTTGAGCAGGAAGTTGTCACATTTAGGTGCTGGAGAGTTGAGAGTTATACCAAACAGTTTGAAATAATTGCTGTAGTTTAAATATCAAATCCAATAAAGAGTAACTAAACAGTAACTATTCTACTTTCCATTTCCAAGGTTTTCAGTTATCATAAAAACCAAAAAGAATCTCCATCTCATATGGATCCCAACCTTTTCATGCCACCATGCTAGTTCACAAGACAGGGAACTCTGCCAGTGGTCACCATTTCCCATTTAGATGTGAGTGCGCTAATCTACAATACATCTTGGGCTGCTTGTGACTGCAAGATTGGGATCTGAAGCAACTGTAACTACAGGGGGGGAAAAGTGTGTGTGTAATCCATGTCCAAGATCCATTCCAAACAATTCTTTATTAAGATATGCATAAAGAAGGCTGAGAACAATTACTGTAAGAAACTAAGGAAAGCAAACCTGCACCTACCCATGAGATGGAGGCATTTTGGTCAAGAGGTTTGGTAGAAACACGTCTTGGGTTCTCAGCCAAAGGCAATGGAGATCCATAGTGATGTGTAGGCCCCTCTCTTGGGGTTTCAAGGAATCGCAGTTGTGCCTTGTGGGCCTGGTGAATGCATTTCTTCTTTGGAGGCATCAAAAAGTGTAAGAAAGTCGCTAAGAAACCTCATGATGCCTGGTGGAGCCAGTTACGGAGAAGAGGAAAGAGATGACAAACTGAACCCAAATCTGCAGAAAGCAACAGAGGGATGTAAAGTCATCAAACAAACCTGGCAACTGTTTTTTCCTACATAGAACACACTTCTGATCTGTCTAAAAAAAAATCTAATAAAAAATGGAAATATACATTTTTATATACATGCACTCAGCCATACTCCCATTAGGGACACAATCAGAGCTTTCTTGGTGTTACACAAGATATAGTCTGTAGTGGGCGCCTCTCCTCATGGACCTGGGTTTTTGGGGTGTCCTCCCTATTGAGTATATCCAGTCCTGTATTGCTCCTGGGAAGATCTTCACTAAACGACATCAGCAACATGGAACTGACATAATTCTGCTCCACCATCCCCCGCTGTGGCCCATTCCGGTTACTTAGTCCACACAGCCGCACCAGCTGGAGGGTGCAGACAGGGGAAAAGGAGGAAACGACCCTGCTAAGTTTGGGGTCCGCTGCTCTACTTATATAGAGGCGTGTACACACACATATGCGGTGCTCTCGCTATGCCCTACCCAGGCATCCAGTAACTACTGGGCGCTTTTCTCTCGCGCACAGCCCGGCAGCCGAGCGCACAAGCCGCCCGCACAGCTGCTCAGGGGCTGGCCGTCTCTCGCACACGGCGGTTGCTCCAAGCTGCAGTGGCGAGTTTGAGGAGGGGCGGGGCGGGCGGCAGGCCCAGGAGCACAGACCAGGTGCGGGGGGAGGGCAGCGGGCAAAGGCGCTCAGGGGCCACCGTTTGAGGGCGGGGGCAGAGCCCCAGGACAAACGATGCCCCCGCCTCCTACGGCCCCGGTCCCGCCCCCGCCCGGGCACCTGAGGACGCTGCTCCGCGCAGGGAGCGGGGTGGGGGGTTGAACCGGCCTCGTATCCCCTCTGGTCTGATCCCAGCTCCTGCCAGGGCTCAGCCGTGTGCGAGCACCGCCGGGCGCTCATTGGCCACTTCCGTTGCCGGATGGAACGCTCTGGCCCCGGGCCCCATCTCCATTGGTCCCGTCCTCGCACGTGATGCCAACGGGCCGCCAGGCGCCAAATTCAAACCGGGAAACGAAACGAACTGCCTCTGTGCCCTGAGAGCTGCGGAGCCCGGCGGTGCCGGGTCCCCGCGGGGAGGCAGCGGGGCGCGCGACCCCCTGCCCCCACCAACACCGGGGTGAGAGCGGGCTGGGAGGGGCCTTGCTGTGGGAGAGGGGCTGGGGCGGGGGGAGATTGATAGGGACCACTAGGAAGGGAAAGGGGGTCAGTGGGGACAGGCGGGCCATTGTGGGGGCAGGGCGAAGGGGTGTAAAACACGGGCTGGAGGCTCTAGGAACCTGAGAGCCTGTGGGGATGTGGATTGGGGAGGGGCAGGGAAGGGGCTGGGACAAGGAGAAAGAGCAGGTGAGAATTCCCACCTGTGTGTGACAGCGCAGAGCTACCACCCGCAGCCAGGATGCAGCAAGGCCTTTGTCAGTGGCTGCAGGGCATCCTGTGAAGCCGCCTCCTTCCACAGGGCTCTCTGGGGGAATGGTTCTGACCCTAGCCCTGTGTGACACTAGGAGTGGGGGTTGCCATGACCTCACAGAGGTGTCTGTGTGACATGTAGGAGAGTAGTTGTAACCTCCCTAGAATTTGGAAAGCCCCTCTTGGCTAGTATATCTGAGCATCCCTAAATGCCAGAAAGAGGCCAGTCGATGTGTCACTTGCCTCTATCACTTAGGAAGGGGACTAGTTTATTTTTATGTCAGTTTTGTTTGTACCCTTTTATGACCGTACAAATGACTAGGGTACTGCATGGATACAAAATATGTATCCATAGCTGTAAAAATGAGCAGCAGATATCCACAACCATATCCGTGGATATCCACTTAACTCGGATATCCGAGGATATAAAGCAGATATCTGTGGATTTGCAGGGCTCTACAAATTATCCATTCTGAGGATGTTTTGTTACTAACAGGCTGGATTGGCTCTAAAGATGTAATCGTGTAGTCTATTAACCGATAAGCAAAAGCTTATCAGTTAATGCTATAGACTACATGCATCCCCCCCACTTGCCAATAAATTTTTTAGCAGGCTGGCCAGTAGTCTGACTAAGTCCTGGCTTGTGCCGGATCAAGGATCTACACCTGCTGTGGCTCTACATTTAAAGTGTATTAGGAGCCAGGTGGGCAGGTATCCTGGCTCAGTTCTGGTTCGCGCCTGGTCCAGGAGCTCAGACCCTCCTCCCCTGGACAGGAGCTGCTGCCACCCCACGCTGAAGCCTCTATATCAGAGGCAGCAGTGCGGGGTGACAGGCAGCTAGTTTGTGAGGGGAGCTGCTTTTTAAACTGGCTCCCCTCACGGACCAGCCTCTTATACAGAGGCAGCAGCACAGAGTGTCAGGAGGTTCTTCTGGAGTGGGGCTGGAGCGCACTGGCTGCCAGCCCCACCCCTGGGGACTATAGAATAGTCAAGTAACCAATAAGAATTCATGAGGTTAATGGACTATTCAATTAACCGATATTTAATATCCCTAATCGGCTCCAATGATGTGAAATCCTCTCCATTTTGGTTAATGCTTAGTCTCCCATACGTAATCTGTATAATGCAAGCACTGTAGTTCCACTGAAGATTTCTTGTGCAAGAGCAAAGTTCCACTTGCCACAACTCCCATAAATGCAACAATTATCCTAGCTCCACATCCCTATTTCTGGTTTTGTCATTTATCCCCCTAGTTCTAAACTTTAAAATTGTTTACCATCCATAAAGTCCAGATTAAGAAATTTATTCTGACATTAGAGGATGGTGAATTGAGTTACACAGTGCTAAGAAGGGACGTGCTTGGCTTCTAACAAATCTATTTCAAGCTCTGAGTTTATGGTGTTCCTTCTATAAAACAAATATGATAACATTAACCTCATGGGTGTGATCTGAGATATTCAGTTATCATGCAATTAGTGCTCCTCATCTGTATGGAGTTTTCACAAGATGTGTATCAATAAATTAGGAGGAACCTTTCCCTTCAATGAATGTGGCATGCAATTCTTCCCTATGGGCATAGGAATTGTCCTCTAGTCACAAGACAAATGGTGAGGAATCTTCCTCTTTTAGGATTACCACTGTACAGAGTGGAAAGCCCCTCATACATACATCAGCTGATTTGGTACCTTTCATAGAGATAATTTATTCCATTCCTGTATGTTCCATGCTCACAGCTCCTCTTTCATGTTCTTATGTTTTGCAGGGTCTGTTCTTGCAGTCTTCAATGGCGAGTAACTGTAAAGATCAATCATGAGGACCAGCCCTCGCAGGCCTCTGATTCTCAAGAGACGAAAACTGTCCCTCCCAAATGGCAATTCATCCAACACCCCAGCGAGAGATGAACCAGATGGGCAAAGTAAAGGAGCCCCCAAGCATGAGCAGGTCAGAGAGGACAAATCCAGGGACAGAGTGGAGGGCAGCACCCAGAAATTCCCAGCAGGAATAAAGATCATTAATCACCCTAACATGCCAAACACCCAGGTGGTGGTCATCCCTCCCGATGCTGACATCCAGAGTATCATCGAGGCTCTGACAGCCAAAGGGAAAGAATGTGGCAGCAATGGCCCCAACAAGTTCATTCTCATCAGCAGTGGGGGCAACTCATTTCCCACAGGCTCACCAGCAACTCAGCAGAAGCTCCAATCAAATGATGAGACAAGCACAGCAACAAAGGGAGCCAAAGCAGCAGATTGTCAGGATGGAGAGAAGAACACTGGACAAAATCCTGGGATTGTGGAAAGGCCGGTACTGTGGCATCCACAAGTCAATTCCATGGAAGGACAAGAACAGGAAGGAAACAGTACGTAGGCTGTACCCTTCTGTTGGACTCTTAAGCACAATGTGGAGTGGGTAGACATGGGGGATTGATGCTCTGCTTGATATAGGAAAGCGCAGTGGTGAAAAATGTGAAATTTCAAGCAACCCAGGTGATTAATATATTAGGTTTATATGTACGCTGATAGGTATTCAAATCCTGGGTCCAAGTAAAAATCAGTCATCTTAGGGCCTGGTGTTTTCCTGAGAGTTTGTAGGGTATGTTACAGGTCAGGATTTTGGTATACAGAAAGTCCCCAGCTTATGAAAGGGTTGTGTTCCAAAAGTTTGTAAGTTGGTTCTTTGAAACTCAGAGTGCATTTTCCCACAGAAACAATATTCTGAATGGTGGTTAGGTGCCCAGGCTAGCCCACAAAAGCCTATGTGACCCATAATGTAGCTGAAATACTATACATTTGCAATGAAAAATTGTAGAAATATTTCTTCATTTAACCTTGAATGCTGCTGCTTGAGGAAAGGAGGATGAGGAGTTAAGTGGAGATTTGAAAGGGAACTTCCGGGCATCCCTCAACTGCACTCCCTCCCTGGTCTCTGTGCTGGTTCCTGCAGCCAGCCCCATCTGCCAGCTTCCCCTCTCCTCTCATGCTCAGTGCCTGCTCTGGCAGCCCACATCCTCCCAGTCATCCCTCCCTTTCTTCCCCACCCCACTCCCTACCCTCTGGGAGCTGTACCTAGCTCCCACTCACAAGGAGGAGGAATGCAGAAGGAGAACTCCAGAGGAGTAAGTGCTGCTTCTCTTCAGTTGCCAGCTGCGCGGTCACCCCCTACTCCTCCAGAGTCCTCCATCTAGCACTTGCACTATTCGCTGCTACCTGTGCCTCCTGCCTGTTCCCTGAGGCTGCAGGTGTGTTTGTGTTTGCATGTGCAGATTTTCGTAAGTCAGATATTTGTAACTTGGGAAGTGCCTATAGTGACAGAATGGGAAGTGAGGGGAGTCAGAACTACAAGAGCAAAGGATTTTGCAGGGTGGGCCTAGAGATGTTAAAGGTTAACCAGTAAACATATACCTTACCAGCATGCTTATCTGTTGACCCCATAATGGGGGCCTGGCTGGAGGCGTGCAGGAGCAGCTGCCACAGCGAGCTGCCAGGTCCAGAGCAACCCGCACTGCCTGCAGTTAAATCATTTAACTGCTTAACTATTCTGGGTTGTTTTTACATCCCTAGCTGGGACAAAGATGTTTGGGTCATTGGCTAGTAAATATCTTGTGACGTTTTTAAGCACTGTTCTCAGCAGTCGCTCTGGGCCAGGGCAGTTGAAGGTTCAGATCCAATTTGGGATTTTTAGGTTTGGAGCCTTTACAGCAATTGGGCTGATCTGCAGCTAAATCAGGAGCTCTGTCTAGATCTGCAAGATGCTTTTAGCATCGGATCTCCACCTTGTGTCTCTAGCTCGAGATGGGGAGCTTGAGCCCTTTTGAGGAGACCTTTCTAGGGTCTCTCTTTAAGCATCTGGAATGGCAGCAGGTGAATGAGCAGGGCTCTCCATTTGTTTCCCTGCAGGCAGTGGAGAGGCAACAAGCAGTGGCTTGGATAACAGTCTGACTAACATCCAATGGCTAGGGAAGATGAGCTCCGATGGGCTGGGCCCCTGTACTGTGAAGCAAGAGATGGAGAAAGAGAACAAGACACCTGTGCAGGAGAGGATGAAGGTAAGTGGGGACATGTGGGGCACATAACAGGAAACTTCTGGAAACTGAAAACAGGACATATGAGTGAGAACACTCAAAGAGAGCCCACCTGACAAAATCTGTGTAACCTGAGCCTCTAGTTGATCTTTGCAGGAGGGTCCTGAAGTTAAGAGGATCTTCCTGGGAATTTTCCTGGGCCCCTGCAAGTTTCATACTGTTACCTCCTTTTTTCTTCCAGACTGAAGAAGACTCCATTGCTGCCACTGCTACCGCCTCCTTGTGGCAGGACTCAGTATCAGAACGACCTCCTTACTCCTACATGGCCATGATCCAGTTTGCCATCAACAGCACTGAGAAGAAGCGCATGACCTTGAAGGACATTTATACCTGGATTGAGGACCATTTTCCTTATTTCAAATATGTGGCCAAGCCAGGCTGGAAGGTAACATGTTCTGCTGGGGGTGCACCTGATCCCACCCCTACATGTGGGCAACAGTGTCTTGCAGGGGTGCTAGAACAATTTGTGTAGTGGGGGTGCTGAGAACCATTGAACCAAACTGTAAACCTTGTTATAATGGAAACCACTTTCAGCCAAATGGCACAGCATCATCACTACTTCTAGCACCTATGGAGTCTTAGGGCTTGTCTATACTTCCCACTAAATTGGCACTGCTGAGATCGATGCAGCAGTGTCAATTTAGCGGGTCTGATAAAGACAAGCTAAGTTGATGGCAGAGCGCTCTCCTCTACCTGTATCTGTGCTCCACCTCCCCAAGAAGTGGAAGACAATTCAGCAGGAGAGCATCTCCTGTTGATACAGCGCAGTGTAGACGTTGTAAGTTGAACATAGGTACATCGATTTCAGTAGTACTCTCACTGAAGTAGTGTAACTTAGGTGATTTACAACATTAGCATAGACTCCCACTAAGGCAGTTCTCAACTCTCAAGCCACCTGCGGCCCAATTAGCATACAGCTGAGCCATGGCTGTGTGGTAAAAAATTTTTCACAATTTGCTGCTCTGGTCTGGCAGAGGGCAGGCGCTGCCTTAGGGGTAGACAGCCTCTTAAGGGCTGGTATTGGGCTGGAGGCGGAAGAGTGGATCTGAGGGGAGAGGGGGACCTCTGGGAACTTGGCATTTGCCCCAGGTTTTAGGTGGAGCACTGCTCCTGGACCCTCTTCTCGGGTCCTGGGTGTCTGGCCCTGTAGGTTGGGATCTGAGTCCTGGCTCCTGCCTGGCCAAGAGGGTTGGGGTCCGCACCTGAGGCTGCCAAGCCCCGCAACACCAGGATTTGGGGATCACACTGCACAGCCTGCGCCCAGGGCTCCTGGCCCTGGCCCACTGGGAAGAAGCAATGGACATAGGTGACTGTAGGTGGTTTTAGGGCAGGGGGCTATGGTTCTCAACCTACAACCCATTTAATATGTTATGGGCCACTTATGTGGTCCACAATAATTAATAGATTGAGAACCACTGTTCTAGGGGGATACTTGGGTGGAGAATTGCTTTTCATTTGCATCCAAAGGAACAAGCAACCTGTGAAACAGGATGGAAAATAGTTTGAAACTAAGGGCCCTCCTCAATTCCTGATGTTCCCTTTTCCATTCCAAACACCTCAGCATACTCTCTTGACTTCCTTCAGGCAGGGCAGAGGGCTCACTGGTTACTGGGCTGTCATCTGAAGTATCTTTGATGAAGGCACTATGCGGCTTTAGTAATAGGGATATAGCTGGGTACCAGGTGAGTATGCAGGGCCGTGGTCTGCCAGGGGGGAACTTTCCCTGTCTGGTTTGTAATGTCAGGTCCTGCATTTGCTTGGTTTTTCAAAAACATGAAGGTTTTTCCTCTCCACCCAGAACTCAATTCGACACAATCTATCCCTTCATGATATGTTTGTACGGGAGACGTCTGCCAATGGTAAGATCTCCTTCTGGACCATCCATCCTGAGGCAAACCGCTATCTGACACTGGACCAAGTGTTCAAGGTGAGTGGCTCCTGGGAAGGAAAACAGGTAGTCTTCCCAAATCTTGAACGTCAGGACCTCTGACAGCACTTGATTTCAATAGAGGGATGAAGTCCCCTTGGCATGTGGCTTCTGTTCTCTAGGGCTACGTCTAGACTGCATCCCTCTGCCGACAGAGGGATGTAGATTAGGCACTGCGAAAGTGCAAATGAGCCTGGGATTTAAATATCCCGGGCTTAATTTGCATACTCACGTTCGAGCGCTGTGCCGATCACGCGCCCTTTCGAAAGTGAAAGTAAAGTCAACCAGTGGCTCTGCCGACAGCGGGGAGCTTTTTCAGCTCCCCACTGTCGGCAGAGCCACGGCTAGACTTTACTTTTACTTAAGGGCGCGTGATCGGCACAGTGCGTGAGTATGCAAATTAAGTCCGGGATATTTAAATCCCGGGCTCATTTGCACTTTCGCAGTGCCTAATCTACATCCCTCTGCCGGCAGAGGGGTGTAGTTTAGACACACCCTAGATGTTGGACTAAGTCACTGTTAATTTTAATAATGGCAGGTTTTCTGTTTGAAGTGGAAAGTCATGTGGAGGGCTAGAGCACCTTTGAGGCGACAGGACTCTCCAGGTGCAGTGTAGCAATGTGATTACTGAAAAAGGGATGCTAAGCTTTCAAGTAGGCCTGTTGAGTAATTGCAGTTAACTCATATGATTAATTAAAAAACAATCATGATTAATCAGGTTTTTATTTAAAATACAACACAGAATACCACTGTACAGTGATCACTTTATATTTTATTACAAATATTTGCATTATATAAATGATAAACGAAAGAAATTGTATTTTTTCAGTTCACCTTATAAAAGTACTGTCGTGCAAACTCTTCAGTGAACGTGCAACTTACAAATCTGGATTTCTTTTACTTTGGCTATATAACTGCACTCAAAACCAAAACAATGTAAATATTTAGCGCCTACAAGTCCACTCAGTCCTCTTTCTTGTTCAGCTAATCACTTGGAGAACCGAGGTTGTTTACATTACGTGAGATAATGCTGCCCGCTTCTTATTTACAGTGTCCCCTTAAAGTGAGAACAGCTGTTTACATGGCACTTTTGTAGCTCGCATTGCAAGGCAGTTATGTGCCGGATATGCTAAACATTTGTATGCCCCTTCATGCTTTGACCACCATAGAATCATAGAATACTAGGACTGGAAGGGACCTCGAGAGGTCATCGAGTCCAGTCCCCTGCCCTCATGGCAGGACCAAATACTGTCTAGACCATCCCTGATAGACATTTATCTAACCTACTCTTAAATGTCTCCAGAGATGGGGATTCCACAACCTCCCTGGGCAATTTATTCCAGTGTCTGACTACCCTGACAGTTAGGAACTTTTTCCTAATGTCCAACCTAAACCTCCCTTGCTGCAGTTTAAGCCCATTGCTTCTTGTTCTATCCTCAGAGGCCAAGATGAACAAGTTTTCTCCCTCCTTATGACACCCTTTTAGATATCTAAAAACTGCTATCACGTCCCCCCTCAATCTTCTCTTTTCTAAACTAAACAAACCCAATTCCTTCAGTCTTCCCTCATAGGTCATGTTCTCTAGACCTTTAATCATTCTCGTTGCTCTTCTCTGGACCCTCTCCAATTTCTCCACATCTTTCTTGAAATGCGGTGCCCAGAACTGGACACAATACTCCAACTGAGGCCTAACCAGCGCAGAGTAGAGCGGAACAATGACTTCTCATGTCTTGCTCACAACACACCTGTTAATGCATCCCAGAATCATATTTGCTTTCTTTGCAACGGCATCACACTGCTGACTCATATTCAACTTGTGGTCCACTATAACCCCTAGATCCCTTTCTGCCATACTCTTTCCCAGACAGTCGCTTCCCATTCTGTATGTATGAAACTGATTGTTCCTTCCTAAGTGGAGCACTTTGCATTTGTCTTTATTAAACTTCATCCTATTTACCTCAGACCATTTCTCCAATTTGTCCAGGTCATTTTGAATTATTACCCTATCCTCCAGATTAGTCGCAACCCCTCCCAGCTTGGTATCATCTGCAAACTTAATAAGCGTACTTTCTATACCAATATCTAAATCGTTGATTAAGATATTGAACAGAGCCGGTCCCAAAACAGACCCCTGCGGAACCCCACTTGTTATGCCTTTCCAGCAGGATTGTGAACCATTGTCAGGACATACTTCAAGCTGATGATGCTTGATTAAAAAAAATGCATTAATTACATTTTACTGAATTCCTTGGGGGGGGAAATAGTAGGTCTCCTGCTCCATTTTACCCGTATTCTGCCTTACATTTCATGTTATAGCAGTCTCGGATTATGAGCCAGCACATGTTCATTCTAAGAACACTTTCACTGCAGATTTGACAAAACACAATGAAGATTCCTATGTGAGATTTCTAAAGATAGCTGCAGCACTTGAACCAAGATTTAAGAATCTGACATACCTTCCAAAATCTTAGATGAAGGAGTTGTGGAACATTCTTTCAGAAGTCTTAAAAGAATAACACTCTGATTCAGAAACTACAGAACCCAAACCACCAAAAGAAAATCAACCTTCTGCTGGTGGCATCTGACTAAAATGATGAAAATAAACATGTCTTGTTCCACACTATTTTTGATCATTACCAAGAAGAACCCATCATCAGCATGGATGCATGTCCTCTGGAATGGCGGTTGAAACATGAAGGGACATATGAATCCTTCACACATCTGTCACAAAAATATTTTGCAATGCCAACTACAACAGTGCCACAGAAATGCCTATTCTCACTTTCAGGTGACATTATAAATGAGAAACAGACAGCATTATCTCCTGCAAATGCAAACAAATGTTGAGCAATTGGCTGAACAAGAAGTAGGACTTGAGGGCTCTAAGTTTTACACTGTATTATTTGTATTACAGCTTTGTAATGGGGAAATTGAAAAATACAATTTATTTTGTTTATTTTATGGCGTAAATATTTGTAACTAAATACATATAAAGGCATACTATACAATTTTTGTTCTGTCTTATAATTTAAATAAATATATTTGAAAATATAGAACACATCCACAAATGTTTAAACAAATGGCATTGTTTGACAGTGAGATTAATCACCATGAAGTTTTGTAATTGCTTGACAGTCCTACTTCCAACTAGCCACTTTCCAAAGGCCTGATGGAAATTCACATGGCAGCTAATGGAAAGACTCCTGTTGACTTAAATGAGAGTTGGGTTGGGCCTTTCATGTACTGCATAGTTGTGTTTAACCTGTCGGGGGCTGTTAAAAGGATTCTCTCTGTGAAAGGAATGGAGACCTTCTCCTGTGGCAGTGATTGTCAGAGTAGGCAGGCTGAACATTTCCTATGATCTCTCCTTGGTGGGTGGGCATGTTCAATAGCTGGCTGCTCTGACTTAAGAATTTTGTGCAAGGGTTAATGTCCCATATTTTTTTCCCCTTTGGTTGGTAACGCCCTCTTATTTTTCTCCCCTCTGATGCCTTGCTGCCACCAGCCACAAGATGCGGGGTCACCAACGTCGCCTGAGTACTCTGAATCAGTAAGACTTTCCCTCTGGCTCGGGGCTTGGGCTGCTTTTCCTTTTGTCAGTCATTGCAGAAAGGATGCTTGGGAAAGGGGAATGAGTCACTGTAATTGCCAGTCCATTAGCTCCTTGCACACCTTTCTTGGGGAAGGAGACATGATACAATGAAGGGCCAAGTTTCTAACTGCTGCAGAAAATGCACTAGCAGTTGGAAGACGGGATAATGACAGATGGGTATTTGCAACCCACATAATAGCTGCATGCACGTATTTATAGGTGCAGTGAGGTACCAGCACCTGAATATTGGCCTGAAATGTGTCTCCAGAGAACAAAACCAGCCAGAAGTTTCATGTACAACCTTCTGTGGCAGCAGCTCTTCTTCTGGACAGTAGTTTGAGGAAGGGCAAATTCTCTGTGCACTACTTTTTTCCCCCTAGAACCTGGCAACACCATGACTTTTGGCAGGATGGAAGTTGATGCTGCCTTTTTCACCTCCAACAGTGTAGTGCTAACAGATGTGCAAACAGCTAGCCAGACTTGCCTCCATTTCCTTTCCAACCCCATCCCTCTTTCCACCTGCTTAGATCTTCAGTTCCTTTTTCCCTCTGCTGGTCCACTTGAGCATTTTTGGCTTTGGCTTGTACAAAAGACACTACATGCTATAAAGCTGTACTGTTCACTTTTCCTCAGGCAGTGAGGACACCAAAATCAGATCATTTCTTCTGAAGCAGAGACCTCAGCTAGAGAAGCTCCAACATGTCAGCTCAGCCTCTACAAGGCTTGGGTGGCAGCTGGCAGAGGGATGGCATGAGCATGCAATGGCAGGTGGCACTCGTACGCAATTTTTCTGTTGTCAGTAGCTCAGCACAGGTCTCTGGATCCAGGTTCCTAAGCGAAGCAATCAGAGATGAGTTCTTCTCTTTAACTCTTTTCCCCCCCCCTCTTTCTTATCCCATAATGACCATAGCAGCAAAAACGACACATTGCAGAACTCCAGAAGAACACAGGGGGCAACAGCAACAACAAAACTGAGCCGCAGAATGCACGTGAGTGTGTGCATCTGTCTTGGACAGAGAGAGAGCCAGTCCCCTAACCAGGGTGATGGGCGCTTGATCCTGTACTGCCATTTCCAGTCCATAGGAAAAGAAATGGAAATTGCTGTCCAGCTTTGCCTGCTTGCAGGCTTGCCACGGCCGCTCCTGTTTGACAGGTTTGGAGCTGAGGGCAGGGCTGCTGCACCTGAGAGAGAAGACATCTCGGGATGGGGGAAAACTTGATACAGGCATTCAAAGGGAGCGGGAGCAGGAGCTGACCTCTGTTGGGAGCAGTATCCCAACCTAAGACACCTTAGTTGGGGGGTTTGTTCACCTGTGCTCTGGGGGTTCTGCTGGGTTTCAGCTCAGGACATGCATCCCCATAACTATGCAGAAAAGACAAGGAAGCATGAACCCTTTGTTATTTTGGGATTGGGAATGGTTCAGGCTCCCCAGCTCATGGCGGTCTAGTGCCTGGGGTGCGGGAGAGGAGGTGAAGAGACTCCCCAAAGCAGGACTCTAGTTTAACCATTCTCTTCCCTTCCAGGCCGAAAGATGAAACCTTTGCTTCCTCGTGTCAGCTCCTACCTCGTTCCAATCCAGTTCCCTGTGAGCCAGTCTCTCATCCTCCAGTCCTCCCTGAAGGTACCTCAGCCTATGGCCCAGGGGAGCCTCCCTCAGTGGCTCAGAGGCTATCCGGAGCAGTAAACGTGTACGCATTGCTCCAAAGGTCAGTGTTTCTGCTAGCCATGGGCTTCTGTGGTGCAGTCTCCCCTGCTCTGCACACGGTGTTCTTGCCTATCCTCCGTACTGTTATCAAACGTTCATTCTTGCTACTGGGGGATTGGAGCTGGCTGGTGCTTGGCTGCACCTGCCTTCCATCCCCTATTCCTAAGATGACTCTGCTTTGCTCTAATTGCCTTGTCATGGGTTGGCTGTTTTTTAGTCTACACAGGGGATTCTTCTCTCACAGTGTGAACCGACTCTCTAGTGAACCAGAGTTGGGAGCAGAGTGGATTCGCTCCTTTTTTCGAGCTTTCATTCAGTTCCGAATGGAACCAGCTTGCTCTCTCAACGCATTTTGGTCTCCCTTTGCATTTTGAACAGTGTGATTTTTGCCTCTTTCAGAAGCACTTAACTCTCCTTACTACCTGCACCCTCCATTCACAACACTCCTTGGGTTCACAGTGCCCCTCCAGCAGTACTGCTCTCTAGGGACGCCATCTGTTGGTGCTGTGCTAAGTTCCTTCCCATCTGTTCTGCTAGCTCTTCTCCCTCTAATCCTGTTATTGCTACTGACTTCAGTGATGTGCATTCTTTTCCTTCACTCTTCCTGTGCCCAAAACCCTACTGCCCCTCTCCTTCCTACTATCTTTCCTGCCCTATGATTTACTCACTGCAACGTGTCTAACCTCATTTCTATGCTTTCTGTGTAGGTGTTGCCATCCATTGACGAGCCATCCTCATTGTTGCCTGCGGAGCCCATGAAGGGGGAGAGTCACTGTGAGGAAGGGCTGTCCCCATTTGCCCCAACCCAATCTGTCAAGGAGAACTCCCAGCTTGGTGACACACCAACCTCTTTCCCTGCAGCTCTGTGTATAAAGGAGGAAAAGGAGGACTCCTATCCTGACAAATGGCTGTCCTCATTTCCCCCAGCCTTGTCTATAAAGAAGGAAGTGGCACAGTCTGATGAAGAGCCAGGCCTGTTGCTCCCAGTGCCACGTGTGAAGCAGAAGAAACACTTCACCATGCTGAAGTCCCCGCCGCGGGGCGTATCTGACACAGTGATTATAAAGAGACGGGAAATGGGCAGGTCCAGAAGGAAACAGCACCTAGTGCTGCCTTGCTCAGAAGAGCCAGTCCTGGTTATGCCAGAGAGCACTGGCTCTGACTCCTTCAGGCTGACGTCTGACCTTTCCTTACTGTGGGAAACCCAATCTCTGGAGCTCAGCTGCTCCCAGGAGGAGGGTGGCCCCTTTAAAACACCAGTCAAGGAGATGTTCTGCAAGCTGCCAGTTTCATCTACCCCCAGCAAAGCTGTAACTGTTACTCCACCAATGGGGGGTGCTGACTCTTGGAGACCTGCACCTGTTGCTAAGGAAAACAGCGAGTTGGATTTCAGCCCTGTGAGAATCCCTCAGGTACCATTCACACCGCTCCAAGAGAACTTGGATTTGCTGGGCTTCAACAGCACTCCCCTTAAAAATCCTTTGTTTGACTCCCCTCAACAGCTTCTCCAAACAGAGTCCAATGACATGGTTTCCGGGCCCCTAACAAGCTCTCCTGCTTCTACTCCTGAGTCCACCAAGCAATCATCCCCAGAACTGCCAGCATCTGCCCTTCCTGAGAACCAGTCTCTCATGGAGGGTCTGGTCCTGGACACTATGAACAACAGCCTGAGTAAAATCCTGCTGGATATCAGCTTTTCTGGCCTGGAGGATGATATCCTGGGACCAGAGATGAGTTGGTCTCAGTTTATTCCTGAACTGAGATAGGCTGTGTTTGGCTTGTTCCTAAGCTGTAATGGAAACTGGGTTCTACTGAGACTTGCTCAGATGGTTATGCAGGAGCCCATTATGTGGTTTTGACTTATTTCCATTGGAAATACTGGGCTGTACTGAGATCTGCTTGGCTGGAAAACAGACAGGCCCATTGGCTGCTATGAGCTCATTTATGAGCTGCAATAAATATTAGTCGGGGACAGGCCAAAACCTATTGGTTGGTCTTGCCTCAGGTCTGTGTTAGTGGAAAATCAGAGTCCCTTGTGAAAAGGTTACAGAGAACGTCTCCTGATGGATGCTGAATCCTGTCATCGAAGGGATTGGAAGAGATGGACATAGGCCCCCAAAGTACAGCTACTGGAGGGAGAAAAATTCCAAGCCTTTCCTGGCTCTGTCCTCAACAACTCCCTCATACAATTCCCTTCCTCTCACTTTGCTTCACTTTCCTTAGGTGTCTTGCCTGTAGGGTTCGTGACTGTAAATACTGTACATTCCTTAAATTAGCTTTTAATTATAAATGTCACTTTATTCTTTTAGACTTTTTATGGGAATAGAAATGGGTGGTAAAGGGCATGATTTGAAGCACTGTCCTTGTTTCTTCCCCCTGAACCAGGTTGAATGCCTTAGAGGCCATTGGTCTTCCTTTCACTTCAGAAACACGTTGACATGGGGCGCGCTGAATGTTGTTGGGGTAGAGACTGAAAAATCCCTCTGCATGTGTCTATCTATTCCAACTGCAGTGTAACAGCTTTTTATGCTACAGTCCTACTTAACCCCCTTGCTTGGCTTTTGTCTCATAGCAATGTCATCCAGGCTGTGGTGGTGAAGAGCAGTTGCTCTGAAATCTAGGTCTCATTTCTTGGGTGCCACTTACCAGCTCCCTGACACTGTTTACTTGGAGACCTAGCTGCATTTAGTGCTGCAGCTCAGACTGACATTTAGCCAAATGCTTCAAGCAGCTCTAATCAGTCCCACCAATTCAAGATGCTGAGAGGACTTGTAAGATGAATGTTAAAATCGTCACTTAAAAATATGGAGTCTTGAAACTCACTTGTGTATCTTCCATTGCCGTGTGTAATAGGTGTCAGTCCTCTGGAGTTTATGTAATAACAAGGAAAGTGCCCTGGAAGGGGTTTAGATGACACCTCTGTTCAAAAACAAAATAAGACACAAAAGTACCTCAACCAAACTGTTTCCATTTCCTGTCTCCTAACTGGGGTTGGTATTACTGGGCCACGTGCTGCCAGTGCTCAAGGGGCAGAATCAGCACGGTTATTCTAACTTTCTTGGTGTACCTGCTTTTTAACAATTCACTCAAGGTAGACAATGCTATGAGGAGTCTATTTCTTTTGCCTGCTATTCATGCTCTAGCACTGTGACTGTTTTGGAAGCAAGTCTCTAGACTAATTTTGGCGGTATGTGAGGTGGAAAAAACGCGGGGAAGGATGAGTTGGGTTCCACCCTGTCAACGTTTGAGAAAATCTCAGAATTGTGGAAGACTCCTGGAATCTGTTCTGCTAGCTGTTCAGAGCTAAAGACCCTGACAGTAAGTTGATGCTCTTAGCATTTGTCCTCCTCAGCTGTGAGAACATAAGGAACACGGTTTCATACAGTCACCATTCAACTTCTCCCTATTTTAAATACTACTTAGCTTTGGGATTCAGGAGAAGTAAAACATAAGTTGTTTAAAAAAAGGGGGATGGAATAAAAGAAACAAGCAAGGCTGAAAGGAAAGTAGCAAAGAGACTAGAAAGATGGGAGATGATGACACCAGTGTCCACCCATGGTGCAAGTTGACTGCCCACCAGTGTATCACAAGCAGGCGCTTGAGAAAAAGACGAGCAGACATTTGACTAGCACCAAGCCACTGTCTGGAATTCTAACCAAAGCATGTTAAACAGAAAACTAATACTGGATTAGAACCTTGCTCCAGTACATTCTCTCTGATGGGATAGTACCAGATATTTAGAGGAAAGTGCAACAGTCTCCACACTAGAAAATTAATAATATATCCACAGGAGAAGCACTCTTATATAATTAGGTGTTATCAATAAGAATGTCTAATCAATTATATCTTGTGTCACTGCGTGCCAGAAACTAACGCATCCAGGGGATGAAGGAGGATAGCCTGTTGTAATTTTAATTTTTTTATGTTTTATATTGTGTTTGATATCCTTCCACCATCTCCCCCTATATTCCTGAAATCTAATTTTGGAGATAGAGTTGCAAGGGTCTTGTCAAAGTGGAATCATACAAAGAAAAGCTTAGATTGGACTGTAAAGCCTCACTATTTAGAACCGGCCTTTGCATTTAAAGGGACACAAATCTCAGTGATTTCTAACAATACTTGGTAATATTCCTTGGTAATACACAGGCTGATGCTAGCCAGTGGGGCTTTACAGTCCAGTCCAATAGCCCCTTTAATCTTTTTAGACCGAGTGCAGATTCTTTCCATCCATCTGCAGAATACATTTTTTGTGTGCATGGAGACATGTGCAAAAGTGCACTACCAGTAGAAGCAAAGAATTCTGCTCATCAGCTGGGTGGCATTTGAATCTCTTCTGAGTGGTTGCACCAGCACACTGCTTATGGGGAACACTGGTTCAGTCTAAGATTTCCTTAGCACAATTCCACCTTCATAACATCATTTTCCCATCCCCTTGTTTTATTGGTAAGGAGATAAAACCCTTGCAGCTTGGTCAGATACCATTCTTAGAATTTTGCCTCTGCCTTCAGTGAATAGAATGCTGAGTATAATCCAGTCCTACTCATATTCATTAGTGCAGAGGGGTTTTCTATTAGGAAAATTATGGAAAGTAAATATTAAAGATATTGGGTCCCGTGTTGTCTGTGCTCTTGGGGCTAATACAGGATTGTTTCCTTAGTTGTGGTTTCTGTATGTAGCTTCCATCATTTCCATGGGGAAAGTCAGTGGACAGGTAAATAGGGCATTTGTCTGATTATATTATCTCCTTGTACCACATTAAATAAATCCTCTCTCCTAATATTCATAGATAAGCCCTACTGCCATGACCTTTGATTTTATAAAACTAAGATGTATGGGGTCTCCCAGCCTGCTAAGTATATCTTCCCTGTCTTTAGAAAACATCCTACACAAATTTTGGGTGTCCCTCCTCCTCTTGAGATTTAAAAATCCATATTTACCTATATACCTTTTCAAAAATTGCAGTTAAGTTCTTTCATGCTTCTACCTTAGTGGTCATTTGCCTAAGACCCATGTATATAGGTCTGAATCATTCCTCAGATGTTACTCCCTAACTACATAATCACATTTGCTGTTGGTTTCTCACTCTCCTACATCTGTGCTGTGCAGAATAGAATATGCCAAGCATGGTCACATTGTTATCCACCCTCACTCTATGATGTGATGTCTCTACAAATATAGCCTAAAAGTGTATCTGTGATTTTATGGTCTCTTTTGGCACAAACAAAAGAGGAATTATACAAGGTGAAGCAGCTTCTGTTCACTAATGTACATTCAAATACAGCCTCTCCCTGAGTTACGGACCAAATACTTGGCCGTAACTCAATCTGTTCGTAACTCGGACCCCATTGAGTTACATAGCGACCGCGCTGTTCATAAGCACGCGTTGCGTTCATAACTCGGGGACCGCCTTTACGACCGCTCCATGGGAGTTTTGGTTGTAAATGCAAACAGTTGTAACTCGACCATTTGCAACTCGGGGACCGGCTGTAGAAAATTCAGAAATGAAAAGAGGGTACAATCAGATCCAACTGGTTTGGGAATAAAAAATGCAACTTCACTATTTAGTTCACATTGAAATACTAAAACTGGTTCTCCAGCTATTTACCATTGTAGCCCACAAAGTGTTTTCTGGGTGGCAGGTTGAGAACCACAGTGCTCCCCTATCTAACCCCACTCAACCTCTATGCCCAGTGCCCTCTGCCCTGAGACTGCTCCACAAAGTGGGACCAGGAGGCGGCAGAGCAGAGTACCAGGCAGGTGGCAGGGACCCAGACCCCGCTGTGCGGGGTGAGCAGGAATCCTGACCTGCATCAAATGGAGACTCCTGATCCTGCTGCATGAGGCCGGGTGGCAGCACCAACCCTGACCCTGCCAGGCCAGGTGTCAGCCAGCACACCAGAGCCCACTAGGGCAAATAACCACTTACTCCAACCTTGTTGGGCAAAGGGGCAGTCAGCACCCTGGAATCTCACCCTGATGTGCAGGGCTTGGGGCTAGCCAGCAACCAGGACCTCAGAGTCTCACACATGAGACCAGGGGGTATCCTGAAGCCTGGGCAGCAGCCTGAACTCCAACTCCTCCATGTGGGGCCAGGGTCAGCCAGGTGCCCAAAGCCTGCTGAGTGAGGCTAGACAGCAGCCAGCAACCAATTGCTCAAACAAGTTTGCATTTGTCTGAGATAGTTCTGGACTCGACTGAACAGAGCTGGGCAGGAGCCTGACACGCAGAAGGGCAGCCATGACCTGGCCCTCCAGCCTTTAGCATACAGCTGAGCTGTGTGCTTAATGGGTTGCACATGGTTCGCAGGTTGAGAACCACTGTGCTGATGGATCTAAGCAGAAAGGCACAAGAAACCTAAAAGTGGGATTTTCAAAAGCAATGAAGTGTTTGCCTAAAGGGAGTTTCACCATTAACTTCAATGGTACGGGCAGCAAAGAGCTAAACACATGACAAGCCTGCCAGAGAACTGTGCTCTAATGAATTGAGCATGTGTCTGAGAGACAGCAGACTTGAGTTTTATTCTCACTTACTTTCCCCTGCCTATGCTCAGACTAGGCCTGCCAAGGATTAAATAAATTAATTGCAATTAATCACACAATTAAATGTGTGTGATTAATCACATTGTTAAGCAATAATATAATACCCTTTATTTAAATATTTTTGGATGTTTTCTACATTTTTCAAATATATTGATTTCCGTTACAACACAGAATACAAAGTATACAGAGTGCTCACTTTATATTTATTACAAATATTTGTTCTTTAAAAACAAAATAAATAGTATTTTAAAATCATTTCATACAAGTACTGTAATGCAATCTCTTTACCATAAAAGTTGAACTTAAAATAACAGAATTATGTACAAATATAACTTTTATATTTTAATACAATGTAAAACTTTAGTGCCTACAAGTTGACTCAGTCTTACTTCTTGTTCAGCCAATTGCTCAAACAAATTTGCATTTGTCTGAGATAATTCTGCCTGTTTCCCATATACATTGTCACCTGAAAGACAGAACAGGCATTTATGTGGCACTGCCAATGTCACAAGATGTTTATGTGCCAGATACCTTTCATGCTTCAACCACCATTCCAGAGGACATGCATCCATGCTAATGACAGGTTCTGCTCAATAATGATCCAGTGAAATGCAGACTGTCATATGTTCATTTTCATCATCTGAATCAGATGCCACTAGCAGAAGGCTGATTTATTTTTTTGGTGGTTTGGGTTCTGTAGTTGCCACATCAGAGTGCTGCTTTTTTAAGACTTCTGAAAGCATGCTCCATACCTTGTCCCTCTCAGATTTTGGAAGGTACTTCAGATTCTTAAACTTTGGGTCGAGTGCTGTAGGTCTCTTTAGAAATCTCAGATGGGTGCCTTCTTTGTGTTTTCTCAAATCTGCAGTGAAAGTGTTCTTAAAAAGAACAAGTGCTAGGTCATCATCTGAGACTGCTATACAATGAAATATATGGCAGAATGTGGATAAAACAGAGAAGGAGACATACTATTCCTCCCAAGGAGTTCAATCACTAACACATTAGTTTTTAAACAAGTATCTTCAGCATGGAAGCATGTTTTCTGGAATGGTGGCTGAAGCATGAAGGGGCATACAATGTTTAGCATATTTGGCACGTAAGTGCTTTCAGTGCTGGTTACAAAAGTGCCATGTGAAGCCTGTTTGCACTCACAGCTGTAAATAAGAAGCGGGCAGCATTATCTCCCATAAAGACAGGCCCGCCAACATGGGGGGGAAATAAAGGGGGCAGTTGCCCCAGTGCCTGGCAATTCAAAGGGATCCAGGGCTTCCCGCCATTGCTGCTCCTAATGTAGCAGTGGCAGTTGGAATCCTGGGCCCTTTAAATCACTGCTGGAATGCCATGCCATGTGCTACATGCAGCTAGGAGGACTGGCATAGTATGCTCTGGGAGGCTCCAACAGCTGGCTGCCCAAGCCCCAACCCTTCCACCCAAGCCTCCACAACTTCTGGGAGCATGGCGCTGCCACCCCCCACCACCTTGCCTAGGAGCCTGCCAAGGCTGTTGGCTCCCCTGCAGAAATGTAAACTTGTGTGTCTTAGTAATTGGCTGAACAAGAAATAGGACTGAGTGGGCTTGTAGACTATAAAGTTTTACATTGTTCTGATTTTGAGTGTATTTCTGTGACAAAAATAAATCTATGTTTGTAAGTTGCACTTTCACAATAAAAGTCTGAGGAGTAGCCATGTTAGTCTGTAACTTTAAAAACAATGAGTGATCCCATGGCACCTTAGACTAACAAAAATATGAGGGCTGTCAAGAGATTAATCGCGTGCACTGCCCCTTTGAAACGCTGCAGTGGTGTTTCAAAGGGGCAGCACTGCAGAAGCCCGGGATCAGCTGGAGTCCTCAGTTGACCCCAGGCTCAGTGCAGCTGCCCCTTTGAAATACAGTGGCGGCGTTTCAAAAGGACAGCACCACGGGAGCCCAGGATCAGCTGGAGTCCCAGCTGACCTCAGCTCGGTGCAGCGCTGCCCCTTTGAAGTGCCAGAGTGGAGCTTCAAAGGGGCAGTGCAGCATTAACGCCTGCAATTAACATGTTTTAAAAAATGAACGCGTTAATCGCAGGCGTTAATGCACATCAATTGACAGCCCTAATATATATATATAGAATCATAAGCTTTTGTAGGCAAAAAAAGAAGTGGGTTTTGCCCATGAAAGCTCATGATACTATATATATTTTTGTTAGTCTCTAAGGTGCCACAGGACTACTAGTTGTTTCACAATAAAGAGACTGAATTGAAATATTTGTATGAGGTGAACTGAAAAATCCTTTTTTTTTTTCATTTTTACTATGCGAATATTTGTAACTAGAACAGACAAGTATAGATCAAGCCCAGTACCAATATGGGTATTCACTGGAGGCTGTTGGTATTGGATGGCTCAAACCTGCTAGTCAGATGGTAGATCAGCTTCCTCATTTAGCCCCCTAAAGAACTGTCCTGATTTTAAAAACTGCTCAGCCCCCATCAATTCCCCCTGAAAACAATGGGTGCTCCTGAGAGCTAAGCATTTGGAAATGAAGGGTCTTAAGTGCTTAGATGTTGGGCAGTGAGATCTTTTGGAAATTTGTCCCCAGGAGGGAGTCTTTCAGGCTCAGTGCCTGTTCCTGTTCCACCCACAAAGACAGGTTTATTCAGCTGGCCAAAACCAAAAGAACCAACCCAAAGGCTAGCCCTATTGCCCCTCAGGCAGGAGACTCCATCCATTTAAAGGGAGTAGCCCAAGTTGTTCTGGTAACTACAAATGCAAAGCTGGCTGGTACTGCAGTGGTTGGACAGAATCACAAGGCATTTACAGCCTCATTCAGCTTTCCTTGGTTTGAGGTGTGTGCATCACACACGTTGCACAGAAACGTCTCTTATTAATAAAATGCTTTTACCCTCTGGCATGTCAATTTTATTTGAGGCTTTTATTTGAAACCTCTTTAAAATTCAGTTTTTCTTTCCATGCTGAGCAGCTGGATTTCCAGGCAGAGATTAGAGGGTGGTAGGAATCTCCAGAGATGAGTCATCCAATCAGTTGTCTGGGAACTCCCTGAAAAGAAATGTCATGCCCCTGTTAAAGAAAGGGGACTCAAGTCACCTGGATTTGTTTCCCCAAACTGGCTATTCCTTTCTGTCTGAACCTGGAGAAGTCACTTAACTTCTCTCTTCTTTCCCCACCAGTCAGATGAAGATAATAAAATGGAGCTATTTTTAGGAACGTTGCAAGACTTTGCTAATTAGTGCTGGATTCCCACACTACCCCAAACTCGATTTCCAGTCCGGGCTACCCAGCAGATTTGAAAATCAGGTCCATGATATTTGTAAAGCACCCTGAGATGGTTGGGTAACGTTGCTGTTTGAGGGCAAAGTCTTCATAAGTTGGCATTAGTTAATGTGTCAGTCCTATTAGGAATAGGTGACCAAATAGCAAATGTGAAAAATCAGAATGGTGTGTGTGTGTGAGGGGGGAAAAACAGGAACCGATATAAGAAAAAGACCCAAATATTGGGACTGTCCCTATAAAATAGGAATATCTGACAACTCTATTGGGATATATCTTAGGCAAATAATGTCACTTGAGAGTTTTCTCATGCTTTAGAATACTTTCTTTTATGACTATACTAGCTAGAGTTACCCAGCATTGCTCGGGAAACCGGAGGAAGAAAATGTAGAAAAATAGTAGTCCATTATCTTTTTCTGAATGGTAGAAAAGTTGCACTGATTTCTATAGGGATTAAAATATAGGTCCGCGTCATGCCCCCGGGGAGGGGGGGAGCAGGTGCGACCCCAGGTGGAGGGGAGGTTACATGTGGGAGGGGCGCCCCAGCTAGTGCCCGGGGCTACAGGTGCCGCGGGGGACAGGGTGGGTGCCCAAGCCATTGTGCACGTGGGGGTTGGGGCACTGCATGCCAGCGCAGGGGAGGGGGGAAAGAGGGTTACTTATGTAACCTTGCAGGCGAGAGGGGGCGAGTCCTGGACGGTGCTAGGGGCCACAGGCGGCAGGCATGGGATCTAGGGTGGGCAGGGTGGCCCCTGCAGTGTAGTGCAATGGGTTACTTTTTTATTTTTACAGCTTGAGCTCGGGCCCGAATGGGTCCAAAAGTACCTTAAAACCTTCTCCTGGATGAAAGGTTATCCCATGCAAAGTTTGGTTGAGGTAGCTCTTATAGTGTACAAGTTATTAGCGCACAAACTTACAAACATTCTCCTTTATATATTAGATAAAGATAATATAAAGTAAGCATTGTACACATATTCTGTATTGTAATTGAAATCAATATATTTGAAAATGTAGGAAAACATCAAAAATATGTAATAAAATTAAATTGGTATTTGATTGTTAAATAGTGTATCGTAATTAACTTTTAATCACAATTAATGTTTTAGTTAATCACGTGAGTTAACTGCGATTCATCAACAGGCCTAGCTCAGAGATTTTAAAGCTAGGTGGGACCCTTATGGTTGTCTAATCTGACTTCTATTTCATAGACAGACAATTTCACTATATGGTTCCTGCTTCAAGTCCATAACTTCTGGTAGATCCTTCAGTTTCCTCATCTCTAAGTCAGAGACAAACTTGCCTTTACAGAACTTTGAGGTGATGAAGTGCTAGGTCTTGCTTTTGCCCCTAAATGAAAAAAACATTCAATTTAGAGGCAAAGCTGCCAATATTTGTAGGGCAAGAAGGCTCTCTTCCTTTTATTTTACCACAAATGTCCTTTCAAGATTCCTTAGTTCATCTGCTCCTGCTTCAGCGCCAGCTGAAGTCATAGTTCTCTGTACATGACATCACAAGTGACTGCTGTGAAAATTGATCTGTGCAGTGCAGCTCTCAGGTCCAAGGCCCAGGGGCAGATGAGAAAACAAGAGAGCCTAAAGGGAAATCCTAGGTCTGCACTGGACAGCAGGGCATGAAAAGAAGAAAGAGGGAGCAGCAGTGAGATGTAGAGAAGTCAAGCAGCCAAGAAGTCAGGAGTTTTTCTCTTTTGAATATTTTTTAGCATTTGTGATTCTTTGAGCCTTGCAGCATTTTGTTTCTGTTCACATGAAACTTACAAATCCCCATCACCTGCCGTTCTGGAGCTGGGCTGGTAATGCACCTGAAGGAGGAGGACCTTAGATTGTTTCTCAAAATTATGACCTAGGCATCACGGTCTAATTGCAAACCTCAGAAGGTAAACATCTGTGGGGCGTGTCTGAACTGTGCTCTATTGCCAATAGTGTTATAGAAAATTTCTGTGTAAGTACGACCAAGGTATAGTCGCCATAACAACAAATACACATACTAATGTCACACAGAGCTAGAGCTCTTGGGAAATGGCCTGTGTCTGTCCGAAGAGAGTCGCCTCCAAGCCCTTCTTTGTGCCCAAACAGCTTTCCTGGAGAGAAAGAAACAGACACATCTCTAGAAAGGTGCTTATGGCAAGACTGTCAATTTACAGTCTGCAGATATTACTTTTGTTCCTGAAATTCTTCCTTTATGGAAGAGACCCATTGATCAGATAGAATGGTCTTTCCATAGCAGGGGACCTAATTCTGAATTGAATTCCACATTGACAGAGAAGATCTCATTTTCTATGGCATACTAGAGGCTTTTTAGAATGATTTTCCAGAATCCTATGGGTATCAAACTACAAACTCAGTAGATACCTAAAGAGGAAATTGGATTCCTTTTCCCCCAGAGTGGCAGTACACAATATCCACAGAGACCATGCAGTTCTAGGTAAGATGCTACGCAGGACACATCTTGGCAGGGTGTACACTGTGTTTTCATGCCCCTTTTCATCTTTTGTACTGTTTATAGCAAAGCTGGTGACTTTTAAACATTTCTCATTGTAGTACCCAGGGCAAAAAACAGCACCCCCTTGTGCCAGGCACAGTACAAACAGGCTAACAGTCAATCCCTGTCCCAAAGCAGCCTGCAATAGAGGGAGTATAAAAAGAAGGTAGGGGAGAGCGATGGAGCATACATGCAGAGTGAATGACAAGATGGCACCATTTTTTGGTTTTGTTATTTCAGCCCTTTCGCTGTTAGCAGTAGATTAGCTAGCTGGAAAAACAAATGACCAGGGAGGGATGGAGACAGGGAGGAAGGCAGTTGGAAGATGTATAGAGGGAAGGAAGGCGTAGGAAGTGATGGAACAAAGAGTTAGTCAGCATAGGGGAGAAAGTGTTGAGAGTGCAAACGGCAGAAAGCTCTCTCTGATGACAGATTCTGTGATCATTTGGTCCCCCAAGAAGATACATACCTTCACACTAAGACTACATCTAAACTGCCACTTTTTATCGGAAAAAGATACATAAATTGCGCTCTGCAATTTGCGTACCTTTTTCTGATACTTTTGTCGGAAGAGGCTTTTCTGAAATTTGGCCCCTCTACACTGGGCCAAATTTTGGAAAAACCTCCTCTTTCAGAAGAGCCCTTCTTCCTCGTGGCACGAGGAGGACAGGGCTTCCGAAAGAGCGTGTCTGGTCTTCCGCAAAAAATGTCAGAAGAGCAGATGCATTCCCTGGACACTACCGTAGTCTAGACATAGCCTCAGTAAACAGAAGTTATGGGACACTCCCTCTAGTGTCAGGTGCGCTATAGGATAAATGTGAACTGAGTCTCCTCCCTCCTTTCTTGGAGGGAAACAGTGGGAGATGCTTCCTTTCTCTTCTGTGGGGAGCCCAAGGCTGGAATAGCAGGGGGGCTGCAGGGCAGGACTGAGGGGAATTGGCAGGGTTGTGGGGAGAAAGTTTACAGTGAACACTGCAAATTGTACCTGACTTTGCTCAGTTGAGGAGCTGCAAGCTATGGCAAGAACACAGGGATGGTAGAGATCTTTACTGAGGACTGGATTTATCAAATGTTTTCTCCCTGCTTTTCCCCAGCTAGGCCTTGTCTGGGATCTCTTTGCAGATGACCACTGGGGCAGAGCGTGAGTTCTTGTGTAAAGAGAGGCATACAGCATGGCCTGGTTTTTCACCAAGAGCTTATCATAAACTGGCAGTTGCAAGACCACCATGCACAGATGCCAAGATCAAGGTTCGTCAGAAACAGCGCTGCCCCTGGGAAGACACATGCTGTTGGCATATCTGGGGATACCACACCTGGCTAGATGTAGGGAGGTTGCCACCGCTCTTCCCTTCAAGGCCAGACATCCCTTATGACAGCAATGTGTGGCGATGGATTACAACTGCTAGGACATACGGCATGCCCCAACCCCCTGTCCCTCCTCCTTCAGAGATGGATGAGAATACTTACCTCAAGTTCATCACACAGAGAACTCTATTTTTGGACCAGAAACATAAAGAAAGAGCTATGGCCCAAATACAGAAAGAGTTACAGGAATACAAGCGACTGAAGATAATGAGCGAATGCCGAGCACCTCCACTAAATAGCCAGGGAAATATTTTGCCTCCTAAGGAATTTAACCGGTAAGAAGCACTGACTTCCCCATTTCTGTTCAGTTACTCTGGAGAACATGGCAGGCCATAGAAATCTAGTCACCAGTTCAAAAAGGATTGGTGGTAGGTGGGCTTATGTGGTGGGTAGGTCAACTGTATATGAAGCATCTGGCATTGCCCATTGTCAGGTACTGGATAGCTGGGCAGATGGTATTTTATCAAGACTCAGATTTTATAATTCCTGGGTTACATCCTGGTGATAACACTGGTGGTATCTCACCTACACAGGAGCCTCTGAATTCCTAGGGTCTGTGCACAAGGCTAGAAGAGCATTTATCCCCACGTCTTTTGTGTGATCTTGGGCAACAGTCATCAGTGCTCTATGCCTCAGATTTAGCCTCTGGAAAACAGGGATAAAGGAGTCACAGATTCTAATGCCAGAGGGTTTAGTTGGTCCTGCCTCAGTGCCAGGTCTTGGGCTTGACAACCTCTCAAGGTTCTCTTCCCATCCTACATTTCTATGACAGGCCACCAACATCACCCAGCCATCCCCACACTAAACCCAGCAACCAGAATTAGAGGTGAGAGCCAAGTCGACCAACCCTCAGGAGATTACACTTCTGTGTATCACTAGCAGAGAACAGGAGGGATGGAGCAATACAATGGTCTCTGTAACGGCAAGGAATTCACAGACGGAGATGTACCCAGATAATACTTCCCTTCATTTGGAAAGCACAGAGATGTTATAGATGAAGAGCTACGGCAGAAGGAGCAGGGAAAAGGCAGGTCCGGATTAAGGGGTGGGCTAGCTGGGCAGCTGCCCGGGGCTCCAACCTATGGGGGGCACCTGATGGCAGCTGTAAGGGGTGCACAGCGCCCCTTATAGCTGCCATCAGGCACCGTGCGCCCGGCTCCCAGATCGCGGGCTGCAGCAGCTCCCAGCGGCCATCCTCCAGCGGCTGCGCGGGGTGGGGCCGCGTTAACACCTGCAGCGCCGGCCAGCAGCGCCCTTCCCCCTGTGGCCACGGGGCCTTGCACGGGCAGGTGCGGCCTGCCCCATGCAGCCCCAGGCTGCGTGCCAGCGGCGGTGGCTGGGCCGGGCAGGGCAGTGCAGCATGTGTGCGTCCTGCCACCGCCAGCTCTACGTGCCGCCCCTTACAGCTGCCATCAGGCGCCGTGCACCCGATGGCAGCTGTAAATGCGCAGTGCACCGGGGGGGGGGGGCGGGACCACGCATGCGCCGTGCGCCCTGGGCGGAGCTGCGCATGTGTCGCGCGCCCGCTGCCCGGGGCGCCAGAATTGCTCGAGCCGGCACTGGGAAAAGGAAATAGAAAGAGAGCCTCTTTCTAACCACCTTTTCCCCATGCAAACCCCATGTTAAAGGTGATCAATAGCCCTTTCTCCTGTTTAGCTCCACACTCCTCAGTTCTCCCTGCTACCCAACCTGATGCTGTCTTCAGGTCTCCCAGGTCTTATGGTAGATTACCGCATAGAGCCATGCAATCTATTCCCAGCAGTCCTGGCCATTTGAGGGCCTCTGCAGGAATGCTGGAACCTGTTTTGGCGTGGGGGAGCACCAGCACCAGAACTGTGGCCCTATCTCTGCTCCTTCTCTTCCCCTTGGAGCTCCGCACCTGCCCAGGCCAGAAGTTGGAACTAGGCCCTGGTCAGAGCTGCCCAGGGAACTTGGGCTGAAATGGGGAGTAGGGTTGTCAGGCTGAAAAGGGATCTTGGCAGCTCTGGTCAGCACCACTGACTGCGCCACTAAAAGTCCAGTTGGTGGAACAGTGGGACTAAGCCAGGTTGCCTGTCTGCCCTGGCCCCATGCAGCTCCTAGAAGTGGCTGCCAAGTAAAGCTCTTAGGTGCTCCACATACTGCTCCCGCTCTGAGTGCTGGCTCCACAGTGCCCATGGGCCAGGAACTGTGGCCAATGGGAGCTCTAGAGTGGTATCCACAGGCATGGGCAATGTGTAGAACTGCCTGGCCACCCTGTACCTAGGAACCAGGCATGCCAGCCACTTCCAGGAGCTGCTTGAGATAAGCATTGCCTGGCTGAAGCCCACACCCCAGACTCCCTCCCAGCCCAGAGCCCCCTCCTGCAACCCTGAACCCATATTTCTGGCCCCACATGGAGCCCTCACTACCTCCAGCACCCCAACCCCTTGTCCCAGCTCAATGAAAGTGAGTGAGGGCAGGGAGAGTGAGTGACAGGAGGGGGGCAGAGTGAGTGGGGGCGGGGCTTCAGAGAAGGGGTGGGCATGGGAGGAGGCAAGGGTGTTTGGTTTTGCACAATTAGAAAGTTGGGCAGAGGGCTAGGGAACCCATGAGCAGCCCTTAGTCCATGTCCCTGTCCCTTGGGGTGCACTGCCCAGGACAGGTGAAGGGGCTGGGGCTCTCCATAGAGGCCCAGGCTCCCAGGGTGGCTCTTACCATGGCCTGACTGCAACTTCTGGCCTGGCCAGGAGGTAGGGCCCCGGGGGGAGGAGTGGAACAGAGGATGGGTCGCCAGGGCAAGAGGCATATGGGAGGCCCAAATGTTCTTTGTGAGGGGCCCCAATACATTGTAATTCACCTCTACCAAGGACAGCCTGGTTCTCTCTGAAAGGCTTAACCTGAATGCTCTGAGGAGAAAGCGTGTCCCTACAGAGCCAAGCACCTGGGACGTGAGCTCCCTAAGCACCCACTCAAACAATGTTTTAATCCTTGGACTGGAATGGCACTTCCAACATAGAGCCGACACTCCACATTCCTGCAGCTGAGCCACTAACATCATCCCTGCCTGCAGAGCCCTGACTGGCTAGGGAATGGGTAGACAGGAGGAAAGGGTCTCTCCATCCCCACCCTTGCACAGTCCTAGTTGGCTAGAGAGCCAGTAGATCATACCCCTGTGGACAGGTTTCCTCCTGCTGGAAAACAAAGATGCTGTTCAGTTAGACGCTATGGCAGGGGCAGGAAGCATAGAGACATAGGTCATTTTGGCATGTCTACTCAGCAAGCCTCGGGCTGTGCTCAAAGACTCACAGCGTGAGCCCTGCTACTTTAAAAACAGCGCTTTGAATTTGTGGCTCAGGTCAGAGCTTGGGTTCAGAGCCAATGAGAGTTCAGAAGAAAACAGTTACAACTGAATATGGAAGTGCCAACAGCCCACTGGACTTAGCGACTGATCAGTGCAGAACCAAGAGCTGTGTCTGCTGTGGAGGCTCTAGAAATGGAGACTTGGCTATGGTATGGGAATTGCTCTTGGCTGCACGGAGCATCAGATAGTTTTGCTGAGTTGATTCTAAGGTGTTTGGAGGGGTGCCAAGAGGCTGCCATCCTCCTTGGGCTCTGGAGATTAGGTGACATACTCCTACATTTTGTCCATACCACAAGGATGGAGAAATTCTCTCCTTGAGAAGATCATAGGGGAATGTATCTCTGTGTGGGTACCAAAGTATAAAAGTTGATCTATTCTGTTGAAACATAGGAATGAAATATATGTAACCACAAAAACAGAGGAAGTCTGGATAAATAGCACCAATAGCTTGACCCTCTAATGGTTGTGTTTAAGTTGTTCAAAAATATTCAGAATACTGTTTGCAAACATTTGTGTACATATTACATAGTTATTCACTAAGAAGTTGTATGGTACTGTCTCTTAGGCTGACTGGTAAATGTTAACACCAACATCCAAGGGCTCCGCACACCATAGCTTTGAGGTTCAACTCTGTATATTTCTTCTTAATACTTTTCTGCAAAGAACTCTGATCTGTGCTTCTGCAGAGCAATAAACTGAGGTGCTGGAAAAAGAACAGTGTAGTAAGTCATACATACTGCCTCAGCACACCCCCGGCTGAAGGGGGGTTCTCCACCTCCAGGCAAGGGGTGGGAGTTTAGAACAACCTAACTCTAGGAGAGATGCTCCACCACACCAATAAGCAACTTTGTCCTGCTGTGGCATCTTGGCTGAGACACACCCCAGTTCCTGTCATTCTGAACCCAAGAATGCCAACAGTAAGTACTGTACGTTGAATGGCCACTAGAGAGCACTCACATCACAGAAATTAGGTCTGACAAGCATTGGCTCATCTCTGCAGGTAGTACTGTTTTCATTACAGTACATTTCCTGCTGCTGTGTCCAGCCTCGCCAAGAATTCCTACATGATGGGGTTTCCACTACTTCCTGGAGAGACTATTTTACAGCTGCCCTAAGGCATATCTCCATCAGGAAGTTGTCCCCCCTACCTGATAGTCTGCCTAAATGTTATTCCCTTAGGTTATGTCTACACAGCAGTGTTATTTCAAAATAACGCCATTTATTTCAGAATAATGTCCAAAATAACAAAGAGCACGTCTACACAGTAAGCCTTTATTTTGAAGTAATGGCAAGCTGGAGGATTTTTTACTCTGACTTCTGTAACCCTCATTTCACGAGGAGTAAGGGAAGTCGGAGGAAGAGTTTTCTTCCTTCAGCTTCCTGCTGTGTAGACAGCGTCAAAAGCCAAATTAAATTATTTTGATTTCAGTTATGCAATTGACATAAGTTGTGTAGTTTAATTCGACTTTTGCCCTGCTGTGTAGATGTGCCCTTAGTTCCATCCTATTATTCCTGAAACTGCCACAAGGCAGCTTAAACAATTGCACGCTCACAGTGATAGTTCAGTAACTGGCAAACATTACCTGAAGCCAAATTATCTAAGTTCTGTAGAACCTTCATTCTCTTTGTTTGTTTTCTCTCCCTTTTGCACGTACATGTTGCTATGCCTGCTGGAACCCCTGGAGGATGCCTATTCCTTGCAGACTAGGAGGTTCTAGCCAAGCCTGGCTATAGGACAGGACCACTCCTTGCTAGTATTGATTAGGGGATCTTGCTAAACATCTATACTTCTATGAGCAGGCGTGCGTTCCTGTAACTGGGATCAGCCTTGAACAATGTTTTCCAGAAGACAGGGAGACCTTTATCCAGCAGTGCAGCATAGTAACCAAGTATATTACCCCTTTCTATAGAGAAAATTAGTATTTACAGTGAGGTCCTAATCTATCATCCCTCCAATCCTATGACAGCTAGCTAAGTCAGAAAAAGACATGCAAGGTACCTCTGTGCTTGGAAACTTAATGCATTGATCCTCCTTTCCTTTTGGACAGATACAAACACCTGATTGCAGGAAGAGGCCTGCGATCTCTCTATGTCCAGCTGCAGCCAGTCAGACCTGCAACTAGAGACTGTTGGGACTTGCCTTGCCCCAGTCTCCAACCACATTATCAGGAGACAGCCCAGAGACTCGCCTTGAGGAACAGCAGTCCGGTCTATGAAGAGCTGCTGCAGAGATACCAGGAGCTGGCTGTTTCTGGGAGACAAATGGGGCACCAGGACCCTGCCAGCAAACAGAACACAGCCCACTAGACGGGCTAATCCTAAGGCACAAGGAGGCTGTTTGGCACTATAGGCAGGGGACCCAACTACATGAGATTGCGCAAGCCATCATGTCAAAGAACAGCAATCAGCACCCCAAATACTGAGAGTACACAGATGATGCAAGTAGGATTTGCCAGCGATTGGGCACCCCCGGAACAGCAAGATTCCTCTGCTTCTTGATATAAAAAATTATTATCCAGGAACCGACCCCACAAAAATACTAATGCAACAGCTTGGCTTGAAAACAGCATTGTGCTTGAGAGTCCCCAGCACTGAGGCACACCTGCAGCACTTAGATAGCATGACGTCCTTGCCTGAATTTACCCCTGTGTCTTGGATTTTGGATGCTTATTGTTGAGCTGGCCAGCATTCTGATAGCCCTAGAGAGTCTCTGGCACCTGCCCAGGAAGATTTCCTTCTCTTCCCATTTGTGAACCAGTTGGGTGCTGAGCTTTCAGGTAGCCCCAAATACAACCAGGAAATCCTGTTGCCCCTCCTCAAGGTCATCCAAATCTGTGATCAGGCCCTTGGTTCTTGTATAAAATGCTAAGTCAGCTGGGTTAAAGCTTTCAGTTTGATTATGGTGGATGGGACCTGTGTAACAAGACAGCTTGCAGTGCTTGGTCAGGATGAGTGGGAGTGGCTTGTTACTGGGAAGAAAATTTGGTCAGTGTGTTCACTAGGCCTTTCGGTCAACGGGAGGGGGAAGGTGCATGGCTTGGTTGGCTTAGGGGTATGGGAGGATCAGTAACTGAGTGGAAGGCCTGGCTGGAGAACACAGGGTGTATGTGTGGGGTGGGTATCAGTACAGAACAAGTCAACCTGGGGCTCAATGTGACAGAGTTTGTCTGACATCTCAAGGTTGCACCTATGCATATCCTGCAGGGCACATCCCCTGCTCTTATTGCAGAACACTTCACAGAGATGCCACGCATGAGAATTCTGAGAGCACCATTTAGGAGAGATTCTGGGTAGCCCCATATTCTGTGACCTATGTTAAGGGCAAGGAGAACTTTTAAGGGCCTGATTTGCAAAGGAGCTGAGCAATGACAAATCCAAGTGAAGTCACTAGGAACAATAGGTATTCAGAGCCTCTGAAAATCCAGCTGTAAGTCTGGAAAAAAAGGCACAGCACACACAAGGGGAGAGTGACTGATTCTTTCCAGTCAAGCAACTTCTTTTTCTTGCCCTCACTAAGTGGGCTTCCTCACACAGCATCCTGGACTGATGGAAAGGGTCTGGGCACTCAATGTGTTAGGGAAGTAGAGGTAATTCCTAAGATTTGTCTCCTGCATCTTGACTGATGGAGCAAGAATAGGAGTTTCCTCCTTAAGGAAGGGAAGGGCCTCATTATACTAATTAACAATCATCCCTCCAAGCAAAAGCAGCTGTCAGGGATCTAACACCAAGAAGAGGGGACTCCAACTGAAATAGCACCAAAACAATCTACTTTATTTGCTGAAATCCCTATGGAAACATCTGTCCCTGGAAAGATAAAGCTTTCTTTTTAATACCCCTCATGGCAGTGCAATATAGTTAGCACTGTCCCTGTCAGCTGATACCAGAGTAAATTGTATGTCCTGAAGAATTGCAGAAACTAATTCAGTTTCCTAAGAGTTAAATATTTAAACAACAACCCCATAGAATGAGATCAAAACACCAGTCTAACTTACTTAGTTGCCAGCATTCTTCTATCAACTGCTTTCCTGACAAGTGTAATTCAATGTAGGTACATGCCAGAATATTCACCACGACAATGAAACTTCCTTCGAATACTCTGAGACATGCCTAGCCACTCGGAAGACACCAACTTGGACTGAAGCAAGAGCTTCTTCCCCTTCCAAAGGGCCACTGATCAGGGCATTTCCTGTCATCTTTTATTAGTGCATTGCTTGAGTCTGGTCAGCAGTGCAGCAGGACAAGGGCAGGCTCCCTACCTGGCTCCGTGTGGTTCCTTGAAGTGGCTTGCATGTCCCTGCAACTCCTAGATGCAGAGGGGGCTGGGAGGTTCTGTATGCTGCTCCTGCCCCAAGTGCCAGCTCCACAGCTCTCATTGGAATGGAATGGAGTGAGCTGGGAGACCTCAGAAAAGGGGATAGGGGTGGGGCAAGAGTGGTTTTTGTTTTTGTTTTTGCAATCAGAAAGTTGGCAATACTACAAAAATCCCATAGGTTTTCATAGCAGATGTTTTCTTAAAAAGAAAATAAAATTTGTTGGGGTGTTAGCTGGAAAGCTTGAAGAGATTCAAGAGCAACCTATTATTCCACCAATTAATAACAATCAGCGAAAGATAGTTACGCACCTTAACAAAACAAATGTTATTGATGATAAAACCATCTATACGTCGATACTCCAAGTCCTGAAACTATTCTCCAATATCTGGAAGTAACAGGCTTTCCCAAAGATGAGGACAATTGATACACTGTAGAGGAAGAAATAATAGACAAAGCAATCATAGAAGCAATAATCGCAAGTGTGAAAAGTGGTAAAACTGCAGGGCCTTGAGGGCTTTTCACCTTAACTTTTTGCAAAATATTTAAGGAGTATTAGTGAGTCCCTTGAGAGGTACTGTCAGTGACATTCTGTAAAGGGAGGAACTTCTACAATCTATGAAAAAAGCTACTGCGGTGCTTTCTCCTAAAGCTGGAAAAGACCTAGCTTATGCAGCTCTTATAGATTCATAGCACTGTTGAATCATGACGTAAGGATTTTAACAAAAATACTAGCCAGCCAATTGTGGTCCATGCTCTCAACCTATATAAACCCTGATCAGACTGGATTCATTAAGTTCAGACAACACTCAAGGCACATCTACACAGAAGGGCAAAAGTCAAATTAAGCTATGCAACTTCAGCTATGTCAATTGCGTAGCAGAAGTCGAAATAGCTTAATTCGGCTTTTGGTGCGGGCTACACAACAGAAAATCGAAGAACACTCTTCCTTCGACTTCCCTTACTCCTCATGAAATGAGGGTAACAGGAGTTGAAGTAAGAAGTCCTCCATCTCAACATTATTTCAAAATAAAGGCTTGTAGTGTAGACGTGCATTTTGTTATTTCAGAATAACATTAGTTATTTCGAAATAACGCTGCTGTGTAGATGTATCCTCAGAGAGTATTTGAAACCATTCATAATGCCAGATCTAACAAAGGTCAATTTTTCTTATTATCTCTTGATGCAGAGAAAGGTTGATAGAATAGGACGGAACTGTCTGTTTCAAGTCCTGTGCAAATGCACTTTCCTTAAATGAATATCTGCTCTGTATACCAGCCCCAAAGCAGCTGTGAAAGTTAATGGGCTTACAGCTCCTGTTGGAATTACACAGAGCAGTGTTTCTGAAAGTGTTCCACAAAATCACTTTCAGAAACACTGACATAGAGGGACCAGACAGGGATGTCCCTTGTCTCCTTTACTTCGTGCACTGGCCCTGGAGCTTTCTGCACACATGATAAGGAACAATGCATTTTTCATTGGAATAAAACTTGTAAGAACACATCAGAATGATGTAATATTATTTTTATCTAAACCAAACAGTGCCCTAAAATTAGTTTCTAAAAAAATCCAGTACTTTGGGAAAGCAGCTGAATTTAAAATAAATTGTGCCAAATCTAAGTGCTAGCTTTAAATTAGCCAGATTCTGAAAAGTCATTCCTCCGCAAAACATGTGGGCACAAATAGGCAAAAAATTCTGCAAGACACCTGCAAATCCAAATCTCAGTCAGTCTAGAAGAGCTTTCTGACTTAAATGTTAAATCAATACTTCAGTAAATGAAAAAGTGCTGGACTGTCTTTCTTGTTTCAAAATCTTCCTATAATCATCCTAGATTAAACCCCAGCAGCAACACAGAGGATCTTCTTAGAATTTATATGGATTCAGAAAAGACCAAGAATGGGTACAGATACTTTGTACAGATCAATAAAACTACCTTTTCCAAATATTCTATCATACTATCAAACCAATCAGCTCAAAGCAGTAGTGATCTAGGGGGTGCTGTAAATCCAGCCAAATACTAGGTCTTTTGTGAATAAGAAAGTTGTGACAGTGGAAACATTGCTATGCTACCATGGATTAATTAATTGAAAAATACAGATCCTTTAGCAAAGGTTACTTTATGAGCCTGGGTTAGAACTAGAGGCAGGACAATTTTTCCCCTACCCAACAATACCCATTGTAAATAATCCAGATCTTTACCCAAACTGCAAACTGGAGAGCTTAAAATATTAGGAGATCCAAGGAACACATACAATTGGCCAGCTATTCAGAAAAGAAACTTTTCTAACTTCACTCTTCCATGGTTCTAACACTTTCAAGTCAGGCACTATATCTCCCAGCTTTCTAGAAAACCTGTTTTATACAGTAAGCTAATTTTAATGGAAATGTTGGAATCTGATCAATTAGGAAATAATATATTATAATAAACGTGTATCAATCTTTGCATAATTTTCCTAACAAAAAATGCCTACATGTGACATTTAGATATTTGGTTACCCTTTATGTAGTACTCAGAGTACATTCACCTGCAAATAAACAAGCACATCTGTCCATTTTTTAAACTATTAACATTTGATAACCATGCCTGCTTTGTGAAATGTGTAATCAGAGGTCACTCAGTTTAATAAAATCACATGTTAAGGGAGTTGTAATAAGGCTCACTCTGCAATACTGTAACACCCTGTTAAAAAGGTTCTTGTAGAGCAGTGGTGAGCAAACTGCAGCCAAAGGGCCAGGTGTGGACCATTGGGATTCTATGGTCGGCCCACAAGACATTTTGTTTACTGTTGCCTACGCATAAGGTTGCAGATTCTGCTAGTTTTCATCCACATAGTTGTGGTTTTTTTCCTATTGGTATTACAAAAGTGACAGGCACTTAAAGCAAGGGGTATGTGAAGTGAGGTGTGTGCTCATTGCACACAACATTGTGAGAGCTGTGCACTCCCTCTGCATCCAAAGAACTACTACAGTTCAATTGGCACATATTGCAAATTCTTAGTATGCAAGCACAGTTAGCAAAACTACCCTATCCCAGGAAACCATCTTGGTTATGACAATCTTGCAGTCCACTGAAATGAAGGAGGGGGGGTCACTCATGTGGCCCACTCACTAGCCTAGATTGCCCCTCACTGCTGTATAGTCTCCTTAAAGAAAAGCTCAATACTGTAATGATTGTTTTGTTTCTGCTATTTACAAGTTAAGGATTTGTGAACCTATTAATACTTCCTAAATAAAAAATAATCATAATCAGGGCTCGTCGAACCGCGGCGAGCCCCGCTCGCCAGCCGTGCTGTCCGGCAATCTGCGCATGCGCAGATCGTTCTGCACATGCGCAGATCGCCCGAACCCGGCTCTTCCGAGTTACAATCTACTCGCCACGGGCGAGTAGATTGTATTATTTGTCGAGCCCTGATCATAATAATTTTAAAAGGTCACAACTAGAACTGGGAGATAATGTTTTCTGAAGCTCTTTCCCAGCCCTTTCTACCTTTTGTCTCCTTTTTTCACTTGCAAAAAGGAGAAAGGCAAATTGGGATAGAGCATGCCAAGACTGGAGGCAGGGGAGAGTTATCTGCTTTCAGAGCTAATTTTTTGGTCATTTGTAGAAAAGAGAGGTTGGTAATAAAAAAGAAGACAATTTAAATAACAAAAATCTTTTGAAATTTTCTTGTGAATCAGCTTGTCATTTTTGATCTGCTCTGTATGCAGCCTTCTGCAAAGAGCAAATATATGTTCAGTCTTGCTGACTGATTTGGCATAAAAGCAAACAAAGAGAAGAAGAACCGATACTAAGTCTCCATGTGTAGGTGAGAGAGTGAGATTCTCTGTAACAACTGCTGTCCTGAATTGTCTCTCACAGAGACACACTGTAATGTAAAGGTGCAGTACATACTAAGCAGCCTTACATTTTACATAGCTACATATGCCACACTTTAACATCAGGCTGCTAGTTACCACAGTCATGGATGTGGAAAAAGAACCTGAAAAGAAAAATATGTGGTGACACCACAAGGCAGAAAAAAGCTAACGTTTTAAAAATCTAATCTAGGACCACCACACTAAAATACTTTAATCATAAAGCTCCATTTTAATTTTTGTATAAATCTAAATTAATAAGCATGGCACTTAAGTGGGGTCGCTACAGATGAGAGTAAATATTCGTTATCGGCTTAACTGTGCTTTTCCATAGCTTAACATGTTTAGATTAATTTTAACTCTGAATTTCTTGGGTTTGGGGGCTTTCCTACACTTGAAAGTTCTTTCAGATTAAGATAAAGTGTGAATGTAAAGTGCAATAGCTATTATGGAATAACTCTTCCAGTTAATTTCCCTTTATAGACAAACCCTAAAACACTTGGGTTTGTTACAAAATCCCTGCGGTGTATTATACTTCCAATTACTGATATGTACTTTCAACTTTAACTCCATTTTAATATGATTTTATCTGGGAATACTAATTTATGGTCAGTCAGCCTATCATTCCACATGCAGAACAAAATAATTAGAGGAAGAATTGTTTGTGGCTGGATGAGTTTGGCAGTTTCCTTCCTGAGGCCCGGTACTTCAATTCTAATGCTTTGCTGGAGCAGGAAACTATCTTCTGAACATTGTCACCCATTGTTTGGAGGCAAAGATGACAGATACACCAGACAATGCCTCTCTCTGTTTCTGCCCAGCCATGATCTCCTTTCTAATCCCTCTCCTTAGCACTTTTTTCTTTCCTCCATTCTTCACCTCCTCTTGTTTGCGGTCTTTCTGCTTGTGACATCTTCCCCCTCTTATACTGTGCTCTCAGGTTCCTCCAGCTGGCATTCCATTACTTTGAGTCCCTGCAAAAGAAGGGGACTCTCCTGGAGTGGGATATATTGAAGACTCACATTGGACTACTAGGAGCAAGTGTGGTGGGTGCTACCTGTTTCTTGCCCACAGGCCTCCATCCTGCCTTTTGATTTGGGCTTTTTTTCATTGGCCTCACTTGGCCTTTGACATTCTATCTAGGAAAGTGGTTCTCATCCCGCAGCCCGCAGACTGCTTGTGGCCAATGAGCAACCATCTGTGGCTCATGTGACATCCTCAAGGCCGGTCAGGTAGTAAATGTTTTAGTTCACATAACACATAGGGGGCCGTGGTTGCATGCACGGCCCACAATGGTAAACAGGTTGAGAATCACTGCTCTACAATAATCTCACCATGGAGCAGGTATTTCTTTGGTGCCTGCCTCGTTGATCCAGACTCCTCACACCTAGATTGGAATGAACTCCTCTCACTCTTCTTCTTGCTTGGTATGTTGGTGTATATAAGGCTGCTCTCTTTGTAGTTCCCTCCCCCCATCCCTATCTAGCCCCAGTTCTCACTTTGTGCCCTTATTAGTTGCTCTTCTCTTCCTCCTGCTTCAAAGGCCTCATGGGTCCCCTCTGACTCAGCAGCTCTTTCCTGACAGTCTGTAAATGTCATTGCTTGGCAATCTGTCCACCTGGATTCATCTTCCTGATGCAGTTATAGAACACACCTTTTCCAGTCCTCATGCCTTCAGACAGGAACTCTGTCTTTAGAGTTTTGGAACACTAACGAACTTTTACATATTTAACATTCACCAAAGGTGAATAAAACAATGTCTTCAAATGATGTGGCACCAACATCAGGGTTTTGTGACTGCTGTTTTCAGGATCATCACACTTTTCTAAACATTCATTCCAGGCCAGTGATCAAACAGAAGATGGTTTGGTCCCAGAAGTACCACCCTGCCACTAGCTGGCAGCATCCAGCAATTACAATTTACTACCATTCTTAACCCAGCAGCCAGCACTGTGGGAGATCAGCACTTTAAGATGTCTGCTTTTGTTGTGCCTGGAGGAGCGACCACTATCGGGCCCGCTGATTGATGGGAGGTAAAAGGGGAAATTGCCCCAGGCAATTCAAAGGGGACCGGGGCTCCAGCCACCTCTGCTGCCACAGTAGCAGCAATGACAGCCAGAGCCCCAGGCCCTTTAAATCATTGCTGGAGCCCTGCATCATGCACTCCATGTGGCAGGGGTGTGTGCTGTGCTGAGGGCAGCACATTGAGGGCTGGCTGCCCTCAGCCCCACCCCTTCTGGCCTTGGCCCCGCCCCTTCTGGAAGTGTGAAAACCCCTTCCCCATGGAGACTGTGAGCTCTGCTGGCCTCAGAGAGCATACATACTTGGTTTCCTCCACCTTTTGTGTCTGGTTAGCCTATAAGCCAGGGGAGGGGAACCTTAAGCCTGGGGGCCAGATGTGGCCCCTGGCTTGCCTGGATCCAGCCCTCAAAGCTCAGCATTGGGAAGCCCGTGCTGGGACTCCAGCTCCCCTGCCAACCACCCACAGGACTGAAGCACACAAAATCTACTGGCCTGGGCCCCCTCTAGGCTCTGGTGTGCAAGGGGAATGTGGGGAATGTCTTTCTCCTCAGTCGGAGGCTTCTCACTTTGCTTCACTGTGTGCAGCCCCCGAATGATTTTTCTGTGAGTCAGCACAGCTTTTTACCCCTTGAGCGAGTGGAATAATTAGAAGTAGTAGTGAGCTGTTATCTCCTACATGGACCAGCCACAAGAAGACAATAGGACATGATTTATCAGAGGGTTTCACATCTATTTGCTGACGGTAAGTGACATATCCCAGTAACAAGCCAGTGCCTTAACTACAGGGCCATCCATCCTTTCATACGCTAACATACTCTGTAGATTCATTAAGCTGAAAAAAGCACTAGGAAAATTGTTTGGGTTTTTTTACCATATATGTTAGTAGGGATAAGGCAATTGTAGTTTTCCCACATTACCAAATTGAAGTAAAAACAGATGTGGTGTGCACATAACTCTATAACTGAAGGGAGATGTTTTCACTCTGTTTTCTGCATTACACATTTGAATGCTCTGTAGCAGGGCTAATGATTCTAACACTACTTCATTACCATGCAACTAGAGACATCCCATTTTTATGCAGCTGAGCTCAAAATAGTGAAATCAATACATACAGAAGACATCATTAAAATAGTCAATATTTATACAGCAGGTAGAATTCATATCAGGCTGGACACTGCCTGCTACATTATTCCATAAACTTATCTCCTCAGGGGATGGCTGTTAAGACTGTACTTTAACTAACTAATTAGACTAATTGTTCCACTCACTGATTGATTTGATTGACAAGATAAGCTTCATAGAATCATAGAATCATGGAATACTGAAACTGGAAGGGACCTCAAGAGGTCATCAAGTCCAGTCTCCTGCCATCGCGGCAGGATCAAGCACCATCTAGATTATCCCTGATAGATGTCTATCTCACCTGCTCTTAAATATCTCTAGAGATGGAGATTCCACAATCTCCCTATGCAATTTATTCCAGTGATTAGCTACCCTGACAGTTAGGAAGTTTTTCCCAATATCCAACCAAAAGCTCCCTTGCTGCAATTTAAGCCCATTTCTTCTTGTCCTATCCTCAGAGATTAAGGAGAATAATTTTTCTTCCTCATCCATGTAACAACCTTTTAGGTATTTGAAAGCTGCTATCATGTCCCCTCTCAGTCTTCTCTTTTACAGACTAAACAAACCCAGTTCTTTCAGTCTTCCCTCATATGTCATGTTTTCTAGACCTTTAATCATTCTTGTTGCCCTTCTCTGGACCTTCTCCAATTTCTCCACATCTTTCTTGAAATGTGGTGCCCAGAACTGGACGAAAAACTCAAGTTGAGGCATAATAAGCACAAAATAGAGCGGAAGAATTATTTCTCATGTCTTGTTTACAACACTCCTATTAATGCATCCCAGAATGTTGTTTGCTTTTTTTTTTCAACAGTGTCACACTGTTGACTCATATTTAGCTTGTGGTTCCACTATGACCCCTAGATCCCTTTCTGCAGTACTCCTTCCCAGACAGTCACTTTCCATTTTGTATATGTGAAACTTATTGTTCCTCACTAAGTGCAATATTTTGCATTTGTCCTTATTGAACTGCATTCTACTAACTTCAGACTATTTCTCCATTTTTCCAGATCACTTTGAATTATGACCCTATCCTCCAAAACACTTGCAACCCCTCCCAGTTTGGTATCATTTGCAAACTTTATAAACATACTCTCTATGCCATTATCAAAATCATTGATGAAGATACTGAACAGAACTGGTCCCAAAACTGATCCCTGTGGAACCCAACTTATAATGCCCTTTCAGCATAAGAAGGGCCAGACCAAAGGTCCATCTAGCCCAGTATCCTGTCTTCCAACAGTGGCCAATGCCAGATGCCCCAGAGGGCGTAACCAGAACAGATAATCATCATGTGATCCCTCTCCTGTCATCCATTTCCAGCCTTTGACAGACAGAGGCTAGGGACACCATTCCTACCCATCCTGGCTCCCTGCCAATACCCCTTAACTACCTGAATTTAACCCTTTAGTCACTGAATGCTGGCCAGTACTCCTCCTATCCATCATACCTGTACACCAGGAAAACCTCAAGGGGGCTTCTCTGATCCAACCCATCACAGGTCCCCAAATATATTACTTGTGGTTGCAATGTCTGTCACGCTGTGTTGGCCAACATAGGCAACCCATCACTGGCCTCACCCAACACAAGATCCTGGGAATGGGGTCATACTGCGAATGAGGCAATAGCATATGTTGCTATGGCCATTGTGCCTTGTGGGAGTCTGGTGTAATGTAGTGAAGGCCCGTGTACTGCCTACATTATGTTGGGGATTGTTTTGATCCCTTAGCAGCTCAGAGATGGAATCATGCAAAGATATTTTAAAGTTACCTTTGACCCAACTTCCCCCTGGATTGTGCTAGTCCTCAGACAAGACAAATAAATAGACAACAGATATTTGAATTGGATAAAAAAGCCAAAGATGGAGAGGCATTCTTTAAAGTGGTAAAATAATTGGGGGAAGAGTTAAGAAAAAGGAGGTTAGGTTAGATAGGAAGGGTTTATCAGCAAGATGCTATAAAACAGGCAGTAAGTGGTAGAAATTCCATGGCTTGTGACTTTAAAAACTATCCTGGACAGAGTGCTAGACCAGGTGTGGCCAACCCATTAAACGAAGAGAGCCGAAACAGCGGCGGAAAAAATGTGAAGAGCCACACCAGAATTTTTTTTTTTGAGCAACAATTTTTGTTGAGGGGGAAAAAAAGGAAGAGCTCCCCTCCAGCCCCCCAGAGTTGTTGAGGAAAAAAAGAAAGAGCACCCCACCATCCTGCAGAGTTGTTGAGCAAAAAAAAAAAAAAAAAAAGGACGCTGCACCTTTAAAAGACAAGGCTTTTTGGACACCATTTTGAATCACCACACCGGACGGCTCCCCTGCCCCAGTGAGTACAGGGAGCCAGGGGCCGTTTCTAGGTTTCTAGGGACTCAGCGGAGGTTTCGCGAGCTGCGGGTTGGTCCCTAAGGCTACATCTAGACTGCAGGCTTCTTTCAGAAGAAGCTTTTTTCGGAAGAGATCTTCCGAAAAAACTTCTTCCGAAAGAGAGCATCCACACACAAAAGCGCATCGAAAAAGCGATGCGCTTTTTTGAAAGAGAGTGTCTACACTGACTGGACGCTCTCTTGCATAAAAGGCCACCCAGAACCACTTCAGCAAGGGCTTTAGGTCACCAGTTGCTTCCAAATGCTGGTGCTGGAGCCTTGCAGAGACACGTGCTTAAAGGGACCCCCCAGACAGCCATTTCTCTGCTTCTGCTGCGTGCTTGCCTACCTCTTTGGGGGACAACAAAGCTCTTGCAGTGCCTAATGTGGTTGCCCTGCTTTTGTGGACGCCACAGCTTTTTCTTTTGTGCCATGGAGCCGGAGCTGCCCCAGGGCATGCGATGGCTCCACACGGCCATGCTGCAGTTTTTGCAGCACTTTGTGCCAGCCGCCTTCCTGGTCCTAACTGAGCTGGACCCCGCGCTCATTCTAGTGACCCTCTCTTTGGGTGCAGGAGCTACACTGGCAACCGCAACCCAGTGTGGAGAGGTGTTTCTGGAGACTCAACACCAGTTCTGACTGGTGGAACCAGCTGGTCATGGAGCAGTGGGACGACCAGCAGTGACTCCAAAACTTTTGCATGCATGTAACCCCCAAGGAGATTACCTAGATTCCTGGGGCTCTGTCTGCTGGCAGCTCAGGGACAGACACACTGAGTTTGCCTTGGCTCCTCCCCACCAGGGACAGAGTCTGCCCGGCAACCCATAGGGAGTGAGATGCCCCTCCCAGGGAGTTCAGGAGGGGAAGGAGGAGCCATGGTTTGGGGAGTCTGGAGCCAGCCGGGGCAAGGGGAGGCTGGCTGTGTGGGAGCTAGTAAGCCCCAGGCCTGCATGCAGGGTTTCCCCCTGAGAACTAGCCTCTAGGGACCTGAAGGCAGGCTCCCTCAGCTGGGTTTTATGTCTCCACTTTTGATTCCCAGTTTGTGGAGTTTGCTGGGAGGCTTCCCCAGTCAGGCTGAGTTGGCTCTCTGGCTCCCTGGGTGAGACCAGTCACCGCATGGTCAGCTCTGCTCTGTCTGCGGGTTCAGGGCTGCTGCCTGCTGTGTGTGTGTCTGAATGCTGGGGTAGGAGACTATAGTTTGAATTTTGGTGCAGTTGTGTGGCCTGCACCTTGAGCCTTGCACCCCTTTGTGGTGAGGGGAAATTCTGGGATCGAAGCAGCCTGATTCCTGCCTGAAGAGGATCCCTGCCAGAAGAGAGAAGCCCCTCTGCAGTGACTGAGTCATCTCTGAACCTGAGGCTCATTCATGGAGTGTGTGAGTGCACCATCTTTTAGTTAGTAAGTCAGGGAATTTGTTTGGGGATTTTATAACCTGCTGCATATTAAACCTGTGGAGGGATTTATCGCCTTTTCCCACTTGTGAGTCCTTTGGGCTGTACTGGACCCAGTCAGCCCCACTGCTAAACCACTGCAGAGACGAATTTTGTGGTCAAAAGTCATCAAGGGCCCCAACAAAGTACGCGTACCAACGGGACACTAACCTTACAGTTGCTGGGCACCGGTGACCCTAAAAATAGTGTTTTACCCTGTTATGTTATATTTGTCTCCTGTTTAATATAATTGTGTCTATTATAGTGTATGTGTTTGTATTATTTTCTGGGAGTCTCCAACTATCTTGCAAATACGTGGGGATTACCCTGGGTTAGAATTTTCCTCCCAAGCTGCCCTGGTGACCCAGCCAGGAAAGAGTGAGGGGGGTGGAGGCACCGCCAAATAAATCCATCAGAAGAAATAAAGTTGAGTGGGTGGCGGGATCCAGAAGAACCCAGACCTATCCATCAAAACCTGTAAGCAGATTGGCCTTAAAGAAGGTAACCAGGTGGAGAGGGGGCGCTACATGCGGAAGGTGACCTTTTTGGAGCTATGTGCCTGGCTTGTCCTTGCCCTCCGGAAACGGGACACCCACCTGCAGCCCGCCATCCCCCTGGAGCAGCGGGTCGCCATCGCCCTCTGTAAGCTCGCCACCAGTCGGTGGGCAACCAGTTTGGCATGGGGAAGTCAACCTTCGGGGTCCTCCTCATGGAATTAAGGCACTCTCGGGCTGCAGTCCCTGCATGGGGGAGGGGTCCTGGAAAAGGGGGACCCTTAGGAACAGGGGTGGCCCTAGACTAGCTGCCAGCAATCGGCGCCCCCACCTCCAAACCCCTCAATGATTTTGCGCCACCATTTGGCGCCCCATTTAACTTGGCGCCCTACGCGACCGCCTAGTTATGGACGGGCCGCCCCTGCTTAGGAAAGGGAGGTTGGGGGCTGTGAGAGGTGGAGCGGGGGTTGGGGAGAAGCCCCGTCCCCAGAGGGTTGTGCTATCTCACCCTCACACAGCCCTGCTGCTGGGGGGGTGGCCTCACAAGGGGTGCTCCTGGAGTGTTTGAGGGGAGGAAGGAATGGGAGGGGGACGCGCACCTCCCAGGGCTCAGGCACCCCCTCTCTCATTCTCTGTTTTGTGTGTTTGTTTGTCTCTTTCTGCAGGTGGTGAGAGCCATCAACTCGATCCTGCTGCAGAGGGTCATCCACCTGGGAGACCTGGACCCCATCGTGGCTGGATTTGCTGCCCTGGGGTTCCCAAACTGCAGTGGAGCGATTGATGGGACCCACATACCAATCCGCGCACCGGAGCATCGAGCGGCCCAATACATAAATCGCAAGGGCTACTTCTCGATGGTGCTGCAGGCCCTGGTCAACCGCCATGGACAGTTCATGGACATTTTTGTCGGGTGGTCAGGCAGGGCACACAATGCCCGTATCTTCAGGAACTCTAGTCTGTACTGGAAGATGGAGGCGGGCACATTCTTCCCCCGCCATGAACTTGCTGTTGGGGACGTGCAGATGCCATCGTGCATCGTGGGAGACGCGGCTTACCCCCTGATTCTGTGGCTAATGAAGCTGTACACAGGCCACCTGAATCCCAGCAGGGATCAATTTAATGCCCACCTTAGCCGGGCCCGAATCCAAGTTGTGTGTGCCTTTGGGCGCCTGAAGGCGCAGTTCAGGTGCTTGCTGACCCGCCTGGACATGGGGGAGCACAACATCTCCGAGGTGGTCGCAGCATGTTGTGTCCTCCACAACATTGTGGAGAGGAAGGGGGAGGCCTTCCTCCTGGGGTGGCGGGCAGATACCATCCGTGAGGGACAAGCCTTCCAGCGGCCGCAGACAGCTGCCATCCGCCAGGCCCATCAGGCCAGGGTGCGCATCCGGGAGGCCCTGAGGGAGAGGTTCTCTCAAGGACCCCAGTAACTCTCCCCAGAGCATCCCCAATAGGGGCCTCTGGCTTGCTGCCTATCCCTTCCCCACCACAACCCCTCTCTTCGCCCCTTCCCTGACCTCTCAATAAAAACACCTGTGTTGTTGCCAAAAAAAAACGAAGTCTGTATTTATATTACATTAAAAAAAGGTGTGCAGAGGGAGGGGGGCTCATAACCTGGAAGGGGAGGGGCGGCAAGATGTGCCACCTTGGGTGTGGGGACCTTGTTGGAGTTGAGGTTGGGTGGGTCCAGGGAACACAGGGGAGTGACTAGGAGGGGGGGCTGGAGCAGGGTCAGGGATGGCAGAGGGGATAGGCGGAGGGGGCATGGGCATCACTTGGGGAGGGGGCAGAGGCAACGCATGGGGGACAGGCAGAGGGGGAATGGGCATAGCAGGGGGGTAGGAGGGTGGAAGCCTGGAGCAGCAGCAGCAGGTGGATGTGCCATCATGTGCGACATGATGGCACACATGTTAATCACACCGCTGCATGAGCTAGTCCCATGCACGGTTCCACCACTCAGCATCCTTGCAGATCTTCTGCGCCAGGGTCTGCTGCATGTCATGCAGGACACTGACATACTGGCGCATTAGGTCTTCCTGGACCCTGGCGCATTTTCGGGTCCCCCGGGCTCTGGCAGCTGGCTCTTCTGGCGTGACTCGCCCCTCAGTCCTGACTGGCCCAGCTGTGGAGAACACAAAGATGGAGAGGCGGTTAGTCATCCATGCAGAGACTGTCCCTGAGGCCGTGCCCTCCTCTGTGAGCAGTGACCAATAGTCCTCAGGCCAGAGGAAGGGGATGTCCCAGGAGCAAGGCCATGTGTGGCTGCATAGCAGGCCCTGCCTCACAGGGGCCCCAAGGTGCCCAGTGTGCTGCTCGCTTCCAAACCTCCCCGCCTCCCCCGGCCCCGGCCCATGGACAAGCAGGCAAGGGAAGTGTCTGGCCACAGTGGGATCCCCCCATGGGTGGCAGAGAAGCCGGGAGCAGCCTGGCTCTCCCTGGTGTCCGCACACATACCTGCACCTCACAGTGCTGCCCGCAGGAGTATGTGGTGCCTCGCATGTGCAGGCATGCCCGTATGCTGTGTGCGGCACTCCTTGATGTATCTGGGGTCGTGCCTGCACCCTTGTGGCTAGCCTGCTTCCAGCCATGGCAGGTGCTGGGAGGGCCCCTCCCCCCCATAGCAGGATGTGTGGGGCCTCCCGAGCCTGGCAGCAGGATCCCACCCATGCTCAGGGGCTGCCTGCTGCATCCGTGTGCCGCACACTAATGCTACATGTGGTTGCACATGCGCAGATTGCAGCACGATGTCCAGCCCGAGCAGCCCGAGCAACACTCACCCCTTGCCCCCTGTGCACCTGCCTCCCCCATCCTGAGTGTGTGACAAACTGAGACCACTCACCTGAAGATCCCTCCCTGGCGTCCAATGAGGCCTGGGAGACGTCCTGGCTGATCAACACCAGTTCCAGGGACAGGGTCACAGTCTCCGTCTCCTCCTCTGCCATGACCTCAAGGCGGGCAACGACAGGGGTCTGGAGGCTGGAGTTCACGACGATGGGTGGGGAAGATGTTCCCCCCTCCCAGGATCTGGTGCAGCTCCTGGTAATAGGGGCAGGTGTGGGGTCCTGCCCTTGAGTGCAAGCTGCGCTCTCTGGCCCAGACGTATCCCTGACAGAACTCTTTGACCTTATTTTCCAAGGTCCAGGGTGGGTGTCCACACTCCACCAGGGACTCGGCCATGTGCTCATAGACGCCAGCGTTTCACTGCCTGGAGCGGAGATCCTGCAAGGTATTCTCCTCGCCCCACAGCTTGAGGAGGGGCAGGATCTCCACTCAAGACTAGGAGGGTGCCTGCCTCTTGGTCCCCCTGGGTGGGTGTTGGGATCCCTGGGACTGCTCCCTGTGAGGGCCAGGAAGGTCGCAGGGGACTTGAGGCTCTGCCAGGCCTGTGGCAGGGAGAACCGTGCTGCAAGGTGCTGCTCTCAGGCCGGCTTCCTGCCACAAGGCTTGTCCAGGGTGCCTGCAGCTTTAAGAGGGGTCAGGAGACAGGAACTATAGAGTCCTGATTAATTTGGATGGAGTGTCCACCAGGGCACCTGTATTATTTCCTGGAGGCCTCTTCTTTTGAAAAAAAAAACAACCCCTCCTCCCCGTCCACACATGCCTTTTTCCGAAAGAGCTCTTTCAGAAAAAGGCTTCTTCCTCATAGAAAGAGGATTACCAACACCGGAAAAACCCCTCTTTTCTTTCAATTTATTTTTAGAAGAACGCGATTGCAATGTGGACGTAATACAGGTTTTGTGGGAAAAACGGCTGTTTTTCCGACAAAACTCTGTCGTGTAGACATACCCTGAGAGATGGGCAATGATTAAGTGGGTCTCTCATCTCCAGCATCTATGACTCTATCAGACACAATATTTACTGAAAGTCTCCAGTGCAAGGCATGATGCAGAGGGACTCTAGCACTGGAGTTCTCAGCTTTTTTCTTGTGGCACCTCAAAGTTCAACAGCCTTATTTTCTCTGGCTCCATATCCCAGAACGCAGATGGAAGGAGAATCCCATTCACTTTGTTTCCCACTCCTTCATCTTCTGGGATCATCTTTTCCTCAGTGCCCCTCAGGGAATTTCACTCCTCACCTATCCTGGCTACTGCCACTTGCCCTCGCTACATGCTGCTAGAAGGGATGTATTCCCTCTCTTGTTTTTTGGCTAGGTGTGTTGAATTCCCACCTGGCAGCTTCCTATGACTTTTACTCACAAATGAGGGAACTGGTTAAGAATTCTTCAGCGCCTCTCAGGTGCTTCCGAGCATGACAAATTTACCCAAATTTACTTTTGCTGCACAAAAGAGGTATAACTGTGGCTTCTGAGTAAGATGCCAGAATCTTTAGCTCAAAAACAAACAAACAAACAAACAAACAAAACCACCCCACAAGCCTCTTAACACTTGAGCTAAAAGGGAATCTTCATTAGCTGTCACTAGTAAAGCTTTTATCCTCTGCAGGTATCTCAGACCAGGCAGAGCCAGCAGAACACTGTAGGGCCACCTTTGTGATGGAAGAGAATCATAAGTCAAGAATTTTGTCATAAGTCAAGAATTTTGAGATGTGACAATTTTAAGAGCACTCTGTATGACCTGGTGAGGGTGGTGAGGTTTTGTGTTATGGGTTATAAGACTTTCCTCTGTGAATGCATTGATTTAGATTATGAGGGGACTTTGGAAAGAAGAAACAGGAAGAAGACAATCGCCCCAAATAAGGACACTCCAGCACACACCTGAAAGTCAGTGGGAAAGCCGTTACCTTTGGACATCTTACACCCTGTTTCTAACAAGATGCAAGTCCTGTTCCATCAAGACTGGGATTTAACAGATCAAAGGGGTATAAGAAGTTAAAAAGTTATGGTGTTTGAAGAAATGGGGGTGATTGTGACTATGCCAACCAGACCCTAGAGAACTTGGCATACCTCTGAAAACTTAGATTTACCAGGGTCCCCATGTAAGATGGTTAGCTATCTATCATGCTAGTCATGCACAAAGCCTATTTTATTATTCTTGGGTTTGTTTTTCTCTCAGGTGCTGTTGCTCTAATCAATACTAATTTCCTCTCAAATGGCTGCCTTGCCACTCGGTACCACTGTCGTTCTTTGCAGAGTGAGCAGAACTTCAGGGTCTGAGCCTAAGTCAGGCCTGATGAGCCAATCAGCTTGCAACTCAAAGCCCAGTCTAAGAACAGGAGAATTGTGTGATTCTATCCAGGGAGCTATGATAGCCTGAGGTCCGAGAGCTGAATGGAGGTGCACTTGGAGAGACCAGGTTAGGTGCAATTAACCCAATAACTGTAACAACCCATGAGCAAGGGAAAAACACTGTGGGATGTGGCTTCCCTGGGAACATTCATACCTCCAATGTTAGCCCAGAGTCTACTTGCAGCTGTTATGAATTAAAGTCAGATCACAAAGAACAGTAAATATACCACCCAGCAATCTTCCTCCATATTTCACAGTCTTCCCATAGCCTTAAAAGGTGCATCAGGAAGCATCCCATCCAGGAAGCCCTACTCTTGAATCACACTAGCCATGGGCACCCCAATCCCCTGGCACTAGTCCTTGGAAAAGCCACCTCAGAGTTCTTCCTCATCCGACCCATGTCCCGCAAACTACAATTTTCTTCAGTTGATCGTCCTGATGTTATCAGGTATCACTCTGGGTGTGCTGTAAATTTGGGTGACTACCTTCTTTTTAGTTATGCGGAAGGTAAAGCTTATGTACAGCAATCACCTGTAGAATTTCAGACTGAAGGCAGAAAGTCTCATAATGTTTGAAAAAAACAACAAATGGTCTGGTAGCACTTTATAGACTAACAAAACATGTAGATGCTATCATGAGTTTTCATGGGCACAGCCCACTTCTTCAGAAAGCTCATGATACCATCTACATGTTTTGTTAGTCTATAAAGTGCTACCAGACCATTTGTTGTTTTTTTCTGTAAAAGACTAACTCTGCTACCCCCTAAAGCTCATAATGTTTTGTTTCCCAAGCATTCACATGCCTTGCACTCACATAGCAAGAGGCTGAAGACAAGAAACAGCAGCAATTTCCTTTTACACTTCATGGTAATAACTCTGCTTCTCCAAACGTGGCTGCATGTCACAAGAGTAGCAGTCGTGAGTCCAATGCTATTTCAGATCTGAGTGATGTTTAGCATCCCTTGTAGTCATGCCACCCAGATATTTGAAGTGCTCCTTGCACTTCAATACCTCCTCGGATTTGGGTAGGAACATCTACAGCAGCGTAAATGAAGAGCCATTCAATGCGATCAATGGTAGCTTGCCTGAATAAGGACTTCAGGATTTGATCTTATAGAATTAAATGCCTAGAGCCCAATTCTACTCTCGTTCACATCAGTGTGACACTGATGTAATGCTGCTGATTTCGGGGAAGACATTCCTGATTTGCTCTTGTGCACATGAAATCGGAATCATGCACTCTGTGACTCTCAAAGCATTACACTGGCTTACAGGGGGACCAAAACAGACCAAACTTCAGCTGACAATTCAAAGCAGAGATGGAAAGACACAAAAAGGGGTGGAGGGTAAAACCTGCTGTCTGTCCCTGCCCCTACATCAGGGCCTGGAGCACGGCTGTCAAACTGCACCTATTTCAGCAGGTGAGAGTCAAAACAGAAAGATTCAAATCTCGAGGGTGTAAATCAGGAGTAGCTGCATTGACTTGAGTGAGCCTGCTGCTGATCTCACTCTGATTTTACACTCACACAAGGCACTGGCTTCAGTGAGTTACTCTGGTGAGATCAGAGTCAGGCCCAATGCAGTCGTGCTGGTGTGAGCAAAAAAGCAGGCCTTCTGTGTCTCACTGGAAACACACAGTAAAATCCTCCACACGTTGGCTTTAAAAACCGTCCCAAATGTGTGACTCTGTTCAAATGAGAGAGATTGGGCATGCCTGACAGAACCCTGGAGGCTAAAGCTTTTCCCTTTACAGAGGTAATGCATCATCTCCTAGAGCAAAGTATGTTCTCCAGTATTAATAGACTTACTGAGATGCGTCAAAAACCCCGGCAGAGACTCTGAACAGCACAGCCTGCCACAGAAAGATTTACAGTCTCTCTGGCGTATCAGTGGGGAACCGGACAGTATGTGTGTGCACCCAGACAGACAAAGCAGGAGGAAGGTGAGTCCAACCCCCAGCAGCAGGGCCATCCTTCTGCTGCTGGATTTTTCCAGCTGAAGCATCTTACCGTCTCTGCTGCAATTTATGGAAATTGGTTTCTGACGTGGGGCTTTTTCTGCTACAGCAGGGACCCACCGGCTGGAGGAGGCAGAGCTGCAGTCAGGGCAGGAGAAGGGAGGGAGGAAAAGAGCGGAGTGCAGGAGGAAGCCAGAAAGAGAGAAGGGCATCTAGATACCACAGTGATGGGGCAGCTACAGATGAGATAGATAAAGGGGAAAGGAAGAGCAGAGATCCTGAGTGAGTCACGGGAGAGCAGACAAACACAGAAAGGGAGCCCAGAGAGCACTCTGCCATCCCAAAAAAGACCTACCTAGTTGGACTCTTCACCATGAGCACAAGGGAGACCTATGTCCAGGAAGTGGGGCTAGGGGATGGGGAGGAAAAGCAGAGTGAAGACACTCAGGATCCGGAGAGAAAGCAGGGAGATGTGGAGCTGCAGGATAAAGCCATCCTGCAACAGAAGAGGCGCCTGAAACAGGCCACCCAGTTCGTGCACAAGGATTCTGCTGATCTGCTGCCCCTGGATGGCTTAAAGAGGCTGGGCACCTCCAAGGATCTGGTGAGTCAAGCGGGACCCAGTTTGGAACTGGATATTCCACTCCTCTCCTCCTAGAGATACCAGGGAATCCCCCTACCCTGGGGAAAAAAATCTTATGTCCAGGTACAACAAATAGTTCACCAGAGTCATTATAGGGCTGGGGTAGGAGAAGAAAAAGGAGCTATCCCTCCCTTCCTGCATCTTTCTCCCCATTCATCCTCATTAGGTCTAGTCCCCTTCACAGCCTGGAGGAAGTAGACGGCAGGGGATTCCCCCTAGCTCTCAGCTCCAAGCCCACAAAGTTTGTGTAACTTGCATGGGGATTCTGTGAATGTTTCACATGTGTTTACATGCTGGGCTGATGTGAATCCATACATTGACTCACATGATCTAATGTGGAAGCAGTCCCTCTTGTATTCCGCAGTAAACACACCCACCAGTCCCTGAAACTTTGGAGTCTTCTGTTGAAACGTTTTACTTTTCTGTGCAGTTTCCCAATTCTGGATTTGCTTTGACACATTTCCCTAGGGCGTAGGTGTGGGGCAAGAGCAGGGGGCAAGGGACTCTGCCCCTGCACTTCGAGGAGAAGCTGGAGAGACCAGGCAGGATTTTCCTTAAGGATGTATAATAAGGACAGGGAATGGTTTCTCCTGGGATACCCCACTATCAATTAAGTACATCTCTGCCCTACCATTGGTCACCGTCAGTTTTCTCCGCTACTTCATAGTGTAACACACTATGTTGATCCAGAATCTGGGCTGAAATCCTGTTTCCCAGTCTGTCTTTGTTTCCTGCTCCTTTCCCCTGCAGGCTCCAGGTTGTTTTACCAAACTGATGAGGGCTCCTGCAAAAAGTGGGTTGAGTTGCCTGTAGTCAGCGACCTGACCCAAAGAAATCAAGGGCTCTGAGGTGATCTGATTGCTGGTGAGGCGGGCAACTCCTAGGCCCAGGAAATACACGGCACTATGTCAACTATCTCCACTGCAGGAGGATCTCCTGGCAGCTCCAGCCCCCTGGGGAAGCAGGCTAGAGGGACCATCACTGACTCTTCTTGAAACCTAGAGATCTCTCTGTTTCAGGGAACTACACTGTAACGATCTTGGGGTCCATTAAACAACAAGTCAGCGAATGAGAAAGGAATAAAATGTTAATAAAACAAACTAGGGAGTGTCTTTGGGAAACTGCTGCAACATCTGTGCAGGGTTCCCAGCCTCTCCCTCACCAGCTGCACATCTCCCAATCCCCAGACAATACAGCCCCTTATGCAGGAGTGTCTCCAAATCACAATCTTTCAGAATTATATCTCTACATGCACCTGTATCCGCTCCATGGTGCCCAGTTAGGTCTCTGGCCTCCAGCCATCCCGTCTCTGACAGGAACCATTGTCCTACTCCCTTCTGGCGGGGTGTGGTAAGGCTGCATAGTTCCCTGCCTTTCCTGTGATACCCACAGCAAACTGGTTTGCCTGCAAGCCAACCCCTGTGCTGAGCTATTTGCCTGAGAGCTATGAACAGTACAATGCCAGCCACTACAAAGGACCATCCAGCTCTCTCTCAGCTGACTACATTTTAAGGACAAAAGCATCACAGAAAAAAACGTAAAACCAAAAAGTTCCTATGTGATTACTAACAAACATACCAGGAATCATCCTCTTCCTTATGGGACCCAACACCCCTTCCAAACCTTCCTCAAGTGCTGGGGTCCTCCTTTGGACAAAGGGTCCTGTCCATTTACTGAAGCAAAACAAAGGGCCTGTGTTAGTTAAAGTATGACTTTTTACACCAGACACCCTTTCTTTGTCTGAGTCTCTAGAAAACCCACTTTGAACCAGTATATGCTGACCTCCCTACCCGGCTCCCTAGTGTGGTGCCATTTACTATTCCCTTAGGTAATCAGCCCACCCTACTGGTTTTAAAGCTTCAGAGGGGTAGCCGAGTTAGTCTGTAACAGGACTTCAGCTGGTCATCTGAAGAACTGGGTTGTGCCCATGAAAGCTCATGATACCATCTACATGTTTTGTTAGTCTTTAAGGTGCTACTAGACTATTTGTTGTTTTTTAAGTTTTTTCTACTTGTTTTAGTTCCTAAAGGAGCTGTGGCAACTCCCTTCCATGCTGCAGGGCACAATCATTCAGAAAATATTCATAAGTTTCATACCGTGGTCCCCAAAGACACCACATGGGGTTGCACTATCTGTCACTCTCACCTCATTGGGCCAGGTACATATATCAGCACTGACTCACCATGTGATGCAGGAGATCAGCTAACAACCTAAGCTCTCAGGGAGCAGTATCTAGTTATCACCTACCCTCCCCACTTTCCCTTATAGTCCCTGTATCTCTACAACCTCCCAGTGCTGAGGAGGGGGAGGGATAGTTCACTCTTGGACCACTCAAGGCAGCTTCTTACCAGGTCAGCAGATGTAGAAACTACAGGAAAACATGTTACACACCTTCTCCTGCACCATCCATAAGAGGCAGATGGAGTCTGCATTCTGCTGTGTAGGCCTTCTTTATTGCTTGCCAATTGCTCATGAACTGGCCCTGACTGGTCACTTAAGTCACATGTTAACGTATCTAATCCACCATTAGCTGACTGAAATTTTTTAAACAGGGGAATAGCGAGTAAATTATGGCTAACTTTCAGATATGAATTTATGAGATTTGTGTTAAAATCACAAAACTTTTAGGATTCCTGAACATTCTCACAAACAGTGGTTGTATGAATATTTGAACAACAAACACTGTAACTCCAGCCCCTCAATAACTTCCGAGAAGAACTCACTCTGTTTATGTGAAAATATTTGTTGCTCTCTTCCTGTACTGGCCCAGTGTTCCCTGTAAGCTGAGTGCTTGGGTGGCCACGAAGATGAGATTCATATGCCTCCGAGCTGTGTTTCTACTAGTGATGCACATCTGCACATGCCTTGGTGCACATAACAAAATTTATTCTGCACACGAATGGAAAAATTAGAGGGAATATTGTTAGAGCCCGATTCTCCACTCACTTTGGTTTTACAGTGGTGTGACTGCACTAACTTCAGTAAAGACACTCCTGATTTGTACTGGGGTGAGAGGAAAAGGAGTCCGCAGATCTCCAGGAATAATGAGAAACACAGCAGCACCAGGTATTTCATGTGTCTGTGGCAAGATGCCTTTTTGGCTGCATATTATCACACAGTGTGAATTCCTTAGGTGGTTGTGGAACCACATACAGGGAATTAATAATGATAATATAATACCTAGCTCTTATATAGTGTTTTTCATCCCAAATCACTTTACAAAGAAGGTCAGTATCATTAACTCCATTTTATAGATGGAGACACTGAGGCACAAAGATGTGAAGTCACTTGCCTGAGGGCACACAGCCAGCCAGTGGCCAAGCTGGGAATGGAATCAGGAGACCTGGGTTCTCAATCTGGTGGTCCAGTCACCTGGTCACATTGCCTTACTCATGGTAGGGCCATGAGAGACAGCATTCTATGCATTCCAGCTATAGGCCAGAATCACCATTCAGTCATTTCCTAGCCCCATCCCTCTCTCTGTCTTGTTCCTGACCTCCTTTCTCACTCTCTCCTGGATCAGACCCCACACGCTCCTCTGCACCCCCAATACTCTACCCTGAGCTCCCTTCTGCACCCAACCTCCATTCCAGACCCCATACCCCCCCTCCATAGAAAAGTGCGGTCCTTGACCACTTGACAAAAGCTTGGAGTGGCCCCCCACTAAAAATTATTGCCCACCCCAACCTATGGAAAGTCTCATCCCAAAGCTATTTACCCCTTCATATAACATATGAACCAGGGGGTCACCCAATGAAATAAATAAGCAGCAGGTTAAAACAAACAAAAGGATATATTTCTTCACACAATGCATTGTCAACCTGTGGAACTCATTGCCAAGGATTGTCGTGAAGGCCAAAAGTATAACTAGGTTCATAAAAAGAACGAGATAAGTTCACGCAGGACAGGTCCACTAATGGCTATTAGCCAGGATGGCCAGGGAAGCAACCCCATGCTTTGAGTGCCCCAAAACCTCTGGCTGCCAGAAGCTGGTGCTAGATAACAGGGGATGAATTCCTCAATAACTGCCCTATTCTTGTCTCTATATGCGAAGCATATGGCACCACCTACTATTGGGAGGACAGGATGGGCTATTGGTCTGACCCAAAACTCACACTGTTACGTATATTTCAGTATTACTGATCCACTTAAATATCAAGACTGGCTTAAAAATCCTGATATGTTTTTAAAATGTAAAGGTTGGGCTGTTTATCTTTGCCTTCTGGTTTCTGAGCCCTTAGGGTGCAGATACATCATATTTTTCAGCTTATCTCTGCAAACATGAGGGCTAGAAACGTATTTTAAAACAGAGAAAAGAAAGCTGAGAGGCTCCAGTGATCACATGACTCGGCAGAAAACAAGACAAGTGATAAAACTGTGAGAATCAGCCATATGTAATTGTTGTGTATCATCTAGCAATCAACCCTCAGCTCAGGTGTGTTCCTTAGGCAGGGCAGTGCTGCTCAGGGTTGCCAATAGGGAGGACCTGGGGCCTGGTGATTTAAAAGAGCCTCCTGGCTCCCAGCCACCACTACCATGGCAACGGCCAGAGCCTCAGGCCCTTTAACTCATCACCAGAATTCTGAGCAGCACTGAAGGGATGGCTGGAGAAGGCCCAGCAGCTTCTGGGATCCCGGCAAGTCTGTCAGCAGCCCTGGTGTTGCCATCCCCACCCTTGGGATTCTGGGACCCCGCCAAGGTGGGACTGAGTTCCAGAAGTGCAAGGGGGAAATGGGGAAGGTTCACTGAATTAGGTTCAGCCTCTACTGGCTAAGGAGCAGCATTGCTGGATTCCACAGGGAGCTCTGTCCAACCATCCCAGGGTCAGGAAGCTTCCCATGAAGGACCATCTTTCTCCCGACACCACACCTCCCAGCTTACCAGTTTATCTTCTCCCTCATGATGCATTTCTTGTCCTGTCTTCTCTTCATTCCTATTTCTCCTCAGTGATGCAGGAGAAACATGTTCTCTGCTCTCATAGCAGATGCCCTTGCTGTCCCCAAACTTAGCTCCCTGGATCAGTGCTTGACCCTCTCCTGGCCTGAGTGACAGAGGTAGCAGCTGGAGAGGGTTTGCTCTTTCTGAAGGAAAGCTCCCTGTGAGGGAGAGAAAAGCCAACTGGATGACAGACTGTGAGAGTACAAGGAGAAGAGAGGATGGGAATATGGAATCCCCTGTCCTTCTCCCATGGCCCCAATCTTAGCTGGCAGCCTGATTGGCACTGGGTTATAGTTTGACTCTAAAGCCTCCTTATACTGAGCTTGGAGTACTTAGAAAATAAAATGACCTAGCAGTCCTCCCTTTCAGTGTGTAGACTGGGATGCAGGGAATAGAGGGTGGGTAGGTAAAAGGGTGCAATTATTTCTTTGAACTTAGATGGTGTCTTTCATCCCAAAGCACTTTACAAAGCTATTACCCTTCACATTTTATGGGTAGGTAAATTGAGGATCAGCAAGGTTGAATGTCTTATCCCACAACATTCATTGCACTATTAGCAGAGCTGAGAATAGAAAACAGGTCTCCTGCTCTAATCATTTGGGAAGCTGATAAGTCAGAGCTACAGTGGGCTCCATTTGAGGTTTAATCTAACAGCTTACATAGCATTATGGTTAAGATCAAATAGACAACTATTGAGTTGCAGGGATATGTTCTCTGTAAGGATATTACAGTGTATCTTGTACTTGTAGGGAGAAGGACTTGGTAGGCCTTCTTTCTCTCAGAAATTCACACTGCATTGTGGTAAAAAAGCCACCAAGCCCAAACTCCCACCATAAGACAGTTCAGGGGCAGGTGGAAGCAGCTGGCCATTATGGTAAGGGTACCATTTATGGGGGACTAAAAGTTTGAACCCCTGGATTTCATACTTGAGGTCTGCTGCAAGCCCATGCCCTAACTTTAGAGGCAGTTCTTAAATGCAACACAGTTTGAGCTGCTTGTAGCTTTGCTTTTGGGATAGTTTGTTATAAAAGAGGGAGGCAGGTGATTAAGAATAACAAAAGACTGATCATTCAAGTAATTGAAGGATTGTTAGATCATCATGAAAACATTGCCACGTACTCCACTTAAAAGATAGGGAGAAAAGAATAGGAATGAGTGTTGTGCTGCTGGGATCCACACTGCTGTTAAACTTTTAAATGTTCTTGAAAAAAGGGGTGAACGGGGACTAATTCAAAGCTGACTGCAAAAAGTTACAAAGGGATCTCACAAAACTGGGTGATTGGGCAACACATGGGCAGATGGAATTCAGTGTTGATAAGTGCAAAGCAATGCATATGGAAAAATATAATCCTAACTATAGATACAAAAAATGATGTGGTTGAAAATAGCTGTTACCACTCAAGAAAGAGATCTTGGAATCCTTGTGGATAGTTCTCTGAAAACATCTATTCAATATTCAGTGGCAGTCTAAACACTAAAAAGCTAAAAGAATATTGGGAATAATTGGGAAAGGAATAGATATAAGACAAAATACCACATTGCCTCTATATAAAGTCATTGTATGCCCACATCTTGAATACTGCATACAGATCTGGTCACCCTGTCTAAAAAAAGATATTTTGGATTTGGAAAAGGTGCAGAAAGGGCACCAGAAATGATTAGGGGTAAGGAACAGCTTCCATATGAGGAGAGATTAACAAGACTGGGACTTTTCAGCTTGGAAAAGAAATGACTAACAGGTGGGGAGATATGTTAGAGGTCTAGAAAATCATGAATGGTGTAGAAAAATAGAATAAGGAAATGTTATTTATTTCATCACTAAGATAACACAAGAAGCTAACCCAATTAAATTTAAAGGCAGCAAATTTAAAACAAACGAAATAGGTGACAGGGGATGGATCATGATGATTGCTTCTTCTGTTTATTCCTTCTGAAGCACTTGGCATTGATCACTGTTGGAAAACAGAATACTGGGCTAGAAGGACCTTTGATCTGACCCAGTATGGCCATTCTGATGTTCTTACATAGAGCTGAAATGTATCTGTCCCCTGATGTAACCCACTAGGCCCCACTCCTCTACCAGAGCTTAGACCCAGGAGTCCTGACGGAGTCTCTCTCTCTCCACAGAATTAATAACAAAGTAAGAATATACCTTAACATTTTAAGAGTCACTGGTGTCTCTGAAGTGACTTGCCACAAGATGTCAGAATAAGTTAGTGTTAGAGCTGAGTGGGTCTAATATTTATTTAATTGTCTTTCTTTTATGTAGGAATTAGATACAGTGCTCCTGTCAGCTAACTGCTAAGCTGTCCACCAAAAAAAGTAGAGTTTTCCAGTGCCATAGTAGCCCTTGTATAGAGATGATGTGGGGTGGGGGGGTGGGAGGCGGATGGGGTTGGTTTCCCCCTCATTTGGTGCTTGGCTTGTGCTGAGCATGCTGAGTAACAATGCTGAAGCCTCTGTCCTCAGTCTATCCTCCCATGTTCTCACTCTTCCTACATCACGGCATGCACAGTTCACCTCCCTTCCAAATCTGAAATGGCGCCCCTGAGAAGGACCCTTAAGACACTCATGCCATGTGTGGCCTCTGAGAGTAAGTGGCTCATCCAGGCCTAAAGAGCTTTTGCAGACTGCTTTCCTAGGCCCATACAGCTGCTGGCGGTAGAAGTGATTTTATGGATCATGGCCCAATACCTAGCTGAGAATGTTCTTTTTTTGTGGTGGAGACAGCAGCCACACAGTGTGGTACAACGGCGCCTCTTGGAGGGGAATCTGAACAAGCTGCGGGGTGAGAGCAGGGAGTATACCACATGGGTTCAATCCCCACTGGTGAAGGACAAGGATAACGGGGCAGAAAAGAAAGAGAATGACAGAAGAAAAGAGATTGTGTCCCTGCTCATACACTGCAAGGTAAGAACCTCGACATTTATACAAGCTGTTTTTATGTATTCACTGATATTAGTGATAGAAAATAACCAGAGTCCCATCTGCTTCACTCCTGGGGAGCCAATGCCAGAGTGTTAGCTACAGGCTGTGCTAGTGCTTTTGTCCAGTCTTATTTCAAATGACCCAAGCAGAGGAACTGCTACTTTTCTGTTCTCTCTCCTGTTCTGCAATTCCTCATTCCATTTTCTATGTCTATCAGTCTGTCTCATTGACAGACTGGATCAGACCCAGTCCAGTGGACTATACAAGATCTTTCTTTCTTTCTTTCTTTCTTCGGAACAGCTACATATGTCCCTCTCTTGTTCCCTGCACGAATCTGAATACACTTTATTTCTCCCACGGAGCTGTGGGCTCACCTACTGCTGTATTTTCACTAATGTATGTGGTCAATTAGTAAGGATTCAGAAGATTTCTTTGTTCAGTTGAATCCACAAACATTAAATAGCTCCACTGAGCCCCAGTGAGGTAGTCTTACTTTAACATCTGTAGTGCCTTTTTTCTTAAGTTGTTCCATGTACAAGAAAACCATCCTGACGACACCTCCTAGTATCCTCTTGCAAGCTCTGAAGTAAATCCAAATCCCACTTGTGTCTGAACCACCATCGCCAAAGGTAGAGATCCATTTTTTGGTTAATTTTAGGTGACTAGTTTGTAAAAATCTCCTTTAAAGCTATATTTCAATTTCAGTGGCTAGTTTTAAATCCATTAGTATCCTTGTATTCAAAGATTAGACTTCCAGTAAAATGTGCATGTCTTTGCACTTCCAGTTAGAACACATAGGTGCCACAGTTGTATACAAATGTACGCACAAGGGGACACTCACACTCTTTTGGAAAGTTTAGGCCCATGTATCTCAGACTCACACAATTACTTATTAATCTGTTTTGTTTCCAGGCTATTACTGTTCGAGTTACTCAGCTTTGTCTACATTGGGTTTTAGCCACTGGAGTAGCTTATACATCTGACATAACAGCAACAGGACATACTGCGACTTGCACTGGTGTGAAGTCATGGCTTGAGCTGCTGGAGTATATCAGCGTAGCCAAAGGGCTTGCTCAGACCAATTCGGTTTGATTATTTTAACATGATAGGGTCTTTGTATTTCCATAAATGGAGAATGACATTTTTTTTAATCTCATAGGGTATGTCTAGACTACATGGCTCCGTCAACGGAGCCATGTAAACTAGTTTACCTGGCATAGGCAAAGAAGCGGGGATTTAAATAATCCCCGCTTCATTAAAATAAACATGGCCGCCATGCTGTGCCGAAGATCAGCTGATCCGGCACAGCACGGCAGTCTAGACGCGGATCTGTCGGCTGGGAAACCCTTTGCCGACCGATCCTGTAAACCTTGTTTCACTCTGATGCAAGTTAAATAACACCCTTTCTTGCAATCTGGATTATTAAAACAGCACCAAAATTCAAACATTGCTTTGGTATATACTGAGTCTGTCCTTACTCCACAGTTTCTTCAACCACTTGTTGAGTTCCACAGTGCTTTTTTGAAAACCCTATCCCCTGGACATGGGCACTTCTTCTTGGCTGGTATCTTTCTGCCTTGTGTCTGCCTTAAAGCCCAACACCTGGAGAGGCAGGTGATAAAGGGCTCAGACTCATTAGAACTTAAGGGCCAGCCCATCCTGTGACAGGTAGTCATGATTTCCCAGAGAATTTGTAACCACTTCACAAGAATGACTCTGAAACATTGACAACTGTTATAGTCAGACTTATTTTGTTCTGCTGAGTGATAGTCAAGTATTATTCATAGAACTTTCTGGTGTTCCCACCTTAAGAACTCAAGAGGAAATGCACATGTTTCCTTTGGTCCTGAAACTTTTCTAATTCACTTCATGGATAAAAACACGTGCATGGAAACTGCTTTAGTAGGAGTCACCAGAAGGCTGCACGTGCTGCTAGGTTTTGGACAAATGCTTATTGCTAGCTGTGATATTGTTTTTAAAAGAGACTGAGCACATCCCCACAAAAGTCTGTTCTCTGTGCCAGAATCCGTCTGTGTGAAACTCATTCTTCAGCTAAGAGCTGCTCTTTATAGGTTAGACCCAAGCAAGCAAGCAGAGTATTATGTGGTGGTGACATGTGTGTCCCCATAATGTCACTTGGCTGCAGTATTTGGAAATAAAGCTGACTGCAGATAGTCAATGGTAATTAGTACGTGAGGATCCTCAATCTATCATTATTTTCACTCTAACAACTATACAGTCAAATTGCATTTCGGGCCTTGGTTAGTTCCAGAGATCTCCGTGTCCAAAACACATTCTGCTGCAGAGTCATTGTGGCTTCTGTTTACTTGATTTATGCAAGTTCTGCATACAGTTCTAGAGCAAAGTGCCCTTTTTTCATCCCATTGTTTGCCAGCTGCAGATTTTGCAAGGCATATTGGAAAGTCAGTCATGTGACTGACATCTGCACACTAAAAGTAAGATGTTATTTTTGTACTGTGGCTTGTGCATTGTTCATTTGGAAACAAACGCTGAAGGAAGCCCACAGTGTGAGGCTGTTTTTCCTCCATGCTGAGCATGTGCTGCAGCCACAGGACAGAGCTCCATGGAAGCAGCTAGCTGGCTTTGAAACTGACGTGATTTCTGCAAAAATATGGCTGTTGGTAAATGACTGATTCTTAAAAAAGTCCTTCCCTTCCTTTCTTTCCTGGAAATTTGACTAATAAACACTGAATAAATAATAATGGCATCTGATAGCCCCAGATTTAAAGTTTGGTAAGTAGTAATTCTGAATGGCTGTGAAGAAGAGTAACACAATGAACAAGTCTTCTGACTCCAACAGGGCTTGAAACCCAGATCTGCTCACAGGCATCATCTGGCCTTTCAACCCTGTTATCGCTCCTTTAAGGTAAAAATTATCCTCTGACTGATAATGAGTTCATGATACAGTTAGGAAACAATCCAGCCCTTGGAAACATCACTGATTTCATGGATATTAGCTTCCTGGAGGTTGATTTTATTAATAAAGCAATTAATCATAACATTACATAAAGTGCAGCTCAAGCCTCCTTCCACGGCTTGGCTGCTCCTAGGATTCCTCTTTCAGAATATCATAGCATAGTTTAGCTTAGCTCAGCTCAGCCTACCCCCTAAGATCCTCTGCTCCTAGAAAGCCACTCCCACCTCCCTTTTATCCAGATGGAGCAATGAGCTATCTGCCTCAGTTAGTCAGCAGAAACCATTTAACTCTTTCCCAGCAGGATCAACACCGATTAATGGGATTTAATGTTTCAGTCAAATGCTACCAGCCTGTTCACGATTGTAATATACAGGACACATCATAAGGATAACACTGTGCGCCCTACTAACCAGCCAAGAAGCAGGGTTCAGCCCTTGAGAGCACACATGCTTTATCCCAGCGCTACTCAACACGCGGCCCGTGGGCTGCATGCGGTCCATGGGCCACATGTGGTCCGTGGCGCGGTTTGGGTTTACACAGGGCTCAACACGTGGTCCCATCGGTAAGATCCTTTGAACATGGCCTCCACTGGGAACATGCTCCACAACGGCCAGGCGTCTCCCGGGGGGGGTGAGCACTGAAAGACACAAGCGAATGTTGGTGTTTCTAGCCCCCAGGGTGGAAGTGCTGGGAGCACTGGAGCACTGTGGGAAGTGCTCGCTGCTTAGCCTTGTGAACAGAGCCTAAGAGATGCTGACTGGCTTACACTGGCCACATTTAGCTCCGGCACCACGGGTTAAGGCTTAATCTTTGTATTCATGTCTGTCAGTGTGAAAGAAGCTATTTGCATATATTTGCATATATATTCACATGTATATGCAACCACACTTAAGTTGCGGCCCTCGGCATGTGCTGTGAGTATCATTGTGGCTCCTGGGGCTTCCAAAGTTGAGTAGCCCTGCTTTATCCCATTTCCTTCCCTAACATACTGCGCCATCCATCTTGGTAGGGTCCGTGTTTCACCTACAACCCATTCAGTGAGCATTCTGTGGCTGACAGCTTTTCAGGGTTCCAAAGGCAGAAAGAGAGACATTTGGTACACTTGGGTCAGAAATTGGCTTTTTGAGTACAGCCCAGTCTGTGAGCATTCACAACAGGGACAGATGGTTGGCCCTTCTCATTTCAGTGTTGTTCTCTTTTCAGCTGCTGGGAGTTTAGGGTAGTCGTTTTTCTGGTAGGCTGCTGTGCAGCGTGGGGGCGGAGAGCGGGGGGCAGTGGAATGAGCACACTGGAAAGTGGACTCCCCTCACAAGGTACAAGCTACAGCTCATTCTGATGCTTAACCTTAGTGGTTTGGGATGATGAGGACCGATATGAGGTAACTGGCAGCAGTAGCTTCTAGGAAAGCAGCTGTGTCAGCCCGAAGGAAGGCTTTTAGCTTCATTCTGCAAAGCTCTAACATCCTGTTCCACGTACTCATGTTCATTGTGCACAAAGAGGCAGGAGCTGAGGGTGAATGGAGTATAACTGCGTGGGTTTATACACTGAATAGGCAGCAGCTTGGCTGGGTCTCTCAGTCCTTTCATGCATGAAATTCACCACAAGGAGAGAACTGGATGCTCAGCAGCATGAGATAGGGGCCAAGGCTGCTCATTTGCAAGGCTGCTGAGAGGGATACTTCTGTGCTAGCATGTACTGGAAACACTGGTTGCTGGAATCAGTGGTTTGGGCAGCTTCTGGGGCTGGTTTCTCTGCCTTGTTTTACATTCTGTACATGCTGTTGCTACTGGGCTTGGGATATTAGAGCTTCATGTTGTCCATTCTGTACTTTCCTGACCCATTGCCCTGCAGGACACCAGTGATTTCCTGACTAGCAGCCAAATGACTGCTTAGCACAAGGAGCGTAAACGGCAAGCATCATACTCGGACTCAGGAATCCATGAGCTCTCTCTTGGCACTGACTCCCTCTATGACCTGGGTCCAGTCACTTGTCTGCCTCACCGGGGCTTTGTGAGGAATAGTTAATATTTACAAAGTGCTGAGTGTTGTAAATAATTTGCTAAGGTTTACAAATCATTCTGAAGGTGGAAAGTGCTATGTAAGGACTGTGTATGTTTGTTTTGTTACTGGGGATTCTAGTGGAGAATGTGACAGATTTAAGCATTTGTTATTGTGAAACTCCCTGGACTGATTCACTTCAAATGTACCTGGACGTCTAGCTGTTCCATCTAGTAGTTCTGAATCCATCACAAATGCTCCAAGTCTTGGAGGTTCTGAGGCTCTTTTTGTTATTACCTTATTTAGATGCTTGTATCTTTCCCTCACTATTTTTTCTCTCTCTCTCTCTCTCTGACAACTCACCAGCCATTTATTTTCAAAATGAAATCTCATATTGGAGTTAGCCCTCTGGGAAGATTAGTTTTTAGAGTGAAAAGAGTTGGTTTAGAAATCGAGATATTATGAACTTTCTCTTTCATTAACCCTTTTCTTTCCATCATGCTCCTGTGGCACAGATTGTAATGAGCAGCAGAGCTCTGCCTGTGTTGTATTTAGGATTAGATCCGGCAGTTTATCCAGCGCCCTGTACTGGAGGTAGTACAGAGCTGTCCTCACCCTCCAGGGAGTTCTGGGAGGGGTTGCTGTTGCCTATAGCTGGCTCACTGCTCTATCTCACATAGCATATGTCTACACTGCAGAGCTATTTCGGGATACTTCTGGTATCCCCAAATAATTATTTTGTGTCTTTTAAGCAAGCCTGTTATTTTGAAAGATAATGGGCTCGCTATTCCGACATCCCTGTAAACCTTGTTCCACGAGGATTAAGGGACGTTTCAGAATAGCAGTTTAGTTTGAAATTTGGAGCTGAATAGATAGCGCCAAATTACAAAATAAGCTATTTTGAAATTGACTCGAAATAAGCTGCACAATTTGCAGTTTAAGGGTGTAGTGTAGACGCACCCATAGTGAAATGAAGAAAATTAATGTGCAGGCAAAATATACGGGAAATTTTCATGACAGCAAGATGTGTTGGTCAAAAGAAGAATCTTCCTAAGGGAAAGGGAAGAATTTCATCACTCGGATCATTTAACATGAATCCTGAACATGTCCCTGGAGAATAGGCCCTTGAAACAGTCCTGCACTGGCAGGGGACACAATGGATTGACTGGATGGAGCTAATATGTCTTTCTCCTTTCCTGTGTTCTGTGATTCTCTCTCATCTTTCTCTGATCATGTTACCTATTGATTCCAGGGCCAATCCACACAGCTCCTGGTAGCCTAGGGTTATAAATCCTCTCCCAAGTACTGAAGACTGTTTCTGCCTCAGCTTTAGAAAGCAATGCCACCAACAGCTGTGGGAGGAACGAGCAGGAGGCAAATGGTGACTGCTTCCTTGTGCTCCCTGGACCCTAGCTGAGTGCAGAGGGGAGAGGCAGTAAAGCAGGAAAGGAGTCTGCCCCCTTCTAATTTCCTGAATGCTGCAGTGGTTCCAAGGCAGAGCAGTCAATCTCTTCCCTTGAGCCTGTCTGGGTACTCACAGAAACTGGAGGTGGAGGGAAGAGAATCCACTCCAAGAGTAGCAAACAAGAGTACAGTTTGCGGCAGGAGAATGCAAAACTATATGGATGGGTGGTTGGGGGCTCAGTCAGTAGGAGGAAGGGAGAATGAAACAGCGAGATGGAAGCAGACCCATCATCCTTCCCTAAAGATGCCAGAAGAGGAGGAGGTGGCAGGTTACCAGGCCTCCCATAATAAGACAAACAGAGACAGGAAAATGCTAGTGAGGTCAGGTTCACAGAGTCTTGCTAGGGCTTTCATGGAATCCCAGTCACCCCCCAACTTGTGGATGCTATCTGAACCCCAAACCTTCTGATGATCTTTTGTCACTAGATTTTAGGGATTTTTCACATTATTGCCAGGGGGGTTGAGTCAGTTTAAGTCCATATTAATTAACCTGCCTTTGTATTTCTTCTAGTGCCAAGGTCAAGTATTAAGAGCTGCTGTTAACACTGGCTGCCAGCAAAACCTCATCTCCATGAGCTGTCTGAAACGCCTGGGGTAAGAGCCTTTTTGCAGAAGAGATGGAGGTGGGATAGAAAACACAGAATTGGGCATTTAAACTGGGCTCAGTCTGAATCTGAAATTACCACTTTTGGTCATACCCCAACTCCAGTTCATATAGGGAACCCCTGTATTCACACCTGGCTGCTTAGGATGTGGGGAGCCCAAGGCTGGAAATGCAGGGGGTCACAGGAAAGGACTGAGGGGCACTGGCAGGGCTGTGAGGGGAGCCCAGGGCTGGAATAGCAGGGGGCTGCAGAGTAGGACTGAGGGGCACTGGCAGAGCTGTGTGGGAAATCCAGGACTCCCCTCCCTCCCCACAAGTGCCTCCCTGCCACTAGTAACGCCAGATCAACTCCTCCTCTCCCCGTCCCCTTCCCAGCACTGCTGTGGATCAGCCAGTTCTGCAGTATGCAGAAGGTGCTTGGAGGGAGGGAGAGAAGTGGGCACAGGGTGTGCTCAGGGTAGGGAAGATGCCAGGAAGAGGTGGGCAGGGCTTGTAGTGGAAGGGGTGTTGAGCATGCCCCCCAGTAGAGAGGAAGTCAGCACTCATGGCTGCAGGGCAGGACCGAGGAGCATTGGCAGAGGGTTAACAGTTTGGCTGTAGATAACTACATATCCCAAGATGACCAGATGATTCTTTGCACCTGTTCAGGGAAACCTGCCCCCAAAGTGCCTCTGGGCTACCCCTGGAAAATCTGTCTCTCTCTGACATGCCTGTTACATGAGTGAGCTCCCCTCTTCAGCAGGCCAGTCCCACGGAGACAGTGAAGTGCCCATAACTACTTGGAGCTCCCAGTGTTCTTCCCCCCCATGCCATGTTTCAGGCAGTAACATCCCTTGTGTCCCATAGGCTGCAGGAAGTGTCTGATGCTGACCATGGGGATCTCTCCCTTCCTGTCCCAAGTGTGGTTGGCCAGGTGGAGTGTGTGGAGGTGAAGCTTGGCCAGGAGACAGTAGTGTGCTCAGCGCTGATTGTGGGTAAGCACAACAGAGCTTCCTTCCTCCTTCCCAGATCACTTCTTCCTTCCCTGCTGAGCACACCTATATCGCTCCTCTAGGAGCAGGGATGGGGAGAAGGTCCCATGGCCCACAGGGCTGGGCCCAGGCACAGTACCATGTACTAAAGACAATAGATGGGGAAATGCTCCAGAACTTCTTGCTGTGTCCCCCTCCCAGAGATCCCTTCCTGCTAGGACCCATGGATGGCTATGTGTGCCAGTGTTCCCTGCCGCAGAAATGTATTGTAGAAAAGTCTGGGAACCAGAGGCAGAATCTTGTTGGGAGGGGCTGATGGGAATGAAGGCATTGGAGGGAGTAGCAGGGAGGTTGCATTTTTTGCAGGAATGTGGATCTCTGCATACAACAACAATAACAAATTCTTCTTTCTGCCCCTTTCCCCCCATCATATTTATCTTCTCAGCCATCACTGATTTCTCCCAGTGCCTCTTTGTCCCCTCCTCCTCCGCCCCACTGATTTACTCCCAGCCCCCTTTCTGTCACATTCCTCTGTTGTCTTTAGCCCTCCTTACTGTACCTCTGCCACACCCTTTCCTCCTTCATTTCTGGTTTCTATCCCTCTCCCCACCCCAGCTCACTTTATTCTTTTTCCCTCCCCCTCTTTGCTTCTGCTCACCCCTGGTTCTGTGTCCTTCCAGTGTGGGAAAGTGGGACTGCTCCTCTGGCCTCTCTGATGGCTGCTTGTGTATAGGAGTCTGGGCAGGTAGAGTAGCACTTAACCCCTGCAGGCTGCAGTTGTGGGAAGGCTAGAGTTCAGGAGTCTGGGAAGATAGGGGTTGCCACACTCTACTGTGCCTCACATGCTGACCCCATATGTGCCATCATTTTGATAATTTTTAGCAAGTTCCAGCTACAGTCATAAGACAGGTGCTGTGTAAGGGCAACAGTCAGAAAACCCTTATGCCTGAGCCTGACTCAGTTCCTCTCTGGTTCCCCAGAGGATGAAATGCTGGAGTTCTGTTTCGGCCTCCAGACTCTGCTGTCTCTCAAGGTAAGGAATGGGTTCCCTCTCATCACATCTACGCATGGAGCAGTTGTGGTGGTGTGTCTTCACAAGACCCCAGCTGGGGCTGCAGGAAGCATGCGATGCTGCTGGCCAAACCTACCAGGGTGTCAGCCGCCCTGCTTCCTGATCTCCGGTTGCAGCACGCTCTTCGCTGCTATGGATCTCCAGTCATTAAAAAACCTTAGCGGATAAGGCAGTGACTAGGGCCCTGTGCAACCCCATGGGAGAGAGATAGAGTATCTCCCAATCCTGGTATCTCTGTCCTGGGAGCGGGGCAAATGCTCTGCTCAGGGACACGAGGCGAGGAGATTTCATCTCTCAAAAGTAGCCCCATCCTCAGAGTATCTTTGATGTACCTTGAAGAATCCCCAGCAGTCTCCATCATGCAGGAGGATGGGCCTGTCTGTGCATGGAGTGAATGGACTTTGAATTGTTCAGTGGAGGGAGACTCAGCTGGGAAATCTCTCTTAGGGGTTTTGCCTCCCTGCAGCATAGGGACAGAGAGTGTCTATGCCTGCCATTCCCAAACACAGCCTGTGACTGAGATCCTAGCACAGCTCGAAGAGAAAGCCCTGTCTTGATTTGGTTGTGATTACTCAGAACATCAGAGAATGCTTCATAGAAGAAATGCTTTTTGCAGCTGTGAGACCACCCCTGTCCTGCAGGCGGAACAGAGAGAACTACAGAAGGAGAGGGATGAATGCAAGTGTAAAGAAAACCCCAACTATAACTGTGCTAAGAAAGCCAGTGAAGGCCTTGTAGATGAGTAAATAGGAGGCAGCAAGGATAGAGACGAAAGGTGAATGGGGTGAGAAGATGGGGCTGGGAAAATGCAGGAATGGGAGCGTGGACAGATAAGTGGGAAAGGGGAGGATGGAAGCAGGGAGCAATGGGGGAAGGGAAAGCAATGGGGCTGGGCACTGTCACTCAATGGGTGGGATGGCGTCAGGCTGAAAGCTGATTGACTCCATGATCTGGAAGGTGGGGAAGAGACAGAACCAGGTGTGCAGCGTGGGATCAGTGTACCCCAGGGCCATATGCAGGGGTAAGAGACAAACACAATGGGGGAGCAGAGGGAATGAAGGCAGGGAGCTAAGAGCAGAGGGTGATTTGGAAGCTACGCAGCCTGTTTGGTGTTAGATTCAACCACTGGAAGGTGCTGGAGGGTGGGATGTCTTTGGCCCCCCTAAGGAGGGCCATGTACGCAATGCCTGAATAAGGAGGCTGTGCTGAAGAAGGTGTGAGAGAGCCATCTGAGCAGGCCTTGCTGGGGAGCAGGAGGACGTGAGGGGAGGGAAGGAGCAACGAAGGTCTATTCAGAAGAGGTCCAGGTGTGTTAGGGGGGATGGAAGGAAAAGAAGGCCGAGAGTGGAGAGCATCCTAAGGAAGAATGCTTCCTTAATGAATGCCTTGAATCTGATGGAAGGGTGCGTGCCAAAATCTGGCTCGGGGGGGGGGGGGGAGGAAGAGGAGGGGCTGATTATTGGATGGGCTCCAGCTTCTTGTGGTAATAGACACCACACAGTCTATGTACCCTGCTGATGCCTTGTGACTCTGATATGCACTATGGGTAACCAGCTATCGTCTGCACCCACTAGTGCTGCATCGACTTGGAGGAAGGAGTCCTGCGGCTGAAAGCCCTGAATGAAGAGCTGCCTTTCCTAAATGCCTCTGATGAGCATGGGCAGTGATGGGCTGGCTCCCCATGTCCACAGGGAGGAGACTCTACATCCTACCAGAGAAACCTGCAGCTGGGGCTGACACACCTGAACCTTGCTGAGTCCTGGTGCTGAGACTGGGGATGGAGGAGATAAACGGGAGCCAGATGCTGTTCCATGACTGTTGATGGAAGCTGACCTCTTGTATGGAGAGCTCTTCCTCCTTGCAATGGACACTCCTGCTTGTCCCCACGTGCTGCGTGGATAGTTGTTCTTTGTCTCTGTTCTCTCTGGTTCCTGCTTCTGCCCTTTTAGTGACTTCTTTTTACACTGCCATGGATTGATAACATAGGAAGTGTCACTGCGAGCAGTCTCCAGGGGTTCTGCCTGCTTTCTTCTAAAGCCTCTGAAGATTAAAGTTTTCCTTCCCTTTTGGATGCAGGTCTACCTGGACAAGAATGAACTCTCTTCTCTTGTGGCCTGGGAAAGGCCCTGTGGCCAATCCCCCCCTGTCCTCTGGAGAACTGGATTTCATTGCCCTGCACTGGCCCAGAGCAGACTAGAAGGATTTTACTGGAAGTGGCTACATTGCAGTCTCTGCATTTTGAGAGTTTTCATTCAAAGCAGGCAAACTTCTAGGAAAGGCTGAGCTGAAACACCCTGCGAGCAATGCAGGCACCAGGGCCTGGCCAGGCCAGCCTTTGCTACCAGACTGTATTGTATGAGCTCCAGTGCTAGTCTCTCTCCCTGATAACCGTAGGAACTGTGCTGACACCCCCGCTGGCCAGGAGCTCTAGTCACCAGATTAACACACGCATCAATGCTGCTTCTTCACTGGGAGGTGCAAGGATTCAACTGAGATATCACACGGCCTACATCTGCCATCAACTATCCTCTTCTAGCCTGGACCCTGGCGATTCAACAAAGAGACACCATCTACTTCAATCACTGCACTTTCACACCCCATTGGAAAGGAAAGAACCTGACTCCTTCCCAGTATCAGATCAGATTACAAACTCACCTGGGATGGACAGAAACTGGGGGAGGAGGGAGGGAGGTCATCCTTTCTCCTTCATACAGGTGGGCCTGATTTCATTACCCTAAAAGCATCACATCAATATCTCAAGGGACAGACACACTATAACCATTGTGGGCAGCTGTCTCCGTTCTCAAAAGTACGCATTGGATAATTTTTGTTTCTAATCTTTGACTAAAATTTCTATTCTACAATACGTGCCCAGTTACATCTTTTCTCCTCAATGACTAATGAGAATAACTGATGCCAGCCTCCTTCATAATGTCCCTTTATTCACTTGTAAATGGTTCTAATGTCTGCTCTCTGGCATCTTTTTCCTGGATCTATCTGGGTCTCTTTGTGTATCTCATTTGTCAAACCTTTTATTATTTCTCCTGTGCTTGCTTGCTTGCTTGCTTTTCTTTCTTTCTTTCTTTCTTTCTTTCTTTCTACTGCGATCAGGACTCTGAGGTATAACTAGTGCTAAGAAGAGTGGAATAATTACCCTGCTTATTTTATATATAATACTCCTGTCAATGCAACTCAGTATGGCATGTGCCCCTCTTAATGGATGTGTCGCACTGTTGACTCTTACTCAGTTCATCACCCATTATATCTGGCTGCTCCTTCTCTGTGGTGTGGATGCCTAGTTCAATGTTTTACAATTGTGCATCAGATGATTTCTTCCTATGTGACACACTTTACATGCCTTTCCTGAATAATAACAATGATTTAAAGGTCTTTGTCTCATATGTGTCATGATTGTCCTGTATTATGATCCTATCCTTTGAATATCTGCAGTTCCTCCTGGATCTGTATCATTTGTGCATTTGAATCTTTACTGAGCACATTGGCTGGTACTGGAACTTCTTTCAAATTTGACATTGACTCTTGAATGAACACAATTTGTTAAATGTGTTGTTTATTTTTATATCCCATCCTGCGGCAACTCATCGAGTCCACAACTCTCTAGTTTCATTCAAAGGATAGTTTGTGGAAATGTATCAAATAACCTGTTGAAATCAATAGCTGTTATGTCCACTCCATTTCCTTTATCCATTAAGTTTGTTATTTCATCAAACAAACAAAACCTAAGAGATCTCTTTAGCTCAGACTGGAATCAATGGGTCTTTACACTGATTTTAATGGGAGGATTGGTTCCTGTGGTAAACTGGTATGATTTTTCTTTGAGAAATATACTTTGCCTACTGTTTATTTATTTTTGTAGGTGCTCACTACTTGGCTTCTCTGTTATCTGCTTGTGCAATATACCAGGCATTGCAGTTAAATTTACTCACCTGTAAGTCATAGACTCATAGAAGATTAGGGTTGGAAGAGATCTCAGGACAGGGATGGGCAATAATATTTGATGGGGGGCCAGTCAAAGTAAGTGGTAAGCCTCACTCTTTCATGATGGCCCAGGCAGCTCCCATTGGTCACTTTTTGGCCACTGAGAGCTGCAAGATTGTGCTGGGGGCTGGTGTGGCACACAGAGAGCACATGGCTCCTGCAACCGAACACTAAGTGGTGTGAGGGGGCATGGCAGGCTGGGAGCCTGTCTGAGGTTTCCTTCCTTTGGGCTGTCGGACAGTAGTGGGCTGGATCCAATCTGGGGGACGTATTTTGCCTGCCCCTGCCTCAGGTGGTCATCTAGTCCAACCCCCGCTCAAAGCAGGACCAACCCCAACTAAATCATCCCAGCCAGGGCTCTGTCAAGCCAGGACTTAAAAACCTCTAGGGATGAAGATTTCAACACCTCCCTAGGTAACCCCATTCCAGTGCTTCACCACCCTCCTAAGGAAATCATTTTCCTGGTATCCAAACTAGACCTCCCCCACTGCAATGTGAGACCATTGCTCCTTGTTCTGTCATCTGCCACCACTGAGAACAGCCTAATCCTGGGATCCCCCTCTTTTTATGCTCCTTCAAAACATCCTTTGCTTTTTCTCTTTCCTTCCAGAGGCTTTATCTTTCCTCAGTTCTCAATTAATCTCCAAAGGTTCTGATGCTTCTGCTTACTCTGATTGCACAGTGGTGTGAATTTCACCAGCCTCTGTGGCTGTGGATAAATTTAGGTTATCTGGCTATTCTGTAATCTCTTCCTCTCCATAATGAATCATTTCAGTTTCCTCCTTTGGCTTGTTTGTTCTCCTATCCTGAGAAGTACCAGATCTGCCCTTTTCTATGTCAGCCTCTTGTTTCTCACATAAACATTATAACGATGCTTTCTTGTTTCTTTTGCTAATATCCCGATTTTGTGCCTTTGCTTTTCCGGTCTCTCCTCTTTCTCCTGCTTTCGAATCAGTCACGTATGCTTGCATGCAGTCTCTATGTCAGTTGTGTTGAGGGTGTTTCTGCTTGATCCTTACATCAGTGCACAGGAGACTCTAATCCCCAATTTGTTATCAGCAGACATGCTCTTCCACTCTCCTCCCTATTGTGTCAGTCAAGTGCCTGGTACTTCCAACAGGTCACTCAGTACTGAGCTCTCTGGCATTTACCTTCTCCCTGAACACTGTGGACCCTTTTGTAAATAACAACAGCATTTACCCACAGCATTATCTGGGTTGCCAAATCCTGTCCCAGCCCCAACGCATAAAGGGCAGAAGCAATACAGGCAGTGAGAGCTTCAGGCTTGAATCAGGTTGAGATCCCTTCCACCGCTTCCTTTGCTCCCTCCCTTCACTGGGAATTGAATCATGGTTTGGTCTCCAGCTCTCTAGGCCTCTTTTCCTTTGCATCAGAAATGGAACCTCTGCCCAGCACCCTCGCTGGGCTCTGCCCTCGCGTGACAGCATCAAGTGTTGTCAGTTCTCACCATTTCACCATTTTGCACTCTTTGGTGTTCATTTTCAAGCCCCCGCTGCTCGAGTCATTGGATTACACAAGAACCACGGTTTGATTTTTTGAAAAAAGTCAGTTTCATGGTGCAATAAAGTATCAATAACCAAGTGACAAATGAAAAGAAACCCAAATAGCTTAATTGTAAAATGTCATGATTTTTAAGCCAGTCCCATGATTTTCAGGGGGGTGACTTGTGATGTTTGCGCTCTTAAGAGTTAGTGATGCTGATGATGGTTTAACCCTTGTTTAACTTTGGAAAAGCCTCAAGTGCATTTACAAATGTATTTTCCCCTAGAGCCATTGTCAGTGCTTAGTCCTCCTTGTTTTCCTGAAAGGCACCAAAGACTAAAGGCCTCTTCCACTGGACAGGAGAAAATATCAAGCAGATATGAAGCAGGATTTTTCTATGAACTATAAGTACAGTAAGGGGGTAACAACCAGGGATGGTGAAGAGCTATTTAAGCTAAAGGCCAATGCTATCCCAAGAACAAATGGACGTAAACTGGCCATGAACAAATTCAGTCTGGAAATTGGAAGGTTTCCAACCATCAGAGAGATGGGGCTCTGGACCAGCCTCCCAATTGGAGCTGTGGGGGGAAACAAATGCATTAGTTTCAAGAGAGGGGACAAACTTATGAGTGTAACTGTATGGGGGATATGGTTGTAATGGGGCCAGGGTAGAGCTAAGCAGTCATGGGGCTCACTTCTGTCCTGTGTTTCTAAAGCTCATGCTTCAGACAGCCATTTATAGGGGTCAGGAAGGCCTCCATGTATTCTGGGAAGTTTTTTATCTCCTTCTTCAGAGCATCAAGAAAGGCTATGACTGGCGATGGGACACTGGGCAGGGTGGGCTAGGGATTCTGACTTGGCCCCAAGCATTCTGTCTTTCGCAGGTGCTTGGCTGGCTGGGTCTTGCTAACAAGCTCAGGCTCTAACCGATCCCCCCAGGTCAAACTAGCAAGTAAAGTTGGGGAGGCATCCATTTTTATTGTCTCACGGGAAAAAAAATCTTTTTGTTTGGAAACTGAGAATCCTGAACTGGATTCAGTTAAGGTCCAGATCTTACATTCTGTTGATTTCAAAGAAAGGTAGGAACCTAAATTCCTTCAAGGATCTGGGCCTAAATGCCAGCCCTGCAAGCTGCCTAGGATCTCCGAGTCAAGTGTGCTCATTCTTTTTCCTCTGTTATTACCTGTGACAAAGATGCTGTCGGGCAAATTCTGCCCTGTGTGACACAGTGGAGTCCTAGTGCCATCAGTGGAGTTGCACAGACGTCACTGATCATAGCAAGGCAGGAACAGAATCCAGCTCCCTCTCTCAGCTGTGCTGGTTCTGCAAGGTGAAAAGCATTACAAGCAGCAGAGATTACCCTGAATGTACCCTAGGAAGAAAGGGCCATGTTTAGTCACTTCTCATTGTAGAGCCACACTTCAGTGGAAGTTATTCAAGTGGGGTTGCCACCACTGATTGCTGGGTTGCAGCTTGGGACATGGAGAGAGAGGGAAGGTATCACTTGGCACAAAGGCAAGATAAAGACTGCCCTGATCCTCAGCAGAAGACAATACTTCTGGTTTGTACAAGGGATTTTTGTCCTTGCCCTCCTCCTGTGCCTGTAATGGGAACAGGGGAAAGATGAGACTAAACAGGAGCAGCCACTGGCTTTGAGTGGTAGGAACAATCTAGACCAGGGAGGGGCAACCTAGGCTAGTGAGTGGGCTGCATGAGTGGCCCTCCTTCATCTCAGTGGGCTGCAAGATTGTCATAACCATGACAGTCTCCTGGGATCCAGCAGTTTTACTAACTGTGCTCGCATACCAAGAATTTGCAATATGTGACTAGTAGCACTCTGACTGCATGCAGAGGGAGCATATGGCTCTCACAGTGCTGTGTGCACCTCACTTATCCTTTTGCTTTAAGTGTGTGTCACTTTTGTAATTCCAGTAGGAAAAAAATTACATAGACGAAAAACAGCACAATCTGGCAACCTTGTGCGTGGACAATGTCAAACAAAATGTCTTGTGGGCCTCATAAAAAACCCTGATGGGCTGCAGGTTGCCCACCACTGATCTAGACCACAATCTGACCTGTGGGGTGGAGTCTGTGTTTTGTATGAACATGCTGCATCCACCGTAGCAGGACAGTCATTTGTGCTCCCTTGTCTCATGTGTTGTTAATAAAGATTTCTGCTTCAAGCAGGCAGCCAGAAGCAAGTCATTCTCTGTTGTTATTGACCCAGCTGAGCAAACAGCTGCTCTTCTGTCAGGCCACTGGGAATGCTTTACAATAGCCACAGCCCGGGCTCAGAGTACTTAGGCAGCTCTGCCAGTCTGATCCTGGCATTGGCAGATGGAGAGCTCCTGTTAGCAGGCTGTGGGAACCCTTTGGTGATGGGGGCCCCATCAGGAGATGTAATCAGAGCTGGGACATGTAGCAACTCCTGCCAACCAAAGTGGGACGTGCAGGCAACAGAGCTTGAGAAGAGGCATCACGCTGTGGCCATGCAGGACTATATCTGTGTATAACCTTCTTTTCATAAGCACTCTATGTTGGCGCACGTGTAAAAAATACCCAGACAAATGAAGTGTTACAGTAATGAGCACAAGAGCACATGTGAGACTGGGAGCGTGTGTGTTTCTGTGCGGAACTGCATGCCAAATGGAGGAGACAGAGGAGCATTGGCAGAGGTGTAGGCAGCTATGTGCCTACATCACAAATTCATCAGAGTCCCACAGGATTGGCGGAGGAAGCCTGTATAGAAAACCTGCTTAGAAGACTCCAGCTCCATTGGAGTCTCGCCGCTTTCACTCCTTCTAACAATGGGACATTGAAACTGTATAGACATAGGGAGAAACATGCAGCAGACCCTCCCTCCCCAGCAGTACGGCACGGGCTCCTCTGGCTTCTTGTGACGAATGTGACTATTTTTGTCACTTTCTTCCACTCCAGGAATGTTGGGCGAATGTTCCCTGGGATCAGACCAACACCTGTGGCAAGAGCTTTCTCCATCATTTTTACAGAGACAGACTTATACTGCTGTTCAGTGCCCAGCCTCAAAAGCCAGGTGGGAAATGCTGAGTTTTGGCTGTGTTAGAAACGAAGATCGTTGCTAACCATGAGTCTTCTGCAAAGCCTGACTGTGTTGTGGCTGGAGATCATAATTGGCTTGCAGCCTGGACGTAGAATAAGATGCTAACTATCGCACGTTTTATAACTTCGCTGGGATTCATCTCCACTAGAAAATGACAAAATTAAAAACACAGCCCTGAAAAGTGGTTACTAGTAACCCATCACCAGCTGGCACAGTGTGAAACATGGCTGGTCCCTGTCTACAGCACCTGAAAAGTCCTACTCAGTATTGTGTTAGCTGAGACCACTGCTCAACGGCATATTCTAGTAAAGACAAGCCCTTGGATAACTATCCCCACAGCTTCATCTCATTCATCACTAGATGCTTCCTACAGACTAGTTGATTTTTTTCAACAGATGCTTCTACATCTTATAGGCCCAGTTTCAGTTTGTGCAGGTGTGCGCCTGAAACTCCAACCCCTCCCTATCCACAAATGGCAATGTTTTAAAAAATCAATGGGACTTGAGGTCCTAGGTCACTTAGGCCTAGGCCCTTACAAGGTATTCAGGGACATAATCCTCATAATCTAGGCCTTAAGCACTGTTGAAGAAGTTACCCATAATGCTGTCCCCTCTACTGGTTACAGGGGGAGAGAAAACCCGCTCTCTCTGTAACCGTGGAGTGGAGTTGGGTGGGGGAAGGCACCGGATTTGGGAATCAGGAAAACTTACTTCCGTGCCCAGCTCTGTCACCAACTCACCGGTGTGGCCTGAGGCAGGGGTCTTTACCTCTCAGTGCCTCCCTTTCTATAGCTGAGAAATAGGGAGAACCTTTATTTCTAAAACACTTTGAGATCTCTGGACATAAATAACTCCCAGGAGTTGAGGATTATGGTCTAATGATCAGATGCTTTACACCTCACCCAACTCTGTTCCACCCTTAGGTCTCTCCCCTGGCAGGGACTTCCACTCTCCTGAAATGAGCGGGGAATTCGGTTTCCCTGCTGAGGTGCTGAAGAGTGTTTTGCAGAACATGGCGCAGCAGGAGCCCAACAGCTTGTGGGATCCTTACATGTTATCATTTGCTAAGGAGTGATCACTGAATTAATTATATTTCCTCTGAGTCAGATCCAAATCTCTCTGTGCTGGGGCGGGGGAGGAAAGGTCCATCCATTATGCGTGTTAAATAAATCATCACATGGATGAGAGGTGATAATGGATGCAGAGCAGCAGGTCTGCCTGTTGATCTCATCTTAATGAGCTGAGAGTGGTGCTGGACTGAAGGCGGTAAAGCAGGCAGAGATGTGCAAGGGCTGGAGAGCGGAGTAGCGCCTGCAGAAGCTGCAGTGCCCCTACCCCCCAACCATGTACAGTGCTGGACCTGGAGTTCCATGGCCCCAGGCTTTGCAGTGCCCACTCCTCCTAGGTATTACACATGCAGGGCTAGAAAGCAACATGAGTCTCTTTCTAGCTGTTCCGGGTGTGTAGTGGTGGAAGGCAGAGTAGCACTACTGCAGCTGTTACAGATGTGCAAGGCTGGGAGGCACAGTGGCACCGCTGGTTGCAAGGCCTGTCATGATCATAGAACAATGCTTAGAATGGATTCAATGTATTGTCCAATTTTTGACTGTTCTGTATAAATAACAAACAGAGTCAGCCCAGGGATGAGCTGGGCCCATAGCATTTATGTGAGCGACCAGAATGGGAGCTCCATTTTCTCTTGATTGTATTCCTACTAAGGGCAGCTAGGGTTGCTTTTGCCAGCACCGTTGCTGGTGAAGCCTAGGTGTCCCTTCACACATCTCCCTCTCATGAGTACCGGGGGAGACAACTCAGCCCTGCGCATGGGATCAACCCCTCGGAATGAAAGGCTGTTGCTGTGAGAGGAGGCCTAGGACCAAGGGAAGTGTCTGAACTGGAGCAGGGGTAATGCTCCAGGTCTGTCTAGTAATTCATATATATGGAGATGGGATAAAAAAAGAAAAATCCAAAAGCCCTCTCTACCACCAGCTGATCCCCCCCCTTCTTAAGCTGCTAGGAACTCAGAGGACCAACTCCACAGGTACCGCACAAATAACTTATCAAGAACTGGACTGAAGTTTGCTGTTCTCTACTCCCCGCCCCCTCCCCTTCCCCACACACAAACACAACTCTGGGCAGCAGAGAACATGGCTGCTGAGAGCTGAATACCTCAGTGGACCTTCATTGCCTCTACTTTAAAGGGCAACGAACTTGCCACCCTGCAAAGATAAAACAAGCACCCTGTGCTCATCTTACCTCAATCCTGATCTGAAAGCTCAGTTCTAACACAGTGCCGCGTTTGCTGCTGCCAGCTTGCTGGAAGTCTACACTGACAAAGATGGGTGAATCTCCTTGATCCCAAGTGCAAACTGAGCTTGATGCAACAGAGTCACTACTGCGAGAAGAGGTGCTAATTAAAGCTCAGCTCTGATTATAAACCATCTTCGGGAATGGTGGGGTGGTTGGAGGAGTCTGCTCCAGCAGGGTCCCGATGTTGGGAAGAGCTGTTCTGTGGCTGCTTTTCTGGGAAGTACAGGGTCTTGTGAATCAGATCTCTAACAGCCGAGACATCATCTGCCTCTGTAAGAGTGGGACAGAGGAAGAGCACTATCACCACTAGCGAGAAACATTGTAGCCCCAGTAAGGTAGCTAGGAACCCCAGCTGTCACCACCACTTATAGTTCCTCCCATTATCCCATCGCCCTTCTCACTACACTCTGCAGACTGCGCAATGCTCACCCACGCCCAGCTGCTGCAGAAGGTCCCTGTATTCTGGGTTGGTTTCTAGTATCTTCAGGAGGTTGGTGGATTCCATTCTCTCCAGCTGCACATCCCAGTAGATGTAGATCTTCTGGTTGAAACTGACGTAAACCAGGCAGGGGCTGTTGTGGTCTCCTTTGCACGCATAGAGGCCTGGGAAAAGCCAGGGAGGGAGCCAACAGTAGTTAGTGAAAAGCAGAGGAAATGAAGAGGTAACTTGGGAAAACAGATAAGGGGGCAGCCACAGGAGATCAGAAGGCACATGGTGGGGTACAGCAAACACAATGGAGTAACCTAATTCTCCCCTCTGTGCCAAACTGTGCTATTGATCTAAGAGGGAGTAGAAAGTCTCTGGCTGCCAGCCAGTACATTGGTGAGAGGCACTGTACAGAGACATGGCCTGTGTTGTGCTAAACTGAGTCACATGGTGGCAGGAGCAGGCTGTCTGTGCAGCGAGTGCCTGAGCAATCCAGCTGGGGGCAGAGGTGCCCCAGGGCAACAGAGAAAATAAGTGAAAACGCCTTGATGGGAAAGGGTCTCAGGAGCTGACAGTGGGGGGCACAGCACCCACTGGGGTCAACAGGAAGTAAATGTGGCACAGAACAGCAGGACACTTGTGCTTCTTAAGGGTCGGGTCTCCTAGCATCCCTCCCCTCTGACATGGCCTCTTCCCAGCAGCCAGGAAGAAGAGATCAGCTGGGCTTCCCACAATGTCACCCACCTCCAGGGCAGGACATACTATCTGGGGGCTTCCCCATCTCCCAGGGCAGCAGTGACATATTTCATGGAAAGCAGCCAGCAGCTCAGTTCACAGCCAAGCCTCGTGTCTCAGATGCAGGAGCAGGCCACTCACCTGCACAGAAGGCGCTGACGTTCTCATCCACTTGGAACCTGGCCACAGTCCGATTGTGGTCGATGATGTACGTCTGGCCATCCCAGGCGCAGGCAATCACCTCCTCGTGCCCATTGCCCTGCCAGAGTTGCACAGGTGAGAGAGCGGGAAGAGCTTTGATTAGTACAGGCCTCAGCCATCCAGAGATCCAGCAGCCTACAGCAAGGATCATCCATTCCTAGCCTCTTCCATAACCTGTGTTCAATGCAGCAGTCTCCTAACAGGGGACACTGATTACCTGTTTTCAAGGAAAAGACATCTCTGCTCTTCCTGTACAAGTGGCCTCTCTAGGTTCATTCTGCCCTACAACACAAAATGTAGATGGGCCAGTCACCCGTTCTCCCATCCCATGTGCTCTCAACCCCTCATTTTCCCCATTTCAGTCCTTCTTGACAAGCATCCTGACTCCCTAGTAGTGACTGCTTCCTCCTCGATCACTCCTCGCTGCCTTATTCTCCTACAAGCATCTCAGTCTGATCTGCCTGCTTTGGAAGAGGAGAGTCAGGCTGTTCCGGTTTCCAGAGGAGAGGAACAAAAGAATTATTGTACCGGATCTGACCCAAAGTCCATCTAACCCAGTGTCCTGTCTCTGACTACAGCCAGCAGCAGGTACTGCAGAGTAAGGTGCAAGAACCCTGGAGGTATCCCGCCCCATATAACTCTCATCCTGGTGTCTAACTCTTTAAGCCCTGAGGCACGAATTTTAATATTCCTGGTAATTATGTGGTGTCATTAATTATACGTTTGGATGCTCTATTCATGTTTACACTCACAGTAACAATAAATGGCCAATTCCTTTTGGAATTCTGTTGAGTTACTGGCTTGAACAACTTCATGTGCCAGCAAGTTCCTTAGCTGAGTGTTTACAGTACCGATGGGGTTTGTAGTATAGGCTCCATTTTCTTGGGCCCTCTGTGTGGGCATGGGACAATCCCAGGATGCCCTGCTCTCTCTTCTGTGGGTGAGATGGCAAAGAGACATCTCAGTGTCTTCACCCCAGTCACCCTCTCCCCACACCAGACTTTGCTCTGTTCACATTTACACTCACAGTAACATCCAGTTTTTCCAGAGCAAAGAGCTGGTGATCGACTTGCACAGACCACAGCAGCTTATCTGCCCCCTCCATGAGCTTCAATGTTCCTGAAGGGGAAAAAGAGACATTTTGATAACATCTAACCAGAAAGGAGTCAGCATCTTGGGTCTGTGGGATGGGAAGTGGAGTGAGCCTTGCCCCACAGCTGTGCTGCCAGGGGTACTTTTCAGTATTAAAGTCAAACATGCTCTGACATTGGCAGGGAGGAGGGCGCATTTGAACATGCTCAGGCCACCTCAAGAATTCCAGGCTTGCTCTGTTTATAGCCAAGCAGATTTCAGAGCAAAGCAAAGGGAGGTGCCAACATTTCCTATCCCCATGACATGCAGCCAAGCCTGACTCTGTGACACTATCACTGGGGACGGTGGTGTCCCCAGCAACATGTTGGGCCCGATCCAGAGGCTTCCATCTGCAATCTCCCAGGGAGAGGAAGCCCTGTAGTGCTGCCTGTGGTTGATGACTCACACAGCACGGTCTCTCACTCCAGGACCAACAAGGACCCATTAGCTTGTCAGCAATAGCTGGAGATACAGAGAAAAAAAAGCAGCAGCTCTGCTAATTGGATTGAACTCTGAGACTGCAGGGAAATGGACTGAAATGCTTTCTCAGAATACGATATGGCGGCACAATGAGCTCTAACATCTCAAATCAGATACTGCTTAAGCCAGAGGGTCCCCAGCTGTGACTCATGGATTCCTGGTGATCCGAGGCGCTCGAGCTGGGATCTGCAGAGAGTTGGGTGATCACATGGGAGTGCCTCTCCTTTATGTTCCCAGAGGCCAAATTACATTAAGAGAAACTAAAAACCCACTTGATACTTTCCTAACATTTCTGTTCCCTGTCAGCAACTGCTATAGCTGGCACAGGGATATTGCTAGGAGATTGTGACTGGCAGGAAAGGTGTGTCTGTGAGACAAAGCATGGGTTAAACTCGAAACAATCCTCACAGCACCCTGTGGAGTCAGTAAATATCATTAGCCCCATTTTACAGAGAGGGGAACTGAGTTTGAAGGAGGCTAATGGAGTTGCCAAAGGCCACACAAATCAGTAGCAAAACAGGGATTAATCAGCATGTCTCTTCCATGACTACTGAAGTAGGCCAGGATTTAGGGAGACCCTGCATGGTGACTTCAGGCTGTTAGCCAGTCTGGGAGTTAAAGTTAGTGAGAATCACAGCTTTCTGTATCCAAAAGCTTCAATACAAAATCCCTTCTATTTATTAGACCTGAATCCTGTCTCTTCTTTACCAAATCACATAGGAGAACCTGGCTCCCAGGCCCATGCACAGTCCACTACACACCACAGCCTCTTCATTTACCTTACTGCTTGGCAGCATCTCTACCACCTTAAAGTGGGTAAGGAACATGCCTCCCTGCTCTTTTGATGGCATTGTTTGTATAGAATTTCAGCTTAGTGTGCAAGTGGACTTGGAAATACACCTACACAGAAATTCTGTTAATGATTTGAGTCTTAAACAGGGACTGTTATCTAGTGGCTAGAACAGAAGATTGGGAGTCGGGGGATATTTGGGTTCTTAGTACCACCTTTCCTAAGAACCTGCTGTTTGATTTTAGGCAAGTCATCTGCCTGCTCTGTACTGCAGTTCGCCTATTTGTAAAATGGATTTAATACCTCCCTCCCTGGCAGTTTTGTGTGGCTTCAGTGATTAATGTTCGTCAAGTGCTTTGAAATCCATGGATGCACAGCACCTGCTTAGGGAAGTGTAGTGGACTGCTAGGAATAATTCACTGAGAAATAAACATTTCGGTTTTCCTGTAGAGAACAAAACCCTGGAGTGTGGCCCTGATTCAGTAAGAAACTGGAGCACATGCCTAGCAAAATGGGCCCACTCTCATGCTTAGAGTCAGCCTGGTACATATACACCTGGCTGAATCAGGGCATGGCCCTCTAGTGATGCCTCTCTTCTTGGCTCCTGTGGGCACAAGAGCAAAGGCTGGTGCAGGGAGGGATAGGGGACCTTCTGCCCTCTCCCCTCAAATGAAAGCATGGATCTGAGATGAGGACAAGGTATAATGCCAGTGCAGCAACCTCTGCTGCCAAATTCTCCTGCATATCTCTAAGGCAGTAACACTTAGAACTCAGCGGTTCAGGAGCCAAATTAGCAAGCACTATCCAAATGAGCCACAGTTGAGTGAATTTATTCTTTCAATTCAATAGGACTACTTACATTTAAAGAGTATGACAGGGAAATACTTAGTTTATATTGTTCTCACAGCAAATAAATTAATAACTTAGCACAAGCTGATAACTTAAAAGGTCAATAACATCATAAAAGCATCCTGATGAATAATTCAATCCCACAGGAGACATGAGTGCTTGCAACTCCCAAGCCTCGGTCTGAGTATCACTGCTCTACTGGTACTTCAGAGGCCTGATTCTATCCCATTTCAAATCCAGTAGCACTGAGCCTCTGGTGTAGCCTTAGAAAAACCCCCATAGCCCTACTCCGGAGAGGTAATGGGTGTCAATCCCTTCCTTCCTTTTCTCTTGACCCAAGGGCAGCAGTGGGACTTACCATCCAGAGTGCATAGCGCAAAGAGGCCTGAGCCAGCGTCTGTTTTAGTGCAACCTGCGGACAAAGAACAGAAGCACATGTTGCTCATGGTGCAGTCGATCTAGCCCAGATCTCAGCAGTGAGATTGAGCTGTAGCCTCCATAACCTCTCACTATCCATCTGTCCACCACTCCCATCTCCTTCTCTCCCTCTACACGGTGCACTAGGGCTATGGTGAGGCAGCATGTGGCAAGCCAGAGGAGTCTGCTTCCCTTGCTCTCCTGGAGGGGTGGGTCACTATGATATAGTCATGTCTGAATGTTTGGAGGGAGAGGACGAGCTGAAAGGGAAAAGGGGCACAGAAGTAGTTCAGTGAATCTACCCTCCCAAGCTAGGGGCCCTTGTTGTTGTTTCTAGCCTTCTGCACCCCTCCTTTCTGCGTCCTCTTCCTGGGCTTGGCCAATATTTTAATCTGCTCTTAAACATAGTCCTTCCCACTCCTAGCCACAGGTCACAAGGCCCCCTGTCCCAGAGAAGATGACTGGCCTGAGATCTCCTTCCTTGGGGAGGGGATAGCTCTCCCCTTCTGATTTCTCTCCCACTCAAGGGCTCTGTGACAGCAGCAATTCCAGGAAGAAGCTTTTAACATGCTAGAGATAGAGGCGCCACACCCTTCATCTGGCACTGCTACCTAAAGCCCACAGAAGGGAGGCTGATGGTGCTCTCGACCCAGAGAGTCCAGCTTGACTTTCCCCTGAACTGTGACAGAACAACTTGAGCTGGTGACTGCCCTTGAGTTTAAGGGCCAGCATCAAGCTAACAATCGTGAGTCTGACTTTGCTCTCACTGATTATGTCTATGTAGAATCTCATCATGATACCATCTACATGTTTTGTCAGTCTTTAAGTGCTACCTGACCATTTGTTGCTGCTAATTAATAGTTCTTAACTGCCTCTTTTGACTATTCAGCCTTTAGGTACTTATAAACTATTTGTTTTTCCTATTACATTCCAGTATGGCTTTCCCCCCTTGATATATTTTATACCCACTGCCTCTTCTTGTCCCCCGCCCCCATCTCTTCCTTCTCTTACCCCCCTTCCCTTCTCCCCTATTTATTTTGGTCCTGGACATCCAACACTCTGGACATCTGAAGAAGTGGGCTGTGCCCATGAAAGCTCATGATACCATCTACATGTTTTGTTAGTCTTTAAAGTGCTACCAAACTATTTGTTGTTTTTTTAAGTTTATCCTGTACAGACTAACTCGGTTACCCCCCTAAAGCTTATGTAAATAAGGACTCTTGAGTGGTGGATGTACAATTCGACCAGGACAGTCTTTGGACAGGGACAGGGACAGGGACAGGACAGGGACAGGACAGGGAATAGCAATTGGTGTTGCAGTAATGACTGAAGGAATCAAGCCTGAGATGTTAGGAGAGATTTCTGCTCAGCCTTGAAACTCTGCCTAGTGGTTATTTACCATACTTTCACCATCTTGGTACTATCCTATTTTCTGCCAGCCACATCACTTTCCTTCCCCTGTGGGGCACTCCGGTCATTACCAACCGATGAATTTTAAACAGGAGCTTACACACAAGTGGGACTGGCTGGTTTGGCTCCCTGGGATTCCCCATGTAATGGGAGTGACAGCTGCAGGCCCATAGGTGCCTGTGGTTTAATTGCCTCTCTTATAGCCTCCACTTCTCCAGAAATGCACAAGTGCAGGTAGCAACTCCACTGAGGAGCAGGAGAGGCTATGCAGCTACATCTGACTCCCTGCCCTTGAACACAGCCTGGTGCTGCTGCTGGGGGCATGTGGCAAACTCCAGAAGATGGAACAGGAACAGCTGGCTGTATGGGAACGCAAACACAAAGTGGCTTTCACATACTGTGCCCATGAGCAAGTGCTATGAGGCAATCCTTCATGATACACAAAGGCAAACACAGCACCATTCCCAAGGTCTGCAGGCCGGGCAAAAATTGTATTTTTACACGACAATACCAAGAGGGCAGCATGAAAAGGGGCATATGTCTCTCCAAGGAACATAGCAGACGGTAGCCACAGAATGGCACGGTTAAATACTGTAACTGAGTGGGGTCCCTTGGGATACATCTACACAGTAAAAAAAGATTTGCAGGAGTAAGACTCAGAGCCTGGATCAACAGACTCAGGTTTGCAGGGTTTGCACTACGGCGCTTAAAATAGACAGGTAGATGTTTGGGCTTCAGAGCCTAGGCTCTGGCTCATGCTCGATGAGGGGAGAGGGTCTCGGAGGCTGCGCTCCAACCTGAGCTTAAATATCTACATGTCTACTTTTAGCCCCATAGTGTGAGCCCGCGTTAGCTGATCTGGGCACTAAGACTCGCTCCTGTGGTGTTGGTTTTTTTGTTTTGTTTTGTTTTGTGGTGTTGATGTACTCTTGAAACCAGCTCTACTGTTGGGATTATACCAGCCACTTTAGCTATCTTTACCCAGCCTCCCACCTGGAGAGGACATGCAGCGCAGTTGATAACAATGCCCACTTCGGCTCAGTCACTTTCCTTCTGTGGCTCACAACTTATCTCATGGATCTAACCAAGGTAATTGCAAAGCTACCTATTGTGCACAGGGAAGAAAGTGAGTGCAATTGCCTAGCGACTGAGGTTTCGTGTCCTCTTTACAGAAGAGCAACTGCCTACACAAAGGGCAAGTGTGGAGCATCCAGGCCTCTGCTTCTAATCAGTTTTGCTTTGTGGTTTTCCCGCACTGGCACAACTCTGTTTTGTCTGGGTGTCTAGTGCAGCAGGAGGGTGCTTACATATAGAAATGAGACCCATATTTCATTGAAAAAACAGTGACAGGAGAAACCAGAGGACTCCGAGGACCTGGGGGGGACACAGAAAGCCTTCTGAGAAGCAGGATCCAGCTGACTAGAGTACTACCTAGTGAGCTGTAAGGAAACCTTCCAGATTAGGTGTTGACATACAGCTTCCCCAGAGCCAGCCAGTGCAGCTGAGGGGCAGTCCCTTCCCCTCTTCCCTTAGCCACGCAGCGACTACACTAGAATGCAGCTTCGCTGTGAGAGACTGGGATGCCAAACTGCAATGCCTTTGCTGGCCAGCCTTGTGGAAATGGAGTGGAGTTAGCTAACTTCTCTCTCTTTCTCTCTCTCACTCACTCATCTCAAAAAAGATACCTTGATATTGGAAAAAGCTCAGAAAAGGGCAACAAAAATGATTAGAGATATAGAACAGCTGCCATATGAGGAGAGATTAAGACAACTGGGATGTATCAGCTTGGAAAAGAGACAACTATAAGGGGGATATGACAGGTCTATAAAATCATGACTGGTGTGGAAAAAGTGACTAAAGAAGAGTCATTTACTCCTTCCCGTAACACAAGACCGAGGGGTCACCAAATTAATAGGTAGCAGGCAGCGGTGAAAGTAACTTACAATTTCTTACAGGTACTGTCCTATTGCAACCCGGATCCCTGTCAGCTCTTTAAATAGCTCCCTGCTGGCTTTTGGCGCAGCTTAGCTCAGTCAGCTCAGCTCTTGCTGTAGCTGTGTACCAGGGCACACCCACTTACTTTCACCTCTGGTAGCAGGTATCAAGCAAACAAAAAGAAGTATTTTTTTAAACAACACAGTCAATCTGTGGAACTCCTTGCCAGAGGATGTTGTGAAATCCCAAGACTTATAACAGAGTTCAAAAAAAGTTAGATAAATTTATAGGGGAGAGGTCCATCAATGGCTATTAGCCAGGGTGGGCAGGTATGGTGTCCCTAGCTTCGGTTTGTCAGAAACTGGGAATGGGTGGCAGGGGATGGCTCACTTGGTGATTACCTGTTCCGGTCATTTGCTCTGGGGCACCTGGTATTGGACACTGTCAGAAGACAGGATACCGGGTTAGATGGAACCTTCGGTTTGACCCAGTATGGCCATTCTTCTATTCTTATGACAGGATTTTCTTTTGGGCAACACTGTGCCAGGTAAGCAATGTTCTCATGTACAGTCACCTTGGGGTTTGTAAAGTGACACTGAAAGCCAGTTAGGGCTGGATGCTCAGAAGTGTACTGAGAGAAACCACTTCCTGACTCCCCTGTACAAAGCCTAGCTCTTAGCCCTCACCAGCTGGCACTGCTTGACATCAGGAATCCTTGTCTCCCCTTGTTCTGCACGTCTCCTTTTGCTAGCAAGCTCCACCAATCAATACAAAGTCTGGGGCTTCGTATGCAGTGAAATAACTGATTCCAGGGCCTGGCGCTCCCAGTGCTCGGAGCAACATTTGAGATGTGGAGAATGTGACAGGTTGAATGGGAACCTTTGAGGCTCCCCCTCACTGCTCCAGCTCTACAAAGCAGCTCACACTTCCTCAGACAGCATGGTTGGGGATAACCCTCTCCCCAGCCCAGGGCAAGCACAACTAGACTCAACAAGCAGTAGAGAAAGAGGATTACACTGACAACTCATGCCTCCTTGATCACAGTCTCCATGAAGTATGGAGTAAAGGAGGGAAGCTAGGGCAGCTCTGCTAGGCTGGAGTCTAGGAGGGAGAGTCTAGGACCATGGGCAGGCAGGAAAGTGCCTGCAGCTAGAGGAGAGCAGGCAGCTGCGTGTGAGGGATGGTTACACATAAGGGGGTAAGAGGAGCCTGCAGCTGGCCATAGGTTTGAACATGGCAGCTACAAAGACCAAAATGGGAGGTGCGGCTGCACAAAGCCTAGGGCCTGGACATGGCCCCAGAAGGGGCTGGGACTGTGCAGGGTAAAGGAAAAGTGGGCTAAAGCTGAGCAGAGGTGTGGGACTGGGACTGCATGGGGCAGGGCAGGAACGTGTGCCGCAGTAGCACTAGGTGGGTTTGGGAATGAGGGTGGCAAATGAACTGACTCAATGGGCAGGACTGAAGCTGCTGACGTGAAGGCATGAGGGTGACACATGCAGTGCTGCAGGGTGCACGGCCCTGCTGCACAAAGCAGGCATCCAGGGCAATGCTAGCATGAAAGGAAACTACGCTAGGTGGGAGATGAGGGCAGCTCCATTGGAGGGAGCTGCACAGGGAAGGGCATGAGGGCTACAGAAAAGCCCAATGCAAACTGTTTAGCTGTATGAACGTCCCGGGGCCAGCCCTAATTTGGGGGCTAGCTAATGTGGGCCAGGCTTCTCTGTTTTTGTGGCCACCTGCTAAGGATCTCGTTTTCTGCTGGATTTCTTTATGTGACATCCCCACCCTCTAACACAGTCGCTATCTTGGAGTCCATGGTCTCAGCCCTGCGCATTGCTGCAGGTTCTGCCTCTTACCTCGACCAATGCTGCCAATTAAGTGAGTGGAAACATTCTTGTTGTGAATCCTGCCAGATGTCTGGTGAAGGATGACATCCCGAACTGGGGCCTCCCTAGGGAGAAGAAGCGAGACAGAGGGGAAAGGGTTAGGGATTCCAGACAGACAGAATCTCAGAGCGACTCCCTAGCCTCTGCCCTTGAATCCCAAAGCCAGGATTGTTTACACATGCTGACTTTGGGGAGCTGCTTGTTGTCCCAGAAGGGCTGCGGGGCAGGCGAGATCAGTCCATCTGCGGGATATTTCAGTCAGAGAGCCCTGGTCTACACTAGGATTTTATTTTGAAATAAACCCCCTAAGGCCAAATTTATAAGCAGAGCGTCCACACTACTAAGCCCATTATTTCGACATAACGGGCCATGTCATTCAAAATTTGTAGTCCTGCTTTTCATCCGGAATAACGCTAATTCCAAAATAGTTACTTGGAAATAACAGTAGTGTGGATGCGCCAGTGCCACTATTTCAAAATAACTGGCATCCAGAGGCCTCTCGCAGATGCAGCTCTGACCGCTCTGGCCACACCAGACATCTCCACTGCTCTCCTCCTGCAGAGCTCTCAAAGTCCCAGGAACAGGAGAAGGGCTTCTCACACATTGCCAGCTGCGTGAGCACTGTGTGAGAGAGATCAAGACCCAAGGCAGATATGAGCAACCCCAATGCTTCCTCGGACCCTCTGATGGCTGCCAGCACTTTCTGCTGCTCCCATGGCCTCCACTGCCCAGCGATGCAAGAGAGCCCTGGTTTGGACTGGGGAGGAGATCTTGGACCTCACTGAGGTGTGGAGGGAGGAGTCCAACCTCCAGGATCTCCACATCAAGAAAAGGAATGCAGGTATCTATGGCAGGATCACCACCAGCCTGACTGAGAAAGGGCACAGCAGGACTCTCGACAGCGCCGCATGAAATAAAAGTGCTCTGGCAGGCCTATCACAAGGCCAGGGAGCAGAGTGGATGGTCTGGGGCAGCACCTCACACCTGCCTCTACTATGAGCAGCTGGATGCCATCCTGGGAGGCGGGGCCAGTCACTTCTCCTGCCATCATTGTCAAGTTTGGTCAGGACACACCAGGTGTCAGCCTGGAGGAGTACAGGGTGGCAGAGAAGGACGAGGAGAAGGAGGCCAGCCAGGCAACCATGCCTGCCAGCCAGGAGCTGCTCCTCACTTTAGAGCTGGTCCCCCCATCTCCCAGGACATCTCCCAGGCTTCTGAGGAACCTGGGAAGGGCACTTTAGGTGAGTTCTCCAACTTTCCTTATCTACAAGTGAGGGCAGGCGACAGCTGCATGCTCCTCCCTTGGCCTACTTGGCCTGGGGTCGCACAACAGCTTGTTGATGCATGTGCACATGGAGCGCCAGTCCGGAGCATTCAGCTCCATGACGCTGTCACACAGGAACCCCTCAGTCCTTCTCACAAGGTTCCTGGAGAGGCCTGCCTTACTCCAGCTTCCGTAGTGGGACACCTTCCCATGCCAAGCCACCACTAAGTAGTCTGAGGTCATGGAACCACACAGCAGTGCAGTATACGGCCCAGGTTCATGCCCACACTCAGTCAGCATTCGCTCCTGATTAAGTGCAGTGATGTGGAGGAGACTGATCTTGTGCATGGGAACCTGCCGGGGGGAAGAAGAGGAGGGGAACCCATTAGCATTCTCTCCGGCAAGTGGTGTCTGCTGCTCACACACACCTTTTCCAAAACACCCCCCAGTGGACAGGGACAGAAGTTCTTTCTCTGCGGGACGCTGCCAGTGCAGGACCTGGCATGTGTGGGACACAGTAGGAAGCTGAGCCTCCCCATTCCCTCCTCCTGCCCGCAGGCTCCTGGCCTGGCCAGCACCTTCCCATGCCTGCTTGTCCCCAGGCCATGGGTGTTGTGATCCTCCTCTGAGACATCTGTGTACCTGCTGGAAAGTGCCCGCTGTCTAGGCAACAGATGGCCTTGCTCAAAGCACATCGTCACTGTATGAACTGAGACCTTCAGTACTGGGTCAGAGATTAGGGCTAGGCCTCATACACAGTGTCTCCTGTAATGACTGCCCTTGTAACTCAGCTTTACAGCTGGGACAGCTGTGGGCTTGGCACGTCCCCCAACTCCCATGCCATCTACCCACCTAAGCGGGATCCATAAGTGGAAACGCACGCAGAAGCAGCTCATGAAGGAGCAGATGGCCTCCCTGCAGTTCCTCGTCCAGGGACTCGAGGAAGAGCACCAGGAAAGGGCTGCCAACCAGGAAGAGCATCGGGCTGGCTGGGAGCAGAGAAAGGCCGCCTGGGACAAGCTGGTGCACCAGCACAACACCATGTTTTCCACCCTCACCTCAGTGAAGGAGTGCATGGCATCATACATGGAGTGGGCCACCATCCACCTCCCCGCCTGCACCCGGGTTTCCCCTCCAAGGCTCCCCAATGGCCGCCGGGGCCCCCAAACATGGGGCAGTGGGACCTCTAGGGCAGCCAGAGACTCCAGACCACCCGGACGCAGGCACCACTCCCAGCCCTATCCATGACCTCCTGTACCAGCACCAGTTGTTAGGTTTAGTGTGCAAGTACACTAAACCTAACAACTGAAATGAGGCCAAAGTATTAGAGCCCTCAGGAAACTAGACTATTATGTGCCACAGGCAGCAGCTAGCAGGGTCTGAGGTGCACCAGTGCCAGAGACCTGGAACAGTAGGGAAATCATTATATTATAAGGCTGTCTTTCATTCACTCAGGAAATCAGCTAGGTGGGACACAAGAACAGGTTCTGGAAGGAACAAGCCTGCCTTGGTCCCAGGGAGAGAGTCTGGATGAACGAACAGGGCTTTTCTGTCTCAATCTCCCCAAATTTGATTTATAAAACCCTCCTTTTGACATCTCTGGGAGCACAGACAACAATAATAAAACCCACAAAAGTTCTGCCATGGGGCTTTAGATTCAGAGGGCTGACTGAGCCTCCTGCTAGTTCCCTGCCCATTGATCAGACCCCCAGTAATCTTCACTTCCCTCATCTTGGCATTTACTCGGCTCTCATCCACTTCCCTCAACTCAGCACCCACTCCCCCAAACCTTTGGGGATCTCACAAGCCATTTCTTCCACACCCCAATTGCATCTCCTTGCCCTGCATGCCAACCCTCAGCACGGGGAGCATTATGTGGATAAAAGACTTGTAGCCAGAATGTTTGGTCCATGGCAGAGCAAAGCAGGGAACACCAGGGCTTGGGGGAGGGAAGGTAGGGGGGCTTAGAGCATGCGTACGCTTCCAGAACAGGGTAGAATTCAGGCAGCCAAGGAGGATGCAAAGTCAATGGGGCCGACTGACTGAAATCAGGATATGGTGCAACTGTGCCTCCTTGTGGCAGGTCTGTAAAACTGCATCTCTATGTCTGTCCCATTGGATCCAAATGCCCACCTGCTGGTTGCAGAGCTGTCTCCTCCTTCTGCTGGGGGCTGCAGGTCTGACTTCCAGGTGCACAGCAGGATAGCATAGCCACAGCCTGGCTGGGACACCATCATCTCTGGGGCACCATCAGGGCCTGGATTCACAGAGAGGCTGTCCACCTGCACCAGCCCAGGAATAGTAAGGAGGATTTAATGAGAGGATTGTACACATCCCAAAGGGACTACGTGCATGTATCCCCCACCAATACTTTGGCAACTTCCAGTGAATGCCCCCTGCCACACTCAAGACAGCCAGCTCTTTGGAGAAGCACGATTCTTCCAGAAAGTCATCAGGCAGTGAACTGAGTTCAGCAAGAGATGACATGTCCTGCCTCATGTTGGGAAACGCAATCTTTTTTCCCCAGAAGAGAATGGAAGCACTTTGGTGGGGAAAGGATTCATATAGGATTGACAATTTGGATGGACATATTCCTGGGGGTTTCATTACATGGCATAATCTTCAATTAAAGATTACTCTTTAATTCTTGGAAACTCCAGGATGATCCTGAAGGGCTGGCAACCCTGGATTCACAGAAAGCACAGTAAGGTTAAAACAACTGATCAGACACTCAGTCATCTGCATCAGTCAGCTGCCCTGCACACCCAGCACAAACCCTGGGAGAAATTCACTCCTGAGACTCCCATCACTGATTCGTTTGTTCGGAAGACTGAAGCTTTGCTCCCCAAAGTTTAGAGGGCTCTGCCTTTTGGGAGACATAGCTCCTGAAGTCTGTACTCAACGTATCTCCCCTAGGGATTTCTGCTTCCTACCTGTCCCTCCAGCAGCCACTTCTTCAGCAGCACCAGCTGGCCAGAGATGTGGTCAGAGCTCTCAGACTGGTCCTCCCAGCGGAAGGCTCGCACCACTCGGTCCGTGTAACCCACCACCAGCTCGAACTTCCCATCTCCATCTGCAGGGGACATCGGGGGACAAAAATGGGTTCCCTCGCCACATCACAGTCCCACTGCCTGCAGGCACACTTAGTACCGAGCAACACAAGTGTTAGTCCTACCAGGATCCAAGAGAGCCTTAGTGTTCAGATACCAAGTGAAGGGCACCTTAGAAAAATCTCAGACCTCTCAGCTCCCTCACGTCTTGTGTACTGCTGCATCCCCAAAGCCCCAAGGTGTTCTCTCCTCTGCTTCCCTCATGTCCTGGTATGTGCACTGCCCCACTGTGCTCCATGTGCCTGTTCTACTCTTACCATCACCATTTTCATAAGCTCCTGCTCTGCCCCCTTCTACCCCACATACTCACCAATGTCATTGATCAGCATGACCTTGGTGTTGGCAGGAATGTGCTGCCTGAATACCAGCTTTTGCTCATCTGCCACTGGAGGTTCGTGGTGGCCAGAAGCATCTGGATGCTTTGAGGGTGTAGGAGTCAGGTCAAAGAGATGAAACCAGCCCTCGGCACTCACAGCAACAACCAGATTCTGATAGGAGAAGGGAAACAGAATTAATAGAAGAGGTGGTGAGATTGCCTGCAACTGTCCTTCATGGTGACAAGGGCAGGGCCATCAAGATGAACAATGACTATTCTGTGAGCGCTGTCGGAGGGGCCAGTTGTTATAGCGATCAGCTAAGTGTGATCAGTGAACAGTGGCAACTGCACCAGAGCCAGTTTACACTGACGGAGAGATATTTGGAGAGTACAGAACAGTGCAGCAGAGATTCTGCCTTTGCCTAAAAGCTGTTGCAGAGCCACAGTGTCCAACCTTCTTGGTCACTTTTGCCAGACCACGGGCTTCCCTGTACTTGTAACACTACAGCAACTGCACTGCTGCAGAACTTCAGTGTATGCTATATACTCTGGCAGGAGGGGTCTCCTATTGGTGTAGGCAATCCTTCTCCCCAAGAGTTAAGTCAGCTTAACAATGTTGCTCAGTGGTGTGGATTTTTCATATCCGTAAGTAACACAGCTGGGTTAACCTACATTTTTAGTGCAGACCAGACCTAAGACTTCAGCTGTCACAGTCCCCTCCTATTCATCACATTCGCATAGAGTGGCTCTTTCCCTCACTAGTGTATAAAGGTTAATGAAGTTGCTATAGCAGTTAAGCCATGGAACCTGATCTTGGATTATTGGATCCAAAGGTTTTGGGTTTAATCCTAGTAGATAATAGCCCAGAAAGAGCTGGAGCTGTTGTATTACATGGACTGGAACCTGCAATGGTGCTTGGGCTGCTCTGCATCTCAGTCTTCGCAAGAGCTAGTTTAAGTGCACAGAAGTGAATGGCAGGCAGCCAACATCTGCACCAAAGGGCTCAGCACAGTCAAGTAATATCCCTGAAAATCAGATGGAGTATTCCAGGGTCAAAAATGCCAGTAAAGATAAGAGGAGCTAGTCATTGGCAGGTCACTTCTTTAGTAAAGGGTTGGTTTGCTTACTCATCAGGCCTGTCTATGGCTCAAACAGGACATTAGTTGAAGGACAATGTTTAAATCAGGAGCACTAGCTCTCTCAAACCCAAGGGAAGAGATGTATGGAGAAAAACCTTGGAGGACTCTCCTCTCCACTTAAAATGTGCCATAATCCCAAGCAACTGCACATGTCAAAAGCCAATCTCCCACCACCAGCATGAGTGTAGCTGGGGAAAAGCCAAATGCTCTCACCTTTCCTCTATTACACACATCCCCAACACCAACACAGGTGAGCTGCAAGAAAAGAAAAGGACTTCAGAAAACAGGAAGCAGCAAAGGAAAACACATTGTGCTAAGCCTGCACTAGTGATCTCCCAGCCTTCTGGATCCTCCTCAGAGTCAGAATCTCATTGGCTGAGGGCCTGTCTAACCTCACTCCTCAAGGCAAAGGAGTGAGAAGCCAGGCCCAAGGACCTCAGCATATGGAGGGAAGGATCAGGATTGGGGAGAGAACAAAATCTTCTCTCCTGTGGCTGTTCAGCACTTTGGACAGCACTGCTTGCCCAGGGAGGAAGGAGGGGAGGGCAGAAACAGGATCACTGATGAAATTGTGCAAGGCATCAGGGCTGGTCCTGATTGCCTGCTTCTCTGAAGGCTTTCTGTTCCCACACAGCATTCCAAGTAAACAAATGGCAAAGGCTCAGAAGAATATAGAAGTGTCAAACTCTGTCCCAACTGACCATTCCTTGACAGGAGCGCACAGTCCAGGGTTTGCTATCGTCATTCTTGTACACGCAGAGTTTCCCATTGGTATCTCCCACCACTAACTCGTTCAGCTGAAGAGAAGGGAAGACTGTTAGTGATGGGAAATTCACACCCACTCTCAGAAGCCCCATGAGAGAAAAAAAGACCAGAATTCAGATGTAAGATGAGAGAGAAAAGAGGAGATCAGAGATGATGGGAGGAAAAGTAGCTACCATAGAGACACAAGATAAAAGAGAACATTTTATTCCATCAAATAGGGAGGTAGTGGAGAGGGTTCCTATATTCAAATTCAAACACCAGGGAAGACTGGGTTGATTTTCCTGCCCCCGTTTCGGAACACTGTTAAATCAGCCCCATCTGAGATTACATCCTTTGGGCAGACAGAAATGCTCCCTAAAATATTAGTCCAATGTATTGGAGGGGGACTCTGAAGAGCTGGGTTCTACAACTGATGTACTGCATGACCTTATGGAAATCACTTTAGTGCTTACTGCCTCAGTTTCCCCTCCCACTCTCTTTTTAGAGTGTAAGCTCTTTGAGGCAGGAACTGTCTCGTACTATACACATGTAAAACACCTAGCACCAAAGGGCTCTGATCTCATCTGTGGCCTATTAGTACCTACTGCAATACAAATAAATAATATCTTTGCAATGAACCAATGCACCAAGTGACAGAGATTTCAAAAATTTCTCCTGGGGCTGGCCATTGCTCAGAGAGGCCAGTGACAATTAGCTGCTGCCTTCCATAATTTTGATTAGGATAGACAAGTTTCTGTTTAAGCAGAAAAACAAGTTACATGTTTATAGTGACCTGTGTTGCTAAGTGTTGTATCAAATGGAGTAGTTTTCAGGTTCAGTAGTTTTTTCCTGAACCTGAGTTGTAATAATCAAGGCTGATGGTCACAAATTTCTCTCAGGAATCCTGAGGTAGCACTTAAGCACAGTAGTCCACTACAGGGGGATTTGTTTGTGCCACATTAGATGGGAGGAACAGGAGTGTCTGAATTGCATTCCAGTGACCAAACCAAGGGTTTGCACTGCTTTGGTATGACCTGCCTCAAATGGCGAGGCCGTAATCTTGTACGACATGGATGGAAACACGCACAGGCTATGTCTACACTCGCGGCGTCTTGCGCGAGTAATATGCAAATGAGGCTAAGTGTGGAATATCGCCGAGCCTCATTTGCATACCTAATGAGCTACCATTTTTTTCAGAAGAGGCTCTTGCGCAAGAAGGAGCGTCTATACTGCCCCTTCTTGCGCAAGAAAAACCCTCTTGCGCAATGCCGTTACACCTATTACTTTTCAGGAAGAACGGCATTGCGCAAGAGGGTTTTTCTTGCGCAACAAGGGGCAGTATAGACGCTCCTTCTTGCGCAAGAGCCTCTTCTGAAAAAAAATGGTGGCTCATTAGGTATGCAAATGAGGCTCGGCGATATTCCACGCTTAGCCTCATTTGCATATTACTTGCGCAAGAAGCTGCAAGTGTAGACATAGCCACGCAGTCTAACCCTCAAAGATATGAAAATAATAATCAAACTAGTGTGTGAACTAGTGTGGCCCCACTCTCACACTTAGCAGGCACCAAGGGGCGGGCAGTGCAGAGAGCCCGCCAGGGGAAGGGCAGCACCAGGCACCGGGGGGGGGGAGGAGAGGGCAATGCAGGGTGGGCGCCAGGAGAACGCAGCGCAGGGCGGGTGTTGCTGGGGGAAGGCAGCACCCAGGCACGCTGGGGCAGCACCGCCAGGCAGAGCGCGGGGGGGAGGGACCGAACAGCCCAGGCCGCGCGCCACGCTGGTGCCCCGCCCACAGCCCGTTATGCAAAAACGGATCCAGACCCCGCCCACTGATCCTGCAGATTCTCGCCGTGTTCTCGCGCTCCCCTTCCCGCGCATGCGCAGAGTCCCCCCAACGCCCTTCCCAGCCCCGCCGCCTCTCGGTACCGTATCGTTATCGGCGTCCCCCAGGCATATGGCGTGGGGGAAGAGGCTCCCGCTGAACTCGAGCGCCACCCGCTGAACATAACTGACCGACCGCATCTCTCCGGCGACCATAGAGATGGCGCCTCCCACTCGGGTGGGCCGGCACGCGGCGGAGAGGGCGGGTGGGGCTACGGAGGCTCCATGGGCTCAAAAAGCGCACGTGGGGGGAGCAATCACGTGATTGGCCGGTCCTTGCAACACCCGGTTCCAGAGCCCGCAGCGCAGGCCGGGCGCAGCCATAGGCTCAGGGTCTCCCCACCAGTTCCACGGGGCGGGGCCCTGCTCCGCCTCTGGCCCCCTCCCCCCAGCGCTGTGGTGGCGCCTGCAGCCGGAGCTTGGCTGTCACAGGCTGCCTCGCACCCCGGGGGCAGCTCCCGGCTGTCACGGGAAAAGCAGCCCGGGCTCCTGCATTGCAACCTGGAGCGTTGTCAGCCGCCTGCTTAAAGCCTCAGCTTACTGGGGGGCCGACTCCTACTGGGTTTGGTGACAGTGGGGTTTAGGCAGCCACAAGGGGGAGAGAGCAGGGAAGAGCCCAGCTCAACTCTCACATTCCTCGTTGGGTTTCACCCTGTGTCAGTTAAAAACCCACTGGCTTTCACTCATACGCTGAACAGACTGGGGCTGGAGTCACTGAGCCCCACAAATCATGGAGTCCCATGGTTAACAATCGCTGGAGCCCAGCTTCACTTCAGTATAAAGATGAGACCCTGGTAATTCACTTCTGGCACGTAGGACTCCAAGGTTATGTTTACACTGGCGGGATCTTGCACAAGAATAGCCATTCTTGCGCAAGAACCCGCAGTGTCTCCACATGGCTGGCCTGCTCTTGCGCAAGAAGATTTACAGTATGGCCTCGGAAGACGGCTTCTCACGCAAGAGCTATGCTCTTTTCTAACAAGTGTAAGCTGTCTTGCACAAGAGGCCAGTGTGGATGCAGGGCAGGGGTTTCTTGCACAAGAAAGCCCTATGGCTAAAATGGCCATCAGAGGTTTCTTGCGCAAGAGAGCGTCCACACTGCCAAGGATGCTCTTGTGCAAAAGCACATGGCAGTGTGGATGTGTTCTTGCACAAGTTTTTGCACAAGAACCCGCCAGTGTAGACAGCCAGGAGGCTACATACACATGGCATTATATGCTGCAACCTCTGCTCTCTCTGGACTAGACATCTAAATTCCCAGCTCTCTAAGTTGTAGTGTGACCATGGACAATCACAGAGAGTCTCTAGGTCTTGGCTTCCTCAACTATAAAATAGGATACATTCCTTTGTAAAGCAGGTTGAGGTTTACCTGCTATGGGTTCTTGTACTCCAGTCACTGCAATTCAGATGACTGAAATCCACCTGTGTTGTCATGTGGTCCCTGTGGCAAAAGCAACTTCTTTGAACAGGTGTGGTGGTACTGATAGAAAGCAATATATAAGTAGTAGTATAAACAATGGTAGAACTCTATAGTTCAGCTTTAGAACATGAATCCTGTGTAAAGTTCTCATGCTGAACTTTACATAATCAGCTCTGTGAAGGCACCTGTAGGTCCAAAAAACTGTAAAATCCAGATAGTAAGTGTTCATATATTACAGGTGGGGGACCCAATTATTATTTCTTGAAATTCCCCCACAACTTCAGTTGGGATGTTGTGCTTCATAGTTTGTCCTAAAGTGTCATGTAGTGTTTCTAATGTTCCACTCAAGAGATAGTTTCACTGCAGTACAGGAAATGGGTCTTGTTCACATACAGCCTGATTCTCCTCCAGTTTACACTAGAGTAAATCAGGAGGAATTCCATTAAAGTCAGTGGTGTTATAGAGTGTTACAGTGAGATCAGAATAAGGCTCACAGTAAAGTGGGTCAGTTCAGGAGGAAACCTCAGAGCTGGAAACACAAGAATTATAAAGTAACCAGGGTTCCCTGTAAGGTGCGCACCTGCATGGGTGCACACCAAGAATTTCATTCCTGCCCACCCCCTCAGCCAAGCTGCACAGATGTGGCCCCAATTGCTCCCAGGGGCAGGGCCACATGGTGGATGACTGCCCACCGATGAGCACCTGGGCAGCCACCATGTGGCCTGTGTGGCAGCTGTCAGAACTGGAGCCTGGGCTGAGGTACTAAAAATAGCATCATGGCCAGGCCCAATCGCTGCACAAGGGGCAGCTGCCCGCTGTGTGGCCCAGCCCCTCAGAGGAGCTGGGGCCGTGGTTGCTGGGGCCAGGACCGTGGCACGGGGTGTGCTGCCCCGTGTGCCGGGACTGAGTCGGGGCTGCAGTGCTATTTTTAGTATTGTGGTTGCACCCCCAGCTGTCCCGGGGCTGTCACGCCACAGGCGACTACCCTGTGTGCCGGAACTGGAGTCGGGCCATGGTGCAGCTTTTTCTGGGCTGGGGCCGCAGTACTAAAAATAGCACCACAGCCCTGGCTCCAGTCCCACCACACAGGGCAGTCACCCACCATTCTGCCCCGCCCAGCAGATGCAGGTATCAGGAAGGCAGGTGAGGGAAGGGGCAGGGGGAGAACTAAGTGGAAGGTGGGGGTGAGGAAAGAAAGGGGCTTGTACTGAGGGAAGAGGAGGGGGCCAGAGCAGGAGACGGGGAAGGCACCAAGGGGCAGGGTGGAGAGACAAATGCCAGGGGGCCAAGAGGAGACAATGAGGGGAAAAGGCAGGAGGAGCAGGAGTGGGGAATAGGAAGGTGTCAGCAGGGGTAGGAGGAGGGACAGGGTGATGCTGGGAAATGAGAGGGGCACAAAAGGAAGGAAGAGAGAGGAGAAGAGGGGTGGGCATGAGGAAGGCAGGGGATGGAACAAGTCATGTGTGAGGGTGCAGAAGGGCATGAGAATTAGGGTAGAGGGTTGTGAGGGGGTAGGCATCAGGGAGGAAGAGGGCAAGGGGGCCAGGTGTTGGGAGGACAGGGGCAGTGAGGGAAGTGGGAACCACCAGGAGGGGGCAGGGAGTAAGGGAAATTGAAGGTGCCAGGGGGAATGTGGGGGTGAAACAGAAGGGCAGACATGGTGATGGGCATGGAAGAGAGGGACTGGCACCAGAGGGCAGAGGAGTGAGACAGGGCAGGTGTGTAGAGGAAGGTGTTAGGATAGGGGAAGGGTAGCTACAAATCAGAGTGGGGCTAGAGGAGGAATGGACACAGGGGGAAGAGAAGGGCTGGTGCAGGGGAGGGGGCCAGGTCCCAGGAGGGCTGAGGGGAGTGAGGGCAGGAGCCAGGACAGCAGAGGGTGACAGGTAGGAGGGCAGCAGCAGGCACCAGGTGAGCAGAAGGGGCAAAGAGAAGGTGGGAAACATGGCAGCAGAGGGGAAAAGGGAGAGGTTTATAACTTAGGTACCACGGTGACACACATTGAACTAGCGCACATGACCTCAATACTGGTGCACAAGACAAAACTCACTCAGCTCATGGATGGAAAATCTTAGAGGGAACACAGAAAGTGACTCATCAACAACACACCTCATTTGGAATTGGAAATACTCAAACAGCAGAAACCAAAACAGTGTAGTATGTTAAACTACTAAAAAAAGGGTTTTTTAAAACAAGATTTGACAAGGTAAAGAAGCTGTTTCTGTGTTTGTTTTCTTTAAATTAAGATGGTTAAAGCAGAGTTTTTCTTCTGCATAGTAAAATTTATAAATGTTTGAAAGAACATTTTGCTGAGTTATGAACAAACATCCTCTATTCGCCAAGTGCTTGTAGCTCATTTAAATGAAAGCTATAATATACATATTGGTTCAGATGAGTGTGTAGGATTTTTTTCCTTTCTTCCTTGAAATTCTTCATTCTGGGCTGTTCCTTTCTCCATCCCATTATGTAAAGGAAGGCCAAATGGCATCTCCACCTACATTCTCTGAAGGCAAAGACCCTCATCTTATATCTAAATGAAGTATGCGTGCTGCAATATTCTGCCTTAGGTGGACAGCCCACTTAAGATATCCAATCTGTGGTTCTGTAAGAACTCAGCCCCTAGGTGAACCAGCCCACCCTTTCCCCATATAGCACAGTGACAAAAGGAAAGTGCCGCCCATTGGTTTCACTCCAGGTAGCAGAACCACCAAGGCAGATAAATTTAGAACGGTGCTACATTCCATGCCTGCAGTCAGGAAGAACACTTCATAGCTGGGAGGGTGTACAACATATAACGGCGTCTCTGTGGGATTGGAGAAGTTAACAGGAGTCATTTTGCTACTTTCTTCTCAACAGCTTATACTTAAGATTTAAAAATCCTGCATATTTCTACTAGGTATAACTTTAACCACCGCTGCAGTCCCTTTAAAACTGATGCATCAGTGAATGATATTTTTGCAGGCTCAGCTACAGATGCTTCAGAAACTGAGTCTATTGGCAATGCTCCCATCAAAAGAGAGGCTGTGGTGCAGAAGCTGAGGGCACCAATTACTGGACTCCCAGTTTTTCTAGGTACGGTGAGAAGTTCATTTTTTCCTTTGCAATTAGTGGGTGGAGAAAGCATATCTTTTATAATAATGAATGAGGTGAACACTGAATACAGGTATCTATTAAAACCACTACGACTTAGATACAGCAGTATGACTGTGAAGGCTTGGTATATTTTGGGGATGCTGAGAGAATCAAGTTCTTTCGTAGAGCTGTGCACATCCTGCTTAAAAACACAAATTTGACCTTTGGGAGTTTTTCTGCTTTATTGCTTAAGCTTTGACTTCACAGTCTTCACCTTCAGCAACGTGCAAAGAACAGGCATACAATGAGGGTTACAAACACTTACTCATGGGAGGGGTTTCTGTTTTAACAGAGGCAACAGCAAGGAGCAAGGTGGAGGCAGACAAATTGGATGCAGTAATTTGTTCGTAAGTCTCTCAGGTGAGGACTCTCTCAAGAAAGGCAGATTGCTTTAAAAGAAAAAATCAAGGAAGTGTGATTAGGAAGCAGGACTGGGATTAAAATGACCCGGGACCCCCCCCCCCCAAAAAAAAACACACACCAATGGCAGAATGAAATGAAACTGAGCAGAAGGAATCCTGACAGACCTCCCAACAATAACAAGAGAGCTAGAATGAATAAATAAAGTCCTAAAATTACACCAGATCTGGGCTGCCACCGAGTTTCCTACACAGACACACACGAAGTTGCAAATGACTGCGGTGTCGTGGCCCCAGCCTCTGCTCCCCTGAAGCCACCATCCAACCAGATAGAAAAATAAAGGTCTAATTCACTGGAAATTCTTCAGTTTACAAAACTAATGGAATTGGGGTTGTTTTTATGCTTCTGCATCAACTTGTGATTTATCTTCAACTCCATTCTGTTTCTCTTCTTTCATATCTTTGTCATTTTTGCAGCTGCCACTGGTCTGGAGGGTATCAGCTTCTGGCTACATGGGAGACATTGAAAAAAACTGAGTAAAATGTTCACCTCTTCCCCACTCTAGCAGCTTATTACTATGAAAGAGATTTGGTGCTCGCCCACAGGATATCTCAGCTGAGACTCAGGATCTCAGTAACACGGACCATGCACCCCGCTTTTCTCAAATTTCTTCAGTTAACTAAGAAGCCAGGAGCAGTAAGGGAAGCCTGGGCAAAGAAGTGCTTTGTGCCGTTCTTCCTAAATGAGGCCAGGTTCATGCTTAATGTGTTCATGCAGGGAGCAACAGCATGCACATGCTTCTGACTCCATTTTGGCTCTGAATGATGAGGACTTTACATAGTGCTGGGATATCCTCCCTTTGTACCATCAGTAGCACCAAAGATGACAAGCAGACTGTCCCTATGACCTTTTTTGCCTCTTTTCCCCACATGAACTCTTTCATCTTATCAGGATTCTGCAGTGTGCTGCCACTTACCTTGGAATCCTTGTCTGCAAGCCTCTGGAACATGTTGGCATACATTTTCTTCTCTCTCTCGTGCTGCTCCCGGATCTTTTGCTGACAGGCTAGGAGCTGCACTTTGGCTGCTTTGTTGCTAGGGTAAAGTTGCAGCACCTTCTGGAAATCTGTCCGGGCCAATTCAAAGTCGTTGACAGCCAGATGGGCCTCGCCACGCCGGAAAAGGCCTTTCTCATTGCTGCTGTCCAACTCAAGAGCCTGGATGAGAAGGGAGCAGCAGGCTGGAGTTTGGCTTTAGAAAATACAGCCAGACAATCAGCAGGATACATTTAAGGAGATGAGCTTGCTTATTTTACAGGGTACACACTCCAGGAATTATGGGCTTGGTAAGACAAAGGGAGACAGTGTGCTATAGCTGCTAGGGCATCTGACAGGAAATCAGGTGATGTGGGTTTTAGTCATGGCTGGACCACTTACTTCCTGTGTGACCTTGGCCACATCATCTCACCTCTCTGTGCCTCAGTTCCCCTATCTGTAAAGTGAAGCCTACCTTCCTTTCTAAAGTGCTCAGAGCTTCTCATACAAGAAGCTATTAAAAATTCTTCCACAGTCAATGAAGAAAGAAAAGAATAATAATTTCCATTGAGGAATTTGACATATTAAACCCATCCCAGATGTGGGCAGAGTAAGTAAGAGGCAGAAACCCACCACAGTGATTTGTGTTGCCCACTAGTTACAGCAAGGCCCAACTGCTCTGCCCATTTTGCTCATCAGGGTGTGTAAAGCCTTGTTACCTTGCTGCAGTTTTCCAAGGCCAGGGAGTACTCCTTCAGCTTAAGATGGCACATGGCCAGGTTAAGAAGGGCAGCAAGCCTCAGGCTCTTGGCCTTTGCATCATCCTCTTCAGAGAAGCCCGTTTCATGTTCCAGCCAGGACACAATCTTCTTATATTGTAATGTTGCCTGTTTGTACTTCCCTTCCTGTAGTCAAGAACTTGAATTTAGTCTAGGTCCACCCCTTCTTCACAACACTCCTTATGCCCCTTTTTCAACCCAGAAACAGCTACCTTATGATGAACAGGGAACATTTTCTTTGGCCAAAATCCACACAAGTGCTTGTATGTGAAGATAAAATTGGTATAAGGGCAGGACACTAATATGCTTCTCGCTAGTTGTGCAAAAACCACAGGACTAGGCCAAAATACCATGGAAAGCAGAGTCCCTCATGAATGCCACGTATCTCACGCTAAACAGGGAAAGGCAGGATATCACTGTACCCTCTGTACCAGCTGCTGCAATTGGTGAGATGCAGAGCAGGGAGCAGGCTGCACTCTCTAGAGGTAGGGAAAGTGACACTGTGGCATGTGTGCCAGGGCAGGCCCCAAGAAAGCACCCAGGACAGCCAAAACTCCTCCTTGGTCCCCAGCTGTAATAATGGCCTTCTCAGTCCCCATGGGTGAGCAGAACCTTGCCCACATGTAGCATTGTCTCATGGCAGTAAATTCAAGCATTGTAGCTTTGCCACATTGTTCCTGCAGAGTGGAGAATTCCCATTAAAGCTGCAAAAGCCCCAGGCTCACTAACTCCATACATATAACAGAGTAGGTACAACAAAAAAGGGTCTATAAGGCTCCACCTCACTTGGTCCTCAGGGAAAAATGCAAAATAGACATCAAGGAGAACTCCCTAACAAGACAAAAAACCTCCAAGGTCCATCCTCCAGTACCCCCCAATCCCTCCCCAAAAACCAAAAAAAACCCAAGGCAAGCACCCCTATTTTCAGCAGCACATTGTAAGCAACATGCCATCAACATATGAGATCATCCTGCAATAGGGTCTGCTCCAGCACCAATACTGGTCTGTAGCAGGGACTGGGCAATGCTGACAACATGCAGAGAGGATTCTAACTTACCTTGAAATATTGAGTGCCTCTCTCCTTCACAATGGAGCTTTGTTCCAGCTTCTCTTCTGTATTCATCTCCCAAGATTCTTTAGCCTGTCCAGACAGAAAAAGTTCTGTCAGCCACCTGATTTTGGAACAAACTGTGATGCTGGGAGATGAGGTGCCAGCTCAGGGCAAGGTCTCCATGTCTCAACTCAACACTGACAAATGCAGAGCCAAAACCAGTCCGACTCACATGTGTGTTAGCATGGTTAAAACAGATATTATAACTGTAGCAATGTATTTAGTGTTTAGACTTTACTAATGCTTGTGAATTGCTACAAGCATTAATATCACTTAAAACATCTGTATCCCATTCTGTAAGTGTTTGTCTACACTACCAAGTTTTGTCACCAAAAACTGCATTTTGGTGACAAAACAGTAAGAGTTCACACTGTAATGCAACTTTTGATGGGAAAAACACCCAGTTTTGGTGACAAAAAAACTTCCACCCTACCAGAGACTTTTCTGTTCCCCTCCCTTTATTGTCGACAAAGAGCCAGTATCCCACCATGCCTGCCCTGATGGCTCTGCTCAGTACTTTGATCTCTGTTGACCTGCAGGCATGTGCCCCTCTCCTTTCAAAGCTTCAGGGAGTATCTGACAGCTGAGTGAGCTGCTCCCTTTGGGCAACAAACAAAGAACAAAACAATGAACTGCTCCTGTTTTGCCCTGTACTAGGAACACAGCGGCACGCAAACTTCTGCTATAAAGGGAGGACAGACTGCTGTGCTGCTTTGACATTCCTCAGCACGGAGAGCTCACAGAGCTACTGTGATGCCACTCCCAGCAATGGAGGATGTTGTGGGAGAACTTGGAAGGAATCCCAAAATGCGCAGGGATTAGCTCTGCCTTCCCACAATACTGCACCGTAGGATACATACGCACAGTGCACTGCTCACAATGTCAACAATGGTTCCCCCAGCGTGGACATGGTCTGTCGACAGAGAAAAGAAGGGCTTACACCTTCTAGCGATTTTTGTTTGTCAGTTTTTAGAAGTCAACATAAGTTCTGTCAACCAAACTTGATAGTGTAGACATACCCTAGGATAATATTTGAACACTTGTCTTATGAGCCTCTGTGACTATATAAATCAGCAGACAAGAGGAAGACATTAGCTACTGTAAAGTGCTGATCTCCAACAGAAGATGTTACATCCCGCCCAACAGGAAAGGTCCAGTGACACCAGACTATTGTGGGATGATAAAGAGTACAACAGACATCTGTTATTTTCCCTCCAGGCAGCATTACAGAAATCAATTGGCATGTGCTGCATTTTTATGGGACAAGGAGAGGAAGGAAGGCATGGAGGAATGGTGGAGATATTACCACCAAGCATGAATTGGATTTCAGCAGGAGAGATGCTGCTCAAAGAAGGTTTGGATCCATTGAAAAAAACAGGGGATTTTATCCAAGGATTCCCGCCTCACCTTTCATAGGATTAATATTTTTTTCCATCCTCAGCTGCTCAAAGTTCATCTTCCTCCTGCTCTCTCAGGCAGAGGCTGTACCCACACACCCTTCTCCTCCCACACAACAGGACTTCAGCACTTTGTTCCTACCTTTTCAAAGCTTTTGAGTTTCACTTCATATTGTAGCTCTGCATTTGGAGGGATCTGAAACTTCTCCTTCCCAGCACTCCCAAAACCGTAGCTGTAACAGAAGTAAATGGCTTCTAAGAATCCAGCTGGACCTTTTCTCTGTTATGAAAGCACAGAGCCAAGAGAACATGCCTGTATAGATGCACCATATTCACATTCTGCTCAGCATTATCAAAGACACTAAGGCATGAGCAGTTTTTGCCTAAAAACAGGAGAGGTGGGGCTTGGATAACTGTGTGGGATTGGAATGCAAATTCTTTCATCATTAGGTTACCAGTTTGTATTGATTTTGGGTCAGCAGTAAGGATGTTAAAATGTGATTATCTGGCTAATCATATAATTGATACAATCTGGATGGCCCTGATAGGTAGGAAGTATCTAACCAGCTTGACACTCAGCTTGATAAAGCAGCTAAACTGTAATGTGAGTGGACACGAGCTGCATTCCCCACTGTTGGAGTAGAGGAGTAGAATTAACTAAAGGGTTCAGGTAGGAATATAGTGATTGATGTACCAGGACAGAGCGATAGTCTAGCTAATGCCGTCTCAGAGGCTAGGGAGAGGTGTAAAAACCCCATGCAGCTCCTAGTATTCAGCACAAAACTGTAGTGGGTAATGCCTTCCTATCCCCTGGGAGAGATTATGCTCTGAAGCATTTGGATTCACAGCTGCTGTCATTTTCGGAGGGCTCTTGAACCAGGGTATTTTGGTGGGCAAGAAGGAAAAACTTCACTAAGAAAACACTCACACCCACTCCCCTGAGTTGCAAACATGCCCAGAATAATCAAAAGCCAGAAGTACTAGGGCCACCTTGGGCCAGGGTCACAGTCTAATGTTGTGGTGTCCAACACACTAGCCACATGTGGCTATCTGGCCAGTTGAGTATGGCTAGTTTGCAATAAACTTCAAAACAGGTTGGACATCACAGCTCTAGTGCATGGGTTCTCAAACTTCATTGCACAGCAACCCCTTTCTGTTAATAATTACTCTATGATCCCAGGAGGGGGGACCAAAATCTGAGCCCCACTACCCCAGGCAGGGAGCCTATAACCTGAGACCTATAACCAAGAGCTGAAGCTTTCTGGTTTTGGCTTTAGCCCTGGGCAGTGGGGCTGGAGCTTCAGCCCCAGACTCCAACAAATCTAAGTCAGCCCTGTCAACTCCATTAAAATAGGGTTCAGACCCACAGTTTGAGAACTGTTGGCCTAGTGAAACCACTTGAGTTCAGCAACACTTACCTGGGTTTGAGATACACCACAGATTCCTCTGACTTCTCCATTTTCTGAACTACTTGTTCCAAGCCAGGAGGAAGGTCATAATTTTCTCCTTCTCCAATCTCAAACCGCAACTCCCTCTTGTCAAACACCCGATCTCCATGTCGTCCTTCTAGTTGGACTGAGATGCCAAAAAAAAAAAACCACACAACCTCAGGCAGGTACCCCTTAAAAAAGATTGTCTGGGCAGCAAATGTAACATCTGTGCTAAACCCAGTAAACCCGTTCACTCACACATCTGGGAACAAATGTCAGAACCTTCCCCCTTCCCTCTATTGACACATTTCCATTTCCTGAAACATGTCTGGCTCTTATTGTCAAAGAATGTGGGCACTTGGGCAGCCCTACCAAGCCTCCTGAGTCCCCAAGTCAGGTTTCTGGTAGATTAAAAGCTATCCAGCAAAAAAGAAAAAGAGGTGATTTTAAAATGGGTCCTTTGCTATCTAGTAACCAGCCATCCGTCCTGCCACCCACTCATAGGACAACTTCCTTTAATATTCCTGAAACAGGCTTACTCTCTACAAGGGCTCCCTCATTGGGCTTGGAGTAGCCTTCGCCCTTCATACGGATTCTTCGAATTATTCCACCGTCTTCATCCTCTGTGATATCCTCCCCCTTAAACTCGAACAGCTCTATCTGCAGAGAAAAGGGAAGACTTACATTAATTCCTATCATAACAAGATAGCAGTTTTGCGGAGTTAAGTTCCCATGCATGAGAGGAAAAGCAGCAGCAAGGGCTTTGAAAATCCTGCTGCACATAAGGACTGGATATTTCACGCATAAGACAAACACAGCTGGGACTGCTGCCATGTGCAGAGTCCACCTGCCTTTCTGCAGATGGATTTGCAACTCCTTTTGTGTTTGTCATTACTTTTAGCCCTTTAGGGGCAAAGAACATGAAAGCCTGAATACTATGAACAAGCTTTGTAACCATATAGTCCCGCCTTCCACATACTGTTTGATTGACAATGATGCTGTGTGAAGGATGACACTTAAGTGAGAACCAGCCCTCATCCTTCCACAGGCAGTTTAAAATTAGTGAGTATTTGTGCGGGGATGGGCAAGAGGGGTGGGGGGGGAGCGTTTACACTAAATACCCATAGGAATACAGGCAGCTCAGCAGGAATAACATTAAAGACTTGCATTTTAAAGCCTAATGGACTTGCTCCTGGCTGCCACGTTGGCACTGGAATTAAATGCACTACATGGCATGGCCATATGCGTTCCCGCTAAGATTTTCCATCCATGAGCGGAGTGAGTTTTGTTGTGTGCTTGTTCGGATGTGTGCCACTGTGGCACTCAAGTTATTAACCAATATCTTATTTTTATTTATATTTTTATATATATATATATATATATATTTTTTAAATGTTATGGAAGATAGAATACTAAAACAAGGGATAATTAGCAAGGTGCATGACTTTAAATGTTTATTTAATATGAAGTCAAATTAAAAGAAAATTAACACTGCAAAATTTTCAGTAGGCAACTTCCTCTGTTTATAGGCCTCGCGGGCAGAGATGGGGGTGGGGATGTCCCAGGCTGGGCTAGGGCTGGCTAGAGCTGTCACAGGCAGAGCAGACCTCCCACAGTGAGTGCCCGCAGTGTTGTTCTGGGGCCTCAGCCCCTCCCAGCCCTGGTGCTAGAGCAGGCCTGCACAACATACGGCCCGAGGGCCGCATGCAGCCCGCAGGGGCTCACTGTGCGGCCCGTGCCGACTACGGGCAGAGGAGCGGAGTGCCGCCGGGGAGGGGGAAGTGCGGCGATTCTCGCTACCAGACTGCCTGCATGCAGCTCCAGCACGAGGAGGCGGGGCACGAGCCAGAGAGCGGGACGCCTGCAGACACTAGGACGCTGGCGTGACGTGGCATCGTGACGTCATGGCCAGTGACCGCCGCATTCAAAAAAGCTCCAGCAGCCCTGCAACCTGGAAGGCAGAAAGGGAGGGGAAGGGACTGTGCTGAGGGGAGAGGGGCAGGTCAGGAGAAAGGGGAAGGCACCAAGGGGCAGGGTGCAGGAGACACAAATGCCAGGGGGCCAAATGGAGACACGTGGGGATTTTTTTTTCTCCTTAACAAAAATGTTTAGCCCGCATGTTCGGTATTTTTTGGGAGAGAATCCCTACTTGCAGCCTGCAGCTGTTTTCTTTGGAGTAATATGGCCCTCGTCACTTTCTGAGTTGTGCAGGCCTGCGCTAGAGGCATGGGATAGATCCAGACATCCTGCCTTAGCCCTCCCCTCCCAACAAGCAGGAAGCCCTCAAGCAGGGGCTGTGGGGTGACACCCAGCACAGGGGGCGACACCCAGCACAGGGGCCAGGCCAGAGGTGGATCCTGCCGTGGCATCCCAAGCCCAGAAGCTACAAGTGTGTGTGTGGGGCTGGGGGGGGGGTTATGGGTCACAAGCAGCATAGTAAGTAGGGCGGGCAGCCAGCTGGGCCCCCCACCACACAGTGACCATATGCTCAAGGGCATTCATACTCTGGAGCCAAGTCCAGCTTGGCCTCTATCTGCAGCACTTTTTGCAGCATGGGCTTGGCTAATGGCTGGGCTGAGACCTGCCAAACTCATTTCATGTGGGCACCTAGCATGCAGCCATTGGGGCTTCATTGAGCCAGAGCCCCGTCCCATGCCCCCCATGCTCCTGCCTCATCAGGATCCCCAATGACAGGAACTGTGTGTGTAAGGCTGAAGCTGGGGCCAGGGCCGCCTGGTGACTTCCCAGCTGCTTCCGCCCTGCAGCTCCGGCCCTGGCCCTGGAGCAGCCACCTGCCGTCCACCACCCTGCTGCGTGGCTCTGCTTAGGAGGTGGGCGGGGTAAAAATGTCCTGTGCGCATGCACACAAGAGCGCAGCTGAGAGGGAACTATGATGGCCATGACATTCTCTTGAATAGGACTCTGGAGGAAACAGAGAAGTTAACTGGATCGGCGCTGGATATGAGCAACAAGGGTTAGGTGGAAATGGAGAAGACTGGCATGGAGAGCAGGAGGAGGGAGAACATGAAGAAACATCAAATGCAGTTATGGGCGCTGAAGCAAGCTGCTCACACAGGCCGGATTCTGTTCTTGCTAAAAGTCCATGGACAAACTCCTACTGCACTCAATAGGCACAGGATTGGAGCCCCACTCTTGACAGATTCCCAAAGGCTGGTCCCAGTAACTCAGGAGAAGCTCTCCAGGAGTCTAGTCGAGTCGAGGCTCAGCCCAGCTTTAACTCAGCTGAAGTCAAGTGATTCCCAATTGATTTTTGATTGCCCTCCTTCTCCTCTTGTGATGGATTGGTGAGCGAGGCCCTAGCACAAAGAGGGCTAGGTTGGGAAGCACCACATTTCAGGGAAAGGTTGGGATACTGAGAAGAGGAGAGTGAAGCCAAACTGACTGAGTTTGTAGGCTGCTGAAGGGAAACACAAACAGCCACTGTTACAACTGAAAATTGAGCTGGCTGGAACATGTACCCGAGTTCTCAACGACAGTGTGGCGTGAGAGTATTTCCAGATTTTTAAGACGTGATAATCACTGTCCGCTTCCCCCTAGGTATCTGCATGGGTCATTGTTGAAAACAGGATACCAGACTAGCTAGACGGGCCAGCAAGCTGATCACTGATAGCAAGTCTTATGTTATGATAATGGTAACAAAAGATTGTTTTGACCAATAAACATGTTGTAGTGAGACTGAGGGTAAAACAAAAAGTATAAATGAACAGAGTGGTTATAATCAGCCCTATTTAGGCTAACACACCTTGTTTAAAGATGGCAAACAAGTCTGTGCAAGGTCACTGCTGGGGAGGTTCACAGAATAGACAATGTCTGGATCTGGAAAGGTGCTTAAACTTGGAAGCAGCAGAACACTGTTCTACATGCACAATTTGATGACATCTCTCTTTTGGGATGTGGTTCCATAAAGCTGAAACCCTAGGTTAGCATGTATCTGTCCAGCTTTTTCACACTCTGCACTAGCCCTCTGTTTTACCTTTCAATACATATTGAACCTGGCAGAAGGAGCAAAAAATGGGAAATGAGTCCAGACTGTGACCAGTGCAAATGCTGATAGGATGAGGAGACAGCTGCTCAATCTCCACCTGCACACTCCTGAGCCTACTATGTACAAAGCCAGTCATGAGAAGACACTTTCATTTCTGTTTCTGTCTTCCAGAATGCAGTGTGTTTCTCCCTCTTTTTTCAGCGGCCTGTGATGTCACTGTAGGGAAACCACAACTTTCTGATTAAAAAAGGAACATGCCAATGAGACACTTAAGGGAGGAATTCATCTCTCCCTGCAGAAAAGGGTGTTGTACCACATTAACTGCTCATTTAGTCTGGATTTTCGTAACTAGCTTTAAGCCTAGACAGAACAGACTTTAATCATTTGGGAGCGTCAAACAACTGTTGGAAAGAATTCCTGGGTCACAGACTCCCCATATCCAGGACTATAGCACTGCTCAAGTGGCAGCTGGCTAATGGATTTATCCAGCCAGCTGAGAAGACCCTTGTTTTGGGAAGGAAGGAAGCTCTCAATGAGCATAATGTTGGTTCTAAGCCATCCCTTCCATTTGTCCCACGTGTAAGGAGAGGAAGGGATCCCGGCTGCAGCACCACTGCTGTTCTCTGGAAATTCTCAGCTGGCAGATGGTCCCTCGAGGACTGTGACCAGATTGGTGTAAATTAGAACATCCTACCAGGAACACACTGGACCTGCACAGGGCAGAGAAGCAGGGAGTAATAACCAGACGAGGGTTTGCTTCCCTCTTTGGCAGAATGTGGCTTCTTTTGGCTAGCAGATCATCACTTTGTAAAAATCATTCCAACCCACAATTAGCTGGCTAATCTGCAGGTGGTAATAAAGGGAACTTTACAGCCTATGGCCTCATTTTCATAAAAAAAAATTTACACTGGTTTAGTAAGTGATTTAGTAAATAAGTGCAACCCTGTGCCTTGAACACACTTACTTTGGTTTAAATGCCTTATTGAGTCCTTCACTGAGTTCAGCTAAAGCAGCATCAGGGGCAGTGGACAAGGAGTAGGAAGCTCTGTGTCTGGGGAAAGTGTCCCTCTTTCATTGCTCATCTGGAGGTAGGGCAGGGAAAGGGGGAGGCAGATGGGTGGAAGGCCTCCTACTAGGGATGTAAGAGTTTAACATGTTAATTGATAAGCTGATGCTTATCCGTTTCTGTTACTGGTTAAACTCTCCCTGCCCAGAGAGCTGGCTGCCCCACATTCCGGGGGAGCTGGCTGCCCTGCGCTGAAGGCTCTACAGTACAATCCAGCTCCCGGCACACGCCGGCACCCTAGTAGCAAGGGGCAGCTGGCTGTCCGAGAGCAAGGCCAGGAGCAGGAAACTGGTGCACACCAGGAGCCAGCTTATGTGTGGGACAGCCAGCTCCCCGTGAGAGGGGCCAGCAGCCCACACGTGACAAGAGACTACCAGCTCTACTGCAGAGACTGTAGTGCAGGGCAGCTGGCTCTCCGGGAACTGTGGAGGCATCCCTCCACCATCCTTCCTTCCCTCCCTGGACCCATTGGCCATACACCCCAAGGTAAAACAGTTAACCGTGTAACCATTAGTATTTTTAACGTTACACTGTTACAGTTTTCAACGATTTTTTACATCCCTAACTTCTACTGGGGAAAAAAAGGCTGGAAGCCCCAACTCACTGCTTAGAACATTCATTACTAGAGTACTCGTGCTAAAGGGTCTCATGCATAAGAGCAGTTGGGAAACAGAAAGCAGAGCACAAAAGGAAGTAGAATGAGGCTAGTGAAAAGCTGAGTTAAATTCAGCAGAGAACCAGATACTTTTTGGAATTTTACTCTTAAGATTCTCAGGAAAGTCATTTGCATCGTATTACTGGAACTTATTTCTTTACAGAAAAGCTCCTCCCAATTTCCTCAGCACAAGCACTTGGAAGATCAAACATTTCTCCCCAGGCATAAAAGCTGTAATGTATTTGTCACCTTTGTTGGGATAGAATCAAGCTGAGCCACTTAAAGTGATTACAATGATTTTCTCACTGGAGCTGTAACAGTACTTCTCTTTTCACATGAGTAAGCTGCAAAAAAAACCCACTTCAATAGGAAAGGTCTTTTTACCCCCCCCCCCCCAAAGTCTGGAGAGGAAGTGGGGTACCACTGGATCCTGGGCCTTACGGCATGCAAGATACTAGGCCAATTTTATTTTTTTTGAGCCATTAGATCAGAACAATGCAGCATTTTTCAGTGGAAAAGAAGAGGAATATAAACTCATCTCCTTAATGCAACTTGTGCTGTTATCTAAGCCCCTCTCAGGAATATAAATCAGGTTAAATGCTCTGAGGCAGATAACCTCCTTCCCATAAAAGTCACACGTGGGGCAAAAAGGGAGGGGATTTCATCATACTCTTCCTCCCCAGACATTCCACCATAGAGAACAAGTCATAGCTCCAAGCCAGGCCCCATGCACATCCTTACAAAAACCACAGCACATCCATGCAAAGGCCCTGTGGTCTCCACTAAGGATGTTAAGAGGCAGGTAATGGACTAATCGTGTAAACACAATTTATATGGGGGTGGGGGGGGGGGGGGAGACGGCACCAGGGGGAATCAACTTTTAAGCTGGCTCTCCCCGCAACAATAGCTCCTGTTTCCACACACACACACCCACACCCCCCTTGCTGCCTCTCATACAGCAAGGAGGGGAGAAGCCAGTAGTTGTGTACTCGACTACTCGCTTATATCCCTAGTCTCCACAGCAGTGCATTCCAATAGAGCCATCTGACCAAGGACTCTCTTGGATCTTCCTCTAAAGGGGAATCCCTGCCCTGGAGAAACAAACAACTCAAAACTGTACGCATTGAGAAATATTTCAAGGGCGCTCCTACCAGAGCTATAAGGAGTATTCTGTTTTGCAGATAATGTGACAGACTTCTCAACCTTCACAGTTGCCACAGCAATATCCCAGGCTTTTGAGGACCTCACTGAACAAATCAGAGCCTCTGCACTAATACTCCTAGAATGTACAGTGATGAGCATGGTTCCTAGGGGTGCATCTACACAGCATCCTAAACTCGAAATAAGGTACGCAATTTGAGCTATGCAAATTGCGTATCTTCTCTCAAATCTATTTCGAAATAGCTTATTTTTAAATGTGGTACATCTACATAATGCCAAATTTTGAAATAACGTGCTATTTCGAGCCATCCCTTATTCCTCATGCAATGAGGTTTACTGGGATGGTGGAATAGCACGCCCATTATTTCTAAAAATATTTCAAAATAACCGGCAGTTTGTGTAGATGCGGGGTAGCTATTTCAAGATGCAGTGTAGGTGTACCCTACGTAAGAAACCTCTTCCCCCTCCTAGAATATCTGGGGAGGAGTACAATGGAATCTTCATACTATAAAACATGCTCCCAGAACTGCCTTAAAGGGGGAATCTCTGGCTTCAAGAAATGAAATCAGGCCAATGCTCTACTATTTTCTTCTAGGACAGTACACAAGGAGGGAAGGGATAATGTGTATCTCTCCAATCCTGCCCCCACTCCAATTGGCAGAACATGTGACTCAAATCTCAGGGATGTGGGGTCGAGCCTCACATGAGATGACAGTACTAAAATTTCCCTACACTTGTTTGTTTATGCACACTTTATTTTTGTGGTCACAAAATGACGGTGCCATCTTAACCCTTCCTAGTAATGGCTAAGGTAGCTATTCAGAACACCAGGGAAAGGAAGTTGGCTGAGGAGGTACCTCCAAGTCTGGGGGCCTGTTCTGTTTTCATTCTTTTATTTGTTCATGTATCCAAAAGAATTCCTCTGGGCAGTGTCCACTGGCTCCCCTGGAAGCTTTTGAGGAGCAGTGGGGCGCTGTCTGGGATTCTCTGCTTGGTGTCCCCTTCCGCTTCCCTAGTTTTGCACCTCTAACTCTCACACCTGTTCCTGGTTTTTGCCTTCATTGTCCCTCAGACTTAGTTGAGTTCTGGGTACAGTAGCTTCTTTCTAGGCTAAGGGACAGGCTTTTTTTAGCTGTGGACAGGCTTGCACCCACCCACATCCCAGTAAGCCCTGGAGAAGTAGCTCCTACTGATGACAAAGAGGCAGCTGGTAGCATCCTCCCTTTCTGCTCTGTGTTCATCTTGGGTATACTGTTTTTTGGGGGGGGAGAGGAGAGAAACCTTCTCTTTGCTGGGAAGGGTAATTTAGATTTTGAAACATATCAGATATCACTGCAACTTCACCCTAGATCCTCAAAGTTATTTAGGCATCTTTCTACCTTTGAGGACCTGGACCTTCTAGCTTCACTATAGATGATTCAAGAGCATCTATATCGTGCTGCAGGGTGAATCAAGGCAACACTTAAAAGTAGTGAGGAACAAAGGGCATTAGGTGCAAGGGAGCCGTCTGCAGAAACAGGCCCAATGTTTTCCACAGAATGAAGTTTTGTTTTGTTTATTCACAACTATATAGAATCACAGAACTGAAAGGGGCCCTGAGAGGTCATTGAGTCCAGTCTCCTATCCTCATGGCAGGACCAAGTACTGTCTAGATCAGTGGTCCCCAACGCAGTGCCCGCGGGCGCCATGGCGCCCGCTGGGGCATTTATGGGCGCCCACCGAATCATCTGGGCCGGCCCTGCCCCTGGCGCGCAGCACATGCACAGTGCCGGCCCCAGGCGCAGGGCCGGCCCCAGGCGCAGGGCACGTGGGTGGCACCGCACCCGGGCGCGCAGTGCGTGAGCGGCCCCACCCCCGGGCGCCCAGCAGCCCTGAAAGGTTGCGGACCACTGGTCTAGATCATCCCTCACAGGTGTCTGTATAACCTGCTCTTAAATATCTCCAGTGATGAAGATTCCACAACCCCCATAGGCAATTTATTCCAGTGTTTCACCACCCTGACAGTTAGCAAGTTTTTCCTAATGTCCAACCTAAACCTCCCTTGCTGCAATTTAAGCCCATTGCTTCTTGTCCTAGCCTCAGAGGCCAAGGAAAGCAATTTTTTCCCCTTCTCCTTGTAATGCCCTTTTAGATACTTGAAAACCGCTCTCATGTCCCCTCTCAGTCTTCTCCTTTCCAAACTAAACAAGCCCACTTCTTTCAGTCTTCACTCATAGGTCATGTTTTAATAATTTTTGTTGCTCTTTTCTGGACCTTCTCCAATTTTTCCACAACTTTCTTGAAATGTGGTGCCCAGAATTGGACACAATACTAAGAACGTTAAATTTAGAATTAATTAACTAATCGAATAGTTGATGGGATTTCCATCGACTGTTCAATTAGTCTAAAAGGGCACAGGGCTTTTGTACATTTCAAAGGCTCAGGTGCCACAGAAAGTGCAGGGCCAGCAGGAGAGTCCCTTGCTGGCCCCGCACTCCCTTCTGCGCCTCCATCTTTGAAAAGTACAAGAGCCCGAGTAGGACTCTTTTGTACATTTTAAAAGGAAGCACCTCAGGGAGCGCAGTCCGCGGGGGACTCCCCCACTGGCCCCATGCTCCATGCTGCGTCTGAACCTTTGAAATGTACAAGAGCCCTTCACCCTTATAGGCTAATCAAATAGTCAATGGAAATCCCATTAACTATTTGATTAGTTAATTAATCTAAATTTAACATCCCTAGTATTGCATCCAGTTCTGGGCACATTATTTCTCTTGAGGTGTCTGGACACCCCTCTCCCATGCGATCCTTGAACCAGAGGAAGATGAGCATTGCCCACATCTATCTCACTTGCGGGTCCTGAAGCTGTATATTCAGAGCCTACTCACTGGATCGGTGCCCATTCAAACTGAAAAAGTGATGGTGATGCCTCCCTGAAAGCTTTGAGTTCTGGGGTTAAGCACTCAGCTGGGACGTGGAAGACCCCAGTTCATTTCCATTCTCTACCTAATGGAAAGAAGAGAACTGAACAGGAGTCTCCCACCTCTCAGATAAATGCTCTCATCACTGAACTATGTGAATAGTCTGATCTAGGTCTCTGCATCTCTTCTGTTGAAGCTGTTCTGTTTTGCATGAACAATTATGTAGTCACTGGGGCAGGTGCTCTGGACCCAGAGTCTCCCATATCCTGACCGCAGACCTCCTACTTATTCCCATTGTATAGAACCCCCTATTCCTTAAGTTACACAGCAAGTCAAAGGCAGCTGGGAATGGAACCCTGGAATTCTCACTCTTTGCCCTTCCAGATCATCCTTCCTTCCTCCCTTACATAAAGAGTATTTCACTTTGAATGTATTATTTCATGCCAATAAGGTGTCCTTGGATCCCATCCTAGAGTGAGCTACACCTCTGTGTCAATCTCCCTTGCATCTGCCACCAGATCTATTGTGTGGATCATATGAGTAATAACAGGTCACACAGTTCCCTCCTCCAGCCCTTTGCTCTTCCTACAAGTTCATAAGCTAGGGCAAGATTTCAAAACAAAGTTAATTATTAAACTGTATATCCGCTGATGGTCCTGGATTCTGAGGGCAAGAACTGTCCTGTTTTGTTCCCATTGACTGGCCAGTCTTCCAAGCCAATTAAAGGAATTTAGAAATAAGCAAGCATCATCTGGTGGAGTTAACATGCATTCCCTACATTCTACAGCAAATGCACCATCTCTTTTACACAGAGTGTAGTCTTAATGACAATTCCTACTTACCTCAAAAATCAATGTGGCATTGGGAGGTATCTTAGGGGGGCTCCCAGCACTACCATAGGCATATTCTGATTTGCAGGTAATCCGACAGATTTCTCCAACCTTCATAGTTGCCACAGCAATGTCCCAAGCTTTGATCACCTCACCTGCACAAATCAGAGCTCAGTTATAGAACTGCTAGGCATATATCAAAGAAGCCAACAGTGAGTCACTGGGGTCATTAGAGTTTTACACGAACACTCAAAAGTTGATATAGCACTTTATAGAAACTACAGACTTCATTCTGCTCTCTCTTCAGCTTGTATACTTCAGGATTAATTACATTCAAGTAAAAACATGCCAGCAGTCAAAATCTGGCTTACAGTACTTAACCCTAAATTCCCCCAACCCCAATCTTTTGTCTACACAGAGTACAAACCGTCTGAGGTTCCTGGCATGCTGCCAAGTGCTGTGAAATAATAATAATAAATTCTTGGAAGAGGAAGGTCTTAGGGTGTAAGATTTTTTCATATTTTGAAAACAGACAATCCACAATTATGGCTTTTTCTCTTTGTACTTTAACATTTGTGCTGCCTTCTGCCAACTGATATTCAGATGCCTTTCAACATGAAAAAAAATATCTAGGTAAATAAACTCTACTATAGCTGAAGACAGCTGGGGCATTAATTCCTTTAGACACCCTTAGAACCTGCCTTCTTCCCATTTCCCCATCCCAAAAAAGTGAGCAAAAGGAGGGGGAAAATGTTTCTTATGAAGACAAAGACAATAGAGGCTTGAACCCCTGATGACATGGCCACATCAAACCCTCTTATTAACTGCCCCAGATCCAATTGGTACCCTAGTCTTTCCATTAATTATTTTAGGGTAGTCAACTTTACCCTGTCCCCTAATTTTACGTGTGCTGACATTTTCATATTGACAAAATATAAGTGCCAGGTACAAGATGTCTAGGAGAAGCTTTGGAGGTTCAGGAAATGGAGGAAGATACCCCTGGGCTTCTGGCGTCATGGAGATAAATTGAGGCATGCTTCTCTTCTTTCCCACTCCCTTCTGACCAAGGATGACTTAGAAACATAGGGGAAGAGGGACTATTTTCCTCATTCTCCACCTTCAGTTTGACAGCTGCTTCACTATAGGCTGAACCTCTTTCGTCCGGCACTGAACTAGAGAATTTGCTGAACCTACAGTCAAGAGGTCAATATTTTCTAGCAGCATTGCCAACACTTCCACTGCTTACTGGGCTCTTAGAATACATTAGGGGTTAAACAGAACTAAACAACAGCACAGAATACTGAGAGCCAGGACTGGAGGCTATAAACAAACTTTATGGGACAACAGGAAATTTGGACACCCCCCATGATAAGTGGACATACAGCTAACTAAAATCATGCCAGACCACAGATGTTGCCAGACCAGAGAGATTCAACCTGTACAATCTGCTTTTATATCCAAATATCAAAAATAGCTATGCTTTCTTGATGTTTCTACCAGGATAAGAAGAGTGAAATAGCCAGTGTGGATTTTTTAAGTTATCAGTACAGTTCAGGGTGAATCTGCCCACTGAGATGAATAAGCAAGTTCAATTATTTAGGCTATTGTTCCAGATCAGCAGCATTCTTCTTCATGCTTCTCTACATAGGGAAAATAATCCCTAATATAATATATTATTTAAGAGGGAATAGTTTTTCCTGATTAGTTTCCTTTGTGGTTATTATTCTGGAATAAGAATGCCTTATTCCAAATTAGCTTAATCCACTTTGGAATCGCACTAAGAAAATTTGTAAGACATTCTTATTCCATAATAAGACCATTCATACAGAGAGTTAATCAGAAATGCCTTCCCATGTAGATAAACGCTGAGGCAGGCTTTGCTGCACTGACTACACCCCATTCACATTCAGAAGGTTTTCTTCAAAAATCAGAACAGGTACATGTCTAATATTTAAAAAAAACATAACATTTAGTTTCTAGAGCACAATTATGTAGGAGCTAAAATATGCAATTATGAAAGAATTAAATAAAGCCACAATCATTATACATGGGGGGGGCGGGTCCTCAGTCTTACTGGTACCAAACAGATTGTTGAACACGAAACACGAGACATTACCTTTCCCCAAGTCAAATGAGAACTTGTCCTTCCTGTCCAGGCTGGAATCAAACTTTGTGCCATCCAGAAGCCATCCTGTATAATGGACACTCACTTTATCACCTATCATGGGAAACTCTGTCCCAGTTCCTTCCTTCTTGATAACCTGCAAAAGAAATGCTAAGTGATACTGAGATACATATACAAATACAGTTTGAATAACGAAGTCACATAACTGTGCCTTGTGTGTAACACTAGGCAGGCTTACACTATCCTAACACTTTGTTCTTTAGATTAGAAATCAGAGAAAATGGCTCTTTCAGCTTCCTGGTAACTACACAGATTTCCTTGATAATACCAACTGGGGAAGATTACTACTATTATTGTGTTCTATTCATCCTAAGATACTACCTGGCTACAATAAGCTATTCCTGCATTTGAGCTATTTTGGGTTGATAGGCGCACATTTTGCTCTGAAAAGGAAGACCGTCTAAGCCAAAATTTTGAAGTTTTGAATCTAAGAATCAGTCAAGTATGTATTAGCTACCTAGATTTAGGAGACTAACTATGGGCACCTAGATTTGAAAATTGCAACCTTTAAAGATACACTAACTCTCTGAAAGGAAGCAAATGAAAATACCGTGTTTCCAAGGGAAGCTTTTTTTAAAACAGTACCTATAAATCCCACTACAGGATCTACCCAACCTAAAATGGGAAAGTTTAGGAGAGGGTTTTAGCATAACACTAGGGATTATTCTGGCAGGGAAAGGTGATTATCACAATTTCTATTTCATTAATGAGACTAACTTCCTCTTAAGCCCTACTGAAATCACTGACACTCATGGAAAAACCTTTATCCCAACATTGACCAAACTATATCAGCAAAGAGTTGCTTACATATCTGCTTCACAGCATGGTTTCTGTTTAGAAAATACACACTTGATCAGCTAACTTTTCATTCCCCAAGATTTTAAAGGGACATCACTCAAAAGTTAGGAAGTGACTAAAGTAAGGTACAGTAAAACTCCAATAGTCCAGCATCCAATAGTCCGGCACTCCTGATAGTCCGGCATCAAAATGGCAAGAACCTAGTGAGCGAGCTTCGGCAAAAAATGAGTCACAAGGTAACAGCGGCAGCAGCTGAACTGAGCCAAAAGGGTAAAAAAAAGCTTAAAAAAAACTAAAACATTACAGTATACTGTATACAGTATGTACAATAAAAGGGTTAAGAACACTTTATATACAGTATATAATGTATACAGTATATATATAACCATCTTATAGTACCTCCTGATAGTCCGGCATATCTGATAATCCGGCACCACCTAGGTCCCATAGGTTCCGGATTATCGGAAGTCTACTGTATAATCCATAAAACCTTAATTCTGTTTCCTTGTGTATATACTTGATGGCTGTCTTAAGCACAGAAGTAGAATTCTGCACTAAAACATCTGTGCAGTCAATAAGAAGCCCTGCCTCTTTCTACTTGAGAACACATTCTAATGTTAGATGGGGAATAAGGGTTCTATTCTCAAATTCAAGTGTTATCTAGTAGGGAACACAGTTAGCTTACATATACTCTTAGGCTACGTCTACATTGCCCTCTTCTGTGCAAAAAATACGCAAATGAGGCAAAGTGTGGAATATTGCCATGCCTCATTTGCATAATTAATGAGGCTCCGTTTTTGCACAAAAAAACCCTCTTCCGCAAGAGCCATTCTTCCACTTTCTTTCAGGAAAAACGGCTCTTGCACAAAAACAGAGGCTCATTAATTATGCAAATGAGGTGTGATATTCCACGCTTCGCCTCATTTGCATATTTTTTTGCACACGAGAGGGCAGTGTAGACATAGCCTTACAGCCCTGAAAATCCGCAGATATCTGCCCGGTTCCATGGCTCATTTTGTAGACAGATGTGGATACAAATTTTGTACAGGTTGAACCTCTCTAGACCGGCATTTTCTGGTCCAGCATGATTTTAGTTAGCCGGATGTCCACTTATCATGGGTGTGGCCAAATTTCCCGCAATCCCATAAACTTTGTTTACAGCCATCAGTCTTGGCTCACAGTGTTCTGTGCTATTATTTAGCTCTAATTTACCCCTAAGTGTCCAGTAAGCAGTGAAAGTGTTGGCAAGGCTGCTAGACAATGTTGACCTCCCATGGTGTGGCAAATTCTCTGGTTTGGCACTGGTCAGGTCCCAAGGGTGCTGGACTAGAGAGATTCAATCTGTATCAGGAACCCTTCAAATTTACAGATGTGTGTGGCTCATTTTTGCAGATACAAAATTTGTATCTAGAACCCTGCAAATCTCTGGATATCCACTTAATATCCATGGATATGGATATCTGCAGCCATTTTTGTGGATACACGTTTTATCTATGCAGGGCTCGACTCATTCATCCACAGACTCTCAACACTTTGTAAAGGTGGTGAGGGGAGACCCGTTTTACAGACAACATATACAAATACATAGATTTGACATTTTTTCCAAGAGGGACTGCCAGTTGGGCTCAATTCCCAGCTCAGCAAGCAGTATCCTTGTGCAACCTCGCTGATCCTCAGTTACCCCATCTGTAACACGGGAAACATTATTTGACCTCTTCCTAAGGTACGAGGTCTCACCAAGTAATAGAAACCAGGAAAGTTCATAAGTAGGGGAGACAGAACTAGAACTAGCCCGGCACTTCAACAAGGCCAAAGGTTATTTTAGGGATGTAAGCGACTAATCGACTATCCGATAAGCAAAAGCTTATTGGACAGTCTACACAGTCTACTAGTCACTCCCCGCTGCCTCTATCACAAAGAGGCGGGGAGAGAAGAGGAGTCGGCTAAAAGCTGGTTCCTGGCCACCCCCCCGGCCCGTGGGACGGGGGCAGGGGCGCAGTAGCGGCACTTCCTCTTTGAAAGGTACAATAGCCCCAGCAGGGGCTCTTCTGCATTTCAAAGATCAAAATGCCAAGTAGAGCCCCGAGTCAGCAGGGAACTCCCTGCTGGCCCCACACTCCAGGAGGCATTTCAATCTCTGAAATGCATAAGAGGCCCTGCTGGGGCTCTTGTACATTTGAAAGGCTGAACGCGGCACTAGTCCTTATCAACTAATTGAACAGCCAATAGAAATCCCATCGACTATTCGATTAGTTAATTAATATTTAACATCCCTAGGTTATTTGGGAAGACGAACGATTCATGTAGCTCTATAGATACAGATGGAACACAAGCTAAGAGATTCAGAGGAAACAGGTGCATGTGCAGAGCAGCCTGGCAAAGCCCAAAATGCCAACAGTTGAACACGCTCATCTGCATGTGCTTATGAAGACTGTCCATTCTGGAGCTTATAAATCGAGACAGATTTTCCCTGTAACTGTAGGGGACAGAACTATTTCCCTCCAAAATGTCGACATGCTTCTTCAAACTGTAACTGTAAAAAAACAAAAACAAAAACAAAACTCTCCCTTCCCACAAAGTAGTAAAATAAAAAAAATCAAAAAAAAAATCACTGTGTGTCTTTCGTACAAGCTTCGTTCTTGTAAAGGACTGAACTGTAGCACTTAAGCATTAGAGCACAAGCATTAAAATTTCAGTCCAGAATGGTAGGAACAGAACTATTAGCAACCGAAACAGAGGGTTATGAAAATGTAAAGCTGCCAGTGCCAGCTGTTTAACAGGAAAAACTCCTTTGCTGGTATAGATTTATATACAGAGAAGCAGCCCAAATTCTAAGTACAACCCACCAGTCACTATATGATGGGCAATAGCTGCTATTCCTCCCACCCCATGTGCACACTGCTTTAAAAATACTGCTGATTGATTAAGACAAGCAAATTCATGACATATGTCAAGGAAGACAGAAGTTCAGGCAACTTATGATTGTAGCCTTCCATTTTTTGATTTAGATAAGTGTATTTACATGGAAATCAAGCAGTCCTTGGTGTCATGACCCTCGGCGTCACCAGCTGTATGCCACCTTGTGCTTTAGATTTTTTAAAATTATTTTTAGAAGATCTTGCCCTGATTTGTCAGCAGTGGCTGTTAGCATTGGGATGCTGAACTGAAACCTGAGATCTGAAATGGGATCATGCTCAGAAAGTGGTGGGTACCCATTTTGAAGAGTCGTTTCTTTATGATGTGTGTTGGGTACTCAAAAGTTAGTCATGTCTGACCTTGCACCACATACATGCGCTTCACCTTTTGTGCTTCATTCATTTTGGATGATCATAAGGCTCACCTGCACTCCCAGGCTGTGTCTACACTGGCACCCTTTTGCGGAAAAGGGATGCTAATGAGACACTTCGGAATTGCAAATCCGCGTGGGATTTAAATATCCCCGCGGCATTTGCATGAACATGGCTGCCGCTTTTTCCGGCTCGGGGTTTTGCGGAGAAAAGCGCCAGTCTGGAAAATAAACCCTTTTCCGCAAGATCTCTTATTCCTACTTTCAAGGAGTGCACTCCTCAGCATCCCACGTCGTCCTGGCAGGGAAATTCTCTAGAAAATAAGACTGTGACTTAAAAGAGCTGTCAACCTCTCCTTTTCTCCTCACCCTGCCCCCAGTATTGATTTTACACTTATCAAACAACACTCACCCCAATCTGCACATTTCAAAACCTTAACAGGTACCAGGTACTGGGAATCAAAGGACACAGCAATCTGAACTGTGCAACTAACTCTATGACATGGCTGTATTTTGGCCATCTGCATACACACTAGGGATGTTAAATTTTGATCAATCAGCTAATCAAGTAGTCAACGGAATTTCCATTGACTACTTGATTAGTTGATAAGGTGGGGGGTGCTCGCTATCCCTGCTGCACCTCTGCCTTTTAAATGTAGTAAGAGCTGCCCATGGGGCTCTTACTACATTTAAAAGGCAGAGGGGCAGCAGTCGGAACCCAGCGCAAGTGGAGACTGCTTCAGTCCCCACTCACACCATTTCCCCCGCTGCACCTCTACCTCCCCACCCCCCTGCAGAGACGGTGCTGGGGGGAAACCGGCTTTTAAGCCAACTCCGGCCCCCCCCACCTTGCTGTCTCAAAATCAGAGGTAGCAAGGGGGACTAGTCGAGTAGTGACTCAAATACCCGATAAGCTTAGGCTTATTGGGTAGTCAACCGGTCGCATACATCCCTAATACACACCATGTAAACTTCAAATTAAACCATGCTAGTGTCTGTAGTTTTCCTGACATGAATGAATCCTCCTCCCCCATTATAAAACCTGTGCAGAGGCCCAGCCTAAGAGAAGGGTGGACAGAGTCTTTCATTCTTTATTACTGCAGTATGTGGGTGCCCTCATTGATCATCAGTATGTTCACATTTCAACAAGACTAAGGATGATAATCAAAACAGACTTTTGAAAAGGACTGTGCAGTACAGCCCTGCTGCAGGACTGCGATCCTGGAGAGCTCCTGCCATAATAGCAGGAACACAGAAAATGTACTTTTGTTGTGGGCAGGACTGAGTGGGAAAATAAAACAACAGACCAGACTCAATGTTTTCTTGCAAATAACTAATCTCTCACCAAGTTTCCCACATAAAAATTGCATCTTAATTCCATATTTTTATATATCAACTGACTGTTCTGGGTTTTGTTTTGTTTTTTAAAGTAGCATGATGGAATCTGTCTCTCTTGCAGGATTTGCACGATCTAAAATTTTTGTGAGTGGGATAATTAATGCAAGAAATAATGAAGAAACTGGTGGAATGGGTTTTGCAAGACAGGAGTGGGATTTAAAAAACAGCCCCAGGCAGAGTTATACACTACAGTCTGAGTGGAGTAATATCCACCTACCAAAACAAAATAAAATAAAAAGAAAATTACATTCTGAATTTGCAAATCCTGTGTAAGTCAGACTTCTGCTCTTTTGGGTATAATGATCAATGGTACCACTACAGTCAGCTTGGCAGTAAGCCATGCCTCTTAATGCAAGAAGCATAGAGACTTGGCCCAGCTGATGGCTGCATCTTTTCAGCTTGCCAAAAGCTCATGGGCTGCATCTAATCTGCACAAAACCTGATACATAGCAGTCTCTGCTAGGAATGTAAAATTTTGATTTGGCTAATCAAATAGTTGATGCAATTTGCATCGACTATTCGATTAGTCAATAAAGGCACCTCTGCCTTTGAAGTACAGCAACAGCCCCAGGAAGGCTCTGCCTCCACGGGCGCCCCCTCCACCTTCATCTCCTCTGCAGTCATGGTGCGGGCAGCGTGGCTCACTCTGCAGCAGGGGCTGCACAGGGCGCTGGGGGGTGCGCGGCGGGGGCTGCACAGGGTGCTGCTGGTGGGGGGGGGGAGAGGGCGCGGGCGCGTGGCAGTGGCGGAGAGCAAGGCACGGGCTGTCGCAGCGGCAGGAGGCGGAACTGAGAAGTTTCTAGAGGGACAGCACACTCTGGTTAAAGGTGTGCTTCAAAGGCAAAAGTGCCATGGAGAGTAAGGAGCCACTGGGGGGACTCAAGTCCACTTGAGTCCCTCGCTGGCCCCGTGTTCCCCTCAGTGTTTCAAAGTGGCAGTGCTGCATGGAGCCCGGGGTCAGCTGGGAATTGAGTTGCTGCCACTTTGAATGGCCACAGGGAGCCCGGGCCAGTTGGCTGTAGCCTGCACACAGCATTTCAAAACAGCAGTGCCGCGTGGAACCTGGGGTCTAGCCCCAGGCTCCACACAGCACTGCTGCTTTGAAGCATCTCCTCCTCTCTCTGCCCCCTTGCTGCCTCTTTCTGACAGAGGCAGCAAGGGTTGACTAGCCTCTTTGCTTATCTGATAGTGGACTAGTCATTCACATCCCTAATCTCTGTCCCGCCCCCTTTAGAAAAAAGCAGGGAGGTGGGGCTCAAGGTGATTACAGATCCAACCATGTGGTGCCGCATCTTTGTCTGAGGAGGACACTAACATTAAGATGGATCATCCCCTCCTGGAACCTTTAGTGTCAGATGTGCAGCTGCTGTAAATCAGCAGAGTGTCCTGGATTTCTGTGGAACCACATCAATTGCACCAGCTGAGCATGTGGCTGTAGTTCCCAGGGTACAGCATTTGGCTCTCAAGGGGAAACCACTTGTAACATGTGCGCCAGCTGCTTCCCAATCCCCCGGCAGGGCTGCCGCTGGAACCATACAAGGCGCTCACGGTCTCTATTGGGAGAGTGGGGAGCAGCCCCGTCGCCAAGTGCCTGGCCCCTTGCAAGACGAGGCCGCCGCTGCACCTTGCTGCTCCAGCAGCCCGCCCGATGCGGTCACGCACGCGGCCGCGCGCCCCGCCGGGGCTGAGCTCTGCCCGCGCCTCCCGACGAGGGGCGAATATGTAACTGCAGAGGCTGCAAAGCCCTCTCGCGCCGCGGGCCGGTAGCCTGGGTCCCGCCCGGCCCGGGCAGCAGCGGCCGCAGCGGCGCCGGGGCAGCGTTCACATGCTCGGAGCAAGGCGCAGGCAGCTGCCAGGCGCGTCTCCCCCGGGCGGGCCCCGGCGCTGCATGCACCCCACACACACACGCTGAGTGCCCAGGCACTGCATGCACCCCCACACACACACACACGCTGAGTGCCCCGGCGCTGCATGCACCCCCACACACACGCTGAGTGCCCCGGCGCTGCACCCCCACACACACGCTGAGTGCCCGGCGCTGCATGCACCCCCACACACACACGCTGAGTGCCCGGCGCTGCATGCACCCCCACACACACACGCTGAGTGCCCCGGCGCTGCATGCACCCCACACACACACACGCTGAGTGCCCCGGCGCTGCATGCACCCCCACACACACACGCTGAGTGCCCCGGCGCTGCATGCACCCCACACACACACACGCTGAGTGCCCGGCGCTGCATGCACCCCCACACACACGCTGAGTGCCCCGGCGCTGCATGCCCCCACACACACACACACACACACACACGCTGAGTGCCCCGGCGCTGCACCCCCCGCCCCGCTACCCGGCCTGGGGGCCGCTCGCCTGCGTCCCCGCGCTGCTCCCAGCCGCGCCCCGCCAAGCCAACCCCCCCCTACCTTCAGCACCCCCCCGTCGCCCTTGGGGCTGATGTCCGCGCCCTCCACGGGCGCCCCCTCCGCCTTCATCTCCTCCGCAGTCATGGCGCGGCTCGCTCCGCAGCGGGGGCTGCACGGGGCGCTGGTGGGGGGAGAGGGCGCGCGGCAGCAGCGGAGAGCGAGGCGCGGGCTCTCGCGGCGGCAGCGGCAAGAGGCGGGACTGAGAAGTTTCTAGAGGGACAGCACGGTCTGGTTAAAGGCAGGGGCGCGCCGGGGGCCGGGTCTAAAGTCCGCACCGCGCAAGCACCCGAAAAGCAGCGATGGAAAAGCCCAGCGGCGGGGAGGGGAGGTAGGCGGCGCGCTCCGGGAGCCGCAAAGCAGAGAAGAGCGGACGCAGGTGTGTGGCAAGCAAAGCTTGGTGCATAGGGGTGCGCATCTGAGAGCGGCCTCTGTGTTATTCAAAATCATGGACTCAGCGATACTGGATTTATGGCTTAATAACATCTGTTATCCACTAACAGTGTCTTCCCCCAGCTGCTTCTCCCATTGTCTTTCCTGCCTCTGGCTGTACACATCTTATCAACCCATTCATCTTGAATGGTCCCTCGAAAAGCGTTAACTACTTAGGCTAAACAATCTGATCCATATTGTATTTTACCTTAACCAGACCTGAAGAAGAACTGTTGTGTAAGCATGAAAACGTATCTTGCTCACTAACAATAATTAGTACAATAAAAAATTGCTTCACTCACATGGGCTGTCATTGCATCCACTCATTCCCAGTGGTAGTAAGTGTCCCATGGGCAGTTTTTTGTAAATGTTGCGCTAGTCTTTGTCTGTGCCCCTTTCCAGTTAAGAGGTTTCTAAATGAAAGTGAGAAAAATTACAAGTTATCCAGGGGAGCAGAAGTAAATTAGTCTTTCAATTCCCTTTTGACTCCCCCACCTTGTGTGGTTTTTTTTTTCCCCCTCTTGCAGGGAAGGGAAGAGGAAGTGGCATTGTGGAAAATCGCATTTTAAAATTGCTATAATGGTTATTAATCATTTTACATTTGTATATTATATAGTGCTTTCCATCCATACTTTTAAAAAGACACATAATGCTAAGTAATCACAGCTTTTCAAATCAAGCCCTAAATTACTTCCAAATCTAGTCTTAACTTTTAAATTGTTTTCATGATTTGAGGACTTCAGTAACTCAGCCACAGATTATGGGCTTATTACTGGAGTGGGTGGGCACTGTTCTGTGGCCTGCAATGTGCAGGTCAGAGTAGATCACAAACACAATTGCCCCATCTGGCCCTTAAATCCATGATCATTTTACAGATGAGATAGCCAAACAGGCACAGAGAAGAGATGGAATATTCCCAAAGTCTCAAATTGAGACAATGGCAGGGCCAGGAATAGACCTCAGGTCTCTTTACTTGCCCATTGGCACTCTCCCTAAAAATTGTGACTTTAAAATAAACAAGAAATGCAAACACTCTCATAGCAACATTGACCTTCCCTCTTTAAAGACCTATTTTCTAGCCTGACTTCTATTTTTATTGGTAGTTTTGCAGCTGCAATAAATTGTGGCTACTGCTTACTAACTGCCTTTTCCTAATCTCAGAGGTGTAGCCATGTTAGTCCATAATTTCAAAAAACAAATAGCACCATAGAAAAAAGCAAAGTGGGTGGGTCCCAGTGGCCTAATGGATAAGGCACGAACCTGGTACTGTGGGTTTGAGCACCCCACATGTTCCTGCCCTAGGCACAGCTGGGCAGTTACCACCAGTTTCCCCAGAAGGTAATGCCTCATTTGGTAGTAAGGCCCCCTTTATATTGCAATGTGACAAATTAACTTCTACTCTCAGGTGCACCCCTGCAAATGAGGAGTAATTATGCTGACCTCAGTGTCAGTGGAGTTACTTTGAATTTGTGCTGATGTACATGGGATCAGTATTTGGGTCATTAGTCTTGAGATACCCAGAATACCTGATTTCATATTAACTTTTCATTCTTAATTAATGTAGGGTTTGTTTGCCTTCTCCCTGTCCTAACCAGCAACTTTACAATTTCCCCTCTCAGTTGTGCTGCTGTGCATTTGTGGGCCCTCACTGCACGCAGCATGAAGCGTGTTCCCGAGTTTTCCTGCACTTTCTATTTCTCTTTCCTCTCACACTTGTCAGACGTTCCCTAAAGTGTGTGGGGGCGTGGGGTGGGGTTGTCGCTGCAGCGCCCTAGCCGATAGAGAGGCAGCGCCCTCTGCTGCCACTTCCTGATGCCTGCAGCAGACATGCAGAGAATGCTGCCCCGCCTCCCGCCAGGCCCGCTGCTGCTCTGTGAAATCTCTGCATCCGGATCCCTCTGGCTGGCAGCCCACTCCAAAGGCAGCACACGCAGCCTCGGCCACAGCTTCACCAGTCCCCCGGAGTTAGTGCTCCTGTGGGACTGGCTCCCTGCACAGCTCTGCCTCACAAGTGACATCTGCTAGAAAAACAAAGCCATCATGGCAAAACAACCCATGGTCACACAGCCCTGTCATCCCCCCAGAGAATGGAAACAGAAACGTTCTTTTATTTGGCCCTACCTCATGACTGACAGCCAGCTACGATTGCATTACCTTAGTGTTTTCATTCGTCTCTTCTATTTTCTTAACCCTAAGGCAGTGGTTCTCAAACTTTTTGGCCCACTCCCACCCGTCTCAACACAAACCTTTCTGTGGCCCATCAGCCAACCACCCGTGATGACAAAACACATTTGCTTAACTCTAAATACCTTAATTACAGAGAGTAGTGATAGAGATGCAGCCCTGTTAGTCTGGTCTAGCTAAAACAAAAGACAGAACTATGTAGCACTTTAAAGACTAACAAGATGGTTTATTAGGTGATGAGCTTTCCTGGGAAGTGGGTCTGACCCAGGAAAGCTCATCACCTAATAAACCATCTTGTTAGGCTTTAAAGTGCTACATAGTTCTGTTTTTTGTTTTAATTACAGAGAGACTTCAGAACTTTTATTTATGCTAAAATTCAATGCGTTGTGAATGGGCCTTAATTTAGATGATAGTTACCTTACACATTACAAAGACAGCCTCCCCACCTTTTGATATGCCTAGTAACTCCAGATTAGCCAGTTAATTGACTTTTACAATAAGCAATTTCCTCCTTCCTTGTCTCTTCCTGGTCCCCTTGCCCCTACCTTCTATTCTATGTAGCTGATTTGTTTAGTTCTTCATTGTATCCCTCTGCTATATAATGGTCATGCCATTTCACTTTCAGAATATGATCTGAAGAAGTGGGTCTGCCCCACAAAAGCTCATCACCTAATAAACCGTCTTGTTAGTCTTTAAAGTGCTACATGACTGCTTTTTTTGTTTTACGGAGTTCAGACTAGCACGGCTACCTCTCTGTTACTAAATTATTCATATTAGGCGACTGAAGCATAAAAACCGCTATAACATAAGAGGGCATATATGACCAGTAAGAAGGGAAATATTATTAATCAAAATCATTAAATAGATTAAGCACTTTATCTTGTTAGTTTACCCAACTTAATTTTAAATAAAAATATTAATGTATGTCCATACCAAAAGTTTTCAATATTGTCTTTATTTATGGCAGGTGTGAAGAACCGTTTTTTGGGCTGGGGGCCACTGATCCACAGAAAAACCAGTCAGGGGCCACACAAAAGTGAGAAGCAAAAAACAACAAGAAAACAACTTCCTCCAACTCTCACTTATATGGCCCCAGACTGAGACACCTCACTCCCCTCATGCTTCAGCCCCATAGGGGGGGAGAGAGGGGAAGGAAGGACCAAACTTGAGAGCTTCCCAGGGGCCAGATTAACTCTTCTGGGATCCCAGGGCTAATAGATTTTGTGGGTCCCCCAAGCTCTAGGGTGGGGCCAAAAATGAAGGATCCAATGTGTGGGGGAGGGGTGGCTGCTGCAAGCACAGGGGCAGCCTGTCAATATAGGCAAACTAGGCGGTCGCCTAGGGCGCCAAGATAAACGGCCGTTGAGGGCTTTGGAGGTGGGGGTTCCAATTGCGCGTTTCGCCTAGGGCTCCAGTTGCCAGCGGCTCCGCTAGGGCTGCTCCTGTGCGAGCAGGATAGGGATGAGGGTGCAGGGTCTGTGTGAGAGGTGGAGTGTAGGAGGAGATGGAGATGTGGGGTCTGGGTGGGAAGTAGGGTGGAGGAGGGGGTAAGGAGGTGAGGTCTGCTGGGGGTTGAAGGTCTGGGTAGAAGGTGGGTACAGGTGGGAATACAAGGTCTGGGAGAGGGGAAGGGTGCAGGAGCAGGCTTGGGGTGCGGAGTCTTGGAGGGAGGGAGTGCAAGAGGAAGATGGGGGTAGGGGTCTGGGCATGAGGGGTTGGGGGGTACTTACCTGGCTCCGTGCACCCCACCGCCCCCAGGCACACACACCCCTGCTGCTCCCATGGTCCACAATTCAAGTCAAAGGGAGCAGTGGGGGAAGCTTCCAATTGAATGATTTCCTGCACTGCCATTCCCCCAGCCTGGGGCTGGGAGGAGAGAGGCAGGACTGCTTCCTGCCCCTGCGAGCTGGATCTGCTCCACCAGGCTTGGGGTTCTCCCCACTTCCGCTGTGGGGAGCCAGTGCTGGCACTCCAAGCATGTGGAGGGGGACCATGGGGCTGGAGCACATTGGGGGCAAGCCCTGAGCCCACAGACCACCTGCAAGATGGTCATGGCCGCAGACCATACTTTGAGAACCACTGCCCTAAAGGGAGAGGGAGAGGTAACCATACTATAACCCCAGGGTGTCTTCTTCCTTATTATATGGGTGTAGCTTGGAAACCCAAAGTCTTCCCTGTGAAAGAACATAGCTTAGATATTATTTGAGGGGGAAGGAGTAAATGGAATAAGGTTATGGCTTTCTGGGCGGTTCCTAATCTATATTTTCGTTCTTCCTAGAATCTTTTAACTCTATTTCCCTGGTGATGTACTCTGTTTTTCCTTCTTTCATTCACAGTGGTTTGACTGCATCTGGGAACTGCATTTCAGCAGCATGAATGTTTGTACTGAACTGTTAGACAAAAACTCCTTCAGTAAAGGACTTTGGCTGACACCACGTGATATTTGACTGCTCTCCTTTGACAGCTGCTAGGTTTGCCTTTGACCGACACTCTGGCTAGGCCCCCATCCTACAATTTAGGAACTGTTTGGGAGACTACTGCACCCATGTGAGCTTATTACAGCAGCAGAACCTTAAGTGGTAGTGCTCTTACATCTAGAAGCAGGAATGGATGAATTGTGGGATGAGCATGATCCCAGTCATGTTCTCCCTGCCCTCCCCACCCCCCACGCCATTTCTTGCTCTAGAAACGTTGTTATAAATCATAAAGTTGTCTTCCCCACAAACTTTACAAATGTTAAATATAAATTTGGACATTATTCATACATGTGACAATGTGGCTGAAAAGAATCAGGAATATGTACAGATACCATGGCATGGCATTGCAAATCTCAAGAGATCAAATAAGTCAGTCCTCAAAAAATCATTAGATTAGCCCTCCAAATCATGAGATTTTTAAAAAATGCATTTTAAAAAGTATTTCTTCATGGTTTAACTCCCTTCTACTCCTCTGTCAGAGTGAGAGAGAGACTTTCAGGTTTAATGCACAGCAAAAATACACTCCACTAGCAGGCTGCCCAGATGGAAATTTGCAGTTACTCTCACCTCACCCCTAAGAGAGGAATTGTCATTCATTCCCACTTACTATGTTGTTCTTTCCTGGAGTCACTATTTCCTTTGACAGAAGAAGGACTGGTTGGTAAATAGTTTAAGAACTACTGACCTAATTGAAGCATCATGGTTCATGTTTACACACAGAACTGATATTATTTCAGAGGGTTGAGTTACAGCTATCCATACTAAAGTGCTTTACAGTAACGCTGCTATCTGAATTTAGCTGAACAGCAAATAGAGGAACATGTCAGTAGAAAGAGGGCTTAGATAAAAGTGTATTGTACTATGTAGGCAACAGAAATATGCTCCGTTATGATATACAAGTAAGTGCACGTTTATGGACTGCAATAAAAGAACAACTGACATAGTCACAAAAAAAGTATGAACTGACTAATTATTGTTAGCTATTGGGTAGCTAACTTGTAATCAGTATCCATAGGGACCACAGTGTTCTGTAATTTCCCTTCATTAAATATTTCAAAAATAAGTGTTGAAAGTAATTGTAATGTTCCAAAAATGATCCTATATAGTGACAATATTTCTACAATGTATATAAATAATTAATATAAGAGACAATGTCACAGTAAACACACAGTGGGACTGGTTTAGCCTTTTGCAAGAAGCAGCTTCTCCAGCTGCCTCCGCCTTTTTCTGCCCTCCTCAGTTTTTCAGGGATTCTCCTCTGCTCTTCCAAAGGAAGTTCTGGAGCAGCGTAAGCTATGTGGGAGCAATGGTCATTAGGGGAATGCTGCCAAGGCTCAGGTGTGGCAGGGATGGCTGAGGCTGCAGTGGTATTGTGCTACTGCTGCTGGATGGACATGCTTCTCACATCGTTGTGAGAGCTCCTCCTGCAGGCTCCAAAATGCAGTGACTTGTGATTAATTCATGCACCACTGAATTGTTGTGTGCTTAGAAAAGGAGTTTAAAATATTACCAAAAACTGATACTTCCAGGAACTTACGGGAGATTTAAACTTTAGATTGTAAACTTTGTACCCTGGGGGAGAGAACATTAGGGGCGCAGGCTAGAGGCAGAAATGGTACCAATTTAATGAACTTGGTTTGACATGCTAGAAGTGGGAATTTAGAAAAGATAGAAATGAGGGAGAGGAGAGGAGCCTAAGTGTGGTACGATTGTTCCAGATGTAGAGAATGTCATGGGAAAAAGCATGGAAGCAAGACTGCTAGTAGAAAATGAAGGGGGCCTTGCAGCTGGTGTCATTGGCATAGTGAAAAGGATGCCATGGCCCTCCTGCGCATTACAACTGGTTGAAGACCTGTTTATATTGCCAGAGCATTGTGAAGGAGCCTTACTGTAAAAAGAGATTCAGGACCACTGTGAAAGATACAGGTCAGAGATGACTGATGTAGGGCCTCCAAAACAAAAGGCAATGCAAAGGCAGCCAGAGGAGGTATTCGTAGAGGGGAGAGGACTTGAACAGAACTCTGGGTGAGAACGACGAGTTTGGGAGCTGATTTTGGACAGACTAGAAGGGGAGCAAGGTAATACCAGAGAGGACAAGTGTGCAGCAATGACTAGATTTAGGCTGGAAATGAGAAAGTTTCTGACTACCCAAGGAATGAAATTCTAGTATAGCCTCCCATCAGAAGTTGTAGAGGCAGAAAATCTAACTTGTTTTAAGAAGTAGCTTGAAAAGTTTATGAAGGGGATTATATGATGGAGGTGCCTGTGATAACAGAGTACTGGACTCAGTGACCCAGGAAGATTCTTCCAGTGCTATGTTCAAAGTGGAAAAGGACTGGGATGTGGGCAAGTGCTGTAAACACTGGAAAAGTGAGGAAGGGGCAGACAATAAATACAGTATTTCAAAAGATGAAATATGTTTTGAAATACTTTGGTCTATTACAATACAAAATACTGTAAATATGAAGGAAACTATATTTGAATTATGCATCATTTTTTTAAGTATTTTTCTTTATTTCTAATTGCACTTTGCACACTCTTTTCCTGTCCTGCACCTTTTGAAGTCAATGACAGAGATTCAGCTGTTTCCAGATCCACAGCAAGTCATATCTGTCTTGATCAGCAATGCAAAAGTAAGACAATAATTATCACTCTCCACAAGGGTGGTTTATCAATAAGCAGCTGTGTGGAGAAGCTGTGCAGGAGACTCAGTCATACTCAGGAGGGTGCAAGAAAGGGTGGGGAATGTTGGAAACATAACCAGTGGCAGACAGACTACTTAAAACTGGCACCACATAGTAGCTTGGCAGCCAAAAGAAGAAACTGCCAAGATGCGGCGTGCAGTGCACAGTAGTGCTGACTGCAAACAGGCCCAAGGGGACTGTGCTCCCAGCTGCTGGGTGGTGGGGTGGGATTCTGTCCCTCCTAAGTAGCTTGTGCAAGTTTCCTCTGGAATGTCTCTGTGCTCAGGCATTGGGAATGGACAAGTGTGACTCAGATAACATAAGCCAGGGGTTCTCAATCTGTTTCAGACTGTGGACCTAGGCTGATGGGAGGGGGCCTCCTGCTGGCATAGTTCCTCCACTTCCATAGCAGGAGTTTGGTCTGCGTAACAGCATTGCTCAGGGGCATGGAAAGTGACGTAGTTATACTGACGTAAGTTGCTAGTGTTATGTAACCAAGCCTCACACGTTGCGGCCCTGGCGTGCTTGCTGACATCTCAGCTGCAATTGCATGTGTGATGTATTTGGTAGCCTGTGGCAGTTTCTTCTCTTGGCTGCCAAGCTACTATGTGGTGCCAGTTTCAAGTAGTCTCTCTGCCTCCCCTATCTGTGCTTCCCCTGCTGGCACACTGCTAAGTGCAGGGTGAAGATAACTGGTAGAGAGGTAAGGTGAGCAAGTCAGAGAGGCTGGGGGAAGGCTGTTGGGAATATGAACCGAGAGAGAGGGGCTGTCAAGGCTCAATCCTCACTCTGGCATGATGAATGCAGAAGTGGGGGCCCGCAAAAGTACCCCAAAACCTTATCTTTCCAGGCTTTGGTATAAAACTTCCCCCCAAAATCTTAAAAAACCTAGATTTTGGGGATAAAAATCCACTGCCACCGCCCAAGTAATGATAAGGAAACCAGGGGAGAGATCACTTGGGAAATCTCACCCCTAAAATAAAATCAGGACACACAAAAATTAAACAATACCAGGTTAATAAAAAAGAAAGAGAGAGAACTTTTATTATCACCACAGCACTCCTGTTACAAGCATAATGACTAGATGAAAAAGTCATCAATTAATATACTCATGAGGGGACCCTCTATGGGCCAAGAGCTTAGTTACCAAGGTCAGGAAAACCCATTTTTAAATGCACAGACATCAGATTCCCATTCCCAAACCATAAAACAATAAAACCTATTGGATTTATCTAAACTTTATCCTACTTACAGATAGTGAAGAGTATTTTCTTGGACAGAGAGAAATGTCTGTCCCCCTCAGTAGCTGGAGAGAAACTGCCCAGGGACAAAGGAGGGAAAAACCCAAAAATTCCTTTGTCCCAGTTTGAAATTCCTACCTACATTTCTATCGGCTGCCGACTACCTGGTTAGGTAAGGGACGTAGTTAACCCCTTAGTCCCTAGGCTGCTGGCTAACCCTCATAGTCATGACAGGGGCTATTCTTGTTTCCCTCCTCACCCCTAATAATCTCCAATGGCTCTCTCCAGCTAACCCAGCTTAGGGTTGCCAGGTGTCCGGTTTTGAACCAGACAGTCCGGTATTTGAGCTTTCTGTCCAGGAAACAAATTAAGAAAATACCGGACACATAAATGTCTGGTATTTTCTAATTAAGTAAGTTTTATTATTATCATGAGTATCAGTACGTAGTTGCATACTGCCTGGCTGGTAGACACGCTCACACTGCGTAGGGGGGGGAGGGGCCGGGGCAGGATGGAATCCCCGAGGACTCGCCTGTGCGCCCCGCCAGGACCGTGAGCGGGATGGGCAGCACCCTGGGATCTGTGTGCGCCCGGGCCAGCCCTGCTCTATGCCAGCCAGTTCCCGCCCCCAGCCAGCCCTGCTCCCCCCAACCCCCTCCCAGCCAGCCCTGCTTCCCGCCAGCTTTCCCTCCCCCACCCCCAATCTCCCCTGGCCAGCCCTGCTCCCCCTGACCTCCTCCCAGCCAGCCCCACTCCTCTCCCAGCCGCCTGCCCCCCGCCCCATCTGAGATCAAGTGTGTCAGGTATTTTTTTTTGAAATCATCTGGTAACCCTAACCCAGCTCCTCTCACTCCACTGACCCTCCAGCCTCTTCACACAACAGTCCATCTTTCAGACTCTTCCAAAGCTCCCTCACCTAGGATTGCAGAAAACAGAGCACCCTTGCCCTGACCCCCTCCCCACCTCTTTCCCATCCCTTCCTTGAGGTCCTGCCTTTCATTCACTCCATCCTCTCTGCCCCCTCCATCGCTCGCTCTCCTTGGCCTCGCATACTTGCTCATTTTTACTACAAGGCCCATGTAGGCATGAGGAGAAGGCCAGGAGCTACAATAGATTGAATGTGGGAGATTGTGATGGGATGGACCAGACCCCAAAGCTCCTTGCTGGAGGCTTGTAGCCTTGCCTCGCATTACCCCAAAAAAGGACAATATAGTAGTCCTCCAAGGAGGCTAGAGTGGCTGCAAAAGAAGTGGCCAATCAGAGGCCAGGAAGGCCCTATAAAAAGTAAAAATGTTCCCCTGCTGGTTTCTGTGCGTTACCATTTCTGTTGTCTGTTTTGTGTCCATTAATCCTTTGTCCTAGAGACTGTCCAGTTTGGCCAATATACATGGGAGAGGGGCAATGGTGGCACTTCATGGCATCCATCACATTGGTGGATGTGCAGTTGTATAAGCCTCTGGTTTAGTGGTGTATGTGATCAGGTCCTGTGATGGTGTTGCTAGTATAGTTTTGTGGATCGAGTTGGCAACGGGGTTTATTGCAGTGGTAGGTTCCTGGGTGAGTGGGTGTGATGGGTGTCTGCTTTTATGTTTTTCTTTAGTATATGAAGTTTCAGTCTAGAAGAAAATTGAAAGTGAACTGCTATTTTTTACTTTAAAAAAGTTGTTCACTCATATTAAAATACCCAAAATATTAAAAATGCAAACTTCTCACTGGAGGAGTGAGAAGTAAGCAAAACAGTCCGAGAAAACCGTCCTCTTTTAAGTGACGTGCTTTTGGGGTGGAGCTGGAGAGACTGGAAATCCGGACTCCTCCTCTCTGAGTCTGGCTCTCTCACTGCCTCCTCTTCCCCTCCTCTCATTTCCTAGCAAAGAGGACTGCGACTGATCTGAAGTCCAAAACATTCTGACTATTGGATTGCAGGCAGCAGAGACTTGAGTGAATCCCCCTGCTGGGACCCGAGTAGGTGAGAAGGAGCTGAGATTGTTCTTCTGTATACATGGGAAGGGCCAGGAGAGAAAAGGGCTGTGTAAATATTTATTAGCTGATTACTTTCGAAAGGCAGAGTTTGTGTTAGAACTGGTCTGCACAAAGCACTGGGCAGCACTCTGCGATGCAATCTTACCCTGGCTGAGGAGGGGAAAGGGGCTGCACTTGGTGTGATTTAGTAGTAAACCAACTCACTTTCACATTTCTGGGATTGTGTGTGTCTCAATCGCTGGGTGACTTCTACATATAAGGGGACTGTTGTTCCCCTCCACCCCCTTGCTAAAATTCAGCAGGGATTTTTGGTTAGTTAACTCCCAGTTTCTAAAGGAAGGGGAAAAGTCTCTGAGAAATCAGGGTCCTGAGACTGACAGCCCCCAGGAACAATGGGAAGAGGCCAGTGCTGCAGGTCAGCCTGATTGACAAGGGTGGGCAGGCCAATGAGGGAGTGAGGAGTCCGGGGAGAGTCCTGTCAAACCTGTGAGCTAAATTTCTTGGGTCAGATTGAGTGGGGCTGAGCTAGGGAGATAACATGGGCCTGAACTGAGAGGAGAGCTACAGCTGGGGCCAGAGCAGCAGCCAGATGCAGCACAATAGAGAGTGGAAGTGGGTGTGGTGAGCAGCAGTGGGAGAACAGGGGGGACCCTGGGTAGAGGCGCATGGGGACTTCACCAGCCAACAGGCCTTGCAAGCCAGGCTGGGGAGGAGCTGATGCTGGGGAGAAAGGTCCTGCCACCCAAAGCAAGCGTCTGACCCACAGCATCCCTGCAGCACAGCCAGGGACTGGGCAGGAGGCTTGTGACGTACAAGGAACAGACTGTGACCTGCCCTGACGTTCCAGGGATGCTGTGTGTGAGGTCTCTGCGCCATAGAGCGGAGGGAGGTGTTTTCCGGTCACTTTTCCTTATTCTCTTTTTAACATTTGATTGTTTAATAAATTGCATTTGCTTTGAACTGTACGTAACCGTAAGTGGGCCAGGGAGGCCTTCAGTGTGAAGAGAGCACCCCGGAGTGGAGACACCCAGCCCCTTCCCTAGGTGACCACAGTAAAGTTAGGGGTGGAGTCTACTGCAGCTCTCAAGGTCAGGGAGGCCTCTGGGTAAAGGAAGAGGGAGCGGGGACTTGGATCCTTTCACTGGCCCATTTCACCTGGATAGTGTAGAAGTCAGGAAAGTTTCTCTCAAGTGGGGGCCATTTCCCCCTCTTACATATGGCCAGGCTGAGTGACAGACAAATGGTTTTGGCCCATTAAGGTGTTTTTTTTCTGACCCAAGAGCAGAACTGACCTGGATGAGCTTGTGCTTCATCAAAAGATTCCCCTGTTGTTGTTCGGGACGATTGCACCAGGAGGGCGATGCTGCTGCTGTCCGTCTGCCCCTTCTTCACTCTGTGCACTTCCTAACTCATGCTACGTGGTTATTAATAGGACTGTTAAAATTCGGTTAAATAGATAATCATGTAACCACTGAAAATCTCAGCAGTTCCATGCTGTGGGCTCTGCAGTATAAAGCTCATTTAAGCTTTTTTTTCAGCGCCTGCAGCAAAGCCTCCCTGGAGGTGGGCTCCTGGGGAGGCGGCTTCCCTGCTGCAACAAAGCCTACTCCCCAGGAGTGGAACAGGCAGCTCTTGCCCGCCAGGCTCCTGGGAAGGAGGTTTCACTGCCCTGCTGAGTGTAACCAATACCATTAACCGATAAGCATCAGCAGCAAGGTTAGGGTAGCATCAGCCTAATGGTTAAATGGTTAGTAAGTTACACTCTAACATCTGTAATTATTAATTATTATTTGTATTTCCAGATCAATTGGGAACCCATGGAGATTGCAATCCTGCATCCATTTTAACAAAGGGGGTGGGTAAAGCAAATGCAACATTAAAATTGTATTTTTACATATATGAATGTCAATAAATCTAAGTTATGATAATAGAATAATGGAGTTACTGTTAAACAGTTCCCAACTTGTCCACGCTGCACTGACATGCAGTGTTTTGGGTAAGTGTCTGGGTGTGCAGATCCCTTGGCTCTGGAGCAGGCCCTTGATGCCATTTTGTATTTCTTAAAACAGGAAGAAGCACAGACTAAGGATTTAGGGCCAAATGTTGGCAATTGTACCCCAAGATGAGGAATACTTTACAAGTAGTTGCATACAATACTGCTCAGTTTGGATAAGGCTACATAATCTGATCACTGAGTAAATGATAGGGAGCTCTAGTCTCCTCTCACTTATTCCAGTGTAAATCTCAGTGAAGTTACATCCGTGTAAAAGTGGGGTGACAAAGTGGAGAATCCAGCCCAGAGAATGATGACTACTTGGTTGCCTTCTGGTCCCTAGCTCTGACACTGGCTCATTGTATGACCTTGGGCAAATCACTTAACCAGAGTTATGCAAAACTTGCTGGTTTCAGTCATAGATTGTGTCAAACTTTTCTCCTGTCATCTCATATCAAACCCTGGTATTTACCATTCAGTTTAGAGTTCATTGAAACACAGAGTGGCAAAGGTGGAGTTCAGAATGACATCCGTAAACATGGTCAAACTCATGGATTGGGCATGGTTTCCCTAGGTTAATCAATACTACAATTACTAAATTCACTTTGCAAAGGTTTGGAATAGCAAGAAGATCTCTGGTATGTTTGGGCAAGATGGGGGATGTTCCTTGCACGTCCAAGGACAAGCAATGAGTTAATAGTCCAATGACTCTTGGCTGGGATGCCATTTCCCTAGGAGTGAGTGATAAATGAATCCAGGTGGAAAATCCTGTTCTTCTACCCAAAGCCAGTTCTCCTCTGTTAGCAGATCAGTGACTTGCTTTCAGGGCAGCCAAATATTACATGACTGTTCAATGTTGATTGTGAAAGCCATCTAGGCGCAGCTTCAGTGATTTGTTGGCACACCACCGTAGACTAGAGTGAGGGGGAGCAGCCCTGCCCGGAAGCCTGCTGGTCTCTCCCTCTCCATCATTCCTTCACCCTGCACTGAGTCAGCACTGGGGGCTTCTGAGTGGCAGGAGCTGATTGGCACTGACTCTAACACCCCCTAAGCTGTGCTGTTTGGACAGTCGGGTGAGAAGAAGCATTGGCATAGCCAGGAATGTCAGTTTGATTAAGACTTCAGCCAAACTTTCCTAAGTTGAGTGCCTATATGTAAGGGGTTTAAATAAGGGTCCTGATATGCAGAGGTGCAGACCACAGCTCCCATTGTCAACTTCAGGAGCATTTGTGGGTGACCAGCACTGCCTGAAAATCAGGTGGCTTTTATTTAGGTGCCTAACTTTGGACCCTCATGTTTGACATTTTACTTCAGTTCTCTACTGCCTGATAAAGGAGGAAAATTTGTTAAATTGCATGTAGGTCCTACAGTATGTCTCCTGGGGATTAAGTCCTTAACTGCAGATAGCTCCATCTGGCTCTCTATCTCTTTATCTAGCTCCAGGGTTTAGACCGCCACCTGGCACCATAGTATCTGAGCATCTTACATGTAAAATCAATAGCCCAGTCTCTAATGCAGTCTTTAGTACTTCTCCCCACCACAATGAATGTCTGAATGGGAAATCTTCATTGCTGCTTGGGCTTATTTTTTGCTTTACCTCTTCCACACTGTGTAATGGGATGAGTTGTGTCAGTAATTTTTTCCATGTCTAAACATTTTTCTCTGGTGAGAATTGATTCTTTTCTTGTCATGTCTTTCTGTTTCAGTGACAAACATCATGATTAAAAATACTCCAAACAGATAAAGAAAATCCCCTTGCCCACCTGCTGAAAAAGGTGTTGTGCCCACAAAGTGCTGGAGGAGCAGAAAGGCAGAAGGCAAAGAGAAGGTGGCGAGCCTGAGATATGTCCACACAGCACTTTGAAGCCTGCAGGAGCAAGCTTCCCTGTCTGAGCTGAGCGATTCAAGCTAGCAGGGTTCATGCAAATGCTCTAGAATTAGCTGCATAGACAGCCCTTCAAAGTTGTGGCTAAGGCACTGAAATCCACCTCCATCCCTGAACTTCAGGGCCTGAGCCCACTTCTATGGGTTTACACAGCTATTTTTAGAGCCCTTCCGACCCACATCTGTCAGACTAGGTGGGGAGGCAAGCTACTGTGGGCTCCAAAATGCTGTGTACACGTTCTCTGGGCTTGTCTACACTCAAACTGCTAGAATGGCACACAAGGTCTCTGCTGTAGCACTTTAGCATAGATACCACCTCTGCCAATGGGAGAGATTTTCCTGTCACTGTAGGTATGTCACCTCGCTGAGAGCTGTGAGCGAGGTTAACAGAAGAATTCTTCCATCATCTTAGTGCTGTCTACACAGAGCCTTAGGTCGGCTTAACTATGCCAGTCGAGGAGGTGGCTTTTTCATACCCCTGCAGAACTTAGCAGGTTAATCTAATTTTCTGCTGTAAAGTAGACCCCAGTGTTTGCCGGGCTGGCCCCTCTTGTAAACAAAGCCCATTTGCTGAGGGCTCCCTGTGGGACAGTTAACTGGTCATGGACAGTCACTTTTCAGTGTTGAACTGCAATGTAATATTCCTTTTCCTTCCCATCAGATAAAGAAAACTGAAGATGAAGCCCTCTGCCACCTATGAACTGCTGGTGGATGGAGTTGGGCAGTGGAATTTTACTGGAGGTTTTGTTCCTTGTGAGCTGTTGCTCACAGGAGATGCTGCGTTCCCGGTGTTGGTAGGCCCTGAGAAGCAGGTACTCGTCGCTGTCTCTCAGTATGGAAGAGGCCGGATGGTGGTCGTTTCTCACGAGGCAATCCTGAATAACGCCAACTTTTCCCAGTTCCTCAGGAACGCTGTGGACTGGCTCAGACCCTCTGTGGAGGCGCAGGTCGGAGTCCATAAGAGCCTGGATCCCCTCTCTCAGCTGCTCCTCAAGTCCAGCACTAATGTGCAGCTGGGCGTGGGGCTCAGTGCCTCCCTGGGGGTTTACTGTACAAATGCCTATGATGACACTCAGACAGAGGAGCTGGTCCAGTTTGTAAAGGGAGGTGGGGGCTTGCTCATTGGTGGTCAGGCCTGGTACTGGGCTAGTCAACATGGGGTGGAGAAGGTGCTGTTCCATTTCCCCTGGGAACCGAGTGACCAGTGTGGCTGGCGTGTACTTCACAGGCAATACAGTGGAGCCAGGGATCTTCAAAGTCTCTGGGAAGATACCAAAGATGCCCTTGATTGTCCGGTGAGTAACACTTACCTTTCTCATTAATGGCTTTGCCCAAGTAAAGTACAGCCATCAGAGATTTACATAAATGCCCAGGAAAGGAGGGGAACCCCTCCATTTCCTGATATCCTCTGAGGGTGCAGGTCATTATCCCAACAGGGAAGCGGGGATCCTTTAGTTAATCAAATCCTCAATGGAAAAAGAGCAGAGATGTTGTGGGTAGTCATTTGGCACTGGGTTAATCTATGGAGTCTGGAAGGACTGCTTCCCACCCAAGAGAGATTATCAGCAGGGCCATGAGAGGGTCATGTCTGTGGGCCCTGAGCACTGACTATCTGGAAGGCTCTTGCAAGCCTACTGCACGTAGGATGAGGTGAGCACTACAAGTTGTTTTTGGACCTGGCTCTTTTCTCAGCTGTGTACTCCAGGACTGTGTGATATTACAGGAACTTTAGATAGAACAGGGAGTGTTATTGGTAGGGTCTCCAGATAGCAAGTATGAAAAATTGGTACAAGGGGGGTAAATAGGTGCCTAAATAAGACAAAGCCGCAAATATCGGGACTAATTAAATTGGGACATCTGGTCATCCCAGGCCTGAGGCATTCATAGTGCCCTAAGCTGTCTGAGGAGGAACCCAATGCATCCCTCAGCTTTGGGGTGCCCTTGCTGCTGCTGCAGCTCCCTTGCCAACAACAGGCAACTAGCTGTTTCCCTAAACAGCTCTCAGGCAAACTGGTCCCTTGAACTCCACCTGAGCCAGGCCCTCTCAGCTCTCAGGACACTGCTTCCTTCAGTCCCCACTCTGTTGGCTGAGTACTGAACTGAGTAACCCAGCATCCCTCACTGAGCACCTCTTTCTCTGCAGCTCAGCTAGGGGGAGGGGAAGGTGCTGAGTACCAAGCCAGCAGATTCATTGCAACACTGTACTGTTTAAAACAGAGTTGCAAGAATTAATTGATTTAATCTGCTGCAAGGAAATTTACATTAGATGATAGGAAAAAACTTTCCAGCCATCAGGATGGTTAAACACAGCAAGAGGCTTTCAAGGGAGGTTGTGGAATCCCCATTCTTAGCGGTTTTTAAGAACAGGCTAGACAAACACCTGTCAGGGATGGGCTAGAGAGGTCCTGCCACAGGGCAGGGAACTGGACTAGATGACCCCTGTAGGTTCCTTCCAGCCCTTCATTTCCATGGTTCTGTGTTTTAAAAATCCAATCAATGAATTTGCCTTAGAAGACAGATACTGAGAATGAATTGTGTTACTTGGATAATGCACCATGCTTCCAGAGTCCCAGTCATCTCCCACTGAAGTCTACGGGAAGTCTCCTGTTGGCTCAGGCAGGAGTTGGATGGGGCTTTTATGTGATGTGATGACACATGAAATGCAGCCATCCTATGGGTGGAGCTTAGACTGTGTGCAGCAGCAGGCTAAGAACAATAGGTGTAAAGCTTTGGGCTTATACCAGAAACCAGACAAGCTCCCAGCTGGCTCCAGAATCCAGGGTATGCCTAGCCATTTACTTCCTGCCCCTGCTCCCAAGTTGTGCCTGGCATAGTTCAGAATCCGGGCTTTTGACTTAAACAAAGTGCAATGGGGTCTTTAATGACCACAACTGTTGCTTTGCTTCCATGATGTGGCCACTTCATTTTGCTGTAGTTGAAGCCACAGCAGTTGTAAGAATATTTTCCCCTCAAATTTTTGTCTCCCCAGTCCCTTCCCCTTCCCACATCTCTTTTCCAATTGGCTCACTGCTTTTGTTGCTCTTTAGATGCTGGGTTTGTTTTGCTACAAAAGTAAAAAATCTTTGTAGTAGGATGCAGAAAGGTGCTCAGGACATAGCTACAAATTAATGCAATTAGGTTATTTATTACAAGTTGCTGATTGCCATCTTCTCACCTGGAGAACATCTGCAATAAGGTGGGTATGAGGCTTTCCTTTTAGGAAACTTATATGGAGATTACCAAAACCAGCGAGAATTCCTTTGGCACCTTAAAGACTAGCCGATTTAGTTGGGCATAAGCTTATGTCCAAATAATCAGTTAGTCTTTAAGGTGTCATAGGACTCGTTTCTGCGGCTAACACAGCTACCCCTCTGATACATGGAGATCATCTTGTTTTGAGAATTTTTACTTAGGATGAAATTCACCCTATTTTGAGAGTTAAAGTAGGGCTTAAATGCTGCTCTCACCTGGTCCTGGCCCTTAGCATAGGAGTAAATTTCATCCATCGCAAATAAAACTGAGCTTTAAGGCCGCAGACATGCCACAGGAATTGGTGCCATATGTGACAAAAGAAGCTGGGGAAAGAAATCAAATGAGGAGCCCTGAGATTTTAACTCCTGCCCTAAGGACAATTGAATATTATTTATTCTCACACTCTAAGCATGGTTTGTTTGTTTGTTTGTTTGTTTGTGTGGAAAATTCAGATGTTCCAAATAGCAGCAGATTCCTCACAAGTGACAAAGAGAAAATGAAGTTTGGTAAAATTGTACAGCAGCACTCCTTAGAACTTTAACTGCAAGAGCATGCAAGGGCAGCAAAGGGTACAATTAATACGTATGAGTGATGCGAAATAGGAGTACTGGGGAGCAGAGGTTAATGGCTAGGAAAAGTGGCTTATACTTTACAGAGATCAGAGCTTTGTTTCAGCTTGAGTCACTGATCTATATATATAGAGAGAGACAGAGGCAGTCATCTCTTCTGAGCAACGGTAGCCGCAATAATTAAGGAAAAGGCACTGGCAAATCTTTCTGGCTGGATTTAGAGGATGCATTTTTGAGATGGTTTAGGCATGTTATGCCTCTGCTATAATGGTTTTGCCAACCCCGCCGGGGGTTCAGAAATCTTGAGTCAGGCCAGAGGAAATTGGCTTAGAAATCAGAGTTAAAACAGCCCAAAACACAAAGTAAAGATGGGGTTCTTTTTCTTTGGTCTCCTGGGTTCCGAGCTTCTTGATCACACTTGACACATGCTTTCAAGCTCTTCTTTTCAAGCTCTTCTTTGTCCCTGGTATCCGTCATGATCCTGTGATTTATACAGGATATCAGTATTGGGCCTAAGCAGGATGCCCCTTGATTTTGCAGGCACGGGGCTAATCTCAGCCAGGATGCAGAGCTTCTCCTCAGTGGTGTGTCGGAACTGGATATAGTGACGGGCGGGGTGCCCTCCCCACTGCTGGTGCATGGGGTGCTGGCCTTCCCCCTTGGCCTGGACAGCTCCCATCGTTGCTTCCTTGCTGCAGCGCACTATGGCCGAGGCCGGGTGGTGGTGGCATCTCACGAGGGCCAGCTGTGTGCCCCGAAGCTGGCAGCATTCCTGCACAATGCTGTACGCTGGCTGGACGCTGGGAGGCAGGGGCTGGTTGGGGTTGCTGACCACCTGAAGGGGCTGTGCTCCCTGCTGTCCCAGGAGGGGTGGAACCACCGGGTATCGGGGCTGACCAGCGACATGAGCGTCTACTGCTGCTCTTCTCACAGCGGCCACGAGGCAGAGAAGATCCACACCTTTGTGGCGGAGGGGGGAGGGCTGCTGATTGGGGGGCAGGCCTGGTACTGGGCCTGCCAGAATCAAGGCCAAGCTGCTGTTGCTGGATACCCTGGCAACAAAATCCTCAATCCCTTTGGGATCAGCATCCTGGGCATGAGCATGAAGGCAGATAAATACCCAGTGCTGCTTCCGGAAGAGCTTCTCCGTCGCTACCACTTCCGCCAGGCACTCTCCCTCTTCCAGAGGCATGTGGACAAGGAGGAGGCCCTCGGAGTCCCCTTGGCAAATTGGCTGCAGAGGCTGGTGCAAGACTGTTCTGCCTTCCTGAGGATCCCCGCTGAAGACTGCCCCGCATACTCCTCGTTCCACCGCATTCTGCGCAAAGTGCTGCGCAGAGGTGGGATCCCGCAGGTCAGCAAGAAGAACCCAATCAAGAGCAACTCCAAGGAGGCAGCCCTGCTGTGCCTGGCAACACAGCTCTCCCAGACCATGATGGACTGTTCTGTTCTGGTGCAGAAACCCGACGATGGGGTCTGCATGCTCCCGTCCCCCTCTCCTATCACCCTGGAAATCGATGGCACAAATGCAGGTGAGAGGAGCATAATTTCCACTTCCCCCATGTAGAATCACATGGAAAACGTGACTGCAGTCTCTCTCTCACACACCCATGCGCTCCCACGTTGCTGAGATGGCACTTTAACACCAACTGCATGCTTTCTCACATGCCCATAGCACGTAACCCCATTCCACCAGACAGACGGGTTTGGTGTCAGACAGGGGTGTTTGCACGTGATTTTGGGGAACTGCATGAGTGCACTGTGCGTGGTGCCATGTTAGAAGTGAGAGAGCTGGGGAGTTGCAGTCTGTGAGTGTGTGATGTGTGGGTTGTAAGGAGTGTGAGTTGTGCTTCCTAGAGGTGTGAGTGGTGGCTTAGTTGGCAATTGCATAAGGGGTTTTTTGGGGCCAGATGGGAAGACTTTATTCACACCATTGCACAGTTACTTGCACAAGTAATCCAGTTACTCTCAGTGAAGTGGGGTCGATAAAATCTGGCCCTTAGGGCTATGTCTACACTGCACGCTTAACTCAAAATAAGATACGTAATTTGTGCTACGTAAATTGTGTAGCTTATTTTGAGTTTATTTCAAAATAAAGTGCTATTTCGAGCATCCCTTAACCCTCGTGGAATGAGGGTTACTGGGATGCCAAAATAGCGCGCCGGTTCTTTGGAAAAATATTTCAAAATAACGGGTGGCTTGTGAAGACGTTGGGGTAGCTATTTCGGGATACCTCTGGTATCCCAAAATAACTTTGATGTGAAGACATACCTTAAGAGTCCTGCTGAAGTACACTTGAATAACCTTAACTGCAAGGTAAGAGAGGGTTTCTGCTAGAGCAATATAAAGAGCTCTGTGAATTCAGCTGCTTATCACAGCTTTACCATCTCTGCTGGGCAGCTGATGCTTGCAGCTCACTAGGGTGGCTGTCCAGAAACAAGTCCTGCTGCAGTGAAATCCAGGGTACCCATGCTTTAGTTAGGGCTAGAAAGAACAAGTCCTTTATGTTAAAATGTCTTCTGTGTTCAGCCAAGCAACACATTGCCAGCAGGTCTGGTAACAAACAGGCCAATTCTGAGAGTTTGGAGCAAGAAAAAAATATTGGATTCTTTCTTAGCATTCTGGAAACCCCAAACTGCACGACTCTAGCCAAGCAAATGGGCAGGGGCTGAGAGTGCCCAGTAAGGCTCAGGTTGTCAAGGGTATTTTGGTGTCTAACTCCTATTATTTTCACTGTGAGTTAGGTGCTTGCATGCCTTTGAAGACCTGATCCAAAGTGCCCTGTAATCAAGCCTTCTGCCATTCCCTACAGGTGGAGCAGCATGGCTGAGTACAGGACTTTACCTACCTGATGGGAACACAGCAGTGATAACTTTTCCTTGCATGGCGATCAGTGCTGGTCTGCAGGTGATTTCTGTTACCCTGGTTGACGTGTCAGGGACCTACACAAACGAGATGAGCTGAAACTGTCCTCAAGAATCGTTCTCTGTTATGCCTAGCCCTGCTCCTTTCTCATTCCTTATCCTCTGCTGCCATTTGCTCGCTGTTTCATGCCATCACATTTTAAAAAATCGGTTCCTCTGCCCTCTCTCTTGACTGTCATATTCCTCCCCATTTTGCCTCGCTGGTTAGAGTATTTCACAGTTCTCGCTGCTCCTTGGGGTGCTGTGCTCTGCACTGTGCGTCTACTTCATGATAGCAGTGCACAGAAGTCGGGGAGAGGATCAGGCAGCCACTGACGCTGCTCCAGGACCTTGTGCTGTAATAAATTGCAGTGCAGACATCAGTGCGCTATGTTACTGGAGTCTGAGACTGTTTCAGTGTTTCTGGAGATGCCAGAGGCAGCAGACAGTCAGCATCCCCCCCCATCTATTGCACTTTCTCCAGCTTGCTTCTGCTTTGCTCTCAAGAGACAGGGGCATTTGGTCACTATGACCGTGTCAATCCGTGGCCTCTGTGCTGAGGTTCTGATGAGGGAGGCATTCCAGCCTGGGTCCCCAAAGGTGCCAAACACCTAGTGACAGCAATCAAGTCACCTGAAATACCTTGAAGGACCTTAGCCTCAGTGCTGGGGAGGCAGGTGGCTTTGTGAGGGGCATAGCTGCCCTGATAACTGCACTGAGCTCTAAGAACCTGCTTCCCGTGCAGCAGTCAGACAGCAACTGCTTTTGGGCAGCTCAGGGCAGGGCTGCAATCAGTGCCCTGCAGCTGTGTGAGCGCTATGACAGGCAGGCCTTAAGAGGGGGTGGAGAGGTTGCAATTGGGAGACTGGAGTGCCTGACCCTGCTCTTCTGGCCCTTCTATTCCCCAGGTGCAGATCGGGTGTCACTCGGATGACCTCACTGCTGCAAGGGAGCTGAAACGGCCCCCCATGGTGATACACAAGTGCCAGGTCAGCTGCCAGAAGCAGTCAGTCTCCTGCCTCTGGGGCGGCCTCATTTACATCATCGTGCCAGGAGGAAGCCGCCTGGGCAAAGTATCCATCACAGTGGAAGGGGCAGTCACGGTTCCCTACTTCCGACTGGGTAGGTGTTTATCCCATGGGGCCTGTCCCAGAGTCCCCCCTCCAAGCGCTGCGCAGGGATACCCAAACCAAAATGCGCAGCTTTACATAAGACTGGGATCCAACACTTACAATCCAGATTGACTGACTGAAAAACAACAAACTGCGACGGTCATTTTTTCCTTTTTTTTTTTTAAACTTTGCTGAAAATTGTCAAAACTTTGTATTGCCCTTTTGAAAGATTTCTGCCAGCCCTAGGTTAGCATTAAACAGACCTGCCCTTTCCTTATTCCTCTCCTCTCCTGCCCCTGTGTGGCAATTTCATGTCACTACAATTGGAATCAACAACTGCTCCTTTAATGTGTCTGCTGCATTTCCCACCACTCTTCTCTTTAGTGGCTTACAAAACTGCTTTTTCCTCCATCAGTCCAAACCCCAAACCAGTAGGTTGCGATTTGACGCCTGCTGATCTCGCGCTCACTGAAGGAGAAGTCACTTAGGGAAATGTGGACAGTGACTCTGGTGTCCCCTGTGAATCGCCCTGTACTGATTTGGTCTTGTTGTGGGAATGAAATGGGTTTGGGGGGTGTGTCCATTTTTCACAGCTGGGTATTTGCTATTTAAATACATGATGGGAAAATCAGTGCTAGATGTGGATGCAAAGAACAGTGGTTCATGTAAAGGTAGGAGATAATCCGAGGTGAAAGTAGGCTGGTGGGGTGCATCAGATTCTGGACCAGCCCACATACAGCTGACTTTTTGCTCCTCCTTGTTGGTGGCCATGCTAGTAGAGTCTGGTAGCGTTGCCATGGCAGCACCTTAACGTCCCTGCTCCTGCAGCGCTTCCAGACCCTATTGGCCGGGCAACCAATGTGGGAAGCTAAAAGGACAGCTGCCCCAGGGCCCAGAAATTTAAAAGGGCCTGGGGCTCCCAGCCATTCGGCAGCATCTGGGATTCCCAGGGTCCCAGCCTTCTGGCTATGAAGGACTGGTGGGAGGGGTCTACCCCAGCCATGCCCCTTGGGCCCAGAGCCAACCTCCTGCTAAGGATACTAGGCCCAGTGCAGGGTGCGCTAGTAAGTCCTGGTATCTAATTTCACTCCTGGAGATAATAACTAGACAGGAGGCTCAGCAGCGAAATGAGCCAGGATGATCTTGCACTTAAGCCTGAGAAGTGGAAAATTTGAGTACTGTCCTTGGCTCTGCCAGAGCTTTACTGTGTGACCCTGGGCAAGTCACTTAATCACTCTGTGCCTCAGTTTCAAGGGAGAACAGGCAGAAGGGATGGATCAGTCGATGATTACCTGTTTTGTTCATTCCCTCTGGGGCCTTGACATTGGTCACTGTTGGGAATCAGGATACCGGGCTAGCTAGACTGTTGTTTGACCCAGCATGGCCGTTCTTATGCTACTATTGGGGGTAGGAGGATAATGATACATTTTAGGAGCATTGTGAGGATTGAATGATTAATGCACTTGAAAGTGTGAAGTGCTCTATACATGCCAAGGACTGCTGTCCTTCCTGAGAGGAGCTCAGGGTGAAGTTGCACATTTGCAGTCCATACTCAGGGCGTGTAACTGGGAGACTGGGGTACGTTTAATGTGTTTTCCATGTTGTTACAGGAGAGACCTGTAAATGCCAGTGGCTGGCCAGCATCCGGCACTACCCTGCTCCTTGGGCCGAGCTAGCTACTGAGAACATTATCCTGACGGTGCCAGCTGACAGCATCCGCCATATAGAGAACCCAGAGCCTCTTCTGACCCTCTGGGACCAGATCATGCTGGCTATAGCTGAGTTGGCAGCAGCCCCCGCGAAGTTCCCACGGCCAGAGAGGATTGTAACAGACGTCCAGATCTCAGCTGGTGGGTCTATGGCTATGTGGTCCGAGCAGGGTTTCCAAAAGAAGTGGCCTTAGGCAGCAACTTAATTCATTCAATACTTTTGTGTTAAACTAAAAGTTCAGACAAATACAGTGAGTCAAATAAATGTGCAGAATTGCACGTTTCTAGTCCCTCCCAGTGCTTCTCGGTGTCCATCAGGGTGTCCAGAACGGATCTGCTGAGGCAGAGTTCTGTTTGGCTTTGACGAGTGACTGTGACCCTGTTCTTACCGGGCAGTTCTGCTCCCTGGGCTTGGTCAGAGTCAGAGCTGCTGACACTAGTGCTCAGCTACATAGTTGTTACTACAGTGCAGCTTGGCGCGAGCGCTCTGGAGTCTGTTTCCCCCATCTGTCTCAGCAACAGGATTGTGTGTTAAATGTCAGCAATGGGGCCTTCCCGTTACACCTGCCAACCTACTGAAAATAAGGTTCAGCAGCAATGTCACCGAGAGAAGAATTTTTTTTTTTGGCCTCTTTCTGGTGTTGATCTCTTGCCAAATGTTGCTGGGGGCCATTAAACAGCTTTGCGCTCCTCCCAAGAGGTGATAGAGCATGAAAGGAAGCGATTCCTAAAATGCAGATATAAGGGGTGTGTGTGGTTTGTGAAGTGCTTCAGGACCCGTCCAGAAGACACATTGTCCAGGGCTCTCAGAACTAGACCTCAGTCTTCCTGCTCTGCTACAGACTTTGTGTGACTGTGGGCAAGTCACTTAGACCACATGGCAGTCACAGGGTATGATTGCAGCTCGTGCAGACATACCCGCACGATCATTCATCTACCTCGCTCAGGTACTGAAGCTGCAAGCAGTACAGACATTAGTGTAGGCTTTGTGCAAGCAATAAGCTGGAGTCAAGAGCCAGCTTGTGAAGCCTGCAGCAAAGCACGTTGTGGTGCAGCCTCATAGTGCCAGTACCTGCCCTAGGGAGATCCCAGCTTGCTAGGGTATGCTCACATAAGCTGCAGCGGCGTGCTGCGACTGCAGTGCAGTTTCTGTGTCTGAATTCCCATCCATACAACGGGGATCACAGTCCAGTCCTGCCTCATGGGGTGTGGTGCAGAGAAAAACATTAGCGGGGGTTGGGGGCTCCTATAAATATCTGACCTATGTTAAAGGTGCTAGGGATATGGGCAGGACCTGCAATTTAAAATAATCGCATCCACAGTGATCAAATGCACCACAAGCATAAGACTGGCCATACTGTGTGAGATCAAAGGTCCACCTAGCCCAGTGTCCTATCTGCCGACAGTGGCCAAGGCCAAGTGCATGTCTAAGAGATTGGTCTGGGGGTGAGCTCTCACACTGGCTGTGGTACCATGTCTTCCCTCCAGGCTGGATGCATTCTGGCTACCCCATCATGGGCCATCTGGAGTCGGTGGAGGAAATGGTGAACGTGGAACACATGCGAGCCACCGGCCTGTGGGGTCCCATCCATGAGCTTGGGCACAACCAGCAGCGGGCAGGCTGGGAATTCCCCCCTCACACCACTGAGGCCACCTGCAACCTGTGGTCCGTCTATGTGCATGAGAAGGTGCTGGGGATCCCCAGGGACCGGGCCCACCCAGCCCTCCAGCCGCACTGTCGGAAGGAGAGGATAACAGCTTATGTGAAGGAAGGGGCTCAGCTGAAGGACTGGAGCGTGTGGACTGCACTGGAGACATACTTGCAGGTAACCAAGGGAAACACGGAGTTGGAGATGGAGGGTTTTCATTGCACTTGGTGGAAACACCTTCAGGGTGGAGTCTGCAGCTCATGCAAACATTGGTCAAGAGCTTAGGTCTGTAAAACACCTGCAGGCACATGGATGGACCAGTCTGCCCTAGTGTTTCTCCAGGCCCTCCCTCTGCTGCAGGACTTTGGCAGACAGCATTGGCTGCTTTCCCTTGGTGGGCAGGATAACGGGAGCTTTTGCTCTGGTTCTTTGCATGTTACGCTCTATGGGTGGTAAGCACCTAACTACCTTTGAGGACATGGGCCTAGTTTGTGTGTACCATCAGTGAGATGGGCTAGCACCGCTGTCCTCCTTCTCAGGGCAGAGTGAGGAGAGAGACACGATGATTGTGAGGTGCTCAGTTACTAGGGGAGTGGGAGCCAGATCATATTGTGGGTAGATAAGAGTGGAGGAGCGGCAGAAGAGTTGCCTTTCCCTTCTCCCTCACCACACCTAGAGTGGCCTGAAAAGGAGCCAGTGGTTGGACTGGGGGGGGAGCAGTGCTGGCAGGTCTTCCACAGCTGGGCGAGGAACATAAGCCAGTGTCCTTTGCAGAAGCTGGAGTCTGGCCTAGGTAAGAGCAGCTTAGGTAGTGGGGGCAGCTGTGGGGAGCCATGGACCCTCCATCCACCTGGGGTGGGGAGGACATGAGAGCAGCCCCAGCCAGTGTTTTCACCCCTTCCCTAGGACAGATGGAGGGTCTGCAGCTCTCCACAGCTGCCTGGGTGTCTCTTAACATGGCTTGGCTGTGGCCCTTCAGCACCCAAGGCCCCACCCCCAGATCTGGCCAGAAACTGGATCTGAGTTGGGATGAGGGCTACTAGGTGTCTGGTTTTTTTACTGGAATACAGGATCGAAAGGGGACATGCCAACTAGGCCTTTATAATTGTGGTTGGCGGCGCAGCAGGATCCCGGGGCTAAGGCAGGATCCGGTCCCTCCCTGCATAGGCTCCACACGGCTCCTGGATGGAGAGGTTCCATGGACCCCCCTCCAGCTCCACAGCTCCCATTGGCCAGGAACTGTGACCAATAGGAGGTGTGGGCGCAAGGGTGGTGCGTGAACACTCCCTCTGTGGCTGCCTGTGTGTCTAGGGGCCACAGGGGCCGGACGGCCACTTCCAGGGAGCCACAGTAAGTGCTGCTAGGACCAGACCCCAATCCTGAAGTCCCTGCCTGCACCCCAAACCCCTCATGCTTGGCCCAACCCCAGAGCCTGCAACTCCAGCTGGACCCTGCCCCCCCAAGCTCCTGCCCCAGCCCTGTGAAAGTGAGTGAGGGTGGGGGGACTGAGCCATAGTGGGAGGGGGGATGGAGCAAGTGTGGGGGCCAAGCACATAGAAGGGAACCCAGGCTTCCTGGTGTGGGTCAGTTTCCAGCTTGTCCAGAGGGGCAGGACCTTGGGGGGAGGGGGAGGCAGTGGCAGGCCATGGAGGGGGGGTGGGGCCTCCTGGACCCCTCTTCCCAATTTTAGGAAGAATCCATCATCCCTGTCCTGAGGCTCTCATTTGTTGAGGTTCCTTGCCTTTGTGAGGAGGAGTTGGAGTCAGGGCCCACGCATAGCACTCCTTATATGAAAACCTAGGACTTGTCATGCTGATCAGAGCTGAGGTCCCTCATGTGTGGTGTCCTGTCTCTGACCAGGGCCTCCCCAGATGCTGCAGAGGATGGTGTAACACCCCCTCCCCCATCATTTATTGCCGTTATTTGTATAGTGCCCAGGAGGTGCCTTACACATATATGAAAAGAAACGTCTGGGCCCCAAAGACCTATCTGTCTCTTTACCTTTACCTGGGCAGGGTCTGTTTAGGAGAGGATATGACATGCTTTCTGTATGATCCCTGCTATCACCCAAGGATGTGAAATTGCGGTTACCAAGCTAATTGTATAGTTGATACAATTTATCACAGCTCGTGTCGGTTCTGGGAGCAACCTGCGCTGTGGCTCTGCATTTTAAATGTAGTAAGAGCTGCCGGGCTCTTCCTACATTTAAAATCCAGAGGCGCAGCATCCCGGACCAGCGTGAGCCAGGACTGCTTGGTCCCAGCTCGTGCTGAGTGCAGCGGCCTCAGTTCACAGTGGACAGCCCTGGCTGCCAGGAACAGGAGCTGCTTGGCGGCAGCAGCCCCTGCCTGTGTGGGGCGGGGAGAGCTCCTCACTGTGACCCCAGCGGACAGGGGCTGCTTCACAGCAGCCTCCCTTATTTCTGCCCCCTGCTGCCTCTGATAGAGGCAGTGGGGGAGAGGGAAGGCAGCACCCTGGAGACGGTGCTGGGGCTTTTAAGCTAGCTCCCCCCAGCACTGGCTCCTGTTCCCCCACCCTGCTGCTGCAGGGGGCAGGGGAGGCAGAGGCACAGCCAGGAAACAGCACGAGAGGAGACAGAAGCAGTCCCTGTTCGCCCCATGCTCCCTGCGGCGCTTTTGCTTTTGAAATGTAACAAAAGCCCTGTGGGGCTCTTGCTGCATTTTAAAGGCTGAAGCCCCCCAGTGGGAACCAGCATGAGTGGGGACTGCTTCAGTCCCCTCTCGCACCTTTCCCTGCTGTGCCTCTGCCTCCCGTGCCCCCACAGAGACAGTGGAGGGGGGGAACTGGCTTTTAAGCCCACTTCCCCGTCACCCGTGCCTACTTCTCCCGGCCCTTGCTGCCTCTCTCTGATAGAGGCAGCAAGTGGGGGGGGAGTGACTGGTCGAGTCACTACACCACTATCTGATAAGCTTATGCTTATCGGATAGGTGACTAGTCACTTACATCCCTACTGTCATCTCTAATTTAACCTAATCTTGATCATTTACCCAGCCCATGCCTGATCACCCTTTGCTTTGAGTTAATTACTCAATCATTTTTATTTTTGAAAACAAGCCCCCAAATTCCCATTCCATGCCAAGGTATTCCCCATCTAATTCTGCCTTCCTTTCCTCTCTCTATCATCCGTTATCCCCCTACACCCAGCCTTCGTATTGCCTTCCTCTGACAGTCCTCTCCTTCCCTGGCGCAAATCACCTTCCATTGTACCTATTAGCAGTGGGCCCAGAAGGCTGCAATAGGTTTCTAGGGCTAGGAAGCCAGGTCACTGCTGCTCCCACCGCAGCTTGGACGGAGGATGTTTCTTCCTGTCCAGAGCACATTGTCTTATGCCCTGAAGTACGAGGATTTGTCACCCTTATAAGTTTTTCTCTTGCCTAAAGTATCTGCAGGTAACATTTTTAAATTAAAGCTTCTGCCACGGTGGAATAATGCATGCCTGTGAAGTGAGAAGCACACATAATCACAGAGGTTCCATTTAGATCAGCAAAGGGTTCCTCCTTCATATTCATGAGGTGTTCATTAATATTGCTGATTGCATTTTGGGATCAAGTGCAATGTCTCATGTTACGGTCTGGGACCAATATGATATTTTTAACCCTCTTCCTTCTTGCTTCTCAGCTGCAAGAGGGCTTTGGCTGGGAACCGTTCATCCTCCTCTTCTCTGAATACCAGGCAATGCCCAATATCCCCCAGGACAACCCCGCCAAGATGAACCTGTGGGCAGAGAAGTTCTCTCGTCAGGTGAAAAAGAATCTGGCTCCTTTCTTTCTGGCCTGGGGATGGCCTATCAAGGAAGAAGTCTCCTTGGAACTGGCTTCTCTACCGAACTGGGAGGAGAGTCCAATGAAGCTGTATAGACCTGAGAAGAAATAAAATCAGGGCACGTACAGGAAACCCTTGCGTTACAACGGACCGACTTGCGACCCCCCGCACTTATGACCATTTTTGTAAGCCGACTTATGTCCTCAGCCCGCATTGTCAACGAGGGTTCAAGTTACAATGCCCCTGACTTGCGACGCTTCCCCAGGAATTGATTGCATCGCAAGTCGGGGGCTGCCTGTAGTCTAAAAAAGGAATCCAACAGCTTCTTACATTTTCTTAAGATGTACCACAATTTGCATTAGTTTAGATCAATGGTTCCCAACCTTTTTTATGCCGGGGACCGGCAAATCCATTCACAAACCTTTGGCAGACCGGTAACATTTTATTTGCATATTTACATATTCATTATGCAAATAATGAATATGGAAATCCAATGTTACCTGACCACCTAGCCCCAATCCAGCCCCTTGTTCCCCAGTGCCTAACACCCTTTGACCCGCACCCCTACACCCCATGCCCTTTGACCCTTTAACCTCTGACCCTTACAGCCCATGCCAACACCCTCTTGCCCTGTGACCCCACTATGCCCTCACCCAACACCTATTTGGCCCCCCACCCCAACACTCCCCAGAGCGAGGCTGCCCACCCTAAGGAGTGTGGCTGTTACTGCCATGTGGAAAGGGGAAGTGGCTATTGGCAGCGCACGCACTCCCGCCTCTTTTGTGACCCTTCCCTTCCCCAAGCGCGTCTTGTGCCCTCATGGGTAGAGGGTGGGGAGCATGGAGCCCCAACTGGGCTGCCATTACAGAGGGGGGAGGAAGGAGAGAGGCGCCTCCTCCTCTGCTTCCTCCTGCTGCCACCACAGCGCTGCCACCAGCAAAAGTGGTCACACGGGCAGAACACGGAGCCCTGACTGGCTGCCATTACCAAGGAGGAGGGAGGTGCCTCCTCCTCCTGCCGCCACCTCAGGCCTAGTGCTACCGATGGCAAAAGCGGGCAGGGGGAGGGGCTGTTGGCAGTGCACATGCTCCCTCTTCCTTCACACGCCCTCCGTCTCCAAGCATGGAGGAGGGAGGGAGGCACCTCCTGTTCCGCTTCCTCTTGCCATGCCTCAACCACCATGGCTGCCAGAGCTGAGCCGCTGCGAACAGCTGGCTTGAGTTTCCGCAGCTGCCATGGCCCAGCAGGCAGCGGTCCACGGCCCAACGGTTGGGAACCGCTGGTCTAGGTAACTTACTGCTGTCTCAGTGCAGTGGGGTGGTCAAGATGACATCTCAAGGTCTCTTCCACCCAAACGTTTCCATGATCATGCCAGCACACTGACTGATTCTGATTTTATACCCACAACCTTTGTCCTTTACTGGATGGTGGGACATATTCTTGCTATGCCCTGAATTCTATAGTTTGTTACTCTCACTGTGTGAAGTTCCCCGTGTCTGCAAACATCTAAATGACACTTAACTTCCACGTAAACCCTAGTTTGAGGACTTAGAGCATAGGCTTTGTGCCAACCCTCTGCCTAGGAGTGAATTTTCATTCTTACTGTGCTTACTTCCTGCATAACGTGTCTCACCATGCTGATGGGTGGAGTAATCATGGGGTTCAAGGATTACACAGAAGAGATCCATATCCTTAATGCTAACAATGGCAAAGGCAATATTGATGTCTAGTTTATTGTTTTTAATGTAAGTACCACTAGACCTTCAGTATACATTTCATTGGTCTTAGTTCTTTTTAAGACTGTATTTCTCTAATACTAAGTAAGATTCCACACCCACAGTCAGAAAACCGAATAATCTCATATGTTTTTACAATGCCCATTTATCTGAAATCCCAGATACTCCTAACTCCTTTCCACTGTGCCTTGCTGAGTTTCATTTTTCTTCTGGCTTGGATGAATTCCTGATTTTTCTGGGATATCTTCTTGGCAGTGCGTTGGCTTAGATTTCTGTGTCATGTTCCAAAGTTACTTTCTATTCTTTTTCTTCCAGACTGATATGAGGTGTTCTTCCAGTAGACCATTACCCCTCGTTCTCCATGCAAGAATTCAGCCACTGAAATCGTACGTTGGCCTTGTTTTTAAGACTCAAAATGTAATTTAAATGGTGTCTAGATTTTTGTGCTGGCTCTACATAAAGGGATAAATTTCACTCTTTGTGAGTTAATAAGCAGAAAACAAGAAATGAATGGATATAAACAAATTGCTCACAATTCTGCCAGTTGTATTATAGGACTTTCTTGCTTAAGATGGGATTATTTATTTTTCCTCACCAAAATGAGCTTGAAAATCCAAAATAGAACAGAGCCACATTTTTAGCTGATATGAATCAGTGTAACTGTTCATTTCAATGGGGCTATGACAAATTATGCCAACTGAGGGTCTGACTTGAAGTGTTTGGAGACATACTTGGATGAAATCCAAATTTAAACTGACCAATGTCATTCTACCCAAAGAGAGAGATCAGTTTTTTAACGAAAATATGCTATACTGCAAAGTGGGGATAATTCTGAGTAATATTGGCATATCAGGGAGTTGAACACTGAAGTTCAAAGATGCTTTGCTGAGCACTCCCAAGTGCAGGACTGGGCCTTTGTCATGAAAGCAGGAAGCCAAATCAGTAATTGCAGCAACAAAACAAGAAAATGTTGGGGTAGCAGCCGGTCTCAAATAACAAACAAACATTTTATAGCTACTATGAAACATTACGTTAGGGAGTAGGATCAGACCAAATCAACGTGCTGTCCAGAAGAAGTCTGCATTCCTGCTGAGAATAGCCCTTTAAGGAATTGAAATGGACAAAATAAAATTGAGCTGGAGGCTCCATTAACTTCAGACTAAATAAAGCCAGTGACTAAAGACCTTACCCTTCCAATAAACTCCGCGAACCAATACTTTCACTTATGAGCTGTTCAAATTAAATATAGATTTACTGGCTTCATTCGTACAGTCAGCTTGACTTTGTTGAAAGATTACTTGCTAGTGTCTGTGTTCTTGGTATGTATTCCCTTGCTACCAAAGCAAACAAACCCTCTTGATACTGGCAAATCAAGGTTGATTTTACTTCCACAGTATAATTCAGAGTCTAGCCAGTACACTTGCTGACAGATGACAAAATGTATAGGCACGCTAATTCTTCAACACCAGGGCATGTAAAACAAAAAATCCTTGAGACCAACAACACTGGAACTCTTATTAGATTCTTTCCTAGCAATTTTTGGCTAGAAGCAAATTACACCTAAGCAAGGCTTTTCTCCTTAGTGGTTGTAAAGCATTTGATAGCATTGAATGAACTACTGCTTTAATAATAGTTCTAAGCTCTGTACCATAAACCTCAGGTATCCATAGCCTCAGATTCTGCTCATTCAGGTGAATCTAAAATAAGGCAAAATTCCCCCATTTTCCAGTTGATTATTCCAGTCCTTGGACTTCTGGCAAGAGCCATAGAAAAGAATCCTCAAATTTAAGGTTTAGTAGATGAAAGAGTTTGCAGATTACATTATCATACCAATCATCGGATATTTTAATACTTTATACGTATATCAGCCATTTCCCGAGTCCTTCATGGCAGGGGGCTGGTGATGTGGAGGGTGCAGGACTTAGGGCAAGGCCTTGGGAATATGGTGTGTGTGTGTGTGTGTGTGTGTGTGAGAGAGAGTGAGGGTTGGGAGTTGGAGAGGGGCTCATAGTGGCGGGGATATCCTATCAGGCATAGGCCTTTTCTCTCCCCCCAGTTCCCTTCCTGACTGCATCTTTTCTCCTCCCCTCAAGTGCTGCAGCCAAGGCCTGAGAGAGGCAAAGAAAGGATTTGGGGCAGGGGAGCTACTTACCCAGTGTGTTGTCAGGCAATATGGTGGAGCCCCAGCCCTGAGGGCCATTCCCTTGTTGGTACGGCTGCCCCCGTGGACATTCTGGAGCAGTGTTTCCCAATTGGGAAGTGAAAGTAAGGGTTCCGTGAGAACTCAGCACTCCTCCACTCCTTCTTAAAGAGACAGAGCCTTTTTGCATTGGGGCTCGGCAGGTCTTTTTTTTTTCCCCCTGGCAAATTTTATCCTGGCAACCCTAGGGGTTTCTTGAAATTCTTTCAAGCAGAAAAGGGTTCTGTGGCCAAATATAATTGGGAAACACTGCTCTGGAGGATAGTTTTCCCCTGCAAACTCACTGCTCCTAGTAGACAGCCTCTCATATTGCGTCCCTCCAAAGAGCATCCCCTCCCTTTGCATGTTACAGAAAACAGTCCCTTTCTTGGGACTTCTGGTTGTCCTGGCACAGCCAAACACTGATCTTGCTTTAACTTGGGAGAAGAGGAAGCTGCATACCAAATTTGGTGGCCCTAGATCTTATAATTTAGGAGGAATTCTTGAACAAATGGACTCGCAGACAGACACACAGATGCACTCATATATATGTTAATTTAAAGTTTCTTTCCATCTCTAAATCTACATAATTTATATTATTATGGAAAAGCTACATCTGAATGGACCCCTTAAACCAACTTGCGACTCTAGTTGCTGCCCCATCTGCCTGTTCCCATTCATCTCTAAGTTCATTGAACATGCGGTTTATAACTCCTGTCTGGTGTTCCTCTCCTCCAATTCCCTCCTAGTCCCTCTCCAGAATGACTTCTGGCCCTTGTGCGCCAATGAAATTGCTTTCATGAAAGTCCTGAATGACTCCTTCCTAGCCAAAGCAGAGATCCACCCCATCCTTAACCCCTTGACCTGTTAGCTGCCTTTGACACCATCAACCGTGCTTTTGTCCTCCTTTGGCTTCTGTGACTCTGTTTTCTCTAATTGCCTTTGTACTATCCTCTTTTGCCCTCCAGCTTTCTATGAAGGTTCCCCAGAGCTCTGTCCTTGGTCTCCTCTTCTCCTTCTCCTTACCTCTGGCAATCCCACCTTCAGATACAATTTTAACTACCAAATGTGTGCTGATGACACATAGATCTGCCTGTCAACTCCAGTCCTGTCTCTTCTCCAGGCTAAAGTTTTGGCCTGTCTCGCTGACCTCATTGATCTCTAGTTGTCAACTGAAGATCAACATGGTTAAAACAGAGCTCCTCATTCATATATCCCCAAGCAGCCCATCCCACGCCTCCTTTCTCAATCCCTGTGGACAACACCATTCTGCCTGTAACCCAGGCTCGTAGCCTGGGTATCATTTTCTACTTAGACCTCTCAGTAACAGTAAGTCCTTACATCCAGGCTATGGATAAATCTTGCCAATTCTTTCTGCAAAGTATCTCTAAGATATGGTCTTTCCCAATCATCCACACATTTCTGATCATCTTGTGTCTCTGTTACTGCAATAGCCTCTCTGGCCTGACAAATACCGTCTGGCCCCATTTGTTTCCATTCAGAATCGTGCTGACACAATCCTTCCCTAGCCTGAGTTTGACCACGGCATCCTTCTCTTTGCATCCCTCTCCTAGCAGCTATCACATCAAACAGAAGCTGATTGTCTTTATTTTCTAGGCCCTTTATGGCTTAGCCCTACCCTACCTGTTATCTCTCGTTCACTATCAAAATATCAGCTCCCACCTCTGATTGGTCCATGATTCCATCCTCCATCACTCCGTTGTTATTTCAAACAAGCACTTTTGTGCTTTTTCCCATGCTGCCCCTCGTGTTTGGGAGGAGCTCTCCATAAACATCTGCAGAGCTGCTTCCTCCTCCTCCTCCTTAAATATCTCTCTCGTGCCATGTTATCTACACAAAACTTGACAATGGTTAGGCTGTTGTGGTGTGCTGAGATCACACACACTGACCATTGCTGTTTCACTGTTGCCTAGCAGGCCAATGGGAGAGTGTCTGTGCCCATCTGTTGTGTCTTGTCTCATGCTTATATTGTAAGCTCTTTGGACCAGGGACTTAAAGTCTTTTGCATACAGCCTCTAGCACAATGGGGTTTGGGTCCTTGTTTAGGGCAATGGACTAAGACAGTGGTTCCCAACCCGTGGTCCACAGACCCCTGGTGGTCTGCGAGAGTACTGCAGGGGGTCCGTGGGAAGTTTTTCTTTTTTTTTCTTTTGGGCCTACTTTTCTTTTCTTTTTCTTTTTTTCTCCCCCAGGGACGGGGATCCATGAAATGTTAATAGATTGAAAAGGGGTCTGTATGCTTGAAAAGGTTGGGAACCGCTGGACTAAGGCACCTACATGCTACAGTAATACAAATAATGAGTAATAATAAATACACAAAGTAGCCACACAGTGGCAGGACTGAGAAAAGAAATGAAAGTGATGTAATTAGATGATTGAACAGGTGCATTGTGGAAGTGACTGCTGCCATAGTTAGGCTATTAATTGAGAGCCAGCTATGAGCTGACACTATGGGTATGTCTAGACTACCCTGTTGCCAGAGGGATGTAAATTAGACATACCGAAATTGCTAATGAAGCGGGGATTTAAATATCCCGCTCTTCATTAGAATAAAAATGGCCACCGCAGCAATTTGCCGGCAAAAAGTGGCAGTCTAGACGGGGATCGGTCGACAAGGAAAACTTTTTCCGACCGATCCCTTATGCCTCGTGCAACGAGGTTGCTGCGGCGGCAAAATGTGGCGGCCATTTTTATTCTAATGAAGCACGGGATATTTAAATCCCCACTTCATTAGCAATTTCGGTATGTCTAATTTACATCCCTCTGGCGACAGAGGGATGTAGTCTAGACATACCCTATATAACAGTGAAACGGGATACCAGCTGACCAGATGGATCCATGGTCCCTTGTGGGGTGCAGGAAAGGAGATAACAATCTAGATGAGTCAGTGATTTACTCCTGCATAGCAGATGGCTATACTAGAGAGGACAGAGGCCTGATTTGGCTAAGGAGAAGGTTGGGCACTGGACTACGAGATGGAACATGCTCAGTTCTGATGTACTAGGATCAAGCAGAGCAAGAGATGGCGCACCAGCATGGATGGAATAATGACTGAATACAGTATTCTCCAAATGAAACTTTCCTCTGCTAGAGAGCGAACAAGCCTCTTCCTTGAGGAAATGCAATTTCTTTTAATCGTATTTTGAGAAACAAAGAATGCTACCTGATGTTAATTCAGGGTATAGCTACACTACAGAGAATGATTGAAGCTGCTGCTGTCAATCTTCCAGTGTTCGAATTAGCGGGTCTAGTGAAGACATGCTAATTTGAGGGGCACTCCAGTCGATGCTGGTAGTCCTGCTTCCATGTAGAGTAAGGGTTGTCGAAGGGAGAACGTTCTCCCTTTGATTTCCTGCAGTGTGGACAGCACTAAAGGTCGACTTAAGGAACTTTGACTTCTGCTACATAATTAACTTAGCTGACATTGCGTATCTTAATTCGACCTTATCCCGTAGTGTAGATGTTACAGTATCACTTTCAATGACCAACTGTTTAATTAGACCCAAAGAGATTTTTTTCAAAGATGCCCTCATTCATTTTAATCCTGTTTTACTAATCTAATTTTCTAATCACTGCTTCCCATTTGAAACCAAGAAATTGGTGCTTAGAACAGCAGTAACTCAGGGCCCAAAGTCAATGGAAAGATTCCATTATAGCCTGTGAAATATACTTAGATGAGATCCTCACAGCGGAAAGAATTCAAAGGCAGACAGTCATAAAGCACAGCACTTTTCTTAGTCCTTTGCCATCTCCTCTCCTCTTTGTCCCTGCCACCCATCCTTAATTCTTATCCCTTTACCATCTGGATACTGTAGTTAAATACAGATTGCTGATGTTGTAACTTTTCAGGAGTTGTCCCCCGTTCTTCTCTATTGTCTTATTAAATTCAACCTCTCCCCATCAATCAGAAAGTTAGTCTCTGCTCTTTGTGTATGTGTTACTGGATGGTGTTTTTATCACATTCAGGATAAACAGAAAGGGTATGTCTAGACTACATGCCTCTGCTGACAGAGGCATGTAAATTAGACTACCCGACATAGTCAGTGAAGCAGGGATTTAAATATCCCCTGCTTCATTAAAATAAAAATGGCCACTGTGCTGTGCCAGCTCAGCTGATCGTCGGCACAGCGCGGCAGTCAAGACGTGGATCGGTCGACAGGGAATGCCTTTGTCGACTGCTCCCTTGTGCCTCGTGAAACATAACATGGGGGTGGAAGGAGAGCAGGGATGGACAGAAAGGACAGGAAGACTTTGGAAGCAAGTTTTTGGACTAAAGTAATTAAAATTAAAATGTATATTTTTTATACGGGCGGTCTTTTGAAGAATTTATTTAAAAAGCTGTATGTCTGAAGAGCCAAGCATTTAAGGCTCACGCTGAATATTCAGAGTGTGCATCTAAACATCTAGAAATGTGATTTTTATAATTTTCAGCAACAAACTAGTGAAATATTTAAAGAGAGGGCCGATAGAAATATTACAATGCAGGACTGTACAACTGTTTTTGTCAGTACATTCAGAAACTGACAGTATATACACCTCCAGGGGGGCACATGCCTGTTAAATGGCCTAATTATCATTTAGTGTCTCTTTCACAGCTTCAGTGTTATGCTAATATATCTGGCAAGCTGGAAGCCTTTTCGCTTTTCAGTTATAGATCCACTCTGAGGGAAGCCTCACCAGGTTGGAACAGCCTGCTGTGGGAGCCTGCAGGAGTGGTCAGAACAGGGATAGGAAGGGGTAACAGATAGAGCACTAAGACCCAGGGATGGTAGTGTCTCCCCTTTCCTCTTATACCCACCACCCCTGAAGGAAGATATGGACAGCACTGTTGTCTGACACTGTGTAATGAGTTCAAACTCACTGCCACAGCACCTCCTGGTTGCCAGTCCAGGAATTAACTCACTTCAGCACCAGAGTGCCCTCCTCTGTCAGTGTCACACCCATTATTACCTGTCCCTTTCAAGATCACCATCACTTGGGGCCCACGTCCCTCCCAGACCACAGAACCCCTTCTTCTGAATACTCTTGTAGGGCGGTGCCCACGTATACATTCCTCCCCTCCTGGGAGACCTAATTCACTTAAGCCAACCACTCATCTCAGTGACCCACTGCTGTCCTTCATCTCGCCTCTTCTCTCAGGGGCAAACAGCAGTCAGAATTGGCCATTCTCATTGGCCAAGGGGGTGGAGCCTGCTGCCTATTTCTTTCGCTGGCTACATCTCTGCAACCCCCAGTAGCTCTTGGGTCCCTGTGTCAGGGCTGGAGCCTGGGTGCTAATCTATCTGGAACCCTGCTGGCTCCCTTGCCTCTCCCAGCACTGCTCTGTCTGTGGTACCTAAGGTCCTTTAGGCAGCAAGTCCTTTAGGCAGACGAATAACCTTTAACAAAACTGTGGACGTGAACAGTAAAACCCTCATGTCCCAACTGGACTGCGTGAAAATAATTGGTAAGTTCTACCCCAAATACAAATGGTTACTTTACTCTTCTGGACTGGAGTGGCTGAGCCAGAGGGTGTGTTGCCCACGACCTGCAACCTTTGGGCTGATTGAGAGCCCTCAGGGAGGAACGCTGGGAAGTCCCTTGCCCGTGTACAGGAACCCTGAAGAGGATGGCAGGCAGATGGCACTTGTGTAGATGGAAGACAGTGGATGGGGTGCCTCTTCTATTCCTCCGACTGGTTTGCAGCTGGATCAGATCCCTTGGTGATCTCAGGAGAGAGAGAGCTGACGACCCGCGCAAACACTGCCACTCAGATGGACAGCGCCCCCCATGGGCTGTGCCTGGGCTTATAAAACCTTCAGGGCGGGAAACCCCTGAGGTGATGTTTACCACATGACCCCTCAGTGGGGACCAGTTCTGAGGTAAATATGAAAAAGGCGGGAAATTCCGGTCTGTGCCGATTCTTGTTTACCACTCTAAGGAGGAGAGCCCCTTCCTGACCTGAGGTCACCTGGTATACAGACTCCATTTTGTTTTTCATGAACAGCCTAAAAATATCATTTAACATTATCAAATAAACATACAATTCATGTAATTAACATATTTACATAATTGATTACCATCACCAGAAGGTCAGCCTACACTCATCTCACATTGTCTTGCCCCCTATTCCCTCTCCCTCCCTGGGACCACATCTCCTGTAACCCCGCTGGGATGGCCTTCTGGAGTCCCCCTCTGTAAAAGCCCCCTCTTGATGTAACCCACACAATGAGAGAGAATGTGGCTCTTTGTTCCCCTCTAAAAGGTTAATTAATCTGGCTGGAAACTTGCTGACCAAACTCTGTGTGTCAGGAAATGCCAATCTGTTGAAATTGAAACATTCGGTGGGTTTGCACATGCTTATTTAAATGAAACTCATGATGAAAGCGGGCAGATTTCCATTGGACACACTACCTGGTTTCCTGCCAGTTGGTCTACCTGCCCGTCTGCCTCCCTGTCACCTGATAAATCTGGGCTTCCAGACTCCCCAGTTCTATGGACTCTCTGGCTTCTCTGCTACCCACACTCTCAAGCTCTCCAGCCACTTGGCAGCCTGCTTTGTGGGCTGCGTCAGAGCCAGGGCCCCCTGGCTTCCCAGCTCCTTAAATTCTTGGTAGGCTACCTGACAGGCCACTGGGGAGCCTGATCTCTCAATCTCTCCAGCAACCCCCAAAGCAAGCTGGTGCCAAGCCTGGGCTTTGTGGGCAGACGGCTGACTCTTGGGGCTCCCTGAGTAGCTAGCTGCTAAAGGCTCCTTGGGCTGCTCATCTGGAGGTGGGCTGGCTGCCCCGACTGACTTGGCACCTAAAGAGCTGGCCAGCTGTGTATGAAAACCTCCATTCTGGGTCTTCCAAAACAGATGTTTCAAACTTTTCTCCTTCGTGGGAAATGACCTACAAACATAAGAACAGCCATACTGGGTCAGATTGCCCAGCTGCAATAACAAACACTGGGTCAGACCAAAGGTCCATCACACCCAGTATCCTGTCTCCCAAGAATGGCCAATGCCAGGTGCCCCAGAGGGAATGAACAGAACAGGGAATCATCACATGTCACCCATTCCCAGCTTCTGGCAAACATAGGCTTGACCATGCAGCGTGGGATGTTTATCGGCTCTGCCCTTCCTGGTTTTGTTTTCTGGCTGTTCTGCTTTTAAGGAAGCAAAGAGCAGCAGTTCCTGCAATTTGATCCAAGCAAGCAAACAGATGAAGAAGGATTTGTATGGAGCATTAACAGGAGATTTACTGGTCTTTTTTGTTATGGTTCATCTTTCCTTTGGTTTGCCCTTCCGCACAGGGCATGCCTTATGCAATGCAATTGAGGTCACCTTGATCTTTTGAATAGTAATAAATAATTGAGTGCTCACCAATGCTGCCAAACTGAAATCCTTTATTTAGTCACAGAACTGATACAAAACAGGCACTTTTATTGGTACACTCACAACTAGAAGGTCCAGCTGAGATTAAGACCCTTGTGGCAAGTGCTATACAAACATGCTGTCAGAAATATTATCTATCCTAAAGGATTTAAAATCTGAAAAGACAGGACAAGGGTGGGAGGGGAAACAGGCACAAAAAGCTAATGATAAGGTCACTAGCAGAGTCAGAAACAGAACCCACATCACTGAAGGTCAGATCCCTGTCCATTAGAACAGCTACAGTCTACTTCCTGCTTTTAGTACTGTGCTCCAAGCACATTTTTCTCAAAGGACCAAATCTAGGAGTGAGCTGGGAGGTCAGGCTCAATGGCACATTCAGTCTCTGTGCTGATGAACCTGCCAACAAGAAGCCACCTGTGATGTATGTTGTGGTGCTTTGCACCCTTGTCCCACTATGAAATGGATTTAGACCAACTCTTTATTTCACAGAGGTCACAAAGGACAAGTGTCAGATGGTAATGCCATTCCCTTACTGCCAAACTGGGCTGGATTTGAACTCATGTCCTAGAGATGAAAAGCTATCATAATCTAGCTCTGTGGCTACATACTTGTCTCCATCACTGTACTATTTCCAGCCCCATCTTGCTCTTTAAAAAATAAATGACCATTACTGAGTGCCTGCATGTGTCTTTAAAACACATGAATTTCTCAAATTCTAAAGTGAGAGGTCACCTAATGCCCAGTCTCCTGAGCCTTCTGTCCTTCCTTTCAGCTGCTTTGACAGCAAAGTCATGGTGGTATTTTTTGCCATGGGGTGGAATATCTCTGAGTGCCAGGCTCTGCTCCCTAACTGACATTGGGTGACCGCTTAGCCAAAAGGCCTCCATTGATTTCATTAGGCCTGCCTACTTTACTACAGTACTACTCAACATCAGAGACACACTGACCCTAAATCACTCTTTTGATGCAAATCTACCTTCTGTTGCCAGTCCCTCCCCTTTGGGCATTCAGCAATAGAGCCTACTGCCTCCACCTCTCTCTCCAGGTGAAAAGGGAGATCCTGCCATCAGAGTCCCCTCCCCAAGCCAGAATCCAGGGGCAAAAGATCAGTCTGGTCCATTCCCTCCCCGTCCTGATGCTTTGTCACATGGAAGTTGGCTGGGAGTACAAGGGTTGTCCCCATCACAACTCCACTCTCTGGGCACATATGTAAGTGTGCACACACAAGCCCTGGCTATGGGCCTGTTTGGGTTCCTTTCAGATACATGCGCTTCCCTGTCCCCCTTCTCTTCCCATGCCATGTCCCATCATGGAAGATAGTAAGTTGTCACTCCACCACATGACTTCATACGGTGAATTGTGGGCACTATTGATGAGCTTCCCTTCCTATGCCTTCTGTACTCAGAAAGTAAATGCTGTAATTTTGGGGAGAATATGATGTGTTTTTCATGCTCAAATAAGTGGTCAGAACCCTTCTGTAAATGCCAAACTCAACTCCACCATAACTGTGAAACTGCGAATGGTGCTTCTGTAACTGGGATCTACTTTAGCGCTGTAATGTGACTCCATTTGCATCCATAGAAAAGCTCTTCTGCCATCCCACCTGTTTGCCCACCCATGACCTTTGGACCATGCTGCCTAACTATGTTTCTACCCATTCATGCTGGGAAAATCAGGGGACTTGCCCCATGGCATATAGCAGCAGAGGTGGCTCAGAGGACCTGGCTGCAGAACAATGCCAGCAGGACAGGGAATGCTACACGCCCAGATGTCCAACTGCACACAGAGCTGGGAGGACGGTGGTCAGATCAAACTGGTTATGTGGGCATGTGTACGTGAACCCAGAACATTGCAAAAGGGTGGTTGCTGTCTAACCCTGCTGTGTTACATACAGTGCATTTCTTCTTTAGGGGACTGACACTTTTCTCCCACCCGATACACGTTTTGTAAACCCCAGTGACTCCACTGGTGTCTGAGAGAGAAGAACCAAGCCCCAGGATCCCAAAGACACCTGAAAGCTTTTAGTCTCAGTAAGTAGCTCAATGTTCAATGTAAATGCTTGATATGGAAACATAACAACCTGGGGAAGGTGGGTTACAAGCTGTGGTTTGCAAGGATGTAGATGTTACTAATATTTAATTATAATTGTTTTTCTGCAACTCAGTGGGCACAGTAGGTGACAAATCAATTTCATTGGTCTTTGACCAGGGCAAAGCTTACTTGAGATCGTCTTTATCATGCTGTGGGATTGTCTGAGTGAACACCAGCCTGGCGTGGAGCTCATGGCCTCTGTAGGTGTGTACTGCATGGATGGTCATGATGATGTAAAGGGAGGTAGGGGCCTGCCAATTGGTAGATAGGCCTGGTACTGGGCTAGTCAGCACAGTGTAGAGAAGGTGCTGTCCAAATTCCCTGGGAACCGAGTGACCACTGTGGCTGGCATGTACTTCACAGGCACTTTAGGAGAAATAGGGACCTTCTGTGTCCAAGGACATGCCAAGGGTCCTCTGATCACCCAGTGAGAATATTAATCTACTGCCCCACATGTATTCTTTCGGGTGTTACTAGAGTAAAAATTCAAGGAAGGGGGGAAATGTCAGGAAAACAAACCCTCCCTTTGAAGAGCAGCCCCACTGTGAAAAGTAACTGTGTCAAACAGCCCCATCTTTATTGACCCTTGGTGAATCCAGAGAAAAGGTGCTTGCTTGCTTTACAGGTAAAACAACTGCCTCACAAACTCAGCCTGGGATCTGAGAGTCAAGCTGAGCTTTTCCTTCTCACCCATCAGCAGCAGTAATTAGTATTCTACAGGTAAATTCTACCCTCAGTTACTCCTGTGGAACCCAACTGTAGTCAATAGGGAGGACACGTATATGTACGGACAGAATTTGGCCCTGCGGTTGAAGCGTAGAGCAGCTAGCAATGGTGGTGACAGGCACAAGGAGGGAGAGACTCCTGCTCCCTCTCCTGGAGCTGTGATGGCTCAGCAGCCTGAACAGGAATAAAGACCAGTGCCATTACAATAAGCAGATTGACCTCTGGATATGCTCCAGGAGCAGATTTGCTGAATTAAAGGGTGCTATTTTTTCAGTCACTTTTCAAAGAAAAGGAAGAATCCCAAGCCTTGTTACAGGCTGGGGACCGACTGGCTAAGTAGCAGTTCAGCAGAAAAGGACCTGGGGGTTACAGTGGATGAGAAGCTGGATATGAGTCAACAGTGTGCCCTTGTGGCCAAGAAGGCTAATAGCATATTAGGATGCATTAAGAGGAGCATTTCCAGCAGCTCTAGAGAAGTGATTATTTCCCTTTATTTGGCACTGGTGAGGCCACATCTGGAGTATTGCATCCAGTTCTGGGCCCCTCACTACAGAAAGGATGTGGACACATTGGAGAGGGTCCAGCGGAGGACAACCAAAATGATTAGGGGGCTGGAGCACGTGACCTACGAGGAGAGGCTGAGGGATTTGGGCTTATTTAGTCTGCAGAAGAGAAGATTGAGGGGGGATTTGATAGCAGCCTTCAACTTCTGAAGGGGGGTTCCAAAGAGGATGGAGAAAGGCTGTTCACAGTAGTGACGGATGACAGAACAAGGAGCAACAGTCTCAAGTTGCAGTGGGGGAGGTCTAGGTTGGATATTAGGAAAAACTATTTCAGCAGGAGGGTGGTGAAGCACTGGAATGGGTTACTTAGGGAGGTGGTGGAATCTCCATCCCTGGAGGTTTTTAAGTCTTGGCTTGACAAATCCCTGGCTGGGATGGTTTAGTTGGGGTTGGTCCTGCTTTGAGCAGGGGGCTGGACTCGATGACTTCCTGAGGTCTCTTCCAGCCCTAGGATTCTATGAAAGCAAAACCACATTCAAGTGACTATACAGCTGAAGAGAGGTGCTTGTAGGAGACCCCAGGCAGCAGCACTACAAAAGTCTCTCAAATAGCATCTTTCACTGATGTGTTCCAAATTGCAGGGAAAGAGGCCATCTATAGCACAGGTGGGCAAAATACAGCCTGCGGGCTGCATTTGGCCCTTCAGCCTTTCTAATCTGGCCCTCAAGCTCCCGCTGCAGAGTGAGGTCTGGGGCTTGCCCTGCTCTGCACATTTCCCGGAAGCAGCAGCATGTTGCCTCTCCGGCTTCTACGCACAAGGACAGTCAGAGGGCTCCGTGCACTGCCCTCACCCCCAGCACTGCCCAGGCAAGGCTAATTGGCTGGGAACTGTAGCCAATGGGAGCTGTAGGGGTGGCACCTGCAGACAGGGGGCATGTGTGTGCCTAGCCACACTTCCTTATAGGAGCTGACCTGTTACCAAAACTGGCAAGCAAGGGGTAAATGGAAGAGTTCAGGCCAAGCCTTGCATGTGCCAAAGCCCTACACAGTGCAGGCATGGGCAAGCTTCTCCGTCCCTCAGCTTCCTTCCTGCCACTCCAGAGCTTAGCTATTTCCAGCCTGTGTGCACCCTAACGGTGCAGGCCGGGGTGCTTAGAACCTGTTTCCATGCTGCCCCTCTCCTAGGTTCTCCCCCCAGGGTGTGCAGGGCTGCTCTGTACCCTCGCTACTCTTCCCCTCTTGAGCCACCTCTCTGGCCAGGTTTGCTGAAGCCCCTGCAGCCAGGCTCTTGGGCCGGTGCTCAGTGCATCCTTAGGGCTTAATCCCTTCCTGCTGGCACTGTCACCAGAGCTCAGGAGGGGACTGGGTTATGTCTGTGGCTAATTGCAGTTTGGAGGTGTTAGCTGCGTTTTGATACTGTATGGGCAAGAAAGGGACAAGCTGTTTGCAGCCGTAAGAGAACGGGGAAGGGAGGCTGTGGCGGGAAGGAAGAGATGATCTCTGGAAAAACATGGGCCAGGTCATTCCCACTCGGACCCTCCTGCAGTTGGAAGTGGCTCCTATCCCTTCTCTCCCATACAGTGCTGAAAGGCTTCCGTTTGTCATATGCTGGTTTGAACCCCAACAGAAATCTAGGAAGGGGGAAGAGAGATCAGATCGTTAAGTCACCCCCATTCCCATGTGAGAGAGAGGCACGGGACTATGTGTGTGTGTGATTTCTCCCCTTGGAACCTTAAAGAAGGGAAATAAAAACTCCAGCTATGCAGTATTTCTTTTTGACAGGAACTCAGTCAACTTGATGTTAGTTTGAATGTTTGTACTGCAGAATTCTGATTGTAATTGAACTCGCTTGAATATGAGTCATTTTACCAGGTGTCCTGTATTCAGCACAGGGAAATATGGTTACCTTACTCAAATCCTGTTTCCACCCTAGTCCTTTCTTTGTGTTTCTTAACTTTACCTATACTTGTTATTCTTCAGTGGTATGGACTACATACACTCCCCAGACAATATTTCCCAGTGGGAAAAAGTATTTACCAGACTCCTTAATATTTGGTGGCAATGGTAGTAGTACGGAGATGTAGATTATACTAGCCCACTGAATACTTAGCAGAAGGGAAGAGAGATGCCTGTTTACACCCTTCCCTTCATTAATGTGCAAGTGGGACCAAATGTTGCTCCTATTCCTTTTTTACACCTATTAATCACTAAGTTTAAATCTACCAATCAGAGCACAGGGCCTCCCCCTGATTCCTGCCAATCAGAAGGGAGCATGTTCCAATGTTCTAAACCCCTTGCTCCTACACAATGCAGAATCCTCATATTCAAAGAGACGCAGTGAGGAACAGGCCAGGCCTTTGGGAGGGGTCGTTACAGTCTCAGCCCCAGGGCGAAGGATGGGGCAGAATAACTCCACAGAGCTACCAAACCCACTGAAAACAACAAGTGCTGCCCCCAGCTCACCCCAGCAGGTGGGAACCTCCATGGCAGAGGCTGTGCTGGGAACCAATTCTCATGCCCTCAGGAGAGGAAGGGATCCCTGTGGGACAGTGTTGGGGTCTCACAAGGGAGAGATACATTTGTGCTGAGAGGGAGGGTAGGGGTGTCCTACCTGGTGGATTTAGGCCAAGTTACCTGTATGTATATTGGGTTAGGATCCCAATGGAGAGCACTGTGAATTAGGGCTGTGAACAACAGGCTCTGGGGTGGCTGGGAAGCTCTGTCTGTGGGTGGTTTATTGGGACCTGTCAGAGGAAAGGTGCCAGTGTGGCAGCAGTGCAGGCAAAGTAGGAGTGGGGGTGGGGTTTCAAGCTAGAGACCCTGCATTGAGCTACGTTGGGCTTCAGAATTACATTTCAAAATTGCTCTCTCTCCCAGGGGTTGGATTTCTCCCAGGAAGAGCCCTCTGGCTCCCCTCAGACCTCAGCTTCCCCAGCCAGTGGAAGTACCATTCCCAGCAGCCCGCCCCAAAAACGCAGGCGCACGGCCAAGGGAGAGACTTCTCAGAGCCAGAAGGAGACCGGCACGTATCTGGGTGGTGACAGTGAGATGAGATTTCACATTCATCCAAGAGATGAGATTAAGATCTGCGACCACTTCCTGCTGGGGCACTGCACTCAGAGGGAGAGCTGCCCCCTCCACCACACTCGCTATCCCTACCATTGGCAGATAAGGCAGAGGGACAGCAAAGCCTGGCAGAGTGTTAGTGAGTCAGCGCAGCGGCACCTAGAGAAACTGTACTGTGACACTGGAAAAGAGCAGATTAAGTTTGTGGACAAGTGAGTGATGCAAAGCCAATCTCCAGTGCTGGAGTCTACCAGCAGGAGGAGCTGTAGCAAACAGTGCGAGAGGTTCTGGGGGTGGGGAGCTCATGGTGTCTCAAGTCCCAGCCCCAATCCCAGCATAAGGAATTCCTCTCACATGTCCCCATTTCATTCATTCAAGTCCCCTGTGTCCTACACGTGTGGGACTCCCCTCACTTTTATTGTGGAAAATTATTTACATCAGAAATAGACTCAAGGAACTAAGGTTACAGAAGGGGTCATTTGCATTAGAGGTGCGGATCCCAAATTGAGGACTCTGGGGTAGGCCACAGTGCTGGCTGCCAGGAGCTCCCACCCCACTGTTGACCTGGCTTTGCCTTCCAGGAGGTGCGATAGGGAAGGAGGCAGGAGCACTGGGTGCAGGTGACACTCCTAGCTACTCTGGTCCTGGCCTCTCTTAGTAGGAGATAGTGAAGGAATTATTTACTGTTTCCTCCTCTTTCTCACAGGGACGGTGCTGTTGGGAGCATTTTTCTGCACTCTATGAAGCTGGTTTGCTTTGGACCCTACGACAAAGTGCGGCGGCTTTCCAACACCAGTGATCCGAAGGAGAACCCCCACTTCCCCACAGAGTGGGCAGCCTATTGGAACAGCAGTGGCAATTGGAAGAAGTATGAGGAGGTGAGGAAAAGGGAAGGGCAATCCAACCTGCCTCGGGTATCTCGTACTATGCATTCCCCTAAAAATGCCTCACTGCAGCACACAAGGGAATTACATACAGTAGTTAAACCAAAAACAACAGCAGCAAGCGAGACACACTGTGGGGCTCAGGCAGAGGCGAGAAGGTGTGTGGGGTCAGTGGCATGGCGGGGGGGCAGTGCCCCCGGTTGCCATGCTAGGGGGGCACCAATTTAGTCCCCCTCCGCTCCCCTGTAATCCTTCGACTTGCCTGTTCCTCCTCCGCCCGCTGCCACCGGCTGGAGCCTCCTCCGCACCTCTCCGCCCCCAGCCTGACCCTTCTCCATCTCTGCTGGCGGGTTAGTGCATGCAGGGGCCTGGCCCCAAACTGGAGGGGGCAGAGGAAGACGCAGAACAAACTCCCCCCCTTCCTCCCAGGGTTGGGCTCAGTCATGTGCCAGGTTCGGGGCCCCGTCGCATGGCAGCGGGGGAAGGGGGCCCGAATTTTTGCCTTTGCCCCAGGGCGCATAACACCCTTGCTATGCCACTGTGTGGGGGGAAATGCTGAGAATGGGGAAGGAGCCTTCATCAGTGGGAAGAGAAGGGGCTATTTCGGCCTTAGGGATAACCAGGCTGAAAAGGCTAATGAGTGCTTTAAAGAAATGAAAGCTCTGAAACCTGGTCCTAGGTCAGGCATGTGTAAAATACGACCTGCGGGCCACATCTGACCCGCCAAGCCACTGGATCCAGCCCGTGAATGCTGTGGGGAACCCCAAGCAGGCTCCCTGCTTGCCTCGCCCCACCCACATGCTGCTCAGAAATGCAGCTGTGGGGCATTTTTTCTTTAAAAGCTGTGAGCCCAGAAGGGAGAGGGGAAGCTTTAGGAGCTGCTCCCATCCCCAGCACAATCCCATTGGCCGGTGGAGCTGCGTGTTTCAATAACAGGCAGCCATGAAGCACAAGGGGCCTCAGAGCACATGGCTGCAGCCTGTGCAGGGGGCAGGGCAGGCAGGGAGGCTGATTCAGGAACCGCCACTGGCTAGTAAGTCTCCTGGCAGAGCCTACCTCTGGCACCCAACCCCTTGTTTCCCCAACCCTCTGCCCCCACTCCTACTCCCTACTCCACATACCCAAATCCTCTGCCCCTCTCCTGTACCCCAATCCCCTGCCCTAGGTCACAAGCAAATCCCCTGCACCCCAGTCCCTTGTCCCAGGTCACAACTGCCTCCTTCACCCAAACTCCCTCCCTTACCCCAAGCTCCCTTCTGCACCCAACCTCCATCCCAGACCCCGCATCTCCTCCATTACTACCATGGAAGAGTGCGGCCCTCGACCACTTTCCAAATTCTTGGAGTGGCCCCCCAGCAAAAATTATTGCCCACCCCTATCATAGTTAGTCAGGATTGAAGAGAAGCTGGATTTTGGCAGAGCTTTGCCTCTGGCTTCCCCATGTGTCTAAAGAATCATTGATGAAGGTGGCAGCCTAAGGAACAGTGTGTGTGGGTCCTTGGCCTTCCTCTTTGGAGCACTCTCACCATACACCTCCCCTTCCTTTCCCTCTCTCTGTCTGTGATCAGCCCATCTCACAAGATCTCCTGGCTGCCTATGAGCAAGACAAGGACAGCTACTCCTTCGAACACCAGGGCCACTTCTTCATTGTGGATGTGAAGCGTCGTGTGCAACGTAATCGGGACAAGGGATATGTCCGCCTGGTCCAGCGCCGGCCTGCCTACCGCTCCCTGCTCAGCATGGTGCCACATCTGAGGTAAGTGACCCCCCCCTCCCCAGCAACCATGTTTCTAACAGAACGCAAGCAGCATTCAGAGGAGATCAATTCTTGTCTCACTATCTTCTTAGGACGCTCCCTAGAAGAACCTGGGGAACTGATCCTTCCACTTCTGACGTCCTTGGGGAGAATCCAAGGGATGGCTACTGTGGCTCCTACCCTGCAGCCTCGGTCCCAAAGCCCGCAGATGGGCAGGCTTTCCTGAAGATGGAGGTGGCACCAACAGAGGTTGCATACCACAGAGTTTGTGCTCTCTTCCACCAGACTCTCTCAGAGGAAAAGACACTGGTGCTGGGGGTGTACCGAATTCGGAACGATGATCTCTGGGAAAAATATGCCAGGTACAAAGAGAAATGTTATGGGGAGTGTGTGTGTGTGTCTGTGTGTGGAGAGTGCTGAGGAGGGAATGTTGGCACTAGTGCCTGCACTTGTGGAGCTCTCTGTAAGTGTAAACTTAATGCCAGTGCAGTGAAGTGCAGAACCCATAGTGCTGGAAGCCTAGAAGTGTGAGCCCTGGAGCTAGTGCTCTAAGGTCTGCACTTATAGGCGTATGGCTGGAGTGAGTGTTCTAGGGTGTGAATATTAGGGCTTGTTTCCTCCAATGGGGTTTTAAGCACACCAGTGTGAGCATGACTGCTTCTTGTCTGACTGTTCCCTGTGCTGTTGGGTAGGTAGCTACAGCTACACTGGAGTTTGCATATTTGTATGCATCCTCAGGAACAGGTGCGTGGATCCTAGTGCACTGGGTTGCATGTATTTGTTTGCAGGCTGACTGTATGTGCATCAGTGCACAGATGTGAGTCTGTGTGCTGTGATGGGTGGAGCCTAATGTATTCAAATTACTTTGAATGAACTAGTGTGTCATTATTGGGGCTGGGGGAAAACTAACTCCTCCCTAACTCCTGGCAATTCATACTTTTGGCACTTATCTATTGAGTAAGTGGAGATGGAGGCAGGGTTAGGTGGGTAGAGCTGGCCTCTAAGTTTCCCCAAATATCCTCACTGTGCAGGAACTAACCCTGCTTTTCCCCCTGGCATCTCATTCAGGCAGAAGGCTGCCATGTCCCAGGCATGCTCACTGCAGGAGAAACACCAGCTGGAGAAGCACCTCTTCTATGGGAGCGCTGCTGACTTCCTGGAGCCCATCTGCCAGAAGAACTTTGACCCCAGCTTCTCAAAGCTGCAAGCCCCCATCTACGGCAAGGGCTGCTACTTCTCCAAGAGTGCCCTCTATTCACACCGTCATGGCCTGGCGAGCAAGGCTGGGCTACGCTACATGTTCCTGGCCAAGGTGCTAGTGGGCAAGACTGCTGTGGGGAATAAACCTTTCTGGCACCCCCTGCCCGTGGTGCCTGGTGGGCAGCTCTGTAACTCCCGGGTCAACAGCAAAAGCAATACCCAAGTGTATGTGGTCTCCGACAACTGCCAGTGCTACCCCTACTTCCTTATCAAATACAAGATGCTATCTGACCCTGTGGCAGTGGATGGCTGATGGTGCCAGGGGAAGGAGCTGCTCATTACAAAAGATTTGCTGAAGCTGCTTTTCTGTTCAAGCGCCCCTTCCCCAGATGGAGACAGGGGTCACTTTTTCTTGTCACTTACAGCCATCCTGTGTAACTTGCTCTGTAAAAGCCCCTTGTGCATCCACTCTGAGCCACAGCTGAGCCTCTCAGCGTATGGGGAAAACAAGGCCATCTCGGTTCAAAAACACTCTAGTCTCTGCCCCACCTCATCCTATTCCATCTCCACCAAATGTCCCCATTCTGTGGTCAGCTTCACCCCGCCATGTTCACTGCCTGTCCAAATGCAAACATCCCTGCAGGCTGTGCTGTCAGACACTGCTCCTGGCTCTGGATGAGAAGCTGCTCCATTACACCAAACAAGTCATCGCCCTCCATGACCTCCCATTGCATTTGTGGACTATAATACATGATTCACAAAAAAAATGCCTCTTTGTTCATCACTCCTCTTCTCTTCCACCTTCTAATGGAGCCTTCTGCCCAGGAGTAATTGGTTTGTCAAAAACTGTTTGCATGGGGACTTGCTGTGGTGGATACTAAGTTTTCTAGTGTAAAACTAATTTAGTATTCTAACTAATACTGTTAGAATACTCCCCCTGAATCAGAGCACTCTGGTGTGTTTGTAATTATTTAACTTATGTTATACAGAGGCAGAGTGGCTGTGCGCATCTGCTATGTCTAGTCTATTGCATGAAAGTCCCCAGTGTCAAGGGTCAGGGAATGGCTATTTAGGCTTTGCTCCCAATGAGAGTATGTCTCCTGCCCCTGAAAGAAACCCCTGTGATCCTGTTTTTGGACCTAAGAACTGGCCAGTTGTTGGTGAGTTAATATGTCCCAATGCCTATAAACCTGCAGATTGTTCATGTATTCATATAAGCAATAATTGTTTGATTTTGCATTATATTATTAGCATAATTACTGTTACTTTGTTTGCTGAATTACTTTGCCTTCCTAATTTGAGATCACTTGCATTATACTTTCAATTATTTTTCTTGTGTTTAAAATTAAAGAAATAAGAATGTTGTTTACTGCACAATATCCATGTGACCTACATGATCATGGTTAATTAGAACGTTTATTTAACTTGGTTAAACACCCCAGCAATCACAATTAATGTAGTTTAAGAAGTTACTCTGTATATAATCACAGAAATAAACGACTGGAAGGAACCTCAAGAAATCATCTAGTCCAGCCCAGTGTGACCAACCCCATGCCACACACCTGCATTTTCAAAGGTGCAGTCACCTGAGATGTTAAGCAGGTGACACCCTTTTTTAAAAAAGGCCTGATTTTCACAGAGCAATGGCTCAGCACTTTTGGATAATTGGCAACCTCTTAAAGTGTCAAGTCACACAACTAAAAACTAGTACACTTAGAGCATGTCTACACTACACAGTTTTGTCCACAAAAGTCAGCTTTCATCAACAAAACAATGGAGATGTACACCCTGAAATGCTTATCCCACTGATGTAACTCTCTTGCTATGCTGATATAGGCAGCAGGTTTAAAACAAAAGGAAGTTTTTCTTCACTCAGCGCACAGTCAACCTGTGGAACTCCTTGCCAGAGGATGTGGTGAAGGCTAGGACTTTAACAGGGTTCAAAAAAGAGCTAGATAGATTCATGGAGGTTAGGTCCATCAATGGCTATTAGCCAGGATGGGTAGGAATGGGATCCCTAGCTTCTGTCTGTCTGGAAATGGGTGACAGGAGAAGGATCACATGAGGATTACCTCTTGTGTTCCCTCCCTCTGGGGCATATGGTATTGGCCACTGTCAGCAGTCAGGATACTGGGTTAGATGTACCTTTGATCTGACCCAGTTTGGCCGTTCTTATGTTTTTATAAAATGAAACCACCTTTATAAGACGCATATAGAGCTTTTTGTGACATAGAGTGATGCAGCATTAGTGTAGACACTGCTTTGCTTATGTCATCCTAAAGCAGTGGTTCCCAACCTTTTCAAGCATATGGACCTCTTTTCAATCTATCAAAATTTCACGGACTCCCCCAAACAATCAATTTTTCTAACAGCCCAACTAAACCCTTCCCTCCACTCTTAATAGCTTTTGAACGGTTAGAGCGGGGTGACGTATTCAAAAAAGTGAAAAAATGGTAAAAAGTGACTGACCCGTTGATAAACCAACTCCAGAGTTGCAGCTTGTCAGCTTCAGCGTGGGCTGAGGGACGTGCAGACTGCAGGGCATGGAGCTTCTCAGATCCCATTGGCTGTTGTTTGCCCAGGCTGCTTCCTCAGCTCCTGGCCCCTCTGTCCCCTGCCCAGCCATGGAACGAGGGGGCTCTCATGACCAAAGGGAGCTCTGGAGCTGCCAACTCCTCAAGGGCAGAACTTTGGGACGGTAGGGGGCAAGGGCAGAACTTGGGGAGCGCAGGGGGCAGGGCAGCAGCTGTGGGCACCGGGTCGTGGCTTGCTTTTGATCCCATTTCCCGGATGCTAAGGGAGTGAGGGGAAAGTGCTTGCATCCCCTGCATGCCTCTCACACACCAGCCAGGTGTGAGAGGTATGCACAGCATGCAAGCATTTTCCCCACGCTCCCTTAGCTTCCGGAGAACAGGATCAAAAGCAAGCCACCACCTGGCATGCACGGCTACTGCTTCTCCCCTCCCCTGCACTCCAGAAAAGGGGGGGGGGGGAGGTGGAGAAAAGAAAAAGGAAAGTAAGGATCAATGGGCCTGATCCTTACTTTTAAAAACTTTCCGCAGACCCCAGGTTGGGAACTGCTGCTCTAAGGCATCACCAAAAAGAGTCCCATGATGCCCATTGTGACTGCTCTAGTCACCAGTTTGAACTAAGCTAGCTGGAAGCCAGGTAGGTACACAAGCATGTGTCTCTCCCTCTTTAAAGGCCTGGCAATTTTTGAAATTCTGCTTCCTGTTTACTTGGGCTAGAGAGCTTACATTGCGGCTTCCAAGTTGTTGGATCTTCTGAGTCTACCGGGAGAGGAGGCTGTGCAGTCACAGCCAAAGGAACTTAGAAACCTATTGGCAGATTGCTCATGGCATGGTGGAGAAGGGGCACAGAAGGGACAGACAGGGTCATCCTAAGATCAAGAAGCTGAGGCAGTTGTACCAGAAGGCCAGAGAGGTCAATCATCAGTCTGGTGCATCACAGAAGACATGCTGCTTTCACAAGGAACTGCACACCATTATCAATGGCAGCCTCACCTCCATTGCCAAGAGCCCCCTGTGGGGCTGGAGGCAGCAGCTAGCATGAACCCTAAAGGAGACAAGGAAGTGGAGTTGAATGAGGATGGGGAATGGGTGACAGGGGCATCCAGTGGCATGGAAAGCCAGGACCTCTTTAATGCTGGAGGGATTTAGCCAGTCGCAGCACTCTGGGATACCCGACGCAGGAGAGGGGACTCTGATAAGGACTCATTGTGCTTTGATATTGCAGGGAGATATGAGCGCAAGCTCAGTTTTTTGTTTTTTTGGTCCCAGGAGAGGTGAGGGTAACCAACACTAGCACGGTATGCACCTGTTACTCATTCCCCTCTGCCTCTAAGCAGCTGGGACCCTGTGGAAGTGTGTTGATGTGCGCTGGGACTTCCTGGGAACCTTTAGAGAGAGCTCTAGGACTTTCCCGGAGTTACTCTGCAAACTTCTGCTGAAGGTTCCTTGGATGGGCTGCCTTGTTTCTTCCTCCATGGTAGAAGACTTTGCCAGGCCATTTGGCAATTTCTTCTGTAGGGACCAAAGCAGCACCCAGGCAAGCAGCATACTGACTTGGTCTGTAGCCACACACATGCAGGAGTTGCACCATTGCATTTTCAGTTACCCTCAGGAGTGAGCTGCTATCACCACTGCCTGTGGAAAAGGTGCCACTTGTCATTCCGTGTTCTGAGCCCAGGCGCCCAGCTCCCCGCAGCCTGCCTGGCACTCCGCTGGCTCTTATGCCGGGGCAGCAGCGCAAAGTAGCAGGTAAATGAATCACTGGTTCAAGGGCAGTTCCAGGTGACTTTGAACTCAGCCTGCGGATCAAATGTTCATTGATCCAATCACAGACAAACCCGATCACGGCCCAGGGGACGCCATCCCAAACCGCTTTTCTAGTAAGTTGTGCAGGTTGCTAAATCAAGCAGTGGAGAGATTTAAAAATGCCAGAAAATCCTGTCAGTGAATAATCACAACCCACTTCGAACGGCCCTTGTCTTGACTGGCCAGTGCTGGGCAGAGGGCGGGGCTGGCTTTCTCACCTCCTTGAAAGGAATCGGAGGCAGAGTTAACACGGTATTGGGGTGAAGGTGAGACAAACCGTCACCTTTCCAGCTGCTGTTTACAGTAGGACAGTGTCTGCGCGGCTGAATAAGCCCCGTTTGCAAAGTGGAGGCTGAAACGCTCCCTGTATTTCGTAAGGGAAGCTGAGACGCGGCAGAATCAGAAGGGTTGCAGCGCTGCACAAACACCGAGCAGAAAGGATCGATGTTTTTTTTTTCCTTTGCTGGAGTCAGCTGCGCATCCTGGAGTCCTTCTTCCAGCGGAAGAAATACCCCAACCTGCCTGAGGCTGACATGCTCTCGGGGCTGACGGGAATCACCTACCAACAGGTACGTCCAGCCCCGCACTCTCGGGCTCTGCTTTCCTCTCTCTGCGGCAGGGACAGTTTGCACGTGCGGTTCCTCCAGCCAGGGCACACAAAGCCGAGCGCGGGGGCCGTGCTGGGCTCTCAGGGAGGTGCTGACACTGGGGCTGGGCGGACAGTCCCTGGGACCTGGAGGGAGCAGGGGAAAAAGTCTGGCGGGGGAGGGGGCGGAATCTTTCATGCGCGGGGACAGCGGCGAGGGATCCTTCCTTCTGTGCTGGCCTCCCGTTACCCATTCAAGGCCATCGCCATCTGCAGTGGTACCCGGGCCTCTGCCCTTCTTCCCACGGCCTGGGGCGGGGCGGCCAGAACAGGGCCTTCACAGCCCCTCAGGAGGAGGGCAGAAGGGACAGACATCGCGGGTCCCTGAGGTTCCTTCTCCTTCAGCCCCTCTTCTTCCCAATTCCAGATCCGGGTCTGGTTCCAGAACAGGCGAGGGAAGCACCGGAGACTTTACGCTGGAGACTGGAGCCCTGGGAGCAGCCTCTCCGCCCTGCAGGTGAGACCCCCCACCCGGGCACCGTCACCCCGCACGCACGCTCAGCGGCCCCCACTCCTCTTTCCCCCCCCCCCACAAGGCCCCGCATCGCGCAGACAGCGGGAGGCCCCGAGTAGCAGCTACACCCCGCCTTCCAGCACGCTCGCGGGGCGCTTCCTCAGGCCTGAGCCAGGGGAAATCCCCGGGTGTCTCGGCAGCGCTTTGAGGAGCCCAGGCCCGATGCCCAGCGGGGGGAGGCCGCGCAGGGCCAGTGAACGCGGTGCAGCTCGGCGCTCGCCAGCGGCTGGGGCCTGGCTGTGGTGCGCGGGGACCTGCCGGGCTCTCAGCATCACACGGCCCTGCCCTCCGGCCCTGGCCGCTTGCGGGGGCTGGTTTCTGGGCTATTGGAACCGGCTTAGGGGTCAGGTCTCCCCTCAGAGCGTCCCAGGCGCAGGCAGAGTCACCTCCTGCAGGTCACTTTGGGCTCCTCGGGGACAGACGCTCCTCCAGCGCCACCCGGGCAGGGCTGGCAGTGCGGCCGGCAGCGAGGGGAGCTGGGCCCCGGGCATCGGGGCGGGGTCTGGGCTCCCTGAGTTGTCACTGAATGTTCTGCGCTCTCCTCCCTGCAGACCCAGCCCTACGCAGAGCCCACACACGGCCCGTTCTCCCGGTTTGACTGGCCAGCAAACCCTGTGTGCTCGGGGCCTGACCCAGCCCTTCCGTGGGCTCTGCAGGGACCAGCGAGCTCTGTCTTTGACTCCAGAGTTCACCTGCCTCCTCTCCAAACTGCTCCCAGCCCTGGGTCCATGAGTTCAAAACACAAACCCCAGAAGCCAGCATAGGACCCTCGCCCCCTGCTGTGCAACCTGTGGCTGGTGACTCTATCTAGCTTCTTGTAGCTTCCGCCACTCCCTCAGGTCCAGGCCTTGGAGTATCTGGAGCGTTGTGCTGATTAAACTCTGCTTTCTTCAGGAGCACTTGTGGCCACCCCGGGTAAAGTTGCCTTCCTGTCTCTACTCCTCGCTGGCTCTGTTTCCCTGCCTGGGTCAAGGAGTTCTCACACTTTTCCATTCCTGAGAAGTCTCTGACACCCTTAGCTCATGAAAACACGATTTCTTCAGACTCCAAGCTGAAAACTTGAGAGGGAGGGGGGAAAGCTGTAGTCTCAGTGTTTGTAGAATGTTGTGTGTCCTCTTTTCAGTGATGCTTTTCTGCTGTCAGGATGCATTCATTATCTTATTTGCTAATTTATAATAAACCAGTTTGAAGTGATCTGGGCGTGTTTCTTGTACAGTGTCTGAGCTGTAATCAGTTCCAACTCACAACCTCTCCTCACCATGAAAAAACCACCCCCCCCTAAAACCCACGAACGGACCAATATAAATTGTGTGGGATTACCAAACGTGCTGATAACCCTTCTCTAGGACAGAGGTTCAGCTATAGCTGGAGGGAGGACCTTTCACACTAAGAAAGAACATAAGAATCTGTGATCTATACAGGGATCGAACGGGTGACCTTGGCATTGTTAGCACCACACTCTAACCAGCTGAACTAACCAGCCAATTTTTGTACACGCATGATATTTACTGGTCATATTAATCTTCCCAAAGACTGTAACAGCAAAGTTGTTTCACTGAGGCTCTGAACCACAAACTTCACAGGAACAGCACCAATGGAGCTGGCAGCAAAGGTCCTGAACCAAAGTAACTGTCCTGAGAGGGGGCTCTCATTAATTCCTGCAGCTAGCACTGTGCTCATGTCCAAGGGAGCAGGGCGTGGGCCCTGCCTGTCTGTAAATAGAAAGGGACTTTGGACCGGAGCTTCACACCACACTCAGTGATCTTATTAACAGCTAATGTGATTATGCTTCTCCTTCCCCAGGAACTGAAATTCTGCTTAGTCACATGCAAGGGAAGCTGCCTTGGTGCAAAAACGTATTTCTGATAATTTCCTTATCTAAAAAGAAACTGTTAAATAAATTAAACTTGTATTACTTACAAACTGCTATTCCAGTGGAAGAAATCAGCACTGATGAGAATGCTACTAAACCTGTCACTTCCTTTATTAATGTGTGTCCCTAGTTTTCTCATGGATTTTAATGGGAGCTGCATTCCCAAAGTGCCAGCTTTCGTTCTCATAACTGTGGGATGGCAGGCGCTGGTCCAGATTCAATATAACTAGAGCCCCATTTTAGAGAAGGCTTTATATTTTGTGTCCCTACAGGATCAGACTGTAAACTCACTGGGACCGTCTCATTTTCTCTTTGCTCAGATCCCAGCATTGCAGAGCTTTAGGCATCTACTATAATATAAATAGTAAACCAATGGTGTAAGCTGCTAATTCCTTTCAGGTTTACACACAGCAGCTGTCAGTCTGGTTCTGGCAGAATCACACTGAGCTGGGGAAGAACATATTTTTTCACTCCCAAGCAGCGGGAATCGTGCTGTGGGCTGAAGCTGAGAAGGGAGGGGTCTATGTAGAAGGAGGACCATATGCGAGTCCCTCTAGTTACAGTATAGAGTGAGCTTGATTCCTGTGGCACGGGAACAGATGCTGACTGAATACAGAGTGGGGGGTGGAATGACCAGTATGAAGGGTAGCACCAGAATAAGACGGCTTCTCCAAATCCCTCCGCAGCACGTAGCTTCCCCGTGCCCTATCCTAACTTCTCCGCCTAATTCACCGGGTGGGTCCCTGCACCTTCCTTCTTGGGGCAGTCTGTGGGCATTACCAGTGCTTATGGTCCGCGCAGGACAAGCCTGGGCCCTGCCGTAGCTAACGCATGTTATGTGTGAGTTATCCCCTCCCGGATAGAGAACGAAGCCTAAAACTGCTGTGTTTGGTAAAGGACTTTTCCCGACCCCTCCCTGCTCTCTCTGTGTCGGAGCTATAGGAATGGGCAGCGCTGTCTGCGCCATATCAGATCCTTGGAGAGAAGTCAGCAGACTGTGTCTTCTAACGCTATGTGGACTGCATCTACCTGTAAAACAGCCTTTGGCAGCTATGTTGTTGTTATGGATATACCGTGCAGGAGCTGAGACCACATGAAAGGACTAACTGGAGTGTATCATGCTCATAGCTTTATTATCTCACTAAGAGCCATTCCCTCCTTTTTTGTTCTACCCACAATATCCCAGTGCATCCACATCACCAATAGCATGGCATCATTGGCACAAAATTAAAATGGATCATTTAAATCTTGCTAATTCCAGAGACAGATGTTAGTAAAATAAGCTGTAACAATAGATAAACTGACATCTATGGCATTTACATCTTGCAAATAGAAAGAAAGAATTTGGCTGCCCACTTTTCTTCTCAATGTTATCTCAAGGTCTCCCCTGTATTAGAGCAGTTTCCATGACCTGCTCCTAGGCAGAATTTCAGTTACCGGAAGAAGAAATGATCAATCACAGTAACAGACAACAAAACCATTCTGCGGGGGGCTGTGGGGGTTCTTTGTCAATTCCTTCCTGGCTCCCATGGTAAGTGGTCCTCAAAGGAAAGTGGAGCAGAGTTCAAGAGGTATGGGGTTCTCTTCAGTTCCTGACCTAACAGATCAGCAGCCTTAGCATTTCCCCTGAAGGGCCCCTTTCAATAGGAGTCCAATCTTCATGGCCCATTAAATTCTCCGCCTCTCTTCGGTGTCTGGGGAAGATGAATTCCTGGAAGAACCGCTCTTGCTCTAGCAGTGTGAAGCTCCTTCTCTTGCAGATAAGTGAAGCTGCACAACCCTCCTGTGAGGCAGATGAGTATTACTGTCTCCAATTCAGAGTGGGAAAATGAGGCACAGAGGGGTGAATGATTTACTTAAAGCCACAAAGTGATCCCATGTTAGAGCAATAAATGAAACCAAGGGTTCCAGCTCTCAGCCCTTGTTCTAAGCACTACTCTACACTCCCCCTCTGAACAGATGATGAATATCCTGACAAACGTCTGGCGGATGATGTCAGTGGATCTCTTCTCTAGAGCCCCATTCTGCTGCAGCCACACTCAAGTGTGCAGCAAATAGCATTCGAGTTGATGGAGGAGCCTTTTAGACCAGGTATCCCATCAGTCCTCAGTCTCCACAAACCCCACATTGAATTTGAAATGTGAACCAGGCACTGGGTGGGGAAACAGGTGTAGTGTTGAGCACATGTGTGCAGGATCAAGTTGGGTCTGTATTTGTGAGGCACAAGTGTAGCGCACTTCTGGGATGGGGGATACATTTACAGAACAGACAGTTCTATAACTTTGCTTATCCAGGACTATCTTAGCTGAAGAAATGTTTAACCCAGGCCGTGACTGGTCTGGCACTGATCCCAGTACAGGAAGGGCCTTAATCCATTCTTCCTTCTCACTTGAGAGGTAGGAGGCATCTTGAGCTGCTATTGTAAATTTGTGTATGAGGGCAAGTCAAAGCCTCTCTCCCTGGCTGAGAACAGAGAAAACCAACTGGGAGGTCAAAAGGTTTCCCTGGCAGCAGAGAGCTCATGGGGAAAACATTGGAAATGTGCAGGAAGAGATGTTAGAGCTTTCAAGGCTAGAATATTTGGTTCAGAACTTCTGCTCTGAGCCCCATTGATGTTACTCCTGTGCAGGTTGTGAAGCAGGGCCTTAGCAAAAAAGACCAGCTTCCACAGCCTTTGGCAGCTTTATTATGCTCAGTAACTGTCTGGAGATTAAAAACCTGAGTCACTTTGACACTCTCAAAAATACACCCACTCCCACCTTTAATACAGAACCCAGCCTTAGCCAAGGGCTGGGAGATGGGCTAGGGCTGCAGGTTGGGAAATGATCTGGTCCTTTCTGGGAGTAGCAGGGACATGAATTTAATTTTTTTATGGTGATAAGAGGTTCTGGAACTTGGACCTGTTTATAGCTCAGGAGTAGTACCAGAGACACTGTTGATTAGTTAAAATGGCTTCATTGGAAAATAACACACAGAAATGAATACAATAGATTCATTCTAATATTAGGAAAATATCATACATACAACATTGTCCAAGCACAGGACCCACAGTTTTGTCTGTCTCTCCCTGTCAGGTTTTCACCTTAGAGTGCAAGGACATCTTGGTGGTTTCACTAGTGAAGAATGCCAGCTATTCCTCAGGAGTGGAGGACCCTAAGACCTATATGGCGCAGGCTGGGAAACAGCCAGAAGGGAGTCCAGACATTTACTGAAGTTACTCTCTCTGTCACCAGGGCTTATCATATCCCCATGGTTAGACTCCCACTGTGAAGTCCCCTGGGAGTCCACACAGAATGAAGAATAAGTCACCAGCATTGATTAACTGTAACAGCTCCAGACTCCATGGACTGAACCCCAGAGAAGTGGAGGAAGCTGGAGTTGATGGTCACAGGTTGCACAGCAGGGGGAGAGGTTCTCATGATGCTCTGTGGGGCCCATGAGTTGTAGGCCTGGAAATCCGTCGGACTGGGAGCAGTTTGGAGAGGAGGCAGGTGAACTCTGGAGTCAAAGACAGAGCTCGCTGGTCTCTGCAGAGCCCACGGAAGGGCTGGGTCAGGCCCTGAGCACACAGGGTTTGCTGGCCAGTCAAACCGGGAGAACGGGCCGTGTGTGGGCTCTGCATAGGGCTGGGTCTGCAGGGAGGAGAGAGCAGAACATTCAGTGACAACTCAGGGAGCCCAGACCCCGCCCCGATGCCGGGGCCCAGCTCCCCTCGCTGCCGGCCACTGCCAGCCCTGCCCGGGTGGCGCTGGAGGAGCGTCTGTCCCCGAGGAGCCCAAAGTGACCTGCAGGAGGTGACTCTGCCTGCGCCTGGGACGCTCTGAGGGGAGACCTGACCCCTAAGCCGGTTCCAATAGCCCAGAAACCAGCCCCCGCAAGCGGCCAGGGCCGGAGGGCAGGGCCGTGTGATGCTGAGAGCCCGGCAGGTCCCCGCGCACCACAGCCAGGCCCCAGCCGCTGGCGAGCGCCGAGCTGCACCCCCGTTCACTGGCCCTGCGCGGCCTCCCCCCGCTGGGCATCGGGCCTGGGCTCCTCAAAGCGCTGCCGAGACACCCGGGGATTTCTCCTCGCTCCCTGACAGGCGCCCCGCTTTCCTGCTGGAGGGCAGGTGCGGGGCCGTGTGTGTGTGCCTGTGCGCTCGCGGAGTGGGGGGGCGCTGAGCGTGAGTGACGGTGCTTGTGTGGGGGGTCTCACCTGCAGGGCGGAGAGGCTGCTCCCAGGGGTCCAGTCTCCAGCGTAAAGTCTCCGGTGCTTCCCTCGCCTGTTCTGGAACCAGACCCGGATCTGGAATTGGGAAGAAGAGGGGCTGAAGGAGAAGGAACCTCAGGGACCCCGCGATGTCTGTCCCTTCTGCCCTCCTCCTGCGGGGCTGTGAAGGGCCCTGTTCCCGGCCGCCCCCGCCCCCAGGCCGTGGGAAGAAGGGCAGAGGCCCGGGTACCACTGCAGATGGCGATGGCCTTGAATGGGTAACGGGAGGCCAGCACAGAAGGAAGGATCCCTCGCCGCTGTCCCCAGGCATGAAATATCCCCCCCACCCCCGCCAGACCTTTTCCCCTGCTCCCTCCAGGTCCCAGGGACTGTCCGCCCAGCCCCAGTGTCAGCACCTCCCTGAGAGCCCAGCACGGCCCCCGCGCTCGGCTTTGTGTGCCCTGGCTGGAGGAACCGCACGTGCAAACTGTCCCTGCCGCAGAGAGAGGAAAGCAGAGCCCGAGAGTGCGGGGCTGGACGTACCTGTTGGTAGGTGAGCCCCGTCAGCCCTGAGAGCATTTCAGCCTCAGGCAGGTTGGGGTATTTCTTCCGCTGGAAAAAGGACTCCAGGATGCGCAGCTGACTGCAGCTGTACAAGTTCCTCTTCCTCTTCTTCCTCCCCTGCTGCCCTCCCCCCTGAGTGTGTGGGGGATCCCTGCCGGGGGCAACAGGTACCGCTCGGGGGCCAGCAGCCGTGGACGGGAATGGGGGCAAAGCCATGGAATCCATCCCTGCTGTAGATACAAAGAGAAGGGTCAGAGGAAGGCGCAAACCCCATGGAGGCGGAGGCACGGCCTAGGGGGCTTGAGGAGGTAGGGCAGGGAGGAGGAATCGCCCTCCCATTTGGGCATCTATAGACTAAGGGGGAAGTGGTGGGAGCCGCGTCATACAGAGTCTGGCTCTGGCAGAGTTACAGCATAGCCTGTGGCGCGAGGCGGCCAGAGCAGCCCTGAAGAAGACCTCCTTAGCCCCAGCTCCAACCCTGACAACCAGCCCCGGAATCGCTCACCTGAATCCGCCAGGCCTGGTTCTGCTCCAGCCACCGGGCCATGCCTGGAGTTAGCGGGCCCCGCGGAGAGGGGCTGGCTTGCAGCCCAGTCGCTGTAGCTGTTGAGATGCGCTCGGTCCAGCGCGAGTGGGATGAGTTCCCATAGCTCTGGGGTCATGGCTGAAAAGGCTTCCTGCAGCTCAGGGGTAGAGTCCATCTTCCTTCTTGGTCTGTCTGCTGCGCTCTGCTCCCCGGCTGCTCGGGCCCTTATAGCCAAGAGCAGACCATTGTTCTCCTAATTAGGGAGGGGCCAATGGGCTCCATCAGAGGACCATTTCAAACGGCTTCTCCTAAGGCGCGCTGGCCAGGGAGGCTGAGTCACCCCAGTCCAGCCGAGGTCATTGCAGGGAGCAGGCGGTGAGGCACTGCCCAAATTCTGGCGGGATCACTCTGGGGGTTGGGATTTCAGGGCTTTGAAAGAGAGAGGAACCTTGGGTCCCGGTTCCCATCCCTCAATTCCCAGCCCTTAGCATGTGTTCATGCTGCAAGGAGCCCCTTGAGCCCAGGCCCCCAGCGCATGGCTGCGGAGCCAGAGGGCTCCAGTCCCAGGTTCCAGCCGCGAACGGGGCTCTCCCAATGGGCCAGGGTCAGGCATGGAGCCGGGGCTAGTGACCCAAGCGCACGCAGCGGGTGCCTTCGCCCGGGCGCGCACAGACGGGCCGCATCGATCCGTCTGGCCTGCTCAGTGCCGTGGCCATCTCCTCTTTCCCGCCTGCTGCTGCGCCCTGTCAGCACCATGGCCAGCTCCCGCGGCGTGCGGCAGGGCCCGGGCATGTCCGCAGGGAGGCCCCCAAACACAGCTCGACCGGCCCCGCCCGGCCCCAGTGACTCTGGCAGGGAACCGACGTGTCTGCTCTCCGCGGCGCGGCGCGCTCCCAGCCAGCCCTGCCTCTGCGCGCCCCGCTGCCTGGCAGGGCACTCAGGGCCAGGCTCTCCTCGCGCTCTTGCCTGCAGCCCCCAGGCCTTTAGCCCGCCGTCAGAGGCCGCCGTCGCTTCCACAGGCCTGTGTTTGGTACAGTCGAAGGAAGGCCCGGTGCTTGGGGCAGTGACAGTGTATTGCAGCAGGAGCGGCCCTAGCCGAGCTGCCAGCAACTGGCACCCGAGGCGAAACCGCGATCGGCGCCCCCGCCTCCAAAGCCCTCAACGGCCCTTTATCTTGGCGCCCTAGGCGACCGCCTAGTTCGCCTACATTGACAGGCTGCCTCTGGCAGTAGCGATCACACCCGATTGCGACGATGTGGCCAAAGGCGGCTGTCCTGCCATGCAGAGCTCAGGGAATGCAGCTCCCATTTGATGCCATGAGAAAACCAGGGCTACCTTGCAAGAAGGCAACAAGTAGCAATGGACAAACCCCGGCAATCTCCATTCCAATGTATAGTAGGTGTGAAATCAATGCATTAACCCAGTTCTTTATTTTTCCATACAGCTCAGTGTTAGGAACCCAAGATCCCTTCTCAACACTGCAGCGACCCTTTCATTCCGCTGACAGTTGTTCCTGGGAAAAGGACAATCGCACCAGCAGATTAATGAGTCACCGGTTCAAAGTCTGCAACAGGTTACGTTGCACTCACCCTGTGCATCAAATGCTCATTGATTCAATCACATGCACCTGAGCACATTCCAATAGATGTTATCATTACATCCAAATACCTCCACCTGACTAGTAAATTATTTAGGCTGCCAAGTCAAAGCATTGGGGATTTGATAAATGTACCATTTGTGGTAGATTGTGCAACCTTAATTTCGTTCCCTTGTGCATATGCATTATGAAGCAGTTGGTTATTGTGTGATCACTATTTTTTCCACACTGGACCCACAAGTAAATTTATTAAATGCAGCAGTCTGTGCATTTTGTTTGTCAAGGTCACACAGTTCAATGTTACTTATTAGATAGCTCAGTCCTTTGGGTGGACAGTTCTCAGGCAGTTAGACAACTGTGAAATACTTGTGATGGATATAATTCAATGTTTGGCTCCAAATCTTATTGAGACTAATAACTGTTGCAATATCTGAGTCTTAGGGTATGTCAACACAGCATTTATTTCGAAATAGAGTGCTCTTCCTCTGACTTCCCTTACTCCTTGTACAATGAGGCTGTGTCTAGACTGGCCAGTTTTTCCGGAAAATCAGCCGCTTTTCCGGAAAAACTTGCCAGCTGTCTACACTGGCCGCTTGAATTTCCGCAAGAACGCTGACGATCTCATGTAAGATTGTCAGTGTTCTTGTGGAAATACTATGCTGCTCCCCGTTCGGGCAAAAGCCCTCTTGGGCAAATGCTTTTGCGCAAGAGGGCCAATGTAGACAACGCGGTATTGTTTTGCGCAAAAAAGCTCCAATCACGAAAATGGCGATCGGGGCTTTCTTGCGCAAAACCGCATCTAGATTGGCACGGACGCTTTTCCGCAAAAAGTGCTTTTGCAGAAAAGTGTCCGTGCCAATCTAGATGCTCTTTCCCGCAAATGCTTTTAACGGAAAACTTTTCTGTTAAAAGCATTTGCGGAAAATCATGCCAGTGTAGACATAGCCTCCGGGTTACAGGAGTCGGAGTAAGAAGTCCTCCAGCTTGACAGTATTTTGACACTATATCTGCTGGGCGTGGCATCCTGCAGGGGTTCAGTCCATGGTGACCTCAGAGGGCAGGCACTGAGGTGGCTCAGCTCCTCCCCCCAGTCCTAGTCCCCACAGGTGCAAAGACCCAAAAGGCACTGACCCCCCACACACCTGTGTCTTGCGTGTGCCGGTTCCTCAGCCCCAGTGCCACCTCCTCCCCCTGCTACACAGCCTAACCTGCTGTTGGGGAAGGGGGAGGGCACTGGCCACGTGTGCATCACGAGAGCCTGCCCTGCTCAGTCAGGCTTTGCACAGCCCAACCTGCTGCCTGCCCCACAGGAGCAACTGAGGGAAGGGCTGGTGTTACCATGGCGACTGAGCTGGGTGGGGCCTAGGCAAGGTGGACTCCCAGTGGCAGGTGGGACTTTCTTATGGAGGGGGGTGGGGTGGCACTCCTCCACCTGTAGCTCTATGGCCCACATGCATGGGGGGGGTGAGTTTGCTTTCTTCACCTCCCCCTACCACCTCCCAAGCTGGAAGCCAGAGCTGGTGCTGCAGCCTCCCTGCGCACTGAGTGCAAGCTCCCCACTGTGTGGGGAAGAAAGGGGGGGGGGACTCAGCTTGAGTCGCGGACCACCTGGTAGACGGCCACAGACCACTAGTGGTCCATGGACCACACTTTGAGAACCACACTTTGATATAGCAAAATCTTCAAACAAATTTTTTAAAGGCAAGGAACAAACAAACCAATAAATTCCTGTTTGAGGATCAGCAGACAGAGAATATCAAAATGAGAGAATTGTAGATTTTCTCTGTTAAATTTGTTTGCAACATTAGGTTCCTTCCGATTCTGCCAATTCTAAATGATCATTACAAAATGAAAGGTAGATGTTTCACTTTGGAAACAGCTGTGTGTTGCAAGGTTTATTTGACCTTGAAAAAACTGTTCCTGACTGAAAATAGGAGCAGGAAAGGTGATAATTTGTCTCACATTCATCTTAATTCAGTGTTAATTGTGCCTCCTAATTCATTTCAGTAAGGTGAGAAATCCAGCCCTACTACTCTTCACCAACACAACCATATTAAGAAAATGGAGAGTTAAAAACTGATTATTCAGGTATTATGCAGTGTAGTTGTTACTCTGTCGATTCCAGAATATTAGCAAGACATGGTGAATGAGACTTGAGTTCTGTGTGGCTCAAAAGCTTGTCTTTATTCATATATATTCACACAAAGTTTTCAGGCATTTTTAAACTTCCAAGCACCTGTAGACTACAAATTGGTTCTTTGTTTCAGTACAGCTCCTAAAAAATGCAGTTTCTTTGGAAGGGTGGAATGTTATACCCTAGACTTCTTCATTTCACTTCCTCAAAGTTCAGGTAGAAATGAAAGGGAAACCAAGGCTGTTTTTATCATCTGAGTGAATCAAAAAGGCTATTGAAATACTTGAAGAAAAGGACTAAAGGACAGAGATGCATTATTGGAGCAAGAACAATTACCAGGAACTTAGGATGGAGAGGAAGGTAGGTTATCAGTGGTAAATGAACATTGTTATGGGGGTGACATCTTTCTTATTAATGTGTATCTTTAGATATTGGACAAGTCAATTAATCCTTCCATTTACCCTCCACACAATGGGAATACCTTTTCCTTCACTGCACTTCTTGTCTATTAATTTGTAAGCTCTTTGGGGAACAAACTGCCTCTTATTTTGTGTATGTACATCTCTGGGGTATGTCTACACTACAGTGTTATTTCAAAATATCTTATTTCGAAATAGCTTATTTCAAAATAACGCGTCTACACACAAAATGCATTTCGAAATAGCATTTTGCTATTTTGAAATACCGCGTCCACACTGAGTGGACACTGATTCGGAGTTAAGGCCTGCCGGAACCAGGTCAGGGTTAGGGCATCAGGTAAGGAGTGTCTTTGTGTGGCTGTTGCCTGAGGCTATCTGAGGCCTGTGATTAAAGGGACACTTCCCCCCGCCCCCGGGACAGCTGGTTCTCAGGTGTCCCTGCTTGCTTGCCTGCCTTCCACTTACCCCTCCCTAACCTCCCTTCCTGATGTCAAATAAAATACACGTATTTTCAAAAATATAAACTCTCTTTATTTAACAAAACTGGGGGATGAAACTCTGGGGAGATTGGGGAAAGGAGGCGGGAGAGGGGAGGGGGAAAACTGGGAGGAGGGAGCTGGAAGGGGAAGCAAGGGAAGAAGGGGAGGGGAAGCTCAGGGGTGGGGTCTCGCTGGGCCAACTGTCTCCCAGCACGGCGGGTGCGGGGCCTCGGCATCCCGGGGATGGGGAGGAGGGTGAGGAGGTTGAGGTGGGGGTGGAGGTTGAGGAGGAGGTCGAGGAGGGGAGAAGGAGGGGGAGGAGGAGCGGGAGCTGGGGAGACAGCTGGAGCGGCACAAGGCAGCACGCTCTGCACCAGGGTCTGCAGATGGGCACAGATGGCACGACCCTGGGCAAGCAGCTCCCACCGGAACTCCCGTTCGTCCTGCACCCTCTGTTCCATGGTGCGGTGCAGGGTTCGCAGGGCCCCCAGCTGCTGGTCTCGGTAACCCTGCAGTATTGCGGTGGACCTGCCGAGCCCTCGGGTGCAGGAGGATGTCCCGGGTGGTGCGCCCTGCACACGCAGCTGGTGCAGCTGTGGAGAAAGAAGAGAAGTGGTCAGTTCTCCCTGGGGACACAGTGGGTGAAGCCCAGCACCCCCTTTGCGAGGTGAGGATGACCGTTCCCTGCACCGTCAGAGCCGCTGTGCTTGCACAGAGGCCATGGTTGGAATGTCCAGCTATCCCCGGGAGTGGGAGCTGCCCCGAGACCGCACCCATGCCCCTGTGCTGTGTATAGTGCGGCCAAGGTGGGGAGATGTCCCCTGCCTCTGTGTAGAGGGGGCTTGTGAAGGGAGGGCGTCCTGCTGTGTCCAGCCCCGGGGTCAGGAGCATGTCAGGTCTCTTCACACACACGTGTGGCTATCAGGCCACGGCCCCTGTGTGCCACGCAGCTGGAGCCACCTGCCCAGGGGTGGCATGGCACGTGCTCGCACATGCACAGGTTGCTGCGTGATCCGTGGTAAGCAAGGCCCATGTGCGCGGTCCCTGGTCTCCCTCCCCGCTCTCCCACCCAGGAAGGGGACAGTGATGGCATTCACCTGGTGTGGCCTCCCCGGACGACCCTGGTGACTCCGCTGCTGGGACAGCTCGGGGGTCCTGTTGGCATGGCACCGTCTGTGGCGGCTGCTGCAGCTCCTCCTCTGCATCCTGGTCAGGGCCCTCCGCTCCCAGATCGCTGCCCCCCGGGGTGGCACAGACCGTCCCACCCCCCATGATGCGGTCCAGGGCATCAAAATAGGGGCAGGTGTCTGCCCCTGTTGAAGAGCTGACCCGAGTGGCCCTGGCGTACGCCTGACGCAGCTCTTTAATTTTCATACGCACCTGCTCTTGGGTGTGCATGTGGCCTTTGGTGGCCATGGTGGCAGCTATGCGGCCATACACAGTGACGTACCTCTGTCTAGTGCGGAGATCATGGACATTGGAGGCCTCCCCCCAAACCTCAATGAGGTCCATGATCTCTGCACTAGTCCAGGAGGGCGCCCGCCGTCTCTGGCCCCTCGCTGGCTCCTGGGAGCTGGGGGACTGGGCGGGGGACCGCTGGCTGTCTCTGGCTGCCCGGCTCATACTGGGGCCACTGGGTGAGGGTCAGTGACTGCTGGCTCTGTGCTGGCAGGCCTGTAGCTGGCACATGCACTATGGCCAGAGTCTACCCCTTTAAGGGCTCTGGGGCTGGGGGAGAGGAGAGGAGTTTTCCTGGTTTGGCCCAGAGTGGCCACCAGGGGAAACTGGGAAGGGCTGGAGGCCCCCTATTTCAAAATAAGCGTCTACACAGCACTTATTTTGAATTAGCTATTTCGGATTTGGCATTATTCCTCGTAGAATGAGGTTTACCAAATTCCAAATAAGTGTTCCACTATTTTGAATTTATTTTGAAATAGCTGTTTGCCTGTATAGATGCTATTAAAGTTAATTTGAAATAACAGCTGTTATTTTGAATTAACTTTGATGTGTAGACATACCCTCCTAGCCCAGTGAGGTCCCAATCTCAATAGGTGCTACTGTAATACAGCTAGTAATAATAATGGAAATCTCTTGTCTACTTATTTCAAAGGACAATCTCATGATCAGGGCTTGACAAATAGTGTAATCTACTCGCCCGTGGCGAGTAGATTACACCCCAGAAGAGCCGGCACGAGCGATCTGCGCATGCGAACGATCTGCGCATGCGCAGAGTGCAGAACTGCGCAGCTGGTGAGCGGGGCTCGTCGTTGCTTGGCAAGCCCTGCTAATGATTATTTGCTGGTAACACAGTCCCGCAATGATAATATCGCAATTGCAGTGGGCCTACTGATATCAATACCAGACTGCCTTGTTTTCTTCCTCTGCAGAATGACCACTGAAGCACACAACCTGAAAATGAGTCTCAACAAGTGGATCAAGCCACCAAATCCCATTTTTGGGAAGCCTGTACAATAAATGGACTGGCATACGGACCAATGAAACAAGGACACCGGTGCATATTTGATATGAACGGTCGTTCTCTTTATGTAGATATACATGAATTGGAACTTGAAAATGAAATAAACTTTGGTACTGAAGTTCACATTGTTAGTCTCAATGCTTTGGATTCATAGCTTAAAAACAACTGATTTCCAAAAGAAAAAAACATTACACACAGTGGGAAAGTGTGGAGATATGTAATTATTTTGTTAATTATAACAAAAGCAGCATTATCTCTCATGACTAATGCCTTGTGTGCTGAGCTTGTCATGGTTTGGGGAAAGTTTTAGCATAATTTCGAAAAATATGGCACTGCCTTTTGTCCTATGTTTCCAAATATTTCCTACAGCTGAAATAGGGGGTTAACAAGTAGCATGGGGGAAGGCTAGTTCTAGTCCAGGAACATTTGTGATGTGCCAGAAAAGAGCCACAAAAAAGAAACAGAAGCCGTTTTGTCAGACACCAAGGTATCTGTGAAATTGTTCATCCAGTTCAGTACCAGGCTGGCATTGCAGAGATGATGCCATACTTTGGTTTGCCATGTCACAGAGGACAGGACCTTGTTGCACATCACCCTTGCATTGCAGAGCTGTCTGTAACAGTATGAACTATGTTCTAGCTCAGCATCATCGTGCTGGCATCACAAAATGTAATCCTGTCATGTTTTGTAATCCTGTCAGCCAGACTGCACTGCCCTGACAATGGCCCAACACCCATTGTGCTATTACAGTTTCACTGTGCTGTGTGCCTTGTCATCAGTGCAGTAGCAGGTTGCAGCACTCTCATGCTGACATTATGTTGAGGATTAGCAGTGTGATCTGCACAGTGTCATTGCACTGACGTCTGACAAAGGTGTGAGCTGTTTGTCACAGCTCAGCACAACTGCACCTGCATTTCCCCTCTGTGGCCAATAAGGGCACCCAGTCTGGCACCTCAACCATCACCTCTCTTGGGTGGGGACCTGCATCTCTCTCCATCCTGACTATGTTTTTTTCCAGGCTGTGCAGCTCCCAACCTATATTGTGACTCCCCTCAGAAAATTCAGGGACCCATCTCAGTGGAGCTGGGGATGGTGTCAGCATTGACAGTCTTTCCTGAATTGATGACTGTGTTAGAGAGTGTCTCAGCTTTGAGCTGGAATTCTCTCCATCCTTTGTCCTTCCTGAGGACTTCAGTCTCCTGGATGCTATCTTCAAGTGCCTCTTCCTCAGTACCCAGGAGAGCAACTCAGCCGCGAAGGCTTAGCTGATGGATGCAGATGTTCACAGTACCTGCTCTGAATGAGGAGACTCTGAAGGTGGCTGCGGAGATGCTTCCATCAGAAGAAATTCAAGTCTGACCTCCCTGTCCTTCTTGGTTCTAGGCTTAAAGTCTCTGTAAATTTTACACTAATTACTGACAGTAGATCCCTTAAGATACTTCAGGCAACTGGAGTGTGTCACTCACTGGCATTGGCTTTTTACGGGAGTAGCATGACTGGAACCCCAATGATTGAGGCATACCCTGGCACCAGTAACAGTACCCTGCAATGCGTAACATTTGACAGACACTTGAAAAGAAAACTTCAACTTTATGTGCTGCATTGATGTGTACTGATGAGGGAAACTCTCTGACAACTGCGTGATGGGTGTGCGTGCTCTTGAAGGGGAATGGACATATGCAATCACTCAAAGAACAATATCCCTTAACCCAACAGTTCTTAGATGGGGCCACATTATCATATGTGGTCAGGGCTATCCTGAGATTTATAGGGCCCCACATAGTACTATGAAACTGCCCCATGCCTGACTTGCTCTTAGCAACTGTGCAGCCTGAAATCAGAGGGCTGCAGAAACCTGGTGGAAGGCAGGTACACGGGGAGTTGGGTATGGGGGTTTATGTTTCCTGAGCAGGCTGCCAGAGACTGCAGCCCAGCCATTTGGACACCTGAAGCCCATCTGGAGTCAGCCTGGAGGGAAGCCTGATTAGAGCACCTGCTGCCAGTTAAGACATATGCGCTTACAATAAAAACCTTCCCTCAGGCAAGGCAGGCGGAAGGAGAAAAAGGATGGACTAGAGGTGGGGCCCAAACCCTGAAGGCAGCAAGCTAACAGGGCCTGTTCCAAGACACCAGGGAGGAGGTACTGAGGGAGTGGTTGGGGAAGTGGCTGCTATTCAGTAGAGCAAGGTCCAGGTCTCACAGCTCCACTTGGGGCTGCCACATAGGGCCCTGGGCTTGACTCTGGAGCACGTGGGTTGGACCATGTTCCTCCTCCCAGCTAGTGGGCTGCCAGCAAGAAAAGAAGGATCCTTGGACTACTAGAGGGACTGATGTCCAAACCCCTTGCTGATGATGAAAAGGGCTCCTGGTGTGAGGTATCCTTGCCTTCTCAGCAGTGGTAGGGACGCCGCAAGCCTCTGAGGCACACACAAAGACCCCACCAGGAAGCACAGGACCCAGGAGCATAGCCCAGACTTGCCATACAACATAAACATAAGCTTACAGTTCCCTCGAGATACACTCAGGGGCTACGTCTACACTGGCATGATTTTCCGCAAATGCTTTTAACGGAAAAGTTTTCTGTTAAAAGCATTTGCGGAAAAGAGCGTCTAGATTGGCACGGATGCTTTTCCACAAAAGCACTTTTTGCGGAAAAGCGTTCCTGCCAATCTAGATGAGCTTTATAAAAAGCCCCAATCGCCATTTTCGCGATCGGGGCTTTTTATAAAACAAATCTGAGCTGTCTACACTGCCTTTTTGCAAAAGCTTTGCGCAAAGGACTTTGCCCGAACGGGCAGCATAGTATTTCCTCAAGAACACTGACAATCTTACATGAGATCGTCAGTGTTCTTATGGAAATCAAGCGCCAGTGTAGACAGCTGGCAAGTTTTTCCGAAAAGCGGCTGATTTTCCGGAAAAACTTGCCAGTCTAGACACAGCCAGGGTGTGTCTAGACTACAGGGTTTTTTTTAAAAAAAGTGGCCTTTTTTCGAAAAAAATTCCCCTGCATCTAGACTGCTGCCACATTCTTTCGAAAGTAAATCGAAAGAACATGGCAGTTTTTTTCGACTGGAAAACCTCATTTTATGAGGAATAACGCCTTTTTTCAAAAGTGCTCTTTCAAAAAAAGGTGCTATGTAATGCAAACTGTGCTTTTTCAAAAGAGAGCATCCAGACTGCCTGGGTGCTCTTTTGATAAAGCGACTTGCTTTTTTGAAAGTACTGGTTGTAGTCTAGATGCTCTTCTCTTTCGAAAGAGGCTTGCAGTCTAGACGTAGCCTCAGGCATTATGGTGAGGGCTATATAAGCACTCAGAGAGAAACAGTAAATGAAAATAGGAGAGAGGGCTCACCAGTTCTGGAGATTGGATGTTGATGTAAGATGGTGATGTTACTTTGGAGTAGCTTGTGATGGGACATATCAGGCAAGTGAATGGGGGAGAAGGAACAGAGGAATCTGGAAAGGGCCCATATCCTCAGGCAGGTTTGTGGCCAGGCAAATGCCTCTGCGTATACACTTGTGCATTCAGAGTGTGGAACTTCATAGTGGAACATTCCTTGAACGCCTAACCCTCTTCCACAGCTGTAGAATGTCAGAACTGACAGGGCTAGTCTTTCCCCCCAACCCTGGCTAGGGAAGAGGAAGGACAGCTTATGCAGAAGGCTTTACCTGGTTCAATCCCCCCCACAACAGGAAATGGGGATCAGCTGGGCTCCTGCAGAAGAAAGCACACAGATAGAAGACTATACTATGTGGCAATTTGAGCTCTCCCATCAAGGGCTGGCCTGGCTTCACTTACCTGATAGCAAGGCCTGGAGTCCCATAAACACCCCAGTCAGGCCACTACTCACACTTGACGATACTTTTCCAAGGCTGGATTAGGGGTTGAGCCTGGGGCCCAGGCATCATTGGAATTTCAGTTTTAATTTAAACCGATATCCTGGTGGGTAACTGTCAGCATATCCCAACTTCTGAGTTTGAGATGTTCTGCATAAGAGCTCCTCAGGAGCTGTAGGCATTGCCCATTGTGATGTATGACCAGAAATGGCTAAGTAGCTTATAGAAATAAATGACCCAAATTCAAGCTTTGGCAACATACTAGTAAATAACGTGAATGGTAGAAAGCAACTGTCTTATGTTAATCGGTTTAACTAATTACCAGTGATGCTTGGGAGAGATGTCTATTTGGAAGTCTCCAAGATTGCTTATTGCTCACCTAAATATTCTGAGCTGTAAAGAGAAATCTGGGACTATATAAAGACGCTTGGGACTTGATCCTTTTTTCTCAGATATGCTTATGGTTTCATGCAGGGGAAGGCTGAGCCATAAGGATTGAGATCCCAGTCCTAACCTGGAAACCATGGATATGATGGTGGACATTGGACTGCAACCTATGGACTAAATTCTAAAAGAACTCTTTGCAACTACAAAGCTTACCATCTCTACTATCAATCTGATCTCAGAACTGTACCCATGTTCGTATGTATGCTGATCTTTTAACCAATACCCTTTTTAAAAATTAATTTTAGTTTAGTTATAATAAGAATTGGCTGCAAGTCTGTATTTGGGGTAAGCTCTGAAATATTCATTAACCTGGGAGGCTGTGTGTCCAATCTGTGTGACCTTTTAAATAAGATGAATAATATCTTCAGTGATCCTCACCATATTTGACTTGTGTATCTGGATGGAGGCCTAAGGCTAGGCTGCTTTAAGGGAACTGTGTTGTTGGCTTCTGGGTAACCAGTAAGGTATTATTGAAGCTGTTTGTGCTTGCTTGGTAAATCTAAGTACTGGAATGACTACCACTTTGGGGAGCGGCTTCCCTCGTCTTTGTAGTCCGCCCCAACAGTGTGACCTCAATTGGGTCTCCTGGGACCCTGGTCACACCCATGCCTAGGGAATTCTCCCCCAGCCAGCTGAAAGGCTTTGCTGGTCCCTTTGTACTACTACAGCAATATACAGAGGCCGAGCTGCAGGAAAGAGAATCCCTCTGTTTCTAGCCCTCATAGTTACAAAGAAAACCTAAAATTGTGACCCAAGTATCACCAATGCAGCAGTGCGTACCAGTCTGCAGCGAACCTGAAATAATAGCTGAGAGATGTGACCTACCCCATTCTCCTTAATAGGTTACTAACTCTAAAGCCAACTGCTCTGGGTTGTACCTTGCCAACACAAACCCAAGCAAAGGACAGGGTCACCGGATGAGAGGCTTCATGCTGCAGGGTGTCTAATATCCTGGATTGCATTAATCCAGAAGGGGATTTTAGAGAATGCCTGAAGGAGGGGAGCTGAATTCCTACCAACCCAGGAGGAGAGGGTCTCTCTCAAGCTGCAGTTTAGTAGAGATTACCCTTTTATCTGAAAGTTGAGAGACCTTCCTGCTCTCTCCTGCCATTCCCAGCAGGCTCCCCCATTCTGGGAGCATTCTGAAGGGTAGTGAAGTTTAATTACCAATTAGAAATTGAAGTTTTCCATTCCTTCAACCCCGCCCCCCCCCCGCATTTTTTATACTTCCTTAGGCTTTCATCTTTCAGGGCAATATCAGTCACCTCTACATTTATTTATTTAATTTTCTTTTATTAACTATACCCCCCCTCAACCCAGCTGAAGAGCTGATTCATGCTGCGAAGGTATATTGAGGCACTGTGGTACAGTGTATAATGATCACTGTACTATTAGATTAGAAGGAAGGATGATCTTGTTGAGAGTCAGAAGACCTGGGATTAGGTTCTGAGTATGCCATAGGCTTCCTCTGTGACCTTAGGCAAGTCGCTTAGGCCCTTCAACAGGAGTCAGGCACCCAAATAGCTTTGAAGATCTCAGTCTGAAATGCGGTGTCTCGGTTTTTCATCTGTAAAATGATTGTTTGCCTTGTCTATATCAGTGTTTCTCAACCTTTTTTATAAAGTACCCCTTTTAAAAAAATATAAGTACAGTTTTCAGACACACAACATTTTTTTCTACCATTGCAACACATTTGTTTAATCAACTTAATTGTAGCTGGGCAGGCGAAGAAATTTTTGGGTGTAAAAAGTACAAAAATAATAGTGCTCTAAAACTTAAAACAAAAATTCAGTTTTCTACAATTTTCAGTTGTGTTGACATACCCCCCCCCAGACTTCTCTTGAGTACCCCTGAGGGTACTGTACCACTGGTTGAGAAACACTGGTTTATATGAACTGTAAACACTATGTAGCAAAGGCTGTTTTCTTCTAACTATGTGTAGCTCAGCTAACACAGTAGGACTCTAATTTCAGTTCTGGCGTCTAGGTGTGACATAAGTAATAATAAAAACAATTGATTTAATACCCAAAGGGTGATTCCCTTAGAGGAATGCAGTGCTAAATTTTAATTCTTTTTGATCTCTTTTGCTGTCTAGTCAGACAGAAACAAACCATAAAAGTACATCCTACATCTCTAACCTGACATACTGTGAAATTAAGTCAGAATACATTTATCAAGCAATATCAATCCTATACAGATCATATTAAGTATTATCCATTTGTATGTGGGGGTCAGGAAATAAAAAGCTTCCTGAAAAAGGAATAATTGTGTCTTGGTGTAATGATAGAGACACCATTTTTAAAAACCCATTCTATGATATATAATGACCTTGGAATAAACAGTCATACAAAATAAGAACTAATCTCATTACAGAATACCACACATCTGAATTTAGCCAGGCATAATTCCCACTGGAGAAATATCCTCTGGAGTAGTAGCTGCTTATGAGAGGAATGAATCTGAGACACACTTAGCGCATGTCTTCATGTACAGCACTACAGTAGAGCAGCTCTGCCACTGCAGTGCTTTAGTGAAGAGGTTCCTATGCTGGTGAGAGAACTTCTCCTATCAGTGTAGTTAATCCATCGCCCCGACAGGCTGTAGCTATGTTAGTGGCTTCATCATAGCACCCTCTGTCTAACAGGGGGATTAACTAGGTATAACTAGGTCGCTTCTGGGTTGTGATTTTTCAAGCCCCCAATCAACAGTTATATTGATAGAGGTCTGCTGTGTTGGTCTCTCTTGTACTATCAAGGCCCAATCCAAAGCCAACTGGAATCAGTGGGAGTCTTTCCATTAATTTCAATGGGTTTTGGACCCGTCCCCTTGAGAGCATCTTGCCAGGCTAAATATGGTATTTGAGTCAAAATTGTGACTATCTAAATTTCTCTTGTTTCCAAACCCAATACCTACCTTGCCCAATAACTTGCATTTCACAAATTTCTTCTCCAATTTCCTCTCTTGACTTCTTCATTGCTCTCAGAATTCATGTGATAAGAGACTACCATCACAAAGCAGATACAGGCTGGATCTCCCTGGTCCAGTACTCTTGGGACCTGACCGGACCCAGATGAGGGATTTTGCTGGACCACGGGAGGTCATTTCTGGCTCCCCTGCCATCAGACCTTGCAGCCCTGGCCTGGCCTGCTGGCCTCCCCACCTGCTGCCAGGTCCCAATGAGCAGCTGCACACTGCAGCTCTCGACCGCACTGGGCCACCGCCACTGCTGCTCCCAGCCCTGCCAGGCAGCCATGCACCAGGTATCCCAGCCTCACTGGGCGGCCCCACTGGCAGCTTGCTGTGGGTAGCCCCCTGCCCTGCTGGCCCTGCAGGGCTCCCTGCTGCTGGACCTCCACTGGGGCTCTCTGGTCCTGCAACAACCATGCCAGCCAATGGATGTTGCCAGAGCAGAGTCCTGGTTTAGAGAGTTTCAACCTGTGGTGCCACTGGTATTTGCTTATCCCTAAATTTCTACTGCTGACAGCAATAAAATGGGGGCAGGCCAGAACCATGACACAGTGGTTATTCCCTTTTCTAAAACATAACCCCAGGTGAAAATTATACACCACAGCACAGATAAAGTGATTTCACAAATTCAGACTTCTGGAAGGATCAAGAAATATCACTTTACAATATTTAGCTAATGGTACAAACAAAGGAAGAATTACAAGAAATAAAACATCAAAAAATATCTAGTTAGCAGGGTTTGCTCTCACTGGAACATTTGTGACCAACTGGATCTGCCTTCTCAAGATCCATAAGTAAAGCTTTTAGGGCCCAATCTAATGTTTATTGCGTTCAACAGAAGTCTTGCTGTTGACTTCAATGTTATGTAGAACTGTGCCTACAGTGCGCTTCTACTTTGAAAAGTGTCTATATAAAAACGGCACCTTTTTGCCCCACATATCTGCTCCCTGCATGTGTTCAGAAACATAGCTGCTGACCTGCATAATTAAAGTAAATCTGTACTGCTCTTTACTTGTCTTGGTACAGCAGGGCAGCAAAATGAATCTATGGGAGAGTTAGCTGGATTCTCGTCTAGTTTGTGCAACAACAGAATTGTAAACCAAGTCCCGAACGCAGAGCTAAATTCTGACCACACATACTCCTTTGAACAAAATGATCTGATTGTGCAAGCATAACTGAGTGCACAATCTGGACCGCAGAATTTTTATTACCAATGATAATTACGATGTACGAATCAGAACTAAGATTTACTCACATATACCACACTGACTCTGCAAGGCTAACAGAATAGCCACTTTTCAACTTGTAAATGGAGCAAATTTGATCTCAAATCACTGAAAGACAATGAACATGGGACCTCATAATACCATTTTTACAGAGACACTTTTCAGAGCAGAATCAGATTTGAAATAAAACCTTCCGTTGATATTTTCACTTATGCCTCTCCCATCCCGGAATGCCAAACTCACCTCGGCACAACCTCTCAACTAAATACGGAAGACTCTTGGAAGGCCAACCCGTTACATGGAACAACTGCAAGGAAGTTGAAGCAGGAAAACAGAATGGGTTTGTGGGTAGGATGGAGACAGGATGTGCAGACTCTTGACACTTTTCTAGGACAGCACGGTAATGGAATAGCTACTGGTGAAGCCCCTCCACATTATTCAGAAACTCTTCCATTGGACCAGCAAGGCAGCGTTGGCTCTGGGAGAAGATGGGCTGAATGGATTTCTCAGATTCCCTCCCCTCCATTCACATCACTATACACACACACATAGCAGAGAGCGAGGCGCATTCCAGCCTCCTACGGTTTCAATCTCTGATGAAGCCTCTGAAGTTTCATCAGAGATGATTTTTGGATGAAGCTTTTGTCGCTATGGGGCCTCTCCCTTGGGTGAGCTTTCAGGTGCTCCACCAGGTCCAACTGCTCGCTGAAGGTCTTGTCACAGTCAGTACATTTGTAGACCCCCTTCCCTGTGTGGCTTCTCTGGTGTGCAGAGAGGTGTGAGATGTGAACAAGGCTCTGCTTGCTGTGGGGCCACGGATCAGGCCTCTCTCCTGGGTGAGTTCTCAGGTGCTTGGCCAGATTCGACTGCTCACTGAAGCTCTTGCCACAGTGTGGACAGATGTACGGCCTCTCGGCCGTGTGGGTCCTGCAGTGGGTGTTGAGATTGGAGAGCTGGCTGAACCGTTTTCCGCAGTGGGGACAGGGATAGGGTCTCTCACCCGTGTGGGTCCGGTGGTGCTTCCTCAGACTCGACTGGTCACCGAAGCTCTTCCCGCAGTCAGCACAGACGTAGGGCTTCTCCCCCGAGTGTGTCCTCAGGTGGGTAGTGACATTGGAGAGCTGGCTGAAGCGCTTCTCACAGCCAGGACATTTGTAGGGTCGCTCCCCTGTGTGTGTCCGCTGGTGTGTAGTGAGGTGGGATCTGTGGATGAAGCTCTTCTCGCAGTGGGGGCAGGGGTAGGGTCTCTCCCCCGTGTGGGTTCTCTGGTGCTTGGCGAAAGTCGATTGGTCGCTGAAGCTCTTCTGGCAGTCAGGACACACGTAGGGCCTCTCCCCGGTGTGGGTCCTCAAGTGGGTGGTGAGGTTAGACTGGTCCCCAAAGCTCTTCTCACACTGGGGGCAGGTGAAGGGCCTCTCCCCTGTGTGGGTCCTCAGGTGGGTGGTGAGACTGCCTCAAGTTACTGAAGTGCCTCTCACACTCAGGGCAGCTGTAGGGCCTCTCCCCTGTGTGGGTTCTCTGGTGCCTAGTAAGGTTCGAGAGGTGGCTGAAGTGTTTCCCGCACTCAGGGCAGGAGAAGGGCCTTTCCCCCGTGTGGGTTCTCTGGTGTACAGTGAGATGGGAAAGCCGACTGAAGCTCCTCTCACACTCGGCACAGGGGAAGGGCTTCTCAGCTCTGTGGACTCTCATGTGTGCTGAGAGCTCCTGCTTTTGCCTGAAGTTCTTCTCACAGGCCCTACAGGTATATATTTTCTTTCCTGTGTGAATGATGCTCTTGTGGCTATGCAGGTCTTTCTGCTCCTCAAAGCTTTCCTCACACACTGGACATTTGCATGGCCCCTCACTCATCTCTGGCCTCTCTGGCACAAGAGGCTTGCGCAGTTCCCTTAAAGTCCTTTCATGTTTCCTTGTGGTTCCTCCCTCATCTCTGGCTGTGTTTCCCTTCTGCTTTTGTGGCTTGTGCTGCCCCTTACAGATAGTTTCCTGGTCAGGTCTCTTGGAAATTTTCTCCTTGGATTTCCCCAATAACATTCCCAGCAGCTTCAGGTTCTCACAACCTTCTCTGTGATGCTTCTCAGTTCTGCTCAGGATCCCACCATCTACAGGGAGGAGAAAATCTAGATGTGACTTCCTGTGCTGCTGGCAGAGGGAAACCACTCATCATTCTCAGCAGTACAATCTGATGGAGGCATTCCCCACTTCCCCCAGGATATTCCCCCAAAAGGCCCTTACTCCAGCTGGCACATTATGCAAGCGGCTCCATGTTCCAGGGCTGCTGCCAGTGCTGGAACAGGTGGAACTGTTTAAGGGTGTATAAAATATTTCACCATAAACATTGGTGAGAGAAGAAAAAGGAAAATACCTAATTTTTCAAGTGTCTGCTAACTCTGGGTGCCCCACTTGAGACTTCTAGGGCCAGGTTTTCCAGACGCCAATTGGAGCTGTAAGGGGCTCAGCACTCCTGAGCACCAAGCTTCAATAGCATTGTTTGGAAATGGCAGAGTTTTGTTCTGAAAGGAAAACTAAAATTAACTCTCAGGATCTGTGTCTAATGCGCATAGAACCTCATTCCTTATATGCTCCTGGGGAAATCTAGGGCCATCAGAAAAGGCTTTGGTTTCCAGACTGAGATCCCAATTGTTTTAAAGGGAATTGCACTGAGAGGGTACGTCTAGACTACATGCTTCTTTCGAAAGAGATTATCTAGACAGCCACAACTTTTTTCGAAAAAGTGATCCGCTTTTTCGAAAGAGAACACCCAGGCAATCTGGATGCTCTCTTTCGAAAAAGCCCTGTTTGCTGTCAAGAAGGTCTTTTTTCGAAAGAGCTCTTTCGAAAAAAGGCGTTCTTCCTCGTAAAATGAGGTTTAGCACTGTTGAAAAAACTGCCACGGTCTTTCGATTTAATTTAGAAAGAACACGGTGGCAGTCTAGATGCAGGTGAAATTTTTCCGAGAAAAGGCCACTTTTTTCCAAAAAACCCTGTAGTCTAGACATAGCCTGAAAGAAGAGCTCAGCCTCATTTCAGCTCCAAAATCTTCACTGATTGTCTAACAATCTGATTTGTCTACCCATTCTCACAGCTTGGTGCCATATGGGCTTTTTTGATTATAGGGAACATGACGATATTGAGGGAAAGGTTTCCCATTAGTCAGAGTTAAACATGCTCTTTAGCAGAGAGATCTTTACAGTGTGACTTCACTTAAGGAGAAGAATTCAACACGCACAGTGAGGAAGAAACACCCTGATCATTAGAGCTCATTGATCAGTATTTATGCTGAGGAGGAAGAGTCTCATTCAGCCTGGGTTCTCCACAATGTGAAAGAAACAGTGTCGAAGGCCCAAGCATTGCGATGAGTCACATGACTATTTAAACTGCAGTAAGTAAGTCAGCAAAGCTATTGGAATGTATTGCTGCATCTTTCATGCCATACTTTTACAGTTATGCTGTCCTCCCTGTTGGAAGTCTTTTGTTCAAAGGGAATGTTGCAAGATGGGAGCAGCAACATGATCTTAGAGTCCACTTCTGCATTAGTGGGAAATGACTTCAAGGGAAAGCTGTCTCTCTTCAAACTAGCTGTGCTTGGTTGCTTCTTCTGGCAACACACTTCAAAGAATACAACATGCTCTTAGGGAAGAATTGTGTTGCCTCATATCCTACATGCATATTTTGACCATGGGAGACACAACTATGGGACCCTCCCATTGTGATGTTATCTGCACAGTTCAGTGTTGTGTTTCAGCATGAAAACTGGATCAAAGGAGGAAACAAATGTTAGGGACTGGGAAAGATGAATACTAAGGCTCCATTTCCTCAAATGATATAATCACAAACACAGAAAGATGAAGGCAAAAATCTCTTCTGGCACGGTGCTAACAAAATCAATGGAATTATACCTGAAGACTTTGACTCACTAGGGGCAAGGAGGAGTGTGAATTAAAAGAGAGATGTGGGATGCTTGTCAGGCATTGGCCAAAACACAGTGAATCTTATTAAGGAAACCCAGTGCAGCATCTTAGAAAGGGTCTCTCTCTTCACTCTTTTACCTGAGTATTTTGAGGAAATTTGACTATCACTCACCTGGGGAGGGGCTTTCAGAAATAGCTCCATCCACCGATTCCTGAAGATCCATAACCCGCAGCTCTGATTCCCTTTGTTCTATTGGAGATATCCATTTTGGTTTGGGATTTTTATAGCCTATTTGTGGAAAATGAGATTGGGAGACATTATGGTCTGTTGTTGGTTCCCATGAGCTTGTTATAAAAGTCTGTAAATGGCTTTACACCAGCACCCTTTGCTGGAGCAGATATGTGCTCTGCATAACTCCAAACATGCTAATGGAGGCCATAAGGACAGGGAAAGAAGATGATCCAGTGGAAGGACACAAGTCTAGAACTTGGGAGATCTGGGCTCTTGCATAACCTTGTGCAAATGTGTGCCTCTGTTCTCCATCTGTACAATGGGGACAATAGCACTGCCATGCCTCATGGCGTGTCATGAGGCTACATGAAGTAAAAATTGTGAGGCACTCATATATACGTTAATGGAGAGCAATGTAAATAATGAAGAGAGACAGAAAATCCAGATATTTAGAGCTGTGTGTGCTCTGAACTAAAAGAAAGAAAACCTACATTTACCCAGTGAAGGCAACTTTGTACATTCTTCTCCATCAGGCGTTGCTACAACTCCCTCTGCCATTCCTCCAAAATCTCTCTCCTCACAGGAGAGACAGAGAAGACATCACCAGACCTCAGCAGGCTCTGAAATGACAAGCATTACAATTTCAGCACCTTCTGCTTCCATCTTATCCTGACACCTGCAGCCCTAAGTCTCAGCTGGAGTAATGGTCCCCATGGGAGTAATCCACAGTGATAACCCACGGATAGCACAGCAGGTATATCCTAGAGGATTTATCTATCTCTTGGATAGTTCATCTGTGATGTGCGTAATTTCAGCATTCTATAGGAAAGTAACAGGAGCTGCCCTTTTGTTCCCATGCAGATTAGGCAGTGAAATCTGAAGGGCTCTGGATAATTCCAGATGAATGAGAAGAAACAAGCTCCTTCTTTCTTTCCCTTTCTTCACTACCTTCCATCTGCTTCTGGGTGAATTCATGGTGGTGTTTTTTTATTTGTAGAGATCTCTCTCTTCGGAACCTAGCTACCTTAATGGCTGTCTCTCTGTTCATGCATCACCACAACATCTTAGATCATCTCTTCCTTTGCTTTTGTTACCCTTGCATTCCTTGGGACAGGGAGCAGGATGTCTCAGAGTAAAGTTTCACAGCTACAGAAATGCTCCTCTTCAGTGTCACATCAGAGCTTAACTTTACTGACCTTCAGAGCACAGTGCAAGACACATCATCTTGGACAAATATTTCCTTGACTATGGACCATTAGCAGGTGGGTGTCTGGATGTTTTCTTAAAAGATGTCCTTAAACAAGAATTATTTCAGGGAAGTCCTTAAACAGGTCAGATTAGATGATGACAGTAGTCCCATCCCAAACTGCTCTTAAAACCTATGAATCATTAATAGTTGGCTGGGTCTATACACGGAAGAGTGATGCTGCACAGGTGTAGACATATTGAGGTACGGACCAATTTTGTTCAGCATGACTCTGCATACCTACTTTGCAATCACAGTCATGTAAGCTGAATAAGGGACTCAGTTTGTACATGGTCTTGGGTTTCTGTCTTTTGGAAAATCAGGTTCTTAAATGTCAGAATTAATTTACTTTATGCTATGAACCCAGATGCTATGCTGCTGTGTACCTAAAAAAATCAATACTCGAATAACCTCATATTTCTGCATTAATACAATAATTACTTGTTTAATACGTGCCCACTTAACATGTTTTCGCAATAGCACGATTTTTTTTTAAGGAATGTTTTTCGAATAACAGGACCGTCCCCGAAATAACACAAAAATAATCAAGTGGCAGACTATTTAGCACGGCGGTATAAGTTGGTGAAAACAGTGGTAATATGCATGAGCAGATAAATACACATGGTCACAGCGCTCCTACATTCACTCACGTGTTTCTTTGTTTTAACAAACCGCGATGACTTGTGTTGACATTAACGACCCCGCACCAACAAAAAATTGCCTTTGCCGCCACCACCACCTGAAATACCACCCCCACCTTTTCCATTATTTTTAATGGGAAAATTGACTATGCATACATAGCATGTTTTCACTTAGCATGAACATTTTCAGAAACACATCTATAGTGTTAAATGAGGAATTACTGTATTATCAAAATGGGGGCGCGAGAAGGGAACACACACAGAGCCCTTGGCATGGTGTGAAGACTATGGCACAATGGTAGATGGGGTGGCAGATACGGGGTGCACACAGAGCCCCTGGTATATGCCAGAGGTTACTGGGGGGCCCATTATGGTGAGAAGGGAAGAAAGGGGAACGATCAGAGCCCAGGCATGAGGAAGGAGTAAAGGGGTTGCAGAAGGTCCCTGAGATAGAGGGGGTGGCAGGGTGGGAGCTTGTTGGGGAGACTGGAGCGATGAAGGAGCCGCTGGTGTGTGCAATGAGCGTTGCCTACACAAAATCAAAGGTCTGCAACCCTCCACCTACCCCGCCACTTTCCCACCCTTGTCTTCCATGAGCCAGGCCTTCCTCCTGCCTGGGAAGCAGCGGGGGGGACGGGACAAGCATTTCCTGTCAGTTCAGCGGGCAGCTCAGCCCCGCCCCTGCAGATGACCGGGCAGAGACGGAGAGGAGGAAAATGGAGAGGCGAGCGAGCCGGGCGGAGGGAGACCCCAGAAAGAGCAGCAGAGACTGCCGGAGCGGCTCTGGGCCCTGGCCCCCCCCGCGCTGCCCTTAAGGAGCCACTCACTGGGCCACGGCCCTGCAGATGAGTGACCACCTGGCGTGCCGGGCGCAGCACCGCGCGCTGCCCCTCTTCTGCCCGCTGGGCGACATCCCCGCGTCCCTCCCAGAGCGCACGCTCCCCTCTGCCCAGGCCGCCCGCCCGCCCCGCGGCCTCACTCAGCTGGGCCAGGCGGGCTCACGCACACGGTACCTGCGCCCTCGCGGAGCCCCGGCGCCCCGAACGCCATCAGCAGCTGGCTGCAGCGCCGCGCGGCTGTCCCGGAGCCAGCCGGCCAGGCGCGGCGCTGCTGCCCTCTGCGGGGGAAGGGGGAGCTAGGCAGACCCAGGGAGTCCCGAGCCGCCGCTCGCGGGAGGAGACGTGTCTGGCTGCAGCTGCCCTGCGCGGGCCAGTTCGCTGCCCCTTTCCCTGCCAGCCCCACGGCAGGCTGCGATGCCCTTGTCCCCGCGGGGCTGTTTCGCTGGGCTGCAGAGAGCTGCTCCCTTGTAGGAATGTGCTACCGCTGGCACTTTCTGATTCGTACGCTCCTAAGGAACTGCTCCTGTAAGACATTGCTGCTGGACATAGCACAGTCCTACAGGGAGCACTTCCCTACAGTTCTTTGTGTAGAACTGCTCCTTGTAGGAATGTGCTATTGGTAGCAGTTACTGACACACTGGATCGTAATAAAAAACTGCGATTGTAAGGCATTGCTCCCGAATGTAGCACAACCCTTCAAGGAACAGTTACATACCTATAAGTAAGAAACAGCTACTGTAAAACACTAGTACCAGATCTAGCAAATTCCTGTAGACCCAGTGATTGTTACCATGATTCAGGCTTCTCTCCCAGTGTGTAAGAATTACTTCTTTGTGTCTTGTTTACAACACTGATGTTGGCTTTTTTGTAGGAGTTTTACACTGTTGACTCATATTTACCTTGTTATCCAAAGCACTTGCAAACCCCTCTTAATGTACTTACAACAGGATTATCTGGCTATATTGACTCTCAGACCCTATGCTGCCAGCACTCTTAGCTATCTTCGAGACACCACTGACTTCCTGAGAAAACTACAGAACATCAGTAATCTTCCTCAAAACACCATCCTGGCCACCCTGGATGTAGAAGCTCTTTACACCAACATTCTACACACAGAAAGATTATAGGCTATCAGGAACACCATCCCTGATGACACCACTGCACACCTGGTTACAGAGCTCTGCGACTTTATCCTCACCTACAACTACTTCCAATTCAGAGACAATTTGTATCTTCAAGTCAGTGGCACAGCTATGAGCACCTGCATGGCACCATAATATGTGGTCTTTATGGCTGATGTGAACAACATTTCCTCAGCTCTCGCCCCCTAATACCTTTACTTATGCTACATTGATGACATCTTCATCATACGGACCCACGGGAAAAAGACCCCTGAAAAATTTCACAGGGATTTCAACAACTTTCACCCCACCATGAACCTCAGTCCGCATGAGAGATCCATTTCCTTGACGCTACAGTACAATTACATGATGGACACATTTCCACCACCTTATACCAGAAACTTACCGCTACACTTACCTTCATGCCTCTAGCTTCCACCCAAGACATATTTCTCAGTGTATTGTATACAGCCAAGCCCTAAGATACAATTAGATTTGCTCCATCCCACAGACAGAGACAAACACCTGCAGGATCTATATAGAGCATTCTTAAAACTGAAATACCCACCCGGAGAAATGAAAAAACAGATTGACAAAGCCAGAAGAGAACTCAGACATGAACTACTTCAAGACAGGCCCAGAAGAGAAAATAACAGAATTCCACTTGCTATCACCTACAGTCCACAACTTAAACCCCTCCAATGCATTATCAACAATCTACAACCTATCCTGGAAAATGACCCTTCACTCTCAGAGACCTCGGGGGAAAGGCTAATTCTCGCTTACAGACAACCCCCTAACTTCAAACTAATTCTTTCCAGTAACCACGAAATGGACCTTCATCATAATCATCCAGGAACCCACCCCTGCAATCAGCTCTGGTGCCAACTCTGCACACACATCTATACCAGCAATTTCATCACTGGATTCAATGACATCAGCCACCAAATCAAAGGCTCATTTAACTGCACATCCACTAATGTGATCTATGCCATCAAATGCCAGCAATGCCCCACAGCAATGTATATTGGCCAAACTGGACAATCTCTACGGGAAAGAATTAATGGATACAAATCAGATATCCGAAAAGACAACACACAAAAACCTGTTGGAAAACACTTTAATCTTCCTGGACACTCATTAATGGATCTCCAAGTCACCGTTTTGTTTCAGACCAATTCCACAAGCCAAATACACAGAGAAGGATTGGAACTTAACTTCATTCACAAGTTTAATTCTTATGCTAATGGTCTGAACCGGGGTATAGGATGGCTCGCACACTATCTTCCACCTTTTAATGACCTAACCAACCAACCAACCAACCAATGGAGGTGCTAATGGTTATTAACAGCCTCTTGTAACTATTTGAACTATCTACTCAATCTCCCTCTTTTTCTTCCTCCCCTCTCCTTTTTCCTTCTCTCCCCCTTCCCCATCCCTCATTTATTCTTGGATCTAGACTTATTATACTCTGGTCATCTGAAGAAGTGAGTTTTTGCCCACGAAAGCTCATGATACCATCTACATATTTTGTTAGTCTTTAAGGTGCTACTAGACTATTTGTTGTTTTTTAAGTTTTTCCTGTTACAGACTAACTTGGCTACCCCTCTGTAGTTTTTTATCATTTTTATAGTTGGTGGAAATTCAGTAGTCCAAAGATAAAACTTGAGAAAAGATACACAGATGCAGGTCAATGGTTATATATTTTTAAATTCCTTGGTCTGAGATTTAATAACATAAGCACATTCTGTTCTCCATTCTATTTAAATTAAACAGTCACATATAAATTTGTAAATTTGGCAGAAAAAGCCAGACTATTGTTTGAAAATATGGCAATTCTCAAATAATATACTGTACAAAAGTATTTTCCAAATAGCTCTTTCCAATTAAATATTATTTTGTTTTTCCCTGTTCTTAACAAAAGAAAATTGTCAAAGAAATGATAAACAGACCTGGGGAAACAGAAACTTCCAAAATCAGCAAATCCATATCCTGGTAAGCAATAAAACTTCTACAACAGCTGTGATGTACTATTAGTTGGCAGTTTATATTTAACAAAAATCTGATAGCTGTATATCATTTGGGGATTTGCGATGTCATTATATATTATTTATTAATCCATAAGGTCTCTTACCTTATTTTAAAACTATTTTTAAGTAAGTAGTAATATTTATTTTACTAGCCCTCAATAAACACTAACTTTTCAGACTGTCAGATGAACAGACATAGTTCGGAGGGCATACATGTACACTAGCTCTTTTTGCTAACTTTATTGTTGAAAATACTTTCTCATGGCAAAATATATTCAAAAATTAAGTGAAACGGTTTTATCATTCCAAACCAAATAATTTTAAATTCTGAAGATCATTATGTAAACTGAATGGACTAGTGATAAAAGTTTCTCAGAGGGGTAGCCATGTTAGTCTGTAAACTTTAAAAACAAGTAGTCCTGTGCACCTTAGAGACGACTAAAACATTTTCTGTTATAAATTCTGATAGTCTCCCTTTTTTCAGGCTGGATGTCCCCCATTCATCACATTTGATGTGGAAATGCAAATATAAAATTGTAATTTCCCCCATCTTTGATATTCACATCCATCCTGACTTAATTAGCTTCATTAACATTGGCCCTACAATTGACAGGTAATGGCTTTTGCTGTTATATGTGCCCTGGATTCTGTAATTTCCACTCCAGCTCATCTGATGAAGTGAGTTTTACCCACAGAAACTCATGATCTAATATATTTATTAGTCTATAAGGTGACACATAACTTTAATTTGTTTATAAAGTTACAGACTAACATGGCTACCCGTCTAAGACCATCAACTGGAAAAGAGCAACTTCATAGATAAACACATGTACAAAATATTCTACCACCTCCCTTTTATCCTAGCTCATGTGAAACAATTAGGCAAAAAAAAGTATTGCCTTTTTGCCTCTGAATTTATCACTTGAAATGTACATCAGTGATGATTCTTGGAAAGTCATTTCCTCCCAATTTTTCATAGCACCTGCTCCAAAATCAGGTGGTACAACCAGATCTAAATTTATTTAACAAGAAAAAAATCTTTAAAATGCCTCCATGGGCTGCTTCCCTTTCAGTCAGAAAAACAAAAATCAACTAAGTCCAAGCCAAGCCTCTCAGCAGTTTCCCATACTTAAGTAAATTCACAACTAAAATCTTTGATAAAGGAACTTTCCTCCCAGCTGCTGGGAGAGAGTAGATTCAGCTCTTCCCACTCCTGAGTATATCTGGCTCTCCATTCCGTGTGTTTTGCTTTTGTCCCAGTTATAGGAGCATCTGTGGGGTGGGAGAGCACAAAGGGGCAGAAAAAACATTTTTCCTCTTTCTCATGGCTTCTAGATGTGGAATTTCCCCTCATTTTGGATCATGAATAAGAAATATTCTCTGAAAGTTACTCCAGAACATCTCTATCCTCACAGCAGGTCTCACTTTACATTTTCCCTGTATTCCCCATTGGGCCTGATAAGCAATGAGTTCAACATGTCTATGAGTCACATACATTTTGGCAGGGTAGGTTGATTTTAAATCAAGACCATTTAAATCAGAGATTTAAATCACTAAGTGGAAAGCCTTGATTTAAACTTTTGATTTTAATCAACTTTACCATTTGTGCATCAGTTAAGGCCTGGTCTACACTAGGAGTTTACAGCAAATTTAAGGTCTCATAAGGTCGATTTTCTAAACAATGTGTCCAAAAATACAGGGATTAATCCACATTAAAGGCTAACATCTTGGAATTTGAAAAAACAAAATAAAGTGTTTTTTAAACTATAGAACTTAAGAAAAGGGTGTTAAAGTATCAAGATGAAGTTCATTTTTGTTTTCCAATACCTAGATGGATATCTTTTTTTCCAAAATTGGTAAAATAATTTGTTGTTTCCCAAGGTCCAGCAAAGATATTGCTATAATTCAGCTCTGTATATTCTAGAACAGTGTTTTTCAACCTTTTTTAATAAAGTACCCCTTTAAAATATATATATATATATATATATATATATATATACCCTCTTTTTAAAAAAATTATAAGTATCCTCAGTATCTACAGTTTTCAGACAAATACAATTTTTTTTACCATTGCAACACATTTGTTTAAACAACTTAATTGTAGCTGGGCAAGCAATGAAATTTTTGGGTATAAAAAGTACAAAAATAATAAAGTGCTGTAAAACTTAAAATAAAAATTCAGTTTTCTCCAAATTTCAGTTGTGTTGATGTACCCCCCAGACTTCTCTCGGGTACCCCTAAAGGTACTCGTACCACTGGTTGAGAAACACTGTTCTAGAGTACCTCCTTTTCCTCCCTTCAAGTCATGTTTTATTTTTTTTAAATAGAAGATGTTATATATTTCCTCTGTTTCAGTTTTGCTGACGTATTACAAAGCTATTTTGTTCTTAATTTTTCAGAGGGGTAGCCGAGTTAGTCACATGTTTTGTTAGTCTTTAAAGTGCTACACAACTATTTGTTGTTTTTTAAGTTGTTCTTAATTGATTATTGAAAGCAATTTTGTTCTTATATTTTTGAGGGTTTAATAAAAATTGTTCTGTAAAGGACTTTAGTGTTGAGGTTTTTTTAACTGACTTCTCACATCCTACATTTTAACCTTTTTCAAAGTGTTTCACACACTTGGTTATCCATGTCTGAGTCTGTGACTTCCATAGTCCCATTTCTAGATTATAGGGTTTTCTTGTATCACTTCAAAACAAGAAACCAGATTCATCCCTGATGATACAGGCAAATTGTAACTCAGTGCTCCAGCTCCCCTTCTTTTGTTATTATCACTGTGTGTCCTCATTAAAGGTTTCTACTGGCAGAGGCAGATTAAATCAGCGTTGTGGACTGCATAGGAACTCCATACACAGAAGTTGCCTTGGAGAATATGCTGCCTACTTTTGGGGCAGGATTAGATGGTTTCTTTGCACAAGGACGCTCTACAGGGGAGAGGTTGACACCTTAATTCCAGGGCAGAAACTCTGCTGTCCGAGGCCCTGCATCAATATCTGGGTAAACTAGATATCAATTCTTAGGGTCAGATTCTTTCTTACAAATTGCCATCCCTGTGCAAAGTGGGGCCCAGAAAACAGCTGGCTCTGACCAGCTAAGAATTCCATTTCTATAGGGGTGCTTTCAGCTGATGTAATAGTCTTTTTTTTATCACACCCTTGTATGGCCTTGGTGTAGGAGCAGTATTTGAGGGGTGAGAGGGAGTTAGAGAAAGTAGAGAAGAGGAGTGGCTTGCACATGGGTTTGCCGTTTGCACTGATAATCTTCTGATGCTAGCTGCTCTAATCTCTGCTGCAATGGTAAAGTTCAACTCAGAGGATCTGAAAAACAGAACTGGCTCCCTAACACTTTTGCAGGCAGAACTCAGTACAGGAAAGAGCCGTAGGGTTCCTTTTCTTATTCTTTATATGATAATCACATGGTCATTTTTATTTTAATATTATGTGTGTCAAAGAAGAGATAATGTCATTTACAGTTTTTGAGCCAGGAGAATTAATGTTAATGGCATTAGAAACCCCCCGGCAGCAGCCATCCGCCCGCCAGCCTGTGGCCCCAACCCCCGGCAGCCTCGGTTCCCAGCAGCAGCCACCCGTCAAGCTCATCAGGCAGCCACAGCCTTGGTCCCCAGGAGCAGCTGCCCACTGAGCCTGTTACGCCGCTGCAACCCCTGGCGGCAGCCACCCACCGAGTCTGCCACATGGTAGTGAGTTTATCCCTGGCGGCAGCCACCCACCGAGCCCACCATGTGGTAGCGAGTTCATCCCACAGTGGCAGCGGCCTGCCGAGCCTGCCACATGGCCACGACTTCGGCCCCCGGCAGCAGTGGCAGCTGCCTGCTGAGCCTGCCATACAGCTCAGCCCACAGCAGGAGCAGCTACCCCACAGCGTGGCTCCTGTCACCAGAGCAGCTGCCCGAGCAGCCACCCTCCAATGCAGCCCCACCTCTGCCAGCCATGAAGTCCAGGCCCTGCGAGTAGCCACGCCACTCACCTTCCAGGTCCAGTAGGAAGGAGAGTGCTGCAGTGCGGCTCTGGGAAGGAGGTGGGCAGGCTTAGAATTTTTTGTGCAGATGTGCATTTTAGAGGAAACACTGCCCAGGAAGCAAGGCCAAGCTCAGCAAGTCTGAATATTGGATTCCTGAAATAATAATGACAGCTTTAGTAAAAGCATGATTAAGAAGGGGAGTGTAACATATGTTTTTTCTGAGCCCTATTAGAAGGCCTAAAGACTTCCTCTACAACCAGTTTGAAGAGCAGCAACCATTAGCTGTGAAGCTTGGAGTCACATACTCCCATTCCATCTAAATTGCATTAAAATAGTGTCACACAAGGCTGTTAAGAAGGAGACCTGTCTTAATGGCACCCCCTGTCACCAGATAAAGAAACAGATCTCAAGATGGGTAAAGAAAACTTAGTTTAACAGCATTTCATCTGGCAAGAAACTGTTTATCAATACTTGAGGTTGTGGAATCCTCATTCTATGATTATGGTCCTCACTTTCCTATTGTTAGTCTATGTAAGTGCATCTACACAGCAAAGTTATTTTGGAATAACGGCTGTTATTCCGAAATAAATATGCGAGCATCTGCACAGCAATTCCGTTATTTTGAAATAATTTCAAAATAACGGATGGCTTATTCCAACATCTGTAAACCTCATTCTACGAAGAATAACACCTATTCCGAAATAGCTATTTTGAAATAAGGCGTGTGTAGATGCTCCACTTCTGCTATTTCGAATAGCCCCTCACCAGAGCCATTCTAAGTTATTCCCTCTGGGGCTCTAAATCAATATAGCACATCTGCATTAGGGAAGCCTGCCTCAGATTAATTTTGAGGCTTCCCTGTAGCGTAGATGTTATATTTTGAAATAAGCTATTTCAGAATAACTATTCTGGAACAGATTATTCTGAAATAACTGTGCAGTGTAGACATAGCCTATTATCTCTGTTTGGTTTTTAATTGTTTCTGTCTGCTGTATAATTAATTTTGGTAGGTGTAAATTAACTAAGGATGTGGAGTATGATTGGTTAGGTAATTCCGTTACAATAGGTTATGGTTGGTTAGTAAAATAATACTAAAATAATTGGTTAAGAAAGAGCTAAACAGGACTCAGTTTTCACTATATAAACTGGGACCCAAAAGGAAATTCTTTGGGAACCAACTCCAGGATACAGCTCCAAGATCAGAGCTGCCAGACCGCAACCCTGTGTCAATGACACCGCACAGAGACTGGAGTCCCCCAGATGGACCTGATCCTGACTGACCTTGAAGATGAGTTCATCTGTCTCATTGGGAGTAATGAGCACTGTCTGCCTGGTATGTGTGTAAGGGTGGGCGCCCCATGCCCAGCAGGCATGCCCTCCCCCCGGGCCCTCAACCTGGGTCCTATAGCCCCTTGGGCCTGCCTATCCGTTTTACAATTCAGTACTCCAGTCTCCGTATGGAGGAATCAGCATTTTAATATCATCAATAGTTCTCCAACTCATACAAGATTGCCCCCACAACGTTTCGCCTCACACCTGTGGGGCGGGAGGTAGGGGGACCCAGGCCACCCACTCCACCGGGTCCCGACCCAGGGCCCTGAAGGAAGGGAGATCTCTCTTTCTCTCCGCTCCCTATGGTCGACAGGGCAGCCGCCCACAACATGTCGACCCACAGGCTCCCTGCCTTGCCCTGGGTCACTTCCTACCCCACTTCCTCCTGGGCTACTTCACCCCCATGCCCAGTCCCCGCTGCTTAGCCCATCACAGCCTGGCCGCCCCGGCGTTGGACTTACTCCTCCTGCTCCTTCTTCCTCTCTGCTCTCCCATCCAGCAGCCTCCCCTTCCTGACTGGCGGGGTTCCGTTTTGAAACGCTGCACCGCAGTGTCGCCATGCCCACCTGGGGTGTGCGTCGGCATCTTGTACATCCTCGCTCCCCTTACATGGAGGAAGGACAGGCCCCGCGCAAGCGCCCACCCCAACAGTGCATGCGTGGGCAGCCCGGGGCTGCGCCTCCGTCCTCGTCTCTGCCGGCGCTGCTTCATTCTCCGGTGTGTGGCGTCCGGTGGCTCCGCTACAAGCGGCCCCCACTCCGGGAGTGCGAAGCCCTCTGGCTCCGTCACAATGTGCATCTGTTTTTGATGATTTTTCATAAATAGAGATTAAGAAAGATATTACTGTTTAAGGCTCTTTCACAGGTAAAAGACCCTGCAGACCCACAAAGTGTAAGGTTACGCCTAAGCCTGCAGAAAGGTAAGGGTGGGTACCTATATTGGAAAGGTTACACCTGCGCCCTAGGAACAGGTAAGGGTGGGTGCCCCTAGAGTGTGTGAGTATTTTGTGTGGGTAACAGCCCAGTGTAAATAACTGTTATGGGAATGGGGTTGGGAGAGCAGCCACTGTGCATATCTCTCATTGAGAAAGAGGGTGGACTTTGATCTTTCTCTGTGTAAAACTTTTACACAGGGTGTGATGGATGGGAGGAGTGCTGGCCATCATTTGGTGACTAAAGTGCAGCTAGGGAGTGTTGGCAGGGAACCAGGAGAGCCAGTGGGAGAGGGTGTTGAAATTTCAATTGAAAAGATATACCTGCCTGCTGTTTTTCATTGGGGAAGTTGTAAGCTAGGAACTGGGGAAACAAGATGAATTGAACCAGGCAGAACTATCATGCCTACAAGGAATACTGGGCATGGAAATGGACTGAGCCTTGAAGTACAGATTCTTTTCCTAAGTGGATAGGAAAATGTCTATTTAGTCACGATCAGGTTATTTTCTTTGTTTTGTTGTTTGGTTAAACTTCTCCGTGCTAAATCCATGTTCCCCTCCTTACCTCAGTATCTAAGCTGTAGCCCAGAGATACCATTTTCTCTGTGTTTTAATCTGTTCTTTTCTCAGTTGCTATGTAACACCTAGCAACAAAGTATGCTTTACCAAGTATATCTTTTTGTTTTGTTAATAAAATCACCTTTTTTTAAGGTGATGATTTGATTCTTGTGTCTTGGAAGGTAACAGGAGGTCTGTGCATGCACGCTTAAGAATGAGAGGTCAGCTACCAGAGACTGTAGTTTTTCTCTTTTTATTCCCAGCTCTCATGTGATAAAAGAGCTTGGGAGTACCCTTCTGGAAGAAGTCCAAGTGCTTCCTTCCTGGGTTCAAGAAGAAAGGGGTTTTGGGGTCACTTGGTGGTGGCAGCTACCTCCCAAAGCCAGGGAATCTGTGACCTTGGGAAACTTTTTAAGCAGAAGCCTATAAAGGCAAGGCATTTAAGGTCTCTTGAGGGTTCCCACCTTCTGCACTCGGAGTTCTAGAGTGCGGAACAGTCTTGACACAGGGTAAGTGATTTGTTTGGAGTTTTGGTCCCTGTTGGGGGTTGGTTTCCTGGGTGGTGAGCCCTTAGAGCTAAGCCCTCCTGGAGTTCATAGAATCATAGAACCATAGAGCTGGAAGAGACCTCAGAAGGTCATCAAGTCCAGCCCCCTGCTCTAAGCAGAACCAATCCCAACTAAATCAACCCAGCCAGGGCTTGGTCAAGCCGAGACTTAAACACCTCCAGGGATGGAGACTCCACTTCCCTAGGCAACCCATTCCAGTGCTTCACTACCCTCCTAGTGAAATAGTTTTTCCTAATATCCAACCTGGACCTCTCCCACCACAACTTGAGACCGTTGCTCCTTGTTCTACCATCTGTCACTACTGAGAACAGCCTCTCTCCATCCTCTTTGGAACCTCCCTTCAGGAAGTTGAAGGCTGCTATCAAATCCCCCCTCACTCTTCGCTTCTGCAGACTAAACAGACCCAACTCCTCAGCCTCTCCTCATAAGTCATATGCTCCAGCCCCCTAATCATTTTGGTTGCCCTCCGCTGGACCCTCTCCAATGCGTCCACATCCTTTTTGTAGTGGGGGCCCAGAACTGGACACAATACTCCAGATGTGGCCTCACCAAAGCCGAATAAAGGGGAATAATGACATCTCTGGATCTGCTGGCAATGCTCCTCTTAATGCAACCTAATATGCCATTAGCCTTCTTGGCTACAAGGGCACACTGTTGACTCATATCCAGCTTCTCATCCACTGTAACCCCAGGTCCTTTTCTGCAGAACTACTACTTAACTGGTTGGTCCCCAGCTTGTAACTATGCTTGGGATTCTTCCATCCCAAGTGCAGGACTCTGCACTTGTCCTTGTTGAACTTCATCAGATTTCTTGTGGCCCAATCCTCCAATTTGTCTAAGTCACTCTGGACCCTATCTCTGCCCTCAAGCGTATCTACCTCTCCCCCTAGCTTAGTGTCATCCGCAAACTTGCTGAGGATGCAATCCATCCCCTCATCCAGGTCATTAATAAAGATATTGAACAAAACCGGTCCTAGAACCGAACCTTGGGGCACTCCGCTAGAAACCGACCGCCATCCTGACATCGAGCCGTTGATCACTACCCGCTGGGCCCGGCCTTCTAGCCATCTTTCTATCCATCTTACTGTCCATTTATCCAATCCACATTCCCTTAACTTGCTTGCAAGAATATTGTGGGAGACTGTATCAAAAGCCTTGCTAAAGTCAAGGTATATCACATCCACTGACTTTCCCACGTCCACAGAGCCAGTTACCTCATCATAGAAGCTAATCAGATTGGTCAGGCAGGACTTGCCCTTTGTGAATCCATGCTGACTATTCCTAATCACTTTCCTCTCTTCCAAGTGCCTCAAAATGGATTCCTTAAGGATCCCTTCCATGATTTTTCCAGGAACCGAGGTAAGACTGACCGCCTATAGTTCCCTGGATCGTCCTTCTTCCCTTTTTGAAGATGGGCACTACATTTGCCTTTTTCCAATCATCCGGGATTTCTCCCGACTCCACGACTTTTCAAAGATAACGGCCAAAGGCTCCTCAATGACATTTGCCAACTCCCTCAGTACCCTCGGATGCATTAAGTCCGGACCCATGGATATGTGTATGTTTAGCTTTTCTAAATAGTTCCTAACCTGTTCTTTACCCACCACGGGGTGTCCATCTTCATCCCATCTTGCGTCACTTAGCGCAGAAGTCCAGGAGCCAACCTTGTCCGTGAATACAGAGGCAAAGAAAGCATTGAGTACTTCAGCTTTCCCCACATCATCTGTCACTAGGTTACCTCCTTCATCCAGTAGGGGCTGCACCCCCTCTCTGATCACCTTCTTCTTGTTAACATGCCTGTAGAAACCTTTCTTGTTATCCTTCACATCTTTAGCTAGTCGCAATTCCATTTGTGCTTTTGCCTTCCTGATAACCCCCTGGTTCAGTGTCTGTGTTGCTCTGTAGGGGAGGGGTGGTAACCCCAACTCTGTGCTTTGTCTGGGGGAGACCAAAGGATTTGGCCCAGTGGGACAGGTGGGGAGCCTCAGACAGCAGGAAGGCAGGTGTCAGTGGCATGATCAGTACACCATGGGACAACCCCAAGGGGACTTCTGTTATTCAGCCCATCACAGGGAGGTTTTTGGTAGCAGTGCCTATTCAGCCCTGACATGTGCCCGGCACATACTCGTGCCCTGCACCAAGGTTACATGGGGCTGTGACGGACTGGGCCGGGTCTGGGTGCAGCTGAGGGCATCCGCTCAGGGAAAATTGCTCAAACTCAGGGCTCCTTACAGCCCCAGACTGGAAACCTTCCCAAATAGGTCACAAACCAGTCAAACCGAATGCTTCAGCTGCCAATCTGGCCAGCCAGAAGCCTCACGAGCAAAACCCCTCTGACACCCCAGCTCTTCCTGTACCCCAATCAGCCCCGGGCCTGCACACAGGTGAGGGGTTTTAGAACCCAATCTCACCTACCCCGAACGGGTTTTTCCGGTCCCAAGAAACCAGCCACAGGTCCCAATCAATTTACACCCTGGATCTTACCCACAAGACCACGCTGAGCTAATCCTTTAGAATCCAAAATCTAAAGGTTTATTAATAAAAGAAAGAAAAGCATGAGAGTAAGGTTGTTAAGGAGAATACATTACATGCATCGAATCACCAAGTTCTCAATGCAGGCTCTCAGCAGAGATGTTACAACTGCTATGTTAAAAGTCTCTCATGTACATCCTATGTCAGGTTGGGTCCACGGTTCTTCCCAGCTCGTTGTTCCCTGCAAGGCTGCATCTGGGATCAAGAGCTGAACTCAAGACAAGATGGAGGGTGCCACATGGCACTTATATACCTCTCCTGGCATCTTCCAAGCTGCAGCAGGTCATATGGTCAGTGGCCTATCCTTGTGTCCCAAGCCAGCAATCATTATTCTGGCTGGTCTGCAGGCATCCAGATTCATTCCCCAGGTATGTCTTTGGCACCTAAAAATCTATTGTCCCTGGAGCTTTGCTAATTAGCATAGCCATTGAACGAACATTCCTGGCACATTGCTCTGCTTCAGACAGAGAATTTTCCAGCATCAACACAGAGTACATACTTATAACTCCACATACAGATGTTATACAAGTACATGAATAGCATCTACAGAATCAGTAGAACATAAGCTTTCATGTTACATCTCACATGACCCGCTTTGTACAGACTTTTGGGGCAAACACCCTCCCAGGGATGCAACAGTGATCTTTAGAATCCAATAACATGACAGGGGCTGCATGAGTGAACTACCTCTCCATTCCCTCCTCACTGCAAAGATCCACAAGGGAGACTCCAAAGCAGAGGTGGGTGGGAGCAGTAGTGGGATACCCGAAGGGATATGCATCTGGAAGAAATTGTTACAGCACAAGGTGAATAACCTCTCCTTTTAATGGTAATATTACTGTGACGGACCAGGCCGGGTCTGGGCACCGCTGAGGGTGTCCGCTCAGGGCGAATTGCTCAAAACAAGGGCTCTTTACAGTCCCAGACCAGATACCTTCCCAAATAGGCCACAAACCGGTCACACTGAGCAAAACCCCTCAGTCACCCCAGCTCTCCCTGTGCCACAATCAGCCCCAGGCCTTACACACAGGTGAGGGGTTATAGAACCCAATCCCACCTACCCCTGACAGGTCTTTCTGGTCCCAAAGAACCAGCCACAAATCCCAGGTCAATTTACACTTTGGATCTTACTCACAAGATCACGCTGAGCCAATCCTTTAGAATCTAAAATCTAAAGGTTTATTACTAAAAGAAAGAAAAGCATGAGAGTAAGATTGTTAAGGAGAATACATTACATGCATTTGAATCACCAAGTTCTGATACAGACTCTTAGCAGAAATGTTATAAACTGCTATCTTAAAAGTCTCTGGTGTACATCCTATGTCAGGATGGGCCAACGAGTCTTCCTGGCTCTCTGTCCCTCGCAAGGCTGCATCTGGGATCAGGAGCAGAATTGCAGACCAAATGGAGTCTGCCTCATGGCATTTTATAACCATGCCTGGCGTCCTCCCGGCTAGAGCAGGTCACATGATCTACCTCTGTTTCACATGCTGGCAGCCATTTTTCTCTGGCTGGTTTGCAGGTCCCCAGGAGCGGCCCAAGGCAGGCTGCAGCAGCTGGTGCCCCAGGCGGAATGCATGATTGGCGCCTCCGCCTGCACGGCCGTCAATGGAGTGACGTCATCATCGGGCGCCCCGTGACGTCACCATCGGATGCCCCGGGCACCCCGTTGAAGGCGGCACCCCTAGGCAACAGCCGAGTCGGCCTATAGTCACGAGCTGCCCCTGAAGGTCCCAAATACATTCCTCAGGTGTGTATTGGGCACCTAGAGATCCATTGTCCCAGGAGCCTTGCTAATTAGCATAGTCACTGACTGAACATTCCTTGCCTTTGCTCTGTCTCAGACAGAGAATCTTCCAGCATAAGCACAGAGTACATATTTATAACTCCACATACAGATATCATACAAGTACATGAATAGACTATACAGAATCAGTAGACCATAAGCTTTCATTTGACACCTCACATGGACCTCTTCGTACAGACTTTGGGGCAACCACCCCCCTTTGGGTGTAGCAATGACCTGTCTGATCCCCTTAAAATCCAGTAACATGACAATTACCATTAACCAACTCATCTAAATTAATTCAATCGGTCACTGATAATATTAGGACAAAACTATTCACAGCTGCTTCAAACAAAGCTGATCAAAGGACACTCAATGAAAGGGCTTCTGATAAGAACTTAATTAACAATTTGTCGGATTGGAATCCTGAAACATGGCAAGAGAATCCAGAGAATCCCTACTTTGGAGAAAAGGAAGTAAGACCATTGGCTGATCAGTTGAGAATAAATCAACAGGAAACACACTTTGGATTTGTGGAATTCAAGGTTTCTTGATGAAAAAAAAATTCCCAAAAGACTTACAAAACTGATCCTTGCTATAAATACTCCTTCAGCAAGCAACACTGACTGTGAAAGGGGATTCAGTGTGATGAACAACATCATTACAGTGAAATGGACTGCTCTTACCATTTGTCATGTAGCAGACTTGCTATTCATTTCATGTGTCAGACCTGCTTATCTTCTGTGGATTCCTATGCCATATGTGAAGATGTGGCTTGGAAAAGGCAGACGTGCAACACGTTCAACTCAAGGCATGGTATGACAAGATCAGGAGAGCTGCAAGACCAGCTGTACAGGCCAATGTGGGAGTTTCTGTATGGTTATTTCAGGCTGTTATTCCAATACTAAAGTTTTATTCTAGAATATTGGTAGTAGCTTTAACTATCAAAACATGCGAAGGGTTCCATAAGGTTGAGTGTCTAGGAGTGAAGGGGAACTGCAATATGACAATACCAGTAAGAAACTTATTTACTTTCACCCTGCCCTCCCCCCCAGGGTAGTCAGATTGCGATAGGAAAGTACCTGTAAGAAATTTAAGTTACTTGCACCCCTGTTCATAAGGCAATTAAGTACTAGGCTCAAGTAGCAGCTCAGTGTAGGATCTCTGATTTGTGGGGCTATATTCAATAAACTGTTTAAGAATTTTGTCTTCATTGATTGAGCAAAGAGTTGTGAGAACCCCTTGTGAGTGACAAGCTGTTCTTTGAGTGCTTGTTCATGTTGATTCCAATTCAGGTGTACACGCGCCATGTGCACGAACGTCGGAAACTTTTTCCCCTAGCAGCTCCTGTAGGGTCAGCTGTAGAGACTCCTAGAGTGGTGCTGCTATATCAGCGCATATATACCACTGCCAGCTCTACTCTCCCTCAGTTCCTTCTTACCGTCCGTGGCAACGTTGGAACTGTAGCTGGCTCTTGCTTAGCAAGTGCCTAGTCCCTAGCTGTAGCTCTCGTTTTCTAGTCTTCATCTCACTTCTCGTGATAAGGATCTTCAAGCAAATACAAGAACAATGGGTAAGTGCCCAAGTCTGTAGCCTCTCTGGGGCGCTAGGGCATGCCTAACACCCCAGGCTTTAAAGCGTGCACAGATTGCAAGCACCATATGCCCAACAGTGATCTGCACAATGCGTGCCTTTGCTGTTGGGGTGAAGAACACTGTATGGGGAAGTGCAGAATCTGCAGAAGTTTCAAGCCCCCTATCAGAAAGGACAGGGAGCACAGGCTCCAACGGCTCCTGATTGAGGCAGCATTAAAACTCCCACGGACTGAAAAATCGGTCCCGGAAGCCAGCTCGGTGAACTGTGCCCTGGGCTCCATGAGAGACATGGTGCAGAAGCTGGGTGCGGCCAAAGACTCTCGGCACTGGGGATCCCCGGCACCGAAAATGACAGTGCCAAGACATAAATCTACCTCACTGGCACCGTGGGGCAGGAAAGAGGACAGAGACAGATCCCATCCCAGAGACAGGCCCCAGAAGAGACAGGATCAGGCCTGGAGGAAATCCCCGGTGCGGGAGGTCCAGGACATGCTGTCAACTCTGGCCCCAGGACCAGGGCCGTCAAGTCCAGCACATGACCGACCAACAGAGACATAAGCCTGGTGCAGGTCTTAAACTCCCCTTCGATGCCTGACACTTTCAAAGTGGCCAGAGGCCTGATAGAAATCTCAGAGGCTGATTTAGTGGTACCGGGACGGCTCTTCTTCCTCAGAGGGTCCTCCATCGCCGGCACAATGTTCCCCACCACCGGCACAGCGAGAGAGTCTGGAGCCGAGTACCAGACTGGCACCAAGGGATCAGAGTTCAACGCAGAGGTTGGTCTCCAGGTCGAGGTCAAGACCTAGGAGTCTGAGATGCTGCTCCCTTTCCAGGCCTCCTCGGCACCGGTTGGGGTCCCGGACTTGGTCCTGTCACTGGCACTGGCTGTTATTCCGAAATAATTTTGCTAGTGTCCACACAGCCAAACCGCTATTTTGAAATAATTTCGAAATAGCGGACGGCTTATTTTGAACTTTGTAAACCTCATTCTACAAGGAATAGCGCCTATTCCAAAATAGCTATTTCGGAATAGGCACTGTGTAAACAGGGAATAGGGGCTATTTTGAAATAGGGGGCCTCCAGCCCTTCCCAGGGTGGCCTGCTGGCTGCTCCAGCCACACACCAGGAAAACTCTTCTCTCCCCCCTACAGAGCCTTTAAAGCTGCAGAGTCTGCTAACAGGGTTTGTGGCTAGCACCAGGCCTCACAGCCCTGCGCCATTCTGCAGCTGCCCCTAACTCAGTGGCCATAATATGAGCCAGGCAGACGGTGCCAGCCAGCCCTCCACCTCTCCCCAGGAGCAGTCAGCCAGCTCCCAAGAGCCTGCCAAGGTGCCGGATGTCTTCCTGGTCCAGTGCGGAAATCCTGGACCTTATTGAAGTTTGGGGGAAAGCCACAAACCTCCAGGATCTCCGCACTAAACACAGAAATGCATGGCTGCCAGAGGCCACATCTGCATCCAGTAGCAGGTGCGGATGAAAGTAAAAGAACTGCGCCAGGCCTATGCCAGGGCCAGGGAGGGCAGCTCCCAATACACCGACAGCTGCCACTACTACAATGCCCTGGACTGCATCCTGGGGGGCGGGGCAGTCTGTTCCCCCAACTTAGTTCTGGACTCCGGGGTGGAGACAGTTGATGTTGTCCTCACCGGGAGCCCCAATGACATGACGGAGGAGGAGCAGAGGGCCAATAGCTGGATGAGGCCAGCATCACCATGCAGCTGAGCTAGGACCCCCGAGTCATTCCTGTGGACATGTCGCAGGCATCATCCAAGGCCGGGGAAGGAACATCATGTGTATCAATGCTGTTCCCCACTCTGGAACGATAAATACAAAAGTACCCCCAAACCGTATCTCTCCAGGCTTTGGTATAAAACTTCCCCCCAAAATCCTAAAAACCTAGATTTTGGGGATAAAAATCTGCTGCCACCATCAAGGGCTTTTGAACCCACAAACAGGGATGGACACTTGAAACCAACCCCTGGGTTACCCCAAGCTCTCTTCCCAAAAGAGCTTGAAAACGAGAAAAGAGAAAAACAAACTACAGTCTGTTGTGGCTGCCTCTCTGTCAGGCAGGTAGATATACACACAGATGTTCCAGGACACAAAAATGAACCAATATTAGTTACTTAGAAAAATAAAATAACCTTTTATTACCAAAACAAGATTACAGTTGCAAACATGATTAAGGTGACTGGATGGTAAGAGTCATAAATTAATAAACTCATGGGGGATTCCCATGGGGTCAGGACTTAGTTACAGAAGGGAGAAAAAAACCCATTTCTAACAGCACAGACCTTAGATCCAAATTCCCAAACCAGAAAACAGTAAAACCTGACGGATTTATCTAGACTTTGCCCTACTTACAGATGGTGAAGAGTCTTTTCTTGGAGAGAAACATGTCCTCTGTCCCCCTCAGTACCTGGAGAATCAACTGACCAGAGACAAAGGAGGGAAAACCAAAAATTCCTTTGTCCCAGTTTGAAATTCCTACCTGCATCTCTATTGGCTGTCCACTCACCTGGCTAGGGAGGGTTAACCCCTTAGCCACCAGGCCAGAACTCTTGGTTATGACAGACATCCAAGGCCGGGGAAGGAACATCGTGAGTGCCATCACTTTCCCATTATGTGGAGGGCGGGGGGAACTAGGCACTGCATGCTTAGGCCTTGCTGGCCATGGATTGTGCAGGCACCTGTGCATGTGCAAGCATGTGCCGTGCTACCCCTGGGCACATGGCCCCAGCAGGCTGCCACACATGGGCCTTGGGCTGTTGGCCACAAGGGTGTGTAGAGAGACATGACATGCTCCTGACCTGGGTAGGACATGTTGGGACACCCTCCCTCCACAAGCCCCCTCTCCAAGGAGGTAGGGGAAATTTTCTCCCCCCCACTCCACACACACATACACACAGTGAGCACTCCCGCACACAGCACCCGGGCATGGCCGCAGTCTCGGCGCAGCTCCCAGTCCCAGGAACAGCAGGGCCCACTGGACATAACGCATATGGCTTCAAGCACATTGGCTCTGATGGCACAGAGAACTGTTGTCCTTGCCCTGCAGAGGGGGGGCTGGGTTTTAGGCATTGTGTCCCCAGGGTTGACTGACCATTTTTCTTTGTTCTCCACAGCTGGACCAGCTGCACCTGGAGGGCGCACCACACCACCCAGAACATCCTTCTGCACCCAAGGTGTCCGCAGACATGCCCGTCCTCTGGAGGTGTACGAGAGACAGCACCTGGGGACACTGCAAACCCTGCACTGCACCCTCAACCATTGGGTGGAGGAAGACCTGCAGCTCCAGTGGGAGATCTGGCAGGAGCAGCTCCATCTGTTCCCATCTGCAGACCCTGGTGCAGAGCATGCTGCCTTCTCCCGCTCGAGCCTCTGCTACCTCCCCAGCTCTCTCTCCTCCTCCTGCTCCCTCTCTCCTCCCTCTTCTGAGGATGCAGAGGCCCCTGCACCCACGGTGCTGGGAGCCAGAGAGGCCGGCGCCATTCCGGGCCTGAGCCCTGAGCCTCTCCTCCCCCTTTCTCCCCCTACCAGCTCCCTCCTCCCAGGTTTTCAACATCCCCCCTTCTTCCACCCTCTCTCCCAGGTTCTTTCCCTAGTCTCTCCCAAGTTTTGTTTCTCACACAGTTCTGGACAATAAACAAAGTTTAGTTTTGAGAAACAAAAGTGTCTTTATTTTTACATAAGGAACGAGGGGAAGGGAGGGGTAAATGGAAGGATGTGAGGGAGCAGTGAGGCACAAGCCCCCAGTTGGGTGAACCAGGGAGCAGTATTACTGCTCCTCTGGGTAGAAGCTCTCCCGCAGGGCCTCACAGATGTGCACAGCCCTCTGATGGGCCTGCCAGATGGCAGCTGTGCGCGGTTGCTCGTACACCCTGGTCCGCCTCTGCCACCCAGCCAGGCAGGAAGGCCTCCTCCTTCCTTTCAAGTACATTGCGTAGCACACAGCACGCTGCCACCACGTTTGGAATGTTATGCTGGCCGAGGTCCAGGCAGGTGAGGAGGCATCTGAAACGCTCCTTCAGCTGACAGAAGGCATCCTCCACCACCATGCGGGCCCTGCTCAGCCTGGCATTAAGGTGTCCGGTGTAGGGCTTCATCAGCCAGGGCTGTAGGGGATAGGCCGCATCCCCCACCAGGCAGACAGGCATCTCCAACCCTGATGTGGTGGTCGGGGAAGAAAGCCCCGACATGCAGCCTCTGGCACATGCTAGAGTTCCAGTACACCCATGCATTGTATGCTTTGCCCAACCACCCAACACTGATGTCCAGAAAATGTTCCTGGTGGTCAGTTACGGCCTGCAGGATCACCAAAAAAGTATCCCTTCCTGTTTATATACATGGAGGCCTGTTGGTCTGGGGCACGGATCGGGATGCGTGTCCCGGCGATAGCTCCCCCACAGTTGGGGAAGCCCATGGCGCCAAACCCCTCGTTGATCGTATTGACATCTGCCAAGCAGATGATTCTGAGGAGCAAGACAGTGTTGATCACCCTGACTACCTACAGAAGGAAACACAAAACCTGAGAATCACAGGGGTGCCACTGCGCTGAGAGTTCCCCAGTCCCCCCCTCCTACTCTCCCACTCACCAGGAGCAATCCCCTGCAATCCTGGCTACTGCAGGCAGGCCTTTGTGTGGGCGGGACAAAACAAACCTTCCTGGGGAGGGGACTTGCCCCACCTCCACCCCCTTTTCCCTAGGGCAGCCCATTCCCTCCTTCCACACCCCCCCTCCTGGGACAGTCACCCAAGAATGCCATACCTGCATGAGCACAGCCCCGATGGTGGATCTCCCCACGCCAAACTGGTTCCCCACAGATTGGTAGCTGTCCAGCATGGAGAGTTTCCAGAGGGTGATGGCAACATGCTTCTGGAGGGGAATGGCAGGCCTCACTTGTGTGTCCCGTCACCTCAGGGCAGGGGCAAGCCACTTTCACAGCTCAAGGAAGGTGTCCTTCTTCATCCTAAATCTCTGGAGCCATTGTTGGTCTCCCCAGCACTCCAGGACTATGTGGTCCCACCAGTCAGCACTGGTGCCCAGATGCGGCGGGGCATGCCAGTGTCCAGATTCTGTATCCGCTCTACCACATACCCCAGGAGGGTCTGCAAGAAGGCCTGGGGGTTGGGGTCATGCAGAGCCTGTGAGGCAGCCTGCACAAAGTGCTGCATGACTTGCAGCAAAATCTCCAGCAGCTGCAGAGTGCCCAGGGGCAGCTCTGGCTTCATATCAGAGAGTGCTGTGGTGTCCTGAGTCAGGGCAACCAGAGCAAGCAAAGAAAATGCTTTGCTGTCCCTCAGGGTATGTCTACACTACAAAGTTAATTTGAACTAACAGCCGTTAGTTTGAATTAACTTTCATAGCGTGTATACATACAAACTGCTAGTTCGAACTTAATTCGAACTAGCGGAGCGCTTAATTCGAACTAGGTAAACCTCATTCTACGAGGAGTAACGCCTAGTTTGAATTAAGTAGTTCGAATTAAGGGCTGTGTAGCCACTTAAGTCGAACTAGTTGGAGGCTAGCCCTTCCCAGCTTGCCCTGGTGGCCACTCTGGGCCAAACCAGGGAAACTCTTCTGCCCCCCTCCGGGCCCCGGAGCCCTTAAAGGGGCACGGTCTGGCTACAGTGCTTGTGCCGGTTGCAAGCCTGCCAGCACCCAGCCAGCAGACCCTGCACCTGGCACGGCATGAGCCAGCCACCCACTGCCACCCAGCCCTCCGCCTCTTCCCAGGACCAGGCTGGCGGCTCCCAGGAGCCTGCCCGGGGCCGCAAGAGGCGGGTGCCCACCTGGTCTAGTGCGGAGATCGTGGACCTCATCGAGGTTTGGGGGGAGTCCTCCAACGTCCACGACTTCCTCACTAGGCACAGGAACGCGGCCGTCTACAGCCGCATGGCTGCCAGCCTGGCCACCAGAGGCCACGTGAGGACCCAGGAGCAGGTTTGCATGAAAACCAAGTTGGTCCAGTGAGACCCCCGACCCTGAGCCCTGAGCTTAGAACATAAGAACATAAGAATGGCCGTACTGGGTCAGACCAAAGGTCCATCTAGCCCAGTAGCCTGTCTGCCGACAGCGGCCAATACCAGGTACCCCGGAGGTGATGGACCGAAGACAATGACCAAGCGATTTGTCTCGTGCCATCCATCTCCAGCCTTCCACAAACAGAGGCCAGGGACACTGTTCCTACCCCCTGGCTAATAGCACTCCATGGACCCAACCTCCATGACTTTATCTAACTTCTCTTTAAACTCTGTTATAGTTCTAGCCTTCACAGCCTCCTGTGGCAAGGAGTTCCACAGGTTGACTATGTGCTGTGTGAAGAAGAACTTTTGCTTATTAGTTTTAAACCTGCTGGCCATTCATTTCATTTGGTGTCCTCTAGTCCTTCTATTATGGGAACTAATGAAGAACTTTTCTTTATTCATCCTCTCCACACCACTCATGCTTTTATAGACCTCTATCATACCCTCCGTCAGTCTCCTCTTTTCTAAGCTGAAAAGTCCCAGTCTCTTTAGCCTCTCTTCATATGGGACCTGTTCCAAACCCCTAATCATTGTAGTTGCCCTTTTCTGAACCCTTTCCAAGGCCAAAGTATCTTTTTTGAGGTGAGGAGACCACATCTGTACACAGTACTGAAGATATGGCGTACCATAGTTTTATACTTCCCCTCCTCCTTCTTCCCCTGGCTTCCCCCTTCCAGCTCCCTCCTCCCAGGTTTCCACCTCCCCTCTCCCACCCTCTCTCTTCCCCTCTCCCACCTCCTTTTCCCAGTCTCCCCAGAGGTTAATCCGCCCCAGTTTTGTTAAATAAAGAGAGTTTCTATTTTTGAACACACGTGTCCTTTATTTTTTACATCAGGAAGGGGTGCTAGGGAAGGGTAAGTGGAAGGAGGTGAGGGAGGAATGGGGCATGAGCCCCCAATGGGGAGGACTGGGGTGGCTTTGTAGGCTCCTCGGGGTGGAAGCTCTCCTGCTGGGCCTCCTGGATCCTGACAACCCCCCGATTGACCCCCCCCCGGATGGCAGCCTGTGGCAAGTGCAGCCAGGCTGATGGCCGAGTGCTTTGATGTGCCAAGTGTGGGCACTCAGGGCACTCCAACACAGGACTGCTTTGCTGTCCCTTATCGAGGTAGACAAGCAAGCGGGGAACCCTGAGAACTGTCTGTCCGGGGTGGGGATCGGGTCCCTTTAAGCACAGCCCTCGGCTAGCCTGAGACAGCAGCTCCACACGCTAAGTCCTAACCTGATGCCCTGCCGGCACTGGTTCCGGCCAGCCTTAACTTCGGTTCAGGGTCCATTCAATGTGGACATGCTAGTTCAAATTAGCAAAACGCTAATTCAAATTAGTTTTTCGGTCTAGATGCACTAATTTGAATTAGCTTAGTTCGAATTAACTAATTCGAATTAAGTTAGTTCGAATTAGTGCTGTAGTGTAGACATACCCTCAGAGAGGTCAGCAAGTACCGTAAATTAGTGTATATAACCCACGCACGTGTATTCCCCGCACCCGTGCATAACCCACGGGTTTTCCTGATTGTGTTAAAAAAGTCTTAGATAACCTGCACATGTGTATAGCCCGCAGGAGATGAACAGCACCTGTAATGAAGTGTTAATGATCCACAGCTGATGACGATGAGCAGTAAGTATGCTACAACTCTTATTGCTGATATATAACCCCTTTGAACCACATCGTTTTACCATTCATTTATTCCTTTAGTAGTTTTAACTTGTACTGAATTTTAAAAAAGTATTTTAAACTTAAAACTTTTTAAACATGCCTAAGCGCAAATCCTACACAGCCGATTTTAAATTCTGTGTTGTGACATATGCAAAGGACAATGGAAACAGAGTGGCAGGGAGAAAATACGCTGTCAATGAAAAGTCTGTTTGGAAGTGGAGAAAGGAAGAAGCAGAGCTTGAGAAATTACACCCTAGGAAAAGAGCGCGATGCGGAAAGAAAGCCAAGTGGCCAAATCTAGAAGAAAACCTGTTGAAGTGGATTCGTGCACAGAGAGAGGACAAACGGGTGGTGTCAACGGTAGCCACACAGCTCAAGGCTCGACTTATGGCTATGGAACAGAAAATCTATGATTTTAAGGGGGTCTCGGGAAATTGGGTGTACAAATTTATGCGGAGAAACAATCTGTCAGTTCGTGCATGGACATCTGCTGGCCAACGGCTTCCCGATGAATGGGAACAGAAAATGGATGATTTTAAAACTTTTGTACATAAAGAAATTCACCAGCTGGGCTTGAAACCAAGCAACGTTATCAACATGGATGAGGTGCCCATGTCATTTGATATACCCACTACTCGGTCTGTTGCGGAAACTGGATCGAAAACAGTCTGTGTAGCAACCACCGGTCATCAATGCACCTGTTTTACTGTAGTGTTGGCATGCATGGCAAATGGTGATAAATTAAAACCAATGGTGATTTTTAAGAGGGTAACGATGCCTAGGGAAAAACTGCCGGCTGGCGTTTGTGTGGTTTGCAACAAAAAGGGCTGGATGAACACAGATGTTATGAAGACATGGACAGATAGCTGCTTTCATGGACGAAAAGGTGTTTTTTAAAAATCTTAAATCTCTGCTGGTTTTAGATTCCTTTGCCACCCACAAAGAAACTTCAGTTCAGAAACATATAAATGCCGTGGGTGCACATATCACCATAATTCCAGGTGGACTGACCTGCAAGTTGCAACCACTTGATGTGGCTGTCAACCACCCGTTCAAGTGCTTCATCCGAGAGGAATGGGACAATTGGATGACAAATGGGGAACACCCATTTACTCCGGCACTTCGACAGTGCCGTGCAACTTTCGTGGAAGTTTGCAAATGGGTTTTGGCTGCTTGGGACTGAATAAAACTGGCTACTATTTGCAATGGGTTCCGTAAATGTGAACTTCTTCCCGACATTGACTCTTCTAGCTCTGAATCTGACTACAATAGTGATTCTGATTCAGCACCACAGACCTCAACTGTCACCGAAGCTCGCCTAGCCTTGGTTATGGATTTAATGGATGTTTTTCAAGACAGCTACTATGACGAAAGTTTTGACGGTTTTGAAAACTCAGATGCTGAGGAGGATGCTGCTGGCACTGATTCTAGTAATCAGAATGAATGAACTTATGTATTTTATGAAAATGCGAGGATGGCTTTTTAAAAATGGTTTTACCATATATTTATTCTTTTACTAGTTGCACAGTAAAGTTCTAACTTTTAATGTATTTTAATGTATTTTAACATCACTGCCTCTATTATTTAATTAAAATATGCTGCTATTATCGAGTAAGAGTCAGTCTTGTCTTCCTGTACTTCCTGTACTTTCAGTAAAAAAACCCCTGTATAACACGCAGATGAGTATAGCCCGCGGGGGAGGCGGGGCGGGGTTTGTAAAACTTTGCATAACCCACGGATAATATACGCTAAAACACGGTAAGCAGGGAAACCTGAGAAATGGCTGTCCAGGGAGGTCCCTTTAAGCACGAGCTTCAGATACCTTGTGTGGCTGCTGCTTGAGGCTAACCACTGACCTGATGCCCTGTCTGAACTGGTTCCTGGTGGCCTTAAATGTGATTCAGCGTCCATAGTGTGGATGCACTATTTCAAAATAGCAAAACACTATTTTGAAATGCATTTTGAGTATAGACACGTTATTTCAAAATAAGATATTTTGAAATTACCATTCCAAAATATTTTACTTCAAAATAACGCTGTAGTGTAGACATGCCCTAGGAGATCAAAGGGTGGGGTGAGGGACAGCAATGCAGCTGAAACAGGCACAAGGGGCAGCAATGGCTGGAGGTCAGGAAGAGCAAGATAGCCCAATGGGCACTAGGATGAGCAATGGCTGAGGGCCTGGGACAGCAGTACAGTCAAATGGCCACTAGGGGCAGCAATGACTGGGGAAGGTACAGACAGCAATACAGCCTAACGGCCACTAGAGGCAGCAATGCTTGGGGAGGGCGCAGATGGGAATACAGTCTAACTGCCACTAGGGGCAGCAATAGCTGGAAAAAGCACAGACAACAACACAGCTTATTGGCCAGTAGGAGCAGCAATACTTGAGGAAGGCACAAACAGCAGTATAGCCAAACGGCCACTAGGGGAACCAATAGCTGGGGAAAGCACAGACAGCAATTCAGCCTAATGGCCACTAGAGGCAGCAATCCTTGGGGAAGGCACAGAAAGCAATAAAGCCTAATGGCCACTAGGGGAAGCAATGCTTGAGGAAGGCATAGAGAGTATTATAGTGGACTGCAATAAAGGTTAACGGCCACTACGGGCAGCAATGCTTGGGGAAGGCACAGACGGCAACACAACCTAACGGCCTCTAGGGGTAGCAGTTCTAGGGGAAGGAACAGACAAAAATACAGCCTATTGTCCACTAGTGGCAGGAATAGTTGGGGAAGGCAGAGACAATAATAGATCCTAAAGGGTCTGAGGGGTAGCAATGACGTTGGGGTCTCAGAGACAGCAATACAGCCTAATGGCTAATAGGGGAGCAATGGGTGGAAAAGGCACAGACAGCACTAAGGCCTAAAGGGCATGACCGACCACAATACAGCCTAATGACCTCTAGGGGCAGCAATGCTTGGAGAAAACACAGGCAGCAGTATAGCCTATTGTCCACTAGTGGCAGGAAGACATGGGGGAAGGCAATGACAGCAATAGAGCCTAAAGCAGCATTTCTAAAACTGTGTTCTGCGGCACACTGGTGTGCAGCGAGGTAGTCGGAGGTGTGCCGCGGAGATATGGTGACCATATGTCCCTTTTTTTCCAGGACAGTCCCAGATTTAAAAACACCCCAGAGCTAGCGCAGCGCAGCAGCAACTTCCCGCCTCCACCCAGCACATAAGCGGCTCCCATGGTGCTTTGCGCGGGCAGCCAGGGTTGCTGCCAGTGGTGTGCAGTGTCCAGAGCTCCCATGGAGCACGCGCTGCTGTCCGGCAAGCCCCTCCCGCCACCGCGAGGCCTTCCCTCCCACTGTGTGCTGCCAGCCTGGCCTCCTCCATCCACAGGCGATCACCACCACTGAGGGAGGGAGAGGGGCACTGTTTGGAGCCAGGGAGCTGCTCCTGGGAGCTGCCGCCAGAGTCCAGGCAGAGACCGTGCAGCGCTCGGCTGGAGCGCTGCAGAGTGGGGTACCTTTGGGCTCTGCCGGTGCAGTCTCTGCACAGCCCTTTCTCCCCCTGCCCTTTCCCACTCTCCTGGGGGAGCGGCAATGCACGGACCTGCTCGCTCTGCCACGCTCCACAAGCCAGATCTGGGAGGGTGGGGGCTTTCTCCCTCCCGCTCTCCTGTGCTCCTCCTAATGGGAGCCAAAGGTAGTGTGGGGACTGGAATGCGGCACTAACATTAGCACCATGGGCAGCATAGCTCCAGGCCCAGCAAGCAATCCTGCCTTGAAAGCAGCAGGGGCCAGGGCTGTGGGGACTTCTGGGGCCTGACCACAGACTCCAGCCCCGCAAACTGGAAGGCAAAAGGTGGGGTTGGAGAGAACTCGGAGAGAGCTAGGGGGAAGGAGGATGGAAGAGGAAGGGGCTTGTGCTGAGGGGAGAGGGGGAGGGCAGAGAAGAAAGGGGAAGGAACCAAGGGTCAGGGTGGAGGAGAGACATGCCGGGGGCCAAGTGGAGATAATGAGAAAAGGGCAGGAGGAGGGAGGCAAGGTGTCAGTGGGGGTGGGAGGGTGGAGGGGATAGGGTGATGCTGGGAGAGGAGAGGGGAAGGGCATTGGGGGCAAGAGGAAGCAAGGGGAGGGGCAGGTGCTGGAGAAGGGTTGAAAACAGGGGCGGGCATGAGGAAGGTGGGGATGGAGCAAGTCATGTGTGAGGGCACAGAGGGGCATGAGAGGAACTGGGGCAGAGGGTGGTGAGGGGATGGGCATCATGGAGAAAGAGGGCACGGGGGCAGGGACAGTGAGGGAAGGAGGAAGCACCAGGAGGGTGCAGGGCTAAGGGAAGGTGCAGGTGCCAGGGATTCTGGGGGTGAAGCAGAAGAGCAGACACCTGCAGGGGAGAGACGAGCATCAGAGGAGAGAGGGTTCAGTGGGGGCCAAACTCATCCCCTATGGGTAGGAGGATGGTGGGAAAAGTTCTTAGAGTGGGTTACTTTCACTTCTGGTCATGTGTCCATCTTGACCCTAAGAGTAAGAGGCATAGTAAACAGAGGTCAGGGGGTATAGGTAATGTGTCCCTAATTTTGGTTCAGAAAATATGGCTCACCATACGCGGAAAGAAGAGAGGGAAAGAAGAGGGAAAATGGCTTTCCATAAAAGGGGCAAACTTCCTTTTTTTTCTCAACAAAAATCCTTAGTGTTCCCCATTAAAAAATTATTTGGTGTTCCTTGGTCTTAAAAAGTTTAAGAAACACTGGCCTAAAGGGCATGAGGGATAGCAATGGCGTTGGGGGCTCAGAGACAGCAATACAGCCTAATGGCCAGTAGGGGCAGCAATGCTTGGAGAAGGCACAGGCAGTAGTACAGCATATTGTCCACTACTGGCAGGAAGACTTGGGGGAAGGCAAAGACAGCAATAGAGCCTAAAGGGCACAAGGCACAGCAATGGCATTGGGGGCTCAGAGACAGCAATACAGCTATGTGTGACTGGTTTGTGACTTGTTTGGGAAGGTCTCTGGTCTGGGGCTGTAAAGAGCCCTTGTTTTGAGCAATTTGCACTAAGAGGATGCCCTCAGCGGCCCGGTCCGTCACACCATTAGAGGCAGCAGTGGTTGGGGAAGGCACAGACAGCAATACAGCCTAATGGCCATTGTCAGCAGCAATGCTTGGGGAAGGCATAGACAGCAATACAACTTAAAAGGCATGAGGGACAGCAATGGCATTGTGGGCTCAGAGACAGCAATACAGTCTAACAGCCAGTAGGGACAGCAATTGCTGGAAAAGTCACACCCAGCAATACAGCCTGACGGTCATTAAGGGCAGTAATGCTTGGGGAAGACTCAGACAGGAGTACAGCCTCAAGGGCACAAGGGACAGCAACGACGTTGGGGGCTCAGGAACAGCAATACAGCCTAATGGCCAGTAAGGGCAGCAATGGCTAGAGAAGGCACAGGCAACAATACAGCCTAATAGCTACTAGGGGAAGCAATGCTTGAGGAAGGCAGAGACAGAAGTACAGCCTAACAGCCATTAGGGGCAGCAATGTTTGGGGAAGACACAGACAGAAATACAGCGTAATGGCCACTAGGGGCAGCAATACTTGGGGAAGGCACAGACATCAATACAGCCTAAAGGCCATTAGTGCCTGCGATGGGACGTACAAAGCCTTACCTCCCCGCTGGTGGCCTTTCAGCACCCTGACTAGCAGCACGAGCAGTGGAGAGGTCCTCTGAGCAGGGTAGAAGGGCAGCCCTCATGGCAGCCAACCAGAATGCGGCAGGCTGCTATATAAGGAGCTGCTAGCTAAGGCCTGTCAGTTCCTTCCTGGAGCTCAACCCAGGCAGACCTCTGGGCTGACTGGGAACACCAGAACCTTGGACAGCTCCGAGTGGGAGCTGGGCCCTCCTAAGTAAGCGGAGCTAGATCGTGCGGCGAAAGGCTAGCCAGCGACAACTCTGAGGAACCCCGGACAAGGGGAACTCTGCAACAAGTCCCTAGAGAAGGGCTTGATGAAATGGTATCCCAGGGAAGTGGCCTAGGGACACAACCATAAGTACAGACTTGGAAACTTGGCAGGTAACTGCTATGTATAGGGTCCCTGTGCCGGGACCAGAGGAATGGGTGGGCCTGGGTCCCCACAAACCCCCTGCAAACCACACCCAAGCAAAGGGGTAAAGAGCAAGCCCGAACCTCAGCCAGGGACTGGACTATGACTCACCCGCAAACACGCCAGGTAATTATTGCAAGACCGCTTTCAGCCACTAAGGAGTGCTCGCACACAGGACTGAACCTGTTACAGGGGCAGCAATGTTTGGGGGAAGGCACAGACAGCAAGATAGCCTGAAGGGAAGGAGGGTTAGCAATGGCATTGGGGGCTCAGAGACAGCAAAACAGCCTAATGGCCATTAGCGGCAGCAATGCTTGGGGAAGGCACAGATGGCAATAAGGCCTAAAGGGAACGACTGACCACAATACAGCCTAGTAGCCAGTAGAGCAGTGGTCTCCAACCTTTTTACACCCAAGATCACTTTTTAAATGACAGAACAAGCCAAGATCTACCGCCCCGTCCCTTCCTTGAAGCCCCGCCCCCTCTATTCTCCTCCTGTCCATCACTTGCGATCCCCAACCCTTATGCTGCTGCTTTTTTCCCCAATTCTTCTATAGGAAGAAGTTTTTCCAACATTTGGCCTATCTAGACTTGACCATATGTCAGAAAAACCCCTTCTTTTGGAAGCCCCTTATTCCTTGTGGAAAGAGGAATATAGGGGTGACCGGAAGATCATGTTTGCTCTTCCACTAAAAGAAGTGGAAGAACAAACGCATCCCTGGATGCAGAAGAGTTTTTCTGGGATATCTCTGGACTCCTGAAAAACTCTTGCAGTCTAGCCGTACCCTCACTGGGTTGAGACAGGGTGTGTAGGCTCCACGATGGGAATGAGGGATTTGGGTGTGGGAAGGGGTGAGAGGTGCAAGCTCTGGGAGGAAATCTGGATGAAGGAGAAGGTGGATAAGGGGACGCTGGCTCAGGGAAGGGGCTCCAGGCCATGCAGTGTTGGGGTCAGATGTAGGGTTAGGGTACTAAGTAAGCCACAGACTTCTGGATGTGAGGGTTCAGGAATTTGGGTTGGGGTATGTGAGGGGCTCAGGGGGGGTTCCAGTGTATGATAGGCTCAGATGTAGGGTCTGGGGAAAGGAGTGCAGGAGTGTTATGATGTTGTGGCCAGATGGGGCTTGGCCCCAATTTGGTGTTTGTTGGCCAGGCTTCATTTTCAAATAAAATACTATGTCAAACACAAAAAGTCTCTGCATTGTCTTTCTTTCTGAGAAGGGCAGGGAACCTGTTTTGAGTCAGGGGTCAGTGACCCACAGAAAAGTCAGTTGGGGCCACACAAGTGAGATGCAAAAAAACCCTCCTCCAGTCCCCCCCCCCCAAACTTCACTAATGTGGCCCCAACTGTATTGGTGGGAACAGGGGACATAGTACTGGGGAAGGGTGCTAGTGGGTGCTTCGGCAGGGGACAGGGTGCCAGTGGGGACAGAGTTCTGTGGCTGGGGACAGGAGAGGGGACAGGGTGCCAGGAGGGCAGGGGACAGGGTGCCAGTGGGGACAGGTTTCTGAGGCTGGGGAGTGGGGAGAGGGAGCTGGGGAGTGGGGAGAGGGAACAGGGAAGCCGCTGCACTCCTCCTCTGGGGCCGACGCCCCCTCCCGCAGCACGCCACAGAACCGGTTGGTGACCACGGCACTAGAGGCAGCAATGCTTGGGAAAGGCAGAGACAGCAATACAGCCTATTGTCCACTCATGGCAGGAATAATTGGGGAAGGCACAGACAGCAATAGAGCCTAAAGGGCAGGAGGAATAGCAATGGCATTGTGGGCTCAGAGACAGCAATACAGCCTAACGGCCACTAGGGGCAGCAACGCTAGGGAAAGGCACAGACAAACACACACCCATTGTCCACTAGTGGCACGAATAGTTGGGGAAGGCAGAGACAATAATAGATCCTAAAAGGTCTGAGGGGTAGCAATGACGTTGGGGTCTCAGAGATAGCAATACAGCCTAATGGCTAATAGGGGAGCAATGGCTGGAAAAGGCACAGACGGCACTAAGGCCTAAAGGCACGACAGACTTCAATACAGCCTAATGGCCATTAGTGGCAGCAATGGTTGAGGAAGGCTCAGACAGCAATACAGTGTAACGGCCACTAGGGTCAGCAATGCTTAGGGAAGGCTCAGTCAGCAATACACCCTAAAGGGCATGAGGTACAGCAATGGCGTTGGGGGCTTAGAGACAGTAATAGGGTATGTCTATATTGCATTCTTCCTTTGAGAAAAGGAGAAAAGGAGGTGGAGTTGCACTATATGTAAGAGAGCACTATGATTGCTCTGAACTCCAGTATAAAGAGGGAGAAAAACCTGTTGAGAGTCTATGGGTTAAGTTTAAAGGAGTAAACAACAGCAGTGATGTTGTGGTTGGTGTCTGCTACAGGCCACCGAATCAGGTGGATGAGGTAGATGAGGCTTTCTTCGGACAACTGAGAGAAGCTTCCAGATCGCAGGCCCTGGTTCTCGTGGGGGACTTTAATCACCCTGACATCTGTTGGGAAACCAATACGGCAGTACACAGGCAATCCAGGAAGTTTTTGGAGAATGTTGGGGATAACTTCTTGGCACAAGTGCTGAAGGATCCAACCAGGGGCCGTGCGCAGCTTGACCTTCTGCTCACAAACAGGGAGGAACTAATAGGGGGAAGTAGAGGTGGGTGAGAACCTGGGAAGCAGTGATCATGAGATGGTAGATTTCAGGATCCTGACCAAAGGAAGAAAAGAGAGTAGTAAAATATACACCTTGGACTTCAAAAAAGCAGATTTTGACTCCCTCAGAGATCTGTTGGGCAGAATCCCCCTGGGATGCTAACATGAAGGGGAAAGGAGTCCAGGACAGCTGGCAGTATTTTAAAGAAGCCTTATTGAAGGCAGAGAAAGAAACCATCCCGATGCGTAGCAAGAGAGGCAAACATGGTAAGAGACTGGATTGGCTTACAGGGGAAATCCTTGGTGAACTTAAGCACAAAAAGGAAGCTTACAAAAAGTGGAAACTTGGACAAATGACCAGGGAGGGGTTTAAATGTATAGCTTGAGAATGCCGGGGGGTTATCAGGAAGGCGAAAGCGCAAATGGAATTGCGACTGGCTAAGGATGTGAAGGATAACAAGAAAGGTTTCTACAGGCATGTTAACAAGAAGAAGGTGATCAGAGAGGGTGTGCAGCCCTACTGGATGAAGGAGGTAACCTAGTGACAGATGATGGGGAAAGCTGAAGTACTCAATGCTTTCTTTGCCTCTGTATTCACGGACAAGGTTGGCTCCTGGACTTCTGCGCTAAGTGACGCAAGATGGGATGAAGATGGACACCCTGTGGTGGGTAAAGAACAGGTTAGGAACTATTTAGAAAAGCTAAACACATAATCCATGGGTCCGGACTTAATGCATCCGAGGGTACTGAGGGAGTTGGCAAATGTCATTGAGGAGCCTTTGGCCGTTATCTTTGAAAAGTCGTGGAGATCGGGAGAAATCACGGATGATTGGAAAAAGGCAAATGTAGTGCCCATCTTCAAAAAAGGGAAGAAGGACGATCCAGGGAACTATAGGCCGGTCAGTCTTACCTCGGTTCCTGGAAAAATCATGGAAGGGATCCTTAAGGAATCCATTTTGAGGCACTTGGAAGAGAGGAAAGTGATTAGGAATAGTCAGCATGGATTCACAAAGGGCAAGTCCTGCCTGACCAATCTGATTAGCTTCTATGATGAGGTAACTGGCTCTGTGGACGTGGGAAAGTCAGTGGATGTGATATACCTTGACTTTAGCAAGGCTTTTGATACGGTCTCCCACAATATTCTTGCAAGCAAGTTAAGGGAATGTGGATTGATAAATGGACAGTAAGATGGATAGAAAGATGGCTAGAAGGCCGGGCCCAGCGGAGTAGTGATCAACGGCTCGATGTCAGGATGGCGGTCGGTTTCTAGCGGAGTGCCCCAAGGTTCGGTTCTAGGACCGGTTTTGTTCAATATCTTTATTAATGACCTGGATGAGGGATGGATTGCACCCTCAGCAAGTTTGCAGATGACACTAAGCTAGGGGAGAGGTAGATACGCTTGAGGGCAGAGATAGGGTCCAGAGTGACTTAGACAAATTGGAGGATTGGGCCACAAGAAATCTGATGAGGTTCAACAAGGACAAGTGCAGAGTCCTGCACTTGGGACGGAAGAATCCCAAGCATCAGTTACAAGCTGGGGACCAACCAGTTAAGTAGTAGTTCTGCAGAAAAGGACCTGGGGTTACAGTGGATGAGAAGCTGGATATGAGTCAACAGTGTGCCCTTGTAGCCAAGAAGGCTAATGGCATATTAGGTTGCATTAAGAGGAGCATTGCCAGCAGATCCAGAGATGTCATTATTCCCGTTATTCGGCTTTGGTGAGGCCACATCTGGAGTATTGTGTCCAGTTCTGGGCCCCCGCCACAAAAAAGGATGTGGACGATTGGAGAGGGTCCAGCGGAGGGCAACGAAAATGATTAGGGGGCTGGAGCATATGACTTATGAGGAGAGGCTGAGGGAGTTGGGTCTGCAGAAGCGAAGAGTGAGGGGGGATTTGATAGCAGCCTTCAACTTCCTGAAGGGAGGTTCCAAAGAGGCTGGAGAAAGGCTGTTCTCAGTAGTGACAGATGGCAGAACAAGGAACAATGGTCTCAAGTTGTGGTGGGAGAGGTCCAGGTTGGATATTAGGAAAAACTATTTCACTAGGAGGGTAGTGAAGCACTGGAATGGGTTATCTAGGGAAGTAGTGGAGTCTCCATCCCTAGAGGTGTTTAAGTCTCGGTTCGACAAAGCCCTGGCCGGGTTGATTTAGTTGGGATTGGTCCTGCCTAGAGCAGGGGGCTGGACTTGATGACCTTCTGAGGTCTCTTCCAGCTGTATGGTTCTATGATTCTATGACAAACAAAATTGCAAATGAAGCGCAGATTTGAATTTCACGCACTTCATTTGCACAATCATGGCCGGCCGTTTTTCCGAAATACCCTATTTTTAGAAAAAAATGGGGTTATTTCGTAAAGAAACCCTTCCTTCAAAATAACCCTTACTCATTAAAATATGGGGTTTAAGGGTTATTTCGAAGGAAGGGTTTCTTTTCGAAATAATCCCTTGTGGACCGTGTTGGTTTTTTTTTCAAAATACGGTATTTCAGAAAAGCGGCCGGCCACAATTATGCAAATGAAGCATGGGAAATTCAAATCTGCGCTTCATTTGCAATTTCGTTTGTCTGCATTTGCATTCCTCTCTCAAAGGAGGAATGCAATGTAGACATACCCATACAGCCTAATGGCTAGTAGGGGCAGCAGTGCTTGGCGAAGGCACAGACAACCCTACAACCTAACGGCCACTAGGGGCGTAGAGGTGAAAATGGGTAAAGAGCTGTTTATATTGCACTAAGGCAAGGAGGGGCAGGGTGTGTGAAGTAGTGGGGCAGCGATCCGGGGCTCTGGGAAACTGACAATGCTGGCATTGGGGTTTGTGGAAGTGAAGTGCCCTGAGATGCCATCAGGGCACATTAGCAGGCCCTGCTCCTGTCATATTCTGCTGTATGTAATTCCACCAGGCCGTCTGTGAGTTAGGCTGTTCTCAAACCAGTACTCTTCCTTAGAGCCTGCTACCAGCTGTATTGGAAAGAGCCTCTTAACAGATGTGGCTGGGGTTTTTTTTCCACTGCAGACTTGTATTACTTGGCATACGTATTTCCCCGAGTTTGTTCTAGAAATAGGAGAGAGGGGAAGGAAAGAAAAAACTGCCGGTAGAAGAAAAGAGGATGAAGACCAAAAGGAGAGAGTAAATGTAGTGCGAGAAAACTTCACATTGATAAAAACAGCGGTGTTTTGGAATGTAGAGTATACTGAAAAGAGAATTGCCTGCAGAAATTCCCCAGGGGAGATGAAAACAAGCTGGGGTATCAGCAATTCATTAAATCATTGTGGACTTGAAGATGAAACTGCAGCATATGCTAGTGAGAGATGCAAATATTGGATATAATCTGGGAGGGAGAGCCAGACCCTGACATGATTAATCCCTTAAATAAATGATTCAGGGACACCTGTTAGTCTATAACTAAAAAACAAAACAAACAAACAAAAACCCCCCACCAATAGTCCTGCAGGACCTTAGGGAGTAATAACATTTGTAGATGGTATGATTATGACCTTTCATGGGCACAATCCACTTCTTTCATCAGAAGAAGTGGGCTGTGCCCCCAAAAGCTCACGCTACCATCTACAAATCTTGGCAATCTCTAAGGAGCTGCAAGACTATTCCTCATTTAAGTTTTTTTTTAATAAATGATGAGAGACAGCAAGCGACAAACGGCTTTTAATTACACTGATGTAACCCACTCCAAATCGGAGGAGCTAGTTCAGATTTATACCAGTGTGGGAGAACAAAAGTTAAAGTCGGAAAGATTTGACTCTTCTCTGGCAAGGAAGGGGCGGCCATACCAGATCAATGAGCACGAGACATTCACGTGACCTAGAGAAGCTTATGCAAATAGGCCAACGACAGAGGCTTGGCAAAGCAGCCAATCCGAGCCCAGCAGGGAAATATAAAAGGAGCTGCAGTAGCCGCCACACGCCATTTGCTCGGGGGAAGCCGATAAGGAAAGCGTCCGTGCTTGGAAGGATCAGAGCGGTAAGAAGTTTCTAAGGAGTGTCTGGGTCTGAGAAACGCCTGTTCCCACTCTGCTGTTCCGTGAGTGTTCCCGCCCCCGGCGTAGCTCCGCCTAGCTCTGCCCTGGCCCCGCCCGCGGGTGGGGCCTAACCCTGTCTAGCTCTGCTTCGGCCGTGCCCCCAGCCTCGGGCCTGGCCCCGCCTTGCTTTCCCTGATGATCCGGAAGCGCTGGAGGCCGGGGCGCCGTCCCCCTCCTCCTTGCCCGGGCCGCCGGGGGCCGCGGCGGCGTTCTCCTTCCCGGTGCGGGGCGTGGCCTAAGCAGAAGGGGTGGGGTTCAGGACGCTGTTGTGGGTGGGGCTTTCCTTATTCACGGTGGTGCTGCGGGGCGGGGCCCATGTAAGTGGCTGTTGCGCAGTTCAGCCTTGCCTATCCCACTCATCCCCTGCTGCCCCTAGAGTCCTCTAATGCTGTGTGCGCCCACCAGCTATTGCTGCTCTTCGAGACCATGAAGCTGTATTGCTGGCCAGAAGAGTGCTTGTTAAGCTATATTGCTGTTCCTTATTCCCCAAGTCATTGCTGCAGTAGTTAGACTCCGTTGCTGCGCCTCACTGTTTCCCCCTCCCCCATTACTGTCTCCAACACCCATTTGGTTGTATTTGCTCTCCCTGGTTCCCAGGTGTTGGTATGCCTATTACCTGTTAGCTTTATTGCTGTTTCTAACCCCAGCCATTACTACCTCTAGTGCTTGTTAGGCATTATTGCTGTCTGTGCCCCCCAGCCATTGGTGCCCCTAGGGCCCATTAGACAGTATTGCTATCCCTGACCCCTAGCCATTTGTTCCCCTAATGACAGTTAAGACATATTGCTGGCACTGCCCCTTAGCTATTGCTGCCCCATATGCCTGTTAATGCAGATACTTCTTTTTTCCACCATTTGTTCTCCAGAGTAACTAACCCAGTTGTTGTAAGTATTGCCTCACAGGTGCTATTTTCTAGGTCTTCAGCCCCTGGATCACTGAGGACTAGAAGAAAAGAATTATGCTAAGGCTGCTTCTTTTTGCTCCTTAATTCTATTGCTGTTAATGACCTTTAGGGGTATAGCTTTCTGCTCCTTCGTGTCTGTTACACCCAGTGCCCCTATTAGAGGCTGTAGCCACCTCTTTCATTCTCTCACTCCTGTTCTTATGTGGTATTGGTGATCCTTTCCCAAGTTCCCTCTCTGCTTTTTCTCATGACCTTCTTTACTATAACTGCCCTATACCTCTTTAACCTTTTGTTGCTGTTCATGTAATTAACAGCTGTAGCTGTTATTTCCTTTCCTCACCTTTTCCCTTTGTCTCCCATAGTGCCTCTCCTGCCAGTAGAGCTGTCTGTTTTTTCAATTTCATGTGTAAATACCCATTGATCCCCTGGAGGGGATAGGGCAGCTACAGTCATTGTTTGTGGTGGGGCATTACAAGCAGCAATGTACTAAGGGAGACGTTCCCTTTCAAAGTTTTCTACCCATATTGGTGTCCCTTGTGCATTAGAACTGCCCCTTTACCCCTCTCTTTTCTGGTACCCATTGTGCAGCATAGCTGCCCCTTTTCCTCCTCCTCTCCCTCCTGTCCTCCTCTGACCTCCCTTGTTCCCATTGTGTGGTATAGCCACCCTTTCCCCTCCTCAGTCTGCTACCTGTAGTGCTCATTGGCTGTGAAGAGGGACATGGTGGCTGAACTGCATAACACCCACAGGCATGTAGAGAGTAAAGTGGGGGGGGGAGTCACTGCACAGTGTATACTAGGAGCAGTTAATATAGTAAGGGGGCCTCTTTCCCCTCTTAACTCTCTGCTGCCCCTAGTGCCCGTTGTGTGGTATAGCAGCACCTTCACACACTGCTTGCTATTAACCAAGATGACCACCCCTTCCCACTTATTCACTGTCTGCTTATCCCTAGTGCATGTTATGCCGCCTAGCCTTCTCCCCTTTACTCTGCCAGCCCTCATGTCTTTCTTTTATCGCTGTCTCTTCTTCCCCCTTCCCTTTCCTATACTTGCTCTCTTGGGTGTTACCCAGCATAGCCTCCATTTCAGCGCCTCCCTCTCTGTTGCCTCCAGGGGACTTTGTCCAATTTAGCCACCACTGTTTCCTTTTACAAACTCTCCTGCCCCTCCTGTGCATTCTCCTTGTCCCTTCTCCCATTCCCTCGTGGCTCTCCTTGTGTCTAAGTGCTATGGCAGTTCTTTTCCTTACTTTCACTTCTGCTGCCTTTATTTCCCCTTGAATTTCATAAGTGCCCCTTTCTGTCTCCACAGTCTTTTGCCCCCTGCTGCCCGTTATTCAGTAAAAGCCACCTCTCTGCCCTTCTGGAGCCCCTAAAGCCTGTTACTCAGTATAACCACCCCTTTCTCCCTTTCCTGCCCCCGGGTCTGCTAAGGCCTATTACCACCCTTTTTCTCTACTTTGCTTTCAGCTGTACTTAGTCTTGGTGGGGTAGTTTAAGAGACCCTTTCTCCTCTTCCTGCTCTCGGTCCTTTAGTGGCTGTTGTGCGGTACAGTTGCTCCTGCTCACCCTTCACTCTCTGCTGCCCTTCTTCCCCTTTTTTGCAATCTAGCTGCCCCTTTCTTGCTCCCAGTGCCCATAATGGAATATGGGCCCTCCTTTTCCCTCTTTCATCTCTTCTGAATCTGTTTTCTGTTATGCAGCCTCTCCTCCCTCACTCCTCTTTCATCCTCTGTGTCCCCTAATGGGTGTTCAAACGTACTTCAGCTGCCTTTTCACCTTCTCAGTCTGCTGCCCCTACTGCCTGTTGACTCCGAGGAGTGGACGGGGTGTCTAAACTGCATAACACCCACTGTGGCATGGAGAGGGTGTGCATGTGTGGGGGTGTCACTGCACAGTGGACGCTAGGAGTACTTAATGTAGTAAGGGGGCCTCTTTCCCCTCTTTAACTTTCGGCTGCCCTGGTGTCCGTGAGGCAGCATATCCATGATCCATTGCCTTCTCAAACGGTGCTGCCCCTTAGTGGCCATTGTGAAGCATAGCTTTCCTTCTGCCCCTCTGCTCCCCCTAGAGTCCATTATGCAGGATAGGTGCCCTTTTCCCTTTCAGAGTTTTCAACCCCAATTGCTGCCCCTTATGCATTAGAACTGCCCCTTTTCCCTGTAGCCCTCTCTTGCCTCTGGGACCCATTATGCAATGTAGGTGCCCCCTTTTTCCTCCTCTTCTCCCTGCTACACCCAGTGTCTGTTGTACTTGCACTGCCTTCTTTCCCCTTCTCATTCTCTGCCCTCCCTTGTCCCCATTGTGTGGTTATCCCTAGTGCATGTTATGCTGCCTAGCCTTCTCCTCTTTACTCTGCCTGCCCTTTCAGCGTTCCCCTCCATATTGCTGCCCTTTATGCATTAGAACTGCCCCTTTCCCCTTTAGCCCTCTTTTTCCTCTGGGACCCATTACGCACTGTAGATGCCCCTTTTTCCTGTCCCTTCTACTGCCTCATGGAGCTGAGATTGAAAGGGAGAAGTGATGCATCATCTTCTCAAACAGTGCTGCCCCCTAGTGGCTCTTGTGAAGTATAGCCTTTTGTCTGCCCCTCTGCTCCCCCTAGTGTCCGTTATGCAGAATATGTGCCGCTTTCCCTTGCACAGTTTTCTGTCTGCATTGGTGCCCTTCATGTATTAGAACTGTTCCTTCAACCCTTTTGATACTCTCTTGTCCCTGGTACCCCTTATGAAGTGTAGCTATCTCTTTTCCTCTTCCTTCTCTCTTGTCCCTAGTGTCCATTGTGCTTGTACTGCCTCTTTCCCGCATAGGTGCTTAGTCTTTCCGTGTAGATGCTCTTTTGTAGATTTTTTTTCAGCCAGTTTTGTTATCCTTCTCTAGACTTCCTGTAGTTTGTCAACATAAAATATCATGCCCCCAACTGGACACAATAATAGAATTGTCACATAAGCACTGTGGACCAGAGCCCAGAATTTTGGTAAGGCTTCTCTTTTCTTAGCCTTACCATTCCTGCTAGTTGTACCCATTGGGAGGTATAGATGCCCCCTTCTGCTCTACAGAATCTGCTACCCATATAGCCCCAGTTATAGAATGTAGCCACCCCTTTCCCTCCTTGCATTCTCTTCCCCTATTTTGTGTTGTGCAGTATAGCTGCTCCTTCAGTTTTCCCTTCTGCTGGTCCTGATGCCCTTCAGCATAGCTCCCCCCTTGCTCTTTTTACTGTTCTATGCTGCTCATGCCTATTAAGAACTGCAGCCATCCTTTCCCTACTTCCCTTTACAGCCCCTGAGGGCCACTATTCCTTCCCCTCTTCATGCTGTGGCTCTTAGTGCCCTTCTGTGCTGCATTGCTACCCTTTCCACTTTTCAGTCTGTTTCTCTATTGCATTTTAGGCAGTTTAGCCCTCCTCTCTGCCTTTCGTCTTGGCTAATGCTCATGGCTTTCGCAAAGTGTAGCAGCCTCTTGCCGCCTCTTTCACCCTCTGCACCTTATACAGAGTGCGGACTTCTCCCTCTCCCTGCTTCGCGATCTCCTTCCCTTCAGTCTTTTATGCATTTTAAAGCTGCTCCTCTTCTCTACATTGATGGCCTTTTATGCTGTTTCCCACCCCTAACCCTCGTTGGCCCTTGCCTTTCCCCATTATTTGTGAAGAGAGATAAGCGCCCCTGTTGCCTAGTTGGTCTCTGCTGCTCCCTAATGGCCATTCTAAAGTATAGCCTCTCTTCTCCTCTTAGTGTTTGTTAGGCAAAATGACCGCACTTTTCTCCTTTGACATTGTGCTATCCACGCTGTCTGTTGGGCATTACAAATGCCCTGTCCCAGCTTTCATGCTCTGCAGCCTTTTGGTGCCCAGCAGGGCAGCAGCATAATGATGTTTTAACCTTTATCTGTCCCTGTTGCTCTTTCTCCTGGACACTCTCCTTCCCCTCACACCCCTTATGCAGCATTACTGCCTTCCCCAGCCTCTTTTCCCCTCTAGTGTCCATTAGGCAAAAGAGGTGCCCTTTTCTCTTCCACATTACTCTTTTGTCTACAGTGCCCGTTGGGTGTTAAAACTGTCCTCTCTCTCCTTTCACTCTCTGCAGCCCCCCTGCAATCGTCTTTTCCCCTGGTGCTCTTTGTGTAGCGTTGCTGTGTTCCCCCCCCTTTACTTTCTCCTTACAGCTGCCCCTGTCAGCCTTCCATCTTCTCTGGCCCTTAGAGTCCGTTATATAGGTCGGCCACCTCTTCCCCCTCGCCGCTGCCTCTGTTTCCCATTAAACAGCATTGCCATTCCTTTTTCCCCTTGGACCTTCTGCCACCTATAGTGGGTTTTATGCAGCCACAGGAGTGTCTGTATTGCCTAACGGCCATTAGGAGCAGCAACATAGTGAAGGGGTGCCCCTTTGTCTCCCATTTCCGCCTCCAAGTGTCGGTCTGGAATTCTGCAGGGCCCTGTCACCTGCTGCCACTCTGCTGCTCCTAGTGCCTGTTATTCTGTTCAGGTGCCCCCTTGCCCCCTTTCCGTCTCTTCTCCTACTTGTATTGTGTTCCTTAGGCGGCATAGGCCTCCCCTTTCCTCCTCTTCTGTGATGCCTATTGTATCCATATCCTCCTCTAATACGAGGCACTCCAGTTTACCCATCTTATTATTTAGACGTCTAGCGTTTGTGTAGAACCACTTGAAAAATGTGTCCCTATTTATCTGCCTGCCATTTCCAGTCGTGTTGGGCTCTTTTTTTTTTTATGTGACGGTTTGTTTGTGTCTCGTGTGATCTTAGTCATACTTTGCCATCTTCCATTCTCTCTTCTGTATTAATAGACCTTCCCCTTAAGAGATGTCTCTGTCTGATCCACATGCTCCTGTGCACCTGTGGGCGTTCCCCTGGCCCTCAATAAAAAAACTGCACTACAACCTTTGTAATGTTAAGTTCCGGCAATTTGGTATACGTGGAGCCCATCCTTCTTAGACTCCCCCTTTCCCAAAAGTTTGCCCAGTTCCTAATCAATCTAAACCCCTCCTCTCTACACCATTGTCTCATCCACGTGTTGAGACTCTGATGCTGCATGCCTACCTTGGCCTGCGTGTGGAAATGGAAGCATTTCTGAGAGTTTGTCTGGGAAAAGTGCGAGAGGAGCTCTCGTAAATGTGACTTTATGGGGGAGGCTCTGCTGTGAGCTGGTTGGGGTAAGTATCCAAGTGCCTGTCAGTCGGTCTGTGTGCAATCACTTCCTTCACTGGTGCTGGTGCAGGGACTGTTTGACCATGTGTTTAGCAGTTGGAAAAGTATGTAATGGCAGTGCTCTGTTGCAGGTGGGCTTTCGAAGACTGATTGAATTGCGGGCAAGTCTTTGAGACAAGCACTTTCTTGTAGCCAGCAGACTAACAGAGGGAACTGAGTGAGCAGCCAACATGAAAGTTGGCCTGGGAAACACAGGAGAGGAGCTTGGGTAAGTGTGGCTTTCATGGGGCTGTGCTGTGAGCTGGTTGGGCTAAGCTTGGAGCCAGCAGCCTTATGACCAAGGCAGATGGAGCGAACAGGGCAGCAGGCCTGAGGATGGTCCAAGAGGAGTTTGGGTAAGTGTGGCTTTTTGGGGGGCTGTGCCGTGAGTGGATTGGTCTAAGCATGCAAGTGTCTGTTTTGGTTTCGTTCACTGGTGCTGGTGCATGGACTGTTTGAATGCTGTGAATTGGGAGTGCTTCTTTGCAGGTGGCCTTTCAATGGCTGGTTGGATTTGAGGCATGGCTTTGAGACGGGTATATTCCTAAGCCAGCAGCCTTATAACAGAGGCAGCCTACGAAACGGAGTGAGCAGTGCACATGAGTCGGCCTGGGAAACATTGGAGAGGAGCTCGGGTAAGTGTGGATTTTTGGGTGCTGTGCTGTGAGCTGGTTGGGGTAAGTATCCAAGTGTCTGTCTGTCTGTCTGTTTCACTTGACTGGTGCTCATTGCAGGGACTGCGTGACCACGTGCGTGGCAGGCTTGAAAAGTGTGAATTGGGAGCACTTTGTTGCAGGTGGAGGCCTTCAGGGCTTGTATGGATTGGAGGCAAGGCTTGGAGCCAGCAGCCTTATGACCAAGGCAGCCAGAGCGAACTGCGAACAGGGAGGCAGGCCTGAGGAAGGTCCGAGAGGAGCTTGCGTAAGTGAGGCTTTTAGGGGGGCTGTGCCGTGAGCTGGTTGGTCTAAGTATGGAAGTGTCTGTCTTTGGTTTCGTTTGCTGGTGCATGGACTGTTTGAATGCTGTGAATTGGGAGTGCTTTTTTGCAGGTGGCCTTTCAATGGCTGGTTGGATTTGAAGCAAGGCTTTGAGCTGGGAACATTCCTGAGCCAGCAACCTTATAACAGAGGCAGCCTATGGAACGGAGTGAGCAGTGAACGTGAGAGTCGGCCTGGGAAATGTGCGAGAGGAGCTCGGGTAAGTGTGACTTTATGGGGGGGCTGTGCCGTGAGCTGGTTGGGGTAAGTATCCAAGTGCCTGTCAGTCGGTCTGTGTGCGATCACTTCCTTCACTGGTGCTGGTGCAGGGACTGTTTGGCCATGTTTTTAGCCTTTGGAAAAGTACGCAATGGCAGTGCTCTGTTGCAGGTGGGCTTTCAAAGACTGATTGAATTGTGGACAGCCGAGGGAACTGAGTGAACAGCCAATGGGAGAGACTGCTTGGGAAATGTTGGAGTGCAGATCCGGTAAGTGTGACTTTTGCGTGGCAGTGCTGTGAGCTGCCTGGGCTAAGTATGCAACTGTCTGTCTTTGGTTTTCTTCACTGGTGCAGAGACTGGTGTTTGAATGCTGTGAACTGGCAGTGCTTTTTAGGAAGTGGCTGGTTGAATTTGAGGTAAAGCTGCAAGCCGGGCACATTATTGGAGCCAGCAGCTATTATAACGGAGGCAGCCGAGAGAACTGAGTGAGCAGTGAACACGAGTCGGCCTGGAAAACATTGGAGAGGAACTCGGTAAGCGTGGCTTTTGTGGGGCTGTGCTGTGAACTGGTTGGGCTAAGTATCCAAGTGTCTGTCTGTCGGTGTGCAGTCACTTCCTTCACTGGTGCTGGTGCAGGAACTGTTTGACCATGTGTTTAGCAGCTGGAAAAGTGTGTGTAATGCGAGTGCTTTGTTGCAGATAAGCCTTTAACGGCTGATCAGAATGGAGGCAAGGCTTTGAGCTGGGTCTCCTTTTGGAGCAAGTAGCTTTTCAACAAAGGTAGCCGGAGAGAATTGAGTGAGCAGCCAGCGGTGGAGTTTGCCTGGGAAACGTCGGAGAGGAGCTCAGGTAAGTGCTGCTTCTGTGGGGCTCTCTGGGCTTTTGTGGGGCTTTCTGGGCCAAGTATCCAAGTGTCTGTCTGTCACTTCCTTCACTGGTGCAGGGCCTTTGTGAATTGGGAGTGTTTTTTTGCAGGTGGCCCTTAAATGGCTGTTGAATTTGAGGCCAGGCTTTGAGCCGGGAACTTTCTTGGAGCCAGCAGCTTTTATAGCGGAGCTAGCCAGAGGGAACTGAGTGAGTAGCCAATATGAGAGTCGGCCTTGTGAAACATTGGAGAGGAACTCGGGTAAGTGTGATATTTGTGGGGCTGTGTTGTGAGCTGTCTGGGTTAAGTATCCAAGTGTCTGTCTGTCTGTCTGTTTCACTTGACTGGTGCTCATTGCAGGGACTGCGTGACCACATGCGTGGCAGGCTTGAAAAGTGTGAATTGGGAGCGCTTTGTTGCAGGTGGAGGCCTTCAGGGCTTGTATGGATTGGAGGCAAGGCTTGGAGCCATGACCAAGGCAGCCAGAGCGAACTGCGAACAGGGAGGCAGGCCTGAGAAAGGTCCGAGAGGAGCTTGCGTAAGTGAGGCTTTTAGGGGGGCTGTGCCGTGAGCTGGTTGGTCTAAGTATGGAAGTGTCTGTCTTTGGTTTCGTTTGCTGGTGCATGGACTGTTTGAATGCTGTGAATTGGGAGTGCTTTTCTGCAGGTGGCCTTTCAATGGCTGGTTGGATTTGAAGCAAGGCTTTGAGCTGGGAACATTCCTGAGCCAGCAACCTTATAACAGAGGCAGCCTATGGAACGGAGTGAGCAGTGAACGTGAGAGTCGGCCTGGGAAATGTGCGAGAGGAGCTCGGGTAAGTGTGACTTTATGGGGGGGCTGTGCCGTGAGCTGGTTGGGGTAAGTATCCAAGTGTCTGTCAGTCTGTCTGTGTGCGATCACTTCCTTCACTGGTGCTGGTGCAGGGACTGTTTGGCCATGTTTTTAGCCTTTGGAAAAGTACGCAATGGCAGTGCTCTGTTGCAGGTGGGCTTTCAAAGACTGTTGAATTGTGGGCAAGACTTTGAACTGGACAGTTTCTTGTAGCCAGCAGACTAGCAGAGGCAGCCGAGGGAACTGAGTGAGCAGCCAACATGAAAGTTGTCTTGGGAAACATAGGAGAGGAGCTTGGGTAAGTGTGGGATTTTGGAGGGCTGTGCCGTGAGCTGGTTGGGGTAAGTATCCAAGTGTCTGTCGGTCGGTCTGTGTGTGATCACGTCCTTCACTGGTGCTGGTGCAGGGACTGTTTGACCACTTGTTTAGCAGTTGGGAAAGTGTGTAACGGGAGTGCTTTGTTGCAGATGAGCCTTTAACGGCTAATCGGAATGGAGGCAAGGCTTTGAGCTGGGCCTCCTTTTAGAGCAAGTAGCTTTTCAACAAAGGTAGCCGGAGGGAATTGAGTGAGCAGCCAGCGGTGGAGTTTGCCTGGGAAACGTCGGAGAGGAGCTCAGCAAAGTGCTGCGTCTGTGCTATGAGCTGGCTGGGCTAAGTATCCAACTGTCTATCTTTCGTTTCCATCACTGGTGCTTGTGCAGGGACTGTGTGACTGCTGTGAATTGGGAGTGCTTTTTAAGAAGTGGCTGGTTGAATTTGAGGGAAGGCTTTGAGCCGGGCACATTCTTGGAGCCAGCAGGTTTTACAGCGGAGGCAGCTGAGAGAACTGAGTGAGCAGTGAACATGGGTCGGCCTGGGAAACATTGGAGAGGAACTCGGGTAAGTGTGGTGTTTGTTGGGCTGTGTTGTGAGTATCCAAGTGTCTGTGTCGGTCTGTTTGACTTGACTGGTGCTCGTTGCAGGGACTGCATGACCATGTGCGTGGCAGTCTTAAATGTGTGAATTGGGAGCGCTTTGTTGCAGGTGGGGGCCTTCAGGGCTTGTATGGATTGGAGGCAAGGCTTGGAGCCAGCAGCCTTATGACCAAGGCAGACGGAGCGAACAGGGCAGCAGGCCTGAGGATGGTCCAAGAGGAGTTTGGGTAAGTGTGGCTTTTTGGGGGGCTGTGCCGTGAGCGGATTGGTCTAAGCATGCAAGTGTCTGTTTTTGGTTTCGTTCACTGGTGCTGGTGCATGGACTGTTTGAATGTTGTGAATTGGGAGTGCTTTTTTGCAGGTGGCCTTTCAATGGCTGGTTGTATTTGAGGCATGGCTTTGAGACGGGTATATTCCTTAGCCAGCGGCCTTATAACAGAGGCAGCCTACGGAACGGAGTGAGCAGTGCACATGAGTCTGCCTGGGCAACATTGGAGAGGAGCTCTGGTAAGTGTGGATTTTTGGGTGCTGTGCTGTGAGCTGGTTGGGGTAAGTATCCAAGTGTCTGTCTGTCGGTCCGTGTGCAGTCACTTCCTTCCCTGGTGCTGGTGCAGGGACTGTTTGACCATTTTTTTAGCTGTTGGAAAAGTATGCAATGGCAGTGCTCTGTTGCAGGTGGGCTTTCAAAGACTGATTGAATTGTGGACAGCCGAGAGAACTGAGTGAGCAGTGAACATGGGTCGGCCTGGAAAACATTGGACAGGAACTCGGTAAGTGTGGCTTTTGTGGGGCTGTGCTGTGAACTGGTTGGGCTAAGTATCCAAGTATCTGTCTGTCGGTCCGTGTGCAGTCACTTCCTTCCCTGGTGCTGGTGCAGGAACTGTTTGACCATGTGTTTAGTAGCTGGAAAAGTGTGTAACTGGAGTGCTTTGTTGCAGGTGGCCCTTTTATAGCGGAGGCATCTGGAAGGAACTGAGTGAGCAGCCAATATAAGAGTTGGCCCAGAAACACTGGAGAGGAACTAGAGTAAGTATTGCATCAGTTGGACTGTGCTGTGAGCTGGCTGGGTTAAGTATCCAAGTGTCTGTCTGTCTGACTTGTTTGACTGACTGGTGCTTGTTGCAGGGACTGGGTGACCATGTGCGTGGCAGTCTTAAATGTGTGAATTGGGAGTGCTGTGTTGCAGGTGGGGGCCTTCAGGGCTTGTATGTGTTGGAGGCAAGGCTTGGAGCCAGCAGCCTTATGACCAAGGCAGCCAGAGCGAACTGAGTGAGCAGCGAACAGGACAGCAGTCAACAGGGGAGTTTGCCTTAGGAGGGTCTCAGAGGAGCTCGGGTAAGTGTGGCATTTTGGAGGGCTGTGCCATCAGCTGGTTGGGGTAAGTATCCAAGTGTCTGTCAGTCGGTCTGTGTGCGATCACTTCCTTCCCTGGTGCTGGTGCAGGGACTGTTGACCATGTGTTTAGCAGCTGGAAAAGTGTGTAATGGGAGTGCTTTGTTGCAGATAAGCCTTTAACGGCTGATCGGAATGGAGGCAAGGCTTTGAGCTGGGTCTCCTTTTGGAGCAAGTAGCTTTTCAACAAAGGTAGCCGGAGGGAGTTGAGTGAGCAGCCAGCAGTGGAGTTTGCCTGGGAAACGTCGGAGAGGCGTTCAGGTAAGTGCTGCTTCTGTGGGGCTGTCTGGGCTAAGTATCCAAGTGTCTGTCTGTCACTTCTTTCACTGGTGCAGGGCCTTTGTGAATTGGGAGTGCTTTTTTGCAGGTGGCCCTTAAATGGCTGTTGAATTTGAGGCCAGGCTTTGAGCCGGGAACTTTCTTGGAGCCAGCAGCTTTTATAGTGGAGCTAGCAGGAGGGAACTGAGTAGCCAATATGAGAGTCGGCCTTGCGAAACATTGAAGAGGAACTCGGGTAAGTGTGATATTTGTGGGGCTGTGTTGTGAGCTGTCTGGGTTAAGTATCCAAGTGTCTGTCTGTCTGTTTCACTTGACTGGTGCTCATTGCAGGGACTGCGTGACCACGTGCGTGGCAGGCTTGAAAAGTGTGAATTTTGAGCCCTTTGTTGCAGGTGGGGGCCTTCAGGGCTTGTATGGGTTGCGGGCAAGGCTTGGAGCCAGCAGCCTTATGACCAAGGCAGCCAGAGCGAACCGAGTGAGCAGTGAACAGGACGACCGTCAACAGGGGAGTTTGCCTGGGGAAGGTCCGAGAGGAGCTCGGGTAAGCGTGGCTTTTGGGGAGGGGGGAAGGGCACGGGGCTGTGTTAAGAACACAGGTAGGGCCATCCTGGGTCAGACCAAAGGTCCAGCTAGCCCAGTATCCTGTCTTCCGACAGTGGCCACTCTCGGATGCCCCAGAGGGGGTGAAGAGAAAAGGGAATCAAGCGATTCCTCTCCTGTCCTCCATTTCTAGGCTGTGACTGACAGACAGAGGCTAGGGACGCCCTTCCTACCCATCCTGGCTAATAGCCTTTGATGGACCTAACCTCGATTGACTGTATGGAGTTGTTTTCTGAAGCTTGTTAAAGTCCTGGTCTTCACAACATCCTCTGGCAAGGAGTTCCACAGGTTGAATGTGCGCTGCGTGAAGGGAAAAGCTTCCTTTTTGTTAGTTTTAAGCCCGCTGCCTGTTAATTTCATTTGGTGACCCCTAGTTCTTACTTTATGGGAACAACTTTTTCTTACTGACTTTTTCCACCCCAGTTGTGCTTTTATAGTCCTTTCTCCTAGCCTCCCTTGGTCTTCTCTTTGTCTACGCTGAAGAGTCCCAGTCTTTTTAATCTGTCTTCCTCTGGGACCCGTTCCAAAATCCCTCCTCATTTTTGTTGCTGTCCTCTGAACTTTTCCAATGCCAGTTGATCTTTTCGGAGATGAGGCGACCACGTCTGTTCGCCGTCTGCCAGATGTGGGCGTGCCATGGGCTTAATAGAGGGGTGCTAGGATAGTCTCGGTCTTCTTCTCGATCCCTTGTTAAAGGATTCCTAACGTTCGGTTTGCTTTTTTGCCTGCTGCTGCACATTGCGTGGATGTTTTCAGAGAGCTCTCCACAATGACTCCAAGATCTCTCCCTTGAGTGGTTGTAGCTAAATGAGTCCCCGTCATTTTGTATGTAGAGTCCGGGATTCTTTTTTCCAATGTGCATTACTTGACATTTACCAACATGAACTTTCATTTGCCATTTGGTTGCCCAGTCACTTAGTTTTGTGGGATCTTTTTGATGCTCTTCACAGTCTGCTTTGTTCTTAACTACCTTGAGCGGTTTAGTACCACCTGCAAATTTTTGCCACCTCACTGTGTACCCCTTTCTCCAGATGATTCATAAATAGGTTGAATAGGATTGGTCCGAGGACGGACCCGGAGGGGCAAGGGAGGAGTACCGCTAGTTACTTATTTCCATTCTGAAAACTGACCACTTATTCCTACCCTTGGTTTCCTGTCTTTTAGCCAGTTATCAATCCACGAGAGGACCTTCCCTCTTATCCCGTGACAACTTAGGTGACTTACGAGCCTTTGGCGAGGGACCTTGTCTCAAAGGCTTTCTGGAAATCTAAGTACACCGTATGGACTGGCTCCCCCTTGTCCGCATGTTTGTTTGACTCCCCCCGCTTTCCTCTCTCCCTCCCCCTCAAAGGACTCTAGTAAGGCAGGACATCCTTTTACAGAAACCATGTTGACTTTTTTCCCTCCCCACAACAAAAGATGTTCACCTATGTGTCAGACGGCTTTATTCTTGACCATAGTTTCAACTAATTTGCCCGGTACTGACGTTAGACTTACCGGTCTGTAATTGCCAGGATGGCCTCTTGAGCCCTTTTTAAAATAATGGCGTCCCATTGGCTATCTTCCAGTCATTGGGTACAGAAGCCGATTTAAAGGATCGGTTACGAACCACACTTAATAGTTGCGCAGTTTCACATTTGCGTTTTCAGAACTCTTGGGCGAATGCCATCTGGTTCTGGTGACTTGTTACTGCGGATCAGTTTATTCCGAACCCTCCTCCAGTGACGCCTCAGTCTGGGACAATTCCTCAGATTTGTCACCTAAAAGGAATGGCGCAGACTTGGGAGTCTCCCTAACATCCTCAGCTGTGAAGACGGACGGAAAGGATTCATTGAGTTTCTCCGCAATGACCTTATCTTGGAGTGCTTCTTTGGCATTTGGATGGTCAAGTGGCCCCACTGGTAGCTTAGCAGGCCTCCTGCTTCTGATGTACTTAAAGAACCACTTTGCTATTATTTTAGAACGTTTGGCTAGCTGTTCTTCAAACTCCTCTTTTGGCTTTCCTCCTTCTACGTTTGCACTTCATTGGACAGTTTATGCTCCTTCCTCTCTTCCTCACTCGCTAGGATTTAACGTCCCCTTTTCAAAAGGATGTCTTTTTCTCTCTCCCTGCTTCTTTGACTTGGTGGCATTTTGTGGTTCTCTTGCTGTGCCTTTTAATTTGGGGGGCATACATTTAAGCGGGGCCTCTCTCTTATGGTGTCTTTGAAAAGTTTCCATGCAGCTTGCAGGGGTTTTGCTTTTGTCAGCGTGCCTTTTTAATTTCTGTTTAAGCAACCTCCTGGTTTTTGTGTAGTTTGCCTTTCTGAACTTCAGTGCCACAGTGTTGGGCTGCTGAGGTGTTTTTCCCACCACAGGGACGTTAAGTTTTCTGACACTCTGGCCACCATTTGCGAGTGGTCCAGTTACATTGACCTCTTGGACCAGATCCTGTGCTCCACTTAGGACTAAGTCAAGAATGTGCCTCTCCCCTGGTGGGTTCCAGAACCAGTTCCTCCAAGAAGCAGTCATTTAAGGTATCAAGAAATGTGTAAGACACCCGGTATGGGATAGGGAAGGCGCAAGAGGGGCTAGGGGGCAGCTCTGCTTCCTAAGGGCCAACAGAGGCACCGGAGGGTGACGAGGCCACAGGCGTGTCCATATTTCCTAACGGCCACTAGGAGCAGCAACATAGTGAGGGGGCGCCCCTTTGCCCCCCATTTCCTCCTCCGAGTGTCCTCCGAGTGTCGGTCTGGAATTCCACAGGGCCCTGTCATCCGCTGCCACTCTGCTGCTCCTAGTGCCCGTTATTCCGTTCAGGCGCCCCCTTGCCCACTCTCTGTCTTTTCTCCCACTTGTATTGTGTTCCCTAGGCGGCATAGGCCTCCCCTTTCCTCCTCGATATCCTCGAATGAGTGTTGTACAGTGTGTCTGTGCCCACCCCTTATGCAGCGCTGCTGCCTCGTTTCCCCCTTCCCACTCTCCTTCCCCTCACGCCCTGTATGCATTATAGCTGCCCCTGTCGGCCTTCCATCTTCTCTGGCCCTCAGAGCTCATTATACAGGTCGGCCATTTTGTTCCCCCCTTAGCCCTCTGCTGCCTCTATTGTCCATTAGTCTGCATAGCCGCCCCTTTCAAGCCTTTCCTCGTCTCCTCCCCCGACGGCCTTTAAGGGTGTTTACCTCGCCCATCCCTCGTGGCTCCTCGGCTGTCTATCGTCTTTGTGAGGCGATCTCTGCACCCCTGTTGCTCTCTGCTGCACCCCTGGTGGCCATTTCAAAGTAGAGCCCCTCTCTTCTCCTCCCCCGTGTCGATTAGGCAAAATAGGCGCCCTTTTCTCTATCACATTACTTTTTTTTTTTTTTTTTTTTTGTCTACAGTGCCCGTTGGGTGTTTACAATTGTCCTGTCCCTGCTTTCACTCTCTGCAGCCCCCCTGCAACCGTCTTTTGGCCCGGTGCTCTTTGTGCAGCGTTGCTCCTTTTCCCCCCTTTACTGTCTCCTTATAGCTGCCCCCGTCGGCCTTCCGTCTTCTCTGTCCCCTAGAGTCCACTAGGCAGGTCGGCCACGCTTGAAGGGTGACGTGTACGCCGTCAATATGGGAATAGTTGAGATCCCCCGCTAGTATTGAGGTTGTTATTTTTATAGCCCTGCTTATGTCCCGTTGCATTTCTTGGTGACTATGGCTATCCTGGTCAGGTGTGGTGGATAATAGATCCCTATGGCTATATTCTTCTTCTTAGAGCATGGAATGACGACCCAAAGAGATTGGGTGGTTCATTTAAGGTTTTTACTTGACTTGATTCTGCATTTTCTTGCACGTCCAGTGCTGCTGCCCCAGCAGCACGACCTGTTCTGTCTTTCCGATACGTACCCTGGTATGACTGTGTCCCATTGATTGTCCTCATTCCACCAAGTTTCTGTGATGCCTATTGTATCAGTATCCTCCTGTAATACGAGGAAGGCACTCTAGTTTACCCATCTTATTATGTAGACGTCTAGTGTTTGTGTAGAAGCACTTGAAAAATGTGTCCCTGTTTATCTGTCTGCCGTTTCCAGTCGTGTTGGGCTCTTTTTTTTATGTGACTGTTTGTGTCTCATGTGATCTTAGCCATACTTTGCCATCTTCCATCCTCTCTTCTGTATTAACAGACCTTCTCCTAAGAGATGCGTCTGTCTGATCCACATGCTCCTCAGCACCCGTGGGCTTTCCCCTAGCCCTTAGTTAAAAAAAACTGCACTACGACCTTTGTAATGTTAAGGACCGGCGATTTGGTTTAGGTGGAGCCCAACCTTCCTGTACAGAGTCCCCCTTTCCCAAAAGTTTGCCCAGTTCCTAATCAATCTAAACCCCTCCTCTCTACACCATCGTCTCATCCACGCGCTGAGACTCTGATGCTGCCTGCCTACCTTGGCCTGCCTGTAGCATTGGAAGCATTTCCGAGAGAGTTTGCCTGGGAAACGTGTGAGAGGAGCTCGGGTAAGTGTGACTTTTTGGGGGGCTGTGCTAAGTATCCAAGTGTCTGTCTGTCTGACTTGTTTGACTGACTGGTGCTCATTGCAGGGACTGTGTGACCATGTGCGTGGCAGTCTTAAATGTGTGAATTGGGAGCGCTTTGTTGCAGGTGGGGGCCTTCAGGGCTTGTATGGATTGGAGGCAAGGCTTGGAGCCAGCAGCCTTATGACCAAGGCAGCCAGAGCGAACCGAGTGAGCAGCGAACAGGACGGCCGTCAACAGGGCAGTTTGCCTGGGGAAGGTCTGAGAGGAGCTCGGGTAAGCGGGGCTTTGGGGAAGGGGGAGGGGCGCGGGCTGTGTTACGAACACAGGTAGGGCCATCCTGTGGAACTGGAATCATTTCCGTCCTCCACCTCCGCCACCATGTGGCACGGCCCCAAACCTGGTGCACAGCTGAGGGGAACTTGTACTGCATCTTCCCCCACCCCCTTCAGTTTGGGGCCAGGCTCCTGCATGCACCAACCCTCCAGTGGAGCTGGAGCAGCGTCAGGCTTGGAGTAGGGTCGGGCTCAGAGCAGAGGGGCAGGGAGGAGACTCCAGCTGCCAGTGGCAGGCGGAGTAGGAGCATGTGAGGTGAAGGGATAACGGGGGGAGCAGAATGGGATTAAATTGGAGCCTCCGTAGCCTGGTGCCCAGGGGCAACTGACCCCTCCGGCCCCCTCGCTACACCATTGCCGCCCCTCTTACAGATCTGTCATCTTATGCATGTGCAAGATCTGTGAGAGCCGTCCGATGAATCTGCAGTTAGTGTCTGTGGCGCCGGCTTCTGTGTGGTGTCTCAATGCTGCCACATTCACCTCCAAAGAGGGGGGGCTTCCCAAAGCAGGCCATTGCTGCTGACCCCCAAAGCATCCACAGGTCCAGTCTCCTTTCAATGGGCCCACTTCCCAGGGCTCATTGATCTTGGATCTGGCTTCCATCCCCTCTCCAACTTTTGCAATGGCCCAGAGGTGCCCACCTTTTGCCTTATACATTCCCACCTCCTTCACCCTACAGGGACAGTCTCTGCCTCACTTGTCCTAGGGACTATTCTACCAAGACTTAATACAAAGTTTCCATGTAAAAGGACTCAATACAAAGCTAAAAACTTCAATGAGAGAATGTTTAATACAGAGACGTGTCTACATCTGCTGCAGGGAGACACCTCTGCCTGCCTCCACCCCTCTCCCCCCAGAGTCTACAGCCCCCTTGCAAAGTGGGGGAAGGGAAGAAAAGAGGCTGAGGCCTGTCCAATGCGACTGAAGCAGTCATGAGCGAGCCATTCTCCTGTCCATTGCTGGTGCTGTGTTGCATTTCAGTGTGCCTGAAGCAATCACCTCTAGAGTGTGCTGGACAGCTGTTTAACACCTGCACAAGGTTTCAGGCAGGGAGCAGTGCGGGCTGCCTTCCTGCAGAGCCCCCATCAGAACTACTGTGCCCTCGTGGCTTAGGAAAAGAATAAACAGAAGGATTGGAAATTAACCCGCCCAGTTTCACGTCCCCTAGGCAGGGAATGAGCCACCTACATTAGGCCCTAGCTGGAGTATCATGTTCAGTTCTGGGCGCCACATTTCAGGAAACATGGAGAAACTGGAGACAGTCCAGAGAAGATCAACAGCAATGATGAAAGTTCTAGAGAACATGAGATATGAGGCAAGGCTGAAGGAAGTGGCCTTGTTTACCTCGGAAAAGAAGACTGAAAAGGGACATGAGAGCAGCTTTCAAGTATCTAAAAGAGTATCATAAGGAGGAGGAAGAAAAATTGTTCTCCTTGGCCTCTGAGGTTAGGATGAGAAGCAATGGGCTTAAATTGCAGCAAGGGAGGGTTAGGTTGGACATTAGGAAAAACTTCCTGCCTGTCAGGGTTGTTAAACGCTGGAATAAATTGCCTAGGGAGATTGCAGAATCTCCATCGCTGGAGATATTTAAGACCAGGTTAGACAGACACCTGTCAGGGATGAGCTAGAGCAACTCAACTTTGGAAGCCCCAGGGGCCACACTGTTACTTAGAGCATGCTCAGGGCCTCAACTTAAGTATGGTTGCATATGCAAGCAAATATATACAAATAGCTTCTCTCATGTGGACAGGCATGAATACAAAGATTAAGGCAAGACTACACAACACACAGACCCCATTTAAGTCAGCTCTGCTGATATTAATAAAATGCAATATTTACCCGATTTCTACCCATGTGACAGCACTTTTTATCAGCAATGATAGTCCAAGAATTTAACTACTAAAACACATATCAACAGAAGATCATTACACTGACTACTTTTTTGTTTTGGCTCCTACTCGCTGGCCACGTGTTGATCCCCACATAAACCCAAACTGCAGCGCAGGGCGCAAACAAACTGGCTGTGGGCAGCATACCAAGTTATTAATAAATATTTTTAAACCTTTACCTTTTCTCTCTGCTGCCATGTCTCCTCTCCTGGCTCCATCATCTCCCCTGGTGCCTACTGCCCCCCTACTCCTCACCCTCCTCTGCTATCCTGACTCCTGCCCTTCTCACTGCCCTCAGCCCTCCTGTGACCTGCCCCCCTACACCAGCCCTTCTCTCCCCCCTGTGCCCACTTCTCCAGTAGTCCCACTCTGTTCAGGTGAGCTACTCCTCCTCATCCCCTCATTCTAACACCTCCTCTACACACCTGCCCTGCTTCTCTCCTCTGGTGCTGGTCCCTCCCCTGCAGGTGTCTGCCCTTCTGCTTCACCCCAGAATCTCCTGGCACCTGCACCTTCCTTAGCCCTGCACCCTCCTGGTGCCTCCCTTCCCTCACTGCCCTTTGCCCTCTTTTCCCTGATGCCCACCCCTCACCACTCTCTGCCCCCATGCCCCTGTGCCCTCACACGACTTGCTCCATTCCCACCTTTCTCATGCCCACCCCTTCTTTCAAGCCTTCTCCCAGCACCTCCCCTCCCCTAGACCCTAATGCTCTCCTTTCCTCTCCTCTCCTCTCCCAGCATCACCCTGTCCCCCCTCCCACTGACACCTCCCCTCCCGCCCTTTTCCTCATTGTCTGCACTTGTCCCTCTGGCATTTGTATCTTCCCTCTCCCTTCCACCTCCGCACAAGCTCCTCCTCTCCCCTCCACACAAGCCCCTTCCTCTCCCACCCCTTCCCCCTAGTTTTCCCCCTGCTCTGCCCTGCCGTACCTTCTGCCTTCCACTTGCGGGGCCGGAGTCTGCGCTCGGGCCCCAAAAGTCCCTGGACTCCGAACCGGAAGCTAGGCCAGCACCACGTGGCACCGAACACTTTTAAAGTCCCGGGCCGTGATGGCACGTCACGCCCAGGTGTCTCCCCGGTCACCTGCATACGCTGCGCAGCGTGCACAGGCAAGGGGGAGCTGACTGAATGCTGGCATGGACGGTGAGTTCTATGGCCGTCCCTCCTGGCCCCAGACCATCCCTGGCGTGCGCAGGCAAGGGGGAGCTGACTGAACGCTGGGGACGGCCCGGGGCTGGGGGGGGGACGGCCATAGAACTCGCTGCCCATGCCAGGTGAGCCTGCGCAGCATGCGCTCACTCTCACCCCGGCCCAGCGCCCCCTTAGCGTGGCACCCAGGGGCAATTGCCCCCGCACCCCCTTTGCTACTCCTCTGCTTATGATGTGATTGTGTAGCATGATGACCGGAAAGAATTCGTTTCAGGTTGGGGGTTGTCTGTAAGCGAGAATAGGCTTTTCCCCAAGGCCTCTGAGAGTCAGGGACCATTTTCCAAAATGGGTTGCAGATTGTGTATAATGCATTGGAGGGATTTGAGTTGTGGACTTTCATTTCTAGTTCAATCTTTAGTCTTTCTTAAATAAACCTACTTCTGTTAGAAGTGCTCGGAAGTGTTGTGACTTACAGGAGTGGTGGCTTGCAGTAAAGTTGCTAAACTGGAGTTCTCTGCACCTCTGGGTGCTGAGAACCTGGAGTTTCTAGGAGTCGTTAGTGTCAGAGGCTGGCTATTATAGGGGAACGACTGAAAGGGATTCAGGGCTTGGGTGCACCGATTGTTAACCGGCAAGCAAGGCCGGTGTCCCTACCTAATGCTAAATATGCAGCTGCATGGGGTACCACAAAATTTGGAGCACCAACTTTGTCCCAGATTTCATGGTGCCCTAGGCAGCTGAACGCTGCAGCATGCAGCATTGCCGACTCCCGCAGCCAGCCCATTCTTCTGGCTTGCCCCACACAAGCTGCACCCAACAGTGCCATTCCTGGTGGGGTGTGGGGCTGGGATCAACTCCTTCTCCTCCCATTGCAGTACTTTGCCCCTGCTCTACCCAGACCCCACTCCTTTCCTTAAGTCCCACCCCTGATCTACCCCTTCCCCAAATCACGCTTTTCCAAGCAATGTGGCTCTCCGTCCCGCTTGTGGTGAGTGCAAGAGTGGTCCTACCCCTTCTGCCAAGCTCCCTGTCATGAGCCATGTGGCTGGGAGCTAGGGGAGTGGAGCAGGCTTGGGGCTGGGTTGCTCTGCTTCTTATCACTACCAGTGAGTGTGGGGGTGGGCCTGACTCCTGCTGCCTTCCTGCCCAGCTGCCCTGCTCCTGCCTCACAGTGCACTTGGTCCTCCAGCCCTTGAGTGCAGCCTCCCTCCCCCCATGGGGGGGCTATGTAGGGCACCAGAACGGCTAGAGATGGCTCTGCCTGCAAGGGGAAGACAGGGCTGGCTTCTGATGTAGACAAATCTAAAGCACTCTTGAAGGAAAACTCACTTTTCAAAGCATTGAACTTTACATAAGGTTTTGAACATTATATAAAATGTTCTAGTCTATAATTTGAATCTGTACTAGTGTGTGCTTTAAGTTTTAAAAGTTAAGTATTTTGGTTGCTAAGAAACATCGTTATAGCTGTCACGAGAATCACAGGTCCGATGATGAATACCTAAGGGGGGAAGGACAGAACCAGGTGGACAGTTTTATCAAATAAAAATTATTTATTTATGACAGTGGTGAATTTATAGTATTTAGTCTAAGATTTTTAATAGACCGTGTTAGTAATGAATTTACAGTATTTATTATATTTATTCTATGGTTTCTAGTAAAACGTGTCAGAGATATAAGGATGGGAATGGCAAGGGGAATAGTCTCTAATCTTAAAATATCCAGCTATAGTAATAAAATAACAGTGATAACTACAAACTCTTATGTACTACCCAAAAACAACTACACCACTAAGCTTATACAACAGGAAAAAATCAAATCATACATACCAACTTACACAGCACACGGAACATTACAAAGGTATCGGTTCGGTTGCGAAGGCCTTGGTTACGCCCGAGAGTCGGGGGAGGTGGCTGGTCAGTTGATCAGGCCGGCAGCACTTTGGAGTATACGGGAAGGCACACGCACGGTGGTACGTGTGTTGCGAAGACCTCTTAGAGTGAACTGTGCCATGGGTATTTATCCCCAAATCTGCACATCGCTTTTCTGTGCTTGCATATTACCATATATGGCCCAATGGTCACCAGGTGGGGGGGTCTGTGTCCCAGGGGTTGGGCCGAAACTGTGCAGGTTTCATGCGACCAGGTAAGCCCCGCAGTTCTCACGCCAAGGTGACGGGTGGGAGAGTCTGAGGCTATTTTCCCCTTTTCACACCTTCCCTTTTTCTAAAGGCAATGGTATGCAGGAAGGGTGTGGCCGGTTTCTCTCAAGGAGTACTGCAGCCCACTATAGCAAGAGCGGCCTGGCCAAACTTTTTTACTGGGGGAGCAGTTTCTTTTCTCTAACAATAGCCTCAATAATTTATCAAATTATTAAAACTAAATAGCTTTGTACTTAAATGTCATCTGGGAAACAGGGACCATTCTGGTCATACTGAGCTGCTTGAGCCTCTCTTCATTGCCAGAATTGGTGGTGATTTAAGTCTGTAGTCTCACCTAGCTCCACTTCTCTGTACTTAATTCTCTTTGAAAGCAGAAATTACCTAGTTCAAGGGTTAGCTGCCTTCAGTGAAGTTAGTTTACTCTGTACATTTGAGCTATTGCCTCATGTTAGCTAAACTCATGTGACTGTGGCTGCACTAGAAAACACTGATATACAAAGTGACTGGATTAACAGCAAGTAGCTACCTTTCCCCTATTTTATTAAAGCCAGGTCTATATTGGGAAGTCTTAGCTAGAAAAGCTGGACCAGCATATCTGATTGGCACAGCATTTCTACTAGCTATGTCTACACAGCAGAGAAAAGTCGGAAAAAAGATATGCGAATTGCAAACCGCAATATGCGTATCTTTTTCTTTTTTTCCAAAAGAGGCTTTTTCTGAAATTTGGCCCGTCTATACGGGGCCAAATTTCAGAAAAAACTCCTCTTTCAGAACATCCCTTATTCTTCTCACCGAGAGGAATATAGGGATGCCGAAAGAACACATCCACTTTTTCGGAAACTGTTCCGAAAAAGTGGACGCATTCCTTGGACGTGGCAGAGCTTTTTCCAGGATACTTCTGGTATCCTGGAAAAGCTCTGCAGTCTAGACATAGCAGTTATACCAGCAAAAGTGCACTTTTGCTGGCATATACTCTGTCCACAGTGGCTATCAGCTGCTGCTATGTTGACCACCTCCCTTCCATGGAAGAAAGAGGATACTAGTACAAGTGCTATTTTACTGGTATAAGCGCACGTGTGAGGTGTGTTTTTGAACTGGCCTAACCTGAGCTTGAGTTCATAGCAGACAAAGGGCTAACTTGCTTGAGTTTTAAAGCAGCTAATTCAAACTAGAGCTGTATATGGGCAAGTGTTAGATTAAAGCCACACAAGCTGCATGTAGAGTTCACACTTCAATAAAGATAATTCTCAAAGTTAACTAGAGTAAAACAAAGGAATGATTTTTCATCCTCCTCCTCACTGTAGGTTAAAAAAAAAAAAAGTGGTCTCAGTGCAGGAAGGAGGGAAATTGTAGCAGCTTCTAGCATGTATGCCTACAGTGCAATGAATCCTTTTAAATAAACACCCTTTTTATCCTAGCCAAATCATACTTACACTGCAGACCTACTGATGCTCTACAGCAGGGGTCAGCACCTTTTCATACCAAAGAGCCAAACTACATCAAAATTCAGAACAAGTGGACAACAAAGAGCCAGTATAAGAATGCCCATTTGCATGACTGAAAATATGCAACTTAATATTATTGATAATTGACATGATGCTTAGTAATAGAATGAATGAAACATTCTACTCACAGACTTTATTTAATGGGACTTGTGCTGCTGTATCTTTTTGCGCATTTCTTTGATGTTTACATCCATAACTGGTCAAATTCAGGTTCATGCACGCGTTCAAACTACGTGAGTAATTATGCGTGTTTTAAATTTTGAATTTTTCATTTAATTAAAAAAGTTGCATGCATTTTGGGACTGACAAAAAAGCCATATTTGGTTCCATACTGAACCATTGTTTGGGGGGGTGGAAATCAGCTGGTGGCAACTTGCCAGCTACCATCACCTTCCAACTAAGACTCCTATAAGCTTTGTGGCTGCACAGCTATTAATTTAGCCCCACGCAGGCCATGCCCAGCAGGAACCTGTGGCAACTGGGGAAGGCCTGACCAATCCCTGCTAGAGGCAGGGCAGAGAGGCCCAACTGTGGCCTAACTTTGCTGCAGCCAAGTGTGCATGGATGCACACTTCTCCTCAGCTGGAGTGGTGAGCTTGCCCAGTCCCCTGCACTCTCTCTCGCCCCCCCCATCCTATCCCCAGAGCCCTTGTACCCCAATCCCCTGTCCCAGCTAGGCTTGTCAACTCTCCCAGACTAGAGGGAACTGGCACCATTTGCAGCAATGGCATCCAGTTCAATGGAGTTGGCAGCCCTAAACTCATCAGCCCCTCTCCTATCCCAAACCCTCACACTCCTGCACCCCAACCCTCTGCCCCCTCCCACACTAGCCACATGAAATTTGGTTACGTGCATCAATATGAAGGTAATGGGCCACACATCAGACACATATCGATGTACATAAAATTCATTCTGCTCAGGGGTGTGTGGGAAATATTAGCAGGAACACTGCCTTCCAGAGCTGCAACTCCACCCATTGCTGTCAAAAATTCTTTATCAAGACCGTTAACCTCGATATAAACCACAGCACACTCCTATCGGGTCATTTCTTCAGAAAGCAATTTTCAGCTTCCCACCTTTGATTAGTCTCCTGTTCATAGAAATCCTGAATTCATCCAGGGTGAGCTTATCACTCCTTAGGATTCAATTGCAGCTCCCTACTCAACAGTACAACACTTCTCCAGAAGCAAAAATACACCTTCAGTCCATGACTAGTTTGTCCTTTTTTCCCCTTTCACTCTTTTTACCTTGAATCTTTCATACCTAATGCTTTAGCTGAAGTAGGAATCCAAAACAGCACTTGTATTTTATGCAGGAAAGCTAAACATGTATTTGTTATAGCTGCAGTTTACATGTTAACAAAGTGCTGAGAATTCCAAGGAATAAATTTCAAAACTCAAATGTTTGTGATGTTACTCTTCCAAAAAAAGGGCACTTAGATTTTTTTTTTTACTGAGGAACTGAATGGTACAAATTGTCTTTGTTTGGAATTGGTCAGGGTATTCAGTTGTCTAATACTTCAAAGTGGCAACTACAAGCCCATTTGAGTGTTGAGAAACACTGAAGCCTGGGGCAGTGACATTTGAATTAAAGAACTTTGTAAAAAAACAAACTTTATATTTGAGATAAGATTAAATAATATACAAGAGAAAGTAAATGGTTAATTGCAACTATTCACCATAAATACTCTTGATACATGACTGACAGCTTGAGCATTTAAAAGCAGAACCTTGACATGAGATGTCAAGTTTGTGTTTTCCTTATTCTACAACCCGTTTTGAAGTTTTCTTCTGTTACAGCCTCCCTACTTTGCATTGTGTGTTGCACTATACCACCTACAGGCAACTCATCAGTGCAAGTTAACATGCAGCCTTCTGATACACAGAATGAATTGCTTTCTGTAGAGGAAACTAGATTCCTGTTCAGAACACTGAGCCTTTCAGAAATCTTTGAGTTGGGTGTTAGTTAAATGGGAAGTTGTACTCTGCATAGCTGGTGGAATATTTTATCTTAACTATACTATGTTTACTGTTAAATGTATTAAAGCTGTACAGTTTGACAGGGTTTTTTGGGGGGAGGGGCCGGAGAGCATGTGCAAAATACACCTTACAAAGCTGGCTCTTTAAATGCTAACAATTTTTCCCTAAGAAAGCCAACCTATCTCCATTTCTTTGCAACAGACTGTAATGAAAGACAACCCCACTCTTTAAATCTTGTCTGCTTAGATTGCAATTTCTTTGGCCACGAGTCAGACTGTTTGTACAGTGCCATCATAATTTAGGAGGGCAGAGGGAGAGGTGCTCATTTAATACAAATGAAGCCTGTGTAATTTGTGATGGGTCTAGGTTTGGAATCTGTGTCTCAGCTGACAAAGGTTTGATCAGTGTCATAATGTAAGATACAGCAGCAGGAGGCTGCCCATCAAGTCAAATAGCTACCTAATACCTGAGAAGCAGTGGCCTAAGCACAGTCCTCTATCTAGCAGTATTTCCTAGTCTGTTGCTGTATTTAGACTTGTCATTCTTCCAAATCTGTTCAGTTATGGAACTATGACTAACTCAGCTATAGTATCATGAGCTTTTGTGGGCAAAACCCACTTCTTCAGATCCAGCTCATCTGAAGTAGCTTTTGCTCATGAAAACTCATGATACTATATATATATATATAATAAAATATATTTGTTTGACTCTAACCACTGCTCATTTTTTAAAGTTACAGACAAACATGGCTACCCTTCTGAGGCTTTTTAAGTCAGCTATTCAAATTTGTGGTATAGGTTTCTCCAAGCTTTCACTTGTCTAGCCTATTCACACTAGTATTGTAGCCAAATGGTTCTGCTTACAGCATGTGCAGAACAGAAGCTATCTCTCAAGGAGAGCAGCAGACACCACGCACAGTTTTGTCGAAACCTGCTGCCCTCCTACAGTGATACTAGAAAAGAAAGTTGTATTTGTCCTTTGGCTGAACTCTGTATTCTTCCACTTTATTAGCTCTAGGGGTACGTCTACACTTGCAGCCTAATTCGAACTAGGGCTGCAAATGTAGGCATTCGGAATGGCAAATCAAGCCCGGGATTTAAATATCCCGCGCTTGATTTGCATCTTCAACGGCGCCATTTTTGAAATTTACAAGCCCGAAGTAACTGCCTGTGTCTGCATGTGGCAGTAAAACGGGCGTTTGAAATAAAGCCCTAGTTCGAACTACCTGTTAAACCTCATTGCAGGAGGAATAAAAGGTAGTTCGAACTAGGGCTTTATTTCAAACGTCCGTTTCGCTGCCGCGTGTAGATGCGGGCAGTTACTTCAGGCTTGTAAATTTCAAAAAATGGCGCCCGGCTGGGAAGATGCAAATCAAGCGCAGGATATTTAAATCCCAGGCTTGATTTGCAATTCTGAATGCCTACATTTGCAGCCCTAGTTTGAATTAGGCTGCAAGTGTAAACATACTTATTCCTAGGAATAAGTATCAGTTGGGGTTCAGATTTTAAACAGTGGCTCTTCAGTTTAAGAAGTGGGCAGCTTCTGAGTCAGAAGTTCTCAAACTTTATTGCACCATGATCTTTTTCCAACAAAAAATACTTTTGACCCCCAAAGAGGGGGGGTGGGGAGGGAGAGCTAGAGCCTGAGTCCTATGGCCCTGGGCAGTGAGGCTCTGGCTTTAGGCCCTGACCCCTGCAAGTCTAAGTTAGCCCAGTCAAACCCATTCAAAGGGGGTTCTGACCCACAGCCAGAACTGCTGTAATCTGCAGTTAGTAGGCAATACTTTAAAATTTCAGTAAGGGTACGTCTAGACTACACCTCTCTGTTGACAGAGATGTAGATTAGGCACATCAAAATTGCTGATGAAGCAGGGATTTAAATATCCCATGCTTCATTAGCATAAACATGCCCACTGCTTTTTTCAAAACGGAGCTTTTTCGAAAAAAACGCCCGGCAGTCTAGACATAGATCTGTCGAAAATAAACCCTTTTTCGACAGATCCTGTATTCCTCAAAAAATGAGGTTTACAGGATCTTTCAAAAGGTTTATTTTCGACAGATCTGCGTCTAGACTGCCATTTTTTGGAAACAGCTCCATTTTGGAAAAAAGTGACGACCATGTTTATGCTAATGAAGCGCGGGCTATTTAAATCCCTGCTTCATCAGCAATTTCGACATGTCTAATCTACATCTCTCTGTCGACAGCGAGGTGTAGTCTAGACACAGCCTAAACGGAAAATAAGTTACAAGAAGCAGTGAGCACATTTGAAAGGAAAAAATATTTAGTCATGTAAATGAATATCCATTTATCTAAAGCAGAACTATTAACTGTTGTTTGTAACCTAGCCTTTAAATCAGCTTCCCTACCTAATGACTGGAAAATAGCTAATGGGATGCCAATATTTAAAAATGGTTCTAGAGGCCATCCTGGCAATTACAGACCAGTAAGTCTAATGTCAGTACTGGGCAAATTAGTTGAAACTAGAGTAAAGATTAAAATTGTCAGACACATAAATGAGCAAATTTTGTTCGGGGAAAAGTCAACCTGGTTTGTGTAAAGGGAATTCAGGCCTTATGAGTCTACTAAGAGTTCTTTGAGGGGGTGAACAAACGAGCACAAAGGGGATCCAGTAGATACAGTGTACGTAGATTTAATAGAAAAGGAAGTTACTCACCTTGTGCAGTAATAAGGGTCTTTGAGATGTGTGTCTCCGTGGGTGCTCCACTGTAGGTGTCGGGCTTGTCCCGGTGCTGCAGATCGGAGATTCGCTAGCAGTGGTCCAGCTGGAGCGCGCATGCAGGCCGGCCCTCACACCGTTTGCGCCATTTCCAAGCGTGCGGTCCGGCTCCCGCCAGTTCCTAAGTGGAGAATATCTGAAAAACGTAAGAAGGAGAGGCTCCGAAGTGGGAGAAGGGTGGGTCGTGGAGCACCCACGGGGACACACATCTCGAAGAACCCCCGTTACTGTACAAGGTGAGTAACTTCCTTTTCTTCTTGAGTAGTGTCCCCGTGGGTGCTCCACTGTCGGTGACTTCGTAGTAGTAGCCTGATGTTTGGTGGCAGGATTCAGAGCTATGGCTTCCCCACCGAGGACAGTACTGCGGAGGCAACTGCTGTGTCCCTTATTATGATGATAGAGATGGCGTAGTGCTTCGCAAACGTGAAGTCAGATGACCATGTAGCTTCATGGCAAATGTCTTGCAGGGGAATACCCTTGAGGAATGCCATAGACGTTGCCATCGCCCTAGTAGAATGGGCTCTCGGCATGTGTGGGAGTGGTTTATTTTGCAATGAATAGCAAAATAAACCACTCCCCCCTACCTTCTTTTACCAGCTCCCAGACTGGGAGTTGCTAAACTAGGCCGCTGGGCCTGATTTTGAGAGACTAGGCCTCTGGGCCTGATGGGGATCCCCTGTGGCAGGATCACAGGGCTAGGCACCCCACCACAGAGAGACTCTTGGGCAGTCCATCGGCCTTGAGCGTGGTAGTCTAGGAGGTGGGTCCCCCAGCCCAGTAGAGATGAGTCTGTTGTAACTTGCACAGTGGGTTGAGGACGATGGAAAGGGATGCCCGCGAGCACGTTCATAGTGGAGGTCCACCATGTTAATGAGGTCTTTACCCGACTGGGAACAGAAACAGTCCTGTGTACATCGTGATTATCTGGACGGTAGATTGAGGCTATCCAGTGTTGGAGGCACCTGAGGTGTAACCTCACACGTGCTACAACATATGTTGTTTCTGCCATGTGACCCATAAGTTGTAAATAGGTGAGTATGGGGGGTCTTGGGACATGTGGAGAGGATCTGTATAAGGTCCTGAATAGTTTGAAACCTGTTCAGAGGCAGGTACGCCCTGGAGGTTGTGGAATCCAGCCGTGCACCAATGAATTCGAGAGACTGCTGCGGAGTTGTTGCAGACTTGGTAAAATTGATTATCAGACCGAGGGCCTCGAACACTGCCCTTGTTGTGTTGATAACTTGAAGCGCCTCATCGAAAGAGGATGCTTTGATCAGGCAATCGTTAGGTACGGGAATATGATGATGATGTGTCTGCGAAGGTAGGCCGCCATTACGGCCAACGTTTTTGAGAACGCTCTGGGTGCTGTGGAAAAACCGAAGGGCAGAACTCTGTATTGAAAATGATCCATGCCCATTACAAATCTTAGAAATCATCTGAGCAGGGTGGATAGTCACATGAAAGTAAGCATCCTGTAGGTCGAGAGACGCAAACCAATCCCCGATACTGAGTGCTGGAATAACAGAAGCCACTGTCACTATCTTGAATCTGCACTTGCAAAGGTAGCGATTGAGTCGGCGGCGGTCCAAGATTGGTCTCCCCTCTCCTGATTTTTTTTTCTGGGTCAGGAAGTAATGGGAGTAAAATCCCCTTCCCATGAACGACATCTACAGTGGAGCACCCACAGGGATACTACTTAAAGAAGAATCATAGAATACTAGAATTGGAAGGAACCTTGAGAGGGCGAGTCCAGTTTCCTGCCCTCTCAGCAGGACCAAGCACTGTCTAGATCAGTGGTCTCCAACTTTTTTACACCCAAGATCACTTTAAATGTCAGGGCAAGCCAAGATCTACCCCACCCCTTCCTTGAGGCCCTACCCTCTCCACTCCCCTCCTCTCATTCACTTGCTGTCCCTAGCCCTTACTCACACTCACCGGGTTGAGACAGGATGTGCGGGCTCTAAGGCGGGAATGAGGGATCTGGGTGTGGGAAGGGGTGAGAGGTGCAAGCTCTGGGAGGGAATTTTTGTGCAGGAGGAGGTGGAGAAGGGGATGCTGACTTGGGGTTCTGGGCTGGAGCGTGTTGAGGTCAGATGGAGAGTTGGGGTGCTAGAGCAAGCTGCAGGCTTCTGGATGTGGAGGTGCAGGAGTTTGGGTTGGGGTATATAAGGGGCTCAGGGCAGGGGGGGTTGGGTATATGAGAGGCTCAGGGCACAGGTTTGTGGCGTGTGGATGGTGCAGGAGTGTTATGGCACAAGACTGGGATGTATGTGGTGCAAGAGTTTGGGGATGTGAGGGGCTCAGGGATGGAGGGGGTGCAGGAGTGTTATGATGCTGCAGCCAGATGCAGGCTTGACCCCAATTGGGGGCTTGTTGGTCAAGGCTTCATTTTAAAATAAAATATGTCCAACACACAACGTTTCAGCATTGTTTTTATTTATGGCAGGAGTGGGGAACCTGTTTAGGGTCAGGGGCCACTGATCCACAGAAAAATAATTCGGGGAGTGAGATGGAAAAAAACCCCAACTCCTCCAAAACTCCCCAAGCCTCAGTGATGTGGCCCCAACTGAGACACCTCACTCCCCCTGGCACTCCAGCCGTGTGTGTGTGTGTGTGTGTGTGTGGGGGGGTGGCGGGAAGAGGGTTAGGTAGGACTGAGGTTCAAGGCCTCAGGCCAGATTAACTCTTCTGGATTCCAGAGTTAGTGGAATTTATGGGCCCCTCTATGCTCTGAGGTGGGGCCAAAAATGAGGGCTGCCAGTGAGTGGGAAGTAAGGTACAAGAGTAAGCTGGGGGTAGGTGTCTGGCCAGGAGGGAGGGGGCAGAAGCAGATGCTGGTGGGTGTTTGGGAAGGAACAGGAACAGGATGCTCGTGGGAGTCTGGCTAGGGGGAAGGAGCAGGGTGCTGCTGGAGATCTGGCCACTGCCAGCTGGTCAGGCAGCTGCCCCTCTTTTTGCTCCAGCTCACATGGAGTGTGGCGCAGGCTGAACACCACTGCCAGCTGGTCGGGCAGCTGCTCCTCTTTTCTCCAGCCCAGCTACAGCAAAAAGGGGCATCCGCCTGACCAGCTGGCCATAGTGTTCAGCCCCCAGAGGCTGCACTGTGCTCCACGTGGGCTGCCGCAAAGAGGAACGGCTGCCTGGCCAGGTGGCCGTGGCCAGACCGCCAGCAGCACCCTGCTCCCTCCCCCTAGACAGACATGTTTGCTGCTTTTTTCTTTCCCCCTCCCCCAACAGTGTTAACTGTTGACTCATGTTTAACTTGTGGTCCAATATGACTCCTAAATCCCTTTCAGCCATACTCCTTCCTTGACCATCACTTCCCATGCTATATGTATGAAACTGAGTGTTCCTTCCTAAGTGGAGTACTTTGCATTTGTCCTTATTAAACTTCATCCTATTTACCTCACGGACTGTTTCTCTAATTTGTCCAGATAATTCTGAATTTTGACCTTATCCTCCAAAGCAGTTGCAACCCCTTCCAGCTTGATATCATCTGCAGACTTAATAATTGTATCCTGTATGTCATCATCTAAATCATTGATAAGGATATTGAAGAGAACTGGTTCCAAAACAGATCCCTGCAGAACCCCACTTGTTATGCCCTTCCAGTAGGAATGTAAACCGTTAATAACTATTCTCTGAGAATGGTTATCCAGCCAGTTATGCACCTACCATATAGTAGCCCCATGGAGATTGTGTATCTCTATTTTATTCATAAGAAGGTCATATGAGACCTTGTAAAATGACTTCTTAGAGTCTAGCTATACCATGTCCACTGCTTCTCCCTTATTCACAAGGCTTGATATCCTATCAAAGAAAACTACCAGATTGGTTTGACATGATTATTTTTTGACAAATCCATGCTGGCAGTTACCTAGCACCTCATTATCTTCTGGATGTTTGCAGATGAATTCCTTAATTGCTTGCTCCATTATCTTCCTTGGCACAGAAGTTAAACTGACTGGTCTGCGGTTTCCTGGGTTGTTCTTGCTTCCCTTTTTATAGATGGGCATTATATTTGCCCTTTTCCAGTCTTCTGGAATCTCTCCCAACTTCCATGATTTTTCAAAGACTATAGCTAAAGGTACAGATACCACCTCTATCTGCTCCATGAGTATTCTAGGATGCATTTCATTAAGACCTGGTGACTTGAAAACATCGAAGTAATTTTTAACTTGTTCGTTTTTTTATTTTAACTTCTAAACCTACCCCATTTCCACTAGCATTCACTATGTTAGGCATCCCATCACCATCAAATTTCTTGATGAAAACCAAAGCAAAGAAGTCATTAAGCACCTTTGCCATTTCCAAGTTTCCTATTGTTGTTTCTCCCTCTTCACTGAGTAATGGGCCTACCCTCCCCTTGGTCTTCCTCTTGCTTCTAATATACTTATAGAATGTCATCTTGTTACCCTTTATGTGTCTAGCTAGATTTAGCTCATTTTGTGCCTTTCCCTGTCTAATCTTACCCCTGCATACCTGTGCTGTTTGCTTATATTCATTCTTGGTAATTTGACCTTGTTTCCACTTTTTATATGACTCCTTTTTTCCTTTTTAGATCATGGAAGATCTCCTGGTTAAGCCAAGGTGGTCTTTTGCCATACTTTCCATCTTTCCTCCGCAGTGGAATAGTTTGCTTTTGGGCCCTTAATAATATCACTTAAACTGCCAACTCTCTTCAATTGCTTTCCCTCTTAGTCTTGTTTCTCATGGGACCTTACCTACCAGCTCTCTGAGTTTACTAAAATCTGTGTTCCTGAAATCCATTGTCTCTCCTTTGCTGTTCTCCCTTCATTATTCTAAGGAATGGTAGAACTCTATGGCTACGTCTAGACTGGCATGATTTTCTGCAAATGCTTTTAATGGAAACGTTTTTCCGTTAAAAGTATTTATGAAAAAAAGCGTCTAAATTACACGGACGCTTTTGCAAAGCACTTTTTGCAGAAAAGCGTCTGTGCCAATCTAGACAACTCTTTGCAAGAAAGCCCCGATTGCCATTTTAGCCATCGGGGCTTTTTTAAAACAATTCTGGGTTGTCTACACTGGCCTCTCTTGCGCAAAGCATTTGCGCAAGAGGGCTTTTGCCCGAATGGGAGTGTCATTGTATTTGCGCAAGAAGCACTGATTTTGTACATTACAAAGTCAGGGCTTTTGCGCAAATTCAAGCGGCCTGTGTAGATAGCTGGCAAGTTTTTCCACAAAAGCGGCTGCTTTTGTGGAAAAACTTGCCAGTCTAGACACAGCCTATGATTTCATGATCACTTTCACCCAAGCTGCCGCCCACTTGCAAATTTTGAACCAGTTCCTCCCTATTTGTTAAAATCAAATCTAGAAGAGCTTCCCCCCCCAATAGCTTTCTCAACCTTCTGAAATAAAAAAATTGTCTCCAATGCAGTCCAAGAACTTATGGATAATCTGTGCCCTGCTGTGTTCAACTCTTCAGCTATATGCTGGGAAACTAAGTCCCCCATCACCACCAAATTCTGCACATTGGATGATTTTGTTCGTAAAAAAAAATAAAAAAAGCCTCATCCACCTCTTCTGCCTAAGTGGATGGCCTGTAGTCACCTGGCATGACTTCACCTTTGTTTGTTATCCCTTTTAACCTAACCAAGAGACTGTCAATAAGTCCTTCTCCTATGTCCATCTCGACCTCAGTCCAAATGTCTACATTTTTCTATATAAGGCAATACCCATCCCTTTTTTCCATGCCTATCCTTCCTGAGCAAGCTGTATCCTTCTATACCAATATTCCAATTGTTTGTATTATCCCACCAAGTCTCTGATACCAACTATGCCATAGCTGTTTGTTTATTAGCATTTCAAGCTCTTCCCCATACTTCTTGCATTTCTATATAAGCATCTAAGATACTGATGTGATTTTGCCCCCCAGTTCTTCCTTGTCTTTCCTTTATTTCTGCTATTACAGCCCTTGCTCCCTCTTGGAGCCATCTCCCAGGTGTCCATGTTTTTCACTTACTGTGGGCTTTGGTCACCTGTCAGGAAGCCTTTCATAAGGTCTCTTGCCAAAGGCTTTTAAGTCAGTAAGTTGTCATAGGATAAGAGGAAGGTCCTCTCAGATACCAACTATGCCATAGCTGTTTGTTTATTAGCATTTCAAGCTCTTCCCATACTTCCTGCATTTCTATATAAGCATCTAAGATACTGATGTGATTTTGCGCCCCAGTTCTTCCTTGTCTTTCCTTTATTTCTGCTATTACAGCCCTTGCTCCCTCTTGGAGCCATCTCCCAGGTGTCTATGTTTTTCACTTACTGTGGGCTTTGGTCACCTGTCAGGAAGCCTTTCATAAGGTCTCTTGCCAAAGGCTTTTAAGTCAAGTAAGTTGTCATAGGATAAGAGGGAAGGTCCTCTCATGGATCAATAATGGGTTAAGACAGGAAACCAAGGGTAGGAATAAATGGTCAGTTTTCAGAATGGAGAGGGGTAACTAGTGGTGTCCCCCGAGGGTCCATTCTGGGACCAATCCTATTCAACCTATTTATGAATGATCTGAAGAAAGGGGTAAACAGTGAGGTGGCAAAAATTTGCAGGTGCTACTAACCTACTCAAGATAGTTAAGAACAAAGCAGACTGTGAAGAGCTTCAAAAAGAGCTCACAAAACTAAGTGACTGGGCAACCAAATGGCAAATGAAAGTTCATGTTGGTAAATGTCAAGTAATGCACATTGGGGGAAAAAAATCCCAATTATACCTAGAAAATGATGGGGACATATTTAGCTACAACCACTCAAGAGAGAGAGATCTTGGAGTCATTGTGGAGAGCTCGCTGAAAACATCCACTCAATGTGCCACAGCTGGCAAAAAAGCAAACAGAATGTTAGGAATCCTTTAATAAGGGATAGAGAAGAAGACAGAAGCTCTATAAAGCTTGTGGTATGCACACATCTTGGGAGATGGTATACAGATGTGGTCGCCTCATCTCCAAAAAGATAAATTGGCATTGAAGAAAGATCAGAAGAGGGCAATAAAAATGATGAGGGGTCATGAAGAGAGATTAAAAAGACACGGATTCTTCAGCTTAGAAAAAGAGACTATCAGAGAAGTCTATAAAATCATAATGGGGTGGAAAAAGTGAATAAGCAGTTATTTACTTGTTTCCATAACGTAAGAACTAGGGGTCACCAAATGAAATTAATAGGTAGCAGGTTGAAAACAAACAAAAGGAAGTTTTTCTTCTCAGAGTGCATGGTCGGCCTGTGAACTTGCCAGAGCAGTTTGTGAAGGCCAGGACTTTAACAGGGTCCAAAAAAGAACTAGATACATTCATGTATGTTAGGTCCATCAATGGCTATTAGCCAGGATGGTTAGGAATGGTGTCCTTGGCCTTTCTTTGTCAGAGGCTGGGAACAGGTGATGGGAGAGGGATTGCTTGATGATTCCCTGTTCTGTTCACTCCCTCTGGGGCATCTGGCATTGGCCACTGTCAGAAGACTGAATACTGGGCTAGATGGACCTTTGGTCTGACCCAGGATGGCCCTACTTGTGTTCAGACATTCAACCTGTAGCAAGTACTAACCAAAAAGATTAAGCACCACTGTATTTAAAATTAGGTCAGCTTCGTGCTTTCCCATTTCAAAAAAAAATACACCCAGGAACACATTAGCCCTAATGATACACCAAAAATTAAAATGCTAAACCATTGTAAAAGTTGACAGTGGCACTTCCCTTTCTAAATTATTTCACTGTCTGAAGAAATGTTTGTTTTATGTTTTAATTAGGGATGTTAAAAGGCGATTTTTTTTTTGTAAAGATGTAACTGCTGAATTTTTCAGCGTTTAAACATATACATGTTGGGGGGAGGGCGGCTCCACAGGAGCTGGTGTGTGCAGGGAACCAGCTTTTAAGCTGGCTCCCTGCACACACTGGTTCCCACCTCCCCTCCCAACGATGCTGCTGCCTCTGATGCAGAGGCAGCAGCAGGGGTGGAGGGCAGCTTGCATATAACTCTGAAGGTAAACTACAGTATCACATTCCTAGTTTACAATGCACATTTTAAAATACCTTCAAGAATATCCCCCTGCAGAAACTAAATGCGAGTCAAGAGTAACTGCTGCAACCGCTAGTCAATAGTTAATACTAAGCCAACTACTTACAATATTGTGGCATTCCAATTCATTTAAAAACACCTAACACATTTAATCAAGTTAACAATGAAAATTGGCATTGTTTCTCCAAAACACTTTCCTAATTAATATTACATGAATAAAAATGTTATCAGGTTTTTGTAATCATGCAAAAATATATTGCATGATTATGGAAGGTATCCAAATAATTTGCATATTTAAATAATTAGGCAGAATTTTAAAATATAAAGTGAAAACCAGTTGTTGAACGTATCTATAAAGTTACAGCCATAATTTGTGTTCTGGTTGATATTTTCTACATGCTGTATATAAACTCCATCTATCTGTTTACATAGTCTATATGCAACAACTTGAGAGAAGTAAAATTTTTTTCTTCCCCAGCAAATAGAAGCAACAATTTTTGCATTTTGTTTACCAAGATCTATTCTGTTAATTGTATGGCTTTGAAGTTATTGACACAAATTTAATTCACAAATACCACAGTAATTCATTCTTCCTGCAAAGAGGTAGTAACCTGATTGACCTCTTCAATGGGATAGTCATAAATAGTAAGTGACTTAATGCTTAACACAGTCATGCATAAAAGCTGCCACAATACATGTTTAGATAAGACATTTAAAAAGTAGTAAAGGAATATAATGCTGGAGTGAAGAAATTCACTAAGACTTTTAGGGATTGATACTCAACCCCTCAAAATGTATTGGCTAAACGGACACATGTTGTTAGCTAGATTTTTGCCTTCATCCCCCAAAGAAACACCACAACCCTCTCTGAGGATGTTTGTGTAGTGTGTTTTGTAAATACCAACATGGACCACAATTACATTCTCCTTTTGTATTTTTCCTATAAAATAATTAACATGTAGAACTTGATGGCAATATTTCCAGGCATCTCCTTTCTGGAGACTGAGAGAATTGGTCCTTTAAGTATAAATATAGCTTATTTCCTTCCTGTCCATCTAATGTTAATATTTCCATATTGAAGAGGTACTATTTCTTTCTAACTTCTTTGGCATTTATGAAAAAATCAATACTTTCAAGATAATCACTTGCACCATACAGAAATGGTTCATTTTGTTTAATGTCCGAATCTGTCTCCAGTTAATTAGGGAAACCAATCCTGATGGTCTTCTCTTTTTTATTTTTTTATTTTTTTTATTAAGTTCAAAGAAGTTTGGTAATCTGGGCATTGGTATCATCTGACTCCATTTCTTATCACAGTAGTTCCTGCTACAATGTCATAGGCTGTTCTGTTATGCTGAAAATGAATGCAGGAAGAAAGGAAGCAATAGAAAAATTACCTATCTAAGCTTGTATTGTAGACCTAGAATGAGAAGGAAATCTGTTTAATTTTCAGTCCCTGCCCACAATAGTTTTGCCACTAATCCAGTACCTCAAATTAATGCAGCACATGGATTTAGAAATAAAGTATTTTAACATGAAAAGCTAAAATATGCTTTTGTTTAAGTGACTAGATAACCAGGACTTGATTCTTGGTCACTGCAACGGATCAGTCAGGATTTTGTCTGATAATCAGTACCACAAACCAGACTTTAAAGCCAGAAAGGACCGACATAATCTTCTAGTCCACTCTGACTTCCTGCACACTGCAGACTTCAGAATCTTGCCCATCCATCCTGCAACAGAAACATATCAGAAGGACTAGATCCCCTCAATTCTTTAGTGGTAAGAGGCGGACCAGACCCCTCACTGCCAAGTATGTACTGATAGATTTCTCATTGAACATGATTGCTTTAATAAGAAAACAAATTTACAAAATGTTTGCAAAGTATTCTTATTTCAAATTATGTAATTGCAGTAATATTAATTTGTTAACGATACAATAAAATGAAGAATACTTATGTTGCTATGCTAACATTGTAATAAAATCACCCTTCAAGAGGCGGTGCTTGGTCAAAACAGAAGAATTCTTCTACTGACCTAGCTTCAGCCACCCGGGAGGTTAAATTGGCCAAATACATGCCAGAGGGCATAAGATTTTTCACAGCCCTTAGCAATGCAGCTAATTTGATCTAATATTTAGGTGCAGACTATCCTTACAACTCACCTACTGCAAAATAAATGTCCAGACAGAGATTTGAATCAAAATTTTTAAAAGGTGCATGTTCAAACTAGTTTAGTTACAGTATTGGTGTGTAGCTGTGTAGCCAATCTGAGAGATGATTCCACAACACATGCGCCCACAAACTGCCCATCTTTTCTGGCTTTTTTCAACAGAACTTTTGAATCCAGCAGAATATTTCAAAATCAGTTACATTGATGGGGGGGGAGAAGGAGTGTCTGTGTCTTCCCTATTCATTTACCAGTACAAGGCTGCCCGTAATTTGTTGGAGATGTACGTGTGTATGTGAATTAATACCTGCCTGGGTGATGTTTTTATCCATTCTGCCCTGCCTGCGCTGGGGCCTTGCCCTCTGTGTTGCTCCAGCAGCGGAGTTTACCTACCACTCCTCCCCTAAGCTCAGTGCCCCTAAAGTCTCCCTAAGTAGCACAGTCTCATAGGCTATGTCTACACTACCAGGTTATTTTGAAATAACTCTCAAAATAACTATTTTGAAATAAGCTTATTCCTCTTCACAGGCTGGAGTTATTTCAAAACAACATGCTGGGTAGCGTGGAAACCTGTCTTGATATTTCAAAATAAGGGCAGTTATTTTGAAATAACTCCCCAGTGTAGACATGCACATAGGGAGCAGCTTTCTATACACCACCATCCTAGGTGGGACTGGGCACGTGGCAGGGGCAGCTCTGCCTAGGGGTAGCGGCCCCTGGGCTCAGAGCGCTGTGCTCCCAGCAGGCTGCCGGCAGGAGTTATCCAGGTTGTGGGTGTGGGCAGCTCTGCACCCACCCGGGGGCAGGGATTGGACTGGACTGGCCACGAGCCTGGCTCAGCTGCCAGGGGGAGTAGCCAGGTGGCCCAGCCCCTGAGGGGAGAGAGGGGAATTTGGGCATCACATGAATGCAGGCAGGGGCAGGAGATGCGTGTTCTGATGGGAGAGGGGCCCAGGCTGCACTGGCAAGATGAGGGGGCAAGTGCAGGGGGAGGTCCTGTTGTTCTGGGGGGAGGGGAGGGCAACTGGGCAGGGAATTCCGGGTGTTGCTGCGGCTCAGTGGCAGTTGGAGCCGTTGGGAGGTGATGTCTGTTCAGGGACCAGGGATCTCCCCTTGGCCCCCCCGCCATGCCTCTGCTGCTCCCCAGCCTTCTTCTGCAGCTCCTGGGTGGCTGCTGCCCCCTGTGCCAGGCCACTGTGGCCCCCCCACATCTCCAGCTCCCGCCACTGCTGGTCACCTGCTCTGACCCGCATGGGCGTGTCTATCGGCGCCAGGACACCGAGGTCTGGGTCTCGTGCCTATGGGACGGTCCCATCGAGCTGCGTTATACCCGGGCCCCAGGAGCAGTGTCAAAAACCCAGGAGGGCGACACACAACTCCCACCCCCACCACGTTGCCGCTGGTACCGTGACTCGGCCTGGGTGCAGGACACGTCTCGCTGGGCAGGCAGGGCAGTACTGGGCCCAGGCCCGGGGCGGGAAGGCCCTGCTCCACCCTGGGCCTCAAGCCACATCACAGTGCAGTGTGTGTCAGCCTTGTGTGCCATGCCTATGTGTCTGTACCGCAACCTGAGCATCGAAGTGTCCGGGCAGGATGTGCGGCTCTTCCTGCTTTGGCCACCTGAACCCCCTATCCTTGAATGGCAGCCTGTGCAGCTGGGCTGGTGTGCACGCCTCAAGAGTACAGGCTGGCGCTACCGCTTCAGCAGCCGTGGGGGCAGCCCTGCTGCACTCCTCATTCCTAGCAACCAGCACCACAAGCAGCCCCCACCTGCTGCCTACCCAAGAGCCGAATTGTACCAGGTCTGTGCCTCCTACTACAGCTACCGCCTGACTGTGCACTATACACGCCGTGGCCTCTACATTGCCTCAATCAGCATGGAGCAGGGGCCTCCGATCAGCCTCAGCCTCACCCTGAGTGTGGAGCCTGCTCTCCTGCATGTCCTCAGTGCCCACTCCAAGCTGTTCAGCCTTCCTTACCAGTCCCTGAGCCTTTCCTGGAGCCTACAGCCCCTTGGCCCTAGGACACTGGCCTATAGGCTGTTGGACATGCAGGGCATGGAGGGCTGGTCAGCCTCCTACAATCCTTACGCTTTGCAGAGCAACTTCTGTGCTAACTCCATGCCCCGGCAGGCTAGTGAAATGGCACTGGCCAGCATCTACTTCCATGTTGATGGAGAGTGGCTTGGGGAGCTGACAGGTGAGCTGAGTTTTTCCAATGCTACATTGGGTCTGGCAGTGAACAGCGAAATTCCCACCTACCTCTCCCTCAATGCTGAGAAGACCAAGATGGGCACTTACATTTTTAGCCGCAGCCATGGACTTTATTACACCACCCAAGAAAAAAATGCAAGTGCCCCTGATGATGACTTCAGCACCCATTATATATTTTTCCAGCAGCAGAGCCTTTCTTTCTTACTCACCATTGAGTTTGTGAAGTTGCAGTGGTACAAGTTCAACATGCACTTATATCTGAACCGAAAAGGGGCCTTGTTCAGGTCTCTAGTGGACAGAGATATAGAAGTCCACATTTTCAATAGTGGTCCTTCTTTTTTGCGGAGTTTGATCTACATTGTGTGGTTTATTCCTGTGCAACATCCGATGCTGCAGTGTGAGTGGACCTTCAACCTGCAATTGTTTGGGTCAAGGAAAGAGTACCTCATTCAGAACAATACTTATACTTATGATGATCATGTCAGAAATGCAGCTCACTTTGTCCGTCGCTCTGTTTTACCTTTTAATCCCGCCCTGTACACAGGGTTTGTGGCAAAAGTGAATTGTACCAGAAGTGGATTTACACCTGCTGTTTTAAAAGTCACAGTCAACACTTATGCTTCCAAGGTTATGGAGTCACTAGTCTCTTGTCAGAAAAAACCTTGCTTCATAGAGCGTTTGAGAATCCAGAAGCCTCATCTTGTTTACCCCATCATACATACTAGAAAAGGGACACAACTTATCCTGTATGCCAAGATGCAAGTCAACTGCACAGATCTTGTACGTACTGAACAAATCTGGAAAATCTATAGTGTTCAAAATGTCACAACCATTCCAGACTGGACTAAACCTTTGAATCCGCCCTCATCTGGAGAAGACATATGCTCATTTTACAGATTCCTAGTTTTAGTTTAGATTACGGTTTGTATCTGTTTAAGTTCTCTGTTAAAATAACTGCAACTGAGGATGTTGTGGAAGGCTCAGATACAGTTTTTGTTCGGGTTGAGAAGAGTGACCTGGTGGTAGTTATTGCTGGAGGCACTTTCCGGACAGTGGGTTTTTCTGATAAATGGACTTTGGATGGATCTACGTCTTCTGATCCTGATTCAGTGGACCGACTAGAGGGGCTCACATTTACTTGGTACTGTACAAAACATGTATCAGATTATGCAAACATGATAGTGAGTATAAATGGGACCTGTCATCCCAACCAAGTAGATTTGAAATGGATAAATTTTTCTGGTCCTACTCAGACTGTTTTGCCAGAAACCCTTCGAGGAAATGCTATATATCATTTTCGTTTGGTCATTCAAAAGGATAACAGAAAGAGTTATGCTGACCAAACCGTAAGTGTGCAACCTGGATCTCCACCTCTTTTGAATGTTATATGCATTGAAAATTGTGGTAAAATTGTAATTCCAACAGATAGATTTACACTATCTGGAAAATGCCTAAACTGTAGAATGACTAGTCGACCAGTCTATCACTGGTCCCTTTTTTCAGGAAGTTTCACTGAAATACAATTTGATTGGGCTTCAAAAACCTCAACAGGGAGGTCTAGTGCATACCTGTCTATACATGCGTTGACTTTTATAAAAATTGCAGACCGGTCATACACTCTTCTCCTAAAAATAACCACTTGGGGTGGTAGGTCATCAACCTTCAGGTACTCATTTTATGTAAATTCACCACCTAAGATTGGAAAGTGTGCCATCAATCCATCCAGCGGTGTTGCATTCCAGACAAAATTTGTTGTTCAGTGTAGTGGATTTTCAGATAACAATTTACCTCTTATGTATAAAGTAATAGCAGCCTCAGATTTATCGAAAAGTAGTAGAATAACTTCTTTAGAAGAAAATACCTTGGGGACAATAGTGTATTTTGGCTATCAGCCTAAATCTCCTCCATCTTTTCTCCCCATTGGTATACCATCTAAGAAGTATACTTTGACAATCTATGTTCAAGTGTATGATTCCCTTGGGGCATTTTCCCAAGTAACTTTATACACAACAGTGCAGGATCCAGTCAAAAGTAGACCACCTAGTATTATGCTTAATGAACTGCTTGCTTTGACTAGTGGTTCAAAAGCAGCAATGACATCTTTGCTTCAAATTGGAGATTATTTAAATGTAGGCTATTTGGTTTATATGGTAGCTACAATTTTAAATGATATTAAAACTGTACCAAGTATCCAGGTGTCTAAGACTGAATTTAGGGAAAGCCTTCTTAATCAATCTCTGCATATTCCCACTACCAACATAATGGAAGTAAATCAAATAGTTGCTTGTGTTTCTGAATTAACACAGGAATTCACTGAAGTAAATAGAAAGTCACAAGAGCTTGCCATTAGAAAATTGAAAGACGTGAGTGAAGCTCTAAAAACATTCAGGGATAAAAGCCTGGGGTCTGAACAAACAGAACTTCTGAGCACTGGTATACTAACAGGTCTGTCCAATGTCCTGAAGGCTTCTCTTTTAGACCTTAGAAATGTCAATGTGAATGCAGTTAAACAATCCTTCTCTGTCATGGAGACTTTAACAGAAACAGTCTTACAAGGCAAAGTCCCTGGAGAAAATGAAACTGTAATGGAAGCCCAAACCTGGAACATTAATTTAAACAAAGATGAAAAGTGGGATGTCACAAATACTTTCTCTGCCAAAAAAGATTGCAAGAATTGCTTTTATCCAACACTGAATCAGGGGGATCATTCGGAATTGCCAATAGATGCTGTGATTGCCACGGTTTTTTATGAGTTTGAAGAGAACCCCTTTCCTTGGTTGGCATATAGGTCAGATATTGTAACAACAGTCACTGGGTTCAAAATGACAGGAACCAAGGTGAATGGTGATGTAATAGGGATCATGCCTGCAGTAGCAGAAGTGATTATTGCTAGAAAAGACAAGGAGTCTGCAGCTTTTAAACTGACACTAGGGCCTGATAAAACCCTCCCAAAAACAACTGGAGGATTTAGTTTTGAAGTGGACAGAAACTCCAAGGATATATTTGTCCAGATTTTGACTAAATTAAAAGTTTCTTTCCATGTATTTATATACTTAGGTGTTAATGTCACCCACACCTCTCCTATAGCTTCTTTTTTTGCTTCTCATAATGAGCCTGCAGTTTCAAGTGGGAATAAGACAAATAACACAGATTGTGCGATTAAGGCTCCTTATGTTATCTGTCTTCCACAGTCACTGCTGAGGGCCACAGCCCCAGGCAGTGGGACAGATAAATGGAACATCTCCATAATCTTGCAATCACCCCCTATTGTAAGGTCCCGAAACAGCAGATTGGTAAGCATATCCCTTTTTAATGCTGCATGCTTAGACTTAGATGGAGTGCAGAGTCAGTGGAAAGAAGGTACATGCATTCTTGGCCCTCATACCAGCTGGCAAAGGATACATTGCATCTGCAAGACGAAGCAGCAGACCGAGAGAACAGCAAGTCGCACCGGACTTGGTTCCTCCAAATTCAATATCAAGTTTTTGGCCTCCAAGGTATTTGTGGTCCCTAACCCAGTGGATCTGGAAAAATCACTTTTAGCAAAAATACACAAAAACACAGTGACCCTCCTAACAGTGCTTTTCATTTTTTTAGTCTATTTTCTCCTAGCTCTCTGGGCCATGAGAAAAGATAGGATTGATAAAGCTAGCAGGGACAAAGTTATAGTCCTGCCAGATAATGACCCCTTTGATAAAGTATGCTTCTTGGTAACATTATACACAGGCAGTCGCTTGGGAGCTGGAACCACAGCAGATGTTTTTCTCCAAATCATAGGCCAAAATGGCACCAGTGATGTGCATTGCTTACGGCACCCACATTATCATTCATTCTTTCGAGGAGGCACTGATACGTTTCTACTAACTACCAAGAATGATTTAGGAGACATTTATTCCCTTAGGGTCTGGCACAATAATGGAGGTTCTTCTCCTGATTGGTTCTTAAGTAGAGTAAAAGTTGAAAATATGTACACTAAAGAATTCTGGCTGTTTATCTGCAGGAAATGGCTTGCTCTTGACAAAGATGATTGCTTACTAGAAAGGACATTTGTTGTCACACATCCAACAGTACCTTTGGCCAAAATGGACTATTTTTTGATAAATGTTGCCAATAACCTGGTAGATAGTCACATATGGTTATCTATTTTTGCTCAAGTTGTCACTGGATCTTTCAACAGACTCCAAAGGTTATCTTGTTGTTTAGCGGTACTGTTGTGTACGCTGCTTATTAACATTATGTTTTTTAATGTCGACAAGAATAAAGATGTTATTTCAATACATTTACGATATTTGAGATCAATAATAATAGGAATTGAAAGTGCTTTGGTTACCATTCCTGTGCAAATGATTATAACTGCCTTGTTTAAGTATTCCCAGAAGGAGCCTTTTCCACATGGTGCAGCTCAGAATCACCCAAAGGAAAATTCACCCTTCATGTCTGGAAACCTTAGGAATTGGAAGGAACGCCTGCAAAAATGGTACCTTGCAGAGGCTTCTACTCAATCTGTAAGTAGCAATTGTCCAGAGAACTGTTCCAATGCCAATGATTCGTATAGCTTGCAATATTTTGATAAGAAAATAAATCAAAGAACACCAAAAATGTGGAGTAATTGCACAATCTCTGAGGGTGCTGCCAATACAATTGCAGCAGAAGAGGAAAATGCATCTGGTACATCAACTGCAGAAGCTAAAGCCAAACAGACCCAATCACCAAACTCCAATTTCAGTAATAATTATGCAGAAGAAAAGAATGTGAACATTCAGGAAGAAAGAAAACCATTAAACATCCCCTTCATGCTTTTTCGCAAAAGGCCACAGATAACTTTTTGTTGGTGGTGTGTCTATGTCTCTTGGATATTGGTCATTGCCGTAGCTGGGGTGTCGTCATTTTTCATTGTATTATATGGGCTGTCCTATGGCTACAAAACATCAATAGAGTGGCTTTTAGCATCAATAACCTCATTTTTTGAGAGTGTGCTTCTTCTTCAAACCCTAAAAATCATTCTTTTCTCAGCTCTGAGTTCAGTTTATCTAAAGTACTGTGAAAACATCCCATGGTCAACCAGGGATAATTACCTTGAGATTAGGTTGGATGAAGTTACTATGGATGCAGATGAGATGAGAGAAATGCACTATGAAATTATCAGACTCAGAGGCTCTAAGCAGTATCAGCCCTTACAAGAGGATGAAGTCACAATCATGAGGAAAAGAGAAAAAATTAAAACCAAAGCTTTCATCTTCCTGAAGGACGTTGTCAGTCACTTTGTCTTTTTAACTCTAATATTAAACATTGCCTACTCCACAGAAAACACCAACAGCTTTTACTATAATCAAGTTATTCATAAACAGTTCTCTCTCAAGCTGTCCAGTGTGGATAAAATAGAACACATTTACTTGTGGATAAACAATGTCTTTTTGCCTTTGATCCACAATAGCCAACAACCAACTTTTATTTCTGACAGCTGGTCCAAAATTCTAGGTTTGCCAAGGATGAGGCAAGTAAGAGCAAAAATTACTGAGAAAAAATGTTTCCAGCCTCACAGCTTTGTAAATAAATTTGTGATCAGTAAAAGCCATTGTCTTCATAAATATGGCAGTGACCCCGAAGAAAGAGGTGACTATATTGGTTCTTGGACAAAGGGGCCCAATACCTCTGTTACTCGTGACATCAGCAGCTATGTAGGATTTACATACCAGTCAAACAGAAATCTCTGGGTGTATTACTCATATGGAGAATTACACACATATGGACCAGGGGGATATACTTTTTACTTTTTCCCTGCAGAACAGCGGCCTAACTCAACAAAAAGGCTGGATGTTTTACAACATAGCAATTGGCTTGATGAGGAGACATGGGCTGTGATTATTGAACTAACTACATTTAACCCAGATGTACATTTATTTTGCAGCATCTCGGTCATATTTGAAGTTTCTTATTTTGGGCTCATAAACACAAGCTTGTCAGTTCATTCTTTCACACTCCCAATTTTCCAGCAGCAAAGCAGAACACAAATTTTTGTGTTTGTAACTGTTCTTGCTTTTCTCCTCATTTATATCACAGATGAAATTCACATCATACACCAAGAACGGACAATGTATATTAAAAATATTTCCAATTTAATCAATTTTGGCCTAAAGTCAGTGTTTTTCTTTTTTGTTTTCCTGCAAGTCATCAAATTTAAGATGGGGGCTGATATAGTAAAGTTTTACTTACTTAATCCAGATGATTTCATTCCTTTCCATACAGTTTCTCATGTGGATCAGACCTTGAGGATAACTATGGGTTTTTTGGCATTTCTCATAGTTTTGAAAACTCTCAGGTATTCCAGATTCTTTTATGATGTGCGCCTGGCACAAAGATCCATCTTAGCAGCTCTTCCTGGAATCTGTTCTATGGCACTTGTGGTGGCAGTGTATTTTTTTGTATACATGGCTTTCGGCTATCTAGTATTTGGACAACATGAATGGAATTATAATAATATGATTCATTCAGCTCAGACAGTCTTCTCATATTGTGTTTCAGCTTTTAAGGACACTGCTTTTACATCCAACCGGTTGCTGGGTGGTCTTTTCCTAGCCTCTTTTATGCTGGTGATGATCTGTGTCTTGATCAATTTATTTCAAGCTGTGATCATGTCTGCCTATGAGGATATGAAACAACCTGTATATGAAGAACCATCTGATGAAGCAGAGGTGATCACTTTTCTAGTTCATAAGATCAGAAGGCTGTGGTATTTTATCACCTGTAGGACACCATCAGCAAGTGATCCAGATCTTTTTAATAGTGTATTGTATGGCCAAGCAGAGAGGTATAGCCACCAACACTTAGGGCTAAAGACAAAAAAAGTAAATGGCAAGAAAATGGTTTATCTTGTAATATGAGTAATGTAAGCTTTTATGTGCAGTAAGAATGATTTGTAAAAAAGAGCAAAATAATTATAATTATCCTCTAATACTTATTTCACTAATCAGTGCTCCTAAATATTCTGAATTAACTAGTTACATTAAGGAATTCTCATCATAACAGCCATTCACTGCAGTAATGGTCCTCAGATTTACCTCAGAATCCTTTGAGACGGCTCTCATAGCATTTTAAATTAGACATCAGTTCATAAAACATTTCATAGGCAGCAATCAGGATTCAGTTCAATAGTTTTCATGGTCACCCTTGCCTCCTGACAACAACCCAGCTGAATATGACTGAGCAAATACATTATAATGGAAGACTGGAAAAATGGTCAGGTAGTAGGGTCATGACATGTATACCCATGCCCAGAAACTGCTGTGAGGTTCTTCATGAAATACAGCCTAGAGGATGAAAAATGTTACACTAAAGAAAAGATAGGACAATCTATAATGATTTGATCTGGCAAACAAACAAATAAAAATGCTTTCAAAACTATATTTCTCTAAAAAGGAAAATGTAAATACACTATTATAAGGTACTACAAAGAATCAACAAATATAAGGTACTACAAAGAATCAACAAATACCCTTTGCTATGTATTCAGACTGCATGCAGTGGAATTCTGGTATATTTTGCTACTTTGTTTGCATGGGTGGTCAATATGTTAAGTTTTACTAAGTAATGAATGTCAGATAAATTGGGTGCAGGCAAGAAGGATGGACTTGCTTATCACATCAAGCATTATCAAATAATCTCACTTCTAATGGTATGTGTTTCAAGTATGTGCTTTCATTATATGTTCATCTTTTGCATGGACTCATTCTCTTTCTTAGTTGAGTCCTTATTTATCTGATAAATTCTAAATTCCCCTTTCTGCTTTACTATACTAATCTGGCATTATTGTATATTCATAGAATACTTTTGCTGTGAGCCAATTATATTGTGGGAACACATGCAAGTTTATATTTTAAATGTGTATCTTATTATAAACATTCAGGAATAAACCAAACTTGACAAGCCTCCTTACGATATGTGGCTATTTTTTTTTACCAATATAGCTGCATAAATTTACCAAATATACCAAATTGTAATTGGCATTGAATACAGATTCAAATGTCATCCCTTGAACAGCAAGCTTAATAGATCTTCTGAATGCATCTACAGCAAATACATATATATGTAATTCAATCTGGAGATATGACTGCAGAATTCTCCCTTTTCTCCTCAGGGATATGGGTTTTGGGTTCACTTTTGGTTGCCTGGTGACTACACCCAAGGATACTCCCAGCACAGAGATTATAGAGATCCTGCACCTTGAAAAATATTAATCACCCAATTTAATGCATAGGAGTGTTAAACACACACAAAAATTATCATAATTCCTGGATTATGGCTACACTACACTATTCTTCTGGAAAAAAGGACGCAAATTGCGAAGAGGAGTTACTCAACTCCTGTAACTGACATTCTTCTAGATGAGCGTCCCTGGGGGTGCTCCACATCAGGTGTAGAGTATCCCAGCGCCTCTGGACGGAGTTTCTTGAAACAGTGTCTCAGGGGGCTGTGCATGTGCGGCGCGCGAAGTGCACGGTCTCCGTTGGTAGCTATGCGCACGCATGGCCCCCTCTTCCCTTCAGTTCCTTCTCTATCCGGAACCCGGCAGAGGAGCGTGATTTACATGATTGCTTTTTGCTTTTTTTTAAAAAGGGGACGAAGGGAGGGTAGTGGAGCACCCCCAGGGATGCTCATCTCAAAGAACGTCAGTTACAGGAGGTGAGTAACCTCCTCTTCTTTGTCAAGAGGCGTCCCTGGGGGTGCTCCACATCAGGTGACTACAAGCAGTCTATCTTATGGAGGTAGGGACTTTGGATCGGGTAAGTATGCTGTTTGGAGGACAGCTTTTGCTACTTTAGTGTGTCGTAAGGGACCCGAAGCAAGAGAGTAGTGTTTTGCGAAAGTGTGATCCGAGGACCATGTTGCTGCTGTGCAAATATCCTCCAGTGGAACTTTCCTGTGGTATGCGACCAAGGTTGCCACTGCTCTTGTAGAGTGCACTCGGATTGGAGCAGGTGGAGGTAAGTCATTAAGTGAGTAGCAGATGTTGATGCATTCAGAGATCCAATGGGATAGTCTTTGTGATGATATTTCCTTCCCCATGTTATGGTTTGCGATGGAAACAAACAGGTGTGGGGAGGATCTGAATGATTTTGTTCTGTCGATATAGAAGGAGAGAGCTCTTTTGACATCAAGAGTGTGCATCTGTGCTTCAAAGGCGTTGGCATGAGGCTTTGGGAAAAACACAGGTAGATGTATTGTCTGGTTGATGTGAAAGGCTGTGCAGACCTTAGGTAAGAATTTGGGATGTGGCCGCATAGACACTCTGTCTCTAAGAAAATTGGTAAAGGGTGGACCGGACATGAGCGCGGCCAGTTCACTTACTCTGCGCGCTGAGGTAATAGCCACTAGGAACGCTGTTTTGAGCATTAAGTAGAGCAAGGAGCATGTGGCCATAGGTTCAAAATGTGGTTTTGTTAATGTTGTAAAGACTAGGTGGAGGTCCCCGGTTCTTGTGGTGGTGACACGTCAGGGTATAGAGCTTGCAGACCCTTCAAAAAACGTTTAATTATGGGGTGCGCAAATAAAGTGGTGTCATCCAGTGGTGCATGGAATGTTGTTATAGCTGCTAGGTGTACTCTAATTGAGGCTAAGGAGAGGTGAGACTGTTTTAGGTGCAGCAAGTATTCCCAGAATTACCGAGAGTGGGGCTGTTTGCAGTGATATATTGCGCTTGCTGGCCCAGTGTGTAAAACGTGTCCATTTACTGATGTATGTTTTCCTTGTTGTAGGAGCTCTGCTGTGCAGGAGAACCTCACGGACTTGCTGGGAACACTGGAGTGCTATGCTAGTGAACCATTGAGGTGCCATGCTTTTAGGTGGAGCATCGGAAGTTGAGAGTGAGATGTCCTGATTTGTGGGTGATAAGAGGATGTGAGGTACTTGTGGTAGCATGATTGGATGGCTTTGTGTCATCCTGAGTAGTAGGGGAAACCAAGGTTGGCACGGCCAACATGGGGCTATGAGAATGATGTTTGCTTTGTCCCTTCGTATCTTTATGATGTCTCTGTTGAGGAGGGCGAATGGGGGGGGGGGGGCAAAGCATATAGCAGGGGTTCATTCCATGTTAGAATTAGAGTGTCCCCTAAGGATTGTTTGCCTATGCCTGCTCTGGAGCAATACATTGTGCATTTTCTGTTGGATCTGGTGGCAAACAGATCTATACAGGGGGTGGCCCCATTGGTTGAATATTCCCAGCAGGATTGTGTGGTCCATCTCCCATTCATGTTCCTGGGGAAGGGCTCTGCTTAGGGCATCTGCTGTCATGTTGAGAGCCCCAGGTAGATGGCATGCAGATAAGCGGATATCCCGTGCTATGGCCCAGTTCCAAAGGGTTATGGCTTCTCTGCACAGGGGCTGTGATTGTGCCCTGCCTTTTCGGTTTACATAGAACATGCATGCCGTGTTGTCTGTGTAGATACAGACGTGTATCCCTTTTACTAGAGGGAGCAGTTTTTGACATGCTAGGCGGACAGCTCTGTGTTCTAAAATATTTATATGCAGAGCACAGTCTGCAAAAGACCATAGGCTTTGAGCGGTTCTCCTTCCATGTGAGCGCCCCAGCCTGTGAGTGAGGCATCTGTGGTGATGACTACTATGGGCTCTGTGGATTGGAAGCGTGTGCCTGTAGTTAGGTTGGATGCTTTTGTCCACCATTTTAATGATGCCTTGACTGATGGGGGCATTGTTAGTTTTTTGTCAGTGAATGGATGCTTGGCTTGTACTGAGTCAGGAGCCAGCCTTGAAGACACCTCATAAATAATCTCGCGTTGGGCACCACCGGGTTGCAGGAAGCCATATGGCCCTGAAGTTGGAGGCAGTCGAGTGCAGTGACTGTAGGCATGTCCTGGAGGGATAGTGCCAGGTGCCTGATGTGAGTGGATCTGTCAGGTGGGAGGAGGCTCTGACTGTGACAGAATGAGGTGTGCCCCAATAAATTGGATGGACTGTGAGGGTGTAAGCATTGACTTGGGGTGGTTCACTAGGAGTCCTAGAGAGTGAAAGCTGTCTAGCACCATATGAGTATGTTGGTGGCACTCGTGTCTGGACCTTGCTTTTACTAGGCAGTCGTCCAGATAGGGATATATGGTAACTCCTTGTTTCCTGAGGTGGGCAGTGACTGCTGCTAGGATCTTGGAGAATACTCTCGGAGCTGTGGAGAGTCCGAAGGGTAGGGCCGTTAACTAAAAATGGTTTGGACCTAAAGTGAAACAGAGAAAACGTCTATGAGATGGTCTGATAGAAATACGAAAATATGCATCTTGTAAGTCGAGAGAGGAAAACCAGTCGCCGTCTCCAGAGCAGGAATAATTGTGTTTAGGGTAACCATTTTAAACCTCTGTTTCCTTATGAACCTGTTTAGGGATCTGAGGTCTAGGATGGGTCTCCACCAGCCAGTCCTCTTTTCTATAAGAAAATAATGGGAATAAAAACCTGTTCTGTGGAATTGAGGTGGAACCTGTTCTATGGCTTCTATTTGTAACAGGTGATCTATCTCTTGTTGTAAGATGATCTTGTGAGATGGTGTCCCTAAAGACGGATGGGATAGGAGGTTGGTGGGGGAGGAGGGAGAGAAAGGGGATGGTATACCTTACTGAGATAGTTTGTAGTACCCATTTGTCTGAGGTAATTAATTCCCATTGCTGAAGGAAGGGGAGTAAACGAAAATGAAAAAGTTTGGAGCGATTCTGAAGTTCTGGAGATGGTGTTCTGGTTTTCGGTCTCTCGACAGGGGGCTGCAGACAGGGGAGTTTGAGAGGGACCACACGAGATCCCGCCGCTGAACAAGCTACCTGGTGAAAGTGAGAGTACTCGCCTTTGGTGAGAGTGAGTTTGCTCAACTGTTTGAATTTTGTTTGTTGAATTCTGATTCTGATTTCAGGTGACTGCAGTTTCAGTCTCAGCTGCTGTGGCAGTTGGGACTGAGTGCCTGACCTTTTGTTCCCTTAATTGCTCTCTTGATTGCATCTGGTCAGCCTTCCCCCGTGTGACTCATGAGGGGGCAGGCCTGGCCTAGGCAAGCAGGCTTTAAAAGCCAGAGGCAGAGCGACCAGGGAGCGAAAGTGGACAGGGGAGTTTGACAGAGGCCTACTATGGCCTACTATGGTCAGGAAGACCCGCAACACCTGTGCTACCACTGCTTCTGTCTCCTATACCTGCGCCTGTAGCCAGACAGAGCACCTGAGCATGGATGCCTCTACCCAGATCCTGGCGTGGTTTTGCAGGGACTGTGGCTTGCAATACCCACTTACTGATATCCAGGCTGTGGAGGTCATCCAATGCAAAAGGTGCCTGCTGGTGGAATTTCTCAGGCAGCAGGTGGGAGAGCTACAGGAGGAGGTGGCTAGGTTGAGGAGCACCCAAATCCATGATCAATTCCTGGACCGTGTTCATGAGGAGAGCTGAGATAGCTGTCCCAGTACAGAGGGACAGCTCCACACACCACTGGTGGAGGAGGAGATGGCTCAATGTGGACACTGGAGCTGGTTACTTCTGGCAGCAGGCACTACTCCCCACCCCTACGCCGAACCCTCCCGCCGTGGTACTAGGAAACTGTTATGCTCTTCTTTATACAGGAGATAAGGCATCACCACCTACAACAGAGGAGGAGAAGCCTCGTACCCCCAAGGCTGGGATGTCTGCTGCCACCACTGTGAGTAGAAAATATAGGGTAGTGGTGGTCGGAGACTCTCTTCTGAGGGGGACGGAGGCACCCATCTGTCACCCTGACATTTCATCTCGGGAGGTATGCTGTCTGCCAGGGGCCCGTATCCGAGATGTTACGGAGGCATAGTCCAGGATTATCCGGCCCTCTGACTACTACCCCATGCTACTCATCCATGTGGGCACAATGATACTGTGAGGTGTGACACTGAGTGGATCAAGAGTGACTACAGGGCTCTGGGAGTACGGGTGAAGGAGTTTGTAGCGTAGGTGGTATTCTCTTCAATCCTTCCTGTCAAAGGTAGGGGCCTGGGCAGAGACAGGTGCATCCTGGAGGTGAATGCCTGGCTGCGAAGATGGTGTCGCCAGGAGGGCTTTGGCTTCCTCGACCACGGGATGCTATTCCAGGAAGGACTGCTAGGCAGAGATGGCGTTCACCTTTCGAGGAGGGGGAAGACCCTATTTGGACACAGACTGGCTAACCTAGTGAGGAGGGCATTAAACTAGGTTCGACGGGGACAGGTAAGCAAAGCCCATGGGTAAGTGGAGAACATGGAGACCTGGGAGATGGGTCGGAAATGGGAGGGAGCATGGACTATAATGGCAGAGAAAGGAGGGTAAGGGCGAAACTGGGAGGCAAGGTCAAATCAGTATCTTAGATGCCTATATACAAATGCGAGAAGTATGGGTAATAAGCAGGAAGAACTGGAAGTGCTAATAAATAAGTACAATTATGACATTGTTGGCATCACAGAAACTTGGTGGGATAATACACATGATTGGAATGTTTGTATAGAAGGGTACAGCTTGCTCAGGAAGGATAGACAGGGAAAAAAGGGAGAAGGTGTTGCCTTGTACATTAAAAATGAACACACTTGGAGTGAGCTGGAGATGGACATAGGAGACGGAAGTGTTGAGAGTCTCTGGGTTAGGCTAAAAGGGGTTAAAAACAAGGGTGATGTCATGCTATGGGTCTACTACAGGCCACCTACCCAGGTGGAAGAAGTGGATGAGGCTTTTTTAAATTAACAGTATCATCCAAAGTCCAAGATTTGGTGGTGATGGGGGACTTCAAATATCCAGATATATGTTGGGAAAATAACACAGCGGGGCACAGACTATCCAGTAAGTTCTTGGACTGCATTGGAGACAACTTTTTATTTCAGAAGGTTGAAAAAGCTACCGGGGGAAGCTGTTCTAGATTTGATCCTAACAAATAGGGAGGAACTGGTTGAGAATTTCAAAGTGGAAGGCAGCTTGGGTGGAAAGCGATCATGAAATCATAGAGTTCACAATTCTAAGGAAGGGTAGAAGGGAGAAGAGCAAAATAGAGACAATGGATTTCAGGAAGGTGGATTTTGGTAAGCTCAGGTCCCATGGGAATCAAGACTGAGGGGAAAAACAACTGAGGAGAGTTGGCAGTTTCTCAAAGGGACATTATTAAGGGCCCAAAAGCAAGCTATTCCGCTGCGTCGGAAAGATAGAAAATATGGCAAAAGACCGCCTTGGCTTAACCACGAGATCTTGCATGATCTAAAAATAAAAAAGGAGTCATATTAAAAAATGGAAAGTAGGACAAATTACAAAGGATGAATATAGGCAAACAACACAGGAATGCAGGGGCAAGATTAGAAAGGCAAAGGCACAAAATGAGCTCAAACTAGCTACGGGAATAAAGGGAAACAAGAAGACTTTTTATAAATACATTAGTAGCAAGAGGAAGACCAAGGACAGGGTAAGCCCACTGGTCAGTGAGGAGGGAGAAACAGTAACAGGAAACTTGGAATTGGCAGAGATGCTTAATGACTTCTTTGTTTCGGTCTTCACGGAGAAGTCTGAAGGAATGCATAACATAGTGAATGCTAGTGGGAAGGGGGAAGGTTTAGAAGATAAAATAAAAAAGAACAAGTTAAAAATCACCTAGAAAAGTTAGATGCCTGCAAGTCACCAGGGCCTGATGAAATGCATCCTAGAATACTCAAGGAGCTGATAGAGGAGGTATCTGAGCCTCTAGCTATCATTTTTGGAAAATCATGGGAGACAGGAGAGATTCTAGAAGACTGGAAAAGGGCAAATATAGTGCCCATTTATAAAAAGGGAAATAAGAACAACCCAGGAAACTACAGACCAGTTAGTTTAACTTCTGTGCCAGGGAAGATAATGGAGCAAGTAATTAAGGAAATCATCTGTAAACACTTGGAAGGTGGCAAGGTGATAGGGAACAGCCAGCATGGATTTGTTGATGCATGATGCAAACATGATTCTGGGATGCTTAACAGGTGTGTTGTGAGCAAGACATGAGAAGTCATTCTTCTGCTCTACTCTGCGCTAGTTAGGCCTCAGTTGGAGTATTGTGTCCAGTTCTGGGCACCGCATTTTGAGAAGGAAGTGGAGAAATTGGAGAGAGTCCAGAGAAGAGCAACAAGAATGATTAAAGGTCTAGAGAACATGACCTATGAAGGAAGGCTGAAAGAATTGGGTTTGTTTAGTTTAGAAAAGAGAAGATTGAGGGGGGACCTGATACCTTTTAGATACCTGAAAACTGCTATCTGGAGATATTTAAGAGAAGGTTAGATAAATGTCTATCAGGGATGGTCTAGACAGTATTTGGTCCTGTCATGAGGGCAGGGGACCGGACTCGATGACCTCTCGAGGTCCCTTCCAGTCCTAGTATTCTATGATTCTATGACTGTATTTTCAAATTTGCTTATTGGATTGTCCTGGACGGTTGGGGGTATTACTCTGGAACCGTCTTCTCTGCTGTCTATTTCGGCCCTTCTGTTGGTAAGGGGGTTGTTCTTATCTGTGGTACTGGAAAGAGGGCTGCTGGTACCTTGGTCTGTGGTACAGTTGGTACCTATATTGTCTCATTCTCGTTGCAGGAATCTGGATACCCAAGGATCGAAGAATGGCTCTGGGGTCCTTCATGGATTGAAGAACTTCATTAGTCTTTGAGGAGAAAAGGTTTTCCCCTTCAAATGGCAAGTCTTCCACAGCTGGCTGTAGCTGAGGGAAGGCAGAGGAGTTGTACCAGGATGCCCGCCGCATAGTAATAGCTGTAGCCATCGATCTTGTGGCTGTGTCTGCTGCATCAAGCGCCGCTTGTAATGCTATATGTGAAATTGTTTGCCCCTCAGAGACAAGGGCTTTGAAATGTACTTTTTTGCTTTCGGGCAGATCATCAATAAATGTGTTCATTTTCATGTAATTGTTGTAGTCGTATTTACTAAGCAGGGCTGAATAATTTGCTACCCTCAGCTGGAATGTGGCTGAAGCATACACTCTTTTACCAAACGAGTCTAATCTTTTGTTCTCTTTGTCAGATGGGGTTGAGCGATTTTGCTGTTTGTTTCTTTGCTATGCAGCATCCACCACAAAGGAACTGGGGAGATGTGTGAAGAGAAATTCGGATCCCTTGGGTGGCACATAATACTTTCGGTCTGCCTTTCTACTCATAGGGGGAATTGAGACAGGTGTCTGCCATAAAGTTTTTGCAGGCTGAAGAATGGCTGGATTGATAGGAAGAGCAATTTTTGTTGATGAGCTGGATTGTAGAATGTTAGATTTATTGGAGCATAAGCTTTCGTGGGCAAAGACCCACTTCGTCAGATGGATGTAGTGGAAATTCCAGGGGCAGGTATAAATATACAGGCATAAGAAAAGAGTACCAATCAAGAGTAAGGCTGGACATAACGAGGTCAATTCAGTCAGGGAGGATGAGGCCCACTTCTAGCAGCTGATGTGAAGGTGTGACCACCAAGAGAGGAGAAACTGCTTTTGTATTTGGCTAGCCATTCAGTCTTTTGTTTAATCCTAAACTGATGGTGTCAAATTTGCAGTGCTGCTGCCACTGTTGGGGGTTGTTAGCCAGAAAACTATTGAACTGGCTTTCAGGCCCGTCCCCACACCCGCTTCTATCATCGGGAGTTATTAGGACCTTTCCCAAAAACCAGAACAGGCAATTGGGATGAACTAACAAGGTTTTTATTAACAGTTCTAAACAAGGCAAGTAAACTACAACAGGATTTAGGGGGCTCCACTAATTTAGGAATGTGTAACAAAAGAACAGCTGAACTGCGACTTAAAGGTAAACCAAGGTAAAAACCTGGTGACCAGGTGTACGGTCATCAAGACTGTACCATATCTTGCAGCTTTTAGTCCCCCTTGCAGCAGTGGCACGGTTCCGGATCCCGTCTCAGGTGGATGTAACAGGCAACTGGAACAGCTGGATCCTTCTGGAGTATGTCAATGTTTGGCCCTAATCCCTTTCCCTACGCCATCGTGGGTGCAAGTGAGTCTGGTCCAGAGAGGGGTCAGGTGACTGCTCACCCCTTGCATGCAAGAATGTTACCTCCCACAACCCAGAAATTCTACAATGCGTGGTACTGGCGTACCCGTCCGAATGACTGAACACTCTGCCGTTCAGATGGGCAGCCCTGGGCAGAGCCAGAGGCAGCCCTTAAATAACCTGCTGTTACAGGGCAGACTTAGGCCATGTGACCACTGGGTTTCCTGCCAAAACTCAGAAAGGGCGGGAAAAGGGGAAGGAAGAAGGGCAGCCAAGATGGAGTCCTAGTTATTGTTGGGCTCTCCAAAATGGCGTTCGTGTCCAAGATGGCGGCTCACGGATTTTGTTCCTACAGGGTATACCGGTTTCAGTAAGGAATTCTTAGGCAGAGTAGGTTGAGGTAAGTCTTCCTCCTCAGAGCCACTGAAACATGGTGATAAAGCCCCAGGAGTAGTGGAAAACGAGGACCTAGAACTAGCTGGGGTGCCATCGGTGCCAAAAAGCAGGGTTCCTGGCATTGAGGCTATAGAGAGCTCCGCTGCTGTGGTGAACTGCAGAAACACAAGACGCAGGCCCACTGGAGGTATAACGCTGTGGGGGGGCTGGTGCCAGTAGTGTATAAGGCACCGGGAGCGTGCCAGGCGCTTTCGAGTGCTTGGTCAGTGCTGGCTGCTCAGTGGGTTGTCGGCGCCTGCTTTTTTCTGACAGTGTTTTAGCCGGTGCCGGAGCAGCGGCTTTATGCATCAGCCCTGCTGTGCAGCTGTGTGAGGAGGGACAAGATCCCTGTTTGTGGTTGCCGCTTTTATGGGAGCGGGAACCTGAACTCTTAACTGCCCCCCTTGATGGTGTAGGGGTGGAAGTGTCAAGTCTTGAATTAGTCACTTTCCTTGCCCGGGATGTAGACCTGGAGGAAGTATGACACCTTTTCCTCACTGAGGCTACATCTACATTGCATCCCTCTTGTGCAAAAGCCTATGCAAATGAAGCGCAGATTAGCATATTGCTGTACTTCATTTGCATAATTAATTAGGGATCTCATTTTTTCAGGAAGAACGACTTGGGCAAGAGGGGGGTTTTGCACAAAAAGGAGCTGGGTAGATGGCTCTTTTTTGCGCAAAAACGGCCCCTAATTAATTATGCAAATGAAGCACGGCAATATACTAATCCACGCTTCATTTGCATAGGCTTTTGCATAAGAGGGATGCAATGTAGATATAGCCTGTGGGAGATTTCAGTTTGATGCTCAGGCTTTTAGCTGGAATAGCCCGCTGCCCCACCTCTGCCCCTGGTGGGCTATGCCTGAGGGGAGAATTTAGGGGAGCATCTGAAGGAGGTTTCAGTGCTGACTTCATCTGCAACACATGGAGTTGTTGCTCCCAGTGCGCTTAGTCAGTTTCTTGCAGTCCTGACAGCACTCTGTGCTGTGGTCTTGTCCCAGACAGTGGACATACAGAGGCTATGTCTACACTATAAGGTTTTTGCGCAAAAACAATTGTTTTTGCGCAGAAACTGGCGGAGCGTCCACACCTCAAGTGCACTTTTGCACAAGTAAATTGGCAGAAGAGAAGGCTTTTGGCGGTAGTTATTCCTCTCCCCACGAGGAATAACTCCTTTTTGCGCTACAGCTCCTGTACAAAAAGGCAAGTGTGGATGCTCCGCAGGGGTTTTTGTGCAAAAACTGGCCTCCCAGAAAAAACACAGGTGGCCTCTTGGACGCTCCGTAGCAGGCAATCACAACTCTCTTGTTCCTGTCTGTGGACCCCTCTCAAAGCTGCAGGCATCCTGCACAGCCATTGTGGCAGGAAGCTTGCCCACAGCAGGTGCCTTAGCCACGGCTCTGTTTGCCAAAGAATGGCAGAGTAGCAAGGTGCCCGAGACCCCCCCCCGGCTCTGCCAGGGAGCCCAGGACCCCCCGCAGGGGCAGCAAGTGCTGTGCCTCAGCCTGGTCATCGGCAGAAACAGTGACCCTCCTCGAACTGTGGGGCGAGGAGGAGTTGCTCCAGGAACCCTGGGCAAAGTGCCGGAATGCCACCATCTATTCCTGCATGGCCACGTCCCTGATGGAGCGAGGTCACCTTGCCTAGACCATGGAACAGGTCTGGGCAAAGGTAAAGGAGCTCCATCAGGGATATGTGAGGGCAATGGAGCAGAGAGTGCTCAGGGCAGGACCCCACACCTGCCCCTACTACAAGGAGCTCCACCACATCCTGGGTGGGGGACCCTCTTCCCCCTCCATTATGATTGACTCTGGCCTGGAGAAGCTGGTAGTCCAGCGCCCGGAGCCTGTCCCCGACCTGGAGGAGATGGAGGGACAGGTCCAGCCCCCGACGGAGGAGGAGGAGGACGACCAGGACAGTGGGACTGTCATCCTGTCCCTGGAGCCAGTCCCTTCCAGCCTGGACATCTCCCAGGCCTCCGTGGAGGATTGGGAGGGATCTTCAGGTACGTTAGCACACACACAGGGCAGGGGAGGTGGCTGCACGAGGCAGCGGGCAGTGTCACGTGGGCTGCTAGGCCAGCACATGCTGCTACAGGCTGGGCACGTGCAACCATGTGTAGCGGGAGGGTGCAGCACGCGGCCACAACAACCAGCCTCTCAACATGCCCAGGAGCCTGCTGCCAGCCTCATGCGTGGCCACACGAGTCCTGCCTCTAGGGAGGAGGGGGCGTAGCCAGCTGCAAGCAGGCTAGCCACAAGGGCGCAGGCACGACCCCACACATGACCTGGAGTGCTGCACACAGCGCATGGGCATGCCTGCATGTGTGAGGAAGCAGCTGCTCACACACACACCAGAGCGAGCTGCAGCTGTGTGTGCACCCCCCCTGGGAGGGACAAGCTGTACACGGCTCCTCTGCTGCTCATCAGGGGATCCCACTCTGGCCACACACTTCCCTTGCCTGCCTGGCCATGGTCTGTGTGTGCGGGGGGGAGGGGAGGTGGACAGCATGGTCCTCTGGCAACCTCGGTGCCCCTGTGATACAGGGTGTGCTGTGCAGGCCACATACGGCCTTGCACCCGGAACATCCCCCTCCTGCGGGCTGTGGACTGGTGCGGTCACTGCTCACACAGGAGGGCACAGCCACAGGGAATGTGTGTGCAGGGAGGACTGACTGCCTCTCCCTCTTGTGTCTTCTCCACAGCTGGACCAGCCGGGACAGAGGGTCATGCCACGCCACCGCAGCCCCTTGCGAGAGTCCGGGGAGGAGTTGATGCACCAGCACATCGAGGTGATGCGCGACATCCACAGCACCCTGTCGCTCTGGCTGAATGCCAACCTCAAGTGGAGGCAGCAGGCCTGGAGTGACCTCATGGCGCGCTGACACACCATGTTCAGTATTCTGTCCCGCATGGGGGAACAGCCACCTGCTGCTGCTGCTCCTCTCTTCCACCCTCCTGCCCTGCTCCTATACCCATGGCCCATCCGTCTGCTCACCCTGCCATGCCTCTCCTCCCTCCCCGTGCCATGCCTCCGCTCCCTCCCTTCCCCATGGCTATGCCTCCTGCCCCCCCTGCTGACCCTGGCCCCTCCTCCTACCCCCCCTGCTGGCCCCTCTCCAGCCACCCCTCCTACCTACCACTCTGGGGTCCCCAGACACACCCAACCCCAATGACATCCCCGCACCTGAAGGTGCTCAGCAAGCTGCCCCAACACGCCTCCCAGTCCTGATCTCCCAGCTCACTGATCCCCCCCCCCCTTTCCCCTGCCCACTGGTGTTTCTGTTTAATAAAGAAAGACTCATTTTGTTGGAAAACCAAGCAGGTGTGTTTATCCATAGGTCGGGATAGGGGCAAGAGGCGGGGGTAAGAGGGAGAAGGGTGAGAGGAGGGAGAGAGAGAAGGAAGGGCAAAGCCCCTGTTGTGGAGGCCCTGGGGAGATTTACACTGGTTCCTGTGAGAACCTCTCCCTCACGGCCTCCCAGATGAGCACCATGGCCTGATGGGCCTGGCAGGTTACAGCAGTCCAGGTCTGCTCAAATCCCTGGCCCTCGCAGGAAGCCTCTGCTATTCACCCTGGGAGAAAGGCCTCCCCCTTGTGCTCCACCAGGTTGTGGAGTACACAGCAGGCCTCCGCCACCACCTCGGGGATATTCTGCTCCCCAACGTCCAGGTGGGTGAGGAGGCAGCGGAACCGTCCCTTCAGACGCCCAAAGGCGCACTCCACCTGGAGGCGGGCTTTGAAAATGCCCTTTTTGCGATCCAGCTGGCTGGTGTAAGGGTGCATTAGCCAGGGCATGAGTGGGTATGCCGCATCCCCCACTATGCGCACTGGCATAGTCAGGTCGTCCACTGGAAACTCCCATCGGGAAGTAGGTATCTGCCTCTAGCTAGGCACACAGGCTGGAGTTCCGAAATACTCGGGCATCGTGAGCCCTGCCCAACCAACCCACATAAATGTTTGTAAAATGGCCCTGGTGGTCCACCAGAGCCTGCAGGGAGAAGTAGCCCTTGCGGCTTACAAACTGGGCTGCTCGATGTTCCGGGGCCCGGATGGGGATGTGCGTGCTATTGATTGTTCCCACGCAGTTGGGGAACCCCAGGACAGCAAAGCCTCCAGGTCCTGGAGCCGGATGACTCTGCACAGCAGCAGCAGGGAGTTGATGGCCCGGACGACCTGCAGAAGGAGAGACAGAAACACACAAAACAGAGATTGAGAGAGGGATTGTGTGCTCCCAGTGGGATATGTCCACCCCCACCCTCCGACCAGGCCAGTGTGAGAGCGAGAAGGCACCAGCCCCTGCGGCCAGGGCTTTCTCCCCCACCCCCAGTCCACCTTGTACAGTCCCCAGCCCCCCCTGTCCTGAGGGTCCCCCTTATGCAACATCCCTCTCCCCCCATGTAGGGGCTGCATTCTGTGATCTCCTTACCTCCATCAGGATGGCCCTGATGGTGGACCTCCCCCACCCCAAACTGGTGTGCCACTGAGTGGTAGCTGTCTGGGGTGGCCAGTTTCCACAGCACAATGGCGACCCGCTTCTGAAGTGGGATGGCGGGCCACAGGTGGGTGTCCCATCATTGGAGGGCAGGGGCAAGCCAGGCACAGAGCTCCTGGAAGGTGGTTTTCTGCATGCAGAAGTTCTGCACCCATTGCTGGTCGTCCCACTGCTCCATGACCAGCCGGTCCCACCAGTCCGAGCTGGTCTCCAGCCTTCAGAATCTTCTGGGTAGAGTGGGCTGGGGCACCCGCAGCCAGACAGAGGCTGATCATGAAGATCTCTGCGTCCACTTCCAGCTGGAAGAGGACTCCTGCTTGAAGCAGGCCCTGCAGGGAGTGCAGCATGGCCTTGGGGGTCCATTGCATGCCATGGGGCAGCTCTGGCTCCATTGCACAGGGCAGAGTAGGCAAAAGCTGTGTTATCCCCAAAAAAGCAAAGGGCAAACACAGCAGGCACCACTGAAGCTTGGCTTTGCCAAAGAGCCTAGCAAGCAGGCAGCAGAAACAGAGAAGCGGCTGTCCAGGGGGGTCCTTTTAAGCGTGCATCTCTGGAGGGCTCCGGCAACAGCACTCGAGAGCAACTGGTGACCTCTAGCCTGGCTAGAACCGGTTCTGGGTGGCTTTATATGTGAGAGAGCGTCCAATAGTGTGGACGCTCTCTTGCGCAAAAGCGACATGCTTTGAGGTGTGGATGCGTTTTTGCGCAAAAACTCTCGTGCAAAAGGCTTCTTCCACAAAAACCCTGCAGTGAAGACTAAGCCATAGAGTGCCCGTCCGCTACAGCTATAGAAAGACCACAGCCCAGACAATTTTTAAAGCCAGAGGCTGCCTGATGGAGATCCTTGTTTTTTGTTTTTTTAAGTGAATAGCGTCCGTTCAGTTGGTTATTAGTTGAAGATAAGGCTAGCTGAATAGATGGAGAAGGTTGAATGTGATGGCGACTGCTGATCTGCGACCAAAGCCAGCAGCGGTCAGAGAAGAACTGAAGAGCCAGCTGGCTGCGCATTCGCATTACACACACTCTTGCACCAGAGCCTAGCACGCGCGGCCAGCCAGGGGGGCACTGCTAACAATCTCTGACTGGTGGGTGCAGCGGCACTGGTGCACCTAAGGTGGAGCACCCAAGGGGACATTCCTTGAAGAGGAATATTTAATTATCTATTTAGATAATCTATTATCTGATTTGTTTCTACTAGACTTTCTATAGGCCTTTGGAGCTCTGGAAATAAAATGTTTTTTCATAAATATTTATGGTATACCCAACTTTGTTTCTAAATTGAATATTACATCAGCCTGTTTTTGTGCCTCAGAGATGCCGCTGGGGCTACATAATCCAACTTCAAACATTATAGCTAAAGGAAAAGAGATGCTGTCTGCTGATTCCATCCCTAATTATGTTATAATTTGTTGATAATTTGACAAAATTCAGTGACCAGGATCTTTTTAATAACCCAAACAACTGTAACTCATTTCAGTCTGAAATGATGACTTTTTACCTCTTGGGATCTTGTTTGACTAAAATGTACAGCCTTGTTTAACTTCTCTAGCCTAATCCCTTGATATTTATTCATTTAAAAATCTCTTTACCTCAATATTTTGCAATTTGAGATGGGATATAGATTGGCAGTTACATTAGTACAGTTATGGTCTGGAACTGTTTCAGAAATCACAGCTATTCCTTTTAGACCATTAAAGTAATCTGTGATAAGAATGATTTCTCCCAGTACTCAACAATAATTTCCCAGATAACTTTTTTTCCACATTAACACTATTAACTGTTAACTCAAATAGTGCCCATGAGCCTTGATTAATATATTACTTTAGGTGTGAAATAATTTACATTAAAAACTCAGATTTTCCATATTACAGTGTAGAGAGATGATTTTAAAATCACTCTCAGGAGAGCATTTTACAAATATAATGTGCCATAACTTGATCCTAACAATACTCACACCCTGAGTAAATGGCCTGCATGCTAATGAGGTCATAGGCTTTTGGAGAGTTCAAATTCCTCCCTCCAGGCTACAGCAAAGCTCCACAGTTGCTCTGCATCTGCTACTGCAACATTAGATCTGTAGCAGACTTCACAGCTGCTCTGTCTACACTGAGAGGAAAGGGGTTACTAGTCCAAGGAATACTACGGGGAGAAGGGGTTGGGGGAGAACGACGCCATAGAGCCCTGCAAATCCACCGCCGGTATCAGCATCCCTGGATAGGGTCGCAGGTATCCCCAGCTCGTTTTTGCAGATACAGATGTGGATACAAATTTTGTGCCCGCCCAGCGCTCTGAAGCGCCAGTCCTGTGCTGCTCTTGTCTGCAGGCTCTGCCCCCTCAGCTCCCATTGCCAGAGAATCGCGGCCATTGGGACGTGGGCGGGCGGGGAAGGAGGCAGGGAGAAGGCGGTGCCTGCGGAGCCGTGTCAGACACCTGCTCCCCCCAGCCTCTGCCATAGGGGAGCTGCCCTCACTTAAGCGTCCTGCGCTCCCAGCCCCCACACTCCGAGCACAGGTCCTTACGGCTTTGGCTGGGAAGCACAGACCCGTGCAGATTATGTGGGTTCTGACCTCAGGCCCCGGGCGTTCTTGCTGCGCTCCCACGGGCGCGGCAGCGCCTGGCCCCGCCTGAGCTCTGCTCCTTTAAAGAGCGGGAGGAGGAGCGGGCAGGAGCCGATGATGTCAGCACGGGGTAGCGCTAGTGAACCAGGAAGCGAGAAGCTCAGACTGTTGCTGGCTGCAGCCTGCAACGCGACAGGCGGCTGGCTCGGTGTTAGAGGGGCTGCTCCCTTTGCAGGCACTTTTCAGTGTCGCAGTCCCACTGGGCTATTCTTAGTAACGAAGGTAAGTTTCTTTTTCTCTCTTTTTTTTTTTAAAGCCCTATCCGTATATGATCCCTTCTCTTTTAACTTGTGCCACAGCTCCAGCCTGAATGTGCAGCAAGCAGCACTTTGGGTTCCTACTGCTAAGTAGCTTCTGACACACTGCGATGTATTGTATGTTAGTCGCAACTTATGCACAGGCAGCTGGCATTGCCTTATGAGTTAAAATCCATGCCTCCCAATGGGCAATTAGACAACAGGCATTCATGCTCACTTGCGCTGGCGTTAGTACGACACCGATGTGGGTAACGTTATTCTAGAAGGGTGTAAACACCTCTGTCAGCCGGGAAGGCTGTTGTAAGTGATGAAAAGCCAGTATTGGCTAATAAGAGAATGGTTTACAGAGATGTCAGGATTTTCTAACCAAGGATCTCAAGAAGTCTCCCTCTTGTTCCAACACTTGGGCCTGGTTATTTTTATTGATTTATTTAGTTCTCGCTCTCCTGCCCATGGAGAGGGAGTATGTCCTGTAATCCATTATTTTACTAAGTGTATTGTCTCCATGAAAAGAACTGGGACAAACAGTATTAAGAAGCTGGCAGGGGAGACTTTACACATCTATTACAAAATGACAGCAAAGTACCGTACACTTAGGTATGATCTGCTCCTAGATTTTATATTGGCAGTGCTATAACTATTTAAGTTAGGTACTTACAGCTCTCGTTTAGCACAGAGGTTCTAATTGACAGTATTCCCCACATTTTCCCTTCTGTTTCCCTTCCCATCCCCTCTCTTTCTCTGCTATTTATTTGTACCCTGGACCCCTTACTGCATTCATCTGAAGTGGGTTGTGCCCACAAAAGCTCATAATGCCATCTATGTTTTTTGTTAGTCTGTACGGTGCCGGAGGACCATTCTTTTTTTTGTTTTGTTTTTTTCAGTTACAGAATAACATGGCTACCCCTCCGAGACTGTTTCAGTTATGAGTGTGATTTTGTTTTGTAAGGATGCTAGGGGGCTGTGCCCCATGCTTGCTTCGCTCACCAACACCCCCTCTCTCTGGCTGCTTTAGCATCAGTGGGAGAGCCTGTTGACACTGATGATGTCATTCTGTCATCTGGCAGGAAAAGCTTTTTTTATATAGATAGAGAGATAATAATACTAGTAGAACTCCTAGCTTGGACACAGTTACACCAGTATAAAAGTCCTTTATAGCTTTTTGTTTTTCCTCCTGTACAGGAATAATCTATACTGTCCTGTGTTTCTTTTTGCCAGTATAATTGCACCCATGTTACTATATTATACTGGAAGAGTTAAAGCAGCACAATTTTTAAGTAAAGACATGCTTTTGTCTGCACTCAAGTTCCTCAGTCCTACAGTGCAGTGAAAAATACTGCTTCCCCCTTTGCTCTGGCTGAGGATGTGCTGTGGTTTTCCAGGCTAAAAGGCAGCCCCAGCGGTTGGCACATGGAGGATTGTCACTCTGCAGCCTGGGAACTGAAGTGCAAAAGTGAGAAGAATGTAATGCTCCTCTCAAACGAATGCAAGAAGGCAAGGCCTTGCATGCCCCACTGTATGGGGGCACAGCAAGCCTTGTGTTTTTCAGGGAGTAGAATGGGGTTGGCTGAAAATATGAACTGATTAATGGAGACAACATGCGAGAATCACATCTGGATTCTATATGCTAACCTTTCCATTGGTTCACTGTGTAACCTTGGCATTGCCTACTTTTCAGCTGGGGAAATTGAAGCTAAAGGAAAGTTACTTATCTTGTAACTATGATTCTTTGAGAATATTGCAGAATTATCACTTTTGAGTCTCAAGCCTAATGGAGGCTAGCCAGCGCTAGCTCAGCACCTCTCCATTACATCAGCAGATGGGAACATTTCAGCCATACTTTGCCCAATAGTGGCCTCAATAATCAGCTTTAAAGCACAAATGTAACATTTTTATCTATGTAGATAAAATACCCCATCCACTCTCCTCCTCCTTAGCTGTGACCAGTGGAGCTGAAGCCCAGTTGAGGATCTGGCCAAAATCCCTTTCGGACAGGGTAGGGGGAAGAACTTGAATACTTCTACCTCCAAAAAAGAAGTTGTGCAAATTAACGGTGAATGAAACATCCTTCATGTGTACAGTAAAAGGAGTTCTGCCTCAGACAGTGGAGATAAGATATAGGACCTTGTATAGGTTAGCTAGGTCACACAGAAGTATATGGAAACAGATAACTGTCAGACATGGTTCATTTGTTTACAGCAACACCCAAGAAACTGGGTGTTGAAACAATCAGTTGGACATTAATGCCTGTGTACTGTCCCAGGCAAATTCCCTAAAATGAGGACTAGGGAGAAGAACCTTCCCTAGATGAGCAGACTTATTTAGCCCCTTTGTCTGTGTGCTTAGCCAAAGTATTCAAGTGCTTTATCCAGAGAGCACTTTAAAATTCACCACATGGGGAGGGACTAATTCCTCTATGGGTTGTATGAGTGGTTACAGAAAAACAGAGGTTTGCATTACATCACTGGGTATTATTGGCGCTCAGGCTAAAATACTGGATCTAGCTTCAATGTTGTGAGCTCAGGTACCAGTGCAGTGAAGCCATGGCAGCATGGATTATACAAAGCAACTCAGAACTTTGGGTAATTCTTCGTGGGACTAACCCATGCTGAAACTTACACTATCCTGACTTTGCTGGCCCAGGACCTGAGCTATTTGGAGTAAGACCACCATGGATAGGTCAGCTTAAGCTGCTATCGCCCCTAGAATAGCTTGGCACATGTCTGGAAGATGTTCTCCATTTGTAAACCATACTGAAAGAATGACTGAAATTTTGCTGCTATTTACAACTCCTGGCAGAAACTGAGGTTAAAGGAAAGTTACTTATCTTGTAATGCTGATTCTTTGAGAATATTGCAGAATTATTATTATTGCAGCCACAAAAGCTTTGAGATGATTGTTCAAAAACCCCAAACCTCCAGCCTTCTCCCCAGGAAAGGGGAAACTCAAAGTTACGGTGAGAGAACATCCATGTTCTCCTCAAACATTCTTGGCTAGATCCCTGTTTTGATGGGATTCAGCCCAGAGTCCACTGGGGTTCCACCTGTGGCCCTGCACCCTCCCTTGCCCCATGTACCTCTTGTGCACTGGGGCACTGGACCCCACGCTTGCCTGCTCCTCCCCCTCTCTCCCAGCACTTCCTGAATGTGCACATTGCCTGATTTGGACTCCTCTCCCTTCCTCCCTCCTTCCCAGAACTGGTATTCTGTGAACAACTGATTTGTGGTGTTCCAGCTCTGGTAGGGAGGGATGGAGTGCAAATCAGAACTCCGAAAGTGCTGGGAGGGAGGGGGGGAAGCATAGGAAGTGGGGCTCCGGTGCCCAATGTGCAACAGGCCCGTGGGGAAGGTGAGCAATGATGGGGTCTGTATGCCACAGGTAGGGTTGCCAGGTGTCCGGTTTTGAACTGGACAATCCAGTATTTGAGCTTTCTGTTTGGGAAACAAATTGAGAAAATATCAATGAGAAAATAGAAATGTCCAGTATTTTCTAAATAAGATGTAATGTAGATTGTGATGTAATATCAAGTGTGTCCGGTATTTTTGTTGAAACCATCTGGCAACCCTAGCCACAGGTGGAGCCCCAGTGGACTGCATGAAGCTCACGGGCCACAGGTTGCCCACCACTGGACTAACAACTGCTATTTGAGACCCAGACTAGCATGAGTATGTTCCCTAACTTGCATGCCAGAGTGCTTGACTATACTAGTGTAGGGTTCATGTGTTAGAGCCGTGGTGTACAACCAGTTCTGAAGGAGTAGCCACTATAGTAGCTACTGCAATAGTGAACTAGCCACACTCAACCAGCCAAATAGTCACATGTGGCTAGTAGGGATGTTGGATATCATGTAATTGAATAGTCGTGTAACTGCACAAAATCTTAGCGGTTGCATGACTATTTGACGGGGGCAGGGTTAGCAGCCAGTGCGCTCCTGACCACACTCCTGGGGTGCCCTCTGCCACTCAGCGCTGCCGCCTGTGTATCATAGGCAGCAGCGTGGGGTGGCAGTCGGAGCCGGATTGTGAGAGGAGCCAGTTTAAAAACCAACTCCCCGTGCAGACTGGCTGCCTGCCACCCCACGCTGCTGCCAGAGGCAGTAGTGCAGTGTGGCAGCAGCCCCTGTCTGGAAGGGGTCCGAGCTCCCCATGGATAGATGCTGCTCTGCGACAGCAGCCCTGTCCATGGAGGGGGGAGGAGGGAGGGGCTGCCACTGGGAGCTTGAGCCTGCCGCAGACAAAGGCTACTTCGTGGTGGCCTCCTCTCCCCCACTTTCCCTGTGCTGCTGTGGGGGAGGGGAACAGGTGGCATTGGGGAGCTGGTGCTGGGGGGAGCCAGCTTTTAAGCCAGCTCCTGCCTGCCCCCCTTCCCCACTGCCTTTGTAGGAGGCAGCAAGGGAGGGGGCAAGTTGCTGCACTTCAAAGGTGAAAGCGCTGCATGAAGCCCGGGGTCAGCTGGGCACTCCCCAGCTGATCCTGGGCTCCATGTGGCACTGCTACTTTGAAACACTGCAGGGAGTCCAGCATCAGGCTGCATGCAGCGTTTCAAAGCAGCAGTGCTGCACGGAGCCCAGGGTCCGTGGAGGAGTCCTCTATCAGATGCAGCAGTGCGGGGGTGAGGGGGCAGGCACATCTGGTGTTCGTGGGGAGCTGTCTTTTAAGCCAGCTCCTCACGAGCACTGGCTCCTGCTTCCCCTCCACGCCTTCTGCCTCTGATACAGAAGCAGCAAGGGGGCGGGGAGGAATGTGTGTAGTTGACTACACAATTAACTAATAAGTCTAGGCTTATCGATTAATCTTGTCATCTACATGATGACATCTCTAGAGGGTAGTATGTTGGACACTATGGTGCTGGGGTGATAGTGTATTAGTGATCATGAGGCTTGGTTCATGTGTGGAAAATTAGCTATGCAGGGATATAACTTCACTATATATTTCCTGGCTTTTATGGCTTTGAGGTTTAGAATTATTGCCCCTTAAAATACTTTTCCTAGTTTTTTTTCTTCTACTTATGTTTGGTTAACCAATCAGGCAGCTTTTCAGCTCTAACTTAACCCTTGCTACTTAGAGGATGATGCTGAGCAAATCAGAGACACATCTCATTCAGATTTTAGTGAAAAAGGCCAATCTCTTTTATATGCTAACTGTGAATTCTCTAGCTATGGAGAAGATCTGGCATCTCTTAGCAATTGTCTAATAACATCCACACATGTACTCTGTAGTTACATTTGTGTTTGCCAAGATTATTTTTAAGCACAAACATGCAGCAAAGGAGAACATATGATGTTGAGAATTAAGATATGGGAAGTGTTAAAATAATCACACCATGATTTTATAGTTTGGAAAGTGCCAATTCTAGGTTTAAGTGATACTTTCATCTGCATTCATGTGGCCCACTGTAGCTATTCTTAAATGGTAACTTGGGAGAAAAAGAGAGCAAGCACTGTTACAGAGCACTTCTGCCTTATTTTCCACCAAGGAAATTACTTTAACAAAGTTTTCATAAATTCAATGTTCAGGTGAGGACAAAATCAGTTCAAGTAAAGTGGTGACTTGAAGCTATATCACCCCATCATGCTGTGAATCTTCAGGGCATGTTTAGTTATTGGGCTTAGTCTCTTATTCCTATCATGTGCCTCCCTGAAAATTTTCCCCCTGAAGGGGATCAGGAGAGGACAAGTGCTCTAGCTAGCAGAGAATCCCTATTGCCAATAACACAAGGGTGGGCAATAATTTTTGCCCGGAGGCCACTTCAAAAATTTTTGAAGTAGCCCTGGGCCACCCCGGAAGGGGCAGAGCCTAAACAGGAAGGGTTGGGGCCTAAAGAGGAAGTGGTGGGGGATCCCCTTTGCCCTGCCTTCCCACTAGGCACCCATGCCCTGGGAGAGGCTTGGCACATTTCCCCCAACCCCAGGCCAATCGGGGCCTGGGGGCGGAGGAACGTGAGAAGCCTCCTCCCACCCTGCGAGGAGCACATGGCACTTTGAAGTGCTGCAGGCTCCTCACAGGGCCAGGGCAGGGTGAAGGAAGCTTCATGCAGCTCCCCCGGCCTCAGGCCCAGATTGGCTTGGGGGTAGGGGAGCGCGCGAAGCCTCCTCCGCTCTCCTCCCACCCTGCGAGCAGCGTGCAGCGCTTCAAAGCACCACATGCTCCTGGCAGGGCGGGAGGAGGCTTTGGGTGCTCCCCTGCCCCCAGGTCCTAATTGGCCTGGGGGCGGGGGAGCAGCAGGGCCTCCATGGGCCAGGTCCACCTGGATCTGGCCTGCGGAGGCCCTTTTGCCCACCCCTGCAATAACACATAGTGGAGCCACATGATTCTAGCCACCAGAAGACGAATGCTATATATACACTCCCCACTTAATTTCAGTATGTTGCAGCATTTATGCTCCTCATGGAATCCTCCTCACCATACACTGAAATTCTTCTCAGTGTATATATGCTCTTAATTGGAAGTGCCCATTTTATTCAATTTCTTAAAAAATGTTGACTCTTTTTCCTTGTTAAATCTTAAGGAAAAATATAGAATGACTCTGCAGAATCTAAGGAGACGCATTTTTGCGCTATAGCTTGTGTTTCAAAAGTTCTTTACTCAACCAAAGGATTTGATAGCATATTTTACCAGCCCCCTTCATGCACTATACATATTCAAAGATTCTTAGGGCTCTTCAGTTTCCCGTGCATGCTTTCATGTTTAAAACAGTCTGCAGGGCTAGTCTGATGGCACTCTGTCTCCCAAGCGGCAGCATGCTATGCAATCCAGAGAGCCTATGGCTAGCCTGATATCTTTTTAAGTAGAGAGACTAGGGCATGCTATGGTGATAAATTCAGCAGCTAGAGGGAGACTGTGCATTGCAAGTGAATAATGGATAGCAACACTGAAATGTCCTCATGGAGGAACAAAGAGGTAGTCGCTGCAGAGGGAGACAGGAGGATTTAATTCCATGAAATGATCTTCTGGAATGAAAGGAGAGGTGAAATAGTTACCCTAGGCCAGGAATTCTCAAACTTCCCCTGTGGCACAACCCTCTTCTGACAACAAAAATTATTACCTGCCCCAAATGTAAGGGGACTATTAGCCCCTTACTAAAATTCAGTGGGAGTTTTTGATTGGCCAGCTCCCAGTACCAAAAGGGGGGAAGGGTCCATGAGAAATCTGGGCCCTGAGAGGGACAGACGCCAGAGACAATGGAAAGCAGCCAACACTCCAGCTCAGCCTGATTGACAGGTTGGACAGGCCAGTGAGGAAATTAAGAGGCCAGGTCCCGTCCTCCGTGTGAACTGGGATTTTCCGGGTTTCACTAAGAGAAAGCAGAGAGGGCTGGGAGGAGCAGCAAGAAGAGCAAGCTGTGTGGCGAGACAGACCTGCAGTGCCAGAGCCCAAGGAGCCCAGACCCTGTGCCAAGGGGCAGTCCTGCAGCAACAGAGCCAGGCACACACAGCCCAAGCAGCACAGACCCTGTGTTGAGCAGCAGACTTGCAGTGATCAGAGAGCCAAAGGGGACAGAGAAGCAACACAAGGAGCTGGAGACTGGCAAAGCAGCTCAGCCTGCAGCTGGGTGTGGTGAGCAGCTGGGACCAGCAAAGTGTGGGGAGAGTCTCTGGGCAGGGAGATACCACGAGCCAAGAGGCCCTGCAAGCCAGACTGGGAGAGGGGTCCTGCCACCTAGAGCCTGAGGCCATGTGGTCACTGCCAGAGCGTGTCCAGCCTGCAGCCCCCCTGCAGCACAGCCAGGGCCTGAGAGGGAGCCCTGGGACCTATAAGGAACAGATTGTGAACTGTCCTTACACTCTGCAGACTGCTGTTTGTGATGTCCCCAGGCTACAGAGCAGGACTGTGTGTTCTCATTTAACCTTTCTCAATTTTTCTTATTCTTTATTAAACATCAGCTGATTAAAGAGAAAATTGTATTTGCTTTGAACTGTATGAAATGATCACTGGGTCAAGAAAGCATGCAGTGTGCAGAGAGCACCCCGGAGTGGGGACACCCCTAGCCCCTCCCCCAAGTGACTACAAGGTCGGGGGATTAAGCCCCAGGAAACCTGGGCCCAGCCTTGTTGGGATTTCGAGGACTCTGCTACTCAGGAGAGTGGAAGGGGGGAGCCCTCAGGGTCAGGGAGGCCATTGGGTAAAGGAAGTGGGAGCGGGGACTCGGATCCTTTTGTTGGTCCATTTCACCAGGGTAGTGTAGAAGCCAGGAAAGTTCCCCACAATAGCAGGACCATTCCCCCGCTTACACAAAGGTGGGGGGATGGGACCAAAGTAGGGATGTAATAGTGATTCTGGTTAAATAATTAATAAGCGGCTGCTTATCGGTTAACACTATCAGCTACATGCAACCCTCATTCCTCCTCCTCATGGTTCTTCATTTAAAGGTTTTTGAGAGTGGTGGCAGGCATGCTGGCTCACTCCTGGCTCATGCTGGGTCCCAGCAGCTACCCCTGCTGTGGCTCTGCATTTAAAAGAGCTGCTCTGGTCCCCACAAGTTACTGGTTAACCTTTCACATACCTACTGGACACTAGGCCATGCTAGAAATCATTTATTTCAATAACTGTGTAACTGCTAAAATTCTTAGTGGTTACACGACATCGTGCCCCGCTGCCGGGGAGCGGGGGGACTGCAGCCAGTATGCTTCCTGGCCCCTTTCCCATGGAGCCCCCTGCCACCCTGTGCTGCTGCCTCTGATACAGAGGCAGCAACGCAGGGTGGCAGGTGGGAGCTGATCCATGCAGGAAGCCAGTTTAAAAACCAGCTGCCCACACAGATCAACTCCCACCTGCTGCCATACGCTGCTGTCTCTGATACAGAGCAGTCCCTGTCCACAGGGGACCCAAGCTGGAGCAGCCCCCATCCACAGCAGGCCTAGCCGGGGTGCACTGTGAGCAGGACTGCTCCAGCCCAGCCGAAGCACCTTCTGCTTGCGGTGGGAGAGGGCCACTCCAGCCTGCTCGTCTTCCCCCTCCCCCCCTTAAATCAGCTAACTGGTTAAGCATAATGTTTAACCAGTTAACCAATTAAACAGGTTTTTACATCACTAGTTTGGATTAAGGATGTGAAATTGTGGTTATCTGGCTAATCGTGTAGTCGATACAGTGTCTATCAACTACACAATGAGTCGATAAGGGGCTGCTCTGCAGAGCCGTAGTGGGGGTAGCTCCTGGAGTTGGCTGGAGCAGGGACTAAACAGTCCTGGCTCATGCTGGCTCTGGGAGCCACCCGCACTACGGCTCTCAGTTTAAAGTAGTAAAAGCCACTGGGTTCTTCCTACATTTAAACTGCAGAGGTGCAGTGTCCCAGACCAGTGCGAGCCGTGACTGCTCGGTCCCAGCATGCACCAAGTCCAGCAGCCCCTGTTCGCCCCTGGCTGCCGTGAACAGAGGCTGCTCTGGCAGCAGCCCCTGTCCACAGGGAGGCCCAGCTCCCCACTGGGACCCCTGCAGACAGGGGCTGCTGCCAGAGCAGTCTCCCCTATACCCCTTTTCTGCCTCTGATAGAGGCAGTAGGGGTAGGGGCAGGCAGCACCATGCAGATGGTGCTGTGGGGAACCAGCTTTTAAGTCAGTTCCCCCCAGCACTAGGTCCTGTTTCCGCTCCCGCCCTGCTGCCTCTCATACAAAGGCAGCAAGGGGGGAAAGCGAGTAGTCAAGTACTCCATTCGACTACCTGATAATATACAAAGCTTTTTGAAAACTCAGAAAGGTGTGGGCTGAGTTGAAAGTGAAGGGGAACTTGAGAGAACACTGTTCTTTATTGTTGATTAGTCAAAAATTTGAATTCTATATATAACATGCCTAAAAAGGGCTGTAGGGGACCTAACATTATATATATATATATATATATAATGTTAGACCCCCTATAGCCCTTTTTAGGCATGTTGGCTGACATTTTCAAAACTGTCTGGGGGATTTAGACACCTAGACTGTTCAAACCCTCAGACAGCTTTGAGACATTTATGCCCTAAATCAGTGGTTCTCAATTCGTTTTCAGTCCATGGACCACCAGGCCAATCAAAAAATTTTCGTGGACCACCTCCAGCACATGTAGCACAGGACAACGGCGACAGCTACACTGACGCTCAGAGCCTCAGACGGAAGTTACTGGCAACACAATGCAGTTGCGTCCTAGGTGACACTATGGATGATGCACCGCATGCTTGTGAACACAGCATACAACAGCCTAACGGCGGCACCTGCTCATGCCGTGTGACTTTGGACAATGTTCCTGTGGACTACCGAAAAAGTCACCATGGACCACCAGTTGAGAACCACAGCCCTAAATGAACAGCTTGCTTACTTTAATGGGAGCTGCTGGAGGACACAGCACTTAAAAATCAGGCCACTTGTATAGGAGCCTAAATACAGCTTTAGGACCCTACCTACAAGCACTCATTTTATTTATTATTTTAGGGGCTAGAGGGCATTGGTTTTCAATGTACAAAGAGAAGAGAAAAGGTAAAAAGAGAATCCCCTTTGGATGTTTACTCTTCAGGCCCTTTGCACTGCCATCCAAAATTCTTCCTCTGATATTGGCAAGGCTAGACAGGGCTACAGGAGTAGCTCAGTTTAATTACCTTTAATAAATGCTCCTACAACTGCATGTCCAATCTAAAGGGATTTGTTTTTGTGTATGTAGCTTTACAGATGGATTCCCACAAAGAAGCCCAGTCAAAAGGAGTCTTTGAATGCCAGCTATGTGGGCTAACAGCCCCATACAGCTATTATGGGCAGAAACCCCCATACACTCGTTCTGTAGTGTAAGTACAATCTCTTACTCTCATTGAACATGTTTGGATTTTAGAAATCTCACACTGTGGAATGATGCAATAATGCACAAAATGCCCCGTGTGATGTCAACTGCTTGGTGCCTGGGTTAAATGCATCTGGTATACCACACTTTGTAGGATTGTTTAAGCTGTTTTCCATATAATATGTAACTTACATTTCTAAAGATCTTTATTTGCCCGAATCTCTGGTAGAACATGCAAATTTGCATGTGATTTTTAGCGCTGAGCAGGTACCATATTTGCATCCTTAGAGAATGAAGTCCTTTATTTTCCCATCAAATAGGTACAATATGGCCCAACTGCTGTGCAGTGAAAGTTCAGTCTTACCGTGTCCTAAGCGCTCCAGAAAACCACTTAAACATGTGCTTAACTTCAAGTGCAGGAATAAATCCATTAAAGTCCATGAGACTACCTGGGAGAGGCCTTGAATTCAATAGGATTTAAGTATTGAACATGCTTCGTGCTTGGCTGGGCTGAGGCCAGATTGCTGATCACATAGTAAAATGCTAAATGTTGATCAGTACCAGGTTGACCTGGCATTGAATCATGACTTATGGAAGACAGTCTTGCCTCATCAGGATGGTCCCATATATGAATCTATGTGCCAGCAGGTCTTCCAGTTTCTCTCTAGTCAGAATTAAGAACCATCTTTTTGCAATAGGGACATTAAGCATCTGCGGACATAACTGGGTTTTCAGTGAATTAGAAGCATGGTACCAAAAAAAGGTATTTCCCCATCTCTTCTTTTTCATGCTTTTCTGTTCTGCTCTCTGTTTCTAATACAAGCTGGGTAAAATTCATGCTAGAGCAGAAGACATGCCCAAAGACCAGGATTTGTATCAAATCATAGAATCCTAGAACTGGAAGGGACCTCCAGAGGTCATCTAGTCCAGTCCCCTGCCCTCATGGCAGGACCAAGCACTGTCTTAAATAAAGCATTTACATTTTCCTTCTGTTTTCCAAAAAAAGTCTGTCTTGAGTGCTGGGTAAATCTGCTAGTATGCTATAATGTGTAACTTTCTAGGATCGTTCATTGTTTAAGTAAATACCTTCCTTTCCCCCACACTGGAGTTACATAAAAAGGATAGCATGGGGTATAAGACTGCTTTGGGGTTTGTTTTTTTGTTCTGTTGTCCATTTCACTGTGAAATTAATTCCAATTTAAATCAAACTCATCCAATGATGAGCCAGTCTTGCAAGGCTGTGAGCAGGCATGTAACTGACTTCCTTGAGGAGCCACCTGAACTTCTTGGAAGATCAATTCAAGGCCTTAGTCTTTCCCCTTTGTGAAACTGCCAACTTCTTGAAATGCACCATCCTAATTCTCTTGAGCAACAATGTAGCCTGAGATGGTAAGAGTTAAAACAAGAGTATTTTAGATCAATATTTTATTGCTTGCCAACAACTCTTCCCCATGTGAGTTTAATTTTTATGTTACAGGAGTGACATAGCTAACAGTAGTAAATGTAGAACTTTATATGTAAATACAGAACTCTTGAAACAGACTCCAAATTAAAACCTGCACAGCAGAAAGGATTCAACTGAAGAGGTGTTGCCTTTAGCTAGGGATGTAAGCGACTAATTGACTAGTCAACTATCTGATAAGCAAAACGCTTATTGGATAGTTGACACGCTAGTAGACTAGTATCAGAGGGGTAGCTGTGTTAGTCTGAATCTGCATAAACACTGGGAAGTCCTGTGGCACCTTATAGACTAACAGATTTATTGGAGCATAAGCTTTCGTGGGCAAAGTGATGAAGTGGGTCTTTGCCCACGAAAGCTTATGCTCCAATAAATCTGTTAGTCTATAAGGTGCCACAGGACTTCTCGTTCTTTATACTAGTAGACTAGTCACTTACGCCCCCCCTTGCTGCCTCTATTAGAAAGAGGCAGCACGGGGGAGGGAGAAGGGGGAGTTGGGGGGAGCTGGCTTAAAAGCTGGTTTCCCCTCTCTAGCTCCGTGGGAGGAGGCAGTGGTGGCATTCCACCTTTGAAACGTACAAGAGTCCTCGCTGGGGCTCTTGTACATTTCAGAGTGGAAGCACAGCATGGAACCCGGGGCCAGCAGGGGACTCAGAGTCCCCTTTTGGCCCCAGGTTCCATGTAGTGTTTCAATCTTTGGAATGCACAAGAGCCCATGCTGGGTCTCTTGTACATTTCAAAGGTGGAAGGCTGCAGGGCACTTCTGCCTTTGAAATGTAGCAACAGCTGGGCAGGCTCTTGCTACATTTCAAAGCAGAAGCGCCCTTATTGACTAATTGAATAGTAGATGGAAACACCAACTATTTGATTAGTTAGTTAATTAATCTAATTTTAACATCCCTATCTTTGGCCATGTGATAATAAAAATGTAGGTCAAAACAATTTAGTTAAAAGTTGTGTGGAATACTTATTAAGGCAATAATAAGTAATTGGTTGCTAAGAGATCTTCATGTGGAAAGAACAGGCACAGTTTTGTTTTTTGAAAGCATGGAATTATTCTCTTCTAGCCTCCTGGAAGAATGCTATGTCATGAAGGATCCTTTCACCCCTGACAAGGACAAATTCCTTATTCTTGGATCTCAGTGCAGTTTATGTAACAGACGGGTGTGTGTGGGCACAGTAAGTGACATGGTGCATTTTCACTTCCATTTTTGTTTCAGCCTCAGTGAGCTATTGGTGAAAAAAATCAAACAAACAGCAACAGCGGAAAAGCAAAGAACTTGGTTTGAGTTTGTTTTAAATGAGCTACCTATTTGTCTTGCCAGTTCTCCTAATCATTGTTCCATGAATTAAGTGAGAATGTGAGCAACTTGCTTCAGATTATGCTTACAAAAGAATTAAATCCACACTCCCAACTGAAATGCTGTCTCACTGAGTAGAACTGCTAGAGAGTTCATAGATCTCTTTCCAAACCTTCAGATCCCTTTGTGATTACAACAGACTATAGGACAAATTCTTCCCCCTCTTTACTGCCCCAGTGCAGCCCCAGCATAGTGCTTCTGTAGGTCCTTTCTGTTGACTTTCTTGCAAACTGCAGTGCCATATGGGAACAGGGGACAGAGCTGAGATTGGAGCATGGTGTGATAGAGAGCCCAGGTGAGCAATTGAGATACTTAAGATTCTCATGGAAGACAGCTTTGGTGAGGAAGCAGAGGAAAATATAGAATATTCTATAGGACAAAGGAGGTGGAGTCAAATTCCTCTTGTTCTGCTGATCAAGGTCATATGATCGCAGGAATGTAGAAAAGATTAACTTGATCCAGTGTTACTGATCCAAATTTAAGTGTAACTCCTTTAACTTTGGGGGAGTTACACTAGGGATGATTTTGGATCCCTCTGAAGTCATAACATTTACACATTTTCTAAGATTTTATTCTGATAGCTTTATTTCTCCTTCTGAAATTCTCTGTCCATTGCGTAGATTTATGGAAATATCAGATGACAAACAGGTATATTTCTTCTTTAGAAGATGAATCATTTGAAGGCTTCAGTGGGAAATGGATTGAACCCTTGAAGCTTTTTGTGTGCTGTTAAGTGTGCTTGAGTTACTCCTTTACATTGCTAAAGAACTTAACTGATTACAACCCTAAATTGAGAATATTTTAGCTGCTGATATACATAAGTTGTTCCCTTCCACCAAGTCATTTTGTTACAGATTTGGAGTTTTAACCAAACACGCTACAATGAATTTTTTAAGAGGAAGGTGAGGGCTACCCTTTGTAATCTTAGAGGATAATACAGTTTAAGTGTTTGAACTCCTTTGGGTATAACAATGCATCTAGGGCCATGAGCAGTGTTGTGGTAGAAGTCTTTTATAATCTTCAGAGAGTTATGGTGTGTGTGTGTGGTTTTTTATTTTATTTTATTTTTTTTTAATTTTAAACTAGTAGATTAGATACCTTTTTCTTTCATCGCTTAAGATTTTTTCTTGATAGTCTCTCCTAGCAAAAACCTGGGGATTCTTAGTGACAGCAATAAACATGCCCACACTGAACAGCTAACCTGAATAGTGTGCAAGGAATTGGGAATAAGTTTCCTACCAAACTAGCCTAACCATGGAAAAAAATCTGTGAAGATGGTTACTGAGTGCATTTAGTAACCATCAATAACATTCAGCACTTCTGTAGAACTTTTCCACTGATACTTAACTAATCCTTTGGCTGTCCATGCAAGATAAGTAAATATTCCTCTTTCATGTAGGGGAAAATAGGACACAGAGGTTAACTGACTTACCCAAGGCCATACATGGAGCCAGAGCTAGGATTAGTGCTACATGACCAACTCCAGTTTAGCTACAAGTGTTTTCTCCCCTCAGTGCCACCTCCTTCCTCCCCACTCCAGAACTAATTTAAGAAAGAATTGTATTAAGCTGTGCTTTATAGTTCATTGTTCAATGATATAAAGCATGTCTGTGGAGATCACCATGACAGTATCTGTGAACCTAGATCTGTGTCCAAGGCAACACTAAGTATATAGATGAGTACAAAAAATAGCACATTTTATAGTGGGCTGAGGAACAAGGCGTAGCTGAAGTCACAGTATATCTAGACACTGCCCTATGAAATGAACTCTTACATGTGGAAATGTGTAAGAACCACTACTGCCTTTAACATTTAATTGGGATTGGCGGGCGAAAGCTTCCTATGGCTTTCTACCCCATGCCCTGGCGAAAGGACCAAGAATGATCTCCTCATTAGCGAGGAAGCTGCATGAACTGAATGGAGAAGGGAGAACACTAATATAAAGTCTGATTTATAGCAATGTTTTTTAATGACTGTTCCTGGGTCAGTACTGGCCCCTGAGATTTCCCTAACACAGTTTAGGAAGGCAACAAGCAAGACTCTGGTATCAAAAAGGTTGAGAAACAGTGGCTTAGAGAAGCTATAATGTAACCAATTCCATTTCTGTATATTGCTTTTTTTTTTTTTTTTTAGGAATGTAGTCTATTCTACTCAAAAAGGTTCTGCCTCCCCTGTGTTAATGAAAACCTACAGGAGTTTCCATTGGAAATACGACAAGACTTGGATAAACGGAAGTCTCATTCAAAATCCCACTCCTCCAAAAAAACAGATGCAAGAACTTAAGTTACAAGGCACTGGAAGAGACACTGCTCAGGGTTTTATAGTGTTTGTGGGAAAAAAAGGTATTTTTATGACAGGTTTTTAAATTGGTTTGGATTTAGGTATTCCCGTGCAATGCAGCATTGGGCTAATGCACTGACCAGGTTACATGTAGTACACATATTAATCAGCATAAAGGATGGGAAAATATCAGAATTGTATAGGTTGTTTTTTTTTAAATTTTCAGGCGTGAGCATGTTAGAGGTTTTCTTGCAAGATTTATTAAAATATAGGCAAGATTCCCAGATTTGACGGTATAGTTCCATTGATGTCCAGATGACATTCTGACTCAATTGTTAATTTGACAGTATCACATTGCTAAGATTATGGCAGATAAGAACATGCCTTTTGCCCCTCCCTCCAAGTTTCTGTGCTATAGCAAGAGATCACTGAGCATATATCAGAACTGATATTCATAGAAAAATATATGGTCTGGAGGCCTTTGCATCAAGCTTAATGCCACATGCTGACATCTGCAAGCAGATAAAGTTGCAATGGTACACATATGGTGATACTTACAAAACTGCAGTCACCACCTTCCAGTGAGTTGGAAAGAGCCATTTTAGGGTTGGTGAGTGGGTGGGCAGTGCTTCCTTTACAAATAAGAAAAAGATAATGCTTTCCATGTCATTTTTTGATCTTGACTGGACAATAATATTTACTTAGAAATAATAAAGTTCAGCCAGTGAACTGTCAGATCAGCCTTAGCCTTTGCCTTTCTTGAAGAGAAGCTCAAGAGCGATTTTTAAATTAGGCTTTGCAGCTTTAAACTACAATTGAAGTGATGGCCTTTTATTATTTTTGCTTTAGTTACATGTAACATTTTATATAAAAATTAAAGTTCATATCACACCACTAGTCATCAATTTTGTTTTTAAATCAAGTAAATGGTCAATTTATTAAAATAACCTATTACTGCGTGTAGTTAGCTGTCCCAAGCAAACTGAGATCTGTGCTGAATGAATATTTAGAGATGTCCACTGAGTGCAATATTTTAAAGTGGGTAGGGCTGCAGTTTGCTACTAGGCTACGTCTAGACTGGCATGATTTTGCGGAAATACTTTTAACGGAAAAGTTTTTCCGTTAAGTATTTCCACAAAAGCGCGTCTACATTGGCACGGATGCTTTTGCGCAAAAGCATCCGTGGCCCATCTAGATGTGATTTTGCGCAAGAAAGCTCCGGTGGCCATTTTCACCATCGGGGCTTTTTTGCGCAAAACAGTCCTTCCCTGTCTACACTGGCCCTCTTGCGCAAGAGGGCTTTTTCCCGAGCAGGAGCGTGAAAGTATTTGCGCAAGAAGCACTGATTTTGTACATTACAAAGCCAGTGCTCTTGCGCAAATTCAAGCAGCCAGTGTAGATAGCTGGCAAGTTTTTGCACAAGACGCAGCCCTAGACTGTGCTGTCAACATGTTTCTGACCACATTAGCCAGAGTACTGGACTACCCATGTATTCATAAACAGATAACTGTCACTCAGTGCTCATCCAGATCAGATTTGATCTAGTGACCTAGAACAGGGAGCTCTTAACTTCTTTCTTGCAGAGACCTCACAACCTGCTGTAAAAATTCTATAGCTCACCTGTGCCACAACAGTGTTTTTCTGTCTATCCTGTAGATTTAAAAGCTTGGGGTGGCTCTGAAGGGTAGCAAGCTGGGCAGTTGCATGGCACAGAGAGCTCCTCAAAGTTAAGTTGTTCAAACTTTGGCTTTCTGCCCTGGGCACCAGTGGGTTTAAAGCTAGCCCTATGCTTTGAAGACCCCCTGAAACCTGCTTCTGCTTTTGAACCATTGGTCTAGAGGTCAAACTCCATATCTTGTTGTTATTTTGCTGAGCCATCCATGCCCACAGAAAACAGTTTTGATATCTTAACAAAAAAACATACTAGTCGATTCTACATTGCTTGTAGGAACAGTACAGTGTCCAGTCACCTTAAGCAGCAGAGCTCTTCAGTTACAACAGTACCTGTTTATTTCAGCCTTGCAAGTCAGTAGTGATATTGCTATCACAGCAAAAGCCATCCTCATGTCGTCATAAAGTGGTTACAACACAGAGTGCAAGGATGACTTAATGCAACAACTCATAAGAATAAGACTGGTACAATTGGGTTCTTAGGCCCCATACAATTCTGGAACTGGTTCTGTGTGGACACCTTTGGAGCCATATGGAGTTCCCAGTTAGCCAAAAATGTGTGCTGATCAGCAGACCTTTGTTTACAACTTTGCTCAGAAGTTTGCAAGGTAGAAGCTAGTTTAGGGGAAAAAAAACTGCTTTTGCAGATTAACAGCACTCCAGCATCACCCAAGCAAGAGCAGAGACTGCATATGCATTCACATTATCTACACTTGTGTATAGGCCTTTTTGGATTTCCTTATTAAATTTATCATAGGAAAAAACCTCATTAATAAAAAGTGTTCCTATCCAGCTCACTTTACTGTGGTGGTAGCTATTTAACAAATTCAAAATGTAAACAGCTTTGAAAATTTTAGCTAATCACAGTCAAGCAATTTAGGTTACTGGAGTCAACGGGAAAGCGCTTGGTGATTGACTTACTGCATTGATGCAGACACAGTAAATTGACCCCTGCTGGATCAATCATTGCCTGTCGATCTGGCAGGTAGTGTAGACATGCTACTACACATGTGCCTCTATTCCTGGCATGAGATGGGGTGAAGACTGACCTGGAGTGCATTATTAAGTTCTTTAGTCGCATGAACATCTAATGAGGCCCATCTGTTGTCAGATGTGTTTTTCACCCACATCCCATCCTTTATACTGCCCTTGAGGAAAAGTTTACTAACACATAGACCTTGAAGCCACCCTCCCCATAAGAGTGGAGGATTACACTCAGGGCTATGATTTAGACACAGAAAATGCAAATTTGAATAACATCTGTGCGCACAGGACTGAAGCACCACTCAGGTTTGACCCATCTGCCCCTGGAAGGGTGAACAGCCAACTCTGAGTGGCACTGTGACCCTGTGCACCAAGTCATAATTTTTATTGCTGGGCCCAGTCCCAAAGCCATGGCTGTAGGGTGAGTGTGAAATGGATAGTCTCCAACACTCTTGAGTTTTTAATTACTTTTCCACACACACACCCACACCTACCTTTACTGTGAAATTTACTAAAAGTTTCTATGTAAAAAATTATAGCATATCTAGAGCTTAACCATCCTTACTGCCCTATATGGGTTGCAAAATTGGCACAGTCTTGTGCTCACTATGAATTAATTTTAAGGTCCCCACGGTTTTGGTTTTATGAAATTATATGCACAAAAACCAAACACCACCTTTGAGATGTCTCCACCACACGACCAGCTATTTTAACTGTCATTGTTTTCAGTGGCTGCTCAGCACTGCTGAAAGGCCATCAACTCATCACTACATGGCTGGAGGAGCAGCATGGTTCTTCAGCCTCTGCACTGATTCTCTTCAACAGTCTTCTTTTCTAAGTAATAAACACTTCAGCTCTGCCAGTAGTGAACTGACCATCAGGGCTCTTAGTTTTCAGTGATCAAACCAAACATTCAATTAAAAAAAAAACTCATCAAAAATCTATGCTTCCATGATTAAAACAAAGCATTAGCCACTATGAACACAATGGTTTAATGATTTAGAGTCGAAAAACAATGCAGTAATCTTATCACATTGCATTGTTTCTTTACTGTTGCTGATGGTCCTACAGTTTCAGCCTCGTTTGTTTCTTTTCATTCAGTTTGTTTCATGCTTTCCATGTATTCAGCAATTATCTGTCTTCAAACATAAGCTACACCCTTGCCGCATACAGAACAGCACATTACCAGCAACTTGTCCTCTCCAAACACAGTGACAGTTTTCAGGTGATTTTTTTAAAGTTTGTCATCTTTTCATAACTTGAACTATTTATAGCCGGAGGCTGAAGTGAAATTTGAGATGCCTTAAAACAAACTCCCAAATGCCATTAAGTAACCTGTATATGCTTGAAGCAGTTTATTGGAGTATGTTTAGTTATGTAAATTCCAACAATCAACCACAAGAGGGGGAGGTTGCACACACTAAGACTTTTTTTTTTTTCCTCCACAAAATGTAACATTCCATGTTTTCCCAGGACATTCTGAGGCTCCCTGAGGTTTATGTAACAGGCTATTTAGCATAGAACAAGTGAGCCTGAGCAAAAATCCAGGCAGATGGGAGAATACAGTAACTTGTAATGATATAAGCTAAGGCTGGGAGAATAATTGACTTGATTAAAGTTTTGTTAGTAGTAATTACCCTCAGGGATGTTTCAGGGAATCTCCTCACTGTTCCTCAAATAAAAGGGGCCTGATCCTGCCAATACTTACTACCCAGCATATGACCTGATTCAAACAGCTAAGCACATAGTTAACTTTAGGGATGTGCATAAGGGTTTACTGAACAGGTGTTACCTCAGGGACAAAGGCAACGATGAAAATTAAGCAAACCCTGAATCTGGATTGCCCCTGTCTCAGAAGTGCAAGCCTCCTGGCCCAATACCGTATCTATCACTGGCAAGGCTCTTACCCAATTAATGTAAATCAAAAACTGAAATAAGTTAATACATGCATTGAGGGATAATTAACAATAATTAGGGAAAATTATTATTATTGATTGCTTAAACAGCCAGCATCCAGTATAACACCTTAAAACACAGTACAGGCACTATTAATCAGGCATGAAGCCTAGAACCCACACTATCCTAGGTGGTAAAAGGAATAAAAAAGCGATAGTACAGACCCCGGACAAGAAGGAAGTTTGTGGCAGTGTCCATGGAAGTGAAGTACAGCGTGAAGCCTAGGACCTCAACCATTGAGTTATCTGAAAGCTTGTAAGGAGGAACACCAGGGAGATCCCAGCGGAGAGACGGGTGACAACTGTGGGTCCTATGATGGTAACTATCTGCTCTGTCCTTCACTATAGCGCTACTGGAATCCCTCAGTGGTGGAGGCCTGGGCCACCTGAGGAGTTGTACTGTCTTCATTTGGTCTCACATGGAATGAGGGGGAGTGACACTGACTTTGACTGTCAGGTGCAGGGCTTTTATTAAGTCAGTGGCACGAAAGTTCCTATGATTGACAGGCCTGCAGCATGCAACTTCTGAGGTAGAAGAACGTTCAGGAGTTTATGGTGGGAAAATGCAGTTGTAGCCGGATTGACCTAGCTCTGCCCTTGCTGATGTGATCAGGCCCTTTTCAAAATGGAGTCAGTTTCTGTTGGATTCCATTTTGAGAGAACAATCACATAACATTACATAACTTCACAACTTACAAAAAAATCACTCACAACACAGGGATGAATGATAAGTTAGTAAGCAGTATGGCCCCAATTCAACAAAGCTTTTAATCACATGTAATGTCATGCATTTCAGAAGCAACCTATTATACTTTATTTCTAAGTTTTTAGATCATATTTATCAAAATGCATCCTCTCTTGCTATTGTTCTTTTAAAAACTATCCTCACAGTGAATAGTGTTATGCAATAAGCATATTCAGTATATATTCTTTACTAGTATGTCATGTTACCACAAAAGACTTGGACCCCAAATCCTGCAAACACTTGTTTATGTGCTTAGCGCCACATATAAGCAGTATCACTGAAATCAGTGTGATTCATTAGCCCTTCAAGTGATTTCTGCAATGGTGTGCATATCAAAAGTTAAGAGAAGCAAAAACCATTGGAGATAAAGCTCTATTACAAATTAAACCAGTTCTATTATAGTGGTGCAGGATGTTGCAAAGGAACATCTGTCTGACAAAGTTTTTTGAGATACATACTACCCTACGGCCTGATCTCTGAAACATTTATGCATGTGAACAACTAAGGGAGTAGTTTCCTTGAATTTAAAACACAACTTTTCACGTGTTAAAAAAAAAAGGACATATATGTATATATAAATGTTTATCAGAAGAAGCAGACAGTCCTAACTGGGACCCTCATTCTGTAAAGTACCCAATGTAGACAGGAGCTGAGATAGATGTTAGTTTACAAATGTGTCTAGTATTTTTTTTAATCAGTGTGAATGTGTCTTATCACCAAATACATCAAAACCATTCATGACGCACTACTCAGTAAAACTTGTGATCCAATTTTAAAATTTTATTTTTGGACCATTAAGGCAAAACCATATTTTTAAATTAATCTTTACATTCATCAGTCTTACAGTATGACTTTTCAAGCACATATTGTTTTTACAAGTCATGACACATTCACTGATCAGCTAAATCCCTTATTCTTAAGGAGAGAAAAATCAGAATGTAAAATTAAAATAAGAAAAAACCACTATTTACAAGCCTGTTTCCTGTCTGTTGAATGTAGATCATTCAGAATCCATTCTATTTAGTAATTAAAAAAAATGTTTTTTTTGCTTGCACAAGTGCAAAACCTCGTAACTGTGTCTTTCTTACAAGCCCCTGTATTGCCAGAGCTTTCCACTCCCTCTTTTAAAACATTACCTGCATTGCTGTGACTAAAAAGTACAAAAGAATTTAACCTGAGTTATTCGACGTACGTTACAAGAAGACCTGGTGATAATTATTTTTTACTCTTCCCCATTTAGCAATTTCTGCTACTGATGAGTTTAGCCATTTTCACTACAGTTTTGTACATTTAATATAGTAAAAGGCACTCAAGAAAAGTTTGACAGACACTTGGAAATCATGACAAATTTTATATTTTTTATATTTGTGTCTAATTAACCACTTATGACAACACATGCTAAGATTTTAATTAATGACAGCATTGATAAAAGTGATAATTTTGTGTGTGTGTGGGGAGAGGAGCAGGGAAATATTAGACACTATAGGACATTTAAAAAATGATAATGAACACCATTGTGTAAGTATATTGCTGTGTTGTCTTAATAAAAATAATTCAACAGCTGTTTCTACTCCTGTTACACTTTTAATCTTCAATATAAATAATTTGATAACTCCATAAAACTGATAATTACTGTTTGACAGTTTCTTTTGTTAAATCAGTAATATTACAACTTTGACTATTTGTCTGTAATTACTAAGGAAATAAATCAAGAACTGCATGCTCTCTTCCACTTCTCCAAGCCAAGGGGAATATGTAGTAGCTGTCTGTGGACCAAGGATACAGAGAAGGAGCCTTGGCTCATCAGCATGATCCCCTTACTCTCCCTGTGGGAATTCACTTCAGGAATACGAATGGGATGATAGCCTTTTCCCATGCCATCATTCTCCCCCTTAGTCCTTCAGTTAATACTGCCACTCTGATTAGTAAAAGCTTCCAGGTAGGAATGGAGAATGTGTGTGTGTGTGTGGGGGGGGAAAACACGACAAAGACTAATCATAAAGACATTCTGCTTTATTCCTGTGGAAAAGCAGGATGCAGTGCAAAGAGGTGGGGCCTCCATGAAGGTAGTCCTGGCTTCTATGAGGCAAAATATAACCTATGCTATGTAAATGTGTCAGAGGTATTAAAGTACAGCTATGCTGTATTTGAAGTTGACTTGCATACAAATCCAGCAGTTTTGCTACAGAAATCTTACAAAGCCAAGTCAGGTAGAAAAACAAACAATAGATTGCGGATACTTTCACTGAACTCATGCAGTCAATTAGGATGTCCCATTTGCTTACTGTCAATGTTCAGCTGGTTAACATTGTTTCAAACCCAAATACTGTAGTCTCAGGGAAGTAACAGACAAAAATGTTGCAAATCACCACAACCTTTTATGACAATCATGAATTAGTCTATTTCAAAAGTGTATCACAATGGAAGCCAACATGCATATCAAGAGCAGCACATACTTACATTACATAATTTGGGCCAAATCTTGCAGCCTTACACAGGAGCCCCTGCAACTAATATTCCTGTGAGTAATCATTACTTAGGTAAGTCAGCCCAATGGGTAGAGGTTATTCACATTGTTGAGGACTGGGCCCATGGGCTACGTCTAGACTGGCATGATTTTCCGCAAATGCTTTTAACGGAAAAGTTCCACTTTTTGTGGAAAAGCGTCCGTGCCAGTCTAGACGTGGTTTTGCGCGCAAGAAAGCCCCAATCGCCATTTTCGCCATCGGGGCTTTTTTGCGCAAAACAGTCCTGAGCTGTCTACACTGGCCCTCTTGCGCAAATACATTTGCGCAAGAGGGCTTTTTCCCGAATGGGAGCAGCATAGTATTTGCGCAAGAACACTGACAATCTTACATCAGATTGTCAGTGTTCTTGCGCAAATTCAAGTAGCCAGTGTAGACAGCTGGCAAGTTTTTCCACAAAAGCAGGCGCTTTTGCGGCGGAAAAACTTGCCAGTCTAGACGCAGCCTTTAGTGTTTACCATGGCAAATCAGACTAAAGGATTTGGCTCTGCAGCTTCAGCATTATCTACTCTGTTGCTCCATTACATCTTTCCTTGCAATTGTGATTTGACAAACTTAACAAAAGTAAGAGAGAGCAGGATTGAAATATATCTGGAGACTGAAAAGTCTTAATACAAATATTAAACATATTGATATTGCTTAGAAAGCACTTTGTCTTGGGATGATTTTAGTTAACAGGAAACATCTATTATGCAGTTGCAGTATAATATGACATAGCTGAAGTAGCTCTTCACAGGTTTTACTTTACTGCTGCCTCAGGCTGTTAAAATCCAGTGCAGAAAAAAAAACAGATGACCAAAGGAAAACAGTGTATCTTTTACAAATAAATTCTTAATAAAAATTTGACACATTGAGTACATTGAACACAGAGTACTTGGATGATGATACATCATCTGTGAAGTTGCACCAACATTATAAGATGTTTGCAGTACATAATATCACAAAAACAGCAACAAATATAAATCACTGCTAGAACAATTAGAACATACTGTGCTTGTCCTAGGTGTCACTTTTTAATTCTTCAAAATAAAATTCAACTATTACAAATAATTAACTTAGTGTCTATGGCCTGATCCTGCATCAGGATTTGCTAGCAGGGATCTCTGCAAACGTGGAAGTCTACATAAATCGTAAGATGCAGAACCAGGGCCTATATCGGGGTGGGCAATAATTTTTGCCGGGGGGGGCCACTTCAAAATTTTTCGAAGTAGCCTCAGGCCACCCTGGAAGGGGCGGAGCCTAAACAGGAAGGGGCGGGGCTACTGCACCCCCAGACCATGATTGGTCTGGGGGTGGGGAAGTCCCTTTGTCCCCCCTTCCCACTAGGCACTCATGCCCTGGAAGAGGCTTGGCACTCTCCCCCACCCCAATCAGGGCCTGGGGGCAGGTGAGTGTGGAAAGCCTCCTCCTGCCCTGCGAGGAGCACATGGGACTTTGAAGTGCTATGGGCTCCTTGCAGGGCCGGGGCAGGCCGAAGGAAGCTCCACGCCCTGATTGGCCTGGGAGTGGGGGAGTGCACGAAGCCTCCTCCGCTCTCCCCCCACGCCCTGTGAGCAGCGCTCGGCATTTCAAAGAGCCACGTGCTCCTGGCAGGGCGGGGGGAGGCTTCACATGCTCCTCCGTCCCCAGGCCCTAGTTGGCCTGGGGGCAGGGGATCAGCAGGGCCTCCGCGGGCCAGATCCGGCCTGCGGAGGCCCTTTTGCCCATCCCTGGCCTATATAGAGAGTCTGTCTTAGTCAATCTCTAAAGTCGTGGTTTTCAACCTTAAGTTTGCAGGTAAGGGGGTCTGAGAAAGATTGGTTCCAACGTGGTTTTCAACCTGTAATCAGCAGATCCCTGAGAGTCTGCAGACTATGTCTAAGATTTTCAAAGTGATCCATAACTCTATTTGGAATTTTTAGGGGTCTACAAATAAAAAGTGATTGAAAACTACTGATCTAAAGTCATACAAAAAAAAGGAATGTTCCTCTAGAAAATAATAAATGACTTCCAAGTTATTACATATTTTAATTGCTTCATTTTCATTGTAATGTCTAACAGTTACATATTTTGAAATGGCTAATAAATCATAGTTCAACCTCAGAATGTGTGGCACCAAAATTATGTTATGTACAAACATTCAATAGGGCTGTTTTATTCCTGTTAAGCCAAAGATCACCTTCTCACAAAATTTAAGTATAAATTACGAGAGAAATTTATATCTACAGGAACTTTATAGAAATGATCTCTCTTTAGTTCTCCTGCTATACTTGCATGAAAAGATAAAAGTGTTTCTGAAGTCCACTGTAAACCTTTGGTGCATTCCAGCCATAAATCTTAATTACATTATTTTACAACTACAGCTTATTCTGTGCTAGACTTACTTGTATCAAAAAAGAGAAATAAAAGGAAGTCTACATTCTATGTACAAATATTTTTTAACCTTGTTTACAACTGTGAATGCTTGCACACTAATATGCCTCAAAGTTTTGCACAACACTTGCCCAACTTGCTGTCCACCACTTGTGAACTACACTTTGGAGCAATTAGGTGCTCCATCAAATTAGTAACGGAGCAGCTCTACTCTACAGTCTGAGCAATATAAAAAGGAAGCTAGCCAAAACAGTTCTGTCTGGGGAAGGCTTGAGCCCTCTATAGGTTAAAAGGTATCTAGCAGGGGAAAATGCTGCTCTGGGGCTTGGACGTAACAGGGAGAACCCCAAGGGAAACTATGAAAAGTCTGTAGAGAAATCCTATCAGCTCTGTGAAGAGAGCTTGTGGGTACCTCTAGAGGGGAAAGGCTTGCAGTTTGAAACTGGGGAGGGAACAAGAAGATGGATAGTCCTTTGAAAAGGAGTAAGTTTGTGGGAGGAAAGAACAAAACAGTCCTGGGGTATGGTACGTCTGCACAGAAACATTATTTCGAAATATCTAGTGTTATTTTGAAATAACTTAGTCCGTGTCTACTAAGTAGTTATTTTGAAATAATGTCAAAATACTGTCAAGCTGGAGGACTTCTTACTCCAACTCCTGTAACCCTCATTGTACGAGGAGTAAGGGAAGTTGGAGGAAGAGCGCGCTATTTCAAAATAAGTGCTGTGTAGACAGTCCCAATTTCAAAATAAGCTACGCAATTGATGTAGCTCAATTTGCGTATCTTATTTCCAGTTAAGCCCTGCTCTGTTGATGCATCTTTAGAGAGAGTATGCTCTCTGGAAGAAACTGACATAGGCGATTTTTAACAAGAGACCGATAATCCCAGCGAGGTTGGGGAACAGCAACTAATGCTGAGGTGGCAGAGGGCTCATGACTGTTTTGCAATGAGAGAGGAATGAGAATTTGGAGAAAGTACTGACAGACTTTTTAAATGTTAAATTCAATTACTGAACCCTGAATGAGGGGCTCTAAAATGGTAAAATCTGGCTCAGAGCTTCTTTATACATAGAGTGGAAACTGATGCAGGGTTCAGGGCTAGGGACAATGACACACTCCTTTATAAAATACATGGCAATTAAGTCTGGAAACAATAAAAGTTCATCTTTAACTTGAGAGTTTGTGGCCTTTATTCATGCAAGTAACCACTTAGTGAAGAAGGGTTTGCAAAAATCAGGCCCATAGTGTTTCACTTAAAAGCTTTTAAGGAAATATGTAAATTATTTATGTCTTTTGAGTCTTGCAATTATATTCTTTTATTTTACAAACAGAGGTTTAAAGAAACACAATCATTCAGTTTTAAAAAAAGAAAACAGAACAATACCAAAAAAACCTTAGTTCAAACTTCCATATTGCAAATATAACCATACAGTACCTGAGGGTTAATAAACTTGATTAAACACATATTCAAAATTGAATGTGGTTATTAAAATTGCACTGAGGTATAGGCAAGCCTCATAGTTTGGGCACTACCAAATTCACATTCCATTTTGGTTAATTTCATGGACATGGGATTTTAAAAATAGTAGATGTCATTGTTTGTTATTTAAATCTGCAATCTCATGGTGTTATAATTGTAGGAGTCCTAACCCAAAAAGGAATTGTGTGGGGCTTGCAAGGTTATTTTGTGTGTGGCGGGGGTTGGGGGATGGAAGGGGAGGGGCTGCAGTACTGCCATCCTTCTGTGCTGCTGCAGGCAGCAGTGCTGTCTTCAGAGCTGGGCAGCTGGACAGTGGTGATTGCTGACCAGGAGTCCATCTCTGAAGGCAGAGCCACTACCAGCACAGCACAGAAGCAAAAGGTGGCATGGTATGGTACTGCCACATTTACTTCAACACTGCTCTCTGCAGAGGTAGGCCTTCACTCAGCAGCCCTCACTCTCTTGGCCCCTAGATCAGCAGTGAAGAAGTAAGGGTGGCATGGTATGGTATTGCCACATTCTAGGCTACTGCTGATGGGGTGCTGCCTTCAGAGCTGGGCACATGGCAACAGCTGCCACTCAGCTATGAAGGCATTGTGGTAGTAAAGATAGCAATACAAGTCTCCTAAAATAACATTGTGACCCACTGCAATTCCCTTTTAGGTCAGGACCCCTTATTTGAGAAACTGCTCTCCCCCATTAAATCAGTTTAGTGTTGGGTAAAAGCTCACAAAAAACCCTATTTCACAGGGAGAGACCAGATTTTACAGCTCATGACACTTTTTCACAGTCGTGAATTTGGTAGGGCCCTACTCATACTGTACTTTACATTTCAACACATCTTCGTAAAGGATTATGTCTTGAATGAAGTACCAGTTTTAGACACACTCAACAATTAATTAATTATACTATTTTATAATATAATGGCTATAAGTGCTTTTAAATAATTGCTGATTTTTTTCCTTTAAAACACTTTGATAGAAGCTTTGTGACTGAAAATTAAGGAACAAGCTACACCCAGACCAAAGAGTCTGCAGGGCCCCAAGTGACACACTGTGATTGGCTGTGCTGCATGACTTCCAGCCAGGACTGTAAGTGAGCAGCCCGGTGCTGGGCAGTGCAGGGCCCTGAAGGCAAGGGGCCCAAGGCAATCATCGTGTTTGCCTTGTCCTGCTCTAAGACTGGGCCTGAACAAAGAGCTGAAACTGAAGAGGACCAGAAATATAGGCAGCTACAATGCACTCTTCTTCAAGACTCCTTATCCTAAAAGGTATCTATTATAAATGAAAAGACATGTTAGGTTAGTGTGGGACCTAATTCTAGCAATGAGAAAGCTTTCACAGATTTAGGATTTAAGATAAACAATCATGTTTAGATGCTTATCTTAACCCTTTAAGTCTGTAAACTTGTGCTATAAATCTCATGAGAATGGACTCTGCAACAATTGCTGGTATTTCCTAAATCTGCTTGGGCCAGAATTAGTGCAAACAAGTTCTTTGGAAGCATTTCAACACTTTAGCAGCTGGTTGGAACCAGAAACCCAAAAGGCACAGGAAAATTAAGACATTTTTAAATGCCAAAACATTCAGTTTGAGTAAATGGAAACATTGTGGCTGATTATTTTAAATGCACTAACATTAAAATAGAGATGGGCTCCTGAAATGGTTATTTTGGTATCCATAAATAACTTCCATTTCTATTAAAGATGGCTGCATGCACTCACTTTGAAATCAGAATAAAGCTTTGAACAGAATACCCAAATGAATTAAAATTAAGGTTATACAAATTCCCCTAGAACCTTTTGCTAGTCAGAGTAATGAGGCACCAAAACAAGTCTGTAATACAGTTTTCTTTGAAATGAGGACACTTTTTCCTGTATAGAGTTGATTTTTTAAAAAATAAAGCACGGATGATTTGACACTCTTGTACATGATGAAAGTTACTCAGGAACCTGTTAGCACTTAGTCCAAACTGTAAACTTTCACAAAAGTATTACAAAAGCAGCCATCTTGAAAAATCTAATTTGCTAGTGTCTACTGTGATAATCTGTTGAGGTAGCTGATCTACATCTGTGAAAAATATTATGCTAAAATAAAGTGCTGTAAACTAAACTAATGTTAATTTACAGTTGACATTGTTCTGTATCTTGTATTCTTTGAAGGTATAGGTATCTCTAATACATCCTTAGAGAAATCTCCCAGAATTTCAGGATGTGAAATTTCAGGATGTGACAAGAGTCACATCTTGTTCAAGTTTTTGTGACTCTTTTGCAAGTATCTTTCTGTACATGTATTTTAAATGTTAATTTTAATGGAAGCTCATTAAAACTCAAAAATTCAAGTAATTATAGAAACTATCCAAAACATTAGCTGGTCTTGAAATGCAACTGCTGTTTTTTTCCTATTTAAAAACATGTTTAGCTGTTTGGTGAATGGATTTCTAGGTCAGGAACTTTGCTGACAAACAGAAAGATCCTAACTAAAACGCTAAACAGGCTTTAGATATGTATCATTGCTACCTTTGTCATCAGGTTCACAGAAAACGTGCTGTTCACACTGTTATATATATGCAGGTGCTGCATACATAAAAAAATACTCAAAAAAGATGCAAACCACTGCTGTAGAGATCACCAGTAGATAGTGCTATTGGTGTGTCAAAGTACATAGGCATGGGTGCTGATGCAGTCAGACATTTGTAGCCCTAGCATATACAAATGGAAGTGAGACAGCATACTGCTTCATCTGGAACGATGTGTGCACAGCTGCTATGTAACTAAACAGCATTAGTTCTGTTCTACCTTTTGTACTTAGTATCAGACAAAGAGGTACTAGGAAGATCTAGAGCAGGGGTTTCAAACTCAATTTATCTTTAGGCCAGTACCAGTCCTCAAATCCTCCTAGTGGGCCTGTGGGCACCCTCCTCTGGCAGGGCTCTTGGGGAGCTGTGGTCTCTGTACATTCTCTCCCCCCTCCCCCCCAACACACACATCTCCTGACCTCACTTGCCAGCCTGACCACTCCCTTCCCCCACGTGTCCCCTGGCCCTGCCTGCCATCCCCGGACGATTTAACACAACTCCCATGGAAACCCTTGGTACCATCACCAGTAGCACAGCAGGGCTAGAGCAGCTTTGTGTTCTGCAGCAGCTGTCCTAACCATTTTATGGACAAGATTCTCCCTCTCAGGTTAGTCTGCGGGATCCTGGGCAGACTGGGGCCAGTAGCAGGGGCTGCTCTCCCTCTGGTCCACTCACCACAGTAGCAGGAGCTACAGGAAAGTGAAGCTATGCCGCAACTTGCTTCACTCTGCCACCATCTCCCAGGCCATCTTGGTTGCTCCACTTCCCTGCAGCCCCAGCCACCATGGTGAATGGGGGGGGCCCAACCCCTGCTTCCACCTCGTGCCAGACCTCCCCGTAATCCCTTCCGTTGGGGGAAGGGGCTTGAGGAAAGAGGTGCAATGTGAAAGGGAAGAGAGCAGAGAAGGGGTGGGAAGAGGGATGTGGGCAAAGCAGGGGCTGGACTCAGAGGAAGGATACGGACACCTCTGTGTCAAAGGGCATAAGGATTAATGTGCCAGTAGCCATGGGCAGGATGGATTGTGAAACTGCTTAGGCTGCAGATGGCCCATGGGCTGTAAGTTTGCGACCCCTTTACGAAAGATTGAAGGAAAGTGAGATGGTTTCATTCAGAAGATGAAGTGAGAGTAGACAAAACAAAAAACCAGGCAGTGAAGAACTAACTCACTTGTTGGACTCCTCCTAGAGGAGGCATTTGTAATGGCTGATGGCAGACTTAATTATGGGGACTTCAATTAGTCAAACAATGTATTCACTTAAAATTGAGTCAGCTGCATCACACCCCCTTATTGGATAAGCATTCTGAGGGTTTGAGTTACAAGGAACAAATACATTAATCTATTCTTTATAAACAGTAGTAACGCCATATGCATACCATCTATCTGCTGAGGCAATTCTAGCATTGCATTGAAGTCTCTCTCTCCCTCTAAAAAATGCTATTCTTGCTCAACCATTCAGGCAAAAAAACATTATCTCAAACAGCAAAACCAAAAATCCATCATTCACTGTCATAATTACTTATCCTGGACCAAATCCTACCTCACTTTCAATGGAAACACGGCAACTTAAAATCATTAGAATTACTGTGATTTTTCTGTACTGCATGCATTCTGAGCAGCACTGAACTTTGCTCTACACAAGCTTCCTCCAAAGCAGCACAGACTAGTAGTTTGTGGTAAGAAGGGTGGGGGATGGGCAAGTGCATAGTGTGACAGTGATTATAAGGCTCCATCAGACTAATCTCCTGCATAGAGTAAAGTGGATACAATGGATGCTGCTTAATAGGGAAAGAATGCTGCTCTCACCAACTCCTGTGGACATTTACCTGAGCAGGATTTGTTTGTTCAAATGTCTGTACCGAGGTTCAGACTTGCGCCCTAGATGAAAATGTGAAGGCTCCCCCCTTGCATCCAAGGACAGTGCACTGGAAATGCTATGAACCTGGAACACGTCTGAAATAAATTTCCAGAAAGACAGATAACAGTAACAGGAAGTTGAAATAGTTTAAAAGATACTGGCAACTCTTACAATTTTATTATGAATCTTGCAATATTTGATATTTTATTTAAAGCCCCATCTTCTAGAAAGAAGTGATTAGGTGATAATCAGCTTTCCTTTAAAACAGGGCTACTCAACATGTGGCCCATTTGTTTGCAGCCCGCAGTGCAGTTTGGGTTTACGGTGCAGTTTAGGTTGTTATGTGTTTTAGTAAAATTCCTGGACTGTTGTGAAGCCAAAACAAAAAAGCAGTCAATATAACAGTCTTCTGTTGATATGCATTTTATTAGTTAAATTCCTGGACTGTCATTGCTCATTAGAAGTGCTGGCACATGGGTAGAAATTGGGTAAATGTTGCATTTTATTAATATCAGCAGAACAGACTTAAGTGGGGCCTGTGTGTTATATAGTCTTGCCTTAATGTTTGTATGCATGCCCGTCAGTGTGAAAGAAGCTATTTGCATATATATGCAACCACACTTAAGTTGCAGCCCTAGGCACATGCTGTGAGTATCATTGTGGCACCCACGGTTTCCAGAGTTGAGTAGCCCTGATTTAAAAGCTTCTAGCCTTTATTGCTGGGAGTAGTTTGAAAATGTGACCCAAAACCTCAAACTAAAAGACAACCCCAACTAAGATACTAGTCATATACCGTATAGTTTTTAAACCAATCTCGCATGATTTTTGAATTTTTGGAGTTGGCAATATTGGATACTAGTGATTCCAGTTTTGTCTCTCTCTTCTGGGGAAGGGTAGGTGACTACTGCCCTCAGCTCTAAAATAAGTCAACTGAGACATTTTTAGTTGCAGAAAGTACAATTACTAAAATCCTTTCATTTTTCTTGAAGACACACAGAATACTTACTGCAATACTACGTAAGAGGAGATAATTTCTCAATCCACTATTTTCTGATAAAACATGAAAATCTATTACCTAGTTGGACATTTAAAAGGTAAATTGTATAGCAGCCATACTTTTCACTGCAGCTGGTTGTGAAAAAAGAAAAATAGTGGGTGCCAAAGGTAGCATATATGTTATCATTTTGTTTGCATTCATTCTTTACTTTATCCCTCCCTCACCCCAAATACACACCAGTTTGAGATGTGCGTGCATGAGACATTTCCATAAGCACAGAAACTACAATAGATTCCCCACACATTGATGAAAGGACAGATAATTTTTAACACTTGTAATGTGTAAGTAGAAAAAAAAAATCGCTCAAATTATTTTACAATCTATAAGGCTCAAATATGCAAAACTTTGACTGTATCAACAAATCTCCAACAGAAACATGTACTATGATGAAAACACAGTTCACTGTTCTGTGTGCTGGGATTTATCAAGCCTTACTCCTAAGCTAGTGAGGGTTTATGATTGAGGCTTTGACATCATGCTGCAATAAAGCAAGCCTCAAAACTGATCCTCTCTCTGCCACAGAAAGTTGTACTATGAAAGTATCATTAAAAGTGGCTTTTGTTTTGACACCCCATAAAAAGATCAATAAGAGAAACTGTCAGGGTAAAAAGGAAAAAAAGATAAGCAAGCAGAAGGAGAATATCTTTAATAAATAAATTAATTACTCCCAAAAGAAACTCATGGCCAGCAATTGTTTTCATTCTTACACAGCAGTCTCTGAGAAGTGGGATGGTGGCGCTCCATGTCTATTATGTTTCAATGATTTTTAGATTAAATGCACTCAGTTTACAATAAACATGACTGTTCTAACTGCCAGTTTTGCTTACATCAACAGTAAGTAGTATTGTATGGCTCAGATTCTGCCCTCAATTACATGAAAATATTTTTTCCGAACTATGCCCTCTTCCTTAAACAACTATGCAATCTGTCTTCAAATTTCTCACTGCATCTAATACCTCCAGTGTGGTAGAGCAAATGAGGGCAGAATATAGTGCATTTTGAATTTAATTAATAGCTCTGTTGACCATATGGAATGAGGAACAGAAGGCAATTCAGTCAGCCAGATTGGCTTTGAGGGGCTAATATAAGCAAAGAATGTAAAATAACATTATTAGGACAGTAAACATGCATGACTTTGAACACATATGGGAGCAGATCTGTTAATCAAGGTGCCATGTTTACACAATCATTTTTTTGAATAGAAACTATAGTATTATGACAATTTAGAAATCACCTTCTTTGAGACAAGAATCAGACTTCTGGGAAACCGCCCTAGTCCTGCTACTTCAAAATGGCATTTTAAAATAAAAAAAGTCATCTCAAGTTATTCAGATGTCTCCAAGATGCACACAATATACCATAGATCCATCCAAAAGGGATTTTTTTCTGGTTTCATTTTTTTCTGGTTTTCTGCTTTTTGCAAAAGCATTCCCCCACTGTGAAGTACTAAATCATTGACAAGCATCTTGCGAAGATCTTTTCTGTATTTTATAGAGCCCAAAGTTTAAGGCCACAAAGGATCACTGGATCAACTAGTCTGACCTTCTGTATATCACAGGATACCAACGCCACCTAGGAGAAATACCACCACCCAGGAAATTAGACCAAAGTATTACATCCCACAGGAGACTAGATTTTGTGCCATAGGCAAAGAACAGGAGGGACCAAAGTGCAAGAGTGCTCAAGGCCTCCGCAGTGGCAGGTAAGTGATTATGGGAGATACTCCACGATAATCCTTTAATTAACTTTTAAAAAGTTTTCAAAAGGCTAATCCTCAAGTTACTTAGTAGTATACTATTTCTCTCATAATTCAGACAGCAACAAAGTAAATATCTTTCAAATAAATATATTTTACCTGTGCATGTACAGTTACACCCAGCTACTTGATACATCTAAGACTGACTACCTTGAGAAAAAATTGAAAGTGCTAGTTGGTTCTCAATAATGAACATGAAAGTATTGAAACCAATAGTACATAATCTATGGCAGTTAGTGCATGTATCTTGAACACATTTTGCCCTGTTTGGTAAATTAGTGCTCAATGATCAGCCCAATACAGAATATAATTGTGATCGATCAAGATCTGTTAGTTAACAAATTCAGATTTGTCAAACATCTACTTATTCAATACATATAAATTCTTGCTAACCCTCAAATCTCAAATCAACCAAAGCCTCTTCTGAGGAAGTTCATGAGCAAGTTCTGAAATACTTAAAAGAACCCACGACAAAAGAAGTGTGACTTTCCAGTTATCTGCATTTTAGATTTTTTGTTTTCTGGCATTAAAGCAGAGAAATTAACTGTGCAATGTAATTTTCTCCCATCTATCATTAATATTGCTCTTGGCTTTAAACACTGTCAAAAATTACAAAAACCCCTTAATACATATCACTGTAGATTTCTTGTAGTAAAGGATGCAAGGGTGCGTCAGATTCAGTCTTTTTGATTATCTGAACAAGTTGAGCATGCTCTGTGACAAGTTGTCGGAGGTCAGCCATTTTCTGGAGGAGTTTTGGGAAGAGGAAGATGTCATCAGGATGGTTGTTTTGCAAGTGAAGTTTTAGTACATGCACAATGCTCTCCTGCATCTTTTCAATGTATTCTACATTTACAAGACCAGGACGATCTGTTCTCAAAACAAACAAAAAAAAGTACATGTCATACAATTATACCATTGTTCACACTTTATTTGCATATAGGTTCTGATCCAGAGTTCACTGAAGACAATGACATTTTTCCAAATGACACCAACAATCTTGGATCAGGCCCAAAGTAAAATCAAGAGAGAACTTTTGAAATACGACTGAATGACCATGGTATACTCTCTCAGGAGTACTGGTATAGACTGTTACTATATTAATAAAAAAATAATTCTTCATGACTTTTAGCAATGTTTGTTCAAGACTGTCTGAAGGCAGAATTCTCCATGTGACTTTCACACACCTGCTATACTGCTGAGGAATTGTCCAGGCTCAATATCTGATTTTGTGTCTCTATATGAAGGTTGGGGGATCGGGGATCTTCAACACAGATCAGAAGGGTGAATAAGATTAAGCATTTGGGTGTTTTTAGTAAGCTCTTTGGAACAGGCACGTTATTTTACTATATAACTACAGTGATAGAACGAGTCACAAATCCTGATTGCATTATGATAATACCTGTCAAGTACCAAATAATCATAAAGGGGCCTGGCAACAACCCTTATTATTAAGACAGTTCTCATGATCAAATCCTGTTTTCAATTGCTCATAACTTCGACAAGCTTTAAAATATGGACTGAAGCTTTCCAGGCAGTTGTGTGTGCGCGCCCATCTCAGGCTGGAACTTCTGCCATTTCCAAGTATGAGGCTAGGGGAAAAATATATGTTGTCCATTTAAAAAAATTACTCAATCCACATGGATTGTGAACTCCTCCCGGCTTGACAAAGTCTCGGCTTGACAAAGCCCTGGCTGGGTTGATTTAGTTGGGATTGGTCCTGCCTAGAGCAGGGGGGCTGGACTTGATGACCTTCTGAGGTCTTTTCCAGCTCTATGGTTCTCTCAAGACTGGTGTAGTTGTAGGTTTCTTTGTAGATGTTTCTGTAACTTTTTTTTTTTTTAAAACAGATAGGGTTGTTAACCCTAAGCCAACCCCTTTTACCTCAGGGAGAGGTGATCCAAATTAGTCTGGTCTCTATGCTTTGACCTGTCCATTTTGGGTGACCCTTCCAGGAGCTGTAGCTCCCACTGGCATAGTTCTCCAGATCATTGAGACACACAAGCCACCTCACCACGACAAGGAATGGACAATGAGGTTAGGCCACATTCTCAGAAAACCATCTTCCAGTATAGTCAGTCAAGCTCTCATGTGGAACCCGCAAGGAAAACGCAAAAGAGGAAGACCTCGGACAACATGGAGAAGATCTACTGAGACAGAAGGATGACAATTGGGGCATTCCTGGAGTCAGCTAGAAGTTTTGTCTCGAGACAGAGTGAAGTGGAGGAGACCTGTAGATGACCTATGCTCCACTAGGAGTACAAGGGTTTAAGTAGTAGTAGTATTTGTATTTTAAAAAATTATTTTCTTTGAAAAGATATAGCACATCTGTATTGTGGAATAGGGAGTTCAAATGTGGCAAACAAAGGGAAAACTTGTGTGTTAGGAAAGTTTATGATGTGCATTTGCCAGCACCATAAAAATTAACCCTAGTTTCACAAAGTAATAAGCCTTTGTTGGGGGGGGGGGAGGGGACGTGAGTGGAATTGCAGCTCACACACGCTCGCTAGTTTTATAAGATTTTAGCAGCCAAAGTCCCCAAAGATTGTTTCCCACACTGAACAGACTTCAACCTGGGGCTGAGTAGAATTTTTCCTTCAATTACAGCTCTGGGCTCCTGCAGGACAGGCCTGATTCAGGCACTTGAAGTAGGGATGTAAGCAAGCAGTCGAGTCGACTACTTGCTACTCACTCCCCTCCCCCCCTTGCTGTAAGTGGGCAGTGAGGCAGGAGCTGGTGCTGCCTCCCCCATCCTGCATGGGGGAGAGGACGGGGAACCTGTGGACAGATGCTGCTGTTGTGAAGCAGTTTCTGCCCATGGCAGCCCGGATTGGCCACAAACAGGGGCTGCTGCTGAAACAGCCTCTGCCTGCAGCAGCCGGGGCTGGCCACAGACAGGGGCTACTGCTGGAGCAGCCTCTTCCCGTGGCTAACCCAGGCCATTACAGACAGAGGTTGCTTTGTGGCGGCAGCCTATATTTTGCAGGGGGTCCCAGCTTCCTGTTGGAAGCCCCATGGACAGGGCTGCTGAATCCAGAGTGAGCCAGGACTGAGCAAACCTGGCTCTTACTATATTTAAACTGAAGAGCCACAGCAGCCTTTCCTTATCGACTACACGATTAGTGGATTTCCTACCTCTTAACATCCTTAGCCTGAAGTAAGAGGTGAGAGTCCATGTCTTCTGTGCTCTCATGGACTTTCCAGTTGGATCCAAGCAGGAAGGAAGAGGAAGATGCTAGATTTGAATGTAGAGGTGAGAAGAACTCAACCTGCACTGTGTGCAGAAAGAAGAAAATTGGGATTTGGATGGAGGGTGAATATTGGGATTGGCAGGGCAAGGAACCTGAGAGGGCAGGGAGGAGTGAAGGGAGACTGGGACTGAGAACGACTGGCATGGGAGAGAGGCATGGGAGAAGGAGAGATAGATCTGATGAGGAGCCTTGGTACATAGGGACAACTGGGACTGGCAAACAGATTTGGAAAAGGTGCCTTGGAGAGAAAGGGTAATAATGAAATTGGACATGGCTCCTGGGTAGGAAAATTTGAACTACTAACATCAACTGGAAGCTGTGGTGGAGGAAAAGAGACCAATTAAATGAAGAGCTGGTAGAAGTGTGGAGGCTGGAACTGGGGCATGGGTTCTGAAGGTGACTGGGACCGGTATGATGAATCCAGAAGGGCAAGACTACCACTTGCTGGGCCAGGAGACACCTCAGGAGTGAAGACAGATTGGATAGCATAGGACATGAATGGGACTTATGATTAGGCTTGGAAAGATCAGATCACCATACACACGAATCAACAAAAAAACGTTTCCATTGGTAAGAATCCAAATGGTCAGGCAGTCAGAGAAATAAAAGTGCTACTTGAAAACTCAAGAGTTTGATTTAAGGATATTTATTTTATATAGTAGTGTTTATATAATATTTATTTTATATGTAGTATTGACAATTTGTATTTTAACTGTTATAAAGCTTAAGTTTTTGACTCTACTGTAATTAAATTGACTGTCTACTGTCATTAAATTATTGCTTGCCCCTGCTCCCTATAGTGTCCCACAATGGTGAAAATTTAGAGAGACAAAATCAGGCAAAAAAAAAAAAAAGTTACACATCAGTATCATTCTATCTATCTATTAGTCCTTTGGGCTCCTAATGGAACATAGGGCCTCTACGGTCATTCTCCATCTCTTGTGATCCTTGCATCTCTTGATTTGATCTCACCTTAAGCCAGCTGCTTTTACTTCATCCAGGAAGCTTCATCGCCATGTTTGTTTGGGACGTCCCCTTTTCCTCTTTCCCTTCGGATTCCATTCTAACTCCTGTCTCCCGATACATCCCTCACAGTCCTTACGCAGGATGTGGCCTGCCCATCGCCATTTTCTCTTAATCTGGGCCTCAATTGGTTTCTGATTTGTTTTGGTCCACAAGGTTTTGTTTGCATTCTACTGTACCACTTTAGCTGGAGACTGTGTCTAAGGCATTTATTGACAAATGTCTGAATTCTCTTAGTGTTGCTTTGGACAACGCGCCATGCCTCCGAGCAGTACAGCAGCATTGATTTCACATTGGAAGTGAAAATGCGTAGTTTGGTTCTTATTGAAATGGCTCTTGTACCCCAGACTGGTCATAGTATGGCGAAGGCCTTTCATATTCTCGCACTGATGTCCTCTTCAGTTCCCCCATTCTTGCTGATAATACTCCCCAAGTATACAAACTGGTCAACCTCTTGCACTGCTTTTCCTTCGATTGTAATTTTACCTTCCTGTCTATTGTTAATGCGCATCAACTTGGTCTTCTCTTGACTAATCTTGAGGCCCACTTGCTCAGCTGTTTCCTGTAGGGCATCCGTCTTCTCTTGCACATGCTCTAATTTATCTGCAAGCAGGGCTAAGTCATCTGCAAACTCTAGATCTTCAAGTTTCTTAGTCTGAGTCCATTGGAGTCCCCTTCCTAAGTTGGCATATGCTGTTTTTGTGACCCAGTCTAAGACAATTAGGAAGAGTAATGGAGAAAGAAGGCAGTCTTGGTGCACACCTGTCGTGACCTGGGATTTTTCCGATAATTTTCCATCATGGATGACTTGGCAGGAGTATTCTTCATACAGTTTCTTGATGATGGTAATCAGTTTGCCTGGAACTCCATAATGTTGCATTATGGTCCAGATGGACTGCCTGTCCACACGGTTGAAGGCTTTCATAAAGTCTATGAAGGGGATGTAGAGTGGTGCTTGCCATTCAATGCATTGTTCTACCATGATCTGAAGTGTTACTGTGCAAGATCGTCCTCTCCTAAAACCTGCCTGTTCTTCTCGTAGTTTGTGGTCTATGGCACAGTACCATTGGTTGAAATTAAATATAACTAGAATTCTGCCAAGCCTAATTATGATACCATCCATCTTTACTTACATGATCACATCTCCTTCCTCTCACCTTCCTATCCATAGAACTCTATCATTCAGTGTACTGGGTGACTGAGCAGGTATTTACTTAATGAGCAGGTATTTACTGTTTTGTTTTCTCCTTGTTGCTCAGCATGTTGCTTCAGACCTTATTTACTGCACACTATACAAACCCTGCTCTAAAGACAGAATTAACAACTTTTTCCATGAACTTTTTTTGTGGCACTCATCACATAGTACCTGAGTATTGCACAATCATTAATACATTTATTTTTTGCAACACCTCTATAAGATGAAAGTTAGTATCCGCATTCTACAGATGAGAACTGAGGCACACAAAGATTATAGTCAAAAGTATCCACTAATTTTAGGTGCCCAAATTTGAGACAGATAGGCCCTGATTTTTCAGTGTAGTTAAAATTAATATGTTTAAAGCATAGCTTCTTTTTACTTCAGTTGCTCAAGTTTTTTGGAAGATCAGACCCCACGGTTTCAAGTCAGGCACCCAGAACATGAGGCACACTGTACGCACAGTTAGGGACCACCTGGGAAAAGAATGGTTTAACTTGCCAAGCATCACATTGGAACTCTTTGGCAAAGGGCAGGGACAGAATCCAGTTCTTCAGGGTAGCAATCAACTGCCCTAACCACAATACCATCCCCTCTCACTTTCTTGTCCTTCTGTGTCATTTGTTTCCCTATTTCAAACTTCTGTAACAAATACAGCAGGACTCCTACTCTCTTTCACTAGGCAGCCCTGCTTCATCTCCAAAGCACTATCTTGTGCACTGAATGAGGCAGGAGTCCCATGAAAAAAATACCTATTTGATCATGTATTAAAAACTGTACCATATTACATATCCACAAGAGCACTGTTAATTCCAGTATTTTCTAAACGGCGAGTGCTTGCTTTTACAACCTTAATATTAGTCTTTTAACATAGTTTGTGTGCAGTAAACAATTATGTTCACAGGATAACTTGGGCCTTTTGTCTTACAGTAAATGATGATGGGGGGGCATATTTGTGGATTGCACATAGAGGGTATCAGGTAAAACTGTGGTATCTTGATGATGGGCAACAGGTTGGGGCAGAGGTTTTTGGTCTTTCCATGAAATATAAGAGACAAGATGTAGGTTGGGCATGTGGCTTCTATGTAGTGAATGAATTGGTACAGTATGGTAAGTATGGGATAGTACATGTGAATACTGGGAAAACAGGTGAAAGGCTGTCCTGTTAATATGAGCGGTTGAGGAGCCAGAGATGGGAGGGTAGAGTTTGTTGTTTGGACCACTTTTACTGTGCAATTCCAAATGTTTGTGAGGAGTTTTAAAATGCAACCTACAATTTTTCTCCCCCATTCTTTTTTTTTTTTTTTTTTTTTTTTTAATTACATTCTCTCCCACCTAAGTTATTAAATTTGGACTGCAAACAATATTGGATAGAGGTTTTTCTTTATTTGTTTGAGGTAATCAGTGAATCATCTAACACAATGGTTCTCAGCCTTTCTACATGGTCGTTCCCCATTCAGGAGTCTAATTTGTCTTGTGTACCCCAAGTTTCACCTCACTTAACTACTTATGTAAAAAATTGTTAAAATATGTCACAGCACAATATTATTGAAAAATTGCTTACCTTTTCATTTTTAACATACAATTCTAAAATAAATCAACTGAAATATAAATATTATGATTGCATGTCAGTGTATAATATAAAAGCAGAATAAAGAAATAATTGCATAAAATTTTAGCTTGTACTGACTTTTTGCTAGTGCTTTTTATGTAGCCTTTTGTAAAACTAGGCAAATGTCTAGTTGAAGACCTCCGTGTACTCTTGAGAACCACTGATCTAGCACAACTTTAGGCATTATAAAATAGAAAGCATTCATAATCTTAACTCAAATTTAAGAATGCTATTTTTTTAAATAAACATTAAAATTAAGGTCATAATCCTGCAAAGTAATATGCCTGAGCAGAATGCTATCCCTGTATAAAACCCTTTGATTTCAATGAGGATCCACTCGTGCATACAGAAAGCCACATCAAAACTATAATTTTATCTGCCTCCAAGGATGAGATTAGAAGAAACCAGAAAGCTAACTCCACTATCAGTCCCATATTGTTGCATTTATCTGCCTGTTTCAGAGTTTAGAAATATTTCTTCATGCCCAACTCTATTCCTTGAGAAAGGGATACTCTACACATCCAACTTTTAAATCTGGAAAGCCCCAAGGCACTAATCCAACAATGTGTTGTACATGTACAGACCCTTGCGCAATGCGCAATACATTGCAGAATTAAGGCCTTAATGAGTATTTGTCTTGTAGCAAACATAAGACAACCATAAGTTGCGTGGGCAGAACTGAATTGTCATACTTTCCTAAATTGCAACAAACATACATTTCCATTTTTAATTATTAAATGACAGGAGTGAAATCCTAAATATTACTTCAAAGAATATCTATTCATCTCTTACCTCCACAGCAAATGATAGCAGCCACAAAAAGGGATATGTCACTATCATCCAGCTCCAGTGCATTGAATTTCATTGCAAAATCAAACTTCGGCTCCATAATATCACAAAATGGCTTTCTTAGGCTTTTTAGGAACTCCCGAGTTATAAAGCCATTTCCATAGGCTACCAGCATCCCATCTTTGTTCATGACAGAAGCTAGCATGGCAAAAATGGCTTCATAAACGCCATATTTTAACAGAGTCACCTGATCATTCAAATCAAGATTTGAGAAGCCAGGGATAGATTTGGCAAATTCAGTAAGTTCTGTTACAGTCTCTACAGATGTACACTGGCAACAATGGAAGATTCGTACTTCTGCTTCCTTGTTCTGGATTCCATTGGCTACCAGCTTTGCCACCAGAGTCTTCTCTGCCATACACAGCGTTTCCATGTCATGTATAACAAATGGCTACAGAAAAAGGTACCAGTTAGTCCATTTAAACTAAATATTTTGAAGAATATTTAATTCCCACACTGATCAGACATTAGTAAAGATAAGGACCAGACTAGCATTTCTTATTTGGCATTTATGCAGCTCACATCCTATGATGATTGGGGGAAACTGTACAACTTATATATTCTGGTTGAAATTGTCAAGTTGTTCCTAGGAAAACACTATCATTGAATGTTTCTTTGTCTACGTTCATCCAACTATTGTTGATGAGCTTATCTGCACAACTCTCCTAGAGCTAGGTCTACATTTAAAACTTGGATTGACATAGCTATGGCACTCAGCGGTGTAAAAAAACCCACATTGTTGAGCACTACAGTTACACCAGCCTCATTTTTGGTGTAATCACAGCAATGCTGAAGGAATATCTCTGTTGGCCTAGCTACCATTACTCAGGGAATGGAGTTCCTACAGTAATCAAAAACTTCCTTCTGTCAGTGTAGCCTGCCACACCGCTATAGCACAGCCATTGCCCCAAGAGAGCAGAGCAGCTAACCTTAAAGACTGTACTCTGGTTAATAGGTACGTTACGGAGGTTGGCTGGAGTGAGGACAAGTCATTTCCTCCAGCTCTTCTGTAAGAGAAACATATGAACTTGAGACACTTACAGAACAAACTAATAAGTTCTGGGTTGGAGACAAGGAAAGTTCAGGTATGCTTTCATAATGGGAGGGCGGAGAATTAAGCTATGGGATCTGCCAAGATTAGAGAAAGCAAGTGATTTAGGGAGAGAAAGGCTCATCAGAAGTCAAGCCATAAGCTGCATCGGAGGATCTTGGACATCCCTAGAGTATTCTGACTCCAGTCCAAAGAACTCTCTGGAGTGACAAGAAAAATGCTGCAGGGAAATGTGTGAAGGATGTTTTATTTTAATATAGATCTATGTATGTCTTATGCAGTTAAATAAAGAGCAATGGTGACTTGGAATTCTTTGCAAAAATCTGCATGTGTGCTATGTACTGCCCCTCTCATCTACTCTTCAAAAGTGTTAACCTATTGATCCAAAACACCCACATGGTTGCAGTTCTGGGATAGTGTGTGTTAAAGTATGGGACACGAGACGGGTAAGAAGTGCTCCCCGTCCCCTTCCAGTGGCTGGGCAGGTGGACTACAAGGTCTGTTCTATGGAGGAAGTGCTAGAAAAAGGGTCTGTACTGCAAAAGCGTTCCTGGGACGACTCTGTTCAGGCTCTGATTGCTTAAAGCACATGGAATCCAGTTGCTGAATCCTTCACAGCAATATGTTTAGTAGTCAAGAGAAGGCATCTGACGAGATCTGTGGCACATCCCATTCACCTCAGCGGGATATTAGGTATATGAGCACTAAAGACTGCATGGCTTGACTAAGCTGGACGCTTTCAGTACTTTAAATATAGGTTGGCACTTCACATATTTACATAGTCCTCTTACAAGTATTAGAGGAATTGAACTTTTGTACTGTTCTTGTACTTTGTTGTTGGATTATTTATTTTTAATTACATCTGTGCAACTGATCTGCACGAGCTCTAACTCTTATTCCTATTTAAGGTTAGTGCTAGATTTCTACTGTCCTGAAAACCATTATCTGTAATACGCATCTCACAAAGTAATAAAACTATTCAGTATTAAGCAAGAACTTTCTTCATTAAACAAGGTAAAACAAAATTCACTTTCAGAATGTGATCTGAAGAAGTGGGTCTGCCCCATGAAAGCTCATCACCTAAAACTATCTCGTTAGTCTTTAAAGTGATACATAATTTTTTCCCTTTTTCCCCCCCTTTTGTTTTACCAAGATCAGACTAACATAGCTACCTCTCTGTTACTTTTCATTAAACAAGGATACTCTTAATAAAGGAATCTGCGCTACTGCGAAGTGAGATGATTCCTTCATAAATTTAATTAAAATCTACAATTTCTTAAACAGAGTTATCAGAGTTCAGGAAAACGATAACCAGACTACAAAGCCTCAAAATATTTTTGTAGAGCAAGAATTAAAAAAAAGGTATCCATTAAGAAAAACTTGGTCCATGAAGTCAATGAAGTTGACATCCGTTATACATTTGATTCCTTAAGTTAATCAAAATATTTCCCATCTAAGGTAAGTAAACTATTGGGTGAAGTCCTTATTTAGTTCTCCTTCAGGCAAAACTGACTCCTTGTAATCAGTGAGTTTTACTTGAGTAAGGAGTTCAAGATTTAACAGAGCGAACAGGTTAAATCTCTATTTCGATAACAGCACATTTTTATGAGTCCGTGACATCTGATTGGAACTTGTACATCTTTCAACTGCTTATAGGAGCTACATTCTGCAACATTTCAGTATTTCTAAATATCATGCCTTCATGGAGGGGAGCAATAAAAAACCCAAGTTTCTAAACCATTTAAAAGGTTTAGCCTATTTTTAAAAAAATCCTGTGGGCCACTGGAATTTAACACCTTTTCAGTACAAAAGGCTGTTCTTTGAATTCGTATGTGTGAGGTACATTGCCAAATGCATCTTGGCACCCAAAGTTAACATTGATACCTTGTCACTAGGTAAAAAGCTTGTAATTTCTGAAAATGAGCTTCAGTTGTGCCAAGAAAAAATGGTTACTCACCCCATGCAGTAACTCTGATTCTTTGAGATGTCTGTCCTTCTGTGTGCTCCACTTTAGGTGTGCTAGGGTCACATGCCTTTGATTGGCGATTTCTCATGGTTTGGCCCATGCATCTGTCTTACATAGGGCAGTTTGCCCATACAGTGCTCAGTTCCTTCTCTATTGTGAAGCCCCATGGCTGAGAACTCTGAAGCAGAGGGGATGGAGAATGGGCAACCTTGCACCAGTAGGACATAGGTGTGTGTGCTTGCCACATGCACTGGTGCCAGAAGATTTTCCCTAAGTAGTACTTGTAGGGGCCCAGGTTTCAGTGCCCCCTGGAGTGGTACACATATGACATGTTATATAGGGGTGCTCCCTGGCTCCTCCTGCCTCAGTCTCTTCTTGCCAGAAACTCCAACAGAGGGGAAGAGGGTGGGAAGTTGAATGGTCATGAGCAACACATCTCAAAGAACACAAGTTATGGAAAAAGGTAACTGTCTTTTCTTCTTTCAGTGCTTGCTTGTGTCCATTCAACATAGGTGACTGCAAGCAGTATCTACAGAGCTGGGTAGGAGCTTATGGGCATGCTCTGCCAAACGCAGTGTCATCTCTGGTGTGCTGCGTAAAAGAATAAGGAGACATGGAAGTATGTACTGACAAACACGTTGCTGCACAGCAGATGTCCTGGATTGGGACATCATCAAGAAAGACCTGCAAAGAGGCTCAAGCCCTAGTCAAGTGGGCCCTGACTAATATGGGAGGCTGAGCCCCTGTCAACTAAGGATATTAAAAGGCGGACAATTGGGTAATCGTGTAGTCAATACAATTTGTATCAACTACACAATGAGTTGATTAGGGAAGGTACTCAGAAGGAGTTACCCCCACTGCAACTCTGCAGTTTAAATGCAGCAAGAGCTGGATGCACTGGGTCCAGCAGCTGCTGCTGATGGAACAGCCTCTGTTCGTGGTGGCTGAGGCTGGCTGCAGACAGGGGCTGCTTTACTGCAGCAGCTCCTGTCTGTGGGTGGTCTCAACTTCCCACAGGGATCTCCCCCCCCCAAGACAGGGGCTGCTGCCGGAGCAGTCTCCTTTGGCCCCACTCCTCACTGCTGCCTCTGATTTAAGCCGGCTCCCCCAGCACTGGCTCTTGCTTCCCCCCCCTTGCTGCCTGTGATAGAGGCAGCAAGGCTGGAGGGGAAAATGTGAGGAGTTGACTTGACTACCTGATAAGCCTTGGCTTAATCAACTACTCTTATATCCCTACTGTCAACTCATGATCCACTTGGAGAGCTGCTGGGAAGAGATCTGTGAACCCTACATATGATCAGCACAGGCCACGAAGAGCTGCATGGAATTTGCAGAAAGGTCTTGTTCTCTCCAAGTAGAAAGCCAGTGCTCTCCTGACGTCTAGAGCATGAAGACGCCTCTCCTAGTTATGTGTGTGAGGCTTAGGTAAGAAGACTGGCAGGAAAACATCTTACCCCAGGTGAAAAACGGAGTCTACCTTAGGGAGGAAGACTGGATAAGGTCTAAGCTGGATCTTGTCATTGAATAGGCAGGTGTATGGAAGCTCGGAGGTTAGCGCATGGAGCTCAGACACCCTTCTAGCCGATGTAATTGCCACCAGAAAGGCAACCTTGAATGAAAAGAAGTGAAAGGGGACATGAGGGGAGAGGCTCAAAAGGAGAGCATAGGAGCCGTGCCAAGACCAGATTTAGGTCCCACTGTGAGAGCGGAGCTCAGGTTTGTGGAAAAAGCCTTTCCAGACCCTTCAGAAATTGGGATGTGATCTCATAGGAAAAGACAGAGCACTCTGAACAGATTGATGAAATGCAGAAATGGCGGTGAGGTGAACCCTGAGAGGAACCAAGCAGTAAGGTGAAGAGGCCAGGGGTCCGGGTGCAGGAGATGACCATGGTCCTGGGTCAGCAGGTCCTGATGGACAGGCAACGGATGGAGGGCGCAGGACAGCAGGCTCCTGAGAGTACTGAACTAGTTCTGGCGGGGCCAGGCAGGCATAATAAGGATCACCCATGCCCTATCCTGTTTGATTTTCTGGAGGATTCTGCTGATGAGGGGAAACAGAGGGAAGGCATAGAGGAAACCCTCCGACCATGGGAATAGAAGCATCCTGCATGGAGCCCTCCTTATGACAGAGCCTGCAGCAGAACCTGAGGCACTTCACATTCTCTCTCGTTGCAAAGAGGCCCACTAATCCACTCTTGGAAGAGAGAGGAAGCGACATCTGGGTGGGTGTACACATACATGGTCAGAGGAGAACTCCCTGTTGAGGTGGTCTGGGACCATGTTCCGCACTCTGAGGAGGTAATGGGCCTCCAATGAGATGCTGTGGAAGGCACAGAATTCCCACAGACATAGTGCTTCTTTACAGAGCGCTGGAGATTGGGCTCCTCCCTGTCTATTGATATAGTACATGGTGGCCATATTGTCGGTGAGGACCCGAACCACAGTGGCTGAGAGGTGGGGTAGAAACACCTCACATGTTCCTGACCGCCCAGAGCTCTTCCACATTTATATGGAGGGTCTTCTCTGTAGGAAACCACTCTCCTTGAGTCCAGAGAGTACTCATGTGGGCACCCTATTTGCAATCTGAGGTGTCAACTACTAACTCCCTTGTGTGCCACAGCTGGTGAAAGGGTACATCAGACAGAACATATTCTCTCATGGCCTACAAACACAGGGATTTCAGGACATGAGCCTGGACTGTCACCATCCTTTCTAGCGAGTGCCAGGCTGGCTTGTACACAGATGTTAGCCACAGCTACTGTGGGTGCATCCTGAGCTTAGCGAGAGGCACGACATATGTGCAGGCTACCATGTGTCTAAGAATCTGAAGACATATTTGTGCCATCGTCATGGGTGTCAGAGCACAGTGACGGATAAGGGCCAACAAGGCCTGAAAGCTTTCTTGAGGAAGCAGTGCCCTGGCCTCGGTGGAGTCCAGCATTATGCCAATGAATTCGATCCTTTCGGTTAGTACCAACAGAAGCCTGAGCTGGTGGCAGGTAACAAGTAGGAGAGCTACATCCTGCTGCACCTTGAGCCTCATGGGACTCCCTGATGAGCCAGTCATCCAGTCAAGGATACACCTCAACTTTTTGGCGCCTTAGGTATGCTGCTACAAACAATTTACACCTCGTAAAAATCCCGGAAGCTGTCACCAGGCCAAATGGGACAGCAAATTGGTAGTGATTCAGGCCTATCTTGAAACAGAGGAAGTGCCTGTGTCAGATGTGGAAATATGCATCTTTGAAATCAAGGGTGGCATACCAGTCCCTGGGATCCAGGTCTGGGATAATGGAGGCCAAGAAAACCATGTGGAACTTGAGGCAGACCAGATATTTTTTTCAGGCTGTGGAAATCTGAGGCTGATCCTTGGCTTTTTTTTGGGGGGGGGGGAAGAATCACAAAAGAATGTGTATAAAAACCCCGGTTCTCAAAACAGGGTGGTATCCTTCCCCAGCTACCACTCAGAGCAACTGAACCAGCTCCTGCTTGAGGAGGTACTCATGAGAAGGATCCCTAAAGAGGGATGGGGAATGTGGATGGGAAGAAAAATGGGAGTGTGTAGCGATGCTGGATTGTGGCTAAGACCCAGAAGTCCGATGTAACGTCCCTCCAGGCAGGAAGAAGGGATGAAAATGGAATGAAAACAAATGGGGAGAATCCAGTGAGTCTGGTATGTTGTCCTCGGGTGCACCCTCAAAAGACTCACTTGACCAGTGGTTTAGATTGGCTGGAGGCAAACTGAGGGCAACAACCCTCCTTTTTGTGGAAGGGCTTCAGACGGCATGGGGCGGGAATAGGGTTCGTTTGACAGAGGGGTGCCTCTGAACTTTTGAACCCCCCCCCCCCCAGGACATACAACCTTGAAGTCTTTAATGTGGCATGGGAGTCCTTAAGAACATGTAATTTGGTGTCCATTTGTTCCACAAACAGAGCACTAGTGTCAAAAGGGAGGTCTTGGATGGAGTTTTGCACCTCCTGGAAGAGACCTGAAAGGAGCAGGTGATGAGTAGGAGAGCTACATCCTGCTGCACCTTGAGCCTTGTGGGACCCCTGATGAGCCAGTCATGCAGGCAAGGATACCAGTGTATCAATATGGCAGATGCCATGGAGCGAGCCGCTGATTCTGCCACTTGCAGTGCCATCATAGCTATGGAGAAACCTTTCTTCTCCATGAGGGCCTTAAACTCCTTTCTGGCACCTTCTCAGCGGAAGGCCTCAAACTTTGTCATTGCCTGCCACATACTAATGTTGTAGCAGGCAAAGATTGTCTGATGGTTCACTATCCTAAGCTGGACGCTCACTGAGGAATAAAGCTTACGTCCAAACAAAACTAAACGTTTCGCATCTTTATTCTTTGGGGTGGGAGCAGGCTGGCCCTGGAATTCCCTATGGTTGGCCGATTCCACAACCAGGGAATTAGGGGTGGATAAGTGTAGAAGTACTCATAGTCCTTAGCAGGCACAAAGTATTTCTTCTCAGCCCTTTTTGATATCAGGGAGATGGATGCAGGGGTCTGCCAAAGGGTCTTAACTATTTTGGCTACTCCCTCATGCAGTGGTAGGGCCACTCTCGCAGGCACTGCATGTCCCAGAACCCCAAACAAGGAGTCTGAGGTCTCTTGTACCTCTTATACCTGAGAGTCCATACTGCCTGCAACCCTCTTTAAGAGGTCCTGGTGGATTTTCATAGCATCCAGTGTGACCATTGGTAGGGATGCCACTATTGTCTCATCTGGCAATGAGGACTAGGAAGCCTAGGCCAACTGGCCCTCCTCAGCTGAGGCCTGCTGGTCACATACTGACTTCTCCACCTGAGGAGTAACAGAACTGACCCAATGACACTCCGGCAACTGAGCAGGTGACCTGGGGCTGAACGGGGAAACCTCAGTGGGTCCATGGGCACCACTGGGTCTGCCACTGCATCTGGGGCTATGGCGTGCCCTGCAAAGGCACCCACGGTACCAACTGGTGTGGTATCGCAGTATGAAGGTCTGTGCCAGAGGAACGGAGCCAGTGTCCGATGAGATGCTCTGCAAGCAAATGAGGACTGAAGCCCAACATGGGGAACATGTGGCACACTCTCTGGTACCGGAACTCTGCAACCAACTGATCTCAAGGACCAAGAGGAATAGCCAAGTCAATGAGAAACACGATGCTCGGGCGACCTTCTCCTACTCTGCGGTGATCGGCAGCGGGAAGGTGAACATCCGAGAAGTTGCGCAGGACCAATAGGTTGTGCTGTGACACCTAATATAGCTTAGTGCCAGTGAGTAACTACAACACTATGAGCACTGGGGAAACATCCTTTGAGTGGTGAGGAGTATAAGAGGATTGACTCTCCCTGTGATGCCGCTGTTGCCAGGGTGCACGTGCCTCTGTAAGTTTGCACTCCGACACCAAAGACCTAGCATCCTGGTCTGGTTTGTCCCTTACTGACCATACCTGGCTGAGGAGTGCTCTCCCTTCTGGTTGTGGGGGAAGGCGAAACATGTAGTACTCGGCAACTGAAGGGCAAATGGCGGCTTCCCTCTATGCCGAGGCCCGACTGGTGCCATAGTACCAGGATGGATAGAATGTCCTGGGCTGCCTGGAAAGCCTCCAGCATGGAAGGGACTTGAATGTCTGATACAGGGGATGGTGATTTGGCTGGTGAACCTGGCGCAATCTGGAGTACCTTGTCCTGAGGCCTATCTTCCATATCAGGGGTGGCCAACCTAAACCTGAGAAGGAGCCAGAATTTACCAATGCACATTGCTAAAGAGCAACAGTTATAAGTCACCAGCCCCGATCATCTCCCCACCACCACTTTCAGTGCATCCCGCCCACAGTCAGCTCCACGGGTCAGTGCCTCCTCCTCCTTTTCCTCTTGCCCACTGTGATCAGCTTTCTCTCAGTGGGAGACACTGGAGGGGGGGAAGCATAGGTATGACAGGCTCAGTGGAGAGGGTAGGAAGTGGCAGGATCCTAGGGGGGAAAGGATGGAGGGGGACAGTGCCTAGGGCAGAGCTGGGGGTTGAACAGTGAGCACCCTCCTGCCCAATGGAAAGTTGGCACCTGTAGCTCTAGCCCTGGATTTGGTACCTATGAAAGGAGCCGCATATTAACTTCTGAAGAGCTATATGTGGCTTTGGAGCCACAGGTTGGCCACCCCTTCTCCATCTGATCCCCTTTCTTCCCTTTTCCTTTCGAGGGCCTGGGGACTTCTCTGGTCGGCTTGCTTGCTTGGCTGGAGCCAGAGACAGAGACCAGAGTTATGTTGCTGGCACTGGGGCAGCACTCCTCACTGATGTACTGGTGCTCGGTGCTGAGTCTGAATGCTGGTCCTGGGGAGCGAGCACTGACTCCACGAGCAGCAGATTTAGATAGATTACTGAGTTCTTTATGGTTCTTGGACAAAAGGCTCTGCAGATACCGCACTTCTCCAAGATGTGAGCTTCTCCCAGACAGCAAAGGCAGTCAGCATGTGGGTCACTGACTGGCATAGGCTTATGGCAAGCAGTGGAGGCTTTAAAGCCAGGGGACCTGGGTATTCCCTGTCCCTGAGCTAAGCCCCTAAAGGTGACTAACAAAGTGCTAAGTAGAACTATTTAACTAAGGGAGATAATTTTTCCAATTGTATTGTAGTATAGTTAAGGTGCAGCCAAGGCTGGAGCACACTGCTCCTAACAAGCAACAAGAAGGAACTGAGCAGGGAGGGGCCTGGGAGCACTCTATACTGTGCAGCATATGCTCACCACTCCAGATGACATTGAGACCCAGGCCCCTACTGGTCTTGCTTAGAGAAAATCTTCCGGCGCCCGTACATGTGGTGAACACACACACCTATATTGAATAGACATGAACAACCACTTGAAGAGCCTATGTTACAGGAGGCAGGGTACCCCAGCCATGAGGGGACACTCAAGAGGTGATCAACCCTATTTTGCTGCTCTCCATCTAGCAGTTTATTGTGATTTTTCATTTGTAAGTTAACTTTGTTTTCTAAAGTTTCCCATTATATTGATCTTGTACATCAAAGACCAGATTTACTACAGATACTTCTTTTGCATATTTCATGTCTCCCACATAGTAGTAACCCTAAAAGATTTAAGAATTCTACAGTTCATTGCATTACTATCAATACATTTTAGCTCTACAATAAAATTAAAGCAAAAACACCTACTGGGTTATTATTGGTTTTCCCTGCAAGAATGACTCTGGCTTTGACCTTGTTCATATTGAAGTTTTTCAGATAGGCCTCATATATTCCCTTGGCAAGAGATTTAAGATCTGCCATTTCTGAATCTTCCACATCTTGTTCACCTGTTAGAATTTCTGCTTTCAACTTTGCCTTCTCAGACCTTGGCATTCGTCCAAAACGGATTGCTAGTAGAAAGACAATTATGAAACAAATACATAAATTCTACGTAAGTCCATACAATTTTTCCTGTCTGAATACAGCATACAGACATCTATCTAGAAAGAGTTTGACTAGAAGCAGAACTTGCTGACTCAAAAAAGCCATGAATTAAATAAGACATCCCACATAATTACTGCCTAATTATTAAATCACCAATCTTCAATGAGGATAATCGAATGTCATGCTTCAGAGCATAAACTGATAACTGCAGTAGTTCAGAATTAATGCACTCTGCTGTATGCAGAGGGGAAAGGGCAATGTACTACTAACTGTTTGCCTTCAGCTGAAGCACCCTATTCTAGTCATAGCTGTTGGCAAGAGACTAAACCAAACTAGATGTTTATTTAATGATTAAACACTTGTTGTGAAAGAGTGGAAAACAGCTAGGTCACAAAAAATAATTTAGAACACTCAGATCTAGTACTACCTAAAATTACTAAATGCACTATATTTCATATAATATTAAGGACAGTTACAGGCATGAACTCTAATACGTGATGCTTTTAGTGACCTTTCATTTTGTTGATCAAATTCAATTACACATTACAGGGAAGTCTCACAAACATGCATTCTTAAGCTAGCCTTCTATTTTTTTCCTCGTTCCCAGTCAACCAGTCTCTTCTACATGTGGGTGTGGGTGTGGGTGTGGGTGTGGGTGTGGGTGTGGGTGTGGGTGTAATGTCCTTGAAAATTTGCCCAGACACTATGCACCTAAACCCTAATCACTCCAGAACAGACAAAAAAAAAAAAAAAGTGGAACATAAACAAACAAATCCCACTAATAAGGCCTTGATCTGTACTGAGAACAAAATCCAGCATACATGCATTCTCAATACAGGATTAGGGCCTCGTTCTAATACGCTGTAAAAACTTGGGACTCAGCCCCGTAACACTTCCTCACATGAGTAACTGTGGAACAACTCATCTGAATAAAGTAATTCACAAGCCTGCTTCAGGAACCAGGAACAAATTAAGGGAATTCTTACCTACCATTATGTGACATTCCAACTGAAAGGCACTTTTGAAAACGACAGTATTGGCACTTGTTACGATTTTTTTTCTGAATTTTGCAGGTACGATCACATTTATCATAGGTGAGTTTAAGTCGAATTGTTCTCCTAAAAAATTCCTGAAAAAAATTGAAAACATTATTGTAAAAAAAAAAAAAAAAAAAAAAAAAAAAGTGAGCTAATGGAAGTCTTCCAATAAACATTGATCTTACAGCTACGTTTTCTCTTTTCTTTGTTTATTGTCTTATTTTTCCACAGTTGAAACACAGAAAAATTAAAGGTAAAGATTTTGATTATTTTATCTAGATAAACAAATATGATGTGTCACAGGAAAAATGGGGACAAGGTAGGGAAGGTAACCTTAAGCCCCCTTTCTAATTCCTGATCCATTTCTGGCTGGGAGGTCAACATGGCCCTTAAAAGATGCTCTGATATTACGTTAAGGATCAAGGTGAACAACAACCAGGCACTCTGCCCTGCATTCTCTTGTTCTAGTATATACCTCCCCAGTTACCCTCTCCCCATCAGAGGGAATCCTCTTCTGCCATACATGTACATGCCCGCACACACACACATATCTGCAATAGATATGACACATCTTCTATGTTAAACAGCAGAAAGAATTGGGGAGGTGGAGGAAGGTGCAAAAGTGTACAGAATGAACAAAGGACATGCACATGAGCATCAGAGAAAAAGCCTAAAATGATCTTAGTAAGTTGTTCTGAGCGACACTGCAATGAAATACTATCTCTACTGTGACAAAGCTCTGGCCTTGCCACAGGTATCATTCACTTCTGGGCAAATAGCGTTTGCCTCAGAGGCTCTCTGTGACCCTCCACATAGCCTCTTGCCTTTTACTAGAGGAAAGAGTCACAGCCTTCCTAGCCATGCTCAGCCAGTCAAACAGGTTTGGGGTGAATCCCTCATTAGTACCAAACTCTCCCTTCAGGGAATTGCCTCCATAGTGGTACAGGGAAGGTTGGCCTGCCCTCTGCTCCAGGCCTGCCCTCTGCTCCAGGTTCCAGCCCAGGGACCCTAATGGCACTGTCAGAAAATACATCTTCTACCTCCAAAGCTTCAGCTTTTCCCTGAGTCCCAACCAACTCCTCCTAGTACCTTCTTCCTGGTACCTCCACAGCACACTTCCTCACTCCCAGTCCTTAACTCCCCAGCCTTCTCTGAAGGGAAGCCTTTTAAAGCAGTCTCTGAATGGTTCTTAATGGGCTGCAGGTGAGCTAATTAGACTCTCTCTTTTGCTTTAAGCAGGCTCCTAATTGGTTCCACGTGTCTAATGTGATTGCTCTCCAGCAGACCCTGCTGTGGTCACTCAGAGAACAAAAAACTATTCATCCAGTTGCCTTTATATTTACCCTTCACCAAGCTACTGTGGCCAGCTGGTCTGGGTCTGTCACACTAAAAAACTGCTACTCAATGCTATGTCATAAGACACTTTTGATATGTGAAGCAAGATGTTGCAGTTCCAGCAATTCATGAAGTACCACATTTGATCATGAGCTAGTTCTCTTACTGCTAGCAGGAGTACAAATCTTCAGGTTTGAGTCTAAAATTATTCCAACAATTCAACAATATTAATCCCCAAATTCTACATCTGAACCTTATTATCTGAACCCAAGAAATTAAGGTGGATTTCCTGTAACATTTTGTGAAAGTTTTAAAATTGCTTCACTTTCTCAAATCCTGTTATGTGATGTAGACAAAATGCAAAACTAGACATAAAAAATAAAAACATAAATCCTTTATGGTCATCTATCAAAGGCTAATGATAAGCATGTTTGCCTTCAAGACCATATACTGGCTCCAAATTTAATAAGGAAGACACTGTACTAAAAGTCATTCAGGTAGGATGGGGTAATGATGAGCATTCATGATTTGTTCACGAGAAATATAATGGAAAATGATCAAATTCACGTGACTCCCATAGCATATTCTCAACACAAATGAAACACTAATGGAGCAATTTTGTAATCCCTTATAAATTATTTCAATCTCAAAAGATAACTAGTTCTTGTCAACTGCCTTTTCTTGAGGAAATTCTAGTATCAAATTATGATGCCAGACAAAAGTACTTCTTGAGAAGATCACGAGTGACTGTATTACTTAAAATTACATTTTATTTTTACAGTTAGACTGATTTTAATTGGGCATTTACAAAGCAACTATGTTTTTTCTTCAGATGAGCCTGTAAATAAAACAACATGGCATAGGCCATTAAAAAAATCAACTGTACCTTACAACCTTCACAAGCATGTACTCCATAATGGAAGCCTGAAGCTTTATCCCCACAAATTCTACATTCAATGTTTAATGCTCCACTGGATGATTCATCTATGCTACTTGGAACTGTGGCAACATTAATGGATGAGGGACTTGATGCTGGTGAAAGGGTGTCTAAAAGAAAAAGGAACACTTCATAAATTCTGTACTACTAAAATCAGTAGCCATTCTGTGCTACATTTCATCCACATAGGAAAGAGTTTATTTTAAAAGCCTGAAATAAAAAAATCATTAAAATGCACTATTCATTTAACAGCAACAAATCTGCTTGAAAAATAGCTCATGTAGCAATTCTAGTACTACCTTAACAGTGTAGCAAACAAATACAGGGTCTGTACTGCTAATGTCAATGATGATGCACACAATGCACACACAAAAGGAGATGAGAGAAACTAACTAAAGGAAGACACTGCTCAGCTAAGAGCCAGAGCCAAAGAAGTTGTAGTGATATTTCAACAACAGTTCAATAAGTACACTCTGTTTTAATAAGCACCAAACATTTTAGGTACATTCACAATTAATTTAAATGTACAGAAAAACTGGAATAATTTAGACAGTGATCCAAAAAGCATCAAACTAACGCTTTGAAATAATGAGTATTTTCTAAATCATGATTATTTCCTGTTTGCAAGGGAATTTATTCATTATAATTATCTACAGTTATCTATTTCTCAGATGTTTTATGACCATAAAACAAAATAATTTAAAAAATGGAAAAGTGGCATTGGCCTAACAGACTGGTCCTGCAACATGAAGCAAAGCCTATGGACCAGCTCCTCAAACTAATATCGCAATGCCCATCCTTTCTCTATGGTGACAATCAGCACTGCTAGTCATTACGTTTTCTGCCCAGGATACCTCTGCTACTATGGAAAGACAGCAACTCATGTTCCTGGTTAAAGCTCCCAAGTCAGCTGTGCATTTAAGCAAATGCTTATCTTTAAGTGAGTGTATAAAGTCGTGAAACAAGGCTTACAGGATCTGACAACAAAGGGATCTGGGGTCGGATGATCCCCGTCTAGACTACCGCGCTGTGCCGACAATCGGCTGATCGGCACAGCGTGGCGGCCATTTTGATGTAAATGAAGCGGCGATTATTTAAATTGCCGCTTCATTTCCCTTTGACGAGTACACTCATCTACAAGGCTCTGTCGACAGAGCCATGTAGTCTAGACACACCCCCAGTGATCCAGTTTTATGAGATCCTAGAAGACAGAGTCCCTTCTCTCAGAAATTCATCTCTATAGGATGTCTCTGCCCAACCTCATGCTTCTCTGCACCAATCCTGTACAATAGTGATATTGAGAAGGCAGCCTATGGACTTCCTGTGTGGCCCATCAATTCACCTTAAAATGTTTAGAATTAAATTCTCAAACATTTGCCGATGACTTCCTTAGTAAGCAACTTACTTACCCTGGGTAAGCTCTTGTACAAATTAAGAACCACTTCCCGAATCTTCAGTTCTTGCAAGAACATTGGCTACAACTGATGTAAGCTACCATCTATTCTTCATTAGTGATGGAAATAGAGTTTAAAAAGAGTGAGAGCAGGAGTAAATGTTGCAAAATTGAAAACAAAGCTTTTAACCTAAACTGGACAGTGGATTTTCTTATTATGCCACCTCATTTAGATGCATAACCTTTGGTTTAATATGCCAAACCACTGTATCCATTTGTAAAATCATCAATGTGAGACAACTTCAAATGAAAGCACAGTAACTTTACCACGTTCTATGTTCTTGGAAGTGTTGCAAGACATGACAAAACTGAAAATCTGAAGTTTTTGTATCACACTTCAAATGTCACTCACATTAATGACTGTACAGGAAAAGTAACAGCTACTTCTCTTTGGATAATGTTAGTACTAGCTAAAAAGAGGAAGTCCTTCCTGCATGCCGAACTTGTGAAGGAGTGTACGTTAGAAATGCTAGAGGAGCTTTTTGCCAGAGATAAAAACAAAGATGACATTGTGAACCATGTGATGCAAGTGCCCTGCTTGAATCCATAGTCATGTGGAGACTGGAGATAAACTTACGAGGATTGTTAGTCATCACTGCTTTCTGATTTAAAAAACACCAGACAAACATCTCTTGCGGTGGATAAATCAAGCAACTTAAGTGACAGAGCCCAGCTATTACTATTTGTTAGATTTTATGACAGTGAAATTTGAGGAAGAATTTTTATGCTTAATACCATTAGAAGCCTACAGAAAAGACCATTTTGGAAAAAAATTGTTCAGATCTTCAGAAAGCAAGCTTGCTTATTAGATAGAGGTCTCCCTATGACAGAGAAAGAAAAAGGCTTGGCCTTGCATTTGGCAGGGATACACTTCACTGCATCAGTCACCGGAATGTCCTGTGTGTTAAGTTGTCTGGGGACTTGGAAAAAAACCCAATAGATACTGTGATGAAATTATTGAACTACAAATGCTCAACTTGCAAAAGATCTTTAAAAAGATGTTGCTGCAAGTCATAAGACATTTCAGCCAAATATACTGACCTGTTGCAGCAAAATGAAGTTCACTGGTGAAGTAGGGAGCATGTATTAGAGAAGTTTTATGAGGTTCAAAAATAAATAGCTACAAGACCAATAAGGCTTGTGAGTTCCTGAAATTTTCTAAACGATGTTCCCTCTATATCATAGGTAGTTTTGTTTACAGGTCACTTGAATTCTCTCAACTTGCAGCTCCAATGCCATTTGTCAGGGACTTGCTTGAAAAAACCCCACCCCTTTCAAAAGAATCTCAAAACCTTTCAGGCAAATTGCGTGTGTTGTTGCTACAGATGAAACTTGGATGAAAACAATGCAAGAATTCCCAAACAATTAGATCATAAATTTAAAAATGTGATTTGAGGATTTAAAACTACAAAGGGCTTGATTTTATTTGTTCGTGATCCGTCTGTTGTGTCTACTGATGGACCTGCCCTTTTGAAACAAAGAACATTTTTGATTCAATTGATGAAGATGCCTTTCAAATAGAAGTTGTAAGACTCCAGAGCTCAGATGTCTTGATGGCAAAATTCAGAGAAGTGGGACTTTGTGATATCTGGACTCAATATGCAGACCAATTTCAGTATAGCCAGAATATAGCCATTATACATTTTAATGTTGTTCAGATCAATGTACTTCTGCAAATCTGGGATTTCTATCATAACTATTATAAAAAACCAACACCACTATCACTTGACAGATAAGCATCTTCCCCAATGCATACACCTTGTCCTGACTTCCTACAAACCACTCTTAACAAAACTTGCCAGAGACTGCAATGGCACCTCTCCTATTAGAGACTGCCACAAACGCAGGCAACAATGTTGACATACAAACTTCGTTAAAAGATAGAAACACTAATACTCATGTTCCAATCAATTTCGGTCTTTATTGACAGCTGACATTTTGTTTTTCTTCAATTCTGTCAACCTTCCACACAAATGGCTCACCTCATTATAAAGTTATTAAATCAGCTCATGGGTATATCTCAGCGTTTCCCAAACTATGGTCCGCGGCCCGGTACCCCCTAGCATAGCTAGGGGAAGGAGGAGAAGGGGAGGAGGGGAGAGTCGGCCACCAGAAGTAGCACTGGACAGGGGAATCGGGATGGGCTTTGGAGATTTGGGGCAGGGGGACCGGGAGATCGGGAAGAGGAATAGGGGAGAAGCAGCTGCCAGAAGCAGGGCTTGCCTGGGGCATCGGAGCTGGCTGGGAGATATTGGGGGGGCCAGCAGAAGCAGGGCTGCTGGGGGGCGCAAGGTCGGGGTAGGAGCTGGCCAGGGAAGATGGGGAGGCAGCAGCTGGAAGCAGGGCTGACGCGGGCAGCGGGGCTGGCTAAGGGAGATTGGGAGGAGAAGCGGGAGAGAACTGGCTGTCCGGGAGGGGGTTGGGGTAAGTGGGGCTGGCCAGAGGCGCAGCGGGGGGAGCAGGGGGGAGCAGGACTGACCCGGCCATATGTAGATCTCGGGGCGCTGCCCCCCGCAAAGCACGAGTGAGTCCGGCCTGGGGATTCTATTGTCCCCACCCCTCGAGTAGTTGCGAACTGGCTGGCTGGCAGACACCCATGCAGCCTGAGCACATTTAGCTGCCAGGCAGTTCGAAACTACAAACTGATACATCTAGTAATAATAAAACATACCTAATGAGAAAATACCAGACATGTTATATGTCTGGTATTTTCTCTGTTTGTTTTTTGTGTGTTTATATTTTTGGGCTGCAAAAAACAGTACTGGAAAAAAAGGGTTCCAACTAAAGTAAAAAGTTTGGGAAACCCTGGTCTAACCAGCTTTCTGTCGGTCTTATACTCCATTTATCCAATCCATATTCTTTAACTTGATGGCAAGAATATTGTGGGTGACCATATCAAAAGCTTTGCTAAAGCTGGCACTGGGGGCTTTGGGAGGACCAGAAACAACTTATTTGAATATTCATCATTTGATTAATGAATATGCAAATATGCAAATGAATGTTACCAGTCCTCCAAAAGTTCGTGAATGGATTTACTGGTTCCTGTGTCAAAAAGTTTGGGAACCCCGGTATATCTAATTGAGTATCACTGCTCTAGAACCTACACTCCAAACTTGAAATTTTCTGAAGGTAGAAAGACTTCTTATATATTGTAGTACACTATGATTTTGGAAGATAATGTATGAATGGGAAGATAATGGAGCAAGTAATTAAGGAAATCATCTGTAAACACTTGGAATGTGGCAAGGTGATAGGGACCAGCCAGCATGGATTTGTAAAGAACAAATCATGTCAAACCAATCTGATAGCTTTCTTTAATAGGATAACGAGTCTTGTGGATAAGGGAGAAGCGGTGGATGTGGTATACCTAGACTTTAGTAAGGCGTTTGATACGGTCTCGCATGATATTCTTATCAATAAACTAGGTAAATACAACTTAGATGGGGCTACTATAAGGTGGGTGCATAACTGGCTGGATAACCGTACTCAGAGAGTAGTTATTAATGGTTCACAATCCTGCTGGAAAGGCATAACAAGTGGGGTTCCGAGGGTCTGTTTTGGGACTGGCTCTGTTCAATATCTTCATCAACGATTTAGATATTGGTATAGAAAGCACGATTATTAAGTTTGCAGATGATACCAAGCTGGGAGGGGTTATACTAATCTGGAGGATAGGGTAATAATTCAAAATGACCTGGACAAATTGGAGAAATGGTCTGAGGTAAACAGGATGAAGTTTAATAAAGACAAATACAAAGTGCTCCACTTAGGAAGGGACAATCAGTTTCATACATAGAGAATGGGAAGCGACTGTCTGGGAAGGAGTATGGCAGAAAGGGATCTAGGGGTTATAGTGGACCACAAGCTAAATATGAGTCAGCAGTGTGATGCTGTTGCAAAGAAAGCAAACATGATTCTGGGATGCATTAAGAGGTGTGTTGTGAGCAAGACACGAGAAGTCATTCTTCCGCTCTACTCTGCGCTGGTTAGGCCTCAGTTGGAGTATTGTGTCCAGTTCTGGGCACCACATTTCAAGAAAGATGTGGAGAAATTGGAGAGGGTCCAGAGAAGAGCAATGAGAATGATTAAAGGTCTAGAGAACATGACCTATGAGGGAAGACTGAAGGAATTGGGTTTGTTTAGTTTAGAAAAGAGAAGATTGAGGGGACGATAGCAGTTTTAGATATCTAAAAGGGTGTCATAAGGAGGAGGGAGAAAACTTGTTCATCTTGGCCTCTGAGGATAGAATAAGAAGCAATGGGCTTAAACTGCAGCAAGGGAGGTTTAGGTTGGACATTAGAAAAAAGTTCCTAACTGTCAGGGTAGTCAGACACTGGAATAAACTGCCCAGGGAGGTTGTGGAATCTCCATCTCTGGAGATATTTAAGAGCAGGTTAGATAAATGTCTATCAGGGATGGTCTAGACAGTATTTGGTCCTGCCATGAGGGCAGGGGACTGGACTAGATGACCTCTCGAGGTCCCTTCCAGTCCTAGTATTCTATGATTCTATGATTTTACCAAATTCAGAGGGGTTTTATTTGAACAGATACATTAAAACAATTACACAGATATAGGTCAATGGATAGGTTAATAAAAGGCTGACTCAGAACTCTTGCCAGTTTGTGTTACCACAGTATTGACAATTCCAACAGCTTCAAAAATCATGACTCAGACTCCCCCCCCCAAAAAATAATATGATTAAAAAAACTAGATTATTTTTATTTGCTTTCTAGATTTTGAGACTCTGGGTTTATGTTTTCCTTCTTTTGTTTGCAACCAGGAAGGCTATGAGAAACCCCCACCCACAACTCACAGACTTTTAAAAATAATAAAAGCTGACATTCTCATCTAAGTACAAAACACCAACAGCTGATCCAAATATCACAAGACTTGCGATAAAATCATGATGAGGTGACAACACCATGTCACAAACTCAGTCCTGTTAAGTCTCTTGTTATGGCCAGGAGGATCCTATTTTTGATCTGCTTTATAAACTATTCCAGCATGGAATTTTCAGAGCTAACGAGATATTCTAAACTGCATCCATAGGCTATGGGCTATTTTTGTTAGGATTTCGATGGCAAATCGCTTTTGCTCTAGGTTATATCTCTGATCAGAGTCTACCAAGCCATCCAAATGACACTGGGTAACAGTCTTGTATCTCTCTCTCTTGCCACAGGAATGAGTATGCAGCAGCCCCAACCGCCACCCTCCAGTCAGAGAACAGTAGATGGGTAGGGTTGCCAGGTGTCCGGCTTTGAACTGGACAGTCCAATATTTGAGCTTTCTGTTTGGGAAATAAATTGAGAAAATATAAATGTCTGGTATTTTCTAAATAAGATGTAATGTAGATTGTGATGTAATGTCAAGTGTGTCTGGTATTTCTGTTGAAACCATCTGGCAACCCTATATGGGGGTCAATGAAGAGCAAGGAGAAGCCAGAGCACTTCTCAGTTGACAGCAAGAAACAACCATCCAAGGGCAAGAAGCAGTCAGCAACAGAGGAACAACCCAGCCACAAATGCACCCACTCCATACCTAGGGGCAACAAGGCACAGCTTCTAGAGTTACCTGGACACTAACCCAGGGAAATGCCTGAGATACCCAGGAGCATAACAGATTCTATGCTCCCAAAATTCATTCCATGCTCTAGCTTTGTTACTCTTCTGTTCTGGTAATCAGAACATTTACTCACATTTATGATATTTACTCAATAGACAAGTTAGGAGATTAATTCATTTGCATAAACATACTTGATTTAGCACCTTCAACATTAAGATTTGCTATTTCAAACTCTATTCTAAAGTAAATTAATCTTCATCGACTTGTCCTCCAAAACCGGTAATAAAAGTATCCCATTGTCACTGTACTGGATAAGTAAAAATGGGACAGAATAACCTTAATGCCAGCAATATATTCCTCAACTGTATTTTTATATAATCAAAACCTCACAAAGTCAAAGATCTGAGGATTAATGGCTCCCCGCCTTAACTATTATGTTACTGGTTTCAAGAGAAAAAACAACATGTTTAATAAGGGCATTTTGGAGAGGCAAAAAGTTACAGATAAACCTTTTCACTGAGTTCTAGCTTAACTTTTTAGGAGTTAGAATGGGGAAAAATGGTGTACACTAAAAGTAGTCAACAAAATTTTATTTTAAAAGGAGAACAAACTTGTACAAAACAAGCCAACATACTTTTATCCCCAACTCAACCAGTGAAACTAAAAATAATTTTAAATTAAAAATTGTGTTTTAAAAAATATCATTTTTTCTATGGAATAACACTTCTCAGGAATTTCAGGTTGAAGTTACTTATTAAAACTATAAACAGCTAAAAGGTTTTTCTTCACTGTGATCTATACATCTGAAACAACTGTTGTAAAGACAGGATTTGCTTAGGTCAATTAAAAATGCACCTTATCTCAACTGATAATTTACTATATTCTACACTCTTACCTGTAATGACCGATCCCTCAGATCCTGGACCATTTCCCAAAGAATGGAGCTGTGTTACGCTTAATGCTCCAGAGCTATCATCACCAATAGATGGAGAAGTCCTGTATGTTTTCCATGTCTTGTAGGAACTCTCTAGATAAGGGGTTTCTGAGATCATCCTCCTCTAAGAGGGCAAAGCTGGTTTTCTGTGTCCACCATTTAATCCTCATATCAAACTACTTAAAAAAAAAAAAAAAAAAAAAAGATATATTAAGATACTACACATATATTTAAAGTCTCTATGAACTGAATCAATTACATACAGCATATAAAATATATGAATCCATAATTTGTAGTAAAATATTTTGTACTAAAATGTTTTTTTCAGAAGCACCATGGAAAATGAAACACTGAAGAGATGGTAAAAATCCCCATAGGTTGGCTACACAAAAGATGATTATGGCTAAGTAAGTCGATGCTACCTTTCCCTCTCCTACTATTGATAGCGGCAAATTATGTTTCTGTAGCAGACAAGCATTCCAGCCTGAATTTTGCTAGTTAAAAGGCAAATGTTAATGAATAAACCTACAAATTATGAGTAAGTATGCATCAAAACACTTTAGTGATCAGTTTATCCACAGCTATTGTTTGATAAGAATCAGAAGACATGCAACAGGTGCTCTCTTCATCCCTCTCAAATTGGTTCAGTATGCCCTGTGATATCATAGGCATTAAAACTGGGCTCTGTGGCTCCACTTCTGATCCACTCTCTTTCTCCTCTCCCCCAGTACCTCCTAAGGCCTGCCCTGGTTCCATGCCACTCGAAATGCTGGCAAGGTCCCTGCAGCCCCTATATTCAAGGGCAGCCAGGGAGATTCTGAGCACTGCCCTCGCCTGAGTGCCAGTTCCATATCTCCCAACTGGCCAGGAATCAGGACCAATGAGAGCTGCTGGGAACCGTGACCAATGTGCGCTATGGGGACAACAACTGCTGGTGCGAGAGCAGTGGGCAGAACCTCGTTGGCCACCCATGAGCCTAGGTGCTGCAGGAACCTGATGGCTGCTTCCAGGAGGTGCAGTAAGTGCCACCAGGACACCGCACCCTGAATCCCCTCCTGCTCCCACAACTCCCTGCACCAGCCCAGAGTCTCCTCTGGCACCCAAACTCCCTGCCATAGCTCCCCCGTGTATCTCCTCAATCTCCTGTTCCACCTTGGAGCTCCCCTTCTGCAACCCAAACTCCTCATCCCCGGCTCCATCCCAGAACCTGAATCAGCCACAGCCCTCAGATCCCTCCTACACTCTAAGCCCCTCTCTCAGCCCAATGAGAGAGTGAGTGAGTATGGGAGGGCAAGCCAGTGGGAGAAAGGATGGAGCAATGGGGTTAGAGAAGGGGCACGGCAGGAGTGGGGCCTTGAAGGGGCACAGGTTCTCCCAAAAGAAGTTTAAATCAAAATGGGGGTCCTCAGTTTGCTATACTTTGAGAACCGCCAACCTGTGGTATAAAATCACCAGGAAATAACGAGCCACATTAATTCAGGATGCAAACATGCTGAAGTCAGTGAAGTTACCTTGGAATAATCTCACCACAATGTATGCAATACAGAATACATATGCTTTCTAGAGCTAGTTTTAATTGACCTATTGCAATGTAGTTATACACTTTAAGAGAAGTATATACTTTCTTTGAAGAACCTTTGTCCTCAGCAGTTTGAAGGAGGATGGGTTCTCAAGAAAAGAAAAATTTCACATTTTAAAATTTTCTTTAGTTGAATCTGCCAAAAAAGGAAACAATGGCACATATTGTGTAATGTTGCTACTCATTCCAAGAAGTACTGCTGCTAAAAGAAGCTATTCTTTAAGGCTGAAACTATACTTTTAGCTGCATTTTTTTCAACTGGTGTAAGAACACATACGAACGCAGTATGTCCATGCACTGAATGTGCCAGTTACAGAAAAGCTTGACATTTACCAATACCATATTCTCATCAATTTTTACCTCTTCTAAGTTTGAGAACATTTTGATATGACAGCAAATTAAGTTTTAACACATTCCCAATGCTAAAATCATTTGCTTATTTGACATTGTTTAAAGTTGTGAACAGAGGAAGTTACTCACCTTGATGCAGTAATGACAGTTCTTCAAGATGTGTCCCCCCCATGGGTGCTCCACTGTAGGTGTCGGGCTCATCCCAGCACCGCAGATAGGAGTTTTGAGCAGCAGTAGTCAGCTGGACCACGCATGCGTGGTAGACATCTTGCGGCATTCACGCTGTTTTGCACACGTGTGCAGTCCGATTCCAGCCAGTTCTTCTTGTCCACCTGAGTACCTGAAAAAAAAACGGAAGTGAAGAACAAAAGACTCCGGAGTGGGGAGGAGGATGGATAGTGGAGCACCCATGGGGACACACATCTCAAAGAACCGTCATTACTGCACCAAGGCGAGTAACTTCCTCTTCTTCGAGTGACGTCCCCTTGGGTGCTCCACTGTAGGTGACTTTGTAGTAATACTTGAGAACGCCTCGATGGCGGGTTCTGGAATCATGGTTTAATTGCTGTTGAAAGCACTGCTGAGGCTAATGAGGAGTCCGCAGCCAAACGGTGCACAATTGCATAATGCTTCATGACAGTTGCATTGGATGACCATGTGGCTGCATGACAGATGTCTTGGAGGGGAACGCCTCTTAGAAAGGCTGGGGATTTAGCTACAGCTCTTGTGAAATGAGCTTTGATTTCTGTTGGAAGTGGCTTATTGTGTATGGAATAGCAAGTGGTGATGCATGAAACTATGAGCTTAGGAACGTGTTGAGATGATAGTGGTTCGCCCTTGGAGCGATCGGCTAGGGAGATCAGTAAGAGTTGCGTCTTCTGGAAGGCTCGAGTGCTATCAATGCAAAAGGCAAGCGCTGTGAGTAAGTCGAGGGAGTGGAGGGTTGCCTGTCGGGGAGAGGTATAGGGCTTGGCATAAAAGGAAGGAAGGACAATTGGTTCGTTAATATGGAACTCCGAGCGCACCTTGCGGATGAAGGCTGGGTGAGGCCATAGAACAACGTTGTCTTTGTTAAAGGTGGTATATGTTGGTACTGCCATCAAGGCCGGAAGTTCACTGACTGCGTGCAGATGTAACAAGCAACAGAAAAACCACCTTTAGTGTCATCATTCGGAGTGGTGAGGTGGCCAAAGGTTCAAAATGTGGTTGTGTAACTAGGTTGAGGACCAGGTCCAGGCTTAGGATGGAGGTGGAGGTCTGTGAAGCGGATTAAGGTTAGTCAACCCCTTTAGGAACCTCTTTGTAGTTGGGTGGGCAAACACAGAGTTGCTGTCTATAGAATGCCAGAAGGCCATAATTGCCATGAGGTGTACTTCGAAAGAGGCAATAGCTAGTTCTGAGTGTTTTAGGTGGAGGATGTATTCAAGGATTTGATGAGGGGGTGCTGCATATGGGTCAACGTGTGTGGTGGTGCACCAGGAGATGAACCTACACCACTTATGGAGGTAAGTAGAACAAGTGCTGTGCATCAAGACCTCTTTAACATGTGCAGAGCAGAGATCTTTAGATGCGCAGAACCAACTAGGAATCAAGCTGTTAGGTGCAAGCTCTGGGGCTGAGGGTGTAGGAAGGTGCCCCAGTCCTGGGTCAGTAGATCACGGAGTTCAGGAAGGGCATATGGTGGGTACAGAGACATTTGGTGAAGAAAAGGAAACCAGGGCTGGCGAGCCCAGGAGGACGCTATGAGAATCACCCTGGCTCCATCTCTGTTTGATCTTCTCGAGGACCCTGGGAATAAGCACGATGGGAGGAAATGTGTATAAGAGGGGACCCCCGGCCCCAGCTGAGGAGAAGGCGTCTCCTAGGTATCCCTGACCAATGTCTGCTCTGGAACAGTAATATCAGCACTTTGTATTTCTGTAGGAGACAAACAGATCTATTAGGGGAATGCCCCAGTGATGGAAAATACGTTGGAGTATATCCTCTCAAAGTTCTCACTTGTGATCTGGTGCAAAAGGTCTGCTCAGGGAGTCCGTGGCAGCATTGATGATGCCAGGTAAATAAGATGCTATTAGAGTGATCTTGTTGTGAATGCACCAGTTCCAGAGGCGCACTGCTTCTGCACAAAGGGATTGGGACCAAGTGTCCCCTTGGTGATTTATATAGTACATTGTGGTGATGTTGTCAGTGAGTATTTTGACCACGGTGCTGTGAATATGCATCTGGAAAGGTCTGCAGGCGTTGAAGACCATCCTGAGTCCCAGGATGTTTATGTGGAGAGCTGTTTCTCATGGTGATCATCATCCTTGGACAGACATGCTGTCTATGTGGGCACCTCAGCCCACCAGGGAGGCATCAGTAGTGGGCAGAAGGTTGAGGCTGATGAAACAGCACTCCTGCAAGGAAGTTGCATGGTTCGGTCCACCATCTGAGGGAAGTTCGAACATCGGATGGTGGGGTCACCCTTTTGTGGACATGGTGCCTTGTCGGAGTAAACAGACGCTATCCAGTGTTGAAGGCAGTTGAAGCATAGTCATGGACAATATAGGTTGTGGCTGCCATATGGCAAATCAGTTGTAGGCATGTACGTATTGGAACTGTAGGGCTCGTAGTAACCACTACAACAAGGTCCTGGAACCTCTGGGTAGGTGAGTAAGCTCGTGTTGTGGTGGAGTCGAGGCGAGCTCCTATGAATCCCAAAGTTTGGGAGGGGTTGAGCGTGGATTTCTGGTTGATGATGTTCAGACTGAGAGAATCGAAAGTCTGTCTGGCTATAAGTCTCATATGGTGTGTTTCCGCTGAGGACTGGCCCTTTATAAGGCAATCGTCGAGACAGGGGAAAATAATAACGCCCTGTCGACGTAAGTGTTCTGCTACCACTGAAAGGGTTTTTGAGAACACCCTGGGTGCAGAGGCAAGGCCGAAAGGGAGCACGCGATAATGGAAGTGCTCCACGCCTACTCTGAAATCAAAGAAACCGCCTCTGGGTGGGGTGGATGGTGATATGAAAATAGGAATCCTGAAGGTCAAGGGCTGCAAACCAATCCCCGTTGTCTAGCACTGGGATTACAGATGTAAGAGTTATCATTTTGAACCTGACTCAAAAGATAATGATTGAGTTTCCGGAGATCAAGTATGGACCTCCACCCTCCTGTTTTTTTCTGGGTGAGGAAATAGTGGGAGTAGAAGCCTTTTCCCTTGAATTCGTCCGGTACCCTCTTTACCGCTCCAACTGAGAGGAGTCAATGGACCTCCTGTTTTAGCAGATCCTCGTAAGAAGGGTCCCTGCAGAGGGATGGGGTAGGTGGGGTGGTTGGAGGTAGAGATATGAAAGGGACGGTATAGCCGGATGAGACGATCTCCAGAACCCAATGATCGAACATGACGGTGGACCAGTGATGGTAAAAAGGTCTTAGGTGGTGGCGGAAAATGGGAGCCATGTGATGGTTCGAGTTCGGAAGAGGGAGGGTTCGTAAGCCCTCAACCAAGAAGTCAAATTTGCTGTTTCTTGAATGGTTGATTAGAGGCACAGTTGGTCTGATTACGCCTTTTCTGGGCTCTCTGCCTTGCTCGTGGCTGATCGAAACCACTTTGTTGTTGTCTGCCATAGAAATAGTTGTGGCATCTCTGGTAAGGCATGTACCATTTACGCTGGTATGGAGGTGTGTACATACCAAGGGTATGGAGACGAGCTTCTGTTTATCAAACAGGAGGTCTTCAACTTTGTTCTGCAGCTCCCACGGGACTCCTGCCATTTGTAGCCACGAAGCTCTTCGCATGATTACTGCCATAGCCGTTGAACAAGCTGCTGTGTCCGCCACGTCTACAGCAATTTGGAGGCCTGTTCTAGCAGAAGTGTAGCCTTCCTGAACTATGGACTTCAAGACTGGTCTCTGAGTCCGGTAAATGCTCCATGAGTGCTGTGAGCTTCGTGTAATTGTTGAGGTCGTAGCTGTGGTAGTGTGACCGTCAGGGTGATAAGCATCTCAAAGAAAACACACTTCTATGTCCTTCCCAGTATGCTGCATGTGGAGACAGCATTGGTAAATGAGGGCGTATAACTGAGCCCCCTAGAGGAGAGAGAAGTGTGCCTCGGATGGGCATAATGATGGCACTCCCTCCACAGTGCCACAGGTAATGGAGATAGGGATCTCTGTTGCCTCGTATATGAGGGGGCATCACGCTCGGTTGCAATAAGGCGCGGCACCGGTGACCTCGGTGCCGGTGGAGAGGGCAACGGTGCTGGCGAGAAGGTTGGAGATACCGGGCTAAGGCTCTGGTGCCTATTGTTTTTTGTGGGAGCCTCTCTCAGTGCCGACAATCTATCATGCATCTCCAGTGCCAGACTGGAAGGCTTCAATATCGGCTCCGGAACAGTGGGTGCCGCCAGTGCTGGTGAGGCCAGTGCTGATGTAGGTGCCAGGCTGCTGGAGGATGGGGCTGCCGGTGCTGATGTAGACCTCAGTGCTGGCGGTGATCGAGATGTCGGCACCAATGGTGCCTTCTGTTGGGTCTTCGAGTTCGTAACCGCCTTCAGGTGCAAAGGGGCCATGCAGGACGTCCCGGGCTTCTCTCCTGTGCTGACCCTGGTTGGCAGGACCAGCGGGAGGGAGTGCACCGGTGAAGCCCATTTTTTTCCCCCCACAGACCCAGACCGGGGAAGGATGCCCTCTATTTTGGGCAGTACTGAGGTCTGGGTGAGCCGCGGAGTCTGATGGCTGGAGTACCTTATCGAACAGTATCATATGCAGGCGCATTTCTCTGTTGCGTCGTACTCTTGCTGTTAGTTTTGAGCAGTGTGGGCATGTGCCTCGCCCAGACACTGAATACAAGAAGAATGGCCGCGGGAGGCCAGCATGGGTTCGCAACAAGTGTCGCATTTTTTTAAACCCCGGCGAGCCAGGCATTGTAAGGGGTACCTTTACCCTAAGCTAATTACCAAAGATAGGTTTTCTTCTTCCTTCTTATCTCTTTTTTTTTTTTTTTGAAGGCCTATGGAAACCGGTAACAATAAAGGAAAAAAAATTTTTTAAACGAACTATGAACTTTTAATGACTAAATTGTAACTAGAGAAAAATGAACTAAAATTAACAACTAACTCTCTTTTTCTGACTAGAACAGTTGAGGAGAAGAGCTTGCTCTGTCTGTGACTGAGGGCAGCAAGAAAGGGACTGGCGGGAGCCGGACTGCGCGCGTGTGCAAAACGGCACAAACGCCGTGAGACGCCTACCACTTATGCACGGTCCGGCTGACTACTGCTGCTCAAAACTCTTATCTTCGGTGCCAGGATTAGTCCGACACCTACAGTGGAGCACCCACAGGGACATCACTCGACTAAGAATTTTTAATACCAAACAATTTATACTTGATTGGAGTCGCTCAATTTCTAAGCATAACCACAAGATAGTACATTTGCTTATTGAGTTTTGAGTATGTTTAATTGTTTTCTTTTACATATAATTCAAACAAGAACTGAGTTATGATTAACAGGTTGTGCTGATTGCTGGGGATCTATCTTTTACAATACAAAGGACAGTAACCTTTAAAAGTCTGTAATAAATATCACAAATAATCAGAGAAGACCAGTAACGTAGGAGTCTGGTCCACCAAAGTTGTTGCTGAGGTGTAATCTAGGGCAGACAATGATTCAGTATGTGTAACATGAGTCTATGCAAGACTAAAAAAGTTTGTTATAACAGTGCACACTACACATGCAGTTTTTGCCAGTGATCTTTAATTATTAAAGAGCTGTTTTAGAGGTGTAGTATTCTCTCTGATACTCATTATACTATCCAGAAGTTTACTAGCATATACAAAAAAATTCTAGAGTTTTTTTTTTTTCCAGTGTGATTATACCAAATTACTTTGTAAGGTAAAAGACCAGACTGATGGCAGTATAACTGAGCTCTCAATATCAATTCAGGCTGTTCCATGTGAGTGAACCTCATTGAAGAGGGATGGGCTTAAAGGGTTGTTCAGTTCTATTAAGAGTACCAATTGAGATTAATTGTAATTATTTAGATAATATTAGAACTCTGGACAAAGATAACATTTATTTAAAATAGGGCTATGATGGGCAATGACTATCAAGTATAAGGTCCCTGTAGATCTGAGGAATTTGAAGTGGTTATTTAGTAGTGAACGTCTCTGTGGTGCTGAAGGAGGGTCTTATTGTTCCCTCAACATTCAGCTCACTCATGACACAACTGGTCTTCAGTCTCCATAGAAGTACCTTTACTGCATTTTTTTTTTGGTAACAAACAATCTGGTCACGTCGCTGAGAAAAATAAAATTTGGTGCCCACCAGACTTAGAGGTGATATAAATAGATACATACAAGACACAATAAATGGTCATAATATGAGTAGCTCACATGCCCAAGGGGGCATAGTTATAACAAGAAATGCAACTAGCAGCAGCAACAGAGTAAGGGTTGCAGAAACAGCACTATAGTCAGGACTGTGCTTAGAAACTTTAAACCTAAAGCATTGAGACTACGGGTCTATGTACTAAATAAATGTGGCAAGGATGATCATCACCATTATCAATAGACATGGATTTTATGACTATAGTCATGCATGTTCAGAATAGTATTTCCAAACTAAAAGAAACTCAGATGTGTTATAAATTTGAGGCATTGAAAAGACAGTACTTCTCTAAAGAAGCCAAATGGACTGCATTTATTTGGTATTAATGTCACGTATTTTCTGCCAATACGAATTTTCTCCAGATTCCTTTGCATAACTCTGTGTAGCAACACCTTCCAATTTAACATTATCTTGAATTTAATGTGCCGTTTACTACTACTTCTACATCATTAATAAATATGTTAATAAAACTAGGTCCAACACTGGTCCTTTGGGGACTACACTAGGCACACCTCACCTTTTACAGCATCAAGTATCATTACTCTAGTTAATGTAATTCTTTTACAAATGAAATTCATAGAAAATATGATTGCAACCCCCTCATACATGGTCATGCAGTGAGAAGAGGAAGTAATAAGCCTTCTCCCCTTGTGTGGCCCATGTATGGGTAACTCAGTAACAGCAATACTGCCCTGGGAACTACAGGTGATGTTCTGCAGAGAAATGACTCACAAGAAAGCTCAAGAAAGGAGTTGGGGAGTGGTAGGGAATTAAACAGATGTTCTGCACCCACAGTCTGCCAGGCACAGAGCTGTCTCTATAAGACAGACGCCACAAAGCAAAAGTACTTTTTTATACAGGTTGGACCTCCCTGGTCCAGCACCTTGGGACCTAACCAGTCCCAAAGGAGGGAGTTTGCCAGACCAGGGGAGGTCAGCCCCTCTGCTGACAGACTGAGTTCTCCCAGGTTCTGTCAGCAGATTGCTGGCCGCTGGGGCTCCATGGCCCTGAGCCAGGGCTCTCTGGACCAGCAACATCTACACTTACAGTAACCAGTTTCAAATTACAAGATCCCTCTCAAACTACCTGCTTCAAGGCATAAGATAATCACCAGGTAAAGATAATTTTTGCAAAATTGCAAGCATCATGAAAAAGTTTATTATTTCTCCTGAAGTACAGAACATTAGCCTATCAGTGAAAGGATGAAGTTTTTTTCTCCCCAGCCTGATAACTGCAGCAGATCAGTTAGCATTACTTGGAGCTCTGTAAGCCAACAAAATATTTGTATAGAAAATTACATTCATTGTATACATTGCAAGCTTTCACAGAACGAGAATTCACTGTGGATAAAATGAAATTTTAAAAAATTAGTTCCCCTTCCATGGCTGCCAGTTGCATTGCTAAAAAATAAAACAGCTACCTAATATTTCTTTGTTTTCAATTATATTTCTGTAAAATATTTTAGCAATAACTCAACCCAGCATTTAGGCAGGTCATAATCATGAACACACACACACACCATTTAATTCCATTCTTCTCTCCTCCACCTGCCCCCAATCCAAAACACACTAACTCTATATTAAAAGATCACCAAAGCTTCAAAATCAAGTACATGAAAACAAGGAAAAGCCACAATTTAGATTGCTCGTGCACTGTGAAAGTCTTTAATGAGGTCTCACACTAGTTTTTCCAATAGGATGAACAATCAACTCAGAAAATAGGGGTCTTCAGAATTCACAGTGAAGCTTGATCTGCAGGACTAGTTACATTTAGCTAGATACAGGAGAATCTTTACTTAAGGGGATGCAGGTAATTTCTGGCCTATGGGTAAAAGGGACAAAATAATCCCCAAACACTTTCTGAGAAGTGATGAGGGGGAGGCACCTTCTCTATGTAATACAGCCGCTCCCCGAGTTACGAACAAGTTACGGACCAACGCTTGGTCCGTAACTCGAAGTGTTCGTAACTCAGATCTCGTAGAGTTACATGGCGACCGCGCTGTTTGCAAGCGCGGATTGCCGTTCGTAATTCGGATCCGCATTTACGACCACTTTGGTCGTAAGTGCGGATGGTCATAAGTGGAGGTGGTCGTAACTTGGGGAGCGGCTGTATTTTAGGAAGGCAAGGAATAGGGGAAGAGATGGCTGATGTGGTCCACCCTGCATCCCTGAGAGGCTGTCTAATCCTGAGGATCCAGAACATTGTTTGAGGCTATTGCTATGGTAGTGGTAACAGTGACCTGATTTTAGATTAAAATATTCATGTTCAGTTACGATTTTGGCGTGCATACTGAAAACAAAATTGCTGACACAACAAAATTGACAGAAAAAACACAGGAATACAGCTGTTCTTCCAGGGTTTGAAATACTTTTGATAAACCACAGACAGGTTTTTGTCACATACCTTGCTGATTTACTGGGAACCTAAGGACTTCCAGGAACCCTGCTCTGAGGGAACTGTGCCAAAATGGCTGCCCTGGGAACCTTAATACTTCCTGACTCTAAGGAGAGCTGGCTCCTTGATTCTCACACTCATCTAGTCCAGAGCACTATTTCATGGGATTATGGGGGCCAACAGGATTGCCAGGCCTCTGGGCAGCGTGTGAGAGAGGATTGGGTCCGCACTTCTGGAAAGGCTGGGGCCTCAGGCAAAAGGGGCCAGGCTGGGGCAACCAATACTGCCCAGACCGTGCTGCAAACCCTCTCCCAACCATCTGAGCTGCGCCGCATGCTCCAAAGCGCTGCACAGCACTCCAGCAGTGATTTAAAGGGCCCAGGGCTCCACCCTCTGCCAAAAATCAATGGGCCCAAGGGTAATTGTCGCCTTTTCACAACAAGCGGGCCTGCACAAGACAGAGAACAGGCGCCTGTTCTCTATGTCCCCAACCCTCTCAAGCAACCACACGGAACAGCTCCTGCAGTTACTTACACTGAAAAGGAAGTAGAAAAGAAATGAGCTTTCAGCATCTGCAGTCAAGGTTCCTTCACTACTGACCAACAGCAGGTGTCCACAGACCTTTAGAGAGTAGAAAGCTCATTATAGCTTCAAACTCTTGGATGCCATATGTATTTCTACCACTAAAAGTCTCAAATACAATTGAAGTCCTCTGCATAAAAGAATCGTGATTTACTCTGAGATGTCATTCTGTACTGGAAACTTTAGCTTAGAAGCATCATGTGACTCAAACAGAGTTCAACAGCTTGGCAAGAGTGCATCAATAACCCATGAGATTTTAAGTAAAGGACACAACAAGACCCTAGAGGACCTGGCAAACAGGAACTCAGTTGTAAATGATTTACCTGCTATATATTGAAAAACAACAGTAAATTAAACCAGAATGTCATGGATATTTTAAAACATGACTATATAGTTTACAAAACAAAGGAAAGATTCCCATTGGCTTCTTCACATGAGATAATTTTTTTCCCACTAGATGTATAGACCTCCAAGTAATTAATATCACGGCTAAAGTGTCTAAAATCTTAGAATAGTTAAGCTTTCAGGAGCTGAGCACACAGGACCACGTCCTGATTTAGGATATAAAAAAATCCTGGTTTGGAGTTACCAGATGTGATAAGACATTCAGCTTGCCTTTGGATTGTCCAGTACTATCCCCTACAGCAACAGGAACCGGTTTTGACTTGGTCAATAAGGTGCTGTATGATTTATGCAATCTTTGTCCCGGCGCTCCAGGGAGTAGCCATACAGGTCTATCACCAACTAGCCAAGCCTGCCTGCAAGCATTCTTACTTTCCGCTTTCCTACACAACAGAGGAAAAAACCTGTTCTTTCTAGACTGTTTGAATAAAATCTCGTGGGTCACTTGTGTGAGCTGGTATCATCCAGTCATGGAGCCTGGAGGAAGGGGCTTAAGTGACACTGTGTGGACTCACATCATGCACGGTAGATGCTGAACTTGTTCCTATAACTAAAAATAAAGGGATTTGACTTCCATTTTAATAGTAAGAGTTCATGAAAAATGTACTAAGTCAGAATATTTTGGTGGGAGTCCTTCAAGCAGTTGTGCTAGAGAGCCAGAAGTCTGACTCTCAAAGACTGATGTCATTAGAGTTAGAAAAATTGTATTCGGTCATTTAATCCACTCGCCTCCTCACTCAAAAATTCAGCATTGTTTGAAAAAAATGTAACTACAATATATATTATCCAATGCCTTCTCCATAACAATATTTAGATCACCCATGATACTTTTTAAAGTGCTGTTCAAATTGACAAGACAAGTATTTGCAAAAAGCAGAAATTCATCACTGTGGTCACTGAGGATTTTGTGAAAACAAACAGGGGCACCAGACCAAAAGAAAAGTACCTTAAACTTCCCAATCTTCTTTCAAGCAGTGCTCAAATTATTCACAATTCATTCTTTTAACTTCTCTAAGAAAAGAGTTAGCTTTCTAAAATTTTTTGGAATCATGAAAGAGCAGTAGACTGTAACTTCTTTATGTATGGGGGAGTGCACTGGAAACTTATTTCCCCAGCACCAGGATCAGATACTATTTAACTTATTTAACGGGGGGGGAGAGGGGGGCGAAGGGAGGGCGAGGCGCAGGCTTCAGCCTGACACCTGCCAGGCTGCAACTTTGAGACAAGGGCCAAAAGGTGCAAGGGTCACAGGGAAGTGTCCCACACAACAGGGGCAGGCAAAGGGAGAGAAAGAGGGCAAGAAATGGCTGCTGTCAGAGGATTCCTGGGTCAGGAACCAGAGTAGCGGGAAGGCCTGGGTCTCCCTCCTTGCCACACGGAGTGTGGCTTTCAGACTACAGCTTGCCCTGAGGAAAGAGGCTAGACTTTGGGGCAGCCGTTGGCCACTACAGCAGGTATGAGTTCAGAAGGCAATGCGCTACAACAAACTAATTCCTGATGTGACCAGCAGGAGGCACCAAAGCAGTGAGTCGGTCCTGTAACAACCCACTTTAACTTTGTAAATAACTCTTGCTTCCTTTTCCTATTTAATAAAGCTTTAGATGACTTATTACAGGATTGGTTACAAACATCTTTGGTGTGAGATCTGAAGTGTCATTGACCTGGGGTAAGCCACAGGACAGGAAATAACCTGATTCATGGTGTAAGGAACCATCTACCACAAAGATGGGCGTACCTAGGTGACAAGACAGATCAGAATACCCCAGGGGACTGTCTGTGACTCCATGTTAAGGCTGCAATAGCAACTAAGGAATTTACATTTGATAACTGGTTGCTGAAATCTAGGTATAGAACTCTCAAACATTTTGAGGTTTCTACCCTGGTTCTTAACAGTCTGCCCTGAGGTAGTAGGATTATTTCTCAATTTCTACATGAAATTGAAACAGCTGGCTTGAGACAAGTGTACCCATACCATTTTCTGTAGCTGTGACCCTACTCTTCCAGCAATCAGTGCCCTCTGATGCTCACTCTTCTCCAGTTCAGGTACAATACATTGAGAATTGGAGGACAGCGAGCAGGGCAAACCGTTAAGAACCAGGGTAGAAACTTCACATTCTCAATGTACCACCATCTACAGGATGCCCCTCCCCTGCTGGCCTTTTCAATTCTACTAGTTTTCTCATTTCCCCTCTTCAGATGTACATTTTCTGATTCTGCCTCTTCTCTCCAATGATGTTTCAGGTTCCTAGCCCCTAACACTCAAGTTCCTCCAAAACTAGAGCCAACTTCAAGTGATTGTACTTGATTAAATAAAACCTCTTGTTCTAAAATCCCCAGTTTACCTTAGCAATAATACCCTCATCATTAACATTTTTAAATTCAAAATTGTATATAAACATGCTTCTGCACACACCTACTAGATCAGGACCAGCACATTAGTTAGACAGCTGAATGCTTATCTTTCCCTGGTTCATGAATCATTGTGTGGCTCAAGTGGGAGACAGGAGTCCAAACACCCAGAGGGAGATAGAAATGAGCATACTCAGAGAAAGAAAGAAACAGGCAACTAGAGAACTTTTACTGAAACAATGTAGGCAGAGAGAGTTTAGGCATCTTCAGGTTCCCGTGGGAGTTTTCTGAATCACAGTGGAGCCTACCTCTGGAATTAGCCGTCCAAGTCTGAAGTTTAGGCATCAAAGCACTTTTGTGAATCCAGGCCAATGAGACTGTCCAAGCACGTGCATAATATTACATAGCTAAGTCTTTGAGGGATCAAGCTCTTCAATGGCAAATGGTAAATAAAATCTGCAGTTCAGTGGTGACTGAAGTCATAAAGAGTTTACCAACAGTATAATCACTTAAAATATGAAAAAGTAAACCCTTTGTGACACCAAGGCCTATACTAACACTAACCAGCAAAAGGCTACTGCCCTTTAAGAGCAGCTCCTGTCTCAGACCTGACAAGTTCACTACACCTAATACACCATTTTCTATTTGAATCTCTTCTTTTGTAAAATAAGTTTCCTTTTCTGTACTACCCTCCAACTGAAGAGCTGTGCAGAATACAGGAGCAGTGGACTAAGTTAAAACTTGTAAACTGCGTTACACTGCTTTTTTGGGGTCAGAGAAATCTGAAATCCCTCTAAGTATCCACTGGTCAGGGGCCTGATACTACAGGGGGATACTGTTAAGGGACTGGGACACATCTACTGTCAATCTGCAGGGCAAAGGCAGGGCTGGTATAGCTCACAAGAGAGTGGATGAATGGCAGACAGGCTTGTGGTGTCTGAGACATAACTCCCACAGAGAAAGCAAGCATCACACCCTCCAATTTTGCTATGCTGGTAAAAAATGTATATCTTATACAGTACGTTTTCGTTACATTTGCTCAAAATATGTTCAAATGGCACTGAATATACATATTTGACAATTACAAAGTATATTCATCAGTCTCAGAGGCAATGACACAAAATATACTACGAAAACAAACATATTTGATTATTTCCCATTACCTATGTGTAGTAGGGATGTTAAATTTCAAGTAATTGACTAATCGAATAGTCGATGCAATTTGCATTGACTGTTCAATAGGGCACCTCCTCCTCTGAAGTGTAGCAACAGCCCTAGAGCTGTTACTACACTTCAAAGGGGAAAGCGCTGCAAGGAACACGGGGCCAGCAGGGCAGTCCCCTACTGGCCCTGTGCTCCTGACGGTATTTCAAAGCAGCAGCAGCCAAGCATCAGGATCCGTGAGGCGTTTCAAAGTGGCAGTGCCGCACGGATCCCAGGGTCAGCGGGGGAGTCCCCAACTGATCCCGGGCTCCACACAGCACTGCTGCTTTGAAACACCATGTGCAGCCTGGGGACACCCCAGCTGGTCCCGGGCTGCACACGGTGTTTCAAAGCGGCAGCACCACATGGAGCCCAGGGTCTGGCTCCAGACTCTACACAGCGCTGCCATTTTGAAGCACCCCCTCCTCTTCCCCCCCTTGCTGCCTCTTTCTGATAGAGGCAGCAAGGGGGGGCCGGAAGCGACTAGTTGACTAGCGTGTCGATTATCCGATAAGCATTTGTTTATCAAATAGTCGACTAGTCGTTCACATCCCTAAGGTGTACTTCTCAGGTTGGCCTCCCACTGATCCAGAAGGGGAAACACTGCCTAAGGCCCCTGGAGGGCAGTGCCAGAGCAACCCAGTCCCACCCACAGGAAGTAGAAGGGCAGGGCTGGAAGTATAAAAGCAGGAGTTCAGAGCTCAGTTGGAGCTCAGCAGCAGAGCAAGCCAGATGCACTGCCAGAGTTCCCAAGGAGGAAGGTGAGGCTACCCCATCCTAGGAGGGAAGACTGGGTTGGGCCACCAGGGCTGCTGCCGGGACCCAAAGACTGGACCGGGCCACCTCGTTCGTTGCTCGGGCCAGAAGACTGGCCTCAAAAGCCAGGGCTCCTGCCAGGCCCAGGAGATTGGGCAGCGCCACCAGGACCACTCCGTGACCCAGAGCCAGAGCCCATGGACACCCTGCCAGCGCCAGCATCCAAGGTGGACCCCAAGAAGCAGACTCTAAGCCAAGTAGGCCCACAGGGAGAACTGGGAAGTGCCCAGGGATAGCCGACACTGTGTCAGCTGAGGAAATGGAGGTCAATTGGGCAGTGTGTTGCAGTCAGGATCCTCACTGACCTAGTCACCTGGTCGGTGTGTTCCAGGGCCCTGGGTTGGGATGCAGTGGAACAGGAGGGTCTGTGTCTCCACCTGCCACTCCTCACTCTGGGTGGCGGTTCCTCCTCCCCCTCCCCCCGTTGGGGTAAACCCCTGCGCTTGTTAGCTCTCCACCAGAGAAAAGAGAACCGATCTCCGCTCAGACTGCAGCCAGGCCTGAGCCCTTAAACTGCTTACACTATTGTTTGTAAACTGTTTGTTTGTTGCCCTGCCCTGCCCAAGAGCATGGCTTTATAAAGTCCTGCTAAGCCTTTGAACTACTATATTGTTTATCTGTTGCCCCGCCCTGACCCTGGGCACGGCCTTATAAACTGCTGCTCAGCCGACAAAGAGGTCTGAGCCCGTAACTGTTTGCAGACTCCACCCTGACCAGGGCCAGGTTACTGAACTACTGCTCCGCCTTTATTTTGTTGTTTGCCCTGCCCCGAGCAAGAGCTGTGCCCATGAACTGCGACTCTGCCAACACATTGGCCGGAGCCCCAAGACTGCTGATAAACTCACCCTGAGCTAGGGCCAGGACACTGGACTGCTATTTTGCCAGGCCAAAGCCCAGAGCTCAGACTGTGACTGGGTTCCCTAGGCCTACTAATTGGTCAGTACGCCGTGTAGTGAGGCAGCGTGGCCTCCATCCAGTCAGCGACCAGTGCACTATGTTTACCACATTGTTACGTATACTCTAGATCAGTGTTTCTCAACTTTTTTTTTTTTTAAAGGAGTACTTTCTAAAAAAGTTAAGTACTTCCAGTACCTACAGTTTTCAGACACACACACTTTTTTCTGCCATTGCAAAACATTTGTTTAAACAACTTAATCATAGCTGGGCAGGGGATGAAATTTTTGGGTGTAAAAAGTACAAAAATAATAAAATGCTGTAAAACTTAACACAAAAATTCAGTTTTCTCCAAGTTTCAGTGGTGTTGATGTACCCCCCCAGACTTCTCTCGAGTACCCTTAAAGGTACTCGTACCACTGGTTGAGAAACACTGTTCTAGATGGAGTATTAGTCTGAAAGACATTAGAACTGCAAGATGTACAGATGACACAAAGTGTCTTGGTCATTCTTACTGAAAACAGGAATTGTACAGTGCTGAGAGAGAGAGAGACAGAGAATGTGTTGATTTTGCTGATTTTAAAAATTCCAAATAATCAATTTTGTTTACTTAATCTAGGATTCAGAATATTTCTGAATTTGCTTCTTATTCACCCGCTGTAATATTGCATACCAATAGAACACTTTTCAGGTCACATACACTTGCACAGATATCTACAAAAATTGTCAAACTAAATCTGAATGGAGACGTACACTTCCTGCTTTGACTTGCAGGTCACTATTTTCAGCAGCACTGGATATACAATACAATGCAGAGATTCTTTGTTGAGGAATCATTTATTCTCAGAACTAAGAATTCTTGATGCTATAAAAAATTTTAAAAAACTGTTACAACATTACTTTTTTACTTCTAAATTATGAATAAAATGAAAATTACACAAGTTACAGCTGTACAAAGACAAATCCTTTCCTGCTACACAAGTTTACAATATGAAGGCTTTGTGGGTATACTTATTATGTCTACTTGATTGCAGCCATTTTCACTAACACGTAGGGAAAATTGCTTAGGAAGATGATCATGGTGGGACCCCCCCCAAAATTCAATAGCTGCTGTGGTTCTTATATGTAAATACCTCCCCCAATCTCTCGTTGACCAACATACACACAGCTCACAACTAACTGGTCGAGAAACAGCTCCATTAATAGAAACTTTTACAATCTTTCTTGACCATCTAACTTCAGACCTCAGAACATCTGAATGCATTTGTGTAAGAAAGGTTTCAGTTCATACTGGTGGACCACAATAAGTTTCACTATGGTACTTAGCTACAAAATACTGCATCATAATTGTATTCTCAAATAGCTGTTAATGATTTATGGATTTTCCCCGATAATTTTGTTTATTTAGATAGTAAAATTGTAGGAGTGGGGAAACCTGCCTCTAAAGAATTACTTAAATTCTGAATATTTTGCAAGTTGTTGTAAATAAGTAATAAAGGAAATGACTGTATTAATTTATTGTATAAGACTATGCAAGTATAGAAAGCAGGAATTTCATTGACCTTTTACTCCTATCTGTTTTGATATACAGTACTGTATTCTGTACATCTGAGATGATGTACTAGCTCAGAGAACATACTTCCAACATTGAGTACTGGCCTCTGGTTCATAGAATGCATAAACTGTTCTCGGGAAGCCTGAAGTTAATACTTGAAATATGTTATAGCTGTCTGTGGTTCTTGTTTTTGCCTTTCTAATCTCATGCCCTATTAGGAGAAAAGATTATTGGTTGTCCTTGGAAGAGTGGTTAAATATTCACTTTTGATTTAGGACTTCTGACCTGAAAACAAAAATATTAGGCTTGACACAATCCAGTGGCAACATTTTTCTGAATAAAGGTCTTTGGATTTTGTTTTGTTATATTTATTATTACTTGTTCCATTCTATATAATACTCAGGGAAAACTAAGAAAGATACATTAGGTAGTATGTTTAAAACAAACATTTCAGAATGAACTATGGTATATTTCAGGCTACAGCTACACTACAACACTTACAATGGCACAGTCGTGGTGGAGATGCTCTAAGCAGATGGATGAGTGCTCTCCCACTGGCTTACTAACTCACTCTTGCCTCCAAGACAGGTAATAGTTATTTTGGCATGAGTTATGCTATACCAGTGCATAGGTCAGTATAACTTGTGTCACTCAGAAGTGTGGATTATTCACACCCCCGAGCTACTAAGTTACAAAGAAATATTCTGTAGACCAGCTTTCCTACTCTTTTGGCATTAAATAATTTTCAATATCCCCATACTTAACAAGTTTTACTCAGTCTTTCCACTCCTACCTATTCCCCTCCCATAACCAGGAACTTCAGTCTAGTCCCCACTTTCAGAGCAACTAATGGCATAACATCCCTCTCAAATCTCTGTCTTCAGCACCCCTTCCACTCAAAATAGCCTATTATCACTGTCATGGTTCTCATAAGAATGACCATGCTGGGTCAGACCAGAGTTCCATTTAGCCCAGTATCCTGTCTTCCAACAGTGGCCAACCTCAGAGGGAGTAAACAGAACAGGTAATCATCACACGACCCCTCTCTTGTCATCCATTTCCAACCTCTGATAAACAGAGGCTAGAGACACCATTGCTACCCATCCTGGCTAATAGCCATCGATGGACCTAACTTCCATGAATTTATCTAGGTTTTGGTTTTTTGAACCCTGTTAAAGTCCTGGCCTTTCCAACATCCTCTGACAAGGAGTTCCACAGGTTGACTCAGCTCAGCTCTTGCTCCGCCTCCTCCCACAATGTGCTATAATATTCCCTATTGCTTTCATCTTAGCCTCCCTTCCAGATACTGCAGATTTACTTTTAAGTTAGGACAATCACACTTTCCCTTTTTCCTCTTAGCTCACATCACAATAGCACTACAATATATGTTTATATCAGTACTCCTTCCCAGCCTTCACTTCCTGTCTCCAGCCCCCAACCTCAGTCTTAACTTTACCCCTTCACCATCAATCTTCCTCTCAGCTGCCTTCTTTCCTCTTCACTGGCATGCCAATCTACACTTAGATCATCATCTTCCCCCAAGGTACTCCAGTCTTCTCTCTCAGCTTTCCCAGTCTCTGCACAGCTGCACTCTTCACACCATCTGCAACCTCCTGCATGATTCATCACTAAACACAACACACCATGATTATTCACAATTTGAAAAGCTATAGTAGAATTTACATCTGTTTCTGGAAAGGACTCAAGAAGACTGAGAAGAGAAAGATTGCACTGTGTACTTTCTGTGGCTGTATCCTACTGGTAAATTGTATTTCTTTACCTACTGATATTAAATGGCATGCTTGATTTCCTAAACTCTGTTTAATAGCGCATAATCCCACTGCTAGAGTTACCATCCTTCAAATACTTGACCAGTTGGCTTGGTGGAAGTTAAAGATCTTACATTACTTTTCAAAATGAGGAAGAGTAAATTGCAGCCATCATTCTCCTCCCCCTCCTAAACAAATTCTAGTATCCAAGGCAGTACAAAAAGGTTGCTTGGTTTGCTTGTGCTGTCACTGTACTGCTAGTTTAACTCATTCCTTCATAATGTACTTGTGTAGAACACACTCATTGAAGCTTGCTATATTCACTATATTTAAATATATTTTAAATGAGGAAACTTTCCTCTCAGAATGTGAAACCCATTTTCCCCTTTGAATGAAGTCTTCTTTGTAAGGGAACACCCATTTTGTTTCCAGTAATCTAGAGATTCTTATCATAAGAATTTTTCCTCCACCATAAACAAGCTATCTGAAAATAAAGCTTATATTAAAATTAACATTGCTGGGATGATGGATGATAAGTGTAATAAAGCCACATTTTTAGCAAATGGACACAATATAATCACTTTCCAGAGCAACCAAGACGTCAAATGGAGGATATGGTTCTTGGTCACCTGACATCACAGTTCTACATCATGTCACTCAATACAATACAGAGATCACAAGACTTCCGTCCCTCCAGAATCAATGCAGAGTCTGGGTATAATCTAAATGTAACTTGTTTTATTTATACACATCCCCTAGTGCTCAAACCAGATATTTCATTTCCAGTTCCCACGAGACAACTTTGTCTCAAGAATCAACACCAATCAGACACTAAGAATGAACTCTTTCTAGTCACACAAACTTCTGCCAGGACTATTGCATCTATAGAAAATCTGCCATGTTGAAATCTAACTCCATCATAGCACATCTTCCCAAAACTGAACATTTTCTTGGACAATAAGAAAAAGAACTTGGAAGACTAACAGCACCACCTGATAATGCCTGCTGCAACAATTTGACACAATATAGAAGCCTAATACTAGAAACCAGTTTTCAACCCTGTTTAGAAAGTGTCAAATATTTTTAAAAATAGATGGATTAGATAGATTGTTTTCACACCTGTATCAAGAGCCAAATCCATCTCTTTTTACTAATCTCAAGTAAATAAGATTTTTGCATTGGACCCAGACAGTGTTTGAAATCTTCCCTGGAAAGCTACCGGCATGCACAGGACAACCACACAACTACAGTGCTGTTATACTGGAGAAGGCTGACAAGTGGACTCACTTAATATAACATTTAACCCTGCTGTTGAGAAGAAATCCACTGAACACTGCTCCCCCTATGTAAGCTGGTATAAAGTCTCCCTGGACAATCACTTACAAACCTGCATCCTCCCTGCTCTCCCCATATACATACAGCAGAACCAGTGTGGTTCTTCAATGTATATGTAGCATTCTGCAGCCTAACCATGGCAGGAAGCACTTCTCCTAGAAACAAGATATAGAAATTTGATTTTTGATATAGGGCCTACATTATGACTCCAATGTCATAAACTGACACCATTTCAGCAAGATCGTTAACACGGCTGGAGACTGAGAAGTGTCAACTGTATTATAGAATCATAGAATACTGGAAGGGACCTCGAGAGGTCATCGAGTCCAGACCCCTGCCCTCATGGCAGGACCAAATAAAAACTTGATTTTCAAATAGACTTTATAATTGGATATTGGAAAGAAGTATTTCTGACCATGTGAATTTTCAGCTTCCTAGGTTTCAAGTTGATATTTTCCCTCAGCAGACTGCTAACCACACTGAATTGTCTATTACCTGGGAAAGTGGTCTAAAAATAACATTTAAAAATAAATGTGGGTGCTCTCCCTCATCTAAGAAGAAAATCAATTCTAATATAACAGTACAGTCGCATACCATAAATAATATAATTACTGTTATTGGGTAGGAACCCCAAATCAAGAGTTACAGGCATTGTATATACGTACACACAAGAAGACTGTTCCTGCCACAAAGACCTAGTCATATGCTACAAGTCATTTCAAATTATCGTCAATTTTTATTTTCAGTCCAAATAATTTAAGATACCAATACTAAGCAAGTTATCACACTGATGCCAATGGGACTATTCATGAGAGTTCCCACTCACCAAAGCAGGTAAAAAGGTTAATAAACTGTACCTCCTGATATTTTACATCACTTTGGATGAGTATTGTGAAACTTGAGCCTGTAATTGGTTCATATACATATAATACAGCAATTAACGTCCTCTGACCAAGTTACTAGTGGGTGGGTATTACTTTATTAAAAACAGTACACACAAGGCTTTCTTGTGTGTTCCAGGAGGCTGGAGCCATCTGCCCACCCACATTCAAAACTTCTAATTGCCATTACACCTCAGAAACTTAAGTGGAATGTGATTATATTTTAAATCCGAATAGTAAGCTCAGAAAATACATTCCTTGCCATGAGGAGTCCACAATGTTAAAATAAACTCAAATTTCAGTTCATGCAGTTACATACAGATCCCTGGTCAATGTAATTTGTATTATCCATTGCATGGGAATACATAGCTTGATGCAAGAATTATTTTGAAAGCTATGCCATATTGTTATCATTTCCACCTGCATAACCTGAAATATTGTCTACTACTCCTATATGAACAGATTCTACTTCTAATCTTTAGACTCCTGAGTGGTAGAAAAGTCAGAATGGGATCTTTTTCCGCATTATTCATTGAGAGTAAACGTCAAAAACCTACACAAGACATTTAAATATCAAAAGTTACCCTACACCTAGGTCAATTATCAGAAACCATAACCTAACACAACAGCAGGAAGACATTTTTAAACACTTATAAAATATTTTATATATTGTAAAATTTAAGCAGTACTGGTATGGAGCACAAACAATCGTGTATGATTTTTCACACTACAAACTGCTCAGTACCATAAGTATATTTAAAAAAAATTAAAAGCTCAAGTCATATTTAATACTTTTTAATAACAGTGGTGCTTTATGACTCAATCCTACAGGGTGAAGAAAACTTTCAGTATAGTGATGCTCACAGATTTAAAATTTCATTTACTAGGCTTGAGACCATGCAATCCTCAATTCTGGTTAATTTAATGAAAAATTAGGCATGTTTGGAGTTTCACAGAAATCAAATATTTACTTAACTTCTGCAGAGGAAACTAAAAGAATTGTACTGCAACAGGTTTACAGAAATCAGAAAATCTATTTACATCCATTCAGCTCCTTTTCACCCTTCAACAATTTTATCTCTTGCTCACGCTTCTTCCCTTGTAAATTAATTTAACTACTTTGTATACAAATTCTCCCTCAACTATTTTCTCCCTTAAATCCTCAAAGTATGCTGTCATGATAGTTCTTAATTTATAAGAATAAATTTTACTCACTGTTCATAGCAACCACTTGGAAGACTGAAACAGAAATCAGTTGCCATAATCTGTTCCCCTTCCATTTCATGTGCAAACTGGTTACTGTTGAGCTCTTCATAAATTCTGGGCTGCTGGTGCTCTTTCTATAAATAAATACATAAATACAATAAAATAGTCAATGCTTTAGTGTATTTTTCATTCACAAAACAATTTAAGCAGGAAAAAGCACTTGTAGCTGTTTATAGTAGCTCACATACTTTCACATTCCTCATTATTTTCTCCATCCACTGTAGCCAGCCATAAAATACACACATGCAAAGTGTATCTTTTCACAGGTTCTTCATACTTCCGAAGACCTCAAACAGATATACTTCATCTGCTAGTTTCCTCAAGTTAATATCTACAACACTGAAGCCTTAATCACTTTCACAGTGTTGCCAACTCTTGCAGTTTTGTTGAGAACCTCATGATAGCTGGTGTTTTTTGAAGCCCAAGCTTTTAGAGTCAAGTGATTATAGAAATCACAAGTTTCTAGCTCCCCTGGTTATAAGTAAAAAATTGAAAACATGAACTAAATGAACCATAAAAAACCTCAACATCTGAAATTAAAAATACTTAAAAAGATCACACGACTTATTAATGCTTGAGGTTGGCAACACTGCTTATGCCAGTGTTTATTTTACATGAGCTGACCCAATGAAATGCATAGGACTGTCAAGAATCACATATTCTGATTGTCCAATAAGGCAATCAAACCCTTCCATAATGAAATCCTGGTGACTTTCAGCTATAAATCTATTTCCAGCCCAAAATGCTTACACTCACATGAAACATCTTTCCTCAATACTGGAGATTATATATAAACCACTATAATAACACCCCTCCCACAGACCTTTGGAATACCAATCACACCCCTAAGATAGGTTTTCTAAAAAAATTCACACACTTTATAATGCCTGTTAAAATACACATACCTATGTTAAAGTAAATAATGAGTTGATTAAATCCACTCCCTTATCCACCCAAACCCAAAGGGGAAAACAAATCAAAGTTGAGCCTTTAAAGGTCACTTGTAAAAACTGCTTTAAAATTAAATGTGAAATGCATAGAATATCAACTTATTAATATAAATTGTAAGCACCTTTTAATAAACTATTTTAACTCAATTCTTTATACCGTACTTGCCAAGACAAGTTCATGGTCCTGTGTTTTCCTTGTAACAAATAGTTGTGTGGCTTTTTTTTTTTTTTTTGCATGGGAAATAGAACCTTGAACTCAAATCTCAGCAGGAAAGTGAAAGAAGAAACCAACTGAAAAATAAAAGTATTCCAAGTGTTGACATTTTATAGGAAGAGGATATTTCTTGGAATCACACACCTCTCAAGTCACTGTAAACCATCTCCAAAAGAAACTGGCAATGGCTTGCTCCTATGCTTGTCTCCTATTCTGCTACAAAACATACTGGAATATTTATGGCACCAACCATATAAAACATTCATAGAACCACTCAGCCAGCCAGAAAACATTAAAACAAGGCAATATGAAATCACAAGTGAAACACAGCCACTGCTCCATGCCTTAAACTTCATATCTCCTTTTAAGAAAAGTTTGCAGTTATTGTAACATGGGGGGGAGGAGGGGGAAGGGGAAGAGGAGAGGAGGAAGGGAATAAAAATGTAACCTTTTTGACTATGCAAATCCTGATATAAAAAATCCCTACTCCATCTGATTATACAGGATGTGATTATTATAATTCAGGGCATCAGTAGCTTGCCAACACACACTTTTTTTTTTTAAATGACTACCTCAAAGCGCTCCTTCCCTACATGGAGAGAGCAAGCATGCTGCCTGTGCAGTGCTCTCAAACACTGCTTGCAAGAGAGGAAGGTTGGTTTCAGACTTTCATCCTTACAAAAAATATAATGTAGAACTTGAAGACTAGAAAGTGCCTATACAGTTGTATTAAAAGTCACTAAATCTGATGACTATGAGATTGCTTTGCCTAAATAAACCACAAATATATGCTCTTGATCTATTTTCTAGCCAAAATATTACAAAAGTCACAAGTGGCATCTGGTTTCCAGAGGACACCAAATTATTTTCCAAATGCTGACTGAGTCAAGGTAGTTACAAGGGAAGCCCTGATTACAGTTTTCCAGGTCTGTATGTGCTAATTACTAGCCTAGTGATAAAAGTTTCAAAAAACTACACGTTTTTTAACTCACTCTTTAAAAAAGACACAACAACTCTGTGCATACGTCTTACACAGGATTCAAAGAGTGGCTTCGAGTACTAAGAGGACAGAAGCATCTTAATTCCAAACAATTCCACTTAACACATCCCGTTCAACTTCCTTCTCGCTGGTGAGATTCTGAGCACCAGTAAGAGCAGCTAGAAACTGACTATTAAGTGAAGCCCCTTCACGCGCACTTCCACTGCCCCTCTGCCCTCGTTGAGCCCCCACACTGCCCCGCAGGTAGCAGGGAACGCGTTTTACTTGTCAAACCGCCGGAGCAGGCCCAGGGCTCGACAGCCGCTTAGGCTGACGTTGCACATGCCGGGAGGACACCCCTTCCCCCTTCACTACAGCGGCGGACACACGACTCCTGCCCCTGGCCAAACCTGCTTGGCCGTCACTCAGCCCCTCCGGCTCCGCACCTTCCCCCAGGTGCGCACCGCGCCTCCCGCTCCAGGAAGAGCCATTCACTTATGGGTGCCACCCCCTGGATCGTGCCAGGCAGGGCCACCCTGGGTGCCAGGGCATGGAGCCCCCCCCGCCCCGCGCCCGCCCTCCACGTTCTCATCGACCGCTAGGGACACGCGCTGGCCGGGCTGGCTGACCCCGCGCTGCTACAGGGGCGCCGAGGCAACGTCTGGGTGGCAGAGCACCGCTTCCATACAGAGAGCAACCCCCCCCCCCATCCCCTCACCCCGAACCAACCGCCCGCCCCCGCCACGAGACACCCCCTCGGGACAGGCGGCGAGGGAGCCGCGGCCCCCGACCCCACTCTCGCGTTCGCAGCCCGCGTGGGAGGGAGCCCAGGGCCGTTCCCTGAGCCCGAGCCAGCGAGCAAGGCTGCCCCGCCAGTACCGTGAGCGCAGCTGCCCCGCCACGGCCCCGGCCCCTCAGACGTCCCCGGGCGGGGGGAGGCGAATGAGCCGGCGGCAGAGTTCTGGCGGCGACGTGCGGCTCGCGCTCTCAACCGTCGTCCGTCCCCCCCCCCCGCCCCGCTCCGGGCGCGCGCGAGCCCACCAGCTTGTCCGTCGTCTCTCGCTGGGTCGGGAGAGGCTGGCTGACAGGTACCGGAAATGAGGTAGCGGCACACACCTCCCGCCACTGCCGCCTGTGATTGGCTGCGCGCGGGGAGAGACGGGGAGGGGGAGTGGGAGTGGGAGGGGGGATGGAAGGGACGGATTGTCCCGGGCAGGAGCCCAGGTCCCGTGTGGTGTGACCCCTCCCCCTACTAGACCCCCCCCCTTGTCCACAGCACCCCGCCCCCCCGCCTGACACCCCCAGCCAGTGGTGCGGGAACCAGGCGTGTGGCTGCACCCCCGGGCTAAAAGTGGTTTCCGTCACTACAGGGCTTGCAGCTCAGCTCAGTGACTCTCAGCCCCCCCCCTCGCACTGTTTCAAGGCCAGTGACCCCCGCCAACACAGCACAGCTGGGCGGCAGACAGCAGCCCAGAAACCACAGCAACGCTCCCCCCTACATAGCACCGGTCCCACCCTCCAAACCCAGTGTCCACTTTATCCAAAACAACAGTAACATCCTATCCCAGCACACCATTTTTAACACATACTCCCCCTTACACTTTTTAAAACAGACTGTTTGGTACAAGCAGATGCCTTGCATCCCATGTAGCCAACAACTTGGGTGATCAGATAGCAGGTGTGAAAAATAAGGACAGGGCATGGGGGATACCAGGTGCCTATATAAGACAAACCCTTGAACATCAGGCCTGCATAAAATTGGTACCTCTGGTCTCCCTAAGCCCCACTCCCTTATGCATAAGCACCAATAGACACATGACATGCCCCACTGGCACCCATCTCTCCCATACCTATACCATATACCCTTAACAACACACATGACACAGCAGTGGGAAGAGTAAAGACAAAACAGATTTGCCCAAAAAGATTTTAACAGAGACAGACAAAACAGGCATCCTAAGTCCAGGAAAATAAGTGCAAAGATGTACTCTGGGAACAAAATCTGAGCTCTTTCTTTCTTATTCCCCTGCCTGTTCTATTTCTGGTGCTTGGTGGCCAGATATGAAACACTCACATGGGGCAGTAATGTGAGCAGACTGCAGGTCACAAGCAAAGATTATTCTATTCACACCCCTATGTTACCCGTGTCACTGTAGGATCCAAGTGTCTTCCAGCCATCTGTAACATCTGTCACATATAGTTCCTTCTTTCTCTCATTCTTTCTCACAGTGAAGAATATCATGCAACCTGAAGTGTTTTATTTTCTTGGAGTTTTGGTTTTAAGTTGTACACATTGCTATGTGTTTATATGAGAGTAAGCAAGGATAAAGAGGTGCAACTTGCACTTGGAGTAGATATCAGAGATGTTTGTGATTATCCTTAGTTCTTCTGAGATTTTATTCCATGATGTCAGACTGGCCCCCAAGAAAGCTCCATGTCCCTCAGAGGCCAGCTTTATCCTTATTGTGGAGTTCCACTACTCCTGAGAAATAGACCTATTAACCAGAAACCTTCTCCCAAAACTTTAGGCAATCTTTTCCACATCCTGAAGCCAGGCCATTGAACCTCTCTAAGATAAAACTTGAGACCTGGCTTGAATTTGACATGATATTCAAGGGAAAGCCAGTGTAGAAAGCAAAGGAGTAACCTGGTTGTTGCTTAATAGAGATGCTGCAATACCCTGTACTAGTTAGAGTCCTTTAAGGGCTGAAGGCTTCGTGCCATTGTTGTAGTCCAAAGGAAAGGTGTCAAAGATGTGTAAGCCAGATCATCATCTGTGAGGATGGGATGGAGTCTCCTAGACAACTAGAACTGGAAGAAAAGCTTGATTTGCTTTAGGAAGTTAACACATACAGTAGCTGGTCAATAAGGGCTAACAATTAATTGTCTTTCCTGTTCATTTATTAGGACAGTTAGAGAAACCATTAAAAGAGCACTAAACACATGAAAGTATTAACACAGTATTGTGTTTTATGTTGTTGTGAGATTGTTTCATTTATATTATTAAAACCTCATAACTCATGAGTGAGACCAAGTGGGCAAGGTAAAAATCTTTCATCTTTAAAAAAAATAGGTAAAGTGTTGTCAGGAAAATGCTGGTCTACATTAAAAAAACGGTTAACAGAGTGTAGATTTTAACAAAACCACAAATGTTTACATTAATGTAGTACTTTTTCCTCAAATAATTTCAAAGCAATTAACAAATTAGAGGTCCATCCTGGCCTTCAGTATGGTCCTTTGCACTACCCTAAGGCTGTTCTTACTTGCACCAGGATCAAACCAGTATCCAGCTGCCACCAGTATTAGATAGTGTAAAGAGACTAAAATCCATCTTTGCACCATGTTCTCCCTCAAGACCAGCAGTTCTGCTGAACATGAAGATCAGGGCCTGTTTTCACAATGAGATGATATCTGAACAGAAGTGATTTTTATTCAGTTCTATTTAGTTCTGAAGCTTATAAGGATAGCTTATTCAACCTCAGCTGGCTAAATCTTTCCACAGATGGAAAATTTTAGTGTACAGGAAGTCCCCAACTTACAAAGAGTTGTGTTCCAAAAGTTTGTTTGTACACTGGTTGTTTGGAACTAGGAACTCATTTTCCCATGGAAACAATGTTATATATGGTAGTTAGGTGCCCAGGCTAGCCCACAAAATCCTGTTTAAGCCATAAAGTAGCTGAAATACAGTATGTTTGTAATGAAAAATAGTATAAATAGTTTTTTTATTTAGCCTTGAATACTGGTGCTTGAGGAAAGGCAGGTTTAATTGGAGGAGGATGTAGAGGTACGTGGAGATTCTAAGTGGACTTCTGGGTGCACCACCCTTCATGAGCTCTGCACAGGCTCCTGCAACCAGTCCCATCCCCTGGCCACCGCATCCCCCCCACAGGCTCCTGCAACCAGTCCCATCCCCTGGCCACCGCATCCCCCCCACAGGCTCAGCACTGGTTCTGGAAGCCCCATTCCCTTCTTTCCCTTTCTTCCCCCTTCCCCACATGGGTTACACCCAGCCCCTGCTAACCTGGAGGCAACAAGTGGCACAAGCATGGGCCAGAGAGCAGAGGGCAGCCATGCAGCTGGCAGTTGGAGAGAAGTAGCAGTTTCCCCTTCAAAATACCACTTCTTTCCAGCCACTGGCTGTGCTAATGTCCCCTGCTCCTCCGGAGTCCTCTAGCCAGCACTTGCACGACTCGCCACCACCTGTACCTCTTGCCTGCTCCCTTAAGGCTTAGGTGCACTTTTGTTTCATAGAATCATAGAATACTAGGGCTGGAAAGGACCTCGAGAGGTCATCGAGTCCAGTCCCCTGCCCTCATGGCAGGACCAATATCCGTTTGTATGCACAGATATTGGTAAATTGGATATTTGTAACTTGGAAAGTGACTATTATTTTTTAAGAGATGAGCATGTGTCTGAAATTAGTAAAATTAAACTGATTCTCCTCCTTTCATCATTCAGGGTAATTGTGGTCAATGGGGATGCTCTTGAATTCAATTTCTTGGCTGACCTTGTAGGAAACAGTAGTATGTCATTCTCTGAAAAGGGTTAGATAGCCAATTTGGATAAATGCTCCAACCATTTTTCCCACTGATGGAGTTGTGCTAGTACTACAGCAACCATAAGAAATTTCCCCCCAAAATTCTTCCAGGTGTCAGTTTTATAATTTACTTCTGAGAGACATACATCAGTCAACATTTTATCATTTTTAGGGGACTATGTAAAAGTGTTCAGACTTTCTCCTAACTATAGATGTTGTGTTCCTGGTAACAGCTGGACTCCTAGCTTAATCTCCTATAGACATGGTTTCCTGAAGATGTCGATATTATCAGGGGTATGGAGAGAGAGATTACTGAATCCTAATTAAAGAAATATATTTTTCTTTTCAGTAAATTGTATTATTGATGCTCATAAGCTACAGTAACAGGCACTCCAAAATGTGCATAATACATACAAAATGTCTGCATTTAAAATGTGTATTTAATACAAAGACTATATTCATTCTTTTGCAGCCTCTTAGTCTTTGAGGTAGTTATTTATCTACAGAGGTTTTGCAGTGCAGATTATTAATTTGATCAGATAAGTATACATTTCAGTTTAAATACATGTTATTAAGATTAAAGTCCATCAGCTAAATATTTGTTTATTAAACTTAAGAAATATGAAATCACCACATATTTATTGATTTAAAAAGAAAACCTGAATTGAGCCAATAAGCCATAATTAGTGTTTGTAGTCAGTTAATACAAATCACTTGTTTCATAATGCTTTTCAATATGTTGATTAGGCTTGTGAACTAGCCAGTTTTCCGACATTAATAACTTGGCTGATCCTGATACAGCCTGAACCGCTGGGTCACGAGTAGCAGCTCCATAACACAATATTTCTGATTGCAATTTAAAATCAATAATGTAGCAGGTATGAGGTTTTGAAACAATGATATAGAACTATGTAGAATAAAGAGTAAATTCTGGACTTTGCACAAAAAGTATATAATTGGGGAAAAACTGGAATTCATGGCACAAACTCACAATATGCTGGCTGCTCCTAGAAGGTGCTGAGCACCTTGTAGAACTGGGCCATAGAAGAACAGTACAATCTAAACTATGTACTGCTATTTGTTCTGTCAAATGTGTGTCAGATCTGATTATACCTTTATAAATATACAATATGTGCCTCTTTTATGGCTGTCTAGTGCAGACAGGGCTTCCTAATGTTTTTTTAATTGGATATAACAAAGACTCTCCTAAGTATGATAGATTATTTCTCACATAATGCTAAATTTTTGCAGGAACTGTAGAGTCTAATCAACATATCCAATATTTTTAGGAACAGAAATACTACATATCTATATTTCTCATATCCTACTTGTTACTAATGCAGTCACAAATTGCATATAAATCAGCATATTTGACCAATTTGTAATGAAGCATTGTGTTACTGGGGTTTTGTTCTGTCACTTTATGAAATGAAGACACTTTCCAATATATATATATTTTAAATTGTATTCAGATATTTCTCCTACATGAATATTTGTGTCCAGATTATATATCCGTCGCAAGTTTTAAAAAAGTCTGAGTGTAAATATTGGTGAATATATCCAAAATACTTCAGAGGGAATTAATATTCCACATAGTATCTTCAGATGCTGAATCCTGGCTGTAGACGGGTTCACTTCTAGACAGGTTCCTAGTAATTATTAATCTGTGGAAGCTCATGTGTGGGTTATTTCCATGTGGAATATGTTGCATCAGGTATTTATATGCCACACTGATTTCCAATAAGAGTGTGCAAATAACCTAGTGTAGGTCTAAAACCTCCATTCCTCTCCAACCCCCAAAACATGCCTCTTTTTCAGATTGATGGAACAAAGGCATACTGAGCATGCTTATCCACCCTTACACTCCAAATACTCCTTTTGGAAGACAATACTATCTCAGTAAAGCAAAAATACAGGTGTGTACTAGAAATTATCTTAAGGCTGATCAGCGCTAATAAAAGAAAACAAAGATTATATCATGCTCACATGACTCATTTTACTATGGCAAGTCCTTGATAACCTACAAACTAATTAGCAGGTTTCCACAAGTTTCTTTTCCACAAAGATGTTGCAACATCAGGATTTGTTTAAACATACCCCATGGTTTATTTTTGTATTTATGTTACCATTTTCCCTTGGCTTCACAGCTTTGTAAAAGCACAATTATGCAAAACTTACTATAGCGTTGAAACTGTCGGTTTTGGAAATGACAGCAAGCAAATAAGCTTGGTATTTATAAGTTTTATAAATAAATGTATACATTTTAAAGTGTAATATTTTTCTCATTGTCTGAATCACTGTAAATCTTGCATCAGGATTGACAATTGTTCACTTACAATGCTAGGTCTAGTATACTCTTTAGCAGTGGACAGTAGACAGATGTGCAATGGGACTTACATATATGTTTTACAATATTCAGGTGGTTTGCAGAATGCTCCAAATATTCAGTATGTATTTACATACTGAGGCAATTTTAAGAACACCTTGCTTGTCACCTCCAAGATACCTGAACATTAAATACTTCAAGGAGATATATAAAAGGTGTATTTAAGGAATTGGTTGCTCACTTGTTTTTTTTTCAAAAACAATTTGAGCCACCTATATATTTAGCCAGGTACAATTCGTCTAGCAATTTTGGTTATTAGGAAGAGACCAATATTACTATTGGGGACAAAGAGGTAACTTACAGCTAAGGCTGATATGGCTATTGCATAAGAAGGCACAAGAAAAAACAGGAATATGAAAATCTCTTACGCAGAGATAAACATCTAATTTAAAAATTAAACTCACCCTCAGATCAAGCAAAATCACTTTACAGTAGCAGAATTAATTATGACTTTCAGAACCTCTAAACTATGCAAAAGACTGTAAATAGCATTTCATAACTTAGAATCACTAATCACAGAAGCTACTCCAGTCATGCAGATAAAAACTCGGATGTGACCGAAAAATTGCTGAAGGCCTGAAGTCCCACAATGATTTAAATCAATTTTTGCAGGTACATATAGCTTCTTTTATTGTCTCTGTTATAACTGCAAGGTGTATAATAAATTGAAATGACTTGGTAGAAAAATGTCAAAATTTGAGGCCCCTTTGTCTCAGAGACCTGGGACAAATGGCCTTCCTGGCGGCCCCCCCCCAGCTAGGGCCTGAGTGAGGGCAAGCAGCAGCAAATAAACACATCTGAACTCATTTACATAAACAGTATCTATCCAAGATATTATTGTAGGGAGTTGAATGAAAACTTCTACTAAATGTTCAACAAAAACAACACAAATTAAATTAACTCATGGATCTTATTGCCACAATACATAACCAAATCCAAGAGTTTAGCAAGTTTACAAAATTAGACATTTATATAGATAATGAGAACATCCACAATAACAAAAGATAGAATAAAAGTTTAATACTTTAGGGTATAAGGCAATCACTAACTGCCTGATTCTAGGAAGGAATTTCCCCTACAGGCATATTACTTCATAATTTTCCATTATGTTTCTTATCTCTTTCTCTGAAGTATTTGGTAATAGTCAGAGATACTTGAGTAGGTGGACCGCAGAACAGCAATTCCTTTATTCATTTGGAAGATTTGCAGTTTTGTTTATTTAGGGTGGGCAATAATTTTTGATGGGGGGGGCCATGCCAAGGTTTTGATAAATGGTCAAGAGCCACACTTTTCTATGGAGGAGGTGCAAGTTCTAGGCTGGAGTTTTGGTGCAGAAGGGAGCTTGGGGTAGGGGATTAGGGTGCAGGAGAGGATGTGGGATCTGAGAGGGAGTTTGGGTGAAGAAGGGGGTTGTGCCCTGTGGCAGGGGATTGGAGTGCAGGGTCTAGAAGGGAATAAGGGTGCAGAAGAAGATTCTGGCCTGGAGGAGGGGAGGTACAGGAGAAGGGAGGAAGTTGTGACCTGGGGCAGAGGAGAGGGGATACTGAGGAGTTGGGTGGTGACTTGGGGCAGGGAGTTGGGGTGTGGGACGGGGTGGGATGTCTGATGCAAGCTCTGGCCAGCAGGGTAGGGGGACCCTCAGGCAAGCTCCCTTCCTGCCTGACACAGACCCAGGCTGCTCAAAGCAGCCAGCTGCTGGGGCTATGTGTCTTTCTGTTTCACATACCAAGGAGAGAGGAGACTTTGCATGCTGCCCTCAGCCCAGTACAATCCTCACAGTGCCCATTTCCTATTGGCGGAAGTCTGTCCCCAGCATCACAAGGGGTGTGTGGTGCAGAGAGGCACATGGTCCCAGCAGCTGGCTGCTTTGAGTGGCCTTGGACTGTGGCAGGCAGGGAGCCTGCCTGAGGGTCCCAGTGAGTTGTGGGCGAGATCCAAAGGCTTGATGGGCCAGATCTGGCTCATGGGCTGGATTTTGCCCATCCCTGATTTAGGGGATTAAAATCCAAGTTGAGGAGCAGTTATCTGCTGGCCCTCCAAAAAGGGAACCTCTGTCCAAAGTGAATAACTCTGGTCCTTAATGTGCACCTGACTACTGGGAGCTCAGGCAAATTGACACACTCATCTTTCTGAGAATATGGATGAGAAAGTATAGCATTTTCTGTGCCTTGTATCTCTCCCTCTCTTTTGGTGTCCCTGTGGACTTTGTCCTTGGTTTCCTCCTCTTTTCTCCCCTACACTCATTCTCTGACTGGTGATGATTTCAACTACTTTTCATCCTTTATATGGAAAATGCACATTTGCCTTTCAGCCCTTAAATTCTTGTCTATTTCTGCATCCCCTTTTGAATGTGCCACTCCCATTTTGAAAACTGATTTTTTAAATATTTCTTTCGAACCACTCACTGCTCCCTGTTTTCTCTCTCAGTACTGGCAACATGATTATCTTTATCATAACCTCATCTTTATTTTCAACTCTACCTGTCACATCCAGGTCATACCAAGATCATACCTTGCTATGTGACAGCTCTAGAATCTACCCAGCTGTCTTTTTCACCTTTGCCAAATCTGTGCTTCATTTCTTACTTATCACTTGTTTGACTATTGCAGCCTCCTCTCCCAGATCTCTGTTCTTCCCCCTCTCCGATTTCCAGTCTATCCAAAATATTGCAGCTAAAGTTTTCTCCCAACGCTCTATGCCGACTCTCCTTTTCTAGCTGCACCAAGTTCATTCATAATTGTCCTTCAAAGTCTGCACAATACATATCTAAGCTACATACATTTACACACTTATTTCTTCCTCCCATACTTTATGATTGACCCAATATCCTTTTGTCACCACTACATCTACACTTCAAATTGTAATTTCCAGCTCAGGTAAATGTACACACATTAGGTTTGAATGACCTAGTAATGGGATGGGCTAGCTGTCCCACGTGCAATCCTGTCTCAGACCCTAAATACTTATTCAGGTGGCTGGCCCATCCTGCTGCCTGCACCACTGCAACTATACTTCTCTTTTTAGCACACTAGCTAGAGCAAAACTACCCAAACTGAAAATTACAAAGCACAAAGTATAGACATGCCTTAAAAGAGTGCTCCTTCCAAAAAGCCTACAGTCTTAACATGTGAAAAGAAACATCTTATGAATAAACCACACAAACTCTAGGGAATTGAATGGAAGCATAAGGGCAAGGTACAATTAAATTAAACTGTTTAGTTTGATAATAAACAGTGTCGGCAGACTAACTGCCTCTCTTTAGAACAGCTTTTATGACCTTGTTCCACATGGACCTTTGTAACTTTTGTTGATACTGCCACACATGCCTACATTATCTCCCTTCTTTCTGTGTCAAGAGACTTTTCTTGCTTACTTCAAATCCGCATCAGTTCTAATATTTTTCTCATTTGGACTGGCTTCTAAAATTAATCTCAGGTATGGTGTTCTCTGTTCCTTTGCTTACACATTATATTAAATCCAAGATATCAGGTAGCATAAAATAATTGCCTCCAATAAGCTGAATCCTTCGTAAATAATTGTGGCCAAATAATTCTCTTGGGTGCGTCTGCACAGTAGCGCTATTTCGGGATAACAGACTGTTATCCCAAAATAACTTTCTGCACTGTCGACACAAGAAGCCCATTATTTTGAAATACATTCTGCTTCCTATAAAACTCATTGCGTAGTTCAAATTGCGTAGCTTATTTTGAGCTAGCCCCACTGGGTAGATGCACCCCTTGTTTTCTTCACTCCCTGCCTCTTTCTGTCCAGTTTAGATCCCAAACCTGCAAGTATGCATTCGTTGCAAGCTCCTTGTCCTCTTATGTGTCTATCCAACACTTCGATGGTGCTATATAAATAATGATAAAAAACATTGATTTTTGGACATGGGACAGGATCACCTACACTGTGGGTACTTTATAGCACCTATATATTTTTGTTTTGAATTTCCAGGGTGTTGCAATTCTGAGAATTGCTCCAAGTGGTACTAATTAGTTTTATTTTTTTCCTAGCACAGCTTCCAGGCTATGACTAACACTATCCTTCTAGCACACCTAAATCTGTTCCTGCCCTCAACATATATTGATAAATATCGCTGATGTTATAATTATTTGTAGAGCCCTGCAAATTCACAGATATCCACTTTATATCTGAGGGTATCTGCATCCGTGGATGTAAATGTGGATATCTGTGGCTTATTTTTGTGGATATGGATGCAGATACAAATTTTGTATCTAGCACCCTGCAAATTTGCAGATATCTGACATATATCTGCAAGAATGCACAGCCGTGGCTATCAATACAGATATCCACAGCACATTTTTGTGGCTATGGATGTGGCTACAAATTTTGTATCCATGCAGGGCTCTACTTATTTGAATCATATATATTTCAACTTAATTTGTGTGCTCACCACTCAGTTATTCACTATTTGTTACAAGTTGGGGCTTTTATTTGTTTTAAAATAACTGCTATTAATTTGATACTTTTCAAATATCCCTACTTTAGCCACACTGCTGTCTATATTATATTTACATACTGCATATAGTGAGAGATACACTGCTCAAACTGATTGGTTGTATTATATGAATTAAACCTCTGATTCACTCCTGAGTCCGGTTTTGAAGAAAACTTACGAACTAAAATTTTATTTTGTATTAAGTTTTTCATAAAAGCTGTTTTCAAACTACATGGCAAATATGACAAAAATGCCATATGGGTAAGTGAAATAGCTATAGGCCGGAGATAAGTACATTTTCAGATTAGATATGAAAGTAGATGGAATCACTATGGCAAAGAGAAACAAGAAAGCTGTCCTAGAAGACAGGAGTGCAGAAAAAAGCTGCTCTTATCTCAATAATGGCAAGATAGATAAAAGAAAACATAAGAAGCCAGCTGGGTGGAGTTGTGTTTAATAGTGAGGAGGTGAAATGTGATAAGAGTATGTGGAGCCTGAGTAAAAGGACTATGATTCACCGGAAGTCTGTGACTAGCAAACAAGAGAAGCAAACAGGATAATTTCAGAGAACTCCCAAATACCTGGAATACTGCATTTATTTGTGGGCACATTTATTTCAGGAAAATGTTGAAAAATTGCACTATAGAAGACGTAGTAGATTTAAAAACTATTTATCAGCTACAAGAGTATATAACTAAGGGCACATCCAGCCTAGAGATATTGTACCTCTGTTAACTCAAGTTAGTTGATTGTTGGTTAACTGGAGTTAGCTAATGGCTTTAAGTGTAGTACTCCATAGATGTTTGTTCAAGGACACAAATATTTGTGGTTCACTGCGGGGCTCAGTAAACTATAAATATTTGTGCAATTTCTAGACTGGTATTTTAAAATGTGTTGGCTAACTCAAATTAACTGGAAATCAATTAACTTGAATTAAAATAGGAGCAACACATCTTGTCTAGACATACCCTTTGACAGAGCTGGTCTTAAGGGCGGGCGAGCCGGGTAGTCACCTGGGACTGCCAATTGGTTAGGAACAGCCTTCCCCTTTGGCCACATGTTCTGTGGGCTAAGTTCCCTTTCCCCTTTTTAAAACCTCTTCTTAAAGACTTATTTATTTTGCAAAGCTTTCCTGCACTAATCAATACTTCTCAGATTTATTGGGACCTCTTTGCACTGAAACTAATTCCTCCTGTTTATGTGAGTTAACTTGTAAGCTTAAAGCATGGATCTTTTCTCTTAACATATTATTGAAAGTGCTTTATGTACACTTATAGTGCTATATATCTATATTAGAAGATTTACCTGGTCTTGCTCGGGTCCTTAACAATAATTTTTTTTCCTTCAGTTAAATCATTGCTCTGTGGTGGGGCTGGAGGTGAAGGGTTCTGTATTCATGGTGCCATGGAGAGAGAGATAAACCCCAGCCTTCTCTCACCACAACAGTTTGGGGCAAAGTAAGAAGCACTTGTCCATGGCAGCTGCAGCAGGCACAGCTAGGGATGGATGCATGTCCCCCACCTGGGGGACAGATGGACACAGACAAACAGACACACAAAGAAGCAAACTCTCTGAAATATATAGTATATAACTGTCCCTTTAGAACATAAGAACATAAGAATGGCCATACTGGGTTAGACCAAAGGTCCATCCAGCCCAGTAGCCTGTCTGTCAACAGTGGCCAATGCCAGGTGTCCCAGAGGGAGTGAATCAAACAGGTAATGATCAAGTGATCTCTCTCCTGCCATCCATCTCCACCCTCTGACAAACAGAGGCTAGGGACATCATTCCTTACCCATACTGGCTAATAGTCATTTATGGACTTAACCTCCATGAATTTATCTAGTTCTCTTTTAAACCCTGTTATAGTCCTGGCCTTCACAACCTCCTCAGGCAAGGAGTTCCACAGATTGACTATGCGCTGTGTGAAGAAGAACTTCCTTTAATTTGTTTTAAACCTGCTGCCCATTAGTTTCATTTGGTGGCCCCTAGTTCTTATATTATGGGAACAAGTAAATAACTTTTCCTTATTCACTTTCTCCACACCACTCATGATTTTATATACATCTATCATATCCCCCCCTTAGTCTCCTCTTTTCCAAGCTGAAAAGTCCCAGTCTCTTTAATCTCTCCTCATATGGGACCCGTTCCAAACCCCCTAATCATTTTAGTTGCCCTTCTCTGAACCTTTTCTAATGCCAGTATATCTTTTTTGAGATGAGGAGCCCACATCTGTATGCAGTATTCAAGATGTGGGCGTACCATGGATTTATATAAGGACAATAAGATATTCTCCATCTTATTCTCTAAACCTTTTTTTAAGGATTCCTAACAGCCTGTTTGCTTTTATGATTGCCGCTGCACACTGCGTGGACGTCTTCAGAGCACTATCCATGATGACTCCAAGATCTCTTTCCTGATTAGTTGTAGCTAAATTAGCCTCCATCATATTATATGTATAGTTGGAGTTATTTTTTCCAATGTGCATTACCAGGGCTCGACAATTTAGGTAATCTGCTCGCCATAGGTGAGTACATTATAGCTCAGCACGGTGCCGCAGCGCGATCAGCGCATGTGCAGCGCGGTCTGCGCATGGTGCAGCGTGCTGAATCGTGCGGCTTGGCAAGCCCTGTCCATTACTTTACATTTATCCACATTACATTTCATTTGCCATTTTGTTGTCCAGTCACTTAGTTTGGTGAGATCTTTTTGAAGTTTTTCACAGTCTGCTTTGGTCTTAACTACCTTGAGCAGTTTAGTGTCGTCTGCAAACTTTGCCACCTCACTGTTTACCCCTTTCTCCAGATCATTTATGAATATGTTGAATAGGATTGGTCCTAGGACTGACCCTTGAGGAACACCACTATTTTCCCCTCTCCATTCTGAAAATTTACCATTTATTCCCACCCTTTGTTTCCTGTCTTTTAACCAGTTCTCAGTCCATGAAAGGATCTTCTCTCTTATCCCATGACAAATTAATTTACGTAAGAGCCTTTGGTGAGGGACCTTGTCAAAGGCTTTCTGGAAATCTAAGTATACTATATCTACTGGATCCCCCTTGCCCACATGTTTGTTGACCCCTTCAAAGAACTCTAATAGATTAGTAAGACATGATTTCCCTTTACAGAAACCATGTTGACTTTTGCCCAACAAATTATGTTCTTTATGTGTCTGACAATTTTATTCTTTACTATTGTTTCAACTAATTTGCTCAGTACTGACGTTAGATTTACCGGTCTGTAATTGCCGGGATCGCCTCTAGAGCCCTTTTTAAATTGCATTTAAAAAGTGTTACATTACCTATCTTCCATTCATTGGGTACAGAAGCTGATTTAAAGGACAGGTTACAAACCACAGTTAATAGTTGCGCAGTTTCACATTTGAGGTCTTTCAGAACTCTTGGGTGAATGCCATCTGGTCCTGGTGACTTGTTACTGTTCAGTTTATCAATTAATTCCAAAACCTCCTCTAATGACACTTCAATTTGTGACAAGTCCTCAGATTTGTCACCTACAAAGGACAGGTCAGGTTTGGGAATCTCCCTAACATCCTCAGCCGTGAAGACTGAGGCAAAGAATTAATTTAGTTTCTCCGCAATGACTTTATCGTCTTTAAGTGCTCCTTTTGTATCTCGATCGTCCAGGGGCCCCACTGGTTGTTTAGCAGGCTTCCTGCTTCCACTCCTGTGTGCCCAATGGGGTTATAACTGTCCTGGTCCTCATTTCTATCCCCTTGCTGTCATTCTGCAGTATAACTCCCTCCTACCAGGCCTCTCCCTTTCCATTTTATGAGAAACAATCAAATTCCATACACATCCCAGTATCCTGTCACAACCAAACCCTGACCTTGCTGTAAGTTATGATAAGATGAAGCGGCACACCAAATTTGGTGGTCCTAGCTCTTACTGTGTAGTAGGAGTTCTTGAACAGACTCATAGACCGACAGAAAGACGCACATTTCTAAAATATATAGTAAGAAGATTGGAATATCAAGACTTTCATTTTTAGTGACTTGTTCATATCCATTCTGATCTGGAAGCAACTAAAAGTTGTTAGCGCCATTTGGCACTACGTGGCTATAACAACATTAATTTGCTTCCAGAATGGGAAGGATGTAAACCAATTCAAGGTTTCCTATCCCACTAACAAACTTTTGAGTCTTCCTAGGTGTCCATCATTGTCACCAAAAATAAATTTACATTTACATGAAATAAAAATACATTTACATGAACCCATTACAGAAAAATCATAGATCTTACTATATATTTTAGACATGTGCATCTGTCCGTCTATCTGAGTCTTTCTTTGATGTGAGATTGAGAGTTCCCACTGACCTAGCATAAGTGACTGACCCTTTGGGGTTGGGAGTAACTTGAAGTGGTGTGATTTTTTGTTTTAATTATCTTTTACGGCTAAATTCAGTTTGTTTGGATGGTAAGACAGGCACAAGAGTTTAAGGGGACAGTCTGTGATTCCATGGTAACACAGGGATAGTAATCCAGGGGTGCACATTTGTTTTTTGCTATGTGAAATCTAATTATAGACTATACCCTCAGTTTGGGGTGTCTGTCCTATTTCCTGACAGTCTGACCTGAGACTGGCACTCACAGTTGTGAACCTCTCCAGACAGCATGACAAGATCCAGCTTTGTTTAGAAATGAAAGAATGACATGAAACTGAACTTAATACTATTTTTAGCTATACTGCTTTGCAGGATTACATTAACCCTATTTCGTACCTTATATTATCTTTATTTAATATATACTGTAATTTATATTTTTCCTGAATGTGTAAATACTAATTTTAAACCTTCCCCCACAGTATGCTGGCAACTTCACAGGTCAGGTGCCATATTACAGTGGTGAGATTTTGTTTACTTTTAAAACCTTGCCTATAGATGTTACATTGCTTGAATCAGTTGTGACATCCCTTGGAGACTCAATTTCTGTATTCATTTGTCAGAGTGCAATCACTCTGATTACTATATACTGAAGTTCTTTGTTTAAATTATGGTTCACATCATCTCTATTTTTTTAGTGGCCAGTTCCTCCATTTTAGCTCATAACTATCAAAAATATTTTTACTGTATCTAACTGATTATGTGCACCAAAAGTTGAATATGGTCAGTGAAATCAGTTCTTTGTTAATTTGTTAGTCTTGTACGTTAGCTTTTTTTTTTTTGCTGCAAAAAACATAGAGCATTCTATAAGTTGGGGATAGGGAGGTAGAAAATTGTGATTGCTCACTGTAGACTTGCCTAGTTAGAAAATAGAAAAGATTGGGAAACATGCATGAACAACTGCATAGAATATTTGTTATGGTATAATTTTCAATTTGTAGTTTTGTAAATAAACACAATTGGACAGAAAATCAACTTTAATTTGAAACAAAGACTATACCTAGAGTAGCTTGCACTTGATATAGACTTCTTATAAATGCAAGGATGACAGAGGGGCACTGGATCCAGTGCTTGCTGCATCATATTGCTTTTCATTCTTGATCACAAGATGTCCATGGTACAAATGGAAATCATGTTCTGCACTTGTGAATTATTATTCTTTCAGTAACAGTAGAACTCACTTTAAGAAAAACAGTTAGATACATCAAGAAAAAATCCGACTCTCCTAATCATTGTAATGAGCTGGATGAAACCCTTTGATGGCTTAAATTAAAACCCAATTGAGATTGATAGGTGTGAATAAATACTTCAGTGACCATATCTATAAACATAACCCCCTACATAAGACAAAAAGGGGCATGTGAATGCACCCAAGAGATTTTGGCTCAGTATTATTTTGAGAAAGTGAGGGCTGCTGAGGGTGGGTGGAAAGATTGCACAGAATCTGAGAATAGACAAGAATTGGACAGGGAGAGGCAAAAAACCCAAGCAGGGGCCTGTAAGCATAATGTGACCTTGAAAAAAGCTAAAGAGAAAGAGCTTTTAGGTCTAGTGTTGGCTAAAAAAGCTTGGAAGCTATAAGCTAAGAAACTTGTACTTTTGTGCTTGGCTTCTTTTCCACTCAGAGACAGAACTTTATACATTCCTTGTTATAGTGGGTCAATGGTGGGATTCCTCCCACTCTGGGTCAGTAGAAGGCCAATCCGCCTCAACTTCTCAGGTTTCTGGTTGTCATGGGGAATAAGCGGTGCCTGCAAGAGCCTATGGCTTGGCCCTGCAGTTAGGGGCCAAGCAAACAACACAGTTTAGTAGCCCAGAGTTCTTAGCCAGGGTGAGGCAATAGAATATTGATATGTGCAGGCCTATGCCCAGCCAGAGCAACTAACCAATTAGTTAGCTAATGCCCTGTGTCAGGGCAGGGGAGTCTTTGAGCTCAGCCCTGCAGTCAGGTTAAATGGCAAACAGTAGGGCTCCTAGTTCTGGCAGAGTGCCAACAAGCACAGGCTTCTTGCCTAGGAAGGTGAAATTGCCACCTTTGGATGGGGGAGACAGCAGGGTTAGAGGCATAAATTAGGAAAGACTACTCTTCCATAATAGGTCAAAAGACAAAGAAAAAGGCATTTACCCCAAACCATAAATTGTATCATTGATCAAACTGACCACTAAATAGATCCTACAGCACATTACAGTCTAAATATTTCCAGTTGTAAATCAATTTATAGACTATACTAACTGTGTAACGGGAAAAGACATTTATCAATTAAAATGATAAAAGATAAGCATTTGTAAAAGATTATTTGTCATTTGTCAAAATCTTCACTTTGATCATTTTGGCCATGTCATCCTGGTAATATAGCGAATATTAATCCTTTTTTGAGGACAAGTGATCTATTTTATGTATCAAATCCTTTATAAAAACACTGCTTAACTTCTAAAACCCTGATCCTGTGTTTGGCACATGCACAGGATAGCTTGTAAATATCAGCCCTTAATTTAAGGGGTTTGGGCCCTCCGGCATGCTGTCTGCACACAGTTCATCAGGGCTAGCCGCTGGCAGGTTGTGAAATGGCTTGTTTACCTGACCATCTGCAGACACAAAGTCATGCAGCTCCGAGTGGTTGTAGGTTGCTGTTCCTGGCTAATGGGTGCTGTGGGAAGCCGCAGCCAGCATGTTCCTGCAGCCCATGCCGGTTCCTGCAGCTCCCAGTGTCCAGAAAAAGGGAACCACAACCACTGGGAGCTGCGAGGGGCTGTGCCTATGGACAGTCAACATCAGCAAAATGTCTTGTGGCCCACCAGTGGATTACCTTGAAGGGCTGAGAGCCAAAGGTTACAAGAAGCATTGATGGGTCCAACTTCTTATTGAATATCTATTCCAAAAGATTTAATAAAAGTGATAACTATGTTAGCACCCTTTAAACCCTGTTTCATTCCTTACATTCACAGATCAAGAGGCTTATTTATAAAATTACTAGAAGACTTACCTGGCATTGCCCAGGTCTGGGGCCTGCAGGAGGGGCCACACAACCTGCCTGCTGGCTTCTTCCTGGGGCCTGCTCGGGGTGGGGTGGGTGACTATGCAGACCACCTGCTGGCTTCTCCACAGGGGTGGCCTGGGGGTCTGTGGCTACTCCCTGAGGGCTATCCTGGGCTTCAGAAGCAGCATGGCATGGTGGCCAGGGGGTGGCCCTGGGTGGTGGGGGCTGCACATCAGCCGGCAGCTGCTCCCCAGGTCAGGCCAGGGTGGTGGGAGTCATGGTGCCAGCCAGCAGCTGCTCCCTGGGGCTAGGGCACTTTCTGCCCCCTGTGGTCATTCATGGGTATAACTGTCCCATCTATCACACCCTTCCCTTTCCATAAACAATCACATCCTAGTGTCCTGGCACAACCAAACCTTGACCTTTCTTTAAGTTATGATAAAAGGTAATAGCATACCAAATTTAGTTGTCCTAGCTCTTACCATATAGGATGAATTATTGAAGAAATGGACTTTCAGATGGATGGAAAGACACACAGAAAGACAGATGCACAAACTCTCTACAATATATAGTAAATCGGTTTAAATTGGATAGCAACATTTTAAGCTAGAAGTAGTGGACAATGTTACTATTATGTTATTCATTGTCATGTGATCATGTTCCTTTAAAACAGATCCTTTAAACATGTTCCTTTTTTGGGTCAGAGGCCACTGACCTACAGAAAAAAAATCAGTCGGGCCCAGGCTAGCAGATTTTGTGTACTCCAGCTCCAAGAGGGAAAGGGGGGAAGGGGCTACAGTGCCAGCACGGGCTCCTCAATGCTGAGGGGGAGCCCCAAATCCTCACAGGCCAGATTCAGGCAATCCTTAGGTTCCCTGCCTCTACTTTAAAAGATTGATGTTGATTTGTAAAGAATCATTTCACTGCTAGTACTCTGATGCCAGGATTGTGAACAAAATATAAAAAACTAGCTCGCTAAACAGGGATTTGCAACTTTTGGAATGAAAACATTTAACTTTTTGTTTAAAAATAAATCAAAGTAATTCCTCCATCCTTTTAAAGCTAAACTCATTAATTATACTTGTCTGGTATAAATGTGAAGCTAATACTGCAGGGGGAATATTTATATCCAAGACCTTAATTCTACTCATTCCTACTCTTAAAAATTGTTCAAGTGTTTTTTGCTGGCAGTATTTCTCTGATGATTTATGCTATATAGGAACCATTGATTATAAATGAGAATTATCTCCAGAAAAGTAAGGCCAAGAAACAACCAATAAATCTTGGTGAGAAAAAATATACTATATACAAACTGGATGTCACAAGTTAGCAAAGCACCCTAAGCAATTAAAACTACATAGGAGATATCTCAGCTAATAATACATTGTATGTCCGCTAATCATAATCCCTGTTCAGCTCAACTTCAGATCAAAAGCACAGTTATCCTTCAGAGGTGTACTCTCTTGTAGCTCCTCCAGCAGTGACATCCTGAGAAGCAGACAAGCCTTCATGTCAGGAAACTGAGAGGCAGCAATGCTTCGCCCTCCCCTCCCTCCCTGCCCCCACAAAATCCCACTAAAGCACAACAGTTTCTGCAAATCGTAAAATTTCCTGTACCAATTACTAGTAGGCAGTTCAAAATAGTACCAGGACAATTGTGCTAAGCATTGCATTCTGTGAAATAGTGTGTGTATTATTGTAAATAGAAATATTTGCCGTAAGTAAACAGCAATGAGTAACTCAACTTTTGCAACATCAGTTACATTGCATCAGGCCATGTTGAGCATATTTACCTTGTTTAAAAAAAATGGTGAGACTGAACAGGAAGAAAATGTTTTCCTTTTTTTTTCATTACGATGCTGGAAGAAAAGGGAAAACCCAAAATTGACTTGTTTGGCAGAGTTTTCATTTTTGGACAGAAGGGGATGAGTGGGGATATTTGTTTATGAAAGTTATTTCCCCTTCCCCCCACACAGGTACACAAGAAGAGACGATCTGAGCAGCTCTACTTTTGTGACTTTTCCTCTTTCCTTAACTCATTGGCTAGGAGAGAAATGTCTAACAGTGTACTTATTCCATTACTAGTGTTTCTCAAAGAGGGCCAATGCTGGGAGCGACACTTTTGAAAAGATGTGGTCAAACTGGAGAGTCCAGAGGAGAGAAACAAAAATAATAAAAGTTTAGGAAACTTGGCATATGAAGAAAGGTTTAAAAAACCTCAACTGGACATGTTTAGTTTTGAAAAAAGACTGAAGGGGGATATTGTAACTGTCTTCCAATACACTGAGGACTGTTAAAAAGGACTATTTTTGGTGGGAGAGTTTAAACACAATTCATTTTGCTGTTTTTGTCTTTGTACTAAATTGATTGTTTTCACTGTTAGTGTAGCTGTGCTGGTTCTAGGATAGTTGAGAGATAAGGTGGGTGCAGTAATATCTTTTTTGAACCAACTTCTGTGGGTGCAAGAGACAAGATTCTGAGCTTATGATTGAAGAAGAGCTGTGTTTAGCTCAGAAGCTTGTGTCTCTCTCACCCACAGAAGTTGGTTCAATAAAAGGTATTACCGCACCCTTCTTGCCTCTGTTAAATTTACTGCAATGACTAATAAATACCTGTTTGTACAACATATCATGTGCCTCTACTTACCATCTGACATCAGCACATGAAAAATATTCAGTGAATATTTTTTCAAGAATGTATGATAGTTGTAGCTTGATGTCTTGTGGGAGCAGTATTGTGTGGGTGGCATTCATACAGAATCAGACATAGCTGGGATGATCTGTCACCTACTTGAGCTGCTTCAATTAATTGGTGTAAGTAAACTTTTTTATTTTAGTAAACTCAGTTCTTGCTTTTTCAAACTCAATGTCTGAACATTTTATTAGGTAGTCTAGCAGTCACAACAGCTCTACTTTGTAAAAAAACCAAGGGGCATGATTCTCCATTCTCATGGGTATTATCTACTATACACTGGTGTAAATCACTACACAAAGTCAATGACAATGGACAGTCAACACTCAGGACTATAGTATTTCAGAGTAATGGGGCAAAATACTGCAGTTTACAATAGTACTTATGATTAAAATAATCACAGAAGTTCTAACTATTGTTATTTGCATGGTGGTTTGTGTGACTACTATAGACTTTTAAGATTAAGATAGTCCATTTTGTTTTAAAAACTTTACAAAGAGACCATGCAATATTTAAAAATAATGTTTTAGAGGGCTTCCTTAGACCTTTATTTGATGTAGTCCTTTTCGGAGGGAGAGAGATAGGTACTGTAAATGGACACAAGCGCCAAGTACAGAGAGAAATTTAAGTGAAATCATGGTGCCGTATAAATTTGCTGTTAGTTCTTTGAATTTTAGTCTCCTGTTATATATTCTAACTCTTAAAAGGTGCAATTCATAACCTTTGCATATGTAAGACAATGAACTTAAATAGCTTCTGGCTGTAACTGTAGGTGGTAATACTTCTGAAAAGGACCTGGGGTTGTGTAGTGGATTACAAATTGAATATGAGTCATCATTTAGGTGATGTAGTTGCAAAAAAAGCAAATGGGTCTCTGGGATGGATTAACAGGAGTGTCGTACACAAAAAATAAGAGGTAATTGTTTCACTGTATTTAGCATTTAGTGAAGCCTCTGCTTGAGGTCTGTGTCCAATGCTGGGAGCGACACTTTGGAAAAAGATGTGGACAAATTGGAGAGTCCAGAGGAGAGAAACAAAAATAATAAAAAGTTTAGAAAACCTGACCTATGAAGAAAGGTTAAAAAACCCCAACTGGACATGTTTAGATTAGAGAAAAGATGACGGAGAGGGAACATTGTAACTGTCTTCCAATACACTGAGGACTGTTAAAAAGAGCACGGTGATCAATTGTTCTCAATGTCCTGAGAACATAGGACAAGAAGTAATGGACTTAATCTGTGGCAAAGGAGAATTAGGTTAGATATAAGGAAAAACTAAGTAGTTCTGGAACAGGCTTTCAAGGGAGGTTATGGAATCCCTATCACGTGTGGTTTTTAAGTACACGTTGGATAAATACCTGTCAGGAATGGCCTAGGTTTACTTGCTCCTGCCTCATTGCAGGGGGTTTGACTAGATCTCCTGAGGTCTCTTCCAGCCCTAGATTTCTATGGTTCTATGAATCTATATTATTTTCAAACAGTATGGTACTAGTAAATAATGACACTGGTAAACATACAACCTCTGGTGGTAACTATAATACTAATAGCTATAATGCTTTAGCTATATCTTAGTTTTATCTAAGGGGAAAGGTCAAAAGACTATTGAGCTTATTGGATGGAAAAATGAAAGATAGAGCAAAATGAAGCTGAAGAATAGAGTAGCTAATGGCTTGGTTAGTTTGAAGTAAATACATTTAAATACAAAGATCACAGTGCTCAGAATCCCATTATTTTCTCTGTGAGACTTTAGTGACTCTCAAGAAATTAATTCGGTTTAAGAAATATGTTCATTATCTAGGAATGTTCTAAAAGGTTTTAAGTGCCCTTATGAAAAGAGTTCATTTAATGTAGTCAAAATTCATTCCATTTCTGATGTGGCCACATCTCCATCCCATTCCACACTGTCATTTAAAATTTTCCCAATGGAAATCCACAGTACGTTGAGCCCTTGGTACACTAGAGCCTTACTGCCTATTATGCTAAAAATATAGCAGCTGTTCTACAAACAAGGCTCATTAGTTTACTAATTGCCTGGCTAATCCAGATATTAAATCCACAGCAATGAAAAACAATGTTTTTTTTTTTGACCCATCTCTGGTCACATTTTAGGCCATCAGTTTACAAGTGCAAACTTTTTTCTGATATTTCAAGCCAAAACATTTTCCCATAAGTGTCTGTATGAATACTATTTTTTTTCCTATTGTAGAACTGTGGAATCTTCAGAAAAGCTACATCTTTAATCTATAGATGTATTTTAGAGATTTGGGCATCTGTCTGTCTGTGAGTCTGTCCATCTGTCTGTGAGTCTGTTTGTTCAAGAACTCCTCTTAAACAGCAAGAACTAGGCCCACCAAATTTAGTATGCAGCTTCCTCTTATCCTAACTAAAATCAAAGTCAGCGTTTGGTTGTGCCAGGAAAATAGGATGTGCCTGCAATTTGATTGTTTTCCATAAATGGAAAGGGAGGGGGCTGATCAGAGCAACAGCTATTCTGCAGAGTGACCACTTGGGGCAGCAAGCACAGGGAACAGTTATACTGAAGTGCGGCCTCCCCCCTGTGGTCACTCAAGAGAGTGGTCAGCTGGGTCCAAGGTTTGCCATCTTGCCAGCCACTGACCCAGGTAAGTGGCACCCCTGTCCCAATCCCCTTCCCCACCATCCCTCAGCCACAGCACCAGACCAGGGAAAGGGGAAGAAGCCCCGCTGGCTCCATTGCCATGCTCCCCCCTAGGAGCACTACCAGAGCCAGGCAGTGCAGCCTCCCCAAGAAGCCACAGCCCACCCCTCCCCCAAGGAACCACAGCCCACCCCCAGGACCGCTGTGCCATCCAGCATGCTCAACCTCCAGCCACTCTGCACACCCCCCTTGCCTCTCTGACCTGGGGAACCTGTGTGGCCCCTTTCTTTCCTGCCTCCCAGACTGGGCCCGGGGAGCGCCAGCAGGGCTGGCCTGTGCATCCTCCTGCCACCCCAGAGAGAAGTTGGTGGGTAGGGTGCATGGTCTCCACCGCCCTGGGCCGCCCTTGGGGGAGAAGCCAGCAACCACCCCAATCCCTGTCCTGAGTTCCCACCCCTACCCTCTCCCCTGAACTCCCCCTTCTAGCCCCCTGCCCTGACTTCTATACCCCCAACCCCTGCCCTGAGCCCCTATTGGAGCCTCCCCATACAGCGGCACCCCCCACAACCTCAGCCACTTGCTGTGAGCCCCTACTCTACTCCCCCCCACCCTGACTCCCATATCCCCAGACTTCTGTCCTTCTGCCCCTCACCCTTCACATTCCCATGGTCCTGCCTTGACTCCTGCATTCCCCCTCACTGCCAGTCCCCTGCCCTGAAGGACCCTGGCAATACTGGATAAGTCTTCTAGTTTTATATATGTAAGAGCAATCTGGGGCATTGCTCTAACAATATCAACTTTTAAAATTTTATTTTGTGACAACGTTTATTTTATCACTTCCTGAAGCCAGGTGTAAAAAAATGCTCTGACCTAAACTGTGTCACATGTTAAACATTTCATGTAACAGCAAGCCAGTTTAGTCATATAAAGATGTGAGTTTTATAACAGCAGCCATGGTAGAAAAAACTTTAGACAGTTAAATAATCATATTAAAAAGCCATAACTAAGGTTTAAATCAATTATCTCAACATTTATAAGCTCAGTCATGTTTTAATAGAGTATTTTCTATATTGCTTTTTGTTCAAAATGTTTCCAGAGAATCAAGTTCTATTATGTCCACTTAGTTAAGTTCAAAGTCTCTCTCGTTATCTTCGTGGTGCTCAGTGGCCTAGGCTCAGCATACCTAGAAGCTTTTGGACCCAGGAAGTTAATTTGAATTAACTAAATTTAAAGTTCATCAAGACCCTTTGTGGATGCTCTAATTCACAAGTAAAAGTGGCCTGGATTTGTTTTAGGATAATATACTTCTTGGTAAAGGGCAAAGTGCCGAATCAGCCGAATTAGCACAACTCTTCACTTAGTTTGGATTCATGGCTATCAGTCTTTATTACTGAATTCAATTGAAACGTATTTTAATTCTAAATACCACCTGTCTGTTACCTTATTACTTTATAATTAAGGAAAAAATAACAACAGGTTGGAGCTTTTATCTGCAATGTTACAGTTTAATTTAATCAACAGGTCCAATCACTGTCCTTAATCTGGCTGTTACTATCTGATAATAAAAAAAACTTCTCTGCGCTTATTTGTTCAGACATTCCTGATTATTGTCCTGGAAAATTAAGTGTTTCACTGCAGCTTTCCTTTTCTAGTTTGGAGTCTTTCCAATGTATCTGACGAGCATATTAACATTGCTCCTGTTCACACACTGTAGCCTGCCAGTTCTGTCTATTTTTAGTTAAATTGCTATTTATAGTTAGATTCCTGTGTTTTCTCTTGTAAAAGCATTGTAGTTATCAAACACAAACAAGGATATATTTTTATACTGTTGGAACTGGCATATTAAAATGGCACAAGTCTAAGATGCTTTGTTCCAAGATACCCTGCACACTTCCCAAAAGAAAAAGCATTGCCCCATTTAATAGGTATACAAAAAAATATTGTGACAGACACTTGGCGATAACTACAACATATTTCTTGGTTATTAAGGCACATAAACCCCACCCTATATCAGAAATCTACTGACCACTATTCTTACCTGAATGGCTTTAGTTTCCCTTCAGGACATATCATACGATCTGGTGTCTACAGCCAAGCCCTAAGATACAACCGGATTTGCTCCAGGCCCACAGACAGAGACAAACACCTACAACTTCTTTATCAAGCATTTTTAAAATTTAAATACCCATGTGGGAAATTGAGGAAACAGAGTGAGAGAGCCAGACAAGTACCCAGAAGTCAACTACTTCAAGACAGGCCCAACAAGGAAAATAACAGAACACCTTTGATCATCACCTACAGCACCCCCTCCCCCGTCCCAACTTAAACCCCTCCAGTGCATCATTGACAGTCTACAGCCTATTCTGGAAAATGATCCCTTACTCTCACAAACCTTGGGAGACAGGCCAATCCTTACCTATGGACAGACCCCAAGCTGAAACAAATACTTACCAGCAGCCACACATCACAGATACACTCACTCAGGAACCTACCCCTTCAATAAACCTCACTGGCAACTCTGTCCACATATCTATCACAGGATCTAATCACATAAGCTACAACATCAGAAGCTCATATACCTGCATATCCACTAATGTGATATATGCCATCAAGTGCCAGCAATGCCCCTCTGCCATGTATATTGGCCAAACTGGATAGTCTCTGTGACAAAAGCTAAATAGACAGAAATCAGACATGAGGGATGGTAACACATAAACCTGTCGGGGGAACATTTTAACGGGCCCCCCCCCCCAGACATTCAATAATGGATTTAAAAGTAGCCATTCTTCTACAAAGGAATTTTATCACCCAGTTACATAGGGGAGACGACTGAGCTAGAGTTCATTTACAAAGTCAACACTATCAACTTGGGATTGAATAAAGATACTAACTGATTAACACACTACAAAGGCAATTTTCCCTGCCTTTGATATTCACAGTTCCACATCAAATGCTATGAATGAGATACATCCAGTCTGATTTAAATAGTTTCATTAACGCTGGTCCTACAATTGACAAGTAACTTCTTTTGCTGTTATATATATCCTGAATTCTGTAATTTCCACTCCAACTCATCTGATGAGGTGGGTTTTATCCACAAAAGCTCATGGCCTAATATATTTATTAGCCTCTAATGCACCACAGGACTGATGCACTGGAGAGGTTCAAGTTGTTTTTACATAAATATATTTAGTGAAAGGAAAGTCAATAATATTTTAAACTTATTTTCATTATCGGAAATTTTATTAAAAATTGTATATGTAGAGAGGTGGTGGAGTCTGTATTCTAATTGCTCTTTTGTTACTTTATTCTTTGTGCCTTGGTTTCCCACCTTATCGGCGGTATTGGGATAATTCATCCATTAATGTTAAGTGTGTCATAGGTGTTAAGTGCCAAGTTCCCAAGAAGTATGCATACATATTAATGAAAACCCGGGACTAAGAAACTCTGAATCTTTCGTATAACATCAAACATTGCTTAGGGAATGCACAAAGGTCTTTCACCGCTGTCTGTCCTGGGTTGCGCATTCCCCCAGCTGCCCAACAGCTTGCAGCCATGGCAGATGCTTTGGCTTCATTCTCAACACATCCCAAATATTTCCCTTTTCTTTTTTGGATGTAAGAAGTTGCTGAACCTCTGATAAATTACTCTTTAGTACCAAATGTTTATCTAAGAAGCTTGCTTTTAAAGGCATTTGTCTATCTGTACCTGTGTTGGGTTTCACACCTTTATGTAACAACATAAATAATATTTGAGTTGAAGATTCATAGTTTGACCTTTAAGTTACAGATTATCAATAACCATATCTGTTTAGACTGGTAAATGCAACACTACTTATAAAATGCTATCCAAGATTGGAAATGTGAGCCACTAGCAGGAAATCTGCATGATAGTCTTTTCTTACACTAAAGTAGGGGTGGGCAATAATTTTTGATGGGAGCCCTCTCCAAGATTTTGGTAACCAGTCAAGAGCTTAGCTATGGAGGAAGTGTGGGGTCTGAGACAGAGGTTGGGTGCAGAAGGGAGCTCAGGATAGGGGACTGGGTACAAAAGAGGGTGTGGGGTCTGAAAGTGAGTTTGGGTGAAGGAGGGGGCTATGACCTGGGGCAGGGGATTGGGGTGCAGGGTCTGGGAGGGAGTATGGTGCAGGAGAGGATTCTGGCCTGGGGCAGGCTCTGGGGAGGCATCGTGATTTGAGTCTGGGAGGGGTGTGTGCAGAGGATTTGGGTGGTGACCTGGGGCAGGAGTTCGGGTGTGGGAGGGGGTAGGATGCCTGATGTAGGCTCTGCCCGGGAGACGCTTACCTAGGCAGCTCCCAGCCAGGAGGCCCCTCAGTCAGGTTCCCTGCCTGCCACAGCCTCAGGCTGCTCCAAGTGGCCAGCTGTTGGGCCCATGTGCCTCTCTGTGCCATGTTCCAAGCCGGGAAGGGGGGAGGAGGGAAGAAGACTTTGCATGCTGCTCCCACCCCTGCACAATCCTTGCAGCTCCCATTGGCCAGTTTCCCATAGTCCGAATTTTTCCCTAACTGCAAGGAGTGCATGGCATATAGAGGCACACGGCCCCAGCAGCTGGCCACTTTGTGTGACTTGGAGATGCAGCAGGCAGGGAGCCTGCCTGAGGTTCCTGGTGGACTAATCCTGAAAGGTGTTTGAGTGAGCCCAGAGGTCTTCTGCAACCATATATTTGGCATCCTTTCTAAACCTAGCCTTACTGCAGAGGTCTGAGAGATGTAGCAGAGGAATGTTTCATGACATATAGTGGGTTATTAAGATGTCTGGAATGGCTCAAGTGCATGAGTACCAACCTCAGGGCAGTCCATGACAAATCATGGCACAATCCCCAAAATGGTTATGAGTTCTGTACTTAGATGTAATTAACCAAGCATCAAGTGTGACCTTCTCAGGTATAGCAACTTTAACAGAGTTACAGGCAGTCTTCTTGGGTATGCTGATCCATCTTGCCATCTAGGTAAGTGCGCCTTTGGGATTGGTGGTCCCTTACACCAAAAATCACAAATATTCAGATTACTTCCTGTCCCAAAAGACAGGTCACTTTTCCCAGGTCAGTGGCACTTTAGATCCTACACCAAAGACAATACTTGCAGCCAAATCCTATAGTAAACTACCTAACAATTTATCAGCTAAGAAAAGGAAATTAAAGTTATTTACAAGGTCAAAGCAGGTAAACACACACATAATAAATTACAGTCTTAGGTTGCAAAAGGTTATAGAAGCCGTTGTGATAAGAAAACTCTATATGTCCTTTAGGTTTCACCCAGGCCAACCACTGGTGATCCACAGCAACTTACAAGCATTTCATAAAGTCTAAGTGCATTTTCATACACCTATTATCTATTTTAAAAATCCTAACACACAGCTGAGCCAGACTGGTTTCCCACTATTCATTTTTCAGTGCTCAGTTGAAGCCTACAGTCCCTGGCATAAGCTGGTATCTGGTCTGCCAGCATCACAGGAAGCACAATTAATTTCTGCACAGCTGCTCCATCCATGGCTCCCTTACACAGGCCACAGGTGAGACAAATATTGCCTTGAGATTGCCCTCTGCATGCCAGGTGAATTTCGTGCCTAAATAACACGGTTTTAATGGTAGGCATTGTAAAGGCCATTCCCCCACATTCCTCAATGTTTGGTCTTATATAGTTGGTAACATCAGTGTTTATTTTCTAAATTTCCTTGGTGAGTAGGTCAAAAGGGAAGCCAAATTGTACTTTATTTTTAATACTGCATTCTGGTTTTTGGGAAAGGATTATTAATTATAGGTCCCTATATGTGCACAGATTAGTGATCCTCAACCTATAGGGCTTCTGCCATATCTTGCTCTTTTGGAATTCACATTTTGATCATATCGCCTTCTTGCTTCAGCATCCACTAGGAAAGATGGAAGGACAGAATAGAGATTGTGTGGATGTGTGGGATTAACCACTGCTGCACATCCCATTCTGTGCATTGCTCTTCACTTTAAAGCACGTTCTGAAGTGATAGCTTTCTATTTGACTCACTGTCACATCTCCCGCCTCGTATTCCATATCTTTGCTATTTATAACTATGCTGTTTGCTTATATTTTAAGACTTAGTTTGGTTTTTAATACTTAGTTCTATTTTAATGCTTTAATTGTGATTTACTTAGTGTAAATGTAAATTAGTTGTCTCTTCAAGACCCTAAAAACATTAGCTGGCACTTTAATAAAACAGGGCCAGATTCTGTCACTGTTGTTCATTTTGAGTAGTACTTTACTCCATAAGTAAACACACTGAAATCATTGGAACAGCTTGTAGAGTAAGCGATGTCTCAATGTGAGTAAGGGTGGCAATTTCAAGCCTAATGTGATTATTATGTCAACACTTATTTGCCTTCAGAAAATTTGTCATAATGGGTATCATTTTACTTTGAATTATGCTGGTGAACAAAGAGAAATGCCTCTAATCAAACCCAATCATCATCAGTTTCTGATACTTAGTACTATAAAAGAGAAAAACGGAGTCACAAAGATTCATACTACATTCATACATCAATACAGCTAGTACTGTTGCCATCTAGTGGTTTAAATTGAGTTTTGCAAACAAATGTATACCGATCTCTTTTTTCCTGTTACATCTCAATTCTCAGCCCAGAAGACTCTTTCACATCTCATTCAAACATCTCAAAAGCTTTAAACAAGTCAAAAGGTAGGATGTGTTGCTCATTGAACTATACAGTGCAGTACTTTAATTACAGCTTATAATTTCTGGCAAAGGTGTGGAGGAGGAGGAGCAGAGTGAGGGCACCTAGCTTCCCTAATTAAAATCTAGGGGAGCATGTGACTCCTCATACCTCCTCCCCAGCCTCAATATGATTTCAGGTGTAACTTTGTGCACTCCAATACAGTGGCAAAGATGAATTTCATCCAGTACTTTATCAAAACTCTGATATTTCAAGTATTGCTCAGTCACTTGGCCTATGCAAGCAACTATGAAAATAATTGAGAGCCTCCTGACAACTGAATTACAATAACTTAATGGAACAGTTTTTAAATAATGATCCATTCTAAAAATTATGCTTTTAATACATTTAGGATAATTAGGTCAGTGGTTCTCAACTGAGAGTACGTAGAGGGCTTCATTAACTCATCTATATATTTGCCTAGTTTTACCACAGGCTGAATAAAAAGCAATAGCTAAGTCAGTACAAACTAAGATTTCATACAGTTACTTATACTGCTTTATATACTGCACATTGTAAACACAATATTTATATTCCAATTGATTTATTTTATAATTATATGGTGAAAATGAGAAAGTAAGCAATTTCACTAGTAGCATGTTGTGACATTTTTGTGCTCAATTTCATAAATAAGTAGTTTTTAAGTGAGGTGAAACTTGGGGCATGTGAAACAAATCAGACACCTGGAAAGGATACAGTACTGGTCTGCAAAGGTTGACTTTGCTAACTGTTCAATTTCCAGATGGAGAATAGTTGGGAACTCACTGTTTTATAAGGGATGGCTGTTTGGTGCTGAGTGAAATAGGTACTTTAGAGTACAGAGATCAAAGATGTTTCTACTAGTTGTTGAAGTGAGGCATCATGTCTGTAATTAATTCCTGCCATGTCCCTATGGTAGCAATAACCTACTGGCAGCATAATTTGAAGATAAGGAGAATCAGATTGCAAGTTAAAATTATTTTTTTTGTTTTAAGACTACATTCAGCAATACAAGCTATCATATTTATCCCTCTCTGGGCACAGTAGAAAGCAACCAGAGCATATAAATGAGATTCTTCCTCTCTTTCACCCAACCACATTTCCATGCACACATCCATGTCTCAGTTTTTTCTTCTCTCTTGTCTCCCTCAATACGTTTTCCATCCAACATTCCTCTTCAGTTTTACCTCACTTTTTGCCTTCTGAATCAATGTTTAAGATTCATTGTTATACCCTCATTCGTCACACATGAAAGTATCCTGTAAAAGTAAACTGGAGAACTCTTCAATGAAGAATTATCCTCTTTCAAAATAATTGCCACTTCTCATTGTTCTTAACAGGATGTAAACTAAACTGCTGTTAGCGGAGGGTGTGGTTCCGTATGCTGTCATAGGCCACCACTTTAGGTGGATGACCCTTTAATTTTATTCCTGCTGAACAGTGGGAAGCAATTCCCAACATAGCAGTGATGTAATTTAGACAGACTCACTATTTTTCATATCTAAAAAAAGTGGTCAAATCTCCATTTCAAGTGTAAAAGTCAACTCTCTGTTAATTATGAAACCACAAGTGGCATCTCCATAATGGAACTCTGTAAAATATAATGTTGTCTGAGGTGGAGATGGAGACTTTTTCAAAGATACAAGTGTGTACATATATTGTGAACTATCTAGATGTGCATATAACTCTCTGTGTAACCTTACTCTTGTGCTTCCTTCACCTTGCGGGCATTCATCTTTTGTTGGTTTTATTCATTGTGTTATAAGAATGCAAACTCTTCTGGACAGTAGGCATATCTGGAGTTACCCTTTCTTAGCATGAGCAGTTAGTCAATATTTGGGGGATGTGGGGCACGTGTTGGAAGGAGAAATTGATAAATGGAGTTGGGTGTTCTTATGATGCAGTCCTGGTTACTTCCCAAAAATATATACAAAGACCTGTTTTCTTAAGCACAGTGAGGAACAACAACAACAGGCTCACAATTCAAAACCTCTTTCCAACCAGCACTCGCTCCAAAAAGGTCTCTTGCCTTTCATTAAGCTATGTTAGGAAAGCAAGCAGAAGGCTAGAAGACCCAAGAAACATTGCTGCTTCAGATGAGACTGCACAAAATAAATATCCAGCCCTTGCCCATTTGCACAGAGATCTCCTGATGCACGTACCACATAGCCCAGTTCTTACTCCATGGTTGCCATGTTTGTCCATGATTTGGGCAGTGGTTTCTATTGTTTCAGTTATCATTAACGAAAGGGGCATTTAATTGCTCCCTCACTTATCCTTATGACAAGTGGCCATTTTGCCAACCAGCTTCAGAGAGGTTTATGACTGCCTATAGATTAAAGACAGCTTTCCTGGAATCCACCTAGCTTTCAGCATAATACTCTTATTAGTCTAAAGCCTCTTGCAAAGTTTGACACATGAAATAAATACCCAGAAATAATTAAATGCCTTGGCAAGAATAGTAATTCTATAACTCTGCCAAGGTCTCTTATTTCTTAGGTTATCCATCACCAGAATAGCACTAAGATGGACACCTGAAGGCAAGAGAAAATGAGGCCACCTGAAATCCACATGGCAAAGAGCTGTGGAAGCTAAGCTGAAAAGCCTGGGGCACAGCTGGAGAACCATTGACAGACTTGCCAGAAACAGACAGGAGTGTCCTAAATGCCAGAGGTGGAATGGATACTAACTAAACTCACTCATTCTCCTCATTCTGACTGTGAGAAGGTCATCTTATTTCCCCATCTAGAATATCACTTTTGGGTCTTTTTACCATGAGGCAAAAAAAATCATTATGCATATTGGACCCAAGCTTTTAAGATTTCATGCTGTGTAATTCATTCAAACAAACAAACTCTTCCTTTGCGAAGTTAAAATTAAATCAAGAAGCTTACTCCTTACATCAAAGCTGATACAAATAGGACTCCAGAAGGGACTGAAATGAAAATGAACAGCATGGCAACTCAAGTCTTAGGGGGAAAGGAGCACAAAGTTAAAACAGAAATATTTACAACAGCCAAAAGGGAAAATGACTGATTTTAAGTGTTTTTTTCAAATGAAGTCAGTAACACTTGCAGCAGAAGCATTGAGGAACGTAGGTAGAAAGTGCAGTATAAATGTAACCCTTCTGCTAGGTAGTGCCAGCAGCAGCCGGAGCTGGGTTCAATATCTAGGGGTCCCTTTTCATTCATCTCACACACAACCAGCTCGAGCCCCTAGCCAGTAGCCTGGGAAATTCACACACCCCTGGGTGCCTCTGAGGCAATGCTTCCCCACTCGCAAGCACAGAGTCTGAGCGTAGAAAAGAAACTTTTAATGAAAGAGAGAGAGAAGTCACATGTCATTGGCTTGGGAAAATATCATAACCAGAGTTCATAACCAACACATGAGTAACCATCCCAGCTCAAATGGATTGAGCAATGTCCTTTGCCTCTCAGGCTCACCAGTCCAACAATGTAAGGGTCCCATTCATATACCCAAACTTTCTCCGTACCCCACTTCAAACACCCCACTTACAGATCTGTCCAGTCAGTGCGGGCCCAGACATACCACCCTGATGACTTCCCTCATAGAGCCTGATGTGATGCCACCCGTGTGCTGCCCCTGATGGCTGGTTGCTCCTGCCAGCCCCCTGCTGCTTCCCCTACTGGCCACTGGCCGGTCGCTCCCACCAGCCGCTCTGCTGGCCACCTGCCACTGCTCCTACCAGCTGCCCACTGGTTGCTCTGCTGGCCGCAATGGGTCTAGCTCCAGGCCAAACCAGTGACTTCAGCTCTTAGTGATTTCAACTCTTTAGCCACCACCTAGGCTGGCAAAAGATTCCAGCTTCCACTGGAATAGCAAAAAGACTCCTGATGAAGTCTGCTTTAGGTCTATCCTTAGAACAAGGGCGGGGGATGGGGGCAGGGGCTGGGGGGAGAGGCAGGTTGAACAAGTCTTACAGCTCACACCGGGTAGGCATGAAGCAGGCTGACTCAAGCCCTTTCCCTCCAACTCAGTTCACTCAACTCTGGAAGGGGAAGGCTTGTTCATCTGAGACCCCTTACAATGATGGTGTCTCTCCTTCAAGCACTGGTGTCATATTTTACAGTTCCCACATTTAGGGGTAGCATGATTTGTGACCCCACAACAGCCCAAATTAGTTACAATACATCACATTCCATTGTAACAACCAATCCTCCACCAGCCCTGGCTGAATTAGATTTACATAACCACACCCCAGATTCCTTCCCCATCCCAGCACGAGCTGTATTTACATATCAAACGTTAATTATCTTGCAGGGCTAAACAATCTGAGTGAGCATATCCACACCCAAGGCTGCTCTCTTCTTTTAGCTGGCTGATTGCAAGCAGTAGTTCAGCCCCTGCTTACGTCAATACAAATATAAATGCTGTTTATAATGCCCAGAAATCAGGCATATCAAAGGGCAGTTCTAGTCAATGGGCAGAGTTCAGAGAGCTCGCATTGCCAAGAGAGCCAATGCAAAGGAAAGGTATAGCACAGGAGGTTCAGGTAGGCTATGTCTAGACCGCAGAGTTTTTCCGGGATACTAGAAGTATCTGGAAAAGCTCTGCCACATCCAGGAAACATGTCCACTTTTTTGGAACAGTTTCTGAAAAGCGGGCGTGTTCTTTCAGCATCCCTGTATTCCTCTCAGTGAGAGGAATACGGGATGTTCCAAAAGAGGAGGTTTTTCCGATATTTGGCCCCATGTAGATGGGCCAAATGTAGATGGGCCAAATGTCGGAAAAGCCTCTTCTGGGAAAAAAAGCGGACAAAGATACGCAAATTGCGGTTTGCAATTTGTGTATCTTTTTCCGAACCCCTCCCCACCTCGAGCAGTCTGGATGTAACTGTAGATCCAAGCAGAACAAGCAGACAATTTGCTACCTAAACAAAGCCAGAGGTGAACAGGAAGTTTATAAATAGCCACCCACGAATACAGGGTCAAGACCATCTGGCCCATCAGGAAATGATTTGCAAAATTCTAGAAGCTGACACACTCAGGGTGTGTCTACACTGCAGGGCTTAACTCGAAATAAGCTACACAAATTGAGCTACGTCAATTGCGTATCTTATTTCGAAATAGCTTATTTTGAGTGTCTACACAGCACTTATTTCGAAATAGAGCACTCTTCCTCTGACTTCCCTTATTTCTCATACAGTGAGGATTACAGGAGTCAGAGTAAGAAGTCCTCCAGCTTGACAGTATTTTGACGCTATTTTGAAATAACTGCCTGCTGTGTTATTTTGGAATAGTGCTAGTTAATTTGAAATAGTGTTGCAGTGTAAACATACCCTCACATCTGAATTCCTTGGTAATCTCTTGCATTGGTGTAGCATGATAGTCAAAGCTGCTCCTCAAAACCCCCTAGGGTCTGAGTTTGGGAGCAGGGTCCCAATAATATTACTTCTGAGTGGGAAATGGGGAAAGGAGAGGTTACAAGACAGATTCATATTTTGTCCTGTTATGTGTGAAATACAAAGCCAAATTCACTACACTTTTTATTGTGTTTTTCATTAATTATTTATGATAGTATCTCAAAGGTATCTCAAACTTTTTCAAAAATAAAATGTCTAGATTCATATAATTTGAAATAGCTGGTCCTCACTTCTCACTTTTTAACAGAATCTGTAGCATCCTTGGAAGACTTGAATATGGACTTCACATTAAGCTGTAATCCAATTTCTCAACTTTTAGGGACTGGAAGTCCTCCCATATGTCTGGGATGAATCCGCTCATGGACTCCCCTTGTCCCTCTGCCATCATTGCCACCTCTCACCTGTTCTTTATCTATTCTCTCTCCCTCTTTTTCCTCTCCTTTTCTTTCCTATTTATTGTTGAAATTCAACATTCTGTTCTTCATTCTTCCCCTTTTATAAATTTTCTGGTGAAATGTTCTTTTGATCTGAGTGGAGATAAGCTGGCAAAAAATGTGGCCCTGTGAGTGGACCTCCTTTCCACATTCAGTCACCAGCCCTTCCAGTGAGCAGAAGAGACCTACCACCATCGAGAGCTCTGTGGAAGTTTTTTGAATGCAGATTCCCCATCCCAGGAGTTTTCACTGCTTTTCCTGCCTAGACAGCTTTTGATCATTGCATGTCCATAAAAGCTCCCTTAACAGGGAGCTTTATATACTTCACAGTGTTAAACCTATCCAAGCCTCCAATGCAGACTACACTAACCAAAAAACTGGGAAAGCATCAGCTGAAGAATATGCTCTGCATTCACATGCAAAACTGTATCCATTAAAGCAAGGAAGACTTTTGTTACCTTTAAGTTGAAAGTGCATACGTTATCTCTGTGGGAAACCAGCTCCATGTTTACAGTATTCCCTCAGCAATATTTTACTGCTCCACATCTTCAACACTAATTTGAATAGCAGTCTTACAGCATGAACAGAAGGAATGAGACACATAAGGGACAGGAAATCAGCCCACTTTAGGAAAAGGCCTAAAACTGTGGGAACTAAAGTGCATTGAGTCTAATGTTGAATCAAAATAGAATGAAAATTTGCATTTCTCAAGTGACAGGTTGAGTTTTGCAATTAATTCTTCTTTTGGATTAATTCATTCAAAGTCAAGAAACTGATTGGAGTTGAAAAGCAAGAAAACTTGTCTCTATCTCTTCCAGTTTATAAATAAAAACAAGGAATAAGCAGATGAGATCTACTAGTTTTAAAAGTTTAAAGGGCAGCTTAAGTAACCTTGGAGACTTGTCTCATTTTCAAAAGACTTATGCCTAAGTGACTGGCATTTAAGTTCCTATTAGCCTATTTGAAGATTTTCCCAGACTGAAATGAAATAATCAGTTTAACTGACTAAAGTTGTTAAAAGAACAGAGGGATCAAATCATTTAGCTGTAAGTGTGAAACACATTTTCACAAAAGTAGTATGTCTCCCAAACATTTAAGGTTGTTCTGTGCAATACAAATAAATGTTATGTACTGTTGTGTTTAAAATCCAGTCACCATCCTAATGCAGCTTAATGCAAATCATGAGCAAGGAGTTAATTATCTAGAAAAAAGCAACATATCATTCACCACTTTCTAATATATACTAAAATGTACAATTAAGAGCCTGAAAAGATGTAAGCAATTCTATAGAATAATAAGTATATTGTGTAGTTATAGGCCACCATAAATCTAGTATAAAGCTTTTAGTTATTTGCAAACTGTTTTAATGGTTATATCAACCAATGAGAATTTCTTTCTTTAGAAAATAACTGAAGTATAAATGGAAAAGTTGATTATAATTGATTATTTAAATCAAGGCAATTTAAAAATCACAAAGTGGAAAGCTTTGATATAAATCTGTCCACTCTGGTTACAGATGAAGATTGCAGGTGCCCATAGTTGGAGTGACACTGCTTTTAGACCCTCCCCTAATAAATACATGACATATGGACTGGCAAAAAGTACTCTTAAAATAAAATTTAAGCTATGACCTTTCACTTTCATTTTTCTATAAAAGCTGAATTATGTGTCTTAGCTGAAGCTCTTTGAAGATTGCACTATAGGCACAATCATTCACAGATCAAGCACAAAGATTGAAGATTCCTGACAGAGGTAGCCATGTGGTCAAAAGAATCTTTGTAACTTGTATTCCGCACGCAGCGTTTTATTTTGTAAAGGCATTGAGACCTCATGCAAAAAGCAAACAAACCCTCCCTTCTAGATCTGTTAACAATTTAAGAGACTATATTCAGTTTGACGAAACGCAAACATAACAATTGTGGGATTTGTTACATCCTGCTTTTTTATATCCTCAGCTCCTTTCACCTCCTGTTAAAGCCAAGGTCATTACTGGGAAATGAGAGTAAATCTAGCATTGTGGTGGTTTCCTCAAATAATTCTTTCACACCAGTTCCACCATCCATAAGAACATTGAAGCATTTTGAGAGGGTGCTCATGGCTCTCTCAACCAAAGAAGAAACTATTCCATTCTAGTCTTCCAAACATGACCATATCTGAAGCCAGAAAAAGTACAAAGGGTGTTGTGATTTTCCACAAACACACTCTGCTGCTGCTGTTGTTCTTAGACCAGCTATTGTAGGCAAGACTGTAGAGTGCTCTAATCTCAGCACAAATCTGCTGTAGCAGGTGCTCAGATAATTCAGTGATGGACATGGTATATGAGAACACAGATGCTCTGAAAAATCACCTGTATGGAAAAGAGCATGCACTGTGAATCATGTAGATGGTACTAGATGGATTGATTCATAATTACATATTTTAGTGTAGGCCATCACCTAGTGAAAATTCAAGGGAGTCACAAATATAAGGTTAGATAAATTAGAACATAGTGTATCCCCCTGCAAGCGCAGGCTATCATTCTGTACCACTAGACGTATTGGACACTAATTATCCATATCGGCTCCTCATTTGCTATAAGTCACATAGCTCTGTGGAAGTTTTGGAGTGACACCAATGGCAGGAAACCTTGAGTCCCTTTGAATTGTTGGGGCCTGGGGCAACTGCCTCCTTTGGTCCCTCTCTCCATCAGCAGGCTTGGTTCTTGACATTTAATCTTTTTGTTGCTCTTCTCTGGACTTTTTCCAGTTTGTCCACATCTTTCCTGAAATATGGCACCTAGAACTGGATACACTACTCCAGTTGGGGGCTAATCAGCATGGAAGTATTACTGGAAGTATCCATGGAAGTATTCCACTGGAGTAGAGTGGAAGAATTACTTCATGTCCTGCTTACAACACTCCTATTAATATATCCCAGAATGTCATTTGCCTTTTTTGCAACAGTGTTACACTTTGACTCATATTTAGGTTATGGTCCACTATGAACCCAGAACCCTTTCCTCAGTATTCCTTCCTAGGCAATCACTTCCCATTCTGTATGCGTGCAACTTATTGTTCCTCCCTAAGTGCAGCACTTTGCATTTGTCCTTATTGAATTTCATCCTCTTTACCTCACACCATTTCTCATGTTTGTCCAGATTTTGAAGTTTATCTTATCCGCTGAAGCACTTGCATCCCTTCCCAGCTTGGTATCATCCACAAAATGGATGTCATTCTCTAAGGAGATGGGCTGCTAAAGTCACATGCGGGGCCTGATCCATTAGGTGTTCTCAGAGGCCACCTACCAGCATGTGGTCCCATTCAAAGCAAAGCCAGCAGAAGATGAGGATGGTACCAGTACCCAACTTAAAATGTATGCCCAATGGTTAGAGCACTATCAGAGGGAGAGAGAATTTGAATACAGATTTTCTCAAACTCTGGGAAGAGTACTTTAAACCCTGAGATATGGGATATTCTGATGTGCTCCCTTCTCCAGCCTCTCCTGTTAAACTGTTTTCTATCTATCTATCTTAGGCTACATCTACACTACGAGCCTCGTGTGGAAGAGCAAATGCAAATGGAGCGCTCATTTGCACATGGTTTTTGCAAGAGGTTTTTGCGCAAAAAAGTGTTGTCTACGCATCTGTGTCTCTGTGAGTCCATTTGTTCAAGAACTCCTTCTAAACGGTAAGAGCTAGGACCACTAAATTTGGTATGTAGTTTCCTCCTCCTCTAACTTAAAGCAAGGTCAGGGTTTGGTTGTGCCAGAAAACTGGAAGCCCCAGGAAAAGGACTATTTTCCATAACATGTAAAAGGAGGGGATGCCATTTGGAGGGACATGATATGAGAGTGGCCACTAGGGATAGTGAGCCCACGGGGGAGAGCTATTCTATAAAGTGTCCACTGGGGGGCAGCCATACCACCAAGGGAGCAGCCAGCAGGGTTGGAGTTCTGCCATCTTGCCTGCCAGCACACCAACTGAGTAGCTCTCTTGCCCCAATCCTTTTGCCCTCTCCTGGCCTTGGCCACAGCACCAGGGGAAGGCGGGAGAGGGGAGAGAACAGGCCCTAGCAGGCTGAGAGAGCCTGGGGGGAAGAGAACATGCCCCTGGTGGGTGGGAAGACCTCCTGCCCTGGGCCCCTCCTCACCTCTCACCCCTCACTCGCACCCTCTTGTCCCCCACCTCCTGCACCCCCTGACCCACATCCCCAAGTCCCTGCCCTGAAAGACCCAGTGTTTCCTGGGTACTTCAAGGCAAAGTCTGCTAGTGAATGGAGCAAGGGGCAGGACACAACTCCTGGATGGGTGCCCTAACCACTGGACTACAGAGTCATCCTCTCATGCTCTCTCTTTCTGGCTCAATGCTGCTCTTCCATGTAACTGTTATGCTTAGACACCCCCCTCCCAACAACAACTCATTAACAGAATAACTTGTGACTCCAGCCCATGTGAGAGTGCTCACATTGTTCCTTTCACCCTGAAGAATGATGCTCTGGAGTCATACGCTGAGGCCCAGGAAGTAACATACCTGGCTGATTGCATGAAGTAACCCAGTTCGAGTGAGTCATTTACCCACCATACCATAGCGCTGGTTGGAGGCTATTTTACTTTAGAATCTGTAATAGAGAAGAGCTTCTCCATAGCACAAACCTAATAGCTCGCTTTTAATTTTGATATATCTGTCCCCCTACAACAAGCTAATCACACAAGCTAATATTTAGGGTGGTTAAAAAAATCATTGCATTGTAGAGCAGTAATACCTTCTGGGAACAGCATTGTCATGAGAGAGGAGGGCTGGGTGCAACCAATTCAGAAAGTTGCAGTACTTCCTATCAGGGGAGTGCTTGCAAATAGTGAACAAGCCTTTAATAGTTACCCTCCAATACTGAGTCATTAACAGGGTGCAAAAAACCCCACAAGGAGTTCATACTCCTCTTTCAAGATGGTATGTCATTTGAAGTACTACAGAATGGCAAGATTGTCAATTTATAACAAGGAAGTTCAGCTAGACAGCTGTAAGCTGATGGGATGTCATGTTTGTTCGCTGTCCAGCTAAACTGTGTTGTAAATATTTCACTAGAAGATTTACCTGGTATTTCTTGGGTCCTTAACCCAAATATTTTTTTGTTTTTCTTCATTTAAATCATTGTTCTGGTGTGAGGCTGGGGATGAAGGGCTCACTATGTAGGCAGCCCTGGAGAGAGAGGACAACCCCAGCCCTCTCTCACCATAGTGGCTTGGGGTGAGGTGAGAAGCACCTATCCATAACTGCTGCAGCTGTAGCAGGCACAGCCAGGAGAGAGGTGCTTTTCCCCCACTGGAGTATAGACAGACATGCAAACAGACAGACACAAACAACAACTGTCCCTTTCTTTTCCTGGGCCCCCTGCTGGCCCAATGGGGTTACAGCTGTCCCGGTCCCCATCTCTGGCCCCTTGCTGCCTCCTGTGGTCATTCTGCAATTTAGCTCCCTCCTACCAGACCCCCCTTTTTATGAGAGACAATCACATTCTGGGTACATCACATTATCCTGGCACAACTAAACCCTGACCTTGCTTTAAGTTATGATAAGAGGAAGCTGCCTACCAAATTTGGTGGTCCTAGCTTTTACCATTTAGGAAAAATTCTTGAATAAGTGGACCACAGATGGACAGACAAACAGATGTGTGACACACACATTTCTAAAATATATAATATAATTAGTGATGTTATAGTCAAGGGTACCAGACCGTGGTAGATAAATCTCTACATTCTCATTTATCTGGCAAGAAACACTGCTTGGAACTATTATGCTGCCTTCTAGAACAAGCCTCCAATCTTACAAAAAGTTGGAATAGTGATCACTGCAAGAATGAGGCCTAACTGGTCAAGGATTCAATAACAGAGGAAAATCAGATTTCAGAAATACTTTGTCTCTAAAGATATTCTATTCAAATCTTAAAGAGATGTTCCAATGCCAAAATGAATAAGATTAATTTTATTAAATGTAAAGACAGTTGTGTTTAAACACACATCTTCTACTGATATTTGAAATTTCTCAACTGCAGCCCAAAGGGCCAGATTTTTCAAGGTATTACTAGGTGCCTAAAGATGCAGATGGGTGTCTACTGGGATTAGCAAAAGCTCATAAGTGAATAGATTTAAAAGGGTCTTAGATGCCTAACTTGATTAGGAGCATAATAAAAATCCCACCTCAGCATCTTTAGGTGCCTAACTACCTTTGAAAATATAGCCTTAAGAACCTGAGTGTGATGCAGACTATAATAAACTCCCCAAACCCTAAATTTCTGTGATTTCTTATTGGCTAAGTAAACAAATGTAAAGAGCAATTTGTAAAGGAAGAGGCGTGTGTAAGATTCTGTATCAATGTTAGTTACCACAACTAAAACAAAGGATATAAATAGATTTAATTTTTTCCTTCATGTTAATGTAGATTTCTATTAATACTATAGGTAAAGAAATTTTTAAACGGTTGATGTTTCATTAAGTACTAGTTACACGTCATACATATGCCGAATAGTTACCTATGTCATATACATGCGTGCTCCGATAGGGTGTGTCTAGATTACAGGGTTTTTTTGGAAAAGTGGCCTTTTTTCGAAAAAAACTTCCCCTGCGTCTAGACTGCTGCCGTGTTTTTTCAAAAGTAAATTGAAAGAACTCGGCAGTTTTTTTGACCGTGGAAAACCTCATTTTACGAGGAATAACTCCTTTTTTCGAAAGTGCTCTTTCAAAAAAAGGCACTATGTAATGCAAACTGTGCTTTTTCAAAAGAGAGCATCCAGACTGCCTGGGTGCTCCCTTTCGAAAAAGCGGCTTGCTTTTTCGAAAATACTGGTTGCAGTCTAGACGCTTTTTTTCTAAAGAGGCTTTTTCGAAAGTATCTGTGGCAGTCTTGAAAAGCAGATCCATATCAAGTGTATTTACAAAGGCATCCATTGTAGACTTCAAAAGTGAGTCTGCAAAAAATGTATGCATGTGCTTACCACCAGTTCAGTTAAGCAAGAGCACAAGATTGGGTCCAATGTTAGTTACAGAAAGCTACATAGGAATTTTTCAGTAGAAGTGTGCATACGGTCGTGGCAATCACATAATGCATTCATCTTATGCTTGTTCTCATTTTAATTTTGGACTAGGATTGTTATTTGAGTTAATGCCACCACACAAAGAAATAAGGATTCCCTATTCAGTACCATACTGCTACCCAGCACCTAATGTGCATCTAATGTACTGTCCCCTGAGAGTAAGTGGATGGGGAGCATAGGCAGATGTATGGCATCAGCCAATGGAGCACTATGCTATGCCCCAAAAAATGGGGTCTGAAAATTGTTCCTTTTTCCCATCCAGTGAAACAAATGCACCCTGGAAGGTACTGTGTGCCCTCCTCCTTACCAGTACACCACCTCTTCCACAGGGCTGTGCCTTAAGGTCATAATCTAGCCCTTCTGTTGTAAACATTTCTGGGTGAGGAAATCAGTGGTTTTCTATGTCCAGGGACATTGTGGCCTTACATAAATAATAATTATAATATACCATGTATTATATAATTTACATATATTAAACCATAAAAAATAATGTCCACCCATAGGAAAGCAGATTCCGCTTTTGCCCATTGGTTAGCAAATGCAGCTGATGCCTACTTGAGCCTGAAAAGCTATGCTCAGTAAACAGGATCCCCCACATAATGTTAAGCTCTACCACTTCAACTTCGTTTGGTCCTTGCTATATTCTCCTCCCTCTCCCCCCCGAAGATCATGTTTCCTTATGTACTGCCTGGCTTAAAAGCTATCATAAATCTACCGAACATACTAAGAGTAACAGAGAAGGCTTCATGTAATATACGGGACTATGATTCCATTGGGGGTCAGAAGGCATCATAAATCAGCTACGGAGAAGCTTCAGATGAGAGAACAAGAGCGCAGTGGATTGAGACAGAGCAGTGTTCTGGCTCACAGCAAATTCTCCTCACAGGCCTAGTAACCACACAGCCTTCCCACAATTAGTCAGATGTTAAGCTCCTTTGGTTTGGAATGATCTCACTAGCATAAATATTTCTTTTGCTACCAGTAAAACAAAACACCTGGAGAATCAACAGATGCACAAGTGAATTTAAGGAAGGGACTGAATTAAATGAATGTGTTGGAGTTAAGGAGGAAGCCTGCAGTGAATGGAATAATGTGTGTGAGAGAAAAGATGTAGGTGCTCTGTGTGCATGTGATGACTTGTGTAATGAGACCTACAGCAAGCCCTGGAGCTTGTTTTAAATGACAGTACACTCTGTCGACATACCTCCAGCAGGGCAGGGAAGCAAGGGGAAAGATGGCAGTACTATAGGACCAATACAACTTCAAAACATTTGTGGTATAGAAGGGGGGTTAAGGAGGAAAATAATCAATGGGTAGCTATTTAAAAATGCTTGTAAATGCACATGTGGCTTTTTTAGTTTGTAATACCTATGTAGTACATTTTGTGAACTATGATTGTATTTTAATTGTGGAGTACAGGAGTATCATGATATTGATGGCTTTATAAATAATTCTGAAAAGGCCCAGGATTTTCAATGCAATTCCAAATTGGACCACAGTCATCCATGGTGTACCATGATTTGAACGAAAGCTCCATACATTTTTGCTATGGCACATCCATGATCCTCTTCCTCCCTAACCAAATTTACCATTATGCACCCTCCCTCTCCTCTCCTGGATATAACACATGCACCAGGACATAGTTCTTGGAACTAAGCACTGTGAAAATAACTATTCATTCAGCCAGTAGAGGTCTCTGTACTCTTACATAGCCACTGCTTTGTATGCTACAAGAGTTTCTTTTAGTTTATATATATAGCAAGGCAGCGTCTGTGCAATTCATTTAATTAATACCTTTACATCTAGAAAAATACAATGGAGAAAAAAAAGAGGACAAAATGACAACATTTTTGAAGATTTTATACTTATGTTTACCTCCTGTTTACAGTTACTTTTAGGCTCAGGACTGTTGTGTGTTTGTACTTTTCATAAACAGCCACGTGCTATTTTAGGCCAAAGCCCTGTAGATGGGGAGTGGGCAGACTGCTGCACCCATGGTCAGACAGTTGCAGGATCCATGGCCTTCTAGAGCTCAGTTGGTACCTAATCTTGCCCCACATTGTCTCTCAAGAGTAAAGTATGTGGAAGAACATTCATATAGACTCACCTGCAGCTCTTCTTCCTGCCCTCTCTCCAAACAAATGCATCCCCCAATCCTCCCCATATACTGAGGCCATTTCCCCCATATCACTGAGATCAATATTTTCACTTCAGTTTCCTTGTCCACCTTCCCAACTGTCCTCTTACAGATTCCCACAGACGTGCATTCAGAATAGACTTGTCTCACAGCTGTGAGTTCCCGACCTGACAGAACCATCTGGAAATGGGGGTGAGTGGCCCATGTGAAATGACTGCCTGAGGCATATTAGGGTTGGAGTTATTTGGTATCATCTCCCCATTGTTAGACAACTCTCTCCACTTTCCAGAACTAGAAAGCATGACCTGCTATCAACCCCCTAAACATGCAGGTTTTATGGTGTAAAAATGGCCAGTTTCCTTAGTGTTACTTTACATTAGCAGGAACAAAATTTTCTTTAGATATAATTGGATAGCTAACACTTCTTACCATCGCTATTTCCAATGGGGAAGGTTTCCAGTTACAACAGTCCCTTGTGACATGCTGCATTGCAAGGAGTGCTAATTGGCACAGGGATAGAGAGTAAAATATGCCCTTGTCTTTGCTAGGGGAAAAAAGGTATGTTTTTACCTTGTGGAAAAAAATGTAGCAAAATCCTAGTCAGTTTGTAGTTTTAGCACAAGCAGGCCAAGGTAAACTGTGGGTTCCCCCTCCTAATGTTTACTTCAACTAGTTACCACATGGAAAAGCTACAAGCTGCAGTCTCTTCACTAGGATTTTAGCAAGTATTAGTTATGATGCATTAATGAATATGTGGTAAGAAAGAATATATATGACATGTCCACACTGTGAGAATCATTGCATAGCCATGACTGCACTATTCCAAGTAAACTAATTTTTCCTTCAAAGATGTATTTTTAGTTGAATCTTGGCAACAACTGTTTCTTACCTTGGGTGTGACTGTGCAAAATACTATAGCTGCCCTTTAAGAAACAAGGAGTAGGGTGAATTGCAGATATATTACCACCTACTTAAAAAGACAATTTTTCATTGAAAAAGAAAAAGAACACTTTGTCAGGTTCATCTCCCCTTCCAAATTTTCCAGTTTGTTATTGAGATGAAATTTTGAATGTTTGCATCTTTTCCCTTTCTGCTCCTCAATGTGATAGATGCATGCTAGGGTTCAGCAATTATTTAGTAACTAGTATGTTTACCCAGTGTTGCTCGGGTCCTTAATTCAAATAATTTTGTTTTCTTCATTTGAATCATTGTTCTGGGGTGGGGTTGGAGGATTCAGTATCCAGACTGCCCCAGGGATAGGATAACCCTAGCCCTCTTCCAGCACAGTGCTTGGGGCCAGGTGAGAAGGGCCTGTCTATGGCTGCTGCAGCTGGAACAACTGGGGGAAGGGTGCATGTCCCCTGGCTGGGGGACAGACAGGCACAAAGTCAGACAGAGTGAGGCCATGTCTGTACTAAATGGAGGATTGACACTGTGGAGGTTGATCTTCGGACGTTCAGTTTAGCGGGTCCTCACTAGAATACTGAGGGTGCCCCCTTTGACTCCAGAACTCCTTACAGTCATGAGGAGTAAGGGAAGTCGATGGGAATGTTTCTCCCATCAACTTCCTACTCTGGCACTCCTGGAGAAATTCAGTTTAAGGTACGGTGACTCCAACTATGTTATCTGTGTAGCTGGAATTGTGTATCTTAAGCCAATCGGCTGGTAGAGTCTAGACCTGCCCATACAAAGAGATATATTCTCTGAAATATATAATAGATAGCTGTCCCTTTCTACACTCTTGCCCCAAGGGGTTATAGCTGTCCCTGTCCCTGTCTCTTGCTGCCCCCTGTGGTCATTTTACAATATAACTGTCCCTGCTACCAGAGCCCTCCCTTCCCATTTTATGAAAAACAATCACATTCCATGCACGTCCCATTGTCCTGGCAAAACCAATCTCTTACATTGCTTTAAATTGGGGTGGGGAACCTGAGGTATGGGCGCTGATGCAGCCCCCACCTTGCCTGCATCCAACCTCCAAGGCTCAGGGCCACCCCAGCATTGGGGAGCCCATGCTGGCTCTGCAGCCCCACCCCGCTGCCCCACTGCAGGGCAGGAACACCCAGAATCTACTAGGCGGGGCCACCTAGGCTCTGGCGTTTGAGGGGAATGTGGGAAGTGGCTTTCTTCTCAGATGGGAGCCACATCAGTGAGGCTTTGTTTTTTCAGCTTCTCACTTGTGCGCGGGCACCCACTGATTTTTCTGTGGGTCAGCGGCCCCAAACCCAAAAAAGGTTCCCCATCCCCGCTTTAAGTTATAATAAGAGGACACTGCATACCAGATTTGGTGGCCCTAGGAATACCATTTAGAAGGAGTTCTTGAACAAACGCACTCTCATCTATATAGTACATTTGTCATTTTTTGCCATTGTATAAGCTTTCAAAACTTTCTCAATTTTGGAAAAGTTACGAAGTAGCAAAAGGTTGAAAATGAATCTAACACTGCCACTCTAATTTTTTTCAAAACCTGGAGAAATTTTGAAGAGTAACAGAGTTGCAAAAAGAAAAAAAAGAAGAAGAGAAAAAACAAATCTAGAATGCCCTTCATGTTACTGCACAGTATGGCAAAAACAGGATAGAAAGGGAAACAAATGAAAAATGTTTTGAAATTTGTTTTGAAATGAAATTTTCCCAGACAGATGTCTACATTCTGACTAGCTCTACTGTAGAGCAATCTCAATATAAGGCACTGTAATAAAACAACAAACCAAACCATGCCATGCCAAAAAGCACCCCTGCATTGCCCGCCTCCTCAAGAAAAACCAACAGAATCCTGGTGCAGTCATTCCACACCTTATTATCCAGTAGTCATTCACAAGTTCAGGAAGTATGTTTTCAACAGATGTAAGAGACAGAACTGCATAAAGGTTACATCAGAAAGACAGAATGTGTGGGATGGGGGGGGTGGGGTGTGTGAGAGAACAACCCATCTGGGAAGAAGTGTGAAGATGGAGATTAGGCTGAAACACCTTGGCCCCTGGAGTGCAGTAAGCTATATTACATGCTTAACAGTTCCAGCCCCGACAAACGTGCGATGTTCTGAAAAATCTGTCCTGTCATTTTATAAAGAGTAAGCTGCCATTTTTCACAATAGACTAGAGTTCACGGCAATTATCTTGTGTGAGAGCAGAAACTATTTTCACTTCCAGTTGAGATGTTTACATTGAGAACAATATAAAAAAGCATTTTTATTTAATTGTGTTGATTCTAAGTGCACTGAGTGTTACTCCATCTTCAAGTGTTAATTACAAACATACACTAATACGTAAACTGCTGCACACTTTCAGCTGATTCAGAGGCTTGTTTTTATACACATTAAAGCATTTATTTACATTCAAATCTTTCATTTGGTGCTCCTTGAGAGTGAAAGTTTTATTGTTTACATTTGAATACACCAGCCTTGCTAGCCTGATTGAAAAAAAACCCAAACAAAACAACCACTAACAATACCCCCTCCCCACACTCACACTCTGCTGAGAGCCTGAGGCCATGGCTGCAGTACAAAAACTTGCCATTTCTGGGATCCTAGTTACAATTTGGTTGGCTCTTAACCTGCTTGCTCATGTAGTTCTAATTTTAGTGGAATCTGGACATTAATTGTATTCCATAACCACGCCACGGTTGTGGTATGACCATTTGATCACATCATTTGCTTACCCTTATGAACAAGGGCAGAACATTCTAAAATGGCTCAGTGATTTCGGAGCATAAGTCATGTTGAAAATCAATGGGACTCGTGGCCCAGATTTTTAAGCTGTCAAAACAAACATCTAATCAATGTTGTGCCATGCAACACTGTACATTCTAAGTCCATAGTATCCAACACGCTAGCCATTAGCTACATGTGGCTAGTTGGCTGGTTGAGTGTGGCTAGTTCACTAAAGCAGTAGTCACTATAGTGGCTACTACTTCAAAACTGGTTGGACACCATGTTCTAAGTAATTTTGAGAGCTTAGTCCCCTTTTAAAAAATGACTTGGGCATCTAAATTATCCAGGGACTTTGGTCCAAACTACTATTTGAGGCACCTCAGACTCAAATTTAGATCCTGAAAACCCCTGATCGGCTGTCATGTAATCGTAGGTGCCTAAATTCTCCAGGTGCCTTTATAACACTGGTAAAATCCCCAACACCCCTAAATTTCTGCCATGGTGCAAGCTGCCTCTCTCCTGATATTCAGTGCCTTGTTCACTCCTAGGCTTTGGTGGGCTCCTCAAACTAGGAGCACAAAACACAGGAAGAGGTGCTCCCTCTTGTATTCACAGGTCCAGTGGTTAAAGCACTCACCCAGGATGTGGAAGACCCTCATTCAAATCCCTTTGTGCCTTACAATATATAATTCAAAATGAACACATTCTACATCTTATGTTTAGGCTCACGCTGTGCTTAATACTGGTGCTGTAACTGGGAGCAGGACTTGAACACAGGGCTTGCACTTGGAATCCACTGAACTATAGGGTATTCTGTGGTGGGCTTTCTAGCACTACTGTTGACTCTGTTCTGCTTTGCAGAAAAATACTCCAAATTGATTCTCAGTAGCAGTCTGGCATTGCAAGCTTTCATGGGCTGTCACCACTCACTTCTCCACTGTCAGAGCAGGTCTTCTTTTGGTATTCCTGCACTTCAGGGCAATTCACAGAGTTCCATGAAAGTGGCCTCATGCATGAAAAAGTTTTGCAACCATTGGTCCTAGCCCCATAGCAGAATAACTATGCTTCCCTGTAGCATTCAGAGATGTACAAAGACACCTGTGCCCACCTGGGAGCTGTGTCAGGTAGGTGCCCCCATCCCCTGCCTCTCCCACACTCTCCCTCTGGCCCATATCCTGCAACCTCCCTCCCACCCAGATGCTGCCCTTAAGCTCATTTCTGTACATTCCCTTCCTTCTAGACCCTTTCCCCCTCCCCTAGCCCAATCCTGCATCCTCCCTCCCTCCTCCCACCCAGAACCTGCACCTCCACCCCCAACCCAATCCTGCACCCTTCCCCTTGCCCAGACTCCTACCTCCAGCCTACCTCCACCCCGACAGTCCCCTCCTACACACTGAACCCCTCCTTTTTGGCCACACCCTAGAGCTCACAAAATCTACTAGCCCCAGCTTTATGAATTTCAGTCCATAATGTATTTATTTAAATATATAATTCAATAAATTCTACATCTTAGGATCACAATTTGTTTAATGCTGGTGCTGTAACTGGAAAAAAGTTAACTAGATCAAGCAATACACATAGTGGGTTTGAATGTTTATTAACTGGATAAAAAGTAGCGTTATAAACCTCAGCCATCCCTTTCTAGGAGGCCACTGATTCTTCTGCCCTAGGGCCCGGAATTGCTGTTGGCAAGCTTGTCTATGGGCGCCAAAGATAAATACGGACAGGGCTGGCACTGCTTGTTATTGAGATTGCCTGATCCTTCTCATTATCTGACCCTGTTCTCTGTTGCTTATAACTTTGTCAGACTTCTGCCATTTGGGCTGAGATTTTTTATGCCAGATGTTTTTCAAAAACAAACAAAAACAAACTCGCTTCCGCTGCACTTAAGTTTCAGCCAAAATGGCTCAGATTTTCCAAGAATGAGGCTAAAGAAAAATATGCCATTTTGCTCACATTAAGACAATTTTGGTGCCCTCATGCTTTGGAGCAAGGGCGTCAAGTTTGGTAAGGTATGGACATGGAGTCAGGCAAGTGCCTTTTGTAGTTCTCATGAAAATCCACCCAATAATGGCCAAGTTATAAACCTTTGACTAGATCAGTTTGCACTTGAACACTAGAACTCCTCAGATTTTTAGCAGCTAGGTTCTCCAGGGATTCCCTCTGCATTTCACATGTTTCAACCCAGGCCCAAACACAACAAGGCCTGCAATTATACCTCTGGGCTGGTGCAGGCTGTGGTAGTGATGGACACAGGAACTAAAAGCTGAGGGACTCTCTCTCATGCTCACTATGATTCCCTGCAGCAAAGATAAGGAAGTTGTCTGATTAGAATGCACAGAGAACAATCACTATGATTGCGGCAGAGTGAGTATTATGAGCTAGGAGATGAAGTGACAGCTCACTCGGCAGCACACAGGTCTTGTCCAGTAGCAAAGTGGCAGTGGCTGGCAGAAGCAGAGTATGAACCTGCTGCCATGCCAGCCTCATACACAGAAGCAGGAGAGCTGACCTTTCCCAACTCACCTAGGTACTCTTTGTAGCACTCGTGAGGAACACAACCCTCCTATGCTCCTGCCAAAGTTTTAATAGCTAAATGGGGTGGCCCCTGCATGTCCCCTGACCCTCCTGGTGCCCCCTTCCCTGCTGACAAGCCTGACACTAGGTAGCAGAGCTTTATGCTAGAGCACACACCACTCTGGAGCCTAGAATGGAACCCATGGTTTCGGAGTTTCATCATTTGCTGTCAGCAAATATCTGTGAAACCCACTGGCAAAATGGGTGCCTCACTCCCTGTCATGCTTGGCCATGAGAAGATGACAACCTACTACTGGTCTCAGTTACTGCTTTAGCTCTCAAGTGGCAGATGCCTGTTCAGTGGAACTAAAGGCTGTTGCTGGGCCATGCGGGTGTTAATATGCCCCCATGATTCAATTGTTTTTCATTTGGCTTTTAATGCTCCACCCACACCGTAGAACATTACATATTAAAATAAAATTACATTAAAAGAATACTACGAGGAGTACAAAGTTAAGCACTTAGAAGGCAATTAACTGATACTAGAATACGGTTGCCTGCAAGCCTTAATCCGACCCCATTACACATCTGCATTATTGTAATCATTTACACACGCTATGATGTCCCAAACATGGGATTACCACCACCTCACTGTGTGATTCAGAACCAGATAACGGGTGGCTCGGGAAAAGCTATTGTTCAGTTTCAAGCAGCAATAAAAAAGCAGAAACTTTCTAGCTATGTATATTGTTAGCATACTTGTTTACTTTTCTTGTATTTGCAGTAAGGAAAATCTCTAATGGCCTAGTCCAGTTTTCAATGGGACTCCTTCCATTGGCTTCAGTTTTTTTGGATCAAGTCATTTACTGCATAAATATGCTTGTGTAGCTCTTGCAGAGCAACACTGCACCCCCAGTCTCAATATGAGCTTATCTGCCATTATATTATGGCACTAGATGCTGAAGATTAACATAAGCCCATGGAAAGAAAGCTATTTGATGCCTTAATTGTGCATTGAGGAACTGGGTCAGTTTCTCAGATTCTTTCTTGAGGTTCATATCAATAGGTTTATGACTAAGATTTCTCGCTGTGAAAACCTTGCCAAAGGAAACCCCTCTTTCTGCTGTAAGTAAGAATAATGCAAGTGCCCATCTATAACCTGTTAACCCAGGAATTGACAAATACTGGGAAATATAAACTATTAGCTAAAGGAACCCCCAACAGCTGAAATGTTTAGAATATTTAATTCCATGTTATTTTTTCCATAGGATCCCTGCCTCTTTCTGTGTATGCAATGGACCCTGCTCTGAGGATGAATTTGGGTTGTCTAGTGAATGAGTATGGGGTTTGTTGGACCTACACTTCATAGGTGACAGAATTTGGCAGGTGAGTGGTGAGGGAGGCAGGGGACTGCAGGAAGACACAGGACAGGTTCACTATTAAGGTAGTTGAATGCTGTGCTGAAGAAATGATTTATTGGAGTATTGTGAAAATTCCTTTATTAATATTTGTGAAGCTCTCAGCCCTGTAACTGTGAGAGTCATAGAAAAGCCTATGAGGAAATGAACAATTTTGTCTAGAGGGCAAGGTCTGAATAGTGAGCAGTAAATAAAGCTTGGAGCAATATATTGAACAATAAGCACCCTCCATTCTGCATACTGACTGAGGCAGAGGTCCTGGGGAAAAGTAGTATGTGATGGTGTGATTAAAGGTTGCATCAGAATGCAGATGCACAGAGAGGCCAAATTACGGTTCCACTGACAAGCTTCATCTGGGCATTTCCTAACTTGTGTGCTTGACTTTGCAGGCTTAATAATGTTCTTATAACGTGTGTAATCATATATATAGTAGCCCAATGTCTGTGACTCTGTAACGCTGAAATGCTGGCTGTTCCCTCTGGGCGGTGCTGTTGCCTGAGTCACGTCCTTCACCTCCTGCTGTGGCGCTTGGCTGACTTCTGCGCCGCTCAGCCAGGCCGCCGCGGGGGAGCAAGTGGTACAAGCGGCCGTTTGGGTGCCGCGGTCCCCATACAGCACGGGGGTGCTGCATGGGGAGCACGGGGCCCAAACGGCCACTTGTGCCACTTGCTCCCCCGTGGCGGCCCGGCTGAGCGGCGCAGAAGTCAGCCAAGCGCCACGGCGGGAGGCGAAGGGGGGCGGGGTGGTGATGTACATGGCCAGGGGGCGGGGCCTGGCCTTGTACGTCACCACCCCGTCCCCCTTCGTGCCCCCCTTTGCCTCCTGCCGTGGTGCTTGGCTGACTTCTGCGCTGCTCAGCTGGGCTGCCACGGGGGAGCCCAAACGACCACTTGCTCCCCCGCAGCGGCCCGGCTGAGTGGCACAGAAGTCAGCCGAGCGCCATGGCGGGAGGCGAAGGGGGGCGGGGCAGTGACGTGTGGGCGGGGCAGTGACGGGCGGGGCAGTGACGTGTGGCATGACGTGCGGCTTTGAACATCACCGCCCCACCCCCCTTCGCCTCCCACCATGGCGCTTAGCTGACTTCTGCGCTGGTCAGCCGGGCCGCCATGTGGGAGCAAGTGGCACAAGCGACCATTTGGGCTGCGCACTCCCCATGCAGCATCTGGAGCGCAGAGCCCAAATGGCTGTTTGGGCTCCGTGGTCCCCCGAGTGAGAGGCAGGAGGGGGAGGAGAAGAGAAAGAGAGAGACAGGGAGAGAGGCAGGAGGCGGAGGAGAGCTGCGGGGGGGGGAGGCAGTAGGAGGAGGAGGAGAGAGAGAGAGAGAGAGAGACGGAGACGGAGCAAGAGACCGGAGGCTCAGGAGAGAAGACCGACGTGGAGGAGAGACCTGAAAATCCCGTCTTATGATGGGCTAATTGGCTAGTTATTTATATAGGAGGGCATAGTATATTAGTTTCAACACATACAGGCAAGAGGGCATGGTCCATGCTACTCAGGCATAAGCAGATGTCAGGCAGCAAGTGGGTTTTGCCATGTCAGGTCTACAGTTATCTTTGGTGGGGGAGTGCGCCCTCTAAGCTGCCCAGCAGGCAACATAGCTTCACAGGTGATTAATCAGCCCCACCCAGTCAGAGGCTCAGGTTTCCCTGCACAGAGCTGACTGATGAGGCCAGGCTGATTAGTCACCTGTGAAGCTGTGCCACCCCCCAGCTTAGAGGGAACACTGGCAGGGACAGCAGTGCTTTCAGCTCTCTTTGAAGAAGAGCAGTTTCCTATGGGCTGTGAACAAGGCCAGAGGAACAGACAGAGGTTTCTAAGCATGAGGGGACACATGGAAGAAAGTTCAAAGGCACAGTGAGAAGGACACCCACAGGGAGTGCTTACTTGTGTGGCTTGGCCTGAGCAAATAGGGTGAGAAGGAGCAGTGAGAGTGGAGAGGCAGGCAGGAGCTGGGTTGCCCAGGCCATTGCAGGCAGAGAAGAAAGTTTGAGTTTGATGTGGTGTGTGTGTGTATGTGAGGAACCTAGTCCAAGTGGCAAAGAGGGGCTGTGGAAGACCAGCATGGAGGAGACAGTGGACTTTGACAACAGAACTTTGAAGCCAGTTACACAGCTCCTTTCTGCCCCCATTCAGTTTTTGGGTGGTGCAGAGCAAGGGGAAGTAAGCAGGGCAGATTTCATCAGCTACTGTGGAAAAGAGGAGATGGTACCCCTAAAGAAAGGGCAGCCTCTCTTTGTCCGTGTTGTCTAATAGGACTAAGTTCTTTGGGACAGGCACAGCCTGATTGTGACCCTGCTGTGCTACTCAAATAAAAAATAATAATATGGATGAATTGGAGAAGCAAGAAGAGCAGCTGTGTAGAATCAAACCTCTCAGGCCTCCATGAGGGGTTTGAAGATAGCAATGGGTAAAAAAGGACCCCTGTTTTTTTGGAAGAACCACCTGCAAGACCAAGGGACTGTTTCTGCAGTGGGCAAATGCGAAAGAATATATCACAGCAGCCACCACCATGGAGCACAAGGAAGATGGTGAATTTCCTAATGGTTAGAGGGGAAGGATGGGAATTGCTGGTAGGGGAGAGCTGGCAAAAAGCTCAGCATAATCCCCAAAGCAGGCAGAGAATCAGCAGCTTCTGTGGCTGCAGGAGTAATATCCTACTTCAGGAAGTGGAGCAGGGTGGTACACAGAATGTCTGTTTCACTGGAAATCCCAACATTTCTGTTTTCAACCTCATTTGGGACAAAGAGGGGTGGGGGGAAGCAGAAAGGTCAAAGATTACTATGGAATAAAAATTCCAAACTATTTATCACAACATTTAATTTTGATAATACTGAGTCCCAAAAGAACTATTTTAACATCTTAATATAATAATTAAAAATTTATAAACAAGTCCAAATAATTGTTTTAGTTCAAGGTTTTGAAGTTATTCTGTCAAATTTAGCTGAAGTTGATGCCCACCTATAAATGGTCCTGATATCAGTTAAAGAGCCTTTCTGGACTGAAAAAGTAGGCTCAGTCTCTTAGATCCCATTCAGATGAAGAGTAGAACATATAGTTGCTTGCAATACACAATATAATCAGTTTTATTGTCTCAAAGATTACCCTTATCTTCTCCTTCCCCCAGGAAAACCTGGCCCCTTCAAAGTCCGTGGTAAAGTTTCCTTTGACTTCAATAAGTTAATATCTAAAAGTACAGGTATTGTTACAGAAAGACCTATGCAATTTCTCTGGCTACAGCATTAATCATGCTGTTACATGGAAAAATGTAAATTTTATGAGCACATACATTAGAAAACTAAACTGACTTTGATGTCAAGTTGTGCTATTTCTCTATTAGGTAACTCTCAATGTTGTTTCCTCCAACTTAATTTGTGCCACAGAATACTATAACAAACAGACAAATCCTGCTGGCAGGATTTTTTTTTAAATGACCATTTTCTAATTCAAGCTACTTGTATTTTTACATAGGCCATTTATAAGTTTAGAAAATATTCCATGCCATAACATTGTCCTTTAAAGTTTCTATTGCAATTCCCATTGGCTGTAATTATACCTAGGACGGACCAGGTTAGAGCCTGCTTTTGCATTTATTGTCAATTTTAGCAAAGAGAATTGTATAGAATTGTTTGGCCCTTCTTTTGAGTGGGATTGCCAGAATGACTAGAATCTGAAAGCTCACAGCTCATTACTGAGAACAAAATGCTGACCCAAGCAGAGCCAGAAGACTTTTAACAGAACTTCACAGAAGAAATCTAACAGATGGTTGTAGAACGTGCAAAGCAGTTCCCTACCCCTTGACTCCTTTTTCCATATTTAGCCTTCAGTGAGTAGACAGTGTGTGCAATGAACCTGGGAATTTTATACCCAGCTGTCCTGGAGATGATCAGGATGTTTTAATATATTCATAATAGAAGGTGTGACTTGTTTGCAATCTAAGATGTTCGCACTGCAGCTGTGACTCTGTGCATTACACTGTCAGCAGCAGCAGAGGAGTACAGAATCTGTGGGGTGGCTCCCTTAGCCCTTGATGTGTGGCTAGCATCAGTGAGAGTAGTTTTAAATTATGAGACACTCTTTTAAAGAGCAAAAAGGAAGAAGAAAAGTCAAAGCCAGTATCACCAGCAATGTTTTCAGACTTGCAGAGGTTTTAATTCCTCTGTCAACTCCCAGCTTCCCATTCTATTGACTCACATCAACCACATTTCTAACCCTTGTTTAAAGATAGTAATGAAAAGGACCTAGTCTTGTGTGAGGTGTTGAGTGTCCTCAGCAGGGAGGCTGACAGAATTGCCAAGCCACCTGGGAAGGTGGGGAGGGAGGAGGGAAGGAAGACCTGACTGCACTCCTGGAAGGGGTTTGGCCTCAGGTGGAAGGGCTGGGGCTCTTATTTCCCTCCCCCCCCCAGCCTGTCAGCATTGCCCAGAGCTCTAAAAGCCATTTAAAGGGCCCAGGATTCTGGCTGCCACTGCAGTAGCTGTGGTGGCTGGGAGCCCCAGCCCCTTTTGATTCAGCAAGCCCTGGGACAGTTGTCCCCTTTGCCCCCTTCATCAGCAGGCCTGGTGGGTGCTCAGTTGCCAAAGTCCAGAACTACATCATTTGATGTCAAGTGGAACTAAGGGGGCTCAGCACCTCACAGAGCCCTGGTCTACATTAGGTCTTTATTTCAAAATAATCTCCCCAGTGGTTGAATTGATGAGTGGAGCATCCACACTACCAAGTCCATTATTTTGAAATAACAGGCTGCAGAATTCAAAATCTGTACTCCTGCTTTTCATCAGGAGTAATGCTAATTGCATAATAGCTATTTTGGAATAACAGTAGTGTGGATACTCCAATGCTGCTATTTCAAAATAACTACTCACAGAGTCATTTGAACTAATCACTTCCCATTGTTTCCTGGGGCTCGAAGTCTGAGGTCATACTTCCACATTGACTAATTTTAAGGCTTCCTCATAATGTGGACACACTAGTTTGAATTTGTTAAATCAGGAGTTAAGTCAAATTTAGTAATTTTGAAATACTTTCCTAATGTAGACATGGCCAGAGTGTTACAAAGGAAGTGATGTGTTTACTGAAAGCTTTATTGAGAACTTGTCTAAGGCTACGTCCACACTGGCACGTTCTCACGCAAAAACTCTTTTGCGGAAGAGTTCTTCTGCAAAAACTCTTCCAGAAGGCTGTGTCTAGACTGGCAAGTTTTTCCAGAAAATCAGCCGCTTTTCCGGAAAAACTTGCCAGCTGTCTACACTGGCCGCTTGAATTTCCGCAAGAACACTGACCATCTCATGTAAGATTGTCAGTGTTCTTGCGGAAATACTATGCTGCTCCCATCTGGGCAAAAGTCCTTTTGCGCAAAAGGGCCAGTGTAGACAGCTCAGATTTGTTTTATGCAAAAAGCCCCGATCGCAAAATGGCGATTGGGGCTTTTTTTTGCGCGTCTAGATTGGCACGGGCTTTTCCGCAAAAAGTGCTTTTGCGGAAAAGCGTCGTGCCAATCTAGGCGCTCTTTCTGCAAATGCTTTTAACGGAAAACTTTTCCGTTAAAAGCATTTGTGGAAAATCATGCCAGTGTAGACGTAGCCGAAGAGAGCATCTACACTGGCATGTGCTTTTCCGCAAGAGATGTGCTTTTGCGCAAGAGCATCCATGGCAGTGTAGATGCTTTCTTGCGCAAGAAAGCTCTGATGGCCATTTTAGCCATAAGGGCTTTCTTGCGCAAGAAATTCATGTTGCCTGTCTACACTTGCCTCTTCTGGAAGAGCTCTTGCGCAAGAGGGCTTCTCTGAGCGGGAGCATCAGAGTTCTTGCGCAAGAAGCCCTGATTTCATACATTAGAACGTCAGTTTACTTGCGCAAGAACACGGGGCCAGTGTAGACAGGCAGCAAGTTTTTGCGCAAGAGCAGCCGCTTTGGCGCAAGATCACGCCAGTGTAGACACAGCCGGAATGTACAGCACTAGAGCAGCACAGCTGGCTTTAGTGAAAGCTGCTACTTTGCCAACAGGAGAGCTTCTCCCACTGGCTTAGTTGATTCACCTCCCTAAGAGGCATAGCTGTTGATGGGAGAAGCTCTCCCATTGATATAGTGCTGTCTGTACCAGGATAAAGCAGTACAGCTACATTGCTCAGGAGCATGGATTTTTCCACACAGGTGTGTGCCATAGTTATACCAATACAGGTCTGTAGCATAGACCTGCCTTTAGTGGAAGATGCCACTTAAAGGGGCTCCTTTCACTTTTGGCTCATCGGGGGTGCTTAGAAAAGTTAAAGCAAATTAACTGTAAGTAAATGGCTTTAAGTCTCTGAATGGATGCTTTTATGCAGAACTGAAGTTGCCTTAATTCAGTTTGGCTTAATTCACTTAAGAAGCAAATTATGCTTATGTTCCTGTGTAAACAAGCCTTTCGCCCATTGGCCTGGCTAGATTAGAACTGGAAGTGTAAATTGAAGAGCATATGCTAGTTTTGATGGAGCTACTGCTCTAGCCCATACCACACTAGCTATCTTTAGTCACCTGAATATAAACCTAGCCAAGACTGTGGATAAGTCCTTGAGTAGTTGACTCATGCCTTCTCTTGCACTGTTACAATGACACTAATTCCCACCCCCATTGTGGTAGCTGAAATATACCCAAGATGGCAGTTGCACCCTTGCATGCCTTTGAGTCTGTCTATATTGAACTGGGTGTATCACTGCAGGTCCATCATTTTGCTAGTGATGGTTTAGCAGCTGAGCTGATTGGTGTGCCTGCATTACAGAAATAAAGGACAAAGCCTGTGGAGAATGAACCTGGAAGAATTTCAGGGCTACTTATCCATGTGCATAACTCAGTGTTTACAGCACTAGGACTTGTCTCAGGTTATCCTCACCACTGGTGCTCTGGCAATTAGCTTCTTCCAAGTCTAATACTCTTATCGCTCATTCATAGCCTCACAGAGCACCCCTGAGTTTCAGAGAGAGGCTATCTTCATAGCCCCCACCAAGTCACTACAGCCCTCCCTCTCCAAAACAACAGTTTCCCCTTAAGTGGCCAGATCATACCCAGTGACTGGCAGGGGAATCCAGGCCCAGCCTCTACACTGGGTTCCAGTTCTGTGACTCTCTAACCAGCAGCTACCATTTCCTTAAGTCATACCTCCCCTCTCCCAGGCTTCTGTTCCACCAGCCTTCTAGAGAAACCCTCCTTCAGGGCTTGGATCCCCTGAGACTTCTACACTCACGCTGGATGGATTTTTCTTCTCTAACTTCCAGGAAGTAGGTAACACCTCCCTCACTGCCATGCCCTTCTGCTGCCAACTTCCTGGCTTTATGCTAGCACCACCTGTTTCTTCTCAGCTGGGCTCCATCTTCAATCAGACTTTCAAGGCCTACCTCTCCTCCAGGTACAGTCTATCAGTTAATTAACCTAATTTAGCTTGTTTTCCTTGTGTGAGGTGGACACCCCATCATAGGGTCTTCAGAAGTGATTGATATCTTACATTCACTGACATTCCCATGTTAACAGCTGCTATCATTGCTAGTGTGATAATCCTTTATTTTCTTACACTAATAACTGACATTATTAGTTATCACTATTAACCAATGCTAGTGGTTGAAAGTGGATTGTGTTAACCTGGCGAAGCAGAGTAATAAAATCATAACATTGCCATTTCTTTCAAAATCATTTGATAATTTAATTGGCTGAGGGATGCAAGGTTACCCACTCTACTCCATGGCATTTGTCTGTCTGAAATGTAATAAACTTGACTGCACATCAAAGAATTGTGTGATGGCAGCCTCCCAGCATGACAATATTCGCTTCTCAGCTCTGCCCTTCCTTCCAATATAGTGTAAAATGTTGGCACTCTGTGGCTGCGTCTAGACTGGCATGATTTTCCGCAAATGCTTTTAACGGAAAAGTTTTTCCGTTAAAAGTATTTGCGGAAAAGAGCGTCTAGATTGGCACGGATGCTTTTGCGCAAAAGCACTTTTTGCGGAAAAGCGTCGTGCCAGTCTAAACAGCTTTTTTGCAAGAAAGCCCCGATCGCCGTTTTAGCCATTGGGGCTTTTTTGCGCAAAACAAATCTGAGCTGTCTACACTGGCCCTTTTGCGCAAAAGTTTTGTGCAAAAGGGACTTTTGCCCGAACGGGAGCAGCATAGTATTTCCGCAAAAAGCACTGATTTCTTACAGTAGGAAGTCAGTGCTTTTGCGGAAATTCAAGCGGACAGTGTAGACAGCTGGCAAGTTTTTGCGCAAAAGCAGGTGCTTTTGCGAAAAAACTGGCCAGTCTAGACACAGCCTGTATGACTTAGCTCTCAGACAGAAAGAAAAAAAAAGAATGGGGTAGGAGGGCACACAAGGAAATCCCTGGTTAAGGGAGCAGTATGAGGCATACAGAGCATCTGGCACTGGAGGAATATGGGGGGAGGGAGAAATGAGGGACACAGAGATCCTGTCATGTTCTGAAGGGTGGGAATGGGGGGGCACACAGAGACCCAGGGCTTGCTGGTAAGAGGGGCATGGGAAAGAAGGGGGAATGAGGGGAGCCAAATGCAGCTCTGGCATGGAGGAGGATACATGTGAGGGTGTCAGGGAGTTCTTGAAATAGAAGGGGATGGATGGGGAGGAGTTAACCACAGAGCTCATGGTAAGGAATGATGGGACGCAAGGGACATGGGAGTGTACTGTGTGTTTGGCCTACAACACTGGCAAAGTGTTATCTAATCTGTTGGTGTTTACGTTGCACTCTGGGAATAACAGAGCTTGTCTGGCCAAAAAATCTGAACCTCATTTTTGATTCATTCAATGTTTGTGCCTCTCAGGAGGGGCCAACAGACTTGTCGAGCCCCTAGGCAAGGTGTATGGTGGGGAGGGCTCTATGGTTCCGGAAGGGGAAGGGCTGGAGGCAGTCAACCCTCAGCACTGTCCAGAGCATGCTGTGACTAGGGTTGCCAGGTGTCCGGTTTTCGCCTGGTCTGTCCTTTATTTGGGTCCCCCATCCGGTAAAAAAACCAGAAAATACTGGATATGTGAAATGTGAAATGTCCGGTATTTCCTGTTTCCCTCGGACAGAAGCCCGGCAGGGACAATTTTCCCCTGCAGTGTCTGGCGGGGGCAGGGGAGTGAGGAGTGCGGCAGAGTCGTAACAAAGGGGGGCAGGAGGGGACACTTGCCGGGCGCTACGGGCTGGGGGTGGGAGTGGAGCACACGCTGCTCTGGCCCATGTGACCCTTTGAGCAGAGACCTGGGAGCTGGCCACGTGATGCCTCCCTCTACACACTGCGAGCCAAGGCAGCCGGGCCGGGTGGTAGGAGCCGCAACTTTAAAAGTAAGATTTCCTTACCTGGCTGTCCTGTTCCCCCAGTGCCTGGCTCTGTGGGGGGTTGGGGAGGTTTGATTGGGGTGGGGCACTCCCGGTGCTTGGGATGCCTGGCTCAGGGGGAGGGGTAAGTGCACTGGGATAGGGGACGCTGTGGGGCGCCTCATTCTGAGGCAGAGGTGAGTGCATTGGGATGGGGGACTCTGTGGGGGGTCTGGTTCTGAGGCAGGGGTGAGTGCATTGGGATGGGGGGTGTTGGGGTGCCTGGCTCAGGGGTGGGTGGATGCATTGTGGGTTAGTGTGTGGCCCTAAACTGGAGGGAGGGGTGTAAGATGCGGTACAAGCTCTTCCCCCCTCCCAGGGTCAGGCTTTTTTACAACTTCTTTGGTCTCCCTTCCCCTTTTTTTTTGCTCAACAACTTCTTTGGTCTCCCTTCCCCCCACCTTTTTTTTTCCTCTACAGATTTTTTTCCTGGTGGTTTTTTTTGGGGGGGCAAGGGGGTGTCGGTATTTTTTGCTAAACCATCTGGCAACCCTAGCGGTGACCCCTCTCCCCCAGCCCTCAGAGCTGCCCAGAGCATGCCGTGCAGCACTCTGGTTGCAATTTAAAGGGCCTGGGGCTCTGGCTGCTGCTGCTCCTTTTGCATTGCCACGCCACATCCCCTGCTGTGCCTCCCCTCCCACCCACCCCCAATTGGTGGTCCTGGTCTTCTTCTGTGTTGCATGTGACTGAGAAAGGTACAGAAGATTGTGATAAACTTCATTTTCAGTCTAGCATGTTGTTGGGAAATGCTATGTAACCAAAGTTTGTTGCATTGATTGTGTATGAATGGTGTATAATAATACACATGCTTTTCAATGTTAACTTTACTCTTCCAGTTCCAGCGGTAAGCTATTTCTTGATTTAGCATTTTACACCAAAATAAGGATGGTTTTAAAGGACAAGACTAGGATTCAAGGACCATGCAGTCTAATTCCTTCTCTTTCACAGACTGCCTGTGTAGGACCCTCTGGGCCTGCTTAGGGTTGCCAAGTGTCCGGTTTTGAACCGGACAGTCCAGTATTTGAGCTTTCTGTTCGGGAAACAAATTGAGAAAATATAAATGAGAAAATAGAAATGTCCGGTATTTTCTAAATAAGATGTAATATAGATTGTGATGTAATGTCAAGTGTGTCCGGTATTTTTGTTGAAACCATCTGGCAACCCTAGCTCCTGCTTCTTAAAATGTTCTCAATAGGCCTCAATTTTTGCCCATAATTTTTCAGGTTTAAATCATGGCATTTTGATATCTAGCTGGATGTTTGATGGCACCAATTACCTACATAATCATTTAGATTCGGTGAAATGAGTCTGTAGTTTATTGCATAAAAATCAGTGAATGCATTTGAGGCCCTTTATTGCTTGTGCCATAATTCTTTAATTATAAAATGAATATAACACTGACCTAAGACAAGGATGTTGTGTAATTTAATTCAATAGTGTTTATAAAGTACTGAGAGATTCTTGGAGGGAAGGCAAAGAAAGTACTAGCCTGTTAAACATGATGTAGATAGTAAAGTTTGTTTCACTGAAATGCCAAAGAAATGGAAATATGCAAATCAAGGATGTGAGGTTACAGTTCTTCAAAATCAGTTCTCACAATAACTTCACTCAACTGAAATGAACCAGAAATTAAAAAAAACCCCAAAAAACCCCAGGACAGACAAAGTTTAGAATAAACAAAAACGATTTTATTGACTTTCTTGTGATAAATGGGACTTTAAAAGTATTCTCAAAGCCAAACAATTTTGCAGGCAACTATTTAGCATAATGTGATTAATAAAATTAAAAGCTGCTATGGGCAGGATCATACCACAGTTACGTTTAGACTTACTTTGCTGATCTTGGAGGTATATTTAAATGTTGCTTTGCTTAGACCTAGAAAGACTTAAGAGTTCATGGAGTGCTGCAATGCTGCTCATCAGGGAAGGCAGTAGGTTGTATAGTTATCTCCTGATTGGGGCAAAATCACTACCCTGAAACCACACAACCTACTACCTCACCCTGCTAGAGCATCAGGTAAGTTCTTTTCAAGAAGGTTAACAATTCAGTGGCCTTTGCATCCACAATTCTCAAGTAGAAATCTCCTGTGCACTATTAGTCCATATATCATTTCTTTGTTAGCTATAGAAAGAATAACACACTTGTGAACTTTGCCATCAGTCCTTCCTGACAGTTGCAGTGCAAACTGGGAGAATGTCTGAAATAAGAGTTGCAGTCAGCAAGGACTCTTCCTCCCAGTGAAATGTTTGCAACAAGAAAATCAGCAACCAAAAAACAAACTGAAAAACTCAAATGAATACTATCATCATTGCTCCGGGGATGGAACCCAATGCTCTCTGCTTTGGGTCCATTTCTGCTTTGCACCTTAAACGGCAATTGTGCAAAGTGGGTGTGAACTGCCACTAAGTTCCAATGGTAACATTTTACATCCACTTTTGCACTGGATGCAAATGACTGCACATAGTACAGGGCAATGCAGATTCAGACCATTCTGTCTTCCAAGTGGCTACTCTTACAGCCTTTCCCCTGAGCCCATCTTCTAAGGGAAAGCAATGACTGAGCTGGAGTTAACATGCTGTTCATTGCAGATCATGTATTACCTCTGCACCCTGTGATACAAACTCCCAGGCTACGTCTACACTGGCAGTTTCTTGCGGAAGAACAGCCATTCTTCCACAAAAACTTGCCGGCTGTCTACACTGCACGAGCGTTCTTCCAGAAGTAAATTTACAGTATAGCGTTGTAAAACAGGGCTTCTTCCGGAAGAGTTATTCCTCTCCCCACGAGGAATAAGCCCTCTTGTGCGCGAGTTCTTTCAGAAGAGGGCAGTGTAGACAGGCAACATGAATTTCTTGCGCAAGAAGCCCCTATGGTTAAAATGGCCATCAGAGCTTTCTTCAAGAGAGCATCTACACTGCCATGGATGCTCTTGCACAAAAGCACATCTCTTGCACAAAAGCACATGGCAGTGTAGACGCTCTCTTGTGGAAGATTTTTTGCACAAGAACTCTTCCACAAAAGAGTTCCTGCTCAAGAAGCTGCCAGTGTAGACGTAGCCCCATTGACTCATTGAAATAGTGAAAATTCAATTGGTTTTTAATATGAATGAGACGCACTGGAGCATGTTATAAGACTTGTCTAATAGCAGTAAGAGTTCAACTGCAGATTTTTACTAAATTCTTGATGCTGGGGATGACAGTACAGCCCAATAAATGTCCGTGACATGCATGCTAGGGAAATCCAACTTACAGTGTCAAGGGACTAATATTTTAACACATTCATTTGACTTGTTCTTTCTAAAACAGTCCTAAAATTGGTGTATTTGATCACAGGAGAGAACATTGTTTATAACAATAATGATACTTGGATAACTGAGACTCACTGGCTAGTTGCTCTTCTGACTATACAATGTTTGCAATCTCCAGCCTACATCCGGCAGCGAGCTCCATACAAATGCAGGCCCTGCCCACCCGGACCTAGGGTTGCCAGGTGTCCGGTGTTGACCCCAACAGTCCAGTATTTTCGCCTCCTCTCCGGTAAAAAAATTCAGAAAATACCGGACACCTAAAATGTCCAGTATTTTCTGATTTTTTTCCCCGGCCAGGAGGCGAAAATCCCGGGTGCTTACCTGGTTCTGCAGGGGAGCTGTCTGGCCTGGAGCAGGAAGACAAGATGGTGGATGGCCACTGGCAGCCTGTTAGGGCCAAAAAGCCTCAAAGCATTTCTTAAAGGGGCCATGCTGGGTTGTTTTTTTTTTAAGCTTAACAACTCTCTGGGGTCTTTTTTTTTTTTTTTGCTCAACAACTTTGGTCTCCCCCCTTTTTTTTTACTCAACAGAATTTTTTCCCCATTGGGGTTTTTTTTGGGGGTGGGGGGGAGTGTTCAGTATTTTTGGTTAAACCATCTGGCAACCCTACCTGGAACTCATTCCAATATTAAACCGTAGCAAGCAAACGCTCCTGGCTAAAGTAAAGGTATCTTCATATTCTGCATTCTGGCTTGAACTTTAACAATAATTTCAGTGTGTTCAGTGTTGGTGAAAGATGTTAAAATGACAGTCATAGAAACCAGCATCCATATTTAGCTATAGATAGGTATCATATAGGCAGCAGCCATTCAGACTCCCATCACCATCCCATAGTTATGAAACCTATTACATCCAGGGTTTTAATACTTCAGTCTCCAAAAGATAAAATTTAATATGATTAAATCCATAAATGTATAGACATGAAGAATGTTGTACAATCCATACCATAGCTGACAATATTTATAATATGTTTAAACCAAGGAAAGACATTTTATTACAGAATTTCAGTACTTGTTACAGTGTTTCATGAAAAGGTTCTAGGCTAACTGAAGCTAGTTCTTGCACTTTATTTGAATCCAGCTGCAAAACTGCACACGAATGGATGAAGTCAGGGATACTCCAACTTACGAATGTTTTTGATTTATGTTTTGAAGACTCATCCAGCGTTGATATTACAGCCACTTCAGGAAAGACAGTAGATTGTATAGTTATCTGACAGGCAGGGGATAACCCTAAAACTATACAACCTACTACCTCACCCCAAAGGACAGTCAGACTGATCAGCCGAAACTTAAGCAGTCTTCCCAGATAGTGGAACTGCATGTTGATGACCTAGAAGACAAAAAATTCTAGAGAAAAATATTAATGGTTATGAATTTGAAACAGAATTTATATCCTCAGTCAACATTTTGCTTAACCAGATGCAGTGTGATGTCTGAAACACATCTAATGGACGTTCAGCCCTTAAAGTGATGCCAGTGGCATGAGGAAACAGATTACAGCTTTCACGGTTAATAAATGTCACGTATGTATTTTGAAGTCTAACTCAAGTACATCTAACAAAACCAATCTGGCTCTTTCAAAAGGCATAAATCACCAATACCTAGAATGCTGATGACCATTTAGTGAGCTTGTTTCATAATGCACTTTGATAATCCTTACCAACTTTAATAGGCAACACATGAGTTTCCCCAATTTACTTTCACAAGTACTGAATGGATAAATCCATAAGTCTGAACCAAAAATTTGTCATGGCTAATTAGGAAATTTTATGGCTCACTTAAACAAATACACTACCCTCCAAAGGATAGTAATAATGGCCAAACTAAACATTCCCCGCTGTATTCTTCACCTACCCCTCATTGTGAGGATGATGTTTCACAAAGGGGTTCACTGATGGCTTTTTAAGTGGCCGACAAGCCCAATTTGTGCCTTGCAGATTTTCTCACAGAAATGACAGTTGTAATCTTGAAAGGAACATAGTTGTTGGCTGGCCTGTTCTGTCCATTCTTTCCTCCTTTGTTGCGTGTCTGTCTCATGAGCACATATGTTCTCCTCAAGGCGAACTGTGGCTTGGTGTATGGTGTGGCACCATTGTGTTGTATGCCATGCTAAATTCCCCCAGTTTGTTACTATCAGTATGTCTCATTAGTGCTTCCACTGCCCTCCATGAGCCCTTCTTGCTTTCCTTTACTGAGAGAAGAGTATTCGCTTCGGGAGGTGAGTATCAGGCCTACATACACCGTGGCCAGCCCAGCAGAGTTGGTATCTCATGACTTGTGCCTCTATACTGCTGATGTTGCCTGCAGAGAGAACACTGATGTTACTGCGTCAGGCTTCCCATCTTATCCTAAGAATCCTCCTGAGGCAGTGCTTCTGGGACCACTCCGGACATTTGAGATGTCATCTGTAGGTTACACAGGTTTCAGACCCATAAAGAAAGGTGAGGATGACAACTGCCATGTAAATCAAGACCTTGAAGCCTGTTTGCAGATCCCTATAACTGAATACTTGTTTGAGTAGTCTTCTAAAGGATAGGTGTGACGGGGCGACCAGGTCCCGCACTGAAGGGCTGGGAGTAGCCCAGGCCCAGCTGGCTGAAAAAGCCCCGCCCCACCAGCCCTGCTGGGCCTGCTCCCAGCAGAGCCAGAGTATAAATGCAGGGGGAACCCTGCAGAAGGGGAGGCGGCTGGAGGGTAGAAGGGCACAGACAGCAACCCCGGGGTCCCTGCAGCAGCTGAGGCCAGAGCGAGGGCCAGCATCCGACCGGGAGTAAAGCCAGCAGCCAACCCCGCCTGAGGGACCGGACCACCTACAACCCCAGCACCAGCCCCGGTAAGGACTGACACTGATGCAGACAGACTATAGGGGTGCCAGGATGGTAGGAAGCAGCCCAGGGCAAGGGATTGCTATCACAGCTCGGTGTGTATTGGCTAGATTCCCCACCGAGCAGGCAGGAGCAATAGTCCCTTCCTAAAGGACCCTGGGCTGGGACCCGGTGGAGAGGGAGGGCCTGGGTCCCCCAACCACCCCTTTCCGCACCCTGGGCAATCACCCCAGCCGGAGAGGCTTTTCCCAGGGCTACGCCTCTGGTACCGTATATGCCCTGATAGAGGGGCCTGGACTTTATATTGGAACTGTTGGTACCATATAGGCCCAGATAGAGGGGCCTGGACTTTGTAGTGTGACTGTTAGTACTGTGTATGCCCTGATCGAGGGGCCCGAACTGGGGCAATGAGACCTGGGAAGGGGTGGTGCATCCCACGCCAGGGGCGTACCCCTCGACAATGGGCTATATTCAATTTCTGTGTCAATGCTGGATGTTAAGGAGAGGTGGCTGCCAAGGTATGAAAAATGGTCCACATTTTCCAGGGGTTCTCTGCGGATGGCGATTTGTGGAGTTTGCACAGCTGAGTGCACTGGTATTGTACTTTGGTTTTCTCAATGTTGAGACACCCAGGCTGTGATAGGCTTCTGCAAAAGGATTCTGCAGGTCGGCTTCTCTGTGTGCGAGAATGACGCTGTCATCTAATGATGTTAGTTCTCATTATGTTAGATTTTGTTTGGAGATGTCAGAGATTGAAGAGTTCGCCATCCACACAATTCTCAATCCTGAATCTATCAGGAAGGCAGTCATGGATGAAAATCAGGAGCACAGCATGGTAAATGGAGAAGAGTGCTAGAGCAATTACACAACCCTGCTTTACACTAGCATGAATGTTGGATGGTTTGGTCTTTGAGCTATTGCACAGAATGATGGCAGTCATCCCATCATGGAGTAATCTGATGGACAGCCAAACCAACACAGCACATTCCATAGGGTTAGGTCGATGAATGCCATGAACAGCTCCCGGTGTTGCTCTCTGCACTTCTCCTGAATCTGTCATGTCATAAATATTGTATCAGTCATGCCTTGGGATGGTCTGAATCCATACTGATTTGGGAAGCATTTCCTCAGCAAGGGACAGAAGATTGTTTAATAGGATCCAGGCAAGGATCTTCCCTGTGATGGAGAGGTGGGCATTACCTCTCTATTTCCTTCACAAAGAGATGTCTCCTTTCCTGAATTTTGTAACAATGTTGGCCTTCTTAAAGTCAGGTGGAATTTCTTCACTGGTCTAGATTTTGGCGAGGAGATGGCAAAACTTGTTCTGGAGTATTGTTCTACCAGCTTTAAAAACCTCAGCTGGGATGTTCTCTGGGTCTGATGCCTATAGTTTTCTGTCTGGGTGATGGGACGCTAGACTTCCTCAGAAGATGGGGGATCAGCGAGGTGTTCCACTGCTGAGCATTGCAGAATAGACTCAATGGTGTCTTTAGAGACTGTGGATTCATGGTTTAGTAGGCTCTCAAAGTGCTTCTTCCAGTGTTGTTTAATGGCTACATTGTCCTTGAAGGTGGATCCATCCTAGGAATGTAAAGCGGTTGGGCCATTGGAGCTTGGCCCATACGTTGCTTTTGTTAGTTGAAAAAAGCTTTTCGTCATCCTGGTCTATGAACCCCTGGATCTTGGAGGCCTTCTCTTAGCACCATTTATTTTTGATGTTATATAGCCTCTTTTCGCCTTCAGCTTTGAGCAGGTGTTAAGCCTTGTGTTTCCATTGGTTAGAGGAATTATTTTGCCAGTTACAGAATACAGTTCCTTTGTGTTGAATTAATGCTAGGATTTCCTCATTGGTTTTGTCAAACCAGTCCTGGGGCTGATGAGTGGAATATCCTATAGTTTCAGGACATGCACAGTGAAGGGTATTTTTAAATTGATCCCAGTTCTCTTGAATGTCAATGATGTTCTCAGGTAAGTTAGAGAGCTTCTCAGGCTATGTCTACACTGTAGAGTTTTTGCGCAAAAATGGCCATTTTTATACAAAAACTCGCAGAGCGCCCACACCTCAAGCGCGTTTTTGCACAAGAAAATTTACAGTGAATTGGCAGAACAGAGGGGTTTTTGTGGTGTAGGTATTCCTCTTTCTACGAGGAATAACTCCTTTTTGCACAAGAGCTCTTGTGCAAAAAGGTGCGTGCGGATGGGAAACGTGGGTGTTTTTGCACAAAAACAGCCTATCGAAAGAAGCACAGGTGCCCTGGTGGCCATTCTGTTAATGGCAATCAGTGCTTTCTTGTGAGAGAGCGTCCATGCAGTCTGGATGCTCTCTTGCGCAAAAGCGCATTAGTTTTCCATTGCTTTTTTCCAGTGTGGACGTGGTCTCGCGCAAGAAGTTTTTGCTGACGATCTCTTCCACAAAAAGTTTCTTGCGCAAAAAGCCTGCTGTGTAGACGTAGCCTCAGAGAGGTGTGTGCATTACTTTCTAAGCATTAGAGTGAATGCCCAGAAGGAAGAACTGCCATAATTGCCAGAGAACAGACAAGCACAACATTGATATTGCAGCTCCTAGTGAGATCTGTTGGGCTGATGAGGGCCGATTAAAAGGGGATGAAGGTGGGTACACCTTCTTTTGAAAGGAAAGCCACCTGAGGCGAGAGACATTCAGTGAACTGGCTTTGCCATAAAAAAAAAAAAGGCCGTCAGTCAGCTTTTGGAGAATCAACAAGTGTCACATGATTCTTTGGCTCAAGCTCAGCAGCAAGCATTTATGCCACAGTTATAAGTGCGTATGCCCCAACACTTGATGATGTGGAAGACAAGAAGAAATAGTTTTGTAGTACTTCTAATACAGTCCTTACAGCCGTACTTAAAGTAGACAAAATATGTCCTCTTAGGAGATTTCATTGTCAGAGTTGGATGGGATTCTTAACACTGGAGTGTCACAATAAGCAAAGAAGGGGTGGCAAATGTAAGCCCCTGTAGTATTCTGTAGTAAGCCCCTGTAGTATTAGTTTAGAAAAGAGAAGACTGAGGGGGGACATGATAGCCGTTTTCAGGTATCTAAAAGCATGTCATAAGGAGGAGGGAGAAAACGTGTTCATCTTGGCCTCTGAGGATAGAACAAGAAACAATGGGCTTAAACTGCAGCAAGGGAGGTTTAGGTTGGACATTAGGAAAAAGTTCCTAACTGTCAGGGTAGTTAAATACTGGAATAAATTGCCCACGGAGGTTGTGGAATCCCTATCTCTGGAGATATTTAAGAGAAGGTTAGATAAATGTCTATCAGGGATGGTCTAGACAGTATTTGGTCCTGCCATGAGGGCAGGGGACTAGACTCGATGACCTCTCGGGGTCCCTTCCAGTCCTAGTATTCTATGATTCTATAATTCTATGATTTTCTTCCTCAGCAAATGTATTGAGCATGATCTGCTCTTCATAAATACCATCTTTAGGCAAAGTAACACATTTAAGACCATCTCAAAACATCCTCGGTCCAAACTCTGGTACCTCCTTGATTATGTCATAGTCAGAACATGAGATTATGCCGTGTCCGTATAACACAAACCAGGAGAATATAGATCATTGCTGGACAGGCCATCGATTAGTAAGATCAGTCCTGTATCTGCAGCTTTTTCCACCTCACTGCAAATGTCCAAAGACTAAGCAAAAGTGATACCATGTCAAAGCACTTCAGGACCAAGTCAGCTGTGAGATGATCCAGCAACACCTGTCTCCCCGCTGTATTACATACTCTTTGGTTACTGTGACTAGGATAATTGCCACTGTGATATAATTTATTCCTAATCTCACACTTATGCTAGAGTTTGAGGAACTGTTAATTCCCTCCACCATCTGGTCTTACTGAACGCAACAACTCCTCATTCAGTAAAACCTGGGAGTGGTAGAAATGACTGTGATATCAGTCCAAATTCTATTATAAACACTGGCTTAATAAATAAACAAACCTTTTAAAGTATATTCTAATTTAATTATCTTTAATGAATCCAAGGTAATTTATATTAGTAAATGATTAGTAGATGAGCACATAATAATTACTAATAGAGAAACCTAAAGGTGTATTTCAATATAAACCTGGTCTCACCCCATTAGACACTAATCCACACTAGGCTTTGTTGGGGATAATCAAAAGGGTCTTCTGTTTCCAGCATAATCAATATTGAGACCCAAAAAAACCCTAATCACAAACACATCAACTTCACTCAACTGCATATTGAGAGAAGTAGGTGGAAAAATACAGAAAGACAGAGATTTCTTAGCAATAAATGTATATCTTCTCATGGAAAATCATGCATAGCAATCACTCTTACACCCAGTATTATGCCATCATAGTTCAAGGGACAGCCCTACTGTGCAACAGATAGACAAGAGTTAGAGTGTAGTGCAAAAAAGGCTTACTTTTTTTTCAAGGTCTACTTCAATAATAAATAGGGGCACGTCTAGACTATATGGCTCCATTGATGGAGCCATGTAGATTTGTTTACTAGGCAAAGGGAAATGAAGCGGCGATTTAAATAATCGCGCTTCATTAAATAAAATAGCTGCCAGCTGTGCCGATCAGCTGTTTGGCGGTACAGCGCTGTAGTCTGGGCGCTCGCGATCGACATCAAAGGCATTTGTCAACCTCCCGGTAAACCTCATCCCACGAGGCATAATGGGAGGTGACAAATGCCTTTGATGTCAACCGTGGAGCGTCAACAGCGCTGTGCCGCCAAACAGCTGATCGGCACAGCGCGCTGAAGTGGCGATTATTTAAATCGCCGCTTCATTTCCCTTTGCCTACAACCCTAATCTACATGGCTCCGTCAACGGAGCCATGTAGTCTAGACGTGCCCTAGATGCTCTGTAGCATAGCATGGCAGGGACAACCTGAGGCATCAGCTACATTACCTTCTAGGGACAAACACACTTTTTAAAGAGCCACAGAAAGGAAACAAAGTAGAGATTTCTAAACAAATCAGACAATGAGTTGATCTGTAAAAGCCAATGTTAAGTCATCAACTTCAAAGATCATTTCACTGTAGGAGACTGAAACCATTTATGAAAAAAGGCAGCTGAATACTGAGTTGCGCAGCTGAATATCTGTTGCATTAAGTGTTGATGGTGCAATTCTCCGAACTCTTTACATCTGGACAGAATGAGATATTGTATGTAGTGTACACATATTTATTTTTGTCATTTTTTTAGATAATTAAAGTGATAGCTATAATATTAATATTGAAATTGTCAAAAAGGGAAATTAAATAAAACATGACGTACACTATATGGAAGTAGTACATTCTATATTTCAGTGTTGTATTACTGTAGATTTGCGTACAGTGGTGGTAGAGTATGCACTGAAATCAACTGCAAAAAAGTATCTGGCAAACTCTGAAACATTATGGTTCTAACTAAGCATTATGGCTTAGCACTATGTTTTAAATATCCAAATCCCTTGGAACTGCAGGTTCAAATTTTGGAAAGGTCAACTTGGCCATTCAATCTTCCAAAGGTAAGTTGTGCTTCATGTGTCTTTGAGGTGATGTGTTGAAAACAGTGGTCTTTTCTTATCCATGTAGCAATCAAAGATCACATAGCACTTTCCCTAATATCACAGGCTTGTAATAATGGATTTGGCCAAAACTCCACCTGCATCATTATGCTTTTTTTTCCACTGGCTATTCATTTGACTTTCATCTTTATATCCAGAGGTAGCTGCACTTCAGTGATGCTGTGTGCATATATATTATGCTCATCTACCTTGTAGAAAGTGCTTTCAGTTTCAAAAATCCCACACTTACATAAATGGGGAAAACCTGGTTAATATTAATTATTTTAAAGAGCTATATAGGGATTTGTTTTATCCAATGAAGGATTACAGTTAAAAAGAAGGTAACTTTTAGACATGGCAGCCCTTTGAGCTGGCTGCCCTATTTAAAAGCAGTGCAGTGTACCAAACAATCTGGCATTTTAAAAATATATATTCACTTCACAGTAGTGGACTAAGCTCCAAGGTCTGGAAAGTTTTAGATTCAGATCCAACCTTTGACGTTGATTCCTATGAATATTATAGGCTGAACGAAATCCCCCTACTTAAGCATTACTTAATTTGGGAAATTTTGGACTGAGATTGCCATTTCACAGCTCCTGCCCTTTTGTGTGATGAGACTGCAAATATGTATTTTTTCCTCTATTGAACTTGTGAGTTGTTTGGAAAACAAAGCAACATTTTTCATAATAATGTTCATGAAAATTTGATATGCCCCTTTAACAGAAATTCCAAAACTCTGAATGTTTTGATTGGCTGTACTTGGGTTTAGTTCAGTGGTTCCCAACCTGTGGTCCACAGACCCCTGGGGGTCCGCAACGGTACTGTAGGGGGTCTGCGGAAAGTTTAGGAAAGGAAAGGAAAAGAAAAGTAAGGATTGGGCTCAGTGCAGGACTGGGACTTTCCTCCAGGCGATTCTTGCCCAGGGCTTGCCAGGAGGCACCATCCCTCCTCCATCACCAGCTGCATTACTGTTTACTCTCCAGCCCTCTCCATCCTCCCAGTCCGGCGGTGGGCCCGATCCTTACTTTTCTTTTCCTCTTCTTTTTTTTTCTTCCCCAGGGCTCCATGCCCGACCAAAGGCAGAGTGCCGGGGCAGGAGCTGCCTTTGGCCACAACAGCCCCCTCAACATATCTTCCATGGATAAGTAGGGGATGGAGGGGGCGGGAGCTGAGGAAGCAGCATGGGCCATGGGACATGCTGGCTGCCACTTCCTGCCACTCCCCTTGGAGGGGAGGGGGTCCATAACATTTTAACAGATTGAAAAAGGATCCATATGCTCAAAAAGGTTGGGAACCACTGGTTTAGTTTATTGTATAACAGATGTAATTAAACATAGCAACTCTGCAAAGCCTCTTCTCTTTGTATTAATTAGATTTGCCCTAACACTGCTTTCCTGGGTGAATTCATTGAGGTAGGGGGGAGGAAATTGCTTCATGACTCAGTTTCCCTACCTGTAAAATGGGGGAAATAATCATAGAATCATAGAGCTGGAAGAGAACGCAGGATGTCATCAAGTCCAGCCCCCTGCCCAAGACAGGACCAATCCCAACTAAATCAACCCAGCCAGGGCTTTGTCAAGCCGAGACTTAAAAATCTCTAGGGATGGAGATTCCACCACCTCCCTAGGTAACCCATTCCAGTGCTTCACCACCCTGCTAGTGAAATAGTTTTTCCTAATATCCAACCTAGACCTCTCACTTTACAACAGAGTTGTGTTGATTGCTTGTAAAGTGCTTTTAATAAGGGCAACATTCGTTAAAAGATGTAAAGTACTATTTTCTGTGTTATGGTTGTTATGGTTATTAACAACTGAAAAGAATTTCATTGTGAGACAAAAAGATTAAACTTTAAAAACGTGCATAAACGTGCAAAACTTTCATTCAAAAATTCCAAATAATTATTATTTTGCTTTCACAAGCTGCTAATGACTTTATTTTAGTTGGCTAACCTACCAAAAGAGGATAATCTTTAACATATTTAGTGCAACAAAAATGCATGTTTGTTTTCTCTGTATCAGGGAAACATGCATATGAAATAACTGTTTGGCAAGAGTTACATTTCCAGTTCAACAACTGTTTCATACCAGGGGCAATTACATTGGCATGTGAACCAACGTTAACAAATATCTCAGTCACTCTCAAAAAAGATGCTGAGCCAACTTAGTTATTTTTGTGATGTAACGGGAAATATGACAGTTTACAGTAGGTTTCTTATGTAATTCAATGCTTTAATAATGAATAGACTGGCCCTTTGTAATTATAAAGCATCTTCCTTCCAACGAGCTCTGTATGATTTACAAATGGAAGCTTCACAAGGCTCCTATGAGGAAGGTAAATACCACAAGTGCCTGCTTTATGAAGCTTAGAGTATATAATATAGGAAACTGATGGCTCAAGAGGTTGGTGATAAGGATGTTTCCACATGTAGGTTGCTGGTTTGAATACTGACCATCTGAATGGTTACCAACATTGGTCAACATCCAAAGCCTCTTCAAGTGGCTTCTGTGAAATGACTTGGTGGTCTCTGTCCAATACTTAATAGCTATTTAGTCACCATCATAAATGGCACCAGTTCATACCCTTTATTGGCAATTTTAGCAGAGGCAAAAAAAGGACTGAGTGTCTGATCCAGTGTCTGTTGAAGTGAACGGAAGGATTCCCACTAGTTTTAAATCAGGACCTGGAGAAGACTCTAAACTGCTATCATCGCCTAAGTCAGGCCTGGGCAAAATAGGGCACATGGTATCGATCCAGCCTGCCAAGCCACTGGATCTGGCCAGCAGATGCAGTGGGAAGACTCAGGCAGACTTCCTGCCTGCCCCACATGCTGCTCAGAAAAGTGGCAGCCGGGCCGTTTCTCTTTCATAGTTGTGGGGGACGAAGGGGGAGAGGCTTCATGCATTGTCCCCACCCTTAGCACAATCCCATTCGCTAGTTTCTGGCCAATGGGAGCTGCCCAGGCAGCACATGAAGGACCCTCTCTGCTCCAATCAGGCATATGGAACACTACATAACAGTTTTGGACAGGCAGTGAAGAAGAATACCACATCCAACTGAACTGAAGGAAAGATTAGGTAGACAGAACACCAAGTTTAACATCCCTACTCCGAGGAAAATACTATAGGGTCTTCAGTGATGAAATATGGTCATAAAATTAAGTTTTATGTCTCAGCCTAAAGTATGCATGAAATTATTTTGGACTAGAAAACACAGGAACACAGTTCTGCTGGCTGAGAGCCCTATTGGCTCTCCACACTTAGTAAAACTCTCACTGACTTCACTGGGTGTTTTCATGAAGAAGCGGCATTGAATATGGTGAGGACTTGATCCAAAGTGTACTGAAATTGATGGGCATTTTTTCAAGTGACTTCAAAAGCTCTGGATCAGGATTTAAAGCCTCAGTACAGTAAAACACTTAAGTTTTATGTTTGATATTAAGTGTTTAGCTGTATTGGGTGGTAGTCATGACCAATGGGTCATGACTCAGGCCTGCAGGATTCCTGGGAGTAGCCCCACTTCAGCCCTGCACCTGTCAGCCTGCTGACAGTGGCTTACCTAGAACCCACAAAGCCCAGCCCCAGCATGAGGCTAGACTCTGGGCTCGAGAACTCTGGAGTAGATGTTTGGCCCTAATTAAGCCAGCAGCAGAAACACGAAGTTGTCTGACCTGGGCTCCATGCTGCTCCTTCAGATTGACTTCCTGGTATCCCATCTCAGCTTGACTCCTGCCATCTGACTTGTGGTTCTTGATCTTCAGTTTGTCTCCTGCTTCTACTTGCCAGTATTCTCACCCCGCTTATATGTGACTCCTACCTTGTGACTCTGGACTCAGGCTCAGATCTGGTTGCCTGTCCATGACAGCTTGTTTGGCCCATAATAATCTTGCGGGACTGAGTCCAGGGCAAGAAAGATGGACCCACCACAGCCACCAGTATAGGCCCACCCACATATGATGCAAGCTAAGCTTTTTGTTATGGCAGCCAACACCTCTGGTATGATGATTGGGGCATTCATCTCCCAAAGGCACAGACCTGAGCAATTACTGCACTCTGTTACCTATCACCTGAGTGATATAAAACCCAATGACTAATGTGCCATTTATTCTACTGGCCCTGTGTGTACCCCATGAGAGCCTCCTGCTGCATGTGAGCCTGAATCAAGATTCCCCCATCAGAAACCCTGATGTCTCCTCCGATCGCTGTACACCCCCATCTCAGCCCTGGAAGACTATTTCCTTGGGCTTTGTGGTAGAACTACCAAAATCCAGTGGTTTCAGAACCATCCTGATGGTAGCATGCTACTTTTCTAAGATGTCTCACTTCATTCTGTGTCTATGGGGGAAGTTGTCTGGCTCTGGATGAACAATGTAACCAGTCTTCATAACCTCCTGGCTCATATCACCTCTTGCCAGGGGCCACAATTTATTACCTGTTTCTGGCACGAGTCTTACATTTGTTAGGGAGACTACATGCACTAGTCTTCTCCCATTATTCTCAATCAGTCTGGAAAGAAATAATCAGATCCTCAAACAATACTTAAGATACTACACCACCTATCACCAAAATGACTATTCTTCATTGTTACCACATGCTAAGTTCTTGTATGATAATGCAGACCATATCCCCTTCTTTATTATCAACTATGCGAACCACCCCGATCTCATGACAACTATCCACATTCTCCCCCAACCCATCTGCCTTGGAGCTCATACAACATATCCATCTAATTGAAGAGGAGGTGAAGGGGCATCATGGAAAGTGGAAGGAAGACTACAAAAGGCATGCTGACAAGCACAGACAACTTGATACCACTTATTTGGTAGGACAAAATGTATGCCTTTCTGCAGAACATTTATTCATGGATAGACCCTCTAGGAAACTAGATGACTGGTTCCTTGTTCTTACTGGATTTAATGACTAATGCAGGGATTCTCTACCTTTTCCTTTCTTAGAGCCTCCCAACATGTTATAAGAACTTCACGGCCCACCTGTGCCACAACAACTGTTTTTCTCCATATAAAAGCTAGAGCCAGCATTGAGAGGTAGCAAGCAGATCGATTGCCCAGGGTCCCAGACCATACAAGGCAATCCAAAACTAAGTTGCTCAGGCTTCAGTTTCAGCACCAGGTGCTGGAGCTCAGGGCCTTGGGTTGCACTCCTACATGGTGGGACTTCAGCTTTATGCCCTGGGCCCTAGCAAATCTAATGCTGGCCCTCTTTGGTGGACCCCCTTGAAACTTTCAGCCTCCAGTGGGCCCAGATCCCTGGTTGAGAACCAGTGGACTACTCAACCTAATCACTTTTGAGCTCCACTACCTCGATCCCTAAGACTCCACCCTGTTTTGTACATCTCACCTTTAAAACCATATACCAAGAACACATTTTCCATGAAGCCCAATTCCTGCCTCCACTGGTACAAGTACAAGATGAGGAGGAAGACTCTGCTCATGAACTTCTTGACTCTGAGATCAAGTGTGGCAAATTATGGTACTTGGCTGACTGGGAGATTTATGGCCCAGAGGGACACACCTGGGAGTCATCTGAAAATGTTCAGGCTTTTATCCTGGTTTGGGACACCTATAGGAGCTTCCCTGGACACACATCATCTGGAGAACACATCTTTAGGGGAGGTGCTTTCATGCCCCAAATGTCTCAGACCCAGATCCACAGATCTTATGGGAACAGCCACACTACAGACCTCCACTTAGTTGCCCGCTTACAATGGCTTGGTTACAGTGGACCTTGGACCCACAAACTTCAGCCCTACTGTGAGGTCCAACTGGCAGAGTCCCAGTGCAGTTGGTTGGCCCACTGGCCCAACTTAAGCCAGCAGAAGTATCAGGAAGCTATCTGAACATCTAGGCTCCACTGTGCTCTGGACTGTGTGCCTTGTGCTTCCTAGTCCTTCAGCTTGATCTCCTGGCATCCTGACCCAGTTTGACTTGTAGTTCCTGACTTCCAGTTTGGCTGCTGCCTCTGACTTTCCAGTATCCTGTCCCAGCTACCTCATGACTCATGACTCTGGACTCTGGTTCTAACTACTAGGTTTGGCTTCCATAACGGGCATTAAGGACCTGATTGAAAACCACTGAAGTCATTAATATGTACCAGAATGGTGTTTTAGAAGCAGTCTACCTGCTCACATGGGACAGAAAGCCCATTAATCAGTTACTTAAATTTATTTTTTTCTAAGGAGCCAAAATCATCCTTTGTGTAATTCTGGCTAATAAAACTGGAGTTACATGAGGAGTTAATCTGGCCCAAAGAGCACATATTCTGACACCTTTTTTAATGGTATTTCATTATATGCCTCTCCTGCATTAGCTAGACCAGTTTTATTTGCTTTTATAATTATATAGGATATTATATGGACTGCAGCAGGGTCCTGTTTATAGGTTAGTTTTGTGTGTTCACTTCAATGCCAGTTACCAATTTGGTGGAGAGGCATTGGAAAAGGGGGCAGTTATGAAATTATCTAGAAAACACGTATAAGTTATGGCCAATACTTTGGTTCCCTAAGTGACTCTGAACTCTTTAATAATTTATGTATGGAAGAACAGAGGCTTTATTGGTCCTAAAAGCCTGAACATATCAGTACTAAATATAAAGGCAACAAGGTGTCAAAATATGGAAATATGTTAGCTAACTAATACCATCTGCGATGATCTCACATACTGTAAACTAATTTGATTAATGGCCTGAATCTGCACAGGGTCATCTACTCCCATATGGAGTCATACTGAAGTCAATGGAATCCCTTTGTAGGAATGGGACCTAATTTATGTTTTCACAAAAGAATCATGATGGACCCCAAAATACAACTTTGCTCATGAGATGCTTTTCAAACTGCTGAATACCAAGTCCAAAAGCAGTTCAACATTTTAATGGAAGTGGGCCAGATCCTTAGTTGCTGTAAACTGGAATAGTTTTAATGTCTTCAATTGGCAGTTCAATCTGTAACAATGTTAATATTTAGTACAAAATCTCTGTTAGTTCTATTGATGTAAAATGTCTAGACTGAATAAAATAGAAGAAATATAATTATATTTCAAAAGAAAGAAACACTGGACCAGATCCTCAGCTGATCTAAAGTGAAGTAACTCCACTCACTTGAACTGCATTTAATTATTGTATTTATTTCAATTTATGTGACCCTTATCTAATGCTCTGTGTGTTGTAAACTACATTTCAATACAATAATTAACATGCTTATAGACAGAACTACCCAGAGCTTCCACAGAAGACAAGCCACCAAATAATTAGGACTGAACAATGACTCCTTTGAATGTTTTTATTATTCAGTACTTTACTTTATAAAGTAAAACTGTTTAATTTATTATGGGTTATCTGTTTTTATAGGAATTATCATCCATGTTTTTTTTAAAGCATAATCTGTAGGTCTACTTACTTATCAGTTGATTGTTGCATTAGTCCTGATGGGCTTTCTGCCCAAATCTAACATGGCTGCCAACCAAGTATGAAGCATATAGCTGATAGCAGCAGCAGCAAAACAAGCTCAGACTCTTGTGTTTTTCTGTGATCTCAATGTAGCAAATGATGATTTCTCAGATGGTAACTTTCAGAAATCAGGATAAAGCCAAAATTCAGAAGAAATGAGAAACCTGTAACAAAAATGACAACAAACAATTTGATTAGAAATATATTTCGAGGGTATTTTTGACACGTTACACTGGAAAAAGAAAATGAGACAACTGGCTGGTTTGGGAGAACAGTGCTACAGTATATGGAAATGTGGTCGGTCAGATTGTGTCAATTCAGCAATGAATTTGGCCTGTGATTACTAAAGAGGTTAACACTTAGTTTTCTTTTTTCCTTTTAAAATTAGTTAGTTTACTATAATAGTTAATAAGATGATTCTTGTCCTTACACAGTAGCCTTCCTCTCATAAGTGCTTCCCAAATATGAAGAAAAATGATATTAATATTACATGGAAGCAACTAAGGATCATTATCCTCTGGCAGCTGAGACAAAAGAGGACAGAAAAGTTGAAATTTCCAAAATGTCCAGTAATTTGGGTGTCCTAAAAACTCCTAGGACCTGATTTCTAGAGGAGAGGAGTACCCACAAGTGTTCCAACTTTGAAAAATCAAACATTGCTCTAAATTCAGCCCCCGATCTCAACGAATTTGTAGGCACCCTATCGACATTTCTCTTTGGGAAAAATGAATGTTCATGTTGAAAACAAATTATGCACCAATACTTTGAAAAGTTTTAACTATGTAGAATAAACTAGTACATGCAAATTTAAGGTAAGCATCTAAAAGATATACGGGAAAAAGAGCACCCAAAGCCTCAACTAACCCCTTACAATTATTTTCCAACTATTCAGGTGCAGTAATATTTTCAGTTTGTGGAAGAAAAATTCTCTGCCCTTTGCCTCATAGTTTTCACCTTACACTTTGCCTATTCAAAAGGCCTACGCAAATGAGAACAAAGAATGAAAAAACAAGTAGTTTGGATTAGATTGAGTAGTTGCTTGTTAACCCAATATTAGATTTATTTAGCATAAAAAACTGGAATCTATACTTCCATCAGTGCATGAGCTTATCTACTATTACCACAAATAGCACAGGCTCTCACACTTTTAGATAATAGCCTTGTATGACAGCAGTTGAAATGAAGTCCATCCCACACAAATCATCCTACTTGGAATTATTGTCCATGTGTGAAATATTGGCAACAACTCCCTGCCCCCAACATTTTGGATTCATCTGCTTTATAATTGTATTAGGAACACAAAAGGGTTAATTAACCCCTGTTTATGGGGTTCACAGCATCTTATAAAGCAGTCAGATGTCATTGTGAACAGAGAGAACTTCTGAGGTCTTGAGTGAATTTTGTTTTGTGCTCTTGGGATTGTTTAAACCAATAACTCAAAGCATAACATAGGGCTGAAAACTCAAACAGAACAACACTCAAGAACACATTTGTACAAGCCACTGCAAATCAAAACTACAGGGTTTTTGTGCAAAAATGGCTGGTTTTGCTCAAAAACCCACAGAGCATCCACACCTCAAATGCATTTTAGTGCAAGTAAATTTACAGTAAATCAAAAGAATAGAGGGGTTTTTGCGGTGTAGGTATTTCTCATTCTATGAGGAATAGCTCCTTTTTGCACAAGAGTTCTTGCGCAAAAAGGTGTGTGTGGACAGGCAACAGGAGGTTTTTGCACAAAAAGCCAATCCACAAAAGCACAGATCCTCTGGTGGCTATTCTGTGAATAGCAATCAGAACTTTCTTTTGAGAGAACGTCCATGCAGTCTGGACCCTCTCTTGTGCAAAAGCACATCGCTTTTGTGATGCGCTTTTGTAGTGTGGATGCACTCTTGCGCAAGAAGTTTTTGCGGAAGTTGAGCAAGAAGCCTGCAATGTAGATGTAGCCTGAGAGACCATCTAGTCCAGCCTCTCATAATGGCAGATTAAGCATTATTGAGACCAGGGATGGAAAATCATTCTTTGGTCAGGGGCCACTGACCAACAGAAAAATTAGTCAGGGGCCGCACAAGTGAGAAGAAAAGAAAAAAAACCACCTCACTGAGCTGCTCCCAACAATCAGATTTAAAAAAAAAAAAAAATTCACTGAGCTGCTCCCAACAAGAAACAAGCAAACAAACAAAAACAACCCCTCAGTGAGCTGCTCACAACAAACAGGGGAGATGTGCTCATGCTCCAGCCCCATGGGGGGAGCACAGGGGGCACTGAAGCTCATTGTTTCCCCTGGCGGTGAGCCAGGGCTCATGCTCCAGCAGTGAGCCAATGCTCAAGTCTGTGAGGGGGCTGAGGCTCAGAGACTTGCTGCTGGCAAGATCCAATTGAGCCAGGGGTCAGATCTGGCCTGTGGGCCATACGTTCCTCATCTCTGATCTAGCTCATCCCTGACAAGTGTCGTCTAACTTGCTCTTAAATATCTCCAGTGATGGAGATTCAACAACCACCCTAGGCAATTTATCCCAGTGTTTAACCACTCTGACGGTTAGGAAGCTTTTCCTAATGTCCAGCCTAAACCTCCCTTGCTGCAGTTTAAGCCCATTGCTTCTTGCTCTGTCCTCAGCGGCTAAACAGAATATTTTTTCTTCCTCCTCCTTGTAGCACCTTTTTATGTACTTGAAAATTGTTATTGTGTCAATCAATTATCTCTTTTCCAGACTAAGCAAAACCAAAGTTTTTCAACCTTCCCTCATAGCTCATGTTTTCTTGGCTTTTAAACATTTTTGTTGCTCTTCTCTGGACTTTCTCCAATTTTGCCCACATTTTCCCCGTAATGTGGTGCCCAGAACTGAACACAGTACTCCAACTGAGGCCTAATTATCGTGGACTAAAATGGATGAATGACTTCTCGTATCTTGCATAGAACATGCCTACTAATAAATCCCAGAATTATGTTTGCAGTTTCTGCATCCGTGTAAGTTTTCAGGCCCATATGCAAGAATTTCTTTGTGTGTGTGTGTGTGTGTGTGTGCCTTTTTTTGTAAATGTGGACCACAAGGGTGCGAACACCCACGCATGGTCCTCCATGTAAGCGTAGGGTTGCCAGATGGTTTCAACGAAAATACCGGACACACTTGACATTACATCACAATCTACATTACATCTTATTTAGAAAATACCGGACATTTCTATTTTCTCAATTTGTTTCCTGGACAGAAAGCTCAAATACTGGACTGTCCGGTTCCAAGCCAGACACCTGGCAACCTGACTGAAGCGTGGTCTGGTCGATTGCGGAAGACAGGAGTGGCGCACTGCCTGAGCTTCTCTCCCCATGCTCTGGTTGGCCGGGGAAAGGCTCGGGCTGATTCCCCCCTCTTCTCCAGAAGCAAGGCCCAGTCCTGCCCCCAGCCCCAACCCTGTGGGAGGGAGGCGAATCAGCCCCAGTCTTCCCCCAGCCAGCCAGAGCATGGGGAAGGGAGGCTTGGGCAACATGCTGCTCTTGCTTTGCCCCGGTCAGCCGGAGCACGTTTACGAGGGGCACCATGGGAGGGGTGGGCATTCGCACCCTTTGCACCACCCCCTGCATTCTCCAAACAGCCTGGTTTTGTCAGTTAGCAAACTGATTGACAAAAATATGAAAGACAACAGGAGTGTCTTCATTGACTTCAGTGGGCTTTATTTCATCCCTAAGTGTCTAACGTTTAAAATGGTAGCAATAATAGCAAAGTCCAGAAATGGATACTATTTATAGTCTCCGCATTGTTCAAAGATACAAGTTCTGTCGTTTCACCCGGAGCTAAATTGTTGCTGCCAAACCACAATGTGATGTTGGAAGAGAGGTGCCGTGGTAGTGGGTGCCATGTAAAAACCAAAATAGAAAGCAACAGAATTCTGCCTGAGAACTCCCATCCAGACTTTTCCTGGGCATAGTCCACCAGTGTTGCTGAGGTCCAGAAAGAACTCATGAGGTAGAGCGGAACAGATTGCAGTGACATGGCTCTACAGGCCTTTTGTGCACCAGACAGCTATTTGAGAGCATCACTTCTGGGAACTTATGTCAAACTGGGGTCTATGTTGCAGCAAAGGCCTATGCCAGTGGTGGGCAATAATTTTTGCAGGGGAGCCACTTAATAAATTTTGTAACATGGTCACGGGTTGGCTCCACCCCCGGAAGGGGTGGGGCCCGGAGCAGAAGGGGCAGGGACTAGCCTCCCCCCAGAGTTGCTTGGGGCTGGAGGCTTTGAATTAAAAACATAGGGAAGGGTTCGCAGCTCCCAGCCTCACTGCTACCACATTGCCTGACAGCCACCCGGGGTTGCTGCAGCTATTTAAAGGGCTTGCTGCTCCAGCCCCTGCCAGGATAGTGCTGCGACTCAGAGCCATGAACCATTTAAATAGGAACCGCTGCTTGAGCCACCACCTGGAAATTTGGTGGCATGGGCAGCAGGATAAAAATAGAAAATGGCCAGATGTAATCTGCGGGCCGGATCAAAGTGTAATCTGTGGCCCCTGGGCCACATCTTGCCCACCACTGGCCTGTGCTGAGGACTTCCCCAAATACAGCTTGGATGCATTGTGCTTGATCCTGTCCTCTAAAGGCATTAAGCCTCCCAAGCACATCTGTGAGCCTAGGGCACCTCCGCCCTCCCTTTGCCCAGAATAGTTATTGCACAGCCTCTTGCTTCCTTAATTTGGTCCCACATGTTTTTCTTGGATATTTCAAGGATGACATCAGTTAATTTGCCAGGAACGTTATTGTTAAACTGGATCTCTTTTTTTGTTTTTATGTGATTAGTTATTGTTTCTCTTTGGTTATTGGCATATGATCTATATGCACAATAACAGCTTTGTAAACATGAGGCTTCACTCAGATAATGGCTCAAATTGTGTTATGATTAAAAAAATGTTTGTGCTTTGGTCATGATTATGTTATCTCTGCTGCAATCTGTTATTTTACATTCAGTGTACTTCAGGCTTTGAATACAACAAAGAAAATGTAACCAGCAGTATATGACTTGTATATATTCTGTACATTGTGTTAATATAAGCACACCAACATGCAGGGGGACCTAGACATAGGAGATGATAAAGATTAGGGGATACAACACAATAATATGCTGTACACAATAAGGGCCCAGTTGGCACCCTCAGTCACTTGTGATGTTTTCCACACAATCTTACTGTTATGAAGCCAATGAGACTACTTGTGGTATATGAGACTATACAAAGTGAGCAGAATTGTGTCCTGGATCTGTAGGGAAGTTCTAAGAATCAGGAGAGGCTGTGCACCTAATATGGTTGTGGTGGTTCTCACAGCGGAATGAACCAAAGATGGGGCGCCTTCCTTGGCTTGTGGGAGAGAGAAGGTGGTTACTCCAGTACATGGGGCTCTCAGAACACTTCAGGATGATCTATCCAGATCATGATAACAGTACTGAGCTCATTTGCACAATGAGCTCTCGTTATGAATTAGAAGTAAAGCGTTCAGGTCCTGAGTCACAAAACTGTGTCTGTTTTCAACTCTCTTACTGTAACTTTTTGTTTTCTCAGATGGTTAGGGCTCTAAATGGACTTATTCAAGTGTAAGTCTTTATACTGAGAATAAAGCTTTTAGTAGTTAAACATTCATTAACAGAGTTAAACCACAGCTTCAGGTGATAGAGAGTAAGCAGATCTTTGCCAGTGTTCAATGGTGTGTTAGATTCTCTGTGTCAATTATTCATGATGCTGTTGCTGGAGGCTCTAATTTTACATAAGTGAAAGTCACAAGGGAACTGTTATGATACTCAGCTAAGAACAGCACAAAAAGAACACTATATCAGACATACAGATGTAGTTAGCTATTATGTTTTTGTAGTTTGGAGTTCTTAGAGTGGAGATATAAAATCTCTTTCATAAACAGTCTCTCTGAAGAGTGGTAAATGGAAAACTAAAATCTATTTGCTTGAAGAGACGTTAAATGGTCTCTAAAACGATTTTCTTCATGTCTCATAAGCATTTTCCTTCAAAAAATGTAAAAATGTTTACTTTCCCAAAGTACTTGCTCCAAAACCTTAATTATGTATAAAGCATAACTATCTATATTTTTATTTCGGTTTAGATAAATTTGCTACCACCCATCTAACGAGTGATCCAGCACTGAGTCAATTTGTTCTGCAGTGTAGTGTGTATGTGTGTACACATGCATGCTCATGCACACTTGCCTTCAGAAGGTAAGAACTTTTGAGCAGGAGCCCACCAGTCGTTTGGTGCAGCTTAGCTATTGTATATCATTATGCGTGCTTATGGCACTTCTACACTAACTGGTGCATCAACAGCAAACAGTGCTTAAAGTTAATTCTGACTGAAGTTATTTCCCCCCTGTCAAGATAAAATGAATGATGTAACTTAATAAAAGTCAGACAGTAAAGAAGTACAGTAATTCTGGGTAATGTACTGCAAGTATTTGGACATATTCCTTTAGGTAAAATGATTTTGAAATAAGCTTCAGGCAAAAAATCCACAATAAATGTAAATTAAAATAATACTTCCATACAATGTGAAATGTTCTTTCTCCTGTATAATATGAAAGTAGGTCATGCATTTGGTAAGAGATTTCCCAACTTTTTTTTCTCTTGATATAAATAAATTGAAATATTTTCCAGGAAAATATTTTAATTATTTAATCTTTAAGAATGATAAATGAACAAATATTTCCCTTCCCCTTAATGACTTTTTAGAACCAGAGTTATAAATATCTTTTTCTAATCTAAGTATTCAGGTTAGAACCATCTATATTTTTATGGAGAATGTGTTAAATTGTTTGGGGAAATTTTTCTTCTATTTCCATTCCATACTTAAAGAACTGTACAAACACAGTTTCATGAATAATACAACTGAAATGCATCCCAAATGTCTGAAAAGATTGCCCATGCATAATAATGTGGCTTAGTTTATATGAATTATGGGATATAGTAGAAAGCAAACCTGTAACGTAATAGCCATTCAAGATCTATTTGACATCTATAGAAGATAGTCAGTCAATTTGACATCTATAGAAGACATTGCATAGTTATGGATCTTGATCAAATAGCAGGGTGGGTATTTAAAACACTTATTCCTATAAACTATTCGGGAACTAATTGATTTTTTTTCAAATGTGGTATTTGACATTTATTTATACACACAGTAACTACCACGGTCAGTAAAGCTAAATATACGTCAAGTTGGCAAAAAAAGATAGACAAGTTTGTATGAATGGAGTTTCCAGAAAAGAACAATTATCAACAATCTCCAAATGAGACAAAGCCACCAGCACTACTATCAAGTTGTCCACTAGGTGTCACAAAATAATCATACAAGCAAATATGAAGCAATTACACATAAAATGCATCAGTGTTCTACATAGACGAAATGCTGCTTTGATATAAAATCTGTTTTAAGGGCAGATGTGGCAAAATGTTATGAATCATGTGAATATGCTTACTGTCAGAAGTATATGGGGAACCCGTACTATGACAAACAAATGCTGCTGTTAATCATATTATATGCCATGTAACAGATTCACAATAAAAAATGTAAATGTTCCATTAAAAACAGCATTTCTGAATCAGACAAGCAGTGATGGCAACTCTCATGACTTTATTACAAATCTCACAATATTTGTTCTTTTTTCATGCGCTAGTTTTAGAAATCATGAGAGTAACGCAAATATTCCTTTCATGTTCCCTCATCTCCCAAAAAAGCAAGTTTTTAACATTCATGGTTGCAGAGAACAACATGAAAACATGAACCCTGGTGGCTCAAAAACCTGAAGTTAAAAAAAAAAAAAGAAAATTACTTTTTTTAAAACCATGTTAGGATTCACAATACTATACAAATATACATGCATCAGATTTGTGGTGTGTGTGTGTAAATGCTGGGAGAGGGTCAGAAAAATTTATAGTAAAGGTGAATTATGCCTGAGTAACAGCATAGTAATAGCCAAGGAAAGGACAGGGGCCCAACCCCAAACTCATACGCCTGTAGTCTCACTGAAATCAGTCATGTTGGCCCCAATCCTTCTATCATGTCTGTGCAGGTGAATCATTGCACCCACACAAAGTAGCACTGACTGCACTGAAAGACAAAGGCCTTGTGTTATAGAACAGGGACTTTTTTTTTCCACATAATGATTTCTTTGGTAAGACACTGATTTGTAGGAGATACATTAAACTTTAAGGGCCAGGCTGACTCCTATGTCAACTATGTGCACCTATCCATGCACACAAACAAACTTGCTCTTTTTTCTATTTATAAGTATAGGCTATGTAAGTGTTATATGTTAAATTAAGACAGACGTGGCAGATGAAAGGCAGAAAAGCCTGTCTGAAAAACTCTTTGACCCCAAAGTTTCATTGTGATATGAATATGCAGACAGCATTGCTACCTCTTAAATGAAATTTAAAAAAAATTAACTACAAATGACTTTTAAAATTTTCTCATCATTGAATGAACAAGTGCTTTAACATTATATTCTAGCTTTTAAAATGTTTTATTATAATTAGTAATAAAAACTGCTACTCACTTAGTTACACATAGTATATTAAGTAAATACGTCTATAAAATATGTGCACAGGAAATATCAGAGCAAGTCAACATTTCTCAAAAACCTGACATTTTAAAATTTTAAAATTGTTTTTTCTTTCAAAATGACCTTCTCTTTTTTGATCAGCTCAGTTAAATACCCTCCCATCCACACACATATGTGGGACCAAATAATGTAAGTATAAATAAAGTATTAAGGTGACTTTGTCTGGATGTGCTACAAACAAGTATGTGGTCCTGAAACACTGCTTCAGAAAACTTTAAAGGCACAACTTTTTTAATGCCAATGATATTATTTTGGTATTGAGAACCCTGAAATGGTCTCTGTTTAAACATGTAAAGCAAAATCCTCCCCTGTTGAAGTTAATGAGAGTTTTGCCACTGACTTCAAAGGGCCACGATTTCACCCAGAGTATATTCACGCAGATACAATTCACAAGACCGACCTCTGAGGTAAATATTTCCTGTATAAATTCCTGGCTGCTAATGGAATTAACATTTACTGGTGTACAGAATTATTCATTCCCTTTCCACTGCTGATCTTCCATTGGCCCATGAAGCCCAAAAAATTATGAATACCCATTTTAGTCCTAATTATTGTAATCATATTGATTGCTGCATATTATATGTTTTTCCAGATGACTAGTTAGCTATGAAAGCTATTTATTTATTTTTTACTTTGAAAGCTGGTCCATAGTAAGCTCCATAGCTTCTAAATACTTAAAATAACATAAAAACAGCCTTGGAAATGTGAATGCATAAGAAATATGTTTTGCTTAACCTTAGCCTTTGATGTTATAAGTCTAAAATCCTTAATACTAAAGAAAGGCAGTCATTCAAACTTCATGTCAGAAAAGCCTGAATGTCCATGGGATGAGATTAATTCTAAGAAGCAGTCTACAAGGATCCCAAATTTGTAAAGGAAAGGCTTATAAAAGCACAAGAGCTAGAGTTTAAATGTCACAGTCATCAATATTTCACTTACAACACATAAATTTTAAACGGCATTATGAATACCCACCAAATATTAAGATCATGCATTCTTGTTTCATCCATATAGATTCATATTCATATTAGAAATTGGCATGAACCTAGATCCTAACACTCTAGGACTCTGGATTCAGATCAGAATGCTGTTGCTCAGTCCTATGTCTGGTTATTACTAAGCTACACTTTGAATGAGAGGTTAGATTTGGCCTCTATCCATGAGTGAACACGGGAAGGAATTGGTTAATCATTGTTCGCCATCTGCTTTAGCGAATCAGCACTTTAAAGAACCTTTTCTGCAGCTTGTGTAAAACCACAGTGCACAAAGAGTGACAAAGGAAAATCCTGTTTTCAGCTACATTTTTCTCCGGCACACACTAGAACGGTAAATATTTTGTGGTTAACCCCTTCTCATTCTCTCCCAGCATTTTCCTCTGGACAGTGGTCTCTGTGGTGCACACCACATCATTTAACATTCCCAATAAAGGTGTTGCAATAGCACTGTGGAGAAGCATTAGTGGTCTGCCTAATAGCAACTTACTCATGCAAAGTCAACCCATCAGACCACAAGGTCACCTTTCACATGGAGCTCAAAAACCTGGAGACCTTAATCTAAGCTGCCACCTGTGGCCTTTTCCGTAATATGCACAGTTAGAACAGAAAGCCACAGTGAAAGGGTGTAGACTCCTGCAATCTACATTTTGCCACACTTCTCAGTTTGACAAATTGGGAACTACAATTCTCCACACTTTTTGGCTCTACAGGATAGGAACCTTGATCCTGAGGGCCCATAGAGATTCACAGGAGTGGGACACCCTCTAGACATCTGTTTGCTTTAGACTGCACTAGGGGGTTAGCTTTAAGATTGGGGCAGTGCAAAGAGCACCTTTGTGCTCCCTTCCTCCACTGGGCCTAATGGTCATTTGCCTCCTACCTGCCCCAATGTGTTTTGTTTCCCTTTTAGATATGTAATAGAATAAATACAAAAATACAAGTCAGAGACTTTCATCCCCTCACTGCAATTAAGGGGCCAGTCACTGATAGCCACCAGCTACTTACTGAAGAAATCCAGATCCTAATTTCGAGACATTAATACTGGCAAGACAAACCTATACACAAACTATTCTCTTAGTGTAGATTCATCCCTCATTAATGTCTGAGGTTCAGCATAATATCTCCAAATATCTTTCAATCAACAAAACAGCTATTTCTGTAAACAAATCATGATATTCAGCTTGCTATTCCCACTACGTGAAGTCACTAAATCAACAGTTATTGAAGTACTAATGGAAGCATTGCATTGAAATTTAACAAGCACACTCATTCCTGGGCAGTACTGCATTAACATTTGGTTTAACCCATTACTATTTATCATTGGCTTTGTCTTAGTTCCATCTCTCTATATTGAAAATAAAATATCCTCTGTTAGAATGACCTCAAAACTCCCAGGAGCACTATTTGCAAAACTGGTGGAAAAGAAATAAGTTCTGAGTAGTGGGACAAGGAACCATCTACAGTGTATTGCTATATATTGCAGTCTGTTTTGGGTGCCAGATGAGGGAGGCTTTTAAAAAACAGCAGTAGTTATGTATTATATTGTAAAAAGATGTTTTCCAATACAAACATTATAATATTTCCTTTTAGTTGAGAAGACAGGTTCTACTTTGTTTTTAGAATAAAAGCAACTGATATATTACCTGACTTTTGCAAGGAAAATCAAAAGAAAGATACAGTAGATATACAAAAGCAAAGCGTACAATAATTCACCACCTGCAGTCTTTTCAGAAGGATACATTGGGAAAAAATTCATGTAGTTTCTCCACCGTTATGCTAAAAGGGTGTCACATTAAATGATGTCCCTAACAACATTTTAGTCTTAAGTTGCTCAATTTATCAAGGCCATCGGGTACTATCTATGGTGATCTTTTTGCATTGTATAGCTCAAGCTTTTCTTGTTGGAGGAGCTTGATCTATGCTTCATACTAGCTGAGAGTATTATGTCTTTTTGTTGTTAATGCTACGTAAAGGACAATGGAGAGCTGATAATGTGCACATTCAATCTACAATCGAATGCTGAACTCACTAAGTGCAATGAAACAGTCACTAATGCAGGATGGTAAGAATAGTTCTATTCTAAAGGACTGGATGATGGATCAAGAAATACAGGTTCCCTTCCTGACTCTGTTACATACTTTGGCTGTGTCTACATTGGCACCCCTTTCCGGAAAAGGGATGCTAATGAGACACTTCGGAATTGCAAATCCGCGGGGGATTTAAATATCCCCGTGGCATTTCATGAACATAACTGCGCTTTTTTCCGGCTCGGGGTTTTGCGGAGAAAAGCGCCAGTCTAGGCGATCTTGCGGAAAATAAACCCTTTTCAGGAAGATCTCTTATTCCTACTTTCAAGATCTCTTTCAAGTAGGAATAAGAGATCTTCGAGAAAAGGGTTTATTTTCGCAAGATCGTCTAGACTGGCGCTTTTCTCCAGCAAAACCCCGAGCCGAAAAAAGTGGCAGCCATGTTCATGCAAATGCCGCGAGGATATTTAAATCCATGATTTACATTCGGTGTCTCATTAGCATCCCTTTTCCGGAAAGGGGTGCCAATGTAGACACAGCCTTTGTGTATAAATCTAGCTTTCTCTAGTTCCTCTGTGCCTTACTTTTACTATCAGTTAAATGGGTATAGCTACTTCCCTAAAGGTGTTGTGAAGCTTAATTCTTTAATGAGTTAAAATTCACTATTGCACAGATGGTTAATACAAGGCCTATGCAGCACTGGAATCCCACTTATCCCTCAAAGCTTAAGTAGAACCTGAGTGGTGCATAGCACAGTGTTAGCTCCTGTTTCCACAAGGTCTGTTTTCATTCTAATGTTTGTAAAGCCCCTTGAGAGCTTCAGAAGCCTCTATGTAAATGCAATAGATTCATATTATTATCAATTTGAAAGATACATCTTTTAGAAATGCTGTTTTGTGTTCCTAAGAGGGTAAATTTGCAGGATCACAGTACTCCTTATTAAACAATGCAAAACAGCTTAGAGCAAGAGGTCTTAGTAGCACGCCTGATTGTAAAGAATACCAATGAGAGAAAGAAATAATATTCACTGGAGAGAGTCTGTCAAAATACAACAGGCCACACTGATTTAATTAAACCTACAAAATGATTATTTTGAAACCTCATAGTGACTGTGATGAGGTGTTTTGTTTTGGTCTATACAACTGCCATTATTACCTATAAAAACAAAAATTAATACTCTAAAAATGAACATTAATTTAAAGCTATATATGGATGCCCACTTCAGCAATGAGACAAAATATGACATCATGCCTTGATGAATAAGGCTGATGCAAATGCTCAGAGGTTTCTGAGATGATGCCAAAATCATTTTTTGCACTTTATTGCTAGAAACAATCCACTATGAATGTCTATGCCATTGCAAAAAATTAATCTTGAATGTCATTTCCTTTGTATAGATGATTAGTCTAACTTCTTTTATTTTATAAATTTCTATTAGTGAGATTTCCATAGGTAGCGGACACAGATTTGTAATAAGTCATACTTCCTGTTTTAAAAAAAAAGCAAAAAGAACATAATATCATTGGGAAGAAAAAGACTAAAAAACACTGATAGAATTGTTAAATGCAGACCTTTCCATAATGTTTTCTGCATATGTGAAATTGTTCTAACACAAAATCAACAAATCACTTAAATCCCATTTTGAAGTATTTAAGGGGAAAAAATGGTGCATTGGCCACGGGTCCACACAAGCATATATTTTATCCTCAGAGAAGCACTATGATTTCATTTTCTAAATCTATTGACTTTAGCTGCTATAAACCCTGGAAAGAAACCTGAAGTCTCTGTACTTTTGCAGTTAAAAAGTTTTATGAAATCCCAAACCAGACAAAAATGTCCCAACCTGTCCTCCCTGTTATCAGCATAGATACATTGTTTTTAATCCTTAAAAAAAAAAATTCAGTACATGATGGAATACACAAAATAACCAGTAAATAAACTGCAGTCAGCTTAATCAACCAAGCAAGAGAATTCAATGCAGCTTGTATAAATGATTCATTATACGTACTGTTCAGCAACATGCCATCATACTCTTAGGGTGAGTCTGCACAGCACCCTCAACTCAAAATAAGATACGCAATTTGCACTATGAAAATTGTGTATCTTATTTCAAATCTATTTTGAAATAGCTTATTTTGAAATTTGGTGCATCTATACAGTGCCAGATTTCGAAATCATGCACTATTTCAAGTCATCTCTTATCCCTTGTGCAGTGTGGTTTACCGTGATGACAAAATAGCGCACCTGTTATTTAGAAAAATATTTTGAAATAACAGGCGGCTTGTGCAGACCCAGGGTAGCTATTTTGGGATACCTTCGGTATCCCAAAATAGCTGTGCAGTATAGACATACCCTTAGTAGCTTGGGATATTATTTGCGGATAACACTTCTGAAAAGGCTTTAATTAGATCTACTTATATAAATCACTAATTATATACATAAATACACACACTGCATATTGAAAAGTGAAATGGTTTTATTCTCTTGCATTTGGGGTAACCACCACCAATACAGCAGCAATGGTAAAATAAAGCTCCGAGTATGTTACACTGGGTCATCCCAAAGAAGATAGCAGGTGTCTACAGTATAATCCTCTAATTGTTCTTCATTGCTGCCAGTTTTCTAATGCCCAGTCCACACTATAGAAACATTACATTTAAACTATAGTGACCTATACAAATATCTACAGATTTGTAAATTAATTTATTATTTTCATCCCTGCTAAACTGAGAAACTGTGATAGCCCTGTATTAGTGTAAACAATCCTAGCTAAAATGACATAATTATACACACCCGCTGCTTCCTTCATATTCTTTCTTGATAATTATGACCCAGGTACTAAACACTTTGAGACAAATCTAGGCCTCCTGTAAGTAGGCACATCTTTGTTTAAGTCCATGGCATTGCACCAGGCCTGATTTGGACCACGATTGTTTCATTCAGAAGGAGGAACAGATTCTGATGTGCATATCAGATTACTGTGCTGTTATTTTATAACCGTATAGAATGCTAGAATGGTGTAATTTACATGGAGCAAACAGATGTGATGAAATCCTGGTTCCATAATGATTTCAATAGAGCCAAATTTTCATCCATGTTTCCTGCTCTTGAAAGCTGCATTCTGTATCCTAAGGCAATCGGAATACAACTGAATCCTTTGGAAAGTCCTTTATGATGAGATTTTTCAGCCCTGATATCCCTTCTGTACACTGCCATCACTGGGAACATGCTTTAACAGGGAGACATCCTGGCAAACACCATGACAAGGTTTCCACCATACTTGTTCTTTTATGATTTCTTTCTTACTCTTCCACATTTGCAACTTTCAGCAGAAAAGAATATGGTAATTTTGCCTTTACCAGAGCACAAACATCTATTTTTAAAAGTGCCAAATCTTTTTCTAAGCCACTTTGGCTAGATATGGTTTATATCCATATTCTGTTCAAAACCCTCATTTCAGCTTCTGCAAAGGTATCTGCCATGTTATGATTTTTAAAGCTTTTCCTCCCCCCACAAACTTCCAAGCTCTTTATTTACAATTTTGCTTCATGTGATTCATCATTGCTCTTTCCATTCCATGAGTTTTCTTGGTACATCTCCCACATCTTTCTTTAGGCTGTCGTCTTTTGTTGTTGCATCTATAAGGTCTCTTAATAACTATTGACTTATTCTTCTCACGGGCTTGCCATCTTAACAGCAAATTTTTACTTTGCTTCTCTGGTGATAGATCAGCTCCTCCCCCTCCTTGCTTCTGGTGACATAGCACTATGTAAATACTTAACATGCTGTCAAATGTGCCAATGTATCTGTGTGCCATTGAGCAGCGGGATATATGCTATACAATTGGTGTGTTTTTTTAAAATAGGATAGAATGGTCTCCAAAATGGAGGTGGCAGTCACCTGGATCAGTCTTAGTCAGACGTGCACATAGAGATGCCACAGGATGATACTCTGAAGTGACATGGGGTCAAGATATCACTGATAAAGAAATTCTTCCAATTTAACTAGACTAAATAAGTAGAGAGAGAGTATATATTGTTTTAATATTGCTAAGTTATTGAAGTAGGGGACAACACTACACACACACAAGTACATTTATTCATATATGTGTCAGTATTTTCATGATCAGGCCTTTAATTTCTCTTTCATAATTTTAGCCATTAAACCAAAAACTAAAAACCAAAATCACACTCCTTACTTTTACATTCATGATAGTAGACTAGAGCTTGCCAGATATTTTTGTTGAAACCATCAGAATGTTTGTAACAATAAACACAGAAAGCATTCTTTTGTTTTCTGATTCAGGAAAGCACCTCTGTTCAGCAATGCATTTACTTAAGTCTCATTGAACTCAACATAAATGTGGGCTTTAAACACATGCTTATGTGCCTTCCTGAATGGGGGCCTTGGTGAACATCAACATTTATTGTTTCACAAAGGAAATTAATGTTATTGTTGAAAAAGTATTACATTCTTTAATGGGAATTATGTGAACTAGATGAAAAAAACAGGATACTAGGCAAACAGCAATGGTATAATTATAGTATCTGAGGGTATGTCTACACTACAAAGTTTTTTCGGAAAAACGGATGTTATTCCAAAAAAACTTCATTTACATCCACACTGCAATCGCATTCTTAAAAAAAAAAAAAAACAAAATCAAAAGAACAGAGGGGTTTTTCCAACATTGTTAAACTTCTTTCTACAAGGAAGAAGCCTTTTTCTGAAAGAGCCTTTTCAGAAAAAGGCATGTGTGGATGGGGAAGAGGGAGTTCTTTCGAAAGAAGAGGAAAGAGGAAAAAGCACAGGTGCCCTGGCGGCCACTCCGTCCATAGTAATCACAGCTTAAATGCAAGATAGTGTCCATTCATTGTGCATGCCATCTTTTGAAAAAGCAGATTGCTTTTTTGATTTGATTTGGCAGTGTGGACGTTCTTTTTCAGAAGAAGTTTTTTTGGAAGATCTCTTCTAGAAAAGCTTCTTCCGAAAGAAGCCTGCAGTCTAGATGTAGCCTGAGACATGAAAGTGACATATACTGAGACTAGAGAAAAAGAGAAATACAGAGACAAGCCAGACAGCTAAACAATTTGTTTAAGAAAAAACCCTCAATAATTAATACAGTATGAAGACCAAACATGTAACAAAATAACTTACTCTATTTAATAACTGCCCATTGAGATACTGAGAAGAGACAAGATTTAATTTTTAGACAAATCCCCAGAGTTGGTGGCTCTTCACTAATCCAACATACCAAAAAGATGCTAAATTTCAGGTTTAGGATTAATGGTTGAGAGTGGAAATCAATGCACAATTTTAACTTAAATGGAGCAAATAAGTTTTGGAGGCAAAAAGGTTTGAGCGACAAGAAGATGAAAGAAAACTTTTCTTCCTTTACAGTTTAAATTATGCAAGCTTTTTGCTTTTTTACTCCATGAAAGCTTATGAATATCCTGGATTTTCACATGTGTTTGTTCCATTCTTAAATACATATCTGATCTGAGAAATCACAGAATCATAGACTCATAGGGTTGGAAGAGACCTTGGGAGGTCATTGAATCCAACCCCCATCATCGAGTCCAACTCTCCAATAGCTGAGCCAATTTATCAGATTGGCCCCAAAGAGGGGGTTTTAAAATGAATATGTACAAAGACGAGCGTATTCACATCTTTTCACTATCTCCCATATGCACACAATGGATGATGGAAATGTGTGTTTGTTTGTGTGGGTGTTATATTGATGAAGACAGATTTTTCCACTAAATTTAAATCAATAAATGTTCTCTCTCTCTCTCATAGGTACTATATATAATTTGGACTAACACAGCTCAGGTATTTCTGATGTAGGAAATAGTCTCAGCTATATACCTTGCAGGACTTACATTTTTCCGGTGCATGAGTCCCAGTTGTGTAGAAAATACAGCACCGTCTAAGGCACCAATTCTGCAAAGACTGATCCACATACTTTCTATATGCACTGACAATAGTTCCTTTGAGACTTTCCACAGTCTGTAAATTTAAACCTTGTACAAATCTTTAAAAGATCAAGCCCCAAATATGTTAAATTCTCCCCTTACCCCAAAAGTGTCTCTAAGGTACATCACAGGCCTTTGTCCAAGAATTTTAATATTTCCCCAGGTTATTTTTTAACTAGTGTTTGTAAAAAGGCTTTTGGGAATAGACTGATGAGTATGTAAGCAGAGATCCAAGCAGAAAATGCAGACTTTATAGACACTTGACCACCTTTCAGTCCAAAGATATTTCTTGATTATATTCCATGTATTAAGAGCATTTGCAACAGAACCGTTTGTCCATTTATCTTGCTAGTATTACTAGGAGAAAGAGGGAATGTACTGTGGACCACGGGAGGAAAATGAGAGGCAGAGGAGGTTTATTTTTGTTTTGTTTATCAAGAGATGAACTAGGAAAGAAAATAAAACAGAAAGCTCCCTTTTATTTATAAGAAGAAAGTAAGAAAGGCAAGGGCATCAGCAAATGTCTATCTACCCTTTCCTGAGGCAGGCTGAAGACAGGATGGGGAATGTTTAATTTCTTAGCTTCTTACCTCAGCTCCTACACTATGCAGGTCAAGAAAGTCAAGCAAAGGAACCGAGAAAAGTGACATCATAATTAATCAGAGAAGAATTATGCCACTATTAGCACTAAGTAGACTTAGCATTCAAATCATGTAGGGACAAAATTTGCTCTCACGTGGCACTCACAATTCCCTCCCCTGTGAGAACTGTGTAAATCAGACACAGGCTTTTCCTCAGAAGATTTAGTTAGGGATCTACTTTTGATTTAATAAACTCATTCAAACAATGTATCACATAACATTGCTTTACTGCGTTTTACAGAATGTTTACAGGATTATCGCTTAAATTTTGCAGCAGCCCCCTCTCACTGCCAAGCCTAAAAAAACACAACTCCAAATGAATATAAATTTCCATTTTGTAAACGGGCAAAGACCTGAAATGCTCTCTCTGTGGCTGGAATATATTGGAAAAGGGAGAGGGAAAATATAATATGTGCTAAATAGGTATCATCTAGCACTGCACATTGCAGCACTGATGGTAGCCATTTTTCACCTCCATAGCCAGCATAGTAAAAATCATTATAAAAATTAAAAAATGACCAGCTTCTACAAGGCAAACTTTAACTGAATGCCCATTCCCAGAATGGTAAAATGTGCTAAAGTCTAGCTCAAGTGTATAGTGTCAGAGGAAAGTTGTACACTTTGTACTGTAGGGGGATAAGTTAAAAGAAAAGTTTGTTGCTTTCTTTGGACCTGAAACAAATCCTTGTTTTGAAAGTCTATTTGAGAAGCATAGTGTTTCATGAAAAAAAAAAAAAAAAAGACAGTTGTGTTCCTGGGGCCAAGGCCATACTCGGACAAGGAAATCTGCTTCAAGTGAAAAAGCATATAGATATCCTAGCTGGAGCACATTAAAGCCATTTTTACACTTTGTGAAAGCAGTATAATACAAAATGCCAGAGAGATTGTATGTCTATCTCACTATATGCAATGAGGCAGGCTACCAACACTTCATTGTTTTATGACCACAGAACATTCACTGTGCAGAGAGAAAAGACTCTGAAAAGAGAAACTATGATTTTCTAATTGATGCAAAAGCAACAAACTCCCACTACTGTTTTTATTTGGGTCCCTGAAAAGCAGCATGTAACAGTTTTATAAGGGCTTCCAAAAAAACGCCAGTATTTTTCAACTTACACAGTATTCCTCAACTGACCCTTAAAAGGTGGGACTCCTCTGTCCCACTTTTACATTTATTATTTTTCCTTTCCCATGTAGAATGTTGATGTTTAAAGTGAACCATAAACGCACCACAGTGCTAATTTTCACAGTCTTAACACATTCTCCTTCCCTTCATCGATGAGGCTGGTGAGATTTATTTACTTGGGCCATGTCTACACTTGGAAACTATTTCAAAATAAATAAATTTGATTTAACAACTCCCAATTTAACAAAGCATCTAAATTATTTTCAATTAGTCCAAAATAGTCCACATTGAATGAAGCCTACCTCAGACTTAGAGCCCCTGGAAGCACTCTGGGGAGGGCACCAGGAGGGTGGATACTGCCAATGGCAGCTTGGTCCAGCGTGCTTATAAGGGCTCCTCTCTACAGCTGCGTCTCACAAGCTACTCCTCCACTGCCTCAGCCCCCCCTTGCAGGACTCAAAAGGGACACAGCGGGCACACACTTTCTTGTGCTCTGGTTGCCCTTGTGGATGCCACAGCTCTCACACCATGGAGTCAGAGCTTCTGCAAAGCAATGCCAGCCTCACAGGTCTCGTGATGTGCCTCATGGTGCAGTATTTCCAAACTGTCTGCATGTTGCTCCAGCAGGACAAGGACAAGAACGAGGAGGATGAACCCCAGTGTGGCTCACAGGCCCTGTTCACCCAGGTCCTAGTGCTCCTGCTGCTGCGCATACCCCTCAATCCCCTGGTCACTGTGGAATGCCACTTCTGGCAGAGGGAAACGAGCCAGGCTGGTGGGACCTCATCATCCTGCAGGGATGGGATGATCAGCAGTGGCTGCAGACAGGGCCGGCTTTAGGAAGTGCGAGGCCCAATTCGAACAATTTTGACGGGGCCCCGCAGCAATTTTGGTTCAGCAAAAAAAAAAAAAAGCACACAAAAGTTTCAGCGGGGAAGGAATTTTTAATTGAGCAAAAAAAAAAAAAAAGCACAAAAATCCCGCACCAACACCTCCCCACGGCACAGGAAAACCCTGCGCTAAACTCACACCTCCTGTGGTGCAGGCAGCCGACGCACTCCTCCTCCGGGGCCAGCAGGGGCGGCAGATTTGTATAATTTATGGTGGTGCCCCATTAGCCACACCCCAACTCCAATTAGCCACACCCCGACCCCCATTAGCCACATCCCCCGACCCCCGTTAACCAGGCCTCTGGAGGTAACACGCTTGGGGCAAGATGGACACATGACCAGAAGTAAAAGGTGTCATGTCACCCCTCTTGAAGGACTTTTCCCACCATCCTCCTACCAACAGGGATTAGTTTGGCCCCCACCAAACCCCCCTCATGCAACTATCCTGCAATTGCATTAACCCAATGTGTGTGACATTAACTCAGGGGCAGAGAGGCTGGGGGAAGTGTTCCCTCTAAGGCTATGTCTACACTCGCGGCTTCTTGCGCAAGTACAGCCGTTCTTGCGGAAGAACCCACAGAGCAGCCACACTGCCGGCCTGCTCTTGCAAGGAAATGTACAGTACGGCGTGGTAAGAGAGGGTGTCTTGCGCAAGAGCTATGCTCTTTACTAACAGATGTAAGCTCTCTTGTGCAAGAGGGCAGTGTGGATGCTCGGCAGGGATTTCTTGCACAAGAAACCCCTATGGCTAAAATGGCCATTGGAGCTTTCTTGCTCAAGAGAGCGTCCACACTGCCACGGATGCTTTTGCGCAAAAGCACAGCTCGCACATGGCAGTGTGGACGTGTTCTTGTGCAAGACTTCTTGCACAAGAACCCTTGCGCAAGATGTTCTTGCACAAGAAGCCACCAGTATAGACATAGCCTAAGAGTTTCCTCCTATGATGAGCAGAATGGATTTTGTGTTGTGCACCTGTACTGAGTTCATGTGGCTTGTTTGGATGTGCCACTGTGGCACTCAAGTTATTAATAAATATTTTTAAACCTTTACCTTTTCTCTCTGCTGCCATGTCTCCTCCCCTTGCTCCATCAGCTCCCCTGGTGCCTGCTGCCCCCCAACTCCTCACCCTCCTCTGCTGTCCTGACTCCTGCCCTTCTCACTGCCCTCAGCCCTCCTGTGACCTGCCCCCCTCCACCAGCCCTTCTCTCCCCCGTGTCCACTCCTCCAGTAGCCCCACTCTGATCATGTGAGCTACCCTCCTCATCCCCTCTTCTAACACCTCCTCTACACACCTGCCCTGCCTCTCTCCTCTGGTGCTGGTCCCTCCCCTGCAGGTGTCTGCCCTTCTGCTTCACCCCAGAATCCCCTGGCACCTGCACCTTCCCTTAGCCTTACACCCTCTTGGTGCCTCCCCCTTCCCTTACTGCCCCGCCCCCTTTTTCCCTGATGCCCACCCCTTCACCACTCTCTGCCCCGTTCCCCTCCTGCCCCTCTGTGCCCTCACACATGACTTGCTCCATCCCCACCTTTCTCATGCCCACCCCTTCTTTCAAGCCTTCTCCCAGCATCTCCCCTCCTCCCTCTAGCCCCCAATGCCGTTCCTCTCCTCTCCCAGCATCACCCTGTCCCCCTCCCACTGACACCTCCTCCTGCCCTTTTCCTCATTGTCTGCACTTGGCCCCTGGCATTTGTCTCTTCTCCACCCTGTCTCTTGGTGCCTTCCTCTCCCCCTCCTCCCCCTCCCCTCCGCACAAGCCCCTTCCTCTCCCTCTCCCTCCTCCGCACAAGCCCCTTCCTCTCCCCCTCCCCTCCACAAGCCCCTTCCTCCCCTCCTCCCCTCCGCACAAGCCCCCTCCTCCTCCCTCCTCCTCCGCACAAGCCCCCCCTCTCCCCTCCCCGCACAAGCCTTCGCTCCCCTTCCCCTCCCCTCTGCCCAAGCCCTTCCTCTCCCCCTTCCTCTCCCCTCCCCTCTGCACAAGCCCCTTCCTCTCTCACCCTCCCCTAGTTTTCCCCCTCCCCTACCTTCTGCCTTCCACTTTGCGGGGCCGGAGTCTGCGCTCGGGCCCTGGACTCCAAACCCAGAGCTGCTAGGCTACGCCGCGCTGAGCACTTTTAAATTCCCAGGCCGTGACATCACGTCACACCCAGGCGTCCTCCCCACCCACCTGAGAACACCGTGCATGGCGGCAGCAGCAGCAGCCGGCGAGGGGGAGCCGCACCGAGAGCCGCGCATGGCAGGGATGGGCCAGGGCCGAGGGGGACACTCTGGGGGCCGGGGAGAGGACGCGCAGGTGGGCCGGCAGGGGGGTGCTGGGCCTGCTCCAGGCAGAGCCGGGGGAGAGACCCAGCTCCAAATATTGCTGGAGCAGGACCCCAGCTCTGAATAGTAACTCGCTGCTTCCCATGGCGTCTGGCACACTTCCGGGTTCAGGGCGCGGGGCCCCTATAGGCGTGGGGCCCGATTCGGGGGAATCGGTCGAATCGGCCTAAGGCTGGCCCTGGCTGCAGAACTTCTGCATGCGCAAGGCCACCTTCCTGGAGCTCTGCAAGTGGCTTGTCCCTGCTCTCAGGCAACAGGACACTGGCATGAGACCCACCATCCCCCAGCAGAAGCACGTGGTGATCGCCCTCTGGAACCTTGCCTCACCGGACAGCTACTGCTCCAACAGGAACCAGTTTGGCATGGGGAAAGCCACAGTTGGGGCTGTGCTCATGCAAGTAGCCAAGGCCATCAACCTTATGCTGCTATGGAACGTTGTCACTCTGGGAAACATGGACAACATCTTTGATGGCTTTGCTGCCATGGGCTTCCCTAACTGTGTGGGGGGGGGGCCAAAGATGGCGCATACATCCCTGTCCTGGCCCCTGACCACTGTACCTCAGACTTTATCAACAGGAAGTGGTACTTCTCCATGGTGCTGCAGGCCCTTGTGCAACACAAGGGACGCTTCACTGACATCAACGTCAGATGGTTAGGAAAGGTGCAAAACTCCTGCCTCTTCTGAAAGATGCATGCCAGCACTTTTTTCCCCAACCGCACCATCAGAGTCAGGGCATGCCTGGGGTGGGAGGCAAAACCAGCTCTAAAGTGAGGAGCAGGTCCTAGCTGGTGGGCATGGTCGCCTGGCTGGCCTCCTCCTCTTCCTCATTGTCATCCTCCTCTGCCACCCCACCCTCCTGGAGGCTGATGCTGGGCATGTCCTGGCTGGACTCGATGATGGTGATGGGGGAGGTGACCAGCCCCCCACCCTCCCAGGGTGGTATCCAGCTGCTCATAATAGTGGCAGGTGTGTGCTGCTGTCCCAGAGCATCCTCTCTGTTCCCTGGCCTTGAGGTAGGCCTGCCGCGGCTCTTTGATTTTCATGTGGCACTGGTTCAGGGTCCTGGTGTGCCCTTTATTGGCCAGACTGGCAGCATTTCAGCCATAGATGCCCATGTTTCTTTTCCTGGAGGTTGGACTCCTCCCCACACCTCCATCAGGTCCAGGATCTCCGCACCAGTCCAGGCCAGAGCTCTCCTGTGACCCTGGGCAGTGGAGGCCATGGTAGCAGCGGAAGTGCTGGCAGCCATTGGAGGGTCTGAGGGAACATGGGGGTTGCTTATCTCTGCCTTGGGGTCTGGTCTCTCACACAGGGCTCGTGAAGCTGGCCACGTGCGAGAAGCCCTTCTCCTCTTGCTGGGACTTTGAGAGCTCTGCAGGAAGAAGGGAGCAATGGAGATGCCTGGTGTGGCCAGAATGATCACAGCTGCAGCGGCCAATTATTTCAAAATAGCAGCACCGGCATGTCCACACTACCATTATTTCAAAACAACTATTTCAAAATTAGCATTATTCCGGATGAAAAGCAGACGTACAGATTTTGAATTAAGTAGTCCATTATTTCGAAATAACAGGCTTGGTAGTGTGGACACTCCACTTATAAATTCGATTTTAGGGGGGTTATTTCAAAATAAAGTCCTAGTATAGACCAGGGCTTGAGGATTTGGGGTATTTTTGTTCTCCAACATTCCAAATATCATATCCATTACACCTGATGTGCTGCTTTAAACTTTGTGATGATTGTCCAAAGAATATCTTCTTAGCCATCTACTTCACTGAAAATTTTGAAAAGTATAACCACCAGCAAATACTCATAAAGAATACAAATAGCTGGTGTTAGTGGTTCATTGCCAAAAAATGTTTCCTTCTGGAAGTTTATTCAGAATGATAACATGGCTTATGCTAACCTGCTTTGAAGTCCAATATGTCATAGGATTATTTAAATACAGTCAGATTCTCGTAGATAGTCCCAGAATTGCAGGAGAGGACTAGTTCCGTATACGTATTATTATTATTAGAGATATTAAAAATCATTTCCCCCATTTACAAAGTTACCTGTAAGCTGTTAACAACATCCATACCAAAGGAGCACAACACTTATTCTCTCAATTGCATATGACACACAAACATTTGTTGTATGAAACATTTAGACAAAGTCCTAAACACTATGGCTATGTCTATACTGTGCTCTCTTGTGCAAGAAAATATGCAAATGAGGCAAAGTGGTGAATATCGCCGTGCCTCATTTGCATACTTAATGAGCCACCATTTTTGCGCAAAAAAACCATCTTGCTCGGGGGGGGGGTGGGATTGCGCAAAAAGGAGCAGTGTAGATGGCTCCTTTTTGCGCAAAAGCCCCTTGCGCAAAAATGGTGGTTCATTAAGTATGCAAATGAGGCATGGCAATATTCACCGCTTCGCCTCATTTACATATTTTCTTGCACAAGAGAGTGCAGCATAGATGTAGCCTATGGGAATTAAAGATCCATGGTACTATTTGAAAGAGATGGGGTTCTGAGAACATTAAGATAGAAAAATCTCATTGCCATAGAATAATGATCATTCCTGCACTATATATCAGTTGCTGTATCATGCTTTTTGGGTCTTTTTGCTTTGTCATGACTATGAGCAAAATGTGACGAACAGTTCCTGAAAAAAAACATGAAACAGCACTTATTGGGAATGCAGTTAAGACTTAAACTCTGCTAATTTATGGTTTGTTCTATTGCAAGATGATGACTCAATGAAAAAGGAAAAAAATGACCACCAAAAATTTGACTCAATGGATGTCTTCCAAATGAATAACAAGTAACACACTAACTACAAGCTAGGTTTCATTAATATAACAACAACAAAAAGGAAATTATGTAATTCATGTACATTTTTATTCAGCCCTCTTAATTCCATGAAAACAAAGCAAAAGGCAAGGCACTACTAACACGAAAACAACATTTACCATTTTCTCTATTCAAAGTTAATTATACTAGGTGGAATTTTCAAAAGTTTTAACTCTGCTCCCATTAAAACTAGTGGGAATTTACTCCATTGACTTCAAGCAGAACAGTGTAAGGCTAGTGCTCAAACTGGGTGCTTTTGAAAATCCCACCTAATATTACGTGCTTGCTCATTAAAAAATGGAACTAGACAATGGAAGTGAGGAAAGGATGCAGTGAAATGCTGCATGTAAAGATATGCAACACTCCATTTAAAAGGATTCAAGTATTAGTGGCACTACAGAAACTTTATAAAACCAAAATAATAATAAATAATAATTTGTGATTTTATAACATTTATTATCTGAGGATCTCAAGCATTTTGCAAATAGCAATCAAAATATCCCTGAGAAATACAACAAGAGTTATTAAAATCAACATTTGCCAAGTTACCACAAATATCTCCTATTGTAAGTACAGGTTGAATCTCTCTAGTCTGGCACACTTTGGTCCGGCAACATCTGTGGTCCGGCATGATTTGAGTTAGCTGGATGTCCACTTATCATGGGTGTGGCCAAGTTTCCCGCAGTCCCATAAAGTTTGTTTACAGCCACCAGTCCTGGCTCTCAGTGTTCTGTGCTGTTATTTAGCTTTAATTTACCCCTAAATGTCTGCTAAGAGCCCAGTAAGCAGTGGAAGAGTTAGTAATATTTCTAGACAATATTAATCTTCCATGGTCTGGCAAATTCTCTGGTTCAGCATTGATCAGGTCCCAAGAGTGCCAGACTAGAGAGGTTCAACCTGTATAACTGTGGGATCACAGATATTATGTACAGTAGCTACCAGGAAACATTAACTTTTTAATGACAATCACCTCAGGCTTTGAGTTTGCAAAGGTTTACACATGCACTCGCCTATAGGCACAATAAGCAGACCCACTGACTAGAACAGCAGTACTCACAGTGTGCAAAGTTAAGCACATGTATAAGTCTTTGCAGGCTTGCAGTCTTAGTTAGGTATTATCAAAAGCTACTGTGGGCCCAGGGGCAAGGTGTGGGGGGGCCCAGCTCTATGCCACCAGAAGACGTGGAGCCTCAGGTGAAAGGGGTGGGGCTGAGGGCAGTTAGTCCTTAGTGCTGCCCAAAGCATGGTACTGGGCCTTCTCCCTAGTCCTCAGAGCCACGTGGAGCAGCAGTCCCATAGCAATTTGAAAGGGGCCAGGGGCTCCGGCTGCCACTGCTACCACAGTAGAAGTGGCCGGGAACTCCAGGCCCCTTTGAAAAGCCAGGCCCCGGAGCAATTTCCCTCTTTGCCCGGCCCCTGATCAGAGGGCATTATATTCCATAATTTTCAGTGAGGACCGGCACCATGGAGAAGTTAAGAAAGACTGCCTAAACCCACATATCAAGTATATGAAAGAAATGGAAAGAGAATACATATGACTTCCAGATCTAGTGTAACATTTGCAAAAGCACTTACATGAGTTAGGATATTATGTCCCATTTTCAAAAATTGAATTAGGCACTTATGAAACTAAACCTTATTGAAAGGCAATAAGACTTAGGCAAAAGTCACTTTTGAGAATAAGATGTAGTCTCTTAAATTACTTAAATGCATTTGAAAATTTTACCCCTAGACTTTAAACAAAGAATACATTCTCTTCCAGAATTTGCTTCAATAGAAATTAGGAATTATTCTGATCTGTGGTGTTTCCTGCAGAATGGTGTCAAAGGTTAATCATATAGGTTTACATGTTATATTCATGCTGAAAAGTGTAAAAACTTATCTAAAAGATTTCTTGAAGTTTGGTACAAAAACTTAAATTTCCTTTCTGGTATGCACTCTTCTCAATTTGTGGCACAAAAATGGTTCCACACAATAGATCCTCAAAATAAATGCAGACACTGAAAAAGTCAGTTTAGCTCTGATGTAACATGGGAGATATTGAAGCAAAGTCATACGCATACCCCCATGACAAAATGCAGTACATTACTACAGAAAACTGAGATAAATTAATATAGCTTTAAGCAAAAGGCTGAGAAGTTGCTCTTAGCAAAAGTACACTCTCTGGCATAGCAAACTATACATGTATAAACATAAAGGGTGCATCTACACTGCACTGTTATTTCGAAATAACTAGTGTTATTTTGAAATAACAATGTGAGTGTCTACACAGCCATTCTTGTTATTTCGAAATAATTTCGGAAGAACGGATGGGTTATTCCGATATCTGTAAACCTCATTCTACGAGGAATAACACTTATTCCAAAACAGCTATTTCAAAATAAGGCGCATGTAGACGTTCTCTGACTGCTATTTCGAAATAGCCCCTCACCAGGGCCATTATAAGTTATTCCTCTCCAGTGCCTCCTGGGGCTTTAAATCAAGATAGCATGTCTACATTAGGGAAGCCTGCCTTGGGCTAATTTTGTGGCTTGCCTGCAGTATAGATGTGCTATTTCAAAATAAGCTATTTGGGTATGTCTACACTTGCCCCCTAGTTTGGACTAGGGAGGCAAATGAAGCATACCGAAGTTGCTAATGAAGCGCGGGATTTAAATATTCCATGCTTGATTAGCATATTCGCGGCCGGTCGCCATTTTAAAATGCCGGTCGCCCGATTTAACTTGCCGCGTGTAGACATTGCAGGAGGAGTAACAGTTAATTTGAGGGAAGGGTTTTGGATCGGACTACGCGTCTACACGCGGCAAGTTAAATCGGCGACCGGCATTTTAAAATGGCGACTGGCCGCGAATATGCTAATCAAGCGCGGAATATTTAAATCCCGCGCTTCATTAGCAACTTCGGTATGCTTCATGTGCCTCCCTAGTCCGAACTAGGGGGCAAGTGTAGACATACCCACTTCAGAATAACTATTCTGGAATAGCTTATTTCAAAATAGCTGTGCAGTGTAGACATACCCAAAGTGATCATTTGCAAATGACAGGGATGTTTGGGCTTAACCACAGGCTACAAGGTACTTGGCAAAACGTACTGTACACTTCTGCCTTCTAACGTACCTTATTACAAATTCTACCATATGAATTGTCCTGCAGGGCTCCACATCTCCCCTGGATCATGGTATTGGTAGGACTTTTTTGTTCTGAATTGGTTTTACCTTTTCAGTTAACCAACCTATGGTCGGTTGGTTACCACAGACATTTTTTCTTTCATGGAAAGCCTGAAGTTTTAGAGCTCAGGTTTACAATACTTGGTAGATGAAGTTAACACTTTCTGCCAATTTTCACTTTAAAGACCAGCATATGGCCATAGCTACTAAAAAAATGCCCATCCTGTATTATTTCTCCATAACACTACTATAACTAAAGGCCAACACCATAAAAACAATGACAATTCTATTGGGTAGGATTATCCCTCAATATCGGGTGGATAAATAGTGGCCTGTGGGCTGGATCCAGTCTACTAGGGTTAGCTCTTGCCTGCTCCCAACCGCTATACTTACCTGCATGGTGACTGCAGCTCCTATTGGTGGTGGTTTGCTGTTCCCGGCCAATAGGAACTGTGGGAAGTGGTGTCCAGATCCATGCCACTTCCTGACACTCCCATTTGCTTGGAACAGTGATCCAAAGCCATCAGGAACTGCAGTCACCAGTACCTGCAGCTGTGCATATAAATACAGCAACAGCGGTTTGCCAGGGGCTAACTCTGGTGAACCACCGCCATGTTATTGCCCACCCCTATCTAGGATCCACATGCAGAGGTTATGTATCACATACAAATCTTCTTCATTCTGGGTAATGTTGAGTCACTCTGCCATGGGTGGGGGATGAGGGCTAGAGCAACTGTGAAGGCAAATGGCATCCATGTGTTGACCACAGCCTACTGTGGATGTCCCAAAGTCATTCCACACAGACCATGCCACAAAGGAGAGAACACCTCTCCCAGAAAAAAATCTCTTTCAAATTTAATCCGAATGGTCCAGTTGTTGTCTATAGATATAAAAAAAAGAACCTAGCAGAGGTAAATTTTCAAAGTAGAGCATGTGAATTTAACTACACGACTTCCCATCACATTAAGAAGTAATTTGGATAAGATCCTTGCCTAACGCTTTGAAAAGTTACATTGTAGTGTAATAATTGTGCCCGTTTCATACAATACTTATGGAGCAAGCCGCATGGCTTTTTAAAGCTATATAGTTAGTGTCATGTGGTAAATTAGCAAGTTGCAGCTGGGCTCTGTTGGCCAGATCCTTAGCTGGTAAAAACCAGCATGGCTCCATTGACACCAGTAAAGCTACACTGATTGAAATCAACTGAGAATCTGTTCTTGAGTGTTTTTTATAATCAATAAAATAATAACACCACCAACACAGAGATCTTATACAGTGCTCTTCATCTTCGGATTTCACAGTGCTTTTACTACACAGGCCACTGTGCCCTATTTCAGATGAGACTCTGTGTGGGAAGAGACTTGCCCAAGTTTACCCAGCAGGTGATTGGGGAACTGAACCAATATAATAATCTCTTAATTGCCACCCCCAAAAAACCCCTGTATATGTCACAAATCACTATAGCATTTGCAGCAGGGCAAATGCATACACAACCCAGCTACTATAAATGATGTAGCATGAATGACTATAGTACAGCTAACTAGCTATTTTCAATCTGTCTCTTTCTGATTTATAATCTTCACAAATGCTGGCTATTGTTACTCCTCAGTATCTAGAACTAGGATACCTGCTACATTATACATTTCCATGAAAAAGGCTTCGGAAACAAATATAGAACATAACCGTATCTAGAGTGGGTTGTGAGAATAATTTAAAAAACTGCTAATAGCAGACATATCTCCTTTTAGCATTTTAATTCCATGCAGATGCAGTAGTACTGCACAATCACACAGCAAGCATCTGAAGAAGTGGGTTTTGCCCATGAAAGCTCTTGATACCATCTGCATGTTTTGTTGGTCTTTAAAGTGCTACTAGACTATCGGTTGTTCTTCCTACTGATCACGGTTTGCAATGTGAGTATTTTGGAAGGCTCTGTCCAGACTAGGATCAAAATCATGCTAATTCCAAATATATTTGGTCCTGGCTATTAACAGGGAATGAGTACTGTTTCCGTGACCAGCAGGAACAATTTATTTTTTCCTGAGACCTGTGCTAACTCCTGCAGTTGCTCCTGCGTGCAATCTACAGCATGGTTTTATATTCCTGGTTCTAAAAGTACTTACACAAATTATCCCAACCATGCTAATCAGGGAAACTGAGCAAGATATTAGTAAGAAAGAAAGGAATAATAAGTTAGTGGGGTCATCTAGGATTTTGTTCCAATTGTTTTAAGTCAGCAGTTGTACCCCACAATACTGTAACCAAATATTATTCCAGAACCTCTTTTTGCATTAAACCCAGTTTCTGGAATGTACTGAACAAATATTTTACAAAAGGGAAAGAGGTTTACTTTGGAGCAATGTTACTGTTGAATGATTTGTGGTGGTTGTAGCTGAATGGTGGAGCAGCCTTAATGGAGTGCTGTATTTTACAAAGGGTTCTACCAAGTACAGGAGTTAAACTTATTATGTGCAGAAACAGGAAAGTAATAATAATTATTATTTTGCCAATTAGATGAATAAATAGTTAATAGAATAAATCTGGTATACATCAGTTTATGTCAATGCCATTTCCTGCTGGATACCTGAGAAAGGAGCAGGCATTTCAGAGAAATCCATACTTAATAAGGCTATGCATTTATGAGGTTTCTTTTGTGTCACAAAGTCTGGGTTAGTCAATGAAGCTTTCAAACTATCTCACTTGAAAATTAGCACTTGGCAAGGTCCACTGACATCTGTTTGCCTCCACTTTATATAGCCCCCTTCTACATTCCCTGGAGGTATCACATACAAGCTGCCCTGCAGTACCACACTAGAGCAACTGCAGACAGAAGGGAATGTAGACGGACATGCAAAGTGTTTAAAATAGGAAACACAGGCTCTGTGCTGAGGGCTAACATAACAGGTGTCTATAGACTGGAAGCTTATATTAATGAGGCTTCTGTTACACATGTACTAGACTGCCGTCAGTCTTTTCAGAAGTAGATGGGTATTTTGGTGAAAGTCAGACAGAGTAACCTCATAGTAACCTCTAGTCTGGCTCACAGCCACTAGGGAGGATTCTGAAAGACTGTCCCTCAGTGCTGCATTGATTAGATTTCTTCCCATAATACTTCCAGTGTTTTTGCTCAGTAAACCTTACTTACAATTGCATCTAGAATAAAGGGTGATGGGGGGAATAAAAGCTGATCTCCTTGTGAAATGGGTTATAAAATTATCAAAGTTTTGAAAAGCAAATAATGCTTTCTGCTCTACTATGGACAGAAAATGAAAGCCTGTGAAAAACATGAGGGGGGTGGGGTGGAGCTAAAAATATAATCTCAACCCTAAGAAAAAAAGAGCAAAAAATAAATCCAGAATCAATACAATTTAACACACAAAACCCAGGAAATATGACAGTCAAAATCCCTTGAGCAATATTAACTTGGCCATATGCTGCTTAAGTAACATTTTCACATTCTGTTTTTGTTGATAAATGCTATTTTAGTACTTGGTTTCACATGCTATTTGTATTCATGAAAATATATTTAATACTTTTAATACTATACTTTGACTTTATGGTGCTATGGGAACCTTAGTATTGATTTTGTGACTTTAATGTGTTACAGTACCCCAACCTCAACATTGCTCCAACCGAAGATTTCTTAGGCTGGTGATGGGGAATAAAACAAACGAATATTTTTTGTTGTTTTTTTAAAATCTATGTTCACTCAAGAAAAGTAGGGATGGGAACATATGATTTACTAGAGTGGTGGTGGGGGTGGTGTTTGTTCTGCTGAGGATATTATCCCCAGTGTGTTTGGGGTACATACAAAAATCACAAATGCAGTTGCTATAAATTGTTTTCAAAGCCTTAAAGTGCACATATGCCAGGTGGAAGAGTCAGTCAACTTGCTAATGCTATGTTAGCTTGTCATGATAAAGAGATATATAAATGTAGAACTGCTTGATTACATTTCCATATTAATTTTCATATAAACCAGAGTTTGGCACTCCATAAAACACTGTTCTCTAAAAAAATAAAAATAATGTACAATGTGAATTTGTAGGTACCAGAAGTCAGCAAAAAGGTATGTCAGGCTGGCTGCATCCCTTTCTTATGCTACCTTTCTGTTTTGGGTTTTTTACAGCAAGCCAATATGAGTCTTCCATATGTGGCTGAGATTTTCTTCTCTATGCAGCAGTTTGGTTTACTGCAAAACCTGGGACTTGCATGACTCAGCTGTGGCCATGGGCAATTTTTGCTGAACAGAGGCCCTTATTTGTTAAAAGAAAAAAAATAGCTGGCAAAACAAGTGAAAAGTTGAGAGTTCTCAGACTACTAGATGATAAGAGGGGGACACCATAGCTTGAGTTAAATTATTGTCTATCCATTAATCAAAACTTTGAATAACACATAGCTGCTCTCTGTTACAAAAATTTACTGATTGTTAATTCCTAGAAGAAAAAGCAGGATCATAATGCAAATGAAATTGCTAGGCAGAGTTAAGGAAAAAGAATGAATAGATTGTAATGACAACAACTAGTTGCATTGGAGTTGAATGATGTACTAAGTAAACTATAAATCATATCTTAGGGTATGTCTGCACTATCCCCCTAGTTCGAACTAGGGAGGCTAATGTAGGCATTCGAAGTTGCAAATCAAGCCTGGGATTTAAATATCCCGCGCTAGATTTGCATCTTCCCGGCTGGTCGCCATTTTTGAAATTTACAAGTCCGGACTAACTGCCGCGTCTACACGCCGTAGGGACCTGGTATTTGAATTAAAGCCCCTAAATCGAACTACCTGTTAAACCTCCTTGCAGGAGGAATAACAGGTAGTTCGATTTAGGCTTTAATTCGAAATACCGGTCCCTGCTGCGTGTAGACGCGGGCAGTTAGTCCGGACTTGTAAATTAAAAAAAAAAAAAAAAAAAAAGGCGACCGGCCGAGAAGATGCAAATCAAGCGCGGGATATTTAAATCCTGGGCTTGATTTGCAACTTTGAATGCCTACATTAGCCTCCCTAGTTCGAAGTAGGGGGCTAGTGCAGACATACCCTTACTTGTAATGAGTTGGCAACAAAAAAACAAGGGGCATGCTGTACTAAAAGTACAAACAGTGAGTTTATATTTTCTTCTCTAATAAAATACAGATTTACAGTACAACATCTTTTGAATATATCATGCAGGGGTGGGCAATAAGACAGCCGTGGTTCACCAGGGTTAGTCCCTGGCAGGCCGCCACTGCTATATTTATCTTCACAGCCACAGGTACCGGTGATCACAGCTCCCATTGGCCATGGATCACTGTTCCTGGCCAAAAGGAGTGTCAGGAAGCAGTGCAGATCCAGACACCACTTCCCGCCGCTCTCATTGGCTTGGAACACTGATCCATGGCTGAGAGGAGCAGTGATGACTGGTACCTGGGACCATACAGGTAAATATATCGGTGGGGGCCTGACAGGAGCTATCCCTGGTGGCCAGATCTGGCCTGGGAGTCAGTATTTGACCCTCCCTGTTGTAATGCATCTCAACACATATCAGTTTGCTGACAATTCATTAGTCTTGTAATAGTATCTGGATACTAGGACACAATATTTAAAGGATCTATTAAAGTATTAAAAGTGTTTGCATATTTGGGACCAATGGAAGCAGGGGAGGGAGTTAACACCAAAAATATCAAATGCTCTGTTAAACAGTTACATAATTTGACATTATCTGTGAAATGGTGGCAATGATCTCTAACTTTTATGTTTATCTAGGGTTTCACACCATTCAAAATAGTTTAAATGCATGTATGTATGCCAAGAAGGGAATCCTAAGAAATCCATCTCTATCCAATAATAACAACAATAAAAAAAAAAGAATATTGACACTCAAAATCTAATGCAGATGATACTGCTAAATGTTATCAAGATTTACTTCTGGTACTGTATTCTTTTAATCTGTTTCAAAAACTGAACTGATTATTTCTGACACTTTGATGCTAAGTATGAGCAAGGATTGAAAGATGGCTAGTCACTTTGCATAAGCTTACAGTCCTACCCATTATTGGTCAAGCAAAGCCTGTTGAGTTTCTAAATACAGTACATATAAAAACAAAAGAGGGTGCTGTAAGCCAGTCTGCTTGTATCTTCATCTAGAATAAGATACAACCCTAAGAATAAAACATTTTTACTGAAAAATCCTAAAAAGCCAGGATAAAATAAAATTGAACATTTTTTCCAATAAAGAAAATAAACCAAACAGGATTACATTTTTCTCTGCACAGATTATTTTAAGATTTTGCACATTCCTCGAGACCTCTGATTAATTGCAGTTGCAATAAAGCTTTAGAAATGTACTATACTTTAAAAAGAGCAACATTGAAAAAATAGCACCTCTGAACATTTCAAAGGTCATTTAACCTACTGAGTACCATAGCCCTCTTACCCCCAACACCATCCTTTCAGAGAGAGCTCAGAATGAACATTTGGAGTTCTGCACAATAATTGACTGTCCACTGCCACTGATGCATGCAACTCATGGAACTTGTATGACTAATTCCTAAACACATACTAAAACATACCTCATTAAGAGCTTGGCACTTTCTCTTACAACACAAACATGTACGTCTGATGAACAATAAAGATACATTGCTGGCAATGACTCTAGAGTGAAATACAAATTAATTTATAAGCATCATAATCTCTGAAAAGTTTCTGAAAACCTGCTCACATATATATACAAAAATGAAACATTCTTTCAGAGATGGTGTCAGTAAAAACTTGCAGGGAAACTAAATGACAGTTTTACAGATTTCTCTCCTGCCCGCCAATATGGAAAATTACAGTCTTTCCGTCATTTTGGGCAGAACACTGATCCAAATTCTCTTCTTAGAATTACTGGGCAGATAGGATAGTCAATGGAAAGACTTCTTAGGTCTAGAGATGGAAGAACTAGATTGTCTGATTTCAAAAGCATTCAGACATGATTGGTTTTGTAAATTCAACTCAAGTGCTACTGGCTTCACGTCCTGCACAGGAGACAATTATGGAAGATGTAGCTGAAAAACAAATGTACAGAGCCATGAAACATGATCTGGGTGAAGCGAGAGAAAAATTTGAATGAAAAAAATAGTCATTTCTATAAAAATCTTTACAGTTCTCTTTGCATGAAATTGCCTTACAATTGTATTGAGGAAAATCCCCATGGACTATAATCTCTATGATGAGTGTAGAAAAACTGTACAGTGCTAATGTTAAATAAGCAAATGAGAGAAGGTTAAAGATTTTAAAGATTACTGCATCTAATTTGTTATTATTTGTTTGTATAGCCCCTATCAGGATCAGGCCCCTTTGTGATATGCACTGTAGAAACACACAGACAGACATGGGTCCCTGATGTGAAGATTTTTCAATCTAATTTGAAATAAGGTGAACCAAATCCCAAATTGTGCAAATGGCAAGACATATGGCAAGACACATATGAGTATTGCACTGAACTCAATAGAACACCTTGGCCTGGTCTACACCAGGGAGTTATTTTGAAATAACAATCGGAGTGTTCATACTACCAAGCCCATTATTTTGAAATAATGGGCTGGTTATTTCAGAATAATAACTCCTGGATTCCATGAGGAATAACACTTATTTTGAAATAGTTATTTCGAAATAGCCGCTGTATGGACACTCCACTGCTGCCATTTTGAAATAACTCCCCAGAGTCATTCAAAAGTAATTACTCCCCAGTGCTTCCTGGGGCTCTAAGTCGAGGTAGTGTGTCCACATTAAGGGAACCTGCCGTGGACTAATTCCGAGGCTTCCCTGTAGTATGGACTCGCTATTCCAAAATAGTTATTTTGGGAGTTATTATTTTGAAATAAGTTATTTGAAATAATTTCTTAGTGTAGACATGCCCCTTGTGTGAATAAAGTTAAGCAGGGGCATAAGTGACAAGTGAGCATAACAAACAACAGAGAGGAAGGGGGAAGGGAGGTAATGAGAAGAAGATCTCATAGGGTGTGTCTAGACTACATGGCTCCATCGATGGAGACATGTAGATGAGTTTACTAGACATAGCAAAATGAAGCGGCGATTTAAATAATCGCCGCTTCATTTACATAAGAATGGCCGCCATGCTGTGCCGATCAGCTGAATGTCGACACAGTGCGGTAGTCTAGATGGGGATCAGCCAACTCCAGAACCCTTTGTCATCAGATCCTGTAAGCCTCGTTTCACAGCGCGGTGGCCATTTTGATGTAAATGAAGCGGCGATTATTTAAATCGCCGCTTCATTTTGCTATCTCTAATAAACTCATCTAAATGGCTCTGTCGACTGAGCCATGTAGTCTAGACACACCCACAGATACAAAGATACCTTATTGCCAGGGCTCGCCGAACCGTGGCGAGCCCCGCTCGCCAGCCGCGCTGTCCAGCCCGAACCCGGCTCTTCCGGGTTACAATCTACTTGCCACGGGCGAGTAGATTGTATAATTTGTTGAGCCCTGTTTATTGCATAACTTGTGGGTTCTAAACAATTGAAAAGTTCTTTTTTTTTCTTTATAAATGATGAAAATCAGCCCTGACTGACTGTTGTTCAGCATAGACATCATTGGCAAACTGATTTCTTGTACATATTACAGCAAAAGTGGTTCTTGAACAGGGATTTAAAGTAAAAGAAAATAATGGATTTATAGATTTCTTTAGGGTGTGTGCACAGTTTACGTTTGGTATCTCCTTCTTCCAACCTAGGTTTTAGGGGAACTTCTATTTATAACACACTAACCATTTTCTCCTTTTACTGCAATCGCCCCGCATTTTAAAAAATTAATAATCCTTAGGGAAAATATGTTTTTAATTTTACAGAATATTAAGGTTCACCTGCTTGAACTAATTTTTCAAACACAATACATTATTTAAAAGTTTTTCATCCCTAGTTAGGATGGCGTGTCTATCTCCTCTCCTGGATAGCCAGATCAGATATTGTATTGGTAATATACTTGGTCTTAGCAAAAAAAATGAAGAGCAGTAATAACAGTTTAGTTTTATATACAGAGTACAAAGTTTTTTTAATAGCATGAGCAGCATGCTAGACATTTAACAGATAAGTAAAACAAACAAGGGTATGGTAATTTCCCAGAAGAATTTACAGTCTAAAGTTTCATGACTGCAGGGTGCTCTTTGTGGGTGGATCTCTTCAACAGATCACTGTGCAGATGCTTACTGGAGCTTACTGGATGATCAGTACCTACATAGGCTGTCTAGTGGCAACATGTCATTGCCTCTTACTGTCCCATGCTTGTGTCAAAATCTATATCTCTTTTTGATTTACCTATTGTGGCAGGGTAAGAGAGTTTCCTAAGTGAACGCTCAACTTTGAGCAAATTAGGGTAGAAATGACAACAAAGACAATATTTAAAGAAACACTGTTTCACTGTAAAAACGAGTAGTCCTGTGGCACCTTAGAGATGGTAGATTGTTGTTCTTTGGAGTATGGTGCTACTTGATATGCTAGGCACTTAAATATGATCCTAACCAGCCTCTGATGTCAATATCTCATTAAAACAAATGAGCGATGTAGTTCACATCTTTAATAATCATACTTTGCACAGTTGAAACATCTTCTGTTAAGGATCTCAAAGTAATTTATGAACTCTGCTTGGCAATTGCTTAAAGTTTGGCAGAGAGTCAGGAACTGAATATGAGTCCCCTAACTGCCTGGTTCTTATCTATATGAACAATTTTCTGAAAGGGTATGGCAGATCTCATGGCAGCAAGAGCAGCCCTGGCAAGTTGTCTTTTCAGTGGAGACCACTATAAATAATAAATAGTAAATAAACAAATAAGCAAGCAAGCAAGCAATTTAATTTTCCTAAATGAAAGCTTGGTATCTTTATGGGGAAAAACCCTGTGCATACTTTTTTTCCAGGGAAATCTTACAATCACAAAGTTGCAAGTTTTGTGCCACTCCTCCCTCAGGAAACTGTTGGCCCCCTGTACAGGTCAATCTGCTTCATTTAGTAAATTTACTCCTTGTTACGTTATTCCAAACCTTGCTAGTAGCTCTGAGTCTTTATTGTGTGTATTCAAGAGAGAGAAAGAGAAAGAGTGATCCCTAAAGAACTAGTTTAATGTGCTTTATTTTATTACTGTACATACAATGTTCTAAGGTGTTTGGCACGCAGAGCTGCTACATAAAAATGATTGAGTGAATCCACTTTAAAAAAAGAAGTACTGTACTGATACTGGGAGTAACTAGCTACTATTATGAACATATGGCACAATTTTAAAAAGCTTTGTATCAACATCCTACTGTGCATGTAAAGCATCCCTCACCATCCCCCTCTTATCCACATACACGCAAAAGAAGCTTTTTAATAGCTTATAAAGGAAGCAAATAAATGCCATTAAATTGATTCTTCACTGGTCTCCAAACACTCTAAATGCTGTGTCGATAAGGTAATAATAACACTTTCTTACAATCCCTTTTAATTTCTGTTTTGCGTTTTTAGAACATGACTTTAAAAGACAAATGCTAGCAACAAACTCAAACTGCACTAGTTTTTTTAAACATTATATATAGAATTCCATAAATATCATACACACCCACCTGGATATTGCTCTATAAAAAAAAAAAAGCTCAATTTGGGGATTCTGATTTTTAAAAATCTTAGTCTGTGGATCGAGTCCTGAATATTATAGAAGCTGCAAGTAATATTCAGAATAAATGACATAATTTGGTGGCCTTGTGCAATGTAAGCAGGTTTTGATTCAGAGCTGGGATAGAGGCTACAGCTACAGGGAGACCCTGCCAGCAGCACATTTGTGCCAACAGAAAAGAACAGTTGATGGCGTCTACCCAAGGTCAGCTCCTCGAGTTCGGGAGCTGGTCTTCTTCCAGATACTGTAAAGTCGCTTGTTTAAATGCAGCCAGTCGGCAACAATTAAGCATCTAAAAAAACATGCAGATTTTGTATTCCTATTGAAATCTCTTCCATGCCATGCTGTTTATTTTCTATTTCTCACAGTCTTCTTTTATCCAACAATCAGCTACAAAATGGCGGTGAGAGGAAGGCAGACATTTTGTAACTGTCACATTAAAAGCTAAATAGAACAACCAAAATGCACTGAAAGAAAACAACCAATCCGAGGAGCCAAAAAGGAGATTGTGATAGGAAATATTAAGACTTTGAAAAAAGTTTTTACATTGTTTTTTGGCAAATTTTTAAAACAAACCTTAAGTAAAGAAACCAAAGCAATTATGCCCTTTACCTCCACCAAAACACCCTTCCCCATCTCAGGCACAGTATAGTCTGAATTCCCCTCCTTGTACATTTTTGTTACATGAATTCTGTTCTCTACCTGTCTTAGCCATTTCCAGCTGCAATTCTAGTGTGTGCCATATGGGTTCTGGACCACCCATTGATAGTGACTCAGTCACTATAATCTTAACCACATTATTCCCTTGCAAGTCCAGACTAATGTTTTCTATTACACCTCCAGGATCTTTACATTTTTCAGCACAGCTTTTAAAATACTTTCACCATACTGGCAAATGTATTTTTGAACAATGGAACCCCTCTCAATACATGCTGATACTTCTACATCTGAACTAAACTATCTTATGGGTAATGAGCCTGCACAACAAAAACAATGAGTATCATAGCTCTTGAAAGCATAAAAATCTACAAGCCAGGAAACACTTTTATTGTCTGGAACTTTGTAACTACCAGATTTTTGACTAGAGTTAATATGTACAGCAATTGATAAATCCAAAAGAGCAAATATGCTAATCTTTAGGAAACCTAGCAAAACACATGCTATTTATTAAAGATTTATGTACCTGCCAAATTTCAGATTCAAGGTCAGTCATTTTTGCATTATTCACTTAGGGAAAAGGGCACTTTTTTTTTAAACTGAGAAAACTGTTTTTGTCACTCTCCTCTAAATCACAAAAATGGAAGAGATTTTACTGAGACCCACTTAATTATACAGGATGACAACATGATTGGATTAATATTATTTAGGTAAGTGTATCTTAACATTTAAAAAACAATAACATCATACATTTTGTGGAAAAGACCTTTTGGATAATTATTTTTGAAAGCTTCTAGTTGCTAGTGATTTAGCATTTCATAAATAAAATTCTAAAGTCTTTTTTAAAACTTCCTGGACAGTTAAGCAGTGACTCATGTACGGTGTACAGGTCTTGAATTCAGAGGTCAGTGGGCCAAACCAACAGAGTTCTGCACTCGCTCCCTTCTCCTACAAAACTGAAATAGGCACACTAAAATCTGGTGATATGAGCTGGGATTAGCAGACAGGAAATTCATCTCTAAGAGCCTGTGTCTGAAACATGAACAGGCAAAGAGAACTAGCTGCATGGGAAAGTGACTGGTCCAAAAGAACCAAAATTGGATACCTGTCCCTGGAGCATGAATGGCAGGTAGGGTTGCCAGGTGTCGGATATTGACCCGGACAATCCGGTATTTTCACCTCTTGTCCGGTAAAAAAATTCAAAAAATAATGGACACCTAAAATGTCTGGTATTTTCTGATTTTTTCCCGGCCAGGAGGTGAAAATCCTGGGTGCTTACCAGGTTCCGCAGGGAGCTGTCCGGCCCAGAGCAGGGAGACAAGATGGCCGGCAGCCTGTTAGGGCCAAAAAGCCTCAAAAGCGTTTCTTAAAGGGGCCATGCTGTTTAAAAAAATAATAATAATTTTTTTTTTTTTTGCTTAACAACTCTCGGGATCTTTTTTTTCCTCAACAACTTTGGTCTCCCCCCCTTTTTTTTTTCAACAGATTTTTTTCCCCAGTGGTTTTTTTTTTTGGGAGGGAGTGTTCAGTATTTTTGGTTAAACCATCTGGCAACCCTAGTGGCAGGAAAAATGTCAGGTATTTAAAAAGAGTGGCCTGCACTGCCAAATTTGAGACCATGTCTCCAAAAGGCAACGGGAAGGAGAAGTTTGATGAATTACTGTGGTTGACTGAGCAGGAAGAACCCAACTCTGGAACGCTGACCCCAAAAGAGGGAAGGAGAAGACATTTGGACTTAGAACAGTTAAATTTATTCATATACATACACTTATCAATAACCTGGCATGCCCCTGTAGTGAAAAATTTCCAGGTTGTATATTGAAATTTTCCTAATAGGTTCAGGAGGCGTAGGAGTTTTTAATGTGTCAGACTGCAGCTAGCCCCATGCTGGCGCACAAAGGAAGAAGAGGTGAAGTGCCATCGTAGTTCAAACTGCCAATGGAGAGAAGTCTATCAAGCATGAGCATACGGTGCACCTTGTTAATGTATGGAAGAGCTCCCGCTCCAAACTGTGCTCCACTAGGGCCCCCTGAGGAATGCTTCTGAAGAGTCCAGCTGCTGTGCAACCCCTAATCACTCCAGCACGGACTGTAGCTTAAAATACAATATAACCCTCTGTGTTTTATAAGAGATGTTTTCCCCTGTGACATTTACTTTGCAATGGTCTGTTTATCTCTCCAGTGGTGCTAGCAAGCTGTAGGAATGCTATGACAACAGGTGGGGCAACTCTTTCAGAACTTGAACTGTGCTGCCAAGATCAGGATGCCTGCCAAGCTTAACACACATACTGCACATTCAAAGGTTATGAACCATCTCTAAACCCACTGATTTAAAAACTAGGTTAATTTCAGCCATGCTTTGCTTTTGCTACAAAAATCACAAATTCTGAAAAGCTGGTGGGTTCCAAGCTTTGTTAAAAACTTGAAACTGGATCGAGGTTCATGAACAAGTTCACTAAGCACCATGAACTTCTGAGAGAAGCTAGCCCCAATTTGAGTTGGGGGGTTGGGGTGGGGGGGATTCTCAGTATACTTAAGGTTTCACAGTGAAAGTGTGGGAAACTCGTGATTTTACATGTTTTCCTTGCGAAGTCCAATGAAGTTCAGTGGTTTCAATGGTTTTTCACAAAGAATTGATAGGTTCTTTGAACTTAAAACTCAGGCAAAATGCAGCAGCTGCACACTCACATAGAACAAGATGGGGGGAGAAGAGGAAGTGTGTACATGTGCTTGAGAATGGAATCTCTTGTCTTTCACCAGCTGACCTTTTTAAAGACATAAATCTAAATACCCTACTGCTCATTTTTGTTCTTAAATCTACAATATTTAAGGAGATATGTAATTGGCACAGTTTATCTTCCCTTTTCATTTACCTGTGTTAGATAAGCAGAGCTCAGGTGAATAGCTCATGCAGTAAACACTACCTCATATCTATATTAGTAAGGCCACTTCTCCGCTTGCAGCACCGGAGAGCTATCTTCTGGCATTTGATTTAGCAGGTCTAGTAAAGACTCACTGAATTGAACACTGAGGGACTCCCCGGTTGGCGCTGGTACTTCGCACAGTCTGAGTCGTAAGGGAAGCATTTGCTCCCATAGCCTTCCATTGTGAAGATGGTGCCAAGCTTGGCTGAAGGTATGTTGACTCCAGCTATGTTATTTATGTAGCTGACGTTGTGTACCTTAAGCTGACCTTCCAGGTGTAGTACAGACCTGGCATAACTGTTGCATAATCCTCCCCTACACAGGCAAAGTTGGCTCAAGGGGCTCATAGGCACCACCTTTTCCAATTCTTTGGATTCCATAACTGTCTCAGCCTCTCTCAGCCTTTTTTTTTTCTATAGAGTCAGTTGCTAGCCCTTTAAAATGTGGAGTTGGCTTTAGAAATAAAAACATTACAATTAAAGCTTGTATTTTCCTTAAAACTGCATGTTATTCAGTCTCTACTGCAGCTTCCCATGACACCAAAGGCTGGCAGTTCTTCAAAGTTTTTGTGAGGGGGACACTACATCAGTTCACAACTGTGTGTGTGAGGGAGGTTTGAGGGAATTACCTGAACTGTTTCCTTTTCATCACTGTCAACCAGCTGCTTCACCTAATCTGCTGACTAGCTTAAGTCTTCTGGTCAGAAGAAGGGGCAGGCAGGAGAGGAGAGTTATCTAAAATGCAAAGGACTTAATGATTTTCACCTGAGGAAGGGGGGTTTGCCCATGAAAGCTCATGATACTATCGCTTATATATTCTGAAGAGTTTGGTTTTTTGTGGATTTGTTTGTGCAAATAAAGTCATACTTCAGGATTACCTATAGGTACCAAATTTTGCATAAACAGTCCTGCCACTTAAATTAGCAGAAAGCACTATTTTTTACACCGGAAGATGCTGAGTGAAAGGTTTAAATAATTATTTTTATTTGTCATCAAAAAAGTCACAACTATTATGATTAAAGTTCATAAAAAATATTTGCTAACAAAATTAAAATCGAGTCACCTATTCAATTGTCATTTTAGTGCAAAGAAAATGTTTACTGTTAGAAATCACAAAATAATTCAAATTAGTTACGGAAAGAGTAATGGAAGCTTTAAGAGTTTCTGATTCAATTTACGGTGTGTGGTAATTATTCAATAAAATGAATAATGTTTGAAGTTGAAATCCTACAAATTTAAAACTGTTCTTTTACTTCCCTTTTGAGAGCACATTAATTAAAAATTCTATTACATACATTTAATTTCTTGAACTGTCCTACAAGTGTAATATACACAAAATGACTTTGCCTGGTCAACAATGAGCCTCATCTGCTAGTATATATATATTTGTTAGTCTCTAAGGTGCTATAGGACTACTTGTTTTTTTTTAAAGGACTTTAGCATTGCTATGCTTGTATGGTAATCAATAGTGTGACACAGACTTCTGTAGTTTGGTTAAGTTATTTATTGTGTCTGCTTTGTTTTCTCCCCATTTTAAAATGGGGATAATAATATTATGCCTTTTTGGGGTTTTGGAACAATTAATTACTTAATACTTGAGAAAAGGGATATATGGGTAATATCAGAAAGATGTGGAGGGCCTTGGATTAGCATGGAACATTGATGGAAGCAAGGGGGAGAATGGAGAAAATAAAGACTAATACAAGGAAAAAAGAAGAAATGGACTAAGGGAGGCAAAACAATATGGGAGAAGACAAATAAGACAACATAAATATGAAAGGAAAATGAGAGGATTGAACTTGGAAGAAAGAAGAGAATAAAGTATAGAAAAGAGTAAAGAAAGAAAATGGTTTAAACATGAACTTGGAATGTCAGAAAGTGGGGACAAAATCAAGAAAGATAAATTATATGTTAATCATTTTTTTGTTTACTGAACTTCCCTGGCAAATAGTCTGTACTTTTAAATGTGGTAGAATGGGATGGGAGCGCTATTTTGATGTAATTTATATTAGCAGCTACTCTGGATTGTGGGATCACTGGAAGAAGAAAGAAAATAAGCTACAATTTGGTACCATGCTTATGACCATTGGACTTCTGATTTTGGGGAAGTGTTTTTAAATGCTGGAAATTATGTGCAGATCCCAATATAGAAAACTGGTTTCCAATTCTTCTGTAGTATAAGCAGACTGAATAATAACTCATGTATATAAAAGAGCCGTTAGTCTAGTAGCAGATCCTGAAGAATGATTTCAATGATTCTTCCCAGAATTCTGAGATCAGCTGTGTGCCTAAGGTTGCAATCACTGCATCTGGCTAAGTTTGGGGAAAGAGCAGTGGGAAATGTCTTGCAGGCATATATATGGCTACCCTCATTATTGCTTATTTCTATACCCAGCCTCAGAAGAACTAAAGTTATTTGAGCCATGATGTGGCTTGCTAATGAAAGAGTTCAATAGCCACATATATGCCCAGAAATTCAAATGCTGCTACTGGTAATACAAAATTGCTGTGATTTCCATGATGAACTGGGATATATGAACTGGGATGAAACTGGGCTTGTAAACACTATCTGAAATAAAAAGGTCAGCATCACTACCCCAAAATGTTTCTTAGTTATTTTCAAAAGTATTAGAGTTACCATAACAACCCAATGTATCTTTTCATATAAATTCCTTTTCTCTTCATCATTTATGTAAGCACAGTTGCCTTGGCAACTAAAAGAATTGTTTTAATAAAGAAACATCTTTTTTTTCAAACTGCATGCTCCTGTTTCACTGAGAGACGGTTCATCTCAACCCTCTCTTTTCACTCCCCAAGACATGCAACAATGGAAGAAAAGAAAAGCTGAGAATAATGAAGGAAGAGACCCTGTATCACCTCTTCCCCGCAATAAAACTCCTTTCGTAGACATATGTGGTCAAAATCTATAACAATGTGCAACTGCGTGCTCATATGCATACTGTATAGGTAATGCCACTAAATACTTGTTCATGCATCTCCATACTGACTGTGCTCTGCTATTGCTTCAGTATGGGAATCTACCCTCAGGATCTGGGATAGTGAATACTGAGCGTTTAATGGTGCCAAATCTATGTTGAAAAATCTGCATTACAGTGTGACCATGAGGCTCTCAACTGTTTTATAATGGATACATAAGATGCCACAAATGCTAAAATTCAATCCATGATTTTGACATTTATAACACCCTCCTCCCCATCTGTGATATATATCTTCTCTTCACAGGGGTGAATTACCCGTAGAGTGTAACACCTGTCTCTTATTTTACTTGATATTTTTCTTCCTTTGCACTTTAAATTTAGGGCTAGATTGTACTCTATCCTACTGCATGTTGAAGGGGGATATCTATCCAACTCAGCTTAGGTAGAACAGAGGAGAGAGAAGTGTGAAAGCTGTTAAATATATTTCACGTCTCCTCCACCCTTTGCTACCCCCTCACTCCCAAATAGCCAAATGACTCCCTTCTAAGTGAAGTAGTATGAAATATAGTTGAGCCCTAAATTTAGAGTGTGAAGGGAGAAAAAATTCAACTAAAGTAAGATACAGGTTTCTCTCTCTGGGTGAAATTCGCCCCTGTTTGCAGAAGGCCTATGTACATCTTAAGTCTTATTTTCAGGGCTTGCATAGGATCTAATTTGATCATAAGTATGGCAAAGGCAATGTGTTGGCCTTCTGCACAGAGATGAATGTTACGCGAAATTGGTACAGTCTAAGGATCTGAGCACCATTTCCAATCCTGCTGTGACAATGATTTATTTTTGTGTCCCTTGGCAAATCACCTAAAACAATTTGTCTCTGTTTCTTAATATGTAAAATGAACATCACAATGTTACCTGCAGTATGTTCTGTGGATGTTCAGATGACACATTTATAAATGTTAAGTGTTGCTGTAGCCATGAACTCCCAGGATATTAGAGAACAAAGGTGGGTGAGATAATATATTTTATTGGACCAACTTCTGTTGGGGGAGAAAGTGAGGCTTTCAAATTTATACAAGAGCTCTTCTTCAGATCTGTGAAACTTACTCAAGTCCCTTGAAATAAGTATTAACTATGTATGCTAAACAATCTCTTCCACCTTGTATTTAGCTGTGAAACTTTGAGTAAACATCCCAGACCTGAGGAAGAAGAGCTCTGTGTAAGTTTGAAAGCTTGTTTCCATCACCAACAGAAGATGGCCCAATAAAAGATATTATCTCATTCACCCTGTCTCTCTAAGGAGGTGCTCAGACATTACAGTGATGGGAACTACACAATCACCTATGCAGATAAGGTTAGTTGGCCAAATAGTTTAAATTTGAAAAGAGTTTTAAAGATGAAATATTCAGTAAGTGCTACGAGTCAAATCTTCCAAACAGACATTTAAATGAATGTTGACTTCACTAGGATTTCTCAGCTGAGTCAATTTATGTGCATCTTTGTAGGATCCTTATGTTGTACGTAGTTGTTATGCTGTAGCTCAGTCTTGGTTACAAAGATGAGGGGCTATGCTGATGAATATAAATGTATAGGGAGCTGGGAGGAATTACTGTTTAGGAAAGATTAGAAATAACTAAATATACACATGCTTTGGTTTAAAGATATCATTGGGAAATGAAGTGGCATAGTAAATCTTCAGATATTTGAAGGCTGTAAACTTCAGCATGGGGCATGTAAAACAGACTGGCAGGGACATACTAGACTAATACTTTTGGAACTTAAAAGATTCTCAAATCACTAGAAACCCATCAACTCCGGATCTGCAACAAAACTTTTGTAATTGTTTCTCTATAAAGAGCTAGTTTTAAGAGAGCTGCCACTATCCTATAATTATTAAGAGAGGCTATTGAGATGGTATTGACAGGCAACTACTTTTGCTGTCATATATACTCTGGAATCTGTATTTCCACTCCAACTCATATTATGAAGTGGGTTTTATCCACAAAAGCTCATCATATAATACAGGATGAACCTCTCTAGTCCAGCATTCTCTGGTCAGCAACATCCATGGTCCTGTATGATTTTAGTTAGCAAGATGTCCACTTCTCATGAGTGTGGCCAAGTTTCCCGTGGTCCTGTAAAGTTTGTTTACAGCCACCAGTCCTGGAGCTCAGTGTTTTGTGCTGTTATTTAGCTCTTATTTACCCCTAAATGTCCTCTAAGAGCCCAGTAAGCAGTGGAAGTGTTGGCAATGCTGCTAGACAACACTGACCTCCTGTGATTTGGCAATTTTCTGATTCGGCACCGATCAGGTCCCGAGGGTGCCAAACGAGAGAGGTTCAATCTGTATATTTGTTGGTCTCTAAGGTGCCATAGGACTGCTCATTGTTTCTGTTGAGATGGGTTATTCATACATAGTGAAATTCAGGAATCAAAAGAAGACATATGTAGCTTGACTTTTTCCATAACTGGCTTCTATAATTAGGTAGTCAGCATCAACAGCTATCTATAGACTTACTACAGGCGGTCCCGAATACAGTATAACAGTAGCAATATTGATTATTTTCATCAATGGAATTCTAGATTGATATGTATGGAATGAACAGTTCAAATTTATGGTATGGCAGTAGTTGTCTGGAATCTGCTTCTCCGCAAGGAAACAACAATATAGAAAAAATGTCAATGGCTCGAAGCATAATGGTTCAGGGCTTGTCTTCCATGCAATACATTGCTTGAGGTACCACCTTGTCTCTAGTTAACTAAAACACTCTATGCAGCTGAAGTGCCATGGCTGCTCATATTCCAGCTAGAGCAGCCAAACAACTTTGGATCCACATAGGGTGTGTCTACACTAGAGCTGAAGGGTGTGATTTCTAGATTGAGCGCACATACCCACACAAGCTCTGATCAAGCTAAGACAGTAATGCAAGTAAAATGGTAGCCAGGGCAGCAGAGGAGGCTAGTTGCCATGTGTACAGTACTGCCTGAGACCTTCGCTATGTGCTCAGCTGACTAGCTCATCCTGGTGCTTTTGCCACTGTGACTTCACTTCTGTTTTTAAGGCACTAGCGCAGTCAGAGCTAGTGGTGGTGTACCTGCGCAAGTGGGAAATTACACCTCCCAGCTCCAGTGCAGACATACCACAGAGTTTAAGTTTGTGGCTGATAAACTGTGCTGCAAACAAACTTGAACCTATAGTCTATAAACAAACTTGACACTGGGGCCTGTTGCTGCAACTTTACAGTATTACTAGCTTCAGCAGGACTTGAATTTCAGCCCCTACCCTCTTACGGGCCATTTGGCTTTAATTAAAATTAAATCCAACTCAACCTGGAGATATCTGTGTGAGGACAGGGATTGAGTTGGGGCAACTCTTGAGCTATAATTTGAGCTAACACACTAGTGAAGATAAGCCATTATAATGCATCCACACATGTTTTATGAGGTTTTAAATTTTCCTTTTCCCCCCATAAAGTATTTATTTTCAGAACTACTTTTGCTAATACATAATCAACAGTGTGCGTCTCATTTTACATGAAAGGTAAAGCTATTTTGAAACCAACTTTGCATAAATGTATCTATATATTTTTATGTTCCTAAAAAGTTTCTTCTGACACAATTTCTTTCTCAACAGGAATCGTATACAGATTATTTAGATTAGAGTTTTAAAAAAATCCTATTTATAAGTGGGTTTTGGAAGCACAGATTTAGCTTTTCACTTCTATACCACAGTAAAAGGTTTAATTTCACATCTAAATGGGAGTTTGCCTTTAATAAGGAAGCACTCAAGCAAGCCAACAATAATGAAGATAAATGAAGGCCATTCTTTTGCCTTTTGTCAATATTTTTATAATGAGAGATCAAACAAAATATTTTTAAGGTTTTTATTTTTCTCTCACCTTTGTAAATCATAAATACTTTGGTATATTTCATTTCAAAATGAATTCCCAGTGGACTCATCTAAAATGGTAAAATAAAAAAACCCCACTAAAATCAACAACTCCAAACTCTTTGCTGTATCTTACATGGAAAAGTACACAACTGCTACTTTGCTACTTTCCTCCTTCCCTGTTTTCTAACCGACCCTCTTTCCCTGTAAACTAAACACACTGAGGTGTCTGCCTGAAAGAGGTCAGGTCTACACTGGGGGAGAATTTCGAATTAAGATCTGTAACTTCAACTACGTCAATTGCGTAGCTGAAGTCGACGTACCTTGATTTGAATGTTGGGAGGTTGACAGGAGAAACACTCCCTTTGATGTCTCTTAGGCTATGTCTGCACTGCCGAGAAAAGTCGGAAAAAGATACGCAAATTGCAAACCACAATTTGCATATCTTTTTCCACTTTTTTTCCAAAAGAGGCTTTTCCGAAATTTGGCCTGTCTACATGGGGCCACATTTCAGAAAAAACTCCTCTTTTGGAACATCCCTTATTCCGCTCACTGAGAGGAACACAGGGATGCCGAAATAACATGTCCGCTTTTTCGGAAACTTCTGAAAAAGCAGACGCGTTCCTTGGATGCGGCACAGCTTTTCCGGGATACGTCTGGTACCCAGAAAAGCTCTGCAGCCTAGACATAGCCTTACTCCTTGCAAGGAGTAGGAGTACTAGCACTGATGGGGGGGTGCCCTCAGAGTTTGATTTAGAGGGTCCTGACTAGACTTGCTAAATTGAACGCCAGAAGATTGTCCTGCGGAGCATTGATCCACCAGTAAGTATAGGCATGGCCTCAGAAATACTTCATGTTCCCTCTTGAATTAAAGTTAATTTCTGTGACTTAAAAATACTTGAAGCAACATATACATTTCAATTAAAATGAAAGATGTCATAAGCTATTTATTTGTTATCTGGAACAGGACCCAAATATTTTCTATGCTGCACAAATTTAGCTGGCATTACACCTGTGAAAAAAGGCAGCGAATTCATCTCCAAAACATGAACTCAGTACTTCCAGGCTATGGACAATTTGAGAATAGCTGTGTGTGTATGTGAGAGATAGTGTAAGTTAAACTTGTAGTTTGTGTGTGTGTGTGAGTGAGAAAGGGTTTGAGGTGTCCTTGAAGACCCCACAGTCTGCTATTCTTGAACCCGTTTCAATTTTAAAACAATCTCTTATGCCTGGTCAGAGGAAATTTTTGCCCACTGAGCAATATTCGTCAATAAGGCCAAATTAAATTTTCCATGCAGCTGCATAAAGGCAATAGCTTAGTGGCCAAATTCCCAAAATACTGCCTTACAGTACTTGTCAGTGGGGATTTAACTTGTAGAGACTTAAGACCCCCGAATGTTATTTCCCCAGTATTTTTGGCTGGTTTGGGTTATATTATTACTTTAGCGGGCTCCTGACTGGAAGGAACAGGACAACAGCTAACTAAAGTCAGCTGGGAGGGGCTAAAGCCTTCAGATAATGCACATTTTTTTCTTTTAAAGTTATCTGATAAGTTTCTCTCTTGGAAATGGTTTGAATATAAACTGTGAATTCCGCTCCATCTGGAAATGAGAGTGAAAGCAGCGGTGGTGGCTAGGAGACAGCCTGGAGTTCCATTTGGATTGGATCACTATCATGGACCCAATCCCAGTTCTTTCTGGGCTGCTTCTTTCTTTCGTCCCAGTTTGTCACTGAGTCAGAGCACAAAGTTTGAAAACAAAGACATAGAAGAGCACTGGGAAGGAACTGAAAAGGAAATCTCCCTTTCATTGGGAGCCTCTACTTGACAGACAGATACCCTTCCAGCAGATTCCAGGCTGTAATCATGTCTATCAGCAGGAAGAGTGCACACCTTCAGTAAGAGCCTGCTCACCAGGCTCCTTCAGTATCCCCTATGTGGGTTTCATTCCCAGCTGCCAAGTAGCCTGAAGATATTATGCAAAGATGGTAAGAGAAGAGCCCCAAATCACTGATGAATGGAGACTATGTTCTAAGAAATCTGTTGGGAACCAGTATATTCAGTATGAGCACAACTTATTTTTATATCTCAGAGAAGGAAAAGCCCAGTTTACAGGTCCAAAAAGGATTATGAATTCCAGCTATAGCATGGAAATGGATTTGGTTACTTAGCATGTGTGTGAAACAATTGCTTTTTTTTTTTTTTTTTTTTTTTTTTTGCTGTGTTTATTTTGGAGCCTGCTATTTTTGAGGTCAGAGTCTCTGCTGAAGAAGGAAACCATATCTCCAGGGTATCAAGAATTAAATAGAGGAAAGAAAAAAGCCATAGAGAAAGTAGCTGCCTTAAATAGGCAACTCCACTGTCTTGTTTCCTTCCTTGTTCAGCTTGTAGTCAAAAAAGAACCCACAATAAACATTAATTCATGTTTTTTTAAATGAATGTAGTATTGAATTTCACAGGAGTTCTCTTTTAACCTGTGTTCTACTGAAATGCCTTTTGCGACTGCTGTGCCTTAAATGGACTTTAATGGGATTACTATAGGTCAGTTTTTACCTCACTTTTAACTGTTAGATTCTCCAATATCTTCAGCAACAAAATGGGACCTATGTAGGGCTGACTCTCTGCACAAGGGACAGAGAAATTAAGGGCAAGGAAGTTTTCAGAGACAAACAGAAAAGAAGAGTCAAGGAGGCAGTGAGATGCAGGGTAGTTGTGGCAGAGGACATGCCTTTTGCACTGAGTGGTGAGATCCTGCAGCAGTGCACAGAGAAGAGACCAGTGCTAGAGGAATCCTGCAGAAAGGCAGGAGAATGAAGAAAGATGCCTGGAGCAAGTCCATAGATGGTAAGAATTGAACCCGTTATTAATACTAGTCTACAAGCGCTCTCCATTTGCATGTGTTTGAGAAGGTGAGGAAGGATGTACACTGTATTTGACAAAACAAGTTCACTCCAGAGACCAGCACATAAGTGTATGTGTGAGGGGAGGGGGTTTCATAACTTATTATCTCATCTCTGCCTCATTAGGAGGCAACATTATTTAACTTTATTTGATCTTTTCTGAGTTTATTGGTTCTTTAATGTTCATAGGCAGGTAAGAGAAAACAACAATGATTAAATACTAATACATTAGCTACATTTTCTACTGTCAAACATGCACTGAGAGAATTGCTGGCCAGGACTCTAGCATTACCTCCTACTCTTTTGTGAAATGTCACCGGATGTTTAACATCTATGTGGGCAGCCACCGGAGATGCCAGGAGGAAAATCGACATCACAACTCATCCAAAGGGTTGCACCTTTCACACAGCTGCAAAGGATCACCAAGCCCAGGTCACAGTGTAATCTGATGTTACAGACAGTGCACAACCAACCTCGCCACACTAAGGTAAATTTCCCCTTCTTTGATGATTTAACCATTTCATTTTAAAACTGCCATGATGTGCTTGCTTTTAGCAAGGTCACACTATGGTTTTCTTGACACATCCATAGTATGGTAGGTGCTGAGATACCTTGCACCCTTCGGCAGCTCCAGGAAACACCATGCTGAGGTATGCACAATGCTTTCAGAGGTTCTAAGGGAGCAGGGGATAGCATGTGGACACTTTTACACAGTACAAAGAATGACCAGCTCTACTCATTAATGGACTGGGATGGTGGAAACCTTCCTTAAGGAGGCTACTGCAACAGTCAGTACAAGCTCTGAGCAACCTTTGCCAACTGTGAACATGAGGACTAGAACTGTGCTGGACCCCGACCTGAGCCACAGAGCAGGTGAGAAGGGAACATGCTCTCTGTTTCCCCTCCCCCTCTTCCACAACACCAGACACAATCTGCCCGGAGGCTTTTTATACACATGGTAGTGGTAAGACACAGTGGTTAATGTGAATTCTTTATTATTTGTACTACTGTGGTAGAGCCCAAATGGCCCAATCAGGGTGGAGAACAAATGAGGAGGAGCCTCCAAACTCAAGAGATGAGGAGTTTTAGATGTGGAAAGAGAGCAACAATTGGATCCGAGGAATCTCACGGAAGAAAGAATGGCAAGAGTTCTACACATGGCTGTGTGGAATGGAGGTGTGAAAGATGAACCACAGTCCAAGGAGCTTTTTGTCAGGGAGGATGGTGGCACTATCAACACTGACAGACAAAATGGGGGAGCTGGGAGGGTTTGAAATGAAGGGAGAAAGTTCAGTTTAAGCCATGTCAAAGTTTAGTTGACAATGAGACCACCACAAGCAGACTGACAGACTGTCTGGAGGGGGACAGGTCAGCAGTGCAAAGGTAGATGTGTTAGTCATGGGTGTAAGATGGCAATAAAGCAATGTGAGTACCCACTATCCCACGGGGAAAGGCTGTAGAGCCTGAAAAAGAGTGGGTCAAGGACAGGGCTCTGTGGCATTGTCATGGTGGGTGGCCATACATAGACAAAAAAGGAATAAATCAAAGAGATTTTTCAGGCCTCAAGGATTCGTCAGTCTATAAACAATGAAAGCCACACTTTGCTTCTGTGATAGTCAATACCATTCTATTCCATGTTAAATTAGCCCCAGCCTAATTAGCATAGGCACAGGAACTAGAGGTGAGGAGGGCTGCCTCACCCTCAAGACCCTGGCCTAATGCCCAGGGTCCCACCTGCCTCCCTGCGTGATGTGGGCTCTGCTGCCAGCCTCATGCCTGGGAACCCAGCTGCCACCCTGAGCTCTGGGAGGGCTCTGCTGTTGGCTTAGCACCTGGGGTTTCGGCTGTTGCCCCGTGCACCTGAGACTCTGTTGCCACCCTTGTGTGCTGGGGTCTGCTGCTGCTCTGGGCCTGGGGTCCTGGCTGCCAACCCTGTGCGTTCGTGGGGCGGGAGGGAGGGATCTGCTTCAGCACTGCATGCTGGGGTGGGGGTGGGTGGGGGGGCTCTGCTGCCATCGCCATGCTCTGGGTCCTGGTTGCTGGGCCCCACATGCCAGGGCTTTGCACCCAGCCTCAGAAGTAAGGGGTGTATGTAAGTACCCCCCACTCTTAAAATGTTCCCATGCCACTGCTAATTAGTACCGCAATATACCATACACTGCACCTGTCATGTGTGGATCATTAAGCTTTAACTACTGAAAATACAAAGAAAGTAAGAATCCCATGCTCCATAGTACAGCAGCCTTTTCTCTTTAGAAATTGTTTACTAAATACAAGGCCAAAGCATGTGCACACAGACTGATACAATAATCTATCTGAAAAGTGCAATGTCTCTCTGAAGAGTAAAGACTAGGGATCTCAATTAACTACTGGTATGCATGAAAGTTTTGGCCCCTGGCCACTACTTTAAATATATTATGCTGCTGTTAGATTTCTTTGAATGCAAATTAAGTAGCACTTGAATTCTGAGTGAAATAAGCAGATACAAGCTAGCATGAGATGCAAAACAATAACAGAGTTAAGTATGCACAGTTATGTAACAAACAGATACGACGTTAAAAAGCCAAGTCTTTAGAAACAGATCTCAAGAGCTTGCAACCCATATTTAAACAGTGAATCTGCGAGGACTAAGTATGCCTTAGGAGGGGGACTTACATTATTTGCACACTGTTCCAGTCAATTAATACCCGATTGTTAAGGCTACCAAGTAAAAAAGAATCCTGAAAAGTAGACATTATTCAATCGATCTCTTAACACAAGAATCTTTTTTCTGACAAGCTGTATAATGCAGATTTAACAAGAAGGATGTTGTAACTGAAAAACGAAAGAGTTCACTCTGAAGGAATGTAGATGCTTTGTAGATCTGAAAGCAGGTAGCTTTAGAAGTGTGGTGTACAGTGCCAAATTAAAAAGAGAATGCAACCCTAATGGACTTCAAATCTTTACAGAAATTTAGACTACACCAATGTATTGTAGCTAATTGTACTCTGCAAACTCTGTGCTGAGTTTGATTGTCTATTCTATCAAAAGTATAAATATTGACCAAAATGTGAACTGATTTCTTTTTAAAATATTTTTTAAAGAATATCTTACCTTTAATAAAGTAGAAAAGTCCGTTTCCCATCTGTCTCCCACTCTCCTCCAGATGTATGTTGCAGCCAGGTCCCTTTCTTGTTAGCTGTGATATCAGAACACGCACAGGCCCAAGGAAGCTGAGAGTGGATTCTGATTGGTATGACTTCAGAGTGCCTAAAATAAAGAGGGTTTTTTACTCAGAATTACTTTTATCCTCTTTGTCTATAGCAACTTGAGAATTGATACACTTGATCACACCAGTCAGCCCCCTTATACAATATCATGTCTCTGATAAAGCCAGTACCAGATAATTCTGTGGAAGGTATAAGTAAGTATAGGCATTTTAGAATAACTTGACTATCGAAAAAAAAAAAATCAACCCATTCGCCCCAAAGCATTAGAGTTTAGTTCCCATCCACATTTTGATTTCTACCTATTTTTAAATGAAAAGTGCCAATATTGGTCCACTTTCAAGAATTTGAAGCAAAATGCAAAATGTTGTAGTTTCTGAATTTCACTGTTAATAATTAACAAAACTCTCTCAAAAGGAAAAATGTCACAGTCAGAATTATCTACAGCATTTTTACCACACCTTTGTGTTGTCTAGAAGATTCCCATCCAAATGCAATTCCCTGATGCAAGTACTGTGGCCTCACTGTGTTGATGTTGTAAGATCAGATAGGTTATCTGCCCAAAATGCTGCATCATCTTCTATATGTTTGACATAGGGACTAAATCTTCTCCCATCACTTTTAATATGTAAGGTCCATTATTACTGTATACCTTCCATAAAGAATTACCTGATGTGACAGTGGAATTATGATCAATATTCAAACAAGTGCTCCATGCCCAGTGACTGAAGATTGTACAGGTGTAGAGTATGTTTTTACAATATAATGCTGTTAGTTTCACATTTTATTTTCCAAGATCAATTAGTTTCTAGGTTTTCAAGTGATGTGTCAAAAGTATTTAAAATAAAGAAGTCACATATCATGGGTATGAATAATGAACTGTTGGGAAAAGACAATCATACACCTTTTGAAACTTCAGTAATACATTACACATTTTATACCCCATGTTCTGGAAATGATCACATATCAAATCCCTATTTTTTAAAACTCAGCTGTTATGGTACAAACACATTTAATATTCCACCATTTAGTGGCCAGATCTGATTCTAGCCATGACAGAGTAATTCTAACCACATTGAACCCCTATATATCATTGTAACCAAAGTGAGAAAAAAATTCAACCTCACTCCCCTCTTTTTGCAAAATTGTTGCTAAGGTTGTTTTAGTCACAGGATTCTATATGTTAATAAGGACATGTTCACTCTTCTGTTAGAGTCTTTATATCATAAACAAATTAAGTATAGCAAACTACCATTAGAAAACATTTGCTGGAGGGAAAGAGTTGGTGTCAGAAACCTTTAATGGAAGTCTCTGATTGTCTTTTGTGTAAATATATCCACAATGTAACCCTTTTACCCCTTTGGTGATTAAACTCTCACTTTGAATACCTTCAGAAAGTGCTGCAGAAATACATTTTCTGATACTTCACACGTGAGAGTTATGTGCAAGAGTGACATTTCTTCAGAACTTTAGAAATTGTGCCAAATTTGCTGCTCATTCACACAAGTTGCACACCTAAAGTAGAGATGTGCCTGGCCTGTGTACATCAGCAGCAAAATTGGCCAAACGTGTCTAAACATACCCTTTCATTAAAAGAAAAATACAGTTATCAGTTGGCATTCAATATGCATTTTATTGCTTGTGAAACTTTGTGACTTCCAATTTCAAGTAATGATATGCAGAGTTTTGACAGAGAAAATAACCCTCTTACGTATATCATCAGTAAGTTGTGTGTATTAACCACATATTTTGTTTGTCCTCCCTCATGTGCGAGTTATTAAAAGGAGAGCTTTCACAAGGGCTGTTATTTACAAAAACCAAAAGTAAATAACCCCATAGCAACACATTATTACTTCTCCATCAGTATATGCAGGTATGTTTTTAAATAGCAAGGCTTAGGACAGTACTAAAGAAATACATTAAATTGCATTTGTTGTAATTGTTCAATACGTTTGAAAAATTAGCAAAAAGGTTCCACAAAAGTTTAGTATTCTCCACCATTTAAATTACATAAAGTTGCCCCAATGCTGCTCTTAAAATCAATGGGATTTATGATCCTATAACTGAGTACAAAATTGGGTCCTACTTCATATGGTGCTACTTTTGACACACTACAGATTTCATTAAACAGCTGCTGCAGCAGCCCCAAATATGAAAAGTGCTGGCTATTTCTCCAGGCATTGCACTGAAAAAAATGCAACTGAGGATAGTTATAAGTCCGATGATGAGGAGCTGGGTGTCATGAAAATTACCCTCTTTTGCTGAGAACATGGGGCAGACCTCTCCCAGACTTCCAGTGACTTGTGGGCAGATACAATATGGCATGGCTATAAAGAATGAAATATCTTTCATAGAGTACTCTATGGCACTTGTTTTAAGTAAGAAAAATAGTATTTACTCTCCAACATGAAATATATATTCCAAATATTGTTTCAGACACATTCAGTCCCTCTCCAAAAAGGGAAGTTACTTACCCTTTGTAACCGGAGCACTTCAAAATGTGAAGTCCCTATCTGTATGGCACTGTGAGTATGCATTCACTCCATGTGTCTGAGATCAGAGAATTCTAGTGTCTGTTGGACTGTGCCTGTGCCCTTGCTCTCCTTATGCTTTGTGCTGAGAGTATAAGGAGTGATGAGGACTGATGCTTTTCTAGTTCCTCCTCCTACCACAGATCAGAGAGATCCAAAGCAGAGGGGAAGAAGGGTGGGCAGTGGAATACAAGAAAGGGACAACATATTTCAAAGAACTCCAGTTACAAAGGGTCAATAACTTCCTTTTTTTTCTTTTGAATACCACTCCTTATGTATATTCCACTGTGGGTGTCTGACAAGCAGTACTCAAATAGAAGGAGGATCAATTCCGGACACCGGAGATTCCAACTCAGGCCACACGGTGCTAAGAAGGAACTGGAGAGGTGTTGGTGCCCACTACCTCTTATACTTTTGGCAAGGACCACAAGAACCAGCAAGTACGTAGGTGTGGACCAATGGACACTACTTGCTAGAATTCTCCAATGCCAGGCACATGCGTGCCCTCTAGTGGAATACACACAGGGACCAGCAAAAATTAGTAACTTGGGAATAAACTATTACATTGTCAAGTCAAGCTTGCCAAAGTCTACTTTGCTTTCTTCCCTTCTTATATTTATACTTGATTTACAGCATATATAAATAATTATTTGTATAATTCTATACCACAAAATACGAATACCTCTATGTTCTTTTATTTTAAATACAAATATTTCAAACAAATACTCAGTTTCTGCAAGAAAGCCCACAGCAACACACCAGCTTATAGAGATCTATAAAATCATGATAGGTATGGAGAAAATGAATAAGGAAAAGTTATTTACTTGTTCCCATAACATAAGAACTAGGGGTCACCAAATTAAATTAATAGGTAGCAGATTTAAAACAAACAAAAGGAAGTTTTTATTCATACAGCACACAGTCAATCTGTGGAACTCTTTGCCAGAGGATGTTGTGAAGACAAGGACTGTAACAGCGTTCAAAAAAGAACTATGTAAATTCATGGAGGCTAGGTCCACCAATACTTATTAGCCAGGATGTGTAGGAATGGTGTCCCTAGCCTCTTTTTGTCAGGGTCTGGAAATGGATGACAAGAGAGGGATCACTTGATGATTTCCTGTGTCTGTTCACTCCCTCTGGGGCATTGGCTACTGTTGGAAGGCAGGATACTGGGCTAGATGGACCTTTGGTTTGACCCAGAATGACTGTTCTTATGTTATGTTTATATCTACTGAGGAATAAAAAATTCACGCTTCTAATACCAAGAAAGATGTTTTGGTCGCTATATAAAAACCCCTCCAAAATAATATTTACTCTTACTCACACACATAACATTTGCCTTCCAGAAGACTGTCATCATCTTCTTGTTCCTCTAAAGCATGTGTCAGTGTATATACAGTATGCCCACATCCACACCTACAGAGAGCAAGTTTTTATTTTAAAGAATATCTTCACTCTAAGCAGAATTTCACTATGATTGAAATTGCAATACTGTGTAGTGCAGTGCAATAAAATACATTAGGTGTTTCTTTCCCCTTCATTTTACAGAGTTTTCACTATATCACAATTCATTTTAAGCGGGTTCTAATGTATATTTATCTATCGATGCACTTGCATACAAAGCAAGATGATGTGCAATTTGCTGTATTAATCTTCAGTAATATGAATCATGGAACTGTCTTTGTTAAGGTGACAGCCTGCCTTTACAACTGTACGTTACTGGTAATATAGCGACAATAGTAAATGGATTTCAATTAAGTACTAGAGAGACAAATGGCCAATGAATGAAAAATGTTTTACTAATTTTCCTCTCAGCAAACAATAAAGTTAGCTGTGCTTTTTGTTAACCTAAAGGAATATTGTTGACTCAAAATAACTCCTTTCTGTCTCAAGGAATTGTACCTCTTATGGTTACAAATAATCCCCAAGGCCTGGTCTACACTGGGAGTTTAGGTTGAACTTAGTCACATTAGGCTGATTTTCTAAACAATGACAGCAAACCACCAAGCCCTCACTCACCCACCTTTTAAGGGCCATTAAAGTCTATTTCAGTACTCCTCCTTTTCATGAGTTGTAACAATAAATTTGACCTCGCACGGTCGAATTTAGGGTAGTGCAAATGCAGTGCTGTGAAAATCAACATTCTTGGCTTCAGGGAGGTGTCCCACAAAGTCCCAATGTGACTGCTCTGACCAGCACTTTCAACTCTCTGCTCTCCCAGGTACACAGGAAAAGCCCTGGCAAAACTTGAATTTAATTTCCTGTATGGCCAGCATGGCGAGCAGACCTCAGAGCAGGCAGCACATCTCAGCAGCACACCTGACCATGAATGCTTAGGATTGCAAATGAGCTTCAGCATGGAGTGAGCAAGAGATCCTGGACCAGATTACTATGTGGGGAGAAGGTCAGTTCAGGCAGAACAATGAGCAGCAGAAGGAATGTTGATATCTATACCAAGATTGCACAAGGCATACTGGTAAAAGGATACACCAGGGATACTCAGCAGTGCCGCGTGAGCATAAAGGAGCTCAGGCAAGTGTTCCAGAAAACAAAAGAGGCAAATGGACAGTCTGGGTCAGTGCTGCAAACATGCTGCTTCTATGAGCAGCTGCACTGGATTCTTGCAGGGGGGAGGGGAAGGACCTGACCAGTGTCCCAACCAAGTCATGGATTCCTCCCAAGAGACTCTTCAGGAAATAGCCTTGAGCATCAGCAGAAATGGTCTGGCATCATTGCAGCACCAAGCATTGCAGCATAAGGTCCAAGTTTCTGGCCATGTTCAGTCAGCATCTGCTCCCTGTCATGCTCTGTGTGATTTGGAGAAGCCTGATATTGTGCATGGCAACATGAATGAAGAGGGGAAGCTCTGTAACTGATACCACAGCAATACACCTCCATTTGTTCATCCCCAACAAATCTTGGTTTGAGCCCCTGCCTTCTGCCATACCAAGACCCCTCCCACCTGCAGAAGCAAGGGGTAGGTTGGGTCGTCAAGGATCCCTATTGGTATTTCAATGCCTCTGATGTTTATTTTCCAGTTTGGGAAGAAAGTTCCATCTTGCAGCTTTCTGAAGAGACTGGAGTTCCAAAAGATGCACCTTCCCCAACCATCCCACGTTGAAATGGCCCTTGTGATACACCAGTGCCTGCAGCCCATAGAGAAATACACCTTGCGGTTTATGTATGCCTTGGCAAGGTGGTCGTGGGCCAAGATAGGGATGTGCGTTCCGTTCCATCTATTGCCCCACTGCAGTTAGGGAACCCCATCATGGCAAAGCCCTCCACTATGTCCTGCACATTTCCCAGAGTCACTGCCCTCCATAGCAGAAGTGTATTGATTGCCTTGTCTATTTGGATCCAATAGCCCCATTGTAGATTTTCCCACTCCAGACTGATTCCCAACTGACTGGTAGCTATTGGCATTGCAAGCTTTCACAGAGCTATTGCCACTCACTTCTCAAGCAAGTCCCATTCTGATATTCTTGCACTTTGTGGTGGGGGAAAGCAATTCACAAACTTCCATAAAAGTGGCCTTACGTATGCGAAAGTTTTGCAGTCACTGCCAATTGTCCCTTAGCTGCATAACTATGTGGTCTCACCAGTCTAGTCTTTGCTTGTCTCATGGCACCAGGACCAGAGTTCCACTGTGTCAAGAGGATCAACTGCTACCACCATCTACTAATTGCTCAACTCAAGTGTTTCACACAAGTGTCAGTTCGTGGCCACCTCATATTCTTCCTTACTCTGGCAGGCCCTGGATAGGCTCTGGACATAGTGCAGCAAAGGTGCTAGATGTTTGCTATGATTACCCTAGCACTTTGCTGCTGAACGGGGTCCATGCTTGCTGTGCTGTGGCGTCTACATGGATAACCAGGGAAAAAAGATGCAAAAAGATTGTTTGCTATTGCCTTCAAGCAGAGGGGGAGGGAAGACACAAATGCATTATGGGAGGCTGATGACGTGTACCAAGAACCACCCCCTGCACTGTTTTGGTCCCATTGGGCACTGGGAGCCTAATGCAGAATGCAAAGGGGCAACAGGAACTGTGGGATAGCTACCCACAGTGCATCGTTGTCAAAGTTGATGGAAGCCACCTCACTGGGAACGCACTACATCCAGCTACATCAGACTCTTGGGCACAGTAGGGACATGCACCCTCAACTTTACAAAATCTGGTGTTAAAAATCAACCTTAATAAAAATTTGACTTTATCTCATAGTTTAGAGAAGGCCTGAGATTACCATCATACAAAGAAGTTATTTGTGGTTGTGGTGGTGGGGGGAACTTCTCTATTGTTTCAGTTAGTTCATGCTGTACATTTGACAGCACTTTTTCTTATCAGTTTACCTTGTGACAGGAAAAACAAAACAAAACGAAGCAGGTCGTGCTATTTAAACAGTACTAACAATAGAAATCAAAATGTTTAATTAGTCCATTTTGGGGGAAAATCAAGCTGTCAGTGTACTTTTAGTTTTCACGTGTTAATTTTGTGCCAAGGCATATATCTACAAAAGAATTAAGTGACTTTCTTGATAATTTTAACTTATTCCCAGGCAATACTAGTTTATAAGGGAGCCATCCCATTTAAATATGTTCTCATTATTTTCTACAAGGCATGTAATTGCTTCTTCCCTGGAAGTACAGTGCATTGCCCTGAGAGTATAACATGGGTAACATGTCACTATAAAATATTAAAATAAAGGTAGCATTTATCGTGTTGAACTCCACTGGAACTATTAGTTCTCACAAAATATATCCATATAATTTTAGCCCTACTCAGGGTTCCCAATAGCTGAAGAAAAAAGAAAGTTTAATTTGCATGAAAACCATTCATCACAACAACATGAAAAATCTGTCTCAGTTCTGTAGGAGAACTACCCTTTCCAGAGTATGCCATCACTGGCCAACAGTGTGCTGCCAACAGACTCTCAGAAAAACACAGGTCAACCCACCCTCTATAATAAACTCTTCAATATCATACACATATGGAATGCCATTTTGTTTAACTATAATTTCCCACTAAAGATGCATTAATTCAACAGCAAAACAGCTTAATAACTGCTAAAGCTTAAGATAAAATCAGTTTTCAATTTCTGATTTTCCTTACCCAATTCTCATTAAAAATATAATCATAATCTCCCAAAGTACAAGTTCCTTTGGTATTCCATTATATGTCTACAAATGAGGAAAGCCAGAAAAGAAACATGGAGCTAGGAACAGACAAGAAACTTTAAACAAGGTGACTCAACAAATAGGTTGATATGTGTCTGTACAGTATATTTAGCAAAATAAAGTGTCCAAAGGCCAGTGACTTTCAAAATTACAAATACAATTCCATCTAAAATAAAATCAGCCTCTTTCTTACTTTGTGCTGCTTTGTTGCTTTTGTTTGAAACATTTGCTATGTTTGCTTAGGCATTAAATTGAATGTAGCAGATATTTTATTATATGCACCATCATCAATATATTTGCAGATGTCTCAAAGCAGATTATGGGACTGCACACGCAACTGGGAATCAGCGACTCCTAAATTTTACTCGTACCCAGTATATGCTGAATTCCAGTCTTGAAAGAATGAGGCCCACATTTCATTCATAGTTAAATGCTTTTACTTTAGCTTCACCAATAACATTAAGAGCCTAGTCCTGAAAATACTTGTGCAAGTGAGTAAAGTTAGGTATGTAACTACCTACACTGGTGTCCAGGCCTGGCCTTAGGGCAAGGTGAGCAGGGCGGTTGCCTTGGGCCCTGCACCTTCAGGGCCCCGCACTGCCCAGTGCCCGCTCGCCCGCCCCACCCCGCCTAGCTGCTTGCTCGCTGCCCTGGCTGGGAGCTGCCTGGCCATGCGGTGCAGCCAACCACATCATGCCACCTTGGGCCCCGCAAACTCTTTGGCCAGGCCTGTTAGTGTCCTACTTAGTGGCCCTTCCTGGCTAGTCACCATGGTTACACTACAGAGGAAGATCCAAGCTGCCGCCATTGATCTTTCAAGATTCGAACTAGCGGTCTAATTAAGAGGGGAGTGCCAGTCGATGCCGGCAACCCGGCTTTCACAAGGAGTAAGGGAAGTCAAAGGGAGAGTGTTCTTCCTTTGACTTCCTGCTGGGTGGACAGCGCCAAAAGCTGAATTGAACTATTTTGACTTAGGTACGCAATTAACGTAGCTGAAGTTGCGTATCTTAATTCGACTTTGTCCCGTAGTGTAGACATACCCCATGATACTTCTCTAAGAAGGGGCCAGTAATCAAATGAAGTCACTGCCATGACCAGGAACCATTTCTAAAACAGCTTCCAATCCTCCCCCTAACAGTAACCAGCCATGTAAGCCTACATGCATTTCTGCATCCTGACAATCAATCATATTGCATTCCCTTCTCTCCCTCTCTCGCTTAGAGGCCTAGGCAAGAAATACCTAGCTGAAAAGCATACGTGAATTAGACAAAATTTAAAACCAATAAGAAATATTACCATGATTAAAAAACAAACAGTGGGTGCTGATTTGCCTCTCAATTGGGGCTTATGCCCACTTAACTCTGTTGGGACTAACTCTCCTCAATTACACCAGGGTAAAACAGATGTAACTTTATCAAAGCTAAAGAATTAATATGGTATAAAACTAGCATAAAGAAAGACTTACAAATATTTCAGGTTTATTGACAGTCAGGCTCATTGACTTCAGCAACATTGCTCTCAGTATACTCCCACATAATTGAGACCTGAATCTTACACACACACACAAAAGGATTTTAAAAAAATAAACATGTTCCTGCAATGTTTGTGGGAACAGTAGAATTTTAATATGCGTGAGTAGCTGAAAGTGATATGCCTAGAAACTATAAAGAAAACTGAGACTATTCCATTCTATTTTAATCATTCAAGTAAAAGAAATGCCAAAATAAAATACACAGTACACAATGAAAAGTAAATATATTTTAAAATAAAAATACTTTCAATTTTTTAAATTAATTTAAGTGTCTGTCAGTAACATAGTAGAGATTTGTATTCAATTTTAATGTGACAACAACTGTTTAAATGGTATTTGCCAGTTTATGTAAATATTTTATTAGACATTCTACATGACATATTTTATTCTTATAATTTTATCCTTATATTTATTATTTCTACAATTTTTACAGAAAATGAAAGTTATTAAAATAAATTTAATTTAAAAAACTTAAAGCAATGTTAGAGCTACAATGTCTCCTTTATTCTACATCCTTCTCTGCTTTATCCAGGACTATTTTCATCTGCAAATAATTCCTTAAGCTATAAATGCACAGTAAGATACATAACATACAGCATAGCTGAAATGGCTTCCGGAAGGAGAATGAAAATCCAAACTGTCATCTCCAAGTCTGTTTCTCAGTGACACTGAGACAAAGTTCCACAAATAGCTGGGAAGTTATATTAAGTGACTGTCTGATGTCCTGCCAAGGTCTTTGATAGTCGTCCAGAGTACATAGGTCAGATATTGTTTATTAATAGAGAAATGGGTACTGTGTAAATGATTGAGATTTGAGTAGGTCCAAAATACTGTACTGTACATTACATTTTGGTAAAGGGGGCACAAATGAATAAGACACCATAGAAACATCCTTTTCCCATCCTTTTCATATGTCAGGAAAACACTTAAGCACATATTTACGCAGGCCCGGATTTCCAATTAATCACAGTAGACACCTGCTTAGAAGTGTCAGTGTTCTATAGAGGCACCTAAAAGTTAAAAGTGGGTTAAAAGTTTAAGTTTTTTTATGGAAAACATAAAGGTCAGCTGAAGGTGGGAGTACTAAAGGTCAGCTGAAGAGAGGGGCACTAAAGATGCTGTGCCTAGGGGTGAGTAAGGTGTAAATCTAGCCTTGTATTTAAGTCTATTTAGGACAGCACTTAAGCATGTGCTTAACTTTGATTATGTGTTTAAGTCCCATTGACTGGTATTTGTACCCACCATTGGTAGGTCCATAGAAATGAATACATTGGTGTAAAAAAGTATTTTTAACCTACCCTTTGTCTCTTGTCTATTTTGACTGAAAGTGAGGACTGTCTCTTATTTTGCGTTTGTAAAATGACTAGCATAACTTCACCCCAATCTGACTTGGAATAACTAGATGCATAAAATAACAGAATTTCTTCTTCTGAATCTTCAAAGCATACTGAATGAAATGTCTGCTATAGTATATATAAACATCACAGCAATATTCTATTTATTTTAGAGAAGCTGGACTGTTGGGTTCTCATCCCCATTCTGCCACAGATTCATATTTTGATCATATGTCTGTTTCTCAGCTGCCATATCTGTAAAACTGAATAACAACTCATCTTTCTTAGGAGGGTGTTATGTGTGGAATTACACTCACCAGATGCTACAGAATTACTGTTAACCTTAGTTGTGTAATGTTGATAGAAAAAGATCTCATCATACCTTTTTTAGATTGAATTTCTTCAAACATATACAAAGTATGTCAATAGTATCCGCACAGGAATCTTTGGGGTATATACAGTAAACTTCCGATAATCCGGCACCTTTAGGACCCAGGGGGTGCCGGATTATCAGATATGCCGGACGATCGGAAGGGGGGGCTATGAGGGGTCTGGGGTGGGGTAGGGGGGATGCCACCCCAGACCCCTCATAACCCTCCCTTCCGATAGTCCGGCTCTGCCCCAGGCGTCCCTGATTCATCCGCTGCTGAAACTGATCAGTGGCTGACTCCAGGAAGCCTGGGGCAGAGTTGCTCTGCCCCGGGCTTCCTGGAATCAGCCGCTGGTCAGTTTCAGCAGCGGCTGAATGACGCCTGGGGCAGAGCAGCTGGGAGTGCCGGGTTGGTCCCACAGCGCCGAGGAGCGCGCTGCGGGACCAACCCGCAGCACTCCAGCTGCTCTTCCCCAGGCATCCCCAAGAGCAGCTGGGGTGCTGCCAGGTTGGTCCCGCAGCCCTGAGGGGCAGCGCTACGGGACCAACCCGGCAGCACCCAGCTGCTCTGCCCCCGGCTTCCCCGATTCAGCTGCTGGTCAGTTTCAGCAGCGGCTGAATGGGGAAGCCGGGCGCAGAGCAGCTCCAATTGTCCGGCAGCCGGAGCACTTCCGGGTTCCTGATGGTGCCGGACCATCAGGAGTGCCGGAGCATTGGATGCCGGACCAATGGAGTTTTACTGTAACACAAACTCAGGAATTTTCTATAAATGTGACTTTTTTTTCTGATTTAAATCACATAAAGTACCCAAAAAGCATTATTTAATATGTTGAACATTGGTTCCTTCCCACTCCTCCCCACCCAGGTTTCATCATATGAACAATCTGGAAAATTAAAATGTATTAATGCCTCTTTCCCTTGGCATTGCTTTTATTTTAGCTTTGCACATTTTCTAACTTGACAGAGCACTTAATAAGACATAATAGGGAAGGCTGTGTGTCAATTCCAAGAATGAGAAAAACATTCAGCTTTAAGCTGTTTGAAACATAGCAAACACTTAAAAGAAAGAATCCTAATAGATAGAATTACTTTGCTAACATATTTATAATATTGTATCAGTTCCAACTATGATCTTGGGCATTCTTATGAATGTCCATGAAGTCAATGATTTTAAAGCTTAATTTTGATTACAGGTTGACCCTCTGTAGTCCAGCACCCTTGGGACCTGACCAGTGCCGAAGCAGAGAATTTGCTGAACCACGGGAGGACAATATTGTCTCGCAGCATTACCAACACTTCCATTGCTTACTAAGCTATTAGAAGACTTTTAGAGGTAAATTAGAGCTAAATAACAGCACAGAACACTGAGAGCCAGGACTGGTGGCTGTAAACAAACTTTACAGGACCACGGGAAACTTGGCCACACCCATGATAAGTGGACATCTGTCTAACTAAATTCATGCGGGACCATGGATGTTGTCTGATGAGAGAGTGCCGGACTAGAGAGGTTCAACCTGTACTATTTTGTAATTACCTGCATTTTAATGAAAACAATGTTTTACCAGACTGAAATTTTAATTCTTTTCTATGTTGGCCTCCAACTTTGTTCCTCGTACACTGAATGTTGGCCAACTCTAATGTCTCTCCAGTGCTCACTATAAGCCTGGTACTTTGGCATTGAATTAATGTTAATTACAGCTAGTCAACAACCAGTAAGAAATGTTAAGGGATTACTTATACTCTCTTTTTTAAAGATGTCAAAATTTTGGAATGTCCAAATATTCAAAACATAGCTCGATAGTCGGGCATAAAAACTGTTTTTTTTACAACACTTTTGATTGAAAAGTGATAGGTGTTCCTTTCTATTGAAAATAGGTGGTTTTTTTAAACAAAAATAAATTGAAAACTTTGGAAATTTCATCCTTTACATTTCACTTCTGTCTTGTTTTCATAAAACTGTACTTTCATTGATTTTTAAGAACCAAAAAAGGTAATTATGACCATCATGGGCCATACATTTCACTGGTAATTAACTTCTTGTTTCTAGAGGACAGAAAAGCAGAACTGAGAGAATACCATGAGAAAGGCTATTCTGTGTCTCTCACACTATTCCTAGCATCACCAGAAGCAGACAGGCCCAGAAATCTCATTAGAGAGCCTGTTCTCAGAAGACTGCCAATCTAATTTTGCAGATTCAACAGATTGAGCTAAATAGCCAAACTTTTTTATACTTGTCTGAACAGACCATCTGAACCAAGAAGAAAGGACTAAAAATGTGGCAGGTGGGTAGAGGAGGACACAGAGATATTACAAATCAGTGTGTGTCATTTAATAAACTTAGAGGCAATTAAGTGTGTTTTTATTTTTAGGTGGAAATTTTAAAATGTTGAATTTTATAATGGATTATAATACTGCCAGCTGAAATTGGCTTTAAGTAGACTTGGCAATCAACACTGCCATTTATAGTCCATAATAAATACTTTGGTTGCAGTGCAGCACAAAGCAGGCAGTCAATTACTTAGAAACATGCTTTCAGTTTCTGTAATGGGAGGTAATTTTTAACATTTTAAGGAAAAGACTGCATTGTTTAGATTGAAGACAAGAATTTTGCCTTGTCTTCGGTCTAAACAATGCAACAGTTTCTTTAAAATGTTAAAAAATTACCTTCCATTATCTAAATGGAAAGCTTTTTTTGAGGTTTTGGCTAGGTAGGGTTATCACCAAGGGGTCAAGTTTTTCAGGTTTTATTTCACTTGAAGTTGAAGTAATACTGGTTGCTGTTTCTTTGTTTTTAGAAATTAGGGAGAGGGGATCTAACTTTTTATGCCACTTTTATATCTTTTAAAATCTAGCTCTCCTAAGGCTTAAACCAAACCATGATGAGCCTATTGGGAATTGCGCTGATCCCTCATCTTTTACTCTTAACATAGTGTTGGTTGGTTTGTTTGTTTCTGTTTTGTTTTGTTTTGGGTGATGTCATGCTCTCCTGTAGCTTTAATTTCCATCTTTATCAAGATCAGAAGTCTGGTAACTCACAATTCTCTTTTTCCGCTCCTGACCTGTTTCCCTCCATCTCATCCTGTCTCTCTGACAGCTCTTCTGGGATGATCTGATGCCTTTTCAAACTTGTCACAGCTCAAGGTTAATTCACCTCTGCAACTCTCTTCGCTATTCATATGTTCAGTTACCGCTGAATATCTTCCCTCTTATCGATTGCCAGAAAATGTCAATCAGTTCTGTATATGGTTTATAAAAACAGAGGAGTGATTGTTTTTTAACAAAACTTTTCACTGGAAATTTTGAAGTTTCCTTTTTCACTGAAAATCATATTTTAGACAAAATAATTGGAATTTTCAACCAATTTTGATGAAAATTTCTCTTTAAATCATCCCTGACTCCATGCTCCAGGTTGCATACAAATCTGAAGATTTTTCTTCCATTGCAAGTGTAAGATCCATCTTTCTTTTTTCATTCCCTACTGCTATCATTCTATATTGTCCTAGCCTCCAGGACTGTTCCCTTCTTCTCACTGGCCTTAACACCCACATTTCCACCAGGCCAACATCTCCATACAAAGTACAACTGATAAGCTGTTCTTATTGGAAATGTAACCACATGGAACAATCACAAGGAGAGAGATGAGAAAAAGAGGTTTGGATTGAGAAGCCAGGGAAGCCAGCAGTGATGCTAAAAATCTGGGGTCACCTTTGATGATGCATCTCTTAGGAGGGAAAAGTGGCTTTCCCTTTGTACCGCCTAAATATTAGGTTGTTGTGAGTATCAGCATGGCTGCAGTGAAAATTGGAACCTTCAGTTTATAGTAGCTTTATCCAGCTTCTGATGAGCTGCTCCAAACCCCAGAATTGCTATAGCATGATCTGGCTGCTCCTTATCCAGTCTCCTCATACCTTTAGACTCACCCCTATGCTCGGGCCCATGTGGAAGGACAGTGTAAGAATGCTATTACACTCCTCTTCCATGGTAGTCTCCTGAGGGATTTTGTAGGCAAGTGTTGTAAAGGGGACACAGCAGGGACTGTAATCTGACTTCTGATCTTGATTCTGCAGTGGGATCTGCTAGTACGTGGACTCTGCAGAGGGGCAGAGATCTTTAGGAATGGTACTTTTGGCATACACTAAATGTTAATACCATCCAAACAATTTCCAGAGCAAGATCACTCTATAACATGTCAATCAACACCTCTGCACCATTCTAAACTCTGAACTTTGGCTACATCTACACTACAGACTGTATTGATGTTGATTTAGCAGGTCTAGTAATCTTATTTAAAAACTATAACTGCTATATTAAGAATATCAATAATAATAAATTAGAGTTCACACATATGTAGCAAAACTTTTATCCCAGGATCTCAAAGAGCTTTCAAAGGGAATCATTATTACTATTTTTATTTTACAAATAAAACACACAGATTGAACAGGTTACTGTTTTAAATCGATCAACCTACTTTTCCCTATTAGTACTTGTATACAAAAATTCTAGTTTGGCAAAATCCAGTGATTAACAACCAACGGTACTTCTTTAAAACTTACTCTTGGCACAACCTTCATACCCTAATGTATTGTACCCTCTGCTGTAGAGCCTAAAGTTCTGCAACTGCCTAACTTGGGTTAATTTAGTGTGTGGTAACAGGTGCAATTCATCTCAGTGTAGAGACCCTTTGCACCACTTACATGCCATGGAAGTCCTTACTGCACAGATTTAGACTGGGTCTTGTGCAGTCTCATCTGCCCTCTGTATTGAAATACATTTCACCTTAATTCACTGGTTTAATTTAGGAAGTTCCAAAACACTTGTTATACTTAGGACCTAAGCTAATGCCTGCTGGTGTCAGTGGGAATCTTTCCACTGTGTTCAATGGGTACTGACTTGGCCATTAGTTAGTAACAGGGAACCTAGTCAATTTGAGTGAAAGTCAGAAAAGACTGCAGCTGATCCACCCATCCCTGTGATGGCCCTGTTATGCCCACAGGAGTGAAAGGTGGTACAAACACATTCAACTAGTAAATACACATAGATATCACTGAATATCCATATCTGTTGAGTTTTAAGGCATCACTTTTATCCACTCTTATCATAAAAACAATCCTAAAATACACTGTGATATTTAGATTAAATAGTGCTAGTTTTTTCCTCCTTTTCAGGGTATTTTCATCCTCACCTTTCATGAGTCAATAGAAGCTGTTTTCTTCAAGCTCATTCGTGAACATGCTTGTATAGTGCCCCAAACCACACACAGACTATTGATGTGCATAGAGAGCTCATAAATACCTGAAAGTCTATCACTGGATTCTCAGAAGCTTTTTCTTTGTCAGCCTTGATTTCATCTTGCTAAATAGCCACAGCATCCTTTTGGGTGAAGTCTGAGATGGACATACTGTGGGGAAGGGAAAAAGGCAATCCTTAGTTAACATGAATTTGGTAGTAATCTAAAGATTATATAAAGCTAAAGGTGATATATTATAACATAAATATTTAAATATAGTTCACTCCCCCCTACTGTCTGTTTCACTGACAAATCCAACATTTCACGTGGAGCAGATAAACAAGAAACTTGAAACAAATTTTTTTGTTTCATGAAGTATATTTTCCATAAAGCGTATGGGTTCTAGGAAAATATACTACTTCAACCCTGATTAGGGTGACACCACACAAGGCTGGCCTGAGGGCCCTCCTGTACCAGTTGACTGGCTGAGGCCTCTCCTCAACAGGGCTGGTTCCAGCGACTCACTGAAACCCTGTTGCTTCCCTCACCTGCCCACCCCCAGTGCCTGGTTATCACATGTCTCTTGAAGACTGTCGACCTCTTGCGCCAGGCTGCTGCTGATCAAGTTGGCATGAGCAAATGGGACAAATGCCTACTTTTGCCAAAAAAAGGTTGCATGGCTGAGCAAAAGCTGGACATATGGCCACCCTCACGAAAACTTTTCCTAGATTCACGTTTCCAGACATTACTTTTCCTCTGAGTTACTTTGATAAAGAGACCAAATATGCTGGCACTGTAAATTCGTATGGCTGCATTGACTAGAATAAAGCTTAAACCAGCAGAAAGTTTGGTTCCTAAGTGTGTAACAATCTGTGCAGGATTTCTTTAACCTGGTGAAAGTAAGCATCATGAAGAATCAATTAGGTTTACTATTACTGGGGAAGAGTTCTGTGTTGTCTCTAAGAATTGTCTGCTTCATTTTTCTTAAAGAATAACATCTGTATCATAGTCACACACAGATCTGAGAAGAGTAGAGATGAGGAAGTGTCCTCATTGGTCCATCTGCTTTTCTTTCTCCAGCCCATTCTCCAATGCCTTTTTTCCTCCAAACTTTTTCTCTCATCCACATGTGGGTCCTGTGCCCTTTTGCTGGCTGGTCTGGATATGGCTGCCTCAGAATTCAAGTCAATAGTGATGTGAGCACAGTTAAAAGCATTTTAAAAGCATTACTGTGCACATGAAGCGTCTTTTTAAAAGCATTACTGTGCACATGAAGTTCTTTTCATTGCATGTCAGTTATTTGTCCTTCTCTGTCTACAAACATGCTATCAGTTCTGTTACCCATAAGCATTTTCAAAATGTGTTACCCTTCCCTCTCTTCCTCTTTCCTGACCAGATGCCAGTGAAACTTTTCACCTCTGAAGGAGAGAGCAGCTGAGCAGGTCAACACAGGTAGTAAACTGGTGGGATTTTAGCAGAAGATGGTGTGGCACAAGTAAAACACCTGTGGATTTGATCCATTTTAATACTACTTACATGGTACTTCACATCTTAAAAGCACCATATAAACATTTAACTAAAGTACTGCCATATGCCCTTTTGCAACAGAGAGGTACTTACTGTTCCTAGGTTGGAAAAGAGACACAATGAGAGTACATGGCTTACACTAAGTTACACTGTGAATCAATCAGTGGCACAGTGGCAATTCACAAGAATTCCTGGCTCCCACTCTCCTGCTCAGACCCCTTTAGCATGTTTCCTTTCTGAAACTAATTGTGCTTCAGAAGGCTCATTTACTTTTTCCATAGCAACTTCTCATTTAGAAAAGGACTACAAGTTCCGTTATTGGGTAACGTACACCTTGCCTGTAAGAATCTAAGATTCATTTTCCTGACATGATTATTCTGCATTCAGAGCTTGCAGTTATGAGGATTTCTTACTGGAAATTAACATGATCAGCTTGATTCTTCCTGAGGCTCACTTTTTCCCCCCCTCCAAGCTAATTTGCTGAGTTGGAAGGACAAGCTGGTCACTACCAAACCCTGACTATAAATGTTCTAGGCAACAGTGAACCAGGCTAGCTTTCTACAAAAAGCAAATTCCTGTTGTATAGAACATCTCTTACAACTGTCTGGAGAAATATAAATTTCCTTGAGATATTTCAGAAGATACTTGTTACAGCTGTTTTCAGGAATCAACCATTTACTGGCTTCCAAAAGCAAATATTCAGGGACTAAATTGCACTAGGGAAGATCATGTCTAACTCACATTATATGCACATATATACATGCATAGTATTATGGGTTAATATTTTCCCTTCATCCTAACTGAAACAGCATGCAGGGGTCCCACTGAAAGCAATATGAATTTTGCACTGACATCACTGGGTACAGAATCAGACTTTATGTGTTTGTTTCCTTGTGCCACAACTGTATATAATATTACACCTAAGATATAAAAATTACCCTGACAGTGAAAAAACATCAAAAGCTCTTGTTCAATGTCCCCAGTGCTTTCATTGCTAACTACTGTTTGATATATATAATACAGATTTGTGCATCTGTCTGTCCGTGTGTCCATCTGTGAGTCTGTTTGTTCAAGAACTCCTCCTAAATGGTAAGCGCTAGGTCCACCAGATGTGGTAGGCAGCTTCTTCTCATCATAACTTAAAGCAGGGTCAGGGTTTGGTTGTGCCAAGGCAATGGGATGTGTGTATTTCACAACAAACATAAAGGAAGGGGTGTGGGAGAAGGGAAACTTATACTCATGAATGGCCACGAGGCAGCAAGTATGGGGGATAGTTATACCCACAAATGACCACAGGGGGACAGCAAGCGCCCCAACCCTGGGGAGCAGTTGCTGGCTGGCAGCATAGCCCCCAGTACCCTGGCCTGCCCCAAGGAGCAGCTGCCGGCCCCAGCATGGCCCTGGGCCACCACGGCACATGGTCCCTGCTGCTTCAGGCTGCCCCTGGGGAGCAGCTGCTGACTGGGCCTGAGCGGCTTCCTCTGGCCTCAGGGCCACCTCCAGGGAGAAGCCGGTTGATAGCCTGCACAGCCCCTCTTGCCCCAGGGCCGGACTTGGGCCCTGGCAAGTCTTCTAGTAGTAAATAAAAGCAAAAATTACCATTGTAACTTGATTACAAGAAAGTGACCTAATCTACAAAATGTGTCCACTACAGACATGATTCTGCCCCAGCTCAAGTCAATAGAAGTTTAATCTTCAATCAAAGATTCTACCTGTATGAAGCAAAGCATCACTCACTTGTAATGTTACATGCTTAAAACATATGAATATGATGGCATCAGATTAGAAATTATATGCAATGGCATGGTTTTCAAATTTCCTAAAACTTCAGTGCACTATAAAGCTATAAAATGAGAGTACTTCAGGAAGCTCTAAAGATTAATTAACTCTGGCATTATGTCTTTTGGTTACATGTTAGTATTTAAACAGTGTCCCTTAATATGAGCACTGAAGTTGGTTCTCTGCTTCTATTTACATCTCCAGTGCACTGAAATGCTAAACTCTCATCCGTAGAGAAATGCAACTTCTGTGAGTAGTACAATTGGCTAAAAATGTTAGCTGTATAGTTTTAATTTTGCTGTAAGTAAGCTGTAAGTTTGATGGATTTCTTGTGGGGTTTTACATAACTATACAAATATTTCAAAGAATCCCTGAAATTTCCCACTTCTGTTGTGAGACTGTCATTAGTCCTCTCAATCTTGATTTCATTTCTAGCAGAGAAGTATCCATTCTTGTTATATTAAAAAAAAAAAAAAAAAAGTTGGAGAGAATGGAAGTCAGGGATTTGGATTGCTTTGTGCTCCCATTTCATGAATAGATGATAGGTTTTATCATGTTTATAAGATAAAATCTTGTTAGTTAAGTTGTTGTTACAGCTGCCTCCCCTTTTAACTTGCTACTAATATAGCAAACATAATCCCCCAAAAGAAACGAGTCTCTTTTTGCATACCCTGCAAAAGAAATGATTACCAGTTGGGAAAAGCGCATGGACCAAAACTGGAACCTTGTATTTCTTTCATGATTTGTACAAATGCATCCACATTGCAAAACAATACAAAAATTCCAGGAACCAGATTGCGCCATCCATTTTTAAGCAAGACACTACAAGGAAATCAACAAGGGGTTTCACTTAAACAGTAGTTCAACTCTGAAAAATGTGTAAAAATAGTGCCTTCTAGCTCAGCTAATCTGCTCTCAGTGGGTATTCCAATCTATACACTCACAAACACAGTAGGGAATTGTGTTTCAGAAATTATGAGAACCTGAAAAAGCCACTGAGGCCAATAAAAATTACTCTGCATCTTTCAGTTACTCTGAAAACCAGGTCCTCTGTGTGTGCTACTGACAGCCTTGTGCCACCAATACCACTCTGGAAGAATGACGGATTCTTTTCTGATTTGACTTTCACCAATAGAACCGATTCAACTATAAGGCCCCCTGAACAAGCCCTCACTGTCTTTAAATTATGCAACCAGATACAACAGTGGTACCCCAGTGAAGAAACAAGTGTAAATGAGAGAAACATTAGGACCCCAGAGGAAGGACTGTCTAGCGATTAATGCGCTAACTTAGAATATGGGAGATTCGGGCTTTGCCAGGGTGATTCTGTACACATCCCTTAGTCTCTCTGGGTATGTCTACACTAGCTCGTTAGTTCGAGCTAGGTAGGCAAATGAGGGCAACCGGGGTTGCAAATGAAGCCCGGGATTTAAATATCCCGGGCTTCATTTGCATCTTCCCGGGCGCCGCCATTTTTAAATCTCCCTTAGTCCGAACTCCGTGCCCGCGGCTACATGCGACACGGAGTAGGTAGTTCGAATTAGGATCTCTAATTCGAACTACCGTTACTCCTCATGGAACGAGGTGTACCAGAGATCCTAATTCGAACTACCTACTCTGTGCTGTGTGTAGCCGCGGGCACGGAGTTCGGACTAAGGGGGATTTAAAAATGGCGGCGCCCGGGAAGATGCAAATGAAGCCCAGGATATTTAAATCCCAGGCTTCATTTGCAACCCCGGTTGCCCTCATTTGCCTACCTAGCTCGAACTAACGAGATAGTGTAGACATACCCTCTGTGTCTCAGTCCCCCTCCTTGGGGCAACAGCATGACCCTACAGGAGTGTTATGAGGATAAATGCATTCAAGATTGTGAAGCACTCAGATACTATGATAATGGAGCAATATAAATATCACAGATACAACAATGTTCTGCATGAATCAGAAAGAATCCAACTTGACATTCAGATGCCAGGTTGAATTTGCAGAGCTGCCACTTAGGGTACGTCTAGACTACATGGCTCCGTCGATGGAGCCATGTAAAATAGTTTACTCGGCATAGTCAAAGAAGCAGGGATTTAAATAATCTCAGCTTCATTAAAATATAAATGGCCACCATGCTGTGCCGACGATCAGCTGATCCGGCACAGCACGGCAGTCTAGACGCGGTGCGGTCGACAAGGGAAGCCTTTGTTGACCACTCCGGTATGCCTCGTGAAACGAGGTTTACCGGAGCGGTTGACAAAGGCTTCTCTTGTCGACCGTGTCGCGTCTAGACTGCCGTGCTATGACGGATCAGCTGATCGTCGGCACAGCACGGCGGCCATTTTTATTTTAATGAAGCGGGGATTATTTAAATCCCCGCTTCTTCGACTATGCCAAGGAAACTATTTTACATGGCTCCATCGATGGAGCCATGTAGTCTAGATGTACCCTTAGAGAAAACATTTTTTCACCTATACACTAAGCAAATTTCATGCAGAATCAATAAGATATAGTACATGTGGAGGCCACAATGTAATTTTTACTAAGTGATTTTTCAGAGAAGCATTGCCTCAAAAATTATTCGCATGAATATAGCCACAAATGATAAGATACAAGTAAAACTATAAAACTAGCACAAATTAAAAAACAAAACAGCTACTCAAAACCACACTTTACTCAGGCACCTTCCAATAAGACAGCCGACAAGATGTGGCAGGTCACTGTGTCCTAAAGGTTAAACTCAATATTCAGATAAAACAGGGATTAGTTCAAACCATTTTGGGTTTGGTAGATAAGAAACCTAAGCAATATTTTGCAAATGCATAACTTTTCTAAGTTATGTGCCACTCTAAAGAATATATAACATAACAAGGCTGCTAAAGAAAAAAAATCCATATAATATTCATTTGACTTTTGAAGCAAAATCTTTCTCTCTTACTCCCTTGATGACTGTGACATTACTAGAGTAAAACCTGTGTTATCTGGCATGCTCAGGTATTAGGGCGTTCCTGTTATCTAAAAATTCTGGTTATCTGAGTGTCCCATCAACCTAGGAAAAACCAATGGACAATAATAGTAAAACATAAATTTTTAATATTGGTAGTTTTGTAGTATGAGGCAGTTGGTCTCACATTTCTATTTTGAGTTAAAGATGATTAGTACTTCTTAAATAAAAAATTGTTAAGCCAATCATGGTAAACCAAGTCAGGCCTGTGCGCCTGAAGATGTGACAGTATTGTGGCTGGGGGCAATGCTGGTTAACAAAGTTTTCTGGTTAACAGAGTGCCGGATAACAAAGCTTTCACTGTATTTTAATAAACTGTTCGAGGCTAGACTCCTCACTCTCCGTAAGCCTCAGAACAAAATCACATCAGTCAATATCAGTTACTACAGAAAGTCTGTTTCTCTAACATGGCTCTCTGTTTTTCTCACCACTCTGGTAGTAGCTTTACTAAGGAGTTTAAGTCATCTGCTCTGGCTGAGGCACTCATCACTAGAATGCAGAAGATCAATCACTTTCACTAGCTGGAAGTATTAGCACACCACAAATTCTATTTAGAAACTAAACACAGTGTTATCTAAAATGATGCATGTAAGTTGATGCATGTTTTAGGAATCCTTCTTGTTGCACAGTAGCTAGTGATAACACCCACCTCACAGCTCATTAGCAAATCAAAATATTACACTGTATAAATATTACTTTGCTCTTTTATGTTTAACAGAAGTCCAGGATCTCGGAAGCCTCCATTACAGAGTAGATGTGATTTAGTTATATTGGAACATCGTAGGAAATGGAAAACAGACCTGATTGTCCAAAAACAGCAAGAGGGAAGCCAATATATGTATACTTTGGTCCTCCCTCTGTACAACTTGCACTACTCAGCCTCAGGACATTTGAAACGCTGAAATAAGTACTGGCAGAACACAAAGAAACTATATATTGTACAGCTCGGTACATGAATTCTCAGTACCTCACTGCTGGATTGCTTCCCCCCCTTCCCCGAAAACAATGCAACCCATCATAAATCTACACAGCACTAACTTAAAGTTTAACTGAAAATATGACCAGAAGGCTGAAGAAAACTGGCACACAACTGAAATAAAAATATAAATGTTTAATAGCAAAAGAAGGATACGAAAGGACATGCAGCTGTTTTTCTGCACAATTTCTCAAAATGGGAACCGGAGAGCATGTCACAAATGTAGACTGTGCTCTCACTTCTACTTGAGATAAACATTTATACTCTATTCATTTTAAACAGGAAGACATAGCACTAGGACATGACCTTTAATTTCACTGAGCCTGTGAAAGCAAGCCACCCCAGCTCCACTGCAATGCAGTTAAATATCTAAGAAGAGATGCATGGTATTTCACTGCTTTGTTATTACAGGTGTACTTCATTTTACATCCAATGAGGAAGGTGTAGTTTTATGGCTCTGTGGAAAAATCTTTAAAATGCTTGCTGGTGAGTATCTAATGATGCCAGATTGGTGTTGGAAGATAAAGTATTGAAGAAATTATCTACACGCCAATGAACAAGCGGTTAGGTAAATAATGATAAACCATACATAAATAGATTTGGTTTCTTTTTACTGTTATTACAGATGTGTGCCTCCTTGTGTTCTTTTACAAGGGTAAAAGTTCTGTTGCTTAAAAACTAACCCTCTAGGTTTCTGTAGACTGAAAACTGATAGCATTTATAGGATATTAACAAAGATGAGGGAAGATTAATGTGCAGGGGTAAATATACATATTTTGAACAAATTGGCTTGTGTGGCAAAGCTGGTAGTGAAATTTGTTTCTTCTTTGTAAACACCCTTCCCCCGCCCATTTACCCCATAACAATAAAAGCAGAAAAATGATTAAAAAGTGTACAACTAAACATTTAGATGAGTTAACAGACAAGTATTTATAGAAAACATTTGTTGAAATAAAGAATGAAGTAGGCCAAGTTTTCAAAAGTGACTTTAGTGATTATGGGTCTTTCAGTTTTTTGGGTGCACAATTTGACACCTATTAAGGAGAGGCCTAATTTGTAGAAAGTGAAGAGCCCCTACTTTTTGAAAGCCCCTTTATGTTGTCTCAAGGAGAGTAACCAAAACCAGAGGCACTCCAAAATCAGTGCTCACTTTTGAAAATCTTGTCCCCCAAGGTTTAAAGAAAAGTTCTCCATGATCTATTATATATAGTTTGATACATGAGAAAAAGCACAAAAACCAGAACTATGAACAAAAAGGATGAAATCTTGGCTCCATTGTGAGGCTTCCTTGCATATAACTGCCTGAAGTAGGAGCTCTGCTTTTGTTTAGTTTGACCTCTCATCACGAAGGGGCCCCTTCATGAGCTAGTGACGGCTCAACACTGGTTGTATTAGAGTTTTACCATCCCAGAAACACACAACTCCAAAAGTTAGTGAATCACTCAAGGTAGAACTGGCTAAACATCTACCTATGTAATTAACATGCCTGGGAAAATATGTATTAACTGCATCAAACTATACAGTTTTACTCTGCATTTTTCAAAACACAGGAACATTAAAATGCCATACTGTATTCAATAATATTTATAATATGTCATCTATGAAAAAGAAACTGCAATATTATCTTATATAACAATAAAATATGCCATTATATGAGGCTTTGTGCTCTTCAAATAGATCATCAGTTTTAAAGAAATCTTAATAAAATGTTTTGTTTCAAACCAGCTTATGTCATTGCCTCTTCTTTTCCTCAGGTGATAATATGACAAAAGCAAAATCTTGGTTGCTAACAGTCCCAAATTACATGGAAGTTGAGAGCTGGATTAAAACATTACAATTTGCACACCATCTCCATAAGGAAGTTGACCAGATCCAAATACAGCTGAACTTTTATCAGACCTTTGTGAGTTAAGTCCATCTCTAGATAAAACTTAATTTCTTAGCAGTTGGAAAGGGCTCCAGACTGCAAAGAACATCTGGAAATATTTTGCCACTTTTCACAGCCTTCCACCTGAGAATCTCCAAGTGCTTTGCAAAAAATGAATGAATTAATCCTCCAAACACTAACACTCCTCTGAAGTATTACTATCCCAATATTGCTTATGGTGAAATGGAGAAACAGAGAGATCAAGTGACTTATTACAGGTCACACAGGATGCATGTGGCACAGCTGGGAACAGAATAGATGTCACCTGACTCCCAGTGCTGTGCTTCAGACATAGGACCAATCTTCCTGTCTGGAAAGTGCATAGGGTGTGTGACAGTTACTTGCCTTCTGTGCTGCCTTTGAGGAGCAGAGCTGAATGAAATTTTAATAAAAGAGCCAAAAACAAATTCACTTCAAGTTTTGTTACTCATCTAAAACTTGAAAACTCTGCTGATGCTTCTGAAAATTTTGACGTATGTATCTAGATAACCTTTAATAAAAACTTGGGTTGGAATGAATAGTTCCAAGTAAAAATCAGCCTGAACTTGGCTCTGAATCATTTTGACCTGAGACAAGACAATATTCAATGATTTAAGCTCTTAAGTTTAAGATCAATTGAACCCAAATTTAAAACAAAACTTAGGTGCAGCTGAATTGACAACTTTGGGCATTTCCAACAGTTTAAATATTTACATAGTAAACTCATGTTGATTAAGAAAAAGAAAAACCAGTTCAGTGAAAAATCCTGTGAACAGAAATCTTTTAGCTCTTCTTACTTCTAATTGGGTGAATTACAAAAACAACAGCAAAGTAAGCTAATTCAGTACAAACTCTTCAAGGGCAGTAACTGTTGTAATCTATGTTTGTCTTGTCTGGGACTCTACTTGACCTATGGGTACTACAGAACTACAGATAATAAAATGGGGAGATCTAGTATTAGCACTCAGATGAATAAGGCTTTTATGAAATCCTCAGATGCTGACCATGTCGACAATGACCATGTTTGGTTTTAGTATCAAATTCCAGTCTAACTACAATGTCATGTCTAATACTTACATCCTCCATTAAAGTGTTATTTTAAATTAAATGCATACATTAGCCCCCAATTAATGTGCAAAATATTTTATAAATTAATAGGATCGAGCTACAACGTGATTTTTATGGATAGGGCCCACTGAGGGGTATCAAATGAGAGGTGAAATTAGTAGGCATCAGAAACCACAAAAGAAAGTACTTCTTCACATAACACACAGTCAAACTTTTGGACCCATAGCCATGGGATGTGAAGGCCAAAGACATAACTGGGTTAAAAAAACAATTGGATAAGTTCATGGAAGATGGCTAATAGATATCGACAGATCTAAGATTATCAGCAAAGTAATCCTATGCCTCATGTGTCCCTAAAACCTCTAACTTCCAGAAGTTGTGACTCAGTGACAGGGGATGGATCAGGTGATAATTCTCTTGTTCGTTTAATTTCCTCTCAGGCACCTGGAATTAGCTGCTGCAAGATGACAAGATACTGCACTAACTAGACCATTGGTCCAATACAGTATGGCATTTCTCATACTGAACTATACTACAGCGAGTTTGCCTGTTGGCAAAACAGTATGGGCGTACAGTAGTTTACAAGATGTGTAAAACCAGATGATCAGACCTGGTTCTGTGCCTTTAAGGTAGAAAAAAAAATTATAAAAAAAATAGCTATGGAGGCATCAAGAGAGCTCTTTGTGGAAATTTGCCCAATGCCAGTCCTCATTATGTACTGCTTGAACCAATGCTATTAGTTGTTTGTTTTAATGTGTCACAGTTACTCACATTTTTTGAGACAAGGCTTTAGTACTTTGAAAACAAAATTAATTCAAAGAATGCATAAGGCAGAAAATATCAGTTTCTGGGAAAATATGTTAAGTGGTGGCTGGGTAAGTCTAGTCTGGTGTCACAGCACAGTTAATTCATCAAATAATATTAGAATCTGAACTTAGGCTTTGCATTTTTTGAGAAAAAAATAAACTAAATATAACAGCTTTCAAAATGGAGCTATATGAACACTGTCAGTTTTAAAATTATTTCTCTTTCTGAAAGCCAGCAAGTAAGTCCTAATTATATTTCCTTAAACACAAACTCTGATTTCTGCACAGTGCTAAATGTACAGTAGTCACCCTTAATTACTAGGAAAGATAAAATTGTAAAGAATTTAATGTTGCTACAATAAATACCATAAATACTGTGATAACATTAAATAGTTACAAAAGTAAAACTGTAAAGGTTTTACTAGCAAGTGCATTACTTCCTGATTATAAATAATGCACTGAAAGACTTTTTTTCCATGTTCACTTTTAATGTACATCATTAATTGAAGTCTCCTTATAATCTCCATGTGAAAAATTGTATAACCCATAATTTATTCCAGTTAACTTTTCACATTTATTAATGGATGTTCTGAGTTGAACCGCTTTACCCACCAGGAGGTTACCAAGACAAATACTATACTTAGTTTTCCAGAAATCCTGTTTGCTTGGTTTTATTTGGGTGGCAACATTTCAACAGTGAGAGCAAATGGCCCACATCTTTTCAGAATAAAAAGGAAATAAAAGCTGCAGAAGAGAGGGATGCTGTGGAAATTATTGTCATGAGACTTACAGGGAGACTTCAAGGATAGCTTGCTAGGGTAAGCCTGGCTCCACCTCCACCTCCAATGGATATGCTCCCTTTTTATTCACATCACTGCAAACTTTGCTCCGTCATGCCCCAGCTTATGGCCAGGGAACATCAGGCCACATCAAATTCTTTTTTCCCTCCTCGTGTTTAATTTCCTTCTCTATCAGTATACAAGTGCTTAGCACAATAATGCCACATTGCATCTCTCTCTCTCTCTCTCTCTCTCTCTGTGTATATGTGATAATATTTGTAAATAGGAAATATTTTAATTAATCAAAATATGTTCTTTTAAATAAATGTACTGATTATAAATGTGACTATTTATTGCAGCAAATACAGAATAGAGAGGGTGCTTTTAACTCCTTCAGTAACATGCCACCTCTCGGAAAATAGCTGCATCTCACATCTGCTGATCATAAAAGTAAAGTTCCTAGTTCTTTCTATAAAGACTTTTCCTCAGCCATATGCAGCCTCAGATAGTTCATCTAATCTTTAAAAAACCCAAAAAACAAACAAACAAACAAAACACACACACACACCTGCAGCTATCTAAATTGGCCCCAAGGATACAGAACAACATATGGTAACATGCATTACACTACAAATGATGAATTTATTAAAAGTCTGGTGGTCTAGAAGGAATTTTTCCAATAATCAAGTTCACAGACATTTGAGTATTTTGACAATATTAGAAGGTTTATGCAATGCTATGACACAAGCAGAAATATTTATAAAGAAAGTGTGGGGAAAGCTTCCTTAACAAAAACATATTTATATGAACATAAGAACATAATCAGCTTCTGTACCTAATGACTGGAAGATAGCTAATGTGATGCCAATATTTAAAAACAACTCTCGAGGTGATCCTGGCAATTACAGACGGGTAAGTCTAACATCAGTACTGGGCAAATTAGTTGAAACTATAGTAAACAATAGTAAAGAATAAAATTGTCAGACACAAAATGTGGACAAGGGGGATCCAGTGGATATAGTATACTTAGATTTCCAGAAAGTCTTTGACAAGGTCCCTCACCAAAGGCTCTTAAGTAAAGGAAGTTGTTATGGAATAAGAGGGAAGGTCCTTTCATGGACGGATAACTGGTTAAAAGACAAGAAACAAAGGGTAGGAATAAATGGTAAGTTTTCAGAGTGGAGAGAGGTAACTAGTGGGGTTCCCCAAGGGTCTGTCCTGGGATCAATCCTATTGAATTTATTATAAATGATCTAGAGAAAGGGGTAAATAGTGAGGTGGCAAAATTTGCAAACAATACTAAACTGCTCAAGATAGTTAAGACCAAAGCAGACTGTGAAGAGCTTCAAAAAGATCTCACCAAACTAAGTGATTGGGCAACAAAATGGCAAATGAAATTTAATGTTGATAAAGGTAAAGTAATGCATATTGGAAAAAATAATCCCAACTACACATACGTTATGATGGGGACTAATTTGGCTACAACTACTCAAGAGAGAGATCTTGGAGTCATTGTGGATAGTTCTCTGAAAACATCCACTCAGGCTATGTCTAGACTACATCCCTCTTTCAAAACAGGGATGTAAATTAGACATATCGAAATTGCAAATGAAACCAGGATTTGAATTTCCCGTGCTTCATTTGCATAATTCCGTCACAGCAGTCTTTCGAAAAACGCTATTTTGAAAGTGAAACCACAGTCTAGAAAAAAATGAGAAATACAGGCTCTTTCGAAAAAGGCTTTTCTTTTCGAAAGAACCACATTTAGACCGTGGTTTCACTTTCAAAATAGTGTTTTTCAAAGAACGCTGTGACGTGATTATGCAAATGAAGTGTGAGAAATTCAAATCCCGGCTTCATTTGCAATTTCTATAGGTCTAATTTACATCCCTCTTTCGAAAGAGAGATGTAGTTTAGACGTACCCTCTGTGTGCAGCGGCAGTCAAAAAAGCAAATAAAATGTTAGGAATCATTAAAAAAGAGATAGTAAGGGGGGATATGAAAGAGGTCTATAAAATCATGACTCGTGTGGAAAAAGTGAATAAGGAAAAGTTATTTGCTTTATTCCCACAATATAAGAATTAAGGGTCACCAAATGAAATTAATAGGCAGTAGGTTTAAAACAAACAAAAGGACGTTTTTCTTCACTCAGCACATAGTCAATCTCTGGAATTCCTTGCCAGAGGATGTGGTGAAGGCTAGGACTTTAACAGGGTTCAAAAAAAGAACTAGATAGATTCATGGAGGTTAGGTCCACCAATGGCTATTAGCCAGGATGGGTAGAAATGGTGTCCCTAGCCTCTGTTTGTCTGGAAATGGGTGACAGGGGAGGGATCATGTGAGGATTACCTGCAGTGTTCCCTCTCTCTGGGGCATCTGGTATTGGCCACTGCCAGCAGACAGGATACTGGGCTAGATGGACCCTTGGTCTGACCCAGTATAGCCCGTTCTTATGTTCTTCAACAGGAATTGGATTAGGTCTTAAGAGAGTACATCTTTAGCCTAGAGCTTGTTGAAATAAGTGTGCAGTTTATTTGTAAATGCATTTTTCATATCTGGCCAGTTCTTACAGATAGCCAAAAGATCTCACCAAATAATCTTATGATTCTGCCCCATGAATTACTGCATAATTTATTGACAAATAATATTTTCCTCATTAGACCTGCATTTTAGTCATCGTATGCACCTATAGTTTAGCACCATATGCTGATTTTGCTGTAGTTTATTTGCTTGTATCACATACTTTTAGGTTTTTAATAACCTTTAAAGCTCTACCAAAAGTCACACAGCAGTGCTATGTGATAACTTTTTGGTACAAAGAATGAGGGTTTTCCAAAGCTATATGCTAATGAAATACAAAGTGCATTTTTCTTCACTTTCAACACCTTCCAACACTGTAACTGTTAAAAACACTCCTGTGGGAATTCTGCACCACTGAACAATGCAGAATTTTGCAGAAATGAATGTTGTGAGTGCAGAATTTCCTTTTTTTCCCTGCACAAAAATGGACTGCAGAAATGCTGACCGCAGTAGGAACTGCTGGACCTGGAAGAGTCCAGCTCACAAATAGAAGACAAGGCCAGGGGAAGGGGAAGGGAACTGGAAAGTTCATAGTAGCTGCAGTTTTGAGCCTGGGATCCCCATCAGGCTGTTTCTCGCTCTGGGGGAAGGGGTAAAGGGTAAGAGCTTCTGTGTTGGGGGTAGTGGTGTGGCTGGCCTCTGGGGGGATATGGGGTGTGAGTGCTTGGGCTGGAGAGGCCATAGCTGGGCTCTGAAGGTGAGGGTGTATAAGTGTCTGTCTCCCCCCTTGTGGGCTCTGATGGGAAAGGAGTTGTAAGTGTCTGGAACAGGGGTGGGCAATAATTTTTGAAGGGGGACCACTCCAAGGTTTTGGAAAGTGGTCGAGGGCCACACTCTTCCATATTAATGGAGGAGGTGCAGGGTCTGGGGTGGAGGTTGGGTGCAGAAGGGAGCTTGGGGTAAGGGACTGGGGTGCAGGAGGGAGACTAGAGTCGGGAAGGGAGTTGGGATGAAGCAGGCGGTTGTGACCTAGAGCAGGGAACTGGAGTGCAGGGGTTTGGGATGTGACCTAGGGTAGGAGGGGATTGTGATCTGGGTCAGGAGACTGGGGTGCCAGATCTGGGAGGGGGTATGGGTGTCAGAGGGGAATAGAGGGTTTGGGTATGTTGAGTGGGGGGGGGGGGCAGAGAGTTGGGGCAGGACAGGGCTGGGGTGCCAGAAGCAGGCTGTGGCCAAGAGACCTACTTGCCAGCTGCCAAACTAGCCTGCCTGCCGAGCTTAAAATGTTTCCCAGCCAGCCTGCTTGCCTGGCCAGGTGCTTCATGAATAACTGAGCCCAGGAGAGAGGGTGTGATTCTTCTTAGCTGCCTGTTATTCCAACAAGCTGCTCCCATTGGCTAGTTTCTGCCAGAAACCAGCCAACAGGAATGTGCTGGGGGGCAGGGTGGCTCCTAAAACGTCCACCCTCTCCTCCAGTTTTAAAACAGAAACAGAGCCCAGCAGTCGCATTTCTGCATGGTGCACAGGGCTGCAGGGCAAGCTAGGGAGCCTGCCTGGGGCTCCCCGCTGCCTCCGCGGGCCAGATCCGGTGGCTTGGCAGGCTGGATCTGGCCCGTGGGAGGTATTTTGCCCAGGCCTAGTCTGGAAACCCCCACCCCCCAACATTTGGTTTCTGGGGGGAAAAGGGGCAGAAAAAGAGGAACTGGGTTGTCATAGGGGTTTCTTTAACTCTCTGCTCCTGGGGGAAATGTGTCTGTACTGTTACATACTTGCTGACAGGTATTTTGAAAGTTTTAATATTTGAAACTTACCAAAATAATTGTAACTGGTATGTGTGACTGGGCCGGGTTGTACCTCCCTATTGTCTTTTCCCTAGCCCGGCGGACTGTCCCGAACATCCCACCACCTCACCCGTAAATTTGTCTTTGATCGGCTTCCCTAGCCAGTCTGTCTATATTCTTCATGGCGTAATGCCCTCACCTGGAGCAGGAAGGGGGGGTCTGGAGGGGTCGCGACCTCTCTTCCCCAAATCATGGGGTACTCGCTCCTTCGGGGGTGAGCGGGGAGAGGGGGGCCCGGGCCTGCCCTCACTCACAGGCCCCAGCCCAGGGCCCTAAGGACGCGGACCTTATGTGGTCCGGTCCAGCTGACGGAGGTCTCTGCCGAAACTCGCCAGCCCGTGGGCCTAGTACGGCCCTGCCGTGGGCCACTTCCTCTCTCTCTCCCCTGCCACTGGTCCTACCGTCCCCGCAAGGGGCCTACTTGGCCTCCAGCAGCACGGCTGCTTGACTTTTCCTTCTGGGCTCGGGCCCCCGTTGTTTCACGGGGGTCCCGCTGGGGATACGCCCACTCCCGCCCCCCCCCACACCTGCCAGGTTTGGGCCCCCGTTGCTCCACGGGGGTCCCGCTGACGAGCATCTGCTCCTGCACCCTCACACCCTTCCCGGCGCGGAGCGGTGTTTAAATCACCCGCTGCTCCCAGCGCCTGACTTGACGTCACTCTGACATCACGGGGGGGTGGCTCCGCCCACCCCGTAGTGTCCGGGCCACATCTTGGCCACAGCGCCTAGGGCTGCCAGACGCTCAGTGGCCCGTGACCACCCAGCACAATGCCGGTGCCTCGCCTCTCGCGCCGCGAACAAGGCGCTTGCGGCGGGGGCTACAGTGCGGGGCTGCGGAGCCCCATCACAGTATGCTTATAGTGTTATTTTGATAAATAAACTTTGCAGAATTTTAAAATATTGTGTAATACAGATTTTTTTAATGTTTGGTGCAGAATTCTCCCAGAAGTATACATCTGACCTTCTAAATCAGGGGTCTCGGACCAACGCGGCCCACAGGCCCTCTACAGACCAGAGCATGTCTGCAATCCAGCAGGAAAATATGGTGGCCTGGAGGGTGGCATGTCTGAACCTGTCCTGCAAACCCTGCTCCTTCCCACCACCGCCCTGCACTCTGTCCCCCATTACACCCTGCCCTCTGAAGTACATGGGCTTAGGGATTACTAAGAGGGTCCTGGTTCAGGGCAAAAGCAGTGGTCGCTCTCCCTTCCCCCAACTTGCTTTGGCTTCTGCTGCTGGAGGGAAGCAGAGCTCATTTGGCGCATGCACCCACTCCTCTTCCCGGCAAATTCTGCTGCTGCATTGAGTGTGGAAGGAGCCTGATGGCTGCAATAGAGAGGAGAGGAGAGGACAGTGCGGGGCAGGAAGGGGTAGGGGTTGGGAGACAGATTCAGACATCCTCCCCCCCTTCCCGGGCCACTGGGCTTCCTGGGCCAGATGGCGAATATGCTCCAGCCTGTAGAGTGTGAGACCCCTGTTTTAAATGTTAGATCTAGGCAACTATGTTGAACGGGACTTTCATTAACTTTTTTTAAACACACTTTTGTCAGAATGTTTCTGATCTATGATTGTTAAAAGTATACCGTACAAGAAGGTGAGCAGGAAAATATTTTGCTATTTGTTCAGTTTTTAAGTTTATATATTTGACTGCACTTTGTGTATAATAAATTTCATTGCTTTCTCCATGGAGCCAATCTGTTGATTCCCTGACTGACAGTAATGAGTCTTTTACAATGAAACATTTCTAGATTAGAAATATCTGACTTTAAAATAACAAAAGTTGGCAGAAAAATTCAGCGACTATGTAAAGACTGAAATAAACTTTAATTCTTTTTTATTTGTTTTAGCCTGTGAGATTTCATGATCTGATGATCTTGGTGACTGAAAATTCTGGGTACTTGACCGAGACATTTTAAGGAAGCCTGATTTTCAGAGAGTAGGTTTTGTAAGCTAGTTTTTAACCAATATCGGTGACAGTGTAGTCATGTGCAACTGTTAGCACCATACATATTCACCATAAATATAATACAGACTAACACATTTTAAATATCAGTACAGATACATCAAAAATAGTGCTGTGTCCTTTAAAAATATGGTAGACAGGTGCCTTTTAACTCAACAACATATACACTATTTTTACAGCCTGGCTAAGCGACTTCAATGCAACAAGTGAGGTGACAGGCTTTACGTTAGGTTGGCTGAGAGAAAGGCTCTTTCTGAGGCAAGAGCTAGGTACTGGAAATCTTCAGATGGTTCTTCCGAGAAAATAAATAACTTACTTGTGTTTGTTCTACATCAATCCTTCATTATTGAGAAAGGAGGGTCAGGGCAAAACTGGGAGGCAAGGTCAAATCAGTATCTTAGATGACTATATACAAATGCGAAAAGTATGGGTAATAAGCAGGAAGAACTGGAAGTGCTAATAAATAAGTACAATTATGACATTGTTTGCATCAGAGAAACTTGGTGGGATAATACACATGATTGGAATGTTTGTATGGAAGGGTACAGCTTGTTCAGGAAGGATAGTCAGGGGGAAAAGGGAGGAGGTGTTGCCTTATATATTAAAAATGAACATACTTGGAGTAAGGTGGAGATGGACATAGGAGACGGAAGTGTTGAGAGTCTCTGGGTTAGGCTAAAAGGGGTTAAAAACAAGGGTGATGTCATGCTAGGAGTCTACTACAGGCCACCTACCCAGGTGGAAGAAGTGGATGAGGCTTTTTTTAAACAAATAACAATATCATCCAAAGCCCAAGATTTGGTGGTGATGGGGGACTTCAACTATCCAGATATATGCTGGGAAAATAACACAGCGGGGCATAGACTATCCAATAAGTTCTTGGACTGCATTGGAGACAACTTTTTATTTCAGAAGGCTGAAAAAGCTACCGGGGGGAAGCTGTTCTAGATTTGATCCTAACAAATAGGGAGGAACTGGTTGAGAATTTGAAAGTGGAAGGCAGCTTGGGTGAAAGTGATCATGAAATCATAGAGTTCACAATTCTAAGGAAGGGTAGAAGGGAGAACAGCAAAATAGAGGCAATGGATTTCAGGAAGGCGGATTTTGGTAAGCTCAGACAGCTGATAGGTAAGGTCCCATGGGAATCGAGACTGAAGGGAAAAACAACCGAGGACAGTTGGCAGTTTTTCAAAGGGACATTATTAATGGCCCAAAAGCAAGCTATTCTGCTGCGTTGGAAAGATAGAAAATATGGCAAAAGACAGCCTTGGCTTAACCACGAGATCTTCCATGATCTAAAAATAAAAAAGGAGTCATATAAAAAATGGAAAGTAGGACAAATTACAAAGGATGAATATAGGCAAACAACACAGGAATGCAGGGGCAAGATTAGAAAGGCAAAGGCACAAAATGAGCTCAAACTAGCTACAGGAAAAATGGGAAACAAGAAGACTTTTTATAAATACATTAGAAGCAAGAGGAAGACCAACGACAGAGTAGGCCCACTGGTCAGTGAGGAGGGAGAAACAATAACAGGAAACTTGGAAATGGCAGAGATGCTTAATGACTTCTTTGTTTCGGTCTTCACCGAGGGTATGTCTACACTAGCCCCCAGGTTCGAACTAGGGAGGCTAATGTAGGCATTCGAAGTTGCAAATGAAGCCCGGGATTTAAATATCCCGGGCTTTATTTGCATGTTCCCGTCTGGTCGCCATTTTTAAATTCCACTAGTCCGAAGTAACTGCCCGCGGCTACACGCGGCAGTGAAACAGTAATTCGAACTAAGTCTTTAGTTCAAATTAACTGTTACTCCTCATGGAAGTAACATGCCACGGATAGTTATTCGGACTAGTGGAATTTCAACCTACTGATGAGATGAACATGTGTGATGGATGGATTAGGACACTTCACAGTGTATGATTATTGTCTGGATGTCACTATGAGTTAAATGACAGGTTGTTTTGATGAACTAAACCAGGGCTACTCAACACATGGCCCATTTGTTTGCCGCCTGGGGGGCGGTTTGGGTTTATGTGGGGCTCAACACACAGCCCGCAGGCGGGAATCCTTTGAACATGGCCTCCACTGGGAACATGCTCCACAACAGGGAGGCATCTCCCAGGCAGGGGGAGCATTGAAAGACGCAAGTGGATAGGCTGACTGGAACAGACTGGTACGGGATGTCGGCATTTCTAGCCCTGGGGAGGAGGTGCCGGGAGCGCTGGAGCATTGTGGGAAATGCTGGCTGCTTAGCCTTGTGGGCAGAGCCTGAGAGATGTTGACTGGCTCACACTAGCCACATTTGGGTCTGGCGCCACGGCCGGGCAGCCCTGCCTCTGTCTTGCACATTGCAACGGACTCCCGCATGGGGACATCAGCCCTGCTGGGAATCCAGGACGGGGCTCCCGGGAACCTGTCCTTTTTTGCTTCTCATGTCTGGCCTGACTCATCCAGCTCCCCACCCACTGCAGGTTGGAGTGCTCTGGCTTGTAAACTTTTTCTGAGTAAAATCACTTCATGAAATGCACAGCCTGAAGCTTCAAGCTAAGCACCCAAAACACTGGTATACAATTTTATTTTTAATAAGAAACATTAAAAATGGCAAGAAAGAAGAGACGCTTGTTAGATGAACACAGGGTTTTCAACTCTGTTTTGGAGGTGGAATTCGCTTTTGCAAAGATAAATGGAACACCAATGTGTCTTCTTTGTCAAAAGATTATCACTGCGTTAAAGAAAACAAACGTGCAATGGCACCATGAATCTTGAAGCTATTTGCATTTATATTAGCATGTATATGCAATTACACTTAAGTTGAGGCCCTTGGCATGTGCTTTAAGTATCGTTGTGGCCTCTGGGGCGTCCAAAGTTGAGTAGCCCTGAACTAAACAAAGACTTTCAAAACTTGTGAAATAGTCTCTATATATTTTTAAAGTGGAATCTTAACTTTGAATTTCTATGCTTTCTGAAAATTATGTTCAAGAAAACTGCAATGTTCTTTGAAAGAAAGTTGGCTCAAGTAAAAGTGACAAAGTCTCTGAATCATGGCAACAGGATATATATATATATATATATATATTTTCCCCCTGGAGATTTCCAGAGATTTTGTTTAAATCTATCAAGGCACCCGCCAGTGCACTTTCTTCTCCTCAGGGTCTCTGAGCTTTGCAGGGAACAATCAGTCTTCCCTACTACTCATGTCCCTGAGGAGCACCTGAACTCTATAAGAGAAAGAGATCTGAGGGGAAATTATGCTGAGGGGAAACTGTGCTCTAATGAAGGACCTAAGCTCTGAAAAGAAGACTGAGGCTCTGCTTCTGGAAAACAACTAAACTCTACAACTAAACTCTACTAAACAACAGCTTCCCTTCAGTCCTTCCTGCTGAGCTTAGTTGCGTTACCTATGCAGAGCTGTGAATGCCTTCCTTATTTAGAAGAAGAGGGAATCATTCCAAAGTATGTTCCTGCCATTTGGGTATTCTTGGGTCATCTTAATTTGTTACTATATGAAAACCTTAGTTAACATACAAACAAACTGATACACAACACTTCAGTTGCACTATTCCTCACAAGAACCACTAGAATAAAACTCACATGAACGTTTCAAGTCAAACCATTGTGAAAATACTATTTTGTTAAAAAGTGCAAACATTTTGGTCCAATTTGCTTAAATCTTAAAAAAACACCCTGCTGAACAAATATCTGACAATAGAAATTATGGTGCAAGGCTAAAACAGGTTTTATAATAGGGTTCAACCTTAGCCATAGAGAAACTAGTCCCTTACCATAATGAATATTGTTTTAAGTTTTTTCTTAATATATAAGATATTACATTATCTGAAAGGTACTCAAATCCCGATGCATTGTACTGTGGGATAAGTGGCACAGATATACAATTTATAATGGCCGAGACATCACACCTGATTTCCAGCAACACTCTTTAATGTTACAAGTGCAATTATGAGTCTGCAAATAATTATGTTCACAGAGTAGGTAATTAGAAGGGCTCCAATTGCATTTATAGTGAACTGGAGGCACAATTATTTGAGGGTGCAAAATTGCATCCATGAAATTAGAGTGAATTGAAGCTTGGCTAAAAAATCAAGCCCTTTTTCTTTGGAGATGGAATTTTTAATAGAGTTACAACTTTCTTAACCAGTGCCTACTGAACAAGTTAAAATCAAGCGTTTTGCAATTCAGAAATGAGAGACCCTGTACCAAGGTATGGTACTTGTTTTATCACAACAAAGACTTTACAAGTTAGAGTATAGTGCACTCCTGAGTGAAAAAGGACACAGTTTTCAGACAGAACTCATGAAAGATAAACCAGAGATTTATTCTAAAACCCAACCACCTGGAAATCTTGTGCACAATCTTGCAATCTTCAATCAAGCAAGCAGTTCCACCGAAGTCTATGGAAATACTGTGTAAATAAGGTTTAACCCTTCCTTGCATTCCAGCAGAGTCAATATTCTGGAAAACTTCAAAGATGCAACTTTTGTGTGATTCCCTCCTGCCCTGAACCCCAACTGTCCTTACTGTTGGTGTCTGTAGATGATCACCTCAATAATCTCAATTCAAGAGATATTGGTAGTTTATCTTCCAATTTTCTCAGCTGTCCCAAACACAAAAGACGAAGAGAGGTCCATATGTGGTGCAGGTGGACTTCCAGATTACGTCCATCCTTCTGTGGACTACTGAAGCTAGATACACTGCTGGTCTATGGAGCACTTGCTAAACAATCCAAAAAGAGCTAACTGGTCACATAGTGCTGATTTCCTCATTTTCAGATGCTAAACCACATTTTCAGCATCTAAAAAAAGGCTAAAATTGCACTATGCATTTTACAAATATTTTAATTTAAGCATTGGCACAGTGATGTTGTGCAGTTGCCTATGAAATGGCCTGTATGATCATGTCAATTTCACATTCATTTAAGAAATAAAACCTTCTGTATTCCCACTTCAGCAAAAGCATGGATTCTTTAGGACTCGTCCCCACAGTTTAAACAATTTACTAACAGTCTACAAGATATCTTGTATACAGTGGCGGCCCGTCAATACAGGCGAACTAGGTGGTTGCGTAGGGCGCCAAGATAAATGGACATTGAGGGCTTTGGAGGCGGGGGCGCCGATCGCGCGCCGATCACACGTTTCGCCTAGGGCGCCAGTTGCCGGCAGCTCGTCTAGGGCTGCTCCTGCTTGTATATGAATATCATCAAAGGCCATCAGAGATCCTGCATCCATGAGGTCCCCATATCCACACAAGATACTTCTCTTCCCCTGATCTTCCTGTTATGTGTATTATCAGCCATAACGTTAGTTATAGTTTTTGATTGGACAGCTCGGGAAGAAAATGTTCTAAGAGTTCACAAAAACAGTAAGTATTGCAATCCAGGCAGAGTTCTGGAACACTATAAAGTGCCTAAATCTGTCCTTTTAAAAATGCCCAGAAATAGCCAAAATGCTCCTTTTCTTTATTAAAGACTCAGTGGAAAGGAAAATACATATTAGCTCGCAAGTAATATTTGTGGACCAGATTCTCAGATCCCCAGATATAAATGCCCCTGCTTTGCACTGCATAGCTGCAGTACTATAGACTTCAACTGGCACAAAGCCAATGTAGGGCTCTTACTACACTTGTCTGCATGTTACCTTGGTGATGCAGCCAGAATGACTACAGAGCTACATCATGGGGAAACCAACACAGTGCAGCATGTGGAGTGTGTGTGTGTATGTGTGTGTGCAAAAGTGAGCGTTAAGTCTCTTCTACCTGACCAGTGTTACATAAAGATGATATATGTGCCAGGTTCTCACTTCATATCTATATTATTTTTCCAAGAAGTTCCTAATAAAAGCTGACCATTATCCTCAATAACAACCACGCACAGGAGGAGGTTTATTGCTGCAGAGAATATTTCTGTTAACTATGGGGGGGGGGGGGAGGAGAAATGACATTACCAGAAAAATAACTGGATAATCAAATAAGATGTGAAAGGAAGTTGTAGAATCCCTTTGACTGGAGAGAAGCCAGAGCTGGTTTAGTGATAATGAAATACATTCTGTTGTGATGCAGGGAAGTAGTGTAGAAGTCACATCCAAAGGGAAGGCCTTATCCTATAAAACGGTGATCCCAAAATGATTCTTTTTCAAACCACAAAAACCCAATAGGCTCTAGACAGCGTGCACCTACAAAGATGCACTGCGTTTCCACTCTACTAAGGAATTCTTCTGGGAGGTAATTTACCCAAAAAAGCACAGTTTCCAAAACATAAAGAAAATTGCCAAGCTCCTAGCTATAATAGAGTCCTCATGACTAAAGGGTTTAGTGCCTACGATAGTAGATCCCAAATTTTCCCCTTAGAAATCATTTTGCTGATCAACTGAAGAGCATCATCATCAACAGCATATGCTAATTTTTCTATAAACAAAATTTGACCAGAGTTTTTGGTTTTGAGAGGGCCAGTTCAGAAAAGGCTGCAAAATGTGCAGCCATAGTACCTCCTGGATACCTGCACCCTGCACATGGCCACCAACAGAGAAAAAGGGAGGGGGGAGGAGAAAGGGGCCAGCTGCCAGTACTACCTTGGCAGCTGCAGCAGGGCTCTTTGAATCACTGCTGGAGCCCCTGATGGTACACACCCTGTCACCTATGCAGAGCTGAAGGGCTGGCTGGGGGGACACTAGTCCTCAGCCCCACCCCTTCTGCCTGAGGCTCAGTCCCCTTCAGGGGGCCCAGAGCCATCTCCCCTGAAGGCCTGACAAAGTTTCTTGTCAGCCATGACACTGCCATTCAGGGCCTGCTCGAGCCAATCTTGCGCCCTGGGCAGCGGCCGTACGACGCATGCGCGGCTCCGCCCCTGGGCGCAGGGCACATGTGCGACCCCGCCCGAGTGTAGATGTAGCCTTAGAGGGAACACTTCCCCCAGCCTCTCTGCCCCCAAGTTAATGTCACACACATTGGGTTAATGCAATTGCAGGATAGTTGCATGAGGGGGGTTTGGTGGGGGCCAAACTAATCCCTGTTGGTAGGAGGATGGTGGGAAAAGTTCTTCGAGAGGGGTGACATGACACCTTTTACTTCTGGTCATGTGTCCATACCTCCAGGAGCGTGGCTAATGGGGGTTGGGGGCGTGGCTAATGGGGCACCACCAAAAATTATACAAACCTGCCGCCCCTGGGCACAGCGCCTAGCCAATGATTATGAGCAGCTAAATACCAGGGCAGTAAGAAAAGCACAGCAAATGGCAATGCAAGTCAGAGAGGCTTTGAAAGACAGTTCTATGAATGGCCAGATTTGAGAGTCATGTATGTTGCTCTCAATGAGATGACCCTGCTTTTAATATGCTTTGTCTGTGAACCCTCCCACCCTCCTTCAGCACCAGCAATAAAGAGACTATTGTTCAAAAAGTATGCATTTTTATTTAGGGAACACAGCAGGGACAGAAGAGGAGTTCGTGGTGGGAGCTTGGGAGGGGTAATCACAGTTGTGAGGAGGACAGCCTTTTGCTTCAGGACTCATCCCTGGGAGTTGAGTGTGAGGCTGCCCTTGACTCTTCCTCACCCCCATGTTCTAGTGCTTCTGGGAGAGGAAGCCGTGGAACCTGGTAAGGAGGGAATATGGTTCTGCAAGAGCTAGAGGAGGTGCCTGTGCAGGAAGCTGTCCTGGAAAGCCGTCATGCAGTTCATCACATCCACCATGGCCTTCAAGACTCTCTCCTGGTTCTTGACTTCCAGCTCCCTGTACGTTCTTGTGTCCTCATGCTCCGCTCTCATCTCCAGCAGCAACATATTCCTCCACTCGCTTATGTGCTCACTGTCCAAGTAGGCGGATTGCATTTGCTCCTTGAACATGTCCTCCCTACTCCATTTTCACCTCTGGATTTTTGTCAGCCGGATGGCTGGCAGAGTCAGGGGAGTATGCAGCAGACTTACTGCTGTTCTTGCTGTAACAAAAAAAGAAGGGCAGACTATACAGGAGATATACCGTGGAATGTAAAACCTAATCTGTTAGCAAAAAAGGAAGGTCTGTTGAAAACTCTCCGCCTCCTTTTCCTCCTCCTCTTCATCATTCACACTGTCCCCCATGCTGCTGCCCGAGGCTGCCAGAGGAGTGTCTTAGGAAGAATCCACGGACTGGCTAGGGAAGATGGTTAGGTCCCTCCTTAGGATTGTATTCAGCTGCTCACAGAAGCAGCATGATTGCATCAATGACCCAGACCATCCATTTGCCTCCTTTATGTTCTGGTATGACTGCCTCAGCTCCTTTATTTTTACATAGCACCGCTGAGTTTCCCTGGCGTACCATTTCTCCTCCATGTCCCTTGTGATCTTGGCATAGATATCGGCATTCCTTTTGCTAGTTCATAGTTCTGTGAGAACAGATTCCTCTCCCCACTCTGCAATAAGGTCCAGGATCTCCTGCATGCTCCATGCTGGTGCTTGTTTGCGATCCTGGGAACTCATGGTCGGGTGTGCTGTCTGCTGTGAGATCTGCTCGCAAGGCTGGCCACACAGGAAATGAACTTCAAATTTTCCCAGGGCTTTTCCTGTTCACCTGGACAACAGTAGAGTTGAAAGCCCTGGCCAGAGCAGTCACCGCAGGGCTCTGTGAGACACCTCCTGGAGTCCAAAACTTTGTCTTTCACTGTGCTGTGTCTGCTTTACTGTAGAGTTGTCCATGCAAGATTGAATTTAATGTTATTCCTCATGAAAAGCAGGAGTACTGAAACTGACTTTAACGGCCCTTAACGTCAATGGAACGGGCCTAGTGCTATAGATTCATTGTTTATAAATTCGACCTAATGCAGCTAAGTTCAACCTAAACTCCAGTGTCATTTCACTAGGTGGGTAAAGATGCAGTACTAACAATATGCATTATGGGTAGCCAGCTCATATGATAACAATAGCTTAAGAGTCATTTGATCTTCAGTCTGATGTCTATCAGGGATACTCAACTACTATCATCTCTGATTTTAAAAATCAGGTTGCAAGTGAAAATAAAGCACGGAAGCTTCCACATCTAGACACTTTAAATGTCAGGGCTGGATAACATACTATAATTATATGTTGACAACATTCTTTGACTCATTTGGATCCTTTCATTCTTGACACTCTGCATATAATCACATAGAATGAAAGGTTTTAATTTTGTGACTGAATGCAAAATTAATCATCTTAAATGTCCCAGTCCCCACCACTTTATCTTCCAGTGAAATAAAGTAACAATGTTCTTCTGTTTGTTTTAGTTTAGTTTTAAGAAGATATTCATCCCCTTCATGATTCATGTTGCTCAAGTGGACACAAACAGAGAACTGACATTTACGCAAGTGTCGGTCATGCTTCAAATAACATACACACATAGAAGTGGCTATCTTGGGTCAGACCAATGGTCCATCAAGCCAAGTAACGTGTCTTCTGACTGTGGCTGGTGTCAGATACTTTGGAAAGAGTGAGAACAGGGCAATTTATTGAGTGATTCATCTCCAATCATTTAGCCCCAGCTTCTAGCAGTCACAGGTTTAGGGACAATCAGAACACAAGGTTACGTATCTGACCATCTTGGCTACTAGTCATTGATGGACCTCTCCATCAGCATAGCTAATTCTTTTTTGAACCCAGTTACACTTTTGTTCTTTACCACATTGGCTGGCAAAAAGTTCCAAAGGTTGACTGTGTGTTGTGTGAAGAAGTACTTCCTTTTGTTTGTTTTAAACTTGTTACTTATTTATTTCATTATGTGACTTCTGGATCTTATGTGAAGGGGTAAATAACACTTCCCTAATTAGTTTCTCCATATCATTTATGATTTTAGAGACTTCAATCATATCCTCCTCTCAGTCATCTCCTTTTCAAGCTGAAACAGGCCCAGTCTTTTTAATCTCTCCTCAAATAGAAGCTGTTCCATGCCCTAAATCATTTTTGTTGCTCTTCTTTGTACTTTTTCCAAATTGAATTGTGTCTTTTTTTGAGATCTGGTGACCAGAATTGCACACAGTATTCAACGTTTGGGGGTACCATGGGCTTATATAATAGCATTATGATATGTTCTGTATTATTATTTAACCCTTTCTTAATGGTTCTAACAATCTGTTAGCTTTTTTTACTGCTGTGCACAGCAGATGTTTTCAGAGAACGATCCACAATCACTCCTAGATCTCTTTTTTAATAATAATAATTTAAACACCATCATTTTATATATTTAGTTGGGGTTATGTTTTCCAATGTGCACTAGTTTGCATTTTTCACCACTAAATTTCATTTTCTAGTTTCTTGCCTGGTGATGCAGTTTTGTGAGATTTCTTTGAAAATCTTCACAGTCTGCTTTGGACTTAGCTGTCTTGAGTAATTTTGTAACATCTGAAAAATCTGCCACCTCATTGTTTGCCATTTTATATATATGTGGAACAGTATAGGTCCCGGTACAGACCATTGGGAGACTTTCTCCACTCAGAAAAAGATCATTTATTCCTACTCTTTGTTTCCTATCTTTTAATCAGTTACTGATCAATGCAAGGACTTTCTCTTATCCCATGACACCTTACTTTGCTTAAGAGCTTTTGATGAGGGACCTTGTCAAAGCTTTCCGAAAGTTCAAATACACTCTGTGCAATGGATCATCTTTACCCACATGTTTATTGATACCCGGAAAGAATTCTGAACAGCTCAGTGAGACATGATTTTCCTTTACAAAAACTGTTGACTCTTCCCCAACGCATTGTATTAATCTATGTGGCTGATAATTCTGATAACCAGTCCTTCTTCTATCAAAGTCAATGGAGTCTTTCCATTTAATTTAATAAGCCTTGGATCAGGCTATGGTCATCCTTTCGAAAGAGGGATGTAGTTTAGACATGTCCTATAAGCACATTGTTTCTGTAAATTGAGTAGCTGGACTATTATTTAAAATAATAAACTGCCCAGATATGATGTTTTCTGTTGGGAATGTGGCCACAGGAGATATTAATTCTCAATTATGACCTCTAATATCATGACAAACCAGCATGAAAGATACAATTGTTTTGCTTTTTTCAATCATCCTCCATTTATTTTTTATCTAAACAAGATACTGGAGCCACTGCAGAGATTGCAAGAATGTGGAAATATTTGATATCCATACTGGTAATTTATATAGGTATAATATACACAAAGCAAATAGTATGAATAACATCAAGCTCTGTTATCCAGCACTTTAATATCCAGAAAACTCAGTTAACTGGTATCTGTAATAAATGGCAATACATTTTCTCCTTCAGTTAACTAGAAAAATTCTGATTGCCAGCCAGCATAATTTTTTGACATTTTCCAGGGCCTATGGAAGTCAAGTTTGTTTGTGTTGTGCTTCTGCATATAATACCATTATCGGATATTATCTGACCCAACCTGCAACTATGGTGAAAAATTCATGAACCATCAATGGAAAGCTTGAGTAACCAGCACATTTGATTAACCAGCAACCCCCATTCCCCAAGAATGCTGGATAAAAAAGCTTGTACAGTACTTCAAGGGAATATGCCTCCTCTTTTTTGTTCTTCTCTTGGGAAATGTAGTTCCCTTTATACTTTCAACACAACTCTGAAAAGTCTTTCTTTTTTCTCTTGTTTTGGAAGTAGCTGGGATTTCCCCCTATTCCCATGAAACCATGTCTTCTTGTGCGGGAATATAATGTATAGAAATATATTATGTGTAGAAGGGTGTTGTAATATTTTGTCTTGCTTTTTTATCTCTGTGCAACTTTTTAGAAAACATGATAAAGGACTACTTTTTAAGGAAAGAATTTTGATGTTACTTTGAAGATGACAAAATATTAGACAACTGAACAGAAATACAACTGTGTTTAGAGGACCTGTTTTAAGTTTACAAAAAATTACCCGAAGAAAATTATTAAGTTGCAAAGTCATGCATTCAAAAGTTTGCAAAAGACAGAAGAAAACTTATTTTTCCTTAGCCTTGGTCTTGGAAACGGCTGAACTGTTTTGCCTGAAGTTTTCCAAAACAATTCAGTCTATGGCAGACACCCAAGCATGGAAAATTTCAGGCAAAGTTTAAATCTGGCAAAGTTATAAGCAACTGAAAACAAGGCCTTATAATGGGAAGTGTCATGCAACCCTAATTATAGGTATTGTTACCAGCCTACTATTATTCTGGCTTAGTATCATTATCTTTAAGTTGGATGGGAAGGGTCAGTTCCTTTAAAATAAATTAGATATCTTGAGGACACTATTTATTCTTTATGTTACTTATACTATTTATATTCCAGCATGCTTTTTCTCTGAACGAAAGAGGATTATCAGACATTTCATGTGAACTGCAAAATAGCCTAGATTAAACTGATAGACTTGCAAAAGAGATTTAGTATTGTTTCAATTGCACTGTCCATTTTCCATATGTATTTCTCACCAGCCAAGTTTAGATCCCTAGTGTACAAAAGAATCTACTTTTTCACAGATGGGACCAAAAGTCTTGGTATGAATAGTTCAAATTATATAATTTATTGTGGAATTATAAAGGAAATTGCAGCTGAGAGGAAAAGCAAAGCAACCTAATATATCTCCTGCTATAGATACATTTAAATTAACATCAAGAAATACAGTGTTGTTGCTGGTCCCAGGATATTAAAGAGAAAAGGTGGGTGAGGTAATATCTTTTATTGGACCAACTTGTTGGTGAGAGAGACAAGCTTTTGAGTTTACAAAGAGTGCTTCTTCAGGTCACATGAAAAAGAGCTCTGTGTAAATTGGAAAGTTTGGCTCACCAACAAATTTGGTTCAATAAACGATATTATTCCCTCCTCCTTGTCTTTCTTGCAAGAAAAATAGCATGTACTCCCCTCCCCCCTCTACAATTTCATTCTTGATTTAGGGAATTAAGAACATGCCTCTGCACAACCAAATACATCTGATTTTATGTTTGCAGCTGTTTTCAAAATGTCTCATTGCTCAGTTTACAGCAGGTGAGAAGTTTGGATACACAAACTTCCTCTTCTGTTTAGCTCCGTAACAGTGCAGTTTCGATTTGTGGTTGTTGGGAGACTAGACTTCACTTACGCTGAGAACTTGAGGCATAGAAGAACATTTTTGTCCCTCAAGAGTACCCAGGGTAAACATATTTTAAGAAAGATTTATTGAACAGTAATGGCATTGGAGGTGTTCAGCAAAAGCCTCTTATGAATACACAAGAGAGAAGCATTAGAAGAACCACTTGAAGAAGAAAATGCATCAGTAAGTAGGAGAATACTGAATGAATATATTTAACCCCAGAAACACTAGCTAGTTTTTCAAGCAATCAGGAAAGCTGAAGTATCAAAAAAAAGAAAGAGTACTGTTCTGCTACTCAATGTGTCAGTACTCACTCTACATGTTTTTGTTATTTACTGCTTGCAGTAAATTTTTTATTTGGGGGGGTGGGGGTGGGGAATGTTGCTGGGCATTTTCTTTGGTTTTATTGTTTACCAGAGTGTTTTTTTTCTCCTAGGATTGAAATTCAATATTTTATAGATGGCCAACTCAAGGCCTCTGCATGATGGAAGTTCTCAAAATAATTTACCTTATTGCAGTTTCTAATAAGCTTAATAAAGATATGTTTTAGAAGATAGCAATTTATTCTCTGGTCTTGCATTAATATGATGTGTATTTTTGGACTAACATATATTGAAAGGTGGCAGTATACTTTGAAACACTCTTAAAAATTATATTCCTACTTTGGGCTTAAATTTACCTCAGGCCCAAACAATTCTAGTTATAACATGATTGTTGTCAACTATTGCTTTTTTTTTTCACTTTGATTTCAGTGTGTAGACAGAAATAAATCTCAGGCTCTAGGCACACCTTTAACAGTTAATTAAAAAAATATAATCCAGATAAGATAAAACATGCTAATTAACAATCTTTCATTGGCAAAAAAGCAACCAGTTCACAAAAATAAAATTTCCATGCCTAAAAATCCCACAAATCCCAAATTCGTACCAAATAAAAATCCAAGGCCCCACACAAACTCCCCCAAATGCATGCACAAATATATGGCTTATCAGTGTGGTCTAATGGTCCACATCTTCATGCCTTTTTGAATGAAGTGGAGAGAATTAATTTACAGAGCCAAATGGTCCTCCCCGAGACTGCTTTCACACCAGTTCTCTTTCTTCTATATCAAGGGAGATCCAGCAGCAGACTCTCTGCTGATCTCAACTGTTGCTGTACTGCCCAAGGGGCCTGTCAAATAAAGAAGCCTCACAGCACATTTTGGTGTCATTTACACTGAATCAATTAATCTTGTATAATGGTGCTTACGTTAAAGAAATTAATGCCACTGTAAACCAAGCTTCCTATACACCTCTAGTTTTATTGTGTTCTTTTTAATGTATATTTGGGCCCTGGAAGGCACAGTAATAGTGTCCAAGGGTTTACAGACTGATTTATTTTATTTATAGAGACTTCTGTGAATATGAGATTTACAAACTGATTTTGCAAGTCTTCATTAACATAAATGTGGGGTCTGGGCATGCAAGAAATCTAGCTCTGACCCCATAAATGGTACAGCTACCAACTGCGTTCAGAATAATTACACTGCTCTACAGCCAAAATGCTTCTGTAATAAATGTAGTCAAACTTTACTAATTCTGGGTCACTGAGAACGAAAATGATGCTTAAAATTGTTGATTGGCTCTAGTTTTCAAGATATGCTATTGGGTCAGTATATACGACCCTTGACTTGGGAATGGCGGAGGATAAGTGAGTTATAAAGGAAGGGATCTCAATTTAAACCAGAAATGACTAAAATACATCTTTGACTGGATCTATGAATAAATCTATGACTGGGTTTGGACAATACTTGCTTTTAGGCAAAACAATGAATGATGCAATCTGAAGCTGGTATTGCGTCATACATGATATGAATTGCATCATGTTATTCCTAGAAGTCATGGATGATGCAATCATAACGAAGCTTACATCACTCTGCTGAACAAATTGCCCTATATCAGCTCTAGAAATCATACAGTGTCGTGCTCTCTTATTTGTCAGTGTTTGATTTTGCAAAGGGACACATTTCTGTTTAGCCAAAGTGAGCAGAGATGCCTCGTACTTGTGTGAACAGTGCAGATAACTTCTGCTATGTTTGTGGTGAAGTGACTTTTGCATCACAAAGCGCAGTATAACCACTATAGTTAAGAAAGCCTATCACCTTTATTTTGGCTGCAAAATTGGAGATCAGGACAAGAGGTGGGCCCCACACATATGCTGCAACACTTGTGCAACAAATCTTCGCCAGTGGATGAACAGGAAAAGGAAATCTATGCCTTTTGCAGTGCCAATGATTTGGAGAGCCAACAGATCATACCAGCAATTGTTACTTCTGCATGGTGCCTCCAGTTGGGAAAGGTGTGTCAAAGAAGAAAAAGTGGACTGTGCATTATCCAAACATTCCATCAGCTATACGCCCAGTACCCCGGAGAAGGACTGCGGTTCCCGATGCACCAGAATCATTCTCACTTGAGTCAGACGAGGAAGAGGAAGAGGATGAAACTTCTGGTCCTGAACCATCAATGTCACAGGACCCACACTTTCTCCCATCCTCCTCCTCTGAACCACACCTCATAACACAAGGTGAACTGAATGACCTTGTCAGGGATTTGGAACTACCCAAGAGTAAGGCAGAGCTGTTGGGCTCCAGACTACAGCAGTGGAATCTCCTGGCAGGTGATGTTAGGGTTTCCATGTTCCGTGACCGTCAAAAGGATCTTGTCCCATTCTTCTTCATGGAAGGTGATCTTGTAGCCTGCAACAACATCGATGGTGTGATGGCAGCCCTCAACATCGTTCACGATCCAGATGAGTGGAGACTGTTCATTGATTCCTCGAAGACGAGTCTTAAAGCTGTTTTGCTGCACAATGGCAATGTTTTGCCATCAATTCCAGTTGGTCATGCAGTCCATATGAAGGAAACCTATGACAACATGAAACAACTTTTGAGGTGCATAAACTATGACCAACATCAGTGGCAGTTTTGTGGCGATTTGAAGGTTGTTGCTCTCTTGCTTGGTCTGCAGACTGGATACACAAAGTACTGCTGTTTTCTCTGTGAATGGGATAGTTGTGCAAGAGATTCCCACTACATCAAGATAGATTGGCCACTCCGACAGTCATTGGAGCCTGGGAGGAAAAGTGTTCAGCATCCACCACTTGTTGAATCAAGGAAGATTTTGTTACCACCCTTACACATCAAGCTGGGTCTGATGAAGAACTTTGTCAAGGCCATGGACAAAACACAAGCAGCTTTCAAGTACCTCCGTGGAAAATTTCCAAGGTTAAGTGAAGCTAAGATAAAGGAAGGTGTCTTTGTTGGTCCTCAGATTCGTGAACTTCTTGAGATGATGCATTTGACCATGCACTGCGTGGCAAGGAAAAAGCACGGAAAGCCTTCCAGTTAGTGGCAATAAATTTTCTCGAAACAACAAGGCAGACAACTACAGGTTGTTGGTGGAAAATCTCCTCAAGGCATACAAAAGCCTTGGTTGCAACATGTCACTAAAGATACATTTTTGCACTCTCATCTAGATTTTTCCATCGAACTGCGGAGCAGTGAGTGTGATTTCTGTGACGATTTCACCAGGACATTGCAACAATGGAGAAATGCTATCGGGGCTAATGGAGCCCATCAATGCTTGCAGACTATTGCTGGACAGTGACAAGAGATGCTCCATTTAATGAATACAAGAGACAAGCCAAGAAGCGCCGAGTAGACACTGAATAGGACTAAACTATGTACATAATAGTTTTTGCCTTTTGTTTCATAATAAATTTTATTTATATAACCTTTTGCTGGTTTTTAAAGTGTTACATAAACAGGACAGGTGAAATATTATCATGTAAAGCAACCATAAACACCTGAAAAGACCTAGGTTTACAATTTATGTTTAAAGCTCTATTATCTACACAATATACATAGACGTAAAATGTAAAAACTTAAATATCTTGGAAACAGTAGCCAATCAGTTGTTTTAATTGTCATATTTGAATTCAGCACATCAAAATACATAATAAATAGCACATTTTATCTCTGAAGCAGACGACTTCTAAAAAATTGTAGACCAGTGTTATCAGACAATATGGATGCATCTCTTTTTCTTACAGAGATACACAGGAGAGGATAGCCAGACAAAAAATACAGATGTGAACGATACTGTGAAATGATTAAGTAATCTCGGGTCTCAATCTTTGAATCACTTACTACTAACTACAACGCTATATCTCATGGATAATCCCATTGATGTTAATGAAAACCAGGGGAAGTCCAAAGACTGAGGGTATGCTGCAGGCAGTATGCCTCTTATTTCTGTCTGGCTAGGAATAAGTCCATTGCCCATAAATCTATAGACATTGCTCTTTTGTCTGCTGAGGTCAAAATGTGGAAGATACAAAATGAGTACTAATGTATCTTTAGAAACTTTTTAACATTGCAGTGAATGGCAGTACTAGCTGTAACTTACACTATGCTCAATAAGTAAATTTTTACAAGATCAGGTCCTTGGTTTGTTTTTCCTGAATGTATGCACTGAGCAATAAGTGGAAGAAATACTTTCAAGAATATGGAGAAATCTGGCTATCCTTTTGAAACTATATCCTCCCACCCCCATATATAAACGAAGCCCTAAGATGCAGTAACAAACAAAAGCTCAGGTTTTTAACACACTGCTGCACTTAGGAGTGCAATCAATGACTGATTTAGAAAATTTAATTTCATTTTCCAAAGGGAGCCTGAATCCCATGCATGTTGATGGGATTTTGGCTCCTTAGTGCCTAAATCCTTTTGAGAAATGAGACTTAGGATGCTAAATCAGATAGGTGTTGCAATGCTGAGCCCTTAAATATCAGTGTCTTGTTGAGAGTCACAACAAACAGTCCTTAACTGATATATAGACCATTAAATACAAGGGACTCAATTTCACCCATTAAGCATAGAAAAATGGATACGACTAGGTTCAAGTTATGTATATTTTGTCATTATATTCGATTTATGATCAAATAAAAATAAAATGGGAATTTTTGTATTTTCTGTTTTAAACTGCACAGCAAAATATTTGTGCAATTATCTTAATCTATCTATATCTGCATATCTCAGCATGAGGATTTCCTGGAAATAATTTTGCAATTACTGTTGCTTCCTTTTTCATGTATGAAAAAAAATTGCAATCATTTTCTTAAATGGAATTGCTGCAGTGGACACTTTGGCATAGATGTGCATGCAGAAACCATCCCTTCTCTACAATTACACAACCAAGCTAGAGATCTATTTCTGCTTTAGGACTAGGTTATTTTCTTATCTTCAAAATTTCAAAGGAACTTTCCTAGAATGCCTGCAGGCAGTGTCAGTGAAAAATCTTCCCTTACTTTAAGTTTCAGTTTGTGTCTTAGATGAAGACTGAGATGTGGTTTGTTAATTTAAAACAGGAATAATTATGGTTCCATAAATTTCATTTTTAAGGGAAATTGTGCCCATATCTTCAGATTAATATACTGAAATTTCAAAAGATAGAAAGCATCTCTCAGTACAAATAGACTCAGAAATATATGTATGGAAATGCATTCATCAATACTTTAAAACAGATTCTGGGAAGAATTAAAATTCTGCATACCTGTTTTTTGTGTTTTTCAACTTCATAGAATGAATTTTCTAGAAGAGTGCTAATACATATATCTAAATGCTGCATTTAGATGCTCAAATATACAAGTAAGCACATACACGTTTCTTTTGCAAGCGTAATGCAAATCTGAACATTCACACATCCTATACAGGCACCTACATTTAAAACTTGGGCCCTACATTTGAGAGCTCGAGCCAAGGTAGGAATGTACAATTTATTCTTTGGTGCTCAATTTTAATTTCTCACAAGCAACAACTCTTAAAGTATTCTTGGTAGGGAATTTTTATTCTTCATTAGGCCTTTTATTAACACACTGCTAGATCTTTCTCCAACTGCACCCACTCTCTTTGTGATCATACTGTGTGTAATGACAGGTCTGCCCCAGGAGACTGTAGTTATACCATGGAGCAGAGAGCAACAGATCAGCCAGCGTGCATATAAATTTCAACCAGCCAGCTATACAAGAGAGAGAAAACATAAGAGAGTAGAAATTATCTGCACTGTAAAGCAGAACAGCAGTATTACTTGGTACTGTGCATGCAGTACAGCAATGTGAAAAGAATATTACATCTGCTTTACTTACATGTCGAGTATGTTGTAAAATAACACAGTAAGCCTAACATGGTACTGCTGTGCTGGACAGTCCAGTATAACATTTTTGTGGTGATCATCATGTGGATTATCTATTGTTCACCTTGTCTTCCACACAACTGGGCTCCAGATGATGATAGTTTCTCCCCATTACAACTATATAGCTTGTAAATTCAAGATAGAAGTTTACTAAGGAGCCTGCTCAAGAAGCCAAAATCAAGAACCCGGAATCAACACCACAAGTTTATGCAAGACCCAGATAAGCTAGCTAGCTACTAGAAGAACAATGATCACATTATTTAACTAGACATTGGTCACAGCCACAAAGCTGAGAGCTAAGATTTTAATCCAAATTTTCCCGAAGCTCAAGAGAGCGTGCGATCAGGTCTGATATTGTGGGTCAGATCCATTCTTATTTGTACTGCATATGTGGAAACCCAATCCTAGTCAAACACCAATGTCACAAGCAGAGAAGAATTCAACTTGATCACACATAGATATTCACACAGGCAACTGAGAGATCCACAAAAGGATCTCCCAGTTTGTAGAATTTAGTTTTCAGTGCATATACAATTTGAGGATTAAAAATAAACGGGAAGAGTCCAGACAGATTTTTTAAAATACCATTGCATTCATCTGACAAATTATATGGTACCAGGTTGTTTAATTTCACCTTAAAGTAAACAAATGAGTTCTAAACACCTTAAAACAGCAGCTTATGCCTTGATTACTTTACCAAGCAGATACCAGAAGATGGCCTAGATATAATTTTAGAAATATACCAACATTGATCTTTGCCTAATTTCATAAAAAAAATGTTAGAGGAATATGTGTCTCATGAAAGCATGGCCTACTACAATAGATTACAGCCTGCTCATGGTGCTACCAACTCTCCAAATAATTGTTATTTGTTTTTCTCAGCTCCTGAAATCAGGTGAATCAGCTATCTTATTTCCATCCCCTCCCCATCTCTATTCCTTGTGCTTGTGGAGAAAAATTTCAAAATGTGAATGCTAAAGGCTCACAAAACAGATGGAAAATAAAAAAGAACCCTCAGATTATTATTAGCATGTTCCCATATTTAAACCAATCTCATGATTTTTGAATGAATATTTGAGGTTGGCAATGCTTTAACCTTTATCTTGTATTCCATTCTCAGAGCTATTTTGAGCATCGATCACCAGCTGGGCCAAACTGTGTGATAATTTTGTGATATAGATTAGTGTCTGCCATGGCAGGTTCAGACCCTGAAATCCATTTTCACTTTGGACACAGTTCTCTAAAAACGTAAGAGCCATGTGCACTAACCTAAAGCCTAATTTATTAATTTTAAAAATAAAAATTCTGTAAATCCTCCAGTAACATCCAGCAGTTCTAGTTCATTATGGCCACAATCCTGCAAAGTGATCTGCAATGTGATCCGCATAGTCAGATTCTTGGGCCTGCATGGGACCTCAGTGTTAATGGGGCGCTGCACAGATGTATCAATCTCCCTGCACAGGTCCCAAAACTCAAACTGTGCATGAATAAAATTATTTAGTTGGTTTCCTCTGCTTATCTCCCATATTCTCCTCCCCTAACAGGCACAGTTTAGGTCAGAAGGCCTATGTATAATGGTCTGGGCTTTAATGGATAACACAAAGCCAGAGTAGCCATTAAGTCATGACATTTGAATGACTGCCTATGAAATAGGTCTCCTCCATGCAAAAACATTCACTAAAGAGGCCAACAGATCTAGCAACTTTTGTGATGTTACAATACCCAGAAATTAAAGATGCTAAACTTCTACAGTTTGACACTGTACGGCTGTACAGGAAGGAAAGGAGACACTGGATGAAGCTTGATTAAGAAGGCCTCATCTCTCCTTTCTTTAGCTCCTGCACACAACCTTGAAATTCAAGCATTTTAGGTGTATTTTAGAAATTAACACACACAATTATTTAAAAATGTAGTTAAATTCATAAAAGGAACTATTCTTATTAGGAAACATACAGTCATAACAGACAGGGCCAAAGTAATCTCGAACACAAGTAGCCCAATATACTACATTTTGTTATTGGATCATCTTTCAGCAACTCATTTCCATCAGTTCCTAGGAAAGGTTTTCTTCATTTCTTTTTCTTCTCAAGTTGCCCCTAAACTTTGTTTTGCTAATGTGTTTTCTCCCCATGAAAAAATTCAGGTAGCTCAAATGCCTTCCTACTTTTGTTACAAGCCATTACAAAGCTGCAGTAAGCTATTAGGCAGTTCCAAACTCTGCCAAACAAGTCTTCCTGGCTCTTAAAAAAAAAAAAAAAAAGCTAGGTCCAACCCTGCCTGCCTATCTGTCAGGTTCACAGAGAACTGCCTCAAAAGAAAAATAATTCCTTATTATGTAAGAGGAACAGACCATCTTCAGTGGGCTTAGAGAGAGAATGAAAAAAAAACCCCAGGAAGAGGAAGGTCCATGGCTACACTCACAGTCACTGAAGAACCTGAGATCCAGGAACTGGTAGAGAGACACACACAGGAAGACAGACAAATTGAGGCAAAATTGGAAGCATGATGTATGAGAACTGTTATTGCACGGGGAAAAAGTCTAAAAATGTACAGTGGTGTCAAGATCCAAGAAAGCATGAAAAAATGAATTAAAAGCAACTTATGAAAATGTGTTCTCGAAGTCCTACTAATCCTAAGATGGCTAAGGTAGAAAGACGGATGTGGAAGATAAGGAAGGACAATAAAATCATTCTAGCACCAGATGGTCTGCAGGAGACTTTGCCAGCACCAGAAGTTACTTCAGAGGCAAATGGGAGAAGCAGAGAACAATGGAGAATTCAGAAAAGTTTTTTTTTCTTTTAAATAAATAAAGCTAGTTTGTTAATATTGTTCTGTAAATTCTCATAGCTTTCACAGTATTTGTACTAAACACAATTAGTTTACTTGCAGAAACAGCTGTTTGAATGCATATGAATCAGATAATTCAGTGGAGGAGATAGGGAAAACTGATTTTACTGTAAGGGACACTGTGTGTACATGCATGCCCATGCTAGAACAACGTGTCCACCTCAGAATAACAATCAAAAGAGATTATTATAATTTTTAAAAGCCAAGAAAAGAAACATAACTGTACCATGACTAGGCAAATTTTAGTAGCTAGCTATAAATGAATGTGGTTATAGAAACTTTTCCTGAGCTGAAGAAATGTAACGATTTATGTCTCTACTCAAGCCAAAAGTTATCATAAGTATTTGTCCCATTATATGGAACCTTTTTTTGGCTTTTTTAAACACTAGGGATGAAATCTTTGAATCACTGAGGTCAACTGTAGAACACACATTTGTTTCAAAAAGGCCAGAATTTTACTCCTGGTCCTGCAAACACACTTCTAATTAATTTTACTCATGCAAGAGATCCCAATGACATTGAAATGACCACATGTGTAAGTGTATTTGTGTGTCTATTTGCAGGATGAGATCCCTATCAAGGAAACATTTTCAACATGATTATTTAAAAATGCTCTGCATCTACCATGACATCATCCCTGCTTTACTCATGCTTAGAGAAATTTTGCAAGGGTGTTATATATAAATTTCGTTTGGTACTTAAAATAAAGGCTGTGTTGCATTGCATACATATATATGTGTACATCTAAACTTAACTGCATATGTTCTCTACCAAATAAAAAAAAGGCAAGATCTTGTTATAAAACATGTGTGCCTATCTAAATATATATTTATGCTGATGCAGGTCTTTTTTAGATTATTTTCCAGATTGTTCTTGTATCCAAGTGCAACCTGTTTATTTTGACCTCATTTCTTAGAAATTGTTGATGCCACGATAAAAATATGCTCCATGTTCCAACAAGCAACAAACAGTTTTAATGACAGAATACTCCATCTGTGCTGTTAGAATGCACAATTTCAGTCTATAGCTTATATATGTTCATATAAATGTAAATAAATGTTTTATGCTTTTTTTAAAAAAAATACAAAGTTGAAAATGCACATTGTACAACCAATACTGTACCTTGAAATGAACTGTATGTTTTAACAAAAACATCAATTTAAATATTTTTGTTAATCACCATGTTCTTCTCACCATAGCATAGCACATAAATACTATTATTTTTTCTTACCTATTTCTGGTTGTATATTTAATCTTTAAAATTAAGGAGAGCCTATCTAAAATTATCCATTACCACCAGAAAGAAAGGATAAAGAATGCAAAGTAAACTGCATTATTTACAACACACCGTCATACTGAATTAAAAGGATTTTTTCATCAACCTCATGCACTGATGAAAAGGTATGTTCTGAAGGAATGCATGTTCCAGACCCTTCAATTTCTCTTATATCTTCTCTTTTTATGTGATGCAGCTGTAGAAAAACACCCACTGGTACTGGTAGGATGAAAATGGCAATCTTTTCCTCTACTAAGATCTGGTACCAATTACTTTGGATTTAGAAGCACTTTATAAAAGACACTGCTGATTTGTTTCTGGATTTGTATCTTGATTAAACTGTTAGACTGTGGCACAACTGCAAAGCTTACCTGATATTAAAATGTTACTTTATTAAATTATCCAAGAAATGTAGTACATCATTTTTTAAAACTCTCCTGACTGATTCTGATTCATGTTTTTATTTAAATTTTAGTTATGCCAAATATGATACTATTCAAAAGACATAGAGGAAGATAATTATTTTACAGAAGATTCAAACTGTAAACTCCAAACAAAACTGTCTACATGAAAAAATTGTGCCGCATCACTTGAAAGCCCAAGTGATATGCACAAACAATTACAGCTGTTTTATCATTTTAAAAAAATATTTTAAAAGACATTTTGTCACATATATAATTAAACACAAAGGCCCTGTTAATTTCTCAGTTATAGTGGTGTGGACCTGAAATAGCTTCACTGAAGTCAGGGGCATTCTTTTGGATTTATCCCAGTAAATAGAGCAGAATTTGCTTTGGGGTCATTAAGGTGAATTATTTTCCCCCCGACTAGCTTGAATGTTTCTCAATATATTTAAATACTCTAGAATTTATATTAGTCAAAAGAAGGAAATGTATTAGATTTTTTTCTCCAGTTTTAAATGTGAAACTTGGCTGCTACAGCTTTTTTCCCACACAAATCAATCCTTAGCTCTTTTGAATTGAAACAATATGAGCTGATTGTTGTGGGAAATTTTATTGTTACCGAAATTTAAAACTTTTCTGTCCTCAATTCTACATTTTCTGTAAGTCAAAATCAAAACCCTATTTCACTTAGGGCTACAATTAAACAGAGGAAATCAAAGACTAAGTTCCAAGCAAGTCTTGCTATTAATCATTGGAAAAAACTAGTAGTCCAAGTACTTTTATTGTAGTTTCTTTCTGCTTGAAAACTAAATTTTAATCTAAAACTTCAACTCTTTAATACAGAGTGCATCACAGATGAGGCAAATTAAATAAATTATACTACAACAGTATAGTATTGCATACATTTTAGTATATTATAATAGCATTGCACTACATAGTCTGTATATGACTCCAAAAATAAAATTCTGACTAACTATGTAATCAAGAACAAAATACAGGACTATGTAGCACTTTAAAGATTAACAAGATGGTTTATTAGATGATGAGCTTTCGTGGGCCAGACCCACTTCCTCAGATCAAATAGTGGAAGAAAATAGTCACAACCATATATACCAAAGGATACAATTTAAAAAAATGAATATATATGAAAAGGACAAATCACATTTCAGAACAGAAGGGGATGCGGGGAGGGGAAGGTAAATGTCTGTGAGCTAATGGTATTAGAGGTGGGGAAAGGTAAATGTCTGTGAGCTTATCACCTCTAATACCATTAGCTCACAGACATTTACCTTTCCGCCTCCCCCCCCCGCATCCCCCTTCTGTTCTGAAATGTGATTTGTCCTTTTCATATATGTTCATTTTTTTTAATTGTATCCTTTGGTATATATGGTTGTGACTATTTTCTTCCACTATTTGATCTGAGGAAGTGGGTCTGGCCCACGAAAGCTCATCATCTAATAAACCATCTTGTTAGTCTTTAAAGTGCTACATAGTCCTGTATTTTGTTTCAGCTACACCAGACTAACACGGCTACATTTCTATCACTATTCTATGTAATCAAGGTTATTTATGGACTTATTTTCCACTTTAAACTCAATAGTCACTTGTTGAAAAGTACAGTTGTGACAATGTTTGAGTTGACACAATACCACTCGACAGTTAGTTAGAGCCTGATGCTACAACCATTGAATTTAATGTGTTTTACCTTTAACAGCAATGGATAGAGGACCAGGACTTTTACTGAATGTATCTGAACTAAGCTTCTGTGCATTTAAAAAAATATATATATAACTTAAAAATAACACTTTATATGAACATGAAAATTGATGTCCAATGGGTTTCTTATTTATAGACAATCAAATAAGACATATTATTTAAACAAGGAAAAAATGTAGTGATAACAATGCGCTAAATACATGGTTTTAGGATAAATGTTTAATAACCCATTCCAAAAAAATACTTCAATTTTTTAACAAAAACCCATAGTGGACTTTACAGAAAACAAAATATGCACTGTTAAAACAGAATAAAAAGATTAAAAACAGGGGGGTATTCCATATTTTTGCCTCACCATCTTACACTGATATTTATAAAAACGAGGAGTCCGGTGGCACCTTAATGACAAACAGATTGATTTGGGCATAAGCTTTCATTGGCAATAACTACTTTGTCAGATGCATGGAGTGGAAATCCAATTGGCAAAGTGGTTTTTATCCACGAAAGCTTATGCCTAAATAAATCTGAAAAACTGAAAGTGCCACAGGACTTCTTGTTGTTTTTGCAGACTCAGGCTAACATGACTACCCCTCTGTGACTGATATCTATGTTGAAAGTTATTGAAATTACAATCCTATACTACGTGTGCAGTCACAGCATGCTAGCAGAGTTTTGCTTTAATGATGGAAATAAAGTAAAGTATGTAAATTATTCAGTATGATTAGCTTTATAGATTTCTGGTCTATTGGATCCTTTCATTGGATTTCTAATTCAGTGGCAGACTTGCCACAGTGGCAGAAATCGCATCGCTGCTGGAACTGAACTCCTGGTGTCCAGTATCTCTTTCTTAGAATATAAATTCAAATTCCAAATCTGCCAGTCAGCCTCTGAGGCAGCGTAGTATTGCAATGGGTTTCTCAATCTCCAGTTCAAAGCCTGGTGGAGCAAGCTGACCACTTGGAGTGTACCACTCATCTACCTGAAGGAGGGGATAAATACAACTTGGTCGTCTTTTCTGATATGAGTGGCAGGCACAGACAAGCACTGACACAGGAGATGCAGGAGCTAAAACAATCTCTGCGGCCATACTCTTGCCTACTAATAATTTTGGGAATAAATCTGGGAGTATTCTGAGAGGAAGAGAAAGAAAAAGTGATGCAGCCATTTAAAAAAAAATACAAGAGTTTAGGGCAAGTGTGCAAACAGGACAAAACATGGCAAAACAGGCTACCCTTGACACAGTTGTAAAATCTGTCCAAATGGAACAGTCCAAACGATAGCCTTCAGCCTCCCACTCCTTTCTTTCCTTGGGTTTATTACACCCCATTAGTCTCAAATTGACTTTACGCTCCAAGGTGCAGGAACTGTGTTTACCTTAAGTTTTATACAAGTCTTACTATAACAACTGTAGCGGGTGCAACAATACAAATAAATAATGATAAACTTCAGTCAATTTTTCAGAATGTGGTGCTTCCAATCTGAGACACATAGATGCTGATTCTTGGAAGTGTTAAGAACCCAAAGGTCCCAGAAGATTTTTAACATCTCTAATAATCAGGCCCTAGATATCTCATGTGTAGCACCCAAAAATGAGTGGGCAAATTCTGAAAATTCTGGCTATAAGCTTTCCATATTTTAGATTATAAATATAAGATGAACTATTCTCAAAACAGATCTCTTTATCTAGTCATGGAAAAAACCCTACTTATTTAAGCAAAGGCATAATTCTGTATACACTTCATGAGAATTTTTCTGAGCTTGAATGGACTGCTAATGTATGTAAAGTCACATCACATGCATAACCATCTGCAAGATCTGGATGTAAGTAACATACTCAGCAGAAAGACAGAAAAATGAATTAATTGTTAAAACTGTAATTAAAATGCATTTAGCTTTATGTAATAACTTAAAAATAGTATAGGTTTTACTAGCTGGTTTGAAGCCGAACATACTGAGGAACTACTGATGCTCCCTTCACTAGGTAAAATTCTAAGCAGTGCAAGCCTGTTTTTTAATCATGCATCACATGTGTGTCTGGGAGCACACTTCAGAGTAGTTGTGCCCTTGAGAAGAAAAAAACCAACAATAAACTGGAGACAGAGTGATTGAAGAAGCCTGTTCATTTGAGCTGACTGTAATTTCCTACACAATGCCAACACTGTACTGAGCAAGCACTCATGCTAGTTGTACTAGTATATCTATATATATGAAAAAAGTATTTGTCTGTTTTTGTTGTGCGTACACACACACACACACACACACACACGAGAACAGACAATTACTAGGCAGAAAAGAATGGAGTTACCGGTGGGAAAAATCACTAAACAAAAGATCTTTTAAAATATGTCAGAGGACATTTTTAACAAGTTTCCTCCCAGATGGCTATACTAGAGGAAACATTTGAAATGCATCCTGCAAAGGATATGTTTGTAATCAATTATCTCATTTATTTCCTTATGCTTTAATAGAATCTTAACAGCACACTGTATTTTAATGATTCGTAAGAACTATTCTTCACTGGAATGGGATTGGATTTTGTGATTTAATCATTTCTATCTCCCGTTCTTCTGATTTACGTTTAGATTTTTGATTTCAGGTATCTGTGTGCAAAATACTGCATGCCTTGTAATCACACTTACAGCTTACATACGTCCAAAACACAGTAATGTAACAAGATGGTGGTGGAAAGTAGGAACTTGTAGCTTAGGAAGAGCCCCAACTAATCTTCCATGTATGAACATTTAGTTTCATAGTCCACTTTAGGCCAAAATTAACATTGATTTTTGGAAGGAAAAGGAGTGTTCTTTTAGACCCCATCACAAAATTACCATAGTTATGCATAATCAGAAGTGCCTACCCCAAATAAACCAAGAACTAGAATAGCAGCTGAGATACATTGTAGCCACGTGCAATCTAATGTAGCTAGTCAGGCACAGCCAAAGAGGATGCTCTAGTTTAAAGTCAAACCCGGTTGAGGGGTTCTAGGCTATGTCTAAACTACACTCCTCTGTCAGCAGAGGGATGTAAATTAGATGTATCGAAAATGCAAATGAAGACTGGATTTAAATATCCCACACTTCATTTGCATAATGGCGGCCGCCGCTTTTTTTTTAAATGGGGCATTTCTGTTGAAAATGCCCTGTCTAAACTGCCGGGTTTTTTGAAAAGCCCCATTTTGAAAAAAAGAGGCGGCCACCATTATGCAAATGAAGTATGGGATATTTAAATCCCGGCTTCATTTGCACTGCCAACAGAGGGGTGTAGTTTAGAAACACCCATAGAGTCCAGACCGGGCAGCCCCGCCAGCTATCACTCACAATGGAGAACAAGTTTGACCATGTTTTTTATTATTTTTGTTTACCAAAATTTTGCTTTAAAATGTGCAAAAACAGAATTTTTAGGAGTAGCGAAGGGCCACGGCAGAGCAACGTGTGACTAATCCCAAAAAATGTATAATGGCCTATTAAGTAGTAACCCATAAAACTTGTTAGAATCATTAAATACACTGTGGGGCAGAACTGGGGCCGTGCGCTGTGCTTGGGAGCAGCAAGGGGTCGGGGTCGGCACCGCCCCCACCCAGTTCAGATGGGTGTGGGCTCTGGCTATGCCCTGCCCGCAGAACTCCATGGCCTAGGCCTGGGGCTCTCAGGGGTTGGGGCTGGGGCTAATCTCACCCTAAACATGAGCCCGGCAGGATGCAAGCAGGGGCAAGTCCTGGCTTTGTCTGTCCTGGGCTCCCCAGTGGCTGGTTCCTCAGAGACCTGGAAGCACATTGGCTGCAGGGCGCAGCTGAACCATGGGCCCCCTGGGCTCTCTGTCACTTACTGTGTTCCAGCCTGCCTCACCTCCAGGTTCCACTTTAGCTGAACTGCACTGTCACAGCTCCGACAGCACCCCCAGTGCCGGGACATGGTGCAGAGTGGGTCCTGGGCCCTGCAGGAGTCCTGGCCCTGCAGGCTGCCACCCTCGCCCCCACCGCCAGGCTCTCGGGGCCCAGGGCTGCCCAGGTCACAGAGCGCCAGGGAAGAGGCTTGGGGAGCGCACACAGATATGGCGCACAGTCCCTGCCCAGAGTTCAGGCCCTGGCCTGGGCATGCAGAGCCTGCCGGGTTGGGGCACCTTGGTCCGTACAGCCTCTAGGGGCCTGAATTTTGGTTCAGGGCCCTGTAGGCATGGAGCCCAAGGCAACCACCTTGCTCGCCTTGCTCTAAGGCTGGGCCTATTACTAGTCCTCAATTTCATGAATATTAATTGCACCCACACATTTCATAAACACCATGCACCTCTCATAGAGCTAAAACAAACAAACAAGCCAACAAAAATAAACTAACTGCTCTAAGGCCACATCTTTACTTTCTGTGCCAAAGATCAATCTTCTGACATTAGATTTAGCGGGTCTAGTTAAGACCCACTAAATCAAACACTGAATGTGGCTCCGGTCACTGGTACTTAACTTGACCTTCCAGGTCTAGTATAGACCTGGCCTAAGATATAAAATGTAGCATTAATTTATCAGGCTTCAGCATGTTCAGCCATTAACGAGTTCTCATAACACACCTGTGCAAAAGGTAGAAATTATGATCCCCACTTTATTGATGGGGAAACTTAGAAAAAGAAGTTAAATGACTTGACTGAGGCTACAGAGAGTCAGGTCTACACCTAGGTTTAGAATTTAGAATCGCCCTACTCTCAGCCCTTTGCTCATGTCTCCAAATCACTGGCATCAAAAATACACCAATATATGAGGAATTATGGCCTGGTTTTAATTAGTGTGCTCTACTTTTTTTATGAAAGGTGGAACAGCAAAGAATAAATCTCATTATGATTTTCAAAATAGTACCACAATCTGTTTGCTGGCCCAATCATACAACTAGTTCCACAGAAATCGATGGGACGGTGAGATTGTTCATAGTAATGAGCACTTCACCCACCAATGAGCATGAACAGGTTTGGGTCCTAAACAAGAAATTGTCCCCTGCACACAGGGCCAGAATATGGCCTATGCTGTTGACATTAGTGAGACTTAAAAGATGTATAAGCCCGGAATTAGCTGGTTTGACAATAGAAAGTTACAATTTCTGATTCTGTTTTGGAATTTAATACTTACTTATCGTCTTTTTTTTTGGCGCACTCTTTGCTTCATTCTGTTAAGCAGATATCAGAAATACAAAGGCCTAAGATGGAATTTTGATGGTCATGTATCTAACAAAGTATTTTGAAAATGACCATTGGGTTTAAATATATGTGATATAGCCCTCTCTTACTCACAAGGGAAGACCTATTTTGGGAAAAGAAAGTATTTATGTTCAATTCTTTTTGTTCTTTTCACTCAGTAGAGTGCAGATACTGTTGTATGGAGTATGGTACGACCTGCTGCTGACTCTCTAATTATGGAATATGGATTTACAATGTCATCAGCAAATATGAGATCATTCTTCATATGTTACAGAAGTCACGATAGAGGAATCCCTCTTTTCATAGTAAAGAAAAACCTCGACTGGATGTACTACCATGCTTGCTGCATGGCTTGCTCTCCCATACTAGAAGCAGCTTCCTGCTCATCTGCTGTAATAACCCAAATTATTCCTCTTTTGTAAATTCAAGAAAGGGATGTATAAACCATGTTGGTTGAGGTCATTGAACCAGGCTACAGTCCAGTAGGCTTTTCCTTGCCTTTTTAGCTTAATCCAGTGAATTGTGACTCTTAAAAATTATTTTGGAGGACAAAAATACAAATATGTCACTTAATATTTTAAACTTGTTAAGCAGGAAAAACAGCCCTTACAGGTTATCCTGAGGTAAATCATTAACTTACCATTTTAAATACATATTTTACATATTCAATATGATATTCCAGACATGTATATATGCACACATGCTATCTAATAGTGAAATTAAATGTAATTTACACCCACTGAAAGTGTGTGTGTCCATGTATATGCAGATCTATGCACATAAATGTGTGTGTATATGACAGAAAAGATATACCCATACATATACAAATGTAGGACACACACATTCCAGTGGGGTAACTTACATTTTATTTTCATGAATATTAAAACCATTAAATAGAACTGAAATATCAACATTTTATTTGTAATTTAAAATGAGAAGCCATACCTAAAGTATGTCATTGAAAATCTTAATTTAAGAAACAAAATTTATAGGTGACCATTTCAGCAAAATTTGTCCTTTTGTATAATTTAATATAGAATTTTTTAAAATGAGAAATTTGCATCCGTTTAGGAAAAAAAAATCAGTCAATAACTTTGCAACATTAGATTACGTAAACTGATTATGTAAACATTATTTACTTAAAATTTCAATTAAAAAACTAAATGTGCTGTTTATCCAAGAGATGGAAAAGCTTTAACTTTCACATAACATTAAAAAAAGTCACAGCAAAGTTTATAATGAGACTATATGACCCATGGGTCTTTAGAGCCTAAGGCCTTCCTTTGTCCATTTAATGTACTTTTCATTCATTTGGGTGCATACGCATCCCACGTCATGATCCTTACTACAGAGAGATGCATGTTAAAGGCAGGAGAATATGGAATCCATGTCCTCTATAACAAGACAGCTGCATTCTGGCACTCCTTTGTTTAAATAAGTGAAATCACACGAACACAATATGCACTGTGTAAGTCTAGACAGCACTTAATATTAGTTAGATGCACTTTAAATGCTCTCTCTCTTCATTGAAGTTTAGGTTTTCTCTATCACTCATTTAAATAGAAGTAAGTGTTACTCTGCTTCAAGGGCCCTATGCAACACTCACTGACACCGATGAGAGGTTTTCCATTTACTTTAATTGGCTTTGGATCAGGCCCTAACAGACCGGACATAGTTTTTCTACAAATGAACAAGACAATAAACATAAATTGTTGTGTATAACAAATGTCAACATAAAAAATCTGATAAGAATTTAAAAAAAGACGGTAAAGGACAACAAATAGAGAACAAGAGCTATATTATTTAAAATATTTTTTTTAAATGAGATGTAATTCTGGTAGGAAGAATAAAGTAATTCTAAAATAAGAATCTTTTGTATACGAATGTAGAAACAAAGATACAAATCAAGAGTCTGTGACTGCAATAAAACAGTGTTCCCTATCCTTTTGTACATTAACTGAGTTACAATTAAAAACAAGACAAAATATGAAAAGGCTGCCAATGAATTCAGAAGTCAAAAAGACATTTGTGTATCAATAAAGCAACTACTAGACTGAAATGATTTTATCAATAAAGCACATACTAGACTGAAATTATTAATTAATTATCAATAAAATGTTTGTGAATATTTGTAATTTTGAATGTTGATTATACCAAGTAGGTAAAAACTTAAGTTTTGAGGGAAAATTTGAGTTTTATGTAGAAACCCAAATATATTTTGTGTCGAAAAATGATTGCGTACTTTAACCAAAAAAGAAAACCACCCCAAAAAACAAAACCAGACTCCAACATTCTAACTCCTCCATGGTGGTACTGAACACATACTGACTTCAATTATGAATGCAAAGTGACTTGACCTACCATGATTGCAAACTACCAAACTACCAAATATTTTTCTACCGTAGCCACCTCACCAAACAATAAAATGACACCTGTTTGCAATTTCTTTCCACCTTTTTTCAACAATTCTTTCCAGTACGTTTTCCTTTTTGTTTACATTAGCAGAAACAAGGAAAAAATAAAATAAGGATATAAGAAAACAAGACTACATATGACAAATATTTTTCTAATCTTAACCATGTAAACAGATTTGTAGTTGTAGTTATACAAAGTAACTCACATTTTCTCTCAAAATGTAAACAAAAAGCATATGAAATTTTTGATCACTAAAAATGAGGATGTATTTCCTCTTCTTGATTTTTCCATGAAACATGCCGAGATATTCTTGTCTTTTGTTACTATATATACACACTGATATGCATGCGTACATGCTTGTACAACATGCTAGATACACACACGAGACTTTAGCGAGCGAGAGCAATGCTGCAGAATTATCAGCCCGCAGTTTTATATAATCAATCAAGAGCTATAGAAAATGAATACTTTCTAAATTAATATTTAATAAAGACTAAAATAATATGTTCTTATGTTTTCTTATGAAAACTGTGATCAGTGTCTGAGGCAATTTACTTTTCTATTTTTTTAACAAGTCTTAAAAAAACATATCATTTGAATTCTTCACAAAGGCCAGGAAGGAGCTGGCTATTTCCCCGGTATATAACCGGACATGAAGGCTGAGGTAATGGTATTCTTATAGACAGCCAAGGTTCAATAAACAGTAATTCAAAGGTGTCAATAATATTTAGAATCCCTCCAAAAACCTTGCTCTAATTTAAATAAAGAATTCCTTTGTAAGAAGCCACAGATTTAATTATGTCCCTCAAGCCTCTCCCGCTTCTTTCCAAAACTCTAATTTAGTGCACCAGAGGCATGAAGCTCCTTGGATCATCCTTTATAATCTTTGAAGCTATAATGTACACACACACAATGTCTTTTAAGAAATATTTGGGAATGATGTTCCTGAATAAATTCCATCTGAGTCCTGAGAACAGTAAGAGTGCATAGAAATTCACTCTAATGGTCTCATTGTAATTTAAAACTGCTATGTATGCATGCTTGATCCAAAACCTGAAGTTAATAGAAAAACTTTCACTGATTCCAGTGGGCTTTGGGTCAGACCCTTTGTTTCCTGCAGTCTGACATAACACATTTCAAATGTATTGAACAGGAGAGTGTATAAGTATTAAATAATTAGTAACATTAAGCTTCAGAAAATAATGGTTCTCATAAGGGCTACCCAAAATAATGAGGATTTAGATTTAACCACATAAGAAAGAAAGTCATGTAACTCTGACTACTCCTGCCCACACAAAAGAGATTGAAATATGAATGGGTCCGATTCTGAAGCTCTTATTCACATGTGTAGTCTCATGAGTAAGGCCAGCAGGAGAGGAAGTCAAAATCAGAGTTTTGTTCTACCTTACTGATTAAATGAAATACTTTACCAAGATCTTGATCCTACTGAAGTAACTAAGAGTTTTGTTACTGACTTAAGTGTGGGCAGGAGTAGTCAGAGTCTACATGAAAATTCATACATGGATTTAAAGTCTCTTTAGAAATTCATACATGGATTTATTCACAAACACAAACTTATAGGTCAGATTTACAAAAGTGCCTCACAAATTTATTGTGCCCACTGACTTGCAGGTATGCAAACTCCAATGCACTAAAACCCCTGATGTTTGTACACAAACGAGCCTGATCCAAATCCCATTTAAGGCAAAGAATATCAATAATTACAATAATTACAGACATGAGAAAACTGAGGTTTACACATACTTTAGAGTTTATGCTAATAAAAAACTTGCAAAAGCACATGCACTTAAAAATCCAGCCTTGTTCTTTTCAATCTACCTATTTGCCAGCAGCTACGTACCTATACATGTCGAGGATGTCTACCACAGTGGTTCTGTGTACTACGCCATTGTCTAAGTGCATTTGCTGCAATCGATAGTTTATCTAGCTGGAAGCATGCAGAATAATTGAATGAATATCTTTGCACAAATCAAATACCGTGTGCAGTGTATCAACGCACACGTAACACATTTCTTCGTCTTTAGTTGTACAGCATGTACCATTTGAAGGATGAAACATGTATCCATGTTTCTCATTCAAATGTAGCTCTTCCCAGACAAACTATACAAATAAAAATTAAAATTTTGACATAGTGTTGCATTGTTACAGCTCTATCAGAACAGCCACTTGAGCAGAGAATGATGATTATCTGCACCTGTTTCAAGTTGAGAGCAAGTGATACACTTAAGGAGCAAAATGCCTCGTTACAACACATTTCAGATTGCTGAGGAGGAAGTGTCACAATCACAGACCTTCCAACACTTTAAGCAGGTATGCATGAGGGACTTTGAACCTTGCGGTCCAGCCATCTAGACACCACACAGCTTGATTATGTCACAAAAGCAAGTGTCACATGGAATGAAGGCTGATTACAGTGAAGTCATTCCATTTGTGAGGCAGGCACTGAAAACACACCACTGATTCAATGATACTGTGTTTTATATGCAGATCTCAATGAAAGAAAATATTCCTTTTGTTCTTTTTTAATTTTATTTTTAGTCTCTAAAGAATGTTTAATAATATTTGGCATGTATCAAAAGAGGCCTATGTCAATCTCTCTATGTCTCTATATCCATATGAAATAAAATATTGGTAATATCATACTATATTTGTAATGAGGAAAAGAACAAGGAACTATAAGTACCTTTCAGAGAAATGTGTAAAAACCAAACAAAATTTAAAAAACACAAAAACCCTCCTTAATTCATACTGTCCCAAATCCTTCAGGACTCAAACAGGCAAAATTCCAGTAATTTCTAAGGGCGTTTTGCCTAAGTAAGGAAACCAAGGTTTGGCTCACAATGATTCAAGTACAATTTATTACTTTTGAAAGTTATTCTCACATCATAATCCATCAATTTGTGTAAAATATTGTGTACTTTCCTCATTTTGTTGTATTGCAATCTACATGCAATGTTTTACATATTATCGGCTCTCAGGCCAGCATTTCACAGTCCTAGGACATATTTACCTTTAGCTGTTGCATCTCCTGCTCTCCACATATCAATAGTATTTCAGAGAACATATATTTTGTAGTGGGATATATGAGAAGGGAATGCTGGGATTTTTATATGTATCTCATTTACATACACTATCAACAAGAACCAAACCACTATAAGAAGGATTTTTTTAAATTAGTCACTTATTATAAACAGCAGCATACCCTAAATTATTTAAAAATTTAAACTAGTACATACAAATGTACAACTTGATTGATAGTAAAAAAGATATATTTTAATTAAAGAGGGTATTACCCACCCTTTCATTTTACATCCATATGCCACCAGCTTCAGGTCAATACCTCTCAGCCAAGTATAAAATGCTTTCACAAGTTAAATATTTTAGCTCATGAGCGTAATTTTTAATATGCCACTAATCTACGGGTCCTACTTGGGTTTTTATCACTGGTTTTATATCAAATATTAGTAAAAAAATAATTTGAAACTTAAAAACTCGGATGAGAACAGTTGCATAATGAATTAATTTTCATGTCTTCTTCCTTCAATTAAAGTACAAAGCACATGATTTTATGCCTTACTAAATCAAGTCAAAGCATGCTCGAACATTGTTCACTATTAAATAAACCAATAATGAATCAATTCTGCTTTTACTAATTTTTTCATAGCTATAAACTATATCCAGCCAATGCAACAATTTACTGTAAATCATTTTATATTACTTATCAACAATAGAACATTAAAGTATTACAAGCTAGTGAAAAAAATCTATAGATATAGAACTATTAAAGTAACGTATCATGTGGCCGTTTGAATTTCCCTTGGTGTGAATTTTATTTTAAGTACCTTTTTTCTGATTCTAAAATTACTACAAATAATAGAGCTTTAAACTCCCCAACTATTTTTTTATTTGCATTGTTCTATGGAATGTACACAAGCCTCTCAAATGATACTTTGAAGAATTTAATTTTACCTTTGCTATTATTAAGTCATACATTCCGGAACTCCTTTCTTGTTCCATATACTTCACCAATACATACTCTGCCTGGTTTGGAGTTTATTCAGCTTTGCTACTAAAAGTTATTAGTAGTTTTTGTTGCCATAAAAGAGCCCAAATGCAATGTTATTATGTGGAGTGTTTCAATCTAGTATTGTCAGTGGCCTGAATTTAAAACTAGCTTTGCACAAGTTAGTTGGTATATTCTAATTATTTTTGTTTAAAAAATAAATCATTTCAGGTTCAGTTGCTTTTTTTTACTTAAACATACTAACACAAATAAAATAAAAATGAGCAAACATTACAATATTTTACTGAGCCTTCGCATTTGGCAGTGTAAAGGAAAGCATTTTCTGTTACACAACTATACAGAAGGAATAGGTTTTGCACAAAATGTCTTTAAAGTGCATTTCTTTCCAACCGAACAATAATATATTCTCGTGTATTGCAACATGTACATTTTAGCTGGCTGCATGAATAATACAAATTAATTATGTTATCAGCCTTTTCATAGTATTAAAATATCTTAAGTGTGAAGACTTTGCCAAATTGAGAAGAGTTTCAGGGTTATGACAAGAACATCTACATCCACATGTTGTTCTGGTCTATATATGGCATTACATTATAAAGGTATTATAATTGCATAAGTTAATTCATTAATATTTAGTGTCCCCTATACTAGAACAATTCTGAGTATTCAGAAACAATACACATGAAAGCCGAAAATGCGTATGCCAAAATGCACATTTCTAAGACAATCAGGAAAATTTAATTGCAGTGGGATGCAGTTACCAAAGGCCATCACTGAGTAACATTGAAAACTATCAGTTAATAAATGCACACACATGCACACACAAACAAATGAGAGAGGCTAATATAACTAAAGTTTGGATGTATTTATAATTGGTCTGAACATAACAGTTTCATATTAGTAATTAAAATATAAATCTGAATTTGCCCCACACAACTTTGTTTTGTTTCTTTTCAGGTTTCAGCTTCCTTCTGTTAAAAAAAAACAAAACCCACACCTAAAGGGGAAAATATAAAAGTGCCATTCAACAAAGAAGCTACAGTGTAATCAATGAAGGCAAGACTGGCACAAGTCCTAGAACATTTGCATTCAGAAATAAATGCTGTGATCGACCTTTGTCTGGTTTTAACAGACTGTTGATGGGAGGTATAGACTTGAGAGGGAGAAAAAATGACCCACCCCAAATTAATAACTGTATTGCATCCTTAATAAACTGCAAGTCATCATTTTAAATTAATCTAAACCTTGATGGTCTGACATGCACTGAAGGTTAAAAATAAACAAATACATAGTCAAAAGGCAACCTCCTGATATCCACTAAGAGTTTCTGAAACTTAATTTTCCTGCTTGGTAATTACTCCAGTTGCTCACTACATTGTGGAGGCAAATAAACGTGAAATGTTACCACATGTCAATCAAGATGCATCTAAGTGATGAGAAAGAATCTTACCCTGTGAATGGTGGGAAACAAGCCTCAGGGACCAGATATGGAGAGAGGATGCCAATGCGTTCACCTTGCAGTTCTGCAGTCTCCTGTAAAAGCAGATGGAAGACACTGAGTGAGCTCCACGGTATTTCTTGATTGTGTAAGTGCATGCAGGCCTGGAAGAAGGGAAGGCGGTCCTTACCTAGCAACGGGTTCCAGCTTCTTGTCCACATGCTTTCCCTGCCACAACTACCCTTGGCTGCCAGCTCCCAGGAACAACAATAGGAGACTAAATGGGGTGGCATGAAGGGAGGGGGGAGAGAAAAAGGGAGGGAGAGAGAGAGAGAGAGAGAGAGAGAGAGAGAGAGAGCACGAAAAAGAAAGGGGAGGGGGGAAAGAGAAGCGTGTTAAGCTTGTCTGGTAGTTAACAAGTCTTGAATGAAGAATGTTAGCAAACAGACAAACAGCATGTCTGATGCATGCTAATGGTCCTGGCTTCACTGCTGACACTATGAATAATTCAATAGTCCAAAAAAAAAAAAAAAAAAAAAGAGACCGCCTTATCTTTTCAAATGCCTATAGAGAGAAAAAAAGTATGCCTAAACTTTCTCCTTTAAGCCTTTATCTACAAAATTCACAGAAAGGTTGGGTAGCCAATAACACTTCTACCAGTGTTGCCGCTTAACATTTCCAATGGCTATTTTTGTTGGCTATTAATTTTCCCCGTTTACCGCCTATTTTATTTCTTTTGTCTTGGAGCTGGCACCTGTCCCAGAGACAGCATTTTACTGCACACCCCTTTTCCCTCCTAAACAGTGAATGAAAGGGAGAGGAGGAACCCTGCAAGGACAAAAATGCCTCACAGTATTTTCCATTTCAGCCATAGTCAGATTACAAGGGGGTTGGAGAGCTATCATCCGTCCTTGTTCATGTGGCACAGATACCTGAAGCAATTTAAAAATATACAGAAAGAAGCTGATTCCATGAGCAGCACAGGGTTTTGGTACTCAGAAAAAAAAACCAACCCACAAATAAAAGCCATCACTCTCTCAGCATATAAACTAGCAAATCCTGATTCATTGCTCAGTCAAATAAATCAATTTCTTTAACCAAGACGGAAAAAAAAATGGATCAGCGGGGTGGTGGTAAAAATACTTGTAGCTTTAACCTCAACATTGCGATATACTCTAAAGCCAAGCTCAGCACAGAAAACAAGAAAAATCCATCCTCTTTTTTTTTAAAGGAGAAGGCTAAATAAAGACGAGAAAAAGAAGATCCTATGTGTAGCATTTTAAAAGTTCTGCTCTGGCAAAGGCCGACTGAAGAGGAGGCCCTTGCAGCAGGAATGCAAGCTGCAGCAGCAACCTTTTTTCATAGTCCAATCTCCCCCTTGTGAGCGACTACAGCAATCTGGCTAAGAAAGAGGAGGAGTATATGAGCTAGCGAAACAGAGAAGACTAGAGCTGATGATGAAACAGAGGCACGGCCCTGCGTGAGCAGGCTAGTTTTCATCATACGCAGACACATACACACATGCACGTACACGGGGGCGCGCGCGCGCGCACACACACACACACTGCAAGCAGGCATACAACAATGAAATTAAGCACCCCTCCTACAGCAACATTTGCTTCAGCTCTCCTACGTTTGCCTCCAAATCCAGCAAAGCTATTTTTCTTTAACACAATGCAGTCTTGTGTTTAAGATGGGGGTGGGGAAAGACGGAGGGGAAAGGGGAAAAACATGGGAAAGGAATTTTAATACATGCACAATATGACAATAAGTTAAAAAAGGCAGTTCTGCATATTCATCGCTTAATTACAGCTTTTTCATGAGAAAATATCTGCAGGGATAAAAGAAATGAGGCTCTGTCTCCAAAATTATAAAACGTATTTACAATATTAAGCCATCCATAAACACCATCAAAATGCCTCACAGAAAAATCAGTGTAGTAAATGGGGATTTAGAAAAGCAAATACTGTATGTGACAAAAACTTAGTGATTTTGTTTTCTCATGCCCTTACTTCTAAACCAGCTGCACAGCCAAGCTGAGACTGCTTGGCCCTTATAACTATCTTGGCACAGTGTCAAAAGCTGATAAGCATTTGGGCGAGACAGCTCAACTGCTGTGCTGGAAGAAAAACAGCTGCCATGATTGCTGTTTGATTGAGAGCGCTTACACTCACACAAAAAACACATCGGCCGGCAAAGACGAGCTACAAATACCCAAGGATTCAGCTTTAGAGGATCAACACACATTTCCTGTAAAAAAAAAAAAAAAAACCCTATTATAAGGTCCCCCCTCTTTTTTTAAGAAAACGTACTACGTAGAATTGCTTTTCTTCTTCCCATCCCCCTTCCATAACCTCAAGCAAACTCGAGGAATCATGCCAAAAGTCCCGTTGCTAGTTACCAAGTGCATTTTTTAAACGTCCCTTTGATACTTCTTTCTCTCATGCTTGCTGTGGAATATGCAAGTGAGATAATCTTTCCATTACTTAGAAAAGCAATTAAAAATCAACTTTCAGCTGAACTTTCCTTTTTATTGCGGGGCAAAAGAAAGGGTTTGGGGGGAGAAGAGAAAGAATATTTTTTCCTCTTCCCAGAGCCCAACATTTGGCTTTTTCCATTTGTGGCAGATCACTGTAACTCTATTGTAAAACAACTTCCTGCCCCTTTTGGCACAAGCTCCAGAAGCTGCTAGGCTAAGTTCATAGCACAAACTTTTTCCCCCTTGCTGAAGAAGCAAGACAAAAAAAAAAAAAGTCCTTGCTAATTATTTTGCCCTCTTTTTTGCTAATGGATTTATAAGATGAATTTATTGCAGTTCCCTTAAGAATGTGACAAAAGAGACGCCTGTATTCCAGCTGGACATTTCATAAGCTTAAAAGGTGGGGTTATTATATATATATATTTTACATTTTTGTTTTAATTTGTAAGTCTTAACATCAGCACTGATACCATACTGAGCTGCTTCATTTGCTGTATTTAATTTGTATATCTACCATAACTCAGACGGCTGACTCAGAATATGCAGCTCCTCTCTACTTTACATCTGCTTTTATACTTTAAGCTACCTCTCCTCTCTCTCTGTCCCTCAACTTATGCTAATAAAAATATCCATCCAAAACCTCCCTCTCCCTGCTAAACACTAGAGAAGATTGCAGTCTCTCTGGTATAACCAAAAGATAAAAAATAAGGCCTCCCCAACTTGCTCTCTCTCTCTCTCTCTCTCTCTCTGTGTGCTTCTCTCATAGCAACAGCATTTCCTGGTACGCCTGCTTTGGCATCCATCAGCATTTCTACTCATCCAAGTGTCCTTTTGCGTCACATCTCGCCATTTCAGTTAACCAATGAACTCTCCCTGTTGTAATAATGTGTGTGTGTGTGCGCTTTCTGTTATTGGCATATTCAAAAATTGTTTTATATGCTTTTTTTACAAAAATGCTGTCTAAACATTTGATTTGCCCTACCATGAGAGAGAGAGAGAAAAAAAAGAGATCTTGCAGTGTTCAACCTCAGGGTGTCCTCCGCCTGTAAGTATTTTATCATATGAAAAAAGAGGTTAGGTGATCAGTTAAGGAAAGCCATAGCTGTCCCTGTGATTTAATATTTATTCTGCATATGCCATCATCGCTTTCATGACTGCCCTTTAAACCAGCTATAAAGTTTCATGTCATTGACTTCAATGGCTTTATGAAATACTTCTGATAAAAATATTTAATGAAGTTTTGTTCCTTAAAATATGGATCAGCAAATAGTGGCAGGAAAAGAAATATGATGGGAAAAAAAGAAAGCTGAGATGTAACATTTTATTCCCTTGCAATAACTGAATTCCCCCCAAAGAGACTTTTCTCCAGGCTTCTCTGAAAAACTCACTGTCCTGCAAGATGGAGTAAAGGTGTTTTAAGTCAGAGCTTTTCTAAAAGTTAGCCCCATTTACATTTTTCATAAACTCAGTGACTCAAGCATCCATTATTTCAATGGTCTGACCTACTGTCACTTGCAAAGACAGGTGAAGATATTTTATAATTGATGCTGTTTAAAAAGAACATAACTTCCAAAATTACCAAACTCCTAGGACGTTCCCTGCCTGAGTACTCACTCACAAAAGCCATACTGGTAAAACCACAATCTATAATATACTTGACAGAACATATTTTCCTGCTACACATAATATAGTACATGAAAACCATCTTCCCTTTTGCAAACATAACTTTTATTACATTTGATCTGTTAAAGCAATGCATCAGCCAGTTCTAGAAAGTCTAATACAGTATATGTGGTTTTCTACCAAATGAGCCATAGCTGAGCTGTGCTGCATCCTGAATGACTACTGAAATATTTAAAGACTCACTTATAACCAACTTTCTCAAACAACCTCAAGATCTTGAGAAAGAGCTCACTCAACCACTAATATCCTAAACAAGATAATATTTCTTTCATTAAGTCAAATAAACACTTTATAATATACGCTTACCAATTTTTTTTATAGTGTGAAACCACAAAATGTTTTTAATATTTGTTTTGGGGGCATCACAATACAAAAATGTCTATGTGATTATCACATCGCAGAATGACAAAACATCCAGATACTCTCTTCTACCCTTCTTTTTGCTGAAGATCATGTTTAAGAATCATGAGCCAAGGGTGTAGTAGTTTATAAATAATATGCCATTGCATACAGAGTGCATACAGGCAGATACGTGGGTCATCAATTTGGACAATTAAAAACTGTAAGAAAAATAAACTTGGGATGCTCAACACATTGAACATTAGAACTGTTTTTGTCCAGTTTCGTATGGCTAATCTTAAACACTGACATGACATTCACTATGTCATGCATTTGTCAGCACACACAGGGAACTGTTATAATCCACATACAAAAGAAAGCAGACTGTACTTCACTGTGCATCCAACAATTTTGTACTTCTGACACAAATACCAATATGATTTCCCATTTTTTTTGAATGGCTGGACTAAATTATCCAAAGATAGTTGCTTTCACTTATGTTCATTTAAGACGATTCTCTAAATGCATGTTAGTTTTTGTTTCTCAACATCTTATTATTAATTTTTGTCCATTCAATGCCACAATAAAATGCCTCTCCTCCCTGTCTTCCAATTTTTAATAAAGTAAGAAACTGAAGACAATCAAGCACATCTTTATTCTGTATCTGAACTGGGAGAACTTTTGGGGGGATGGAAGAGGAGGAACTAAAATGTATCTTACATCATGAAACTACGGTGACAACTGCAGAATTAACTTTAATTTGAATTTATCTCAGCACTTACATCTGTTACCATAACCCTAACTTAAGAGTGAAAGTAATCAAATGTTAGGTCACTGAACAGAAAAACTAAGGTTTGGAAGAGATAAGGGCAAACAATTTAATTCCATTCACCATTCTGAACAGAGGAAGGATTCCATAAAGGGAAGTGGAAACATTATTTTAAGGTCCATTATCTATGAATGAATTCAAAAAATATAGTTAACATGAAGGTGATATTTTGATATTCAAAACTGTTCACATTATATAATTAAAATGAATATGCATATAAATTGGGAAAGCTGACCCAATTAAGCAAATTATTTTTCTACAGAAAGTCTCTGTAAAAAGGTTTAATTGCATGTCTTAGAAAATCCATTTTTAATAATGTCCAAGATAATAATTTTTGTCATAAGTGACAACACTGAGAATTCTTCCTATATAACAGAAGGTTTTTCCTTTTTAAGACACTTCCCAAAAGTTCAAACTAAATTTTAGAAAAGCAAAGCAGTCTTACCACTTGTCCTTCTGAATCTCAAGGTAACATGCAAAATCAAACTTACTGGTCATTTTACAACCTGTACAGTATTTACATATTATTCAGTCCTGTTTTAATAAGCTTCTGACCTAGTTTTGTATAATACCATTTAACGTCAATGTAACAGTGGCAGTTTAATGATGGGGAGAAAGGACCCCTAAATACCTACATAACAAATAAAAACAATTTTAAAATAAGTGTTTCCAAATGTGTAAAGGTGGTTTGAATAAGAATAAATTTCAACTATATTTTCCTTCAAAACAAAATAAAGCATTTTGCAAAATCATTTTCTTCATTACACTGTATTTTAATAGAAATGTTTTATAGAAAACTTGGCATTAAAATGATATCAACACAAATGAAACTGGCAGGAAGACAATTTTTTTCAGGAAGAAAGCATTAAACAGTGCATTGCATTAGCAGTTTTTAAAAGTGTGCTAACCAATATGTTTCTGGTTCTTTTGTAATTATTTTTAAATGTACACAACAGTGTGCTTAAAACTGGAAGTACTGTATCAACATTTTGTCCTATGTACCGTATTGATGAATGCTCTCACCACAAGCATAGAATCAAAACACAAGATCAAATGTTGCTTACTGGCTCCTATTTAGTTGTCATAAATATACTGCATATTTTGCATCTGGTAATTTCATTGCAGTGGATATCTGTGAGGGAAAGCTAACCTTGAAACTGAGCAATTATATAAAGTAGTGTATTTTTGACTTTTAAAGGACAAGGGAACATCTGAAAACTTACAGCATATGATCAATTTTTAATCAATAACTGTACATGCATTTTTGAAATTCAATAAGGCTTTTCACATTTACACTAAAATATATTAATTCAAGATCTGATGAACTGCAATTTATTTTTAATGCAGGAATTAGACTATATAGTTTTGCAGGATGGGTTATCGTCATTGATAGTCTAAGTCATTCCTTTAAATATCTTTTAATAGAAAGCAGCATACCATAATAAAATATATGTTAATTTTTATATAATGTATATAAAACATACACATCTGCTCTGAAATTTGCAAACACTCTATTCCACAATCCTCACTCTGGTTTGAGTACAAGATGTGCTACTGAAATCAACAAATATTTTAAAAATATAAAAAGTCAATCTACACACAAAAAAATCTGTTTCCTTATTTTTGTGATTTTAGTTGTAATAAGTTTCAATACCCAAATTAGTTGAACAGGAACAATTATCATGGATTTACAGTGTAAGAATTAGCTGCTTCTATTATCAGTGAAGGGATCTATGTAGTTATACAGAATGATAAGGGAGCCACATTGCAATTTCCAGAACACTGTATTTCATGCATAAAATGTGACTTTGCTAGTTGTTAAAATGACTCATTGTGGTATTCACTATTTCTCCTTTGAAAGCAAGTGATTGTTGAGGGGCATTGTTTGTTTTACATAGGTGTTTTTGTTACAATTTTTAAATAGAAGAAATAGAGCACACTGTTTGCTTTTTTTTTTAAATAAACACTAAGGGGCCAAATTCTTTTGCCACCCTTACTCTTGTTCAGAAGCACCCTACTCAGCAAGTAGCCCCACTGCAATCAACACATATTTAAAGGAGATTAAATAAATGCTGCAAAGCCCAGGTTTAAAATACTTCTTCACAGCTATTGAAGGTCATATTTTATGCACCAAGCTTAATATCCTAGAAATGTTGAGTGATCTCTATTATACTGTACAATAATACTTTTGCACCTTCACGGGTAAGTGACATGAACTAATTTTTATGATGTATGTTTTCTACTCTATGTTAGTGCCTATGGCAATAATTCTATTGTGATATCATTGGTGAACTTAGGATCACAGTATGTTACTGGTTTTTAAGCAGAATTTAAACTGATTTAAATAGGAATTCTGCTTAAAATGATATAGCACTGATTTAATAGGAGTTCTGCTTAAAATGATATAGCATTTTAGCTAGTCTACAGAAACAAATTCTGAAGAAGGAAAAACTCACTGTTAAACAATTCATAAAAAGCAAAAATGTGTTAGCAAACATATATTTAAATAGGAGTTCTGATTTAAATAGGAGTTCTGCTTAAAATGATATAGCATTTTAGCTAGTCTACAGAAACAAATTCTGAAGAAGGAAAAACTCACTGTTAAACAATTCATAAAAAGCAAAAATGTGTTAGCAAACATATATACTTTAATTGTTAATGAAGTCCATAAAAACAAGATTTAAAATATTTTAATCCTGTAAATTACCATATATTTTCATGAAAGGTAGTAAATTCTCTGAGAATATGATTGCAGTGTACTAGAGTTTGCATCTTTAAATTATAAGGAGAGGAGTAACATTTTCCAGGATAGTTATAATAAATGAGAAAGTAAGGTACAGTACCAATTATTATAAATGGCTATAAACAAGAAAACTTCAATAATACATGGATGGGCATTACAATAAAACATATATTAAACAATAAAATATTTTTTATTTACAGATATTTGTATTTATGCAAGATTCTATAAACATATAGTTTAATGTTATCCAGTAGCAAACTGATTATTCAAATTATTTATGTATTATATGTTTAACTTTAGTTTTATAAGTTCAGTTAAGCATATATTGTTCTTTACCCAATATATAATATAGAAGATGATACACAAGATTCATTTTAATTTTATCTACCTAGCTTTGTTGTATAAAATGTTGAAACTCAAATCCAAAATTGTAAAGAAAGAAATATTTAGTAGTGGTGGAATTAAGCTTTTTTTCACAAAAGAGAATCTCTTAATGACACAATATTGCCATAGCAGTAAAACCTGTTATACATATTATTTTTACCTACTTATATATTACCTACTTATATATTTTTACCTACTTATATATTATTTTTACCTACTTAAATAATACTTTAAAATAATCATGAATATTTTCACATTTTAAAAGTCTGTGCTCAGTTTTCAACAGAGACAGCAATTATGAAAGGTAGGTGTTGATCAAAGGTCACCTTATTCATTAAATCATATTTATAATCTGTCTTCTATTATGTTATCAGAGAGGGGATTTATTTTTCAGTTTAGTCATGTTATTGAATGTTAGCATTTTTAGCCATTACTATAACCCTTACTCTTAGTAAGAGATATATGAATTAAAGTTTGTGAACTTTATACTGTGAGATGTGCTTCAATATGTAAGAATATATAAACATGTGACCAGATTTTTTAATATATAAAGGTGTCTCCACACAGAAAAAATATACCATAGCTATTAAATGTACCCACACATTTCATATTTAGCAGATATGGTAGAAAACATAAAAAGAGCATTAGGAATTGGGAAAAACATCCCAAAAAAGAAAGAAAATGTGAATAGAGGATCAAATTCTGCTCTGAGTTACACTCGTATAAATTCAGAGGAGCTCTGCTGATATTGACTCTACTGATGGATTCACATCAGTATAATGAAGAGCAGTTTTAGCCAAAAGGCCTCAACTCAGCCTATTCTATTTTGAAACTGCAAAATGTATTGTCCTACAGAATGAAGAGTCAATTACCCAAATCAATGTTGCATATGAATATGTTTTTTAAAAGTGCTACAGCTCCAACAGAATTTTCATTCTGCTATAATACTGCAGCAAATCTTAAATGAACTGTAAAGAATTCTGTTTCCTAATTATTCTTATTTTAGTTTTATTGAAAATTAAAACAGCAACAACAAACAGCATCTATGTAATTTTAAATGTATTTGATATTTTAATAATGGTTACTGCAGCACAAAATCCAAACAAAGTTATCAGAGCACCTGATATACAGAAAATTTTTCACAAACTTTTTCTATGCTACATAAATTGATAATATTTATTATGAAATGTCATTAGCAATAAAAAATGCCATGAAAACCGGTTACCAGATTTTATTCAGATAACAGTCAACAGTTATTTCAGTTGTTTCAAAATAATCCTTTTTCAACATATGAAAGCTCTCAGAGTACATTAGTGACAAATACCGACATTTAAAAATTAACCATTTTCTGCTAGGCATAAATCCATCTCTTAATGGTAGTAAAATAGATTGTACGTGAATAAAAGATAAATTCAAAATTGCACTTTTCAATATTTTTATTTTAACATAATTATTTTCACTTTAGCAATAGTATCCCATCATTTCTGTCCACCAAAGAAGTTCCAGAACAACTGTGCTGTCAATGAGCTAGTGCAAGTGACTAACATAATAAAGAAATCTTGCATAATTACAGAAACACCTTTTGTCTCTTGGCAACAAGGCAGTGATTATTTTTGGTAGAAAAATAGATCTCTCTGATTCATTTATAAACACATCACCTTTTTAGAGAGCTTTCTATGCTAATTCTAGTATCAAAATTGTCCTTTAACACCATTATCAATAATTCTGTGATAGTAATGGAAAGAAATTTACTATTAACTGCTTTAACAAAACACCGTGATTATATTTTATTTTAAAAAATGTGTATTTATACACATTCATTATATATCCTACGTGTGTACATATATTTACATACATGCAGCATTTAACCAATTAAATGTCTACACTGACACACAACTATATATGTTTATACATTTTTGAACCATTTCCTAGTGTAAAGGCCTGTGGGTGTACAATCCTGTTTAATACAAATTAAAGTATTTTGCTAATACTACAAAAAATACTAACAATTTAAATTTTTTTGCAAAACCATAAATACAAATGTACTCATTCTTAGTCCTAATTCCACCATACTTTCCCTCCTCACTATATTAAAAACTAAAGTTAAAAAAACCCCTGAATATTACCATGAAGCTTTCAGGAATGTTCTTGACCTATAAGAAGCATAGGCAATTTCAAATAAAGAGTGTAAAAGTTTTTAAACATGGCACCTGAATTAGTGCATGTATTATTCCCAACAGCTAATACCTAACATCATCACAAAATAACAGATTATACTACAAGAGGAATCTTTTAACCCTTGAACACTAATTTAACCTGTTTGGTCCTAGATCCATAGTATATGTACATTTTCCTATTAAATTAATGGCACTTATGAGCTCAGACTTTTCAGCAGCACTGAAACAATTAAGGCAATTGGCATAACTCAGAAATTTTTGTTTAATGGAGTATTCCACACACCTACACATGCAGAACAGAATTTTATTCTCAGTTCCACAAAACAAAGCTCAATAACAATATTCTGTTCTCCTTTTGTGCACAGAACTTCCATTGGCAACACTGAGTTTTCTTCATGTGGAAGGAGATTAGAATATTTGCATGGAGATTAATCATGTGGATCCTCACATTTTATTGTATGTTTTGATAACATTTGATAAAATTTTATTGTATGTTTTGTACTTATATGGATTCCAACACATAGAAAGATGTGCAGACATGTGTGTTATTTACACATGGAATGATTTTTTATAGGAATATTAACCAAACTCATGCAAATTTGACCCTTTCTGTACTGTCAGAGCATAGCCATTAAATGGGCAAGCATTTAGGTCAGTCGAAAAAAAATTAATCTCTCTCAAAAAAAAATTCTGTGCTTAAATCCCTGTATGATACACTGTTCTTTGAATATATAGGCCCTAATAGTAACATTGTCTTTTTTTTTCCTGGAAGAGAATGCCATTTGACTAGTGTATACCATTTTTCTTGACAAAGCAGTTCTGTTTAGGGTGAATCTCTGCAGTAGAAAACAAGCATGTAATTATACTACTACAGAAAAACCCCCCAGAAATGACAGCACTTGTACAGAATACTATTTTATTTTCAACTATGAAATGGCACAACTCTATGCAACTATATGCTCATGTAGCATTTTAACTCAATTCACAGGAAAAAAAGGCAAAGGAACAAATTCCATCCTGGGATAAAAGTGGACAGACATATTTCCCTTAATTTCAACAGAATTGTGCCCAATTATAACAGACCTAAATGTATTCCAGGCAGTTTAGAGTTCAGGAAACTGTTCACCACCCTTAAAAAAATACTCAGCAGTTTGTATATTAAAGCCAAAACCTCGCCAAATTCCCAAACTAATAGTAATTTTTCCCTTTTTTTCCTCCAGGTCAAGTACAGTGAGAATAACTACTCAAGGGACCAACAAAAGTCAGTTGCATAATAGAGCTGGTCATCAAAATAAGGTGGAACCACAGTGAATTCAATACATTTGGGGATTGTTTTGAGGAGGGAGTCGCAACTGATGAAGCTGCTTAACAACACTGGCTCCTTCATAAGTTTCACTGTGTAGATCACATTTAGAAATCTGATTCCATAATGTTAAAGTGCTATGTATATTTATTTTTGTAATCTGTATAACATTTATCGCTGTAGTGGCAATTAATTAAATGTCAGATTATCTTGAAGGAGAACCAACCTTGCTATTGAGATCTACAATGTATATGAGATTATTAAATCATTAACAGTGACGCCAATACTACAGAATCAACTTTAACATCTGCAATTGAGTGTTTGTCACTTTCATGCACCCTGACAGAGATAAAGTTATTTTTAAAAGAGTGAAAACTACCGTTGAATCAACTACTAGGATAGCAGGTTAAATGTTCAGAAAGCACTTCAGCAAGAAAATATCCATAATGTCACCATTCAGTTTGATGATTTAAGAGGTGGTATCTTTTGGTATGTACCAAAAACACTTAATACTACATAATACTGGATAGATTATTTACTGAGAAAATTGAAATTAACTGCAAGACATCTCTTAATGAAAGAAAAACTTGTCTACTAACAGAAATCTTAATGTGACATTGTCAGATCAACTGAGGAGCTCATTTTAGTTTTTAAAGAGAAAGGAGCATTTTACAAAACTTAGATCGATAGAAATATTTCCTTTATTTTTCTAAAAGTTCCAGTTCTAAAAGTCTTTTTGTTTAGATCAAACATTATCCTATAGCGTCAGCACCCCAAACTTTGTATCACTGTACTAGTACATGAGAACTAAAATATGAAAAATCACTAAACAAAGCACATAAGAACTCGCTCATCTATTTTCACTCCCCAAACTAAACATACAGCAAAAAGGCAAACAATATGACTGCCTGTATGCAAATGGTGAAAAGTTATTTTCTATTTTCAATATTCAGTATTCTAAATATAGCTTGTTAACACTGGAAAGGAACTTAAATATATAAGATTTCTGACCTGACAGTGATCCTCCTATTAGACAACATAGGACATAATACACATTTTTAAAAATTCTGAATTATGTGAAAACATCAGGTTATTGAACAGAAAGATTTTTAAAAATTTTTTATGTGTCACAATCTAAATATTTTATTTTTGCACTTCTCTTCATTTTGACAAGGAAAAGTTATTGGCAAATTTCAGTGTTATATATAGTCACTTTTATTTGCCAGTTCTCATGTACTAGCACCAGACTGTTTGCTTGGTTCCATAGCAGAACCATTCTCATTAAGATCAAATAAAAAAATCATAAACATTCTATTTGTAATGGGTTTTGTTTCAATCACCTTATTTTCTGTTTTATTACTCAATCCAAATTTTGGACCTAAAGTAACTGACAGTTATCATTTAAATGCACATAATTCCCAAAATACATTATTTTGTTTTAAAGACAATAATTTTTTTTTATTTGAGATTGATAGAATTCAAAGAAAAGAAAGTTTCAAAAGGAGTGAACTGAAAGGAGCAGACAAAAATAAGTGACAGATTATTTGCAGTCTTGCAGAAGCATTATATTTTCTAGGCTATATTTACCTTTGTTCAAATAGGTCAAATTCTTACTATATCATACAGCCCAATCACATGGCCCTGGTCCACACAAGGGAATTATTTCAAAATAATTCCCTTTATTTTGAAATAATAAATGGAGCGTCCACAGTACCACGCCCATTATTCAAAATGACAGTCTGGTTATTTTGAAATAACTACTCCTGCTTTCCACGAGGAATAACACTTATTTCGAAATAGTTATTAGATGCTCCACTGCTGCTATTTTGAAATAACTACTCCCCAGAGTCATTCCAAGTAATTATTCCCCCGTGCTTCCTGGGACTCAAAATCAAGACAGCATGTCCACATTAAGGGAGCCTGCCTCGGACTAATTTTGAGGCTTCCCTGTAGTGTGGACATGCTATTTTGAAATAGTTATTTCAGGAGTTATTTCTAAATAATTTCCTAGTGTAGACATGCCCAGGGAGAGTGTTGGTGAGGAATGGAGCACCTGAAAGAAACCAATCCATTACTGGTACACTCCCTCCTCCTCAAGAAGAAGAGTCCTGCACAACTGACAAATTTATGTTGAAAATCTACTAGCACTGCTCTAACCTCTCTGTCGACCCCTGACCAAAGCCCCTCACTATTCAACTTTTTGGAAGTCCCAACATAATTGTGCGCTACTTGACTTTGGGGGTCTCTAACTTCTGCACAGGCTCTCCATATCCTCCTCCCACAGTATTGCATGAGATTACTATGGACCAGGCCTCTATATGCACCCCCACATTCACTCACCCACCCATGGTGGCATGAACAAATGCAAGCAAGATTGACCCAGATTATGCCAATGACACAGACATATAAGCACCCAATACAAGGTGTAGGGCATATTAATGGAGTGGTCCGACTGGAGTCAGTAGAAATACTCACAAATAGCAAACACAGCAGCTGCTAGTGTTGTCAGGCTCAAATCCTTCGCCAACAGCAACATAGTGAATGCAATTCTCTGCTCCAATACACCAAATATAGCCAACATACTCCATGGTTTTTAAGGGAGTTACACTTAGTAAAAAAGTGGCATAACAGGGTGGAGATTCAAAGTCAGTAAGTCTTGATTTATCAATGTTTGAGGGTAAATAATTATTTTAATACATATTTTAGCCCTGTGCTTGCACTTGAATCTATTCTTGTAGACAGGCACAGAGATCATTAAGCTTCATCACTGTGATATTATTATATTTTTATGAGTGTAACATTGCAAGTTTTTATTCAATTCCTTTCTGTGCAGTTTTAACCCTGCTGTGTTTTAGGCAATTTGGTTAAGTCATCAGAGACTAATGGCGTTATCTTTGCAAAGAAGGAAAAATTTGTAATATCATATTTTTATTCAAGATATATGTGTTCACAGGTTGAAGAATTATTTGGTGATCTCACTACTTTCTTTCATAGATTTCATTAATGAATGGAGAATATCACACAGAAGAAACAGATGGCTATACATAACAACATATATATCTTTCAAATGCATGACATTTTTTGTAGGAAGTAATAGCTCTCTATAAAGTAGTTGAGAAATTTCACAGTGATTACTGATTCTGCTTTCAATCATGTAAATCAAGTGTAACCTTTTGAAGTCAACAGAATCATATTGGTAGAAAACCAATTTAAGTGAGAAAAGAATCTAGCCCACTTATGCGCCATCCTTTACATTTTACATCGTTATCCACTCCATTTCATATGATCCCTCATTACTTAGGGAGTTCAATGGCTGTGTTGGCCAAATAAGGACCCTACTTTTGCATGCTGTATATCCCATACATTGAGGATGTCTTTGGGCATAGGTGAAAAATCTTCGGACAGAGTACATACATACACTGACACGTTTCTTTTCAAGTTGTATTTTGAGATAATATCTGTGCCCCCAAATGCCCACCTTTAGTATCTCAGTTACCATATTTTAGGTTTCACTTTTTAGACAAATTCAGTCATTTTCATTAATCTAATAATGCTCTGATGAGAGACTCAAGACTAACAAATTACAAAAATAATGTTAAAATAATTGCAAGTTCTTTACCATCAGTTAAAAATGTGAACAGCTGTAAGTTTGTCAAATCAGAGAAATAAAGCACTTGCACATTCTGCACCGGAATTATCTGAACAATGTGTTTTTGCCAGAATAAAGCTAATAACAATTAAAAAGGAGTAATTATATAAACACTGGCAAATGAAAGGGTTAATCCAATTTAAAAAAATCTTTTTTTGTTTGGTATAAGTACAAGTATTCAAGAGTTTTACATGAAGTAAATGTGATACTGTGCCATTCTATGCCAGCACGTGCCTAAATTAGTTCTCCATTTTGTGGTGGCCCATTGAGAGCAATTCCTATTGAGAAGTGAACAAAGGCCATGACCCCTGGGTCAGAGTGTAATGCAGGAAGCATGACCTCCTCTTTGTTCAGTATAGCACTATTTACTTTGCCTAAGTAAAGATCACCAATACATTAACTAAAGAGGATTAAAAAGGTCATATCCCTAGGGCTGTAGCTCAGGCAAGTGGCAACTCTCTTTAATCACCAGATCATTTGACTTCTTTTTTTTCAAATTCAAGAACATACAATTAAGCTTCAATGAGATATAACTGTAAAAGCAACAAATACATTTTAAAAAAAATCTAAAACAGAATTGCCTTTTAAAAATGTGTATGTCTGCACTGCTAGCAGATCTAATTTTTTTATTTTTAAAACAGCCAAAAGTATTTTTAATACAAATATAATTTTTCACCATTATCTTCTGATAGATTCTGAGTTGACTTGTAAAACTTGTTCAGATCTCATAGAAAATAATTATTAGAAACTAACTGAAAAATGTTTTGGTTTGGTATCATATTAATGTATATATCTTTAATACCTAAACAGTCAATATAAAGTGTTCCATTTGTAACAGACAAATACAACTTGTATTACAAAATAATCATCTTGCTAGTTTGTTTTAAGTAGGCTAAATTAATTTCTGTAGCTTTTGGTGTTAAATTTTATGAAATGTGACTATTTATTTATTACATTATGCGTAAATGCCCTTACTGATAACACTGTCTTACCAAACCATGGAGTCAATGACTCACTGTATTGTATTTACAGTACATGGGAGGCGGTGTGGCATAGTGGAAAAAGCACCAGACTAAGAGCTCAGGAAATCTGGCTCTACCCAACTGTAAAATGGGGATAAAAATACCTTTTTTATAGAGCTTTTGCTTTGAGATCTATGGGTGAAAAGTGCTATGTAGAACTATTTCAATTATTTACTACTCTGTAGTTAAATTTCAGTGGGCCTTCATGATAAATAGTTTCTTGCTTTGCAAGCAGTTTCACTGAAATTATGGATTACTTGTGAAGAAAGGTGCTATGCTGGGTGAATAAGTTTATTAATGCTAGGCCCTGTACCAGCTCTGGATTTTTAGAATTAAGTGTACTTTGGATACCTTAACATTGTACATTAGGAAACATCCTTGCAATATATTATCAGTAAAATACATTTTATGGTGATATGGTTCATCATGTTCTAGGTACTCTCATCAATTACACAATATGGAGAGGAGTCAATATATAAGGAGAAAAAGGGTCAGAAGAATGTATGGAGGGGAGCAATGCCTACACAAAATACTTCTACTTCTGCCACTATTGCACAGATAATCTTTACACAGTTGAGGTCCTAGTAGAAATTGACAGGCGACAAGGCAGGGAACCTGCGCTGGCACAGAGCCTGTAACAGTGAGTATAAAAATGACAGCAAAAATCCAGAGCTTAATTTTGGCTACAATTAGCATTAGTTATGCAAGATGCCCATGAATGAGGTTTAGAACATCCAGCTCTAGAGAGAGAGAGAGAGAGAGAGAGAGAGAGAGAGCGCAAGCTACTGGCAGTACCAGTAAAAGAGGTAGCCATACTGTTAGATGTGAGGAGAGACCCAAATTCACAGATATCTGCTCCATACATCAACTTTGGGGCCAAGGTTTCCTGCGTGATCCTGATCTGCACATAGGAAGCCCTACCCCTGGTTCTTCCATGAGGCTGCTCACTCCATACACTAGAGGGAGGATGTTAGAGAGATGCCATGCACTTTACCTCAAGAGGCTTCACAAATAAGTTTTTCCTCTTTCACAAGGTTTTCCATAGGAGGTGCCCATGCATTTAATGATACTCCAAAATAATATAAAAATAAACAAACAAAATTGAAAAGCTATTTAAAATTATAACTCTCTCTCTCTATATATACATATATATACACATAAACTCAAGATAATGACAGCTGTTCCCTCTTTTACCCACATCCATTGCTACTAGGAAATTAAGGGAGCAAATAAGGAGGATAAAAGGCATTGTACAAAATACTGATTATGACCTTGGGCTCTATTTGATCACACAGAAGAGTAAGCACACCATCTCTCACTCACCTCCATGACCATATTAGCTCGGCTTCTTAGCCAGGTACCAGGGGCTGCACTTCTGATACACCTTGCAAGCACTGCAAGTGTGAGGGGAGTGGGTGGGTTTTTGTTTTCTGTCCCTCCAACACCTTTACACTGTCCAGCAGATGTGTAAAGATGTCACCTCAAAAAAGATATCTCACCTCAAAAAAGATATTTTGGCCTTGGAAAGGGTTCAGAAAAGGGCAACTAAAATGATTAGGGGTTTGGAACGGGTCCCATATGAGGAGAGGTTAAAGCGACTGGGACTTTTCAGTTTAGAAAGAGGAGACTGAGGGGATATGATAGGGTGTATAAAATCATGAGTGGTGTGGAGAGGGCCGATAAAGAAAAGTTATTTATTAGTTCCTAAATAGAAGAACTAGAGGACACCAAATGAAATTAATGGGTAGCAGGTTTAAAACTAATAAAAGAAAGTTCTTCTTCACACAGCGTGTAGTCAGCCTGTGGAACTCCTTGCCAGAGGAGGCTGTGAAGGCTAGGAATATAACAGAGTTTAAAGAGAAGCTAGATAATTTCATGGAGGTTAGGTCCATAAAAGGCTATTAGCCAGGGATAAAATGGTGTCCTTGGCCTCTGTTTGACAGAGGCTGGAGAGGGATGGCAGGAGACAAATCGCTTGATCATTGTCTTCGGTCCACCCCCTCTGGGGCACCTGGTGCTGGCCACTGTCGGCAGACAGGATACTGGGCTAGATGGACCTTTGGTCTGACCCAGTACGGCCGTTCTTATGTTCTTATGTTATGTTCTTATGTTGCTTGGTGCCAGATGGGAAGGGGGAATTAAGTGGCATCTCAAAAAGCAGAGAAATAAAATACTCTTCCCTCCCTAGATCAAGGAAAACCCAAGGAAGAAATATGACTATATGAGACATAATTCTTGCCATAGCTGTTCTGGGGATGGAGCAGTTTCCATATAGTCTCTAACTCTGGACTGAGCTGAGCCTCATGGTTTAATCTTCTGTTTAAAAAATTCTTTGTATTTGCTTCCAGCACATAAGTTAATGGGATGACACCTATCCCAGACCTGAATACGTTTTTGGAAGATATTCTTTAACCAAACACAAATAGGTGATTTGTGATATAGAAGAAGTCATACTACAGGATCTTTTGGTCCTTCTGGCCTTAAATTCTATTAGTCTCTCCCTTTATTACCTGATTTTATTGTGCCAAACAGGAAGTGCTGTAACAATCTTTATAGAATAAGAAGCCATCAGGACTAGATTATATATCTATATCTAGATATCTCTATACACACATACACACAAATTACATGCCACTGACCCTTATGCTACTACCAGGTACACTGACTAAAAGGGTTACTCTACAAAGTATAACTTTTATATCTAAATGAAGATTATTTAATCAGGGGAAAGCAGCCTGGGTTACAAAAAGGAAACATGTGCCTTTCTTATCTACTAGATTTTTTTATCAGGTTAACCAAAGAATATGATATTATTTGTGGATTTTCAAATGTGCTTTTAACAGGCTGCATAGAAAACAGAAGACTAAGATTTAGAATTAGAAACTGGCTAAGAGACCATAAACAAACAGTAGGAATAAAAGGTCAATTTTCAATAGGGCAAATGTTTACCAGAGTATAGCCTAGGAATTTGTACTCAGATCAGTGTTTAAAATATTATTCAATGGTTTGTAAAAGTAGATGAATGAAGTAGCAACATTTTCTGATGAGATTACTCAAGACTGTGAGGAACTTTGGAGGAATCAGACAAAGCTAGCTGAATGTGCAGCATGGTGGCATAATGAATTCCTATGTTGACAAATGCCAAATAATTCATATTGTTGGGATCTAAATTAAGCATAACTATTGAAGAAAAAGACCCAGCAGCTCAGAGAAGACCCCATTCATTGTGGAGCAATGGTTCAAATGCCAAGCATTAGGCTGAAAAAGAAATAAGGCAGCAAGCAATATTGATAATGTTTGAATTCCACCATGTATTAATCAATGGTAAATTCTTTTAAAGTCCTGTTGACCATCTAAAAAATATAACAAGACCGCAGAGGCAGGCAACAACAATGACTCAGAGGCATCAAAAGATATCCATATGAGTAGAGAGCAGAAAAATCAAAACTATTTAGATTAGAAAGGAGATGGATAAAGCGGGACATGATAGAGATACACCAATTATTGCACTGGGAGAGAGAAAATAAGCACTGTATTCATATATTTTTCTGAGGCACACAATTAAATTCAATCAAAGCAATAAACTAAAAACTTTTACAGTGACTATTTTTAACACAGCACATAATTGACCTGTGGAACTCATTGCCACTCCATAATATGTCATCCGGTAGCTCAGTAGGATTAAAAAAGGATTAGACATTTACATGGATTATAAGAATATCCACAGATATGTTAGGATAATTATTTTTAGAGGGGATATAAACTGCAATACATTAGGGCATAATACAATCACTGACTAACAGGGGGTATGAAGAAATTTCCCGTATTGACAAGTTATTCTAAAGTGGTCCACCATAGGGTTTCTTGCACCCCCTTCTGAAGCACTTGCTAATAGCTGGTCAGAGAGAGGATATGGAATTAGATGGACCACTGACCCAATTTAGTGAAGTAATTCCTATGTTTTAATGTCTTATGTGGCCAATGGTAATTAAAGAAAGATGAAAAAATACTTTAAATAATTGAATCCTTTGTATTTGAAGTATTTAAATTTAACTAAAATTAATGGTTTTTTTTTGCATTTAAATAAAACAGGAAAAATTATTAAATTAGTGTAAACTACTGCATTAATAGTTTCTGACCGAATACATTAATTTATTAATTATTATTATTATTGTTGACTTCCTCCCAATGTTATTTGCACTGGGCCATTTTATAAAAACAAGCGATTTCAGGTGTGTGAGGCATACTGGGAAATTGCCACATCCAGGATGACTTGTAGCATTTGGCTTTCAGTACTATGTCTAACAATTTACACAACCTGTGATAGCACCTGAGCACAACCCACACCCAGTTCCATTCATAAGAGCAAAAAGACACAGAGCTCAGAGGTGAGATGTTCAAATATAAGGAGGAAGATGGGGAAAGGAGATGACAGAATGCACAAACACGTCAATAGCTATACAAATGTAATAGCCTTGTTAGTTTCAGTTTGACTTCTTCTATGAGTACAGCTATTCACGTTTGCAGGACCAGTGCTCTGAGCATTTATAGGACTGAAGAAAATAGTGAGAGGATAAAATTGAAGCTACTGCAGACAGATGCCTTTTAAAGCTATCCCACTCTTTAAACATTTAAAATTACCATTCTGGAGAAGAAAAAATCTGTTTTTAAATATTATTTCTTTTTAAATGTAATTCTCTTTCATTCCAATCCCTTAGCTTTTATATTCCTCCAATTGACATCAGGAATATACTGAACTGAACATTTTGTTTGTGATTGGAGATCTTGGTTGTTTGTGGGGCTGATGCGGTTTTCTGTGGTGCGGTGTGTGTATGTGGTTGCAGGGCTCTTTCTCTCTCTCTCATGGAGGGATCAGATCCTGCAACAGTTCTGCGCTGGAATAATGGGAAAGCATATGTGTAAAGATAGTTACATATGCGCTATTGTTTGCAGGATTGGTCCTCTAGTTGATAATTACAATAAATAGCCACTTCCTTATTAGTGTAAAAAACTTGGCAATGTTCTCATTTTGTTTTTTTTCTATAATTAATGAAATAATTGAAAAATCAGAGGCAAAATAAAATGTACAAGAAACTGCCACTCTCAAGTAAGAACAATTGACAACCTTGAAGACATTTACACTAAGAAATATTAGGAATGTACACATATTGCTTTGTTTCTAGTAAAAAGCATTTTTGCTTCAACTATAGCAGAAACTGTAGCAGGTTTTCTTTTTGTCATGATCAAGGGTCAGATCTCCAGAAGAGGTCAGGCCCTCCTGTTTAGGTACCTAAACGAATAGCCAGAACAGCAAAAGCAGCAGCATCCATTTTCCCCAATAAATGATAAACATTTTTAAAATTCAGACCATAAAATGTACATTTTGTATTACACAGGAGATTTTGTGTCACTGATTTAACCAAAAGATAAATACACATTATGTTAATCAATTTTTAAAAATCACTTTAACTACCCCAAAATATTTTGTTTGTTTAAATCAGAAGTAATTTCATGAACGCAACAGAGTTGCACTGTGGGGAGAGGAGAATGAGGCCCTCTCTCCTTTTTCTGTAATTTAATTGTAAAATTATCACTATTCTATAGATATTGGAAGAATTCATATATCCAGAAACCTTTCAGGAGAACAACTGAAAAGCCCAAACACCAATACAGTGGACAAGATAAGTCTCATTATTTTAGTTAATGGGGTTGCATTGATGTAAATAGGCAGATTTTTTTTATTCATTATTAGGCTACATTGTGCCTTGCCTAACATCCCATACAATACCACTGGTACAAGTTACGTACTTGAATATGTGTGTTGCATAACATCTATTTTTCTAATTATATTTCATGTTGTTGCAATTATATTTAATATAATTTTAAATATTACTATATACTATAATTTACCTTCTTTAAATTATAGTATGTGTAATGTTATATTAATTATATAATTAAATTTCTCAGGCAAACCAGATATCTTGAAGATCTCTAAATATTGAACAACAGACAAATAAAGATTTTAATATTCATTTATCATTATCTCTGTGAATGTTGATATAGGTTAAAACTGCTTTGTCTTGGTTTGGATTTAAAACAAGCCATCTAAACATACAAAATACAGAGCTTCCTGCAATTTTAGTTTAATTGTTGAAAAAGGAGCATACGCTTCCACAACAAAATCAAACATTTAAGAATGTCATGATATATATTATGAATATATGGTCTACAGATATATACTACATATAATTATATGCATAAATATGCCAATTTTTAAAATTCCTATAATCTTATTGCATACTGTTTAGCTACACCAACATATTTCTATACCCCACAGGAAAGTAGTCTAATTATTTTATACCCACAGTATGCTTAGCTTTATCTATGTTTTTAAATACTAAAAAGTTACTGACTAAAAGTAACAGTTGAATTACAGAACTTTGTATGTGTTGTAATCTTTACATACATATTTTCCTCAATGTAGAAGTTATGTTCCTTTAAAACTCTTTAAAAAATTACATGGGCGTCAGCATTCTGAAGCATTTTCTCAGCTCTGATCCTCTATTCTTTTTAATAAACAATTTAATTTAGTTTATATATAGACTAGATATAAACTATATAAATACTATACATGGGGGGGGGGGAGGAAATAACAGTATTTTGCATATTTTGCCTAATCAATGACTATAAAGTTCACCCCCTACTTGCCTCCATACTTCCTAGCCCCCAAATTCCCTTTCAAAGTGGGATTTTTGCTACATACCATATACAAAGAAAAAGAAATATAAGGGGTAATGAAAAAACAGACGGACAGGAGCCCTTGTAAGAAAAAGAAAGTGTTCAGCAGACAAAAATGTTCAGCTAGTGAAAAGTGAATCCAGAATTTAGTGTCTAAATATTGCCTGGATACTAGTGGAGGTTCTAGACAGACACAGGTTGCAAAGACTATCCCTTGAAAATCAAACCCATAATTCCTGTACTGTTTTCCCCTAACACCACATTCAGACTGTGACTAACTACCTCATTGTGCTTCTCCTGGCACTTTCTGAAGTAAACTTATCGTACAATTCTATATGGAACCTAAAAGCAAGTGGAAAAGGGGCTATTTACCCTACAAGACAGTGGTCCAATAGACAGTTTTTTAAATCAGTCTAACATGTATGTAAAATTCTGCATGGCCATTTAGAGAATTTTTCCCACTCTCTGAAGGACAACAGGTGAGAAAATATTTTTTAAGGAATGAGCTGGGGCCATAAGAAACCTTAGCTACTGAATGAAATGCCTATAAGATCCTGCAAAACTTGGAATCAATTGAAGTTTTACAAAAGAAAGAGGAATGGCAGACTAGGTCCCCTAAATTAGTTTTATATAGAAAATACATTTCTTAATATTTATTTATACATTGTAGATTCCTAATTTAAAGAAAATGGACAGTTCTCAGATTCAAAACAAAAAACAAAATCACTATTTAATATATCAAAACCATAGAATTTACAGCTCTTTCAATAAAACATGAAAACAATTATTAAAGGGTTTCCAAAGTAACTATGTCTCCAAAGTGAAATAACAGTCTCAGCTTCCTTCTAATTTTAAATATAAGAACACATTAAGAGTTATTAAATATTTAGTAGAACAATAATAATTACTATGGAACTTTAACTTTGCCTTTGATTTTCTTAAATTTTCCTCTAATGGTAGATTTACAAACCTCTTTGGATTTACTGATATTTTATCCTTTATTCACAGTTGCCAGACCTTAAATGGTTAATAGAATGTGTAGGATGTAAGAAAGTCATATTTCAGCTCTATTTAGAAATATCTGTATTTTTATAAACTAGGGGATGTAAATGCAGCGAATGATGCTGTGTTAATGAAACAGTTTCTTAGACTGTGCCCTTTTTTATTGATATTATAGAACTTGTTAACCAGTATAAACAGCTAGCCCAAGTACATGGAAATGACTTTGCCACATAGTCTGCTTGAGAAATGCCCTGGACCCTTAAAGTCGGATACAAATTCTTTAAAATGTCCTGATTAAAATAAGAAAATGATTATCAGCTTTCATTACTGTATCTTGCCTGAATGATGTTTCACTTTATTAGAACTGCCCTTCCTCCTCTCTTTCAGATCAGCAAACTCCTCTTGATTTTTGTGGTAGGGCTACAAGAGCAGGGTATCTATTTGCAAAACATTAGATACATTTTTTCAAAGGACTTTGTTAAACTTTATCCCACATGCAAACACATCAAAAGTAAACTGAATAATTTCTTATGAAATGTAAAGCTATTGTTTTTATTGCATTTTAAAATACCTTCAAAATAGTGTGATCATTTAAACCATTTCATTTATCTCCTTGCAAAATCAGAATTCTTAACACCAGGGAAGAGCATCCAGTCCACTAGATGGTTAAAATTCTGTATAATTTTTAATAGTTTTAAGAGGAAGCACTGCCTTTTTTTCAAAGAGAGGGGGGAGGAGAAGGAGCTGAGAACAGCAATTTGCAGACCTCTTTTTTTTTTCCTTGACAGCATCTAGCCACGCCTCACTCGGGCCCTTCCTCCAGCCTCTGCTAACCTAAAAAACAGTGCCAACCTAGCAGCAGGCCTTGTATTCAAAAGTAAACATTATTCTCCTGCCATTTTTCTTCATTGTTTATCATATTATAATCTTCCTGCCCTTTTCTCCTAACTATAGCTTAAATCACTGCCTCTGCTCCAGTTTATTTCACTTTGAAACTACAACAAGACAAAGTTGTGCTTTTATTTAACATAGCAAACTTTTAATAGCACTAAAAGGTTTTTACCTTCTCACATGGAAGTGCAAACTACTCTGGAGAAAAAAAAATCATCAGGCATCTCTTTAAATGTTTACTCTCCTAATATATAGATTGATCTATTCTTATCCAGGCTACAGAAAGAGTCTGGTTGTGGACTAATACACACATCTTTCACAACCTGTTGCTGAAATAAAAAATCTGACTTTTGCTTGCATCTTTTTCTCTCTTTTGTTAAATTTAATCTTAATAGAAAGCCTTAAAATCTAAACAATGCTAATTATGAACACACAGTATTGCACCTGGCTCTTTATTATGCTTTTCCCATCACCCATCGATCCTGTCTACCTTCCTTTCTACTACCCACCCCAAATTTCCTCCAGATAAAAAGGGTCTTGGAAAAATAGGTATATAACTACTTGGCAATTATTATTTTTACATAGTCATACTGCAGTACAGTGGCTGATCACATACCAAAATAAAAACAAAAAGAAAGGATACTGCAATTTTAATTCTAAAAACCATCACCTTAATTTTCCCACTGCAGCAGATGCAAACTGGCAAAACCTTCGTGACACTGGAGAATTGCTCCTTCCTATTGAGGTCTTAACAGTGTAGACTAAACAACGGCCATGTTGTCAGTGCTTTTCTCTACCCTCCTGCCCTGTCTTATCGGGTGAGAAATTGGCGGCATGCCAATCCTACCGTTGTGAGGCTGGTGTCAGTCAAGGGCACGGTTTTTGGCTTTTTGTTTTATTTTTTAAAAGAAAGTCTCCCAAAACATCAGCAATAATCAGAATGATGAACAGATTCCCATTATTTGCAGCATAATCAGGTAGATGGGTTTAGGGATTTTTTCCCCCCGTCTTCTTCTTGTTTCTCAGCACCGCAAAGTACAAAAAACATGGAGTGGTTTAGTCAAAACAGTCATGTGCAAGTAGCCTGGCAAACAAAAGCCTTTATTTATTTATTTAGTTCACGCATAGATAAGGAGGAGCCTTTGTGCACATAAATTTCACACACATCAGAAAGGAGATGCCATGCTGCTTTCTGCAGGCTGACACAGCTTGTCTTGAGACGCCACAGGACAGCCTGGAGGCTCATTAATAATTGCGGATGGCTTTCCATTTCCATATTTAAATTGTGAAGCAGCGTATGATTAATTAAGAAGAAAAAGGCAAAAAGGAAAGGCCTGTGCTTTCTGCCCAATCTGACTTGCCAGAAAGTCTGCCTGCTTTAACTCATTGTTTGCTACATTCAGGGGTGTCAAGAGAGTTTGCCAAGATCCTTTGCTTTTGGTTGGCTTATGGGAAACTCAAAATGAATTTTAATTATGCTATTTTCAGCAGTTGCAAATAGCCGCATACTAATGAAGAGACTTTACTGCAGCCCACTTCTCATTAACTTTTTATTTGAAAAAAAAATGGCTTACAAATTTTAGCAAGACAGTGGTGTTAGAAAATGAATTATTTTATGCAAAGAGATATTGCTATTTAATTCCAGTAGAACATATAATTTAAACTCCTCTGAGTACTCTAAAATAATGACAATATTTAATACCGGAACAGTAACTAACCTGTTCAGAGAATCTTAGTTTCATTAAATATTAGCTATGGCATGTAATAAACACACCATAGACAGATACGAAAACATGTAAACAATAATTTACTTGCACTTCAGATTATTCTGTTTTTCTAAAACCATAACATTTCAATATTTAACTGCTACAGATGTTTAGGGGAAAAGACTGTATTTCTCAGTACTAGTCAGCCACTGAAATAGTAAGTAACATTTCATACAAGCTCATGATAGTGTTACCAAACTATTTGTTGTTTTTTTAAGTTTATTCTGTACATATTAACTTGGCTACCCTCTGAAGCTTTTATATATTTTTATTAGTCTCTAAGATGCCACAAGACTACTCATTTTTAAAGTTACAGACTAATATGGCTACCCTCCTGAGACATATAATCCAAAAACATTCAAGTGCTAGATTGATTCAGCACTTTGTATTATTGCTAAGAGAGAAATCCAGGGAGCCCTGGTCAAATTTCCGATGCTGGCCTAGGGGAGGTAGATGAGTTCCAAAGATTATGAGCTCCATCTCTGAGATGGTTCTTCATATATTAAATTTGAGGTTAAAACTGGAGATATGCCTCCAGAATACAATTTCTTTAATACCATCCCTATGGGAAGTTGAACAGTTGTAAGTACTAATCAGAATACATTCAGATCTGAGTTATTTGGTGGCACATCCATTGTAACAGGGAAGATAGAAGTGGAGGGTATGATTGAGTCTTTATGAGATGTCTCAAGGGGCTATCACAGTTCCTCAGTGGCTAGATTTAGACACTTGTCACATGACTTGTGTGATTCAGCATTTTGTAGTTATACTGGGAAAAAAAAGAAAGCCTCAGTACTCCATACTGCCCCACTTACTGTTGCTACCATGCTAAGTTCCCTGCCCATCATAAATTAACATTTTAACCCTTTTATTTCTACAGTACATTTTTTCAGATTCCAGATGTTCTTGAATGTCATCTAAGTCTGGGCATTTGGGGTATTCATTCATTAATGTTATTGAAATACTGTTGACCAATCAATGGTACTGTGCAGCAAAAGTGAAAACTTTAATTCCTCCTTGACTGATTTTTTACTCCATGCAGAAAATCACTTAAGCACATGCTTAAATCCATCATCAACTCCTTGGCTTAACCACGAGATCTTGCATGATCTAAAAATAAAAAAGGAGTAACATAAAAATGGAAACCAGGACAAATTATAAAGGATGAATATAGGCAAACAACACAGGAATGCAGAGGCAAGATTAGAAAGACAAAGGCACAAAATGAGCTCAAACTAGCTACGGGAATAAAGGGAAACAAGAAGACTTTTTATAAATACATTAGAAGCAAGAGGAAGACCAATGACAGGGTAGGCCCACTGGTCAGTGAGGAGGGTGAAACAGTAACAGGAAACTCGGAAATGGCAGAGATGCTTAATGACTTCTTTGTTTCGGTCTTCACGGAGAAGTCTGAAGGAATGCCTAACATAGTGAATGCTAGTGGGAAGGCGGTAGGTTTAGAAGATAAAATAAAAAAAGAACAAGTTAAAAATCACCTAGAAAAGTCAGATGCCTGCAAGTCACCAGGGCCTGTTGAAATGCATCCTAGAATACTCAAGGAGCTGTTAGAAGAGTTAGCTGTGCCTCTAGCTATCTTCTTTGGAAAATCATGGGAGATAGGAGAGATTCCAGAAGACTGGAAAAGGGCAAATATAGTGCCCATTTATAAAAAAGGAAATAAGAACAACACAGGAAACTATAGACCAATTAGTTTAACTTCTGTGCCAGGGAAGATAATGGAGCAAGTAATTAAGGAAATCATCTGTAAACACTTGGAAGGTGGCAAGGTGATAGGAACAGCCAGCATGGATTTGTAAAGAACAAATCATGTCAAACCAATCTGACAGCTTTCTTTGCTAGGATAACGAGTGTTGTGGATAAGGGAGAAGAGGTGGACATGGTATACCTAGACTTTAGTAAGGCGTTTGATACGGTCTCGCATGATATTCTTATCAATAAACTAGGCAAATACAACTTAGATGGGGCTACTATAAGATGGGTGCATAACTGGCTGGATAACCATACTCAGAGAGTAGTTATTAATGGTTCACAATCCTTCTAGAAAGGTATAACAAGTGGGGTTCCGCAGGGGTCTGTTTTGGGACCGGCTCTCTTCAATATCTTCATCAATGATTTAGATATTGGCATAGAAAGTACGCTTATTAAGTTTGCAGATGATGCCAAGCTGGGAGGGGTTGTTGCGAGTGCTCTGCAGGATAGGGTCATAATTCAAAATGATCTGGACAAATTGGAGAAATGGTCTCAGGTAAACAGGATGAAGTTTAATAAAGACAAATGCAAAGTGCTCCACTTAGGAAGGAACAATCAGTTTCACACATACAGGTGGGCTGTGTCTAGACTGGCCAGTTTTTCCGGAAAATCAGCCGCTTTTCCGGAAAAACTTGCCAGCTGTCTACACTGGTCACTTGAATTTCCGCAAGAACACTGACGATCTCATGTAAGATTGTCACTGTTCTTGCGGAAATACTATGCTGCTCCTATTCGGGCAATAGCCCTCTTGCGCAAATGCTTTTGCGCAAGAGGGCCAGTGTAGACAACGCAGTATTGTTTTGCGCAAAAAAGCCCCGATCGCTAAAATGGCGATCAGAGCTTTCTTGCGCAAAACCACGTCCAGATTGGCACGGACGCTTTTCCGCAAAAAGTGCTTTTGCAGAAAAGCGTCCGTGCCAATCTAGACGCTCTTTTCCGCAAATGCTTTTAACAGAAAACTTTTCCGTTAAAAGCATTTGCGGAAAATCATGCCAGTGTAGACGTAGCCAATGGTAAGGGACTGTCTAGGAAGGAGTACGGCAGAAATGGATCTGGGGTTATAGTGGACCACAAGCTAAATATGAGTCAACAGTGTGATGCTTTTGCAAAAAAAAGCAAACATGATTCTGGGATGCATTAACAAGTGTGTTGTGAGCAAGACACGAGAAGTCATTCTTCCGCTCTACTCTGCACTGGTTAGGTCTCAGTTGGAGTATTGTGTCCAGTTCTGGGCACCGCATTTCGAAAAGGAAGTGGAGAAATTGGAGAGAGTCCAGAGAAGAGCAACAAGAATGATTAAAGGTCTAGAGAACATGATCTATGAAGGAAGGCTGAAAGAATTGGGTTTGTTTAGTTTAGAAGAGAGAAGATTGAGGGGGGACATGATAGCAGTTTTCAGGTATCTAAAAGGGTGTCATGAGGAGGAGGGAGAAAACTTGTTCATCTTGGCCTCTGAGGATAGAACAAGAAGCAATGGGCTTAAACTGCAGCAAGGGAGGTTTAGGTTGGACATTAGGAAAAAGTTCCTAACTGTCAGGGTGGTCAAACACTGGAATAAATTGCCCAGGGGAGGTTGTGGAATCTCCATCTCTGGAGATATTTAAGAGCAGGTTAGATAAATGTCTATCAGGGATGGTCTAGTCAGTACTTGGTCCTGCCATGAGGGCAGGGGACTAGACTCGATGACCTCTCAAGGTCCCTTCCAGTCCTAGTATTCTATGATTCTGTGATTTTTCAGTTAACATATGCTTCAATTTCAGTGTCTTACGCATGTGCTTAACTTAAACAATATTCCTAGGTATTTTCCTGAATCAGGGCCTTAGAAAGGAACAGTATTAGTAAGATGATGTTGGAGTACTAAGATGCAGACAAACCATTGTGACTGCACACTGTTTAGAAAGAAGAAACGGATAAAGAAACAAAAACAAACAAAAATAAATTTGTTTTAGCCATTAAAGTCCACAAAGATCAAGTCCTTCTATGGGTAGTACTTACTGGATTTACCATAAAATGCAGTGGTGAGCAATATGAAGAGCTCTGGTCCTACCTGTCCACTCTTTTGCTGGTAAGCCCACCCCTTTTGGTCACTCTGCAATATAAGGGTGTGTCTACAGTGCACCCGTAGCTTGAAATAAGCTATGCAATTTGAGCTGTGCAAATTGCATAGTTTATTTTGATTGTATTTTGAAATAGAGCACTATTCCAAAACGTCCTTTAAATCTCGTGCAACGAGCCCATTATTTCAAAAGCTATTTTGGGAAAATGGCTTGTTTAAAAGACATGGAATAGCTATTTTGGGATACTGGAAGTACTGGAAGTATCCCAAAATAGCGCCACTGTTAGACGTGCCCTCACTGTCCCCTGTGTTCACTGACCCCAGTGGTCATTGCAGAGCATAGCTGTCCCCTCTCATTCCATGTTATGGAAAACAATCTGATTCCAGGCACATCCCATTTTCTTGGCACAATTGAACCCTGACCTTGCTTTAAGTTACGTAAAAGGATACCAAAATGATAAAAGCATACCAAATGTGGTAGTCTTAGTTCTTACCATTTAGGAGGAGTTCTTGAAGACATGGATTCACAGATGGATAGAAGGATGGACTCATAGACATAGAGATTCTTTAAAATAGATAGATAGATAGATAGATAGAAAGCAGTGTTCCCTGTAAGCTGAGTGCTTTGGTGGCCACCCAGGAGAGATTCAAATGCCACCCAGCTGATTAGCAGAGCACTCACAGCTACCTACAGTTGGCAGTCTGTGTTTCTACTGGTGGTGCACATCCACACATGCCTTGGTGCACATAACACAATTTATTCTGCATGTGGATGGAATAAATTAGAGGGAGCATTGATAATAAGTACCATGGAGCACAAAGCCCCTACACAAATTCTGAATCAATACATAAGAACAATCTGTTCAGTAAATAGGCAATCATCTGAGGATGAGAAAGTCAGACCTGGTATGTATCAAGGTACTCCCAACATATGCACGTTCACCAAATCTGAATTTGGCTCATGGTGCCTGTGTTCCTGATGTGCTCAATTCTGAACTTGAATTAGCACAAGTATGAGTACCTGGGAATGGGAATCACACCAATAGCTCATACTGAATACATGCTCTGAAACATTTGGTAACTGGTCAATGACGGAGAAAGGCTATTCAATAAATTAACAATTGTCGTTTGAGCTGACAGAAATTTCTATGTTTACATCCAAAGTATTACTATCACATAGAAGTTACTCTTTCAAGCAATCTTGTTATGTATGCTTTGGTCATATTTTACATAGAGCTACCTGGGGCAAATGAGTGAAGTCAATTCAAAGAGATATAAACATCAAGAAAGTTCTCAACATCTTTGCTTACTAGAAGTGATTATAGGTTTATGTAACAGGGACAACTTGTTTGTATGTGTCCTTAATATTTGAATTAAAAAAATATATATACAAACCCATACCCAAAAAGGTTTATGAAGGCTGGAAGATTCAAAATGTAATCTACTTTTGCAATATATATTTGTTTGTAGAGTTCATGTAATGTTATATATTATATTTCAATAATGAATGGCGATGAACTACACACTTTGTTAAAATTAACTGAAAGCTTGTCCTTATCACTTATGGAATTTATGTGTAGTCACTAGAACAAACACTTCTTTATGATCAACTGCAACCACATCTCCAGACGCTTTTCTTATTGTTAAGTTTTATGCCTCTACTGAAACCCCTTCAAGCTATTGTGTTAATGCTCTTTTTTCCTTCTTATCAGCTGCAGCAACCTAACTCTCATACGCAGGTTATAATAATAAAACAGTCAGTGCACATAGAGAAAACATGTTTTAATATCAGGTTTCTAATTTTTCTTTTAATAAATGATGTGATAACATGATTTTAAAATAATGAAAAATACTTTGACAGTGTTAAGACTGTACAAACCAATGACTACACATTTTACAATATTTTCCTCTTCCTTCTTTTAGATATGGTATAAGGAATTTCAAACTTTTTTGTACTTTATCCAGCCTATACTAATTTTTCTGTACTTTATCCAGCCTATATGAATTGGCCTTTCACTTCACCATGAAAGTCTGTTCAAATCTGATCACATTATAAGCCTTTGTAAAACTGTAGTTCACACATAGTCAGAGACTTGCTAGATTTCACAGGCTAAAATATCAGCAGGGCAGGATAATATCTTCTATTAGACAAACTTCTGTTGGTGAAACAGACAAGCTTTCAATGTCATACAGAGCTTTTCTTCTGGTTTTTAAAAGCTTTAACCTCAGAAGTTGGTCCAGTAAAAGATAATACCTCACCCACCTTGTCTCTTTAATATGCTGGGACCAACACAGCTACAGCAACACTACAAAAAGAATATTCAATGTTCACTAAGCATGTTTTATCCCCTGGGGAGGGAAGGGAATATAATGGGACCAGTGGTGTAGAGAAATTGCACTGGGACTGGCTGGGCCAGGAGACTAGGAATGGGAGGCGATGACCAAGCCTTCAAAACTGGAACTTGGTAGGACGTGGGAAGGAGGGAATCTCTGTTGCAGTTCCCTTACTTCTCACTTCCTCATTGCTCCAACTGTCAACCTTCCACATGTAGAGTTAGGATGGATTGGGCTTCTAGGCCCCCGAGGTCTTTCAACACTTCTCCTACATCATCAGGATAGGTGTTCAGAATGTTCATGGATGTCTCTCCTGCCAGACAACTATGAGCTGAGTCGGAGTAGTGCAAAGCATTAAATAAAGAGGAGGCCTGGAGCGGAGGAATTTTAAGGCCACAGGAAGCTTAAGGACCAGATTTCATGGTCCCTCTGCTCTATTCACATAAAGTTTAGGCAGAATTTCAGTTCAGTAGCTCAAGGGAGCACTGGGACTGCTCCCTTTCTACCAGCTGGGGGAACATACTGCCCCAAAAGATGGCAGAGAGAGTTGGCCAGTTCATCAGGAGGAAACAGTATCCAGCAGTGCATAAGTTCCCCAAGCACAACAGGGGATCTCTGTGGGGAAATGCTCCTCCAAAGCACCCCTTCTTACACAGACTGTTTGAACAATCTAGAAAGTTCTCTGTGGGAAGGAGAGAGGCTCATATGAAATAATTCTTTTCCATCTCTAAATTCACGCTCTTTTAATTTTGTAGTTTGCTTTAACTAAATGTAGAGTGCTAGTGTAAATATACCTCTTTGAAGCATTTAACATTTAAAATGTGTTACACAGCATTGCCAACTCTCACGAGCCCCAAAAGTCATGCCAATATGCAAAAATCTCAGCTCTTACTTTTTTTTAAAGTTAGTGTCTAGCCTTCATGGAAATGGATGACAGCTTGAGTACATAATCTGAGTGCACCTAAAAGGATCAAAAAACCAAAAGGTAAATAAACAGAACCCAAAAGATATTTAATAGAAATGATTTTAAAGACAATTATTATTTCTGGTGCAGGGACTGACTCATGATTTTTGAATGTTAAAGGTTATCGATACCGGTTAAGTCATGTCTTAGCGCCATAGAGTTTTCCATTCTAGGCTCCCAGTCTGAATCTAGCCCAGATTGGCCTACGGGTTTTCACATCTGATGACTGTTGAATGATCTGCGTGAAGATAATCTAGTGATTTCAGGTCAGTGACTAATGGACATTTGCCCATGGCACAAATTGACCACCACATCTGCTGTAGGAACATGACCAACCATTTCAAAAGAAGATAGTAGCAGACACTATCAATTAATTGAGTAAACCCATTAATGATGCTTCAGTCCTTGTGATTTTGTACCCCTGGCTTTGTCCTTTAAGTTAGTGTTTATGAATGTTCACATGGTTACAACTACTCTGGTCTTGGGAATGTGTTACTGGGTAATAAACTTAAAAAAAGTAGAGAGGTAGGAATATAATGCAAATTAAACAAATTATTATGTAGAAAAGGAAAAGAGCCATGGAATGTAGGACTGATTTGGCATGAATAATTAAACATGGGAAAGGCCTAATTTCTTGGAAGATAGGGTTTAGGAAGGTAACTAGACCAGCAAGCTGAAAATGAAATGTTTGTGCTAAGATAAGTAAATAGGTCAGTAAGCTAAAAGACAGAATGCCTGAGCTAGCTGAGACTAGAGGGGGAATACTCAGGGAATCATTTACAAAGAACCAAGGTAGCAATGGATAAGATAAGTGGGTAACAGAAAGATGAGGTAAAGAGTAAGTCATGCATGGATAAAGCAGGCTGTACAGGAATTGGTTCCTACACAGTTACCAAGCCAATCCCCAAAGAATGATGCAATATAAAGTAAATGACAGTGTATACCTGGGATTGGCTCGTGTCTGTTAAATGGCCTAATTACCACTTGAATGGCTCTTTCATGGGTTCAGTGTTCTGGTAATAGGTCTGGCAGGTCTTTTCACTTTTAAGTTAACTAGATCTTCTCCAGAGGACACAAAGCCTCAGAACAGGGATAGTAAGAGGCGGATGGATGGAGATTAAGACCCAGTGGTGCCCCAGATTTTTGGGTGCCCTATGCAAGTGCATAGTCTTCAGATCGGTAAGGATGGCCCTGTGCATAGTGTCCCATTCAACAGCATCGAGACATTGCTATTGCATCCCTGGAGGAGCAGCCCTGCATTCTGACCCGGAACTTAAGGACGAATGTCATCTTTCCAGCTTTCTTGTGCCATATCTACAAAAAGCCTCAATATTTGGGCTTCAGGCAGGTGAAGTGAATTGCACTGGCAGAGCATATGGCAAAAATCATCTGTTTTCCTGAGCTTTTATTGAGAATGGACGATAAAATGAAGTGTTTAGATAAAGGGATCTGTTATTTCAGGGAAATATTCTAGTTGGGGATAACTGCCAATAGCTCTTGGGGATCAATACTTGATATAAATCTGAACAAACATCCATGCCACGGTGTCATTTTTGCAATAACCTTTGAGAGTTTCTAATTATAACAGTGCTTTAAGCTCAGCAGAGAAGTAAAGTTAACAAGAGGGTAAACTCAAAATGTGAGGACAACTGAACAAAAGGAAGCGGGTAAATCCAAACCAGAAAAAGATTGTCAAGATCATGCAACAAGGGTGGCAGAAGGAATCAGGCAGCAGGTACTTACATGAGGGTCTCAATCCCAAAGGATAGGTTGGAGACTTTGGTAGAGTAAGGAATTAAATCTAGGTATGGATAGTCAGGTGGAGATGGGTAATGATTTTCAAACAGATTCACTGTTCTTTTCAGTTGCATGGCAGATGTTCCTTTCAGAGCCAGTTTTCTACTCAAGAGATGTCATGGTAGATGCGTGGATTTTATAATATGGTACCATAGAGTTTGCACCTAAATCCATATTTAAGTTTCTAAATAAAAGTGTACTGATAAGCAGGTACAACTCACAATAACTTTTGCAGCTGAGAGGTCTCAGTGTCTCTGGAAATCAGGCCATTTTTATTTAGGCTTCTAAATCCGGATTTAGGTGCCTACCTTTAAGGAGCTAGGTTTGAAAATGTTGAACAATGTTTCCTTAACTAGATTGTGGTTAGTTGTTCAGTGTCGAGTATCCATAGCACAGTCCTGGAGCCTGAAAGGAACCCTGCTAAATGCAAATTTACATAGTCCTAACAGTGTCTCTAGAGGAAAACAGTTCTGGAAGATCTTTAACTCAACTATATGAAGACCTACAGAACGGAACTTTAAAAGAGCTGTTCTCATAGTCAGCAAATAATAGGTTACACGCTTTCCTACAATATTTCTTTATTTTTACTTTTATTGAATGACTGTAAAACCTCCAAGGAAATTCACTCTTGAAAAAATAAGCTCACATTACATTCTTGGGTTCAGATACACACAAGCCAAACTGCTGATTTAAAAAAGATTGAAGGAACCCAAACTAAACTGAAGTGTTGACTATTTGGTGATTCTGAAAAATTTCCAGTGAACAAAATAGCCTTTTTAAACTTACATGTGAAAGCAGCTCCCCCTTCTCTGTCTTTTAAAATTACAGGAATTTAATATGTTTCCAATGGAGTGTTCATGTTTGAAAGTCAGCTTTTTTAAAAAGAGTACACTGGCTCATCAATCTGGAGCCTGGTAATTAAACAAAAATTAAATCGGATGAATGAACCAATCAAGGAAAGCAAGAGAACTCACAGTTAAAGCTGATGATATATGTGTTCATGCATACAGTATATTTTATTTTGGGGAGGGAGAGAGAGAGAGAGAGAGAGAGAGAATGAGCAAGAGATGTGAGCTTGCAATCATCTCTGGAGCAAACTACTTCAAGCCATTCGTGACTGGGAACGGTTGATTCAATATGGACTCTTAGGGTGTATCTACACTGCACTCGGAGCTCGAAATAAGCTATACAATTTGAGCTCTGCAAATTACATAGCTTATTTCGAGTTAATTTCTAAATTTGGCGCTGTCTACTCAGCACTTATTTCGAAATAAATTGCTATTCTGAAACATCCCTTACTCCTCATGGAATGAGGTTTATAGGGTGTGATGGCACGTCGGGGAGTCCCTGATCCTGCACCCCCATCCGCAGCCAGATGTGACTCTCATCCAGCCAGTGGAGTAGAAGGTTTTACTGTTTCTCAGGGACACACCATAGCATAGGAGCAATGTTAGCACAGACACCGAGAGCAGACAGCCTTATTCCTCCAGGGGGGAAGGGGCTCACAGGCCCTGAACCCCCATTTCCTGCTCCCAGTCTACTCTCTTCAGCCTATCCAGCCAAGACTAACTCATACTCCCAGCAACTGGTCACTCAGCCCCCAGACACCCCCGCCTCTTGCTTTGTTCAGATTCCTCCACCTAACCCAGGTGTCAGGCCAGCTGGGCCATTGCCTATGTGCCTCCCCTCAGGGACCCAGCCCCGCTGGGCACTGCACACACACATACAGTCTCTGCAGACCAGTATAGGGCAGTAGGGATCACACACAGTGCAACACAGCAACCAGTGAATGCAAAACCAGAGTGGATCCAGGGCCACAAGAGTGGACAGTACCCCCACTATGTCACATCGGGACATCGGAATAGTGAGCCCGTAATATTTCAAAATAATGGGCATGTTCAAAAGATGCAGAATAGCTATTTCAGGATATCTCTGGTATTCCCAAATAGCGCTGCAGTGTAGACACAGCCTCAGTGGAAGTCGAGGAGGGGAAATCACAAGATTCTCGAAGACCCCTCCTTTATTTAAAAAGAATTCCTAAGACAATGCGGTCAAGCATCAGCTTTAAAGTTGCATTTCCTGGCTTTTGCTGCTTTTTGACACAATCTCAACATTACTGAAATATGGCTTCATGTTTATAAATTTACCTCTAACACGGGACTGCTTGACAAGCAATACTTATGCATTTTGTTAGATGTCGTTAGTTTGTTACATCTATTTATATGTTGGGACACTACGAAGCTCTCTTGCAAACTTATTTTAGACCAGAGAAGTTGAGGGGTTATTGGTTACTGAATTACTTTAAAATAAAATAAATAATGGCTCAGGAGAGTGGAAGGTGCAAAGATCAATGTTAATTCAATAACATTTGCAGCATTTTTACCCATACAAGTGGTCAAATACCTTCTGCTTGCTTCTTTTTCACACAGCTATACCTGTCAGGAACTCATGGGCAAGCTTGTACTGGGACCCCGGTATCCTGTGTGTTGTAAAATAAATCTGTGTTGGTCTACTCCCAATCTAAATATACTTTTGAATGGAGCTCTCACACGCAGATATAAATCTTGCAAATCAAAATCTGTTTCCAAGAGCTGTAACTTGTTGAATTTATATTTGCAAAACTAACAGGTGATGAAAAACAATACATTAAAGATTTCTTTAACTCTACCATAATACACTTCTGTTAGATCTTATTTTATTGAATGATTAATGTCTTATTGGTTTTTCTACTGTTTTAAGATTCTTTTTTTTAAATCCAAAAAATATGTACCCATGTCTAGTTACATGGCTATATAAGGAAACCTCATTAAGTGAGAATTAGTGAGAATTATGGGGCTTTCACTGCCTATTCCGAGGAAACATATTGACCAAGGGTCAATCTAACCTAGAAAGGTATTACTAAAGTTGTGCTTGAAATATGAAGATTTAAAGCTGGATACATGAGGAGGTTTATTTCTTGGAGGGCCAAAATAATAGAAGCAGCAATGCTTTTTACACAGCTCTGCATAATGGTGTTCACAGCACACAGTTACTCAGCACAAAGCAACAGTATTTAAGTAAACATACTTAAGGAGAAAGTGTATTACAGATGCAAAACGGTGCACTCTCTGCCTCTAGAAAGGTGCTAATGTGGATTCAAATCTCAGCATAATAGGGCCAGACAAAGAACAAAGCCATTCTGAAACAGATTGCCTTTCTAGAGAACGCTCCTATTCAGGGCAATCACAGAAATTCTGCTGTACTCAATCTGCAGCTACTCACCCACAATTACAGAAGTGGATAGAAAATCTGAATTAACTGGAGGTGGGTATGGCAACTAATTCTAAAATCACTTATGGTTTCATATACATTTCTGTTTGTGCAAATTTAGATATGACCTTTCTTCTGCTCTCATCATTTTAAATAAGTGTACCAGCGTATAGCATGCTGTTTGAAATTATAATTACTTAACATTTATATTGCAGTAGCGTATAGAGGCCAATAAGGTTGGTCCACATTGTGCTTGGTGTGGTACAAACATACAACAGACTCCAGTCATTGCCCCAAAATGTTTACAAGAGAGAAGGGAAACAGAATCAATGTCCAAGATGGTTACAAAATATAAATGATCATTCAGGCTAGAGTGAATTTTTGTTAATAAGTTAAAACTGCATAATTTCAGTTTTATTATGAGGAATAAAAAGCCATTGTTGTAAGGATGTTCCTCTGCAATTCAAAACAATTTCTAAAGAAAAAGAGCAGCAGCTAATTAAAAAAAACCAAACAAACTCTAAGCATACACACAAAGGGGACCATCACTTGGGAACGTTACAGGTTGACCCATTTAAATCTTTTCAAATTATGGACCAAGTTATTGTGAATATTTTTCAAACAATTTAAAACAGTTTTCAGTGTGGTTGTTTGATTATTTGAATTTTTGACCAAAATGTTTGCAATACTTTTTTTTTTTCAAATTTTGTTAATGATTTGTTTGTGTTGCCTTTTGCAAATAGCTTAATTTCTGTAAAACCACTCCCTCCCCCCCTCAAAATAAAACCCAAGAGGATAGATACATCAGGTTCTTGTACTTCTTCCTACTCTCACCCTGGTTAAATTAAATCATGTCTTTTTTTGTGAAGAAGAAGAAGAAGAAGAAGAAGATCAGAGAATATGTGCGTTTCTGAAAGGGTTTCTGCTTATTGTTGCCATTTGATATGGTGAGGAGGAAAACAATTCATCTCATTTTGAAACCTGGAAATTTCTTCTTGGTTTTACTATGCATTTACTATGGTTTTACTTCTTGCATTTACTATGATTGCTGTGGCACTGTAAGTTCTTGGTATACTGAATAGGGGAGTAAGTAGTCACAGAAACTATGTAAAGGGCATCCAGCCTGAATTTTAACAGGCTGCTTTTTGCCAGAATTTCAAATGTATTTCAGTGAATAAGCATATTTTGGACATTACAGAAGAGAGTAATATTTTCTTCCTCTGTTCTGTTCTTCAAGTGTATTTTATTTCAAAAAAATATGGTGAAAAGGCAGATTTAATGAAAGACAAAATAATACATTATTAAAAAAACATTTCCCACTGCCCCCATCTACCCAGTAAAGTATTTGAATACCTTTCCTCCTACTGTCAACTTTAACAACATTCTTTTCTGAACCTTCCCCAGCACTTGTTTGCTACTCTTTTCTGCGTGAAATTTAACATGTCGGATTTTGATCTGTAGAGCCCTAAATGGTTTGAGACTTGCCTATCTGAAAGACCGTCTCTCACACATGCAACACTATCACAGCTGAATTCAGTGAGGTGCTACAAATGAGAGGAGAGGGAGCTGCTGATTCTAGAACTTGCTCCAATACTTGGTCAGAAATAGCCAAAATCTATCGACCTTATGTCTAACTGCCAAGTTTAACTATTTGCAAGAGTTTCTAAGGATAAGGTGTGATGGTATACACAAAATTGAGCTAATGTATCTCTATTCATAACTCCATAAACTCAGATCAAAGGTGAAATCCCAGTCCTGCTGAAGTCAATGGCAAAACTTGCATTAACTTATTAGGGCCAGGATTTCACTCTATGAAATTACAGTCTTATGTGTAAAGGACAGTGGATAGTGCAGTGGCAAAAAGCACGATTCATATCAGAGAAATATATACGTATATAACAGCTTTCTATGGTACACCTTTTCAGTACTTCGCAGCTGGCAAAAAAACAATGCTGGTCCTTTGAAAGTAGGCTAATTTACATCAGCTGAGGAGTGAGCTGTATCCATGCAAGGAAGTGAAGACAGACAGTGGACTGGGCAGTTTAGATGTCTTATTTAAGAAATGCGACTTCAACTCTTTATGTCCTGATCTTGCATTTGGATGCTTTTGTTATTAAATACTAATGTTTTCAAAAGTAACAATCACTCAAACTACTCCTGGGATCCTACACTTTCAATTTATGTTTTTTGTGTTAGAATCCTAAACTCATTTATACCCAAGCAAGGAGATATACAGGGATCTCTGCTTCTTTCCAATTGTTTTAGTAACATTAGCAACTAACAGTTAATTCAGATGTTTCCCCTTTTATTATAATCAAGGGTCTAACAATGGGTGGGCCACAGCCCAACTAATTAGTGCTTAGACCTGCCCAAATCTGAATGCACAAATCAGCACCTGTGTAGGGGTGACCAGACATCCTGATATTAGCAGGACCATTCCAATATTGGACTCTTGGATGAATATAAACAAATATACCCCACTGCCCATGAAAAAAGTGTCCCAATTTTTCACACTTGCTATCTGGTCACTCCCTGTCCATGTAGTTTTGGACCAGGAACTCTTAGGTTGTCTGCAGAATACCATAGCTGAGAGGGAACAGTATGAAGTGGCCCGGCCAACTGTGCTGCTGCCTTTGCTTAGTGCCACAAACTTCTCCTAGCCCTGGTCAATTTCAGTGAGAACCAGGCCCCTGCAGGTGCTGGTCAGCCTTCCCACCCCAGTTTAACTCATTCCTGCCTGCAGGGCTGTGGGTACTGCCTCTCTGCACTGGCCTGCCCAGCCCTCTTTGCAGTTAAATCCCATCTCCGCACCCAGCGAAATCCCCAGTGGGGCCAACAGACTTGCCAGGACCCCGGGTAAGGTGCGGGGGTAGGGGTGGAAGGGCAGTGGCTTTGGGCAGTAGGGGCGGGGCTGCCTGGAGCATGCTGCCCTGATCCCCAGCCCTCAGAGCCTCCTAGAGTGCGCTGCACTGCGCTCTGGTGGCAATTTAAATGGCTCAGCTTCCGGCTGCTGCCGCTCCTATAACAACTGTGGCAGCAACAGCCAGGCACCTTGGGCTCTTTTGAATCGCCAGGTCCCAAGGCAATTGTTGCCTGTTGGCGGGCCTGTACATCCCCCTACAATCCTGCTTCCCAGCATTCAAGTATAACATGCAATAATATAAATGATTTGCTGTGACATCAGACCTCTGGTCAGTGCCTATCTACCATAAGTTGGAGACTATCCAAATTTCTACTCTTAGCTATGCTGTTCCCTGGAATACAATTTTAAAAAAGCTAATTACTAACTGATCTTCAGAAACCAGAATACTCCTGTATTTAAAGACAGGACTCAGATCTGGAAAACTTTATGGCAGTAGTTTCTTTGACATCAATAAGATAATTTACATGGATAATGATTATTCTTCACATAATGTGATTATTCTTCACATTCTTCATATGTTGAAAATATATGAAGAAACTGAACATGTACTATATATAGTTGCTTCATTCCTGGTTCTATGCATCTACATTTGAACAGAAATTTTCCTTTTTTGAAACTTCAGAAAAATGGACTATTAATAAAAAATCAGCTTTTCTTCTTTTTTTTGTGAGCACAAAGCTAACTGGAATTCATTGTGAATCCAATATTGTAAAAAAATAGAGGAAACTGCAATATATAACCAGCTGATATGCATTGCTTGTAGCTGTGGCAGGTTCTCACAGGTGGCCACAATAATATAACTCAAACCTTTAACTGTGTTGGTTTTTTTTTCGGTTGTTGTTTTGTTTGTTTGTTTGTTTTTGCAGGAAGCAGTCATTCCAACTTTAGCCTGCTTCAGTGGTGGTTTTTGGTTTTTGCTTTGTTTGTGGATGTAGGCTAATACTGCCATTCAGAACTTGTTCAGTTATCCATCTGGTTAAAAAACAAGTTTGTGGTAAACCAGGGGTGGGGAATCTAAGGCCTAGAGGCTGGATGTGGCCCCTGGCTTGTCTGGATCTGGCCCCCAGGGTTCAGGGCCCCCCCCAGCATGGTGTGAAAGAATGTGGGAAGCACCTTTCTGTTTATCAATCGGGGGCCACATCAGTGAGGGGTTTGTTTTTTTTTTCTTTTGCTTCACACTTGTGTGTGGCCCCTGATGGATTTTTCTGTGGGTCAGCAGCCCAGGACTCAAAAAAGGTTCCCCAACCCTGTGGTAAAGGAATACAAGCTGATACATGTTTATAAATGCTCCCTGGCCAGAAGTTGGATGCCCAGTGCAATAATGAAGAAATCAAATACTTAAACAAAAGTTGTGCCAAACAGAAAATATTAATATTTAGTGCATAACATTATGTATGAGTTATTTGAAGTGTGGGTTCAATGCAAAACAGCGTGTTTTGAGATGTGCACCACTCAGAGACATCTACCACTTAGTAAAGTCTCTGAGGGAGAGGATGGTTTAACTGTGAGGGACTAGATGGCAAAGAGGATTGATACAACGAGGTTTTCATCTTTATGTCACAGGTTCAAATTTGGATTGTGTTGGCAATAAATTACCTGTTACTAGCTGCTGAGCATTCAGTAATTTAGTATTAATTACTGTTAGCATTATAGTGATGCTTTAAGGCTCCAGCTGATATTAGGGTACCACCATCTTGGTAGGCCCTGCCCTGAAGAGTTTATAATCTAAATAGGCAGTGTAGAGAAAGGATTGGAGGGGAAACAGAGACATAATTAGGTGAAATGACTCACCCAAGATCACACAATAGGTCAGTGGCCGATAGAGAAATAGAAGCCATATCTTTTGAATGCCAGCACAGTGCACATTGGACCATGCTGCCTCTCAAGGAGCGTCTAGTCACGGAACAACAGTTCTTAGTCAACACACAAAAATCATGAACACAATTGGGTCTCATATTAGCAGCCTCAGTGTAGAAGCCCATGGCTGAATTAGTATAGAGACTGAATTATGCCTTTGCCCCAAATGGTGGTCCCTTCAGGATCAGGATTTGGGCCCACTGGAATGGGCCAATATAGGAAAGCTTGCAGTCTCTTAACTGCCTCTAAGAAGTGCTACTTTGGGGGTAAAGAACATTATTAATTGGGCTTTAATCCAGTACCATCTATTTAGCATCTTTCATTGGCAGCAAATTCACTTTACAGGTTCAGTTGTCATAGTTCTTCATCTCAACCCTCTTAGAACATCTCATGTGCAACTCTGGTCAGAGCCTGGAGAAAGGACAAGAACTTTGCATTGACAAAGTAATGCCAGTACTGCTGGCATTAGCCTTGTACATAGCTTTAATCTATTTCCATTACCTACTCGCACTGTATTACTGCAACTGTTTTGTAGTGTTGTAATGTAGGAAGCAGTGACGGTCCCTATTTGATTAATGATGTCCACCCCAAAATAGGGATATAGCAGTAATTGAATAAGGAAAAGGGGTTTACAAGGGCTGTTGGGTTCTACAGTTTCAATGATTTTGGGCAAGCAGAATAAGAAAGAATGAGAGATTAAAAGGAGAAGAGGGCAAATTAAAATATTTCTTTTAACAAAACTTATTGCTCTGGTAGTGTTAAGACACCATAAAGTGGGGATAAATTATATTGATATCTATTTTAAGACTCCTGCATACTATCAGAACAGGGTCCTAATGTATGAGAGAATCAGTCTACAAATGTTTTGTGGGGTTTTTTTTAAAATGAAAGAAGTGGAGAACTGGGATAAGCAGATGTGTTTCTGCTAATCACCCAACTCCTCAATATTTCCAGAAAATAGTGTTTTCTTCATAACTGAAAATCAAACCTAGCCATTAAAGCTTGACATATGGCATTTTGAGTGTTGTTTTACTTTTCTGACTAAGGTCAAGTTGTGCAAATGTCTACATCTGTGATTGCTGATATTTCAAATTCTGGGTTTGTATGAGGAGGGACACTAAGAAAAATTAAAAAATGCCTGCTTCTTGTCACCCTTATTGCAGCAGTGTTTGTGTTTGTAAAAATATAAATGTAACAAAGTGTTTTTCCTTCCCATATCAGTGGAGTTTTCTTGACTTTGAAGTACTGAACTTTTACCATTTGTGTATGTGACATGCACCCACAACGTCTTTGTCAGACGACACACGTGACATCATCATCATCTCAGTGTGCCAGGAACATTTGGTTTCTATGGAAACAATGGCATGCAGTAACAGGCCACTTAACCTGTGTCACCACTGTACTTGTACAACGCTCCTTTCATTAAGACTTTCTGGAAGCTGAAAGGAGGTAGGAAGTCATTCTCATAACATTAGAAACCAGTATTTTTACTTTTAGATGCAAGCAAACGTATCAGAGACTCAGTGCAGACCCTATTGGGTAAAGCAGGAAGTTCTTGAGCAGATAACCTTCCTAAAGCTATAGCAATGTCCTCCATGTTAAAGAATGCCCCTGATGCCAAACTCAGGATGCACGAGCAGCAAACACTCCAACAACCCAGAATCTTAGAGGTATGGAGGTGTTGCTCTGCTCACCGCTGCTGTGCCTAAGTGATTTAGGAATGTATGTAATCTTCAAAAGCGAGTTAGGAGGCTAAATGTGACTGAAAGTGCTTAACTGCCTAAGTCACTTTTGAAAATGAGACATAAGCTCCTAAGTTAGTTGGGCAATACAACATTCTTTAAAAATCTGGGCCAATACAGCATTTCACAGAGAAAACTAATGCTATGGAATCTACAAAACTGGAATCTCCCTCACAGCTACAAGTATGCTAGATACCAGGACACTCCAGGGTAACCCCGTCTCTCCTCCTCAGGGCCACTACTCCCCTTCACTAGTGACTGCCATGGTGGCTTTGAGGAGGGTGACCAGATGTTCCATTTTTAAAAGGATAGTCCCATATCTAAGCTGTCCTGCAGTTGGAGGTGCTTACTTTTTCTTAAACACAGGGTAATTGTCCTGTATTTTTCTCACCCCTCAGAATTACCGGCAGGTCCTGCTGCTGGCCAATCCCTGCTTGCCAGCTGCCCACCCACTAGTGGTGGTCCAGTGGTTAACAATGGGTTGCAAGGCTAGTGGTGGAGTGAAGATGCAGTGTGTGGGATCAGCCACTTCCCCTGCTGGTCCATCGGCACAGCCTCCACTACAGGTGGGCGCTCAGCCAGCAGGGCCCCACCTCCTGCCCTGATTCATGCTGCAACTGGCTGTGTGCTGCAAGCTGCAGTGTTTGGTTAGTGCAGGATGGAGCCAGACAGCAGCCAGTTATATGTTGCTTCTGCTGCCCACCCATGGGCCTTCTCCCCCCCTGCTGCCCACCCATGGGCTCTCCCCCTCTTGCTGTTCTCTCCCTGCTTTGCCCCCTCAGCCTTGCTGTTGCTCCATATCCCTAGCCAGCGGGGCATGTTCCGCTCCCAGCACTATGCGGAGAATTAGCCCCTGATTTAAGCCTTCAGCTCACCATCAGCCTGTCCAGCAGATGCCTTCCTTCTCCCACTGCCTTTGACTGGGCCTGTGCCTCCCGGAAAGCCCAAGATCCACTCCAATATCCAGAATTTCCATGTCAGATGGTGAAATGTGGATGTCTATGGAAACATGTCCGACAGCCTGGTCCAGAGGGGGCACAGCCTCACTCTGGACCAGGTTAGAATGAAAATAAAGGAACTCCTCCAGGCTTATGCCAAGGCCAGGGAAAGAAGTTCCTGATTGGGAAGGCCACCCCAGACCTGCTGCTTCTTCACCTAGCTTGATGTCATCCTGGGAGGGAGACAGGTCACCGCCCTTCCCCTCTTTGTCGACTCTGGCCTGGACATGCCTGTCGTCAGCCTCCCAGAGGGCGTGGCTGTGGAGGAGGATGATGAGGTCAAGGATGAGGAGGAGGTGGCCAGCACAGACACCATACCCACTAGCCAGGAGGTCAGCCTGTCCATGGAGCTGGTACCCCTCTCCTAGGGTTGGACGAAGCCGGGGAAGGACCATCAGGGGAGTTGAATTACTTTCCCTGGACACACGGGGGCCGGGGAGGAGGCGATGGTGGCAAGAGGCTGCACACTCCTTGCTTGGCCTTCTTGGCCTGGGGATCGCACAGCGGCCTGTGCATGTGGGTGCACGTGCAGCGCTAGTCCAGGGCAGACAGCGGCAATGAGGCAGCTGCTCAGGAACCTTGAGCCCCTGCCGAACCACCCCATTGTCTCCCTCCCACCTGCCGGTTCCCAGCCCTGGCTAGTACCTTCCCATGCCTGCTTGTCCCTGGGACGTGGGGGAAGCAAGGCTTCCCTGGGACGTCTGTGCCTCTGCAGGAAGGGGCCCGCTGTCTAGGCCACAGATGGCCTTGCTTGAAGCACATTGCCTTCGTCTGGCTTGAGATCTTTCGGTGTCGGCTCAGAGATGAGGGCTGGGCTTCAGGCACCCTGCCTCCTGCGATGACTGCCCTTCTCACTTTTCCTCACAGCTGGACCAGCTGAGAGTGAGGTGTGAGCCACACTTCTTGAGCCAGCCTCCAGACCCTGCATGACCCGCAAGTGAAGGCAACCCCAAGTAGGATCACATTGCCTGTCTGCATGCCCTGCAGCCATCTTTGGAGTGGCAGGACTGCAGACTGGAGGTGGGACTGGAGCTGCACCGCACCACCTGGCAAGAGCTGCTGCAGCAGGCCTGAACCGTGTGTGTGGCTTGCACTGCCACTGTCGACTGCCTGGTGTCCGCTCCTGCTGCCACTCCCGCCCCAGCTCCTGCCTCAGCTCCTGCTCCTCTGGCTTCTCCCTCTAGCCCCTTGCTCCATAGCTACTGTGGGCCCCGCACACGAGGCAGTGGGACCACCTGAGGCAGGCACCACTCCCAGCCCCAGCCCTGAGCCTCTCCTTCTCCCTCCTCTTCCTTCTCTCTCCTTCCCCACTCCAGGTTCTTTCCCCAGTCACAATTATCCCAATTAAACCAAAATAGAGTTTCTTGTTCCAAAACAAAAGGTCTAGCTTATTTTATCAATAGAGGAAGGTGAGGAGGGAGGGGAGAAAGGAGGGCAGAGGAAGGGAAGGGTGTGGGAGAACAGGCACAGGGGGCAATGCACAGGCCCCTTGTGGGGAGGCCCAGGGGACAGTGTCTCTGGGGTCCTTGTGTGAAACTCTTCCTCAGGACCTCCCAGATGTGCACAGCCCCCTGATGGGTCTGCCAGATAGCAGCCGTGCGTGGCTGTCCAAAGGACCTGGCCAACTGCTCGGTCTCTGCCCTTCACCCTGGCAGGAACGTCTCCTCCTTATTTTCATATATATTGTGCAGGACACAGCAGGCCACCACCACCTGGGGGATGTCCTGCTTGCAGAGGTCTAGGCAGGTGAGGAGGCAGCGGAACCTCCCTTTCAAATGGCCAAAGGCACCCTCCACCATGATGCAGGCCCTGCTGAGCCTGCTGTTGAAATGTTCCTTGTGTTTGTCCAGGTGTCCTGTGTAGAGCTTCATTAGCCAGGGGAACAAAGGGTAAGCAGCGTCCCCCACAATGAACATAGACATGTCCACTTGCCCAACCCTGATGGTGCAGTTGGGGAAAAAAGTGCAGCATGTAGCTTCTGGAAGAGGCTGGACTTGCTAATGATGCAGGCATCATGTGCCTTCCCCGAGCACACAACGTTAATATGGGTGAATCAGTTTCGGTGATCCATGAGGGCCTGCAGGACCATAGAAAAGTACCTCTTCTGGTTGATATATTCAGACACCCAGTGTTTAGGGGCATGGATGGGGATATGGGTGCCATTAATGGCCCTCCTGCGGTTGGGGAAGCCTATGGCAGCAAAGCTGGTGAGGATGGGGTCCGCGTTGCCCAGGATGATGACCCTGCACAGCAGGATGTTGTTGATGGCCCTCACCACCTACAGAAGACAAAAAGGGAATCACAGGGTTGCTAGAGTCCTTGGGAGGTCCCGGAGCCATACCCTTCCCCACACACACTAGGAGCAGCCCCCAGCTGGGCTTTGTGAAGGTGGGACTGAAAAAACTTCCAGGGAGGGAGCCTCCACCACTCCCCCGCTTTCTAGGAAACCCCATTCCGGCAGTTCACCACCCTCCTGGGACAATAGCAAGAGGGAGCCATAACTGCATGATCATGGCCTCAACGGTCGATCTCCCCACACTGAATGGTTCCTGACAGAGCGGTAGCTGTCCAGTGTGGCGAGCTTCCAAAGTGCAATGGCGATCCACTTCTGGAGGGGGATGGCAGGTCGCATGTGGGTGTCCTGTCGCCTGAGAGCAGGGACGAGCCACTCGCACAGCTCCAGAAAGGTCTCCTTCCTCATGCGGAAGCTCTGGAGCCACTGCTGGTCATCCCACCACTCCATGATGATTCAGTCAGAACTGGTGTCCAGTCGCCAGAAGCCACAGTGCACGGTGTGCAGGGGAGGGCAGGTGGGCGGGATTGTGCTGCATGAGCAGCACCTGTAGAGAGGAGAGGAGGTGCCCTGCAATGAGCTGGGGGTCCTCCGCTTGCAGGGCCATGAGGGCAGCCTGCAGAAACTGCACCAGGAGGTGTGGCATGAAGTGTAGGAGCTGTTGACTTCTTGAAGGCAGGTCCGGTTCCATGACTGGAAAGCTGTAATGGCCACAAGGGCAACTAGCACATGCAGTGAAAAGGCTTTGCTGTCCCTCAAGGAGGTAGGCAAAAGAGAAGAGCCTGAGACACGGCTGTACAGGGAGGTCCCTTTAAGCACAAGCCTCAGATAGTCTCAGGCAGCAGCTCCAGGAAGTGACTGCTGTCCTTATGCCCTGCCTAAAGTGCTTCTGGGGGGGCTTTAAATATGTTTCAGGCTCCAGTCAGTGTGGATGCTCTATTTCGAAATAGATCCGTGCTATTTTGATGGGCATTTGTAGTGTGGACGCGCTATTTCAAAATAGCCTATTTCTGAATTTGTATTCCGAAATAGCTTATTTCGAAATAAGTGTGAAGTGTAGACATACCCTAAAATGGCTACAATAGTTCTTATGCCTCAAAATGTCAATTTTAAAATCTTATATCTCAGGACCTTCAAAGGTTAGAAACAAGAGGGTTGTGTGTCCTTCTGGAAAGCTACCTCTCCAAGGGTACAAAAGCTCCCATTTCTCTCTCTAGAATGGTATCACGTCTTATGATTTCGAGCATTAGTAGTAGTTCTTTGGAGAAAAGATTAAAATGATCAAAGATGCATGATAAATTTAGTTTATCACTTGGCTCTCAATTAGATGGTGTATACTATTGGATAAGAAAGATATGTGTATAATAAATTCATACCATATAAACATACATTTCAGATATATAGCTCTATAAACATATATACTGTATATATAAACATAATATAAAATATTTATGTCCTTTAGAAGAGAACACATTAATTTATTTTTTAGACATTTAGACTTATAAGTGAATAGTTTTAAAGAGAAGCCTTACAATGTACCTTTTACTGCTAAAATCTCCCCTCTCCCCCCCACACTCAATGGTTGCAAAATTTAGTCCTATGGCTTTCAACGTAACTAAAAACTGAATATGATTTATTAATGGTAATTATTAACCTAACCAAACATACTCTTTCAGCTACAAGATTAAGCAGGTAACAGAAAAACTGATCTTTCCCTTCTAGGAACAACACCCTAATTCAACATTACCAAATAAAATGGTTCTTTCAGTATGTGGCAGAAGTAGCCTTCACCTAGCATTGTGCCTTCCATTTCACACACACACAAAATTTATACAAAGAAGTCAGAACTGGCCACCTGCTGGACCAACTCTCCCTGTGAAGGAAAACACTTTGGATATGTCAAACAAAACCCCCAGGGCACTATATACAATATCTAACACAATCCCTCATCTGGAATATGCACTTCTTCTAACTATGAGTGTAATGCTTCTTTCTATTGTTTAAAATATGAAACGTAGAGGGAAGTGGCTATCACTACACACCTACCATTTGGAGTCTCGCTGTGCTTTTACCTTCTCACAAATGGGGTCCTTTCAAAGATATTGAAGCAAGCTCTTGTGAACAAGGATCTGGGGTTCAGCAGCAATATAAGGTATAAGGAAGGACAGAGGCTTTCAACATTATTGATATATTGACTAACCTCATTACCCTCTCTTTCCACATCTATCTTCAGTTATCTCCACAGTGATAACACGTACCTAACCAGTTCACAGAACTATGCCACAAGAAAGAATCTTAGATACACTGAAAACCTGCTCTGCAGATTTTTCAACTCAAATGAAGGAACCAAAGCTCTTCCACAAAATAATGCCTTCTGTCCAAAATATTCACGCTTTGAACCCAGAATGTCTGTGTTACACAATGCAACATCATTAAGGCACTAAATTCACCCTCACCTCTCAAATTCATCATTCTAGATTAATAGTTATTACACAATACTTTACAGAAGGCATTATCATAGAATCATAGAATACTAGGACTGGAAGGGACCTCGAGAGGTCATCGAATCCAGTCCGCTGCAGGACCAAATACTGTCTAGACCATCCCTGATAGACATTTATCTAACCTACTCTTAAATATCTCCAGAGATGGGGATTCCACAACCTCCCTGGGCAATTTATTCCAGTGTTTAACTACCCTGACAGTTAGGAACTTTTTCCTAATGTCCAACCTAAACCTCCCTTGCTGCCGTTTAAGCCCATTGCTTCTTGTTCTATCCTCAGAGGCCAAAATGAACAAGTTTTCTCCCTCCTCCTTATGACACCCTTTTAGATACCTGAAAATGGCTATCATGTCCCCCCTCAGTCTTCTCTTTTCTAAACTAAACAAACCCAATTCTTTCAGCCTTCCTTCATAGGTCATGTTCTCTAGATCTTTAATCATTCTTGTTGCTCTTCTCTGGACCCTCTCCAATTTCTCCACATCTTTCTTGAAATGCGGTGCCCAGAACTGGACACAATACTCCAACTGAGGCCTAACCAGCACAGAGTAGAGCGGAAGAATGACTTCTCGTGTCTTGCTCACAACACACCTGTTAATGCATCCCAGAATCATGTTTGCTTTTTTTGCAACAGCATCACAGTGCTGACTCATATTCAGCTTGTGGTCCACTATAACCCCTAGATCCCTTTCTGCCGTACTCCTTCCTAGACAGTCACTTCCCATTCCTTATGTGTGAAACTGATTGTTCCTTCCTAAGTGGAGCACTTTACATTTGTCTTTATTAAACTTCATCCTGTTTACCTCAGACCATTTCTCCAATTTGTCCAGATCATTTTGAATTATGACCCTATCCTCCAGAGCAGTCGCAACCCCTCCCAGCTTGGTATCATCTGCAAACTTAATAAGCGTACTTTCTATGCCAATATCTAAATCGTTGATGAAGATATTGAACAGAGCAGTTCCAAAACAGACCCCTGCGGAACCCCACTTGTTATACCTTTCCAGCAGGATTGTGAACCATTAATAACTACTCTCTGAGTATGGTTATCCAGCCAGTTATGCACCCACCTTATAGTAGCCCCATCTAAGTTGTATTTGCCTAGTTTATTGATAAGAATATCATGTGAGACCGTATCAAACGCCTTACTAAATTCTAGGTATACCACATCCACCGCTTCTCCCTTATCCACAAGACTTGTTATCCTATGAAAGAAAGCTATCAGATTGGTTTGACATGATTTGTTCTTTACAAATTATGATGTCACATATTGCACAGAACAAAAATTGTAATAATTAAGGGATGTTAGGGTAGACCTTCTTAAGTGGAAAAGTTTCAAATCCATGGGACCTTAGCGGTACCAATCCAGTCCATCGAATTAGATTAAAAAAATACAGGCCCATCCAGTCTCACACGGAGAACAAGCAGAAGAGAACTGTTCCCCACAACTGCCCTTGAAAGAGAGGCCTAATCTTAACTTTTTCCATACCAAAGAATACACTGTACCAAGTATTTATAACCAGAGTACATGCAGGCTTGAAATGAAAAATATGTACTGTATTTTGTTTTGTCTGAAGTATGTACTTTATTTAATTATAACCGCATTTCATCGTTTGACTTCAGTTGTGCATTTTTGTGAATGTCATTAAATGGAAAATGCTTTAAAAATAGGAAAATTCAGCTTTTACATTTCTAAAGAATGGAGACAAGGTTCTCACTTAAAAGCATTTTTCTTTCATAATCATGGTATCACTTTAAAATTAAGATTACACAAAACAAAGCTGAAATAGTCTTTCCAGCACACCATTTACATATAATTACAAACCCATTCAGGTATACTTCATATTTTATAGTATTCTAATATGGTCATATTTATAAAACATTTGTGGATGAAGTCTCATGCAAATGCACTGAGGCCCATATGTACAGAAATGAAAACATGGCCCTTTCTGTTCAAGGGTCACTATTAAAATATTGACATTTACCAACTCTAGGGGTATGTCTAAACTACACCCCTCTGCCGACAGAGGGATGTAGATTAGACACATCGCTATTGCAAATGAAGCGGGGATTTAAATATCCCGCACTTCATTTGAATAGAAATGGCCACCGCTTTTTGCCGACGCGGCACTTTGCCGGCAAAAAGCGGCAGTCTAGACAGGGATCAGTCAACAAGGAAAGCCTTCTTTGACCAATCCTATAAGGCTTTCCTTGTCGACTGATCCCCGTCTAGACAGCCGGTTTTTGCCAGCAAAGTGCCGCGTCAGCAAAAAGCGGCGGCCATTTCTATTCAAATGAAGTGCAGGATATTTAAATCCCCGCTTCATTTGCAATAGCGATGTGCCTAATCTACATCCCTCTGTCGGCAGAGGGGTGTAGTTTAGACGCACCCTTGATGTGAACCTGTACTTTTCTGAATTATTAACTGGGCTGTATTACTTTCAAAATAGTTAGCAGCAAAAATAGCAACATTCACTAGGGTTCATCAGATCAAGACTCCTCTCTGGTTAACCACTGACTGAATTGTTAGATGGAGCCTATGCCTAGAATGGGGAGATCTAAGCTATGGTTATCAATTAAATTTGCCTGCAAGTCTCCCACCATATCCTGGCAAAAGCAGCAGGGGGGACAAAGAGGATGAGGCTAACCTGTCAATTTGCCTGTTAAACACAACTCAAATCTCCACACCAGAGGCACATTCTTCATCTTGTGAGCCTCCCTATGGTTCACTATGGAGGAGCCCCTGCTGCTAAAAACCTTTGCTATCCAGGACTCCCCCGGGTGATCCGTATTGTCTGTAGGAAACCAGATGGGCCAGGGAAACACAAACGAACTAAGGAAAAAAGACCAAGAATCAGAATTGGAATGGGTCTCTCACTATCTACAAGAGCAACATGCCAGTATGACGGCCGTCAGGCTTACAGAGACACAGAGAAAGAGAGAGAGAGAGAGAGAGAGAGAGAGAACACACTGACCTCACTCCATCAGGGAGCCAGAACAGTAACCTGGAGAGCCAGGTTATAATTACAGCTTTGTGCCTAGGTTAGGGAGAATGGGATATATGGGAGAACTGGAGCTGGCTACAGAGTCTGGCTGCATCAGAACATGTGAATATATGGCAACTACTGCTTTGTCCATTGCCTTTTCTTAATGCCTTAACTTTTGTCCTGTTCAACATAAAATTTCAAAAGTTGCCTACCTCTGAAATGTAATAGCAATGTATGTGGGAAATGTGGAGTTAGCAACGAATCTGGTAGCTTAGTTGAAGGGAGAGAAGGAGGGCTGAGAGCGACAAGGCCAAATTTTGGGGGAAAAGACTGATTTTTAATTTTGTTTTCTTGAAAAGCAAAGCACTCAAACTGATATTAACTATAGAGTCTCTCCTCATGTTTCCAAAACACACACACTTCATTTAAAGGTATACATTTTCAACTAAACATATTACAACGTTTAAGTGTTTTGTTCTTGCCTCTTTTCTACAGCACAAGAAACACAATGAGCAGCTTTTGTTCTTTTCCATCTCCACTCATGGGTGACCACATTTTAAAAAAACCACAACTCTGTTGGCATCAGTGGCAACTTCTGAATGATATGCTAATTCCTGGGCACCCAGCTGCATCTCAGGCATACAAACAAAGTCTGCCTTCCATTTTAGTCTTCACTTAGCAGCAATCCAGGAGTTTTGTAACTCACTGAACCTGTCTGAATTGAGAGCCACAGATAAGAACTGGGCAGCTGTTTTTACAATACAGAGGCCTTAAAAATTAAGTATTTTTCAGATCCAGTCCAGAAAATGGTGTATATTAAAAAAACACAACACATTTTGTATAGTGAGCCATTATGCGGTATAAAACTATTTACCATGTGTGCTTAATGCTTCCTTAAATTCTAAAAACACTGGAGTTTATACACATACACATGTTTTTTCTTAAAGAGTAATACCAAGTAGTTAACTTGGCACATCTGATCAATTGAGTAGGAATTATTTTGAGTTTTGAGAATAAAAGAACTGCCTAAGAAAGCTACTTCTAAAGTCTAGTTTACCCAGTAGAGTCAAGCAATTTAAGACGAAAATATGATTTACAATCATTTAAATGATATGTTTATTAAGGGTTCTTTCCATGGCGATTGATGTCCTTCTCATGATTCTAAGACAGTAAAGAATAAGAGATACATTTTTAATATGTGAGCACAGAGAAGTTTATTTTTACGTTTGATTTGCAGTCTGAATTTCTTCTCTTTTTGATCTCAAGCTATTTCTAAAGCTAGCAAAAAGGAGCCTCCAGCAACCCTGAATTGCACCCATAATTATGAAAATATTTAAAACCACAGCAAGGATATATGGCTGTGCAGACACACTTTCTGATTTATCAAAACACATTTTAATTACAATGAACACTTTATAGATATCCCACCACTTACATGAATCTAAAACTAATGCTAAATGAAATTATTAGTAAATGAAATGACTGTTTTACCACATGTGAAATACTGTACTCCCTGTACCTGTTGGAGAAAACAAGCATTTTAAACATTCTAACAAGAAGCAGCACTGTAATAGTAATGGTAATTATAGTGGGATTTAATACAGCTGCACGCAAAAGTACGGTAATATCCATATATCACAGTGTGTCATAACAGAGATCCTTATAGGGATTATAAGGATGAAACATACAATTGGGAATATGGGAATATTTAGTAAATATAAGAAAAAACATTATTAGGTAAAGGGCCTGCAGATATAAATTGTAAAATAGCATATGCCTCATGTCCATATATTAACCTTAATAATAGCTGGGGCCAATGAGACTCAATCCACCCTCCTATGAGGCCCCAGTGTCTGGATTCTAGTCACTCATATATCTAGATTAAATTTCTATTTGTACACTGATGAAACTAGGACTCAAATTAGAGTTCAGAGTGTGACTACATTTAAGTTTAAGCTTTTGAAAATTCCCTTACTACATGTTAAAGTCAAAAAAACAATTTGCACCTTTCAGTATTCAAAGACAACAGTTAAAATATTCTAAAATCATGGTCACATTCCCGAAATGAGCTCCTGTACATGATAAAGTAAAAACAGCCAATAACTAACTACTGTTTTTTTCCCCCTGAAGCAAACCTGCAATTGACAGAACTGAAATTATTAAATAAAATAAAAATTAAAAATTCAGCAGACCATTGCATTCATGCAAGTGTTTTAATTGCAGTTGTGTTCTTTTTTTCACTTCAATAAACACACAGCAAGTGACACCTGTGTATTTAAACAAAGTAAGTATATAGGCAACATGATAAATTAGGAGGGATTTATGGCATGCTCATTGTATTCTTTTACTAAGGCTCACTCTCACTGATCCATATATCCAGGGTAGATAGATAGTCTGATTTTAACATAAAAAAATCTTATTTTTATTACACACAACGGTACACGGGTTTAATATTTGTTTACATTTCCATCTTAAATACGGTTTTATTATTTGCATGGATTCCATCAACTGTAGAATTTTTAACAAATATGCTCAACCATATTTTTAAATGGTCAAATGCATCTTGGAATGGACATGACAGTGTACTGATTATACCTCAACATTTTGTGGGGGCGGGCGGGGGGAGGGCTAATTGTTTGCAGCTATTGCAGCTGAAAAGTTAAAGCCATGTGCTGAATTTAAATCCATAAACATGAAAGACAGAGCCAACCTGGCAGCAATTCATACATTCAAATATAAACAGGTCTTCCTGACTGTTTCAAATGGAGGCATCCATATGAAATTTAGCCACAGTCTCACTAGTTTACAGATGTAACCTTCCTTGTCTATGCAGCCTCTTTTTCAAAACTGTCTTCATCTTGCAGAAAACCTCTTTCAAACAGAGAAGGGAGAGAGGGTACCCTTTACATGTAAGTGAGAGTATTTAAATCAGGTTTGGCACATTTTAGTATAACTGTAAGAAAAATCTCAAAACTCCTGATACAGATATGAGATTACCAACTTTTGTAACTGAAATTGATGAGCTCAACTTGAGATTTATTTAAAAATAAAACTAAAAGAAAATAGAGTAACTTAGCTTAAGCACTCGTGGATATTAGATGCCAGACTCTTTGAAAGACCGCCCCTTCAAAATGAGCTTGATGACACATTTAAATTCCAAGACACAGCTTCTAAGGAATCAAATTACAGGGCATAAAAGACTATAAAAAAATAAATAAGACTGTCACTTCTGTTAAAGACTAAACATCCTTTAAAACTGGCACTGTGAAAAAAACAAACACTGCATACTGGGGGGTGCTATTTTATTACAATTGTGTTGGAAATATCTGCTTGCAAGCTGTTTTCCCAAGATGAGACAATTGGGTGTATCATAGCCTAAAATTATTTTAATTAAATATCCTCACATGCACTTGATGTTATGGACATAGCAATGTGAATTACAGTTGGAATGTAAATTTTTAGAATATATCTGTTATTACTTTGTCATTTCAGAAAGGATGAGATGAATGTAGCTTTTGTGCCTAGTGAACAGGAAATACTTTGGGATACAACCTGCATGTATTTAAATACAAAGAGGAAATAATAGAAGGGAGATGAAACTAGTGTAATGTCTTCTGAAAGGAAAAATGTTATTCTTCATTCAGCTGTAACACAGTGCATTGGTGAGCACTGCCCTCTCACTGCCTCCAGATGTACTGACATTCGATTTGCTACTAATTAGAGTGGGCAAAAGAAGAAACGGCGGTGGGGGTGGAAGCTGGCATCAAGTCACGTCCTCCATCTTAGTCCCAGCTGGTACCAAGCTCACAAGAAACAAAGCAACTTCAGACTGTGCTATCATATATTCATGACCAAGAAGAAATATAAAAACCAGCACGTTTAAATTCCTGACAACCATAGAAGAATAGTGCATTGGCATGTTGAATTTTTCCAGCCCGCCTTTGCTGACCTATAAACCTTTGTGACTGGAACAAATGCAAATAGAGCTGACTTGCCTCACAAACTACTGAAGGGTATTCAAACTGAGTTGTGTCTAACAGACTAACAATAACCCACTGTCCCACCCATGCAAAACACACAGTCTGGGAAAAAACAGCTTTAGAAAAGCACTTGACAGACACAAAATGCAGAATGCATCAGGGAACAACCATCTTCCTTCATCCCATTTTTTTTAACCTAAAATGCCACAATAAAAGCATGGAAACAACATAAAAGTATCTGAAATTTTTTAGAAAGTGTACCATCTTAAAATAGTTTGAAAATATGCAAAAGACAAAGCAGAAATTGCATCTGTGAAAGCCCTGTTGAACTTCAGCAGCCAAATATTGTGACATAACTGCAAACCCAGAGTAAATAATGTAACAAAAATAAAGTAATTTAGTTGAATTCCAGTGAACTGTATCAGAATTTTGCTAAATTACACTTTGGGGGGGAAACGCGTATCTGTTTTAAAATACTATTTTTTTAAAATTATCATTTGTCCTTACACTTGCTTATAAGGGATAAAAGATACCCAAAGGCTTCGACTGTAATGGCCTTGAAAGGGTCTCATTTTCAATAACAGTTACAGATGGGGAGGGTCACCTGCCACAGGTTAGTTATGGGGTCATCTTTCACCACAGAATGCGACCAATCTAATGCACACAGTAACACAGGAGAGGATCTAATCAGTTTCTGTGAAGGAGACAAAATAAGGTACCACTGGGATACATTTATTATGTGAGTGAGAAGGGAAAGAGGGGATCCTGCACATTTTTCCTCAAGATTTCAATGCCCTTTTATTTTACCCTCAGATGCTCTATACAATAACAACCATTCCTGGAGATATATCCATCTGCGGTTGGTATGAAAATTCATGTTTTGGGCAAAGAGATGAAAAAGGGCAAGACAAAGTATTCACGATTACACCCTAAAGCAGACTGCAGTGTCACCTCGGAGCCCTCAGCGTTTGCCAGCTGGAGCTGTGTTGGCCTCCCACACATTCAAACTTCAAACTTTACACTAGACAAATCTTAACATGGCAATTACAAAAATTAAGGTGCGGTCCTTCAAGCACTCTCACACTAGTGGTTACACTCACTTCAGTGAGATTATTTGTATGTACAAGTGTAATTGAACATATGCCCCTGGCCCAAGGTCTGTACCCTTTTCCATGTTTGGCTTTAAAGAACAGGCTGGTAAGAAAGAATAGTTAAGGGTGTTTTGCAGAACATGTTCCAAGCCTTCATTATGTCACATATGATACACAACTATTTTATAATTACATTTTCATAATAAATATAAAAGCAAGCAGCATCTAGAATAGTGTGTAGAAGATTTGGAGCACAGGGTAAAACAAACACTACTCTTCATCTTACAGCATAATGTACATTCAAATAATTACACAAGATTACAGAGTTTAGATGAGGAAGTAAGAAGCATCTTCCACCCCAACAAATAATATGAACATGAATTAAAAGTTTTGAAGTGGAATTTAGGGAGGTGTGAAAGTGGTTCATTGCCAATTTGCATTAGCAAAGACAATAGTGTAGCTAATTCAAAAACAGTTGAGGCAAAGTCTTCCCGTAAAGGAACCTCCAATGACAAGCAGAAAACACCATGCTGGTATGTGGAGCTCAAGCAAAAGTGCTGGGAATCCTCAACTACCAATTACTTTACTGGAACCCAAGATACTTTGCAGCCTGCAGGATCAGGCACATCACTTTCTTTTAAAAACAACAACCAGCAGCAAGCTAATGAAATTCAGCTTTCCTTGAAATTATAAATGAAGAAACAGTCCAATAATTCCATGAAAACTGGTATTTACTGAGATTTAACTGATATTTACTTTGTAATTTAACTCACTTAGATGGCCATACATTTCATTTTTCTAATTTTTTACTTGGTCTTTATATCCTTTCTCAGTTACATCACTATTGATTATATTGTTGATTATATTTCACCTGGGTTTGCAATGTTTAAAATTAGTGCTGGGCCAAAGCATACAGAAAGGCAAATATGAGAAGAGGAAGAGGTATGTCTCTCCTTCTCTGACCTTTCGAGATCAACATCTTAGCTGTTTGCTAAGACAGCCAGTGTTGCAGAAATTTGGCAGTGTTGTACAGTGTTGAACAGGTGATAAAATCAGGGATTCACCATGTATTTCTGCAGACCTACAAAGAAGTAGGGGAAAATGCTTTACAGGAGCGCTTTCTTTCTATTCATTAAAAAAATTGTGTAAAAATGTGAAAGGTAAGTGTACAGACATGATATCTTATACACTTCTTATATGGAATGAATTTCACCAAAGGAATGTTGTCCGCTTCTTGCAGAACAGCAGTACTACTGCTCAGAGCAAAACATGGGTAACTGAATCAACAGCCAACTGGACAAATATTCTACAGCTATTTATTTATATCTTAGTTAATGTATACTGTAAAGGGGAAGAATATACAATTACCAGAAAAGTCTGCTGTTCTAACACACTTGTGCCAGCTAACCCCAGTTATTCTGTAGATTTTTATTTTGTATAAGCAATGGCGTGTGGCGGATAATTCCAGGAAAATGAGCTTGTACTATTGACCATCTTTCACTGCATTCTTCTCAATCCTCACTACTATAATTCCTGGCCTCTTTCCTTTTTAAAAAAAAGCTCTGCAAAGGTGGCATCTTATGGTGGGCAAAGAAAAAGAAAAGATACATCCATTTAAGGTATTATGACTGATGTTCAGAAGATAAGCTGGGGCACACACAATAGATATTCCAAACCTCTGAAAATCTAGACACAGGAACATGCTGTGACATTGAATATGACTCATGGAAGAAATAGATTCAGTGTTTGCAGAAACAGCTGATTGCTACACAGCAGTCACATTTGCTACTTTGCCATCAGAATATTTTTTGAGTAGTTTTTTCAGACAAAGCTGTTTACATCTTAGCATTGAGTCCAGACTCAAGGTGACTCTCTCCAAACGATCTGTAAGTCGGTTGCCTATATCAATTAAAGCTCTTTGACACCAAGGAATCAGAGCCTGTTCTATTGACCATCTCACCCTGAATTCTTACTCTTCCCTGCCGTAACTCCTGACCTCTCCCTTTTGTCATTCACAATAGCTAGATATAATACTATGAGTTGTATTAGAATTTCAGTAAGGCAGAAAGATATAGAGCAAATGAAGCAAAAGCAAAAAAGGTAACATTCGAGATTGTCAAATGTGCTGAGCTCACAAGCACAAAATCAGGTTGCCTACATATGGACCTAGAAGCCTAATTTCAGGCTCTCACTTTAGAAATTCCTATACTATGATCTTATATTTTTATAATGCCTTCCATCCCAAAAGAAAAAGCACATAAACAACAAAAATATATACAAATTATGCACAGGGTTTGCTTCATCCACCTCTGCAATACAGCTGCCTCTGAGAATAAATATTGCAACTGCCACAGATTTCTGCAGTAGAAACAGAAGGATTTTCTTTGGGTTAAAGGTTCTGCTATAGGACTCAATATCTCAGTGCAGTTCCCTGCTATGTTACAGATTTCCAGGATGATCCTGGAATTATGTAATCTTCCTTTGCTTAGTTCTCCATCTGTAAAATGGGGATAATACACTTCCCTTTGTCTGTGTTTGGGGAAAGGACTTCTCCGAGCTCTCTGGAGCTAAAGAGAAGCACTCCCATTGCTACCATTACGAATCTCTTTGCTAATCTCCTTCATGGGATGGTGCTTAATGACCATACTGTGCATATTCCACTGCATGAGCATTGTGCTCATTCCCCTCAAATTAACTAGGGAAGGAACAGTCCCTTGGTGCCATAAGTGCAGAGTGTGTGCTGGCTCTTGCACAGGCAATATAAGGGAAAGGAGTTCAACCAGAGTATGACCCTCAGTTACTTCATAAGCTCTTTGCTAGCCTACTAAGACCTACTCTTACTAATTTAGTAAATTTTGTGAGTTCAGTAAAGTGTAAGTAACGGTGAATTAAGTATTAACTTTAAATTGCCCATTGAAGTTAGAATTTAAACAAAAATATCATGGGGCTGGTGGGAACAGACCAAAACAAAACTCCACTGGTGATTATTAATTCAGTACTAGATGGGCTGGATTCACAAAGGAATAGAGCTTCAAATCTCAGCATAGACTGTCTTGTTTTAAATTCTAAGTTGGAGGGGAAACAGAGAAGGCCAAGAAGAAATCTATACCATTCTTCTTTACAAACAGTAGATATCACTTAAGAAAATGGATCCTGAGAAAATGGACAAGCAGTATAATCAAGAAAAAAATTTCCCCAGACTTATCTAAGATATCAGTATAGAACAAAGGAAACTTCCGAATCATAGAATCATAGAATACTAGGACTGGAAGGGACCTCAAGAGGTCATCGAGTCCAGTCCCCTGCCCTCATGGCAGGACCCAATACTGTCTAGACCATCCCTGATAGACATTTATCTAACCTACCCTTAAATATCTCCAGAGATGGAGATTACACAACCACTCTAGGCAATTTATTCCAGTGTTTAACTATCCTGACGGTTAGGAACTTTTTCCTAATGTCCAACCTAAACCTCCCTCGTTGCAGTTTAAGCCCATTGCTTCTTGTTCTATCTTCGGAGGCCAGAAAGAACAAATTTTCTCCCTCCTCCTTGTGACACCCTTCTCAATATTCTCTTTTCCAAACTAAACAAGCCCAATTCTTTCAGTCTTCCTTCATAGGTCATGTTCTCTAGATCTTTAATCATTCTTGTTGCTCTTCTCTGGACCTTCTCCAATTTCTCCACATCTTTCTTGAAATGTGGCACCCAGAACTGGACACAATACTCCAACTGAGGCCTAATCAGCACAGAGTAGAGCGGAAGAAATGTATAGTGTCACAGCTAGAAATGCTGTATACAATGCTACCCCCTCCAACATACTGCTTACTTTATAAATGATCTTTACATTTTAATCAACAGCAAGGCACATTTCCTTTTCCCAACCCCTAAATAATCAGCAAAAGCGGCGAGGAGTCCTGTGGCACCTTATAGACTAACCGAAGTGTTGGAGCATAAGCTTTCGTGGGCAAAAACCCACTTCGTCTCATGCATCTGACGAAGTGGGTTTTTGCCCACGAAAGCTTATGCTCCAACACTTCGGTTAGTCTATAATGTGCCACAGGACTCCTCGCCACTTTTGCAGATTCAGACTAACACGGCTACCCCTCTGATACTAAATAATCAGAGCTCTCATATTCCTACCTATCCCAGCTGCTGTATGTTACTTGTCTTATTCACTACATTAATTTGCACTTAATATTGTCACAGTTCTTATTTGCTAATACTTTTCTAAGAATGAGTTTATTCTTCCCAGTTTTTTCCTGAACTGTTTATCATTGCTTTGCAAGGCAAAGGGAATAGCAGAGTTCTTCAGAAAGACAAATCACTGAGTGATTACTCAAAGATGTTACATATTATTTTGTCACATTTCTGTGGCAGTTTTTACACAGGCAGTGACAAAGGAATTCATTGCCATTAGATCACATAGAAATATCTCTTACTGAAATATGCTTTCATCTGCTCCTAAAAATCCTACCACAAGCTCTAACCGCTGTACTCAGAGGAATTGGTACTGCCATTTGGTAATGACCCTGCAATTGAAATTTGTGACTGTAGGACATGTGGTTCAGGTGACTCCACAGGCCCATGACATTTTTAAAGTTATCAAAATACCTGCTATTTGCCAATACTATTGATCTCAATGTAATTATATAGTCGAGCAATGTCATACTATCACAAGAGTGCCCAAAGTGGTGAAAATATTCATGAAAATGATGAAAATATTAAAATTTTTCTAAGACCTCGATGCTGTTCTGCTTAAATCAATGAGAATTTTGCTTTTGACTTCAGTGGCAGTAAGATGTCACTTCTGTCTGCAGCTGTGGCTTACAGAGCTGATCTTCTAAATCCCATGGTTAGCATTCAGACAGTGTTCATCTCTGGGCCCAGAGTTAAGCCTTTTTCTGCTAATTCAAGATGCCTTTCCTTGCCAAACTATTTTCCCTAAGAGGAAGTATTATTGTCAGAATCACATTTATGATTTTACTATGAGACTAGTTTCACCTGATAATTTGAAAAATTAAAATTAATGATGAATATTACAAATATATGCTAAATGATGTAATGGGAAGGCTGTGTATAGTATAACATGAGAAACATCATGGTATTGTATATGCAGAGGTGCAAAAGCCTTGTACAGACTTTGCCCCAGCATCAGCCTAAAACATTTTGAATAGATAATTAGGATGCTTCCAAACACTGAATTTAACAGACAAGCAAGACAATATACTCAATTGTTCTACACTGAAGCAGTGTGTGGCATGTCTGTGAAGTGGGAGGCATTTCCCACGCCTGCTTGCAGGCTGTGGTAAATCACCTAAGCTGTTCTATTACACTGCAAGTTTATAGTTTGTCATTGTGTATTGCTGGTGCCATGACAGTGGGGTGAGGGGTGGGCAGCATGCATTTGACATGCCTCACATTTTGCTCATATTGATGACTAACAACAAAATATTGCAAAATTACCTTACATTTATTACATGCATTTTTCATTTTAGAGGGGTTGAGTTTTTTACAGTACCACCTGTAAATAATTTTTTTAATACCCTTCCTCTAGGCAGGGGGGGAACCTCACACAACAAACAGCTTCAAGGAAGATAATTTCATGGACATAAGGTTCAAATTTAACCCTGGAATAAAACAGTGGATTTGCATCCTATTGCTGCATGGATTATTTTGACTAGTTGGTTCCCTTTATTTAGGAAAGCGATACAATGAAACACCCCTGCCAGAGCCAATCTTCTGGTTTACTTTGCATGCAAACTTTATTTATCTGACTTCTCATAAATGAACACTTTCCTGTAAAAATACATAGCAAAAGTGATTTAAAAGTTTACATTAGCCAAATGGTAGCCACAAAGCTTCCAGAGATTTCTAATTTTAAATATAGGGGTATTCTGTAGTAATCTCAGATTTTACTGTGTGCTAAAGTTGGATATATGATGAACACAACCACTCTGACACCTTCTTTTAGTCTTGGAGTAGTATATTCATTTATTTTACTTGTTTATTGCTCTGCACTGTAACAGCAACACTGCACAGCCTACTTTCTGGAGAAATTCATTTTTGCTCAACTTCCCATGCTGCTTTGTAAGATTGCTTTCATATTACTACATTCTTTTTGGGGGCCTTTTTGTGTTCTGCGTGTGTGTGCATGCGCGTGCGCACACACACACAAACACACACACACAAAGGATATTTGTTTGCCTTGCTCAAGGCTCATATCAGGAAAAAGAATTCCATATTAGACATTGGATCAGGTCCTATATTTGTATATCACAATAACTGTTAGTGCATTAGTGCGTCCATGCATACTGTTCAGATTGTTCAGCTTTAGTCTCTCTTATATCCAAAATATACATCCAATATATTTATAAACATGCTAGAGGGTTGCACTCCATTGTCTCTCCTCCCCCCCTTCTTCACCAGTTCAGGCCCCTCTTCTCCCTCCTCCCCCATGTGTCCCTTCCACCAGTCTGGGTCCCTTTTCCCTCCACCCCATCCTGGGCCCCTTCTCTCCCTCCCCAATTTCCACACCATCCCAGAATCCTTCTCCACCTCCACTCTACCTCCCTACCTTCAGCAGGTCCCTTATCCTGCCTTTCTAATGTGAGAGCCAGCTCCATCCCTGGGGCAGCCTGTGTTGGCTGTCTGGCCACTCCCAGGATGGAGGCAGGACTTGAAACCACCACTCTGCGCTCCTCAGGCAAATGCTCTATCCCCTAGTCCACTCTCCCCTGCCAGCCAGGGTCACTTCTCCCTGCTTCCCCTGGCCACGCCAGCCCAAGCCTCCTTCTCTCCCTCCCCACCCCCCACTGTGGCCTAACGCTAACCCTGGCAGCTGGGATAGGCCAGGCCACAGCATGCACCAAGCCCAACTCTAACCCCGGTGGCTAGGGCAGGCTGGGCCATGCACCCCAGCCTCAGCTCTCCACATGGTCACTGGAGAGGGCCAAGCTGGCGCTGGGTGAGGCTTGGCTCCAAAGGTGGGGCCTTGGGCAGAAGGGGTAGGGTTGGAAGTGGGTTTAATCACCCATGCCTACTCCCCAGCCTGTGGGACACAGAGTGATGTGACAACGTCACTTTGTCATTCCAAAAGAAAAAAAATATCTATAGAGACAAAATAAAAACTACCCATAGGCACACATTTTGCTCAGCCCCAAATTAAAGAGGTTTTAAAACAGACAGCCAAAATAACTGCTATATTTTAATTTTATTAATGAATAGATGTATTTCTTGTGTTTGAATCTTCTGCATACTGGTCTGAAGGAAACAGGTAAGGTTTTCTTCCACCTCAAAAATATTATTAGATTATATGTCACAGAGATAAATACTATTTTAAAAAATACTGCATGCCACTTTTTCTCTGAATTATGGACCCCAAAATCCATAGGAATTGTGACAGACTATATACAGTGATGTAACAGACTACATTTTGCATTTCATTCTTTGATTTAGAAGAGCTATGGAAAAGCAATACAAAATAAACATGCAATTCAACAACTCACCAGTATAGGCTATAGATGGATGCCGAAGAGCAAAGTTTCTTTCAGCTAGACCAGTCATTAATATATGTTAAAAACATTTCTATATGCCTTGTTTGGATGACAGAATGCATTTTATTTTTTTATTTTCCTAGCTGTCTTTTGGCCAGACCCTGGGAGGGGATGTCCCCCAAGTACAGACAGCGTAAGAATTTGGAGTTCTACCCTTCATGTGGAACAGAAAACGTGAGGCTCTCGAGGGCCCAATTCTTTAAAATGCTCGATGCCCATTTAAAGGACAAAATTTCAGATGAGCTAAGCTCCCACTTAGGCATCAAATGAAATGCCAAGTTTCTCAAAATACCCACAGTATTTTAGATGCTGTGCTGTTTTAAAAATTCTGAGCGCTCTAAATATCCAATCCCAAACTCTTTGGTCAATCTGACCTTTAGTACACAAAAGTAGATCCTCAACTAGTGTAAATTGTTGTAGCCCCACCAACAGAGCTAGGACAATTTAAATCATTTGAAGATTTCCCCTGTATTGATGCTGGCAGACCAGCTTTTGCCAGGGCTTTAGGTGTCAGCTGGGCACTAAAATATTTATAACTGGAAACCAGACCAGTTTATCTGTATGTTAGTTTTGTTCAGGACAGGTATTAGACTAACAAGAATGTGTTTTAACTGTAAGTTGCTGCATGCATAAATTTCACTTGTGATGTCTCTATCCCACTTAATAAGTTTTGCTTTATACCCATAAAAATACCTGTTCTGCATCTACACAGTCTGAAAGAATGGTCCACCATCAAGGACTATCACTAAATTGTCGATTGTGGAACATCACAATACAAAGACTTCATTAATGGTGCCCTTGTATGCACGAAGTTGCTACGTGCAAGAAAACTCATCCCAACTGCTTGAATTCTGGAAGAAGGAAATAGGGTAGCTGACAAGAAACTTTTTCATCTCTCTTTGCTGCCTGAACTCTCACAGGGCTAGATCTACTGGATCAACCTGGGTTAGCCCTTAAAGACATCAGCGCTGACAGATAGATGCAACTCTGTCCGCTTTTGGAACCATCGACTGTAAATCATTTGTGTAACTATGTTGCCCGCTTTAAACTGTAAATAACTCATTTATTTTTCCTAGTCAATAAATCTTTAGTATTGGCTACAAGTATTGTCTTTGATGTGAGATCTGAGGTACAAAATGACTTAGTGTACGTGACTCTAAGCAACCTGAATCATTTACAGGACTCTGAGCAAGCTGAATCATTTGTGATCTTTGGTGTAAGACAACATCTACCACTAAATCTAGTTTGCCTGGATGAGAAGATGCAGGGAGACTGTTTATGACTCCATTATAAGAATACTGTAGTACTTCGGGAGTTCATATGTACTACTGGGTTGATGAAATCTAAATATAGAACATACAACCAGTTTGGAGTGTCTGTCCTGCTTTTTGATAGTCTTCCCTGAGGCTGGCACTCACAGCCATGAACCACTTCAAACAGTGTGACAATATCATACAAACTATGCACTAAGTACTTGTATACACACACACACCCAACACACATTAATTTTAGAGCAATATGAATTATTTACCAATTGTGTGAAACCTTTTGAAAAGGGCAATTTCGTCATTGTTTGGCACAATGGAGTGAATTAAAGACACCAACTCTCACATGCTTGACTCAAACAAATGTTTATGATTCACTGCAGTATATTTTCAGAATATCTATCCTGCAAAGGTGTTTTTCTGTCACTGAAAAATATTTTGCAGTGATATATACTGGATGAGGCAACCGGATACTTTTGTGAAGAGTGCAATATGAATATTTAGATTGGGTAGGTAAATTCTGTTCAATACTGTATTTGTTTCTAGTTATTAGAACACGTGTTCACAAAATGCATTCAACTTAGGTAACATATCATTTGGCTGAATATCTTTGGAAAGTATTTTAAGAATGTTTTGACCTGAATAAGAAGTCTCACAACTCAATTACAACTTCTTGTTACAGGCATCAAAACTTCATAACAGACATTGCAAAGTGTCAGTGATATGTATCCCTTATTTAGGTGCAGAGTGGGCATTTTAATAATTAAATGGAATACACATAAACCTCGTAAAGTGATTGTAACTGCAATAGTTTTAGACAAGTGAGTCACTGACAAAAAATAGACACAAAGTTCAGCATACTGCTTTTAGAATGAAAATTACCAATCTGATATATTTGAATTAACTATTTAGACTCGCCAACTTGTATCACAAAGGAATTTAAAGGAATGTCTGTACTTACTGCCAGCTCATAAAGTGCACACAAGAAACCAGAGATAATATCATCACCCTTGGAGACTAGAAAAATGGAACATTTGGCATGTTGAGAAAAATTAAGTACACGCCTTAACTTTATCCTTTGGAATTCATCTTTCATAAAATAATTAGATTTAAATTAAATATACTAAAGTTCATCTGGCATATCTATTTATATCCTGATACTTGCTATATAGCAGCTAGCTTTCAACTGCCATCATATGAGATTCCCCTTCACATCATCTGTATTTCCTGGCCTTCTCATTCTTTAAAAAAAAAAAGAAGACTTTTTAAGTGGGAAAATTGTTCACATTTGTATGAAAAGTTAGTTTCATAGCGAAGGTTAGTTTGAAAAAATGGTGATTTTGCTAAAGATGGGGTGGATTATCCTTAGTGCTCTTACTGGGGTGATCCAAGGTTGTTACTCCAGCCATAACTCCTTTGCTCATTGATCATTTTCCTGCAGTTCCTGCCTGAAATTCTCAAAATTTGGGTTTAAGGTTACCCATTAACATAATTTAGTGTGTGATTTTCAGTGCACATGAAAATTATTTAAATGATAGGTCTAGAGACAGCATTTCTCCATTTAACTACAGAGAAGTCAAAGCAGGGGCAGTGACACAGCAGGCTTTGTCACAGAATGCTGTCAATATAACTGGGCAATTCAGACTGTGCACATATTCAAGTGCTTGGCCATTGAATTCAGGATGCCAATAGTTTTTTTTCTGTCTATTTGTTTTGGAAAAAAGCATTGGCTGAAAAATTCTCTATTCTGTATGAAGTTATTTCATGTCTATAGCATTCACATTTCCATGAATTTTCTTGTCAATTGATATTTTACATATCCATTCACTCGTGTGCAGAACCCTGTTTTTGTGAAAACAACTCATAGTGGTGAAATGTGTAGCAGAAGTAAGATAGCTGCCATTGTTATCATCACTCTTCTGCAGAGAAGAAAAATACAAAAAATGTTTTCTCCTATTAATTGTATAATATATACACTAAGCCCTATAGGCACACTGTAAACATACCACACAAAGATATTGCAAAATTCTGTGGTATAATGGCTTTATATGTATTATTCTGGGACAGCCACAAATGAGTAATATCACAAATGTGTGCCTATAAAACCTCAGTGTCATAACACACTATCATGTATTCTGCATAAGCTACATATTTTATGGAAAAAAACCATGTGAGGTATATTTTGGAATTAAAAACATATTGAGATATATTTTGGAATTAAAAAAAAAAATCTTACATGGCACTATTTTTTGTATCACTTTGTCTGCAAGGCCAGAATCTGACAATATCATAAGACCTACTTTGCAGGCTTTCGTAGGAGAGAAAAATGACAAATATATTTTTAAGATCAATAAGTGTATCCCAATATAGTTTTCTGGTACATAAAACTCTGATGATATTAAAGCTCCATTTCTTTAGCTCTACCAGAGCCAGTAATAAATGTTATAAGTCTGACTGGAAGACTGAAATTCTACCCTATGTACTTCTATAAAGTGTTTTATGTAGATCTTAAAGGTGTCACTGAGCCAAAATTAACCATTGACCATTGCAGCTTTCTGGGCATTGGGACAATGTAATGTTTGCATTTAAAAAAAAAAAAAGAAAAAGAAGAAAAGAAAAGAAACAGTTCACTGGTAGTGTTGTGGGAGTGGGGGATGGTTCTTTGTTTTACTTTTAAATAGTAGATGTTTATGAAAATTCTCTCAGGCTTTGTCTACACTGCAGGGTTTTTGCGCAAGAAGCTTTTTGTGGAAGAGATCTTCTACAAAAACTTATTGCACAAAAGCGCATCTACGCCTCAAAAGCAATGTGCTTCTGCACAAGAGAGCGTCCACACTGCGTGGACACTCTTGTGCAAGAAAGTTCTGATTGTCATTCTCAGAATGGCCATCAGAGCACCTGTGCTTTTCCTGATAGGCTCTTTTTGCGCAAGAAACCCCTGTTGAGCATCCACACATATCTTTTTGGGCAAGAACTCTTGCGCAAAAAGGAGTCATTCCTCGTAGAAAGAGGTATACCTACACCACAAAAAGCCATCTGTTCTGCCATTCTACTGTAAATTTTCTTGCGCAAAAACGCGCTTGAGGTGTTTTTGTGCAAAAACCCGGTAGTGTATACATAGCCTCAGGGAACATGGATTAGTGAGCAGATGAGCTGATGAGAGGTACTTGACAAGTGTTATTTTCAAAGGGGTGCCATCACCACATGCACATACCTTAAATATGTACAAAAGCACCTACCACTGCTGCTGAGGAAATTTGAAATTGTTCATGCTGTGGCCTGGGAAGTGAGTGAGGCTCCTCTGCCTTTTCCCTGCAGCAAAGTTCTTAGATCTGGGGAAAAGAAAGCTAGCAGTCATGTAACAAGAGAAGCAACGTCTACTAGTCTTAGCAATACAAGAGCAACAGCCCTTATATGGTGGACTGAATGAATTACAGCCAAAATTCTCTGAGACCTGGTTAGAGGGCAGATTGGGGAGCTTGAGGCAAAATAAAAAACATAGGACCATCCTGTCCAAACTAAGATTACTGGCAAAAATGCTCTCCTCTTGTCTACCCAACACCACCTTCCCCAACATAGTGCTGTCTTTCTTCAGTGGGGTAAGGAAGAGCAGCGGCCTGTTATAACATACAGAATCTTTGGTGGGTGGCAAGGCTTCCCACAGTACAGAGTAGCTGTTTTTGTTATGTAAGGATGTGGGCATAGCTGCTGTGATCAAAGGTGATCCTCCATTTTGTGAAACACCAAGCTCTGGTTGCTGCTGTGGTAGAACTGCATAATATTTAAATAATAATTATGTGGTTTTTAAAATGCAAGTCCTCTGTGCTATAATGAGGAGAACACCTCAACTTTCCCCCACTCAGGTCATCTTTTAAGAATATATCTCCTCCTATACCCAGGCCTGAGATAAGAAACTAAAATGGCTTCTGATAACCCTCCACAGACAATGCACTCATGACCATGCAAGGAAGGCTCAAGCAACCAGGAATACTGAAGAAATACCATGTGACTTCACAACCATGTGACACAAACAGCCAATATATGCTTAAACTTAAAAACACACCAGAGAAATAATAGATTGTATGGTCTTCAGAGCAGCAACAACCTCTTCAATGACATCAAGTTCGGAATGAGAGAGGAGAGCATGAAATTTTGCTCTCCACTTCAATGAAATTCTTGATGTGAAAAATCTCATATCATTTTAATGGAGTTACCACAAACACAATAAAGGTTGAACCTCTCTAGTCTGGCACTTTCTGGTCCAGCAACATCTGTGGTATGGCATGATCTTATTTAGCCAGATGTCCATTTATCATGGGTGTGACCAAGTTTCCTGTGGTCCCATAAAATTTTTTTTGCAGACATCAGTCCTGTGTGTCAGTGTTCTGTGCTGTTATTTTGCTCTAATTTACACCTAAATGTCTTCTAACAGCCCAGTAAGAAGTAGAAATGTTGCTAATGCTACTAGAGAATATTGACCTCCCATGGTTTAGCAAATACTCTGGTTCAGCACTAGTCAGGTCCCCAGGATGCCAGACTAGCAAGGTTCAACCTGTAGAGGGAAAAATGCATGTTGTTTTTAATTTCAGTGCCAATATTTCACACAGTTTTAACTCCCATGTTTTCCTGGAAATGTTTATATTACAACTAGCTGAGGAACAGAGGTGCAGGGGAAAGGGAAGACTCTAGAAAATTACACTTTCCCTGAAATTTTCCAACCACCTGTAGCTTGCATAGTAATATAAAATGTAATATAAAATGTGTATTACAATTTATGTCCAAGGATGATGAAGAGAATCATAGAAATGTAGATAATCTCAACCATCTCTGACAGGTGTTTGTCTAACTCTTTTTTATAAACCTGCAGTGAAGGAGATTCCATAACCTCCCAAAGTAATTTGTTCCAATACTTAGTTATCCTGACAGTTAGGTAAGATTTTCCTGTGTCTAATGTATCTCTTCCTTGCTGCAATTTAACACCCTTATTTCTTGTCCTTTTCTCATTGATTAAGGTTAACAATTTATCACCCTCCTCTTTATAACACTCTTTTATGTACTTGAACTGTTACCATATGATAGAATCATAGAATCACAGGGTTGGAAAAGACCTAAGGAGGTCATTGAGTCCAACCCCTTGCCCAAAGCAGGACCAATCCCAACTAAATCATCCCAACCAGGATTTTGTCAAGCCAAGACTTAAAACCTTCTAGGGATGAAGATTCTACCACCTCCCTGGGTTACCCATTCCAATGCTTCACTACCCTCCTAGTGAAATGGTTTTTCCTAATATCCAATCTAGACCTCCCCGACTGCAGCTTGAGACCATTGCTCCTTGTTCTGCCATTTGTCACCACTGAGAACAGCCTCTCTCCATCCTCTTTGGAGCACCTGTTCAGGTAATTAAAGGCTGCTATCAAATCCCCCCTCATTCTTCTCTTCTGCAGACTAAATAAGCCCAAATCCCTCACCCTCTCCTTATAAGTCACGTGCTCCACCCCCCTAAGCATTTGGTTGCTTTAGCCAATTGGTCCCCAGCCTGTAGCAGAGTGTCCACACTCAGTCTTCTTTTCTCCAGACTAAACAAACCCATTTTTTTTCAATCTTTTGTCAGAGGTCATGTTTTCTAGATTTTAATAACTTTTGTTGCTCTCCTCTGGACTATATCCAATTTGCCTGCATCTTTTCCAAAGCGTGGCACCGAAAACTGGACAAAGTACTCCATTTGAAGCCTTATATAATGCAGAGTAGAGTGGAAGAATTACTTCTCATATCTTGCTTACAACACTCCGACCAACATATCCCAGGATGATATTTGATGTTTTTGCAATAGTGTTACACTGTTGAGCCATATTTAGTTTGTGGCCCACTATAAAACCCAGTTATTTCTTTTTTTTAAAGTACTCCTTCCTACGCAGTCATTTCCCATTTTGTACTATTAATTCTCTCTCAGAGAAAGTAACTTTATGAAGTGAACTGGCGTTCACACATGCAGTTATCAGAATGAGGATTAGAAGACAAACGTCTTGATTCCCAGGCCACGGCTTTAACTACTTTGTTATAAAAGTTTCACACTACACTAATTCAGACTTTGCAAAGGATAAAACCCACGTCCTTACTGACAGCTGAAGAATCAATGTCCTATACTGAGAGAACGCACGGGGAATAAGAAAATCTGAGAAAATTATTTACTTTGTTTACAAGAACCATGGTGCAGGGATCCCTGCTTGTGTCTGACAGCAGTACAGTATGAGCAATACAAAAGCACCCACTCAATACAAAATTCACTTACATTGTCAAAGCAGAGTAAATAACTTCGGAAGGGGCCAAAATGTCTTACTCTAAAATACTTTATTTTTTAAGTGAAAAAATGCAAGCATTTGGTATTTACACATAATACAACTATGTTCTACACAGGACACTGCTGGAGAAAGATAGCATGGAAAAATATTCTTAATATTAAAAACTCAGGTTGGACATCCCTCGTCTGGCACCCTTGGGACCTGACTGGTCCCAAACGAGGGGATTTGCCGGACCAGGGAAAGTCCCTCCCAATATGGCCCATGCTGTCCTGCTGCCCTCGGCTAAGACTCCAGCCTAGGTCTGCTGCTGTCTGCCCAGCCATGGCTGCCGCTGGGGTCGGAACTCCACAGCTGGGAATAGACCTCCCTGGCTGGCTTCAGGGCTGGAGCGCCGCAGCTGGGGCTGGAGCTTCACAACTGCCGCTGCCAGGCCACCCCTACAGCCTAGCTGCAAGGGCCAGAGCTCCCTGTTCCGCTGCCTGCCCCACCGCACCCTGTCACCTCGCTCCTGGCTAAGTCTCCATGCCCCCCCTTCCCCGTGCCCAACCTCCCTATACCTGGGCTCTGTGGTCCAGGAATATCCATGGTCCTGCTGGACCATGGATGTTGCCAGACCAGAGAGTCCCGGTTAAGGGAGGTACAACCTGTATTACCATACTTAGCAAGGTCCTATAAACTATGTGTATCCCCATGACCCCAGACTGAATTTGATGATCATCCCTTTGTGAGCAGAAGAAAGAGAACTTCTAGGAAAGAACTGTCAAATGTGTTAGTCCATGAATGATATTCAAGGAAAAGAGGGAGCCAGACTACATTACTGTGCTACATCGGCTATTGGGAGCACTCTTCTGTCAGCATAATTATTCCATTTCCACTGATATAGCACAGTATGGACACTGTTCTAAGCCAATGTCACTTATGTTGCGGGGGGCCGGGAGTGGTGAGGGAGAATAATTTACATCAACTTAAGCAGTAGCATAGACCAGTCCAAACAATCAAATACTCAGATACCTACCAGAAACAGTTATTCAAAAGTGTGTCTTGCATAGCTGTTATCTCCAAATGACAAAGAATGACAACCACATTTGCACTCAGTTTCTGCTGAATGTATTAATGCCTTCCTATGCTGTGTTTGTCTATGTATTTTTGTATAGCTTTCTTCACTGCTAGAAGACACTGGATCATGTACAAGTGTGTTTTACCCAAGGTGTTTAGCTTCCTGATTCATCTGATATTGTGGTAAATTGTTTTGCTGCCCTAACCCAGTCCTAATTATTTCCTAGTACAGAAAAACAAAACTGTACATGTCCACACACAGAGTGTGTGTTAACTCCTTCCACTTTTTGAATATTACCACCATAGGAAATCATGTTCCGAGAAAGCTTAAGAAATGTGCCAAACCCCAAGTACATACACAGTCTGAGTGTCAGATACCTTAGCACGTAGAGTAAAGGTTCTTCTGCTGCTGCAGCTCCTGAGGTTTGTAATTTTATATAAAAAGTTTTCCAAAAATGTTGTTAGTTTGCAATGTCTTTGATTTAACGAGGAATGAGCAAAAGCACTCACTCAATACATAATTCACTTACACTGCCAAAGCATAGTAAATAGCTTTAGCAAGGGCCAAAATGTCCCCTGCTAGATATTACTGAACCTGAAAACCCTTACTTATATGCCAAGTCCCATTGGCAATATTAGCATAAGGATCAATCATGAATAAGGATTTGCAGGACTGAGTCCTAAATAGTAAGGCAACACAGTACATATACGGAGACCCAAGAGGGGGTGAGCTACTTTTGGAACAGTAAATTCAGTGTGGAGAGAAATAACTGAACATTTTTGTTCTGTTTTTAATTGAAGTGCTAACAGATTCTGGCCTCGCAAAATATGTAAGTCCTCTGTGAGTCCGTTGTATTCTCTGTTCAAAATGTACCACAGGAAGAAAAATCTGATAATTCCACTGCAACATTGTTGTAATTCAAGAGCAGTATCAGTAACCAATAAAAGTATTTTCTTGGCAGAAAATAAAGAAGATAGAAAGAGAACACCGTAATTTGTTCGCGAATGTTGATTTTTACAAGGCATAAGATCCAAAACTTACAAAACTTCTTGTTGCCTAAATACAGCAGTTATTAAAATACTAAACTATAACATCTGCAATGATCTTCTCTAAAAAAATGTGCTTCCGGTGGACACCCAGAGGTCAGAAATGAGTGAGCACAGGATGTCTAGGATATTGAAGGCATTTTGATCAATCTGATAAAAGGCTCATACTTCTGACTGGTCTGAAAGACTGGTGACTATTTAAAAAATACAATATCTAAAGCAATACTAAGCAGAAAGGATGAAGACCTGACATCTCAGGGTAAAAAACTGCCAAATCTACAGAAATGAAAGAAGCATACATTTTCCTCTTTGCCTACTAATATGATTTCCCCCTGCTGCCCAGACCACTTAGTTTAGCCATTAGAAACTTTCCATATCTGCATTTTTCTTGATATTATCAAAATAATAGAACCTCTGTTCCCAAATCTTCATACTCTTCCATTTGATCATTCCTAGCTGGCTGTTCTGACAGTTTATTTTAACAGGCTTTTTGCTTGTTTGCACTCTATTTCTTATTGTCACTAAAACATGCTGAACAGGAATATGGCAGAGAAATCATTTAAAAAAGAACCAGAGCAAAATCTTTAAGCAACTCTTCTGACACCTCCCTGAGGGTTTAGGGAGAAGCAAGTATACTACCTGTCACCTGCTGTACTCCTTTCTCACCATGCCCATCATTCCTAAGGCAAAGGATCGGGTTTTTTTCCCCACATGGCTTACTCTTGAGGTACAGATCTAAGTACCATCACAATTGGCTCTTTACTTACTCTGCTGCCTACATTGGTGCAGTAAAAGATGAACAAAAAATGTGCACAATATTTCCTTATGCAGATTTTGAAGTCCAGAAGTGGGAATCCCACTAAACCAACTCCATCCAAATCCATCAGTTACTTTCAAGTACATTCATCTTTCCTCATGGGATATCAATTCTCCCCATTCCAATCACTCTGATTTTCCCTTTTCCCCCAGCCCATTAATCCTTTTCTCCTCAAGTCTACCTTTGTTCACAGTCTATCAAACAGCCTGTCAGCTACGTCTTTTAGGGTATGTCTACACTGCAGGTGTATTTCAAAATAAGCTATTCTGGAATAGTTATTCTGAAATAGTTTATTTTGAAATGGAACATCTACACTGCAGGGAAGCCTCGAAAGTAGTCCGAGGCAGGTTTCCCTAATGTAGATACATAAGAACATAAGAACAATAGACATGCTATTTTGATTTAGAGACCCAGGAGGCACTGGGGCGGAATAAGTTAAAATGGTCCCAGTGCAGGGCCAGTTTGAAATAGCAGCAGTGGAGTGTCTACGCACACCTTATTTCAAAATAGCTATTTCGGAATAGGAGTTATTCCTCATGGAATGAGGTTTACAGAAGTCAGAATAAGCTGTCCGTTATTTTGAAATTATTTCTAAATAATCGAATGGCTGTGTAGACCCTTGCATTGTTATTTCGAAATTACATCCGTTATTTCAAAATAACGCTGCTGTGTCGACGTTTCCACTTTCAGCCTACTCCATTAGTTTCACCTCCCAACTCAATTCTTCCCAAATTCTTCTCCTTCAATCCTCTCTTCTTTCCCTCCCCTGGCCTTCCAATACCTCATACACAGGCGAGCTCTTTGCTTAGCATTAGCAAATGTCAGCTTTTCCCTCTTTTTCTCCTCTTTCATCTGCCTGTCCAGCAGTCCCAACTGGAGATTCTGCCCTGACTCACTCTGTCTATCTCAAGACAGGAGAGGAGCTAAAGGAAGGGAGAGGGAAACACTTTGTGACTGGCCTTCTCCACCCCACTTTGGGCAGTAGTCACTGCCCAAGAAAGCTGAAGAGCAGACTGGAAGGTTGGGGATTAGGCAGGTCTGACTGAAATGCTCATTAGCACCTTGCAGAAGTAGTTTGCTCACTTAAGCTAAATTCCACTGCCAATTACTGTAGCTGCAAAGTCATGGAATACACAATGCACCAACTCTGGACCTAATAACTAGTCTATATATTGCACTGTGTTCTTACATTTCACAGTTCAAAAACAATTTAATTTGACACTGATTAAACTATGCAACCAAACAGAATTAAATATGTTCAAATGAACTTTACAAGCCACAGAATCAGTAGCTTTAACTTAAGAAAAAAAGGAAAAAACTTTAGTTCACATTGATTTGTAAGAAGGAAACAAAATAGTCTTTTTTTTTAAAAAGTGTTTATTACAGTTTCAATTAAATGCAGATGGTTTTGTATATTCTGAATGCACAGCACTTCACATACATGCATGCACCTGTGTCTAGTGGAATGACTGTTCATTCAACTCAGATAAATGTAAATGCGTTAACTGAACATGTGATCAATCTCTTTGTGAAGCTCTTGGTTAGAAAACAAGACCTCTGCAAATACTTAGAGAGCTCCCAAAAGTAACACATTTCTGTAGAAAATCTCAAAGCCCTGTCAGACAGCTAAAACCTTGTAAACCTTGTAAACTGAGTTCCACAGCACTGTGCTCATCCAAACCCCCAACAGAGCTCAAACTGGATTCTTTTAACAAAAGTTGTAAAACGCTTTTAAAAATTGTCAGTGTTGTTACAGGCCTTGTTGGCTAAAGTGCAACGCTGGAACTCAAAAGCTATGAGGACAGATCTTCAGTCCCATTCTCCCCTTTGTGTCATTCCAGTTGCACACAAAGGACTTAAAGATGTTCTAAGTCTTTGCCTAGACTTAGAAAAAAGAAAAGGATAAAAAAAAACCACATGCTAGTAACATGTTTTAATTAAGGGCAGCTAACGAATATCCCCAGTGGTATAGGGAGCATGTTGGAGTTTGTCGGGGCAGGATAAGACATAGCCACAGCATACAGCACTCTTTCTACACATCAGCATAACAGCCTCTAGGGAGTCATCACAACCTGGCCCAGTTTAAAGCAGCCCTAAAGCGATAGGCCAAACTGATCTGCCAGTTAAGATTGGGGGAATTAGATATATAGTACTCAGGTATATTGTGTGTTGCTTTGACATCCCCAATAGTTCTATGCCAGTCTCTGACACAAACTCCTCATGTGACTTTGCCCAAGTCACAGCCTCTCTCTGCCTCAATTTTCTCATCTAAAAAATGTGGGCACTGCTAACTCTATTCCTTCAAAATGGGCCAGGGCTCCTGGCCGTTTCTGCCACTATAGAGCTGACAGCTGTGGTCATGGGGACAGAGATGGGGTGCTGAGGGAGGGCTGCCCCCAGCCCTATACCTTTTCCCCAAGGCCACACACCTTCTGGGAGCCTGCAGTTGCCCCCAAACTCCGCTTTGCCCAGCAATTCTTTTTTTAAGTACTTCTTTTTTTGTTAAGCCAATCATGGTAAACCAAGCCAGGCCTGTGCTCCTGAAGATGTGACAGTATTGCGGTTGGGGGCAATACTGGTTAACAAAGTTTTCTGGTTAACAGAGTGCCGGATAACAAAGGTTTCACTGTATATTGGACAAACTGCACAGTCCCTATGGGAAAGAATCAATGGACACAAATCAGATATACATAAAGGGAACATACAGAAACCTGTTGGAGAACACTTCAATCTGCCTAATCACTCTTTAAAAGATCTCCAAGTGGCTGTCTTGTCACAAACCAATTCTACAAGCCAAATACACAGTGAGGCGTCTACATCCACAAATTCAATTCCTCCACTGATAACCTTCTCAATCAAAATAACCGATGGCTGGGACATTATCAACCTAACATTCAATGAAGGTGCCAACAGCTCTTTGTCTGTGTAGATTCTTGCGTTAGTACCCTTCCTGTCTCATAGCTATCTTTTGATCCTTATCTGTTTCTTTTTAACTATCCAATCTTCAGGTGCTTATAGATTACCAGTTCTGCCTATTTGTTTTTCCCTTTGATATTTTCTTACCCTCTGCTCCTTGTTTCCTCACCCCCCACTCCCCTCTCCCCTATTTATTTTGGGTCTGTACATCCTAAACTCAAAACTTCAGTCATCTGAAGAAGTGGGCTGTGCCCACGAAAGCTCATGATACCATCTACATGTTTTGTTAGTCTATAAAGTGCTACCAGACCATTTGTTGTTTTTTAAGTTTATCCTGTACAGACTAACTCGGCTACCCCCTGAAGCTTCTGTACTCACATGAGTAAGCCCCAAGTGAAATACTTATATGAGTGAAGTGAGCTGTATATATTTGCAGGATCAAGGCCTATAATATTATATTATTATTGCAGAATTTAAAGTTGAAGTAGAAAGAGCCTGGCATCTCACTTTCAATATAATAGTTTTAGGTGAACATTAATTAAAGAGATAAAATAATCAGATTCTACCAGACAAATGCTACTGTGATCATAAAGCACTAAGGCTTCTGCAAGCTAATTTTCTCAAACTATGCCCCTCAAGCTGTCCACATTCAACATCAATTTTTTTCAGTTGGCTTGCTTTTGCCTGGACCTCTCTCATACACCAGCTGGTATTTATCCCTAGTATAACACATTAAAGATAAATTGACAAAGAGCATGCCCCATCCCTAGATCACAAACACTTTCTAATAAAAAACAAACAAACAAAAAGATGCCATGCAACCGATGTTCAGATATTTGTGTTTGTTACACTGAAAACCACCTAAAAAAATTAAGTGTAATTTTTACTGATGGAATGTCTACTACTTTAAAAAAAAATTCAGTAATTCAGTAATATAAGACACGGTAACGTGTTTTTTTGTTTGTTTGTTTGTTTTGCACTCTGAATTCTTATTTAATTTCAAGTTCTCTCTCAATAAGGAACACAAACTGCCTCTCTAACTCAGACAAAATTCTTTTTGACATCAAAGGGAGCCTTGCCAGAGTAAAAAACATAGGCTTGGTCCTAATTTTCCACATCTAGATGAATGCTTGGATACAGTGACCTCTAGTTTTGCTGCACTTCTTGCTCTTACTGCATTCTGCAATCTTCATCTTTCACCAAGAATGTTTTTAAACTTGAGTGCTTTATTTCCAGTTCCCACTGTCTAGAGACAAAATCTGAAAGAGCTTTTGGCTTTCATTAGCAAATCATAAGAACCAACAAAACCACAAACAAACAAAGCACAACAGCATGCTTTTCTGCACTGTCACTGCTGTCATCTTTCCTGCTCTATTTTTTTTTAACATCAGTGAAGCTGGACAATTTAGCTTCAAGAAGAAAAAGAAAGCCAGTCCTTTCGTTTTATAATTAGTGGAAATTCAATCTTAGCACTAACAGCTGCCTCTTTCAAAGAAATATTTAGTATCATGTGTATAGAAGTTGTAGCCACAGACAGGGAAGAAAAACTAGCAACCACAGGTTTCACATCCTCACTAGTGGCAACCCTAGAAAATGGTTTTGGTAGAGGAATGGTCCAAAATAGGGTTTTTTATGGCAGGCTAACAATTTTTTTTTAATATAATTTTTCACTTTTTCTCTTTTCCAATGCAGTAGTGAGAAAGTACAAAAGAGATGGAGAGAAAAACAGACAGTGTCCCACATGATAAGATCAATTAGGCAATCATTTTGGACATGTTCAGACAAAGAAGGTGGTCTCCTTGGAAACTGAAATCACATTCACACACACTCAGAATAACTTCTCCACATTCTATTCTCTCTTCTGTATAGCAAACTTGTATGGACGCTCAGAGGGACAATCAAATATCCAGTGTCTACAGACTTGTCAGCATTTCAAATAGCACAAAACAGAATTCCCAGACTCCTCTCCAACAATTTTGGCAAAGATCACGGAATTAGAAATGGGTCAAGACGGTAGAAAAGAGGTGGGTAGAGTAGCCTCCAACATTTAAAGGATAAAATTGTGACTTTCTGGAAAACAGGCGGGGAATAAAAAACCCTCTTAAAATCTCAAATGGCTTCAAAATGCTTTAGTCTTGGAATTTAAGGGAAATGGAGCTGGGTAAGTTATTACTTTGTTTTCTAGAAGGAAGTAAGTTTAGTACATTTGGGACAATAGAAAAAAAAAGAAGAGGAAATCTTTGTGCTAAATATACTTGTCCTATAAATCCCAAATATTTGGTAATTATTTTTTCCAATTTTAAAAAATTAAAAACCACTATGATACGAAAGAATGCTACTTGGGAGTCTCCAAGCATTTACAGTTGCTGTATAAGTGACTGATGAGATAATACACCTCACTTTTACATCTATGCTCATATTTGAAAAAATTGTGCCTCATTACTGACAGAAGATGGTTTATTACTAATGCAAAAAATATCCTGATCAGCAGTGATACGATACTAAAGCTCATGATAAAAAAAGAAGAAGAAGAAGAAAGAGAAATTAAGAAAGGATAGTAAATCTAAAGAAAGAGGAATATCTGAAAGATTACTTATTTTGTCAAGAGAAAACACTATTTCTATACATGGGTCACATAAAATACACTATTACTTAAAGCTAGGGGAAATGTATAATATTTCTGAATCTTTTATGACATTACCATGTATATTACATTTTTAATTATGTAATAGTATTCCAAAGCTTCATACTGTCTTATCTCTTTCAAATGACTCAACACAACAGGCTCAAAACTTGCATCTAAAACCAAGGGTTTTATGTTTTTTACACAAAAGAGCAATGAACGAATGATTTTTGATGCTGATAGTCTGTAAACCGTGGTTAGAAAAAGTCTTAGGGAGTCATAATTCTGGAGTCTGTTCTTAGCTTTGTGACTAAGGATCTATGCGGCCTTGGACAAATCACTTATCCACTCTATCTTGTTTTCTATATACAGAGATAATGATACTTATTCACTTTTTCTCTGCTTAGCCATCTCTGAAGTATGTATAACTACATGCATCTCACAGGAGTGTACTGAGGGTTAATTAATATCTTTGAAGGTGCCTTAGTATTAGTACTTGGATGAAAGGCTCAGTGAAAGTGTAAATGATTATTAAAATATTACTATTTTGTGGTATTAGTTGAAATCTCTTCCTTAAATTGGCCTTATTTTCCAGGCAAAAAAGAAAAATTCTATAACTGGAAGCAACTAAAGTAAAACAGCCAAAGAAAGCAAAGCTTAGAAAAAGTAAACTATCCCCAAAAGAAGAATTAAACTTACTACACTCATATTGTTGTTCTGTAAAGTTTAGTTAAGAAAGTAGCTTCAATCAAAAATATTCCATGCTAAAAAGCTCTCTGCCGAAAACATGGTACTCCCATGACAGCAGAATTGCAGTTGCTACTGTAACATAACATGGCTGCATGCACACACAGCCACTATCGTCAGGGTGGAGCAAAGCTGGGACCTTGAGCCCCCAATATATAATCGTATACTAAAGTAAGTTAAAGGAGAACCACTCTAACCAAGTGATAATAGTAGGCAGTATAGTTACTAGGATCAGCCAGAGAGAGAAAATCCTCAGTCAGGTTAAGCCATTGTATGACTTCGTGCCACTAGAACAAGTGGCTAACAAATTGGCTAGCACCAGCTCTGACCCAAATGGAATCATTCATTTTGATTCTCCAAGCAAAAGGAAATGCTATAAATATGAATAGTAAGTTAGATTTTTACAAGTATTTTTTAAAATAATTAAACATGCTATTTTTATCACAAAGTAAAGTTGTTTGTTTTACAACATATTTTTTTTTTTTTACAACACACAATAATAAACACATTTTTTGCAAGGAATAAAGTCAAAACATAAAAGTTCTGCTTCATTATAGCTTTAATTTTATGATTTAATCTATTTACTTTTGCAACTGTAAGATATCCTGCCTCTACAATATAGCTCAGAAGATCAGCCTAACACCTCCAGTAAAGCCTCCTAAAGCCACCTCCAAAATGAATACAAACTGGAGAAGAAAGCAATTTCATTAAAGGGAATATTCTGGGAGAATGAGGCTCCTGGTCATTTCAATGGGAGTTTATAGGTTTTTGAGCTCTCCCATGATGCTGAAGAAATCCTTTAATCAACCTTTACCTTTATTATATCTGGTATATGTTTTCTACTTATTTTAAGTATCTGTAAAGGGGATTTGGTGGCCTGATTTTCAGAGGCTCTGAGCACTCACAAGTCCAATTTTAGTCAACATAAGTGGAGACTGATTTGCACATCTGAAAATCAGACCTCTTAAGTTTTTGAGTACAGCTTTAACTGCCTCAGAACGTAAGCCACTGAATAATCAGTAAAATGTTAAATATTTTTGGCATTGCACTTTTTCAGACTTTAGTGAGTGCACATTGCAATGGAAATCTAATTTAAAAGTAATAGTGTGCTCTCTCTCTCTCTCTTTCTAAAACTCTGCAGTACAGAACTAGTCATATTGTCAGACTGACAGAGACAATCACAGAATCAAAGGATTGGAGGGTGCTTTGAGAGGTCTTCTAGTCCAGACCCCGGCGTTATGGCACGACTAAGTATTATCTAGACAAGGAGTCTCAAACTCCTGGCCAATGGTCCAGTCCCAGCCAGAGTGATTGTGCAATCTGGCCTGTGTGTGATGGCTGTCCATTACCAACCCCCTAACCCTGTCCCTTTCTGCCATCACCCCAACCTCTCCCCCCCATGGCACCCCGTCCCCTGAGCATGCAGTTTGGGGATCACCGGTGGGGAGAGGCCTGGTGCTGCACAGCAGCAGCGGTCATGTCTCCCCCATACTTCCTATGGTGGCAGGAGCTGCTGGGGAAGCAGAACACACTGGGTGTGGGTGCACTTGCTCCACTTCTTCCGTGGCTCCTGCCACTGAGGAGAGTGCGGGGGAGAATGACCGCTGCCAACAAGAGGCGCCAGGCCCACCTGCATGATGGGGTGCCATCAGGGAGAGGGTGGAGTGATAGTGGGAAGAGAAAGGCTTAGGGACCTCCCCATCCTGGCCTGCAGGGAGTCCCGGATCAGACTCACAATTGCTTCAGCCAAGACTGGCCCGCAGGCCGAGACTTTGAGACCCCTTATCTAGACCATCCTTCACAGGTGATTGTCTAACCTGCTCTTAAAAATTTCCATGATGTAGATTCCACAACCTCCCTAAGCAATTTATTCCCGTGTTTAACCACCCTGACAGTTAGGAAGTTTTTCCTAACGTCCAAGCTAAATCTCCCTTGCTGAAATTTAAGCCCATTGCTTCTTGTCCTACCATCAGAAGTCAAGGAGTAGTATTTTTCTCCCTCTTCTTTTAGATTCTTAAAAACTGCTATCATGTCCCCTCTCAGTCTTCTCTTTTCTAAACTAAACAAACCTGGTGTGACGGACCGGACCAGGTCTGGGCACTGCTGAGGGTCTCCGCTCAGGGTGAATTGCTCAAAACCAGGGCTCCTTACAGCCCCGGACTGGAGAGCTTTCCCGAATAGGCCACAAACCAGTCACACACGAGCGCTCCAGGTGCCAATTCAGCCAGCAGGAAGCCTCACGAGCAAAACCCCTCAGACATCTCAGCTCTCGCTGTGCCACAATCAGCCCCGGGCCTTACACACAGGTGAGGGGTTATAGAACCCAATCTCACCTACCCCAAATGGGTTCTCCTGGTCCCAAATTCCCAGGACCAGCCACAAATTCCCGGTCAGTTTACACTTTGGATCTTACCCACAAGATCACACTGGGCCAATCCTTTAGAATCTAAAATCTAAAGGTTTATTAATAAAAGAAAAAATAGGTTGAGAGTAAGGTTGTTAAGGAAAATACATTACATGCAACCAATCACCAAGTTCTTGATGCAGGCTCTCAGCAGAGATGTTACGAACTAACTTAAAAGTCTCTGGTGTACATCCTATGTCAGGATGGGTCAGCAATCCTCCTTGGCTATCTGTTCCTTGCAAGGCTGCATCTAGGATCAGTAGCAGAATTGAAGACAAAATGGAGGCCGCCTCATGGCATTTTTATACTCATTCCTGGTCTCCCAAGCCAGAGTGGGTCACATGGCCAAGTGACCTATCCCTGTGTCCCATGTCAGAAGCCATGATATTGGCTGGTTTGCAGGTCTCCAGAGCATCCCTCAGGTGTGTACTGGGAACCCTGGGAGCCATTGTTCCTGGAGCCTCACCAATTAGCATAGTCATTGGCTGAACAATTGCTCTTTACAACAGGCAGTCCAGAGCCCATTGCTCTGTCTCAGACAGAGAACATTCACAGTATAAGCCCAGAGTCCATATTGATAACTCCAAATACAGATATTACACAAGTACATGAATAGCATACATAGAATCAGTAGAACATAAGCTTTCATTTGACACCTCACATGGCCCCCTTTGTACAGACTTTGGGGCAAACACCCCCCCAGGGGTGCAGCCATGATCTGTCTGCTCCCCTTAACATCGAATAATGCAACACCCGGGTCTTTCAATTTTCCCTCATAGGTCACGTTTTCTAGACCATTAGTCATTTTTGTTGTTCTTCTCTGGACCTTCTCCAATTTCTCCACATCTTTCTTGAAATGTAGTGTCCGGAACTGGATTCCAACTAAGGCCTAATCAGTGTAGAGTAGAGCGGAAGAATTGCTTCTCGTGTCTTGCTCACAACACTCTTGTTAATGCACCCCAGAATCATGTTTGCTTTTTTTTTTCAACAGTTTCACACTGTTGACTCATATTTAGCTTGTGGTCCATTATGACCCCTAGATCCCTCTCTGCAGAACTCCTTCCTCCATAGTCGTTTCCCATTCTGTAAGTGTGAAACTGATTGTTCCTTCCTAAGTGGAGTACTTTGCATTTGTCCTTATTGAACTTCATCTTATTTACCTCAGACCATAATTCCAATTTGTCCAGATCATTTTGAATTATGACCTAATCCTCCAAAGCAATTGTAACCCCTCCCAGCTTGGTATCATGTGCAAACTTAATAAGCATGCTCTCTATGCCATCATCTAAATCGTTGATGAAGATATTGAACAGAACCGGTCCCAAAACTGACCCTGGCAGAACCCCACTTGTTATGCCCTTCCAGCATGACTGTGAACCATTAATAATTACTCTCTGAGAATGGTTATCCAGCCGGTTATGCACCCACCTTACAGTAGCCCCATCTAGGTTAGATTTCCCTAGTTTATTGATAAGAAGACCATGCGAGAAGGAACAAATGCTTTACTAAAGTCTAGGTATATCACGTCTACTGCTTCCCCCTTATCCACAAGGCTTGTTATCCTAGCAAAGAAAGCTATCAGTTGGTTTGACATGGTTTGTTCTTTACAAATCAGTATTATTCTGAGTGAAGAAAATGGTTTAGTAAAAAGGTATAAATTGTCCCTTCAATAGAGTCTCATATATGTACTACTGTACTGACTTTTTCAGAAAAGCTCTGAAGTGAAGGAAATGATAAATTTATCAGCACAATATAAACTTTACTGTAAATTCAATACAACCAATGAAAAAGTCCATCATTCAAATCATAACATTAATGGCTTTAAGTCAGTACCCAGGAAATTATAATATATCACATATTCTCACATGGCCCTGTATCCACATGTTTAGTTACTGTAGTTCTTTACATATGGAAAAAATAAGGAGAGGATTTTTTAAAAATAATCTGTACACTTTCCAGTCTCTTCGAACATGTTTTTGTTTTGAGTCAGCTGAACGGACATTCTTTCCAGCTTTCATTTGTTTGAAGGAGGAAGGTAGAAGATATGGCTAATCCCAATACATATTTGAAATATTTTTCTGCATTTTCCACAGAAGAAACCTGAAATGTGCTCTGTTAATACTTAAGAGTAATGGGCCTCCTCCTGATCCTCTATGGCCTTCTAAAGTCTAGTGAAATCAATAGAAAGATTCCCAAAGGTTTCAATGAATGTTGGATCAGGCCCCATATGACTTCACACATTAATGTTCAAACCAAAAACATATGAGGCAGTATTTTTTCCTCAAAAATAATTGCAAAAGTTAAACTATGAATTAAATATTGTATTGACAAGTTCTTTGTTTTTGCGCTAATAGTCAAGTACAAGTACACTTGAACAAATAAAATGCATAAGAAACTGGACCCCTAGAGAAGCAGTGCATATGACTTAAAGTATAAAAATGTAAAGATATACTACAGATGGGATTATGAAGTTGCATTTCAGCTAGAAAGAACACTTTAGGGTTTAATCGAATTTGAAAATAACCAGAATAAATTCATGTCTGTCATTTTTTATTTTAAATCAGCGAAGTGTGAGATTTTTTAAAAAAGAATCTAGCATGAAAATCCTTTGCATAGTTTCACAGATCTAATTAGTATACATTATAATATACAATATTTATTAACAAATATTTCAATGTTTTGCAAAGTGCACATTTGGAAAAATAAACATAAGCCAATGTTTGCAAGACTGGGTGTCTAAAACTAGGCATCTAAGTACACATTTAGGGCACATCTACACATCAGGGCAAAAGTCAAATTAAGATACTCTCCTTCAGCTACATCAATTGTGTAGCTGAAGTCAAAATAGCTTAATTTGGCATTTGGTGCTGGCTACACAGCAGAAAGTCGAAGGAAGAACACTCTTCCTTCGACTTCCCTTATTTCTTGTGAAATGAGGGTTACAGGAGTCGGAGTAAGAAGTCTTCCAGCTCGACAGTATTTCGAAATAATGGCTTGCTGTGTAGACAGGCATTTTATTATTTCAAAATAATGTCAGTTATTCCTAAATAAAGCTGCTGTGTCGAGGTACCCATAGGTATTTCAATAAAAGTTAAAGGTGCTCTGCACCTCTGAAAATCTGCTGTTTTATTCAGACCCCTAAACACATATTTTAGTGTGGGATTTTATAAAGCATTCTGCATTAGCCTAACTCTGCTCCCACTGAAGTCAATGAATGTTTTACCACTGACTTCAGTGGGAGAAGAGTTAGGTCAATACAAAATGCTTTTGAAAATCCTACCTTGAGTGCTTACCTTCAGGACCCAAATTTGAAAATTTTGACCTTTGTTTCTATAACTTTTCATTAAAAAGATCTTCCCTCACAATTAATTAAACATAAGCCCATTCATCACTATTATAGTCATAGTGATCATTTCCCGTACAACACCAAGTAGATTTTTGCAATCAGGGCAAAACTAAGAAATAATTTTACAATAATAGGACTAGAACAGAATTATTTTAATGCAATATTTACAGAGAAAATACATCTAATCTGCAAGCAATGTGCATACAGACTCTTAAGAACTTCCTTAGAGTTTCTCACCAAGGCTTTGCAAGATCAAATCCCACTGCTTGTGGCCAAAATAGAGTAAATGAAGTGTCAAGTCATATGGCTGTTTAAAGAAAAATAAATGCAACTCTAAAAGCAAGTCCAAATATTGCATATTCCTACTACTTAAATCCTTTCCTTGTGGGTGTTCTGCACCATATCTGACTAAGGGTAAGCTTTCCAAGTACAGTAAAACTCCATTAGTCCGGCATCCAATGCTCCGGGACTCCTGATGGTCCGGCACCATCAGGAACCCGGAAGTGCTGGGGCAGCCGGACAGGCTTCCACCATTCAGCTGCTGCTGAAACTGACCAGCAGCTGAATCGGGGAAGCTGGGAGCAGAGCAGCTGGGGTGCTGCGGGTTGGTGCCGAGTGCCGCCTCGGCGCTGCGGACCAATCCGGCAGCACCCCAGCTGCTTTATTGCAGGCATCCCGATTCAGCTGCTGCTGAAACTGACCAGCAGCGGCTGAATCAGGGACGCCTGGGGCAGAGCCGGACTATTGGAAAGGGGGGCTATGAGGGGTCTGGGGTGGCATCCCGTCCCACCCCACTCCAGACCCCTCATAGCCCCCTTCTGATAGTCCGGTATATCTGATAATCCGGCACCCCCTGGGTCCTAAAGGTGCCGTATTATCGGAAGTTTACTGTAGTTAGATGTCCTACTCCCACTGAATTTCAAATGGAGTGTGCCAGCTTTAGGCTTCCTTGCATAGGCTAATCTAAAATAATATTTTACTATTCTTTATTCCTCTGATCCCTGTAGAGCCTTCACAGCTAAAACACACAGCACTCAATTCCTTCTTGCGAATCAACAGAACAGTTTATTTCAATCAGTTATACCTATGCAAGCCTACTAATGTCAGTTCATGATTGGAAGACAACAGGATTGCATGGATGAGTTAATGGATAATAACTTTCCATGCTTGCACTCTCAGTATGCCTTGGTTTTTCTTTCCTGCTCACCATGACTCCAAATTTCAATATCACTGCCCGCCAATACTCAATTTTAGAAGACGAGCAGTAACCTTTAACCCCAGGAGTTCTCGGTATAGAACTGTAGGAGAAAGACTTGCTCCTACATTCACATGACAATGTGAATGTCCACTCTGGGAGTGTGGGGCTATGAATATTTCAGATGGTTATTACATATTTATATTTATGTCTTAACTAGAAGATTTACCCCGCATTGCTCAATTCATTAACTCAATTAATTTTTGGTTTTTAGAAGATGAAATGAAAATGTACATCCTTCATTGCTCTGGAGTGGGGCAGGGGATGAGGGGTTCAGTGTACAGGCTGCCCCAGGGAGAAAGGACAACCCCAGCCCTCTCTCACCACAGCAGCTTGGGGCCAGGTGAAAAGCATCTCTCCATGGTCACAGCAGCTCCAGCGGGCACAGCCAGGGGAGGGGTGCATGACCCCCAGCTGGGGCATGTCCAGGTTAGACTGGGTGGGGGCCACTGAAGGACCACTTGTCCTCCGGCAGTGGCATCTCTGGAGCAGTTCCGGGTTGGGTGCCATGGCAGGGTGGGGAGGGAGATGTCCCCTTCTTTGGCCCCAACATGGAGCAGACATGGCCCGGGGTTGGGGGCTGAGTCACACTCACCCATGGCCCCAGCACAGAACTGCCACAGCTCGACGGGGCGGGGGACATAGCCCCCCGCTGACCCAGAATGGAGCTGCTGTAGCAGATCTATGCTGGAGCCAGTGGGCAGAGGTGGTAACTCTGCATAGACAGCATGAGCCCCTGCCCTCCCTGAACCCACCTTGATCCCTCTTTTAACATACGCTCCTGTTCTAAGGACTGTACTTGATTTGGTGATTCTGTCTCTTTTCTGTTTGGTTTTATAAGAAGCAATCCCATTCCAGGCACATCCTGTTGTCCTGGCACAACCGAACCCTTATGTTGCCTTAAGTTAGGATAAGAGGAAGCTGTATACCAAATTTGGTGGTCCTAGCTCTTACTGTTTACAAGGAGTACTTCAACAAACAAACAAACAAACAAACAAACAAACAAACAAACAAACACACACACACACACACACACACACAGACTCTCTGAAATATAGAGCAGATTAGTAAAAATATGAATGGCAAGTTACAGATATTCCAGAAGACAGGTCCCTCCCCACTATTCCCAGTTTATAATTCATATAGACAATACAGTGACAGAAGTCAGTTGCACTGATATTTTTCAAATGGTATAACTTTTGTGCATGGACAGTGCCTAAATGGCTTACATAGGGAGGCCTCAACACCCATTACTAGCTTCAAAAATTTTATTATCAGCTCACTGGAAAAGATTTAGCATCTGCCACTGGAAAAACAGCACCCGGTCAGCCATTCTTCATCCAGAATCCCCAAACAAGCTGTAATAGTTCTGTGGCACCTTAAAGACTAACAGGTTTATTAAGCTGAAGTAGGCTCCAGCCCATGAAAGCTTAATAAATTTGCTAGTCTTTAAGGTGCCACAGGATTCTTCTTTGTTATAGTTCTCAGAGGGTTCACTTGTGTGTCTTTTAGAGTGCTATGCAATTCTGAACAGCTGATAGAAAGCTGTTATTTTCAACATAATACAATGTTCGACTATAAAGGTTCATTTTAACAATTCTTTTAAAAGAAAAGAAAGTCCCTCAAAAGTTTCTGAAGTTATTGAGAATATCCACTAATAAAATAAAAGAATATATAAAGCAGGGGTGGGCAATAATTTCTGGCAGGGGGCCACTCCAAGATTTTGGAAAGTGGTCAAGGCATGCACTTTTCTGTGGAGGAGGTGCAGGGTCTAAGATGGAGGTTGGGCACAGAAGGGCACATGGGGGTAAGGGACTGGGGTGCAGGAGAAAGAGTGAGATCTGAGAGGAAGTTTGGGCAAAGGAGGGGATTGTGACCTGGATATGGGGATAGGAGTATAGGGAGGGGATATGGGTGCAGGAGAAGATTCTGGGGGCAGGGGATGCAGTGGGTTTGGATGGTGACCTGGGGAAGGAGTTGGAGTACAAGAGGGGCTGGGGTGCCAGAGGCAGGCTGTGGCTGGGAGGCGCTTACCTAAGCCAGCATCCCTGCAGCACCCCCAAGGCAGGCTGGGCTCCCTGCCTGCTGCAGCCCCAAATCACTTAAAACTGCAAGCTGCAAACCCCACGTGGCTCTCAGCTCCTGGAAGGGGAAGAGACTTGCACTGCTCCCATCCTCCAGGCCAATCTCTCAGCTCTTATTGGCTGTCTGTTTCCAGCCAATAGGAGTTGAGAGATTGGTGGGGGTCAGTTCCTATTGGCCATTTTTTTTTCTGGCCACGAGAAGCTGAGGATTGGGCTGGGGGGCCGGGAGATCGCATGAAGTTTCCCCCCTCCCTGCAGAGCACAGAGACGTGTGAACTGAGCTTTAAACCACGTGGCTACGTGCCTGAGGGTCCTGGCATGATCCGGTGGCTTAGCAGGCCAGATCTGGCCCGTGGACCATATTTTGCCCAGCCTGATATAAGGGGTTAATACAACCCCTATGGAAATAGTCTATACAATGTAATCGAAGATAACCTATAGATTTTTTTAAAGTCATCTGACAGAATTTAATTAATCATACCTATGCTTTTGAATTCCACAGTATCATTAAAAACTACATTTAAAAGTAATTTCTGTAGAACCCTAGTATGTTTAAAACACATTTTTTTTTCATTTTGTTAATGTCTATGAAGTTTTTCCATAAGGGTTTGTGACCACCCAAACATTCTGTCTTGTATAGCAGTCCTTACACCTGCAAGCTCACGAAACAACACTTTTCATTCCCTGATGGTAGATGTTAATTTGTATTCAAAATATGGAACAGACCATCTGATAAGCATTTTCTAGGACTACAAACAGCTACCACTGGGTAAACAGAGATAAATTCTGAATATCTGGGTATCACAGTATGAAATGGTAATTTAAAACCATGTTTTGAAATACGGTAAAGTATCCAGAAGAAATCATAGGTCCTAGCATAAAACTCTGTAAGATCCTGTAGTATCTGAAGAGGATATGAACCACTGCCAAAGATGATAAACTGATACTATGAGAAATACAATATAGAATAATTGAATTTTGATCTCACTCATCCCACCTCAAATTTCTCCAAATATTTAACATGCCATAGGATTTTTTTCTTTAAATATTAAAATTTGCTGAAAGAGCAAGCAATAAGAGCAAAGTAATATACTTTTTTTCTCAGTACATATTTATAAATTGCCATTAAGCAGAAACACAAAACAGTTGCGCCAAATTAATCTCTCACACCTGTGTAAATCCCCAGAATTTGAATCTTTAAACTCTGGGGAAGACCAGAATTAGTCTAATTGCATCATTTATCACTGTTATAATTCTACTAACGTCTATGAAATAATACCTCTTATTAATTTGTTCCAATGTCTTTAACAGTCAAATTATAATAAGACAAATGGCAATATTAATAGGACACCTTACACAGTATTTCTGTTTTTCACACATCTTTGAATTGTATGTGGTTACTTGATCAGCAAAAACAAGTTTTAAGTTAATTTTGGTACTGAAGTGTCATTATGGCTATGGAAGACAGAACTAATTTTTATTCAAGTTCACATATTAGCAACAAGATAAAATAACATTAACAACATTGGTTGAATGTTTAATTAGGCCAAGTCCACACTATATGGACTATAGATGTATATCTCCAGCACTGCAACTTAGCTGGTGTAACTGAACACTGTAGATGGATGTAGTCTACAATGACCAAAGGGGTGTTTCCTTTGCTGTATGAACACCACCGCCCCAAACAACAGGAACTAGGTAAATGGAAGCATTCTTCCTTTTACTTACTGTGGCTATGCTGAAGGTTATGTTGGCATAGTTACAGCACTCAGGAAGGTGAATTTTTCACACCCCAGACCACTGTAGACCTAAAAGGTTAAGTGTAGATTAGTCCTTTGTGAAGATGATGTAAGAAAAAAAAGTATGTAATTTGTAATTGCAGTAGGCTAGCACCATAAACACACCCCTGTTGATTTTTTAAACTAATTAAATTAATATTACATACTCATTGATAGAGTAAATATGGAATCTCCATGATACATATTAATATAATGAAACAATTTTTAGTTAGTTCCTCAAGCTTTTAACACTCATACTCACAAATTCTAGTACTGATGAAATTATAGTCAGAAAAGTGACTCTGTTATATACATATTTTGTGATATCATAGACTTCTATCTTTTATGTTCTGAAGGTTTCCATTAAGCTTAGGATCTGAAGATGACAGATAGTACTGATAAGAGTATGTGGTTGAAATTATACCACTTTTTTGGCTATAATTTTTCTTTAAGTGCAATTGTTAGTGTTGTGAATTGTGATTAAGCAAAATGTTTTTCAGAAGTTTGGGCTATTAAATTCTCTAGGTAAAAGTTTTATTTCAAAACTGACATTGACACTTCAGATTTTAAACTTTTAAAACATTTTATTAAGTTTGCATGTAATACAGCATCTTCATGCTTGCAAAGGCATTACAGGAAACAAGACAGAGCAACTGATAAGTACTGAGAGGATTCAATTTTATTTTTAAAAAGTTCAGTTTAAATTATAAAAATAATCAGATCCATTTGTGATTTATGCCTTTTCTGTTAAAGGGTGTAATTTTAAGAGTCAGTCGTTTCTCTGGACATCAGCTTCTAGCCTTAATGGAAACACTGATGCTTTATAACACAATATCATATTGTGAATGTATTCCCTTAAAAGCCTTATTGGCTAAGATTTCATTCGAAACAGCGGCATCACCCTCTTGACCTGCTCTGAGCAAAAGGAAGATCCACAAGGGATTTGCCAAGACTGTGTAAGAGTTAGATCACCAGATTTATCAGCAACAATGCAGCTCCACAATCTAAAGGTGAGAGGGCTTTGTCTAGACTGACAGCGAAAAAGGCAGTGGCTCTTTTAAGAGCCACCCCTGCGAAGTTCAGGAGTGGGGATGAGAGGGGAAGACATGACCTGAGCTGATGGAGATGCCAGTAGCACTCGGGTAAACCACTGCCTCTCTGCACCGTGAGAAGGGTTACCCGCCATTTGAGCCCGATCCTCCTCCTAGGCTACCTACACTACCAGGTTATTTTGAAATAAGTTATTTAGAAATAATAACTCCCGAAATAACTATTTTGAAATAAGCTTGTTTCTCTTCACAAGCAAGAGTTATTATTTCAAAATAACAGGCTTGGTAGTGTGGACACTTGCCTCGTTAATTTGAAATAAGGGGAGTTAATTCAAAGTGACTCCCCAGTGTAGATGTGCCCTTACAGGAAAAGGGGACACAGCTACGCTGAGTAGTTCATCAGTCTGCTGATGTTGAATTCCATGTGTTTTTTAAACCTTCCCCCCGCCTTTCCAATTTGCAGGTGTGGTTCCCATCAGGATGGCAGAATGTGACAATCATTTTAGTAGCACGGAGCTGTGGCCATCCTGCTGAAGTGGGGAAAGGAAAGCAATCAATGCAGAGGCAGAAAGGAACACAGCAAACAAGTTGGATAAAGAAGGGCAAGAGCAACACTGTACATGTCCGTAATGGCCCTGATTCTGCTTCCACTGAACCCACTGGCAAAACTCTCCTTGACTTCAGTGGTGTGAGTCCAAGTCCTATATTACTGATAGCCCAAGACCAAAGTTTTGCCAAATCATTTAATCTATTTGTTTATTTACTACTCTGTTTACATGTAGCAGAATTCTCCGGTTTAACAGGGATATTGCTTTTACAATTATAGTGTGCTTCTTTCATGGTGACAGTACAACAGCACTACCATTTCAATAGTTTCCTGCTTTCAGTGGTCTACAATTCACAATTAGAAAAAAAAAATACTTAAAACAAACTTAAGTTTTTACCTTTTTAACCTGACTAAGCGTATTCTCTCTTTAAATAGGAGGAAATCTAGGATTTGGTTAAACTCCTCAGGCACTTCAGTTTCCTGCAGTTTGTTCAATGGAACTGCCATTCTTTTCAGCAGATGACACAATGGTATTAATCTCTTATGGTTTTCAACTTGATAGGAGTGTCAAATTAAGTACAGATCTAAGGCATGAACAAGAAGTTAATGAGGTTGACAAATGGCAATTTGTACAAGGTCTTAATCCTTTTAAATGTCATAGGTTTATAACTTAAGATAAATCTTCTCTGTCAGTTTTAATTAGATGGCCCACCTCCCCAAATATCTATTACTTTAAAATGGGACCTTCCAGAGAAAGTTTACATCCATTTAATCTCTGCTGATTCCTGTTAACTAGAACTGGTCACATTTGCAGACCGTTTTCTAGCATCCCAGCTGCTATACCTTCCATGTTTTCACAATTCATAATTTTCCTTCACATTTTTAGTAATAACCAAAACTACATGGTGTAAAACTCTTGTTTAACCATCTCACAGTCTCTTCCAATTATATCTGATCCTGCAGTGAATTCATATTGTTTAATTTGCAACACAACAATCACTACCATAGACTCTCCTCAAGTGTTAATGCATGCTTTAGCACAACAGACATGATCAGAGATTGCAGATTAAAATTAGGTACAGAATTAAACTGCTTACAAACAGAAGATGACTCCTTTTGAAAATCCTGATAATCAGCTGCAGCCAGCTGGAAAGCTTGGGTTTCAAATAGCCACTGTGCTTTCCAAATGTCAGTCCTACCAGAAACAATTATTTATTGCAGATAGATACCATTTTTTGGAAAAATCATACACATATGATGAAAATTACGAGGTAAAGACTATTCCAACCACTGCCACTAACACTGATCAGAAGTTTCTAAAATGTTTTTTAATTTCTTATTTTTAGTTGTGTAGGAAGAAACATAATGGATTTGACTTCATAACAGTGATTATGGCCACAAATTCATTTGGCAAAACAACTACTCCAACCACTCTCAGGATAAACTTAAAAAACAATGAATGTTCCTGCAGCACCTTAGAGACTAACAAAAAATGTAGTATCATGAGCTTTCATGGGCACAACCCACTTCTTCAGACAAATGGAGCAAGGGGTCCAGAGTTGCAAATAAATAGCAGAAAAAGAGGGGATGGGGAGGGAAAGAGAAGGGAAAAAATCTTGCCAATTAGGGTGTCCGTGCTAAATGTGGCTATTAGAGTGGGCTGTAAGTACCCAATACTTAACTTTTGATGTCATTAGGGTGTTGAATGTATCAGCCCATCCAGGTCAGGTCTTTGTTCAGACCTTGATTAAAGGTGTCAAATTTGCAGGTGAAGGCAATTTCTGCAGCTTCTCTTTCCAGCTGGTTTTTGAAATTGTTTTATAATAGTGTAGTCACTTTTAGATCCATTAATGAGTGCCTGGGCATCTTAAAATGTTCCCCAAAAGGTTTCTATGTGTTACTATGTTGAAATGTTAGTCTCTACGGTGCTGCAGGACCATTTGTTGTTGTTTTTTTTTTTTTCAGTTAAGGGTACATCTACATTACAGGACAAAGTAGAATTAAGATACACAACTTCAACTATGTTAATTGCATAGCTGAAGTGGAAGTAACTTAACTCAGCTCTTGGTGCTGTCTATGCTGAAGAAAATCAAAGGAAGAACACTCTTCCTTCAACGTCCCTTACTTCTTGTGAAAGCAGGGTTACTGGCATCAACTAGAGTGCCTCTCTCACTTCAAATTAGCTATCTTAACTACACTGCTAATTCAAACCCTGGAAGATTGACAGCGGCAGCTTCAAACTTCCTCTGCAGCATAGATGTCCCCTTACAGACTAGCATGGTAACCCCTCTGAAACTTTTATTCTCAGGTTGTTTTACCAAGAAGCCAATAGAGTAATATTGTCTACTTTGGAACACATTGAGATACAAATGCCTCCTTCTCCTATAGCACACAAATAGGCATGAAGAAAACTAAGGGCTCAGTCCTACTTTCAGGCAGGAATCACAACACAACTTGTGAAATTAGTTCAATTTTGCCTGCATGAACAATGCCTGAGTATAGACACTGTAATGCATGTGCACTTGTAACACCAACAGGCAGAACCAAGCATGGGATCTTTGGAGTTTAGCGCATGAGTGTCTACTGCATGTGCTAAGAGCCAGCTGGCTCTCAGCTGAGGCTGTAGAGCAGACTCATTATTCTTTCTGTAAATGGTCTTGGTGTCACTAGGTGGAACAGTACACCACGTACAGAAGGTGTGTAGGTAACACAGATCTAAAAACACAATGAAGCTTTAAAATAGATTGGCATTTCTGGTTTATGTGAATTCCCACTGGTGCACCAGGGCAGGTCTCTTAGGGCAGGTTTCTCAACCTTTTTCTTTCTGAGTGCCCCCTCTTCTCCTGCAACATGCTTTAAAAACTCTGGGGTCCAGCAGGGAGGAAGGGGCCCATGGGGCACCAGGCTGGGAGAGGGTATCTCTGGTATGGGAGAGGGTATGGACAGCCATAGTTTTACTTCTGTTTTGAAGGGACAGGGGCCAGTGGGGCACTGACTGGTACTACACATCGGTACCTGGGGAGGGAGTGCCAACCACCTTCACCCTCTGACTCACAGAAACAATTCACACTGCCTGGTTGGGTTAGGGGGGAGGGACACCCAAAAAATGTGAATCCAAAGGGTGTGTGTGGCTTAGCTCAGAAAGTCTGAAAACAGCTCAGGGTGAAGGGAGGGAGAAGTTAGGGGCTGTGTGCAGGCAGGGGGTGTAGCTCAGGGTGCAGGACGGGGAGTATCTAGGGACTATGCTGAGAGTGCTTCCTGTGCAGTCCCTGCTTCCTCAGGGCTCTGCGGGCCCCCGAGCTGGGTCCCCCCCACCCTTGCTCTGGGCAGCTCTTACCAGTTGCAAGTGCAGTCAAAGGAGGCTGGGAGCTGAGGAGCAGCTGCAACTCCAAGCAGCAGGAGATGGGGGAATACAACAGATGCCAGAGCAGTAGCTGCCCCCACCTCCACTGTCACGCTCCAGCTTTCCCCCGCTGACCTAGCTAGGGAGCAGGGCTTCAGGGCAGAGGAGAAGAGGAGGAAGGGGTTGTATGGAACTGGCCTCAGGACTGCCTGGCTCTGGGTAAAGTATTGCAATTTGGAGGAGCAATGTCCCCATCTCCCCAACTCCCAGAGCCGGCCCACAACATTTTGGTACCTGAGGCGCGGAGCTCAAATGAAGCCCCCATGCCACCTTTTCTCCTGCCTGCCTGTTATGTCTCTTGTGCCCTCCTTCCTCCAGCACAGCACTCCACCATCTCTGTGCATCTAGAGCAGAGAGAATACATATGCACCAGCAGCAGACACAATTTTCTACACTCTGGGTCCTAGTGGCGCCCCCCCACAGTCTGGCACCTGAGGCGGCTGCCTCAGTTTGCCTCATGGTAAGGCCAGCCCTGCCAACTCCAGCCACAGGTTCAGAGCCTCAGGACGCAGGGCTCCATAATCTCCCTAAGGGTCTCAGACTCCTGGTTGAGAACTGCTGTATCAGGGCACATCTACACAGCAATTAAGAATGTGTGGCTGGCCTGTACAAGCTGACTCAGGTTCATGAGGACCAGCTTAAGGGCCTGTTTAAATGCAGTGTAGATGTTCAAGCTCAGGCTGCTGACTGAACCCTGGGACCCTCCCACTTGTCAGGGTTCCAGAGCCCAGGATCCAACATAAGCCCAAAAATATATATACCACATTAAACAGTCCTTGAGTCCTGCAAGCCCGAATCAGCTGGCATGGACCAGCCACAAGCGTCTAATTACAGTGCAGACATACCCTCATATATTGGCACAAGTGTTATATTTATCCTTTTATTTCCCTTGTGAGGCTGTGCAAATCAAATCCAGGCTGCCATATTTTTAACAGGTTAGGTTGATAAAGAGAAGTGGTGGTTCACTGGGCACTTTCTCCCAGGGCTACAATGAAAATTGTGCACCAGTTTCAGAACACCTCAGCTGTTTGGTGCTTATATCAGCTGCAACTGGCATGCACTGCATGCCCAGCTGTGTGTTGTGACTTGACCTTAAAGCAAACAATCCTGAGATATGAAACAGAAACAACAGGGGATAGTACCCTCAACCACCAGGGAAAAGGCTCAATTTCTGCATATAGATACAAACGAGAGGGGAGAGGAGAAGAGATAATTATGAAATACTTAAGCTCTACTAAGGACCATCGTACCAACTACAGGTTGGACCTCCCTGGTCCAGCACCCTTGGGACCTGACTGTCCTGAAGGAGGGAGTTTGCCAGACTAGGGGAGGTCGACTCCTCTGCTGACAGACTCCGAGATCTCCTGGGATCTGTCAGCAAATCACCAGGCTCCCCTGCCCCTGGGCCATCAGGATCCCAGCTCCTTGGCCAGCCCCAGGGCTGCTGGAGCTCCACTACCCCAAGTTTGCCAGAGCTCAGCTCCGATGGGGCCACTGGGGCTCTGCAGTCCTGGGGTCACCAAGGTTCTGCTACTCTTGAGCTGCCAGGACTCCACTGTCCTGGGGCCACCAGGGCTCCATGGCCAGCCGCAGGGTCACTGGGGCTCTTTTTCCCTGGGCTGCTGGAGCTCTGCAGCCAGTCCCAGGGCCCCTGGCACTCTGCAGCCCCAAGGCTGCCCCAGGGACCCAGGACTCACCTGTACCGAGCTGGGACTCTTTTGTTCAGAGGCTTTCTATCCAATAACATCTATGGTCCTGCCAGAAAATGGATGTTGCCGAACCAGAGAGTCCTGGACCAAAGACGTTCATCCTGTAGAGTGATAGAAATTGGTGGTGTAGCAACAGATAACATGTAGTGAAGTTCCCAGATCTGGGTCAGTCCTGGAAACCCATGAATCTCTGGGGTGACCGTGCGGGTGGTGACGGGCAAGTCCAGACATGCACCCAATCGTACATCAATGGAGAGTTTGAGAGCACTACATACAGAGCATTTTTGTCCATCTTGGCTACATCCAAAGAACATGCAAGGCTGCTTTGAATATAATGAACCACAGAAGGAAGGCAAGATCTCTGTGAGATTATGACATTTTGCACAAACTCAAACCACTTGATGTCAGGATTTGGTGCAGACTGCACATATGGGATGCCTCTAGCTGCTTCAGATCTGCCTATGAGGGGGTCCAGGTTCCTGTCCTGTTTAGCAATACAGATAGTTTTGATCGATCCTTAACTTTGTCTCAGTGCAAAGATGCATTTGTGTCCAGAAGTGAGACATGTGCTCCATGCAGGAGGCAGCAAAACTATTAATCAAAGAATGTTCAGTGTGCTGTGACCACTTGAAGTTTGCTTGCAGCCTAGGTATATGGACTAATCAAACACTCTCTGTGGTACTCAACCCCACCTGTGCCAGGGGTTCTGGTGTCCCAGTGCTGATGTCTATATATGCCACATGAAGCAGGTAATTAAATTCTCAATGCAGCCTTGCCAGAAGCCAGAGAATAAGGGTAGATTCCATTGTCCTGTAGTGAAACCTGATTGTTGTAGGTCACAATGCCTCTTAAAAAGCAGCTGCAGCCTACTAAGCAGAATGTGAGCAAAGACCTTTCCAAGGCTCAATACAATGAAATCAGCTGGTAGCTGCTACACTTAATGACAAATTCTTTGCCCTTGTTTAGGGACACTTTGATGCCATCTTTCCATTCTCTGGTTCTTTGCCTGACTCCCTCACTTTTGAGTACAGCTGATGCGAGCTGACTCTCGTCAATTCCAAGGCATCTTTGAGCAGCTAGGAAGGAATATCATGAGGTAGGTCCAGTGGCATATCCATTTCATAACTTTGAGTGGCCTTTCATACTTAGAGTGACAGAGGATCAGTGTTTGTCCCTGTATCTGCAGCTGTGCAGTTTGCCAAAGCACGTAGCTCTAGACAGTCATCCGCAGATCCATGGTTCAGCACGCTTTTATAATGTGTTTTCCATCTGTCCAGGATCTCATCTGTCGATGAGCTGGGAGAGCCGTCTGGTTTCATAATGAGGAAGTTAGAAGGCTGTTTATGGCTATCAGCCAGGCACATGATAGCTCTGTAGGCAGGATGCAGATTGTTGTGCTTTAGGCTGTCCTCTGCTTCATCAGCCAGGGAGTTGATGTAGATTTCACAACCATGTATTGCCATGGCCCTGAAAATACATTTCAGCCATTTACATTTTTTGATCATATATCAAAGGCTTCAGAAAGCCACAGTTTCTTGCCCATCTATTTGAAGCTGATTGTTCCAGAGGCAGCATGCAATATGGCGCTACGTATACCACTCTAGGCAATCTCCCTCCCATCTGAGGGGGTACCAAGGTTATGTGTCTGATCCTTGACAGCCTCTGTATTTCATGACTACAATAGGAGCCTTAGAAAGATGCTGTACTTTGTACTGATGGTGAAAGTCTGGCTTGTGAGAAGTCAGAAAATCCAGTGAGAGCTGAGCGACAACTAAACTGTGGTCTGAATTGGCTGATGCTTCTGCATTGCCAAAGGCTTGGTGAAATTTCACTGTAGAGTCATTTCTGACAAAAATTTGGTACATTTCCTTCATGATGTGCCCATGGTTTGGAATTCAGAACCAGCTATGGTTTTTAAGGCGCCTCAAACCAGGATCCTGTAACAAACAGGCCCTTGGCAGTACAAAATGTCAAAAGTTGGGTGGCGATGTCATTTGGGGAAACCCACATCAAAAGGGACCTATCACAGTTTCATACCCAGTTTGATGAGAGCCAGTCACAGCACTGAACTTTCTGAGCACCAGCAGTGTACCATGAGGCAGAGCTGACTGGATTTCTGCTAGTAGCAGGTGGCAGAAAGTAACATGAGACACGATACGAGATGGCAATGCTTGAGTACAAGGTAAACCAACTGTCCTGATAGAGAAGTAACAGTGACAACAAAACATTTATCTCCAGGGGGAACTGAAAAAGAACATGGAGAGTCAGGTATGGCCTAGTTATGCATTATGCAGTAGTATTCATACAAAGCCAAGCTACCTTAGTACTTGTAGCTACACGATCACTCCACAGAACAAATGACCCTACGTTCCTAACTGCCAATCCTTGTCCTTTCAAGACATGTGAGAATTGGTGGTGCTCAGCATCCTATTGGGAACACTAGACACTTCAAAGGATTGGGCTGACGCTCTCACAATATGACACCTACCACACCTTAATAAAGCTGTAAAATGTGAAGCGCATGGGAAAAACCTGTTAGGAAAAGGTGTAGAATGTATCATATATCAGGTCAACATAGTTCCTTTATTAGAGTGCATGTCTGTCCTATATGCAAATGTACACCAGCTCTGGAAATATAGCAGAAACAAATTTGGATGTGAAATTGAAGATAGTCTAATAAATTCACAAATCACAAAATCTGAAAATACATTTGGACATGCACACTCTGTCACTTTAATTTGCCATGTACATGTTGGTTTTCAACCAAAATAAACATATTACAAAAAACAAAAATCTTGTGTCTCTCTTCTCCCACCCCACCTCTTCCCAAGTCTCATCTGTCAAAGCTAGAAATACTAACCAAAAAGTTATTTTGCCCCACAGAAGAAGAATAACTGTAGTTATATTTAATGGAAACTTTTAGTTTCTGCTATAATTTACTGCCTATCTGCCAATTTGAATAACATTACCAATAGATATTATGGTTTTGTTTTGACTTTTTGTATTTTATGAAGCTCAGCAGAACCTAACTACCTGGAAGAAAAGGATCAGAGGAGTAGCCCTGTTAGTCTGAATCTGCAAGAGCAATGAGGAGGATTACATACTTGCACAAAATGTGCATTTGGCTGAAATTAACAATACATTTACATTTTAACTGTAAATCATAATTTAGTAAAACTTAATTTTTTAAGATCATTATTGCTCATCCAGTAACATTTGGGGCTATTTCAAATAGCATTAAAATGATGATGACAACAATGAAATTACCTGTTTGCTCTGAGATGTGGGTTTCTTCTTTCTACAAGACTACATGTATTCAAAATTTTTCAGGCAACCAGCAAAAGAAATTCTCAAAGCATAAATATTAGATCTAAAACTTAAGCCAAACCATACATTTTAAATGCTGTACCATATTGCAAGCACCTTTGTGTCTCAGAAATCCATCTAAAATAACTAACAATCAGGCATTACAGAATTGTGTTGCCTTAAAACATGACAGTAAAATCAAATGCTTTCTTCTTAAATACTACATACTATTTCATTACTTTACTTTAATCTCTCACTTTAATATATTAAGTACTTGAATTAAACATTGGCCTGCTATATCAGTGCTTTTGTGAAAAAATCACAAAGATGATAATATGCATTGCAAACACTTGGCAAAATGACAAAGTCTTCATCGAACTATAAAGGAACATCAGCTCTCATTTACTAGCTACTTGCCAGGGCTGTGAGAGAAAGGGAGTACAAAAAAATGAGGAGTACAGGATCTTTCGAAACAGGGCATTTCTGTTGAAAATGCCCCGTCTAAACTACCGTTTTTTTCGAAAAGCACCGTTTCGAAAAAAAGCGGCGGCAGCCATTATGCAAATGAGGCACGGGATATTTAAATCCCGGCTTCATTTGCACTTTCGATACATCTAATTTACATCCCTCTGCCGACAGGGGGGGTGTAGTTTAGATGTAGCCACAGTGTAAAGTTAACATCAGTACCAGGCAAATTAGTTGAAACAATAGTAAAGAATAAAATTGTCAGACACATAGAAGAACATAATTTGTTGGGCAAAAGTCAACATGGTTTCTGTAAAGGGAAATCATGTCTTACTAATCTATTAGAGTTCTTTGAAGGGGTCAACAAACATGTGGACAAGGGGGGATCCAGTAGACATAGTGTACTTAGATTTCCAGAAAGCCTTTGACAAGGTCCCTCACCAAAGGCTCTTACGTAAATTAAGTTGTCATGGGATAAGAGGGAATATCCTTTCATGGACTGAGAACTGCTTAAAAAACAGGAAACAAAGGGTAGGAATAAATGGTAAATTTTCAGAATGGAGAGGGGTAACTAGTGGTGTTCCCCAAGGGTCGGTCCTAGGACCGATCCTATTCAACGTATTCATAAATGAACTGGAGAAAGGGGTAAACAGGGAGGTGGCAAAGTTTGCAGACGACACTAAACTGCTCAGGTAGTTAAGACCAAAGCAGACTGTGAAGAACTTCAAGAAGATCTCACCAAACTAAGTGATTGGGCAACAAAATGGCACATGAAATTTAATGTGGATAAATGTAAAGTAATGCACACTGGAAAAAATAACCCCAACTATACATACCATATGATGGGGACTAATTTAGCTACAACTAATCAGGAAACAGATCTTGGAGTCATCGTGGATAGTTCTCTGAAGACGTCTATGCAGTGTGCAGCAGCAGTCAAAAAAGCAAACAGGATGTTAGGAATCATTAAAAAAGGGATCAAGAATAAGATGGAGAATAGCTTATTGCCCTTATATAAATCCATGCTACTCCCACATCTTGAATATTGGGTACAGATGTGGTGTCCTCATCTCAAAAAAGATATACTGGCATTAGAAAAGGTTCAGAGAAGGGCAACTAAAATGATCAGGGGTTTGGAACGGATCCCATATGAGGAGAGATTAAAGAGACTAGGGCTTTTCAGCTTGGAAAAGAGGAGACTAAGAGGGGATATGATAGAGGTCTATAAAATCATGAGCGATGTGGAGAAAGTGAATAAGGAAAAGTTATTTACTTGTTCCCATAATATAAGAACTAGGGGCCACCAAATGAAATTAATGGGCAGCAGGTTTAAAACAAATAAAAGGAAGTTCTTCTTCATACAGTGCAGAGTCAACCTGTGGAACTCCTTGCCTGAGGAGATTGTGAAGGCTAGGACTATAACAGGGTTTAGAAGAGAACTAGATAAATTCATGGAGGTTAAGTCCATTAATGGCTATTAGCCAGGATGGGTAAGGAATGGTGTCCCTAGCCTCTGTTTGTCAGAGGGGGGAGATGGATGGCAGGAGATAGATCGCTTGATCATTACCTTTTCCATTCACTCCATCTGGGGCACCTGGCATTGTCCACTGTTGGCAGACAGGATACTGGACTGGACAGACCCGATATGGCCATTCTTATGTTCTTATGCTACACCTGACTATGCTGCATGCATATATAGCATGCTAGCTCAGGCACTGCTAGTGCACGTCTGTGCACCAGAGCTGAGAAACATGCTCTCAGCTGCAGATAAATCTGTAAAAGGTCTGCTGTGTTTCCAGCTACTACTGCTCATGGGCAGTAGTGGATAATAGAGAGGATACAGTTCCCAGTGCCAGCCAGCTCTGCAAACTGATGAAAAAGGAGCCCCTTCCTTCTCACAAGCAGCAGTACCTAACTGCCCCCTTATATACATGAGCACACAGAGAGAGACATGTAAACATGCCCCGAAAGAAGTTGCTAGCTCAAAATATGGAAGGAGGAGGGACTGCTGCCTAACATTAGAGATTTTATGATCATGACACCAGAACAAACAAAAAAGAGCCTCCTTCGTACTTCATAATGATGTTTTATTCTGCAACACAGGGCTAACTGGGGAAACCCAGAGCAAGATGGGAAACTGATCTGGGAATAGAATACCCTCTACAGGCATAAGCTAATGCACAAACATGAAACAAACATTATTTTTTGTACAGAACCAATCTTATGCCAAAAATAGTTCACTAAGTAAATCACATGAGCTGATACAGGCAACCTCTGGCATATGACATGAGCATGTAAGATAGTATTGGATTCAGAAAATTATTGCTTTTCAAAATGTGAGGGATGTGAATGATTTGACAGAAGCCTCTCTGTTTAAAAAAAATCAGAGATAACAGATGCTTTTCAAAAGAAATGCATGGTTAAGCGAGGGATGAACAGATTTCACAGATTAGGAGAAAGCTTTTTAAAACTGATTTTAATTATTGAAAAATACAAAGTTTTCCTTATCAATAGGGTGACCAGACATCCTGGTTTTAAAGGGACAGTCCTGTATTTAAGCCCTCATGCAGGTGTCTCTACTTCTTTTTTAAAATGGGCAAATTGTGCCATATTTTCTGTCTCTTCCCTCCCATCAGTACTGGAGGCCAGATGCTTGCTCGCCAGTCACCCACCCACCAGTGCTGAGTGAGGGGATCCAGCAGGTGACAATGGAGGTGAGTGTGCTAGGCTGGTCATCAGGCAAAGCTGAAGTGTGCGGGGCTGGACGCTCCCCTTGCTTCTCCATCAGTGCAGTCCCTGCTGTGTGCCAGCTCTTGGCCAGCAGGTTCCTTCCCTCCACCCTTGCCCCATTTCCAGCCAGCACTGGCTGCTTGCTGCGGTGGCTGGTAAGTGCAGGCAGGCAGTGGTTGGTTATGTGTCACCACCACCACTACTCACCTATCAGTCCAATACAAGTTTCCCCTCTTACTGTCCTCTCCCTGCTTTGCCTGTTTATGCCTTCTCCCCTCGCCCATCCCACTGCTCCTTCATATTCTCCCCCCCGCCTCGCCGGCATCCCACTCCCGGTGCAGAGAACCAGCCCCTGGTCAGATCATTCTGCTCACCAACAGCCTGGCTGGCAGGCTCCTTCCTTCCTCTACCACCTCTGGCTGGGCTGGCACCCAGGGAAAGCTCAAAATTCTCTGGCCCAGGATGCTGGCCAGGAGGAGCCAAGCCCTGCATGTGCCAAAGCCCCACACAGAGCTGGCATCGGGAAGCATCTCCACCCCTCAGCTAAGTTCTGGGGTGGCAGGGAAGAAGCCATTTCCAGTCTGTTTGCACCCTGACCCTGCAGGTCCCCTGGCAGAGGTGGTTAGCGCCCTCTTCACTTACTAGCCCCCTGCCTTAGGTCTTGCCCCAGAGAGTGGGGGGTTGCTCTGTCCCCTCCACACACTTGCCTGCTAAGCCACCTATCCCGCTCAGTTTGCTGAACCCCCCGCAGTCAGGTTCCCTGGGACCTGGTGCTTAGTGCTTCTTTTGGGTCTAACCCCTTCCTGCCTGCGCTGTAACCAGGGTTCAGGTTGGTGTCTAGCAGAAGCTCAGAGGTGGTAGGTGCCTTTCTACACTGTGCCGGCAGGAAGGGACAAGTTGCTTCTAGCCACAGGGGAACAGGGAAGGACAGAAGGGAAGTGACCTCTGGAAAAACATGGCCCAGAACCCCCACCTCCACCTTTCAGATAGAAGCAGCTCCTATTCCTTCCTTCCTGCACAGGGCTGAAAGGCTGCTCCATGCTCTGATGTGAACCCCAACAGAAATCTGGGGAGGGGCCTATGACCTTGAGTGTCCCCCACATACTGTCTTGAGAAGACAGAGCACCAAATACCAGGAGAAGCAGGCCTCTCATGGGGGCCCGGCCGGGCATGGAGAATAGAGAGCACTGGGTAAGGAGGGATGTTAATCTGAACATTTGTACTGCATAGTTCTGAGTGACTGCCATTGAACTCACTTGAGTACAAGTAATTTTACCAGGTCTCCTGAATTCAGCACAGGGAAATATGGTCACCCTCCTTACCAATACCAAGGGGTGGGAGGGTCTCCTCATCTAAGAAGACGATGAGGTAAGTAGTTTTGGGGCACTTCAGATGGATGGAACCAAGACATTCAGCAGAGTGGGTAAACTGGGAATACATGAGGAGGCCATAAAGCAGCTCTGTTTTGATGGCTCTTTGTGAATGATCAGAATACAGTGACAAGGCATAGAACACAGAATACAGTGATAAGGAGTAGCAAGCTACAGACACAGTAGAAACTGCATGAAGCAGATGAAAATGAAAAAGCAATTAAAAAACAGAAATGCAGGTGTTCACCCACTTAGATATTTTAAAGGTATTGAAAGATATATTTACACACACAATAAATTTGCAAGTTCACCATCAAGTGAATGCACTACAGCCCCAGAACTGCTAGTGTCTCCAGTTTTCTATTTATCCCCTTCCTTGCCTGTTTGGCATACACCCCTGTCATGCTGGCATTGCTACTTGAGAGACTCCCAAATTCAAGGCTGACCTTTCATCTTTTGTTCTTCTGTGAATATCTTGAGTTTCCACTAATAAATTTATATGTCCCCTAGTGGGAGGCCTTTGTTGTTTCCCACAATGTACAGAAAAGGACCACAGAGCCATTCTCTTTACCCTAAGCTAGAAGACACCCCACAAGAGGAGTTACAGTTGTGGAATCAGGAGAGGCTTCTTATACAGTGACAAACACCTTTTTACATGGTAGAAAAGTATATAAAACCATTAGGTCTGGTCATCTTGCAACAGTTCTGTAGCACTCTAGTGGCAAAAAAACAGTGAGATGTCTGACTTCAACAGCTAGTGGAGATTTCCCCTCTATACAGGGACCCAAAGGTGGCACAGAATAGCTACTGCAGCCCCCTACCCTTGTCCCCTCTCACCCTGGCACAGAAATCAGTGCCGGGGTATCTTTATGCTTTGGCTGCCAGAACAACTGCAGGGCCTGTAGGCAGCCAATGTAGGTTAGAGGAACCTCAAGGCACGAGGGAACCAGACTGGAACTGAACTACTCTCGAGTCACATAGAGGATTAGGAGGGCACAAATACCACCTTTGTATCTCCTTTAGTTTCCCTGAGCTGCCTTGACAGCTGCTTTGCCACAGCTCAGGATGTGGCCCTTTGATGCTAAGTTAATCTTCTCCTAATAGTAAATATGGGATTATGAGCTATTTTCTGTATTTACATGCCATTGAGACATCTCATTTCATAGAAACCTTGACCTTGAGATTTTTAGCCAGCAGAGCTGTCTGGGTTCTTGAAAAACCTTGCAATCTTTATATTCTAGAGAGGGCTTATAGTGCTTTTATAAATAAGCCCAGTAGCAATTAGATGCTGTATTTTTTTAAAACAGCAAAATTGGTTAAATATGAAAATCCTCCTTGGTGAATAAAAAAAGCTCCCTATAATATTATTCATCATCAGGCCTTAGTCCTATTTTCACATTCTATCACTCTGTGCACTAGACTCCCACATAAGTGTAAATGTACAGTAAGGGCCACTAAATATGCATTTGTAGCAATACATCACAAAAACGTACATGTAAACAACTTTGTGACGATTCATTGTTACTGACTGACAGCACATTTATCAGAATGTCTTGTGCCCTGGGTGTGGAGTGGTTTGCTGGAAAGCGATCCATTGGTCTGAGTATTGAGACATACTGAACCAGTGATTCTACAAATCTTGCTGTCTCCAGCACCTCCTCACTATCTTTACTAGAGACTAGTCAAAGCAACCACCATTGATCTAAAACCTCAGCCCTAACTTGAAAGTTCAGACAAAATCTAAACCACCCCAGTTCTGTTTTTAAGCCAGAAGGCCATGTTGTAAGATACTTAACTTAAACAATGATCATTCAGCTTATTTAGACTGCTTTGAAATCCCATCACAAATACATTTGCAAAGGGAGCAATTGTACAGTAGTAAAATCCCTACAGAAACACTAGTTTGGTAGAACAGTCAGGGTGTAAGCTCTATATGTGCAACAAAACAAAACATTCCAAAAAGCCCTAACAGTTTAATATTATATTTCAAAAGTACTGCAGCTAAGGACTGCTATAAATATGTCAGGGTGTTTAATAAGACTGAAACTACTAAATAAAGCTTTTGATGGGACCATGATGTATTTTCCTTGAAATAATTCAATCTAATGTGTATTTAATGCAAGACAAGTGTTGCCTATAGCTGTGATAAATAAATATGAAAAGATTAAAGGAGTATTCATTTGGAAAAGCTAACTGTTACTCTTTGTGCTTCAGAAAGGACTTCCTATTCTCATTAAAGAAAAACTAGTTGGAGTGAAAGACAGCCACTAGCTGTGCTTTTACCAAAAGACAAATGTAATTTCATGAACTCACTAAGGGTGTGTCTAGACTACATGGCTCTGTCGATGGAGCCATGTAGATGAGTATACTCGGCAAAGGGAAATGAAGCGGCAATTTAAATAATCGCCGCTTCATTTACATCAAATGACCGCCATGCTGTGCCGATCAGCTGTTTATCAGCACAACGTGGCAGTCTAGACAGGGATCTGCCGACCCCAGAACCCTTCGTCAGCAGATCCTTTATGCCTCGTGCCGTGTTGTGCCGACAAACAGCTGATCGGCACAGCGTGGTGGCCATTTTGATGTAAATGAAGTGGCGATTATTTAAATCACCGCTTCATTTCCCTTTGCCGAGTAAACTCATCTACATGGCTCCATCGATGGAGCCATGTAGTCTAGACACACCCGAAGGTATCCACCACACCTGTCTCTAGGCTGAAACTGAACAATTTCTGCTTAGTATTGTAGAAGACACAAATAAAAATGACCTGGTCTCAAGGTTCTTGCAATCTGAGGGCCAAATCATCCAAAGACACATCAAGGGGCATAAAAGTGCTGCCTAAATTGAGAAGTCCCATTAATAGTAAGGGAACTGTGATGGCATTCCCACTAGTAAGCATTAGATATCCATTCCTTAAAAACAGAAACAGATAAGACAAGATACAATGAGACCCAAAGGGGGGATTATTAATTTTGAATTTTAAATATTTTTTTAAATTGTCCCCGTCTCCCACATGGCTCTGTTCTTGGCTTCATTCTCTATATCTTATTTCTGGGTGATCTTATCCACTGTTACAGTTTTCACTACAAGACGGATGCTGTTGGCTCACAAATCTACCTTCCTCCATTGTCTGCATTTCTCCACCATACCACTCTGGATGGTATGGTTGCCAGCTCAACCTCAACAAGACAAAAGTAATTTCAGTATTTCCTTCTCACCAGTGCTGGTGAAGTCACTACCATCTTCACCTTCTCTCAGGAATTTTCAGAATCACATTTGTTTTTTTTCTTTCCTTCTCCCCAGATATTCTGAGTATCAACAAATATCCCTTCATGGGCAACATTCTGAATCCAATCTGCCATTTCTGCCTTGCAATCTCCTATTTGTTGGCCCATCCCTCTCATTACTCTCCTATTTCTTTTATATAGCTATATCTATATATCTATATAGATATACAATTTTTTTTTTAAATGAACAACACTGCCCAAAACTAACTCTAGGATTTTGTCTCTAATTAGGACATTAAGTTTTTAGCACATATTTTAACAATTATTTCCACTGTGTCTCACTGAAATATCTGTGTATTCTAAATGCATTTCATGAAAATGCATTGTAATTTGAATAGATACAGAATATTAATTTGCATATATGTATGTGCAAATTAATATTCTGTATCTATTCAAATTACAATGAATATACATATATATATATATATATATATATATATATATATACACACACACACATATGAAACAAACATTTTATAATCATAGCCTAGGTTGGAAATTATCATACAATAATTCATAATGTTCTAAGTGTGAATTATTATACCATAATTAAATATTGCATTTCTTATAGGTTCATTATATTGTACCTAAAAGGACAAAAAGAAAGTGTGTTTCAAAATTAACTGATAATTAAAAGCCCCAGCTCAGCTAAGGTATACTTTTCCAAGCCAGTCAGCCTGGAAATCCAGCAATATTATCTGTAGTTATTCTAAGACAGGAGCAAGAATAAGCTATCCTGGAGATGCCCAAATCAATCACTCAAAACCTTTACATTGAGGTTTCTGTCAGAAGCTAGGTAACAAACGTATGCAGTTGGGGAAAAGGAGGTTTAGGAGAATGCATGTAAACTAAGCTCCTATGTTCCATTAGGGTCTTTCCTAGAACTGTTCCACAGCAGCTCCCAAGGCTGGGTCTGAAATCCTCTGTAGTGGGTTCAAGAAGGGCAAGTTCTGGATAGTTTAGAGGCCATATATAAACAGTATATATAGATGCTAGGTTTTGGGGAAGGAATGTGTTGCATGAAATTCTCCCCCATATCTGTTCCAGGGGAAAGGAATAAAAGTAGAGTCTTCTTGAAGCCCTGGGTGCCTTTCCCCCTCCCCCTTAAAAAGGTAGAAACAGGAGCAATCGTAAATCTGATAGACATTCTTGTCCTTCATGCTGAGGCCTGAAATAGCTATCAAACAAGGAAGAATCTAATTTTTCCCTGAGGATGCTCCAGTCCCTGAGCACCCACAGAGTCGGCACCTATGGTAAACACCATTATATTCTGGTTTATAAAATTTACCGTTTGGTAGCAAATGTCCAGCTAACCTTAGACTATAAACAATAAAGTATGGAAATAAGTGATTAAATATTACACCCACCCACCATGGTTCTCCTACATCATCTTCCACCTAAACACCTTACAAATACTAATGAATTAATCCTCACAACACTTCCCATGAGATAAGAAAGGGCAGATTTAGGTATCTTGTCACTCACAGTTTATGCCACTTATCTCTGAAGTAGAACAGAGTTTAAGTATTGAACAATTTAGGGCAGGAAGACAATATTATATCCAACAGAAACAGAATTGAACTGCTGGAGGATAGAAAGTGGGAAGATAAGTATCCTGTTTCAATTTGCCCAGGACAGAGGAGTTAACAGTCTTGTTTTTAAGAAAAGTGCAGTTGGGGTCTTCACTCACCTATATTAAGGCCGTGGTTTTACAGCATATCCAAAAGGTAACAACACTTACCGCAACACTATCACCATACCACAGCATTGATTCAATAAACAATGAAAACTATTTGTGGTGAAAAGCTACCACTTTAAATTATAAGGGGGGTTTCCTGATCCTGCTTGTAGACTAAAGGGCACTGAGGGAATCCATAGAATTGGACTTATCTTGGTCCCAGTCTACAAAGAACTGGTCTAGAGTAAGGTGGGTTGTGTTGTGCCTCTCTTCTTTGGAGTGCAGCCTATGAAGTCTCCATGTTTGGATTCTTGTGTTAGGGTTCTCAACATTGAGCAATAAAGCAGCATTACATGGCAACCTTCCAGCAAGAATGTTTTTTTATCTAACTTCTCCATTTGTATATGCCATGACTGTAACACTACTGCATCACAAACATCACTTTCTGCACTACTTAAGTGTTCCTCAGAGCTCTTCCATTCAATCACTGGCCCAGCCCAAGTCTGTTCCAGTTGCGAGATCTGGTGGGAATCACAGCACACAGGTGACATGATGGAGGCAGATAGCCATAAACTCTGAAAAATTATCTGTCCCTTGTGATTTTACCAAAGATTTGTTACAAGTAGTTAATTCCTCTTTCATAACTCACTGCTGGGGCCCTTTTGAACTAAATATATTAGCAGCATGTGGTTTTATGTTGTTGCACATTTATCAGCTAGGAAGTGGGCCAAGCCCATCTGAATTTTAATTTCACAGGCATTTCTTGCAGATTTTTTTTACACCTCCTCTCCCTGGATAGAGTTCTGGTTTGTTTTGCATTAATAAAGAGTATTCCACTTTGGGCAGGATTTTGAAACCAGTTCCCAGAGGTAAGAGACTGGAGCTATGGACCACTGCAGGAAACCATGTTTCTCACATAAGACATGCAGATCCCTGTAGATGGATGAGGGCTTAGTTTGTCTGGTTCACATTCATACTACTAAGAAGGTTTAGTAGTAGCCCTGCAGTGCCCTGTATCAGATTAACCAGATATTGCCAGGGCTAATATTTTGCGGATTCTTCAAGCTCAGACATTTCTTACTAGGTTTATTTTTACTATCCCCAATGTAGTATATAAAAAGGTGAAGAAGAGTTAAAGACTAGACCACCTGAAAAGCACCTGCTACAATTTGTGTGGTGCTGCTGTTTGTACTATTATACCTTCAAATAAACACCAGCACCAAAAAGCACATTGTGAAACTTTATTGCCACTGGGTAATGGATGTAGTTGTACAGTAATGCTCAAAACACTGTGGGATACCTAAACTAAGCTTTATTCAGAAGGTGTCTAGAATTTTAGGAGCGTCTTTCTTTGATCTCCTTAAGTTATCTAGATTCCATTTAAACAAAAATAAATTTTAATTCAAACCCGTCTACAAAGCACAAGCCTATGAATTAAAAAACAAAACATCACAGAAAATTTCATATAACTATAAGAATAATTTTAAAAAATCACATATGAAATGCCCTCCACCAAGGCACAATACTTGTATAATGCATGCTCAGGGAATCAATTTGTATCACCATATGTATTCAGGAAAAGGAAGCAATATATGGTTAATGACAAATACTGGTTCTTGGCTAACCAAGCTGGAGAGTTTCCCCCCATAATAAACACCTCAATCAAACACTGCATGAATCACCTTGCAGTCAGGTGGATCAATATTGTCTACATATAGGCAATGATAGTGCTACAAGGTCACCCCAGCTGCAAGAAGGCAGGTGGGTGAGTGTTTATGGCTTCTGTTCTGACCTATTCTTGTGTGCTGGATCAAAGCACTGCAGTTAGTTTGAGCAAATCCAAATGCTTTGTTCCTAGGTGCTAAGAAGGGGAAAAATAACTCATTCACTAAAGAAACAGATTCACTGAATCAACACAAGTGCAATTCTATGCCCTACCCAAAACTGGACAAGAACGCATGCTAATGAGATGTATATAAAATATTTGCCAAACATGAATGTTTTAATTTTTAAAAGTAATTCAGATCAGTTATTCACAAATACTGTATCTATCGCATGCCTGTGTATACTTCATTTTTTATTAATAAACCATGATAAATCTTGCAACACTCTCTGCATTCTTGTAAATGGGTTGTTTTCAGAATAAGAAAAGAAAAGGGTCTGACTTCTCAAAACTGGACGCATGGTGCATGATTTGTGTTTCTCCATTACGACAGTGGCCCCTTTACCAAGAGGTGTGCGCTGCAGCCATGATACATCTGCTGACCGATTTCCTAACCAGGATGGAAAGGGATGGCTCATTGGTGGGAGCACTAGTCTGTTTTCTGGGGGAGGGCAAATACATTTAAGACCGATGTGCTCAGGCCCACTGACGAGGAGCAGGGGGACAGAAGAGGGGGCTACTGCCCTAGGGCCCGGCAATTCTAAAGAGCAGAGGTTCCTGGATGTCACCCCTGTACTGCAGCAGTGGTGGCACCTGGAGCCCTGGGCCCTTTAAATCACTGTGCAGTGTGCTCTGGGCAGCTCTAAGGCACTGTGCTCCAACAGTGCTGAGAGCAGTGTGTGTGTGTGTGGGGGGGTGGCATAGTGCGCTCACTGCCCCTTCTGCCCGAGGCCATGCCCCTTCCAGGATCACAGAGCTGGGTGCCCCACCATCTTGCCCAGGGGCCCAGCGTGACTGTCAGCTCCCCTGCACGTGCTCAGATAATAGGGCCATATATGTCTCTAAATTAGAGAGACTGGCTGACAGGATGCCACATCCAAGATCAGCCCTCATAATGAATGGCCTGGAAGCCATACAAATTGACCTGGAGAAAAAAAAAGTGAGGCTTCTTTCTCCTGTCTTGCCTGAAAACACATCTGCTGAAGACTCACCTGGAACTTTCTCCATTACAATGGAGCGTCAGTGGCAATAGCTGATTAACTACCTCCGCTGGGAGACCTGCCAAGCACACAGTGCAGCTGCACGGTTCCCTAACCTGGGAAATAATGCCAGAGTGTAGCAGGCTCTTTAAGACGGCTCCAGTTTTGAAGGACAAACCCAGCATCCCAGATATTTTTAGTGAACACCGGCATTTTTTCCAGGTGAGAAATGCATGCAGAAGAACAAAAATAAAACCATCGGATGAATTTACAGCTGTCAAGCTGAGCTGTGTGAAATACAAATAGCATAAATGGTGAAAAGTAAATTAGGTATCAACATTTCTCTCCGCTTGATTGCTTCAGGAGTGGAACTTTACAGACGGAAAGTGCTACCTGTCCGATATAAGAGCTAAACATTATCATGTTGTTTACAGCAATTAAGCTAGTGTGACATGGAGGGGAGCCTCCTTTTGAAAGCTTTCTCCGGCAAGCACCACTTTTTCTAACCTACCACTCAAATAAAAATAGCCTCCAGAAACGTGCCAGTAGGGGAAGGAGTTTCAGAAAAGGAAGAGTGGCCAAAAGGTCTGAGCTTTATACAGCATATACCAGGAGATACCCATTAAGTTCTTCTCATGCTTCTTGACTGGTAAGAAAGTCCTCCAAATTTATGTTGAAAAAACCAAAAACTTCCAGTTCCAATGGTGAAGGGAGAAAAAAGTGTCCAGGTCAAAAGTGGCCAATGAGGAAGTTGTGTGTATTATATCACACACACACACACACACACACACACACACACACGCACACACACAGCATCTCAGTTTACCTGCTTGATATCATCTTGCCTGGCTACATAGAATATAATCAAAGGAGGCAGTTAGAGGCGGGAGGCAGAAGAGGAAATGAAACAATGACAGAGACAAAACTCCCTTAGAAAACAATGGAAGGAAGGCCTGTTTTCACCTAGGCCTGTTTTCATCCAGGATGGCAAATTCTCCATAGACCATTTGTACCATTTTAAGTTAGATAGTCCTGTCTCCCAAGGTTTGTCCCCTGTCCCATACGGATATAAAACCAGGTGTGGTTTGCTCTAGTTTCATGCCATTTTGAAGAGAGTGTTGCTCTGCCTGGGGAAGCATGTGTCACATTGGCACAGCAGGGTCATGCAGGCTGGGGCAGGACCATACCATTCCCAGACCGGAATTTCTAGTGTTCTGTGGATGCATCAATGGTCACCCCACTTGATCACTGGAGTTAAGAGGATACTCATACCTTAAAGATATTGGCCTAGGGCAGGACTACTCATCACACGGCCCATTTGTTTGCAGCCCACGGTGCAGTTTGGGTTTATGTGGGGCTCAACATGCAGCCCGCAGGCGGGATCCTTTGAACAGGGCCTCCACTGGGAACACGCTACACAACGGCGAGGCATCTCCCAGGCAGGGTGAGCATTGAAAGACGCAAGCGGACAGGCTGGCTGGAACAGATCGGTACGGGGGTGTCGGCACTTCTAGCCCCTGGGGAGGAGGTGCTGCGAGCACCCAGGCATTGTGGGAAGTGCTGGCTGCTTAGCCTTGTGGGCAGAGCCTGAGAGGTGCTGACTGGCTTACACTAGCCACATTTGGGTCTGGCGCCGCAGCGGGGCAGCCCTGCCTCCATCCCGCATGAAGTGACAGACTCCCGCGTGGGGATGTCAGCCCTTTCTGGGAATCCAGAACGGGGCTTCCAGGCATCTGTCCTTTTTTTGCCTCTTGCATCCGGCCTGACTTGCCCAGCTCCCTGCCTGCCGCAGGTTAGAGCACTCTGGCTTGGAAACTTTTCTTTTTACAGTAAAATCACTCCAAGAAACAGACAACCTGAAGCTTCAAGCTAAACACCCTAAACACTGGTATACAATTTTCTTTTTAATAAGAAGCATTAAAAATGGCAACAAGGAAGAGATGCTTGTTGGATGAACACAGGATTTTCAACCCTGTTTGAGAGATGGAATTTGCTTTTGCAGAGATAAATGGAAATGGAGATAAGTGTGAAAGACACTATTTGCATATATTTGCATATACATTTGCAACCACACCTAAGTTGCGACCCTCAGCATGTGCTGTGAGTATCATTGTGGCCCCTGGGGCTTCCAAAGTTGAGTTGCCCTGGCCTAGGGTCTTCAGTGTGTTGTCAGCAGCTGCCATGGGTGGGAGTGGGAGGACAATGCTGACAAGAATGCACTAAGGTGGAGACACAAACTGTAGGAAGCAGGCTGTTTCTCCCAGCTCAGAGATGGAGATAACTGTGCTGAATGGAAATTATTCAAATTTGCAAGGAAAGAGTAAGGTGAAGGGAAGCATTTATCTAGGCCTTTGCCTTTTGTACAATATGCTTCGTGTGCCATGTACCTTTGGGTGAATAAATAATGCTTGATTTGAAAAGGCTGGTTGACTCACTCGCTGCCTCAAGCTCCCAGAGAAAAGGATTTACAGATTGCAAATGCTGTTGGACCCGTCTCAGAGGGGTTCAACTGCATGAGCTTACCCTGGAGAAAGGCCTTGAAGGAACCTAGGCCTGCCACCTGTGAGGTATACACAAGAAGGACAAAAAAATCATGCAAGCAGCTTGCCTTGTAACTGTGACAGCTGAGCTAGGCTGGTCAGTCTTGCAGTAATAAAAATTGACCAGATACCAAAGTGAGGCTATGATGAAATATAAAAACCCCAATCCCATCAAGATAACTGTCCCCCTGTGGGCAGAGAGTTAATATACAGAGGAGATGTAGAGAGTCAAACAGGCTTGAGTAAAAATTACTAAACATCTTCACTAAACAAGTAGTGACTTTGGGTGCCTTTGTTTTATGGCATTCAAATTTCAGATAACCCAAAGAAGCCTAGTTCTAAGCACACTCACTCTGAAAGAAGGCTCAAGCTGTGTACGCAAAATGTTGAGGCATTCAAACACTACTCAGCACAGAAGATTTAGACCCTAATATCTCTCTGTCAGACACATCATGTGGATGGTATATACTGAGTGCTTTAGTAGGAAACAGAGGCACTGTTTCCTTACATCATCAGTGAGGAAGGACTTAGCAGACACTACTAGTTAATTGACCAGTAAGTTAAGATTTTTCTACCTGCATTTCGGCAAAGTTACTACTTTGTCCTGTGGTAAAGTTAAACTGTGGTTATGATTTGACTAGTAACTATGTAAAATTGCATCTTTTTATACAACATTTAGGCTCCTCATGCATCTTTGAATGACATCTGCCTTTTTAACAGATAAAAAGCAAGTTTCCATTAGTTATCACAGAGAGGTAATATAGCTATGGAAGAACATGCTAGACTCTAATCTGCTTCATCCATCAAAGCTGTCAGCTAGTTCCAACCAAAAAAATGTTTATTAGCATGCAATCCTGAAAATTCCCTGTTTGATTTACAAACCCTAGGTTGAGTTTTCAGGGCTTGTGGTTAGCAGAGCCACCTGAGTTGTGAACTGAGGAAAATGGATAAATTGTCAACAAAAAACCCTCCATGATGTCCTTTTAGTCAATTTCCCAAATATTACTACATTTTAAAAAGAATTTGTATAGTCGTCCAGGGCAGAGAAAAAGCTTACCTTTACTAACTGCTATTCTTCATGACAATAACCAATAGGAGTCTCCCAGGAAGAGGAGTATACCCTAAGGTGAACCTATACTAAATAAACGGCTGTACTGAGACATATGTTGAACTGTAAAGGGTTACAGTGCAGTCACTATACTCCAAACTTCCAGCTCTACCATGGCTGTCGGGTTTTGCCCCTAGGATTATGTTTAAAATAGGTTGCTACCATGTTGGATTACATTTAACATGTTGAGTTTAAATTCCATGAAAGAACTTGACGGGAAATTTACCCATTGAAGTAAATACTAGGCAGAGTGAATTGGGAAAAATTATGGCTTATTACTATTTATTAATATTAGGGAAGTGCTTTGATGCCTGTCACATGGCAAGCACTCACCGCCCACAGCACCCCCTACTGGCCACCCAGGGAATTAACTCTTCAGTCTTGGAGCGCCCCCTTCCGGACAGTATCTTGCCTGCTGTTACCTTTTATCCTCTACCACTTTGTGTTAGGACCCACGTCCCTCCCAGACTGTGGTGTCCTCCCTTCTGAGTACTGTCCTTCTGCAGTGCATCCACACCCTGGGGTCCTCCTCCTTAGGGAACCCCCAATCCTCTATACCCACCTTGCCTCACTGCCAGTCATCATCTAACCCCTTACCTCAGGGGCGAACTGCAGTCTGAAAAGGCCACTCATCATAGGCAGGGGGTGTGGACCTGCTGCCTTCTCTGGCCCTGGCAGCCTCCCTGCAGCTCAGACGCTCAGGCCCTGAGAGCAAGGCTTCAGCCTCGGAGTTTGCCTGGCCAGAGTTCCCCAGCCCTGCTGTGTGCCAGGAAGCCTCTAGCTTCCCTGACAGTTAGATCCCTCCTGCTTCATAGCTGGAGCAAAAGTGAGCGAAATTTCTTCCTCTCCAGAACCCTTTATTTATACAGCCCTGAGCTGGGCCCTAATGGGCTGCTATTTGCAGCTGCTGCTGGCTCCATAGCCCCAGACATTTCCCAAGGTTGCATTTAACCCTTCTTTAGCCAGTGCAGGGCAGACGCTCCGTCACAAGGCCCTAACTAGGATACAGGGTCCCACTGTGTAAGGTAGTGTATATACATGTGATGAAAAGATTTCCCCTCACTCAAAAAAGACGGTGGTGACTGTTCTGTGTGTCCAGCAAAAATAATACCCACAGTAGTTGAGAGAACTGGCTTACAGGTTGAGAAATCTTTGGTCCTTTTTTGGGTCTATTTTTTAGAATTTAGTACTTGTGAAAGTGTTTCACAAACCTAGAAACTGACTCTGTGCAGCCACAAAACACGTACAATATGAGCAATAACAGCAGTGATAATTTCCTCTTGCTTCCCCACTGGTGTTTCTGAATCATAGGTAGGGTTCCCTGTTTGTCATGGAGATTGTGGAAATCCCAAATTCTGTGACTTTCCACAACCTCCTTGACTTCTGTAGTGGCCAATGGCCCCGAAATCAGGGGCTCAGATAGCCTCAGGGCCAGCCACACCAGCCATTGCTCAAGTGAGCCCTGGGGCAGCTGCACCAGCCACTACTTGGGCTGCTGTCCCTTGCACCAAGCAGCGGCAGGAGTCACTGGCCCTGGGAACTGCTGGAGCAGCAGTCCCTGGGCAGCTAGGGCAGATGCCCCTGCACTGCTTCTCTCCTCTCATACCTCCTGTTCCTCACAGACTCATTCCTACTGTTTGTTAATTCCCTCTTTTCCTTAGATCTTCCTAATCTCACTTTGACTTCTCTTACCTTCTCTTTCTGAGAGTCTGGGCACATCATATTTTCCTAGGAATATGAGGTGCAGACCATCTGGGAAAGGAGAAAGCAACACAGTGTGAAGGGGAACAGACAGATTATAGGAGTGTTCTGCAGATGCTGATCTCCTCTTATACATACCTTGGCCTTTGGGTAGAAATTAATTAAGAAAATCTGTCATATAATTATTAAACCATGTATTAATTAATATTATTATTATTAAATACATTTATTAAACCAGTTATTTAGCAGTTTCTCCTCTCTTGGTGTTCACACCTCCACATCAGCTTCTAGAAGTGGGCCACATCCTCCCTGACTGAATTGACCTTATTATCTCTGGCCTTCCTCTTGATTGGTGCTCCCTTCTTTTCATGTGCCTGTATTTTTCTGGAATTTCTGCTACATGCATCTAATGAAGTGGGTCTTTGCCCACGAAAGCTTATGCTCCAATATATCTGTTAATCTATAAGGTGCCACAGGACTTCTCATTGTTTATTCAGATTCAGACTAACACGGCTACCCCTCTGATACTTTAAACCATATTATGTAATGCAAGCACATTTGTAATTTACACTCTATCTAATCACATCTGTTCCTGCTTTTTGTCATAGAAAATGACAAAAGATCCAGGTAGCTTTACCAATTGTCGATTGATTTATTCAATATAATATTAATATTATAGTATTTTCTTCACTACAGTTTAACGCTTTGGGCAGGGGACTGGGCTCGATGACCTCCTGAGGTCTCTTACAGCCCTAGGATTCTATGATTCTAAAGTTTCCTGCTTTAAGACAGTAGGCACAGGAATATGAGAAAAGACAAAATGTAGTATAGACATGAGTGTGCACTCACTGCTGCTTCCATCATATATATTGTCCAGATAATAGACCCTGAGGCACATGCGTTTCCTTTGTGTATGTATGTCCTGCAGTTCTTTGTGACTTATGTCAAAGGTCACATTTTACTAATGAAAACCATTCTGCGTCTGAGGCAGAATAAAAAAGGTTTAAAATTAGCTTTGATGTTCTATAACCCACATTTTCACTATTAAATTTAAATGATGGCAACTCAACCATTGTACACAAAGCCCAATCCTGCTCCCCTTAAAATTAGTGGGAGTTTTCCCTTGACTTAAAGGGGGCTTGGATCAGAGCCAAAGGGCTCATCTACATTCACAGTTGGACCAAGTTAGCTTAAAGGTTTAGTTTTTAAATTCACTTCATTAAACTAAAACAAGATGTAGTGTGGAGAGACATCTTCTGCCACGGAGCAGCCTGTCTGCAGAGGGCCCGGGCTTGTTGAGGACAAGAGGCTGCTCTGTGGGATGCCAGAGCTGGGATGACAGGGGTTGCTGCTGCCCCGTTCTGCTGCTTCTGTATCAAAGGCCGCAGTGCGGAGTGACAGGCTGGAACTGGGAGTGGGGCTAATACAGAGACATCAGTGCAGGGTGGCAGGGGACTCCCTGGGAGTGGGGCCAGGAGTGCACTAGTTTCCGGCCATGCCCCTGAGGGGCCATTGAATAATCGTGTAATCGCTAAGAACTATTGTGGTTACATGATTACTAAATTAAATTATTTCTAACATCCCTATACAGTACTGTGTTAAATGTAAACTTCTAATAAAAGAAGGGAAAGCAGCATTTTCTTCTGTAAATTTCAAAGTTGTATTAAGTCAATGTTCAGTTGTAAACTTTTAAAAGAACAACCATAACCTTTTGTTCAGTGTAATGATCTTTTCAGAGTAACAACCTCCATTCCGGAGGCATTCTTAACTCTGAGGTTACACTATAAATGTATCCACAAAGGGATGAATCCATGGACGGCTGGTACGTTAGACAGGGGAAGGCACAGCCTTCCCAGACCTCCATCCTGGCCCTGCCCATACTCTGCCTCCAGAACACCTGCTGTAGGCATTCTGGGCATGGAGTGTTGCTGCCCCCAGCACCTGCCCTCCCCATGCTCCTGGCCGGGGAGGCTGGGCATGTGTACCGTCTGCCCTCCTTGTGCTCCAGGCTGGGGAGGTTGGGGCGTGCACACCCACCTGCCCTCCTCCCCTCCCCATGGTGGTGGGAGGCACACAGTGCACTGCCCAAGCTCCCCATCGTGGGGGGCGGGGAGGCGGCTTGGCTCCCAAGGGAGATGGGACCTCACAGGAAGGGACGGAGCTCGGGTGGGGGAGGGCTGGGGTTTTGCCTTCCCCAGCCCTACTCTTACTGACCACCCATGGATGTATCCACAGAGGATTTTCCACTGGTTTAACTAAAACAATGTAGTTTAACCAATGCAAGTGTGTGCAAACATAGTATATGTAAAGCTGTCATGGTCCAGCAAGCTAAAGGCACTAGTCTGTATATGAGAAGCTGTAGTTTTGTTTCTCAGAGTGGTGATTATGTATTGTAACTACAGTAATTATTAGCAAATTCTAGGATGTCACAAGGCTAATTTTAGTACAGAGCACTTGATTTTCACAGCAGCAGCTGTCCACTGAGAGAAGGGGAAAAACAATGCAAAGGGATGAGATTCAAAGTACCATGGAACCTGGTTCATCTTCAAAGAGGAACTCGTTAAGTGAGTGACTATCAGCTTGAATAGCTGTATAATTTCAAACCTGATAAATGCCAACAGTCAGTAATGTCAGTAGAAAATCAGCTTGAGAATAGGACTACAGAACTAACATCTTCAGGTATCTGGCTCACCACAGTGGACCTTCAGCAACAAAAGTCAAGCACACGAGGAAAGGAAGTCTATAATCTTATCAATGTCCATTTAACTTTTAGTGACTAATATTCAAAAAAGACAGAAACATCAAACTCAGTGCAAAAATACTTAAGCATCATCAAACCTAATTTATGTGCACAATTACAAGGGCACATGCAAATTATACAGTAATATATGCACAAATCACATACATTGGTCAATTGGATGTCTAACTTGCCAACTATGCACACAAAATGCCCAGCCTAAACATATTTACTATATATACACATGCATTTGGTATCAGGTTTCTGCCTGCCCTTTCAAAAAGTAGGAACAGGATTTTCAAATCTGGATTCCTAAAATCAAGATGTAGCCACATGCTGCATCTTGAGACCTCCAGTAGAGAAAGCCTTGGTCTAGACTCTTAGCCCTGGTCTACACTAGGGAGTTTTTTTGAAATAAATCCCCTTATTTCAAAATAACAAGCAGAGTGTCAACACTACCAAGCGCATTATTGCAAAATAAGGGCCTGGTTATTTCAAAATAATAACTCCTGCTTTCCACAAGGAATAACACTTATTTCAAAACAGTTATTTTGAATTAGCAGTAGCGTGGACACTCCACTGCTGCTATTTCAAAATAACTCCTACCCAGAGTCATTTAAAGTAATTACTCGCCGGTGCTTCGTGGGGCTCTAAGTCGAGGTAGTGTGTCCACATTAATGGAGCCTGCCTCGGACTAATTTTGAGACTTCCCTGTAGTGTGGACATGCTATTTTGAAATAGTTATGTCGGGAGTTATTATTTCAAAATAAGATATTTCTAAATAATTTCCTAGCTTAGACATGCCCTTAAGGTGCTTTCCAGCATTGATCAGGCTATTATTGCATTTGCTGCTTGCATCTTTAACAGGACAAGGGATGAGCCCTTTAAAAGCAGTATTTTAAAACCAAATAAAAAAATTAAAAAACAAACAGTACTGAATAGGGAATATCTAGCTCAATTGCGGCTTCTGTTATGATGCTTGTGGATTAGCAAATGTGCTTTAAGTACTTTGAAGCTTCAAAAACATTCATAAATATATCATTGCTATTAGTTACCAACACAAAGAAGCCCAATGTTACAGTTGATTATCAGGGACATTGACAAAATTTGTCAAGACTGCTGCTTCTCCCTGTCTCATTGAAGCAGACAAATATATCATTTTGTCCCCAGCTGACTTTTAGCTTCTATAAAGCAAACTCAGAAACTCACTAACTGGACTGAATTAGTACAATTGTTCAGGAGCTAGATGCTTGATCTGTTCAGTGGTCTGATGATTTATTTTGCCATCAGTCACTGCATGTCTTTGTTTTTGGTCATCCTTTTCTCATATAAATAACCCTTTTGTCTACCATCTAGCATCAGAAAGCCCATGTGATGCTAAGGACTATTTTACCACATTCATACCCTTCTCCTCTACAGTGACTTCATACTAATAATAGTGCATTGTTTGTATGAGATGATATAATTGATACAATGTGACTATAGCATAGTACTCGTTTCTGTTTCTTCAGATACAGACAACTTGGCTTCCATGTTTATTATTTTGAATCATTAAAAAGTCAGTACAATTCATTAGTATAATCAGTTTTTTTTAACACAATTTAGCTAGTCAGCTGAAATTCTTTATGGGAGAAGATGTGTTGAGGTTTTTAGTAAGGTTACTGATTCTGATGCCTTAACATGTTTTCAGTCTTTGACTGCCAAACTAGGAAGTATTTTGGGGTACAGGTTTTGTGGAATTATCTATCACATATTTGCCTTCTGTTCCACCTCCCAGTTCTGTTCCACCTCTTCCAGCTCTATACTTCTTTCACATTCTCCCTCCCTTTTTTCTATTCCCCTCTGCCAAAGCCATTATCAATGTCAGGGATTAGGGCATGCAGCTGAGCTTCAAACTGGCTAGCTCCCTCTCCCTTGCAACTGAATCACAGTTGGCTAGCAGCTGAAGCACCTGATTGGCCAGACTGCCCGACTGACTGGAGGAACACACAGGCATACTCTCTTAAGTACAGTCAGCAAGATTAAGCCCACAGCTGCTCAAAGCATTCAGCCACAGCTGCGTTAGGCCCTGCACCTGCTTGTTCCCAGCTCTGTTCCAGCTTCAGACTAGCCTTGCCCCTGCCTTGTGTCACTCCAGGTTACCTGGCTCTGACCCTCAATTCCAAATCCTGGCTTTGACTCTGGCCTCTAACTCAACTCTGACCTTGGATTCCTATGTATGGCTACCCATTCCTGCTCCAACCACTATGCATGACTTCTGTTCTGTCACTAGGCAAGGCATGACCACCCTTGTCCTGGTCTCTGACAGTTTGAGAAGCCCCAAAACAAAAGGAGGTAGCTTCTCCTTCCACAACGGATCCTACAAAAGTTAACATCTCCTTGTTGGGGTTGGTAGATGCCTTGCTGAATTTACAAAGCCAGGTTAGCATGCTGCAAGAGCATAACTCTGACTTACAGACTCAAACCTTGCCCCAGGTTCATAGAGAACCAAAGATTCCTTTACAAGACAAATTTGAAGGGGACTGCAAAAAGTTCCATGGTTTCCTGAACAAGTGGCAGCTTCTGTTCCTGTTATGTCCACAAATTTACCCCATGGATTTGTCCAGGATGGGGCTCATCTTCAGTTTGCTAACTGGAGACTTGCCGATCTCACCAGGTAGGGGACAGTGTGGCGGGGCATGCTAGAAGCACTAGGCTGGGATTAGGGGCAGAGGTGGGAGGAAAGTGCAGGGGTTAGGATAAAGGGGGCACTGTGCAGGGGCTAGAGGCAAAGGGGGCACATGATGAGGGTGCAGGGGTCGGGGAGCCCATGGGTGCCAGGGAAAATGAGTGATGCTATGCCCACAAGGGTCAGGGCCTCAACACACAAAGTTCGCCCAGGGTGCCATTTTCCCTAAAGCCGGCCCTGCATGGCAGACTGAGGTCCACAGTTGATGGAGTGCATTCCTCCAGTTTCTTACCATGGAATCCTTTCCTTCAGCCCAACAGACAGATGGAACAGTTAACTAGACTTTGGAGCAAAACCTCAGCTGCTTCTTAAATTATCACCAGAATAACGGGGTTCCCTTGCTAGAGCACACAGAGTGGGCTTATAAAAATTCCACTTAGATCTTTACTAAGCAAATCCTGTGTTATCCCTTGTATGGATTCCATCCTTGCTTCCATTCAGCCACATCCATTGGCTCCCCAGTACTTACAACAGCAGAGCTGGTCACTTGTCTGCACAAAATATAACAAGAGCTCTGAGAGCACCTAAGAGCCAAAAAGGAAACCTACAACTGTTATGCCAAGCAGGGATGCCAGGACATTCCCAGCCTTGCCATGAGAGACAAAGCCTTGTGTCCACCTACAACTTTAAGTCTACTCTCCTATGAGCTACCCAGGATAATTGATACATTGGCATCTTCATGAACACAGAACAGTTCAAGCTGGGGACATTCAAACTACAGCTTCTCTTGATTCCTTCCTTCCCTTGATTCATACCATGTGCCAGGCCTCATTTCTCAAGTCTTATACAGAGAATCCATTCCCAGTATGCTCTAATACCCCACCTTTGTCCATATTTGTCCAGAGACAAGAAAAGTAGGTAGTCTGAGGAAATCCTTGATTCCATGTGAGTCTGAAGGAAATTCCAATACCTACTCTTTTGCCATCAATGCTGGAAATCAACAGAGACTATTCACGCACTTGTTATGCTGTGAACTTTTCACTGGTCCCATGCCAAAAACCTGGGCTATGTCTACACTCACGGCTTCTTGCGCTAGTAATATGCAAATGAGGCTAAGCGTGGAATATAGCCGAGCCTCATTTGCATACCTAATGAGCCACCATTTTTTTTTCAGAAGAGGCTCTTGCGCAAGAAGGAGCGTCTACACTACCCCTTCTTGCGCAAGAAAAACCCTCTTGCGCAATGACGTTACACCTATTACTTTTCAGGAAGAATGTCATTGCGCAAGAGGGTTTTTCTTGCGCAAGAAGGGGCAGTGTAGACGCTCCTTCTTGCGCAAGAGCCTCTTCTGAAAAAAATGGTGGCTCATTAGGTATGCAAATGAGGCTCAGCGATATTCCACGCTTAGCCTCATTTGCATATTACTCACGCAAGAAGCCGCGAGTGTAGACATAGCCCTGGTTCCAACAGCCCCAGAAGGAGCCCTTGAAAAGATGTGTGGGGTGGTAACTCTCAGGAACCAGGGCTTGCAGTTGTGTTTCAGGGTTTGTCTACACTTAGAAGTTTAAAGTGCAGCTATGGAGAGATCTCTCCCAGCACTCTATGTAAACCACTTCCGTGAGGGGAGTAGTTAACAGTGCTGGGAGTATTAGTGTTTTACAGCACTGTAACTTTCTGCGCTTGGGGCGGGGCGGTGTTTCACACCCCCTGAACCAGAAAGTTATAGAGCTGTAGAGTACAGTGTAGACAGTGCACTGCAGCGGAATAACCTGATTGGCCAGACTGCCTGACTGGCTGGAGGAACAAATAGGCATGTCCCCTTAAGCACAGCAGCAGCGTTAGACCAATGGCTGCTCAAAGCATTCACACACTGCTCCTGCCCCTGCTTTGTTCCTCATCTTGCACCAGTGCTGCTCCTGCCCTGGATGCATCCTGGCCTCTCTCACTCTAGGTAACATGGCTCTGGCCCTTGATTCCAGTGCCTGATGTCTGCCTTCGGCTTTGACCCTTGGTTCTGGCCTCTGACTCCGGCTCTGACCCTGGCATCCTATTCCTGGTTACTGATTCTGGCTTCAACCGCTCATTCTGACATCTGCTCCACACACGAGGCAGGACACCCCCCGTATTCTGGCCTCTGACAATCAACTGAAGAACAGTTATCTGTCCTGCACATGCAGATGATCACAATCTCATGTGGCAAGTCTGCTCCCTCCAAGGGCCGTAATTGGCTGTAGCTAGAATTCTTTTCTTTTCAGCTGCTATATCTCTGACAGGCAATCATCAGGCTAGAAGATCTGCTTTTAGTGGGCAATAAGGGAAAAAATTATACGAAAGGGCAGCTGGGATGGAAGCAGAAGAAGGAAAAGCTGGAGTTGTAGAGAGAGTGCTGCTTGCACAGCACAGCATCTGGTGTTCAGTGCTCATGAAAACTGTGGGTCATAAGAAATGCATTGGAGGGGAGGGGAGAGGAGAGAGGGAGAGTGCAGTGCATGCCACCCAGATGTTGTAAACCTGTGATGTACAGCTGTGGAACAGTATATCTAGTATCATTGTGAACACTTTTTTTTTTTAAAAGGTCCAATTTACAGTCATTGGTGGTAAGCTTACTATGCAGAATAAAAGCTGATTGGCAGCACATATGGATATTGTTTATTGAAAGCAGGAGCTGGCTTTTGAAAGATCAAATGAAGAAGCAAGTTGGGTTTTATTAAATTAATCCATAAATTAGCAAGACCACTTTTCATCAGACTTTTACAATTCAATTCTCCATAGTTAAATAGTCTCCACAGATGCATGTTTTGGGGTCACATGATAGCTATGGCTTATGATGAATTTTGTCAAAGCTTCCAGAAGTTTCTTGTTCCCCCACAATCACTTAGACACCTATTATGAATCACCAGAAGGGGTGTTCTATTGAACATAGCTATCAGCGTGTCTCCCCTTCCTCATTTCTAGAACTAAAATAAATAGGAGAGAAGGGAGCGGGGGGAGAGGGGAGGAAAAAAATGGGACGGGGGGAACAAGAAGAGGCAGTGGGTATAAAAATATCAAGGGGAAAGCCGAGCTGGAATGTAACAGGAAAAACAAATAGCCTATAAGCACCTAAAGACTGGGTAGTCTAAAGAGGCAGATAAGACTACTTTCTCCACTATTTATTTTAGTTCTGGACATCCAACTCTCTGGTTATCTGAAGAAGTGGGAGGAGCCCACGAAAGCTCATGATACCATCTACATGTTTTGTTAGTCTTTAAAGTGCTACCAGACTATTTGTTATTTTAAACACAGGTAGTTTTATATCATGTATGTGTATATGTAGGTCTCATATATTCACATTGAAGAAAACACTGCACTGTAATGCATATACTCAAAGGGGTAGAGCTGCTTGGCCAACCTTAATTTTCACATTTCTTTCTTTCATCTTCACTTTTGAGTGTTTCACTTTGCAACCTTAACACTTGTTTAGAATAGGTTTGATTAAAATATTGTTTCATTATTTTATTCCCCCCACTCTAGTTAACCAGTTTTAAAACCTTCAGCTAACAGAACAAGATGGTATCATGAGCTCTCGTGGGCATATCTAACGTCTGAAGAAGTGGGCTGTGCCCATGAAAGCTCATCATACCATCTACAGGTTTTGTTAGTTTTAAAACAACAGGAGTCACAAGGTGGGTGAAATAATATCTTTTATTGGCTCAGTTTCCACTGGTAAGATAGACAAACTTTGAGTTCTTCAGCATATTCCCAGATGTGAAGAAGTGTTCTATGCAAGTCTAAAAGCTTGTCTCTCTCACCCACAGAAGTTAGTACAATAAAAGATTTTACTTCACTCACCTTGTCCCTCTGATCTCCTGGGACCAAGACAGCTAAAACAACACTGTTTTAAAGCAAAATATTTACATGGCTTAGATCCTGAATACCTGAGAAATTTCTGGCCTGAGCCTAGGCAATCAAATGGGGGCTGCAAACTGACTCTCTCACTAGTGGTGTCTTAAATTCACCTCTGCCATTGGTCCAACAAGGTCCATGTTTGTTAATTTGTGTGGCATGGTGCAAGGCTCATCTTTTTTTTCTTGTATTGAGTTGGTGAAGAGAATGTGTTGGGACTATACATTTACTCTGGGGGGACACATTTCCTATTGTTTTTGTGAAAACTGCATGTGTTACATTAAATATATATGCACCTTGACATGAATAACTGGCAGCAATTTAGAAGTATAAAATATATTAAGTATTTTTTAGGTAAAGGTTATATGGATTTGGAAAGTTGAAGATGTCCACATTGTTGCATGTGGCAAGTTCAGATATTAAAAAGCAGACATATCCCTGATGTTCTAAGTAGTATTTTGATTTCAGCTAGAAGATGTAACAATGGAGGCTCATAACTAGAGTATTGTGTGATCAGTTGTAGGCTACAATATCCCCAAAGGCAAGATTTACATGCAGATGCTGTCTTAAGCCATTGAAGCTCTGGAAGAGGTTTCCGTCACTCTTAGCTTACCCTGAGTTTCATAATTCCAACTCATCAGTCAGAGCACTCCAAGGCCAACGTGAGTACTCCACTATGAGTCTGGCTTCAAGGTCAATATTGTTCTTCCTGTTTTGGCTCAGTACAGTGACCCAAGAAGTTGGGTGACCTTATGCATAGTAAATGAAATATTTAAGCCTGGTTCCAGAAAAACTGCAAAATATCACTCTAGTTTTACATGAATGCTGTATATTTATGCAAACAACCCAAAAATACCATAACACCCACTTCTAGCCCTTAGGACATTCCTTGATGATCTATCAGTATAGCTACATACTGTTCACACCTCTTTTTTTCATGGCACATTATTGGACAGGTAATTTTTGTACTTTGACAGATTGATACCAGCTATTCACACCTTCCTTATGCTATATGCTTTTGGTTTATTCCAGTGGTATGGTCAAATTCTTCTTTCACATCTGGATTTCTCTTTTACAAGCTTGATTATATATTAGAAATATTGAAACATTCTTTTCATAAACTCTAGAATGTGAAATAAAATATTTTCATTCAGGCGTTAAAAGCATCTTTTCTCTTTATCCCTTTATTCAATACCCACAATGTCCTTGCTTTTTTAGACTATTTCAATTTCTTTTCCTAGACTGCCAACTCTAAGACAAGGAACATGACTTTGTAAGTGTTTATGCTGTACCTAGCATAAAGGTACAAAGCATAAATCCTAATTGTGACCTCTAAGAGCAACAGTAATATAAATATTATACTTTGCTCACTCTGACAAGTGTGATTCCCTGGAACACACTTATGATCCTATTTTAAAAAAGGGAGGGAAAACCAGTAAGTTGCTGCAAGTTCCTTCTACAAGCCAAGCTAATGAATCACTTAATGGATAATTAATTTACAAACTTTTTCTTAGGCATTCCATTAATTATATAGTGGCGGTCAAATTCTACCATATCAAGTTTCTTATTTCATGTTTCTTCCCTAGACCTCCTGCTTCTGAAGGAATGAGGTTATTTTGCATATATCACATATAAAAATAGATTGTTAATTATCACTTTCTGATACTGAAGTGTCACTTTACAATAAAACCTTTTGGGGTAGCAGGCTTTAGTGTGACATATTTTAGCACTGAGCTAGAGCCAGTAGGCAATACTGTAAATGGGGATTCAAAAACACCACTGGTTTAGCAATTCAAATGGGAATTCAGTCCAATTTTTAAGCAAATTTTAGAGGTTCAACCATATTCACTGATAAGTAGGGACATAACTGCCTGTAATATCAACTTTGGTAATCCAATTAATATTGATTAGAATAGAACTGACTTTACTGGATGCTCTTATAATTAGTGGCTTTCTCTTATCAGAAAAATTGCCTGTGATATGAACAAGAGCTTTCTTCCTTCAGAGGAGATACCTTGTATAATTTGCATGGTAATATTCTTCATTAAGTTTTTAAAAATCAAACAGTTCAACCTTATGCCAGACATTACTTAAATCTATATTATGGTGTTAGGGGAGAGCGAAAGAATTGTTTCTTCCTTAGGAATGCACATAAGGGATTCCCAGACCTGAGAAAACAGGTATATAGGTTATTCATCACTTACTTAAATAACTGATTTTTAACATGAACTCCTTCAAGACAGGCCCAAAAGAGAAAACAGCAGAATTCCACTTGTCATCACCTACAGTCTATAACTTAAACCCCTCCAAAGCATTATCAACAATCTACAACCTATCCCGGAAAATGACCCCACACTCTCAGAGGCCTTGTGGGAAACGCCAATTCTCACTTATAGACAACCCCCCAACCTGAAACAAATTCTTTCTGGTAACCATGCAACACAGCTACATCATAATAATCCAGGAACCCACCCCTGCAATCAGCCCCAGAGCCAACTCTGCCCACACATCTACACAAGCTTTTTCATCACTGGACCCAACCACATTAGCCACCAAATCAGAGGCTCATTTAACTGCACATCCACTAATGTGATCAATGCCATCAAATGCCAGCAATGCCCCACTGCAATGTATATCGGCCAAACTGGACAGTCTCTACCGGAAAGAATTAATGGACACTAATTAGATATCTGAAAAGGCAACACACAAAACCTGTTGGAAAACACTTTAATCTTCCTGGACACTCATTAATGGATCTCCGGGTCACTGTTTTGTTTCAGACCAATTTCACAAGCCAAATACATAGAGAAGGATTGGAACTTAACTTCATTCACAAGTTTAATTCTCATGCTAATGGTTTGAATCATGATATGTGATGGCTCTCACATTATCAACCAACCAAACAATGAAGGTGCTAATGGTTCTTGATGTCTGTGTAGAATCTAGTGTTGGTCATCTTCCTTTCCAAGTGCCAACTAATGGTTCTTATCAGCCTCTTGTAACTATTTAGTCTTTGAGATGCTACTAGACTAATTGTTGTTTTTTTCAGTTTTTCCTGCTAAAGACTCACTCGGCTATCCCTCTGAAGCTTATCTACTCACTGCCTTTTTTTTTTGTTTGTTTTGTTCCCCTTCATTTTTTTCCCTTCTCCTCCCCTGCCTCCTTCCCTTATTTATTCTTGGATCTGGACTTCCAACACTCCAGTCATCTGAAGAAGTGGGTTGTGCCCATGAAAGCTCATGGTACCATCTACATGTTTTGTTAGTCTTTAAAGTACTACTAGACTATTTGTTGTTTTTTATTTTTTTTTCTGATTTTTAACTGTAATGTATTATTGCAGACACTAAGAATCAGTAATCTGAAATGACACATTCAAGTTAAGGACTTCGGGTCTCTGCAAAACTTTTTAGGACTAGGTCAGTGAGAAAGATTCAAATTCACATACCTGAATAAACTAGGTTGTACAACTGATTTCCTGGTTATATTAAATATTACTTTACACACAGTAAGAGACTAAAAAGCAATGGTAAAAGAATTTACCTTAACACACTGTATTAACACAGAGCTATTTAGTTGTGTGAGCAGTGAACAATCCATTTTTCAAAAACGTAAATACCAAAATACAGACACAAGATGTCTTTGAATGGATTTACCCTTGTTTTGAGAATGAAAAAATATATATCGTGTTATGATTCTGATATACATGTTACTCACCTATCTTTATATTTACAAAAGGTCACTTAAATGCTGCTTGGATACAATGTTTATAAATTTTATTTGAAAAACAATAACTGCTTGTAAATACCATAATACCATACCTTTTATAGTTACCCTACATTTCTCCTGACATAGTGAAATATCTTGGAATTACTGTTAGCATGACCCCTGCTCAAACCACTTTTCACCATGTTTGCTGTTAATGTATTTTTTCCCCTTTCAATCAGCTTTGGCAATATAACTAGGATGGTCTGTTTTTACTTAGCAAATTTCAACTTCCTGTTCTCAAGCACTATGGGCTAGACACTGCAGGGAAATGTTTATTTCCACCGATTTATTTCCATCAAAATTTCAATTAAAAGTGGGTTTTTAAATTCACAGACCCCCTCCAACAGTACCCTGTCAGGCATTTCACTCCCAAACTGAACATGACAATGTCACTTAATTGTGATTTTTTTCATAAAATGTATATTGTATGATGATACCTTAGCAGTCTATTAACTTACTACATATATTTTATATAATCAATTTTTTCTTGGAAATCTGAACTTTTTTGTACTTATGGAACAACATAGGGCAAAATTACTTCTTTGGTTTACTAGGCTAATTCCTGGTGACTATTCATGGTTATTTAAGTTTTCTGTTTCAAAGCTGCTGTTTTCAAGACCTATTGGGAATCTCTCTTTCCCACTCCTGTCCTCTTTCTCCTTCCAAATTGGCCACCATTACAAATGGATTACTAGTTTAAACCAAGATGGGACTAGAACGTGCCCTGGAGAATAGCTCCTGAGCTGTGAGAGATAAACAAGATGGGTTTCGAGGGGATAAAGTGAGGATGTGGTCCATGAATTGGCCAGAAGAACTGATTGGGGACCCAAAGGGGCTTAATAGTTGCCTCTTCACCACTTCCCCATACGCACCCCTTCACTGTGGGGCTGTGTCTACATGGGACCCTTAATATTGCATATGTGCAAAATATTTCATTCAACACTTTTGTGTTGAAGCAAAAGCAGAATACATAATAGGCCCAAATCTGAAGTCCCTAAGGCTACGTCTAGACTGCACGCCTTTTTCGACAGAGGCTTTATCGACAGATACTGTCAAAAAAGCCTCTGTCAAAAAAGAGTGTCTAGATTACATTATGTGGATCGAAAAATCGATCCACTTTTTCGAAAAAGAGCGTCCAGACTGCCGGACGCTCTATCGAAAAAAGAAGGTACCCAGAACCGCTTCTGGCAGGGCATGGGGGCATCATTTACTTCCTGGTGCTGCTGCCTGCCCTTTGCAGAGACGCGTGCTTAAAGGGACTCCCCTGAACAGCGGTTGCTCTGCTCCTGCAGCTGCCTTGCTTACCTCCTAGAGGGACAGAAAAGGTTTTGCAGTGCTTGCTGTGAGTTCCCTGCTTCCTGGGACACCACAGCAGTTTGGGTTTTTTTGGAGGTTTTTCTGATTTTGATCCCTTTTTTTGCCATGGAGCCAGAGCTGCCCCTGGGCAGGCGATGGCCCCACACCATCATTCTGCAAGTTCTGCTGCATCTGCATGACACAGTCATGATGCTCCTTCCCCATCTGGACCCGGACCAGAGATATGAAAGCTTCGCCCGGGATGCAGAACCAATGCCCTTGCCTCCAAACTTCTTCCTGGAGAGGCGTTTTTTGAGGCTTGACACCGGCTCTGACTGGTGGGACTGGCTCATTATGGAGTTGTGGGATGACCAGCAGTGGCTCTGCAACTTCCGGATGCAGAAGACCGCATTCCAGGAGCTGTGGGCCTGGCTTGCCCCTGCTCTCCAACGACAGGACACGCACCTGCGCCCCACCATCCCCCTGGAAAAGAGGGTCGCTATTGCCCTCTGGAAGCTCTCAACGCCTGACAGCTACTGCTCCATGGGACACCAGTTTGGCGTGGGCAGGTCTACTGTTGGGGCTGTCATGATGGAGGGAAGTCATTCTAGGGGGACAGTCACTGCTGGGGGTGAAAAAGGGGGACTGTCAGGAAAGGGCAAGGAGGAGTGGGGGATGGGGTGGAGTGAGAGTGGGAGGGAGCTCCTCCACTCACCCTGCGCTGCTCTGGGGGGGGCCTGAGGAGGGGATTCCCGGGGTGTTGGGGGGAGGGGCAGGTTGGGGGTGTTCTCCCAAGGGCTCAGGCACCCCGTCTAACATTTTTTTTGTCTGTCTATTTGTCTCTTTCTGCAGGTGGTGAGGGCCATCAGTTCCAAGCTGCTGAACAAGCTCATCCATCTGGGAGACCTGGACACCGTCGTGGCCGGCTTTGCTGCCCTTGGCTTCCCGAACTGTGGAGGAGCGCTTGATGGGACACATATCCCAATCCATGCACCACACCATCGAGCAGCCCAATTCATTTATAGGAAGGACTACTTTTCAATGGTGCTCCAGGCCCTGGTCAACCACTGGGGACAATTTACTGACATTTGTGTTAGGTGGTCGGGGTGGGCACATGATGCCCGCATCTTCAGGAACTCCTACCTCTACTGGAGACTGCAGGCAGGAACATTTTTCCCGCATCAGGACCTTGCCCTTGGGGATGTGCACATGCCGATGTGCATTGTGGCTGATGCCGCCTACCCCCTGATGCCATGGCTGATGAAGCCCTACACCGGCCACCTGGATGCAAGCAAGGAGAAGTTTAATGCTCATCTTAGCCAAGCTCGCAAACAGGTGGAATGCGCATTCGGACGTTTAAAAGGGAGATTCCGGTGCTTGCTCACACAGCTAGAAATGGGGGAATGCAACATCCCTGAGATGGTGGCCGCGTGTTGTGTTCTCCATAACCTCATGGAGAGAAAAGGGGAAGCCTTCCTCCCAAGGTGGGATACAGGTGTTGATGGCATGGAGAGGCAATTTGAGCAGCCCCAGACAGCTGCCATCTGCGAGGCTCACCAGTCTGGCGTTCGCATCCGGGAGGCCCTTAGGGAGCGATTCTCTGAAGGAGCCCACTGAGTCTCCAGAGGGTCTCCTCTATGGGCGGTTGGCAGTGGCCCAATACAACCTTCCCTCCATAACCCTCACCCTGACCCTCTTTCTAGAAATAATAAACTCCAGGTTTTGTTTGAAAAGAATAAGTTCTGTTTTATTGTTATCAATATCATTAACTGAAAGCATCTAGAAATGTTGCTAAAATATAAAATATTTTGTTCATTGTACATAATTTTCTCTCAAAGCATAGTTTCTGATTCAAAAATAAACATTTTCTTAAATAACCAACATTGTCTGTAACTGGGGTGGTGGAGGTGCTTAAAACCTGGAGGGGGGAGGAGGTTCAGGTGGGACGGTGCTTCCCTGCTCGCAAGCTCTTGCTGCCTCGTGTGCGGGGACCACCATGGCCTCGGTGTCTGGTGGGGTGACTGACAGAGTGCTGGACAGGAGAGGGGAGGCGCACTTGGGTCTGGGAGGGCTGGGGGAGAGGAGGGCCAGGGGAGAAGGAGGGTTTGGTGGGGCAGGGTCATGGTGTGCCGGAGGAGCAGTACCAGGGACAGGAGCAGGCAAGCCACACACCTCACGGATTGTGGCACAAATGGAAGTGTGCTGCTGTACAAGCTCTTCCAGCAGGCGATCATGCCACAGAGCCTCTGCCTCCGTCCTCTCTTTCAGGGTCTTGTTGAGATCCTGCAGGGCTGCCACATGCATCTTCAGAACCTCTGTATAAGCACGCCAGTGCCTGCGGCTCCCGTGTCCCCGAGATGGAGGTGGGGTTGGGGTGCTGTGGCCCTCTTGCACAGGTGGTCCGGCTGTGGAGGAAAAGAGGAAGAGACAATCAGTCATGTGTGCAACAGCTGTCCACAAGGGCATGCCCTTGCTCGAAGGGACTCTCCTTCAGACAGGGGACTCAGAGGTTCTGAAAGTAACACCATGTGTGAGCTAGGCATTAGCCTGAGCATCACAGGGGCCCATCAATGCCAATGGGACCATATGCCTCCTCACACTGCCAACCCACCCATGTGCGTTCTGGAAATATCTCCTGGCACCACGTGGTGCACACCCACGTGTCACACTCTACCACTGCACGTGTTTGCACATGCACAGCCAGCTGCATGATGTCCAGGCTGAGCATGACACATTTCCCTTGTGCATCACCCACTGTGCACCCACCTCCCCCACCCTGTGTGTGGCTGTGTGTGGCACAACCTCACAGCACTCACCTGCTGGTTCTTCCCCGATGTCCGAAGACACCTGGGAGGCCTCTGGGGTCTAGGTGACCGGCTCCAGGGTGAGGGTCACGGTGTTGTCGTCGTCATCCTCCTCCTCCAGCAACAGGTCTCGCTCTCCAGATTCCCTGGACTGCTCATGCTCCTGCTCTGGTTCATCCATCACAGGCTCCGATAACCCAGACTGCATGAGACACAGTGGAGTCCAGGCTTCCCAACCGCCCAGAATGTGTGCCAGTTCTGAGTAGTACAGGCAGTAGTGTGGGGCTGCCCCAGAGCGGAAGCTCTCATCTCAGGCCTTCACATACCCCTCGCGCAATTCTTTAACTTTGGCCCGCACTTGCCCCAGGGTGCGGGGGTGGTGCCCTCTCCTGGCCAGTCCCTGGGCCATGCAGCTATAAATTTCCTCATTTCTGTGGCGTGTGTGGAGGGCTTATAAGGATTCCTCCTCGGACCACAGCTCGAGGAGACTCTTTATTTCTTGCCCAGATCATGCCAGTGCCCGGCGTTTGGAGCCCCAGGGTGGGTCCTCAGAAGGGTCCCTAGAAGGGCCAGGACGGTCTTGGCGCTGGGACATGCCTGGGATCCTGTGGGACAGGAATAGCCGTGTGCTGTGGCTGGTTTCCTGCCACTAATGGCTGGCAGGGTGCCTATTCCTTTAAAAGATGGCTGCAGACAGGAACAATAGAGGTACCAGGCATGCAGATGGACTGTCCACCAGGGTTTCTTCCTGGAGGCCTTTTTTTCGACAGAACTGGCTCCCTGCGTCTACACACACCCTTTTGTCGGCAGATCTCTGTCAACAAAGGCATTCTTCCTTGTAAAACCAGGTTTACCGCTGTCGACAAAACTGCCGCGTTCTGTCGACTTACTGATGACACAACGCGGCAGTAGTGTAGATGCAGGTATAGTTTTTTCGACAAAAGTTGGCTTTTGTCAAAAAAAACCTGCAGTCTAGACACACCCTAAGAGAAAAATGACAGATTTAGTGAGAGCTTTGCATGACCAAGGACTATAAAATTAGACAAAATATTATTATTATTAATAATTTCTTACAAGTGTATATAGTTCATTTTCTCCTGAAGAATCCCAAAGACATTTGCAAATGTAACTCAGAAGCAATCAACTGGGGTGAAACATTTTTTCACTGGAAAATACCAATTCATTGGTAAAGTTCCTGAAGTCCAGGACATAATTTCTGGTCAAAGCCAAGCATAGGTAGGCCCACACCAGAATAGCAATATGCTAGTGGTTATGGCTCTCAATAACATTGGGAGAGGTGCAGATTAAAAGTACCTGATATGGGTCAGGGCTAGCCAAGACCTGAACTTAAATCCCCTATATCCCAGGTGATGTTTATTATCAGGCTATTCTGTGATGGGTCTCTTTCATTCTTATTCTCCTCCCTCCCCCCCACCCCCATATATATTTGGTTTCATTCTCCTTGGGAATATATATATTTAATCCCAAAGAGAATTAAACCAAATGCTGTCATGGAATGAAATTCTTGTTTTCTAACCTAGCCTAATCAGAGGGTGTAGCCGTGTACAGAGCACTACATAACATCTTGGAATACATTGCTTTTATCTTTTTTCCTGTTGGAACAATATTAAGACTATTTGATACCTTTTTGCTTTGTACTAGCAGAGGAAAGAAACAGGTAATAGACAAGGGAGGAAGCTGCAAAAAGCAAAACTTCAGGTTTTAAATGTCCAACTGTCCATGGAAACAAACCATCAGCATTATGATAAATCTCAAAGGGGCGTGATTCTGAACTTGCTTACACAGATATAATACATCAAATCAAGAGCACCCACAACTGGATAAAGGCAAAAACTGTTCCATTCATTGCCCTGACTCAGCAGCTCCTGTCCCCCGAGCAATGGCCCCAACCTCCCCACTCTCCTGCCAGAGGGACAGAGGCAGTGGCAAAAGGCCCCATTGTTCTTCTTAAGAGCTGCAGCAAGGGACCCTGCTTTCTTCCTTCCAAGCCCAAGGAAGCAGTTAGTTTTGGCTCTCCAATATTTACCTTAGCAGATATGGTGTTTATTCCCCGAGATCAATGGGTTTTGGTGTTAACACTCTGTTGAGATGAATGAAGAAAGTTCAGAACCTCTCAGAGGCTTTTTTTTGGGTTGTCTGCTAACTCAGACAGACATCACTACACTTCTTAAAATTTTGTTTCATGTTTTCAAGTTTTTCTTTTCTACTAGTAGAGCTAGAAGAAAAACACATTTTTAAATAAAAGGTGAGATTCTGATGTATTCACATGACTCCAAGAGCTGGGTCCTTTTTACAAACCCATAGTGCTTAAGCATTAATTATACGATATACTGGCCTGGGTACACCAGTGTAAAATCAGTAAAGGGAGAAAGGAAATCAGAAAAGAATACTTTAATCAATTGAAAAATCATATCTCCAAGAGATCTGGCAATCTCAAAGTCAATAAATGATATTAAATAGTTGTTTTTTGAACTAAAAATCTCCTTAAATATACATTTACATTATATTATATGCCACCTCATCAAAATAGGCTTCTAGTTTTCATAACACTCTGCAGAGTATATAAATTGTATCTAATAGCTGTTGGTAATAATTAATTTCCAAGTGTCTTTTTGCATCCACTTCACACACCTCCAATTCTGATACATTTTTAGTTAATTTTCTTTTTAAAATGTGTGTTACCAAGGAACTTAATAAACTTGTCATGGCCATGTGTTGCAGTGAGGTCATTGCTAGAAGTACAAAAGGCAGTCTTGTCAACTAGTCTAACACGAGGTTTAGGTCCCATGATGGAACAAGTCAGCATATATGTGGATGTGCTTTTGATAAACCGGCTAGGAACCGCTTGATGATGGGATGAGTGAACATTGAAACGTCGTTTACCGTTGGAAAACCATGATGGTTAAGACATGGACTCTTATGGAGCTGATGGAGAGCCCTGCATCACTGAGGTCTATTAAACATTCCAGTATGGTAGGTATTGAGGAGGTATGTGTTTGTAGATGTTGCTGACTACACCATTCCTGAAACCATTTCCATTTGTTTTTATTGGTGTACCTTGTAGAAGGGCAGTGCCTGCTAAGGAGACTCTGTTTCACTCTCTGGGAGCAGGTAAGTTCATCATTCTGGAACCATGGAGAAGCCAGGCAGTAAACTTCAGAGTCTGAGGGTTTGGATGTGCATTTGTCCATTGTGCTGAGTTAGCAATTGAGAAATGATAGTAAGGGGAATGGGCTTGGTGATCAACAGGTAATGGAGGTAAGGAAACCAATCCTGTCTTGGCCAGTATGGTGCTATTAAGATAACCTTCACTCAGTCAGCCCGGATTCTGTGGATTACCCTGGGAATCAGGGGAAAAGGGGGAAATGCATATGGAAGAGGAGCCTTCTATGGTATGGTGAACACGTCTCCTATGGAATGTTTGCTCTACCCGCTCGGGAACAGAAGCGGTGACATTTGTGATTAATTGTTGTGGCAAAGAGGTCTATGACTGGAAACCCACTCTGTCGGAAAATAGGCAGAAGGACTGTTAGGCTGAGCTCCGACTCATGCTGCTGGGAAAACTGTCTACTCAGTTCATCTGCTCTGTTATTCTGGTCATCTGTCCAGCTCCATCATGCAGTCTTGACTTCTGCGCTTGCAGTGCCGAGGTATGCTTAGGTGCTGCAAGACGCCAAGATTCTGCTGATTGCAGTGGTGCCATCATGTCCTTTGGCACTGGCAGAGGTGGCATGTTTGTAGGTGCTGGTGTTGTCGGTCCTGGAGCAGTGCCCTTTCTTTTTTTTTTGGTTCTGGCTTAGCAGCTTTCGTCAGTGCCGTCATTTGTTTATGCGCTGCACTGGATGTTTATGGCACCGGGGAGCGCACAGCACATGAAGTTGACAGCATGGCTGATAAAGGGACGTACGCAAATCCATACAGTATTAATTGGCCCTTGTTCTCAGTGTTATTGGTTCTGAGGGGGCAATCGTCTTGGCTTCTGGTGGCTGAAGAGATTTCTGCCAAAGTAGGTTTTTAAGTCTCATCTCCCATCGCCCTGGTCATGCTTTCGCAGTGTAGGCATTTCTGCCCCACATGGCCTTTGCTTAGGCACTTTATACATGAAGTGTACCCATCTGACACGGGCATTGAGTCTCTGCAGGATTCACATTTTTTAAAACTAGGGGAGCTTGGCATAATGCTGAACAGGGACGAAGAGCTTGGAGCGAGGGAAAAGAGAAAAGGAAAAAACCAGGGAGTAACCTTTTTTTTTAAACAAAGACTAACTAACTATTGAACATTAAACACACTAAAACCTATGAATAACTAACTAAATTTGTGTATCTTTTCTCAGTGAGGAGAGCACTGCTGCAACCTCCATCTTCTGCTGAGGATGGTAGAAAAGGAATGGAGGAGACTCGCATTGCATGGGTAGCTAATGGACAAAACCAGCACGAGATAGCTTCTGCACATGAGCAGCGCAGGAAAACATTGCTAGACTAAAAATCTCCGATTGCTGGCACTAGGACGCATGCACACCTGAGTGGAGCACCCACAGGGACACCACTTGAAGGCAGGGCCGACTTATCCATTAGGCACAGTAGGCACAGTGCCTAGGGCCCACGATACTTTTAGGGGCCCACGAAAATGTTTTAATTTCTTTTAAAATCAGAAGAAAAAAAATGAACTTTTAGGGTCGAAGAAAATGTTTTAATTTTTTTCTCACATCAGAAAAAAATGAAACTTTTAGGGCCCATGAAAATCTATTAAATTTTGCCTAAAATAGAAAAAAAATAAACTGTTGAAGTATTTAAAGTTATATCAAAAATAATTTTTAATATTTTTTTTTTACGGAGGAAGGGGCCCACGAAGGCAAAAGTGCCTAGGGCCCACAAAAGTCATAATGCGGCCCTGCTTGAAGGAGAAAGTAAATTACACTGGGCCTGATCCTCAGAGATACTGAGCATCCACAATTCCAGTGGGAAGACCTATGAAGACCAGTATCACTGTATTTAATACCTAATGTCATTAACAAATAGAAAAAATGTACCATGTAAAAGCTGTATCTATTTAAACCCACCACATTACAAAAAAAGTTTCCACTAAACTGAGCTTTCCTTAAAATGAATCAAATTAAGCAAGCATAAACTAAGCCTAAATTGGTTCCTTCTCTCCAACTCATTGTCCTCAATAAAGGGATTTAAGAATGTTAAGGGGAAACAACAAGCTAACCTTAATCGTTTCTTGTTTAAACTTGCTAAATTTAAATGGATAACTCTTCTAATGTGGCTGTTTTAATAGATATCACATCTTTATATGGATCAACTGTTTTTATTTATTTTTATGGGGAGGGGGTTGGTTTTTGTTGTTGTTTCCTAACTTGACTCTTTGTACATGAGAAATGTTTTTGTTCAGCTAGAATGTAGTCAACGTGGATGCAATTAAATAATTACATTGAGAGCTGCTGTTGTATTCTGAAACAAAGTTAAAAAGATCCAGTGACTTGACTTTGTCCTTAGAAAATTGCCATGCTCTTTCTAAAATGGGAAAAAATATCCCAAATGTACTTGACTCTTAAGTTTCACCATTAGAGAGGTGCCAGATGCAGCTCCATAATTAAGGTTGAGTTGAGTTTTGCCTTAGGGTACGTCTACACTAGCCCCCTAGATTGATCTAGGGAGGCGAATGAGGGCGACCAAAATTGCAAATCAAGCCCGGGATTTAAATATCCCGCGCTTGATTTGCATGTTCCGGGCCGGTCGCCATTTTAGAAATTGACTAGCCCGAAGTAACTGCCCGCGTCTACACGCGGCAGTGAAACAGGATTCCGGAATAAAGCCCCTAAATCGAATTAGCTGGTAAACCTCATTGCAGGAGGAATAAAATAGATAAAACTCAGTGAAATCTTCTGCACTGATACATTTAAATCATTGTGTTCAGATTAATAGTCTTATTTGAGACTATGCTTCATAATTGAAAGTTTCTGCTTTCAGCAGAGGCTGAAGTTGTTCAGATAATTCCATTAAACTGCCCTTCTTTCAAAATGGCTCTCATCTCCTATGGTTCCCAGTGGGATTAAGGACACATCATCTCCATTTTCCACAATGAGATTTAGGACAGAGGGTTTCCTTAGCCTCCTAGATGGCCCCTGCCTCCATTCACTTGCTCCTCACAGTGTTCCATACCACTTCTTGATAGCACAGGGAGCTATGTGTTACCCTGAAGGTAGACTAGATTCACTCCCATTGGGGACAATGCAAGACAGTGGCTCTTTTCAAAATGATCCGCAATCCTGTTTCTTCCTCAAAAAGTTATCCAGTGAACAAGTTCTACTCAACAGTGAGGAGTAAACTAAAAATGTACACATGCAGGAGAATGTGGGATGCAGAAGGGAGGAGAAAATTTGGGTGTGTTTTGTGGATGCTGAGTAACCTTGGGTGCAGAGGGAAGGGAAACTAAAGAACATGTACACAGGGGAAGCAGAGAGGGAGAAAAAAGAGTGAAACTTTGGCTGTGGAGCTCATGTGCAGGGAACATGAGTGCAGAAGGAAGAAATGAGCATACATGGGAAGGCAAAGTTCAAGAGAGAGGGAAGGCTGTTTCAGGGCCCTCAATGAGCATTTCCATAGCTTAACATGTGTAGATTTTTTTCCAGTTCAATTTCAATTCTGAATTATCTTAGTTTGCAATGCTTCTTTTTAGGATATTTAGCTCCATTTTAATGTAGATTTTGTCTGGGAACACACCTTGTGATAGTCAACTGCTAACTAACTCACTTCGGGGGAAATTATGTCTCGAAACATAGTGTTTGGCCTGAAATAATCACAAGATAGAGCTGTGAAGTCTGCAGACTATAACAGGGATAGGGCGGAGGAACAGCTCTATTATTCTTTCTTGAAGAGACTCCAGAACAGGGGTAGGAAATAATTTTCACGGGGGGGGGGGCTACTTAATGAATTTTGGTATGTGGTCACGGGCCAGCGCCACCTCTGGAAGGGGCAGGGTCTGGGTGGGGGGGAAGAGTGGGGCTGGGGACTACCCTCCCCCCAGAGTTGTCTGGGACAAGAGGGTTTGAATTAAAAACACAGCAAAGGGCCTGTAGCTCCCTGCCCTATTGCTAATGCATTGCCAGGCAGCTAATGCATTGCCGGGGTTGCTTCAGCTATTTAAAAAGGCTTGTGTCTATAGCCCCTGCCGGGGTAGCACCGAGACTGGGAGCCATGACCCATTTAAACAGGATCCTGCTGCCTGAATCACCACCTGGAAATTCAGTGGCACAGGCAGCAGGATATAAATAAAAAGCCACCAGATGCAGTCCATGGGACAGATCAAAGTGTTAGGTGGGCCGCATCCAGCCCCTGGGCTGCATCTTGCCCAGCCCTGCTCCAAAAGGTACTACTGGGCAATAGCTCTTTTGTCTAGAAAATTCTAATGCTGGGCAATGTGTATGTGAGTCATCTCGAAATCCTCGCCAAATACCAATCTTGAGTAATCATTTATCAGAAAATTTCCCCTGCAATTTCAAATACATTCTGTATTTCTCACTTCCTGTCTGAGATTGTGCAGTTTAGCTATGTGATCTTAATTGCTGTGCTCACCTCTAGATTGACTATATTTCAGTGGTGGGTGAATACAAATTATATACTATAGCTATATGAAGAGTTAATAAATTATTTTTAACGTGTTTTGGATCTTCCTGAGTGAATGACTCTGTAAAAGTAATTCTTCATCAATATTACACTCTCTACATCTCTTTAAAATATAACTTACCATTTTTTCAACAAGTCTGATTTAAAAATATTTAAAAAACTCCCAAAGAACCCAGTTTAAAAACAGTCACTGTAGCCAAATGAACATTACTAGAAAAAAGTCATAAATGTTTAAAAAAATCCTGTATTAGGCTGTTAGAATCCAAGGCAGATCAATAGTTCATAATCGACATTTTCTACATAATTTAAAGAACAAAAAAAATCAAGTGACGCTCTGTTTTTGGAAAATTCAACTCCTACCCAACTTTGCTCTGCAAAGTTATAAAATTCTGTAAGACAACATTGATTGCTTTCTGGATTATGACTCTGCAAACCTGATGAATTTACCAACAGAAAATAACTGAATTGAAGACTCAGACTTAAAACTTTTGCATTATATCCTGCCTTAAGTCACTAAAGTTTGTGGACGGTAAAATGAATAAGGCACAAATAGAGCAAGAAATATTCAACCCATTTCTGCCAGCACAAAGCATCCTGGTGTTGTGGTGAGAGGCTACAGAAGCCCTCAAACAACTGCTCCCCTGAAGCAGTGGATTTTGCAGTGCCCCACATTACCTGACGTATTATTGTACCAAAATTAATATAGATTTGTATCGTCCTCTTTTCCAAAGCTTAGTGCTGACCTTTACAATGCTGATCAATGCCTTAGAGAACCATGTGCATTTTGCAATGCACATTAAAGCATGAAAAGATGAATTGCATACTGAGTTGAGGAAACCACCACCAGTTCTTTGGCAAGATGTCAGCAAATCCCACCCATGTCTTTGAACCATTTTATAAAGGAGGTTGACATTTACGCTGTTGTTTTACTTAGGAAAAAATTATTCCTGTCAATACTTTCAACGACTAGCTTTCAAATGTTAATTATGACAGTTCAAGGGGAAAATCAACTCTTTCTAGTAATGTGAAGGCTACACTTGATGAGTTCATTCATCACATAGCCTGTTGCTAATGAGAATACAAATTAAATTTTGTATTAAAGTTTTTATTCAGCCCCTTATATGCATTGAACTGGATGCTATAATCATTTTTGTGGCCATTGATATTTGTACTTAAGAACTTTTGTGGTTCCTGTAATAATTAGTATGAAATCCATTATTTTCCCATACATTTGCACTCTTTCAATATCTAATATCTGTTTTATTCACCAATTGAGCAATCGGAGAAAAAGCCAAAAGAGATCAATACCATTTCTTGCCAGGTTTATTCACATACCTCCTTTATTTATGGTAGTGCTGTCAGATTGTAGCCACAGACATATCTGCTCAAAACTTTTTAAAAGATTTTTTGAAATATTCCATTAGTTTCTTATATTGAAAAAATAATCCATCTTTTTTTTTTAAGCAAATACAGCCGATTTTGTATGTATTGGGAATCTCTGAGTGCAGAGTGCTAAAGATCTGAGAATTCAAAAAGCATACATCAAAGCCTCCCAGGGATGCCCTTACTGTAGGCTGATTGCAAGGAGAAAATACATAAGGCCAGGTTATACATAGCAAAACAAACAATTTATTAGAAAGTACATACGCATACAATACAATGTAAAATTACATCTTGTTCATTTAATAGAAGGACTCAGCAAAGTTTGTTTATAGATCAGTTACACTCTTCAACTGTCAACACTTTTTTCCCAAAGTGGTGAATGGCTACGATCAGCATCTCTTCTTTGGTTTCTTGCTTGATTCTGCAACTGTTCTGATATTACTTTTTGTCTGATGCCTTTCTAGCTTGTTGCAGTTCATATCAAACAATCTGAAAACTGCAATGGCAATTTAGCTTTGATAAGCACCATAACACTAGCACAGGGCTGTGCTATAAAAAAAGGTTCTTTTAAGGAAGTAGTACAAATATCTGATGGCAGAGGCAGTATTCACATGGGTGAAGTGCAAATCCAGTTTATTTACTGAACCTAAATACCAGCAGCAGCAATAGCTGCATGTTTCAAGTCATCATCTGAACAGAAAAACAAAACAGATGATATAACTAGTGACTCTGATAGGCTTTTGATATTAAATAGCTGTGTTACAGTAAAAAAAAAAAAGAAAAGAATAAAGAAAGATCTCCTTTATAATATAATCTCTGAGGGCCAAATACCCTTAAAAGGTGGGGCATAAATGCATTCTGGATGATTTTCTGTTCAAAGAATTTTCAATCCATTATCCCTGTAAAAACAATACATATAATTTGCTGCTTCATTATGACTCTTATATAGGATTTCATTCACATACTTGAGGCTAGTGATCTATTATGGGAAAGTACATTAAAATATTATGATAGGACCAGAAGGAAATATGTGGATTCTCTGTTGTATATTATGTCAAAAATTATGCAAAACTATTGACCAATGTCAGTCCTAGTTTGCTTGCCAGCACAAAGACTGTTGTTAAATAACAGTGTTGTCATCCACCAGTTATGAAGTCTGGCAATAATGACAGAAAGCTACAGTCCATCAAACCAAAATCCCCTGTGCCAATAAAATTATCAGAGAGAGATTAGATGGTTCAGAAAACAGAACTATGATCTCCAGAAAGTAAAGGAAAACACAGAGCCTAGGGTACAAGTGTCGTTGCTGGCATAAGCCTAATATTCAGATCCCAATACAGTCCACATTGCAGCAGATTTCCACAGGGGTATCCCAATGCAACCACATGTATTCAGCACAAACATTCACGAAATGGGTGGCATTAGATTGCATTCCACCAGTAATCTCTAAGGACACAGAAGGATGATGGCATGATGTATGTTAACAAAACCAGCTGATGCCTCCTTTGAAAAGGCCAAGTATGAAAATGATGGTTGATTACATCCAGAGAGACTGAGGCAGGAGAGCAGCATAAACTTTAGTAGACCGGAAAAAAAAACTGTACATCATTCTTCTGATACTAAAATGGAGGTATTGTCATTCAATGTCAACATCTTATGTCATTAGGCAAAAGAGCCCTCCCTTAACCAGGATCTCTTTAGGGAAGTCCAAGGGGAGTTATCTATCTATGCTTTTTCTGTATTGCATGCCAGTTCCCTCAACACTTCGCTGTTAAGCTGGGCAGACCAGTTCCCAGTGCGGTGGGCTCCTGGCCTCACCAGGCAGCCCTGCTGGCACATGCCAGGCTATGGCCCTGCTAGGCTTCTGGTACATCTGGGCAGTCCAGCTGGGGTGCACCGGGCTACAGCTCCACAGGGCAGCCTAGCGGGATCGTGCCTGGCAGCCCAGCTGCATGAAGCCCAACCACCAGCCCTCCACCAGGACTCTCTGGTCCTGGTACATCTGTGGTCCTTCTGAACTACAGATATTGCCAGACCAGACAGTCCTGGTTTACAGAGGTACAAACTGTATTACCCCCATTTTATAGAGGGGCAAACAGAGGTGCAGAAATGTGAAGTACCTTCTCCAAGATCACCCACTGTCTCTGTCAGTGGCGGAGCCAACAATATAGAACCCATGTCTCCCAATCTCCAGCTCAGTGCCCTCTCCACAAAGGCCATGCTGTCTCCCAAAAGGATAATTCTGAGGGAAACAGAAATACAAAGGCAATCTCCTAGAGAGATCGCAAAGTAATCAGGTGTGATTAAGTGGAGGTTTACAAGCCTCAAGAAAGAGCAGCACATACTTAGAAGCAAAGAAAACTATTTTATGTGTGGATCTCCAACTAGGTATTGATATACAAGTAAATAGTAACCTACCTATAATACAAGTTTATTTGGTACATTACGTCCCTTTCCCTAAATTGTTTTTTTTTTCTGTATGTGTGCTGGTGGTGGTGGGGAATGTGTTTTTATGTTCTATACTATAGGTTAAGAAGAAGAAATGAAGTCCTCTGCTGTGACAATCCCAAATCAAATGCAGCAAATAATACTGCTAACTTTAGACCAACACCTCTATTCATGAATGAGACGACATTAAATCCCAAAGAAGTACATCGTTATTAAATGTTCTGCACATGTCGAATACATACAATGACTAAATTGCCATGATCATGATCCTACATTTCCAATGATTTCCCCACACACTATCGGTTAGTAGAGTATTGGAAAGGGAGCAAGAGAAGTACGGAACATGCTCCATTAGGAAGGAAGCTATTTTTGGTTGGGGGGAAATCAGACCCTAGTTCTTTGAACTTTCACTTAGAAGGCAGCTAATGAGTATTTTATCCTTTAGAATTGAGTGATTTCCTGAAGCCCTGAGCCAAGCTCCCGTGTTATACTTGACAGAAAAAGATAGTGTGCACACTTGTGTGGGTTTGAATACACAAAAGAGAAGGTTACTCATCCTGTGCATAAACTGAGGTTCTTAGATGTGTGTCCTTATGGGTGCTTAACTGTTCCACCTCTCACACCATGAGTGACACATACATAGTGCTGTATAGTCCAACCATTCTCAGTTCCTTCTTTACCAATTTATATATGAACTCTGAAGTAGAGGGGAGGAGAGTATATAGTAGAGCATCCATAAGGACACATCTCCAAGAACCTCAGTTACTATACCACTGACTTCCTGAGGAAACTAAGGCGCATCAGTGTTCTTTCTGAAAACATCATCCTGGCCACCCTGGGTGTAGAAACTCTTTATACCAACAGTCCACATGAGGATGGACTACAAGCTGTCAGGAACACGATCCCCAATGATGTCACAGCATACCTGGTGGTTGAGCTTTGTGACTTTGTCCTCACCCACAACTATTCCCAATTTGCGGAAATTTATACTTTCATGTCTCTGACACTACTATATGCACCTGCATGGCCCTACAATATGCCAACATTTTTATGGCTGACATGGAACAACATTTCCTCAGCTCTTGTCTCCTAGCATCCTTCCTCTACTTATGCTACCTTGATGACATCTTCATTATATGGACCCACAGGAAGGAGACCCTTGAAGAATTCCATAGAGATTTCAATATTTTCTACCCCACTATCAAACTCAGACTGAACCAGTTCATACAAGAGATCCACTTCCTTGACACTACAGTGCAAATAAACACCACCCTATACCAGAAGCCTACTGACCGCTATTCTTACCTACATGCTTCTAGCATCCAACCAGGACACATCACATGATCAGTTATCTACAGCCAAGCCCTAAGATACAACCGTATTTGCTCCAATCTCATAGACAGAGACAAATACCTACAAGATCTTTATTTGGCACTCTTAAAACTTAAATACCTACCTGGGGAAGTGAGGAAACAGATTGGTAGAGCCAGACAAGTACCTCGAAGTCAACTATTTCAAGACAAGCCCTACAAGGCTAATAACAGAACACCACTCGTCATCACATTCAGCCCCCAGCTTAAACCCCTCCAGTGCATCATTGACAATCTACAACCTATCCAGGAAAATAATCCCTCATTCTCACAGGCTTTGGGAGACAGACCGATCCTCACCTACAAACAACCTCCCAACCTGAAGCAAATCCATTCCAGCTGCCACACATCACACCTCAGACACCCTCGCCCAGGACCTACTCTTGCAACAAACCTCAGTGCCAACTCTGTCCACACAGCTCTACAAGCGACATCATCACAGGACCTAACCACATAAGCCACAACATAAGAGGCTCATACAACTGCACATCCTTTAATGTGATATATGCCATCAAAGCCCCTCTGCCATGTATATTGGACAATCTCTACGACAAAGGATAAATGGACACAAATCAGACATCAGAAATGTTAACACACAGAAACCTGTAGGGGAACATGTTAGCCTGCCTGGTAACTCAATCATGGATTTAAAAGTAGCCATTCTTTTACAAAGGAATTTCACTAGCTAGTTACAGAGAGAGTCTGCAGAACTGGAATTTATCTACAGATTTGACACCATTACCCTGGGCCTAAACAAAGACATTAACTGATTAGTACATTACAAAGCCAATTTCTCCTGCCATTAACATCTGCATTTCCATATAAAAAGCTATCTTTGGGACACATTCAGCTCACTTAATTAGCCTCATTAACATGGGTCCTACAATTGACAGGTATTTCTTCTAATGTTATAGATAACTCTTGGTTTCTGTTATTTCCACTCCAATTCATCTGATGAAGTGGGTCTTGCCCACAAAAGCTCAGGATTCTATATATTTTGGTTAGTCTCTAAGGTGCCACATGATCACTCATTGCACAAGGTGAGGAACTTTCGCTTCTTGTTTGAGTGATGTCTCAAAATGGAGTTCCATTACTGGTGACTTAACACCCTTGGAGGGTAATGTAGTGGCCCATTTCATCCCAGCTGAGAGGATTTTGTTCTGGATGTCTGTGGCGAACAGAGGTCAGCTAATGACTGAGCCGAGGGTGCTAACTACACTGGAGCGATATCATTTTCCAGCTACTAAATGTGGCCATAAAGAGTGCTCCAGGAGAAGAATTTTCAGACTGAGACCATGGCCCTTTTGGGCCTGTGTCATCAAACTGATAAAGTGGGGGCACTTCTGTGTGACATGACCCTCAATGAGGTAGTGGCTGAACTATGATTGATTATCACTCAGGAAAGGCCTCATGACAAAAGAGACACCTCTTGAATCCAAAGGAGCCCAGCAGAGAGCACCCTATTGGGGAGTATGGGAAACCAGGAATAACAAGGAGGGAAGAGTAGCTAAAATATTTTTTGGAGGGGAGAAATATAAATGGAAAGGGCTAATTACTACCAGTGAAAGGTGAATGAATTAAAATCTCTATGGGATAAGGAGGTAGAAGGGCTCTGCGCTAGTTTCCATCCCAGACCAATGGCAGTTGTGATAGAACTGAGGACTGTTGGGCCGCACAGCACTGTATAGACACCATTCACTGTGCAAAATGGGAAAGAGTGCATGTGTGGTCCAATGAGCAGATCTCTGAGATCCCGGGCACAGGAAGTGCTGCTACACCTACACTGAACCACCCATAAAAACATGACTCAAAGGAGAACTGTAATTTCTTGCAACAAACCAGAGAGTAACCATATAGCATATGCGAACCTGGTGTTAGCTTGGCTGAAAGAACAAAGAAGGAGAAGAGATGAAGGAGGTTTGGAAGAGTGTTGCCAAAATAGCTGAATACATTTGAATGGAAGTCAGAGGATACAAAAACAAATGCGACTCAAGATGGGAGAAGGATTTGGGAAAAATAGGAGAGCGCTATTCAAAATGGAGCAACTGCAGACAAAAAAGAACCAGACAGCCCCAAGCAAGGTGTCTTCAAAGATCATAAGCACGTCTTGAGTTGTTCCATGCATATGCCACTCAAAAGAGAAACAGTTGCTTTGATGCACATAAGGGAAACCCAAAAGACATTTGGCTTCTCTCAACAATAAAAAGTGCAATGCCTGCATGTTTAATGGACTTTAAAATATCATCTAGAACTAGCTATAATTAGCAACTATGGAAGCCCATGAAAGTCAGGCAGCAACTGGATGTCCTGTGTTAAGGAATAGCAGTAACCAATCTCCTTCATGCACCTCCCCACAACACACCCCAGAAAAAGGGGGGGGGAAGCAGAGCAATATATTGGGACATAAGAACATAAGAATGGCCATATTGGGTCAGATCAAAGGTCCATCTAGCCCAGTATTCTGTCTGTCGACAGTGGCCAGTGCCAGGTGCCCCAGAGGGGTGGATCGAAGACAATGATCAAGCAATTTGTCTCCTGCCATCCTTCTCCAGCCTTGACAAACAGAGGCCAGGGGCACCATTCCTTACTCTCTGGCTAATAGCCTTTTATAGACCTAACCTCCATGAATTTATTCTAGTTTTTTAAACTCTGTTATAGTCCTAGCCTTCACAGCCTCCTCTGGCAAGGAGTTCCACAGGTTGACTGTGCGCTGTGTGAAGAAGAACTTTCTTTTATTAGTTTTAAACCTGCTACCCATTAATTTCATTTGGTGTCCTCTAGTTCTTATATTATGGAAAACAAGTAAATAACTTTTCTTTATTCACCCTCTCCACACCACTCATGATTTTATATACCTCTATCATATCCCCCCAGACAGAACAGAAAACAGCATAACACTGAAGGATGAAAGTGTTCGGGTCTTTTGGATATGCTAATCTACAGGCACATGCTTAGTTTGCTGGAGAATATGCATGAAACAGGCATAGTGCTGCAACTTTGGTATTGCTTTCCAGTGGAACAGTATGAATTGACTGACAAGTCCATTTCTTTCACCACCAATTGTGCAAGGATAAAGAGCTAGCATTAGAAAGAAACTGATGCTGACATACAACTTTTAAAATGTGCCCATTGTGTTTCAGGAATGTTTTTTAAATTCATCTGTTGAGTTTATTTTTTTATCATTTTGTTTGTGAACCAAGGTACATCTGCCATAGGCCCAATTCTCTATTAGCATGACAGCAATGAATTTTACTCAGTGAATCTAATCATGCATGGCTCAGAGAGAAGAAAAAATTAAAATTAAGACATGAAAAATACTACTAACACAGCCATAAATATTTTTATTTTATGTTGGAAAATGACACACAATTAAATTTAACACCTTGGAACCCTGCTAAGCTAAAATCTGCTAAGAGTTTCAATGGGAAGCTGAGAAGCTTCTCTTCCCTATGGTATAAAGCTCTCATTTCTAGCAATAAAAGGGCAGTACTATCTCAGATTTTAAATCTATGATATATAGATCTAGATAGATCTAGATAGATCTATATCTCTATATATACATACACACACACAAAAGTGGTCATTGGTCAAGGAGGAGAAAACATTTGTGGCAGGATTTCTTGAAGTTAAAATATTAGTATAAGTCTAAAGATGTACTAACAGGCAGATAAAGCAGCCAAAGGCGCAATTAATAACCTACTTAATTTTATTTATGGATGTGGATGTAAATAGCAGTGGGCACAGAGTTTCAGTTCAATCAGACATTTGAACCATTACCTTTTTACTTTCACATTCCAGATAATCACACCATATAAGCACTTGAGACCCATAATTACACAGAAAAAATTAGGGCTGTACTCTGGATCTATGTGGGCAGGGTGGTCTGCTGGCACAGATTCACCTGCAGTATCCAACCCTTAGACATTTTTTCTTTTAAAGATTATGTTCTTTTGTTTCTCCCTGTGCTTATTCCTCTACTGCCTACATGGGAGTTCTTGTTCTAGTAAGAAGTATGTAACAGTTTTTCTATCATTTGTCTGCTATTAGATTGCCTTAACTTCTGCACTAATAGAGGTATTTTACTGGCTAGCTAAATTAAATTATATAAAATGTTTAACCCATCAGCCTTGTACTTTTGCATTTCTACAGATGTCTAAATATTTGGAAAAAGAAAATATTTAAAAGGTTTCTTTTAAGAGCTTGGGAAAAAATTGCTTAAGAGAAACATCTTTGAGACCAATAATGATGAAAAACATCCCCAAAAGTATTTCTGTTTGAATAAATCCAGAAAGAGTACTTTTAACAACAGTAACTATAAAACTAGTAATGCAATTCATGTCTTTACTTTAAACAAAAGCTTTTCAAACATGTGTTATTAAACACACAAAAAATTAAGCCACAACAAAAATCAAAACAAACCCACACCAGTCTTACTGAAAATAATGAAAATTTAAGGGCATTTAGGAGAGTACAAGGCTACTGGCAATATAAAATAAAAGTAAATGAGTCATGGGACACCTATTATAAACACATTTTATAGAAAAAAGTGTCAACTTCCCATTTTCTACATATTAAGAAAATCAGTCAATGACTATTACATTAAAAATATAAAAGCTGTGCCCTCAACTGTTAGACAGCACATAAAATCAGAAATCCTACCACAGTAATTAAGATTAATTACCAATAGAATTATGATAGCTTTCATTGCTACACTTTTTAAAAAATGCCTAATGTCTTCTGAAGCTATAAATACTTTCTTTGGGCTGGATTCTGGTAACCTTGTTCATGTTAATACAATCCCTCAGAATGTTCCCCCCAAGTCAATGGGAATCTTCATAAAGCAAAGTGCCACACAAAAAGTGAATAAAGGTAACAAAAGCCTTCACAAATCTAATTTAAAAGTTTGATAATGCCAGTCTATGTATGGACTATTTTATTATAATATTATACCTGACAGAAAGGTTGCATGACTGCTCTATGATGACAACATCAAGGTTTTAATAGTGGCATTCAACAGTCTTCTTGTGTGGAAAAAGTTATTGTTGTACAACTACAACTTAGATCACATACTGTAGCAGCAATTTAGAACTGATATTAAAATACAAATACTAAGTAAAGAGTACACTATAACATTAGAAATTTTTTGGATAATAGTAAAATTCTATTTACAATTCTAGTTACAATTACTATTATTGAACAATAATCCTAGTCTAATATGACTTCTTGACCACAATGATAAAAGTAGCAATCAACATCTTACTGTGAAAAATATGTATCTGACTCAGAAGGTCCAATCTTGTACCTATTTGTACTTACTTTTCATTTCATGTTTTATATATCAAATTATATGTTACCATCTGTTGCATGTAATTAAAATCTCTATTTGTACATTTTCCTGTATTATTATACAAAACCTGATATCTTCACTGTCTTCTGAGGTTACATTAATATCTGTGCCTCGCAATTAGTAAGATTAATAAAAAGCTATCTTAAATTGTCCAAACCCATACCTTACTTGTAGTCTCTACTTACAAGCATTTCGAAAACATTCAATCCCCCCAAAATAAAGAAATGAAAAATATTTTACAAATCCAAAATATTTCTGAATTGCTAACTTTTTTTAATAAAATGTGTTCATTTTTCCTATCTGCTTGCTATTGGTAGCAATTCTCAAATATAGAAATAAACAAAGACTAAGCATGGTGCTTACAATATAAAATCTGATTACTGGTGAGGACCACAAAGAAAAATAATTAATTCAAGCTGAGAGCCTTAAAAGCAATTCAAACTTTCTGGATTACATCACTGCAAGCAGTATGTAATTTGTTCCAATTGATGTCATTTGCTCACATAAAGCCATTATTTTACAAAGCACCTCAGCATATTGGCTGTTTCCCACCTCCCCAAGCCCCAAAACAGACTTACTTGCACCTGACATATCAAACATATAAAGGAAAGACTACCCAAAAAAGTAATCAAGCCGAACATACTTTCATCCAAAATCAAATTAATATGTGAAATGAAGAATAAAGTATTACATCACTTGAGAAAAGGTATATTTGCAATTGAAAATGTAAAAAACACTTGTTCATGTCCTGTTCATGCAATGACCTTGGATAACTCAGATTTGTTCTTGTGGGATTTGCAACTCTTTTCCTGAATGAATTCAAGATGAGGTAATGCCATTTTGAAGAGGCTAAGCAGTGAAACATTACATGTAGAACTCAAACATCCTGGCCCCAATTCTAACCTCTGTAATTATATTTAACTGGGTCAATGGAATTTCTTAACTTCCGCTACTTGGTTCTCTACTTCTAGATTTGAAAAGTGCCAGGTTCACATGATTAATATATTAATATGCAGTATTTCAAATTATCAATAGAAAAATGCTCAAGGGAAAGAAATCTGAATATGTGCAAATGCCACATGGTTAATGGTAAGTATATTTTTGCCACTCTGCAGTGTGGCAAGCAGGCTGCAGCCTGATAGTCACTGTGTACTGCATACTGTACTGTTGAAAGAGCAGGCCCTCATTGTTTCACTTTCCACGTCTAAGACGGCAGTCCAATTGCAGATTCTGTTTTTGATTACCAAGCGATGTTCCTTCTTTCAAGTACTTTAAACAACAGAATCTTTATGAAGCAATGTAGGCTAATAACTTGTTAAAACTGACTTTAGGATCAGCTAAAATAAAGCAAATCTACACTATGCTTTTAGAATAAAGTTATGGAAAAAATATGTTCTCCATCATTAAAACGGCCCAAAAGAAAAATCTTTAGAAAAGACAGTGTACACAAGAAGTTATAAAAACTGCACTCTCACAATCTAATAAGAGGGACACAATACATGAGTTAAGATTTTATGTTCATCTTCTGTATGTACTAAATAGAACAGAGGGTTTGGTATGTATGTGTGTATATCTATCTATCTATACCTATATCTATCTATATAAATATATAGATATAGATATATATCCCTCCTTCTTCCCCTTCCCCGCCCCTGAACCCTATTCTGAGCTACATTTGGAAAGATGACCATGTTACAGTTAACTAATCAATATATTTCTTTTACTTATGTGTTCTTTACACCGATCTCCATGGAAAAAATCACCATAATGCTTACTTTGAAGATTAAAAAAAAATCCAAATCCACTTGTTTACCTTTGGAAGAGTTCCTTTAATTTTTGTACATGTCCCTTGTTTCTAGAAAACAGACGGTGTTCACAAGGAACAATTAGGTGTAATAAAATATCTTCCTTACCTTTCATATTTTTGCTGAGGACGAGGGTCTGGAGAGTCATGTGGAAATTTTCTTCTGTGCCTCAATCCTGTTTAAAAAAAATAAACTATTAGTTTGGAATGCATGAAAGGATGACTCACACATTCTAAATTACAAATGCAATCTGAATAATTGAGTTTGTACAAATACATGCACATTTAAACAAAAAAGGCAAATACTGATTGCAGTTCTTCATCTTCTTTAAAACTCCTAATACAGCACAACATAAAAGTGATCAGTATTGTGCATTATTCCAAAAGTGCTCATTACTCAAGTAGATTTTAGACAGGGGATGAAATTAATCTGATTCACTTTTTGTTGTTCCTCTTTTGGGGTTCCACTTTCACAACATATACAGTTATTTATAGCTAACAAAACTTGAGGGTTAATTGCCATTCTGCTTTAGGTATTTACTTACAGAAGCATTACATTAATATATTTTTTCCAAAGTAGAGTAAAGATCAAAACCCATTTTTAAATAGCTTGGGATAGTTTCTTCAGTATAATGAACTTGCTTTTAGGGAATCAATCATTTCTGCACATTATATGAGCAGTGAAAGGTCAGAAGTTTTATGGAAAAAGTAGTGCAAACATATTCAGAAATTAACCTTTTGTTAAAAGTCTCATCAGAAATCTTGTATTCACAGAGATATAGTTCAGTTCTTTGGAGCTCAAGGATATATGGTATGGACTGAACATGAGAAGTTAGCATGCCCAGAACATTTTCCCTTTTCAATTAAACCCTAACTTACCTTGCATAGTCAAAAACAGCTAGTGAAACTAGGCTGTTAGAAATCTGAATTCTTTTGTCCACAGTCTTATTTTATGTGACTACTTTTCCATTCTGCTGCCATCTGCTGGCAGCTGTTTTATTCTACAAAACAGACAGTCTAGTCTCCCTGTCGTACTGCTCACGTACAGTACAGTATGAACCTCATTTTCCGTGTTCCATGGCCAACCAATGAGGTACTGTTACACTTCCAGGTCAAATATTTTGAACATCAACAGACTGTATCCAGAGTTCAACATGACTTTTCATGGCTCTGAAAAAGTATGCCTCTAAAAATGCTTACACACAAAAATACAGCATTTAATAATTATAATTTTATCATATTAAAATGAATTGCTTTTTCAGATCATTTGAATCATGGAGTTTTAAAGCACTAATTCAAATGAAGGCTTTTGTTTGAGCTTCTCAAAGCACACATTTTACCAGGAGGCTTATATATAATTGCATCATTTTATGACAAACTTAGCAAGAGAAGTTATTCTGTGATCTGTAAAGTAAATAAATAAAATGGGAGGTAAAGTCATTCCATAACAGAAAAATTCATTTTAAAGTGGTAATACAAATAGGAAACTAGTTTTTTTACTAACTAGCTTTTAATTAAGGGCCTACACCTTAAGAATGTTGTCATGACAAAATATTGCATATTTGTTGTGATTATTTAAATTGTTGCAATTTTGTATACTGTGTAAGCCACGAGCCACACAAATAATGGTGATGACCTCATGTAATCAAAGTTATTAATAGTATTTCTGTTTAAAAGTACCAGATATTCACACACAAAGGCAACGAATAAAAATGTCACTGAAATGTTATCCCCAGTAGCATTTTACTTTAAGGAATCTTACAACTGTGTCACTATTGCATATTAAGAATAGGAAATGCCACTATGGCTGTGTCTACACTGGCGGGATCTTGCACAAAAGCGGCTGCTCTTGCGCAAAAACTTGCTGCCTGTCTACACTGGCCGCGTGTTCTTGCACAAGTAAACTGACGTTCTAATGTATGAAATCAGGGCTTCCTGCGCCAGAACTCTGACACTCCCACTCAGGAATAAGCCCTTTTGCGCAACTGTTCTTGCGCAAGAGGCCAGTGTAGACAGGCAACATGAATTTCTTGTGCAAGAAAGCCTTATGGTTAAAATGGCCATCAGAGCTTTCTTGCATAGAGAAAACGTCTACACTGGCATGGATGCTCTTGTAAAGCACATCTCTTGCAGAAAAGCACATGCCAGTGTAGACACTCTCTTCTGGAAGAGTTTTTGCAGAAGAACTCTTCCGCAAAAGAGTTTTTGCGTAAGAACGCGCCAGTGTAGACGTAGCCTATGATTACAAAGAAATTACAACAAAAGAAGAATAAACACCACAATAAAGTTGTCTTCCCTGTAGAGTTTATTAAACCCTAAAAAGGTTAATATTACTTTCCCACAAACTCAATGGTTATTTTAGAAGATTACTCCAAATCTTAACATGACATGATTCATTGTTTGTAATGTAACTGACTGAAAGATTCACCTATGAAGTGCTGCTGTAAGAAAAGTTATTACTGCTCTGCAAGCAGCGAGAGGGAGTTTGTTCAGTTGGAGGTTTTCATTACTCAGATCTGTCATGCAACAACAAAATATTAAATTACACGAGTTACAAAGTAAATTCTCATCTCTAGCTGCAAGTTCTCATGGTAGCAAACCTTGGTGTTTATCACTGTGGAAATTATATAAGGATAACAATGCACAAAAATCCATTCATTTAAAATATTGGAAACTAACACATTCTGTCAGCCTTATTAACCTGGCTGAAAATGGAGGAACCCTGCCACAGGAAAATGGGGGGAGAAGAATCCTCCCACTAAATGGCAACAGAGCTACTTCGTAAGAGTTGCTCCAACCCAACTGCAATAGCCTCTGCAACCCAAATGCCCTCCTATCCATGATGCAAGAACCAAAAGGAGCCATAAATTGGCACATCTTCTATTCCTGACAATTTTTCAACACAAAGGAAGTGTCCATGAGATTTATTCGAAAACTCTGCATGTAATTTCCCCAAATTTTACCACCTCCTTCACTTCCTCCCACTCCATAATACACAGTAGAACCAAACCAGTTCTGCAACAAGAAAGCATTTCTGCATCCCCAGTATGCAGAGTTTGCTCCTAAGAATCCAGATGAGGCTTCAGTCAGTCAGAGGGCATCAGACATCCATACTGAAAATTCTGTCCATCTGTATCTACCAATCCTGAGTACACAGACTAACCAGAGAGTACAATCAAAAGGGCAAGAGCCTCCAATTTTGGTTTCTTTGTGAATACCACTGAATTATAACTGAAACCCAGACAGCCCTTTGGGGAGTCCATGTATATATGTGCACTTCAAGTACAGCATGGAGCAACAGTGCCTCAGGTGAGCCAACAACAAAACACAGCTCAAAAGTGGAAGCCAGTTTTCACTTTATTATTATTTATTATCTATATTACATTGTTGTCTAAAGGTCCCTAAAGAACCAAAGCCTATTGTGCTAACTGCTGTACAAATGCATAGTACAGAGATAGTCCCTGCCTGCCTACCTTACCAAGCTAATAATCAAAGTTAATCATAAAATGAAACAGTTTAATGAAATAAACAAGCAAACTGGTAAAGTTTAGGGAGAGGGAAGTTTGTTCTGACAACACTTATTTACATGTTTAAACATACGAATAACCCCATTGAAGCCAATGACAGTATTCCTGTGCTCAAAATATATCTTGCGCTTAATGGTTTGTAAGATTGAGGATATGAACATGTGTCCCCGTGCACTAATTGTGAATACAATGTGGCTTGCCACCTGCTAAATTCTTATCAATTGTTATGTCCTGTGGGCATCATGGCAGATGTGAACTTGAACAAGCATGTGAAAGGGGACTGTAAGTGGCTATACATTTTTTTCAGGAAGTTTGAGTCATATATGAAGGACAGAAGGGAAGAAAACGTGAGGATGTTTGTTGGATAAGTGGATGAATGGGCAGGAAATGCCCGTGGGACAATGGCAAAGGTTGACAATGTGATAAAGGTAATGTATCAGATAGCAAGAATGAGACCAAGCTATGAAGTGCCTTAGGGGTAGGGCTATTGGTGGAACTTCCAAAAGGATCTGAACAGTGGGGATTGTGCACTCTGGACCAGATGTTTAAAAGCATTTAGGCATTTAAATCTAATTTAAATCAAAGGATGTTAGGTACGTAAATACCTTTACAAATCTGGCCTTTAAGTCCTTTTGAAAAGTCCACCCAAAAGCTCATGTCTTATGCACGGAAGGAGGAGCTACCAGTGGAGAGATTCAAGGCAGAGTCAATTGAATGACTTCCAATGAGTTCAGTGGGTTTTGATCAAGTTCACAAAAAGAACATAACGTGACGAGCAAAGATGATTTGTAGAGCTGTGTTTTGAATGGATTTACAATCTCAGTTCGGAAGGCCTGATTGGTCTATGCACCCACCGTATTATTAACATTCTTCCAATTGAATTTTTTAGAAAGACAGTAAACATGAAAAGAACTCCAGAGTCAACAATGAAAATAAAATGGAGCATCCTAATTTTTTTAATGTGGATTAGATAAGGGGACACAAGCATACAAGCACAGCATACACCTTCAAAACTTCAAAGACACTGTGAACTCGTTTTGATCATAAATAATTAAGGCCATAATATGATATAGGGCCAGGATTTCGTCCTTTGCCAGGTATCTGTATGAAAATAAATATTAATCTAACTTAACACTTACTCAGAAGACATTTAAATCACCTGTTCTTGTTTTCAAGATAAACACAGATTTTTTTTAATTTGGAAAAGTCATGATGATGTAGAAGAAATCTTTATGCCCACATGATTATATCACGCACAAACATACTTTTCCATATTTTAGACAAAAGGTGCGCTGTAAAGTACTCTGGGTACCAGCCACGATGGTTCTTCAACCATGCATGAAGCATCCCATGACTTCACAGTTCCCTTTTGTCTGGTTCTGAGACACGCAGCCTTTTAAACCTGAATAGCATTTACACAGACCAGATGCCACCATAAATATAAAGCCACTTGAATCTTAATAAAATACACAGTAATGAAAATGATGCAAGACAGATACTAAAAACAAAATCCTAACAAGCGTAATCACAATGAAACAGTGTCAAAGCCACCAAGTCTGGACATTTTTTGCACAAAGCCAGCACACACCAGATGTATTTGCATTTTGCTTCTGGAGTGAAGGGGGAATGAACTATCACGAGCATGAGGATATAGTTACAATAGCTGAAAGGACAAGCGTATATTTAATACTCCACAAACATGTATCATTCAGTTTTGTACTGAAATTAACTCATTATAAAAGACTACACTGCCACAGTCTATACAATAAGAGACATCTGGCATGTGTTAAGGGACACTATGACATAGCCATCTCTCAAAAGCACGTCCAGTTAAATGTAGGTCTAATAGAAGGGACAGACCTAGTTTTTAAGTTATAGGTATTTGTGACTCTTAATATTTCCTTAGATGCACAAAAGGCTACAGTTTTGACTCTCTGTGTTAAAGGAAAGCAAATTATTTATCTGCTTGCAAAACCTATATTCTTTGAATGCCACACTCCAAAAGAGACTATCCGCTTGTGGGGTACCAGTCAAAGCTTTGTAAATGTGATTTCTAAGAGGAATGTGAACAGCATTTTTTTTCTTAGCCATATGTTTCATATTTATTTGAATTTTGCTCCACTTTTAAATACATTTGTCACAAATATTTGTGCACTACTTATATTCAGGCCTCCAAAAAGGACCTTCAAGAAGATCAGGCACATCCCTGCATTTGCAGAGCCATATTTAACTCAATAGGGTTTTTACACAAACATATGGGTTTGCCAAGGTGGAATCTGTAATGTTGCCAACCCCTAAGCTGTTAAGAAAAAAAGTCCAGCCTGAAAAAAACAAAAACAAAAACAAAAAAAAACAAGCGATCAGCTTAGAAATCATGGGACTATTTATAGCTATTGATTTTGGGTTCCTTTTATTTATCTTCTGGTTTCAGAGCCTTTTCAAGCTCTCTCTGCTACCATGAGGGCTAGAATTTAACATGAAAGCTATAATTCATCACTCCGGAGCCGGGACTTTAAGAAAAATACCAAATATTACGAGAGACACAAGAACATACTGAGAGCACACAACACTGCGTCACAGCAGAACTGGGGTCTTAATTTGTCAAAGTAATTCATCAGTACATGCATCTGACGAAGTGGGTCTTTGCCCACGAAAGCTTATGCTCCAACGCTTCAGTTAGTCTATAAGGTGCCACAGGACTCCTCGCCGCTTTTGCAAAGTAATTCTAGACAGTTATCTAGCAGCCCAATTGCTAATACAGCTTTATAAAAGTAAACAGAATTATGTTTCTGACCCAAAGCATCAATTAATAGGGTGAACCATATGAGGAAATGGGGAGAAATGACCTTTTAGGATACGGCTAAAAATTAGCTAGGAAATCAAAATTTGCCTCCATTCCAGGAAATGTACTGTTTAAAAAAATCAGAAGAATAAAAACTTTCAGTCTTATAAAAGACTACATTGCCACATCATTTTTCTCCTGCTCCTTATATATAATTTACTGAATTTCTCACTGTAATGCTATGTATGATCATGAGTGAAAGGGAGATTTAAATTCTGAATCTTCTAACAATTAGAACCTATTATATATTTTGTATATTATGCAATGGAAAGTTCCTTTAAATGCTTTAGAGTTGACTTTAAAATATATGTAAAATGAATGACTATTCCCTGCAGGGCTAATATTTTAACACACATCACCTTGTAAATCTGCCAAAACAATTTTGTTCCTTTCAGGTAACACTCTTTATTTTTAAGTGTCATTATTTAATCCTGACTAAAAGTGGTTACATCTTTAACTATAATGATAAACTTACTACACCAATTTATATCTATATAGATTTATAAAATCTTCTTTTGGTGACCAAAAAAAAAAGATAGTCTATATAAAAATTATACCTAAACACAGAACATGACATGAAGACCAGTTCACCTCTGGGGCAAACACATACAAATCCATCAATGAGAATGGAGTTGTGCTCATTTATGCCAAGTCTGAATTTGGCTCTCGGTTTGACATAATTTCCCTGTAACTTTTTCTTTAGTTCCCTCTCCCTCCTGCTCTGCAGGAACAAAACTCACTGAAACTCAAATGAGAACTAAGGTGTGAAAGGGTAAATCTAACTGCATAACCCCAAAAGATAAAAATGGACTGAAGAGTGGCATCTCCCTGGAATAGTGTTAGGTTTCACCTAAAGGACTTGAAGCAGCCAAGGCTGAATTGATCCATGAAGCACTAACTTTGAAATCTATAAACGAAAGGGCAAAAAAAATCTTTGTAATATGACATTTCATATGCCTTATATGAAAATATGCTTATGATCTAAATATGATGTAAACAGGATATGCTTTATGCAAGATGGCTCATGTAAAGTATCATTGGAAAGGATTTACTAAGTACAGATTAGACCTCCCTGATCCAATAAGCTTGGGACTTGAGCTGTCTCGAACCACAGAATTTGCTGGACCAGGAGAGGTCAGTGCTCCCTTGTTGACTGCTCTGCTGCCAGGCTCCTCTCCCTTGGGGTCCCTGCCCTGCCATTGGACCCACTAACGCTGGCCTGGCATAGGCTCCCTATCCTGCTGCCCGGACACTGCCCCAAGGTCTCCCAAAGTTCCCAGCCGGGACAGCCTGGCTGCTGCCGGCCATTCTGCCACATGGTGTTGCCCAGCATTCTGGGGCTAGGGCCACCCAGTCGCTGCCAGTCCCACTGCCACCTGGGATCCCATGGCTGGGATCACCTGGCCACATTGTGCTGCTGCTAGAGCCAGCCTCGCTGCCTCTGGGAATCCTCTGGGTTCCCCAGCTGGGGCTTCCAGCCCCACTGCCATCAGAGGTATCCTGGGGTTTCAAGCTATGGCTACCTGTCCACCACTGGCCTTGCTGCCATGGGGGGGTGGGTGTCCCCAGCCAGGCCACCTGCCACTGGAAGCCCTGCTGCAGCTGGGGTTCCCCCAGCTGGGTCAAGGATTCCCCAGCTGCCTGGCCCAGCTGACTCCAGCTGGCTGGGGTGGGAGCTCCCCTAGCCGGGGCTCTCCAGCCCCATGTTCTCTCAGCTGACTCCTGCTCCCACCTCTGAGGCTCTTTGGTCCAGCAACATCCATGACCCTGCCGGACCATGAATGTTGCTGGACCAGAGAGTCTCGGATTTCAGAGTTCAACCTGTATTATCCCATTCACGTGCATGTATCATTTTCATATCTGAAGTTAGGAATATTGACCTGTGTATCTGTATTTCTTATTTGCTGCTTTGGGCCACTCCCACTGCTGACACTTCAGGTGCTACAACACAATAGCCAGATAGGGATAATGACCTATCAGCTAGTACAATAGACCATGAATAGGCTTGGCCTGCCAGTGGATGCTCCATAATGCCACTGGGTCATGGATGATGGAGTCAAGTGACCTGGCCACCTGATACTAACCTGCATCTTAGATTGTTAAACTATTCCAGAGAGGGATTGGAAGAATCAAACAATGATTTCCTACTTTATGGAAATTCTTTATAAGGTAGGGAAGGAAACGAATGATTGCCCTCAGCTTGCTTTACCTCTGCCTTCTACCCTAAAGAGATACTTGAAAACATCTGGAAACTAAAAGATTGTAACACATGTGTGGGTGGAGCTATTAGCCAGGGGATAAAATGGTGTCCTTGGCCTCTGTTTGTCAGAGGCTGGAGAGGGATGGCAGGAGACAAATTGCTTGATCACTGTCTTCGGTCCACCCTCTCTGGGGCACCTGGTGCTGGCCACTGTCGGCAGACAGGATACTGGGCTAGAAGGACCTTTGGTCTGACCCAGTACGGCCGTTCTTATGTTCTTATGGAGGGGAACTACTGGATCCAGGCTAAAAGTTATCTGGCCTATGAGGGATTTTACCTGAAACAATAACTAGGGTGAGAAATTATTATTTGTAACCAGTATTTTTAGTGACTAACTTAGATTGCATGCTTTGTATTATTTTCTTAGTAATCTCTTTTGTTCTGTTTGCTACCTCTTTGACCACGTAAAATACATATTTTTATAGTTAATACACTTTTTTCTAGTTTATATTATTACTCAGTTAATGTAATTTCTAACGGGGAGGCTGTACATATCTTTCTTCATGTTGAGAAAGGAGGCAAACTTCATATAACTTTGGGTTTGTTCATCCCCAAGGGAGAAGGGGTTGAACATCAGGGTTCTGCAGTAAATCCTTAAGCTGAATCTTCCCACAGTTGATCTAAGTGTCTGTATATGCAGCTGGTTGTGGCCCTGCCTACATACTTTGCTGGAAGAGGCTGGAGAGCCTGGATCAGCAAGACCACCTCATTTAGCATCCCAGAGGTACCAAACCATCACACTCTCTACACATCAGATCCTGGGAAAAGCTCAGCCTTAGTAAGTGGACTGTGTAACTGGGGCGGGGGGGAGTATTCTAAATGATTCAGTCCCACCCTGTAATGATCATCATGAACCTAGGCTGCAGTTTCTACTACAAGGTGAGGGAATGCAGGTACGTCAGCTAGCTGTTATGTGGAGTTTTGTGGTGGTGGGTGCCTGCTATGCAGAGGTTCCATGTTCCTGGCCTACCCATAATCACACTTTCTCCAGTCCTGAGTGGAGAGCTAGTGTAAGTGCTCACAAGTGCTGTGTGATTTTACAAGGGAACTCTCATCACCCACCTCTGAAGTCACGCTAATTCTGTTATAACTCTGTGGCCTATAATACACAGCATACCACGTGAGAGTGAACCCTTCATTTATATATACAATGACATAATATTTGTTCACCATTCCTTGTATATGGTCACAGAAAGTCTCTTCCTGCTTTTCACTGGCTTTATTTTTACTATTAGGAAGTCAGGTCCTGATTTGCTTATAAATTTTATTCAGTCTGCCTCTCTTTGTAACAAAGACTTCCCATAAAGGAATCTAGTGGATAATTTCTGGCATTTCAATTTCTGTTTTTATTATTTTTATTTCATATTTCTTATGCTGTAAAATGTAGATCTTGTAAAATTTAATCAATACAAATTAAAGTCAATGGACAAGTGTGCAGTATCCCTGTTTCTTTTCAGTCTTTTGCGCCCTTCCTAATGGAAACTGTTGGGAAATATAAGAATGAATAGGAGTCTGGGAGGGCAATAAAATAGTGGTAGGGGGGTCTGGCCAGAGCTGGCATTGTCCTTTAAACATGTTTTTTCCCCTTTGTCCTTGCAGCCTAAAAAGGTAAAGGGTCTGGCCTGAGCAGGTATTGTCCTGTCTGATATATAAACATGCTCTTTCCCTTCGTTCTTGCAGCCTAGAAAGATAGACAAGACGACTAACTTTTTTTTCTTGCTTGTTCTGTAAAAAATACTTTCAGGGTCACGTCCTTTGTAATCTCTGTAACCTACTGACTCGGAAAGTAGATAGTGTAGAAAAGTGCTGATCCAACTGAAAATCCTGTAAACAGTAAACAGGGGTGGGTATAATAATATTCATCACCTGCCTATTAATATTAATTGTATAGGAGTTAACATTACTAAATAAGGGTTATGGGGAAGTAGTGATAGACATGTGAAATAAAATACTAAAATGGATAAAGGTAACTGATGCCAAATCATTGCTCACTGGGGGTCTGAGGAGAACGTGTATCTGCAATAAAAAGGTCTGTTTACTCCATCCTCTCCCGAGTCTCCTGTTTCTTCTCTAACCGAAACAATTCATTCAGGAGTAGCAAAATTAGCAATTTCAGTGTCATTTTTCATTATAAGAGCTGATGAGTGGTCAGCACTTTTGAAAGTAGAGCTACTTATTTTGGTGTCTACATATCAACTTTTGGCACCCATGTCTGAGAAGCTTGAACATAACTTCTAACTGATGTATCTGACCATTCATTCCTCTACAGAAGTTTAATTATACAAATGTAGATTTTTCTAATCCAAACTGGAACACACTGACTGCACTTTTATAATCACTAAAATTTTTGCTGCTATATTAAAAGTAATTAAGAATTCCACAAGGTCCTCATGAAAGGTACTCACCAAATCCTCACTGTCTCTATTGAAGGATGAGAATACAGCCTACTGACCAACCGGTCAAATTCTGCCCCCAAATACTAATACCAACTTGCAATATTTCAATTAATGTCAATTGAGTTATTCTAGATTTATGTCAGAGTAACAAAGCAGAACTCAGTTCAGTCCCTCATCAAAATTAGCTATCATTCCCTATTAAAACAGAAATGTACTTCAAAACTATGTATGCAAATGATGCTTCTTTTATCAGGGTAGTCTTTTCCCATATGGTACAGACAGGAAGCCATTTATATATCTTTCTGGACTTCAGCTGAAAGCATAATTATTTTCCTGCTTATGGCAGTAAGAAAAAAATCATTGTATTTATACTTCATTATTAACTTGTTTTAGCCCTATAAACATGCATTCCTTCCATCCCCCAACATGTGATTTCATGGAAAAGACCATGACCTATTCCATAATACAACTAAAACATAAAGTACACTAGATACTCCCTTTATCCTGCCTATGAAAACAGCCCATTAATTTGTGTCAGCTGTATTTTCCTGACAGCGAAAAAGCAACCTGACAGACAGGAAAAATGCAGAGTTGGTCATGGTTAGTATCAAAGGATTACTGAAAGCATGTCATATGCTTTTAAAATTACATGAAATGTTTCTGTTAGCTTAGGCAAAAGAACTAACCAGAGAAAGGACATACATTTCCTTTTATAAATGGGCCATACATTTCCTTTTATAATTAGCTGCACCATTGCCAGTCTCACATTAATTCACATTTAACATTTTTGAGAAACATTATGCTCAGGCTGATCAGGAGGACAACACCTCGTCTAATGGAAACCATTTTGTGAGAGGCCACAAGATTCACACTTGTCCCATCCCCTACATTTATATAACAAAATGGTAACCCAGATGGTCAGTTATATTGGATCTTCTAAAGAGCACAACCCAAATGAGTGTGTACTTGTGAACTTCTTCTTGAAGCACCTGACAGAATCCTGCTGCTCCTTCTTCGAGGACATCTCAAATAGCCCAGAGATGCCATTTCTGCTTACATTAGCTTTGCTCCATAAAAGAGGCAGCACTATGGGATCAATGAGAAGCTACTTTCCCATCCCCCACACTAATCTCAATTGACCATTAATCTGCTGAATTAAAAAGGCAAGTAGCCCTCCTGCCAGACACGTAGCCTCTCCAGCCATCACATTGCCCACAACATTAACCAGAGCTGGCTAGACCAAGAGATAGGAAGGAAAAAGGTCCAGGCAGCCTCTTGGAGTATGTCTGTGCTTGAAGCTGGCAGTGTGATTGCAGCTCATGGAGACCCACTCACACTAGTTCTCACTGACATAAAAATACTAGTGTAGCCAGGATAGCTCAAGCAGTGCTAAATGATGGTGCAATCTAGCTTTGACAAGTATATAACTATGGGATTCAGGGTACAGCAGATCAATGGCACTGGTTGCCACTGCCCATGCTACTGTGACCACAGTGGTATTTTAGTGCAAGTATGTCTGCACGAATTTGGAATCAACCCCTCGACCTCACTCACATAGTAATGTGAGCTTCCATCACTGAGGCTATCTATTTTAGGTACTTTTGTGTCCCTCTTTACCTTTGTATCTGATCGCGTCCCAGTCTTTAATGCATTCACCCTGCAATACCTCTATAAAGTAGGGAAGTACTATTACCCTCATTTTACAAAAGAGTCAAAGACCAGGGGTCAGCTTTTTACAGATATTTAGGCACTTAGCAATACAGTTAGCCCCCGACAACTATTTTAGTTCATTAACTAATTAACAGATTTACCTGCAAATTCCCAGAAAGTGTACTCTGTAATGCAAGATAAAGTGCTGTAAAGTGGGGAGGATATGCTGTATTTTCCAAATATAGCAAAGAGGTTGAATTGCTACTTTATGTGCAAAATGGAACTCATCTCATCACTGGCACCTCAATAATAATCATACAGGCTACAAGCAGGATAAGGTTAACAGTTCAACTAATTTTTAAGTGGGACTACTGTGACATCAACCAACCACTACCCTGTCTCTACACCCAATCCGCATTCAATAGTTCAATTGGCTGTAATGGCTCATCAGCCTGAGGAAGAGTGGGCCCATATTTCAAGAGGTCTAACTGATCCATTATGTGGCACAACTCTCGTTGTTCTTTAAAAAGTATATGACCAGATGCTAGCTTCGGGCATCCATGTTTGATGAAACTGCTGTCTACTATATATCCTCAAATTATTAGAAATATTGTTACAATATTTGAGTTTCTTGTTAGTATTCACATACAATTTTTAGTTATTAAGTAAAAAACCAAGAAATTTCCAAAGAAAAACTATGTTAAAATGGAGCAAAGATTCAGAGTACATATCAATAATTTTCAGTAAAATACATTACATCTATGTTGTAGTTATCCCAAAATCAAGTGTTACAGATTTAATCTGTAATGACAAAGACTAAAATATCTCAATCATATAATAATTGTAATGTCAACTGCCTTAAATGTGCATTTCTTTCCTTTTCTTGTTGGAATTTCTCTTCAGTGTAACTCTGAAATAACTCTGAATTCCCAGGCTTTGTAAATGATTGTTTTGGGGATAGTTATAACATCCCTGTAATGTGTTGTATTCTAAATTAGAGATATATACTATCAGCCTTCACTCTATTTTAACATAGCATTTTTTTCTCTTGAAATTATGAAATAGGTTACGAAACGAGTACCCTAACTGCTGATAAAAATTGTGTACAATATTTATCTTTTATAAGGCTAGGAAATTCTCTATATGCAACTCCATTGCTCACTGGGATTAAGATGGATTAGGAACATCTACAAAAAGAACCACTACTGCAAATAATGCATGGGATGAGGAAACATATCCATACCTAGTAATCTTACATTACCATAGGAATATTAACATTTGAAGTCAGTGTAAAAAAGCATGAGAAAAGGAAGTTACTCATTTTGTGCAGTAACGACTGTTCTTCGAGGTGTGTCCCCCCGTGGGTGCCCCATGGATGGTGGGAATCAGAGTCACTGCTTAGAGGCTGCAGATAATACCACAATAGCCAGTGCTGAATCTGCTGCCAGTTGCGGCATAATGACGTAGAGCTTAGCAAAGGTTTGGTCTGAGGACCAGGTGGCTGCTCGGTAAATGTCTTTAAGTGCTACATGGCTTACATAGGCCATGAAAGTTACAGTTGCACAAGTAGAGTGCACCTTTGGTGGAAGTGGCAGAGGTCTGTTACGGAGGGAACAGCACTGTAATATGCAGGATGAAACCCATTTGGAAATACATTACGCTTAAATAGGCGTGCCCTTTGAGCGTGGTGTGATGGATATGAACAGATGCAGGGATTTCCGGAATGGTAGTGTTCTATCAACATAAAGTCAGAGCTTGTCAGATGTCAAGTGTGTGAAGCATAGCATCCCTGGGGGATGCGTGAGGCTTAGGGAAGAACGCTGGTAGTACTATAAGCTCGTTGATGTGGAAGGACGTGCAAACTTTGGGTAGAAATACTGGATGTGGACGTAAAGTTACATTGTCCTTAGTAAAGACTGTATATGGTGGATCCACCATGAGGGCCCCTATCTCACTAACTTTCTTCGCGGAGGTGATGGCTTTGAGAAATAGTACCTTCATTAGTAGGAATGGAAGTGGGCAAGTGGCCAAGGGTTCAAAAGGAGGCCTCATGAGGTAGTCCAAGATGAGGTTCAGACCCCAGGTAAGGGCAGGTACTCTAACAGGAGGATCGAGGTTGTGGAAATCTTCTTGTTGTGGGGTGTGCAAAGACGGATGAGCCCTTTACGCGTTCATGAACAGCTGATATTGCTGCGAGGTGTACCTTCACAAAGGGATTGATAGGCCACCAGTTTTAAGATGATGCAGATAATCGAGGATCTGGTGGAACAGTGCGCTGTGAGGGTCCATGTGGAACTGGTGACACCAGGCCAAGAATCTTTTCCATTTTTGTAAGTAGGTAGTTCTGGTGGATGGCCTACTTTGTAGAAGGATTGCTTCTACTTGTTCTGAGCACAGGGATTCTGTACCATGGAACCAGATAGGAGCCACGCATGTAGGTGAAGTGTGTGTGGTTGGAGGTGGAGTAGTTGGCCCTGTCCTGAGATAGGACGTTGTGACAGGATGAAAGACGATATGGTGTGGCCATGAACATTGCGTGTAAGAATGGTAACCAGGTCTATCTGGCCCAGGATGGGGCTACCAGTATGACTAGAGCTCTGTCGCTCTGAATCTTGCATAGAACTCTGGGGATGAGTGGAATGGGTGGGAAGGCTTAGTGCAGCGGCTTGTTCCAATGGATAAGGAATGCATCACCCCAAGATCCCCTGCTTAGTCCGGCTCTCAAACAGAATCGGGGATACTTGGTATTGTTGGGAGTCGCACTTGGTATTGTTGGGATTCCCCAGCGTTGAAAGATGGAGGTGAGTATCACAGGATGTAACTCCCATTTGTGGTCGGTGAAATTGCAACTCAGGGTGTCCACCTGAACACTGTTTATCCCAGGTAGGTATGAGGCTTTTAGGGTGATACCGTGGTGGATGCACCAGTTCCAGAGGTGGATCACCTCGGCACAGAATGATGGGGAGCAAGCTCCTCCCTGCCTGTTTACAGAAAACATGATGGTCATGTTGTTGGTAAGTATATGAACTGTCTGATTGGCAATGATGGTAAGAAAACGATTGCACGCATTCCTCATGGCCCTGAGTTCAAGGAAGTTGATGTGTAGTGAGGACTCGTGTGGTGACCATCTGCCTTGAACTGTGTGTTGAAGCAGGTCTGCCCTCCGGCCAATGAGAGAGACGTCAGTGGTGATATGCATGGATTGTTTGGGCTGGTTGAAAGACACTCCTGTTAGAAGGTTGACGGGAACTGTCCATCATGTAAGCGAGTCTAGCACCTTCTTGGGGACCATAACCTGTTTGTGCAAGGGGTGGCGTTCGGGCTTGTAAACTGATGCTAGCCAGTCTGAAATGGAGATGAGCATGCTGCACAACGTAGGTAGTAGTGGCCATGTGGCCCATTACCTGAAGGCAGGTAAGTGCCGTAGTGGTAGGAGTTGCCAGCAGTATGTTGATGAGATCGCATAGGGCTGTAAATCGCTGCAGTAGGAGATAGGCTCTGGCCGTCAATGAATCGAGGAGGGTCCCAATGAACTCTATGCCTTGTGTGGGTTGTAGGGTTGATTTCTGTTTGTTTATTAGAAGGCCCAGATGGCTGAAGATATGCATGGTGTTGGTTGCCCTCTGAGATCAGCTTTTTATAAGACAGTCATCTAAGTATGGAAAGATCACAATGCCCCGTTGTCGTAGATAGGCTGAGACTATGGCCAGGACCTTTGAGAAGACCCTGGGGGCAGAAGACAGTCTGAAAGGGAGGATTCTGTACTGGTAGTGATCGTTGCCCGCAGTAAATCAGAGATAACGTCTGTGCCATGGGTGCATGGCAATATGAAAGTATGTGTCCTGAAGATGGAAGGCTGAGAACCAGTCCCTTTCATCCAAAGCTGGTATAATTGAGGCCAGTGTTACCATCTTGAAGCGTTGCTTCCACAGGAATTTGTTTAGCTTGCAGAGATCTAATATGGGTCTCCAACCCCCTGCACGCTTCTGTGTTAGAAAATACTTGGATTAGAAACCTCTCCCCCGAAAGGCCAGGGGGATCCTCAAGTGCAGGAGGTGTCTGAGAAGTGTCTCGTGAGAGGGGTCCCTGAAGAGGGATGAGGAAGGGGGGCGGGCAAGGGAAAGCGACATAAAGGGAATGGTGTATCCTGTGTGGATGATTTCTAAGACCCACTGTTCTGATGTTATAACGTCCCATTGATATAAAAAGGATGGAGACTGTTGGTAAAGAGATGGTACTGGCTCATTGGCAAAGGTTGAAGTGCGAGGTTGGGCAGGCTCTCGACCAAATCTTCAAATCTGCTGCTTTGTTGCCTGGGAACCAGAGGAGCGAGTTTGAGGTGGGGGCCTCCTCTGGGGATGTTGTCTAGGGCAATTGTAGTTGTACTGCCTTTGCTGAACTTGGTTGTAGTAGCTGTCTCTATTCTTGTTGTATGGGGTATAACGCCTTCGGCTGTATGGCAGGGTATACATGCCAAGCATACAAAGGGTCATGCGGGAGTCCTTGCTGCTATGTAGAACTTCATTCGTAGTAGCCACAAAAAGCTTGTGCTTATCAAAGGGAAGGTCTTCTACCCTGGACTGGAGTTCTTTGGGTACGCCAGCTGATAGGAGCCAAGAGGCTCTTCTCATTTACCACGGCTGTGGCCGTTGCCCTGGCTGCCGTGTCAGCTACATCTATCGAGGAAAGGAGGGCTGTACGAGCAATAGTGTGCCCTTTGTGGATGATTGATCTGAGAATGGGTCTTTTGGAATCTGGTAGGTGTTCCATCAACTCAGCCAGTTTGGAATAGTAATCAAAGTCGTGGTTCGCCAGAAATGCTGTGTAATTGGCAAGTCTTATCTGAAGAGTAGCTGAAGAATAGACCTTTTTCCTGAATAGGTCTAGTTTTTTGTGTTCCTTGTTGTTGGATGCTGGTCTGGCCTGAGAAACCTTTGAATGTTGGTTAGCAGCATCCACGACGAGAGAATTTGGTTGTAGATGTGAGAAAAGAAAGTTTAGGTCCTTTGGTGATACAAAGTACTACCTGTCAGATCTCTTGCACATTGGCTGAATCGAGGTTGGGGTTTGCCAAATTTTATCCATGATAGCCTTGTCTATAGGGAGCACGATTCTTCCCTGTGAAGAAGGACTGATGTTTTTCAGAAGTCAGTGTTGTTTCTCCCTGACTTCCTACTGCTGGACATCCTGGGTTGTCATAACCCTCTTAAACAGTTCTTGGAATTGTTTTAGGTCGTCTGTCAGGTGAGTATCATCTGGTATTATTGCCTCTTCAAGGTATGAAGAAGAGTTATTGGGAGGAGATTCCGTGTTCTATAACTCAGTATGTTCATCAGAGAGTTGGCCCTCCTCCTCTTCAGAGTCCGTGATGGTTGGTACAGTGCGAGACGGGGAGGGTGGAGGGTTAGAGTGTCTTTTTTGGTGCGGTAGAGTGTCTTTTTTGTGGACCCTAGTGGTCCCATGGTGACCAGCAAGGAGGGTTGTGGGATGGTGGGTATGGCCACTCCGAGTACCAAGGAGGGTATGGTGGTCTATCATGGTAATAGAAAGATGGCGAGAGCTAGTAGGGGACAAGTGCTGTGATGAGAAAACACTGTGCTGGTCATCCTGGTTAAAGATAGCACGCTTCGAGAGTACAGGAGACCTGACATGGCATGGGGAAACCCCTGAAGAGAATGGCAGTGGGGAAGCCTCTCTGGAGTGAGGAGGTGAAACCCCTCGCCTGCAGTCTGTGTCTGCATTATCATGTGCCTGTGCCGAAGCCTCCATAGGGGGGCGGCATCGAGTTGGGAGCTGTGGGGCTCACATTCAAAGGCAGTCCCTTATGGGAGGGCTGTTTGGCTGCTGGCGGCATGGATCTTGGTGCCACACCTCTCAGTAGTGCTGGCACCAGCGTGCGGGAGCGCCAGCAAGAGCTCTCTGGTGCCGATGATGCTCTCTTCGGCATGGAGGCTGAGCGCAATGGGTGGCTGCAGTGCCGGTTTGAGCCCTTGGTTCCCCAGTGCTGGGGGTGCTCAGCTTGTCCCCTCCGGGCACTCTAGGGGATGGAATTGGGGGCAGGGATTTAGATGAGGATGGCCCCTTCTTAGCCCGCTCGTGAAGTGATGGTGAGGCAGATCTCTTTCTGGAAAGCTGCGCCATGGCAGAGAGGCTTGAGAGCACTCAGGCTGCATTGCCTTCTCAAAAAAAATCATGCGGAGCCGGAGCTCCCTGCCCTTTCTCGCTCTCGCTGTGAGGGCGCAGCAGAACTCGCATTTCTGGGGCATATGCGCTTCCCCGAGGCAGCAGACACAGTCTGCATGTTTATGGGAGACGAGCATGACTGGCATTTTTTAAAGCCAGAGAATCCCAGCATTGCGCCGACTGTGAGGGTCGTAAGGGTGAGTGTTTCACTGGAGTTTTGCCCCTATATTTACTGCGTCTGTTACTGTCGTTTTCAGGTTTTTTTGTTTGCTTTTTACTGAGGGAGGGAGCAGCGGGGTTACTGGTTGCCTAAGGGGCAGGCGCCAGGACAAGTGGTGGCTCCGTGAGGGGCTGACAGGAATTTTTTTTTTTAAGGATGAAACTCAATGAAACGCAGCGTTGAGGACATAAAAGAAGTAGTAAGGGAAGAGAAACCGAGAGGTCTCTCCCCCCTCTCTCCGAGGAGAACAAAGAGCTCCATCCATGACCGAGGACAGCGGAAGAGGAACTGAAGGGGAGTGGGCCGCATGCGTGAGGCGCCAACCTGATCGCAGCACGAGGCTCCCTTTGCGCAGGCATGGCCCGCTGACAACTGCTAAAAAAGCTCCGCTCCATGGCTCTGGGACGTCCCTACACCTTACGTGGAACACCCACAGGGACATCACCCCAAGGAGCAAACTGGCATTTTTATTTTTCATTTCTTATAAAGGATGCTGCAATTTATACCAGATTTAATTTCTTGTAACTTAAAAATTGAAAATGAGTAGCGAGTGGTTTCAGTAATGACTGGTTATATAACTTCTGTAATTACTTAGGTGTTTACTACTACAGCCACATTAGCTTCTGGATGAGGGTATTAACCTTTTACAATTCTGACCTATGGCAGATGATAGGGGCCAGGAAATAAAGTTGTCTGTCTTACCAGAAGTATGGGTGCCATGCCATTATTACTGCTGCATTCTGTTTTCCTCTGCAAGATGTCCTCTGAATTGAGAAATTTAATCTCAGCAGAATTTTCTATTTTGATATCATAAGTAAAAACAAATATGGATCCACTCTCGCACACCTAACACTGCTTCAAATTCTGTCATCTTTCAGTATTTGCTAGAGAGAGAAAAAGTGAAAAATGTGTCTCAAAAGAGGATGCTGCTTCTGTTCTAATACTAAGAAAAAATCTATATCATGTTTCAACAGTAGCATACTAGTTATTTAAATAGTGCACAAAATCAGATGTTTGTATAAGTTATTAATATTGAATGCAAGATAATGTATTTCAATGGCAATAGCTATTCTTTTTGCTTTTTGATTAATAACAAGGTCAAACATTAATGCCTGACACGCCAACCATAGAACCAAATAAGGTATCTATTTCTATTGAACACTAGTCTGAGCAAATCCATTAAGAAACAATATTAGTGGGAATAAATGGCTTTTGCAATTACTTAATCATGCTTCTGAAACTAAAGGAGTACAATATCAGGAAAACTGTATATTACAGGGGTACTCAAATGCCATTAATATAACTCCTAATATGCAGTATTGAAAAACAGGGTTTTTCCCTCCAACTTAAAATTTTTATTTCTTCTCATATGGATTTAAAAGTAGTGAGTTGTCTTTTTTTTCCCACTCTTCTCAGTTACATTGCATTGACAATAAAAAATGAGTAGGCAAACTTTAGCTCTTAAGGACTTGATGCTATTCCAATTAAAATCAATGACAAAACTCCCATGGAGCGTAAAGGGAGCCAAAACAGCACATATGTATATATGGGTATTATGCATCTTGTGACAAATAAATCTAACCTGTACAACAAATTAAGTTGGTGAGCAAGAAAATGGAATCCAGGCAGACCTATTGCAGCAGCAGTGCTGGAACAATTTGTTTAGTGGGCATGTTGAGAACCAATGAACCATACTGTAAACCCTGTGTATAATGGAAACCACTTCAGACCGGGGGCTACTTAAGTACCCCCTCTCCCATAATATTCCTAATTCCACCATCTATGGATTCAGGGCCGACTTATCTATTAGGCACAGTGCCTAGGGCCCACGATACTTTTAGGGGCCCAGGAAAATGTTTTAATTTCTTTTAAAATCAGAAGGAAAAAAAATGAACTGTTAGGGTTGAAGAAAATGTTTTAATTTTTTTCTCACATCAGAAAAAAATGAAACTTTTAGGGCCCTTGAAAATCTATTAAATTTTGCCTAAAACAGAAAAAAAATAAAATGTTGAAGTATTTAAAGTTATATCAAAAATAATTTTTAATATTGATATTATTATGGTGGGAGGGGCCCACGAAGGCAAAAGTGCCTAGGGCCCACGAAAGTCATAATGCGGACCTATATGGATTGCCGTGGCCTCCAGGCCTGTCAGGAGAGAATCGCTACAGACACTTTGAAGCCAGTTTCTAATTTCAAAATAGTTATTTGAGCACTGCTGGTAAAGCAGCTCCCACGTGGCTAGACAGTGATGGATGCTGCAAATCAAGAGCTCATGAGACACCCTATTTACATACTAACATAAAAATGTGGTGGCCTACAAAGAGTCACCTGGTTGAAATATGATTGTAACTGTCAGTCTCATAATTTTTTTTAAAAGAGTCCTTTGTAAAAGAATGCTTTTTCCTCTTGGGCTTTTTTTTTTATTGGCTGAAACTCTCATAACAAAATAATATCTAACCATGGTAATACGTTATTAATGCTAATCCACAATGCCCATCATACAGGTAAATATGTACAGGAAAAGTAAGGGATTAGAAAAATCAGTGAAGTTCTCTTCTGATATAACTTTTCAGAACATATGCCAGGTACATTCAGAAAGACCAGGAATGAGACAGAGATGCAGCTAGCCCTGTAACCATGGCAGGGTAATACTACAATTTTACCACATGAAAATTGTAACAGGATGGTGCCATTACATTGCACATTACTTATAAATAAATCTGGCCTGCCTTTACATCTTGAGTTTCATGCATTCAGCCTGTTCTATAACACCTTATAACAGTTCTCCTGCTGTAACAGCTAACATTTGCTTTTTTAAAAGGTAATTATTGTGCAGTGGTGTGCAAGTTCCTACTTGCATTAACTTCAAATGAAGGAACAGGCTTAATAGATTCGCCTTCTTTGTTTTGACATTATTTTCCAGTAAGTTGCCCCAGGGAAAAAAAATCAAATAATCAGGCATGTTGCTAGTTTTATTCATACAAGCTTAAATATCTAGCTAAACATTTCTAGTCTTCATGAATGTAGTGCTGCTATTTCATCACATCTGTAAGTAAAAACTCACGGTAACTACATTTCTGCCACTGAACAAACAAGTTTTCATGCAGTGTACTATGTAACAATACCCTCTGGAGGCAGTGGGTACTGGTCCAGACCATTTGACTGGATATATTCTTTTATAATCCTGACCTATGTCCTGAGACTGGGGCCAAGAAATAAAATTCAGTCTCTTACCAATATTCTTGAGTATAACACCCTTATTGGAACATGCTCTTCTAAATATCTGACATATCCTATATAGGCTGCCTCCAAAATAAAGTAGAAGATTTCAACATGTAAAATCCATAGTAAACATAAGAAACAAAATTACTTAAGGACCCTTTCTCCTCCACAAATTAAAAGAGCTCTCATCCTCCCTTCTGAATTCTGGTCCTTGGAGACCTACAACCACTGGTTGTGTGGGGATGGATGTGTGTGATTTGTGGTTTCAGGTAGATAGACTGGCTGTTCACATCAGATGCGGGTGGGTCATAACTGGGGAGAGTAAGAGCAGGAAAATATCAAGGAATTACTTTAGATAAGGGAAGTAATAGGAGAATCAATGGGTTAAGGGGTCTTGAAAATGAAAGAAATATTGCTGGGAAGAGGAAGGGAAGGAGAGACTACATGGAAACATGGAAGTGGAAGACAACACAAGTTATCACAATGAAAACAAAAATAAAGTAAGATACACAAGAGATATAGGAAAAGTGAATTAAAGGAAGGGAGAGAATGAATCACAAAAGCAAAGGTGGCACAGTGAATACAATTTTTCTAAGTATCTGCTTAGTAGAAAGCTAAATGTCAACATATGTCAAAGATTTTTTTAAAAACAACATAGGAACCTAAAGTTAGACTCCATGTCCTTATTTAGACACCCATCTGATCTTTAGGAGGGCTGAATATCCAATACCCCTATTAACCTGAATGGGAGGAAGGGTTACTCTGCACTTTCAAAAAATGAGACCGGTGTCTAAGTATGGACTTATTAACCTAATTTTTGTAAATGTTGGCCTACAATAAACATTCATGTTAGCAAAAATAATACAACTCAGGGTGAACTTTAGTCATCTGAGAGATTCTAGCAGTTCCAGACATAGTTCTCATCTTAAAAATGAGAATTCGAGTACAAATAGTCTTCTTCAGCTACCCCTCAATCTTAGGATGTCAGCAAAGGGGGTTCATTGGTGGGATTTTAAGTGGCTGCGGAGCCCATTTCGTGCCCTGCAGATTTTCCCACAGAAGTGGAAGATATAACTTTGAAAGCAACATAATTATTGGCTGGACTAATGTCTCCTTTCTTTCCTCCTTTGTTTGCTTCCCTGTTTCATGAGCATATCTTTCCTCCTCAAAGTGAGCTGTGGCTTGGTGTATAGCATGACACTACCATGTTGTGTGCCATGTCAAATCCTTCCAGTTCGTTGGATGGATGCCTCCCTTTACAAGGTGTACTTTCAGTCTTCCAAGTTCTTTCATTGCCTTCCACAAGCCCTTCTTCCCTGATTTAACTGAGAGGAGAGCACTTCCTTCAGGAGGTAAATGTCAGTGCACCACAGACAGCCCAGTGGAGTTATTTCATGGCCTGCACTTCTATACTGCTGATGTTGGCTGCAGAGAGAACACTGATGTTAGGACGTTGGTCTTCCCAGCGGATCCTGAGACTTCTCCTGAGACAGCGCTGCTGGGACCACTCCAGCCACTTGAGATGTCATCTGTTGGTTACCCAGGCCACACACTCATAGAGAAGGGTGGGGATTACAACTGCCTTGTAAATCAAGATCTTGGTGCCTGTTTGCAGAAGACTTGTCTGAGTAGTCTTCCAAACGATGTGCTGTTACAGTGCATCGTCTATTCAATTTCTCTGTTAGTGTTGGCTGTTTGGGAGAGGTGACTGCCATGCTATGGAAAATGGTCCACATTCTCCAGGTGTTCTCCACTATTGGTGGTTTGTGGAGTACAAAAATAATGAATACAGGTGAGGTCTGGTAGAGTACTTTGGTTTTCTCAGTGCTGAGAGAGACATCTTGTCTGCGATAGGCATCTTCAAAGAGATACAGGGTTTTTTTCAAGGAGCAGTTTTGTAGCACTCTTGCTGCAATCCTCACAGCCACACCTAATATGGACAAACTCATCCTCCTGGGAGATTTCAATGCTAGCGTTGAATGCAACTCTGGAGTGATAGGCTAAAAAGGGGTGGCAAATGTAAACCTCAGTACGATTCTTTTCCTCAGCAAAAGTGTGGAGCATGACCTGCTCATCACGCATACAGTCTTTAGGGAGAGTGCATCCCACGTGGGCTCTGAGAGGGGCTCCTCCCCATCTGGGTGGGTGGGCAGCCACTCTGCCTCACAGCACCCCTGCTCAGTCTCTCCTGGGAAATCAGCTGTACTGGGCTCTGGCCTTGGGTCAGTCCATGCCCACAGTCACTACGTCTAGGGGGTCGGGGCTTATGGTCAGGCCAAACCAACAGTTAATTGTGCTGAACCCTCACTGTGGATGGGCCATGATAGTCCAGGGGCTCAGGCCAATGATTGGGCCAAGCCAACAGTGTCTAGGTCTCGGCCCAGGCTCAGGGTGTGGCAGAAAGCAAGAGAGTTCAGGAATTAACAGTCATTAGGCACAGGCACAGTTCTGGGAGGGAGGGGAAGGGAACACACAAACAGACAGGTTTCCCAGCACAGGCAGAGATCTCTCTCACACGGACAGTTGGCCTACAATCATGGAGGGGGTGAGAGACGGCCACCCATAAGTTGGTTGGCAGAGGTGAGACACAAACCCATCTGCTCCATGCAGTCCCAGCCCAGGGTCCTAACAACTGCAGCTCATTCTGCCACTCATTCAGCAGGGATCCTGACTTACAGGCTCTGGTCCAGCCAGAGTGTGGGCTACTTCCACACTCTCCCTGGGCTACTTCCACACTCTCCCTCTGAGCATACCTGGGCTACTTCCACACTCTCCCTCTGAGCATACCTGGCTCCAATGCAGATCCTCTGGTCACTGGGGCGGGGCTGGAACCTCTGGCAGGGTGGGCAGTTTTTCCAGGTCATAGTCCATCTGTGGGCCTGGTGGTCTAGTCCTCAGCCTTGTTTAGATCCACCTCCACCTCCCAGCTTGGGAGTGCAGGGCAGGCATCTGGCTCCTCTGGTAGCTGGGGGCTGACTGTCCTCCCGGGCTGGCCTTTTATAGCTCTAGCCCCACCTCCTGATTTCCGGTCAGGTGATGTGCTAGGGCCAGGATCTGCCCACCAGGGCTCTGGGAGGGCCTCCTCCCCTGGCCACTCCACCTCACTAGAGAGAGTGACAAATGGAAGACCACCTGAAAACATCCTTCATTAAAAATCTGGAACCTCCTTAACTGTGTTATAGTCAGAGCTTGAGATTACATCAATGTCCATGTAACATGAGCCATGAGAGGTACAGATCACTGTTGGACAGATCATCAATTAGAAGGTTCCGTCTTGTACCTGCAGCTCCCTCCACCGCACCTCAAACACCCAAAGACTAAGAAAAGGAGATTCAATGTTAAAGCATTTCAGGACCAAGCACACTGTAAGTTGTTGCAACAACACCGGTCTGAGGAGCTCTCTAACTTGTTTGATAACATCATTGACATTCAAGAGCACTGGGATCAACTTAAAAATATCCTTCACTGTGCATGTCCTGAAACTAGGATATTCCACTGATCAGCACCAAGGCTGGTTTGACAAAAAGGTACTCCTAGCATTATTCAACAGAAAGGAACTGTATTCCGTAACTGGCAAAATGACTCCTCTAACCAATGGAAATGTGAGACTTATCGCCTACTCAAAGCTGAAGGCCAAAAGAGGCTACATTACATCAAAATAAGTGGTGGCGAGAGAAGGCCTCTGAAATCCATGGTTTCAAAGATCAGGATAACATGAAAAGCTTTTTTTAAGTAACAAAATGGCCCAGCCCCTTTACATTCCCTGGATGGCTCCACGCTCAAGGACAACGTGGCCATTAAACAACATAGGAAGGAGCACTTTGAGAGCCTATTAAACCACAAAGCCATGGTCTCTGAAGACACCATTGAGTCAATTCCACAACACTTGGCAATGGAACATCTGATGAGGAAATCTAGTGAACCATCTCCCAGACCATCCGTCCCCCCTCCCAAAAAAAAGAAAAAGAAAAATCACCTCGTACCAGGTCCACAGGGGCATCCTAGCTGACGTTTTTTAAGCTGGTGGAACAATGCTTCAGCACAAACTGTGCCAGCTACTCAACAAAATCTGGACCATTGAAGAAATCCCACTTGACTTAAAGAAGGCCAACATTGTTACAATATTCAGGAAAGGAGACATCTCTTTGCGCAGGAAGTACAAAGGTATTGGCCTCCTCACCGTCACAGGATCACCCTTGCCTGGATCCTAATAAACTGCCTTCTCCCCCTTGCCAAGGAACTCCACCCAAATCAGTTTGACTTCAGGCTAACCTGAGGCACAACTGACATTATCTCCATGGCAGGACAGATTCAGAAGTGCCAAAAGGAACATAAGGCATTCATCGACCTAACCAAGGCCTTTGATTATCAAACATGATGCCCCATGGAAGGTGCTGTCTCAGTTTGGCTGTCCAAGGAAATTCATTTCCCTCATCAGATTACTCCAGGATGGGATGACTCTCACTATTCTGTGCTACAACTCAGACTGAACCATTCATCCCTTGCACTGGTGTCAAGCAAGGCTGTGTCATTGCTCCAACACTATTCTCCATTTACTTGGCTATGATCCTGATGCTAATCTGTGACTGCCTTCCTGATGATATCAGGACCGAGTATCGTATGGATGGCCAACTTCTCAATCTCCAATGTCTCTAAACAAAATCTAAAATCACAAGAATTGGCATCACTGACCTGTCATTCTCATACATCCAGAGACCGACCTGCAAAAAAACCCTAAAGTAGAACTGGTAAAGTTTTCCAAACTGCTGGAATATTTAAGGACATCCACACTATATTTGTAAGAGGTATTACTTTTATAAGGCTTTAATGTGCAAGCCACTTTATATCACATATCAAGATTGATCTCCTGTTCCAGAGAACATACAACCTAAGAAACTGACCTGGAAACACATATTTGGCATGCTATGTGTGATGAGGTGCAATAATGCTCATTAGCACATTTAAAACTATAAACAGTCTCATACTTCATATTCCTAACTTTACATACAAGAATGATACATGCAGCAAAAGAGGGATATACATATCCAACAGACTGTAACATTACAACTGATATATTACATGAGGTATTTTGTTTATAGCATCTCCAAGTTATGCATATTTATATTGATAAACCAATTTTCATAAAGCAACAGGAGTTGTTACACTATGTTTACTACTAACTTCAGGAGGGGCTATTCATAATAGTGATCACTGCATTTGTCAAGAAAGAGTTTGCAGGCTCAAATCCTAAATTAAGATAACAACAACAATCAGGAGATAAAAACAAGGTGGAGATTCTTATATACCTCCAAATATATATAGTATTTACAACAGGTGCTGTAAAATAAAGTCCTTGCCAAAATAATTTATATTCAATGGCCCAAGCAGATATAAATTTTATATCACTGTTCAATTTAAGAAGAGAAACGGAGAAGGTACTTGCTAGTCAAATTGGAGTTTAGCCCCTCCCTCCTTCCTTCCACTCTCTCTTGCTTAACACAGTCTTACCAAAAATGACTTGTACACCTGCCTTAGAAAAACACCTTCTGAAAAGTGATTTGTTTGTATGTGTTGGGGAGAGAGGAAGGGAAGGGAAGGGAAAGGTAGCCATCTTTTTGAACACACCACATTGCACTAAAAGCAGGCATGTCTTAAACAAAAAAGAGCCCACTGGGGAGAGTACCTCTAAACCTGCTGTCTTCCCACCGCCAAAAACTTTTATTGTCTCCAACAAAATAACTTAATATTTTTCTGACCTCCTCTAAATGTATTGCCCAGTTTACTGGAGCCTGCCAGTACACAGCAGCTAAATAGGTCTTACCATGTTTAGGATACTTGGCCTCACATGTATCCACTGAATCATCTAGGTTGGCACCTGAGCAATTGACACTCATAAGCCAAAAAAGGGGGAGTAAAGCATTCTTCCTTCTCAACAATCTTTGTACTTGTCCCTGAAACCGGTTCTTGGTAAAGGCTATTTTTAGTAACTATGGCAGCAGATAGGTAGTGTCTGGATTACTGGGTAAAAGTTAAACTCAGAGCAGGAGAGAAAGCAGATCATCTGTCATTTATCAGGTTAGTTGCCCGTATGTGCCAATACCCCTATGTGTTCACTAAGTCAACATGCAGCTCTGTAGCCCGTCAACTACACCTATTCAAGTTTTCATTGATTAAATGTGGGATTAACTATACTTTGTTGTGACATTATTTGCTCTAAAGCCACAAACCCTTATCCAGATTTGTTCTCCATCTAACTGGCTGGCCTGGGAGCCCTTGTATATGTATAATTTGTTATTTAATGTTAAGCAAGTGAGTTATTTACACTGACAGCCAAGACAGAAGGTTCCTATATAACTAAAAAATATCTGCTATTTGGAATATGTTAGAAGTAGCTAACCTTAAAGCAATGAACTGCATGAATCCAAATAAAAGCACACTATAAAAGCAGTCTAGTTGGAAATCTCAACAATCTTTTAATCCCCTCTCAATTCTTTATGTTACCTTAACCCTTCAGGAAATCCAGCACCAAAATTAGCCAATTGCAAACAGATGTGTAACATATTTTAAACCCTTGTTGATATCCCCGGTTATTAAGCTAGAATCCCACATAGCACAAAAGAAGTAAAATATAAAGGTCAGACAACTAACTGCTTTGGTGCTACTTGATTTACTCAGCTAATGTAACCAGTGCTGTATACTATAAATTTCATTGGGCATGACATCACTTCTATATCCAAATGATACATCTTGGTTTTAGAACTTGTTTCTTTCTCCTTGTAATAGAACTCTGTCTTTTTCTTTAAATTCACCCTGTCTGCCAGGAACTGATCTTTCAAATGCATCACCACTGGATGGCTACTCTTGAATTGGTTCAGGCATGCACTTTTGAATACAACTGGAGATTCCTCTGCTTCAAGGTTGCACCTCTAACTACTAAGGTGAATATACAACCAATATAAATTGCACCTGTTTTTGACACCTGAACCAGAGGAGATATCTGTCCCATGGGATGTATCTGTCCTAGGTCCAGTACTAATCAATGTATTCATTAATGATCTGGATAATGGAGTGGAGGAGTATGCTTATAATAATTGCAGATGACACCAAGCTGTGAAGGCTAGAACTTTGGAGGACAAACATATAGTTCATGATGACACTAGCAAATTGTACAAATCAAAAAGGTGAAATTCAATAAAGACAAATGCAAAGTAGTGAATTTAGGAAGGAAAATTCAGCTACAGAATTACAAAATGGGGAATAACTGGACATTATTACTGCTGAAAAAATCCTCGATCACAAATGGAATGCGTGTCAACAGCATAATGCAGTTCTGAAAAAGAGTAATATCAGTCTGGGATGTATTAACAGGAATGTCATATAAAAGACTAATGAATGATAGGCCCCACTTTATTTGGCATTGGTGAGGCCTCTATTGGAGCACTGTGTCCAGTTCTGGGTGCTACATCTTAGGACAGATGTGGACAAACTGGAGAGAATCCAGAGGAGAGCAACAAAAATTATCAAAGATTTAGAAAACCTAACCTACAAGGAATGGTTAAAAAACTGAGGTCAGAAAAATAACTGATGGAGGACATGGTAATAGTCTTTAAATATGTTGCTGGTTGCTATAAAGAGAACACTGATCAACCGTTCTTCATACCCATTGGCTATGTCTACACTGCCCCCGCTTTGCGCAAAAAATATGCAAATGAGGCGAAGCATGGAATATCGCCATGCCTCATTTGCATAATTAATGAGGCTCCACTTTTGTGCAAGAGGCTTTTGTGCAAAAAGGAGCCGTCTACACAGCTCCTTTTTGCACAAAAAACCCTTCTTGAGCAACAGCCGTTCTTCCGCATTTTTTTCAGGAAGAACTGCTCTTCGCAAAAGGGGGTTTTTGCACAAAAAGGAGCCATGTAGACAGCTCCTTTTTGCACAAAAGCCTTTTGCGCAAAAAATGGAGCCTCATTACTTATGCAAATGAGGTGCAGCGATATTCCACGCTTCACCTCATTTGCATATTTTTTGTGCAAAACGGGCAGTGTCGACATAGCCATTGAGTACACACATGCAACAGTAGATTATATAAAAGTGGCTACTTTTACGGTATTAGAAATGGTAAAGTAAAAAAGAAAAAGGGAAAGCCCATCAGGCAGGTAGGTACTTCCCTTAAACAGAGATATCTCCCATACTTTGTTCTGGACCAACTTGTTTTTATCCAGCATTTATCAATTTTTGTGCAGATAAAAAGAATATTAAAAAAAATGAAGTCCACATTTAAGATACTTACCCATTTCAAGTGCAAAGGCTATAGAAAAGAATTCTATCTGGCTATGTTTGAAATATAGTCCCAGACAATATGCCAAACCCTACGCATGATCTTGGCACATGCATAGTCACATATTTTTATATTTTGACTTGATAAACACTGCCTAGTCAATATATCCATCTGTCTATGCAAATGAAAATAGCCCCATGCAAACCAGATAGTAGAACATATATATACAAACTCCCATAAATCTGTTTTTCCATAAATAACATTTGAAGTTTATGAACTCATAATCTTAACAGAAATAACAATGATTATGCATTATCAAGTAAGATGACTGGCTGCCTGATGGACTCTTGGCAATATACAATACAGGTGTAGCTTTACGGGAAGTTACAGCAAGGAAATTTAAGTAAAATATATTGGCATTAGTTAAACAGAAAAATAGCAGTGCCCCTTTCAGTGAAACAAATCACTGAAATTGAATTGCTCTGATCTGTATCATAATTCAGCCTTGACCCTTGAGATCACAAGACTACTGCCACAAAATTTATCTATTACAATAAATCTAAAAAAGTGAACAGCTCATGAGCAGGTTGAGCCCCAAGCTAATTACATGTAAACTTTTGGGAATATTCTACAAATATTTACACATAATATTCTGATTCAAAGTACCTCCATGACACATGCAGACATAGCTCTGTGTTTCAGATTGTAAAGGCTTTTGCTTTATGGCATAAAACAGTAAATGAAGCAGCCCTTAAGTGATCTGTTTTGGATGCATATTTGGATCTGCACCATCCCAGAGATCTTCATCAGCTGTGTTGCATTTTTCAATGCAAAATTCACTAGGAAATGCTAGCTTAACTTTCCATTTTTAAAGTTATGTTTTAGTCAGGCGTATGGAGAAATGTTTTATCCAAAAACTGGAAGTTATACATTTTTATTTCAGTAACAGAAGCTACTTTATAACAATGAAAATTTTAAATTGGTTTCAGGCTCTCCCTTATTGACAAAATAAATATTAACATACCATGGATACATTAGGAATCTCAAAATGGAATGAAAAGCCTCCAACTTCCATCAGTTGGAATCCAGCCTGGCCTGTTAGTGACATGAAATTCATACAAAAGTGGTGGCTCTTCAGTGATCTGTGTGAAGTGAGTGGATAGTCTCAGTCCTACTCTTACTAGATACCTGTGTAAGACATATACAGTCACTGCATTTGGCAATGTCATGGAGTAGTCTAAGAGGAGAGGCCAAGGACTCACCAGGCACTGGGACTATCTCTCTGTATTCTGGGTTCTTTTACCTTCTGTGAGCATTAAAAGTTCACTTTAAAATACTAAACATTCTGTATAGACAAAGGTCAACATCATCTAAATTACAAGCGATAAAAGTTGTATTTAAAAAACCCTATTTTAATCTCTCTTGCCCACAGTTTTACAACTATTAAATATAGTGTACTAATGCTATTGAGACTCATATTACCAGAGTGAAATTCATCCCAGCAGTTTAGTGACTGTTCACACCACTTAAGTCCTTGGGCTGGAATTCTCACTGATAGCCAATGGGAATTGGATACTTAACTCAGTGAGGCCCCTTTGAATATCCCACCCTTAATGTTGCCTTGCACCGGGGTCCTCTACACCGACTATGCATTTCACTCTCTGCAATTGAGTATGGTTGTCTGAAATCTCTTCCGAGAGAAAAATCATCACTGGTTCAAGTTGCAGCTATGGAAATTGTACTTTGTAGCTATGTTCCATTGGCAATAGAAGTGCTCTGATTGCAAGAGCCTGAGAAGACATAAATGTTATTTGTTTCCAGCTGTTCTCATTAAAAGCCTTCACGGCACTATTCAAAACAAAGAAATACTACTTTTCAAAGAGTATGGGAAAGGCCCTTACACTGTAGGTCAACATTCCCTCTCATTATAAAATATTTATTTGGGGTAGGGGGGATGCAAGGGATAAAAATGAGCTACAATGATGAGCAGACAAGCTTTGCTTGTCAACCACTGTTGAGAAGTAATCGTTCAAACCCAGTACAAAGCAATAAAAGTAGTCTGGTTTTTTTGTGTTATTTGTTTAATTATTTGCTGGGTTGACAGGTGATCATTTGATTATATATTCCTAGGTTTTAAACTACAGTCCAAACAAATAATAACGTGTCTGGCATTAATGAGAAATATAGGTAAGTGACAAACTTCCCACACAAAATAAAAACATAAGTCTTATGTTAATGCAAAGACTATACACTTTCATTGTTATATAATTCTGCTTGCAGCCCTGTAATAAAAGAACATTTGTTAAACGTAATTAAAATCAAGACACTTGCCAAGAAGCACTTGTCAGTTAACAGGTGTAGGTGTCCCAATTATTCTAGGAATATTTTTGTTATGATTTTCAGATGCATTTCATCTATCAACCTACCTACCTATAAAAATCTACCTATTCAAAAAACTTAACTATCTCCAGAACATTACAGGGCAGAGCAAAGCATAGGATACATGGCAGAAGACAGACAGAATACATGCACCTTTGTCAGCCATACTGGTGTATTGTTTTTAAAAAAATCTTGTACCAAAGCACAACTGGCAGTGTTTAAGATGACTTCATTTAAATTTAATAAAAGAACATATATCATATTAAGATATTTTAGTGCAACTTAGAGGTTAAATGGAGCTTTTACTTACAAAGGTCACAGAAAGCATCCAGTAAGGAAAAAAGCTGGAAAAGGAAAACACAAAGTTCTTGATGTGTAAGTAAAGTCTGTTTGTTCCTATGTATAACGGAGACATTTTTCAAAATCTATTCCCTTCTAGGGAACCATGACCATTGTAATTGCTGCCACGGTCAAGGAGACCTAGAATGACTTGTTAAATAAGCACTGGAAAGGCTAGTTAGAGCAGATTCACGAGGGTTTTAACCTGTGCATCAACATTTTTCTAAGTCATAAAATTCTACAGAACAAAATACAGATGACATTCCTTATTTAGGTCTGTTTGACATCTTTTCCTGCTTTAAACTTCACTACAGCCTTTTGCAGTTGGCAGGTTTCCTTGTCCTGAGTCTAGATGTACAGCAAATTCCAGACGGGAGACTACTGAATTTGCATAATTAGAATGAGAACTGCATGGCATCATTCTTGCCATTCAAATGACGTACGAAATCAGGATACGGAGTGTTGAAGAGCAAAGAAAAAGCCAAACACAGTAATTTTACTTCCTCACAACTGTTGGATGTATATTTTATTTAATTAGTTAACTTTTGCTATTATTTATTGATTTTAGCTAAACCATCCACATTTTTAACACATGGGCTACACAGTGAACACAGGTTCAGTCTCTGGGCCGCATCTGTTAGCAAACTGCTGTTAACAGAAAGCAGATTTATGTAGCTTAGAAGGGAATGTGTTGTGTAGGCTCCCAATGGATTCGAATCCAATAATCAGACTGGGGAGGGGGGCGGGACCACAAATAGCTGCAATGATGGAGTCTGATTCAGTATTAAATCGCCATGGGGTAAGAGGGAAGAGGGATTCCCTTCTCCAATCTTAAATTCCTTTAAAGCCATCTGTACCCTTTGAACCCCCTTTAGGGGAAAAAACAAGCTTGCTGGTGTTCAGAATGCGATATACACAGCCACCAAGCATCATCCACCTTAATTTGAAACTTCACTTCAATGCCAGGTAGCAGCAAAAACCGAGCAATGAATCAGAAGTAGAGATAGGAAAGATCGATTCTCTCCTGCATGAATATTTCCAATACTTCCTGGTTTGGGTCAGGTAGGAAAGAGCCTGTTCTCTCACTATTTCCTGCCAGGAAGGAGACAATAAAGTTTTTAAACTTTATTTTAAGTCACCCATTCAGGATTTGATACAGGGATTTTTACCAGCATTTTCATTTTATCTGAACTAGGGATGTTAAGGACTAGTCGACTATCCAATAAGCAAATGCTTATTGGATCATCAGTCAACTAATTAACTAGTCAATTCCTCTCCCCTCCCCCCCCCTTTCCTGCCTCTATCAGATAGAGGCAGCAAATGGGGGGAGGAAGAGGAGGTACTTCAAAGGGGCAGCGCTACACAGTTGAACCTGGGAACAGCTGTATGGCGCTGCTGCGCGTGGAGCCAGGGGTCAGCTGGGGACTCCCAGAACCCGGGATCGGCTGGGGAGTCCCCAAATGGCCCCAGGGTTCTGGGGAAATGCCACACGGAACTGCAGTCAGCTGGGGAGTCCCAGCTGGGAGTCCCCAGCTGATCCCGGGTTCCGCTGAAATGCCACGCAGAGCCTGGGATCAGCTGGGGAGTCCCCAGCTGACCCCGGCTCTGCGTGGCATATCAAACTGGCAGTGAGGCATGGAGCCTGGGGTCAACGGGTGACTCTGAGTCCCCTGCTGACCCCAGGCTCCATGCTGCGCTGCCGCTTTGAAATGCACAAGAGCCCCCACTGGGGACTCTTATACATTTCAAAGCTGGCACCCGTGTGTAGCCCGGAGTCAGCGGGACTTCCCGCTGGCCCTGGGCTGCATGTGGAGTTCCGCATTCCTCCTTTGGAACGTACAAGAGCCCCACTGGGGGCTCTTGTACGTTTCAAAGGAGGAATGCGGAAGTGCCTATCAACTAGTCGAGTCGTCGATGGAAATTCCATTTACGACTCAACTAGTAAAATAACCAATAGTTAACATCCCTAATCTGAACCAGCCTACTCCTAATAATGTGTAACAGGCAATATTGAGACCACGATGAAGGGGGGGAAAGCTCAAATCTCTCTAAAGTCTCTCCTGCTCACAAATGACTGGATAGAAAATTGTGTAGCAATTCCTCAAGTGGCAAGAGCCCACAGCAACCAGCAAGAGGACTCTTCCTCTCCCCACCGCCACAAAAAATCCTGGATCAGAACACAACAGAGGAAGTCAATGGAAAAATCAGGATTATGAAGAGGGTAGTAGCAAAACTATTTCTTGAAACATCTGGACTTTGTCAACAGAACAAAACTCCAATCTGGCATAAGGCCAGGCCCTGGCAGTGATTCACAATCTCCTCATAGGTGAGAAAAAAAGTCACCATTCATACTTCTCCATTGTTCAGTTGCTTTTGATACTGTTGATTGTAAGTTTTGCTGACCCATATATATCCTGACAGGAATCAAATGAACTACGCTAAACTGCTTTCACTGGTTTCTTTCCAATAAATCCCAAGATATCACGATGGATAACTAGTCATTATCCTCAAAAACTCTCTCTCACAGAGTCCTTAAAAGGTTAGTCCTGTCACCAGTCTTATTCAACAACTTTTTACATCCCATTTGGGGCAATAATATGACAACATAAGCTAGATGTCGGCAGAACAAAAATAGCATACAGCTTATCAACCAAAAAAATCCTGCTGTATCTGAGATATAGCAGTGTTTGGGCAAAACAAAACCAACCCAACCTCCCCACCCCCAAAAAAGTTGGATAAAAAAATGGAGATTTACTATAAATAGAAGTTATGTAAGATGTGTGGTCATTATTTTTATTTTATATGTAGGCATGCATGCCCTCCATGTGCCTGGGGACAGATATTTCTAGCTAGTAGTGTCCAGTGGTCTGTGCCCATGCAGTTGCCCAACTTATGCTCTGAACCAAGGGTCTAAGGTGTGGGATGGACCAACACCTCTCCAGTTCCTCTTCTTATAGAGATAAAAAAAAAGGAGGGGGGACAGTAGGTAGAGGTACATATAGGAATCACACATCTTGAAGAACCTTTGGTTACATTTCTTCTTTGACTGCTCATCCCTGTGTGTATTCCACAAGTGGGTAATTGGTAAGCAAAATTCGAACAGGATGTAGGTGCAAGAACACAATTGGTATAATGTCTGTTATGCTACTGTAACAACTGCTGCATCTGCAGAAAATACCTGGATTAATGTTTGAGAGGGGTAGCTGAGTTAGTCTGTAATTGGAAAAACTTAAAAAACATAAAACTATTCATTGTTTTTTAAGTTTTTCTGGATTAATGTGTAATGCTTTGTGAATGTACAGACAAGTAGATGTCCTACAGATGTCCAGTATAGATTATTTTGAAAGACATGCTGCTGAGGTTGCCTGGCTGTAGTGGACTGGGCTTTCTCTGTAGCAATAAGTAATCTTGTTGATTTTATCCATTTCATTTTTTGCAGCTAAAATGCCAAAGTTCATCTGACATCAAGGGAATGAAGTCTCCTCTACTCATTGCCAGCATGAAGTTTTGGAAGAATACTGGTCAGTGAATACCTTGATTCATGAAACTTGGAAATACATTTGCAGAAGAATTTCAGGTGAAGCAGAAGGTGAGTCAGCCATGAGGCTCCTAGCTTCTTCTAGCAACTAAAAAGGTGACCTTCAAGAAGTGGTGGGACATTGAACATGGGGCCAATGGTTCAAAGGTGATTCGGTAATAACTGATAGTAAAAGTGGAAATGCCATCATGATGTAGGTTTCACTATAACATGACCTTTCAGGAATCTAGCTGTTGTTAGGTGAGTGAAAGTGGAGTAATCTACTACCAGAGCATAGAAAGCACTGATAGATTCCTAGGTGGACACCCCGTGAATTAATGCAAACCCCATGAAATCTTCAGGGATGAGAGAGATCTGCTGATTCTGGGAAATACTGAGTATGTTATGTCCATTTAACCAGAAAGCATTTGTTGGCAGAGTCTTTCCTAGTTTGAGAATAGACTGAATGGCCTCTAAGCATGAATTTTTTAGGTCTGATAACCATCAAAATACTACAGAATGAGGTGAAGAGGGTTAGAACTGGGCAGTCTGGACTTGCCATTCTCATGAGTGACTACATCTGGGAAGGGTCAGATGCTAATAAGAGGACAGGCTGACATTCACAAAAGGCCCAGAAATCAGAACTGTCTGGGACAATTATAATGAACTCACCTCAGTCATAGCAAATCTTGCGGTAGTATGGAATAGAAGGGAAGGCACTTCTAAGATGGTATATCCAGGGTAACAAAAAGACATTACTCTGGCCCAGAGGAAATCCGGAATAATATAAAACCTTCTTGATCATCTGGAATTCAAACTGCTTCCAGGATGGGGTTCCCTATTAGGTGAACATTTCATACACAATTGCATCCTGAACCTCCCACGAGTAGTCTGTGGAGAGGTGCCTGCTGAGATTACCTATAGGTGCACAGTACACTCTGGTGGACAGATAGCAGAGAGTTTTATGTGGTTTCCGATGCACCAGCTGCATAAACTGACTAACTCTACACAGAAAGAAAAAGGATTTTGCTCCATCTTATTTATCCAGCATAAAGTTGTCATATTATATGACATCATCTGGATATGGCAGGATGCAAAAAATGGAAGGAATGACCTGTAATCTGGGCAAAACTTGCATGGTGTTGCTGTCCACGTAAACTCCCCTTTGAATGAGAGAGGAGTCTGAAGCAATGGACATGTTGGGACTAGGGAAAGAACCCCCATATACACTTGTTCCAGGTTCATCTAACAAACAAGTAAAGTCATGACCTGGGCAGGATTTGTTCGCTTAGCATTCATATTGTCTCTGTCTGATGAGAAAATAGATCAGAGCAAGCCTGTAGGTGTCAGAGGTGGAGGGGCCTGGAGAACAGCATTACATAAGTACATGTAGGGAAAGACAGACCTTGGCAGCAGTGATCCCACTCATTTTTTTATGTCTGTGTGTGGAATGAATTTTACTACGTGCACCAGTATGGAGATGATGTGCAACACATCCCCTCCATATTGGTGCACATAACAAAATTCATTCTGCACATGGACAATCTGTGGCAGAGATGGGCTGAGGGGTTCAGAGTGTGGGGGAGATGAGGGCTCTGGTTGGTGATGAGGGCTCTGGGGTGGGGCTGCAGGCTGGGGCCAAAGGGTTTGGTGGCAAGAAGTTGGGGTGGGGATGTGGGGTCCAGGCAGGAATTAGTGTGCAGGTTGGGGCTCAGGATTTGGGTGTGGGATCTAGGAGGGAGCTAAGGTGGTAGACAGGGGCTCAGAGCTGGTGATTGGAGTGCGGGGTACTTACCATTGTGGGTAGAAACAAGTGGCTCCATGCTGCTCTATGCTCACCTGCAGGCACCGCCCTCCATAGCACCCATTGGCCAAGATCTTGTTGGATCTGTGGTTTTGTGTATATAGCATATGTTGTGTTAACACTTTTAAAAGCAAGAACTAGGTTTATAGGCATCACAAAAGTAATATGTTTGAAAGGAGAAACTTGGTCAAGTCAAGACAGATGAAGTCAGGAAGGAAAGACTACATATATAGGAACAGATGGAAGAAGGCACAAACAGGAGACCTGGAAAAGGAAACAAAGAGAATCGTCAGTCCTACCACTTGCGTTAAGCAAACTGGACAACTGATAAACAGTAGAAAGAGACCAGGTCTGAGAGGTAACAAGAGACTTAATGTCAATCTTCATTGAAGACTGTAAAATACACTTTAGCGAGGTATAGTATATGCGGTTTATGAAGAACAACTAAGCTTCTTAAAGGAGGTCCCACCTAATGATGCTGACTTTTGAATGCAAAAACAAAGTAAAACCTTGGATATGGTCTTCGATTATTATCTACAAATTAAGAGCTGTTCTAATGCCATTCTTCTATGCCCATAAAAGGAGAGGTGAGAAAGAAACTGCATTCCAAAATGAATGAACAACAGCTAAACAAACAGACTTCTTCAGAGAAAGGGAGCCACATGCAGGCATCAACTCAGTGGTAGTGGATCTTCTCGCGGCATATCTGAATTTGACTCAGAACACTGAAGTGGAAGATAAAGCTATTTTCAATTTGTTCTATTAGATATAGGGAATTTATTTCAAGTCAAAATGAGGATCTCTATTCTTGGAATAAAACGTTTGCACTTGTAGACATTTTACCTGAAGATCTGGAAGCATCTTACAAATATTATTTAAGCGTCAGCACACCGTGAAGTAAATATTACATTCCCTTTACATAAAGGGAAAACTGAGATCGGGTGAGGTAAAGTGGCTTGCCTAATATTTCACAGTAAGTCAGTGGCAAAGCCAGGAATTCTGAACTCCTTGCTGCCATTCTATTGCTCTGACCACTCATGCAAATGCCCTTTCTCAATAGTCAGGGAAAGTACAACTGTAACAGAGAGCATCTCGGCTAAACAGGCACAGAAGATGTTCAGCTCTGCAGTAGGAATGAGAGCAGATCTATCAGTGAGGGAAAGAGCAAGAAAAACTGAACAGCTGGTGTGACAGACAGTTAATTATCTATTTCCTGCTTTCATCAGTCTGTGTCATGCTGTATCATTTAAATATAGCCATTTCGGAAGAAGTGGCTTTTAGACATCCTGAAAATAGTGAGGAAGGAGACGGATGCCTTTTACACCCTTGCTATTGTAACTTGTGATGGGGCGTCTTCCCCGCACTGGCCCTTTAAGGGGTTAAACTCAGCCCTGGATGAGGGCTGGAAGGCTAGAGCCATGGAGCAAGCAGCTGCAGCAGATAGCTGCCAATTAGGGCCCAGCTGTGGGCTGTATAAATAAGGGCTCCAGGAGGGAGGAAGGGAGAGACTCACTCTTGCTTAGGGTTGCCAGGTGTCTGGTTTTCACCCGGACAGTCCAGTATTTGTGGGCTCCATCCCGTAAAAAAAACAGGAAATACCAGACATGTGCAATGTCCGGTATTTCCTGTTTCCCTGGGACGGAAGCCTGGCGGGGACAATTTTCCCCTGCCGCGTCTGGCGGGGGCGGGGGAGTGAGGAGCGCGGCAGAGTCTAGCGAAGGGAGGGAAAGAGGCGGCAGTTGTCAGGCGCCATGCTAGGGGGGCATCAGGCTGGGGTGGGAGCAGAGCGCATGCTGCTCTGGCCCACGTGACCAGCAGAGACCGGGAGCTGGCCACGTGATGCCTCCCTCTCTCTACAATACAAGCCGAGGCAGCCAGACTGGGCAGCAGGAGCAGCCACTTTAAAAGTCACATTGTTCCTCCGTGCCTGCCTCTGCTGGGGGGGGGTGGGATTGGAGCGGGGGCTCCGGACGCTGGGGATGCCTGCCTCAGGGGGAAGAGGGAGTGCACTGGGATGGGGGGACGCTAGGGGGGCCTGGGTCTGAGGCAGGGGTGAGTGCATTGGGTTGGAGAGACTGTGGGGGGCTGGCTCGGGAGAGGCGTGGGTGCTTTGGTGGTTAGTGTGTGGTCCCAAACTGGAGGGAGTGGTGCAACTTTTGCTTAACAACTTGTGCTCCCCCCGCCTTTTTTTTTTTTTTTTGCTTAACAACTTTGATCTCCCCCATTCCCCCCCCCCCCCCAACAGAATTTTTCCCCGGTGCTTTTCTTTTTTTTGGCACGGGGGGTGTTTGGTATTTTTTGTTAAACCATCTGGCAACCCTACTCTTGCTCTGACCAGAACCGGGGTCCTAGCTGACAGGGAAGCTAGAGGCTTCCTTAAAGCAGGGCTGGGGAAGCTCTGGCCAGGCAAGCTCTCAGGCTCCAGGGGCAGAAGCAAGGCCTCAGGGTACTAAGGCTGCGGGGAGGCAGCCAGGGTAGGCAAACGCAGCAGGTCCACACCCCTTTGCCAATAATGAGTGGCCATTTCAGACTGCAGTTTGCCCCTGTAGCAGAGGCTAGATGAAGACTGGCAGTGGGTCACTGAGGCAAGGTGGGCATATGGGGATTGGGGGGTCTCCAGATGGGGAGGATTCCAGAGTATGGGGGCACTATGGTAGGGCAGTACCCAGGTAGGAGGACGCCATGGTCTGGGAGAGACATGGGCCCTGATCTAAGCTATGACTACATTGCCTCTTTTTTGTGGAGGAGGCAATGCAAATGAAGCGCTCATTAGCATTTTCTCATGCTTCATTTGCATAACCTCTTCCGATGCTTTTTGTGCAAGAGGTTTTTGCGCAAAAACTAGCAGTGTAGACGGATCCATTTTGTGCAAAAAAAACCCTTTTGCGCAAGATCCTTATGCCTCAAAAAAGGAGGGTAAGTAACAGTGGGTAAAACACCAGCCAGAAGGGGGTGCTCCAGTACCAAAAATGCTAATTCCCTGAGTGACCAGCTGGAGGTGCCCTTGGCAGTGAGTCCACCTTGTTATATAACTAAACAAAATGAGCAAAATGTGTGAGAAATGGGGAATTTAGTAGCAGTTATAAAATAATTTTGCAACTGGAATCTGCTTTGATTTTTCTGCTTTTCTGGAAAACAGCATGAAAACCTTAGTCTAACATATAAAAACACCAAGGACCCAAATGCAGTTTGTGTCAAAACCTGTGGAGCTGCAGAACACAACTTTGCTTTTAACTGCAAAATGAAACAGATTAAGTTTCATAAATCCATAATGTACCTCCATTTCAAAATCCATAAATGTTAATGTTATGCCTTTATATAACAAATATTAAGGTAATGGGTAGGATTTACATGATTGTCTAACGGCTGTGTAATGACTTACAGACAGTATTAGCATTTTTGGTTGAACCTGCAAGCTACCTTTCTCCCCACACAAAAAGCACTGGTCACTTGTGAATACACCACTATGCCAAGGACAGACCCTAGAATTTGGGGGGATAGCTAGAGAGGTTACAATCATATCTCATTGCTTCTGAAAGTGGAGTCCAACTGATCATGCTAGAGTCCATTCATAGCTGCCCATGTTTTCAATTTCCCCTCTTGTCCAGATGAGTTGGTATCCAGAGAGAAGCTAGCAGTTATATGCTCAGTTTGGTTACTTTTAATATTGATTACAATTTTAATATTGATTAATTTTACAAACTAATTCTGATTGTCTAGTCATCATTATAAATGGTAATTAAGTACAAAAGGAAGCTTTGTTATCCCCCTTTTACAGATGTACAAACTAAAGCAAAAAGTTTGTGATGACAAATCAGCAGACCTCCTGGTTACAAAGAAAACCTTGAAAATGGCAACTGAAAAACTGATGCAATATTGTCTTCCTAAACTGGCTATAACAATAACTCTGACAGGTGTCACTATCTTTGTTGCATATCTCATTATTTCAACTCAAAAACTGAAAAGGAAAATAGATATAATTTTGCATCAATAGAAACAACTTTACTGATTGCATTATATAACTTCAGATTAATTTAATTAAAATGTCCATTTTGAAATTAAAAAGCTGCTCAACAATTTGCAAATTGTAGCCAAATCCCACAATGTAGCCATAGAACTGAAGTCTAGTATGTTGCACAATACATAAGAATTTAATCATGACCACAGTCCATAACTTAAATAAAATATATTTTATTTTTCCCAAGTAGAATAAATTACATAATTTGTGTTTGTTGTGTGTGTAAAATATGTACCCAGCAGCTGGCGAGTAGTGGCTTTTCAAAGAAGTGAAACATATGCACACCATAATTATTAATTTTCTCCTAATAAGGAGTAGCTATTGAAGTCTGATTGGGCGGGGATCCAGGACATTTGCAAGGAGGTGGAAGTGACCTATGCTGTGCTACTCAATTAGTGCATAAAGAGTAGGTTAAATACTGAACAGCAACAGAAAGATCCATTGAGCTGATGGTAGTCCATCTTCAAACAACTAATTAATTGGGGGGGGGGGGGTGATGGATGGCACCCTCCCCCAAAGGACATGCTGACAGTCTCAGTAAGCTGGGACCCAATGTGGTCTAGGCTCTCTTCCTAGCCAAGAAAGCCAGGGCTCAGAGTCAAAGGAGATAGCTCAGCATTTCTTCAATACTTCTAGACCTTCATGATGTGCAAATGGGATGAATTCACTGAACAATAGTACTGGATCATACCTATATCCACTGTGTGGTTTTGGGTGTTGTGATAGTCCATGTTGGTTATGAATATATTTCTTTTGATAAATACAGTTGCTAAGAGTTCTTTGCAGAAGAAAGTGCTTGGTTATGAGGCAGAGGTAATCTGGATTCAAAATGATATGTGTGGTCCAGTAGGCCGTAATCCAGTCATTGCTATGAAGACAAAGAATGGGACTTCTTTATTTCTCCCATGCCAAAGGCATAGGCTTGCAAGAATTTCTTGTGCTGGAGTCTGTTTGTACTTACTCAAATGTTCACCTCTGTTAGTCAAATGTTGTGCTTTTCCTGCCCATAACTTCATGTATCATGGTTTGTTTGAGTACTGTAGTTTTTGGCTACGGTCTATTCTATTTAGTATTCATGAAGACTGGTCACCTAAAATAGTATAATTTTACTCCCCAATTGTATGTCACACTTTCATTACTAGCTGGAGAAAAATTAAAGATTGAATGATAGAGTTAGACCATTAAAACATGAACCTTTGCACAAAAATATATTCAAACAAGTATTTAAAAAAACTATTGTTTCATTCCATGAACATTCTTGCAACATAAATCATTTCCAGAAACGTCTGCAGAACATTAATAGAAAAGGTCATGAATACCAAAGCAAATTCATAGTTTTCATTTAAAATTATGTTTACTGATAACTGCATGTAGTGTTTACCGATAACTGCGTGTAGTGTTTACCAAGTACTAATTAGGAATATCTATTGTAAAGATCATAAACTTTTGAACTCCTTACTGATTGAGACTTCTGGACAGGGGAATATTTTATTAAGTATATTCCATCTATATGGTTATACATTTCTGTTTGTAACAACCAATATAAAAAGGATTAAGCAGGATTTGTGATAGTGTTGTAAAGATACAGTTTACAAAAGAAAGAAGATAAAAGGAGGAAATCAATGAATAGAGTAGAGAAAGAGGTAATAATGAACAAGAGTGAGATAACAGAAAGAGAAAATGAAAGGAGAAAGAAATGGTAGAAAGAAGTCATAACAATTGAGTTAGTAAATGTAATATATTTATACTCTAATTTTATTGAACTTCCCTGGCAGATACCCTATTTCTCTAAGGTTTATTCTAAGCACTTACATTACTGGCAACTCAAGAGTCATAAAGGCATTCAATTCACTCACCCTCCTGGCTGACATGATGGCAACAATGAAAACCATTTTGAGAGATAAATGATGGAGAACACTTGGCCAAGGGTTCAAAGAATGGTTTCATCAATATGGTCAACACCAAAGTCAGATCCCACAAAGGCACAGGACCTGGGGAATACATATTTGATAAATGTTTCATGACCCTTTTCTCCAAATAATTAACCAAGAGCAATCTGTCAACAACTGAAGTATGTACATGGATAGGACTACCAAATGAACTTTTAATTTTGATTTAAATAATCCCAAGACTGTAAGTATATTAATTATTCAAGAATACCTGGAAATGGATGCAGCTACAGGGAAGTCAGGTTTCCCATTTATCCAAGCCTGAAATCTGTTTCACTTTAAATACTAACAGCTTCTGATAGACTGTTTTTAGATTATTATTATATACTACAGACATAGAACGTGATTAACGAGAGGCAAATTCCAGTCAGCATGCTGGCAGATGAAGAGATTGTAGGTTCAGGTGAAAAATCTTGCCCTCCTGCTGAAACAAGAAGTCTAGAGACAAAGGAACATGCATAAAGACTCTGCTATATAGTTGCAGGTGATTTGTAAACCACTACTCATGTGGAATAATGAGAATAGTCCTTGCCCTGACCTGATGTATCTTTCTCACTACTTTTTGGAATAAGTAGAAAGGGGGCAAACCTTTTCCCCAGTGCAGCAGGAAAGCATCTTCAAGAATAATAGTCTCCTGGGAGAGATTCATGAAGAGGGAAGTGCAGTAGAATTGAAGGACAACATTTTTTTTCCATAGAGGTCCCAGAATCCATGACTTCAGCCCCTGCCCACTGTGGCTACTGTGGGTGGTATGGGGACTCCACAGCTGAGTTCCCCATTTTGTCAAGGATATTTTAAGTAAAAGTGAACCAAGGATGTTACCAGACCAATATGATCCAGAGATCAACAATTGATCTGAAGGAGTGGAGAATGTGGAATCTCTTGTTACCACAAATGTATCTCCTACCCTACTGAAGCCAGGGATGGAACAGGTCTTTGCTTCAGCACTGCAGCAGTCTTGTCAGAATGAGACAGATCCAAAAACTCTGATGTATGGGAACAGGCACTGCTAACGGCAACCCTTTTGTACCTATGCTTCTTGGTCTTCAGCACTGGGGCAGATGGAACCAAAGGTGCTAATGGCCCCAGTCAGTTGTCTGACTGGATCTGGAAGTGGAAGTCTGAACCAATCCTGGTCCTGCAGCCTCAGGAATTCCATCAGGGTTAAGTATCTGCAAGGTATAAAGTACAGCACTGGTGAGAGTGGCTAAAAGATCTCTCAGCCTCTGTCCCGGAACTGAGGCAGTCAGATCCAACAACATGACCCTCAGTTCAGACAGGCATTGCCTTGTGGGCATGACTGAGGAAGGTGCAGGAATCAGATCCAGCACTGACAGGGTTTGCAGCTTCTTGACACCAGTAAAAGCCCCAGGAAATAGGATGACCTCTTAGACCATGAAGCTGAGGACTGATCAGATCCAGAGGGTCTAGCTTCCCTGGGAAGGAAGAGCTGCAAACCAGTCTCCTTGTCCTTGTGGGCTCTGGAAGTGATGGTCCAACAACAAACTGAACATCCAGAAGGTGAGTGTCTTTCTCCCAGGTACTTGAGGCACTGCATGTGGTCATCCAATTCTAGGAAGACAGCCTGGCAGGAAGCATACCTTTTGAATCCCAGCTTCTTCAATTCTCTCATAACCTGGAAGTGGGAAAAAACACTGACTGTACTAACAAAACTAACACACCAACTATCTAAAAAGAGATAGGCACTGGGTTCACATCTGTCCAGGCACACAATTGGGAGAGATTCTGCCCCTGTACAGCCTCAACCTCGGAAAACTGATGATGCTGAGGGCAGGAGTGGGGGGCAGAAAACACCTCTAGATAACACAGCTAGAAAAAAGTTCTACCACAAGACAATGCAGTACACGTAAGTTGGGAATATGCAGAGCCACTTAAAGATCTGTGATCTTATTCATGAAGTATTAGTTACAGTTGAATAAAAAAAAATAAAATTGGGGTAAATTTACAATGTAAATTTAACACTGAGCCCAATTCTGTAAGGTGCTAAGCACCAAGGGTTCAATGAGATCTGATACTCAGCAGTTTACAGGGTCAGGTCTTCAAAGTATATAAATGTGCTGTATAACTGACAGTTATCCATTCTGTATACTTAATAGCAATGTGCTTAAATTAAAATTTCTCCAGAGCAATTAGTGCAGTTTTATGTTCTCCTTAGGCAAATGCTTTGCTATGTCAAATTGCTCTCTTCTTCTCTCAGTTTAGTCTATATTTATCTTACCCTTTCAGTATAAACTCCTATTATTATTTATAAACTGTAATGACAGTGCAACTTCCTTGTCTTATAAAGAAAGTTATAATCTATCAAAAAAGAAAATCCAGTCAAATTTGTAACACTGTTTTAAGAAGAATGAAGTAGATAGAAAAATACCAAAGATAGAGTGCTGCCAGAAAATTACCAATTCTGTTTTGTTCTTCAACATCAATAGTAGGCTGGTTCAGGACAGAGACAGTATCAACTACTCTAAGATAATGAAGTACATTAGGCATCATTAGTCGTACATGAACCAAAAAAAAAAAAAAAGACCTGATAAGCAACTCTAGAAACTCTACACAGCACCCTAAACTTGAAATAAGATATGCAATTTGAGCTACACAAACTGCATATTTTATTTTGAATCCATTTAGAAATAGCTTGTTTTGAAATTTGGCATGTCTACACAGCGCCAAATTTAGAAATATCACGCTATTTCAAGCCATCCCTTAACCCTCATGCAATAAGATTTACCGGGATGGCGAAATAGCGCACCCATTATTTTGAAAAATATTTCAAAATAATGGGTGCCTTGCTTAGACATGGGGGTAACTATTTCGGGATGCCTCCGGTATCCCAAAATAGCTGTGCAGTGTAGATGTACCATTAGTGAATTCAACACAGGAGCCCTCCAGAGGCCTACAGTCTGTTAAAGCTACTATTTTCCTTGTACGCACAAAAGCAGAAAACATTAACAGCTGTATTTTCAGACAAATGTATAGTTATATGAAATCCTGGTGAACTCATTTTGCTAGACTTAAGCACAGCTTTGTGTTCCTGACTGATGTATTTCATGGATTATATTGCACACATTTATCATGTTAAAGATTTTGATGGTTTTTTAAAGTGCAGATTAATTTTTTGGAAATAGGTTTTAAGCAGTATAGGAATGACCAACGTATTAGGCTGCTGATGGATTGGCTTTCATTTAGTAATTAAATCTCTTTAAATTAAAGCTGAGTTTTTGTACTTCTAACAAACAAATCCAAGTTCTCAACAGCAATTAAATATGATCTTACTGAAAGGTCAAGGACACTATCTAGGCCTTATATTGTTAGTCTTTTCTGAATGCCCAACATCCAGACCGACTTTTCCTTCTCTCAGTTTGCCTTCAAACATTCATCTCAGTAGGGCTAAAGCACGCAGCTACTCAATGGACACTTGGAAAATATATTTTTCCACAGGATCTGTTGCAGGGATTTAGGGCTGTCCATACTCCTTGTCATTTGCTCCTTTCTTTCTCCTTTTCCCCCACCTTCCCAGCTTTTTCCTCTCTCCAGATCCAAGAAAAACAGATAAGTGCTTGTAATCTAGACCAGTGGTGCGCAACCTGTGGGTCGTAACCCCCAAGGGGGTTGTGGATGTCTTCCTGGGGGACCACTGTGCCGCGCGGCTGCCAATGGCCTGGCCCAGTCCCCAGTCGCCCAGATCTAAGCGCCGCGCTGCGTGGCCGCCAACAGCCGGGCCCAGCCACGGGGGTCGCGGTTGAAAAAAAGATTGCACACCACTGATCTAGAATATATTTTTTCTTCCAATGTTGAAATTTAAAAAAATCTCTTAAAATGAAATATTGGAGCTTTGCACTTTAAATTTCAAAAGCAGAACTTTTTATACAACTATCAGCAAGGGGATAATGTTCTAAAAGAGATTGCTTTGTATGCATAGCATATTGCATCAAAGTTACATTCTTACAATTCTGGTATTCAGCTAGAATTACTAAGTAACAGATTGAGAGAGTGTTGCAGAAAATTAACAAATTAGCCAAATCAAAGAGAAAAAAATTAAAACAGTCTTAAGTTTATAGTTTAACAGTTTATAGTTATTACAGCATTCCTGCATCTGGAACTTCTTTTCTGTCCCATTGTTTGGTGCCCACCTCCTCTGACGACAAGGAGGAATCATCAGGTGAGTACTCGCAGTTTTCCACACACACAGAGCGGGGGAGGTGGGCACAGAGGGGATAGGGTGCGATTGTCACTTGGCCTTCTCGGCCTGCACATCGTGCTGCAGTTGGTGCACATGGAAGCACATGCAGCGCCAGTCTGTGCCACCTGGCCTCAGGAGGCAGCCCCTGAGCACCCCCAGGATCCTGCTCATAGGCTCAGGGGAGGCCCCACACATATGTCTAGCCCTGGGCGGGGGAGGGAAGGAGAGGATCACCACCAGCCACCGCTGGAAACAGGCTGGGCACAAGGGTGCAGGCATGACCCCATACATACCGAGAAGTGCCACACACAGCACACAGGCATGCCTGCCCACGCGAGGCACCCCCTGCTTCCGCAGACAGCGCTACCAGGCACAGCTGTGTGTGCAGGCCCCATGGAGGGCCAGGCTGCTACAGGCTACATTCAATACCCTTGTAAAAAAAAAAATCACTTTTTCTGTAAAGCCATAAATATTTGCCCATCTCAGAAAAATTCTGCCAACACCCATTAAAGAAAATATTTTAAATTAGTAGCACCATCTGTTTGATCTAGTGTTTTGGGGTCTTATCAGCATCTGATGTAGGACCTGATCCTGTATACATTTCTGGGTATAAAACTTTGACTTCAAAAATTCTACTCACATAAGTCTTATGCCTAGAAGTCATTGTTTACAGGGCAAGGCTCAGAGACTAAATTCCTTGGGAAGGAACTCTCTCTTTTGAAGCACAGTGTCAGCATAAATCAACCACCATCAAGTCAGAAAATCTTTCCAGGGTGATTTTTCTTATTCTGTATATTTTGCCAAATTAGGGAGCATTACAGAAATATCTAATTTAATTAGACAGCTATCATCAAGTTACAGGGCGTCCCCGCTGTAAGTCGCCCCTGTATTCATCCGTTCCTCACTAAATGTCATTGATGCTTGTAGGAACTGATGCATTATAAGTCCTCCCATTCCCCACTCTTAAATCCCCAAAACCAATTTGCGCAAATAGAAGTCAGCTGCGGGAAAAAAAATGTCCTGCTTTAAGTTGTTTCACTGTAAGTCCAAGGTTTTTGGAACATATCTTGGACTTATAGCGAGGATGGCCTGTATTCCTATCAGACAAAACATCGCACAGGGCTACATCGCTAATTTTTCATTTTGCCATAATGGATGGGGGGGAGGAGAATGATTTCACCCAGAATGTTCTTGAGCTGCCTAAGGAACAGCTTAGGAAGGAGACAGTGAAACTTGGAGCTACAATCTCCTCCCCAGGTTCCCTGCTGCTCCCAGCATTGGTGCCAGTGGGCAGGTACAGTCCAGTTCACTGTACCAATATAAGGTGCCCTTTACTTTGTTTCGATGGGGGAGGGAGAGATTGGGCAGATTTAACAAGTGTACTGGAAAGACTCCTTGCTGCTGACCATTTCCAGCCCCTTCACTGCCTTCTGCATTTCTGAGTACAGGGCTGGCATCTGGGCAGCATGGCTGGGAGTGCTAGGCAGCCAGAGGAACTGCCAGCATTCTGCTCCTTTCCCCACTGTCTCTCCCATCCAGGAAAGGAGCAGACGGGCCAGCCTTGCACCCCCCAGCTCTTTACACAGACACAGCAGCTCTGTGGAGGGGCAGGTCTGGGAGTTCTGCTCCATTCCCTGTTGGGAGGGCAGCAGGGAAAAAAGCAGAACAGCCAGCAGCTCTCTGGCTGCCATACAGCTGATAATGTCAGATGGGGAGGGGAAGAGAGGAGAAGAGCCGAGCTTCCTCAGGTTGGAGGGAGGGCAGAGTCATGTGGGGGTGGGGAGATCATGTGGAGAGGTCACATGCCCCCACTTTACCTGGTGTGCCCTCCCCCTCCTGTACTGGTAAGAACTTTTGTTTACTTATACCACTGGCTCCCAGGAAGGAGTAAACAGTGGCCTATGGCAGCATAAGTTCCCAATGTACTGGTGCAACTATGCCTCATTAAGGGGGGGCAGAATCAAGGCTCTGTCCAGTCCCCACCTACCCCCTGAAACAAAGTAAAGGGCACCTTATTCTCCCCCTTCCCCCCACTCCATTTGCACTGGCATGCAAGTCAAGTCACAATTACAGCCCAGGGATCAGATTAATTTAAAAATACGTTGTAGTCTGCTGGCCCTTTAGCTGTTGCTCTGCAACATCCTCTCCACTTGCACCTAAAAGGCTAGCCCTCAACAATGGTCTCAAACAAAGGTGGTAATGAGCAAAAACATGAGATTCTTAAATTTCAGGCAAAGGCATGAGAGGATGAAGCTTCAGGTTTACCAGACATGTGGAAGACCTAGCCCTCATTAAAAGAAAAAAAATAAAAATTTCAACAATGTTTTCGGACTCAAAAATTACAACCAGTTCCCATATAATTAGCCTTTTCTATAGTGGTGAAATTAAAATGCACACAAACATTTTATTAAACTAATAAACTCCAATGAAATGTTCTCATGTTCTCTCCTTTATTTTCCTAACCAACAATAACCAGCCTCTCCTGATCTACTTCAGCAAGAGATTGACATTTCCTTTAAGATCCTTAAAAAAAATAAAGCTGTTTTTTCTCTGTGAGAATAGTTCTCTCTCTCTCTCTCTCTCTCTCTCTCTCTCTCTCTCCTTTTTTAAGTAAAGTCTGCTTTAGATTAGACTTTAAAAATAAATAAATAAATGCAACAGCATATTCCGGGCAGTATGTTATACAAGGACAAAACCATCTCTCAAGTGCTGGAAATATTCAGGCTACAGACTCAGGCCTCTACAGCGTCCTCATCGTGTGTTAATGATTACACATACATTCACTACCAAAATCAGTGTCCTCTAGAATTATGCACAAAGAACAGTTCTCCACAGTAAATCTTTACTCTGCTTAGGGTACAATTACTTTGATTTTACAATGGCAAAAGAAATGAAAGGGGGAAAACCCACCATAACCTGCTATGCATTTGCCATTTGTCTACTATATTAAACTTGTTAATTTACTTCAATTTTCTTTTTATACTAAGGAATTAATATCACTAAATATTCAAAATTGACCTTCTCCACAGAGGAGATTGTCAAGATATGCAGGTCACTACACTGCTACCCAAACTCTGTTGGAAAGGAATTGCCTTTATAAACTCAAGCTGATCTTGAGAATGAAATTTATCCCATCAAGTTTTTTGGTACTCGCAGGCAATATAACATTATTTTCCTCTAAATATGCAATTTTTTTTATCCTGAAATATTTGCTACTTAAATAAAAACTATACCATGATAGCCTAGCTGCAAAACCACCTGTGAAGTGAAAAATTTATAAAAAAAATCATATGCTGTTTTTAAATGGTTTATCTTATTATAATGCAGAAAATATGAATGCAGAATTTCTTCCTGCAGGAGAGTTTTCAAATTGAAGCTTACACTAACCAAGATGTAAATTAAAAAAAACCAAAACTGTACACACTAAACCTTTAGATGATTTCTTTTTTGTTGCTTTGAAGCACTCCATTCCCCCCACCCCTTTTTTCTTTTTCTTTTTTTTTTTTTTTTTTTTTGATGTGATGAAAAATTGCTCTAGTCCTACTTGGAATTCAAAAGAGAACAGGAAGGAACGTCTGAGTTTCATACAGATTCATTTTTATTTGCTTACAGGACGTGGCGGATTCAAAAGCTGGCTTCATTTTTCAGTATCCTTAAAGGACCTAACTTTTTTTTGGCAAGTAGCTTGGTTGGAACTTCAAGTTCAGCCAAAATAGACAATAAAACAGTAAGGAGGCATAATGCCAAAAATGCAAAGGAATCAGCATCCAATCCAGAACCTAATTCCCCTCCTCCCAGCCCCAGCGATTTACACAGGAAGACGTTAAAAAATAGAAAACCTTCTCTTTGTCCTAGAATGAACTCTCCATATTTTAAAACAGCTTATGAACATATTAGACCTACTGGAGGCAAGTTAAGAGTTCTATTGCTGCACTTGAACTGACGGATTTAAAAACACACACACATTTTTTATCATTAGGCTGGTTTGAATTTCATACCGTTTCTGCTTCTTGGGAAGAATTCTTTTATATATTAACATGTGGAAACTCTCACACAAGATAATGTGAAATTTAATTGAAGAGTAACTTCATTTACTTTTTCACAATGCCTAGCCTTAAATCATTCTCCTTGTTGGCAATAACCTTCTATTAGCCTCTGAGCTAGAAATGTCCCAGTGACAAAAAACTTAGAACTCGTTCATTGCAGAAAATATTTTCCTTGAAATAATACATTTTGGAAAGTCAACTATGAACAATACTACAAAAACAAAGGCCAATGAACGATGCAGAAATATGGGCCTTTCTGTGAGGGTATATGTAATGTTCCCTTATATGTGTATTAGGAAGACAGGCAGGAAGAGGTGGAGGGAATTTCTTGAAGCTTTACAGTATAGTAGAAAATGTTTTACTTCATAAAGTCCTCCTTAATCTTAGGCCTCATCTATACAAGTTTTGCCAATAGACATGTCACCTAGAACTGCATGTGTGTGGGATGGTGGGGGCAGGAATCATATCCTGTGACCAATTCAGTTATGCCAACAAAACCCTGAGTGCAGAAGATGCATGCAACTATACCAACACACGTTTGTTGTCACAGCTAACATCATTTGTGGAGGTGGTACAGCTACACCAACAGAAGAACTCCTCCTGTTGACATACACTGCATCTTCATTAAAGTGGCTCAGCTGGTGTAACCATGTCAGCACAGTCTCTGCAACACACGTGTTCTCTGAAGAAGCTTTTTTGTGCTTCCTTGCTAGTACACATGATGTGGTATTACAAGCTGAGTTACTTTGAACCTCCATAATTAAGAAGAAAATAAAATGCCAAAAATTTTTGATAAGTCTGATGAGTCTATAAATGGACAGAGAACTTTCCAGAATTCAAACTGCAGCTAATCTTTACACAAAAAAAGGGAAGTACAGGTTAGTGCATTAATTTATTCAGTGCAGAATAAAGCTGAAATTATTTATTACACCTTACTTTTCCCGAGGAAGGAAATAAAGAATAACTATGGTATTAAAAAGATTAACAAGTGTGTAATTCCAAAGAGGAAGAATACAAGAACGGGTGTGGTTTTTAACCAAAAAGGGCCCAGAGAAAGGGTAGAAGCATTTATAAGGCAGATCATTGTTAATTTAGGTATTAGTAATGAAGAAAACCCCATAAGTCTGTCCAGTACTGAGAATTTTAAATGGGACTCACAAAAGAATCATAGTCTGAACTAACTCTGAAAGAGGAGAGATATCTGACCCAGCACAGGAATCTAGTAAAAATACATCAGCCTGAAGGAGTAGTGGAAGCATATTGCCAACAAAAAGACATGTCAAAATGGAAAGAGAAAAGCAACATGACATTGCATATAATATCACTAGTTTCCCTGAGCAGAAACACAGCAAGTATGGTAAGTGAATATAAAAGAGAATCAGTCTCTTACATTTCCAGCCAGTAAAAACATGCTGGAAATGTAAGTAGTTTAAAAAAAGGGGGTGGTAAGAGGGCAGGTTGGAAGCATGACTGTGAAAGCAAAGAAATCAGAGAAATAATCCAAGCTACAGTATCTCATGGGAGTGGCAGTTCCAGTCATTGCACTTTCACTCTTCTCTGAGGCCTACTTTCTGGCTTGACTACATTTCCCATGATATACTGCTATCTCCCTCATGTGGCTGAGCTTCTAGGGTTGCCAGATGGTTTCAACAAAAATACCGGACACACTTGACATTACACCACAATCTACATTACATTTTATTTAGAAAATACCGGGCATTTCTATTTTCTCATTTATATTTTCTCAATTTGTTTCCCAAACAGAAAGCTCAAATACTGGACTGTCCAGTTCAAAACTGGACACCTGGCAACCCTATGAGCTTCATAGAAGTTCAAAGAGGCTCAATGAACCAATAAGGGAAGAAAAGTCTATTCTTCCACTGTGAAAGACATGGGACTAAATCCTGGTCCATTCTATGGCCTTTCTGTTCCTCTGGCAGTACAAGGGGCCAGGCAGCTGGATAGCTGAATATTCTCTAGCACAGAGAAATCCCCAGCTGAAATACAGCTTGTTGTGTGACTCCTTTTCCACCCTCCCTTACTGCTCAAATACTCTGTAGGGATATGTCAGGGAAAGAATGTGACTGAAGTCACAGTGGTGCACAGATCACAATGGTGCACAGATCCTTTTGGCTGCTCTTACACAGGTGCTACACTGAACCCTACCAGTCCAAGAATCAAGAAACTGTAAAGGGATTTGAGAGCCACCTCTGAAGTCCATTGTGGATGCTGTGCTAGACACAGGCCCACAGATGGGGAGTGGGGGGGCGCAAAGAGGGCAATTGCTGAGAGCCTGGCGATTCTAAAGGGTCTGGGGCTCCTGACCACTACCACTGCTACTGCAGCAGCAGCGGCTATGAATCACAATCAGCGCACTGCACGGCCATGAGCACCAGCTGGCTCTGAGGGCCAGCAGGGGTGGGGGCTCACACTGTCTGCCCACCCCTTCTGCCAGAGGCCCTGCCCCTTCCCGGAACACAGAGCTCCCCCACACATACATTGCCCAGAAGCCCAGCGATCCCATCTGCTCCCCTAACAGAGTACAGCTCCGTCTTTAAATCAAGGTTTTAGAAGATATGTGCTAGTTCAATTGGAAGTTATGGCCCCAATGATGGGTAAAAATGTGGGGATTGGAATTATGCAGGTGGGCAGATTGGAAGATCATGGTTCTCCTTTCTGGCCTTAAAATGTATCAGTCTATGAATGAGGCCATAATACAACAATTTAATGGATGCAACAATATTCTTCTCACTAGATGCAGCTAGCAAGTTTCACTCCCCCCTTGCCAAGCCAACAACTTTCATAATGACATTCAGATGATATTTCTTTCGTCGCCTCCCATTGGTCTTTGCAAGTGCCCCTAGAAATCTTCCAAAGAAAACGGCGTGAGGCTCTGCAGATTCTGTCAGGACTCCAGGACATTTATTTGTATGACATTTTAGTCAAAGGAAGCACATAATGTAAGGTTACAAACGTGCAGAAGGCTGCTGGACTAAAATAGAGAAACAAATGTTATGACAACTTTTTTTGAGCATGTGATTTGTGACAACAAAGGGCATATGACCAATGAAGAGGGTGGATTCAGAAGAACCAAAGGTACAGTTGAAATGCCATCATGTAAAAGTGTAAACGGATGCATTTCTCAAGCTTAAAAAATATTGAAGTAAATTCTTAACATACTTGCCCTATAAAGTCCAAACTTTTTACAACCTTATTAAGACAGAAAATGTAGATTAAGCTCTGGAGAACACCAATACACCAATTGATCACCAATACAGTCATTTTATGAACTTTCCAATTTTTCAGAGTTCTGAGAGGATGCCATTCACCTATGGTCTCGGTGCTATTCCCTCTAAATGGAGATGATGATTCGAAGTCTGTAGTGTTATGTTTCAGAGAAAAAAGGATGCTTGGCCACCATAACATTCCCAAGATATTGTAAGATTTTCATTATTTCTAGCTTGCAACAAACTCCCAGGCATCTGTGCTGTTAATAAATAGTAGAGATCAGGAAAAGGTGGTGCTACGTAAATACCACACAAGCTCCAGTGGCAGCTGACATCTCATCAAGGAATCCTATTGATCACCAAGATTCACCCAGGGCTTTGACTGATGAAGATGCCATTTGGAATGACCTGCTAACTCCACTACACAAATTATAATGGATTAAGACTGCTGAAAACCATACAGAAGTTGTAAGCAGCATCACCCATAGGGAAGTGTGGGGCCTGTGATAATTCACCCTTCCATACCCCACATCCTGGCCCTGCCCTACCTCTTTCCACTCCTGCTCCACCCCAGCCCTACACCCACTCCACCCCTTCCCCCAAGCCCTGCCCCTGCTCTGCCCCACCTCTTCCTTCCTCTGCTCCACCCCTTCTCACCCCACTTGCATCCCTTCCCTCAAGCCCCCTTCCCTGAGCAAGCCAGGGGTTACTGGGGGCTAACACCAAGCAGCAAGAGTGGGGCTGCACCCCCCTTGCTCACCACAGTGGCCAGAAGCAGAGCAACTTGGTCCCAGCCAGCTTCGCTCCCCTGAGCAAAGTCACTGCTTCCCACTGCTAAGGTGAAGTAGATCAACCCAGAGGGAGATGGTAGAGTGGAGCAGGCTGGGGCTGGGTCACTCCCCTTCCTGTGACTTCCACCACCACTGGTGAGTGTGGGGGCAGACCCAGCCCCTGCTGCCAGCCAGCACCAGGCTCCTTGCTAATCCCCTATGCCACCTTGTGTCCTGCGCACCCTCCCAAAGTGTGGGGCCCAGGGTGACTGCCCCAAGCCATCCAATGGACAGGATGGCTGTTTGCAAGACATGGTTGCACCAGTTACTTCACAAGAAATCATCTGGCCTGTGATTTCTATGTAACAAGAGAGTGAAACTGTCCAAAATTAATGTATGGCATTTGTACTGTAGTCTAACTGTCCTTGAACAACAACAATGTAGTTAGAATATACTACAGCTTTACAAAGTATGAGGATGAAGCTTGTAGATTGGAATGCTGATTTAACACAAGTCAACATCAAAAACATAAAGGTGGAGTCATGCAAGTCTTGCAGAATGACCAAAATGAAAATAGATTAGAAAGCCTCTCATCCTCCAGCATGATCTGGGAGTCCTTGGAAGAGTTAAAAGGCATGTTTGTTGTTTTGGCATTCCAAAAGAAAACAGAGATTGATGACAAGTCTCGACTTGCCAAGGCTAAATTCCAAGTGCTGAGGATATAGCATATTACTTCCAGACTCCACTGCTCCTGGGTGCAAAGGGCAGTATGGCTCCTCAGTTCATCAGTTTATGGACTGATAGTCCAGAACACCATCAATCCCATAGAAATAAATCTTTTTACTAAGTAGCACAGCGGTTCCCAACTGCCGGGCTGCAGACCAGTGACAGACCACGAATCGCTGGCTGCCGGGCCACAGTGGCTGTCAGAGCTCAAGCTGCCTGAGGAGACACACTGGGGGAATGAAGGGGTGTGAAGGAGGAGGAGTGTGCATGCTGCCAACTGCCACTCCCCCTGCCCGTGCAGCTGCTTTTGCTGCAGCTGAAACAGCAGCAGGAGGAGGCAAAGCAGGAGGCACCTCCCTCCCCCCTTGGTAATGGCGGCCAGATGGGGCTCCATGTTCCCCCCCTATCCATGGGAGTGCAAGATGCACTTGGGGAAGGAGGGACCACAAAGGAGAAGGCCGCTCCTCCTGCCCTTGCAGCAGTAATGGCCATGCTTCCTGGAGGGGGCAGCCTTGCTCTGGGGAGTGTGGGGGTGGGGTGGGGGCAAAGGGGTGTTGGGTGAGGGTGTGGTGGGGTCATGGGGCAAAAGGGTGTTGGCATGGGCTGTAGGGGTGGGAGTCAAAGGGCTGTAGGGATGGTGGTCAACTTTGCATAATGAATATATATGAAAATAAAATGTTACCAGTCCACCAAAAGTTTGTGAATGGGTTTGCTGGTCCGCAGCATTAAAAAAAAAAAAAAAAAAAGTTGGGAATCACTAAAGTAGAATGTGAAGACTGGCAGGGGGGAATGGTTTCTGACCTTGTTGTAACTGTTGTTCTTTAAGATGTGTTGCTCATATATATTCCAGTGAGGCACATGCAGAGTCGTCAGAATGTTTTTCCCTTAGCCGCATTCATCAGGTCAGTTGCAGAGTCCCTTGGAGTAGCACCTTCATGGTGCTCAATATATGACCTTGCCGAACCAGCGCCTCCTCTGTTCCTTCTCGATGGCTACTCTGTCAGAGGGGAAGGCAGGTGGGTCTGGAATGAACATGAACAACACAACTCGAACAACAACAGTTTCAAGAAGATTGTTCATGTCGATTCCAGTTAGGTGGCACCCAAGACCTTTCTCAGAGGTGGGATTGGAGCTATGAATGACAGATTGGAGCACTATCAGGCCAAAGGCTGCAGCATCTCTGGTGTTCTGGGTACTGGCACAGTGAGTGGTGAAGGTGTATGCTGAGGACCACCTCACTGTCATGCAGATCTCTTGAACTGGTACTCGGGCCAGAAATGCTGTCAATTGGGCCTACACCTTTGTGGAACGAGCCATGAGAGCTGAGGCTGGAATGTTGGCTAAGGCATAGCAGGTGCAGAGGCAGGAAGTGATCCATATGGAGATCCTCCGTGATTAAAATGGGAGACCTTTTGGGAGAGCAAGGAGGACAGCAGCCCTGTGTACCAGGATGTGGTTTGCTTTTCTTCCCAGTCCCCTGAATATCAAGCAGCGAGAGGAAAGTACTTGCATTCCATGAATTATTCCTCTGCCCCTTCCCTTCACCAGCCAGAAGTAAGAAGTATGCACAGAATCCAAGTACTTTCCCCTCGCTCCCTGCTAGTCAGGAAATGGGAAGAAAAGCAAGCCGTATCCCGGTATGCGCAGCTGCTATTTCCCCTACCCCACTTCTGGAATAGCACCCTGGTTCATATGGTCTGTCAACACCACAAAAAGCTGGTTTGACTTTCAGCATGGCTTTGTGCGTTCGGTGTAAAAAGTGAGTGCCCATCAAATATCCAGAGAGTGGAGCATCTGCTCATTTCTGCTCACATGAGATATGGGATAAAATCAGCCTGGAAAATGTCCTGGCTGGAATGGAAGCTGGATGAGGTCTGAGCTGTCTCTTATCCTCAAAGATGACTCTGTATGGAGGATCAGAGGTGAGGGTCTTCCTTGCCAAACTAATGGCAACTAGAAAGGCAACTTTCCATGAAAGATAGAGGAGCAAGCAAGTAGCCAATAGTTCAAAGGCAGGTTCCATCAGTACAGGCAGAACCAGGCTGAGGTCCCATGCAGGGATTGGTTGTTGAACCTGTGGGTACAGACATTCCAGGTCCTTGAGGAAGCAGCTCCTGCTTTGCTTAGATTTGTTAGATATTCAGCAGATGGAGTGGTATTTTGCTCATTCTGATCAACTTACTTAGTGACTCCACACAAGCTATGTTTGTATGAAATGCAGGGATCACTAAGAGGAAGTTAATCACCTTTAGCAGTAACTGACGTTCTTGGAGATGAGCATCCCTGTGGGTGCTGCAGAGCAGGTGACTGCAAAGCAATATCTCCTTTGGAGGTAGGGACTTTGGATCTGCTGAGTACGCTGTAGACAGTACAGCTTTGGCCACTCTGGTGGAGGAGAGAGGTCCCTGCAAAAGTGCGTAATGTTTGGCAAAGGTTTGATCAGAGGTCCATGTGGCCACAGCATGTAAGACCTCGATAGGGACCGTGCATAGGTAGGCAACAGATGTGGCTATTGCCCTGGTGGAATTGAGGTAGGTGGAGGCAATTGGCTATAGTGGTAACACATTCGGATGCAGTCTGAAATCCAGTGTGATAACCTTTGAGATTATATCTGTTGTCCTTTATTGCATTCTGTGATAGAGATAAACAGTCTGGGTGAAGCTCTGAAGGGCTTCGTTCTACGGAGGTAAAAGGAAAGTCCACTATGTACATCAAGGGTATGCATTTATGCTTCAAAGGTATTGGCATGAGGCTTAGGAAAGAATACAGGTAGGTGAATAGTTTGGTTGATGTGAAAGGATGAGCAGACCTTGGGGAGGAACTTGGGGTGGGTGTGCAGAGACACCTTATCTTTGAAGAAGGTAGTATATGGGGGATCTGTCATTAGGGCAGCCATCTCTCCTACCCATCGGGCTGATGTTATAGCCACTGGTAATGCAGTTCTTAATGACAGGTGGAGGAGTGAACATGTAGTCATCGGTTCGAATGGGGGGTTTGTAAGGGTGTTTAGCACCAAATATAAATCCCAGGGTCAGGGTATAGCGCTTGTAGGCCTTTCAGGAACCATTTTGTCACTGGATGCGCAAAGATTGTAGTTTCATCAATTTTTGCATGGAATGTTGTAATAGCCACCAAGTGTACTTTGATAGAGCTGGTAGAGAGACGCAGCTGTTTAAGGTGCAACAAGTAGTCCAACATGACAGGTAATGGGGGCATCTCTGGAGAAATGTTGCAGGGAGTTGCCTAATGAACAAATCATGACCATTTGTCACCATATGTCTTTTGAGTTGAGGGAACCCTACTGTGTAGAAGTACATTTTGTACCTGAGTTGAGCATTGCAGTTCTATCCCTAAGAGTCATCTAGGTACCAGGCTTTCAGGTGCAGTGAGATAAACTGTGGGTGCCAATTATGGAGCCCTGGTTAAAATAGCTTTGGGTCGCGTGAAAGTGTGATTGGGGGGACATAGGGCCATTCTGTTCAGGAGGGGAACCAAGGCTGCCAGGGCCAGCATGGGGCTACAAGAATCAGCCTTATCTCGTCCTTCCTTATCTTGAGAATTGTTCTGTTGAGAAGGGGAATGGGAGGGAAGGCTTATAAAAGGTGATGGTTCCACTTGAGAATGAGGGCATCTCCGAGGGAGGCCTTGCCAATGCCGACCCTGGAGCAGTACAGGGGACACTTTTTGTTTGCATTTGTGGTGAAAAGGTCTATCAGAGGGTATCCTCATTGCTCGAAGATCACAGAGTTCTCACAGCAATCTATTTGCCACTTGTGTTCCTGAGGTAGTGTTCTGCTTAGTGCATCAGCAGTGGTATTTAAGGCACCAGAAAGATGACATGCACCTATGGTGGTAGCATGAGTGAGGCATCAGTTCCACAGGGTAATAGCCTCTGTACACAAGGCATGAGAACAGACACCATCTTGCTTGTTTATATAAAACCTGTAGGTGATGTTGCCGGTATATATTCTGATGTGTTTTCCAGATATCGCTGGTAAGAAATGTTGAAAGGCAAGCCGTACTGCTCTGAGTTCGAGGACATTTATGTGGAGAGCCCATTTTGTTGATGTCCATAGACCCTGAGTTGTGGACCCTTTCATGTGTGCCCCCCATCCCGTGAGGGAAGCACCTGTGGTGAGGACCACCAAGGGTTCTGGTGTTTGGAAAGGGATACCTGTACAAAGGTTCTTTGTTTTTGTCCACCATTTTGCTGTTGCGCCTTTTTGCTGTTGGAGGAATGGACAGGGTTTTGGTGAGAGGGTGATAATTTGGCTTGTAGGCTGTCCTGAGTCAGCCTTGTAGGCATTACATAAAGAGACATGTGTTTAGCACTACTGGGTTGCATGATACTATATGGCCGAGTAGCTGAAGACAGTCGTGCCCCGTGACTCGTGGCATTAAATGCAATTTGAGATCCAAGTCACGGATTATTAAGAATCTGTCTCATGGCAGGGAAGCTATGGAGGTTGTTGAATCACGCTGTGCTCCAATGAGTTGTATGGATTGTGTTGGTGTGAGCAATGATTTTGTTTCGTTTATTAACAGGCCCAGAGAGTGGAAGCATGCCATGACCAGGTAAGTGCTTCAATGAGAATCCACTTCAATTTTTGCCTTGATGAGGCAATCGTCAGGGTAAGGGTATATCACGATGTCTTATTTCCTCAGGTGATCAGTAACCACCATGAGAATCTTGGAGAAAACTCTCGGTGCTGTGGAGAATCCAGAAGGTAGGATGGTATATTGGTAGTGCTGGGTACTTAAGGTGAAGTGGAGAAAACGCCTGTCAGGAGGATTGAATCGTAACATGAAAGTAAGCATCCTGTACATCGAGGCAGGAGGTGCATACCCTCCCTTGCCTGGGCTGATCTGACCTGCCTCCCCCCAACCCCCACTTCACTGTTCAAAAAACAAAGTTTAAATAGGCATAATTAAAAGCCTCTTTTTTATGTTAATTGTGTTGGAGTTGTATTTCTCCTATCCTGCTTGCTAAGAGTGAAATCACTGGGAGCTGAAATCACTTGAGACTGATGGGCAGAAGTCACAGTCAAGAGGTGGATGGCAGTGGATGGTGACTAACAGCCAGCAACAGAGTGGCAGAGAGATACAATGAGAGGCCAGCAGGGCAGTGGTGGCGCGACAAGTGGCCAGCCTAATGGCAGTGGAGAAGCATGACAAGTGCCAGCAGGGCAGTGGCAGAAAAGTGTGATAAGCAGCCAGCAGGGCAGTGGTGAAAAGCAATGAGCAGGTGGTTGATGAGTGACCAGCAAAGTAAGATGCCCCTTTACCTCCTCTCACCCCAATGGGAGGTGAACTCTGCAGATGCACTTCTGAATTCTGAGTCTGTCCTGACCCAGGGCAGCAACTGTGAGTGGGGGGGCAGAGAAAGTTTGGGCATATGAACGGGATATTAAATTGCTGGACTTCAGAACCTGAGAGGAAAAGAACACTGCCCAAACTACTTGGACAAGGACTTTTACTCATAGTGCTTGTTTATGAATCCTGTTTGTGGTATTTTTCCAAATTAATGCCAAGTTACTTCCTTCCCTTTTATTAAAAGTTCCTTTTCTACTCAGGCTCTGTGCTTGCGAGTGGGGAAGGATTGCCTCTCAGAGGCGTCCAGGGCTGGCGTGTGAATTTCCTGGGTTACTGAGTAGGGAGACTCAAGCCAGTTCTGTGTTGGGTGAATGGAGAGGAACTCCCTCATACTGAACCCAGCCCTGGCTGCTGCTGGCTCCACCTGAAAGAACAGAAACATGTTATGTGATTTGGGTGTCAATCAAAAGAGTTTGTATTTCGCTATTGATTATTCACAGCAAACAAGTGGCAAGAATTATTCGCAGAAATTGTTCAGTGAATATTTCTGAACAACAAATAAACATGAGAGAATTGCATTTGTTTAATCTACAAACACAAAGGAGATGTTGATATTTTGAGCTGTGTCTCAGCTTAAGGAGACATACTAGCTGTCACTGAGTTATCACATTAAGAAAAATAGAACATGGGGTCTGGCTACTTGCCTAGGGTTTTGGATGGGAACATACTGAAAACAGGTAGCCCATCCCATGACTGCTGAAGCTACATTCTATTTTTGACATCCTAGTTCAATGACAACTATTGCAGGTATGTCTCCTCAAGCTGGGGAAAAAAAAAAAAAAAAAAAAATCACATCCACAGCACCAAGCACAGATATATCCAAAGAGGCAACATTTGTAGAATGATTTATTTATTAATAGATTCTAATGGACACAACATACAGTAGAAAATATTGCACAATAAAACTGTGTTTTTGCAGTGATTTGCCAAGTTACAATGAAAAGGATTATGAGAAAATACCAAAAATGTCCATAATTTTTACAGTGCTCAATAAGCTTTGCTCTATTTACAAGAATTATTTTGTAACATGATTTGGCATATTTGTTTTAAATGAATGGCAGTATGACAAAAACATCAGTACTGATCGTGTACTGAGCCAGTAAACTAGAGCTGAATTAAACCATAACCACAACAGCATATACATTATACTATTTGGGTGAAATTTTCCCATAGCATGGAGGGCTAATGCAAAGTCCTCTACATTGCTGAATTTCAGCACACAGGCTGGAGGGTGGTTTCGCTGTTCTCTCTGCACTAGCACTACATAGGCCAGCATGGAAGGGCACAATATGCATGAATCAGAGATGAACCCAAAATTATTTACATTTACACATATCCAGTTTCCCTGTTCTTTGTGCCACTGACATGTAGAGGCTATAATCATAACATGGAACAGCAAGTATGTGGGGCAGGAGGAGCTTTTCAGCTATCACAAAACAAGAGTTGGATTGGGAGTGGTTTAGTTAACCTCAACAACCACTCCACATTGAGGGCACAGAAAGCTTAAATCAATACCCTGGCTTTATGTGGATGGAGTAGATTTCATCCTTTGTTCAAAACTCAGATGCCATATGTGCAGCACAAGGCCAAATGGTATAAGTTATATACCGAGCATAAAATAAGGAAGGGGGGAAAACAGAAGACAATATCAAAGGCTTACACTCTATTTCACCATAGTTTTCTTCAAGTTCATCACAGAGAAATGCGTAGACTTTCAACATCCTAAGGCAGTTAATGATATCAAGTAGCCACAAATTCACTGAAATGGCTGGGAAAAAAAAGTGAGAGAGAGAACAAAGAAACTGAAGTTACCTAGTACAGGGAAATGATATGCCCTGGGTTTCCAGGAGCACAAGTTATATGAACAGACAGAAACACACTGGCAACAGGCCTGTTATTATCAGAACACACCCTTCAAAAGACTTGGTCTCTGTTTCTAATTTTAAATCCATGAAGTTGAAGTGGATTTGAAATTAGGCAAAATGTGTTCACCCAATCCTGCTCAGAATACCAAAGACAACGGGCAAGCTCCAGCCTAGGGTCAAGAGGCAATGGTGAGTGCAACAAATCATCCCCCTGATTCCCAGCCTGAAGTGGGATGAAGCAGAGTCTACAACACCCTCCCACCAGAACAGCAAGAGGGAGCAACTCGCACTTTGCCTGTTCCTCTGGGAGAGTTGTCAAATGGGAGGGTCTGCTGGCTGTTTCAAAGACTCTCTTTTGTTAGCTATTTTGTTTTTAAAGCTTCAAAAAGATTGCCGCTCGACAGGGCAAAGAAGTGGCTTGTGGGATGAGACATCTCCTTTTCCAGAAAAGAAGGATGTCAGAATTTCAACCAATCAAGGAGAAAACACGCCATTATTTGTGTGTCGGATACCTGTATTCTGCCTTCCAACCAAAGACACTGCCCTTTATCCATGAGACTGAAACACGCAGTGTCCTCAGAGAAGACTATTAATACCACTGCATGAACTGACTGAAAAAAGCAGATGCTAGAAAAAGGCATTATCAAGCCTTGCACACCATGCCACCTCCCCGTTTGTCTCCGCCCCATACCCCACTAAATCTCCCTCTGTAGAATACCCTGCATCACCACAGGCAGGGAAATGATACATATTATTTAATGCATGAAGCACAGAATGCCAGATCTGTTAATGACAAAGAAAAGCATGACAAGCATTTTTCTTCAGCTCTTGTTCTAGTGAGTTCGGTAAAAGCCAATTTTTGGCAAGAAAAATCACCAAAAAGATTCAGGGATTCAAACATACATCTAGTACTGTGCCACTGTTTAAAAAAAAGTTTTGAATTAGAGGAACACAGTCCAGCAGCTTATGCTAAGTGTAAAATTGGTCATAAAATTAGCACATTTGATGGGGAATTTCTCTGTGTTCTACTACTTTTTTCTTTCTTCTCCATTCCCCCTCTTCTAAATGTTGAGGGGAAACTAGGAGGGAACATACAAGCAGCTTCAAATGAGAATTTTTTTTCTTTCCTGCTCTAAACCACAGGCACACACTCTGCATCCTCTTAGCTAATTTTAGGAATTGTTTTTAACTCTTTAATTGCTGTACAACTTAGCCCTTTGTGGATAAAATGATCCCTTAAAATGCCAAAGTGATAACAGAATTAGTTAAGAAAAAGATTTTGAACACTAATCAGTCAAGAGCCTTCATTTTCTATGACAAAAGTCTTGGAACAATCCAAAGGCAATGGCAACTAAAGGAAAATACTTACTAATGCTAACATAAAATTAATAGATTAACGGAGACTTGACACTATGGAGCAGTCTGACAATAACTGAAAAGACTCAATATTTCTAACAAAATTTAGTAATTCGTAATAGTACTTGGTAGGGAGGTTACTTCATCACAATTTGCAGCTGGTTTCCAAAACAGTTAAAAAGATAAGAGGAACAGTTTCCAGAAATAGAAGATATAGGAATTTGCTGACCGGCCTGGTGCTCATGAGATAGAAGACCCTGTGGCCTTTGTGGCAGGGGCATGATTTCAGATTTTTTGGGGGGAGGAGGGACCTGTGCATGCCCTGATGAGGGGAAGGGGAAGAGAGTGAAAGCATATGGGGGCAGATGAGGACAATGGCTTCAGCAGTGTTACTGAACATGCTCAGTACAAGCCAAGCAGGAAATTGGAGGGGGAGGGCCCGATTCCATTCATCCTCCTCACACATACATATCACCTCTTTCCAGGGCTACTAAGGCACTGGAAAACTCTAGTTTTGGTGGCGGGGCAGATAACTTAGCAATTAACTGACAGGAGCACTGTATCTAATTCCTACATAAAAGAAAGAAAATTTAAATATTAGACCCACTCAGCTCTAATATTAACATTCTGACATCTTGTGGCAAGTCACTTAAGGGACATTGATTAGCCTGAAAATTTTAATATATATTCTTACTTCCTTACTAACGGCAGAGAGAGAGAGAGAGAGAGAGAGAGACTGTCAGAACTCTTGGGCTCTATCTCAGCTCTGGAAATAGCGTGGGGTGTAGTGGGTTACAGCAGAGGGCAGATACATTTGGGCTTTATATAAGATCAGAATGGCCATGCTGGGTAAGACTAATGGTCTATCTAGTCCAGTATCCTGTCTTCCAACACTGGCCATTGCCAGGTGTTTCAGAAGGCATGAACAGAAGAGGCATTCATCAAATGATCCATCCCCTGTTTCCCATTCCCAGCTTCTGGCAAACAGAAGCTTGGGATACTATTTCTGCCCATTCTGGCTAGTAGCCATTGATGGACCTAAACTCCTTGAACTTATTTTGTTCTTATTGGAACCCTGAGTTTGGACCTTTCCACCATCTCATGTCAAAGAGTTCCACAGGTGACTGTGAAGAAATAATTTGTTTTAAATCAGCTGCCTAGAAAGTTAATTTAATTTTGTGTTGTTAGTAAAGGAGTAAATAACATTTTTGCTTCTATTTTTCCACACCATTCATAATTTTCTAGACCTGTAACATATGCCCTCAGCCTTTAGTCATTTTTCCAAGCTGAAAGGTCCCAGCCTTGTTAATCTCTCCTTATATGGAAGCTGTTCCTTACCCCTAATCATTTCTGTTGCCCTTTCTTTACCTTTTCAAAATCTAATAGATCCTTATTAAGACGGGATGACCAAATCTGCATACAGTATTCAAGATATGAGCATACCATGACTTTATATTGAGGCAATATATTTTCTGTCTTATTATCTATTCCTTTCTTAATGATTCCCAATATTCTGTTAGTTTTTTAGTTTTTAGACTGACACTGCCCATTCAGCAGATGTTGTCGGAGAACTATCCACAATGATTCCAAGATCTTGTTCATGATTGGTAACAGCTATTTTAGATCTCATCATTTTTTGTATGTATAGTTGGGATTATATTTTTCCATGCGCATTACTTTGCATTTCTCAACACTGAATTCCATTTGCCATTGTGTTACCCAATCACTCAGTTTTGTGAGCTCCCTTTGTAATTCTTTGCGGTCAGCTTTGGATTTAACTATTTTGGGTAATTTTGTAGCATCTGCAAATTTTGCCACCTTGCTATTTACCCTTTTTTCAAAAACATTTACAAGTTTAACAGTACTGGTCCAAATTCAAATCCCAGCAGCAGAACACTCATTGCTACTCTTTTCCACCCCATCTTTTAAGTATCTGGCAATGTTTTCATGATGATCTAATGATCCTTTAATTACTGAAATGCCAAGTCTTTTGTTATTCTTAATCACCTGCCTCCCTTTTTTTATATCAAACTCCCTGCCTCAAAGGCAAAGCTGCAAGCAGCTCAAACTCGGTTTTAGTTAAGAGCATGCTTTGGAGAATGCAACTTTAAGCAGACCTCAAATATGAAATCCAGGGGGTTCAAACCTTCAAAGGGAACTACTGCCCTCCCTAGCCCCCCCATAGATGCCACCCATGTGTTGTGGACTGAGCCCTTTCTGCCTCCTTCCCACTTTTAGCATCCACAATGCAGCAGCATGGAGTCTACCACAGGCTAGCAACGAGAGTACATACCAGGGATTCTAGCCAGGCTTGTACATCCCCGTGTCTTCACTGCTATTTTTAGCTGGGCTAGCCAGATTAAAGCTAGTGCAGGTATACCTAATCAAGTTGCACTCATACCTCTGATCAGAGTCTCTGTCCCAAGGAGCATACATTCCAACATCCTGAAAATACTCATGTGATTAAGTAACTCTGTGAACCAGTGTTTGCAGGATTTCAAAGAGGCAATGAGTAACAAATAATAAGAGGTAAAGGGAAGGGAGGACAAGATTAACAGTAATGAAATCATACAGATACTTTGTTAACTAGGGCAGAACTTGAATATTTCGATTCATTTGAACTATTAACTAACATTCAAAGTATTTTACCATTAAAAGTATTTTAAATCCACCACTCTTTTTAGGGTTGCCATCTTTCTAATTGCTGATAACTAGACCCCGAAGGCCCTGCCTTCTGCACCGTCTCTTTCCCTTAAAACCCTGCCCCCAATCTGTCCCTTCTCTCAGCACCTGTCCCCATAATTTGCTCCTCTTCTCCCCCTTCCTCTGTTGCTTGATGGATCATCTCTACTCCCGCCTTCCTCCCAGCTCTCTCTGCTGAAGCGTGGACTAGGCCTTAGTGATCCTTCCAGTGGAAAAAGAAGCCTATGAAATGGATGGTATGTACATTCTTTACCCTCTTATGTATTCTTCTCCAATCTGTTTTGTAGGACTTGCACAATTAAGATTCTTTTAAATTTACATAAGGACAGGGCAGCACTGCTTTATTTACATAAAGCCAGTGCTTTCATAGGTCAGGCTAACTGGCATTCTAAATAGCAGAGAAGAATGAATGGATAAGGAGATTGAACTCCAGGCTTCTATTCAACTTTGATACTATATACTATAACCAATACAATAATAACCCCTCGTTAGATGTGGTCCTGAGAGGACTTCACTCTCCAAACTGACAGTCTTTCACTTTATTAAACAGCATTATATTTCAACTCATCTGTTTGTTTTTAAAGGTATGCATCCAAGATTGAAGGAATCAGAATATAGAATGCATCTTCAATATTATTCTTTATTGATGACCATGCTGTCATTATATACATAGAAGATACTTCAAGGACTTCAGAACTTTAAAAGCTATCACCTGGGTGACTCTGCACATAAACTTAATTTAGGAAACTATTAAATTCTTCAAAGTGAAATTTCAGAAAAGTTTAAATATTATTTTCCATAACTGATTACAGGAGTACACAACAAATCATTTTGACCTTTTTCTTTACTATGTCATACCACAAAGTGATTTTTGTTTCTATGTTCAGTTTGCTTGTAATAGAGAATTTGCATTGCCAATTTTGATTTTAAATGATCAACAGATGCAGTTAATGACTGTTAAACTATTTCATGGAAAATATTAACATATTGCAAGCTATGTTTTAAAATAGAACGAAGGACTAGCCTATAGTTCCCCGAGTGAAAACAATGTAAGTTCTGTCCATGCAAAGACTGCAGGATCCAGATATATATATATAGAGAGAGAGAGAGAGAGAGATATCATAGAATGAATCACTTACTGTTGACATATAACAAACAGTAATTTAATAACCTCTGACTTTCTTTGGCCGGTGTCAACAAGCCTCCTGACCAAGCAAAGGGTAAGTGAATTTACTGTAAGTGCATCCTTAAGAAAAGTGTAAGTTTAAAAAAAATAGTATCTATTTAGATTGTATTGAATTTTTTCTCCTTTTTATGGCCATCACAAAATGTTCTCCCTGCTGGGACTGAGTGAGAGCTACTACTTGGATAACATGCAAAAAGGAGACTGTACTGTAAATATTCCACAGAAATAACGCTCAGAAAAATCTTTCCAATCCGAATGATTAAAATCACAAGTGAATCCACTCATCGCTGCCCAGGCACTATGCGCAGTAAGCATTACAAAATGTGAAGCAACTTGGTGGCATTTATATTAGAGCTGAACTGTCTCCATTAGAATAATATTTTGCTTCATTCACAGTAACTTGTCACTTTTTATACAGCAGTTGTCAATGTCTTTGAGGAACTAAACAGATTAACATACACGAGCAGTTGGCTCTTTATTACATGTTCCATTACTTTACTACGTTCAGGGTCTACATTACTATTTACATAATACACTGAAAGCTGGCGGGCTTCCAGTAGCTATTCACTTGTGGCCATAGTAGCACCTCTTTTGTTATGGTGATAGTGGATACTTAATAGCCAGCTGAAGGCTTTTTATTGGCAAGCTGGACAATAACCAGTACTGAAAATCTAAGTCACTTACTTTTCTGATTAGTTAAAAGATAAAATAGCAGCCAGCTACAAGAGGATTTTTTAATTGTTTAATTTTTCAAAAATTAAATAATTTTGAATTTAGTTTTTTTAATTGGTTTTAATCTAATGCAGAGCCCATGCTAAATATAACCATGGAAAAAAGTTGTGGGCTTATTTTGTTGATACTATCAAAAATATAAACAGAACTTTCGTACTTAATTACAATCAGTATTACTGTCTGGTTCCATATTTCCTCCATTCACCCATTCTGAGATCTTTTCCCCAGTAACAGAAATAATTTACTGATACAGGCAGCAGTGGCGCATCCATTGATATTCATAATTTCATATTGCTAGGCCATAGGTTTTAAAAAAAAAATTACAAAAGAAACAAACAAATTAACATTTTTCACTAAAATATTTTCTAAAGTGACAGCAGAGTCGCTTATTTGCATCAGAAGCAACGGTCCAATATGGTGGCGGTTTTTTTATGGTGGTTGTATTTCTAAGACAACCAAGTCAGACTCACTCCACATGGTTCTGGTGCAACTGTCAAATATAACGAAAAAAAGAGTCCAAAGGACTGAATTATTTCAGACGATAGAAAAGTATTTTGAAACCTTGATGAGCGCTATCTGGATATAACAATAGTGCATATTTTATTTGAGTGTCAGAAGACATATGGCTATTTAAGCAAGAATTATGATGATCGACCCTGATTTTGCACAGCTTTATGCTCTTAAACCTGAATGTTTGACTTAGTGAAAACACATGTATTACTCGTTCATGGAATCTTCATTGTTCCCAAACAAGGAACAGGCTAACATCATCCAAACGATGGTTAGCAGGAAATAGGTAATTTGGGGAACACTCCTGGAAGACATGCAGATATTACAGAACCTAAAATAATTTGTATTTTTAAAATGAATCTCCCCCCTCACAAAATGTGTTTTAATTTATAAATGGGACAGAGATTGTCTGACAGCTTAAACATGCTACTATTATACAGGGTAACTTGTTTTTTCCCTGTTTGCGCCATGTAAAGCAGTACATTTTAAAGATCAATATAGTTATGTAATAGTTCATGTTTACTCTCAGGTAATAGGGGCTATAACACAGCAGAACAGTATACAGCAGCAGTGTTTAAGGTTCACTGCACTGTAGCCTCAGAAGTTATTTGTAGGCATTTTGTTTTTTGGTCAGCCTAGCAACATGACATTTTCTATATTTTTACTTTTAAAATTTATAGACATACAATAAAAATTATAAATACAGATTCTTGCAATTTTTGGCAGAAATGTTCACAATGAAGACACTAACTGGACATGTAACTAGCTTAAGAAATACCTTTGTTTTATAGTCTCAGACGGGTAGCTATGTGCATCTGAAAAACAACCAGGAGTCCTGTGGCACCTTAGGGACTAAATCTGTTAGTTCCTAAGGTGCCACAGGACTCCTCATTTTTGTTTTATAAGAAATAGGTGACTCATTTAGAACATTCAGGGCATGTCTATACAGCAGCTTTATTTTGGAATAACTGATGTTATTCTGAAATAACAAAGTCAGCCTCTACACAGCAAGCCCATTATTTTGAAATAACGTCAAACAGGAGAATTTCTTACTCTGATACCTGTAACCCTCATTTCACAAGGGGTAAGAGAAGTTGAAGGAAGAGTGTTCTTTCTTCAGCTTCCTACTGTGCAGGCAGCGCCAACAGCTAAATTAAGCTATTTTGACTTAAGTTATGCAACTGACATAGCTTAAGTTGCGAAGCTTAATTTGACTTTTGCCCTGCTGTGTAGATGTGCCCTCTCTTCTGATGCAAAATAGAATACTGAAGGTATACTTTAGGTTGAGCATCAAAAGGAATAAATCACATTGTGTGTACAATACTGGGAAATGTTGACTTTTATATACACTCAGCATAATTGGCTTTAAATATACTGTATCACAAGGGTGGACAAACTGGCTCGCGAGCCACTTGAGGCTCTCTTACAGTTTAAGTGCAGCTTTCAGAGCCCTTTTCCCCCCATTCATCACCTGCCAGACTGGGGGTGGGGAGTGCTTGGGATCTCTGCCTTGCAGCGGAGTGGCATGATAGGGGCTTTTGCCCACTAGGGACAGGGGTCTCAGGGACTGAGGCTTCAGCAGAAGTGGGGCTGAAGTCTGGAGCCCCATCAGGTGTCATCTGTGGGGCTGAAGCCATGAACTCCAGCAGGCGTGTCCCAGCTCTCAAACATCTGAAGACTGTCATGTGCTGCTTGGAGGGTCAGGCCACACCTAGTCTATCAGATTTTTGTTGTTGTTGTAACTATTTTACAAGTGTTTTTCTATTTTCAGCACATCCCCATCCTTTATGAATACAGAAGGCATTCATAGCATTAACCCGAAATTCCCAACTCCTAGCTATGCCATTTTGTCAGAATGTAAAAATAATTAATAAGCAGGTCAGTAATATTATTTTTTAATTCTGACCATCTAATGAAAAGGATAAAGGCAAAGGGGGCTTATTCTTAAACCACTCAAGTTACTTTCAAACACACAAAAAACTATTTGTATATTAGACTGTTCACCCTTCTGACCTGTGATGCACACAGGAGAGGAACATTATCTGTACTATCATAATGACAAAGGCCCCAGTGTTGGAGTTCATTGTGTTAGGTGCTGTACAAACACAGAACAAAAACACATTCTCTGCCCCAAGGAGCTTACCATCCAAACATCAGGTAACAGATGGTATAGAAATACAGACAGTTGGAGAAGTATAAGAAAACAATGAGACCGTGTTGCTTTTCATTTGAAGAGCATGTCAAGGAATTTCTTTCAGAATAAGACTTTGTCTTCACTGACACAAAGGTGTGGGGGTTTATTTAAAAAAAACAACCCAGTGAAATAACTAATATGTAGGGTCCTACCAAATTCATGGTTAATTTCATAGTCATTTGATTTAAAAAAAATAGTAAATTTCATGATTTCAGGTACTTAAGTGTGAAATTTCACAGGGCTGTAATTGTATGAGTCCTGACTAAAAAAGGAATTGGGGGTGGTTCCAAGATTATTTTAGGGGGGTTGCAGTACTGCTACCTTTACCTCTGTGCTGCTGCAAGCAGCAGCATTGCCTTTAAAGCTGGACAGATGGAGAGTGATGGCTGGTTGCCAGAAACTCAGCTCTGGAAGCAGAGCCACAATCACCAGCAGCATGGAAGTAAATATGACACAATGTGGTATTGCCACCCTTACTTCTGCACAGCTGCCTGCAGAGTTGAGCCCCCCATCAGCAGCCGCCCATCTCCAGCCACCCAGCTCTGAAGGCAGCAGCACAGAGGTAAGGGTGGCAATACTATAATCCTCCCTTAAATAACCTTGTGACCCCTCTGCGTTTCCCTTTCAGGTCAGGACCCCCAGTTTGAAAAACTCTGGTCTCCCCATGAAATTAGTATATATAGGGTAAAAGCACACAGAAGGCTAGATTTCAGGGTGCAGGAAGAGTTTTTCACAGACATGAATTTGGCAGACCCCTACTAATATGGGATAGCTATTTCACCACAAAACTCTAAGAGGAGTCAAGGCACTGGTAGTGTTTACTTCAAAGTAGTTACATGAGATCTACACTATACCCTGCTGCCCATAGTTGACCTCACCTAGTTTAGCTAATAGTAAACACTATCAATGCCTTGTCTGCACTGTGTTTTTACAACAGAATAGCTAACATGCTTTCAGCTGAACTAACTCAAGCTGTAGTTTATATCCCTGACAGCGTGCCCATCTCAAGTTAAAAGCACCATGAGTGGTGTGTGGTTGTAGAGTTAAGGGCAACAATTCATTTATAATTCAAGTTAACTCTACAGTGAAGACAACCTCTAGCTGTCTGATATAGTAACAATTTATTAGTAGAATTTAAAAAACCCTCTGCACAGTAATTCTGGGTTTTATTTTTAAAGTCACATTTAATGTCACTAAATAATTTCTCCAGCTAAAGCCATGCTTTTATTACATACATCCACAACATATATTTACAATATTATTCTATGACTGGTCAACAATATAATTACACAAACATGTTACACTGTATGAGTGGATACACAAATAGTGAGATATTTGGCTAATTTTAGAGAGAGAAAAAGTCAGGAGAGCTACCTAGCAGAGAACAGAAGACAGAGCAGAAGTTAAGTCCAGGCAGAAATAGATATATTAGATATCCTCCACACATGGGCTGTTCTTGCAGCAGGTGTACTTTATAGACCTCTTCACTTTGTCACCAACCTATATACTTAACTGTTGAGCCTCTTCCAAACGAAGGCAAAAAATAACTCAGAAGTAGACTTTAGAGAGCAGAGTTAAACCCTATTAAAAAGCAGCAGAGACTGAAGGAGCCAAGAAGGAATTGCTCCCACACTGCTGGCAATAATTAGGAGTTACAAATCAGCCCAGATTTATTAACCCAAAGAAATTAGGGAAGGGGTGTGAAACAGGGCAAGGAGAGGGGTATCATTTTAACATATTCCCTACTCCTCCTCCTTTCTTTTCAGCTATTAGATCAAACTTATGTTGAAGATGATGGAGAAATAATACACTCTCCATCAACCCACCCAGAGCAGGCAACAGGAATTCCCAGAAGAGGAAATTACAGTATCCAGTCAGCCTCCTCATTTCCACTGGCAGAGCCTGCTACAAAGAGCCTCACCCCCTTCCTCAAAGACCTTAGCACAGTCTGCTTTCACCTGGTCTTGCCATCAGTCACCTTGTTCCTGTTCACCCTCTATGAGATAAGTCTAGCTGCTCAACCCCTTCTCTGCCAGTCACAAACCATTCAACAGACAGCCATTCTCATGCCTTACCTTCCAGTTAAATCCACCACCACCACCACCTCTTCTCTCATGGATACCTTTCTCCAGTCACCCTTCCTCACTCCAAGTCTGACAGCATTCTCGCCTGTAACCCTTCTATTCCAGTCAGACACGTCAGTCCACCCTAAACCCCATCTTCCCAGACAGCCCCTTTCCCACTTTCCTTAGCCTTCCCAAAAATCATCCAGTCAGTCCCCACCCTCACACTTGCCCTCCCCAAGCCAGCCCTGTGACCTCCTCTTCCCCCCTCTAGACAGACAGCTCTGGATATGGGCAGGAGGGGAATCGCTCTCAAGCTACAAGCCTCTACAGTAGGAGTTAGGCTTCTTGTTTTGCTCAGCATCTGTGGGAAGGTCACTTCAGGACTGCAGCTGTCACTCTAACCCCATCCCAGGGCTGCTCAGCCCACACTCCAGCCCACGTGGCCCAGCCCCACTACAACCACCCCTCAAGCCCATTGCAATTTTCCCCAAAATCCCGTGCCCCGCCCCACAGCACCCCCACAGCTCAACTCACCCCACCCAGTTCCACAGCACCCAACCCCATGCCCAGCCCTACTGCAACCATCCCCGTGCCCAGCCCACCCCGCAGCTCAATCTACCTCACCCAGACCCCACTGCAACCATCCCCGTGCCCAGTCCACCTCACCCAGCGGCACTGCAACTGCCCTCCAGTGCCCAGCCCCCCAGCAGCTACCCGTTACCCCACTGCAACCACCTCCACAGTACTCAGCCTGCCCCGCTGCGCAGCCCGCCAAAGGCTCCCACATACCCCCGACGCCCCCTTCTAGATAAAAAGCCCGGGGAGCTGTCCCTGCTCCTGTCCCGAGCCCCCGCAGCAAAGTCCTTCGCAGCTTGTCCCCCTTCGCTGCCCGCTCGCCCCGCCACCGAGCGCGTCCAAGCGTGTCCCGGGAGGGCTGCCCCCCACCGAAGCCGCGCAGCTCGGCCTCAGCCCCCCGCCAAGGGGCGGGCTCCTCCTCGTCCGCCCGGGCTCCAGCCCTGCGGCGCCGCTCACCTTTCTCTGCGCGCCCGGGACTCGCCGCCTCTCGCCGCACTCCGCCCTGCACCTGCTGCGCTTGCTGCTTCCCCGCCCGCAGCGTGGGGAGAGAGCGGCCGCGGGGTCCTCCCCGGGCACCTGAGCAAGGGAGCCCGGCCCACCCTCGCCTGTGGCCGCTAGGTTAAGGACAGGTCGTACGCCTCCTCCCCGCCCGGGAGCTGGGCTGTCAAAGCCCTGCCGAGCACACTCCCGCCGCCAACCTGCTGGGGGAGGGCAGGGCCGGCTGATTTAAGGAGCTGAAAATGTGGGGACGGTGAAGGGGGCTTAGAAAGCGTCACGGCGAGGTTTGGAGCGGCCCGTATTTCTGCTGGAAGCAAGGTTCCCGGGGAAAGGCGGATTAGAAGGTACCTGTATAGAATGAAAGTCGGCTTGAGGGCTCGCCAGGAAGGAGAGCCTAGAGGCCGAGGTGCAAGTGTCAACCTATTATTCAGCCACATAGTCTGTAGGAGACCGAATGCAATTGACATGGCTCCAGCTTTTCATTCCTTGGCGGGGCTTGCTTTTGTTTGGTTGTAAGGGTAGGGTAGGACTCTGAACTTGTCACTGCCGCGTGCTTTGTGTTTTTAAACAAGCTTTGGACCAATCTAGAGGCCAGGGAAGGGCCTTTGGCGTGTTTTGTGTAAATTGAATAAATATATCTGAAAAATAATGTCATACAGTACCTTTAATCCTAAAGCACTTCACAAGTCTTGGCCCTGATCCTGCAAGCACTTTTGCAAATGGGTAAGAAGTGTGTGAAGGGCATACACTAAGGCCATATCTACACTAGGGAGGTCGATCATGTAGCATTCGATTCAGGGGGCCTACTGTAGACCCGCCCAAATTGAATAGTGAGGGCAGACCCCACCGCCGTCTGGTGCTCCTCATTCTTGGAGGAGTAAGGGAAGCTGATGGGAGCGTGTGCTCCTATCAGCCTACCGCAGTGTAGATGCTGCTGTGGCTTGGCTTAAGGTCAGCCAATTCCAGCTACGCATTTTGCATAGCTGGAGGGCGTACCTTAAGCTGACCTACTTGGTCTAGTATAGACCAAACCTAAGTGTGTACAGTATCGGGGCTATATATGTATGTCGCCACACTGATAAAATGTACAGCCTTAGGGGGATGCAGGGCCTGGGACACCCCCCTTTACCTCAGACCTCTCCCCACCCTGCTCTGCCCCCACTCTACCCTCTCCCTTGCTCCACTCCACCTCGCCTCTTCCCATCCCTGCTCTGCTCACTTCCTCAAAGCCCCTTTCCAAGTGATGAGGCCTTGGCATCAACCATGGGAGCCTGGCACCAGCTTATTTCAGACTGGTTATTTCAAAATAGCAGTAGTGTGGATTGCTGCTATTTCGAAATAGCTACGCCCCAGAGTAATTCAAAGTAATTGTTCCCCAGAGCTTCCTGGGGCTCTAAGTCAAGGTAGCATGTCCACATTAATGGAGCCTGCCTTGGACTAATTTCAAGGCTTCCTTGTATTGTGGATACACTATTTTGAAATAGTTATTTTGGGAGTTATTGTTTCAAAATAATTTCCTAGTGTAGACATGCCCAAATTTGTTTGTTTTGAAGAATATCAGGAACATAAAGAATCCCAACTAAAATCGTATTGGTCCATTACTAGATAAAAATGATAGAATTATCAACAATAATGCAAAACAGGAAATAGGATTGATAAATATTTTTGTTCTGTATTTGGGAAAACAGTATATAATATTATATGATGATCATGAAAGACTTTCCATTCCAATAACAACTCTGGAAGATGTTAAACTGCATCTACTTCAGTTAAATATTTTCAAATTAGCAGGTCTGAATAATTTGCATTTTAAAATAATTTTAATTTTAAAAGCATGTCCCATGGAGCTCACTGGACAGTTTGTGTTGATTTTTCAGTAACTCCTGCAACACTGGGAAAGTTCCAGAAGACTAAAGAAAGCTAACATTGTGCCAATATTTAATAAGGGTAAACAGAATGACATGAGTAATAATTGTAGGCCAGACAGCTTGACATCGATCCTAGGCAAAATACTGCAGTGGTTGATCAAGAAAACTTTATTATTAAAGGATTGAAGAATAGTATCATTAATGCCATCAACATGGTTTTATGGAAAATGAATCTTGTCAAGGTCACTTGATATCTTTTTTGGGTGATAAAGGTAAAAGTATTTAAATGACCTATTAGAACAGTGCTTTGCAAGTAGGGGCAAGAACACCTGATGGTACACAGAGGTCTTTCTAGGGGTACATCAGATGACCTAGCTATTTGTCTAGTTTTACTATAGGCTACATAAAAAGCACTAGCAAAGTCAGTACAAATTAAAATATCATGCAAGGATTTTTTTATACTGCACTATATAAAATATGCTAAATGGAAGAACAGTATTTATATTCCAATTAATTTTATTTTGGTATTTTATATATGGTAAAAAATGAGAATACAATTTTTTAGTAATATTGTGATGTGATACTTTTGTATGTTTATATCTGATTTTGTAAGCACATAGCTTTTAAGCGAGGTGAAACTTTGGATATGCAAGACAAAAATCAGACTTTACAGTAGTCTGAAAGGTTGATAAATGTTGTAATAGACTTTTGTGTAAGGCATTTAACTTGGTACTGATAAACATTTTGATTAAAAATTAGAATGATGTAAAATTTGAGTGGCGCACATGGATTAAAAACTAGCTGACAGATCTCACATTGTAATTGTAAATAGAGAATCATCATCAAGCACAAGGGATCAGTTCTTGGCCCTACATTATATAAGATTTTTTATCAATGGACTAAAAGGAAACAGAATTATTTCTGGTAAGGTCTGCTGATGACACAAAGATTGTGGGGGGATGGTGGTAAATAACAAAGAAGACAAATTGCTGTCATAGAGGAATTTGGGCTCCTTATGGAATGGCAGGTTCTATTCTGGGAATCAGCGACTGAGAGACTTGAGGTTCATGGAAGACAATTACGGAACACAAACTCCCAGTGTGACACCCTGGCCAAAAGTGGGTAATATGATCTTTGGGAATATAAACAGAGAATCTTAAATATGAGAAGGATAGTTACATTATCTGAGTATTTGGCACTGGTATGATAACCACATGAATACTGTATCCAGTATTGGAGCCCACCAATCTGGAAGGATGTTGATAAATTAGAAAAGGTTCGGAGAGAAAAGCCATGAGAATGATAAAAGGATTAGAAAAAACTTCCTTATGGGGATAGATTTAAGCCGTTCACTATTTAAGTTAACAAAGAGAAGGTTATCTTTAAGGGATCACTTGATCACAGTCTTTAAGTACATACATAGAGAACAAAAATTTGTTAATGAGCTCCTCACTCTAGCAGACAAAGATGATCATTGGATCATCACCAAGGGTTGTGATGCTTTTCCTAGCACTGGCCATTTTAAAATCAACATTAGATACCTTTTCTAAATGATATGCTGAGTCTAGTTCAAACAGGAATTAATTCAGGGAAGTCACCTATATAATATGGTTGATCAGCCTAGATAATCACATTGGTCCCTTCTGACTTTATAATCTATGAATCTGTGGAAAACTTCAAAATAGTAAAATGATTTCTTTAGTTAACTAATCGTATTGGGCCAATCCAGCTCCTATTATACGCAACAGAAAGACTTCCACTGATTTTTATGAGGGTTGTATTGGGATCATCACACGTGGACCAAAGTCTGTAAACTATTGAGTACTGAATAAAGAGTTTATCCTATAATCATTGTTAGAATTTAAGAAAAACAAGTAATAAAGTTTAAGAAATATATAACCTGCATTCTGAGATGTATTGCTCTTTAAATGGATTTGTATTCTTGTACTGATTAACTAATTTTCCTATGAAAGTTTATGTGGTGTTAAGTAACACCAGCAGGCCCCTATGTATACTACATTATCCTCCAGCAATGTATATTTCAGACTCACCCTTCCAGGTATGTATAAAATGGAAGCTTTACCTTCCCCATACATGGTTCAAAATGCATTTTAAAACTCATTGTGCTTCATACTTTGATTTTTAAAAATATATATATTTCAAAATAATCTCAATTCATTTTTTGGTGGTGGTAAAATGTCAATACCCAAACATGAATGTCCATCCATTCGACATCTAAAAGTCACTTGTTCAGCAAAGATTAGATTTCACTCATATCATGCCAGCTTTTCTTCACATGCAGGCATCTACAATTCAAGAGAAATGTAGCCTAATCCTGATTCACAAAACAAAATTATTCAGGTGGATATTGTTGGGAATAGAGAAATGTACATAAATTCAATTCCATCTTAACTTTCAGCACATGGATTCTGTGGTTCAAATGAAATCTTGCTGCCTAATTTGTAAAGAGATTTGAAATTTTCTATAGGAAGGAAGCCAGTTCTGCAGTCTATAAAACTAAGCATATCTAATAATACCCATTAACTATCTTACTCTGTACATCTTTTGAAAATGTAAATCATGATATAGGTGCTAAGTATTATCATTAGTAATCTTCTATCTTAGCAAGTTAAAACCTTGACCATATCAAGCACATTGAAACAGAATATTCTGGGGGGAGAGATTATTCAAGCATCTGTGATGTCATACTCTAGAGAATAATACTGAAATGTTTGCCATGTGTACAAGCTAAATTGGTTTCCATTTTAAAGATGTTTTAATTCATTCAAATTAAGTTTAATCAATTGTTTTTGTCTATACATGATTTAACGTAAGATTTATGAAAGATTTTTCATTATTGCAAACAAACATTTGTTCAATCTAGAAATTTATACAGTAAACAAAATTCTGCTAACAATTTTCAAATAATACAGTACAGTCTAGGTTATCAAGAGATGGGGGGATCTTTGCTTATATTGGAGTCATATGGATGTTCATAGTGCATAGCTGGAATTTCATAGAGATATGTTAACTGACACATGAGTACACAAATATCTCCACATCATCATGTTTGATATCTTCTCTGTTACCCCCATAGCCTTGTGTTATAGCAAGTTCAAACATAATAGTGAAGACTAAGATTCAACTTCCTTAGAACCACTTTTTTAGTTGCTCATAGCTCTCTCTCAAATTCCTTTGGGGCTGAAAGTCACCATGCTTGGATCCAGTGCAAAAGTGTATTTCTTTTAAAGATTGAGCTTTTTGACTTAAACAAGACTAAATTAAAAACAAAACATGTCATGTTACAAAGTTACATTTTTGCATTTTTATAGCTCAAAATGGTTGAAGCTAAAGACTACAAATATAGTATGTTTTATGGTTCATATTCAAGAATAAAACTACCCCAAGTTTGGAGACTGATTCGGTGGTTTTATAGGGATATATTTTTAAAATTGTACTGTCCATACATACTGTATTTTTGTAATCACCTGCATTTTTATGCAGGTTTTATGGTTATGAATGTGAAGCAATACTGAACCTTTTGTATTAGGCTGTTCTTATCCATATAAGAGTTTAAGTAGCTGAGCATCTTTAGGCAGCTCAGAGCTTAAGGGCTGGAGCTAAGGGCTACTCATCCTTTAAGGTTGTCTAAGAAGCTGTGCCGCTTTGCAGTCTATACTAATAGCCCTACTCATGATGAAAAGATGCAGCAACATATAGGGGACCTACAACAGATCTAAGCAGCAGTAGTTTGCAGGCACTATTTGCAGCAGTGGTCTGTGATTGCATCCCAGTTTCTCTACTACCTGCTGCACTCCCATTCCCAAGCCATAAATCTGTGGAAAGACTTCTATGGGGCCTAGGAATGATGTTTGAGAATGCATTAGCGTAGCTGCTCCCACCCCTCTCTGGATTACAGTCCCTTTTGGGAATATTGTGCTACCTTCATTTCATGCAATGGAGGTTATCATATGGCCTCTTAGGACACGTCTATACAGCAGGGCAAAAGTCGAAATTAAGCTATGCAATTTGAGCTATGTCAATTGCGTAGTTTAAGTCGAAGTAGTTTAATTCAGCTTTTGGCGCTGTCTACACAGCAGGAAGTCAAAGGAAGAACACTTCCTCCAACTTCCCTTACTCCTCGTAAAATGAGGGTTACAGGAGTCAGAGTAAGAAATCCTCAGCTCGCCATTATTTTGAAATAATGGCTTGTAGTGTAGACACGCTCTTTGTTATTTCGGAATAACTTGTTATTCTGAAATAACACTGCTGTGTAGACAGATCGTTACTTGTTAAGTTTTCTTTCAAGTACTTAAAGGCAAAGTTAAAGTTCAATCTTTAGTTTTATAGTCACTGTTAAAATCTTCAAAAGGTGTCATTGCCCCTAGCACGTCACATTTTTTTACAAAACCATCATGGTTATGGTGTTTTCTAAGTCACAGTGAACTTGAAAGCAATTATGATGCAAAATTCCTGGCATCTTTAACACATATCCTTCAAAGCCAGCTGGTTATAAGCAAGTGCCACCATTGTCTCCGGTACATTCTGGGGAGGGAAACTCAGACCACACCTTTTAGAACAGGCTAACTAATCTCAAGGCTCTGTCACTGGCATCACTGTGATCTTGGAATGGGAGACTGGTGTGAACCTTCTTCAGAGGAGCTGCTGGAAAAGAAGAACACCATGGGATGTTATAAAAAGAATTCTAAAAGTCATGCTTTGCTAAGGTCATCATGTAACCCAGTATCCTTAAGAAATCTAATTTTTTTATGTAGTTGCCAGATGCAGGTGAATGGTATCAACTTAAAATATTTCATTAACGCCTTCTCCTTAAATTTCAGAAACACTGGTAAAACAACAACAAATTGAAAGGTAAAATAGTTTAAATTAAGTCAACACAATTCTATTTTTATGAGGTATAAGACAATGGTAGCAGAGGAATATTTTTTGTTAATTAAAAGCAAAGGAATTCAGCACTTTACACGTGATTAATATTGCAAACAGGATAACTTATAGTTCCCAACTTCCAAACTCAAATCCTTTTTCTTTACTTAGACAAGTTGTTTACCTGAAATCTCCTTTAAAAAGTTAATGAGACTTCTTGTGTAAGAAAGGGGAGAACAATTTGACTGAATAATTTCAAAATCTTTTATGATGGAGTGCACCAGATCTGGTGCATTCCTAGTAAATTCCCATATATACTGGAACCATTACCCAGTGTTTTATGAACCCAAAGCAGTGGTAATTTAACTTTTTTTTAAGTGATATCAGGAATAAATAAATGAGGACACAGCTTTTTTGTGTGATAAAAGAACATTTGTATCAATCATGTATCTAAAATCTCTTTTTTATTAGGTCTTAAGCGTGCGCGCAGGCGCACACACACACACACAGTATAGTAATAATCGGAGCATCCCAAACATTATAGTTACCCAAAACTCTGAGATGATTTTGAGTGATTACCAGCCTGGCTTCTTGGGCCCTCCTTCTGTCAGTGGATGGGAAGTTTAGGTGTCAGTTCCTTGAAGAAAAGCTCTCTCAGACTGTTCTGATGCATTTACTTTTACTTAGTCTTATAGCTAATTTTTACAAAACAGATAACTTTTAGTAAAACTGAGCCCTGATCTGCGCTAGGGAGTTATTTTGAAATAACTCCCCTTATTTTGAAATAACAAGTGGAGCATCCACACTATTAAGCCCATTATTTTGAAATAAAGGGCTGGTTAATTTGAAATAACAACCCCTGCTTTCCACGAGGAATAACACTTATTTTGAAATAGTTATTTCAAAATGTCGATAGCATGGATGCTGCTATTTCATAATAACTACTCCCCAGAGTCATTCCAAGTAATTACTCCCCAGTGCTTCCTGGGGCTCTAAGTCAAGGTAGCATGTCCACATTAACAGAGCCTGCCTCGGACTAATTTTGAGGCTTCCTTGTAGTGTGGACACGCTATTTCAAAATTATTATTTTGGGAATTATTTCAAAATAAGTTACTTCAAAATAATTTCCTAGTGTAGACATTCCCTAAGCGTGTACACTATAGTAACCCTACTGAGTTACCAGTGTTTTTAGCCTTAACAAATGACTTTTTTTTAGCAAAACATATTTCATTTTTTTGTTATAACAATACATCTTATATACTAAGGATTTGCTGGGCATAGAGACTGGGACTGGAATGAGAAATGAAATGGGGGCATGTCAGAGGGCCCAGGGTAGAAGGGAACACTGGTTGGGGGGGAAGAAACAGAAGAATCTGTGCCCACCAAAGCACACTTCCTATTAGATCCTGGAATGGAACCCAAAATTCCGGAGTTTCACCGTTCCTTCACAAGTGGGTTTCAAGATATTGACTGTCAGCCAAAGCGTCCTGGCATCCCCTGCTAGTGCTGAGCCAAAGAGAGGATAACAACCTCTCAGTTTTTTCTGTTAGCTGAAAGTAGCGCTGATCTGTGTGGTGGAGCTAAATGTTCCCGCCCTGATGAAGACCTATGCAGGTGTCAACATTATGCCATCTGATGGAATTTCAGGGGGGCAGAGAGGTTTTTTAGGTTGCCTTTCTTTAAAAAACTGGGAAATTAGACACAAAACCATATAAAAACCATTAAGGTTTCAAAGCCAAGGACTCAGAAGTTAGGAAATGCCAGAATTAAGACTGCGAGTCCAACCTTGTACATATGCACTGTGAAACAAAAATTCAATTACATGATCAAATTCTCCTTTTTCCACCTGATCCCTACTTCATTCAATGCACAGGATGGACCTGGCTCTGCGAATGAATCCGAAGGAGACTGTAGTCTGTAGGACCCTGACTTCATTTAGAAGTCTGAAGATGTGTAGTGAATGAGGCAGAGGATTGCAGGAGAAGGAAGGATGGTCTCATGGTTAAGACAGTTGAGTTCTCTAAGCAAGTCAGTTACACTGAACTTTTCCTAATTGTGTAGTCCTCATTTCCCTGACTGACTGACTGACTCTGGGATCTGACTTGCAAAAATGATGAGCACTCACAGCTGCAATTTAAATTAATGGGGACTGTGGTATGATCATATAAAATGCTAAGAACTCAGAAAACTCAGGGCCTAGGTAAGGATAAGGTAAGGTTGTTTTAGACTTTCTCTCTCTCTCAGTTCCTTATCTGGGAAATGGGGATACTACTACACACTCATCTCACAATACTGCACACACACACCCTACCTGTTTGCTACGTTAGTCTAAGACATCACATCTAAGAGCTCATCTACACACGTTTTGCTGTGCTTTAGATTCATTGGTATGGTTAAGCAGAACATTCATCCTAGCGTGGATGTAATTATATTAGTGTAGATTTAGACAAGGCATTTATACCAATATAGTTGTGTCCACACTAGGATTTATAGCAGTATAACCATGTTGGCAAAAAGTCAATCCCTTGACAGTTTTTATACCAGCAGAATATTAAACTTGTGTGTAGACCATGTCTAATATTATATTGCAAGCAGAGGATATATTTTCATATTTATTCTGTATAAATACCTAACAGTTTTGGGTGATGTAAAGATAAATAACAATATTTGGAAAAATGGAGTACTAAGGGTCTTTAAATTTTCCCAATAGAAGGAATATTTCTCAGTGTTTATATTGTATTTTCTGTATATTGTATCTGGTGTAGACTGCTGCTTCTGAAAGCATATTCTGCCTCCCCCTTTCTTCTGCAGAATTGTAAGTTAGATACATGGGAGGCAGTTCAGGCTTTTTTTTTTTTTTTTAACTTTGCTGGATCTATTACAGTCATCAAATGTCCCTTGACAACCTTTTAAAAACATCCTGACATTGTTAAAAAAAAAAAAAAAAAAAAAAAAAGATATAAGAGCAATTTTGCCTCATGGAACAGATAGGAAATTTTATCTGGCAGACCCAAAAGCACTACCAATAGGTCCACTGATCATTGTACTTCTGTTATATCCTTTATGAGTAAAACCAACTTTCTTTAATCAAGGCAAATGCACTTCTCCATATTCATGCCAAGTTTGACATTTTAAAAGACAGTCAAATTTGAGCAGAGCCCAGGAAAAGCCTGTGAAACATTTTTTCAGGTGAAAAACACTTTTCTTCTTATTTGAGTAACTAAAAACCAGCTAAACAGATTTTTATGAAACATTAACAAATATCAAAATACAGAATTTTACACCCATCTTACATTCTTTCGGTAAATTATAAAAATCTGAAAACAAAGGTTTAGAATGGTAATGCCAGCAATGCGACCTTAGCTTTAGCGCTGTTACCATAAAGAAGGCCTACTGAAGTCATTTAAAGATTATATGTAATCAGAATGGTTTAGATAGGTTTATTTTACTTTTATTCATTTGACAGGTACATTTTTCATTAATGTAGCAAATGTGAATACAAAATCGTTTTATAGTCCAGGAGGCCAGTAGTTAATTCGACATCAACTACTCGGTCAGCCTATTTAAACAAAAGGCACTAACTATACAGTCAATAAGCCACAAAGGAATGCATTTTAGAAATAACAGGGAGGACTATTGACCATCCAAGATAAAATTTAGCCATATAAATGCATCTAAAATATTAAGTCAGTACAATATTACTGTAAACTTAATAATTATTTATTGGAGGATATTGAATTTTTTTGTAATTATAAATTGTTAAGCAGGAATAGGCTTTCAGAAGCTCGTAAGAAGTTTAGGAGACCAAGGACTTGTGCTCTTATATCCCTTAGGGATTTTTGAAAAATCACCCCCTAATATTTCAGTAACTGTGGTGGTAGTTTTTGAAGTGTGGATTCTTGTTCCCTGGGAACTGGACTGTGACCATCAAAGTTATTGACCTATAAACAGCTGAGAATAGGTTTCAGTATATAGGGCTTCCTCTTCACATTACAAAACAGAACTGGCTTGTCCCTCCCCCTCAATTATCTGCAAAAAATAACCACCACCCATGGGCATCTAAAAGAGGCAACTACTCACAAACCCTGAATCTGTGTATAACAGAGGGAATGGAGCATTAACTTGGAAAAATGCTGTATCAACGATTCAAAAGCATATGAACCATAAGGAAACATCTATTTTACAGTATGTTGGACAGTTCCTTTTACCTCTGTCTCCTCCCTTGTGATGTGAAAGTCTGATGGTCAAGTGTCCCTTTCACATACCACTCCTGTTTTGTTCACTGCAGCCCACTGACAGTTGGTTATCTAAAGTCAGTGAGGTCCCCTGGGTTCTTTCTACTTCCTGTCTCTGTAAGGGGAAGGGAGAGTTGATCAATGCTTCTGCACCTGTTATCTTTACTGCCTGCTGTTATCTCTACTGCTGCTTGGTACTCACTGCTGCCTCTGCAATACCATGCTCTGAGGTTCCACTACCTAGCCCAGTTGTTAGTGATTTCAGCTCTTACCAGATTTGGGTAGCAGGGAACCCCACTACTACCACAGCCTCATTACTACCACAGTATTGCAGGGGAGGAGAGTCCAGAGCAGGAGGTCTTAGAGTTAACACCCCAGTTGAAAAGCATGGGGCAGTTCACACCTGTCAAAATGAGCCATTGCTACAGAGTGTCTGCAGACACACACAAGTGTCCATAATTGTCATTCCTAAGCACTCAACTATGGTGAGTCAGGATTCAAAATATCCTGGTTTTAAAATCCTCATGATTTTAATACTAAATAATAATGTTGGATTATTTTCTTTTGCTTTCTGCTTTGAGCCTTCAGGTTACATACAAGTCACATTTTCTTTCTTTCCTTCTTTTTTTTCTTCATAACCATGAGAGTCAGAAGCTTACTATTTTTTAAAAATGAAAAGTGAGATTATGCCCTCATCATGAGAATTCAAGAGATGGGGCCCTAATGTGTGTCAGTCTTAATCTGTGCCTGCTCCTAATTAAAGAACTTTTCCTGGGGTCCGTTATTAGAATGGATGTTTGTGTTATGCCCTTTATTTATTTATGTTGTTGCTTAGTTTAACTAAGCTTGATTGAATTACCCTCATTCTACTCACTAGCGCTCTAGCATGGTCAGTCTGTGAGTGGAGGGTTTTCTTAGACAACTGCATGTTTGGTCTCTTGACTTTATGGAATATCAGATACCCACCCACTTGTTTCTGAGAGTTGGGGTGCCTACAGCGCTTGCCACTGGAGGTTTATATCATTGTTATTATGGCTACCACCTAACAAATTCCTGTGCAACACTGTTCAAACAAGATCTGGCTGGGGTCTGCCTGGAGCAAGAGAAGGGAAGTCATTACCAATCTTTATTGTACTTATACTTAATACGTAGTATACTGATCCTTTCGTGCTAGCAACTAGTATTTTTCATGAAACTAGCAAAAATGCAAAAATGAGTAATAAAACATTTATGTATTTTAAGTATATATGCAATGGTTGGATAGGAGGTAGAACTTATATCATATTTTGAAAACCAAGAGGGCAATATGGAATTAGGTTTAATGATAGACATTAGGACAATAAAAGTGGTGGAATGCAGATTATAGGATCTAACCCTCTAAATAGTCAAGTGTCAGTATTATGAATTCCTTATAGTTCAGCGGGTAGGCATTTAGTACGTTCATAATACACAACCACTGCTTTGTATGATATCGGCAATGACCATGACTATGGGTTTTAACAAGGTCAGGGTCAAGATAAGGATGAATTCTTGCAATGCTCCAAAGGTGTAGGCAGACTTAGAGACTAACAAGGAGGGCATGAGAGAAAATTAAGGGTCAAGAAAAAACCAAGATTTCCAACCTTGAGGGCAAAACTAAAAATGTGTGTCAAGCAGAAACTAACTCTTTTGTATATCGCCACTATCGATGTCCCACTACATAAACATATCCACTGTCTTCCATGAGCTCTCTGAATAGCACAAGTGACTGATAATCATGTAACAGTGCTTTGCTAATATGGTGATAAGTGCTTTGACAATGTAAACATGCAGAAAGTGAATGTTATTCCTGAAAGTAGGAGTATTTTTCAGAAGACAGTATGTTTAGGAATACTGCCAGCCAATTCTGATTATATTATATACTAGAAGATTTACCTGGTGTTGCTCAGGTCGCTAACTCAAATAATTTTTGTTTTTCTTCATTTAAATCTTTGCTCTGAGGTGGGGCTAGGGATGAGGGGCAGTGTTTGCTGTAAGCTGTGTGCTTGTGCAGATGCTCAGGAGAAATTCCAGGAGAGGTTAGTAGAGCTATCACATTATTGGATTTTAAGGGGAGCAGCCAGATCACTGCTGTGCCGACAGGAGGTGGGGGGGCGTTTGCCCCAAAGTCTGTACAAAGGGGACCACGTGAGGGGTCAGATGAAAGCTCATATTCTACTGATTCTATATATGCTACTCATGTACTTGTATGATGTGGAGTTATGAATATGGACTCTGTGCTGGTATTGTGAATGTTCTCTGCCTGGGTTGCCTACTGTAAGGAAGAAATGTCCAATGAATGACTATGCTAACTAGCACGGCCCCAAGGACAATGGCTCTCAAGGTGCCCAATACACACCTGAGGAATGCGTCTGGAAACCTGCAAACCAGTCAGTATCTAATGGCTGCTGGCATGGGACACAGGGATAGGTCACTTGACCATGTGACCCACTCCAGCTTGGAAGGTACCAGAAATGGATATAAAGTGCCATGAGGCAGACTCCATCTTGTCTTCAATTCTGCTACTGATCCCAGATGCAGCCTTGTGAGGGACAGGAAGCTGGGAAGGATTGTTGGCCCATCCTGACATAGGATGTACACCGGAGACTTTTAAGCTAGCAGTTTGTAACATCTCTGCTGAGAGCCTGCATCAAGAACTTGGAGATTGGTGCATGTAATGTATTCTCCTTAACAACCTTACACTCATACTTTTTCTTTCTTTTATTAATAAACCTTTAGATTTTAGATTCTAAGGGATTAGCCCACAGTGCTCTTGTGGGTAAGATCCAAAGTGTAAACTGAGCTGGGATCTGTGGGTGGTTCTTTGGGACTGGGAGGACCCATTCGGGGTAGGTGGGATTGGGTTCTATAACCCCTCACCTATGTGTAAGGCCCGGGGCTGATTGTGGCACAGGGAGAGCTGGGGTCTCTGTGGGGTTTTGATCGTGAGGTTCCTGCTGGTTGGATTAGCAGCTGAAGTGCTCAGAGTGACTGGTGTGTGGCCTATTTGGAAAAGGTCTCCAGTCAGGGGCTGTAAGGAGCCCTGGTTTTGAGCAATTTGCCCTGAGCAGATGCCCTCAGTGGTGCCCAGACCTGGCCTGGTCCGTCACAGGAGTTCCCACTAATAAGTTTTTTGTTTTGGTGCACATAAAGAATTACTCCACACATGGATGGAAAAAAAATCTTACATGGAAGAGATTGGAGGGAACATTGATGAGGGGTTCAGTATGTAGGCTTCCCCAAGGACTGAGCACTACTTCAGCCCTCTTTCATCACAGTAGCTTGGGGCTAGGTGAGAAGTACTTCTCCAGGCCCTCTGAATCTCCAGCAGGCACAGGTAGACTGCTGGGGCAGGTCTAGGTTTGTCTGCCCCTCTGCTCTCCTCAACCAGAGTGAGAAACAGCCAGCAATGTCCCCGTACCAATGTGGGGAGGGGAGTATGCCCCCCAACCAGCCCCTTTTATCTGCCTGGTGATTGTGTCTTTTTTCTGTTTGGTTTTATGAGAAACAATCCCATTCCAGGCACATCCCATGTTCCTGGCCCAACCAAACATTTACGTTGCTTTAAGTTATGATCAGAGAAAGCTGTATACCAAATTTGGTGGTCCTACCTCTTACAAATGGTCTGATCTGTGTACGAGGAATCAACTTTAAAGTTTGTCAGATTAAAGTCTCTCTCCCAATTAAGCAGCCTTGGATTTTTTTTAAAAAATAATATAACTATATAGAAATAATTACATAAACTGTAATCCACATTTTCAGTGAAGAACCTAATCTTAATTCTTTTACCACACTCTTTTTTTCCCTAAAAATTTGGGAAAGTGAGGAGATATGTACTTCTAAGAGTGGGGAACTAGTTTAGGAGGAGGGGCATGGGTTATGTTACATTACTGCACTTAATTTAAGAAATACATATTAATCCAGGGCAGAAAAAACATATGAATAGGCACTCTTTTGGCATCTTTATCAAAGTTCAATAAATAAATGTTTTACTAATATAAATCCAGAAAAACTCCACTGACTTTTATACAGTTACTATAGATTTATGCCAGTGAAAATGAGATCATCATGCTATGTCCCACAGTCATCTTACACAAATTACAGCTGGCATATGGGGTTGTAATCAAACAAGTATGTTATCTCCCTTCAGGGTTTTAATACACTGAGAAACTTTTTTCACTGAGTTGACATGATGATAGATAGTCAGCAGATCTTTATAATTTTCACACCTGCGCTAGAAAATTATCTGTATTTAAGACAATATTTAAAAACACATTTTCTGAAGTTATTTAGGGGTTAATTACAAATAGCTAAGGTTCATTATACATTCTAGAATGTTGTTCTCTGAGACAAAAGGAGCTCTCATTTGTTAAATGAAATTGCATTACTCTCCTCCCGCCTCCCCCCCTCTTCCAGGACTTTCGTACCCTAGCCAACCCCCCCTCTATTGAGAGTCAGTAATTAAACACTAAAGCCTCTCAGTTTCTGCAGCGCTGCAGGGGAACTCCTCCCTGTAATAAGCTCCAATTACTGGCTGCCACTGCAGTTGATGAAGGATTATCCTCTCACTCAGCTATGGCAAACTCTAGAGTATAATCTTCAATTAGTTCAATTCACGTAGCACGCTGGCAGGCAGGCCGGCCACTACGTTTCCCACGATTTACACAAACAGCCTTTCTTTGACACCCCCCAACACTGCACAGATGGTCCTGGGACTGTCTGTTGCAAAGTTCAGTGCATCTGGCCCTTAAACCCACCTAATGCAGTCAGCAAAACAAAGAGGGTGACTCAAGTGTTCTATAGTACCTATTTGTTTCAGTAACAGCAGGCTTTAAAAAAAAATTACTGGAGGAGTCAGAAAACAGGTGGGTAAACAAACAAACACTACAGCTTTCTGATCAACACTTTGTTACTACCTCTAGTCACTTTTCAATTATATTTAAATACAAAACAATAAAATAAAATTAATGTAAAAGATCTGCCTTACACTGGAAAAGGGCAGGAATGTCAATGTTAAGGTTGTAACTCCATCTTTTAGCCCTCCTGATTGTGGGTAAGCACAGATGTCTCCAAACAAAGGCTGATTCCATATGCCATGTGTGCTCAGAACCTAAGCATAATGGAAGGCGCTGAAGATCCTCAGCCTGAACTCAGATTCCTGGCTTCCTCGTATTTATGACTGATCTGTGATGTGAGATTGGTTTTTATGGATGTTAGTCCCTTTAACTGATGAATAACAAGAACTACATTTGGAAAATAATTAAGAGCAGAAAGTATAAATTAATACCTTTCCATGTTTATTTTTGGGCCAATTTTAAAATGACATATTATTGCTTTGGTTGGTCGTGACTGAAAGAGTTGACTATTTGACCTAGCCTATAATTGATTAACAGTCCAGTTCAGGGGACAGTTGTCCATATATTACAAAACACTCCATCACAGCTGACATGCTAGCTGGCAGTCGGAGAGGTGCACAGGACAGAATGGATGTATAGGTTGATCAGCCCTTTTAACCAACAAAAGAGGGCACTTTGGCCTCAGCATGTTGGAAAACTTGAGCTGCTGCTGCTTGTACAGTGTCTGATTTATGTAGAGACGCCGCCAGTCTCCAGGGTGTTAGTCTGAGGCTTTTCAAATAAAATTGACATTAAAAACGGTTGTCAATCGGTTATATTAACATGATTATATTAAAATCATGCTGCATTAAAAATGATTCAGTACACGTAGGGAGCATTTACTCCCTTATTCACGCTAAGCAGGCCTATACTCCAGCAATAACTCTAATAAAAGGAATGGGGGTGTATCTGAACATGTGAGCTTGTAGGACTGCAGCCAGTGTGACCTGAGCATGGTAGTATATGGCCCTTGAACAATTAAAAAAAGACCTGACAGATCACAACTTCTTTTCAAGATTTTTTCATGCTTACGTGTACTTACATCATATAGTTTACATACTCACATTGTATATTACTTGCCATCAACTTCTCAAGAGTTGAAAATGAGAACTTTGGACACTGTCCTGTGAAATGCTGCATGTTTCATGCAGTGTTCAAATAAAAAGATTATTCCAATTCAGAAATTGGTCCAATAAAAGATACTACCTCATCCTTATATCTAAAAATCTGCTTCAAACATTCTTTATGCTATTGCTATAATATTTATATACAATGACATAGATATGCAGGTCTTTCACATATTGAATAGAGAATGTGGTTGCTACCTTTAAGGCACATGCTGTTTGCAAAAGTACTTCTCATGCTAGAAAGTACTGCAGCTACTAAAGTTTGCAGGTTCTAGTCCCTATTGTAAATTTCTTAAGCTAGGCAGCCATAGATTCCTGTACATAGCACCATGCACATCTATGGTTCTGCATAGAAATGTTAGAATACTAAAGCACCTCTGAAGTAGAAGTGTCTTCACAATTCCCAATGAACCTAAAGTTAAAGGAATTTTAGGGTGGTGGATTTCTGGCATTTGGCAAGTTTTCTGCACTTCTCAGTGAAAAAGAGCAAACATGAAAGTGGAAAAACTCTGTAAAATTAATATTTATTTCTGTTGAATACTCTGGAAAACCTACAAAAAAGCAAACAACCCTACTTCTCTGTTCTGCTTACATATGTGCACAGGGTACATTTTTTAAACACAAGGACTTAAAAGGATATTGAAGTCCCACAACTGGATGCTCAAACTGGCACACAAGCACATACAATTATAATTATGTCCCTTAATGAGGGCATGGATACTCAAATGTGGGAGTCAGGAGCTGAAAGAGTTATTCCTGCTGACTGAACTTGGGCAAGTCACTTTACCACTTTGTGCCTATATTTTACCCTTTGCCTTGTTGTTAGGGCAGGGACTGTAGCTTATTGGGTGTATATTTATACAATGGAGACTCAATAGCTTTCTGGGCCTCTGGGCACTTGTTTAATGCTGATAATTACTAAGTAGAGATTGTTTCTCCTCAGAATGCTGTGATATCTGAAACTTGATCAGATTCAGAAAAAAAAGAGTATTAATATGAAGAACAGAGCTAGTAGCTATTTACTTATATTGTCCAGTCATGGGCAGGAAGAGGAGTAGGCTAGAAGTCATGATGTCCATATCAAGTCATGATCCGGATGACTGATGGAGGATGGAATGGTTCAGATGGCAGATAGCCTATCTTGCATGAGTTCAGTGCTTCCTCTTCTTGCACAAGAGAACATCATCTACCCCACTTCCAAATCCCACTTGACAGAAAGAGAGCAGTAAAAGGGAGGACTTTGATGCAGAAGAAAAGAGCCCTCATGGTCTCTGAGGACAAGTGTCTCAGGCCTGTAATGTTGACTTTAAAATTCAAAAGAATGATTTATTTGACCCTATTCTCCCTTCCCAAAATAAAAGTTCTAAACTTTAAAAATAAAATTGTTACATGACATGGATTTTTAGCGTTCACTAACGGCAGAAATTAAAGTGTATGAATCAGACAAGAAAGGAGTGGTAGGCATGGGTATTTGTTGGGGGTATATGCAATGGTTGGATCTATGCCCAATTTAGTCTTAGGCCTTGTCTGCACTGAGAGATAAAGTCAAATTTATTAAGGTTGATTTTCTAGCACTCGATTTTGGAAAGTCAAAGTTACATGTCCCCACTGTGAGCAAGAGTTTGACATAATGCCTCCCCATTGACTTTGACAGTAGTACACTGTGGGTAGCTATCCCACAATTCCTGCTGCCCTTTTGCATTCTGGGTTATGCTCCCAGTGTTTGCTGGGACCAAAACAGTGTAGCAGGAAGTTCTGGGTATGTGTCTTCCGTGTCCCATAATGCACTCATCTCCTCCCTCTCCCCTGCTGGAAAGAAATGGCAATCTTTTCAGACCCTTTTTTCCCCAGTTACCCATGCACATGCCGGGTAAGCATGGAACCCAGCATGGAACCTGTTCACCAGCAAAGAACTACCATGGCAATCATATTAACCATCTTGCACCTTATGCTTCAGTATGTCCAGAATGTATCCAGGGTCTGCTGGACAAGGAAGAATCTCAGGAGGCCATGAACATACTCTTCTGAGATGTGTGATTGGCAGATGATGGTGGCCTTCGATCCTCTTGACAAAGTGGAACTCCCGTTCTGGTGCCATGAGACAAGCACACACAGGTAGGACTGCATAGTTGTGCAGCTATGGTATGATGAGCAGTGGCTGCAAAACTTTTGTATGCATAAGGCCACTTTCATGGAAGTTTGTGAATTGCTTTCCCCTGCTCTGAAGCCCAGCAATACCAGAATGAGACCCACTGTGACAGTGGAGAAGTGAGTGGCAATAGCCCTGTGGAAGCTCCTAGCATCAGACAGCTACTGGTCATTTGGGAATCAATTTGGAGTGGGGAAATCTACAGTGGGAGCTGCTGTGATCCAAGTAGCCAAGGCAATCAATGCCCTTCTTCTATGAAAGACAGTGACTTTGGGAAATGTGCAGGACACAGTGGTGGGCTTTGAGATGATGGGGTTCCCTAAATGTGGTGAGCCAATAGATGGTACACACATCTCTATCTTGGCACCCAGACACCTTGCCAAAGAGTACATAAATTGTAAGGGGTTCATCTCGATGGTATTGCAAGCGCTGGTGGCTCACAAGGGCCATTTCACTGACATCAGCGTGGGATGGTTGGGAAAGATGCATGACATGAGCATCTTTAGGAACACCTAACTCTTCAGGAAGCTGCAAGCTGGAACTTTATTCCCAGACTGGAAAATTAACATTGGAATGCCAATAGTGATCCTTGGTGACCCAGACTACCACTTGCTCCCATGGCTCATGAAGCTGTACATGGGAAGCCTAGATTGCAGACAAGAGCAGTTCAGCTAGGGTATGTCTAAACTACGTGGATCTGTCGACGGAGCCCTGTAGATTAGTTTACTTGAAAAAGGGAAATGAAGTGGCGATTTAAATAATCGCCGCTTCATTTAAATCAAAATGGCCGCCACGCTGCGCCGATCAGCTGTTTGTCGGCACAGCGCGGCAGTCTAGACGGGGATCTGCCGACCCCAGAACCCTTTGTCGGCAGGTTCTGCTGCAAGTCAGAGTGGCTTTGATAAATAGCTTTGTGGATGTCCAGACAGCTGGAGGAGCCAAGGGAATGTGCAGCATGCTTGCTGCTACACCCACTGTAACACAAAGTGATGGGCAGACTTCACAGGAAATAAATTGGGGAGTGCAAAACCTATTCTCTTAGCATAAAGGAAAGTCTGTTCAAAGACAATGGGGATTTATTATGAACAAGACCACAGTCACGCTTTTAAGTGCCCACTATGCAGAAGGTGCATCACAGAGATCTTAGGGGAGCAGCTGGACTTGGTTTGGTGGTAAGCATGGTGAGGGACAGGCCAGGGATTGAGCCTGAAGGGGGGAAGGAGTCCAGCCATGATGGCAGAGTAGGGTAGGGGCTCACACAGTGCCTGTGTGTTCAGTATCCCTGACTGCAGGGAGCCTGCAACTTTCCCTTCCCACAGGAGCCTGCAGGCGAGAGGGGATCCAAGTGTGGCAGAAGGGCAGAGGCTCACGCAGACACTGAGGAGCCTCCAAAGAAAGCTGGGCATGGTGTCATGGCAAAGGCTCAAATCGTGCATCATTGGGGATGAGCAAATGGAGGTTTACTGCTCTGGTACCAGTTACAATAATAACTTCCCCTGCTTCATCCAGGTTGCTATGCATGACTGAATGTGGCCAAGAAACCTAGACTTTATGCTGCAATTATTTGTGTTGCAATGACACCAGACCACTTACTGCTGGATTTGTGTGGAAAGGTGTCCTGCCGTGGAGGATAGAATAAGGGAGGCCTCCCCAGAAGTCTTGTGAGAAGGATTAAAGCATTCCTCTATGAGATCTTCATGGAGATGTGCAGGGAGGATTCCTGCTCCATCTCCAGACATGTTAACAAGCTGTTCTAGGGACCCCCACCCACCCACTGTACCCAAGTCAGGAACATTCCAAGCATTGAATAATGGATATTTAGTAAGCCAAGAAGGCTTTGTTTACACACCTTCCCAAAAGGCTTATTCAAGGGTCTGATTGATCACATTAAATTAGGCCAACATTTGTATTGTATATACATTACCTTATATATTATTCCCTAATGTAAGGTGTATTTGATTAAGTAAGTGCACGTAGGTCCCTACCACCTTTCATGAAGTAGGTTCACCTACTTACAGTTTCACTTCCTTATACTCCCCCACTTGAGACCTCACTGGTCCCTAAGGGTGTGTCTATACTGTGCTGTAACTCAAAATAAGCTACACAATTTGAGCTACACAAATTGTGTATCTTATTTCGATGCTATTTCGAAATAGCTTATTTTGAAATTTGGCACGGTCTAAACAGCACTTATTTCAAAATAAATCACTATTCCAAAACATCCCTTACTCCTGGTAGAATGAGATTTACAGCGACGTCAGAATAGCGAGCCCAAAATAATGGGCTTGCTAGTAAGACATGGGATAGCTATTTCGGGATACTCCGGTATCCCAAAATAGCATTGCAGTGTAAACGTACCCCAAGAGACAACAGAGGTCTCACATTCTTTTGCTAAGAACTGCTTTGATTTTGCATCACTGGTTTTAGTTGCCAGTCCAAATTACAATTCTTACTTGGCAATACATTGTAACAACGCTATTACAATTACAAGCTAAAGCATAATTAATATATATATGAACTTATACAAACATATGGGATATATTCCTATGTTAAGTGTATTCACAATCTTGTTTTACATGTTAGGCAAATACATATTTGCTGGGGGTTTTTCTGACTCCTCCCCGCCACACACACACTATCCTTCTTTTTAAATACTGTTATAGATTAAGGCTTAATGAAGGACTAGGCATCATAAATTGTGGGTGAATATCATTCCAAAATACTGCCTTATTGTCTTCAACCAATTTTAATGTAGGTTTAAGGTATATGCCTAAAGGGTACCTTTGTCAATCTTAAACATTTTGTCTTCTTTCATACACGATGCCGTAATAGGCTTTTGCAGGTGAGATCAATCCAACCACAATCCAACCCTAAGTACTATTATGTTTTCAGATACATTTTCTGTCATTACTGACATGAACCAGGTCCACAGTTCTTGGATGTCAATATGACAGGTAGACTGAGCAGTTTGTGCTCCCTACTGCTCCACAAAGTGCATTGCTGCATCACAGATGCAAAGAAAAGTAGATTTTAACTTCTGGCTGCATTCCACATAGGGTTTGACCCATGGATCATTTTTCTTCACCAACATTTGCACCAATGGTAGGTATCCCTTTATTGTCACAGTATCATTAACCTGCTGTAACTGCCTGTGAGAGAATTTGACTTACCACAAATTTCTGAGTCAAGGAGGCTAACAGTTGATTTTTTAATATTATTGCCATCAACTTAGATTTCTTTCTGAACACATTTCTGAGATTACCATTGACTGTCTATTGTTTATCTTTGTAATTTTATTTAATAAGAATAACTGATGAAATGGGGGATAACTTCCTGCTGAATGTCAGTGGGTTTGAGCCCCAGCTGAGATAGCAAATAACATGCTTGCTGTACATGTCATAGCAGCTGAAACATTTGTAAAGCCACCTCCTGTTATATCGACTATTTCATTAAGTTTACCTACAGTTAATATTATTTGTGCCAAATTTTTCCATCATATGCACATCTATAATTTCTTCCTTTGCCTCCCCTACTTTTTATTGTCCCATCCTCATAGGATTTGTCTAAGAACTTGTTTATCTCATGTTGATATTCCCACAGAGATTTAGTGGGATAGGTATTAACGCCAGAACCAGCTAATGCTAATCACCCACTGAGATCCCTTTTCTGTCTTATAGGTCCTTGTTCTTTGATCCAGTGCAACCCAGATGCTCTTTTACCCAACATTCAGGGTTGGGCTGAGAATCAGAGAGCTGTAACTGGCTCCCTGACAACGGCTTCTCTGCTGCTCCCAGCATAAGCTGAATGCGTGCAGAAAAGTCTGCCCTAAATTTTAACATGCATTAGCCAATCTCACTGTCCAATGTTGCAGAGAATGTTGAGATACACCAGTCCTCTCTAGCACTGTACTATTCTCTATGTACCACAAGCGAGAAGTCCAACACTGCAGACCCTATCAGCATTAGGCTCTAAAGCCAATACCCCAAGTGGGATCCCATGAGCACATACATTTCCTTGTAATGGGTAATTACTTTACCAGGGCTGGCATAAACTAATGGTGAATCTTCACTGCAGAGTTAACTCAAGTTATCTATTCTCAGAAGGGTAGTCATGTTAGTCTGTAACTGTAAAAACAACAAGTGGTTCTGTGGCACCTTAGGGCATGTCTACACTATGCACTTATTTCAAAATAAGCTTTTTTGGAATAATATTTCAAAATAGCGCATCCACACTACAAATCCCCATCAAAATAGCACAGAGCTCCATCAAAATTGCACAGCCACACTGATTGGAGCCTGAATCACATTTAAGGCTCCCTGAAAGCACTTCGGGCAGGACATCGGGACAGCAGTCACTTCCTGAGACTATCTGAGACTCATGTTTAAAGGGACTCCCCTCTACAGTCATGTCTCATGCTCTTCACCTTTGCCTACTTCCTTGAGGGACAGCAAACTCATCTCACTGCCTGCTCTGGTTGCCCTTGAAGACACCACTGCACTCCAGCCATGTAGCCAGACCTGCTTCAAAGCTCTTGCCAGCTCTTAGACCTCACGCTGCACCTCCTGGTGTAGTTTCTGCAGGCTGCCCATGTGGCACCGCAGGACCAGGAAATGCAGCTCACTCTGGGGCACCTCCTGACCCCACTCCATGCGCTGCTCATGCAGCACTGCCCCTCCCACACTCCCCAGCACACTGTGCACTGCTACTTCTGGCGCCGGGAACCTGACTGGTGGGACTGAATCGCCATGGAGCAGCCATGGATCACCAGCAGTGGCTCCAGAACTTTTGCATGCAGAAGGACACCTTCCTGGAGCTGTGCGAGTGGCTCGCCCCTGCCCTCCAGTGACAGGACACCCTCATGCGACCCGCCATCCCCCTCCAGAAGTGGGTCTCCATTGCACTTCAGAAGCTCGCCACATCGGACAGCTACCGATGCATCAGGAACCAGTTCAGCGTGGGAAGATCAACCGTCAGGGCCATGTTCATGCAGGTATAGCTCTTGTGCTATTGTCCTAGGAGGGTGGTAAAGCACTGGAATGGGGTTCCTTAGGGAAGGGGGGGGTGGACTCTCCCTTCCTGGAGGTTTGGCACTTCCGCCTTCACAGAGCTGTGCCGGAGATGGGGTAAGTTGAGGTTGGTCCTGACGTGGGAAGGAGGTTGGGCTCAGAGAACTCCCGAGTGCTCTGGCAACCCTGTGATGCTCTGTTTGTGTCCTCTCACAGCTGGTGAGGATCATCGACACCATCCTGCTGTGCAGGGTCTTCATCCTGGACGACGTGGACTCCATCGTCGCTGGCTTTGCTGCCGTGGGCTTCCCCAACTGCGGGGGGAAGGAGGGAGCATTGATGGCACCCACATCTGCATCTGGGCCCCCGACCACCAGGCCTCCAATTATATCACCTGGAAGTGATACTGTTCAATTGTGCTGCAAGCCCTCGTGGATCACAAAGGCCAGTTCACTGGTATCACTGTCGGGTGGTCAGGGAAGGTGCATGACACCCGCCATCTTCAGGAACTCCAGCCTGTTCCAGAAGATGCATGAGGGCAATTTTTTTCCCCTGACTGCTCCATCAGGGTTGGGGGCATGGACGTGCCAATGTGCGTCATGGGCGATGCAGCCTACCCCTTGCTCCTGTGGCTGATGAAGTTCTACACAGGGTACCTGGACCCCACAAAGGAACCATTCAACAGCAAGCTGAGCAAGGCCCGCATCATGGTGGAGGGCGCCTTTGGCCATTTGAAGGGGAGGTTCTGCGGTCTCCTCAGCCACCTGGACTTTGGCAAATAGAACATCCCCCAGGTGGTGGTGTCCTGCACAACCTATGTGAGAACAAGTGGGAGAGATTCCTGCCAGGGTGGAGGGCAAAGGCTGGGCAGATGGCCAGGGCCTTTGAACAGTTGCGCACCGCTGCCATTCAGCAGGCCCATCAGGGGGCTGTGCACATCTGGGAGGCCCTGAGGGAGAGTTTCAGACAAGGCCAGTTGTGAGACTCTCCCCTGGGCCTCTTCCCAAAGTGCCTCTGCATACCCCCTCTGTGCCTTTCCTCCCCACCACACCCTTTCCCTGCCTTCCCCTCACCTGCAGATACTATAAACCAGACTTTTTGTTTTGAAAGTATAAACTGTTTTATTTATTTGGGGTAAATATAACTGGGGAGGAACTGGGGAAAGAACCTGGGAGGGGGAGGAAGTGGGAGGCGGGGCTCAAGGGTGGGGCTGGGACTGGCACTGGCACCTGGCATCTGTGGGTGAGACTTGGGAAGGAGTGAGTGAGAGGAGGGAGCAGCTGGACTTCTCAATGGCAGTGACCAGGTGGTTGACAGTGGTGTGTATGTCACACACAGGCTCCAGGCCTGCTGCGATAGCTCCTGCCAGGTGGTGCGGCGCAGCTCCAGGTCAGCATCCAACCTTTGCTCCTGCTGCTCAAGAGACTGCTGCAGGGCACACAGGCAGGCAGGCAGGTGAGCAATGTGCTCCTGCTCCAGGTCTTCCCAGGATTACCAGTGCCTGTGGGTCTCACAGGGTCGGGAGGCGGGTGTGGGAGGTGTGGTTCGTGTCCCACTCGCAGCTGGTTCAGCTGTGCACAACAGTGAGAAGGGCAGTTATCCCAGGAGACAAGAAGCCTAGCCATGTAATTGCCCCAAGTCTCCTACTTGCAGCCTGCTATGCTCTACCCTCCAGTTTCTGCTACAGCTGGCCTCCTGCCAGCCCAGCCTGCTTTCCTGCCCAACTCTCAGCTTTCTAGTCCTGGCTCAGAAGCTGCCTGCTACTCAGCCCATCCTCTGCACCCGCAGCCCTGGGTCGTTACTCATGCTCATAAACAGGAGCGGCCCTGGATGAGCTGCCGGCAACTGGCGCCCTAGGTGAAACGCGTGATCGGCGCGCGATCGGCACCCCCGCCTCCAAAGCCCTCAACGGCCATTTATCTTGGCGCCCTAGGCGACCTCCTAGTTCGCCTGTATTGACGGGCCACCACTGCTCATAAGTCATCTCTAGTTTATGCTGAATGCAATTGCCTCTGATCTCCTCATGCTGCTGCTTTTTCCTGTAGTCTAGAGATTATGGTGCCCTCTACTGGCTAGGTATTGACACAGAGTAGCCATTGGTGCCAACTGGCAAAAATTTCACTGTTCATTACAAGCAGCTTCTGTTCTCAGACCTGACACACTCATTAAATCCAATATCATTCTCATGGTATTTATCTATAAAGGGCAGCATGTTAGGTCTTACTGAAAATTGGTGACTTATCGATACTCATAAACCTTGCGAGATGCATTAAATAACTTTCCTTACATACAAATGTATTGAAAATTATGCCCTTTTGATCTTTGAGTAAAGTGAGTTGGCAGAGAATTATATGTCTCAGTTGTGGTTTAGTCAAGTGGGAGAGAGCTTTCAACCCTCCCTGTCTAGCTGATTATGCAATATATTACCCAATTTTCCATCATTGCAACAACACAGAAAAGTCAATGGAGAACCATTAAAGATAATGATAAACATCTAAGTCACCCAGAAGTGAAAAGAAACAAGACAACAAGGGATTCCCTGTCTGTGGCTAAAGATGAAAGATGGATTCAGTATATCACAGGACTGAGAAAGACACTCTAGATCCAGTCACTGGAGGGATGAGCAGGGGTGCTCCAGGAAAGCCCAGCTCCTGGCTTCTCAAGGCTAGCAAATGCTGCAAAAGATGGAACATCTGGAGTGAGAATTTACTTTACTATATAGGAAAGATAAAGTAACATGTGTAGGCCCTAACTGAGGGGATTGTACGTTGTTTGCAGTGATGTGGCAGCCAGGTTAGATCCAGGATCTTAGAGAGACATGGGGAGTGAGAGGATATCTTTATTTGGATGAGCTTTTTTTGGTGAAAGACAAGATTCTAAGTCCCAATCTAAAGACGAGCTTTTCTCTTTCACAAACAGAAGTTGGTCCAATAAAAGGTATCGCCTCACCCTCTTTTTCTTGGCATTACAGATTAAAAAACTGTACAGATTAAGAAACTATACTCATTGAATAAAGAATTGCTATGAAGGTGCTTTTGAGAATTAAGGTACTAAACACAATCAGAATTGTACTCATCACTGAAAATGCTATATTACTTACTGTATGCTGTGCCCTTAACACACCATACTGTCAGGGAGACTGGATGCCTCAGCAAACTAGGTAATAGACTGTAAACCTTTTCTAGGTTGCCAGCTAAAAGTCAGTTCAGGTCAGTAGTGGCTAAAAGTTATCAACAGTTATTCCCTAAGTGGAATTTATTGGTGAGTCTCATATTGTGGCCAAGTAGAAAAGCTAAATATATAGGATATTTCCCTGCTCGTGGTAGAAAAAAGACAAATGTGTTTTAGAAATAAGTGGGAAGGAGGGAAACACTTTGCTAAAAGAATAACAGTATTTCTAGATGATTATAGAGCTATAGAATACTAGAACTGGAAGGGACCTCGAGAGATCATCAAGTCCAGTCCCCTGCCCGCATGGCAGGACGATAAGCTCTGTCTCAATCATCTCTGATAGATGTCTATCCAACCTGCTCCTAAATATCTCCAGTGATGGAGATTTCACAACCTCCTTAGGCAATTTATTCAAGTGTTTAATCACCCTGACAGTTAGGATTATTTTCCTACTATACAACCAAACCCCCTTTTGCTGCAATTTAAGTCCATTGCTTCTTGTCCTATCCTCAGAGGCCACAGAGAACAATTTTTCCTCCCTCCTCCTTGTAACACCCTTTTAGATACTTGAAAACTGCTATCATGTCCCCTCTTAGTCTTCTCTTTTGTAAACTAAACAAGCCCAATTCTTTCAGTCTTCCCTTGTAGCTCATGTTTTCTAGGCCTTTAATCATTTTTGTTGCTCTTCTCTGGACCTTCTCCAATTTTTCCACATCTTTCTTGAAATGTGGTGCCCAGAACTGGACACAATACTCCAACTGAGGCCTAAAGACATGAATTATTAGATGTTTGCCTTGTGACAGATCGTTCTAAAAGCCTTGATCTGCTAGACATTAATATCTCCTTGGATTGTATGTGCTGTCATTGTATGTGAAGTTTGGCTATAGATGGGCTACTGTTTTGAGGTTGATAACACCCACAAGGAGCCTTTCAGGTACAACAATAGAAAGATCAAACAAACCATGTTAATGAATTATTGAAGAAATATGCACAAGCAAAAGGATTACCCTGGGAACTGTGTGCAACAGAGACCTCTGAGAGAGCACTACAAAATGAGAACTGTTTGACCCAGGTCATAGCAAAAGAGCTTTCCAGCAAATTGGGAGAAGACATAAATGGGAAAAATGACATTATGACGGGACCTCATTCTCTCTACAAGAAACACACCAGGAAATACCTAAGTAACAAAGACTGAACTGGGGAAAGTGCTGGTCCCAGGCTAAAGGCATTTTTAACCTGTGTGTGTAAGCTTGGGGGACTGGTTGTACCATCAGGCAGGGTGAGAGATTACAGATTCAGCTCCCATCTAGTATTTTAGGGTTAGTTTGCATTTTTGTTTTACTTCTTATGGTTATCTACTTGGATCTCTTTTTCTCACTTATCACTTAAAATCTATCTTTCTGTAGTGAATAAATCTGTTTTATATTTCACCTGTGTGTCCTTTCAAGTGCAAAGGGGACACATCTCAGCTCATGAACAAGAGTTAGCGCATAACCACTTTCCTTTGCAGAAATGGAGATCTGGGTAATAAATTCATATTGGTCTGGTTTTGACCAGACCAGGATGGTACAGCTCTGGAGTGATAGGCTAGGAGTATTTTGGCTGTAGCCCCTCTGTGGGCTCATGAGTGGTTGGTCAGAGCACCCATGAAATAGCTAGGTGCAGTCCCTTCATGTGATTGGTGTGCGTGCACGCTTGGAGGGCTTTTAAGCTCAGAACAGTGACACAGGGCAAGAGAAAACCCAGGGCATGTCTACATTTCCAGGAAGATTGATGCTCCAGCAGTTGATCTTCTGGTGTTTGATTAAGAGGGTCTAGTGGGGACATGCTAAATTGAATGCTGAAGGCACCCCCATCGATGCTGGTACTCCTTACTGTTGCAAGGAGTAAGGGAAGTTGACAGGAGCATTTCTCCTGTTGACCTCCCGCAGTGAAGATGGTACACTAGCTCAGTTTAAGGTATGTTGGCTCCAGCTACATTATTTACGTAGCTGGAATTGCATACCGTAAGCTGACCTTCTCCAGTAGTGTAGACCTGCCCCCAGAGTCATGAGACACAGGGTTCAGCTGTATCTCAGTTCAAAGTGACTCCTGAGGGGAGGGACTTGCCACAATGATCCAAGGTAAAAAGATCACATTAGATAAACAGAGTTTGTCTTTCTGAATATTAAAGTTTAAGATGATTGTTCAATGTTTGAACAATTAAGTATTTGATTTTTCTAAACTCCAATCCAGCAAAATACAGCAAAACTACAAGGATCTACTTCCCTACTTAAAGTCAGGCATATGCTCAAATACTTCACTGGATAAATCAGCTGCTAAGATAAACATTGGGAAACTTTACACAGTAAATCATCTAAAGAACATAATGGATTAAGATGCATGAAAAATTACATATTTTAAATGAGTTCTAAAGTTGCTGATGTAGACAATTATAATGCTTGTTTTAAACAATGCTCTAAGTTTTATGTTAACACTGTATAGAGGAAGTAAGTCTAATGAGAAGTCAAGTTGTATATTCTTATTTGATTTTGAAAACAGTGGAGAGTTGTTAAATTCATGGCATTATAAAAGCCATGAACTCCTCTTTTTGCTTCAGCATCATCAAAATGCAACTTGCTCTCTCTGCCCCCTCTTGGAAATACAAATAATTCATGCTGTTTATGACTGCAAATGTTTGTAGGACTTTAACAAAGTTTGCAATCAACATCAACTGCACAACAGGGGCTTTGTTCATCAAGATGCATATGTAATTTATTCCATGTAAAACCATTAACACAAATATTGAAAATTCCATGGCTAATAAGTGACAGCACAACAATAAACAAAACTGGCTTTGTTCCACCGCATAACAGAGAGGTGACCCCTCTCTGACCTATTTGTTTTTGTCTAAAGGACAGAAATGCTCATTTAGTAGTTTGAAAGCTCAACAGAAGTTGAATGTGAAAAATCTTAATATAGATGGCCCTTGTTAGAAAGATAAACGTATAGAAACACAGTAAATGATTATGATGCTGGCAAAGCAGCTGCAAGCTCTTGCCAAAGCTTTGGGGCTCAGCTGACTACTGACAAGTTTATTGCTGGAAACCAGTCTGTTTCATCTGTTTCTTAAGTATGGTTAAGATGGGTACTGAACTTATAACAATATGTTTCCTGTATAGACTTTACGAAATGCTTCTCAGTAGCTGCATTAATCTCGCTTATCAGGTCTATGTCCCAGGCAATAAGGCAGAGATTCTCAAACTTTTTTTGTTGTTGTTATTGACAGACCCCATTTCCAATGCAATGTTAATCATGGAACCCCCAACTGAGAAACTGATTGACAAATGTATGTGGGTACTTCATATAAACACGCACTGTTAGTACTGCTTTAAAAGTGTAAGAGTACTTATACTCTTACACTGAGATAGGTGTGCCTGCATCTCACTACATTGCTGTGCATTATTGGTGGGATAATTGACAAGCAAACTTGTAAATCACTGTACCACTCCTATAAGGTAAAACTTAAGTGTTTGCTAGATAGCTGTAGAATGCTTGTTCTATACAATGTAACTCACCAAACAAGAAAACAAACTTTATTTAGTGCAAAATGCTAAATCCCTATGAACAGATTGCCTTTTGCCCATGAGGAAAGACATCACAACTAAAATGTGCCATTGTGGGACATCACTATACAAAGACTTTCCCAATTGCCCCTAGACACTCATGACATGACTACACAAAAGGCTTCTCCCATCAGCTTGAAATCTGGAAGAAAGAGTTAAAGAAAAATGTTTCCTTCTCTCTTTTGCAGTTTGGACTCTCAGAAGGATGGAGTTACAAACTGGAAGAAGAGAACCTCAAGGTCAACTGGGGGTAGCTCTAAAAGACATTCAGTGCTGAATGATTGCTACAAATCTGTCATCTTTTGGAACCATAAACTAACTCACTTGTGTATACACGTTTGCCTGCTTTAACTTTTAAATAACTCGCTCATATCTTTTTTTCCTAGTTAATAAATCCTTAGTTTACTAAAGGATTGGTGGCAAACATTATCTTGGGTGGGAGATCTGAGGTACAAATTGATCTGGGGTGACACGTCTCTTGTGACTGGAAGCAGCCTAAAGATCGATTGGTCTTTCCTGTTGCAAGGACCTTGCTAGGGCTGGTCTCTTTACACCTTTTGTTCTAGGGTTCTCTAAAGTCATTCTCTGTTGCATGAGGGCCCCAAGGATGGATTTGAAGGTGAACAATGAGAGTTTTCCCTGACATTCATGGAGAGTGCCACCCAAGCTGGAGGAAACAACATGAGAAAAGGCACATAGGTACTTTTTTGAAAATTTAACAAGCGAATAATTCAGGCTAAAGCCCCTAGTCCTGTCAGGTGCCTCCCACAGGACTGAAGTCCTCAGCCCCGGCAGCTGTGCGCTGGCTCTCAAACTTCTGAAGGTTGTCATATGCAGCTCAGAGGATCAGCAAGTTTTGGCCACCCCTGCCCTAAATATGTACACTCAGGGAAGCCAGCCTGTCCTGCTGCTCGTACAGCTGTGGTACAGTGCTCTTATTAGCATGCAACCTCTCTGACTCAACTACTGTGGGAATGTCTCCTGAGTCAGAATTTACACCTCTACCTCCAATATTGACATACCTTGGATGACAATGGCAACTCCTTAATTTTAGGGACTAAAGGAGTTCCTTGCAACTAAATTCTCAAAACTTAGAACAGGCATTGGGGTATTTCAAACAAGACAGAAAACTAGCCACACAAAACTGACTATGCAAAGGGATGTGTATTCTGAGTAATGTCCTCTGTACTACAGATACCTCCATTACTCCACAATAAGCTTTGAAAGTTGTTGAGAGAGTTTTGATACGAATGTGGACTTGACAGTTTGGAATGAAACCTCTGAATTAGTCTTAGAAAAAGCTGTCAGACTCTCCTAATGCTTGAAATCTAAAAACACTAAGGGGCCTATTCTCCTGTCATTTCTGCCGCATGCAGCTTTGGGTGTCATTAAAGCATGAGTCATCTTGTCAGTTCCAGTTTATTCAAATCAATATTCTTCTATTAGAAATATGAACAAATCTCACATTATACTTGTGCAACAAAAGGAAATAGGGTTGCCTCCCAACAGGATCATGCCTCCATGTGGACTAATTATTGACATTAGTTCTTCCAAAAGTTAATATTAAAGTTTAGTTTAATTTCCTGCCTCCTGCTTAGGGGTGTGCATAAGCAGAAATCAAGATACTATTAAAGTGGAGAACAATATGTAGACCTATTTAAAAAAAAAAAATCACACTCAAGGCAAATATGCAATCAGTGTCATTTTGCAAAGTTTGAAATACACATGTTTCAGTAAACATGTGTATTCTGCATCTGGCTTCTATGGTGCACGGAACTGTTGCTCCATCATTTTCTGAACAAGGCAGGATACTCAGTCAGCTGTCCCACTCGTATTCTCCTTGTAAGTTCCCCATAGTGTCTTATCCCCACTCTACAAGTCCCCAACCTCCCTACATTCACTTAATCCCCATTTTTCCTCACTTTCCCCTCAGTCTCCTACTCATCCTAGTCTCCTTCTGTGCCTTGCCACATTCAATGGTGTGCTTCTTTCTTCCTCTAACATCCTTCTCAACCTGTATCCTCCTGTTCCATCCACATAAGCTGACTCCTGATTAATTCTTGAACAGATTGTATAACACAGTCCTCTCTTTTCCTCCCCCAGAGTCCCATTCCTTGGCACCTCCACACTCTCCTGTCCTCTGTCTGGCCTTCACATGGGGTGCGTCTACAAGCAGCGTTATTTTGGAATAACTGCCATTATTCCGAAATAACAATGTGAGCGTCTACACAGCAATTCCGTTATTTCAAAATAATTTTGAAATAATGGACAGCTTATTCCGACTTCTGTAAACCTCATTGCATGAGGAATAATGCCTATTCTGAAATAGCTGTAGTGTGGATGCTCCACTGCTGCTATTTCAAAATCATTCATCCACAAGGCCATTCAAACTAATTACTCCCCAGTGCCTCATGGGACTCTAAATCGAGGTAGCGTATCCACATTAGGGAAGTCTCCCTAGGACTAATTTTGAGGCTTCCCTGTAGTGTAGAGGTGCAATTTCGAAATCAGCTATTTCAGAGTATTTCTTCCGGAATAGCTTATTTCGAAATAAGCATGCAGTGGAGATGTACCCATGGTGATTAACAGGCTACCATCTTCCTTGGCTTCAGCCCCACTAAAAATACTATTTAGGTACCTAACTTTAGGCCCTGAGGTTTAATACATTTGGTGTATGCTTGTTGTTACTGCTCATGTTAACAATGTTCATTATTTGAGTCCTTATGTAACTTATCAAACACTCTGCCTTTACAAGCAGATTTAGTAATAAATTACATTTTTGGATAGAGATTTCTCCCCAAGCTGCATACTTGTTAATGTTGCTTCATCCACAACTTGTACAAGACATGTCTAAGAGTGTAAACTATATTAATCAGTAATTATAATATTGATTTCACATTACATTGTTATTTTTAAATTGCATGTAATGTGATGTTTTGAGTTTTATAGCAGTTCACTTGTGCATACCTTCAAACAGAGGTGAAGTTTACTTAAATGTCAGATATACTGGACAGATGCTATATAACAGGTAATTATGCTACTCCAGTCCCAGTGGAAGCTTCAAGGGTGCAGTGAGCTTTTAAATCTTGTCGTTAGGTGTAGTATGCCAGAACCAACATTTTAAGTTTTGACCCAGAGCACCAGAAAGGGTTAATCCGTTACCATTTCCAGAACTATAATGGACTTTCTGGCACTGAAGAAATCAAACTGGTTCTGTTCAGAGTTGTTTAATTACTTGGCATACTTTATTCCCCTTTAAGTTTTAATGGATCGTCTCCAAAATAAACAATAAGTCAAGGAGAGGACAAAGCTTGAAAGAAAGAAAAAAGTGCTCTATAAATCTATCAGCATATAAATCTGTTCAAAGCACATCCTTCTAATTAGCGTCAAGGTCTACCCTTCCAAACAGAAACATAGGAACTACTCACAGAAATCTGAAATTTTCAGGCCAGAGTTTTAAAGAGCCCATCTTCAATTCAGACACCCAAATAAGTGGCCAGCACATTGAGTCCTGAACTCTTTTGGGAAATCTGCCTGCAATTGCCACAGTGGGAACTGAAGACGATTGAAAAAATCTGACTCCAATTGCGGGTGCACTAAACCCTTGGAAAATCTGGCCTCATATCCATCAAGCTATGGCATTTCCAAACATGTGATGGAGAATTGAAGCAGAAGGAGAGACCAGATGACCTAACAGATCTTTTCCAACGTTAAAGGGCTACTACTGCTGCCATGGTAGCGGTGGTGGCCACCCTTTTAAATCACTGGTTTCTGGGGCAACGTCAGCAGCACTTAAGAGAAGATTTAATGCTAGGCTCCTCCCATCAAGTTCCATGAAGGTTGGTAAACCCATAATTTCTTGCTACCAGTAGAGGGGCAGTCAGCACATACCCCTGACTCCAGCTCCCAATACATTGTAGGCCCCTCGTGGAGCAGCTCTGAGCCCAAAGTGTGATAGAGTCCATTTGCTTTTCCCACATAATTGGCTCCATATCCCAACTTAGAACCAATGGACCGTAGGTTCTTTGTTCTCTTTGTCAGCCCTCACGTAGCCAGCTGCTGGAACTAACTGGATACTCAATATGCTCTACCCAATTAATTAAATGGAAAAAAAACATTTACACCTTTCCATTCCCTCAGCTTCCAGAATAAGGAGACCTAGCAAAGTGAAGCAGGCTGACACACCTCTCCCTCAGGACATGGAACCTGTGGTTTCTGTCTCCATGCTGATCCCAGCTTATAGCTAGTGGTGGATTGGCTTCTCCCTGTGTGTCGCTTTTAACAACCAAACCATGTAAGTAACAAGTAGCAGAGGGAGGTGCCCCATTTGGAGCAGGAATCCTCTGGCCAAGGGGCAAAATGGAGTTCTCTCCCCTGCATTAGAGAATGATCGAGGAGTGGTTTCGCCTTCGCCTGCTAACATACTGTTCAAACAGTATGTCAGTCCTTGTTCAGAGCACATGTCTAGACTGAATCACTCATATGCAGGCTATCCAGGGTTGTCAGTTGGGCCTCTGGATTGGTAACTCTCAGTTTCTCCAGATTTATAATGGTGAAGGGGGGGGCGGAATCCTGCCTAGGGTATATGTATTCTTTGGTCTCTAAACTCCAAGGGAAAGATCAAATTACAGCAACACTGGAACCATATGCAAATGTAAACAGTTGTCTTTTCCTAGGTCTCCCAATTAGATGTTAGTAATGAGACATGGAATCTTTAAGATCTAAAAATCACCAAATCTGAAGACAGTTTGCCAGTGATCAATAGTTATCTGATAACTGGTTGGTTTCTTGACATAAAAAACATTAACTGAATTGGTGTTCCTAGATAATTTCATATATGTAGACTACAATGGAGTTGCTCTGGATTTGCAGTGATGTAAGAGAGAGCAGAATTCATACCTCAAACCATAACCCCCCTGACTATACCTCTCAAAAAATCTCTCTTAAAGGAAATGAAATAGTCTGAAGAGCTTCAGTGTCAAGGCAGACCTACAAGTAAACAATGCTTCATATAGGGAATTAAGAATATAGCCCCTTTCCAACAAATGAGATCGCTTGTTCAGGTATGACCTGATCAAGCTTAATACAGTCCCAGAATACACCTAGCTTTCTGTGACCCCATTTTGGAGATGGGACAGACTTATAATGTTCCAATAGCAGTACAGGGTGTTATTGTGACACAAACAGAATGGAAAACAACATGGGCCGTGCCTTCCCTTCCCTTCCCCCATACTAATGCAAGGAGCAGCCTCAATCTAGCCTTGGCAGGGTTCGGTGATGGACTATGTCCCTCATCACCATCACCAGTAGGTTTTCCCCATCACTTATGACATTGTGATTATTTAGGACTTTGGCCAGTACATTCTGTATGGTGGCCATTCCTAAATCCATAACTGAAGTTATCATACACATCACAGCTGTCCAAAAAGTCTTGCTGCTATCCCTTGAAAGACGTTGGGTTAAGGCTAAAACCAATCTATATTTGTTAAGGCAAAGATCTGCTAAATCTATGTGTTGATTTTTCCCCCCTTCCTGCTTGGCAGTGATGAGTTAATAGTGACTATTCTCTGGATAATGAAAAGTTGGGCCTCAGGTCTCTCACACCAGATTACTACTTTATCATAGATTTTATCTTGAACATGTCACCAAAATTGATGAGCATGGTGCAACATTAGTTATCTCTTTCTTTTTAACATACTGTACACTTCTAGAGATCCTTAATTGCAATAATTCCAGAGGATGACCTCAACAGCTATTCATTGCAAGTAGTAATTACAGCTCAGGTGCAATCTCCTCCGCCCCATTACATTATAGATCTTGCCACTTGCACTTCCATCATGTCAATAGCACCAAGGGATCACAATAACAACTAGTTGTTTTCCTTTATCTCAGGTTGTGTTGTTAGTCTTGTATCTGGTTTCAAACTCCCACTCTTTTGTCTTGCTCTTTTTACCTATGAAACAGCTACTGCTTATTCACCTACTTCCATTCCGTTATCTCTATAATCCTACAGCATTACTGTATGGCCTATCAGTTAAGTCCTCCCCACAAGATCATTCTTACCAGATTCATCACCTCTAAGAAATAGTGAGCCTTTATACACTCTACAGTGAGGCAAAGAGCCAGAACAATAACTTGGTTCTGATGACCAAATAACTCAAGAGATGTTTTTCCCTTACTGAGTGCACATTCAGATTCGTCTGCAATTCTCTCAGCTCCAAGTTATGAGATAACAAGGCTACCGATGCAAATGTTGAAACTAATGCTATCTGTGAGAAAACATAAAATGATTTTTAAAATCAAAGCAAATTTCACTTTTACTTCAAGTGCAATGATAACAACAGAGAAAGTTACTGGCCATTTGCAGTTATGATTCAGATATTTTACTGGAACTAGCCAGGAAGGTGCAGGTTTTTCAGTGCATTCGGTTAATGCTGAAATCTTCATGCTTTAAAATATTGTGAGTAATGTGTATGATCTATTCAACAAACTGTCACTGCTGTTCTAGCTGATTAGTCTCTTGTTTTAGCAATAACTCCTTGCCCTCATCTTGTTAAGAATCACCTTGTATGATCTTTGTCTCGTGGGTGGCATTTGACAAGACTCCATTTCAAAAGGACACAATAGTTAAGCAATAAAATAAGACAAGCAGTCCACTGCTAAATAACTACTGTATGCCTTGGTTGGTGTCAGGAGGCCAAAAGACAAGTGATTTGACCACCCAAAAAGGGTAATCATCACCTAGCAATGCAGTGCCTGGGATTCCAATTGATATTATAACATGTAAGCTTCAGAAAGGAAAAATGGGAAACTGAGAGATGACAGAGAACCAATCAGGGAGCACCATTTATAATGAGGAGTCTAAAGCCATTTCATAATCAACAAAAGCAAAAAGCCCCACCTTATTCAGGAGCATAGCTTGAGGCATTGTTGTGATAACCTTGGCCTTTGCCTTTATAACCAGCCAAAAGGAGCAAAAGCAACTAGAGCAGGAATTCTGGACATTCAGAGAACTTTCTTCAGTTTTCACTGCACTTTCTCTGCCTTGTGCTGATTGGCTGTTGGCTCCCAACTTCCCCCCTCCCTCACATTCTTTTCACCTCAACTTCACTCCACAGTTACCTCTCTTCCCCCCATCTTGTCCACCTCAGCCCCCATCCCTTTTCTGTTCAAGTGATTCCCTCCTAACTAAATCCATCTGTCTTGCCACCTCCCCCCAACAAAGAATATAAGTGTGGCACTAATGAGGCATTTGATGTCATCCACTACACCTGTGTGCCATATTCCTTTTCCAACCCCATGTCTGTTTTGTCTATTGGATTGTAAGGTCTTCACAGCAGGGACCAGGGCAGGGCAGAGGTAACAACTGATTTCCATTCTTGGTTGATCCTGAGGCACTACCATAAAAACATGATTGACAATAATATGCAATGAAAACTGATGTAAAAAGTGGGTGTATAGTCACGGTGATAAACATACAATAGGCTACTGTAAGGGTATGTCTAGATGGTGGCACTATTTAGGGATATGTCGGGTATCCTGAAATAGCATTTTCCATGTCTTAGCAACAAGACTGTTAATTCAAAGTAATGGGCTTGCTATTCTGACATCACGGTAAACCTCAGTCCACGAGGATTAAGGGACTTGTCAGAATAGCAGTCTATTTTGAAATTTGGTGCTGTGTGGACAGCACCAAATTTCGAAATAGACTCTCTCAAAATAAGCTATGCAATTTGTGTAGCTCAAATTGCATAGCTTATTTCAAGCTACACAGTGTTGTATAGACATATAGAATTGTACTGCATCCATCCATTTTTTCTTGCAGCTTCAGCAATTATAAACTTTCTCTTTCCATGACCTATTGGTGCAGTAAAATGTTTCCTTTCACTTACAGCTACCACTAGGACACTGTGTGTGTCATAAATAACCTTAGATGCCCAAGAGACAGTGTACTTTAGCAATTAACTCAGGCAACGGTGAATTTCTGAGTTCCAATACTAACACAGACTGGCTCACTCCACAGCCCTGAGGATGGGTACCTTTGTTACCTATGTGTAAAATTGGGGGTGATAATACTGACCACAGAGGGACAGTGTGTAGATAAAATAGTTACTGTTTGTACAGTGCTTTGAAAAGGAAAGAACTATATACATTATTTGTACATATTATGTTTGTTCGTCTTTGTTGGGGAGAAAAAATTGTAAGTAGGAAATAAAGCCTCTCATGCCATTTAACTGTCATGGGAGCTGGATTCATTAGCCACTAAAGTTAATAGAAAGACTCCTTTGATTTCAATGGAACAGGTGCAAGCCTATAGTTAAGATATACACTGTGGAAGTAGGGCAGCATCACAGGAAGTGTTGCAGTACCACTCTCCATCAGACCTGAACCCAGCAAATGCCTGTTCTGTGGTACTTGACTTTCAAAAGTTCCCTGTACTTGAAGACAGCATATTTATCTAAAGAGAGTTAAGCATGTTGCTTCCTAAATTCCTAGCCACATAACTTCAAAGATGTCCCCACTAAATAAACCCCTCATAATCACAGAGGATGCCTGTTCCACACATTGTTTCGGGTATACTGTAGAACAAGCAGTGGCAAATATTATTCTGGGATGAATTAGCAGGAGTGTTGAAGTAGTAATTCTTCCACTATACTCCATGTTGATACAGCCTCAACTGGAATATTGTGCCCAGTTCTGGGTGCCATATTTTGGGTAAGATGTGAACAAATTGGAGAATGTCCAGAAAAAACAACAACAAAATGATTAAGGTCTAGAAAACGTGACCAATGAGAAATGATTAAAAATGTATTTGTTTGGTCTGGAGAAGAGAAGACAGGGGACATGACAAGAGTTTTCAAATACATAAAAGGTTGTTACAGGGAAGATGGAGAAAAGTTGTCATCCTTAACCTGTGAGGATAGAACAAGCAATGGGTTTAAATTGCAGCATGGGAGGTTTAGTTTGGATATTAGGAAAACCTTCCTGTCAGGGTGGTTAAAGCACTGGAATAATTAGTACTGCCATAAATGTAAGGGACTGGACTAGATGACCTCTTCAGGTCCCTTCCAGACTTACAATTCTATGATATTTTTAAAATAGTCTGCTTACCACCTTGCTGTTTTAAAACCTCTCTGGAAGATTTTTGTTTTCCTTTTGCATTCACAGCAATTATTCCACTTCATTCCCATCTAACAATGGTCCTGGACCCAGTTTATTCTCCTATGAACATTCAGTTCAATGCACCAAAATCCTACTGCTGTCAGCTATACAAAACAGCTCATACAAAGCCAGGGACTACTGCTTCAGAGACTCAAAGAGAAAATGTTACCTGGGCTGATATTGTTAAATTATTCTTTTTAAGGAGATAGCCCTTCACGAAAACATCAGCGTGAGTGGAACTATTCTAATTTATGTCAGCTAAGGATCTGTTCCATGGACATTAAAAGACAAGCAAACAAAATAACCCACCAGAGTTTGGTCACCTTCCAAGAGAATTAGAGATAGTGGGTCTCTCTGAAAGGAGGGTAGCCAGATAGTTGTCAAGGCAAAATGCACATGGAAAGGTGGTAAATATAGCCAGGCCCTTTGCATCATTACTAAAAACCAACCAGTACAAAGAACACAGGGCCCATCAGGCATAATATGATCATGGCTGCTCAGTCTAGTAAACAAGCATGCTGCTTGCTGCAGAGGAACACTGGAGGAAGCCTGACTAATTACCCAAGAGGAAAGCCTTCCTGCTGCAGAGATGGCATTTGTAATGTTTTACATGTGGCCGATCTAAACCTATTATTGCCCGATATGTATTGCCTGGGACAAAAGTGCAACCAACCTCTGACTGGGCATCATGCCATCTGAACAGATGGGTAAGAATGTAGGCAGCCAGGAACCCATGTATGTGCATTCATTGTGGGTATTGAGAGCAGGATTACTAACTGGAAATAGCCACATGGCTATTCATCCTGAGCTTACACAACCATGGATTTAGAGGGGGGATTGTGAGCGTTTTAATTATTTTAATACAGAAAAATGAAAAACACAACAACAATGCTCGTGTACACCAAAATAGAGACTATAGACATCTGTCTCTCTCTCACACGCTGAACAAGACATAACCAGGTCAACTCATTTATTTTCTGTCTTTTCCCAAATTTGCGAAAGGATCAATTCTGGCCAGCCCTTATGCACATAGGCAGTGCCTGTGACAGTGAGCCGAGTCCTCCCTTGAATGGTCCATGTAATAGTCCTGTGTCCATGGGATTAGTCAAAATTGCAGCCCTTTTGTTCAGGGGAGTGCAAGGAACCAAAACACTTTCTCCCCCTCATCCTCCTCAGAACAGCAGTTCACAAGAAAGGTGGCTAGAAGGGTCACGGAGTGGGCAGAACTGAGGGCCCATCCCCTCAGTTGTCAACCTGCACAGCAGGCTGGTTGGGCAGGGTACTAAGCACTGAGTTTCACTTGGCTCAGAATTCTGTTTTGGCCTCATTTTGGATTTATATTGAAACTAGGAAAGTGTTATCAAGCTATCAGCTTCATTACAAGCACTCACACAGCCCTAGTTAGGAGGAATAATTACTGCCCTTATCAGATAGCTTATACAAATGCCCTAGTAAGTAAATTGTATGATTAAGAGGAAGGCTAGTGTGCTAGATTAAACTGACACATCTATTTACTTCTGACCAGAAGTCTAAAGAGCAGCGACATATCATTTCTGTTACTTCAGTAGTTAACCCTGCTTCAACTGCAGCTCTTACCACTGCAAATATTGCATCTCATCAGTCTGGTATAGTATGTATTCATTACGCAGTCTGATTAAATAATTGACCCACTGATGTTTTTAATATAATACTTTGTACTCCCACAAGGGCCTTCCCAGGGAGAACTTCAATGCACTTTGCTGTTTCTAATTAATTCAGCCTGCAATCACCCATAAAGTATTACTACTCCCATTTTACAGATATAAAATCTGAAACAGAAATTAAGGCCAAACCATCCCAAAGTCCGGGGGCCCAGCGAGGGGGCCCACCGAGTTTGTCAGCCTCCCTGCAGCCATGCAAGACTTTTCTCCTGCTAAAGTGTAGCCCAGATTGTGCTGTCTAGCTTTGCTGCTACTGTGAGACACGAAAGCTAGTCCATCTGCGCACGTTCCCATATGCTTCAGGATGCTCTTGCAGTGGCAGAAAAAAAGCGAGGTGTGGGCTTTACTGCTGCTGTGTGTGTCATGCAAGACAAGTGAGAGGTCTGCTGTCAGGGCTTCTGATCCCTGTTTGGCTGCAGCATCTATTTTCCCTACTAGGGCTTGTTAACTCTATTTCATCACAGATCAGTATGAATGTTGTGCATAGGAATAATGCCTAGCTCTTGATCAGTAGATCTCAGAGAGCCTTCTGAAGGAGGCGAGCAGCATTATCCCCATTTTACAGAAAGGGGAGAGAGGAAGTGACTTGGCCAAGGTCACCAAACAGGGTCAGTGAAAAAGCCAGGAACAGAACCACATCTCCTTCATCCCACTCCAGTGCTTCAGCCACCAGTAGACAGTGTCTCTTAGTACACATTTATGTGTGGAAACCCTTTACCAGCCAAACTTAATTAATAATAAAGAATAATCAGAATGGGCAAGATCTTGAGGCCCAGTTTAAGCTAAAAGCAACGTGCTAGACACAAACAACACACCACTCACACCACTCTAAATAGACAAGATAGACATAGGAAGGAACAGTGACAGAGGAGGGAAGTGACTTGTACAAGGTCACCCAGCAGCTCGGTAGCAGACCTAGGGACAGAACCCTGGTTTCCTGACAACCACTCTAGTGCTCTGTAAGGGTACGTCTACACAGCAACACTATTTTGAAATAACTATGGTTATTTCAAAATAACTTAGTCCGCGTCTTTACAACAGGCAGTTATTTTGAAATTATGAAATACTGTCAAGCTGGAGGACTTCTTACTCTGACTCCTGGAACCCTCATTATACGAGGAGTAAAGGAAGTCAGAGGAAGAGTGCTCTCTCTCAAAATACGTGCTGTGTAGATGTTCCCAGTTTCAAAATAAGCTATGCAATTGATGTAGCTCAATTTGCATAGCTTATTTTGAATTAAGCCCTGCTGTGTATGAGAGAGACAGGCAACCCATTGCAGCAGGCAACCCTCTGCCTATGTATTCCCCTTCTGCTTTCTCCAAATGTTTCTCTCATTCAGGGCTACCAAAAGAAATTGATCTTCCCTTAAACACCTAGCAACCTGCCTTTGCAAATACCCCTTCAAGCACCTAGTCAAAGTCACACAAAAAAGTCAGTGGCAAAAATGGGAGTAGACTGAAGTCTACTGCCTCTGTGTTCTGTGAATCAACCATAAGATCATCCTTCCTCCTTCTTCACAGACTCTATCCCACACACATCTGTTCTTCCAACATCCTGGCCCCAAACAGTTTCTATATTTATCTAATTTTATTATAGGAGGAGAAGAGACATGTATAAATTACACATGTGGTGTTCCTTATTTGAGCGGAAGTTTCCAGTAGGCTTAGTTGTTTTGGGATAAAGTCCCAGGCAAGATTTCTTTGCTGCTTTGAATGCCAAACAGAGCTGTAAGTATTGCCCGTGGTTTGTTCAACTTAGATTGAGCAGTTCATAGGATCTAATGAAAGGAAGGAAAATTCCATCATGAAATAGCCGATTTAAAGCACTAAATCTCATAGCCAGTATTTAAGGGTATTTGCTAATACTAATCCAAGTTGCAGATAAATTCAGACTTTCAAAATGTAGAGCTTTCAATTTCTGCTAGAAAACCCCAATGTTTGGGTGATGTTTCAAAACACAAAAACCAATTCCAATTTTGCAGCTGACTCCTAATATGTACTCCCTTGAAACTTCGCATTATGTAAAATCCAAGTCCACTGGTTTATGGTTCTGGTGCCTGGTAAAACTCAGGAGGAATGGCTGGGGTTGAGAGACAGATTAAAATGCAGTATCCCCCCACTTCATTATCCAGGTGGGATATATCAAATAAAGATGGCAATGCTTCACATTAATATGCTGGTAGTGGGCATGCAAACCTGTCCCCATCCTTCTGTGAGATTCTACATATTGCAGGAAAATACGAAGATGTGTTTTGGGGAATTTTAATAACTCTTACAGGAAAAAGTCCAAAATAAATAGTCTCAGCTCATGATGTTACATTTTGATACCTTGCTTATGTACAGAAGGTTTCTACCATTTTGTACAATCCCAACAGATCATACAATATTTTATAATCATAGTGAATAAAATAAGCAATTGAGCACAATCACATATTAATCACTAAACTAGTGAATCATCATACACACAGTCCACTCCCTCCAGCACAAGAGGATAAAAAAAGGTAAAAAATAAATCCAGAGACTCCAAGTGACTCCAAGTAAGAATGATCTTACCTTGCATGAGTTAAAAATATGTACCATATTTTATGTGCTGTAACTGCAAAGTATTCTCCGTTGAGATAAACATTAACTGTGTTTAGACTGTAATGTCACATTTGACATATTAGTACAAAACATTTACTAAAAAAAAATTAGTAACCACATCTTAACAGTGAAATGACCATGTGCTAGTGCAAGGGTAGGCAAAAGGTGGCTAGTGAGCCCAATTTGGCCGCTTCACTGGCACCCTTACTACAGAGCAGCTGCAGCTGCTTTAAATAGCAGGCTGTTAATTGCTATGCAGTCTGGACAGGGAGGAGAAAGCTTTGTGCGCTGTCCTCGCCCCCTACCAAAATCCCTTAGCTCCCATTGGCCAATTTCTGGCCAATAGGAGCTGATAAATTTTGCTGAAGGCTGGGACAGCGATTGAAGCTTCCTCACTCCCTCTGCTAGAGCAAAGCCACGTGGAGCAGCCTGCCCCAGCACACAGGCAGCCAGCCTGTCACAGGTTCCTGCAGAGCTGCTGGCTCAGAGCCACCTAGGTAAGTGCCTCCCAGCCAAAGCCTGCCTCTGGCATCTTACCCCCCTTCTTTCCCCCGCCAGCTACCTGCTCCAGGCCACCACCCAAACCCTCTGTATCCCTTCTCCCCACCTCCTCCAGGTCACAACTCCCTCCCACACCCTGCACCCCTCCCCCAGGCCAGAATCCTCTCCTGGACCCTAAGCCCGTGCCCCAGATCATAACCCCCTCCTTCACTCAAACTCCCTCTCAGACCCCACACTCCCTCCTTTACCCTAGTTCTCTATCCCAAACCTCCTTCTACAGCCCACCCGCAGTCCCAGACCCTGTGCCCCCTCCACAGAAGTGCAGCCCTTGACCACTTACCAAAATCTTGGAGTGGCCCCCTATCAAAAATTATTGTCCAACCCTGTGCTAGTGAGAAGACTGCTTTAAAAAATACTTTATCACAAGTCCATTGAATCAATGGGAGCCCTTCCTTGGCTTCAGATCAGGCCTAATTTTATTAATAAAAATAAACTGATAAATTAAAAGGGTAGGAGGAAGGTCTAAAGAAGCATTTTTAAAGTATGAGGCCCAAACTAATTTGCCCTACTTCCATCAGTAGGGAATATGGTGACTTGATGAGACGAGAGATTTGGCCCTAGAAACTGAAATGTTAGATTCAGAAAAAGAATGCTTTGGGGCCTAGGATGAGGGGGCAGGATCAAAATAAATGCTACAGAATTTCAGATACTATCTGGGCTTCCAGTGAAGTCAATGGAAAGACACATATTGACCTTAATTGCAATTGGACCCAGTGCATATAGATTGGCTCTTTAAGGCCAATAGGAATTTTGCTACTGACTTCAGTGACAGCAGAATTAAGGTTCCACGAGTAAGACATAAATACACAGGCCAGGCATTTCAAAGGAAATGAGGTGTCAATGACTAAATGAATATCAGTTTTTAAAAGGAAGCAAATCAGCTCTGCACACAGTGGGAAAATGTTTTTAAAAGTGGGGAAGTAAAGAAAGCAGGATGCCTTAGAGGACTGATAATGGTATATAATGCCTTTTACCACTATACAGACATCTTAAATCCAGCTCAGGTTGCTTGTGGATGAAAGAAGTTACCAAGATGTAGCCTATTTAAATAAGTTGATGTTTAAGTCCACGCTGTGAAACCTTCTCCATGTACATCATCAACTAACATTTTTGGCAACCAAGTCAGAGAGTCCAAGAGCTGAATGGACATGAAGAATGAAACATCCTTTCCTGACTAAGTACGATATTGGAGTAGGAACTGAGGAATGTTGCACACAAAAAAGCAAAACAAAAAACCAACACCTAAGTTGAGTCTACCATCCTTATTGAGGATGAGTATTAGCCCCTATTTCATGAGTAATCCCACTAAGTTCAAGTTTACCACTCAATACTATAAGGGTGGTAGAATGTGGCTCAACAAATTTTGCTGCGTTTTTTTTTAAACAAATGTATGGTCCAATTCAGAACTCCCATAAAATATAGGGAGGAGAGAAGAAAATTGAGGCAATGTACTTCTGATAATTAATGGGCATGCTACAGTGGGAAAGGGAGAAGACTATTCTATCCTTTGTAGAATGTTGCAGAAATAAACAAAAAACAAATCAAAGAATTAGATCACCTCTCTTTTCATTCATTTTAGGAGCTACCTTAAGCTCTTTCATGCCTTAGGCTAGTTTTGGATTGATACCATCAACTTCTTGTAAAAAGGTCAGCTAAATCAGATCACGTGTCTCATGTTAGGTAGCGTACCGCAACAGAACAAATACAGCTGCACTTAATGATTTATGTTTCTCCCCTCCTCCTCAAGCATAAGAGTCTAGTTCATAGCATTTTTTAAAAAATCATTTGTATTGATATATTTTGGGGATCAACCCAATTGCACCAATTGGGTTAAAAAACCCTCCATGAGTTGTAAACACGTTTAACTGAGAGATTTGCAGTTCATCAAATTATAGCATTCCCTAAAATGTATGTTTTTACTGGTGGGCAAAATGCATATATGTAGTACTGTTAAAAGAGCAGCTAAAACAAGCTTAGCACAGACTTACCATAGCTTCCATTGGCTGGGAATGGCGATCCAAAGCCAATGGGAGCTATGAGTGGCTGTACCTGCAGACATTCAAGTAAATAAAGCACCAGCAGCCAGCCAGAAACTAACTTGGGTGAATTGCATCTGGCCTGTAAGCCACTTGTTGCCCACCTTAGATGAGACCTATCTTGGGTAGAGGCCCACCTCTCTCTCTCTCTGCTGACCATTGTTTTTCCAGGCTGTACAGTTCCATGCCAACAGTGTGATATTCCCAGTTATTCAGACTGCCTCATTGGGCCTGCATTAGTGCTTCGCTTTCTCCCCAGAAGCTGTGAATAGCTGTAATTGCCAGCAGTTCTGAGTTACCATACAGCCTTTTATAAGCAAGTACATTTATTCTTAAGCTGAAAGCATTACAGAGATAATATATTTTTTAAAAGACAAATACCTATGCACATGTTTAAGAAAAAGTCTTACCAGAGATCACCCCCAACTACAATCTTGGACTCCGGTATGGGTCACTCCTTCCAACCTACAAGTGAGTTTTCCCTCGGATTACAAGTTCATAACTGTCCCACAGTCTGAGCCAGACCAACCACAACAGTTCAGTTTTTCTTTTATGCAACTTATTCTTTGATCTTGACCTCACGTAAGAGTTGATCAACAGAGAGTGGTCTATTTCCCATAGCATAGCTTCAAAAGCCAGAGACTTTTGTTTTGTTTTGTTTCTTGGGAGTGTGACACTCTCTACACCTTGGGGGGAGTGCTCTGTAACCTCCATATTCCTCATTTATATGTAATTGTGACATTGCATATAAAGCATGCCATGTGAGGGATCAGGTTGTGATCTAATAAAAGCTATTGTTTTCTCTCTCTCACATATAGCACGTATGAAGTTATGACAACGTGTTGTATGGTTATCACTACAATATGCAGTGAGTTGGGAGTCCCCCCCCGAGACAAGGACAAGGGAGCTAACCAACACCCAGGAGGGAGTCAAACAACTGTGAACAACTATTGTCCTGCAAAGAAGTTACAATTCAATGACTCACTTGCCCAAAGCCACACAAGGCCACTTTTTCCATTGACCAAGTGGTGAACCAATTAATACATGTTCATTGCTTTCATTCAAAGGATCTCAAGAGAGTATATTCTTGAAGTACAAAGCTGGGTGCCGGGGGGAAGGGGAGGTGGAGGATTTGGATAATGCCTTTCTTTATGTGTTTCATGGTTTGTTCTGGTAGCATTCATACAATCTAGCTGGGAGCGGGGCTCCACATGCACTTGTGCTGAGCGACAACAGTACCTGGAGCGGTTTCCTGCTTGTCACTAGCAAAGGACTGAGAGAAAGAGCCCAGGCTGGAGAGTTAAGAGTACACAGCAGTCCCATGGTCCTAGTTTGCACCCCAGGGATCGTGTCACAGGGGGTTTTGTGCATAACTGGAGATATGGAAATTGCATTCACCTCCCCTTAGATATTTCCGAGGAAATCCACTTCGTGTGTATTGTCCCAAAAGTCCATTCTTGTCTAGCACATCGTTCAATGTAGTTTTTTGACCAATATCTTACACCACATCTCCCCACCATGCTGGCCCACTTCACCTTTAACATAACAGACTTCCAAGTATGGTTGCCAGGCATCTGGTTTTTAACCGGAACACCTGGTCAAACATGGCCCCTGGTGGCTTCAGTCAGCACTGCTGACAGGGCCATTAAAAGTCTGTTTGGTGGTGCAGTGTGACTAAGACAGACTCCTTGCCTGCCTTGGCTCTGCATGACTCCCAGAAACAGAAGCATGTCCCCACTCCAGTTCTGCCACTCGGCATGTTGTCTCCATCCCAAGCGCTGGATCTGCAACTCCATTGGCTGGGAACTGTAGCCAATGGGAACTGTGGGGACAGCGCCTGTGGACAGGGCAGCTCATAGAGCCACCTGACCATGCCTCTGACTAGGAGCTAGAGGGGAGATGTGCTACTGCTTCCAGGAACTGCTTGAGGTAAATGCCACCACCAGAGCCTACACCCCTGAGCTCCCACTCCGTCACCCCACAACCCCCTGATCCCCTCAGAATCCCTCCATCCCAGCCCAGAGCCCGCGCCTGCCTCCCAAACACCTCATCCTCAGCCTTACCCCAGAAGCTGCACCCCCAACCAGAACCCTCTGTACTCTTATCCCCTGCCCCAGCCCTGATCTCCCTCCCACACTTCAAGCCCTTCTGTCCCAGCCTGGAGCACCCTCCTATACATTAGAACCTACCCCCCTAGCCAGAGCCCTCGAGTGAATCTCCCTTTAAACACAATGGGAGCTGTGGGTGCTCAGTACTCATTACTCTTCACCTAATGGACCCTTACACCACATTATCAATTATTACAATCTAAGTTGATAAAATATCAGGTTCCAAAGAACACAGACATCAAAGCTTAAGTTAGAGCAATGTCTAGGCTGCTCTAATTTATACCAGAGTGTGAGTTGGGCCTTGCACAGCCTCAGAATACTGAAGAATCAAGACCCCACTGAAGTCTAGGGGATTATGTCTGACTTCAACTGGTGTGTGTTATGTTAACTTCTACCATTCTAATTTTTTTAATCAAAATGTCATGTGGTATTAGGTCAAATGCCTTCCTGAAATCAAACAGTGTTGCATCAGCATTATTTTATTGTAATTCCTGCCAGGTATGACCTTGAACAGACACACAATAACTCTTGAGCTCTGAGAGCCAGGGTGAAAGAGTTGTGAGTGCAGGTTATGTACTAATCCCTTGTCCCCTGTTGAGCGTTAGACCTCAGATAGGGTCATGCACATCCAGGAGATGAATGCATAGCTGTGCAGATGGTGTCTATGGGAAGGATTTGGCTTCCTCAACTATAGGATGCTATACCAGGAAGAAAGTCTGCCAGGAAGAAATGGATTTGGTCTGTCTGTATTACAAAATTTAGGCACAATGGGTTAAGCTGAGAACACTTTATCCTTATTTTGTGGCAATAGCACTTTAAAATAACTGTTGGCTGCCAGTTTCTTTAATGGCTTTTTTTTTTTAAATCTCTTTTGTACTCAAGTTCTTCGAGAGGGTTAAACCATGTGCTTTATCACATGCAATGTGCTATATAATTATGAGAGAACTTTAATGACTGTAGTGATTAATGTCACAAATGATTATAACTATTACGGCAGCATTATTATACTAGTGATAGTTTAGGTGTGGTTAATCCCTTTTTATCCCGAAGTAATTATAATTAGCCACTTGAGCTGCAATGCTGACTTTACTGTACTCATGTCCTTTGTTGACATAACCCAGAAAAAGGAACCTGAATCGTCATAAAAGAAGTTTATTTATTCTGGTCTGACTCCTACCAAAGGGTCTCAATTATCCATCAGCTTTTATTTAACTTACAACACATTTGCCATGCAACATGCACACACACTCACACCTCTAGTCATTCACTCAAATTAATTGCTGAACTGAGTACTATTTTACTCTCCCCACTTTCACAGCTCAGACATTTTTCCATCTTAAATGCAGTGTGGGAAGTGGGACTGCATGGTTCAGGGAACTAATGGTTCAGGGAACCAAAAGAGACTGATTATCTAGTCTAACATCCTCTGTAACACAGCCTGTAACATTTTCCCCAAATGGTTTTTAGTATATTTGCATATTCTAAAGCATATTTTAGAAAAGATTCAAATCTGGATTTTAAAACAGATCCCTTTAAAAAAAAAAGAGAGAACGTGATGGAGAATCCACCACTATCCTCAGTAAACTCTTCCAGTTGTTAATTATCCCGTTAAAAGTTTACACTTTATTTCCAGTCTTAATTTGTCTAGGTTAATTTTCGAGCCATTGGATCATGTTATACTTTTCTCTGCTAGACGGAGGAATTCATTATCAAATTTTTGTTCCCTGTGTAAGCAGTGCTTTTTTTTGTACTCCGGGGAAAAGGTGTTGAGCTCTGACTGGAGGTGCCGGTACTGAGTCTGGAGGTGCCGGTACTGCGTGTACCAGGCAGTACCGTCACAAAAAAAGCACTGTGTATAAGTATTGAGGGCTGTGATCAACTCACCCCTTAATCTATTTTAGTTTAATGAAGAGAAGGTGAACTTCCTTGAACCTGTCCTTATAAGACAGGTTTTCTAATCCTTCAAACATTCTTGTGATTCTTCTCTGAACCATCTCCAATTTATCAGGTGAATTGTGGACACTAGAACTGGATACAGTATCCCAGCACTGCTCACACAAGTGCAAAACACAGAGGTAAAATAATCTATTTAATCCCACTTCAGATTCCTTTTTTATGCAGCCAAAGACTGGATTAGCTCTCCACAATGTAATACTGGGGCCAGAATTCATATTCAACTGATTATCCACTACAACTCCCACACTTATTTTGAGAAGCAGTGACTCAGAAAAAAGAACCCTCATTTGTAAGTATGGCCTACATTCCTTGTTCCTAATATATATATTTAGCCATGTGAAGATCTACTATTTGCTTGCACCGAGCTTTCCAAGCAATGCAGATTAGAAAGCAATCAGCAGCCTGTCTTCTATGTATCACTCCCACTCATTTGTCATCTGCAATCAGTAGTCTGTGATGATTTTATATTTTCTTCCAGATTATTGATAAAAAATGTTAAATAACATAGGGCCAAGAACCCATCCCTACCAGGCCCTACTAGAAACACATGCATTGAATGATTCCCTATTTACAATTACATTGAGATATCAGTTAGCCAGTTTTAAATCTATTTAATGTAAGTCATGTTAATTTATACCATTCTAGATTTTTTTTAAATCAAAATGTCACATAGTACTAGGTCAAATGCCTTCCAGATAGCTAACTATATTGCATCAGCACTATTTCATTGTAATTACCTTCAGGTATGACCTTGAACAGACACACAGTAACTATTGTGTTCTAGGAGCCAGGGTGAAAGTTTTGGGTGCAGGTTATGTTCTAATCCTTTGTCCCAGACTTCAGGTAGGGTCATGCACATCCAGGAGATGTATGCATGGCTGTGCAGATAGTGTCTATGTCTGAGAAGGATTTCGCTTCCTCAAGTATAGGATGCTATACCAGGAAGAAAATCTTCTGGGAAGAGATTGGGTCCACCTGACCAAGAAGAGGAAGAGTAGCTTTGTACACCAACTCCAATCTAGTAAGGAGGGTTTTAAGAATAGATTCATAGGGGGGCAGATGACAAAAAAAAAAAAACTTTAAAAAGGCAACCTTAACAGAGGACTAGTTGTGAGAGAGGGGAGGACATGCAAAATTACAATAGGGTTATAGGAGCAACAAGGAGGAAGTCAGTGAGATAAATCTGCTCAACATCTGAGATTTCTGTACACAAACTAAAGTAATATGGTGACTATATAGGAAGAGCTAGAAGTATTAGCACATAAGAAAAATTGTGACTTAATTGGCATCAGAGACCTGGAGGACTAAATCTGTATTTCTGTGATATGTCATGTGTGTCACCATGTGCCATTTAAAGTCAATATCCTTCAGTCCTCTAGGTTGCTGTGCGTTTACAATGCTGTAGTGATCCCTGTAACTGGTTTGTAATCTCTTCATGCGTGGTGGGATCTTTGAAGTAAAAACAGAAAAAAGAAAAGTGTTGTATAAATGCCCATTAAAAAAACCTTCTAGAGTGTCATTCAAAGCTCACTGGAGTCCAGGGAGAGATGTCCTAGCTCAGGCCCTGAGTGATGATTTGTCTAACAGTGAGGCCTGAAGCACAGCATTGCCATACTGTACCAGAGAGAAAGATTTCCCCATACCGAGACAGTATCACAGTCTTCTGAAATGGACCATTTCACAGAGATTTTAACACTTAGTGACTTAAAAATTAACTCATTAAAGTGCTCATGTGGGTGAATTTAGATTTAATGTAAACTTCTATTAGAAGGCTACCCAGTTATTAAGAGCCTAACAATACAGAAATGTATATTATTCTGTTCCAATTCACAATTTTTCCAGACCACTGCATTTTCCCCATTGCCAATGTACTCTAGTACAGTATTTTTCAAAGTTGGGTTGCAAGCCTTCCCGGGTAAGCCCTGGCAGGCACGCAATACTTTGTTTATCTAAGTGTCCATAGTTACAGAGTCTCACAGCTCCCATTGGCTGTAGTTCACCATTTCCAGCCAAGAGGGGCTGCAGGAAGTGGTGTGGCCCACAGAAGGCCCAGTGACATGGAAAACATACTCTGGAAAATTCTGGGAAGAAAAAAAACCAAGGACCACATTATCAGCTAGTATAAACTGCCCTGGCTCCATTGAAGTCAATGGAGAGACATCAATTTTATGTCATCTTAGGTGTCCGGGGCTGGTGCGATAGGGGATGCAGCCCCCGTCAGGGCTGGTGGCAATGGCAGACAACAGGGAGTACAGCCCCAATCAGAAGCAGAGCCTGCAGTCGGGTAGGGAGCCTTGCCTTCCCGCTTGTCTGGCAAACTCCGTGGTTCAGGACCACTCACATCCTGAGGGTGCTGGACAAGGGAGGTTCGACCTGTACTGCAGAGGCTCTGCTTATAATTAGTTTGCATGAAGAACAAAGAGAAGAAAATACATTTTTGAAGGGAACCACTCAAATGAAATAGGGACTGCAAAAGTCGTATTTTGTCATAGACTTGGCATCTAAACAAAAGCGTTGTGGTAGTTTTTGCTGTAGCTACCTAGAGCTCTCAGTAGTATTGGATACTCTTGGTTACGTGCACACTGCCGGTTTGAGGGGAATTATTTGTTTCATCTGTGGTCTTAAAGTGAATAGATACAGAAGTTATCAATTACTTTCAAGCTAGGCTAGAGTGTATCTTAGTTTGTGCCAGCTAAGAATAACTCAACATCAGCACCAACAATCCCAACTATTCAGAAATCAAGAGTGCCTTAAAAATTATATTGAAAAAAATGAGTTCTCATTTGTTGTCTGGGTTTTTTCCAGCCATTAGGCTTCACCCTTATCTCCACAATTTTGTGCGAGCTATACATGTACTCTTCAAAAAACAAAAGTTGAGTCACATGATTTCAAGAGTTGGAGGAAAAACTCCAAATATTGCAAGATTTGCAATAAGACCCTGAGAGTTAGCAACACACCTGATACTTTTAAATGGTTGTCCAACTGCTGCATTTTTTTCTTATTTAGTGTTGCTGGATCAACAATTATCCTACTCAGCTCTTCCACTCCCATGCTCCAAAGTGAAGTGGAGAGATGTTCCCAGGAGCCATGCCATTGCTGAAGCATTTCTGAATGGGAGACCTTAAAGAGGTCCCTTGCAGCACCAGTCTTGTTTTGTCTGACTTTCTTCCCTTCACACATGGGATTAGAGCTTCCATAATCTTTGTCCCAGCTAGGTAGGGAAGAGGACTCACTGTACTAGATACTTCAACATGCCAAGGAGAAAAGATTGGCACGGAAAGATTGTGATACAAGAAGTTCCTACTATACTGTATGACAAGTTTAAGGAGGCCAAAAAAAACCCTGCTTCTCTGAAGACATCACTTCATCCAAACCAACCGAAGAAACTATCCAAAGTAGCTGTTGTCACTTCCTCCTCCCCAGCTGCAGAGAGAGCTTGGCACTCATTACAGAGGAAGGAAAACAAAATAATCATTTTAAAAAACAAATCAAACTAATCTGTAGCAGTCTCTTAAATCCTGAGGAGACAGCAGAATATGGCAATCATGCGGCCCATCTTAAAGTTTAGGCAGTCCATGCAGCCATAAATGCTACAATCCCTAGATGTCTGTACTGCCACATGTGAAAGGTTCTGCATCACTTCAGGCTGGAGAAGGAAAGCGAGAAGTGCCTTAGTCCATTGCTGACAAAGCTCATTAACGCCTTTCTAAGGGAAGGATTCCCCACTACCCTCCAACCACTTTGAAATACGTGACAGTGTTGCAAACATGCACACCCCATCTCTCTGGGTGCAGGTACCTAAGGGTGCAGACGCCACCTGGTCAATCACCAGGTTGTTGGCAATCTCTTTTAATCATGAAACAACCCTCCGTTTAGGGTAGCTCAGTCTAAAGGCTATCATTAACAGGGCAACCCTTAGGTCAGGGTAGCCCAGTCCTCTGGCCAGAGTCAATAAAGTGGGATGGCCTTTAGTTCAGAGCAGCATGGCTTACTGGCCACAGTCAATAGGGAGTGGCCTTTTGGCTGTTTAACAAAGGGCAACACAGTCTGAGTCAATAACGGGGGAGCCCTTAGCTCAGAGTAGCATCAATACGCGGAAGGCTGCTAGTGGAGCCCGCCCTACTCCACTGGGTCCTGACCCAGAGCCCTGTGAGCAATAGAGTGTTCTACCACTCACTCGGTGGGGAATCTTGCCGAAACACACCGAGCTCACCTGGGTGGGAGATACCACTCCAGCACCTTCCTTAAGTCACTTCCTACTGGTGTTGGTGGAGCGGCGACTCATGTAGCTTCTGTGTCTTCTGGTTTCCCTGTGGCTACTTCTCCCTGGGGCTCCTCCAGTGCCAGTAGCTTACAGCGGTCTCCCATGTTCCTGGCTCCTGTCTTCTGGGTCTCTGTCTGGCATGGCTCTGGAGCTCCCACTGGAGATCCTTCTCCTCTGGTGGCTGGCCCAAAATGAGCAGAACAGCTCTCTTTTATACTGCTCCAACATTTGGAACATGCCCAGTCTGGGTGGAGGGGCAGGATTTCCTCCACCCACAGGATTTTAACCCCACCTGCTTTAGTGTGGGGTATGCACACCCCATCACAGACAGTCTTACCTATTCAGAGATGCTGTAGGTTACTAATTCAACTGCCGGAATCCTGTGACTATTAGGACGAAGAGGGAACAACATTAGATGGATGAAATAAATCAGAGCTGCTGGTTTTGAAAACACTTTATGCCCAAGTAGTTTATTCGGGAGCCTAACTTTACACACAGAACCTCCAATTAATAAATAGAGTTAACTTTATATGCCCACTTTTGTGAAGCACTTGGAGATCACTGGATGAAAATCTCTATGAATAAATGCAAAAATAGTACTATTTCCAATTCCTCCTCTTCCTCCCTTCCTAAAGTAATGTGCAGTGCTTCCAAAAACATGCCATGCCTTAATCCCAAGATGACGCTGATGTTTAAAAATCCAGAGGGAGAGTGAATGATCAGGCATACATTACAGCTGTAGCACTTGGTTACTAAGAATGCATCTACACTGCACCCAGAGCTTGAAATAAGCTACGCAATTTGAGCAACGCAAATTGTGTAGCTTATTTTGAGTTAATTTTGAAATAGCTTATTTCAAAATTTGGTGCTGTCTACACAGCACTTATTTTGAAATAAATTGCAATTCCAAAACATCCCTTACTCCTTGTGGAATGAGATTTACAGGGACATCAGAATAGTGAGCCCGTTATATTTTATATAATGGGCTTGCTGTGAAGATGCAGAATAACTATTTCGGGATACCTCTGGCATTTCAAAATAGCGACATCTATACTGCGGCACTAAGTAAGAAAGTAAAAAGTTCTTTTATTGAAACATTGATACTGGAAATAGATTACTATAACATACAACTACTTAAATTACAAGCATTTCTACTGCAATATCATACTAATATCTCAAATGCAATGCCCCTCAACCTTAGTTCAAAAGAAAGTTTTATCTAAGCTTTAACAACAGAGCTGAAAATAATCAAGATGATATGGACAGCATTATAGCTGCCTATTTTCATCTTCTTTAAAAGCAACTCTATCACATGATAGTTAAGGTCCAAATTGGGATTATGTGGAGAATGTTAAACATATACCGAATCTGGTTTGAATAAGAGACACTGCACAGAGACCTACTTCACTTTACTTAAGTTCTTTGCTGCATGTGTTCTGGCTGCTAAATGAAATCATGCAGCAAATAAATACATCACTTGAGCAGCAGACTGCTAAAATTAGTTGCCATATTTTCTAGAATGTGCTGGTTAAAAATACATACAAAAGCCTTTGCCCATATGTAACAAAAATGTTTCAAAATGCCAAATTCCAGTGGTTCTCCAAGGCCCCAGTCTTTCACCTGTTAAGTTTACTGAAGTGTTATATCATTGTCTTCCATGTGTGCTGGGTCAGATGCTATGTGCAGGAGGACTAAATTTATACCAGAATTTCTACCCCTAGCTGTGAGAGGTATTTCTGAATCTATTCTTCAAGAGTTCATGTAGCAGCTGGACATACATTTAAGCATTTATTGTTAATTCAAAGTTACCTTTCTCCTCCTCCCCTTGTGTTTGCTAGTAACAATTATTCCCCTTTCTGAACTGGGACCAGCATCATCTGAATCCGCTCTATCTGTGCCGTAAACCCATGCTGCCAAGGATGAAGTGGAAATGTTGTTCTACAATGGATTGTCCTGCACTGTATGCAAAGGTGTCACATCAAAAAATGTACTATACTCACATGCAGCAGGAAGGTTAACTACGACCATATAGCATTAGGGAGAGAACAGTGTTGTGGCTCTCAAATTGTAATATGCCAATATGTGCTTTGCTACAGCATTCAAGCATAACTCCTTCACTGTTTTTCCCTTTGGCCAATTAAATTGCTTCCAAACACTGAATCATATAGCCCTAATTGTACAGTCCAGTATAATTAACTGTATGCATTGAATGACTGTGTGACTGGGAAGGAAACTAAGCCTACCTTTAATATCTCATCCTCCAGTCTAGGGGAGGGGAAGCTTTTTTTGTGTCGGGGGCCACTGACCCACAGAAAAAAATCAGTCAGGGGCTGAGGTCTGTGTGGAGGTGGCAGGGGTGCTGGAATGCCAACGTGGGCTTCCCAATGCTGGAGGAGGCCCTAAGCCTTGGCGGGGGGGGGAGGAGGGAGAGCAAATCCAGGCAACCCAGGGGCCTCATCCAGCCCCTGGGCCTTAGGTTCCCCATCCCTGTTCTAATCTGTACCCATCTTCCCCATTTTTGGGTGCTGAGTTAAGCAGAGAGTTTAGAAAATTGAATTTCCATTTTGTGGAAAATTCCAGCACTGAATTTATTTAAATTTTTAATTGGTATAAAAGACAGGTGACAAAATTTCCCACAGAATGAAAATTCTTTAAAAAAAATTGATTTGGAAATATCAAATTGTTTCATTTTGATAATGTCACAACAGAAAAAACATTACATAAAAATTAGACATATTCAAGTAGTAATTTTAATGTTAATATAAAAGTGGAAACAACATGAAATGAAATGTAAGGTTTCAACATTATCTAAATGAAACAAGGAAGTTCCAAACAACTTATATAAAACATATATAAGTTTTATATAAAACAAAATGTACAAAATGTAGTTAAAAAGTCACCAGATTCAACAAAACAGTTTCAATGCTGATGACATTTGATTTTTTTTGACAGAACACCAGTATCCTACTGAAAAGGTTTAAAGTTGAGCAGTAGAACCCTAATGAGAGAGCAGACGGGCTGTAGAACTGCCCATAAAAAGGGAAATCTTACCTCCAGAGTGCGGACTTTGCTGCTTATCAGATATGAAGCTGTTTCAGGGTTTGCCTTCAGTCATTGTGGCTGGATCATTTGCTCAGGGTGGAGGGCACTGTAAACCCAACAAACCCTCAGGCATACAACCAGAGTTGCACTACGCAGGAGCCCAGCCCTGCTGGAGGTGCCCCTTCAATAACCAATGGATCAGTGCCATGTCTAAAATGCTACAATACTGCTTTCTGGGGAAACGAGAACAGAAAAATTAAAAGTAACAGATTCCCAAAATGCCCTCAGGTTTCCCAAATCCTAGTTGTCTTGGATGCATAGATGCATATCAGAAAGACACAAGCTCCCAGGCAAAGGACCAGGCATTTGTTACTGATTCCTCTACCTTCTTCTGAGTAAGAAATTCAGAGGGAGTCACCAACCCAAAGTTTATGTTGATAGTTGCTAGGTTTCTCATGAATAAAACCACGATTAGAACCTGATCTTCAGCAAAGCACCTAAGTTAGTAGGGTACTTGTAGCAATCATAGTTCAGTCTCCCTTCTGTGCCACATCCCTGAACATTGCACTGATCGATGTCTACAAAATGGAGGGAGGGGAAGGATAGCAGAGGTGGGAGTGGTGTGCTACCTCAGATACCGGGGACTTCCACCTCTAAAACAATCTTTCAGTCCCTAACTCAACAAACCACTTTAGGCATGCACTTCAGTTTTTTTCCTGCATAGGAGCCTTACTGGGTATACCTAATCATGTCACAGTGACTACATTAACTTTAAAAGGTATTCAAGGTTCTTCAGACCCTTACTGACTTCTTACTGGGCTTTGCAGAGCCAGTTAGACTGGGATGTAGGCAATCAAAAGTAGTACATAGAGCAAGAGTTAGGAGTCAAGCCAAGGGTCAGAGATAGAGACAGTAGCCTAGGGCATGGCGTAAGAGCAGGGATGTGAATCAGGACAAGAAGTCAGGAGTAAGGAACAAGGCCAGGCTCCGAAATCAGGAAGTCACCTACTTGGTCAGGCAACTCGCTGAGCCGCCTTCTGTCTTAGACAGCGAATGAGCCAATAGGATAGGCTTATTATCTTTCCAATTGAGAATTTTGTAAGCAGTGCCCAGAGTGAGCTAGGGTACACTAGCCCACACTCCCTACTAATACAAGTGAGCTGTCAGATGGTGGCTACAGTCAGAGAACTGCCTGAGGATCCATGAACCCAGGATTGATTCCCCCAGTTATTGGCAGCCTCCAAGATCGCTTTACCAAAGACCGCAATATTTGTTTGGCTGTTAAAGTGACCCAAAGTATAAATATCCTGGGTCATGGGACTCTTCTACATTGTCTTGGGACAAGCCACTATCCCCAAACACACAGTGGTGATTTTTGATCTAGGCATGTGTCTTGGAGAGCATCATCTCCATATATGTAATCACTCCAAACACAGATAAGGCATCTCTCTTCCCCATCAGGGATGAGGAGCAGCCAAAAGAGTCTATGCCCCCTAAAGACACATGCAACTTATGGACTTTCCAGTTTCCTGGTGAAGAACACTACCCACCTCCAGCACCAGAGTTGAGAGTTTAGCAATACACAATTGTTGTCTCTCATTCACGCACTGGCCCTTTTAAACACCTCCTCTCTGCCATCAGTGTCATAATCCTCTATAGTTTTTCTCACTGCCTCATACAGATGCAATGTGATGAACAGCAACTTACTTTGAACCTGATTTACTGCTGCCTCAGGAATTTGTACAATCCTCTACTGTGACTGAAAAGCACGCAGACAGAGGTTTCTCATCTGCCATAGATCTGTTCAGTCTTGGTTACCAGACTTGTTCTGTCATCTAGCCCGCTAAGATCCAATGACAGACCCAAGTAACTTCCACACAAGGAGCGATCATCCTGTTTTGCAAAGAAGAGTCAGAGTCCCCTTGGCCTCAAGGAAGTGGCCAGAGAATAAAGGTATATGTGCACTACTCTCCCCAAGCAGAAGTCCTGAGAGCCAGTGGCAATTTGGCACATGCAAGATGTGTAAAAGTGCCCAAAACAGCTTGATTCATGGAGTGTGAAAGTTCCAGAGACATACACCTCAAGTCCTTCAAACAGCCCCTGCCACCGTTCTTATTGTCTGTACCAAGTTAAAACTAAACAAATAGCCATTGGCCTAAGCCCTAAGCATTCTTCAAACTTACAAGGAGCGTGTTACAATTTGGGGATCCATCAGCCAAACCCTCAGGGACTTCAGTAGGGCAAGAATTTCACTGCATGTGTCACTGAGCTGCAAGCTAGCCATGGTTTTGCTAGCCTCTGAGCATTTCCTCCCAGAGCCTGGCTATGTGCAATAAGATGGTTACCAAATGCAACCCATGTACACAAAGTTCCTGGAGCACAAAACGCCCAAGACATACAAAGTGGTGATCAGAAGCAATGACCTTGCTAACTTAATAACCAAAGGAAGGGAATGCAAAGGCAGCCATCACTTTCATGGCCACGCCCAAACTATAGGTGCTCTGAAACAATGGTTATACATTCAACACTTTTACAAGCAGATTTTTACCAACTAGAATCCTGGCATTCAAACTGTAATGCCAATGAAGAGCATCAAGCTCACAACATCTCTAGGCCAGCTGATGGGTCCCTGCCCCACTCTGCATAAAGACAGCTTCCCTGAGGCTTCCCCCACCCCTGCTGCATTTAGAACTAAATCCCAGATGATCCAGATTAGGAAGAATTAAAATCCAGATTAAATACCACTGCCATTCAACATATACACCAAGAAAATTAGATTAGTAAACCACACAGGTTTGTGTAACAAACCAGGCCTGTCTAACTGATGTAAGAAGTCTAAGAAATCATAGAGCAACAAACTAAAATGAATATTTGCATAATCCCCAGTAACAATTATGTTCCCCTGATCTTGAGATGTATTCCCCACAGGTCTGTGGAAGCTTCGTCTATTTTTCCCTTTGCGGGTCTTCTATTTTAGGCCTTTTAAGAAGAATTGGAGCAGTATTCTGAAGAAGTGCTGTCAACATCAGATACACCTCTTGAGACTGTTTTAGGCTGTTACAGTTTTCCCATTTCTGCTTGACGCTAGATAATGATCTTGAATTGTATCAATCATTCTGTACATGCATAAAATCTTGGCTCTGGATAAGTTGTTTATCATAACTACTTTGAATGATTTCTAAACATAGCCCAAATCCATACCAATCACTTGCACAATTTTAAAAAACATGTCTTGCAAGATATGGTTTACTCAGAGTATATTAAAGCAAATTTCACAGTTGCATGTATCATCAGCACAACCAATGAAAAGAAGAGCAGTCATTAAAGCAATATTATAAGGTGAACAAAAAGGAAAATAGTTCATCATCATGGTGGCCACACCATATAGACGAACTAGGCGGTCGCCTAGGGCGCCAAGTTAAATGGGGCGCCAAATGGTGGCACAATATCATTAAGGGGTTTGGAGGAGGGGGCGCCAATTGCATGGTTCACCTAGGGCACCAGTTGCTGGCAGCTAGTCTAGGGCCGCCCCCTTCATTAGTTAAGAGCAAGTAGGCCATTTCATATTTAGATTTCACATACATGCTGTGGATAATGGACTTGAGTCTTTCAAAAAAATTAAAATTATTAAAAGTATCTTATACAAAGTTTCCTAGATAAAATATATCTGGGGGAGGGGAAACTTGGCAAATTTAGTGCTTCAAAACAGAAAATAGATGTTAAAGATAGAGAGGGAATAATAATTTTATTTTGAAGATAGAAATAAACTAGCTGGAGCTTTGATGCAGACTATAGGCTAAATTCTGCCTTTTGTTACACTATGTAACTCTGGAACAACTTTATTAACTCCAGAGAAGTTAAGTTGAAATTATACTAATGTAGCCTAGTGCAGAAATTGGTCCTGGAGCTTTATATCCTATTCATGGGGAGGGGGAGACTAATTCAACTCTCAGAAGTCCATAAGAGCAGGTCACCATCACATCATAAGATGGAAGAATTGCTTCATGGGAATAGTCCTCACTAAAATGTGCTGCCTTTTAATACTGGTGAAAGAACTCAACCCTAGAATGTTATGCAAAAAGTTCCATGGGTATCAATAGGACATACATGCACAGAATAAGCACAAAGAAATTATTTAAGCAACCAGTGAAGAAAGTGTTTAAGATCATCAAGAGGTGGAGCATTTGTGCTAGAAGCCCATCACTTCATTGAAGGGAAATCTAATGAACAGAAGTCATTTTGGAACAAGCTCTTGAATAGTATCACTGTCATAAAATACTGCAGGAGAAGTAACAGAAATACCTGTGATTTAGCCCTTGAGTTGGATTTTCTCTTTTAGGTGTTTGAGAGATGAAGAGAGATTTCAAAGCAGGTGTTCAATGTTGATTGGACAACAAGTCTGTGTCTGGGATGGGGGGAAGCAAAATAGTTTAAGCACAGTTAGTTCTTCTGTATAAAAATAACTACCAGAACATTTTTTCCAAAAGATTTTATACTTATAAATCATCATTCTTTGGTTGAGTGTGTCAGTTCCACTCACTTTTCTCCTCCCAATGGCATTGGAACATTTTTAATAGTGGGGGATGACAAAAGCCAGTCTCTTTAGCCCTGCCTGTCCCTCCTACTCCTAGAGCTGGGGCCTGGAGCAGGGCTATGTCTGACTCTGGGAGAAGAGGTTCTTACAGAGGTCAGCGGGCTGACCCAATGTGGAGACTGGTATCCTAGACACTGGACCCCATGCAAAACCCAGGGGGTGCTGCAGCACCCCCATTCCCACTCCCATCTTTCAATATTTTCAGTTGGAACCTTCCAAAAGGTATTAATAACTACTTTCTTCCACTCCAAGAAACCTGAGGAAATTGTGTTGAATACAATTTATGTATGCGATACAGGAAAAGTGCTTTGGAAAAATATTTCAGTGCATAAAAGTTTTAGGAAATTTAGTCTTAATGTGAGGTATACATCATTCATGAACTAGGCACTTAATTTTTATTACCTTGTTGGTTAACCAAATTGCTTTATAACTGCTAGCAATTTTTCATCAAAACAGAGGATTAATTTGCCACATTTTTTTCCATTTTGCTCCATTGGAAAGTATCACAAATACAGACAGGAGATCATTGTTGTATGGTGGAATTTGTGCTAGCAGTTTTATTGTACAAAAGCATTGCTGTAAATTCAGAGTAGAATGATATAAGAACACCAAGGAAAGTGGGTAGAATGGTTCACTGGATTAATGAAGAGCTGTATGTGTCTAGATTCAAATGTAATTTAGCTAGCTGATGGGTTATTTATCTTCTTTGTGGTAGTGTGAGCCAGTGTAATAGCAACCTCTCTGTTCTGCTTCACAGAGGATATGAGTTGATAGAGCCCCCACCTAAGGGTCTTAGCTCAAATTGTAGCATCTTTTGCTTTTTAAGGCCTAGGCTTTCAAGTAGGAAGTCCCTTGTTCAAACCCTTGTCAGACACAATGGCAGCTGTCACAGTAACAATTATGGATTCCCAGTCATGGATTATGGCCCCACTGTGCTGAGAGTTGATCCTGCACATGTAACAAAAACATGGGTTTCACTATGAAGAGTTTTCTGATTTCAGGGAAAGTCTGTGTGTCTTGTCCTGCATTGCTTACTCAGGGCACAATCAGTGCTCGGGGAGGGGGGGGAGAGCTGTCCAAGTTATCTGCTCAGCTGCCACCAGTTTGAGTGGCATGTGTCCCAAGTCACAATGTCACTCACTGAAATTTGGTCCAGCAACCCTGTCATCGTGACAAGGGTAGGGGATGAGCTTCAGTGAGTGTGTAACTCATTGCAATCTGCCTCAGGTTTTGCTCTCCTGTCCCTCCATCAGAACAAAGACGCAGGCAGGTGGGCCAAATTTGAGTGCAAACTGCTGCATGGGGTAGCAACACCACTCAGATATGGCCTGGCCCCTTCCATTGTCCAGTCCAAGATGGGGCTGGGCCCCCTTCCCACTTACTCCCATTGGCTATGGCAAACACTGCAGGTTTTTGAACAGCTAATATTAGGCCCCTACTATTCACTGTTCAGACAACTATTACAGTTTATCTTCTCCACAAGAATGTCAGCCACTGAAATTTTGGTCCCATTCCATATGTTCTGGTATCTCCTCACTTTCCTCTAATGTATGTAGCCTATTCTCCCCCACCTCCACCCCAGAAATGTAAAACCTCTAAGGAAAGAGCCAATATAGCAATTTTTCCCTACAAATGTTAGAAAATGTACATGAGAAGGTAAGGTTATTAAAAATCCCTCCTCCTTTCTTTGTGCCTACAGTTATACACAGGTGCAACTGATGTCATTTAGATGTCTATGTACAGTATCTGACATGCAGGTGGGTAGGTTATCTAAATAGCATTTATTATACCAGTTCCGAATTATGGGAACAATAAAAGAGGCCTGGTTAAAATGCTCTCCAGACATCAGGCCCCGCCCCGAGTAGAAATATATTTTGTCACTTTTATAACAGTATTAAGAATATATACTCAATAATATCTTCTCTATCCCTCCTTTCAAAATCTTGGCTATTTTGGTAGTACTTTTGCCTCTGTGCTTCCCAGCCAGAGTGAGGAATGCAGCAAACTGTGTACTTTCCCCTCACTCCCTGATGAAAGGGAACAGTCAGAAATGTCCCCATATGAATTGGGGGGGGGAGGGGATTCAACTCCACCCTCACTAAAGGGTGCTTGGAGGATGGGAGGCTTTGGGCTGAAGGAGTCCTAGATGGGGGCCTGCCTGGTGATTCTGTCTCTTTTTCTGTATGGTTTATGAGAAGCAATCCCATTCTAGGCACATCCCATTCTCTTGGCACAGCTAAACCCTTACCTTGCTTTAAGTTATGATAAGAGGAAGCTGAATACTGAATTTGGTGACCCTATATTTCAGGGGTCTGCAAACTTCAACTCCCGGCCTGTGAGGGTAAGGCACTGGCATGTTGGGATGTTTCGTCTACTTGGAGCATCCACAAACATGGAGTCATGCAGCTTCCAGTGACTGCGATTTGCCATTTGCGGCTAATGGGAGCTGCGCGAAATGGTGGTCAGCATGCCCTTCAGCCCACACTGCTTCCTGCAGCTCCCGTTCGCCAGACTGGCAAAGTTGATAAAAGGTGGGAATCTATAAAGCCCAAAATTAATCTGGTCACTCAGTGGGTCAAGGATTCATAGAAGTCCATTCTAGGGAAGTCAACGTGTAGCCGACTACATGATTAACCAATAAGCCTGGGCTTATCAGTTAATCCTCTTGACTAAGTGCATTCCCCCCACCCTTGCTGCCCCAGTATCAGAAGCAGCCAAGGGGGGTGAGGGAGCGAGTGCCCCCCACCTGCATGTTGCTGCCTCTGATAGAGAGGCAGCAGTGCGGATGGTGAGGGGAGCAGGCGGGAGCCAACACATGTGGGGAGCCAGATTTTAAGCCAACTCCATGCGTGACAGCTCCATGGACCTGCCTGCACCCTGTCCCTTGCTGCCTCCTATAGAGGCAGGGGGCAGGCAGGAGCCGATGCTGGGAGGACCCAGGTTAAAAGTGGACTCCTCCCAGTACTGGCTCCATGGAGCTTCTTGCCTCCCACCCTAGCTGTTGCCTCTTTCAGAGGCAGCAGCACGGGAGGAGGGCAGGGGAGGCTGCCAAAAAGCAGTCTCTGTCCACAGTTGGCCTGGGCCCGCTGTAGACAGAGGCTGCTCCATGGCAGCAGCCCCTCTCCATAGGGGTCCAAGCTCCCCGCCAACAGGGACTGCTCCATGCTCGAGCAGCTTCTGTCAGTGGGGAGCTCAGACCCCACCAGGGACAGGGGCTTCCACCACCCTGCGTTGCTGCCTCAGTGTCAGAGGCAGCAGCGTGGGGCAGCAGGCAGGAGCTGGTCTGCTTAGGGAACTGGTTTTTAAACCAGTTTCCCTCATGGACTGGGTCATGCCTGCCACCCTACCCTAGTGCCTCTGATACATAGGCAGCACTGCAGGGTGACGGGGTTCCTCAGAAGTGGGGACGGAGTGGACTGGCTGCCAGCCCCACTCCCGGGGACTATCAAATAGTCATGTCACCATTAAAATTTGATGGTGACATGACTATTCAATTACACTCTACCTAACATCCCTGGTCCATTACCTCAAATGATAGGGGGAAAAAATCACTTTGGAAATGCTGTATCAGCAATGTACTCGGCAGGTCAGAAGATGCATCGTATTTGCTGGTGACACAACAGAGGCAGTTAACGAGAAGGAATCCGAGTTTGAAGATGCTGCTGCTCACGCAGCTACGATGACAATGCAGATGCAGCTATGACTGAATCAGAGTTTAATGAACTGTTTGGTGAATTGGAGGCGGAGTTGGACTTTGAAGGATTTTAATATTTTTAAATAAATATATTAGAACTATGAGAGACTTTAAAAATCAGTGTATGGATATTTAAAACATTGACTGTAATTCTGAGGGTATGTGAATGCATATTTGTTCCATTATTACAACCACAGATTTTTCATTAGATTACATTAAAATAATTCTAGCAAAACTTTTGCATGTTTCTTGTGATGTCAACTTTTAAAATAAAGCAGGGGTCTGCAAACTTTGGCTCCTGGCCCATCAGAATAAGCCTCTGGTGCATCAGGATGTTTTATTTACCTGGAGCATCCACAGGCGCAGAGCTCCTCAGCACCTAGCAGCCACAGTTCACCATTCCCAGACAACTGGAGCTACAGGAAGCGGGCTGAGATACACACTGGCTGCCTTTGCCAACTCCTGTTTACCAGAGGGATTTTCTTCAAGGAGGAAGGGGTGGGGGAGGGAATGGCTGTTAGGAAAAAAAATATGCATTATTGACATTTGTGTGATAGTTGTATCACTGTCCCATTTTTCATAGAAAATGATTCCCAGGAAGGATAGCTATATAGTTAAGGCACTGGCTGGAACACAGGAAATCTGGTGTCAGTGCCTGGCTGTGCCACAGACTTCCTGTTGAGCTAGGCAAGTCACTTAACCTCCAATTTTGTTTCCCCTGTATGTAAAAAAAAAAAAAAAAGAGAGCAATAATAGGACTTCTTTTCTTCTACCTTTTGTCTAGAATGTATATTAAGATCATAAGGGGGTTTTTTTAGGGGGGGGGAGGGAATGAGTCAGATTGATTTACTATCAACATGTACACTACCTAGCTAAGCAGGGCCCGTGACTTTGTTGATGCTGTTCAGAGCTATTGTAATATAAATATGATTATTATGAAAAATAAGTCAAATATGTAGCTGTCCATTCTAACAAGTAATTTTATAAACAGTGGAAATGACTGTATGTCATTCTATGCAGATTGGTATAGTAGGATTCACTGCATGGCAGTTTTACAGTCCTGTAAGTTTTTTTTCTTAACATGTGAGCAGAGTACAGTCCTTGAAGAAATATATGCAGTGCTGTAGAGATGAAGCTGTGTGCGCATTTTGCGGGGGCTGGAGGGAGAAGAGCCATGGCAGGCAGCAAGGGACTTTACTGTCTGCCTGAATCTCAGCAACTGGAGTCAATTCTTGGGGAAGAATTGCTTCCTGGAAAGCAGACCTTGGGTTGTTGGACTAAGAGCCTTGAAAGAGGGGGTTTCCTGTGTGTTGTTCATGACCACCTGATTCAATGGACAATGTATATAATATAAATAAAACACATGCTAAGCAATTTCTAAACTCACTTTTTTCTTTATCAACGGGAAAATGTAAGACCCTGAAATTTGATGGAATTTTTGCTCCACTGCTCAGCAGAGTGGAAGCCATACTTACATATATGTAGATAGACAAACTGGATGAAGTAATCTGTTTTACTGGACCAGCTGGTCTCTCTAATATCCTGGAACCAACATGGCTACTACAACACTGCAGGCATATATGCAGATGCACAGGCATTGTGTTGTAATTATGGTTTATAAGACCCTGTGGAGGCTTTTTATAATTTTTTCAAAAGGGACTCTGTGGGTTGAAATTACTTATCCCAAAGTTTTCATTAAAAAAAAAAAAAAAGTTTAGTAAACCTTCATTTAACCTGGCAACTCTTGTCTTGGCAACTGAGTGTGAATTCCCCCCTCCATGCCCATTTAAAAATACACTGAATGAAAGACACAATAATAGCATAACAGTATGGTTGAGGTTGTAATCATTCCAATATAAGGAATTTAAGTAATAGCAACAGACACACTGCAGATATTTAAGACATGAAAACCAACACCATACAGAACCAATACAAGACGCAAATATGACGAAACTCAGGCAGACTGTAAATACAGTTGCTATGGGAAACCTAACTTTGAATTTCCTGAATTGTGTGTGTTTAAAATCTCAAACCGCAGGGTGCAGGGTGTTTGTTTTATTTTTTATTTTTTTATTTTTTTTGTGCATTACAGCAGCACGAACAAACGCAGGTGCTCAAATAAAAAATATTTGCTTCTGATGATTTTCCTTTGGTCTTTGTATCTTACTTTAATATTGCTCTCTTTAGAAAGCCCTAAGTGACCCTTAAGCTTAAATACAACCAGCCAAACTTTTATCCCAGACACGTAAGAAGGAAAATGCGGTAATGTCACGCAAACGTGATCCAGTGACTTAATTGGAGCCAAGTTAGCAAACTCAGAGGCAGTAAATCGTTTGAGCTTCCTTTTCGTGCCTCTGAATGAAACCTTGTTAACTTGCATCAGAGACAGCAATCCATATGTGACAACTCGTAAGTCTTTCAAAGAAAGGACACTGAAGATCGACTGGGTTTTAAGGAAAAAGCGTAAATATCAACCAATGCAGGAACCCAACGAGTTAACCTGCAGCACCATACGAAAGCAATTCAGAGACACGAATCAGTAATCAGCCTTTGAAGGAGCCCTGCGCCCTCTACTGGAAAAGAGCCTATGGTGGAAATTTCCTTTAGAAACTAGCTCGATTTGAAAAGTACACAGTATCAGACGGACTGCCTCTCACTGTGATGAGAATTCATTTTGCAGAGGGAAAAACCTCCCGTTGCTTAAGCTTGTTAGGTGTATTACGCCCATACATGATTCTGGTGCGCGATCAATACACTTTGGAGCTGGTAAAGATATGGATGAGTGGAGATTTCTTGTAGTGTTTTTAAACACCTGCCCTCGATTACAGGTTATCTAGTTCAAGAGAGAAATACGATCTGGGGGAATAATAATATACACTCTCGAAAACCAGGGAATGAAGTAAAAATGCTATCACTATAGACTATCAAAATCTCACACAGTGGTGACAAATAGGTTTTAAAATCCTGTGTGTCCATTTTCTGAGTCTGTAGAAAATACTTACTAGCCTATATTAAAAAAAACTTACTAACCTATATTAAAAACAAGGCTGTAGTTTTTTTTCTAAATTGTTTTAATACTAGAGTGACCCTGGAAAAATACTGAACTAGAAAGTATTAAATCTCAAGCTCTCTCTTTTCGTTACAGTTTAAGAATAACTTGTAACACGTTCAGTTTAACAATCCTTACCAGTTTTCTCGGAACCGACACGAGTTTTCTGTTCAGAAAGGGGGAAACGCCCTTTTTAATGTAGTTTTAAAATGGAACAGGCAGTGATTAAAACATTAACAGTCATTTTCTAGCAAGCATTTTATAAAATTAACTAACTACAATGTAAGGGGGAGAGACAGCTGGATAGCAAATCACAGGACCGTTCTTACCCAGGAAATCCTTAGAGCCCATTTAAGAAAAGGATTTAAAAAGGCAGACTAGAATAGCAGGAACGCCGTTTCTCAGCTCATACCCTTTTTACTGTTCAGTTCTAGTGTTGAATAAGACGGCCCGATTTCCAGTAAACACAGCCTGCGAACCCAGGCTTATTTACGAGACGTTTAACAAAATGCAATTATGCAAACTCGCTTTCCTCTGTGCAAAAGGACAGAAGTGGAAACCACCACCACCACCCCCTTCCCCGTGCACGCACCTTTGTGTAATTCGGCGTAAATACATACGGTATTTTTCATAATGAAACCGTCTAGTGCATAGTCTTGCGATTGAGAATTTTTCATTAATACATTTTAGTAGATAAGGTGCTAATAAGAGTTTTAGCCTGATTTGTGTATGTCTGTTGCTCTCATTCTATTCAAACACACCAGATTAGCTTTCTTCTCCGTTCAAAGCCCTTTTAAGGAGATTTATCCTCAATATACACTTTTTCTCTCTCCTTCCAATAATATTAGAAAGTTTGAGAAAATAAACATCAACTCCCTTATGACCACTCTACTTCTGAACACTAACCAAAATGCTGAAAGATTTCTTCAGGCAATGCATTTCCAGCATTAATATGATATCCGTTAAAACCTAAAAAGATCTCATCTTTCCAATCGTGGAACATACTCACTATGTAACGTTATATTTACATATATATGCGGCCCTTTATCAGAAATACGTATTAATAATTTTAAAAGGGAATTTTGTGTTTCCATTAAAGGTCCCAATCCTTAGCTAATACAGATATCAACACAAACTATCACCGATTATAAATAGGAAAGGTCATGAGCAAGCAGATTTGGCCTATTAATATGAGTCAGGAAGAGAAACAAGCTCTGAAGACAACGTGGGAAGTTACCTTGGGGAGTGAATTAACAAGGAACATTTAAGATGCAGTCGTCGAAAAGTTCTTTAGTATGTGCGCAAACATGACGTGTGCCATTCTCACGCAGCAGAAATTTGGACTAATCGTCTAATATAATTTTTCTGCGTGTTATTTTGTTTAATAAATGGAATCATTAGTAAAAAAGAAAACCCCGTGAATCCAAAGGGTAGCTGTGTACTCGGAACTAATCAACATTATTAATCGCAAACTTTGAGCTGCTGCCAGAGTCTTTGTTTGAACAGCACACGGGATCTAATTAAGGAACAACTTTATTTTTACTTTGAAAAGATTGGAAAACTTTTAAGAGATGGTTTCGAAACTGCTGGTACCTTAAAAACCCCAATGCCTTTTAGTGAGCTCTGTAGATACCCAAGGGTTTATCACCTATCCCCTTCCACCACCACCAGCGCTTAGCAAGAGGCACATTTAAGAACATTTGATTTCCTATTTTGGAATTGCACGTGCCATATATTACTTTCATCTGAGCATACTGTCTGTTCATTTTTTTTACTGGAATATTATAAAATGAGTATGCAAATGGAGAAGTTCAAGACTCTTTAGGAATACATTACTATAGATGTAAGCGTCGTTTAACCCTATAAAATTCACACTAATGGAATATAACGTGTTAGATTTTTATACTTAAGCCAAGCTAACTGGTCACTGACTTTGGAGAGAACGGAGATGTTTTCAAAATGTACTCCAATGATTTATGCGGGTCGGTCGATATTTCTGTAACTCAGAAATATTTATGTGTTTTGCTTCTTTTTTAAACGTAGGCTTCTCTTCAGTTTTTAGTTATTTCCAATATTTGCATTACTGTTTTAAGGGCCCGCTCCTGTTCCTTTACTATGTCAAAAAAAAAAAAAACCCCATTGATTTAAATGGAAGCAGGATGAGCGTTCCCTGGAAAAAAACAGATTTTGTCCTCTTCTCCTCAGTTCAGTCTTTGGAGAGACCCTCTAAAAGGTCCAAATACAAGCTAATTATCACGTCTTGGCGGACTGAGCCCGAGCATACCTTCCTGGACAAAATACTCTTTTTTCGGACATGAATTTGACTGCATCGTTTATTACATAGGAACGACAAACCTTTTCTGCCCTCTCTGCAAAAATCTTTGATTTGTATAGCGCTGAGAGGGCGTTAGGAGCACTCCAGCGAACAGAGAAGACATGCATTGCATCTGCACCCTTTAAGGACTTTGTCATCTCCATTTGCCTGAGGCCCAACCCTTCAAATCAAGTCCAACTAAAATCTATAGTAGCTTGTATAGGCTCACACTTTTTAAAGCAGGATGTTCACATGGATAACAAAATCAATTAACATGCTTTTTAATGTTGTTATTTTTACCTGTTCAAGAAGTAAAAAGACAATTTTGCAGCCTTATAGTCTAAATAAACTACTCCTGTTCCTCACCCATATTTTAAATGAATTATTACAATAAAGGACCTACACTATTAACTGCCTATTAATCCATGAAGATTATACACCTCAACACATATTGCCAGTTTCCATTAGCTTCCAACCTTAAAGGGGAATTTATCCAAATAAGTAATGAAGAGTGGTGCTCAAAGATAGAAGAGGCAAACATTTAAAAAATGTAAATACTGAAAGCAAAGCTCCTAAATCCATATTTGGACACTCAAAATAAAGTTATTTTTCATAACTGCTGAGCACCCATCTTGCCTGTTGGCTTCAGTGGGAGCTACTAGTTACCCAGCAACTGTGTTTGTGGGGGAAGGGCAGGGATCAGATTTTTATTTATTTATTTAAAAGGCCTAACTTTCAGCACCTGCTATGAAAATGTTGGCTGTACGATTTTTCAATACAGTTCTGAATTCAGAATAGCAAGCTCAAGAGATGAGACAAACTAATAGTGAGACTACAGAAACCGTGTGCAAAAGCTGTGGCATGTATGTATCATACAATAATGAAAGCTCCCATTGGTATGATTTGCACTCTGTGGTCCTGATCCTGCAAAGTCACACGTGATTAACTTTATGGTGTTTCTACAACTATCAACAATGTATAAAGTGTATAAAGAACTTAAATGTATACAGTGTGTAAAGAACTTAAATCCCAGTATATAAAGAACTTAAATGTATGTTGAAAACTTTGCAGGATCAGGGTACCTCAGTCCCAGAGCAATAGTACCTCAGTATCAGGGCCTAAGCCTTAAGGAACAATGGCTGTAGATCTGAATTTTACAGATAGCTCCAATGTTTCTATAAAGGACTGAACTAAAAGCTCTGGGATCTCAATACTCCTGAATTTGAGGCGTATGAAATCAAGTTTGGCTCTAGACTGAAAAATTAAGATGGGTCTTTAGTAAAATCAGTTCCATCAAACTCACATGGAATTGAAGCCACAAACTTAATACAACTTCAAGAAAATGGTAATTTTTAAACAATCAGATTCATGGGCTCATTCTGCTTCAAAAAGCCATCAGGAGTTTGGGTGTGCAAAGGAAGCAGGATCAGGTCCATATGAGGTTTTTTTTTTTCTTTGATTGCAAATCTATGAATGAAATATAAGAAGCAAAAAATACAATATTTTCTATATGTTCTTTGTAAAGAAAAGATTAAGGCCCCAGTTCAGTAAAACACTTCAGCATGTTGTTAAGTACTCTGCTGAATCACTGCTTTTATTTTGTTCCCTTTGCTTCCATCTGGGAATCCTTTACTTGCCAGTTTTTCCACAATTTCTCTCATTTCCTACACAACAAAGCACGTACATATTAGGGTGTTAGGCCTCTTAGAAATGCCTAAAATAGACATTTAAACATGGAATTAAGAGTTTGATTGAGGATTTAAAGAGGTGTACAGGGAATAGATATTTTTATGCAGTAATTTATTTAATCAAATACATTTTGGGACAAATTCACCATGGACATTATTCAAAGGTAATGAAGTTACTGCAGGGCTCAGAGTGCAAGATCTTCAGGGACCAGACTGTGTTACATGTGTATAGTGACTAATGATCTGGGTTAGCACATGGTTCCAATCCTAGAGGACACAACCAAGAATCAAATGCAATATAAATTAATATAGTTTCATCCTGAAATTGCCCTCATTGTAATGCATTTCTGATAATAGCCCTTCCCCTGACTAAAGATTGTGATGTCAAGCTATAACATCACTTTGCGCTCCAGTAAGGAAATATTTGGTTGTAATGAAGAAAGCTTTATGCAGTCTGACTTCAAAAATAGTTCAGGGGGTACATGAAACAATCTGTGTATGTTTCTTTTTATCAGTATTTTCATTCAGTTTTGCCTATGAAATATCTTTCAAAATAGAGTGTGTTTTGTTTTGTTACTCAGATGGTAAAGAATGGAGAAAGAGGCTCTGAATTTTCACATATTGATTAGTGAGGTAGAATTTAATAAATTATGCACGTTATAAAGAAAAAGACCCTACATCCCAATATAAGGAAGTCTTTGAAATTTGGGAGCAGGACCCAGATAGGCCTTAATTCTGAGTTCCTCACACACACCCAAAGGAAAAGTAAGATAGGATAGTCTCACTACAAGGTATTTGCAGGAAAAGAAGGGATTTGGCTCTTTTTTTTTTTTTTTTTTTTTTATGGTGTTCTTGTAATAATTGTGGCTTCTTTACACTGTGTTAATAAAAACAATACAAAAACACCCAAGAAGCCCAAAGACACAAAATTCAGATCTAGATTTGGATTTTAAACACTACAATTTGAAGGCATTTGCATCTCACAGATACAGGTTCTGGGCTCAGGAACAAAAAGACAAATTTGCAGCCTTATGGTCTAAGTAGGATTGACTTCTGGGTTCAGAAACTAACCTCACCTTTCTGAGCAAAGTTTATGATGGTTAGCACATAGGGTTCATAACTTCTGGGATTGTGCTGATACCCACAATTATAATTTATAGGAATTTATGTTTCATGTCTGCATATAGAATATTTTAAATACACGTATCCTCTCATGAGCCTCATGATAATGTTTTCCTTAAAGCCCCCACCCCTGCAGACAAGTGCCTATGTGATCATGTCAGGGAGCGTTCTTTTAAAAAGTTAGCGTCTAGCCCTCTTCGCTATAAAGAAAGCTTCCAAATGTGCCTCCTCCCCCACCAACAAAAGGCAGAAGGTAAATCCAAAGACCACCGATTCTATTATTTTTACATGATCTTATGATTTTTAAAGCCAAAGCTCATGATTTTTGTGAGCTTGACCTGATTTTTGAGTATTTGGGGTAGGCAATACTGCCTGTGAATAGGGGGTCTCCCGCACTCTCTCAGCTTAGTGCCATGGGGAAATGTCCCTTCCCTCTACCAGGTGGGCAGTCACTGCCCCCTCCCCCCCCAGCTTTCCCTGGGGCTGAGGCAGGAAGACGGAGCCTCTTGGGGACATCCACTCCTGCGGCGTGTGGGCAGCTGGAAGCGGGGAGGGCGCGGCGGTGAGCTGCCGCAAACAGCCTTTGCAGAGCTGGGGTTCGGCGCCTTTCGCAAGCCAAGAAACGCGCCCTGCCCCGCAGCGCGGGAGAACGGGATGGCGCGGGGGCGTCATCCGCTTCCCCAATGGTCCCCCGCCAGGGTGCAGGGGCGGCGCCCAGCGCAGCTGGGACGGGAAGCTGCAGGCAGAGGCCGGGGCTGGGTAGCTGGGGAACGCGAAGGGCTGCGGGCAGGCAGCCGCGTGCCCGCTCCCCAAGGGATTCGCACGGGAAGGGAGGCGGAGCCGCTGGGTACCCGCCCCCAGCTGGCAGCCCAGGAAACGGAGCGTGTGCGGGCAGGGGCTGCATGGCAAAGCCCGGGGGAGGGAACTGGCCTGCGCTTGGTAACAAGGCGCCAGCGCTTCTCGCGGTGCCGGTGCGGGCCCCAGCGGGGGCAGACGCGCGCCTTTCCTCCGCAAGCGCGCCGCGCACTAAGCAAGCTGCAGCCTCGGGCGTCCACCAGCCCCTTTATACGGCGCGCCTCAGACTTTGGCGGGCTAGCGCGGCAGAGCGCCCTCAGGCCGGGAGAGGGTTGGGTTGTGTCCGGTGGGGCCGCTTCTCGCTTCGGCCCGCCTCCCCGCTATGCCTGGGAGCCAGTCTCCGTGCTCAGAGCCGCGCTCCCCGGGCTGCCCGCCCTCTTCCCCGAAAGTGCCTAGGATCCGAGCCAGCTGAGGGTGGGGACGTTTGGCAAGGACGCACACCCGCCCCGTGGCCCAGCCTCTGCATCGGGGCGGCCCCGCTATGGGGGGGGGGGGAGGGGGGAGGTTGCGAGGCTTCAAAGTAGGTAGCGGGTGAGCATCAGTTTCACAGTAAGTTTGCGAGGCTGACGCGTTCTGCTTCTTGGCAGAAAAAGGACACAGCCCCTTCGAGAATCTTCTGTGTGCTGGGACTGACAGACTTTGAAGTCAAACCAGCGCCGGGCTCCCTCTGCTGGCTTCAGTCTTCTGCAGTTCTAGCGCCTAAGAGCGATCTCTCCCTTTTTTAGTGATAGAAATGTAGCCGCGTTAGTCTGGTGTAGCTGAAACAAAAAACAGGACTATGTAGCACTTTAAAGACTAACAAGATGGTTTATTAGATGATGAGCTTTCGTGGGGCACGAAAGCTCATCATCTAATAAACCATCTTGTTAGTCTTTAAAGTGCTACATAGTCCTGTATTTTGTTTCTCCCTTTTTTAGACAGTGTTTACACGCAAGCGATGGAAGCCTTTCTCTCTACGCCAATATCTGCCGCGGAGTTAAATGTCAAGGACAGACTGGCAGCTGGACGATAGTTTTGCTTTTAAGGCATCAAGGCTTTTTTTTTTTTTTTTCCCCGAACGGGGGCAGGCCAAAAACAGAGGCAAAGGGAAAAATGTTACTTGACACTGCATAATAGTTTGTAGAGGTAAAGAAGGAAACTTTTTTTTAATGAATGCAATTCTTACGACTGCTCGTGAATTTCCTTTGTACATTTCCACTGGGCTTTCAGTACAAGCTCTTTCCTGAGAGATGGATTTGGGCTTGCATGCCCCTTCCTTTAGAATCTGAACAGTTTACAGATGTGAAAGGAGCAAAAGGAGCATTTATCACAGGCAGCACTCTATGCTAGTGTCCCACAAATTAGGATGAAGGGAACAGTCAACAGAGAAATGTTATTAGCTTTTTTGAAAGAAAAGGTTTGTGAAATTCCTGTGGTACTTCATAGTTCAATGAAGGTATATTGGAAAAATCTTTTTGTAGCCTATCCAATCCATAATTTAAAGAGTTCCCGATAACACAAAATGATGGGTTCTAGGATATTTTTCAATCAAAGAGTACTAAGGGTATTTCCAAGATGAAAAAATGTGAGTGAACTTTATTTCTGTGCTGTGCACCAATACCATGTTAGGTATCTGAGTTTTACTGATTTTTCATTTTTAGGCCCTGCTCTTTCAAATATTATGCTTGTTTGCACAACTAGAGCCTTATTTAAGTCCACCTTTAAGAAACATATTAATTGACAACATACTAAAATGGAATATAATTTTAACTCAAAGCTCACATACAGTGTTACAGGTTCATTATAGTATAGAAATATTGTCTGGAATTACGCAAAACAGATTACGCAAAACAGATTGCCTGTATACAGCTAGAGATGCCCTCACCACAAGCTTACAAGAACAAAGTTAAATTGCAGCTTAAACCCCAATAGCTAACAGAATGCAATCTTTTGCAAAACATGACTCCACTGTATGGAAATACCCTTAATTAAATTCCCTTCCTCTAGCTGCATGTGTTCCTTGAAGGTTAAAAGACCAGGATTATTTTGCATGGGGAAGAGTTGGTTCATAAAGCTCAGGAGAGTAGTCTTAACTTCAAGAGAGTTTTAAAACCAGGCTGATACCTATCCAGGATGCCACAAACACCTGAATACCAATCTCTTTCAAAAGACAGTGTATTGAATAAACAGGTAGTGAAACAGCAACAACTCAAATAATGCAGGGGCAAAAGAGATGTGTGTGTACCCTCCAGTCATTCTCCCCGACTGACAATGCTAGTCAGTAATATCCCTATGGTCACACCACTGACTTTAAAGGCTTATGTTGTATTGCCAAGAGGCAATGGTTCTTCCCTTAAGGGATTCGGAGGCAATAAGCACACAAATTGGGTGAAGGCTTAAAGATTTTACTAAGCAAATATTAAGGTAAAATACAATGCTTAATATTAGAGTAAAATACAATAAAGCAACTCTTAGAATAAAATACAATACTTATTAAGCCTAAGCAAACCTCAGAATAAAATGCAATGTCTACGTCCCTTCTGCTGCCGGGAACCCCCTGAAGAAGGACAGCAGACAGACCCCAGTAGCCAGTGCGTAGCACCTTCTGCGGCTTTGGTCTACACCGAGATTCCAATGTTAGGAATAACCCCAGCACTGTGGGATCTACAGTAATCACTCCTGTTGTTTTGAGAACCTAACAAGATCGTTGATACATTGCATATATTCCCACATCAAATAATTAGCTTGTTGATACTTTTCATGTTTTCCCAGGCCAAATAATTAGCATTATCAGGTGGGAAACATTCCGCAAAGATATGTGATCTTCCCAAGCACTCCTGCACTCCCATACCAGGTGCATGGCCTTGGGACCTGTCCCAGAACTTGTTGAAAGTCAACAGTGCATTCCTACACTGTACCATCTTGCGCAAACAGCTAACTCTTTCTTTGAGAATAATAAAAGAATAATAAGAAGCAAAAAGCACAAATGGCTGTCTAGAGCATCCAGGCCTGTAAGAAAATGCAGGCACAAAAGGAACGATTGTTGTACACCACCTAATTTCCTCAACCTCACAATCGTCTTCCACATTTCCACTACATATGTACACTAGAAATTTTTTCCAGTTTAACTATTTTAGTTTAGGTAAATTGGCAACTTCTTCCCTAGTATGGACATAGTTATGCTAGTATAAAGTGTTGTAGATTGTTTTAGTTAGGGAAACAATAAGTTGCACCAATATAACAGCATTCACATTGAGGTTTAGGTTGGTATAACTATATGTTTAAAACAGTTAGGGTACAGCTACACTGCGCAGCTAGCTGCCCCGCGTCTTAACAAGCCTCCCATTATTTTGAAATATTTTTCTAAATAACGGGTGCGCTATTTTGGCATCCCTGTAACCCTCATTCCACGAGGGTTAAGGGATGCCTCGAAATAGTGCATTATTTTGAAATAAAAATAAGATATGTGTCATGCAAATTGCATATCTCTTAATCACACCCCTAACATACGTCTGTAAACTACACTTTTAAGTAAGCAGAACCAATATGGGTTGGAACATAAGTAGCAATGTGTCTCACGGAAGCTAGAAAACCAGATAGTTTCTGTAATACAAACCTGTTGGGGAACCTTTTAACTTGCCTGGGCACTCATTAATGAATCTAAAAGTGTCTATACCCTTACAAAGCAATTTAAAAAAACAGCTGGAGGGAGAAGCTGCGGAACTGGCCTTCATTTGCAAATTTGACACATTTAATCATGAACTGGATGGGCTGCTATATTCAACACTCTAATGACATCAAAATCTAAGTATCGGGCTCTATTAGCCTCATTTAGCATGGACACTCTAATTGACAAGATTTTTTCCCTTCTCTTTCCCTTCGTATCTCCCCTCTTTTTCTGCTATTTATTTGTGCCTCTGGACTCCTTGATCCATTTATCTGAAGAAGTGGGTTGTGCCCATGAAACCTCATGATACTATCTACATTTTTTTGTTAATCTCTATGGTGCTGCAGGGCCATTCACTGTTTTTTAAGTTTTTTCTGTAACACATATTGCAGTAAACTCTAGCACCATCTTGTGCTGGACATAGGAAAAAGCGGATACACTTACCGTTCTTAAACTGATTGAATTTATCAGTCACTAATGTTTTTGGCTGAAGACTTGTTATCAAATTAGATGATCTGAATTAACAGATTTTGAATACTGCTTAATCATCAATTTCTTCAATTAGTTAAGGAAACAAATTCTCAAATTACAGTCTGTAAAAACTCCTGTCTGCGGGGTGGGGGGGGGGCTGGGCAGGGAGAAATAATTGATTCCACTTTCAACAGGACTAAACCTGATGAAAAAAGGAGTGGTGTTACTTTAACAAGTGTTCTGAGGGGAAAAATGTAAATGCTGAAGGCAGATTTAAAAATAATAAGACAAAGTGCTAGAGGTCTGTGAAATGTGGTAGCTTGGATTCTTAAGAGGTTTAGTGAATTCTTCATTTTGATTCATGCCTCCAAGTCCAACAGTCAAAGACACCCTCGAGGCAATAGGGAGCGGTCCAAGTCATTAAAGAACTATTTTATTTAAATTTCAGACTAGCAGAAATGCACCATGACATGTCTCTCAGTGCACATACAACAGATAACCACAACTTTTAGCCCCGTATTCACATAAGAGGTTTTTTTAATGAAAAATAATCCTCATCCACACCTGGCAAATGCCTGCAAAAAACAAAACAAAAACAAAAAAAGAGAGATGGGCCTCACACTCTTAAGGCCAATACACTCAGACTCTAGAGAGTATGTCTACACTACAGAGTTTTTTCGGAAAAACAGTGTTTTTTCCGAAAAAACTTCAATTACGTTCACACTGCAGTCGTGCTCTTTCAAGAAAAAAAATCAAAAGAACTGAGGGGGTTTTCCGACATTGGTAAACCTCTTTCTATGAGGAAGAAGCCTTTTTCCGAAAGAGCTCTTTCAGAAAAAGGTGTGTGTGGACAAGGAAGAGGGAGTTCTTTTGCAAGAAGAGGAAAGAAGAAAAAGCATAGGTGCCCTGGTGGCCATTCCGCCCATAATAATCACAGCTTACATGTGAGATAGTGTCCATTCAGTGTGGATGCTATCTGTCGAAAAAGCAAATCGCTTTTTCAATGCGATTTCGCAGTGTGGACGCTCTCTTTTGGAAGAAGTTTTTTCCGAAGATCTCCTTTGGAAAAGCTTCTTCCGAAAGAAGCCTGCAGTCTAGACATAGCCTCAGACAGTGGAAGAAGCAAAAGCATGAGTGAAATTGGTGCATCAAGGAAAATCCCAAAACATTTTATGCATGTAGACAAATTCAGTTAATTCATCATATGGTAATTAAAGGTATAGAAACTGATTCTAGCTAACTTTTCCTTGTTTTGGTCCAGGTCAGCCATTATCCTCAAAAGATAGGGAAGAAATAATAACATTAGCTTCTGGTTACAATCTTCTCAAAACTATTAATAGAGATGCTTTCCCTGGGGAAAAAAAATCTCTAAACACTCCACTGTGAACTAGATGCACAAGGCCAAACATCCTTAATTCTAAATGTAAAATGTTTACAATGTAGAAACAAGCTGCACAGAAAATTAAAATGATTAAAAGAAACCATTACTGGAGAACCTGAACACTCATGTCTCATGGTGGCAGACATTCAAAACAATAGGAGGGACGAGGGGAAAAACACCATTTCTCTTCTGCTCCCATCCTACCAAAATCCTGACCGGATGATTATTCTGTGATGACATGATAAAAAATGAATCAAAACATAAATTCCAATCGAATCTCTGTAATGACATAATTCCCAATTTTGATGTGATATATTAAATTCACTTCAATAAAATAGCAAGATGTATTTTATTTTCTTCATTTCTGCTAGATAGTTCACATTCTGTAAATTAGGCCAGAGTTCACATAATTTGCTCCTCCATGCAGGTCTTGCTGCCACAGGGAGTGGTGGGGAGGGGGCTTGACCATTGCCAGCCACAAACTCCTGGTGATCCCTGAAGCCACATCCTCAGGGAAAGGGTGCCATGGAGAAAAGAGGGTGGGGTGATGGCAGGAAGGGGGAGGCAGGGGTGGATATAGGGGAGGGCGAGCGGGGCAGCCGCCCCGGGCCCCGCGCTTAAGAAGCCCCGCGCATGTGCCGTGGCAAAGGCGGGCCCCGCGAAATTGGACTGCCCTGGGCCCCGCAAAATGATCATCTGCCCCTGGGGGGAGGGCTTGGGGGCTGGTAACAGATATCTCCCTCCTTCCCCCCAGCCTGCCAGGACTCCCAGGCCAGATTGCACAATCCCCCTGGCCAGGGGTGGCCTGTGGTCCTGGAATTGGTGACGCCTTGTTGTAGACCGAAGCCAAGTCTGCACTGGCGAGTTACAGAACAGTAAATCAGCTCACAGAGATGTAATTCCTGAGGTGTCCACACTGGCAAGGAACTTGCTGTGCACTAGCTCTGCACTTGCTGAGCTCTAGTTAAATGCCCTTGATGAGAAGCATAGAGCTTGCTGCACTCTGGATACAGCCCTGGGTGCCAGTGTGGATGCTGTGGTGTACTACAGCACTGTGACAGTGTCCCCCTGCCCCGTAATGCCTGTTCTCACCTCTCCACGATGCCTGTTCTTGCCTCTCTGGTCATCGGTTTGAACTGTACTGCCCTGCCCTCACGTGACCAACCCTCAGACAAGCACTTTGCATCCCTTTGGAATTTTGAAAGCCCTCTTCTTGTGCGCTCAGGGGACATGCGGGGTGATCTCAGTGCATATTTCCAGGTGATCATGCCTGCTGTACGCACCAGGAGATCCCCTGTTTGGAGCCAGGCCAAGGTGTTGGACCTCATCAGCATTAGGAGAAAGGAGGCTGTCCAGGCCCAGCTGCATGCCAGCCATAGGAATTATGGTACACACAGGCAGATCTTGAGATGCTTGACTAAAAGAGGCCATGACCAGGACACTCTGCAGTGCAGGGTCAAAGTTGTGAAATGCCTATCTCAAGGGGCAGGAGACAAACCACCATTCTGGTGCTGTACCCAAGACCCACCAGTTTTACAAAAGAGCTCAATGAAATACTTGAGGTCCAACCCCACCTCCTCTGCAAACTTACCTGTAAACACTTTGGCACCTCAGTGGCCATCTCAGAGTGGACCGAACCAGAAGGAGGAAACCCGAAATGATGATGCAGAGAGGATGACTCTGCATCCACAGGATGACCCAAATCCAGAGGATGGCTCAGCATCCACAGAGGCATGCAGTTAGGAGCTATTTTCTACCCTACAGGAGGCTAGCCAGTCACAGCAGTTGGAGGTTTGGGAAGCACAAACAGGTGAGGATGGTAAGTAGCTTTGATTTTTGGAAGCACTTGAAGTAAGCTGCTGAGGGTGGGAAGGCTATGGAAAGCAGGCATGGGTCTGTGTGGTGCTAGTACTGACACAGGGCTGGTCAGATGTGGGACAGGATGTTGATGGATTCTCTCACTTCACGGTAATCAGCCTCACAGATCTCATCCAAAGTGTCATGGTGATGCTGGACCCTTTGCCTTCACAGGTTCAGTGGCAGAATAGGTGTGTTCACTGTCCCACTGTGGGTAGCATTCCCATGCCACTGTGCCTGTAAGGGAGTGGGGGTTGGAAGGAGACCGTAGCTGCACACAGGCAAGACACGTAAGGGCCAGGATGGAAGCTGCAGTTGTACAGAAGATCCTCCTTTGTTTCCCTTCTCAACCTCAGCAGCAAAATACCTTCTAGGATGAACACAGCCTTTGGAAAATGTGTGGACATTAGTGATGATAGGGCCCCCCCTGCAGTTTTGGCTCTCCCCAAAACACACCAGCCCAAACTACAATAAGACTCTGTCCAAGTGGTTAACTCACTATTTTGGGGGTCTTGTGTCTTATGTGCGCTCGCGCTGGGACAGCCAGTCAGAGATAGGGATGTGAAAGGCTAACTGAGAAGCATCATCCTAAATGGGTAATGCTTACCGGTTCTGGTTAACCGGTAGAGGCTGGAGCAGGTCCCCACCAGCCCCAGGTAGGGGGCTGCTCCAGTCCTGCGGGGCCCAGGCAGTGGCCAGCCAGAGCAGCCCCTGTCTGTGGTAGGCCAGACTTGCCCCCCTTCCCCACAGGTTACACGCTGGCTCCCCAAGAGCAGGGCCAGCGGCTCTTGCCAGCTCTGCTCCCAGAGAGGAGGCTTCGTTGCTGGTACCACAGTATAACGCTTAAATAATGCCCAATCCAGCTCCACTGCCATCAGGGATATCCTGGGGTTACCAGCCAGGGCCTCCCAGCCGCTGCCCCTGCTGCCGTGGGGGGTGGCTGTCCCTGACCAGGCTGCCTGCCATCAGAAGCCCTGCTGCAGCTGGGATTCCCCAGCTGGCTGCCCCAGCTGACGCCACGGGTTCCCCTGGCTGCTGCATTGTCCAGCTGCGGCTGGCCCAGCCAGCGCTCCCCAGCTCCACATTCTCTCAGGTGACCACAGATCTTGCCAAACCAGAGAGTCCTGGATTTGGGAGGTTCAACCTGTAGCATTTTGACTCATAGATTTAATCTTGGAGTCCCAGCCTTCCTTGTTATTGCCTGCTGAATTCCTGTGCAGGGCAAGGAAACATCCTTGGAGAAGTAAAGATGACTTTGTGTGCGAGGTTCTGCTGCACGCTGTTGCTGAAAAAGAATCAAAAGAGTGGAAGGAGAATGCTGAGCGCAAGAACAAAGCCACAGAGTGACTCTTCAATACTATGGCATGCCATGCTGACACACTACAGGCACAGCTAGCACTTCAGATGGAGCAGATCTGCAATCGCACCCCCGTGCAGCTGGTGTCCCAAAACTGTTTTCTTGTGGTTTGGAGAGAATCAAAGTAGAGGATGACACTTTTAGTTTGTGTGGGCAGTAGCATCTTCTAAACTGAGAATGAAGAAATCCAGAGAGTGGTAAAAGCAGTAACAATGAAAGAGAAATGGAAAGCAATAGGCTTAACAAAGCGTGTACAAACAAGACCCATTGAATGAGTTGTTGAGATTTACATAGCGACAGAAGTATTCAGTTAAACCATCAAAATTCTGTGCATGGAAGATTGTTTGCCTTTACATGCATAATATGGCTCATGAGCAGGGAAATGAAGGCAGAGCATGAGCCAAGAACTGCTTTGACATAGGATGAAGGTGCTCACACTTTTATCTCCTTTCAATAGATGGCCCATTAATGGAGCAGTGGCTTGGAGATGGCACTAGATATACTCCACCTGTTCTATGAAGAGCTTTGCTTCCTCACATAGGATTTGTATGGGAATGGTGGTTCTTGCCAGGACACAGTGGCTTTTGACTGAAGTGTGACATTTGTTTCTCTTAACTGAAAATACCCTCATCACTCTGACTCATTTTCCTCCATATGTTTTGACCTACTTATCTGAAGTAGGTTGAAGTTCACGTCTCAAGACTCTCTCAGCATAGAATCTTTTTTATTAGCAGTTTATAGATTGAAGGTGAGTAAGGGTTACAAGATGTTACCCAACAGAACTCCACTTGTGTGCCCTCAGGCAGCATTCTCATCACCACTCTTTTGTGTACCTTTGAGGAGAAGAAATGGACCCAGTGAAAACGCTTCCTTTCCATACCCACAATGCTCCCTGAATAAGTCATCAATAACCTACAGTCTGTGTTATCAAAAGCTACTGATAGATCTAACATGGTCAGCAAGGACACATTACCAGGTTGTCAGCAATAGGGATGTAAAAACCTATTTAAAAAGTTAACAGGTTAAATTATATAATTTTAATCATTTAACCGGTTAACTAGGCCTGCTGCTCCTGCAGAGCCTGCTGTGGCTGGGGTCCGGCTGGCTGGGTCGCTGTGGGCAGGGGGCTGTCGACACTTTGGCACCTCAGTGGCCATCTCAGAGTGGACCGATTAATCCTCCAATTAATCCAATTAATCAGTCAGCAACCATTAAACTTTTCACCTGTATTGTATCCATATCCATGTAATCAGACTAAGGGCCAAAGACACCTATTAGTTCAATATGTGACAATAATACAATTCTTTCTCCTAAAAAGATAGATTAGGGTCTGGCAATAATTAGGGAGGGTATTAATTTCAAGAGATGGATTTTTGAGGAGTGGGCTCACCATCAATTATCCAATGAAGGATGCTTTTAATAAATATAATCACACCAGTTTCAATTATTTTGGACATCTATTTCAAAAGAAATTTCAGCAAGTATGTCTAACAATACAGACAACACCAAAGATTCAGATTTTTTTTTTTTTGACAAATAGATTTTGACTAGGTATATTTATACAGAACTGAGTAATAATTCATTTAAACTATAATACAGTATTATATTTCCCCACACAACCTTGGAAGCAGTGCAAAGGCTGAGGGGAGGAAGAGTCAGGGGTAATAGCAGAAGTGAGGGAGAGAGAGAAGTAATTTCTGGGAAGGAGCCTATGTGTGAACTTGGAGCGTTATTAAGCATGGATGGGAAAAATATGGAACAGATTTGGGGGAGGAGGGTCTACTAGGGAGCTTCCTGTATGCAGAACCTGGCCTCTCCCATTTGGTCAAGCACATGTATCCCTCCACTGCCACTCTGACATTCACTCCCCATATGGCCCTGGTCGAGGATTTCCAATCTCTCAGGTGTGTGAGTGGACTCAGAAAAATGAACTGGCTTCGGCTCACTCTGGGCCAATGCATATTAATGTGTATACGTGAAACAGCTTCAACGGGAGAGATTAAGAAACGCACATCAGAATATTCTATAGTCTAATGGGATCTTCAGTGCCTCCAGTATTAGGTAGCAGCAGCAGAGGAGGGGGTGTTGAGACTCTCAGTGGCACCTAACTTCCTAGAGTGGGAGTTAATCACTTAAGTCCTTTTAGGGAATTGGGCCTTGGTGTCTACAGAAATGTTGTACTGTGGTTAATCAGAATCGGATTAAAATCAAACAGTTAAGTCATTTGAAATTGAAGCATGCAATTTTTAAATGTTTCATAAGTTGCTTATAACAGCACAACATACCACAGCATGCTAAGCATCCCCAATATTTAACTGAGTTGAAGTGAGATATGATAATGTCAAACCTCTGCTGATAAAAAGAGAGGCTTCGTATAATATAAAGCAAATGATGAAATGGTTTGTAGGTGAGTGATTCTTGTAGTTCAGGGATTTTAAACTGCACACATGTGAAGGAACAAATAGGTGAAAACCTAGATGTGAGCTTTGGGCTACAAGGCCCAGACCCTCAAAAGGTATTTAGGTTCTGAGCCTGAATGTTTATGTTTGTTTGTGACGTCATTGAGGAAGAACTCTTTATTGTTTTATTGTATTACGAATGATTATTTTGCTACATTTCTACACTTCCCCTTTTTAAAAGTGGTGGTCTTACATATACCTTCTCTAATCCTCAGTAAGATATCTCAAACTCTCAAAGAGAAAATTTCCTACCCCACCTTCCCCCAGCATGTGTTATCATGGAGAAGGAGTAGAGTGAGCCTGCAGGACCATCAGCATCTGCACCTCATAATCTAGCCAAGCTGCCCTGGTTGATTTCTGGGGATACTGAAGTGACAGGAAGGGTATGGCAGAGGCTGCTACTGATTGTCATTTCTAAAAGCCAGGCAGGGGAGAAAAGCCTCTTTATGCTTTGAGTGGCCTTGGTGCTCCTGCAAAGACCTTCCAGTGGTAGAAACCTGATTTACTCCCCCTCACTCTCCTATCCCCATTCATGGCTCTGGGAAGTAGTGGTGAATTGAGCACCCAGGCATCATCTACACTGCACATTTGCCTCATTTATCATCATTCATGCCCATCCTTCGATGTGGCCGCACCAATGCAAACCCCTAGTGTAGACAGATAAGGCTGTTATTGGTGAAGGTTAGTCTACTTGCTCCAGTCACATAAAACAGCAACTTTCCTTATAAACACTAAGGGTATGTCTAGACTACATGGCTCCGTCGACGGAGCCATGTAGATGAGTTTTCTAGACATAGCAAAATGAAGCGGCGATTTAAATAATCGCCGCTTCATTTACATCAAAATGGCCACCGTGCTGTGCCGACGATCAGCTGATCGGCACAGCGGGACAAGTCTAGACGCGCCGTGGTCGACAAGGGAAGCCTTTGTTGACCACTCCGGTAAACCTCGTTTCATGAGGCATGCGGGCGGTCAACAAAGGCTTCCTTGTCGACCATGGCGGCGTCTAGACTGTCCCGCTGTGCCGATCAGCTGATCGTCGGCGGAAGTGGCGATTATTTAAATCGCCGCTTCATTTTGCTATGTCTAGTAAACGATAAATTATCTAACTGTTTCCAGAGGTTTGTCAATATTCTCCAACATTTGAAAGACTGATTTTAAGAAGACTGTATAATGTAATGATAATACAGGCTCTCTATACCCTGGATCTAGAGGCATAAGTAACTGAAAGAGCCCATAATCCAATGGAAAACAAAGACACCAGCAAGTCACCAAGATATGAATAAGGAACAAATAAAAGGAGTGTTTCATTCTTATCAGAATGAACTTTACAAAACTAAGTAACCCCTGTAGGGTGTGTTTGGGTCACTGATTAACTAGAAGGTATATAAACATTGCTGTTACAAGATGACTTCAAATTTCTTTTATGTGAAGAGGGATAGAAGAGTTAGCCATTACAGTAATAACAGCTAGGTGTTATATGGTGCTTTTCATCAGGAGATATCAAAGTATTTCACAATCATTGATGCATGTAATAAATTATCCCCGTTTTACAGATGGGAAACTGAGGTACTGGGAGATCAAGGCCCACATCCACAAAGGTACTTAGACTTTTAACTGATATCAGTAGAAATCAGAAGCTTAAATACTGTCATGGGTCTGGGACTCAGTGACTTGCCTTGACAATGATGACAAGCAAAACTGGAGAAGAGAAGAGTGGGCATAGGCCCTAAGCAAGGCCCTAAGCCATGTAATTATGTCTTCAACTTGAAGGATATAAAGAATCTTCTTGCCTCTAGTAAGATGCTTCACATGCTTTAGTGAAGAGGTGTCAAGTATATGCTCCCCATGTATATTTATTTGGCCTAAATTACACATCTCAGCTTTTATTTTATTTCTAAATTCCACCCTTGAGCTTTGTGCAAACTTTCCATTGATATCAGCGGGCATCCTGCTGTGTACTGTGGGGAGTGTGTCATCCTACATTTTTACCTCAGCCTGTGGCCCATAACTACATGTGGAGTTCACTCTTCTCCGGCAAATGGGTTTGACATCCTTTTGCTGAACTAAGCCCCAAGAGAATATCATCCTGGAGTGGAAGTTGGCAGCAAATGCTAACTAAAAGAAGTGAGCTTTAAGGAGTGAGTTGAAGAAAGGTAACTAGGTGCACAAACCTGACAAATGGCATTAAGTAAATGGTGAAGAGCAGGAACACAGATACTATATACACATATACAGTTAAGCATAGATAGTACGTAATGATACATAGCTAATAAACATGCATAGGCATTACCTTGTATATTAGACAAATCCAACAATCACACATAGCATTAAGCACCCATTAATGTACAAATTAGGTGACAGAGGCCATTAATCTAGAAAGATTTATTGAGAATAAGATTTTTCTCAATGCATATATACATAACTTCACATGTTTCTTTTGCAGGTTGAACTGTCACTGAAGTACATGGGATTACTACTTGCGAAAGAGCACAGGAATTAATGTCTGTTGGAGTTATCTGGTTGCATCAAAAGAATACAACATATCTCCAGGAATAAACTCTAGTGATAGAAAAGATCTGGTATAAGACGCTAGCCATTTTGTCTGTCTTATTTTCACTTTCCTTCTTTTAATTCATAGCTATCTTTTTTTAATTTTCATCTTTATATTTTCTACAAGAAACATTTTGTGTGTTTTTGTTTTCTTAGAGCTACATAATAATTCCTCATCTACAATTGCATTGAACAACTGTGTCAGCCAGTGGCTAGCTTGGATAAATGCAGATGGATATTCCTCTGGCAGGAACTGACCCAAGGTTTTTTGGCACCCTCAGCAAACTATGGCTTTGGCACCTTCCCATTCAATATAGAGAAAAATGAGAAGTCTAGAATGAAATTTTATCTTTATTTACTTGGTATTTGAAACAAACAAATATAAAAATTAAAAAAACTATTTTTTCTAGTTTTCATTCATCCTAACACAGTTATATTGTATAGGACAGGGCTACTCAACTTTGGAAGCCCCAGGGGGCCACAATAATATTCACAGCACATGCCAAGGGCCACAACTTAACGTGGTTGCATATACATGCAAATATATATGCAAATATATGCAAATAGCTTCTTTCACACTGATGGGCATGAATACAAAGATTAAGGCAAGACTACACAACACACAGGCTCCATATAAGCCAGTTCTGTTGATATTAATAAAATGCAATATTTACCTGATTTCCATCCATATGACAGCACTTTTAATGAGCAATGACAGTCCAGGAATTTAAATGCTAAAACGCATATCAACAGAAGACCATTATATTTTTTGCATGTTGAGCCCCACATAAACCCAAACTGCACCACAGGCCGCAAACAAACAGGCTGCAGGCTGCATATGGGCCATGTGTTGAGTAGCCCTGGTATAGGGTAAGCCACTCAGTACCTGAAACTTTAAAGTTTTTAACGTTTTGAGTTGTACACGTTGTTTCTGGTCAGCAGTATAAACAGTTGCATTTCAAGCTGCAGCTGCTTTCTTTCCAAAGGAACTGATTTTTGGAAAGCTATGAACATCTTTATTCATTATACTTAATGAAATCTGGTTTTGAGCTGTAGCCCTTTTGCATCAGTTTGTGTAAACATTTAGAACTTTGCTTTTCTTGCTTTTGCTTTTGTAAATTGGGCAATAAATTGTCTGAGACAAAATTTTGATTCTAAATTGTGTTTTATCAACATAGTAGCCAGTCCAAGAAGTCTCTCTTTCAGCATGGAAGAATGAGGGTATGTCTTTATCAATATTAATTTTGAAAAGCTTTAACTAAATTATCAAAATAGAGGACAATGATAGTAAAGTAGAATACTTTTTACCTTTATGTTAAACTAAAACGGTAAGGGAATCAAAATGATGATGATTAAATATGAAGTAAATAATGCATTGAAAGAGAAAAATTATGAATTTGCAATGCTCTGGAACTATAGAGCATGTAGCTCTCTTCCTATTGAAATCTTTCCTGGTGAGTTACTGTGCAAGCGATGACATTATAATAACAAATCTAATAATTTGTAATTAATTTTATCATTTCAACATTCACTTAAAATATTTGAAATATTAAATAGAAGGCCAGAATTTCTATTGTCATTGAACATTATTGCAAGTAGAATGGAAAGGAATGTATATGTTAATAGGTATTTATTAACATTAGCAGTCAGCTGTTTGAAAATCAGAGATGTACTATTACTTTAGCTTTAACAGTAAGAGTCTACAATAAATACACAATCTTAATCTTACAAGTTCTTGTGATTCTTCTTTTACAATCTTGTTAAAACCTCTTACCAGATTTTTCAAGTCCAACACAATACAAAAATTGTTCATTGGCACAGCATCTTTGGGATCACGGCTTGTTACACAGCAGAATGGCTGTTGCAAGTCCCTGACCAGTCTTCACTAAGTTGCAAGTAACATTGACTCAACTGTATGACTTGCCAATACTTGGCTATTGAAAATAACTGACCTGCCATACCCTGCCCCCAGGCAGCAAACCCAGATGGAGCTCTTTTGAAGCTATGCCGTTACACATTTTAACTGTATTTAAATACATAGCCGTGCTCCACAATGTGAAATAAATACACTTCTGACATGGCAATGATGCACTGTTTTGCAAGTACAATATATGATACTTTCATTTACAAAAGATAACATATTAATTATATTTTAAAATATTTTAAATATATTTTTAAATAGAGAAAAAAATTCACTTCCATCTTCTTTGGCACCCCTTAAAGCCCTGGTGGTGAAGGCAACTGCCTAGTTCATCTATATGGTCGGGCCTGCCCTGTCCTCTGACTATCCCAGGCTACTTAGTTCGAATTAACGGTTCGAATTAAGTCCTTAGTTCGAATTAACTGTTACTCTTCATGTTACTCCTCATGGAATGAGGTGTAACAGTTAATTCGAACTAAGGACTTAGTTCAAATCACCGTTTCACTGCCCGCGTGTAGCCGCGGGCAGTTACTTCGGACTAGTGGAATTTAAAAATGGCGACTGGACGGGAACATGCAAATAAAGCCCGGGATATTTAAATCCCGGGCTTCATTTGCAACTTCGAATGCCTACATTAGCCTGCCTAGTTCGAACTCGGGGGGCTAGTGTAGACATACCCAGACTCTCCTTCAGGTCTGGGAAAGATACTCAGCACATGCACACTGCTTAACCATTGGAGGAGTGCATCAGTGCTTTTAGCTAAATAAACCTAGTCTAGTCATCACAAACAGCAGTCTGAGGATGAATGTCTGCAAACAGAGAGGTGCTAATAAATAATCATTTGCACTCTCTATCATGGCCTTTTTACTCCCCAGCCCTCAAATCACTTTACAAAGATGGGCATCACAGCTTAGCAGCCTAATACGAACAGAGCTCAAGTGGAGTGTGCCCATGGAAGCTCAAGATACAATCTACATGGTCTATTAGTCTCTTAGGGTATGTCTACACAGTGGAGATATTTCAGGATACCAAGGTATTCCAAAATAGATACCCTGTGTGTTAGGGTACGTCTATACTGCACGGCTATTTTAGGATACCAGAGTATCGTGAAATAGCTATCCCGCATCTTAACTGCAAGCCTGTTATTTTGGGCTCGCTATTCCGATGTCCCTGTAAACCTCATTCTACGAGAAGGGACATTTTTGAATAGCGCTTTATTTAGAAATTTGATGTTGTGTAGCCAGTGCCAAATGATGAAATAAGCTATTTCAAAATAGCATTGAAATAAGACATGCAATTTGTGTGTCTCAAATTGCATATCTTATTTTGCGTTATGGTGCAGAGTAGATGCATCCTTACAAATGCGCCCATTATTTTGAAATATTTGGCACGCTATTTCGCCATCCCTTTAAACCTCATGTCACAAGGATTAAGGGATAGCTTAAAACAGCACGTTATTTCAAAATTTGTCACTGTGTAGCTAGCGCCAAATTTTGAAATAGCCTATTTCAAAATAGACTCGAAATAAGATATGCAATTTGTGTAGTGCAAATTGCGTATCTTGTATGTCTACACAGCAGGGCTTAACTGGAAATAAGCTATGCAAATTGAGCTACGTCAATTGCACAACTCATTTTGAAATAACTTATTTCTAAATTGGGAGCGTCTACACAGCACTTATTTCAAAGTAGAGCACTCTTCTTCCGACTTCCCTTATTCCTTGTACAATGAGGCTACGTCTACACTACAAGGTTTTTGCACAAAAACAGCTGTTTTTGCACAAAAACCTGGGAAGCATCCACACCTCAAATGAGCTCTAGTGCTATTAAAGGGACAGTTAAACGGCGGCACAGAGGGCTTTTCCCGCCCTAGGTAAACCTCCTTTTCTGAGGCATAACCGCTTTTAGCGCTACAGCTATTGCACAAGAAGGCAAGTGTGGACGCTCCAGAGGAACTCCTATGGAAAAACCCCCATGGAAAAAAGCACAGGTGCTCTGATGGCCATTCTGTGAATGGCCATCAGAGCTTTTTTGCACAAGAGCGTCCAGCAGTGTGGACGCTTTCTTGCGTAAAAGAGCCTCGCAAAAGCGAAGTGCTTTGATGTGTGGACTGCTCTTGCATAAGAAGCCTTTGCACCATAAAACTAGCGCTATAGACTTCTTGCACTAGAACATAAGAACATAAGAATGGCAGTACTGGGTCAGACCAAAGGTCCAGCTAGCCCAGTAGCCTGTCTGCCGACAGTGGCCAGTGCCAAGTGCCCCAGAGGGGGTGGACCGAAGACAATAATCAAGCGATTTGTCTTGTGCCATCCATCTCCAGCCTCTGACAAGCAGAGGCCAGAGACACCATTCCTACCCCCTGGCTAATAGCCTTTTATGGCCCTAACCTCCATGAATTTATCTAGCGTCTCTTTAAACTCTGTTATAGTTCTAGCCTTCACAGCCTCCTCTGGCAAGGAGTTCCACAGGTTGACTATGCGCTGTGTGAAGAAGAACTTTCACTTATTAGTTTTAAACCTGCTACCCATTAATTTCATTTGGTGTCCTCTAGTTCTTATATTATGGGAACTAATGAATAACGTTTCTTCATTCACCCTCTCCACACCACTCATGATTTTATACACCTCTATCATATCCCCCCCTCAGTCTTCTCTTTTCCAAACTGAAAAGTCCCAGTCGCTTTAGCCTCTCGTCACATGGGACCTGTTCCAAACCGCTAATCATTTTAGTTGCCCTTTTCTGAACCTTTTCCAAGGCCAAAATATCTTTTTTGAGGTGAGGAGACCACATCTGTACACAGTACTCAAGATGTGGGGGGTACCATAGTTTTATACAGGGGCAGTAAGATATTCTGGGTCTTATTTTCTATCCCTTTCTTAATAATTCCTAACATTCTATTTGCTTTTTTGACCAATGCAGCACACTGCAGTGAAGACGTAGCCTGAGGGTTCTAGGAGTCAGAGTAAGAAATCCTCCAGCTTGACAGTATTTTGACATTATTTTGAAATAACTGCCTGCTGTGAAGACATGGACTAAGTTATTTTGAAACAACACTCTTATTTTGAAATTATGTTGCTGGGTAGACATACCCTAAAGTGCTGCAAGACTGTTGGTTGTTTTTTAAGTTTCTCAGTTGGAAGGTCACCGCTTCCAGTGCTATAACCCGGGAGGAACCATTCTCAAATCTACTGGCCCATATGTCCCCAGCGATCAGCCAGGCTCCCATCCAGGAAGATTTAAAAACCCCGCCTTTCACTGCATGCCCCATTTGCCCGCCCAGCACTGAGTGTGGAGTGGGCGTGCAGTGGGGTATCTAGGGAGAAGAACAGTTGCTCCCCTTACTTAGACTGGATAATGAGCCTTCTTGGTCCATGCACAGCTTCAGCAAAAATCGCAGACAAAAAGGTGTCAAGAGTGTGTGGAGCTACGCAGGAGAGACAGTCGCGGGCTTATTCTCTTGCCTCTGTTCTCTTCTTCGTATAACAACACACAGAGGCGCTGTTCATAGACAACTTGTCAGCACCAAGGCTGCTCCGGTGCACGCTTCCTTCCTCTAGGTGGCAGTGCTATCCCATAGCTCTCAGACGCGGGCCGGTGAAAAGCAGAATGTGCCTCAATTCCATCGGGGGGCGACGTGCACCCAACCCAACCTCTGCCCCCTACGGCTGCTAAACGCATTTTGACGGGTTAGGAAACCGAAGTCTTGTGAGCTATCTACTTTCAGCATCTCCGCTCCTGCCACAGTCCGCTGACGGTCTAAATTACCTTTTTCAGTCAGCCCGGGTTGTTCTGGAAAACTTGCTAACTGTTTCTGTCCAAGCAAGGAAGGGACATTTGCATCTCCAGTATGGACCACCCGAGGGCTCCAGAACATGCCCAGCAGAAAGGCTAGGTCTAAATCCGTGTGTGTGTGTGTGTCCCTAATTACAACTCTGTTCTGAAAAGGTCTGACAATTACAAAATCTGGGAGAAAGTGTGTGATGCAGACTGAAGGATGTTTTCCTAACAATTCTTGGTTGAAGATTTGAGGGTCTGAGCGATCAGCAGTGTGGATCAGAATACGAAAACTGTTTTACCCGTATGTGTTTTCAAAGAGGAGTCTGTGGTCACCTTTGTGAGAACAAGAACTGAAACCAGTTACAGTGAGCATGGCAGAAAATCAGTAAGGACAAGATTGCCCAAGATATTAAAAACAGCATTAAAAGAAATGATCACAGATAAGGAAATACGTGCAAGAAGCTACCTGGGGAGGACTGGTAGCCTATAAACAGTCAGATGGTTGCTTATTAAAGAATAAAACGTGAGGCTTTCCTGGGGGAAAGACGGAATGGTTTCACTGAGCAGCAGTGCGGGATAATTGAGCTTAATCCTGAAAAAAAAAGTTAGGCTCACTCACTGTCTGTCTGGTTCTCTCTCACTCCACACGAGCTAGAGAAATAAAGAAAATCAACACCACTGCACGGTTTTCCTTTTCTTGTTTCACTTTGCTCCATTTCTGTGATCATTTTGTTAGCACCTTGCTGCTCATGCCTCCCCTAAAATTGATGTTCTTTTCAGTAGCTCTCCGAGAGTTTTTACGAGAGCTGCCAAGTGGGTGCATGAATGCAGTTACCATTGATTGTGGCTCAGGGTACGAAAACCCAGAGCTTCTTAGCTAGTTAATATTTCGGGTCATCTCGAAAACGATGTACAGTTTTGCAGCATATGCAAGCAGCGCAGACTGATGCATTTACAAAAATGCTTTATCAGTCAAAGGAAGATGGTTTACAATTAGTTCTGTGTTCACTCCCTGCTCTTGTTTACATTTGTATCGGTATGTGTGTCGCTGTTTCTCTTTGGAAAGTGCAGACAGGTTTAACATATGCGCATGTGTGTGTATGCATAGGTGTGTGTATGGATATCTTAAACACAAAGCTGAGTATGTATGTGAGTTATTTATATATGCACATGCCTACAGATATACGCATAGAGACAAATACACATATAATACAGTATATCAGACCAGCCATTCCCACAGACTGTAAATAGAACAGATCTAAAAACTAGTGAGATTAAATAACTCGACACCTACATAGGCTTGAGTATCAATGACTGAACATACGTTGGGAAGTATTCATCTCTATGCACCCTGAGACAAACCGAACTGGCTAACTGAAACCTCACTACGAAACCGGGAAACGTTTAAAGGAGGAGAATGCTTTCTGGTTTTGCAAGACTGTATATAGCTACCACCCCAGTCAGTGATGGGCGTGTCAGCCGGTACACACATATTCAGGTGTCTAGACACACTCTATATTGTATAACATCTACACAGATACGGAAGAGCTGGCTTTCTCGGATATTTTTAAAACGCACGCTTCTTCCATCTGTTATGCGAAATAAATAAACAAGCAAGCCACCCTGCTCTGGGAGAGACAAATGCTTTAGTGAATGCTTCATTGCATTGCATATGTGTGTGGAGAGATGAGATGCGGTAGATTCTGAAACACACGGGGTGGGGACAGGAGGGGAGGAGAAAGAGAGAGAGTGAAAGTGTGAGTGAAAGAGATCCTCCTCCTACCTGGAGCCACAGCTTGCAAGATACGTAGTGTCACCTGGGGAAGTCAGAACAAGTAACAACACATTGAACTTGAGGGCTCTATAAGGTAGTTGATCAAGATTAGAGCTTGCTCATTTTCTCCCCCAGACTGTCCTGGGTTTTTGTTTTGACTTTTTGAGTAACTCTTTCTGCCCCCTTTTCCTCCCCAGTATCAGAGTCAGTTTTGGTCACCATGGTTTTAGAAAAAAAATCTTGTCTGAAAGTCATCGAGTTTTTAACACAGTTCGACCGGCTCAGTTTTTGGGTAGCCTCCGAAATGCTCTTGACTGGGATTTAATCGGCAGAGATCAGTTCTACTTTTTGTGCATTTTTTATGGCTCAGTCCATTCTCTAGATCATGCACAGAAACTTTCGCAAGTGGATTTTCTACGTGTTTCTATGCTTTGGAGTCATCTATGTCAAATTAGGGTAAGTAAGTCAAGTGTTTGTGCACAGTAATGCTCTGCTTTGGGGATCAAATTTGTGGGCAAAATATAGTGCCAGAAATGTGTAACGTTTGTCTCTCCTTGCCTGTGAAGAAGGGTTGAAGGTTCCCATTCATCCGCAAACAAAAAAAAGTGAGAACGTGTATCTCTGTTAAGTGCTTTTTTGTGAATCGCATCAGACCGTCCCTGCTTTAAAGGAGAGCGAAGGATAGAAGCGACAGTAACTTTCAGACTCCAGGGACCAGCCGGGCCGTGAGGAGAGATTCTTTTATTTCGTACTATTTAATCGAGTCTAAATATTATCTCTGGCACACAAGCCCCGTCCCTCAGAAATCTGACGGAGTGAGCCCAGCTCCTATGATGAGACAATAGAGTTTAAATAGTCGACAGAAAAGGAGGAGGGGGGAGAGGAGGAATCCCTGGTCTGAACCTGCTCGCGGGGAATTTTTTTTAAATGCAGGCCTAGACACCATTTGCGTTTCTATCCATCACCCGGACGTGTTGAAATTAACTTGACAACTGGTCCGTCTACCTCCCTGATAAAACAACCCCGGCCCACCCCAGAAACGAAGAGCGGCCGTGTTCTGCTGCCGCGCAGCTGATTGACTCGGCAGCCCCGCCAGGCCACGTTTCAGCAGGGCGACTGGGAAGCCAAATCTGCGCTTTGTTGTTTGACCACAGCGATCTAGATCGCTATGTTATTTGAGTTGCCAAGTTTCCCTCGCTCGCTCTCGCTCACCTGGAGAGCCTTATGAATATCGCTCTCGCAGGAGGCTGACTTGAGTTGTATTTCCACATTCCTGAGCCCCAGCCGAGTTCCTACCTGTCGAGCTGCAGCCTCTTAAAAGAGCCTGCCTTAGCATAGCTGCGGGATTTTTTTTTAAATGATCAAGAATGCATAAGGTGAGTTGTAATCTGAAAATTCTTGCTTCTCGGCTTGAAATCAATGGGGGGGGGGAGAGCTGGGAGGCGCTGCTGCTGCAATTATATTAAATTGAGGATAATTACACTCAGCGCAGGCAGAAACACTCAGCCATACATTGCTCCACACGTGGTGCAGAGTGCCTACTGGTAATAGACGAGCGATGAGTTCCCAGCCCCGTCCGCCTCTCGCCAAGCCAGGATGTGAGCGAGAGCACACGCTGCCTCAGGTAGCCCTCGCCCTCCTCTTCCTTTGAGAGTGACTTTTTAAACAGGGCCACAACACCCAACATGCTACTGAGCAGCGCGCTCTGCAAGCGGCGTAGCTCTAGAAAGTGGTGCAGTCCCCCTGCAGTGCAGTGCAGGGCAGAGACCAGAAGTCCCAGCCTGAGGTAGATGGTAAGGGGGGGGGGACGTAACCAAGTGAACCGAAAAGCAGCGGGTTAAGCCCACACAAGGATCAGCTCCAAAAGCCAGTTTGCTGAGGGGAAAATCATTAGTCCAGGTACCGCTGACTTACTCTCTTCCATCACCCAGCTGGCCACCTCCCGCTGGAAGAAATCGGATGGCTACAGCAGGTAACTGGCAGGAGGAGAGGATGCCCTTTAATTACAGTGAAAGAGGAAAGGCAAGAGAGGTGGCCCACTGGACCGGCTTTCTGGGGTGTTTCCCGCAGGTGGCTTAGTGGTCAGAAGCTAGTTTTTGCCAAGGTCCCCATCATCAATAGCTCTGCTATTCACAGGTGTCTGTTTCACCAGACTCATGTGCTGTCTTTACTGAAATGCATCATAAGAACATAAGAAGGGCCATACTGGCTCAGACCAAAGATCCATCCAGCCCAGTATCCTGTCTTCCCACAGTGGCCAATGCCAGATGCCCCAGAGAGAGTGAACAGAACAGGGAATCATCAAGTGATCCCTCTCCTATCATCCATTTCCAGCCTCTGACAGAGCCTAGGGCGCCATGCCAACCCATCCTGGCTAATAGCCATTGATGGACCTAACATGAATTTAGCTAGTTCTTTTCTGAACCCTGTTAAAGTCCTGGTCTTCACAACATCATGTGGCAAGGAGTTCCACAGGTTGACTGTGTGCAGCATGAAGGGGAAAAAAATTCTATTTTGTTTTCAACCTGCTATCTATTCATTTCATTTGGTGACCCCGAGCTCTCCAGAAACATGCAGGAAGCAAGGTACAGAACTCCAGTAGCTGCATATGGCAGGGCTCAGAAAACACATGTAAGACTGCCCGTTAGTAGTGCATTGCAGAGAGAGACAAGTAGCTGGGATAATATCATCTTATATTGGACCAGCTTCTGTTAGTGGGAGGTCCAAGCTGTTGAGAGACACAGAGCTTTTCTTCAGGTCTGGGAAAGGATGCGGAGTGTTCCTTAATAAGTGAAGAGGCGAAGCCCCATTCAGCAATAAGAAAACATTGAAAGTAACAAGAAGTTGAAAGAGTTATAACTAGACACTCTGGCACGACAGTAACTGAACGAGGCAGAACTGGAGCGGCTGGCTATCTTTCATATACTTCCACGTTGCTAAGTCGTGCCTTGGCGAAACAGTCCCTCGTCTTTAACAGAATTTTTCTGCATTGGCCTATATGCACATGGAGGGGGGCGGAATTAGATGGTACTAATATTTCCCAAAGGTATCTGCTGGATATATTTTAGATTTCCCCGACTAATACCGTTGCAACTTTTTTTATTAGAGCTAGTCACATTTTATCATCATATAATAATAGTTCTAACTTCTATCATCCTTGAAGTTTAGATTTACACCATTACAAGTGAGGAACGAATCTGACCTACACCTGTATCCAGATTAGATACTACAACGATGAGAACACTGTACATGCCTAACTCGCTAAAGAAAGATCTCTCACGGCGAAACAGACATATAGTCTGCAGTATAGGGCAATGACGCTGTTAGCCTAGACGCTCTTGCGGAGTGGCTTTATAATGTGAAGTGAGCAGAAGATTTGAGGACACGGTGAAGTTTGGAGGGCAGGTTTCTTTGCTGTTAGAGATGAAACATGCAACTCTAAAAAGAGAATTCAGAACAAAACCCAACGGACATTGATGAATTGTCTCTATAACTAAGAGCGAGTGTGTAGCAAGCACTGTAAAAGCAACTCCATCTGATCTTTCACCATTCCTTGAAGGGGATGATGATACTTCACTTTCCCTGAACAATAGCAGAGAAATTTGCTCTGAGATACTGGGCTGCTTCGAGGCTAGACATGTGGGATGCAATTATTTCCTCTTTCATCAAGCACTGGAACTACCATTTTGTTGAAACTATATCCCTTGGCTGTAATGATACCTTTTTGGAGTCAGGCTTTTGCACAAAAAGGAAAGGCTGGGGTGATAAAGTAGAAGTCTGCCTTCCAGGGTTTTTGGTTTAATGCGCAGTATGAATACCAGTGTTGTTTTAGCAGCATAGCAAAGAGTTTATATTTTGCAATTATTTTATTTGCCATGGGGAAAAAAATACTAGCACCTTAATAAAGTGTTGCAAAATCTCCAGTTAAATAATGATAGGATGTTGGCAAGCTCAAGTTTCAGAGAGGAAGCATCAAATACACATCTGCTTGCCCAATGATAAATCTGAAAATTGGCTGTGGGCGCGTTTAATTTAACAAAGAAACTGGCATTTGTCTTTAGAAGAGGCAGCAGTCTTCACTCAGGCAAAATTTCCACTGACTTCCATTTTCATTCTGTGACTTGACAGTGAGTATTGCCAGTGACAGGGATCAGGTCAAGCATTATTTAATATTAAGACCAATAATGAGTCTTGTTCTTAACGATTTCTCCAATTATTTAACACAGAAAATCAGAGTATAGGCAGATTTCTGGGAAACTCCCATTTTAAACAATATTGCATTGTTATGGCATGCGCTTCGCGTGCAGCACTGGAGATAAAAAAAAAAGAAGAAGAACCAACTTTTTACCCTCATTAGAGATTCTAATTCAAAAGACAAAATTAAAAAAAAGAGAGAGAGAAACCAGCCCCTTTAACTGTGGCAGATTAAAACGACCCATTATCAAGCAAATATTTTCTTTAGATTTCAACCAGAATAAAGTCCATTCATCTGAAGAAGCGAGTTGTTCCACGAAAGCTCATACCACCATCTACGTGTTTTGTTAGTCTTTAAGGTGCTGCTGGGCTATTCGCTATTTTTTAAAGATATTAACGTCAGGTGCATTGCAAATAAATATTGCAGGCAAAAGTTGCACAAGGACAGGCACTGCTAGGGAACCAGGCACATTAAAAACAACAGCTGTGCAACAGCTGCAAATGAAGAGGTAAGGTCGGAGAATAACGGATACAAGCTGTATACAGGTGAGGTCCGTTGATGGAGCTCCAGGCTCAATGGAAACCAGGGCTAACAATAGGATGCTTCTTTTCGTTGTCTTCTCTCGCGGAGAAGAGGTAAGGACCATATTTAAGCAGGAACAAACCAAAAATCAGGGTAGCCTGGGGCAGGGGGCGCGAGGGGAAGAAAGGTCGAAATCCATTTAATCACTAGATCACAGCAGAGCCATTTAATTCCCTTGGATACGTTCTGGGAAGCCAGTTCCCGCAGGAGAGTTGGACGCCCTGTTCACCAGGACACAGCATGAACCCACCATGTGCTGCTGGCTTACCCTAGAAACGGCAACAGGGCACAGACAGGCTGGCGTGGCTTTGTCAGCTTTACATGTGGCACCCTTGCCAGGACCGCATCAGCTAGGCTAGTAAGCTGAGGCATGTGTTTGAAAAGGCTGAAGGACATTCCTTGTTTCATTCTTAGCGCGGGCGATCAATAGGACGGAGAATGAACTGATGAGCAGAACCCGAATAGTTATTGTTGAGAAGGTATTTTGCTATTGGGGCAGTAGACGGAAAACGACAACGAAACCGCACCTTCTTTGGAGGTGCGCTTCTAAACTTCGTTACTCTTGGGCATACAGAAGGTCTGTGGGCCAGATCCTGCAGTCAGTGGGATTTTGGGCTGAGAGTGCCGTCCCGGAACGAGAGAAATGAACTCCTGCATACTTCTTTCCCTGATGAATTAATCTATAAAACAATAATGATGGGGTAGCAGAGGACACAACCTGTAGACTCTGGGGAGGGGGGGGGGGGGGGGGGGGGAACCCTCTAGCTCATTGTCTTTCTCCTGCGCTTTATCACTGCTCAGGGGAATTGGCCACACCTCACATTCTGTTTGTAAGTACAATAAATAAGATGCTTCCTCTTCTACAGAAACCAGGTGGTGGGGGTATTTGGAATTTGCATCTTATTTATTGGAACGTGGACTTAGCTGTAAATGAAAACGAACCGCATCTCTACTCTGGAAAGCCTATAAAGTGAGCCAGAGTAACTAAGTTTGGCACGATAACTAATTTAAAGTGAAAGGAACATTCAAATACAGATTTTAAGCCGCATAAGAAATATTCAAATTTAAGTAAGAGCATTCAAATAATCTCTGGGCTAGTCCAAGCAGCAGTTCCAAAAGGGGTCCAAAAACCGGATAGATCGTAAACTTTAACCATAGTTTAACTTCTAGAGTTTCAAGAAGAATCTCAGTGGAAATTTCAAAATAGTCCCCGGGATTTAGACCCATTGATTTTACGTGGGAAGCCCTGGGTCTAAATCCTGTAGACTATTCCATTTGTACTGAAATGTCCATTGAGATTCTTTATTTTTGTTCTTGACACTGACAGGCTATACCTTCCTGCCAATTAAACAACTGCTAATTCTAGACAAGTCATTTGCTATGCCCCATACTCTTCTGCGAGATACACGAAACGAATATTTACGGGAATAAATCAATTCTTTGTCTTGCAAACATACTTCAAAAGGTTTTTTCAGATTTGGATGTACACTTAGTCTGCCAAATTTGCCCATTTTTCACTCAGTTTTGTTATGAGAGAGAAATTGAAGCTCGGAAGAGACAGATAAAAGAGAGGGAAATAGTTTATTTACTATCTACCGTCTTTCAGACTCATTTTATAGGACGGGGATGGTAACCATTTCATTGATCTTCTGACTCTGGTATGTCTAAAACATATTTGTGGGAGAACCGGTACGTGCTCAAAATGTCATATGTGGGGTTACTGATAACACAATCGTATAAATTATAGTATCATTTTATTAAAAGAAGGGTATTCGGTTTTAAAACACAATAGGAGCAAATGCATCTGTCTCTCTCTCTCTCACGAAGATTATGGAATTTAATTCCATGTATATCTTCGTTTTACCATTTCGTAGTAAAATATTAGTCCAAAAGAATAAATTGCATGACCTTGTTTTGTAGAGAGTTAATCTATCCATGTGTTGTAAATTAACTCTCTAGATAATACCGGTCCTAATTCTACAGTTATAGATGGGTACGTTCTAGGTTAAATGTTACCACTTCGTTAAGAGATTTCACAGTGCCAAGTGGGAAAAGTATACTGTTGAAACATAGATCATCTGACTCGGAAAACATTTAAAATGTATCTGAATGGTCAATTTGTACAAGGATGCTAGAAATAAAATTATAAAATTGTTAAACTCTTCTGATTTACTTTTATCATAGTTACCCGTAATGAAATCATTACTTGCATACATATAAATATGCATATGAGAGAGTGTCATCCTTGCGCTACAAAGAAATGACAACTTTAGAGGATCTAAATTCAACTTCAAACGATTTAAAGCGTTCCCCATTACACCTTAAGATCCATATGTTTCAAGATAATGTTAATTACACTCACAGACGATACTGAACTTGTAGAAGAAAGTGACTAAATAAAACAAAAATAAAATAAGTAATGATTCTTATATAGGCAGGGAAAACGTAAATATTTTGGATTCATTCTGTGTCACCTTAACTTCATTTGGAGAAGTCTTTTATTGCATAACAAACACCTACAGCTATTTAGCTACCTGGGTAAGAAATGCTTTCACGATATTTGGAACACTCACGCTTAAGAAGACTCGTGCAATTATTTGGGCACTAACATGGGAAATCACATCCTTTACATGTGAACTAAAGGAAACGTTAAAGATGAGCGATCGGATGTATTTCCACTGCATTTATGTTCAATTACCTGTTGTCCATATTTCTCTCCCGAAGCTCTCTTTCAAATTCTAATTCTTGGAAGCTAAAGTGTTTTTTCCCCTTCCCCCACAGTTATCTTTAACAAAGACAGTGCCCGATGATTTTCCCAAATAAGGGAAACGCCCAGAAGCGAAAAAAAAGTGAGACTAAATATTCGCCACAGACTTTTCACTGACATATTAGTTACAGGCTGACTTTGCAATATGTTCAGAAACACTACAGTTGTAAATATTATTTGTTTATTACCTAGAGCTATGCAAACATAATGTAGTACACAGCGGAAACACTGAGAACGCACATAGACTGCCTCGAACAATACAGGAAAAAGCAACTAACCACTCCTCACACTTCCATCTTCTGAGAAAGAAAATATTATTCTACGTGAAATGTGAGGTGCGTGTGTGTGTGTGAAGATGTCTCCAGAACCGCTCACAGACACTATGCATGTTGGCAATAGACTGCAACCCCCCCCAAAATATTTCCCCACCACCACCCCAACTTCAATCCAGTAAAAAACTAGGATTCAAATGATTCAGGCGACTATATAAACATTTGTATAGGACCCTTTGAAATAATGTTTAATGTTCAACGGGGGGGAAGGGGGCTGTTATAATAACAGATTCTTCCCCTCCACCAGCTTCCCCCGCAACTGTTTCAGATGCTTGGGGGCAGCCTTCTATGATAAAACAATTTATTCAGGCTAAGTTTTGAGTGTGTAACTGGCCAGTCCCTTCGGAATCCTCTAAACTTTGGGTCTCAGGCAGTGCAGGCAGCTAGAATGCGGAGCTTTGGCTAGAACAGTGTCTTTCCATTGTCATCCTCCCCTTTAACAAAAAAAAAGGAGGCGGATTGCAGTGACTGACTGCCCAATGGCAGCGTGGAGTCTCAGGAGAGTTAGAGAGGAGAGAGAGAGAGAGGCACTTTCTGCCATCCAAATCCCTTAAACCATCATCATTCCAACAAGAGAACCCGCTCTCTAACAGCTTCCAACCACTGAGACATGACAGGCAGCATTCCAGAGCCAGAGGCAGCAGCAACAGCAGAAGCAACATATACGCTGCACAGGGAGCAGCATTAGCACCAAGGGAAAACTAGGCACAACAATTCAACCCAAACAAACAAACAAACAAGGCCCCCCACACCCAAGGGACTGGATGCCAACTCAGATTTCCAGCAAAAAAAGGCCACATCTGACACCAAAACGGGTGGGAAATAACGGTTTGGGGGGCCAGAAAGGAATAACCAAGGAAGCGAACGCCAAGAGTATAAACGGGATTCAGCCATGCTCCTTTTTTCATCTCGCAGTGTTTTACTCTCAGTGTATTACCCTCAGATTTTCCTCATCCTTACCAGTGGGAGTTACCTGTAAGTGATCCAGATTTTTTTTTAATACTCTTTAAAATGACCCCGGTAGCTACCTCGGGGCAATTTGACAGGAGGGAGCTGGGATACAGAGCATTGTGGCGGTTCTGTGAAATGTGTGATGATGCTGATGTTTTAAGTCGGTCGGGGGGGCGTGCGCAGCAAGGTAGCTGTAGACACGGGTTGATCATATCTCCCCAGCAAGGGGATGCGGCTTTAGCTGAGACCCAGCAGAGCACAGACCGCCGCACCCCCGCCCCGCTTATTCTGTCTCCGCGTGTTTTACGTTACCGTGGAAAGGTGACATTTTATCACCCATCGGATGATGGGCAAACACACAGGAGGCAAGGCCATAGGGTACCGCTTTTCCCAGAGGAATTGCACAGCCCTCCGGGAGGGTAATATTTATTTATGTTAATCTAATCTAATCTAATCTATCTATCGAGAGACAGACAGACAGACATGCCCGGGGCATCTGTATAGACTAAAGCAGGAGTCACCAAAATTTGTGGGGGTAGGGGAGGGAGGGGAGTTAGGTTGGGCAAATGCACCGTTCGGTACGTTGCTACAACTGGAGACTTTTTTTTCCAAATGACTTCTCGCTGATCGGACTTAGGAGTTAGAACTGGCTCCAGCATCTTTCCCGTGGCCGGGGGAAGAGGGGGAGGAGAAGGGTGTGTGGGATTGGAATTAGTTTCGGTCTTGAAATAAAACCCCTATAATCACATACGTGCTTTCTTGGCTGGCTCCACGTTAACTCTGCAGTGAGTGCCGGCTCCGGTGTTGCTAGAGGTCTCCCGTCAGATTGGCTGGCTGTGCCTAGTGTTAGAGCGACAGGTGTTTCCGACTGGCAAAACCAAGCGCAGGACCTCGTAGCTTTCCTGTCCGCGGGAGAGTCAGTCCGCAGGTGGCTCCCACGTGGAAGGGGCTGGACACGAACTGCGCCCTGGATGAGGGCGAAGACCGTCAGGTGCCTGATCTGTCAAGGGCCACCTGAGAGCTGACCAAGTGTAATGCGGAGAACAGGAGTAGCCGAGGCCAGGTTTAGGGTCCGATCCTCCTACATTCCCTGCGCCCCCTAAACTCCTCTGACTGCACTGAAGGTTGGCACGTCGGGGGCAAAGACTGTTGGATCGGGCCCGTGGCTGGGTGGGGGACATGAGAGACGCCGTAGGCGCGTTTCACTAGGCAGCTGCCAGGGTTACCTGGCTCCGTGGTTCAGGGAGGCTGCGGGGTTTGCCAAAGCCGTTACCAAATCCGCTCAAGAGATACCTTCAACCCACAGCTTCGCCTAATAAGGAAAACCTGGTTTAGGATTGCTGTTTCACGCTTACTTCATCTGTACGGGGGTCCCCACCAATGTCTAGTTTTTATGATGACACGAGTATAGATTTTAACGCTTGCCCTCTGCATTGTATGTACATATATCATTGTAATATGTTTGCCCTCGTTCTAGTTACACACACATAACCCCCCCCAAATACCTCTTGTAGCCCATGAAAAAACCCACAACCCACCCCCACACAAGAGAAGAAAGCATAAACACCCCCATCAAAAAAACCTAAACATGTCCGTTTCTGCACTCTTAATTTTTAATGAAATGCATATGCCTTGGCTACTGATTTTTACAGACGCTTGATTTATGGACCTATGTTCGGTTTAATTTAGTTGGATGCTATTGATTAAACCAAACAGCGTAAAAGCTCTCTGTTTTCCCTATGCGGGGCATGTCTACGAGCAGGCAACCATTTACTTATATAAGACACAGCATTGGTTTCTCTTCTAGAAGGTCAAAAGTTATAATAAATAAATAAAAAAACCCTTTTAATATGAGCGTAGCCAGATTTTCTCAAAACCGTAGGAAATTACTAGCCTACAAAGTTTTCCTTCTATAAATAGTTCACATCTTGAAACAAAAGTTTTCAACCACACACCAGATGCTGGGATGCTGGCGGTTTCCCTTGCTGTGTGACATAATTATAAGGTCCGAATGCAAACGCTATAGAAGTATAATAATAATACTAAGGCAACTGCGGAGGGGGAATACAAGGGAAGCAAGGCAGGCTTTATTTAGAGCTTGAAGAGCTTCTGAGCGCTCATCTGTGACCATGAGAATTTGCTGGGGCTAAATAATACCCTGTCCCTACCCTGTGCCCGTCCGTCCCCAGTTCAGCTGATCCGCCGCCTACCGTGGACTCGGGGAAGGCAGAGCGGGAGCGGGGCGGTGGCCCCTATTGCAGTCAGAAAGGGACAGGATCAGGAGGTGACCCACAGTGCAGCAAAGGCGAAATCAGCAAGCGCCGGCTCTCGCTGGATAAACCCACAGGAGCCCTACGGCCCTGCGCTCTGGGGAGAACGCTGCGCATTCCGCGCGGGGCTGCCCCTGCAAGTCGCACCTCGGCCTGCGAGCAGGCAGGTTTCGCCTCTTCCCTCGCCCCCCCCCAGCCCGGCTGTGCTTTCTACGCGCGAAGCGCCTCTCCTCCCAGCACGCCGGCCTGAGCGAGCCTGGCCCGTCGTGTAGGCCGCAGAGAGCGGGTTTTGCGCAGCTCAACTTCCCCTCCCCGCTCAAGGGTGAGAAATGAGGCGACCTAGACGCACTGTGAGCCCTTGCGTGGGGCTTTTTTGGACAGTTAAAATAGAGGTTAGTTGAGTGCCCGCTGGATCGGTGTTGTTTATCTTGTGGACAAACGTACGCCTCTGGTTTCCTAATGATAGCGTGTGGAGATTAAAGCGCGGTAGAGGCTGTCTGAGCATTAGCCACGGGGGTCTCTTTCCGTTTGCATTTGTGTCGGAGGCCGCTTCCCCTGTTGCTAGAATCAGCTGGACATTCCCCCTACGGATAGGTGGAGGCTACTCGGTGCACACAAGACTATGGCCGTTGTAACTGCTTCTAGTTATGGGAGAACTGTGTACTTTGTACGGAAGGGTGCAAAGCTTTGCCTTCAAGGGTGTATGCCTGTTCCTAAGTGGGCACCTCGTTTCTGTCTCCAAAAGCATACACCAAACAAGCAAACACACTGAGAACCAGTAGTGTGTTACTGAAGTGATCTAGTGCACTGGAGGCTCGGAGATTGGGTTTCAGTGGTTAGCTGAGCAGAAAGTAGGTTACAATTAGACCGACCAGTGTTTCTCAACCTTTTTTTTTATAAAGTACCCCCTTTAAAAAATTATAACTACCCCCAGTACCTACAGTTTTCAGACACACAAACTTTTTTTCTACCATTGCAACACATGTTTAAGTAGCCGGGCAGGCGATGAAATTTTTGGGTGTAAAAAGTACAAAAATAATAAAATGCAGTAAAACTTAAAACAAAAATTCAGTTTTCTCCAAATTTCAGTTGTGTGTTGACTTACTACCCCTCCAGACTTCTCTCAAGTACCCCCTAAGGGTACTCGTACCATTGGTTGAAAAACACTGAGTTAGACCCACAGCTGGTTTGAAAAGGGGCACCTTATCAAATCAATCTGTAGTTGGGGAATATGCTCTATGGCAAAGTTGCTGTGACTATTTTGGTGTGCATGCCTGGTAATAATTAGGACCACTGCCCTACTGCAGACCCGTGTGACCAGAAACAATTAGTTCATGGGCTTTTTTAAAAAGAAACATGATACATAAAACTAAGTTGATGATACTAGGGCAATCAGTGCATTTTCATGTGGTAGACAGGTTTTGGAACAACTATGATCAAATTAAAAATGTAAAATAAAAACAGGTTCTTAATGATATCAATCCAATTAGTGTAACTGTCCTAGAGACAAGATCAAACATTATACAAGATGGTGTCACCTTTTCCTACAATGGGGATATACATAGTTTCTTGGTAGCATCTTCTATAATAAGAATAGCTATATTCTAATGTTTGGAGGTGACATGTCATTTTTTTCCACTTTTCACCTTCTATATAGCAAGGTAACTGCATTGATTAGGGACTTTATTTTTACAGCTTGTGGTGAACATCAGGTTATGTATTAGTATGCAAGGAGAGTTTGAACAGTCAGACGTATTTGACAAGAGCTGACATATAGAGTAACAGCACAAGCTTTCATGCTGACTGTACATTAAAAACAGCAAGAAGGAGAAACATCTACATTAGAGAGCAGCACACAGTGCTGCCTGGTTCCATAGTGTAGAGATAGAACACTGAGCTTTGTAGGGGCTCAGGACCAAAGCTGAAAGCCAAAGCTTGAGGGCTTTAAGTTTCAACCCTAGATGGCAGGGCTCAGGTTACTGGCCTTCTGCTGGGGTTGAAGCCTTTGGGCTTTAATTTTAACTACCCCAGCCCTCTCTCCTCCTCCCCCGGACCTGTGGTGGTGATGTGGGTGAGGCATTAGCCCCCGGGCCTGGGGTCACATAGGAATTTTATTGTCAGAAGATGGTCATGATGGCATGAAGTTTGAGATCCCCTGAGTTAGTTAATGTTCCTGATGGTGTTACTGCTGATACCCTAAAAGCTCATCATTCCACATCCTCTACCACTGGGGTCACCGCACACCCACTAAGGGCATATCTTGTTTTTTCATGTGGCAAGAGGAGAATAATAATTCCAAACCCTTAAAGATTGAGGTTGTTGGTCACTAATGATTTTCATCTGCTTTATATAACTTTGTAGGGAGATGCAGAAACAGCATGGTACATGAGATAGGGTACTAGATTTGGATTTATTGCTGGCTCAGTCACTGAGATGCTGTGTGAGTGTGGGCAAGTTACTTCCTCTATTTTTTCCCCATGTTCATACATTGTCTAGCTACTGCATGCTCTTTGCGGCAGGAGGGGTTGTTTTTTACTGGTGTTTGCCAAGAGCCTAGTGCAAGTAGGTCCTGATAGTTGTTGAGATCTCTCTCTACACTATTGTAATACAAAAGATAAATAATTAGAGGTTTTTGAATGAGCTTCCACACTGCTTGGTTGTTGTGGGATATGTTGTCTCATAGACAGAGGGGAAACACACAGGTAGAAAAAAGTGACCTGTTGGTAGCATGGGCTACAGTGAATACTTTCCTATGAGAGAGATGACTAAAGAAGCCTTGCATGGCCCTGTTTGGTTTACTGGATTGTTACCACACCTTACAGCTGGCTGTCACATAAAGATATGAAGTCTAATTTCAGCAACAGTGAACAGTCAACTGCTCCAGATGAAAGCCGTGGAAGGTGTGGGTTCTTAGCACACATGAAAATGAGCTCCCTGTTTCTTTTAGAAGGCGGCCAAAATTAAACACCTTGTTGCTTTGATGAGGTTTAGATTGTAAATTAATGACTGGCCCTTCTGGTCAATCTAGACCCAACCCCCCAAATTCTTGGAACTTCAGGGAAATGCAATTATGGAGCCAGAGTTTTTACTTTTAATATATACCTAACAGACAGACACAGTAGATAATTGAGTCAAGTATTAAATAATTAAGAAAAGGGAGTGGCTACATTCATTGTTCATTATCTAGCATGCTCAATACAAGCACCCTCCCATACAGGCTGTATGACCTACTGGCCAGAGTCAATGCAATCACCCTTCTCAGTAGAACCATGCAGCCTAGTGGCCAGAGTCAGGGAAATGAGCTGCTACCAGGTGTGTGTGGCTGGAGTAAGAGGACCTGGGCCTCCCCATTCCACTAGATCCCAGCCCTGGCAGGGGCTAGTGTACGTGCCCTGAATCAGCAGGGAATCTAGATGAAACATGCTGACTCAAGGTCCACTGTCAGAGTTCCCTGGTTACTTCCTACCATTTTCCCCAAACCGTTTAATCCAGCCTGCGGCCCTCCCTGCTGTGCCCCCGTCCCCAGGTCTAGAGAGAACTGCCAGCTGCTCAATACAGCTGGCAGGCTCCCCCTGTGTGCTGCGTGCCCCTGGTATGGTGGGGGCCAAGAGATTTCCCATGCTCCCCCTCCCTGTGGGGGAGGCACGCAAAGTATCCTCTGCCCCCTTCTGTGTAGGCCCCAGCCTTTCCCCCTGATGCCCTGTCCTTTCCTGGGGCAGAGCTGACCCGGGAACCACTACCAAAATTGGTGAAGTGGCCCCCCACTACAAAAAGTATTGTCCACTCCTGGCCTAGAATGATATGGGCTGCTCCCTTTGATATTGAGCATGCTCGGTAGCGGTGAAGGGGCATGATTCCTGTGCCCAGACTGTGGAGTTAACCCCTTCCTGTCCAGTGTGGGGCTAGTATACCTTGCCACATCACCTGAAAGCTATCTTCTTGTAAAATCCCTGTGAAGAAATGGGACTGGTGGGTTCTAGCATGATGTAGCTAGGTAAGGTCAACATTGTGGCCTTCCCCGTGGTTGGTCTCACCAACCTAGTTCATGCTTATACATTACAGAACCTGGACTCTACTAGGAATTACAAGGAACTAACTAAAATGCACACATCATCATATTGTAAAAGCACACCTAACTGTGGCAGTGAAGACATGGCCTCAATTGCAGTGCTATGCAGCTTGTCTTGGAATCAGTCTTAACTAATAGAACAGACAATCTGTAAGCAGCTACCAACTGCACTTTTGATATTCATTTTCTTTCCAGCCAATGACAGATTTAAATGGAAGCTGAGGTCTCACAATAGGTAAAATTTACCCGCTGCAAAAGTCCAGCAGAATCACACTTAAGCATTATGGCTGATGCTTATGTATTGTATTGACCTAACGTTCCTACAGACCAGATCTTCAAAGGCGTTTGGGTACCCAGCTCCCCTTGAAAGCAATGAGAGTCAGGTGCTTCAAGTCCGTTAAGGATTTGGAACTATGTAACCAGTAAAAGGGCATCACATGGGATTTCAAGAGTGTAACTGAGGCCAGACATTAGCCTCATAAATTTTAAATACGGCATAAGAACTGACCCTGGTAAAGTGGCAGCATGTCCAGTGGTGATGGTTATTGTGCTTCTAAAAATTTCAATCTATTACAAGAAATGTTCCGCTGCCATTAAAATGCATTTCAGTGTTGCATGGACTTCTGCCACAAAACTGCCTGTGCCTTTAAGTCAGGAGTGCGGCTTGCCTGGATCTGGCTCAGGGCTTCTCCCCACCAACAGCAGGGAAGCAGTGTTATTGCTTAAGCCCTGTGTCTCTCCATCCACCCAGATTCTGCACTCCTATTTCGCTCCTGCCCCTCCTTCCTGCCCAGACCTCACACCCCAAGTCTGCTTACTGGCAGCCAGCTCCCACACACTGAGCCCCTCATTTTGGCCCACCTGAGAGCCTTGGGGGGGCCACAAAATGTACTAGACTGCCCCCCCCCCAGCACTGGTGTGTGAGGGGAATGTCTTTCTGCTTCTCAGGGTTTTTTTTTTTGGGGGGGCCTCTTACTTGTGTGTGGCCGCTGACTGATTTTTCTGAGAGTCAGTAGCCCCAACCCTAAAAACGTTCCCTACCCCTGCTTTAAGGAGTGTTTTGTGGTTTGATCCCCTGCAAAGGTTATGGGAAATGTTGATGTCCAACTCCCTCCTGCTGATCCATTCCTGGTCTGAACAACCAAACGCTTCAGGAAATATTCAGGAAGGTCTTTTGTCACATCACAATAAACCTGGGTACAACGATGGTATATACTCACATTGTATCGTCTTAATATCAAGGGCCTAATTCTGATCCCACCTAGAGCCTGATCCAAGTCCCAATGAAGTGAAACAGGATTGATGTTGGTGAGGGTCAACCGGGTTTCCATCCTGCAAGTGAGAGACCAATCAGAACCAATATCAACCTCAAACTTGCTCTTCTAGTAGTCCAGGATAGCCTTGACTCAGGCTACCATATTATGGAATAGGAATATAGCAACAATGCAGTATTTACAGAAAGCTATTCCTCCATGTAAGACTAAACCTCAAATCAGTTTTTGGGCTATTGAAATAATCATTGTGACTTCTGGAGCCAGGAGGAGATGACATGAATATGACACATTTTTAAGGGGGAAAAGACTACAAAATCACCACAGCATTTATTCTTTATGTGCAAGACATTGTGGGGCAGTCCAGCCGTCCCATCTGGAAGTAAGCACAAGTCATAAAAGGTATAACTACTACTTGTCTGCAAGTAAGGCATGGAAAACTAATTGAGGTGTATTTCATTTATAATTACTTAACTATTACAGGCCTGGAACTGTCTATTAGATCCTCTTGCCTAGCTGAGGTAAGACATCATTATACCTTGCTACTAATATTGGTGTCTTTCATTCAAGGATCTCATATGAATTAATCCTCCCAATATTCATGTGAATGTGGCAAGGATCATTTCAGCCATCACTTGGGTGGAATGCAACAGCTGATTAATAGCACACACCACCACTGTACATGCAGTTCACACCAGAACTGAAGAGGATGACTATCCCCAGTTAGAAAGGAAGGAAGAAATTAGGAAGCCCAAATACAATGACCTATGCTGGAATCTGGTGAGGATGATGAGCTTAACACCACCTAAAGATACAACTTTACCCAATGGGTTAAATCCTAGCCTAGGAATGAACAAGTTCTGAGTTCTAATTCTGACACAGCCATTGAATAACTCTAGCCTGAGACAATTTTATTTAAACTTAACTTAGTTTCCCTCAGTTGTAACATGGAAGTAACACTTACTAGGGCGTTTTTAGAACTAACATTTGCAGAGTGTTCTGAGAAGGTAAAGTACAATATTACTGCTAAGTCGTTACTTTTAATAAGATATCTGAGGAATCATTAATGACCAAAAGGGGTTGGGTCTTCACTTCCATCTCTCATCTGAAGCATGGCACCTCCATGCTGGTGTGGTGGAAGAGCACCCATCCAAGGAGAAGAGTGGCCACCACCTGCTGAAATCAGCAACATTATTTCCGGTTGCACATAGCTGGTTATTGGAAATCACCCATCCAAGTACTGACACAGTCAGGTCATACTTAGCTCACAGAAAATGACAGAATCACAGGGCAAGATGGATAGTGTAAGACTGGATAACATCCATAACATAGTTAAAAGAATTGTGAGAGGGATGGCAGAATCTCCCATGACTCCACTGGCAGGATGCCAGTTTGCCATGTGACTATTTGGTGAAAAGAACCCACTCAGCCATGAGATTTTTTTTTTTTTTTTTGGTATTGCTTTCTTTTCTAATGTTAAAAAAAAAAAGAAAAAAGAAAAGAAAGTTACCACCCACATTTCTGCAATAAAGTTATATTGAAGTTGGATGACATAGGAAGAGAAAATTAGGGGAATTCAGAGAAGGGAAAGAGCATTCTTTAACAAATGTGCTGTAAAGGGAATCCCGGAGCATTATATAAGTTTATATATTGCATGTGATCTATACTGCCAAAGAACACAGCACACTAAGGCTGGAGAATGAGATATAAATCTGAGTTTCGGCTACTGTTGCCTTAAGCCAGACCTTTTGTGAGGAGTAATTCTAATATAAAAAAAACCTAACATTGCTGTCATTGCTAGGTATTTGTATAAACAGAATGAGCTAGATCTGGCCCATGCTAAGTCCCTCTTCATGCCCAAAGGGGATATCATTAGCATTAGAGTTTTGGGTTATTTTCTTTTATTGTTGCCCATCACTTTAGTATCTGAACACTTCCCACATTAATTAGATTGGCAAAGTAAAGTCCCTAGCAGATCTCAGGGAGTCTTTTTCTCTTCTTATCTGATTACGGAAGCTCTGCTTCAGGACGGTGGGGAGGAGGTCAGGTTATTGTCATTAATGTCATTCTAGTGCTGTTGAAAAAGATTTATCAAAGGGGATGTCCTTGCACTGTGACCTAAAGGTCATCAGACTCTTGATTAAGTTAAGATCCTCTGGAAGTTTGTTCCATAGTCAGATCCTCTTGAACAAGAATACCTTGCTTCTGATTTTCCTACCCCAGTCTTGTTTTGTGCTTTACAACCTGCGTTGTTTTAAGACAGTGATATGGTTTCTAATGTAGCTGTGACCTACTCTATTTATTGCTGTGAACTTTCAGTGGAAGTGGACTGGGAACCCATGGAAGGACTGGAGCAAGAAGGGGATACGAATATAGCAGTCAGACTAGTGGAAGAGGGCAGGCAACTGCCTTCTGCACAAACTGGAGCCTTTTTTCACAAGCAGCTTCAGCTACAGTGAGTTACAGCAACCCTGCACGTGATAAATGCAAGCATCACTGTGCCCAAGTTCTCATCAGTGACGGAAGGGCAAAGGTTCTAAATGGGCAGCAGAGGATTTCCCCAGGTGTCCCAGGTTTGTTGGGGGCTGTGCCCAGGGCGGCAGAAGCTATGGTAGGTGTGTGCTGAGCCCATGAAATCTTTGGCTAGATTAATGACCCTTCAGAAGTCATTGATATCCTTTGTAGCTCAGAGTAGCTCTGAGACTGCTCTAAACCATGGCCCAGCTGTGTCACACCACCTCTTTTTCTGCATATAAAACCAGGGCTGGCATTAGGCAGTAGCAAGTAGGCAACTACCCAGAGCCCCATGCTACAAGGACTGCCACAAAGCTAAGCTGCTCAGGCTTTGGCGTCAGCCATGGGGCCCTGGTCTGCAGTCCTGTCCAGTGGGGCTTTGGGCTTTTTGCCCCTGCCCCTAGTGAGTCTGATGCTGACCATGCTTGGTAGACCCTCTGAAACCTGCCTGAGACCTTCCAGGGGGCCTCAGACCCTTGGTTGAGAACCACTGCTCTAAACAATAAGGGTAGGACTGCCTTAGAACTAGCTCCATGATTGTGAAACTACGCAGGACTACTTTGCAGCTCCCTTGAACAGCTACGCGAACTGACAATAATTGAGGGTTCAGCTCAGTGTCAATACACTAGTGTGAAAGAACATGCTCCCAGTGGCCTGTGTGGCGCGCGCGCGCACGCACGCACACACACACACACAGAGTCACTCAAGGTTTCACGACAGCCAGACTACTCAGCTGAATAATTAAGCAACAAGACTTGGCAGGTGACATCTGAGGAGATAATCACACCCCGGGGCATGAGAGGCATGAGGTGCAGCCAGGTGCCTCTAATCTTTCCATGGGTATGATTTTCTTGTGGTAACCATAACCTCAAGTATTGTCTTATTGCCATTACAAAATTCATTCAGCACAGGACCACAGGGGTTGTGACATCTTTCATTTGTTGGTATTGCAATAGCACCCAGAGGCCCTGCTCAGTGATCCCTTGTGCTAGGCACTGTATATGGATATAGTGAATATGACAGCTTTTTTTCCATGATTTTTTTTTTTTTTTACTTTGCTTAGCTAGCAACAGAGTGAAGCACGGGTCTGGAATAAATATTGAAATGAAATCAGTGGGACCTGCTACTTGCAACATTTTAAGCTGCTGCCACTTTATGAGTCCTGACCCTTTCCTTTTACAATGGGTGTCATTAGAAAAAACACACAGACATTGCACCACAGTATTTGACCCCTCAGTCTCACGCAGTATATGCTTGCAGAGAAGTGGTGTGTGTGCGCAACAACAGATAAGACAGCTATCACACAGCAGAAAACATTCATATTAACCTCACCATTACAGTTCTTGTTAAGAGCCCTATGCTGGGAGGTGCCGAAAACCTCCTGCATGACAATGAGCCCACTTCCAATCCTACTGAAAAACAGGAATTGGGGCCCTTTGTACCGTGCAGAACTGAACCCTATTGTCCTTTCCCAGTAAAATAATCACTGACTTCAGTGAGAGTTTTAAAAGTTTGAGGACAAAGATGAGAAAGAGACAGCATGGCATGGAGGATTGGCCAAGTTCTGTTTCCAGGTCTGTTAAGGGCTTACTAAGGCTGTGTCTACACTACAATGATCTATCAGAAAAAGGTACGCAAATTGCAGTGCGCAATTTGCGTACCTTTTTCAAATAGTTTTTTTTGGAAGAGGCTTTTTCGAAATTTGGCCCGTCTACATCAGGCCAAATTTCGGAAAAGCTTCCTTTTTCAGAAGAGCCCTTTTTCCTCGCGGGAGAAGGAAGACAGGGCTTCCGAAAGAGCGCATCTGCTCTTCCACACAAAAAACGGAAGAGCAGATGCGTTCCCTGGACGCGGCAGAGTTTTTAAAACCCCGTAGTGTAGACATAGTTTAGTGACCAAATCACAGGACCCCATGGAAATTTTGGCAATGTAACATTGCAGGGTTTAGGTCACAGAGTTTTGTTCTTCATTAACTGTAAATAAATACTAACAGGTAAAGATAAAAGTGAGGAAGATGTATGTGGGTAGTGAGGCTGCACGCTCCTGGGTTAGATACTGTTCAGTACATAGTGGAAGTAAACATTCATTTAGTGGGAACTGAAAATCCTTGTTTTGCCTTTCGTAGTATCACATAAATATGCATTCCAAGGTGTATAATCTCATTGCCTACAAATTAGCCCTTTAGTTGCCACTGAGTAATTAAAGAAGTCAGCCTTAGGTTTATGCATTCGCTGGCACAGGGTATGTCCCCAGTAAGATATCTCCAGAGATAATTAAAGCAATGAGTGATGAAACAATGCAGTGAGAAGACTTTTTTTCTGGCTGTGTAGCCTCTAATAAGGCTGCTTATGGGCATTTTGTCAAATCCATTTCTTGTGTAACTTCTTTGACTTAGTCAATCAAACATGGAATGATCTTGGCCCCTTATTTTTAAGCAATGATCCTGAACATTGGGTGTTTTTTTATGAATAATTGTTATACGTACCCAAGTGAATTTAATGTTCATGAAGGGTGCCTGAATCACAGCCTGAACTTCTCCCCTTCCCCACAAAACCAGTGTAGCACAAGTAGAGGGTGCGTGAGCGTCGCCACTCCACCTCAACCATGACCTAGAGGCGCAGCCTCCAGGCATGAGTGGGTAGCTCAGTCTCTGTACTTACTTAATCCTTGGCCAACCTGCTAAGACTGACAATAAGTGTCCCAATTGTGGTGGTGGTTTCTGTGATGTGGATAGCAGTCCACTGGGAACTGGAGTAAGACCATCAACTCATTTCAAGTACTCTAGGCCACAAAACATTTGCCAAATGGTAACTGTTCTTTTGGTCACTTCTGACTTGGCCCATGTTTGTTTCAGTGATGAAAGGCTCCGTATCCCAATGCCAATCCCCTGAGTCATTCAGTTTCCTGGAATCATTTATAAAAACAACAACATTATATTGTCCACATTTTCTTTGATGTGCTCTTTTTAAGTGCATGAATTGATCCTTTAGGTGTACAGTTCTCATTATGTGAAGACTAGAAGATTTACCCAGCCTTGCTCAGGTCCTTAACTCACATAAGTTTTGTTTTTCTTCATTTAAGTCATTTTCCTGGGGGTGGGCCTGGGGATGAGGGGTTCAATATGCAGACTGCCCTGGGGAGAGAGGACAACCCCAGCCCTCTTTCACTGTAGCAGGTTGGGGCCAGGTGAGAAGTGCCTGTCCATGGCCACTGCAGCTGCAGTGGGCACAGCTGGGGGGTGGGGAGGAGAGCATGTCCTCTGGCTGAGGGACAGATAGACACACAAACAGGAAAACAGACAGACAAACTCTGAAATATATAGTAGATAGTCCCTTTCTTCACCCCTGCTGGCCCAATGGGGTTATAGCTGTCCTGGTTTTCATCTCTGACTCCTTACTGTCCCCCTATGGTCATTCTACAGTATAGCTGTCCCTGCTACAAGAGCCCTTATTTTCCATTTTATGAGAAACAGTTGAATTCCAGCCACATCCCATTATCTTGGCACAACCAAACCCTGACTTTGCTTTTAAGTTGTGATAAAGAGGAAGCTACATACCACATTTTGGTGATCCTAGCTCTTGCCATTTAGGAGCAGTTCTTGAACAAATGGATGCACAGACAGATGGATGGACACACAAACAAAATTTCTTAAATCTATAATAGTTTTAGGATTCAAGCACAAGTACAGACTTTAGATGATGGTAGGGGACACCCACAGACCACTGTTCCAAACTGAGCACTGACATATGGGTGATATTTTCCCTTCAAAATGAATAGGAGTTGTGTCTGCTTGCACCTGAGTGTACATATTTACCTCATATAACTGAGTCCACAACCAGGCTCTCGGCTGGGACATTTTCATTCCACAAAGAAGATATGTATTTGTTTAGTCTTGTTTAGCTCACAGAATGCTAGCTCACAATACCTTTGCCTGCAGATATATGAACAGCTGATTTTACAAAACATACTCCATCTAAAGTCCCCATTTCCATAGCATTCAAGCACAGACTTTAGTGTATTTATCCTCATAACAGCCCCGTAAAGTAGGGAAATACTAACAGTCTCAGAGGAGACTGAATAACACAAGAGATTTGCCAAGGTCTCACAGGAAAGACTAGAGATCTGAACCCAGACCTCGGGCTAAAACCATAACCCCTGGGCCATCCTTTCCTGATGCATAGGAGAAAGGGGATCTAGGGCCAGTTGGAGTTATACATTTAATAGAAAGTGATTTTTCATGTTTTCTGACTATACACTGATGTTAAACAGACTCAGACTTAAAAAGTACCTTGGGACCTTTGGGTTAGGATCTGGTAGAGAGCATTGCAGCTGAAGTAGGTTCATGTTGACCTTTCCTGGCTAATGTGAAGTGGTACAGCAATGCAGCCAGCTCCTTCTAGCTGAAAGAGACCATAAGAGGTGATTGGGGTTTTATTCCAGGGCATAATTTAAATTTGTTTGTGCTGGCACTAAAACACAACTTTGTGTAAGTTACTCTGGGCAAAGAGTTTTCTGCTTGGTTCTTTTCTGTCAGACACGAAAGAGAAGCATGTTGCTACGTCAAGGGGGCATTTGTTAAGCTGGAGTCTCCTGGTTAGGACCTATTATAGGTGTGTCTGGTCAGTGTCCAAAGTTAAGAGGAAATAGCAATGAGCCACAAAAGGTGCATGTGAGTAGGGTAGCGTACATGCTTTGAGTGTGCTGTGAGACTTTAGACTTGGTGTTTTCTACCACCCAAGAAGTGCATCCGAAGCCTACAAATGAATACCCCCAATGCAGCTTATGGTTATTAGATTATGGAGTATTCATTTAAAATGTATTCTTATTCTTTTTTTAGGTTAAAAATTAATTATAGGCAGCTCGTGCAATGTATTCTTCTACTATGAAAAATGGTTCCTGTGAGGAGAAAAGGAAAGAGCTGACAGATTATACAAGCCTTTCTTCTACTGTTTTGAATATATTAGTCACTTAAAAAAATTAACCTCTCTCTTGTTAAGCTGCGCCGGTCTATTTGGGTCCTTTTCTCCTCACCTCCTACTCTCTTGTTGTCCTTTCAGCAGCAGTTTGCAGCCAGCAGCCAAATTTCAACTCTCTTCCTTCCATAAGCACGAATGGTCCCAATTCTGGAGGAAAATTAATAGCATGTTTGTCCAGGACAGCACTTAAGTAGCTGCTTAGCTTTAAGCATGTGCGTAAGTGGTGCCTTGAATAGAGATGGACATAAGCACTTGACTAATTGTCCCATATTGGGGCTAAAGTTGGGCAACTGCTCCTGATGTAGCTGGTACATTAGAAAGTGAGTTATAAGGGGGCTGAAAGGTCTGTACATTACTGACAAGGTGCGTCTTGGCCTGGCCCTTTTTAAGGAATTTACACGCCAGTTTTTCTCTTTCAGCCCCTTCCTCTTTATTTCCCATAACTGCCTCTTTTTGCCATTATCCCCTCACCCTTTTCTATTTATCAAATGCCAACAATGCACTTGGCTTTGCAAGTGAAACAGAACTGCCTTGCCCAAAGAGCTTACTCTCCAATCCAATGTAAGGCATTTGCAAGAGCAAAGGCAGCATGCTGGTGGTAGTGGTGTGTGGTGCAGAATGGAAGAGAGCAGAAGCTGGGAGAGGAAAGGGGGACAGCATGTTCAGCACAGGGAGGGAAGAATAGACGGAAGATAACAATAGGAATGGAGGTAGCATGACTTGAGCATTCATGGAGGAGGGAAAGAGTGTGAGGCCTGATGTAATGGGAGGGAAAATAATAAGACACGGAAGGAGAAGGAAAGGAGCTGGACAGTGAAATAACAAGGGACATGTGGACAGCTTTTGGCATGTTCAGCTTCCAGGATAATCATTTTGCTTGAAAAAGAAAAGATGTCTTTGGGTCTGAAGTCTCGCTGCCTGAGTTGTTCCTTCTTGTGACTCAGGTGGCCACTTCAGTTAGGTACAGACCATATCTACTGAACTCAACAAGATTTTCCCTTTGTAGCAGGTAGAGGAAACAAGGGTGGAATGCAGGGTGCACAAGAGTAACAGATTAATCGAGCAAAGTTGGCAAAATTTGCACCAAACCCAGCATTATGCATTTGGGCAGAGACTTTTTGCACAGCTGCTTCAAACAACACAATCCATGGCTGAGTGCAGCTGCAAGATTTAAGGACTCAAAATACAAAGGATAGACCCTGCACAAAGGGGTAGCAGTAGTTGTTAGGATTCTCCAATATAAGCCTTTTAGGCAGAGGCATTCTTGTAATGTATGTCTGTAAAGCATCTAACACAATGTGGCCCCAACCTCATTGAGACTCTAGGCACTACTGTGAAACAAACAATCCTCAGAGAATGACAGAGGCCCAAGCCACTTAGAGTTTACAGGCCCCAGCTCAGCCCCAGGCCCTCAACGTATCTAACTTCTCACCCACAGGGTCATACTAAAACTAAAAGAATATATGAAAATGAACACTGGAGACATTTTTTATTAACAGTTAAGTCATTATACCAATAGCGTGTATATTAAAAATGTCACTTTAATTGTGAGTTTCCACTGCAAGCAAAACTCTTCATTTTAGGAATGCTTTTCTGGCTTTGTTGTGTGCAAACTCGTTTATAATTGAAGAAAAATCTAATTTACGTGCAACATCACTGTTAATGTTAAGTACTGGAAGCCCGTTCAAGCACTTTTGTCCCATCATAGAATGATGATAGTTCTTTACCTTTAACATGTTGAACGCACATTCACTTGAAGCCACTGATGCAGGGAGACTGACAAAAATACGTAATGCAATTGTGATATTAGGAAATACAGTCGACAGGTCAAGATTGAATATTTCTTGAAGCAGTTCTTTTGGCTTGCAGTCCAATTTAAAGTTGGTGGAATGTATACATTTCAGGAACACAATCTTGTCACAGAGATCTCTTGAAATTTCATTGTTGCACCTTTGTTGAAATTGTTCAGCTGCTGAATATAGATTTTCATTACTTAGTTGCCTGAACTCCCAAAGGAATCCAAAAAGAGTACAGATTTGTCACAGTGAATCAAATTGACGTGTAAGACCAGATTTGATGGATTCAATAATAACAAATAAACTATTGACTCGATAGGGCATTTCTGCATCATATTGAGATGTTAGGCTGCGATTGGTGGAAAACTCAGATGAAATTTTAATACCCTATGCTACTGATTTGGCCTCAGAAAGAATTGCATCCCATTCATCATGAATCTTTTGAATATCTTTAAGAAGTCATTCAGTGTTACCCCTCTCAATATCTAATGTAACATTGCATGCTTCAATTACAAGATTAGTTTCATGGATGATTTTTAGCAGCTTCATCCACATGGACAACATTAAAATGTATTCAAATTTGGATGTATACTTTTAGGTTTTTTCGAAAATGCAAGCAGTCTAGATGCAGTTATTTTGAAGAAAAAAAAAAAAACCCTTTTCCAAAAGAATGCTGTAAATCTCATTTATTCAGGAAGAAGGTTTCTTTCGAAAAAGAGGATTTTTTTTTGAAAGAACCGTGTCTAGACTGCTTGCTTTTTCAAAAAAAAAAAAACTTTTGAAAAAGCAATCAGAAGAAGATATACAAATTCGCACCGAATTTGCATATCTTTTTTTTTTGAAAGAAAAACTTAGTCTAGATGCACCCAAGTGAAGAAGAGCTGTTCTTAAGCACAATTATAGAGGTCACTGGAAACTCAAAAGGGCTAATTAAAATGTGCTGTGCATGTGTTACATACAAGGTAGGCATTGAGGCATATGTAAATGTGATAACAGAAACTGAAATAAAGAGTAGGTAAGGAGCACATGAAAGTGGAAGTATCAAAAGTGTCTGTGAAAAGGAGGAACAATTCTGGCATAGTCTAACATAGTGAATGCCAGTGAAAATGAGGTAAGATCAGAGACTAAAAAAGGGAAAGAACAAACTTAGAAATCCCTTAGACCAGTTAGGTGTCACCAGGGTCTCATAAAATATATTGTCAGGCCTGATCCCCACTCTGGCACTCTGAGTGCAGAAGGTGGGAGCCCACAAGAGACCTTAAAAAAAAAAATCCCTTGCCTCTACAGGCTCTGCTTACAAAAACTCCCGAGAGTCACAGATTCACTGACTTTGGGGGGAGGGGAGCTGCCACCATCAGGTTATTTATCCCTAAAAATGGGGGAGACACACTTGAACTCTCCCCTAAGGGTACCCCCAAGATCTTTTACCATGAGAGAGCTTGAAAAATAAAAGAGAAAAACAAACTGCAGTCTTTGGTAGCTGACCTCTTAATCTGAGGCATGCAGACAGACACAGAGGATATGTCTAGACTACATGGCTCCGTTGACGGAGCCATGTAAACTAGTTTACCCGACATAGTCAATGAAACGAGGTTTATAGGAGCAGTCGACAAAGGCTTCCCTTGTCGACCGATCCGTGTCTAGACTGCGCTGTGCCGGATCAGCTGATTGTCAGCACAGCGCGGCGGCCATTTTTATTTTAATGAAGCGGGGATTATTTAAATCCCCGCTTCATTGACTATGTCGGGTAAACTAGTTTACATGGCTCCGTTGACGGAGCCATGTAGTCTAGACATACCCAGACAGACCTGCTGTTACCTTCCAGGACACACAAATCAGATAATTACCTTTAAGAAAGTGATTTTTATTACAAAACAAAAGATACATTTGATAAAGAATACTTGATTGTTAGGTGTTACAGAACAACTAAGGAAAACAAATTAAAACAGAGAAAATCTCTGGGACCAGTTCTTAGATGGTGAATGGGGGAGGGAAGGCATATATTCACATAGAGCAGTTCAAACCAAACCACAAAATAAAGAAAAATACCCTGGTCATGACTAGATTCACTTTTTCCCTTTATTTACTCATGATTCTGGGTTCAGTCCACTTTCATACCCCGAATTCTTTGGAGGTATGGAAGCCCTGCCTGTGTTTAAATCATTCTGTCTCTCTCAACTCCTGGTTTAACTCTCCCACACAAAGAAAGCAGGCAAGGTATCTTATACAATTCAAATTTCAGCACTCTATCCCCATTGGTTCGTCTGGCTCGCTGCCAACAACCTAGCTAGCTACCTGAATTTAACCCCGTAGTCACTGGGTGCTGGCCAGGATTCCTCCTATCCGTCACATATATCCTAGAATATTTAAGGAGCTGACAGAAGAGATATCTGAGCCATTAGCGATTATCTTTGAAAAGTCGTGGAAGACGGGAGAGATTCCAGAGCACTGGAAAAAGGGCAAATAGAGTGTCCATCTATAATAAAGGGAAATAAGGATAATCAGAGGAAGTACAGACCAGTCAGCTTAACTTCAGTACCTGGAAAGATAATGGAGCAAATAATTAAGCAATCAGTTTGCAAACACCTAGAAGATAATAAGGTGATAAGTAATCGTCAGCATGGATTTGTCAGAAACAAATCCTGTCAAACCAACCTGATGGCTTTCTTTCATGAGGGGTGGGTATTGTAAGCATGGGGAGTCCCTGCTTTCCCAACAGACTGATGTGTCCCTACTGATGCTTCACCTCCAGGCTGCCTCCTACCTGCAGTTCCCATGCCAAAGGCTGGGGCGGGAAGGCTCGAGGCTGTAGTACAACCCCAGGCTATGCCATGCTGCCTGGCCTCCTTGCACCAGGGCTACTATGGCCTTGAACTGGGGCTGTGGTCACCTTGGCCTAGAAGCTCTGCAGAGGTGGGGGCATTCCAGTCAGGGGTTGGGCTGGATGGCTCAACCTGGCTGAGGTTGTGCTGCCTGGCCTCTCTGGCACACCGTGGGTATGGGGGCTAGGGCTTTGCTACCCGGCCACCTGGCTCTCCAAGGCTAGGGAAACTGGGGGTCCTAGCTGAGGGGACTGCAGGTGCTAGCTCTGGAGCTGGGGTTCAGTGGGCATGGACGGGGTGGGGCTTCAGACTGAAAGGGCAGGGCTGAAAGGCTAGCCTCCCTGAGCCAGAGGTTCACCCACCACCCATGCTTTCTGTGACAGGATAACAAGCCTTCTGGATACCAGGGAGTGGCAGATGACTAATAGGATTTGTGATACTGTCTCGCACGGCCTCCACATAGGGAAATGCAATTTAGATGACTAACCTCTCAAGGTCCCTTCTTGGCTGATGATTCAATGATAGAAGAATTAAAACAATAAAACGAATCTGTGGTGGTACTCAGAGATAAGCCAAGTCTTGGGCCTATGCATGTGTGAGAAGCTTGGTTTTGTTAAGAAGAAGATACAAAGATAGAGACACAAAGAGATTACACCAGCACGAAGTATGAAAGAATTAATAGCATCATATGAGCAGTTATTCACAGTAAGGGGTGTCTCCCATTGACATACAAGATAGGCTAAGAAAAGATGCAGAACCTGTGGTATACGGTACACAAAAAGTTCCACAAGCCTTAAGAAAGAGGTCAGAAAAGCTGCAAAACATGGCAGCAAATGGTATCATTCCAAGAATAGAAAAAACAATGGATTGGGTTCATGCCTTAATAATTGCAGAGAAAAAAAGGCAGCTATTTATTGGCCCTAAGGAACTGAACAAAACATAAAAGGAGAAGACTTTCATTTGTCCACAAGTATTGAACTATTGTCTGAGATGACAGGAGCTAAATTCTTCAGCAAATGAAATGCCTCAAAAGGATTTTGGCAGCTCCCTTTAGACAGTGAGAGCTCCAAAATCTGTGCTTTCCATGCATATTTTAGCAGATACTGCTTCCTCATACTGCCTTTCCAAATATGTTAAGTTACAGAAGCATTTCACTGTATAGTAAGCCAGATGATAGAGGATCTAGCAGGCATGAAAGTATGCACTGCCGACATAATAATGTGGAACTACACTGCCACCGAACATCAGGAGAGACAGTACCAGAAATTATGACAGCTTATAACCTTAAGCTATAAGGTCAAACAGCAGACATATCAGACTTGCAGTGAGGCTGACCTTTAAAGGAATCTTGCCTGATGAATCAAAAGATCCAGGCAGTACTGAAATGCCAAGACCTGGAGATAGAAAGGGAATTTAAAGGCAGCTGGACATGTTATGTGGCATTACATCAGCAAGTTCCTTCTAGACTATACAGCTCCCCCAGCTCACCTAGACATCTCCTCTAGAAGGTCATGGAATAGGCTCAAGCAAAAAATACTCATTTTAATATGGCCACATGTAAAGGTATACAACTAGGAACAGAGAACATAGGTCATCCTTTCAGAATGGGGGGCCCTATCCTGGGAAGCAGTGATTCTGAAAAAGATCTGGAGGGTCATGGTGGATAATCAGCTGCACATGAGCTCCTAATGGGATGTGGTGGCCAGAAAACCCTTGAGATGCGTACACAGAGGAACCTCCAGAAGGAATAAAGAGGTTACTTTACCCCTATATTTGGCACTGGTGTAACCACCAGTGAAAGACTGTGTCCAGTTCTGGTGTCCACAATTCAAGAAGGATATTGATAAAATGGAGAGGATTCAGAGAAAAGCCACAAAAATGATTAAAGGATTAGGAAAACTGCCATAATCATGGCAGACTAAAAGACCTCAATCTATTAGGTTAACAAAGAGAAGGTTAAGGGATGACTTGATTACAATGGATAAGTATTTACAAGGGGAACAAATATTTAATAACCGGCTGTTCAGTCTAGTGGAGAAAAGTATAAAATGATCCAATGGTTGGAAGTTGAAGCTAGATAAATTCAGACTAGAAATAAAGCATACATTTTGACAGTGAGGGTAATTAACCATTGGAACAATTTATCAATTTATAAGCACAAAAAGGAAGCTTACAAAAAAGTGGAAACTTGGACAAATGACCAGGGAGGGGTTTAAATGTGTAGCTTGAGAATGCCGGGGGGGGTTATCAGGAAGGCGAAAGCGCAAATGGAATTGCGACTGGCTAAGGATGCGAAGGATAACAAGAAAGGTTTCTACAGGCATGTTAACAAAAAGAAGGTGATCAGAGAGGGTGTGCGGCCCCTACTGGATGAAGGAGGTAACCTAGTGACAGATGATGTGGGGAAAGCTGAAGTACTCAATGCTTTCTTTGCCTCTGTATTCACGGACAAAGTCGGCTCCTGGACTTCTGCGCTAAGTGACGCAAGATGGGATGAAGATGGACAGCCCGTGGTGGGTAAAGAACAGGTTAGGAACTATTTAGAAAAGCTAAATGTACACAAATCCATGGGTCAGGACTTAATGCATCCGAGGGTACTGAGGGAGTTGGCAAATGTCATTGAGGAGCCTTTGGCCATTATCTTTGAAAAATCGTGGAGATCGGGAGAAATCCCGGATGATTGGAAAAAGGCAAATGTAGTGCCCATCTTCAAAAAAGGGAAGACGGACGATCCAGGGAACTATAGGCCGTTCAGTCTTACCTCGGTTCCTGGAAAAATCATGGAAGGGATCCTTAAGGAATCCATTTTGAGGCAGTTGGAAGAGAGGAAAGTGATTAGGAATAGTCAGCATGGATTCACAAAGGGAAAGTCGTGCCTGACTAATCTGATTACCTTCTATGATGAGGTAACTGGCTCTGTGGACGTGGGAAAATCAGTGGATGTGATATACCTTGACTTTAGCAAGGCTTTTGATACGGTCTCCCACAATATTCTTGCCAGCAAGTTAAGGGAGTATGGATTGGATAAATGGTCTGTAAGATGGATTGAAAGCTGGCTAGAAGGCCGGGCCCAGCGGGTAGTGATCAACGGCTCGATGTCAGGATGGCGGTCGGTTTCTAGCGGAGTGCCCCAAGGTTCGGTTCTAGGACCGGTTTTGTTCAATATCTTTATTAATGACCTGGATGAGGGGATGGATTGCACCCTCAGCAAGTTTGCGGATGACACTAAGCTAGGGGGAGAGGTAGATACGCTTGAGGGCAGAGATAGGGTCCAGAGTGACTTAGACAAATTGGAGGATTGGGCCACAAGAAATCTGATGAAATTCAACAAGGACAAGTGCAGAGTCCTGCACTTGGGACGGAAGAATCCCAAGCATAATTACAAGCTGGGGACCAACCAGTTAGGTAGTAGTTCTGCAGAAAAGGACCTGGGGTTACAGTGGATGAGAAGCTGGATATGAGTCAACAGTGTGCCCTTGTAGCCAAGAAGGCTAATGGCATATTAGGTTGCATTAAGAGGAGCATTGCCAGCAGATCCAGAGATGTCATTATTCTCCTTTATTCAGCTCTGGTGGGGCCACATCTGGAGTATTGTGTCCAGTTCTGGGCCCCCCACTTCAAAAAGGATGTGGAGGCATTGGAGAGGGTCCAGCGGAGGGCAACGGAAATGATTAGGGGGCTGGAGCATATGACTTATGAGGAGAGGCTGAGGGAGTTGGGTCTGTTTAGTCTGCAGAAGCGAAGAGTGAGGGGGGATTTGATAGCAGCCTTCAACTTCCTGAAGGGAGGTTCCAAAGAGGATGGAGAGAGGCTGTTCTCAGTGGTGACAGATGGCAGAACAAGGAGCAATGGTCTCAAGTTGTGGTGGGAGAGGTCCAGGTTGGATATTAGGAAAAACTATTTCACTAGGAGGGTAGTGAAGCACTGGAATGGCTTACCTAGGGAAGTAGTGGAGTCTCCATCCCTAGAGGTGTTTAAGTCTCGGCTTGACCAAGCCCTGGCTGGGTTGATTTAGTTGGGATTGGTCCTGCCTAGAGCAGGGGGCTGGGCTTGATGACCTTCTGAGGTCTCTTCCAGCTCTATGATTCTATGATTCATATGGATGGACAAAAATTCATGATTTTCTCTATATTGTAGCTTCAGATCAGAAACTGATGACAAACCAGATTGCATGCACAGGGCTGGCCTTACCATGAGGCAAACTGAGGCGGCCGCCTCAGGTGCCAGACTGTGGGGGGGCGCCACTAGGACCCAGAGTGTAGAAAATTGTGTCTGCTTCTGGTGCATATGTAGTCTCTCTGCAGTACCATGAGAGGAGTAGAACAGGAAGAAGGCAGAATTGAGACCTTTCAAAGTTTTGGCCCAAGCGACGGGGCATGGGGGCGTCATTTGAGCTCCCCGCCTCAGGTGCCAAAATGTTGTGGGCCGGCCCTGTGCATGCAGTACACAAAAAGGGTTTTGGAGAAATACCACATGGATATAATGACAACTTTTGAAAATACGGTAATATGATGATTCCTGCTGTAGGATGGTTCCACACTGGATGTCGCTTAGTAATGTCTCTTGGTAATGGGCCAACATACTCTCAAGAGCGCCATCTTCAGCGCTCAGCCTGATTATCTGAAACAATTACTAACCTTGCATATTAAAGTGTCATGCTGTATCTCCAAGTATGTGGGATGAATTGGAGATGGAAACAGCCAAAGACAAGATGCAATGATACAAGCAATAAGTAAAGGAGTAAAATATTATCACTGCTCAACTGCTTATTCCCATTATTAAAAGGAACTTTCAGTGATCTCAGGAGTGCTCTGTAAGGGGATACAAAGTGAGATTCCCACAATGATGCGAAGGAAAAGACAGGAAGGAATACACCAAGGGGATTGATCTATCAAAAAGAAGAGCTAGAGAAGTTGTATTCTGGCCACAGCTGAATAGAGACATCAAAAATAAAAATGGCAAGCCAGTGTGGAACATGTCAGAAATATAGAGAGTCCCATCAGGAAGAAATGAAGGTTACGTATCTATATCGAGAATTCTTTGCAATGGCTGAAGGTAAGGCTATCCAGGGGTGGAGCCCCCTTGCCATCTCAGTTCCTTCCTCTGCAATGCCAGACACACTATAAGGACACACGGGGGAAGGAGGGTGGGTGAATACGTAGAGCCGAAGAGCTCCGTTACAGGTACGGAACCTTCACTTCTTTTCTGACTGGTTATGCGTATTCCCACTTAGATGACATATTGACAAGCAGTGCTGTGACTAATTTGGGGAGAGGGACACAGTTCCAGCTGAATCAAGGCAGAAGCACTGCCTTGCCAAACCTGGTATCCATGCTGGAAGCCAAATCCAGACCATAGTGCTTGGTGAAGGTGTGTACTAACATCCAGGTTGCAGCTCTACTGATCTCAGGAACTGGCACCTGCCTCAGAAAAGCAAAGGAAGTCACCACAGACCTAGTGGAATGTGGCCAAATAGAAGCAAGCAGAGGATTTTTTGGTGGTGTGTAACAGGAACTAGTCCAAGAAGAAACCATATGCCCTATCTTGTTCTTGGCACGCAAAACAGTCTAGACATTTCACAAAAGCTTTTAGTGAGAGCCCTTCTGGCATCCAATTTATGGAGGACAGATTCATTTTCATTAGAATGTGGCTTAGGGGGAAAATGTAAATTAATAGGCTGATTAATGTGAAAGACAAACACCACTTTTGGTGAGAGCCAATGATCTGGTTTAAGGACTACCTTATCGTTATGAATAGGAGTGAAAGGTGGAACAGCCAGGAGTACATTCAATTCACTCACTCTCCCAGCTAATATAATGGCAATAACTGAAGGCCATTTGCACAGATAAATGATTAAATGAACACACAGCTGATGGTCATGGAGCGATCACCAAAATGGTTAACACACAAGACTAGGTCCCAAGTAGATACAGGGTCTCAAACAGAAGGTACATATTCAATAAACTTTTCATAAGCTTTTTTAACTGTAACATGAACAAACAGCCATCTATGTCACAAAGTATGGCATGAAGAGATGGCTGTCAAATGGACCTTTAACAATGAATTAAATAACCTTTATTAGTTTTAAATATATTAAGCATTCCAGAACAGAAAGAATGGACACAGATAATGGAGAAATTAGACTTGCTTCCATGCCTGAAATTTGGACCACTTTAGTCAGTAGTAGTTTCTAATGGACTGTTTTCTAGAGTTAACCAGTATGTCTTGCACAGGTGAGGAACATGCCTGTTTAAGTGCAGAGAGTCAAAGTCTGATCAGCCACATTATCAGGTGAAAGGACTGAGGGTCTAGGTCAAAGATCTTGCCCCCATCTTGGGACAGAAGATCTGAAGACAGAGGAAGGCACATAAACACTCTTCTGGACAGCTGAAGGTCATCTGTCAGCCATTAATGATGTGGCCAAATCGGGGCAATGAGTATCATCCTTGCTCCTTCCTGATGCATCTTCCTCATTATCTTCTACATAAAGGAAAAAAAGGAGGAATGGTGAACATCAGACCCTTTCCTCAGCACAGCAGGAAAGCAGCTGACAAACAGACAGCCCCTGCCTGCTCTCACACAGAAGCAATGGAACTTGCTGTTGAATCTCATCATGAACAGATCCACAACTGGTCAGCTCCATCTGGAAAAAATGGTCTGAACCAAACGATCCTCCAGGGAGTGCCTGTGCAACAGAGAGCTTTCCCTGCCAAGGTGATCTACAACCATATGGTTTTCCCCTGCCAGATGTACTGCTACAAACTAAATCTTGTGGCAGATATAACAGTCACACAGATGTATTGCCTCTGCATACAAGAAAGTGGAGGGGGCACCTTCCCGCTTGTTGATATATTGTGGACAAATTGTGTGCTACTAACTACACTGCCTTCCCTTCACAAGTGGGAGGAACAATTTGAGTAGCAAGTGGGCATGTCTCAGTTCCAGTATGCTGATGTGCAATATTTTTGCCCTGAGAAGACCAGTGCCCATAGCTGTTAAATGATTCACATGTGCCCCCTCCCACATCTGTTTATTGACCCATCCAAAGTCACCACCCAGGATGGCCCCAGAAGACTGAACTGCACACCTTTATGAACATTCATTCTGCTTCTCCACCAGGCTAAAGAGGCTATGATGTTTTGAGGCATGGAGAGCCGATGCCTCTGATCCGAGGCAGATGAAGACTATCCTGAATTGGCCTGTAGACCTGGGAAATCCAGTGCTGCATAGGTCTCAGTCTCAGATGGGCAGAGTCATGTCTGTTGTGGCTACAATAAGCCTTATCAGACCATGGAAGAACCTAACCCTCTCTGTATGGGACAACTTTACATCTTTAACAAGCATTGTTTCATTCAGTGAAACCAGTCTTCTGGCAGAAAGGCTCTTTGTACTACTGAGTCCAATAATGGCACCTACTAAAGGCAATATTTGTATCGGAGCGAAAATTGACTTCAGAAGGTTCAGAAAAATGTCAAGGTCTGAGAAAAGGCTCAACAGGTCTTTATGCACACTGGCCTTCAGGCGTCAAGTAAGGGTAAACAAGAATATACTACTTCCTCAGTTATGCTGCTACTGTAGAGAGGCTCTCACAAATCCTGGGTGCTCTGGAAAGGCCAAATGGGAGTGCCCTGTACTGGAAATGATGCCCAATTACCATGAATCAAAGGTACTTTTGATGTTTTTGACTAATTACAGTACAGAAATAAGCAACTTTTAGGTGAAAAGTCATGAACCAATCCAGAACCAACAGGAACGGGATTCTGGAGGCCAGGGTCACTATGTGGAAACAAAACTTCTTGATGTACTTGTTTAATTCTCTCAGCCTAATATCAGCCACCACCTCCACACCAATTTTTCTTTTGCACTAGAAAACATCGGGAGTAAAAACATTGAACCCCTCACTAAAGTTGGAACTTCCATGACTACTCCCATCAGAAGCAATTTCTCTACTTGTGTCAGAGGAAAAGAGACCAGTAGGGGGAATCAAATGGAGGCAATCTTTTGGATTTTATGGCACAGCCCTTTCCCACAATCTCTAAGACCTATTAATGAGATGTAATCTGCCTCCATGTGTTGAAGAAATGGACTAGCCTGTCTCCAAAGGAAAGGGTAGAAAGGTTTTGGTTGTCTGGATCCAGACATGTGATTGTCTTGTCAAAACTGAGGCTTGGTGTTTTGGAATGAGAATGACAAGAACATGATCTATTAGGGTTTGAACCCCTCTTTGACAGGCCTCCTCCTGCAATAACTCTGAGGTGGCAGGTTGTTGATATTATTGATGTCTTTGACAGGAAGAGAAGTGGGACATTGAATGCTAGAGGTAGTGTTACTCCTGATACCCTGAAGAGGAGGAGGAGGGTCTCCTTCGAGTAGAAGGGAGCAGCCCCAGAGAAAGGGCTGTTGATGATATCTTCTTGATTTTTTTTAAGAATCCATCAGTTTAATTCACTAGAAAAAGCCTCCCCTTTAAAGTGAAGATAGTTAGCAAGTTTAACTGAAGCCATGTATGACACCTCTGGATGGTCACCAGTGTTCTGGAAGCAGAATCCAAAGCATCCAAAGGAGGCCCTGAAGAAATGGTTAGCTACTTTCTAACCCTCCAGTAGATGAAGTTGGCCAACTTTTTCCTATTAATGGGTAACTCTTCAAGGCAGGATGACATTATTTCCTATAGATGGAACTGATAACAGGCCATGACTACCCAATAATTTGATACCCCAATATTGAGGGATGAGAAGAACAACACCTTTTTCCCCAAGAAAGACTGAAAAAAGAAAAGAAGTGGAGGAGGTTATCTGTAAGACAGACCTATAAACCCTTACAAAGAGGGACAATGGCTGCAACATTTGGGACTATTTCACGCTTTAATCCACAACACCAAAATTGGGAAGGATACTGAAAAACACTATCTTATTTTTCCAGTGTTAATGATATTACAGATGAAGGTCAGAAGAACGCTATTATACACAGCAGTGTAGAGGCCAAGACTTACCGTTCAATGAGAAACCTGTTAACCCCTGAAAAGTCAGGCGACAAAACTTCTAATGACCTAATGAATGTGTTAAAACCACAATTCTACTATTCCACTGATGTTTTAACCCAACATCAGTGGAATAGTAGAATGATTTAAATTTAACTCTGGGGCAAGGAAATCTTGGGAGACAGTAGGAGGATTTGTGGCAGAACTGAGGAAGTTCTCTCACGGTCATAATTATGGTGTGACTCTGATACAAATGCTAAGAGACAGATTAAAGTGTGGCATTTATGATGATAAAATGCAAAGAAAATTACTGTCTGAGCCACAATTAACATTTGAAACAGCCCTGAAATTAGCCGAGGCTATGAAATTTGCAAATACAAACGTAAGGGATTTACAGACACAGGAGTTGGAGGAGTTGAAAACACCATGAAGCAAACACAAGATATTGTGCACCGTGAAGCAAACACAAGATATTATGCACGAAACACCATGAAGCAAACACAAGGCAAGCTGGGAAACAGATCCAGTCCACTAGCAGAATGTGCTATAGGGATGTAATCACACCTCAGTGTTCTGCAGTTTTAAAGATTGAAAACATCACTTTTGCAAATTGGGCATATTCAAAGAGTGAATTGAAACAAAACCAAGAAAACAGGTACACAAAAGCATGATACAAGGCCACAACCATGGACTTGAGGAGGACAATAAAAAAAGGAAGAGAAGGAGGTAGCTTATGTTATCTGTAGAGCAACTCAACTCCTTCACTGAGAAGATAACTGATTTTTTCAAAGGAAATGCAGTAAATCTAATCTATATAGATTTGTGTAAGGCATCTGATACAGTTCCACATGGGAAAATATTAATTAAATTGGAGAAGATAAGAATTGAAAGTTGGATAAGAAACTGGTTAAACTAGTCCTACTGAAAAGTGAACTGTCAGGCTGGAGGAAGGTTACTAATGGAGTTCCTCAGGAATTGGTCTTGGGACCAATCTTATTTAACATTTTTGCCAATATGGAAGAGGACCGGGATCATACAATAATATCTGGACAACCTTGAAAATGGGAGTAATAGAAATGGGATGAAAGGTAATAGTGCAAAGTGCATGGTCATGCATTTAGGTTCTAACAACAAGAATATTTGCTCTGAGCTGGGGACTGATCAGTTGGAAATTGCAGAGGAGGAGAAAGATCTGGGTGTATTGGTTAATCACAGGCTGACTATGAGCCACCAATGTGATGTGGCTATGCAAAAGGATGCATCAGGAGAGGGATTCCCAGTAGAGAGAAGGAAGTACCATTGTACAAGATACTGGGGAGATCTCACCTGGAATACTGTGTGCAATTCTAGTCTCCCATGTTTAAGAAAGATGAATTCAAAATGGAACAGGTGCAGAGAAGGGCTCCTAGGATGATCCAAAGAATGGAAAACCTACCTTATGAGAGGAGACTCAAAGAGCTTAGCTTGTTTAGCCTAATCAAAAGAAACCTGAGGGGAAATTTGATTGCTCTTTGTAAATACATCAGAGGGATAAATACCAGGGAAGGAGAGGGGTTATTTAAATTAAGCACCAGTGTGGACACAAGAACAAATGGATATAGACTGGCCATCAATAAGTTGAGACTTGAAATTAGATGAAGGTTTTTAACCATCAGAGGAGTTTAGTTCTGGAGAAGCCTTCCAAGGGGAGCAGTGGGAGCAAAAAACTGACTGACGTCAAGAACGAGCTTGCTTCATTTATGGAGGGGGATACTTTGATAAGTCTGCTGCAATGGCTGTGACTGCTGGCAGCAAATATCTCCAACAACCAGTAATGCTGTCACTAGTTGGGAGGGCTCTGAGTCACTACAGAGAGTTCTTTCCCAGGTGTCTGGCTGGTGGGTCTTGCCCACATGCTCAGGATCTAACTGTTCAACATATTTGTGGTCAGGAAGGATTTTTTGCCCGGGTCAGACTCATGGATCCTGGAGGGTTTCTCCTTCCTCTGCAGCATGGCCCACAAGTCACTTGCAGGTTTAAACTAGTATACATGGTGGGTTGTCTATAATTTGAAGTCTTCAAATCACAATTTGAGGACTACAGTAACTCAGACAGCAGGGAGGGGTCTATCACAGGAGTGCGTGGGTGAGGGTCTGTGTCCTGCAATGTGCAGGAAGGTCAGACTAAATGACCAAGATAGTCCCTTTTGTCTCTTCACGATAGTTCCTTCATGGTAGTCCTTTCTGAAGAGATGTTAATAGGAAGCAAACTAAGGTTAAGGTTATACCTTATGCATCCATACTTACTGGCAAAACAACAGGGGGGGAAAACAGGAATAAAAGCATCAACATGACAAACATGCCACAGAATATAGTTTTATTACTGAAGATGCTGATACTACTAATAAAAATTGTCCTGGCCCCAACTGGATGCCAGCAGTCATTCAAGATATGACAGGCCCAGTCTCCTGCACAGTAATTCTGGAGAATGGTAAAGGTGTGCTCTGACATGTGAATAAGCTGAGCAAATAAGGATAGTGGGTAACTCTGGAAGCATGAGTACAGCAACAATGGAGTTGCACCTAATTAGGCTGATCCTAAGTTTCTGGCAGTCTGGAGGGGCAGTTGCCAGGCACACTATTCAGACAGGCCTCCTGGACGGAATGTTGAAGTTCCCACATCACTGAACAAGTTTGAACCAAAAGTTGACCAACGCAAAACTGATGACAGAAGTACCTGATGCAGAGGTTGCATTGAGACCTCCTGCATGGGGGAAATGGCCGTCTACCTATTTAAAAAGATGATGCAGTGTAGCAGGGATGGAATGCTTGTTTTATTGATTTATTATCACTATTATTGTTTGCAATTTGAAATGCTTTATTGTGTGTTTCAGTAAGTTGTGTATTCCATATTTAAAGGGCGGGGGAAGGTTACAATGTGTATAATAAACAAGACACTAGGAGGAAAAGCAGGTAGCTAAGCAAGGAAATTTGGCTGTTCCAGGGTAGTGTGGGGTGTTATTGGCAAGTGTGGAGAGTGGCAATGTGTGGTGCTATTGCCACATTATATGCTTGTTGCCTGAATAAAAATAACACTCTAAGAAGTTGGAAAATGTTGTTTACACTACAGGAGATATTATCTGGTGCCACTGTGTGCAGTGTCACTGCATCCAAATGGATTGGATCCTAGTATCTTTGGGCTCTTACATTCCTATGTTTCTTTTCTCTTGGTACAGCAGCCATTGGCCATTGTTCAGGGGCACCACTTGCATTCATCTTCTGGGACCTGGAGGAAGCAGTTAGAACTGACCTTTGTCTTTCAGTGGCAAGAATGATGTCTGGAGTAGATCACTGTGAGGCACGAGGTATGGCACTGATGATGGCTGCACTGGTTCTCAGCCTTTCTTCTGGAAGTGGAGCAGTGAGATCCAGCCATGTGGCTTGGCTCAGGAACATATTGCCTTGCGGATCTGACTGAGGAAAGATGCAGGAACCATGTCCAGCCCAGATTGGGGCTGTTGCCTCTTGTAACCCTGCAGTTACAGGGTTAAGGAACCAGTGGAGGCTATAAGAGCCAAGGCTAACTTTTTAGATCTTGGAACCAAAGTCTGAATGGAGGCTTGAGCAAAAGGCCCTGCAGATGAGTTTCCCTATCCTTGCAGGCTCCGTGAGGGTAAGGTGGGTGAAGGTCTGACAGATGGAACACCCAGGCTATGTCTAAACTATATTCCTCTTCCGAAAGAGGAATGTAAATGAGCCCGATCAAAAATTCAAATGAACTGCGGATTTACAAATCTTGTGCTTCATTTGCATAATCGCACGAGAGTGCTTTTTCAAAAAAGAAACCGCAGTCTAGACAGGGTTCTTTCGAATAAAAAACCCTTTTTCGAAAGAACCCATACTCCTCATTTTTTCAGGAGTACAGGTTCTCTTGAAAAAGGTTTCCCAAAAGAACCCATCTAGACTGCTGTTTCTTTTTCGAAAAACCCTTTTTCGAAAAAGCGCTTGCACACAATTATGCAAATGAAGCGCGAGATTTGTAAATCCACACTTCATTTGAATTTTCTATCTGGCTCATTTACATTCCTCTTTCGGAAGAGGAATGTGGTTTAGATGTGCCCCCAGAGAGTAGGTGGCCTTCTTCCAGACACTCCAGGAAGCGCATTGATTGTCTGGGCATTAGTGTTTGTATAGTTAGTCACTGAGCAGTTTTGTCATTTCCCTGGTTCTGAGGTATGGTGGAACTGAACAAGCCAGAGTAGCACTTCCTGCCCAGCGGTCTTGCAGCATAGTTGATTGGAAAAAGGGTGACTGAGACATGTCAGGATTGTGCAATTTTAACGGCCTTTCAGTCACTTATTATATGTGTTATCACTGGTTAGTGTTTTAACGCAGCAAGGAAAATGTGAGAGGGATCTAAAAAAGGGAACGAGCGCTGTGCAGTAAGACGGGATGCTGACAGGGGGAGGCAATGGGGGCAACTGCCCCGGGGCCCGGCAATTCAAAGGGGCGCAGGGCTTCCAGTTGCTGCCACTGCTATTGTGGTAGCAGCAGTGGCCGAAGCGCTGGGCCCTTTAAATCACTGTTGGAGCCCCATGCAGTGTGTTCCAGGCAGTGCTGAGGGCTGCCTGAGGGAGCCACAGCACACTCCAAATTGTGCTGACGGCTGCTTGGGGGAGGCTAGCTCCAGCTCTGTCCCTTCCCTTCCACCTGAGGCCCTGCCCCTTCCAGGAGCAGGGAGCCCACCATCCTGCCTTGCCCAGGGGCCTGGTGAGTCTGTCAGCCCCACTGCAATAAGTCTTCCATGACCTGTGGAGATGCCCCACATCCTCTACATGGCATACAGTCTTTGATTTCTATGGCACACTTCTTGCTGATGGCAGCAAGGACAGGGCAGTTGCTGGCTCCTGATACACAGAGGAACAATGTTTAGGACTTCATTTCTATATATTGTTTCTGTTCCTAACAAAAGGTTCATCTTGACACTGGTCTGCTCACTGAGGGATCTTTTGGCTTTTCCCTCACTAAGTCTTGAGTTCGTACACAAAATTAACCCTGTAGCATGGTGTAGCATCAGTGTATAGCTGCACTATAAGGGTTTTCTCTTCAAAGTGGAACTGAACTTCCTTCTGCCCCTCTCCATCTCTATGACTCTCTTGGCTGGTGGAGGTTAGATGTTCTATTGTACTTTTTTAAAAGCACCGGGAATAATCTCCAGTATTTTGACTAACATTGCCTCTCTTGGTTAACTAGTTTCCAGTCATTGAACATGTATCTGAGCTTTTGCTCAGTTTACAACATTGTTTTCTTATAGTTTCAATGCACTATATGTATCTAACTTCTTGTTTTGTGTAAGTACTTTGAGATACAGCATGAATATGACAGGCAGTATATAAACCTAAGTCCCGTTCCATGCACTCTCATTTTCTTCATAAATTCACTTATAAAGGGAATTCGGAGACTGAGAAAAATATTCTGGAAAATTCCATAGAATCATAGGGCTAGAAGAGACCTCAGGAGGTCATCGAGTCTAGTCCCCTGCCTGAGGCAGGACCAATCCCAACTACTGTAAAATCTCGAATACAATGCGCACCTATGTATAATGCGCACCTGCCTTTTAAACATCAGAATTCTTGAATAAACTAAACTCTTATATATAATGCGCACCCCCATTATACTCACGATTTTACGGTATATATAGGAAGGAAGGGGCTCCCACCTGCCGTGGGGCTCCCTGCCCAGCTGAGCTCATGCCTGCTGCGGGGCCCCCTGCCCAGCTGCCCACGCTGAGACCGGGCAGACAGCGAGCCAGGGCTATGCAGCCTAGCGGCGCCACCGGCTCCTCGCTTTGCCTGCCGCGGGGTCCTCCTGCCCAGCTGAAGTCACGCCTGCCGCATGGTCCCCCTGCCCAGCTTAGCTCGCGCCAGCTGTGGTGGCCCCCGGCACAGCCTGAAGGAGCACCGGGCAGGCAGCGAGCCAGGGCGCTGCAGCCTGGCAGTGCAGCCAGCTCCTCGCCTTGTCCAGGAGCCTGGTGGGGCTGCGGCCCTGCGCCGCACTGCCGCAGGAAAGTTTCTGTGCGGAGGGGAGGGGGAGTTTAAAACTTTTAAAAATAGCTCTTATGTATAATGCGCACCCCGGCTTTGACCCTAAAAAACCGGGGGGAAAAGTGCGCATTATACTTGAGATTTTATGGTAAATCATCCCAGCCAGGGCTTTGTCAACCTGAGACTTAAAAACCTCTAGGGATGGAGATTCTACCACCTCTCTAGGTAACCCATTCCAGTTCTTCACCACCCTCCTGCTGAAATAGTTTTTCCTAATATCCCACCTAGATCTCCCCCACTGTAACCTGAGACCATTTCACTTGTGACTAAGCCAATTTTGTACCCCACCTTTTTTGCTTGGTTTCAGATTCTGTTGCAAAAGTATTATACAGATGTTGGAAATGCAGAATTTGTGTGTAATTGTGGTTACAGTATTAACCCTATGAGCCTGATTTACAAAAGTGCTCTGTACTAGCATCCCCCTTTGAGAACAGATATGATTATACATATATACACAGACAAGTGTTTAGATAGGTTAGCTACTGTTTCTTGTACTTCTAAGAAGTTATTTCAAACTGCTTAAAATACAGACAGCCAGATTTTCAGCTTATGTAAGTGAAGCTATCCCAGTTTACACAAGCTGATGATTTGATCCATAGAGTGTCCAATCTTTCTCTTCTAATAAATGAAAACTGCTAGAGAGATAACACAATGTAGTATATATTAGATGTAAATTATTTCCCAGCTTAGTCAAATGAGGGTCAGAAACCACCTTCCCATCCTTGTCAGAGGGCCTTCTCCTCTTTGACTAAGTCTGCTACTTTTCACTTTCAGTGAGAGCTGATGTGATATAGGCACAGACAACAGGCAAACAGATCTCAGATACTAGGGCATTCCAGACACTTAACTAGACACAGTCACATGCCCAGCGACACATGCTTGCACACACGTGCTCTCAGACAGGCAGAAGAGTAAATGCTAACCACAGTGCCTCCAAGTTGAGAACACATGTCTGGGCATACAGTGTAGAGGTTATTATAACTCTGGACAGCAAACCTCAAAGGCATTCAAAGAATCACCACCACAACATTTTACAGAATATTATTACAACTGTCACCAGCAGCTCTGTCAGAAATCTGAAAATTGCAAAGGACAAAATTTAACTACTAAGAGGCAAGAGAATGTTCACACTGCATGGCAGCTAGCAGACATCTCCTATCAACTAGCAGAAAAATCAGCATTCGCCCAGCACCCTGGAGAACACAATGAAATATGCCCCCACCTCCCAAATATTGGAATGTTATTAGTATATAGCTTTCACACAGCCAAGGATCTGAAGCGAAATCCAAACAGTCCGATTACTTTGTGAAAGTTTGAATCTCTTTTGAGCTTTGTGGCTCAGACCCATCTCTACTATTATGAAAGGAAAGCATATCTGATCATGTGGTATGAAGCTTTTATTGGAAAGAGCATGTTACTAAAGAACAAACTCACAGGTGACATTAAATTATGTGGTAAGGGGGCTAAATATGTGACAGATTCCCTGTCCCCCTCATTGTCTGTGTCCTGTCCAGTTCAATTAATAGATTATTCCATGTGTTTAGTTTTATATTGCATTCAATTTATGTTGTATCACTCCAAGTTTTCATTGTGGTATCATGAGAGCATTGCAGAAGATTGCTGGGGACAGGTGACTAAGGTATAATTGAGGCTTTTGACACCACAGAAGTTGTGGGTGGTATTTTGGGTTTGGGAACGGGTTGTACCTCCTCTTTCCTTTACCCTTCTGAACAGGAAAAAGAGATGGTATTACAGCTGAAGGAGTAGGGTTTTCATTCCTTTTTCCCCACCTCAGTAACTATAGCAGCTATTGGCCCCTTACTATTCTGCCCCAATGGCTGCTACTTCATCCAGCAATGAGAAAAGAGCATATTGCCAGGAGATTTCTGCTAAAATTAATCAGCAGCAATACAGTCAAAACACTGACCATTTCATTAGATTTCAGTATGAGCAACCAAGTGATAGGAAAAGGGCAGCCCACACTTTATTCAGAACTGTTGTCTTGGGCTGGCTGCAGCCTCAGGAAGTTGTCACCACATCAGTTACGTTGTGCTGATACTGTAAAAGGCTCGAGATGACTTTTTTTAAATTTAGATTTAGGCGCACAATTATGCTGCAATCATATATATAGAAGCCCAGTGTCTGAGAGTCTGTAACGCCCGAAATGCTGGCTGTTCCCTCTGGGGGGCGCTGTTGCGTGAAATGCTGGCTGTTCCCTCTGGGGGTACTGTTGCCTGAAATGTTAGCTGTTCCCTCTGGGCAGCGCTGTTGCTGAAATGCTGGCTGTTCCCTCTTGCCAGCCCGTGCTGCATGGGGAGTGCGGGGCCCAAACGGCCGCTTGCGCCGCTTGCTCCCCCGGGGCGGCCCGGCTGAGCGGCGCAGAAGTCAGCCGAGCGCCACGGCAGGAGGCGAAGGGGGGTAGGGCGGTGACGTGCGGCGTGACAGCGGCTCCAGGCCCTGCCCCCTGGCCGTGAACGTCACCGCCCCGCCCCCCTTCGCCTCCCGCTGTGGTGCTCGGCTGACTTCTGCGCCGCTCAGCCGGGCCGCCGCGTGGGAGCAAGTATCGCAAGCGACTGTTTGGGCTCCACACCCCTCATGCAGCACGGGGAGTGCGGCGCCCAAACGCCATTTGGGCTCCACGGTCCCCTGAGTGAGAGGCAGCAGGGGGAGGAGAAGAGAAAGAGAGAGAGGCAGGAGGAGGAGGAGAGCTGAGAGAGAGAGAGGGAGACGGAGCGAGAGACCGGAGGTTCAGGAGAGAAGACAGATGTGGAGGAGAGACCTGAAAATCCTATCTTATGACGGGCTAATTGGCTAGTTTACAAATAATTTGCAATGATGTGGCCACACAACCATTTCATATGTGGTCCTGTTCACGAATGGCAAAGCCACAAGAAACTTATACAGATTGGTGCCAATGAAATTATGGTAGATCATGATGCATTCTGTTCAGGGGCCATAGTTTCTATTTCCAGAAATATATGCGGTTTTAAAGGTTTGATTGTTACTATAGTTGATACCCTTTTCCCTATACCATGAATTCCAAGGCCGATGTTGTGCATAAGCCCAGTTGTGAGCAACTGAGTTCACTGCCACCATGCTGCAGACTTAGTGATCAGTGCAGACCAGGAAAATTAGTTTGGCATCATGCCAGCTAACATTGGTCCCAGCTACATAGTGCTGAATGTGATTTATCCTGGACTAAATTTACTTAAACCATTGGTTTGCCATCATGTTCAAGCACAATTACATTTCCTTAACATGTACAGGCCAAAGAGGGAGTGAAAATATATAGCTGAAGTAAGAATTTATAAAATGAACTAAAGCAGCCTACCTGTAATAGATAGCATCACAGTTTTAAAATTTATCAGTAAAGGCTGTATATTTCCCAGGAATCCAGCATTATAAAGCGCACATTTCTCTACCTGATGGTTTGTGAGATATTAGACCTTAAACCTATTATTGATCCAGGATTGAATATTGGCTTTTGACCTGAGAATTTCCACATTTAGGGAAATACGTTTGTTCGTATTTTGATGGTTCTAGGAGGGCTGGATTGTTAGAAGTTGTCCCGGCAGACATGGATTAGCGGAAGGTGCATGGTAACTACAGCTGCAGCCAAAATGACTGCTTAAGTGCTTAATGTTAAAAACTTGCTTACGTTTTCTATTGGATCAGGGCCATGCTTCTCAGCACCTTGCAGAACCGAGCCTACAGCTAGAGTGCTTTGTGTGTCAAGCAGCAGAAAGTTGAGTGCCATCAGCAACCACTTATAACATAACTTCACTTTCTAGAGCGTGCTACTGCTGTTGCAGATTGGATTTTGTTACATTTTTCTGACCACATCCTAACTAGTGCAGTTATGTTAGAACCCTACACTCTCTCAGAACCAGAATTAGGGCCAGATTTCAAGAATTTAGCACTTTGGGTTCTAAGTTCTTTAGAAAATCTGGCCAAATCTATCACAAAGGGGGGTGCTGGCCTTTATTTAGGTTCCTGAATAAGGTTGGAGCTTTTTAGAAAATCTGCACACAGCTGCAGATAGGCTTAGAAATCTGTCCCTGAGCTTTTCGGAACATATGGCCATTCAACTCCTCCTTTCACAATCTGTCTCAACTGACCATCTATGTGACTAGCAGAAGCTTTGTAGAAGTCCTGAGGATCTCTCACCTGTATGCACCTGTATCCATGATGTACATTTAAGTAAATGGCATCACTAAATGGCCATGAGCAGGTTCGGCAGGGATGGCGTCCCTAGCTTGTTTGGTAGAAGCTGGGAATGGGTAGCCCCTTGAGTGGGACAGGAACATCATCCTTGACCATCATGTACACCAGCACAGAGCTGGTGTCACCACTGATTTCTCAGGCATGTGAGTAAGTAATGTGTTACTATCATGGAGTGCTCTTTTCACATGCAACTGTGAGCACAGTTATGTCCTATGGATGTGACCCAAAGCCCCAAAGGTTCCCATGGACTTCAATAGGCCTTGGATAGGGCCCTAACTGTTTTATGAGATTGTTGTAGTTAGGGAACTACATTCTTCCAGATCCATCACTATTTGAGAGCTGTCTGAAATGACTGTGGAGTTTCCTCTGAAAGAAAATAAATGTTGTCACTTTCGCAAACTGCATAAAAGTCAGTGTATCCCTGAGATTAAACTACAACCTGCTATCCAAATGCAGAATGTGGTGTGAGGCAGATATAATCGAGTTTAGCTATAAAAAAGTCCATTCTCTTCACTTCTTAGACCACTTGTGTTATGACCCTCTGCCTAGCAAATGAATGCCCAGACAGTGAGAAAGGAGCAAGTTGCAAGATCAAGGTACAGTCCCAGATCTAAAAAGATAGTCAACCTTGTGATATGGGACAACATGGGCCACTTATATCAGCCTAACACTGAAGTTCTCCTTGGTGGCTTGTCTCTCGTTAGCAGATAACAGAGTGGATGGCAGAGGATGGAGAATATGTTATGTGAGATGTATATGGTGATTGATTCAACAGCTGAGTGGAGATAGAGTTCCTAATGGATGTAGCAGCACACAGATGCTGTAGAAGTGAGTCACAGGGAGGGGATAGATTCAGAAAGCCAAAACTGAAGTGTTAGAGAGAGAGGGTGGGTAAGAGATGAGAATCATGGAGGAGCAGAAAGTTACTCTAAGAGCCATCTGGGTGGCATTTACTACAAATGCCAAAAAGATTTTAGAAACCACAAGCTGCTGGAGGGTTGTAAGTCAACACGTTTCTAATGGGTTGTTGAAAAAGTAGCGACCAAGAGAGAAAATGTTAACAGGAATGCACACTTGGGAAAGATTGAAAAGTTTGAAGTAGGGGTAACAGTGGAATGTAGATTAGTAACAATTCCTTAGAAGGGGTAATAAAATCAAGTGCCTACTTCCTCCAGAATCAACATGTGACGGAATTGGTTTTATAGTCCCTTCAAAAAAGGAAGTTCATTCACCACTGGATCTTACAATAAAATAAGATCATTGCTCTAATGGCTGGTCTTCCCATAAGTCACTTAGCTTTGCATATGAGGTAGCTTCAAAAGGTACTTTTTGAATTAAGTAAATACTGCTGGGGTTTTTAGCATTATGTTGGGGGTTTTTGATTTCTACATGGCATAATTTAGGAAATTTAGTCTTTTATGGTAATAAGTTCTAACACTTTGTGTGTTGTTCCGGAAACTCTGGCAATGTGGGACTCCCCGCCTACTGTTTTCTACTTCACTGCAATATATTTCCCTTCACAAGGAACTGTTTCTTATACTATGCCCTGGAAGGTTGTACTGTTGTAGGAATTTATTTCTGTTCTTTCCTGGACAAAAATTATGAGCATAACCAATTTCTTAGGTAGCCTCCTCCTACAAATGCTCTCTGGCTGCTACACAAAAATTAAAACAGATACTATAATAAAGTCATTGAAACAAAAAAATAATAGAAGTAAATATCTGAATGCAAGAAAGAGTAATAAAATGTAGCGCATAAGACAAGGAACTTCCCACCACAGGGTGGGAGGGAGGCTTCAGTTATAAGTTATGCATAAGCCTGAGGTAGAGCATTTACACAGGAGGTGAATTTCACTCAGCCCTGCTTCCACCCCCATCAAGGCTTTCTAAATGCCATGCTATACTGCAATGAAAAGAAAATAATAGAGGGCCAGATTCTGATAATCCTACACAACCACACCTACTGAAATCAAAGAGATTATTCCAGATGTAAAGTACAAATCAGTGTGAGTAGGGGTAATAAAAATCTGGACCCTTAATAATTATCTGTGTGCATTTATATATATCCACATATACTTCGATAGAATTGTTTTATTATAGGCAGAGCTGGTAGTATTATTATGGTTGCCTGATGCTACCTATTCTAAGACTGTACTCAGTTACTTATAACTTAGCCAGCCCTGATGTGGTTCAGCTCAATTTTTCTTTGCCAGGTGCTTTGATTTTTTTTTTTTAAATTTCAGCCATTTCTGAGACTGAAAATATGTTTGGCCCTTGTTAAAAATTCTGACCTTTTATTTGGAAAGATCCAGGACTAGTTTCACAAAAGGAATTAGGTCCCTTGCTGCCACTTCAGCACCTAAACCACAGAATCAGCCCTCACTGATTCACAAAATTCCCCTCTCAGTTGCCCCCAAGCCCTGTAAGTACCCAAACTTGCCTGGCATCTACATTTTTGCAAAGTTCCCAAGTCACTTGTGTCTGTGCCAGGCGAGTTGGCAGACTCACTGGGCCCCTGGGCAAGTGGGAGGGCCAGCTCCATGGTCCTGGAAAGGATGGGGCTGAGGCAACCGGTCCACAGCGCCACCCAGACTGCACCTCCCCCCCACCTCAGCGCCATCTGAAGCATACTGTCTGAGGCTCTTCAGCATGTCATGCAGGGCTACAGTGGCAATTGGAAGGCCTGAGGTCCCTTTGAATCACCAGGCCCCGGGGCAGTTGCCCCTTTTTCCCCACCCCGATTGACAGGCCTAGTTCGTGCCCTCAAAGAGTCAAACTGCTGCCCCACATTAGGCGTCACTAACCCTGGAGTGAGGCACAAACCAGGAAAAAAGAGGAGCCCCTAACTCACCTATGGGGCCTGAGCCAGTGAGTGTGCTCAGTGTGCCTAGCAGATTAGGCCCCGAGAAATGCGCTTACACAAAAGAAGGGGGAGGCCTTCCCGCATAACTGTGGTTAGAGTACTCACTTGGGTTATGAAAGACTCCCAGTTGAAGTTGCCTCCCCCTCAGTGAAGGGGAGAAGAGTTTGGAATAGGGATCTTTGGTGAGCACCCTAACAACTGGGCTAGAAGTTATAGAGACAGGAGCTCCTCCTCTCCCTCCATTTCAGTCCACAGGCCACGGGACAGGCCACAGAGACTGAATAATCATCCTCAGAGATAATACCTCAAGATTCTGGCTAAGGCCCTTAGGGTTGGCAACGTAGTAAAAACTTACCCAGTCATTTAATGTACTTGCTTGTCACAGATGTCAGTCTTCAAGACTGCCATTCCTTCACAAACACTCAACGATGGTAGGTGTCACCGACTACTGGGCAAAAATGGCTGCAGGAGGGAGTGGGTAGAATGCATTAAGGACCCCACAGCCAGGGCCAAAGAGATGGGATAAACCTCAACTGGGAAGATTTCAATTTGCTTTCTCATTCCATTAACTTCATTTACTTACTTGTTACAAACTCCAATATCTGAAGACATGACGCTGCTGGGGGCATATTTTTCTCCTGCTGGCTCACTCCAACTGTTTAAAATGTTGCTTATTCTGACCTGAAACTATCATGGAGGAGGGGAAACTCTGGTAAATCTAATAATTCATAGATAATGATTAACTGTAGTAATTAATGATTAACTCTAATAATTAATTAAACTTCCATTATTTTTATAGGCAGGTTATAAAGTACAACCCTCTAAGATCTTATTTCTTGTAAATCTGCCACCTTTAGAAGTGGAACCAGACTAGTGTCTAAGTCAAACAGATTCATGTATTGGGATGTAGGGTAAAAAGTTATCCTAGTATCGACTTTCATCTGAGTATAGTCCTCAAGATCTGGCCACTTGATGAAGCCCTTTAAACTTCTGGTAAACCAGGCTAAACCATCAAATTACCTTCATGAAGTCTGTAACTGGAAACTGTGACATGATGTCAGTGAGGCTGAAGAAGGTGGTTTGTTGCCAGACTTGCCATGTGGAGAGAGTTTAGGCTGTGATTGTTGAGCTCAGCCAGCAGGAAGCACATGGACAGTTACTAAAATCAAAGCAGACAGACAGACTCAAGATCTTTTTTCTACAAACAAAAATGGCCAGAATTTTAACAAACATAACCGATGCAATGTAACATAGAAATAGAGATATCCGCCTCGTTCTTTAATACTGCCTTATTTTATACTGCAACCTGTTATTTGTTCTGAAATGCATCAGACGACAGCCTCTTGCAGCAAGTACTAGCTTCTTGTCTCTTGTCTAGAAGCCCCAGCTGAAGCTGAGGCCCTGTTGTGACTGGCAACATATGAATGCATTGTGAGAGCGTTTCTATCCTGAAGAGTGTGGAAACAGAGCCTGGGAGGGAAACAAAGGAGCAGAGAAAGGGAGTGACTTGTCCAATGTCACATACCAAGTCAGGAGTACAGTCAGCAACAAAACCCATCTGTCTCCATTCCCAGTTCAGCGTCCTTTCCATCAGACCATGTTGCCTCTATAGTAATGTAAGCACCTTTCTGTCCTTGCTATTTGGCAATGTCCTGTCTACATATCAATCGCCTGGCCACTCCCATTTTACTTCTTTATTATAGTGTTTTCCTGTTGGCTTTCCTGTTTCACGTGTATGTTCATGATGAAACCAACTCATTCCTTTTCTATGATTGTTTAAAAAAAAAATCCCAAGGGAAATGCCCCTGGATGGCCAATAAAATACTTAGTTTGTTGGATGATCTTGACTATTATCTTCCAGAACTGACAGTCTAATAACATGGAATTTCATTCAGAAAGATAATTCACAATTGTACTTAGGATGGAGTACATTTCTCTCCCTGCCATGCTAAGGTGCACCTTCAGCCCTGTTTAGTAGTAGGAAGTATTTAAGGGAATGTTGTGACTGGTTGAGCTGACAGCATTGGATTCAGAGATGTCTAGTGTCTGCTCATTAGTTTGGTTGTGCCTAAAACTATGGATCCATTGATGTCCCACACCATGGTGCATGTAGAGTTACCTTTTGGTCAAAGCAGGAGTCTGGTCTAGTGGTCAGAGCACAATCAGCCGACAGAACTGGAGGGGTGATCAGCAGACAAATCAAGGTTTGGAGCCAGGGGTCAGGACTCAACCAACGGCTCGACCCGGAGTCATGATCAGAAGACAAGCCAGTGGTCAGAGCCAGGAATCAGGAGTTCAGAAACAGGCAGGACTAGAGATGGAGCAGAGCAGGCAAGGAGTGAAGCATCGGATCTCACTGGGCTGCTAGGCAACCTGCCTGGAGGCAGCTGAGTTCCTGACAGTTGGCAATGGAAGCTAACAGTTTTCAACAAACTTCAACATGCGGCTGTGCACTTTCCCCTTGGCCAAAGCAGAGGGCAAACCTCAGCAGTCCACAAGTTTCACTAAAACACATCACTTCTCTGGAGACAGAAATAAAGTTTGCATGAAGATTCAGGGAAACTTTTGAGTCAAAAAAGGTTTCGGTCTGAGTGGGCAAACTTTTTGGCCTGAGAGTCATATGTAGGTATGGAAATTGTATGGTGGGACACTGTCTGGTGAGCCTCCCAATCGCTGGCAGGAGCACCTGAAAGGGGTGAGCCCCTGACCCCGCTCCTTAGCAGGAGCATCAGAGTTGGGCAAGCCCCAACTTTACTCCCTGGCAGGAGCACTGGACCAGGGACAGCCCCTGACCCTGTTCCCCAGCGGTATTGCTAGAGTCCTGGGCTAGCAAAGCAAGGTAACTTTCGCCCAACCTCGCTCCCCGGTGGGAATGCTGGAGTGGGACAATGGAGCTTGCAAGCCAGATTAACTGTGATGGGCCAGATGCAGCCTGCAGGCCACAGTTTGCCCTGATCTAGGCGAACCACAGCACTCGAATGCCAAACTAGCTGATATTTACATGGTTTTGTGTTTGATTGCGAAACATTTGCAAGCTTCCACACCACCTTTTCAGCTAGTGCTGTTTGCTGGGAGGATTCTTTTTAATTTGTGGCTTTTAAAAATCCTGCTCCCCCTCCATCAATACTTATTATCCAGAATGGGTAGAAATGGTGTCCCTAACCTCTGTCAGGGGCTGGAAAATGATGACAGGAGAGGGATTACTTGATGATGACCTGTTCTGTTCACTCCCTCTGGGGCATCTGGCATTGGCCACTGTCAGAAGACAGGATACTGGGCTAGATGGACCTTTGGTCTGACCCAGTGTGGCCATTCTTATGTTCTTCTTATGTTCATTATACCTTAAAATACGAGGGGGTCTAAAATGATTTGCCACCATGATTGTTTGTTGGTTGGCCTGTGTTTTGGTTTAAGGGGATGAATGAGGATCCCACTGATTCGGTCATGCTACTTTTGTAGAAATCAGTACAATTATTTTTTTCCAGCAGGAATATGTTTAGTGCTGGTGATACTAGCTTGGTTGGGGGTTGGAGGGAAGAGCAAGGGGAGAGAGTGGAGAAGTTCTTTTGGCAAAGTCACCATCTAGGTATCATAAAGGTCCATGATTGGATCTTGGCTCAGATAGCCTGCAAGACATGTACCTGGGACTCAATTTTACACTACCTTCTATAGTTACTATTACAGGAATACAGTACTTATTTGGCAGCCTTCATAGCCTCCCAATTCACTTTGCACAGTTGAAGTGGAACCACAACAGTGGTGAATCAAACCCAAGGATTCCAGACACTGAGAAGGCAATCTTAACGACAAAAATAACCCTTAAAGTATATGAAAGTTTAATTCAGGCCACAACAGCTTGCAAGAAGAAATGGTTTGAAAATACCAGCTTAAGACAGCAGGAGAGCAAAAGAAGAATAAAATCTATGCATTCCAGATAGCCCTGGTGGAACCTGTACTCTTAGTGAACAACACTAAGATCACAAGGAAATATGACTGGGCATTACTGTTATAGAAACAGGCTGAGACGAATGAGAAGGATGGGGAAATAGGTTCTCATTTTCTCTCTCATTCTCTCAAGTGACCATAGAAAGATTCTCATTTACCTGGGAAGAAGCAATAAAGTATTTGTGAAATATGTACCTCTTTGGCATTGGGAGACAGTTTTGGAAATCAACACAAACTGAGTTCAGTTGTCAAAGTTTGGGAATAGATTTTCTTACACTGACTACAATAAGACTTTATTTTGGTGTCAGATCTCAAGTGAAAAATGGTAGGTTTGCACAGTGCCATGCTTAGAGCTTTTAGGTCTGGAGGATATCACTTTAATATCTACTACAATACATATCCTTTGTCAAATAGTTGTATCCAATCCTTGCAGGGATTTGGATTTGATCTAGTAGGTCTCTTCCTTCTCTGATTTCTGGAAGTCTTCTATATTCTCTCTCTCTCTCTCATGGAAGTTATTAGCATTTCTAATCAGGGACGTGGCAGTGGAAGATGTGGTTTTAGGGGATTCCTGTATGCTAGACCCTGTAACATTAACATCTCCCTTTGATTTATTTTTCATTCTAAGAGTCATTACCTCGGAGGTTACTTCATTAGATGTATTTATTCTTGCTATTATTTTCCATTGTTATTATTTGTCCCTTAGTAATGTTTAGAAGCTTCAGTTGAGATTGGGCATTCACTGCACTCTACAGAATAAAGGATGGTCCGTGTCCTACACAGCTTGCAATTGGTATTTTTTATTTCCAATTAAATAGAGGAAGGATGGGTATGTGGTTAAACAACAGGAGTGGCAGTCATGGTATTGGTAGTAAACTGGGATTAACACCACAGATTTCCTGTTGAAACTGGGGGGAAGTCACCAACTCTGTGTGCCTCAGTTTCCAGTCAGTAAAATAAGTGTAATTATACCTTTGTTGAAGGAGTATTGGTGCTGTGTTGATTCATTCATTGCCATTTGTAAAGAGCAGTAGCAGAATACAATGTAATTGGAGGTGAAAGTAAGCGGGTGCGTAGCGCCGGCAAAAGCTAAGCTTCAGCAAAAGCTGACTAAGCTGCAGCAAAAGCCAACAGGGAGCTATTTAAAGGGCTGGCAGGGACCCGGGTTTCAATAGGACAATACCTGTAAGAAATGTTAAGTTATTTTCATTGCTGAGTATAATTGTAAAATACCACAGTTATTTTTATTAACTCTTTCCAAGATAGAAGCTTTATGAAACTATTGATCAAAGACATGTTAAATTTTTTAATTTTTATTACAATAATTTGCAAAGACTGAGAAGAAAAGGAGGCATTTCTTTCTTCAAGAGACATAAGTTTGTTGGCTTGCTTATTGCAGAAGGTTTTAGTATCAGTCAGGCCCTATCAGAGGGGGGCTCAGGAAGGCCATTTGGCGCGGGCCTCAGGAGACCCAGGGGCCTCAAATGTTGACATTTTTCTACCAAGTCATTTCAGTTTATTATATACCTTGCATTTATAACAGAGATAACAAATGAAGCTATATGTACCTGCAAAAAATTGATTTAAATCATTGTGGGACCTCAGGCCTTCGCCAATTTTTTGGTCACTTATGAGTTTTTATTTGCATGACTGGATACTGCAGTAGCTCCTGTGATTAGTGATTCTACATTATGAAACACTGTATACAGTCTTTTGCATAGTTTACAGGTTTTGAAAGTTGTAATTAATTCTGTTACTGTAAAGTGATTTTGCTTGGTCTGACGGTGAGTTTAACCTTTAAATTACATGTTTATCTCTGAATAGGAGATTTTCGTATTCCTGTTTTTCTTGTGTCTTCGTACACAATAACCATAACAGACTCAGCTGTAAGCTACCTCTTTGTCCAGTTTTAGATTCACTTTTAAAGGCTTTTTTGGTGATAATAAACTTTTATAGTTGCTTAATAAACTTTATATCTAATCTGGTAATCGCCCCATGTTCGTATTCATAATAACGCACCAATTATTAGAGGAATTGAATAACGGGAACATGTTAGCAGTTGAAATTTCAAGACTTTGAAATAAGGCTATAAGGGCCACAGTATATAACACCCCCAAGCTGTTATTGTATAATATTTATTGGGAAGTATATACAATTAAAATGCAATTCCATTATCTGTCTACCAAAATACAAAATGAGTTTATTGAGCTGTGTGGGACATTTGTGCAAACAACAATTCTTGAAGAGATACGACATGAGAAGTACTTTTCGATTATGTTTGATGCAATTCCAGATTGTTCTCATAAATAACAGATGACCTTGGTGGTTGGATATATTAAAATTGCAGGAAGTTCAAAGGTTTCAGTTGAAGAACAATTCATTTTGTTCAATAACTTCACGAAAAAACTGGAGAAGTAATTGCCGCTCATGTATTAGAAAATCTGGAAGACTTCAAATTAAATTTTCATGTCTGCATTGACGAAACCTATGACAATAGATCTAATATGGCTGGGAAGTACAGAGGAGTACAAACAGTCTTCTTGAGCAAAATTCAAACTGTATTTTCTCCAATTGTGGCAACCACACTAAATTTTGTTGGCATTGATTGTGCTGAATAATGCAAGAAAGTAATCACAAAGTTTGGAACAATCCAGCAATTGTACAACATCTTCAGTAGCAGTCCTCGAAAGCTTCCCTTCTGGCATGTTGACAATGAGATGGTCAGCATGAATTGATGGCATAAAACCAGTTGCACAGCGTTTGAACTCTGTGAGAAAGGCTTTACGTGAGCTTGAATCTCTTACTCTCACAGCACAGACTTGCACTAAACTTAAGTTTATTCAGAAGTATACATCAAAATTTGAATTCATTTTAATGGTGTCCATGTGTATGAAGCTGCGAAAAATCATCCATCAAGCTAATCTTGTAATTGAAGCACACAATTCTACATTAGATGTCAAGAGGGATAACATTGAAAAACTTCTTAAAGATATTCAAAAGATTTGTGATCAGTGGGATGCAATCCTTTCTGAGTACAAATCAGTAGCACAAGATATGGACATTTCATCTGAGTTTTCCACCAATCACAGCCTAAAATCTCAATCTGATACAGAAAGGCGCTATCAAGTCAATGTTTTTTCTTTTTTTGTTATTATTGACTTCATCAAATCTGGTCTTACACATCAATTTCAGTCACTGCAACAAATTTGTACCCTTTTTGGATTCCTTTGGGAGTTAAGTGATGAAGATTTATATTCAGTGGCTGAACATTTTCAACAAAGGTACAATCATTAAATTTCAAGAGCTCTCTGTGACAAGATCATGTTCCTGAAATGTATACATTCCACCAACTTTAAGCCAAAAGAACTGCTTTAAGTAACATTCGATCTCAGCCTTTTGACTGTATTTCCTAATATCACAATTGCATTACATATTTTTGTCAATCTGCCTGCATCAGTGGCTTCAGGTGAATGTTCATTCAATGTGTTAAAACAAGTAAAGAACTATCATTATTCTACAATGGGACAAGAGCATGTGAGCGGACTCGCAGAGGTGTAGCAAGAGTGTTATGCACCCGGGGCAAAGGAAAAATTTGCACACACACCCCCTCGAGGCCTTGAACCTAGTGCACAGCCGAGCCCGATCCTGGGAGAGGAGCTTGTACCACGTCTTCCTCCACCTCCTCCAGTTTGGGGCCAGGCCCCCACATGCACTAACCTGCTGGTGGAGATGGAGGAGCGTCAGGCTGGGGCTGAGAGGCAGGGAGGAGGCTCTAGCTGGTGGTGGCAGGTGGAGGAGGAGCAGGCGAGCCCAGGGATGACAGGGGGAGCATAGGGGCACTAAACTGGTGCCCCCCCACATGGCGCCCGGGGGCAACTGCCTCCTCTGCCCCTATTTGCTATGCCACTGTGGACTTGCAATACTTAACATTAATAGTGGTGTTGCACATAAATTAGATTTTTCTTCAATTAAAAATGAGTTTGCACACAATAAAGCCAGAAAAGCATTCCTAAAATGAAGAGTTTTGCTTGCAGTGGAAACTCACAATTAAAGTTTCATTTTTAATATACATGCTATCGGTATAATGACTTAATTGTTAATAAATAAATGTCTGAACTGTTCATTTTCATATATTCTTCTGGTTTTAGTATGACCCTGTGGGTGAGAAGTTAGATATGTCGAGAGCCTGGGGTTGGGGTTGGGGCCTCTATATTCAAAGTGGCTCGGGCCTCTGTCATTCACTGAAAGGGCCAGGCTCCAGCCACTCTCCAGAACAGGGTTGAGCAATGTGAGTGCACTGGAGCACAGTTTGACTGAGGTGTGTAGGGATGGAGAGGGTGAGAATTCATGCCAGATCTTTTGCATTGATTATCTCCTGCGTTTAGCTCCAAAGAACATCAGGGAACTGGTTATGGAGCCCTTGCTTATAGCCTTGGTGTGTGCTGCCACCAGTAGAGGGTTGGCCTAGCATAGCTCTGTCACACCCTCTCCCTGTACTCCATACACTCCCCTATGCTGGTGTATAGAGCAGCCTACCAGGTGCCATCTCCACAGCTTTATGCCACTGGCATATTCCCTTTCACCAGGGGAACTGTCTAATGGTGAGTTATGGCCAGGATTTAGCTACTTGATACTTTACTCCAACACTCAGAAAAAAAAATTCAAATTGAACACATGTATCTATAAACAGTTTTTCCTGAGTTGTTTATAGATCCATACTATTATCTACACAGGATATACACAGTAAAAAGATATATTTTATGCACTAGCACGTCTTGCATTCTGAAGCACTTGACAAACCTAGGTCATGATTCTGCAAAGACTCATACTTAATGACAAAGACTGCACTTAACCTTACATTGTGTGCCTATTCCCTTGTGTCTGTAAAGTAATATACAAAACTGTATCCTGAGCTCACACCAATTCCCAGGTAAACTCGTCTGGTTTAGCAGGGCACAGCAAGAATACACAACGGCTTAGACAGGAAATGAAGAATACTCTATTCAGTTAAAACTTAAGGGAGATTTGTGTAAACAAATGTAATTACCTGATTTTGCAACAGCTCTACTCTTATAAAAAGTGTCAGGACAACATGAACACCACAAGAGATCAGGGCTTCTGTTTTATTCCTCAGCCAAACAGCAACATCTTCTAAAATTGCTACATGTAATTATCATCCATCGTCGTGTAAATGCTAGTATGAAGTATGCCCATAAAGACATTCTATAGTTCCAGAAGACCAGACTTTTGGGTTAGGGTTGGCTTGTGCTGTTCTGTTCTACAACAAAGACACTGATTCCTGCCTGTAGTTTGGGAATTGGTTTGTGATGTTTGGACTGTATTGCTAGTGTAGCACACTGTATGGATTAGTCATCAGATCCTGCGTGAGGCTGTAGTTCTCCAAACACCCAACAATAAAACAAAACAAGGTGGTTTTCTTACCTTAGCACTTATGCAATGCAGAAAGAATGCTGCGGAATTTTTTTTTCCTAGGGTGGGGGAAGTTTTGAAGCATGAAAAACACAAGAGGCCAGTTAAAGAGAATCTAAAGTATACTTTAAGACATGGCATTAAGGTATTATTTTATAATAGCTTTTAGTGAAAGCATTCAGAACATTCACTTTTATTTGCTAAAGTTACTTACTGAACAAATAAACATGATGTACACCCACTGCATTTATTTTTTCCTTTATAATACAGATCATTAAAACATTCTTGAAATATTTTTCTTTGGGGTGCCTGAGAATTAAGAATAAAAGCTTCTTGAGTGGTGTGAATCAACTTGGAAGACGTTAACTACTGCAGAAGTAGACTAGGGGAGGATGTATTTTAAATGGGGATTTTGCAGTTTATGGGTACTCATGGGGTGGGCCTCCACACACAGACAACATCAGTCTCACGGTCAAATTTTCCCCAAAAGTGGGAATGCTGCTGACCCTCTGAATGGGTGGCCAGCTCATCACAAAGATTTGTCTGTCAACTCAGTAGATTTGTGACAGGGGTGAATGGGCCAGGTTAGGGACTGAACCCATGACCTCCTAATCCTATCGCATGGGTAGTGCCTCCTAGGATGTTCAATGGTTATTTGACCTGGGTGAACAATGTAGAAGAAAATTTGAGCCATTCTAGGGATTAAGGGTTCAAGGAAATCAAAACTCAGTGTTCAAACTTACATTTAACTTCAGCTCTTGGGTAGCACTGTATCTCAATGTGACACTTCCCAACAACCATTTGTATCCTGCCATTAACAGCCATCTCAAGCCTAGAGACCACAGGCTAAATTTTTAAAACTACAGAATATTGCTTAAGCTGTTCACATATGGGCTGGCAAAGCTTGATTTTACTGGTGCACTTCACTGCTGTGGACTAATGTAAGATGTTAGTATCCAAAAAGTATAATTAGTATAATCTTCAATAACAATAAAATACCTTGACATTGATTAGGAAAATATAAACATTGGTTTAAATCTGTAGGTATTTATTTAAATAGTGTTGGTAACAAGGTGCAGAGTATGTTGAATAAGATATCCAGGAATGACAGGATCCTGACTCCTATCTTTGCAGGATTAAAACTGGTGATGGAGTGCCTAATAGTTTGGGTGTTTGATTCAAATAAACAATCTGAATCGCTTTAGTCTACCAAACCGGGCTAGACATCTCATAAGTAGCAGCTCTCTGGAAAGATTTCTCACACTTTTGGTCATGGTCAAAGCCCAAAACTTCTCATGCAAACATGTCATGGTCTTAGAAATGGTTCTTCTTTACTTTGTTTTGAGAGACAAATGATGGTTCAGTGATGCAGAAGCTAAAGGGTTCTTAATTTCTTTGAGCCAGTTCACATGGCCCTTGTCAGAGCAGCCTCCTCAATCACAAGCGTGATTGACCTAAAATATTATGAGCTGAAAACATCTGCACACTGATTTTGCTATGGGTCAATGGCAAACCTTTTTCTCTTATGTAATTCTAGGGATTCAATACCCCAATCAAAATTGGGTTTAGATTTGTCCAGATATTATTTACTGTTAGAATCAAGGGTGTTTAATAGATAAAAGATTCTTCAAATAGAATTGTTTCACATTTTAAATATTATGTAATGATCTTTGTTTTTACAAGCCAATTTATACCCTATTGCAGACATCAGTAGCTTTTATGTGGATTTCAGGCATAGACTATGGGTACGTCTAGACTACAGGCTTTTGTTGACAGAAGTTTTGTTGACAGATACTGTCGACAAAGCTTCTGTCAACAAAGAGCGTCTAGACTACATCCAGTTCTGTCGACAAAGCAAGCCGCTTTGTCGACGACAGTGTAGACACAAAGGACAGTGTAGGTGCAATAACGCCTTCTGTCGACAGAACTCTGTCGACGACAAAAGGCGTTATTCCTCGTAGAATGAGGTTTACAGCCGTCGACAAAACTGCTGAGTTCTGTCGACATTATGTCGACAGAACTCAGTGGCAGTGTAGACGCAGGTATAGTTTTGTCGACAAAAGTCCACTTTTGTCGACAAAACCCTGTAGTCTAGACACACCCTATGTGATCCACATTTCTGTGCACTTTGTTGTTCTCTCTCCTTTCCTCCCCCCACCCCATCTATCCCTGAATATCAGTTCAGATGCTGCCAATCTAGAGTACCAGCAAATAGCTGCATAATTATTGCACAACTGGCACAAATCACCCACTTTTAGTGAAACATTAAACTTCAGGATTCTCAGATTGAGACAAAGGGTCCTCCCTCCCACACAGCATGGAAATGCTTCAGCTGGGGCCCATTTTATACAGCTATCAGTAGCACTAATACTGGTGTAATTCTGATATAATATTCCTCACAATATAAACTCTTCTTCTGCCCTTCTCATCCTCAGCCCTCTATTGTTTCCTCTCATCTCTTTTCAGACTCAACCCTTTGTTTTTTCCTATTATAGCTGTAGCTAAGATGTAGCAATGTTAAGGGAGTAGCAGTCACGAGGTACGGAAAATATGCTTATTTTTATTGTAAAAGTCATATTAATGACTTTTAAAAATCAGTTTAATCTAGCTGGTCCATCTTTCATCTAACAGGGGCAGTGCTTAGTTACATACAGGCATTAATTGGCTACATTTCTCTGAACTGGCCTGGATTTTCTGCTCCTTAAAGCTACCAGAGATTGTCGGTAAACCAGATAATTCCTTGGGGTAGGACTGTTGGTGAACTCTCCGTTCATGGAAATCCAAGGGAAGTGGCTCTGCTGGGAAGGAGGGGAAAGAGGAGCCGTATTGGGTGTGTTCTGGAACGTAGCAGGAATGGGACAAGAGAGTAAGAGGGTGACAGATCAGAGCTAAACTGTACCCAATGCTCCTCTGGCATAAGGTCCCGGGCATATATTAGAGCTGCTAAGAGGCAACTAACTCATGCTGGCACCAACCCGTGATCAACCCCCAGCTCCCTGCTACATGTAGCTCCTCTGTGCTATGTCCGAGTACAGGTTGAATGGAGTGAAATATAAGAGCCAGTTATTCCATTCTTGTCAGTTACCTTTTTCTAACTGGTGGTAGTTTTTGCAGCTGGAGCAATGAAATACATTTGCTGGCTACAGCCACACAGATTTCCAACAGGGATCTATATGTTCAGTCACAGTAAGTCAAGACATTGCTGTAATACTAGCATACCATGTGGTTAGGGATACATCTCCGAGATAAGTCTTGGATTGATTTTCTTCTATTGCACCATTACATTTGAGACAATCCCAAAAGATCTGAGGCCAGAGCTGAGTTGTGTCTAAAATAAAGAAAGCTGCATAGGTGTCACACAGCCATCTTGCCCTATCCCACCCACCCTCTGGGCTTGGGCTGAACATAATCTGCTATACCAGGGGCTCCAGGCTATGAAGAAGATTCTCTAAATATAGTATCCCCTGTGGCATTTTGCTATGAAATTTGCGTTTATTTGGTTTTTGAAAGACTGTGTGCAAATATCTAATGACTTCTGCTACTATTCTCTCCATTTGTACTGCTCACAATGGCTAGCATTGTATCTTTCCCATCCTTTACCCTCTCTTCTTGTCAATAATGCACTGTAGTTTGGTGAAACAAAGGGAACAAACTGGCCCTTCCTCCTCAAACATCCGATTATCTTGTCATATTTTTACATACCTCTTTCTTTTGGGGAGAAGTCTAGTTTAAATTCTTTGGCTTTTGTGATTTTATAATACCTTAATTGAGTCCATTGGTTTTCCCAAGGCTGATTCCATTAAAAAATATGTTTCTAAAGTAATGGTTCTCAGCCTATTTATCATTATGGGCCACATATGATATACAGATATATCTCTGTATGTTATGTGGGATGCAGCCACACAATATATATGCTACTTGTATGGCCTGGAGCATAGGTGACTGGTGCCTGTGGGAAGAGGAGGTGCAGGGACGGCCACCCAGAGAAGCAGGCAGGGGGCATGAAGGAGCACCCCATTTAGCCATTAAAATTTTGGTGGGGGCACAAGGGGTGCAGTGCACTTCCAGAATGCCACCACAAGTCACCTAGGGCCCGGAGGATATTCTATGGGCCGCAGCTGTGTGTCGATTGGGCCGTGGTTGAGAACCACTAGTCTAAAGAGATTAATGCTGTTATTTGTTTAGCACCAAGCAGAGAGACAGACCTACTTTGAAGAGACTACACTGGGAAAAAGAGACACCTGGGTCTCTATCCTGATGGGTGCTGAGCTCCCTGGTGCATGTCTAACCAAGCACATAACCATTTATTTCCATTGTAAGCCTCACTGATTTCAGCGATACTACTCACATGCTTAGAAGTGAAGCACATGCTCTGCTATATTATGGGCTGGAATGCCCGACCCCTTCCCGAGTGGCAAGGTGACTTGCCAAGATCACAGAGCGTATCAGTGTCAGAGCTGAAAATAGAATCCAGGTCCCCTGACTTCCAGCCCAGTGCCTTGTTGGGCAGACAGTGCAACTTCACAGGAATCCTTATCTCATCCATGAGAGTCTTTCATTGGAAAATCCAACTTTTTTACTAGAAATGAAACCAGCAGGATTCTATAGGAGCCCCCTACAGTCCTACAAAACTGAATAGGAAATTGTACCCTTTCTGTAGGGTTTTTATTTTGTAGGATGATTAAAAACAACCCAGACAGAAAAGTTAGAACTTTCTGCTCAATTCTATGGGACTTTTCTTTAAGGTGAACTTGTAAAAGTAACGAGCTATGAATTCATGTCTTGGAGGTGGGAGTGGGAAAGGACACGGAATGTTTAATTTAAAGGAATTTAATAAATGCCCGAGGGCATCTCTAGATGAATACCTCAACTAGTTCCAGTTTGACTCTTACAGTTAACACAGTCTTTCTAGTTCTCATCCAGGAATCATTTCAGCATCACTGAAGCTGACCTTACACATGTCACATCTTCTGAGTATACACTGGGAGTGAGGTGGTCAGCTCACACAGCAAGTTTCAGTAGCGCAAGCCACCATTTCCCCTGTCTGAGCTGTGACTTCCAAATTGAATAACCACTACTATTTCCCTTTAAATAACTCTCCCAAATACTAGGAGTACAAAGGGAATAAAATAAAATAAAAATGCAAACTCCAGCATTACGGGAGACAAACTACATAGTAAAATAGCATCCCCGCTGCAAAAACACCAGTAAAACTGCAGGAATCCAGATACACCATAGCACAAAAAGCATATAGGTACAGTGGTAGAGAATCTCAAAAGGATTGGTGGACTTCCTGGTGCACCAAGAAGCAGCATATAGCTACTCCATGAGGCTTTCACCTACTCAAAGATTTGCAAGGGACTCAGACCCCAGACATACACCCAGCTCAGACCAGCTTTGGAAAAATAACAGAGATGCAAAATTCTTTCTGGGGGGAAAAATGACTTCAGCTAACTCTCCTGAGAAGCTGGAGTAAGTTCAGCCAGTCAGGAACTAGAAGAAATACGGTGTTATTTTTACCATTGGACTTACATCACTTCAGTCTTAAAATAATTTTCCTGGCATTGTGCAGTAAACCCAGCTTGTCTTCAGAAAATTTATGAACTAAAAAACAAAACAACAACAAATAAAAACAAAGAACAAACCTGATGCAGAGTGGTTTGAACTGTGCATAAAATGTCTCTCATTGGGGTTCTATAGTATCCTCAATGCTCTTTCAGCTGGCAGCAACGTCACAATGTTCAGTGTCTGAGTTCAGGCAACAAATCTGAAGTTTTGGGGAGTGCTCATGGGCATACTGAGTAACAGCTAAAGCCCGGTCAGTGTCCATTGACCTCAACTGGCTTATTCATTAAGCAGGTTTTTTAATTATTACAGGATCAGGACCTAGGGTTGCATAATTATCAAATGATTTCAAATTTACAGTATGCAAAGACAGCAGATATGGGTCACAAAAGCAATGTGGAGTTCTACTTACAACAGGTTATGATATTACAGGTCTAGAAACTAGTGTCTCCAAGATTACTGCGTAGACTCTAAAAAGAAACAGACAGATTAGCAATTAGTGAACACACAAACAGATAAAAAATTGCTTTATTTAAATTATAGTTTGGCTACATACTTGCTCATAAAAACTATGTAGCATTAACAAATATATTTTATTGTTCATCAGTTAGACAAATAGTTGTTGGAACTGTCAAACATTACAGCATTTGTCTCTAATTGGTCAGATATGTACACTGGATTTGATGTTTATTACTACTTGTTTCTGTAGGGGCACATCAGCAGTTTATTTCACTCGTTATCACACTAATGTAGACAGCCCCATTCGGGGAGTAAGGTGATATTCCATTTCAGTAAAAGTGGCAAAATCTGGCTCATGATGTGTAATGAGAGAACACCTATGTTGTTGTTGTAAATGATTTAGGATTATTATTTACCATGAGCATTGTCATAGCACACGGGAGCAGCAGCCGAGGAGCAAAACCACGTTGTGCTAGGCGCTGAGTAAACACAGAACAGAGAGAGACACCTCTCTCCTTATCACCAAATGGGGGTAAACAATACAAGTCACAATGATGAGTTTTGGTTCAACAACAGTCACCAGTAGAGGCCTTGATTGTAACAAAAGGGGGGGCAGTAACTCCGTGCTGGCTCAACTCTGCAGCCTGGTGTTCTCCACTGAATGGTGGATACAGACCCTTGCCTCCATCATTCCTCACCGCACCTCACCAGGGGTGAAAGTAACTTAACATTTCTTACAGGGACTGTCCTATTGCAACCCAGGTCCCTGCCTGCTCTTTAAATAGCTCCCTGCTGGCTTTTGCTGCAGCTCAGCCAGCTCTTGCCTGAGCTGCGCACCAGGGCACACCTGCTTACTTTCACCCCGCTTACTTTCACCTACTTCTGATCCACCTACTTGGATGGAGTAGCACCAGCAGCCTTGTAAAAGCTGCTCTCCCCCTTACACTGCACGGGGGAGTACAGACGTGCCTTCTACCTCCTAAGCTTCCCTGCCAGCCATTTAGGGCAAGGGACAATCTTCTTCTCATTATTAACATAGAAACTGAGCACATTTGTACAGGTTTTATTGTTCCATCTTGCAGAATTTGATTCCAAATTATATTCCATCAGATGGTCCCAAACAGCCTTTTAAAAAGCCATGTGCATCAGTGTGCACTAAGAGGTTTGCTGTGCTGGGTGGATAAGTGGGTATTCCTTGGCCACCAAGGCTGTGGCTCGCCTCCATCTCTGAGAGGCAGTGCAGAAGAGCATCAGTCTGTGCAATCTGCAATGGGGAAAGACTGACACTGTTTGCATCTGCATCGCCTGCAGCAGGAGGGGAGCTGCTTCTGCACCCATCGACAGATGTGGTTCTGTTGTTAAAATGAACTTGTGCCCGAGTTGACATTGAGGGACTCTGTCTGGCTGAGCTTACCCACTGACAGGATGAATGTAATGTTGTTAGCCATGCAATGTAGTTTTCTTAAGAAAAAATCTTGGGAAGTGTTAGTAGAGATGGTGATGTAACAGTCTGCTCTGAGGAAGGACGGAGCCTAGCGGTGCTGACTCTGGGAGAGACCACAGAAGTGATGTGTGACTCTGGGAGTCGAGATGCATTTCTTGATCCCTCCTTACTCCAGGAAATAATCTGCAGTTCATTCTAAACTGGTCCGGTCTATACTTATGCAATGATGGCTGATGTATTTTCGGGCGTGGAATCAAGGCTACATCCACTTCTTTCCCCGCATACCTTCTTCCTGGCTTCTTAGACGGGTGGGGCATCAGTGGAGGCTGCTTTGCTCCTACTGCCATGAAAGTTGCTCAGGGAAACAAGGTGAGGAACTTATCCCCCCGGCTCCTGTGCATCAGCACATAAAGCAAGCAACAACCTTTCCTGGAGTGTTGTTGTTAGAGCAGAGACTGAAGGGGCATGTACAATATTAGAGCTACTACTGCATTAGGAATATGCCAATAAGACAAATCGTGTTAATGTTTTTTTGTTCGTGCCACAGCCAATAAATGAAAAACTGAATCAATCTAGGCATAGTCTTCCTGGTGTAGTCACAGAACCAAGAAGCTAGTGGCATTGATAAAGTGAATGTAGTTTTTTCTCTCCTACTACAAATTCAAAACCTATGAGTCATCATGCTGTCAGGCACATAGCTTGATTGGTGGCTATGTATCTGCACAGAAAAAGCAACCTCCAGCAGTCATTTAGGCCAAATTACATAGTGTGCGTGAGGTCACTTTTCTTGCTTAAAGGAAACCCTTAGAATAGAGTTTGGGTGGTAACTGAGCTCTCTCAGCAGTATTTTAAAGTCACATGCATACTGTCATCTTATTTTACTATGCACTGCAGATATATCCTCAGTTATCATAGAAGTGTTAAAATTTCCAGAAATGGCGGCTCAAATCCCCAGCAAGTGTAGATCAGTTTAGCTCCATTTACTTCATGTGTCTCAACTTTCATGGACAGATTCTTGCCTAAAGAGCATTTACCTGAATCATCAGACCGGAAAGGCAAGAGTATTTCAGTTTTAAAAGCAGAATTCTTTTCCCACTGCAGATCCAGACTCAGACATCCAGCTCTATTCACATGCCTTAAACTCCCACTGATAGCGATGCAAATTCCATGCACACAAGAAATCTGAATATATAAAACAAGATATATTGTATGCAAGTGAGAGAAGAATTTAGCCCTAATAGTTATTGAATGAAACTATTACAAAACCCATGGATTTTTGCTGTAAAATAGGCTCCACTCAGAGTCCATCTTTCATGCTTCAAGACAACACAAGTGTGTTTCCAGCTTTTGAAAAAGTAAAACTAAATAATGTTTCACAGTGAACTATTCAAAACAAGTGTCCTGTTTTTATCCACACCTGTCCTTCAGTGCTCTGACATAACACCTCAGAAGGTGATCTCATTAGATCTCACAACTGAAGCAGAATAATGTCTGGCCAGTTTTTGGATCACAAGATTTCCTTCCCTTTCTCATCATCTTGCAGCTTCTTCTGCAGGAGGGAGCAATCTGGTCCAGATTCAAGGCACACACTCAAGTTGCATTCCAATTAGGTTCAATGAGGATTTCAGGGCTGATAAGATTTTGGAACATATCAAGTTAGATGAAGTGTACTTTCTTGCACGTTGAACTGTCTTCTGCCTAGAAGCATAAAATACATGGCTCTTCTCTTCCAAAATGAGGGAGAAAGCAAATAATGGGTGTAAACATCATTGCCAAATGTAAATGGTGTGTTGGTGAACCGGTATTCAGGAAATGATACAGACATTATTGAGCAGTGATGGTGTTTGGAAATTTGCAGGCGTGGCCCCTTCTAATTTATAATATGTAATCTGGACCCAAGGGATTTTCTAATGGCTGAAATGGTGCAGTCTGTAAAAGTTATATAAAATATGCATAAGAATAAATTGTAAAACAAAAACAACAAGGAGTCCAGTGGTATTTTAAAGACAGACAAATTTACAAGAGCATTACGGCACAAGTTTTCATGAGATACAACTCACTTCCTCAGAGGTTGAGGAGAAAAAAAAAAGGAAAAAGAAAAAAAGGAAGGGGTACAGAGATGGGAGTGGGACATCAGTGCTAATTAAATCAGAATGGATGTGGCTCTTCTTCAACAGCGTTGAGAAGCAGAGAGTACCTGAAGAAGAAATTGCCTATTGTAATGTGAGAACCGCTCCATGTTTCTATTTAAACCTTTTTTCAGGATGTCAAATTTGCATTTATATTTCTGCTCATCAGTTTCTTGTTGCGGTCTCTTTTTGAAGCATTTTTGCCTGCGAATGGCAACTTGTAAGTCAGAAACTGTGTGCCCACGGAGCTTTACGCGCTCCCCCACTGAAACAAAGATTCAAATTTGATTTTGATTCTTATCAGATACTGTTGTTGGCTTTAAAAAGGGATTGAATAATTGTATGTACAATTATGTATTGTCTGTATGTCCAGTGAATTTTTAGTTACACTTGCTAAGAGAAGTGCAAGTAATGGTCATGCTTCAGCATCTTGATCTCTGAACAGGTCAGAAGATTTTTTTTTTTTTTTTTAGCCCTTCACACTACATTGTGTAATAACTGAAGGTTAGCTTCTGACATTCTTTCTTACATTAAGGACCACCTTACTACATGAATAATGCCATTGATTGCAATGGGCTAGGTTATGACTTTAGGCACAAACCCATGCACTGCCTCAAGCAACACTGATTCAGACACCTCTGAGTCACAGCTCCTCCCCACTCTCACCTTGCTGTAGATGGCATCAATTTACCGCTGGTTTATACCAGGAACAAATTTCAAAATCCCTTGTGACAGATCATATGCGGCTAAGAGGGTGGATCACAGGCTCTTCCCACTCCCTTCCCACCTGCTTGGGGTGAGGTGGTAATTGGTTGTGGGATATCACCTTACCCTTATGCACCCACATCTGAGTTCTGGGTAGCCTGCACAAGGTTACAAGGGCAATTATTAATGCCTCTTGCATAGACGTGTAGTCCAAGCCACAACCTAGCTCTATGGGACTATTTGTGGGGTAGAATTCACTACTTAGCATGAGCAATAGTGGAAGAAGCTGGTCTAGAGTCATAGGATTTTGACATTTCCCGTTGGTCTAAGACGACTCACACTTTGGAACATTTCTTCTGCTATTCAGAATATGGGGGGGTTTTTTGCAGTGCATTTGCTAGGCTCCTGATGATAGTGGAGTGCAACATGGATTTTATACTTTGTAAGGTGCGATCATCCAGTCTGTGAAGCAAGGGACCTGATAACACTTCTTGTCTGAACTACTGCTAATGGCTAGGGCATAGCTTGTGACTGGAGGTGAAGCCCTCAACCATGGGAGTGCACTAGCTGCACTGCCATAGGCGTTGTTCTGGGAGGCATTATGACTCAGAGGCACACCTTTAGAGACACAATTTCTCCTCTATTTCCTCCTGGCTCCTATGGAGCAATAATTTACTGCTGTCTAATTGCAACAGCCCTTCCCAGCGCAGCTTGGCTGGCTGGCTGGCTGGCATGTAAAGGGATTGAATCCAACAATCTGCCCTTTTCAACCAATCTGTTGCATGTAAACCAGAACAGGCTCACAAGGAGCCTTTTCACTCCTGCTTAGCCTTTCAACAAGCATGTCCTCACATCTGCCCCCAGTGTGACTCATCCCCCTCAAGTCTCCCTACCCGAGTAGCGCCATTTTGGAGTGGCAGGTGAACGATGGCACTTCAGTGAGATGGGATTTGTTTGCTCATATCACTTGAACTGCCTTAATAATCTCTCCCCTCCTGTGTATTGAGAGTGATAGCATTGCGATGGCACCAGTTTCAAGCGTCACGCTGGAGCTCCAGCGGGGATCGACGCGCCGCAGGACAGAACTGAGCAGGCTTATTTGATTTCCATTTCAATATCACATGCACTGAACAATGAAGCCCGCCGTGGAAAACCAAATTGAAAGCATAAATATATGCAGATGGAATTCAGAGCTGGGGAATCTTCTGCCAATTTCGGCAACTTATGCATGCTCAAATTATTTACTTAGGAATTCTTAATTAAATAAACCATTCAGTAGGGGTGTCCTATTTCAGATATGTCACAATGTCACCACAAAATATGTCAGTGGTTCTTTTCAACAAAGATTCCATTATAGAGCTTTTTATCAGACACCGTGGGGTAAGTTTTCAGTACAGTGCACAGGGGATTTTAGCCATGCAACTCCTCTTCTAATGGGATTCGTGTGGCTAAATCTTTTCATTCCAGGCTGGAAATGTATCCCTACCTGACAGCGACTTAAGGTTAATATTGAGCAGCACAGTTTGGGGTGATGATATAGAAACCAGAAGGGCATCTAATCAAAGAATATACAGTCAGGCTGGTCTAGTGAGAAGTCTTGTGCATCGTACTGCTAGGCAGAAAGGAAGCCAGATTAGCCTGCTTCTTCAGATTCAATGGAGAGGGATTCAACTGCCCCATGAGCATCACAAAGGAAGGCAGTGCACCTTGGGGTCTAATGCCATTTGTTCTAGTGGCATCTATTCTCTGAAAGAGAGTGGTCAAAAGTAGGATTTTTTAAGTATATTGAGGGAGCATGAATTAGGGAACCAGATGTAGTATGTCTGCATTAAATGCTGTGACCATTTCCTATCTCTGACATCTGCTTTGGTAAGATATTTCTCAGAGTCAACCTCCCCCAGAACTTTGGGGAAATTCAGATGAGGACCTGGGTCTGTATTTCAAGGCTTGGTAACACCTTTAAGGTTTGCATATTTTTATTTGTATTTCATCATACGGTAAAAATTCAAGTTCTGCTAACAGCAGCAAGAAAAATTATTTTGGACAAGGTGTGTGGTTATTTTGTTTTCATTCTTTTTGTTGTAAGGCTGGATGGATGAATAGGTTTTCTATATTTGTCAAAATAGTTCTAAGGACCGGATCCACCAAACACTTATTCATGTGGTTAACTTTATGTACGTGCACTGTCTCATTGACAGCAAACTGCTCATGTGCAGAAGATAAACCCATGCATAAGTGTTTGTTGGTCAGGGGATTGAGAAAGCAACCTACAAAACAGCAGTAAATCTTTCTTCTATAGGTAATGAATGCTTATGGTGGAGAGGATGAAATATGTTCAGAAATACTAGCTCAATTTTGCTTGACATTTTACAGCTTTCCATTTCACATACTTTTTTCAGCCTTCAAATTTCTGTAAAATTTCAAGGGGCCGCAATATTTGTATGACTGGCATGTAAAATTCACTTACTCAAGATGCTATGATTTTATAGTTTTGCATAAAACTTTGTGAGAAATTACTATGAAAGTAATGTGGGGGAGAGCTAGGTAAATAAAACTCTTTTGGCACAGAAATTGGAATGATTAGTAATGCTACTTTACTATTGAAAAACACAATTTAAAATAAACAATGCCTCCTCTTGTTAAGAATATTTGGCTTATATCTAGCCTAAGGGGCATATAGTTATGATTGCAGATTGATTTTTCAAAATCTTAACGCTGAGCTTGAGGTTTCAAAGTCATGATGTGACTTCAAACCTTCCCAAACATAAGGGTATCCCTCAACTGCCAAGTAGATTTGGCCTGTTGTAAGTTTGAACTTTAAATTCACATCCAAACTCAGATCAAGAGCCAGGAGTTTTGGTTTTGACCTCCCTTTAACTTATAAGAATAAAAAAAAAAAAATCACTTCAAGCAATTCCTTGTGGATTAATGGCTAAAGTGAAGGTTTCACCTCCTCCCAGACTGCTGTTAATCTCACAGGGCATGTCTACACTGCAGGGCAAAAGTCAAATTAAGCTACGCAACTTCAGCTACGTCAATTGGGTAGCTGAAGTCGAAATAGCTTAATTCGGCTTTTGGCGCTGTCTACACAGCAGGAAGTTGAAGGAAGAACACTCTTCCTTCGACTTCCCTTCCTCCTCGTGAAAGAAGGTTACAGGAGTCAGTGTAAGAAATCCTCCAGCTTGCCATTATTTCAAAATAATGGCTTGCTGTGACGATGCACTGTCATTTCAGAATAACATCTACACTGCTGTGTAGACATAGCATCAGACGTGCCACATGGTTCCATTGATATTGCCTAAGTGCATAGATCAGATTATGAACAAATGGTGAGCTCAGAACTGTGCACCATTCAGCATGGTTACATCAAAACCCTTAATAAAACATTGCACAAGATTTCCTAGTGATAAGAACACTGTTCTGGGTGGAGAGATTAGTTGGAAGCAGTGTTCCCTCTAAGCTGCGTGCCTGCACGGCTGCACAAAAGAAATTTGAGGTCAGCCCACCTCATTTGCAGAGCTGCACTTGCCAGCACTCACTTTCTGGCTGGAATGGAAGGCGAGTGGTGGTGGCGGCGCCCTGGTGGGTTCTGGCCGGCCGTGTGGTGGCGAGCGGCGGTCTCCTTTGTGCCAGCTGGAGCCGGGGTGCGCACAGTGAGGCTGTCCCTGCTGGCCTGGGGCAGCCTCACCAGCCCTGGTTCCAGCTCTGGCAGGTGAAACGTGATGGCAAGTGGCTGCCCCCTTTGCGCTTGCTGTCCTGGGGCTGCCTCACTGGCCCCAGTTCTAGCTCCGGTGGTGTAATGTGGCAGCAAGCGACTGCCCCCTTTGCTCTGGCTGGGGCAGTGTCACTGGTCCTGGTTCCAGATCTGGTGGATGGGTCATCGTTTGCACTTCAACGAGGAGATCACTCGAACTCAAATGCACGGTGGTTTGAGTTTCCCTATTTTCTTTGCCTCAATTAACCATTTTAAATTAATGAACAGGTTCTATTAAAACGGCTGAACTTCTTCAAGTATTATGTCAAAACTCAGTAGGCTCATTCATTTTAATTAGTTTTAATTAGATAGATGGCCTGCCTTTCAATTTTTTAAAATTCATATTTAATCTAAACACTTTTAATGCAACATTTTCAAATAGCCAACAGTTACAAAGATCTCAAACAAATACAGTAAACTTCCGATAATCCGGCACCTTTAGGACCCAGGGGGTGCCGGATTATCAGATATACCGAACTATCAGAAGGGGGGGCTATGAGGGGTCTGGAGCGGGGTGGGAGGGGATGCCACCCCAGACCCCTCATAGCCCCCTTCCGATAGTCCGGCTCTGCCCCAGGCGCCCCTGATTCAGCCACTGCTGGTCAGTTTCAGCAGCTGAATCGGGATGTCTTCAGTAGAGCAGCTGGGGTGCTGCCGGGTTGGTCCCGCAGCGCCGAGGGGCAGCGCTACGAGACCAACCTGGCAGCACCCCAGCTGCTCTGCTCCCGGCTTCCCCAATTCAGCTGCTGGTCAGTTTCAGCAGCGGCTGAATGGGGGAAGCCTGTCCGGCTGCCCCAGCACTTCCGGGTTCCTGATGGTGCCGGACCATCAGGAGTCCCGGAGCATTGGATGCCAGACTAATGGAGTTTTCTGTAGTATCTTTTCTGAATATACTTTTAACTCATAATCTACTGACACATCACAACATGAGGAAGACGTAGTATAGAGCAAGGCATTTATAATTGACGTCAGGGCTGCCCAAGATACAATAGCTGAAGAGATCAGAATACAAACCATCAAGCATGTAATTCACAAATTCAGGAGCCCCAAAAGGACTATTAAAACAGTTACTCTCAACCTTTCAAGTCTACTGTACCCCCTCTCAGGAGTCTGATTTATCTTGTGTACCCCCAAGTTTAAAAACTTTTTGCTTACAAAATCAGCTATAATCACTGAAACATGTGACTCAGGGATGCAAAGTCAATCCCTAGCACAAAATGCAATGAATGAAGATGTGTGAGGGGGTGAGAGAGAGGGAGAGATGAAGTAGTGTGTGTGGGTGGGTATGGCGGCAGGCAGATATATGAGGGCAGTAAACAAACACTCATATCAAGCAATGAACTGCACAGGAGAGCAATAGCTGGATTGTATCCTTTTATTCATAATTATATCTTCTTTGATGTTGAAAGTGAAGAAGCTCAATGTGTTTTCAGCTGTAGGATTTTGAGTCACATTAGCAGGAAACTCAATATAATTGACATGTTGAACTGAACAGATTTGTAATTCCCATTGTTTGGCAGACATCTAGTTTCCTTCATGGCTACTGACAATTTTGCAGTATTAACTTTATTTTTTTGATTTAATATTATCTAAAGTTATTTGAAGTTTTTAATTATCCCTTGTTTTAGTATTCTTTTATCCATAACATTTAAACACATAAAAATATTTGTTAGTAACTGATGGGTGCAACAGTGGCACACATCTGAACAAGCAGACATGACCCCAATATTGGTGCACAAGACAAAACTCACTCTGCTCACAGGTGGAAAATGTTAGAGGTAACACTGGTTGGAAGGAGATGGCTAAAAGTAGCATTTACATTTTGATTTTTTGACAGGTGTTATAAAGCAAAACATTCTCAGTCGAGTTACAGATACAGCATTTAACCTGGCAAAGCCCAAATATTTAAACAGCAGATGAGCAAGCTTGACACGTGGTTGGGTGCATTTCTTTAATATAAATAAAATTTTCCAAAATCTGAGTTTTATGATTCACCATTTCTGTTGGCAATACATTAGAGTAACGATTTAACAGTAAGCTAACAACAGGTCTGAGGGATATGGTAGTAAATTTAGGCTAAAGAAAGAGGGAAAGTCCTTCAAGTACTACCAATAAGTTCCCCTCCCAGTAATTATAGTTTGCATTTATATGGTGACTTTCATCAAATGTGTCTCAAACCACTTTATAAGCATTAATTAATTAATTAAGCCTCAATGCCTTTGTGAGACAGATAGGATTCTACTTATTTTACAGTTGAGGAAATTGAGGCATCCTGAAGAAAGTTATTTGCCTAAAGTTTGTCACGGAGTCAGTGGCAGACCAAGGAATACCATTATGAATATCAGTTCCACACACTAACTATTAGACAGCAGTGAGGTAGAAACCAATGCACATCTAATGCATGCATATACACTGTGGCCGAAACGGTCTTTTGATTTTGGGTGCCTCAGGCTTTGGGAGCTCATATTGAGATGAAGCCCATGAGAGCTGCTAGGGACTTAGCCCTTCTGAAAATCATATCAAAAGGTGTCTCAGATTAGTCATTCAAAAATGGAGGCACCAAGATTATAGGCCAAATCTGAAATGTTTGGCTCATGAGAGTGAGACACACATACTATTCTCTGAGGACTTGTCTACACTACAGAGAAGATTGAAACTGCTGCAGTTGATCTTCTGGGGTTCAAATTAGCGGGTCTAGTGAAGACCCACTATTTTGAACTGAGAGGGTGGCTCCTGTTGGTGCCAGTAGTCCTGCTCCTCATGAGAGGTAAGGGAAGTTGACGGGAGCGTGTGCTCCCATGGACCTCCCACTGTCTGGATGGCACCAAAACACGATTTAAGATACAGTAAAACTCCATTAGTCCGGCATCCAATGCTCCAGGACTTCTGATGGTCCGGCACCATCAGGAACCCGGAAGTGCTGGGGCAGCCGGACAGGCTTCCCCCATTCAGCCGCTGCTGAAACTGACCAGCAGCTGAATTGGGGATGCCTGCAATAGAGCAGCTGGGGTGCTGCCGGGTTGGTGCCGTAGCGCCGCCCCTCGGCGCTGCGGGACCAACCTGGCAGCACCCCAGCTGCTCTATTGCAGACATCCCCGATTCAGCTGCTGCTGAAACTGACCAGCAGTGGCTGAATCAGGGACGCCTGGGGCAGAGCCGGACTATCGGAAGGGGGGGCTATGAGGAGTCTGGGGTGGCATCCCCTCCCACCCCGCTCCAGACCCCTCATAGCCCCCCCTTCCAATAGTCCAGTATATGTGATAATCTGGCACCCCCTGGGTCCTAGAGGTGCCGGATTATCGGAAGTTTACTGTACTTCAAATCCAGCTACGTAATTAACATAGTTGGAGTTACAAATCTTAAGTCAACTTTCCCCTTTAGTGTAGACCTGGCCTGAGCAAAACTTGGCCCTGTAACATCAGTGGCAAAATTTCTACTGACATCAAGGCAGCCAGAATTTCACTATTTGTTTGCATACATATCTGTCTTTTACCCAAGTTATAATCTGGGGTGCCTTCACTGAGATCCCAAATTGAGACACCTTTTGGACTTGATATTCAGAAGTGCTGCTGGGATCTCCTGTGTGTGTGTGTGTGTGTGTGTGTGTGTGTGTGTGTGTGTGTGTGTGTGTGTGTGTGTGTGTGTGTACAACTTCTACTGGTGTAACGTAGGAAACAGAGCCCACAGGAGGGAAAATTCTACAACAGGCCCACAATCCATACTGCATGATAGGGCTCAGAGATAGCCAGAGCCAGTCTAAAAAGGTGGAAGGCACTGAGTAGAGAAGGGGCATGCCCAGTTCACCTACAGAGGTGCTGAACCAACCCCATCTTCTGATGCCGGGAGCCCCACACAGTCAAAAGTATAGTTCTGTACTAACAAATGAGTAGTGTGAGAACATCTTCTTGTTTAGCTATTCTGCTCCCTGTGTTTGTTTAGTGTCACATCTGCTGGCTCCAGTGGGGGAAAAAACCCAAAGTTTTTACTACCAGCCTTGCACAAACAATACTGCTGATCTAGATTCTTTTTCGACTTGTCCATCAGCAGCAAAATGGTTGATTCGATTCCAGTTGTGGGTTCACTTGTGTAACCCCAGTGTCTCCATGTTATGCCTCCATTTGCAGCCTTGTAACTTGTTTAAATGCAGTAGGGTTGCACCTGTATTATGTACACGTAATGAGGTTTCACAGACGTGCAGAATGTGGCCAGTTGAATCTTTATTTCAGGTGGTGATGCTCCACTTGATTTTGAGATTCCAGGGGTTGAAGACATGGCATTACCATATGAACTAGAGGGCTGTGAACTGCAGAGTGCTCTAACATGCTCTGATTGCCCTGTGCAGATCCCACTGGCACACTAGAAAAGGGTCCCTCCTTCACACTGATGTCATTATGTTTCATACAGGACTGCATTAATGGGCACTAAGCTCCTTTTGATGTGCACCTGCAGGTCTACATGGGACAAGTAGTGCACAACATGTTAGAAGGCTCTAGAATTCATACCCTTCTAATCTGTACTGTGGTGCCATGTAGACAAGCCCCCAGACTTGCGTTTGCAGAGCTGGCAGTTGTAAACTGAGCAGATTTGTTCTGGAGCCATTAGGATAAATACATGACACCCTGTCAATGCAGTGTATAATAAGTCATTTTCAGAGTAAAACCACATTTGAAAGTTGCCCTCCCTCCATTGTTTTACATTACAGCACATCCCTTCTGTGAATCCCCCTGCAGTCAACTGTGGTTTTAGTAGTGATCCATCATATAAGCGGCAATATTGATTTACTTAGCTGGAAATTAAACAGCAGCATTCTGGCACTCACTGGCTGCAGCATCCTAATAATGTCCTTTATATTCATGCTTTAGAATTTCATATGATTGACTGTACACAATGCACATAAAATGTCTTTTCATTATTGCCACTTGAATGGCATAGAAGGACAAGACCTGCGAATTAACAATTCAGAAAGTGGTCCCAGCATTTACCACTTTCATAACAACCAAAGGGCAAATATTTTCATAACAACCAAAGGGCAAATATTTTGAGACCATAATTCACCAGTAAGTCACATAAGACATTTTTTTCCTCTTTTTTAGCCATTTTGTACTATGACATGACCACATCATACACACTACCAGTATCACCAATCATGGTAGTCAGAGGGAGAAAAGCACTATAAACAATGAAAGAAAATGGATTAGTTGCTCTGTAGTATTAGGAATTGCCTGTATCCTAAACCAAATATTCAGGTGTCTGTGCTTGATCCAAATATTCAAATTCTTCTCTATTTTTTTTTTCAGATTCATAGATTTTAAGGCCAAGGGGAGCATAACGATTATTTACTTGCCCCACTTGCATAACATAGCTTGGAAAACTTCATCCAGTAATTTCTGCATCAAGACCATAACTTGTTTGAACTGCAGCATATCTTTTAGGAAAACATCTAAGCCTTGATTTAAAAGCATCAAAATTTAAAGACTAAGCAAGACCTTGGTAGAAATTTTGGGGATTTTTGGTCTCAGTCGAAGGTTTGTGTATGGACTTCTAGCACTGCTGAGCCAAAACTCAGGATCTGAACCTTCATGTCTCAGACTTTGGGAGGGGTCAGATCTGGATCCAAATTTTGTACTTCTGGCCCATCTCATTTTACAAGGAAACACAGTACAATATACTCTATTATCACATTAACTCTTCTCTGGTTTCCTAAAATTCAAACGATTCAATCATATATAAAAGCCGTGGATACATTTAATGGAATGTCAATTTAGAAATCTGCTGAATTGACGATTAAGGGTAGAACTGGTTGAAATGACAAATCTCTGCTCTGAGGGAAATTCAGATATTTTGTTTTATAGTATAAAAGTCAAAATGATAAAGTTGAAACAATATGCATCAACCTGAGAGAATGTGCCAATAATGTGTCATTAAAATATTAGATTAAATGGATAATGCTACTGCTAAGTTTGGTATTTCTTATGCAAAACTCTGTCAGAAATTTGTGACCAGCTCTAATCAATGGCTAAACTGTTGCTGCCCTGAATGAGTGTGCCAGGTGGTGAGGAAACATGTTCACCCTTTTATGGGCCAAATAGGAGGCAGCTTCAGTTCTTGTGGTCACTGTGCCACATCCCAGTGCTTTACCCGTCTGCAGTTGGAACACCTACTTTGCTGAGGTGGTCAAAAATGGTGTCTGTTTTGAAGGTGGTAAACACTCGTCTTCTAGGAAGTGAACAATATTTTTCAGTGTACAGTAAGCTAGCTTGGTAAATGGCACACAGAGTCCTTTCCCTGCAGCATGAACCCAGAAAGGAAGCAGCCATCAACTGTGTACCAGCATGCCAATTTGCATGTATGAGGAGAGGACAGTGGTCTTGCTACCAGCTTTTACTAGGTTAGAGAAAGTGTGTCTAGGTGCATTGATGCATGGAACAGGCATAATGCCTCAACGCACCACTTACCCTCAGCAACCTCCTCCATGTGGATCTGAGTTTAAACAATATAATCTGAAACATTTTCACGGCAAATAGTCTACACATTCCTAGCCATCTATTCTAGCCCATGGGTAAAAGCACCTAACTGACTTGGGAGCTTAGGAGTCATTTGCAAGAGTGATTTAGGAGCCTGACATTTAATGAAAGCTTTTGAAAAATGAGACTATTGAAAATGTTATCCCATGTCTTTTATAAAAAAAACACATTGCTTTAAATGCATTAGATAAAGATGTTAAAAAATGAATTGTAAAATAACAAATGTATCATCATCTACTATGGAAATGTGAATCAAACTGTTAGTTGGCTTACATTGGGCAGACGCAAAGTATGTGCAGTCTTGATAATGAATTATAACTCATGAGATATTGCTCGGAAAATGTATTGAAAAATAAAATTACAAAAGTTTTAGATGTTGCATGTTGGTGAGCACTCATATATGGTCCAAAACGTCTGCCAAATCTGAAAATATGATTTTGTGCCGTATCTTGATGAATGCTCATAAACTTCGGTTAATTGCTGAGTACTTTAAGTTAATAGGAATGGGCAATGATGTTAGTAGAATAAAGTCATTCTGTAAATTTTATTCCATGGTTTAAAATTGGAGATGGGTGAACTAGCTCTAGTATATTAAATACAGAGGCTGAACCTACGAACACCCCTTAATATGAACCTGAAATTTTGAGACTACATGATCTGTTGACTTACATTTTTCCATATTGCTCTCCACCTCTCTTTACTTCCTGGTTTTATCTGGTACCAGATCAGCAGTGAAAGTAATTTAAAATTTTCTTACAGGTTACTGTCCTATTGCAATCCAAGTCCCTGCCAGCTCTTTAGATAGCTCCCTTCTGGCTTTTACTTCAGCTCAGCCATCTCTTGCTGGAGTGGTGCACCTGGGTGCACCTGCTTACTTTTACCTCTGGATCAGATGCAGAATTGCCAATATTCCATGAAAGAAACTATTCCTGTGGGCTTTTTGGTCCAAATGAAACCAGAAATTACTGGAAATGGTGCCAGATTTCCCACCCCAATTGCTCAACTAAAGTGGTGGAATAAGTCTGCATAATCATAGGAACAAAATTTCCAAACCTTTTGCTGTTTGCACATTACCTTGTTGGCCACACTGCAACGTGGAGCAAATGGAGTTAATGGTCTCAATTAGCGTCTAACTCCTCTTTTTGCTTTTCTTCAGAGCTTTGTCATCTGTGGTGGCTTTAGGAGCAAATATAATCTGCAACAAAATCCCAGGCTTGGCCCCTCGGCAACGAGCGATCTGCCAGAGCCGCCCTGATGCCATCATAGTGATCGGAGAAGGGGCACAGATGGGAATCAATGAATGCCAGTATCAGTTCCGCTATGGCAGGTGGAACTGCTCAGCACTAGGCGAGAAAACAGTCTTTGGACAAGAGCTTCGAGTAGGTAAGGGATTCTTTACAATAATGTTAATAATCATACATTGGGGCTGTTTCTCTTTTAGCTCCTTTCTTATAGTGCTTTAGAGATGTAATACCATAAGGTTTTCACAGCCCACACAAAGTAAACCAACGCACACTCCAGAACAACACTTGTACTTTTTTCTGATCTTGTTCAACCCTATTTTCTAGTAGTTGAAAAATGTCTAGAGATTTCTAGGTTAAGCCTTTCATTATGCATCCCACGCCCCATGTGATAATGACTGGAATGTTCTGTATGGGCAGCAATGACCCTGAGTCAGTTTCATAACTTACTTTTAGGCATTTAGGACTTCTTCATTGTTACTGTGTTGCACACTAGGATCAGAATTCCACAGTAATGGTGCGAATGTAACTAAAATCAACTCCAAAAACACAGGCCCCTACAGCTGGAGCAACAGGTGAACCTCATTTAGCTGTTCGCGAAACCTTGACGATGATACGCAGCTGACCATCCAGTTCAGAGCAGTAATGCATAAATATTCTCCTCAGACACGATCACGTAAAGATAACTCTACAAACCACCTGAGATGGAAAGCATGTCCAAAGAAAATAACTTGGCATAGAGGACTGTGGCCTAACAAACTCTTACAGGGCAGTCAGTATCATGTGTTATAATTTTCCATCAATTCTATGTGTGATATTATTTCATAGGTGAGATCTTACAAAATACCTGCCTACCATCTACATTTTATGTTAGTCTCTAAGATGTGGTGGGACTATTCATTGTTTAAGTTTTTTCAGTTACAGACTAACATGGCTACCCCTCTGAAACTTATATCTCCAATACGGACATTGTCACAGTCATCTTCAGTGAAGCTCAGGATTCTGGTTAGATACCTTTCCTTTTTATCTGGCCCTCAAAAGTTGCCCTGGTGCCATCAATAATTGCACAGTGCTGTTTATTTGCAGGATTACTGGTTTGTTGTATATGGTTATCAGAATGTTGCATTGACTGAATATGCTAGAAAGGAAGCATATAGTTCCCACACATCTCTGAAAATACTACAGTTGTCTTCCATTGTGTACCTGTAATATATCTATAGCCTGGGTCAAATTCTGCTGCTTGGGTTCTCTTGGGTGAGTAAGGCCTCCTTCTGACATTAGTGAAGCGTGAATGTCAAAAGGCTGCTGTTTGCTTCAAACAAGGGTTGACTGGAATGTTTACCCAACAATTTGAGGTTGACTTTGAATCTGAAGCTGGGCTGAAAATCTCCTGGGCCCAATGAGCTATTTAAACCAGCATAACTCCACTGACTTTAGTGGAGCTGATTTTCATCAGCTGAAGATCCGGCTCAATTTGTTTTGGCCCTTTCCGGTCACACACAAACACAGAAGAGCAGGAAAGTGCACAGATGGAAACATATGGGAGAAACAATTATCTGAACTTTTCTGAACCTCAGAAAAGGTTTGGTTGGATTTGAGTTTGTCAGAGGAAGGCCAGGGGTGAAAAGATGTTCTTATATGTGAACTGTTTCACTCAACCTTTCCAAGTATTTTAGCATTTGTACAATCTCACTTGTCAGTGCTTCTTTCTACACTTGTACTAAAATATTTCCAAGTTCATCTGGATAAAGCAGTTTTTTCACCTGTAGCAATGTTCTGGTAATGAAAAATAGAGGACACACTGCTGTAATTTTGTTAGCATAGCCTTCCAGTTCTCTCACTTATACAAAAGGAAGGAAACCAGAAGAAGAAAGCGGCTGCTAATCTTCAAATTAGCAAACCTCCACGTAATGAGGGTAGTAAGAGCTTTATCCTTAACATTAATTGAACGGGAATGACATCAATTCACATAGTTACCCAGACACTTCCTTACTGGGGAGAGAAATGCCTGAAGGTCTTAACGTGCAAGTGGTTTGGGGATTTAATGTTTAGGGGGAAGCATTTCTGCTACCTCCTTGACACCTCTGTTCTCCAATGGTGAAATTATGATACACGGTGGATAGTGAAGATACACGTGACTCCACACTTGTAGAATTTCTTCTGTATCAATTCTAATTTATTTATTAGATGTGATGCATTAGATTATGGCCAGCAAAAGACATGGCAAGATCTAAATAGGTAAGCACTCTTAAAACATTGAGCAAGCTCATCTGAAGAAGTGAGTTTTACCCAGTTCATGATACTATATATTTTTTTGTTAGTCTCTTCAGGCGCATCTAGATAGCAGGGCTTAACTCGAAATAAGTTACACAAATTGAGCTACGTCAATTGGGTAGCTTATTTTGAAATAGCTTATTTCAAGTTTTGGTGCTGTCTACACAGCACTTATTTGGAAATAGAGCACTCTTCCTCCGACTTCCCTTCCTACTCATAAAATGAGGGTTACAGGAGTTGGAGTAAGAAGTCCTCCAGCCTGACACTATTTTGACATTCTGTCAAAATAATTGCCTGCTATGTAGACATGGACTATGTTATTTCGAAATAACGCTAGTTATTTTGGAATCATGTTGTTGTATAGACAAAGCCTAAGCAGCCACAGGACTACTTGTTTTTGAGCAAGCTATAGTGAGCATATTCAAGATAAAATCATGATAGGGAGTCTAAAAATTAATATTAATAGGAACAGACAGAGACTGAGTGCTGACAACATGAACATACATTATTACAACCTGAGACAAGGACAGCAGTGAAGAAGAACAAGCAAAGTATATAACTCAGCAAAGGGTTCATGTAAAACTTCTCAGCCTTTCTTTATTCCTGCTCACTGAGACATTTTGCTTACTTTTTGACAAGCTAGAGTCAGTAGGAGTCAGACTATCCAATGCCAGCATGTTGGCCTAATTCCTTTGTTCCGGCTTAACCAGGGGTATCTGGTTGTTGATTTCTAACAAGCTATTTACATGTGCTCTGGAACTTAAACTGGGTTGTGAACACATGATGATTTTGCAACTTGAGGCTCCATTTAAGAAACTGATGGCAAAAGTGCACATGAAAGCAGCTGCAGCATTCACAAGTCCTACCGATAAAGCCCTGAGGGTTCCCGATTTATCAGCCCTCCCTACCCCTCTGTCTTGGCAAGTAGTCAGATACTGCTCAAAACAGACTTTTGTATATGTGGCAAGTATAATAAAAGTGCTGCAATGAAAGAGAGCTCTGTTTTTATGCTTGAGGGCTTTGATTCACCAAAGCATTTTAAGCATATGCTTGACTTTAAGCATGTGAATAGTCTTGATGATGTCAGTGGAATAACTCTTAAAGATATGTTCTTAAAGATATACCACGCTCAAATGCTTTGGAGCATCAGCATTTTGTCTTTGGTGAAAATACTTCTAGCCCTGTGAAATTGCTGTAATAGCTGAAGACTAGAAAACGTATGAGACCTCAACTCGCTGGTTTTGAGCAGCTTTTGGTTTGTCATTTTGCTTTCTTCTTTGCTCATCACCATAGGGATATTTTTTTTCCTGCTAAGTACAGCTGAGAACGACACTTTTAGAAGCCTACTTCTTGTCAAAGGTAATACTAATAATTTTAGGGGACTGTGATAGGGTAGAGATGGGTCCAAATAGCGTCTATAAGGGAGGCAGGGGAACATTTCTCTGTAATCTGCTAGAATTTTTGGTGTGTGTCAACAAAACAATGGCTAAAGAACCACTAGCTGTCCTAATTTATTTAAGGCCATAATTTCCTTTGTGGCCAGGGTTAGAGAGTAGATCAGAAATGTGTGAGATAGTAGCAATGGGTGGTCAATTTTTCAATATGGCAAAAAGTTAACAGTGGGATGCCACAAAGTTGCATGCTAAGACCTGTGTTTTAACACAGTAATTAAGGATCTGGGGGAAAGGGTGAGTAGTGAAGTGAAACTTTTGCAGGTGATGTTTTATTTAGCAAGAATAGAGCTAAATGGACAATATGAAAATAGACAACCTCTAAGCCAGTGGTTCTCAAGTAGTTTGGGGTATCTAACTAGATATTTGCCTAGCTTTACAATAGGCTCCATCTAAAGCAAAGTTGGTGCAAACTAATATTTCATGAAATGACTTGTTTATATTGCTTTATAGCCTATACATTGAAATGTAAATACAATATTTATATTACAAATGGGTTTATTTTATAATTACAGAGTCAAAAATGAGAAAATCAGCAATTTTTCAGTAACAGTGTGATCTGACATGCTTGTGTTTTTATGTCTGATTTTGTAAGTAAGTAGTTTCTAAGTGAGGGAAACATGGGGTTATGCACAACAAATCAGGCTCCTGAAAGGGGCACAGTAGTCTAGAAAGGTTGAGAGCCACTGCCGAAGCCCAGGGCCCACTACAGGGCTGGACCTCTCTTCCTCCCATGAAGCTGGCCAATCAGCCCCCTTCCATCCTGCTCACTCTAGGGGTATGTCAACCCTGGAATTAGAGGTGTGGTTGTAGCATGTGCAGATAGATCCAAGCTAGGTTTAATCCAGCTAGTTTAGGTACCCATAGCAATGTCTCTGTGACAGCATGTACAGTGGCACAGGTTGTACAAGATCTACCGGGGCCCAAGTACATACTCAGGCAACAAGCCTGTGCTGAAGTCTGTTCTACCACAACGTCACTCGTATTGTTACCAGAGCGAGCTTGGTTAAAGCTAGCTTGGGTACAACTACATGCTCTGCAATCACATCTCTCACTGCAGTGTGACCAGAGCCTGGGTGAGGCTCTTCAACTCTCCGTTCCTGCCATTTATTTCACCCTACAGCTGCTCCTACTCCAGATGTCCCCTACCAGGTTGGGATAGAGAAAAGCATCCCCCCCCCGCCCTTGATGGAGGTGGGATAGGGAGGTAGCTCAGTGGGAAGGAGAGAAGTTACTTTGTTCTACTTGGGGTGAAAGGAAATAATTGAGGGTTCTCCACACCTCGACTGGGGAGATGTTAGAATATTAGATCATGTCTCTTGATTTGGGGTTGGAAATCATGGGTCCTTGTTCCCTGGCTTGCAGGGGGAGATGGGGGGAGATATTGTAGATAGCCCTTGTTTGCAGAGTTTGTGGCACATAGTGTATGTGAGAGAGAAAGATACGTGGAGGCACAATGTTCATACAAAGACATATACATCTGTGGCAGAATATTATGTTGGAAATGGGAGACAAGAGAAGAATCTCTTGATGATTACCTGCTCTGTTAATTCCTTCTGGCGTACCTGGCATTGGCAACTGATAGAAGACAGGATACTGGGTTAGATGGCCCTCTGGGATCAACATATCTTACAAAGACCTTTGACGAGGTCCCACACAAGAGGCTATTAAAGACTACTAATTAGTCACAGGATGAGAGGCATAGCATAGCCATGGAACAAAAATTGGCTAACAGATGAAAGCAAAGAGTAGGATTAAATGGTCAATTGTTATCATGGCAAAATGTTAATGAGGGAGGGAGCCTCGTCCCATGTTGTTTAATATATTTATTAATCATCTGGGGGAGAGGAAAGCTGTGAGGAAGCAAAATTTGAAGAGGACACAAAGTTATTTAGGTTACTCAGGACCAGACTTCATAGAGCTCAAAACAAGCAAGATGAATGGGCAACATGATGGCATATGAAATTCAATGCCAATAAATGCAAAGTAATGCAGATTGGAAAGAAAAAGTTAAAGTACTCACCCACCTGTCAGGAAGGGTGCTACTGCAGACACCTTAACAAATACCTGTGCTCAACACACAGTTGACGACAAAAAACCAAACGTGATATTAGAATGCACAAGGGATGGGATGGTGAATAATATGGAAAATATAATGGCTTTAAAGAAATCAATGGTGTATCTCATCAGGACAGTCTGCAGTACTGGTCACCCCATCTGAGAAAAAGGACATTGCAGAACCAGATAGGATTTGGGGAAGAGTGGTGAGAATTATCAACAGAATGGTAAAACTTTTATACAAAGAGAAATGGAGAAGACTGGACTTGCGTACCACAGAAACTAGACAAATAAGCTTGGACTCGATGAAAGTATATAAAATAATGAATGATGTCGAGCTTCAGCTGCCCCTTCCCTCTATTGCTGCACATCTCCTGCCCTTTTCCTTGGAGCTGCCTCCTCCCACCCCCGGGAGCTTCCTGCTTGCTATGCAGGGCAGGGGAGGGAGAAGAGGGGTGCTGATGTCAAGGTGCCCCCTCTCCCATCCTATATCCTATCTCCACAGAGCAGGGTGGGGGGCACAACAGGACTTGGGATGGAGTTTGCTGGCTGCTTTTGGAGTGGTGCAGGGTCAGGGCAGGGATGAGCCTGCCTTAGCCCCACTGCACTGCCACCTGAGGTAAGCAGTGCCCAGTCGGAGCCCACATCTTGAAACCCTACCCAGTCATGAACCCCCTTCCTGTACCCCAGGTCCCTGCCCTAGCCCCAAGCAGCCCTGCATCCAAACACCCTCCCAGAGCCTGCACCTAGAACCCCCTCCGACACCCCAACAGCCTGCCCTAAGCTCAGTTCAGAGCCCTTCTTGTACTCCAAATCCCTTAATCCAAGACCAGCGCCTGGACCCCAACCCTGCCTGGTGAAAGTGATGGAAGATGGGGGAGGGAGGGAAGATGGAGTTAGCAGTGGCAGGGTCTCAGAGAAGGGGCACAAAGGAGGTGGTGGGGGAGAAGGGGTATTTGGGTTTGAGGTAGATCTTGGATTGCCCTTAAATTCAAAAAGTGATCTCATGCTTAAAAAGGTTGGAGACCACTGAAATATAGCAATCCCTATGCAGCTGAAAATTTAAACTTCTGTATGTGTGAATATTGCTCAATTCATTGCTCTTTAGGAAACTTTTAAGACTATTAAATTAAAATGGGTTAATTGTGCCACTGTATCTTCTTTGACTTTCTCCTCAGGATTAAAATTTAGGGATGAGATTTTTAAAAGAGCAGTGGGAGGCAAAATAGCTTTTAAATTAAAGTTATTGAAATTAATGCATGATGTGTGGTTAAATTTTTTTAACTGCTTTCAAAAGCTCAGTATGGACACTCAGTTTCTTATATTATTATTTCTGTGCCTTGCCCTTTTATGGAACTCTCACTGAAATTCTCTCACTGTTTGCACTATGTCTGGTGCAACAGGGCTCTGATCACAGTTAGGAACAAGAGACACCAGTGTAGTACTACAAATGAGAAGGTATGGTGCATGTAGAGAAGTTGATATTTTAGTGTCTGCCTTTAAACTGAGTATCTGTGCTTTGTTTTGAAGACACACATTAAAATCTCTCAGGTAGTATTCCAATGCCCCGACCTCTCAGTATGAAACTCACTGATCACTGTTTGTAGAGTTTTGCAAAGGGAATATAAGCAGAGGTTCAACTAGACCCCTTCCCCTCTCAAGCCATGAATTTAAGATCATAGCTCAAATTCTGGGCAATCACTGAACGTTTTGTGGAGATGGCTGTTTCTCCCCAGCGTTTACTGCCAACCACAGCTAGGAGGAAAAGAGTGAGCACCTTAGGCAGTCTTGTCAGGGCCACCTTTTTAGTGATGGGCAAGAACACTATTCTTCATTCTATGGATGGGTTTGATATCCCTTTTACTATTCACTACTTGAGAACTTGCAGATGAGCATGTCCAAATGCCAATGAAGTTTTACTGTTAATAGGGGAGCTGTACAAACCTTTTAATTTTCATTATAAATTATATCGCGATTTTCATTGGAAAATTTCTATACAAAAGAGAAAAAAAAAGACTTCATATCCGAATTATTCTGCTTAAGGATGCACGCAGATGCCACATTACTTTTTGGTTACAGGCAGCAATGTAAAACCCAGAAAAAAATGGTCAAAACTTGGACCATGTTTTCCAAAATGTACCTCAGCTCTTGGAACTTTCACCTAACCTGGGTGGTGGTTCAAGCATTTCTTAACTGACATGGAATTTGGTGAGGGGGAGGAGGCTGTGGTTTAACAAACTCAGACTCAACTTGGCAGTTTTGCTTTGAGATTTCAGGTTCATTTGAAATCAAACACTAGGTTAAATAGTAAGGGTGTGAAACCACATGAATTATGGTGTGATAGAAAAGGGCCACATGGCCTCTGAAGACTGAACCAGGTGAGCTTCACCAAGGCTATTGTCAAGGCTGTTCCCCACTCTGGCATGTTGAATGCAGGAGTTGGGGGCCCGCAAGAGCACTCTAAAACCTTGCCTCGACAGGCTCTGGTACAAAAACTTCCCCCAAAATCCTAATACTCAGATTTTTGGGGAATCCGCTGCCACCATCAAGTGCTTCTGAACCCACAGACAGAGGTGGGCATTTAAAACCAACCCGAGGGGTACCCCAAGCTTTTTCCCCAAAAGAGCTTGAAAAAGAAAAGAGAAAAACAAGCTGCAGTCTCTGGTAGCTGACCCATCAGTCAGGCATGCAGATACACACAGACAGACCTTCTAGGATAGAAAAATCGACCAATACTGGTTAATTAGAAAAAAGAAACAATTGTTTATTATCACAACAAAACTACAGTTGCAAGCATAGTGAATTGGCTAGATGGAAAGAGCCACCATTTGATATAGATACTCAGGGAGAGTCCTTGGGCTGAAGACTTAGTTACAAAAGAAAAAAAAAACACTTAACAAGCTCAGACATTATTTCCACATCCCCAAACAAGGAAAACAATAAATCCTGTTGGACTAGCTAAACGTTTCCCTACTTACACATTGTAAGAAGTCTGTTCTTGGAGATAGGAGTGTCTCCCATCTCCCTCAGTACTTGGAAGAAACTACTCTCAATCTTAAAACAAAGGACAGAGAGAGAAAACCCCTCTTTTCCAGTTTGAAATTCCTACCTGCATTATTATTGGCTGACCACCCGATACCTGGATAGGTACAGAGTTAACCCCTCAGTCACCAGGTGCTGGGCAGCACTCATGGTTATGACAGCCTGTAAAGGATTCCATGATGTTCATATATTTGTTAAAAATATGTGGCAATGTACAGAAACTTATATGCATACCAATTCAGATTGGCAATATAATTTTAAATGAGGTGCACAGAAATATCGTGTCACATCTGATTGAACTGACGTGTGATTGCAGAATTGGAGCTGTTCTAACTTATGCCTAGCTATAAAAGGCACCTCACTGGTTTTTCCAGCAGCTGGGGATCATTGGCATGCCATTGTGTTCCAGACATGTCCCTCCTTTGGCCGTGTTCTGGCATGATTCATACACCAGGAAAGACGGAAAGCAGTGGCCTAGAGCCAACTTTTCAGTCTTGAGACAGCTGGGGATTCTACAGTGCAGCTGGCTAGGCTCTCTCCACTGTTCTTTTGCACAGATGTATTTCAGTGATCTCGGGGCCAGCATCTGGCTCACTGCACCAAGAACACTGCATCAATTTGTACAAAGGGGAAAATAATGATTATGTCACAATTATGTTGAATTGTACAGGTGAGGCATTCGGGTTGAAATGGATTTGTTAGAGACAAAGGACAAAGTGATTCAGGTTGGTAGCAGGAGCAATGGATTTTGCATGGCTGGTCCATTGGGATCAATTATCAAAGTAATTGCATAGTTTCTGTATACTTAGAGCTGTGACCTTTTCCAAAGCCATGATCCCTCCCAGCCAATAACTCATTCATTGGCACAACCCCTTTATTCAACCCACCTCCCACTCTGCTCCACATTCCCCCCAGTGGACTTGTCAGCATATAAATGGAGCTTCGCGGAATCCACTCCCTTCCATTCCTGCAGCAGTGACTGCATCTGACCCCCATTTGCACTGTTACCGCCTTACCCACCACTTGAAGGCTGGTGTTCCGATCTCTCCCCCTAATTCCTGCTATCTACATCACCACCTAGCAAACAAAGAGATTCCCTTTTTGTTCCAACTTATTCAGGAATGACCCACTTAGTTATTTTTACACAGTGAGTTATTCACTGATTGGTATTATTCAGTTCTATGAAGACCTTATTTAAAACCCATCCCCAAAAGGACCCCTCTTCCCCACAAGCCTACCTCATGGAAAAGTCTCTTGCCCTACCAGTTAAACTCTGGCTCTATCAGATCATTGGTAGATGGGAACTCCAGACTAGAAGGGTTATTTGCTACAAGAATGCATGGAGATAGAAGCAATTTCTCAGGAAGCTAGGATCTAAACCAGATCAGATTTAATAGATCATTAAAACACCTGGAAGAAAATCACTACCTGGAAGAAAAGAAGAAGCCAGTGAAACCTCTGAAACAAAGAGCCAGAATGAATGGCAAAGAGCGAGATTTACTATTGTTCTTTGAAAGAAGATTATTCAAGCTAATGCTTTGTGTATTGACCATTCCAGCTGGAACTCTAAGTATCGCAGGGTTCATAAATTACTTCTCTTATCAGGGCTAAATCCATTGCAAAAATGAGGGCTGGAAGATGAAAGTATCTGTGGAGGGTGTAACTGACAAGATGTCAGAACTGATCTGTGGATGACCCCTGTACCAGACTTGGAAAATGATTGACTTTAGAATTGTTCATCTGACTGTATTTCACATCTTTGAATATATTTCAAGGAAAACCTTTAAGATTTGGTTGGGGGGGGGGGGGGGGGGGGGGGGGGAGGAGGCACAAACTCAAATGACTGAGACAGCCACTTGATGGTTGTAAAGAATCAGCAAATTACAGGGCAAGAAACAAGAGCATTTTGAAGGCTTTTAAATCTATTAACTTTTGTGGGGATTTGTGAATCTCTGACATCTTGAAAGGATGCCTGTGAGGGGGACATTAAGCTGTTCTGCTGTGTGTGTGGTTTAAAAGAATAATAGTATCTGCAGGGTTTAGAATCCACACACCTCTGTCCCTCACACAAACCCACTCACCTATCCTCTGCTCTACCCCCAAATCAATCAATGAATAAAAGGAAATGTTCTAGGATTTTAACACCCGCAGTAATCAGGATATAGATTTTATGGCACCAGCATTGCCAGGTGAACCAAATCTTGCAAACCAGTTGGAAAAAAAAGTGGGCACAAAGTAGTGTAAAACATGTGTGCATATGCAGTAGATAATGAAGATGACCACAATTACAAATTGTGGGTGATGGGAGAAAGGGGAAGAAGCTCAGGACTGAAGAAACCAGTAAGGAAAATTAGGATTGTGCAGATTCAATGGGACTGGATCGCAGAATAAATGTTTAGGAATAAAAACTGTTTTGGGAACACCGGTCTCCAGAAAGAACATGGAAAGTGGGCTGAAGATGAGTCAACAAGAGCAGGAAAAATTAATGGCATGTTTCCAGATCTGTGGTAGGAGTGCCAGCCAGAGAGTTATTTTTGGATGCAGGCCATAGATAAGCTTGATTTAATTCTGGATTCAGACCTGAAGATGGATTCAGTAATCTTTATTCTTGGCTATGATGGGAGTTTCACTGACATGTCAAATGTTCATAACACTTGCTACTAAGAGTGTCGCAAATAGTAAATAATATTACTTTCTAGAGGAAAAAAAATCTACTGCCTAGAAACACATATGTATCAAGTATAATGGTGCTTTCAATCAGCTAGTCAGTATGGAAAACATGCCTTTTCACAGGAGTGGAAGACTTCTAATACATGAGGACAGTCAGTGCTGATAAGAAATGTATTACAATCACACTTGTATTACAACAGTGCTATTAGCAAATCAATCAAGTGATTGATTAAACCAATCTGTCTGGATTCATTTAATGTGATCAAACTTCTACTTTTCTATTTTCTTTTCCATTTCTGGTGCCATTTCTTTGTCCCTGATCTTATTTTCGTTTCACAGTCTCATTTTTATTTTCTTATTTACATGGTTATTTATATGCTTATTATACTTACTACATGGCAATAGGTCCAATTAATTGTATGTTTGTGATAATAAAATCTATCTTTGGCTATGTCTACACTTCAGAGTGTTTGCGGAAAAATGGTCGTTTTGCGCAAACACTTGCGGAAAAATGGTCGTTTTGCGCAAACACTTGCGGAGCATCCACACTACAAGCATGTTCTTGTGCAAGAAAAAGTACAGTAAATCGTAAGAACACAGGGCTTTTTGCACAAGAGTTATTCCTCTTTCTATGAGGAATAAGACTTTTTGCACAAGAGCTCTTGCGCAAAAAGGTGGACGGGCAACAGGGGTTTCTTGCGCAAGAAACCCCCTATGGCTAAAATGGCCATCAGAGCTTTCTTGCGCAAGAAAGAGTCCACACTGCCAAGGACGCTCTTGCACAAAAGCATATGGCAGTGTAGGTGGGCTCTTGCACAAGAACTTTTTGCACAAGAACTCTTGCACAAAAAGTTCTTGTGCAAGAAGCCTGCAGTGTAAACGTAGCCTTTATGTATTTGTGTTTAAGTCAATAAAACAAGCAGTGTGAATGGTGGATTCTCTGCAACTCAAAGTCTTTACATCATGATTTGAGGACTTCAGTAATTCACCCAGAAGATAGGGCTCAATTATAGGAGTGGGTGGGTGAGATTCTGTGGCCTGCAATGAGCAGAAGATTGGAATTGATTTCCTATTCTGGCCTTAAAGTATGTAAGTAACATGGGGGAGAAAAAAAGAAATCAGTTAGAAACAAAATGGAGGGAAGAGGGAGCAGTAAGTTAATGAAATATAGAAAAGGACAGACTTTATCAAAAGAAAGAGAAGAATCATATTTAACATACAAGTAGAAGCTATAGTGATTTCAGCATTTGCCAGTCATTTGAGGAGTGCACTGAATCACCGGGTGCAATATTTGCCCGGATCTTTTCTTATGTTCTGATGAGCGGAATTGAGAGTCCAGCCTATTAACAGTCAAGCAAACCATCAGTAAGAAACTTGGTCTCAACAATCTGAGCTTGACACCTGGATTGGTAATATCTAGTGGTTCCCATTATTCACTCCAAGAGGTGGGTTCGAAGGAAATGACATAAATTTTCAACGGTATGATATCTGTAAAACTATGATATTTGAAATATCAGCATAAAAGCATGCAACACATATTCATTCAGTGTAAATCTCCACTAATTCAGAGCTTCCAGAAAACAACATGGTGCCAATCTGAATTAAATCTTCAACTTGAGTTCATGGTTATCTTAACAGTAGCGCGGGAAATTGCACAAAAATGGATCTTTACTATGGTATTTACCATACTTGATTCCCTTCAAATAGAAATTAGCAAATTTTAACAGCGGTGAGTGGAAAAAAATGCTAGTTTTTAATGACCTCCAGTCGATATAATACAAGATACACAATTCTGGAACTTTAGCATAGTCTTAGTGAGAATGTTTACAGAGAAATCCTTCTGTTAATTTGACTCAGTCAAAAATAGCAAGACACCACTTAAAATAGGAACATAAAGGCAGGCAGGTTGTTGAATAGAAGCAGAAATAAAAGTTGGGGTGATTCTCAGGGTCACCTATTGGCCAGAAAAAGAAAGTATCTTTAGTACTCACTGAAATGTCTTCTATTGATGGTTCAAAAATGCACTTCTTTCCCTAATGAAGAGATGATGGAGGATATAAATTGAGTTTACAATGTATTATTGGGACATATGATTTCAATCATACAAAGGCGGGCACCTTTAAGTTAGGATCCCTAAAGGCAATCTAAAGCATGTCAGAATAAAGAAGGACTTTCCCATCCAAAAGAACAGTGAACCCACTGCTTTATTTTAATTGCTCAAGTAGTAGTAAATTGGTGTAAAGTAGGCCAGCTGCAAACTTGAAACTTTCTCCTACCCAAAGACTATACTTAAAGTGTGATTTAAGGCTACTAAGGAAAACTAGCGTGTGTATAAAAGATAAGATAAAAGAGAAGGCTATTCCTGTTTCTGATTTATATTGGTTTTGCTCTGGAGGGAGTTTAAGAGAGCACATAAACAACCCATCCTTTCTGAGAGGAAAAAGATAGGGGCTCTTTCAAGGAAGTAGCCAAACTAGAAGGCACCTAAACTTTAGTTGTAAGATAGACTCGTTGGAAGTAATTGTCACTTGAAAGAATCTAGGACTAGGTAAGGAAAAGCATCCAGCAATATTATTTTACGATAAGAGGTATTCTGAATCACTCTCTCTCTCTCTCTCTCTAAACCTCTAGAAAACAGATATGCATTTAGTCACAAACATCACAATAAATTAAGGTAATTTTTCATAAAAAGTCTATTTAGGAGAGTGTAAAAGTTCAATTCAGGATTTTAAAATTATAAAGGCATATGTCTGGGTGGAGTATCCAACAACAGGTGATACTGTCTAGTAATCAGAAATGAAGATTAGTGGGTTGTGTTTCCAGCTTTGCCATCTACTTACACTGTGGCTTCAGGCAAATCAGATTCCAAAGTTTTAAAGAGTGTCCACTAATTGTGGGTGCTTTACAATTTGGATGCTAACTTGAGACTCCTTTTCCCAGATGTTCCCACATGCAAAGTACCCACAACACCCAATGAAGTGTAATGTGAGCTCTGGGAGCATTTCTGAAAATCAGGCCCCATGCATCTAAAGTTGGGTACCCCAAAATTGAGGATTCACATCTTAGTGAGCATTTTTGAAAATGTGAGTACAGGTTGAACCTCTCTAGTCCGGCAATCTGGTTTGACAACATCCGTAGTCCGGCATGATTTTAGTTAGCTGGATGCCGACTTATCATGGGTGTGGCCAAGTTTCCTGTGATCCCATAAAATTTGTTTACAGACACCAGTCCTGGTTCTTCTCAGTGTTCTGTGCTATTGTTAAGCTCTAATTTACCCTAAAAGTCTTCTAACAGCCCAGTAGGTAGTGGAAGTGTTGGACAATATTGACCTCCCAAATTCTCTGATTCAGTACCAGTCAGGTCCCGAGGGTGCTGGACTAGAGAGGTTCAACATTTATTAATCTCTTTGTCATCTTATAGATTTAACTGTAGTACAATCTCATCATGTGTACTGAGGTTAGATTAGTATTTATAAAATTCTTTGAGATCCACATATGAAAAGGGACTATGGAAATTCTCAGAATTTTAAGCAATGATTTCACTATTAGTAAAGTTATGATTGACTTCACTAGAAACTATATTTATTTGGCTTCATTCACATCATCCTTCCCCGCCCATCTATAATGGAATTCTCTATAGACCAAACTTTTTCTCCTGATCTTTAAATTAAACATTTCCTTTACATTCCTTGACTTCCTCTACAATGAATTTTGGTAATATGCTAATAGCTATTTAAACTGAAATTCAACAGATTTTGTTTTCAAGTGTCAAGAGTTTGAAGAAAAATAGATTGTCTTTAGAGAAAATTCCATTACTTATCACCTTACTACCTTCTAATATTTGATGCTGAATTTCAGTCTGATTCCTAGGTCCAAATGTTGGGAAGTTGAATGGTAGAAATATGGATTTAGTTTCATATTTTGCAGTTTGGGCAGAACTCAAAATTTAAATAAATCTCCAACAACATTAACGTTAGTTTCTTTTCAAAAACATCTATTCACAGAGTCAGATGGTAACTGAGGGTACTGTGAGAAACAATTTATGATAAAATAAAAAATAATGCAGCTAAATATCCAATAATTATATTAATAACCATATCTATGTATGTTTTGGGAGTGCTAATGATATTACAAATCAGTTAAAATTTACCCTTTTGGTTTCTAGGTTGTCAAAATCTCTTCCCCAGAATTACAGATGATAGGTTTGGTCACCCAATTCAACCCTCTACATCAAGCAGGAAAGACTAAACATAGCATTACAACTCATAGTTACATGTGTAGTATCCTCCCTTTTCTTCTCTGTTTTTTCACATGTATCCTATTTGGCAAACCATACATTCCTAAAGGGAGATAATATGAAAAAAATGCAGCAGAAATGTATGCCCATGTTGCAGAATAATAATGCAACGCAAAAGGAGTGCCATATATACACAACACTCAACTTTTAGTCACCTCTTTGGCTGATATAAGGCATTTTCCTTTCCTTTCTTAAATAAAATAACAGAAACAAAGAAAGTGACTGCATCAGAGGAGTATGTGTATGTGTCTTGTGCCTCCACACAATTATGTAGGAGAGAATATAAGGGAGTATACTCTGATTGCATTGCATCACTTTATTTAGTAATTGGATTTATTGATTAGTGCATTTGAGTTTGCAAATGAATGTTTTATCCTATGGTCTCAGATCCCTGATCCACCCAGGCTACTGTAGCATCCAAAAGAATCCACAAAATAAACCATGACAAACATATTAGGCCAAATTTTCTTCCTGCGCCCTGCATTTCCGCATGAGATTTGATTACCTGTCCCTTTATTTTATTTCTGGTTTAATAATATAGCTATCTCCAGAGCATCCACATTTTCATTATTAGGGACATAAAGGAATAATGATCAAATCAGACCAAAAAAAGAGAAGCGAGAATGAGAAGGCAGTGCCATAGAACTCCTGAAGACTTGTAAAGATGAGCCAGGCACTGTGTGGCATTCTGAGACACACACTGCATTTTTAGGGCTGCACTGTGCTCTGAGGCTAGCAGCTCAGCAAAGCACTTCTGCATACTCTTAAAAAGTCAATGGGGAGCAAGCATGTGCTAAACTTCATGCACACGCGGAAATGTTTTGCTCCATAGGGATGTCTGAATGAACTAGAGTTAATACATTTGGGAAGAGAGTCTCTGCTGATGGAAACTCAGTTTCTACCCTTAGCATTCAGATCAGAACTGGGAATATGCTTCTTAGCCTCTGGTCAGAACTGATCTTAGCTTTTTTGGGTGGATCTAGGAAACAACTTTTAGTCACTCACAAATACAGGGGCACCATGAGGATCTGGGGGCGGGGGGAGAAGAGTCAGCGAATGCCTATGGACAGAACTCTCAACAAATGTTAGATAGCAGCTGAGTTTGCATGGGCAGGTTCTCTTCAGACGACTGCACCCCAGAAAAATCAATGGGTGGGAAAGCAGAGGGAAGTGAGCATTGCGTAGGAATCTCCAGCTATTCATGCAAAATATGCAGACTGGCTCTGAAATCAATTCATAAATAAAAAGAACTTGCCCTGGCATTTAAAAGCTTCAGGCAAAATTCAGGAAGACATTTTACCCACGAGCAATATTTTATTGCTACTCCTCTGCCTCCCCATGCCAGCAGGAAACCCTGCCCTCATCCAGCTGAGCCTCCATCCCATTCAGGGAAGGCTTGCATGCAAGGTCGTGTTTGACAGGGTCAGCATTATCTTGTGGGTTCTGAGGGGAATGATGTCACAGAGAGTGGCAATCCTGCTTCTACCACAAAATTAATGGGTTTCAAACCACGGAGGGAGAAAAAGTGGTGAGTTCTAAAAATCTCCCCCACCCTCTCTTTTTAATGTCCATTTCTAACTGCTACCCATGAGGCATTGCCACCTTTCCACATGCTCTTCAAGGGGATGATTAGGCCCTCCGATAAGGTTTTACAGGCACGCTCTGTATGCTAAACATAGATGTTCTCTCTCAATTAATGCTCTTGTCACCTTTAGAGACCCCAAAATCACAAGCAAAGAAATCTGAAATGTGAAGGCTTTGTGACAAAGCATTAAACGCCACAACCCCAGAATTAGCTGCAGATTAAAAACAGAAAACAAACCATCACTGATGTCTGAGAATTTAAAAGCAATTGAGAGTTCAAAATTAGCACCAGACTGAACTCTTTGACAAGGGGCTGACATACACTCCAACTGCAAGGGAAGCCACAGAACCCACCAATCCATAAAGTTGCCTCCCCTGCTACACAGTCTGAGTTGCTATCTAAATTCAATGCATTTGAAACATGAATCTGTCCATCAGTTATACCTAGTCTGTTTTATTTAATGTTGAGAATGTTTTCCATCTTTAAAACCTTCAAGCTGTGCCAACTTATGGTGCGGTGTGTGAGAAGACTGTGGGATGGTCCAACAAATAGAAGTGGTCAGTAAAGGGGACCTATAGAGGGGTATTTGGTAAGGGGGGTGGTTCATGGCAGTGATGCATGGGTAGCTGGCAGGGAGTATTTAGCACTAGGAAATTTGTAGGGGATAGTCAGCATTAGGGAAGATTATCAACTCCAATAACCTAAACAGAAATGTGTGGAACCTTATGTTAAGGGACTAACAACACCCGTGCTGTGTACCTGAAATGTGAACTGATTTTCTCTTCTCTGTATATAAGCATTTGCAGTAAATTATGATCTCCCCTATCACTGCTCTGCTAAGGATTATAGTTCACCGATAAACACATTTTTAGATTTCCTGTAGTTACAACAAAGCAAGATCTTGCTTATATTCCACATTGATTTGATCTAAATGATATATTATGATAACTAGGACAATAACATGAATAAACTTGGGCATGTACTAATTCCCCATCTTCCTTGTCCCCAGGTTTCTCAAGACAATTTAAAAAGAAGTTGGTTATTAGAATCTTCACCCATAAACTACAGAATATCAGGGGAAAAGAAAACATTGTGGTGATTTGATTTTATCCATTTCTTTGCAAAAATCTGCTATATTGCTTTGTTTTTGATTGGTAAGCTTTATAGAATTCTGTAGAAAAAGAACCTGAAATATTATTGGGGAGTTATTTTTAAACCACGATGTCATCAGTAGAGAAGAGTTAGCAATAAAAGTTTCTTTTAAGTGAAGATCAACAACATCATCAATATTGATTAAAGACTGATTAAACTTGCTCCGAATAAATAAAATAATTCTCCTTCTCCTCTGTTTCAGTCTGCTTGCCAAACCCCAAACTGAACTGATGCTGAAATTTCAAAAACAAATTATTAACTTCCCTTCCTTTTCATTTTCACATGCTCCTAGACTTCCTAGTTCAGCCTGTGGAAAGATTGTTTTATGGATGAACCACAGACTAGGAAACCCTGGTTCAATTGCCAGCGCCGCAACTGACTTCCTGTGTGACCTTGGGCAAGTCATTTCACTCATCTGAGTCACACTTTCCCTCTTGGTCACTTCAGATCATAATTGTTATCTCAGTGGGGAGCAGTGAGGCTTAATTTATGTTTGTAAGATGCTTTGGCATTCTCAGTTGAAAGGTGTTCTATAAATGTAACAGCTTATTATCTGAACAGTTAGCAGCAGGAAAGAAATACCATGGAAGGGCTTGTTCTCCCTTTGTGCCCTACCTGAAAGTGGGACAATTGTAAAACCCCATGAGAAAGCCTGGTCTAATAAGATTTCCAGCCCAGTTTCTGTAGGCAAGAAATTTGGACAGTCTGGATTAGTATCCATAAAGACACTCAAATTCACAAAGTTTGCCTATTGCTGGTATTTATAAGGCGCACACACAAAAATAGAGGACTAGATCCAAGCTACAGGCAAGGAAGCTAGTGATTACTGTATCCTCATTGTTCTATCTCTGTGCAGTCATTCTTTGAGTAACTTACTGTCCAAGAAATTCTTTTTCTAGCTACTGGTGCACAGTGACATTCTGACATTAGCAGTGAGGCTTGAACATTTTCTCTCTTTTCCTTTCTGTCTCTGATTTACTTTTACTTCAGCAGTTCAGTAATGCTGAAACCATGTTCCCTTCTCTTTTGTTTGCTTTTCTCTTGTCCAGTGATCAACTGTGTTGCTTTATTACAGACACTGTAATATTAACTACAATATAAACAGAAGCTCTTAGCAGGAGAGTTAGCTGGGATTTCCCTGACCTATTACACAACAGGATTTTCTGCAGCAACACTTTTTTGTTTGTTTTCGGGGATTAGTGGCAATATTCCACATACTACTGACTAATGAGGCATGAGGTTTATACAAAAAGGCCAGAAACTCATTTTTAAAAGATCCCAGACAGACTGTATTACTGGGGATATACACTGAAGTACTGAAAGGCGAAGGACAGTGTCTGAAGTTGACAGCCAAGTAAGGCTGTCTGCAGGTCTTTACACAATTTAGGCTATATCCATGTGTACAATATCTTAATCAAAGCTAACTTCAAAGTGGTTGCCTTGAATATATTTTATAGAAGCATAGGCATGTTGTCACATTATGGTACACAGAGTAACATTACATCACATGAAAGAATAAAACGCAAGTTGGTACAATGTAACCTAATCCAGACTTTTCACGTGAAACATTTGTTTTGGTTTGGTTTTAAGACATTTGCCTTTCAAACTGGTTTGTTTTAATTAGAGATCAACCTGAACCACAAAAGATGGATTTGAACTTTCCCAGAGTTCAGCGGTGTTCAGATCTGGCTTTTGGTTTGGCCCATCATCGAGAGAGGGGTCAGCTGCAAAGTTCATATCTGGAGACAAATGTCACCAAAGTGCGGGGCTGTTAAGAGTGTTTGGAGTTTTGATTCAGATCCATCTCTAATTAAAATTGTGGGTTTGGAAGAGAAACACTTGCTAACACTTGTAAAAATGGTTATTTAATCAGTGGCTAGCAGTTGATGTTAATATAAAACCAATTATTTAATTGTTAGCGTATGCCTGAAATGGACTGGGTGTACTATTTCTGGTGAGAGGTGGGGTCATGCCACAAAAACTGAATCCAGGCCTCAAGTCTCAACACCCTGAAGTCAAGGGTGTTTGCATCTGAGGTTTGGTTAAAGCAAGCCTCCTTCTCCACTTCTGAGATATTTCTCCTGAAAAACATCTGGTAGTTCTATACAGACTAGAATGCTATTTCCTCATCCTTCTAATGGTTTAATTAAAGGATCTACTTGTCTCTTGCCTTTTACTGAAATTGTAGAAGAGGGGCAGGGACCATCTTTCTGTCCTGTGTTTGCACAGCATCTACTACAATGCGGCCCTAGTCTATGACATGGATTCCTAGATGTTGCCACAATAAATAAAAAATAATAATTACAACTGATCTGAAAGAATGACGGCTAGGGATAGGCATGTTGATCCAGATAAAGTAAGAGGCAACCCAACCTGTTTTCATTAAGTCTGAAAATATTCAAACAACTCTTTGGTGAGGCTGCTCATTTCCTAGTCCAGTCAGGACCAACACTCCCATTTATCCAAATATCCTAGTTATCTGAATGCACAGTGTGTCCTCCACATAGACCTATATTAATCAATCACCTGCTAGTAAGCTCTCAAGCCACCTCTCAGGCCAATTCTACACTAGACCTGGAAGGTCAGCTGAAGGTACACAACTCCAGCTATGTAGAATACGAGAAGTACAGTTGCTGGCTGGAGCTGCCCTCAGCGTTCAATTTAGATCCCACTAAATTGAATGCTAGAATGTCAATCTCCAGGGTGAAGACGTGCTCTCAGTGTGGGTTAATGACTCTGTACTATTAATGCTTAGCACTCTGTATTTATTAAAATTTTTTAAAAAGCCTGAGTTTATTAAATTACCAGAACTGTATTAAAACTACAAGGGACATAATTTTAATGCATATTTAGTGTTTTAATAAATTCAGAGATTGATTAGCTCTTACAGATGTTATGAAACTAATTGCAAAACTATTTGCAAGTGATTAACTAATTTAGGCCTACATGCAGGGAAACTGCAATTCAAAATAGGACTCCGTCTATTTAAACACCCGGTTATCTAAAAAGTTTTGGATGTCCTCCAGACCATTCAGATAAGTGGAAGTGTACTGTACTGCAAAAAAAATTGGTCGTGAAATTTTCTGACCCATTTTACAAATTAGGATGACTGGATAAGCCCCCAAATTTTTGAGTGTTTATCCAAAAATTGGGAATTTTTCAAAGTAATTAATGGTTTGTTTATTCTTTCAAATGGGGAAAATATTTATTTTTTCTAAAGTGGGAAAACATTTCCACTAACTTTTTTTTCCCCTAATTTTAAAGTAAATTTTGATTTGGCCATGCTCAAAACCCGTTCTTGCTTGCTTCCCACACAATTTGATTTAATTACAATGAATTCTTAAGAAAAACAATTTTAAAGCTTAAATGTAAAGTCATTCATTTGTAAAATTCGCAAATCATGCTGTGTTATAGAGGCAGCCAACAAAAACAATATCATGTAACTTATGTAATCAACTCACTATGCACAACACATTATTAATGAAAAATCTGTGGAATTAGCCACCAGAGAAATCTGAGAATGATTTCAAGCACAAACACCTGAGAATTTTGTGATAATTTCATTATTTATAATAGAAAAGGACAAAATTCAAATATATTATTTTTTGCACATGAATCATCTATCAGAAAATAAGACATGGTGACAACCTAAACAGATACCTGTCTCAGTTAAAAGATAAATACCCCTAAGGTATTCAGAATCAAATGCTATTTTATAACCATTTAGAACACTACATTAGGACCTCCTGATCACATCTTTTTCTGTAAGATTAGAGCTGAAATCCAGCATGAGTGTCACATAAATTTAATACTTACTAGCCACTTATTTCAGAAATTTCACGGCGGAGAAGAAATAGTGTTTCACAAAAATGTATTCTCTCTCAGACCTAGGTGGAATAGGGTAGAATTATAACAAGCTAGGAAGATGTACTAAAACAAGACTCATTGTATGTAAGACTGAGAGAGGATTATTCTGTCTTAATCTAATGGTTTCCATTTTCCCAAACAAAATGTAACACAGGATAGTGTACTAATATTAAGATGGAATGGATGCCATTAGCATTTTGGGGCTAAATTCTCATTTGCACTAAGATGCTATTGCACCAGTCTAGCAATTAACCGTACACTCTCTTCATAGCCCCTTCATGCTGCCAGAATGGATAAAGAGATCTTTGCACAAATAAGAATCAGCCACATTATGTTTATGATATACTGATATTCACCCATTTCTTAGATAAGAATAGGGAATGCTAGAAATACTTCAATAAATTTAACTACTGCCACGAGTGAACTCAAAATGTCAATGGCACCAATTAAATACTTAAACTCCATAATCACAAAGTACTAGATCCTCAGCAGGTGCTAATTTCTGTACAGCTCTGGCTGAAAAAAGTATTTCTCTAAAACACCTACTGCTAACTGCATAAGAGTAAAATGGTATGTTCAATGGACACTAAATAAATGCAGTAACTGTCTCCCTCTGAGAAAATGGACTGTATGCCTTGAACTGTTTTATCACTCTAAATTCTCACCTTTGTTGTGCAGACCTCAGTTACATAGTTTGCATTGAGCAGATATTTTTATAGCAAGAAAAGGCAGGCAAGACATTTTGGGCCAACGTGTATACACTCAGGCAGAACCCTACTGGAAATTGTCAGTTCACATTTAGTGCTCAAAACCTCTAAATAGTTACCATGAACTTTAATTCCAGTGTTCACCATTTCAAGCACTATCAAATTTGTTCTAAGGAATATTGGTTTAGTTGCATGACTCTCTCTAAGAGATTTCCAACAAATATCCAACCAATGATTTTCCAGCAATGCAACATAAACATGTAGGGGACTGATTTTTCAGTCCTTGCTCATACAGAAATGTCCATGGAATCCCACTGTTCTCTAAAATTAGTATTAATATATTTTTAATTTGTTTTTGCAGACAGATATTTTCAATAGGAAAGACCATCTTGGCATCAGCATTATGTTGAACCCAATGCAAACAACTTGTATAAAAATTGTTTGGCTTTCTTTAACCAGCTATTCTAGAGTGTTTCTCTCCATTGGTTAGTGGAAGAGGGTATAATGCACTAGATGTCAAAAAGAAACCACTTCCCTTAAAAATATGTCTAGCTTTGTATAATGGAAATGCAGGCATCTAATTTGAAATCAGCAGCATCTCATACATAAGAAACTTTTTAGAGGACTGGATTTCCTTGTGATTGATATTGTTCATAAAATATTTCATTTGCAAAATTATTATGTCAACAGAAGAGCTCTCTCCCCATCGGCATAGAGAGGTCTCATGAGTGCTCTTACAGCAATACAGTTATATTGGTATAGCATTGCCGCTCTATGCTTGTAAGGGTAGACGTGGCTTTAGAGCGCGTCTCAGTCTGAGGGAACTAGGAATCCTGCAATGTTAGAAATAGCCAGCTTCAGAGCATGCTCTAGCAAGAAGTTTATACTTGGTATTTTAAGTCAATAATCTACTATATATGAGAGAGAATTTGTCTGTGAGAGAGCAAGCGAGCTTGTCTGTCCATCCATCTTTTTTTGAAGAATCCCTCTTAAACAGTAAGAACTAGGACCACCACATTTGGTAGGCAGCTTCTTCTTCTCAGAATTTAAAGCAGGGTCAGGGTCTGATTATGCTAGGACAAAGGGATGTGCCTGGAATGTGATTGGTTTTCATAAAATGGAAAGGGAGGGGGTTGCTAGCAGGACAGTTATACTATGTATGACCACAGGGAGGGAGCAAGGTGCCAGAGATGGGGACCAGGACAGCAATAATCCCAATGGGGCAGCAGGGAAAAGGGGTGGAGGTAAGTTTCCTGCCCTTCACCTATGCAGTGCCTGCAGAGCTGCCACCCAGGCAGCATGGCTCCCACTGCGGCCAGTCCTGAAGAGCTGTCACCTGGGCAGCAGGGGCCCTGCTGCAGTCAGGCCCACGGAGCTGTGCCCTGGCAGTGCAGCCCCTGCCAGGGCCAGCCCTGGAGAGCCCCTGCAGCCAGCTCCTGGACAGCACAGGTCCCTCCATGGCGAGCCCTGGGGGAGCCACCACCTGGCCAGTGTGGCCCCCACCAGCTCCTGCACCCCCACACCCCCTGCCCTTTGCTCTGAGTCCCTCCTCACTCCCAGTACTGAGTCAAGTACCCCCCTCCACAGCCCCCTGCCCTGAGCCCCTCCTCACCCTCAACCCTGACTCCAGCACCCTCCCATACAACCCCTTCCCTGAGCCCTTCCTCACCCCCACATCTCTAGCTCCTCCCCTTAATACCTCCTCACCCCCCTACCCCTGCATCCCATGCACCCTGTTTCGGTTCCCTGCTCATGAAGCAAAGATAACATTTCCTTTCTACCACCCTCTGTACGTCTTGTCTTTTCAGACTGTCAGCAGTTTGTGGAAGAGACTGTCTCTTCTATGCACTTTGCTTAGCACACAGGGGCATCAAATTCAGTTGTGGTTCTTAGCTGCTACTGCAGTACAGGTGGTAACAACAATCCTCCTACAAGACATTGTAAAGACCTATTCAAGTAACACTAGTGACTTGACCAAATTTCACATAAACAAGGCATTTTGATGTTAGAGCTGCCTCTAGAATTAACGTGCCCAGAAACTGCAGTGTAACACATAAAACTATCCATAATTCAGTGACCCTCTTAAAAGGTGTTATTATTTAACATGTTTTTGCAGCAAGCATGCAGGTGTGCATGGTGATTTACAGAAGACTAAAGCCATGACCACAGCCCCAAGAATTTGTTATCTAGGTTACAGTACACATAACATAACATAATACAGGGAAAAGATGACATCATGCAAATGGCAGCAAAGAATACATAAAATAAGGTCCTGCACAATATACATCACTGTAGTTTCATTGTTACTGTTTACATTCATTATTACATTTATTTAATTATTTAAAATCAATTAACATTATTTTACCAGATGGCCTATACAGTACGAGTCAGAGATAGGGCTTCAGGCCCCCCATTAAAATTAATGGGAGTTGACGGTGCTCAGCACCTTTCGAATTGGGTCTATAGTGACTCAACACTACTGAACTTCCATTTATAATGAAGTAGAATATACAATCTAAACCACTTTTATAGATGAAGAGCTTGATCCTGCAAGACCCTCACACATGGAATTCTCATGGACTTCAGTGATTTTAGGTAGCTTATTAGCATGGCCTTCTTAAAAACCATCAGGGTTTTTTGTGACATTATCACCGTATTTTCCTATTTTTAAATGCTGTTTTCTCTGCTTTTCCTATGTGAAAGCCTATGCAAAAAAGAGATGGTCCATGCATCGAGCATTAGGAGGCTGCAAACCTTGTTGGTGCTGAATGAGTTAGTACATTTATTATTAAAACATTTGACCTTACGTTGTCCCTTCAAGAAAAGCAAAGTATTTCAGTGTGCAGTGTTGCTGTAGCTATGTTGGTCCCGGGATATTAGAGAGACAAGGTGAGTGAGGTGATAACTTTTAATGGACCAACTTCTGCTGGTGAGACAAGCTCTCAAGCTTACAAAGTTCCAGATGCTCTAAAAACAACTACATAGTGAAACCAGCCAATCACTGAACTCTCAGATGAACATACACAGGAAAATGATAAAAGACAAAAACACCCTACCATCTGTGGGTAAAGACTGTTAAAAAACTGATCACTTTATATCTAACCTGTCAGTCCTCTTCTTCAGGAAACCTGCCCAACACTTTCAAAAGATGAGCCTTGAAGTTTGAATCTATAACTTTGCTAGACACTAAAAATCATGGACTAAACAGAGACAAGAGATTTGTGGCTTATTACAACTAACTACCTGCCTGCCAGTTTCCTTTCCTCTTCTTTCCCCTGTCCTCCTAACCCATGACTGGATGAGTGTTACAGGCCACTTCACCTTGAATGGTCCATTTAAATGTGTGCTATTTATACAAAAGAATCTGTTCCACCTTGTATTGTGCTGTAACACTCTGAGAATGTTTCCCAGACCTGAAGAAGAGCTCTGTATAAGAAGAAAATCTTGTCTCTCTCACCAGTAGAGTCACCCAGTAAAAGATCTTACCTCATCCACTTTGTCTCACTCTAACATATGTTAGGGCCAACATTTCTAACTCTCTTAAAATCAGATGTCTCAAGTGGATAACCAAACCAACTAGAGGCATCTCAAATCATCAGCCATTTCCAGAAATGTCACTGTAGAAACATTGAGCCCCTCAGCAAGTCATTAGTAGAAGTAGGAACAGAAGCCAGGCAAGAATCTCTCCCTGTTCCAACTACTACTTCACAAATTATGCTTTAACTGTATTAGTAGCATTGTAAAAACACAGCAGACTGTGACTGGGACACTGCACAGACTGTTCTCAATTGTGCAATGTATTTGGAATCTTTCATCTTATACTTTAGGCACTGTGGGTTTTTTTTGTTTTTTGTTTTTTTTTGAGTCATGGACCCCTTCCTTCTTTAAAAGGCTGCTTAGCACCATGTCTTGATAAACCTCTGACTAAGAAAAGCAGTGGTGCTTTTAGAATCAAACTTTGCATTGCAAATGACCTCTTTTGTAGGCATGAGACAGGTTGTCTTTTAGCTCCGAGTTCACAGGAACAGTTTGCAAAAGCAAGTGGAAGATTAAATGTCCATATTTTAAGGGTTAGATTTTTAAAAGCACCCAATTTCCTTAAGGTATTTTTAAAATACCACCCTAAATTCATAGCTAATTCACCTAGTTTACATGAGCTGTTGTACAAAATCCACCCAATAAACTCCCAGTGCATAGACTACAATACAACAGAATGAAGCACGGGTTAAAAATGAAATATTGACAATAGGTTTTGGTTGTGAGTGACTTAACTAATATGGTTCAGAGACAAATTATTTGAGTTAGAAATAGACCATAAATTGCTGGAAATCATATTACAGAAGCCGTTGTGCAAAATACTTCAAGACTAAAAAAATGATCATGATTTTGGAAAAGTATTTAATAAATGTGGAAAATACATGCATAGCAAGAGGATTCTTATAGTGGACATAAGGGAACCTGTAAATGGTGAAAGCAAAGAGCTGCAGGAAGAGAAGTGTGAAGTAAGTATGGCTCACATATTGCCCATTTTTTGAAAGAAAGCCTGACAAACCCAAAGAAGCAACACAAAAGTACCCACTTGTACAAGAACTTAAGAGAATAATTCTAGGTGGCTGGCCAGCAGAAAAACCCCGCATCACCAAGAGTAAAAATGTCCTGGGACCGGAGGAACGATAATACTGCATAGGATGCAGTTCCGTACATGGAACATCATATCATTATACTCCACAGCCTCAGGTTTGAAATGCTAAGCATCATTTGTAGTGGCCACCCATGCATGAAATCTGCAATAAATACAAAGAACAGAATGCAAAAGACCCAGTGAAACCACATGAAACTCCTGACAGCCATTTGTCCAAAGTCAGTGAAGATTTATTTAAACTAAACAGAAAACGGTCTCTAAGGACAACTATTGATATTTTTTTTAACTTCAGCTGTTGCATATCAAGTAGCAACGTTTGCATGACACAGGATTTGAGAGGAGTTACTCACAGATGTTGGACCACATTTGCAATTGGCTTATTTTGGCAAATCTTTTTGATATATCACGTTCACGCACACCACGCTTCAAACCTTTACCATGGACTTTCAAGTAAATGAACAGAGAAAGCAGTGCAATGTAACACACATCTTGACTAGAAAAGTGCCTGCTACATTTAAGACATCCATATTTAGCATGCCTAAAATGTCACTCGACACCACAGACTGCCTTACTAAGATCATAAGCACCAAAGTTCTTGGGCAAAAGATCAGATTCTTCATATCATCATCTAAAAGATTTTTTTTTAAAATAGAACATATCTACATTGAGATGGAGGCATAATTTCCAATGTAGGTACGTACATACCCATGCTATATCAATGAAAGCGACTGCACTAAAAATAGCAGCATAGCTACTATAGCTGCAGGGAAGAGGGATGGGTTAGTCATCTTGAGAACAATCCCTTCTGAAATCTGTGGTGGTCAGCCTTTCTTGCTGGTTATGTACACTGCTAACGTTAGCCCAAGTTGGAAATTACACCTGCAACTGTAAACTGAAAAAACAACAAATAGTCTGGTAGCACTTTATAGACTAACAAAACATGTAGATGGCATCATGAGCTTTCGGATCTCATGTAGATGGTATCTCATGATGCCATCTACATGTTTTGTTAGTCTATAAAGTGCTACCAAACTGTTTGTTGTTTTTTCAGTTTACTTGTACAGCCTAACTCGGCTACCCCCTAAACCTTCAACTGTGTTGACATACCAGCAGACAATTAATACTAAAGTAGTTAGAAAAAGACAATATGCCAGGAAAGTGGGAGGGGGATACTGTAACAAAAATGCCAAACAATTACTCCACATTGCAACCAGGAGAGAATATTAGATTTCAAACAAAAAGTGTCTGGTAACCTGTCCAGGTAACATCTAAACAATCTACATCAACTTCCTCTGTTATGTTGAATGTAAACTGCAGGACATGGTGTAGTGACAGGAGTAACACACACACAGTTACTGACAATGAAAATCACCAGGAGCAGCAAATAGGCCCCAGATGGCAGGTCTGTCTCAGCAGCTGAACAGGCCTGAGCAGAAAGAATTGCTCTGAGAACAAGCTTCTATATGATCAGAACTCCAATGAGGTTGAGAGTTAGTGGTCATTGACAGATATGTAATAAGAGGCAAAATAATCCTCTCGTCTGTCAGGAAGTTTGGGGTCACTTACCTTGACATCCGCTGTAGAGGTCTCCCTTTATTAGTTGCTTGTATTCATTTCTATTTGTTTGTTTTTTCAGTTCACATTCTGTTTCATCTGATGTGATTCCCTTTCAAAAGAAAAAAAAAAAGCAAAGTGCAACAGCAATCCTGGGATTCAGTGGATACTGGCTTGTGACAGGGGTATAACCATTGTAAACTTGACCCTCTTATATCACCTTTTAACATAAATTGGCATAAGGACTGTTAAGTTGCCTGGCTTTGATCTTCTTAGAGATCCAGTGTGCCCTCTTCATTCAACTGTTCTTCACGTGATCACAAGTCAGGCATCATGAAATTAATACTTAAACAAGTTGGTCTTCCATAAGTCTGTTTAGAGCACTCTCTCACTTTTGAACAGAAGAAAGAATATGAATATATTCTGTTTGTTCAGATTGGTTATATAGTTCTGGCAGTGTTGTTTTTTCCCCTTTAAAAAAAAAGAGTTTTAATCCACCTTCTGATAAGCTTCTTCCCCATTCGTTTGTTGTCAGCAGTCTGAGGCGGTGCTCTTCTCACAAGGATCCTCGAGCTTTGCAGGTTTTTTTTTTTTTTTTTTTTTGTGGGTGGGAGCAGACCTGTCTGCGCTTGGCTCCTCTTGCAGTGCTGAATTATTTGGCTGTTGTAAAACTGTCTCCCCTTAACTTTGGTACTAATGTCACATTAAGACCATATTGTGGTTGAGGTGTCGGGTGACTGTGGTGATACAGCACATGGTGATAGAGAAAAGCGTGAATGTGGTCTAAGAGGCTATATTATTGTCCTTCCCTTTTTCCTTATCATTTTGAGGTTAGAAGGTGAAGTTTGCTAAAAGTTATTCAGAGACAGTTAGGAATTCCTTAAAACCTGATAGCGGTTTAATCATTTGATACTGAAGTTAGAGTTTAGGGTACAAAATAGCAACCTTAAAGAAACCATGTCCATCCTTGTGTCAATCTTTTAGATGAAAATACTGCTGGATTATTTCTATATATAAACTTTGGAAAATGCAAGGGGACAAAAAAGGCCTCATCTAGAGCCCACTGAAGACAGTAGAAAGACTCCCAGTGACTTCAGTGATCTTTGAATCAAGCCCAAAGAAAGAACGTTTTAATAATCTCTTTGGAAATGTATAATGTGCTCTTCAAAATGGTAAATAAAACATCAACTATAGCATTATGAAATGCACTAAATTTGCTTGCAAAGATGTCCACCATCTGTGCCTTAGTCTGTTGCTTCATTTTAGTTTAGAGTACATCTACACAGCAGTGCTATTTCAGAATAACTGATGTTTTCCAAAATAACATAGTGCGCGTCTACACTGCCAACCTTTATTTTGAAATAATGGCGAGCTGGAGCACTTCTTACTCCAACTCCTGTAATCCTGATTTTACAAGGAGTAAGGGAATCAAAGGAAGGGTGTTCTTCCTTCGACTTCCTGCTGCATAGACAGTGCCAACAGCTGAATTAAGTTATTTCGACTTAAGCTACGCGCAATTAACATAGCTCAAGTTGCGTTTGCGTAGCTTAATTCAACTTTGGCCCTGCTGTGTAAACTACCCTTCGTTTTTTAGATCTAGCCTTCACCCATAAGAAATTACACAGGATTCTTCCTCAGCCTTCATCTGGGAAAGAAGACACGTGTAAAACGTTATATTTTGCAATAAACTAGACCTTCTACCAAGGTTTAGTATTCCATCAATTGACTTTTACAGGAATGTACCACAGCATTGTTAGATTATACAAATATGTTTTGAAATTAATTTAGTGTAGTAATGTTGCCCTGATGCATGAAATATATACACACAGGCTTGGAAGAATTTGATTTTTATGAATGAATGTTGATAACCATGGATTTCACCATGCATATGCAAAATAGCAAAAAAAATTCTTTCCATTGACAACATTTGAAATTTACAAATAGGCATAAAAAAATGCTGTTTGAGAATTTATTAGAGTTTGATTTAAGAATGTTTGAATATTTTTACATGTGATGTTGACAATTTGTGGTTTAACGGTTATAAAACTTTTTTTTTTTTTAAACAGCTACTATAATAAAATAGTTATTTTCTCTAGCAGCCCCTATATCCTATTCCCATTAACTTGCCACAAATGTGAAAATTTAAATGATAAACATTAAAAAAATACTTTAAATCCATAAATTTGCACATCTGTGAAAATGTAAATTGATAGTTATCTGAAAAATTGCTTTAAAATAAACAGATATTAACCATCAAAATTATAAAAAAAAATGAATTCTATCAAGCCTGCGTATATCTCCTCTGAAATGGATAATCCAACATTAACAAAATTGCTGGCTTAAAAAAGTAAGTATACATCACATAGCCTACTTCAAGTTAAGGCATAATGGCCTATTTTCAGCAGCATCCTTTATTTCCTTAGCTCCTGCTGAAACAAATCTTTGAATCATGTGTGAAATAAAATTATTTAGGAAAATAAGTAAAAGTAGTTTTCAACTCTGAAACAGTTAAAGTCAAAACCCTGTACCCTGACTGAATGATAAGAATACCTATATGGTGTATATGAGCCTTTGCTGAGCATGGTTATGCTGTGAAAATATGCTGCAATGCATATGTACACTAAAATGCAGCAAACTACAGCAATTATGGAACTTGTAATAATTTCCACAATGGACCATACTTATCTTAGTGCTACATTAGCAGTTCAAAAGTTAGTCAGAGATTACATAAATGAGGTATGGATTATCGGCTGGCCAAGATTCCAGCAAAGAATAAACAGATTGCTCTCCCCCTATCTGCCAGAAATAGTTGGCTGTGGAAAATATTGATCCTACATCCCTACCCTGTCTGATCAGAATTTACTTATGTTAATGGGGAACTAAGGTCTTTATCAGATTTTGTTTCCTCGTATCAGTTGAAAGTGAGAAAGTAGTGTATAATAGCTGCAATTTTTTTATTACACTTTTAAAAATCTGCCATTAGAATGCAAATGTTGGTAGATGCACACTTGCAAAAGGGTAGTGACTCTGTATGGACAGCACACAACAAATCCTATATGCCCTGGTAAATTGCAAGATGTCACCACCTCCTATTGCCTTGATCTAAAAAGATTAAATTCATTTTAGGTTGTGTTGACAGATATGTTCTCCCTGAGATATCAAATAACACCATTTCTATTTGCATTCTAGGTTTTTAAAAATTCAGTTAGAAATTGGATTTTCTTCGTTGACACCACACAAAGTATTGTTAACCGTGTTTTCAGCTGAAACTGATGCTTTCTGAGGAAAACAACCATTTTATTTAAAAAGTTGCATTAGTAGGCATACGAGAATAACTTGATTAAAAGTTATGGAAGGGGACAAGGTTTGGGACAGTCTACCCAAAGTATTAATGAGATGACCTTGTTTTTTTCTGATCTGCATTTTATGATAAAGGGTTATTGATGCTCACAAGAGCTGAGACGGTTGCTAACTGAGTTGAGACTAATGTTCAAGATGAGGTTCTCAACATCTCGTATTTCCAAACTCTCATTCTATGCAGGGTATGTCACATTATCTTGCAAAAGGAGTTCACTAATAGGTCAGTACAAAGCATTTCAATTCAACTCCAAATGAAGCTAAGAGTGTCTTTGGTCTACTTAGTGGGAGCTGGATAAGGCCCCACTAGTGACAAACAGCTATTAAAAAAAAAACCCAGCCCAACTTCCAACCTACAACTCTCTCAATCAGCTCTCATCCTCGCAAGTACCTCTCTCTCTCCTTCCATTCGGGCATGCACACCCCCAGCATCCTTCTCCATCCCACAGGCCTCCATGGCTCCGCTCAGCATCATTCCCTCCCATTTTGGTGTTCCTGCTAGACCTCATTCACCATCTTCATTACAATAAGGAATCCGGTTGCACCTTAATAGGCTGATGGATAATTCCCCATTGATTTTGCAGATACAGACTAACACAGCTACCCCTTTGAGACTTGTCATCTTCATTACATTCACTATGCACAGCCACAACATACTGAAATGGTGCCAGTCACAATACTTGGATGCACATATTTTCTGACCAACATATACACAAAGTGTAAGTTGGTCCAATGAGTGTGTGTGTGTGTGGAGTGGTAGGGGGATTGGTTTACCTGGGCTGATTATAAGGCTTTCTATTTTGGTTTCCCCTACTCAGCTCCCCCAAAATGTACACTGCCTCACAAGGTTCAAGTGCTTTATTTCACAAAACAAACTCAGCTCAACTCAAATCTTCCAGCTCTCTTCCCCAGGCTTAACTGCTCCTCCAGCTAGATTTTACCGCCCCTAAATCCTCCTAAACCAGCCTTCTTCCTAGCCTCACCCAAAACCTTTCCCAGACAAGTCTTCTGCTCCTGATCTCTGCAGGTGTCTCCCAACCAGTTCTACCTGGCTGGTACAGAGCTCCTTTCCTGACCCCAAGAGTCCCTTCTGTCTAGGCCAGTTCCCTCTTAAAGGAAGCCTCGTTTCCAGGTTTCTGTCATGGGATGCTTGGCCACCGGACACAGCTGCCAGTCAAGGTCTGGGCACCATTTGGTCCAAGTATTGTAATTTTAATGAATTATAAATCATGGACGTCCTGGCTTTCCTAGATCGATCTTTCAAGTTTCATGATATTTTATTTAACTCTCGTCATCTGTATATTTTTGTTTTTCAGCGGCTGCTAAAGTAAGGAGGCATTTTTTTTTTCATATACTCAGTTTCAATAAATATCACCACCTTATTAGGACAAGTAGTGATACCATAAAAGCCATTACTAAAACTTTGTGAGGGTTAAGACGGTATTTGCACCACAGCATGCCAACTATTTCAAAGTCTTTTTTTTTTATAATAAATGAAATTTACCAGTTATAAAGAGCTCCAAAATGCCAGAAGTTTCATACTCTGAACACATTGCACCAAGGTACCAGAATTTGGATTCAGGGGATTGGTGGAGAAAGGCTGCAGCTTCATTAGACAAAAGGTACAGTAAATAAAATGTCAACACCTAGACAAAACCACAGACCATACTACACCTAAAAAAAAATTCTAAAATCTACATCTTACAGGCATCTTAAGTTATTATCAGTATTCAATATCATTGTCACCCTTATCAGGGTGTATGGACAGCCTTCTCCACTTGAGTGGCAGCCTTGTCAAGACACACACTCCAGCTTAATGAACATGGCATTTTTAACCCTTTGCAATGTATTACTTTCCCAGCACACTGAGAATTACCAGCATCCCCAGTACTTATTGGCCTGCAACCCACCAGAATTCTATACAATCTTTGTCTCCTGATCTCAGTGAACAAAACTGGGATAAACAATATTTATGAACCTAGTGCAATGCTTTAACAAACTGTCTTGCTTCAAATAGTGCAGCCCTCTAATCAAACTCATTGCCAAAAGGGACCTCAATCTAACATAGGCAATCAGCACTGTTTTATGGCTGGGACCTATGGGGCAGCTGGTTACTAAATCCTCAGTTCCGCAAAACACTTCAATATGTGCATAACACTTTTAAGGAGGAAGAGTACAGGTTACTGACAGTGCTACCCGCCTGAATCAATACAGTACTTTACATAAAGTATGTACTTTGTAGTAAGCCCTGCTTTCTTCCAAACCCATTAGCTGTTGGTTTCTCTCCACAGGAAGCAGGGAAGCAGCGTTCACCTATGCCATTACCGCTGCTGGGGTTGCACATGCTGTCACTGCCGCCTGCAGCCAGGGCAACCTCAGCAACTGTGGCTGTGACCGAGAGAAACAGGGCTACTACAACCAGGAGGAGGGCTGGAAATGGGGAGGCTGCTCTATGCGGATATCAAATACGGCATTGAATTCTCCAGGAAGTTTGTTGATGCGCGAGAAATCAAAAAGAATGCCCGGAGGCTGATGAACTTGCACAACAATGAGGCTGGAAGAAAGGTATTCTAGACTACGATAACATGCTCTGTGGAGGGTGGGGAGTTCTTTTAATTTGCAACTGAATTTAAGTGGGGCTGGTTATAATGAGGAATGCCCCCAGTCTTCACCTTCCTTCTAAGACAGTCATTCTGAACCCATCTCAAAGTTATCTGATGGTGTTTAATGCTTATATTTGTTTTACAGATTCAGAAATGAGTACAAGTTAAAGCTTCATTGACTATTTCATAGTTTTTCTGCTTTTAACCATTTCTGCTTCCTTATGCCCTCTCCTAAGCTCTGTTGAAATTAGGCATTATCTTGCAGGAATTATCATGGGGAGTGCTAAATCTCTGCATTTTCCCCCCTTTGACAACAGCTAGCAAGAGATAAAGGGGACGGTGGTGGAATGTGGAAAAATGTCTATGTTGCTGGACTCCAATAGCTCCAGGAGTTACTCATTCCACCAAAAGGCAAAAGGCTGCTTCAACTATGCCTCTAATCAAATACACACTTTGTAGAAAATGCATAACTCTCAATTTCACATTGCTGGAATGCATATAACCACATGATCACCAGACAAGTGTTACTTAATCTTTCGAAGAGGACACACACTTAAATGTCTACAATCATGATTCAGCTGCTTGCCAATGAAACAATACACTTAGTGGAACTAGGCCAATTGAAGATCTAACTCCGTAGCTCCAAAAGTTTGCCTTTTAAAAATTTCAATCTGCCCTCTTTCATAATACACCACCACTCTCAAAAGAGATTTTGTTAAACCTTTTAAAAATGTTTTCAGCCTAAGAAAAAAGGGTGCACATTTTTCAAGATAAAGCTTCTGTATTAATGAAATTGTATCATGTATTTGACCATACAGAAAGAGAATTTCGGTCTACAACAAACCAGAAAAAAAAATCAGACATTATTCCTTTCAAATTTCCTACCCTAAACCATTTGTGTTGTCACTGGGTTCTGCACAGTAGCTGTTGTTTTCCACCCCAGAGGTGGCTCATTTTTGATGGAAGCTGAAGCAATTCATATACAAACTGTATTTTGAAAAAAAAATACAACTTCAATCCATTCACAAAACTCTCAGGAATTGCAGTGGGAGTGCTGTACAAAAACTGAGGGTACAATATGGCCATTAGTTTTTAAAATGCATTTTTTTTCAAATGTGTTACGTAAAAGCAAGATAAAGAAAGTGAAAAATGGAGTGAATGATCTAGAGTCTTCTAGACTGCTGAAATGGCAGTCAGAAATTCCTAAACAGGGGAACAATGGACATTTTTATGTCATAGGTGGAATGCAGGAGGCAAATTAGCTGAAGTGCATGCTAGAAGGCACCCTTAAAAGAGGTAAAGTTGTCCTGGGTGGAGGAGTTAGGAAGGGGGAGGGCAGCCAAAACATGGCTCCAGGCCCCGTTGGGGCTGCTGGTCTGAAGCTAGTTGTCCATTCTTTGCTTCAGCACCTGATGTGTCTCAGAAGACAACTTTTCGGGGTGTACATACAGAAACAAAGTTAGTCATTGAATTTCTGAAATGAAGCATTTATTTCAGTAGTGGGCTACCTGCGGCCCAAGGGCCACATACAGCCCATCAGAGTTCGATATGTGGCCCATAAGACATTTTATTTACTGCACAGTGGTGACAGGGAAGGAAAGGGTGCATGAGCTACATGCCCCACTCCACCTGGTGAAGGGCTGGAACAACTCCCTTCCTCCCCAGGCCCCGTCTCTGCTCACCACTGCTCTGCCCCTTGCTCCATGGGGGGCTGTGCCATGCCCCTCTGTACTTAACGGCAGCAGGGAAGGCACAGGCTGGGGGGCTCCATCTAACCAAGAACCTCCACCCTCAGTTCACTCCTGCAACCCAGACCCCACACCCTCACCCTGCTCCTCCACCCTCCCTCCCAAATCCTCCACACCCACCCTTCTGCACCTGCCCATTCAGACCCCACACCTCCAGTCTGCTCCTGAGCCCTCCCCCTCAGCTGGCTCTGTGGCATTCCCCTCCCACATACTGAACCCCTCATTTTTGGCTCCACCCCAGAGCTTAGGAGGGCCCCACAAAACCTTCTAGCCCCCGGTTCCCAGAAGAGTTAATGTGGCCCGGGGCGGGGGGGGGGGGGAATTCTGAGCTGGGGCTGGAGTGGATGGGATGTCCTGGTGTAGGATGTGAGTGTCTTTTTTTTTTCCTGCCTGTTAGTTTGGGGCCATGCCCATGAGGGTTGGGGGGAGGGGGAGTGTTCATTTGCTTCTTACATGCATGTGCCCCCGACTGACTTTGCTGTGGGTCAGGACCCCCCCAACCCAAAAAAGGTTCCCCATCCCTCATCTCAAGTCACAAACTGATATTGGGGTTCCATTATGCTGGGTGTTTTACACACTCTTAGTAGATGGTCTCTGCCTAGTCACTTACAAGTTAAATTATCAGGAACAGACCTGGGCAAAGTACAGCCCGCAGATCAGATCTGGTCCACCAAGCCATTGGATACGGCCTGCAGATGCAGCAGGGAGCCCCAGAAAAGCGGCTTCTGGGCCGTTTCTCTTTAACAACTGAGGCAGGGCGGGGGAGGCTTCAGGGTCTGCCCTTGCCCCCAGCACAATCCCATTGGCCAGTTTCTGGCCAGAAACTGGCCAATGGGAGCTGCCTGTTTGAACAACAGGCAGCACAGAAAGCACCAAGCCCCCTTCCCTCCAGCTCGTAGTTATTCACACAACCACATGGTTCCTGCAGCCTGTGCTAGGGCAGGGCTGGCAGGAAGGCTGCTTTAAATGTGCTGTGCTGCTGGCAGGGAGTTGCCAGGGTGAGTCTCCTAGCCAGAGCCTGCCTCTTGCATCCCAGGCCCCTCCTTTCCCCAATACTCTGACTCCACTCCTGCCCCCCCTACTCCACATACCCAAACCTTCTGTCCCCCTCCTGCACCCATATCTCCTCCCAGATTTGATACCCCAGTCCCCTGCCCCACATCACAATCCTCTCCTGCCCTAGGTCACAACCCAACCCCCTGCATCCTAGTTCAAAGCCCCAGGCCCCGACTGCTTCCTTCACCCAAACTCCCTCTGAGACCCCAGTCTCCCTCCTGCACCCCAGTCCCTTCCCCCAAGCTTCCTTCTGCACCCAACCTCCATCCCCGCATCTCCTCCATTAATATCATGGAAGAATGTGGCCCTCAACCACTTACCAAATTCTTGGAGTATCCCCAATCAAAAATCATTGCCCACCCCTGATCAAGACAGATAAAAGGTGCGAGTGGCAGAGAGAACTGAAGTGATTTGCCCAGAGTCACACAGCAGGTCAGTGCCAGTGCTGGGAATAGAATCCAAGGCTCCTGACTTCCAGTCCACGTCCTTATTCACTAAACCACACTGCCTTCTCCAAATAAGCAAATAAATAATAGGTGAAATGTCATAAATGGGAGGAAAGTAACCCAAGAACTCCCGAAAGGACTACAAAAATAATTCCAGAAGGAATTTTCAGGAAAATACATTTGAATTAGTATTTGTGAGGACTTCACATCCTGCAGACACTCTCACAAACACCAAAGGATCACTTGAATGAATGGTTGTGGACAATGTATAAAAAAGGGTTATGAATACTGTCACCACCATTTTGTTCAAATGAATATTCATAAATACTATTTTAGGATTCACTTACCCTTTTTCTGGAGATGTGCCAATTAAAATTCATTTCCATTTTAATGATTATAAGCTATATTAATTTTTAAGCCGCTAGCCATAAATTGAAGAACGGTGGAGCCTTTTAATTAATTAATTAAAACAATGTTTTAATTTGAATCACTAAACTTCAGGGAAGGGGATCAGAGAAAAGATTCTGGGTTTTGGCCATCTCGATAAATAAGATCAGAGTTATGACAAGATGAATATTCAAGGTTGAACTGTGCAAAGTTTGGTTCAAGGTTGAACAAAAAGTTCAGAGGTCATATGGGGTTTATGCCCTGGATATTCTGAGTTCAGGGTCTGACTGAAGTTAAAGCAAATCTCAGTCTATATGGATGAGTTTTACTGTGTTGCGAAACCACTTAGTTTCCCATGTTTTCACTCTGAAATGACAGATCCCTTCTGGGAACCCAAGGGAGAGGAAAGAGGATGTATTTGAAGTCTGGATTGTTATTACCTGACACTTGGCCCTTGTTTGAGAATCTGGGTGAACCTGGACTGAATTTTGAACTTGTAACAAATCTGAAACCAAGCCAGTTTTGTCCACTTGCAGATTTGTTGTGATAAATTTTGCCTGGCCCTACTTCATAGTAATGTCAAAAATAAACTAGCATACTTATCACTGGCCTGTACACTCAGTGTTACACTAATAGTAATGTTGCACTGAATTTGAAGCCCCTGAGACTTTTGGGAAGCTAGATCATCTGCATTTGGTAGTTCTGGATTGCAGCATGGAACATAATCAATCCTTCTCAAAGTCTGGAGGAAGCCTGGATATGATCTGCATGGCTCAAGTACTTGCCTGTTAAGAATCAAGCTTGACATGAGTGCAACCTTCCCTTGCTGTGAACTTGAGTAGAAGACAAGCATTACAAGACATCACTCACTATGTCCCTTATCTTCTCCATCTCCAGAATTTGGCAGCTATGAGCTCCTTTCTCCGCAGCACTGTCCAGCTGCCTGTGTGGTATTATGGCTATTACCACAGAATCATTGTCAAAGAAAGGGTGTAAGAAACCCCCTCCCCACCTACAGGATCTACAGCCTGATCCAACTCCCTCTCCCCCCACTGAAGTTAATGAAAACGCTCTCATTGGACAGGGATCTAGGAATTCATCATTTGGATGGATGCATTTCTAACAAAACTGATTAATATTTTAGACCTCAGAGGCAGCACTGAGAAGAATTAACTCTACACGAGTGGAGTCTTCTTAGAATGCTTCCAACTCCCCTGATGAAGTGATACACCTCCTCTTTCATATACAGCTAAATTGCTCTGGCACTCAACCATAGTACAGCCTATAACGTTATTCCAATAGAATAGCCCTTGAAAGAGGCAGATAGTTGGGTTTTTCAGGATCTTTTTTTTTTTAAGCTGGACTTCTCAAATTGCTATGCATTGCACTTCCAAATATTGTTCAAACTAATATCCAGTTTGTGAATTTTCTTATAAGTGACAAAGTTGACATCAGTGCAGTTTGGAAGAACTAGGTACTTAGGACTGTTGATGAAATAGTAATTTGCTACTGATGAAAGACCTGAGCTCTATAAAGCAGCACTGAGGTGTGTAAAATACTGAAGTAACTCCAATGTAATTTTTAAAATGATTACTATGGATCAAAATAGTCTGAGCTGTACTTGGAAGTTTAATGCAATTGTTACCACAAACGGCTGAAAGTCATTAAAAGGTTTGGTAAAAATGTGAGTGGTTACAAAAACTATTTATGAACAAAACTTGGGTACAGCAACTAAAAATTAAATGTTGATAAAATCCTGTAAGCTTTTATGCTGTTTTTATGAGACACAGAGCTTTCTACTATGTATTTTAGGAAATATCTGTATTATGGAATTCAGAAAGAGTCACCTCTAGGAACATATACCATTAATCTTAACTTCTTGTTAAAAGGTGAAAACAACTCTCATGGCATATCTCAATTACAAAAGAGGTTTTTTGTTTGTTTGCTTATGAGGGGAAGGAAAGGAAGATGAACTGATAATATAACACTGCTTTTACCAGACAAATGAAAATAAATGTTTCCAACAGTTTATCAATCAATTGGGTTTATCAATCAATTGGGTTTTTACTCAGTAGTCACTAATTAAGGGAAGAAAATATTGGGCTATTTTTTTTTCTAGAAACACGCTCCAACATTGAATGTAAGAAGCTCCAGCCCAAAATTTAGTCTTTTGTAAGGTCACTGGGTTATCTTCTGGCTGCCTGGAAGATTACCTCTTATAGTTGAAACAATGCGGCTACATCTACACTACGAGTTTTCTCGGCAAAAAAAATGCTAATGAGGGACTCATTTGCATGAGTTGAGATCTCTTTTGCATATTTTCTGCCGATCCATTTTTGCGCAAAAACAAGCAGTGTGGATGTTACCTTTTTGCGCAAAAAAACCTTTTTCTGCAAGATCGGTAAACCTCCTTTTTTGGGGCATAAGGATCTTGAAGAAAAAAAGGGGTTTTGCGCAAAAAGAAAACGTCCACACTGCTTGTTTTTGCGCAAAACCCCCTGCGCAAAAATGGATCAGCAGAAAATATGCAAAAGAGATCATGACTCATGCAAATGAGTCCCTCATTAGCATATTTTTTGCCGGAAAAACTCGTAGTGTAGACATAGCCTGAGTGTGGAGGGGGAAAAAATCAGTTTCTATTTAAAACAGATTATTCAGTTCCTTGGGCAGGAAACAATTATAGGAGTTGGTGGATAAGGCTCTATGGCCCCCTTCTTCTACCTGGCAGGAACAGCCCTAGTTTGATGGGCAGCAGTTTTGAGATCCTACTCTTATTTCCCCACTAAACAGGAGACTTTAGGTGAGAGATGAATGGACCATTTTCACCAGAAAGAGATACGGGGCAGAGACAGTGGACTGGCTTTTATATTTTTCTGTCCTGCAGAATTTAAGTATTGTTTGGCAGGATGGTGAGGGGTGAGGACAGCTCTGCTTCTGACTGGGGAAACATTAGGAGTAACCATCTGGCTAGAATACTCCTATTTTTCATGCTGATGTCAGACCATATGAGACAGGACATGCACCATTATTTGGTTTACAGAAGCTGGATTTGGTCCCGAATGAAATGTTAGGGATCTCAACCATAATCTTGCAGATACTCCTTGAGATTGGTCATCTGATGGCATTACTAGCTCCACACTTATTCAGAGACAAAGGTATAAATAGTACCCATTCCTACCTCCTAATCAATAGGCTCTACTGGCCCCCATCCTCTACAGTCTCAGGGGAAGTGATGATACACTAGTGTAAGGAGTCAGAATCTATCTCTTCTTTGGATGAATATTACTGAAGGCAAAAGTTGACCTCTTGAATATTTTAATCAAAAAGCTATTTGAGTTTTTTATTTCTTTTGATGCTGCAGTGAAAAGTAATATGGGTTTTGTTACATTAAACATTTGAGCCAAAAAATGTGCTTTTCCACCAAGGAAAACACAAACCAAGAAGGTCAAGCCAAAATAAACATGCAAAATATTACTCTCTATATATAATCCAGATAGGGTTTTAATAGGCACAGAAACTGCATCTGATATAATGCACTTGGGCCTAGATTTGAAATTTACAAAATGGGTTTTTGAGAGCTGCATTTTATTTTGGTTTTTATTCATTCAGGAAAAAAGGGGAGGAACCCACAATAATTCTTCCCAGTAAGGCTTGTCTACTAAACTTGAGGAGAGTAACACTCAAAATTGCATTTTACTATATGATTTATATTAGTGCAAAATCTGTAGAATAAAACAGTCATTGTATTTCACAATTCATACCTCGAAGTAGCAGGAGTAGTTAGAAAATATCTGGCAAGACCCTAATGGGAGTGGATTGCCTATGGAAAGTTGGTCTAAAGAATGTTCTGATATTAGTCTCAGACAGCAGTCAAGTGATGGGAATTTGGTTTGGGAAGTAGATCTTGCTGTAAACTATTCAAGGTTAGATATGAAGCCCTGACATATGACAAATGGAATTTTTGAAGGAGAGTCACGCAAGCTAATGATTTTTAATCTTTAATCAGGTACCCAACCTGGCAGAGTGTGTAAAATCTTAGTAAATAAGTACCTTTAAGGTTCAGGGTCAGAGCTACAATGTTTTGCTGAGACAAACCAGATCAGAGGGAAAAATAGGAAGAGGTCAGTTGCTCCTAGTAGTGAGTAGACAGGGCTAGATTCTGCCCCCCTTTGCTCATGTTTGGTACTACCTTACTAAGCCAGTAGGAAGCCAGTGAGGACAGTCAACCAGTAAGGTACTACACAGCATGTGCAAAGGTGAGAATCTGACTCTTAATGAATATGAACACAAGCCACATGGGGCAGGGCAATATTATTTTGGTTGAGGCTTAGACTCCCTGACTTCTAGTTTTGTGGGCAAAGCTTTGCACCCACCAATAACTATGGGCACAAACTTCAGTGGTCAGCAATTTAACTACCTGATCACTGGGCCTCAACAGTGTTGAGCCCCAACCATTCAAGAAGGATGAAGCAGTGCTCGCTCCCACAAAAATAATGAATTAGTTTTAAAATCACAAATGAATGCATTTTGGGTTCTCCTAGGCTTTCAAAACTTTCAGGCTTTTACTTTCAAGTTTTCCTCACAATCATAAGGACTAGAAACTATTTTTTAAAGGAAAACAGAGATTCAACATTTAAAAAGGTCAAGTAAAACAACAAATATTGCCGGACCAATGATAAAAATGGCAAGCACTAGCACCACTGTGCATATCAGGCAGCTAGCTGCATAAATGAAGTTGTCTGGGTCCAACATATCGGAAAGGTCACGTAATGCTTGAGATGGAGTATGTGGGTCAACAACCCCCCTTTTCAGGCACAATGGAACTTTGTATCATAATGGAAAAACTCATCTGTAAAAGAATTTTCTTGAGGGTGCACCTGAGACTATGATACAAACTTTCCTAGGAACTAAGAATAATGAGAAATCCCACCACCTTCTGCTCCAAGTGCAAGGTGCATGTTGTGTACCTGGCCCTCTCTAATATAAACACATACAGCATGTACATTTAAAAGCAAAAAACTGCTGAACACATAATTATCTGCTGGGAAGAGGAGAACATAAGAGAATAAATCATGGTGACATGCTAAGTCATTGAATGCGTAACTGGAAGGCACTCAGATACTCTAGTAATCTAAAATGAGGGTGGTATAAAATCTACATAGAATATAGATTTCTGTCCGCCATTACGGATTATTTTTTCTGCTAGGTTATTCATGATGACTGTGGATATGTTGATTCATGGCTGAAGCTGGGTTTCAGGGGTGGTCTGGTTTCTGATTTCATAACTAAGAATTGTCAGCCAGTGCTTACAGCAGTGACTAGTGCTTCCTTTTTAATGGATGTGTGTATATGCCTAAATGATAATACATTATTTGTAAATGTACACAATAAAACTGAGGACCATTGGAAAAAAAATCAGGCCCTTTTGTCCTGATATAGCACTTAATTTGGAAAGATTCCAAAACACACATATCCAGCACTCATGAAGTACCTCTGCCTCTCTGATAGAGGGGGCGGGCACTCAGGTCTCAAAGGGGAAGGGGGAGTTTTGGCCATGGTCACCAGCAAAACCCCTATCCTTACAAAGAATGCAGTGCTCACCCAAAGCAGACTGAAGCGCAGACTGGAAAAACCTCTAGCTTAACTCAGCAAATGACTTGGAAATCACCTTTATCTACCTCAGAAGAATGAAGGGCTAACTTGACAGTGACTCAGTCTGATCCCAATTCCTAAGGCTGGATTCAATGAGTCTAAGGTATTTTTGAACCAGATACTTGGCCCACTAGTACTTGCTACGGCATGCTGGCAGAAGAGAAACAAAGCTAGATAGTGTCTTTAATAATGAAACCCCAGAACTTTGGGGAAAGAAAACATACAATTTAAGTGAAATTCAAACAACTCAGGAGGGTGCCCTCTATTTGCAGGGCTAACCAAAGTTCTACTGCATTTATTTTAAGGCCTTTATTCTTCAGCAGTAAGCACTTTTTGCTTCCCCTCTGCTTCATTATGCTATTGTGCTCAGATTTCGGCCCTTTTATCCTCTGCCCATTTCAACCGTGGTCTGGGATCTGCTGTGAAACCACTGAAGGAGATGGGCCACACTAGTGCTTCGGTGGTGCTTGGGAGCTCAGATTTCCTGACTCTCGTCCTGCTGCGCACATACAAAGAAGTAAGACTGCTTTGTTTTATTAGGTCTGGATTTCCATAAAATAATAAGTTGATGATGATTGTGGGCCAGACAGTGGCTAGGTTTGCACCACAGATTTAAGGGGTATATGTGAGTAGAAGTGTAGGGAGCACAATAGCTTCTATAGAGCTGCTATGCTGTGTCCCCTGCATTCGTCATAGAGAGCAGCTCCACATCTGCTCTCTCCATCCTCCCCCCCAAAAAAAGAGCTGAGCAGTGCAGTTATGCAATTGCACTGAGGGAAGTATCTTGTGCCACAGACTTGACAGGCACAGGGTTCTTGGACTACAAAGCGGGATGTACATAAGAGACCACTTGTGTCCAAATAGTCACAATCTGTCTTTGGGTTTGCCCCAGAGATGGTGCAAGAACCTTCAGCCTTGGGCTTGTGGGAAAGCCAAAACTGAGCCCTGTCTATGTTTGCTGTGCACTTGGTGGCCATAATCCTGGAACCTTTGGGCAATAATGCAACATAAATATTAACTAATAATAAAAATAATATTCTTGTTTATCCTTGTGTTTGACTCTTAGATTCAGGGACTCTTTGTGGATCTCACTTTGCATGGTGCAAGCGTCATGTTTGTGGCCAGCCACTGCCTGGTCTCAGGCTAGATCAAACGAGGGTGGTGTTTTAGGGATCTGCCTGGTCAGTAGGTGGATATGTAATATAGGGTGATGTTTTGAGTATGTAATGAGCAGAGATGCCATGGCAATTACATAAATTATTCAGCGACTATTAGAGCTGATCAAAATGCTATTTTGTTTAATCTTTTTGAAAAAATGCCATTGAGATTTCAAAAACAAAAATGTATCATTCATTACATTTTTCCATTTTCAAAATAGGATTTCAAAAATGAATTTTTGGTCAGTATCACCACATGGTGGGTTTCCTCCTCTATTCCCTACTCTGCAATAATCCATATTGACTTAAAAATTACTTTCAATAATTTATTTGAAAGCAGAAAAAGAAACATTTTTCTGATGACATTTCTAATAAATGTCACAAAATCTTTTGAAAACTATGTTTTTGTAACAAACAAAATAATATTAAAATGCATTTGAAAAATCTCAATCAGCTTTAATAAGTACTAACTATAAACACAATATAATTTTTCTCCATTAATAATGTATGTTTATATACATATGTACACACATACAGGTTCTTGAAGAGAGAATGAAATTGGAATGCAAGTGTCATGGCGTTTCAGGTTCCTGTACAACTAAGACCTGCTGGACCACACTTCCAAAATTCAGAGAGATTGGATATATTTTGAAAGAAAAGTACAATGCTGCAGTACAAGTGGAGGTGGTACGGGCCAGTCGACTACGACAGCCAACCTTCCTGAAGATAAAGCAGATGAGGAGTTATCAGAAACCAATGGAAACAGATCTGGTGTATATCGAAAAGTCTCCCAACTACTGTGAGGAAGATGCTTCCACGGGGAGCGTGGGTACCCAGGGACGACTCTGTAACCGTACATCTCCTAATGCAGACGGGTGTGACATGATGTGTTGTGGAAGGGGTTACAACACACACCAGTACACAAAAGTGTGGCAGTGTAATTGCAAATTCCACTGGTGCTGCTTTGTGAAGTGCAACACGTGCAGTGAGCGGACAGAGGTGTTCACCTGCAAATAGTGGCATATGTTTAAATAAACAGAACAAATCACCACAAGTGAAGAAAGTGGAGTATGACAGACAACTACAGCAACATTTTGCACATCTATTTTTCTTTGGGAAAATAAGTCTCTCCCCACCTCTTACACTTCTAAGGATGATGCATTTTGGGCTGGCTGGCCGTTGTGACTGCAATGGAAATAAGGGCAACAGGATTAAGGTGATGTTGACAAACACATGCTACTTTTTCTTTTGTTTGTTTTTTACTGAAATTTGGGTGTTATAGAGTTTTCCTATTAGATTTTTAAGTTATACATATCAGAGAAGCTGACTGAATTACAGATCCCAGGAGAGTTAAGGAAAAGACACTTTTTTCATATTTTACAAAAAACCCACAACAACCAACAACAAATTTAAAAGCCTGTGCAAATAAGACTTTTTAAAGACAATGAAATGTTCATTGAAAAAACAGCAGCATTGCTGCAAATATTAATTTTTTAAAAAGCAGGTAAAGCAAAAACTAAAACTGATAGTGAGGCAAAATTATTAAAATGGAAAAAGTCCACAATCCATTTGAAAAATAAAGTTCACAAACTTACGTCAGCTGCCAGTGACACTGGAACTCTATGAATGAACATTACAAATTATTATTTATGTTTTTAATAGTATCAAAAAATTCTAAGCACTAACGGGTAGCTATGTCTTAATCTGTACTAAATGTAAACTTATTGGAACTCTGACTTTTTGATTTTTGTATTTGGTTCTCCCTAAGTTCTTTAATGCTACTGATCTATTGTCACTCCACTACTAGAGAGTTCAATTACTGTAGGCCTTAAGCAATGATCAGAATTGAGCAATAAGATCATGCAAAACTGTGGTTACAAATGCTTGATACAAGTGGTTTCCTGCTCATCCCTGAATAAGAACTAGCATTAAGATTCAGAGGTGAGGCAGGGAGCACCTGTTTTCATCTTGGCATGGGTAATTTTAAGGCACAGAGACATGCTTCAACAGGTATTAAAGGTTTTGCTTTGAAGAGAAGTCCCATAGCAGGATCTTTCAAACAAATATACTTTCTTTGTAAGTTTTACAACATCCAGTAGGGCTGACAGCCATAGCAAGCCCCAGGACAAGATGTGGGGGGACCCAGGCTCCAGGGTCCCAGAAAGCGTGGGGCTGAGAGCAGTCAGCCCTTAGCACCACCCAGACCGCAGTGCACCCTTTCTAACCCTCCCCCGCCCCCCACCGAACCATGTGGAGGAGCGCTTCTGCTCTCCTACAGCAAATCAAAGGGTCCCAGTGCTCTAGTTGCTGGGCCCCAAGGCAACTGCCTCCTTTCCATCCCCCCTTTCCCCTGTTGGCAAGCCTGACAACATCCTATTTTGAAAGAGTTTACGCTCGGCCCAAGCTAGGAAATTAATAAAAATATGTTAGCTGTACTCCATGCTGCTTCGACCTCTGACTCATGACGGCTTCATTAGCGTACCACACAAAGCTAATACATTGCTGATTAGTTAGCCTGGGTTACTTTTTAAATGTCATCATTACTCTAAGCTTGACAACTACATGTTACCCCCACCCCACTAGTAAATATTTAGAATGTTAAGAAGTTGGATCTTTATACCTATGTTCAACTCCAACTCACACTCCCTGTTCCCTACATGGAATATTTTTTTTTTTTAAATCTCTGTTCAGAATAGGGTTGTAAATCACAGCAAATTTAATCCCAAGAGCCAGATATTCCCAGCAGCAATAAAACTGCTCCCATCAAACAGCAAGTGTAATTTTCTAGCAAGTGCCACTATCTGGCTGGCAGGAAACAGACGAAATATTGTCTAGTTACTGAAATCTGGACCTTCAGCCATGTTTTCTAAAGAGTCATCTACCAATTACTCCTAAAATTTTGGGCCTACATTTTCAAAAGTGACCAGTGATTTTGAGTACTGCCTTGAGACCCCAAAAGGGAGGTGACTTTCAAGTGTTGATCACTCCCTCCCCTTGGAAAATCAGGCCCCTTTCAAAGAATCTTCAGTGGAGCACCAAGAAATTGAGGCAACTAGAATCACTTTTGAAAATCCCAGACCATGGTCTAAATGCAGCTCTCGAAAAAAAAATGAACACAACTCCATTGAAGTGGCTGCCCCCATTCATGCCAGAACCATGCTATACAATTTAACGTCCCTTTTGATTCACGAGTATTGTTGTTGAACAATAATTATATACTGTACTTTCAGCTCATTTTTTACAAGAAGCAAATAAAGCTCCCATGCACAGTAATGCACAGTTATATGGTACTAGATATTGTAAATATATTAGAATAGTATTTGTTAAGTACAATTGAGGAATCCAATTAAGTTATTGTATATCGTTTAAATGTCTATAGAGTATTTTAAATTATTGCGAACTACACTGAGTAAAAAATATATATATTATAACACCAACCACCCCAAAAAGTGGACCAAAATGAAACTCTCATCCACCCCCACCCCCCCACCCCCATTTTAAATAGCTAAGTTAGCTATTCTTCATGTTTATCTTTCTACTGTGGATTTGTCAGATCATCCTATAAAAGTTTTGCTCATTTGGTGTGGGGTGTTCAGAGAGGTTCTATATAGCACAAAACAGGGGCTGACCACAACAGTGCATGGACTTTGCTCTATGTATAGAGAAAAAATAGTTTAAATGTGTTTTGGTCAAAGCACCACTGCCCATACTGAACTGAAACACACAAAAAATGACATCAAATCTATTAAGGTGTTCACAAAAGCAAATAGCTTACAAATAACTTTCCTTGAAATAAAAAAGTAGTTCAATGTCAAAGACCTGTGATAATAGGTTTGAATGCTACCAGCAACACAACATGGTTTACAGTAACTTGCAATGACAGAGCTCAAAATACTGCATGTTATTAAAGAGTTTAAGAACAAAGATCAATTTGTTTACTATGTTAATGTTGTATAGCAAACAAAAAAATATGAAACACATTTCCATTAAAACTTAACTCTCCCCCTTCTAGACTCTCCCTTTTTTTGTTTTTGTTTTGTTTACTTATCAACCCTTTTAAAGCATTTAAAAACATGAGTAATAGTCATTTGGGTTAAGACTTTTTTGTCAATGGTGCACTGTATACTTCCCAAGTCTACAGCAGCTGTATGCGTGTGGGTCAAGAAATTAATGGAAGTTGCTTGCACTGCACTACAAAGTCCTTTACTGCAGATGAGTGAACATGGGAAGATAATGAGGAACATGTAAGAGACCTGCGGATCTTGTATGCCCTGATAGAATGAAGGACTTTAAGTCAATAGGACAAGTCACATGCTTAAAATTACATTAACATACTTAGTTATCTTGCTGAATCAGGATTCAAGAGATGCTTTTATAACATTAAACCTGTGACACTGAGTAGAAGAGAAATAATCTTCTCAATGCATATGCCATTTGTATCTTTTTTTGTACTAAATGTAGACAGTATGGTTTGTTATAATATTTTTCCCCTCGGGAAAGACATCTAGCTACATATATAGCCAAAGTCTGTATAAACTAAAACCAGAGTAACTTCATTGAAACAAATCAATTTACTCTAGGTTTACACCAGTTTAAATGTAAGCAGAATTTTACCCCCAGATAATAGAGAGAATATTGCACCTTTCAACTATATCATGGGAAACTTAACAGAATCATATGAAACTTTCTTAGTAAAATTATAATAATTAAATTTCCAAAACAAATCTGGAAAGTATATTAATCTCATCAGAAGGTTTGAAAATCTTTTAACAAACCTAAAACAAGATGTGAGTGGAAGCCACAGGAAACCATAAAATTCCAATCACATTTTACAGAGATTTTTTTATTTGGTCAAACCTTATAACACAAAGGGTAAGTCTACACTGCAGAGGAAGATCAAAGCTGCTGCTGTCGATCTTCCAGGGTTCGAATTAGCAGTCTAGTTAAGACAGCTAATTCTAAGTGAAAGGGGCACTCCAGTTGATGCCGGTAACCCTACTTTCATGAGGAGTAAGGGAAGTCGAAAGAAGAGTGTAGAGTGTTCCTTCTGTGTAGACAGCGCCAAAAGCCGAGTTAAGCTACTTCGACTTCAGCTACGCAATTGACGTAGCTCAAGTTAAGTATCTTAATTCGACTTTGTCCTGTAGTGTAGACATACCCAAAGTGATATTGGGTGTGAGGTGAAGGTCACAGAATAAAAATCTGAGTTCCACAGAAATATGCTTCTTCAAAACTTGAAATAATTTACCAACATGGCAATTATCACTGCTGGGTAGAATGACTGCACATTCCACTTTTGATCATGAAGAGGTATTCTTGTAATGACTGTGCCCAGAATGAACGTGGAACTGTAAGTAAAGGAGAAACACCCAGAATTCTTGTGTCAGAATCAGAGCAACAGATGAGGATGAAGCATACATATATACAAACTAATTCTAGGAGCAAAGAGAGAACGTTGTTACACAATATTGGAAGTTCATGATAATGGTTTTGCCAGATGCTTACTGCATACAGAACACAGCATGTGCAGAACTCAAATACAGAGTTTCTTCCTCAATGGCAAGCCCCTATTTTGCATCTCTGAAAACTCAGAATGTTTTCATTTCAAAACTTAGACCCAGACAAAATTGGCAAGTATATTCCTCTTGGTGTTTGAGCTGGTGTCAAGAAACTGGACAGGTTTCTTACTGACATGAAAGGATGAAGTTGGGGCTTTCTTTATTCATTTCATTTTTTATTCTTTATGGCCTTTTCAAATAAACATGTGGGTTCATTTTGAAAAGGTGCCTCTCTATATACGGTACGTACATACACACACACACACACACACACACACAAATTATTATTTTTTGTTCAATGAAGAATAGAGCCTGCAGTTTTTACTTACTCCGTGGCTGCTGGTGGTGAACAGCGCCACAGGATACCAAAGCAGAAGAAACAACACTGCTGGAAATTTCAGCATTAACACCTAAAAACAACCATTTTTTAATAATATACATTATTTCCAGTGTCAGTGATGCACTAGCTTTTGGAGACTTCAGCACCTGATTCTCATTTACATTGCTCCATCCATGTAAGAGGGCCTTAACATCTGTGTAATACACTCCCACCTAAAGTCTGTTTACACAGGGCAGTGTAAAGAGACCATACAGTAAAAGACGATCAGGATTTATAGAGGCTAAATAATAGACTGGTGAATATGCATATATTATTTTATATTTGGTCCAAACCAAATCCAAAATACCACTGACTTTGGGAATATTTGGATCCAGAGCCAAACTTTCTGCCTCCAGCTCCTGTTTTATATGTATTTATAAACATTCGTTTGTCTAGCAGTCTAAAAACTGCTAATATTTTTAGCCCTGATCCTGTAATTGCATCCACATGTGTGCAAGCCACCCCCTCTCTGCACGCAGACCTGATTATAGTATAGGGGTCTTAATGATTAACTCAGGCAGCTGTGAATGAAAAGGAGCCCTCATCATCCCAGGGAAAGAACATTATTTTATTCTACACATGCACCTCTCTTGGGTGTTTATTTTCTTTAGATTTCTAGTACTACTTTGAATTTCTTCGTGTACATCTTATTGACATACATGTGTGTTTATTATTATTTGTATTCATTACTTATACTGTTGCAGCACCTAGAAGCTATAGACATGGCCCAGGAGCCCAGTTGTTTCAGGTGCTATACAAACACAACACAAAAAAAGACAGGTGTGACCCATAAAGCTTACAATCTAAATGTATTAATTATTAATTAATTATTAATATTAATATTAATATTATTGATTCTGGCTGTGCCCATTCATTTCTGGTTATGTGATTTCCTTTTATTCCAACCTACTCTTGTGTCTTCCTTCTATCCTATATCCTTCAGCAAGACTCATACAAATAATTCAAGGATATATTTGGGAGTTGGACCAATACTCACTTAGACAATAAGACTCTGTTCTTAAATGCGATTTGCATTTAATTGCAAGGATTTGGCCTGAGTGAAAAAAATTAATCCGAATGAGTAAATGCTTAATTAGTATTGTGGCAATTAGAAGCAATCTAACATAAGCTTAATGCTTCTCTGGGTGCTATTTCTGAGCATTCTCATGTTGCTTTAGATTATCTGCATTTTCATGAACACACCAGACTGTTAAAATCCCAGTTGTTAAACACCCAGGCATCAGCTATACCCAGTAACCTGCATGGGCTGCAGCCTGCCATTGGACTCTAGGTTGGCCTATAACCCAAACATGTTCAAAAGACAGTGTGTTACTAAGACTTAAAGGTAGCGGAAGATTTTACCTTGTTTCTTAATGAATTATTTTTATAGCAGAATATTGAAGATAATAGTTATATATTATTGACACTACTGTTCACTGCACATCTACCCTTCTAGCACTTCGAGTTGGTAAGTATTATTAAAGATGAAAAATAGACATGGGGGGGCGTCTACACTGCACCTGTAGCTCGAAATAAGCTACTCATTTGAGTTATGCAAGTTGCATAGCTTATTTCAAGTCAATTTCGAAATAGCTTATTTTGAAATTTGGTGCTGTCTACACAGCACTTATTTCGAAATAAAGCGCTATTCTGTAACGTCCCTTACTCCTCGTGGAATGAGGTTTACAGGGACGTCGGAATAGCAAGCCAGTTAAATTTCAAAATAATGGGCACGCTCAAAAGATACAGAATAGCTATTTCGGGATACTCCACTACAGTGTAGATGTAGCCCAAGAAGGCATAAGGGCTCAGGTACAGCTTTTTTATTGTGAGAAAGGGAACCTCTCAAATGGCAGTTCTACTCTCTCTAGAGATTTCCATGGGATGATGCCAAAGCCATTTATAAAAAGAGATTATTCTGTATTCTACAGCTATCAGGAAGAATTATTATAGCACTGCAATTTCTATAGAACCCTATTGGTTTCATCCCTTTTAAATCCTCTAAGTTTCTTCTCTAAGGTCATCCCTTACTGCTTTTCATTCCAACTGGTATGAATCAACTTATGTGTGCTATGACATGGCACCAAACCCTAACGTTTTTCATCCCACAGCACTTGACAAAGGAGGCCTCTCTCATTATACTGACTTAACAGGTGAGGAAACTGAAGATGAAAAATGGCCCTCTGGACCCTCTCTGCTTACTCAGACATCAAGAGAATGCTACAGAGACTTACAGCGTGAGCACTAGGACTAGCACTGAAAGCTCAGTCCCACCTACTGTAGTTATGGAAAAACATGATGAAAAGGCACCAGCTGTAAATTTATTGTCCAGTGCAATTAAACCCTGTCTTCCTTAGCTTTCTCAACTAAAATACCAAATGCATACAGTGTCCCATTGGCCAATAATGCTGTGTGATAGCGTGAACTCTCTTTTGTGCCCATTATAATCTTTTCAACAGATACTTTCATGGTCAGACAATAATCATTAGCCATATATAATGTATTTCATTCCTGTAAATGTACCAGCAGAGCACAATAAATGATTTCTTTTTTAAAAGGCTAGAAGCAATGCAGCAAGACAGGTTTGTCTACCCACCACATTTTGTTCCTACGTTTCTGGCACAGGGGTGCATCTGGTATCAGATACTCTTATAGAGACGCAAACAGTACGTTAATGTAAATATCACAGAAAAGATGTTTTGTGTTACCATTATGTGATATAGAATATCTGTTCGGAGTATGGGGTGACCAGCTGTCCCAAGTTTAGAGAGAGAGTTTTATATAGTTGCCTATTACTCCCCACCCCCATCCTGATTGTTCACATGTGCTGTCTAGTCCCCTTAGATGGGGAGTTAGTTTCTTGTGCAATAACAGAGTTTTTAATGTTTTTATTTTTCTCTTTGTGGGTTGAGGTGGGAGGAATGGTTGCCCAACTACATGGGCTAATCAAAAGATTTTTCTAGGTTCCTAAAAGAAAAAAAACAGTGTGAACCCAAGTGAGAAATATTTGGAGATGGCTCCCTGTGAAATGGTAAGAAAATATGCGTTTTGGCAGTTTCAGCTGAATACCTGATCTGAACCACTCCTGAAGGAAGGAGAAGGAATGAGGAAGTGTGTTTGCGGTCACCAGTTTCTCTGTCCATGACATCCAGTACATAATTACAGGGCTACATTTCAGCTAAGTTAGGACAAACAAACTAACAAGAGTTTTATTCCCCACATGTTTCTTATTCAAGTGTGTTCAGTTATAAATAGTTGGCTCTAATGGTATTTGCTTAGTCAAACAGAGCCTCTCCTAAGTAGTAATAATACATTGTATTCCTATTACAAGCCACTGAACAAGATTATCTTATTCTGACTGAAGGATTCTTTATAGTAATTGCCACCTGCAGTACAGTAGATTTCCTAATAATTGTGTCCATCCCCGCATCTTTCTGAAGCCCATAGTGGTTATGCTACAGTCAACATTCTAATTTTCATCTCCACAGTACGTTGCAACATTTATTTATTCGGTGTGCAACATGCCCATGGGAATGTTATTATCCCCAATGTTATAAATGGAAAAGTCATAACATGATTACTGAGAGCTCAGACTACAACAGGAGTTCTTGGGTCCTAAGCACTTTACCCATTCCATAAGGCATGGGTTAACTTCCTGCCTGCAGATGCCCACACAGGGCTCCCATTGGCTTATCTAGGAGCATGACCATTTTAGAGTTCTCAGATTTGATCTGAGCTTCCAATCAGAATGATCTGAAATGAGAAGCAATGCACATACAGACTCCCCTAGTGCCGCCGGGTGACTGTAGCTTAGTTAGAGATTTTAAAAACATTTAACATTACAGAACAATTTCCTTTTTTTAAACTTATCTTTTATATTTAGGGGTCCCACGTCCTCCCTCTCCCCCCACCTTTATCTGTAACAACATTAACCCTTAAACTGCAAAAACAACGGGGAGTCCTGTGACATCTTAGAAAGAAACAGATTTATTAGAGAATGAGCTTTCATGGGTAAAATCCACCTCATCAGATGAATTGGAGTGGAAGTTACTGAAGCAGGGGTATATATAAAGAAGAAGTTGCTTCTATTAATGAAGCTAATCAACTAGTGTGGAAGTGGATCATTCACAGCATTTGGATAGTCACTCCTCCTCACCAAATGCTGTGAATGACCCACTTCCACCCTGAATTGATTAGCTTCATTAACACAAGTTGAGCAACTGGGCCTACTTTATTATGGCTCAGGTGCAATGCAATGGGACTGGTGTGGATATGAAAATCCAGCCCTCAATGTTTAATCCTGATAATAGACTGTGTTTTGTTTTCCTGACTATGACTTCCTGATCCACCTCATATCTTCTTCTGGTTTTCTGTGTTCCCACCATATACCTCATCCCTGTCATATACCCTCAGCCCGCATGCTTCTCAATCCCTTGCCCCCATCCACATTCCCTTCTAAAATTGTGCCCTTCCATACTTTGCCCTGTTTCTTCCTACCCTTGCCTCTGACACAGCAGCACAACATGGGGTGACCAGCAGATCAGTTTAGATTTATAAACTTTTATTAAAAATTAATCAATGTGAAAACCACCTGTATGAGTGGTCTCATCAAAGGTACCACTGATGGGGGAAGAAAAACAAAAAGAAACAAATACTGCATCCCGCCACTTTAAAGAACATTTCTTCAAGTTGGCCCCAGAGCCCCTATGAATAGTGAAGCCTAAGCCAGTCAAAAAACCCAGACAAAAACAAAAACAAAAATGGCAAAAGAATAAGCAAGATAAGTTCCCCAATTTTGTTTTGCTACTCAGTTCCAGGCACGAATCTTCTTAACCCCATTTCCAAGCTGGGCTGGGTGGAAACAGAGGTCAGCAGAGAGAGACAAAAAGGGGAGCATTTCTGTGCTTCCTTTTTATAAATCTGCCCTTACTGAACCCATGCTTACCCCATTGCTTCCCTACCTCACTGTAGGCTCTGTCATATGCTCTTTACATGTACTTTTGTGTTTATTCTCCCCAATACAAAACAACAATCACACACACACAAAACCCAACCCAACAGCCATTATTACACCATAAGATTATTCTGCTGAGCAGAAGCAACCAAACAACAACAACAGAAAGTTGGAGCTTGCAGTCTACTCCATTTTGGATAGGTGATGAGTCAAATGCACATTAAGAATATTTTCAAAATGTCAACAGGAAATAAAAATAATAAAGTGACTAAAATGTTCAGAATAGGAAACTAAACTAGTGAGTGAGAGATGGAGAATGCTCAGTACTTTTAAATATGGAGTCACCTGCGAAACATTGAGATCCCTTTTTGAAAATCTTATTTGATAAGTTTAAGACTACTGTTTTTCCCAAAACTTGCCTGAAAAATTCTATCCTGAAATGAGATTCGGTATGTGACATTTCTAGGGGACTGTTTTCTTTTGGGGGAAGGTAGGGAGCAAGTGTAGGAAAAAATCAGGCTTCATAATATGTGCATCAGTGCTGACTTTTCAAAGTTTGAAAAACAACAACCCCCATCAGAGTCACCAAAACACGAGTGCTGTGCTGTTACACATCCTTTCCCTGGATCAGTAAATGAGAGAGGGCAGTAACTGAAAATAGCTTGGCTTTTTTCTCCCACCCACTCCGCATCCCCCAGAAAGGATAGGTAAGAAGTAGTTCAGATTCCGGTTCAGATTCCAAGATTCAGATGTAACGTTTATTAAAACTGATGTGGCAATGTCTGCCTGTTTTGGCTCTGACCCATGAGAGCGCATGCTGATGGGAATGGCATACTTGATGGCAGAGATGAACCTACATATGGAAGCTCCTACTGCACAGGGCTTTTCTAAGGCAGCACTGCAATAATATTACTATCTTACTCAAATCTATCATCTTGGGCTCTGCTAAATGGAAGGGAGCTGGTTCATATTTCTTTTTAAAATGTTTTCCCAAGCATGGTAGAAAGTTGCTTTATTTGCAAGAGATCAGGGACAAATAAAAGCAGAGTTCAATTCCAAATGTGCTGTATGAGAGCATGTGGTTGGACACCTTCAACAAAGATTGCAGAATCACTCTGGTACCAAGCAAGGATAAAGTAAACTAATAAAGTTAGCTAACAAAGCAAGTAGTTCACAGGTAATGGCAGGTGCCAGGAAATCAATACACGGGAAATCCATCTACTCCCTTAAACAGAATGGAATTTGTTCTCTTGGAAGGCTGCCTCGACGTAAACACAGTTGTCACCATAGAGAAGGAAGAATCCAAGAGGAGAAAGTCCTAACTTTCAGCTATTTTAATGTAAATGCCATAGAATACAAACCTAACAAACTTCCAGTTTAGCGAGAATGACTGCCAGGGAACAAATATAATGCAATGCATTTACTCTTAACATTGGATAGACTGGCCACTCAATTATATTTAAATTGCTTTACCTGGGGCAGTCTACGTGTCTGTCCACTGCCATTAACCATGATAAGCATGTGTGTTTGTGAAATTTGTTCACCTGAATTTCCTTGCCTGTTCTGTTATGGGTGCTAAACTAGTCAGATTTGCTTTAGTAGAGTTTTACAAAATAATTAAAATTGTACCATGAATATTCACATTCAAATTAATACACATGACAATTATGTCACCCCACTGAATGTCTACAAAACTTGCAGAACTGGGATTATAATTTAAACTCTAATCCTAAAATGCCTTGCTCATGACAAACCACTGTGCTTCTGCACAACCCAGTGTGCTGAGCATTAGGTCCTTGGTGCATTATAATTCCTACACAACTCTGTGCTAGCTGGAGATGACGGAATTTTGGGAACAGTTTTCTCCAAGGATTTTGTGCCCACTTTTCTTTGCAAATCATCCACAAGCAGATTTTAACTTCTAATTTGTTTGTTGGTCAAACATTTTCAGGGACTACTTTATGCAAATCTCTTTTATCCCATGGGCTGTGACCCTACTGGTTGTGACAGTGTCTTATTTGTTACTCATATGCTGCAATTGGTTACCTAATTTACAAAGAGATGACTCCCAAATTCACACAGAGGAAGCAGGATGGCCATACTGACACTTGTCACACAAATACCCATACGGTTTTATAGCTGTTTATAGTGTTTATAGCTGGTACCAATCACACCAACTAAGGAGTTGTGAAGGAGAAACGCTCTTCTCCCACAAGCCAGAGAAAGCAAGAGAAATTCTCCCCATGCTTTTAGCAGTGGTAGAAGAGCCAAATTTCTCTCTCAAGCTTCCCCTTCCATTAGTCCAGGGGAGGGCAAATACTGGCCCAGCAGCTGGATACAGTTCGCCAGGGTTAGCTGCTGGTGGGCCATCAGTGCTATATTGCCTCCACAGGTACCAGCAATTGCATCGCTCACTGTCTACGGATCAGTGTTCCCAGCCAATGAGAGCTGTATCTGAGGCCAATAGGAACAGCAATTGCCCGTACCTATGGAGGCGCAGGTAAATATAGTGGTGGAGATCCAACAAAGGCTAACCCTGGCCAACCACCACCATTTTATTGCCCACCTCTGCATTAATAACCACGGTACACATGTATATACATTCACCTGCCAGTGCATATTTCAACTAGTATGCCCAACATTTCCACAAACAATCTTGGGACCAAATTAATAGAAGGCACATTTGTACTGGCAATTTTTCATGAAAAGCAAACACCCAGGTTCATGAGCAACACCAACATGAATTCATTGTCTCATTTAAACAAACGCTGGCAATTATTTGTTAGTTTTGCAGTATTCACACAGCTCTATTACCAAAAAAACAAGTATTTCATATGCATAATAATGAGGGAGCATCATTTAAAAAAAAAAATCACACTAAGGAGCTGTATCAAACGTCAGTGGAATTATTCAGATGCTTAAAATAAAGAACAAGTTTTAAGTCCTTTTCTGCATTTAGGCCAAAGTGTGCAATACCTTACAGAATCAAACCCTTAAACAATAAGAAGGGCCATTCTGGGTTAGACCAAAGGTCCATCCAGCCCAATATCCTGTCTGCCGACAGTGGCCAATGGCAGGTGCTCCAAACAGAATTAACAGAACAGGCAATCATCAAGTAATCCATTCTCTATTGCTCATTCCCAGTTTCTGACAAACAGAGGCTAGGGACTTCACAGCTGCCCATCCTGCCTAATAGCCATTGATGGACCTAACCTGCATGAATTTATCTAGCTCTTTTTTGGACTGCGTTGTAATCTTATCCTTCACAAAATTCTCTGGCAAGGAGTTCCATGGTCTGAATGTGTGGTGCATGAAGAAATACTTATTGTTTGTTTTAAACTTACTGCCTATTAATTTCATTTGGTGACCCCTTGTTTCTGTGTTACAGGAAGGAGTAAATAGCACTTCCTTATCTATTTTTTCTACATCAGTCATGATTTAATAGATCCCAATCATATCCCCCTTTAGTCGTTTCTTTTCCAAGCTGAAAAGTCTCAGTCTTACTAATCTCTCCTCATACAGAAGCCATACCAAACCTTTAATCATTTTTGTTGCCCTTTTCTGAAACCTTTTCCAAATCCAATATTTGGTTTTTTTTAGATGGGGTGACCACATCTGCGCACAGTATTCAAGATGTGAGCATACCATGGATTCATATAGAAGCAGAATGATATTTTCTGCCTTATTATTTATCCATTTTTTAATGATTACCAACATTCTGTTTGCTTTTTTGACTGCCACTGCACATTGAGTGGATGTTTTCAGAGAGCTCTCCACAATGACTGTAAGATCTCTTTCTTGAGTGGTAACAGCTAATTTATACCCCCATCATTTTATATGGATAGTTGGGATAATGTTTCCCATGTGTATTATTTTGCATTTATCAACACTCACTTTCATCTACCATTTTTTTGTCCAGTCACTCAGTTCTGAAAGATCCATTTGTAGCTCTTTGCAGTCTGTTTGTGACTTACCTATCTTGAAACTTTTGTATAATCTGCAAATTTTGAATTTATGAACAACAATGAAACCAGAAACTTATATTGTCAAAGAGTTCTGCTATCCTCATGGCATTCTCCTGTAAATCTGATCACTATTCAAGTAATGTTCTATACATGGTCATATGCAGGTACTGTACATAAAGTATTTAATTCATCTGATGTAGTTTTCTCCACTTTGCTTCAAATTGCAAAATAGGGGGAAAAATCCTCTGTGCCTCCAACAGTACCCTCAAGTCTATGTCAATGTGTGTCTGGCACTCCACTTTGCTGTGGAACCACTGGAAATGTATTCTGGGCATAGGTATACAAAACAGTCAGATGAAGTCCTTTCATAAATAAGAACAGTTTACATCAAACTCATGTGTGTCACAGTGAAACTGCTTTACCTGTTAGGTTTCATCAGCATAATACAGGATGTGGTTTCTCTTCAGAATGAATGAGAATTGCTGTTTATCTACAACTAGAAGGATCCACACTGACATTATAGCCACATTGCATACCTCCAAAGCAGCCTTTTGATTTGAAGTTGGTTTTGATATTTAGAAAAAACCCTCTTCCATCTCTTGTTGATCTTCTCCTTTCAGGTAGAACAACTTCTGAAAAAAATCAGAAAGGTGGAGAACATATTGAGAAATGTTCCATTTTATAGCAGCACAATCATTACCTTTTAGTGACAGATGTTTTGGTGGTAACAGCAAAAGGCAGGGGACTAGATGGACCTGGCTAGTAAAGAGATAGAAAGTCTTGCACCCTGAGGTCACCACTGGGAAATTAGCCTTTGCAGAGGAAACCCAAAAGCTATTTTGTAGCCTAAATGAAAAAAAAAAAAAGTTGGCCATCTTGAATCAATTTCCATGTGTCCATATCAAAGTTAGTATTAACTGACCCTCTTATGGTTATGCAGTGTGGCTGTAGCCGTGCAAGTCCCAGGATCCTAGGGAGACAAAATTGGTGAGGGAATAACTTTTATTGGACCAATTTTCTGTTGGTGAGAGAGAAGCTTTAGAGCCTGAGGATCATCTCCATATGATGCAAAAGCTTGTCTCTCCACCAGCAGAATTTGGGCTAATAAATGATATTACCTCATCTACTTTGTCCCTCTTGTTGGTCATCTCACTAGTAAGGTCAAGGATTGAACCAACCCAGGAAACATTCCACTTCTAAGAGAGGTCCTTTTGGCTAAGGTCTGGGGCCAGGTTGACATTCTACCTATTTGGAGGATCAACAGCAATTTAGCAGAAGGATTTTAGGCTTATTTTCAAGGATTTCAGGTGCCTAAATATGCAGGTAGGCACCTTGTAGAATTTTCAAAAGCACCTGAGTAGGTTAAGTCCCAAACTCGTATTGAAATCAGTACATTCAACCTGCACCTTAAAAACCTATAAGTACCTCACCCCAAATGTAATGGCACTAATTACAAGGTAATTACACATTATCAATAATTGTCTCTTGATAATGGTGCAATAAAATGTTGTAATCCTTGTATAATGGGTGCCCTCTAATGCCATCTAGGGTAGTTAATAGAAAACTGATGGCAATTTATCATAACATATCGTGTTGTGACAAACTACGACAGGAATCAATCATAGGCGTTTTAATGTAATCAAATTGCTAATATAATTCACCACCAAACACCCAGTTCTTTCCATCCAGATACACATTAGCAACAACAAACAAACAGTTTTAACAGTTCACTAGATCATGGAATTAGGACAAGGAAATTATTCTACATAATTACTCCTGAAAAAACCTTCCTACCATTGCTAATGCAGAATCATTACTACATTTCTAACCCAGAGGTCACATTTCAGTGAAGTTATTCTTTTATATGCCTTGCTGCAAAGCACTTAGGGAGCCTTTGGGATAAAAAATGCTATAATAAACATGAGGTATAATTATCATAATTGTCATCTCAGTGACTTTATATTTTATATACTCTGATTCATCAGGAAAACTCTTAATGGGATGTCTTCCAACTATTGATTTAACCAAATGAGAATGAATATCAATGACTGCTGCTTAATCAGAATGGCATTAGCACAGGTTTTACTTCATGAGGACACATTTGGCCAGTGCCAAGAGGTTAAGGGGTGCTGAGCTAGGGCATTAAAAACATGGTAGGTGCAAAGTTCCGATCTTTTAATACTGACCTAATCTAATAAAAATTGGTAGCATAACCAATAAAAATGAAATGTAATGAGTGTCCCTGTAAGTCTAGCACTTCTAATTCAATGCAGTATTTTACTTACTTTAAGGCTTCTCAGGTTTGCTAAAAAAAAAAAAAAAAAAAAATGTTTCGTAACCATTTAATTGTGATGAGTAAGATATCCTGGACAACAGCCTGTACCGAGGAGTCTACTGTACTCTCTTAAGCTCCTGTTCACCAAAAGCCGGTACACTGGGTCACCACGCAAATTTGTTTTCTTTCTGAATTATTACTGCAGTGCATAGGCTCTGCCACACAATGAAAATGCTTTTCTTATGTATGCACAAGCCTTTTTTTTTTTTTTTTTTTTCCGTAAATGCCCAGACAGAACTCCTAACTTCAATATTATGAGTGCTACATTTCCCTCCCTTTGCCTGTTTGCAATGTCAGCAGAAAACGGCTCATGGTACACTGCTGCAGCTATTGTCATCAAAGAGTTAAATTCAAATGGGAGCCATGCATGCATGCATGCATGTATATCTCCCACTTTATACTTGATGTATATTAAAGAATTTAAAGGGTTTGCATGAACAATATGAAAGATTATTTTTCCTACAGTGACATAAAGGGGTTAGAGTTGAATGCTCTCTCAAAATATTTAATCTTGTGAAATGTCACTCTTGTATATACTTGCTTTGAAATTCCTAGCCTTAGATTTTTCTATGGAAAGGAATATAGTGCACAAGTGTTCTTACCTTTGATATACTATAGGATCTAACAATATTTAACCGGTGAAGTCATTTTTGTTTCCAAACCTATGTCTCAAATAGGCTTGGGAACGTGGAAATTCACAATGCCCTTATTCATGACATCAAAATCAGTTCCATGGTAACACATTGTGATGACAAAATACACAGATTGCAAGGTCACAAGTCACACTTAAGAACAGGCAGGGGAGAAATTGTTAGTTTAATGAATAACATTAGTCAATCCTAATAAAAAGAATAAAAATAAAGAGAAACAAAGTATCTAAAGTAAATGCCCTTAAACATACTTCAGAACCATTTCATCCTGAAGTTAAGTAGCTCTTCAAAGGTAGAAAGGTGGAAGGTTTTTTTTTCTTTTGAAGCAAATGGAGATGCACATTCAAAATAAAGTTTCTGTACAATAATGATTCCATTGAATATTAATGCATTCCCTCCAAGGTCATAATGAAAACACAACAACTGACGTGGAAAATTCAATACAAAAGGAAACTAACTCAAGTAGGTTTGTTAACTTGAATTTTCAAAAGTAATTAATGATTTTGGGGACCAACTTGAGACACCTTTAAAGGCATTTGATTTTTAGAAGTTTCTGACCCTCTGAAAATCAGGTCTATTTAAGGTATTGCAAGTTGGGCAGGAAAAATTGCAAGTTGCTTTTGAAAACTGAGGACCACGCAATTACTTGGTTTATGTTCAAATAATCGTCATGTTTACATTACATCCCACTCAGCTACTCACATTATGCAAAAGAAAGCCAATATTATTACAGCTTCTGCAAAAGTTGGCATTTCAAGTGATTTCTTCATTGTACTGGATCTTGTAACACAAGCAAACAATTATGATTTATATTACATGATTCCCTAGAGGTCTCCATTTAGATTGAAGCTCAGTAGGGCTAGACACTATGCACACTCATAAGAGAAAGTCCCTTCTCAAAACGCCTTACAATCTAAACAGAGTACGCAAACAATGAATGAAACGAGACACATGGAGAGGTGAAGTGATTTCTCCAAGTATCAACATTGCTAAACAAGATAAAAAGTGCACTACCCTCATCAAATCTGCTTCTATCCCTTTACAGCAACAATGGATTAGATGCAGTGGGTACAGTATCTTAATATTTATAGTCATGGAAATGTTCTTATATATGAAATGTTTTGAAGGCCAGGTGTTTGTACCAGGCAATTACTGTAGAAAAAACAACAACAACAAAAATACATTTTAACCAATACTTAATTCTAATTCTTATGGTCAAAAGCTTCTATTTGATATCCCAGCTGTAATATAGTGCTTGTAAACTATCCAACATGATTGTTATATAATTGGCAATATTGGTCTAATGCTCACCACAGTCTGAAAGGTCAAGGAAGAGGGGATAGATTTCCTTTAACTTCTTGTTTACAGAACATCTTATTTTTATTAGAAAAGGGGTTATTTTTTTTAGATTGCCATGGCAGACAGCCCTCGGCCAATACATCCTTATATAAACAGTGACTGTATAGCCAAAAGACAAACTGTAACATTAATTCTCCAGTAAGAACCTCAGTTTAGTTTTTCCATATATCAAAGAAACATAAATGCTGCACTCCCTGAAAAAAAAATGCATTGGTTGCCGTATCCTTTTATTTTTATTTTTTTAAATGTGGTATAAAATCATAGGGCTATTTAAAAAATAAATGAAAATACGTTTTGATGCAACTATGCCATTTTAAACATATACTTGTGCTCTACCAATCACCAGAGAGAGACATAAACATCCACCTATATTTTATGAAATTGCTTGATTGTGGCATACATACATACCACAGGTGGGGGTTCTTCTTAAATTGGTGCCTATCATGTGATGGTTCATAAGCAAAGAATAGCAGGCCATGCTGCTTTATTCAATTGGGTTATGCTTTTACTCTTTCTCCCTGCATGTGAAAAGCATAACAGAGAACTAGCAGAGCAGAAGTAAGATGTGTTTTGTTAGTTGTCTGAAGCCCTGGGGCCCGGAACCGGATCAGTCCTGATATTATACCCTGGATTGAGCAAAATAAATCCATTTTGTTTCCAACAAACATTTAGCCATTAAAAAAAATATGAGATAGAAAAACAGACTTTGCTGTCTGCATGCCTTCTTGTAAAGCTTGTATTGTGGAAGTGTCAGAATCATTAGCTCATTGGCATATATTTTGCAAGCTAATGCTTCTACTTTAATTCTCACTGGGGACTGCATGTCTGCTTTTCAAAAAAAACCCAGACTGAAGAAGGTGAAGAGAGTTTAAACGGACACTGTTAATGCTCTTTAATGACTAAAAGCACTTCTGGTTATGAATAATTTTAAAATATCAGGCAAAATTAATATAACCCTAGATCCTTAAATGCTTGCTATAGTACAATCTGCAGAAAGTAATCTGGGTATGTTAAAATGAACTATAAATGTTTGTGGTCCATTTAAATACATACAGAGTAATGGACCAAATAAAGGTTCAGAATATATAAAGAGCAGAGAATAAGTTAAATATGAAATTCTTTATATAGAAGGAATGAGGAATGTTATCCTTTCATAGAGATGCACGGCTATATTTACTACTGATTCACAGAAGAGACTTAGAGGAAGTGGTCACAAAAACAGGCCTATAACAATGCTTTTCTATTTATTAGAACCTGGTCCAAAATAGTTACCCCCCTCAAAAATAAATTGCTGTGGAATTTTGGTACACATTAAAATCATAAGGTTTCAGTAAGAGACATAATAATGCAGGCAGAGACACATTCTCACCATGCAGCACTATGGATAAGCCGTGTTCTTGCAACATAATAAATACTCTGCCTAGACATGTATATCCCATGTCCACTTTTCAACTCTCTTTCACATACACTTCAGTGTTGGCACACATACACTCCCTCACTCTGTCTTCAGTGCAGAAGAACAACCAGTTTTATTTCACTTGAAGACCGTTCAGACCCGTATAGAACTCAGCCACATAGTTCTCAGCCACTTCACATTTGCAAGATTCCTGGTAATTTTGTGTTTGGTTCCTGGTTTTGGGGTAGTGTTTGTACCCCCTGAATTTCATTTTGAGCGTCAAGCTCTAATTAACTCAAAATATCAAACCAAGCCTCTGTCAAAGCTTTTGAATGTTATTTGAGTTAGTATCATAGCCACGTGAAAACCTCAGTTTAATATGATTTTGATACTGTGCTCTATAAATCAGCCCAGATTTACTTAAGAATGTACCCAGAGTCAGCTGACTGGCTTGTGAACTTGAGCAAATCGTGGACACAGTCTTTGTCCTGACTCTTCAGCAAACGCCCAAACCAGGCAAGCTTCACATGGTTTCAGGTTTCATTATGAACATCCGACAGTTCCCCTCTTGCTACTTCATTGTTTTAAAATGTCTGATCCTTACTCTACAGTGGCATAGAATCCTAGGGCTGGAAGAGACCTCAGGAGGTCATCAAGTCCATACGTATTCTACAGACATACTTGGATTGACTTGCACTGGAATCGTATACACAATAACACGCTAACTTAACACGATATGCTTCCAAATACGAGACAGTCCCATGTGAACATCAAAACCACTTTCTTCACACCAGCAAGAACCCCTCTCTGTTTAGTGCTCTTTGGGACTCTGCTTCAATTTTTGAATCTATGTTCTTCATTGTTCTTTGCTGGGCTAGCATCATGCTCACCAACCTTCTTATCAATATTAACCCTAAGCCTTTTGGTTTGTTAATTTCATTATTTTTAAAACAGAATATAAGCTAAACCCAGATCTTAGAGAATGCACAGAACCTCTGGCTTCCCTAGACTCTCCCAGTTTGGGAGACCAACAGAATTCTGGTTACCCTTAAACCTTCAGCTTCGCTAGGTTTTCTTGTCTCATATTAGTCAGGAATGCTCAAGTTCTTTGGGCAGCTTTGACTCTTTTGTGTGGCCCTGTGGGTCTTTCGAATGATGCACCAGGCTACAATTTCCTTCCATTTTATCCTTGCCCTCCCTATACTGTATAAAGCAATCACCAGGCCACATGGACTTCAGGCTTGACTATGTGAAAAAGCCATTTTGGATCAAACAAAATATTTCATCCCACCTGAAGGGTTTTTTTTTAGTTCATTTCACGTTGGGTCATTTTTGGTGTTGCTCAACTTTACTTCTGTTCTACTTTTTGTAAAAAAAAGTTTTGAAACAAAAAATTAAACATTTCATTTTTAAAATGGTCAAAATGAAATGTTTTTATTTCATTTTTTTTCCTAGATGAGCTTCAATGCCCCCCAAAATGAATGTTTCACTGAATTTACTATGTGTCAAAAAATTGCCCAGCTCTACATATAACTCAATCATTTTTACCTATTTTCTTCATTTTCATCATATTACAATAAGCCCATGGCTTTAAATACACATACACACCACAGTTAGCAGTTATACCACACAGTCTAGTAAAACCAAGACCAGAACCTCAGAGATTAGATCCAAAACCACAGGGCTCTACTGTGCAAGCTAAGGTAGGTATACAAGAGTTACATTGGTAGGGCTCTGGTAGGCAACAATAGGTACAGCAGTACTCTCATGTTCTCTCTAAGGGCATGTCTATGCTAGGGAATTATTTCAAAATATTTCAAAATAACGATTTTGAAATAAATAGTGTGTCCACGCTACAAGGAAGCCTCAAAATTAATCCGAGGGAGGCTCGCTTATTGTGGACGTACTAGCTTGACTTAGAGCCCCAGGAAGCACTGGGGAGTAATTACCTCGAATGACTCTGGGGAGTAGTTATTTTGAAATAGCAGCAGTGGAGCATCCACACTACCGCTATTTCAGAATAAGTGTTATTCCTCATGGAAAGCAGGAGTTATTATTTCAAAATAATGGGCTCGGTAGTGTAGACGCTCCGCTTGTTATTTCGAAATAACTGCCTAGTGTAGACCAGGGTAAAGCTACCACCTACTGGTGGGCACATTGCACTAACTTTAAGAACGACAGTATAGAGACTTGTTAATACCTTTGCTTACTTATACCTATTTTATCAGTTATGCATACATTTTCAAAGGAAGTAAGATATATATGGAAGGTCCAAAGAGTACTAACAAGACATTTGTGAGCCAAAGCCACACAAACAGAGCAGGGAGTAAATTTTCAAATCAGGGTAACTTTCTAAGGTCCATTACCTGAAAAATAGTTTGACAAATTTTTCTTCAAACTCTGCAGGACAACTTTCCCTACTTTACAGAATACAAGATTGCCAGACAAATTTTAGAAGACCTAAAAACACGGTTACCTACCTCTTTTTACTTGTTCTTCGAGACATGCTGCTCATGTCTATTTCAAGTAGGTGAGTGCGCATCACATGCTGCCTCACTGCAAGATTTTTCCCTAGTGGTACCCATCTGGTAATTTTAGGCACCCTCTGGAATCACAGCGTCACGGCACTGCATTTCAGGCCCTGCCTACTTGTTACCTCTCCAGTTCCTTCTTGCCAGTTTACTCCAGCAGAGGAGAAGGTGGGCGGTTCTTGGAATGGACATAAACAACAAATCTCCAAAAACAACAGTAAGGAGAGGTAGGTAAGCGGTTTTTCTTCAAGTCCTCGCTCATGTTGATTCCAAACAGGTGTCTCCTAAAGCTCACCTAGGAGCTGGGGTCAGAGTTCATGGAATCACTGATGAAAGCATCATCCTGCTGAATGCTGCATCTTCCCCAGCATGCTGGGTAATGGCAAAATGAGAAGGAAATGTGCATACTGACGACCAGGTGACCGCCCTGCAGATCTCCTGGACTGGGACCTGGGCCAGGAATGCTATCTAGAAGGCTCGTACTCTTCAGTGCGGGGGCAGGTGTCTGTCAAATTGTAACATGCCTGGATAAAGCACATGATCCTCAATGAAATTCTTTGAGAAGGCGTGGGAATGACTTTCATCCTGCCTGCTACTGCGATGAACAGCTAGTTCGATTTATGAAACAGCTTTGTCTGCTCAGTATAAAAGGCCAAAACCTGCCGACTGTCCAGGGAGTCTTTGCTCCTGGCTTGTAGCATATGCTTAGGGTAAAAGACCCCACCGGTTATGCCCTTCCAGCTTGACTGTGAACCACTGATAACTACTCTCTGGGAATGGTTTTCCAACCAGTTATGCACCCATCTCATAGCAGCTCCATCTAGATGGTATTTCCCTAGTGTGTTCATGAGATGGACATGGAAACCATAATCAGAAGCCTTACTAAAGTCAAGATATAACTGAGGCTAGCGTGGGTCAGCTAACTGATGCTCAAGCTCAGGCTTTGAAGCAAAAATTGCTGTGTAGATATTGAGGCTTAGGTGGAATCTCCCCACCATAGAGTTGAAAGATGAAGAGAAGGAGGCAATAAAAGCAGAAATCTAGACAAGTGACACAGAATATATTGTCTTACTAGCCCACTGACATAGTTTTAGAACTTCATTTTCCCTTCCGACCCAATTTTCTGCTTCCCAATTAGTTAGTACATTGTTGAAAAGAACAGAAAACCTTTTGGAAGAAGTGAATTTTGAGAAAGGACTTGAAGGAAGAGAAGGTGAAGGCAGGACAGACTCATAGTTCACCTTTTAATTTATTCTACAATGTCTTTACCCACAAAAGAACCAGTTACAGCCTATAAGTTATTTCAGAGAGAGAAAATAAAATGTGTAATCCCCCCATTTTCTACCACCTAATTGTGTCACTGAGTTAATGAATATCAATGGTGCTGGTAGAGTTGTCAAAGAACCAAACTGCACTTTTGGAACAGTTAAATCTCCTCCTTTAATTAGTGGATATGAAGAACATCCTATTATTCTGGTAAATGATTTCCTAAAGGAGTTTCTAAATTTGTATTAGGGGCACTAAGTCTCACAATAGCTAGTTTTATTTCAGTCATTTGGCCTGTCATGAATCTTCAGCAACCCTATTGTGTTTTATGCACCTAGGCCAATTCAGGAAAGCATCATTATGCAGGGAATCACTGAAGCACTTGCTTCAATTTAAGTCCCATGGAAATCACTGGGAGGTCAACTCATGCATCAGTGCCATCCTAAATAATTTCAGAGGGGTAGCCGTGTTAGTCTGAATCTGCAAAAAGTGGTGAGGAGTCCTGTGGCACCTTATAGATTAACAGAAGTGTTGGACCATCAGCTTTCATGGGCAAAGACCCACTTCGTCAGATGCAAGACGAAGTGGGTCTTTGCCCACGAAAGCTTATGCTCCAACACTTCTGTTAGTCTATAAGGTGCCACAGGACTCCTTGCCGCTTATCCTAAATAAGGATGCAGATAAACTCACTTTCTAAATGGAAATATTAAAGAGCAGGTGTGGATTATATTGTACATGTTTGTGAATAGTCTAGCACAGTGTTGATGCTATGCCCATAAATAAAAATAGAAACAGTTTTGGGAGGGGGTGTTTTAAAGACCCTCTGGGTTTTTTTAATTTACCTGCATGAATGAAGTTTTGGCAAAAACCTCTGCTCACTTGCAAACACTGTGGTCCAAACTAAAATTGGAAAAATGGGGCGTAGGATAGTTAAGAAGGCAATGCATGGGGCCAGATACAGAAGTCCTTCTGCAAGCACATCTCCTCCATTGACATTTATGAACATTTTACCTGAACAAGGATTTAAAGTCTGGGACAACTACTGTGTACTTTGGTCTCATAGGCTGTGACTGATCATTAGCTAAGTAGGAATCGCAGATTTCTGGAGATTCATTAAATTGAAATCTAATGTATTTATTTTTTACTAAAATTTTGTAACAAACAGAAGACAGAGTTGTACACGTCATTTTGCCTCTCGTATGACATGGTGAGGACATTAGTTGACATGGTTAGTTTAGTTATAGGGGAGAAGACATGGGGAAAAGGGTGATAGTATCTGTTTAGATTGAAAAAATGCCAAATAAATTTAACCATTTGGGGGTGTGTCCTAATTTTTCTTCTTTGGAGAGTGTTCACCTGCCTCCCTGATGGGATTTCAAAGATGGTGCAGCAAAGAATAGCCCTCCCAGTTTATAGCTCTGGCTAGAAAGCCAGAGCAAGAGAGCTGGCTGCAGACAAACAGAAAAAATATACAGGAAAAGCACCAGACGAGTCACAAATATACCTCTCTTCTCTACCATGTGTGAGGAAGAGGGGAAGCAACCATGGAAGTAGCAAGCCAATTCGTTTCTTAAAACAAGAAAAGATAATTATGTCTAATATTTAAAATTATTATATAGAATATAAAAAAAACCTGCTTGAGCGCTCTTTCTCTGAATCCTTATGACCACAGTCCCACTGCCAGATGTGCACATGCTCTCTCTTGCTCACACAGAATCCTACCAGCTTCACTTGGATTTTGCATAAGCATGAGTCTGTGTGTAGATATGTCCCTTAGCCGGTCTGAAGCCTATAATGGCCTTTGCTTTCAACAATGAGTGAAGAATATTTTTCACTATCTAACAAAACAAAAAGTGAGTGTTCGTTAATTTTTTAAGGTGTATTATCAAAGATCGAGGTCCAAAAGTTCAGATAAACACCTCCCCACCCACAACATACATTCTTGTATAGTTGTTCTTAGCCCTTCCGTTTTTAGCAGAGAAAGATTTTATTGCAGTATCTATATAGCTCTACGGGACAAGGAATCAACACATCTTTTGTGTACCAGCAATGTTCTGTCTTAATCCCATAATAATTTACTAATACCTTTCATATTTCTGTCACTAGCACTTAAGGCAAAAACTTGGCACAAGGGCCTTAGCACATAAAACAAGGTATTGCACAACTGGTTAAAGGAGAGAACAACAGAAGGGGTTTGCCTATTATTAGAGTAGTAACAAAACAAATATTTATTTTTATTCTTAAATAGCTTAGATGACTGAGTTTCAAGTCTAAGACATTTTGGATTAAGGAACAATCACAATGAGGATTACTTGGCAATTACACCAGGGTAATCAGCCAATTATTTTGCATAGAGATATGCAACTTCCATTGCTTTATCCGCAAGAAGGGTATTGTATTGAATGCCAATGACCTAACAAGCAGCTCCTTTTGGCAGGCAGCCATCCTTCAACCCTTCCACAAAAATGTATGGCCAAAGCAGCAATAAAGTGCTCCCTCCTGCTAGAAATTCCAGTGGGTGTAGATCTGTTTAGCTGGATGTTAAACTTCATAAAAAAACTTAACCATTGTATTGGCTCCACACTTGATCCTTTCTGCTTTTCTATACAGAACCAGCCAACTGCATTAAACCACAGTTTCTGATATAACAGATTAAGCACTGAGAATGAGGAAATCAAGTAGTGCACAAAATCCACAAGGGAAATTAGCCGGACAAATATTTCCAATTAATTCTGCCATTGCAGGCCAAGTTCAGTCTCAAAATGGTTCTGTAACCAGAATCTAGCAAACAGCCAGCAGACTACTGAATACTACACGGCATTCAGTCTGGCACAGCAGAAAGATGTGGTAGGGAGGATCACAAATATGGGTGTGTGTTTCAAGAGTGGAATCTTTCATAATACAAGACCCTCTGAAGATTTTCAGAGGTAAAGAGACCCCGCTAGGATGTGGGAAAGCCAAGTTCAAGCTTCCACTCTACATAATTCAGGCCATGGCCTTTAAGTTAGGTTTCCTATATCCTAGGTGAGAGGGCTAACCACCAAATTATCAATTGTTCTGGGATAGGTCTCTTAGGGTATGTCTAGACTACATGGCTCTGTCGCCAGAGCCATGTAGATTAGTTTACTAGACATACTCAAATGACGCGGCGATTTAAATAATCGCCACTTCATTTAAATTAAAATGGCTGCCGCGCTGTGCCGATCAACTGTTTGTCGGCTCAGCGCGCTAGTCTGGACGCTCCGCGGTTGACATCAAAGGCATTTGTCGACCGCCCCCGTTATGCCTCGTGGGATGAGGTTTTGCCGGGGTCGACAAATGCCTTTGATGTCGATCGCGGAGCATCAGACTAGCACGCTGAAGCCAAACAGCTGATCGGCTCAGCGTGGCAGCATTTTAATTTAAATGAAGTGGCGATTATTTAAATCGCCACTTCATTTGGGTATGTCTAGTAAACTAATCTACATGGCTCTGGCAACAGAGCCATGTAGTCTAGACATACCCATAATCTTCCCTGTTAAGCTGTTCCACTCTGTAAAATTAAAACAAACAAACATTCATTGGGTGAGAAAAAGAAACTGACTCTACAGTCCAATCATTGCAGACCTCATCTGGCACATGGTGTCCCAGATGTAAATCCTTTCATACAATCATAGAAGGCTAGGGTTGCAAGAGTCCTCAGGAGATCATCTAATCCACACCCCCTGCCTCAAAGCAGAACCAACCCCAACTAAATCATCTCAATCGGGGCTGTGTCAAGTCAGGCCTTAAAAACCACTGTGGATGAAGATTCCACCACTCTTTCTAGGTAACCCATTCCAGGGCTTCACCACCACCCTCCTAGTAAAACAGTTTTTCCTAATATCCAATCTAGACAACCCCCACTGCAACTTGGGACCATTTCTCCTTGTCTGTCATCTACCACCATTGAGAACAGCCTCTCACTCTCTGTTTTTGTCCACTCATTTTATTCTGGTCCTAAGAAAACTTTCCCATGTGGAGTTCATCGAACCTGTTACATTCCCATGAAAAATGTTAGTTTGAACAAACTGACACTTTCAAAAAATTCCTGACCAGCTCTATAGTTAATTTAAAAATGTTATCATGAACAGCAATATGTCGGCTAAGTTTTTAGTTAGTTATGCCCTGGCGTTCAATATCAAATCCCTCCTACAAGAGATGTTTGCCAAAGAAGCCTACCCATGTATGTGGTGTCATTTTTTTCTCTTAGAATAAGAAAAGAAAAAATAATATTTTACAGAATTCCCAAACTAACCTGATCTGGTAATTCCCTAATAGAAGCCAATATTAAATTACTTTTTACATACAACTGATAACATTAATCTAACGAAAATCTAGGATAACCCAATCACAATTCTCTGTGGATTATAATAGTTTCCAAACAGTGAGCCTCAAGGAGATCAAGATTTATAAAACAGTAGCCTAAAATTAGGCTCCTAAATCTATATTTAGATATCAACTCTAAGTGAAGAGTAACTACACAGATCTGACCTTAAACTGAAGCTGTTGGGTGTTTAAATCAGGCCACTCATTTACATACATATGTAATTTGAAACTTTTCTTTAAATCCCTGTATTTGAAAATATTGGCTCAAATCTAGTCATATGGATCTAGAAACAGCAATGATGAGATGAGGGACATCCCAAGCAACATGTCTTTCGCATATCAAAAGTTTTGTGCCTCCTCAAAGCACCTGAATTTCAAAAAAAAAAAAAAAAAGCAGCCAGTCCAGTGCTCTATGATCCCACCCAAATATTCCATTCTACCCGATAGATTTATATTGTACTCATAACTATTTAACCATTTTGGAGAGCAGGGGGTATAAGATTGTAATTGCTATATATGCATTAATAAAATACATTTTAAAAAGCCATGTTATCACATGGGCATGTAATACTAGCCTAATTTTCAACTGCATTCACAGGGAACTAATTCTGCACCATATTTATCTGCTCAAAATATTATTAATTAAAATGGAGGTCCCACTTTACAAGGCACCATACGCACACATAGTAAGAGAAAATACCCGTCCTAAAGAGGTCACAAACTAAACATGACAGAAAAAAGGTAGGAAGGTAAACAGAAGCTGAGAAGATGAAGGGTCACATTTAAAAATATCTATACTTTGAATCCGTGAGTGTGTTTCTCAGTTTGAAAACCCACAGGGCTTACACCTTTATGATGTGGGGGTGCATCTAGACTATGGATATTTTTCAGTGCTAATTAGCATATCTTCTTCTGATCGCTTTTTCAAAAGCAGGTTTTTTGAAAGTGAAAGTAGTCTGGATGCGGTGGGGTTTTTTTGGAAAAAAACCCTTTTTCTAAAAAACTCTCTTCCTAAAAAAAGGAGGTTTATGCAGTTTTTCGAAAAAGGGTTTTTTTCTGAAAAAAACACGTCCAGGCTACTTTCACATTTGAAAAACCCACTTTAAAAAAAAGCAATCGGAAGATAGGCAAATTAGTGCCAAATTTGCACATCTCCTTTCGAAAAAAACCTAGGAGATTTTCTACACTGAAGCTACAAGGCTGCCTCCCAGCTTGGGTAGACAACACATGCACTCGTCCTACTCAACACTCTAAAAATAGCAATGAGGCCCGGGGTAGCATGGACTTTGGCTCAGGTACATACGTAGCCTAAACTGTTTTTGGTGCACTACCTTGTGCAAAACCTGAACATCTGTCTGCCTGAGCTGGGAGGCAACCTTATAGCTTCTGTGTAGAAAGTCTCCTACATCATAAAGGTGTAAATTCTGTGGGTTTTCAAAGGCATTTTTGAACGTTTGTACGTCTAGTGACTTTCTCAGGGTCACACAGCAGGTTGCTGGTGGAGCTGTGAACATAAGTGCCAGTCCAAAGCCCTATATAGAAGACCCCAGATCTTACCCAAGATGGCCTCAGGGGAAAAAAAAAAAACAACTTTAAAATATCAAGGATAACCAAAATGTGAACACAGACTGAAATCAGATCAGAGATGGGGAGAGGAAATATTTTGACAGTGCCGCTGAGCAGCTAGCAAAACGGCACTAGTGCTAGCACAGACCTCAGCATCCAAACCGCTGAAAAGGAAGCCCTGTCAGCAAGACTCAGAGAAGAAATAAACTCAGCACTGAAAGGGAGAGGGCAATGGATCTCAAAATTGTGCAATTGCCACTACAACGCTACCCCAGAAATGGTCAGCGCTCGGAGGAATAAACTGGCAGTTTCTCTTTGTGTGATGGAACAAGACATAACTGAACACTCAGTGCAGGCTCAAGATCAGAGAACTGCAGGTTTGGGGAAAAAACTCCTTTAAGTACGAGAAAATAAGGAACAAATATGGGTTGAGGGGCGGAGAAATCATGTGTTTTTTGTCACTAACATAGCGAAAACTCCCAACATTGAGGAGCACTTGGAAGCGTGGCTTCTCAGTGGACATGTTTTATCCAATGTGGTAACTGAGCAAATCCACCCTACTTTGTTGCTTACATTTCTTGTATCTAACAGATAAGGTGCCAGGTACATTAGCTTTCAATACCTTATAACACAAATAATGAACTACATACAAGCCTCCCAAGACTGCATTATGGTTGAAGACTCAGTCCTAGATGCAATCATTTGAAAACATCAGCTAACACACACCCAACAAAACCATTATGATTTGTCCGGTACTTTTTCTAATTATCCCCAAAAAAACCATGGTTTTCTGCATCATATACCCAAACAATTTGAAAATAGTCTATAAAAGAGAGACAGCCAAACTTTCACAGAACCTGCAGATAAGGTTGATAGCGTCTCTTCCCACCTCAAGTTTTAACAAAAAGCTAAGCACCCAATTCATACTATGAATGTAACTCACCTCAGCCCTAAGGCCAGCACGGGTCTATGGCTATCAAACCATAACTGAAGTGAGACTTTTATGGTGAACAGCCTTTGTCATGCATCTCTGCATAGGAGTAAATTTCACCTAAGTAATTCTTTATTGTTTCCTGTACTACATGTTGGGTGACGCCATGAGAGGACTTCATTCACATTAAACTAGACTGAAAACTTGCAATGCCAGGTTGATTCTCGATTAACTGCTAGTAATTTGGAGCCTGAAAATTCCAGTACAGGGGATGCTGTCATGCAAATTGCAAGGCCACTAAACACCTCCTGATATGCATGACCAAGAGGGTCAGTAATGTGTAGTACACAATTGACAGCTTTGCAGATAGGGGTTCCTGAACAATGAAGTGAAGGCATAGCTTACATACCTTTATTTTGGCACCCGACCACCTTGCACTGAGCACATTCAAAAGAAAGGGCTCCTTTTCTCTGGTTATGCAAGTGCATGGACATCACTGTGGGCTGCTTTGGGAAGGTGCATGATGCTCACAATCTTTAAGAGCACGGGACTGTTCAGAAAGTAGCAAGCAGAAACTCTCTTTCCTGTCTGAAAATTAACACTGGCTATGCTGAATTGTCTATAGTGTTCCTGGGCAACCAGCCTATCCCTTGCTCCCCTGGCTCATGAAGCCATACATCATCCACTTCGACAGCAGCAAAGAACACTGCAACTACTGACTCAGCAGGCACACAATGGGTTAGGTTGTTTGAAGGTACACTGGCATTGTTTACTCACAAGATTGGATCTCATCCCAATGCTTAGAGCTGACTGCTATATCCTGCATAATATTTGTGATGCAAATGGAGAATGAAAACAAGTACCTCTCTTGGTTGTAGCACTATATCTTCTATTCATTATAGGTCAAAAGAAGTGTCCTGTTACTTTGGAGAGGGCTATCCCTGTTACTTCAAATTCAACTATACACTTACCCAAGTTCCTTCTGCATTGGGCTCGACTGTGATCAACTGAAGAGATTGATTGGACTGCAGTAGAGGCTTGCTGCAGTAGAGGCTTGCTGCACAGTTGGATCCCCACAGTTGCTATTCCCCCCATATTGCTCCTTTTGATCCACTAACATCGACTCCTGCTCTCTGTTCATGGTAGGAGCCTGTGATTTGGATTCCTCAGAGGTAGACACAGTACTGGGGGGGGTGTGGTCTCTACCGAGTATGGCACGAAGCTCTTTCTAAAAGCATCAAATCTGTGGACCAGAAGTACCAGGGCTACAGGGGACCAAGCCTCCTTGGCCTGCTGGTATGCCTGTCACAGATCCTTCGCTTTCATGCAGTACTGCTGTTGGTCGTATCATACTGCTTTCTACAGTTGTTTCGGCACTGTGCCTATGTTGTCCCTTCTCCCCAGAAGCTCGGGAGATCCAGTACTCCTGATCTATGCCAAGCAGAAGTGTTTTGGAGCACGTAGCTGGCATGGTCAGATGAGCAGTTGCACTCAACAATGGAGAGCTGCTAGGTGTAGTTGCCAAGCCAGGCAATCATGAAAAGGAATTTTAAAAATTCATGGAGCTTTACAGGAGGTGAGGCTGTCTCCTGGTCTCCATGACCTCTGGACAATGAGACCCAGAGTGATCCACGTGAGGCACTGAGCGACAGTGGCTGGAGGACAGTACAGTAGTGGTTGAAATAAGTAATGCAGTGTCCATTCTCACACTGCATTGACTTAAGTACGCTGATCTTGGCTCTACACTGCCTGAAGAGGTGCTGCTATTAAGTAGGCATAACAGGGCACTCATATTGGCAGGCCCTAAATTTAAGTGAGACACCTACACAGTTAGGTTATTGCAAGCTGCTTTGTATCAACCTAACTTTGTCGTTAGGTTGATGCAAGGCCTAGGACTTTTACACTCTTGTGGACAATGTCAAACTAAGATATACAACTCCAGCTACATGAATACCATAGCTAGAGTCCACATACCTTAGTTCAAGTTACTGTGGCGTCTCCACTTTCGGGAGTCAATGAGAGAAGCTCTTCTATCAACTCCCCTTACTCTTCTTGATCCAGTGCAGTACTGGAGTCAATGGATGCCCAATCAATGGCCGATTTAACAGCTGATTTACTAGACCTGCTAAATCGACCCCCAGGAGATCAATCTCAGCATTGCTGATCTTCTGGTAAATGTAGACAAGGCCTTATTGTGGAAGATGTTAATAGCACTGTCACACAGGACTTTGATTAATACACTATTACAGATATGATTAAAGCAGACAGGTATGCTAAGTACCCTTCTTTTAGGCTAAATGGCAGGAATAATTCAACTCTTTAAATATAGCTCTGCTGACTGAACTGGGGCACAAAACTGACTGGAGGGGCAAACTGCAAAATTGTGAGTAAGGACACTGCCGGCTATTGTTTGTTCCCATGTCTCTCTGTGGCTGGGGAAACAGGATTTTGGGTACATTTTTTGTAAATAAATAGGATTACCTCAAAGTATATGCTTGAGGTGTGTATCATCTATTTCACCTCCTGAGAAAATATGCAAGATCTCAATATTGACTAACCAATCAAAGGGGCAACAATATTATTTATGTATTACTATTTATTTAAAATATTTTACCCCACCTCTCTATTTAAAATATTCAAGGTGACTCACAATTTTTATTTTGTTTCAATATTGTTTCATATTGCTGTACAGCATGCTAGGATAGTACAGCATTAAAAGGCATGTTAGTATTTATTTCAGCTAGTATAATGCAGAAGTATAACCACATCGAAATATGTACTTTTTGCACTAAAGCTCCAGTCAGAAGACTAATACCATTCAATACAACTATTCTATTAAATGGGAGAGGACTTGGTACAATCAAAACTTGAATTCAGTTCATTAAAAACGTAACCATTATATGGCCTATGCGGTCACTCATCCAAGTGTCTGCAGACCTGCATTGTTCTGTGTGGGAAAAGGGACTAATGTTCTCTCTTTATCTTTCTATATTGGTGAATAAAGTTCACCCACCAAGAGCTCAATCCTGCAACTGACTCAACTCTGCAACTGACTCTGACTCTGTTCATGGGAGTTGTCTGCCATGACACAACATGTCTCAGGATCAAGGTGTAGGGGGTAAATATTAGTTTCTGCATTATAAACAATGTGTAAATCACCTGACCTGTAAAACATAGGGTGACAGAGATGTTTAGAATTATTGGAGACTGCAGTTGCATAGTTGGAAAAACTCAGAGAAATGGGAAGTAAGCAGCACAAAATTTCAGAATGAGTGAACATTTAAAATATTTCCTGTGAAACTGCAATTACTGTACCAATAAATCTGTGAAAAACAGGGATTTTAGTCCTGCTTGAATTGCCACTCAAGACAATCTTAAAGATGGAATTGCAACTGATGCATTCATAACAACATTATGCACTAGTGCATGGGTTCCCAAACTGGGGGGCGTGAAGAAATTCCCGGGGGGGGGAGGGGGGCGCGAGGCGACCCAGCCTCCCCCATCAAGTTTTGCTGCCCCAGTCAGTTCCTTTATTTTTTTCCTTCTCTTCTCTCAACAAGTTTTGCTGCTATTTTTTTTTTTTGGGGGGGGTTTGGGGAGGGGATGTAAGGGTTTTTCAAAAATCAAAAAGGGGGCGTGATGCTGAAAAGTTTGGGAACCACTGCACTAGTGTATAAGCATGACAGTGGAGTCATAAAACAATGCAAATGGTGCCAGACAAAGCCCGTGTTAATCCTTTGATAAAACTTACTAGTGTGTATCCCCATACTCTGTGAGACTTAAATTGGACTCTTGACCCAGGCAGTGGTCCTGGCTAGATCACATTGCCATACTGAATGTTTGCAGCTAGTCCACATTTATTAGGCATGCAAGGGGCAACTTTAAGTAGATACAATGGAAGTAAAGAAAAAGGCGGCCAGGATTTGTCAGTTTCAACTGTAGGACTGTGCTGAAAGTTCTTATTCTGAGCTTAAGCCATACTCCCATTGCTGAAAAATACTGTGCCGCATTGACTGACTATTGTGCACACTGTACATTAATGCTGCAATTAATGTCAATGAAGACATTCAATCGTCTGATTAAAATAACATCTTCTAATTCCCCTTTTATTGTAATTTACAGTCTCTCTCCTTTGGCTGAATCTGCCAGCCATCCTGGAGGTGAATAAAGAAAATGTGCTAAAGTTGCCAATTCTGGGGCCTGGTGTGAGAGAAAGCTTTTGTTTTCAGAAGTTGTATTTACTCAGGAGACAGTTAATCAAAGTCCCACAGAGCACTATAATTCTTCTGTTACCTTCCTGTGGGTATGAACTCTCTGTGTCTGAACCACATGACTCTCTTTCAAATCCCTCAATAGGCTAACTCAATTGTAACTTATACCCATACTGGGTACGAAAGATTCAGGCTCTCTCAATACGGCTTTGGATAATTCAGTTACACCACTGTCCTTACTGTCTTTCTTGTTACCACCAGGAACGGCAGCTCACTTTCAAGCCAACTGAAATGTGTATCGAGAGCAATTCAGCAGAAATGAATTGCACACCCACAGCCCAAAAGAAAAGGGTCAAGAGGAAGAAGAGAACTTGTCAGTGGCACATATCACGCTAATGGAAAGCTGGAATATCACCATATAGGTGGGGAATAATCAACTGAATAAATGTTTGTAATCTACAATCCAAAGACAATAGTCCACATAGTGGGTACCAGAATGTAAGGCACTGGGTTACCTTGCTCAGCACCCAGGGACCCTGGTGGCCCTCATTATGAAAACCCTTAGCCAATCGCTACCTGTTCTGACACCATGCTGTACCCCGGAAGTGGCCAGCAGCAAGTCCAGCTCCTATGCAGCAAAGGCACGGGGCTCCCCACACTGACCTTGCCCTGAGCACTGGCTCCATATTCCCATTGACCAGAAACCAGCCAATGGGATCTGGGGAAGGTCAGGGCCTGCAGGGGAGAGCCATGTGTAGCTGCTTGTATGCCTCTGCCTAGGAGTCAGACCTATTGCTGGCCGCTTCTGGGTCACAGCATGGTCCATAGTGTCAAGACAGGCAGGAAGCCTGACTTCGAACCCCTGCTGACCAGAAGCCACAGGAGGGAAGCCTGTGCCTCAATCCCCTGCCCCAGACCTGAATCCCCCAAACACAGAGTCTCCTGCATCCTAAATTCCTGATCCATGACTCCATCTCATAGCCTGGATCACCAGTCCTGACCACAACCCCTACCCCAGCCCAGAAACCATTCTACACCATGAACCCCTCAGTTCCACCCCACAACCCTCACTCCTGCACTGCAGTGCTGGGCGTGGCACTGAATTAAAAATCAGGAAAGCTGGGTTCTCTTCCTGGCTTTTCCACTGACCTGATGTGACACCTTGGATTTTCACTGCCCTGTGGCTCTGCTTCCTCTTCTGTTCTTATTTGCGTTGTATTTTTAGGCTGTCTGCCCTCGCAGGCAGGAACTGTTTCTTGTTATTTTTATGCGGAGTACCAGGCGAGGGCCTCTTGGTGCTAATGTAACACGTAAAAACGATAATATTTATGACATTACATCCAAAATAGCATAGCATGGTCCACAGCCATTTGAAACAGGAAGAGCAACACATGAGAATACAGAAGTATCCACACCTCAATAAGAAAGGGTTTGTGGCAGAAGAAAAAGAGTCTCACATGGACTACCAGGTTCTCAAACTCTGGTCTGTGAAGAATGGCCTGGTCACTCCTCCCCTTCATTTCCCGATGCAAAACTGAATCAAAAGAAAGCCAGATTTGCACTTTTCCCCTGATATTACTTGTTATCCCAGAGGTATCATGTATGATCAGGAACAGGAGGGGAGTTGAACCATGAGACAATGTCTCTGTTAAAATGTGGCCTGCCCTCTGAATAAAACTGAGAATCCCCACTCTAGGATCTCTAAGAAAGGTAAGAGAAAAGCAACTCAACCACAATTCAATGTATCCTTGCCAATGTCTGCAGCTGCATCAACAAAAGGTCATGGTCATTTGTAAAGAACCCTCTTGAATCAGCGTGGACACATGACCTTTGTCTATCACCAGAAGGAGATCATGGACTAATAAGACCAGCACAGTTTCTACTGCTCCCCTGAAGCAGTCTCCCTTTGAGACTGAGTTTATTTGCTTTTGTTGATTGAAGTCAGGCCTGTGTCAATATTTGAATGAAGGGGTTTTGTAATTAAATATAGACAAACACAATCAGACTGCTTGTGTTTGAATCTTAATGTGTTATCATGTACACTGTTGGACACTCAATACAGACTAAAGTAACAGATTTTAAAGCCCTCAATGTTAAGATTCTAGTGCTTTATTTCCCGTTCTGGCTGTACTGCCCTTTACCAATGGCAGTATTTTGATCTATTCATGTTCCATTAGACATTAAGATGATTCCACTGTAAATCTAGGGTAAAATCATGACCCTCTTGAAATCAATATCAGAACTTGCGCTGACTTCATTGGGGCTGGATTTCACTTCTTAGTATCTACAGAAACTCAGTTGTATAAGATGGATATTTAAGACCTCAAAGTCAAAAAGCAATGGGTGGCAATCATAATGAAGCTGTTTTTCCCAGGGTTCTCAAAAAACAAATGAAAAATAAATAAAATAAATTCTGGAATATTTTAGCATTTCATTTCAACAGCCCCTCTTCACAAGCCTGCAAAATTTCCCATCTCCAATGGTTGATGATATCATATGGTAATTTTTCTATACCCTCCTTTCCCTGGCCTTTCTTAGGGCTGCTACAATTTCCTGTTGGCTTTGGATTGGATCTGTATTTTTCTTGGCTGTGAGTTTGCCTGAAAATATGAGGCTATTTCAGGCAAAAGTGCTTTTTTTAAAAACATCTGCTTTTTCAACCCCTATGGCCGCACCCCTGTTCTTTCCACTATTCAGCCCACTAAGCATTTTTTTTACGTTATTTATTTCTGCATCCAATTGAAACCAGAGGGGTATTTGAGGCAGGCAGAATATAATTACATGGACTGAAATTTGGCAATAAAACTCAAACTCTGTCAAAAAGTGCCACAGAAACTTACAGCACAAACGGTCAGCGCGTTGGTTTGACACGTCATCCAAACCAATGATCTTCCAGCTGTGCAGTGCCACTTGAACTCCATACTGCAGGCACTGGAAAAATGCCACATCTCATTTCCTGCAACATCTGGGTGATCCTTAAAAGTCTGCCTTCCCATAATTTTCCTATTTCATTTGCAAGATCTGATGAGCTCACAGCATGAGGTGATATCACCATGAATGCTAAAGACGATACTTCTTGCCTCCCTCCTTCCCTCTCAGGACATGTTCCAAGCTTGCCATAGTACAAATTTACGTGGTATTTTAACAGACTATCTATATCTCTCTGGACATCTGAGCGTGTAATTGAAGGCATTTTCTAATATTCAATTAGTGATATTTTTCAGCTGGAATGAGACTAACGCTATAATCATGGTATTATGGGGCGCATGCATAGTTTGATGTGGTCTTTTTATAATAACACACAAAGCAATGGCATCATTTTGTCCAACTAAAAAGCTACATGGTGGCATTGGATCTAAGTTTTTCCACTTGCTGAAATGAATCTCCCTGCTTAGGGGGAAAAGACCTAAGTACACTGAATACAGTAAAAAAATGCATTTCTGATTGGCCAAAAGCTATACTCAGAAATGCAAGTGAAAACTGTAATTCCGCCAGAGTTATCCAGTCTCTCGCACCAAGCAGATGAGTATACAGGTTAATGGTGTGTTGCTGTTGTGGATGAAAAGCACTGTGAATGTGAACAAAGTTGATTAAAGCTACATTCCTTTTTGCTCCAGGAAGACACGTACTGAAGTACAGGTACTACACAATTACTCCTAAGTAAATGAAAAAGAATGATTCAAAGAAATGGGGAACAATATTGCTTTGGGGCTAAAGACAAAAAGCTGAGAATCCATCACTTTCCATAGTAGTTTGGTCCAGCGGTTAATCATCCACATTTGATCATTTGCATCAGTTACTCCATCTGTAACATCAGAATAGAGATACTGAGCCACCTGTGTACGGCTCTTCAAAGGCTTTGGATGAAATATGCAAAGCATTTTATCTCTGCCTTTCATCTCTTGCTGGCATTTTTCTTGTCCTACTAACGCTGCTTTGATCTCATGTTTGGCCAGTTTCCATGCCATCTTTTAATCCCTTTTGGAAAACTTCACTGCTTCATAAAGCTGGGTGGTTGTTTTTTTTGGTTTTGTTTTGTTTTGTTTTGTTTGTGCCAAAGACTCTTAATTCAGAATATTTATGCATCTATCTAACAGGCCTAAATTCCTAAATTCTGTATGATGCTGAGCACCTAGCTCATCTATGAATGCGAGTAGATAGATAGATGAGTGCTTTGAATAAACCAGATTATTTACTGAGGTGCCTAAAAAGGATTTAGGAGCCTAACATCAACAGCTATGTTTGAAAATCTTGGTGCAAATGTCTCTACCTGGAAATATTCCATGTATTTGGTAGCAATTGCCCAAATTGTCAGAAAGATTTGATTTCTCCCACACTGGGTTATTTGCTTGCTGGGAGGGGAATAGGTGGAAACAGGCTTGGATGCTATCTCTTACTCTTATTTATAGTAAATGTCCTTTTGAATAAGATATTAAGTAGCAAAATGACAGCACAGAGAACAACTCCAAGAGCTAACAAATGATAGCCAGAAGTCCAGAAAGCAGCTCTGCAGTAGCGTCCAGCCCAGTGTTTCTCAGCCAGTGGTACGAGTACCTTTAGGGGTACTTGAGTGAAGTCGGGGGACAACAACAACTGAGATTTGGAGAAAACTGAATTTTTATTTTAAGTTTTACAGCACTATTTTTTGTACTTTTTACACCCAAAAATTTCATTGCCTGCCCAGCTACAATTAAGTTGTTTAAACAAATGTGTTGCAATGGTAGAAAAAAATGGTATGAAATGGTATGTTTGAAAACGGTAGGTACTGTGGGTACTTTTTTTTTTTTTAAGGGGTACTTTATAAAAAAGGTTGAGAAACACTGGTCCAGCCTATCCGTGCAAGACTGGACTAAATTCTGATCTGCTACAACAGTGCAAAATAGGAGTAACTTCTCTGAAATCCCCAAAGTGCTTACCATTCTTTATCATATTAACCCTTTGGAGAAGGATTTTTAAAGACCCAAAATGGCAGCTGAGAACAGGATCCTGCTCCCGTTGAAGACAATTGCAAGTCTCCCATTAATGGTGCAGGATGGAATACCCAGTGACCTTTCACGTCCTGCAATGCTAGTTTCAAATTTCTCTCTCTCCAGCTACTTAGATAATTCTAGCCTCATAATACCTGCAAGCCTCACAACACCCATATCAGGTAGGGATTATTACCACAATTTTGAAAATGGAGAACTGAGGCACAGGTAGATTAAGTTACTTGCCCAATGCCACACAGGAAGTCTGGGTCTTCTACTTCTCAGGCTAGCACACTGACTAGTGGACCATCCTTCCTCTCAAATACCACTTCCTGTCATCAGTGAATTGTTCAAAGCCACCTCTGAGTTAGTGAGGACATATCTGGATCTATCCTCAATTAAAGGGTTCCTTTTATCCCCATTTTGTGTCTCTAGCAGTGTCTCTAACTACACAAAGGACATGTAGAACTCTTTATAAACTTCCTGTTCAGGGTAGGGGGAGAAAATATGAAACTGATAACTAAATTATTGCCTTTCAGTATACGATCGGGGTGAGATCTGTCTCCTGTAATCTATTTTGTACCAGTGCCCATCATCATTATATCTGACTACCCTTTTTATAGCAACTTACTTCCAATATTTACTCTTTTAAATGCATTATTTCTTAGTTTTTATTATTTTTGCTGTAACAATTAATTATGGCAAAATATGGACATTTTAGTAATTAACATTAATTTTAAGACAATTCATTGCCATGTTAATCACTAAAAATATGCTGAATGACACTGCTGCAATTAATTGGATCTTATTGAGGTGTTTTTTTGTTGTTGTTTTTTTTTTTAATTTTACTATACCCCGACCAATGTAAAAATATAGTATTCTCTTTGGTCTTTTGAATATTTTCATAAATTATAATTTTAAGTAACACATTAATGCTATCAACTAGAATTGTGAACCATTACTAACCAAGCAAATACATGTTCATTTATTAAGCTATATAGTTGATATTAAAATAATTTATTTTGTTTTTTAATAATTATTGCTGCCCTGAGTCTTTTTACAAATTTTCCTTGTAGTTTTTCTTGAGCCTATCATGAGATTGATAATACTGTATTGTCATATCAGAGCCACATCCAAATAGCAGAAATGCAGGTTGGGTATAAGTTCAAAGGGAGACTACTGAAAAGAGATGTCCCCAGAGAGATCAATAAAATCTTTCTTGAATTCTTCCACAATTTTCAGAAAATGCTTAATATATCCTAAGTGCAATGCAGCAAGCAAGTGTAAAAAAATATCAGAACAATTGAATCTTGGCAGCTAAAATAGAATAGTTTTTGTGGGATCAGTGTTCTAATTAGCGATTAGTCAACTCATGTAAATCTTGTGGGACTGCATCAACAATGTCTAGAAGAATAAGGTGACTTTGCTGAACATCTGTAAGAGGACAGGCTTATGCAATATGCCTCCTCAAATATGAATTAAGAATGGAGGCTTGAAAGGTGATCAGAAAGGTGCCAATATTGTCCTGTTATTTGTACAGTAGACCAAGTTGTTCCTTCAGGATAACACAGTTATGAGGCTTCAAGTTAAATATGAGGACAACAAAGCCCTTCCTGCTAAAATGGATGCTTTCTCTCATCAAAGACTTTCCCTTTGGAGTACCACTGTCACCTTCACTGCTGATCTGTATCTGGAAAAGCTGTTGTCATGAAACTGAACTGCTTAATTTTTCTGGTCACTCTCTATAGTCAATATATTAAATAGTTACAGGAAAGTCTGATTTTTACCTCCTGCCAATAAAATCTTGGAAGATGCCAATAATTCAGAATTCTAGCTCAATGTCTACTGAAAACAAAAGTGAAGTTATAGCTGAAAAAAGTGGTCATGGGTGTATGTTTAATATAGCTGCCACTCTTCACCTCTGAAGATTTATTAAGGACTTAAACACCCAAATTGGTCAATGCATTAAAACACAACTATTACATTTGCTTCCTCATGTCTGTCTTGCTTCGAGGACCTCATGAATAAGGTATGATAATGGTGAGTTAGCCAAAGAAGTCATCCTAAACATGCTGCATTAGCGACACCACAGCTAGACGGTTTGTGTAGCAATAGAGCAATTTTCACGGTTTTGCCACGAAATATGACATCACATTGAGAGTCTGGTCATGGGAGAATGAAAATTAAATTGGAAGAAGCCACAAATTTGCCCCTTCCAATTCCCCAAGTAGGATACAAGTCTGGCTGTGCTGGTGATGGCTTCCCTCTTGTATGGGATATTTCTCCTAGTTGAGGCCATTGAGAGAATGGGTTTTGTTAATAAACAAAACTTTGTGTTAAAGAGCATACAACTGCATATTCACTTTTGTAGACTATGACTTGACCCTTTCGAGGGATATAATAGTTGTGACATTAGTAATGGGAAGATTGGTGTAAAATACTTTGGGATAGAATCTTCAGTCTTATCAGAGGACAACATTCTACCCCAATTATTGAAAGCCCTCAGTGAAGTAAGAAGAAAGTTACCTGAATTTCACATGAAAGCAATCACAGCCCAGTGTTGTTCTGCATCATCAAAACAATCAAAAGGGTCTGAAGTGGCAAATGGGCACAAGTGACAGCTTCAACTGAATCCACAGATGAGTTTCATTTACAGATATTTTTTCTTCCCTTCTCTCCATCTCCTTTTTTCCTTTTAAAATCATACGCCTTTTCCCAGTGTCCTCAAACATCCCTGTCTGAGTTTGGTTCATTTGGAACAGAGCCCTTCTATAAAAAGTATCTAAAGCCTTCTTCCTTTTAATCTAATACTGACATTCATAATCCTCCATGGACTTAAAAGAAAAGGAGTAGTAATATCAATTATGGGAAAAAAGCTTTCGTAAACTGCCAAAGGTTTTTGATCTGTTAAAATAAAATAAAAAAATTCAACCACTTGCGTAACATTTCCCAAGATAATCCCCAACATAATTCAAATGAGATGGCTTACCATACAGAAAATAATACAAATTCTTTCTATGGGACCAAAACACAAGGTTTTGTTTATTTAAAATAATTGCAGCTGTGGGATAAAGAGCTTCAGCTGTATCAAACAAACAGTCCTTGGGCAGATGTTACCACATTGTTTCCATTTTCCCATTCATTCTTTTCATAATGAAAAGCATGGATAAATATGGAAAAAAAAAAACCCACAACAAGCAAACCTGTTCAGTTGTAGACCATCACAATTTGTTGGGAGCCACCATGTCGAGTGAACTCCCCACAGAGGAAAGAAGAAGAATGGCCAATAAGGCAACGAAAAAGGATCAGGTGTAAGGACAGAGAACATCCCTGCTCTCTTTCCCAACCATGTGATTTATTAACTCCCTCTAGGAATGTCATCTGACAAAAGTTTCTGCATGTGATGTCTTCTAAGTCCATTCTACAGGTTGGACCTCCCTGGTCCAGCTCCCTCGGGGCTTCACTGGTCCCAGACAAGAGAGTTTTCTGGACCAGGGGAGGTCTGTGGGCTTTCCCTTAAGCTGCCACAGCCTTGGCAGACCTCCCAGCTCTGCAAACTGAGGCAGCCTTGCTGGAGCTCCCTGTGACCCCATCATCCTCACAGCAGCCCTGCCAGCGCTTCCAGCAGCTGCGCTGGCGATGGGCTCTACTGCCCCATGAGCTCTGGCACCCACACTGGCATCCCTGCCCCGATGGCTGTGGGCTCTGATGACCCACGGGCTTTGTTACCCCTCTGGCCCCGCCAGCTGGCTCCACTCCAAGCCACCAGCAACCTCTGCTTCTACGGCTCTCTAGTCCCTTCTGGATCATGGATGTTGCCTGACCAGAGAGTCCTGGACCACAGTGGTTCAATCCATACTACAAACATTCATCTACAAATTGGAGGTCTGACAACAGGCTGATGCTATCAACAAAGTGTTTGACAGATAATATGCCAGAAAGTGAGAGGGTTCTTTATCCAGAAGCAAATCTTAGTTCTATACTACCACTTAAAGAGAGAAAATATTTTAGAAATGAAAAAGACTTAACTAATAACCATGATCTCTGAAATCTGCTAATTTTTCTTCTCTTCTTTTCTCTCTCCTCTCCCAGTCTTCCTCTGCCTCCCTCTGCCCATCATTCCCAATGGCTTGTCTGAGTATTTTGCTACTGCTTCCTCTAGCTAGAATTCAGAAGTTTAGAAGTGCATGAAAACGAAAACTAGTGAAAGAAAATGTTAATTTCTCTGTTAAAAAAAGGTTTGTTATAAACTTCCTAAAATTTAGATGTTGCTTCCAGGTGAGGTGAAGATGAATGTTTTAATTTATACAAAGCAACAAGTTCATTTCAGATTAGCAATCATGACTTGAAACAGCCACAAAAGGTAACACGAGAGATACTCTTTAAAGTAGGTAGATGCCATGAGAACATAGTACAATGTACTATTATCAATTCTCCATATCCCAACCTAAAAGCAGATATATTCAACTCTGCAGAACTTCATGGCATTACTCTGACGCTACTGAATTCAGCAGTGGGCTTCACAGACTATCTGGGTAATTGTGGGCAGTAAATCCCAACTTTCATTTTTTAAAAAGTATGTTCCTAGTCCTTCTGATTACAAAGAAAAGCTGGAAAATGTGACCAGAATGTACCCTAAATGCTCATTTTAATATTTTAGTCTATAACATGATTATTGATGTCTAACTCATGATTTTTTAATATTTGGGGTGGGCAATACAAGGTACAAAAGGGACACTTGACAAAATAATAATGTTAAATTTCCCTTTCTAATAATTTACGTGGTGCAACTGGTGAACTATTTAATTTCTTCCCTGCTTCTTGATACAATCTATATCATACTGTATCTATTGCTCCCAAACTACAAAAACATCTATTATTCCCTCACTTCTACTATTGAACCTTGTTACATTTGTCAATACTTTTCTTTTGTCTAGCAAATGGAACATATGCGGAAGCCTTATTTTCAGATCTGCTGAGTACACCCAGTTCTGTTGTGGGTGCTCAGACCTTTTGAAGCTTAGGACCTTGGCTTCTATTATACATGAATTCACAGGGTATATTAAAATACCTAAAAATTCTAGAAGAATAAGTGGAATTGTTTCCATCAAAGAAAAGAATTTAGTGCTATAATTTAAAACCCCCCCACCACAAGTATTATATTTGTTATAATACACAAACCTGGAAAATGTGGTCTAGATAAAATTACTATCTGGTGGGAGCACAAGTGACTGAAAGGCCATACTCAAAGAGTACTTATAAATAGATCACTGCCAAAATGGGAAGGCCTATGTAGTGGGGTACTGCAGGAGTCAAATCTGGGTCTGGTATTATTCAATATTTTCATTAACAATGTAGATAATGGAATGAAGACTACGCTTATAAAATTTGCAGATGATACCAAGCTGGGAGGGGCTGCAAGCACTTTGGAGGACAGGATTAGAATTCAAAATGATCTTGCAAATCTAGAGAATTTGTCAATGCAATTCAGTAAAAATGAGCAAAGTACTTCATCAGGAAGGAAACACCAAATGCATGGCTTCAAAATGGAGAATAACTGGTTAGGTTGTAATTCTGCTGAAAAATACCTGGAGACAATAGCGGACCACAAATTGACTCAGTCAACAATATGATGCAGTTGCGAAAAGTGCTATATTCTGGGGTGTATTAACAGGAACACTGGATATAAGACATGGGAGGTAACTGTTACACTCTGCTCAGCACTCAAGAGGCTCAGCTGGAGTACTGGATTGGTTCTGTGTACCGCACTTGAAGAAAGGAATGGACATGCTGGAAAGAGTCCAAAAAATAGAAATATAAACCATAAAAGCTTTAGAAAACCTGATCTATCAGAAAAAGTTAAAAAAAAATTGATTTTTTTTTTTAGTCTTGAGTAAAGAAGAATGGGAGAGACCTGACACCAATTTTCAAATATATTACAGAGTGTTATAAAGAGGATGGTGAACAAGGTAGAGCAAGCAGTAATGGGCTTACACTGCAGCAAGGGAAGTTTAGGTTAGGTATTAGAAAGAACATTTTCTAACTATCAGGGTAGTTAAGACTTCCGAAGGAGGCTGTAGAATTCCCATTATTGGGTAATTTTAAGAACAGGTTGAACAAACATTTGTCAGGAATAATCTAGGTTTACTTGGTCCTGCCTGAGCACAGGGGGGCTGGACTTGCTGACTTTTTGAAGGTCACTTCCAGCCCTACATTTCTAGAAAATATGTAAGCATGCTGTGAAATTTAATATCCCTCCTAAAGCAGACACTCCAGGTACATAAAACATCCCAGTGCACCAGCAGTTTTGCTGGGCTGGGAACTGAAGTTTGCTGACAGCCCCTCTCCCCCAGCTAAAAGAAAATTTGATAAAATGCAATAACCCATTCATAAGACAACCCTCGCTCTCTACTGCATCATTTTTTACCAAAAAATGTGGCTTATGATCGAGTATATATGGTAAGTTATAGATTTGTACTAAATTAGCAACTAGTGGGCCCAGACCAGGATCGGAACCCTGAGATGCTTCTCACTGTGCTCATATATGAGCGACAATCCTCTCCCCCCACAGAGAGTTGACATAACCTCTAAAAGAAACCCTCCACCATGCCCCTTTACAACTTGGGATTCCTCACTCTCACCTGTTGTCTTCCTGCTCATTTAGTAACAGATGCATTCGGTTTCTCCCTTTTGAAATAATGGGTTACATCCTTAGCTGATGTAAATTAGGGTAGCTCCTCTGAAGACAGTAGAGCTATACCAATATACAGCAGTGAAACATCTGGCCTAATATCTTTTCTTCCTTTAAAAAAAAAAAAAAAAAAAAATCAGCTCAACTGCCTACCCCCATTCCAGTCCTCCACACAGACTCACGGGGCAGTGGGCTGGGTTTGCTGGTGAAGATGCAAACAGCATCTTGCCACTCTCAACCCATCGCAGTCTGCACTGCTGTGAAGCTGTGCCAAATACCACTCCTCAGACTCTAAGAAGCCTTACTACTGACTGGGAGGGAAGGAATTTCCAACATGCTCAGGCTCCAACCAATCACCATATCTAGGGTCAGGAAGGAATTTTATCCCAGGTCAGAATAGCAGGGAGTTTTTTGCCTGCTCCCATGTACCAGATGGGGCATAGGTCACCTGCTGCCATTGGTTTTAGCTAGAATAAATGGTGGAGTCTCTGTATCTTGAAGTTTATAAATGAAGAGTTGAAGACTTCAGTAACTCAGTGAGAGGTTGTGTGTCTATTAGAGGAGTGGGTGGGAGAAATTCTGGGGTGTGTGATGCTCAGGAGATCAGACTAGAAGATCACTGTGGTCCTTTATGGCCTTGAATATATTGTGTTCAGGGTTCCACTCTGTTACGTCCCAACTTTGGAGTGGGACACAGTCTCTTCAGTGCTTGCAGCCAGGGTGGTAAATAGCAACAGCAAGGTAAATATCTGCAGACTGGATTCATTGTACAACTGGAACAGTTTAGGCAGAGATTGCCTGGAGTTTGTTCCAGCAGCAACTCTAACTCTGCATAGGCTGCTTGTCAGGGCCTGGGTGCAAGGCCCATTATCTCTGGCTGGATAACCATTTTGCTCATGTGGTCTGCCAGTCGTAATAATGGGTGGCTCATGTTCAGGCTCAGGAAATACAGCCACCCTTTGCTACAAAGACAGTATTCATTTCCCTCCTTAATTTGTTTATATTCTTGATGTTTATTAAATAACTTGAAGCCAGTAGGCTATAAGCTATCCTTTGCTTGTGGTGAGTCATTATTCACAACCCCTGGGACACATCACCTTACTGTGTAGCCACATCTCATTTCCTGTTCTGCCCGGACAGAATTTGAAACTTAGAAAGCTAAGTTTGAGGCGTCCTTAAAGGTACTAATATGATGATGCTTCACGTCCCAAAATCTCACTGGGCTTTCACTTTATGGCAGGGAATAGATTCTATTGTGCTCGTTCAGTGACAGCTGCACCAGCGTTATTACATACTTAATGAAATAACAGTACCCCTCCCAAAATGATGGCTATATTTTAGAGAGTGGGAGAAATTGATGCACAGAGAGGTTAAGTGCCTTGCTCAAGGTCATAGAACGAGTGAGTGACATAACCTAAATGTTTAGATTGATACCCTCCCTTAAAAATATGCCAGTAGTCTATTGTTGTCTTCAGCTCCTCATTTCAGGTTATGTAGCATGAATACTTAGTGACTCTGAAATATCCTGGAACATATTTATGGTTTTTCAAGTGAATGTTAAAATACATTGATTGGGTGTGCATATATGTGCCTTCCTCTTCCATGGGCATTACCTAATTGTTAACTGAATAATGCACAACACACTAGCAAACCTGACTGTCATCCTGAATATCAAATGAAAAGTCTGCTGGAAAGTTAACATTTTCCAGTTTTCATTTGAAAGAATTTAGGCAGGGGAGGGGAAGGGTGGAATCAAACTTTATAAAAGTGCCCTGACACACTCGCTTGATGTATGTTTGAGACAAACATTTTCCTGAGATTCAGGCTACTTTAATATTTTGGGGAAAATCCACTACACAGAAAAAACTGGTTTGATAAAGGAGCTTGAAGTTTAAAGCGGGGGAAGAGCCTCACCCTGCCTATACTGATTTGCAGAGGCAGTCTTCCAAAGGTAATATTCTGAGTTCAGTTCCTGAAGAGGGAAGTTGGGGTTTTGTGGTGGGGAAAAGCTGGCAAACTTGACTCTGATCTGTAAAAATCTTCCTTCCCCCTTACATATTTATTGGCATGTTTTCACACCTTACCCATGCCGTGTGATTATGCACAGTAACACGATGCTATCTGGGGCTTCACATTTTCAAAGGTGCAGTCACGCTTGAAAGAGACCCTCTTTCCCAAAACCAGAAAAAATTGGACCTGCTGTGATTAAAACCCTAAATTTCTCCTGACTGTTTTTCATAGGACTGTGCTACTTATGTGTGTTCTAACATACTCTTTCTAACGCATGAAAAACACCGTATCTAAAGCTTAAAGCCATATGTCCTATCTAGACATATGAGGCATATTTCTTTCTTACTCACATTTTATTGGAACCCTTACAAAGCATACAGGACAGATGCCAGTACATCAAATTCATCATGCCGAGCCTTGATTATGCAGCACTGAAGCCTTAACACTGCCATATGATCCTTCCTTTCAGGAAATAAAAACCAAAGACCAGTTTTCCCATAGGACCACTTGTGGGTACACACTGAAGCCCTTATTACCAGAGGTTCCTTGGATGGGATTTAATTCTGAAAGTTCCTCACACAGCTATTCACTCACCATAAGGTACCTCTCAAAATCTAACAATTCAGTTAAAAGTAGGAGCATCAGTCCAAAACCAGTGGAGCATTCAGCCAAGCTGTCTGGTTGCAGCATAGCTACGGTTTTCGTTCCACTCACTATAGGTGAGAGGAACAAGGAAGGGAAGAAGCACATTTTGTACATATTTATGTGTATAGTCATGACTGATCAAAATGCGCTGAAGTTTTGCTGCTGCAAGTTGACATTGTGGGTATGAAAGCAGTGTGGAATTCTCAAGAGGGTATGGCCTATCACCTTAACTGGATCTTCCCTACAACAAGAAAGGAAATAGTTCCTCAAACTTGTTATTCCATGGCAAAATAGTAATTAAAATTAAGTAAATCAGATTCCCATTGGCCCAACCTTTCCTTGTATAGTTCTGTGGTGTAAATCAAAGTGGGCATGACATTCCTTGACATTTTAGCTGTATTTACATGTGTTTGGGACTGCTGATGTTTACTCACTCGAGGTTTCACTCCACCACTTGTTAACGTATTTGGCGTGTTCTCATATAAATAAAACTAGCATTTCAAAGGACAGTCATTCTCCATTCCCACTCTGTGCATAGGGAACATGCCAGAACTATGCAGAGAATATGGAATGAGATCACTCAAGAGCAGAGTCACCACGGGGGAGGGGGTAATGATGAGGTTCCCCCTATGCTGTGTGTTGATGTATTCCAAACCCTCATTAGAGCTATGATATATTCATAGGGACATAAAAACATATCTTTAAAATGATTCCTTCATTTTAACTCTCCTCACTGTGCTGGTGAAGTCAGACTTTCTGCTGAGGCTGCGCTAAATTGGCTCTTCATGGCAGCAAGGAGGAGAAAGAAGAAGGGAAAGAATGGAGGAATGTAGAAGGCAAGAGAGGGTCAGGAAGGGGAAAAAAGGGGGAAATGTTTAATAAGGGTCCTACCAAATAGTTATAAAAATAAATTTAGAACAACTATAAACTACAATTATAAATACCTGCAAGAAAGCAGCAATGTATTTAAGGCATAATCAAAAAAGCAACTCAAGGTCAGTAAAACGCACTGATTGACTTCAGTGGGCTTTGGATCAGACCCCTAATCCCTGTTTTCCTGTCCTACAATGTTGCCCTGACAAACACGTGGATTTTTAAACTCAGTTTGGCCCTGAACAGTGGGTTGCTTGTTTGTGGGCCAGATCAATGAGACTATTCAAGATACATACTGATGTTACATGACCTAGCTGGGGGGCCACATAGCCTCTGAGACAGAAGATGATGTCTAGAGCTATGTCTAGACTGCTAAGAAAAGTCGGAAAAAGTTATGCAAATTGTGAACCGCAACTTGCGTATCTTTTTCCACTTTTTTCCCCCGAAAGAAGGTTTTCCCACATTTGGCCCATCTACATGGGGCCAAATTTTGGAAAAAAAGTCCTCTTTCGGAACATCCCTTATTCCTCTCACCAAGAGAAATACAGGGATGCCGAAAAAAACACGTCTGATTTTTCAGAAACTCTGCAATCTAGACATAGCCTAAGGTAGACAGGGCCAATTCAACTGGCCAGTCTCAGAGACAAGATACTAGATTAAATTAATCTGATCCAGTATGGCAGTTCCTATGATGCTAATTTGCCTCTGCTGCAATGGAAGCAAAATCATTGTATATTGCCACTCTTGTATTTTAATGCTTCAGGGGGTAGCCGAGTTAGTCTGTTACAGAAAAAAACAGCAAGCAAATGGTCTGGTAGCACTTTATAGACTAACAAAACATGTAGATGGTATCATGAGCTTTCGTGGGCACAGCCCACTTCTTCAGATGACCGGAGTTATGATTAGGGGATAAGGATCTACGCCATCAAATGCCAACAGTGCCCCTCCACTATATATATTGGTCAAACTGGACGTTCTCTATGTGACAGAATCAATGGACACAAATCGGATATACGTAAAGAAAATACTCAGAAGCCAGTGGCAGAACATTTCTGTTTACCTAACCATAATCTCACAGATCTGAAGGTGGCGGTCTTGTCACAGGCCAGTTCCTCAAGTCAAATCCACAGGGAAAGCTTGGAATTACAATTCATATGCAAATTCAATTCAATTAATTATGGACTTAATCAAGATTTGGAGTGGTGGAACCTTTATCAGTGAAGGTGCTAACTACTTTCTGAATGGTATCCTTCCTGCCTTATCCATCCACTGACTTTGATCTTTATCTACTCAGGTTTAGCCCCCTTTCTCCTGATACTTTATACATAGAGGTAGGGGGGTGGGCAACAGAACATCTTTCTTCCCCTCCTCCACCCCGCCCTCCCTCCCCTCCGCCCTTCTCTTCTCCAATTTATTTCTAGTTTCCTTATCCCCTAATCATAACTCCAGTCATCTGAAGTGGTTTGTGCCCACGAGAGGTCATGATACCATCTACATGTTTTGTTAGTCTATAAAGTGCTACCAGACCATTTGCTCGCTGTTTTTTTGGGTTTTTATTTTGTATTTTAATGTCATGGTAACAATGATTTTCTAAACTAGATACAGTAAAAAGGGATAAAATATTACTCAAATATTTTTTCTATACGGGCAGGTGACAAAAAAATATTTAACACTGAAATGACCTGACTCCCTTAAAACTTGAAGCATTTCTTACTGCAGGAAATTCAGCTCAAAATGTATTTAAAAGATTGTCCGCCCAAGGATTAAAACAAAATCAACTGTGAGCAACATTTACAGTTTTCTATTATTTAAAATTCATAAACTGTTTCAAAAACACTCAAGCAGTATCCATAATGTTTTAAAATTAAATTAATCTCTCAAATTGTGTTACTAAAGATTCCTTCTTAGGAATCGTGTGGCTCTGTGAAATACATGTTTGCATAAAGTGACAGGATTTGATTTTACCATAAAACAGAGGCTAGTCCTTCCTAGACAGGCTTTTTTGGAGAAGGTACATCAGTGACTTCTCTATTTTTTTAAGACTAGTTGCTTGAAGAAATCTTGGGATGGGATTTTTAAAAGCTATTTACAAGTTCATTTGGAGAAGAATTAGGCCAATGCTGAGACTTTCTAAAGTTGATTCCAATAGTCCCAAAAGATGCAAATAATAAACTAAAATTATCTCAGCTACTGTTTGATATTACTACTCTTTGTTTGGAACAAAGACAAAAATCTCACCCAGACACGAGTCATTAGGAAGAAAGAAAAACACAAAAATATAACATTAGCTTAGCTGAACTATTGAATCAGTTGGGGGTATTCTGCTCCTGTAAGCTTTTTCAGTAATTGTTTAATTCCACTGTAGTGATAAAATTGTGATATATGGCTATGCCTAACGTTCTGTAGCATAAAGTGGTAGCCCATTGGCTGCTGTAAATTGTCCTACCTTCAGTGAAGCACCACCGAAGGATTTCCCCCATCTCATTGATAACTTTAACACAACAGTCTAGTGCATGTTGCAAGTATCATGCATCACATCATCATTACATCCTCCTGTACATAAATTCAATCAAGACCTCTGCAATGTTGGTCAGTATGATAATCACCAGGAACACAGTCCAACTCTCACTGAAGTCAATGGAAATGGAAGCATTTCCATTGACTGGAAGCCGCATGATACTTCACAAGCAATTGGGGGACTTTTGAAAGTTTTTTCCATATATACAAGGATCATTGCACCCACCTTTTGAAATAAAATCATAGGTGGCATGGAAACAACTTTGTTGCACTAAGATTAATTTTGTTTGGTTGGTTGGTTTGGAAGAAATAAAATTAGCTTCTTAAACTGACAATACAAAGGAAATGTACATTTACCTTTATTTATCTCACATATTTCTAGGGCATTCGTTACTGTTGTAACTGAGCTCCAGCATACACTATAGAAACCCTAGAATTGATTAACACCGAAGATATGTCCCAGTTGGGATTTCTTCTGTCCCAACTGGACGAGGACACAAAGCTCTCAAACATTATGATGAGACACTGGCAGAGTACTGAAATAGGAAAAGTGACAGAAATCAGTCAGTCACCAACACCAGCAAGATCTTCCATCCAGATGCTAAGCAAGCTTGACCATGATTCTCTTATGAAATCCAAGATCACAACTTGAGGTGTTGACACACGAACACTATCAAAGCTTGAGAATTATTTAGATGGTTGAATTATGAATGGACCACTAACAAATGAGAAAATATTGCAATAGCACCCCAAAAGCCAGAAGATGGAGAAGACACTGACATGGGCTTCCCCACCCCTAACCACCACATCAAGATTTGAATAGGAACTGCTAGTCTCCTCCTACACAGATACCCTCTTCACTCAATTACAACAGGCCCAGCACCTCAAAATGACCTTTCTGCTAGGCACTGCTGAAGTTGAACAGGATTTTGTATCGAATCCCGCGCCCCCTTCACACAATATAATAAGTGGTGGCTGGAGCTCAGCAGATGACACTAGCAGAGATACTGCACTTCTAACAATCAGGGCAGGGAAGGGAAGACCAGGGAGGTGCATCTGTTGGTGAATAGTTATGGGGTTTTTTGAGAGGCTATCAAAACTTATTTGAAGAATGGGGGTCAAGGGGATTAATAGTCATGTGAGTGCTCTCCTCAATGCCTTCACTCCTCCTTGGCTTGGGACTTTTGAAATAAACTTTTCCACCTTTAGTTAAGGTTTGGTTGGGCCTTATATTAACTATGCCCATCAGTGTTCCTTCTAAGCTGAGCAATAGCACAGCTTCCCAGGTGATTACTCAGCCCCCCCTCCACCCCCCAGTCAAAGGCTCAGAGCTCCATTGACTGGGCAGGGCTAATTAATCACCTGTGATGCTGTGCTGCCAGGAACACTGATGCCCATTCTCCCGCCTTGAGTTACATCAGTACATCTGTGGTGGTTCGAGAAGCATGTGCAGTTTTATACAGGGTTGGGGATACTGAGAGAAGGTGGCATTTTTTTTTCAGACGTATCACAATGCATCACATTGTTTATATAGAAAATTTAAACAGTTGGTGAGAGAAATTGACTTTGTCACCTTAGAACATGGGAACTGACTCACGTTTGTATTACCTGCCTGGGTCTCATCCAGTGGAATAGTCATTTCCAGTAGTCATATACACTGCGCTTTTCTTCATTATGCAGCCTCTTCCTCAAAACCTCTCTCTGAATCAAGATATATGAAGTTCCCGCTTCACTTGCTAATAATCTAGCTTTTCACCTCTACAGACTTTAGTTTAAAATCCTGGTTTAGGTCACAAGTGAAAATGAGTTTTGTGGTTTTCATCCTAGTGGATATCTGTCAGCATCAAAGTTATCCTGCAATCTGGCACAACTAGCAATCTCTTCTCGAAAGAAACAAGGAACTAGAATAATTCATGTAATTACAAGATGAGACAGAAATAAACTGGCATCTCTCTGTGGGGAAATTTACACAGCACCCGACAAACTATTCTAGACTCCAAACAGTGCTGTTATTAATTCATTAATTTATTTACTTAGCTTTATTTTCAGAGCCTATTCAATCCAAACATTAAACACAAGCAGCAAACTGGCACAGTAATTCAAGAAAGCAAGTGAGGTTCAGAGTTAGAAACAATTGATTTGGTACATGAAAAGCACCAGAGTTCTGTTTTACAGCTAGCTTCACAGAAAATAAGTTTTAAGAAAATGGTTAGAGGCATGAAAGAATTTCTGTACAAAGACATTAAAAAGAATAGAGTTTTTTTAAAGTATTATTTGAACACAGCTAACAAATAACAAAGATAACAAAATTATTTAACCTAGAAACTCAATATCAGATTTTCCAACAAGGCTGATATGATCAAACTTTTCCGCTATGGGAAAAGACAATTTTGACTGGCTGAAGAGATTTGTAAGTACAAATAAGTAATAACGGTCATTTTGTTATTCATCCCTAATTTGGGTGTCTTTGTACATTATTATAAACTAATCTCAAAAATTATTCCTTTCAGAAAAAGAGATATGTAGAAGAGAAAAAGTAGTGTTGAGCATGAAAAGGGGATAATAAAAGAAAAACCTGAAAGGTAAGTAAAGGAGGGTAGGAGAAGAATGATAGGAGAGAGAGAGAAAGGAGATAATGAAACTATTTTTTACATCAGAGAAAAGTACATAAATAAGAAATGGTACAAAGAACAGCATACAGTAGTTGAGAATCTGGAGTAATATTTTCCCTAATTTTTCTAAGAAAAGGTTGTCAACTGATCCATCCTCCCTGCCTCCCTTTTGCCACTACTCACTCTTCTCTAGCTCTACATGATCTCTTAGAAAATTCATTTTCAAGTGTTTATTATTCATTTGCTACTGTGTTATAAACAACAATCCTTATTGTATAGGATCCTACAATTGGGTTGCCTTTGTTCAGCTGTTGCAGTATTATAAATTAGGGAGGAAAATAATTTTAATTTTCTTTTATAAGATGAAAAAGTACCTTTCCTTTCACTCTGCCATCACTCAAAGGGATTTTCCACAGATCTTGCAGAAAAATTCCTGCATGGAGTGAGACCAAAGGTCGAAAGATTTTCTCTCCAAATGAGAATTTGAGGAAAAAATATAAATAAATGAAAACATGGGTTTCTGAGACATTTTGATGTACTTTCAGCTACATTGGATTCATGTAGTCTGTCAATTTGAGACTGTGGAATTTACTGCAGAATTGTGCTCCAAAATCTCGGCTTTCATTAATACAAAGCAACCAACCCCCTTTGTTTTATACCATCGTTGTTGCAAAGGCAACCTCCACAAATTCAGTTAAGTATAAACAAATAGTGCTGTTTTAATAGGTAGCCGGAAGTATTTCTTCATGCAACTCACACATAGTCAACCTGTGGAAATCCTTGCCAGAGGATGTTGTGAAGATCATCACTTTAACAGGATTCAAAAAAGAGCTAGATAAATTCATAGAGGATAGATCCATCAATGCTTATTAGCCAGGGTGGGTAGGAATGGTGACAGGGATCATTTGATGATTACCTGTTCTGTTCATTCCCTCTGTGGCACATGGTGCTGGCCACTGTTGGAAGACAGAATACTGGGCTAGATGGAACTTTTGTCTGACCCAGTACGGCTGTTCTTATGCTTTCCTGAGTTTCGGGTTGTAGGCAAACAATAGTTTTGAGGTGTGAACTATCCCGTTCATGTCAGTGATGGATTAATTCTGAAAACTAAAGATAATAGGTGGCATGTTAAAAACTGGAAATATTATGAACATGCAAAGCAAACACTTGAACATAAAACCAAATATTAGGGCTACTATACAATGCATTGTCAAATGTAATTGATTTAAAACCTAGAGTTCTTAAATTATGTCTGCAGGTGTCACAGAATTGTCACTATACAGCCACAGACTCTAGGGACATGGCTGTAAAGGTTAGGTCCAGCTTGTTATACACCTAATATGCCTTGACTATAAATCTCAGCAAAAGATACTGTATATTAATAAATCTTTACATTATATATTAGATGAATAAATCTGTACATATACAGTGGCTTTCAAATAAGAATTTCCAAACACTTTATAAAGTATTAAGTGTTGCAGTACTCCTGGGAGGTAGGTTATAAATCATATAAAAAAAATGGGTAGACTGAGAGACACATGTAGTGACTTGCTCAAGGCAACACAGTGAGTTAGTCAGTCATTCGAGAGCTGCGAGTAAGACGCAGGTCTCCATTCTCCTACACAAAAACTTCAAATTCCTTCCAGTGCAGAACATTTGGAAAGATTAAATAATGACATCACCACCATGGGAAAAAAAATTACATAAGCAAAAAGATGGCAAACAACTTCTTACCTAAATTTAAGTGAGAATATTAAAAAGACAAGAGGTTGGAAAAAATGGAGAACCTGTCAGAGAAAGGAAATGATCTACAAGCATCAGCAAATAGTGCAGGAGAAACTGTGGAATGCACGGTCAATCCTAAAAGGCTAGGATTTTAACAGAGTTCAAATAAGAGCTAGATAAATTGATGGAGGTTAGGTGCATCAATGGCTATTAGCCAGGATAAGTAGAAATGGTGTCCCTAGCCTCTGTTTCTCTGGAAGTGAGTGATGGGGGAGGGATCATGTGAGGATTACATGTTGTGTTCCCTCCCTCTGGGGCATCTGGTATAGGGCACTGTTGGCAAGACAGGATACTGGGCTGGATGGATTGTTGGTCTGACTCAGTATGGCTGTTCTTATAAGAAAGAAACAACAATACAATTGTCACAAAGTGGGACCGATTGGAACGTCAAATGAGTAACAAATCAGAAGTGTTAAAAGGTAAAACTATTGTATCAGGAGTCTGTTAGAAAAAGAAATAACTCCATTTTAAAAAGTGATAACATTTAAAAAAAAAAAAGGAGAAAAACAAATGTGATCCCCACATTTGAGGGATATGGCAGAAAAGCTAGAAAAATCCGAGACAGACTATGAAACCTCTTTAGAATTATGGTCAGACCCGATGGACTGGGAAAAACTTACATGACCCGCCTTAAGAAAATGAGGTGGCATCCCTATGGATCACTCCATTTTCAGCCTCTACTGGTCCACATTTACTCCTGACTTTGCATCCCCAAATACCTGTGCATCCCACTTCTACTATTTAAGAGGCTGTCTCAAAGTCTAACACCTTTTATTATTTTTTAAGGGATTGAGGAAGATTTAAGGAATTACAGACCTGTAAGCTTGGTTGCAGTAGCAGAGGAAACAATGGAAACACTAATCAGGAACCAAACAGGAACTCTTGGAAAATCATAATTTAAAAAAAGAATTGATGGTGTGAATTCACAAAAGGAGGATCAAGCTCCAACTCAGATAGAATGTTTTTCAAGGGGTAGAAGTTCACAGAGAGGGAAGCCATGCATAAAAGTTAGCTGCAGATTTAGGTCTTTTGTGTGATGCCTGTTCAAAAGCTTTCCTAATCTACAAGGCCATTAAGTTTGATGTCAGGAGTGAGCAACTAAAGATAAAGAAGCCGCTGCTGTTTATTGATGACAATGTGTATTTAGGATTGGAAGCAGTTTAGTTAGAAGGAAAGAGATCAGTAGTTGGGTGAAAAAAGTGAGAGTTAAACCTTTCCTAATAATGTCATAGATAAGTTATATTGGTGAACAAAGTGGTGCTTAAATTTGTCGGTATCAGAAGGGAGAGAAAAGAAAAAAAAAAAACCTCAGTGTCTTGGCTAGATTAAGGCTTTAAGCCCAAGATGCATGCAAAAGTGAAATAAAAAGTAATGTGCCAAGGTCCTGAACAATAAAACATAGCATCTTTTATTCATGTCGTCAGAGCAAATTATGAAACTGAGCACAATCAGGATGGGGTTGGTGGCAAATTAAATACACTTCAAAGTCACATAGCTGAGATATACTACAATAGCAACATGATGGAATAAATAGAAGTAGCAAATGTAATATTGACAAAGCTATTCTAACACTGTAAATGGGACCAAGCACTTGTTTATTTTAGGCTTTTTGTTTTATTACAGAATTTGCAATAATGAATGCAATTCTGGTGGTCTTATAGTGAAAGAGCATCTCAGAAATAAAGATACACCAAACAACAAGCAAAATGATATAGAAGTTTAGGGCGAAGTACGTCTCAAATAGTAGAGCAGATTTTAATGCAGTGGAAAAAAAAAGAGGAGATGCAGGCAGAATTTCATTGATCAGGATACAGAGGACACAGACAGGTGAATAGATTTTAAGTGGCAGTTTGCAACTTCATCAACTTTAATATTGGGTGGACTCTCCCTTAACTACCAGGCATTAAATGACTAACATGAGACCAATGGTGTCATTGTGAACAACCATGAAACAGGATTAGCACTCATAACCCAACGCTGCCCAACGCTGTTATGCACAGGCCTCCCTCCCCCTGCAAAAGAGAAAGGGGGACAATCTGGAATGAGTGTTGGGCTTCACAGCCAAATGTCCACTACTGAATTCCAATTCAGCCCCATGCTGTGAGCCACTGCCCTGTGAAGGGGAAGAAGAGTACACAAAAAGGGGAGAGCTCAAGCTGCAAAGGATTTAAGAACTCCTTTCTCTTGACAAGCTAACAGGGTCCACCATTTCCTCCTGGGTCCTGCAATGAGGCTTACTCCAGGAGCTGGCCCCTTTAGCCCTCTGACCAGCTCTGCACACAGGCGGCATGTGATGACTATATTTATCAATATCCACTGTACCCTCCCGCTCTTATTCATGTAATAAAACCCTCTTATGACCAATCTCAGCATTTCCCAGGCCCTCAGGACAGAGAAAAGGCAAAACCCCCAATGTCTTCTCAATCTTACCCGAAGGGAAAACACCGATAAAGGTGACAATCCATTTCAGGATGGATGACAGGGGGTAGAGGGGCAAAGAGGGCAAGTGCTTCTGGGCCCAGTGATTGAAAAGGGCCAGGGAGCTCCAGCCACTGCTGCTCTCAGGGGAGGGGGTGGGGATGGGGGTGGGGAGGGAAGGAGGCACGGCCGCCTCTTCCAGGAGTGTGGAGCTGCCTTCCCCCCACAGCAATTACACCACCAATGGGACAGGACTGACCGGGCTGCTATCAGAAGCAAGAATTGCTGTTATGTGTCTAGGAATGTTTGAATACACAGGGGACTGGGATTCATCTGAACCAATCAGCTCCCTCGTGCCCCAGTGAATGGCCAGCGCAAGTGGATCTCTGTTCAATCTCCCAACCATCACCCACTCACAATTCCCACGTGTGTTCCATGAACAGTGGAAGATGTAACCCAGACAGGGAGTCTGGTCTATAGAGGAGAAAGCAGAGGTGAAAGTAAAGGGGTGCACGCTGGTGCGCAGCTCCAGCAAGAGCTGGCTGAGCTGCGGCAAAAGCCAGCAGGCAGCTATTTATAGAGCTGAAAGGGACCCAGTTTGCAACAGAACAGTACCTGTTAAGAAATTTTAAATTACTTTCACTCTGGGGAGAAAGGGAGCATAAGTTACCTAAATCTCAGCTCCAAAAATGTAGAATGCTCTACTTTCTCCCTTCTTCTCCCAGTATTTTGGGATTGTTTAGGATGAGAGAAACCAAGCAAATGTAAAATGTCACTGTAATGCACTGATTCAGGCCCCCATTCTATAACTAGGTCTGCATGGGAGAGAGTCTTTACACCTGTGTGGAGTTCTATTCAATTCTAGCCTTAAAGAGGATACTTATTGTACTAGAGCAGTCTAGTATCAAATACAACAACAAAGCAGAACCACCATACATAGCGTAGGAGCTCAGTTCTGTGCAGGCAAAGCAACAGGTGTAGGCATGTGGGAAAATGGCCACTGTGCAGTGCAAGTTCCAGAGTTTTGATTTGCATTTAAAGTTACCACACTCCCCATCAGTACTAAGCTCTGTGGCTTTTTCACACCTTGGAGGGGTTAAGAAAAGGCAGTCGGTGGTAACCTGCTCAAATTTATTGTTCCTTTCAATTATCAGTTCCACCTCCAGCAGGCATGCTAAGGAAGAGGTGGAACTGCAGCAGGCCAGGTCTCCTGTGTCCATTCTCTCCCTTCTTGTAAATTCATGAAAAGGAGGCTGCAAATCCACGTTCCATTCCCACAGCAAGTGGGGCAAGTTATTGAAATGCCTTAGCATTGTTGTTCCAAAATAGTTTCAGAAATATAATCTCCTCAGGGTTTAATTCAAAAATATTTGTGCCCCACCTAAGGCAAATTACATTATGCTTATCAGAACCATTATCTGGAAGAGAAGGAAATGAAATAGGTATATTGCTAGAAGACAACATTCATCATAGATTAACAAATGCATGCCAGACATGGGTGTAGCATGTGTGGGAATCACCAAGTTATTCACTTCAGCCTGCATTTCCTACTCAAAGCAATTCTTTTTATACTAACCACATTCTACTTAAGCAACATACATACTTCAGAACATAAACCCAAGAACCAATGCATTTCTTGGAAACAACCCTCCATAGTAGTCCAGTATGCACTGCTAATACAGTTGATGCTTACACAGGGTGAAATCTTGGTTTTGTTGAGGTCAACGGCAAAACACCCATTAACTTCCTTGGGGAGGATTTCACCCACCATGTTTTTCTGACATCTTATATACGAGAGAGAGAGAGTTATAACACTAAGTAAGTAAATGATCTCCATGTAGTTTGGAAGCACTGGTTGTCAAAATTAGAAAAAACAGCAACAAATAATGGAGGGGGGGGTCTCTCTCTCCCATCACTCCAAATTATAAAAATGTCAGCGTGTACAAGGTGAGGAAGGGTGAAAATTACAATCCTTGGGGTTTGTGCCTAACTGCAAATCAGATGAATTTAGATGAAATTTGTTGCTGGGGCTTCAATGAGAACTAATTGCTTTGACTAATAAAAAACATCTCTTAAAACCAAAAGTATTTCAGCTTATTGACACATAGGCAACTAAACTTTCTTGGTGTACAACCTCAGTTCACCTGTGCCCCAGCTGGATGTAATCTGAAGCCATTGCCAGATTTTAGCCTGGAAACTGAACAGTGCCCAACCTAGTCAAGTTCCAATTAAAAAACTACTGTAACTTTTCAGTGCAAGAACAACAGTGCTATTCTGTGGATTAAAGAAATCCAGAGATGTTTGAAGTTAAAAAACAACAACAAACAACAAAAGGAAATTCAGATGACAAAAAGTAACTCATCTATCTGGTCTGGTCCAGTAAAAATAAAAACTAAATTGACTCATACGTCCGATGAATGCATATAAAGCTGTCTATATATGCCAAGTATGTATAGATTGAAAATAGATTCAAACAGGATTCTGATCAAAACCAGAAAAATCAATGACAGTCACAATTAAGAAGTGCTCCACCTTTAAATCTTTTATCTCCCTCATATGTATATGATCATGGAGTATATATTGGAGTAGTCAAACTTACTGGCCCTTTGAGTTGCATACAACAATGTTCAGAAGTTCAAGAGCTGGGCACACCTGCCAGAAGCTGCAGCTTGGGGCTTCAGCCCTGCAAGAGGTACCTGATGGGGTTTGGTGCTTCAGCTCCAAGTTCCTGCTGAAGGCTCAAACCCCAGCAGGTGTGCCCTACCTAGCTGAAGCACCAAGAGCAGTGTCCCCTGTAAGCTTAATGCTTGGGCAGCCGGCCAAGATAGATTCAAAGGCTGCCCGGATAATTAGCAGAGCACCCACAGTGCTCACAGCCAGCAGCGTGTGTTTCTATTGGGGTGTACATCTGTACATGCCTTAGTGCACAGAACATTCTGCACATGGATGGAAAAAATTAGAAGGAACATTGACCAAGACCCTCCTCCCTGCTGGGCAGAAGCCCTGAGGCCCCCACCCCTCCACTTACTATCAGGCCAAAGCCCCTATCGCACCTTCCCCATTGTACACCCGAGGTCCCAAGCTCCCTTCCCCCAGTCTGGTAGGTAGAGAATGGGAGGTTCTCTGAGATGCACTTTCATGGTAGAAGAGCCTCATGTGGTATATACCATGCACTTGTATAGATTCAGGCCAAAATCTTCGGAAATGGGTGCCTAAAGATTGACTCAAATGTCCATATTTAGGTGTCCACAGTGGAAACACAGCCAGCAGCCAAATTATCATACACAAATAGGCTTCTAAGTCAGTAAGTTTCACACCTCAGGAACTTGGGAGCATGTCACAAGGCATCAGTTTTTCAAAATCTTGGGTTCAATTTCCAAGCTTACTACATAGGGGCCCTAAAATGGAGGAGTTACCTACTCTGTGAGATCAAAGATCCCATGGCACCGCAGAGACGTGGGATTTTCAGTCTCACTGGTAGAAAAACTTATCTTCTCCCACACTTTCCTGGTGTGTTGTGTACAAACTGATTGCCAAACAGATTCTTCCCTGAAGAAGCTATTCCACAGGCTGTAAATCTAATATATGTCTTCTGTTGACCTAGGTGGGAAATGGTTTTCCTTTCCTGAAAAAATTTTGGGATTTCAATTCCCCTTCCCCCCACATTCTGCATTACCTGAGATTTTGTTTTCAAAGCAAAGAGATCTACTGAACAGGCAATAGCCAAAAGGTTAGGCCCAGAACGTGGGAGAACCAAATTGAAATCTGCCTTCTGCCTGATTCAGAATCCCACATTCCAAATAGCTGGAGTCAACGTACCTTAGCTTGACTTACCACAGTGTCCCCACTGCAGGAAGTCGACTGGAGACATTTTCCCATCGACTTCCCTAACTCCTTGCAACCTAACTGAGTACTTGGGTTGACAGGGGCACCATAAGCCTTTGATTTAGTGGCTCCTTACTAGACCCGCTAAATCAAACCTCAGAAGACTGATCCCCAGCACGTCGACCTCTGTGTAAGTATAGACAAGGTCTGAGTACCCTAGTCAAAAGGCTTTGGCATTGCAGGGTACGGGTGTCATCTTCTCTTCTCCCCCGTTCCTTCACTTTCTGGATCCGAGACATCTTCCCAATGAAATGTTAATAGAAAAACGTTTTGTTTTTCATACGTTGGCATTTTCTGACAAACAATTAGTTAATACATGTCTGACCAACTTTGATACTGACCCCTTCTGCCCTATAAGGACCCATTGCCATGCAGCACATTGCGATAACTCCTTAACATTATTCAATTATGTCCTGTTTTGACAATCCCAGCCACAGAGCACATCAAAAACGCTCCTATGTTGGACGTAAAATGCCAAACCTGTTTCCTATGTACTTTCTGCTGTCCTGAATGCTTCACCTTCCAGTTCACTGGATCAGCCCTCAGCAGATCAAAAGATCATGCCTGAGTCAATGGTTCCCTAAACATTGCTTGATCAAGACCACTGACAAACAGAGGAGATCTTTAATTTTTTTCTTCATTGCATGTTCTATTTCTTGAACCCCGTATTTGGTTTCTCCATTCAGGTTTGGAAAGTATCTAAATATTTTCTCTGTTGCAAGCAAAGAACTGAATTTATAGCATTATGTGCAGGATCTAGGTTATGTATGCTATTCAGAGCATATGGTAGTAAATTGTCCAGTTAAAATAATTTAAGTGCAAAGTATTCCCAATATAGAAAACAGGTTTTGATTTTTTTTAGCTCTTTTAATACAAGCTAGCTTCAAAACAGATGGGACGGAATACAGAAGAAACCATTAACATTCCAATCAGCAAGGATAGAAGGTCAGAGCTGCAGTTTTCCAAATTCCACAGTAATCTCTTCTCCCATTTCACATCCTCCATTCTCCAGCCATCAACATTATGGGCAATGAAGATTAGATAGGACTCCTTACAGGTCCTTAGATAGGCTCCTACTCCTTAGATAGGACGCCACAGGGACAGCCCTAGGGGAGGCTCGGCGTCCCGAGCAACCCCTCCCCCCGACCCCCCATCTCTTCCCACCCCTGCTGCACCACCACCCTACTTCCACTCCATCCCTTCTCACAAGTCTCATCCCATCTTGCATCCCTTTCCTGAAGCCTCCTCCAAGAGACGCAACCCAGGGGATTACCGGGGGCCTGGCGTGGGGTGGTAGCAGGGGGTCGGGCTCCCCTGTGCTCACTGTGGCGGTGGGAGCTGCGGGAAGTGGAGTGACCCAGCAGCCTTCACTGCTCCACTACTATCACCCAGCCAGGACCCAGGCTCTCTGCTTCCCACTGCTCCTGCCACCGCAGTGTCGCGGCCAACCTCTGTGGCCACCCACTCTAGGTCCCCTTCAGGTAATCTCCCAGGCTGTCCTGGGCCATGCGGGCCAATCTTAATATGGGGGACGACTATCCCATCCATCGGATAGCTGAGGCAGCCGCCACAGGGCCCCTCCCCCAAAGTGCAGGGCCAGGGATGGTTGCCCCAAATGTCCTATGGACAGGGAAGGCGTTGACTGGCCAGATGTATTGCTGTTCAAGTGAAGCCACTGGGAGCAATGGAAGGCGCTCCTCTCCACTCTAGCCTAGCATAACATTGCCTATTGATTTCAGATACGCCTGGGCCCTCATTTCTGTAGCAGCCAAGTGCCTCACAAGCTTTAAAATATTAATTCTCACAATGCCTGGAAAGGTAGCAAACGCTATCATCATATTACAGATGCTCAGGCAAAGAGACTAAGTGAACTGCCCAAGATCACACAGGATGGTTAAGGCCTGTTTGCATGGAGGGCTAATGTATTCTATGCACTAGCCCGTTGTGCAATAATTGGTCCATGCTGGCCCTGCTGGAGCATAGTAATGGTTCCTTAGTGCAATTTAATGTAATATCTTTTTATACCGCACTACTTTGGAGCACACTAGGGAACCGCTTGTGCACACCAGCAGGATCTATGTGGACCAACTCAGGCACAGCATGCTAGTGTGATTTAGAAATCACACCCCATTGTGCATATTTCCACATTGTCTAGACAAGTCCTGTTGGGGAGAAGGAAATTGGATTTATGATTGGTATGTCAGAGAGCCAATCTCCTTCTCCTTTATAGGGACAGGGATGATGAGGTCCCAGCAATGGGTTGGCTGCAGACCACGATGGGTAAGGGGGACAGCAGCCTCCTGTGTATATATTGAAAGATTATGAAATTACCTGCACTGTACACTTATCTGCCAGCTACTCCCAGACATTTAAAATAAAAAGTTGCAGCCTATTAAACCACATTCACAGCCAGTGGCTCCTGTTCTTCTTCCAGCATAGTTAGATAATACAAAGACTAAGTCACAGTTGTAGCCTCCACCCACGTGCAATAAATAAAATGGCCTCATTTGACATATTGTACATTCAAAGCCAACACTGAACAGGGACGTCTACTCTTGGTACCGTGTAACAAAGTTCAGTATGTGCATTTGATTTAAATCTCCTATGGCAAGGGAGATAGTGGTAAACAAATATAAAAGGACAGACATATCACTAAAATCAAGCCAAAGTACAGTCACAGGAGGAAAGTCACTAAGCAGGTCTGGGTATTTTTGCAATGTTAGACTGCTTTGCCAAGCATTGGAGACCCGAGCCTCCTCCACCTTGCACCTGAGGTTTTTGTTTTCAGTCTTTGCAAAGCGAGCGAAAAGAGGATGTTACATGCTACCAGTTTGATTTGGTGTACACAGCTACAGACTGCAAGGCAGGGGAGAAAGGGGCAATATTGCTGAGTTTTCAATAAACAGGTCTTGAAGCAAAAGTGCACAGATCCTCAGTTGGTATAAACTGGCCTCGCTCCAGTGACCACAATGGAACCGTGAAATGGATACATGTATAATCAATGGAGCTGTGCTGATTTATACATGTTGAGAATCAGAATACTCAAATCTTCTGATTCAGTTTAACCCTCTTCTTGACCCAGTGCAGATATTGTTGACAGTTATTATAGTCCAACATCTGTTTTGGTGGTCAGCTCTCCTGGCTACCCACCTGCCTTTACATGGTACAGCTCTAAAAAAGAAAGCAGGCTGATAATCATCTTCTCCTGCACCTCTGGAGGTCAGGGTTATTTCCCTTCAAGAGTGGCAGTAGGTACTTCAGATTTAATTGGGAAACAAGCTAATATGGTTTAGATTCAATACACTAATATATGCTGCCAATTTAAAGACAGAAATCATAAAGCATTACAGTTCATTCTGCAGACACCACATGATTGCAAGTTCCTTCAACACACAACGTAAACACAAACAGACCTAGTATCTAACAAGCCTGCTCAAGATGCAATGGAACCTGCATTAGTCAAAATACCCACCTTTTGTACTCCTACACTGAAAGCTGATATATTAACTATGAGGCTATTTTGTTGGAACTGTTACTTAAGAATAACAAATAAAATTCCACATATTAGTCTCCAGTATGGACCTACTAGCTAGCCATAGTCAGGGATTTTGACATTTTCTTTTAATACTTAGCAGTAATGGTATTACTACATTTTAATTCTTTTAGATGACATAATAAAAACTAGGCTCACAGCCAACACATTCACATTTTTTTCCTCATACCATGCCTAACCCTAAGGAATAGCTCAGAGTTCTTTCTCCAATCATTCAGCTGGCCCCTCCTCTGCTCCAGAGTTTGATTATTTGCTCCATTTTATGTAGGATCATATTCACAGCATCCTCTTCAGTTTTAAAGAGGAAAGATAGATTTCTCAATTTACTGTTTGTCACATTTTTCTCTATATACATGACAGCAGGAGAATGGGTAGTAGCACCAGTGGGAATTTTCCCTCTGTAATTTTCTTCTTCCACAAAGGCTTGTGATGTCCACTATATAAAAAAAATGAGGCTGTACATTCTCATTAGGGCAGGGACTACCTTTTTGTTAAATGTTTATAGAAAAATGGGGCCCTTATCCTTGACTGCATTGTGGTAACAACTATAGGCCCCCAAATAAATAATCAATCCTTCCTTAATAGCTGGTTTGGGGACTTCTTGGTCTAAGAACTTTCTGTATCGCAAATCGTGCACCTCTCGCTCTCCATATTCCAAGAGATTTCTGCTGAGTAAAGTCTCATATCACGGAATCAGAAATTCCTTTCGACAGCTCCCTTGTGCATGGTAGTAGTAATGCAACATAAACTAATGACTTAATTGCAGGACTCAAAAGGAAAAACCCTGTTGCACAAGGCTCTGAATTTTTAGTGCCCCCTGTAAAATAGAAATTACAGTACCTCTTGCTCTGGGAAGCAATGTAACTTATTACTAACAGTAGTGAACGTTCAGTATTATGCTACTTGCTAGATGAGACATAAGGATTCATGTCTTTTTTTTAATCTACTCCAGAAGAATATTAGTCATAACTATTGTCTCAAAATCATTAATGTTCACCAGATTGAAGGAAGAGTATTGAAGTCTGACATACCGGCAAACCACAAAACTATGTTAATCAAACATGCTCTTGTAGCATACTAGTGAAAACAAGCTATTGTACTTCTGAGAATTCTTCTACTTTGTGTAGTTTTATATTAATTATTTAACTTGCTGGAGAAATTATATATAGTGAACAAGAGACTTCTAGATCGAGTTCCTACTAATTGATAAAGAGAAGCCATTAGTCAGAATAATAGGTTTACTCCTTCAAAGTGACATAGGGTAAATTTCAGCCCTGTGGCTAGGACAATTCATGATCTATGAATCATTTAAGTCCTCAAAATATGGCTTAAGTGGGACTTAAGTCTTGTACAGCTGGCCCACTGCACAGGGATGAATTTCATCCTTACTTTTTAAAAATTGATAATATTCATTGTACATTTTTAGTTTAGAGGGAGAAATCAGTTTCTTGACTTGAAAGAGTGACCAGCAGTAGACAGAGATTCTCTCAGATTCTGTCCCTCCACCTCCTACCCTCAACTTGCTTTTTAAAAAACCCAGGGAAACAGCTTCCAAAGATTATCTTTCAGTGCCTTCAGTATAGAGCACGTAGCATTCTGATACTACAGTTACATACAATGGCCAAAGAGGGTCTAGAAATGCACATGCACGCACACACAAACACACCCACCCGCCCACCATAAATGCAATTCCTATATACATTACTACCAAGCTGAAACCATAAGCATGAACTAAGGCAATTTCATAAAATACTCAAGCCACTTCTTAAAAATCCTATTTTACCTTATTTAGGATAGATACTTCCCGCTACTCTTCCTTGTATGTAAAAACTATAGGTATTTCTCTCAGATATATAGATCTTGTTCTTGATTCTCAAGCTGTGCCTCATCGTAGGGTCAGTTGCCACAAATGTAGCTTGTACTGGCGAGAACCAATCCATATTATTACATTTCCCATGCAGCTGCTCTTAACTCTATGCCTTTCCAAAGAGCAATCAAAACACACTGTTTATTTCTTTCCAACTACAAGAAGAAGCCTGGTTGTACTGTCAGGGAAAAAACATTCTATAATGATAGGAACTCCCCTCAGACTTCTCTTGAGTTAAACCCAGAAGTTTGCAGCTTCAAGCTGACAAACCACAGTAGCTCACAATGACATTTGGGCCGTCCCTTCTGTGCTCATTGTAACTGAATGCCTATATGATTTACAGACACTAGTGTCCCACACTATTCTAAAGGAACATATTCAGATAAAGTCTAATTATCTCCTCTCACTTCTGGTCCTTAGTCAAAGGCCCAGAAAAAGGCCTTAGAAGAAATACATTTTTAAAAAAAGTATTCTAAGGCTCCCTGACTCTTGCTCTTCCTAGCTGCTAGTTGCATTGGACTTAATCACTACCCTTTATGCTCTTTTCTATTATTCCTGACTCCTCCTAGCCCCCCACTTCCATCTCCTCTCCAATTTCCCCTGGAATGCATCCTCCATTTTAAAAGCATTAAATATCAAGAAGTGTATATGATAAACCCAAGAAAGAACCCATTTCAATGTCCACTGAAGACAATGGAAAGACTCCCAATGAGCATTTTAATACTGGGACCCTGATCTTTTACTTTCATCTCTTCTCCCATTCCATTCGTTGCTTTCCATCACTGTAAGGGTAAAAATAGACTGAGCTACTAGGTTTAGTTATAAGGAGCAAGCTCTTTTCCTTTCAAGCACCTAGCTCACTTACGTGCTGTACAAATAATACATACATTGTTTCAGTTAATAAATTTATTTTTTTAAATCAATTTAGTTCACTAATTTGTTGCTGGAACTGACTGCTAGTGTGCCAGTACAGTCTCCATGACATAAAATGTTTATTTTTTTTCAAATTTAATAATCTGACTTTTTATAAAATGTCAACATATTCTTCTGTCTGACTGGCATCAACCTGGTAGTGATTCAGTGCTAGCTCATAGTTAAACAACATCAGTTAGAAGTAGGCTAGGACAGATTAGATTTTTATTGGTAAATGTCAGTTAATGTAAATTTCACCACATACACAAAAGACAGAAAATATTTCCATCAATAGTAATAAAAATTTACAGGTAGGAAAAAAGAAAAAAAAAAAAAAAGGATCTTGAGGACTTACTAGAGGTTGATTTAAGGCTATTTACTCTGTATATTTGACATGGTATATTGATGATTTAAGTTTTAACAGGCATAAAGCTTTAACTTTATGAATGTCAGTGTTTTCTGTCATTATCTGACTGCCCCATTATCTGACTCAAAAAAACTGCCCTCAATTTCCTGCAACAGTGAAAATTTAAATTGATAAAAATATTTTAAAAATCTTAACAATAAACATTGCTATTATCCATAAAGGAATATTTAAAAAAAATCCAAAATTTTGAAAGTCTTATTAAAAGGTAACCTTTGACCTTTCAAATGATAAAAAGTTGCACTTTTTTCTAGTTGCATCTTTTTTTCCACTGCTCTAAATCATCTCAAAGGGTCACCGATTTTAGAAGGCCAAGGTTATTCTTTCTTCTCTACTTAGGCATCCATGGTTGCCAGAAGATTGATTTCTAGTAAATGCTAGAATTCAAATACAAAGCAGCTGCGGAACTTTGGCATGGCATAGAAGACCCTAAAAATGCTATCAAAAAAATTAGCCACTGCCTTAGCCTTATTGGAAGAGTATCAGTGATCCTAGTCAGGAACCGATAGGCCAACAATGAGATTATTTGTTACATCGCATAAAAGAAATACAGCAAACTGCAGTTGATACTTGGGTATCAATCCTGTTTTAATTTAGTGGAAAATATTCATATAGAGAAAACTAAACTATGCAACTCACATTACCAGGCTGGTTTAAGTTAATTGAGACTCAATGTGGTCAAATTTTTAGGAGGGATCCTTTACTCGACACTTGCTGCACACATACTCTGTGAATTAAGGACCCTTTTTGGACGTGCTCCTCCGTTCGTTGTAGTAGCAGCTTCCCTTTTCTTGAGAAGTCTTGCATACAATGTGGGACACAGAAGCACATGTAAATCTTTCATCTTGAAGATGGAAGTATTACACTGTTAGGCTCACAGATCTGAAATGGTACAAAGGATTTGATATCAATTTTAATTGTGTAATATTAAAGTACAGTCAGAACAGTAACTATTTTTATTGTGCCGTTTCCATACCAGTTCTTTTCCCAATAAAACTGGTATTTCTAGTTGCACACCCTAAAAAGCTGAGCTTAGAATCTGAATGTCAAGCTGGGATTTTTCTTGCTCATGAATCACTGCCAATAATAGATTCTTTAATCCAAATTCTGCACTCAGTTGAACTCGGGCAACCGTTTGTCTGCAATAAGATGGTAAAGATAACGAAAAGCAGAGTTTGGCTTGGCCATAGCAACACAGTTAACACTTCTATTGATAATTCCCGGGTCAAAATAGCTGCACTGGTTTTTCAATTCTCATAATAATCAAAAGTAGTAAACATTTATTTTTGTCCTGGAAACAGAGATAGGGCTCTGAATGTTCACTGGGATGTGACATTTTTACAGAGCATTTTTAGAGTAGAACTACCCTTTAAAACCACAGGGAACACTTGAGTGGTTCTGATAACATTAGTAATATTGTACTGTATATACATATATGAACCCAGATACTACATGTATAAATATATATGCATATGCTACATACATGTATTTTATTATTTGGGTCTACCCAGAACCCTTTTAAACACTGTGTACATCACTGGAAGGCAATAACCTCTGAGGTGAAACACATTGTTAAACAGTAAACAGCTAGGCTGTGTCTACACTGGCACCCTTTTTCGGAAAAGGGATGCTAGCAAATCCGCGGGGATTTAAATATCCCCAGCGGTATTTATGAACATAACTGCCGCTTTTTCCGGCTCGGGGTTTTGCCAGAGAAAAGCGCCAGTCTAGATGCGATCTTGCGGAAAATAAACCCTTTTCCGCAAGATCTCTTATTCCTACTTGAAAGTCTAGACTGGCGCTTTTCTCTGGCAAAACCCCGAGCCGGAAAAAAGCGGCAGCCATGTTCATGCAAATACCGCGGGGGATATTTAAATCCCCCGAGGATTTGCAATTGCGCTGTGTCTCATTAGCATCCCTTTTCCGGAAAAGGGTGCCCGTGTAGACACAGCCCAACAGTATAGCAGAGGATACGAACAATGTATTATCCTGCTAAGGCTGCAGGAGGAATGTAAGTAGACAGAATGTAATTACAGGTTGGTACCTGTACATAACACCAGGGTCACCAACCTTTCTTCTTGGAGGAAGGAAAAAAAGTGGGAGTACTTAGCAGCCATGAATTGTTAGGATCTCAATTTTACATTTCAGCTGAAAAGTGGCGCTTCCAGCAATGCTATTCAAATTTGACCCCTGAAGCATCTCTTCCCTTTGGCACTGCTTCAGAAGGAAGAACATGCTATTTTTTGCATCACCAAATCCACTCAATCTTTTTTGGAGAAGCCTAACCTACCAAGCTAAGTACTGTCCCAACTCAATCCTACTTAAACTGTTGTGGTCTGATGAAAGCACATCACAACATGCTATAGCTAAAAGGTTCTTGTGCAATGTTTCCTAGTAGCAGCTCTTTATGAAGATAAAAAGAATATCCTATTAAAAGAAAGTTATCTGACTCCTTGAAAGAGTAAAGTGGTTGGGAACTTTGACTAGTTCTGCTTAGGAAGTCAACCAACCACTCCCCAAAAGTAAATTGGGCTCTGACAAGGAGAGGAAACCACAGGCCTTCAAGATAACCAGTGTTTACGAACAGATAACCTTAAATTCAGCTACTGAAATGAAACCAAATATTTCCCAGCTCCCAGACTTCTCTGATCTAGACTAATACCTTGATAGCTCTCATCAACCTTTTAAAAAAAAAATCAAACAGAGATTAGATACAAGTTGCTCTACTGTGACCTTTTATGAAATAATTAAAAAGAAAACAGATAAATTAGATTAAAACAAGGAAGTCTCTTCTACTTAAACTACATTCTGAAAAAAGTTGTCCCTTTACTCTCCCATTATATTAAATAAAAAGTATTTCATTAGAAAACTGAAGTCTATTCAGAATTTTTCTGATTAAAAAAATTAATCTCCTGGACTCCCACCACTATGCTAAGTCTAGACTCCTACCTGTACATACACACAAGAGTTACAGTGTTGGAGAAATCAAATTCCTGCTCTTTGGTTTATGTTACTAGTAATAAATCTCTGCTGAAAAAATATTTTAAGAAGGATTTTAATGGTTAGCAGCAAGTCTCTATCTGGTGCTGTAACACCAATATTTAGATTAAATGCAATTACACTAAATAGTGTTGCAATAACGTCAGACAGTGTCAAGGGGTCTTAAAGTGGATGTTAATGTAATTTTACACCTACTTCAGGAGACCTTTACACTGCCTGTGTGGTGTAAAGATGCATTAGTTTAACTAAGAAACGGGTCCAAATTTCTTCAATACAGGGAACCTCAAAATACAGATCATTTACTTTAAAAAATTATACTTCTTTGTTAAAGTCACCCTGGAAGCAAGAGGATTGTTGCAGCTAAATATTAACAATGACAAATAAAACTGAGTACAGCAGAATCCAATAACATAAGACCCTAGATATATTCAGGTAAAAAAATTGAGCAATAGGTATGATATATGAATATCGGTGATGCTTCCAGAGATGCATGTACACAGTGGAATTACTGATATTGTGTTAATATTAACTAGAGACTGGTTAGTAATAAGAGGTATAAACATTTACATTGCAACTGGTCAAAATAACAACAGAATAATTAAAATAAATTTTGAAATATTAAAAGCTCTTATTTATTTAGTTACTTAGTTTTTAATTATAGCAAATTTTAAAAAAGCACTCTTTTCTTCTTTTAAAAAGTTGGGATGAGTTTAGTGGGGGTAAAAAATTCCTATTTTCAGCCCTAAGATATCCATCCAAAAGATTCTTACAGAATGAATAACAGTACACCTTTCCCACATACAATAAAACCTCAGAGTTTCAAAGAGAATTGTCAAACATACATTTCATTCAGACCTGAAGTACACAATCCAGCAGCAAGAGACCAAAAAATTAAAAAGGCAATGTACACAATACAATGTTAAACAAAGTTCTAAAAGTAAAGGGAAAGATTTGACAAGAAAAGGAAACTATTTTTGTGCTTGTTTCATTTACATTAAAATGCATAGCAAAGTCTCAAAGCTGTATTAAGTTAGTGTTCCATTATAAACTTTTGAAACAACCACCACAACATTTTGTTCAGTGTTATAAATAACCTCCATTCCCAAGGTGTTCATAACTCTGAAGTTCTATTATATGTGCAAATATATTCTAGACAGACTTCTCAAATATATAAAGATAGACACCCATTCATTCACAATCACTGAATTCTTGCATTTCTATTGAAAATTAACGATCTTGACTTTATGATATGGACAATTAGTCTTAGTCCTGCTGTTGGAGGATAGCTAGAGATCCTCTTACATAAGCCTCTGAAAAGCCAAGAGATGATAAAGACTTTTAGCCAGAAGCTCTCTGCACTGTGCATAGGTGTCAAGAGAAAGAGAAAAAAAACTTCAGATACTCACCTTGTGGGCTCAAGAGAAATCTCTCAACAAGGAACCACTGGTTTTTCAAACAGAGATTTCAAAGCTTAGAGGGAAATGACAAATCAAACTCTCTGGTGACCTCTGGAGAGGTAAAAGGTGGGGGACTACTATTGTTTTAGCTAATTTTGGGGTGTACAATGTGATGTGAGATTTGAAGAAAGGCTAAGGCAAGATTCATCACATTCTCTCTTGATTATTAAGCACAATACCCATGGGTCAGAGGAGCAAGCAAAGGAAGCTTAAGAAAGTAGATTACCAGCTTCAAATCCCCTTCTATGGGCTTTATAGAATGGCTTAACATGTACACTTGATGGCATAGTTTGTTTCAGCATTTGCACTTCTGCATAATTAATCCTGGGGGAATTCTGCAATTATTGCATTTGAAACCATAATAAAATTGCAGAATTCCCCCAGGACTGGTATACCAATACATTCATTTAATACCAGTTTTGACTGAAATAACCTATAAACATTTATGGAAGTATCATAGTGATACAGTGCAGTAAACTTGTCCTAGACCATACCAAATTATTTTGATACTTAAATTTATTTTTAGATTGCATAAAAGTCACCACCTCCCTGATCTTGGTCTACTTTTACAGATTTCTTATTAAATAAACATTTTATTGGGTTTTAAAGTTCACTTGAAATAGTCACAAAGTGGGATAAGGATGAGATTCAGACAGGAAAAACAAACCACCAGGACAAGCCACCATATATTGAGAGGTCTTACACAGTGGACAAGTGCCTCAAAGGAAAAATGAGGAAGGTCCATTGTTTGGACTATAAAAATATAGTGAGTAATACAGTAGAGGCTGTATTGTATGGTAAAATCTTATTTAGGCAGAGTACCTACACACAGCTTATTCTAGGAGTGTGTTTCAATACTAGAATTCTGATGAACCAAAGCGTACCATTGGCATTGTCTCATTAATGGACCTGAGTGTACTGTAATAGCATTTCAATATGAACGCGAATCACATTTACTGAGCTTGCATCAAAAGACGAACTATTCCCATTAAAGTTCCATTAAATTCCCCAGTCTTCTTCTAAAAACAAACAACTTCTCCCAAATCCTGCAACAGGGGATATGCTGGCATTACATAATACAAACAAAAATGTGAAAACCCCATCAGGTTTCTAAATATTGATACACATTTTAAACACTGTTTATGAAACCTCAACAGGATAACCCCAAATTTCAGAAATTAAGATAAAAGGAAAAATATATATATTCAGCAACTCACCCAGTAAAAAGTTAGATAGTAACTTTTAACATGTGATTTACCTTCATTTCTCTCTCACATTCTAAGGTAAATAGCATGGCAAAGCTCATAGCAGCAGTTAGCTTGGAACCAGTTGTGATGACTCTCCTACTTGAAACTCCCATTTTTATTAATCCCTGGTAACCATTGTTGTCCCAGAGCTCCCTCGCTTTAAAAAAAAAAATAAAAATAGGCACTGGGTGTCTTTTGCACCCCTTCAGCCTGCCCATGAAGAGGGATGAGCCTCCCTTCAGAAACTCCCTGTTTTTTAGATAACTCGACTGGCCCAAAGAAAAATAACAAAGGCTTAGTTGTTCCTGCTCCTAGACATTTGAAGCACAACTATCCTTTAGGAACGGACACCAACAGGAGAAGGAGAGAATTTTCACAACAAACTGTGTTTCTGCATTCTTTCCCAGAATTCATGGCACAGAGAAAACAGCACAAAGTACCTAACATGCCAAACCCGGTCATTATTAATTGCATAGTTAATCAAACTGCAGAGGCCACATATAAACTGATTAAGCAGAAACTTGGATTTACACCATACTTTTTTTGAAAAAAGCTAGTTTTCGCTGAGGAGTACATGCAGTTGAATACTAGCTCTCACTTTCAAGATGTACGGATGGGAATGTGCCATAACATACGCATTTAATTTTAGGGGGGATATTTATGGTGACAGGCAGGAACTGTTTTACAATATTTAAATATTACATAAAATAGAAGGAAACACCCTCTCCACTGCAATTGTACTGAGCAAAGCTTGATCAGCATGTGGAGAGTTTCTCAATACAGAGTATTCATTATATTATAATAAAAATAATAATTTAACCAATTTAGGGCCACAAATCCAAGAGTTAAATTACATGATGTAGGAATTTATTTTGTTTCAGATCTTCATCCAGGCTTTTATGAAAACATTGCGCTTGCTATGAACATCATAATGGCTGAATTCTAGCCATTAGCTCCTACAAAGAATGGAGTCACACAGAGCGGGGCAGTTCAGCACAGCTCCTAAGACAGCAGTCTTGCTGCCATCCTGGGCTGTGTCTAGACTACATCCCTCTTTCGACAGAGGGATATAGATTTGACACTTCGAAACTGCAAATGAAGCGGGGATTTAAATATCCCGCGCTTCATTTGCATAATCGCGTAATGGTGCTCTTTCGAAAAAGTGCCATTTTGAAAGTAAACCTGCGATCTAGACAGGATCTGTACAGGATCTTTCAAAGAAGCCTGCCATTTTCGACAGAACTGGGTCTAGACCGCGGTCTTACTTTCTAAATGGCGCTTTTTCCAAAGAGCGCCATTACGTGATTATGCAAATGAAGTGCAGGATATTCAAATCCCTGCTTCATTTGCAATTTTTAAGTATCAAAACTACATCCCTCTGTCTAAAGAGGGATGTAGTCTAGACACAGCCCTGAAGGAGAACCCCTCCGCCAGAGTGCTTTATTACTTCTTCATAGACACACTGTTTTCTTTTCCTTCCCTTAGGGCCAAAATTTAGAGTGACAGTCCTCCGGGCTGCTTTATATGGCAGGTAGAGCAGCCAAGATCATCTCAAGGGAGGCACTGCTTTTCCGGGCATAGGGAACTAAAGAATGAATGGGTTGTGTAACATGCCAAACTAGGTCTTGGATAGGAGCTGTCCTCCAGGAAAGGGTGGGCCCACTCTCCACATCCATTTACACGAACCTCAATGTATGTGATATTTGATGAGAGTGGAGACAGAATCACCACTAGTCACCTCCTGAGGTACAATCCTTGTTCTAAGTCACTTGCAAGAGCTAGGGACTGTAGTAGTCTTTGCAACTTCGGTAGCAGTGGTGGGCCCCCTGGCTGCTACCCTCCCCCATGTGCCTCTTGCCCTGGGGCCCCTCGCACTTCCTACATCTCCCTCTAGGGACACAACCCCAGTGTAGTGTGCTCCAGTGCGGCGCACTGGCAGGAGGAAGCCCTGCAGGCTGGGGCTCCAGTTGCTCCAGTCAGGCTCCCAGGGCCTGCAGACTGCCTTACTAAGAAGCAGGCTGTCAGGCAGGTGAAAAGGCCTGGCTGGGGCTGCCACAGTCCCTAGCCCCCTCTCTAAGGGAGTATGGGGCTGCAGTCCCATGTACCCAAAATTCTGTTGCTCTTCCTCTTCCCTGACTATCAGGGAGCAAGGGGAAAGTGCACAGCTCGTGTGCCTTCCTCTTGCTCCTGGCTGCACAAGGGAGGGGCAGAGGAGTACTTCACAGAAGCTGTGCCCTGACCCTCCCCATACTCAGCCACCTGCCCTTATTTCTGAACCTCCCAATCTCCTCTGCCTAGAACACCCCACCTCTAGACCCCTGCCCTGATCCCCCCAATGCCAAATTACCTGCAGTCTATAATGGACCAAAAGAGTTTAATGAAAACAAACCTGGTGGTCATTTAATTTGAGCACAAGCTTGCATGATCCACACCCTTCACAGACATCTTGGACACATAGGTTGGCATGAAAGGAAGATGTGTGAGACTAACTGTAAATATTCTAATGCTGCTGTTTATGGTATAAAGTATGTCTCAACAAATCTCCATGTTGAGTAATTAGCAGATTATTTTACGTGATATTAAGCAATACAGGTGATTACTCTCAAATTTTAAATTATGAGTCGTGATTAATAACTTGGGAAGTGCTGATTTTTGACTTGCATAATGTCACTGTTTTTGTTGTTCTTTAAATGAAATTATAGGTGTGATTAAAACTGTGCACTTACTTAATCACTCTAATGCACTGAGAAGATGAGGTAAAATAATGAGTGGTAAGGGCGGGAACTATTTAGACTGTAAGCTCTTCAGAGCAGGGACTGTCTCTCATTATGTGTGCATAGTGTCAACACAATGAGGCCTCTATCTTGTCTGGGGACAACACAATATAATTAATGAAATGCTAGCTGCAGTCCTGCCCTCTTTTACATCTCTGAAAACAAAGGAACTCGAGATGTAAGTTCAAAACACCAGGTGCCCCAGAGATGTGGAGCGGACAGGGGGCTGCCGACAGGGGAGTTTGAGGGAGACCAAGAGATCTCACCACTGAACAGGCTACCAGATGAGTGTACAAGCTCTTTTTATATGTATGACCACAAGGCATGGTCATGGGAAGAAGTACCACGTGATTCCTCTTCTCCACTCCCCAATTTTTCCTGCCAATATGAGGAAAACATATCCTGAGTGTGAACCATAAAAGATAATAAATGCAACACCACTCAAAGAACAAGAGTTTTCTCTGCCTTCTGACTGCAACATTGGCACTACATGGGCAAATCGAAGTCAAGCAGCTAGTTTGATATACAACAGATACAACATAAGTAATAAAGGGTTTGAAGGCTGCATTTTTTGACAAGGGTCAAACCAGCTGGCTCTCCATTAGCGTGTTAAAGTACTATGGAGAAACTGGAGAATCCACTCATTGCCTTCCAAATGCAAACCCAGCATACTGTGATTATTTTTATCTTCTTACTTAGAAATAAGCCAAAGCTTTATTTTAAGACTTAGTTGCTCTTAGGAAGAAACAACAAATATAAGCCACAGTCTCAGTGTAAACTCTTGGCTTTCACACGTGTGTGGATACCATTTCCAAAGTTGCATATACCAGGCCAGGGGTTTCACGGGTGGAATGGAGGGCAGAATTTGGCCCAGTCTAACATCAGGGTAAAATGATAACATGGATCTACGTACAGCAGATTTTTGCATAAAAAGCCATTGGTTTCCCAGCTTAAACCCCCAGCTGAAAAGGCACTTAAAATATGATACTAAATAGCCCAGCCATAATTCTGATACAAAATCCAGTACTACAGATGACAGGCTGGGAAAAATACAACAAAATTAACATACCAATCCTTGTGGCTGGACCACTGTACCATTACTGGCATTTTGCTTATGTAGTGATTCCATTGGTGTTTTGCATTACATGGCAAAACCATAGGTTCCCCTTCTAAGAAAAGAATTGCTTCAAGTGCCAAATGGTACATCTGGAGAATAGTACTGCCAGAATCCTATGATAAAAAATGATGAATCTGATTCCTGCTGGCTAGGATTCTAAATGATGCTGTGCCTCATGATATTGCTATTGAAAAACATTCTGGTAACTTCTTATTGTCTAAAGCATTCAAGCTGGGAAGCATCTTAAATGTATTACTGTACTGGTTTTTTTGGGGGGTGGAGGCAAATCTTGCAGCTGCAAGGAAGACATTTGCGGTTTTGCTGAGATAATGTTTATGGTTTGTGCTTTGTTTTAGATTTTAATTAAAATGTTCTGTTGACCTCCACTGTTACAGACACTATCAAGCACAGTGGCTTTTTGAGCTTTGAGCAAGTAACATAAAAATGAAGCATCTTGTTTTATTGGCATGGATTTAGAGCAGCAGTAGGCAACTTGTGGCCCACAGGTCACATGTGACCCATCAGGATAATCTGCTGGCAGGCTGCAAGACATTTTGCTGACGTTGACCGTCCACAGGCATGGTCCCCCACAGCTCCCTTGGCCACTGGTTGCCTACCACTGAGTTAGAGTCCTATGGTAAGGCATGACATGGAGATCAGGTTATTTATAGTCCAGTGCAGAATGTTTCTCTGAAGTATACCACACTACTTCAAGTCTAGACAAACATCCCAAGCAGAGACTTCCACTACTTTCCTTCAAAGACTGTTGCACCGTCTAGGCTGTTGCCATGTCAAGTAACTGGATTTGTAAAATCATAGATATATATGGCTCGAAGGGACCTCCTCCACCCCCCTTCCCCCCGGACTGAGACAGGACCATGTATTATCCAGACTGTCCCTAACAAGGGTTTGTCTAACCTGTTATTTGGGTGGATCTTGGTGAACCCTATTTACATCAGCAGGGCTTCACACGAGTCTGTCCATGCAAGTTAGAATCTAATAGAGCTGTCTCAGGCAGATTTTCCAGGTGTTCACCCTAAGATTTCCCTTTATTAACTTCAACTTATTCCTGCTTTTCAGGAGTTTCCTGCCCATTGAATATCTCTTTCAGATTATTTCTCCCCTGGTATAATAGAGGAAAAGTTTCCCAACTTCTGCAGCACTATTCTAAATCTCCTTAGGCTTTTTCTATGAACCTGTGTTCACCGCACCTTCTGCTTTAGTTTCAGCCTCAAATGTTATTCATTCAGGGGCAGATTCTTCACCCTCCACTCTGCTGAATAACTAATTATTTTGCAAACAGCCCTACTGAGGCCAATGCAATAGTATGTGAAGTAAGGTATCTAACATGACTAATTATGGTAGAGTGAGTAGAGGGGTCATTCGGAGCAAACAAAACAAACTTTCTGCTTATGGGACTGGAGGGCTGGGAACTTGCTACTTCAGTCAACTGCATCATAAGAGGTAGGAGGGGAAGAGGAAGGAAACAACGTCAACTGCCTAAACAAGAACTGAGGGAGGGACAGTGCATGGCTCTGGGCAACCCAGTTGACTCCCTGATTATCACTTTAGTACACAGGCTCATACTTCTTACCCCAAAACCCAGTGAAGTGAAGACTGTAGATAAAACAACTCAAACAGGACCATTAATGGGAGTTATGTGAGAGTTTAGAGGGAGTGCGAGCCAGATACACCTAAACATTCTCTAAATGTAAGCCAATAACCACAACCCAAGGCTCCCCATGCAAAAACAAACCAACCCAGCAAGAATAAAACTGATGCAGGAAGAAGTCCATCAGCAGAGTGGAGGCTATCTAGCTTACTGTACTGAATGCAGCATGCATCATTACCTGCATTGTTGGCAGAGGTTGCACGTGTACATATGATGCAAGCAGTTCCTCAGTGACACAGTACAGTCTCTTGAAATCAGAGTGGCTGAACTGCAGGAACAAAGAGACCAAGAGGTACACGGACAAGACATTTTAGGACATAGTAGAGTCGTCCCACTCCCAACTTGATAGCTTCTGTGCAGATGAGGAGGAGTAGGACTGTCTCAGGGAAGGAGAACATCATACTTGGGGTAAAATTCAGGATCCATCTTTAACCCTTTCTTGAAGGAACATGTTTGAAATTTGATCTTATCGAAATAATTTCCCTTGACATATTTTAAATTGAAATCAAAATAAATCATTACAAGCAGCATTTCAATAAGAACATGACATTTTACATTTCTACACAGGCTAATCAACAACATATAAATACGTTTGAGAGGCTGGGAGCTTTTACCATTCAAAGCAGTGCCAAACTTTAAATTCATCTCAGGAACCTGTCAGGTTCAGTTCAACTGCACAATTCACATCTAATTTATGTCTGTGAGCTTATGCTTTTAAATATTTTAGGCAGTTTTTAAAATAGCTATTTGTTTTCCCTGAAAATTAATGTAAAAAAATAATTTAAAAAAATCACTCTAGAATAGACACAGCACATTATTATCCTAAGAATAATGTAACAGTTCCGTAACATTCAGCTTTCAAAAGAGGCTAAATTGCTTAAATACTTTCATAGACCTATGCTGTTCCAAGCACACAGAAATTAAGTGACTGGCCTAATGTAACACAGGAAATTTCTGGCAAAGTCAGGGACTGAACCTAAATCTGGAAAACAAAAACAAAAAGCTGAACCACCAGATTATCCCCCCTTTTCAAACCAATAGTATTTAATGCCTGTGCAGTTTTGTTTATCTTTCAAGTGTTTATAAACATTCTCACCGCAACTCTTTATTAGTTATCCCCCTCATTACATTACACACGTAACCCAGGGGCACTCAGAGCACTGAGAGGGAAAGTCCAGTCTGCACTACAGCCTGTTGACTTAGTTGATATGGTAGATGAGGCTTCATGGCTTTAGCACTTTAGCACCAAAGGTTCATTCCCGCCTGTACTTCAAAGCATGATACTGCTTTGGTCAATGGATGGTAGACAAATCATGGATAAAAGAAAACATTCCTAGAGTTAATAGCTTGCTGAGTAACAGTTGAAAACAACTTATTCTGGATTTCATCATGCACCCCTCTTCTTGAAAGGAAACCCATTACACCTTGAAAGGAAAAGGTAGATGAATGACAGCTCTATACAAAGTTTTTTCCAGCCTTCCACCATCTATCCCTCTCTTGAACTGGACGTGTACACAGTGATATAGAATGGACGTGTACACAGTGACACAGAATATCAGCACTTACCCTAAGCTCCCTTTTGCTCTCCAGACTCTCAGCTATTACCTCAAAAGAAAAAGTAAGTCTTCAGCAGTTATGGGTGTGATAAAACCCCTTCAAAAGTGACTGGCGTGTAATCAATACAGCAATATTTCCATCTTGAAATGTTAGTGTAGATGCTACTGATGAAACCTGAAATATCAACATTATTAAATATTTCACTGCTCATTCAGGCATGGAAGAAAGCATTATAGGTTATGGAGATCTACACAGCCTACTCTTGAGTAACGGCTCATTTAGCTCTCACGATGGTAGGCTTAGGAGAAAACACCACATTCCATACACGCTCCTCGCCCAAAGCCAAGGAACTAAACCCAAGAAGCCACATTAGCAGCGATTGTGTGTGTGTATCCAAAATCCACCAAGGGAAAATCAAGCTGAAGAAGCTCAATGTCCATGAATGATCATCCTTGGAGCATCTCCACAGTCCACCAACACCATTATCTCATTCTGTTAACTCAAGTGAACAGAGTTTATTTTATGGGCAGAGCTTCAAGCAGTATCACTTTTTTCCCCTCCCAATTTGAACCATCTCCAGGAAAAGGGAAGGGAGTTGTGGAATGAAGAGGGCAGAATTCAGGCAAATAGAATAGCCATTAAGCAGTCACCTCACCATATAGTGATCATCTGTAAATATTAATTTTGATTTCCATTACTAGAAAATATTACCTGATCATTTCTGTGTAGATAATTTAGGGACTACGGCAAAACCAGTCATGTTAGTTTGTGACAACTGAGAAATCTTAAAGATAAATACTGAACATCCTTACCTCCTTTCCCAACTTGAGAAAGAAATGCCGTCCCTTATGCTACTGTATTAAGCCTGCTAGGAGGCAGGCCATAGGCACAGAAGACATGCCATTGTTTTCAAGTGTTGTAGCACTGTCCAGGGTGATGCTGATTCCAAGATCCATTGCTGGAGGCACTATCTGTGAGAAATGATTGCAGGACTCTTCTTCTCAAGGCTGAAATCATGGATGTCAATAGATTGAATATGAAAATGTATCAATGTTGTCAGCCTGCTCACTGATCTATGGCTATCATCCAACAAGGCTCCTGTCCACACCATTGCTGTTTTTCTCAAGGAATGGAGACTGGATGTTTCCTGATGATGGACTATTTCCAGTTCCACAGTATAGCTTGTGATATACCTAAGGAAGCATGGAGCACGCCAGGCACAATGGATTCTGGGATGTATCATATCTCAAAGTAGCACACTCCTAAATTGAGGGCATTCCAGACATTCCTCCAACAATTCTATAGGGAAAGTACTCTAGGCCAATGCCCAGGACACACAGTTGGGAACCAAGTTCCACTTTTTGAAATGGGAAAGGGCATTTGAATTGGAAAAGAGGCTAGACATTTTCCATGAAGGGTCCTTAATACAGGAATTCATTCCTCCATTTTCTAGTCTTAAATAGCCTGAATTTGTTGACCCATAAAACATGCTGAAAATCCCATCTATGTTGGATAACGTAAGAGTGGAGGGTTATTTCTTGTGCATTTCATTATCTGGTAGATGTGAGGGGGGTGTCCATACACGAGGCACACACATGCACACTTTTTCTCCAGCATTTTATTTTTTGGAGGAGGTGAGTGGAGGTAGGAAGAAGTGAGGGCATGTGTCACAATAAATAAAAGCTGGTCCATGGCTGTGATGGAATAAGACATGGGATCTAGTGGCTAGACGCCCAGGGAGGGACCCACAGACAGACTGTACACTCAGGGATAACATCCCCGACTGAACTTCTTACCAACTTCCATCTCCTTTCCTTTCCTTCCCTTCCCTTCCCCCAAACACACATTTCCCACAGTAACAAAACGTCCTTGGCATGACCCACACTTCCAGCTGGTAACATCCTTCGACATCCCCCACTCTCTCCAAAGGCATCAGTTTTCTATTTTAAAAATATCTGGTCACCCAAATCTTACCTCACTATAAACAAAGGCAGACAAAACAACCCAATACAGCTTTTAGTGTGTGGAATAAAAACAAAATACCAACCCCAGAGAACTTTCCAATAAGTCACTCATTGACATTCAGGAAGAAAAAAACCCCACATATCCAAGTTCTGAGACCATTTCTTTCCATCATCTGTGTTCCATCATCTTCTTCCTCATCCAAAAAAGTTGTGGTGTCCGTGGGAGTACAGGGGAAAAAAACACATTGATGTGACCACCGAAAGGAACTCTGTCTGGCAGGATAAAGCCACGTGTTATCCAGTCTCCAGGAACTCAGCCCTTCTTTGGAAGTCATAAATATTCTCTGATGACAAAGCAAAGAACAGTCAGTCATCCAGACTGAATAGTATTTCAAAACCTTGAAAAGCACACACAGATTTGTGTTCTGTCCCTATGCAGCAGTGAAAATTCCATGGGAAACAACTTCTGATTGGCCACACACTCAGATTAAAATGAACCACAACACATTGTAGAGCATCCAGAATTATCCATCTCCAAGCTTTTGGCAATCCATGCAGAAAATAATGTTTGGCTCCCCATATCTCAGAGACCCCAGCCCACCTGATGCTCATTAAAATTCATTATGTGAGGGCAATAAGATTTCTTAAAGCTTCAGAATCATCCAGCTCATTAAAACAGCTCCATTCTTAACCGAGATTTCAATAGCTTCAATTTTTTAAGCATCTCCTGTTTTAGATCTTTATAGGGAGCTACTCATCATGGAGTAGCTCCGCACTCCTAGGATGTTTCAAACTTTATTGGAAATGAGATTCAAAAGAACAAACAAAAAACTTCATAAATGAGTTTTAAAAGAAGAAAAAAGACCCATTGGATTCGATTTACTGCATGACAATATGTACTGAGATATGTTGCATCATGGATTGGGAGCTAACTGTTGCATCTTTTTTTAAAACCACACAGTGCTGTATTTATGTAATTTGTGGATGTTCAATAATTTGAGCCATAAATATCCCTGCTGATGTAAAAAGTACCTTTAGCATTACTTTTCAGAGTCAGGAAAAAACAACAGTAATTCTAGCTGTCAATACAAAACTCAAGGTTCTAACTTCAGTTAGATGGTCAGCACTAAAGTTAAGTTCTTCTCTCCCTCGAAGTATTACTTCCCACAACCATGACGGGCACCTGATACTGGCACAAATATATGCACTTCAGAGGGCACTAGAGCCAGCCCTATGGATACCACTAAAGGAACTGTGCACACAAACTTAGCATGGAATGGACATGAGCAAGCACTCAACTAGGACTCTGCAATGGCAGGTGGGTGAGTGGTTCTCCAAACACTATATGGGTTACCAGGTACTTTTTTGGGGCTGACTTTTTTTTGGTTGCCTGCCGGAATTTCAAGGTTGGTGTAAACAAACATGTCATTTTCTGTTGTGTAGATTATATCAAAGAGCTATCCAAGGGGGGATGGTTGGGTATTGCCATTTAAGTGCCAGACATAACTTCTCAGTTAACAGTTATTATCAACACATCACACAAAAGTTTCTTCAGGTATTTGAAGATTCATCCAAGCTAAACAAAACAGAGTTCAAACAACTGGTGGCTCATCTAGCAACTGAACCCCTTTCCTACTGCTGAGAAAAAACTGTTAAATTAATCATCCTCACACTAAATACAAACTGCTACCTTCATTTCCCAAGAACCTCATTTAGATTGTTAGCATATGTACTCTGATGAGATTACTGCTAAGGACCCTTGACTAGCAAATCTTCTATTGGATCAGTGGAAATTTTCTCCATTTAAGGAGAAAGACGCATAATTGCAGATGTAGGGAAAAAGCTTTAATTGGTGTAAATCAGTAGCTCCACTGATTTCAGTAGACTATACCAACTTACAATAGCTGAGGAACTAGCTCTTACTTTTCTACCAACATAATTTTTCAATAAGCATTTTGGCCTTGTCCAGTGGTTTTGCAATGCATATTATCCTAAAGATGGAGACAGAATAAAGTTTCTGAAAAAAACCTATGTAAATAAATCAAGGATAAAATCATAACATTAAGTTGGTGATTTTACATATTAAAATCATTTTTGAGCTGGCCATTCCAGCACAAACAGTGGTATTTTTTCCACTATTTATTTTTCCAGGGGGATTTGTATACATATACGCCATTTTATTCCAATAAATGGCAAGTAACAGAGAGGGTTGGATCACAGCTGGACAAAAATTATTTCAAGTGGAAGGAGAGAAGGATATTGGTTTTAGCTTATCCTGTCATTCTGCAGTTACAATACTAAGTTCAAACCCCATATTTGGTAATACTTTAAACAGGGATAAGGAAAAAACTGGTGGGGGCTGCCATTTGCTTGAAGACCTCCTCCCTCCTTCCATCCTTAATAGATTTAGCACTACGATAAGCCTCTTTAGCTCCCCCCATTTCCAATTTCCTCCCTTTGCGAAAGAGAAATGGACTGAAATGGTGGCTCATGAGTTCATTCAATCCAATTATCTTTATCCACAAACGAGAGCTGTCAATTAATTGCAGCTAACTCACATGCTTAACTCAAAAATGTATTGCGATTTTAAAAACTAATTACAATTAAACAATACTAATTGGCATACTAAAAAGGAAGCATGACCAGGATGCACTGCAGTGAAGGCTCAAAGTGAAGGAGCTGCCCAACACCTACCACAAGGCGCTGGAGTCAAACCACCGCTCCGGTAATGTGCCCAGGACCTGCCAGTTCTACAAAGAGATGGACGAAATACTTGGGGGAGATCCTAGATGCTCCGAAGATCCTCATGGATACGTGGGTTTGTGTGGTGCTAGTCCCAGGACAGAGCTAGTCAGATGTTGATGGATTCTCTTATTTCACTGTAATCAGCCTCACAGATCTCATCAAAAGTGTCATGGTGATACTGGGCCATTTGCTTCCGCAAGTTGCATGGCAGAGCTGCTTTGTTCCTTGTCCCATTAAGGGTAACATTCCCACACCACTGTGCCAGGGGAAGGTGGCATTGCTGCACACAGGTAAGCTGTGTCAAGGCCAGGACGGAAGCCGCAATCTCACAGGAGACCACCCTTTGCTTCCCTGTTAACCCTTGGCAGTGAAATATCATCCAGGATGAACACAGCCTTTGGAAACATGCATAGACATTAGTGATGATAGGACCCTCACACATACTTACCCTGGGACTGCCAATCAGTATAGGAAAGGTATAGGAACCGTGCTTGTGTTTAAAATGTGTTGTGTCAGTGCCCTGTCTAGGGTTAACAATGATCCCTCTGTGAAAGGTATTTTGGCTTCACAGATATAACCTTGGGATCCCAGCCTTCCTGCATGGGGCAAGGAAGCAGCCTCGGAAAAGTAAAGAGGACTTGCATGCCATCATGCTGCAGGCTGCTGCTGCTGAAAAGAAAGAACTGAAGGAAGGGAGGGACAACGAGAGGACGGAACAGAAGAACCCCGAGCACTGAAATGAAGGCACAAAGCAAGTTAGAGAGTGCCGAGCTGACAGACTCTAGGCACTGCTAGCACTGCAGAGGGAGCAGCTGTGACCATCACCATCCCCTCAGCCGATGTCCCAAAATTCTTTTCCATGTGTGTCCCTTTCACCTCCAACATATTTTGTCACCATTTCTGCCACTATCCTGTCCCCAGTTGGCATCACTACACTCCATACCTACCCCTTCGCTGTCCAGCCCCACAGACCCCAACAGGCACAGTCTCTAACCCCGTGCCATTTAGCTTTGACCAACTGCAGCACCCATTCCACAGCACAGCAGACAGCAGGGTTGCATATAATATGTGACTTATACAAATCTGTACATTGCCAGGACCTCAGCCACCTTTCTTCCCCTCCGCCCCCAAGTGTGGATGTATCATGCTGCGTGTGTGTTCTACATTTGCTTTTAATGAATGAAATTCTTGGGTTTGAAAGCATTCTTTATTCCATTACATGAAAGCAAGCAAGCATACCCCAGCAAAGCAACAGGCACTATTCAAACATATGCATCATATGAAGCAATCCATCCACCTACTAACATCGCAGTGTATGGCTTCACAAGCAATGGCACTAAAGGGTAGGGAGGATCTCCCAGAATCACAATGGGCATTTTGACTTTCCCTGCAGTGATCTTCTGGTCTGGGAACAAAGTCCGCGCTTGTAGCTTTCTGAACAGGCCAGTGTTCTGAAACATGCATGCATTATGCACCTTCCCAGACCAGTCTGCATTAATGTCAGTGAAATGCTCATGATGCCTGAAGAACCATGGAGAAATCAGAGTCTAGGTGGTCTGGGATCAGAATTGGAATATTTATGTCATTTCTTGCCCCTCCACAGCCCCTCCCAACAATTTCACACATGTTGCCCAGAATCACAGTCTTTCAGAGCAGGATGCAATTAATGGTTGACTTTTCTGCTCCAGCTGCAATCGGACTGATGACCCATTGGTAGCCAGTCTCTACAGTGCAATTGTCTCACATTTCTCCACCAACAAGACAGCGCTCATTCGCATGGTCTTGCACCACAGGGTGTGGGTAAGCTTATCACCCAGTCCCTCATCCAAAAGTTCTGCAGCCACCGCTCCTCATCCCAGGCTTGCACAACAATGTGATCTGGCCAGTGAGTGCTTGTTTCCCAAGCCCAAAAGTGGCATTCCACTATGGCAAGCACGTCTTGTGGCATTCACAGAGATCTCGTGTCATAGCTACTACGTGAGGCAAAATCAGTGTCAGACGCCACATCGTCACTTCATAATTTAAGGACTCACTCGACTGCCATTTGTGATCTGTTAGTGATGCCTATCACTATTCTTCAACAGATTGGAATCCATTCCCACAGACCAATAAGGCAGAGCACATAACAAAAAGAAAAAAAAAAGCCATTGAAAGAAAAAAGCCAAATGTAAATGGAAACGAAGAGGTTGTCGCGATGAGAAGGGATGCACCACGGGGCATTGGAACAGGACTCAGGATGCCCCATGATCCTTCCCCCTGCCACCTTCCCATAAGCCTCAGAAGTGGAAGAGATGCTATGGGATAACTGCATCTGTCTGAAAGGCTCTGAAAGCGCCACAAATGTGGTCACTCTACTGCATGGGCAGCTGACAGTACAGACACAAAACAGCAGCTTCTTTGCTGTGTTCTGTGAGTGGCACTGTAACTGCCAGCGATTTACATCTGTCAGTGTAGACAAAAGCGTTTGTCTACACTGCATATTGAACACAACTTGTGTCATTCACAGGTGCTTACCACTGCTCTCCGGGAAGACAAACATTTTGCCAGAGCAAATGGCAGTTGAAACAGCTTGCTGTTATCAGGAGTGTTCTCCCATCGACAACACAAACCCTATCTGTAGGGGGTGGAAGTATTTTGTCAAGGAGTGCCAACAACATTTACACTGCCCAACTTTTAGTGACATGGGCATGTCCTACCAGGTCACTGAAAGGTGTATAGTATAGCACTTTATATTCTATGTTGTCATTGAAATATTTCTACATTTGCAAATATATTGATTTCAATACATATTATTGTTTAACAGCGTGATGGGATTAATTGTGATTAATCTCACAATTAAGATTTTTAATCACTTAATCCAACCTCAAACCTTAATCTTCTCCAAGCTACCTCCACAGCATATGGCTATTTATGGATACTCTTCTATGTGGATCTCCTTTACCATCTGGTCCCTGAGTGATGTTCATCTGTGCCTCTACTTTGCTCCGTCAGTCTAGAGGTAGTTCCTTACACACAGCCATAAGCTAGGCAGAGTTGCTCCTTCTGCCCATATGATACAGTACCACAGTGAAACTCTTCCCTTGCTTCACATAGTACAAGATCACCTCAAAACAACTTTTAGGTCCAATTTAGTATTTCCCACTTGTTAAAAACAATTACACCTCTACTTGTGTGGTTTTTTAGGCTGCCCTGGCCATCTGGCAATACCTTTACTCTCAGCTAGGTGTCTTGGAAGAGAGCATTCTGGGCCAGGGTCAAACTACCCACCCACAGGCAGGAAAGGGAGGTGGCTAGCATCTGTACCCTACCCTAACTGCTTGCTTACACTGGTTTTGCTTCCCGTTTGAGAGCACTGCCTGAGGCATTCTTCTGCCTTCTTCCTGCCTTTTGCATTGCCCTTTGATCTAGTAACCTTACAACATTCTCTGTGCACGCCTTGTACTCCCATGTGGTTGATAAGAGGGCAGGAGAAAATCAGTGGCTTGAAGGCATTGCAACAGGGCAGGTGATCTGGGCAAAAGCCCAAAGCATTGCAGCCAAGGGGGTGCCGCAAAGGGCTCTGATCCCACCTCTCCCTCAGCTCCTTTTCCCTGCCAGCAAGCAGGTGTTTCTCCATCCCTCTGGTCCTTTCTGCTTCCCCACCCCTCCCCTCTGGCCAGTTAAGCCCTCCAGTTCCAACGTGCTCCAGCCAGTGGGGTAAGGCAGAGCGGCATGCTGCAAGCCTCTTCCACCAGTGCTCTACTGGCTAGAGAAGGCTGGCGCTGATGGATTTCCCCCTCCCACAGGATCAGCTGATCCTGGGTGGAAGCATGGCTCACTCTGTTGCCCATTCCATTTGCTATTGGAGTGAGGAAGTAGCAGGTGCAGAGAGCCCTTAGAGGCAGAGAGAGGGGAGCGCCTGTTCCCTGCCCCTCCAAAAAGCACAGCCCTCACTGACTGAGCACAACTCTTGAACTAGCCAGCCCCGCTGCCTACCCTTCTCCCTGTCTCCAGAGGGTTGTGGCCTGGGGGCACAGCCCAGCCTGGGTGTAGTTTGCAGAAATGGCAGGGACATGGGAAATGGAGCTCAAGTAAGTGCCTGTGTTCAGCTGTTTGCAAGCCCCTCAGTAGCACTACTGGCAGGTTTTTTCTCTTTCTCCTCCAGCCTGCATCTGTCTGGTCCATCTCTTCAGGACATGCTTTATTTGTAGCTGGAGACAGCCCCGTGCCTGGATTTGTCTTTTCTTGTCCCCTCCCCCGCATATCCCTACAGGAAGCCTGATTTACTGCTGCTGCTTCTTGTTGCCCAAAAGGTGCCCTCTTCCATGCCTTGTATTTCCTTTCATGTGAAAAGTCTGGTGGTGGTACCAGGCCTGTCTTGCTATTTTTCAGTAATTAAAAAACAAACAAAAAAAAAGCCCAAATCTCTCTCTGTGGCAATTCATGATGCAAATAGCATATGGGGGCAAGGAGGAGTTATTCTAGAGAGATTAAAGGTGAATCAAACATTTAGTTTAGCTTTACTTACTCTGTGTCCACGCATGCTAAGTTACATTGGGGCTAGGAGGGAGAAAATTGAAAAATTGCTTTAGTCACTTGCTTTGATGGCGTTAGACTCATGCATCTTCCACTTATATACTCCAATAAAACTCAGTTACTTCAAATAAAGTCCTACCAACATAATTGCCCAGGAACATGCTTTTACTCTGATATACTATATCTGCTGCTTTCCCCTTATCCACAAGACTTTTTATCCTACCAGAGAAAGCTATCAGGTTGGTTTGACATGTTTGATCTTGACAAATCCATGCTGGCTGTTACTTATCACCTTATTATCTGCCAGGCGTTTGCAGTTGGATTCCCTAGGTTGTCCTTATTTCCCCTTTTTATAGATGGGTATTATATTTGCCCTTTTCCAGTCTTTGGAATCTCTCCCATATTCCATGACTGTTCAAACGTGATAGCTAATGCCTCAGATACCTCCTAAATCAGCTACTTGAGTATTCTAGGATGCATTTCATCAGGCCCTGAAGACATCGTGAAGACCTCTAATATTTCTAAGTAATTTTTAACTTGTTCTTTTCCTATTTTAACTTCTGAACTTATACGATATTCACTGGCATTCACTATGTTAGGCATCCTATCGCCACCAACCTTCTTGATGAAAACTGACAAAGTCGTTAAGCACCTCTACCATTTCCACATTTTCTGTTATAGTTTTTCCCTCTTCTTTGAGCAATGGGCCTTCCCAGTCCTTTGTTTTTCTCTTTCCTCGTCAATCACTCCATGTCTTCTCTGATACAGGCCCCTTGCAGGCAGCATACCTCCCAGGATGTCATGTCAGGGTGACAGATGGGTGTCTCCGTCCCCCTCAGAAGAGTCATCAACCACCACTAGCCTATATTTCCTCCTCACATTGCTGGAAGCAGACCTCCCAGCTTTGGGGGTAAATGGATTCTCCTCCTCCTCAGGGGGTGATTCCTTAACTCTCATATCCATGGCATCATAACAGTTCTCCAGATCCATGGTGGGTGGTTTGGGAACAAGGCTGGATTGCATCTGTTGCCAAAAAAATAACCAGCTACCAGTGTCCCCTCTCCTCCACCAGTGGTGTGCCAGCAGTTCTTTGTAGTTGCACAGCTTCCTCAGCTTTAGATGTCTCCACATGAATACTCTCAAGGAATTCCTCATGGGCACTGATGCTCCTCAACCTAGCCACCTCCTCCTGTAGTCCTCTATCTAGTAATTGGGATTGGAATATAAGTCCCACTCCCTCAGGTGAAGTAAGGGCCACAGAACAGAGAAGAATAGATTATACAGAAAGAAGAAAGATAAGAAGGGACGGGTGCCAGACTGACAATGAGGAAGACCATCTTTTTTTTTTAAACCCACAAAAATGTACAGCCCAGATGGGTCAAACACAGGTTTCTACTGCAATACCTTGATAGTGGTATGCCTCAACTCCATTTTGGAGAGACCACCTCTGGAGCAAGAAGATAGCTCAGTGGCTAATTAAATGCTTAGTTTCACCAGTGATACTGCCAACAAGGCTGCTAATTAGTACTAACTGTGATGGTGGTTTCTGTGATGTGGACATTTGTTCGCTAAGAGCTGGTCTGAGACCACCAACTCACTTCACATAGGCCACTAAAAGCCATCTGAGGGTAACCACTACGTCACTAGCAACTTGGGTTAGATTGAAACTAGCGACTTGGGGGTGATTATCAATCCCCCTGAATCATCCAGTCTACCCTCTACAGTTATGTAAAATGCTGTGGTAAGCAGTATCTAAAAGGTTTTCCAGACGTTACGTATGTTCAAAATGCTAAAAATACATATTTGAGTGCAGGATAAAATTCAGATCACCCAAAAGTAAATTTCTTTCCCTCCTTTTTTCCATGGGGGGTGGGGGTGGGGGTGGGGGGAGATATCAGTAACAGGACTTCAGAATCTCCATTGACAATAAATTTGTCATAGTAAATAAAGATAAAGCTTGTTTTGCATATAAAAAGCCTGTTTTTATTTCTTAGATACAACATTAGGCTACTAGCAAGTGAGAGATAAGCAAGCTTTAACAAATCTCTCTATTGCCACAAAAAGAGGAAGAAAACAAATAAACAAGCCCCCTCATTCTGAAGCAAATTAAACAAAGCCCCAAACTGCAAGTTACAACTCCCAAGCATTCCATCCAGAGCTTCTCAAACATTACAGATTTGCTATAAGAGGTGTCACTGCCCTTTTGCCAGCTGGAAGAATAGTATTTTCAATACAACGTTTGAGCTCCAACAGTCTATTTTTGTCACCTAGCCTGGGATCTGACAACTCTCAACAGGGGCTCAGCTAAACAAGCCTCAAGTTTTTAAACAAACTAGAATTTAATTGAGAAGCACCTGCAGAGAGACAGACAGTCTGCTGGCATTAATAAAAAGAAAATTTATCACAGTGAATCATAAAGGCAGGGAAGGAGGAGGAGAAAGGCTCCAAACATACGTCATACCTGCAGCACAGTGCTACTCCTTTCATAAAATGCCCTTGAAGAAATGTGTAGGATTTGACTGCACCCCATGAAGACTGTTTTTCCCAACAAGCTTTTCCCAGGGAGTTGAAAAGCTATCATTCATAAAAAATTATTGAGGGGGAAGGAGGCAGCAAAGGGGAGTTCAGAAGGCCACAGACTGCAATGGAAACCACAGAATAAGGCCCTCTGTAAAGCACGCACCTGTTTATCAGCCACCACAATAGCTTAACTAGAAAGCTTAAAGCCCCAAACAGGGGGGAAAAAAATAAAGAACGAAAGAAAATATAATGAAAGCCTGTTTTAATATCAAAATACATGCTTTAACCCCTGGAGTACTCTATTGCACTGAATGTCTCCACACGGGCAATGCAGAATATACAGAACAAGGAAAAATGTATTCTCTTTTTACTTACACATTCTGTTCTTGTTAAATAGTTGATCAGGCCATAGCTTTTGAATACCATTTTTTTAAAACTATGATTTTAAAATGCTTGCAGATAAAATTAATCATGTTGGTTAGAGTTGTACCTGCGGTCCAACAGAGCTGGAGTCCCCACTGCACTAGGCACTACGTAAACAGAACAGCAGACACTCATTGCCTCGAAGCCCTTACATTCTAAACACAGACACACACAGAATAGGGGAAACAGCTATAATATATAGCTTGCCCTGTAATGTTTGGGATCGTGTTTGATAGTGTGACTGTTTGCAGAATAGGCAGCAGCACTACACGTAAGGAAGTAACAGAGACACTCAGAACAGATTTGTCTGGCAATATATACTCCATATGTCTAAAAAGAATTATATCACACCTATCAATAAGCATCTTTCCACAATGTAACTCCTTCACAGTTTCACAAACTATTTATGACACTGTCTGGTGACTCCTAACAACATTACATACACAGTCTGCCATTCTTTAAAAAGCAAAAATTGAACACTCAAACATGCGGGCCTAGCTGTGAAGGTTTTAAGTAGCTTCTCAAATGCTATTTCTCATAGATATTAGATAATTTTTGCTGGGAGAAGGTAGGGCTTTCCCATAATATTATTCTTTATTTAAGGCAGTGCCTGGTATTTTTCAATGGAATTAATAGGGAAATGCTTTTCGTTCCAGTGAAAGTTTTAGATGAACATAGGGGGGGAAAACCTGTTTTCATTGAGATTTTTCTTCAAAAATTGGGATGGGTTTTTTTGAGGATGGGACTCAAAAATTAAAAAACCTTTACATTCATCTGAAGTGGGTTTTGCCCATGAAAGCTCAGGATACCATCTACATTTTTTGTTAGTCTCCAAGGTGCTGCAAGACACTTTGTTGTTTTTTAAGTTTTTCCAGTTATAGACTAACATGGCTACCCCTCTGAAACTTTTACTTTGTTATTTGCAATGGTGGCACTTTTTTATTTGCTATGGGGTTTGGTTTTTTTTATTAATTTTATTTGGGGATATAGAGAAGCAGATATCATCCCCATTCAACAGATGGGGAAATAGAGGTACTGAGAGGAGGAATGACTTTCCCAGGGTTACACAGCAATTCAGGGGCAGATCTGGAAACAGACCCTATATTTTTAGATTCTTGGTTCATTGCCCTAAGCCACTGGTTCATGATAATGAGATTTGGTTCAATTTACAAACTGATTCACTACATACATCAAAGAACTGAAAATAGAAATGCAATGCTGAGGCTTAGTTCTGATCTTCCATAAAGCTGGAGAAACTGTATGAATAAATGTTGAAAATTGATTTTCACCACCTCATCTATTGCCCTTACTTAGCATCATCCCAGAAAGAACACTGCTTCCTAATGAAATTTGCCAAAGTATATGGAGAGGTCTCAACAAATTACTGGAGGCAGGTCCATACTTATCATTCAGCCAGTAAAGCAATGATTTTGTAAATGTTTCAGTCATAATGCAATTCTTTCCTGAAGGAAGCTTTCTCTGTCTGTTCTCCACTTTCTGCATAAATTAGTTTGATAACCTACTCTGTCAGAGGTAAAGGATACAAACGACAATGTATATTATGATACCTGATATTAAACTGATTTTGTGTTAAATTTGATTAATGGTTATACAATAAACATTATAAATACAAATTACTATAAAAGCTGTTAAATAAAATATTTCTATAATAGAACTAAAAGATACATACATATATTATATTTTAAATAAGTTATTTTCAGCTCTCAAATGTGAATACTTTTTTATTTTTGGAAGGATTTAAAAAAAGGAGTGACTGCAATATGCTTATTTTACTATTTATATTACTATTTTACAGATTCTCTTTAAAATTCTCTGTACTCAGAGTAAGGACTGTAAATAGTGGAGGATAAACTACATTACTTATACATAACATATTTTTAACTTCCTGTAATAAGTAAGTAACAGGATATCCCTGTGCATTATATTTATGTATCATTTGCAGAATATTTCTGCTAAAATTATGTGCTGATTAACAATTACGTTTCACCATTGATACTGCCACTGAGGATTGAGAATTCAGTATTCAGAGCTATTGTTTCAGGCTGTCTGCAGAAACAAAGACAGCACCGGAGTGTACACCATACTCTCAAGGTTTTCTTCAAAACTAGGAGGGCAAGAAACAATTTAAAAATCTTAGCCTTTTGAGTATCCATATAATGATACATTCAATGAAAATAATATTAATTAGAAATATTATTCAGTAAACATTGTAGCTGACAGAATTGTTTCTAAGAGCTATAAATCAAAAGCAACATTATTAAGGTCTTGATATTGTACATGAGCACTTTTGTGTCCAACTGGAGCCCTTTGGTCTTCAGTGAGACTCAGCATGCGTGATTTTTAGTGCAGACTCCAGACCTGTGACTTAAATTTTGCTGTCGCTCTGAAGTCAATTTTCAAACATTAGAAGTTAGTAATTTATTTGCTAGAGGGAGTTTAAAAAAAAAAAAAGTGTGACTAAACAAGAAGTTTCTTAAAGAACCAATTTTATAGTGACTGTAACTTAACAGATTTACTTGTAAATTCTCAGAAAATCCATTCCCTGCTCAAGGATTAAGTGCAGTAAATTTGGGAAGAGTATACTACAATCACACAGAGCAGCCTTAACTGTAGAGCTGCCATGATGCAGCCGTAATATTCATATCAGTAAAATTTTTAAAGTGCTTCAGGATATATTTGATGAAAGATATTATGTAAATGTGAGGGAATTTTAGCAGTCTTTTGACTCCAGTTATCAAGAAATCATGTTTCTTAATCAAATATGAAATTACATATTTCATCACAATTAGGCTAAAGAAAATACGTGTCTTTTCCAAGTTGTATATGCCTTTGAAGTAGGCAACTAGATTACAGACTATTGAAAAAGCAATACAGGTTTGAACCTCTCTAGTCCAGCACCCTCGGGACCTGACCAGCGCTGAACCAGAGAATTTGCAAACCACAGGAGGTCAATATTGTCTAGCAGCATTACCCACACTTTCACTGCCTACTGGGCTTTTAGAAGACAATTAGGGGTAAATTAGAGCTAAATAACAGCATAGAACACAGAGCCATGCCTAGATGGCTGTAAACAAACTTTATGGGATGCAGGAAACTTGGCCACACCCAGAAGTGGGCATCCAGCAAACGAAAATCATGCCAGACCACGGATGTTGTCAGACCAGCGAGTGCCAGACTAGAGAAGTTCATCCTCTTAGTACCAGATGGAAAAGTATTTTCTTGATTTGGAAGTGGCAGTTAAGAGAATTGCTCAAAGTGAATTATGTTCAAAATAACGTTTAGAAGAAACCTGCCCTGTGACAATTCAATGGTCTTAGTCCATGTAGTAGACACCATTGAGACAGGAAACCTTTGGACAGAACTTTCCCCAGGTGCCTATAAAACAAAAAATGTGAAAGGAATCATTAAAATCACTTAACACAGTTCCGTTTACAAACAGTTTAAGAGATGTCCCCTGTCCTAATGAGTTTATAACTTAAGAGACCCTGCCCAATACTTAAGAAAGTGACAGTGAAGAAAGTATCACAAGAAAGACTGATAGAATCTTGCAACACATTGGGTTTAAAGAGTATGAAGCAAGGGTATAGGTGCTTTGACAGATTGGGACCAGGAACCTGGGAGCAGGCTGGGCTAGGAGACTCAGTCCAGAAGCCAATCTTCCTCTATTGCTGCCTTCCCACCCCAAAGTCCAGTTTTGTCCTCTTTGCATGACAGTCAAGTGACTGTCTCCACCACGCTACAGAAATACCAGCAGAGGGAGCACTGAAAGCATAGGATGGACAGCCACCCTGCTGTTGGTTCCTGTGGCCCAGGTCCTAGTGGCCTGCAGAAGCCAGCAGAGGTAATGGGAGGAAGTGTCTTGCTCAACCCCTCCAGCACTGGGTGGGAGCATGACCAATGCAGATGTGCTCTTCAGAAAATGTAGTTGCTGAACTAACCAGAATGCATGGACTGAGATTCTTCCAAACGTTTATATAACTTAACTAAATATGTACAGTGGGTGTATTTTTTTGTTTTTGGTGGGAAGAGCAAAAAGGCACATCCCTGACACATGGGCCATGATCCATCAAATTTCATAGCACTTGCTCCAAAGTATGGCGGTGTTATATTTTCAAACAACAAAAACAAACAACTGCATGAATATTTGTTACATGATCAAAATATTTCCCCTAATTGTTCTTGGAAATCAGCATGAGGCAGACACCTGGCATGGAAAATTTTAACCCAAATGTTTAAAGTTTGGCAAAGCTATAAACAATGGAAAACAGGGGCTGATAATGGAAAGGGTCAGGTAACCTTAGATGTAGCCAGCCCTTCCAGATCCCACTATAATGAATCTCTTGTAATTAGTTATAGGGAGCTGGTATCAATGGCCTACAAATCTTTCATTTGGTATTAACTAAGAACATTTCTATCTTTATGTTTGCTTTAAAAAGGTATTATTCGTACTTCTATTGAACTGCAGTCTTGTCACCCTGTGAAACAACAACTGAGGGATACTGGAAAAGCCTCAATAAAATTCTGAAATCACTATATTTTAAGTCTTATAAAGAATTATGAAATTTCTTAATCTTAAAAACAGTGGACATTATCAGAACCTTGGACAGCAGTGTGGGAATCGTAAATTATGGACACTTGTACCCCTTGAGACAATCTCAAGAGTTCAAAATTTTGAAATCTCAAATATTCCACAGTTATTTTAATAGGGGCTTTCTAATGCAAACATGGGATGTACATTATAATAAAAAATTACTAAAACTTTAAAAACAGGTCATTTATATATTCGAAATACCATTTACAATCAGTAAACAAAGAAAATATGTACTTTTTGGTTCTTCTCTACAGTTGTGCATAATGACAGATTCATATACTGTGAGATGTCAAACTACAATGACAATATGTTTTAAGAGGATATTAAAAATAATGTCACCATAAAACAACTATATAGAAGATGGACTAAGTGTTTAAAATACAATTGAACAGTTGTACCTAAATTCAGTTTTAATTGCTTTGTCAGATCAGTGAGATTAATTTATTTGGAAGGTCAAATATATCAAGAAATAAAATGACAAACCATTTAATAAATAGTGTAGCTATTACATTAAACATCTGATTTAAAAAAATATTCATGATGTATGTATTATATAGAACATACCTACTATTACTAGACAACACAGTATACAATTCAGAAATAAATTGGGAAACATTCCAATCTACTCCTCTCAAGTTTGATTTTAACAGGCTTTGTACATCTACTCACTACTATGAAACTCCCGCTCCCTATTTACTTTTAATAAAAAGGTCCAACTTCTCCCTCCCCCCATCCCTTGATTGCTTTTGTTTGAAAGCTCTTGAAAGCAATCAGGTGGTCACAAGACTTGATTTGACTGCTTTGCCTCTCTACAAACTTAATAAGGCTTTCTTTTTATGACCAATTCGTGTGCTGTATTAATTCTCTAGCATATAAAACAAATCTCTTAGAGGCTGGAACTCCATTGGAGGAGGGAAGCTGTTGTGTTCTGAGAATTAATCCATCCAGGAAAATCAAAAGCCAGCCACTCACAATACAGTAATCAGCATGTTTTATACTATGAAAGCCCTACATTTCCCATTTAGAAAACACAACTATTATGCCATTATGCAACGCCACAAAAAACCCTTTATTTATTTGTGTTTGTTATTATTTGGCTTATACTTATGGGTTTGTGTATATTCTATTGGTGGGCATACAACCATTGAGTTCAGAAAAGTGTCTATTCCAAACTGATCAAAAGGAAAAGGGAACCCCCACTGCTTTATCCACAACCAAAGATTTATCTGGATTTCCTTTGTGGACAAGATTTTAACTCTTTATAACCCATAATAGATTGAAATCCTTTGCATTTTTTGTTTGCACAGAAAGCTCTTTTTCTGTCCAGGGATGAATTTTTGTTCATCTTACATTTTCATCATTATGTTATCTAATGTAAATTCTCTAAATGAGTTGCTAAAAGTCTAAAAATATTCTAAGATTTTAGAATTATAGCTTTAAATATTTCCATTTTAACTTCTAATGATTGACAAATCCTTCATTAACAAAGATTTTAAGATAAAAACGAAATAAAAATTAAACACATTTACTGTTACAGAAAAACACTACTACATTTATTAATTGTATCTTATCTTGAGCAATCCCCGCAATAAAATGTAAAGTTTTTCTTTGCCTGTGTGATAGCACTGAAGTATGGCAACCCAGTTCTAAGAATGAAAATAAATGTGGTTGACCTTAAATAGCAATTAAGCTAGTTAAGCTGCAGCCTAAACATGAAGTGTAAATTTTATGGGCATTATCAAGAAACTAGTAACTGACAGTGTAGATCCCACAAAACCACAAAAAGTATTCCCCATGCCATTTAACTAGAGGATGGTACTACAAATAACCAGTGTCTTCATAAACTGGAATGCAACAGACGAAGCAATTAACATTTTTTCCAATGTAGTGTCAGACACTTTTCTGACTAATCATTCAAAACTCCAAATAAGATATTTATTATTTTGCTTTATGCAACACATTTGGCCTTTTGCAATCAAGAATAAACCTCTCCTTTTGCTGTTTACATTAGAAAAAATTTAAAGCTACAAAAATGATAGTCCTGTCTTTAAGCAAGAAATCATCTTTGTATTTTTAGACACTTTACTTCTTAAAATGACTAAAGAACTAAAAGGGTCTACAGCCTCTTTGCCCCAGTATATTGCCAAACATTTCCTAAAATAAGTGCACTAATGCTGGACATCAAGTCAGCTCTATGGACATGCCAGGTCAGCACTACAAATGCCTAGATGTGGTTAAATGGAAGGATTTTAGCTTCCCCCAATAATGTAGGATACAGATAAGCACAAATATAAATGTCTTAGAGTTTAAAAACTAAATTAATTTCTTCTTTGAATATGGTTGTTTAAACATTAATATATTTATACTGACAAAAGCTTGTTATTCAAAATAAAGTGTTAAGTGATAGTTGAATATCAACAATTTAGCTTAAGACGACCCTTTTGTGATTTCAGAGTAGTATATACAGAGTTAATAAAATTACCATTAGGTGATAACTTTTGTTCTGCTTAATGCATCAAGACCCATACTCCTTAATTTCTAAAGCAACAGTTCAGAACAAGAAGAGTTAATCATGCACTTTTTCATCCACCCATCTCATTCATGCCACATTCCATAGTGGCTGGGTTCAACAACAATATAGGGGGTACCTAAAATGAAGAGGCAGGGCCCTCCATTCTTCTGCTTCTCTTGAATTAATTAACTGGAAATGAGTTTTGTCAATGTTTTGGAAAGGCAGAGGGGTGAAAAGAAACTGGTTGAATTAATCACAGTGAGAAACTACCTCTTCAGCCGTCTGTCAGAGTTCAGAAAACCCATGAGAAGTGCAAAACAAAAGAAGAGTGGGCTGACTTACCATCCAAAGGAACAAATAAAATTCAAATAAACATGCAAGTCTCCAAAATAAAGACATGCTCCAGGGCAGAGGAATGCCGCATCTGTTGCCACAACAGCTTCAACTTTGTTTAACATACTCAGCACAAAGACTGAAAGTAATAAGGTAGTAAAGATAACTTGTGAATTCAAATACACAGAAGGCAGCACTATATGTATGTTTAATTCAGAGTTTATTGATATCCAATTTCTCACTTTCGTCTTCTATAAATACACATTTTTAAACATTCTGATTTTTTGAAGTACCAACATTAGTTAGAACTGATTCAGCACTGCTACTTTTAACATACCACAGAAGTGACATCTCAGTGATTGTTTTAACATGAGCTAGGTAACCATTAATCAGTTTCTTGACTTCATGACTCTTTTCTACTCGCAAAAACAAAGAATTAATGAAATTACCAGCAATTTCCAGTTCAGAAAAAGGGTTTTGCATTTGTGGTGTTCATGTGTCACAGTGGTAGCGAATGACCATTATTCTGACAAATTCTTTGGAAAACATCTCAATACTTCTAGCAGAACTCTAGCAGGTTAGAAATGAAGCTGAAAAAAAATTGGAAATTCTTACAGGTCCTTCATATAGCCTTCTGTGGGAAATATCCTTGTTTTTACTTGATGACAATCCTCAAAAAGTTGACACATGGCTGCTCATGAAGTCAGGTTCTTTCTGACAGATTTCAGTACTAGCATCTCATCTCGCTTCTCAATCTCCAAGCCCATGTTCTTGAGGGTGGAATTGTCTGCCAGCCCCTGCTGCTCCATTTGTGCAATAACATCTTGGTTTCTTTCATTTTGCTCAGTGAGATTTCGGATGGCGTACACTGCCCACTGATTCACAACTATCGAAAGGAATTAAGGAATTTCTCATTTTACAGACAATACAGAATGCTCGTTTTAATTCTGTAATAAATTAAAACAAATATATTTGAAATGAAGTTTGGTAGAGAAATATGCTTAAAATTATGATCTTGACCTTTCAAACACTTGACCATAAATAACAAATGACATGAAGTACCAGCGACTTTAATCAAGTTAATCAAGTTTTATCTTGAATTTTAAAAACGCAATTAACTAACTAAAAGGAATTCTCTTATCACCCCTTCTCCAAACACACCCAGATTCTGTAACACCTCCCCCCACCCAAAAAACCCCCTCACCTTTACCCCTTCTCCCCAAAAAACTAATAGAAAATCATGGGAATATTTTTAACACAAAGCTATAAACATTCCACTGTAGTTTGTGCAGTATTGTGCACTTGCTAACCTGAAAATGAAATTAGCTGTAAACAAAAAACAGTGGAGATTATTGGTTATTTTCATTTACAAATTGAGAAAACTTTCAAAAAAGGAAAGAGTAAATTATTACAGTTGAATTAAAAGTTCATGTAAATAATAAATGGAGGATTTAGTAACAGACTTGTTTTTAAGAACAATGTTTTAGATGACCTTATATAATTTCAGTTCCTAGGTAGCTTCTGCAGAGATGATAATGTTTGAATGACCACAAGCAACAACTCCCAAAGCTGGACCCTTTAGGCTAGGATTGAGGAAAAGATGAGAGGAATTAAATTTCCAGCAATATCAATCTCACATCTTCCAAGACACCTAAAATATTCATGCTTATGAAATGTCAAATATTAGTCCCCATTCTGTGGTTGAAAAGCTATATTATATCTCTTCCAAGACAATGACACAGGAGACAAACAATTCTGAATTATTTCATATAAGCGTCACATGTAGGCGGACTTGCTTGTAGGGCACCAATTATTTATACATACCTTGACCTGTAATAGATGGATGCCATCTCCTTGACGTCTTTTAGGTTGGACAGAGTCTAAGCAAAGAGACATGATAGTGTTTCTATGGGCATATGCCTGTGGCAGTAGGAGAGTAACTGTCTGGACTGGGGAGGACAGAAAGCCCAGCCAAAAACATACATAAGGTAAAAGGAATTAATTATTATTATTATTTCTGTTGTGACAGAACCTAGCAAAGTGCCACTTAGACCTCAGTGGTTCAGAGGCAAAATTAGCAATCAACATTACGCAAAAGCCACAGTAGTGTGAATTCATTGTTTCATTTACTATACTTATATACGCAGAGAGAAAATATACTATATAATTATAACATATAATATATATATTCTCATAGTAAAATGACTGACCAAGTATTATTTTATCAACCACAACTGGTTAATAACATACTAAAAGCATCTTGATTGGTTAATACCTTAGATTGGTTAATAATTACATCAGTATTTTACTATAATGTACTGCAAAGTACTGCAGGAAACATATTAAAGAGCCACTTGTGGGTCCCAAGCCGCAGTCTTAGTATCACTGACAGAGTATCCAGCCCATTATGCGAGGCACCATACAAACATGTATTTTCTTATCATTCTCATTCTTCCTTGTCAGTTATATCCAATTGTTGGTCTTGCCTTATTCTTACCTAGTAAATTTTTCTGGACAGGCACTGTGTTTCTGATCTAAACCAAGGGGATATGAGTTAATCATTCATAGGTCAGAGGATTTTCCATCACAAGTGATGGCTCTGGACTCAAAAAGGGGTGCCCAGAACCCCGGGTCCCATTTTTGATTGGTCTTCAAGCATTACCATAATAAATATAAATACAATAATAGAAGCATGGGTTCTTCACCATATCTGGATACCCAAGTAGAAAGGGCAGACCTAAGAGGGTTCTAGACTAATGCCACATAAATCAACACAAACACACTTATCAGGTGGTATCACGTTTATCACATATGATTGACTGTGTATAGCATCCCTAAAATCGGAATGGGAGAAATCTCCAGCAAGGATATAAAATTACATATCTTTTGATACCTGTATTTTAATTAGTGTTGCATCAATAAAACTACCCCTTACCTTTCAAAAGTGTTGTATAATTAATTATTGCATTGTGAGAACAAACTGAAAAGTTCACCAAATTCCTGTTTTTAGGGCCTTTCCCTGAAAGAAGAATTGTATCACATCCTTCCTCTTTAATTTTTGAGTTTCTGGCCAGCGGATTGGGCAATCAAGACAGAGGTGTTTGGGGGGCGGGAGCATGAGGGCAGGCAGGTGAAGAACCATAAAGGATAACACAGGTCTTGAAATGGCAATACAATAATGAAGAATATCCACTGTTCTACTCTTGTGAATATGCCAATTATTACAGTAGAATGAATGTACAAAATATGTTTATATAAAACATTATAAGCATTAACTCATCGTTGCTCACTATGGATTACCAAATTTTGCAGTTAGATGAGTATACAAAATAATTTTATGAAATGTGAAGAAAACTAAACTAAAGGTAAAGTAGATGCTCAGTCACAAGCACTAATGACAAAATGGACTGATGAAGCATGCTAATTAATAAACACTATGGATGAGGATGAGAATCAAGATCACAGTCCAGCAGTACTTCCCTAGCCCTATTTCAGGGCATTTATCGAGGAAAGAGAAGCAGAAAGTAGCATAATGTTCCCCCAGTTGACTGTGGGAAACAGGACATCAGTCACACTTCTCTCTGTCTATAGCATAACAGCAGAATTTAATCTACTACATTGCATCTGACATATGACTACGACTATAAACGTAAGCAGCAGATCCCTTGAGAAAGTGAATTTTTAAGTAATAATGTTTCTGACTCGCACAACAGTTTTTGTTTTAAAATATGAGATTTGCTATGTTTTTAAACAATTAATTTTTGCATTGCTCTATTGCCATTCCAGGACATGAAGATGGCAACAAGATAAATTCCTCATACTTCCTGAAAATGCATGTCAACTCTAGAGTAACTATTTCTACTGTCCCAATGTCAAATTAATTCATGATACTCTAATTTCTAGTACATATGCAATAAAAATCATCTGATGAAATCCATAATCACCACATTATTTGCCATTAGTGAACACTGTAGTTAAAGCTGCAAAATGGTGCCAATATTTTCATTTGTTCACAACTTTCTCCTTTCCATACATAGGTTTGCCGCTGAACAATTACTCAGAGTCATAAATATGTATAACTCTCCTTGTTAGCATGCTGAGAGACACCCCTGGATGGCTGTGTGCAAACCTAGACAGACTTAAGTGTCACCAGAGATTAAAGTAAGTCCCCAGCTAATATGCACATTACCCTCTTGTTCCACTCCACAGATAGATAGATAGAGAGAAAATTAAACATATTCTAAAGTCTCTAATCCTTCCAACACTTTAAGCACTTTATTGTATGCTCAGCTTTTGAAAGAGAGCTTCTGAGGTTTCCATAGTTACTACAAATAAGAGCATGAGCCGGTTTTGTTGTGAAACTACATAAGAGAAAAAATGCAGCAACCATGGTATATCTGATTTGGTAGGGTTGTCTAGACTTTTCAACAGTACATTTTGAAGTGTCAAATTAATGAATGTTAGGCAATGAACTCAAGATTACAGTATCTTTATCACACTGGCACTTCTATATAAAGAAGGGAGAAAGGGAAAGAGTAATCCTTGTTCCTTTTGTGAGAATTTCACTTCTTAGCAAAAAACTTAAACCAATAGTGCTGCAGCACCTCAGAGACTAACAAAAATGCAGATGGTATCATGCATTTTTGTGGGCATAACCCCCAAATGGATACTCCCCTGAAACTTTTAGCAAATGAAAATATACAAGGTATAGCCAAGATATAGTTAATTTACACATATTTACATAACTTTTCTGAACTGAAGCTATTTAAGGCACAGACCCAATATTTATTTGCATTATAGAAATGCTCTAGAGTTTCTCAACAAAACCAATACATTCATCCTAAATACAGCAACTTAAGCAGCAGTTTAAGATAACCCACTGAAAATTACCCTGGAATAATTTGCCAAACCACAATTCCAACTACCTGGGGGAAAGTGATCTTACAATGTGTCATTAGATTTATGCTATCTTGAATTAATATGATAAATTATGTGGGTGAATCCCTGACCTATTGAATTGAAGGTTTTTTGTGCTATTGACTCAAGGGTGACAATGTCACCTCGTGTTTTTATTTTACCCAGTAAAATTCTGCTGGGGTATATTTTAAATTCTTGTTAATAATAGTGTGTGGCAATGAAACACAAATGTGTTATGAAAGCAATCACCACCTTGCTGATGGATTGTTTCAATATAATTGGAAAGAAAAGTTCAGCAGCATTAAAGTGCCATTTACCTCTCATTTTCTAATAGCTTGGAGGCAAGAACACTCCTGCTCACAAGACAAACTTATGAACTATTTTGTAAACCACAGTGATATGGACAAAGGGTGTCTCATAATAATTAGGTATTTTACTATTATTATATTAATCACCTGTATCTCTCTGAATAGGTAGAGTAAATAATTTTGGATGGAATCATTTTTTTGTAAGTATGTAAGTGGATCTTGTGGGTCAGAGTAAAGATGGCTTCCAACACATACATGCTGAATTTTTACATGTCAATATTCTTATTGGCTAGTGTATGGAACAAAATAATGATAAAGATAATAAATAAGAGTAATGAAATATTTATATAATTCTCTTAACTCCTTTCCATGTTTTTTAATTCTTAGACTTTTAAAAATATAATGTTTTTGTTACAGAGTTTAAGTCACTTAGGTTAAAATATTTTGAAAGGCAGTTTCCCAATATTAAAAAAAGGGAATAAGAAGCCTTCCCTTTTTTTTATGCCAAAATGTGGATGGCATAAAAATGACAATTAGTCTATAAAATTTCCTTCACTGAAACTCTAAGCATTCAATAGAAAACTAACTCTAGTGAAAAAGATTGCATAGTACCAGATCGTATGTATGTGGAGATGGAGTAGGGGGAATGAGGTGGAGTTTTACCTTTGTATGTACACAGAGTAAAATCATAACAAGATTCCAATTGCCTTCAATGTGCCCAGGATTTTACCTCTAGGCTTTACGGTTTTCAGCCGTTTTCTGGGGGGGATTGTATGGGGGGGGGGGAGAGGAAGAATATCAGCTCATCTAAATATCGGTCTACTTTTACAAAAGGCTACATTAAAAAGCACTGACAAAGTCAGTAAAAATTTTAAAATTTCATACATACAATGATTTTATACTGCTCTGTATTCTAAAAGCTGAAATGTAAGTATAAATATTCATATTCAAATGGATTTTATAATTATATGGCAAAATGATGAAAGCAGCAAGTTTTCAGTAACAGTATAAGGATATACTTCTTGTATTTCTATGTCTGATTTTGTGAGGAAGTAGCTTTTAAATGAGGTGAAAAAAACTTGGTTGTATGCGAGACAAATCAGACTCCTGGAAGGGGTATAGTAGTCTGGGTTTAGTAGTTTTGGGTTTTTTGCGCTATTGACTCAAGGGTGACAATGTTATCACGTGTTTTTATTTTACCCAGTAAAATTCTGCTGGGGTATATTTTAAGTTCTTGTTAGTAATAGAGTGTGGCAAGGAAACACAAATGTGTTATGAAAGCAATCACCACCTTGCTTAAAACACCAAGAAAAATAAAATATAAAGAACCAAAAATGTAACCAATTCACTTCTTAGAGAACTTGTTTTATACAGGTCTATATGGCTAGAAACCAGAAAAGTTTAAATATAGTATTTGCTAAACTGTGTTTACCAAGTTGTATAATGCAAGTCTCTTTAGGTGTTCTATGACCATGAATAAAATATGACATGTCACATTAAAAGACTCGCTTCCACTCTCAGAAGCAATTGCACCACAAAGAAAAGAAATAAACACTTCTCTCTGCAAGTCTTCTAATCTTTTCAGGCATTTTGTGTCACAGTAACTTGAAAGATAATTCTCTTTGCTACTACAGAGGTTTTCTAGTCAGATACTGGCACAATTAGTCACAGTTTGGATCAAAAGTAGACACTGACTTTTAGTCCTTCACTGTAAAGCCAATTCTTTTACAAAGAGCTACAAGTTACTTAATTCTTTCTATGAGTAGATTACAAACAATTTTACAAAGCCCAACTACAGTGAAAAGGAGATAATAGTACCTTTTTTTGCTTTAATATAGTGTATTTTTATTTTGGTTTGCTATAATTGTGTATTTTTAACAATATTTAGTGTGCATGAGGTTGTCCATTTTTTCTAAAGCTCTCATGTTTACACAAATGTTTCCGACCCAACACATTACTGACATTACATTCTCAATATTAGATATTCTTAATTAAATCTCATACAATTTAAAACTTTCCAATATGTAATAGTCTTTGCATATTAGCAATTTAAATATAGCACCAAACTGGAATAGTTGGAGGTACTTTTTTTTTTGAATGGATGCCACAACCATAGTGATTGTCTTAGGATATTAAGTTATTACCGTTAAAGTTTAACAGAAGGGAGCTAATAGCAATGCATTCTCAATTTGGAAAGAATGATTGTTCACCTGGATTACAACTTTTGTTCTTCAAGATGAGGATGCAAACATAGTCCTAACACTAAGGCGTGAGACACAATGTGCCACAGCACAAAAAGTTTTCCACAGTAGTAACCATTAGAGTGATGTACGTATCCTGTGGCTCCTTGTGACCACTCCTAAAGCTATAAGGGCATCACTCCTCTCCTGCTCTCCTCCCCCAGCTCCTTTGAACTGGAGATTAGCCTAAGAGTCTAATGCAGAGAGGATAGTGTGAGTCATGGAATACACGACTGCATCCACATCTTGAAGAACAGTAACAATAGTGGGTAAAGTTACAGATTTTTATTCTACTGAGACAATTCACATGTAGGATCAAAAATGACAGTGCTTGGAGTCTTTTTAAACAGTGTCTGAAGTATGATCTTGTAAAGTTCATAGTTTCCCATGCAATGGCATAACGATGAATGAATTTATTTATGGAGGACACAGTAGCAGTCCGGCAATTTTCCAAGATAGGTACATCATTCAGAAAAGCCATGGACATTGCTTGAGCTTTTACTGAGTGAGCAGAGACACATTGCAGAGGAGATGTATTGGTCCTAATGTAAGCAGTGGTAATGCAAGACTGCTTGGACCTTCACCCTATAGGCATAAGAAACAAAAAACTGACAAGTCTGTCTAAATGACCTAATGCTGTCTAAATAAAAAGGCCAATCCCTTTCTTTACAGCCAAAGCACGTAAACACTCTCCTTCTGGATTGTCATGAGGCTTTGGATAGGTATATCTGCTTAGGTGGAAGACTAACACTAATTTAAAACTTTGGGTGAGTCTTCAGACACCTTGTCCTTAAAAAAACAAACATGAGGAAGGCCTGTCATTAAGTGGTGCTTTCCGACTACCCTCACAGATGTGATGATGACAATAAGGAAGGCTATCTTGTGGAACAAAGTTTCCCAGGATCAAGTTGTCAAAGTTACAAACTGAGGTACCCTGAGAAAGGCTTACACTGTGTTAAGATCCCTAGAAGGAGATACACTTTTACAAGTGAACACAAGTAATTGCCTTGAGAAAGCTTGCAGTCATAGGATTGTAAAACACGATTCTCCCCTGATCAGGTGGGTCAATGGCAAAATTGGCTGCTAGCAGAACCTACAGGGAGCTTATGAAAAGGCCAGAAGACTTCAAATGCAGTAATTACTCAATGTCCTGGATTCTCTTTCAATAAGCTGAATCACTTGAGCAGAAGAGCAAAATCTTGGCTAAATTGGTACATTTAACTGGTTGTGTCTTATGGTTAAGTACAATCTCTTAGCTTGTTTCAGACAGCTCATCTTTTCCTATATCCAGATCCCAACAGCTTGCAACTGATGGCTTGTCTTCTCAATAGCTAGGCCAGGACCTGCTCATGATACTGCGAGACCTGATCTGAAAGAAGAAATGCTGAGATGCTGCAAAGATGTAAATATAAGCATTGTCTTGTTCAAGTTGGGGCAACTGAAATCATCTTGGTGTGATCCTGTTTCAGTTTTAGGATGACTTTCTACATCAGCACAAACAAAGTGAAGTCATACCATACTGTAGGCCTGGTACATGTTTCAACAGAAAGGCATTAGTCAATAAGTCAGGAATGAGGACAGCCCAAGACCAAAACTGACGGCATTTCTTTCTATCTTTTGTACCATTCTTCTAAGCAATTCCTGATATAATTTACAATCCTCTGGGAGTGTTAAGGATGACCCTGGGACTACTGAGTACCTTGAGGAAAGTGACAGTAAGTTGACTGATGCCAAAGTAACTTCCTCAGATAGCTCTTGTTCATCCAGTAATCTTGGACTGGTTGTTAAGCAGAGAGAGCTTCTGGTTGCTTTCCAGTAGACTAGGCTCTGATGTACACAGCTCCAGGCCCGTCCCATGAAACTGGATAGAGATCAAGATTTGAGGATCTAGGAGCCTCTTAAGGATTCCCCAAAAGCCAGTAGGGCATCGAAAGCCAAAATGCCTTAGTTTACCTTGACCTCTCCTTACTATGTGCGACCAGTACGCATCATGATACAAAGGGTCTCCCTTTTGAGGCAGTCTGGTTGATTTACTGGACTTTTCTTGCCTTTGTAGGAATGGAGAGGAGCTAGATGAGTCTGAACCAGATCCAGAATGGGCCCACTGAATAAGCGGTCAGTACAGGAGGTATCCAGCCAGGCAAGGCTATTGTTCAACTTCCAGCAGAATGAAGGTCAAGTGAGCATACGTACCGGCATTGTGGTTGATATAAGGTGTCTCAGTTCAAAGAAGGTTATTCTAGCCACTAAGTCAACAAGACCACAGGAGCATAGCCTGGATTTGACATCCATCCCAATGAAGACCTATCACAACCAAAATTAAGGGTGTGGTCAGTGCTGACTTAAAAAAAAAAAAGTCTCAGCCCCAATGAAGGGTGAACCCAAGTAGCAGATGGCATAGACAAGGCAATCTTAGATTCTCACTTAGGTAATATCAGTTCTGGTGTGGATAACATGCTCTGTTCCCCCATCATAGAATCATAGAGCTGAAAAAGACCTCAGGAGGTCATCAAGTCCAACCCCCTGCCCAAGGCAGGACCAATCCCAACTAAATCAACCCAGTCAGGGCCCTGTCAAGCCGAGACTTAAAACCTCTAGGGATGAAGATTCCACCACCTCCTTAGGTAACCCATTCCAGTACTGCACCACCCTCCTAGTGAAATAGTTTTTCCTAATGTCCAACCTAGACCTCTCCCATTGTAACTTGAAACCATTACTCCTTGTTCTACCATCCATCACAACTGTGAACAGCCTTTCTCCATCCTCTTTGGAACCTCCCTTCAGGAAATTGAAGGCTGCTATCAAATCCCCCCTCACTCTTCTCTTCTGCAGACTAAACAAACCCAAATCCCTCAGTCTCTCCTCATAGGTCATGCCTCAGCCCCTTAACCATTTTGGTCACCCTCCGCTGGACTCTCTCCAATGCGTCTACATCCTTTCTGTAGTGGGGGGCCCTGAACTGGACACAATACTCCAGGTGTGGTCTCACCAGAGCCGAATAAAGGGGAATAATCACTTCTCTAGATCTGCTGGCAATGCTCCTCCTAATGCACCCTAATATGCCACTAGCCCTCTCGGCTACAAAGGCATACTGTTGACTCATATCCAGCTTCTCATCCACAGTAATCCCCAGGTCCTTTTCTGCAGAACTGCTGCTTAGCCATTCGGTCCCCAGCCTGTAACAATGCTTGAGATTTTTCCGTCCCAAGTGCTGGACTCTACACTTGTCCTTGTGGAACCTCATCAGATTTCTTTTGGCCCAATCCTCTAATCTGTCTAGGTCACCCTGGCCCCTATCCCTGCCCTCTAGCGTATCTACCTCTCCCCCTATCTTAGTGCCATCTACAAACTTGCAATCCATCCCCTCATCCAGGTCATTAATAGAAATGTTGACCAAAACCATCCTAGAACAGATCCTTGGGGTACTCCGCTAGAAACAGACCACCAACCGACATCCAGACGTTGATCACTACCTGTTGGGCCCGACAGTCTAGCCAGCTTTCTATCCATCTTACAGTCCATTTATCCAATCCATACTTCCTTAATTTGCTGGCAAGAATATTGTGGGAGACCCTATCAAAAGCTTTGCTAAAGTCAAGGTATATCACATCCACTGACTTCCCCATATCCACAGAGCCAGTTACCTCATCATAGAAGTTAAGCAGATGGGTCAGGCACAACTTGCCCTTCGTGAATCCATTTTGACTATTCCTGATCTCTTTCCCCTCTTCCAAGTGCCTCAAAATGGATTCCTTGAGGATCCCCATGGATTCCTTGAGGATCCCTGGATTACTCGGGTGCAGACCACGCTCACCTGTGTGCCTGGGCTCCTGATCTTTTCAACATAAAAGGAGATCCTGAGTATTCTAGTGGTGGTGTCAGATATTTGAAGATCTCCTATTCATCCTCTTGCTGCAGTCCCTTACTACTAAAGGAATATACAATAGTGGTGCCTCCACCTGGATGGCCCCTGCACACACTTAATGGTGTGCGTTGGGAGTCTCCAGGAATAAACTTATTCCAGTAATAATCTGGATCTAACGCCAAAACAGTTATAAATAATATACATCTAACTGATTAAATTAGAATTAACGGCGTCACTAACTTAAAGAAACAAGATTAACAGACTAAAATTGAATAAAACCAATTAAAGTATACAGAAGTAAATGAAACGTGCCCAACTGGCATTTACATTGCCACCATTTATCCCACCCCAGAATGTGCACTCTCTGGATTTCAGAGTCCCAGAAGCTTGCATGGGCGCACCTGAATGTCTGCAGCTGGAGTGGAGACAGCACCTTGCAGGTTCTGTGTGTGTCAGTCCAAGCTAGGCAGCCAGTCCAGGCAAGGCAGTCCAGCAGCTCTGGTTCACTGGGCAGATCACTCTGGCTCTCTTTGAACCCAGAGTCAGTCTGTCTTCTGCGCTCCATCCCAGGCAGCACTTTCCCAAACAGCCACAGTTACACTCAGTTACCTTCTATGCAGGCCCTTCTAGCCACAGGCACAGCCAAAGTCTCTTCCCTCCAGGGACAATCACCAACAGCCCCTGAAGCAGCCTGCTAGATCCAAGCCTCAGAAGGCTCTAGCTTCCAGCAGCAGCTCCTGGACTGGAAAAAGGCTCCATGCCAGCAATCTAGCTCTTCTCTCCAAATTGCTGCCCCCTCCCCCCACTACTCTCCCTGCACTGCCTGGAATAGAGTGACCATTTCCCTCCTTTTTCCCAAGGCATCATGGGAGTTGTAGTCTCTAGGGCTAGACTGCAGCACCAAGGATCCTCCCAGTAAAAGTCAGAGGCTTAGTAAAGGAGCCTACACAAAGAAGCTGAAGGCCTGGAAAAAGCTGGAAATAACAGCTCCACAGACTCCAACAGTGAACAAGAGAGACAGGCAGAGCAGGGCCTTCCACTTCATGTACCTGGTGGTATGCACTGAAATGGGTACAGCTGAAACAGCATCCACTGATTCGAGACATGACAGCCACTGCCATGACAGATCTGAAATTGACAGTATGTTACCAGGAGTCTCTTGCTTCAATGCCAGAGAGATATGAGTTGATGGCCCACCTCTCTCTCAGGTACCTGATGAATCTAATGATTATTCTAATTCATTTTCTGACATGGAAGGCAAGCCATGCACTGAGCTCAAGTAGATCCTATAAGTCTTACGGGTCCCTTTGTATAGAAACCCCCTCCTGGAAAGAGATGGACCTTCCCTTGAAGAGGATCCCCACTTCAGGAGTCTGTTTGAAGTCTGTCACAGTAGTGGTTGACTGTGCCTAGACAAAGCAATTTGGTGCCAGTGTGGAGGTAGGCCTCATGATGCGTTCCAGAAGGTGCTGCTTGAGGCGCAGATCCCTAGAAAAAGGAGTATGGTTCCTGAGGCATGTCAGATGTTATACCTCTCCTTGACATGTCTTTCACCAAAACAGCAAGCAACCTCTCTCTCTCTCATTAATTAGAATGTATATTCCACACAAAAGGTATTGCTTGGAGTCCAGAGAGAAACGCATGTCCAGGTGCTCAGCAACATCTACTAAGTACAGTAGCAAGTAAATTAGAATAAAAACTGATAACAGTGAAGAAAATAAAACTACTTACAAAAGATCAGCTACTTACAAAATAAAACCATCTTAGTAATTAACTACACAGGAAAAAAAAAATGGTCAGGAAAACCACACAGGGATTGGTGCAAGTGGTATGAAGGAACTGCAGGGGGTCAGTGTGGCGCTGTCCCTATATAGTCTTAAGAGCCGCCAAGAAGAGGCTCAGGACTCCAACAGATACTACTGTGAAAAACTTCTATTCCAACATTCTGGCTGCACACACACTAGAGTGCTATACATATCTATGTTCACTTGAAGAATTGGATTGATGAGAACTTCCAGAAGCCAGTGTTTCTGATTTCCAGTAGACATTCTAAGATTCACCTATTGTGTAGGATTTTCCTGAGGAAGGAGGGATTATTGGGGCTCAAAGGAAAGTCTGCTTTTAGCCAGAATGTTTTTTCCTCAGAACTAGGTTTTAAATGATTGTATCTTAAATGCTTTTAATGCACTTTGAGCACTCATACAATACAAACAATTCAGTACAGAGAAGAGACACGGCCATATAAAATTACAGAAATCCTATTATTCACACACACACACTTCAGAAAGGAAAAACACTGCTTAGCAGTTACCCAAGGGGGGAAAAAGTCCTAATAAGTATCAGCAGTCACTTTACTTACCTGCTAAGACACTTAATTGATTTTACAACCATGAGAACTACTTAGATTTTTCAGAATTATCTCCCATCTACAGTGGTTTAAGGGCCATTGTGACGTAGGACAGGAAAAGAAAAAAGAAGCAATCACTATACCAATATGCATTTTCAGTATGAACTGCAGAGGAATTTCTGTAGCTGAATAGCTACCCTGACCTTGATAGCTGGTTCCTGTAGGACAACTCATGAGAGGGGCCCGATAGACATTTCAAGAGACTTTGGGGAATTTGTCCCCGATCATACAACTAGAGGTGGAATTTTTAACCCTGTGCAACAGGCAGGAAACCAAGCCCTCCCCTCAATGCCAAACTATTCTGCGATATTAGCAAGAGATTAGGGCAGGTCTACTGAACATGTGGCCTGCAACCTGTTTGTTTATGGCCCATGGTGCGGTTTGGGTTTACGCGGGGCTCAACACATGGCCCGCAGGTGGGATCCTTTGAACATGACCTCCACTGGGAACACACTCCACAACAGCGAGGTGTCTCCCAGGTGTGGTGAACATTGAAAGACGCAAGTGGATGGGCTGGCTAGAACAAACGGGTACGGGGTATCGGCGTTTCTAGCCCCCAGGGAGGTGGTGCCAGGAGCACCACCGGGGCATTGTGGGCATGTATTCATGCCCGTCAGTGTGAAAGAAGCAATTTGCATATATATTTGCATGTATATGCAACCACTCTTAGGCCCTCAGCACGTGCTGTGTATATCACCTTGGTGCCTGGGGCGTCCCAAAGTTGAGTAGACCTGGATTAGGTCTACTCTAAGTATCTTTCTAAACTAGGTATCTTATGCAGTTTTCCCTTGGCAGCAAAGCTTCCTGTGATATGCATTATCAGGGTTTCTGCAGCAGGCACTTATCCCTAGTGTTCTGATTGCTGCAGAACTGGAAAAAGAATGACAAGCATGCAGCCCACAAAACATTTACCTATAAAATAGAGTTCAGTCTGGGATGCCCATCCTATATACCAATTCTTAGAACAATATAGTTCATATTGACCAAGATTTTAAACCATACCATGCATAGTTTATAAATGAAAAATGTCAGCTCTGCTTGATTTATAGCAGACCTACTTCATTGTTCCTACAACAGTTTCAATAATTTGTAATATTTCAGTGACAGAAAACAGATGAGCTTTAAATATTTTTCTACTTCCCATAACTCTGCACATTTCTTCCTACACTCCCATCCGTAATTCATCCCTTAATTCACTATGTCTCTCTTACTATTAAATTTACAGCTTTTACAAGTTAGCTGTATGCTTAGAATCTTTCCTATTCCCATATAGGAAATGATCACCACCTTCTGACCCATTTCTTACTCTTACATTCCAATGTGGAGCGCCTCTCCAAGATATATGACTTCTAATTTGGATCCTTTTTTTATTGGTATTACATATGCAATTTATCATAGATTGGTGGATCTGAAGGCCAGAAGGGATCATTATGATCATTCTAGTCTGACCTCCAGCATAACTCATGCTATGGATGCTCACCCAGTAATTACTGCATCAAAACCAAGTCTTCCTACTGAGTTATTGGCTATCTTTAAGGAAGACATCCAATCTTGATATAAAGACTTCAAATTATGGAGAATTCACTGTGTCCTTAACTAAGTTATTCCAGTGGCTCATTACTCTGTTAAGCTACATATTTTTATTATACTCTTGGGGAAAACCTGTGCCACTGCAGTGCAGCAGAAAAATCCCCTTCCCCACAATTCTCTGCTTGTTGGTAAAAAATGGTTTCTGTGGGGAAGCAAAGAGTGCACCAGTGTTCACTCATCCCTCCCAGCATCTCATGCACTCTATTTGAAGCAGCTGGAGGAGAGGTATCTCTCTCAAGGGAAGAAGGACTGTGGATGCCTTGGGGCTTCTAGGGACATGAGTCCCAGCTAGGTTGTAAGGGTGCTGGAAGTTTTTCCCTTAGCAAATCCTTAGGTGAGCATTCCTAATCCCCCCTGGTGTATCACCCCCAATGTCACGGTACAAGGGGCACTATACGCTCTCCCCACCCTCAGTTTCTTCTTGCTGGAACTCCAACAGTGGGGAAGGAGGTGGGTCATAGAATGGACATGAGCAATATACCTAGAAGAACACCATTTACTAAAAGGTAACGGTCTTTGAGTGCTTGCTCCTGTGCATTCCACATATAGGTGACCCAAACAGCAATTCCCAATGTGAGTAGGAGTTCACAGACGTGTTGACTGAAGTACAACTTTGCCAAATCTAGCGTCATCTCTAGCTTGCTGAGCGATGACGTAAGAGAGATGTAAATGTGCAGATGAAGGACCAGGTTCTACAGATGTTCTAAAAGGGCACACGTGCCAGTATGAATCCTGGTGGCATGGGCACGGATGACTTGAGGCGGAATACCCGTGCCAAGTTGTAGCAGGGGCATATATACATGGTAATCCAATTAAAGATTTGCTGCAAGGTGATCAGCAGGCCCTTCATGCAATCCGCAATGGTGACAGAGTTGTAGTGATTTCTGAAAGGACTGGGTTCCTTCTAAGGAGAAGGCCAAAGCTCTCCACCTGTCCAGAGAGTGTAGGCATCTCTCATCCATCACCTTGTGAGGCTTGATGCAGAGTACAGGTAGGAGTACATCTTGGCCCATGTTAAAAGGGGACACTATCTTTGGCAGGAAGGGCGGGTGGGGCCACAGTTGTACCTTGTCCTTGTAAAAGACTGTTTATGGTGGGCCTGAGGTCAATGCCTTGAACTCTGAGACAGGTCTCACTGATGTTATCACCACAAGAAATGCCACCTTCTAGGAAAAGTGAAATAGGCAGCAGGAACCACATGGTTCAAAGGGTAGTGTGGTGAGCCTGGAGAAGACCAGCTTAAGGTCCCACTGCGGGACTGGGTCTCTTCCCTGGGGGTACAGACATTCTAGACCCTTCAGGAACTGGGCAGTCATATCACGGGAAAAGTCTGCCCGAACCAGCTCATGGAATGGGGAAACGTCCGTAAAATGCACCTTGATGCCTCAATGAAAAAACTGCCTCAGCTGACCCTGCTGATACATGTATGCCATGACAAATATGCTTTGGCACTGGCGACACACATTCTGTCCCACGATGGTAAGAACTCAGGCATGGAGACCAATAGAGGCTCTTGCAAGCCTGCTTTCTTGAGTCTGCAGAGGCTAGCAATAGCGGCATGTTCCCCTGGATTGGGAGCAATGCTGAAGGAACAGGTACCAGAGCAAGTTTCCCCTTTGAGTGGGGAACTACCATAAGCCAGTGTGTGTGGTGCCAGTGAAGCCTAGATATCTTGCACAGCTTGCAGGGCCCCAGATGTGTATGAACATAACATAAGAACATAGGAACGGCCATACTGGGTCAGACCAAAGGTCCATCTAGCCCAGTATCCTGTCTGCCGACAGTGGCCAGCACCAGGTGCCCCAGAGGGGCTGACCGAAGACAATGATCAAGCGATTTGTCTCCTGCCATCCCTCTCCAGCCTCTGACAAACAGAGGCCAAGGACACCATTTTATCCCCTGGCTAATAGCCTTTTATGGACCTAACCGCCATGAAATTATCTAGCTTCTCTTTAAACTCTGTTATAGTCCCAGCCTTCAGCCTCCTCTGGCAAGCAGTTCCACAGGCTGACTACACGCTGTATGGTATTTCATTGTAGCCAGAGCCCTCTCCACTGTCTGATGTCACAAGTGGGCCTGGCTAGACTGTTCGACTTGAGTCAATACCCGGAGACCCTGAGTCCTGACAGAGTCATCAAATCGCCCAACGGAGGTCATGACTTTTCCCTTATGGGAGCAGGAAATCTGCCCCTCGTGTTTTTCTTAGCCTTCTTAGATGAGGCTGGTGCCAGAACAGTGCCAGCTAGATAATGACACTGGAGGGGGAAGGCATTCTGCACCACAGCCACAGTGCCTGGTGCCGAGACCAATGCGGACTCCATCAGGCTAGCCCAAAAATGGACATCACATGCCTGTTTAGTCCTGGGCTTGAACGATTTACATATATGACACCTGTAACTGGTGTATCCTTCACCCACACACTGCAAACAGCTAGTGTGTGGGTTGCTGATGGGCGTAGGACTCTTGCAGCAGTCAAAGAGCTTGAACCCAGGAGACTGGCATGCCCTGGATTGGGGGCAAACAGTCCCCTCCTGAACTAATGCTAACTACTACTAAGAGATCTAACTACTAGTTTGTCTACAGCAAAAGAAAGAAGAAAGGGGCTGTTCAGCCAAACACAAAAGCCTGTACGAGGCAGCAGACTGTTCCAGCTCTGTCACTTCACAGTATTTATTCATAAATAATTTAAAGATTCCTTTACCCCCTTTTAAATTTAGGTAGCTGGCAACAGTTTGTTCTGACCATTTCAAGAATATTAATTCCTATAATTCCAGACCAACCTTAGTTTATCTTAATGCCTAATTTATGCCTAAATTCCAAAGTTAGATGTTTTATAATTTTTAAGGAAGCTTCTTAATCCTGGAAAAATAAGATATCATCAGCATATAAAACTATTTTGTGTTTTAATCCAGAAAGTGTTTTGATGCCTTTTCCAATAGGCTATTTCTCACATTTATTGCAAACGGCTCCAATGCCAAAAGAAGCCATGGGGGGATGACAAGCTACCCTGTCTCAAACTCTTACACAAATTAAAAAACAAGATTGATGATCATTAACCACAGCAGACGCACAATTATGTGTATATAGGGCCAACATGCCCCTATACAACTGATTTCCAAAACTAAACCTTACCAAAATCTGTCAGATATTCAGTCAAAGGCTCTCTCAGAATCAAAAGAAAGGAGCAGACAGGGCAGACAAAATTGCTAGAATTAACAGAGATCAAACTCAGAGTTGTTCTGATATTATCAGGTAAATGTCTGCCAGAAATAAGCCCCAACTGGTCATGGTGAATACATTTGGGTAAAATTACACTGAATCTGTTGGCTAGCAACTCAATATAAATTTTAGCATCCACACTAAATTGAAGAAATAGGTCTGCATGATGTGCAATTTGTAACATCTTGTCATCCTATATGAATGGACCTAACGTTTGCCTCTTTTCCTGAATCATGAATCTCTTTCCCCTCCAATATAAACAATTCAGTTAAAAGAGGGAGCAGAACTTGTTTTATTTTCTATAATTCGTCACAGAAAACCCATCAGCACTTGGAGCTTTATTTGATTTTAAATACTTAAGAATTACAACTTCAAATTCATCTGCAGCAATCTGCCTATCAAGAGTTGCTACATCCTCTGAAAGCCGAGGCTGTTTCAGCCTTTTCAGATATCTACTTATAAGTTCAGGATTTGAATGTTCTGAAGCATACAAGGTATGGAAAAAGCTAGGTTTCAGAGATCTGTTTGATGCCAGATGAGACATAAAAAAAGTAATTTAGCAATCAGAGGGATGGCTGATTTACCTTGCTTACTTTTAACATTTTTATTGCCCTTTTCCTAATACATTTTCTACACCTTTGCCTGTTTCTAACAGGTTAATCTCAGTGTGTCTCGTGTCCTTAACTGAATATTTTTTGGTTTTTGAAGATAAAATTAAAATGCACATGCTTCATTTAAGTCATTGGCCTGGGGATGAGAGGTTCAGAATGCACACTGCCTGGGGGAGAGAGAGGACTACCCCAGCCCCCTCTCACCATAATAGCTTGGGGCCAGATGAGAAGCACCTGTCTATGGCTTCTGCAGCTCCAGCTAGCACAGCCAGGGGAGGCATGCATGTTCTTGCCTAGGACAGGTCCAGGCTCATCTGCTCCCTGTGCTCCCTAGCCAGGGTGAGGCATTTAGCCAACTGTGCACTTTCCCCTCACTCTTTGCCGAAGAGAACTTCCCCATACAAATTCAGTACCTGGGGAGTGGCAGGCTTGGGGTTGGGGCATTTGTTAGTCTCTAACGTACCACAGAACTGCTGACTTTTTAAAAAAAGATTTGCGCTATTGACTGGGAGCATACATCTTGACTAAGGTGAAATCCAGATAGTTGATTAACACACTGAATAGCTTTCAGCTGACAATTACATTTTTCATATCTATCAGTTAACTGGTTTTTAATCCAAAGACGAGGTTACTTACCTCGTAACTGTAGTTCTTCGAGATGTGTTGCTCATGTCCATTCTGATTAGGTGTGCGCGCGCCGCGTGCACGGATCCCGGAGCTTTTTTCCCTTAGCAGTATCCATAGGGCCAGCAGGGAGCCCCCTGGAGTGGCGCCGGTATACCCGTGCATATATAGCCCTGCTGGCCCCTCCACCCCCTCAGTTCCTTCTTGCCGGCTCCTTCCGACACGGGGAGGCGGGTGGGATGCAGAATGGACATGAGCAACACATCTTGAAGAACTACAGTTACGAGGTAAGTAACCTCTTCTTCTTCAAGTGCTTGCTCATGTCCATTCTGATTAGGTGAATCCCTAGCCGTGCCCCCCCCCGGAGGCGGGGTCAGAAGGTGACTAACTATGCAATTATCCTTCTGCAGATCTCAGAACTGCCCTCCCAATGGCAGCATCCTCCCTGGCCAGTTGCGTCATCGCATAATGCTCCGCAAAGGTATGTACCGACGACCATGTCGCTGCCCTGCAGATTTCCAGGATTGGCACATGAGCTAGGAACGCCACCGACGTCGCCTGAGCTCTCGTGGAATGGGCCGTTATGCGCGGTGGCGACCTACCCGCACCCTCGTAGCATAGCCAAATGCAGGAAGTAATCCACGAGGATATACGCTGCGCTGAAACTGGCAACCCTTTCATTCTTTCTGCCACTGAAAAACAATTGAGGTGATCTACGAAACCCTCGCGTCCTGTCTATGTAAAAAGCCAACGCCCTCCTAACATCCAGGCAGTGCAGAGCCTGTTCCCTGGGTGAAGCGTGTGGCTTGGGGTAAAAGACCGGCAGGTAAATATCCTGGGAGACGTGGAAGTGCGAGACAACCTTGGGTAGAAACCCTGGGTGTGGATGCAACCTCACCTTGTCTTTAAAGAACACCGTGTAGGGCGGTTCTGAAGTTAGTGCCCTAAGCTCAGACACCCTCCTGGCTGAGGTAACGGCCACTAGGAAAGTTACCTTGTAAGACAAGTGCTTCAGAGAGCACGCTGCCAGAGGCTCGAAAGGCGGTTTCATAAGGGCAGTCAGGACCAGGTTAAGGTCCCAAGGCGGGACCGGCGGTCTCTCATATGGCATCATCCTGTCAATTCCCTTCAGGAACCTTTTAACCATAGGGTTAGCGAAGATGGACCTCTGACCTTCCCCATGGTGAAAAGCCGCTATAGCCGCCAGGTGTACCCTCAGGGAGGCTGTGGCCAGGCCTCGCTCCAGAAGGTGGAGGAGGTACTCCAAGACAGTCGGGACCGCCCCTTCATCGGGAGCAAGCGTTCTGCCCCCTAGCCACGACGTGAATCTCTTCCACTTAGCCTCGTAAAGAGCTCTAGTGGAAGGCTTCCTACTTCCTAACAGCACCTCCTGGACTCCTCTGGGGCAGGCTCGTTCCGTAACCGAGAGCCACGCCGCTAGGTGCAGGGATGACAGGCTTGGGTGGAGTGCTACTCCGGCCTCGCAGCTCTGCGTGATTAAGTCTGGTACGAGAGGTAGCCTGACTGGTCCCTCCACGGTTAGATCTAACAGGGTGGTGAACCAGTGTTGGCGAGGCCAGACCAGTGCTATCAGGATTGCCTGGGCCCCGAACCTCCGCACTCTGATGAGCGTCTCGTGGATCAGGGGGAACGGCGGGAAGGCATAGAGTAGACCCCTGGGCCACCTGATCTGTAGCGCATCGCCCCGAGAACCCAGACCGTGACCCATGTACGAGCAGTATTCCCGGCACTTGGCATTGCTCAGTGTCACAAAGAGGTCCAGACGGGGAAAACCCCACCTCCGAAAGATTTCGTGGAGTATGTCTCGTCTTAGCACCCACTCGTGTGCCTGAATCGAACGGCTGAGCCTGTCCGCTAGCCCGTTCCTGGTCCCCGGGAGGTGAGACGCCTCTAGGCAAATGCCATGTGCTACACACATTTCCCACAGGTCCAGGGCTTCCCGGCACAGGGGAGAGGAACGCGCCCCACCCTTCTTGTTGATATAATACATGGCCGTAGTGTTGTCTGTCAACACCGCCACCACCCTGTTCAGTAAGTGAGGAAGGAATGCCCTGCAGGCCAGCCTGACCGCCCGGAGCTCCTTGATATTTATATGGAGGGGAACTTCCCCTGGCAACCACGTACCTTGCGCCCCTGAGGCTGCCCAGGTGCGCCCCCATCCCACGTCCAAGCGCCCGTGACCAGTCGCACTGACGGGACGCTCTGGTGAATCGGACTCCCGCACACACCGTGCCCTCGCCCTTCCACCAGTCTAACGGTAGGATCTCCTGAGGTATAGTCACCACCGCATCCAGTGGCGCCCTTAGAGGGTTGTGCGCTACTTTGAGCCAACCCTGCAATGGGCGCATGCGCAGCCTGGCGTACTGGACCACATAAGTACATGCCGCCATGTGACCTAGGAGCCTCATACAGGTCCTTGCCGTCGTAGTAGGAAATTCTTGTAGCTCCACTACCAACGAGCGGATAGTGAGGAATCTGTCCCTCGGTAGAGACGCCTTTTCCGTGGGTGAGTCCAGATGGGCCCCCACAAAGTCTATCACCTGCGTGGGGTCTAATGAGGATTTGGAGTCGTTTATGAGTAGGCCAAGGCTCCCGAATAATGCCCTCGCCCGTGTGACATGATCTAGAACCTGTTCTCGAGAAGTGCCCCTTATCAGCCAATCATCCAAGTATGGAAACACTTGGACCCTGTGCCGACGCAGGAACGCAGCTACCACCGTCATACATTTGGTAAAAACCCTCGGGGCTGTACACAGCCCAAAAGGGAGGACCGTAAACTGGAAATGGTCCTGTCCCACCATGAACCTTAGGAACTTTCTGTGACTCGGGAATATCGAAATGTGGAAGTACGCGTCTTTGAGATCGAGAGCAGCGTCAGTCCCCCTGTTGGAGCGATGGGATGATGTGAGCCAGCGCCACCATCCTGAACTTTGCTTTTCTTACGGCGTTCAGGTTTCGTAGGTCTAATATGGGACGCATGCCCCCCTTCGCTTTGGGTACCAGGAAATAGCGGTAGTAGAAACCCTTCCCCCTCATCTCTGGGGGCACTCTTTCTATAGCCCCTAGTGCCAGCAGGTTGGACACCTCCTGCCGGAGAAGTGTCTCGTGAGAGGGGTCCCTGAAAAGGGACGGGGATGGGCATGGGGGCAGGGTAGGAAAGGAAGGGGATAGTATACCCCTGCTTTACCAGGTCTAGGACCCAGCGGTCCGACGTGATCTTTACCCATTCCTGGTAAAAAAGGGAGAGATGGTCCCCAAAGGGTGGATGGATTGGTGCGACTGGTACTCTGCTCTCTGGCGTACCTTCAAAATGAAGGCTTAGTCTAGCGGCCAGGTGACGGCCCAGCGCCTCTCTCGGAGTCCGACCGAGGGCCTCTACGCCTACCTCTAAAGAAGTCGGGGCGGCTATTTTGGCGGCCCCTTCTACGGCCCCTATCAGTGTTTTGTCCCCGTTGAAAGGGCCTGGGATAGTTTCTAGACTGGAGGGAACGCCTTTGGGGGGCTGGGGTGTGTATCCCTAACGACTTCAGTGTCGATCTCGAGTCCTTCAAGCTATGAAGTTTGGAGTCAGTCTGCTCTGAAAACAGGCCCGACCCTTCGAAAGGTAGGTCCTGGATAGTGGTCTGCACCTCGGACGGGATACCTGACACTTGTAGCCACGCACTACGCCTCATGACCACTCCAGTGGCCATAGTGCGGGCAGCCAAGTCGGCCGCGTCCAGAGCCGCCTGGAGGGACGTACGCGCCACTGCCTTGCCCTCCTCCATCATGGCCCCGAACTCTTGTCAGGATTCAGGGGGAAGCTGGTTGCCAAATTTTTGCATTGACGCCCACGTGTTAAAGGCATAGCACCGCAGCATCACTTGCTGGTTTGCTATGCGTAGCTGAAGGCCCCCCGTGGCGTAGGCTTTCCGGCCAAGCAAGTCTAGTTTCTTGGGCTCTTTCGCCTTTGGGGTGGGTCCCGGAGGCCCTTGACGCTCCTTCTGTCCCGCGGCCTGCACTACTATCGACCCCGGGGCTGGATGGTTAAAAAGATGCTTGTGCCCCGCTTGAGGCACGTAGTACCGCCTCTCCACACCTTTCTGGGTTGGCACGATGGAGGCCGGTGTCTGCCACAGGGTCCTTGACAGCTTGTCCACCGTCTTATTCAGGGGGAGTGCCACTTGCCCAGGGCCCGCTGCCGTCAGAATGTCCACCATAGGGTCTTGGTCCTCGTGGACCTCCTCGTGCTGGACCGCTAGGTTAGCTGCCAACCTACGGAGCAGCTCCTGGTGCGCCCTTGCGTCCATTGAAGGGGGCTGAGGTGCAGAGTCCGCCAGAGCCTCGTCCGGCAATGACGATGGAGGACTCCCTCGGAAGGACCACCTCTTCCCCACCAAGCTGTGCCTCCGATTCCTTTCCGGAGGAAATGTCTGTCCGGGTTGGGCCCGGCTGGACCGTGGTCTCCTGTCCTTGGCCGACTACATGAGGCCTAGGCATCGTCGCCCTAGGCAGGCTCTCCTCAGGCGGAGGGGCTCTTAATGGGGTGGCTGATGGGCGCTGCTCCTTCGGGACGACCCAGCCACCGACACTGCCGGAGGGAGCCCCTGGGCCTGGTGCCACCGCTGCTGGTCCGCTGAGTCCCGGTGGCCTGATCTAATAGTCGAACGGGACCTATGATGGGATCGGGACCTGTATGATGACCGGGCTGATGTCGCTGATTCGGCCTCGGACTCCAACAAATAGTCCGAAGCCGACCAGGGAGGGGCCGATGACGCTTGCGCCCTTTGCTGCGCCGCCATGGCCGACGGCTTGCCCCTGTGTTCCACACGTGGTGCCGGAGGAGGCATAAGTAGAGGCACTTGCTGCAGCGGTACCGTGCCTAGCTGCATTTAGTAGGCTGGTAAATATCCAACCGGTGCTGCCATTTGCTGCTGCACCGCGGTCTGTTGCGGCACCGGAGCTCCCAGGGTGTGAGCTGGGATCGGAGTGGGGAGAGGCAGCAGCGTCAGTGCCACGTGGGGTGCCGGCTGCGGTGCCGGAGCTGGTGCGTAACACGGTGCAGGGCCCTGCACCGCCCACAGGCTCGGCTGCGATGTTGGCCCCGGCACCAGTGCCGTGTAGGCCATTGGGTGCCCCGGTACCGTGGCCGTCGGTGCCACGAACGCGCTCGCTCCCGGTGCCGGTGCCGCTGGGCAGCCGGTGCTGGGGGCGAGGCTGGAGTCTGTCCAGGCTCCGGTGCCGATGCTCTTGCCGGCACCGGGAAGTGCTGGTGATGCTGTGCCGAGGCCAGCACCTCGCCCAGGGGATTCCACGGCCCAGCTGTTGGAGCTTGGTGGGGGGGCGGTTGAGCCCTGCACCGGCGCGGTCCGCCCTTGCGGCACCGGGCTCTCTCTTTCTTCCGCGGCCATCTCAATGAGGTCCCGGGCCGCCTCAAAAGTTTCTGGGGTGGAGGGACGACGGACCTCCCCTATCCCCGCGGCCTGCCCCGGGCTCCTGCCCTTGTCTGGGCTGCGCCTCTTCCTTGAGGCCTTAGAAGGCAGGTGCCCCTCCTTAGGGTGCACGTTCTGGGCACTCCTCTCTGTCGAGCGTCCCCTTGAGGCCTTGGAGCTTCTCGGTGCCGGGGAATGCGACCTATGCCTCGGTGCCTTACCGGCCTCCGATCGATGTTTGGCCGACGCGGTGGCGCGCTGCGGACGGGAGTGGGGCGCTCCTCTCCTGGGGCTGCAGCGCGACTCCATGAGTAGGAGTTTCAATCGGGAGTCCCTCTCTTTCTTGGTCCGGGGCTTAAAACTCTTACAAATGGAGCAACTTTCTGTTCGATGGGCTTCTCCCAGGCACTTTAGACAGTCGGAGTGAGGATCTCCACAGGGCATAGGCTTAGAGCAGGAAGAACAGGGTTTAAAGCCCTGGGGCCCTGGCATGCCCTCCCCTCACGGGGAGAGTCCCGCTGTGCTCCTTTGTTCAACTAATTACAATATTTACACATACTTATCTACTAAACAGTGAATTAACAACAAACTCTAACTATGATACAAAAATGGGTAAGAGAAACAGCTGCTAAGAGACAGGCTAATGGCCTTAAAGCATGCTCCAGCTACCGTCACGGGCGGTAAGAAGGAACTGAGGGATGGAGGGGCCAGCAGGGGTATATATGCACCGGTATACCGGCGCCACTCCAGGGGGCTCCCTGCTGGCCCTATGGATACTAAGGGAAAAAAGCTCTGGGATCCGTGCACGCGGCGCGCGCACACCTAATCAGAATGGACATGAGCAAGCACTCGAAGAAGAATTTGTTTTCTTTTTCTCTCTTTATGGGAGTGAAAAGGTTTTACTTTTTGCTATACTCAAAATCAGAGAGAGAGAGAGAGAGAGAGAGAGAGAGAGAGAGAGATGACATTCATTTTTGCTGCTTAGGCTGCCTTTTTTTAAAATTATGACTTTTTAATAGAAACCCATGATTTATGAGTAACTATTAATCTTTTGGTTTTCAAAGAGAAAGAAAAGTTACACTTTTGACCAACTTTGAACAGTTATGATGTTCAGAATTTAAAGCTCTATAACCATAATCCCCTCTAACATTCCTGACAATTTACCAGAATAGTAAAATTATCTGGCAACTATCAGAGCAGACTATTACATTTACTATTACCTTTAGTTACTATTATTTAATCATCCACCCCAATATAGAACTTTTTCCTTATATAGAAAAACAATTTTTCATAGAAATTCTATCAAGAGGCACTAATTATATCAAATTATTAATGAAACCAACCATCAAGGTAGAGAGTTCAGACACTGGGAAAAATGGCAGTTCACACATTGATGAAATATTGCTCAGAGTTACAACTACTGTAATCCTTTCAAATTCAGTTTTTCTGTTAACTTGCCAAGAAAATTTAAGGACTCTGTGTGTGTCTGAGCATGTGCCTTGTGTGTATAAACATAGAAACATGTATAATACTTCATGTTCATGAACAAGGCTGGCATCAATCTAAGCACAAAACCTACTCCATCCATCTTTCATTTGCTACAATGCATATACTGAAAACAATGTTTTACACTCCTGACAAGTAGAACTATACGAGACTAATTTTATACATTTTTCCATTTGCTACATATACAGTGACTGAGTGGATGATAACCCTTCTTGAATATTACTACCTGCCTAGCTGATAAACTTTTAACAAGATATAAAGGACTAGCTAACTTATTCCTGAGATATGTTCATATGACTTGTAACTTATTATTCAGAAGCCTTCAGTAGAGGGCAAATGAAGCTGACTCATTCAAGACAAAAAGCTCCTCTTAAGTTTTTAAAATATTTTTCCTTAGAATATGCAAGTCAGCTAAGTACCTAAACACATGCTTGTCTATTAGCGCGTGCTTCAATCTTATTCATTTCAAAGGGACATAAACTTGTGCCTAAGAGTTGCTTCAGTTTCAAATATTTTTGGCGTATTTCCTGTATCTGCTGTTACTTTCAACCATCATGTTCACTTGGTGATAGCTATCAGTGTGAAGGAAAAATTTTGAAACTAGTATCAGAAGAAAAAAATATTTAGTTACGTTTTTCCTCTTAGAGTTATGCACAAAAAATACCGAACATGGCAGGAAAAAAAAAAATTGGTTGAGAAAAAAAAAAGGGGCGGAGGGGGTGGGGGGAAGGGGACCAATGTTGAGCAAAAAAACCATGCACAAAAAAGAAGAGTCCCTGCACCTTTAAATTCCCACGCTCCCCCCAGGTATTTAAATGTCTGGTATTTTCTGGGGTTTTTTTTTAAACCAGAGAGAGGCCACAGATACCGGACTGTCCGGGCCAATACTGGACACCTGGCAACCCTACTGCCATTAGTACAGATCAGGCCTACTTCAATTCATGCTACAAGGCAATTTTTATGGCCATAACCTAAAACATGTCTACAATTTTTTTCTTCTTTTTTTCAATTCACATTTTGGTTCATTTCTGGATATTTTATACTATTTATTTTTAAAAATATAGCTGACAAACCAAATATTTTGAAAAAGTCAAAAATCATTTTGAAATTACATAAATTTATTTATATACTGCAAACAGCTTTGGTCTTCCTCAAAAAACACATTTCTGTGAGCTGACTTTTTTTTTTTTTTTTTTTTTTTTTTTTTTAATGAATAATCACACAACTCTGACTGTAGTAATCAAGACAGAAAATGTCAAGAGCCTGTAAGGGCACGTCTACACAGCAAGGCAAAAGTCAAATTAAGCTATGCAACTGGAATAGCTTAATTCAGCTTTTTAACGCTGTCTACACAGCAGGAAGTCAAAGGAAGAACACACTTCCTTCCACTTCCCTCGCTCCTTGCAAAATGAGGGTTACAGGAGGAGTCAGAGTAAGAAGTCCTACAGCTTGACATTATTTTGAAATAATGGCGTGCAGTTTAGACATGTTCTTTGTTATTCCGGAGTAACACTGCTGTGTAATCATAGCCTAAGAGTGTAAGTAATGGAGAATATGGTGCTGTTGTCAACAGCGACAGAATAGAGGGTAAAGCCAGAAAGATCTGGAAGGAAAGAAACAGAGTTCAGCTTTGCCTATATTAAGTTTGACATTTCTGGAGAGACATGCAAGAGTACATGTAAAAAAGACAGGTTGAAATATGGAAAGCTGTTGCAGAAGGCATTCCATTCTGAAAACTGTTTTGGACACCTCCTTTAAATTTTTTTGGGGGGGAGTCTCAAATTTCTCAAGTCTAGTCTCACCTCAGAGGAGATTTCTTTAAAGGCTGAAGAAAAATCAAGCAAGCGTTTTGAGTAATAAGACAGTGAAATAGATTTTCTGGTTCATCTTTTGGTGATCTCTAGTCATTCAAAATCCACTTTCAGGAATTCAAACTTGTCTGGTTTTAAGTCATTGAAAGAGGATTAGGACAGAGGACAAATATGACAAATTTTGGTTTAGAAATAATGAATTAACTTTAATTCTTTATTTTTACATGCATGAGTTTTTATCTTTGGAGATTATTCTTCAGAAGGGACTTATAATATATGCAAGAAAGTCCTCACAAATGTTACAATATACCTGTGTACTGTGCACATCTGCTAACAGTCATAGTTGGAAATGTCAGGAATTTCAGCCACAGAGACTTTCAAATGTACATCTCTTTCAAATGTACATGGCAGGTTTATATGTTCAAAACAAAGTTTGAACTTTATTTACTTATTCGTGGTAAGCACAATGCAAACTTTTTTGGTATTGAGAAAATTCACAATATAAATGCATCCTGGAATGAGCAAATTACTGGAAGCACAGTGATCTGCAGTGCTATCCAGGAGATCTAGATTTTATTTTTAAACCAGTTAATCTCAGCTCCCTGTACATTAATATGAGTAAAACCAAAACACGATTGCCAGCATCCCTAACCTGGAAGAATACCATCACAAATAATACCCTGTCTAGCTATTATAAAATATAGACCCTTGTGGTTGGGTCAGTACCAGGATCTATCTATCTATCTATCTATCAATAACACACACACACACTTAGTTGTTCATCCAGAGACCTCAAAATGCTTGGCAATCATTGTTGATGTGTATCAACTCCATTTTAGAGTGGAGTAAAACTGAAGTACAGAGAGAGCAAGCAGCATGACTAACTTGACACTGCCAGTCAACAGCATGGGCACAGACCTCAAGAATCTTTACTCCCAGTGCAATGCTCCTAATCACTGGACTGCAAAGGAAAAACAGTTATAAAAACTAAGATTTCTTTCATGGACAGAATCTCTTCCCTCAACTGCCAACCATACTTCTCCCCTTACTGTTTAGTTTTTTTCATATTTGTTAGGCCCTTGAATTTGTCACAGTGACAGGATGGGTGAAAATTATTTGTACAGCTGGTAGAGGAAGGGCATTCTGTATTCTCTATCACACCAAAAATTCAAGACAATAAAAAAAAAAAATCAAGGTAACTTTAAATTATCATACAAATTCTGCATTCACCAAACTCTGGAAATTCTTAGTTAAGTTGCTAAATCACCACCCTTAATTCTCATATGGTAGCACCCAGAAGGCCCACACAAGGTTACAGCCTCACTGTACAAGGCACTATACAAAGACATAGCAAGAGACACTCCTGCCACAGACAGACAGTTTGCCATCTCAGTTGACAAGTTAATAGGTTGCTGAAAAGAAATATTACCACCCTATTTTACAGATGGAAAATTGATGTAAAGGGAGCTTGGGGATGGGATTTCAGAGCTGACTAAAAGGTGCTACATGCCCAGCTCCCAATCACTTTCAACAGGATCTGAGCATCTAATTCCCTGAGTCATTTTGACAAACCCACTCTAAGTCACATAAGTTTGTGGCACTGACAAGCTAGGAATGGAGTCTGGATGATCTAAGTCCCAGGCCATTGCCTTCACTACAAAACCGTCTTTCTGCTCTAAACACAGGAAGCCTTACATTTTATCTGCAAGAATTTTCATACCCTCTGGCCCCTTAGAGGCAGGAGTGTTGGGGGAGTATGCAAGTGACCTTCCTCACTGGAAGAAGTCTTTGTGAGTAGCAATGAATGTTCCCTCTAATCTTTTCCATCCATAGGTGGACTTTTCCATCCATGTGTGGAATAAATTTTCCATGTGCACCCATGCATGTACAAATATGCACCAAGAGCAGAAACAAAAACCTAGCTGTGAATGCTCTGCTAATTAGCTGGGCAGCATCTGAATCTCTTCTGAGCAGCTGCACAAGTGTTCAGCGTACAGAGAACACTGGTTGCAATAGTTTCCACCTATCAACACAGCAACTACAAGCTGCTGAGGTCTGTTGTGATCCATTTCCATCTGGCATGCTGATATTTCTACAGGAAAAATGACATAGTGCAACCAAATCTCTCAGGAACCCCTGTAGCTTGGAAGACTGAGGGTTCCATATTTGAGCTGCTCACTATTGATTAGCACCTATATGAAAACCATAGGAAAAGCACAGCAGCAAGCAAGGGGAAGGAATCTGCTCTGATGCTCAAAAAGTGTTCAGGTTCCTATTCAAGGAATAGGCATAAGTTCATACCGATTCCAGCTCCTGGATAAACCAGTTTAGCTATGCATATATGCGAGACCTATGAAGAAGAATTTATGTTAAAGATTGTGTAGACACCATAACCAAAATCTTTCAGAATTTCTGAGTTTTAAGTATCTGAAAGAAGAGTTGAATTTGGCAGGCTCGGCAACCTAATGCTTTTTTTTTTTTTTTTTGGGGGCTGTAACCCTTTTTATTTTCTTCCTTGTCTCATCTACTCCACTGCCATCTTGTGTTACCACTAGCACTGCAGGCCAGAGGGGCCAACCCCAATAAAGTCTATCACATTCCAGGTCCTTTGCTCTCCTTCCAGGTTATGCCTTTTCCAGCCCATCAAATTTCCCTCAATCTCCTGGCCCACTCACCAACAAATTATTGCTTCCAACTCTCAGAGTACGTGATGCCAATCAGTACTGGTTTATAGACAACACAGTATTAGTAATTCTATATGCTCGAAGAATGAGAGCAGCAGTAACACAGCCTGAAATAACATTCATAGTACAAATTTTGGGGCAATAATCCAGAGCTGCCCCCACAGGGACACATGCCCACTAAGACTATGAGATTTGAGTCTTACTTGAGGGTGAACCAAGTACAGCAAAGTCTATAGCAGTGGTTCTCAACTTACAGGCTGCTTGCAGCCCAATCAGCACACAGCTGCAGCCCATGTGACATCCTCAGGGCCTTACAGGTGGTATATATATTGTGTGGATGCATTCCATATAACACACAGAGTTGCATATATGATCCACAATGGGTTGAGAACCACTAGTCAAGAGGGAGCAGGGTAAGGACAGTGTGTTTCAAATGGGAAGATCTTGGTTTTTAGGCAGCATTTGGTAGAGTACTAGTATTGTTTTCTTGCTGTGCATGCACCATGTTAGGTGAAGTACAATTGTTTTCCATATCCCTATGAAAATATAGAATTGAGAAATGCATCTAAAAATTATCGAACATATTTGTAGAGTCTGTGGCGAGCTTTTCAAAGAAAGTTAATGTACTAGAGATAGCCACATTTTTGTGAAGCTCAACGATATGATCACTCACTCAAAATTTAATAACCCTTCTATTTTTGCTTTCTACTGGCTTCTATTCAGCCATGAGGCTTTTTCACAGTATGTGGCCTGTTTTAGGTTGCACTCTAACTCTGAAATAAAATGTCTGTCAGTTTCTCCAAAAGGTTTTCTTGCCATCTTAAAAAAACAAACCAACTGCTATTGTGTAGATCATAGCAACACGATTTCTTCTAGCTTTAGTCACAGGTTTCATGAACCACAACTACACTAGCTGCTGCCATGAGGTCAAAAGTATTTTGCATCTACCCCTTAGATGACTTTCAGACTGAAAAGAATGGTGTAAGTTTAAAAGGGAGTATCTGAAAATTAGTTTTTATTTATACTTTCTATATTTTATCCATTATCCAAACTAAGAACTTTGTATGTGTTGCTTCACAGCAACCACTGGAATAAGAAAGCCTCAAGCAACCACAGGTTTCCCTTCCAATAATGCTGCCAATTCTTGCTCCTGAAAAAAAGTACAGTCCCTGTTTTTCTAAGTATTATTGCACTTTTGGTTATAGCACTTTCTGCTCATATAGAATATCAGCAGCAATGTACAAAAACTTCATATCAATATATCCATATAAAAATCTGAACACATTTGGAAAAACAGAAACACTATATTCAGAACTGCATGTCACTTCTTAGTTTGCAGAGTTTTGGAAGAAGTGACTTATCCAGTCAAATTATGTAGTGCAGAAATAAAATTAAAGACAATAAAAGGTGCAGGTTAACTTTAAATGGCAGCACTTAACAGTTATTAAACTTCAGTAACTTTGATACACCAATTATCCATACTCTCTATGTAGGAAAAAAACTGTTAACTTTTTCCACACACAACCACGGTCTCTCTAGAATTTGAGCAGTATGCTAGTTGTGCCCCTAAATGCCAGAAACAAATGAAGAACAGGTCACAGTCTTCAAAAATATACTGCCATGCTACATGAATGTCATTAAAAGATATTCACAGAAGGTTATGGCATAGCAAAGTTCTGCTTAGAGTCGCCTTTGTCATGGCAACTTTGAGTTAGGCCACCCCAGTAAATATTTGCTCCTTTCAAGTTTACCTTAAAATAGGTCTTTTTGACCAAAACATTGAACTCAAAGAATCCCTTGAATAAGTGAATAGGAAAGAATTACATTTTCATAAAAGATGAGGAAGAAAATTCCTTTTAAGAAAATCTCTAGCATAGACTTCCTTCCCCCCTTTGGATTTATTTCCATCAGACACCAATAAAAGAACTTCTGAAAGGATTTTGTATTCTCTAAACAACAACAAATAGCTCTTTCAGCTTCTAACATGGCGGTCTGGCATTGCTTTGTGAATTGTGTACGTTACAGGAAAAAAGCATTGGCACACATTTTCTCTGCAAAAGTTACAGAATCTTTTAATCAAAAGAACTGCATACAAAATGCAAGTCTTTTGATGATAGCGTGTGCCAGATTTGGAGACCGAATTCAATTAATTCAAGATAGAACATAGCAATGGTAGACCTGCTTTAAGTGGAACTCAAAATGTAACCTTAACTATAGTTTTACTATAGAATCAGTATAGATGCTTCTATAGCGAATACATCTAAAAAATAAAAATGAATAGCTATCTAATGTTTAACTATGTTTACATTAGTAGGAAATCTAAGCAGTTCTCCTGTTAAAAAAGAATCTAAGTATAACCTATTGGGAAAAGGTTCAACCCAAGAGAAACCACAAAAATGCAGCCCTGAAATAAACTGAAAAAAACAACAATATAAACTGGTACTATAAAAGTGAATTTTTGGAAATGCCCTCTATACTGTATAAAGTTTGCAGGTATATCTGTAACCCCCAAAGGAGTAATACTGTGAAGAACTGAACAATTCTTGCAAGGTGATGAGCACTCAAATTCTCAGTGAAGCCAATGAGAATAGAGGGCATTCCTCAATTTACACAATCTAGCACTAAATCCTCACCAGACAGAAGAAGACCGAGTTACAGTTATAGCAAGGACTATATATTTATACTTAACATCACAGACCTGATTTAATCACAGGTGTGATCATGTAGAAGGAGCTTTGTGTCACTCTAAATCTCTGTCAGAATAGCCATCCGAGCACTTTTTTTTTTTTTTTTTAATATACAAAAGAGAGAGAGAGAGAAACAGAAAGGGAAAACAGAAAAGTGTCTTTGGAAAAGAGCTGTTATTTTGGCTTTTTTTTTTTTTTATAAAGTTGAAGTAGGATGGCTATCTAACCTTAGTAAAGGTGCATTTTTTTGCTTACAGACAGGGTAGATAAAAGTTGTTCCAAATTGAGGTTGAAAATAAAGTCTCCTTGTTTATTTTATGCACTAGATTATTATAATTTAAAGATATATTAATCTGTTTTACATTCATATTTGATCACCAAACTTCAGCTAGCATCAATGCCCAGCTATAGCAGAATGTACTACAAAGCAAGAAACTAGAAATTAATTCTGAATGCTTCCTCTTGCTTCTCCAGTGAGACATGTTGTAAACGCATCACATGTGGAATGCTTAGAGAAGGGAGAATGTCAATTTTATGCTACATAACAATGCTAAAGGAGCTTTAGGCCAAAGGACAAATGTAGTCTCAGTCTGTATACAAGTGAAAAGGAGGGTGGAGAACATCTTCATGAAAGGGCAGGTTCAGACATTTGATTTTATAAGCCAGTGAGGTTCCAATCTCTCACGTGAAATGGATCCATCACTTGTGTGTGAGCATATGGTAGGGAGAGAAACTGTGACTAAATATGGTCAGATATTTGAGGCTGAGAAAGTCCTGGAAGCAGAAGCCAAAAACAGAGAATCAAAATAATAATTCTAAGTTACAGAAAGCTTTATCACAGCAAAACAGAGCTTTGCTACCACCAACTCACTTTTTAAAAAATAGTTGATGTTTTTACGTTAGTAAGAATGCATTTAAACAATAAGAAGGCAAAACAGATTCAAGTGCAAACTAACATGAAAGAAAATGTTAATGCAAAATTAATATCCCAATTACAATTCCATGAGAGTCAGAAAATGAAGGGTTAAAGTACCCACAGCAATCTGAACATGTATGTGATAAAAGCTCATATTAAAAGGTGTTACTGCATTAGAAAACCTTTAAATTCAAGCAAATGGCATTCCATCCTCTCCAAAGTATACAGTGTCTGTACTACACTCAAAAAAAGTCAATCAAAATGTATGGGGAAATATTACATTAGTAAAAATGTTATCAGTATCTGAGCTTTGTTAAGAACATAAGAATGGCCATACTGAGTCAGACCAATGGTCCAATTAGTCAAGTATCCATCAACGAACAATGGCAAATGCTTCAAATGGAATGAACAGAACAGGACAACTATCAGAAACATAGGAATCAAAGGATAAGAATAGGTGGTCATTTTCCACAATGGAGAGAGGTAAATAGGGGGTGCCCCAAGAATCTGTACTGGAATCAATTCTGTTGAACATTTTCATAAATGATCTGTGGTGCCCAAACCCTTACCAGTCAGATGCATGACATTGTGTGCCAGAGCATCTTGGCTAATAGCCACTGATGGACCTATCCTCCATGAACTTACAAAATTCTTTTCAAACACAGTTATACTTTGGCCTTTACAACATCCTTGACAAGAATTTTGACAGATTTACTGTGTGTTTTGTGAAGTACCCTTTTGTTCATTTAACCTTGCTTCCCATTAATTTCATCAAGTGACCCTAGATCTTACGTTATTTGAAAGGGTAAACAACACTTCCTTATTCACTTTCTCCACACCATTCATGATTTTATAGACCTTTATCATATGTCCTGCCTCATAGTCATCTCTTTTCTAAGACAAACAGTACCAATCTTTTTAATCTCTCCTCCTATGGAAGATGTTGCATACCCCAATGATGTTTGCCTCTCTCTGTATTCTTTCCAATTCTCATGTGTCTTTTTTTTTTTTTTTTTTTTTTTTGAGATAAGGCAGCCAGAACTGTACATACTATTTAAAGTATTCCATGGATTTATATCATATCTACTACCTGTTTTTTGTTCTCAAACATTCTCTTCTTATCCATGCCTTTCCTAATGGTTCCTAATATTCTTTTAGTGTTCTGACTGACATTAAACAGTGAGTGATTGTTTTCAAAGAACATTCACTGTAAGATCTCATTCTTGAGTGGTAACAATTAATTTAGACCCCATGATTTGATACACAGAGCTGGTAATAGACATTCCAATAGACATTTGCATTAATCAACATTGAATTTTATCTGCCATTTTGTTGCCAAGTAACCCAGTTTTGGGAGATCCCTTCATAACTCTTTGGAGTCTGCTTTGGACTTAACATAGCTTAAATAATGTTGCTGCCTCACTGCTTACCCCTTTCTCCAGATCATTTATGAAAATGTTAAATGGAATGGATCCCACTATGGATTCTTGGGGGGCCCCCTTATTTACCTCTCTCCATTGTGAAAAATGACTACCTATTCTTATCCTTTGTTTCCTATATTTTAACCAGTTACTGATTCATGAGAGGACTTTCCCTCTGATCCCATGACTGTTTTGCTTTACTTTACTTAAGAGCCTTTGGTGAGGGACCTCAAAGGCTTTCTGAAAATCCAAGTATGCTATATCCACTGGATCACCCTTGACCATGTTTGCTAACCCTCAAAAAAAAAAATCTAATAGATAGGTGAGGCATGATTTCCCTCTACACATACAGTATTAACTCTTCCCATGACAAACCATGTTCAATGGTCTGATAATCCTAGTATTTAGTGTGGTTTCAAACTAATCTGTCTATTCCTGAAGTTAGAATTACTAGGCTGTAATTTCCAGGGTCACCTCTGAGGCACTAAAAAAAAAAAAAAAAAAAAATCATGGTAACTATCCTCCAGTTATTTGGTACAGAAACTGATTTAAGTGATAGGTTAATCACAGTTATGTAATGAAATTATGATGAAAACTAGATGGCTTTCCACAGTTTTGTTCTTTGTTAACCTGAATTCACTTTTAAAAATGCAGACAAACAAAAACCAACTGTGGTCTACAAATTGTGGCTGGGTTTGACTGTCTCCTCCAAGAATGGTAAAAATTGACTGCATTGTTAGTTTGTTCAGGATCTGGATATTATAAGCCAGAAACATACTAGCTGTAGTCACCAGATCAAATGTTGTTCATGATCCTTATATACTGGTCTGAAGATACCTTAAAATCTGACTGCAACATTACAGCAGGGGCAGGGAACCTCAGGCCCGGGGGCCAGATGCAGCCCTGGCTTGCCTGGATCTGGCCTCTGAGGCTTGGTGCTCCCCCTCCCCACAGCGGGGAGTCCCTAAGCCTTGCGGGCCAGAGCCAGGCAAGCACAGGGTTGAATCCAACCCATGGGCTCTGCCTGGCGTGCGTGCATGTGTGTATGGCTCTGCACACTACCGAACTCTCTCTCCTTGCTGGGGAAATGGCAGCGCAGCATAGCACTGCCTGGAGGCTTTCCCCTGCACTGCTCCAATTTGCTATAATCAGGGGAAATAGGAGCAGTAGGGGGCAGCTCCTGAGAGTGGGGGACACAGAACCATATGTATCCCCAGGGAATTGCATCAGGTAAACCCCCTTCTTCCCCCATTCAGCCAGATCCTCCATCCCCAACCCACTCCTGTACCCTACCTCCTGCTCAGCCCTACCCAGTATCCTCCCAGACCCATCAAACCCCAACCCACAGCTGCATCCTCTCTCCCCCCAGATCCCACATCTCAAGCCCTCTTCCCAGCAGCCCCTCCCATGCACTGAATCCCTCATTTTTTGGGCTCCACCACAGAGCCTGGGGGGCCCCACAAAATCTACTGGCCCAGCCCCGGCCCCAGTCTCTGGTGTGAGAGGCGAATGTGGGGAGTGTCTTTCTGCTTCTCAATCAGGAACCATGCCAGTGAGGTGGGGTTTTTTCCTTTGCTACTCACTTGGGTGGCCCCCGACTGATTTTTCTGCGGGTCAGTGGCCCCGACCCCAAAAAAGGTTCCCCATCCCTGATTTAGAGGGTTTCTCGACGTTGCTGTGGCAATAAAATTATGACAATCTCCTGAACATACTTAAATTAGTTTCCTTCAAACTACAATCCTCTTGAGTTTTGCAGTTGCTGCTCTTTAAAAATGCTGTTCTTAAGTTACAGAAAAAAAACCCTATAATGCATCATCTGCACTGTTTATATAAAAATCTCACAGCTAGTTCAATAACCTGCATCATTAACTGACAACTATTTTTTCCATCATATAAATTGCCAGATTTATCTCTGAGTTGAGGACTATTTTTCCACTGTTCAGGTTTAATAATTGTGGAAAATTGATGAACCACTTACTATTTATCTACTTATTTCAGTTCACTGGATGGATGTCAGTTGAAGCAAAAGCTCAATTGTCAGTTAAAATGACCAAGTATGGTCTTAATCCAGATTTCCATTATGAATCCAAATCCAGAAGTCTTACAGTGAACTGGAGATAGTGAGGATATTAGAAAACAAGACATAGGCCCCGATTCAGGAAAAGCTGCAAGTTCACTCCAATTCAGGAAAGTGCTTAGAGACATGCTTGACTTTAAGTCTCACTGACTTCTATGGGACTTAAAACACTCATATTTAAGCATGTCTTTAAGTGCTTTCCTGCATCAGTTGATTCAGCCTTGGATAGGTGGGTTAAAAATAATGTAGATATTTGGTCCTGAGCTGGAAGCAGGGTTGGGAATTCAGAGCCTGGGCTTAAATCCAAATATCCACACAGCCTTTTTAAGATCAGAAACCTAAGCCCCAAAAGCCCAAAGTCAACTGAGACTTGGTACTGTGGATTTTTTTTAATTGCACTAGGGGGCAGTGCCCCTTGTCACTATACTAACGACCACCACCAACCCCCTCGGGGGTGATGATGTCACACTGTCATCCTGCAGAAAAAGTTTTTTTAAATATATAAAGAGACTATGGATGTACCCTGAGAGTCACAAACCATCCACAGGGTGACATCCTAGTCTCATTGATGTCAATGGCAAAAATGTAAATTGACTTCAACAGGCCAGGAATTCACCTACAATCTCCCTACAGCATTTACTGATTCTGTATTACCCACAGTAAAGCATTCCCAGAAATTTGCTGTAAACATTTTAAAAATAGTGCTACCTGAACCTCTGGATTCTGAACACATCTTGGCTGCTGTTTTGTCCAAATATATCCATTGTTTGTCATGACAGTGTGAGGAAGAATCTTGCTCAATTACACTATTTACTTCTTTAAAAAATGTTCAAAATGCATTTTTGACATTACATTGAGGAATACATATATGTAGAGTGCATATATTATTCAGAAATAGCACCAGAACAAAACATCAAGCAAGTGAGCAAGAGGACATCCTTAATTTTGCAAGCAAGATCAAAGATCCAGTTATAAAAAGGAAAATTTCTAAGGATGCCCTGGTACTAACAAAAAACCAAAAACAAACAAACAAACAAAAAAATCAGAAATCGACCCTTTCTCTGTTGAAGTGCATTAACATGAAATCAACTCTTTTGGCAGAGTGATTTGTAAGGCTTCAATGGTAGCCTGGAGAATTTGCATGATATAGAGATTAGTAGGGATTACAGTTTAAGAAATGGTTATATTCAAGATAACCACAATCAATAATTAAATCTGAGAACATAACGTAAATGCAGAGGAAACCACCTGTTCAATGATACAGGACAAGACTCAACTCCAAAGACTACAGGATGTATGTTAACTCATTCCTACATGCATACAATGCCTCCCCAATTATCTTATAGGAGAATATACATTTTTAGTATGTAGAACTTCAAGGATACAAGGATTGTTGTCATCAATACTGCAGTTGTCCAGAATCAGTGGAATTCCATCTAACTGATAAACCTGAATGAAAACAAATTCGCTTAGTTTAATACAATTTTCAATATCAAAGAATAAAAAGAGAGATTGCAAAGATACAAATGACCAAAAGCACCTATACATCAGTTTGACTAATATATCGGAAACATATTAAGGCAAATTGTAAAGGAAAAAAGGTTTTTAAACAAATATTCACACAAATGTACATTTTGCATGTCTCCTACTTTCAGTATCTGTATTAATGAGGTATGTCCTTCTATGGCTTAGGTCTCATATACTACCTTGAAAACCTATGCTTCTAAATACATTAAAACCCCATGAACAAGTACATTTACACAATGAATGGAAAATGTTATCAGAAGTTTTTATATTTATCAGAAGTCTATATATTTTAGAGATTTGTATATCTCTGCCTGTGAATGTGTCAGTTTGTCCGCCTGCCTGTTTGTTCAAGAACTTCTCCTGAACGGTAAGAGCGAGGAGGATCAAATTTGGTGTGCAGCTTCCCTTTCTCCTAACTAAGTAAGGTCAGGGTTTGTTGGGGCCAGAAAAATGGCATGTGCCCGGAATTCGATAGTTTTCCCTAACATGAAGATAGAGAGGCTGATTAGAGGGACAGCTATACTGCCGAGTGACCACAGGGGAGGTGGCTGCACAATGAAGAGTGTGGACAGCTGGGGCCAAGGCTTGCCATCTTGCCAGCCACCAGCCCAGGTAGTGGCCCCCCTACACCAAACCCTCCCTCTAGCCATCACCCGCAGTGCCAGGTGGGCAGAGAAGCCCTGTCAACCCCGCCACTGTGTCCCCCCACCCCAAGAGCAACACCATGGCTGGGAAGTGCAGATGCTACTGCCCCCGGAGGAGCCACGGTCCCCTCACCCCCATACCTCTGGGATGCCTAGCACTCCTATCCCCCCAACCGGCCTTTGCAGCCCTCTCCTCTGGACTGGGACCAGAGAGCACCGACAGGATCAGCCAGTGTGGTCCCTCCTTCCCCCAGACTGGAATGGGGGAGCACTTGCCTGTGCGCACACGCACGCACCCATACCGGGGGAGCACCAGCAGAGTCCAACTGTGCCACCCTCTATGCACCAGGAGCTCCAGCAAGGCTGGCCTGTGCAGCTCACCCTGCTGTGGCCCCTGGAAAGAAGCCAGTAGGCAAGGTTGCACATCCCACTGCGTCCTGCCCTCGGTACAAGCCGGAGGATGGGATGCACAGTCCCTGCCACCTCAGGCCTCCCCCAGGGAGAAACCAGCAGCCACCCCCACCCCCTGCCCTGAGCCTACCACTCCCTCCCGAGCTTCTCCTCCTCCCAACCCCCTGGCCTCACGCATGCATCCCCAGCCCCATGCCCTAAGACCCTATTCAACCCCCCCCACCCTGACTTCCATATCCCCAGCTCCCTGCACTGAGCCCTTACTCAACTTCACACTTCTGACTCCCACATCCTTGGCCTCCTGCCACGAACCCTCCACATCTCCAATGCCCTGCCCTGACTCCTACAACTTCCACACCACCAGCCCCACTGCCCTGAAGGACCTGGGCAATGCCAGCTAAGTCTTCTAGTTATAAATATTTGTAAGAATATGTAACTGGTTGGCAACTGTTAAAGGTTACAGCCCCAGTTCAAGTACTTAGTCTCTTCACATCTAACTACACATACACACTAGAAGACATACCCGGCATCACCTGAATTACCACAAGTGGGACAGAGGGCATACCCCTTGGCTGCTGGCTTCACCCTGGAGTGCAGGCAGTGCAGGCCAGGATGTCAGCTGCTGCCAACCAATGGCTTTCCCCGGGTCATTTGCTGTCCCCTGTGGTCATTCCACAGTATAACTTCCTCCTACCAGACCCTTCCCTTTCTATTTTATGAGAAACAATCGAATTCCAGGCACATTCCATTGTCCTGCCACAACCAAATTCTGACCTTGCTTTATGTTAGGATAAGAGAAAGCTACATACTAAATTTAGTGGTCCTAGCTCTTATCATTTAGGTGGAGTTCTTGAACAAATGGATATACACATTTCTAAAACATATAGATAATAAAACTTTCCTTTTAGACTCCACAAGAAGAAACCGATGCATTTATGGGATGTATTACATGGTACTAAATCATGCAAATTATGTCTGCAGAAAATGTGATATTACCTATATCTACATAAACCTGTTCTATAAATCTGAACATTATGTATATGAAATAACCCCTTTTTAAAGTGTGTATTTATTTTTCTTTGAAGAACAAAATCAATTAACCCTATTATTCACATAGCTGGAGTTGCATAGCTTCAGTCAACTTACCACAGTCATGTAGACATACCCTCAGTGACAACATGAGAAAATAACAGCAGCAGTAAAACACTAATTGACATGGCTTATCAGAAAACAAAACACTCTGATAGTTCTTAGAAGCTATTTTAGCACATCTATGCTAATGTGCATAACTACATTTACCAGAAATTGAATTTACAAAAAAGTTTTAAAATATGCATTCCATCCATGCTATTTCTTATGTGATTTCCAAAGGACATCATGTCTGATGTCACACTTCAAAGCTTAAATAAACAGTGACCTTTTAATAATCCAATTGTCATCTGCACTTGCAAACATTAGTTCTTTGATTTTTTACACTCTGTGGCCAAACTCTGATCCACCCAGAACATTACCTTCCATTTCCCATCAATGAAATGTTGAACAGTATAAATTAATCTACATCAAGTTCTATCAACTGAAATAAGTCAGGCAGTTTGTTCAGGTCTGATTAAAATCAGGCATTCAAGCAGCACAATAAAAATACAAGTTAAGTTTAATTAATAGCTTCAAATTCTCAAAAATTACTGTTGAGATAAAAAGGAGAAAGAACTGCAAACTACAGCACAAGTATCAGCCTGTCAATATCTATGCAATAAAGAAAAGCTAACTATAAAACTCATGAACAACCATTTGTATTAGCTTGAATATAAAATGAAAATATACAGATGAGATAATTAAATCAATTGGGCTCTGTCTTTTGTTTCTAGGAAGGCTAGTTTCATTCATTTGCCCAATTGATTTATTTCAGTAGGTACATCATGAGTTATAGCAGAGTAGGTATGATGAAGTGAGGCAGAAAGGAACCCTACTGTGTGCACAAAGGAAAGATTACTTTGGTAATGCTTCCTCTGAAACATTCTTCAAGACAATCTTTGTTTACTAGTGCTTATTATATGTTTCAGTTGACAAGTTAGGTTTTTAAATTACAATGGCCTTCCATCAAAAGTATTCACAGGGGCTTGGGAAAGATCTCTCAAAGAGGGTCTCTTAAATCATACTCTAACTTAGTATATTTTGCATACAAAATGGGAGATGACCATATTTCTAAACTCTCATATCATGAGGCCCCCACCCCCAACTCACCTGCCTTACTCCTGGGCAGCACAGTTCCAGTGAAGTCACAGTAGCATGACTCAAAACTGTGATATTCCCTCAGTTTCTTCCTTTGAAAAGTAGTTCTTAGGCACAGAAGTGCCTCTGACTAATAAGTACAAGGCTTTACACCTTTTATGAGACTTTCTACAGAAATGAGTGTGAAGGGGACGATATATGAACTTGCAACCAATGTAAAATGTAGTGTCATGTGACGAGTTCGTCAGGAAGTTAAGACAGCACAGACTGATCAATTCTGTTTGAGAAGGGATGAATCTACACAAATCTCTCTCACACACACACACACACACACACACACACACACCCCTAGATTAAGAGCAGAGGCACTAAATGTAGCCCCTACTTATGCAGTGGCATCTATTCATCAACAATTAGGTACTGCACCTGATTAAATTAATGCCAGGTGATTTTCTGAAGGACTATTATATTTTACAGGAATAATTATGCCAATTTAAGCAATTAAATAAAACTGTAGATTACATTTAGGCTAAAATCGTGACCCCCCGCGGAAGTCAATGGGAATTTTGACAATGACATTGCTGAGTCACAATCTCATCCCTACAGAAAATCAAATGTGTGCTGTGTGCAACAGTCACTTGCAATGTTCACATCAGTAAGTTCTTGAACTCTTGAAAAGATATTTTATCACGATTTCTTGAACTGCTTTTTAGAAGCAGCAATTACAAGTATTTTACAGTAAATGTCAGTAACTATCAATTAAGAAAATTAAAGATTAGGAGATTCTATAAACATAGTCAGGTAACTAAAAATTAGACCCTTGATAAATGCTGAATTAAACAGAAGCAACACTTTTTAAATAGTGTAACTAAACAATTTTTTAAAACACCGCTCCATATTACCATCGTGCAATGTGAACAATACTGTCCTTAGTTATGGTTCTTAGAACAATATCAAAATATTGAACAACTGTGCAGAATGCAAATGTATCAGACTTATGGAAAATGTCTCCTATGCACAAAGGGACTTTAAAAAAAAAAAGATAGTCAGTTATTTCCCCCTTTTTAGTTGAACTTTCACAAGCTATTTATTTAAACTTGTAGAAGTCACTAATCAAAACAATCTCCCAAAATGTACAATACTGAAAAGCTATAATTATACACCAATTTATAAATTGGCTTTGCCCCAACAGAAGATGCCAACTCAGTTCTCTCTTGAAAGAAAGCAAGAAATGTAAGTATGTATTGTGTATTATTTGGATATGTTAGGACATGTCAGTTCTGAGGCATAGTAATTGCTAAATCAGGCTGAACACTGATATTATGTAGTCCAAAAGTTGCACATCAGAGGTCAAATTCATTGCTGTTGGCAGATGCACAATTTCATTGGCATTAATGGAGATTTATCTGCTCACACCAGGAGTATATTGTACCCCAGGTGTTTATTTGTCCAAAAATTAAATTCCCTTGTGTCTCAAGGGCCCAGAAAAATGCTCAGGACTGCACAAAAGGCCATCGGTGAAGTGACTGCATGTGGGATTCTAGGAGGGTTTTTGCGCCCCCGCATGTTAAATTGTTTCCCAGGGGTCATGAAAATCATGTTGCACATAGAGGAGCAGGACTTCTGGACTAACTCGTAGAGTGGGTAGATGCATGGATGGGCTCTGAAGAGGCATTATTCAGTCACCAGTAGCTAGAAGAATAATGGTTATATCAGAGAAAAGTTCACTTGTGGCAGTGGAGAACAGTATTTAAAAAAAAAAAAAAAAACACCCCAGAGACCCTTGGCCTCTGAAAGGGATACAACAAACACTCTCTCTCTATGGGCTGCGGGAGCAGGGAGAAGGAAGCTGAAAGGCAAGACTGCCATCCCTCATATTAGACCAGAGTTAAGTATTTACTAACAAGATGCAGGGAAGTAATTATTACTGATTAATGTTACTAGTGTAACATGAATACTCACAGCGACCAAAGAAAGCACAACAGGAACTGAGACTACCACTAGATTAAATTCAGACCCCTCTAAAGTTGGCCCCATTAGTCAGAATGTAAACTCTTTGTGCCAAACAAGAGTGAGTGAGTAAGTGAGAGAGACAGTTTCTAGGAAGTGAGAGACAGTTTCTAGAGAGAGAGTGTGTATTACGTACAGAATCCTGTACAATGGAGCTGGATTTCTTAGTGATATCCGAACACAAATAATCAAATATGTGCACTCTCCCCAAACAAGATGCACATTTAAGTTTAGATAAATGCTAAACAAGTAGACTGTTAAGCATAGAAACATGGAAAGATTAAAAATCCCTAAACAACTGTCTTGCTGGCAAAAAATAGACATGATGCAATAATAAGTACATGTTTTTAGACAAGATACAGTATGCTTCAACAGATATGCCTCTTCTTCTGGAACATGTGTGACTAACTTTGTTTCTAATTCTCTCTCTTGCATCTTTTGTCAGCTATTGAGATGATACATATTTCACAGACATAGTATGTGTTGCAGCTGTGTCACAAAAGCAAATAAATTCTCTTCAAGCAAAATGAGATGAGGAGCTCTAATAATGCATGTGAGAAGGCCTCTCTTCCTACTGCAGGCACCACACACAGGCAGAGGAACAAACTGAAAGAAAAATTTCAAGGGGCCACTGCTAGTAAAACAAGAACTAGAACTTTGGTAAAATTGACACACGAATCTTGTGATCACCAACCACCAATGGCGTAGGAAAAACAACATCCACAGCTACTGAACTCACAGAAACCCACTTCAGAGACAGAGGCAAAATTGCCCTTTCTGCAGAGATTAGCTTCAGTAATTTGCACAACTGAGCTGTAAAGAGAAATACCAGACAGACTTTATTAGAGAGATTTAAAACACACCTATTTATTTTTCCTCTATGGTCTTTACAACACAGTCCCTAAAAACTCTGTTATCTGAGGTATTAACAGTGATCCTATTACGAAAGAATGGATGGATTTATAATTGGTCACTTTGCAAAATTCTCTCACAAAGGCTCCCTCTTTTCTATCCAAGAATTAGTCTGACTTTTGGCCTGATGTGTGTTTATTGATGAGACCCCTTGTTAGACTTCTCAATTCATTCATTCAGATATTTTTTGTCCCAATTGATACTTTTGTGACTCTCCAAGAAGTACAAAGACAGTTGATCCCAATACAGGTACAATTTAAGGACTAAAGACATGAACAAGTGCTTTCCCTTTTCTTGGGGCAGAAGTAATCTCTGATTGGTGTGAAAATTGGAATTTTTCTTTCATCTGAAGACGGAAATATATTTCTTAGGAACAATTTTGTCAGGGTGATATGCAATGAATGGGAATTTTCTGTAGGAGGCTAGGATTTCTCTTTAGCCTTCTGGCTGTCATAACTCAAAGCAGAAATGGTACCTTCAGGGAAAGCAAATCTACAATGGCTTTGTTGTGCTATTTTCCTTCCGAAGCAGTCATGTGTAGTTGATAAATTACTCTGATGGAGAAGAGCAAACAGAATTGGAACTTCATCTGCTGGACTAATTTTAAAAAATGCCTTTGGCTGAGGAATAAGATACAGGGAACAAATAACGACCAGATTGATCCTCATATAGTATTAAAAACTGAACCACAAAAATTTACTTTTTAGCCTGCAACAACAAAAAACAAAAGAAAAAACACATCACAAAAATATATAGTAATGAGTCAGAGAACATGTATGTCAGCTTTGAAGACTGCAACTGACAGACAGATATGATCTTTAATATGTACTATGATGACAATTAAAAATTAGACAAGGAAAACAAAGGGTTGGGTCCTGAAGTGCTGTTGACCAACATTTTAACTGGCAACAGGATCCAACAATAGGAGGTGCAAATGTCAGAAATCAGGGCCTAATCAGTATAGCTGATTAGACAGACGCTACATGATTGGCCGTAATACCTGACTGGTACAAGGGACAGCAAACTTGCTGCTCTTCAGCTAGCAGCAACAGCTACTTGCTGTTTGCTCAATGCTCTGGACCACTGTTATGCAGGCTCCAGTGCTACCTCATTCCTCCTACTCCTGCTTTGCATCCACCCCGCCTTGAACACTTTTCCTCTTGGTCTCTATCTTGGTCTCTCTAGTCCCAACCTCTAGTTTGACCCTTGGCATCAGCTCCTGACTATGGACTCCAGCATGACTCTCAGTCCAACTTCTAATTCCAACACTGACTACGAGCCCAATGCCTGCAGCTAGGGTGGCCTTGTCCTGGTCAACTGACTTCCAAGATATTCTTCTAGCAAGACTGCTCTCATCAAGTCCTGGTACGATGAATGGAAAAAGCTCTATTTCCTGGATATAATAGGTGAGAAAATGACGTATCTGACATGCAAGAAACACTGTAACAAGTTTATAAGAGAAATAACAAACTTTCTTTCATAATCCTTTTCACAAGAAGCAAACACTCAAATGCGACATGCTAAACCATAAATCAGTTATTACTGTATCTGAGGACACTGATGTGTTAATTCTTATCTTGCTTTCTTCAGTGACACTGGCAAAATTTACGTTAAATTTGGTACCAAAAATTGAATGAATATAAGCAAACTTGGCATATCACTAGGAAAAGAAGTCTGCTCCTATTAGAAATGGGTGTGATTCTGTTAGTACTTTTGAAGGATATGGGAAGGTGAGTGGCTTAAAGTTGATGACCAGAGAAGAGACTCTTCAGAGAGCTGGTTGTGCAAGGCAACACCGGGTCCTGTCCACAGACCTCTTTTCTTCTTATTCAGGAATTCACCTGTAGAATGCATTAGCTCCGTCAAACAGAGATGAATGAGCTAAGATACAAGCTGTTCGGATCTAAGAAGGGAGATGTAAAATTTGGTCAGCTATCTCCATGCAAAGGCTACTTCTATCTTCATGCCTGGTGTGCCAACAATTGGGCTATTATCTGGCATGGGAGCCTGGAGATACATGCTGTGATACCCAGCTCTAAAACAGGGCATGGCTCAGTCATGGAGGACAGTGAGCCAACAGAAGAAGCGAAGAGCCCACCTGCTCTTGAGACAGTCTTGCAGCTGATAACTTGTAAATTCATGAAAGAATGAAAACTACCTGACTGCCAGTACCGTGCAAATGGATTTAACTGCTCTCCAGCACAAAAGAAGCACACGTGTGAAAGCATGAATGAGGAGGAGTAAGATGAACAGTGCAGAGGGCAGTTCAGATGAGGAAGATAATGAAAAGGACATTCCAGTCAGATACTGTATATTGGATTGTTAGTGGTTTATCCATTTTATATTATTGTGGGCTTGATATGTCACTCATCAATGCAGTCATGTAAAAACTTTCAACAAATTAGTGGCACTGAAAAAGACTGAAGAAACATGGGGACACACAATAGTATTACATGATGGGATTGGTATAGTTATATATTTTGTCATTTTAGATTTAAAATTAATACCCTTAACAGGATATTAAAATACTCCTTATTGCTTCCCAACAATGTATTGAATTAAATATAATCATAGTAGGTTTTCTTTCATTTAAATAATAAAATAAATCTACATAAATATTTTTTTCCCCCAAAACTGATGGCTAGTTAAAAACAAACACATACATGATCAGTTCTACCACTAAGCAACTCCACAGAAAGGGCCACTATAACTTTTTGTCATCAACTGACATGGAGCTATTAAAAATGTAGAAGAAGGATAGTACCAAAATAGTACCAAGAGGCCATTTTAGCAGTCCATTGCACCCTGAAGTCTGCCACTTGATAGTGGAGTTTCTCCAAAGTTCTTGTGGGTGACAAGCCACTGCATAATTGGTTTCCTGAAAAACTTCTCACTTTTATATTATCTTAAAGCAATAGCAACAATGTTCTTATAAAAATAGGTTTTAGCATGTTATATAGGTGTCTTAACCAAAGCCCTTGACAGATAAAGTGGAAAATGAATAACTCGTTCTCCATCTGTCAGTAAAATCTTGTGAGACTCCTGCTTACAATATATATATAGAAATAGACACAGAAAATAGCAAAAAAACATTGATAATGCTTTTCTACTACTTTCATTTTTAAGTCTACAAGGAATTTTTATACCTCCTACTTTTTTCTTGGCCATGGAATTAGGGTTAATATAAATAAGCTTGATAAATTATTCTTTATTACAGTTATTTAAAACATTAACACTACTGAAGTCAATTCGTAATTGTAATAGGAAACTCCTGGGTGTGTCATTCTGGGAAACGGCCACTACTTGGGTGGTTGTGGTGTTTTGCCTTCTGCTTCAAGCCTAATGATGCACCTCAAGCATTGCAATCTCAGCAGGATGTGCCATTTTATCTTACTGCATACATGTACCAAAAAACACAACAGTCATCAGCATTAACCACAATGGGCTTTAAAATCATCCTGTATCTTTTTCTCCTGCTTTTGAAGATTTGAGGACTATGCATATAGAAACTTGCCACAAATCAACTTACTTTTTTTATTATTAAAATTCTTTTCTTCTCTTAATTGAACGTAACATAAGAACGGCCGTACTGGGTCAGACCAAAGGTCCATCTAGCCCAGTAGCCTGTCTGCCGACAATGGCCAGCACCAGGTGCCCCACAGAGGGTGGACCGAAGACCATGATCAAGCGATTTGTCTCCTACCATCCTTCTCCAGCCTCTGACAAACTGAGGCCAGGGACACCATTTCTATCCCCTGGCTAATAGCCTTTTATGGACCTAACCTCCATGAAATTATCTAGCTTCTCTTTAAACTCTGTTATAGTCCTAGCCTTCACAGCCTCCTCTGGCAAGGAGTTCCACAGGTTGACTACACGCTGTGTGAAGAAGAACTTTCTTTTATTCAGTTTAAACCTGCTACCCATTAATTTCATTTGGTGTCCTGTAGTTCTTCTATTATGGGAACTAATAAATAACTTTTCTTTATCCGCCTCTCCACACCACTCATGATTTTATATACTCTATCATATCCCCTCAGTCTCCTCTTTTCTAAACTGAAAAGTCCCAGTCGCTTTTAACCTCTATTCATATGAGACCCGTTCCAAACCCCTAATCATTTTAGTTGCTCTTTCTGAACCCTTTCTAAGGCCAAAATATCTTTTTTGAGGTGAGGAGACCACATCTGTACACAGTATTCAAGATGTGAGCGTACCATAGTTTTATACAGGGGCAGTAAGATATTCTGGGTCTTATTTTCTATCCCTTTCTTAATAAGTCCTAGCATCCTATGCGCCTTTTTGACCGCCACCGCACACTGTGTGGAAGTTTTCAGAGAACTATCCACGATAACTCCAATATCTCTTCCCTGATTTGTCGTAGCCAAATTAGCCCCCATCATACTGTACGTATAGTTGGGGTTATTTTTCCCAATGTGCATTACTTTACATTTATCCACATTACATTTCATTTGCCATTTTGTTGCCCAATCACTCAGTTTGGTGAGATCTTCTTGGAGTCCCTCACAGTCTGCTTCTGTCTTGACTATCCTAAACAATTTGGTATCATCCGCAAACTTTACCACCTCACTGCTTACCCCTTTCTCCAGATCATTTATGAGTAAGTTGAACAGGATTGGTCCTAGGACTGACCCTTGGGGACACCACTAGAGTCCCTCTCCATTCTGAAAATTTACCATTTATTCCTACCTTTGTTTCCTGTCTTTTAACCAGTTCTCAATCCATGAAAGGACCTTCCTCTTATGCCATGGCCATGTAATTTACACAAGAGCCTTTGGTGAGGGACCTTGTCAAAGGCTTTCTGAAAATCTAAGTATACTATATCTACTGGATCCCCTTGTCCGCATGTTTGTTAACCCTTCAAAGAACTCTAATAGATTAGTAAGACAGGATTTCCCTTTACAGAAACCATGTTGACTTTTGTCCAACAAATTATGTTCTTATACATGCTTCACAATTTTGTTCTTTACTATTGTTTTGACTAATTTGCCAGGTACTGAAGTTAGACTTACCGGTCTGTAATTGCCAGGATCGCCTCTAGAGCCCTTTTTAAATATTGGTGTCACGTTAGCTACCTTCCAGTCATTAGGTACGGAAGCCTATTTAAAGGATGGGTTACAAACCACAGATAATAATTCAGCAATTTCCCATTTGAGTTCTTTTAGAACCCTTGGATGAATGCCATCCGGTCCCGGAGATTTGTTAACATTAAGTTTTTCTATTTGTTCCAAAACCTCCTCTAATGACACTTCAATCAGGGACAGTTCCTCAGATTCATCACCCACGAAGGACGGTGCAGATTTGGGAATCTCCCCAACGTCCTCAGCCGTGAAGACTGAAGCAAAGAAATCATTTAGTTTCTCCGCAATGGCTTTATCATCCCTGATTGCTCCTTTTATATCTCGATCGCCTAGGGGACCCACAGGTTTTTAGCAGGCTTCCTGCTTCTAATGTACTTAAAAACATTTTGTTATTTCTTTTGAGTTTTTGGCTAGCTGTTCCTCAAAATCTTCTTTTGCTTTTCTTATTACATTTTTACACTTGATTTGACAGTGTTTATGTTCCTTTCTATTTATCTCACTAGGATTGGACTTCCACTTCTTAAAAGATGCCTTTTTGTCCTCACTGTTTCTTTTACATGGTGGTTAAGCCACGGTGACTCTTTTTAGGTCTCTTGCTATGTTTTTTAATTTGGGGTATACATTTAAGTTGGGCCTCTATTATGGTGTCTTTAAAAGTTTCCATGCAGCTTGCAGGATTTGGCTCTAGTCGCTGTGCCTTTTAATTTCTGTTTAACTCACCTCCTCATTTTTGTGTAATTCCCCTTTTTGAAATTAAATGCCAGAGTGCTGGACTGCTGAGGTGTTCTTCCCACCACAGGAATGTTAAATGTTATCATATTATGGTCACCATTCGCAAGCGGTCCTTCAACGGTTATCTCCTGGACCTGATCCTGCGCTCCACTCAGGACTAAATCGAGAATTGCCTCTCCCCTTGTGGGTTCCTGTACCAGCTGCTCCAAGAAGCAGTCATTTAAGCCACTGAGAAATTTTATCTCCGCTTCTCTTCCTGAGGTGACGTGTATCCAGTCAATATGGGGATAATTAAAATCCCCCATTATTATAGAGTTCTTTATTTTGGTAGCCTCTCTAATCTCCCTCAGCATTTCAATGTCAGTATCGGTGTCCTGGTCAGGTGGTCAATAATATATCCCTACCGCTAATTTCTTATTATTGGAGCATGGAATTACTATCCATAGCGATTCTATTGAACATGTTGATTCATTTAATATTTTTATTTCATTTGATTATACATTATCTTTCACATACAGTGTCCTGCAGATTCACCTCACGCGGCCTGCTCTATCCTTCCGATATTATCATTATCCTCCTATATTGTGTCCATAGTTTTCCTCATTCCACAGGTTTTCAGTGAAGTGCCTATATATCGTCTCCTTTCCTTTGGCAGAATTTAAGCTAAATTAAAAACTGAATACAGTAGAAGAAAAGTTACAACAAGTGGTACATTCTTCATCTCCAAATGAATATTATTTTATTTTTATTGTTTTAACCAAACACAAACACATGCATAGGCATCTCCCAAAATTGAGGAATTTACAGACAAGACTAATATTAGACATCATCCAAAAGAGAGAGTTACAAATGATGGGGGAGAGCAAACAATGACATGATTGCATGGTAACTACTCAAGAACTATTGCAGTAACACAAGCATCTTAAAATTGAGTTCTTCCCTCTCGCCACTTCCCCCATCAATCTCACCCCTGCACTCTAACACAGTAAGTGGATATCTGTTGTGGTGAGAAAGAGTACTGGATTTTAAAAGGGGGTTGAATGAGATTAAGACTGGTGGTTTCACAAAACAGTTCGGGGAGGACTTAGGGACACAGCATAGAAGGAAGTGATCATATTGTGGTGAGAGAATGAACAAAGATAAATGAAACTGGAATCATTGGCAGAGAGGAGGATGTTGCTGAACTATGTAAAAATCTTTTACTGCTGCTGAGTTAAGATTGCATCTTAAACATTAAACAGTCAAAAGATACACTAAAGAATAAATTCTAGGTATGTGTAAATTTGAATAAATGTATACTAGTTATATCATAATATATTCATTAAGACACCACCACACAGTTGGGAAGAGGAGGACCACTGCCTTATGCACCTATCCACAATGTGTAGGGAAAAAAGCCACCTGATCACGGGAGGCTTCAATCTGACTGACATATATTGGAGGTCTCAGGCTGTCAATACTAAAACACCTTTGGCATTTCTAAAAATAATAGATGACAAATTTTCTAACTCAGAAAAAAGAGTTCCCGTCAAGACAGGGGAAGAAGTAGTTACTCACCAGGTGCAGTAACGATGGTTCTTCGAGATGTGTCCCCCTGTGGGTGCTCCACTCAGCTCTTGGTGCATCCTCGTGCCAGGGATCGGAGATTTTTGCAGAGCAGTACCCTTACCATTTGTGGAGTGCGCGCAGGGCGCAAATCCCATCTGTTCCTTTTCTACCTGAAGTCCATGGAGACTCTAAGCAGAGGGGAGAACAGGAGGGTAGTGGAGTACCCACAGGGACACACATGGTGTGAGTAACAACTTCTTTTTCAGTGAGTGGTGTCCATGTGGGTGCTCCACTCAGGTGACTCTGTAGCAGTACCTACACGATGGAGGTGGGCATTGGAGACTAAGTCGAAGAAGGAAGGACCACACCTGCTAGAGATGTGGAGGGTATTGGCCCTTATGTAGGGCATAGTGCTGTGCAAAAGTATGGTGTGAGGACCACGTGACTGCCCTACAAATGTCCACCAATGGTACATTGTTCAGGAAGGCCATTCTAGTGGCCATCGCACATGTGGAGTGAGCCCTGACGGACTGTGGTGGCTGTCTGCCTCTAAGTTCATAAACGGTACATATGCAGCCTGCAATCCAGTTGGATAGGTGCTGTGCCGAAACTGCTGTTCCTGTGCATGGTCCTGACCATGCAACCAAGTCGGTCTGATTTCCTGGTTGCTCTAGTTCTATCAAGGTAGAACACAATTGCCCTCCTTGCATCCAGAGTATGTAATATAGCCTGCTTGGGGGAGGCATAAGGTTTAGGGAAATAGGGAGGTAAGTAAATGGGTTCATTTACATGGAAGTCAGATATAACCTTAGGGAGGAACTTGGGGTGAGGTGTGAGTATGACTTTATCCCTGGTAAAGGTAGTGAAAGGTGGGTCTGCTATGCGGTCTGTGATTTCTCCTACCCTTCTCCATGTTATTGCCACCATGAATGCCACCTTCATGGATAGGTATTGTGGGGGCATAGTGGCTAGTGCCTTAAAGGTGGCCTAGTGAGAGTGTCAAGGACAAAATTCAAGATCTCACCAGGGGAGCGAGGTTTGGCTTCATTTTCTGTAAACCTGAGGGAAAATGCTTCACCATGGGATATGCAAAGAGGGAGAAGCCGCCTACCGGGTCATGGAAAGCCGTGAATCATTGCTAGGTGGACTCGGATAAAGCTGATGGAGAGGCCCGTGTCACTAAGGTCCATTAGGTAGTCAAGTGAGGTAGGTATAGGGACTTTAGTGGGATGCAAGTTGTGCATCGAGCACCACTGTTGAAAACGTGTCCATTGGATCGGTGCTTCTCGTGGAGGGACCCCAACTATTTAGTAGGACTTGTTGGACTCTGAGCAAGTGAGTTCTTCATTTTGGAACCATGAAGAAGCCATGCCTTAAGTTTCAGAGTTTTGATCTTGAGGTGGCATGTGCTGCCATGGTGCTGTGTAAAAAGGTTTGGCACTGCCGGAGGAGGGATGGGTTAATCTATCGACAGGTAGTGGAGGTAAGGGAACAAGGGTTGTCTTAGCCAGGCTGAGGCTATTAGGATTACTGCGGTCCAATCAAACCAAATATTGTTGATCACTCTGTCGATAAGAGGAATTGGTGGAAAAGTGTAGAGTAGGGGAGCTGTCCAGCGAATGGTAAAGGCATCCCCTTGTGACCTCTTGCCCAGTCCTGCCCAGGAGCAGAATCTGTGGTATTTGCGATTGAGAGGTGTTGCAAAGAGGTCTATAGTTGGAAAGCCCCATTTGCGGAAGATTGAGAGGAGGATATTGATATTCATCTCCCACTCATGCTCATCTGAGAAATGTCTGCTCAGTTTGTCAGCTTTCACATTCTGTTGTCCCGGTATATACATGGCTGTTGGAGTTATCTGGTTCCTGATATACCTGTTCCAAAATCTGATTCCTTCGGCATATAGAGTGTGTGATCGGGCACCCCCCTGCCAACTGACATAAAACATAGAAGGAAATAGCAACTAGAATAGCAAAAGCAGGAGCGAGTTTAAAGACAATGGATAAGATCTGGAAAAGCAAAGCGATTAGCTTAGGAACGAAGCTAAGCGTCTTGAAAACGAGTGTATTAGGCAGCATGTTGTATGGATATGAGACATGGGTGATAACGGAAGGTTCAAAGAGAAGGCTATTGGCATTTGAGAGGAGTTGTTATAGAAAGATCCTGAGAATAGGATGGATGCAGAAGGTCACCAGTGAGGAATTATATTGGAAGATAGAGCCGAAAGAGAACCTCCTGCAGAAAGTTATGCAGCGGAAGCTACAGCTATTTGGGCATATTTGCAGAATGAATGACAAGCAAAAAGTCAAGACCTTGGTCTTCGGCATAACAGATGGTTCGAATAGGAGAGGCAGACCCCACAGAGAATGGGTAGATGATATAGCAGATCGTGTATAGCTAGTCTACAGAAACTAAGCCACTCCGCATTGGACAGGGAAAGATGGAAGGAAATAGTGAGCGAGGCATTGGACACCAACAGGCACTGATCCCATGGTGGTTGATGATGATGATAGAAGGTGTGTTGTCCGTGAGGACAGATAGTTGTGCCCTTTATCAGGGGAATAAATGGGTGAAAGCCCTGCAAATGGCCCTGAGCTCCACGATGTTGATGTGGAAGTGTCTCATGTTAGGCCCATGTACCCTGTATTGATGCTGCACCACAACAGGCCCCACAGCCCATGAGTGATGCATCTGTCGTTATGGTAACCGAGGGGTCTGGCCGGTGGAAGGGTATGCCAGCAAGCAGATTGGCTGGAGATGTCCACCACTCTAGAGACTGCAGTACTGGTATGAAAAGCATGAGATGCGTCATGAGGCTGTGTTGGGTTGGTATATAGTTGAGTGCGAGCCAATGTTGAAGACATCTCATGTGTAGCCTTGAGAATAGGACTACCAACATTGTGGCAGCCATCTGTCCCAATAGCTGGAGGCACATCTGGACCTTGGAGACCTCCTGAGGTCTCTTCCAGCTCTATGATTCTAAGGGAGTCTACGTGACCTGTTGAACGAGATCGCAGATTGCCTCGAACCTTTGCGGCTGGAGGTAGGCCCTTGCAGTGACTGAGTCTAGTGATGCCCTGACACATTCTATCCTTTGCATAAGCTGTACACTCTATCCTTTGCGTAGGCTGTATGGTGGATTTTTGTATATTGATAAGCAGGCCAAGTCGGGAAAAACATTCCCTGGTAACTGTTGTCATTATAGTAGTCCTGCCTGGACCTATGTTCGTGTGAGGAACTCTCTGAATCTGAGCGAGCCAAGTTGTCATGCTCATTAGAACCTGCTTGAGAGATTACTGAGGGAGGGTGGGCAAGCGAGGAACGCACAGAAATTGTGGGTGAGAACATCGAAGTTGTTGGGATGTAGAGGCTGTGTGCCTCAAGTGGTGGGCATGGGAGGAACGTGGTTGGTACCCTTGCAATGCATCCCAAGAGGCCCATTGAGGCTGGAATTTATGTGGGAAGATACATTCATGGCTGGTTGGACCACATGGGATGCTGCTGGTCTCTGTATGAATGCCAGGAAGACAGTGATAGAGAAGGAGAGGAGTGGCCCGACGAGAACCTGCTCCTATGCCCTCCACCATACTCAAATCTTGGGGATATCGGTGTAGGCAGGGGAGGGGCACCCTGTGGCATAATAGTGTGCCCCTGCATTGTGGAGCATGGCGAGAAAGCAGCCGCTCTTGTGTCAGGCGGAGGAGATTTTTGTAGATGCTGCATTTTGCACAGCGCCTTTTTGTGCTGTGGTGCCGGGGGGTGATCAAGGTCACTCTGCCCCATTTGTTCAGGTAGTAAGGGAGAGCTCACAGGAGCTGACAGTGGAAGCATATGCAGCTTCCCTGGGACTGCTGTCTCATTGGCACCGGTCAGAGCAGCGAGTTTAGATTCTGCCTCAGCTTTCCTGGCTGAGGCAGACATACATTTCTCTGCAGTGCCACAGACTGATGGCACCGGAGAACATGAGCCTCTGGGCAATGCTGATAAGGAGTGTGCCGGGAAGCCCTACGGCTTGAGAGCCTTTGCGGGGTGAGGAAGCTGCCCTGTCAGAGGGCTTTTGCTGTCCCCGTGCCACCTCTGATTTGTCCCTTGATGGTTGAAAAGACTTTTCCCAGAGTAAAGTTTTAAGCCACATTTTGTGGTCTTTTTTGGCCCTTGCCGTCATTCAGGTACTGAGGGCACTTATGTGCTGCATGAGACCCCCGCTAGGCATTTGACACAGGAGGCAAGGCCATCAGAGGTAAGCATCACGTCTCTTCAGGAATCACATCTTTTAACGCCAGGGGAACCCGGCATACTGAAGAGAAAAAAGCCACCGCAGCAGCAGTTGCCAGGGTTGTTGGTGGGTTTTTGGTTTTTTTAAAGTGTAGCAAACGTTGAAACAAGCGATAACTGACTAAACTATGAGGTAAAACCCTAAAACTAATTGTAAAATTCTTATTTCCTGTCAGGAAGAAGAGTGCTGCTCTGAACCCCGTCTTCAGCCGAGGACGGTTGAAAAAGAACTGATGGGACTCATGCCATGCGTGCGCTCCACAAACAGCAGGGGCTGGGGGAGATGCTAGGTGCGCAGGCATGGCGCGAGGGGCACTGCTCTGCAAAAATCTTCAAACCCCGGGCTGAGACCTGAGTGGAACCCCCCCAGGGACACCACTCATTGAATAATTCTATATTAGAGCTTGTTCTAACAGAGAAGAGAAACTGATCAAAAAAATAAAAATTAGTGGGAGCTTCAGTACAAGTTATCATGACTTGACCACATTTATAGTGTGCATGTAGAATAAATAAGCTGAGAGGAAGAAATTAAAACAGAAAGATGTGAATTAATTGGAAATCGATTTAAGAAGAGCTTGCTAAATGCAAGCTTAGGAAGCAGGCTACACTAGTCAAAAAATAATGAAGTCAGATAAAAAAATGTAATACAGAACAAATGGAAGAAAGAGAAAGTTCATGGTAATGAATACAGATCAGAAATTACAAGTTGTAGAAAATCAATAAAGAGACAGAAATCTACGGGCAGTAAAAGATAGTGAGTTTCTAAAACATATTAGGAACAAAAAAGGAATCTTGACAAGTATTGGTCCATTACTAAATGAAAATGGCTGAATTAATAATAATGCAGAAAAAGCTAAAGCTTAATAAAAATTTCTGTTCTGTATTTAGAGAAAAATCAAATGATATATTTTTATCATAAAGTGATAATATTCTTTCCATCCCAATATTCCTGGAACATGATGACCAGAAGCTACTATGATCAGACATTTTTAAATAATCAGATTCATATAACTTTCATCCAAAAGCTTTTAAACAGCTGGCTGAGGATCTTTTGGGATTGTTAACTGAAGGTTGGTTTTCATTAAGTCTTAGAACATTAAGGAATTTCTAGAAGAGTGGAAGAAAGTTAATGGTATGCAAATTTTTTTAGAAGCATAAACTAGAGTAATTATAGGCCTGCCAGCCTGACCTCTATCCCAGGCAAGGTAATGGAGAGGTTAAGATGTGATTTCATTAATAAAAACATGAAAGGGTAATCTAATTAATACAAAACAGCAAGAATTTATGGGAAACAGATCCTGTCAAACTAACCTGATATCAATTGACTTCTTATCTCATCAACAAAAGGTAAGAGAAATAATGCTGACATAATATTCAGACTTCTCTAAGGTATTTGACTTGGTACCACATGAAATTCAGATTAAAAAACAAGCTTGAATATAAAATTAACATGGCATATAGTAAATGGATTAAAATCTGACTGTTAGGTCTCAAAATGTAACCATAAATGGGAAATCATCACACCCTGGGTAAGTTTCCAGGTGGTTCCACAGGGGATCAATTCTTGGCTCTATACTATTTAATATTTTTATCAGTGACCAAGAAAACACAAAAACAGCACTGATAAAGTCTGCTGATGACACACAATTAGGGGAATGGAATGGATGGATTGCTGGTTCAGAATGATCCAGATTGCTCGGTAAACTGGCATAACCAAGCTATGTGCATTTTAATAGGACTAAATATCAACGTATACATCTAGGAACAAAATACCTAGGCCATGCTGTCAGGATGGTGGCCTCAACCTGAATAAGATTTGGGGGCCATGGAGGATAATCAGCTGCTGTGGCTAAAAGAGCTAATCCGATCCATGAATGCATCAATTGTATAATCATGAGAACAAGTAGAGGTTATATTTACCTCAGTATTTGGCACTTGTCCAACTGCTGCTGGAATACTGTGTCAAGTTCTGATTAGGGATGTGAACGGGTATCCAATTAACTTACTGGGTGATGCTTACAGAGTAATGGTTAACCCGCACCCAGGAGCGGCTCCCCTCCCAATCCCCCATCCAGGATCCTGCTTAATTGGTTAACCAGTTTACTGGGATTTTATATCCCTTGTTCTGGTGTCACAATTCAAGGATGTTGACAAATTAGAGAGAGTTCAGAGTAGAGTCATGAGAACAATTAAATGTTTAGACAACATGCCAACAAACAACCAATGCAAGGAGCTTAATCTGTTTATCTTAAAGAAAAGATTAAAGGGCAAGTTGATTGAACTCTACCAGTACCTACATGGAAAACAAATATTTGATAACTGGTTCATCAATTTAACAGATAAACATATAATACAATCTAATGGCTGGAAGCTGAAGCTAAGCAAATTCAACTGCAAGTTAGGTATACATTTTTAACAGTGAAAGTAATTAACCATTGGAACAATTTAGGAAGGTTCATGATGGATTTTCTATTATTGACAATTTTTAAATCATGATTGTGTGTTTCTCAAAGATCAGCTCTAGAAATTATTTTGGGGAAGTTCTAGGGCCAGTGTTATAGAAGGTATGAGCCTAGTTGATCACAAACTCTTCTGGTTTTAGACTTTATGAATCTTTCACCTGCATCTGTACTAAGGAAAAAGGTCAACTTTAGGTCAGATAACCTAAACCAGTGGTTTAATAAAATAAAAGTGCTATTGTGTTCATGAGAGAGATTTAGTTCTTAACATTACTAATGTACTGCTGCTGCATCTGCATCTTGACACAAGCAATTAGTATTATAAATCAAGTTACCTACAAAAATTACAAAAAGTATATACTCAAATACTGTAAAATGCTGTACTGAGCTGTAAATTAACAGGTTTTAGCAAACAGATTTACACTATTGTTTAAGAAATATGTGAAGTAGTATCAGTGGGAAACATTTAAATCAATGATTTTTTTCCCCCGTCAGTGATTTAAATCAATGCACTCTGGTTGAAACAATGGCTGCAGCCACACCTTTAAGTTGGAGGGGAAGGGACCTCTTGTCCAACCTGAATGGGTAGAGGGACTAGCCAGGAGGAAGAACAAGGCTCAGAAGATGCAGCAAAATGTTCAAAATGAGGAGTGGATCAGCATGGCGCTGGTGACTCATCCCCAGAAACCTTAAGGGCTAGTGAGTTCAAAAGGGACAAGAACATTAGGGGAAGCTTCTTTTACCCTCAAAACAAGCAAGGTAACACTGGGTTTCCTTTGAAAGATCTGAGAAATATACACGTCCCTAGCACAAACATGGTTCCAGTTATGATCCTATACTAAACTCAGCATTACTCTTCTCAAGTGAGCAAAGGCTACAAGTGAATTTCTACAAAATAATGAAACTAAAGCAAGCTACAAAGAGTTTAAAAACTACAATGCAAAAGGAGATTAACATGAGGTAACAGCATACAGTTGTTTCACAACCATATCCTAAAATTCCTCACAAAATCTGCACATGAAAAAGCAAGTTGTTGCCATAAAGTGAGCTAATATTCTGAACTCTTTGGGGCCGGGACTGTCTTTTAACTGCAAGTCTGTACACTGTCTCACACAATAGGGCCCTATCTCTGATGGGTGTCTCCTTGCACTATCCCAACACAAAATCCATAATGATAATTATATTAACAGAAACAAAAGGTGCATGCCTGGCACTTTTCATCAGAAGTATATCAACTTTCATATTAGGTGAGTGAGACTGACGTGAAGGTATACAAAGGTAGCCAGCTCAACTGACTGACCAGACTCACTCCTGTAACCAGAAACGATGTTGTAGAAGGAAAGCAGAGTAGCCCTTACACGATGCCCACCACAGTGACTTTCCTTTACAATCTACCCCTTTTAAATGGGGTTGGTAATTTTTCCTCTACATTAATCTAAAGATCTGTATGACTGCTATATTTTAGTGATAAAATAAATATTTTTCATGCAAAGGATCAATTTCCTTTATTAGATTACATTTTAGAAAGCCATGTTGAGATTAAAATCACTCTTACATTTGTATGTGCAAGAATCTTACTGTTGTGATTTATGTGTCTATAAAAGCTATATATACTATGATATACAATAAGCTCGGTATGCATGCTGAAACACTAAATTTTGTGCTGTAAAGACTGCTGATGCCTCAGGCTCTTATGGACGAGATGATACATGAAGCTGTACATGAGCAGATTACATACTAGTTTCTTAATTGACTTTAAATTACAACCAGGGTTTTGTTGAGTGTTTGTTTTTTTTAAATGCTTGGCAACCTAGTAACAAGCAAATGTATGTAACTGTGAATGTAAAAAACCCAATCAACTAGCTAAATTCACATATCTAAAAAAATACTGCTCCATTCTTTAATGTATGAATTTGCAAATCTATAGTTCATACTGTTTGAGTTATTCCATAACAAATCCTTCTCAAATGGCCACAATTAGCATATAAAAATTTGTAACTATTGACACTTGGTATATATGTTTGCTCAGGAAGGGAGCCAATCATTTACAGAATTTGAAAAATTTAGTTTCATCCTGTTTACACAGTATCCTTTCTACCTCTTGCAACATTTCACCAATTTGATACAGGTCCATATGCGTACAATTTAAAAGCAACTTCAGGTTGCCACAAGTGAATTCTGGAGTGTGCTTGTTTCATAATACTTTAATCACTTGAAAAAAAAAAAACCCTACAACTGAGATCACAACTTGATGAAGAGGTTGCTACACACGAGCAGTAATTCTTTATATAGTATCATTTTTACTGTACATCTTTAACCTGCAGTATATTTGATTAGATAAAGAGGATTTAAAAATAATTCAGAAAATTTTATTTCATAGGAACAATACTGAGTGTACCTGGATGGGAGACTGTACCAAAAAAATACCAAGAGTGGATACGAAAGGCTCCCCACACTAATTTTTACATAGACATATTTTCCATTTCCACTCCAAATTGTGTTTTCCTTGCTACTTTTCTGAAACACACTTTATCAATTTTCTTTGACCATCTTAAAATTATTTGGCACTAAACAGAAGACCAGTTATCTTCCTAGTTTCTTAAAAAAACAAGTTTCTGAAAAACTGAAGAAAAAGCAGCAAATTATAGATCTTGGCAGCAATATGACAAACTCCTATAAGTTATTGCAGGAGGTAGCCGACTTAGTCTATAAAGTGCTACCAGACCATTTGTTGTTTTTTTAAGTTTATCCTGTATAGACTAACAAAACATATGGATGGCATCATGAGCTTTCATGGGTCTGCACATCCTAAATTCTAAACTCTGGTCATCTGAAGAAGTGGGCTGTGCCCACGAAAGCTCATACCACCATCTATATGTTTTGTTAGTCTATAAAGTGCTACCAGACCATTTGTTGTTTAAGTTTATCCTATAGGTAAGTATAAATAAGTGGCTTTCTTTGAAGTTAATTTTCAAAGGGCCAAGTGGAAAACCTGCAGGAGCAGGCTGACAGTAAGTATTATCAGAGAGTAAGGAGAGAAAGCCCCATGAAGGAAACTTAACAGTTTCCCTGACATTGTTCTGACAAGGATGGGACACCCAGAACCTGAATATGCCCTGGGATCTGTTGGGGGAAGGATGAAAAGACCATCTTATGCACAAACCGCCAGGCCTTCTGTAGTGGATCTATATTCAGCTCTATATTAAGATTTCCCAAGCTCCCTGCATACCGGAGACTTTTCTACCCACCACTGTCCCTGAAACACAGAAAGAGACAGTTTGCATTTTTACGCTTCTCCCTAGAGCTAGAAAATTTTTTAACTGTCAGTAGAATTTCTCATTAATCACATGACTCCCAGAGCTGAGGTTTTAAGACCATTCCCCAACTCACCCACACATACAATACTGTGAAACTAGCAATCAAATTCCTACAGTAGGCCACACTATGCTTCTTCCATAGTCCACAACCTCCCCATGTGTAGGACATGGAGAACCACTGTAATTTAGGCAGCTATCTACAGCTAGTTGAAAGCTTCCCAGCAAAATGTTTCCTCTCAGATTATGCTAATTCAATGTATTTATTCATATCAAAATTTCAACTGAAAAATTATCAAAGAATTTCATTTCAAGGTTCAAGTGATTCATTTCAACCATCATTTTGACTCTATATTTGTTTTGTTATTTATAATATAGCAAAATGGTAAGTTGCTTCAATACAGCCAATACAATTTTTTCCAAAATTTTTATTTTGTAGGACATTTTAAACACTGAACAATTTATTCTATTAAGGATGAAAAATTTGAAAACATTGGAATTTACCACAAAACTGAAATTCTGAGTTTTGACTGGTTCTACAACATCTCTTCCTTCCAAGAAGCCAGAAGGGCTATGCACAGAACATGGATAGGATTTTGCCCATGCTATAGGACACAGCCAACTTCTATTGAAGTCAACAGAAGTGTTCCCACTGAAGTTTGTAGCAAAACATTAGGTCCCATAATTGTGTGTATGTGTGTTTAGACTATTCTAGTTTGTAGACAAATGTCTAGCTGCTGTCCACTTCACTACAAATAGGATTAATCATGTAAAACAAGCATGTCTGGTCCCAAATTTTTAAGTAATCTGGATTAGCAAACAACAGAATATTTTAACTTGTGAAAATGACATTTAATTTGCCTTTGGTAAGGTGACCTCCAAATTTATACCACCTGTAATTTCAAAAATTTTTTACTGGAAATGTATTAATTTAATTTGAATAGAAAAAAGCGTGAACAAACTGAAATCCTTCTATAAATCTTTAGAAACAACTTCTTGAGAAAAGCAAAACGTACTCTGAAAATTTAATTTCAGGGAAAGCCAATAATCTAAGCATCAATATTTTTAAAAGACATAATGGCAATGAATAAAAGATGAAGCTGGAGAAGTAGACTCCAAAATTATACAAGCCCAGTTCAACAAATTCTATTCACTCAAATTTTTAAAAAGACTCTCATAAGGTATGTTCATTTGCATTTCAATTAAACTATTTGTTCAGTATTTGTTCCTGAAAAAAAGTAAACTATAAGAATAGATATTTCTCTAGTTATTTTTATAAATAAATTTAACAATAAAATAGGTATCTTACAAGTGTTAAGTATATTGGTAAGTATAGCTGGCATTTAACTTCCAAGCTACAACTGATTTTCTTTCCAGAAGTTTTCAGCTTTGGGTAATTTAATATAATTTTCCATTTTTACAAAAAGATTTCCAAATGTATTTAATGTGTTTAGACAGTCCTCATTTTCATCCAATTGTATGTAGGGGGAAATAACTTCAAGTTCACTAGTGATACGAAGAGGGGGAAACATCTCTATACTGGTTATATTTATTCTAGTTCCCCCACCTCCTACAGGCCCAATTTGGCAATTAAACATTTTCAGAGAAATGAAACAAATAAGTGGTTAAGAATCTTGCCCAGAGATTAATTTATCTTGCATTATAGAATCCCCTAACAATGTATATGAGTAATATGAGCTAAATGCCACTTGTGGAAAGATTAGTAACTTAAGATGTATAACAATGCTAACAGTTCCAATTGAAAATGACAACAGAACCCTCTCTCCCCCCTGAATTCCAAACTTCTTGCTCAAGAGCCCACACACAGTTAGTTACATTTTGATACACTGACTGCAGAAGCACTTCAGTCTGATCAGATGGTGTTTAATTGAGCAGCAGTACACAAGTGCCTCCTCTGGGGATTTGACATATTGCCTCAAAAACTTTTTTTTCTTTTATTAGCAGCAAAGTGCTATTAAACAATTTTTAAATACATCTGTTTAGCAATTGCTATATTAAAAAATGTTCAAAGAATGATTAGTATTAATTGTTCCCAGGCTTCTCTTCAATTGGACAAGTCTCTGCATCAACTTAAACAGTTGTGTAAGTCTCAACAGAACTGAAGTCCCAATATGTGTGCAGCTGAAGTAGACAACTGATTTGCAATATTATTTAAAAAGCTGAACATATTATCCCATATCATCCATACTGGAATTTTCTATACCTTTAAGATTGACATATTAAAGTGTTCTTAATGTTTATCTAATTAAATTACCATTATTCTGAAGAGTATTTTATACCTCATGAGGTAGATTATGCTTTTTACAGTCTAAAATGCATAGAAAATTGTGGGTAGCTGACCCACCTGCAGCGGAAGAACAGGGAAAGAATCACACCCACATCTCAGAGAAACACAACTTACTACTTGCTTTTCCTGATAGTGCCCAGAGTGAAGGTCAGCTCCCACCAACATGCTCAGGAGCATGGGAGTAGCAGGAAAATGTACAACTTCCTTCCAGTTTATGTAATCCAGGCCACAGTCTAGACCTAAAGGTGTATCTTGAAGATTTAATGATGATTACATGGCAATAGTGCTAAATGCTCAAATCAGCATCAGGCCTCCATTTCATTAGGTGCGCGCACACACACACACACACACACACACACCCACCCACCCACCCCAGCATTTCTGAATTCACAATAAATTTAAGTTAATGCACTGCTGCAGATATAGTCACTTTTATTTCTTTCTATTATTTTATGAATAAGCCATTTTACAAGTGAGCAGATTAATAACTGAAATGTTGCGACATTTGTAAAATCTTTGGATTCAAAACTGCCTCGGCTCTCACTGGAGCCTTTCATTTATTTTAAAAAGTTAAGAAGTACTTGCTGAAACCTTTGGTTTATGATTTGAAATAAAATTTCAGCAGAATATGACGACTTCATAAATACAGATACTAGCTTTTAATTCTTACTCTAAAAAAAAAAGTTTGCCTTTTCTAGTGCTGTAACATTTTTTCCCTGCAAGCAATAAACCCAGTATTCTAAAAGATCAAAACTATTTGAGACACACATGTAGTGGACAGGCTCCATCAATGTTTGCTTGTGGGGTGATGTTAGGATTGCCAACTTTCTATTTTCTAAAAATTGGACACTAAAGCAGGAGCACCTAAACTCCGCCCTTCCACCTTCCCCAAAATCTGCCTCTTCCCAGAGGCCCTGCCCTCTTCTCACTCCATCCCACCCCTCCCCAGTTGTTTACTAATCTCCCCTTTCCTCCTTTCTCATTGATCCATCCTCTTGACCTCCCTCTTGCCACCAGCTTGCCTCACTCTGCTCTGGGGCTGGAAGAGGAACTGGAGCCCCTGCCACTGAGCCTGCCCACCTACAAGATGCAAGTGGTCTCAACTGAGCAGGGGCTGGCACAGGAAAATGGCCTGGCTCCTCCTCACCCCCACCTCGTCTCCCCTCAGTAAACGGACTTTTGGTGTCTGGTGAGTACATCTGAACAAACAGTGTACAGTTTCCCTATTCTCATATGTACTGTAAAATTAAGAGAAAAAACACTTTTTATTTTTAAAGAGCAATAATAGCCTCTAAAATGAAATTACCTCAAACTACTGCAGGTCCCATACAAATGAACAGTACCATCTTCCAGATGGGAAGTACCACACTGAACTGAGAGTCAGTGATGAATGCTCAGAAGTTATAATATATTACATCAACTAATGACAAAAATTCAATATAGTAGATTCCATCTCAATACGCAACTGCAATTCCACATCTTGTCTTTAGTTTTTTCCCCTCTGCCACTTCTTTTTCAACAGCTAAATGCTATTTGTATTCTCTTGGACCCTTCAGTTCATATATTGCTCCTAATTTTTTGAGTGAGTGAGTGAGAGAGAGAGTGAGAGAGAGAATATCAAAGTGTCCATTAGAACTATTTCTTAGAAAGGGTATTTCAAGTTAAGACCCTCTAGTAATTGAAGTCCTGGAGCACTTGGGGAGTGAAAGGATAGAGGAGAGATGGAGTTTGACTGTTTAAATCCCACTAAATTAAATCAGAATTAGGCCACTAACCTAGTTAGATTCCTTCTAGCAGTATTCAGGCAAACTGGGATTTTCAAAGATTCCAGTAGGAGGTGGGATTTTTACAATTAATACCTGAATTTATTGCATATGTACAGTGGTTTAAAACATGATAATCAGCAGCATGAAAAAGAACAGTTTCCCCCAAGAAACCACTATCCTAATTCGTCTCTTCCCCTTACTCTTCACAACGAACCTGTGCACTCTGCAACATGCAGTTAATATAATAAATTGGATTCACAACATATTATGTTGCAGTTCTCTGCAAACAGAATTATTTCAATAAGATTTTGGCTTGTTTTCCATATCATCATCTTAACTGGTTATTTTTAGATTGTATTCATAAAAAGTGATAGCCAAGTCCTGAAATTAGGTAATACAGAAATTCTCCATTATTTTTAATTTGTACCTAGATTTACAAACCTTTGGGTTCCTCATAAAATACACACCAAGAAACTTTAGTAACTCGGGGATTGCCAAAACTAATATACCAAGCCACACAAAAAAACAAAACAAAACAAAAAAAACACCCCACAAAACTGATACTGTCGTTCAGTGGCTCTCAACCTTCCAGATTACGGTTTCCTTTTCTGGATTCTGATTTCTCTTGCTTACTCCCTAAGTTTCACCACACTTAAAAACTACTTATTACAAAGATCAGACAAAAATACAAATATCAGGGCATAAAAGTGAAATACATTGTGAAATAAGTAGTAGCATTAACAATTCTGTGCTGGTGTAGTGGTATGTGTAATTTTAACAGGGATTGCAATACGCATTGTAATTTTTTTCCTTTAGTAATATCAATAAAATTATGTTGTGCGGTCTCACACACATGCACACAATGTCATATAATTAATGTCATTTAACGTCTTGTGTACCTTCCTTTACACTTGTAAGGCCTAGCCTGCAATTAAGTATATAGTCAATTAAATGAACTGAACAATACAGAATGCATACACTGCCTTTTTTACCTAATATAAATTTGAGAGATAGAGGCAGTTAACCCAGCTAAGAGTAATTTCTGATTACTCAGAATATTTGAGAGTAAAAATTATAACCTCTAGTTAATAAAAAATTAAGCAAGGAGGTATGTATCGTCTACTTAGGAATTTAATTTTATTTAACAGTAACAGGAATAGTAAGTTAAACAGACTAATGATGACAGCTTGATTTATGAATTTTGACTTTAAAAAAAAAAAACTAGGATTATATTACATAAAAGAGGAATTCTAAACTAGTCAGATCTTGCTCATATTTTCAAGTTGAGCAGCATTCAGATCAGCCAGGTAGACTTTTCAAAAGCCAACAATATTATAAAAAATATTAAAACTGTTGTACTAAACAAAACCAACCATTTGTTAAAAAAAATTGTTTTCAAGTTTACACCTTACAAAAGTTGCACCTGAAGTATTTTTTTCTATTCACACAAGCATACTCTTCTTCTACTCTGACTTAATGAATAAGTTAAATTTAGGAAAGCATTATTGTCAGCTGCAAGTGTAAAATGTTGTGCCTATCAAAATTCAGAACCTATGATCCTCAATCAATCTTTCCTCAAACAGAAAATGTACATATTTATTTCTATGGAAAGAGCTATTTGCAAAATTAGAGTATTCCCATGCAGGTAGGTATGTGCCAGACACGGTTGCCAAATACTACTTTTAGTAATCACGATTTTTTTATTTGCATATTGATTAGAACTGGTCAGAAAATTTTTACTGAAAAGTGAAACATTCATTATTGGCCTTTTTTTTTTTTTAAATACTGACATGCTGCTTATGCTCATTGTCAATCGCTCTTTGAAATGCCCAAACAAAAGACATCTATTTGAGATACAGATTCCCCCTTTAAAATGAATATATCTTAGCAAACAAAAGAGAACACAATGGTGTTTACAACACAGAAATCTGCACTCAATAGAGAAGAAAGAATTAAATGGAAGTTTTATTTATTTATTTAAAAGTTGGAGAATGGACTGCTCTGATATGCTTTAGATCAGTGGTCCCCAACACGGTGCCCGTGGGCGCCATGGCACCCGCTGGGGCATTTACGTGCGCCCGCGGAATGATCTGGGACGGCCCCGCCCCCGGGCACGTGCGCGGCCGCGGCCCCGCCCCCAGGCGCCCGGCACATGCGCAGCCCCGCCCCCGGCAGCCCCAAAAGGTTGGGGACCATTACTTTAGATGATGTCCTTGAAAACTGTCTGGGTAAAGTTTATGAAGATAAATACAGTGAAACCTTTGTTATCCAGCACTCTGTTAACCAGAAAATTTTATTAACTGGCATTGCCCCCAGCCACAATATTGTCATATCTTCAGGCGCACAGGCCTGGCTTGGTTTACTATGATTGGCTTAATTTTTTATTTAAGAAGCACGAATCATCTTTAACTCAAAATAGAAATGTGAGACCAACTGCCTCGCACTACAAAACTACCAATATCAAAAACCTGAGTTTTACTATTATTGTATATTGTTTTTTCCTAGGTTGATGGGACCCTCAGACAACCGGAATTTTTAGATAATCCAGAACGCCTTAATCCCCAAGCGTGCCGAATAACACAGGTTTTATTGTAGTTACTATCCATAATGTTCTTGTACCTTTCCTGAACAGAAGACTTCCATTTTTAAGAGACCAACTTTCCTCAGTACCATATTCTTGTGTCAAGGAAGTTCCACTCAGGTCAGAGAACTTTCTAGCTATAAGCAACTATTGAATTTGGCTGTTCTCTTCACAGTGCTACTATGAAGCTGGGGTTAAAAACAAAACAAAAAAACAACACAAAACAAAAACAACAATTATTTCTATTCTAGTAGTTCCCTAGACCCAAACCAAGACTGGGGCTAAACTGTATAAGCAGAGGACAGCCCTTGCCCCAAAGAAGGTATAATCTTAAAGATAAAGGCAACAGATAATCATTTATTCTCAATTTTCTCTTTGTAGAACAGACTCGCTTCCCATACCTCCAACCTGCCTGTCAAACATCTCTTAAAGTCCTTGGTCTTCCCAAGCACTCCTCTTCCTTTCTCACAACCTCCCCATAAGTTACATACCCAGCCACATCCCATTAAACACAAAATACAAAGCAAAAACACACCCAAATAAGGTGGCTCTTGTAAGGTTCCCCTTTGAAGAGAGATTTCTATGCCAATCTCAGGGGCGGAGACAATTGGCCTACATGGCTTGGCCTGCTCCCTGGTGTCTTAGATATTCCAGTTCCTGACAGCATCCCTTCCCTGCAGCAGGGGACAAGAGGATGTCAAGCCCCACCACACTCTTTAGGTGAAAAAGGAGTTTTCGCTCCTTGTACAGGTTCGAACTTTGTATGCATCTGTTGCTAATCAAGCTCCACCAGCACTGAGTAAAAAAAATATTCATATTAACATCAGACAACACCCACATTCAGTACACAGCCGCATTTTAAAGTGGTCTGAACTGCAGATGTGGTCCGAGACTTTTCTCTTGCTGTACTTCACCTACACAGCTTCAAAAAAATATAATTAGGGTAGCTAGCTTGCCAACAATCTGCTTTAATAATCACATCTCATTTTACAACTTAAACCTCTCATTTTTCTGTCTTAAGAACTTATCACAATAGCAAAACTAAAATATGAGGAAGGAAAAATGTAAACAATGCATTCCTAAGAGCAAGCCCCAAAAGGCTTCCATTAGGATGATACCACAGGTTTAACACCAAGCTTTTTTCCACAATGGAGGGAGGAAAATAAACTTTCTGATAAGTAGGCTACAGTTTTAATCCACGATGCAGATGCATCAAAGTAACAGTGGTAATTAATTGTAGAAGCATTGTCCCCAAATCTTCCACCATTGCCAATGCAAATCAATCCTTTAATTCTTTGTGCTAGCTATTTGCATGGCAAGTGAGAGGATGGGGTGAAGGAAGTAGTTTCTGCAGTCACTACCTACCCCCGTACCCAGCGTGAGAAAAGGGGCAATTCTTCAGCTCTGCCCCCAATCCACCAGGCAGCAAAGCTGCAACAGCACACTGGCAAATACATTCTGTGCCAAGTAGAGGTGCCGGTGAAAAGAGTCTGTCTCCCATAGAGCAAGAGGAAATATGGAGGCAGATTCTGACTTGAGTCACAACAATCCACTTAGCCCCAGCCCTGTTCGCACCAGCTCTCATTGTCCATACACAGGACTTACTACAAACCACCATTTAGCAATGAGAGCTGGTACGAATGTCTCTTCAAACAATGGAACCCCCAATTTTAAATACAGGCATTTCCAAGGAAACTGCCTTTGATATTTAGTTGTTCAGTATACTGTTGCCTTGATATTGCCCCCAGCCAAACAGCATAACAGACTGTCCCAATGGAAAAACTACATTGAAAAAGTAATTCCTCTACACAGGTTAGAGAACCTGAAATTATGACCTCAAAACAGGAAGTGAAGGACCAGGTACAAACAGCCCAAGTAACAGTTCAGACACTCCAGTTGGCAATGTGGAATTAGATTAGTGCATCTCACATGGAATGCTCATGAGTAATAGCTGTAACAACGACTACGGTCCCTGCTGACATCGACCTGATTTGAATGGCTGATGAACGTAAAGTGCTCTATATTCTACTACTAGTCTTTTAAGCTAGCCATTATCTCATGCTTTTTATTTTCTATACCATTTATTACTTTTCTGGAAATTGTCTCACATACCCTTTAACTTTATCTAAGACAATATTGAAATAAAGGCAACAATCCAGGGTTTGATCAACCAAAGCCCTCTGACTGATCCTAAGAAACGGTACCTCTAGCCCTCTAGCCTAGAGGAAAGGCTGCATGACACCATGGTCCTTTAGAAGAGGAGGGGTACAAAAGCAGGAACAAAAAGGAAAACATTTCCCAGGAAAATACTAACATTTCTGCAACTTTCATAAACTAAAGACTCTTTCAAGTAAGCACTTGAGAGGAATTTTAAAACCTTGGCTTTGCTGAAGCCTCTATAATACATTCTACAATGTTGGTTAGCCCAGGTAGAAAGAATAATCCACTTGATTTCCTATAGTTTTGAACAACGCTGGTCTAAAGTAGTACACTGAGGAGCCCTTACATTACAATGTAATCTGTCCAATTGTGGAAAGGTTTACAACAATGCATTTTAAGCATTGCAATGTTTTTCACAAAAGGCCTACTTGCGCACTGCAAGAAAAGCAGGGTCATGTCTGGAAGAAAACCACATCTTAGCCACATTCAGAAGAGGATTTAATGATTAAAAGTAGACAGCTGTCCTCACACTTTTGTAGCTAATTTTTCCAATGTGGGACTGTCTCTGCAACAGAATCAGAGGATTCAATGTGAGGAGGTATGTGGACATACCTGTACCTCAAAAAGGGAGGAACGTTTTAGGAGAGAGAGGCGCAATAGAGAGGTCAACTTAATTTGATTTTTGCTTGTTTGTTAAAATCAGCTAGGTTTTAAACTTAAAAAACTTCTGTAAGAACCAAAGTCAGATGTGAAAGTGTTGGGAAGAACTAAACATTGGCTTTGATTGACACAGACAGACAGAAAGCACAAGGAAAAAACTGAAGTAAAACATATTAAACACGCACACACACAAAAGACTTATTATGGTAATTATGCAATGTGGATATTTTCTTATAATTCGAAAGCCATTCAGCAACATTTCTGCTTTTGCCCTCCCAAATGCTAATTTTAGTCTGTACTGTAGATTAACTAAATTATTTAGTAATTAACCAAATTTACATGTGTGTTTCCGAACATACAAGAAACTACAGGACACAATCATACCTTGTCTTGGTTTTCCTTATTCTTGTAACACAAATTTCCAATCAAACGAATGAGGTGTGATTTAAAACCGACAGCTGGATGTGAAATTTCTGCCTCCCCGGTCACAGAATGTGCGGCAGTGAAGATATTTGTAGTCTGTTTCCCAGCCAGATGAGTTAGCCGCAAAGTATCTACATAAGGAAGCAAATAGCCATTTTAATAAATTACCATATTAGGAATGAGGAGTCCTGCAGCACCTTATAGACTAACAGATTTATTGGAGCATAAGCTTTCGTGGACAAAGACCCACTTCTTTGCCCACGAAAGCTTATGCTCCAATAAATCTGTTAGTCTATAAGGTGCCGCAGGATTCCTTGTTGCTTTTGCAGATCCAGACTAACATGGCTACCCCTCTGATACACATTAGGAATATCACTGTTTTTGATTGAGTGGTGCTATTTATTTTCATATACAATTTAGATTTTTGGAGAATGGTGAAAGAACATCAGTTTCCCAATTTTGTTTGTTTGCTTTTAATTTTTGGATTAGGGTTCGGTTAAAACAGGGCTGAAGCGTCACTCACTTACTCAATTTTATAATTCAGTCAGAGTCATAATGCGGAGTCCAATTTTCCACAAAGGCATCATCAGAGCCATCAGTGGCTGATGATTCAGCACTTTTATTGTTGCTATCCCTTCCTAGTGCTCAGTTTACAACTCTTTCAAAGCCGAAATTTTTCTGAAACATTGAGGCTTTGACTCAAACTACTGAAAACAAAAACAATAAATTCTGAAGTTAACATTGTTATTTTTGGGCTAAGAAACAAATTTTTACAGAGAACATAATCTATTGCTGTAATTATACTGGCTAGCAATGCCTGAAAAATATAAAGAACCACACATGGTTGCAATGTTCTAGTCTGTACCTATGTTTAATTAATGACATGTAAGCAGAAAGATCAGGCTGAAAGCAGCTACAGGTTGAATCTCTCTAGTCCGGCAACATCTGTGGTCCAGCATGATTTTATAGTTTGTGGAATATCCACTTATGACTATCGACAACTTTCCCGTGGATCCATAAAGTTTGTTCACAGCCACGAGTCCAAGCTGTCAGTGTTCTGTGCTGTTGCTTAGCTCTAATTTATCTCTAAATGTCTTTTAAGAGCCCATTAAACAGCCAAAGTGTTAGTAATGCTGCTACACAATATCGACATCCCATTGTTCGACAAATTCACTGGTTCAGCAGCGGTCAGGTGCCAGACTAGAGGGGCTTAACCTCTATTAAAACAAAGTATTGGTATACTAACAGATGATACTGCTGTATTGATCTCCAACCCTTCTGTGCAGTTAAGCATCTGTTAAGTACAAATGTGTATTTTGTGATTCTTCAAGATATACATCCCTTACTCAATGGAACTAGCAAATTATGTATTTAAATTTAATCAGAAAGGTCAGCTGTCACTAAGTTTAGGAACAGCACAGGAGCAATCCCAAAGGACATTTAGAATACCTTAGTATATTACTTTTATAGGGAAGCTTGTTTCAAACTAAGCTTTAAAATAACAATTTGATTAATGAGAACTTTTACTGTATTCTTTATTTTGGCTTTTAAGTACTGAGTAAGTGACAGATGGAAAATTACTATTTTATTTTTGGAGGAATTCATTACACATATAATCAGACATTGGAAGAAAATTAAGTAGTTGTCCTTTATAAACTCATGCCATACAAATAGTGCTCTTGAGAAATGGATAAAGGTTCTGTTGGGGAAACAGAGATAACTGCAGTTTGAGTAAGAAGAGCAGAAGACATTTCAGAGACAAAACAAACATCTGAAAATGTAGATTAATAATTCACTGCTCTTTTATTTATTTTATTAAAATGTCAATCATGATTACCACTAATTGTGAAAAACTCATTGTCATATACAGTGCAATGCAGTTTTGAAAACAACCAGTAGTTGGAAAGCTGTAGCATTTTTATTAACAACTCACCCACAGCTGTCTCAAGCAAACCAGGACAAGTTTGTAGATGTTCCAGTTGTTCATTATTTGAAGTCATTTCACAAAGAACATCAAGAAGTCGAATTGTAACTATTGCTTCCTGTAAAACAAAGGCAACATGAACATGAAATATATTGTTCAAAAACATGAATTTAGGATCAGAGAAGTATGAATTATCAGAAACATACGGCACCATGTCCATTCACTAGTTTTCCACTGCTTTCCCTGGAAACTGTTAAAAATTACATTTTCATTATAAATATATATGAACAAATGCTTCTTCCCAATAACCACAATTAATATATTAAAATACAATAATTTCCTCTCTACAGACTATTGTCAAACACAGTATTGCAGTTTCCATGGAAATCAAAGAGAAAGCAAAACGAAGCCATAAGAGACAAAGTTTTTATTAAAAACACAGTATCTTCCAACAGTAGAAATACAGAAAATTATAAGTTGAGAAAATCACTTCTGTATAAATGTTTTTTCTTTGAGTTTACCCAATGTGAGTGTCCCACTTTAAAGACACAAATATGCCCTGCAAGACACCAATTTGTTATCCGCAAAAATCCTGTATAATTGTGTGGTTGAATGAACTCTGGTTGCGAGAATTTACATTATTCTTGGGTAAACAAGCATTTGGGACTATAGATGCAGTATTCTGGAAAGACAGTCTTATTTGCATATTATTTATTGAGCCGGAGAACTATTTCTTGGTACAGACTCTCACTACTTAGGTGGATTGTGTGGCACTTAGAATTACAAAGTCATCACTCACAAAAACAAAAAAATACCCAGACTGCCATGCAATGCTTAAGGAATAGACTATGACTTTAGTCATACGCCTATGTAAAGGGCAATGCATAAGCTACAAACACTTCAGAGGTAGCTGCTTGGAGACAGAATGACAGACAAATCTCTGAGTTACAATTACTTCCACCTTACTCTGGGCAGGATGTAATTTCCTGCTGGCCTAAACCAGTAGCAAAATATAACCGATTTTATGATACCATGTTTGCAGTGTTGCTAAAATTGTGTTAGTCCCAGGATATTAGAGAGGCCAGGTGAGTGAGGAAATATCTTTAATTGGACCAACTTTTGTCGATGAGCAAGTCAAGCTTTCCATCTCTATGCAAATTCAAATGCTTGTCTCTGTCACAAAAAGATATTCCGTCACCTACCTTTACTCTCTATGCTATCTTGATGGTGCTTTCCCCACTCCTGTCAGTCAACATGCACACAGCACTTGCATATGTCTGCCTGCCAGATTCAAGATCCAGTTAGCTCACGTAGAAATGAAAGGGAAAATTATTCCCCATTAGTTCCTTTTATTGTCATGTAGTCATGTCCCGCTATATGTCACCTACCATGTACTATTTCATCCTATGGCTCAGGCCGCCAATTGCTACAGCAAGGCCTGGTAGGAGGAACATGTCATTTTTATACAAGATTAACATTTACCTTTGCTAACATTTATCGTCGCAACCCCTCCCAGCTTGGTATCAAGTTTGCAGATGATACCAGGCTGGGAGGGGTTGTGACTAATCTGGAGGATAGGGTAATAATTCAAAATGACCTGGACAAATTGGAGAAATGGTCTGAGGTAAATAGGATGAAGTTTAATAAAGACAAATGCAAAGTGCTCCACTTAGGAAGGAACAATCAGTTTCACACATACAGAATGGGAAGCGACTGTCTGGGAAGGAGTACGGCAGAAAGGGATCTAGGGGTTATAGTGGACCACAAGTTGAATATGAGTCAGCAGTGTGATGCTGTTGCAAAGAAAGCAAACATGATTCTGGGATGCATTAACAGGTGTGTTGTGAGCAAGACAGAGAAGTCATTCTTCCGCTCTACTCTGCGCTGGTTAGGCCTCAGTTGGAGTATTGTGTCCAGTTCTGGGCACCGCATTTCAAGAAGGATGTGGAGAAATTGGAGAGGGTCCAGAGAAGAGCAACAAGAATGATTAAAGGTCTAGAGAACATGACTTATGAGGGAAGACTGAAGGATTGGGTTTGTTTAGTTTAGAAAAGAGAAGATTGAGGGGGGACATGATAGCAGTTTTTAGATATCTAAAAGGGTGTCATAAGGAGGAGGGAGAAAACTTGTTTATCTTGGCCTCTGAGGATAGAGCAAGAAGCAATGGGCTTGAACAAGAAGCAATGGGCTTAAACTGCAGCAAGGGAGGTTTAGGTTGAACATTAGGAAAAAGTTCCTAACTGTCAGGGTAGTCAGAAACTGGAATAAATTGCCCAGGGAGGTCGTGGAATCTCCATCTCTGGAGATATTTAAGAGTAGGTTAGATAAATGTCTAGACAGTATTTGGTCCTGCGATGAGGGCAGGGGACTAGACTCGATGACCTCTCGAGGTCCCTTCCAGTCCTAGTATTCTATGATTCTATCATCTGTAGAAAGAACACTTTATATAGAAGTAAACCCTTCAGCTCGAAAACACTCCATCCTCCCAGACAAGACCAATAAAACAAAACTGTGGCATTTGTAGTGCAACTTATTTTGGAGATCAGACTAGCCAAAATGAATTGTGAATGTTTTGAAAAAATTGGAACAGAAAAAGGTTGGTAAATAAATTAGCTGTACTGAATTTGAGTAAGTTTCCCAACAGAGAAAAATCCTCTCTAGCCATGAATAAAGTAAGTCATACAAATTTGAGGGAAATTCCTATTAAGGAGATATGTTAGCTAGAAGCTGATGGAAGTGTGAAAGGGCTAAAAAACAGGCTTATCAACTACATAAAATAATTAATGTTAGCTATGGAGCAGCTGCATAATGTCAACTTCTAATTGGCTTGGGATCAATCGTATGTTGTCTGTGGAAGATGACATCATCTAAAGAAAAATACTTAGATTCTTTGCAGGCACAATCCCATTACTTGCAAAATCATACAACCCTATTCTTCACTATTCTTGCCAATCCTTTTCTTTTATTCAGTTATTGGCAACTTAAATTCCAGGACAGTAAATTATCTATATGTCTCCAAAAATAATGGGTTTAGTACACTGATAGTGATTTTTGTGTTTATATGCAAGGAGGACTGATTTGTACTGCAAGATAGAGACAATCCATCATAGCAGATTGCCCTCTCACCTTAAATATGAGCAGACTAAAAGGAAGTGGTTTTTGGTTTTTTTAAAAGAACTGAAAACATAGAATACTTGGAAAACTACCAAATTGGACAAAGAAGTTGATGGAAATCTCTTCTCAGTATGCTTTCCTTCAATTTAATTTCAAGTTCCCATCTTTTCTGGTAGTACTCAATTAAGTTATTTCTCTTCTCTAAAAGTAGTCCAACTTCATAAATTCTTCTCGGATAAACTGGAAAGGAATGCTGTACAATACCTTTCTCCCATTCTCAGTTTTGCTATCCACTCAAAACCCTCTTCTCTCAGAGGGATATCTGAGAGCATTATAAACAAGGTTACCCACATATCACACAAAACGCTTAAAATATCTTTAATTCTTGTACACTACAAATATGCTAACATGTTTCAGACAGCTAAAATGCAGTTTAATAGTAATGTAAAAATGCATGATTTTTTCATTTGCATTTTAACTAGACTCATCACAGAAGCTTGTTCCTAAAGACTGTTTAAAACAATGCTACTACAAACTGCTTTAATTTTAATAGTTACAAGGTACTTTTTATTCCAACTACACTATTATATTGGAAAACAAAATTTTGACACAGTATGGTGCTCCTCCTGCTGGAAAGAAGTGGGTTATGACTTGTAAAAAAAAGTTTGCCATTTCCAAGTTTAGATCTTAAGTCTTTTTTAAACAGGCTTCTTCCTTTTCTGTGAGTAGAAGTAACTGAAGTTAGCAAGTTAAAGATAACTGTACCATGAGATGTCATATACATGAGAACTCAAGAAAGTAGCAACAGTTAAAGTGTTTTGTTAAATGTAGGCTTGGTAAGCATTCCCCCCCACTCTTCACAGGATAAAAGGTTTTTCAGGTTTTTTTTTTTAATGCAAAAGCACTAAAAAGCTAGCTGAAGGTCAGAGACACCCAGATTGAGGGCAATACCAATTGGCATTCCATAGACAAGGTGAGAAAATGTAAGACAGAAGTAGTATTGATTCTCCCTGTAATAGGTATATTTTATATTAATTACCTATTACTGTCATGGAGTATTACAGCCATGATGGTTATTCATGTCTGTACTTCTGGAGATGGGTCAGAGTTATGCCTTCACACTTGGAAAGCTGAAAGTGAAATCCTCCACTAACCAATACAGAAAAACTAGATTAGCAGAGATTCCTACTTCAAGACAGCAAAGGCCTTCTTAGCATACACTGTGGGGCATGACAATGCTGAAGAGACTCTCTTGTACACTCCACCCTCCTTGGCACAAGAAGGAAAAAAAAACACTACTCAAAAGCTAAATTTTAAATCACAATATGAAAGATTATCTATATAAATTAGCCAACTGCATTTTTAAAATTCACTAATTTTTAAATGTCTACATTTTATACTTATCCTATTTCATTTGTAATTAAATTATCTTATTATCTCATTTGTAATTAATTTGTAATTATCTTATTATTTCATTTGTAATTAAATTATCTTATTATAATTATCTTTAATTATCTTATTTAATCTGTATATAGTTCAGACATTTTTGTCAAACAGGATAACAAGATTACAGCTCCATCTATTTTTGTTTCAAACCAATTTAAAACTAGTCAAAAATGCTATTTTTGTTCAGCAAATTTATTTTGGCTTCCAGGGTCACTATTTTGACTAAGACTATTTGACTGAAATAAAATTCACAATCAAAAAATAAATAGGCACAGACCTTAGTAAAACTAGAACAAAGACTTCCAACTAAAACTAAAAATGACCAAAAAGTAACAATTTTCCACTAATGCAGCTCATAATGTTGAGTAAAACATTGTCTGGAAGCACTGATTTTTTTTAGTCAACATCACATAGGAGTGAAAGGTCTTCTGAGGAATTTCATCCCATCTCTCAGTAGAGGCAATCCTCACTGTGCAGCAGCATGTTGAGACTGAAGAAAACTGAAAATCTTGTGATCTCTACTGCTGTTTAATCATCCAAAGGAAGTTTGAGAATACAAAGAAAATTAGTGTTATATACCTGAACCAACACATACTAGCCACTTCACATTCTAACAGTGCTCCTGAAGTCTTACCTCATCTTCAGTCTTTGTAGTGGAAGTTAATTTGAGTACATCATGACATTTCTCCTGGAAACAGCTTGCAAAAAAGTCTGCATCTTTCAAGAGTACAGCCATTTCATCATTGGTCATTGAATTTTTCTCACTTATTTTGGCCATTATCAGTTCTAGCAAAGTAATCCTGAAATTAAAATGAATAAACGAATACATCATCTTGTTAACTAAATTTACAAAGCCAACTAAAACTAAGAGTAAATGAAAAGTTAAAAACTTTATCTAGTAAATTCACCTCTGGTACTATCACATCTGATCTGCAAAATGCAAAGGCGCTTTAGACAGCAATTAACTTTCACCACAAGTTCTGGTTAATTTTTGCACACCATTCAACTAAGACAGTCTAGGCAGAAAGAGCTAGTCAAACCAACTTTCGGCTTTTGTGCTTGACAATGCTCCTGTTATTGCGCATCCCACAGAATGATTAGAGAGGATGGGGAGAAGAACATAAAAATAACTTTAAAGGGAGATTTTAAACAGAAAAGTCTTTAATTCAACCAAATACACACACATATGCAACCTAAACTACTTGACAGCACCCCTTTAAGTGTGCCGGCCACTTGACTTCTACTTAATTTTGTGTATATAAATATACTAATTCTTTCCTTCCTGACAGAAAACTACAAATAAAAATTTGTGTTGAGCGGGGAAGTTTAGGGTCTTGGGAAAAACCCAAAAATCTAGGGAAAATATGCCATTATCGAATGTAGCTATAATAAAATAGCCACTAGATCAACTGCAGAAATTCTCCAGCCCACATTAACCATTAAAAGTCCTATTCAAAATTATGGAATTTTGTGAACTAGCAAGTAAGTGAACAAAAGAAGTCTGTTTGTTCCAAAGTATACTTTGGTCACTTACCCTGATAATTATAGTTTAATTTTATTTCTGATATATCAATTCACAATGCAAACCTCATACACAAAAATGGGGCTTTACACATAAAAGTCTTCATAATATGACACCTCACTTCAGCACTCCTGATTAAACTTCTGCTGAGGAGAGAGTGGGGATTAGTAAGGTTCTACTGTCATTCTCTCATCTTGAAAGAATTTTCTTTATTGAACACACTCAAGAGCAGGCTTAGAGTTTTCTTTGAATGAAATATTTGCAATTCAGATGTAGGGACTGACATTTCAAATTAAATTTGCATTTGAACTACTCCACCAGTTTAATTTGCCAAGTGAGTTGTCACAATGAGTGGAAAAGAGATTTTTTTTCATATGGAAAAGAATGGTCACAACTTTATTAAACCCAAAAAAATGACTAAGGTAAAAGGCAGGAAGTTCTTCCCGAATGAAACCCAGTATCTCACAAATACAGTGAAGCTGATTTTAAGCAACTCAGGGTCCTGTGAAAATCCTTTTAATTAATGTGATAGGAAATTATACTCAGTACATTGGGGATAAAATGGAGTCATCACAAGATAAGAGGTTTTTACATAAGGATCACTTAAGATTTTACTATAAACCCGATGAGGCCCCATCACAGGATAGGTGTGCCACTTAAGGCTAGGTAAAGGAACACATTCCCACCAAATTCCTCCATCCATAACAAACTATCTCCAAATCTGTGGGAATAACTATTCTATTTTCTGGGACATGGCAACTTCATGCAATGGCTACCATAGAGTTAGCACTATATTACATTGATTGTTGCTGCTTTCTACAGTTTGTCAATAAACAATACCGATAAAAATGAGAGCCACCACCACCGTTAAATCTGAAATACAGCTATTTCTAGGTTTTACTCAGAGTGAAAATTATGTAATATATGCTATGCATGTGGTCAGATCATAATAGTTCCCATAAACTGTCCCAGAAAAATCTATGAATATGCATATGCTTGAGGGTTATTAAATTCCGTAACCTCCTCAGTCTAAAATCTGGTCATTTTTCCAATAAATGTCAATTGTACTTTGAAAGACAATATGAAAAAACAGCATTCTAAAGCTCTATGAAAGTAAACTAAAGATATTTGGCACAGAAAATATCAAGAGAAGATCAGCTAACATGGCAACATGGTAATATCTTTTATTGGATCAACTATGTCTGGTAAAAGAAGCTTTTAAGCTTTCACAGAGCTGTTCTTCAGGTATGGGGAAACTACTCCAAGTGCTACTGCTAAATACAAGGTAGAATAGATTATTAAGCATAAGGAATTAACATACTGCAAAAAAGAATTTCAAGGTGAAATGGGCAGTTAACACTTCTGCAGGCATAGGACAAAGATTGGTCAGTAGTACATACATCTAGTATGTTTGATTCCATGATTTTTATTATCTAACAAAAATACGAACTAAGCTTGCAGGCCCATCTTTTGAAAGTATTGCACAGGTTTCCTTTGAAGACAAGGACTAAGGGTACATCTACACTGTGTGCTAAAGTCGAGTTAAGCTACGCAACTTCAGCTACATTAATTGCATAGCTGAAATCAAAGTAACTTAACTTGACATTTTGTGCTATCTACACAGCAGGAAGTCAAAGGAACCCTTACCCCTCATCTTCTGTCCTAAACTTACCCCTTTCTCCTCATCTTCTGTCCTAAACCTCCTCCTGTATTTTTGCTCTTTCCTTTGTAGTTTTCAACCCATCCCATTCTCCCCCTTTCTCCAGATTTTCAGAGTTCTCTGTCCAGTTTTTAAATCATACTGCCCAGGACACTGCCATCTTCCCTGAGGGCAGTCTGACAAAAGTTCCATGGAAAACAATGACGAGATGAGCATCTTGCACCTGCAAAAGCAATAGTTGGTGGCAGTCAACCTAATGCAGGCACTCTTTTGGCTTCCGTCCCACTGATGATAATGTGAGGGATAGTTGCAACTTTGAAGAAGGGCAAAAATATGCAAGGAAAAGAGAACAGGACTATGAGACAAAAGCTCTCTTCTAATGAAACCATCTTCCTGTTTATATTCTCAAGAGCTGACAATTCTAACCTTAAGTAAACTTTAGGCTTTATCCCTTGTAAAAAATTTGAACCCTTACAAATGCAAAATACTTCTTTTGTTTTTTCAAGACTGAAGTTTTCAAATGTACAATGAAGATCTTAAGTTAAATAATCATAAGCAAATACACATCGATAATTTTCAGCATCAGCTGAACAGACTGAAGCAAACACACCATTCAGAGCAAATCCATTCTATCAGATTTCCTTTTAATTGTGCTATGAACAGCTGAGTACATTTCAAATGTAATCCTGAAGTGCAGCAGGGTGCGGTGCTCTTATGAAATCAAGGCACAAGCATGAAATTTTGTCTTTAATTTTTTTTTTTCTTTACTGAGTAATGGCGCCAACCTGGATTCTGCAACCCTACATAAATCACTGCCAGTTGTGGCTAAGTTGTAATGTTAACCAACCAATTTAAAACCATTACTGACATAGAAACATGTATTTAGAGATGATGTGCCAGCTACGAAACCACACAGTTTTTCAATCATGTGAACAGGATACTGTATATGGAATGCTAAATACTAAAAGCCACAATGGTTTTTGGGGTTACCTTTCTTGATTGCTCAGTTTGGCATACATGACTTTTACCAGTTCTGGACATTGCAGCAAATGGTCTGTAAAAATCAAGAACCTAAAGAACAGGAGAAAAATGTGTTATTGGTTTTACAGCAAAAAAATACAGTTATTTCACATTTACTCTATGGTTCACTTATACTACTCTTTTGGATGTTTGTAATTTTAATTGGTTCATGGCTCCTTTCACAATAATAGTTTTATCTGCTAAAAGATACATCTAGAGAACACTTCCTTGACTGAATACAGACCAGTGTGCATCAAACTCAGATATATTCAAGCAATTGAAGGAAAGCTGGACAAGTCTTATTCCAGTTATAGGAAGGGGGGGGGGGGGGGAGAAAAAAAAAAACACTTCCCGTAGTTCAAAGTAATAAAATGTCAATCCAAGTCATTATAGACTTCAGCAAAAAGCCAACATTGAAAATTGTTACACCATTCATGTAACAAATAATCAAGAGAAATGTTCTACATACAGTTTTGAAGAAAAAAAATTAACTACTCAAACAGCAGGAAACTGATTTTTTTTTCAGTACATAAAGCAGTAAATCATTAGTCTCAGGTTACAAAGAAAACATCTCTGTTATAAAAGAAGATCTGAAACCAATATTAGAAACTAACTTTTGGAAGCTGCCAAGCAGTAATTTACAGGTACAATTATATGTATACTAATGTCAAGATTATCGGCCTTACCTCTACCACTAACTCATTCAGCGTTATGCATACCAACTATACAGTAAAAATGGTGACCTCACTAAATTCACCCATATTCACTATCCAAATTCTTGGATCTGCAAACAATGTAGTTGAACACGTTCATTTTCAAATCAAATTTCTAGAAGCTCTGACAGCATGCTACGTATACAGGCAGTCCCCCGGTTTACGTGGATCCGACTTACGTCGGATCCCTACTTACGAACGGGGTGAGGGAACCGCACTAGCTGCGCCCCGCCCCCAGCAGACCGCCGAGACGCGCCGCCGCGGTCCCGCCGCCCGCGTCCTCCGCGGCGAGAAAAGCTGCTCCGCACTGCGGGGACCAACCTGGCAGCACCCCAGCTGCTCTACCCCAGGTGTCCCCAAGTCAGCTGCTGCTGAAACTGATCAGCGGCTGATTCCAGGAAGCCAGGGGCAAAGCAGCTCTGCCTCGGGCTTCCTGTAGTCAGCCGCTGGTCAGTTTCAGCAGCGGCTGAATCGGGGACACCTGGGGTACAACATGTACCAGTTCCGACTTACATACAAATTCAACTTAAGAACAAACCTATAGTCCCTATCTTGTACGTAACCCGGGGACTGCCTGTATATTTAAACATGCTGCATGTTTAAATGTACTGTAAATAGAGTACATTTTATTCAACTCTTGATTACAAATTCAAAATAATTAGGACTGAGTCATGTGACAAAAACAGGACACCTTGAAGCCCACAAGAAGGGACACTGAAAAAGGCAGCCAACTCCCTCTACTCTCCCCTCCTCCCATTTGCATAAAAAGGTTGCAGGGATAATCTACTGCATCTTGGAACTGCTCCAGCCTTAATAAAAAGTCTGCTTGGAACACAAACTCAACGAAGTCTGGAGCAAAGAGTACAAGGTCCTAAAGATTAATAACTATGTTATTTCTCATGACACCTATGGGTTTTACAATGTATGATTCACAGTCTATTTACTGAGAAACGTGGGTTGTTTTGTTTTTTGGAAGCCCCATTTTATAATGTTACTGTTTTCATTATTATTTGTGCACACAATAGAGGAAAACAATGCCACTATAGATACAAAGGCAACTAGTAACAAATAAGAAATCTATCTACATTTAAACTTTGTTGTAGCTACACTTAAACATATGACCAGAAGTGATGGTAAAGAAATCTAGCACCTCAAAAAAAGAAAGCACAATAGAAAGATAAATCTTGTACAAGAGATGATGATGTTGCAATTTAACAAATGACTAGGATATAGTACCCATAATTGTTAATGCAAATTTACATAAATGCTGGTCATAAGTATGACAACTGTATATATCTACACAATAATGGAACAATTTACATGGCTTTAGTACACAACTCGCAGTGACCAAAATGGAAGTCTGGCACCTAAATCCCCATTCTGCACATGCACAGTGAGTGAATACACCACTGTAATCACTCCTTGCACATTACTGTAACAATCTTTTGAACACTATATGCCTTGTGACATATTATTTGAAAACGAATAGCTTACTGATCAACAACATGATGAAATGTGTATAGCCACATATATACCGTTACAAAGCTGAAATTAGGTTTGGAATGTTTGTTTACCGCATAAGTTTAGGTATACCAGATTCTCAAAATACAAAGGATAAGCTGATGCCACCGATGCCAGGTGTCAAAGTTGCTGGTCAAGTGGCCATTCTTTGGGAAGGAAGGGAGGCAGGAACAAACAGATCTGTAGCTTAGCAAAGAGTACTGAAAACCTTTCACCATCAGTCTCCATGAATCCAACCAGAATGAATTTTATGTAAGCATAATTCTCAGGAAACTCCATTTCAAAGGGGGACTAGACTATAAAGTAAGGGGTAAAATATCCCAAGGCATCTCTTCCCATGCATCTCTCACTTAAGAGGCCAAAAGTAAGAGGCCAAAAGAAACCAGCCTATTTGACTCAGAAGGATGCTGACCTGAAATCTGTTCAGCCCTATTGCTGGGAGTATGTGGTAAACTTACCTCTTTAAGTGTAGTTTCTTGTAATGCCTTGTATTGGTTTAAAAACTGTTTCTTGTAATTAAATAAACTTGTTTTATTCTTTAATAAAAACTAATTCAGTGTTGTAAACTGTGTGGATAATTCCATTTATGGTAGTAAACTGTTGTATATTTTCTCCTTGGAGGAATGATGGATTTACTATATCCAAACTATCCAGGATATTTTGAGGGAGCAGGTTGGAAATTCAAGACTGGGAGTGTGCTGGGATCACCCTACGAACATTGCCCTATTCTGCTAGAACTAGAGTTGCCAGGCTTCCGGTATTCACCCGGACAGTCTGGTATTTTCACCTCCTGTCGGGGGAAAAAAATTCAGAAAATACCCGACACCTAAGATGTCCGGTATTTTCTGATTTTTTTCCCCCAACAGGAGGCGAAAATGCTGGGCACCTGGCAACCCTACAAACACTCCTTGCCCAGACTCCTCTCCCCGGCCCCAACATCCCCAGCCCCCCAACCCCATGCTTACCTGGTTCCGCAAGGCTGCCGGCACAAAATGGCTGCCAGCAAAAAGACCAAGGGGAAGCAATGACTCATGACTCCCCTGGGTCTTAGTGCTCAACCGCTCCCCTGTTCCTATCCCTGCACTCACTCTTAAAGGGGACATGCTGTTTAATTTTAATTTTTTTTGCTTAAGTCTTGGAGTCCTTCTCCTCCCCAACAACTTTGGTCTCCCCCTTTTTTCTTTCAACAGAATTTTTTCCCAGTGTTTTTTTTTTGGGGTTTGGGGAGGGTGTTCGGTATTTTTGTTTCAACTATCTGGCAACCCTAGCTAGAACCCAAACTGTGGCTCAAATGCTGATTACAAGCTGCTGGGGTCACAGCTGCTGGACCAGGCCTATGGCTATACACAGGCTCTCAGAGCGGGACCTGCATGCTGGCAGGCTGTACGTGAGTGGGCCACGTTGAAACTATAGCAACAAAACATTGTGAGGCACCCAAGTTGCAGGGCAAGGACAGCATGGCCCTCACTGGTCCGGATTGCACCTCAGAACGTCAACCATCTTAGATAAAGGTATTATTTTCTTAAGTTACATATCTGACTCTCAAAATATAAGCTTCCAATAAATTTAAATAACCAACCAAACCTGAACCATATGGAAAAGCAAGAAATCCCTTTTCAGACATTATGAATAGCAACATCAAAACCAAAAGATATGCATTTTAATAGCCCACAATGCACCAGAATAGGGCAATCTGATGATTAAGAAATCCCAAAGACTGTAGCTGAATTTGCTGTTATGAAAACATACTTTCCACAAAGACAGCTGGTTTTAGCCTCAGGTGCAAATCTCTTCCACCAGTGCAACAAAATTGCACTAAAAAAAATATCGTTTAAGTTCACATTTTCAATTCTGCAGTTAAAGATTAAATCCACAGTTTTAGGCTTTTCTCAGTTTATAATTCTGCACAACAATTTGCTTGGACTTTTGTCTTCTACTTAAAATCTGCTACTATTTAAGGCTTGTATATACAATGCACCAGCAAAGCACCCTAGAACTTGATTTGCAGAGCTCTCTAGTTTGTTGTGCTATAATTATCCTGTGTGGACTCTGTCAGCATACTCCAAAAGGTATCTAATTCATGTGATGTAGTCCAGTTTCAAGCAGGACTGACTGCATTAACATAATCTAGGTATCTTTTAGACCATGCCAACAGGCTCTAAATGGGGCAGTTTGTACAGTATGTTACTGTGCTTTATAGATTACATCCCTCTGGCACACTTTGTGGTGCTGTGTACACAAACCCCCATCTGGAATAAAAGGACATCACTTCTAACAGGTATTAGTCAAAGCACAAGCATTCCAACTTAGCACAGGTCTATTCCCCCAACTATGCATGCTAGTCCTATACATATTGCTAGGAGACTAGCAACCTAAAGAGTGAAGTACAGTGATGCACAGCCTGTATTGTGGACCTTTCTGGTATGCTTCAGAAAAGTGGTTTTATGGATTCGGTTTATTAATATGGACATAGCAATTCTGTTTGTCTTTCTTGATCCCAAAGATAAAATTTTCATTCATACCCCCAGATATCCCTTGCCACGCGTAGATTCCTTCTCCTCTTCCCCTTCCTCTCACATCGTTATTAACTCATGTAGAGTACATAAAAAAATTGGAGAGCTATCATACTTTAAGCACGTACCACCAAAAGAGATATTAGGAGGAGAAGAAAGGCAGGCATGCACACAGGCACATGGAAACTCATTTACACTGCTACTCTGCCTGCAGATTTTGGTGGTAGCAATATAGGAAACAGAAGTAAAAGCTAAAATGTACAATCCCTCCACTCGTCTGTTCTGTATTGTTAAAAAAACCACAAGCCTCCCCCTAGTTTACAATAGTTATTTTTTTACTTGCCAACTCAATATCAGGCATTTCAGATAAGCCACCATGCTTCAAAAAGGTTTAATTGTGCTCAGAATCCAACAACAGAACCGCTGCAATAAATTGGTGAGCACTTCAATTTAGAAAAGGAAACGGTGAAAATTAGAGTTGTTATATAAACAGAATACAGTAACAAATGAATAGTGTTAAATATGCCAATTTCCTGGGCTGTCTTTAGATTAAGTGTTTGGCTAAAATCCTAAAAAAATCAAGTGCTCACAAGTAGATAAACATAGGCAATGTTCAGTTCAAACTCTTACAATAGCACAAGGGATATATTGTACCAAACTGAATTTGAGAGGTGGCCAAGATGAAATGGTATAAGCCACATTTATACTTCCTATATGCCAAACATATGAGATGAGCAATGAGTTTGGCCCGACCAAAGCTTGGTGTAAGCAGTTTATCATAAACAGGAGTGCTCCAATTTTAAGTTGATTTGTTCATTAGCAACCCTACTGAGTGGTATCTTACACTTCAGAAATGAAATGATAGCGATCGTCTTCTTACCACTTTATATTAAATGTGGTATCTTCAAAAGAATTAAATGAGAATACATTGCACCACATTATTTGTATTATTGTGATTTAAACCAAAATGTTTAGGAATGAAAGGTTTTTTTCCTTAGTTTAAAATGTCTTTGAAACATAGCATTTGTACTGACAAGGTAGACTATTCAAACTTTGAAGAAAGATTGAGTTCACAAAATCTCTTCCTCTGTCCAATCTAAATCTCCAGCCACTAATGAAACTCAAAAACAGTGCCTCACTAGCAACTCGTAATAGGATTTTCAAAATCTTTTAAATTATAGCCTTTGGACAAAAACACTTGAGGAACAAAAGTATTTATTGGCTTTGCATAAGACTAATAAAATGTATTAAAAAAATCTATTTACACAGTGAAGTTATTTAATGGCAAACTAAATAAATGTGCCCTTATACGATCCTGTAGAAACCAGATAATCCACCCCACCCAAAGCACTCCTCACTCCTCACCAAAAGCACAGGAGAAAAACAGTAGTGTGCTAGTGCATGCACAATACCTTCCAGTACTCTAATCTTGAGATAAGAAAGGCAGAGATCTCAAATAATACATACAGTATCAGTTCCTCAAGAGGAATTTTCATTTAAAAACAAAAAACAAAACAAAAACAAAAAAAAGAAGTCCTGTGCCACTTTAATGATTAACAAATTTATCAGGGCATAAACTTTCGAGAGATACAACTCACTTCCTCAGATACTTGAAAAGAAAAAAAAGAAGAGCTACAGATATGGGAGTGTGACTCAGTGCTAATTAAATCAGAGTGGATGTGTCTCACCTTCAGCTATCAGAAGGTGAGACTACTGAGACTACGTGAAGGGGAAATTACTTACTGTAATGAGAGCCATTCCATATTTCTATTTAAACCTCTTCTGATGGTGTCAAATTTGCATATGAATTCCAGCTCAGCAGTTTCTCATTGCAGTCTGTTTTTTTTTTTGTCAGAGAATGGCAACTTGAAAGTTAGTTACATGTTTGTCCTGGGAGGTGAAAGTGGTCTCTCACTGGTTTTTAATTGTTGTCCTTCTTGATTTCTGATTGGGTCCACATTCTTTTGTGTAGAGCGAGTCCCATTTGTCCAATGTACATGGCAGAGGGGCAATGCTGGCACATGATGGCATATATCACATTAGTAGATGTGCATGGGAATGAACCTTTGATGGTATAGCTAATGTGGTTAGGTCCTGTGATGGTGTCACTAGGTAGATGTGTGGACAGAGTCGGCAACAGAGTTTGCTGCAGCAGTGGCTTCTGACATTTATCAATTCCCTTCCAATCCAGCTTCTTATGTGTTATGCTTCTCCATTCTCCCATCCTCCTCTGGGAGGTGTGCCTAACACCTTCCTGCATAGCACAAGAAGATTGTTATGCAGGATGATTTTAATAGCGGACACTTATTGGTTCTTTGATCTAGAAACAACCATAGACCTCGTCTAAGCTGTGGACTTTGATAACCAGGCATGAGGGGCTCTGTGTGTCTCCCATTTCCTTTGAGGTTTTCACTAAAAATAACGAGGACTCTGCCAACTGATGCGCAAAACATTTACTGAAATTTTGAAAATGATCCGATGCAGTTTTCAAATGTTATGTACATTCCACACAAATAAGCAAGCGGAGAAATGCCATCAAGTGAAGTGGAGCGCCTCAAACCGTTATCTGCACTTGACATTTTTTTGAAAGAATAATGTGTTAGGTTAGCCTAAGCACACTTACCATGAGTACCTGAAATAATTATTGCTGGTATAGGCTAACGGGGAGTAAATGGCATCCCCCATATTTAAAGAGAACTTTGGGAAAGTATTTTAAAACTTCTGCAGATGTTGCCACCCTGTCCCCCTTTTTTACTACCTTATTTTTCCAATCTCATTGTGGGTTTTGCGTCCCTAAATAAGACACACAAAACAATCTGGCTCGTGATCTGTTCTCTCCCCAAGGAAGAATAAGAACATGATCAATGTTGGATGAAGCAGAAGTGAAAAGATTCAGACTACTAATTACAACCAATTTCTTTTCACGGAATTACTAGATCATGACGCCACTAGATATGGTGGGAGTGCCAACAACAAATTCATTTGTGCCAAGATGGAAGTACTGCATGCTTTTAAAAAGCTACAAAAATCTATGAAAGTATAAGATGGAGCAATTGCTTTTGTTCTCAATAAACTATGTGTTAGTATGTATGTTCTGGTCTGTTGTTTCTCTACTGTGCTAGATCACCACTGCCAAAAATCAGCACATTCTCTGTGACTGACCATGATCACTGCTTTTTTATTTAACATTTGAATTTGATAGGAACCAGAAGGAGCTTCTTGGGTACATCCGAGCTGGCAACAACATCCTCTACTGGAGAATTTCCAGGAGGCATCACATACAAAACCTCAAATACCCATGGAAAAAGGAACTTTCCCTCACGCTTTCCACAAGAAACGATACAGTAAAAGAGGTGAAACAAGACCAGCAGTGCACATTGATGTATTGGAGAAAGACTTTCTAAAATTGTTATTAAATATCAGGGCAATCCTACTGCAAATATATTTGTTGTATGACAACAATGAAGTAAATATTATCCCAATGGTCAGTAGCACTTAAACCCTCAATTGCATTTGGAACCTGCAGCCTATGACAGCATGGCAACTTTCCAAAAATAAGAAACAAAATAGTTCTCTGGAGAGTACAACCCTAAAAGAGGGAAGAAAAAGAAATACTCTAATTTGTCAGACGAGAGAAATTGCCATTTCACAAAAGACAACAGGAATGGTGTAACATTTTCTCATTTATATACTACATGCATAAATAAGGCACTAGATTCAGTACTCTACTACACAGCTCTATCTTTTCCCTAGTTTCCCCCATTGGGCTAGAGGCCTGCCCACAAGCAGCAGTGCTCTCTGGCCATGCTTATTTCCATAGGCTAAGGATAAATTGCTCCAGGAAAACGGGGAGGGGGGTGCCCCACAACCTAATCTTTAAACTCACCATTGAACTGTGGTTTAAAAGAGTGGATGCTCAAAAAATCCTTACTTCTAGTGCCAGACAGCTGACCACACTTTCACATAATTTTTCCAGAGAGGCCAAAAAGAGCACTATGCCTTTCCATTAAAAAAAAAAAAAAATTGAGATTTTTCTGTTCTTTACCCTTCATAGTCAAAAATGCAATCCCCTCACTTTAAAAAAACAGACACGTTGTCTCTCACACACACACACACACACACACACACAGTGAAAGAGTTTGTATGAACTGTACTCCCCATCTCTAATGTAACCACCATAGCATTTATAGAATAAACTTTTAGTATACACATTGAACTTGGTTAGGATGAATTATAATGTAATTTTGTACTACATTTTCCTAATTATTTTAAGAACACATGTTTGCAGGTTCAAGATTTTAAAATCGATCTCATATGGCATCATAGAGTGGTTTCTTCAACATATAGTAGCTTCCCAGCTGCATAACACATTTCTCTGCTGTTGATTACTGCAAACCAAAAGAAGAAGAAAAATCCGATTTCTTAAAGATGCTTCAATTTTCCAGAGCTTGGCATGACTTTCTGAGCTGCTCACATCTAAAGAAGAGTTTAAAAAAGAAAAAACTCTAGCAAGCCCATTTGTAATACTCTGCACTGTCTTGAGGCATCAACTCTTATTCCTGACTTCTCCCCTGAGCAGAGGAAGAAGAATGTGTTACAAAGTAGTAGGATCACATGGGTGGAGACAGAGTACTTGCATCAGCCAACAGCATCTCCTCCAGCTGATACAGAAACAACAACAACTTAAGGAAAAATATTATCCAGTTTCCAGTGGATAATTTTACAGAAGTAGGGACTACTGAAAGAAATAATCAGAAGAAAAGAGTCTTGTTTTCTGGAATACCTATTTCTGCTTAAAATGTGTTAAAATAGTTATTTGACTTGCTAAATGTATAAGTGTCAACATTTAAACTAAGAGTTTGAGTGATACCTTCATACTTTTAAAAATATTTAGCAAAATAAATTATACTCTATAAGAGTACGAAAATCTATTGGCCAATCACCAGAACAAGCGGATGGGAGAGTGGGTGGAAACAACAGGTGAAGAGAAGACAGAGATTGAGTTGAGCTTTCTGCTGCAGAAGACGACTTATCCATTGAAGGATGAAAAGGAAATATGATGAATATCAGGTAGGGAATAAGGAAGAAGAAAGAATAAGTGAATAAAGGAGGTGGAAAAGAAGAAGGTAAAAGCAAGGAAAGTTGGAAAGACTGTACTTACAGGTTTAAAACTTTCCATAGACAAGAAAAGTCATTATAGGGAACAATGGTCCCCTGGGCAACAACTCAGTGACAGGCCCTCCCAGGAGGGAGTATGCACTAAGGTACTCCTGGGGGAATTGTGCTATTGGGCACATCCAGAATTCCCGTGCCATGCAGAAAATACATTTTGCGGAAAAGGTGCTGCAGTCATTCCTTTTGCCCACTAATGGCTGCAGTGGCACCAGAACATAGAGTAGCCACTCTCAAGAAGGAGCGGATCTAGCTATGGATAGAGAAGACACAGACACTACCTTCCTCACAGCACCCTGCCTAGACAAGAGGCACAGAATGGAGGGGTAGTGGGGTGAACAGCACAGAGCACATGGAGCTGCTGTGAGGTCAGAGATGGCAGTTCAGAAGCGCTAGTGGAGGGATAGACTGGGATGGAGGCCCTTTGGGCTACCAGAAATCTGGCAACTGAGGACGCTTAGGTTATCCTCCCTGGGCCTCTTCCTCGTCTTCTCCCATGCCCCTCCCGAGGTTAGCTTAGTCTAAGGCATTCCCCTAGTGGGGAAATCCAAACCAAAATAAATGAGTTGGAGTTAGCAATGTTCACCGGATACTTCCTTCTTCGGTTGTCTCTGGGGTGGGTCCTCTAGTCCCTCAGGGAGGGCACCTTTGGCTGCAGTGTCAAAGCCTTCAGGTGTCCCTTTGTTCTGTGCTGCTGGGGCAGTGGGCTGCAGGTCTGCTCATCTCCGCCACCCAAATGAGCTAATTCCCTGCTTTTACAAGATGGAGCATTTCCTACAGGCGTGTTGCTCCGTTTGGGGTTTGTACACCAACCCGTCACACATACGGCTACCCAGACAACATTTTGGAGAACTTCAGTTACAGCCAGATAACCTTTTTATCCTGTGTTAATAACTACCTCCACAGAGCACCACTATCAGGGGACTGACCAGGAGTAGCAGACCCCATAAAGAGAACGAAACTAAAGGGACTGATCACCAGAAATAAGTAAACTGTGAAACCTGTGTAGACTGGGAAAATAAGAGGCAATTTAAAAATGCAATATCTAACAAGCTAATTAACACTATTTCAAATACAACTTAGCACAGTGTATAGATACTGTCAGGTTTTAAAACAAGTTAGTTGTCTGGAGTCAATCCTAGAGTCAAGCCCCAGAAAAGAGTACATCTGTGGAGATCAATGGGCAATTTAGCTCTTAAATTAAGAGAACAATGTAAGTTAAGGTGGGAATTAAACTACATGTGACTTTATACATGACAGAAACCGAAGCATTTCTGAAGTATGCCACACAAGTAACCAGACCATCTAGTTTTGTTAATCTCACAGGGTCATGGGATTGAATACAAAGTCTGCTTTATTTACGCACACAACAGAGATTTCTTCTTTCTTGGACTTAATTATTGCCCTGCAGATGCCACTGGAAACATTCAGTGACTAATAGATCACCCCCAAAGACACAAGACCACACAACCCGGGACAGAGCTGTCGCCTCCCTAATAACTAAAGTAGTACTTTGTGTCAGTGTCATCTACATAAGTTATTTAAAATGTGAAAGCTCTCAGTACAAGGGAGAGCTTTCCATGTCTGTTACAATGTTCCAAGTTCCAACACCATGATGTGGAATGTGGACTCCTAGAGCTTTCAAAGGCAACTCAGATTATGGATTGCTTGAGTTTTCAGTACAGAGTGGGAATCACAGAGGTCCCTGAATTAACATTTCCTTTCGCAGAGGGAAAAGAAGAAAACTGTAGAAACACCAAATCACAAAGGAGATAAAGAAAGGGAACGGGCAAAAATAATCTGATTGCAGCAGAGTTGCCAAATTTATGGCAATTTCTCCTTTGCAAATGGCCTGATCCTTGCTGCTGAATGACAGCTCACACCTAGGTAACTCTCTGCCACCTTCTCCTGCCTGTTGATATCCCAGGAATCTAGAAGTAGTAGTGCACTTTGATCTACAGAACTTTTACTGCACTGCAGCAGAGTCCACACTTATAGTTAGTGCATAGCAGGTTTTTAGTCCTCAGATTGTTGCCCACTAAATGGTCATTGTGGACCTACTCCACTTTAGTACTCTAAGGAAAATAATGAATATTATGAATAAATTATTAAGAAAAGGAGAAAATACTTCCAATACCAATAATCAGCATTTAGCAGATTAAAGAGCTAATATGCTGAACAGCAAGTTTCAAACTCCTTTGGACACTCAGATTAAAAGACTACATTTCAGCAAGATAGGCAGGAATCACATTAACATTAAGGACATCTTAAATTCAATTCTTTACAAAACAGGCAGCCAACATAACTTCTTGAAGAAAAGATTACTATTTTAGTGAGCCCAAATATACCATTATAGCTGCTTTAAAAGGTTGCTGTTCCATGTGGTAGCCATGGCATAGAAATCTGAACGCTTTATTGCAAAGCGCTGGCTCTGCCTCCAATACCGCGGCTATGTAAATTTGTTTAAGCAATCTTAGTGGTATGTGCTAGTAAGAGTCCAAGAACAGCCCCAAATTTTGAATGAATTGCTGACAAAATATTTTTTCAATGTTCCTGGCAAAGAAACATTACAACAACTGAGCTTTGATTTAATGAAAACAGAGACAAAAATCTTTGCGCTCTACCTGGCTGCATCTACTGCATATTTATTTACTATATGGAAAATGTGAAAAATGTTTCTTGGTAACGAATCAAACATGAGCCTGGATTAAAAGATTAAAACTGAGACCGAGGCTACAACCGCAATACATCATCATCATAAGTTATTGTCAATGTAACCTGGAGCCAATAAAGACGGCATCTGTCTTTCACACATTTAATTGCAGAAAACTGCAGCTCACTTAATATCTGCGAAACAGTCATATGAACAGGAATGTTTCAGATACAGAAAAGCTTTATGGGAGAAAGAGCTGTTTATCATCAATGTATAATACATGATGAAAGTTTAAACTATTCCAAAGTTATATGCTAAGTGACAGCACAGACTGCACATCAGGACTAACACAGAGCCAATGATTAAATTTAGCTTATAGCTAGCTTCTATTTAAACAGGAATATATTTTGATATCCTAACAAAACAAGATCTGATTCAGGTCACTCAACAAAGCAAGCAAGAAAGAAAATTTCTCTTTACCCTATAATCTTCATTCAAAGTGAGCCACAAGGACAAAAAATAAATTCAAAGAACCAAGAAAACAAACATAATCCAGAAGACAGCTACTATGTTCTATGAATATAACAAAATATTAGGATGTTATCAGGCCCACTGATGGGGCTGAGGGGAATTGAAGGGGGCAACTGTACAGGGGCCGGGCATTTCAAAGGGCCTCAGAGCTCCCAGCCTTGGCAACTGTTATTATAGCAGCAGCCAGAGCCCTTGGTCCCTTTGATTTGTTGTGAGAATGCCCTCAGAGCCCTGAGGAGAGGTTCTGGGAGGGGTGCAGCACCTGCTCCAGGCACTGCTAAAAGCTGATTGCCCTCGGCTCCACCCTTCTGGGAGCACAGACCTGGCCCCCCAATCCCTTGTCCCCAGGCCTGCTGTGGCTGTCAGCCCATCGGCAGAGGATATTAGGCATTCCTTTGTATATGCAGGGAAAAAATATACCCAGAAGTTTGACACTGAAGTAATCTAGCTAATCAAAAATTCTGTCAGTTCAAAATTATGTTTTTGTCAATTCCATATAAACTTGAGTGGATAGCCGCATGAAGTGCTGATGGAAAAAGACCACACGAAAACTGTCTTCATCCTCTGAAAATTACTTCAGAATCAATTCTGGCAAAAAAGGCACTTTGCTACAAAAAGAGATTTTTGTTTTGATTTAAACTTTTGAACCTTAACCAGTAAATTTACAAAAATCTCAATAGAAATACATGCCAAATTGCTAAAAGTTCAACAAATTTGTTTTTCTTCTGTAATATTGACCAAATGATTACTCTTTGAGGTAGTACGTTTTCATTATTATTTTTCCTATGTAGGTTAATATCAGATTCTGGGCATTTTAGGCGGCCTTTTCAAAACAAAAATACTAGCTCTAGCACAGTTCTTCTAGGCCAACATTAACACCACAAACTGAAAGGTTCACTCAAGCATTGCAATTTTGAACAGGTATTACAATGATATGAGCTAAACTGAAGGCATAATTTCCTCAACCTTTCGATTTAGCTTGTAGTTTTAATTTTTTTTTAAATGTTTATTTTCTCCTGTTTATATTATATTCAACTCTAACTTCTTGCATTCATGTGAGATGGTATTGTCTTAATAGTTTTCCCTTTCAAGAAATGTTTCTACTCATTGGTTTTCCAAAAAACACGTTTACCTATCCTTACATTGAGTTTTGCTCTGTCAAACAATTAAAAAGATTAATTGCAATTAATCACAACATTAAAAATAGCCATGATTAATCAGTTTTAATCACACAATTAAACAATAGATAATTTATTTCAATATTTTTGGTGTTGGGAGGGAAGAGTGCTTGTGTAGGCTCTAAAATTAAACACATTTTGGTTTTGAGTGCAGTTAAGCAAAACAAATTCTATGTTTGTATACTACACTTTTATAATAGAGATTGCTCTACAGTACTTGTATTTTTCAATTCATTTCATATTATTTTATCTTTTAACCCATGTAAATATTTATAATAAAAATATAAAAGGAGCACTGTACATTTTTATTCTGTGGTAACTGAAATCAATCTGCTTGAAAAGTACAAAAATATCCAATAGTATTTATAACAGAATAATTATTTCAATGTAACAGAGCATTAAAACTTTAATCACAACTAATTTTTTAACCTAGTTAATATATTTTGTATTAATCACTTCAGATAACAGCAATTAATTGAAAGATCTAGTTGAGACATCACAATTATTTGTTTGACCTTCAGTATTAATAAGGAAGATCACATTTTCACCATGAAAATAGTAGAGCTGATTGTTATTTAGTCTCCATCCCAAAAGTCAACATCAAAACTATTTATGAAACAAAGTGTGCTGGAAAAAAGTTTAATTCAGAAATATGAAAATGTGTCAGATTGGCTATTAGTTGCTGCATCTTCCTAATGGATTGCAGTGTCACAGGACTTACAATTCTGGCTCTCCCATTCTCCTGGTCTCTCCTCTGGTCCCAGCTTCATAACTGGACTACATGTCTCTTTTCCCACAGAAAATTTTAGATTTAAATGAAATGCTATTTTCTGATAAAAGCATGTGAAGTTTATCATTTTTTGTTTTCAGTTGGTTTTTTTTTAAACTAGTGCCAATAAGTTAATGCTCTAATTTCAGATTATAAATAATTCTTGGACTGCATAATTCCAAAATCTTTTGGATAGAGATTTGAAAAATTGGGGGCTTATCCAAGGTTGCTTTCCAGTAGGGATGTTAAATTGTGGATAATCAGCTAATCAAGTAGTTGATGGACTTTCCATTGACTACTCAATTAGTAAATAAAGGAGGGGCACTTGCTAAACCCGCTGAGGCTCTGCCTCCTCTGCTCCCCCCTTCATGGAGATGGTGCTAAGGAGAACCGGCTTTTAAGACGGTTCCCCCAGTACAGGCTCCTGCTGCCTCTGATATAGAGGCATGGGGGGGGAGGAGGAGAGAGAAAGGGGAAGGAGAGAATGAAATTAGTCGACTCAACTACCTGATAAACCTAGGCTTAGCAGGTAGTCAACTATTCGACTACTCTTTTACATCCCTACTTTCCAGACCCTCCAACTTTGAATATTTTAAACAGAATGCCAGCCAAATTGTGCAAGGCCAGCCAGCTTTGAAGAGGCTACATTTCAACAACAGTCCCCCTTAAAGGCAGCTCATTATTGCAAATTATCAAATCTTCTTTTGAGGCATTTTGGATCCCAAGTCGTTGTCAAGAAGCAAACATAGAAATGAAATTTTGATTTCATGCATGACCTTGAAAATAATGAACTATAAAATCTGCCAAAAAGATTTGTTTTCGTTATCAAATGTGTTTTCTCTACATACTCCGGCATTAAAATGGAACTGAAGGTGATGGGATATTTCAAGGAAGTAATTCTTTGTGGTCAGTCCCCTCTTCCCCATAGCCCTTTAAAAGGGTTTGAAAGTCTACTACAAGGACCTAACGATCATGTGGAGAGAGAAGCAGCAGTCCTGGGAATTAAGTTCCTGAGAGAAAATTGTGTCACTGTATCTTTAAGAGCCCATGGTCAGGCACCTTGCAGAGAGAGAAGGGCAAGGATCCCTCTCATGACAAACCTAGGGCAAATGAGCTGGAGGAAAGGATCAGCACAAATGCTGCCTCCTTCCTCACAGCAGGGCAAATGCCTGCACACAATGCAAGGATTAAGAAGGCTCCTGCAAGACTCTTGAATTAGCAGGAAGATGGCAATAGCAGGAGAAGGCTATCTCCTGGATCCTCTCAGCCTGAGGATTAGTTGAGAGAGAAATGATCAGCTGATGCAGAAGCTAGCTGAGGTCCTACAGCTAAATTGTACCCCAACCCCAAGGAATGGGGCTAAGGCTCCTGCTCTAAGGGGAGACGGTGCAACTCTTCCATTGGTGTATACACTGTTTCAGATGAGTTGGGAACATAGGCTAGTTGAAGCAAAAGCTCCAGGAAAGAGGCACTGGGCTGTATCAGACCAGGACATAGACCTGACCAGACCTCTTATAGGGACCCTGAATAAGGTGATTTGCGGCCACTCACAAAGATAATCAACATGACTTAGATCTCACAAAGGGGCCTTAACATTTTTTTGCCAACCTAACTCCAACAATTGATTAAAAAGAACCTGAAGGGAATGCAGCAGGGCCACAAGGAGGTATGCTAAAGAGGTTTGTTCCTTTGCACTGGACACAGCCTGATAGAAAGGCTGGAGCAAAAGAGAACAAGTCATAAATGAATAATTCAAAACTGTTTACAGTAACGGCAAAAACAAAGTTGAACATGGTAAAACTACTGATTATATTCTTTAAAATAATGAAATTAAACATCCAAAATTCACAAGGATAACATCTTTTTCCTACTTTTAATTGTTGCTTGTTGCAATTGAACCTTTAATATATGCAAAAACATTTTAAGGTATGCAGTGCTTCATTGCTGCTTAATCTGTCATATCCCAAGTATCAAAATCTGTGAAAGATTATTTCCTGCCTTAGTTTCCATCTCAAAACTCAGTGTTTTAGTACTTTTTACAAAGGGAAAAAAGCAACTAACCAGCATGCAAATGTAATTACTTTTCATTATATGACCCTCAACTGCCTCATTAGATACATGCTGCTCATTTTAGATTCAAATTTACCTCTGTTCTACATAGATTTGGTATCCACAGCTTGTAAGTTTAAAAAAAATGCAGAATCAGTACAAAGTTGACAAATACGGTTCCTCACCCCCAAACAATAGACTCCTAATCAACCTAAACGTCTCAGTTAAGTTACTTTCTAGGTCTTGAAATTTGATTTATGTGAACCAGACTTACATCTTAGTAGTTATCCATGCTATTTAAATAAGTTTTTAAAAGATACATACGACCATTCAGATTCCAGTTGTTTCCTATAGGCATTTAGAACAGCAACAGCTATATTCAAGTTCTTATGCTCCAGTAGTTCTCTCACTTTCTCTGAGTTAAGGCAGGTGAACAGGACCATACAACAATAGGTAATAATTTTCTCATCATGGTGGTTGAGGCAATTCCTTAAAAAAAAAAAAATCATTAAGAATAAAGCTGGAATAATGTGGCAGTGGTACATAATAAGAAAGGAAACATGAAGAACTTCATGAACTACAGAGCCATCATCATAGGAATGCATAAGAGGTGGTAAAATCAATGTCACCTATAAAACAATCATTTTCAAGTAATCTTAGAGATCAGAATAAAGGAAAGTTGCAAAACTAATATTAGAAAGAGGTTAAGTAAACTTTATTTGGAAAAAAAATTCCTTACACCACCAAAAGATTTAAAAAATGTAATAAGGAAGAAACAATATCACAACTATTTCTTCATCTTAAGTAATACCTAGCCTGGCCCCACATCGGCAAAGTTCCGAGTGCACTTGATTCCCACTAACTTCAAAAGGAAGTCAATGGTGCCTACACTGGCCAAAAAAGGAACATACAGCAGAACTTCAATTGTGAACACCTCAGGACTGGAGGGTTTACTGTAGTTATCTGCAGAAAGTTCCATCAGGCAGGATGTGAAATGTCAGGACATTAGAGTATTGACAATTTCTAGGATATCATTGTGACTCTTTTAGTAATTTGGTGTTTTACTTAAAATTTAAGGTTGTGTATCAAGTAATTATATGAAAATCTCAACTTTCCCCAAGGAAGTTTCTAGACCTCAAGGTTGTGGAGAAAAAAGTCTGAAAATGTGGCCCAAGTGCACCATGATGCATCAAATAAGAAAGAACCCAAAATGTATTTGCACCAATTTTTTAAACGGAGAATGATTTATATTATATTATTTTTCAGGCGAAGTCAGTTATGGGAAAGACTCTGGCAACACCTTTCTCCATTGCCACCCCTGTCAGAACCTTCCACTATGATGGGGAAGGCTCTGGAGATGGAACAAAACAGGGCTATTTTTAGCAGTGTAGATAGAGGCGCTGTTTGTCACTTTTCATCAAAATGATAAATGGACTCCTGCATAAGCCTAACTACAGATTCAGAGACTGTGGGCAGGTGTACTCTACCGCCTAAGTCGATCTAACTTTTGTCACTCAGAAGTGTGGAAAAAACCAGGGAGATGCAAGTTACAGGTGATACTAGCACTGTCTATACCAGTGCTATGTTAGAGGGAGACATTCTCCTGCCATCATAACTTCCACCTCCTGCAAAGATGGAGTAAATTATGCCAAACAGGAAAACAATCTCCAATCCACATATAGCATCTTCATTAGATGTGCATCAGCTGCACAGATGCTTCAATGCAGCTGAGCCAATGTAGTGCTTCTAGTGTAGATTTGCCCTGAAATACCTTTTGGGATTTGTTTGCTTTTAATAAAAGTCTATATCAGCTTTACAATGTTTTACAGTTCTGATTTTAAGTCCGTCAAAAAAATCAGTCTCTAGGGTCAATGGAGATTTCAAGATAAAATGGTCAATCAAGATAAACACGACTTAAAATCAAAACGGTAAAACTCTGTTCAGCTGATGTGGACTTTTATTAAAAGCAAACAAATGCCAAAAGATACTTCAGGCCCAATCTATTATAATACTGTATACAAAAAAGTCACTGAAAAGCTGTAACTTGCTGTAAGCTTGCTATAGGAATTTCCCCCATCCATTATATAGATTGCATCTACATATATAAGTGTGCAATACTTCAGATATATGTCAACAACATCAGAGGCTAAGGTTGTTTTGTTTTACTTTCAATCCACCTTTCTCCATCCCTTTGCTCTCGTCAATACACTACCATGTTTAAGTGCCAGCAACCTGAAGTTGGGCATAGTTAGTTCCTCAGAAAGGATTACAGCATACTCCTCTGAAAAGGTTTCTGAACAAGACTTCAGTGATTGAAGCATTTATACAAATCTTGCTATCTCTTTCCAAAGAAACCAGCCTACTCGGTTTAGAACAAGATTTTGTAGGTCCTGACCCCTGTAGTTGAGTAACACAAATACATCCATAGGATATGGTCTTACTGCGTCTGTTCTCCCCAAAGTTATTTTTCAAATCATTATGGCACTACTAGAATAGCAAGTATCATGTACAAAAGATTCAAACATAACCAAAGAGATTACATTAGAAAAACCCATGTAAATGCTTACAAGAAAAGATCGGGGAAAGCACACTTCCAAATGCTATTCTGGGAGTCTCCATTTCCTGCTGCAAGGTTTCCAAGAAACTGGAGGCTACAGCGTAAAACTGAGGGAAAAGAACACATGTTAATAGACAATGCCAAGAGAGATCCAAGATTAATAACTCTGTGCAAATATCAATAGCTATCTATGAAAGCCATCCATTTCAGATGGAGAGAGACAATATTTATGTAGCTTTAAAATGTAGCTACAGAATGGATATAACTCTCCATACTACAGTAAAACTCCAATTGTCCGGCATCCAGTGCTCCAGCATTCCCAATAGTCCAGCACCAACTGGAACCCGGAAGTGCTCTGGCCAGCCGGACAATTGGAGCTGCTCACACAGCTTCCCCAAGTCCGCTGCTGCCACTGCTGAAACTGACCAGCGGTGGACTTGGGGAAGCCGTGGGGCAGAGCAGCTGCGGTGCTGCCAGGTTGGTCTCGCAGCACCGCTCAGGTGAGGGGCGGCGCTGCAGGACCAACCTGGCAGCACCTCAGCTGCTCTGCCCCATGGCTTCCCAAGTCCGCCGCTGCTGAAACTGACCAGCGGCGGACTTGGGGAAGCCGTGGGACAGAGCAGCTGGTGTGCTGCCGGATTGGTCCCGCAGCACTGCCCCTCACTAGTACCTGGTTGGCCCCATGCTGCGCCATTCCCCGCCCGCAGCCCCCTCCTCCCCCAGACCAGTCACAGCCCCCCTGCCGGAGTACCTCCTGATACTCCGGCATATCCGATAATCCGGCACCCCCTGGGTCCCAAAGGTGCCGGATTATCGGAAGTCTGCTGTATCTGCATTTTTCCATATTTGCTCTTCTTATACAGTGAATTAATTTTGTTCTAAAAGTTCCAAAAAGCACATTATTGACATCATCTACTATATATTTTAGAGCATGTGTCCATCTGTCTGTGTGTGTCCACCACCTGACCATGAATCCATTTGTTCAAGAACTCGTCCTTAACGATAAGAGCTAGGACAATCAGATTTGGTATGCATCTTCCTCTTATAATTCAAACTCAGAATTTGGTTATGCCAGGACAATGGTATTTGCATGGAATGCAATTGTTTCATATTAAACAGAAAGGGAAGGGTGGGATAGCAGAAACAGTTAAACTGCTGAACAATGATGGGGGGGGGAGAAAGAGGAGTAAGTACCTCAGCCCCGGGGAGCAGCCACTGGCTCAGCTGTTCCTGGGGAGCAGCCACTAACTGTGCCACACTGTTCCTACCACTCCAGGATGGCTTCAGGGAGCAGCCGCCCACAGTGCCATGCAGCCCCCACCACTCCAGGCTAGCCCTAGGGAGAAGCCAGTAGGCAGACTGCATGATTCCCTCCCTGCACTCCACTCCAACTCTGGGGAGAAGCCAGCAGGCAGGCTGCACGGTCCCACCACTCTAGGCTGTCCCTGGAACCACGCAACACCAGATAAGTCTTCTAGTAAGACAAGAGGATTTATTTTATAAGAAATACTGGCTAACAGTTTTATTGAATATGAATGATAGCCACTACAGAGGAACGGGTTGGAAAAAATGACCAGTGGAAGTACATGTACAGCACAGTAAGTTTGACACAGGAAGGAGCAGTGGCTGCCACATGGCAATGGCCATTTTGTGTTTTCCATATTTAGGGTGGGGGTTTTTTTCAGTATTTGATTACTGGAACTACAGCTCTGCTAACCAGTAACAGAGAAGTCCTTGCACATTGCCTGAACTGGCCACAAAACTAATTCTGAAGCTGCTAGCAGGACTAGTGTCATAATCAGGAGTGCTGACCAGCACCCGGTGACTAAGGTGTTAACTAATGTGTCCTGTACCTAGCCAGTACCTGAGTATCTATATCAATTGGTGGCTCTTCCCATCTAGCCACTTAACTATGCTTGCAACTAGTCAAAAGAAAAACCTTTGTCCTTTTAAAATTCTGGGTTCTCAAAATGATCCCACTGCTACCATCATCATTTCAAGGCTGTTCCCCACTCTGGCATGATGAATGCAGAAGTGGGGACCCGCAAGAGCACTTCAAAACCTTGCCTCTACAGGCTCTGGTACAAAAATTTCCCCGCAAAATCCGGTAGTAGGATTTTGGGGAATCCACTGCCACCACCCAAGTAATTTCAAGAAAACCAGGGAAGAGATCACTTGGAAAATCTCCTCCCTAAGGTAAAACTCTCCACCTGCCTCAACCTCCGTTTTGCTTGGAGTTGGGAAAAACAGAGGGGATCCACAGACAACAATGGACTCTCTCCTTGTAAGTAGGCACTAAGGACATAATCAACCAATCCCGGTTAATTAGAAAAGAAAACAATCCTTCATTATCAAAGCAAAACTACAGTTGCAAGCATAGTAAAGTGGCTAGATGGAAAAAGCCATCAATTGATATAGATGCTATGGGGAAGTCCCTGGGCTAAAAGCTTACTTACAAAAGGGGAAAAAAACCCACTTAACAAGCTCAGACATTATTTCCACATCCCCAAACAAGGAAAACAATATATCCTGAGGAACTAGCTAAACTTTCCCCTACTTTCATCTTGTAAGAAGTCCGTTCTTGGATAGAGAAACGTCTCCCACCTCCCTCAATACGTGGGAGAATCCGCTCTCCCTCTCAAACAAAGAGCAGAGAGATAAACCCTTCTTTTCCAGTTTGAAAGTCCTACCTGCATTGTTACTGGCTGACCACCCAATACCTGGTTACATGCAGGAGACATTAGTTAACCCCTTAGTCACCGGGTGCTGGTCAGCACTCCTGATTATGACAACTAGACAACATAATTTGTCCCTTTCCAAATGTCTTCAGCCATGGGAAAATGCACCACTATGTGTGGCACCACAGACCAGAGCAATTCCTCAAAAAAAAACCAGGAATACGAATGGCAAGTTCAGTTCATGATTATTCAGAAGAACGAACCATATTTTCTTCATACTAACTAGACAAACTGTACTGCTACACTGCAAGTTTGCTACATGGAAGAGTAACTACCAATATGTTGCATCATGAGACAAGGTAACAAGCTGGGGAAAGTATTTTAGATTATGAAAATATATTGTACAGGTAGAACCTTAATAAGCAACTTGTGCAAACAATCTAATTTACTCATGACCCACTTTGTCGGTCATTTGGCAAATTACTTGAAGATACTCAACACCTTAAAGTTTCACTCCTGAGTTATGTATGTACTTACAGCTACACGTGGTTACCTGTTTTGTGGCCCATGTCCACATCTGAAGCATGTTCCTGAAGGAAAGTGCAAACACTTGCCCGCAAGAGGGGAGTCGGTATACATAAACCTCTGCTGTGGTGTGACTACAGAGATGCTTTATAGTGCAATGTGAGTGAGAGCCAGGGGTGTCTATCAGGTCACAAGTATCAACAATCCTCTCTACAGCCACTCCCATAATACACTCACCCCTTAGCTATCTGACCCTTACTGAAAGGTATTAAGGTTCCTCCCCACATTGCTCATGGTACTAGCACTTCAGATCAGATCTCCCTGTGACCTCCAACTAGGATCTGGGCTTCTACTGACACACCAAATCCTACCCCTATCCTTGGTGAGGAGCAGTAGGATGGACTATCAGCACATGCTCCTCCACCAGCAGCTCCACCAGCACCTCCCTTCCATGTAGAACCCCCAGGGCAAGCAGCAGGGGAATGAAGAACCCAAATAGGTCTGACTGTAGAAACCTGTCTTTGATCCCCAAACTCCACACAGGAGCCATCCCCATATGTCTGTTCACTTACCCCCAGTTGCTCCTCTGCCCAATATTCCAGAGCCATTTCCCAGTGTCACAGCACTTAGAAGGTGAAAGGCAAGGGCTCAACAGTCCACAGACTGGACAACAGTCCAGAGACTGTTTACCCACTTCCCAAAAAATGCGTTCTTTTTATCATTTGTTCCCATCACAAACCACCATGTTTGGTAAGTGTCTGTCAATAAAGTTACTTGTTCATTTGAGCGTGTACCTTGCTTTCGGAGTATGAGCAATTTGATAATTCCCAAACCTTTGGAATCAGTCAGCAGAATTCACAGAATGACTGATTTCTGTAAATGTGTGGTAAATCATACATTTCCAGAGCCATGAGTTTCCTTCTGTAAAAGTTCTCTTCCTTCCCACTCTCTCTCTCACGCCAAGCTTCAGGTCAATTAACTGAGCTGTGAAATATCTGTTGCTATCCAAAGCACCATAGTGAAAAGCAGAAGAAAGTTAACTGAAGCACCTTTATGGCTTTGTATTGTTAATTAAGTCGTTAATAAACAAAAGAAACAAAAGTAAACCAACACTAAAGATACCTGAATGCTTTTACAACTCCTCAGTCCCACCAGTCACCACATGCAAACTTGGGAGTATTCATTCATAGCTGCTGACAAATTCTGTGAGCAACAGTGTCACAAAACACAGGGAAGAAGATGTGTGAAAAGCCCTTTCAAAAACTTTACTCTATTTTTAATTTCAGTTATTTTAACAAAGCACTCTAAAACAGAGCTGTTAACTTATAACCAACTGTATATACACAGCCAAAAACCATATCCAAGGGTGTTAATTTCAAAGCCCTGACTCAAAAGTCTACTTTCAGTTAATACATTAGTATCAGCTGCTGGGGATCAAAACCCACAGAAATTTTGCAACACAAGTACCCGGGAACGCTCTATTGAGCTTCTTCAGCAGCACCATGCAGTCTCACAATACTGTCCCTTGGAACAATCTCAAGTCACCTTCTGAAGTTACAATATGCAAGCACATGGCATCACAAATTTCCCTTGGCCATCAAGAACCAGTAGTAGTATGGCACCTGGGTGCTTGTACAAGCTTTGAAAAGTAGAGCTGTCCTCTAGAAATATTCCCCTTTAGCCTCAGATATGCTGTGGGAGGCACGGCATGCCACAATAATGCAATACGCATTGGCTACCCTGGCATCTAGACAGGCCCACAGGCTTCACCAACACACATTCAGATATCTGAAGGCACACTCCACCACCATTCTGCAGCTGAAATTCAATTTTCTTTGGAGTGGCAATATCAGGGTATGGCTTTATGACTCACTCCTAACAAAATAAATGTGGGAACAGATACACTATGCAGATCCACAATTTCCAGGGGCCCTTTCTCCACTCAGCGGGATAATCCTGATCTCTGGAGCAACCTGGCATTAAGAACTTTCATATGTTTGCAGTGTTGGTGTTCACAAACCAATCCCTCTGGTCCACTCCAAACCTTGGAGAGCAAGTGAATAGTAATGTTTTTTCAGTTCATGAATTCACTGGCCCCTTTCAGTGGGGGAAAAATTGGGACATGGGTTCCTTAAATGGCCCCAGCACACTTCAGAAATCTCATTTTTGAAATCACACTACAATTTCACAGACTTTGGTCATGGCAACAACCCGCAGGAACAAAAAAATATTGATAGCATGGCAAATCTGTATAGCTACTGCTGCAATGTCTGACTTCCAAACCCTGAACTAGTTTACACCCAACCTGGCAGCTGTCAGGTATTGCCACCTCCAAAGGGCAATAGCCACCCATTTCTGCAGAGGTATGGGTTTAAAAAAAAATGTGAGTGGTCTGACACTTGCACAACTCATGAAGCTCTCTCATTTGGAAGTTCTGTAGCTGTTTGTCATTCTAGATTTCCAAAAATATGTTGTCCTACTGCACAGTACCTGTTCTCTGGGATGAGAAGCAGCAGTCCACTCACGTGTGTATCATTGCAATCTTGGCATTCGATATTGGACCCTACCGGATTTTTATTTGCCTTCTTGGTTAGCCATCTTCCACATCTCAAATTTTAATGGATTCATTCCATTCAGTGCCTGGCAATGGACAACATGAACATTTGTCCTGAAAGCAGGAGCAAAGTCTTATAATCATGGACTTTCTCCATGTCTTCAATGATGTTTGACAGATGGGAGAGATGACCAGCAGCTGTGACCACAAAATGCGTTAAAGCAGCATACAGTGCCAGCAACACACAGCGCCAGCAACACACAGCAAGGTCATTCCCAGTATTACTTGTGATACCAAGAACTCTGGAGACTGTCCCTGAAATGGTAGCACTGCCTTCCTGCACAAAAAAGGGCAGCCTCAATATGAGTAAATGCCTGCGCACAGTGTATACCCTTCCCAGCACAGCCTATGTGGGCACTCAGTACAGGTAAAGAGTACATGTTCTAGCAGCATATGGACAAAGGACCCAGGGAATCACCAAGTGTGTAGAGCCAGTATTGTCTCCAGTTTTAACCCTACTTTGTGTCTGGAATGCCAGACTTCTACTATTGTTACCGAAGAATAATTCTAGACATCTCCTAGTACAAATTTTAAAAAGTATGGGAACAATATATTTCATCATGCATGAGATACAAACGATGTAAATGAATAAAAAAATGAGAATGTCAACTCACAAACCCCACAAAATTAAAACATACTTTTTTGGCAGTATTGACAAGCTCTCAACAGCTTACCTTTTATTATAGGTTGGCACTAAAATTATCAAATGCAGTTTAACAGTTGTTACAAACAAACGGAGTCCTACTGCAGATAGCGGCAGCACAGATTGCCAGGTTTTGAAAACAAACTTCACGATCCCTTTAAAAGGTGCTGTTTCACCTGGCAACCAGATTTACTATAGAAGTTTGGGCACATCTCTCCTTGGGAACAAAGAAAAAGCAAGCCTAAAATGGTCACTTGGGCTTAAGGAATAGTAGTCTTACTTTTAATGCCTAAAATTTGTTTATTTCTTTTGTAATGCATTTTTAAACAAATTTTCTCATTAAACTAAGTTTTAAATCTCTATCCTGCTCTTTTCCTCCACTTTTTATTTTCTGCCCAGCATTAAGCTTCTATTTTTCTCATCCGCAGGAAGTAAGCCAGATGAAGTCAGAACTTCGCCGCCAGAGTAACACAAGCATGGAAGTACTGCTCTTCTAGGAGGAATTACATGGGAGTGCTTCTCTGCTAGCAGAAGCCACCAAGAAGATGGATACTGGGAAAACATTTGCAAATCTGTTAGTAAAGTCAGACAATACTGTGCTAAGAGATACTACTCTAAGGAACACATGAATTTATTCTGTTGCACTCTGGTCTTTTAATGAAGGCATGTGGCAATGTATCCCATTGGTATTTTGTTTCATTTTGACCATTATAGACTAAATAGCAATATGGAAGAACGCAGCTGATGCACCGATCACATTTTATGTATGAGCTAAAAAAGTAATCAGTACTGGTAAAAATGTATTTTAACTAGTAAAATAAGCAGCAATGACACGGAGCACACATAAGTAGCTGAAAAGTGGATTATGCTGATGCCATTTTTTATAGCCATGCAGCAAAATGAGAAGCCTGGACCTGCAAACTTTTAATAAAAAAAATAAATGCACACTCACATGAGTATTCCCATTGACTACACTAAAACACTGTATTTATGTTAACACTGAAGTCAATGGAACTACTCAAAGTAAGGATTATTCAAAATTGTAACTATGGCTGTGGGGTCAGGACTGTTACCAGCAATTCAACACAGTTTAAACACAACAAGTAAAGAATACTATAACCTCTCCAATTTAAACTAATGGGGGATTTTCATCAGGCAAAAATGTAATTACCCCTTTTGAAATCTAGCCATGAAACTGGGTTTAAAATAGGCATGCTATGTGAAAATGTTGGACTTTAACAACCACAGAATGACAGAAATACCATTTGATGTCTCATCTGAAAGACAGATATCAAGCCGCCTAAACACACTAGGTCAACAGCTAGTACTTACATTTCTCTTACAATATCTGAGAATCTAGAGACATGGCTAATATATTTAGATGGCATAATACCACCACTAAGAAATATTATAGTTGTATGAACCTTTTTAGTACTGGTGGGCAAAAGAAGCTTTATAAGTGATATTTATCACTTCTAAAGCTCATCTTTAGCAGCATCAAGAGCTCTTCTGGTCATATGAAAACAGTTTAAGGTCACACTACATCTGAAATGACAAACATGTGTTGTGAGCTCTAAAAATCACCATGGTACAAGATCAAACAGACGCAAAGTATGTTTGGTATACAAGTATATGATATTACCAGGTTTTGTGTTTTTTTTCTTCAGCTCAGTAATTCTGGAACTGGGAACATATGAGAAAAACTAGCTATTTGGTTACATGCTTGTACTGTGTGTGCTGTCTCTCCCTCTAACAAAAAGGAGGCTAGGGAGAAGATAAATCGCCTACTATTGCTAATGGGTTCGTGAAGGGACTGGGCATGAGTAGGTTGGCAAGCACTTACCTGGCTCTACACACCCAGATGCTCTCAGACAGTCCCCCACTGCTCCCATTGGCCACCATTCTGGCCAATGGGAGCATAAAGAGAAAGCCTCCAGGCGAGCAGTTTCCTGTACTGCCATTCTCTCAGGTGGGGGAAGAGAGAGTGGGGGCACATGGAGCCGCTTCCTGTCCTTGCGAGCCAGATCTGGCCCACCAGGCTCAGGGCTCAAACTGCAAGGCTGGAGCAGCAGGGCAGCTTCCCACTGCGTGGTAAAGGGGGTAAGTCCCAAGACCATGATCCACCGGCAAGATGATCGCGGACCACTGGTAGGCCAAAGCCCACACTTTCACAACCACTGCAATAAACCATAGGCTTTTACAAAAACAAAGTATATTTCACATTTTCCTGAAAACGAATGGACCTTCAGGCCACTAAAAATAAACCTCCACTCTGTTTCCAGTTACATTAGTAGTTTTTCCAAAATGCTAGCTAATGCAAAAAACATTAAAATTATAAATCACAGTCTTTTCCTAACAGCAATGTACTTGAGAAGGGCTTCAGCTCCTCCCACAAACTCTGGTGTCCATAGGCATCGTCTTTAACAAAAAACAAAAATGTGTGGCTATGGGTATAGCTAAATTTTAATTTTAAAAACCTAACTGTGTGGTCAATGAGACTATTTTTAACCTGATGGTCAACCACTATGAAATTACATGTACCAATTGTCACTTTTGATACATGGATAAATCCTATTTTCAGAAAAAGACTTTTTTCCTTTGTGATTTAAACGTTCCTATAAATGGAGAATATGCTCTTGCAAATGCAGAGACTCAGCAATATGCGAAAGTTTCATGATGACACTGCATTCTTTCTGGAAAACTTCCTAGTTTCTATAGAAATCTCCTCTTTGGAGAACACGGCAATCAAATTAGGTATAACCATAACATCGAACCCTTCCATTCCTAGTGAACATTTATATCTGGACATGTCAGCAGTTTCTGCTCTAAGCTGCACAGCAGCACAGCTTCACAGGTGATTAATCAGGCCCGCCCAGTGAGAGGCTCAGGACTCCATACAGGGAGCTGACTGACTGGGCGCGGCACAGCTTAGAGGGAACACTAGTTGTCAGGACTCAGCACACAATCTATCTTTTGCAGTAGCTCAGCACCATCTGTGTGAAGATATTTCTGATTATATACCAGATTCCTCATCATCAGCATGTTTTTCATACATTATAAAGCCAGAAGGGATAACTAATATCTAGTCTGACCTAATGTGTAAGATAGACCATAGGACTTCTCCGAATTAAATTCATGACTGAATCAGAGCAATCATACAACCTTACATTTTAAAATTGCCAGTGATTAGGGCTGACAGATGGTTTAACAAAAGATTCTGAACACTCCTCTCCTCCCCAAAAAAACCCATGGAAAAATTTGTTGAGGAAAAAAAAAGGGGGAGGGAAGCCAAAGGTTTTTTTTGGGGTTTTTTTTGGTTTGGTTTTTTTTGGCTTGAAAAAAAAGGGGGGGGGGAGAAGTTAAGCAAAAAAAGGCCCCACGTGCCTCACCCTCCTGCCCCCACCAGATGCAGCAAGGGAAAATTGTCCCCACCGGGCTTCCATCCTAGGGAAACAGGAAATACCAGACATTTCACATGTCTGGTATTTTCTTTTACGGACGGAGGACCCGAGTAACAGAGAGTCTGGGCAAAAACTGGACACCTGGCAACCCTACCACTGATGAAGAATCCACCACAATCCTTGCTAAATTTCTCCAATGGTTAATTTCAATTTTCTCAAATGTATTCTAGCTGTCCAAGCCCTCTCTGACATCGCCACTTTGGTTATCTGCTTGAGGACTCTATGATCACATACACAGTTAACCAAACTCTAGCAAGAGTGCATTATTTTATGTTTCTATCACAGTAGCATTCATAGGCCTAGCTAGCACCCAGGCGCTCCATTGTGCTGGGAGCTATACAAAACACATTTGTGGTCCAGACCCCCCACAGTTAACTGCTTCCATATGGAGCTCACTGAAGGATCAGTTCCAGAATTCGGTGAAATGTGGCCTGACTAAAGTCAATGCATGTTTTATTTCCATTAACTTCCAAGGAGCCATGATTTCATCCATTACCTTTAAAAATATTAACTTGTATACTAGATTGAGTAAAACTTGTTGGAAATGTTACCAACTTGTGGTGCTAAAGGAAACCAAACTAAATAACAAAGTAGTAGCTCTTACTCGGACATCAAAGATTATTTTTGTTCAAAATGGAGTGCAGTTGTACTCAAAATATTTTTAAACCAGTTCTCCAGTGTATACACATTTTCTTTCAAACAGCACACTGGTCACCACATTTGTAATAGTTTAAAAAACGTTACTATTTTATGTCAACTGTATACAAATGGAGGCTACTTCCTAGTAGATCAACATATTAATAGATACTTTCAGAATAACTGTTACAACTTACCATGCCATGAAATGGCCTTATTTGTAGAGAATGGGTACTCAATCACTTTTAATTGCTTGGAAAAAACTGACTATAGTTAACAGTTGAAGAAGTATAACTTTGGGCCAAATTGAGACACCTTTTATCTCCTTAATCTATTGAGATGCACGTCAGAATACTTGGTCAGTTATTTGCAAATATGCTGCACTACAGGTTTCTTCCCTTTATATATTAGAAATTTGTGCATCTGTCTATGAGTGTCTGCAAGTCCATTTGTGCAAGAACTTGTCCTAAATGATAAAAGCTAAGACCACCAAATTTGGTATGCAGTTTCCTCCTTTCCTAACTTAAAGCAAGGTCTGGGTTTAGTTGTGCCAGGAAAACAGGATGTGCCTGGAATTCAATTGTTTTCCATAACATGGGGGGGGGCGGGGAGGAGGAGGAGAGAGAGGAGCTGAGCAGAGGGATGCTATATTCAAAGTCACCACTGGGGGCAGCAAGTGCAGGGGACAGCTATAATGCAGAGACCACTTGGGGCAGCTACACCACCAAGCGAGTGGCTAACTGGGGACAGGACTCCCCATGTTATCCAAGTAAATAGCCCCACTGCCCCAACCCTCACCCCCCCCACCCAAAACCTTGGCCCCAGGCCCCAGTAGCACCACTTGAGCCAGACAGGGCAGCCCCAGACCATGTCAAATGAAAGTAGTGTTAACATGTATTTATTGGTTTATGATTAACTATCCAAGAAAAAGTAATTATAATAATATGTTGCTTTCTTCTACTTTACACAGTTAGGTTGTGCCCATGAAAGCTCATGATACTATCTACGTTTTGTTAGTTTTTAAGGTGCTGCTAGACTAGTCATTGTTTAAGTTTTTCCAGTAAAGGAAGTGGTTGTGAGTCAATACTAAATATTGAATCTGAATCCCTAGATCTTAGTTCTACCATTAATTTTAGTTACCTGTGAACTTTTAAAATGGGAATAGATATGAACTTTTAGTTAGCCTACTCGCGACTTTCTGGTAGTATTTTTGGTAACAAGTTGCCATTGCTGCAAAATCTGACCTGAGAACACTGCATAAGGTATAGCTCTCTACTGCTAAGTAAATGTTAGTTTCCATCACCGTCATTTGGTTATTGACTTATTCCCTTGTGGCTGCAAGTTAGAGCAACTTCCAGTCATAAAATGTTATTTGCTTTTTCACCACCATGAATCATACCACAAATATTGATGAAAATGTATTTTCCTTGGAAAACTGTCTAAACTACTCAGATTAAATGTACAATACATATGTGGGCCCTGTCATTTCAATTTATAAAATACGTAAGTGCTTAACGTTCTATTTCTACAAGTGAAATGAATGGACAGCAACTGGTTACTCTTCTTCACTGATTACACTGCACTTGCTGCAATGCAGAATATTGAATAATTTCTACCATCTGTGGAATATAAAAAATGTTGAGCTTAACTGTTATCCCTCTTGCCCCAAAAGGAAAGTGAATTCTTCATGTTAAGTTTTTCCTTTTGCATAGTATGTACAGAATATATGTATTAAAGATGTTAAGAAGTGGATAACTGGCTAATCATGTAGTCAATACAATTTGAATCGACTACACAATTCGTTGATAAGGGACGGCACTCAGTCCGGGGCGTGCAAGCAGCCCAGGTCTTACTACATTTAAAATGCAGAGCCAAAGTGGTCCCAGACCCAATGCAAGCCGGGACTGAGCCCAGCCCGGGACCTACCCCTGCTGTGGCTCTGCATTTTAAATGTAGTAAGACACTGTATGTGTTAGGGACATAAGTAAGTAGTCAACTACCCAATAAGCCTAGACTTATCAGGTAGTCAAATCGACTACTTGACTTCTCACATCCCTCTCTCTCCACCTGCCTTGCTGCCTCTATATGGCGGGGGGGGGGCGAGAGGGAGGGAGGGAGGAAGCAGGAACTGGCCCTGGGGAGCTGGTATAAAAGCCAGTTCCCTCCACCACAGTCTCCACATTGCCACCTGTCTCCCCCCCCTCCCCCCCAGCAGCAGCACGGGGCGGCAGGAGGCAACTGATAAGTGGGATGCAGAGCAGCCTCTGCTTACAGCAAGCCTGCTTCGCAGCATCCTCTCCACCCCCCGCCCCACACTGCTGCCTCTGACAGAAGCAGCAGCGTGGGGGAGAGAAGAGACACAGGTGGCATCACAGAGAGTACAGGTGGGTACGGCGGGGAACAGCTTTTTAGCAAGCTCCCCCCAGCACTGCTCCTGCTTCCTCCCAGAGGCAGCAAGGTGTGGGTGGGGGGGAAATGCAAGTAATCGACTCAAAGTACTCACTCGGTAAGCCTAGGCTTATCAGGCAATCAACTACTTGTTCACATCCCTAATATGTACAGTGTCTGGATAACAGTCCTGCAACTGAAAAAGCAACAGCTGGGCTGAATATCACATTTTTGTTACAACAATTCATTTTAATCTTACAAAAAGAAATTTGCCCTTAGTTTTAAAGTATTAAATTGCAAGTGATTTTTAAAAAGCTGGAAGCAATCAATGGAAGACAAATATACTTAACATTAACTGGAAAGAGACAAATAAGTTCACAATGGTTCAATCTAATGTCAATTAAGTACCTTCAAGATCTCATAAGGCTAGGCTAGATTTAAAAACAACGATTTTCCAACCTAAGAGTCTGCTCTCCAGCAAGCTTCTGGATCCCACAAAATTAATGTTGTACAGCCCTAACAAAAAAGATAAGAGAAATGCGATTGGGGTTTTCAATGTTGACAAAGTTATTATATACTGTATCTCTGGTATTTTAAAATCACATTTTTCTCTTTTAAAAAAAAATTCTTCCGATGTTGTGTATCGGAGACCATTTTTGGGGAACATCATCCTCCTAAGTAGCAGAACTGCATTCCTGGTATTACTCTCATGCATACGCTTAACTTTGCACCAAGCTTTCAAATGCTTTTGTATATATTTATAGACTTGTTATTCATATTACAATATTTAAAAGCTTTTTCTTTACTCAACATAAAATTTGAGTGTACATCCAGTCAAGAGTATCTCTTTAAAAATTTGCTCATGAAATCAGCAAAGTCTCAACCTGGATTTAAGTCATGCCAAGAAATCAAGAAAAATAATTAAGAGGATTGACTAACCACTGTGTTTAGTTCATGCTTTGAAACCATGACACTACTTCTACAATACAGAGCTGAGCATGGATCAGAAAATTAGATTAACAAGTAGAATGCCAATCAGGATCAACCGGTTCCCATCCTTTATTGTTGGTGGCATATTGCATGCAATTAATTCACTTAAGCTAATTTCAAATAATTTAAAATTCATTTTTCATATTTAAACAGTTAATTGACTAAAAAATAACATTAACCAACAAGATGTATTAATTATTTTATTTTCTGTCTGGGATTACTTCTGTTGAAAGCTCACATTTATTTATTTGCATTTGCACACAACACAGCACAACCGTAATATAAATGTTTACTAATATTTTAAATTATGGGTGTGTAATATTAACATTGATTTGATGCACAAAAATGACTACCAAAAACAGTTTGCTTTTTAAATTCTCTATTACCAAACCAAAAAAAAAAAAAAGTTTCACATTTATACATCCACACATCTTCCTTAAATCACAGCCCTCTTAACTGGCATACCTACTTAGAATATAATTCTGAGATAAATTGAAGGCATTCAACCACTCATAAGATCAAACCCTTACTGCAACCACAGCTAGGGAACAGATTTAGTACTAAACATTTCAGTAACTCCAAACAATGAATAACTGGCACACCCAGTTTGTTTAAATGAAGCGTATCAGAGGTACCTGCAAATCCATTCACAAAAGTTTGGAGGTTTGAATTGGTGTTTTCTAGCTAGCACCAGCTCACCACTGTGCAAATCCAACTCTCAGAATTTTTCCTTCCCCCTCCAGCTAGCCTCTCCTGGAAGATACCAGAAAATATACACGTTTGGAAATCCAGAAAGAGACGAGAGGAAGACCAGCTGAAAGTTGTAGGGTGAAAATAAAAGTTGCACGAAAACAGAAGGGACTCATGGAGGGTGTCTACTATAGACCACCAACTCAGGAAGAGTACGTAGATGAGGCATTTCCAGAATAAACAACAGAAATAGCCAACACAGAAGACCTGGTAGTCATGGGGAACTTTAATTACCCAGCCTTCTGTTGGAAAAGTAATACAGCAAAACAGAAAATAGTCTGAAAGCAGGATCAAATAAAATCCCATTGTTTGGGTAACTCAATGCCACAAAAAGGTAAGGGAGGTGTCGTTTGACTCATAAAAATCTAAAGACTCATATTTTCAATCATGTCAACTTCTGCCATGGGGCAGGGAGGGGACTTGCTGCCCTCCCAGCTCCAGGTCGTACCACTGGTAGAAATTTTGGTAATACAATGCCATCAGAAATAGTCAAGTTTGCTTTTAAATGCTACTCCTTTTTCCTACACACATGGCACCAAATTCGACACACCTGGAACAATTATATAGCTATACAGTTAAGGTTTTTTTTTAATTCAATATTTTTTAAGTTACACTTTAATAGGGATACATAGCTTACGTTTAAAAAAAGACATTGATCTTTGGTAATCCTAGGCAAATTAGTCTTGATATATCAGAGAGAAAACATTTATCAAACTCATAATCAGCGTTGTCTGTCTCAAGTATCACTGCTAGACACGTTGTCATACTGACCCATGCAGCAGTCGCATATCTCCTTAAGGGGCAGGCTGCTTGCTGGTCACACATTTGCAGGGCAGTAAGCATCTGGTCATTGGATACAATTAGCTGAAGGGTGGATTCAGAAGCACATGGCAATTCAGGTGTAACTGGTGTGAAGAGTCCATCTTCAAAGACCCACCCAGGAGAAAACAGTTTAGGATATGCTCAACCACCCCGGAGTCATTTCAGTGCTTTACAATTTGCCAGCTTAGTAACAGGTATAAATGCACCCCTTGTCTGTAGCAATTTTTCTTCACCTTTACAATGGTGGATATTTTCCAAGTGTAACAGTGGAAGTGTAGTAATGTTGATCTTCAAACGATAAATGGTATTCATATGTTGAGTTTATAACCCTATCAGCTGTTCCAAGAACCTTCAGAGCAAGCAGTGTCTTCAGATACTTAAATCAAATGCCTTCCAGTTCAGATAATTTGTCTACCCAGACAACCTTCCAGTAGTGTCACATCCTAAAAGAGGTGAGGAAAACTGAAAACTGGCAGTACAGCAGCCTTTAATAATGTGAGTAATAGAAACACATCTGTGAGGGATATACAAAGAACTGTACCTCAGCAGTAGGCACAAAACCACAATCTTGCTCATAGGGTTGCCAGATGGTTTAACCAAAAATACCAAACCCCCCGCCAACCCCTCCCCCCCAAAAAAGGGGGAGACCAAAGTTGAGGAAAAAAAAAAAAAAGGACCCTGACAATTATTATGCAAAAAAATTAAAAAATACAAAAAAACCAGCATGGCCCCTTTAAGGCCTTTGGGGCTTTTTTGAGGGTAGCCATCTTGTTTTCTTCCTCCATGCCAGAAGACAGCTTCCCTGCAGAACCAGGTAAGTGGAGGGGAAGGGAGGTTCCGGGGGGGAAAGGGGGGATTCCAGGGGGTCTGTGGGGGGTGGGGAGAAACGGGGGCTAGGGCTGGTTGCCAAGTGTGGTAAGGTTGCCAGGTGTCCGGTATTTTCTGGTTTTTTTTACCCTACAGGAGGTGAAAATACCGGACTGTGCAGGTCAATACTGGACACCTAGGAACCCTACTTGCTGAACTCTTGGGCAGTATCTCACAGAGCACTAGAACATCTCTGTCTTGTGCAAAAATCTGGAATTTAGTAGCACCTCTCTTTCGCATTGATGGCATGCAAAATAAATTTAGCATCAGTATGGAACCATAAAGAAACTCCACCAAAGAGCATGAGGCAGCAGCTTCATTATGCCATGCAATGGTGACATTCTTGGAGTATTTTTGCTGCAAGGTATGTGGTTAACTCATCTTTCATAAGAGTCTGAGATAGAAAACTCCATGACAGTGATTTTGTATTGTACAGGTGCAATAACTCCATATATGTCTCCAGTGTCACAGTAAAGAAACTTCTTTCTGGTTACATTTGTAATTGATTCCTCAGCATGTGCGTCAAACACAAGGTGGACTTCATCATAGGTCCAGTATTGTCTCTGTGCCTCAAATGAAGTGTTTGGACAAAAATCAGCTAGTGTTTGCAGCTTCTATCTTAACTACACTAATTATGATTCCTATGGGAATCAGCAGATGCCAGCTCAGGAAGACCATACGAGAGTTTGCTTTTTGCCTAGACCTTTTGCATTGTTCCATCACATTCGAGATACCACAAAGAACTGATACTTTCCAAAGAGTTTCATACAGCAACATTACACTTAGAGCTGGACTCAACCAAGAGACGACCAAACAATGTCCTATCTGCAATTACCACTGCAATAGTCCCTGCTATTTGCATTCTGATTTCTCTGCACTCAAGCACACCTTTAGTCTGTTCTTTATCGGAACACATTGATGGAGCTTTGGATAGTTTTGGGGGTTTGACAGCTTCATGCAAGTCATGATCCAAAGTAACTATTCAGCTACCATTTTGAGCGATGTGACAATTACTTTCATCATGATTTTAATGAGTCCAGTCTATCATATACAAAAGGGTGCCAGTGCAAGTAAGTTCATTCTGTATCTTTAAAACAGAATTTTTTCTGGTGTATGTTGGCAGTTAACAACATACACCAAGTCTAGAGGGTGGTTGGTTATTTTTGAGGGAAGTCATCTCACCTACACTTAATGGCTCATTCAAAAATTCAATGGAATTGTGAAGTTTTCAGGAAAAACCAGAAAGAACATTTCTGGGCATAATTTTCATTGCTTTATTTTCATGTTCTAGGGCTTCATCTGAACCAGGTGCACAGGAAGGAACTGGAGACCTTTTAACAACCCAATTTCCTTTTCAAAATTCATCCCATGTGTAATTAATACCAGCTCAACGCCTCACCACCTTCTGGCACAGAGATTAAAAATAATTTTCCTAAGTAGGACAGAAACTGATGTTATTTGAGATTAAAATATCCCAAATAGTACAGTAAATTGTTAATTTGTCATCCACTGTGACTCCACAGTAGGTTTTCAAGGCACTGTTTCAAAATCTGCTCCCTGCTACAGCCATGCAAATCTACTTAAGTAAATGGATTCACACTGGTATACCTCTCTGGGCAATATCTGGCCCAAAGTTCATGAATTAATAATTAGAATGAAAAATGAGTGGAGTTTTATAGTCGGTCATCCTGACTCATACAACACGTCTCCCCAAAAAAAAACACCACACCATCTCCCACTTGTGCACAAGCACAAGTAACTTCTCATTCAAGCAGCATTACATATTCTCCACATTAGGGATGTTAAAATGCAATGCTTTTTTAAAAAATGTGTAACTGCTGAGCCAGTGTGCACTGGGAGCTGACTTTTAAGCTGGCTCCCCACAAGCTGCTGCCTCTGTATCAGCTCCCATGGAGTCACGTGCCCTTCTTCACTCCCCCCAGCCGCTGCAGCCTGTGATACATGCAGATGGCTCCCGCCAGATCCCTTCTCTCCCCCCGCTGCCTCCGATAGAGTAAATATTGGCAGGTAAGAAGCTCACATCTGATTCAGCTGTTGTGAAATGAAAAGAAACAGTAAGGCTTCAATCAAGTTCCCATATTCACACTGAAGTAGAAACTCAAGCCATGTGCGTTAACACAGATACATCACACTGAAAACAATAATCTTAGCATCTAGTCAACACTGCAGTCACTACTGGACATTACACAAAGCTTAATTTACTAACATTGCAGAGCATGGATTATGTCAAAAATCTTTTTTTCCAGACAAAGAAAGAGCAGTGAAACATGGTTAGCTGTGCCTGCACACACCATCACATACAATTACATCAATGGTTTCCATCCTTTTTTCACATGTGGACTCCTAAAAAAATATCAAATGGAAGTGTGGACCCATGGAAGTCTTAGACATTGACTGTGGATTCCCCAGTAGCTCACGAACCACAGGCTAAAAACAACTGATTTAGAATATTATGCACTCTTTTGAGACCATCATAGTCATCTAGCCAGGACCTGAAGCAGAAGTGCTTTGGAGGGAGCTGCAACATTCAGTTTGCACAAGCTCCAAGTTTAGTTAAATACATATTCTGTCACGTGCTGATGGCATTGGTCCAGTTCTTTGGTGAAAACTGAAGTGGGCATCAGAACTGCAAAGCGTGGGTAAGGAGACAAATCTCAAAAGACAGGCCCAGGTTTAAAGGCCTCATCCAAAACTCACTGACATCGATGGGTCTTCCACTGATATTAATGAGGTTGCGATCAAGTTGTGAATGAGCATGAAAACTAAACTCATCCTTATAGATAGTCCCTGAAGGTCAGGATACAGATACGTAACTGCAGTGATGTTGTCACTGTTGTATTCCTTTCTGTAGATGTTCTGTGGATAAACTGAACATTTCAGTCTCCAGAAAGGTCTCCCCCCTCTTTTCCTACAGAAAGTGCAGCTGTTCTAGTACTAGCAACAGTGGGAGCAGCAGTACAACCAAGATTGAAGTATTGTTACTATAGTGAAAACATGCTAAACTATTATGAGCTAACAGTAAGTGTGCCTGAGCCTTGTATGCAGCTGTGCTTATACTACTGTTAGCTCAGGCGTAGTTGTACTTTCGCTGGAAAACTAGTACAAGGTTTTTTTACTCCAGATGCACCCAGGAACTGCTAATCTGTCACCTCTAAAAAGCACTAAAAATCACTTTCAGTTTATATTTCAAAACACCAGCACAAAAAATTAAACAATGGTTCTAAAAACAAACTTATTAATCTATCAATCAAGAAAGTTATAAATAATGCACTGAATCATAATACCATAATTAGAGGGAGGAAGTGCTTTAAAAAGAGAGGTTTTTTGAAGCAATATAACTGTGGAAATAAGAAACACAAGTGCAAATAGCAGTTTATTTTGACCAGATAGTTTATCAACTGATTTTTAAAAAGGATATACACTGCAAATGTTACAAAGGCCAAAAAAATCCCAAATTTATTTTTACAGACTGGAAAAGCAAGAAGGCCAAACACAATACCAAAAACTCAAAATAAAAAACTCATGATGTTTACATAAAATTTTGATGAGTATAATATATTCATCACACTCCCACAATTATTCCCTGAAAATAATACCATAAATATTATTTTGACAATGTAATTATAGTTTTTTGCTTTAACAGTAGTAGTGAAATAGTGGCATCAATCCCCTGTACAAGAAGTCTAGATAGACAAAGGAAAGATCGCACGTTGAAATAGGCAATCCTTAAAATTAGGGCTGTCATTTTACTATGCCACTAAAAGCTCTGCATTTACTTCGGTTATAAGTAACTTAACTTTATTACCACTAGGCAAAAGAAAACCCCAAGAAGAAAAACAAAAGGGAAAGACAATGAAAATAATCTCATCAGTCAATAACCTCTTTCCCCAACTTTCTCACCCTAAATACTAAACACACGCACACAAAGCTGATTTACTCAGTTGTTAACACATTGTCATATTTGACACTAACACAAATAGAATGGAAACATTTTATACATCACACCCACCATCTCTCTCTCGGCTATGGAAATTGGGACATAACTTTTGTCACTCAAGGAATAAATTTGCAATTCAGACAGCTTAAAGGATTTGCTCACAAAAAAAGTTCTTTCCAAGACCCCACGGTGAGACTACTGCTAATACATAGGAGGAATTTCTGTGGGAAGGAACAATAACCTAAGGAGGGCAATTTTGCTTAAGTTCTCATTGAATATGAGAGGATACAAGTGTATCCTCTTTTACTGTGCTTGCACGACAATCAAATACTTAAAAGCCACACAGTCATATGGGGAGATACTTGCTGTTTATATAGAAAGAGCAAAACCCAGATCTCAGTTTAAGGCAATAAAATCTCCCTCTCCTTCTCTCTCTCTCCCTCTCTCATATATTCAGGAAAGCAGAAGAAAGTAGGGATGTTAGACATAGTGTAAATGAAAAGTCGTGTAACCACATGAAATCTTATCAGACAACTATTCAATAGTCCTTGTGAGCAGGGCCAGCAAGCTGCATCAGAGGCAGGAGTGCGGGGTGACAGGTGGGAGCCAGTCTGCCAAGGGAGACAGTTTAAAAAAAAAAACCAAACAGCTCCTCATGCAGATTGGCTGCCTGCCGCCCTGCGCTGCTGCCTCGGATACAGAGGAAGCAGCCACTGTCCGCAGGGGTCTGAGCTCCCCCCAGACAGAAGCTGCTGTGGAGAGGGTGGGAATAAGGCAGAGGGGAGGCTGCCACAAAGCAGCCTCTGTCCGTGGCAGCCCAGGGTAGACACGAACAGAGGCTGGTCTGGCAGCAGCCACAGGCTCATCGTGGACAGTGGCGGCTCCATGGGAGGCAGAGCAGCCTCTATCCACAGGAAGCTCAAACACCCCCCAACCCTGCAGACAGGGATTGCTGCCACGGACAAGCCTCTGCCTGCAGCAAGCCCAGGCCGCCACAGGAGCCTTTCTCCCCTCCCCCCATGCTGCTGCCTCTGATAGTCAACTTTTGATCCTCTTGGACCATGCCTCATTATATTTTTCACAGAAGACTGTCACTTTGTATGCTATCACATCAGCCTGAAGAGTCAAATGAGATGCATGCCTCGACAACACCCCCCTTCCTTACACGGCATTTCATAAAGTATTGCAGCCACATCCTACATTCCTACCCAAAGTAGGTTTGCTCTTTCATCTAAATCAGCCTGCCTGTCTCATTAGTATTCCTGTACACGTCAGACATCACGAGACAAAGCCAATCCACTCTGTAGAGATGTTAAAGGACCTTCCACTAATGAGTGCATACTTCTTATGGTTTTCAAAGCTTATGGTGGCAAGACCAGGTAACAGAATCTTTCTTCAGACCATGTTCTTGGGCCCTTAGTCCTTATTCAGGACATTCAATCTGTGAAATGGTATGTATCTAGCGGTGACTTTACTATTCAGTTATCAGTTTGAGTTAGGGATGTTAAACAGGTTAGCCAAAACTTCCCCTCCTCCCCCTGCATGACTGGCCCAGCTGGCAGAGCCACAATGCACCTGGGGCAGCCCCCACCAAAGGTGGTTAACTGATTTAACTATTTGTTTCATCGGTCAACTATTCTGGGTGGTTTTTACATCCCTAGTTTGGGTACCAAGAGCACATGCACTGCAAAAAGAGAGACTCGTCCATACTATCTATTGAAACAACTACAGTTACTGGTAAGTAACCTCTTCCTCCTCTTTCAAGTACTTGTTGTATGGCTCTCCACTTACATATGGTCTCTCATGCCAGAGGAAGGAAACACAGTAGCAACAAAGGATTCCATCCTCTTCTATAGTCTATAGCCGTCCAAAACTGTAGCAGACCTCTAAGACAGAACTAGGATTTTCAACTCCCTTACAGGCAACTGCTTGGATTCAGAGGAGCTGATAAATCTAGAATAGTTTCTATACTGACACTCCAATGACTAAAGCCTTAGTTAAACAAATGCAAAAATCCCTGCAGCTGTTTCTTTATCTTTACTTGGTTTAATTTAAAATTCTCTATTTCAGTGGGAACTGCCATCTTAACATTTGGTACTTTAAACATTTCTACCTATCAGCTGAAGTGCTATGGCTTATTATTAAAGTAACTGATTAAGCAAATCAAGAACACTGTAGCACAATTATATATCAACACCTTGTGCTTATCTAGTTTTTATACCCAAGTTTGTCATCTTAGCATATACTCTCCTCAGAGCAGCGACCCAGACTTTTCCAAGTTCTGCACAATAAACTGTTCTGACTCTTAAACAACCAACAGGCCTGCAGCACCTTAGAGACTAACAAAAAAATGTAGATGGTATCATGAGCTTTTGTGGGCACAATCCACTTCTTCAGATATTCTGACTCTGTTACACACTTCAGTAAGTGTCAAAGGAGAGGGAACTGGAGTATAGATGTCTAAATACAACAAATAGCACAAACAAAGGGAAAAGTTTGCAACATTTATTTAGAAATCTGTAGAAGGTCTCTGAAGGAAAGTCATGAAAGCTGGTGTGTATACATAAAAGCCTGCTAAACATTTTTTTTTTTAAATTAGACTGGACAAGATGCCAGGAAATTCTTAGTGGAATAGATAAGTAATGACTGGGGTTGGGTAGCCCAACAGGTCTTTACCATTTCCAAAAGCAGTGTGTATGAATTAACCAGATCTTTTTATTTTAAGAACTACAGCAAACAAGATTCTATGGGCCTTTGGAGAATAAGTTTTCTGACCAACTGAACATCACCAAAGCCCTTCTAGAATATCTGTTACATCAGCAGCACAGATTATGAAGATGGCCATTTAAGAGAACTAAGAACATGACTACACAGATACTGTTTTCTCCAATAGTTGTATCTATCTACTTGGTGTGAAGGATAGATTAAAAGGCAGAAGAATATTGCTATCTGTTTTTGCTCAAGAAAAGGAACTGAAAAACACTGCTCCTTAAAGACCCAGAATATTTGGCAACTCACAGGATACATGAGTGATACATCAAAAAGAGACAATGCTTTCATCTGAATTATGCCTGTGGAATCTCACCATGACCCCTACGTAAAAAGCGCTGCACACTTTAAAAAAGGAAAATTGTTAATATTCACTTTGTTGAGATGATGCAGAGCAAATATGGGTTTCATTTAACCAGAGTTTAACACAAGCACTTAATATGGCATTTCCTCTTTTTGATGGTTTATTAATTAATACTTCATTAAAACAAACTTTTTCCTCCCCATCTCCCTCTTCCTCACAAACCAACCGAATTGGTATAGTACTTGCATGCATATATAACTTCAGTGTTTTTTATCCATTACAAATTATAGTACATTCTGAATTTTCCTACTAATATTGCCATACCACAGTGAAAGACTTAAAATAGATACCACTGGATGAAATTGGAGCAAACACATATAACAAGGCTGATTATTTAAAACAGACTTTTTCGATTGCTAAAAATTATTTAAGCTTCTTGATATTGTTTTAGGAATATTTTACAGTGGAATCAGCTCAAGAAAAAGCACTAATTATATAGTATTATTCATCCTGCAAAGTCTCAGGGCTGGTCTATACACACACTACATTTGCAGCTAGCTGAGGTGTAAATCTAGAGCGCACTAACCTACCACGCAGTCTTAATCCTGGTAGACCCTACTGAAACACACTAAAACATTCCCTTGTGGGCTTTAATGTACTACCATTTTAAAGAAGGCTACATTAAAGTACACTAAGGAACTTTTGGTGCAAGTCAGTAGGCTCCACACAGACAGGAGATTCACACCCCATCTTACAACAAACTGTTTGTTTAGATAAGCACTTAGATTCTCTGAAGGAGATGTTGCTAAAAACAACATCTAAGGCCAGATTTTCAAACGGCACAGAAACACATTAAAGATGCAGAAAGGCACGAGTAGGATTTTCAACTGCAAACATTTATTTTAATGATTTAAATACCTAATATCTGCTAACCTCTGAAAATCCCTCTAACTACCTAGCTGCATTTTTATGCCCTTAAGTACCTTTATAAATCTGGCCCCAGGACATCTTTGCAGGTATGAAATGTGAGAAGATGACCAATAGGGAGAAACATATATTTGATAATTAGCAAACATGTAATAAAAATAGGGAACACAAACAGTATTATGGTAAAATGATGTAGGTTTATGTTTAATCCAACTAGAAGCATGCGGCATAAATCCTGGCTTTGTAAACACATTCTACTTGTATTTCATTCTTTTTTGGAAACTTAACATTTGTACACAGTATCTTCAATTTTCACCTAACCAACAGCCTGGAAAATGCCATTGTTCTAAGGGTTAAAGAAACTTTCTCTCATCTCTCATTACTTTTAGCCCATAAAAGATTTGTCCATTAATTCTAGTGCCGTACTTAATCATCACTTTTTTTAATGTGTCTGAGGGTTAGTACAGGTTGAACCTCTCTAGTCTGGCACCCTCAGGACCTAACCGGTTCTGAACCAGAGAATTTTCTTGTCCATGGGAGATCAATATTGTCTAGCAGCACTACCAACACTTCCTCTGCTTACTGGGCTGTTAGAGGACATTTAGGGGTAAATTAGAAATAAATAACAGCACAGAACACTGAGAGCTAGGGTTAGTGGCTGCTACACTAGAGTGAGAGCCCTCCCAACTTTTAGATTTTTTTTTTTTTTAAATGAGCAAGGTAACCTTAAGAGCAAAAAAAACCCTCCCACCCTCCCTCCCCTGATCCCCGATCCTGAAAGCGTAGAGAAGGATGGTCCTCTCTGTTTCTCTAAGCACACTGTTCTCCTTGTTTCTCTGAAGGGCTAAAAGGTGGTGAGGGCTCCCCCAAGGTCAACCTTTTGGTCTTAATCACTCTCTGTTACTTGGGATAGAGTCTATGGGCCTCTGTCCTTCCTTACCAGGTTTCAAGCACCTAATGATTCGTGTCTCACTCCTTCCTTCAGTTCTGCTCTATCCCTGGCCTATGAAATTGGAGGTTCATATCCAACAAGGGTCATCTCCTCCCTTCTGCATTCTGTGACGGGTTCTCCCCTCCCTGGCTCCTCCTCTACTCCACACACAGGAATGGGGGATCTAGTACTGCTTCCACTACACAGACTCCTGCTAGTCTCACTAATCTTTCCCTCACCCCAGCAACAAATAGAACAGAGGTGAAACTGGGCAAGAAATCACCAACAGGAAATTGAAATAGTTCATCTTGACCTTACAATGTTCGGTGTTTTACACCTTCAGGCCACTTTTAAAGTACCAGCTATATTATATTTTATATATACACTTACAGAAGACACACACTATTCTTAAGCTACCAATTTTAAAAAAATACAAATTAAGAAAGAAGGTTAGCATGCCAAGTTCAAGTGAATAATCATTTAGCTTATTTATCGAAGAAAATTTAAAAAGCTGATTTGATAACATAATGTTACAATTTATTAAAACTGCCACCAAGAAATATAATAATTTTCAAAAAATTAAGTGACACATTTACCAAAATTTATACTTTCTTACCTGCCAGTAATGATTCCTGTTGAACTTCTAATCCATGAAGCAACTCGATCAAGTGGACCGACACTTCAATCAGACCCAAATTCCTGTTATTTAGTTAAAACAAAGAGGAAGGTTAATTTTAAACCTATTAAGGAAAAAAAGACGGTATGGAGTTACATCACAAAATACTGCAGGTTGGTCCTAATCTCACTGAAGCACTTCACCTGACTTCAGTAGATGCAGAAGCAAGCACCACAGGTAAAGTATTATGGGGTGGGGGAGAAAGAAGAGGAGGAGAGAGGCATGAGTCCAACACTTTACAAAGTTATTTTTTTATTCCAGACCGTTAGCATAACCAGATCTGAGATAATCATAACAGTTAGCACTTTCATGTTCCACACAAGGATTTGGGTTTTTATACCCACCCAATGCATGCTGGGTAGATGTCAGTTCATCAGGTATGTAACTGGGATGGAGTGGGGCTCAGTATGCTTAGAGATGCTATCTTTCAGATCAGTCTGCTCTGTTAATATCTAGAATTTCTTCAGCTGTATATGAGACATCTTGTTTCACTTCCCAAACACATGAAGACCGCGTTTCTCAAATTGTGGGTCCCGAGCCCCCGAGGGGGTCACAAGCAACTTAGAGGGGGGGTCGCGGTATCACTAAGTTTGAGAAACCTGCATTAAGAGATATCCCAGTTCCATGGCTCACATTTCCTCATTTAATAAGAAAAGTTCTAAAAATATCACAGGCTGTGCGTGAACTGGCTTCAGTTACACAATAGCTACTTCATTCGTCTACAGTCGCTGCACTACCACTAAAACAAAAGGAAGTATTTATTATTTGTAGCACCTTTGATGACTAATTATTATGGACCAAGATACCACTGTGCTAAATGCAGTTAAAAGAGGAGGCACTTTATCTTTAAAAATCCACAATCGTTAATTTACCTTTAAATAATGAATATGTGCAATTAACGTTTTTGTATTGCTATTTGCTACATTACAACTTTTCCCATTATACTCATGTGTCCCAACCCAAAGGTCGTTCATGAGCAATGGGACACACAAGCCCACTGTGCCCTCAACTGCTCCTTTAAAAACAAACCCGTTACACTGGCTAAAAATAAAGCAACAAGAGCTCATCTGACTGTGTGCCCCTTCCCTTCTGAACCACCAGGGACACTACCTTAGCAGTCCACATGTGCTCCCCAATACTCTGAATAGGCAGAGAACTTGGTCTAATAAGCTCTCCATCTCCCATGGATCTCACCACTCTTCAGAGAGCAGTACAAACAGGAGATATTTCATCTTAACCTGCCTCCTGCACCCAGGATACAGCTGTGATAAGAGGGGAAGGGGAAGGAGTTGAGATCACTGTTAGAAGCCAAAAATTTCTGAATAGCAATAACTTGTCCAGTCTCTGGCTTTTTTTTTTTTTTTGCACACTTCTTCTATTACAGCAGTAGGTCACAGTGAATTTAGATTCAAGCAGAGCCGCAGCTACACTTTACTTTCACTTTCGAAAGGGCGCGTGATCAGCACAGCGCCCAAATGTGAGTATGCAAATGAAGCCCGGGATATTTAAATCCCAGACTCATTTGCACTTTTGAAGTGCCTAATCTACATCCCTCTGTCGGCAGAGGAGTGTAGTCTAGAGACAGCCTTAAAAAGCAGAAGGATACATACGCTGCTATGTAAATGGGGCTTGTGGCAAAGACAAAATAGACCTCTATGAATCATCGCTACTGGTAAAGGTGCCTTTACATATTACTCCTAGGAGCATTCTGTTCCCCCCCCCCCCAAAAAAAAAAGTTAAAATACTCTGTGCACAGTATTTTAAAATTTTGCAAATTTTATCAAAATAAACTATATCATGCCAGTTTCTATTATTTTGGAAATTCATTTCAAAATACCTATCAGCAAGTAGTTCTGGAACAATACAGAAATAAAAAAAAAAATTTAAAAAAACCCTATTTAAAAAAAAAAAAAAGAAGAGAGTTAAAGAAACCCCTATGACAACCCAGCAACTCCCTACCCTCTTCTCCCCCATAGCAGTATCTTCTGTGTCACAGGTGGGCAAAAGGACCTCTGAGGGCCAGATGTGGCCCACCAAGCAAGTTGACCCAGCCCACCGAGGCCCTGCCGCTCTCCCTCCCCAGGCTAATCAGGGCCTGGGGGCAGAGGGAAGTGCGTGCAGTCTCCTCCTGCCCTGCCCCCACCCTACAAGGAGTGCACGACACTTAGAAGTGCCACGTGCTCCTGGCAGGGCAGGAGGGTACTTCATGTGCTCCCACTGCCCCCAAACTCTGACTGGCCTGGGCACAGGGGGAGCACACAAAGTCTCCTCCCGCCCTGCGAGGGGCATGGTGCTTCTAAGGATCACAGGGTGGGAAGAGACTTTGCATGCTCCCCCGCCACCAGGCCAATCAGGATTCTTCTACACTGCAACACTATTTCAAAATAACTATCACTATTCCGAACTAACTTACTCCGCATCTACACAGCAGGGAGTTATTTTGAAATAGTGTCAAAATTCTGTCAAGTTGGAGGACTTTTTACTCCAATTCCTGTAACCCTAATTTTATGAGGAGTAAGGGAAGTCGGAGGAAGAATGCTCTATTTCGAAATAAGTGCTGTGTAGACACTCCTATTTCTAAATAAGATACGTAATTGACGTAGCTCAATTTGTGTAGCTTATTTTAAGTTAAGCCCTGCAGTGCAGACGCACTCTCAGGGTTTGGGAGGAGGAGCACGTGAAGTCTCCTCCCACCCTGCAAGGGGCTCAGCATTTAAAGTCATCTGCCAGCTGCTGACTGACCTGGGAGCAGCAAGGGGGAGCACCCTAAGTCTCCTCCCACCATCAGGGGCACGGGTACCGAGAGGGAACCGCCACCTGTTCAGAATAGCTAGCAGTTCTCTCTGTGTGTGTGGAGAGGGGGTGGGGGGGGAGCAAAGACTTTGTGTGCTTCCCAGGCCAATCAGGGTCTGTGGGTGTGGAAGCATGGAAGTGTCCGGGTCCTGCCCCTTGTACCTAAGGCCCTGCCCCTTCCTGGGCAGCCTGGAGCCACTTCAAAAAATTTCTGTAGTGGCCCCCAGTCAAAAATTATTAGGCTGCAGCCACAAGATATTATACAACCCTCATTCTGGAACGCAGGTGAACACTGAAGCCTAAGCTTCAGGGGGTAGCCGAGTTACTCTGTACAGAAAAAAAACAACAAATGATCTGGTAGCACTTTATACCATCTACATGTTTTGTTAGTCTATAAAGTGCTACCAGACCATTTGTTGTTTTTTACTGAAGCCTAAAACATTTAAAATAAGTAAGCAATGATATAAAACATTTTATCATTTATTGATATTACCAGTAAATTCCATTCACAGCCTTTCAATCATGCAAGTCTTTAAAAATAAAAAGAAAAGAAAATTAAGATGCAACATCCTCATCTAAACAGTTTCACATGGTTTATGAAGTTCTGTTAATTAGTTTAATCTATTTCTTCCTCAATATAGGACAGAAATTCCAATTTCTCTCATATAAGGTAATTTTCTTGGCAATTCAGTAAATCAGGTTTGACAAGTCCCAGAAAGAGTTATGCTCAAGATTCTCAACACCAGTTCCATATAATCCAGGGATAATGATATGACTATTTTCTGGTGGGCCATTATGGTTTAACTAGCTAAATTTTTAACAGCACTTGGAAAATGAAAATTACTGTAAGAGCAAAGTACTACAGGCTCTTTAACATTTATTTGTACTCTACCTTGGATTTGCAAAACACAGAGGACTCACAATCTAAGAAATTTATACTAAATTCAGCTTGAAATACATCCATACAAACTAAATTAAATGTCAATAAGACCACATAACTGAGGACAGAATCCAGCCCATTCGCATCCATTAACATTGGACTAAAAGTCTATATTTGTAGAAATGTACAACTTAGCATATGCATAAATTGAATGTATCTGAAGTACTTTTCACATGCAAGATTACATAACCCATCCACTTACAAGCTAGAAAGTTAATTGTTAACTGCATCATAAATATTACACTGCTCACACAATTAATTTATATTATTCAGAGGACAACCCGTATTTTCATCACAATCCAGCACCCTTGACTCCATCGCATAAATTTTTAATCTAAATATTTTCCTAAAAAGGATTGTGTTGAGTGGGAAATACCAGGTTAGAAGTCAAACAAGAATACAGCAGAGTAAAATAAAAGATTATATAAGTACCAAGATATAATTTAAAACTCTGCAAAAGGAATACTAATAAGGATCATAACTATACCTCATAATATCTTGGTTCTTGGCACACTGAACACAGGCATTCCGTAGACATCTGAAACATTCTGCTATAAACAGCTGACATGTATCTAGAGTTATCAATTCTGTGGAATCCTTGCAGGCCAATTCTATTTCACTTGAAGCTTTAGTCAAGATTTTCAGGAGACTCTGGAATATATTTTCATCTGCCATTTCTCTGGAATAAAGTATAACTTCAGTAAGTATAGGAGGATTATAAATGGGGTAGGGAAATATTGTTTAGAAAATGTGCCATGAAGCATATTATTCAAGTCATGTTTATTTAAAATTTAACATTGTAGAGTTGACATAATACTGTAATGTATTTCTGCAATAAGAAAACGTACCATCCTGACACCCCAAATCTTTCAATAGAGAGGATTCACTAATAAGTGCTTGACAAATCAAAAAAGGCCCATTTTTTTAAAGTTATACAGAGTGAACTGTCTCTTCCTGTAAAACCTTGCCCTCCCCAGAAATCAAGGGTCTTATTGTAAGATAGGCCGAGCATATACTTAGCAAAGTTTAAATAATTCAGCACTCGAGTTGATCGCGAGGATTAAAAAAACCCACACCCCAACCTTGTACTTCACGGAAACTTTAAATTTTAGTCAGCATGATATAGAAGCCTTAGTAAGTCTTAAGCGACATTCATGCATACCTCTCTCTATCCTTTCAAGCTAGCAAAAAGCAGGCATTACTGAATACAGGTCATATACTACCTTAGCTTTCATGCAACTCCAAGTAACAACTCTTAGGCCAAAAGCAGTCTAAGTCATCCTAATCACACACACTATTCCTAGATACACAAAAGATGCATAGGATCATGTAGGAACACAAGAATTACGAATCCGCATACTGACTCAGACCAACTGTGTCCAGCACCAGATGTTTTAGAATAGTGCCTATCACCCTTTTTCCTTTGCACACCCCTAACAAATTTCAAATGGAGATGCAGATCTCTTTAGAAATCTTAACATGGTCTGCTGATCACAAGTTGAAAACTTCTGCTTCAGAGGAAGGAACAAGAAACTGCATTATATAATATGCCCAGAAATAAATTTCTCGAATCCCAGTGAGCTAGTGGGTAGCTTAATACCCTGAAACATGAAGATCTTGATCCCTAATAACCCTTACATGTTTTAAAATGTTTGAAAACTTACTAAGCCCTTGGTTTACATACCTTGTAATAGTGAGTTGCAGCAGTTATGGGTTTGTTTTTGTAAATACGCACTTTTATCAGTTTTGATTTATTGCCCTTCAATTTCGATGGATGACCTCTTGCCCAATACCTTGTGTTAATATCACAGCACGCATTCCCTGGTTTCCTACTCACATTCAGGTAGGGCACAAGGAAAACAAAGCATCATTGAGGCTATATCTAAACTACACCCCTCTGTTGACAGAGGGGATGTAAATTAAACGTTTCGAAAGTGCAAATGAAGCGGGGATTTAAATATCCCGTGCTTCATTTGCATAATCGCATCATGGCGCTGTTTCGAACAAGCACCATTTTGAAACTGAAACTGCGGTTTAGACCCAGTTTTTTTCGACAATGGGGCGCTTTTTTGAAAGATCCTGTACTCTGCGGTTTAAATTTTGAAATGGCGCTTGCTTGAAACAGCACCATGACACGATTATGCAAATGAATTTAAATCCCCGCTTCATTTGCACTTCCAATGTGCTTCATTTACATCCCCTCTGCCGACAGAGGGGTGTAGTTTAGACGTAGCCTGAGTGACTCAACCTTAACCCCATGTTTTCAAAAATGTTCCATCGACCCCAGTGGCTTTGGATAAGGTATTGAAGAAACCAAGAACTACAAGGAGGTGATACTGTACTTTCAGGTGAAGAACAAAGGAAAAGCACACTCAAAAAGTCCAGTGGTTAAGACAGTGGAAAGGAGCTCAGGGATCTGGGTTCAATTCCCAATCCCTTCCACAGACCTCCTGCATGAGTGAATGCAACTTGCAATTTCTCTCTACCTCAGGACTGGGCAAAATACAGCCCACAGACCAGATCCAGCCTGCCAAGCCACCAGATCCGGCCAGCAGACACAGAGAGGAGCCCCAGGCAGTCTCCCTGCTTACCTTGCCCCATTTGCACGCTACTCAGAAAAGCAGCTGCCAGGCCCCATTTCTCTTTCAAAACTGTGAGCCCAGAGGGGAGGGGAAAGGGCTTCAGGTGCTGACTCTGCCCCCAGCACAACCCCATTGGTGTTTCTGGCCGAAAACTGTCCAATGGGAGTTGGCTGTTTGAATAAGGGGCAGCATATGAAGCACCACGCCCTCCCCCCCTCAGGCTCATAGTTATTCACACAACCACATGGCTCTACAGCTTGTGCAGGGGAGGGGAAGACTTCCTGATAAACTGCTGGGCTGCTGTCTGGCAGTCACCAAGGTAAGTCTCATGGCCAGAGCATGCCTCTGGCACTCCAGCCCCTCCCTTCCCCAACTCTCTGCCCCCTGCTCCTGCCGCCCTACTCCACATACCCAAAGTCTCTGCCCTCCTCCTGCACCCATATCCCCTCATCCCCTCCCAGATCACCCAAACTCCTGCACTCCAATCCCCTGCCCTGGGTCACAACTCAAACCCCTGCACCCACTCCTGTACCCCAGTCCCCTGCCCCAGGTCACAACCCCTTCCTGCCCTAGGTCACAACCTAAACCCCTGCACCCCAGTCCAGTGCCCCAGGTCACAACCACCTCCTTCACCCAAACTCCCTCCTGCACCCCAATCTTACGCCAAGCTCCTCTCTGCACCCAACCTCCATCCCAGACCCTGCGCCTCCTCCATTAATTCCATGGAAGAGTATAGCTCTTGACTACTTTGCAAAATCTGGGAGTGGCCCCACATCAAAAGCTACTGCCCACCCCTGCTCTACCTCAACTCTGTGTATGCTCAATGCACAGCCCAATAGGAATCCTCTCTCAGTTGGGGCCTCTATGCATTACTGTAATAATCATTATGGAGAAAGGGAGTTCACATGATGGGCAGAGAGATGGAGGGAAGAGGCAGCTAGTTAAAGACTGCAACCTACATTCCTGAGAGCACAAAGGAAGACAAAAAATTACCTTTGTATACCTTACCAAGTAACCTCTAGAGAGGAGAAAAGCTATGCAATTCTTAATTAGAAATGTAGTTATAGGAGTCCTCCTATGTACAGGCCATTTCATTCTCACAGAGTTAACACAGATTAAGGGAATTGATACTAAAACGTTATGCTGGAGCGCGCGAGCACACACACACACACACACACACACACACACAGCAAGCATAAATCTCTAGGTCCTGTCACACACAGATGTGTTAAAAGCTTCCAGAAAATGGCTGTTGGACTACTTTTTTTTTTCTTCCAAAATTTATGTTTGGAAGGGGGATGAATGAGATAGATTAAAGCCAGTCAATAATTCATATTTGATACAGTATAAATTCTGGTGAAACTCCACTACACAAGAAAGTGCAGTATGGTGTCATGGTGTCATTTAAAAATAGAGTTTAACTCAATCTAACACCACCAGCCATATGCAGCTGACATGGAAAACTAGGATGCAGGCATTTTGATCCCCAGATGGATTTAACACAAGATCAAAAGGAGCATTTAAATGCTACATTTAGAAAGAGACGGTAGCAAAATACCTTCCAAGCTAAATACTGGGCCAAAAGGTGATTAAAAACGGGAAAGAAATGTTACGCATAGGTTAGAATCATGGTACATACAGAAATGACTACGCTTCAGTAATGTAAAAGCCTGATCAGGAACAAATCCTGATGTCATCTCAAATATCTAGTCAGATACCTGCAAGCTAAAATATTTTATTTTACAATACACAGTCAGTGCTATACAGCTAGATGTAAAATCTGTCAACAATCACTTTCCTTTGCAATTTTAGATTTTGGTTGTCAGTCACTTTTGTTAATTGACTTTTCCGATGTGACAACTAACATAGAAGTAACTAACTGATCTAAAAGTGTACAACATTTTGACACAGTCATGAGAAAGGGAAGTGTTTCACTGCACAAGACATTATTTTGTTTGGTTTTAAAATATGAAAAAAACCATTTGATTCAGGCCTTTCACTGACAAGAAGGTATGTTGCAACTACTGTCATTTACGCACACAAAAAGCAGGGAGATTACACAACTTGGAGCGTGCCCATTCCACAGAATCTATAAATAAATGCATCCACACATACTTCAGACACTGGCTTTCCAATGTATCATCCAATTACATTCACCCACACACGACAGAGTCACGTTTGCTCTGTTAAGATGCCCTACAGAACCATTAACAGTACAGGTGTTTAAGAGTAATACTCCAATCAAGTAACTCAAAAAATACAAGTCTTTTAGAGTCTGTTAGCAATTACCTTTATTTTTATTTATGTCTTCAGTTGAAATACCATCTGGAACTGACTGGTAAATTTTCCTGAAAGCTTCAAAATCAGAAGCTAATGTGAGGCATCAATTTCTAGTGTACAACGTTCAATTATTTTAAATTGGTAAAAGGCAAGCAAGAGCTGTAACTGCAATTTTTTTAAGTGTGCTCTACTTGGTTGTATTGTAAAAACAGTTATAAAAGGCTTTTCAACACAAATATTAGGGCTTATTCTCTTTAGCAAAACTGTGCAGCTATACAGCATAGGAATTGCTCAAAAAGCCATTTTATTTGTTCACTAGATCATGAAAAAGTCAAATTATTCTGACAACCTATATTATGAACAGAAGTATCTTGGTTAAAAAGGATAAACTAAAAAGTAAAATTTGTTTCAAAAAGGTAGCACATGATTTTTTTATAATATATTCTAGTAAAATATTAAGGTCTGATTATTCTGTCAGTTTCCAATAAACTATTTTAAATGCCAATATTTACAGGTTTTTCTATGTTGCTCCTCACTATAGAATCTGAGCATATGACACACAATAATGGATTTATCTTCCCACTATTAATAAAATAGGGAAATTCATTCCATGTATGTGGCAGCGAAGCAGAAAGCGATAAATTACTTTTTTGGGTGCTTGCCACTTCCAGAAAAAGAATTATATCATAAAGGATATGCCCAAGGTCACGCAACAAGCCTGCAACAGATCCAGAAACAGAACCCAGATGTGGGACCCAGTAAAAGACTTTAGAATATCATCATCATTCATCTCAAAGTAGTGCTCTTTCCACAGATTAAAAAGTACGTATGTAAAAATATTCCTAAACAAATACACAAGCAACTATGCACATTATAATTTTAGACAGAACGGGATGGTTGGGCAGACTTAAGTCACTTTTAAGAAGCCTGTTATGAGTAGTTTCTAGTGCTACACTTGCCTTAAAAAAAACCCCAGCCAACACTAGTCAGTTTACAATTTTTTTCTGGCAGGTGGCAGGGTAGGTAAACTAAGTGTTTCCTCTTTCCTGTTGCCATGTGAAAGGCCCAAAAACAAAGGTAAAACAGTTACATTGACTATACTCAAAATGCTGTGGAATGTACAAAGTAACTTTGAAGAAAAATATCTTCCTGTAATCTAATAAATATTTGTATTACCATAGCACCTAAAAGCCCTACCTATGGACCAAACAAAACAAAGAGATGGGCCTTGCCCCAGAGAACTTAATTTTGATGCTGTAATATTAGTAAGTAAAAACTTCAGATAGAAGTGTGATTTAAATTGGCATGTTCCTTTAAACATTACCAAAAATCCATGCATTTCAGATAAACCTATTACCTCAGTAAATAAAGAGCCATATTACATTTTCCATAAAGAGGATCCTGTTCTCATGTCTTAAGTTAGTCCCCTCTTACTCGGAAGAATTCCTGTATTCATTTAATTTGTTCTTTTGCCTGTCATTGTGAGAATCTTTGCACCATGTGCTGAAATGTCTCATCTGGATTCATTCTGCTTTGCTCTAGTAAGGGTATCCCTAACCAAGAACATTCCACTGATAAAGGTCTAGTCACTAAGTATCTCAATTTCACATCAAGTAACATTAACTTCCCATGCTCCCAATGAGTGCAAATGTTTTGATCACTCTATAAGATAGTATCTAGCCCAAAAAGGACTTTAAAGATTAATACCAGGACCATGAATTATATTATATTCAAAAATCCAATGAGTAAGCATATAGAAATTTAGGCCATATTGTTCTGAATATATATTCTCTTGTTTAAAAAGAAAATTGGGCAAGTTGAAATTGGCATGTTTTCCTTCATCGCAGCCCTAAGTAAATCAAGTTACAGACTGAAGGTTACAACACAGATTACAGCAACCATATTTTCATCCAAGGCACAATTAATAGACTGTTAAATCAAAAGGAGAAAGTCACCATGCATGTATACAATTATATTTCTCTGCTCCGTAATAGAAACAAGCTTTTGAGTATTAAAAAGAGAAAAAAAAAACCATACAAGATCACACCCTTACTAAATTGCAATATTACCCACATCATAGGACCTCAAAACTCCTAAAAATGTTTTATCTCATTTTTTTAAACCAAAGTATTGGATTATATTTACACTTGTTAGGTAAGAATGGCTACACCAAAGGTCCATCTAGCCCAGCATCCTGTGCACCGACTGCAGCCAATACCACAGAGGGAGTAAACACAACAGGCCATCACCATGGGATCCCTTCCTTGTCATTCATTTCCAGACAGAGGTAAGGAACACTACCCCTACCCATCTCGGCTAACTGCCATTGATGAACCTAACCTCCATGGACCCATCCAGCCCCTTTTAGAATCTGTACGGGAGCCTTGCCCAAAGTACGGATATCTAACAAAGCTAAACCCAGGCCTGTCTTAAGTCTGATGCATGTAAGCAAGCAGGCAAGGCTGGGAGGGAGCTTTGAGAAGCAGGAATGTTTTTTGCATAATCATGCAGATTCAGCATGGTACAGTGAAATCACGCTAAGAACATCAGGAGGAACCTTGTACCGGTACATACTATTTCTGATGAGCAAAAATTCAAGATACAGCCAAAGAACTATTAACCAAGAGCATAGTTTTGGCAACATCCTGAATAGCTGGATATACCCCCAAACAAGGGCATTGGGCATTTTAAGTATTTTACACAACACGTAATCAATTGGTAGATATTATTAGAATGACCAAGTCTCACTTTGCTATAAAACGGACTTAGTAAGAAAAATCGATGGGAGGTAGTGAGCAGAATTGACCCACAGGTCCTGATCATTGTAACTAGAAGTAAAAGACCCTTCACACCCATTATGGCAGTGCATGACATCCTGAAGTGTGGGAGTCAAAGAGACCATGAACCTCCTGCCTGGTACTGTAGGTGGCATATGCATGAAGTGTAAGTGAACTAGGCTTAAATATTGTATTATTATAAATCTTCTATTCATTGCTTTTTGTATTGTTTTGTGTTATACAAATTGTTTTCAAAATTCATAGTATAAATTGTATAGTAATTGGTTTTAAGGCTTGTAAAACTTAAACAATTATATTAACTGCTTAAAGCTTGCAATAAATAAGGAAGTGGTTAAGTCTTTCTGGAGAGTCCTGGTTTCCCTTGGCTCTAAAATAAAATGAACCACATGACAGAATGCTGTTAAAGTCCTAGACTTCACAATATCCTCTGGCAAGGAGTTCCACAGGTTGACTGTGTGCTGTGTGAAGAAAAACTACCTTTTGTTTTAAACCTATTAATTTCATTTGGTGACCCTTAGTTATGTTATGGGAGCAAGTAAATAACTTTTCCTTATTCAGTTTTTCCACAGCAGTCATGATTTTATATTCCTCTTTCATATCCCACCTTGGTCTCCTCTTTTCTAAGCTGAAAAGTCAGTCTTTTTAGTCTATCTTCATAGGAGACCCATTCCAAAGCCCAAATCACAGACCCATTCCATAGCCCATTCTCTATCCTTTTTTAAATTATTCCTAACATGGTTTGCTTTTTCGACTGTCGCTGCACACTGAGTGATATTTTCAGAGAACTATCCACAATGACTCCAAGCTCTCTCTCTCCAGAAGCTGTAGCTAAATGAGTCCCCATCATACTGTATGTAGAGTCAGGGATTATTTTTTCCAATGTGCATTACTTTACATTTATCAACATTAAATTTCATTTGCCATTTAGTTGCCCAATCACCTCGTTTGGTGAGATCTTTTTGAAGCTCTTCACAGTCTGCTTTGGTCTTAACTATTGTGAGCAGATTAGTATCACCTGCAAAATTTACCACCTCACTGTTTACCACTTTCTCTGGATCATTTCTAAATAAGTTAAATAGGGTTGGTCTCAGGATGGACTCTTGGGGGACCCCACTAGTTTCCCCTCTCCAATCTGAAAACTGACCATTTATTCCTACTCTTTGTTTCCTGTCTTTTAACCAGTTATCAATCCATGAAAGGAACTTCTCTCTTATCCCGTGACAACTTACTTTATTTAAGAGCCTTTGGTGAGGGACCTTGTCAAAAGCTTTCTGGAAATCTATGTACACTATATCCACTAGATTCCCCCTTGTCCACATGCTTGTTGACCCCCCTCAAAGAACTCTAGTAGATTAGTAAGGCATGATATCCTTTTACAGAAACCATGTTGACTTTTTCCTAACAAATTATGTTCTTCTATGCATCTGACAATTTCATTCTTTACTATAGTTTCAACTGATTTGCCCAGTATTGACCTTAGACTTACTGGTCTGTAATTGTCTGGATCACCTCTAGAGTACGGATGTTAAATTTAGATTAATCAACTTATTGAATAGTCAATGGAATTTGCATTGACTATTCAATTAGTTGATAAGGCACCTCCACCTTTGAAATGTAGCAAAGACCCCACCAGCCGCTGCTACAAAGGCAGAAGCGCCATGGGAAGCACAGGGCCAGCGGGGGACTCAAGCAGTCCCCTGCTGGACCTGCACTTCGCTTTTGAAATGTACAAGAGCCCCGCTCTTGCTACATTTCCAAGTCAGAAGCGTCACCAGTACCCTACTGTGCCTCTGTTCCCCCCGCTCCACAACAGCTCCCCCCAGCACCAGCTCTCGCTCCCCACCCTTTGCTGACTCTGTCTGATAGAGGCAGCAAGGGGGGGAAGCGACTAGTCAACTAGTGACTTGACTAGTCGCTTACATCCCTACTCTAGAGCCCTTTTTAAATATTGGCATCACGTTAGCTATCTTCCAGTCATTAGGTACAGAAGCTGATTTCAAGGATAGGTTACAAACCACAGTTAATAATTGCGCAGTTTCACATTTGAGTTTTCAGAACTCTTGGGTCAATGCCATCTGGTCCCGGTGACTTGTTATAGTTAATTTTATCAATTTGTTCCAAACCGGTCCTACCATCCTAGTACCGCAGTATATGAGCACCATTGAGAAACTGAGGCACTGAGCATAACCCATTCGGCCAACATCACATATGAAGCCCGGGGAAGAAAAGAGAATTGAATTTGAGTCTTCAAAGCAAGGGTGCACATACTACAGCCTGCGGGACACATTTAAGATATTAGAAAAATAAAAAATTAAAAAGTATTTTCCCCATTTATTTACTTTCAACAGTGTTTTGTTTAATTTCAACAAAAGTTGTCAGTTTCACTTTCTTTTTATGCAGTGGCATACAATCACTCTGGACTGTAACAAGCAAGCTCTTTCCACCCCAACACCTTGCTTACAGTTGGATTTTAGCTACTCCTGTTGCTGCACTAAAATCCACTAGCACAGACACAATTTGCACTGCTGCAGCTCTCATCAGTTTCACATCTGTGCTCTTCTGATGGTAGTGCTGTCTATGGTACTGCTGTCCCAGAAACACTGCCCTGGAGAGAAACAATTGGTGGTTGTTGTCTCCCTGAATCAAAGACCCATGCAGGCAGCAGAGACAAATGCACAAGTGCAGGCAGAGAGACATACTCTCCCTCATCTCCACAACCCTCCTCCCCCCAGGCTCTGGTATGTAAACAGAGCTATTCCCAGGATCCATGCACAAGCAGAAAGGGAGTACAGGTTGGGGAAAGCTATATGTCCCTTCTCTATAGGACCCCAAACCATCAGTGATGGCTGGCAAGCCTCTTTTCTGTTTTATTAACAAGAGGCCTAGCAGAAGGCCCATCTTCATTGACCAGATCGTTCCAAGTGACCGGGAAACATATGACTGCTACAGAGCATTAGAAAAAGTAGGTTTGCAAAAACACCTGCAAGAGAGCACTAGTACGGTCCGGTTTTCCTCAAGCCACTCAGTGACTCACCCAGACACCAGGGGGCAAGCAAAGCACAATGAAGACAAACGTTTAAGAACGACAACAACAACAGATTCTTTTATGAGTTTTATAGCCCAACCTGCAGCCTTGGTTTTTAAGTAAATGGTTTCAAAGCCCCCTCTCACGGGGAATCAAGAAAGCACTGAAACTAATAGTCACTGCACAGAGGTCAGGGCTGTCAATGGTCTTCAGCGAACTGGAGACGCCAGAGATGTTGACTTAACTCCCACAGACCTCGACCATCTCCCCACATCCAGAACGCCCCCCTCCACACACACACACCAGGCACAAGCAGCCCCTCTCCGTCTTTTCCCCACGCAGCCCCAGTGCACGTACGTACACACGCCGAATGCACCCTCAGTGCGCGCACATACACACCCCGAGGACACCTCAACCCCCATGGGACACACACCGGGCCAGCCCCCTACTGCCCCAACGCGCACACACCCGGAAGGACACGCCCCGGGCAGCTCCAGCCCACCCGCGCGCGCACACACACACACACACACACACACCCCGTCTCCCGGCCGCGCTGACCCCCGGCCCCAGGCACCGCCCGCGCGCGCGCACGCGCACACACACACGTGGCCGCGCCAGCCCCGCCTCCTCCCCGGTACCTGGGCAGCGCCTCCCGGAACAGGCCCGTCAGCCGCCGCACGGTCTCCAGGCAACCGGGGGCCTCCGAGAGCCGCTCAGCGCCGGCGGCGCGTTCCAGCTGCTGGGCCAGAGCAGCCAGCGCCGCCTCTAGCCCGGCCGCCGCCATCGTGCGCCTCGCCCCGCCCCCTGCCCAGACAGAGACCGCCCGGGCCCGGCCCCTCCCGTTCGGCCGCACGTGGGACGGCCTGACGTGCGTGTGCAGGCGGGGGGGGAGGTGCGTGCAGCACAGATATCGCGGGAGGGGGGGCGGGGCTGACACGCACGTCCCACTTGCGTAGCGTGCGCCAGCTTGGCACGTGCGAGCCGTGGGCATGGGCTAGATGCGTGCGCGTGCATGCGTGGGGTGGCGTATGCACTGGGGTGTGGTGTCGTGGGGTTAAATTCTGCAGGAGTGGGGCTCCGGCAAAGAGCTTCAGAGCCCTGAGGCCCTGCATGGCGTGCGGGGCGGGCACCCCGGCCTCTGAAACATTCTGTGAGAGAGTAAGCCCTGGCTGGGCGCAGGTATCCGAAAATGCCTGTACATGTGCGTGATGTGCATGCGTGTGTTATCTGTGGGCATGGGTGTAGGCAACTGTACGTGAGGGTTGCCCATACATTATATTTGCATTACTGCATGGGTCCTTAATTTTGCATGACAGAATGGTTGTGCCAGTGTTACAAGGGGAGTGGGTAGGTCTTGGGGGGGAAAAATCACAAAAAGGTGTTATATAATTTGTGGACAGTTCCTCACACACCCCTGTGTGTAAATGCACATGTGTGATAGATGTACATAGAGTCAAGAGCTATATAGTCATTTTAAATAACATAATTAGAAGTAAAACAGAAACCCAGACTCAGGGGAATGTGCAATTAAGTTTCCATCACCAAATTTAACAAAGGGATGTTTGTTGCTTCAAGCGTTAAACCGCACTAAACTAGAGTAATCCCAAATCTACCTTGTTAAATCTAAAAAATTTCAAAGCCAGTCAGCTACCTATGTTCAAGTTAAAACTGAGAGGTCTATTCAAATGTATGCTGTAGAGCAGTGTTTCTCAACCAGTGGAACGAGTACCCTTAAGGGAGAAGTCTGGGAGGTATGTCAACACAACTGAAAATTTGGAAAAAACTGAATTTTTGTTTTAAGTTTTATAGTGTTTTATTATTTTTGTCCTTTTTTACACCCAAAACAGTCATCACCCACCCACCTACAATTACATTGTCAAATGTGTTGCAACCATAGAAAAAAAAATCTGTGTCTGAAAACTAGGGACTTGGGATACTTATAATTTTTTAAGGGGTACTTTATAAAAAAAAAAAAAAGGTTGAGAAACACTGCTGTAGATGCGTGGCCCAAAAACAAAGTCCAACTACCATGCATCTGCCTTAAAAGGTAGACTTGGAAGGATTTATTTTTTTAATCTGTAAACATTGATTTTTACTGTGCACATACACAGAAGAAATATTTCCATAAAATAATTGAAATTTTCAGGTAGACAAAGTAAGAAAATGCTTCTTGAGACCTTATTAGAGTTTGATTTAAGGATATTTACTTTGTATTTTTTAACATGTGATGTTGACAATTTGTGTTTTAATAACTCCAAAGCTTTAACTTTTTGGCTCTTATCACCTACTGTCATTAAATAATTATTGTCTGACCACCCATAGTTTCCCACAGCTGTAAAAATTTGAACTGATAATAGAAACATTAAAATAAACATTGATATTAGCCATTGAAATTAAAAAAGAAAAATTGAACCTGTCAAGCCTAATTAAAGGATTTTGATTAGAGGTGGGTACCTGTTTACTCTTTCCTATTCATTTTTATTTTTTATTTATAAATAAAATCTTGAACATGTAGGGAAACAGATTCTGCTGTCACTTGTGTTACCTACCAGCTCTGTGTGTGAACTGGGGCATAGACTAGTACTTATGAAAGACACCCCACCTTCCCTGGCCTCTGCTTAAACCAAGTCAAATCAGAAGTAAGACTTGCAAAAAGCAATTGAAAGCCAGGGGAAGACACACCTAAACCCCTCTGGACAAAGGTGATAGGATTAAGAAAACACCCCTAACCTCATTTGCATCAACAGGGACACATATCCATTAACATGCAGAAAAGCAATTCTAAACCAAGAACTGCTCTGAACTCTGGGACAGAGAAAGCAGGGAAGTATTGCCTGTGGGAAATCTCTGCTCCAGATATTAATGAACCCATGTCTGCTCACCCCCAAATCAGTAATTATCAGACCAATTTTAGTAATAAAATCTCTATTGGTATCCAAAATACTGAAACTGTCAAATTGCATTATGAGGATCCTTGAAGAAACAAGGCCCATAGCCAAGAACGATCAGTTCCCAGTGTCTAGCCTAAGCAAAACAACTTGAGAACACTTCCTTGAACCATCAGTTTAGCCATAAACAAATTTAGTGCTCTTTCTTGAACCACTGGCCTATGTCTAGACTGGCATGATTTTCCACAAAAAGCATTTGCGGAAAAGAGTGTCTAGATTGGCACGGACGCTTTTGCGCAAAAGCACTTTTTGCGGAAAAGCGTCTGTGCCAATCTAGACTCGGTTTTGCACAAGAAAGCCCCGATAGCCATTTTCGCCATCGGGGCTTTTTTGCCCAAAACAGTCCTGAGCTGTCTACTCTGGTCCTCTTGCGCAAATACATTTGCGCAAGAGGGCTTTTTCCCGAACGGGAGCAGCATAGTATTTGCACAAGAACACTGACAATCATACATTAGATTGTCAGTGTTCTTGCGCAAATTCAAGCAGCCAGTGTAGACAGCTGGCAAGTTTTTCCGCAAAAGCAGCTGCTTTTGCGGAAAAACTTGCCAGTCTAGACGCAGCCCTGTTGTTTCACTACAAAAACCCTACCCATGCTCCAGTAAAGTGTTCTGATCCCCTCGATCAAAATTCTGCGTCAGTTCAATTGGGACTTAATCCTCTCCTGACTGTTTGTCGTGGGGTCTCTGCTTTGCTTGTCTCCCAACACTGGACCCACAGCTACCATCACCACTTGGCAACCCTGATTAATTCAAGCTTCTTGGAGTAGTGAGATCCATCTCTCTTTTTTTCTCTCTCCCTAGATATAGCCTCCTGACTCTGCCCTATATGATCAGTTATAATTTGCTACCCCTAACTTTTTTAATGAGATTTAAGTTAGATTTAATATTGTAACTGTTTGTTTGTCTGGCTCTCTTGTATGGTTACCACCTGGAAATAAAAAAACTTTCACAATTAAGCTGGTTTCGTCTCTCTTTCTCCCCTCTCCCCCACTACCCGGAGGCGGGGGGGGATTGTTTTTGTCTTCCCCATTGACTCTGCAACAACGCTCCTTGTACCTAAGCTAAAAATCCTGTGGGGTTTGCTTAACACGTGGGTTACTAGCAGAATGATTTTGACATGAAAGCGGGGATGGGGACGTGCTGAACGTGGGGTGTGGAAGAGGGTGGCAGCTTAAAGTGCTGTGTAATCCAAGGGCACATGAGGGTCATAGCTTGGCATTGCTGTGCAACCCAGCCTACTGAATCCAGGGACATATAAGGGATCCTCTTGTGAGTGCTGATTAACTGGTCCTCTCAAACATGCTGTTAGTGGGTGTGAGTGGTTGTGTTCATCTGTTTCTCGGGTGGGAAGAACCCAGTCCAGGGCAACCTAGATTCTGCAGGATAGCTCCATTGGGAGGGAATTGGAAGAAGGAAGAAGTAAAGCTCCATATGAGAACACAAGCAACACATTGATAGAATTATCACACAAACCTCCCAGAAGTGTAACCCGAATAAATGAGCACACCCCAAAGTAACGCGCAACTCTGGTAACACCTGACTCTTCCCACACTGCTGGTGGGGGGGGGAGTGGGGAGGAGGAGGAGACAGGCAGGGACACCAGCTGCCAGAAATGAGAATTCAAGGTAGAAACTCTTTCAGCAAATGGCAGTGGGAAATAAGGGCAATGGTACAGCTAGAAGGGCAAGTTCTTCCCAAAAGAACCATGAAAAAGTAACCATCCTGAGCACCTTTTAGTTCACTCCTCTGTCTTGGACTGATGGAGGCCCTCAGCTTAGTCCTGTGGCATTGTGAGAAGTTAGATAACAGCCCTTGTGCCACAGATCATGAGTTCCACTATTTATCTAGTCTTAGCCCTGTTCAATCTTTCTGAGATGTCTGTCTGTAAATGACCCAATTAAAACTTCTGAGGTTCATTTCAGTATGTCTCAGATATATATATATATAAAAACAATAGAAAATTAACAAAAATAAGGAGTGATGAACAGTGTGACTGGTTGCCCCCCTGATACACTGGGACACCAGCTGTGGCTCCCTTACATTGTCCTCAAGCTTCCTCCAGCACACATGCAGGTAGGGGGACACCTACCTGCTGAAAGACACAGACCTGAAATCAGTACTGCATAGGAAGGCTTCAGCTAAGGAACTGCCCAGCACTCAAAGTGCACACCCCTTCTGGAGTGTAAACTTTAAATTGTATTGTGTTGCTCTGCATAGAGCACTGTACAGTTCCTGAAATTCATTCCCTCCTTCAGTGTGGAAGAAGATACGCAGAACTTTATGCCCCACCAACCCTGTTATAAATTCCACAAACTGGTTTTAGAGAAAAACAAAAGTAAGTTTATTAACTACAAAATATAGCTTTTAAGTGATTACAAGGGATAGCAAACAGAACAAAGCAGATTATTCAGCAAATAAAACAAAAGCATAATATAAGCTTAGATACTAAAGGAACTGAGTTACAAGCAGCAATTTCTTACCCTAAATTTTAATTAAATTGCCATGTTTCTTGAAGGCAAACGCCTCTTGCTTGCAGCTTAAAACTCCAGGTTTTCTTTTAATAGGCCAGAAAACTTTTCCAGACTCGGCTGAGTCCATCTTGAACCCATTTGTGTTTGTTTCTTAGATGGTCTTAGCAGTCATTGTGGAAAGGATTCAGTGGAGAATGAATCCTGATTATCTCACTTCTCTGCCTTAAATAGGTTTTACATATGGCAGGAACACTTTGTTTTCAAGTGTGGTCTCTTCCCCCGCCAGTGGAAAAATACTGGTATTCCATCATGGAATCCAGGACCAGGTGACTTAATCACATGACCCTGCAGTACCAAAGCTGTGTGAATCAGAGGCTGTTTGTAGCATCCCAGGAAAGCTTCTCAGAAAGGTGGGAGATTAGCATTTGCAGAGATCTGTTATTCTCCCTAATCGCCCATTGACTTGTCCCCAGTTAGCTAGCCAAACAATTGCATTTTATCTGGTGGGCATTACCCAGGAGCAAACACTTTTGTAGTACAGATGTATAGTCAATATTCCTAAATTTAGGTACAACAATGCTCTTTCACAAAAAGGAAGCAAATGAACCCTCTTTTGTCCTGACTGGAAGGGAACCTGGCAAAGAACTGGGAGAGGTGATTGATGTAATGCCACATTGTCATGGAAGCAAGTGGTATTGTAGAGAAATCAGATAGGCTGAATTTCTCTGTGCTGCAATATGTGTTCAAATTCAATATGTGAATTTCTCTGTGCTGCAATAAGATCCAATGCAGATTATTCCGCCTCATTTGCTGTATACCTTTCGAATTCCGCAACGAATTAACATTTCCTTAATTTTTGATTGCTTGTTGTTCCAACCTTAACAATGTTCTTTAACCATTTTTTGTATGAAACTTATATATTGGGCTATCGAACTAACTTACAGGCAGATATAGTCCCTTGCTGCAAAGAAAGGCAAAACAGACATGTTTGGAATGAAAGGGACACAACACAGAAGCAAATTGATCAGGGTGAGAATATTGGGGAGATTCCCAAACCTGAGCCTTTTTTTTTAGGTGACATATCTGAAGAACTGTCCTAGATTGAGGTGTCATTAGAGGAGATTTTGGAACAAATTGATAAACTTAACAGTAACAAGAATTATGAAAGAACTCAAATGTGAAGTTGCAGAACTATTAACTAGTAACCTATCCTTGAAATCAGCTTCTGTACTGGAACATAGCTAATGGGATGCCAATATTTTAAAAGGGCTCTAGAGGTGATCTTGGCAATTACAGACTGGTAAGTGTAACATCAGTACCGGGCAAATTAGTTGAAACTATAGTTAAGAATAGAATTATCAGACACATAGATGAACATCATTTGTTGGGGGAAGGTCAATATGGATTCTATAAATGGAAATCATGCCTTACTAATGTACTAGAGTTCTTTGAGGGGGTTAACAAGCATGCGGACAAGAGGGATCCAGTGGATATAGTATATTTAGATTTCCAGAAAGCCTTTGACAAGGTCCCTCACCTAAGACTCTTAAGTAAAGTTAGTTGCCATGGAATAATAGGGTCCTCTCATGGACAGATAATTGGTTAAAGAACAGGAAACAAAGGGTAGGAATAAATGGTCAGTTTTCAGACTGGAGCGAGGTAACTAGTGGTGTTCCCCAGTGGTCTATCCTGGGACCAATCCTATTTATAAATCATGTGGAGAAAGTGGTAAACAGTGAGGTGGCAAAATCTACAGGTGATGCTAATTTGCTCAAGATAACAAATAGTCTGGTAGCACTTCACTGTGACCACGAAAGCTCATGATACCATCTACATGTTTTGTTAGTCTATAAAGTGCTACCGGACCATTTGTTGTTTTTTCTGTACAGACTAACCTGGCTACCCCCTGAAGCTTCTGCTCAAGATAGTTAAGACCAAAGCAGACTATGAAGAGCTTCAAAAGAATCTCACAAAACTAGGTGATTGGGCAACAAAGTGGCAAATTAAATTTAATGTTGATAAATGTAAAGTAATGCACATTGGAAAAAATAATCCCAACTATGCATACAAAATGATGGGGACTAATTTAGCTATAACCGCTCCAGAAAGATCTTGGAGTCATTGTGGATAGTTCTCTAAAAACATCCACTCAGTGTGCTGCAGCAGTCAAGAAAGCAAACAGAATGTTAGGAATCATTGAAAAGGGAATAGAGAATAAGACAGAGAATATCTTATTGCCACTATATAAATCCATGGCACGCTCACATCTTGAATACAGCGTACAGATGTGGTCACCTCATTTTAAAAAAGATATATTGGCATTGGAAAGGTTCAGAAAAGGGCAAAAAATGATTAGGGGTTTGGAATGGGTCCCATATGAGATTAAAGAGACTAGGACTTTTCAACTTAGAAAAGAGGAGACTAAGGGGGGATAAAAGAACGGTTACTTACCTGTAACTGTTGTTCTTCAAGATGTGTTGCTCATGTCCATTCGAATCAGGTGTGCGCACCGCGTGCACCGTGTCTTCTGGAGCGTTTTCCTTAGCGGTACCCGTAGCACCAGCAGGGCGCACCCTGGAGTGGTGCTGCCATGGCGGGGCATAAGTACCCCTGCCGGCGCTCCCCCACCTCAGTTCCTTCTTGCCAGACGCTCCGACGAAGGGGAGGTGGGGGGAATCGAATGGACATGAGCAACACATCTCGAAGAACAACAGTTACAGGTAAGTAACCGTTCTTTTCTTCTTCGTGGTTGCTCATGTCCATTCAAATCAGGTGACTTCCAAGCCAACCCCACTTCAAGGAGGAGGGGTCGGAGCACTCAGAAACAGAAGTCCACGAAAGTTGAACAATTCAAAGATATTTATTCAACTAACCGAACACAGAAAAAACTGTAGAAAAGTGCAATGTGTACAAATAAACCAACATATTTACAATACAGAGCTGAGGACTGCAGATCCCACCCCTGCGTCCTCCCTAGCCTGCTGTGCCAGCGCGTAGTGCGCCGTAAAGGTATGGACCGACGACCACGTGGCCGCCCTGCAGATTTCAGTGATTGGAACCTGCGCCCCAAAAGCTACAGAGGATGCCTGCACCCTGGTGGAATGTGCTGTAACCCGGGGCGGGACCTTCCTGGCCAAGGCATAACACTCCCTGATACACCCTGCGACCCAATTAGACAACCTTTGGGTCGATATGGGAAGTCCTTTCATTCTGTGAGCGACAGCAATAAACAATTGTGTGGATTTACGAAAGGGCTTAGTCCTATCAATATAAAAAGCTAGCGTGCGTCTAGCATCCAGGGAATGGAGCACTTGCTCTTTAGGGGAGGCGTGGGGCTTTGGAAAGAAAACCGGGAGGTAAATTTCTTGAGACAAATGGAACGGAGACACCACCTTGGGGAGAAAAGCCGGGTGAGGGCGGAACCTCACATTATTGTCAGAAAACACTAGGTAGGGCGGGTTCACAGTTAACGCCCTCAGCTCCGAGACCCTGCGAGCCGACGTAATGGCCACAATGAACGCAACCTTCATAGAAAGGTGCTTCAAAGAACACACGTGGCCAGCGGCTCAAAGGGGGGTGACACGAGTCTAGACAACATGAGGTTAAGGTCCCACGCGGGGAGGGGGGTCTAACCGAGGGATACAACTTATCCAAACCCTTAAGGAACCTTTTGACCACAGGGTCAGAAAACAGAGAAACTCCTGCCGAACCAACATGGAAGGCGGAGAGAGATGCCACATGGACTTTAATAGAGGAGGTAGAGAGGCCACTGGACCTAAGTTCGAAGAGGTAGTCCAGAATGGACGGGACAGGTGCACAGGACGGGTGCACTCCCCTTCTGGACGCCCAAGACGAGAACCGCTGCCACTTGGCTGCGTATGACCACCTGGTAGATGGTTTCCTACTACTTAGGAGCACCATCTGTACCTCCTGGGAAAATTCCCTTTCCGGTTGGGTCAGCCACGGATAAACCAGGCCGTCAGGTGGAGAGAGCTGAGATTCGGGTGAACCATGGTCCCCCCGTCCCAAGGTTGGGTCAGGAGATCCCGAACCGGCGGGAGTGTTATAGGGTCCTTGGTGATCATGTCCACCAGGATAGGGAACCAGAACTGTCTGGGCCACCTTGGGGCTATCAGGATGACCGTGGACCTGAAGGTCTTGACCCTGGTCAGAACCCTGGGAATTAGGGGAAACAGAGGGAAAGCATAAAGGATGCCTGCCGGCACGGCACTGTCATGGCATCCCCCCTGGAGTGTTCCCCGAGCCCCAACAGGGAGCAATAACTCTGGCACTTGGTGTTGCGTGCCGAGGCAAACAGGTCTACTAGGGGACAACCCCACCTGTGGAAGACCTGACGAAGGGCCGAATCCTTGAGAGACCACTCGTGGGTTCCGAAGGACCTGCTCAGAGCATCGGCCAGCAAGTTCTTGCACCCCGGCAGGTACTCTGCCTGCAAAACTATGTCGTGCTCTACACACAGGTCGCAGAGGCACAGAGCCTCAAGGCAGAGGGGAGGCGACCAGGCTCCCCCCTGCCTGTTGAGGTAAAACACAGCCGCCGTGTTGTCCAGGCACACCAGGACAGAGCGGCGAGACAGCTTTGACAGGAAGGTCTCGCAGGCTCTCCTGACAGCCCTGAGCTCCCGGACATTTATGTGTAGAGCCCGCTCTGCTGGGGACCATAAGCCCTGGGTCCTGTGACACCCCAGGTGTGCTCCCCAACCCAGGTCGGAAGCATCTGTGACCAGTGTAAGCGAGGGGGAAGGTACAGAGAATGGAACCCCGCTGCACACCACCGCCTCCTGGGTCCACCATTGTAAGGAGGCTATCACCTCTGGTGGCACTGTGAGAACCGTGTCCCAGAGACCCCTAGTCTGGTTGAATGCCCTCGCCAGCCAGGCCTGCAGAGGCCTGAGCCTCATACGAGCATGGCGTACCACATACATACACGCCGCCATGTGTCCCAGCAGCCTCGAGCAGACCCGGGCTGTCGTGATGGGGAACCGGGTTAACTCGGAGACCAGATCCACTATGGATAGAAACCTGGCCATGGGAAGGAATGCTCTTGCCACCCTGGCGTCCAGGAGGGCTCCTACAAATTCGAGGTGTAGGGAGGGAGTCAACGATGACTTTTCTTCATTTAGCATGAGTCCCAGCTTTACGAAGAGAGCCCTTGTGATGGAAACATGGGCCTCTACTTGCTCGTAGGAGCGGCCACGGATCAGCCAGTCATCTAGGTACGGAAAAACGTGTACCCCTTTTTTGCGGAGGAACACCGCTACGACTGCCATGCATTTTGTAAAGACCCTGGGTGCTGTTGAAAGGCCAAATGGGAGCACTGTAAATTGGAAGTGGCATTGGGAAACAATAAAACGGAGAAACCTCCTGTGGCTGGGTCTTATCGCCACATGGAAGTAAGTGTCCTTGAGATCGAGGGTTGCGTACCAGTCTCCTAACTGTAAAACCGGGATAACAGAAGCTAGGGTTACCATTCTGAACTTGGTCTTCATGACCGCCTTGTTGAGGTCCCTGAGATCTAAGAAGGGACGAACCCCGCCCTTGGGTTTCGGGACAACCTAAATATCGGGAATAAAACCCCTTGCCCTCCAGATGTGGGGGGACCCTCTCCACAGCTCCCTTTTCGAGAAGCGCCAGCACCTCTTGGCAGAGCGTGCCTTCGTGAGAGGTGTCCCTGAAAAGGGACGGGGCGGGCGGGTTGGAAGGGGGCGAGCCCAGGAAGGGAATGGTATAGCCACACCTGACTATCCTTAGGACCCAGGCTTCAGTCGTGATTCCTGTCCAGGTGTGGGCAAACCGGGATAACATGGCCCCAAACAGGGGGCCAGAGTGGGAGGTTGGTGCGCGACCCTCTAGCATCCCATCAAAATAGGTGCTTGGACTGCTGGGAGGGACCTTGACCAGCCCCACAGGGGTTGTCCCCTCTCGGGCGACGTCGACGACCCCTTGCGGAGGACGGGCCTGCAGCCGCCCCCACAGCCCCACTGGGAGCATGAGGACGGCGTCTCCAGTAATCCCCATGGGGGACCTTAGGACTGCATTCTCCCCTGCTGTCTGTAGGACAGCTGACGACGCTGGGGGGCCGGTGTGTGAATCCCCAAGGACCGTAGGGTAGACCTCGTGTCCTTGAGTGTATGGAGCCTGGAGTCCGTGTGCTCCGAAAACAAGGCTTTCCCGTCAAATGGCAAGTCCTGGATCGTGGTTTGGACGTCCGGAGGTATTCCAGACACCTGCAGCCAGGCACCACGGCGCATAACCACACCTGACGCCATGGTGCGGGCTGCAGAGTCGACCGCGTCCAGGGAAGCCTGGAGAGCCATGCGGGCAATGGTTCTGCCCTCAGAGGTCATGGCCGCAAACTCCTGATGGGCCTTGGCTGGCAGCTTGTCCTTGAACTTATCCACGGCCTGCCAGGTATTAAAAGCATAGCGGCTCAGCATCGCTTGCTGATTTGCAATGCGGAGTTGCACCCCACCAGTGGCATACACCTTACAGCCCATCAGGTCAAGGCGCTTGGGCTCCCTACCTTTCGAGGACGGCCCTGGCTGGGGAAGCCTCTCCTTTTGGGCCGCAGCCTGGACGACCAAGGACCTGGGAACGGGCTGAGAGTACAGGTGCTCGTGCCCCGACTGGGGGACGTAATAGCGCCTCTCGACTCCCTTTAAGGTAGGGGTCAGGGTTGCCGGGGTCTGCCACAGGGCATTGGTAATCTTGGCCACAGTTTTATTAAGTGGCAAAGCCAAGCGGGCAGGCGCATCGTCCGAGAGGATGTCAATCATGGGGTCCGTGTCCTCCACTACTGGCTCCACTGGGACACCCAGATTGGAGGCCAGACACCTAAGGAGCTCCAGATGCGCCCGGGCATCCATAGTAGGCAACGCCGGTGCGGGATCCGCCAAAGCCTCATCCAGTGACGATGATGACGACGGCTCCTGGACCAGTGCCGGACCCAGAGCAGGAACTGGTAGAGGCGCCTGCTGGACAGGCGGCACCGCTTGTGGAAGCGGCTCCGGTACCGAAGCCTGCGGCTCAGCAGCGGTATCCATAGCAACCGACCTCTGGGGGAAGGAGGAGGTCTTGACAGCGATGCCGACAGTTGCGCTCAGTGCCCCGAGGCACCGGACACCACAGAGGAGGGCACAGGCCCCTGCCACTGGTGGTAAGCCCACGGTGTCCAAAAGGGCCATTGTGGCTGAGGCAGCCAAGTCTGCTGCACCCGCGAACGATCACGCCAGTGCCGGGAACGAGATCTATGAGTCGAGGAAGCTGCCGAGGACTCCGACCTGAACGATGCCGCATCAGAATCTGACGAGTAATTAGACTCAGGCCAGGGAGGCGCAGATGACAAATGTCCTGCCGCCGATGGGGGGGCAAACCTGGCCATGGACTCGGGTTTGCCCGCGTGCACGCGATGCGGACGTGCCGGCACTGGGAAAACCGGTGCCAGTGCCTGTCCCTGTGCCTGTTGCGGAACCGGGAGAACAGGTCCCGGTGCCGTGACTGGAGTCCCCGGTGCCTGGAGTGGAGTCGGTGCCGGGAGAACAGCTCCCAGTGCCCGGGGTGGAGCCAGTTGTGGCACCGGGAGAACCGGTCCCGGTGCCAGTTGTGGTGCTGGCACGTAACATGTCTGCAGTGCCGTAGTCGGTATCGGTAGCGATACGAACCCCGAAGAAGCCGACGTCACCGGTGATAGCGGTACCGGCATGGCCCACGGGGTCGATGCCGGTGCCTGTGACGGTGCCAAAACGTACACCGGTGCTGAAGAGGCTGATGCTGAAGGGCCCGACAATGGTGCCGAAGACGTCGCCGTGAGACCAGGGTGATACGGCACAGGCGCAGCCAAGACAGGGTCTGGAAGGGGTCCCAGCACCGAGGGACGTCGAGCCCAGTTCAGCGTCGAGTGAAGCCTGGCGGCCTGCATTGATGCCGGCACCGCTATGGCGGCAAGCGGTACTAGTCCCACAGGGGACGGTCCCGCTGCATAAGTGACTGGTGCCTTTCGGTCATGCCGGTGCGGAGGCAAAGCCGGTGCCAACACGGCCTCCGGCGTAGGTGACCTCGACCCTTCCGCCTCAACCGATGACTGAGGGGAGGTAGTGAGGCTAATAAGGTCATGCACTGCCTCAAAGGTGTCCGGCGTGGAGGGGCGGTGCGAGGGTAGCTGCCCTGGACTAGATGGACGTCCCGCTTGCTTACGCCGCACCGTGGTGCATGATGATGTGCGCACCAGAGACTCGGTACCGTGGTGTAGGCTCGACTTGGACTTCCAGCTTGGAGACCTACCGCGAGACGTTCTTGACCTTTTCGGTGCCAGAGAGTGAGACCGGTGCCGGGCCCTTGACGCCGAGGTCCAGTCCCGAGATGGGGCATCTCGCGTGGACGCCGGTGCACTGCGCACCACAGAGTGCCCAGCCGGTGCTGGCTGTAAAGCCGCCTCCATGAGGAGAAGTTTTAGACAAGAGTCTCTCTCCCTCTTAGTGCGGGGCTTAAAAGACTTGCAGATCTTACAAGCGTCCGTGAGATGGCCCTCACCCAGGCACTTCAGACAACTGTCGTGAGGGTCTCCTTTCGGCATGAACTTTGCGCAGACAGCGCACGCCTTAAAGCCTTGCGGCCCTGGCATTCCTCACCCCTGAAGGGGGAGAAGGAAAAAACAAAGAAACACTAACTACCTAACTAATTGAACTACTCAACTATTTACAACACTAACAGAAACGGGAACCATTAACTGATCTAAGAGAAAGACACGCTCCAACGACCGTCACGGGCGGTAAGAAAGAACTGAGGTGGGGGGAGCGCCGGCAGGGGTACTTATGCCCCGCCATGGTGGCGCCACTCCAGGGGGTGCCCTGCCGGCGCTACAGGTACCGCTAGGGAAAACGCTCCGGAAGACGCAGTGCACGCGGTGCGCACACCTGATTCGAATGGACATGAGCAACCACTCAAAGAAGAAGATAGAGGTCTATAAAATCATGACCGGTATGGAGAAAGTGAATAAGGAAAAGTGATTTACTTGTTCCCATAGCATAAGAACTAGGGATCACCAAATTAAATTAATAGGTAGCAGGTTTAAAACAAACAAAAGGAAGTTTTTCTTCACACGGCGCACAGTCAACCTGTGGAACTTCTTGCCAGAGGAGGCTGTGAATACCAGGACTTTAAAAGGTTCAAGAAAGACCTAGATGAATTCATGAAGGTTAGGTCCATCAATACTTATTAGCCAAAGTGGGTAGGAATGGTGTCCCTTGCTTCTGTTTGTCAGGGTCTGGAAATAGATGACAGGAGAGGGCTCACTTGACGATTACCTGTTTCTGTTCACTACCTCTGGGGCATCTGGCTTTGGCCACTGTCAGAAGACAGGATACTGGGCTAGATGGACCTTTGTTCTGACCCAGAATGGCCGTTCTTATATACTTACGTGTTTATTTCATGTTTGGGGGGAGTTGTTTTATTGTTTTTATAATATTATATTTATTATAAAAATAATTTTTAGATTTTTATTTAGAACAGCAAGAAAAGCAAAATGCAGGAGGCTGTAAAAATGTGTAAGTCAAAGCAGGCCTAAACTTACATACTAGAAAGCTGGAAAATGTAAATTTAGACTCCCTAACATTTCACATCAGCAGAGTGAGTGTAAGTAGATTGAAAGTATTTGGGATATAAAGAAGTCTATGAGATAAGAAATTAGTCACCTCCTTGCACATCACCGCTGACTTGAGTCTATATCATTATGATTTTTAAAATGATACATATCAGCTAGGCAATGCCATTGGAAGATTCATTGTTTCAATGAATGTGTGTAATTTGCTCTTTAGCTTGGCAGTGACAAGACAGTGTCTTGCAGGGCAGAGCAAAGCTGGTATGGTGTCTCCCCACTTGCCTCCCACCTCTCCCCCGAGCTCACTTCACACTGTTCTCCCTGCAGGTTAAATTCCTCACATTTCACAGCTGCGGCCTCTCCCCCACCTAAGCTGAAAATATCTCTTGGGCTGCTTGAACTTGAATCCTCGCTGACTTCCTCTTCGAGTCTAACAAGTATAACCTTGCTCTCCCTCCCCATCACCTTTGCACACAAAGAACGACCCCCTCAGCCAATTCAATCATATTTTATTGGCATAAGAAGTTATTTAAGTGTTGCCAAAGTATAAACCAGACAGATGCTTGAGCTTGCTGTCAGAGACTGATTCCAGCAAACATTTGGCCAGGATGGGACTTCATTATGTTTAGAGATTTATCCCCATACATGGAGAATCCAGTTAGCAAAGGGCTTCACAGTATGTATGGGATAAATCCCCATATATAGGCCTTTATCCTGCCTCAAATGAAGTCAGTGGAAAAACTCCCACTGACATCTATGGTGCTGTGCAGGATCAGGTCCACCCTGAGCATCTGCCTTGGAATACAGTCTCATGGTGTGCTTAGTGGTTTAATCCCCAGAACATAGCCTGGCCGCCACCACAATTTTCCTTTCCTTTACAACACATAATATACACCTCAATGTGCATACGTATACATGCCCCAATAATATAGCTTCTTCTCTTTCTTTGCTCTCTCTGTGCTATGCTGATGTGTGCTGGGGGAGGATGCTGTGGCCAGGGGCGGCCCGTGCCTATAGGCAAACTCAGCAGCCGCCTAGGGTGCCAAGTTAAATGGGGCGCCAAATTCCCTGCCACTTCCCCTTCCCGTAACGCCTGGTGTTGGCCCCGGAAGAGGAGCACGGTGGCTTCCCTGCACCACAGGAGGCGGGGGGTTGGCCCCAGGAGAGGCGTGCGTGGGGGTTCCCTGTGCCGCGGGAGGGGTGGGTCGGCCCCGGGGGAGGAGGCGCGCGGGGGTTCCCCTGCACCGCAGGAGGGAGGGTCGGCCCTGGGAGAGGCGTGCATGGGGGTTCCCTGTGCCATGGGAGGGGGGGTTGGCCCTGGGAGAGGCGCGCGCCGGCTCCCTCGGGGGGGGGCGGAATCCTGGGAGGAGGCAGGTGCAGGGACTCTCTCCCCCCACTGGCACCTTGATCCCTCTCCCCACTCTCCTGTCCCCAGCCACAGAACTCCATCCCCAGCCCCCCTTTCCCCAGCGATGTGGTAGTAATGGCAGTTAAAGCAGGATAGCGGTATGGACTATTTTGGATTTGTAATAATAAAAATTATAATTAACATTTGTAATGTATTTTTATATGAAATCGTACTGAAATATCGTCTAGCTGTCGTGTACAAATCTATTCTGAAAATTTTGTGTCTCTATTTTAATCTGATCTCAGAAACATTGGTTGGATGGACAAACCGAATAATTATGCCTGTTTAAATAAATATGCTTAAAAAACATTAAATGGAAAATAGGGGCAAAATGTTTCCCAGTTTACCAAAAACCTCAACCTATATCTGCCCTTGGGGCTTGGGGGGTGGCGCCGATTGCATTGGTTACCTAGGGTGCCAGTTGCTGGCAGCTAGTCTAGGGCCATCCCTGGCTGTGGCATGTCAGAAATGAAGAGTCCTCTAGAAAGTAGCAGAATGCCGTGGGTCTGTTTTGCTGTGTATCTGCAATAAGAGAGCAAGAGCGAGTGGATGGGTTGCTGCTGAGCATGTGTAGAAAGAGCATGGCTGCTGCTCTGACAGTGATGGGCAACCAAGATAGTGAATGGGCCACATGAGTGGTCCTCCTTCATCTCAATGGGCCACATGATTGCCACTGGTGGGCATCCTGCAACCCACAGCCCACTGGGATTTCACTTGTTCAGAGCTGTTCAAGCTCTGGGAGGGAGGGGCAGGTGCAGGACGGAGCATGAATCGGTGGATCTGTGGCACTCTGAAAGAGCTGGGAGGGAGTAGGAAGCATGGAGCTCCAGTGCACCAGAGGCATGGGGGAGAGAGACAGACAGGGATTCGTCGACTACAAATGGTATCTCATGGTATCTCACCCCAGGTTGCTCATCACTGTGCTACGGTGTGTGGGGAAGAGGGATTGGAACGGCTCTGGGTAAAGTACATTTGCATAGCAAGAGACAGAGTGGCTGTTGGGATGTACATAGGACAGAGAAAGGGCGAAAGCTAGGATTCAAGTTCAGGCAGCAGGAGAGATTTTTCAACGTAGCAAGAGCTGTGAAAAGTGTGGAATGTAACCTGCTGGAGGTGTGGCCACAATAGCGAGGAGGGAGCAGAGGGGAGCAGGTCTGGGAACAGATCACTTTGCTCTCTGTCTTGCAAAATAGCAGCTGCCAGATACTAGGTATGTGCTTAGGGGACATTTGATGTTAATGTCCATGTCACATTTGTCCAGAATCTCAAAAGTGTGCATGGTACTTTACAAAGGGAGGAAGGATGTTACTTGCCTTTCCCCCAAATAACTTACACTTTCAATTGCTGTTAAGATGAGATCAATGTAGGGGAGATAACAGCAGGGAATGGCGACGTGCACTGAAACAGACCGTGTTTGCTTGGGGGACATACTACTGTGACATTTTGGGGATCACTCAATAAGGGGGGGTCAGTCACCACTTCCTGTGTAACACTGAGTACCTTATACTATGCTGATGTGATTCAGAGCCCTGACACAAGTATCAGTTTACAAGCATAAAGGTCTCACCCTGGTTCCATCAACTTAGTTTACTCCTTGCATAGTGACCTCAGTAGCCTTTCTAGTCCCCAAGTTTCCCCATATCTGTCCCTTGAGTTCTTAACTACCCTACACTCAGGCTTTTCCCTTCTGGTTCGTCATCTCTGAAGGAGTGAAACCTGCCCCCTGGCTATCAGTCCTTTTGAGGCTGCACTCACCAACCAGATCACATAAGAGAGACCTGCTTATGGAGAAAGAAACAAAAAGTTTACTTAAGAGAGAAATCACAGATTCAGAGATAGAATTGTAAGAAAAAGGAAACACATACAAGTTAGTCTCAATCTCAGGTGCTACATTTCTGTAGTAGCTCATTTCCCTTCTCATAAGAACAGAAGAACGTCCATACTGGGTCAGATCAAAGGTCCATCTAGCCCAGTATCCTGTCTGCTGACAGTGGCGAATACCAGAAGCACCAGAGGGAGGAAAGACAAAAGGTAATCCTCACTTGATCCTTCTGTCAGCCATTTCCAGACAAACAGAGGCTAGGGACACCATTCCTGCCCATCCTGGCTAATAGCCATTGATGGATCTAACCTCCATGAATCTATATAGCTCTTTTTTGAACCCTGTTAAAGTCCTAGTCTTCACAGCCTCCTCTGGCAAGGAGTTCCTGGCAAGTAGACTGTGCACTGTGTGAAGGAAAACTTCCTTTTGTTTGTTTTAAACCTGCTGCCTATTATTCTCTAGTTAACAATTGCTTCCTCAGTTTCCCAGCATGCCTTCTATCAGAGGGGATTCAGCATTTCATGAACTGTACCCTTCTTAGACACTGGCAATCCATTTCTGAATAAACCTCTCTTCAAACCTCTTCCCTTTTGAACAGAGTTGAAGTTTTCTTTTGTTTTCCCTCTCAAAATGTGATAATTTGTGGTTAAGGATAAAATAATGTCACAGAGGTTATGGAAATCACAGATTCTGTGACTTTCTGTGCAGGGGAATCCCTAGTACAGTGCAGGGCCCAGGACAACTCCCCCTGCTCTGAGTCACGCTAGGGCTGTGACAGGTTAACTGGTAAGCCTCACCTTTGCTGGGCTAAAACCCTCCCCAACCCCCACCTACTCCCATTTAATCAGTTAACCAGTTAAACATAAAGATTAACCGATTAATTAAATGGGATTTTACATCCCTAGGCCATGCGCCCACTCCACCCCGTCCCCCAAACCCCCTGCCCCACCTCTTCTCAGCCCTGCTCTGCCCCCATTCCACCCCTTCCTCTGCGTTGTCCAGTCCCCTGTCCCCATACACCCAGGGGTCCAGAGGAATGGGGCTGGTGGTACTGCTGCCATCCCCGGTGATGCCCAGGCCCTATTTCCCCTTTAAGAGCAGGGGTCCCCAAAGAGCAGAGCTCAGGGCTACCACCCCAAACGGTCCTATGGATTCTACTTCTGGGACATTTTCCACTTCAGTCACAAGCTTGGGGAAGAGTCAAAGCTTTCAGCTATCATGGGTGGCAAGGGGACCTGGAGCTCCCAAGTGGTGGTGGGAGGACCTGAAGCTATTAGCTCTGGAGGCAGCTGCTGGACTCCTCTCCCACTCCCACAGCAGGGCTCCGGCTTCAATTATTGTTCCTGCCCTATCAGCCCCACCCATTGTTTTTAGTACAAGTCACAGTCAGGTCGCAGGGTTCCATGATTTTTTGTTTATTGCCCGTGACTTTTACTAAAATAACTGATAAAATCTTAACCTTATTCTTTGTTACACAGAGAGAAACTCCATCCTCCCTTAGTTTTTCAAGACCTAGGTTATCTTTTTAGTCTCAGTACTTTTCCATCAACTTTAGTGGTCCACCCTTTACTTGCCCTAGGTTGTACAATATAGGTTCTGGAGTTAGCTTTGTGCGAACAACTAGCCTGGGAGATGCCCCTCCCTGCCTGATTGCTTCACCATATAACTGGGAGGTGATGTTGGAGTTGCATTCTGATTACAATAATAATGTACTACACATGTGTACATTCATAATTATAACCATGTACTTGTTTCCTCATGACCATCAAGTTGACAACATTATACTCTTTCCTGAAAGACCTCCCTTGACATATATTGATGCACAGTAAATTGTATACAACCTAATTGTGAGAAAACAAAAAAGGTGTGGGTGATGGCTTTAAAAAAAATTTAAAAGGAATACATTGCGTGAGTGACACTGTTAGGGATCATTGGATGCCAACATATATCTATACAAATTGATATTCTCCCCTTGTTATGCTTCCCTATATCACATAGATCCTTCTAAATGGACGGTTTACTTCAGTTCTTCAATCTGCAGATCTCTATTATTATTGCAACAATAGCTAGCAATACTCTAGATAGCTGAACTTTCACAGGAAAGAAATATTTTTCAGAGAACAATATCCTAAGAAAGAAAACCAGAGGAATAACATCTGAGCATCACCAGTAACCAGCTTACACAAGATCTGTCTATAGCCTGACATCTAGTGGAGATAAAACAATATTCTGCAGAATAAAAAGTCCACATTTGACAGACTTACAAAGTAAATAATTATATAGAGTTCATTCTTTAATTTCAATTTACATTGCTTAAAAAGAAGTTTATTATAGGTTCTGTGTGCCTTTGTCATGTTAAAAATACATTACATATTTCCCTTTACCCTACACCAAAATGAAATTAAACACCCAAACAGCAACATACCAAAATTAATTTTTGGAACATTTCTGAAATATCAGTCCCATATTACTTTAAGAAGTGTTACTTAAAATAGCATTACCAGTTAATGACATAAAATGAATGAAATTATTCCTAAAAATATTTACTAAAGCGATAAACAGATTAAGATCTCGGAAATAATGGCTTCAGTTCTTAACTCTTCTAAGTCTTTTATCTTATTTGTGTGTCAGTTTCCCCATCTGCACTCATAAAGGTACAATGAAAATTAGTTAATTTGGGGATAGCATTATGAACAACAAAATCTATATAGTCATTTATTTTATTGTGAGTAATAGATGTTTGATTTTTATAGGAAACTTTCTAAAGAAGAAACACAAGTACTAGAATTAGAGTACAAATAACTTCCTCAGAAGACATGGGGCGCATTCATTCAGCACCAGGCTTCAGTTTATTTGGGATTTAATTCTCATATACAGGAATTTTCATTTACTAAACAAGAAAACCACCAAGGAACTGCTCTCATCCATGGAGACCTGAACAAAGGAAAGATACTTTTTCAACTGGTATGTAAAGGCATGTCACCAAGTTCAGCTAATTATACCTCTGAAGGGAAGCTTTGAATCTATTCCTATTTGGTATTATTTTTCACCTTATCACATTACCAGAGTGAAGATTTTTTAAAAAGGTTAGTGATACAGACATGCTGATTTTTTAAAAATTAGTCTTTTGACTTTATTAAACAATCAATTACATAGATTAAATCAGATAGGCTGATTCTGCATAGATTGGTTACTAGACTTGACCTCTACAGAACTTAAACTTAATCTTTGTAAATAGCTCCTATTAAAAAGCTGCTAATTACTTGTAATAAAGTTTTGCTGGTACCCAGATAATTCTATTTCTTGCATCAACTCCTTATAACTCCTCTGCATATGGAACAAAATAACGTATCTGATTATTTGCTTCCTTTAGTATATAACTACTGATAATTATTAAATCTCTTTTTTATACAGGATGGGAATGACAGGAGGATTTAGTTGTAATTTTTCCAGCTTATGCATGAATACAGAAAGGCATGAAGGAGCTATAGACAAGCACTTCAAACCAGAGAGAGGCTCAGACTTTCATCTGAATAAAACAAAAGTGCTGTTCCAGCCTGTGTACTATCCACATCTCTAATGTTTCAGCCAATTGCTTTTACTAGAACATGTTTTTACTGGGCACATGACATTACATACTGATCTGTGTACTTTCACACAATCATGCAATGTATTGTTAACTTCAGTTGTTAATCAGATACTTACAGGTAGATACAAAGTATTATACACATAGTAACAAGACATATAATTTATGTTAGGGATGGATGGGCTGCTTTTTTGACTCATCTGAAATAATGGCTGTTGATATTCACTTAATACAAATATTAGTTTCACTTTGGAGAGGGTGGAGCAGGAAGTGAGGTAATGGGAAGAGGGTGTTGGCTAAATGTCTTGAAGGCAGGAACAGGATAGGGGACTTAGGAGAGGGTGGAGCAGGAAGTGAGGTAATGGGAAGAGGGTGTTGGCTAAATGTCTTGAAGGCAGGAACAGGATAGGGGACTCAGGCACCAGGGGATGGTGGCAAAAGGTGCTGGGTCATAGTAAAAGAATGACTGGTGTCCTGTGGAAGCAGTCATTTAAAGTGTCTGGAGCAGATCCGACACTCTTGGAGTCAATGGGAGATTTGCCATTAATTTCACTGGGGGCAAGATCAAGCCCTCTATTTTGTTTTTGACTCATATTCATCCAAATATTTTTAAAGTGGCCGAATCTGTATGAATGTGAATAAAAGGTTTGTCGTGTCCCCGAGGCCACATAATAATACTGAGGTGAAATTTACACCTATTCTATTCTGAACAGCTTGTGAACATAGGCTCTGGTTTTTGGAATATTGTTGTATTTTTCACTGGTAAAGAAAAATCACATGACATGTCAAAATTAAAATAATAAAAGCATAGTGTTTTTTAATAGAAGACAAAGGTTTGTACACTTCTGTGTTGTTCAACAGGGAATCCGGGTATGGTGTGTGCTTTCATTCCTGAAGAAGGGAGTGCCGAGTAAAGAGGAATCTATTATAAATCACATTTTTAGTGAGAATGGCAAAGCTGCATAAAACTCTTGCCTTAGGGAATCTGTCTAATTTGTCAGCTAAAATTCAGTGTCTTGACAGAAAACTAGTCTATTCATGCTGCATGGAGACTAATTACCCACAGAAAGAATCTGTTCAGGGAACTGTCAACAATGACTTAGTGATGGCATGATCATCGAAGGCGGGGAGGAGGGGGATTCAGAGCTTCCAAAATCAGTGTAGTTTCTCCTTCATAACGTGCCAGGCCTTAGCCAAGTATCAGTTCCATATCACTCTCTCACTTACACATCACTTCACAACCTGGGGTGTGGTGTCACCAATGGAGAATGAAGTAACATAATCATGTGTTATTCCTAATAAACTGAAAAATAGGAAGAGAACTTGCAGAAAAGGAAAATTCTAAGAGACAAAGCATTATAAATGGAAATGGTGTTTCACTAGTGGCAATATGGAAAAGGTGCAATGAATATGAAAGTCAAGCACCATATCTATAGCAATAACTTTCTTAAGGTTTTTTTTAAAGGTATAAGTGTAATCTTTTCCATACAGTGTACATCATGTAAAGCAGAAGAAAATTTAACATAAGTGGAGTTACATCGGATTTGCAGCTTGTCAGAGAAGAATTTGTCTCTTTAGGTCTTAGGGTAATAAAAGCCACTCTGATAATTCTTTAACTACAAATTCTTCAATCATTCTTTAACCATAATTTATTCTCCAAAAGAAATAAGAAAGTTATATATAATGGAATGGAGTTAATCTTCTGTTAGTGGACCAAATTCTAAATGTCTTGAATATCTGCCTTTCGTAATGATAGTAGTGAAAGTTTCAGGTGCTTAGCATCCCTCAGGATCTAGCTCAGTTCTTACTTGGGCACTGATGAATGCAGGAGTGTCACCTAAATAGTGGCTGGAGTCCCAAAGGAGTGGATCCCCTATAATTATCATTTTAGTCAAAGAACATAGCAGTGGTCACCATCTCTCAGGATCAAGTCATAAGTTGTGATCCTGCAAGGTGAGCAGACACTCAGAACTTCACAGGATCCAACCTTGAGGAAGGTCTTCAGGATTGGGCCCAGTTAGCTTAAAAGGAAACTAATGCCCTTGCTGAAGAAGGCTTAAAACACGTAAGACAGTTGGGTCAGGAAAGGGTGTATTCAACCACGACCACATCTGCTTTTCTTTCACAACAGTGGGTTCAAAAATAAAATAGTTAAGAAGCTATTCATTACCAGAAATCATTATTATAATTAAACAAACATGGAATATGCCACTGCTAACTAATTCAGACCCTAATTCAGCAGAGAACTTAAATGCATGCTTAACTGTAAAAATGTGAGTAGTTCTACAATGTCCTTACAATGGGACTACCCTTAAAATTAGGCATGTGTTTAAGTACCTTCATAAATCAAAGCCCCACTGCTTTATTTGATTCACAAATAACATCAATAACTAGTTATTTCTCAAGGAGGGCAATAAAAAATGAGCATAACTGTCCAAAAAAAGGCAATGTTTACTTTTAAACAAAAGAACACTTTTGAAATATTAAATAAAGAAAGGTTATAATATCCAAGCCACTCCAACCCAACTCAAAAATAGTGATATAAATTAATGATTTACTCTGGGTTTATATATCTGTTTGCTTTGGTATTCATAAAAATGCACTGTTTCCTTAGCGACCTGAACATCACACATAATTTAGTCTATCCTTGATCTAAAGTACACCCTCTTAAGGAAATGCATAGTTTCTCAAGAGAACACTTTTCCCTTTCTCATTGTTTATAAAGGAGGAAATAATGAATTGGTTTGTCCTGAATGGGTCATTTTGATCTTTTCTTTTCCCCCATTACTAATGATATCTGAGATTTAAACACTCATCAACATCTTACTCAACCACCCAATTCACAGGACACTTCTAACAATGTACTCAGTCTTAACAGAGAGGCACCAAATTTACTCATTTTATCTTGAAATATCATCCACCACTTTCCAACAAATTCATTTAGCTACAAAAGACTAGTTTCTGCCTCCCTATCCCCATCTTCCTTTTAAACAGAGCCTGATTCTCCACTGCCTTGTGTGTTGTAGGCTCATTTACAGAAGTGCAAAAATGCATACTCTGATATGGTAGCTTTTTACACTGACTTAGCACTCACATGACTGGATTCACAGATGCTCCGTGGTCCCCTTTGTGCTGGTGTATATGGCGGAAGGGTGGTGTGTTTGCAAAGCAGTTGCATGGCCACTTTCCCAGCTTCTCCAATACCTTGGCAGAAGACGACTTTTACGGGAACTATGAACCAAGTCCTCTACCCCTCCCTTCATTGCAAAATAATCTTGTTCAAGCAAGTCAGAGTTATGGGGAAAGCGGCTCAGATATTCTTAAATCCTGACAGGTCTGCACCACAGCGAAGTCCCAGAGAGACCATTGTAGCAGGAGCACAAATTAAGGCTGCCATGAGGAAGCAAAATCACCTCTCTTCTTTCCCTGTCTGCGATAGTATCGACATGGGCATGAACATCAGGAATGAGCATATGTGTGAATGGCAGTACAAGGTAGAAAGCACTGGAGAGTCAGGGCTCCAGTGAATGTAATGTTCCTGAGAAATGATGGATGGATAGCCCTGGAAACTCCCCTGAGCAGATACAGCTCAAGTATGAACTTCCTTACACTATTCTGCAGGATCAAAAACAGCAAGGAGACTTGTCAAACAATGTGGTTTACATGGCAAATAAAGGTGTGTGCCAGATGATGTTTTAAATACAAAAAATTCTTTATATAGATGCACAATAAACAAATAAACACAGGCTTAACCTCAGAATCATTATAGACATATTCAATATCACTTACTTACACCACAATCTTTGCTGATCACCTAGGGTATGTCTACACTGCATGCTTATTTTGAAATAAGCTATTCCGGAACAGTTATTCTGAAATAACTTACTTCGAAATAGCACATCTACACTGCAGGGAAGCCTCAAAATTAGTCCGAGGAAGGCTTCCCTAATGAGACATGCTATCTCAATTTAGAGCCCCAAGAGACACTGGGAAGGAATAACTTAGAATGGCCCTGGTGAGGGGCTATTTCGAAATAGCAGCAGTGGAGCTTCTACACGTGCCTTATTTCGAAATAGCTATTTCAGAATAGGCATTATTCCTCGTAGAATGAGGTTTACAGATTTCAGAATAAGCTGTCCATTAACAGAATGGCTGTGTAGATGCTCTCATTGTTATTTTGAAATAACGCTAGTTATCTCGAAATAACAGTGCAATGCAGGCACACCCCTACTGATCTCTTGCTCCCAAAGAAGTGAATTTAGTATAATCTGGTTCTTCATCTATTAGGCCATTTTTTTGCAGAAGTCACAGTCAGACCTTTTCAGTCATTTCATTGTGTCATTTTACCTATAGTAATATCCCTAAACAGTATTTTAATTTGCTCTATTGCAGGCCAAGGGTCTCACAAAGAGGAAAATATTTTTACAGACCTACTAGGAGTCAGTAAAAGAAGGTGCGACAGACTGACATTTCCTACAAGATCTTGAATGGATGCTTTTGAATTAGGCATTTAAGTTAATATCTTTAGCAGGGAATTGTATTAAAAATGCTACTGTTGAGGCATTGCATGTTTTCCATGGGAACAGTGTTTAGGAGAACAACAGGGCTGATTAGGTACATTGGTTCAGGCTGTAACATCTACAGAGAAACCACTCACTCCATCTCATCCCCTGGAAAAGTGTGCATAAACTGGATTCTCCAGGAACCAAGGGTATGTCTACACTAGCTCGTTAATTCGAGCTAGGTAGGCAAATCAGGCAACCGGAGTTGCAAATGAAGCCCGGGATTTAAATATCCGGGCTTTATTTACATGTTCGTCGGCCGCCATTTTTAAATCCCCTTACTTGAGCGAACTGCCCGCGGCTACATGCGGCAGTTTAAAGTTAATCGAACTAAGTCCTTAGTTCGGATTAACTTTAAACTGCCGTGTGTAGCGGGCAGTTCGTTCGAACTAAGGGGATTTAAAATGGCGTCGACGAACATGTAAATAAAGCCCGGATATTTAAATCCCGGGCTTCATTTGCAACTCCGGTTGCCTGATTTGCCTACCTAGCTCGAATTAACGAGCTAGTGTAGACATACCCCAAGAGACAAAGCAAGGGGTTTTAGATAAATAGTCTGGTTTTAAGATGGCTCTGGGCCTTCCTGATCCCGCAAAGTCTATGTCTAGACTGCAGGCTTCTTTCGGAAGAAGCTTTTTTCAGAAGAGAAACTTATTCTGAAAGAGAGTGTCCACGTACAAAAGCGCATCGAAAAAGTGATGTACTTTTTTGAAAGAAAGTGTTCAGACTGATTGGACGCTCTCTCGCATAAAAGGCCATCCAGAACCACTTCAGGCAGGGCTTTAGGTCACCAGTTGCTTCCAAGTGCTGGTGCCTGAGCCTTGCAGAGACACGTGCTTAAAGGGACACCCTTGGACAGCTGTTCCTCTGCTTCTGCTGCGTGCTTGCTACCTCTTTGAGCGACAGCAAAACTCTCACAGTGCCTGCTGTGGTTGCCTTGTTTTGTTTTTAGATGCCACAGCTTTGTTCTTTTTTGTCATGGAGCCAGAGCTGCCCCTGGGCATGCAATGGCTCCACACGGCCATGCTGCAGTTTTTGCAGCACTTTTTGCCAGCTGCCTTCCTGGTCCTGCATGAACTTGACCCCAAGCTCATTCTGAGGACCCTCTCCCTGGGTTCAGGAGCTATATTCTTCAATCAAAACCCACTGTGGAGAGGAGTTTCTGGAGGATGGACACCAGTTCCGACTGGTGGGACTGGCTGGTCATGGAGCGGTGGGACGACCAGCAGTGGCTCCAAAACTTCTGCATGTGGAAGGCCACCTTTTAGGAGCTGTGTGCCTTGCTCGCCTGCGCCCTCCAGAGAAGTGACACCTACCTGCGGCCATCACTGGAAGCTCGCCACCCCCGACAGCTACTGGGCAACCAGTTCAGCATGTAGAAGTCCACCATCGGGGCCCTCCTCATGGTGGTAAGGCACTCTCAGGCTGCAGTCCCTGCATGGGGGGGAAGGAGAGGGGGAGAGTCCTGGATAATGGGGGACCCTCGAGAAAGGGGGGTTGGAGGCTGTTGGGAGGTGGAGTGTGGATGGGGGAATCCCCATTCCTGGGGGGTTGTACCATCTTACCCCCACACAGCCCTGCTCCTGGGGGGGGGACGACAGCCTCATGGGGGTGGCTCCTGGGGTGTTTGGGGGAGAGGAAATGGTAGGGGGGAGGGCACCTTCCAAGGGCTCAGGCACTCCCTCTCTCATTCTCTATTTTGTGTGTTTCTTTGCCTCCTTCTGCAGGTTGTGAGGGCCATCAACTTGATCCTGCTGCAGAGGGTCATCCGCCTGGGAAACCTGGACTTAATCGTGGCTGGATTTGCTGCCCTACGGTTCCCAAACTGTGGTGGAGTGATTGATGGGACCCACATACCAATCCATGCACCTGACCCAGCCACGAGTGGCCCAGTATATTAATTGGAAGGGCCAATTTTACTATGGTGCTGCAGGGCCTGGTCGACCACTGTGGACACTTCATGGATATTCAGAAACTCCAGCCTGTACCACGAGCTGAAGGTGGACACATTCTTCCCCTGCTGGGATTGTGCAATTGGGGATGTGCAGATGCCACTATGCATCATGGGGGACGTGGCCAACCCCCTCATGCTGTGGCTGATGAAGCCATATACCGGCCACCTGGACCCCAGGAGGGACCTATTTAATGCCCAACTGAACCGTGCCCAGATCCAGGTGAAGTGCGCATTCAGCTGCCTCAAAGCATGTTTCTGGTGCCTGCTGACCCGCCTTGACGTGGGGGGAGCACAACATCCCCGAGGTGGTCGCGACATGTTCTGTCCTCCACAACATTGTGGAGAGGAAGGGGGAGGCCTTCCTCCCGGGGGGGGGGCAGATGCTGACCATGAGGGGGGTGAGCGTTCGAACAGCAGAGGACGGCTGCCATCCGACAGGCCCATCAGGCCAGGGTGCGCATCCGGGAGGTCCTGCAGGAGAGGTTCTCTCAAGAACCCTAGTAACTTTCCCCAGTGCCTCCACCCTAACAGCCTCTGGCTTGCAGCCCTATCCCTTCCCCACCACAACCTCTCCCTTCACACTTTCCCTGACCTCTAAATAAAGACACCTTTTTAGTTCTGAAAAAAATGGAGTCTGCATTTATCTAACATTAAGAAAAGGCGGGCAGGGGGAGGGAAGCTCATAACCTGGACGGGGAGGGAGGCAGCTAGATATGCCACCTAGGATGTGGGGACTTCGTCAGACTTGGGGTTGGGTGGGTCCAGGGACCAAAGGGACTGCTTAGGAGGGGGAGCATGGCCAGGATCAGGGAGGGCAGGGAGGACAGAGGAGGGGGCATGGGCATCACTTGGGGAGGAAGCAGAGGCATAGCGGGGGGGGGGGAGACAGGTGGAAGGGGAATGGGCATAGCAGAGGGCACGAGGGTGGTAGCCAGGGGCAGTGACAGCAGGCGGGTGTGCCATCATGCGCGACATGATGGCACATAAGCTGTCGCACCGCTGCATGAGCTGATCCCATGCATGGTTCCACCACTCGGAGTCCTCAAGGACCTTCTGCACCACGGTCTGCTGCATGTCGCACAGGACGCTGACATGCTGGCACATCAGGTCTTCCTGGACCCTGGCGCGCTTTCGGGTTCCCCGGACTCTGGCGGCTGGCTCTGGTGACATAGCTCACCCCTCAGTCCCAGCTGTGGAGAACACAAAGAGGGAGAGGCGGTCAGTCATCCATGCAGACACTGTCCCTGAGGCCGTACCCTCCTCTGTGAGCAGCGACCAACAGCCTCCCCAGCCCTGTGTGTGTGACAAAGTGAGACCACTCACCTGAAGATCCCTCCCAAGTGTCCGAGGAGGCCTGGGAGATGTCCTGGCTCACAGGCACCAGCTCCAGGGACAGGGTCATGGGCTCCGTCTCTTCCTCCTCCGCCACCTCCAACTGGCCCTGATCCTCCTGCGCCTCCTCCACCAAGACTTCTGGCCAGGTGATGACGGGGGTCTCCAGGCTGGAGTCCATGAGGATGGGTGGGAAAGATGTTTCCCCACCCCCCAGGTTCTGGTGAGTTCCTGGCAATAGAGGCAGGTGTGGAGTCCTGCCCCGGAGCGTGAGCTGCGCTCTTTGGCCCGGATGTATCCCTGATGGAGCTTTTTGACCTTACTCTGGACCTGTTCCAAGGTCCGGGGTGGGTGTCCGCGCTCCACCAGAGACTTGGCCACGTGCTCATATATGTCTGCGTTCTGCTGCTTGGAGTGGAGATCCTGCAATGTGTCCTCCTCGCCCCACAGCTCGAGGAGGGACAGGATCTCTGCTCCAGACCAGGAGGGTGCCCACCTCTTAGTCCCCCTGGGTGGGTCTTGGGATCCTGGGGCTGCTCCCTGGGAGGGCCAGGGGGCTGCGAGGGGCTTGAGGCTCTGTCATAGTTGCCAAGGCCTCCGGCAGGGAGAGCCACGTGGTGAGATGCTGCTCTCAGGCCGTCTTCCTGCCACAAGACTTGTCCAGGGTTCCAGCAGCTTTAAGAGGGTCCAGGAGACAGGAACTATAGAGTCCTGATTACTTTGGATGGAGGGCCACCAGGGCACCTGTGTTATTTCCTGGAGGCCTCTTCTTCTGAAAGAAAACCCTCCTCCCTGTCCACACACGCCTTCTGGAAAAAGGCTTTTTCCTCGTAGAAAAAGGAGTACCAGTATCAGAAAAAACCCTCTGTTCTTTCGATTTACTTTTGTAAGAACGCGATTGCAGTGTGGACGTTCCACAAGTTTTGTCGGAAAAATGGCCGTTTCTCCGACAAAACTCTGTAGTGTAGACATACCCAAATGGATAGAAACCCTGATTCATGGAGGGCTCCAATCTTTAGGGTAGGGTTGGAAAGATGGGACATACAGATGAGACTGTATGCTTGTCCTGAGCTGATGCACTTGTAGCCACAAGGAATGCCCCTGTGAGAAGGTTTGAAGGGCTGCTCCTCCCAGAATCTATGTTAGAGTTGGGGTTAATTCTGGTAAGTTTATTAGCATGCGTGTAGGTTCTTTTATTGTTCAGTGTTTTCTCTGTAATTTATTTTATGTTAAGAGTAAAGTAGGCTGCATAGGATGTGCTGTGTGTTACCTTATAACTGTTGGAATTATACCTGTTAACCATCTCTGAAGAGAAAGTAAGCAAGAGTCCTTGAGCTAACTGTGCTGCAATATACACCGTGAATGCAGATAACTGTGCAGCTTGGAAATAACCTGCTCAGAAAGGAGAGAGACATGGGTCTCTGAGGAGCTGGAAGCCTGAGTTTGCGTGTCATTACTGGACTGTTAAGGGGGAAATGATGGTGCAGTTGCCCTGAACTGTGACAGAAGAGAAGCCAAGCCACTGGGTGAATATATAAATTATCTAATTGAGGTAATTTGTTCTTTGATATGAAATGTGTTATTAATTATCTTAAGGGGTTTTTTAACCAAACAGTATGAATTTGAATCATGCAAACCAGACAAGAGAAAACTAACCCAGCCATTAAACAAAAATAGCTTGTGTACATGCATGAGTTTTGCATCACTGCCAGAACGTGAACAGACTGTCAGACCTACCCAGGGTGTCAATTCCAGTCAAGCTATCTATTGGTGCATTTTTAACAAAGCCATTGTGATAGCTGGATGTCAAGTATTAGTGTGTAGGCACCCTTTATTAGAGGGACCTCTGAACTTTAACTGGGAGTTTGTTCCAGATAGGAAGATCTTGTGTGCTGCAGTCTAGCCTTGGAGACCACAACTCCCATGGTGCCTTGGGGGAAAAGAGAAAGACTTCCTCTCCCAGAGAGTGAGAGGTGTGGTGGGCTCCATTTTGGGAAGGAGCTGAGCTTTCTTGGGTGGTGAGGGAGAAGAGCTCTGTCCATAGCAAAGGTGTATTTCTTGGGGCTCCTCTGGTTGCAGGGATGGGCATAGTTCTGCTGGACAGGGGTGGTTCATCTGTCTCCCATGAGGTTCTCTGAGATGAGGAAGAGTGGTCTTCTCATTGAATCAGGACCCAAAAATATTCTCCAATTTTCAAAGGGGTTGTGGAGCTTGTTGCCTTGGTTTCACTAGACACACAGGGTGTGTCTACACAGCAAAGTTATTTCAGAATAATGTCTGTTATTCCAAAATAACAATGCGAAAGTCTACACCGCAATTCTGTTATTTTGAAATAATTTTAAAATAATGGACGGCTTATTCTGACTTCTATAAACCTCATTCTATGAAGAATAATGCCTTTTCTGAAATAGCTATTTTGAAATAAGGTGTGTGTAGACGCTCCACTGCTGCTATTTCGAAATAGCCCCTCACCAGGACCATTCTAAGTTATTCCTCCTGGGATTCTAAATCGAGATAGCATGTCTACATTAGGAAAGTCCTGCCTTAGACTATTTTTGAGGGTTCCCTGCAGTATAGATGTTCTATTTTGAAATAAGCTATTTTGGAATAACTATTCCGGAATAGCTTATTCCGAAACAACTGTGCAGTGTAGATGTAGCCACGGAGTGCTGTCTCCAGCTTTGAGATCTTCAAGAGCACATATGCAAGCATTTAAAACTCTGAAATCCAGAGAAGCGTATACTCCAGAGTAGGGTAAATGATGGCAATATAAATGCAAGTTAGAAAAGTTTCTTTTATTACAGTAGTCTATATTTGTTAATGTATTCATTCAACTCTCCCTTCCCCGCTGATTTGAATTAATGGTGACATTTCATCTCAGTCCGAGGTGTCATTTTCTGAAATTGCTAAGTTAAGATGTGTTAATTCAAATCTAAATGTTTATTGTTTATAAAAGGTATTTTTGAGTTAGACCCATTGTACAGATTAGCTGGAGGCTCCCTAGGCATGCCATTCAGTGTGTACAGTAACTAGCCAGGTGGAGGTATCACCAGTTTTTATTTTCTTTATAAATAAAAGGACTATCCATAGGGGAAGGGTGGATAGAGGATTCCCATCTATCCAACATACCACTGGGATTTTCAGATCTCCTTTTCTGTCAACAGTATCAGGTGCCCAGAGAAGCAGGGGAGTGTTGCTTGCTCCTGAGTAATCCAGGGAGGAAAGAGGAGGTTACAATTACATGGAAGTGCAATTTGTTTATGAAAAATGCATGTGCTCCTTCATTCTGCTGTAATTCAGATAACTCTCACTAACATTGCCTACAAATACAAAACAAAAATTAAAATGCCATAAAAATATCAGGCCATCCTTCTCTTCCTGCCAGTTTAGAAGTCTGTCAGTCTTCAAGCTGGTTACAATTTTCAAGATTTCAATTTTTTGGCCAAAACTTTTTCCTCGAAGTTTTGATTTTTGATGAAAAAAATGGGATGAAAACTTGTGTAAAACATTTTGTTTTTCAACTAACTCTACAGCTTGTTGAAATGCTCCAATTTTCAAGATTGTGATGAACAATTATCAAAATATTAATAAGTAGTGATTAACTGTTCATGAGCAAATTGTTTTATTAGTTTCATCTTAATTAATGATAAAAGTGCTTTGTCTGATTGCTAAGCCATCCAGTCTGGGGACAGAAATCATAACATGACTACAGCCATCAGTCACACAACTTGAATATGGAATTATGAATATCAAGTAGTCAAAGAAAGAGTCTCAGGGAATCATATGAACAAGCTGTAGATTGAAATGTGTTTAATAACACAACACACAAAAGGTTACATTCACTAAATAAATTGTCCCTTGCAAATTTTCACTCAGCCCTGAATGCAATATGGTCTTGACTTAAATACTACAGTGCAAATCAGGAAGGCATTCTCTTAGCAGCAGCTGCCTCTAAGAGAAATGGTGACAATCATTAAATACAGAGGGAAAACCCATGTTGACCACTGAAGCCATATGAAGATCCAGTAGCAATTTTGGGTTCAAAAGTGTCACTACATTGCAAACCAGGAAAAGGATGGGATCACACTTCTAACACTGGGAACCGATACCACTCCCAATTATCTTATTGCTTCTTGAAAGAATTGAGTACATTTGTTGTATCTAGATTGAGTTTCCGTTCGTTAGTTCTATCTTGGCAGGTCATTGGAAAACATGGAAAGTGGCCCAACACATCTGATGAAAAATATCTATTTTCTCAAGACACCACAGCCCACTATTTCATTGGAGAATTAAGGCATTTATCAATATAGCAAATACAGCACCGGAAATGGCAGTGCTATCTTCCATAATGTTGCAACAACAGGAGGTTTGAAGATAGTCCTGCCTTCATGGCCATTCTGTCATTGGCCTTTCCACAAAGATCTACCAATTAAGGTACTCATTAAAATGATGAGTTTTATTATATGGACATTGTGATGGATTGGGTGACAGAGGTCCCCTTGAGACTGTCACTAGGTGGGCTGATTATACCACTAAGCCCAGCTACATGCCCTGTGGAGCACCCCACCATCCTGTCCTGCTGGGCCAGATGCTCTGGTTTCCCCCAGCAAAAGCAGAGAGATGGGGTAATAAATCCACCAGCAGAGTAATACAGACACTGATAACAGCTTGACTCTGGGAGGGCTCAGCTCCAGGGACTTGCCAGCACCCAGGAGAACAGCCCTCAAAAGGAACTTCCCCCCCAAAATCTGTCTTGCTCCATATAAAAGTTTTACACAGAGAAAGCTCATAGAGTTTGCTCTATTTATCAATAAGAGAGAGATAAACAGCTGTTTCCTCACCACCACCACCACCACCACCACCACCACCTCCAGGGGATGAATAGGAGAGTTTGTCTTTACAGTCTATGATTCTGGTTCATATAGTGAAGTTGTTCTTAGGAAAAATTGATGTATCATGGAATGCCTCTATGTCTATGTGTTTCTGTCAGACCAGGGATGATGGAGAGATGTGAACCGTAACAACTGTATTTTGAGTAAACAAACAATGAATTTGCTATGGAAATGCCATCTGATGCTTCTCCAGCTTCCTCAGGACATCTGAGGAAATGGACAGAGTAGAAAATCACTAGGTGAACAAATTAACTAGCTGATGGTGTGACATTATAAAACTAGAAGACTCAGAGGCACACAGAATGGTTTGGGCAGGAGAGCAATAGTTAGAAGGCTAGGGGAATAGAAAATCGCCATAATTGAGAAGACTAGCTATGTGCTGCAGCAGAAGGATCTCAGGCAGCTCCTAGAGGACTCTGACCCAGCCATTAGAATGTGCTGAGTTAATGAAGAAACTGAAGCAGAGAAGTTATGTGAAGGGGCTATTATTGAATAAATCTGTGTGTTTCTTATGTGATTAACTAAAGAACAATGGTGATTTAGAATCCTGTGCTAAGTTTCTGTGTGAGGTGTGTTTTATACCTACCATGTGCTGCTGAAGAATTAACCTGTGGACCCAAGACACCCAGGAGGAGTTGGAAGTCTAGGAAAGAGTGTGCTTAAGCTATGGAAAGAGTCTGAAGGAGTCAGCCCTGGTCCTGAGGCTGGGCAGATGGACCGTGAGGGGTGGGGGGACAGATGCAGGGTCTGCACTGTAAGTGTCCACATAGAAACTTCAAAATAGCAGTGGGGCTTAGATTCTGTACAAATGCCTGAGGTTAAAAGCATATGGGGATTCAGAGGCTGGATCTCCTCAGAGTATTCAGGTGGGTGCCCAAAGAGAGGTGTTTGGCTAGATCTGTGGCATGGTCCAGGAATGGAAAATTAGGGAAGTTATCTGCTACTGGTGCTCACCACGACCAGATTATTTTCCCTTCTGCATGAGTTCACCTATGCTGGCTGATGTGCTCACCAAAGCTCTACCTGTTCCCCACCACTGCTAACCCAATCCCCAACCACCTCTTCAGGGGTGAAGTGGCAATCTCAAGGAGCCTGGTCTGTTCTTAGCATTCTAATTAGTGCTGCTGGTAGACCTTGCAGGGGGATTCTCTTTTGAAAGGAAAGAGACAATCTTGCCCTTAAGTTAGCTTAACTAAGTGCTGTAGATGGAATAGGTCAAATAAATCCAGATTGTAGATGGTGGTGAACTAAACTTTGTAGCTTGCAAGGGCCACCAAATGCTAAATAGTGACATACAGAAGATATCACTGAAAGTTGAAAACTGGAAACTTCAAACACCGTTTTTACTTTAAAAGCAACGAGGAGTCCTGTGGCACCTTATAGACTAACAGATTTATTGGAGCATAAGCTTTCGTGGGCAAAGACCCACTTCATCAGATGCATGTTTTACTAAACTACAGTTTTGTGTCTTATAAAACTAGCTTCCATTTTGCCATGATGCATCTGACGAAGTGGGTCTTTGCCCACAAAAGATTATGCTCCAATAAATCTGTGAGTCTATAAGGTGCCACAGGACTCCTCGTCACTTTTGCAGATTCAGACTAACACGGTTACCCCTCTGATACTTCACATTTTTACTTGGTTATCGTTTTAGGGAGAGGGGCTGATTTTCTGATCATACTGTGTATTTTCCAAGGTCATCTTAGCTACGGTGCACATGCTTGTGGTTCTTCATCACAAATTCCATATCAGGCCTTGAGCCAATAAAAATAGAAAATCTCAGTATTTGATACATATAGTGAAAAAACTGTCTCAGTCCACTCCCAACTTTTGTTTTTCTGATAAGTACCTCAGTTATACTGATCTCTGTCTGTAATTAGTAATATATTATGAAAGCACAACTGTTTTCCTTAGCTATGTTATGGAATTGATCAGACTATCTAACTCTATTCAAAACTTAAAGGCCAAAGTTTGCAAACTTGAGTACCTTAATTCTATATGGCTGGGAATTAAATTACCCAACCTTATTCCCACAGAACAACTAGAAAATTGTATACTTAGGCACATAAATAAGTGGCCTGATTTACGATAGAGTTTGTTTTTCTTCAGAAAAATGTTTACAGACAATACAATTTTTGCAAATCCTATTTTTATGTGAAGGTCCAAAAAAAGTTTGCATGTAGCCATCTTGAAATCTCTTTGATTTCCTTACTCATTTAACCAGGAATTAAAGCAATTCCACACTATGAATAACAAGCACTCAAAACAAAAAAATTTGCAGATAACCAAAAGGCTAAAATGTTTTTAACATTAACTTTACTCACATAAGGCTCAATGCTAAATAATTAGTAAAAAAAAGTAAAAAGTAAAAATTTATATTTTTGTTGATAATTTGCTACAAAAAACCCCCTCAAAGGCAAAAATTCACTAACAAAATGATTTACTGCAAAGAACTTGCCTAGCTTATATCTCATAGTAGATATCACTAAGAAAAGGGATGCAAATGTGTTTTTTTGGTCAAATTCCAATTAAGATAATTCTGCTTACTTGAGTTCTCCCTTCAGCTTACTGTGATAAGATTTGTCTTTCTATCCTAAATTGTTTTCTAGCATGCTGTCAAAAGCTTGCCACCTTCCATTGCATGTAGCCTGGCTTTGGGTTTTGTTAAAAATAAAAATGAAATGTACACATAGCGTTCTAGGCATCAGATTTCTCAGACCATTGACACTGGAACATAGGAAGAAATCACATGGTTGCTGAAGCCCAACATTTCCATGATTTTTATACAATTTAAAAACATCTTTCAATACTCCAAGGCCAGATGTTTCTGCCCTGCCAAACCTGTCAGTCTAGAAAGTGCACAAAATGTGCTCAGTCTCAAAATGCTGCTGCCTGCTTTTACTATTATATAGGAAACAAATGTCAGCTTGGCAGCCTTCTAGTGTCTGAAAATTATGACCCTCGCATCTTAATAATTGCTCTGTGGGCTTGGGAATTATCTGCACTTGACTTAAATTTCTACAATAAACTGAAAAACTCTTGAAAAGTTTGAAGACTGTTCCTGAAGCTCCTCCTTTGGGGAGCCAACCAGGATAACTGAGGCTGATTATTTCTATTCTAGGGAAGGACTTAACCTTGTTGTACTTGTGGCTGACAGATTAATCACATGAAAAATCTAAAACCGCCACAATACTGTATTCTTCAATGACCTGTTGACACCTTACATAAAGCCTTAAAATGCTCTCTCTTGAGCCAATTCTTTTTATATGTATTGGAAGGTAATTTGTATCATTAAGGACACACAGAGTACACCTTTATTAAAAGTTTTATGCAGTGTTGTAGCCCTGCAGAGATTATGTGGATGAGATAGTATCTTTTATTGGGTCAACTGAGCTGTTGGTGACAGACACAAGCTTTCAAGCTGCACAGAGCTCTTCTTCAGATATGGGAAAGGTACTTAGTGTCTCAGCTAAATACAAAATTGTTAGAATGATCCCTTAGAACATGTGCTAACTACTTATGCCTAACTAATGTTTCCTAGAGCTGAAAAGAACTCTGTGTGGTTCGAAAGCTTGTCTCTCTCACTAACAGCAGTTGGTCTAATTAAAGATATTATGTCACCCACCTTGTCTCTTTAAGAAGGGTTCATCTAGTCTTTCTGCTAAATCCTCACCTGAAATCATAGGGCCAAATTCAGCCTTGGAGGAAGAAAGTGTGATTCCACCCACTTGGGCCCTTGGAATACACCCACTTATACCAAAGTTGGCCTGTAATGTTCAAACTGCCATATCACAAATATCTGTTGCACAAGGGTCTGCTCCTGCAAGATGCGGAGAACTCGGTAGTTAATGGTTAAACTTGATTAACTTTAATTAGAGAACCAGGCATCAGCCCTTCCCCAGGGATGCTCAGCACCTTGCAGGATCAGGTATTAAACTATCATGATGTCACAAAAAGAGGACGTATATGAGGTAGAAGCTAGGAATATATACAAACCAAAACATGGATCTGAGCATTCCCTGAATGGTGGAAAAATCTGTATCAGGACTGCAGCTCAGGTCCATCTCTAATATAAGCAGCAGAAACATATCAATAAAGAAGGGCCTGACCCCAAACTCACTGAAGGCAATGGAAAGATATACACTGGGATTTGGATCAAGACCATAATGAAGTTTAAGATGAAGAGCTAGAATGGAGGCCGAGTATGACCTCTGAAAAAACAGAATTTCAGTAGAATATATACATTTTATTTGATTCAATCTTTATTATGGAACAGTTAAAAAGTCACAAAATAAACACCATATAAATCCCCCTGCCCACCTGTTTTATCATTAACCCATGGATTAAAATGTCTTGATGTATGATGAACTTTTGCATTTTTTCACTTTTAATGTTCTTAAACTATCCCCCCGACTTGTCAGCTCCATTTCAAACTGGTAAATATTCTGTACACACAGAAGCAATTATATGTATATAATCATGGGCATGATTATTAAATTGGTTTCCAGCCTTACAGATTGTGTCCCCCCAGGATCTCAATTAAATGCTTGACAAACCACATGGCTACTCTAATCCCGCTTTAAAGATTGCTGTTGCCTTACTTTTCCAGTGGACGACTCAGAGACCTAGTTTTACTTGGTCTATGTTTAAAAATATTCTATTTTCCTTCTTGGCTCCACAGTTCATGTTTCATTTGTAACATTCTGCCTCAGTTCTCTAGACCGTGTAACAACCTCTTCTTTGTTTAGCCCTACTACCTCATTTCTCTCTATTAGCCTTTAATCCCTGTCAGGGTTTCACCTTTGCAATGATGAGGTCACAGCTCACGTTGATTGGGAAAGGAAATCCTGATGATTGTTGCTGACAGAAAGCTGATAATGCTGTTTTTGGCAGCAATAAATTCTCAGTCTCCGAATGAAGACTAATCTTTGAGCTAGGAATCAGCTCTTTCAGTAGTTTTTTTGACCTCATTCACAAATATTTTCCCATGCTCAAGCTGCCTGACCTTTGGCATATTCAATACACCTACATTATTGTGTAGAACTGTTTATTCAAGGATACAAATATGTAGCAGTCCATCTGGGAGGGACAGGTAACATATGAAATAGAATCATCAATATTATCTCTATTTTGAGTGTGGGACTGAACTACTCATCCCTGTCTGCATTCTGGTGTGACAATAAGGCCTAAATGTAGGCTTTCAGTTGAGCTGTTCTGGTCCTTCAGTTGGCGTTCTTGTTTTTCAAATAATCATCACTATGATAACAGGACCTCAGATTTTCACGTGCATTTTGGTAGTGCCAAGGCATTTTGCACTGAGGAAAAAGCAGGTAGGAGGGTTTTTTTTAAAAAAAGTGGGAAGGAAGTTATTTTTTTTAAATTTCAAATTAATGTTACCTCTACAGATTTTTATCTTTTATAAATTCACTGTTTTGAGTGTATGTTATTATAATTCCCAGACAAAGTCCATAAACAAAAAATATTCATTTAATTTATCTGTCAGTTTCTACATTCACTGCACACAAACTTCATTAGCATATACTGGCTGTTTGGGTTTTTTTTCTTACCATATGCAATGGACAGAAGAACTCACAAAATTAGGGAGTTGCAATGATATCATAGGAAATCTGTCTCCAGGGAGAAGAAAATGCAAGTTTCAACAAGGACATTAAAAGTGAAATTTAGTAACATTTTCTCTCTGCCTGTGTATCATCACTCCAGTATATCTCATCCTTCAAAAATACTTCCTCGCTTTCACTTCCTACTGGCCTATAATCTACAAAATGAAGCTTCACTGCCAAATGAATGTTCTAGGGCAGATATACCTGGGACCATGCCTAAGAGGAATTCCACATGGTGGATATATGCATAGTGTGAGTACCTCAGCTCTCCATCAGCACCCCAATATAGCTTTTATTTTTGACTGGCCTCTTACCACTACAGTGGGCCAAATCCCAACTTTTTATTAGAATATCCCTGGACTTTGGTATGAATGCAGACTCAAACTTTGCAGCTTGGGTAGCTTTCTGCTCTAAAATGGGTGTACTTTACTCCTATTCTTGCTACTAATCACAAAGCATTGTGCTGCAATGAACAACTAGTATTATTTTAGTCATGCTATCCTTATATCATCTACTTTTATTTTCTCTTTGTCTTTTGGAGAGATAGTATCCTACACTTATGAAGGGACTGAATTGTTCTCTCCTCAAGAGCTAAACATGCAGATGGGTGTTTGTAGCACAAGCCTAAACTTTAGGGCTATGTCTACACTGCTCCCTCTTGTGCAAAAAATATGCAAATGCGGCAAAACGTGGAATATCGCCGTGCCTCATTTACATAATTAATTTCCTCTTTTTTTCAGGAAGAACGGCTCTTGCGCAAAAATAGAGCCTCATTAATTTTGCAAATGAGGCATGGCGATTTTCCACGCTTCGCCTCATTTGCATATTTTTTTGCACAAGAGGGAGTAGTGTAGACATAACCTAGGAGTCTAGGGACACTTCATTTACAGTCTGTGCTCGTATGTCGCATAGTCCTGTCCTTGGATCATTTTTGTTGCTCATAACGTTGATCTTTTCAATTGTATGCACTCCAGAGAGTAATGGAAGTCCTGTTGTTGGAGTCAATTAACCTTTAGGAGTCTGGCTAATCCTGATGTAATTTAAACCTTCAGAGGTGACTATTTTTGTTTGGAAGAATAGGAAGAGTATGAAGGGAGGGAATTGGGGCTGAATTGAGACTTCTGGATGGGGTCAGTCCCCCACTATTCCTCTGATCTTCCTAAGAGTCTTACCATATCTTCTGCAAGATTCTGCTTTACATTGGAAAGACATTTGTAGATGGGAGAATGGCTCAGGAACTCCACAGCAGAAGAAGAACCCAGCAGCTAGTACAACAGATACTAAGGTGGTGGGCTGAGAGACCAGTACTAAGAGTGACAGAGCAAATACAGAGTAAGATTCCTGCCTTCTTGAGGTGGAAGTTACCTTTAGTGATAGTGAAGGGTGAGAGAGAGGAAAAATAAAAGGCTGGGAGGTTGTTGTAGTGGGGAAGAGTGGAGGAAAGAGAGTCTAGTAAACTTAACTTCCATGGTCCACTTTAGAATTAAGGATTAAGTCTATTAATTCTAATAAATGTCCTTCATCACCAGAAAATACTCTGAGGGAACATGTTCTAGAAATAGGTATGACTGGATGACTTTACACTCATTTCCATCTTTAATTTCTGTGCACTCAGACACTGAGATGATGAGTATGACAAAGAACAAACAGCGAGATAGACCCACATAAATCCATACAACAAAGACTTCTGGGTTCCTTGAACCCTGTAGAGTTCCACATTTACCAATTTATTCTCATTACCAATCTCCTTATTTTGTACTGTTTTCTGCAAATATTGGACCAGTTTCTGCTGCCTACTCTGCAGAACCCCATTTGACACAATTTAGACCTCACCTATAATCCACACAACTCATGAACCTTTCACACAGAAGATATTGGATACAAGATATCACACAAAAGTGCTCCCTAAAAGAGATGTCTTTGTATATATAGCTAGTTAATAGAAAAGAAGTCAGGATATGCTGTTAAAAAATATGCAGCATCGTATCTGGGTTTTGTAGGACCAATACAACTCCTCAATGTTGTGCACTATAGATAGTTTCCCATCTGCAGTTCTTTAGATGCAGCTCTTAAACATAGCAACAACCATATGACACTGTCTTTCATGCAAGCCTTTTATTTCAAAGATATATTATTTTGTTAATCGCATTCTTGGTGTTTTAACTATATTTCCCTTGCACACCAAAAATGTAACACTTGTACTGCTTTATCAGAATACTCTGCCCTGTTGCTGAAATATATACCTAATCCCGTTTGAACTGGCATTCGGAATTTTATCAGCTGGGTACAAGCAGCCGCTCAACAACCTGAAAATCCTTTAAGGAACCAAATTTGAATGTTGAATACCTCCAGGATCTAAGTCCAGTTTAATCTAGTTGCAGAATGTAATTGAGTCATTAGTCACCACAAGGTGTATTTTTTTCCAGTGAATGTATTACTCCCATTTCAAAATATAATTTCTTAACCTAAAATAACCACAATGTTACTTTCACAGATGTATTTTGCAGAAGCTAGATATTATACCTTTAAATCTTTCTTAAGTAATATAATTGAAGGCAGGATCTGGGAAGACAGTATAACAGGGTTAATGCCATACCACAACTACTTAATAGCTCTTGGTATTGACTATAGCCTTCAGTATTGGAAGTTTTACATAAGAAATGTGCTTTTTTAGGGAAAAATGCTTTCTGCAGTATCTTGTAACCCTATCATATGCATGCATATTTTTTTCAACAACTTTTTCTTTCTATAGTGTCTTATTGGCTAACTGTAATATAAAAACTAGAAGGTCCTCTAGGTAATCCAATTACTTACTCTGATTTAGCGGCTATCACCTTACCAATCTGTGAATCATAAAAATGCTGTAAGTTTACCTATAATGAGTGAGCAGATACTATTATTTTATCACCAACTTAATCCCTGGTCTACTGAAACTTCAGTAAGGTTGGAAGGAGAGAACAACCCCAACTTCCCGGTCACCCAAAGCCATGTTCCCCAACTAAAAAACCTTAAAGCCTCTAGAGAAGTGGCTATATTGGCGCTCTAGCACCAGATCTTGCGATGCCGCCAGCAGAATGGCACAGCTGAAAGAAGCTGACAAACCATTGGCATAAACCTGAGTGAATAACAATGGGCACTATATAACCAGAATGACTGCCAGATCCTCAAAAAGTTCATTATGTTAGTTACAAGAATATACATAATATATCACACACAAAAATTATATTAATATTAAATTATATAATATTTATATTAATATATTAAAAGAACATTAATAAGGGTGCAAAGTCAAACACCAAAAAGTTAGGAAATATGAGAATTAGTGTTGCCCGTGCAACCTTATTTCACCCACCTCCTCTTCTCCATATGCATTACAATAGTCTTTAATTACATGATCACATACTATGTTTTCCATAGGACCTCAATGGAATTTCCATCTATTTTCACAGTGTGAGAATTTGTCTGTGTGTCTGTCCAATCCTAGTGAGATAAATAGAAAGGAACATAAACACTGTCAAATCAAGTGTAAAAATGTAATACGAAAAGCAAAAAAAGATTTTGAGGAACAGCTAGCCAAAAACTCAAAAAGAAATAACAACATGTTTTTTAAGTACATTAGAAGCAGGAAGCCTGCTAAAAAACCTGTGGGTCCCTAGGCAGATCGAACTATAAAGGCGCAATCAAGGGCGATAAAGCCATTGCGGAGAAACTAAATGATTTCTTTGCTTCAGTCTTCACGGCTGAGGGCGTTGGGAGATTCCCAAATCTGCACCGTCCTTTGTGGGTAATGAATCTGAGGAACTGTCCCGGATTGAAGTGTCATTAGAGGAGGTTTTGGAACAAATAGAAAAACTTAATGTTAACAAATCTCTGGGACCGGATGGCATTCATCCAAGGGTTCTAAAAGAACTCAAATGGGAAATTGCTGAACTATTATCTGTGGTTTGTAACCCATCCCTTAAATCGGCTTCCGTACCTAATGACTGGAAGGTAGCCAACGTGACACCAATATTTAAAAAGGGCCCTAGAGGCGATCCGGGCAATTACAGACCGGTAAGTCTAACTTCAGTACCTGGCAAATTAGTCGAAACAATAGTAAAGAATAAAATTGTGAAGCATGTAGAAGAACATAATTTGTTGGACAAAAGTCAACATGGTTTCTGTAAAGGGAAATCCTGTCTTACTAATCTATTAGAGTTCTTTGAAGGGTTAACAAACATGCGGACAAGGGGATCCAGTAGATATAGTATACTTAGATTTTCAGAAAGCCTTTGACAAGGTCCCTCACCAAAGGCTCTTGTGTAAATTACATGGCCATGGGATAAGAGGAAGGTCCTTTCTTGGATTGAGAACTGGTTAAAAGACAGGAAACAAAGGGTAGGAATAAATGGTAAATTTTCAGAATGGAGAGGGTAACTAGTGGTGTCCCCAAGGGTCAGTCCTAGGACCAATCCTGTTCAACTTATTCATAAATGATCTGGAGAAAGGGGTAAGCAGTGAGGTGGTAAAGTTTGCAGATGATACCAAACTGTTTAGGATAGTCAAGACAGAAGCAGACTGTGAGGACTCCAAGAAGATCTCACCAAACTGAGTGATTGGACAACAAAATGGCAAATGAAATTTAATGTGGATAAGTGTAAAGTAATGCACATCGGGAAAAATAACCCCAACTATACGTACAGTATGATGGGGCTAATTTAGCTACGACAAATCAGGAAAGAGATCTTGGAGTTATCGTGGACAGTTCTCTGAAAACTTCCACACAGTGTGCAGCGCAGTCAAAAAGGCAAATAGGATGCTAGGAATTATTAAGAAAGGGATAGAAAATAAGACCCAGAATATCTTACTGCCCCTGTATAAAACTATGGTACGCCCACATCTTGAATACTGTGTACAGATGTGGTCTCCTCACCTCAAAAAGATATTTTGGCCTTGGAAAGGGTTCAGAAAAGGGCAACTAAAATGATTAGGGGTTTGGAACGGGTCCCATATGAGGAGAGGTTAAAACGACTGGGACTTTTCAGTTTAGAAAAGAGGAGACTGAGGGGATATGATAGAGGTGTATAAAATCATGAGTGGTGTGGAGAGGGCCGATAAAGAAAAGTTATTTATTAGTTCCTAAATAGAAGAACTAAAAGACACCAAATGAAATTAATGGGTAGCAGGTTTAAAACTAATAAAAGAAAGTTCTTCTTCACACAGCGTGTAGTCAGCCTGTGGAACTGCTTGCCAGAGGAGGCTGTGAAGGCTGGGACTATAACAGAGTTTAAAGAGAAGCTAGATAATTTCATAGAGGTTAGGTCCATAAAAGGCTATTAGCCAGGGGATAAAATGGTGTCCTTGGCCTCTGTTTGTCAGAGGATGGAGAGGGATGGCAGGAGACAAATCGCTTGATCATTGTCTTCGGTCCACCCCCTCTGGGGCACCTGGTGCTGGCCACTGTCGGCAGACAGGATACTGGGCTAGATGGACCTTTGGTCTGACCCGGTACAGCCGTTCTTATGTTCTTATGTTCTGTCCGTTCAGGAACTCCTCCAAAATGGCAAGAACTAGGAGCACCAAATTCAGGATACAGCTTCCTCTTATCATAACTTAAAGCAAGGTGGGTTGGTTGTGCCAGGAAAATAGGATGTGCCCGGAATGGGATTGCTTCTCATAAAACCAGAGACAGAACCACCAGACAGGTGAAAGCAGCTGGTTGGGGGTACCCCTTCTGGGACTGCCTCAGCCCTGAGTGTCTCACCCACCAGGCATCCATTAGAGAGGGGGGGGGGGAGAACTGAAGCTCCCTCCACCCAGATTCGTACAGGGACATTTCTGACTGTTCCCCTTTGTCAGGGAGCGAGGAGAAAGTGCACAGTTTGCTGCATTCCTGAGTCTGGCTGGGGAGTGCAGGGGGCAGACAAATCTGGACCTGCCCCAACCAGGGAACATGCACCCCATCACCAGCTGTGCCCACTGGAGTTGCAGCCATAGAGAGATGCTTCTCACCTGGCCCCACGTTGCTGCAATGAAAGAGGGCTGGGTTTGTCCTCTCTTCCTGGGGCAGATTGCATTTTAAACTCCCCATCCCCAGCCTCACATCTACTAGCTTCTATCCCAGTCCTCCCTGATCTTATTTCCCTCCTGGGGTCCCAATCCCAATTCCTGGCCCAGCCATTCCCTGTCCCAATGCCCACCCCAAATACAATTCTCAGTTTCCATTTCCCTGCTATCCTTGAGCCCCAGATGCTTCCTCCAAGCTGCTTGTCTCAGTCTGTTCCCCAGCCTAACTCCCTCCCTCCTGCAGGTCTGACTCTTGTCCCCTCCACTTTCAAAGCAGGCCGCTTCCTCTTTCATGTGGCCTGGGTTCAGGAGTAGGATCATTCGGAGTATAAGAGAGGCAGGCTCCTGTTCTCAGTTCAGGTGAGCAGACCCTGTGATTATTTGCGGTGTGCAGGGAAATGCCTGCTCAGCAGTCCCAGGCTGGATTATGCCCAGTGCAGATGGAATCAGCTGTCAAGATCTAACAAGTCTCTAGTGAGTGTCTCAAAATGGCAGTTTTTCAAAGGCTTATGATTTGGCCAAATTTGGGATGATTTTCAGGAAGACATCAATAGGCATATCCCTGAAACAATGGCCACCTCCTGCCAAATTTCAGAGCTCTCCTCCAAAGCAGGGGAAGCTAGAACTGCCCAAAGAAAAGGTCACCAGATTGGTTTTTTAACATGGGGAAAACAACATATTTTTCTAATCATTGTTCTCGGAAACAGCTGAGCTATTTTATGTAAAGTTCGTCTGAAAAAATAAATCAGTCTGAGGCAGACCGCCAGTGTGTAACATTTCAGCCCAAATGGCTAAAGTTTGGCCAAGTTATAAGCAATTGAAAAGTGTCTTATAATGAGAAGAGTCAGGCAACTTCAATAAAGACTCGGGACCATTCCTGCTCATAATACATGAAAAAGGAAACAGGTAAGTGACATTTGCTGTCAATAATTAAGCATTTAAGTATATCAGTAATGCACGTGGTTCCTGATCTGTGCACTGATCTCCACAGTTACAAGGAAAACATTCCAAAATACTTCTAGGGACAATTAGAATGTTATTTAATTTAGCTGAAACTTTGTTGCAAAAACATATCTCGCCACAAAACCCAAATATATGTTTGCAGATTCCTAGGTGATTAAAAAGTCATTTGCATACATCAGTATTCTAAAGCTTTAGGACCAGATTTTCAAAAGTAGAAGCAATGCTTTAGGGCAGTGGGATTCGCTTATTGCTATAACTCCCTACAGGGAGCTTATAGGTTAATTTCTGATGATTTTCTATAGTAAAACCTGAAGATCGGCTTAAGATATGCAACTCAAGCTATGTAAATAATGATGTACCTTAAGTGTAGTTTCTGCACCATCCCCACAGTGGGAGATCAACAGGAGAAACATTCCCATCGACTTCCCTTACTCCTTGCAATTGCTAAGAGTACTGTGGTCAACGGGAGCGCGCTCAGTGTTTGATATAGTGGGTCTTTACTAGACTCACTAAATCGAACGTTCGAAGATCGACCACCGCAGTGTCAATCTCTGCATCAGTGAAAACAAGTCCTCATTGGCATAGGTGTGACTAAGCATATCAAGGAGATGGGAGTAGCCAGGTAGCCAGGTAGAGTGCGTTTACACAGCAAGGTTTAACTTGAAATAAGCTATGCAAATTGAGCTACGTCAATTGCGTAGCTTATTTAGAAATAGCTTATTTCAAAAAGAGTTTTGAACTCTTTTCTTATGCCTGTATATTTATACCTGCCCCTGGAATTTCCACTACATGCATCTGATGAAGTGGGTCTTTGCCCACGAAAGCTTATGCTCCAACAAATCTGTTAGTCTATAAGGTGCCACAGGACTCCTCGTCACTCTGGTTTATTGAGCTCTAAGTCTCCATGCAAACAAGCCTTTATAGAAAACATCCTTCAGGGAAAATATTAAAGATTTTTTAAAAATACTGTATATTTAAGAATTCTTTATCAGGACATACTGATTTCAAGATCATCCTGTTCAACCAAATACCATAGTTCTATGACACTATAACATCTATGTATGTAACTAATCATCTGTGTTCTTCTAGGTCCCTCATCACTATAAAATCTAAGGGTATGTCTACACTACAGTGTTATTTTGAAATATCTTATTTTGAAATAGTTAATTCGAAATAGCTTATTTTGAAATAACACATCTACACACACAATGCATTTCGAAATAGCGTTTTGCTATTTCGAAATAGCGTGTCCACACTGAGTGGACACTGAATTGCATTGAAGGCCAGCTGGAACCAGGTCCAGCAGGGCATCAGGTCAGGAGTTTATTTGTGTGGCTGCTGCCTGAGGCTATCTGAGGCTTGTGCTTAAAGGGAACCCCATCCTGGGCAGCCGGTTCTCAGCTTTCCCTGCTTGCTTGCCTACTTCGATGAGGGACAGCAAAGCATTTGTGTCTCTGCGTGCTCTGATTGCCCTCACTCGGGACACCACAGCACTCTGCAACATGGAGCCGGAGCTGCCCCTGGGCACTCTGGTGCTTCTCGTGAACGCGTTGATGCGAGCCTGGTTGCACTTTCTGCAGGCTGCCATCCAGGAGGTCCATCGGGGGGCTGTCAGTATCCAGGAGGCCCTGTGGAGAGCTTCCACCCTGAGGAGCACTAAGAGCCTCCCTGGTCTGCCCCACTGGGGGCTTGTGCTTCATTCCTTCCCCACATCGTTCCACTTACCCTCCCAGCCCCCCTTCCTGATGTCAAATAAAATACACGTATTTTCATGAACACAAACTCTCTTTATTTAACAAAACTGGGGGGAAGGGTAAAACTGGTGAGACTGGAGAAAGGAGGTGGGAGAGGGGAGGAAAGAGGGTGAGAGAGGGGAGGGGGAAACCTGGGAGGAGGAAGGGGGAAGCAAGGGGAAGAAGGGGGAGGGGAAGCTCAGGGCTCAGGGTTGGGGGTCTTGCCGGACCAACTTGATTGTCATGCAAAGCTGCTCCTGGGTTTGCATGTGGCCTTTGGTGGCCAGGCTGGCAGCTATCCTGCCATAGATGGCCGCATTCCTCCGTCTAGTGCGGAGATCATAGATGTTGGGGGCATCTCCCCCAAACCTAAGTAAGGTCCACCCTGATCTCCAACCTGGGACCAGGAAGGCACCCGCCTTCTCCAGGCCCTGGCAGGCTCCTGGGAGCTGGCAGAGTGCTCCTGGGGAGCGACAGAGGGCTGGCTGCCAGTGGCTTGCTGGCTCATGTTTTGGGGCCACTGGGTCAGGGGCAGTGACTGATGGCTCTGGGCCAGCAGGCTTGGAGCTGGCACAGGCACTGTGGCCAGAGTCAACCCCTTTCAGGGCTCCGGGGAGGAGAGGGAGTGGAGTGTTCTTGTTTGAGGCTGGAGTGGCCACCAGGGCACCCTGGGAAGGCTGGAGGCCCCCTATTTTGAAATAAGTGTCTACACAGCACTTATTTCAAAATAGCTATTTCGAATTTGGCATTATTCCTCGTAGAATGAGGTTTACCAAATTCGAAATAAGTGCTCCACTATTTCGAATGTATTTTGAAATAGCGGTTTGGCTGTGTAGACACTAGTAAAGTTAATTCGAAACAATGGCTGTTATTTCAAATTAACGTTGATGTGTAGACGTACCCTAAGTGTGTCACACATAATAATGAATTTATCTTCACAACATCCCTGTGTACTTTATAGCTGAGTAACTGAGGTTCTGAGAGTTTAAGTGACTTGCTCAAGATCATACAGGAAGTCAGTGGCAGAATTTGGAGTAAATCCAGATCTCCTGAGGTTCTTCTCTCTAGTTTGGACTGTTTAATACAAGTAACAATACAGTTATAACCTATACTGGGAAAACACTATAGGCAATGTAACCTGTTTTCAGAACACAGCTCATCATCAGAAAACAGATGTTTTCCACCATCTCCGATTAGGTCAGAAGGCCAAATCAAACCATAAGGTACTTATCTTTTCTTCTTTCCCACAGAGGGTTGCTTTTCTTTTTGTCAGTGGTCTTTCTGCAGTAGAATAGGATATTTCCACCCACCAGTTAACAAACTAACTTAATTGTACATGATGATATAATCTGAATAAAAATGAGGCAGCGGTGTAAGGCAATGAACCTATAGATAATATAAAATGGTGATGACAGTTCATTGGTGCCAAAAGGATAGGTTATTTGTATTACTTTTCAAACGAGATCTATGAGCTATCAGCTTAAGGTGAAGATATTGTGAGTTATTCTATCTATAGACTTTATTCTACTGTTTTAACAAGTGATTATTTGCTCTACTGTGTAGAGGGTTTATATTTTATTCAAAGTTTGGCTTCTCTGATGTACTGCAATTAAGGATATGTCCGCATTTTGACTCTAGAATCACATTTGAGCAGCGTTTGGTGTGCCGCGAGGCAGTCGGAGGTGTGCCATGGAGAGAACAGAATTCAAAATGGCTGCCCTTAAAGGAACAAGCCTTCTTTTTTTTTTTTTTTTCAACTTTTCTCTGGGTGCTTTTTTTTTGGTCAACAACTTTTCCCTGGAGAATGGCCACCCTTAAAGGGGGCAAGCCTCCTTTTTTTTTCTCAACAACTTTTCCATGGGGGCTTTTTTTTTTCCCCTCAACAAAAAAATCTTTGGTGTTCCCCATAAAAAAAAATTATTATTTGGTGTTCCTCGGTCTTAAAAAGTTTAAGAAATACTTCATTAGAGGGATAGCCAATTTGCTTTAAATGGAGCCTTTGTACATATGTTGCATTTTAAATTAAATGTGGGCAGAGGAATAACAAAAAATTGTTTTCTGAGTTGTCAAGTAAGTTTTATTTTTGTGTTCTATCCATGAAAGAATGTGCCTTTAGAGAAAAATACATTTTTTCATTAACCTCAGTATGTACTTTGAAAATTTTCAGACAATGAAATTACCAAAAGGGTCAGATTTACTTGCATCTTTAGGTGCCTAAATAGAAGCATCACAAAAAAAGCAAAGAAGAGAGATGCCGAATCAGCATTTAAACTACAATTCTCCTCTGGATGACAAACACAGACATTAATGAGTTTAGAAAACTGGCAAGTAAGGAACTGGCAAGTAAGGAATTCACTGGCAGTTTCTCAAGGAAACAATTTTAAAGGCACAGTTGCGAACTATTCTATTGCAAAGGAAAGCTAGGGAGATTTTAAATAAAAAGGCAAATATGGCCCATCAGGAGCCAATTCAAAAAGAAATTCTACAGAAAGTGGAAAATGGAGGAATTCCTAAGAAGAATTACAAAAAGTATAGCACAAGCATGCAGTGACAAAATCAGAAATACTAAGGCACAAAATGAGTTGCAACTAGCAAGAAACATAAAAGATAAGAAAAGGTTCTTTAAATATGTTAGTATCAAAAGAAAAATGAAAGAAAGTGTAGGTCCTCTGCTCAGCAAGGAAGGAGATCTAATAATAGACAATATCAAGAAGGCTGATGTGTTTAATGACTGATTTCCTTCAGTATTCATTAAAAAAAGTTAATGGTGCTCAGATACTCAACACAATATTAACAAAAACAAGGAAGAAATGCAAACCACAATAGAGAAAGAACTGGTTAAAGAATATTTTGATGCATATTGTGTATTCAAGTTGGCATTCATTCTAGGGTCCTTAAGGAACCAGTGGAAGCAAACTCAGAACTATTAGTAATTATTTTCAAGAACTCCTGGAGGATGGGTGAGGTCTTAGAGAACTGAAGAAGGGCAAACATTTTTGGTTATCTTTAAAAAGGGGGACAAAGAGACCTGAGAATTATAGACTAGACAGTCTAACTTAGATACCTGGAGAGATAGGTGGACAAATTAATCAATTGTTAACTACATAGAGCAGCAGTGGCCAACCCATGGCTCGTGATCCACATGCGGCTCTTCTCCCCTCCAGGGTGCAGCTTGCGAAAGTGCCCCCCCTCCCATGGCTCATAAAGCCGCCCCTGTGCCTCTGAAAACGGCCCTCTCCTCCCAGCTCCCTGTGCTCACTGGTGCAGGGGAGTCGTCCAGCGTGACCATTAAAGATGGCGTATTAAAGATAGTGTCGGCCTGAGGGAGCCTGATGTGGCCCAAAAGCCTCTAAACGTGTTTTCTTAAAGGGGCAGGGTTTTTTTTTTTTTTTGCTCGACAAAACATGACCGGGGGCACCTTTTAAAGGGGCGGTCTTTTTATACACTGATATCTTGGCTCTCTGCCCGGAATGGGTTGGCCACCCCTGACATAGAGGATAATAAGAACAATAGCCAGGATGGATTCATAAAGAACAAATCATACCAAACTGACTTAATTTCCTTCTTTGAAAGGGTTATTGGCCTAATGGATAGAGGGCAAGCAGTAGACTTGATAAGCAGTAGATGTAATATATTTGGATTTTAGTAAGGCTTTTTGACACAGCCCAGTTAAGCTCTGGAACAGGCTTCCAAGGGAAGTTATGGAATCTCCATGAATGGAAGATTTTAAGAATAGTTTGGACAAAAACCTTTCAGGAATGGTCCAAGTGTACTTGATCTTGCCTCAATGCAAGGGCTGGATGTGATGACCTCTCCAGATCCCTTCCATCCCTACATTTCTATGATTCCATGAAATCAATTACAAAGTTCTCCTTGACTTCAAGAGTTCAGGTTCATGTTTTTAAAAAGGGGGAAGGTATCTTTTAAGTCTTAAAAAAGGGGGGAGAGATAAATTGATTGATATTGTAATTCTGTTCCTCTTATGAAATTATTTTTCCTCATTAGATGTATAAGGCTATTTCACAGGCACAGCAGGGTAGGAAATGTTTTTCCAGTCCTGAATAATATCCAAGGTTTTTAAAAAATTGCCATCCTGAATCAGAATGAAAAAAAAATCAAAATCTCAGATATACTGGTGAATTGACCGACCGAAAAAGATTCATTTAGGGTTAATCAACACATTTCATTTTGATATTTTGAAATGTGTTGGTTTTCCTTTTCAACTATTCTTAATTTAAAAAATATTTTGCTCAAATATAGAAATAAAAAATAATTTTGAACTAGTGAAAAAAATTATCTATTTCAAAAATGTCTAAATGGGATGTTTAGACAGCTTTGCAACCTTTTTCTAAGCACAGTAATGGAGTTCCTGGAAAACAGTTTGGGATTTAATTAATCATCATTTTTTGACAGAATAATGGTTTTCTGAAAAAATTCTGGGCAGTTCTATTCACAGTCTGCTTCATTATATTAGATGAGCTTTGGGGTTTCTAGCGCAATAAATATTTGTGCTCCTAAACTAAAACCTTATCATTTCAATGGCTTTTCTGATTCTGAAAAAGACAAAGCATACTAAAACAGCAAAACAATCATTTCATTACAATTTTTGCTACCCATAAATAAACAACCTCCCTAGGTTCCTTCTATTCCAATCATTCTATGCATTTACATACTAGCTTTGGACACAACAGATTCCAAAGCTTCCTAAACATATACAGAGGGGAGTACTTCATCAGTTACTCAGCTGTTGCTATCTCTAGGTTTTAACATTCCTTCTCTTACAAATTGCCACTTCATATATTCAAGGTAAACTATTTTGCATACGGTAAACAATTAAGCCCATTTCCTTTACTTTTATGCACCTAGGCTGCGTCTAGATTGCATCCCTTTTTCGGAAAAGGAATGCAAATTAGACGTATCGCAATTGCTAATGAAGCGGGGATTTAAATCTCCCCCGCTTCATTAGCATAAAAATGGCTGCTGCTTTTTTCGACACGGAACTTTGCCGGAGAAAAGCGCCAGTCTAGACGCTGATCTTTCAGAAAATAAAGCCTTTTCCAAAAGATCCCTTATCCCTATTTCATTGAGGGATCTTTCAGAAAAGGCTTTATTTCCCGAAAGATCAGTGTCTAGACTGGCGCTTTTCTCCGGCAAAGCTCCGTGCCAAAAAAAAGTGGTAGCCATTTTTATGCTAATGAAGCGGGGGAGATTTAAATCCCCGCTTCATTAGCAATTGCAATATCTAATTTGCATCCCTTTTCCGAAAAAGGGATGCAATCTAGACGTAGCACTAGGGTATACCACCTTCACTAGTTGAACTATTTGCAGATAACTAATCAAACTTGTTTTCACCTGATAGTCTTCAATATGGCAATAAAATATTCTATTATCTAGACAGATTCTGCCATTTACCATGTGGTCACCTCCATCTTTAATTACCATTTCTTGATGTGTGTGTGACCCAGGAATCCCCCAATGCCAGCTGGAAAGGAGGTTAAAACAATATCCTGATCCTGGTGTGTACATACTGGTTTGCCAAAAGCCTCAGAGGGGTAGCCGAGTTAGTCTTTAACTCGAAAAACTTAAATAACAACAAATAGTCTAGCACAGTGGTCCCCAACCTTTCGGGGCTGCCGGGCGCCTGGGGGCAGGGCCACCCACGCGCCCGGCGCCGCACATGTGCCACGCACCTGGGGCAGGGGCCAGCACCGCACATGTGCCGCGCGCCCAGGTCAGGGGCCACCCACGCGCCGCACACCCGGGGCCGGCACCGCACATGTGCCATGGGCCCAAGGCAGGGGCCGCCCACACGCCGCGCGCCCGGGGCAGGGGCCGGCACTGCGCATGTGCTGCATGCCCGGGGCAGGGGCCGCCCACGTGCCTGGGGCAGGAGCCGCACATGTGCCACGCGCCAGGGGCAGGGCCGGACCAGATGATTCGGTGGGCGCACATAAATGCCCCGGCGGGTGCCATGGCACCCACGAGCACCGCGTTGGGGACCACTGGTCTAGCAGCACCTTAAAGATTAACAAAACATGTAGCTGGTACCATGAGCTTTTGTGGGCACAACCCACTTCTTCAGATGAATGGAGTATTAAAGATCCAGTTCCAAAATAAATAGGGGATGGGGTGGGGGGGGGGAGAGAAGGAAGGGAAAAGGGCAGGGAGTCAGAGTGTTCATGTTACATGAAGCTGATAGAGAAGGTGCAAATTGTTTTTAAGTACCCATTGTTTGGTTTTTTAAGTCATTAGGATGTGAAAGGTAATGTGCTAGCTGGGTAATGTCTTTATTCATACCTTTGTGATGAGTCCCAAACCAGTAAATGAAGTTAAGTTCCAAGATTTCCCTGTGTATTTGGCTTGTGGAATTGGCTTGAAACAACACGGTGACAAATGCCAGTAATGCCCCTCTGCCATGTATATTGGCCAAACTGGACAGTCTCTACAGGAAAGAAATAATGGACACAAATCAGATATCTGAAATGGCAACACACAGAAATCTGTTGGAGAACATTTTAACCTGCCTGGGAACTCATTAATGGATCTCAAAGTCACCATCTGAAGAAGTGGGTTGTGCCCACGAAAGCTCATGATACCATCTACATGTTTTGTTAGTCTTTAAGGTGCTGCGAGACTATTCATCATTTTTAAGTTTTTTCAGGTTTGCCAAAGAATATCATGTGGGGTCTTAAATGAAGGCCAGAATCATGCTGGTCATTCATACCATTGTGAAATGTATGTACAGATGCAGTTGTGCCACTGTAGTATCTGGGGAAGCCACTATATGTTGACAGGAAAAAGCTCTTCCGTTAGCATAATAAAAACAGCCCCATGAGAGGTGGTAGCTATTTTAGTGGGAGGAACTCTCTTCCAAAATGGCACCATCTTCACTGGCACTTAGGTCAGCGTAACTTACATAGACAGTGAACCTAGTGGATATAAATAGAAGGCAAGGAGGAAGTAAACAGACAGCATGAAGAGAGGATCTCAGCCAGGCTTGGTGAAATGCTGCAAAGGACGTTTGAGGTGAGAAACTTCTTCAAAAGTTAGCCTGTTAAGTTTAGTCTTCAGAAATCATGTTATGATTTTGCGTTATACATAACCCTTTTATTTCCATTGGCATGTCTTACTTTCTTGTGGCTCTCAGAACTTTGATAAACATATAGTTGTTTTTGCTATAAATTTATCTCAGTGGTATTAAACAAGCAGTTGATCCACATTGCTGAATCATTCAAGCTCATGTATACACTGTCCCACTGGGACAGACCTGGTAGTCAAAGGAATGAAGAACTACCATACAATAGGAGAGTTAAGGAATTTGGCTTGGTTAGCCTAACAGAAGAAAGCTGAGAGGAAATAGGCTTGCTCTCTCTAAATACATCAGAGGGATAAACACCAGGGAGGGAAAGGAATTATTTAAGTTAAGGGACAATGCTGACACAAGAACAAGTGGAAAAAACGGCCATCAATGAGTTTAGATTTGAAATGAGAGAAATGTTTCCAATCAGAGAAGTGAAGTTCTGCAACAGCCTTTAAATGGGAGTCATAGGGTATGTCTACACTACAGCACTAATTCGAACTAACTTAGTTCGAACTAAGCTAATTCAAATTAGTGCATCTAGACGTAAAAACTAATTCGAATTAGCGTTTTGCTAGACGGCCGCTTTCCTGTGCCTAGTGCGGAGATTGTGGACGTTGGAGGCCTCCCCCCAAACCTGGATGAGGTCCACGATCTCCGCACTAGACCAGGCGAGCGGGCGCCCGCCTCTTGCGGCCCCGGGCAGGCTCCTGGGAGCTGCCAACCTGGTCCTGGGAAGAGGCCGAGGGCTGGGTGGCAGTGGGTGGCTGGCTCATGCCGTGCCAGGTGCAGGGTCTGCTGGCTGGGTGCTGGCAGGCTTGCACCTGGCACGGGCACCGTAGCCAGACCGTGGCCCTTTAAGGGCTCCGGGGCCAGGAGGGGGGCAGAAGAGTTTCCCTGGCTTGGCCCAGAGTGGCCACCAGGGCAACCTGGGAAGGGCTAGCCTCCAACTAGTTCGAATTAAGTGGCTACACAGCCCTTAATTCGAACTACTTAATTCGAACTAGGCGTTAATCCTCGTAGAATGAGGTTTACCTAGTCTGAATTAAGTGCTCCGCTAGTTTGAATTAAGTTCGAACTAGCGGTTTGCATGTGTAGCGCCTATGAAAGTTAATTCGAACTAACGGCTGTTAGTTCGAATTAACTTTGTAGTGTAAACATACCCATAGGGACTAGAAACCTAACTTGTTTCAAGAGGTCTTGACAAGTTTACAATAGGGATGTTAACTATCGGTTATTTTACTAGTCGAGTAGTCGATGGAATTTCCATCGACTACTCGACTAGTTGAGAGGCAATTCTGCATTCCTCCTTTGAAATATACAAGAGCTCCCACTGGGGCTCATGTACATTTCAAAGTAGGAACGTGGAATTCCGCATGCAGCCCGGGGGCAGCGGAAACTCCCACTGACTCTGGGCTGCACACGGCGTGCCAGCTTTGAAATGTACCAGAGTCCCCAGCCAGGGCTTTTGTACATTTCAAAGGAGGAATGAGGAATTGCCTATCGACTAGTCGAGTAGTCAATGGAAATTCCATCAACTATTCGACTAGTAAAATAACCGATAGTTAACATCCCTACTGTAAACCTGTCAAGACCTCTTAAAACAAGTTAGGTTTCTAGTTCCTATGACTCTGTGACGGGGTGCCGGGCTCCACAGGCGCGGAGGCCCCGCCACCCCGCACTCCGCGCGCTCCCGCAGACACTGAGGATGCCGATTCCCCCGCCAACGAAGCCGCACGGGCGGGAGCAGAGGCTTCTGATCACCCCTGGGCGGATCCGCAGCTCTGGGGTCCAGGACGGATCAGGAGGAGTCCAGCCCCAAGAAAAGGCTGCCGGGACGAGATGCCGAGTGACGTCATCGCCCCGCGACCCAAGGAGGCGGGGACAGGACCGGCGGGGGAATCCAAAGGGCCGGAAGTGCCGGCCAGAAGGAGGAAGGGGGAGGTGGAGGCGACCGAGGATGGAGGTGAAGGGAGAGCGGCGAGCAAGCCCCCACAGAGGGCAGGTGAGTTTCGGGCGAGCCCCGCCAGCCCGGCAGCACGCACCCGAGCTGTCCTCAGGGTCCGGTGTCGAGACCCAGAGCAGGGGTGGGACCGCCCCGTCCTCCCCGCTGCGCCTCGGAGCAAGGAGACTGTCCTGCCCGGTCGGCAGCAGGCCTTTTCAGAACATTAACTGGCTTTATTGGGACACTGGGACCTAAGAGCACAGGTGCTGGGGGGTTAATTAGGGACCAGCGACCCCGATGATGATAGGGCTGTAAGCCTGAGGCGGAGCCCGCACCTTGACAGATGGTGGAGAATGGGGGTACTTGATCCTAAACCCTGGGGTTAAGGGTGGTAAAAAAAAAAAGAGAGAGAGAGAAAAAAATGGAGATGAAGGAAGTCTGGCAGTGGCTGGCAGAGCAGCAACGCCAGCAGCAACAACAAACAACTCAACTGCTACAGCAGTTGGCTGCTCAGCAGCAGGAGCAGCAAAGGCAGCTCGTTAGAGAACTGACCGATCAACAACAGGCACAGAGAGAGATGTGGCTCCAACAAGGGGCTGCATTAGCCAGGGCAGCACAAGAGGCCGACGGGAACGCCGAAGGGGTGCCCCAGTTGCCCATCCGCCTAACCAAAATGGGACCTCAAGATGACCCGGAGGCCTTCCTTGAGATGTTTGAGAGGGTCGCTACGGCAGCCCGTTGGCCAGGAGACCATTGGGCCACCTTGTTGGCCCCCTACCTGTCGGGGCCGGCCCAATTAGCCTATAGGAGTTTGGATCTGCGAGAGGCTTATTATAAGGTAAAAGAGGCGATCCTAGATCAAATCGGGCTGAACCCCGAGACATTTAGACAAAGATTTCGCCAAGAACAGTATCCCACCGGGGCGCGCCCTAGGGCGGTCGCCCAGAGGTTGTGGGAAGCGTGCCAGAGATGGCTGGAACCAGAAAAATGGACTAGCGGTCAGCTGGTCGATGTTATTGTGCTAGAACAATTCCTGCAGATCCTACCAACAGACACCCGAAAGTGGGTAAGACGGCAGCAGCCCACGACCGTAGCAGATGCAGTCACCCTAATGGAAGCATATATGGCAGCAGAGGGTGCAGGGGAGACCGTAGGGGCCCCTGGGGAAGGGCGGGGACAACGCTCACCAGTAGGTCGGGCCTGGACTCCCCGAGGCGGGCGGGGGCGGACCTATGGAGGGAACGAAAGGAAGGTCCCAGACTATAGGCCCGCCACCCTAGATAGCCCCCCCGGAGAGGGAGCGAAGGGGGATAAGGCCTCGAGAGAAGGAGCCTATATGCCCTTCAGGACTAGGAACCGGTAACCGGGGTGTGTGTTATGAGTGCGGCCAAGAAGGCCATTTCCGCCGGGACTGCCCATTCATGGACTGTTCATTCGGGCGGGTGGTGGCCTTCGGCCCCAGGGCTCGTCCTAAGGAAAATGAGAAAGTGCTGGCCCAGCTTAAGGTAGAAGGGCAGGAGGTTTGGGCACTAGTTGATACTGGCTGCGGGCAAACCATGGTCCGGGCCTCCCTAGTCCCTCGCCCAGAGCCAGCAGGAACCCCTATATGGTTGAAATGCGTCCATGGGGACGTGAAACCCTATCCCATGGCATGGGTAAAACTGTCCAACGGACAAGACGAGGTGGTGTGCCAGGTGGTCGTGTCCGAAAATTTAGAATACCCAGTACTCCTGGGGCGAGATTGGCCAGGCTTCAGGCGGCTAATGGGAGGGTGGACTCCTCGGCCGACCCGCGAGCAGGAGGCCGACCGGTCAGAGAGTGCGCTAGCGACCCATCAGGTCGGGCAGGCCCGAGACAGGAGCCCCGAACATACGGGAGAAGCAGGGGCAGGCCCGGCCGCCTCACAGGACTGGAGCCAGACCTTACAGGGTGACGCCGAGGGGGACTTTATTCAGGAACAGCGTGATGACCTGTCATTACAACGGGCCTGGGAGCAAGCTGGCGGAGCGACCAACAAGGGGGATGAAGACATGAGGCTAAAACAAGGGCCCTTTTTTGAGGTACAAGGGGACCGTCTCTACCGGGTAACAAAGGCCGCGGAGGGCAGGGGTATCCTCAGGCAGTTGCTAGTACCGGCGGTGAGATGCCGGAAGGTATTGGAGCTGGCTCACTCGAATCCGTGGGCCGGTCATCTTGGGCGGGAGAAAACGCTGCAGCGCATAACCCAGAGATTTTTTTGGCCCGGGATACATAAGCAAGTGGGGGATTTTTGCAACTCTTGCCCCGAGTGTCAGCTCACCCGGCCTCGAGAGATAACCAAGGCTCCCCTGGTTCCCCTACCAGTAATAGGGGTACCCTTTGACCGGGTAGCATTCGACCTCATTGGACCAGTCGAGCGGTCAAAGGCCGGGCACCAGCATATATTGGTTCTAATAGACTATGCCACCAGATATCCCGAGGTGGTGCCCTTGAAAAACACCACGTCGCAGACCCTCGCAGGAGAGTTAGTGAAAATTTTTTTTCGGGTAGGGATCACCCGAGAAATACTCACGGACCAAGGGACGAATGTCTCTTCCAAGTTAATGGCGGAACTATGCCGCCTATTACAGATTAAAATGCTGCGCACCTCAGTTTATCATCCACAGACTGACGGGTTAGTGGAGCGTTTTAACTGCACACTAAAATCCATGCTCCGCTGCTTCACGGCGAGCGACCCACACGAGTGGGACAAGTTGTTGCCTGCACTGCTGTTTGCCGTCCGGGAGGTCCCCCAGGCCTTGACCGGGTACTCCCCATTTGAGCTCCTCTATGGACGTCAGCCCTGGGGATCTTAGACCTGTTAAGAGAAACCTGGGAGGACCAGGGAACCTGAGTCCAGGGAACGGTTTCCTATGTTCTTCACTTGAGGGAAACACTGCGTCAGCTGGGGGAGTTCGCAAAGGCTAACTTAATGCAGGCGCAGAACAAACAGACCTTTTACTATAACCAGGATGCTCGGGCCCGGGAGTTTAAGCCGGGGGACAGGGTCCTCCTCCTTCTCCCCTCCTGCGAATCTAAACTACTAGCCAAGGGGCAAGGACCTTTTGAAGTTGTTCGTAAAGTGGGGGCGGTGGACTATGAAGTCCGGTTGGTGGGAAAACGAAAGGGCACTCAGGTTTATCACGTCAACTTGCTGAAGAAATGGAACCCGAGGGAGGGCCTCTTCTTGGATCCTCAGCCCCGACCCACTGAGCTGGGGCCGTGGGCCGGAGACCTAGAGGCAACTCGCACCGTAGATATAGGACCAGAATTGACGGTGATTCAAAGGGAGGAGATACGAGGGCTACTCCAGGAGTTCAGGTCAGTGGTTAACGCCGTACTAGGGTGTACCAGCCTAATTAGTCACCATGTGGCCACCAAACCCGGATGCAGGATGAGGGAACCAGTACGCCCACTTCCTAAGAAAATGTGGGACAAGGTGCAGGAGGAGGTCCAGAAGATGCTGCGGTTAGGCGTGATAGAAGAATCGCATAGCGAATGGCGCAGCGCCATTGTGCTAGTCCCAAAACCAGATGGGACCATACGGTTTTGCATTGACTTTCGGAAAGTTAATGCGATTTCCAGGTTCGATGCTTACCCTATGCCCCAGGTGGATGAGCTCTTGGAACGGCTAGGTCAGGCCCAATACATTTCCACGTTAGATCTCACAAAGGGGTATTGGCAAATCCCGCTGACACCCGCCTCCCGAGAGAGGACCGCCTTCTCCACCCCTTTCAGCCTCTACCACTTTAAAACCATGCCCTTTGGGCTCCATGGGGCAGCCGCTACTTTCCAGAGGCTCATGGACCACGTGCTAAGGGGACACCAGCAGTACGTGGCCGCATACATAGATGATATAATAGTGTATAGTAGATCATGGGAAGACCATCTCCAACACCTACGAGCAGTCCTGGATGCACTGCAGCGAGCCGGGTTGACAGCGAACCCTGAAAAATGCCATATAGGGCAACGGGAGGTGACCTACCTAGGATTCACGGTAGGGAGGGGACAATTGAGACCCTAGCCAGTAAGGTACAGGCCCTGGCCGACTATCGCCCCCCCCCCCCCCCCCCAGACGAAAAAACAGGTCCAGCAATTCTTGGGCCTAGCTGGGTACTACAGGCGGTTTATTCCGGGGTTCGTGTCGGAGGCCGCTCCATTGACAGATCTAACAAAGAAAAGCAGCCCGAAGCAAATAGTATGGACAGAACGGTGCGCTCGCACACGTTCCAGCGATTAAAGACAGTTTTAATGAAGGCCCCTGTCTTAGTACAGCTGGATTTCACAAAAGAATTTACTTTACAGACCGACGCATCTGCCGTGGGCCTCGGAGCGGTGCTGACTCAACAAGTAGAGGGACAAGAGCACCCAGTAGCCTACCTAAATCGCAAGTTATTCCCTCACGAACAATGGTATGCCACAATTGAGAAAGAAGCCCGGGCGGCAAAATGGGTGGTGGAGACTCTGAGGTATTATTTACTCGGTAACCCATTTAAACTGGTGACCGACCACGCCCCTTTACGGTGGATCCAGGCGATGAAAAGAAACCAACCCCCGGGTTATGCGATGGTACCTCGCCTTACAGCCATATAAATTTGAAGTACAACACCATCCGGGACTAAAACACAGAAACGCGGACTTCTTTTCCAAGGTTATGGAAGAGGAAGAAGGGCTGAGCCGCAGGACAGTAAATAACTTAAAGGGGGGGATGTGTGACGGGGCGCCGGGCTCCACGGGCATGGAGGCCCCGGCCCCCCGCACTCCGCGCGCTCCTGCAGACGCTGAGGATGCCGATTCCCCCGCCAACGAAGCCGCACGGGCAGGAGCAGAGGCTTCCGATCACCCCTGGGCGGATCCGCGGCTCTGGGGTCCAGACGGATCAGGAGGAGTCCGGCCCCAAGAGAAGGCCGGCCGGGACGAGACGCCGAGTGATGTCATCGCCCCACGACCCGAGGAGGCGGGGACAAGACCGGCAGGGAATCAAAAGGGCCAGAAGTGTCGGCCGGAAGGAGGAAGGGGGAGGTGGAGGCGACCAAGGACGGAGGTGAGGGGAGAGCGGCAAGCAAGCCCCCACGGAGGGCGGGTGAGTTTCGGGCGAGCCCCGCCAGCCCGGCAGCACGCACCCGAGCTGCCCTCAGGGTCCGGTGTCGAGACCCAGAGCAGGGGTGGGACCGCCCCGTCCTCCCCGCCGCGCCTCGGAGCAAGGAGACTGTCCTGCCCGGTCGGCGGCGGGCCTTTTCAGAACATTGACTGGCTTTACTGGGACACTGGGACCTAAGAGCATGGGTGCTGGGGGGTTAATTAGGGACCGGCGACCCCGATGGTGATAGGGCTGTAAGCCTGAGGGGGAGCCCGCACCTTGACAGACTCCCATTTGAAAGGCTGTACTCAGAGTCCCCCGCTGACCTCAGGCTCCATGCCGCACTGCCAATTTGAAATGCCATGCAAGACCAGGGTCAGTTGGGGACTCCCCAGCTGACCCTGGGTTCCTCGCGTGGTAGCACCACACAGCTGATCCTGGGCTCAGCTGTGCGGTGCTGTCCCTTTCAAATGCCGAGGCCGTGTTTCAAAGCAGCAGCGCCACACAGATGATCCCAGGAGGCAGCAAGGGGGAGGGGCGAATCGACTAGTCAACTGACTATCCGATGAGCATTTGCTTATCGGATAGTTGACTAGTCGACTAGTCCTTAACATTCCTAGTTTACAGAGGGGATACTATGGGGAGGTTGTGTTCAATGGCAGGTAGTGCACCTACAACTACTATTCGCCAATGTCTCCAATGACCAGAGATGGGACACTAGAAGGGGAGGGCACTGAGGTACTACAGAGCATTCTTCCCCAGATGTCTTGCTGACATGCTAACTGCTCACCATATCTGGGGCTAGGAAGGAAGTTTTCCCCAATTTGGACTGGGATAAACAGACAGGTTTTCTTCAGCTTCTTCTGTGACATAGGGTATGGGTTGCTGGTTTGAACTAACGCATATGGTGGATTCTATATAATTTGAAGTCTTTAAATCAAGATTTGAAGACTTGACTAACTCAGCCAGAGGCTTTAGGTCTTTACAGGAGTGGGTGGGCAAGGTTCTGTGGCCTGTGGTGTGCTAGAAGTCAGACAAGATGATCATGATGGTCCTTTCTGGCCTTAAAGTCCATTAGTCTGCATCAAAAGTGCCAGGTGTCCAAGCTAAATCAGTTTAAATAGCCTTGTCTAAAGGTTGCTGATTCAAACTCATGATGGCCCTTCCAGAGAGGAACCAGGAGGCAACATAGTTCACAGACAGGGCTGAATTCTTCCATTACCAGTTTTTCCTCAGATAAGATAAACAGTCTCTACTTATTTTTGAACTTTCTGTTGATTCAAGTTAATAGCCCTTTAGTAATTACTGTTATTCCTTATACTCCTTCACTCCTTTAAAAAAGAAAAAAAAACGGAAGACTAATGGAAAACACTTTATACAAGGTAGAGGCGTTCTCGTTCCTACTTCAGCAAATAAATCAAATCTCAAACACAGTTCTAATGGCAGGACTGGAAGAAATATATAATTATTGGTCAAACTTTCCAACCTCACGTTAACAGCCTAAGGCCCTGACCCAGCAAAAAGTATAATGCTAGTAGATCCCTCTACCCACATTAAATTCAATACAGGCACAGGGGTTTAATAAACTTACTAGATCCCGATCCTGCAAAAAGGACTTACAAGTAAACAGTCCCTGAAATCCCTCTTTAAAGATTCTTCTCCTGATAACAGACATACAAGTTATCACAAGCTTCTTTCATACACTACATTGTGTCCCCTGTGGATAAGTTGTTATCTGACTTAAATTCAGGTAACTATCCAATGCTTTGCTCTCTTCTGACAGACCACCTTGATGTTATCTGGCATCATTTCATCCATTTAGGCTTAAATCCACTTTGCTGAAATTACTGGAATCAGATGAAAAGGTACTGACATCTTCCCAATACCTTGTTAAAATCCTTCCCCCGCCCCTTAGTTTGCCACAAATTCCTCTGCTTGATCATTTTCTGAACTCTCTTGTTTCTTCCCTCAGTGAGGTACTAGCTTACTGAAAATCTCCACTCTCATTTTGTTTCTTTTTCCATGGTCACCTTTTCCTAGCAACAGCATCTGCTCTAGCTCATATTCTTTCCCTGGAATATAGTGAGCTGGCAGGTAACAATTCCCTTACCAGTATCCATGTCAGTGTTGTCTGTCTGAGAAAATGAATCTTGTTCCCTTTCTAATTACACTACAAAGCACTGCTTTCTAGCATGTAACCTATCTCTATGACACACTTCAGTATGGGTCTGCTCCTTCTGTTGAAACCAGTAGAAAGACTCCCACTGGCAATCCATGCCTATTAGCAAACAGAGGGCCATCTTCAGATTGTAAGCCATTCCATCCTGTTTATATCCCAGCTCCTTTGACCACTCTTTCCTCAGTTGCAATCCCAAGTAGATTTCCTGAACTGTGTTTTGAAGCACCTGCCACAAAAGTCTCTGGATTGATGAATGGAAGAAAAGAATGTGGGGATATTAACATATGGGTTTCCTTCCACCAGAACAAATTCTGGCAGAATTTGGAACCAGTGGCTGTTTTCTAAGACATTTTTATGAAAACTTCCTGTGTATTTACAAGCAGGCTTGAATTCTACTGAGACAAACAGCAGTCCAGCTTATGGTTACAATATAACCACCAGTGAACCATTCAAGTTTGATAACTAAATGGATAATGCACCCAGCTCACAAGAAAAGTCCTGAAATTGAGGTAGATAATAATATTCTCCATGAATTCTAGAATTTGCAATTCTAGAAGTTTTGGAGAATATTGTTTTCTACCTGAATTTCAGGACTTTTCTTGTGAGTTGAGTGCATTATCTCCTCCAAGAATGTACTCCTCAAATCTGTTTAAACCTAGAAATCACCTTTTCTCTCTCTCTGGTATTTTAAACAGTGATTCTCCAATGGTTTGTGGTCAGTTTTTAGAGGCAAACAAATCAATAAAAATAAATATTTTATCCACAGATTTCAAGGGGATTGGAATGGGGTTGACTCACCACCATGGTGCCTCCTACTGATCACACTGGGAATTAGCTCTATCCCTTGGAGTGCACCATCTTCTGGCCGCTGTCTGACCCATCGTCACGCTGTTCCACTGTCTCTGTGGACGCGTGTCATGCTACAGACTACAGTGTCCTTTGCAGGACACTGTCCTCCAGCAGTGCCCACCGCTGTGTTTTCTCCCCCCTTCAGGGGTATCAGCAGTCTTCAGTCTCACCGCAGCTACTGTGGCCAACTGCAGTCCCAAAGTCTAGCCCCTTGCCTCAGGGATAAGCTGCCATGTGCAAGGGGAAATAGAGAGAGGGATCTAGGCCCTCCTACTATCTGGGTTCCAACTCTGGCCACAGCTACGTCTAGCCCTCCTCTCCCCTTGACTGCTCCCATTCCCTCGGCCACTTCTCCATCACCCTGGAACCCTCTCAGCCCTTTTTATCAGGGACCACTGCCAGGCAGATATCAGGCAGGAGGCTCTCAGTGGCTCCTCTGAGCCTGCCCAGAACTGCTCAGTCAAAGGTGCTTCCTCTGTCAGGAAGTTAGTACTTCACCCTTGCTGGTCAGGGTAAGAATGAATTCCCTTCAGCTCTGCAACCTTTTATAGGGCCCAGCCTAGTCCTGATTTCTCCCTCTACCTGATTAGTTAGGGTTTCACAGCACCCATGGGGACATCACTCGAAGAAGAAGAGGACGTTACTCACCTTGGTGCAGTAACGACAGTTCTTCGAGATGTGTATCCCCGTGGCTGCTGTGAAACCCCTTTGGCTTACTTTTAACCCTTTCCCCTCCCAAGTGGGGCAGCTCCCCCACCACAGGAATTTATAAACTTTCAATGTCATCCCTCATGCATGGATTATTTATAATACGCCTTTCCAAATCATCTCTGAGGGCATGGATATATGAGTAAAATGAGGTATGTAAAGGCTAAATGATTTGCTCCAGGTCATACCTGACCCAACCTTGTACCACTAAAGTCAATGATAGCTTTTTCGTTAACTTCAATTTGCTTAGGATCCAGTGTAGCATCAATGATAGAAGTTGGAACAAAACATACAAGTCCTGACTCCCAACTCCTTCTGTTACAATCTCAATCACATCCCCTCCTTTCCATACCCACTTAACCAGTTCTCCTTAGTTGCCTAGAGCCACTTGCAAAGCCACTTCTGATTTTAAATTTTGCAGTCTTTCCAGTTCACCATATTTTCCAGTTGAACATTCTATTGATTCTCTTTCCTTCGTAAGGTCTTCAACAGAAATATTTGTTTAGTTCATGTGAAACACAATTTCATACCATGAAAAGAGGCTGTAATAATTTCTTCCAAAACCCTTTTTAGTTACTCTTTCATATAGTATAACAACCAAGCATCAACAATGAAATTAATAGGCAACATGTTTAAAACAAACAAAAGGAAATGCTTCCTTATACACACTCAACCTGTGGAAGTCATTGCCATGGGATATTATAACAGTGTTCAAAAAAGAGCTAGATAAGTTTACAGAGAATAAATCCATTAATGGTTATTAGTCAAGATCAGCAGCGGGCAACAACCGGCCCGTGGGGCTTCCCATAGCTCCCACTGGCCAGGAACAGCAATCTGCAGCCAGTGGGAGCTGCAAGCCCCCATATGTGTGGAGGCACAAGTAAATATAGCAGTGGCAGCCTGCCAAGGGCTAACCCTGGTGAACTGCCACCATCTTAATGCCTGCCTCTGGCCAAGATGGTGATGGATGGAACCCCATACTCTTAATGTCCCTAGTCTCTGACTGTCAGAAGCTGGTAGTGCATGACAGAAGATGGATCACCTGATGATTGCCTGTTCTGTTAATTCCCTCTGAAGCATCTGGCACTGGATAGGAGACTAGGTGGACCATTGGTTGACCCAGTATGGCTGTTGTTATGCCCTTTTTGAAAAGCTAAAGTCTCTGAACCATAGTATACGTAGGGTTTGGTAAAAGTAGTTTCAGTTTTTGCTGTGAGAGTGTCAGAGGGGGCCCTGAAGAAAGACCAGTCAGTCTTTTGAAACTTTCATTCTCCCTTATCTCTCCATGAGGAAGAAAACAATATAAATGCAATTTCTGAAGTAGTGAGCAAAAAACAAGCAGTAAAGAGCAGTTTCTAGATTCAACAGATAATTGGCCCCTTTTAAAATCCTTCTGCTGCTGCTGAGGGAAGACCATCTGTAGCCTAGGGCTTGGATCTCATTCTTAGCTCCTCTCCACAGTGCTGTCTTAGATAACTGTTTGACTGAACATGTGTCTTTGTCAATACCCTTCCATTAGAACAATCTTTCAGCCACCAATGCTATCAGTTAATGGTGGTTAGCCAGGCATCAAAACAGAAAAAAGTCAAGGCTCTGTGGCAAATGAATTCAATCTAACCCAGTGATTCCCAACTTTTTTCCCATGGAGGAACCCCTAAAATAATTTTTCATATCCCGAGGAACCCCTACCTATGAAAACGTTTGCTTGGCCAGAAAAAGTTGACAGCGGGGAGCGCAATTCAATTACTGCTAAATTATTGTCAAGAAAATTTATTTGTAAAGAGCTGTTTTATATATATATATGTCAGCTTACATTGTAAGAAAAAAAAATTGGAGCATTTTTCCTGTCTTTTTTTTGTATTATCTAATCTTTTTTTTTTTCAAATATCAAAATATTCCACGATTTTTCGCGGAACCCCTGACGATGGTCTGTGGAACCCCAGGGTTCTGTGGAACCCTGGTTGGGAAACACTGATCTAACCTTTGCCTAGGAAACGTTCAGGGAATCCCAAATACCATCAGGCTGGCCTACTATTAGTCACTCCAGAATGCTGGCTAATCAACCCACATTGCGCACCAAAGTTCCTGCCCCATTTGTATTGTATCAATTACATCTGATCAAATACCAGAAACTGTATAAGCACTTCAGCTTCTAGAGGTCAGAAGGTTCTGCTTTAGCCTGGCAGATACAGCAGTTATAGCCTGGAACATGATTTCCATGTACCACATGAGCCACGTCTGAAAATGTTCAGTGGGGAAGGGAGGAATAAGAGGTCAGGTGCAAGGGAAAGCAAGCCAAAATGAGGGGAAATAAATCTGAGAGCAATTGAAAGTGGATGAGCTGGGAGGAACGCTGAGATAATAAAGCAAGTGAAGGAGCGCATGTATATAATGAAAGGAAAAGTGAGGTTCCATATTTGCTATTTGAGAAAATGAAGTTTGGTCCAACAGGTGTAGTAGGATGTAGGACCAGACTTTCTACTGACTTCAGTAGGCCTAAAATCAGGCCTCTAGTACAAGAGAGATAGAACATAAAAGATTAACCAGTTACATGCACACACATCTTCACAATGAGTTATTATTCACGGGTAGCAGCCTTTCTGGGTGTTGAAGGAAGAGGCTTAGTTACTTAAGTCATATTTTATCAGCCATAAATTATTTGCATGTAATTAATTACGCAATTAATGATATAGTGTAGAGCTGAACCAATGAGCAAATGCTCAGTGTGTACCAACCTACTACAATTTTTCCACTTTGGATGAGAAAAACATTCCTTTCTAATTTATAAATACTATACATCTGGCCACAGCTGAAGCACCATCTAGTACTTTTTGGTTAGCCTGACTTAAACACATATTTGTAATTTTCAAAACCTAAACTGTAGTTACGGAGTTAGGTTGGTATCCATTACACTAGGGCTTTTTTATCATTATTACAACTTCTGCCCGAAATGTTGGCAACATTAGAACAGTTCAGAAGCCTATAATTTAACTTACTTCTCATCCAAGACAGGGGTGGTCCTGTAAATCTGAGGTCACTGGTGGGGCAGGTTGGGAGAAACTTGCATTCTAGTTGCTGGCATGAAATCTGACCAACGGAATATGGGGAAAAAACTGCCCTTTTAACAGCTCTGTGACTTCCACCCCAAATGCAAGGAGCTCCTCACTGACACTAGTTGTAGAGAAGGCAATAGGTTCAAGTACTATGAAGAAGACAACAGACTGGAGTGAGTGCCAACATCGGTACAGATATGCAAAATTTACTCTTATAATCTTTAAAACAATATTACTTAGTGCTAGTTGGTATCAGAAATTTTATGAGACTAATTTTTCAGCTATGGATATTTTAATTTAAGTCAGTTGGGAGAGTCTCTTTTATAAAATAATTTCACACTAGAGCCAGGCAATTTTTTTCAGCAAATAGCAAAATTGCTGAAACTCTTCGTGAATTCAGGTTGAATTTGGCAAATAGTTTTGCTAGGGGGGAAAATGGAAATATCAAAGCATTTCGTTTCAACATTTCCAATAAGAGAATGTTAGGATTTTCCATTTCAAAACACTGTTTCACTGCAAAATTTAGCTAATTTGGGTAGAGAAAAAAGGTGAAAAAATACCCCAATTGAAACAAATACAGAAAATTTATTCTGTACTGATCAGAATGTTCAGATAGACTCAAAAGCAATCTCCTTTATTTTGGTTCACTGTTTTAGTGACAAAATGAAATTTCAGATTGAACCAATCCATTTCTTTCCAATGTGGCTCCTGTACGGAAAAATCCATTATTTGCTCAGCTCCACTTGAAAGCATGATCCTCTACTGTTTGAGCCAAAACACCCATGTAAGTTGTAACACCGTCTGCGCAGAGGCCAGGACTAGATGGGTACCACACTGAGTTGGTATGGCTTACACACAAGGGTGCTGGGCCCCTTGGCAATGTGTGGGTGGGCTGGCTCCATGCTCTCAGAAGAGGTGGGCCTCAAGTGGAAGGGGTGGACTGCGCGTACCTTCCCGCTCCCCTCCAGCCCTCAGCACTCCCTGGAGTCTGGCTGTGCAGGGCTCCGGCCACTTCCAGTACCACAGTAGCAGTGGCTCGGAACCTCAGGCCATTTTGAATCACTGGGCCCTGGGTCAGTTGCCCTTTTTGCTCCCCCCTTCCTCCTCCCCCATTGGCAGGCCTGCTTACACATAAGGGGCTTTTGCATCTCTGACCCATCCTCTTAGTTCTTTAGAAGCACCACATCAGAGGAGACTTCTGCTTCACATTGACTATTCTGCCTAACTGAAGAAACAGCTGCTAAAAATGGATTCCATTTTAAGCAGTAAGTCTAAATTGGTGCACTGAACTTTAAAAGAATAAATACCTTTTAGGAGATCATCTAGCAAATTAAGCATGGAACACAATTTGGAGTATGCAAACATCCAGAAGCTCTGTCTTTGCACCCTGGCAGCCATGATAGTTTTTATTTTTGCAGTTACCCAAAGTGTATCTTCTGGATTTGATGGGAGCATTTAGCTTTAAGTGTTATTCACACAAAAAAGAATATAACAAAGAGGTCAGACTAAGAGGGTGGCAGAAGAAGGAGATTACACAAGGGAGAAGAAAGGGGGAAAGGAGGAAGAAAGAGGAGAGAACATAAGGAAAAAGGAGAAAAAGAGAGTGATGGGGCAAAAACATAAGAAGAAAGCAAAAATAAGGCTCATTATGGAACAGATTGTGCATTCTTAGCCTCAACAGGGATGAAAAATCTTCCATCAGATCAATGATTCTAGTGACTTTTGTGGGTATACATTTATGTCTCTCTTGTCTACTAATAGCAATTTCCACACAGCCTCACACCTTTAGTGTTCACCACAGGCATCAGGAAGCAAAGTCTCTCCGAAATTAGAAGTGATTGTGGGAGCAACTTTGGAATTCACCGCATTTATAGTTCAGAGAGATCAGTCATTATCAAAACTACACTGGTAATTTGAGGGAACAGCATCATCCACAGACACATATGGGAGTGCTTGAAACTCTGCTCAGAATGAACAGAAACTAATGAACATAAATTGAGACAGAAGAGCAAATGAGTATGTTGGAATGTGTGCAGGTAGGTTTGAAATCTTTCCCATTGACTGGGACATAGAGAGATATAAATCAAATGTGGGTTCCTCTCTCTCACTCTCTTTCTCTCTCTGCAAGATTATTTGTTATCTGCATAAGTATATGTTAGGTGACCAAATGTGGCTTAGGCGTTTCTATCAAAACTGCACATGTTCAAAATCAGCTATGAGGGGAAAGCAAGCCCTATTTCCAAGGGAAACTGACTCCAAGGTTTTGGAATGAGTATGTACAGGAAACCTTATATGACATCTTTTAGAAGGCAAGCTGAAAAACCCAAAGGTAGAAAAATAAAGCATTTATTCCCCTCAGACAGAATTACTGTTCTACAAATCAAACCTACAAATCATTTAATCTGAGGATCAACTCCAACAATAGTTTAAACAGCAATTTTAAAGCAGATCAGCAGCTGGCCTATCAAAACTTGAAAGTAGCCAAGAATACAAGTACCTTGAAACATTGCCAGAAGTAACTCACATTGGGACAGGCTTCATTGATTGTAGTGGCAGTGGTGAGGGAAGCTTGGACCAAGCCTCAAAGCCTGAGTTCTTACTTATGCTTCAAGGGCCCAATCCGTCAGTTGTTAGCAAACCACTCCAGAGGGATTTCACTTGAGTGTAGCAGTCTGCTTACCTGCTATTCATTGCAGGATTGGGGCCCAAATGCCATAGTCTCACTAGCACAGGCCTTCAACAATTTATACTGAGGTTATTTAATTGTTCACGTACAATGATGACAGATGCCATATAAAAAATCCAGTATATATGAAGTCTAGAGAAACTGCAAAGGAAGACTAGTTCTGGTTTTACAAAGAAGAAACACACAGTATTAATTGCTGGTGCTTCCCTCTAAAAATCTTAGAGCATATTGTTTATACTTCTGATATCCGGAAACGATATAGCAATTATTTTGTGGAAAATAATTCAGTGTTTTCTGCTCTCTTACCCAATGAAAACTACACGTGAATGAAGTTACCATTCCTCACCTTGTTTCATGTTATCTGTAACATATTGCTCTTGTGCTTTCCCATCCCTTCATTGTTAGCCTCCCAATGACTGCTAGAAAAGGACTAAGGCCATTAGCTTATGTCTTTTCTGCTTCTGTAACTCAATACCAGTGAGACTATTGGTTTGGATATAGTTTAAGTGATTAATTGTTCAAGAGCACAGAAGTGAAATCAGTCACTACTGAGAAAAACATAAGTTTTCTTTTCAAAATTTGTCCATTCTCCTATTAAGTAACAAGTGCTTTTAAAAGTCAAGTTAAAATGTATTAGCTGCCAATTGTGTCCAGTTAGTTAGAATATATGGTACTCTGACACAGTAATAAGATAATACTAATGGTTTGCATTTATATGTCACTTTACATATTGTGATGAAACTCTTATGAAAACTTGGTGGGTCTTGTGCTTTCTGACAGATTTTGCTTGTTTCAGAAGCTCACAGCAGCTCAATTTTAGGCACCACACCTACGGCTTTAGTTGCTGTTTGTTGAACTCTTTTAATCATTGGCTAGCACATGGTAAAATGGAGAATAGATTCCATAGTCCTTTTCCTTGAGTGGAAATGGGGAGGTGGGTGTTGGGGAGAACCCAGGCCCACCCTCTACTCCAGGTTCCAGCCCAGGGCCCTGTAATAGCAGCTGTCTGTGTGAATCCCCGACACCTGCTATAAGACAGCTCCAAGACCCCTGAGCTACTTCCCCACACCTTCACCTGCACCTTCCTTCTCTATGGTTCATACTCCTAGTGTCCATTTGTTGTCTCTTTTCCTCCTACCTCCAGAGCACTTTCCTCTGTCCTCTCAGCTACACGCATGCCCCAACTGTAGGCAAGCTCCTTTTACAGCCAGTCTGAACTGGCTTTCTTAATTACCCCCAGGTGTCCTAATTTAGCCTAGGCTGACCTGACTGTGCAGGCCTGGTCAATTAGCCCCAGGTGTTCCACTGCCCCTGATTGCTTCTGCTGGTTCTAAACCAGCCCCTCCCACCTATAAGTCTGAGGCTTATAGATCTCCCCTCCACTACTTGTTTATAGCCTTCTGCTCTGTCCCTGTCACAGTATACAGATCTAAATGCATATAAGCATTACATTCATTCTATACTTTTTAAAATGTGAGTGAATCCAGGGCATGTAAAATGTATCATATAAAAAACTTCGAAGTCTAAAAGCAGTAAAAACTTCCCTACTTCTCAGTATGCCACGCACCTAACTTGGAGTAATCACCTTGCACCAGAAAGTCTAAGGATTGCATAGTCATGGACAGAGGGGCTGGCAGCCTCCGCGGGCCCCTGGGCAAGGTGTGGGGACCACAGGGTGCTCCTGGAATGGGCCAGGCCTTAGGCAGAAGGGGCGGGGGCTGGGGAAAGCCAGCTCTCTGTGCCCCCAGACTGCAGTGCCCCTCCCCCAGCCCTCCTCAGAGCCACAAGCAGCACAGCACTCCAGCGGCAATTTAAAGATTCTGGGGCTTCCAACACTGCAGCTGCCACAGTAGCAGTGGCTGGGAGCCCCAAGCCCCTTTAAATCGCTGGGACCCCTTTGTGCCTCCCCACCCCTCGTCAGTGGGCCTAGACATGGAGACCAAACTGTTCTTCCAGTAGTAGAGGTGCTTATGTCAATTTAGGCTCATTGTCTCATACTGTCAGTGAAGATACCGATTGTGCACTGAAACCACCTATCCATTTATAAAGTATGAACATAATCTAGAAATTGTATTACTTGGAAACATCATATTTATGAAACAATACCAGGAAGCAAAAGCCAAATGATATTTAAAAATAAGCTTCAAAATTTTAGATACATACTGTGAGCTGTCCTATTGCATCACCACTGGAAGCACTGAACATACATTAACATTAAAATGTGCCTCACATGTCCCTTACTGCTGTGATGGCATGGTTAACTTCTACAATGGAGAGACCTATGGGAAGAAGCCAAGAACCCCACTGTAACAAGATGGCTGGCCCTTGGCTGGCCTAAGACTGACTGAGGCCCATCTGAGAGGAATCAGGTGATTCAAATATAAAAGGCGGTGTGTGTGTGTGTGTGTGTGTGTGTGTGTGTGTGTGTGTGTGTGTGTGTGTATAAGGGTGCATCTACACAGCAGCATTATTTCAGAATAACAGCCGTTATTTCGAAATACCAATGCAAGTGTCTACAGAGCAATTCCATTATTTCAAAATAAATTCAAAATAATGGACGGCTTATTCCGACTTTTGCAAACCTCATTCCATGAGGAATAATGTCTATTCTGAAACAGCTATTTCGGAATAGCAGTAGTGTGGACACTCCACTGCTGCTATTTTGAAATAGCCCCTCCCCAGGGACATTCAAAGTAATTACTCCCCAGTGCCTTCTGGGGCTCTAAATTGAGGTAGCATGTCCACATTAGGGAAGCCTGCCTCCAACTAATTTTGAAGCTTCCTTGTAATGCAGACGTGCTATTTCGAAATAACCTATTTGGGAGAATTTATTCTGGAATACCTTATTTTGAAATAAGAATGCAGTCCAGACTTACTCTAGGTGAGCTGAGGGGGGGGAGTTCGGGTGAGTACAGCTGTGTCTGTAGATTCTACAGGGAGGAAGAAGGATCCTGAAGAGCTCAGAGTCAGCAATGGGAGAGCAGAGGAACCAGAGGAAAGTAGGAGAAAATACTCCATGTAGAGAAGCCTAGGTGAGACCTCTGTAAAGGCCAATTGGGATGGAGACTGTGGGAGTTTGTGGTGTCTTGTTATTTTGGATTGATTTAGGAGAGAGACCCTGAACTGAGCTTGAGGTGTAGCACAACAGTATTTACCAGAGAAGTGGTTCGCAACTAGAGGTGTGTGTACCCCTCGGGGTACTCACTGGTCTTGCATCAAGGTATCTAATCAGTGTTTCTCAACTTGGAGCTTGCCACCCACAGCTGATCACAAGACAGGTCTGGGTGAGAGGGTGTTGCAAATGCAGAGCAAGCATTAGGAGGTGCCAAGTAGGGCAATTGCCCAGGGGCCTTTACCATAAGAGCCCCCTGAGAAGCCAAATTACACACTCCAGGACCAAGAGGCAGGGCGTGGGCTTCCAGACACTGCTCTTAAGTGAACAAGTGGGCCCACTATCACACTGAAATATAAGTATAGACTCATAGTCCAATGGATTTATTTTATAATTATATGATACCAATGAGAAAGGAAGCAGTTTGTCAGCAGCAGTGTGTTATGACACTTTGGTATTTTTATGCCTGATTTTGTAAGCATGTAGTTTAAGCGAGGGGGGGAAACAGGGGTTACTCAAGACAAATCAGACTCTGAAAGATGTACAGTTGATTGGAAAGATTGAGAATCATGTTTCACGAGGCATAAGGGATCGGTCGGCAAAGGCTTCCCCAGCCGACAGATCCGCATCTAGACTGCCGTGCTGTGCCGGATCAGCTGATCGTCGGCACAGCGTGGCAGCCATGTTTATTTTAATGAAGGGGAATTATTTAAATCCCCGCTTCTTTGCCTATGCCGGGTAAACTAGTTTACATGGCTCCGTCGACGGAGCCATGTAGTCTAGACATACCCAAGAATGACACTTGCACCCCTGACACTCCTAAATCTTAGCAAGTTCTTCCCCCACCATGAACCACTCTAACCCAAACACCAATTTAACCCAGAAAAAAGAAGTGCCAGAAAACTCTATTAAATCTACTAAGGTCTTAATTATCTATTGATTTGACATGGAAGGCACTTAAATACTCCATGCTATGTGGCGCTATAATCCCTTAAATAGAGAGCTAGACAATATTTTAATCTGAATGCCTCCTGTGAGTGGTATAAAAATAAAAAACAAAGAATGCAAAATTAATTTTGGAAAAACTTTACAAATTTTGAAGTTGTTTTTACTATCAAAGGATTTTAAATTGACCCATTTTTCTACTTCTTTAATGGAAATAATTTTGGAAATGTTTATCAAATAGTTACCAACATTCTTAATTTACCACAAAAATGGTTTTCAGAAAAAAAATGTAATGACTATTTTGTAATACTTTTAAAAATCTTGATTTTTTTTTAAAATCACATTTTCTGTGAACACCAATATATTTCAACAATGTTGACCTTTTGGGGAACAACTTTTTAAAGGCTTGTCTGCATGGTGTTTGGGTCCACACCAGAGGAGTGCAAACTTTAGTATGCATTAGTTTGTCATTCACTGTCTGGCCCATATGGCCCTGCTCGTGCTCACCAAAAGATCCTAGTACATGTTAATGTGGTACTGTCTGAAATGGTACTACATTCATCACCCTAGAACTTTTAGTGCATGTCAATTGAGTCTATATGGGCCAGTTAGTTCATAGCATGCTAGTGTGGACTAAAATTTGCCATCCTCTGTTGTAGATTAAAGCATCGTGTTGATAAACACTTAGGAATAAAGACCAGTTTTCAACCAAAAAACTTTAAAAATGTTTGACCAGTGGTTGGGATGAGGTAAGTAATTAATAGATCTGTGCAGGGACTGGAATGTCCATTTCAAAGGAAATACCACAATTTCAAAATTTGCTTTTGTTCCAAATCAGAATAAAACAACAAATGTTGATATTTCCCATGAAATACAATTTTCAAAAAAATATTTTGGTTCAATCAAAATATTTAAATAAAATTGAATCATTTTCATTTTCATATTATAATTTATAATAGTATATCAAATAAAATAAATTTGGAGTCATTCCAAAGTGAAAAAAGCAAACACATTTTGGCTGATGATGTCCATTCAGAATGTTTCACCCTTATTAGAATGCAGCTTTTCTATTTTTAAACATTATTACATTGAAATTCACGTAGAATGCTGATTTGTTTATATCAATAAATTCCAGCAGAATATTTACCAGTATTAAGTGTTATCCCCAATTTATTCATGAGGCAAAAAATGTCTCCAAATCTCAGTGTGCTAGTGACAAAGAAAGGAATGGATGCTAAGACTTTGAATGAGAATCTGATGCTCATTTTCCCTAACGTATTCTAGTGCTCAGTAGTTTGCCAGCGCTCCAGCAAAGACATCACACCCTGAAGAGGTACAGGCAGATGCTGACAAACTGGGGGTATATTCAGACCCAGTCACCTCTGTGCCAAATGTGCAGCCTAAAGGGTATGCATGCTGATCCTTTTTTCAGGCAGTAGTAAACAGGCAACTTAGAGTATGCTCCCACCATCTACTCTGAAAGATAGTTGCCGAATCTACTGTTTTGTTGGCTCTGCTCTGCTCCCTCCCTTACACGCCTGAGACATAGAAAGGCAAGATTTTACCCACATTTTTTCACAGAGAAGAGAAATAATAATTAAGTTATTGGAAACAAAGACATAAAATATGGATGTGATTTTCTATATAACACAGCTACTTTAACTGCACTATGGAACAGAGAAAAGTAATAAATCAGAGCCACAATCAAAGCCATCTGTGGAAAAACTAAACCCAAGCTACTGAAATGTCATGAGGGAAGTGTTAGAGTCTTCACATTGAAGCCAGTGTTTTCAAGAGCCCAGGTTCCCTTTTTGTCAGTTCAGCTTGCAACTCCACATTTTTGCATAAACCAAATTTGCAGGTGCATCTTTTGCACACATACTCCCCCCCCCCCACCCAGTGAACTGTAGAAACACCTAAAGGAAGAACACATTTATTTACAAGTCCAAGCTATTCTACCACTTCTTAGCCCATATGAGCCTTTTCAGATGCATTGTCCCTCGGGCACGGTCTCCTGATGTGCGTATTACATATCTTTTCTACTAACTTAGGGAATCAAATGCTAAATCCACCAATCATAGACACGTGGGTTTGAGCTACACTTCAGATTTAGATACCAACGAATTGTATGCAATCATCAGTACGCATGGTATGGTATTTCAGCTGACATGAAATATGAGTGATAATCTGCATTTAATAGCTAGCCCTACTATATAGATCATTACAAATGATTAATATAAATGATCTGGAAATAGTTTCCATTGCAGTTGTTTTATATTGTCATGTACATGAGAACACAAACAAATAGAAGTTGCTTACATAAAATATACAAGGCAATGTATCATTCTGTGATGTGCAGCTTCTCTCTCCAGGCAATGGAAGGCTTGGCTCTATGATTGAAGTAAAACACCGCCAGATAGGATGATCCTTTTAAAAGGCCAGGCGTGTGCTACCCCTGCAGGGCCAGATTAAGACATGCTGAGAGCCTAAGCTATGACAAGTTTAAGAGGCCCCATACCATTATCAAAAATGTGTATTATTCTAACAGAAAGGACAAAGAAAATATAAATATTGAAGTTTTATATTTGCATCTATACTGGTACATAGGCAGGGATGCAACTAAAAACTAGTAATTTTTTTGTATTTAGAGGCCCCTCATAATCTGAGGCCCTAAATTGTAGTTTGTGTAGCTTGTGTTCCCTGAATTCCATACAACGCAAACCTAAGGGTATGTCTACACTACAGAGGTTTTTTTTCGGAAAAACGGCCATTTTTCCGAAAAAACTTCAATTACGTCCACACTGCAATCACATTCTTCCAGAAAAAAAAATTAAAAGAACAGAGGGGTTTTTCCAACAATGGTAATCTTCATTCTACGAGGAAGAAGCTTTTTTCTGAAAGAGCTCTTTCGGAAAAAGGCGTGTGTGGACAGGGAAGAGGGAGTTCTTTCGAAAGAAGAGGAAAAAGGAAAAGGCCACTCCATCCATAGTAATCACAGCTGAAATGCGAGATAGCATCCATTCAGTGTGGATGCTATCTTTTGAAAAAGCAGATTGCTTTTTTGATGTGCTTTTGCAGTGTGGATGCTCTCTTTCAGAAGAAGTTTTTCCGGAAGATCTAGACATACAGTCTAGACATAGCCTAAGAGGAAAAGATTCTGTAATGGCCAGGTTCATAGTACTGATTTTGTGTGTTTGGTGACTGAAATCGTCATGAACTGGGTAAGAGAAAAAGATGCTATTATTTTTCATGGGCCAAATTCAGGCTCAGCGTGATTTTTTGTGTGTGTGTGGTGTGAAGGTGGGTACACATAAATGCTACAGACCATTCACAGTAATATACTTATGGTAATAAGTTATTTGTCATCATAACAGGGCATGACTCACTACCATGGCGCCTTCAGGAGTGCACACTCCTCAGGCTGTGTCTTGCCCTCCATAATTTCCGCTTTCTCCACCAGTCTGGCACCCATGTCACTCCCCGGAATGCGGCATCCTCTTCTGGGCATGGCCCTCTGGTTTGTATCTCACTTCATTATCTTCCCCCTTTCTGAGTATCGGAAGTCCTTAGTCCCATCGCTTGCCTCAGCAGCCAACTGCAGTGCAAGGTCCAGCCCCTCACCTCTGGAGCAAACTGCAGTCTGGACTGGCCTCTCTCCGCATTGGCAAGTGTGATGTAAAATGGGGAGACCCAGGTCTGCTCGCTATTCTGGATCCCGACCCAGGGACCCTATAGATGGCAGCTACCTACTGCCCCTCCTCTAACCACTACTGCCTGTTTCCTTGGGCCACTTCCCCATAGTCCCCGCACCTTCTTTGCCCCTGTATCAGGGCTTTGGTCTCTCTGACAGCCATTCAGGCTGGAGAGCCCACTCCCTCCCCTGCCCCTGCCCAGCACTGCTCCATCTGAGGCACTCCTCCCAGTGGCCAGTCTTTCTCCCTTGCGGTCCCTCAGCTCTACTGAGCAGTCGTGTTTATATGGCCCTCTTTGGCCCTGATAGGCTGTTACAGCAAGCCTTCTTCCCATTGGCTGGTTGTACCATCCCTCTTCTCATTAGCAAAGGTCCTGTGCAGCCTCCCCAGGGGCTGCTTTACCCTTCTACTTGTGTGAGGCAGCCACCCCACCACAACCATATTAAAACATGACAGGGAATTAACTATTGTTTCCAAGAGTTACAATGTACAATTAGTTATTAAAGCTATCAGGGAATCATATTTATCTGGAAATCTGTCATCATGGCACAGATATGTCCAAGTAGCATCTATGGAATGTACTGTTATGAATATGTTTATTTTTCTTTTAGATATTGTCATTGGCTTCAGGAGCTCTTTAATTTATCTGCTAATAAATTATAAATTCCCTCAGGACGTTTTTGACTTTTTTTAATGGAGGATTTAAAAAAACAACCAGTTATCTACAAACCGATGAAGATTTTCCCTAGCTATTGCTTTTTCATTATCATTCCCCAAACACTTTGAACAGATTACAGACCTCAGAACTGATTTTTTTATGTTTACCTGCTACTCTGCATTTTTCCAATGGTGTAGACAGTCCCTAATCACAGTTTAAATGGCCCTGCGTGGATTTCTTGTGTAGAGAAATACCCTGGCAGCAGCTCCTATAGCACAGTGTGCAAAGCTAGGATCTACCTATATACCAGTGATTCTTGGCTGCCAATCCTGCCTCAAGGGGCTCCGGACTGTCTGTGAAAGATAGACCTTTTGGCAGATCTACCTAATACAGGGGACCACATTATTTACTATGTGGTATCAATTCTATTCCCTGTGTGGATGACAATTGTAAAAAAAAACAACAAAAAAACCAACAACAACCCAGAATAATAAATGCTAGTGCATATTCTTTGTTTCAGGAAAAACGTGTACATCTGCATATGAATTCCAGTGTTCATGTAAATAAAAGTGTCTGTGCTAATATCCGTGCAGTCAGAAAGAGTGTCTGGGAAGAAAAATGAACCAAAGGGTTCAAGAACATGTCTGAACCAAACTGCGAGTGGACAAATTCATGGAAAGTGAGTACATAGTTCAGTAACTGGTGTTCAAGATGTGCTGGTCATGTCCATTCTACACAGGTGTCTGCTTGCCACATGGACTGGTGCTAGAAGATCTTCCCTTAGCAGTATCCATAGGGAACAGTGTCCAGCCCCTTCTGGAGTGGTGTGCACCACGCTTTACAGGTACTGCCAGACCCAGTTCTGTCTTGCCAGAAATTTCAACAGCGAAGTAGGAGGACGGAGTGTTGAATAGACATGAGCAACACACCTCGAAAAACACCAGTTATGCAAAGAGATAACTGTCCTTTCTTCTTTGAGTGCTTGCTCATGTCCATTCCTCCCAGGAGTGTCTCTCGTGGTGGGTAGGAGTTTAAGGATATACCAATTGCAACACAGCTCTGCTGAACCCAGCATCATCCCAAGCCTGCTGTGTGATGGCATAGTGAGTCATGAATGTATGAACCAAGGAGCATACCCTTGCAGATGTTTTAAGTTCTTATGTCCTGGATGGGAATGTAAACCAGGAAGGCTGCCAAGGAAGCCTGCACTCTGGTCGAGTGCACTCTCTCCAGCAGTGGCAGCTGGATACCTGCTAACTCATAGTGCGACCAGATGCAAGAGGTTATCCAGTTTGAGGTCCTTTGTGTGGATACTGGGAGTCTCCTGATTGTCTCAGCATATGCAATGGAGAGCTGGGATGACCTACAAAAGGGCTTCATCCAATATAGGTAAAAGGTGAGTGCTCTCCTCACATCCATGGACACACCTTTCCTTGCGGGTCTTTAGGGCAGAAGACTGGGAGGAAATGGCTTAACCCATGTTGAGTGTTGGCTTAACCCATGAGGAGACCACGCTTGGAAGGAATTCTGGGTGGGGTCAGAGTTGCACCTTGTCCTTATAAAAGTTAAGGCATGAAGACTTGGAGACTCTCCAAGTGATCTCTACCAGGAAGGCCACCTTCCAAGATAGGTGTGAAAGGGAGCATGGGGCTATGGGCTTGAAGGGCAGTCCTGTAAGCCTGTGACGTCTCAGTGAGGGACGGGGCTCAAACACACAGGAAAAACTTCTCAAGACCTTTCAAGAACCTGTCATGTCATGAGAAAACATGGACTGGCCTTGAATCGACAGATGGAAAGCTGAGATTGTTGGCTAGTAAATCTTGATTGAAGCATGTGCTAAATCTGATGCTTCAGGAGAAGGGGTTAATCTAAGATAGTTTGTATAGGGACCTCAGATGGGGAAACCCCTTTTTGTGTGGCCCACACCAAGAACCTAGTCCACTTTGTCATGTATGTCTGTCTAGTCGTTGGCTTATGACTTTCCAGGAGGACTTGCTGCACTCCCTCACAGCAGGATTGCCCCTCTGAATTCAACCATGCAGCAGCCACACTATGAGGTGAAGAGACATTAGGTCAGGGTGGAGCAGACAATCGTGATCCTGGGACAGTAGGCCTGGCTGGATCGGCAAAGGCCATGGTGGGAGTACCACAAGGCTCATCAGGGTGCTAAACCAATGATGGCAAGGGCCACACTGGTGCAATGAGAATGACCTGCTTGATCTTCAATAGGACCTTGGTGATGAGAAGAACTGGGGGAAAGGCGTAGAACAGATAATAAAGATAAGAGGATGCAACAGCGAGAGCTGTAGCAGCACAGTTACTGGCGGCAAGAAGGAATTGAGGGTGGAGGGAGTTTGGCAGTGTCCTCTATATGGTAGCATGTACACACCACTCCAGAGGGTGCTAGAGCTGGTCCCCTATGGATATTGCTGAGAGGAAATCTTCTGGTACCTGTGCATGTGGCAAGCACACACACCAATGTTGAATGGACATGAACAAGCACTCAAAGATTTTGTTTTTCCATTGGGCTACTGCTAATTAGTGTCATTCACAGATAAATACTACAAATTATTTTATCTGGCTTTATGCATTTTGCAATGGTTGTAAATTTGAATGTGACAGGCTTGGATTAGATAAATATCTATCCTTTCCTATCATTATTAAATTTTCTAATTTACTCTACTGGCATACTATCAATTAAGGACTGTCATGTGACTATTGCACTGAGAAATCATTATCTTCATTGGATGTGAAACATAAAATTGCTACTGAATAAGTACTATCATATGACTTCTGGGCTATTCAAAAAGCTGGTTACAATTTTCAGATTATTTGAACACACTGTAAGAAAATAGATTTCCAGGAAGTAGTAGTAATGACTTTTGCCAGCCTCATTTTCAAAATTTATCCAAAAAAAAAAAGAAAAAAAAAAAAAGTGGGCTGTATAGGAGTGCAGTAGAGAGACCAAAGTAAAGAAAAGGCTGCAAATGAGTTTGTTCATTACATTGAACCTAAAATTTATACTTTTACTGTCCCAAAGTTCCTTGTGGCACAACTAACTATAGAGGAAACGAGAAACCATAAACTACAATATAGAAAAATCAGATGGAATCAGTTTTCCTGATTTTTTATACTGATGTTACTTATTTTTCATGCATTGGCAAGGAAGAGAATTGGATGACCTTATAGATCTTTCTCTTCTCCATTTCCTTGGACACTATTAATTCAATATACATTTTTTCAAAGAACAATTAAAATTTGCTATTTTACCTTGAAATCTGGGGTGTCCAAATATCTCCTTCAGTTTGTTGGATGATGAAAGCCACCTGCTCTGCATCTACTTGCTACACCAACATTTTTCTACTTAAATATGGGAACTATTGAAGGACATAAGGAATATTGCCAAGGTAACCATTGAGAACACTGGACGTGTTTTAGATTATCACCGTTTCATGATGGCATCCTGAAAGCCAAATTATGTACAGTAATCTGGGGAATATTCAGAAATTAAGGTGTAATTTCATAGTACCAATCAAGTATTCTTTAGTCAAAACTTGTCTGTGAGAATGCTTTAGTTATAAACTCCCTGTTTGGGCCTGAGGTAGATTAGACTCCCATCAACTTCAATGGGCTTTGAATGAAGAGTCTATATGCTATTTAAAGGGCAAATGTTTCTGGTTAATGAGTGGGTGAATTGGCAGGGTTGTGTGGTGTGGCACTTGTGTGTGTATACATTTCTCAGATAAGCAGGAAAAAGAAGATGCATAGGGTTTTCCCCCACAAACTTTTTTCTTGAGTATTCTAAGTGACAGACGATAAACAAACATGGAGCTGTTTATTTTCACTTTTGTAATAAAAAGATACATTATTTTCATTACTTGGCTGCCCAGAAAATACATTCAACATTCATTTATTTAAGAGAATTTCATTATTTATGGCATATGCTTTGGTCTGGTGCTCAGAAAAGTCTATAGCTAAACATACTTGGTTCTTTACAAAGTTTATAAAATACATTGTATTGTGCTTTCACTTTCTAGTAGCCTGAAGGTGTTTATCTAGAATTCCAATGTAATGATGAGTATATTTCGGTTTGGTGTGTAGGCAATCTGCTGTAAAAATAGGTTAGTTCCAATTAAAGGTATTTGGTTAAATTGGATCCAACATGCTTCATTTATAGTCAAATAGATATAAATCATGAGTGTTTTATTTGATATGTGCAAGGACTTATTTCCTCTTGCTATCTTTACTTCCTTTTGCAGTTCCTCTGGTAACTGTAGCCAAACAACTTTTAAAAATCTTTATGTCACAATTGATTTTTGGGTGCCCGACTTGAATTAAATTAAAGGGGCCTGATTTTCAGAGGGTAGATATTTTGGCATTTTTTTTTTTGAAACTCAGGGCTTTTCTGATATTGGGCACCCAAAAATTTGAGGCAAAATTACTCATTTTTTGAACTTTCTTCTAAGGGTACCATATATTCATCACAATGGTCTGTAGCTAGTCCGTTTTGCCCATGTCCTTTATAGCACTGGCTATAGGAACAATAGTTAAGATTTGTCTGAATATTTAGAGAATGTTCACTTTTAAGCAAATGAGTTCTTTTATACTGTACTTATATATAAACACAGTTAAATCAGGTTAATTTATTTTGCTCCATCCTACATCTAGTCAACATAGCTTGGTAATTGTCTTAATTCTTGGTAATTGTCTTAATTCAGCTATAATCCAAATGTTAAAAAACAAAACACTATTGGGTTTTACAAACAGGCATAAAACATAATAGTTTGTGGTAATTATTTTATCTGGAGTGGCTTACTTGTTTCAGATTTCAAAAAGGTCTATTAAAACCAATATTCAGACACAAAGATGTGCACATTCACTATGTTACGATGAGACACAACCATTCCTATCATATAGTTCATCTCCAGTTTCAGAATGACATGGAAAGGTCCAACAATGGGCTTCACCTGACGAACTACACCTGTGACAAAAACCAAAAATAGATAATGAAGAATAGTGAATACAGTGATATCAGATGGTTTCAGATTAGCTGTAATCCTTCATTTCTAAAAGATTATATACCATTTTTCAGGATATAGTTGTCAGGATATTTTTTTAAAAATTCCATTAAAATATTTTTATAGAAATCAGTGCAGAATAGTCAACCAGTTTTTTAATACTTTTGATTAACAAGTACATTTATGGAATATTGGTCTGGTTTGAAAACATATAAAAAAGGGCTATATCTGCAATGATTATTCCCCTTCAATATTTTGATCAGCGCCTACATTTACTAAAACAGTAATACTGGAAGAAACACTGAACACTCTGCAGTTAGCAATATTTTCTTCCACTTTTTGCCCAAACTATGCTAACTATTTTTCTAAAAATAGAACATAAGACATTGATTTGTTTAAGTAAAGCAAGATTCAGATTATACCGGAGAATGTACAAAGAGGTGCATACCTAGAACAGAACAGAACACAAAGAATGAATCTTCCACTCGGTTTCAGACAGGAGAGATGACAAGGAACATAGTACCTGATAATAAGCACTTCTCACATACACATCAACCACCACCAAACTGCGTATTATAGTAGGCCAAACTAATATAGAAAATCTCATGGAAAGCATTGGGATGGATGGCTGAAAGGAGTTAAATATGTAAGGTGAATAAGGAATATGGCTATTAGAATATGGCTCAGTGGTATTTGAAACATGTTGCTTAGTTTCTAGAACTAATCTGTATTGTTATTACGTACCACATTTTAAATCTATCACTTTTACATTACCTCATCTGTGTTGGGCAATATGATGAACATATAAAATGATAGTGGAGAAATAAGTTATATTTTTAAGGCCTCAGTCTTGCAATTTGTTCTGCATGGGTAGGCCCCAGCATCCAAACAGAATAGCTGCAGAAACTTTGTGCTAAGCCCTTGATCTTACACCAGTGGGAGCTTTGCCCTAAGTCATTATTACATAGGGTTTGCTCCCATTAACTACATTATTCTCCGTATTAAACACATCATGCAGCTACTGTATTATTAGTACTTGGTCAAAGACATAAATTCAAAGCTAGCTGATCAGCATCAGGAATTTGGTATAGAATCCCCTTTTCAAATACTTGATTATGACAGCTGACATGTTACAGTGGCATTTGATTTGGTAGGAAATATATAGTTTGAGTGGATTATTTTAGATGTATTCCTTTTAGATCTTAGGGGTTATGTTTCAAAGCATAGAGCACAACAGTCTTTATGGAATTCCAAAAGAATTCTTATAGCAGTTCCCTAAGAACACATTGGCTTAAGATCTGATGGTAGAGATAAACGTTTGCTTATGTAGGCTGTCAGCACCTTTTTTCTAGTGCAGCGATGACATTACAGCTCTGTCCTGTTTAAATACTGACTAATATCTTCAGCATGTAGTAAAATAGCAAACTTTTCACCACATTCATTTTGCTTGCCATATTTAATGAATGCACTTCTTTTAAAGCATCCTTTCCCCCTACATTTTTTTTAAAGTTTTCTTGGCCAGCATCCTGCAACTTGTAAAACTGACTTGTGGTGGCAAGGGCTGTGTAGAAAAAAAAATCTCTCTGGAATTCATCTTCCTGTATGGTACAAAGTGTTTTAATAGTGCTACATGACATTGGTGTGGAAATCATCTTCCATCTCAATCATGTGAATGTGCAGTTTTGAGAGCCAATCACAATCATCTAATATTTAACCCACTTAATTTCTTTCTTTTGATTAGTAACTTTCAGGTGGTAAAGGCTGGGGTTCCTATTTAGTAATCCTTTAATAATTTTAGACTCACCTCTCTAATTAATCCACTAACTCTAAAAGTTAGATTGCACATTGCGACCAATGTAGTCATGCAATTATGTCTAAGATGGTTGAAGCTACAGTATAGAACTTCTGAGCATTATTGCAATTGCAGCGAAATGACACTGCCATTGTCTCTTCAGATTCATTCAAATATGTTCTTAATAAAAGACAGAAGAAATTTAAGTTTGCTTTCAGAAGCAGCTCGTGGGGTGGAAAGAACAAATGTATAGCGTACAGAATGGCAGTTCCTGTATAATTATTTTGCTGCTACTTTAAAATCATGCCTAACAGTGGACCCAGCACTGAATGCGGCATATATGAAACAGTTATGTACAGAAAATTGAAGTGTGATGTTTTTGTTAAAAGTGGCTATGGTAAAAATATGTGGAATGTGTTATACCATATATTCTTTCAATATTTCTTTATTTTTATCTATTCTAGATTTGGATACATAATAAAAAGGGTTGCCCTTGCAATAAATTACAAAACAGAAATAAAACTAAACAGACAGCAGACACAAAACTCCTCCATCAAATGCTGTTTGAGGATCTGCTTGAACATACTTTCTTACAGGTGATATAGGTGAAGCTAAACCCTCTCTAAATCTGATTTCTGGATAGGCTTCCCTGCTGCCCTGCATTAGAATTTCATGATGCGTGAAAAAAATTAGCAGTAAAATGATATATTGGACAAACACATGCAATAGGAACACCTACTGTACAATAATCAGTAACATTTGCTCTTCAATAGTTTCTATTTCGTCCTTTTGATAAGAAGGGATACATGGAACAACTGATCCTTTTCCCCCAACAAGCACAGATGAAAACCATGCAGCAAAGCTGCTGAAAAGCCTGTAATGTGGCCTTAAAGGCCCAAAGGCTATTCAGTTATCTGGATTCCAGTAAAATCAACAACAGTTGTCCTGGAAGCTCTTTTGAGAAATCACTGCAGATCATGAGCCGTAATTTGCCATCAGTTTATAAGAAGGCTCTATGTCCCGGGGCAAGTTCGTCCTGTCATTATGGGGGTGGGGTGAAGCTGTAGTAACCCCAAGGTTACATCACTCTGTGGTTGTCCCCAGCCACAAGGCAAGATGGCCTTGTGGCTAGAGTTAGTAGGGTAACCCTGGGCTGCAGGAAAGTGTGGCCTAGCAGTCAGAAGCACTATATAGCAGCCTCTAGGTACAAGATAGTGAAGCCCAATGACCAGGGTCAATATATAGCAGCTCTTAGATGCAAGGCAGAATGGCCCAGTGACCAGTACTCCAGGCAAGGAGAGGGCCAGACCCAGGGCCCTAACAGTGGCAGAATGGTCCCCCACCGAGTCAGTGGGGAATCCCACTGAAATATGCTAATCTCACTCGGGTGAGAGACGCAACTCGCTCATCCTCCCTGGGTCACTTCCTTCCATGTTTCTTGCTGTTGTGGGGTCTCCAGAGTCTTGGAGCAACTTGGGGGTCAGTTGTAATCTCCCTAGAGCATCTGAAGGTGCCTGGGTGCTTGTCTGGGCTTGGGAATTTATGGCTTCTGTGGTTCAGGTTCCAGGCTGTTCCACAATATGAGTTGTCGCAGCACGTTCTTCCTCCTCAGCGATCCCTCCTGCCTGAACTGGGCTGCTCCCTTTTGTACTGTGGTGGCAGCTGGAACTTGCCCAGCAATGTCTGCGGACGTGGCTTCGGCAGCCAAGAGTGCTGCCTTAACCTCTTTTCCTCCAGTGTGGGGTCAGTTTGCCCCATCACACACCCTCCCCCTTAAGAGGGCACCATTTGATGTCCTTCCTCAGCCTCTCTTTGAAAAGAAGTCGGCATTAGTGGGTGCCTTACCCAGTCGATGGAAGACTCAGAAACCCAGCTATAGGGAGAAGGCATGATTCAGACTTTGATGTCTTTTGTGCTGCTAAGCCAGAGGAGGGGAGTGTGATCTACTCATTTGTTGAAAGGTGCTCCCTAGCAAGTAATAGCACAGGGTCTCCACTGCCAGTTTCACAGACAGTGCCTCTTTCCCAATGGTCAAATATCGAGTCCCACTGGGGAATAGTTTCCTGCTCAGGTTTACGACTGGGTGTTCCCGATTGGTTTCTTTTGGAAGGACAGTCCCAAGTCTGGTCTCTGATGCATCTCTCTGTATGATGAAAGGCCTCAAAAAAATCAGTGGGGGCTAAAATGCTCCTCGGCTTCCTGTTCCTTCAGTGTCTGGAAGGCCTCCTGACATCTCCTGGACCACCCAACCTCCTGTGGTTGCAAATTCTTGGTCAGGTCCAAGAGAGGGCAGCTAGCATTGCAAAATCTGGTATGAAGTGGCAGTAGTACCCTTCCAGTCCTAGGAATTGTCTCATCTGCCTCTTTGTTGTGGGGGCAGGCCAGTATCTTTTAAGGCTTAAACCTTAACTACCAGGAACCTCAACTTCCCCCAACCCACTGTGCACCCCAGGTATGTCACCTCCCATTGGCCAAGGTGACATTTGGCTGGGTTCACCATGAGTTCAGCCCCTTTTAGGGCTCTCAAAACATTGATGATGTGCCAGATGTGGTCATTCCAGTTGGTGCACTAGATCACAAATGTCTGCACAGCACCCACAAATGTCTACACAGCACACACAACTCGAAATAAGATATTCAATTTGTGCTACACAAATTGTGTATCTTATCTCAAATGTATTTCGAAATAGCTTATTTTGAAATTGGGCAGGTCTACACAGTGCCAAATTTCAAAATAACGCGCTATTTCGAGCCATCCCTTATGCCTCGTGCGACGACGTTTACTGGGATGGCAAAATAGCGCAGCCATTATTTTGAAAAATATTTTGAAATAACAGGCGGCTTGTGTAGATGCGGGGTAGCTATTTCGGGATACCCTATCATAGTTGATCCTCCAAGGTCTTTCCCTTTCTGTAGTCATTTTAAGTGGGAAAAGTGCTATGGAATCTGAATTACCTCCACGTCCTCACAATGACTGTCGTGCTTTGCACCCACTTTACACATATGTAGATGACTACACAGGGGGCAGTGTTTGAGAACCAGGCCCTATGTATTTAATATGTACATTTATCTATTAGTATCAACAGGACCATCCCTAGAGGGGTATGAGCCCAGGAGAATCCCCTCTCTGCCTTAAGCCTCAGCCCTGCCCTGCCTCTGCTCCATCCCCACCCCAACCCCACTCTGCCCTTTCCTCCAAGTCCCCACCCCGTTACACTCCATTCCACCCCTTTCCCAAAGTCCCTGATCCTTCCTCTCCTGAGCAATGCTGGTGTGGGGGGGGGAAGGGTTGGTGGTGCCACCACCAACTCCCACACTGCCCAGACCCCTGTCCCCCTGAAGCGGGAGTGGAGAAGAGCGGGCCCCAGCCCCGCCCAGACCCTATATCCCCTGAAGAGTAGAGTCTCCCAAGCTTGTGGTCACTGCCCTGAACCATCCAATGGCTCAGAATATCCATCGCTATTTGAAAAGCTTGCATCAGAGATCCCATCCTAAAATGCCACACTTCATACTCCTGACTGCTTTTAAATGAAGCAGATTTATCAGTCTCTGCAGCATGTGCACAAACGGGTTGTTTCACTGTGCATTTTGGCAGGCCAAAGTAGAGTTCAGCTTTGTGGTCTGGCTTCTTTCAGCATTTTTAGTGAATATGAAATACAAAAGCATACTTTCCAGTACCAGGAAGGGTAGAATTCTGAACACACTCAAGAGTCAGGAATTGCAGGAAGAAAGCTGCCAGCTTCTGATCTCACTTACCAGTAACAGAGTAGCTCTGTTGGTCGCCATGGAGTTACTCATAAGTGGCAGTGGCGCAACTCAGATCAGAATCGGGTCCAACAATCTCATAGCAGCCCAGACTGGCCCATGAGGAGTTCAGTTTGGGATGGGGGCAAAACAACTTACTCAGAAAATGGCTTGAAAATGTAATGAAGTGCTCTCTAATGCTAGCACCACACGGTACATTCTGTGAACTAGATTGAAGCTAGTCTACACACACAAAAAAAGAGAGTAAATTTATGTAAATATAGGGAGGTCTGCTGGTCCCTTTCCCTTCCTGAAATACAGAAGCTTACCATGTAAATCGGAGTTAAGCAATTAGATCAATATAACCTTAGATTGGATTAACCTCAGTCAGGGGCGACATATGCGGGGGCATGAGATACCATGGGCAAGGAGGCAGCCCAGGGGCCTACTGGGGGCTTGGCTCTGGCAGCAAGGGTCATGCCCCTTCCCTCCTCTGTTCACTCCCTGGAGGAAAGCAGAACAATGTGACCCTAGCTCACCTTGCTCTCTCAGCACATTACTCGTGGGGAGGGCGCAGAACTGCCCCTGCAGTGACCAGCAGGAAGTGGAGTGATACAGCCATGGGAGCAGAGTGAGCTGGAGCTACATTGCTCCACTTCTCCCCCTTTGCTGCCGGTGAATGTGGGGGGGCCGACCGCTGCTGCTCGCACCACATCCCCCCGCTAGACTCCTAGGCTGCATTGATCGGGGGGAAAGGCCTTGGGGGAAGAGGCATGGTAGGGAAGAGGCTGGGCAGGTCAAAGTAGGGGTGGGGTGAGGTGGAGAGAGGCAGAGCAGCAGTGGGGAAGAGGCAGGACCTGGGGTAGAGGAGGTTATCCTGGCCCTTCCCAGGGCTATGGGTGGCATGGGGAGGAGTCATTGGGGGGTGGTCATGTGGACGGTGCCCCCCATTTCTCTCATGTCACCCTTGATGCCAAATCAATTTACAATGCCCTGAGTACTACCAGTCTCACCCTTGTAAAATTCCATCCCTAAGGTTGGTTAATCCTCCAGGATTATCCTGGAGTCCGCAGGAAATAAAGATTAATTTTTAATTATAGATTATGTGACGTGATGAAGCTTTCAAGAATATGTCCAGCCAAAATTTGCAACCTGAGCACCCCCATGTAAAATTGATGAAGGGCACACACACTCAACTAGTACAATCACTGCTGAGTTTCCTGGCTGCACCCTCTGCATCTCTCTGATATTTGCAAGGAAACCGCTGCACCCTGATGAATGAGGAGACTGCCATGAGAGCTAGCTGCAAGCTGGAGTGATGCTCCATTTGCCTCTGATGCTACGGTCACAAAGCACACGTGACGGGTAACTCTGTTTGCAAATGATTGAGGAAAAGTTGTTCACCATGTGATTTTTGTATTCCACTGCTCTCTACTTTGTCTGAGCTGACATTCCATTCTACCTTCCATTGTAGTCCATTGATCTTAAGTAACCACGTTTGCATTGTTGAGTTGGTAATGGGGGGAGGGAGGGGGGGCGTCTTTCAACTCGCCAGACCTGTACATTGATTTATACTGTTAAAGAGCAGATACATGAGGTAATTTCCAATTTGAGCAGCTTAAATACTCTGGATCAAGTCCTAGGAGTTTATCATTGATTTCAATGGAGCCCAAATTTCCTACTCCACGTATAAGTTGGACTTTATAGCATTCCTTTCCCCATATCCCAGTCTTCACCTTTGCTATCATATAATTACAAAATCAAAATAAAAGTTTCTTTCTGACCAAGAAACACTAAGTAACCATCCTATGCCCAAATTTTCCATAGGATGCCCAATTTATGAAACCAGCTTCATGTTTGAGTCATCTCGTGAAACTTAAGTACTCGCTCTCTGTGCTTGCTAAAGAAGTACACCTGCACGACATTATTACACAGCAGACTGGAAACCATGACAGCCATCCATAATGTCTTTGAAGAAGTTTGCTATATTACCTTCCTCAGTCCTTATGGCCAGATGGGACCACTGTGATCCTCTAGTCTGACCTTCTGGACATTGCAAGCCACAGAACCTCACCCATCCACTCCCGTACTAGATCCAATACTTCAGTCAGAGATTATGAAGTTGTCAATCATGATTTCCAGACATCATGTCACAGAGACTTCATGATTTATTCTAGTGCAAACCAGCAAGTGACCCATGCCCCATCTTACAGAGGAAGACAAAAATCCCCAAGATCTCTGCTAATCTGACCTCAGGGAAAGTGCCTTCCTGACCCCAAATATAACTCACAAGCAGACAGACACCTGAGAAAGAATTCTGTTGTCATTCAGAACCTTCCCCGTCTAGTATCCCATCTCTGGCCACTGGAGATATTTGCTACTACAGGTTGAACCTTTCTGGTCCTGGACTCTCTAGTCCAACAACACCTGTGGTCCTGCTGGACCACATATACTGCTGGACCAGCAAATCCCGGCAGCTGAGAGTGGGGACCAGCTTGGAGTCTGGTGGCTGGGAGTCCAACCATGAAACCAGGATCAGAGCCAGTCCAGCAGCCAGGGGGCTGGGAGCAGAGTTAGAGCCCTCCCAGGCGGCCAGAAGGAGAGCCAATCCCACAGTTGGAGGGCCAACGGGCTGGTGTCTGACCAGGGGGCTGAGAGCAGAGCTGGTCCAGCGGTTAGAGGCAGGGGACCCAGCCAGGGCCAACAGTGGAGCCCAGTGGCCAGGGCACGCAGCTGTGAGGGAAACCCAGACAGGAGGCTGGTGGCCCCTGGGAGAGCCCAGAAGCTGGTAGCAGAGAGGCCGGAATTGACCCTCTCTGGTACAGCAAAGTCCCTCGTTTGGGTCCAGTCAGGTCCCAAGGGTGCCAAATCAGGGAGGTCCAACCTGCAGCAACTGCAGACGTACAATATGATGATGCCCAACTCAGACATCAAAGCAGTGTTGAAAGGTGGGTCATAAGCTTGCAAACAAGTGAGTGCTAACAGGGAGTTCAGAGAGTGAGTTCTCCAGGGAAAGGAGAAGCAGATACAGGACTCTTGAGGGAAGTGTGTGTTGTGTTTGGGCTTTCTTGCTGTATGCTGAGCTTGTGTTTGTGAGTGAGGCTTCCCCAGTGTTTGAGAGTGAGGCTTTTTTTTTTCTTCACTTTCCCTTTCCCCTCCCCCTCTCCTTCATGGAGTGTGTGCTGTGACTGGCAGGTGGAAACTGTTGGCTTCTAATTAAATTTTGAATTCTAGAAGCCTCTGCTGATTGGCTGAGCCTCGGTAGGGGGAAGGACTTTCAGGCAGTCCAGGGTTTTATAAAGCAGTGAGCAAGTGACCAAGGAGCTTGCGAACAGGTGAGTGCTAACAGGGAGTTTAGAGAGGGAGTTTGGAAGGGGAGAGGGAAGGGCGCGAGGTTCTCTTGCCTTTCTTTTGAATCCTTTCTCCAGGACAGCAGGTATGGATGGTGATAGGTCTGCTGTTGTCACCTGCACAGTGTGTGCCATGTTTGTCTTCCTCCCGGAAGAAAGAACGGATTTCATCTGCACTAAGTGCAAGCTGGTCGCCATTTAGGAAGAAAAAATTAGAGGACTGGAGGTCCAAGTGTCGACCCCATGCTCGATCAGAGAGGATGAAGACTTCCTCGATGGAAGGCATCGTTTAATCCTGCAAGCACGGCAGGCGGAAGAGCCAGAGAGGGCAGTACGGGACCAGGAAGAGAACTGGCAGCATGTAACTTCTAGAAGGGGAAAAGGCCAGCACAGGAATCCCCCAATGCTATAGAGGTAAGTAATCACTTTCAGGCTCTGTCCACAGGCTCTGCAGTGGTGAATGCTTTGGAAGGGACCTCACAAGGAAGAAACCAAAAGGGAACACCATCCACTGGAAGGCATGGGATGCGTAGTCCTAGGGATAGGGGTTCCATGACCACCACCCCCAAAAGAAGACGACGGAATCGTCCCCCAAAAGGAATCCATTTTGAGGCACTTGGAAGAGAGGAAAGTGATCAGGAATAGTCAGCATGGATTCATAAAGGGCAAGTCATGCCTGACCAATCTGATTAGCTTCTGTGATGAGGTAACTGGCTCTGTGGACATGGGAAAGTCAGTGGATGTGATATACCTTGACTTTAGCAAGGCTTTTGATACGGTCTCCCACAATATTCTTGCCAGCAAGTTAAGGGAATGTGGATTGGATAAATGGATGGTAAGATGGATAGAAAGTTGGCTAGAAGGCCGGGCCCAGCGGGTAGTGATCAACGGCTCGATGTCAGGATGGCGGTCGATTTCTAGCGGAGTGCCCCAAGGTTCGGTTCCAGGACCGGTTTTGTTCAATATCTTTATCAATGACCTGGATGAGGGGATGGATTGTACCCTCAGCAAGTTTGCGGATGACACTAAGCTAGGGGGAGAGGTAGATAGGCTTGAGGGCAGAGATAGGGTCCAGAGTGACTTAGACAAATTGGAGGATTGGGCCACAAGAAATCTGATGAAGTTCAACAAGGACAAGTGCAGAGTCCTGCACTTGGGACGGAAGAATCCCAAGCATAGTTACAAGCTGGGGACCAACCAGTTAGGTAGTAGTTCTGCAGAAAAGGACCTGGGGGTTACAGTGGATGAGAAGCTGGATATGAGTCAACAGTGTGCCCTTGTAGCCAAGAAGGCTAATGGCATATTAGGTTGCATTAAGAGGAGCATTGCCAGCAGATCGAGAGATGTCATTATTCCCCTTTATTTGGCTCTGGTGAGGCCACATCTGGAGTATTGTGTCCAGTTCTGGGCCCCCCGCTACAAAAAGAATGTGGAGGCATTGCAGAGGGTCCAGCGGAGGGCAACCAAAATGATTAGGGGGCCGGAGCATATGACTTATGAGGAGAGGCTGAGGGAGTTGGGTCTGTTTAGTCTGCAGAAGCGAAGAGTGAGGGGGGATTTGATAGCAGCCTTCAACTTCCTGAAGGGAGGTTCCAAAGAGGATGGAGAGAGGCTGTTCTCAGTGGTGACAGATGGCAGAACAAGGAGCAATGGTCTCAAGTTGTGGTGGGAGAGGTCCAGGTTGGATATTAGGAAAAACTATTTCACTAGGAGGGTGGTGAAGCACTGGAATGGGTTACCTAGGGAAGTAGTGGAGTCTCCATCCCTACAGGTGTTTAAGTCTCGGCTTGACAAAGCCCTAGCCGGGTTGATTTAGTTGGGATTGGTCCTGCCTAGAGCAGGGGGCTGGACTTGATGACCTTCTGAGGTCTCTTCCAGCTCTATGGTTCTATGGTTTAAGCAGGCTATAGGTTGTACACCTTTTGTGCCTTTTGCTCTTTACACATGAATACAAAGAAGCCACACACGCATATCTGGATCCCAAACAACCGTGCTTACTAAATGAAGACAAACATGTGAGGCCTAGCTACATGTTGACTGGTTTCTGGTGTCTTCTCAAACATGGAAAACTATGAACTTGATGCAGGAATTACTAGGTGAAATGTTACACTGGCCTGTATTATGCAGTGGGTCAGAGTGGTGACTTTCAAATCTATACAAATCTATTAATCTTTATCTTTCATCTTCTTTGTTATGACAGCCTCCCCTTCCTCGAGGAGTCTCTTTGCCTCAATACTATCCCCATCTCCCAAACTTCATAGTGTCCTTATCCTTTGCCATCTTGTATTATTGCCTATCTTTCCTCTGTTAACTTTCCTCCAGCTTCAAGGATTTAGATCAATAATGAGCATTAAGAGTGTCCTTGTCTCACCTATCCTAAAGAAACTTTATACCACTCCAGACTTTAATCTCAAAGCTCCCTGAGTTTGTTATTTGCTGGTATCTCCATTTGGAGTCATTTCTGTCATTTCTTTCTGTGGACAAGGGGGATCCAGTGGATGTAGTATACTTAGATTTCCAAAAAGCCTTTGACAAGGTCCCTCACCAAAGGCTCTTAAGTAAAGTACGTTGTCATGGGATAAGAGGGAAGGTCCTTTCATGGACTGATAACTGCTTAAACGACAGGAAACAAAGGGTAGGAATAAATGGTAAGTTTTCCAAGTGGAGAGAAGTAACTAGTGGGGTCCCCCAAGGGTCTGTCCTGGGACCAATCCTTTTCAACTTATTTATAGATGATCTAGAGAAAAGGGTAAACAGTGAGGTGGCAAAATTTGCAGATACCAAACTGTTCAAGATAGTTAATACCAAAGCAGACTGTGAAGAGCTTCAAAAAGATCTCACAAAACAAAGAGATTGGGCAACAAAATGGCAAATGAAATTTAATATTGATAAATGTAAAGTAATTCACATTGGAAAAAATAATCCTGACTATACATACAATATGATGGGGACTAATTTAGCTACAACTACTTGAGAGAGAGATCTTGGAGTCATTGTGGATAGTTCTCTGAAAACATCCACTCAGTGTGCAGCAGCAGTCAAAAAAGGAAACAGAATGTTAGGAATCATTAAAAAAAAGATAGAGAATAAGACAGAAAATATCTTATTACCTCTATATAAAACCTGTTACATCCACATGTTGAATACTGCATACAGATGTGGTCGCCTCATCTCAAAGATATATTGGCATTGGAAAAGGTTCAGAAAAGGGCAACAAAAATTATTAGTGGTCTGGAGCAGGTCCCATATGAAGAGACATTAAAAAGACTTCAACTTTGCAGCTTAGAAAAGAGGGGATATGATAGAGGTGTATAAAATCATGACTGGTGTGGAAAAAGTGAATAAAGTAAAGTTATTTACTCTTTCCCACAATATAAGAACTAGGGGTCCCCAAATGAATTAATAGGCAGCATGTTTAAAACAAACAAAAGGAAGTTTTTCTTCACTCGGTGCACAGTCAGCTTTGGAACTCCTTGCCAGAGGATGTTATGAAGACTAGAACTTTAACAGGGTTCAAAAAAGAGCTAGATAGATTCATGGAGGTTGGGTCCATCAATGGCTATTAGCCAGGATGGGTAGGAATAGTGTCCCTAGCTTCTGTTTGTCTGGAAATGGATGACAGGAGAGGGATCACGTGAGGATTACGTGTTGTGATCCCTCCCTCTGGGGCATCTGGTATTGGCCACTGTCGACAGATAGGATACTAGGCTTGATGGACCTCTGGTCTGATCCGATATGGCCGTTCTTATGTTCACTTTCCCTTCCAACTGAATTCCCACCAAATCCAATCACTTCTTTATCACCTGCAAAAGCCACCCTTTTCTACCTGTTCCTACTGCTAGAAGTCTGCTCCATGATCTTATTGTCTCTAACCATTGTAACTTTCCTCCAGCCTCCTGGCCTTCTCGTCTCTCTCCACTCCAGTTCATTCAATACACCTCAGTTAAAGTTATCTGCCTTTGTCTCTGCCACACTTCCCGCCTTTCTGAGTCTTCCATGATCAAATTCATAGCCTCCTCTCATTTTTTTTAAAACTTGGCACACTGTTACTCATGGCTCCACCTTGGATTATGACTCCTGCTACACCCTTATTCATTCCACTGTACCAACGGACTCTGCCTGTCAGAACTCTTACTCTCCTTCTCCTGATAGCACTCACGTTATTTTTCCTGCACTTTCCTATATCTGGAACAGTCTCCCTCTTAGATTTTGCCAAGCAACCTAACACGCTCCATGTCCTTCTAGGTCTCACTTTTTATCTGGTCTTTCACCACTAACCATCCATCTTGTGCACATACCTCACCTTTAATTTAGAGTTTAGCTCATGTCAAATCTGCAACATACACTCCCCTCCCTCCAATATGGAATTAACAAGATTCTTAACTGCGCATAGACTTTGCTTTCATGTTGAGTCTCTTCTCTCCTTTTTTCAAAGCCTTGATTCAGCCTAGATTATATACTCTTCAGGGACAGGGAATTTGTATTATAAAGGACATCTTAAAGAATAATATGTAATTGTCATTTTCAAGCATGTTCTGTAAACTACTGTAATAGAATTAGAAATTCAATAAAAATCCTTAGAGAAACTAATTCTGGTTTTGAAGTCTAAATGACTGAAGTGTTACTTAACAGAGAAGATTAGATAAATGAGACTGTAGTGTTAAACTTAATATTGTTAATCCTTTCATCAGCATTTCTATTATTGTAGTTAGATGCTTCAAGTATTCCTTCACTTGCCTATAGCTCTAAGATATTATTATATTTCCCCCTTTGAAATATGTAGGCCCCTCAGGCCATTCACCTCCACGTCTGGTTTCTGCTTGCATTTTTGTATTATGCTGCCAATTTGCTAATAAGCCTGCATCTTGAATTTGGGAGAACCTCTGCTGTTTTATCACCACATTAACCCACTGGGGAGTATGCTCCAGAGTGCCTGATCCTATTTTACATTAGGATGTGGCTTCAGAAAACCCAGACTCTATCAGACAAAGGTTATTAAATGTAAGGCAACATGATTATAAAGATAAATTAAGGAATCACACTCAATTTTGATTAGGCCAACTCTTTAACATGTTTTACTCAGTTTAGGGTTGCCAGATGGTTTCAACAAAAATACCAGACACACTTGACATTACATCACAATCTACATTACATCTTATTTAGAAAATACCAGACATTTATATTTTCTCACTTTGTTTCCCAAACAGAAAGCTCAAATACTGGACTGTCCAGTTCAAAACCGGACACCTGGCCACCCTATTCCTAATATACAGCACCTATTTATTACAGGTAATGTCACAATTATATCTGCAGTAGTTTAGATATCACAATCCCGATCACTCGTCTTGGGTAACTAGTGCCTCTCTGCTTAGGGTGGGTGTTTTAATTAAACTTCCCCCATTAATTTTTAAGTATTAGTAAAAATTAATGGAGACCAGGAGCCCCAGCCAAGACATGGGCCCCATTGTGCTAGGCTCTAAACCAACACAGAGTAAGAGACAGCCCTTGCCCCAAAGATCTTAAATGAAAATACAGACAAAAGGGGAAAGATAGCATTTATTATTTCCATTATATGAATGGAGAATTGAAGCACGAAGAGATTAAGTGACCTGCCCAAAGGCACACAGGAAATCAGTTGCAGAGTCAGGAAATGGAACCCAGATCTCCTGAGGCCAGTGCCTTAATTACAGGACCATCCTCATTCTCTTAGCACTCTCCCTTATTTAATGGGAAATTTGTATCACAGAGATACATATTTATCGGGACAAGCAAATTTAGTAATAACCACTGGGTATATAGGCTTGTTCCTGTCCTTACTGACAACAGTGTAAAAGCTGCCATTAATTTTAATGGTGCAGAATCAGGATTTAAATATTTCACTCATATAGTCAATCTCAGGCCACGTCTACACTACAGATAAGATCAAAGCAGCCTTAGATGATCTTCCGGGGTTCGAATTAGCGGATCTAGTGAAGACACACTAATTTGAACTGAGAGGGCCCTTCTGTCAATGCCGGTAGTCCTACTTCTACAAGGAGTAAGGGAAGTCGAAAAGAGACTTCCCACAGTATGGACGGTGCCAAAATTTGAGTTAAGATACTTCAACTTAAGCTATGCAATTAATGTAGCTGAAGTTGCATATCCTAATTTGAACTTATTCCTTAGTGTAGACTAAGGATGTTAAAGACTAGTCGACTAGCCAACTATCCGATAAGCTGGGGCTCTTGTACATTAAAAAAAAAAAAAAAAAAAGGAATGCGGAACTCCACATACAGCCCGGGGCCAGCAGGGGACTCTTGTGTATTTCAAAGCCATGGAGCCCAGGATCAGTGGGGGACTCAGAATCCCCTGCTAACCCTGGGCTCCATGCTACACTGCATGCCGCTAGGAGCCCGGGGTCAGCTGGGAACTCCCCAACTGACCCTGGGCTCCTAGCGGCATGCAGCGTAGCATGGAGCCTGAGGTCCATGGCTGTGAAATGCACAAGAGCCCCTGCTTGGGACTCTTGTGAATTTCAAAGAAGGCACCTGTGTGCAGCCTGGAGTCAGCGGGACTGCCCGCTGGCCCCGGGCTGTACCTGGAGTTCCACATTCCTCCTTTGAAATGTACAAGAGCCCCAGACAAATGCCGCAGGGAGCCCGGGATCAGCTGGGGAGTTCCAGCAGGGGCTCTTGTACATATCAAAGGAGGAATTCGGAAGTGCCTATCGACTAGTTGATGGAAAATCCATCAACTAGTTGACTCGTCAATTAACCCCATTTTAACATCCTTCGTGTAGACCAGGCATCGTTATCCATGTTTTAGGGGCACTGCAAAAAAATTTTAATCTTTATCTTTTTGCACTTTAAAAAAAAAAATTCTACTTTCCACTTCCCTTACTAACCAGGGAGCTAGATGATGCGACATCTAGGATGGGTGCAATCCATTATGTTCCTTATTTCATTAGCAAAACACTACATTCCAGCTCACTGCTGAAATCAAGAAGCTGAGTTTCACAAAGGGCTTTTGGGTGCCCAATATGTTTGTACATGTTGGGGGCGAGGGGGGATTGTGTTATTTTCTTCTGTTTCAGAGAGGTGGGTGAGGTCTGGGGAGATGTTCTGGCACTTTAGGTAACGCTAGCTTTAAATGTGAGACATAATAAGAACAAAATTAAAACCCAGTACTCAAAATACTATGATCCCCCAAAATTCATATAAAGTTTACATCCACTTCAGTATGTTCTGTACATATTAACCAACACATAAAACCTTATTTTCTCTCAGAACTGGTTACATGTTGGACCACACTGTCCCCTCATACATATGGGTGCAATTACCACTGTTGCTCTTTTTAAAAAGTCATTTACTGTGGTTTGACAGCATCAAAACATAAAAACAAAACTAACAAACGGTTTTGTTTGTTTGATGTCCTAATCTCCTTCTTGGGATGTCTCAGCTGGCATCATAACAGCACTTTTTGCCCTCAGCTAACTGATGATGCTACTATTTTGAATGAAGTAAAATCTCACACTTCATTTAACATAGAAGTACTGAATGCAAACCATTTTTCGTGAGGATAAAGGACTTGTCTTGAAAAAGTTGCCAATAGATTGTATTATATCGTTTAACTGTAGAAATCCTGTAGGCTCAGAAATAAACTTGGGATAAATTGTCCTGAAATTATGGGAAGAGGAATGGGTACGAGGTAGCTGACATTGAGAACAAACGGGGAAAGAACCACATTCTGGATTCTTAATGTGCAGAGTACATCTTAATCCATCTCTACTGAGAATCATATGCACCTTTCGGTTTGTTTGTTGTGTGGTATACTTTTAAAGAGACACTCCGGAAAAGGTATTTGGAAAGGAAAAGCATATTGGTTGCATATTTGAAATACCAAATATAGCTGAACGAGTGTCAGAATATCTAGCTGTTCACTTTTATTTAAACCTAAACACACACAACTATAAAACAGTTGCTTATTTGTAGTCTGATACTGTATCACTGATGTCAGTGGGATTTTTTTCCCCACTGATTTCATTGGGAGTGAAAGCAGACCCTCAGCATGATGTAGAATATGTGACAATAATCAGCTAGAGTACACCATTAAATTAGCATGTGCAATGTCACATGGAATAGTGTACGACATACAGTTCCTTCAGGACATTTGCTAGTGTCATTTTCATTGTGAAATATAGTCACAGGCTGCAAAGAAAGGGGGAAGATTGCAGTAGAAATTGACTGACATGCGAAGTTAACAGCTATACTAGGGTGACAGCTACTCTCTGCAGAACCTGCTGTCATTTGCCAGAGGGGGAGACTTCAGCTGTCAGGTCTGATCAGGCCTGGGGCAATGGGGAGCAGTTTAAGAAATATAGAGGGATAATTTGGCTGGCTTGGGTCTAGGCCCCTGTTGCTCCTGCCATGGAGGCTGATGGCAACTGTTCTAATCATTTCAACAGGAGCAGGACTGAACATTAAGCCTGGCTGCCAAGCATCATGCATTTCATACAACCGTCACACATTTGGCAGCCCTGTCACGCCTTTTGTGCATTTCGGCTGTTGTGTCACATATCCAGTTGATCTGTTCTTCCACGCTTGCCCGACTGCCTACCTATGATCAATAGCTGCCTGGGGATCTCAGAGCGCGGTGGCCATACAAGCAAGCTGTGCAACAGGATCAGAGAAACACCAGACAAGAGTACTTGGTGGATCCTGAGAGAGCCATTGCTTTTCCACAAGGTAAATAAAAATGATGATGAAGAAGGAAAAGGGGAGTAATTTTGCCCTGTTTAATGCTGGAATTGCCAAAGGGTGGCTTTTCTGACAGCTTAGTGACTAAATTCAATTGCTGTAGGTGAGAGAGAGAGATCTGAAGCTTTTCACTGAAAGCAGGATTAACTGTGGAGCTGTGACTGACACCTAAGAGGTAGATTTTCAAAGACAAAATCTGAATTCTATTCTTCCCTCTTGCCATTTCTCTAGGAAGCCTTAAATGGGCACTGCCGCACAAACTGACTAATCTGAAAAAAAATATCAAGCATCTAAAAACATCCAGTGCCTGAAGAGAGTTCCTTCTCGCTGCTCAACAGAGCTGCAGAGCCTGAGCGAGTTTCCAAACCCAAATTCTTCCTTTGGCTTTATAGCTCAAAAATAACCCAACAAAGACTTTACCCTAAGCTTCCATGCCAAATATGTCTGTTCCTATGGGTTCCCAGTGGGATTTCTAGTCTCACTCTCTGATTGCCTCTCCCCACAAAGACATTTCCATTCTCTAGGGATACGTCTACATTACGGCGCTATTTTGGGATACTTTCAGTATCCCGAAATAGCTATTCCACGTCTTGACAGTGTGCCTTTTATTTTGAAATATCTTTCAACATAACAGGCGTGTTATTCCGACATCCCTGTAAACCTCATTCCACAAGGATTAAGGGACATTTCAGAAAAGCGGTTTATTTTGAAATTTGGCATTGTGCAGACAGTGCCAAATTATGAAATAAGCTATTTTGAAATGCACTCAAAATAAACTACACAATTTGCATAGCTCAAATTGCATAGTTTATTTTGAGCTAAGGGTGCAGTGTAGACGCACCCTTGGTGATTAAATGTTACCCCATGAAGATGTTACTATGTACAAGGAATTAAGTGGGCTCTCTCCCACCCTTTTCTCTGAAGGCTCCTGTTGCTCCCCTGTGCAGAGGTATGGGTAATGAAAAAGAGTGATTTCCTCATCCTTTAAGATTCCAACCCCACCTCTGTAGTGCTCAGGGTTCCTAGGAAAGGAAGATCCCTTCACAGCCCCAAAATAAGAAATAGCGGTTCTCTTTTCTGTTACTGGTTAGTTTTCCAGGTGTCCAGTTTTTGACACCTGGTCAAAAAGGGTTGGCAGTGGCTCCAGTCAGCACCACTGACCAGCCCCTGCCTGAAGTTGGCTTCTAAATCCTTATTTATGCTTCTGAATAAGTTGCTTCATTTCGGTGCTCCAGACTTGAAAATTAGGTCACTTTGTAAGACACTAAAATAAAGAGGGTAGTCCTGGGCCCCCAGAAGGAACAGGATCTCAGGCAGAAGGGACAGGACTAGGGGACTAGACTCCCTCAGTCAGCCCTTTATGGCTGCTGCTGCAGAAATTGCCAGGAGTCCCAGGGCTCCAATGGCAATTTGAAGGGCCAGGAGCAGCTGCCTCTTTTGCTCCTCCCGTCGGTAGCCTTGTCAGTAGGGCCTGGCAGCACTGTCAGACCCTATTGGCAGGGCTTCCGGAGTGGAGAGGGGAGGGGTGTGGCAAAGGAGCAGCAACATTAAATCACTGCCATGGTAGTGCTTTAATGTCAGCTGTGTATGATCTGGTACTGACAGCCGCTTCTTACCTGTATGCTGTACCAGCCCTGACAGGCCATCTTTCACCTTTGCCAGTACTTCAGATGTGTACCTAACCATCACAGTTATTTATGACCCAGTTATATTCTTGTGAACAAATTCTACATTAGCATTGGATCCATGTTAATATATCCACCTACATACCTAATCCTCTAAACCTGTTATGCAGTAAAATATTCATAACATACCATCAAACAAGAGTGAAGGCCTAAATCACAATCCTGTAAGAGCATTATACTTCAAAGTAAATGGGATTCTGTGTCAGTGTTTTGAATTTTGATGAATGAGTTGTCAGAGTCATTTCACCATATTTATGTTTGTCAGGTGTGGCAGCTCAAGGATTAATCTTTGGAGATATTTCTGTGTGCATGGTTTGATGCCTTGTGATGACGATTACCCAAAAATAATTTGTTTTCTATAGAACAGTAATTTGTTAATAAACCAGATTCTATCAGAAATTCGGGGGGGGGGGGGGGCCGGGGAAGAGTGTGAGCCTTTATCATTGTCACAAATAATGCAAGAGCAATGAGGATAAATTCCATTAAAATGGTGGAGGGACAATGAAAAGGATCATTTAACCTTTGAATGATGGAAAACCCTCAAGTAACGTGGTAGCTCTTTGGAGCCAGCAGACATTAGAAGCATCTGGGAATTTCTGGTACTCTGACAGCTAGGTTGTGCCTGCAGGCAGTTATGAGCAAGGAGTTGACTTAGGAAACAGAGACTTCCTTCTGAGGCACATTTCTTCCTGATTTCTTTTTTACTCGGGGCACTAGCTGCCTTAAGGATGCATTTCTGGGTGTGAAACAGATGGGTCATAATACCGCACCCCTTACTTGACAGGATTGCTATGGTCATAAGAACCCTGCACCTTTTGGTTATAATCTCTCAAAGGTACAATATCTCCAGAAATTGTTAAATAGTTGATGCACATTCTTCCTATCCCATCACGGTTCAGGTTCCTAAGCACCATAAATACCCCTAAGTAATTATGGTGACAAAGCATTCACAATCATACACAAACATACGCTCTCCAAATCAAGTGCAGTACTGTATTTAAAGGAGGACATTAATGAAACTTTACACACACATACACACACTTTTGGGTAGACACGGTGTGGGAAAATTTAGCCAAGAGTGTGCATTGTGTGCATGTGTGAACAGGAAGCTATGCTACTTAGCAACCTTAACTATAATGTTGGTTATTACATGAATGTTGTATGCTTCCTGAAAATCAGATAAGAGAGAACTTTCTTATATTTCCTCAGCACGGCCTCTTTCAATCAAACTACATTTCTGAATGCACAGCTCACTCTTCATTATAAGCAATGAGGCAGTAACTAGTTTCAGCTCATAACAAGAAATATGTACGTAGGTTTTGTGGTGTGAGAGAGCCCTGTAATCAAGGGTATGCTGCAGTTCATCATCCTTAGCTTGATCCAGAGAAGCATCTATTTGGGGACTGTTCTTTCTCCTCAAACTCCCTCTTACTGGAGTGATCCCATCAATTCTCTGCTTTTCTGAGATTACCACCATTACAGTTATTTCCCTGGTCCTAAACATCTTAATTTAATATTTGTGAAGTTTGATTGAAGTTGTATTTATAAAGTCAGGGATGGTACTTGGTCCTGCCGTGAGAGCAGGGGACTGGACTTGATGACCTCTTAAGGTCCCTTCCAGTTCTATTAGATAGGTATATCTTCATATATTATATTATTATTGATTTAGTTTATAAACGATAATCAATGGTTATAGATTGCTACAGAGACAAACTAGACAATTGATTACTTCTAACTATGTACAACGCCTTCCACTGAGGTCTCTCTCACTATGTATTACACATACTGCTCCTGTCTGTAACATACCTATGACTTCTATTAATCATTTACTAACAATGTATAAATCATTTATAAATGAAACTTTATGTAAAGTCTGAACAAACAAACAACTATGTCTAAACTCTTCAGACTGCAATGGGAGACATTTATGAAGTTGTCAAAATGAGTGATACATTCTTATAAATAATAGGATTAATTATTCTTAGTTACAAGGAATGCACTTTCTTGATTCATAAGGAAACTATAATAGAATTGCCATACTCAGGGATATTCTCAACTAAAATGAATCTTACTTCAATGAATGAGCATGTTTGATGTTATGCAACTTATTATGAATGCAATACAGGTTGCACCGCCCTAAACCGGGACTCTCTCGTCCACCAACATCCTTCCATAATCCGGCAGGACCGTGGATGTTGCTGAACAGGAAAGCTCTGGAGCAAGAGGGCCAGCAGCTGAGAGCCCCACAAAAGGCGAGGCAGCGGGGCCAGGAGCTCAGCAGACCTGTGGTGGTAGCGGGGCCATGGCAGCGGGACACGGGCAGCCCATGTGTACCGGCCCAGCAGTGGGGACAGAGTCACGGCAGCCTGGCTGGCAGTAAGGCCGGGCTGCAGTAGCCCAGCAGGGGAAGCCTGTCTGGGACTGTGGCAGGTCAGCAGCCCGATTGGGGCTGTGTGCTGGCCGGCAGCAGGGTTGGTGCTGCTGCAGTGGGGCTGTGCCTGCGTGCTGCCATGCTGGCAATGGGGCTGGAACAGCAGCTATCACGGCGCGGCCAGGGCAGCCATGTCACCTGGCTGGCAGCGAGGCCAAAGGAGATGGCAGGGGGAGGGGCAGTAGGATGAGGGGGCCAGAGGCAGGGGACCTTCCCTGGTCCAGCAAATTCCCTCATCCGGGACCAGTGAGGTCCAACATGTACTTCAATTGTTCATCAAAAAATAACTTTATTAACACTTCTGAGGCTATGTCTACACTATAGGGTTTTTCCAGGATACTGAAGTTATCCCAGAGAAACTCTGCCGCATCCAAGGATTGCATCCGCTTTTTTTGGATCAGTTTCTGAAAAAGCGGTGCACTCTTTCAGAAGTCCTGTATTCCTCATTTTATGATATTCAGAAAGAGGAGGGTTCCCGTACATTTGTAGTGTAGACGGGCCAAATGTCGGAAAAGCCTCTTCCAAAAAAAAGAATCGGAAAAAGGTACACAAATTGCAGTTAGCAATTTGCGTACCTTTTTCTCCAAAAAATAACTGCAGTGTAGACATATCCTAAGCTATAGAAAGCTTTTGATTAACTAGAAGAAGAACCTGTAGTTTTTAACTATAAATAGATTTCATGGATTTTATAAATTTTTGACTGGAAACTAATGGTAAATAGTTTCAAAGTTATTATTTGTCATGTTAGATCTTATCGCTGAGGTATTATGAAAGAGTTAAAAGTAACCTTGGATTCTAGTGAGGTTTGGCTAGTTTAAGAATACTGTGATCTTTATTAAGGGTACCGAGTAAGTTCAGAAAGATGTGCTCTTATCTTGGTTTTGGCAAACTTAAAGTGCCTTTAGATTTTGGGTTTGCCTTGAGGCCAAAACTTTGCAAAGGGTTTCTGAGCTGCCAACACAGTGAGATTACTCATGCATCAACTGCACAAACTGTACTTGCACTATCCACAGAGAAACAAACTATTTCCCATCATTTACATCTTTCATCTTTTCAGTCCTAAGCTTTTGAGAACTTTATCTGGATTAAGTAAGTAATTTTAGTATTTCAGCTGTCACAAAAAGATGGGAAAAACTTCAATGCTTAATGTTAAAATAAGCAAGCCTAAATTATATAAACCAAATACGGCCATGTGTAAACTAAGCAATCTCTTCTTTAAGTCACAATACCTGTTTATTCATATCTATAGTTTTTATTAGTCCCAGTATCTGAGTACTTAATGTGTGTGCAATTATCAATTTTGTGTGTATAATTTGGGTGCACACTTCTTAACATTTGGACCATCCCAGTCCCATTGCCTCATAATCCGTCTTCAGCCAAGCTCCAAAATAGCAGCATATCCATGTCACCAAGGCAATTAATTATTGTAACCGTAAGCATTTCTTGGCTGTGAGCCACATTATGGCACACAGCAGGACATGCTTATGTGATTCAATTTACCTAATCCTGAGGATTTGGTGTGAGAGCCCTTACATAGCTACTTAGTCATCACCTCAGGATGACGGCTGTGTTGTTATTGTTAGCAGAATTTCTGAAGAATGAAGTTTTCTGAGTGATAATGCATGCTAATCCCTGACGAAATTCCCAGAATAAGACAAAAGTAAGGGGTCAGTACACCATATTTAACCCCTTTAAATATAATGATTTTTTAAAAGTAAGCCATGGCATCCATGCTGGGAAAGATTTATGATTTGGCTTGAGTCTATTATTTTCTGTGTGCAGCTCTCATGAAGTGCAGAAACAGCGGCAGGAACCAGATCGTAGGAGCAGACGGACAAACTCAGTAATAGCTCCACAACCATTAAACATAACAATTCTTTGCTCTTTTAGATCCTCAGCTGAAAAGCATCTGAAGAACTTTTGCAAACAGGGCAAAAGTACTTCACGTTGCTGAGTTCACACAGTCAGTGGCAATGCTATATTCTGATATCATTCTGGTGTATATTTTTCTAATGTGTGAAACTCCAGATATGGCCATGTTTCCTCATATACATAATCTGGAGTGCTATACCTCAGTACATTATTTAAAAATTAATAGAGCATATCATACCATACATTTGATCTAATGACTGACAGCAATGGTGAAAGTTCCTATGCTCAGTATCAGTTCCCTCAGTTTTCCCCAAGCAGGCAGGCTTTTGCAATTCCCAGTGCATCAACAGTAAGATGGATTTGTCTGCTGGTTTTATGAAAACTTTAACAGAGGATGACATGCTAATGTTTTTGTGGTGCGCTACATCTTCGAGGCGCGGGATAAAGTGGGATATAGATCAATGAGGAATATTTCATTAACTAGCTACTGTACAAAGCACTGGAGTGAAACTTGACATCAGATCAGAATTTGCTTGAGCAAGAAAATTCTTGCAAGAAAATTGCAGTCACCATTTTTCTTATACATAATGAAAATTCAGTTCCTTTATTAGTATTTCTTGCTCATTTACAACTTTACACATTTTGGGGGTGCAGGTGAAATGATTTTGACTACTGAGTAGGGTAGTCATCAAATCATCTGACAGGGCAAGTTCAGATAATGAATCTAGCATCCAACCTACAAAATGGTTTCCGGGTAACCTGTTCTCATTTGTGCACTGATAAGACATACAAAATGCAAAAATGAGATTACTTACTGACAAATTGTTCCTGTGAAGGAAGCAAGCTTGGATGCTGTAATGAGCCTGGAACAGAACATGGCCACCCACTGACGCGGAAGAGGAAGCACCCTTTATGACCCCTTGGTGAGCGGGTCCAGCCGCACCTAGCCCCACTCACAGGAAGTCAGAGGGCAGGTCTGGGCCATGGGCTCAGTCAGAGCCAGGCAGCCGAGCCGAGCAGATGCCTGGTCCCGGCTCCCACAGCAAAGGCCTCGGCCACACTGCCCCCGGCTCGAGGAGTGGGTTGGGCCGCCTAGACTGCAGAGACACTGGCTGCTGCCCGAACCCACACTGACCCTGCCGGGACCCTCGCCAGGCACCAACAACTGGGCTGGCCCACCTGGAGCCCTGCCTGAACTGGAGCCCATGGACCCCCTGCCAGCCCTGCTGTCGCCCGAGGATCCACCGGACCGTTGCCAGAATCTGGTAGGCCCGCAGGGAGGGTTGGAAAGCAGCCCAAGGATAGCCGACCTCGGGGCGGCTGAGGACATGGAGGTCGGCTGGGCAGTGCATTGCGGCCTGGACCCCCGCTGACCCTCGACCTCATTGGCGTTAAACAGCCTGGATCCACACCGACCAGGGCCCTGGGCTGGGATGCGGTGGAGTAGGGAGGGCCCATGTGCCCTCCTCCCCCGCCATCCCTCCTTTTGGGTGGCAGGTTCCCCCCTGTGGGGCAAAACCCTGCGCTTGTTGGCTCTCCCAGAGTGAGGAGACCTGACCCCCTGCCCGGCTGGGACCTAGCCAGAGCTGTAATCGCTGAACAACTGGTGATAGACCCTTGTCACCCTGACTCAGGACTGTGCCTTAAATTGTGAACTGTTGACTATTTGTATTAACCCCTTGTCTGTCCGCCCGCCCGCCCTGACCCCGGGCTGGGCCTCACAAACTATTGCTCGCAAGGCTGAGGCGTGCCTCGTGGATTTGTGGGCACCCTAGGGAGTCAGCGGTGCCCCACCCCCTGCATCTTCCTTCATATATGGTGCATAACCCCTTCTAAAAATCTGCTGAATTACATCATTGCTTTATAGGCTGGTTGTAGATGGCCAGAGTGCTGAAGTTTTGTATTGCAAGACGTTCATTGTTGCATTATGCTAGTTATACTATATGTGATAGATCCAGGGCAGCTGGCTACAATAGTTTGGTGGGGGTAGACATACCGGGAGCTGGGTGAATGCTTTACTGTTTCCTGAATAAACTGCCAGGGGCTGCAGCCATATAATCAAGGCAAGCAAGCACCTGAGGCTAATTTCAAGCTTGCCTGAAGAAACAGGCTAATCAGACACCTGCAGCCAATTAAGGCCTGCTGGGTTACTTTAAAAGGTTTCCCCTCAGGTAAGGGAGGGGGAAGGAAAAGAATGATGGACCAAGAGGAGGAAGTGTTTTGCTGAGAAAGGAATTATACACTCGGGTAGCAGGGAAGCGGTCCAGAGAGAAGGCTGCTGTATTGGGGCTATAGGAAAAACCCTGTCAGTTGCCACTAGTTAGGGTCCCTGGGCTGGAACCCAGACTAGTGGGCAGGTCTGGGTTCCCCCAACCCTTCCCACTCCACTAAAAAGAATGAGCCTGGAAAAAAGAGACCCAGGGTTATGGAGGAGTCTCCCCCCAATCCTTTGACTTTGCCCATGATGAGACTGGCTCAGTAAGCTGTGACTCTGGCCTCTATAAAAGACAAGCGGCAACGTGGAGGGTCTGAGCAAGCCTCTGAGGCATATAATAACTGCCTAGAAGTGCAGGGCCCATGGGGCATGGCTGGAGCTTTGTCATATATATGAATGATGGAGATTTATTTGTATTTATTGTTTGTAGTTGTGTCCAAAGAGAGAATGCCAAATGTATTCCTTGGTATAACTGGCCCAATTCCCCTTGATTTCAATAAGAGAAACTGCTTACACCTGGGCTCAGTTTGGCCAATGAAAGGAGCTCAAGAAAGATTATTGTTTGTACAACGGGGGTGCCGATTTTATACCACACACAGATTGGTGTGGCAGATATGAAAAAATTATAGCCACAGCTCTGGCAAGTGATAGAACTACAAGGCTGCGTCTAGACTGGCATGATTTTGCACAAAAGCAGCCGCTTTTGCGCAAATTCTTGCCGCCTGTCTACACTGGCCACGAGTATTTGCGCAACACTGACTTTGTAATGTACAAAATCAGTGGTTCTTGCACAAATACTCCGACGCTCCCGCTCAGGGATAAGCCCTCTTGCGCAAATATTCTTGTGCAAGAGGGCCAGTGTAGACAGCCACGTTAATTTCTTGCGCAAGAAAGCCCGATGGCTAAAATGGCCATCGGAGCTTTCTTGCGCAAGAGAGTGACTACACTGGGCACGGATGCTTTTGCGCAAAAGCAAATCTTTTGCACAAAGGCACATGCCAGTATAGATGCTCTCTTGCGCAAATACTTTTAACGAAAAAACTTTTCCGTTAAAAGTATTTGCGCAAAATCATGCCAGTCTAGACGCAGCCCAAGTATATTTAGGCAGGGCTTCTTAATCAGCCACCAAACCCCAGTATATTTTATGCCACTCATTCTGTTTAGTTTTTCTTTTTTTTTTTCCTTTTTAAAGCCTCTCCTCCCACATTATCACCATTGCTAAATACACTTCATCAGGATAATGATGACACTGGTATGTGCACAGGTTAGTTATATCCACAAGGGATGTGAACCTTACATTACGGTTCAAAAAGACATGGCATACAATATAGTAGCATGTGAAAGACCTAGTCAAGTCAAAATATAGATAGTGCTGTAAATCAGGAGTAACTCAACTGAGATCAAGGGCGTTACTTGGGGGTAACAGGGGCGTGAGAGGAGAATCACACCTTTTGTTTGTAAAACACAGAAGCTTGTGTTATAGGTATCATATTATTTGCTGTTCCTGAACTAATCAAGCATCAACATATCATAAGGTGTCACATTGGACGCCCAGTCTCCTCTTACTCCTGGATCTATTGGTAATACCAGAAACCTATATTTTTAACACATTTTTCAAGTTGGATCTAGTATATATTTATTTCTTGAGGTCCATTACTAGCCAGCCCTACATTTGTACAATTACAAAATTGTAGAACTTAGGAAAAATATAATGCCTTTATATCTGTAGGCCAACATTTAGTGCCACAGACAATAGTACATATTTGCAAAATCAGTACCGATTAGCTTCCTGCTATCAGATTGCTTACTGAAATCTGGATATTCAAATACGAATCCCACCTTCCCAAAAAATCTCTACTACTATACATGAAATAATAAATTGAAATTCTGTAAGTGTATTTATTTCTGGAAAGCTTTTGCTAACAGCAGTAACATACCAAACAGTATTGTTCTGAGCTACATTAAGAACTCTAAAAAGTCTTCCTGAAATTTACCAGCTTCTCTGACTACAAGTGGTATTATACATAGCTAAGAAAATGAATGAATAGCTGAGGAAAGAGCTTTATAGTACCCTATAATACCTCAGGCATTAATTAACATATTCTTCATCATTTACTGACAGCTGGTTGAAGAGGTATGCAGCCAAAAGTCTGGAAAAGGCTTTAAAAAACAAAGTCGGTCTACACTTCTTTCCACCCCTCCAAAGTGATTTAGGATTGTTAGCAATCTCTCTAGGATTCCATGCAAAACTGAGGTTCCAACCATATCTGGAGGTAGGAATCCCACACCATTTTTATAAGAGGAAAAGTAGCATGTTTGGCATCCGTTTCAAATATGAATTGGGGTAATAACATTGGAAGCAACTATCTGCATGATAATGTTTTTCATATACTAGGCTGGAAGTGTATGCATATCCAGTAACCTAGCTCTCCAAACTGGCTTCCTTCCTTTACATTCCATTTAAATCATTCTCAGCAAGGTCTGGATAACTTCCTGCTAACCAATTTTCAGGGTCTGTGCTTCAAACTCTCCCCCTTTGTCATCCCTCAGGGCACTTTCCTCCCTAGACTCCTTTTTTCTGTGTCTGTATATTATATATCTCTTGTCCCCAGGCATTCATTCATACAGCTTAAGCTACCAATGTCCACACAGTGATGATTCACAAATCTACCACCTGACTGGTCACTCTCCATCCAGTCCTGAATCCTAATGAGTCTCACGTGTTCAACTTACACTCACAATGGCTAAAACTGAACACCTGATCCCAAGCCCTCTTTGTTCCACATCTCCCTGTAACTCTGGATTTAACCTCGGGCTCATCACTAGCTCCTCCCTGTTCCTATACCAGTGTGCAATAACATCTTCATAAATAGCATTTTTGAGATCCATCCGTTTCATTTTATTTACCCAAGGAAAACTCTCCTGCAGGTCTTCTCAGATATTGATTATTTTAACCTTCACATACATGAAGGTTAGAAGGGACCTTCATGATTATCTAGTCTGACCTCCTGCACATTGCAGGCCACAGAATCTCACTCACCCACTCCTCTAATAGACCCAAAACCTCTGGCTGAGTTACTCAAGTTCTCAAATAATGATTTAAACACTTTAAGCTTCAGAGAATCCATTATTTACACTAATTTAAATTTGCAAGTGAGCTGCAGAGTAAGGAGAAACCTCCCAGGGTCTCTGCCAATCTGTCCCATAAGAAAATTCCTTCCTTCAATCAATTAGATCCTGAGAATGTGGACAAGACCAACCAGCCAGAAAGCTGGGAAAGAATTCTCCACAGTAACTCAGAGACCGTCCCATAGAGTGTCCCATCACAAGTTGGTGAGGATACTTGCTGCTAGCAGTTGCAATTAAGATACATGACAATTATTGGCAACTTCATCAAACCATCAGCTCCAGACATTTAAAAAGCTCAGTTTTGAAGCCAGTTAGATTCCCCCCCCACCCCACCTCCTCGCTGTTCCCCTTGGAAGGGTTCTCCAGACCTTCACTCCTCTGATAGTTAGAAACCTTCCTTTATTTTCAAATCTAAGGGTACGTCTAGACTACAAAGCTTTTCCAGGATATGGGAGGTATCTTGGAAAAGCTCTGCCGCATCCAAGGAACACGTCTGATTTTTCGGGGAAAAAAAAAATCAGAAAAGCAGACACATTTTTTCAGCATTCCTATAAACCTCATTCTATGAGGAAGAAGGGATGTTACGAAAGAGGGTTTTTTCCCAACATTTGGCTCCGTGTAGACAGGCCAAATGCCAGAAAAGCCTCTTTCGGAAGAAAAGCAGAAAAAGATAAGCAAATTGAGGTTCTTAATTTGCGTAATTTTTTCCGACTTCTTTGTAATGTATACATAGCCTAAATTTGTTGATGGCCAGTTTATATCTATTTATTCTTGTGTCCACACTGGTTCTTAACATAAATAACGCCTCTCCTTCTATGGTATTTATCCCACTCAAGTATTCATACAGTGTAATCACATCTCCCCTCAGCCTTCTTTTTCTTAAGTAAACAAGTCAAGCTCTCAGAGTTTGCATTTATAAACATGGGACACTAGAATTGCACCACAGTATTCCAAATGAGGTGTCACCACTACTTTGTACAATAGCACTAACACTTCCCTGCCTCTACTGGAAATTCCTCTCCTCATGATTCCTTGGACTTTTTCATGGCCACGTCACATGGACAGCTCATAGGGTACATCTAGACTACATGGCTCTGTCGACGGAGCCATGTAAAGTAGTTTACTCGGCATAGGTATGCCTTGTGAAATGAGGTTTACCCGAGCAGTCGACAAAGGCTTCCCTTGTCGACCGTGCCGCGTCTAGACTGCCGCGCTGTGCCGGATCAGCTGATCGTCGGCACAGCGTGGCGGCCATTTTTATTTTAATGAAGCGGGGATTTAAATCCCCGCTTCTTTGACTATGCCAAGTAAACTACTTTACATGGCTCCGTCGACGGAGCCATGTAGTCTAGACGCACCCATAATCATCCTGTGGTCAACCAATACCCTGAGGTCCTTCTCTTCCTCTATTGCTTCCAACTGATAAATCCCCATCTTATAGCAAAAATTCTTGTTGTTAGCACTTTGCAATATTACATTTCTAATACATTCTATTACTCCAGTTTTCAATGTCAATTGAGATTAAACTAATGGTCTTGTAGTTTCCTGGATCACTTTTTTTACCCTTTCTTTAAAATAGGTAATATGTTAGCAATTCTCCAGGCATTGGGCATGACCCCCAAGTTTATGTATTCATTAAAAATCTTTGTTACTGGTCCTGTAATTTTATGTGCCAGTTCTTTAATATTCTTGAATGGAGATTATCTGGGCCTGCTGAATTTAGACAAATTAAGCTGTTTCAATCTGACTTCACGTTCAGATATGGTAACTTCTACTTCCATAATCTCATTTCCATTTGCCACCCTCCCATTACCCCTAAACTCTTCATTAGTCTTGTTTAAAAACTGAAGCAAAATAATTGTTTAGGTCACAGGTGGCCAACCCCACATGAAAAAAATTGCAGCTCCTGATGGAACCGGGACAGAACCCCGGAACCGTTCAGGTCATCCGCTCTCACAGCTGGGCTGCTGTGAGCGGCATGCGTGCTCACAGCTGCGCCATTCCACTCACGGCCCCCAGCACACTATGTCATATCCTGCACGTGCAGGCTGGGTTGCACACAGCGTCCCGGCCTGCACATGCTAGTAGCCAGCTGCTGAGCGCAGGCAGTGGCAGCGGCTCTGGGTGCGGCGGTAGCACCAGCAGCGGCTCCGGGACCTGGGCATAAAGTTAGTGAGGGAGGGGAATTGGGTTAGAATGGGCAGGGAGATGCCTGGCTCTGGAGAAGGGGAAGGGAAAGGAGGGGGATGCTCATGGCGTCCCAGATGTGCGTGGCTGTAGCAGTGGCGGTGGCACAGCTCTGGCTCTGGGACCCGAGCATAAGGTTGGAGGGGAGGGTGCACACGGTGGGCTGGCCACTCGGCACATGCGTGTCACCTGGAGGGAAACGTGTGTCTGTAGCGGTGGCTCCAGGACCCGAGAATTAGGTTAGAGCGGGGCGGAGGGTGTGCCTGGCTCCAGTCTGGTGGAAGGGAGGGGGATTGGGTTGGGGGCCGGGGGCACACGGCATCCCAGGCAGCACATCTCAAGGCTGCCCGCTCAGCGCACGCACCCCAGCGCCTGGAAAGAGACATGCATGGCTGTAGCAGCAGCTCCACAACCCAAGAATTAGGTTGGGGATTGGGTTAGGCAGGGAGTATCGTGCCTGGCTCTGGGGAAGAAGATTGGGTTGGGGGGGGGGGGGGAAGTGCCTGGCTTTGGGGAAGGGGAGGAGATTGGGTTAGAGCAGGGGGTGCCTGGGGGAGGGGAGGGGAAGAGCAGCCAGCACGCTTCCTGGGACCCGGGATCCCCAGGTACTGGCCCCAGTTGTCTGTCCCTTCCCCCTGGCCAGACCTCCCCCATGAGTACCCTGCCCCAGCACCCTGCCCCACCAGCACAGTTGGGGCCACATTAGAGAGGCGTGGGGGGTTTAGGTTTTTTGCATCTCACTTGTGTGGCCCCGACTGACTTTTCTGTGGGTCAGTGAACCTGACTCAAAACAGGTTCCCCGCCCCTCTCAAATAAAGACAACACTGAAACATTTTGTGTTGACATAATATTTTATTTAAAAATGAAGCCTGGCCAACAAGCCCTCAATTGGGGCCAAGCCCCCATCTGGCCGCAGCATCATAACACTTCTGCACCCCCCAGACTCCAAACCTGAGCCTATCATACACTAGAACCCCCTGTCCTGAGCCGCTCATGTCCCCAAACTCCTGCACCCCCACATCCCCAGTCTTCTGCCACAACACTCCTGCACCATCTGCAAATCTGTGTCCTGAGCCCATCATACTCCCTGCCCTGAGCCCCCATGCACCCCAGCCCAAATTCCTGCACCCTCACAGCCACAAGCCTGAGGCTTGCTCAGCACCCCAACCCTGCCCCTAACCAACACTCTCCAGCCTAGAGCTCCCTCCCTGAGCCAGCATCCTCTTCTCTACTTCCTCCTGCACCCAAATTCCCTCCCACAGCTTGCACCTCTCACCCCTTCTCAGTGCTTTTTTTTGTGATGGTATGCCCCGGGACAGTGTACCGGCACCTATTTTTCCCTGGCACGGCATGGGGTTTTTTTGGGGGTTTTGGCTCAACAACTCTCCTGCCCTCCCCCCGGTATGTGGCTCTTCGCGCTCTATCCACCGCTATTTTGGCTCTTCATCTCTAACGGGTTGGCCACCTCTGGTTTAGGTATTGGGTCATGTCTCGATTACCTGTAATTTATACCCCATCCTCAGTACTTAGTGATTCCACTTCTTTCGTTTTCTTTTTATATATACTGCTAAAGAATCTTTTACTATTGGTTTTAATTCCCTTTGCAAGGTCCAACTCTGCCTGGTTTTTGCCAGTTTTCACTTTATTCATATAATTTCTGAGCTTCAAGAGATAATTTCCTTGTTGATCCACCCATCTTCCATTCCTTGCAGGCTTTCTGCTTTCACTCACCTGTAGCACACTTCAGGTACCCAAGGGAACCTGTGGCAGCTTTCTTCAGGTTTTGTGCCATTGTCTTCTGGGTCTACATACATCTTCTCTACTCATCTGATATTGTCTCTTAGGCTACGTCTAGACTGCAAGCCTCTTTTGAAAGAGGCTTTTGAAAGATACTTTTGAAAAAGCCTCTTTCGAAAAAGAGTGTCTAGACTACAACCAGTACTTTCAAAAAAGCAAGTCGCTTTTTCGAAAAAAGAGCACCCAGTCAGTCTGGATGCTCTCTTTCCAAAAAGCAGTTTGCATTACATAGCGCCTTTTTTCAAAAGAGCACTTCCGGAAAAAGGCGTTCTTCCTCGTAAAAAGTTCGAAAAAACTGGCACGTTCTTTTGATTTACTATCAAAAGAACGCGGCAGCAGTCTAGATGCAGGGGAAGTTTTTTCAAAAAAAGGCCACTTTTTTTTTTTCTTCGAAAAAACCCTGTAGTCTAGACAGACCCTCTCTGTCTCTCTTTATCAACAACCATCTCCCTGCTATCTTCCACACCTTCCCTGATCTAGTCCATCAAGCTAATACCATTCCTTTTTAAAATCTCTCCTGTAGACCCACTTCTTCTGAAGAGCCTACAACAGACTGAAACTTGCCAACACAGGGTACGTCTAGACTACAGGCTTTTGTCGACAAAGCTTCTGTCGACAAAGAGCATCTAGACTACATCCAGTTCTGTCAACAAAGCAGCTTGAGAGTGTAAACGCAAAGGACAGTGTAGATGCAATAACGCCTTCTGTCGACAGAACTTTGTCAACAAAAGGCGTTATTCCTCGTAGAATGAGGTTTACCGCCATCGACAGAACTCGGCGGTAGTGTAGACGCAGGTATAGACCCTGTAGTCTAGACACACCCTAAGACTTCAGCTTATTCCCGCAGTATATTTCTCCCAGAAAAATTAAATTCTATGTGTCCTCCTGAGCACTAGCCTCTGCTGAGTAACTATAGACTTACTTTACTGTATACCTTCTACATGCTTGTAAACCATACCCTCCCTCATTGCGTCATGTCTGAAATTGGTTTGTAAACTCCCTGGGGTTACAGTTGTATCTTTTTCTGTGTCTTGGAAGGTTCCTAGAACACTTCTGGGAGATATTAAAATTTAAAAATATAATATGAGCGGTGGAGTTGCTGCTAACAGCACCAATCTGTGTTCTTGATTTCATGCATCCAAACTAGTGGCCTGAATCCCTATCCCTTCATGTAAAACTACATGGCTTTTTCCCTCTGAAATTTTCATCATTTTTTTCTAGAATTAGAGTTATGGCCATCTCTAATTTCCAATTGAGACCTATGAAAATAGTTTGAAAGAAGGGCAGATAGTTTAGTTCATTGTTGTTTTTAAGCGGAAATTTGCAAAATGGGGTCCCGTTCCTGCTCCCACTGTTCAGGCCCTGAATTGCCATTCAGCAATGTAAAACGAATCCATCCAGAACATTAAATACACAATGACACTTTGCACTCTTGTAGCTCTGTCTGCATTAACTTCAAAGTGTTCTTACATATAAGAATTCATTAAGCCTCACCACCTCTGCAAAGTAGTATAGGTGCAAAGAAGATAAACGTCAGCCAGAAAGTTTCCTGAGCAGCTGGGTATGTAGATTAGGTCAACTGATTCTTAGATTTGTGTGCAAGACCATCCTTCTCCTACACATTATAAAATATGTAGTCAGCTTATTTAGTTAAGTGCCATTTTCTTTAAGTTCTATTGTTCCCTCTAGCAAGTGCCATGGCCAGTCATAATTCCATGCATGGTATTATTTTTTTCAGATAAGAACAAATGCAATGGAAGAAAACTACTGTAGCTAGAGTGATCTTGATAATGTTTATTTTTTTTAAAGAATCAAACCAATGCCTGAAACTTATAATATTTTAAGCCTCTCTTAGCATTCAGATGCATACTTCCCTTTGATAAAGAATGAAATACAAACCTAACTTGATTTTGCAGTAATATAAAACTTCAACATTGCTAATACCTTATTGTCACATTTCTGAAATACAGCAGTGCCACCTACAGACCAGGCTAAATATAGTGCCTCATAAGAACATTTTATTCTACATCAACATTTTCATATGTAAAAAATAAAGTAAGGATTTTACCCACCCACTTAAGGAGAATCTTCTTCAAAAGCACATAGATAAATCTGGGCAGAGCGTGTAAAATGCACATGCTAAACAGAAATTATTGTGGGAAAATGTTCTTTTGTTTGCAAAGACAAAGCCAAGCAAATCTCTTGCTTCAGATTCCATGCTTCGGGGCGTAACCTGATCCTGTGAGTTTCTTTGTGTCCTATGTACAAGTCCTTTCTAAACCAAATGGTTCTATGGACCTCTCTAATACAGGCCAAAAAGCTGCAAGACATGCAGGAATTTACTTGAATATGCCTAACGGACAGACCCTCAAAAGACAGCAGCACAGTTTGAGACCTGCTAGCAAGCAATCTCTCTGCCTGCTTATGCATTTTACTGTTATGAAGTCGTAAAAAATAAATTTGACCTGCCAATCAAAGTTGAAACAGTTACAACTTCAGCGAAGTACCCCATAGTTACATGATAAACAACTATTATTCACTGTAGTGAGGTGGAATGGGATCACAGGGACCAGAGGGAGGAACCCCTCCTGCAGCTTTGGGGGGTGGAGCCAGGCTATACTTAGGGTTGCCAGCTGTCCAGTTTTGAACTGGACAGTCCAATATTTGAGCTTTCTGTTCAGGAAACAAATTGAGAAAATATAAATGTCCAGTATTTTCTAAATAAGATGTAATGTAGATTGTGATGTAATGTCAAGTGTGTCCAGTATTTTTGTTGAAATCATCTGGCAACTCTAGCTATACTCACCCCTCCTGCTGGGTGAGTGGGACAGGAAGTATAAAAAGCAGGTCTGAAAGCTCAGTTGGGCTTTAACCGCTGGAGTAGACAGATGCCTTCTGCTTGCTCCCAAGCTGGAAGGCTGCTCCCGGCTTCTGAGGAGCTAAGGACTGGTCAAAGCTGCCAGAACTGTAGGACAGCCTGACTGTGGAGGAGTTGCCAGCACTACCACAGGTCTTCTACCCAGATGATTTGGACAACCCTCTTCAGGACCAGATATGCCCATAGAGGGAGATAGGAAGTGGACCAGGGGCAGCACTGCTGGAGCAAAGTGGGTGATCCCCAGAGCCACCACTTGTTGGCCATCTGATGAGGCCAGGATGCCTATACCACTTGCTGCTAAACCCTGAACACCAGTCTGAGCCATAGACCTTTGTTGCCCTGCCCTACCTGAAGGCCTGGGCTACCTAACTGTCGTTGCTCCTCAGCCCTGAATAAAGGCCCAAGCTGCAGACTCTTGCTGAGCCGCTAATTCCCCGTCACACAGGTGTCATGCTGAGCTGTAGTGACGTGGACTGACCTCCCAGAGGGCGAGGAACCTTGCCACTGAACCAATACATTCACCAATAATTGTTACTGTACTATTTAAACAGTAAAATCAATTAAAAAAAAATAGAAGCAGCAGCAGCAACTCGAGAAATTTTACCATTGAAATGCTGTATGGTGTACTTCTAATTGCTTGAGTTACAACAGTTTTAAAGGTGACATTTACATTTGTAATTAGATCCATTTCTCAGTTGATTTATATTTAAAAATGTCCCCACATTTATGCTGAGGCCAAAGTCTGTAAAATCACATCAGATGAACCCTATCGGACCAAACAGGTATATCAAACAGTCACTGATTCAGACTTGAAAGTTAAGGCAGGCTATTACCCCTCAGTCACACTCCTTTTCCCATTTCGACCTATATCATCTAATATTACTGGGAAGAAAAAGAACACATTCTGTACATAGAAAACACTATATGCACCCACTGTACTTACCCACTGTCATGCTGTCCATGTAACGCTTGATAATATCAAAGGAATCCCTCAGATTTCCTTCTATTATTTCAAACATGATCTCTGCCTGGTTGTTTGGTAAGACAGGTGTTATGGCACGAAGGAAAATAATCTCTGTGAACAAAAGCATCACAAAATGTGTTAAAGAGTAATAACCATGGTGGGAGCTGGCAGAATGCTTCCCTATTTCTCCCTAGCTTACTATCCCAAGCCCATCACAATCAAAAGGCCCGCAGTGAAAGCGCAAGATCAGTCTAAATATCAGTCACCACTCAGACATGAAGATGACCATAAACTTCTCCCTCAGCTAGGGAATGAGTATAGCGCAATGCCTCCGGGACCCACTAAACTTATGGTGTATGCTGAGAAGATTTCCTTTGGAGGAAACACAGCAGCCTTAAGTGTGGTCTAAGAAGTTATGATGGCTGCAGCAGTCCCATGAGGACCACTGTGCTAGCTAAGAATCGGGCAGGCTGTGTACCGTGCTCCGGACCCATTCCCTCTTATCTTCTAAATGGAAGATTGGGGAACAGGTAGCACAGAATTTCTGTGAGTATGAGCCCCCAGCTTCTCCTTTAGAGCAGCTCTTAGTACTTTCCACTGAAGCAGCACTGCCAGGGCTGAGATTCTGGCTCTGATCTCAAATGAGAGCATAAAAATTAATTTAAATAACATCTCTCAGATGCAACAATTTTGTTTTAGGATTCTGCAGTTTTTCCAGACGCTTTTCCAGTGATTGAATTTGTTCTAAAGTCTCTCAGTGCAAGACAGTGGAAAAACCCCAGAAGACTCTGCTCCTCCTAGGGACACCTATGTAACAGAGGCTCTGAAAATAGGTGATAAAACTGACATGGAGAAATAAGGATCATCAATAGTGATTAAATCTGCTAGAGGTCTAAGAGGGTGTGTCTACATTGAAGGGCTTAGCTCAAGTTATGTCAATTGCGTATCTTATTTTGAAATAGCTTATTTCAAAATAGGGAGCGTCTACACAGTACTTTTTTCTAAATAGAGCACTCTTCCTCTGACTGCCCTTATTCCTCATACAAGGGTTACAGGAGTCAGAGTAAGAAGTCCCCCAGCTTGACAGTATTTTGACACTATTTCGAAATAACTGCCTGCTGTGTAGACATGGACTAAGTTATTTCGGAATAGCGCTAGTTATTTCGAAATAGTGTTGCAGTGCAGATGTACCCAGAGAAACTCCAACAACTGTGCACAGGTCTTTTACTGAGATCAGACATACTGGCATATTTGGAGAAAAATCTCATCTGGCAGGAAGTGAGCAAGGAACCCTGAAGTTTCTTAATATAGATTAGTTCAGTGAAAGCCTTGACCTCACACAAATGTGCATCTTCCACATCAATGGTACTGAAGGCAAAATTCCACCACGGAGTTGTAGGTTCTTTCCAGTGAAATCAACAGGAGCTGTACACAAAGCTCAACATTTGGCCCTTAGTGAGTAATATTTTTAAGGGTTGAAAGTGAATATTACACTCATGAAAGGCGAAGTATAGACGACCCATAAGTACCACACAAGCCACAGCAGCACAAGCTTCCCCAATGTTCCCCACCAAAGTGCAAAGACTCCGGCTTGGATGGAAGACTTAGTTTCAAATCCAGCCAATGGCCTAAAGATGGAAGGTGGATTTTTTTTAAAAGGGTTCAAGTGACTGGAGTGCACAAAGTGGACTGGCTTTCAATGAGACTTTGATTCTAATCACACTGGTGCTTTTGAAAATACCTTCCTCCCAACATGTTCTGAATCCCACACTGCTGTCTTGCAGATTTCCTTCGTTTATTTAAGTCTATAATCTCAAATGGAATTTAAAACATTTTTCCATCTCCATGCCCCTTTTCATAGCCAGAGCAGTGCACAGTGGACATAATGCACATGAAGATTCAGGTTCAAATATTCTCCTAAGCTAGAACCTGGGTGTGTCTGAGCTCAGAATGATTTTTGCCCCCACAAAGGCATAAACTCCTGATCCATGACTAGGGATCTCAGGCTCTACAATAACACAAATAGTAATAAATAATTGTGAAGGAATAAATGATAGAATTTGGGACTGTGCAAACATTTTACTATACTGATAGTTATTCTGGCTTTAAGCAAGGATTTCCAGGAGATTTTGTTTAAAAAAAATTATACACTGTTAACTGGAACAAGGAACACTTACCTTCAGGTTTAGTAAATTCTTTGAATGTGGGTAATGAAATGACTGTGTGGGAAATTGTGTGGACTGGATCCAACACACAGCTGACATCATTTGGCCGGCAAGATTTAATGCAGCGAATAGTATCTGTCCTTTCAAGTCCAACACTAAGAAGGGAAAAAAAACAAAGATTAACCATGAAAATGAGTCTATTTTGCAAGGTGGGGAATTAAAAGCTTCAATGGATACAAGTATTCATTATTCCTCTCCAGCTCAGTCCAGTGAAAATCATCAAAACTACAGTATTCTGGAATAATCTGTCTTGACTGAGAGTTGCACAGGGAAAACCTCAAGACTGGATCTCTAAGTCTCAGGACTTACTAGTTGCGATGGGAGAAACCCAGCATAAGAGAGATCCATGAAAGATAGCTACCCAAACACACAAAGACCATCAGTTCAGGGCCAGATTCTCACTTGGGCTAGGTCTACACTATAGCTTTTTCCGATGGTTTTTCCGGAAGAGGCTTTTCTGCCATTTGGCCCAGTCTAGATGGGGCCAAATGGTGGAAAAGCATCCTCTTTCAGTGGAGCCCTTATCCCTCATAGAATAAGGTATACAGGGCTCCCCGAAAGAGCGCATTTGCTCTTCCACAAAAAAAAGCGGAAGAGCAAACGCATTCCTTGGACGTGGCAGAGTTTTTCCGGGATACCTCCAATATCCTGGAAAACCCCCGCAGTGTAGACGTGCCCTTGGTGTAAGAAAAGGATTAGGGTCAGTTCACATATCACCACCAGCTACCCATTCCTACATGCAAGTCTAAATTAAACTACTTCTCACTCTTGTCCAACTAGAGTGAATTTAAAGTCACTTGGGCTACGTCTATACTGCACATTGTTGCGCAAGAAGATATGCAAATGAGGCAAGGGGATGAATATCACCGTGCCTCATTTGCATAACTAATGAGCCGCCATTTTTCTGGAAGGGGGTTTTGCGCAAGAAGGAGCTGTGTACACTGCTCCTTCTTGTGCAAAAACCCCTCTTGCACAGGAGCCATTCTGCCGCTTAATTTCAGGAAGAACGGCTCCTGTGCAAGAGGGGTTTTTTTGTGCAAGAAGGAGCAGTGTAGACGGCTCCTTCTTGTGCAAAACCCCCCTTCTGCAAAAATGGCAGCTCATTAGGTATGCAAATGAGGCATGGCGATATTCATCCCCACGCCTCATTTGCATTTCTTCTTGAGCAACAATGCGCAGTATAGATGTAGCCTTTGGGTATAAGAACTTCACACAATACCCTGTCTCTGTTCTCTGGAGATAAAAGGGTTGTGCTGGGACTTTCAGTGCAACTTTCCCTAATCCCTATAAGTGATCTTAACTTTGACCTGCCCATTTCTTCAGATTTCCAAGCAGAAAAGAAAAGTTTGTAGTCTCAGGATTTCTAGTGTGAGGAAGGGAGACTAAAAGATTTAAAGGGAAAACCTCGCACAGAAGAGAAAAAAATAAAAATTGAGTAAAATTTTTTTTTTTAAATTAAATCTTTACTTTGTTAGATACTGTTAGAAACAAAATATTTCTGTTCTTTTCAAATTCTTCCCATGCTTACTCAATAAAGCAAGCAATGCTGCACGTGCTGACTGTGTGTAAAGCAGAACACTAAGGAAAGAAATAAGTAATATTAAGGAAAGTGTATGCTCAGCAGATATAAATTGGTGCAGCCCCACTGAAGACAGTGGAGCTATAGTGATTTACACCATTTGAAGATCTAGCCCATTATGCTTAAGATTCCTGCTTTAGGATTATCACTCCCTGGATCAGGAAGGAATTCCAATTTTCCACCTCCTACCCACGTTCAACATTTAACGATTTTCCTAGATAAGTGATAGGACAGAGTGAAAGTGCCTTCTGCTTGAAACATCTGCCCACTTTTGAGTGTTAATTCTGGACGTGATGGAACAGAAGTCTGGCCCAGTAATGACAAATCCCATATCCTTATTCTTGAACTTGTCACAAACTATCTTGCTTCTATGTTGAGAAGAAGGAACTTCCAGTTATTTAATACTGTTGACTTCAGGCTAAGGGTCTGCTAGGTTACACAATGTAGTACCCAGGCTATATCAGACCATGTTAGCAAACATCATAAAAGGAATAGGATAATTTCTCTCTTTTTAGCATTATATACAGGGAATTTAAGACTATGAAAAATAAAATATATTTAGTAATTAGTGCGCATAGATGCAGAACTTCCCCCCACTCCCTCACACACACATAGCATGATTTCCATGTGGTCAGTTGCAAAGGCTCATGATAAGAAAAACAGTCAGCTACCTAAAAAATGCTTACTACTTTTTCCCCTCTCAAAATTACACTGATCACATAGGATGAAAACAATGCCAAGTTTAAAATAAGATCATGCTCATCAGAGTTAGTTACTACACGTGCATATATACACAGGAGAGGAATAATTCCCATATTTCCAAGGAGTAACAACAGTTATCTAGGTGTGGAAGAGGAAATATCAGATCTTAAATCTTGATGATGTGTGAAAAAGCTGTATTGGGTAATTTTTAGAGGTTTATTACATAACATATATAGATGGTCTTTTCCCTCAGAAACCTGCATGGTTGGAATCATGCTGACTAGGTCAGTCTGGCTTTACTTCCAATAGCACAAGGAGTGCATTTTTCACAATGAGGGTAATTAACCAATGAAACAACTTACCAAAGGTTGTGTTGGATTCTCAATCACTGGCAATTTGTAAATCAAAATTGAATATTTTTCCAAACACTAATTCTTTTGGGAACATTTTTTGGACTGTGTTATGCAGGAAGTCACATTAGATGGCCACAGTGGTTGCTTCTGGCCTGAGAAGCTATGAATGTATCAATCTTTCTCTGCACTCATTGTAAAAAAATTAAATGCAATTTTGGGTTGCATTAACGGAGGCTTAGCATGCAAGTCCTGGGAGGTGATAGTACCCTTTGGCTCAGTGCTGGATAGGCCTCACCTGAACTACTGTGTCCAATTTTGGTCACCAATGTATAGAAAGGAGGTAGAGCAACTGGAAAGGATACAGAGGCAACTGACAAAGATGATCAAAGAGATGGAATGGAAGCCCTATGAACAAAGGCTGAAGGAACTGGGTATGTTTAGTTTGGAAAAGAAGAGATTGAAGGGAGACATAGTAGTGATCCTCAAATACTTGAAGGGCTGCCATAAAAAAGATGGAGAAAAGTTGTGCTCTATGTCCACAGAAGGTAGGACAAGAGGCAGTGGGTTCACACTATAGCAACTTTAGATTAAACCTCAGGAAAAACAGTAGGACAAAGGAAAAGACTCCCTAGGGAGGTTGTGGAATCTCCTTTCCTGGAGGTTTTCAGAAAGAGGCTGAATGGTTTAGACACAAACTCTGCATCTTGGCAGATGGTTAAACTAGATGACCCTTGTGGCCCCTTATAACCTTATCATGCTATGGCTCTACGCTCTGCTGCTTTCCTTTTTTCTCTGTCCTCATTGATAAAACTCAGGTTCATACTTTGGCTGTCTCACACATTGGCACTACCCTAACAATTCCCAACTCTGACCTCCTTTCTCCTGATGGCTCTGCTCACTGCCATAGTATGTCCAAACCACAGCTGTCAACACCACCATGCTCTGTTGATCCAACCACTCCACCTCTGTCCTCCAGTACCTTTGGAGACAACCTTCTTTCTTTCAGGATCTAGTTCAGGCTCCTCATCTTCACCTTGTAAGCTGCACACCGCTCTGACTACATTCTAATTATGTCAGTCTCATATTCCCCCTGCACTTAAGCTTAGGCTCTGCTGAGCAATTTGTGTGCATCTCCCCTAGTTGTGTCTCCTTCCGTGATGGCTGCTAACTCCGGAACAGATGCCATCTTGTGTGACAAGATCTTTGCTCCTTCAAATCCTTTCCTTTTTTGGAGGGCGGGGGCTTGCCTTCTATCAGAAATTTCAATTCCAATGCTATCTGTAACTTCCTTAATGCATGTTCAAAAATAAAATAAAAATAAAGAAAAATTCAGCTGCTTTCATTATTTTACAAATCATGCCCCCTTGCAAAGTTACCCTTTTTTACTTAGGTTGTCATTTTGCTTTACATTGTCTTATTTAAAATGCAAGTTCCTCAGGCCAGAAAACTGCATTTCATTCTGGTCCAGAAAGAGCCTCGCACATCAGTTAATTTGGAACTTTAAGGTATATATAACTATATAGCACTGTTGAAATATGCAAGCTTCTGTCTAATACAATTAGATCTGGCCACTGTGTTCCTAAATTATTTGCTCAATGTACACGAACACCAACAAAATGATAGTATGCAGTAGCGTTTTACAGTACTTTGGGCCAGAATCTTGCACTGTCTTGCTTTCCCTCCCTCCTCTCCCAAGGGAAGTATATATTAATGCTGCAGAACCAATCTTATTTTTGTGTCTCTGGCTGAGCAGACTATGGGCACATGGAGAGAAGCCCAGGTAATGAACTTGTAACCACACACATGTAGCTGCCATACATCATCATCAGGGTTAGAAACTCCTTTAGTTTAAGTAATACAGGCTAGTGCTTTCAGTATGTATTGTTTGGATTCTATCCCCACTGGCACCTTTATAATTATGTGGTGACAGACTCATTATGAACTGGCACACCTGATGGAACTTGATCTTCTGTGAGCCATTTAGAATACGCTTTCCTTGAGGAATCAAGTAATACACTGGCTAAATGTTGTGATCATGTCTCCATCTAGTCATTGGCTCACACTGGGGATATAAAAACTACAACTTACTCATATAAGTTACTACTTTAGCTCAATTACTTAAGGGTTGTTTCGCTGGTATCAGAGGTTCCAAGTTCTCTGCTTACTGCTGATCCATGTTGTCTGTAATTTTACAAGGCAATGGATTATTTTATGCTCACACAGATTATTCCTGGCAGGAGCAAGCTAGATAGGCCAGAGATAATGCAAGGCCATGGACTCTGAGCATTCATATTAAAATATATAGACAAATCCCCCATGTCTGCACATTTAAAATTTTATTCTTGCTAGCACGGCAGAGTCAGTACAATGACTAGAGTGTGAACTAGAATCCCTACAGGCTCATGCACCAGCAGAAATAGTAAAGGAGTTCCACTTGCATCCTTTTCATTATTGGTGATAATACAGAACTGGAAAGGAATTGGATTTGACCTTCAGAATCCAGGTTTACTTTTCAGGGTTGCCCGTAAGAAAAAAACCCCAAATTCTTGAATTTAAACTTGTAATTTTATCAGCTTTGATCTGGAAATCAGAGAAAGAGAAAATTGACATGGAACCCAATAAAACATCTTTTGATTTCCCGCACCCTACTAGGGATGCTTCAGAATATAACCACCTGAGAAGGGAGGTGCTCCCTTTTTGCTACTAATTAAATGCAATTATGATATTGTTGCTATTTTCCCCCCTTTCATTTCAGGGTTTCACTTTTGTATTAAAAAATTAAGGGCCAGATTCTCCGCGAGTTTACATCAGACTTATTAGCTTCATTAGAGCTATGCTGGGAATAAGGTCCTAAATTTTCAAACCTGACTCAGTTTCTCAGTGAATAACTTGAGGCACCTTAAAGGGTTTTGAGTTTCAAACCATGTTAGCCATCTATTCTTTGAAAATGCCATAGGGATGTTCCAACTTGGGCAACCTTAACATAGAAGTACCCCAAATCACCAGTGAGTTCTGAAACCCAAGGTATCAGTCTGCACCGTCAGAAAAGTTCTAATTACACTGCTATGCAAAAGTTATTCATGTTTTCAATTCTTTGTGGGTAGAGGTTATGCTAAATGTCTTCTAGGAACCTATATTTTGCCCCTTATATAATGATGTATGCCATATATAAGAAACACTGCCCAAAGTGAGATGTTAAGTGATGGAGAAAAGTGAAGAACTATGACAATAATAAATAAATTGCGCGTGCAGCATGCAACAGATGAATTGACATTAAAACTTTATTAAAACTGATTTTTAAAAAAGCCACTGCCAGAGGGAGGAAACAGCCACCGACACCTGCATGTTAGGGATCAAAGCTGTGCAGAGACAAAGACAAAAAGTTTGGCAATAAATGTGTTGACACTTCCATGGCGGAAAAGTTGCATTTGAATGGTCAAAAGAAGGTCTCTGGGCTCTGTGATTTGCCGCTTCATGACCACAATACCACTGTAGTTATTCACTTTTTTTGTGGTGAAAAAACCCTCCTCGTTCCCGCTGATGATGGACAGCAGAATTTTATCCCCAGGGACAGCATTGGAAGGGCCCATGCGGAAAATGTCGGTGGGCACTTGAATGTTGGTAGGAAAAGAGAGGTGATAGGAGGTTATTCTCAAAGGCAGGCTCTGGCACTCCTTATTTTCATTACAAGGCAAGCGCTCACAGCGACTGCAAGAAAAGTGAGAACACAAGACAAGAGGAGGATTAACATACAGTTGGCAAGCGTGGTAGCAAAGGAGGGGCAGTGGGGGTGAGAGAAGATACACTGACTTGTGTATTGTATCCATTCTGCAGTATCACTGGCTGAATCATAACGCAAACAGACATTCATTACTTATGTGCTTGTAGTTTGTGGTTTTAGAAGAGAGTTTAACTACTTCTAGAAAAGTTGCCCTTTCCTCGTACCCACTGACATGCAGGGGCAGCAAATTGTATGGGCCTCTAGTGCCCAGGCTCTACCAATGTCAGGGCTGGGTCTCTCCTCTGGCCCTGCCTGCTGCCCCTGCATGCCTGCCCCAGAGCACACCCAAACCCACCTGCTGGCCCCTGCACACCCCTTCCTCCATCACCTGACCTCTGGGTAGCAGGCGGCCAGCTGGGCAACAGACAGCTGCCCTGGGCCCCCTGCATGCCCTCACCGGCTGCTGCTGCCTGGCTGTAAGGGAGTGTGGCCAGCAACAGGCTGACTTATGTGCCTCCTCCCTCTGCAGACACACGGCAATGCCCCCCACCCCAGCAAGCAACTCAAAGAGGACTTTTTCTGGGGTTTGGGTGAGTGCTGGGAGGGGGAAGAGTAAGATGAAGGGTAGGGAGAATACTCCTCTCTGGCCCCCAGCCCTGGGGGAAGCCTGCCTGCTGCAGCCCAAAGTTTGAGTGCCTCATCCCTGGCCCAGCCTCATCCCAGAGCCAGCACCACTAGCCAGAACCCCCACATACCTCCAGTCCCAACCTGCTGCCCAAGCCTTGAGCTCCTCCCACACTCAAACTGCCATCCATACACCCCTGCACTGCAACCCTCTGTCCCAGCCTGAGCCCTTCCCACATCCCAAACCCCCTAGTGCCTCTCTAAAGCCAAAGCCCTTATCCCCTGATCTTTACACGGGAGGAGGGGATGTGTGTGTGGGCTGGGGGGTCGGGTCTTGGACCCATTCTGAACACCACCAAAAATTACACAAACCTGCCTTTCCTGCTGATATGCTAAATTAGAAAGGAATCTGATACCTTACCATGAGTAAAATGTTATCAGAACTTAGCCTGCAGTTGTCTAAGATCCTCTTTAACAGAGCTTAGCTTCTTTCAGAAAAAGTAGATTCTTTTTATGGTCTCATGTCTGCCAATCAATAGCCTGTATTTTCCTCAAGTGACTAGTGAATTCAGGGTGCCCAGCCTGAGATACCTTATAGATCCCTGTGTTTATGAAAGCACAGAGTATTCACTCTCTGAAAACCAGACTCTTTTAAGGTTTCCCCATGCTGAAGGAAAACCCCAAAGTTTCAAAAGTTGGAAGCATCCAGGATCATGTCCATTAACCCCATGCCAGTGCAGAGGAAGAGTTCCTACTTTAACCCTGACAATTTCACCAATTTATTATGAAAAGGAACTTCTTCCAGATCCTAGCAGCATGATCAGTGCTACCCTGTGTAACCGAGAGAACTGGATCAACACAATATAAACAAGCACTGAAAATCTGAGCTAATAACCTGGTTTCTCCAGCCTAGACCAATAAGCCTCACACTCAAGGAAATATGTTGGTAGTAGTCTCCCAGCTACTTGCTGACTGCTGTTTTTCTTCCCCTCCAATTCCCAGCCTCCATACCACACCGTATCATCAAATCCATCCAACTGAATCTGCCAATCAGGACCAATCATGCATACAACAACATGCTGGCCAGTCAGGGTGGGAATGGATTGGCTGTCCTAAACACATCCGGAACACTGCAAGTCATGCTTCCTGCAAAAGCAGCAATCTCCTTCCTTTCGACTATTGAAATCTTGTAAAATATGACAGACGGGCATGCACATTAACATTCATAACTAATGGGGAACATCATAGTTTGTTTACATGTTCATTAGAATCTGGTGAGCTCGTGAACTGTATTTATAGCAATAGATACTCACCTAAAATGAAGGTTTATTTGAAATTCAGACTAAAGACCGAAACCACTAAATTCAGCTCTGGATCTGAACTGCCCCATGTCCCAGGATGTCTGGATCCAGGATTTTGTTCCAGACCGCTATAGAGTTAGGGGACAGACATGATATTCTGTTCTGGATAGTTTACTTCCACTGAGTTTGGGGTTGTTCAGACACAGCAGTAAAATTCAGGCTCATCTTATACACAGCCATTCATCACGTAAAATTATATGTGACATTTGCTAAATTCAATAAGAAAATGAAATCCAGGTTTTGGGGTTTTTTGTTTATTAAGTTAACCCATTGTGTTACCATCAAAACATGCAAGTCATGTCCTGTGTATGCTTCCACAGCTGATAAGAACTTCTTTATTTGTGAAAAATGTTGTTTGGAAGGGTGTTCTCCTCTGAAGATTTGCTCAGGCACAGAAACATGACTTGCTTTCTGCCACATCCCACTGAATGTTTGGTAAGAGAGCACCTCCTCCATTTCTTCTACCCTCATGCAACTACTAGACTCCCTTACCGGCTCATACTGTGTCCAGATTATATAAATGATAAATCTCTGAGCAAACCACACTAGGCTCTTTTGCACATTGCCAATGTGAGGTGGCCTCCTGCATTCTAGGGTCCTTTGAGTGTATGCACATTCAATGCTGTTGGCAGATTAACCATTTTTTAAAAGCAAGATCAATAGCACTCGGGGTTCCTGCCTGAACACACAGTATACATAATCGTGCTCACAACAGACTACTAACCTACAGAACAAAGCATGTTTAATTAAATCGAAGATCTGAATCCTCAAAGACTTAATAATAATACCTAGCTCTTATAGAAAACTTTTCATCTTTGGAGCTCAAAAGGAAGTCAGTATCATCATCCCCATTTTACCAGAGTCCCCATTTTGTGGGTAAACAGAGGCAGGGAGGGGAAAGTGACGTGGTCAAGATCATCCAACAGGTTAGAGGCAGAACCTGCACATACTTAACCTTATTCACATGTGTAAAGAACAGGCATAAGTAGAGGCCTAATTGTGACTGCTCTTATGATATTTAAGTTATATTATATATATATATATATATATATATATATATAAAATTTGTATTTTTCCACAGCCACAGTTAATTCTACTTAAGAAAATTCATGGCATTTAATCACGGCATTTTTTATTTTTGAAATGCTGTTGTTAGAAAGGCAAAAATGAAATCATAGAAAATGTTCCTTCATACTGATGGCTTTTTTGGAAGCATTTACACATGCACGCACACACAGAAAAATAGAGATGATCCACTCTTCTGCTAAAGTCAAAATGAGCTTTAAAATAATAGTTCAAGTAAAATAAAAAAGCTTCTTAAGATGCAAAAAAGGACATTCTGCTGATTCGGATATATTATTAGTGGAGACATATGTCTGTGGTTACGAAGTTAGAATTATTTAAAATTCATGACCTTTTTTCTTATAGTCTGGTGCTCCACCATACATAGTGCACACTTCACTGTGGGTTTAATGAATGTGTACTAACTGTTCCATCAAATAACCGCAAAGAATAGTTAGCAAATATTATTGCATTCAAAGGACCAGAGTTCAAGCTGGGGTCATGCCCCACTATAGCAATAAACAATGAGTATCTAAATCTCAATGTACTCTCTAGACCCAATGTTAAATTCTTCCCTTCTGCGGGTAGAAGCAAATCATACAGTAGGGAATTTAACAACCCAGTGCAAGCAAACGAGCAGACGAAGACCAAAGGTGTAGGTCCAACTCTGTGGTATTGCACTATGGATTAGCTGGCCATAGCGTTATTGAATCCTGCTATCAATAAGTGTCAATGTGGGTAAAAGCACTAAGGAACCTTTTTAAAAGGAAGGGTGGGAGGAGGAGAGGGATCTGGATATGAAAGAATATTAAAATTGGTGTAGCAGAGTAAAAATAAACTGCCTACAAGTGGAGCAGTTCTGAATAGCTCTTTTTAATTCCTTCAAACCACGGCAATTACATTAGATGCATGGTCCTGAAAAAATATACACACAATTATTAAAATATTGCTATAACTTATTCCTGGATCCACTCATAATTACTTTAGATCACTGTTTCAGATTTGTTTTAGTTTAAAATGATATTGCTCGACTTAACATTGACCACAAAGTCTTACTGAGGCCTTTGTTTTTATGTGCAAAATATTTATGTTGGTTCTTTAAAGAAAAAAAACTCACTGCCAAACAATAAAGAAGATCATTTTTAAGGAAATAAAAAGCATTCTATATCAAGGACTATGGTAGAAAAGAAATTATGCTATTTTTAGTTTCTGAGTCTGGCTTTCACTTGATATGAAGGAGACTTATAGAATTACAAAGAAAAGAGTGAAGTATATGAATTGATGAGAGTACCTAGATCCTTTTCAACACCAGGCTTTGAACTCAGAAATAAATCTATGATTCTGTAATTTATTCCACAATAGAACCCAAATCACTATGCTGAATGAAGGACCTACTGCTACGACCAATGCCCACTGCAGTGCTCAGACTGAGCTGTGTGTTTGTATAGTGCATATCAATCTCTGCATTCAATAGAAGCATGTTAAGAGACCTCTACACAAGCATGTTGCTGTTCCTCGTGTCTTCACTATTTGAGTCCGAAGAGTCATCAGCCATTGAGCATGGTTTGACCAAGTGGGCAGATTCAGCTCAAAACAATACTAAATAGTATAAGTCTCAAAAAATTTTGCTTGTTTGTTTGGGTGCAGGAGAGTTTGAAAGAATATTTATACCAGCCTTAGTTGAAATAACTTGGGTTCTTCAATATCTGCCACTCTGTGCTCACTAGAGAACTTACTTAAGAACATAAGAATGACCATACTAGGTCAGATCAGTGGTTCATCTAGCCCAGTATCCTGCCTTTCTAACAATGACAAGTGCCAGGGCTTTCACAGATAATCAAGGGAATAGGACAATTTATTGAATGGTCCATCCCCTGTCATCCAATCCTAGATTCTGGCAGTCAGAGATTTAGGAATACTCGGTGAATGGGGTTGTGTCCCTGACCATTCTGGTGAATAGATGATGAATCTAATGAATTCAGCAATAAGACTGAAATGTGGACTGGAGAGAAAACACTTTCACATGCTTCTCATAATCAACAGCCTATAAAGGGGTGTGCCAGGAAGTGTGCAAGGAACATTTCTTTGCTTGTACAACCCATTCAAGGGCCCAATACATTTGCAGACTCCAAAGCATCACTCCAAATGGGATTTAGAGATTTCATATAAACTTCCTGCCAGTTCACCCTATGTGTTGTTGTGTGATGTCTCATGTGTCTCTCTCTATTAAGATATAAACATCTCAGGGCATGAAAAAGGTCTTAACCTGCGCTTGCAAAGCACTCAATAAATATATGGCATTACATAACTTAGGTTTAATAACCAACAACAATGAACATTGCCACCATTGTATAGCCCCAACCCAGCTCAGGCCCAAAAGCTATTAGCTAAGGAAGTTTTTGGACCATAAACCCTTTATGGTAGTTTCTGGCTGATTGGTATCTGAATTCCATGGCAGGACACACTGGAATCTCTCTCCATGAGTCCAGCAAAACAACAGACTCACTGCCTCAGAAAGGGATCAGTCAGAGAGATTATTCTGATCCTACAGCTTGGATACTAAAAGGGTTATTGGATGCCACAAGTGAGCAGACACAGGGACTATTTAACAGGGACTGAATGTCTTTAAATCACAAATTGTTGTTTGCTTTATTGCATGCACAGGCCAAAAGAAAGCAAATGAGATAGCCAAAAGTAAACAAACTAATAGGAATGTTTTTGGGAAGGGAAAAACAAATGGAAAAAGACTAAAAGACAAATGTAGTGTGCATTTATGTGTCATGTTTATTTTTAAATTAATCTTAACACCTTGAGAATTTTCATAACCATAGAACTTTGCTAAATCACATTAGTAACCCATTACAAATGAGTGAATTTTCTGATTTAGGATACAATTAAACAAAAAAAGAAGCAAGGCATCTGTATCACAAAGCATTCTTTCTTCATTTATTTGGCAAATGTTGGTTTAAAATAATTATTGACACTTCACAAAATACTAGTAAACTTTCTCTTGTGTCTTGATATGAAGCTCCCCCAATAGCATTCTGACCATGATAAAATGAATACTCGCTATGTCACTTTGTAGCATCTTGCATCTTAAATCAATCCTCACAATACTCCTGTGAGGTAGATAAATGGTAGCTGCCATTAGCTTTGTCTACAGTATAGAAATTTTGCAAAGATTTCTTATCATTAGCAGCATTACAACTACTATAGATGGGTTGCCAGCTGCCTCTGACATTTTATACATCACGTTGATTAGATCATCTATGAGCAGCATTATATGAAACAAATACTCCTAGCAGCCAACAGGTCTTCTACACTGGGCTCCCAATTTTGCTAACAGTGGTAGAGCTGAAATGGTGTTAGCAGGGAAGAAAATGTTTGCAAAATTTCCATAATGTACACAAGGCTTAGAGGTTGAGCTGCAAGGAAAATTAACCTTTCACTGCAATACAAAAGCAAGTAAAGGATTTGACTTAGCCAATCTGAGGGAAGAAAGAAGCTCCTGAGTTCAGCTGTGGAAGTATTGAAATAGTAAGGCAAAACATTGCCACAACCACCAAGCTAGCCATCAGAAGCCTACACTGATAACAACATCACCTTGTGCATCTAACTTGGTGTCAATGAGTATGTGTCTCACTCCCTATTTGGTGTTATTTGTGACTTAAAGACTTTTAATCCAAGAACCACGAGCCTGTCTCACATGTGGGAGAAAGGCCATAATTTTTTGTATGCCACTGATAGGGTTGGCAGATTAGAAAATTACAAATGTGGGAAGATTCACTATATGCTTAATTAACAGTGGCTTTAGGTCTGAGGAGATTGCCATCAAACCAGCCTACTAGAAAATGGAATGTACTTACGTATCTCCCGATTTGCGATAATTTACTGGGCATTCCAGAGAGAGACAGCGAAAACTGCCCTGGATGTTAAAGCACGTCTCATTGAATAAGCAGTTATGTGTTTCTGCAACGCACTCATTGATATCTGTCAAGTGGAAAAGATAAAAGGAATGAAAGCACAAGTCCTTCCTGTCATGCAATACAGGAGAGCCACATGGTTTTAGTACTGGCTGAAAAAAAAATCCTACAAGTGAGTATTCCTCTAAGGACTGTGAATAAAAGATGGGTGGGTTTATTGAAAGGATGTTGGAAAATGCATTTTTCAGATTGCAAAACGTGGCAGGGATGTTGGGGTTTTTTTGTATTTTCTATAAGCAAATAGCAGGGTTAATAAACGACAAATTCTTGTTAAAAACCAAAATGTATTTGGCACCCCAATAACCCCTCCCACATACAGACTCAATCTTCTACTGAGTCCATGAGTTGTGTTAGCAGGAATAGCAATAGGAACAGTAACACTGGGGTTAACAGTTGCTTCTAAAGGAACAATCCAACACAGGGGTGCTAGAACAATTTTTATAGTGGGGGTGCTGAGAATCACTGAACCAAACTTAATTTTCTGTATAATGGAAACCACTTCAAGCCAGGGGATGCTGTAGCACCTCCTGCACTCCTAGTTCAAGTGCCTATGATCCAGCAGGCTGATGCTGACCTCAGAGACCAGATAAGAAAGGCTGAAAGAAAACTCTGGCTCCCAGACATAAAAAACAGCTGGCAAGCATGGGGTAAAAGGGAGTCTGCAAGCTGCCTGGGAAGGAGGGGAGTAGGGTTGGTAGGCCTGTGATGATGGAAGCCACAAACATGGGGATAGGCAGAAAAGTTGTTTTGGTTTTTTTAGATTAAAATTTGAAACAAAATTGTCTGCCATTTACCCTTCTTTTTACTCCAGCCCTACATGTGTGTGATGTAAGTGTCCTGATCCACACATTTCTCAGATTATCATTATTACTTCAAACTTATTAATCACAGCGTCTATAAAATGCCAAAAATGTTATACAAGGCAGGGAAGTCGCTAACCCAAAGAGCTCTCAGTTGAAGGCCAGACAGATGGTAGAGGTTAGAAGAAAGAGAAGAACAAATATACAAGTCAGCATGTGCGAAGTTGGTCTTTTAATTTAGAGGAATTTAAATATGGATATGGTGAGGCCTTGCAGATGAAAGTAGTTATGCTACACCAGGAAGAGAGGGGAGCATGTCAAGTGAACTAAATGCTTTGTTTTGTGCATGGGAACAGTATGGTAACTAATTGTATTAGTCTGCAGCACTAAAATCAGTGCCAGCACCAGTCTCTGAAGAAACTATGTACTTTTCTTCCCTGACTGGAATGAATAAGGCAGGGGAAACAGGTGAATGCTCAAACCAACCCATTTCATTTTGTTGCACTAGCTGGGATTTCATTCTCTACTGAATTCAATGAACTGATCTAAAAATTCTGCTGAAAGGATATTCTGTTACTCTAAGATCCCAAAGAATGTAATTGCTATAGGATTCTGTTGAATTATTATAGAACTATTCATTTTGCCCATATTGAATTCTAGTGGACACAGGGGATTTACTAACTTGCAGGTAGGACAGACACATTTATGTTTCCCATCAATTAAAAACGTAATTAGATTTTTCCACAAGCTAACAATTTGGTTAGGCATTCCTAGACAGTTATTGAACATACCTTGGCAATTTCGTGCGTTGGGTGCCAATCTGTAACCAGGAGAGGGACAGGTGCACTGAAAGCTCCCAGGAACATTACTACATCGATAAGAACAGATGTGCCCTCCAGTAGGCAAAGCACATTCATCAATATCTGAAAAAGAAATTCCCACAGATTTTTTTAAACTCCTATGAAGCTTAACCTAGTATGCAACAGCTGCTATTATAGTCTTGGGTTTATGAGTGTTTATAACTTCCCACAAACAGGATTGTGAATAAAATACTAACTAGAACTTTTATACATTTATCAAATATTCTCCAGAATTCTCAACTGATGAAAATGTGTAAATAACTAATTCCACATCTGAAATCAACTTCAGTGTGAACAAAAAGCCTCAAACTAAATTCCAGACAAAAACAAAAAAATTCTCAGTTCTTCAAATCATGCAAGCCATGATATCTCCAGATGCTTATGTGAGAATTCAGATAGCATTTGATTGCCTATGAAAACCAAACAATGAAATATTGTTTTCTATATAATGGTATAATGTAAGATACATGGAGCTACTTCTTTTTGTTATAATGTGTCCCATTGTTGTGGTAAGAACAAGAAAGGAATGCCCATCTCCCAACTTAAGAGACAGAATCCTTCTTACCTTCACACGTGATTCCATCTATATCACTAAGTTGATAGCCCCGACGACAATAACATTGATAGGAACCATACACATTGGCACATTCTTGGCTACACGGGTTGCTCTCACATTCATTTATGTCTGAAACACAAACATTTATATTTAACACTGTAGATGTCTGCCTCTGTGGCTCCTAGCCCTGCAGGATTGGGACATAAATTTCAAAAAGCATTCATGTTGGCTAATCAAAAGTCTTTATTAAATAACGGTCACAAAAACGTATGTCACTGAGCAAGCTGGCAATCAGGAGCAGGAGGAAGCTACATCCTCTCTGTACTGCCTGTGGTGTGGCTTTGCCATGGGAGGCACACTGCAATGTACTACTATCTTCTAGGAAGTTGCTGCCCATCGTCATGGCAATATGCCAACATTGGTTGTGTGATCAGCAGCAAGAATCAGACCTACAACTTGTGGATCTAAAAACATGAGCTTTTCCTGCCTGAGCTATAAAGCCCAGCTCTATAAGAAGGAAAGTGAGTAGGCTCAAGCCTCTACGTGATCCAGTCATTGCTCCTGCCACACCGTGGAAGTGTGGATTACACCAATATACTTTAATCACAATACTTGTATTTCACCTTGAAAATGACTACCAGGGATCAATTTTTTATGCCAGTTTAATTTAGTCTATGACAAAACAAAGGAATCAGCCAAACAGGAATAGTAAATAGACAGAATATCTTCATCATTTTCTGCTTCTCTCGCTGTATGTCTACTCAGCCTAGATAAATTGAATCCTTACCTTCACATAACCTGCCATCAGAAGACAGTTTAAAGCCCATAGTACAGCTGCAATAATAGGATCCAGGAGTGTTCTCACATTTGTGAGCACAGACACGGCCTGGGTAGCGTCTACATTCATTAATATCTACAATGACAAATATAGATAGAAAGCCATGTACAGAGTAGCTTTAGCACAGCAGTCTAACGTGATCACAAGAGTTTGATTTTCATTCTCCATATCTAAGTTTTATGCTACTGAGTGAATAAATTCTCAGAATGTTAGTCTGGAAACAGAGCTGGTTTTATTTACCATATCCTGCTGCACAACTGAATGTGGTGCACTAAAGAAGTCTGCTTTATGATCTTTTAAAATTTTTTCTGAGGGCAGCGGGTATAATAGGCGGGGGAAGGCATTGCCTTCCCAAACCTCTAGCCTGGCCCCACCCAGACTTTGCCCCCAGAACACCTACTGTAGGTGTACTGCGGGCGGAGTGTTGCTGCTCTCAAGCACCCACGCTCCCCGTGCTCAGGGGCCAGGGAGGCTGGGGGGCCACGCACCGCCCCACCTCCCCATGGTTCTTTGGGCCAGCGAGAGGAGAGCCTCAGCTCCCATGGGGACAGGGCCTTGGCATAAGGAGTAGGGCTGGGGGCTTGCCTTCCCCAGCCCTACCTTCACCCACTGCCCATTATGTTTGCACGTTAGGTGCACATCATAAATATCATAAAAACAATTATTCACACCCTCTCATGATCTTATCTTTTAACATTATTACATTTTAACAATACAAATGCACTTTTCTTCCAAGTGCCACTAGCCCTTTAATACATTTTTGGACTTATACAAATCATGGCATAATCCAATGCATTTTCAGAATAAAGAGTTTGTGATAAACTAATAGTTATATTTTTCATGCAATTTTAAAAACCACACATAAAATGCCACAATACTATGTTTAACAAAAGCTTGCATAGTTGGAGCCAGTAGATGGAACTTACCAACACAAGTTCTACTGATGGGATCAAACTGGTAACCAACTCTGCAATCACAACGGTAACTCCCAGGAGAATTTATACAAACATGGCCATCTCCACATAGCTGGTTAGGTGATGAACACTCATCCACATCTAGGGGGAGGGAAATGAATGTAAGGAGGGTCTTACAGTTAAATCAGAGGATGGGAGATAAAGCAGTAAGGGCTCTACTCCCAGCTCTGTCCCACACGCTATAGTAACTCTCTCTGCCTCCGGTTATCCACCTGTAAAACAAAAATAAAATACTTTCCTGCCTCAGACATGTGAGCCCTCATTCATTAGTGTCTGTAAAGTGTTTGAGAGGGAATGCCCAGTTCCACACAGGCATGATCCAGCTCCCACTGAAAACAAAACCAAGGCTTTTCTTGACATCACTGAGAGCTGAAGCAGGACCTACATGTTCAAATTATTATTACAGAACAAATATCCCTTGGATTCTAAGGATGTTAAGTAGCGAGTAAATGACTAATCGTCTACTCGATACAATTTGTATCAAGTACATGATTAGTCAAGAAGGGGCTGCTGCGGCTCTGCAGTTTAAATGTAGTAGGAGCCAGGCGTGCAGGCGAGCCGCAGTGGGAGTAGGTCCGGGACCCGGCGCAAGCAGGGACTGGACCGCTGCAGTTCTGCCTTTTAAATGTAGTAAGAGCTGGGTGGCTCTTACTACATTTAAAAGGCAGAGCCTGCCTCTGCCTCCCCTGCCCATCCCCACCACACCCACACCCACATACCCACCCCACGGACACTGTACTAGGGGGAACCAGCTTGTAAGCTGGCTCTCCCCAGCACTGGCTCCTGCTCCCCCCCCTTGCTGCCTCTGATAGAGAGGCAGTGAAGTGGGAATGGGGAAATGGAAGTAGTTGATTCAATTACCCGATAAGCCTAGCCTTACTGAGTAGTCAACTATTTGACTACTCTTTTACATTCCTACTGGATTCCATGTTGTTATGAATGGTGTAGGGAACACGGGCCGGATTTGAGTTTAGGCCAGGTTACCTATGTTAGATCAAATGCTAAGCTAAAGCAGCTTTGATTTTAGGTGATAATACACTAGAGTAGGTCATTCACTCACCCTGGGCTTGTTCCCCATGGCCCTATTCCCAAGTCCCTTTTCCCTTGTCACACCTACAATTGTGACAAGGAATGAATGAGGATGAATGAGTCTGACTGATGATGATGAACAATTAAATACATTTAGCAAAATGAGAATGGGCCTTCTAACTGATTAGACAGAAGTCTGATGCCAACTCCTTCCCGCATGTCCTGCTTACAAAGAGGATATCTGCTGGTGGACATGAATGGATTTTGCAAGAAAATGTCTGTTTCAGACTGGAATTTTCTACCATGACCAGTGTTCCCTGTAAACTGTGCAATTGTGGCTATGTCTACACTGTGGGTTTTTTGCAGAAGAGGAAATGCAAATGGAACACTCATTTGCATATCTCGTGCTCTCATTTGCATATCTCCTTGTGATCCTTTTTGAGGAAGAGGTTTTTGTAATAAAAAGCCCTTTGTAGACGGGGCCATTTGTCAGAAAAAAACCCTTTTGCGCAAGAGACTTTAAACCTTGTTTTTTAAGGAATAAGGGCTCTTGTGCAAAAGGGATTTTTTCCAACAAATAGCCCCGTCTACACAGGGCTTTTTATTGCAAAAACCTCTTCCGCAAAAAGGATTGGAAGAAGATATGCAAATGAGAATGCGAGATATGCAAATGAGGGCTCCATTTGCATTTCCTCTTCCTCAAAAAACCCACAGTGTAGACGTAGCCTGAGTGGCTACTCAGGAGAGATTCAACTACCGCCCAGATGATTAGCAGAGTGCCTACAGCTAGGCTTTTTGTTTCTACTGGTGGTGCACATTCATACATGCCTTGATGCACATACAAAATTTATTCCATGAATGGATGGAAAAAATCCACACATGGATGGGAAAGATTAAAGGGAACATTGACCATGAAGACATTCTAAGAAAAGGCAATAGAGTGCTTTTGTATACAATTCAGATACATCTGAATTCTCCAACATTTCATTACAAAAAGAGAGAGTCGCTCACCATTTCACCAGGCAGACCCTAAAAACCCCCACGATCCTATTAGCTGATTAGTATGATATCATTTTGAATTAAAAGCATGTTATTCTAAAACTTCTATGTGCTTGATTTAATAATTATTTCTCCACTTGTGCAAGAGTGTCAGAAGGACGCAGTCATATGGGAAGGGAAATATGCTAAGTAAACAGAGTCTAATCAAGATTGTATATGCAGAGAAACTTAAGGCAGAACACCAAAGTACGGAGCTATTAAGAAATCATTCTCAGAGTTATACTCCCTTAAAACAAAGATTTGAGTGAACTTCTGCTTTTAATTGATATTCTTTCTTAACTCCTCTGTGAAGCATTGAAGAAATTCTTCTGTTAACCTTATACACCGATGTAATTATTTTGACCAGGGATTTCTTGGTGCCAACTGCCAGAAGACACAGATTTCTATGGGGATACTCAGTCAGATATTGACATCACTAAAAGGTGGCATGGGAGGTATCTACCAAAAGTCAGTTGTCCATAGACATAATCATTGCAAAATTTATGTACAGATAATATATTTAAGGAGTTATTTATCTATATAAAACATTATGTTCTTAAGGACTTAGTGTCACCAGAAGGTGGCATACCTTGCAAATATTCCTTTCAGGCAGGAGGAAGCAGACGTTTATCTCCCTGTCTAGTCATTTGTGTATTATATGAGGCCTATTTGCATACTGAGCCACAGGCAAAAGTAGTGATTAAAATTCACAAGATGACACCAACAGAAGAGATGTCCTAATTATGAATAAGAATAAAGAATGGGGCTCATATTCCTTGGAGGGCAAAGAAACACAAGGATCCTTCACCTAGGATGCAAGCTGATAGCATGGCTGTCTCATGAAAAGAGGGTCACAGTCAATCTCACTGTGGTGAGCAGCAAGGATTTTGGACAACCACAATTCTACAAAACACAACGGTATCTTGTTAATTAAGTCTAGCCATTATATGGGTGTAATGATTTTATTTTTTGTGTTACCATTAGTTGCTAACACTTCCACTCACTATTACCTGAATCTCAGAACTTTATTAAATAAGCTTACATTTGATTTCACTGTGAACCTATCTGAGACTATGTCTACAGTACAAAGAAAAGTCAGAAAAAAGATACACAAATTGCAAACTGCAATTTGCATATCTTTTTCTGCTTTTCTTCCGAAAGAGGCTTTTCCGACATTTAGCCCATCTACACGGGGCCAAATATCGGAATAAACCCTCTTTCGGAACATCCCTTCTTCCTCGTAAAACGAGGTTTACAGGGATGGCGACAAAACGCATCCGCTTTTCTGACTTTTTTTTTGGAAAAGCAGACGCGTTCCTTGGGACGCGGCAGAGCTTTTCCGGGATACCTCTGGTATCCCGGAAAAGCTCTGTAGTCTAGACGTACCCTATGCGCTGTGTATCAAGCAGGGTGATCTGGGGTGTAGCTGGTAAGATGCACTGTTCCTCTCGAGCACTGAATATTATGGCTGTCCATAGACCAGAGTCTGAATAGGCCAGGGAGGCACTCAGAAGGCTTAAGATTTGGAATGCACCTATCACTGGCCTATGGAAAAGTAGCTGGGCCTGTAGGACCTAGAGGGGAGGGCTTGTGTTGCCCATGGCCAGCGGAGTTGGGAAGCTGACCTTTGGCAGGTACAGTCAAGGCTTCCTCATCCTTAAGGCAGGTGCTAGCAAGGTGTCCGACAAACCTGGGAAATCAGGTAGTTTGAACCACTGATCAAATGTCAATTGTAACTTTAATCTGACAAATGCACCGTGTTCTATTTGATTGGTTTAGGGAAATTAGAAGTAAAATAATTAGTGATGAATCTGCTTAGATTCATATTAGTTTGTTTATTCTTTTAACAAATCCATAAAAGCTAGATTAGTTCCTCTCTTAAAACGTCAGCGTAGGAAAACAACCTGCTTACACTGAGTAGCCCCAGACCTATATTTTAATTATTTGATTAAAATTCCTATATAATTATGGCAGGTCTCCAAAGAAAAAGCAAAGATGACATTATGTAAGAAGTATAGCACCCTAGATATACTTGGGGGCAGACCCTCAGCTGGTAGAAAATTGTAGTGGAGCTGACAATTTATCATCATTTTCAGATTTTAAGCCTTGTTATGGTGGTTTGCATTGGATATAAGTGCAACACAGGCGTTCTGCTAGTTTTCTGCACTGAAATGAATTTCACCCTCTCCGCACTATTTGGGTACATTAATACAAGTAGCAGAGAATTGCATACTACATGATCATTATCACACATAAACCTCACAGAATACAGAGATTCAGAAATAATTGGAAGGAGAGAGAAAGATTGTTTGCAATTCATCACTTGTAAGAGGGAGGATGAAAAGAGAGTCAAGAATAGGCTTTTGAAGTACCAGTAGTTATGAGAATGGCTTTGGTTGAGTGCAGGGAATGGACAGGTTGAATTAGAAGGCAGATATGTGCACATCTTGTGCTCATTTAACACTTCTACTCCATTTTGATTACTCACCTATGCATCTTGTTCCTTCTTCATTGAGATGATAACCTCGTCCACAGTTCAGTACATTTCTTTGACAGGTATATGAGCCTTCTGTGTTAATGCACATCTGTCCAGCTGGGCATGGCATGTTAATGCTTAAGCACTCATTGATATCTACAATGACATACAAATTCAATTAATGGGACTTCTGCTGCTGCTGGGAGTGCAGTTTGTGGATATGGGGGTGCAGAAGGCAGGGCAGGGCACTAGGGGTGGCAAGTAGAGTATGGGGAGGGGACCCTGGGGCTGGATTACCTTACCTGGCCAGAGCTGGGCTGCTGCACCTAGGCAGCAGCAGCTGGACCAGGGGCTGGACCAGGACCACCACAGCCGGATCGTGGCCTCCCCTCCTACCCATGCTGCAGCAGGAGGGGGGCTGCCACTGCCAGCCCCTTCTGTGGCCAGATGGGGGCCAGACCATGGGTCCTGTCCCAGGATCGAGGCTGGGGGACAGGACGCTGCAGCCAGATGAGGGCTGGGAACTTTTACTCTCACATGTTAGTTTACCAAACTTTATTTTAAATAAAGTGAAATGTTATGCCCAGCACAAAAGGTTTCAACATTGTCTTTATTTATGGCAGGGATGGGGAATCTTTTTAGGGTCAAGGGCCACTGACCCACAAAAAAAATCAGCTGGGGACCACACAACTGAGAAGCAAATAAACAACCCCTCCAAAACCCCCATCTCTCACTGCTGTGGCCCCCAACTGAGGCACCTCACTCCCCTGGCACTCCATGTGGAGGACAGGGAGGATTGAGGTTCAAAGTCTCAGGCCAAATTAACTCTTCTGGGTTCCAGGGGGGATTTTGTGGGGCCCCCCAGGCTCTGGGGTGGGAACAAAAAGTAAGGGGTACAGTGTGCAGGACAGGGCTGTCAGTGAGTGGGATAGGGATGGGAGTGTAGGATCTGGGTGGGAGGTAAGGTGCATGGGAGAGGTGGCAGGAGCAGGCTGGGGGGAGGATGCAGGAGCAGGCTGGAGGTAGGTCTCTGGCCAGGAAGCGGGGGGTGGGGGGGCAGGAGCAGGCTGGCAACAGGGTGTTTGGCCAGGGGGTAGGAGCAGGGTGCAGGTGGGTGTCTGGCCAGGGGAGGGTGCAGGAGCAGGCTGGGAGGGGTGGTGGCAATTATTTGCTCAGGCTCCCCTATCCCAGACTGCTTCCTGCTGCTCCACTGGTCAGATTCTGACCAATGAAGCAGTGGGAAAAGCCTCCAGGCAGCGTGTCTGGGCGCTGCTGTTCCCCCAGCTGGGGGAGGGGGAGCGCACATGTACAGTCATTTGTAGTACCACTTCTTTCCCAATCATGCAGCAAGGCTTGGGGCTTTCTCCACCCCCACAGGAAGCTGGTGCTGGCTCCAATCTTGCGAGGAGCGCGAAGCTTGAGTGCCAGAGTGGGCTCTCCATTGCAGGGGGAGAACATGGGGGGACTGAGCTTGAGCTGCAAGCCATATCTGGCTCCTATGTGAGCCATATTTGGCTCGTGAGCCATAGGCTGTTTACCCCTGAACTAGAGTATAGTACCTCTACTATGATTAAGTGAAGCGTGCGTGTATATGTAATTTGCCAATGTGACTCCAAACACTATCTTGTTACCTGTAATTTTCCACTAATTGTGCGGAGGGCTTAGTTTGAAACAATGGATTTCCCTCCATATTACAGAAGCTAAAAAAGGCGCCTTCATTTTGCCTCATTCCTACTCAAAAGTCTGGATTTGTGAACATTCTAACCAAGGGACTAAGGCTCTTCTAAAGATTTAGAAGCAAGCACAGACTTAACAAGCCAGCAGTTTATTTCATTTGCTACAAGCCTGAAATCAAGAACTTTGCAATGATTGTGTGTATTTGATTTTTTTACCCAATTTTAACTCTCACTTATTTCTTTCTTTTTTTCTTATAAACCTTTAGATACTAAAGTATTGGCAGACGTGCAATTTTTGGGGAAGATCTGAGTTATATATTGACCTGGTCCTTCAGGATTAGAAGAACCCTCTGGTTGATGAAATTGGTTTAAATAACCATTCATCATTAAGTGTAGTGTTCTTGGTCATGATACAAGGACTGGAATACCTAAAGAGGCTGCACTGCTGATTTCTAGTTAGCCAGTGTGGTGAAACAGAAGTCTACTTTTGTTTCTGGATTGGTATATTTTATGGGAGAGCAACAACCAGTGTGGGGGCATGTCTGCTCTATTTTTCAGCTGTTTGTCCTGAATTTGGTACTCTCAGTTATGACCCACTAAGCCATGGTGACAGCTTCATTTTATGAAGTGTAATTTTACACTCAGATAATTTTGTTTTCAGCCTTGTAGTTTTCAAATGTCAGTTTTCAGCAAAGGAAAAGAGGTTGACAGGAAAATGGGAGTTTGATTGCATGCTACAGCATTGGCAAATCCAGTTGCTCAGCAGATTTCATGAGTCCAAAACAGGCTATTTTTCTGAAGGAATTAAAAGTTAAATTGGGGCTTGAAGTACTACTCTCACAAGAAGAGCTGATAGATTTGTAGGACACACCAGGCAAATCTATTTAAAGTCTGTTGAAAGCCAATTATTCTGACATATATAGAATTTTAGTTTGTCAGGTTAGATCCTACATGTCCTAGAATGCAAAATATTAATACCCTTAAACCCAACAGTTTCTATTCTGTCTCTCAAGGTAAACCCCACTTCCATTATAATTGGCTCTAATTATCATGCCAATAGGTTGTTACATTCTTTACCTGAGGCCCAGTCTTAAGGTGAAAAATTCTTACCTGCCTATGAACTATTTATATATAAGAGCTGACTTGGGAAAGCAAGATCAGTTGTATGTAGCTGACCAACACAGCAAAACCAAATGCCATTGTAAAGGATACTCTAATGCTAACATAATACCAAGCATTGGACTTTCAGTTCTAAATAATGTTTTCCAGGTACACTGAAAATAGAACAATAAGTAATGGACTTAATCTGCAGCAAGGGAGGTTTACATTATATACTAGGAAGTTGTCTAACTATAAGGGTAGTTAAGCTCTGAAATAGGTTTCCAAGGGATATTGTGGAATCCTCATTACTGAAAGTTTTTAATAACAAGTTGGACAAACACCTTTCTGTAATGGTCTAATTTTACTTGGTCCTGCCTGAGTGCAGGAAGCTGGACCTGAAGACTTCTCAAGAGCTCTTCAAGCCCTATATTTCTATGATTGTATGATTATTTAAAATAATTTGAAAAAAGGGAGAAAAAGTATGTAAAAATCATTAATATTTTTACAAATTCTGTATAAAGGACTCCCGAGCTTTTGAATATTTTACCTTAAGTAACTGAGTGTCTACATCCTGTTGACTTTCAATGAGATTTAGGTTTCTATTGCCTAAGTTTCTTTTGAAAAATCAGACTTAAAATCCTAAATCACTTATGATCAAATCCAACTTTTTAAGGGGAGCAGGGAGAGAATAATAAACATGAACATCAGCATTAGAATTCACATGGGAGGCTCCAATCTGACCCCATGCACTAATACATTGGCCTACACACACCTTTTAAGAAGTCATTTAAGTGACAATATGTCTTACCAATACAGTTGCCTAGTGCATCTTGTATAAACCCACTTGTGCACCGTAGCTTGGGTCGGCAACGGAAAGATCCCGGAGTATTCTGACAGATAAAATCGGGGGAGGCAGTTATGAGTACCAGTCGCACATTCGTCAATATCTGGTACATCACAAAAAAAAAAATAGTTAGCAAGAGTTTTACACAAGATTTTTATAACACTTTAGACAGAAGACAGAGTTAGAAAATATAGGCCCAATTCACGCTGGCTATAACATCAGTCATCATTTCAATATAATTACACTAGAAATGAATTTGGCCCATTATCTTTACAGTAATCTGACAGAAATAGGAAGCAGGTTACTTATCTTTATTATATTATTAAATTAAACAACTAAATGATTTGCAATTTTCAGTGTCCGCAGCAGTATTTTCTAAGGCCTTCATTCAACACAGCACTTAAGCACATGCTCAAATCCCAATGAAGTCAATGAGAGCTAAGCATTTGACTAAGTGTTTTGCTGAATAAAGGCCTAAATCCTGAAGTCCTTAATTGTATTCAGTTTCAGGTAAACTCATCAGCCTTCATTCTCATTTTAGACTAAGACCTGTCTACATCAATATGGCTTAACATGAAATGAAGTGTAATTTATGCTCATTTGGGCCCCTTTCCACTGTCAGGGTACAGCTAAACTGCGAGAATCTACCGGAAAAAGATATGCAAAATGTGCTCCGTATTTTCGTATCTTTTTCCGATACTTTTGTCAGAAGAGGCTTTTCCAAAATTTGGCCCGTCTAGACTGGCCAAAGGAACGAGGAATACAGGGGCTTCTGAAAGAGCGTGTTCATTCTTCCGCAAAAAAAAGTGGAAGAGCAAATGCGCTCCCTGGACATGGCGGATACCTCCGGTATCCCCAACCCCCCCATAGTCTAACAGTACCCTCAGACTGGTGTAGAAGAGTCTGAGTGTAAATGGAAAGTTAGGTAATTGATTCTGAAAAGATCTTCGCCTATGTGAAAACAGAGTGAACACTTCAAGTTTCAGCCTTATATTTTTCATAGGATAAAAATTATTTGGACTAATAAAAAACTAGATATATTCTACCAAATGTTTGTGGGAATGCAGCTTAATTGGAAAAAAAAAAAAAAAAAAAAAAAAAAAAAAGGAATTTCAATCACATGAACACTGGAAGTGTTTTCTGTAGGCCTAATGACCCTTATACAAAGCCTTTTAGCATTTCATAGGGAGAAAATGGATAGCTCCATATTTGGTGGACCTGTGTTATAAGGCTAAAGTTTTTTTATTTGATTTTAAATAATAGTTAAAAATAAGTAAAGGTTATCGTGCTTTGTTAATTGTTGTAAAACTTTATATTTTTTATCAACATCATATATGAACATTCCATACAAGTATTAACAAATCTTATTCATAACACTTATGTGTTACCTTTAAAAGACCCAATTGTGTTTGGGCAACTTCTTATCTTTATCTGTGTAGTTATTTTGTTTAAACTTTAAAAAATGGTAACCAGAAATTATAAAATCCATTTCATCCTGATGTAAGGTGTCTGTCATTTTTTCCATTGAAAAGGACTTCATATTTCCCCATGCCATTAACATTGAAAGATCTGTCCTTTTAAAAAAATTAGCTATCATGCATCTGGCCTCTAGGTATTTTCCTTGTGGGAATACATAATTCTTTAAAAACTGTCAAAGCAATATTAGAAATTTCTGGCCCGATTGTTAATATAATTCCTAGATGATAATTTGGACATTCCTACAGGTTGGACCTCCCTTATCCGGCACCCCCGGGACTTAGCTGTCCCGAACCAGGGAATTTGCTGAACCAGGAGAGGTCAGTGCTCCCCTGTTGGCTGCAGAGGCTACCCAGCTGCTGCCAGCCCCACTGTTACTGGGGTTTCCACGGCCAGGATCACCCTGCCACACTGCACTGCTGCTAGGGCCAGCCCTGCTGCCACTGGGAACTCCCCAGGGTTTCCCAGCTAGGGCTGCCCACCTCTGCCAGCCCTGCTTCAGCCATGGATTCCATGGTCAGGGCTGCCCAGTCCAGTCCTGCTGCCATAAGGGGTATCCTGGGGTTCCTAGCCGGTTGGCCCTGCTGCTGCGGGGGTGGAGGTGGGAAGACAGTGGTGGGGAGGCAGGGCCACGCCACCTACCACCAGAAGCCCTGCTGCAGCTGGGGTTTCCCAGTTGGTGCCAGGATTCCCTGGACGCCTGGCCCAGCTGACGCCAGGGGTTCTTTGGCCAGGGTGGGAGCTCCCTTGGCCGCTGCCTAGTCCAGCTGCTGCTGGCCTAGCCGGGTCTCCCCAGTCCCATATTCTCTCAGCTGGCTCCCGTTCCCACCTCTGGGGCTCCTTAGTCCAGCAACATCTGTGGCCCTGCTGGACCATGGATTTTGCTGGACCAGAGAGAGTCCTGGATTTGGGAGGGTCAACCTACAGTAACAATTTCCAAAGCTCTGTAAATAGGTAAGCACTCACTGAAGGCTGCACTCCCCTTATTCCTGTAAGATTATTACTGCTTACAGGTAGAATGTTCATTGGCGTAAAACTTCTTTCTCTGAAGTTAAAGGGGACTTTTACTTTTGACTTCAAAGGGAACCAAGTTAGGTCAACTGAGCACTTAACCCCGCCTCCGTCCCCAAACATTACATTTCTTAAAAAGTTAAATTGTATCACCTCCTACCTATCAATCCCCATTCCCTACTACAAAATATTACCCAAAATATAGGCCCAAGTAGCTGGCTTACATACTTCAGGGAAGTGAAAATACTTTGCCCCCCGCCTCCTGCAAAAAACAAACAAGCCCCATATTGAAGACCATTCTCAGCTGCAGAGAGATGGACTGTTTTCCAGAGGAAGCCAACTCAAACTGTGTTTGCAGCTCATTTACATTACCGCAAAGAAAGCACTTCAGGCTGAAGATAAGGTTACACACCCTGTGCAATAACTAAGATTCTTTAAGATATGTCTCCCTGTGGGTGCTTCGATTTAGGTATTCATGTGCCCCTGAGCCCATACTCAGAGACTTCTGGTAGCAGTGCCTCATTGGGTTACACATTTGTGGTCCCCATCTCATGTTTTTTCAGGCAGTAAACTGATGCCATGCTACCAACCCCCACTCAGTGCCTTCTCTGCTCCAGAGACAGTAAAAAATTTCAAAGTAGAGAAGTAGAGGGGAAGAGGGAGCATAGTGGAGCACCCGCAGGGACACACATCTTGAAGAACTTCAGTTACTGTACAAGGCCAGTAACCTTCCCTTCTTTGAGTGCTGTCCCTGTGGGTGCTCCACTTCAAGCGACTTCAGAACAGTGCCCACCAGTGGAGGGAGAGGGCCTTGGAGTTGAAGTTGTGACAGATGACAGTTAGGGTTGCCAGATGGTTTCAGCAAAACTACCGGACACACTTGACATTACATCACAATCTACATTACATCTTATTTAGAAAATACAGGACATCTATATTTTCTCAATTTGTTTCCCAAACAGAAAGCTCAAATACTGGACTGTCCGGTTCAAAACCGGACACCTGGCAACCCTAATAACAGTACAGAGAGTCCAAATGAGGTATCAGATGTTTCCTATAGCTGTGATGCGTAGTGCCATGTAAAGATATAGACTGAGGCCCAGGTAGCAGCTCTACAAATGTCTGATGTGTACATTGTTCAGGAAAGCCATGGAGGCCAATAGGGCTCTGGTTGAATGTATGTGATTTCCCTTGGGTGGGGTTAGAGGTCACACTGATGATAGCATACTTTTATGCAACTGGAGATCCACTTGGCGAGTTTTTGTTGAAATATGACACTCCCTTTGGAACATTTGGTTATGGATGTGAACAGTCTGGGTGATTTATGAAATGGCCATGTTCTTTCTATGTAAAAGGCTAATGACCTCTGTACATCGAGAGTATGAAGCACAGACTGCATTCTATCTATGTATGGTTTGGGGTAGAATGTTGGTAGGTAAATAGGTTGATTAAAGTGGAAAATAGAGACAACTTGCAGTAAAAACTTGGGATGTGGTCTCAGGGGTACTTTATCTTTAAAAAAGGCTGAGTATGGGGCATCGGCCATGAGGGCCCTCAGTTCTCCTACACATCTGGCAGATTTAATTCCCACAAGGAAAGCCACTTCCATGGAAAGGTGTAGTAGGGAGCATGTCACCATGGGTTCAAATTGGGAACAGGTAATGGCCCAAAGGACCAGGCTGAGGTCCTATAGGGTAGTAGGCTCACATAGTTCTGGGTAGACATTGTTGAGTCATCTGAGGAAATGTTTTGTTAGTGGGTGAGCAAAGACAGGATGTTGATTTACCGTGGGTTGAAAGGCTGTGATGGCAAATAAGTAAACTTTTATTGATTTCATGGAGAAGCCTGACCTTTCAAGTTCTAATAGATAATCTAATATTGAGGGTAATGAGACTCAGATGGATGCCATCTGTTTTTGTTGACACCGGGTTTCAAATCACTGCCACTTGAGTATATATGTGTGGTGGATATTTGCTCTACAACTATTTAATAATAAGTTTTGAACCTCTTCTAAGTGCATCAGCCACAGGGACAGCACTCAAAGAAGTGATAGACACTCATATTAGACTATAAAACACATATGGTATAGAATTACAACTTACATATGTATTTCCATATAAACAACAAGATGCAATAATTTATCTAGCATTTTGGGCATCATAGATGTTGGTAAACATCAACCTCATATGTACCCAATTCACAGCCTGGATCATACCTTTGCAATGGTTGTCTTCAGTGAGTTCATAACCAGTTCCACAGCTTGTTTCACGTTGACAACGGAAGGATCCTACTGTATTGATACAAGTTTGTCCAAGCCCACAATTGTGTGTCCCAGTGATGCACTCATTAATATCTGAAGTAACCAAAATGGACAGAGAATATGAACAGTTAGCACAAAAGATCTGAAATTTTTGAGGCAAGAAACAATCACGGGTCAGCTTTGGGGGTTACAGAAAGTTTGAAAACCCACATGTGGGGGGCACTGTGGATTCCATCCCACAAAAAGTAAGTGCTCTTATCTGCTCTCAATTTTTAGCCATACACTGTGTTTTCAACTATCAGGATATAATATCTCATGTCTAGGATGTACTATATTTTATATGTTTCAGAGGAGTAGCCGTGTTCGTCTGTACTTGAAAAAACTTAAAAAACTAATAGTCCTGAAGCACCTTAGAGACTTATTATCAACCGTCTACTACCTATCGTGGAAAATGACCCTTCACTCTCACAGGCCTTGGGAGACAGGCCAATCCTCACCTACAGACAACCCCCTAACCGCAAACAAATACTTTCCAGCAACCACGCAACAAACCTCCATTATACTCATCCAGGAACCCACTCTCACATTCAACTCTGGTGCCAGCTCTGTCCACACATCTATGCAAGCGACATCATCACAGGACCTAACCACATAAACCACCACATCAGAGGCTCATTTAACTGCACATCCACCAATGTGATCTGTGCCATCAAATGCCAGCAATGCTCCTCTGCCATGTATATTGGCCAAACTGGACAGTCTCTATGACAAAGGATTAATGGACACAAATCAGATATTCGAAAAGGTAACACACAGAAACCCGTTGGGAAACATTTTAACTTGCCCGGGCACTCATTAATGGATCTCAAAGTTTCCATATTATTACAAGCCAATTTCAAAAACCCATCTTGAAAGAGAAGCTGCAAAACTTAATTTCATTTACAAGTTTGATACCTATAAGAATATAAGAACATACGAAGGCCATACTGGGTCAGACCAAAGGTCCATCCAGCCCAGTACCTTGTCTGCTGACAGTGGCCAATGCCAGGTGTCCCAGAAGGAGTGAATCGAACAGGTAATGATCAAGCGATCTCTCTCCTGCCATCCATCTCCACCCTCTGACAAACAGAGGCTAGGGACACCATTCCTTACCCATACTGGCTAATAGCCATTTATGGACTTAACCTCCATGCATTTATCTAATTCTCTTTTAAACCCTGTTATAGTCCTAGCCTTCACAACCTCCTTCAGGCAAGGAGTTCCACAGATTGACTATGCACTGTGTGAAGAAGAACTTCCTTTTATTTGTTTTAAACCTGCTGCCCATTAGTTTCATTTGGTGGCCCCTAGTTCTTATATTATGGGAACAAGTAAATACCTTTTCCTTATTCACTTTCTCCACACCGCTCATGATTTTATATACCTCTATCATATCCCCACTTAGTCTCCTCTTTTCCAAGCTGAAAAGTCCCAGTCTCTTTAATCTCTCCTCATATGGGATCCGTTCCAAACCCCTAATCATTTTAGTTGCCCTTCTCTGAACCTTTTCTAATGCCAGTATATCTTTTTTGAGATGAGGAGACCACATCTGTACACAGTATTCAAGATGTGGGCGTACCATGGATTTATATAAGGGCAATAAGATATTCTCCGTCTTATTCTCTATCCCTTTTTTAATAATTCCTAACATCCTGTTTGCTTTTTTGACTGCCGCTGCACACTGCGTGGACATCTTCAGAGAACTATCCACGATGACTCCAAGATCTCTTTCCTGATTAGCTATAGCTAAATTAGTCCCCATCATATTATATGTATAGTTGGGGTTATTTTTTCCAATGTGCATTACTTTACATTTATCCACATTACATTTCATTTGCCATTTTGTTGCCCAGTTACTTAGTTTGGTGAGATCTTTCTGAAGTTATTCACAGCCTGCTTTGGTCTTAACTACCTTGAGCAGTTTAGTATCATCTGCAAACTTTGCCACCTCACTGTTTACTCCTTTCTCCAGATCATTTATGAATAAGTTGAATAGGATTGGTCCTAGGACGGACCCTTGGGGAACACCACTAGTTACCCCTCTCCATTCTGAAAATTTACCATTTATTCCTACCCTTTGTTTCCTGTCTTTTAACCAGTTCTCAGTCCATGAAAGGATCTTCCCTCTTATCCCATGACAACTTAATTTATGTAAGAGCCTTTGGTGAAGGACCTTGTCAAAGGCTTTCTGGAAATCTAAGTACACTATATCTACTGGATCCCCCTTGTCCACATGTTTGTTGACCCCTTCAAAGAACTCTAAGAGATTAGTAAGACATGATTTCCCTTTACATAAACCATGTTGATTTTCCCCCAACAAATTATGTTCTTCTATGTGTCTGACAATTCTCCGGCTATGTCTACACTGGCGGGTTCTTGCGCAAGAACTGCCATTCTTGCGCAAGAATCCGCAGACCGTCCACACTGCCCGCCCACTCTTGCGCAAGAAGATTTACAGTACGGCGTGGTAAGAGAGGGCTTCTTGCGCAAGAGCTATGCTCTTTTCTAACAGGTATAAGCTGTCTTGCGCAGAAGCTCTTGTGCAAGAGGGCAGTGTGGACAATTAGCAGGGGTTTCTTGCACAAGAAAGCCCTATAGCTAAAACAGCCATAAGCGCTTTCTTGCGCAAGAGAGCATCCACACTGCCATGGATGCCCTTGTGCAAAAGCACATCTCGCACATGGCAGTGTGGACGTTTTCTTGTGCAAGACTTCTTGCACAAAAACCCTTGCGCAAGATATTCTTGCGCAAGAAGCTGCCAGTGTAGACATAGCCTCTGTGTCTGACAATTTTATTCTTTACTATTGTTACAACTAATTTGCCCAGTACTGACGTTAGGCTTACCAGTCTGTAATTGCCGGGATCGCCTCTAGAGCCCTTTTTAAATATTGGCGTTACATTAGCTATCTTCCAGTTATTGTGTACAGAAGCTGATTTAAAGTATAGGTTACAAACCAGAGTTAATAGTTCCGCAATTTCACATTTGAGTTCTTTCAGAACTCTTGGGGGAATACCATCTGGTCCCGGTGACTTGTTACTGTTAAGTTTATCAATTAATTCCAAAACCTCCTCTAAAGACCCTTCAATCTGTGACAAGTCCTCAGATTTGTCACCTACAAAGGATGGGTCAGGTTTGGGAATGTCCCTAACATCCTTAGCCATGAAGACTGAAGCAAAGAATTCATTTAATTCTCTATAATAGAGGTTTAAACAGACATTAACTGGATTACCCACTACATTCCACTTCCTAATTACATAAAAAGTCAAACACCAGGTACTTAAGAGTACTTAGAACCCTCTCTATCAGCTTCTTTAGCACGGACTCTCTAATTAACTATTCTTTTCCCATTTTTTCTCTTTTCCCTTCCCTTCCCATCCAGTCTCTTTCTCTGCTATTTATTTGGAATCTGGACCCCTTAAACTCCATTCATCCGAAGAAGTGCGTTGTGCCCATGAAAGCTCATGATGCCATCTACATTTTTGTTAGTCTCTAAGGTGCTGCAGGACTATTCATTGTTTTTCAAGATTTTATATTTTATATGAATATTCATTTACGATGATAAAAGAAAAGGCTAGCTTTAATTGCTATCTTCACTACCAAGCAGAGATGTGAAAGTATAACCATGTCTCATTGGTTAACCTTCACGGTTACATGCAGGCTCCTGGTATGTGCAAGGAGATAGCTTAAAGGTTGGCTCCCCGTATGCCCTGGCTCCTGGGGAGTCGCCTGCCTCCTCACCATGCTGCTGCAGGTGGGACAGGTGGGAGCCGGTGCAGCCAACTCTGCATACACCCTGGCTCCTGGGGAGTCACCTGCCTGTCCTGCATGTAACTGAGTAACCACTGAAATTTTCAGCAGTTACATGTTTACTTAATTCAATGCATTTTAACATCTCTGCTACCAAAACCAAACTTGAGGCCTCTCCTGTGTCCTATCCATCTGCAAACTCTCCATCTGCCCCACTGAACTGGTCTCTTCCCAGCTCCTTACCTCTATTGTCCCCATGTTCACACCCAACCTAACTCAGTCTTTCTTTGTCCAATGTCTCCTGCCCTCCCAAAATAAGCATGTGCTAGTCTCCATCTTGAAAAAGAAATCCACAAAAGCAAAACACTTCTCCCTTTAAGCAACAAACAGAGGCAAGCATTTCATTTCTGTTACCTTCACAGGTGACACCATCAGACAGAAACTGGTACCCAACAAAGCAGGAACATACAACACTGGAGCCTGTGTCCCTACACTGCTGTGTACAGGGACCGCCTCCTAAAAACAGATGTGATATTTTTAAGAACAAAGTACACAATTTAGTTCATCACCAAAAATTGGGAAGATATCAACTACTTAATCTAGAGGAGTGCCCAGCAACATACAGGATGTTTTCCTAGTATGCTTCAAGAATTTGGGAAATATAGACCAATACTGAAGGAAATGTTCACACTTCAGGAGAAAGAAACTAGCTTTTTAAACATTAACCTTAAAATCAACCAACATCATAAATAATATCCTATTCAGCATTCAGGAAGAAAGCTCAGATACCATTGTGGGTAACTGTTGGCAAAATGTGACATTTTAATATCAACTACTATCTAATAAGAAAGGCTAGAAAGCAATAATAGGCTAAATCAGACATTTGCCTAATGTAGATCCCTCAGGGAAGCCTGAGGGTAAGTTCCATTGCCTCACACATTTGAGCTCATCTTGGGGGGAAAAAACAATAGAAATGATCCTTTAGAGGCTTTCAAACTTGTTTATAGTGTGGCTCTAATAAAGAGTGTCTAATGGACAACTCCCATCTGCAATTGGGCAACCCAATTCTCTTCCCTCTAGTGAATGAGTAAGTTCCATCTGGCTAACTAAAGCAATTGATTACATGGAAAAATAACTCTGGGAAAATATAACATTAACACCTTTTAATGTGATTTATCAGCTTGAGTCAAGGAGGAGAGCCAGCTTTTGCTTTGGCAGGATAATGGAGCCAATGACTTAACATGTGTTTTCTGTTTCTAACACCTATGGAATATAAGAGCCAAACAGGCCCGATGGTAAATTATTGCTTAACCAGCACAATATTAATAGATGCCCTGGACACTGAAAATGGGTAAATTTTCAAAACATTGTGTCCTACAGACACACCTGCATAAACAAACCATTTGGAGGAGTGTGTCTACCATGACATGCTGAAAGCTTATATTGCAATATCAGTCTATTAACTCAAACTTTTTTCTAATCCAAAGTGTGTTACTTTGTTCAGAAATGTTTGTAGAAAATAATAAATCTCTGATGTTTTAAGCTTTCAGATATGTGACGCACATGTGAAAGGAAGTAAATCAAAACAAGCAGATTATCCAAATCAAATGTTCCTTCCAAGAGGCACCACACACTTGGCGCGCACACACAAGTCATTATTTATCTTATTTTCATTTTTCTTTCAATTTTCATGTCAATTATGTAGGTCAAACAAGAATTAGTTACGTCATTCAGATCTAATCATCTCAACCATGCACAAAGATAGAAATAGAATACACATGTTCTTCAAGCTCTAGAAGTGGAATGTCTGATGCCACTGGGCTCATTGTTATAGGTCTGGACACTTTCAAATAAAAGGTCAAATATGTTTGGATTTTCTGAAATTTAATTTCTGTTCTAGATACAAATGAACAGACCGGAACTTTATTCACTACCCATGTCAATCTACATTCCATTAAGATTGGAGGCTGAGACTTCCAAAGGGGCCTAAGGAAGTTTGAAATTCCTCATCAATATTTCTAATTTAGGGTCAGATCCTCAGTGGCTGTAGGTCAGCATAGCTCCAATGAAGTCAATGGACCTGTGCTGATTTAGAGCTGCTGAGGTTCTAGCCCATCATTTTAAAAAACTCTTTTGAAAAGTTTTTTGTTTTTTTCTAACGACAGGCCATACAAAGTAAAGCATCAGCAGATTTAAAGTGATCCATTTCTAAAGGCAAGATTGTCTATTGTCCTACATACCCATTCTTCAAACAAGGAGTGAAGCTGACCCATTAATTCCCTTCATGGGTTACCAATAGCAGCAGCCAGACTATCAGGGTGAGCAGGTAGTTAGAGGTGGGCAGGTAGTTAGAGGTGGGCAATGGACACAGCTGGTGCAAAGGAGAAAATTACTTGCATCTGGTAAGGTGCTGGAATAGATTGCTTCATCCTTACTCTTCCAGAGAACGGAAGCTGGTCTGCTACTGGCATGGGAGTTTGGTGCAGCCAGGGCTGGGGAAGGCAGGTCCTCAGCCCCACCTACAGCCCTGTCCCCTCTGCTGAGGCCCTGCCCCCAATATGGGGAGGGGAGGAAGCGGGGCAGCATGCCGAGTGCAGGGGCACCCTCCCCCCCACCACAGGAAAGGGAAGAGTATGTAAACTCCAGCCTCCCCAGAGCACCCTGTGCACCAGGGAGGGAAGAGGCCGCGTGGCCTGAGCTGGCCTGAACCTCCCCAACCTCCGGAGCACCAGGCAGGGAGGGAGGCACGCATCCCCAGCTTCCCTGGCCTGGAGCAATAGGGAGGGCAGGTGCTGAGGGCAGCAACACTCTGCACCCAAAATAACTACAGCAGGCATTGTGGGGGCAGAGTGTGGGCAGGCCATGCCTGGTGGTTTAGGAAGACTCTGCCTTCCCCTACCTTGATACAGGACGCCCATGGCTACTGAGCAGTACAACTGTGTGTTACCTAACAACAAGATTAGAAGGAAGTCGCAGTTTTAGCTCTAAGGGGGTCAGTGTAAGGTTTTTGTTGGTCTTTTAAAAGAAAGCTATTTTTCCTCAGCCCAGCAGACAAATAGCAAGAGGTTAAAAGTTCTTTTTGCCATGACTAAATTGTAGCCTATATTTTAAATAAAATATGTGTGTGTGTATAAACATTTTTGAGCCTACTACTGAGGGCAGCCATGTTGTTGGAGAAAGAGACAATAATTCTGCCCTTAGCCATGTATGAATAAGTCTCAATGAGCTCACTGGCAGCTCTATAAAACACATTAAAGATCTGTAAAACATGCACTTCCATAAAACTTAGAGGGCTTGTAAAAAATGGACATGTAAGACATTATGCTCCACAACTTTTACAGAAGACCCAAACAGACCATCCACACAACCAAACAACTGTGCCTCACCACTCTTTCCCAGCTTCTTAGCAAATATGAAAATGGGCCTTGAAATTTGCTGAGATTATGAGTCTCAGAAGAGGACTGAGTACTGGTGTAAAGGCTATTGGTAGTAGCACCTTATCCTTCCATAGGGAGGTGTCAACAGTCTTCATCCATAACAGACCCACTATCTTCCTATCTATGTTCATTAGGAATCACAAGCCAAATCACATGTTGTCTGAAACTCCCCAAGGGTTTCCAAATTTGCTCATGCATGTACTACTGAAGGACAGAATATGGCCCAGTGTAACAACTTGATTCCATAAGGGGCTGATGCTTTTCCTGCAAAGCCCTGAAAGCCCTCAATTGCCCCTGATGTTAAAAGCAGTTGACATGTCTGTGACACTTTGTACCTCAAAGCAGCATCCTGGATTGCATGTACTACCATTGTATGTGAAGTAATGAAGCACTGCTATATGTGTTACTGAAATATGTTGTAAGGTTGGGAAACGCTCACAGCCAGCCTTTCAACTGCAAACAAGAAGAGCCCAGACAGTGATAATGGCCAGTGAAGAAGAATCAGCTATCTCAGAGACTACCCAGAGAAGGGCATGTATATCATGGGGACATATCACAACAATGATCTTCCCAGCAGCTAGAAGAAAGTATAAATCAGGGATGGGGAACCTCAGGCCTGGGGGCTGGATGCAGCCCCCGGCTTGCCTGGATCCAGTCCCTGAGGCTCAGGACCCTCCCTCAGCATTGCGGATTCCACGCTGGTGCTCCAGCCCTTCCACTCCCCGCCATCCCACTGTGGGGCTAGAGCAAACAAAATCTATAGCCTGGGCCCCCCGAGGCTCTGGTGTGTGAGGGGAATGCGGGAAGTGTCTTTCTCCTTCTCCATCAGGGGCCACATCAGTGAGGGTTTTTATTTTTCCTTTTTGTTTCTCACTTGTGTGCAGCCCCTGACTGATTTTTCTGTGGGTCAGTGGCCACCGACTCTAAAAAAGTTTCCCACCCCTGGTATAAATTAATGGCTGTGACATCATCACTTGGCCTCTCTTCCCCACCCCATCTCAACACCTGGAAGACCATCCGGAAGATAGAAGAACTGAAGAAGATTGGTCCCAGGCTGGAAAAGGAATCCAGCCTTTGTATTGAGAGACTGTAAGATACTTGTACCATCTATTAAGGTGAGAGACTATTTAATTTGAATTTTGCTTAATCTGTTTAAGTGTAAATTCTCACTCTAAATTATGTTTTATTTCTTAGCTAACTAATTCTGATTTCCATGCTGCTTCTTATAATCGCTTAAACTCTTTCTGTAGTTAATACATCTGTTTTATATTTTGACATTAAATATCGTGTCTTTTGCTGAAGTTCTTGGAATCTCAGCTCAGATTACAAAGCCCAGTTTATGTCTATTCCACACTGAGGGAGAGGCACACTGAGCTTTACACTGGTCAGGTGTCTGCAAAGGAAGACTGTACAGTTCTGGCATGCAAGACTGGAGAGCCGCGGGAAGAACTGGCTGAAACCTCTCAATTGATGGTTCATGAGTGGCTGCAAGATCATTCATGTCATTGAACTGGGTATGTCCCTGCCTGTGGATGGCTGTGTAGTGCAGTGCCTATCAGAGGCTTGTAGCTTGATATTAGCATCACAGTGAGAGGGACTGGCTGGCGGGTTTGGACAGCTCAGTAGCCCCACAGTACAAGTTGCATCACAGGAGCCTGTCAGAATGCCTTAAAAAAAGACTTATGTTTATTGGTCCCTAAGGGACTACAAGTAAGTTCTCACCTTAATCAGACATTGGCTTAACATATCCAAAAGAACCTCATATTTTGCAAGATTTTCCTTCCGATAATCAAAGTAGCATTAAGGGAGGGTAGAAAAAGCCTACCACTTCAGAGAGAATTCCCATGCCATTTGTATTTGCATATTACTGGGCTAAGCAAAATGGTTTGGGTGAACCTTGGATTTAAGTTTGCCTAGTTGTTCGTATTTGCTGAAACAATCAAAACAAAAGTCCGTACATGGGAACAGTCAGTTAACTCACCTCTGCAGCGGTCATGAAGGTAAGGATCCTCTTGGTCTACTTCCTCATCTAAAATTTTAACTAATAAGAAGGTGAAATAGACATTAGAGAGAAAAGCAGTTTTCCTGACACAATAAAATGCTGTCTATCTAGGAAAAGATTTGGAGCAGGTATTTGTGGATACTTACACAAAAAGATAATACTGAAGAGTTACTTATTCATTTTATGAAACAGAAAATAGTTTTTATTTGACACTTAATTCAAACGCATATGCACACGGAGTCCACTTGCCAAATGAATGATAGATAATAAGATACCTAGTATAATTGCCCATTACACATGAACCAAGATTTTCAAATTTGAAATGTTCCTAACATTAGGCTGCTATGTTCAAGTTTAACCTGATTTTCATCAAATGTGCTAAGCACTCTCATCTTCCATTGACTTCAATTGCAGCTGAGTGCACTTAGCAGTTATGATGGAAGTTAAGCTAATTGTATTTATTCATTTAGATTTTAATCTAAAATGCAACTTCACATTTAAAGGTGCCCAGTCAAACCTCTAGCTGTCCTTGGTGTCCATTTGAAAACAGCACAAGAAGAGTTTCAACACAAATCATTCAAAAGAAAACACATACATCACCTTCCCTGCATCCTACTATGACTTGAATTTGTGCTCTGATGTATCAGCTGAATTTAGCGCGGGTATAATATACCTTGCTCTTTGTTAGGAATGTCGCTAATTGACCCTTCAGTGGCTTCTTGACCCTTGACACAGCAAGCTCTGAACACCTGCCCACACTGGTATCCTATCAGCTGGCTCTGCTCACAGCTCTGTCCTTGAACTTGGGCCATCTTTCCCAGCAAGCAACAGTAACAGCATTTCTGTCAAAACAAAAAACTGACAGTAAGAGAAATCCCTAGCCCTAGCAATGAGATTTTTGCCACTGACTTCAATGGGGCTAGGATTTCTGTCCCGTGTTTATAGAAAATGGTCAGCCAAAGTTTTCACACCCTGATGTTCAAAAGCCCTCCTGTGTTTCATTAGCTAGATCTCACAACATTTGCGTGGGTCTGAATCAGGCCCTCAAAGAGAAGAGATGGAAGCCAAATCCAAGCCCTGGAATCAATCCCCACAGTCTTTCATGGGGTAGGATAGGAAGGCAAGAATGATCCATGTACAAATGTTGTAGTGACTTCCCCTTCCTCAAATGAACTGACCCAAATCTCCAGTTCTGAACAGCACCAAACTGTGAGATTCCTCAAAACCCTAAATCCCATTTTAAGGCTTGAGCTCCACTTCTAATTTAAAACAGATTTTATTTGTCATAGTGAAGATGAAATAAACTATACACTTGCCTGCCCTCCCACCTTACCCCCAAATTCTCACTTTAGAAAAGCACATGGTCTTAAAATTAGCAGACCACAAAGACATGAAAGAAGGCACTATTCCGTATAGACAAACTATGATTTAAAAGGTTCTAAAATAGAAAAAAAAATCCTTATATTGGAACCTAACATTTTAACATAATATTATCACTTGTATATTGGTATCACCCAGATCCAGGTTTCTTAAACTGTGTTCCGTGTCGCACTGGTGGGCCGTGAGGCAGTCAGAGGTGTGCCACAGTGAAGAACAGAGTTCAAAATGCCCCTTAGAGGGGCAAGTGACCTTTTTTTTTCCTGCCCTCAATAACTTCCCCTGATCCCTATTTTTTCTTTTTCCTTTTTCCTCTCAATAACTTTTCCCGGCCTCTTTTTTTTTTTTTTTGCTCTACAAAAAATCCTTGGTGTTCCTCATAAAAAAAAATTATTGTTTGGTGTTCCTCTGTCTTAAAAAGTTTAAGAACACTGACCCAGATACCTCAACTGAGATAGGAGCTCCATTAGGCTAGCCACTGTACAAGTACATTCTTCCTGTCCCACAGAATTTACCTTCTAAATAAACAAGAAACAAAGGCTGAGGGAGGAAACAGAGGCACGGAGCAGTAAAGCGATGCAGTGGGTTAATGGTAAAACTGAGAACAAATTCTCCTAAGTTTTGTCCAATCTCCTAAATGTCCACACATCTCTATATTAACTGTTCAAGAATGTCACTTCTTAAGAGCCCAGTCCTGAAATGAGATCAGGTAGAGCCCAGTCATTCTAGGCATGATGTTCTGCACTAAAAGAACAGAGGCTTTAGAATCCATTGCAGGACAGAACAAAGAAAAATAGGATTAATTCAAAACAAACTGCTATGTTGATTTTGTTTTAGTCTGAGTTGAACAAACATTGCCACATTGCTTAATTTTCTCCCCTGCTGCTAGAATGCGAAGGTGAAATTTGGTTCACTGCAACCAGTGTCTGCCAACTACTGCTGTGAAGTAAAAGGCAGATTAAAATTTTTACTTTAGAAATTACTTTTATAATTGTTTTTCGGCTAAAAGGAAATAGCCTGAACCATTTAAAAATTAAATAAAAACACAGCTGGAACATAAAATAACTACTCATTATGGAAGTTAATGACCTAAATCCCTTGTGTAGTTTCAAGAAGCCATTTCAAACAAAAAACTCAAAACAGTACATTTCTCCCAAACACCTCTGAGATACGTGCCTGCTACCTCCTCTCCTCAACCATGTACATAATTGTACGTGTATTTTTTCCTTTTGTACTGTAATGAAGAATTAATTCCTTTAAAGTCTGGAGCAGCACAAGGATAAAATAAAGAGATCAACTTTTCCTTTTCTCCCTCCCTTTCTTTACCTTTGGAAGAGCAAGATACTCATAAATATCCTACCTTGTGCTTCATCTTTTTATGTCAAATGCCTGAGCCTTATTCTCAACATATCTCATGCATTTCCACCTTCTTTTCTGGGTAACTTTAGATATAAGGAGTTGTTGAAACTTCTGATGAGTCTTGGTATTTGTCATAGATTCACTCTACTTAATACCTTGTACCATAGGTGCTTATCCCCACCACCTGGCACATTTCCAGATCACGCAGCCACGGACCCTGGCAGCAGAACCCAAGCAGGGAGTAGAAGCTGCCTTCCTAGCCAAGCTCTCTCAGGTAGCTGCTGGATTGCAAAGCAGCAACCAGGAGGGGCTGCTGTTAGAAGCAATTTCTATCCAATCCCCACCCAGGCTCCCAGTGGGGAAAGCAGCAGAATGTGCCACAAGTGGGAGAGTGTTCCCCTTGCAGGTAATGTAGGGCAGGATGAGTGTGGTAGTCCTGGGCTGGGCACAGGGGGCAGAGGCCACACTTCACATCTCCTTTAAATTATGCCCCCTTCCCAGTATGGGGAGGCACCACTTTGGTGGGATGCTCTCAGGGTACAAGGCAGTGCAGGGTTGGAGTGGGGCCTGGAAAGGAGCAGGGGTGGAGTATCTCCTAGAAATCAGAAAGCTGCTTCCATGTGCCTTATATTTTCCAGGAGCATATGATTTCAAAAGCATTTAGACCTCTGTCTATATACTGGGTGGATTTCCGGACTTCACATCTGTATGTTAAGGTGCAAATTATATTTAAGATGAAGATTCACAGATTAGTCTTTAAGTTGAGATTTTTTTTAATGACCAAATCTTTTGTTTAAGCTGGTGAATGAATGCAGCTGCCACCATGCCACTTCCCAACATTATTTCCTTATGGATAGCCTCACTTACTTTCATATTACTGCCAAGCCATGTCAACTGACTCACTGCTTATATTCAAAAATTATTTTTGAGTTGTGAGTTGCTGGGGTTCTCGTTAGATTTGTTTCATAATTGATTAATCCCACCTTTCTTGCAATGATGGACAGTCTTTCAGTTTTTATTTGCATGTTGATAGAGCTGTCCCTTAGCAGAGCAATAGTATCACCAAAATCTGTATCTTCTAGTGGACTGTTGCTAACTATGTGATTGATGCCTGTGCTGTATCCATTTACACTTTTTCTCATAAGAAATTAATGGCAATCCAAACAGGAGAGGAAATAGAATGAATCTTTGTTTGACACCAGTGTTTATGTTAAACTATTTCTTATGTCTGTGTTTAACTGTGCATTCTTCAACTTGCCATAAAGCTTTAATGTTACTTTTTTTGTTGGCACACCTTTCCACTTCAAGATTTCCAGAGTGAAATAGGATGGAGGCCGTCAAGTGTTTTCTTAATATATATTAAGTTTATAAATATTTTTTCTCCATTTGATGCACTTTTCAAAGAGCATGTTTAGGATGAAAATCCAGTTGATTCCTGATCTTCCAAAGCAAAATCCAGCTCATCTTCCATTAGTTTTACCTGACCTGCTTCCTTTATTCTACTTAAGATGATACTGCAGGAGATTTACTTTCACCAAAAGAAATGTAATACCTCATCAGTTATTGTAGTTGCTTCAAATCATAGAAATGTAAGACTGGAAGGGTCTCAGTTTAGTTCATCCCCTCACAATGAAACAGGGGATGACCATCTAGGACATCTTAGGTCACCTTCCTTTGGAATTTTGACTTGAATACCATTTTCCCGCTTTTCCAGAGGCTATTCCTGGAACCATGCTTTGCTGAAGAGTTCAGGGATTTTACTGATAGTCTCATCACAAGTTTTCAACACTTCCTCCATGACTCTGTCTTCACTTGCACTTTTTCCCATGTTTCAACTTTTTAAAGCATCTTTCACTTTGGTTTTAATGTTAGATGTTACAATGTCTATTTCTGTGTGTTTAATGTATTTGTCAAAATCAATAGATTCTTGGGACATTGTTATATTTAGCATTCCTTAAAAGTGTTCTCCCCATGACCTTGTTCTGCTATTAGGGTCTTTCCTTCTTTGTTTACCTTAATAGGCCCTGCTGATGTAAACTTGCTAGACAGAATCTTAACAGAAATTTTTACTATTGCCTCTTTTAGCAACCACTTGAATTTCTTTGGTGATGTTATCCATATATTTCCTCTTGGCCTTTTTGCAATTTACAGCATTATCTTTTGTTTTATACAGCACTTTTGCGGCTTCTTTTTATGGTAAGAGTAATGATAGCTTTGGCTTGTTTCCTTTCCTTAGAAGAAAAATTGACATGTATGTATTCTACTTCATGCTTCATCTTTTATGTATACAATTTGACTACATCACAGTAGAATCCCTATTTTACTAACTAATTGGGAACTGAACAATTCATAAAATTGAACATCTCAATATTACATTAGCAGATGCCATGCATAAGTTAAAGTATAGTGCACTGTATCATTCTCTTCTGATCCTTCAAATCACTGCATAGTGATTTCAAATACACTCAAGGCATGATCTTATGATAACAAAAGTGATATTGATGAAGAGAAAGTTATGTGGAGGGTGACCACGCATCCCCTTTTTTAAAGGGACAGTTCCTTATTTAAGCCTTCCTGCAGTTGTCCTGACTTTTTCTTTAAAATGGGCAAATTGACCCATAATTTCTGTCTTCCCTCCATCAGTACTGTGTAGGGATGTTAAATTTCAATTTATCAGCTAATCGAGTAGTCGATGGAATTTCCATCGACTACTCGATTAGTTGATAAGGGGGTGCTCGCTATCTCACTGCACCTCTGCCTTTGAAATGTACAAGAGCAGCCTGCGGCTCTTGTATATTTCAAAGGGAGAGGAACAGCAACTGGGATCCTATGTGAGCAGGGACTGCTTTGGTCTCCGCTCACACAGGTTCCCCGCTGTGCCTCTTCCTTTGAAATGTAGAAGAGCCATGGGTGGCTCTTGTACATTTCAAAAGGAGAGGCACAGCAATCGGGACCCCCGCATGAGCAGGGACTGCTATGGTCTCCACTCACACCGCTTCCCTGCTGCGCCTCTCTCTCCCCTGTCCCCCCACCCTACCCCCACCACAGAGACGGTGCTGGGGGGAACCGGCTTTTAAGCGGGCTCCTCCCAGCACCAGCTCTTGCTCCCCCTGCTTTGGTGCCTCTGATACAGAGGCAGGGGTGGGTGGGGGGTAGCAACTAGTCAAGTAGTGATTTGACTACCCAATAACCCTAGGCTTATCAGGTAGTCGACTAGTTGCTTACATCCCTTGTACTGTGGGTCCTGCTGCTAGCTGGATCCCTGCTTGCCTACCAGCAGTGATTGGGAGAAGTGGTCCAGTGGCCAGTGATGGGGCCGGAGGTGCAAGGCTGGAAACAGGGCAAAGATGCAGTACATGGGCCAGGCCACTCCCCTGGCTGGTCTGTCAGCACAGCCACTGCTGTGTATGGGCTCTTGGCCAACAGGGCTTCGCCTCCTGTCCTGTTTCCAGCTAGTACTGGCTGCACGCTGCGGTGAATGCACCAGGGAGCGACCAATTATGTGTCACCTCTGCTGCCCTCCCATCGGCCCTTTATTTTCTCCTCACTCACTAACCTCTCCCTGCTCTGCACCTTTGCCCTACCACTCCCCCATATCTCTACGGGCGGGGAGCATCCTGCTCTCACCAACAACCTGACAAGCAGGCTCCTTCCTTCTCCCATTGCCTCTGAATGGGCCAGTGCCCTTTGAAAGCCCAAGACCCTCTGACCTAGAGTGCTGGCCAGGAAGAGCCAAGTCCAGCATGTGCCAAATCCCCACACAGAGCTGGCAAGCCTCTCCACGACTTAGCTAAGCCCTGGCATGGGGTGGGGGAAGAGAAGAGAGAAAAAGCAATTTCCAGCCTGTTCCCTCCCCAAACCTGGAGGCTCCACAGCAGCCCCCAAGGCAGGGGCTTAGCACCCTCTTCACACACAAGGGAGCATGACGCTGCTCTACCACTGAAGCACTCTCCTCTGATAAGCCACCTCTCTGCAAAGGTTCACTGAGATGCCTGCAGTCAGGTTTCCTGGGTCCATAGCCAGGGGACAGGAGACGGCTGGGTTATGTCAGAGGCTAGCAGCAGCTTGGAGGTGTTCGCTGCCACAAGAGAAGGGGAGAGAAATGAGCTCTGCAAAGACACAAACCAGATCATCCCTTCCCTGCCTTCCTCCTCCCCTGCAGCTGGGAGCAGCTCCCCTCGCTTCCCTCCCACACAGTGCTGAAAAATTGCTGCTGACCACATTCTGGTTTAAGCCCTGATAGAAATCTGGGGGAGCGGGGTTATGACTCTACATCCCCCCATGTGTTGCCTTGGAGAAGTGGATCTGTTCCGGGGGCCCAGCCAGGCATGGAGAGTGGAGAGCTGGATCAGTTGGTCAAGCCATCTTGTAAGAGAGGTGTATGAAAGTGTGTGTGTCATCTCTCCCTGTGGAGAATGGGGGAGGGAACAGAGGTTTGTGTGCACCTCTCCTCATGTGAGCCCTAAGCCTTAAAGATACAGGTATCCCGTATTGAGCGTTGGGAAATATAGTCACCCTAAAGATATCTTGTGTGTACAGTACAAGACTGGGAGCCTAGAGACCTGGTTCTGCTCCTGGCTCTGCCACATATCTCACTTGTGACTTTGGGCTAGTCATTTATCCTCTCAATTTCTCAGTCCATCTATCCATAAAATGGGGATAACAACTCACAGAGGCACCAAAGAGACTATTTTAATGAGTGTTCATAAATCCCTCTGGGGTCCTCAAGTTCAAGGCACTAAATAAGTATTATCATCAGATAAGTGCCAGTGAAAACGTTCCCATACTATTTTGTCTAAGTGCTTCCATCTATTCAGAAAGGAGCTTGAACACCTGTTAGTTTGAAAGTACAGTTCCGGCTCCTTGTCAGTTCACTTCTTGACCTCTTTGAAGACACTGCATACAGGGGTGCCATCTGTGCCAGACCTCTGTTGTAATATGGAGAACTCCTAGGGACTTGGTGGAGACTCTCTCTTCATGTAATGCAAAGTGCCAAATATAGCAATCTAATTGTAATACTCTCTTTCACTGCCTCTAGGTCATTTGTATGCATGCACACCTGCTACCAATCTGGATCGTACATGCACTAATGACCTATCAGGAGGATGGAGGGCATTGCTATAACCCTGCTTCATATGTGGGCTCAAGACCAGTCCCAGTCTCAGTCCAGGTTTATTCTTTTATAACAAGATTTCAAACAAACGAACAGAACACAGTCCTAAATCAATATTCATCCCCAAGCTTCAGGGCCACCCCTCCCAAGGCCTCTGGCTCTCTAGCCCCTGGCAGCTTCCTAGCCTCTCTCAGCTCTGCTCCCATCTTGGAGCAGCAGCCGAAGGCTTGTTTCCTTGAGTCTCTAGCCCCGCTTGCTGCAGGGACCCACCAAAGGAGTTAGGCCCACTTCAGTGTAGCCTTTGCTGCCTAGGGTTCAGCCTGTCCTAGCAGCTTACTAGCAGTCCTTTATAGGCTCAGGAGTAACCAGTGCTCTTTAACTGGCTGGACAGGGTTCACCTTTTTTGGTCCAAAAGAGCTGAGCTCAGTTGATTCACAAAGACCAGCTATCTTTTGACCAGCGAGGCCAACAGCTACTGCAGGCTCTGGGGCAAAGTGTGAAGGGGGCAGCTCCACATACCCCTGAAGGGGCGAGGCCAATGGCAGAAGGGGCAAGGCCGATGGCAGTCAGCCCTTAGTGCCACCCAGACCAAGGTGTGGCCCCTCCCCCAGCCATCAGAGACACGCGGATCAGCAGCTCCCACGGCAATTCAAAGGAGCCTGGAGCTACCAGCCACTACTGCTGCTACTGCAACTGCAGAGGCAGCTGGGAGCTCCAGGCCCCTTTGAATCTCTGGGCTTCAGGGCAATTACCTTCTTTGCCCTACCTCTGTCAGTGGGCCTGCCTGTGATAGCAACCCAATGAATTTTTAACTATACTTAAATGTTTGTACCCATGCTTTGCTACTATAGATCGTGGAAGTCAAAACAATCTGTAGATCTGCCCTTATTTGCAGAAACTATCAACAGCCCCATCAACACTTCAGGGCAAGAAAATACTGACAACCCATGAGATACTGTTACTGCCTGCAGTAAGACAATCATTCTCCCCTCGCCCCGATCTCTGATTCCACCTCTCTCGGCTGCTGGATCTCACTTCTACCCATCGCCAAGGAGAAAACAACAGAGAAGTGAGCAGTTCAGAGGAAAAGCAGAGGTCCTGGTGTTGAAGGAGCGATGACTGGACCCAGAGCGAGTCCATGCTGTAAAGCAAGCCAGAGTGGGCAAATAGGGTCACCTCCCACTGGTGAAAATCCTCTTTAGAAACAACACTTGTAATCATTAAAGGAGAAGATTCGTTCTGAAGAAAGACATGAACTAGACTGTAAACAGGAAAGCGGCAACTGGGCAAGATAAGCATTTTCATCCTGGGTACAGAATGATGAAGACCCTTAGGGCATGTCTACTCTAGGAAATTATTTTAAAAAAAAAAACAAACTTATTTTGAAGTAATAACTCCCAAAATAACTATTTAGAAATAGTGTGTCCACACTACAGAGAAGTCTCGAAATTAGTCTGAGGCAGGCTCCCTTACTGTGAACGTGCTGCCCCAACTTAGAGACCCAGGAAGCTCTAGGGAGAAATTACTTTAAATGACACTGGGGAGTAGTTATTTCAAAACAGCAGCATTGGAGCGTCCTTACTACCTCTATTTCAAAATAACTCCCTAGTGTAGACCAGGGCTTATTTGTCCTCAGAACTCTGGTGATGCTTCAGTTTAAGAGTAAATCAAACTCATTTTGTCTAGAATAAATGACAACAACAGTTAATAGCAGTGCTGAAATCTCACCTTAGTGAATTTGGCTTCACAAGTGGAGTTATCATCATGTGACTCACATTCTTCATGTTCATTGGCCATGTTAATGCCGATGGAACAGTAGTGTTCCTCCAGCTTATTACTGCAGCACTGCTCCTGGACTATGCTGTCAATTTAAATGAAGAAAGACCAAAAGGGTAAAAAAAGTGTACTTAGAACAAAAGCATATACATCTGTAACTGCTACTAATGATGCACCAATTAGTATTTGTATTGAGTTTTAGTGGGGAAATGTTTATTATTGAACAAACATTTTCATTTTTATTTTTTAAAGTAGCTCAAAGACTTTATAGGTTCAGTCAGAACAAATGTCTAAAAGATACTGACTAAGTAATGTGATCTGCAAAGCTTTTCAATTCTGTTCACGTTTTCAACCCTCAGATTCATGGTCCATGAATGCTTTGTTTACATTTGTCTCAACCCTGTTTATATAATTTCTAAATCAAAATAGTTCCTCCAACTCCTTCCCATGGATAAAATTGAATAAGACAGACAAAATTCTCCCTCTACTGACATTGCTAATATTTGCATGCCAAGCACATCCAAACAGCTTCCTACACATTACTACATTATCTTGAAGAATTCTGTTACATGGTTAAAGCAATTACATTCATGCATCCCAGTACAGAAGGGGAAGAGGGGAAATTTCAGAGACTAGGAACAGATCAGTTTACATCCATTAATTAACACACTCATGAGTTGTTTGTAAGGTTACTATCTCACAGAAGACAAAATTACCAAAGAGGCTAAAGACAAAACAGAGCATTCAAAGAATTTAGAATATAATAATCACTTCTTCAATCTCATTGGAAATGTTCTGTTTTTCATTAACCATAATGTACCAGAACCTTGTTAATTTATAGTTTTGTTGTATATGGCTGAAATTTTACTAGGATCCTAAACCTTAAATGTGGAAATTTTAAGAGTACATGGCTACGGAATTGACTTTCACTAAAGATACATCAGGGTCACATAAGTGTTTTGTCTCTGATTTATGGTGGATTTTATCACTTTTCATTGTCTCATCACCAATTAAACAAATTTGTTTCAGACTTTTAAAAAAAATATATTTTTGTGAGACAGACATTGCCGAAAAAAACCTTAACTCATTAATCAAAATATCAATCAAGAAAAGGATAGCATGTTTAACCCAGAGATCCTTCTTTATCATCATTTTCCTCAAACAAATTTTGCTGAAAATGTAACACGATTTGGGTACTAAATTTAGATTAATTTCAGCAATATTTGGAACAGAAGACAATACTCAATTCGTGATAATCCAACCATCTGAAAAATCCAAAATGTGACAAGATCAAAGCACCTTAATTTTCCCCAACATTAGATTACTAGATCTATGAAGAACCAGAGTTGTGTGGTTTTAGTTAATGTTAGAATTTAACCTGTTTTATGGATTTTCACAGAACAACTTTACAGTGAAAAACATGCAGGTTCATTTACTAATCAGCTATACCCCCAGAATCCTTTCATCTTCTTTATTATCCTGCCCAGAGGGTGCACTCTTAAACCAGCATGGATTTCCTAATCACCTCTGGTGAGCTCTTACTTCCTTTCATTTCATTCCATAAAAGCATTAACATTTAACTCTGGTCTTAAGGACAATTTTTTCATTTGGTGCCAGTCTAGTTTAAACCAGAAAAAAAAAAGCCGTTATTATCTTACTTGTCTTTTTCTTGATTTACTTTAGTGTGTGTTGAAATTATGTTTGTGCTATTCATGTGAAGAATTTTTAAGGTTTATCTTAACATCAATCATTAAGCATAGAAAGAAAATGATTCAGCTCAAAGAAGTGCTTTGAAAAGATAAGCTATAGTCTCAAACCGAATTTTGAAACAAAAACCATGGCTCTGGCTTAAGTCCTACTTTCATCCCTCTTATCAGTTCACAGACTATTGTGTAACATCCACAGTTCACAGACTATTGTGTAGAAAGACTGTGCAGAGCAAGGACCAGTAATAATTTTTATTTAACATATATGCCATTTATAATGTGAATGTCTCAGCAATGAGAGTGTGTAATGAGGTGGATTGGCCTCAGGCTGGCACCGAGGGGCCTAATTCACCCAGGTGGGCCCAGCTAACTCTGCCCCTATCCCCACAGAGGAAGTGTGGTGGCCATATAGGAAGTATAAGAGTAGGGCTTTGCAGCTCAGTTGGACCCAGGCCAGGGAAGGAGCCAGATGTCCTTCCCAGGGTTCCAACAGAGACCACGACTGACTGTGGTGCCTGGTGAAAACTCCCCTTAGATGACCTGGAGAGAAAGCCAGCTGCTGTCCCAGAAGATAAAGATATCCAGAGAGGAAGTGGGGAGTGATCTGCTTGGCATGAAGGAGATGAACCAGGCACCAATGATCACAGAGTAGCCCCATCTGAGACAGGAAGTAGCCCAAAGAATCAAGATATTGACTCAGCTATGTTGCTAAGAAACAAGGCGGAGACCCCCACGCTTCCCTGCTAATCCTGTTACAGGATTACCTGTTGTTTCTAGGGCTCCGAGTTGGGACCTGGTGGAGCAGGGTGGGCCTGGGTCCCTCTACCCTTCTTTCAGGATTGGATGAACCACTTATTGCTTGATTGCTCAGCCTTACGCAGTAGGCCTGAGCTATCGACCACTTACCTGCTTAGCCATCAGGCAGGAGGCCTGAACCACAGAGAGCGTTTGGCTTTAAGCCAAATGAGTGGCTCCACTGATGGTTTTGTCTGCTCTGCACCCCACTCCCACCCACTCTCAGTTGAGGAGACTTGATCAACCACTTGCTCCTTGGCTTGACTGCAAGCCAGGATGTCTGATGGTGCTCACGGCAGATTGCCCCTGGTCCTCCAATGCAGGTATGTTACAGAGAGATACATGCATCTTTGCTCATCTGACAAAAATATATTAGAGATATATCTAACCTAACATAAATCCCAGATCCAAACAGCATCAAACTTCATCAAATTTGATCCAGACCCGAACTTTGTAGCTTGGGATCATCTGCTTTTTTTTTTTTTTAAAGATGTTTTATGAGTGTAAAAGCAAAATCTATGCTCATACAATTTATTATTTAGAGAAAATCTTGATGGCATGGTGGAATATAAATATTTTCTTGGCCTGAGTTTGGGATGGCCACATTACTCACAAGATAGGAAGTGAATTACACCAGTTGCCCCAAATGAGTACTGATAAAATCTTTACAGCACGGCACACTATCATATAATTTGACTATACAACATGTTAATGAAAAACTAGCCAAAGAATTTGTTTTAAACATTTCTTTAAGTCTCTGTTTTAATCCTTTAGGGTCCAAAACCATAAGCCTGAGTTCCCTGCTCAGGGAACAAAGAAAAGTTAAAACATGAAACATCTCCAAAAATGACCCTAAACTTTCTAAACATAAGTGTTATGACTTAAAGTATGACATGTCAGATCCTTCCAATACTATAAAGTTATAAAGTGATATACAAAATAGTTAGGCAACTGATGTGCTATGACCACTACTTATCATGTGGAACACTTTATGCTTCACTGTTCTCTTGTGTTCTTCTGTCTATATCCACCTTTTGTCTCATATTGTAAGCTCTTTGGGGCAGACACGGTCTTTTTGTTCTGCATTTGTACAGCACGTAGCACAATAGGTTCCTGGTCTGTGACTAACATTCCCAGGTGCTATCATAATAGAAATAAATAATAATATTTCCCAATTCTAGCCCCAAAAGGGTATTATATTCTGTTATCTAAAATATTTTTTTTATACACAAACTATTATTCGTCCAGAACTGAATCTCACCTGCAATGACCTTTGGGCAGGAAAGAGGAAGCATTTCTTGGGCAGGCCAATTTGCAAAAATAAATGACTCCCATGTGAAGCTAGTGAACGTTTGGAAAATACTCTGGAGAAAAGCACGATTGTGCCGAGAGAAGGTAGTCAAAAGCCTGCAGACCCAAACTCCAGGCTTATGACCTGTTTGTACCGGCTAGGCTGCTGGCCTTGCTACAAGGGCCAGGAGGATGCAAATGATCACTGGGGAAGTGGCCCAGGGAACTACAGCCAGTAAAGGGGCATAGAGGAGGGCAGGACAAGGCTACCACCAGAGGGTCCTTGGATTGGGATCCAGAGTAGTGGGCAGGCCTGGGTTCCCCCCTTACTTCTTGAATCACACCTTTCCATGAAGACATGGTCGATACCTCAGGGGCACACCACAGTCTGTAAGGGGCTAGATTTTGGGGCCGCAGTTGGCCACAGTGGTGGGTGAAACTCAGAACTGCTGATACTCTCCTGGGAAGAGGGTGTGGCCCATGCAGACTGTGGCTTGCCCCTGAGACAGAGGGACTAGTCTTGGAGGCCACAATGTCAGCAGAGACACAGCACTGGCAACAAACTCCCCAGACAGGGGACAAGAGACTACTGTAGTGGGCACTGCCAGAGGGTAGTGTCCCGAAGAAGATGCCGTGGTCTGGGAGTGACGTGGATTCAGAACACAAGCATGGACTGCATACGGGGAGAGACACCAGCCAGAAGGAGATGCCCTGATGATGACCAGCCTAATTCCCTGGAACTACCAGCAGGAGGTGTCACAGTGGTGAGTCAACTCCGTGACAAGAAGCCATGGGCAGGGCCTTCTCGCCTGGCCACAAGCTGTTGTGGTGAGAGAGGGCTGGGGTTATCCTCTCTCCTCGGGGCAGCCTGCACACTGAACCCCTCAACCCCAGCCCCACCCCAGAATAATGATTCAAATGAAGAAAAAAAATTTATTTGACTTAAGGACCCAAGCAACGCTGGGTAAATCTTCTAGTTTAAAAATACTGAAAATTTGTTAGAAAGCTCAAAAACTCAACAAAAATGTATTGCTTCAGGTTGAACAAAATGTTTTGCTTGAACTTAAATAATTGTTTTTGTTTTGTTTTTGAAATGACCAAAGAGCCACCCAAAAAAGTTATTTGCAGAGTTGCAGTCACTAGGGATGTCTCCATAAAAACGTAAGAACGGCCATACTGGGTCAGATCAAAGCTCTATGTAGCCCAGTATCCTGTCTTCCAACAGTGACTAATGCCAAATTCTGCCTAAGGAATGAACAGAACAGGTAATCATCAAGTGAACTGCACCCGGTCACCCATTCCCAGCAACAAAGTCTTCTTTGGGGTTATGACGATACAGTGAAATGTAGTAACTTGTGGGGGGAATGGTGGCCTTTCTAGTGGCTTCAGGGTGTGCAGGAAACTTGGAATATCCTGAGTACAATTGGGCAGCATAGACCAAACAAATCACCTGCATCCATGGAGACTCAAAAATCTTTCATGAGATTTAATTACACTGCTCTACAGCCAAAATGCTTCTGAAATAAATGTAGTCAAACTTTACTAATTCTGGGTCACTGATAACGAAAATGATGCTTAAAATTGTTGATTGGCTCTAGTTTTCAAGATATGCTATTGGGTCAGTATATACGACCCTTGACTTGGGAATGGCGGAGGATAAGTGAGTTATAAAGGGAAGGGATCTCAATTTAAACCAGAAATGACTAAAATACATCTTTGACTGGATCTATGAATAAATCTATGACTGGGTTTGGACAGTACTTGCTTTTTAGGCAAAACAATGAATGATGCAATCTGAAGCTGAGCTGTTGGGCTCCAGACTACAGCAGTGGAATCTCCTGGCAGGTGATGTTAGGGTTTCCATGTTCCGTGACCGTCAAAAGGATCTTGTCCCATTCTTCTTCATGGAAGGTGATCTTGTAGCCTGCAACAACATCGATGGTGTGGTGGCAGCCCTCAACATCGTTCACGATCCAGATGAGTGGAGACTGTTCATTGATTCATCGAGACGAGTCTTAAAGCTGTTTTGCTGCATAATGGCAATGTTTTGCCATCAATTCCAGTTGGTCATGCAGTCCATATGAAGGAAACCTATGACAACATGAAACAACTTTTGAGGTGCATAAACTATGACCAACATCAGTGGCAGCTTTGTGGCGATTTGAAGGTTGTTGCTCTCTTGCTTGGTCTGCAGACTGGATACACAAAGTACTGCTGTTTTCTCTGCGAATGGGATAGTCGTGCAAGAGATTCCACTACATCAAGATAGATTGGCCACTCCGACAGTCATTGGAGCCTGGGAGGAAAAGTGTTCAGCATCCACCACTTGTTGAATCAAGGAAGATTTTGTTACCACCCTTACACATCAAGCTGGGTCTGATGAAGAACTTTGTCAAGGCCATGGACAAAACACAAGCAGCTTTCAAGTACCTCCGTGGAAAATTTCCAAGGTTAAGTGAAGCTAAGATAAAGGAAGGTGTCTTTGTTGGTCCTCAGATTCGTGAACTTCTTCGAGATGATGCATTTGACCATGCACTGCGTGGCAAGGAAAAGACGGCACGGAAAGCCTTCCAGTTAGTGGCAATAAATTTTCTCGAAACAACAAGGCAGACAACTACAGGTTGTTGGTGGAAAACCTCCTCAAGGCATACAAAAGCCTTGGTTGCAACATGTCACTAAAGATACATTTTTGCACTCTCATCTAGATTTTTTCCACCAAACTGCGGAGCAGTGAGCGACGAGCACGGCCAGGACATTGCAACAATGGAGAAACGCTATCAGGGCAAATGGAGCCCATCAATGCTTGCAGACTATTGCTGGACAGTGACAAGAGATGCTCCATTTAATGAATACAAGAGACAAGCCAAGAAGCGCCGAGTAGACACTGAATAGGACTAAACTATGTACATAATAGTTTTTTGCCTTTAGTTTCATAATAAATTTTATTTATATAACCCTTTTGCTGATTTTTAAAGTGTTACATAAACAGGACAGGTGAAATATTATCATGTAAAGCAACCATAAACACATGAAAAGACCTAGGTTTACAATTTATGATTAAAACTCTACTATCTACACAATATACATAGACGTAAAATGTAAAAACTTAAATATCTTGGAAACAGTAGCCAATCAGTTGTTTTAATTGTCATATTTGAATTCAGCACATCAAAATACATAATAAATAGCACATTTTATCTCTGAAGCAGACGACTTCTAAAAAATTGTAGACCAGTGTTATTCTACAGGTATGGAAATAAGGTATTCAGTCTTGCTGCCCAGGCTAGTTATTGTGGTGCAAGATTGAATACCTTTCTCATTTATCGCTCATGAAATGTACTCATACCCATGAAAAATAATATACTATGGATGGCAAGTCCTCTAATGACCACGGGGGTCTTTTGAAGTTAGATCCCAAAGGGGACTGCATAGACTGGAGATGAACACAGAGATAGTTCCCTGAGACTGGCCCTAGGAAGTGAGATACATAACAGGCTGGTAAACTTTGCATGGAACATCTCATTTTACCTCTAGTAGAAAATGTTGACCTGCTTCAAAACGGTTAAGTTGATTCTACTGCCTTACCTCAATTCTGAGAAAGTGAGATGGGAGCAGGAAAAGAGAGGACCACCTAACGAGTGGACTGAGCACCTAATGCAGGAACTTCAAGAATAGTCCATCTAGGAGGAATTCTGAGCTTGAGCCTTTGTTATGTTATTAGTTATTAATCAAGCCAAATCCCAAGAAGGGGATACATGGAATAGATTGGGAAAGGTACCTGCTCATATACAGATTCTCCAATACTAATAAGTGCTTGCAGCATAGTTTCACTTTGAAAAGTAACTAAACATGGCAGCATGAGTCCATTTTTACATTGTCTCTATGACTTACTTCCTGATCAAATGTACTCACTTTGCAAGGTGTTTTATTCTTGTCTAACTATCTGCTCTGCAAACTCAAGCTGTAAATAGGAAGTCAAGCTGAGTTCCTTCTGGCATGAAAAGAGCTCAGTTGCCAGTAAGTCACATAACTTATGGCCAGCTCTTCCAGTAGTACTCAGCACACATCAGCACCAATGGTGACACATATTTAGGAGCCTAAATAGGAGCTGAGTTCTTATGAAAATCTGGTGCCATTGTGTGGGTCCTGATCCATTCTGAGAATTCCTTTCTGAATTCTATCCCCATTTAGTCTTATGCTAACCCACAGGGCCTGATTCTACTCTCACCTCACACCTGTGCACATCAGGAATAACTGCATTGATGTAAACAGACTTACCCTAGTGTAAATGAGAGGAGAAGCTCCCTGACCAGGGCTGGCCTTACCATGAGGCGAACTGAGGCAGCCGCCTCAGGTGCCAGACTGTGAGGGGGCACCACTAGGACCCAGAGTGTAGTTGTGTCTGCTGCTGGTGCATATGTATTCTCTCTGCTCTAGAGCAGAACAGGAAGAAGGCAGAATTGAGACCTTTCAAAGTTTTGGCCCAAGCGAGGGATGGGGGTGTCATTTGAGTTCCCTGCCTCAGGTGTCAAAATGTTGTGGGCCAGCCCTGTCCCTGACTTCATATTTTGGCCCCAATTACCTCTGTGTAACACCACTATTTATAATAGGGTTGCACAGGTATAAAGAAAAGGAGACCTTGGCCCTTGGCATTTTGCTTGTGAAGTGATATAATAAAATAATCCAACTGTGAGTCTTACAGCTGTATTAGTGATGAAGTATTAACTGGAACAAAAAGTAATATCATTTATTATTGCTGATAAATTATACAGGAAAGGGTGCAGTTTTGACACAGTGACTTTTCATTAGGACAGCACTTCAAAAAGTCAGTGTGTTATTTATTGAGACTGCAGTATACTGAGCCTATTAATTATAATACAGATGCTGAAACCATTTCTGTATACAAACAAGTCAGATATATGTATAGATGAATAGTTTTTATGATTTCCTGTGAAGTTTTAAGGGTACCCCTCTAAAGTTATACTATGTGAAAGGATAAATTACAATTACATGAGAATCCCAGCTCCCATTAATCAAATTATCCTGAAACCATAAATACTCTTGCTTCCAAGTTGTTCAATAAACTTGGTTTCCTGTTTTTCTTGTCTATGTTTTGTCTATAATTCTTTTCAAACTTCAAGTATTTCCTAATTAGGATTTAAGTCCTGTCAATTCTTATGCGTAAGAAAGAGACTGCTTTCTATGCCAACATAAATGAAAAAAGTAAGAAACAACTCACAGACATGACTGCAAAAGACATTCTTTCCATAACAAAGATAAATCCAACACTTCTACAATTACAGAAGGTTAGAGCACTAAGCAATTCAATTGAAATGAGAGAATAGGGCAGAGGGATGTGCTTCAAATGGAGAAATATAAAATCTTCTGAGAAGCTGCCCTTAAAACTACCAAGCATATACTGTAAGATTCACAATTTAAGTGTTACAAATTGGATTGAGGGCAAAAACAGCATAGAAAATATTGGTGCCTGAGAAAATATAATGCCTCTAATATCTACAAGGTTCAATATGAACACCATATCAATGTGGCTTGTTGATCTATGGGCATGATTCTCATGATAGCAGTTTTCAACTATCTAAAAGGGTGTCACAAGGAGGAAGGAAAAAATTGTTCTCCTTGGCCTTTGATGATCGGACAAGAAGCAATGGGCTTAAACTGCAGCAAGGGAGATTTAGCTTGGACATTAGGAAAAACTTCCTAACTGTTAGGGTGGTTAAACACTGGAATGAATTGCCTAGGGAGGTTGTGGAATCTCCATCACTGGGAGGTATTTAAGAGCAGGTTGGATAGACATCTATCAGTGATGATCTTAACGATGCTTGGTTCTGCCGTGAGTGCAGGGGACTGGACTCGATGACCTCTCGAGCTCCCTTCCAGTTCTAGGATTTTACAATTCTAGGATTCTAAATGTTTATAGTATTGTTAGAGTTCAGTTCTTCATTCTTTGGCTCATATAATAGGAAATAGTGCTTCCTTAATTTCAACAGAAGTAGGAGATTTATTAATCCTTATACTTAATGACTATTTTTATACATAAGGAAATATAGCTAAAAGACATTTTTCCTGGGAATTTTAGCTTCTCCAATACTATTATTAATGCTCTCCTACTTAGGCATATAACCAATAGATAACTAAACAGGATATATAGAAATTTCCTTGCTCTTACTATGCTGTAGAAATTGGGTAAAATATGGTTACTGTCCCTGGCTGACTGGTATCCAAGAATTTCTATTGTTATCAGGCCAAATTCTCAACTGGCATGAATCCTACATTGAAGTTTATGAAGCAATACCAATTTACATCAGTTGAGGCCCTTTTAAAAAATATGTTTCACTATTTAAAAGATATTAAATTGCCATAAAACTAAAAGCTTTCTGCTCAGATAAAAGTGAATACATTAATAGGTAATATCCTCCAGCCAACTGTATTAGGACGATAGTGGCCATATTTGCTGTGAGAAAGTGAACAGCCATCTTAAATGGTATCAGCAAACCAGAATGCAGGAATTTGCATACAGTAGTTAGAGATGACAACCATAATGAGATTAACTGTACACATCCATGTTCTCTGATGAGCAGAGTTCATTCCATTTTAGCAAAGTCTTAAAATTTACTTCTTGAATATCAGTACTGCCACAAACATTTTTTCAGTAATACAAAATGTGATTCCAGAACAAGCTGTACACCAAGAAATCTGCAAACCTCCCAATCGCCTGCTAACATATAGAATTTAATTTATCTAGACATTTTCCTCATCTCTCCATCATCAGTGTCTGTGCACCTCACAAACTCTAGCAGATTTATCTCCACAACATTTCATCACAGGTTATCATCTCCATATTACAGATGGGGAATGGAAATGCAGAAAGACTTATATAGCTAGCTAAGATCTGGTACAGTTGGGAACTGAACCAAAAGTTTTCCAGCGTCATGATCCAACATTTTTAAAACAAGACCTCTGCCCTGGTTTGCTTTATCTCTCCTGCTAGAAGTGCTTATTTTTTTTAAACTAAACAAACAAAACAAAACAAAAACAGAAAAAGTTTTCCAGAGAAAAATGAAGGTTGGAGTGAAATGTTACAATTTATCGTTTTTTCTGACAAGAAAATTCAAAACAATTTTTTTAAATTTCAAATTTAAGTGACATCCCCCCCACACCCCACCCCAATTTTTAGGGGCCAAAGAATTTAAGTTTGCCATTTAAAGTTTCTGGATTGCCAATTTTTTTTCCCCTTCCCTTCCCTTTTTATTTTTAATCTCCATACCCTTCCCTGCCCCCCCACACATGATATTTATTTATTTTTAAACCACTGGAAAAAGGGGGCGGTATAATAATATTTCCACTTTTTTGGGATATTTTCCAGATGGAAAAAGTAGGAAGATTATAAAGGAATGTTAGAGAGTAAGTTTTTCAAATATTATTTCAAAGCTAAACAAAATTGAAAATATAGAAAATTTTGTTCGGGTTGAACATTCACCTTGGAAAACAAAACTTTATAGTCAGAAACTTTCATAAGCAATTTTTTATTTTCTAACTAGCTCTGATGCCTGTCTACATCGTTTTCGACAATTCAGATTAAAAAATAACATACCTGCATTCTTTGGAGTCAGAAATAAATGGCAGAGACCTGCAGTGTCTTTTTTGACTTGCCCATTCATTACCACTGTTGCAGCATTTTTCCACTGAGCTTTCTGTAGACATGAAAAAAAAAAAAACAGAATGTTTCATAGGACCTTAACAAATAGTGTTGAGTCTACTAACAACTACTATGAGTTGATAGCCAACTATTTTTTTCCCCTCTGCACACCAGCTAAAGCTCAAACAGAACATGTATGCAGTCGGTAGGGTGCACAAATGAGTGGTTGTGTTTTCATTGTATTTCACGTTTATTATGGTAGTGCCAACCTAGCATGGGGCCCCACTGTGCTCAGTGCTGCACAGACATGAGTTGTAGATGGTTTCTGCCACAAAGAGCTGACATTCTAAGAAGACTAGACAGACATAGTATAGGAGAAGGAGAACATATGTGCAGAATGGACAATGTGATGGTAGCAAACCTCATGTAAGTTCCACGATTATTTGGGGGCAGGGGGAATGAAAGGGGACAGGTGAGAAGAGGCTAAGAGGGGCAGCTGTGGACTGACATTGAGGTGAAGAGAATGTGAGGGAGGAGAAGGGGCCAATTAACAAAGGGCAGAAAAAGTCCAATCAAAGTTGCAGAAAGTTCTCTGAATGTCCAGATATCCAATCAGTCCATTTTGGTTGCTTATGGCCCTACCAAATGGAGTGTTTTGCTGGCTCTTCTCTGCAGCCCATGAGTAAGATAAATTAGTCCTGAGCCCAACAGCTGAATCTAATTAACTTTAAACAGAGCAGACTGTAGATACCCTTATCCTTTAATATGAAGATGTAGGTCAGGAACTGCAACTCCCAGCATGCAAAAATCCATTTTCCACAACAGTCAGTATGGAACACTGGATACTGGAATGATCATCACCCTGAGTTCCACTCTTTAATGTTATAGTTAAGGACAGCCATGAGCTATACTGTAAAGCCCCAAGGAACCATTTGACCATTCCACCTCAACAATATAATGACGATATATATTACTATACATGAATTTTCATAACTTCCTTATTTCCTGGACATCTAAAATATTCTCTGTTTGATTCTTTAAGAGTGTTTACAATCAACTATATATGCAGAACTATCTTCAGGGAAAGCCAGATGCAAATGAATAGAACATTTTGCCCACTTAATAAATGTAAAGTTGATATAAACAGTGAAAGTCAGAGGGAAAGAGACAAAAATAAAAATCAAATCAAGCTAACAGAGATGATTATTTAATTTTAATGTTATTTGTGTAGAATTACCTGATCTAACAAACCTAAATACTGTTAATGAGCTGACAAGGGTTACAGGTCTGTTTCATGTACAAAAGTTCATCACGCAGAAGGTATGTTAAAACTTAGATGAAAACAAGAGTTAGATTTTCTTATTAATTAAGAGTCTAGTCACTGAACAGTTCACTGCACATGGACCAGGCAGAAATATACGCGGGTTTGTGATTATAGGTATTTCTAATTTAAAGTTCCCATTAATGTATCTTTTCATATAGGTTCTGGTTGTTAGATTTTTATATTATAATAAAATACTTTCATTCTTGGATCATGCAGTGATTTACAAAGGAAGCCAACTATCCCCATTTTAAACATGGAGAAACTGCAGTGCAAAAAGATGAAGTGAATTTACCCAAAGTCATACAGCACATAGGTGGCAAAATACTTATCATTGGACCATATTGACTCCCCATATACTTGTCTCCTGGCAGTGGCCATTTCCTTCCCCTCTTATAATGTACCAAGTACATCTGGAGCTATACACAACTAAAAAACAATGAAAGTAATGCTGGTCCAAATAAAGTCAATGACAAAATTCTCACTTATTTCAATTAACTCCATTCATCTGAAGAAGCGGGTTGTGCCCAAGAAAGCTCATGATACCATCTACATTTTTTGTTGGTCTCTACGGTGCTGCAAGACTATTCTTAATTGTTTTTTTAAGCTTTTTCAGTTACAGACTATCACAGCTACCCCTTTGAAACTTCTAATTTTAATAGGTTCAGGATTTCACGCAACTATGTGAAAGACAGATATAGCTAACAATGTTACAAAGAAAATCCAAGTCTGGTAAAGATCTACGTTTCTCTCACAGGCAGAAGTGATAGATAGAGTCTAGTCTCCTAGCTGAGTCTGTGACACCCACGTATATGAAGTTTCGTGCTTTTCTCCCACAAACATACTGTTAGTAAACACTGAATGCTTCTGGCTTAATGAAACGTATTATTATGAATAACTACATTTTATTGCTGCTGTTTGCAATTAATTTGACCCATATTGGAAAATGATCCACTTTTAAAGGTAGTGCAGCTCTGGCCCTAGGTTTTTCAGGGATCAGTAGAAAGTAACATCAGGGTCCTCAGCCCAGTACCACCCAAGAAGAACAACCCTTGCCCTGGACCACTGCATCTCCTTCTGGCAATACCCCTTCTGTAACCAAGTAACTAGAGAACTTAAAACAGGCCCAGCAATCCAATCTAAAATGCAGGCATGTGTCCAGACAGAGGAAATTTGCATTGAGGAGGGAAATCTGCAGTTCAGTCTATGGTTCACACCATCCAAAGAATCTGCCCCAGCCCTCTTGAGAAGAAAAGGAAGTTAAAAAATAAGCAATACAAAAATCCCTACCTTCAGGCCATTCTTCTAAAACATAATGCAACAATAAAATATGGAGAAATATTGTTTGTGGTTTTGCTTTGCAGTTTGCCTTGCAATTGGCATTTACAGAGAAGTCTACTTTTTCAAGATTCCAAAATCTGTTTGCATCTGGATTATCCTCCTGAAGTGAAACTGTGGCCCCAGTGAAGTCCATAATGTCAGTAATTTCAATGAGGTTTCTCTCCAGAGGGCTTTTCCAGCCATACTGCGAGTGAATTTCTTCTTCCCTCTCTATGTTGCTCTGGTATTTTAGACAAAGAAAGATTTACCCAAACAGTGGAAGAAATGGCTTCAAAGGATGTAGACATCTAACTCACTTACTACCTTTCAATTACAAACAAAAGATGGATGCCTCTTGATTTCTCCTTTCTAAACTTTATAGAAATATTATGGATTAACAAGATTTAAGAGATGTTATTATGCAATCATCTACTATCAATCCTGTTCATTTGGATTAAAGCTACCATTCAAAACAGGGATGTGAAAATGTAAATGTGTAACCTTTATGGTTACATGCAGGCCCTCTCCGCCCCTTTCCCTGCACTGCTGCCTCTGTATCCGGGGCGGGGAGGGAGAGGAGGAGGCAGGTGGGAGCTAGTGCTCCTGGGAAGCCATCTTTTAAGTTATCTCCCTGGGTGTACCAGCTCCCGGGGAGCTGCCTGACCCTTCTCCCCCACTGTTGCATCTGATATAGAGGAAGCAACATGGGAGGCAGGTGCTGTTGCATCTGATATAGAGGAAGCAACATGGGAGGCAGGTGGAAGCCGGTGCATGCATGAAGCCAGTTTTTAAGTCAGCCCCCATGCTTACTGGCAACCAGGCAATCTCCTGCTCCCCCACACACTTCTGCCTCTGATACAGGCAGGGAGAGGGGCAGGCAGCTCTGCATAAACATGTAACTGCTGAAATTAAGGAAGACTGAAAATACTATTTAGGCAAGATACTTGTTGAAATGAGGGATAAGGAATGAGTGATTTAATGTTTTGTTACTCTATGGCAAAAAAGGGTTTATCAGACACTGGAGTTTAATTCAAAATGCTTCTCATACTGTTATACTGGATTGACTACAGACTACTCTTAACATAACTGCTCAGATGGATTCCAGGTAAGATTAATTGCTCTTAGTGACAGATAAGTATGCCACTGGTACACATTTTCTCTTATATTCCTTCTTCCCTTCACTCCTAAAGACACAGAATATGACATTTATAGATGCTACCTTGACTTCCTCCCCTCTGCATCACTTAAATTGCTCTCACAAAAGTTTCTAAGCCAATTTTTTCTGGCAAAAAAACTTGCAGTCTATAAACCTCTCTCATTCTCCTTAATCTATTTGCTGCTTTCAGCACTGTTGATCACTGTCTTCCCTTCCTTCAGTTTTCACAGTACCAACCTCCACTGTTTTTGCTGCTGTCTCTGATCACTCTGTCAGAGTTTCCTTTTATCGATCCTTCTCTCCTTCCTTTTCTTGTTCTTAGAGTGGCTGTCAAAAGGTTCTGGCCCTCTCCTCTTTCCTCAATATAGTATCCTTGAGCAACCCTATTCACTTGCATGATTGCAAATATCTCCATGGTGATAAATTTACTTTGTATCTTCTTCTACACATCTACATTTCAGTCTGAGTATCTGACATTTCCTCTTGGATGCTTAATGGACAGCTTACACTTAGCACAGCAAACATAAAACCACTTACTTTTCCTCCTTAAACTTTCCCTGCTTGTCCCAATTTCCATTACTGTCAGGAACACAACCTTAAACTAGGATTAATCTTTGACTCTTTCTTTTAACATATCCAGACCTTTCCCTACTCCTGCAGTTCCATTTCTCCATATCTTAAAGACTTGAACTTTCCATTTGATCCCCACAGCTAAAACTCTTGCTCATGTCCCTGACTTTTTCATTTTGATTTCCAACTTCCTCATGACCTCCTTTCTACCTGCGTTACAGCGCTTTTGGTCCATCCATAGCATGGATGTTAAAACTGTCTTCCTCATCTATGATCTGATCATATCGCCTTCCTCTTTGGATCTCTCCACTAACATCACAGATCCACTGTGTCAAGTTTAAATTTCCTTTTGACCCTTTAACTGCCCCAGTCTAGTTTTCTATTTAAAGCAAAGACACATATTTTCTTTTAGAAACTATTAATATAGATGATGTAGAACAGGTTGATTTTTAACAGAAATGTTTATTAAAAACATATGTGAGCCTAACTTGAAACTTGCAGTTACTGGTTAAAGAAAAAAAAAATCAACCTGTTATCAAATTATGCCTAACATTTGACAAAGTATAAATACATTGCAGTAACTCCCTATGGAATTTTCATCTTGGCATTTCACAACCACGTTTGAGTTCATTTAGACAAGTGAAGCACAAGAGTTTACCATTCTCCTAATTACAATAACATGTCAGATTTGATAAAAATGTGAATAAAAACTGGAAATTCAATTGAAAACTGTTTGGAGATTGCAATCATTTGTAGAGTTATAATGTTTATGAGCTAACCTTTAGGGAATTTGAAAGAGCACCACTTTGCCTACAAATTAAGATAACAGAGCACCGATTTAGGACCTTGTCTACACTGCTCTGCTCTTCAGACTATGGGGGCATGAATAGCACTGTACACCGAAGTGCCACATTGTAGCTCCCCCATGTGGATGCTGCGATTGTGAACTAACAGGTTCCTAGTTTGCAGAGGACAAATTAATATTGTCCTCTGCAAACAAGATGCTGTTAATTGGTTGTAGGAATCCTTTCGTTCACTTCCACAGTAACCACATGAGGGAGTTATAGTGCAGCGTTTTGGTGCACACTGCTATCCACGCCCTATAGTCTGAAGAGTGCAGCGGTGTAGACATAGCCCTTGTCAGTCCTTTGTAACTTCTGCTTCCCCTTAAAAACTCTTATAAGATTTACTTCTGAAAGAAAGCACATGTAAAAATTATAATCTTAAAATAAACTCATTCCACAAAATCAGTGGAATGTTTTGTATTACAAACTGTAAGATCACATTGACTAGATGTTTCCAGATGTTGAGTTATGCTACATTATTGGTGTATAGTACCAAGACATACCAAAGACCCAGCCTAAGGATGAATGCTCATTCACTGACTTGTCATGGTCAGATAAACACATAATCCATTTTATTCAGTGAACAGCAGTTTCGAGCTGAGTAAGTTGTAGGTTAAAAATATATGGTACTTTCTGTAAAATCTTAGTCACTATTATAGAGTTTCTAAACTTTATATGGTCTCCAGTTTTGCCAAGATTTATGCACATGCTTAACTTTATACAATGAGAGCAAGTCCTATGAAAGTGGGTGCTTTCTTGACTTTGCAGGATAGGAGCCTTACTTATGAGAAGTTGCATGACATTTGATAGCACACACACTAACACCAATAAAGAAGAACTAAGAGAAGTGACAATAACAGGTCCTTGCTCTGGTTATTGACCATACATATATACAGAAAATGCAATTGAATCAGTAACATGATTATTAGTTTACATTAAAGCAATTTATGTAAAAAAACCCTCAAATGATCCATTGGTCTTCACAAATAGGTATTACTGCAAATAAATGCATAAAAATGACCTTATAATTATATTTATAAAGTTTTAGAACAATCTCTTAGTTGAATTAAAACCAAGATTTACAAATCGTGTCCAATGGAAGGTTCATCAGTCCCTATTTTTAGGCACCTAAATCCCATGTTCTGATTTTCACTTAATGAAATCAAAGCATATTTTTAAATTGGAGGATGGATTTAGATGCCTAAATATGGAGTCAGAAGCCAAATGAGGGACCATTTCTGATAATCTTGAGCATATCCTGCACCCAAAGAAACAGTCAGAAAAATATACCAGTAATCAGAAATATAAATTCAGAGATTTTTTAAATGTACTGTAATTGAGGTAAAATATGCAAAGAAGTCATAATGTGAACTTAGTAAACATTTTATAACAATTGTGCATAAGTTTAGTTATTCACTAAAGAGGTAGAATACATCAAAAGTATGTTTTTTAAAAATTGAGCTCTGTTGTTTGAACAGACTGAAAAAGTAGCTGCTATTTTGCAGTAGTTACTTCTTTCCTAACTTTTTTCTCCTTCCCTATTTCTTAGGGACAGGGGGACATGTTAACATCTATTGTTTTGTTTTGTTTTTGTTGTTAAGTAAAATCCATATGAATCTCTGACTGTGACCAGTGTTGTGCTACAAGAGAATTTGTGAACCCAATTCTGATAATAACAGATAATGATCATGTATTTGCATGTGTTTGTACAGCACCTATCATAGTGAAACCCTGATTCTGAATGGGGCCTCTTAGTTCTCTTGTAATACAAATACTTGTACACTTCTTGGCATTATTGTGAGGAACTGGCTATTCAAGTAACCACTTTACCACCTTCACTCACGTGTGGAATTCTCCGTTGAACTGTACAAAATTAGAGCCTTTCTTTTGCAAGGAATGGAAGGGATTCCCCTTTTTTGTAATTTAGTATTCAGTTTGTTCAATCTGTCATTTTTCATGAGAATTAATTTAAAAATACAACATTTTTTTATTAAATTAAACCACTGTTGTTTACTGAATTCCAATGTATATTTGTTTGCTTTTCAAAGGGTGCTTCTCAAGGTAAGCAAAGCCTATAATGTTTAAGGCTTTGACTATTCAAGAAGTTGCTGTGCCTTACCTTTCTCAGACAACAACAAAATTAAAAAAACATATCAAGAAATCAAGACTTAATTCTAACCTACATGCAATTCTCACAATTCATTGTAATGTTGATTTTACATGTAGATGGGCCCAGACATCACTGAACACCCAACATATGTAAATAGCAATACCAAGTTATTCATTTAGGAAAAACTTTAAAAATGACAAATAATCTGGTAGCACTTTAAAGACTAACAAAACATGTAGGTGGTATCATGAGCTTTAGGGGGCACAGCCCACTTCTTCAGATGACCAGAATGTTGAATATCCAGAACCAAGAATACAAAAAAATAGTGCTACCAGACTATTTATTGTTTTTTTAAGTTTTTCCTGTTACAGACTAACTCAGCTACCCCTCTGACACTTTTATTCATTTAGGGCAGTGGTTATCAACCTGGAATTGTGTGAGTCCTGGAGAGGGAGGGGTTGTTGCAGGACAGGTTTAGGGAGTTGCAAGTCCAGGGCCAGCATGAGCTTTAGAGGGTGGTAAGCAGAGCAGCTGCCGGGGGTCCCACACTGCAGCTAAGTTACATGCTTTACCCCACTCCTTTAGGGCAGGAGGCTTTGGCCTCAGGGTGGAGTATTGCAAGGTACTGGATGACCTTGAAACTCACTTTTCCCAGGAACTGAAATTAGAGTGGATTTGAATTGGGGGAGGGAGGAATTTTTACAGTGGGGTGCGGACAGCTATTGAACCAAACCATAATGCATGGATGTAATGGAAACCAGTTAAACTCAGGGGCTGCAGCACCTGGAGAATAAAACGAAATAACTAAATTGGCACCACTGCCTGAGAGTTGGCCATTGGGAGGAAGAGATGGGGAGTCCAGGGACTGCGTGGGGAAGTCCCTCACTCCCCAGAAGCTGCGAGTGCTGGGCTGTCATGGGCAGGTCAGAAGGAACTCCACACAGCTGTGCCACGGAGCCCTTTGAACACTCCCCTCTTCCCCCCCCCTAAAAAAAAAAGAAATCTAGCCACATTATTAAAAACACCACCCCCAATCCATTTCGCTCCCTGGGGCGATGTGCTCAGAGCTCGCACAAGGATTATACTACGGCTTTAAATATAAGTGTCTCCTCGAAACCTCCCTTATTTCAGTGACCTCCCCCCCGCCGCAATACCCCGCTCTCTTCTCCGAGAGCTCCTGCTGAGGGCCAGTCTGGCAGGCGTGAAACCCCTTCCTGCCGCCAGACACAGCCTGCGCGAAGCGGGCCCGGCTGCCGGGCCAGCTGCCTTCTATGCCCTGGGCTGGAACCGGTTTTCCGCGTCCCAGGCCGGGCACTGCAGGGACCAGCCCTCACGTGCCCCGCTAGCGCGGGCTCCTGCGCCCAGAGGAGCCAGGGAACAGGCTCAGCCCTGAGGGGGGTCTGAGCTGCCTCGCAGCAGGGAATAGCAGGCTCCGGCAGCCAGACACCGCGCTCCAGCTCCCTCCTAGAGCACCCGCCCGGACCTACCTTGCCCCGCGAGCAAAGGCAGCAAGCTGAGGGGTAAGAGCAGCGGCAGCAGCCGGGTCCCGCGCAGATTCTCCATCAGCAGCTCCGGGACGGCAGGGAAGGCGGACCAAAACTGGGCTCGACTCTGCTGCAGCGCCCAGCCAGCTCCCCCGCGAGTGTTAGTCCGGCCGCCTGAGACTGGTTGGGAAGGACACCTCCCCCCCGAGCGGGCGTCCCAGCAGTCCGGGAATTCACCGCCTGCCCTTTAATGAGACCGCCTGCAAGCGCTGCGCAGAACAGAGCCGCCACGGTAGCCTGGAGGCAGAGCCCCTTTCTTGCTGGGACCCCCTTCCCTTCTGCCCCGCTGTACAGGCTCAGAAGACTTTGCAGACGCTGAGTAGGAACCTAGCGGCCAATTGTTTGGTTCCAAGACATGCAGCAAATTCTCTGGATGTCAAGTTGCAGGCGAAATCCACGAACAAATGTAGAAAACCCAAGAAAACCACCTGGGGGGGAGGAGGGGAAGAGTTAAAACTCTGGGGGATTCTGGGGACTTTTCTCCCCCCTTCCGTCTGTGATTTTCCTCCAATCACAATGTTGTTAGTAAGAAGCGTTTAAACAGCAAAGTGCCTCTGATATTTTCCTAAGTCTCAGTGAAACTCATTTAAAAACGAATCAAAGTGACAGTCTTATTTGCAATAAAACTGGTCAGCGCTGTGGCATACCAATGCTATCTAAAAAAGGGGCTCCTTATCTTATTTGAACAGGGCACACACACTGACACAGTAATCTTTGGTCAAAGGACGATCTAGCGTTGACTGAATGCATCAGCCTGCGGGGTTGCCGACTGGATTTTAAGATAGCCTGGTAACATGTTACCAGAGAGCCAATGGCACACACGGAAACGTGTGGGGAAGAGGTTGTCCTCTTCCACATTTTGACCTCTCTTCTGCAAACACTTCAGCCTGCCCCAGCTTTCCTCACATGAATCCTTGAAAGTCAGTGGTTTGTGAGATGAGGGTCTGCAAGTAGATCTAGATTCACTCCCCTTGAATCAAAGGACACAATGAGCTTGGGAGAAGGAATTGTTTTATGCCACGTACAGTTCTAAGCAGTTACACGAATAGCCATATTAAAGTGGGACTTTCTGCAGTAAGGCTGGCCCATGTAAGGCATTCAGAATGTAGTCCTTTACACTTTCTCCTCAAAATGTAGTGATCTCCCTTGCCCCGGGGACAAAGTATTTGACAAAGCAAAGTTTACAAGTGTCCCTTGTTTCTGGCCTTTTGTTTCTTCCTTCCTGTCACTGTCTTTCCATTCTTCTTACTGTGCCTTGCAAAAGCTTTGCATTTCTCTCATTTCCCCTTATGCCTATTTCTGACCCCATCTTTCCTCTCTCCCTCTCTTCTTTGAAGTCTCAGTCCACTCCCACTGATTTTAATGACGATTGGATTGGAAACTTTCAGAGGAGATTCACTTTGGGGCAGTGCTTCTCAACCTGAGAAGGTAGTTGCAGGACAGGTTTTGGGGAGTTACAAATCCAGGGACAGCATTTGAATGCAAAAAGGACAATTGCCTGGGGCCCCACACCACAGCAAAGTTACAAGCAAAAGCCCTTTATATGTTGCAAGGGCTGCAGGGAGCAACTGACTAGGATCACACAAAGCTTTGTGTACACCTTGCACCAGTTTAATTCAAGAGCACAAGCTTCCCCCCCCACACACACACCTCCCCATAGAAACTCGTTTCAGTTCAATAGGGCTTTTTTATTTTACCTTAAGCCTGCTCTTAACTGATTTCAACTAAACAGAAAGGAAGCTTGATATAAACCAAAGTAAGTGTGTCCACACAGCCATTTGCAAAGATGGATACAAAATTTTTGTATCTATAGCCACATCCTTTGCTGCAAAAATGAGCCACGGGTATCTGCAGATGTGGATACCCATGGATATAAAGCCAATATACATAGATTTGCAGTGCTCTATTTATAACATACTAGAAGACTTACCGGGCATTGCCCAGGTTCTTCAGGACAGGGGCTGGTGATGTGAGGGTCCAGGAGTCAGGGCAGGGCTCAGGGGAGCGGGACTCAGGTTAAGGGTTAGGAAAGCCACTGGCTTCTCCCTGGGGATGGCCTGGGATGGCAAGGACTGTGCACCCTGCTTGCCGGGAGGGAGGGAGGGCTGCTCATATGTCCTCTGGCTTCTCCCAAAGCCAAAGTGGGGGGGGGCACCCCACCTGATGGCTCGTCCCTGGGGGAAGGGTGAGTGCACACCCTGCTCACCGGTTTGTCCCCAGGGGCCTCCCACCTTGGGTGCTGCGGCTGAGGTTGCAATAGAGGTCACTGCACATACACGCACACACTAGGCAGTTCACATGCACACTACCCCAAATAACTCGGCTGTATGTAGATGAAGTGAGAAACGGTTGCAGAGTAGGGTTGCCAATCAGGCCTGCCGACGTACAGGGAGACGGAGGGGACAATTGCCCCAGGTGTAGACAGCAAGTTATATGAGTCCTTAATGCCAGCACCTGGAATATTCCTGGCCCAGGGCTGGACTCTAGCAAAACTCGCCATCTGCCACCCCCTGTGCTCTCTGCCCCCTGCATACCACAGCCTCCCTGCCACCAACACTAGCAGTACAGCAGCGTTAGCGCAGCTTCTTGACGCTCACTCCCCAAGACTGGTAGCATGTACTTCCCTATGTCTGGGGGGAAGGGTTGAGCAGTGTCGCCATGTCATGCTCTGCTCTGAAGAGCTGGAGCAGAGCATAGCATGGAGACATACCCACCTTGAGGCCACAGGGACGTATATGTCACTCTAGCCCTACTGTGCTGCTGGTGGGGGCCCTCCAGGGCACTTTCAATCACTTGGGAGCAGCAGGTGGATCCAGGGGATGCATGGAGGCAGGGGGGTGAACATACAGGTACAGCAGGTGAGCAGGAGCACCCAGAGACCCCTGCACTCCCAGAAGCCACTGTCAGAGGGGTGCCCCCAGGTAAGCATGGGCACCTCACTCCCTCCACAGCTGGCACCCTCTCTGTCTCCCCCACCCAGCCCCCAAACTCCCTCCATCACCCAGACTCCCTCCCAGTCTGCATCAAGGACCAATGTTCCCTCTAATTTTTTCCATCTATGTGCAGAATAAATTTTGTTATGTTCACCAAGGCATGTGCAAATGTGCTGCCAGCTATGGGAGGCTGTGGATACTCTGCTAACCAGCTGGGCAGCATTTGAATCTTTCCTTGCAGGGGACACTGCTGAGGACACCCACTCCCCGTCTCAAGCCAGAGCCAGCACCCAGACTCCTTCCTAAAGCCTCACCCTTCGTCTCCCCCTGCACCTGTTCCTGCACCCAAAGTCCTTTCCAGAGCTTGCATCCTGCACTCCAATTCCCTGACTCCATCCCAGAGCTTTCACCCCAACCCCACCTGCTCCCAATTCTGTTCCAGCCCAGAGCCTGCAACCAGCACCTAAACCCCTCCCAGAGCCAGCACCCCTCCTCCACCTAAACTCCTTCTCAGAGGCTTAGGCAGGTGGTAGTGGGAGAGAGTTTGAATGTGGGAGGGCTGCAGGCTCTGGACATTCTGGGCACCATCAAAATTTCTGCAAACCTGCCACCCTAGGGCCCAGTGATTCAAAATGGTCCGGGGCTCCCAGCTGCTGCCACTACTATTGCAGCAGCTGTCAGAGCCCCTACTCCTTTAAATTGCTGCCAGAGCACTGTGCAGCATGATCTGGGCAGCTCCAAGGCCTGGAGGGGTGGCATGGCATAGTACACTCTGAGCAGCACTATGAGGGCTGGCTGCCTGCCCGCCCACAAACCCGCCCCTTCCTCCCAACACCCCACCCCATCTGGGAGCACAGAGCTACTCTCCCCGCTTCCCCACCTTGACCAGGGGCCTGGCAATTCTGTTAGTCCTCTTGTTGCCAACACTCCTGGCTCGGGCAGACAAGATTCCGTTGCCAAAAAAGGCATCTGGTGGGGAGAGTTGGCTGCCCTATTACAGAGGTTACTTACAACTGCTAAAAGGCAGACCCCTGTGGCTACTACTCTACTTTAGGAGGCTAGACTATTGGCTACACCCCCATCACACCATTTGCCACAGTGCACTGTTTTCTAGCAGCTGTTTTCTAGGCTAAGGGAGTGACCGTCTATCTGTCCTACATAGAGACAATGTCTTACCAAAGGAAGAAGACCCTAATGCAGATGCTTCCCTACTGCTCCTCCTTCCCATACATACATTGCCCTCACCTTTTGCATCAGAGTGAATTTCACAGTACCCAAATCAACTGTTATTAGAGTGTAGCTGATCCACTCAACTCAGCTCTAAACCACTAAATGTGCAAACAAAATTCAAGGTGCACCTTCTTTCCTATTCAGTCTATAATACAAACTTTGAATCAATTAGAAATGCTTTTTCAAGTATTTTATCAGAAGCAGTAGTGTAATTATACTATCAATGCATTTGTAGTGTACACAAGCCCACTCTTCAAAAGCATTTAGACATCTAACTTCCATTCAGGCACCTTTACAGGGAGAAGGGGAAGGGGCAGTTGTCCCAGTGCCTGGCAATTAAAAAGGGCCTGGGGCTCCCAGCTCCTGCTACCACAGGCGCTGTGGTGGCTGGAACCTTGAATCCTTTAAATCACTACCAGAGCATCATGTGGCACACTCTGGGTGGCTCTAAGGGCTGGTGGAGGAAGCACAACGTGCTCTGGGGGGCACTGAGGGTGGGCTGCCCCCAGCCCTGTCCCTTCTAGGAATGCGGAGCTGTCCCCCCACACTTTACTCAGGGGCCTTGCAAGTCTGTCAGCTCTTTGCTTCCATAGCAATCATTTGAGCCTTAATCTTTTTCAACAACAGCAGCAGCTGTCTCTAGTCATAAGCATCTAAATACTTACTCTTGTATACTCATCCCCCTCCGATCTGAGGATGTAGAAAGAACTCTCAATGGGAGAAGAATAAATTTGATTATATTCCTTCCCCACCTGCTTTTGTACACTATTTATTTCCTTAGATTGTAAGATCTTTGGGACCAAGACTATGCCTTCCTGAATTGCCCCATTTCTACAAACACATGAATAACTATACACAAAGGCTGCATCTAGACTGGCATGATTTTGCGCAAATACTTTTAACGGAAAAGTTTTTCCGTTAAAAGTATTTATAACTATATATACTGGCATGTGCCTTTGCAAAAGATTTGCTTTTGCGCAAAAGCATCCGACGTGCCAGTGTAGACGCTCTCTTGCGCAAGAAAGCTCCGATGGCCATTTTAGCCATCAGGCTTTCTTGCACAAGAAATTAACGTGGCTGTCTACACTGGCTCTCTTGCACAAAATCATGCCAGTCTAGACGCAGCCAAAAGGAGTGGGGCTAGTCTTTGTGCAGCTCATAACAGAATCCTGACTAGGGTTTCCAGGGACTTCTACAATGCAAACAAACAAACAATAGGTGAATGAGATTTAAAAATGGAAAATAAAAAAAATGGTGTGCATTCCAGTGTAATTTGACTCAAAATGTCTATTTCCTCAGATGTGCCAGCTGCCAAAAATCTGGTGGCTCTTTGGAAGGCGAGGATGTTCAGAAGTACATTTGGGCTGATGCAGAAGTAAGAAAAAGGAAAAAATATTAACAGGCCTGTTAGCTGAACTCATGGAAATTGTTCCCTGCCAGCTGCTCCCAGTTCATGGACATAACAACAGCTTTGTGTACATAGCAAGTTGGGCAGCCATAAGTAAAGAAACTGGCTTATGGTATTTGGAATAGGGCTGTAATAGCCTTTTGTTTTATAAGAAAATGTGTGGGAGTTCTGTGTTCACTAGGAATAATCAGGTTAGACACCTTCTCCTCTCATAACAACTAGAAATTGCTAAAGAGCAGGATTCCTGATCTTTAATGATGTTTGACTGTAGGATCAGCCTCCTCTTCCCAGCATTTTCCCTATGCTTCTCAATGGTTAGGATGTTTCTTTTAGAGAGAAGAGTGAGTTTTCAAGCCAGTGGGCTCTTGTCTCCTTTTTCCTGGTTCATCTTCAGCCTTTAGGGTGGGCTTAAAAAAAAAGCCCTTCTCTCTCATCTCCTAAATGTAGCTAACTTCTCTCCACCATGAGTACCCAATTACTGGAGAGGGTAAATGAGATGATTCAGATGTAAGGCCAAGCCTCTCTTTGTGCCAAAATTTAATTGATTTATTTTTATATTAAAGAGGGAAAAATATACAGGCAGCCAGCAATCTGCAGGAAAAGTGGAGCTACTTGTGCTCAGGTTGGCCATAATTCTCAATATGTTCAAAAAGAAATGTTCAGGTAACAATTCCTCAGAACCAGTGATGCCTAAGGGATAGAACACTGGACTGAGCTTTAAGAAAAGAAGAGTTTTATTCCCAGCTCTGCCACAGGCCTGCTGTGTGACCATAGGCAAATCACATGATTTACCTATGCCTCAGTTTCCTCACTTGTTAAATGTTATCTCCTTTGCAAAGAGCTTTGGGATCTATGATATGAGTGCCATATCAGAGCTAGCTATTATAAACCAGGGTTTGGAGCCATTGAACTCCTCTTTGCTGATTTGAGAAAGGGGTAGATTTACACCCAAATTTAGTGTGCAATTTAGGTCAGTTTTGGCTTAATTTCTGTCTTTTTCTACAATTTAAAAATAGAATCCTAGTAGTCACCCAAACCAGCAAAATATAAGTGCTCAAAATAGCCCTCTCATGATCCCGTTCTCCCAAACTTACAGATATTCAGAACATTTGTCAATGAAGCCACATTACCAGCTAAACAATATAAATATATTTGTCTTGATAGCTATTCCATGGGTCGTATTTTACTTTTGAAATATCGATCCACTAATGCCTACGCCAGTTATAATTAAAATCTAACTGTTGTGGCTCCAAGCAATAGCTTGAGAGCAAGGCAGAAAATAGGATTCATGCAAGATCTCTGCTTTTAAACTTCTCATTAAATAGATGTCACTCTCCATCTATTCAGAAACAAAAACAAACTCTGTTCTGAAACCTTATAAAGTAGGCTACACCCTACCAAGCAATAAGCTGTATTGATTTAATTGACTAATGTGTTCTGCATATGCTTTCAATGGGGTGGTTAAAAAGAAATGAGAAAAAGGAGTTTCTCTATGCATAACTTTTGCTTTTCTTTCCTATTTTTCAGTTTGTACAATATACTGTATTTAAATAGTTCTACTAAGGACAAATGATATTGTAGCTCCACTGAAATCATTGGCAGAACTCCCATTGTCTTCAGTGGGGCTAGGATTTCACCCAATAGTACCATTAATTATTATGTTTATTAATGTTCCTACAGTAGTGCTGATATTCTTGAGATTGGTCAACAACTCTTTAAAACAGAAATGGAAATAATAATCTGGTCCTAAATTTTTGCTCTGAAATAAAACACGGTTTCTCCACCTAACAGCATTTTACAGTTTAGCATTCTCAATTGTGCAGACTTAGTAAATCTAACTGACTTCAGTTAGAATCATGGCTGCATACAGACTGCAGGATCGGACTCTTTGGTTTTTTTTAAATGATTTATTATGCTTCAGGGGTGGAAAAATGCTAACTCAGATGCTTAAGAATCTAGAATGCACTTAAAGAGTCCATAGCTGGTTTGAAGGTAGATTGGGGCATTTATACATTGATGTGTTGTTTGTTGATTATTATTAATAAAATGTTTTCTTTGGTATTGAGATTTGGTTTGAGTTATATTTGCACTGAGACATGGTGGGTGAGATAAACATATTTTACTGGCCCAACTTCTCTGAGAGAGAAAGACAAGCTTTCAAGCTACACAGAGCTCTTCTTCAGGTTTGAGGAAGGAACTCTAAGACACTCACAGTTGGCCCATGACGGCTGACTTGGGAATGTGGGACTTCAGATGAGGTACTGTTTCGTTGCAATGTAGAGCCTCAGCTTTAGGACCCGGTGCGGCAGGAGGATTGCAGAACTCCAGCTGCCCACCTGGAAGTCTGCTCTGAAATTAAACAGCCCCATCTAATTGCAACGTAGATATACCAAAAGTATTACAGCACAAAACTAGATCAAACAGATAGATTAGTATAAGCAGTTAGCACATATTCTAAGGGACTATTCAAGATGAAATGGTCTGTTAATACCCCTGCAGTCATAGGACAAAAAGGGGAGGGATTAGTTTTTTAATAAGCCATAAATCTAGTGCCTTTATTAAGATGGTGATTTTTAGTGTTTAGTAAAGTTATGAATTTAAGTTCCCAAGTTTGTCTTTTGAAAGGTTTCCTTTTGCAGATGAGACCTGACAGGTCAGATATAGAGGGATCGCCCTGTGAAAGTGGTTCACCTACAAGTGAGAGTGTTATCATCACTTGTCTGGTCTTAAACATATGCTAGTAAAATTATACGAGCAGGAGAACATGTGCTGGTAAAATTATACGAGGAGGAGAATTATGATGAAATTATACATAAATGAAATTATACATTTCACCACAACATTTTTGACCAATGAGTTACTAGTTTTCACAAAATATCTCATAAGGTATATTTTGTATTAAGATTATTACAGTAGTCTGTATGGTCACTATGTGCTACATAATTTTATTTCATTAACTTGCTGCAGCAGAACATAAATGACAGATCACTCATTTAGAACCTGACCTTTGTCTCATGCCTGCCACTATTGACCTGTACATTGCAATCATGATTGATTTTGTGTGGTTACATTTTATGGAGATGCTTCATCTATTGTCCTGGTTTTAATCCATCCCCACTAGAATCAATAATTATAAAGTGTATTGTTAACAAATAAAAGAAAAACACTTACAATAAGTATCAGGAAATTGAATAACATTTTCATATTGCTACATAGATCCTAAACATTCCATCTATAAGTTAAGAAACATAACCCAAAGATCTTTGGTAAGGAAAACTCTGATACCAACTCATTATTATGAGTCAATGGAGAAAAAAGAAGAATATGATTACACACAAAAATGTCCCAATTTTACATCCCCCAATTCAGTCAACAGTAAAGCACCATATTGCACCACTCTTCTGTAATCCTTATTTATGTATCAAAATGTGTAATCCATGACAGACTTTAGCAATTCTTCACTAAAAAGGAAAGGAGGGGGCCACCCAAATTTATCAAATAATCCAGAATAGAAGGATGATTATATAGAGAATAGTTAACAGGAATAGTAGATATGTTTTGGGGGAAATGGTCATTGCTGAGTTATATTAATAATATCTGTATTTAACTTTCCCTGCCTTCTTCCTTTCTCCCCTATCCTTTAAGGGAATTGTCAAGAACCAAAGCAAATATATTATGCAGAATGAAGAGTCTTCAACAGGGAATCTTTTCTCTGAATTAAACAGAAGTTGGGTTGACCCCTAAGAGAACTATAAGGACTAATACAAGCTTGTATTTTGGTTTTTAGAGGCAACCATCTTCAGCCCGATATCCTACTGGAGAAAAACACTCAGAGCTGACTAATGATTATGTTGGGACTAAAGGAGTTAATGTAAACACCATTCAAAATGGAGGCAGTGATCTTTTGACCTAAGGACTCCATTTTGGTCAAAATTCCTATCAGCAGCAGAGGATCTGAGCAGGGCCGGCTCTCACCAGCCAGAACTTGTTTTTCCTGCCCAAGCCGAACATTCCATCACCTCAGCGTTTCGCACCACAGACCGGATTTAAGGCTTGTGCAGCTGCTGGAGGGGGGCGTGTCTTTTCCATCGACGCTCCTGTCAGCACCGGACCACCATAGCAGCTGTGATACCGCCAGTGATCCACCTCCATAGAAGCTCCCCGCTGGGATCTCCCTGGAGTTCCTCCCTGAGAGCTTCAAACTTGCTCGAGGGTAGAAGGTCCCAGGCCTCGGCTGCACAGCACCATTGGCGCCTCCCAATGTAAACAGGGTTTATGTCTTTGGGTTCTTTCCTATCATCTCCTCCTTTCTTCCTGGCCAAAGTGGGTATCTGGGCCTAGGCTGCATGGCTCTTTGATGAAATCCCTGCACTGATACATAGTTATTGTTATGGTTGGTAAGGATGCTTACCGTTGTTTGGGTTATAGTTTGAATTCCCCATTTTCCCAGTTATTCTCATTTAAATCTCTTAGTACATTCGTTAACTTACCTAGAGTGTCCTCCTTTATTATTTCCATATCACACTGGGAGGGTGCACTGAGCGATTACTCCAGCACACCGGTGATAGAGACGGGAAAAAGGTGCCTGCATCCTCTGAAACAGGGGCTACAGTGATACAGGAGTCACCTTTTGATTTCTATTTCCTTAAGTTGCCTTTGTCTCCTGGGTAACAATTATACAATGTGTATACAGTATAATACCGCTATAGAAAATGCTTGCATTACTTCTCAAAAGAAATCTTCAAAATAGCCTCTTAGCCTATCCCCCATGGCTAGCCACAGATTTACATACCCTGCTTGGTTGAGGGATGTGCTGGCCTTCTAAAGTTGTATGAAGGATCTGGTGATACAGAGGTAGCAAACCACCTTTGCAACCTTGGTGTCCGTCGCAGGGAATGTTGTGTCAAAGATATGGACACAACAAGGTCTAGCGGGAATGTGTGGTCACTCATGTGGAATGTGGGCACAGCACGGAAACCACCCTGAAAATGTCAGCATAGACCATTCCCAAACAATTGTTGCCACACACCTACCTTATATGGCAAAACACTGGCTGCACCTTAGCGTGAGGCAGACTCCAGCCTTCCTCCACTGCGGCAGGAGTGAGAGCACTGAGCTGTAGAAAAGCATATGGCCCTCACAAGATTTCACCCCAAAGTATGCCAAAGCACACACTGCTGTGAGAGACTAATTTGAATCCCAAACATGTGGCTTGAGCAGTACCAGCAGCAGCAGATGCAATGGCAAAAGCAACCTAGAGAAGGAGTCTCACTGGCTAGGCCTCCTTCTTTAGGAGGCCACAGGCAAAGTCAGGGCTGATCTGCAATGAACACAATATCCCTGAGACATGTGCCTTTCCTTCCCAGCCATAGCAGCACTAGGCTGGCCCCGCTGCTGCCTCCATCTGGACCAATCCAAGATATGCAGAATGGGTCTGACTTGACCTGTTTTCAGGGGTGCAATGAGGGAGAAGCCAGGGGGCCCAGCCCCTTAGACTGTACACAGGAAAGAGGAGAGCTAGTCAGAATATCTCCAGTGGGAAGAGAGGCAGAAGTCCTGGTTTCTCCAGTAAGAGGGGAGGATGAGAAAGGATCATGGCAATGCTAATGGAGGAACCCCATACTCATGCCCCACTTGCTTCAAAGTTCATCAACTGCCACTGACTTTAGGATGCATTCCTGTGAGGTGCCAAATATTGTGACCTCCCCCCATACACATTACAGCAAAAAAATTAGGCATGTGTTTAATTTTAATAGTTCTATTCACTTCAGTGGGATTATTCATAGGTTTAAAGTTATGCATTTGCCTCAGTGCTTGCTGGAATAAAGTGTCCTCAGCAGAATACCTCACCACTGCTTTTAGTTTTCTGAAGGATTCTTTGTATGAGGCTCTTAGTTCCATCACTGTTATTCCTGAAAGCCTGTTTGGATCTTATTTTGGAGCTACTATTATCTCCATTTCAAAACTGCTGTCATCTGCCAGACTCCATAACAGCACAAAAGAATGTTTTCATAAACAGGATACCTTGGCCTACTTTGGTGTTATCATGCAGCCCAAAACACTTCGAGGCTTTTTTTGTCTTCATCTGGTTTTGTAGTCATCTGTTTTGTCTTTCAGAAAATACATTCTTTTAAGCAAATTTTCAACCTTACTTCCTGTTTTGCTAAAAGTGTCTTCCAATAACAAAATTCTTGCTTCACCTTGTATTGTTTTCACTGTTATTTTCTCACAGATCTCTTCAATGCAATCCTGGAGATGACTAATAATTTCAGTATTTAATTATTTTGCTTAAAACCCATGATACATTTTTAAAATGTGCCAGATGAAGTGTCTGCTCCTGCAGTCCACTGAGCTTAATGCCACTGGGGAGGAATCAGACCACACATTGTTTTCCTTTTCCCCAAAGAGCTGTTGAGGCTTTTCTTTGAACTATTTCACAGAAAAGTTTTGGGATAGGGTCTATATTTTTATATATATTGGTACAGCTTTCAAATAGCAGGGCCCTAATCCTGACAGGACACTGCTGTGATATAACTATTGAAGGAAAATAATCATTCTAGTTTTACTTGCAGTAGGTGTGAAAAAAAATTGGTTTTGATCATGTCACAGAGCTTTCTCTCCACGCAAGTGTTCCCTCTACAAGCATTTTGTAGCTCCTCACTATACATTAAACTTAATATTTACCTGGTTGATGGTTAAATTACTGAATCTATCTTTATTTATTTCAACAGCTGTTAACAGCTTCAGCTCATACTGAGCCACCTTTATAGAGATAGCTTATTAATGTTGGTGAGATCAGGTTAACTTTGCTTGCTAAAAGCTGGGAGAGTTCTAATGAGCTGCATGTGTAGCCCTTAGAAGATGGGACTGGTCTACTGTGTGAGCCTCTAACATTTATGCTAGTAGGGCAGCTGGGTCAGAATTGTGTTTACCATAGGTGGATTTTAGTGCCAGGTATGTTGTTCTCAGTGCTGGCCACTCTTCCACTTTTATCTCAAGTCTTGCAATATCTAATGATATTCTTATAGCCCCAGCACCTGGATTCATGTGATTATATAAGAATCTCAGCTTTTTTTTTTAATGAATAAGTTTCTAACCCCGTTGTGGAAAAAAGCTGGAAAACATGACTCCTAAAGATCCCCAAACCAGAAGGCAAAAAGAAGCCAGCCATTTAAAATATCATGACTTTAGGGAGTGATTCATGATTTTTGAACATGTGATATTGGCAATGCTGTGTTCTGTTTACCTAGGGTGGTCATAGCTGTACACAGCAACCTACAGAACGTTGATTTAAGTGCAGCAATGAAGAATGACAACTTGCATTATGTGTTGCATTTGTAATTTTTCTGGTACTCAATCATGCTCTCTTGACAGGTGTGTGTGACTTTTTAACCTTGTATTTGCTTTCCTCTGGACCTTGGTGCTGTTTGGGGGTGTCATAGTGTGCAGTATGCTCCCATGATCACTGTTTGCTTCTGTGACACAGTCACTGATTCTGAACCGGTGCCTGATTCATTCACTTCATGACTCCTTTACCTGGTCACAGGTATACAAAAGAGCCTTGATGTAAATGGGAATCAGGACCCTGATCTCTACAATACTATCATCCATGGCAGGGAAACACACTACAGTGGCCCACAGGCAGTTTTAAGTTACACACCTCTGTGGCCCAACTCTTGCTCAGATTGGGAACTATGGGATAGCTATAGCAGCAAATTTTGCCCAGCTGCCTGTTCCCCTCATCTAAGGCTATTCAGAATCTGTCATGTGTGTTGCACCTGGCCCATTTCTAGTGTGAGTTTGCCTGGCCTGTCACACACACTTTCTACTGATTCTGGTTTTAGCAGCCCCATTTACCACCAAAGCTGTCTTGTGTTCTTAGGCATTGCTATGGTGCTCATCAGTGTTACCTAAATGCGCTTAAAATGAGTTGCTTGTGTTTTTTGTTTCTCAGCACCAAGGACTGACAAATCCTTAGCAGTATGTTGGCTCTCATGAAGTCACTAAAGCATAGACAATTCCATTTATGCAGCTTATTATTTAAGCACCCTTAGACATTACTGTGATAAACACAATTATTAAAAATAGTTGAGGAGCAATCATGAAGGGGGCTTTTCTGAGCAAGCTCTGTGCAAAAACAAAGCATTGGATCATCCTACTAAAGAAACTAGACAGATGCGTAATAGGAAAGAGCTGGAACATACAAGCAAAGAGAAGGAGATGGAATGAAGTATGTTAGTTCTTTTTATGGGGAGAGATGGTATATTTGTAAGGAGATAGCTAAATGGAAAGAAAAGAAAAAGGGGTAAAGTGCATAGATCAACAGAGAAGAGAGTTAAAGGGGCAGATGTGTAGTAAAACTGAGATAAAGAAACTATGAGGGAGGTTGAAGCAAACAGCACAGGCCAGAGAAAGCCTAGTCAGAACAGAGAACTTTTTCCTGTTTGCTAGATGGTAGGACAGAAGGTTGGACAATCAGCTTTGGCTGACTCCTCTCTGTAGCTTTTCCCAAAGTGGAGGGTGAGGAGAGGCACCAGCTAGGTCCAAAATAGGAGGGGTCACTGATCTCACCAGCTGGATCCCATTTTATCCTCTCCTCAAGTATAGCAGTCACTGATTTAGCTGTTTCTGCTCCTGCTTACTTGAGTCTCTGGTTAACTACTCTCTAGCATTAGAGGTAACTCTTTTAAGGATGTCTTGTGCACCTTCTGAAAACCATTAACAATTTACCACATAAATGTCACTGCTTTTATGTCCCATATGACTATACAAAAGTACTTCCACAAAGCCTACATTTGGCCTGTATATCTACTATATATTTAAGAGAGTTTGTCTGTCCAAGAACTCCTCCTAAACAGTATTGGCTGTGTCTACATTGGCATGATTTTGCACAAAAGCACCCACTTTTGCACAAAAACATGCTGCCTGTCTACACTGGTGGGAAGTTCTTGCGCAAGAACACTGACGTTCTAATGTGTGAAATCAGTGCTTCTTGCGCAAGAACTATGATGCTCCCGCTCAGGAATAAGCCCTCTTGCGCAACTGTTCTTGCGCAAGAGACCAGTGTAGACAGGCAACATGAATTTCTTGCAAGAAAGCCCGATGGCTAAAATGGCCATCAGAGCTTTCTTGCACAAGAGAGCGTCTACACTGGCATGGATGTTTTTGCGCAAAAGCACATCTCTTGCGCAAAAGCACATGCCAGTGTAGACGCTCTCTTGCGCAAATACTTTAATGCAAAAACTCTTGCGTTAAAAGTATTTGTGCAAAATCTTGCCAATGTAGACGTAGCCTATGGGATTCCTTCTCATAAAAAATATAGAAAAAGAGACAGAATCCCCAGGCAGGTGAAAGCGACTGGTTGGGGGTACACCCCCAGGACTCCAACCCCCCAGGAACCCTTCAGGAAGTGGGGGCTGAAGTCCCACCCAGATTTGTATGGAGTCATTGCTGACAGTTCCCCTTTGTAAGGAAGTGAGAGGAAAGCACAGCTTGTTGAATTCCTCACTCTGGCTGGGGAGCGCAGAAGGCAGACAGGCTGTGCACTTTCCTCTCACTCCCTGACAGGGACAGGAAAGGGAAGAGCAAGCAGCCGTGGTACAAATCTTAAGGATTTTGGCCATCCCCCCACCCCACACACACAGTCCCCTGCCCAGAGCCCCTCCTCACCCCCAACCCTGACTCCTGCATCCTCCACACCCTAGAGAAACTGGTTGATTAAAAAAAAACTAGGGGGCTCTGCCCCCTGCTCGCTACACTCACCAGTCCCTTTCTCTGGGGGTAGGTGTCTGACCAGAGGGGAGGGGGAAAGAGTAGACTGGGAGGCAGGTGTCTGGCCGAGAGGAGGGTGCAGGAGTAGGATAGGACGGAGTAGGTGTCTGGCCAGGGGAGGAAGGGGTAGGAGTGGGCTGGGGGTACAGGGTCTCGGCAGAAGGTGAGGGGGGGTTGAGCTCAGATGGCAGAGTTGACCTGGTGCTGTGCAGCCTGGGGTGGAGGGGATGGGGTCAGGCTCGGATGGCAGAGGGGACCGAGCTCCAGCAGCTCCTCCCTGGTGCCGAAGTTGGCCACAGCAAGCAGCTGAGGATGCAGGCAGAGGCGGGCAGCAGTGGCATGAGGACGCAGATGATGTGATGAGTGAAAATTGAGTTAAGGACCAAGCAAAGCTGGATAAATGTGCCAATTTATATATAATTTTAAGGGAGGGTGTACATGAGGGAGAGAGGGTTTTCAAAAGCCCTAGCATCCACAATTCCAGATGAAGTTAATGATGGGAGCTCCGAGTGCCCACTGAGTCTCAGAATGAAGTAATCAATGTATGAAGTATCATTCTTAAATCTAGATTCCTGTTGTTATCCCCTGGCTCTGTCATGCCAGTTGTTATTTTAAGAGTGGAGTAAACCAATACTCTGGAAAGACATCCAGGACAATGCAGGATTAAAAACAGAGGTGATGTCATTACCAAAAATGCAAACACAAAGTAAACCTATTCGTCAAGTTTCTGAGTTGGTGTAAATTAACACTGATCCATTGATGTCAACTGAGCTACACTGATTTACAAGAGCTGAGAATTTGACCAATTTTTTCCCCTTTGGAAATATAAGACCATATGCAGAACAGGAAACAAAATGATGTTTTCAAAGATCTTCTAGTTCATCTCTTTAAAAAAATAAAACATAGTATTCTTAGCCAAAGTTTTGAAACTTGAATTGGAAAGACACCAATGTCCATAAAACTGGTCTTAACATGTCATGGTACAAAGCAACTACACTTAGCTGGCACACTTTAAAATATTCTGACATTGCTTGTAAAATCCAATATAGCAGTTGGATTTAAGTTCTGTTATTACATTTCCAGTCTCTCTTTCTTTAAATGTCTCTGAGAGTTAAAGCTTTTTAAAGCCTCTGGTTTAAGTGAAAGAAAAGTTGGTCCCAGATGTCACTAATTGGGAACAGGTTAGAGGAGACTTTTATTCAGAGATGCCTGAAGTTACAATTCATCATGTGGGATCTGACAGTCTATTTTGCTAGACTCTTTCATTCAGTTTTCATCATAATAATAAGCTTTAACCAATACCATGCAGAATATGTTAGAGGATACTTTTAAAAAAGCAAATTACACAAATGTAGGGGTTTTTAAAAACTGGTAGTGTTTGAATGTACTATACACAAATTTAATATAATCTTTTCTATATATAAAATTGGCATGTACTTGCACTGAAATACATTAATCAAGATCTTTTGTTCCCAGATATCAATTACTCTGTGACTTAGCTCTTGAAGTTTTACTAATCTTATAAGACTCAAAAAGAGTTAAAATTTTTTCAATAGATCAGTAAAATATTTTAAATGCAAAATAATGTTTTAAAACCAAGATTTTTAGTCATTGTGGCTAACTAAAATGGTGATTTAGGCCCGCTTTTGCCACTGCTGAAGTCAGCAGGAACTTTGCCATAAACTTCAGTGGAAGAAGGGTTATACCTACAATATTACAGCTGCATCAAATGGATCAATACACACACTGTCTTGTTATAATCTGTTAACAAACAAAATCCTTCCTACAGCAGCAAAGCTCAGATCTTGGGTCAACTTACTAATGTTCAAGGCTATGTCTATACTGCAGCCTTCTTCTGCAAAAGCTTACGCAAATGAAGCGCGGAGTAGAATATCGCCGCACTTCATTTGCATAATTAATTAGCAGCTGTTTTTGCGCAAGAGGCTTTTGCACAAAAAGAAGCTGTGTAGACGACTCCTTTTTGCACAAAAAACCCCTCTTGCACAAGAGCCGTTCTTCCTCATTTTTCAGGAAGAACAGCTCTTGCGCAAGAGTGGGTTTTGAGCAAAAGGAGTCTACAGCTCCTTTTTTGCGCAAAGCCTCTTCTTGCAAAAATGGCTGCTAATTATGCAAATGAAGCACGGCAATATTCTACTCCACGCTTCATTGGCATAAGCTTTTGTAGAAGAAGGCTGCAGTATAAACGTAGCCATATATGAGGTTAAAAATTGTATTATTGATATTCCCAGAGCAGCAGATATCAGAGCCCAGGCTCCAGCTCAAGCAGGAACATTAACACAGCTATTTTTAGCCCTTTAGCACAAGCCCAGGCTCTGAGACTCACTGTTGTGATGTTTGGGGATTTGTTTGGTTTGTGTTTCCAGTGTAGATACACCCAGAGAGATTTGGGTCAAGCCCATTAGCAGTCTGTGATTTCACTAAATGAAGTGATCTGGTTTTATGTCCTGATAAAAAAATTAAGTGAAGGTTTATGTGGAACATGTTTCTTTTCTACAATGTGATGTAACAATGTCAGTGAATGCATAAGGTTTGACATACTTCAGACTGCAGTAGTTCAATGACATGGTTCTTCATTGCTTTGCATTTCGTGTACAGTAAACTTCCGATAATCCGGCACCTTTAGGACCCAGGGGGTGCCGGATTATCAGATATGCCGGACTATCGGAAGGGGGGGCTATGAGGGTCTAGGTGGTGGGGATGCCACCCCAGACCCTCGTAGCCCCCTTCCGATTGTCCGGCTCTGCCCCAGGCGCCCCGATTCAGCCGCTGCTGGTCAGTTTCAGCAGCAGCTGAATCGACGCCTGCGGCAGAGCAGCTGGGGTGCAGCCGGGTTGGTCCAGTAGCGCCGCCCCTTGGCTCTGTGAGACCAACCCGGCAGCACCCCAGTTGCTCTTGGGGACGCCTGGGGCAGAGCAGCTGGGGTGCTGCCGGGTTGGTCCCGCAGCGCCAAGGGGCAGCGCTACCAGACCAACCCGGCAGCTTCCCAGCTGCTCTGCTCCAGGCGTCCCCAAGTCAGCCGCCCGCTGAAACTGACCAGGGGCTGACTCCGGGAAGCCCGGGGCAGAGCAGCTCTGCCTCCGGCTTCCTGGAGTCAGCCCCTGGTCAGTTTCAGCTGAGGCTGACTTGGAGACAGCTGGGGTGCTGCCGGGTTGGTCCCGCAGCGCCGAGGGGCAGCGCTGTGGGACCTACTGGCAGCACTCCAGCTGCTCTGCCCCCAGCTTTCCTGATTCAGCCGCTGGTCAGTTTCAGGAGCGGCTGAATCGGGGAAGCCGGAGGCAGAGCAGCTCCAATGGTCCAGCTGCCCGAAGCACTTCCGGGTTCCTGATGGTGCCGGACCATCAGATGCCGGACGAATGGAGTTTTACTGTAGTGAGTGACACCAGTGCAAAGCACAATGGGAGTAAATCATTAACAAAATCAGAAGGATGGTATTCTATATTTACTTTGTACTGATGCAAACATGACTACACAAGGTTCAGGGCAATGGACAATCAGATTCAGTGATTCCTTTACACTGCTGATAAGAGTAGGAGGGCTAAAATACGGTGTTGCTCCTAATGAAGTCTGTGGCAAATCTCTTCTGGACCCCAACAAGAGCAGGATCCAGCCCAAGCTGTACAAAACATTTTACATTTATTGGGATAGTCTTAGCCATGTTTTGTCCTCCAAAGGAAATGAAAGTTATCACCTGTTTGAACGCACTCATGAATTACCCATCAGCAGTGTGTTTGTTATACTTGGCTGCTATTTAAATGTGGGGAAGCTCCTTACTCTTATGAGTATGAATACTTCTAAGGTGAAATAATTCAATGGGTTATTTAAGAGGTTATTTCAGGAGCTTATTAAATAGTAAATTTTCTTCCTCAGGTAGGAAATCCTATGGGCTAGGCTCTCCACTGGTGTTGATTTAAGTGAAACTGTGCTGATTTACACCAATGGAAGATCTGACCATATAAATATCTGTATAAACAAATTGGCACAGCAATTAAAAATATATAAAAAATACCTGTGGGGAAGGATTCTTTGGGTAGAACGAGTATAGAGAGAAACTGGTTGGTATAAAAAATTCCTAAAACTATTTCCTTACTTACATTTCTGATATCATAAGTTACATCAAAAGTGAAAGAATTTTCAAAATCTAAGGCTTTGTCGACATGTTAAGATTTAAGGCACTGCTGCAGCAGTGTTGCTACAGGAGCACTTTAACATAGCAATGTGACCATAGCAAGAGCTCTGGGAAAGAGCTGTCCCTGCAGTCTAGGTAAACCACCTCCACAGGGGGAGTAGGTAACAGCACTGTCTACACTAACACTTTACAGCACTGTAGCTTGCTGCACTCCAGGGGGTGTTTTTTCACACCCCTGAGCAAGAAAGTTACAGAGCAGTAACTTGCCAATGAGACAAGCCCAACTGCACATTAAAATTAAGTGCATGTATTGGGTGGGTGGCTGAGTGGAATTGCCATACTGACTGTCTTGGAGATCAGAGTCTACTATATATCTCCAACAACCACTGCATGATCATTCACCAATAGAAAATTCCAACTTTTAGGCAGAAAACTGAAAATTGGGAACTGATTTGGAAATGCCATTATCTTGCCTTATGGGGATTTTAGTTAGGATGCTATTGCAATTCTCCTCTGTCTGCTGGTCTCCCTGGCAGGACTACATCTGCTATTATACATCATGGTTTCCCCTTTTGCTGAGATGCCCTGTCCATCATGGGAGGCACACCGCCATGCTGCATCAAGGAATCTTGGAGAACCTGGCCCATAGAGGAAAGGGGGATCATGAGGCATCCAAACTACAACTCAGATGAGAAACCACAGAAGTATTTCCAAATAAAGATTTGGGAGGGGTTGCCAGAAGCTTTAGTGGAATTTTCAGGAGACCAAATTTTGATAAAAATTGTATCTAATTTTTTGTGTGTGGAAAGCATACATTTAATGGAAAATTTCATTTTGATGAAAACTCAGTTTTTGAGCAAAGAACAATTTTGATGGAAAATTTGTAACTAGCCCTATTAGGAACTGGCAATACAGTCTTACCAATCTGTCCTGCTAACCTACCTAAATCCTGATAGAAACATCTCTTCTAATAGTGAGAGGATAATTTTCTATGCCCATTTAATCCTCGGCTTCTTTGAGGATTGTAAAAACATATGTCAAATAATACAAGAACAAGGGTCACCAAATTAAATTAATAGGCAGCAGGTTTAAAAAACAAACAAAAGGAAGTATTTCTTCACACAACACACATACTGTTGAACTTTTTGCCAGAGGATGATGACAAGACCAAGACTATAACATGGTTCAAGAAAGAGCTAGATATACTCATGGAGGATAGATCCATCAATGAGTATTAGCCAGGAGGGGCAGGGATGGTATACCTAGCCCGTATTTGTCAGAAGCTGGGAATGAGTAACATTTGATGATTACCTGTTCTGTTGCATTCCCTCTAGGGCACCTAGCATTGGCCATTTTTGGACTCCAGGATACTGGGCTACATATACCTTTGATCTGACCTAGTATGGCCATTCTTATGAAAATCATGCCTGCTCTGGTAGTGTTTTCTATGATGTACACAATAGTCAATGTAATTGTCATAGGTTATCAAACAGGCTTGAAGTAGAGGGATGGTTTGAAAGTTGACTAATACAACAGTTGCCATTTATTTTATTTGGATGAGAGATGAAGTACTAAATTTTCAAAAGTGCCTAAATAACTTAGAAAAAGCTTAAAAAACAACAAATAGTCTAGTAGCACCTTAAAGACTAACAAAACATGTAGATGGTATCATGAGCTCTCGTGGGCACAACCCACTTCTTCAGATGACCGGAGTGTTGGAAATCCAGATCCGAGAATAAATAAGAGAAGGAGGGAGAGGGGGAGAAGGAAAAAAATGAAGGGGAGGAAGAAAAAAGAGACAGTGAGCAGATAAGCTTCAGAGGGATAGCCAAGTTAGTCTATAACTGGAAAGACTTAAAAAACAACAAATAGTCTAGTAGCACCTTAAAGACTAAATAGTTAAAGAGGATAATAAGAACCATTAGATTGCACTTGGAAAGGAAGATGATCAACACCAGAGTCTACACAGACATCAAGAACCATTAGCACCTTCATTGTTTGGTTGGTTGATAATGTGCGGGCCATTTGATATCACAATTCATACCATTTGCATGAGAATTAAACTTGTGAATGAAGTTAAGTTCCAATCCTTCTCTGTGTATTTGGCTTGTGGAATTGGTCTGAAACAAAACAGCGACTTTGAAGATCCATTAATGAGTGTCTGGGGAAGATTAAAGTGTTCTCCAACAGGTTTTTGTGTGTTGCCTTTTTTGGATATCTGATTTGTGTCCATTAATTCTTTCCCGTAAAGATTGTCCAGTTTGGCCAATATACATTGCAGTGGGGCATTGCTGGCATTTGATGGCATAGATCACAGTAGTGGATGTGCAGTTAAATGAGCCTTTGATTTGGTGGCTGATGTCATTGGATCCAGTGATGAAATCGCTGGTATAGATTTGTGTGCAGAGTTGGCACCAGGGCTGATTGCATGGGTGGGTTCCTGGATGATTATGATGGAGGTATGTTGTGTGGTTTCCTGAAAGAAGTTGTTTGAGGCTAGGGAGTTGTCTGTAAGCAAGAATTGGCCTTTCCCACAAGGCCTCTGAGAGTGAGGGGTCATTTTCTAGGATCGGTTGTAGATTGTTGATAATGCATTGGAGGGGTTTAAGTTGAGGACTGTAGATGATAGAGCCAAACACCTACCGGATCTATATATAGCAGTCTTAAAACTGAAATACCCATCTGGTGAAGTGAGAAAACAGATCGACAGAGTCAAAAAAGTACCCAGACATGAACTGCTTCAAGACAGGCCCAGAAAAGAAATCAACAGAATTCCACTTGTTATCACCTGATTATTTGTTGTTTTTTAAGTCTTTCCTGTTACAGACTAACTTGGCTATCCCTCTGAAGCTTATCTACTCTGTCTCTTTTTTCTTCCTCCCCTTCATTTTTTTCCTTCTCCCTCCCTCCTCCCCACCCCCACTTGCCTCCTTCCCTTATTTATTCTTGGATTTGGACTTCCAACACTCCAGTCATCTGAAGAAGTGGGTTGTGCCCATGAAAGCTCATGATACCATCTACATGTTTTGTTAGTCTTTAAGGTGCTATTAGACTATTTGTTGTTTTTTAAGTTTTTCCTGTTACAGACTAACTCGGCTACCCCTCTGAAGCTTTTAAATAGACTTCTAAGTCAAGTCCCATTTTGGATAGAGACTTAGGCTTCTAAGTCCCCATGACTTTCACTGAGATAATTTTACATGAGAAGTTGATTGGTTGGCTTCTAGTTAATTTTATTTTCTAGTTCTAGTAAAATGCAGATGGATTCACAACTCTGATGATGAATGGTTAAAGCTAAGTGAGTGTGGAAAGATAACCCAACAGTAACTCTTCTTATTGGGTTGGGTGAAATTGATGAAAAATAGCAGGAGAAAGTTTTAATTTCATGTGACATTGCAAGTCCTCACAATTTCATTGTGACACATTTCAAGACCTCAGAATGATTGACCTGCAAAGTCTGCCATTAGCTCTGAATTACACTGCTCCAAACATTTGTGCAGAAAAACAATAGCATCCACCTCTGGCTTAGAGAGAAGATGAAGAAGGAGAACAGAGCACATGAACATTTACAATATATTCCACTATTAATGCACACAAACACCCAGGTCATGCTAGGACAGAATTACCCAAGGACATATGCATTTTGACATCACCTGCTGAAGTGACATGGAGGCCTGTGTTTAGTCTTGCACCCTAGATTCCCTGTCCCCCAAAGCCCCAAGAATATCAATACCATAAAGAGGAGGCAGACGTGGTCAGATTTTTTTCTGCTATATTGAAGCAGGCAGTGGCCCTGAATGGGTATGTCTAGACTACATGGCTCTGTCGACGGAGCCATGTAGATGAGTTTTACTAGACATAGGAAAATGAAGCGGCGATTTAAATAATCGCCGCTTCATTTACATAAAAATGGCCACTGCGCTGTGCTGATCAGCTGTTTGGCGGCACAGCAGGGCAGTCTGGATGATCCGCTGTCGACAACGGAAGCCTTCGTCGACCGCTCCCTTATGCTTCGTGAAATGAGGTTTACCGGAGCGGTCGACAAAGGCTTCCGTTGTCGACTGAAGTGTCCAGACTGCCCCGCTGTGCCGCCAAACAGCTGATCAGCACAGCGCGGGTGGCCATTTTGATGTAAATGAAGCGGCGATTATTTAAATTGCCACTTCATTTTCCTATGTCTAGTAAACTCATCTACATGGCTCCGTCGATGGAGCCATGTAGTCTAGACATACCCAATATGCTGATCTCCTGTCAGTTTGGATCTATTTACACTCAATATAACCAGACACTGAAGGAAAATGAGTGGCTGCTAGATGTTTGGGAGATCTGGCTATTAGTCCTACAGCTGGTGATGCAGGTAGCTAGGGCATTCATGAAGACAAAAGCATATGACTAAAGTACCTCCTCTACTATAATAGTAGATTTCTCTTCTGGATCTACCACTGTTCTTGCCACTGTGAGCGCCTCTTCTTCTCCTCCCCCAGTGAAGGACTTATAAAAACAACATATGATTTCATACTGGAATTTTGGGTAGGCAGTGTAACAGAATGAGTTTGAGGGTGCGGGCATAATGCTTAGTTCTGTAAGAGAAACATTGATATTATGGTGTGACAGACAACAAGCTGACCTGTGTTCTACAAGTTCTCATGCTATTCTATTCATTGTGACATGCACTTCATGCTTACTGGGGGAATTAAATCCAAATACTGGCATCACTATGATGAGAATCTTTCTTACTTGCTTTTGCGATTTTCTTCAGGTCTTCTGCTAAACTCAGAAGGAGAAGACCTTCCTTTACTTCACTCTGGTCTCTCCATTGAGACTTCTCTGGTTTAAAGGCCAATAGTGGCAAGAGATTTTGCCTCATTAGCAATAGGACTGAGCTTCTCAGTTCAGTTCTATGGGCCCATCTCACTGCTTTTTGATCAGTGCTGGAGTAGCACTTGCCAGGATCTGTCCAGTCCTGGATGAATCAGTGCACAAGGGTTATGGTGGATTATCCATCACTGACCATTTTTAAATCAGTTTTGTATATTTTTCTAAAAGACAAGTGCTAGTTCAAACAGAAACTAGTTCAGGAGAGTTCTGTAGCTGGTGCTATACTGGAGGTCAAACTAAAGGTGCATTTACACAGCAGGACTAAAGTTGGAATAAACTACACAACTTCAGCTATGTCAATTGCGTAGCTGAATTTGAAATAGCTTAACTCGGCTTCTGGCGCTGTCTACACAGCAGGAAGTCAAAGGAAGAACGCTCTTCCTCTGACTTCCCTTACTCCATGTAAGATGAGGGTTACCACGAGTCAGAGTAAGAAACCCTCTAGCTCTACATTATTTCGAAGTAAAAGCTTGTAGTGGAGATGTGCATTTTGTTATTTTGGAATAACCTAAGTTATTCTGAAATAACACTGCTGTGTACACATACCCTAAAATGAGCACAGTGAGGCTATGTCTAGACTGCAGGCTTCTTTCGGAAGAAGCTTTTCCGGAAGAGATCTTCCAGAAAAACTTCTTCAGAAAGAGAGCGTCCACACTTCAAAAGCGATCTGCTTTTTCGAAAGATAGCATCCACACTGAATGTGAATCTTTCCTCTTCTTTCGAAAGAACTCCCTCTTCCCTGTCCACACATGCCTTTTTCTGAAAGAGCTCTTTCAGAAAAAGGCTTCTTCCTCATAGAATGAGGATTACCAATGTCGGAAAAACCCTTCTGTTCTTTCGATTTTCTTTCAGAAGAACGTGATTGCAGTGTGGATGTAATTGTAGTATAGACATACCCTGACTTCATTTGGCCTTATAATCTATGAAAGAGAATGCAAGGAAAGAAGAGGTGCAACAGCCTAAAGTAATTTAAAATACATCTACATTTGTTTCTCTGTTAGGCTTTCCAAGGAAAGGGGAACACACCCTATCATGCTGATAATAATTACAATTTCTAGTGATTTCCACAGACTTCATTTGGTTCTTATCAAAAGGTATGCACACACAGACACTTCATTCAAATCTGCCATAGAAGGATACAAGAAATCAAGTTAATCCAAAAGTGCTGCAACAACTTTTCAAACGTGCACTATTCCAAAAATATTTGTTAGTTGCCTGAAAATACGTATCTCAGATTTTCCTGTGCTATCCCTGATACTTTATTAATAGTAATTTTACTTTCAATTTTACTAAGCTGACAAAGCTAAATGAAATTTTTTAAAGATCTCTCTTGCCCTTGATCCATGAACATATTATCCACCAACAAAGGGTGTTGCATATGCACTTTAAAAACAGTTTGTATTTCTTTAAGAAATAAATCCCCTTCCATTAACTTCAGAGAGACTTATGCATGTTTATATTATGTACATATTTAACTACTTTACCAGTTGGCACCCAAGTGTACAGAAATTACGTCCTCCATTTGTACTTGAGCAAGATGTTTACTCTATGCTACATTTGTGCAGACTGGCCAGTTTTCATAGATTAGGGAGCAGGAGGGGAAATGGGAGGAGCTAAAAGATGTTCCTACCCTTTTGTGCTGAATTAGTTGAAATCCTGGCCTCAACACAATAGCAAAATTCTCATTGACTTCAATAAGGCCAGGATCTTACTTGCTGTGTTCTATTTTTTTTAATTGTTACTTCTTTCAAACTGTAGGAAAACTTCAGTTTGAGGCTTTCATGCTTCATTTTGAATTTTTGCACCTTTTGTTATTAATGGGACATGCTGACTAAGAAACAATGCTACCTGTTATCTACCCTACTTTATTCTGCAAAGGCAGGTATGTCTATAGCACAGATAAGTAATCATCTCTGTAATCATTCTCTTCCCCCTCCCCCCTTTCCCTTCTATTTATTTCGAGTTTTCATATCCCCTACTCATAACTCCGGTCATCTGAAGAAGTGGGCTGTGCCCACGAAAGCTCATGATACCATCTACATGTTTTGTTAGTCTATAAAGTGCTACCGGACCATTTGTTTTTTTTTTCTGTAACAGACTAACTCGGCTACCCTATAAAGCTCCATCTCTGTAAGGTAACTGTTTAATAATATTATTGGCAAACCTGTATTGTTCCTACATTTTCTTATCAACTAGCAGCACAGTCTTCTTTAAGTGGGACTCAGATTGAAAACACTAACTACAAGTCTTATTCAGCTGTGAATTTAAGCAGAAACCTACATCTTGGTGATGGGCATTATGTGAAAACCTAGAGGAGGCTCCATGCCCAGACCCCATCCCTCAGCTTCCCTGCCCTGTCAGATGATCCCCTCCAAGTAAACTTCCAAAAAGTAGAATTAACATGATATTTGCTGCCATGACATTGTTCATGCTTCCTGTGAGTTCTACCCCTCTCTCACCCTGTTTATATAGTACTGACTCGATGTTTCCTTGTACTCCCCTATCTGTATCCATCTTTTGCCTCTTGGCTTACTTAAACTATAAACTCTTGGGGAAATGACTGTCCTTTTGGTCTCTTTGTACAGCACCTAGGACAATGAGGTTCTGGTCCATGACTGAATGCCCTATGATAATACAAATAATAAAACAGAACTGGGATGGTGAATTTTCACTAATCTTCTTTGTTGTCCGGCATACTTAATGGCTTGATTTATTGCTCATCACTGCATTACTCCAGTTTTCCACTAATATAAACAAAATTGTTTTCAAAGAGGCTACACTAGTGTAAAGCTAATCTCATGAAGTTGAACAAATTATTGTTATCATGGCTTACTCAGTTAAAAACCATTTTAGAATTCACTGGACTTCTTAAAACAAGAATTAAAGCAAATGTTATGTGCACTAGCTCTAATGGCTAAAATGTTAATCTAATGCAAGAGTGGGCAATAATTTTTGATGGGGACACTCCAAGATTTTGGAAAGAGGTCTAGGGCTGCACTTTTCTATGGGGGAGGTGCGGGGTCTGGGATGGAGGTTGGGTGCAGAAAGGAACTCAGGGTAGGGGACTGGGGAGGGTGTGGAGTCAGAGAGGGAGTGTGAGTGAAGAAGGGATTGTGATCTGGGGCAGGGGATTGCCATGCAAGATCCGGAAGGGAATATGGGTGCAAAAGAGGATTCTGGCCTGGGGAAGGAGTATAAGAGGAGGTGCAGGGTTTGGCAGGGAGTTGTGACCTAGGAGAGTGCAGAAGCTTTGTGTGGTGACCTTTGGCAGGAAGTTGGGGTGAGGGAGAGGGTGGGGTGCCAGAGGCAGGCTCTGGCTGGGAGTTGCTTACCTAGGTGGCTCCCAGCCAATAGCCCTGTAAGACCCTGAGGAAGGCTCCATGCCTGCTGCAGCCCCAGGTTGCTCAAAAAGGCTGTCTGCTCCTGGTCCTGGGGAGAGGGAGAGGCTTCACACGCTGCCCCCACGTTGCCCCCACCCCAGCACAATTTCTCAGCCTCTGGATCTCTGCTCTGTGCACAGTGGGGAGAAGGGAGACTTTGCACACTGACCAGTCAATAGGAGCTGAGAAATTAGAACATAAGAAAATAAGAACGGCCATACTGGATCAGACCAAAGGTCCATCTAGCCCAGTATCCTGTCTGCTGACAATGGTCAATTCCAGATGCTCCAGAGGGAGGAATCACAACAGGTAATTCTCACATGATCCCTCCCCCGTCACCCACCTGCAGAGAAACAGAGTCTAGGGATACCATTCCTACCCATCCTGCCTAGTAGCCATTGATGGACCTAAACTCCATAAATCTATTTAGCTCTTTTTTGAACCCTGTTAAAGTTCTGGCCTTCACCGCATCCTCTGGCAAGAAGTTCCAGAGGTTGACTGTGCACAGAGTGAAGAAAGACTTCCTTTTGTTTCTTTTAAACCTGATGCCTGCTAATTTCATTTGCTGACCCCTAGTTGTTATATTGTGAGAATAAGTAAATAACTTTTTCTTATTCACTTTTTCCACACCAGTCATGATTTTATAGACCTCTATCATTTCCCCCCGCCTTAGTCTCCTCTTTTCTAAGATGAAAAGTCCAAGTCTTTTTAATCTCTCTTCATATGGGACCCATTCCAAACCCTTAATCATTTTTGTTGCCCTTTTCTGAACTTTTTCCAATGCCAATATATCTTTTTGAGATGAGGTGACCACATCTGTACACAGTATTCAAGATGTGGGTGTACCATGGTTTTTTATAGAGGCAATAAGATATTTTCTGTCTTATTCTCTATTACTTTTGTAATGACTCCTAACATTCTATTTGCTTTTTTGACTGCTGCTGCACACTGAGCGGATGTTTTCAGAGAACTATCCACAATGACTCCAAGATCTTTCTCTTTAATAGTAGCCAAATTAGTCCCCATCAACTATATTGTATATATAGTTGGGATTATTTTTTCCAAATGTGCATTACTTTACATTTATCGACATTAAATTTCATTTGCCACTTTTTTGTCAAATCACCTCATTTGGTGAGATCTTTAGGAAGCTCTTCACTATCTGCTTTGGACTTAACTATCTTGAGCAGTTTGGTATCATCTGCAAATGTTGCCACCTCATTCTTTACCCCTTTCTCCAGATCATTTATAAATAAGTTGAATAGTAAGGGTCCCAGGACAGACCCTTAGGGACCCCACTAGTTACCTCTCTTCTCTCGGAAAACTTACCATTTATTCCAACCCTTTGTTTCCTGTGTTTTAACCAGTTCTCAGTCCATGAAAGGATCTTCCCTCTTATCCCATGACAACTTACTTTACTTAAGAGCCTTTGGTGAGGGATCTTGTCAAAGTCTTTCTGGAAATCTAAGTGTAACCCTCTTTTTCCTCCCCAGGTTACTCGGGAGCAGGTCACACTCACAGGTGTGCCTGGGCGCCTGATGGTTTTAACCCAAAAGGAGATCCTGAGCACCCCAGTGGTGATGGTGTTTAGTTGGGGAAAGCCCTATCCACCCCCTTGCTGCAGTCCTTTGCTCGTAATCAATGTACAATGGTGGTGCCTCCACCTGGCTGACCTTGTACACACTTACTGGTGTGCCTTGAGAGCCTCCAGGAATATACTCATTCCAGCTATAATCTGGATCTAATTCCAGAACAACAACTACAAATCATATACATCTAATAGATTACATTAAAATAAACAATTTTTACTTAACTTAAATAAACGGGGTTTAACAGATTAACAATGAATAGCATTAACAAAGTGCACAACAATAAGTGAAACATATATATCTAGCATTTACTCTGCCAATATTGATCCCACCCCAGAGTGTGCACACCCCTGGACTCAGAGTCCCAGACTCTTGCTTGCGTGGGTGCGCTTGAAGAACTGCAGTTGTAGTGGAGGTTCTCTGCAGGCAGTGTGTATGTGGGTCCAAGCTAGGCAGCAGCTCTGTCCCAGGCAGCACTTTCCCAAAAAGGCCCAGTTACTTACAGCCTTTCCCCCGGCTCCTATCAGAAGCAGCCTGCTAGATCCCAGTTCCATAGGCATCTAATCCCAGTCTATAGATGCACTCTAACAGCCCCTGGACTGGATCAAACTCCTCCACAGCAGCCTGGCTCCCCTTCTCTTCCAAAATCCAAGGACAGAGTCCCAGACTGCTAGGCCTCTCTTTTCATGCACATGGAGAGCCTCTGATCTCCCACACAAGAGTAACTTCCTTCCTGTTTCTCCCAAGGGCTCATGGGAATTGTAGTCTGTGAGGCTGGATTGCAGCACACAGGGACTTTCCAGAAAATAAGAAGAGGCACCTTTAGTAAGGGGACTACATAAGTATACTATATCCACTGGATTCCCCTTTGTCCACATGCTGGTTGACCCCCTCAAGAACTCTAGCGGATTATTAAGGCATGATTTCCATTTACATAAACCATGTTGACTTTCCCCCAAAAAATTATATCCGTCCATGTGTCTCACAATTTAATTCTTTACTATAGTTTCAACTAATTTGCCCGGTACTGATATTAGACTTACCGGTCTGTAATTGCCAGGATCACCTCTAGAGCCCTTTTTAAATATTGGTGTCATGTTAGTTATCTTCCAGTCATTAGGTACAGAAGCCGATTTAAAGGATAGTTTACAAACCACAGTTAATAGTTCCGCAATTTCCCATTTGAGTTCTTTCAGAACTCTTGGGTGAATGCCATCCGGTCCCGGTGACTTGTTACTGTTAAGTTTATCAACTTGTTCCAAAGCCTCCTCTAATGACACCTCAATTGGGACAATTCCACAGATTTGTCACCTAAAAAGAATGGCTCAGGTTTGGGAATCTCCCCGATATCCTCAGCCATGAAGACTGAAGCAAAGAATTCATTTAGCTTCTCCGGTATGACTTTATCATCTTTAAGTGTTCTTTTAGCATCTCAATCATCCAAGGGCCCCACTAGTTGTTTAGCCGGCTTCCTGCTTCTGATGTACTTAAAAAACATTTTACTATTTTTTTGTGTGTTTTTGGCTAGCTGTTCTTCAAACCCCTTTTTGGCTTTTCTTATTATATTTTTACACTTAATTTGACAAATTTATGGTCCTTTCTACTTTCCTCACTAGGACGTGACTTCACTTTTTAAAAGATATCTTTTTAACTGTCACTGCTACCATAGGGGAAGAAATAGGTATGTAGCGCCATTTACTCCTGTCATGACAGGAGCCGAAGTTTGGATAGCCTGTCAAGGGTATAAACACAGAGGGAAACTACTCTGCCTACTATAGGGGAAAACCTAGTCCTAAATGTTCACAGGTGTGCAAGTGAATGGGAGGAGATGTTGTACATCCAGAGCTAATGTCTCAGACTGAAAGAATTCAGCTTTACTGTTCAGTCAGAGGACTTCACAAAACAGAAACTGCCAACTTACGAGTAGCAAAATGTATGCAGTAGCTTGAACCGAAGAGGCTAAATTCTCTTGCAGTGGGAGGAATGGGTAATCTCCAGTCCGTATCAATACACTTGGCAAAATCTAAGGTTTACCACTGGCATTCTCATTAAGTTAACACTTAGCAGGGAGGAGATGGAATCAGTTTGGAGTTAATGGAACCACATTGACACCAGTAGATCTGCCCTGTTAGTACATTCATCTATGAACAATTCCCCCTTGTCCTTGAGCACCCCCTTATGATTGGATGCCCAGAATTGCCATCCCACATAGCCTCTCAGACCTCTAAGGTCTCCATGACAGGCTCTTTGTCCTAGTTATACCCCTCCTTGAGGCCAGTTTATTACAAAAAGTAACACAGAAGTCCCAAACTATAGTTCACTTATAACCCCCAGTGCACGTAGTCCTTAAAATCCCGGGACACTTACTCCATTGCATCAACCACACTCAGGCATTTTCCACCACAGCCAAGTTCATCTTTGTTCCTCTCCTGTAGCCACCTCAGCCCTTCCAGCTGGAGTGCAACCTCATTCTTCCTAGCAGGAATCCCCACAGCCTCTCTGCAGGAATCCATCACAATTCTTATTCCATTAACATACTCTTGGACAGGCAAGCAGATAGGCACTTACACTATTTCCTTGGCCCTCCATGATCTCTGGCTTCTGCTCTCCAGTGTGGAGAGGTCAGTGGATAAACCCATCCTCTGATCCCCTCCCTTCAGCCTTCTTTGGCCCTTGCCTTCTGACTTCCCAGCCAGAGCCAATTCCCTCTGCTGCTTTCCTAGCTCTCCATCATTTTCAGCCTCCTGGCACTGACTCTCCAACTCAAGAAGATCAGCAGGCTAGACCCTTTTCTGTGTGATCCAGGAAGCTCTTATTAAATCCTTCCCTTTATATGGCTCAGGAACCTTCTTCTAACTCAAGCTAGGAGACAGCTAATCCGTCCCAGGTGCACTGGATCCTTATCAGAGCCAGTCACCCTGTGACACGATTATTGTTGTAAAGATTCTTTGACTTTATTTTCATTGGAAAGTGTCTTACTGGTAATCCAAATATCCAGAATTATTTTCCTGGGCTCTGTAATGCTGAAATCAGCTATTTTATTCAGTTCTTCCTTTGTGGGGGGAAGGGAGAAAACAATAGTGAAAACTTTAAAAACTGCCCTCTCTTTCTGTTTTTAATCAAACCACTCAGCCAAAGAAATTTTAAAAGCAATGGAACAATGGAAGAGAAAAAGAACATTTAAACTTAATTTCATTCCTTCTCTGATTAATTTTAGCCATAAATCTATATTAACCAAAGGGAGGCATATTTAAAATGCCCCTCTTCCCCCCACGGTATTGTATTGGCTTAATCCCAAGGACTCCTAACTAAAGGAAAGTAGGTGCCAGGAGAAAGTCTAATCTTCCCAGATCTTTCTGTGAAAACTCTATGATCACAAGGAAATGCTAAATGCTGATTGAAAAAACTGGGGCCACATTAGAATAATAGAATCACAGTAAAGTAGGACAGGAAAGGACTTTGTGGGGTCACCTAGTTCAGGCAGCCTCTTGAGAAATGCAGGACCAAGTTTACTTAGACCATCCCTGATAAGTATTTGTCTAACATGTTCTTAAAAACCTCCTCTGGTGGGTACTGAAACCTATTGCAGCATTTGATTATCCTTAGAAAGTCCTTCATAATATTAATGTAAAATTCCTTTCTTGAAATGAAGATTAAGATGACAACGTCTCATCCTATCTACAGTGGACATGGAAAATAATTGATCATCATCCTCAATAATAGCCTGTTATCAGATTCTCTTGCAGTCTTCTTTTCTCAAGACAAAACTTGCTCATTTTTTAAACATTTCCTCATAGGTTGGATTTTCTCATTTTTGTTGCTCTCCTCTGACCTTTCTCCACTTTGTTCATACCTTTCTTTAAATGTGGCACCCCAAACTAGACACAATAGTTCATCTGATATCTCATGAATGCTGAGTAGCCTGGAACAATTACCTCCTGTGTCTTGCCTATGATACTCTTGTTAATTCACCCAGAATAATATTAGCTTATGTAAAAACTGCATCACATTGTTGGCTCATGTTTAATTTGTGATCCTCTATAGTTTCCAGACCCTTTTCTGCAGTACTTTTGCTTGGCCAGTTATTTCCTACTTTGCAGTTGTGAATTTGAATTTTCCTTCATAAATGAAGTATTTTGCACCAATATTTATTGAATTTCATCTTGTAGATTTCAGACCAATTCTCCAATTCACTAAGTAACTCTGAATTCTAAACCTCTCTTCCAAACCATTTTCAACCCCTCACAGCTTGCTGTCATCCACAAATTTTATAAGGACACTTATATCCAAATCATTAATACAAATATTGATGAGTACCAAGTCCATGATGCCCTCTGTGGGGCCCCACTATAAAATTCTCCCACTTTGATGGCCAGCCACAAATATTCTTTGGCTGTGTCTACATTGGCATGATTTTGCGCAAAAAGCACCCGCTTTTGCACAAAAACATGCTGCCTGTCTACACTGGCGGGGAGTTCTTGCGCAAGAACACTGACGTTCTAATGTGTGAAATCAGTGCTTCTTGCGCAAGAACTATGATGCTCCCGCTCAAGAAAAAGCCCTCTTGCGCAACTGTTCTTGCGCAAGAGGCCAGTGTAGACAGGCAACATGAATTTTTTGCGCAAGAAAGCCCGATGGCTAAAATGGCCATCGGAGCTTTCTTGCGCAAGAGAGCGTCTACACTGGCACGGATGCTTTTGCGCAAAAAGCACATCTCTTGTGCAAAAGCACATGCCAGTGTAGACGCTCTCTTGCACAAATACTTTAACACAAAAACTCTTGTGTTAAAAGTATTGCACAAAATCTTGCCAATGTAGATGTAGCCCATGAGTATTGTTGTTCAACCAGTTGTGTGCTCACCTTACAATCATTCCATCTAGTCCACATTTCCCTAATTTGCTTGCCCTGGTTTACACTACAGGATAAGTTCAAATTAAGATATGCAGCTTCAGCTACATTAATTGTGTAGCTTAAGTCGAAGTATCTTAACTCAAATTTTGGTGCCATCCACATTGCGGAAAGTCAAAGGGAGAACATTCTCCCTTCGACTTCCCTTACTCCTCATAGAAGTAGGACTAGCGGCATCAACATGAGTACTCTCTTAGTTCAAATTAGTGTGTCTACACTAGACCTGCTAATTTGAATCCTGGAGGATTGACTGTGGCTGCTTCAATCTTATCTCCAGTGTAGACATGGCCCTTATGAGAATGTTCTGTAGAACCCAGTCAAAAATCAGGCTATATCACATCTTCTGCTTCTCCCTCCCCATTCAGTAGGCCAGTAGCCCTGATAAAGAAGAAAATTAGGTTGGTTTGGTATGATTTGTTCTTGACAAATTCATGTGGCTATTACTTTTCACCTGGTACATACATAATGATTATTTGTGCCAGTATCTTTCCAGTGATATAAGTTAGCCTAACTTGTCTGTAATTCCCTGGGTCCTCTTTGTTCCTGTTTTAAAGACAGGTACTATATTTGCCCTTCTTTGATCCTTTAGGACTGCACCCATCCTGCCTGACATTATGGCATTCCCAATATAGACTACATTTTTAGTTGTAGTTTTTACTACGTTAGTGCCTAGAAGCCACAAACAGGATTCAGGGCCTAATTAAATTAGGCAATGTAAACCCAAGTGAAGCAAACACAGTCCATGCTTCCTAGAGTTTACAGTCCTGAACTGACAAGATGTCATGGGGTGGGGAGACAATCAAATAGAGACAAGGTAACAGTAAAGGCAACTGCACTTGCATGAATTAGTTGTCTCCTTGGTCACAGTTAGTCAACACCTTACCCAATTAACACCTTGGAGTTTGGATTAATAACTGGTGACACATCATTTAACGAAGTCTGCCAAGTAACTACAAAGTGCATTTAATGGACTGCAAGTAATTAATTGCTTTTGGAACCATATATTGCTGTCTTGGATGTTATATACAGTTTCCCCACTATCACAAAGCATTCCATTTCATGTTTTCTGCCTGAATGTAGTCTAGTTTATTATATATCCTTTTAAAAATGAGTTGATGCAATAGAAAAGGAGTAAAGAATTTGGGCTTCTGATGTAATGTTGTTCTTATGTGTGGGATAGACAGCAATCAGGCAGCACGAAAGTGTGGAAACCATATGGTATACTTCACAAACACTCTGAAAATGCTGCTGTGAAAACACTCCCTGCTGTGTCAAGAAGTTACAATTACAGCATTTTTACCACATGCTTCATCTGTAGGGATGTGGGGGGAAGGCATGGTAACAAATTGGAAATCAGAATGTTAGGGACTCACACAGAGCCTTATGAGATGCTAAGATTTTTCAATTTCTTCTTTGAGGGAGCTCCACCTTAGGTGCTTCAGCGCCACTGAGCCCAAGGCCAGAGATTTGTGACAGCAGTGTCCCTGGCCAGCACGCGTGCAAGGAGCCAGTGTGTGTTCTGAGGGGACTACTGTGCATGTGCAGCTGGTCCCTTCCTCCTTAGTTCCTTCTCAACCGCAACGGTCGCAGATCAGCAGTCTCCTTTTCACCTCGTTCAATACTTATCTATCTGTAGATAGTTTACCTCAGAGGACCAGTTCTAATCTTTACTCTTTAACAGCTGTTAGTATAGTGATAAGATTAAAAAAAAAAGAGAGACAGAAGTGGCTCTCGCTTCACTAGGCTTCATGGCGCATACCAGCCTGGCACTATTACCGACCCTCAGAATATGCTGGGTTCACCCGGGTTCAAACAGTGTACATCCTGCAAACTCTCCATTTCAGTCTCTGACGGCCACAAAAAGTGCCTCCGCAGTCTTGGACAGCAGCGTGTCACAGACAGCTGCCCACATTGCTAGAAACTGAATAACCAGTCCAGGAGAGTGAGGGAGCTTCAATTAAAAATGCTCCAAATTGAGAAAAACGATAGGTCGCCTACGGACCCGGGACAATCCATCCCTCCCAGACAGAGTTCACCTGGGACAGGGTCGGAAAAAGCAGGTCCCTCTGGGTTGAGCCCAAAGGAGCGGGAGAAGAGTAACCCTAATAAGAGGTCTTACTCTTCCTCATGGACTGACTCTCCATTAAGGAAGCATTCAGTCTCTACTAATGCTGCATCCCAGCCCTCAACACAAAAGGGATCAGATAAGCAGCGATCTAAAGGGACCGTCAAGAGAAGAGCCGAGATCCCAAACACATACCATGTGCTAGATAAAGCGCTGACAAAGGCAAATGGTAAAGCCTCCTCGTCAGCACCAACCAGAAATTCCGTGCCAACAACTGCAGTGCAAAACAAACCACACTCACACACGGCACCGAGCCAGAGTGCATTACCTGAGGTGGAACCAAAGGCACTGCAGAAACACATGGCACTGACCGCTCATACAAGGCAGCTAGCAATTCAATCAACACCGCTGCATACCCCTCACACCTCCCAACCTCAACTACTACTTCCCCCACCCCCAATGCCACAGTTCACAACAACAGCTGAATTGGCAATCCACTCACTACTGGGGAAGCCTCTGTTTGGTACCCACAGTACCACAAACACTCTACGGAGCACTCTCGCAGCCATCCCAGCCAGCGCAGTGACAGCGGGCTTTAGTGATGATGATGAGATCTATAAACTGCCTCACATACCAAGACATTGCTCGCATAAGTCATTTCAGCAAACGCAACAATGGCAACCACCACAGTGGGTCCCACCACCAGTCATGCCTAACTGGCCATACTGGGACCCTTGGGCTTTCTACACACAGCAACAATTTACACAGCCACAACATCCACCTGTGACACCGCAGTCCCAGGCACCAACCATCCAGTCCATAGAACATTACAATTCGGGCACAGACGAGCAGGATGGAGATATTACGGGGGAAGAACACAGTCTACCCTTCTCTCCACCCACACACACTTCGGCCACATCACCCGACGACATGATAATCCCTTCGCCATCCACAACAAGGGATGATACTAGATCATTTCAAGAGAGCTTTTCAAAAGAGTGGCAGAGGCCCTGGAGATCCCTCTCTCAGATGTTCCACAGATGCAACATAAGCTCACAAACATTTTACAAATGTCTCTCCATCCAAAACTAGCCATCCCCATGAACGAGGTTCTTATGGATCTGGCCAAAAAATGTATGGAAGTACCCAAGCCATAATCTCACCAATCTACAAGAGAGCTGACAGAAAATACTACGTCGCTCCCAAGGGAGCAGAATTCCTGTTCTCCCATCCAACACTAAATTCTCTGGTGGTAGAAGTGGTCAATCAAAGAGGGAGACAACAAAATATGCGTACAGCTCCCAATGATAGGGATTGGAAGAGACTGGATACGATGGGAAAAAAGGTGTACTCATCAGCAAGCCTATAGATCAGAATAGCTAACCACGTTGCGTTATTAGCAAAGTATACACACCACATATTTGATCAACTAGCATCCTTTATTGATTTCATTCCAGACACAAAGGTAGAACAATTCAAAGCAAACATTAAAGAGGGTACACGTATAGCGCGCACAGTCCTACAAGCCACGCTGGACTTGGCAGACACAGCAGCCAGATCTTTAGCCTCGGCTGTGGTGATGAGGAGGGCATCTTGGCTTTAGCTCTCAGGCTTACCGAGAGACGTTCAAACCACTGTAGACGACCTCCCATTTGAGGATACAAAACTATTCATGGAGTCTACAAACACGTCCCTCCACACCCTGAAGAATTCAAGGGCCACACTCAGAATGCCGGGCCCCTGTTATAAGAAGGAAACAAAATAGATCATTCCAACAAAGATACAGACTCCAGTGTTCAACCAACAGCAGTGATACTTCAACAACAGACGTAGAGAATGTCAAAATAGATGCAGACAGACATCTGAACAGTCTTCCATCCAGCAACCATCAACATCCAGACAACAGACTTGAAGTCCTGGTCGAGGGTCTGACAACCCCAACATTTTGAAGGCAGCAAACAGAATCATCTATGCTACTTGGCAACAGACTAGTCAACTTCTATCCAGCCTGGTCTGCCATCACCACTGACAAGTGGGTGTTAGAAATCATAAGAACTGGCTACTGCATTCCTTTCATAACTGTCCTCCCATCCCACCTCCCTGCCCGTCCCTTTTCAGGGACCCCTCTCATGAGAACTTACTCTTGCAAGAGGCGGAATGCCTCATAACCTTAGGGGCTATAGAAGAGGTACCCAAACAACACAGGGGCAAGGGTTTCTACTCCCATTATTTTCTTACCACCAAGAAGTCGGGGGGCTGGAGACCCATTTTGGATATCCGCAAACTCAACTGGTTTGTCAAATACCAGTTCTTCAAGATGGTTACGCTGGCTACAATTATACCTTCCCTGGAAAAAGGAACATGGTTGTCTACCCTCGACCTTCAGGATGCTTATTTCCACATATCAATACACCCATCACACAGGAGATTTTTCACAATAAAGCACAGACACTTTCAATACAGAGTGCTACCATTCGGCCTGTCAACAGCCGCACGAGTATTCTCAAAAGTACTCGCAGTAGTAGCTGCACACTTACGCAAAAACTGAATTACGATATTCCCTTACCTAGACAACTATCTAGTAACGAGCTCTACACAAGATACACAGCAAGCAGTCTCGACAATCAGAACCCTCTTCGACAAACTAGGTCTACTGTTAAATGTGGCAAAATGCACCTTGTCCCTACTCAAACTCTGAAATTCATAGGGGCACACCTAGATTGCACAAAAGCCAGGGCCTACCTACCACATCACAGATGGCTCTCACTCAAGCTCCTGATAGAAACAGCACAGTCAAGCCCACGTATAACAGCACAGTCATATCTGCAAATACTGGGGCACATGGCAGCAGCCACATTTGTAGTACCTCACGATCAGTTACGCATGCGACCATTGTAAGCATGGCTATGCACAACCTATCGGCCTCACGTTCATCCTTTGAGCAAAAACCTTACTATGCCCAACGAGATAAAAGCCTCCCTTACATGGTGGACAATACACCGTGTATATGTAGGATGTATATGTAGGAGTCCCCTTCCAACAGATTCCACCATCAATAACAATCACTAAAGACACCTCCCTCCTAGGTCGGGGAGCTCATCTACATCACAACCTCGTACAGGGTCAATGGACACAAGACGAGACTAAGTACCATATAAACCTACTGGAGTTAAGGCCTGTAAGGAATGCCTGCACGCACTTTCTTCCTCTCATTCAAAACAAAATGGTACAGATACTCACAGACAACATCTCTACAAAGTATTACATCAACAGACAGGGAGCAGCATGCTCATATCACTTATGCTAGGAGGCAGTAGGCCTCTGAGAATGGTGTATCCCACAAAACATACACCTGGTCGCATCCTATCTACTAGGCAAAGACAATACATTAGTAGACAATCTAAGGAGACAATTCCCACAAAACCACGAGTGGGAGATAAACCAATCAGTGCTCACTCACCTCTTCAGGAAATGGGGATTCCCTATGGTGAACCTATTCGCAACACACAAGAATGCTCATTGCTCAAGAGCAGGCATATGTCCCGACTCCTTGGGGGATGCCTTCAGTATAGAATGGAACGCACACCTGACATATGCGTTCCTGCCTTTTCCACTTATACAACGAGTGATCCTCAAGATCAAGTGAGACAGGGCCAGAGTAATACTCAAGCACCCAGCTGGCCCAGGGAAACGTGGTACCCATACCTGTTACGGATGAGTGTTCCATCACCACATCGATTCCCACCAGTCAAGGCTTTGCTGACACAATGAAACGGTCAAATTCCCCATCCAGCCATTCACAAGTTACACCTCCGGGCACGGATGCTTGTTAGTTAAATTCCATGGAAAGGTCCTTTCCGGAGCCAATATAGCTCATCCTCACAAATTCCAGACAACCTGCAACAAGAAAGACATATGGTCAAAAATGGAAAAAGTTCACGACCTGCTGTACAGCTCACAACCATGAACCACTCCACACAGGCATATCACACATTCTACAGTACTTGTTAGTACTGTATAACATGGGCCTCTCCATGAGTTCCATCAGGGTGCACCTTGCTTCCATTTCCAATATACAGATTCCTGTACAAGGACACTCAATCTTCACACACACATCAGTCAAGTGCTTTATACAGAGTTTACGCAACATGCTTCCCCCATACAAGGAACCAATCCCAGCATGGGACTTGAACCTAGTACTAAGTGTGCTCATGGGTAAACCCTTTGAGCCTCTTGCCACCTGTTCACTATTACAACTGTTGATGAAAGTAGCTTTCCTTGTGGCAATCACCTCTGCAAGATGTGTTGGCGAAATAGCAGCCTTAATGACGGATCCACCATACACCATATTTCATAAGGATAAGGTGACGCTTAGAACTCATTTCAAATTCCTATCGAAAGTACCTACTGCGTTCCACTGCAACTAACCCATATATGTACCTGTTTTCTTCCCTAAACTGCACAAGAACAATAAAGAAGCAGCTCTCCATACCCTGGATGTCCGCAGAGTACTGGCATTCTACCTACATCAGACAAAGCCCTTTCGGAAAACCCTGCAGCTGTTTGTTTCATCAACAGAGAGGTCACAGGGGTCGCCTATAACAAAACAAAGACTCTCAAAATGGATATCTAGTTGCATTAAACTAGCACGTACCATAGCCCAGAGAGAGCCCCTCCCAACTGTGCAAACTCACTCGACAAGGGCAATGGCAGCCACAACGGCATTCCTACAGGGTGTCCCAACAGAACACAACTGCAGGGCTGCCACATGGGCGTCAGCACATACCTTCACCCAACATTATGCAATACAGACATTCGCTGAGTCAGAGACAACATTTGGTCACACTATACTCTTGGCCTCGCAGCTCAGCATTCAAAGCTGTCGCCTCCTACTATGAATACTGCTTCCTAATCACCTAGGGTACGTCTAAACTACATGGCTCCGTCGACGGAGCCTTGCAGATGAGTTTACTTGAAAAAGGGAAACGAAGGGGCAATTTAAATAATCGCCACTTCATTTAAATCAAAATGGCCGCCACACTGTGCTGATCAGCTGTTTGTCGGCTCAGTGCGGCAGTCTAGACGGGAATCTGCCGACCCCAGAACCCTTCGTCGGCAGATCCTGTAAGCCTCGTTTCACGAGGCATAAAGGATCTGCCGATGAAGGGTTAGATCTGCCGACGAAGGGTTCTGGGGTCGGCAGATCCCCGTCTAGACTGCTGCACTGAGCCGACAAACAGCTGATCGGCACAGCGAGGTGGCCATTTTGATTTAAATGAAGCGGCGATTATTTAAATCGCCTCTTCATTTCCCTTTGCCGTCCTGCCTAATCTACATGGCTCCGTCAATGGAGCCATGTAGTTTAGACACACCCCTAAGGTGGACACTCCTCGAAGAAGAAGGGAAGGTTACTCACCTGTGTAGTAACTGGAGTTCTTCGAGATGTGTCCCTGTGGGTGCTCCACACCCACCCTCCTCCCTTCTGCTTTGGAATACAGCATGTCTGGGTCAGAGAAGGAACTGAGGGGTGGGGAGAGGGATGGCCGCGCATGTGCAGTAACCTCCACAGAACACACACTGGCTCCCTACACATATGGCCAGCCAGGGGCACTGCTGTCACAAATCTCTGGCCTTGGGCTCAGCGGCGCTGAAGCACCTAAGATGGAGCACCCACAGGGACAACCATCTCGAAGAATTCCAGTTACTACACAGGTGAGTAAGCTTCCCTTTCTGGCCTCTCATGGACTTAATAAGGGTATGTCTACACTAGCCCCCTAGTTCGAACTAGGGAGGCTAATGTAGGCATTCGAAGTTGCAAATGAAGCCCGGGATTTAAATATCCCGGGCTTCATTTGCATCTTCAGCGCCGCCATTTTTAAATCCCCTTAGTCGAACTCCGTGCCCGCGGCTACACGCGGCACGGAGTAGGTAGTTCGAATTAGGATCTCTAATTTGAACTACCGGTACACCTCGTGGAAAAATGGCGGCGCCCAGGAAGATGCAAATGAAGCCCGGGATATTTAAATCCCGGGCTTCATTTGCAACTTCGAATGCCTACATTAGCCTCCCTAGTTCGAACTAGGGGGCTAGTGTAGACATACCCTAAGAGATGTTAAAATTAAGCCAAATTATAAAGAAAAATTATTATCACTAGGAAAACATACAGCATAATGTTACGATTTATAAGCCAGTTAGGGGCTAGATGGCTCTGCAGCCAGCTTTCCTGAGTGCCAAGCGGGGGTGGGGCAGGCAGGGAGCTGGCTGAGGTTCTCACAGGTTGTATCCAGGAGCTTGGTGGGCCGGATCCCACCTGTGGATCATATTTTGCCCACCCCTGATTTAGACCATCCCTGACAAATGTTTGTCTAACCCACTGTGACTGTGCCCAGGGGCCACTACATCCGTGTCCTCAGTCGGGGGAGGGCAAGCTCGCTAATGTTACCGCCGTCCTTCGTCACCATGCTCTGTGCCGCCCGTTAATTATGCCGGTTTGCCGGGTCGGCTTCCCACTCTACGCTGCAACGGGGGAGGGGAAAGGGGGGCCCGGGCCCACCCTCGCTCACGGGCCCCAGCCCAGGGCCCTAAGGACTAGGAACCTGGGAGATCCGGTCCGGCTGGCGGGGCATTCTGCCGAAACTCGCCAGCCCGCCAACCACTCCTGGTTCCGCCCTGGGCCACTTCCTTTCCTCTCCGGGGCTCACCTTCTCCTTGGTGGACAGGGCGGCGGGCGCTTATTCGCCACGGCCGTCGGCTTCCCCCACGTTCCTCTCCCGCCGAGGGGGGGCCTTTTGTACCTGGCGTCTCCTCCCCTTCCGTGGCTCCACCACCGCTTCTCTGCCCGCTTCAGGTCCCCCTTCCCCTGCTCCACTGGGCGACGGCGTTTTAAACGCCGCGCCCTCTACGCTCCGCCTATCCTGGGCAAGGGGGGGGCCGTTCCACCCTCGCTTGCTCGCTCCGCCCCCGCCGCCGCGGTTGCCATGGTGCCCGCCGCCTGGGGCACCACGCCGCCTCCGGCCCGCCCCCTGACGTCGCCTAGCATGACGTCAGGGCGGGGCGACGGCCAAGTGGCTCGGGAGCAAGCCGCGCACGACCCGGCCTCCCCGCTTCCCTGGCCGAACAGCGCCTGCCCGGCCCCAGCCACGGTGCGGGGCGAGGGCGCCCCGTCACACCCACTCTTTAAAATCTCCTGCGATGAAGATTCCACAACCTCCCTAGGCAATTTTTTCAGTGCTTAACAACCCTGGTAGCTAGGAAGTTTTTCCTAATGTCCAACCTAAACCTCCTTTGCTGCAATTTAAGCCCATTGCTTCTTGCCCTTCATCATGGACCCTACTCTCATCTATACCAATAGGAAATCATAACCCTTATGCCTGTTCCAGGCTATTCAGAGAGTGTGGAACCAATCCTATTTCCCACCTGCCAGCTCTGGGAGAAGACAGAGTAAGTGGGTGTGTGTCATCTCTTACCACCACTGTGTGGACCTAAGCACCGGGCAGCTCATGCAGGGCATGAAGTGTGGAGAAAGAAAGGGGAGATTACTACCTCTTACACTACATGAGCACATACTCCCAGGTACAATCTAGCTTCTCTATTATCATTTTAACAGTTACTGCTAACCCATCCCTGGTTGTATTTTAATCAGTCTAAATGGAACTATAATTCAGCTGCTCATGTTCTCCTAATTATGAGATCATGACGTTTAAATGGGGAGGGAGATCATTTTAAGGCAGTTAAAGTCTTTCACTCAGGATGGAAGAATCTTCAGTAAGAGATGTTTAAAATCTTTCTTCTGCTTGAGGTTTTTCCACCTCCTTTTTCCAGCCCTCATTCACTAAAATGGACCCAGCATCTGGAGAGGAGGAGTCTGTGCAATGGAGTGTCCTGGGCATCTTGAGCAGAATCCACAGTCAGGCTTGGGAAGTTGGTCAGATCCCCTCCCCTCCAGGATTGCATACAGCTGGTCATAGAAGTGGCATGTTTGCAGCGATGCACTAGACCATCCATTTGCCTCCTTTGTTTTGTGATAGGACTGTCTCAGCTCCATTATTTTAACACGACACTGCTGGGAGTCCCTGGAGTATCTTTTCTCCAGCAGGCACTGTTAGCATAGATATCAGCATTTCTTTTGCTGTTTCAGAGCTCTGAGAGAATGGATTCCTCTCCCCACATCTCAATGAGGTCCAAGATCTCCTGAACACTCCATGCTGGCGGTCCTGGGAACTGGCGCCCATGGAACTTGAACTCATGGAAGTCATGGTCACGTGTGCTGCTCAGGTGTGCTACCTGCTCTGAGGTGTGCTCGCAACACTGACCACACAGGAAATGAAATTCAAACTTTCTTGGGGCTTTTCCTGTTCACCTGGAGTGCAGTAGAGGTACAAGTTCTGGCCAGAACAGCCAGATTGGGGCATTGTGGGTTGCCTCCCAGAGGCCAAGAACCTCGACTTTCTCAACAATGTGTCTATACTACTGTGAATTTGACCATGCAAAGTCAAAATTTACATTACTCCTCATAAAAGCAGGAGTACCCGAAATCTACTTCAGCAGCCCATAAAGTCAACAGAATGGCCTTGGTAGTGTGGACTCAATGTTTAGAAAATTGACCCGATAGGCTAAATTCAATCTAAATTCCCAGCGTAGACCAGGCCGGAGTAAACAGGGTGTGTGCAAAGAACCTACCCAAGGCTGAAGAAAAATGGAATACTACCCCACTACCAGGCCCCAGGGCTGCTTCTACAGTTGTGGGCTTGCTTGTGGTCCCAGCACTTTTCCTATAAGGGAAATTTGGTCAGTAGATCCACATAATTGTAGATTAATTCCCCATATCTCCTCCTAGCCTACACTATCCCAGCCAAACCACTACGGAGAAAGCACTTGTCCACCGTAGCTGAGGGCATGGAGCTACTCTTCTATGGTCTTTCTTCAACCTGCTTCTCCTGCCCTACACGACTGCCTCAGTTTGTTTATTTGGGACCTAGAGTATTTTGCCTTAAATAAATCATAGGAAAATACTGGTTATATTTGGGGCTGTTCCTACCAGTGCTGGTGCCTTATGCAGTCCAGCACTGGTACATACACACCCCAGCAGGGGGAGCAGCCACTTCACAGGATGAGTTGCTGGGACTGGGGAGGGTAGAAGCTGTCGGGAGGCAGAGGGCTGCAATGGCATTCAGTCCATCCAGTCCAGGGGAGATGGCAACCCTGGAGCAGGGCAAGAGAGAGGCTCACCTGCAGCCTCAGGGCAGGAGGCGCGGGGGTGGGGGAGGGGCATGGCCAGTAGATGGAGCTGGAGGCTGCCAGAGCCACTGCTGCCTGCATTCATATTCCTAGGCATACACAGCATAGGGCACCACAACTGGTGCCCCAAATTTAGTGGTGCCCGATGCAGCTGTGTATGCCTAAGGACAACCCTGGTTCTGTTGCTCCTGTGTGTAGCAAAAAAAGTACAGTGTTTTTTAGGCTATGGAAGTTAGGCTATGGAAAAACCTAACTTCACATATGTGTCTTAAGATTGATCCATTAAAGAAATGGAATTGTTAACTCTGTCCACAAACAAAATTGGACAAGTTCCTTAAGCATTTGGAACCCTATTATCTCTGTTATCTGAAAAAAAATCTGATATCAGGTTTAGACAAAACAAAATGTTACTCTATTCAATTTTTCTTTCTCCGATGAAGATTACTTCATCCTTTATATGGGTTTGCACTTCGCTGTGTTTATTTTTCCTGATTTTTTTCTTTTTTTCATTCATTCTGCTCTAGCCCTTCTCCTTTCACTTTTTTATCTTTTGTTACTTTCTCATGACCCCTTCCATCTGTGACCTCCCCTCTTAGATTTTAACAGCATTGAAAAACAAACAAAAGCAATAACTACAGAATGGCCTATTTTCCTAACACTCTGTAATAGATTTGTTTATCATCTCAATGACGGGTTATGGTTTACGACTGGATTCTGCTAAATCAACAGCCTCCGCAGGTACCTAGGCCGAGGGGCTCGGGATGGGGGGGAGCTCCATGTTCATGAAAAGGGTGGGGCTGAGGGCATAAGGGGTGGAGCTGAGGGCAGCTATCTCTCAGCACTGCCCAGAGCATGCTCCCCCAACCCCAGCCCCTAGCACTACCCAGAGTGTGCAGCGCAGTGCTCCGGCAGTAATTTAAAGGGCCCGGGGTAATTGCTCTATTGCCGCACCACTATCAGTGGGCCTGACTGGATTTGATATTTATAAGATGATCTAAATTTTCTTTTCAGCAGTTTTGCACCTATTTTATATGTGAATGTTCATTCTGATTTGCAATGAAGGTTATTCTAATGTTTATATGTATAGACCTGTGGTTACCTTCAGTAAGATGGTATTACATAGTTGACTGCAGTTTCTTTTAGGTGAGGTTTATATTTTATCACAGTCTTATTATTAATTATTATGGGGTGTGTGGATCAGCGTTCACATTGAGCTTCCTGCCGGTACTTGGCTTGGATCAGGGAAGCTAATGATCTAATCAGGAGACTAAATTTGGTGATGAATCCTAGTCATGTGCCACCTGAGGCATGTTGTGCATATGCTAAGATGATTATTTATTTATTTACATTACGATAGTATCTAGGAGCTCTAGTCATGAACCAGGAATCCATTGTACTAGGTAATGTTAACACACACAGAAAAACAAAAACAAACAAAAAACACACACCAAAACCATCAGTCCATCATCCCCCATCCTCATCGTCCCTTTCTCGTTCTCTTCCTATTATTTTTATGGGCTTTGGGAAAATATATTACAATCCCACCACCCAAAAAAACTGTTAGTAAATCAGGATGTAATATTCATTATCTTACTTTACCTTGTTTATTCATTACAGTCAATGCTTCATTTCATGCAAGCATACTTATATGAGCATATATTTGTCTGGAGCTCTGTATCAGAGTATGTTAGAAATTTAGGGCTAGATTGTTGTAGTCCCTACACAGCCACACAGGGCAATAAGGGAGTGTAAGGCCCTGCTCCGATACCTTTGTTCAGCACTGCTCAGATTGCAACTTCAATTACTTGCTTGACACTTTCTATTGAATGCAGGTGCTTGCAGAAAGGGTGGAATGGAGTGGAAAGTAGATTTGGCCCTGCCCAGCCCCCCTCCTCAACTGCTGGCATACAGGGAAAATTAAGCTGCTTCTCAAATGGAATGAAGCAACTTCCCTTTTTGGAGCGGGGAAGGAGATTATAAAAGAATGGTTACTTACCTGTAACTGTTGTTCTTCGAGATGTGTTGCTCATGTCCATTCGAATCAGGTGTGTGCACCGTGTGCACCGCGTCTTCTGGAGCGTTTTCCCTAGCGGTACCCGTAGCGCCGGCAGGGCACCCCCTGGAGTGGCACCGCCATGGCGGGGCATAAGTACCCCTGCCGGCGCTCCCCCACCTAAGTTCCTTCTTGCCGGATGCTCTGACAAAGGGGAGGTAGGGGAGGAATCGAATGGACATGAGCAACACATCTCGAAGAACAAGTTACAGGTAAGTAACCGTTCTATTCTTCTTCGAGTGGTTGCTCCTGTCCATTCGAATCAGGTGACTTCCAAGCCAACCCCACTTCAAGGAGGAGGGGTCGGAGCACTCAGAAACAGAAGTCCACGAAAGTTGAACAATTCAAAGATATTTATTCAACTAACCGAACACAGAAAAAACTGTAGAAAAGTGCAATGTGTACAAATAAACCAACATATTTACAATACAGAGCTGAGGACTGCAGATCCCACCCTTGCGTCCTCCCTAGCCTGCTGTGCCAGCGCGTAGTGCACCGTAAAGGTATGGAGCGACGATCACGTGGCCGCCCTGCAGATTTCAGTGATTGGAACCTGCGCCCCAAAAGCTACAGAGGACGCCTGCGCCCTGGTGGAATGTGCTGTAACCCGGGGTGGGACCTTCCCGGCCAAGGCATAACACTCCCTGATACACCCTGCGACCCAATTGGACAACCTTTGGGTTGATATGGGAAGGCCTTTCATTCTGACAGCGACAGCAATAAACAATTGTGTGGATTTACGAAAGGGCTTAGTCCTATCAATATAAAAGGCTAGCACACGTCTAGCATCCAGGGAATGGAGCACTTTCCAAAGGCGTGGGGCTTTGGAAAGAAAACCGGGAGGTAAATTTCTTGGGACAAATGGAACGGTGACACCACCTTGGGGAGAAAAGCCGGGTGAGGGCGGAGCCTCACATTATGGTCAGAAAACACTAGGTAGGGCGGGTTCACAGTTAACGCCCTCAGCTGCTTAGGGGCCCTCAGCTCGGAGACCCTGCGAGCCGACGTAATGGCCACAATGAACGCAACCTTCATAGAAAGGTACTTCAAAGAACACGTGGCCAGCGGCTCAAAGGGGACGACACGAGTCTAGACAACACGAGGTTAAGGTCCCAAGCGGGGAGAGGGGGTCTAACCGAGGGATACAACTTATCCAAACCCTTAAGGAACCTTTTGACCGCAGGGTCAGAAAACAGAGAAACTCCTGCCGAACCAACATGGAAGGCGGAGAGAGATGCCACATGGACTTTGATAGAGGAGGTAGAGAGGCCACTGGACCTAAGTTCAAAGAGGTAGTCCAGAATGGACGGGACAGGTGCACAGGACGGGTGCACTTCCCTTCTGGATGCCCAAGATGAGAACCGTCGCCACTTGGCTGCATACGACTGCCTGGTAGATGGTTTCCTACTGCTTAGGGGCACCATCTGTACCTCCTGGGAACATTCCCTTTCCGGTTGGGTCAGCCACGGATAAACCAGGCCGTCAGGTGGAGAGAGCTGAGATTCGGGTGAACCATGGTCCCCCCGTCCCAAGGTTGGGTCAGGAGATCCCAAACCGGCGGGAGCGTTATAGTGTCCTTGGTGAGCATGTCCACCAGGATAGGGAACGAGAATTGTCTGGGCCACCGCGGGGCTATCAGGATGACCGTGGACCTGAAGGTCTTGACCCTGGTCAGAACTCTGGGAATTAGGGGAAATGGAGGGAAAGCATAGAGGATGCCTGCCGGCCACGGCACTGTCATGGCATCCCCCCTGGAGTGTTCCCCGAGCCCCAACAGGGGGCAGTAACTCTGGCACTTGGTGTTGCCTGCCGAGGCAAACAGGTCTACTAGGGGACAACCCCACCTGTGGAAGACCTGACGAAGGGCCGAATCCTTGAGAGACCATTCGTGGGCTCCGAAGGACCTGCTCAGAGCAACGGCCAGCAAGTTTTTGCACCCCGGCAGGTACTCTGCCTGCAAAACTATGTCGTGCTCTACACACAAGTCCCAGAGGCACAGAGCCTCGCGGCAGAGGGGAGGCGACCGGGCTCCCCCCTGCCTGTTGAGGTAAAACACAGCCGCCGTGTTGTCCAGGCGCACCAGGACAGAGCGGCAAGACAGCTTTGACAGGAAGGTCTCGCAGGCTCTCCTGACAGCCCTGAGCTCCCGGACATTTATGTGCAGAGCCCGCTCTGCTGGGGACCATAAGCCTGGGTCCTGTGACACCCCAGGTCGGAAGCATCTGTGACCAGTGTAAGCGAGGGGGGAGGTACAGTGAACGGAACCCCGCTGCACACCACCGCCTCCTGGGTCCACCATTGTAAGGAGGCTATCACCTCCGGCGGCACTGTGAGAACCGTGTCTCAGAGACCCCTGGTCTGGTTGAATGCCCTTGCCAACCAGGCCTGCAGAGGTCTGAGCCTCATTCAAGCATGGCGTACCACGTACATACACACCGCCATGTGTCCCAGCAGCCTCAAGCAGACCCGGGCTGTCGTGATGGGGAACCGGGTTAACTCGGAGACCAGCTCCACTATGGACAGAAACCTGGCCCTGGGAAGGAGTGCTCTTGCCACCCTGGCGTCCAGGAGGGCTCCTACAAATTCGAGGTGTTGAGAGGGAGTCAACGATGACTTTTCTTCATTTAGCATGAGTCCCAGCCTTATGAAGACAGCCCTTGTGGGGGAAACATGGGCCTCTACTTGCTCATAGGAGTGGCCCCGGATCAGCCAGTCGTCTAGGTACGGAAAAACGTGTACCCCTTTTTTGCGGAGGAACGCCGCTACGACTGCCATGCATTTTGTAAAGACCCTGGGTGCTGTTGAAAGGCCAAATGGGAGCACAGTAAATTGGAAGTGGCATCGGGAAACAATAAAATGGAGAAACCTCCTGTGGCTGGGTCTTATCGCCACATGGAAGTAAGCGTCCTTGAGATCGAGGGTTGCGTACCAGTCTCCTAACTGTAAAACCGGGATAACAGAAGCTAGGGTTACCATTCTGAACTTGGACTTCACGACCGCCTTCTTGAGGTCCCTGAGATCTAAGATGGGACGAACCCCGCCCTTGGGTTTCGGGACAACGAAATATCAGGAATAAAACCCTTGCCCTCCAGATGTGGGGACCCTCTCCACAGCTCCCTTTTCGAGAAGCGCCAGCACCTCTTGGCGGAGCGTGCCTTCGTGAGAGGTGTCCCTGAAAAGGGACAGGGCGGGTGGATTGGAAGGGGGCGAGCCCAGGAAGGGGATGGTATAGCCACACCTGACTATCTTTAGGACCCAGGCGTCGGTCATGATTCCTGCCTAGGCGTGGGCAAACCGGGATAACCTGGCCCCAAACGGGGGGCCAGGGTGGGAGGCTGGTGCACGACCCTCTAGCATCCCGTCAATACAGGTGCTTGGACTGCTGGGAGGGACCTTGACCAGCCCCACGGGGGTTGTCCCCTCTCGGGCGGCGTCGACGACCCCTTGTGGAGGACGGGCCCGCAGCCGCCCCCGCATCCCCACTGGGAGCACAAGGACGGCGTCTCCAGTAATCCCCACGGGGGACCTGGGACTGCGTTCTCCCCTGCTGTCTGTAGGGCAGCTGACGACGCTGGGGGGCCGGTGTGTGAATCCCCAAGGACTGTAGGGTAGACCTCGTGTCCTTGAGCGTATGGAGCCTGGAGTCCGTGTGCTCCGAAAACAAGGCTTTCCCCGTCAAATGGCAGGTCCTGGATCACGGTTTGGACATCTGGAGGTATTCCAGACACCTGCAGCCAGGCACCACAGCGCATAACCACACCTGACGCCATGGTGCGGGCTGCAGAGTCGACCGCGTCCAGGGAAGCCTGGAGGGCCGTGCGGGCAATGGTTCTGCCCTCAGAGGTCATGGCCACAAACTCCTGTCGGGCCTTGGCAGGCAGCTTGTCCTTGAACTTATCCATGGCCTGCCAGGTATTAAAAGCATAGCGGCTCAGCATCGCTTGCTGATTAGCAATGCGGAGTTGCACCCCACCAGTGGCATACACCTTACGGCCCATCAGGTCAAGGCGCTTGGGCTCCCTAGCTTTCAGGGACGGCCCCGGCTGGGGAAGCCTCTCTTTTTGGGCCGCAGCCTGGACGACCAAGGACCCGGGAACAGGCTGGGAGTACAGGTGTTCATGCCCCGACTGGGGACGTAATAGCGCCTCTCGACTCCCTTTAAGGTAGGGGTCAGGGTTGCCGGGGTCTGCCACAGGGCATTGGTAATCTTGGCCACGGTTTCATTAAGTGGCAAAGCCATGCGGGCGGGCGCATCGTCCGAGAGGATGTCAATCATGGGGTCCGTGTCCTCCACTACTGGCTCCACTGGGACACCCAAATTGGAGGCCAGATGCCTAAGCAGCTCCTGATGCGCCCGGGCATCCATATTAGGCAACGCCGGTGCGGGATCCACCAAAGCTTCATCCGGTGATGATGATGACGACGACTCCTGGACCGGTGCCAGACCCAGCGCAGGAACTGATTGAGGCGCCGGCTGGGCAAGCAGCACCACTTGCGGAAGCGGCTACAGTACCGAGGCCTGCGGCTCAGCAGCGGCATCCGTACCAACCGACCTCTGGGGGGAGGGAGAGGGTCTTGACAGTAACGCTGACGGTTGCGCTCAGTGCCCCGAGGCACCGGACACCACAGAGGAGGGCACAGGCCCCTGCCACTGGTGGTAAGCCCATGGTGTCCAAAAGGGCCATTGCGGCTGAGGCGGCCAAGTCTGCTGCACACGCGAACGATCACGCCGGTGCCGGGAACGAGATCTATGAGTCAAGGAAGCTGCCGAGGAGTCTGACCTGAACGATGCCACATCAGAATCCGACGAGTAGTCAGACTCAGGCCAGGGAGGCACAGATGACGAATGTCCTGCCACTGATGGGGGGCAAACCTGGCCATAGACTCAGGTTTGCCCACGTGCGCTCGATGCGGACGTGCTGGCACCAGGAAAACCGGTCCTGGTGCCTGTTGCGGTGCCTGGTGCGGTACCGGGAGAACAGGTCCCAGTGCCTGCAGTGGAGTCGGTTGTGGCACCGGGAGAACTGGTCCCGGTGCCAGTTGTGGTGCTGACACAGAACATGTCTGAGGTGCCGTAGTCGGTATCGGTATCGGTTGCGATATGAACCCCGAAGAAGCCGACATCACCGGCGATGGCGGTACCGGCATGGCCGACGGGGTCGATGCCGGTGCCTGTGACAGTGCTGAAACGTGCATCGGTGCTGAAGAGGCTGATGCTGAAGGGCCCGACAATGGTGCCGAAGACGTCGCCGCGAGGCCAGGGTGATACGGCACCGGTGCAGCCAAGACAGGGTCTGGAAGGGGTCCCAGCACCAAGGGAGGTCGAGCCCAGTCGAGCGCTGAGTGAAGCCTGGCGGCCTGCGTCGATGCCGGCACCGATGCGGAGGCAAGCAGTACTGGTCCCACAGGGGACGGTCCCGCTGCATAAGTGACCGGTGCCGTTCGCTCATGCCGGTGCGGAGGCAAAGCCGGTGCCAACACGGCCTCTGGCGTAGGTGATCTCGACCCTTCCGCCTCAACCGACGACGGAGGGGAGGTAGTGAGGCTAATAAGGTCATGCGCCGCCTCAAAGGTGTCCGGCGTGGAGGGGCGGTGCGAGGGTAGCTGCCCTGGACTAGATGGACGTCCCACTCGCTTACGCCGCACCGTGGTGGATGAGGACGTGCGCACCGGAGACTCGGCACTGTGGTGTAGGCTCGACTTGGACTTCCTGCTCGGAGACCTACCATCAGACGTTCTTGACCTTTTCGGTGCCGGAGAGTGAGACCGGTGCCGGGCCCTCGACACCGAGGCCCGGTTCCGAGATGGGGCATCTCGCGTGGACGCCGGTGCACTGCGCACCACAGAGTGCCCAGCCGGTGCCGGCTGTAAAGCCGCCTCCATGAGGAGAAGTTTTAGACGAGAGTCTCTCTCCCTCTTAGTGCGGGGCTTAAAAGACTTGCAGATCTTACAAGCGACTGTAAGATGGCCCTCACCCAGACACTTCAGACAACTGTCGTGAGGGTCTCCTTTGGGCATGAACTTTGCACGGACAGTGCACGCCTTAAAGCCTTGCGGCCCTGGCATTCCTCATCCCCGAAGGGGGAGAAGGAAAAACAAAGAAACACTAACTTCTTCTTCAGGGATGTCCCCGCGGGTGCTCCACTATGGGTGCTGGGCTTGCCCCGGTGCCGCAGACGGAAGCTTGTGATGAGCAGTGTTCGGCCGGACCGCGCATGTGCCGCGGGCTCGCGGCTTTCGCGCTCTTTTCTGTCTCGTGCAGTCCGGCCCCCCGCCAGTTCCTCTATTCCTCTTTCCTTTGTGTTTTCCCTCATTTAAAACAAACAAACAAACAAACAAAACACACACACTAAACGGGAGTAAGAATAGAGACCGCATACTGTTCTTACCTCCCGCCTCTCAGCTGTTCTCCCATCCGCTCCTTGTATATAGTTGCGTTCTTTTAAAAAAAAAAAAAAAAAAAAAAAAAGGAAGAGATAAAGTCAACAGAGGCATTATCACTGTATTACCATTACTTTAGAGATAAAACTACTAATACTCAGACAACTAAATGTCTCTCCACGACTGCAAACAAGAACTGCCTCAGGGCAACCTGCAAAATGTCAGCTACCAGCTTCAAGAAATGCGGCTCTTGCCGGGAGGCAATGCCAGCCTCCGATGGCCACTCGGACTGCATCCGTTGTCTGGGGGAATCTCATGTCCCCCAGAAGTGTACCTACTGTAGCAGACTCACCTCCAGGGCTAGAAAGGATAGAGAGAGGCGCTTGCGAATGCTCCTCTTTGATAAAGCCCTGGAGCCGCAACAGACCGACTCTGACCAGCAGCCCCACAAGCTCCGGGCTTCCTCCCAGGCTACGGGGCTTCAGAAAAAGCCCAGGATCTCTCCCACGAGATCCCTACCAGCTGCCCTAAACACCAGGGAAAGCCAGCCTGAAAGACCGGGGACTTCTGGCACAGCTAAGTCAGGTCCCCCTGTCTCAGCGGCTTCAAAGCTGAAGCGACCACGGGAGCCTCTGCATATGCAGGCTCCCCAGGCAGCATTGCCTCTGCCGCCGCCTCTGCCTCCCTTGCAGAGCGCTGAGCCGGCTCCAATATCAGACCCGGAGCCGAACATCACGGCACCGGCACCCGCAACTCTCCCAAGCCTCCGTGCGGTGCTGGACTATGCGGCGCCGATCCGCCTCCCTGCCGGCACGGCGCCGGCTGCTGCTGCTGCCTCTGACCCCCCGGCACTGATTAGCACCGCGCCAGCTGTCTCTTCTGCACACGCCGGCAGATCAGGGGCTCTGAGTCCTGCTCCTCTGATCTCCCCGCGCCGGAGCTGCTCTCGCTCCCACCTTTCCTCGCCGGCACCGTCCTCGCCTCCCCCGGTGCCTCGTTCTCCACGCCGCTATACCCATTGGCATGGGTCCCCCCATGCCTCCTCCAGGCTGCCTTCACCATTCCTGGCTGCTGCACCTTCCAACTGCAGACACCACTGCAGGCAGCTCTCTGCGTCTCCTGCTTCTTCCAGGGCATCAGACATCCGCTCCTGTTCGCCCTGCTCTAAGTACCGTTACCGATATTACGCCCGTTCCAATTATCACAACGACCGCTCACCGCGACATGACAAATATTATCACGACGACCGCCACTCTCGGGACTCCCACAGCAGCTACTCTTATCGATCACGTTCTGCCTACGATTATATATCACGCAGACGCTCTCCAACTCCGGCTCCCCGTACCCCTCCACATCATTCAGTGTCACCACCTCATCCTCCATCAGAGACGGATCACGCCGCCTCCGGAGACCTCCTACCGGGGACTTCCATCCCAGACTCGTCCCCGCCAGATGAGGCAGTCACGCCAGGCAACAGCTCTCCACCAGATGACCTCCGTCAGTTCCAAGAGTTGTTTAAGCGAGTAGCTATCACACAAGAGATTCCGCTGCAGGAACTCAAGGACAAGCAGCACAAGCTTTTCAGGAATCTCCAACCGCAGCATAGGTCACGCCTGGCCATTCCTCTTGATGAGGGCATCCTGGAACTGGCTGATGAAGCGTGGCATGCTCCAGCGTCGGCTCTTCCGACCAACAAATGGGCCGACAAGAAATATTTTGTACCACCGAAAGGCATGGAATTCCTCTTTGCCCATCCACAACCTAACTCCCTAGTAGTTGACGCAGCTCAACAGAGAGCTAGAGCCCCACACCTCAAACAACAGAGCTCCGATAAGGACGTAAAGAGACTTGACCTCCTGGGCAGGAAGGTCTACACTTCAGCAATGCTACTCCTCAGAATCGCCAATTACTCGGCGCATCTCTCCAATCACACCTTTGATACGTTTTCACGCCTCACCCCCCTCATGGATCATCTCCCTGATTCTAAGAAATCGATCCTGAGGTCAGTAATCCAAGAGGGCTACTGTGAGGGGTGAGGGGTGCGATCACACCCTCCCGGGATGGGAGGGGGGCTCGGCGGACCCCTTCGCCTTTTTCCGTCTGTATCCTTCCCGGCCCCAACGCGGAAGCCCGGGCAATCGGGTGCGATCACCCCCTTCCCGGAAGGAAGGGGGTCAGCGGACCCAGCAGTTGTCACCCGTCCCTGCGGGATGGGGCCTGAGCCCTCAATCCGGTCTCCACCTATTCGGGTGGGCCCGGTTCTATTGCGCGCCTGCCGGGCGTTGCTCAGAGCTGAGTGCTCCTTTGGGAGCGAGGGGACCCGCTCCGCCTCTCTCCGGTCCCAGCCCAGGGCCCTAAGCCGCCGGGGCTTGCTCGTGCCCCGACGCGGTAGACGGGGTCACTCCGCCCGTAACCCGTCTACCCATGGTCGCCAAAAGCGCCCCACCCCGGGCTCCTTCCTCCCTTCCCGTGTTCCTTCGGGTCGTTGTCCCAACCCCCGAGACCTACCCTGGTTCAGACGTTTGGGCCCGTAGTCGCCTCGGCGATACCTCGGGGTTCCGCTCCCGCTGCCGGGTCCGTTCCCAACCAGGCCATCCTCGCCAGGGCTGCCGGAGCGGGTCCAATCCCGTCAGAGCCGGGCTGACCGATCGCCAGCTGAGGTGACCGTCTGGGAATCCGGGGCCAAGGCCGGGCCGACTGCCGGCCTCGGTGCCACTCGGGTCCGTCCCTGGGACCGTGGGTTCTCCTCCTCCTTGCGAGGAGGCGGCCCCCTTCCCCGCTGGCGGCGGGCCTTTTTAAACTGGCCCGCAGCGCCGGACGCCGCCCGGGGCTCCTCCCCTTCTGGCAGCGCGCCGGCGTTGCCGGCCGTAGCTCGGCCGCCTAGTCCCGCCCCATCCCCGTTCGGCACGGCCGCCGGGGGGAGGGCCAGTGTTTCCCTGCCGGCGGAGGCGTGGAGGCTGAGCGCAGCCCCGCCGGCTTTCCCTGCCTGCGTCGAGGCCGGAGGGAGGGGCTTGGGTCTGCCTGCCGCTTCCCGTGGTGCGGCGGCCCCAGCCGTCCCCCGTGCGGGTCGGGGGCGACCCGTCACAGCTACACATCAGCGAGAATGTCCCTCCAAATATCCATGGACGTTGCTGACACCACTGCTCGCTCTGCTGTTACTGCCATCGTTATGTGCAGAGCTTCTTTCCTTCAAGCGGCCGGAGTTCCGAAGGAACTACAGGCCAAAGTCGAGGACTTACCCTTCGACAAGGATAAGCTCTTTACAGAAACCACGGACTCAATCTTACACTCTTCTAAAGACTCCCGGACAACCTTGCGAACTCTGGGGATGTACACTCCCCCCTTTAAGAGATGCCGGTACTCACCATACCAGCGCAGATATGACTACTCCTACATCAGACATCAGTGGCAGCAGCAACACCAGCAACAGAGGCCCTTCAACAACCAACGCTCGCGCCAGAGGCCTCAGCGACGCCGAAACCCAAACGGCAGGACGAACATGCCGCCCAACAACAAGCAAAAGGTTTGATGTGTTGGTCAGGGGCGAGCAGACAGTCACAGGCAGCATCACGAATCGTACGACCCAGCTCTTTCACCACCGGCTGAGGCCCTTTCTACATCAATGGGCAAAAATCACCACGGACAGATGGGTCCTCGAGATTTTTCAATCTGGCTACCCTATCCCTTTCATAGCCATCCCACCAACCACCCCTCCCACCCCGTCCCTCTTCAGGGACCCCTCTCACGAGACCCTCCTCCAACTAGAAGTCGACCGCCTTCTCTGTCTTGGTGCCATAGAGCCAGTTCCAAAGGATTTCAGGAACAGGGGCTTTTACTCACATTATTTCCTCACCCAGAAGAGGTCCGGAGGTTGGCGCCCCATCCTAGATCTCCGCCGTTTGAACAAATATCTCAAGAAACGATTCAAAATGACGACTTTAGCTGCCATAATCCCTGCATTAGATCCACAGGACTGGTTTGCCGCCCTCGACCTCCAGGACGCCTATTTCCACGTCCCTATCCATCCAGCTCACAGGAGGTTCTTGCGCTTCGTCGTGGCAAAGGACCACTTTCAATACAAGGTCCTCCTTCGGCTATCGTCCAGCCCCAGGGTGTTTTCAAAGGTTCTATCTGTGGTCACGGCCTTCCTCCGATGCCAAGGGGTACTCATCTTCCCTTACTTGGACGATTGCCTACTCAAGGGCCCTTCGGCACACGAGGTCTCCCAGATGGTTCACCTCACAAGGCAAGTCTTTCAATCGCTCGGACTCCTCCTCAACGAGCAAAAGTCCGTTTTGCGCCCCACTCAGAATATCGAGTTCACTGGGGCCTGCCTGGACTCACTTGCCGGCAGAGCGTTCCTACCCTTACAGAGGTTTCAAGCCATCCAAGACCTCATTCACACCATCACCATCAGCCCTACCGTTCCACTCATCACATGCCTCAGACTGATGGGCCATATGGCCGCCACAACATACGTGGTGAAATACGCCAGACTACACCTGCGCGCCCTTCAGTACTGGCTGACTCTCGTATACGACCACACCAGATACGATCTCCACAGGCCGGTAACGCCGCCACCTGGCGTTCTCCAATCACTCCTATGGTGGACCAGACACACAAACCTGCTGTCAGGTATACCTTTCCATTGGCAGGAGCCACTCCACCAAATCACAACGGATGCCTCCCTACTAGGCTGGGGGGCTCACATGGGCTCCCTCTCAGTCCAAGGCCAATGGTCCTCACAAGAAGCACGGCTACACATAAACCTTCTAGAGCTACGCGCCATTTTCAACGCATGCAAATCCTTCCTCATCTACATTCGAAACACCACGGTGAGGATACTCACGGACAACATCACAGCCATGTACTATGTGAATAGCCAAGGCGGCGCCGCTCCGTTCCCTATGCACGGAAGCCATCCGCTTTTGGAACTGGTGCATTCGCCACGGGGTAACTCCTATGGCATCTTACTTACCTGGCACCACAAATGTGACGGCAGATTTCCTGAGCAGACATTTCCATGTGAAACACGAATGGGAAATGCACGACGGCGTTTCACGCGACATCTTCCAACGTTGGGGTGCTCCCCGAGTGGACCTCTTCGCAACTCCAGCCAATACAAAATGCCACAAGTACTGCACCAGGGTGGGCCTGGGGCGCGCATCCCTGGAAGACACCTTCCTTATGACTTGGCGCGGACCCCTCCTTTATGCATTTCCCCCCATACCTCTGATTCCCAAAGTCCTTCAGAAGCTGAAGGCGGACAGAGCTACGCTAATCCTCATAGCCCCAGACTGGCCTCGCCAGCACTGGTTTCCCTTCCTGCACCGTCTTTCTGCGCGGACACCGATCCACCTTCCGCCTCTCCACGATCTCCTCACACAAGACCGAAGACGCCTGAAACACCCCCAGATACAAATGCTGAACCTAACAGCATGGTTCCTAACTGGCTGACTCCATTCAAATCTCTCTGCTCCGTTCCAGTCCAACACGTCCTAGTACACAGTAGGCAACAAACCACGAGAAAAACTTACCTTCACAAGTGGCGCAGATACTCCTCCTGGTGTACCTTGAACCACCACGATCCGATACGTCCGTCAATTCCTTCCGTACTGGACTACGCACTGCACCTAGAGAACAAAGGTCTCGCGTTAGCCTCCATCAGGGTGCACCTCGCAGCAATTTCACCATTCACATCACCGATAGATGGCGTTTCTGTCTTTGCTCATCCTACTACTAAAAGATTTCTCAGGGGCCTTATCAACATGGCCCCACCGCACGACCCAGTTCCACCTGTGTGGAGCCTGGATGTAGTACTTGACGCCCTAATGAGGCCGCCGTTTGAGCCTCTGGCGACTGTATCCTTACATTTTCTCACTCTGAAAACCATTTTCCTGCTCGCCATAACATCGGCACGCAGAGTGAGCGAGCTTTCCGCCATGATGGCCACGCCACCATATACAATTTTCTGTAAGGATGGAGTAGTCTTGAGATTACATCCAAGATTCATACCCAAAATTGTCTCCCATTTCCATGTTAACGAACCAGTCATCCTGCCAACCTTTTTCCCGAAGCCCCATGCCTCACCACGAGAAGCGGCCCTACAGTCCTTGGACACCCGCAGGGCCTTAGCATTCTACATAGATCGCACTAAACCTTTCAGGCTTATGGACCACTTATTCGTCTCCTTGGCACACAGGTCAAAGGGTCAACGCCTATCTTCCCAGAGGATTTCCAATCTCGTAACCTCATGCATAGTGCAATCGTATGCAACGAAAGGCTTACCCCTTCCGTCCCAACCACGCGCTCACTCCACTAGAGCCATGGCCACATCTACAGCGTTTCATAGAGGGGTATCTCTGAAGGACATCTGCAGAACGGCGACTTGGTCCTCACATGAGACCTTTGCCAAACACTATTCTATTTCTCTACTCTCTCACTCAGATGGGGCAGTGGCGACTGCGGTACTCTCCACAGCGGATAAATAGGGACTCCTTGCCCTCCTTCCATTTTGGCAACTACTGCTACGCAGTCACCCATAGTGGAGCACCCGCAGGGACATCCCCGAAGAAGAAAGCGAAGTTACTCACCTCCGGTGCAGTAACTGTCGTTCTTCGAGGTGGTGTCCCCGCGGGTGCTCCACTACCCGCCCTCCTCCCCGCTTGGGAGTCCTCTCTCTCTCTGCTCTTGTCTCTTACAGACTCCGAGGCGGTCTCGAGGAACTGGCGGGGGGCCGGACCACGCGAGACAGAAAAGAGCGCGAAAGCCGCGAGCCCGCAGCACATGCGCGATCCGGCCGAACACTGCTCATCACAAGCTTCCGTCTGCGGCGCCGGGGCAAGCCCAGCACCCATAGTGGAGCACCCGCGGGGACACCACCTCGAAGAATGACAGTTACTGCACCAGAGGTGAGTAACTTCGCTTACTTAACTAATTGAACTATTCAGAACTATTTACAATACTAATAGAAACGGGAACCATTAACTGATCTAAGAGAGAGACATGCTCCAACGACCGTCACGGGCGGTAAGAAGGAACTGAGGTGGGGGAGCGCTGGCAGGGGTACTTATGCCCCGCCATGGCGGTGCCACTCCAGGGGGCGCCCTGCCGGTGCTACGGGTACCGCTAGGGAAAACGCTCCAGAAGACGCGGTGCACGCGGTGCGCACACCTGATTTGAATGGACATGAGCAACCACTCGAAGAAGAACTCTAAAATCTTGTCTAGCCAGGAAAATGGTGTTGAATAACTAATCCAGAACAACTATTTTCCCCACCTGGGCACTCTTATGCCACACAGAGTTTATACTGGATTAATAAAAGCATTCACATGAGGAGTCAGTGCAGAACACTATTGTGCTTTAAATACACACCTAGAGACGACTTATGGTAGCACTCAGGAGGTGCCAAAATTTGTATTGCTAAATGGGGTGTGCCCTCATGTTCCCTGCCTGCTCCTCTGAGTGGCCCTCCCTGCACCCCTCCTCCCACAGGCACCAGGCACCTATCTTCACCTTCCTTCACAACCTTATTTTGCAATAAACAAGACAAGTGTACAGAAGACTGGAATCACATTTCATTCTCCAGTCTATTCCTGGGACGCAGCAACAAATATGTTCCCTTATATCAGGATAGATTGTAAAGTTATGATATGGCCATAGTACAGAAATGAACTTAATAAATATGCTATTCAGACACATAATTTGGCTATTTCTTAACCATGTTTCATAATCCACATCAAAGACAATTATCCTCTGGTGATTAAATTTGAAGTTTTATAGAGAAGCCACTTTACACAAGTATGTGGAAGTGTGACCAACTACTTTTCTTTCATACTCCCAACATGGAAATAGCCAAATTACTTTAATTAATAAAACAAACAAAACAACAACAATCTGCAACACCAGATTTTAGGTTGATAACAAATACGAGAATCTTCAGTCCAAAATCAGGGACATCTACATAGAAGACTTTATAATTGAAATGTCTCCTCACCCCTAACTACAAGACAGGGTTATGCTTGTTTTATCTAAGTAGTCTATTTTCAGGGTCCTTCAGATTACTTTAGTAATTTAGATTACTATATCCAATAGTTCTTGCCACCTGTCTACACTGGCCGCGAGTATTTGCGCAAGAACACTGACTTTGTAATGTACAAAATCAGTGCTTCTTGCGCAAATACTTTGATGCTCCCGCTCAGGCATAAGCCCTCTTGCGCAAGAATACTTGCACAAGAGGGCCAGTGTAGACAGCCACGCATTTCTTGCAAGAAGAAAGCCCGATGGCTAAAATGGCCATCGGAGCTTTCTTGCGCAAGAGAGCATCTACACTGGCACGGATGCTTTTGTGCAAAAGCAAATCTTTTGCGCAAAGGCACATGCCAGTCTAGACACTATCTTGCGCAAATACTTTTAACGGAAAAACTTTTCCGTTAAAAGTATTTGCACGAAATCATGCCAGTCTAGACGCAGCCCTAATGTAAAGCAAGGTCAGGGTTTGGTTGTGCCAGGAAAACCAGACACACTGGGAAAAGGACTATTTTCCATAACATGGAAAGGGAGCGGCTGTTCAGAGGGATGCAATATGAGAGTGTCCACTGAGGGCAGCTGTACCACAAGCATACTGGATTAGTAGGCCCCCGGCGCTACCCCAAACTCTTTCCCTCATGGCCCTTCGCTGCACTGCTGGAGATGGGTGGGAGAAAAGGGCCTTGGTGGCTGGGGAGTGGTTGGGGGGAGCCTGGGGAGAGAGGAAAAGCCTCTGGCAGTTGGGAGGAGGTTGGGGGGAGAGAAAAGGACTGTGGCGGCCACAGGGGCTGGGGAAAGTGAAAAGGCCCTGGGTGGCTGGAGGGGGCTGGGAGAGAGAAAAGGCCCCTGGGTGTTGGAATAGAGACTTGGGAGAGAGAAAAGGCCCCAGGTGGCCACAGGAGCTAAAGGTAGAGAAAAAGCCCCTGGTGGCCCAGGGAGAGGTCTGAGGGGAGGAAAAAGACCTGTGCTAAATGGGCCCCCTGCCCTGAGCCTCTCCTCTTCCCCCAGCCCTTACTCTCACATCTCCTCCTTCCCCAGCCACCTGCACTGCCTCCTACATCTCCAAAGCCCTGCCCTTACTCCTGCACCCCCACACACCACCAGTTCCCTACCCAGAAGGACAGGCAATGCCGGGTAAGTCTGCTAGTTTATAAATAATGTAATAGTCCTGTTTATCTGAATACAGCAGAAGTCAACCAGCAGAAGACAATTTCTTTGCTCATGATTCCAAGCCTCTTTCAACCAGAAGTATATCCAATAGTTCTCTAGGCTTTTTCTATCAGTGTGTCTTTGGCTATGTTAGGGACATGTTTGCTCCTTCTCCATGTGCTTCATTGGCATTTCTGCCTCTTTTTTCTCCCCCACATGCAAGCATAATCAAATCCATCCTCCACTCTTGCATTCAGATATAGCACAAAATAAAACTCCTTTGCTCAAAGTTCAGATTCCTAAGCAGCATTATATGTATCCTGTATTTTGCATAGTGGCTCCTACAGTGCTCTCTAAGGCTATGTCTACACAGCAGCATTATTTCGGAATAAGCTGTTCCAGAAGAGATATTCCAGAATAGCTTATTTTGAAATAACGCGTCTACACACAAAATGCATTTTGAAATAGCACTTAGCAATTTTGAAATAGAGCATCCACACTGATTGGATGCTGAATCGCATTTAAGGCCACCTGGAACCAGTTCAGGCAGGGCATCAGGTCAGTAGTTACTTTGTGTGGCTGCTGCCTGAGGCTATCTGAGGCCTTTGCTTAAAGGGACCCCCTTGGACAGCCATTTCTCAGGTTTCCCTGCTTGCTTGCCTACCTCTCTGAGGGACAGCAAAGCATTTTCTCTTCTTGCTCTGGTTGCCCTGACTCAGGACACTACAGCACTCTCTGCTATGGAGCAGGAGCTGCCTCTGGGCAGTCTTCAGCTCTTGGAGCTTTTGCTGCAAGTCATGCAGCACTTTCTGCAGGCTGCCTCCCAGGATCTGCAGGAACCCAACCCCAAGGGCTCCTTGGAGACCCTCCTCGGGTATGTGGGGGAGTGGATACAGGACCTGCACATCACCCGCCATGGTTCGGCTGCCATACCCCACCACATCTGGCATCTGGACACCAGTGCAGTCTGGTGGGACCACATCATTCTGGAGTGCTGGGGAGACCAACAATGGCTCCAGAACTTTTGAATGAAGAAAGCCACCTTCCTTGAACTGTGTGAATGGCTCGCCCCTGCCCTGAGGCACCGGGACACGCACATGAGGCCCGCCATCCCCCTCCAGAAGCGTGTTGCTATCGCCCTTTGGAAACTCTCCACACTGGACAGCTACTGATCTGTGGGGAACCAGTTCAGCTTGGGAAAATCGACCATCGGGGGGCCTGCTCATGCACATAGGGCATTCTCAGGCAATTGTCCCAGGAGGGGGAGTGGAATGAGGGAATGGGCTTCCTAAGGGTAAAGGGGGGTGGTGGTATCCCCTCCCTGAGAGGGTTTCTTCTGTCCCGCCCACACAAAGCCCTGCCTGGGGTGGCTGTGATTGCAGGGGGTTGCTCCTGGTGAGTGGGGGGAATTAGAAGGGGAGAAAAGGGGGTGAACTCTCAGGTGCCCTGGCACCCCCTGTGATTCTGTTTGTTTGTCTGCTTCTGCAGGTAGTTAGGGTGATCAACAGCACCCTGCTGTGCAGAGTCATCCGCCTGGCAGATGTGGATGCCATCATCGAGGGGTTTGGTGCCCTGGGCTTCCCCAACTGCAGGGGGGCTATCAATGGGACACACATCCCTATCCGTGCCACAGACCACGGGGCCTCAATGTACATTAACTGCAAGGGATACTTCGTGGTGGTCCTGTGGGCTGTGACTGACCACCGGGGCCAGCTTACGGACATAAATGTTGGATGGTCGGGGAAAGAACACGACACACATGTTCAGGAACTCTAGCATCTGCCAGAGGCTGCAAGCTGGGACTTTCTTCCTTGACCGCCACATCAGGGTTGGGGATGTGGACATGTCTGTGTACCTAGTGGGGGATGCGGCCTATCCCCTGCAGCCATGACTCATTAAGCTGTACACCGACCATCTGAACTTTCATGACAGGCATTTAATGCCAGGCTGAGCAGGGCCTGCATGGTGGTCGAGGGTACCTGCGGCCACCTGAAGGCGCATTTTAGATGCTTCCTCACCCACCTGGACCTTGGTGAGCACAACATCCCACATGTGGTGGCTGCGTGTTGTGTCCTACACAACGCGTGCAAGAGGAAGGGGGAGGCGTTCCTGCCAGGGTGGGGGGTGGAGGCAGACCACTTAGGCAGGGCCTACGAGCAGCTGCACACGGCTGCCATCCAGCAGGCCCATCAGGGGGCTATGCACATCCAGGAGGCCCTGAGGAAGAGCTTCTCCAGAGAGAAGCAATAACATTGTTCCCTGTCCCCTTCTGCTTCACTCCTCACTGCCGTCCCTCCACTTACTCCTCCCTTCCCCCCCCATTCCTGATGAAAAAATAAACACACTTTTTTTTTTTTTGGCAAAACTTAACTTTCTTTATTTTACAGAACTGTGGGGTAAAAGAAACTGGGGATAGAGAGGGGAAAGAACCTGGAAGAGGGGCGGAGAGAGGGTGGAAGAAGGGGGTGTGGAGAATCTGGGAGGAGGGAGCTGGAAGGGGAAGAAAGGAAGGAGGAGAGGCTCAGGGATCAGGCTGGTAGTGACACTGGCCTCTGTGGATCCCACCACCATGGGTGCGGGGGCCTTGGCATTCACAGGCAGGTGAGGAGGGTGTGGAGGGAGAAGCGGGAGGGGGAGAGGGTGTGGGAGGAGGAGGGATAGCTGGAGAGGGAGCAGAGGCTGGAGTGGGAGGAGGCAGCATGCTCTGCACCAGGGCATGCACATGACTGTACAGGGAGCAGCCCTGCGCAAGCAGCTTCCACCATAGCTGCAGGTCCTCCTCCATCCAGCAGTCGATGGTACTGTGCAGGGCTCACAGTGCCGCCAAGTGCTGTCACTGGTATTCGTCCATTGGACATGTGCACCTGCGGAAGCCTCAGGTGCAGGAGGATGTTCCTGGTGCCCTATTCCCTGTCTACACAGCACCTATTCTGAAATCGCTATTTCAGAAAAGGCACTATTCCTCGTAGAATGAGTTTTACAGAACTCAAAATAAGCTGTCTGCTATTTCAAAAATTTTTCGAAATAGAGGTTTGGCTGTGTAGATGTTCGCGAAGTTATTTTGGAATAGTGGTCATTATTCTGAAATAACTTTGCTGTGTAGACTTACCCTAAGAGCTCTGTGCAGCTCAAAATCTTGTTTCTTTCACCTCAAAAGCTTGTTTCTTTCACCAATAGAAGTTGGTCCAATAAAAGATACTACCTCTCACACATCCTTTCCTGAAACAAAAAACAGGACTATGTAGCACTTTAAAGACTAACAAGATGGTTTATTAGGTGATGAGCTTTCGTGGGCCAGACCCACTTCCTCAGATCAAATTGTGGAAGAAAATAGGCATAACCATATATACTCACGAAAGCTCATCACCTAATAAACCATCTTGTTAGTCTTTAAAGTGCTACATAGTCCTGTTTTTTGTTTCAGCTAGACTAGACTAACACGGCTACATCTCTATTACTATTCTACATCCCTTCCTGTCTTTCTAATATCTTGGACCAACATGGCTATACTGACAATGCAACCTCAAAACAAAAGGTAATTTAATTGTATTACAGTCCCCAAGGTATCTGTCCTATGATTTCTTTGTGGCCTCTTTGAGGGAATGTGGCGGCGGCTGGAGCCATTCCCGGGGCTTGCGCCACGTGGTGGTGGCTAGAGCCAGGCCCGGAGCTGGGACCATGTCGGTGGTCAGAGATGGGGGCTGCATGGTGGTGGGTAGAGCTGAGGCCGAGTGACAGCAACTGAAACTGGGGGCTGCATGGTGGAGGGCAGAGCTAGGTCTGGAGCTGGGGGCTGCGTGGTGCTGGGCGGAGCTGGGCTCAGAGCTGGGAGCCTCATGTTGGGGAGCAGAGTTGGGGGCCACATGGTGGTGGCCGGAGCCAGGGGCAACGTGGACTTGCATGGTCCAATGGAACAGTGGGAATAGTACCGATAAGGAATGTGCTTTTGGGGGAAAAGTGGATTCATTTCTTGGTGCTTGTGAAAAGTATGGGCTTGACTATCTTGCAGTATAAGTCAGAATGACATGATTAATAAGAAATTTGGTTGTGTGGGGACAGAGGTAAAATGGATGTACAGATGGAATGTTCTGAAATGTAGCTCTAGCTAAACAGAGGAATACTATTTTCTTACTAGTGCTTAATTGCTCCTAAACATGTTATTAGTTTTATCATCTCTAATTATGATGGTATAATGTGATGCAGAAATAGCAATACACTTTCTTGAAACCATTACATCCTTTATTTGTAAACATGTCTTAATATAGTAAAACATACACCGCATTCGGCAGGCCCACTGCCATTACAAAACCAGACCCCCAAAAAAGAGCAGGAAATAGTTGATACCCAATATAAACCCTCTACTGCTATACCACACACACACACACACACACACACACACACACGACAGCCTAAGAGGGGAGGGGGGTTTCCACCTGAGAGAGTTTGAAGAAGGAAGGCTGCAAAGGATTTAGTTGCCCTGCCCAGCCACTCATGAGTCCTGAATTCACAGGCCACCATGATACAGAGCTGTCCAAGTTACTGGTGGACTGCCTGTGCACTCTGACAGAAAAAAAAGAATATTATTTGCCACCTTTCTTATACATTATTTTTATTAATAGACATTTAAGCTTTGAAGAATGCTTATGAGTTGATCCAACAGACAAGGGACAACCGCTTGATTCATCAGAGAGCTTTAGCTCTGATTTATGTCCTGTATGCAGAACAAGCATTCCAGGTAACTACATTTTCTAAGTTGGCTATTTATCTGTAATTAATAAAAAGAACTGTCTAAATAAAAAGAACTGAGGGCAGTGGTGGGGAGACACTGGATTGACTTCACCTCTGTTCCAAAATAAAATATAGTCCTGAGACACAATGTGAATGGGGAGAAATATTCAATAAGCTGTTGTCTAGGTGTGCAATGGAGAGTGTATCCTACACAGGCTCAGAAGTTTTAGTCTGAAAGGCTAATTAACATAGTTCTCTTAAAGGATAGCCAGATTTAACTGAGGAGGAAGCCCAGATGGGGGAGTGCCTAGCAGAGGGCTATAAACAGAGGAAGTTGGCTACTGAAAAATTTGCAATATTAATTGTTTTAATTTGACTTCATATTAAATAAGCCTTTAAAGTCCTGCACCTTGTTAATTATCCCTTCCTTTAGTATTCTTTCTTCCATAACATTTTACAAAATATATAAATTTGTTCATAACTTGGATGACACAGCAGCACACATCCGAACAAGAGCACATGACCTCAATATTGGTTCACAGGACAAAACTCATTCCACTCATGGATGGAAAATCTTAGAGGGAACACTGCTTCCAGGTTCATTTCCACTCACAGATGATTGGGGTTTGTTGGCATCACACTTGCACCTAGTTTAGTCATTTACATTTATGCAATGTAGGTGTAAAATGATTTACTCCTAAACCCAAATAACAATGATAGCATTTTAAATTCACTTTGCACAAGTATAAATAACTACACAGCAAAAAAGAAAGAGAAGAACAAGGATGTTGGGGGGGAGGTGCTAACATCTGGAATTCACTTCCCTGATTGGTCTGATAAATCCTGAATTTGCTGGGCTTAAGGACCTCATCTCTTCACTCAGGCTCTTCCTTGAGAGAGATAAAGGAGTAGAATGGGGTAAGTGTGTGACTACAGGTGAGCAGTATGCAGATATTTGACATATGTCAGCTAGTTCTTTAGAACATTTTTGTTATTTGTATTGTACAAGCTCGCAGACATCTGGCAATATAAACAGTTTATATATCTAAAATACATACTATGTCATTAATGGGTCAAATGGACTGAGGCATTCCATTCATTATTAAAGTTGTTTATTTTTTTTAACATTATTTCTAACTTTTCCTTCTTGGCAAGTTACTATGTGTTTGTGTCATGTTGTATATCTTCATAAAGATAATTTTATAGCACTGCTCAAAGGTCTTGAAACATACACATTGTACAAAAGGAGTGACCTTCTTAAGACAGGAAATTCTTGTAGCAATATATTATGTAGTCTCCGATATGTCCTATGAAGCCGCATGTAAACTATCACACTACATAAATATTTTATATCAAATAGTATTAATATGTTTATGTAAAAAATAAAGCTGTAAAAGGGTGTTCATTTGTGTAAACAGCAAAGGTCATGTAAAGCAAGTCTCTGAATCACAGCTAAGACATTTCCTCCATAGATCTGCTCTTTCCTCGGTTGAAGAATGAATGTGAGGGATTACCCACCCCCCCACACACTTTCATGGAGAATAATGGCTACTTACCAAAGGAAACATAAGGCTTGATCCAGTTCCAATGGAGATACTCTCATTGAATCCAATAGGTGTTGGAGAGAGCAATTATCATTTAAATCCAATACAATATAGTATCTTGTTCAGATCACAACTTCTCAGGGGTTCCAGAAAAGAACAACAGAGGTTTAATTCAATAATTAAGCAGATACCTATGCTGAAGTAAAAGTATATAATTAGTATTAGTATACTTTTATTTCTCAGTAGATTACAGTAGAGCTTTAATTTAGAAACACAACCATGCTCAGAGCTTGATTTTTCATGCAACACAGAAATAAACTGCCAATAGTATCTAACTCAGACATTACATAATCAATGCTTTGGACTTCAGTGTTCCAATTTCTCTTCCCCCACACAATATTAATTCAACATACAGCTTGACATTCCCATGAAGTGAGACAATCAGAATTCAATTTGATTCAATGCCGAAAACCTGACAACCTAACATATTAATACTATTAACATGGCTCCATTTTAAAGATAAATACAGATTCTAGACACAGCAATAGAATTTTGTATGCATCAGCTCCCTTTCTGCTGAATCTGAGCAGCATTATGAGACCATACATTTTCTGTTTAATGTGATTTGCCAAGCATGTGAACAGCATTTGGGCTACAAACTCAGTTACATCAGTGCTAAAGCATGAAATGATTTTCTCATTTACTTTCAAAAATTGGATGTTGTATAGGGTTTTTAAAATTAATTTTAACTGTTTCTAGTTAGTAGGTTTGAGTCTCAATAGGATACATTTCACAATGCATAAATTTGGAAGTTTTCAGTCCCTGGAGAGATCAAACTGATTCATATGTTAGATAGTTGCTGACCATGATACAATTCCCCTGTATGTCCTGAAGACACTGAAATGTAATTAGATTACTAGCATTGATGGTCATTAGAAATGATAGAAACATAGGATCAGCATACTGGATCAGACTAATAGTCCATCCACTTTAATATCCTGTTTCTGAGAGTGATCTGTGTCAGATGTTTCAGAGAAAGATACAGGTTGGACCTCCCTTGTCCAGCACCCTTGGGATCTGAGTGGTCCCAAACAATGTAGTGTGCCAGACGAGAGGAGGTCAAAGCTCCCTACCCAGCTGTAGGCTCTGCTCCGAGCTGGGGCTGCGCTACCTATTGCCTGCCGCTGCCTCCAGCCTCCCACCAGGCCAGCCCTAGCTGGGACTGCATCCCCCACTGTGCCAGCCCTGCACAGGGGCTGGACCTGCTGCCTCAAGGCCCGGCAGGGGCTGCTCCCTCTCTCCCACACAGTGCCAGCCTGGGCTGTGCATCCAGGTGACTCCAGCCCCAGCCAGGGCTGAGCTCCCTGCCACCAGCCCCAGCTGGGACTGCGCTCCTTCACCGTGGCAGTCTTGGCTGAGGCTGTGCTTCCCACCGTGGTTGGGGCTGCACTCTTGACCCCTGGCCCCACTCGCTTCAGCCCTGACTGAGGCTGTTTTCCTTGCCATCAGCCCTGGCCAGGGCTGTGCTCTCCACCAACCTGGCCCCGCTGGGGCTGGGCTCCCCACCACCAGCCCAGCCCAAGCTGTGCTTTTGAACCTGGACAGCCGCTGCTCTCTGTCCAACAATATTGGACCATCGAGGTTGCCAGACTAGAAAGTCCCAGATTTTAGAGGTTCAACCTGTACAAGAACTGCATAGTAGTCACAGAATAACTTGCCCACAATGGAAATGTATTTCATTCTTCAGTCTGTTAGGCCCTGATCCAGCAATGCACTTAAGCACATGCTTAACTTTATGCTGGAGTGGTTCCATTGTCTTGGTATGAAGCACACATTCTGACATGCTTAAATAGTTCACTGGATTGGTGACTTAGTGATGGGCTTGTGCTCTTAAACATGACTGATTATGCCCTTTCTAGTTTTTTAATCCTATTAAATATAACTCTCTACGGTCATCCCCCCAATGCTTTATGAAAATAGGTTTATGGATATGAATGTGCATAACTTTAAGATGCTTTATGTAAAACAGGTCATATGAGATATCAATTTTATACTTACAATCTATTGATTTTGTATTTCCTATTTTTGTGCATGTATTATTTTTGTATGTGAAGTTAGAAATACAAAGTGTGAATCTGTTTATAGTTCTAAATGTGTTAGAAGATTTACCTAGTATTGTTCAGGATCAATATTCCCTCTAAGCTGCACCACAGCACAGCTTCACAGGTGATTAATCAGTCCCACCCAGTCAGTCAGCTCCCTTAACACAGAGCCCTGAGCCTCTGACTGGGTGGGGCTGATTAATCACCTGTGAAGCTGAGGTGCTGTGCAGTTTAGTGGGAACACTTTTTCAGGACCTTAACTCAGATAAGTTTTGGGTTTTCTTCATTTAAATCATTGTTCTGGAGTGGGGTTGGGGGTGAGGGGTTCATTATGGAGGCTGCCCCAGGGAGAGACGACAACTTCAGTCCTCTCTCACCACAGCACTTTGGGGCTAGGTGAGAAGCACCTGTCCATGGCCGCTGCAGGCATAGCTGGGGGGAAGGGTGCATGTTGCTGACAAACAGACACACATACTCTGAAATATATAGTAGATAGCTGTCCCTTTCTTCACCCCTGTGGCCCCATGAGATTATAGCTGTCCCATTCCCCATCTCTACCCCTTTGCTGTCCGGTCATTCTGCAGTATAACTTACCTCCTACCACACTCCCCCCCCCAACTCTTTTATGAGAAACAATCAAATTCCACCCACATCCCATTATTTTGGCACATGCAAACCATAACCTTGCTTTAAGTTATGGTAAAGGAAACTGCCTACCAAATTTGGTGGTCCTAGTTCTTCCTGTTTGCAGGAGGAGTTCTTGAACAAACAAATTCACCCACAGACAGACACAAATTTCTAAAATATATAGTAAGACTAATGAGGGCCATTAGTGATACTTCAGGTACTGTGACAGGGTCAGGCCAGGGAGCTGCTGCAGAGAGGGGAAAAAGCAGCCCAAAAGGCTAAAAGCCCCTGTGAGAAGAAGCAGAGAACTGCAGCTCAATTAGATGCAGCTGGGAGGGAGCTGGCTCAGGCAAATTGGGGCCAGCTGACTTCTCTGCTGGCTGACTGAGGGCCTTTAAAAGCCTCAGCAGTTGGAGGCTGGGGGGGAGAGTGAGAGGACGAAAGAAAGGGTGGGGGGAGAGGGAGACATTAGTGAGAACAATTTCGATGAGCACTAGGTAAACAAAGCTAGGGAAGGAGCCCGAGGGCGCCTGGCAGGGCTCCCTACCATTGAGACCTGCTGCAAAACCCCAACCCCTGGGGCAAGGAGGAGGAGGCGGCGGCGGCGGCAGCCTACCCAGTGGTGGCTTGGGGAAGAGGGGCCCTTGCCACAGTACCTAATGATTCAGTACTCAAATCAACGGCCAATGAATACTCATATTTGTCCTGTAAGTCCACATTGTGGTTAGTCCTAGAAAGACATATGACTATGCCACCTGGTACTGGAATCCATCTAGAACAGTGGTCTCCAACATGATGTGTGTGGGTGCTGCAGTGCCTACCGGGGCATTTATGTGTGCCCACCTAGTGACCAGGGCTTGCCTGAGCCATTCTTGCACCCCCGGCGCATGCACGGCCCCCGCCCTGGGCGCGTGGTGCATGTGTGGTGCTGCCCCCATGCATGCAGCGTATGTGCAGCCCTGCCCCCAGGTGCCCGGCAGCCCCAAAAGGCTGGGGACCACTGATCTAAAATCTGGTATTTTTCCATGGGGGTAGAGGGATGCTGAACAAAGGGTTCCCACACTGGGGGAAAGTCTATTTAAACAATGGATAACCATCCATCTTTTGTCTTCATCTGGCTTTTGAAACTGCCTGGCCCACCTTAAGAGGATAGTTGACAACAAAGAACTCTGAAAAGCTGTAGACCTAAGCCAGTGTAATGATCAACTCTGACTTGAAGCTCTTTACCTGAGATAAGAACATCTGTTTAGGGTAAAATTTTGCATGTAAGAAATTTCTTAGTGGATTAGAACTAGCTGGCATTTTTGTTCATTTTAATTTAGTAATTTACTTTGATCTGACTTTTTTCACTTGGAAACATTTAAATCCTACTTTTATAATTGAATACAAATACTTCTGTTTATTATCAAGGCCAGTGCAAATAATTGTTACTTGGAGGGGGAAGCAACTACTATGTATATCTCTTTCATTGATAAAGTGGGTGGACTTTATGAGCTTTCACTGCGTAAAAGTTTTATACAGAGTAAGATGGATTTGTTTGGGGGTTTGGATCCTTTTAGGGGTTGATTTCCTGGGTGCTGAGCCCTATAGTTGAGCCTTCCCAGCCCTGGTCTACACTAGGGAGTTGTTTCAAAATAACAAGTGGACCTTGCACACTACCAAGCCCGTTATTTCAAAATAAGGGGATGGTTATTTTGAAATAACTCCTGCTTTCCACAAGGAATAATGCTTAGTTTGAAATATTTATTTTGAAATAGCGGCTGTGTGGATGTTCCACTGCTGCTATTTTGAAATAACTACTCCCCAGAGTCATTCAAAGTAACTACTCCCCAGTGCATCCTGGGTCCCTAAGTTGAGAGAGTGCATCAACATTAAGGGGGCCTGCCTCGGACTAATCTTGAGGCTTCCCTGTAGTGTGGGCATGCTATTTCAACATAGTTATTTCAGGAGTTATTATTTCTAAATAAGTTATTGAAGAATAATTTTCTAGTGTAGATATGCCCCCAAAGCTGAACTGGTTCAGTGTGTTTTCCTCTGTGGAGGGTGGTAACACCAACTATGTGCTTTGACTGAGGGAGACCAGAGAATCTGGCCCAGCAGGACAAGGTGGTGGGGAGCTCCAGAGAGCAGGTAAGTGGGCATCAGTGGGATGATCAATTACTTTTAGTGGAAGTAAAATCAACAATCCAAATATCTAACCCTCCAGAGCAGTTGAAATCTAAACAATCAAAATCTTAAAAATATATTTAATTGTATGAGTAAACCGTACTCTTGCTGCAACTGAATAAATAGCCAGACAGGTCTGCCACAGTTTTATATGTTCATTTGAAATTCTGGGACAGTGACCAGTACACAAGTAACACAATATCAAATGTGATTAATAACCAAATACATCAAATGGTAAAATAATTAAAAACAGGAGGACTGGAAGTAAGTTATTTGTTATTAGAGATACAAGATAGGTGAGGTAATATCTTTTATTGGACTGACTGCTTTTGGTGAGAGAAGTTTTCAAGCTATACAGAACCCTTCTTCAGGACATGTTAATCACCTTTGGTAAATTGAGATTAGTCTCTAGTTTCATTTAATGCTAATCAATAAAAGTTTTCATCAAAGCCCATCTTTAGTATTACACAGAGAAAAGAAACTGTCTCTGTGTTATTAAAGAATAGATAAAGTCACGTGCTACCTTTTTCTAAAGCTCTGCTGTATCAAGCTTTAGATTAGCAACTTCAGGGTATATATGTCCGCTGCTGGTTTTATTTGACAGAAATAAGAAGAGTATAGCTTTTGCATAAGTCTTGGACCTCAGGATGCATAAATCTGTACTATTTGTTCATGAACATTTTGAATTCCTTTATTTCCAATTGAACCCTTTCCTGACTCACTCTGATTTATTTCCTCATAAACTGCATTATATCCTAGCACTGCAGCATAGTCCTAGTGACATGAAATAAAAAAACAACACTCTTTCAAACTTAATGTCACACATTGCTTCTTTTTATCTCTATGTGGATGCAGAAACTCTTTACCCTCATGATGCATAAAAACTGCATTTTAAAATCAAGAATGGAATTTATCAACTTAAGTGAGGGAGAAGAAAGACCGCATAATGCAAAAAACTGCTCTCTTCTTATGTGTAAAAGGGTCTGATGTGAGTGAGGTGAATTATTTATAATAACTTATTCAGGGCTGAACATAACTTAGAATCCATGTCCATGCATGGGTGCATATACCTCCCTTACATCCCTACCTAGGTTAGCTGTACTGGAATTCCTGGTTGGTATCCCTACCTTCGACAGTGGTCTTGGGGAAGACTAGCAGCTTAGGAAAGATCTTGACTCATTCACGGGCTCCTCTGTTTGCAGGCAGGGAGTTACTCTTGACTGGCTACAGTTTCTTGTGCCTCTTTTTAAACATGGATGAGGGAATCAGTGCTGGTGGAGCACTAAGCATTGAGATCAATGTGCTGGGTGCAAAGTTGGAATGCGGACACATGGCAGCCTCCATCAGCAGGATTTTTGAACTTATATCCCTGTCTGATTCTCTCATCCATGCTTAAAAAGTGGCACAAGAAACTGTAGCCAGTCAAGAATAACTCCCCGCCTGCAAATAGTCTGAAACTAACAGATCCATTATCTCTCTTTAATGTGTGCCTCTCCAGACACTGAAGACAGCTCATGTGCAGGTCACTAATTAACCATCATGGGTTTGTGGTGGGCAGTACACATCTTAAACCACTGAGGAATGGGACACGCCACCTCCCTGGGACTACATCCCTGATGGGACCTCAACTAAATGGACTAACACTAGACTAACTAATTAATTATAACTATTTACAGGTACAACTTGGAAAGGCCAGAACAGAGCCACAAAGGGAACTTGAAAGAGCAAGGAGGGTTCCAGCAACCAGCATGGGTAGTAAGAAGGAACTGAGAGGGTGCGGGGCCACAGGTGCCCCATATACTGATGCATGTGTGGGGGACTGAGCTGAGATATCAATGTTCTAGGTGAAGGGATTTCATATAAAAAAGGAACACTTGTACAGCATTACTCGAGTCTTCAATAGCTGAGCTGGCCAGAATTGGGAAAGGTATCCATTTTTCTTCCCTCAGTGACAGCTTCAGTGCACAAAAATTTTCTTCATAGGAAGATTAGAATCTCTGCCAGAGTAAGATGTATTACTGGTCTGCCTTGGGGAAGCCTAGTGACTTTCTATAAGCAGCAGGGGCTTGCATGTGGAGATGAAGCAAGGGCATGGGACTCCCAACAATCAGCAGGGTCACAGAGCTGCTCTGACCCCATGGTCATGGTGGGATAACAGATCCTCCCTCCCCACTGTATCCCCAGAGCAGGAGGAACTTGCTCTCCTTCCCCCTTGCAGCCAAACATTTGTGGATACATTAATTCAGATGGATCCATGACCACATGGATTTTTGTTGAAATGGTGAGTATACTGCTATTTCTTTCTATGCATGTGATGTGTGTGCATGTTAGGGATGTTAAATTCAGATTAATGGACTAATTGAATAGTCCATGTGATTTGCACTGCCGAGTCCCCAGCTGACCCTGGGCTTTGTGGCGTTGCCATTTTCAAATGCTGCAGGGAGCCTGGTGTCAGGCTCCACATGGCGTTTCAAAGAGGCAATGCTGCATGGAGCCCAGGGTCAGCGGGGGAGTCCCCAGCTGACCCCAGGCTTCACATAGCACTGCTGTTTTGAAATGCTGCACATAGCCCGGGATAAGCCGGGGACTCCCCAGTTGGCCCTGGGCTGCATGCGGTGTTCCAAAGTGGCAGCACCGTGTGGTGCTGCCACTTTGAAGCACCTGCTCTTCTCTCTCCCCATGCCTTGCTGTCTTTCTGATAGAGGCAACAAGAGGGAGGGAAGCGATTAGTCGACTAGTGTGTCAACTAGTTGTTCACATCCCTAGTGCATGTATTGAAATGGTTTAGTATGTATAGTTTGTATGTGTTTAACTTGATCCTCCAAAAGCAGGCAAATTTAAATTTCTGTGCACTCTTGATAATCAGTGGAAGTCAGTACAATAGGCTTTGAAGTGAGATGAGAGAGAATACATGATAGTGTGGTATAAAGGTTTTTGTGCTTTAGCTATTCTGAATGCAGCTTTACAGATCTCAGAAGGTATGTCTACACAGCAGCATTACTTTGGAATAGTTAATGTTATTCCGAATTAACATAGTGCACGTCTACACTATAAGCATTTATTTCGAAATAATGTTGAGCTGGAGGACTTCTTACTGACTCCTGTAACCTGCATTTTATGAGTAAGGGAAGTCAAAGGAAGAGTGTTCTTCCTTCAACTTCTTGCTGTGTAGACAGAGCTAAAAGCCGAATTAAGATATTTTGACTTAAACTGCACAAGCTTAGCTTAATTATGCATAGCTTAATTTGACTTTAGCTCTGCTGTATAGACATAGAATAATAGAATCATAGAATACTAGGACTGGAAGGGACCTCGAGAGGTCATCGAGTCCAGTCCCCTGCCCTCATGGCAGGACCAAATATTGTCTAGACCATCCCTGAGACATTATCTAACCTACTCTTAAATATCTCCAGAGATGGAGATTCCACAACCTCCCTGGGCAATTTATTCCAGTATCTGACTACCCTGACAGTTAGGAACTTTTTCCTAATGTCCAACCTAAACCTCCCTTGCTGCAGTTTAAGCCCATTGCTTCTTGTTCTATCCTCAGAGGCCAAGATGAACAAGTTTTCTCCCTCCTCTTTATGACACCCTTTTAGATATCTAAAAACTGCTAACATGTCCCCCCTCAATCTTCTCTTTTCTAAACTAAACAAACCCAATTCCTTCAGTCTTCCCTCAAAGGTCATGTTCTCTAGACCTTTAATCATTCTCGTTGCTCTTCTCTGGACCCTCTCCAATTTCTCCACATCTTTCTTGAAATGCGGTGCCCAGAACTGGACACACTACTCCAACTGAGGCCTAACCAGCGCAGAGTAGAGCGGAAGAATGACTTCGTGTCTTGCTCACAACACACCTGTTAATGCATCCCAGAATCATGTTTGCTTTCTTTGCAACAGCATCACACTGCTGACTCATATTCAACTTGTGGTCCACTATAACCCCTAGATCCCTTTCTGCCGTACTCCTTCCCAGACAGTCGCTTCCCATTCTGTATGTATGAAACTGATTGTTCCTTCCTAAGTGGAGCACTTTGCATTTGTCTTTATTAAACTTCATCCTATTTACCTCAGACCATTTCTCCAATTTGTCCAGGTCATTTTGAATTATGACCCTATCCTCCAGATTAGTTAACCCCTCCCAGCTTGGTATCATCTGCAAACTTAATAAGCGTACTTTCTATACCAATATCTAAATCGTTGATGAAGATATTGAAGAGAGCCGGTCCCAAAACAGACCCCTGCGGAACCCCACTTGTTATGCCTTTCCAGCAGGATTGTGAACCATTAATAACTACTCTCTGAGTATGGTTATCCAGCCAGTTATGCACTCACCATATAGTAGCCCCATCTAAGTTGTATTTACCTAGTTTATTGATAAGAATATCATGTGAGGCCGTATCAAACGCCTTACTAAAGTCTAGGTATACCACATCCACCTCTTCTCCCTTATCCACAAGACTCGTTATCCTATTAAAGAAAGCTATCAGATTGGTTTGACATGATTTGTTCTTTACAAATCCATGCTGGCTGTTCCCTATCACCTTGCCACCTTCCAAGTGTTTACAGATGATTTCCTTAATTACTTGCTCCATTATCTTCCCTGGCACAGAAGTTAAACTAACTGGTCTGTAGTTTCCTGGGTTGTTCTTATTTCCCTTTTTATAAATGGGCACTATATTTGCCCTTTTCCAGTCTTCTGGAATCTCTCCTGTCTCCCATGATTTTCCAAAGATGATAGCTAGAGGCTCAGATACCTCCTCTATCAGCTCCTTGAGTATTCTAGGATGCATTTCATCAGGCCCTGGTGACTTGCAGGCATCTAACTTTTCTAGGTGATTTTTGACTTGTTCTTTTTATTTTACCTTCTAAAACTACCCCCTTCCCACTAGCATTCACTATGTTAGGCATTCCTACAGACTTCTCGGTGAAGACCGAAACAAAGAAGTCATTGAGCATCTCTGCCATTTCCAAGTTTCCTGTTACTGTTTCTCCCTCCTCACTGACCAGTGGGCCTACCCTCTCCTTGGTCTTCCTCTTGCTTCTAATGTATTTATAAAAAGACTTCTTGTTTCCCTTTATTCCGTAGCTAGTTTGAGCTCATTCTGTGCCTTTGCCTTTCTAATCTTGCCCCTGCATTCCTGTGCTGTTTGCCTATATTCATCCTTTGTAATTTGTCCTACTTTCCATTTTTATATGACTCCTTTTTATTTTTAGATCATGCAAGATCTCGTGGTTAAGCCAAAGGCGGTCTTTTGCCGTATTTTCTATCTTTCCGACACATCGAATAGCTTGCTTTTGGGCCCTTAACAATGTCCCTTTGAAAAACTGCCAACTCCTCAGTTGTTTTTCCCCTCAGTCTCTATTCCCATGGGACCTTACCTATCAGCTCTCTGAGCTTACCAAAATCCGCCTTCCTGAAATCCATTGTCTCTATTTTGCTGTTCTCCCTTCTACCCTTCCTTAGAATTGTGAACTCTATGATTTCATGATCACTTTCACCCAAGCTGCCTTCCACTTTCAAATTCTCAACCAGTTCCTCTCTATTTGTTAGGATCAAATCTAGAACAGCTTCCCCCGGTAGCTTTTCAACCTTCTGAAATAAAAAGTTGTCTCAATGCAGTCCAAGAACTTATTGGATAGTCTGTGCCCTGCAGTGTTATTTTCCCAACATATATCTGGATAGTTGAAGTCCCCATCACCACCAAATCTTGGGCTTTAGATGATTTTGTTAGTTGTTTGAAAAAGCCTCATCCACTTCTTCCACCTGGGTAGGTGGCCTGTAGTAGACTCCTAGCATGACATCCCTTTGTTTTTAATCCCTTTTAGCCTAACCCAGAGACTCTCAACACTTCCGTCTCCTATGTCCATCTCCACCTCATTCCAAGTGTGTTCATTTTTAATGTATAAGGCAACACCTCCTCCCTTTTTTCCCTGTCTATCCTTCCTGAGCAAGCTGTACCCTTCCATACAAATATTCCAATTGTGTATTATCCCACCAAGTTTCTGTGATGCCAACAATGTCATAATTGTACTTATTTATTAGCACTTCCAGTTCTTCCTGCTTATTTCCCATACTTCGCATTTGTATATAGGCATCTAAGATCCTGATTTGACCTTGCCTCCCAGTTTTGCCTGACCCTCCTTTCTCTCTGCCATTTGTAGCCCGCTCCCTCCCATTTCTGACCCATCTCCCAGGTCTCCATGTTCTCCACTTACCTGTGGGCTTTGCTCACCTGTCCCCGTCGAACCTAGTTTAAAGCCCTCCTCACTAGGTTAGCCATTCTGTATGCAAACAGGGTCTTCCCCCTCCTCTTTAGGGAGTTTTCTGTAGGCTGATGTCATAATTTTCAGGTCCCAGGATATTTTCCTATTTAAAGTAAGCGCTTGAGATATCATTGTGAAGCTGGCATTCTATCCTCTTCTATACCATAAATTTGCTATTTTTATATCAGAGGCTCACAAGATTTCAGAACTCAAACTTGTCTCTGCCTCAGGATGGAATACTAATCACACTACAGCAGTGTAAATTTGGGAGGGGTTGGTGGGTGTAATTCCTTTCACATATGGAAGAAACACTTCTCTGCCAGATTGCTTTGAAAAGAAAACAGTGTATATATCTGAAGAGGATCAGAAGCTTAGAATGGTAGAACTAGTTCCACTGGAGATTGAGCTTTATGTCCATTTAACAAAGTAATCAAAAGTTTACAGCAATTTTCATATGCATGTGCAATTTTTCAAAGAGCATCACCGTCGCATACAGTAATTTTGGTGTCAAATTGTCCAAAAATGTGAGAATATTTTCACCATTCTTTAAGAACATAAGAACATAAGAACGGCCGTAGCGGGTCAGACCAAAGGTCCATCTAGCCCAGTATCCTGTCTGCCGACAGTGGCCAGCACCAGGTGCCCCAGAGGGGGTGGACCGAAGACAATGATCAAGCGATTTGTCTCCTGCCATCCCTCTCCAGCCTCTGTCAAACAGAGGCCAAGGACACCATTTTATCCCCTGGCTAATAGCCTTTTATGGACCTAACCTCCATGAAATTATCTAGCTTCTCTTTAAACTCTGTTATATTCCTAGCCTTCACAGCCTCCTCTGGCAAGGAGTTCCACATGCTGACTACACGCTGTGTGAAGAAGAACTTTCTTTTATTAGTTTTAAACCTGCTACCCATTAATTTCATTTGGTGTCCTCTAGTTCTTCTATTTAGGAACTAATAAATAACTTTTCTTTATCCGCCTCTCCACACCACTCATGATTTTATACACCTCTATCATATCCCCTCAGTCTCCTCTTTTCTAAACTGAAAAGTCCCAGTAACCTCTCCTCATATGGGACCCGTTCCAAACCCCTAATCATTTTAGTTGCCCTTTTCTGAACCCTTTCCAAGGCCAAAATATCTTTTTTGAGGTGAAATATCTTTCTTGTTAGGATGCTCACAATCCTGATGCAATGACAGTGTTGTTGATTTTTCAAGAATTCTAACCAGCTTTCAGCTGCTGCATAACTTATACCTCAGTATTTTAGTTCAGACTTGGCCATTTAAAGAGCCAGTGTATTTATAAATCACAACTGTGATTTATAAACAAAACAAAAAGCATCACCCCTATATACAATTGATTGAGTTGCAAAAAGGAACAATACTCTTTGCATGTATAATGTTTTCCATCTCCCAACCACTTTCAATTAATCAAGTAATATGAAATCTCTAAATCACTTTGATGGAAAATGTTCATAGGAAATGTAATAAAGCACAAACTTTATTCGTTTATATCCTTATAAGCCTGGGATATTAAAAGATCGCACATAGGTAGTAATAATGTTTCCTTTTCTAACGTAGATTTCAGGCACTTCTTTGGTTCTTAATATCTTGTCAGGCAAAACTAGAGCACATGACTAGAATGAATGCTGTTTTTGTTTCAAGTATTAACAGAGCAGATGTATCTGGAACCTGCCTAACCTTTTCACCATTCATATCATTGCAAGATGGCATAATCACAGAAGATCTGTTGTGTGATCTGTATTATTACAACAGAATTACTTAAAAGCAAACCTTATCCATCATTTGTAAAGCTAGGAAGCCAACATCATTTTATGTTTTGGTAAGTAAATTGTGTAATTTTTACTATGACGTCTACTGATTTGTATTTATTTTTTGTGGCTTCTTCTGCAGACAGGATTTTTGTGGTTTTGTCTATGAAGAATTAGGATTGCTAATAAGAAACCACAGGAATTAGATTTCTCAGAATAAGAGTTCTTCTTCGAGTGATGTGCTCGTGGGTGCTCCACAGTTGGTGTCAGGCTCGTCCTGGCACCACAGATTGGAGACTTTGAGAGCAGTGATTGGGCGGGCTGTGCATGTGCAAGAGGAGAGCGGTGCTTCCACCTTTGAAGTAGCATGCACAGCCTGCTTCTCCTCAGTTCCTTCTTCGCCAACCCTCAGCCACAGAAGGAGCTGAGTTCTCTTCTCCTCAGCACGCTCTGCAGGACAAAGCAGTACCACCTTATCAGTTTAGATAGTCCCTTATTCCTGATTTTAAGAGGAATAAGGGACCTTTCGGAAAAGGCGTTATTTTCCGAAAGATCCCCTTCTAGACTGGCGCTTTTTTCCGGCAAAGCCCCGAGCCGGAAAAAGGCGGCAGCCATGTTTATACAAATGAAGCGGGGAAAATTTAAATCCCCACTTCATTTGCAATTCCGACTTGTCTCATCTGCATTCCTTTTCCGGAAAAGGGGTGCAGTGTAGACACAGCCAATGTGTGTGACATTAACTCGGGGGCAGAGAGGCTGGGGGAAGTGTTCCCTCTAAGGCTACATTTACACTCGCGGCTTCTTGTGCAAGTACAGCCGTTCTTGCAAGAACCCAAACAGCATCCACACTGCCCGCCTGCTCTTGCGCAAGGAAATTTACAGTATGGCATGGTAAGAGAGGGCATCTTGTACAAGAGCTATGCTCTTTTCTAACAGGTGTAAGCTCTCTTGCGCAAGAGGGCAGTGTGGATGCTCAGCTGGGATTTCTTGCTCAAGAAACCCCTATGGCTAAAACGGCCATCGGAGCTTTCTTGGGCAAGAGAGCGTCCACACTGCCATAGATGCTCTTGCGCAAAAGCACAGCTCGCACATGGCAGTGTGGGCATGTTCTTGCGCAAGATTTCTTGTACAAGAACGCTTGCGCAAGAAACCGCCAGTGTAGACATAGGCTAAGAGTCCCCCCCCATGAGCAAAATGAACTCACATCAGTACTGAGTTCATGTGGCTTGTTTGGATGTGCCACTGTGGCACCCAAGTTATTAATAAATATCTTATAAACCTCTACCTTTTCTCTCCGCTGCCATGTCTCCTTACCTAGGTCCATCAGCTCCCCTAGTGCCTGCTGCCCCCCCCCAACTCCTCACCCTCCTCTGCTGTCCTGACTCCTGCCCTTCTCACTGTCCTCAGCCCTCCTGCAATCTCCCCCCCGCATCAGCCCTTCTCTCTCCCCCCCCCCGTACCCACTCCTCCAGTAGCCCCACTCTGATCATGTGAGCTAACCCTCCTCATCCCCTCTTCTAACACCTCCCTCTACAAACCTGCCCTGCCTCTCTCCTCTAGTGCTGATCTCTCCCCTGCAAGTGCCTCACCTTCTGCTTCACCCCCAGAATCCCCTGACACCTGCACCTTCCCTTACTCCTGCACTCTCCTGGTGCCTCCCCCTTCCCTCACTGCCCCTGCCCCCTTTGTCCTCTTTTTCCCTGATGCCCACCCCTTCAGCATCCTCTGCCCCTGTTTCCCTCATACCCCTGTGCCCTCACACATGACTTGCTCCATCCCAGCCTTCTTCATACCCACCCCTTCTTTCAAGCCTTCTCCCAGCACCTCCTCCTCCAGCCCCCAACGCCCTTACCCTCTTCCCTCCCAGCATCACCCTGTCCCCCTCCCATTGACACCTCCCCTCCTGCCTTTTTCCTCATTGTCTGCACTGGGCCCCCTGGCATTTGTCTCTCCTCTACCCTGTCCCTTTGGTGCCTTGCCCTTTCTTTCCCCTCTCCCCTCCATATAAGCCCCTTCCTCTCCCAGCCCTCGCCCTCCCCTACCTTCTGCCTTCTAGTTTGTGGGGCCGGAGTCTGCGCTCCGTCCCTAGACTCCGAACCCTCAATTCAGCCGCATGGCGCAACGCAGCGCCCAGCAGTTTTAAAATCCCGTGCCGTGACGTTACATCACACCCGGGTGTCTCCCCTCCCACCGGTTTGAGCACGCTGCACATGGCGGCAGCAGCAGCCGGTGCAGCGACAGATAGTGAAACTCTCCGTTTTTGCGACTGTTGCGGTTTCTCAAGGGGATGTGACCGCGCACGTCCGGGTCGGCCCGGTGCCCCGGGTCCCAGGTTTCTAATTCTGAGTGTATCGCCCTCCTTTGCCCGAAGATCAGTCTCTCTGTTGCTGGCTTCGTCGGTTGGCTCTGACCGGAGTCTTCCTCCGCCACTCCTCGACACGAGTGAGAGGGGGGCCCGGGCCCACCCTCACTCACGGGCCCCAGCCCAGGACCCTAAGGAATCAGACCACGTTGTGGTTCGAGTCCGGCTGGCGGGGCTCCCCGCCTAAACTCACCAGCCCACGGGCCTTAATCACAGCCCTGCCCTGGGCTACTTCCTCTCTCCTCCCCCTCCAGTCACCTCGGTCGGTGTTCGTGTCCTGCTTGCCTCCAAGGGGCCCATCCCTCCGGCAGCCCTTTCCCTCCCGTTATTTCACGGAGGAGAGAGGGGGGGGGACGACAGTCCGGATCCCGCTTGCCCCAACTAGGGCCCCACACGCCATTCGGGGGAACCTCCCCGAGCTCCCTCCCGCTTCAGCATACTGCGTCCTCCCTTTCCCCGGCCGGGCGGTGTTTAAATCGCCCGCCACTTCCGGCACCGGACAGGGCGCCGCCCGGACCTCACCGGGGTAGCTCTGCCCCTCCTGCCTCCGTAACATGGGACCGTCTCCTCCGCGCCCCTGTCAGCTGCCGTGCTGGAAGCCTCCAGCTGAGCCGCGGTGCCAGAGCACCTGGTGCACGGCTGGCAAGGGTTCCCCCGCAGCCCCAGCAGGGCGCTTCCCACGGGGGATCCAGTGCGGGATCGCGGGCCCCCCGTCACAGGGGAGCTCAATGGAGGTTGCACATGGCAGGGACAGGCAGGTGATGCTCTGGGGCCGGGGTGGGAGGATGCGCGTGGGAGGGCGGGGCCCACTCCAGCTCCAAATATTGGTGGAACCTGTGCACCATGAGCCCATACAACTTGCTGCCCATGCTGTGGAGTACCCACTGGGACATCACTCGAAGAAAGAGAAGTTGCTCACTTCGTGCAGTAACGATTGTTCTTCAAGATGTGTCCCCGTGGGTGCTCCACTACCCACCCTCCTCCCCACTTCTTTGGGCAATAATAGCAGCTCACGAGGGCGTTGAAGAGACAGAGGGGAAGCGGGCTGGGCGCTACATCACATCAAAGGCGGGAGCGCCACTCTCCGCTTGTGCATGCACAGCCTGCCCGATCACTGCTCTCCAAGTCTCCGATCTGTGGTGCCACAATGAGCCTGAAACCAACTGTGGAGCACCCAAGGGGACACACATTTCGAAGAACAATTGTTATTGCACAAAGTGAGTAACTTCTCTTTCATTTAGACCAAGCAGCAACTTGTTTTGTGTCATAGAGGAGCTATGGCAAAACCAATTATAACCATGCCAGTAAAGTAACATGTGCATAAGTAATTGTAAGATCAGGGCCAAAACTTGTTAATGTGTCACAAGGTGCTCTACTTATCTCAGGATAGCACCTCCTCCTGGTGACACTGGGGATTACCTCTGCAAGGCAGGCAGGCATCCCTTGCTGCCATTGCACTCCCTTCTCTATGTAGCCCTTTCTTGCTCCAGGAGCTGCTGTGGCCTTCTCATGACTCAGCCCTCTATCACGGTCACTCAGCCGTATCCCCTTCCAGAGTAGTCTTTCAAAGTCTCTTGCCACAAAAACATCAGACAGTCCTCACATCCATTGCTTGGACAAGGTCCCTCCAACAGTGACTCAGGAAGTCTTCCTGTTCGCTGCCTGTAACACCAACACTGCAGCGGTTCTTAGGGGAAACCAGGCCCTAAACTGCACCCTCCACTTACGCAGACCCAAATCCTTTGTAGCACTCATACAGGAGTTTTCATGGGCTCTTAGAAAAGAGGAGCCCATTTTGAACAAATGGCACCCGCTAGCAGTAATCTGGTTCCCTAGTGTGTACCAGTCTGTGAGACAATCTGATTCTGAGTTTTGAGACTGTTAAAAATGGTAAAGAATAGCAAGCAATGAAACATAGTTACTATGAATATTTAGTGTAAAACAGGGTTCTAATGATAAATTTGTCTAATTATTAAAGAGACCTCATATAATACACTATCAGGTCTGCAAGAACCAATCTATGAAGTTTGATGACTGTTAGCTTGCACTATATGATTCTAATTTTGCTGATAGCTTGGTTATTTTATACAGGAGTTGTTTAAAGTTTCATTTTCATTATTTCCTCTTTTTCGCAGACATCGTATTTTAGTACATTTTCTAACATTCCAATAAATTTCCAACTGCATGATAAAATATTTGTCATTTACTTATTATCATTTGTTAATCAAAATCTCTAGTACCTGTTGTGATTAGTCTAGTACATGGCTAAAAACATTTATCCTTATTTAATTTTTGAGCTAATAATTTCTAGCAAACACAGGGGGCTGCAGACAGGGGAGTCTGAGAGGGACCGCAAGAGATCCCGCTGCTGAACAGGCTACCTGGTGAGAGTGAGAGTACTCGCTTTTGGTGTGAGTGAGTTTGCTCAACTGTTTGAATTTTGTCTGTTGAATTCTGATTCTGATTTCAGGTAACTGCCGTTTCGGTTTCAGCTGCTGTGGCAGTTGGGACTGAGTGCCTGACCTTTTGTTCCCTTAATTGCTCTCTTGATTGCATCTGGTCAGCCTTCCTGTGTGACTTACAAGGGGGCAGGCCTGGCCTAGGCAAGCAGGCTTTAAAAGCCAGAGGCAGAGCAACCAGGGAGCAAAAGCGGACAGGGAAGTTTGAGAGGGAGTTTGACAGAGGGAGGCCTACTATGGTCAGGAAGACCCGCAACACCTGTGCCAGCACTGCTTTCTGTCTCCTCCTCCTGCGCCTGTAGCCAGACAGAGTGCCTGAGCATGGATGCCTCTACCCAGACCCTGGTGTGGTTTTGCAGGGACTGTGGCTTGCAATTCCCACTTACTGATATCCAGGCTGGGGAGATCATCCAATGCGAAAGGTGCCTGCTGGTGGAATCTCTCTGGCAGCAGGTGGGAGAACTACAGGAGGAGGTGGCTAGGTTGAGGAGCACTCAAATCCATGAGCAATTCCTGGACCGTGTTCATGAGGAGACAGCAGAGGTAGCTGTCCCAGTACACAGGGCTGCGGACACACCACTGGTGGAGGAGGAGACGGCTCAGGGTGGACACTGGCAGCTGGTTACTTCTGGCAGCAGGCACTGCTCCACCCCTGCTCCGAACCCTAAAATCACCTAGAAAAGTTAGATGCATGCAAGTCACCAGGGCCTGATGAAATGCATCCTAAAATACTCAAGGAGATGATAGAGGAGGTATCTGAGCCTCTAGCTATCCTCTTTGGAAAATCATGGGAGACAGGAGAGATTCCAGAAGACTGGAAAAGGGCAAATATAGTGCCCATTTATAAAAAGGGAAATAAGAACAACCCAGGAAACTACAGACTAGTTAGTTTAACTTCTGTGCCAGGGAAGATAATGGAGCAAGTAATTAAGGAAATCATCTGTAAACACTTGGAAGGTGGCAAGGTGATAGGAACAGCCAGCATGGATTTGTAAAGAACAAATCATGTCAAACCAATCTGATAGCTTTCTCTGATAGGATAACGAGTCTTGTGGATAAGGGAGAAGAGGTGGATGTGGTATACCTAGACTTTAGTAAGGCGTTTGATACGGCCTCACATGATATTCTTATCAATAAACTAGGTAAATACAACTTAGATGGGGCTACTATAAGGTGGGTGCATAACTGGCTGAATAACCGTACTCAGAGAGTAGTTATTAATGGTTCACAATTCTGCTGGAAAGGTATAACAAGTGGGGTTCCGCAAGGGTCTGTTTTGGGACCGGCTCTCTTCAATATCTTCATCAATGATTTAGATATTGGCATAGAAAGTATGCTTATTAAGTTTGCAGATGATACCAAGCTGGGAGGGGTTGCAACCGCTTTGGAGGATAGGGTCATAATTCAAAATGATCTGGACAAATTGGAGAAATGGTTTGAGGTAAACAGGATGAAGTTTAATAAAGATAAATGCACAGTGCTCCACTTGGGAAGGAACAATCAGTTTCACACATACAGAATGGGAAGCGACTGTCTGGGAAGGAGTACGGCAGAAAGGGATCTAGGGGTTATAGTGGAGCACAAGCTGAATGTGAGTCAGCAGGGTGATGCTGTTGCAAAGAAAGCAAACATGATTCTGGGATGCATTAACAGGTGTGTTGTGAGCAAGACACGAGAAGTCATTCTTCCGCTCTACTCTGCGCTGGTTAGGCCTCAGTTGGAGTATTGTGTCCAGTTCTGGGCACCGCATTTCAAGAAGGATGTGGAGAAATTGGAGAGGGTCCAGAGAAGAGCAACGAGAATGATTAAAGGTGTAGAGAACATGACGTATGAAAGAAGGCTGAAAGAATTGGGTTTGTTTAGTTTAGAAAAGAGAAGATTGAGGGGGGACATGATAGCAGTTTTCAGGTATCTAAAAGGGTGTCATAAAGAGGTGGGAGAAAACTTGTTCATCTTGGCCTCTGAGGATAGAACAAGAAGCAATGGGCTTAAACTGCAGCAAGGGAGGTTTAGGTTGGACATTAGGAAAAAGTTCCTAACTGTCAGGGTAGTCACACTGGAATAAACTGCCCAGAGACGTTGTGGAATCTCCATCTCTGGAGATATTTAAGAGTAGGTTAGATAATGTCTCAGGGATGGTCTAGACAGTATTTGGTCCTGCCATGAGGGCAGGGGACTGGACTCGATGACCTCTCGAGGTCCCTTCCAGTCCTAGTATTCTATGATTCTATGATTTCATTGTAAATTTTTATGATGACATTCAGTTATATACATGCACACTCCATAAATTTGAGTTTTTACATCACTAATTACAAAACTTACAACACTAAATTATCTAACTTAAGCCATATAAAAATTACCAAAAAAAAGCTGTGGTCTGAAGATTTTCCTTTTTAACTATACATCTTTAAGCGGCACAATCGAATCTATATAATACAACTATAATTATTTGTAACACAATCAAAGCTCTGAAAGCCACCCCCTCCCTGGGCTTCAGAGCCCAAGTTCTGTCTGAATTGCAAATTTATAGTGCTGTCTCAACAGCCATTTTCAGAGCACATAACCCAAATTTGTTGATTGAAAGTCTGACTCCAAAATGACATGTAGTTTCTGTAACGGACCCCTCCCCCATGCTTTATTAAATGGACTTATGAACACTAATATGCATAACTCAAAGATGCTTGGGAGAAATTGCATCATGTAACCTATCAAACAATGTCATAATCCACTGGGTCTGTATATCTTATTTTGGTGAATGTATCATTCTTGGGTATAAAATTAGATATCTGGAGTATGGAATGGTTTATGGTTTTAAAAGTGCAAAGGCAAGCCATCAACGGTGTTTCTCCTCAAGGTCTAGTCAACTGTAAATAGCCTCTTTTGTCCTTTCAGTCTTACCAGTGGTCGGTCTAGGAAGTCATGTGAACCCCCCCCTACCCTCCCAAAAACTGTTAGGGTCTTACCAGCTGTAATTTTTCCATGGAAGGGTGGAATGTAGAAACGGAATTCCCACCCAAAGTGGGAATCTATAAAACAATAGGAAGCTAGCAATTTCTTTGTCTTTGGCTGGTATGGTATACTCAAGAGAATGAACCAAAGACCTCAGGGAGAAGGATTTTCCCTGGTTTGGAGGCTTAGCTGAAATAATAGTTTTAGGGTTAGTTTGTACTGAGATTTTAGTGTTAGAATTAGCTAAATGTTTTCTGTTATTTTAAATTTGTAATCTACTTTGCTCTGCCTGTTTTTACTTGCAACCAAGGTTCTCTGTAAGCTGTATGCCCAATGGGTGCACAGCCCTTTTCTGAGCCCCTCACAGAGGTTCAGAGTCCCTGGACAGGCAGGGAGCTCAGATGATTGGGTGGGGATGGGGCACTCCCCCTCTTGGAGGAGCTGCTGCTGCTGCCTGCTATAAATGGAGAAGCTGGTTCCAACCTCTACTCCAGGGCTGGGCAAAAGATGATCTGCAGGCCAGATCCGGCCACAAGAGCCTCAGCCAGCTCTCTGACTGCCCTGCACCTGCTTGGCATTCTGGAAAGCCGAGTGCAGGGCCACATGTGTGTTTCTGAATGCTGAGAGCCTGGAGGGAGGGAGGACAGGCTCTTCATGCTGCCCCCACCCCAGTAGCTCCCATTGTCCTGTTTGAACCAATAGCAGCTGCCTGTTTGCAGGACAGGCAGCATGTGAAGTGCCCCCACCCTCATCCCCCCGGGCTTTCAGCATTCAGTTCAGAGCAATAAACATGGCTCCTGCAGCTCCCCTGAGCATGTACAGTGGCTGGAAGGCAGGGACCCTGGCTAAGTAATCTGCTGGGCTGCAGGCTGGGAGCCAGGTAAGGTCTCCCAGGCACAGCCTATTTCTGGCACCCCAGCCTCTCCCCTCCCTCTCCCAATCCTCTACACTCCTACCACATGTAACTCAAACTTTCTGCATCCCTGCTCTAGCCCCCATACATCTTTCCAGACACTCTATCCCCTCCTATACCCTTCCTCACGTCACAACCCCCCCCTCAGACCTTGCACCCCAATCCACGATCCCTGGGCACAGCCCAACTCCATGCACCCCCCTCCTGCACTTCTGCGCCAGGTCACAACCCTCTTCCAGGCCCTGCACTCCCACTTCACCCCAGTCTGTGGCCTCAGGTCACAATCCCCTACTTCACCCAAACTTCCTCCCAGCTTCCACACCCCAATCCCTTACCCCAAGCTCCCTTCTCCACCCAGCCTCCATCCCAGATCCCCACACCTCCTCCATTAATATAATGGATGAGTGTGGCCCTCGACCGCTTACCAAATTCTTGGAGTGCCCCCCCCCATCATAAATTATTACCCATCCATGTAAATGGCTTAAGGTAAGAAAGAAAAAGATTCTTTTAAAAGAATTTTTTGAGTGTTGCAGCTATCTAAAACTCTTATATTAATGATTTTTTAAAATCCTGTGTTACTAATTAATACACGGTAAACTGTATTGCATTAAGGCCAGGTCTTTATCTGGTAGAGTTCTGGCTCTTATGAGTCTGAAGCAGCAAGTATTAGGTGTGATGCTAGCTGTTTTGTAGGAGGAAACCTTACTTGCAAGATCTTTGAAACATGCATCAGTCTCTTAGAAAGGATGATACATACACTCTAAGGTCTCAGAGGAATAGCTGTTAGTCTGTAACTAAAAAAACCTTCAACAACAATGGTCCTGCAGCACCTGAGACTAACAAAAATATATAAATAGTATTATGAGCTTTCGTGGGCACAACCCACTTCTTCAGCCAAGCATAGCATAATTTTCTTTTTATTTGATTTCATATTAAATAATCATAAGCATTACTCCTTGTTAATTATCCTTCATTTTAATATATTTTCTTCCACACCAATGGACTAGGGATGTAAGAGACTAGTTGACTAGTATCCTCGACTAGTTGCTCTCCCACACCTTGCAACCTCTATCAGAGGCAGAAAGGGGGGAAGCAGGAGCCAGTGCTGGGGGGAGCTGGCTTAAAAGCCGGTTCCCCCCAGCACCATCTCCGTGAGGGGCAAGAGAGGCAGCGGGGTAGCAGGGACCAGGCGTGAGTCAAGAATCAGCTGATTCCTGCCTTGTGCCCAGTCTCAAACACTGCACCTCTGCTTTTTAAATGTATTAAGAGCTTGCTGGTTCTTAATACATTTAAAAGGCTAAAGCACAGCACGAGGGACCCAGCATGAGCTGGGATAGCCGATTCCTGGCTTGTGCTAGGTCCCTCCTGCTGCGCTTTAGCTTTTTAAATAAATGTATTAAGAGCTGGCAGGCTCTTAACTCCCCTGCAGGTCTGCCTTTTAAATGTATTAACTCCTGGGCTGGGAGCTAATCCCACTGCAGCTCCCCTGCTTATCGACTAATCGATTAAAAAATCCATCGACTAGTCAATTAGTTGATTAAACTAAATTTAACATCTCTATGATGTACTATTTAAAATATATATTTATATCTACGTTTTTTGTTTGTACTGGTGGGTGCACATCCACACACTACCTCAATATTGGTGTTGCACATAGGAAATTTCAACCTGCCTAAAAGAAAATTCAGCCTGCCCAAGGATGAAAATCTTAGAGGGAACATTGCTTACAACCTCTTAAATCCTACTGCTTGTACTTAATAGTGCTTGTACTTAATCCTACTGCTTGTACTTACTTTTATTTGCAACCAGGCCCAGTGTAGATAATTGTTACCTGGGGGAGAAATCAGGAGGAAAACATCCTCCTTTCATTGTTAAAGGGGGCTTACCTAAATAATTCATTTGGGGTTCTGATCCCATTTGGGGAGTGGCATTCCAGGAAGCTGGGCCCAAATCTGCATCTTCCTCAGACCTGAATAATTTCAGTGTCTGTACTGCTCCTCGGGGTGAGGGTGGGTGCTGATCTCAGCTCTGCGCTTTGGCTGGAAGCAGACCAAGTGGGCTGGTCCAGCAGGATAGGGTAGTGAGAAGCCCCAGAAAACAAGAAGGCAAGTGTCAGTGGTTTGTCAGCACTCTGGGAAGCACCCCCAAGCGGTCTTCTGTGACGGCACCCCGTCACAGTCTCCCATGCTACTTCTTGGCATGTCCATTTTTCTGTTACATCTTAAAAGGAAATTAGGCCTTGAGATTCAGAACATTGAGATGTACACCCATTTATAGTATCTGAGTTCAGGTTAAAGCCCTAGGTTTGCATACACCTTTACACCAGTGAAAGCCCTTCTAGTCACCCTGTGGTAAGAGTTTTTCCCCATGTGATTTTCTGCAGGGGCCATTTATATTTGTGGGACAATACCAGATGCAGTGCTGAGATGATCACTTTGTAGGTGTCTGTTACACAATGAGTCAACTAAACTACTTGTGTAAGGTCTCATCAGTGTGTGTAAGGATTTTATAATCCAGACCTCAATTATTGAAAGGTGAATACTTAAGGCTGATTATCATTTACATCCACTTTAAGATACCTTTAGACAGGCAGACCAGCATAAAGGAGCCTTAATAAACATTAGAATCAGGCTTTTATCTCAAGGATGCTAATGGCTTGCTACAATTGCTAAAACTGATAAATACACCAAACTTCAAAATCCGTTTAGTTCTGCTTTTTCCTTACCTTTTCATTCCACATAATTGTTGTGATATATGCTACTTTCTCAGGTAAAAATGGAAAAGTCAGAAGAAAACATAATAGAAGCCAGAATACTGACTAGCTGAAAGCAAAAGAGAGACATTAATGTCATAGAACTCAGTAACAGCAGATACCTTTTGTCAAAGAAGCTAACACTTTTGATATGTTACTATGAAAATACAATAAAAAACCTAGAAAATCTAATTAAAAGTTTATAAAGGAGTTCCTGGATGCACTTATCTGTAATGATGGCTTCCTTGCCATATCTCCCATAAAACCAACCAATTCCTGTGTTCTATCTAATAGAGAAGGCTGTCTTATTGAGGTGGACTAGCATTGAATGTGTCAATTAAAAGAATCGTATGACACACACTGGTTGGTGCATGTGAAATATGGATGTGAAAATTATGTCAGTAAGAAGAACCTCATCACTTTATCTCCATATGGGGCCGAGTGGAGGATCTACTTGCTAAGCAGCTGCGCAAGAGTCCTTACACTTCCCCCTGCACTTTGGAAGGAAAGTTTTCTGTACTAACCCTGCATATTCCCAGAATGAAAAGAAGAGATGAAGATCTGCATTTATAGAAACCAATTATCCTAATATTCTGGCAATGTGGACACAGAGAATCCAGCAGCTCACTCCCCAACCCTGTGTTTGGGGAGAACCTATATTAGCCAGCAGTATTTTTAAATATGACTTTTCCCGGAAAATTGGATTTTAAAATAGTTTATTACATGGTTAAGCTTGGTTTATGCTAGCTAATAAGCTACTATGGATCCTATTAGTGTTTTCTGGCAAGAGCAAGCTTTGAAAATAGTTCCAACTAATATATTTTCCTTCTATTGTAGATAAGGGTGGCCTCGAGGTTATGTAGGTTCAGTGCATTGGGGAGGGGAGGAGGGGTTAGTCAGACATCGAGAACAAGTTACAAGAAAAGCAACACTACAAGCATCTGATCAAGTTATTTCAATTTTATTTCAATTTTCATTTCTATCACATTTTTCACCTTTCAACAAGTACTGAAACACAACCTCAGTGTTTTATTGTTGAAAAACTATGGACATAGGATATAGTGACTGAACATAACTTTAACTGGGAGTACTAAGAAATCTCTCTCTATATATAAAATGGAGAAATATGCAGAAACATTTCATTTTCTTTGTTCACAACAATAGCAATTGCTTCTCCCACACTCCCTCCTTCATTTTAAAATAAAGTAGGGTCTCTGAAAAGCACACACGAAGATCAAGTTTTATTATACTTTTTTAAGTTATCTGACAGTCATACTGTAATCTCAGTATTTCTGTAATCTCTAAAAGGAAGGTTTCAGTCAAAAACTTCAAAGCAGTAAAAATGAGTAGCGAAATAATCTGAAAAACAAATTAAAAATAAATAAATAAATATCCCACAATGGGCCAAATTCTTTATTGGGATGGAATCATAACAGGAATTGGTTTGGTCCAGTGACTTCTAAATTAGCACTCAAATAATCATTTCAGAGTTATTTGTGGTTATTTTTCTTTTCCTCCTGAGAAACATGAATTATAAAAATATCTCCAAAACTTAAATTAGCAGCAATCCCTATATATCTCATTAATTACAAGAAATAACAGTCCTCAGGCTTCTGACTCACAGGTATGTGTCATCAGGAAAATATGGGTTTATTTTAATGTCTTAATTGCAAGTTTAGGGAAAAATGTAGAAGAGCAGTGAAAGTTAATCAAACTTTAATATTTCTATAAATCTTACATACATTTATGTTTCAGTGAGTGGATGTGTCTCATATGTCACCGGCTGATGGTATTAAACTGTGTGAAATACTGGCCTGTTGGAAAATTTGAATACACTTCCTCCTGAAGATACATTTTTCTAGAAATAAATCAAATAGACTCAATTAGTAAATGTTTACAATTTCTCGGTATTTTAAAATTATAAAAATGTGAAATACATTTGTACAGGACTATGTATAATACAATATACATTACTACAGGTTGACCCTCTCCAGTCAGGAACATTTGGGACCTAACCAGTGCGGAACCAGAGAATTTGCTGGAACATGGGAGGTCAATGTTGTCTAGCAGCATTACCAACACTTCCACTGCTTACTGGACTCTTAGAAAACATGTGGGGTAAAATAGAGCTAAATAACAGCACAGAACACTGAGAGCCAGGACTGGTGCCTGTAAACAAACTTTATGGGACCACAAGAAACTTGGCCACACCCATGATAAGTGGACTTCCGTCTAACTAAAATCATGCTGGCTGAGGATGTTGCTGGACCAGAAAGTGCCAGGCTAGAGAGGTTCAACATGTACATATTTTAGTTGAAGTCAAAATAAATAGGTATAACATCATTTTCTCAAGATGACAGAAACACGCTTTTTTTTTTCTCTCTAAAATCATGTTCCCAAAATGCCACTTTATCAGTGATAAGACAACAGTATTAATTTAGACTCAGAATTCTTTCATATTGTTTTAAGAGTAGGAAATTGTCAGGTACATGAATTTCTCGCACAAAATCTAGGCATGCACTAAAAAAATCGAAGAGTTAAAGACTAGGATTTTGACACTGGCTTGCAGTGATGGTTTTTTTTAAAAAACGCTCATTTTTAGTTTTTCTTTATCTTCAGTGTGGCATATACATCTGTCCACAGATAAGCTCGTTTATGACCATTCTTGATGGTTATTTATAGCTGAACTCTGCCACTGGGCCTTATCCTGGGCTGTTATTGACATAGCTCAACTGAACTCAATGGAGTCCCATCTTTTTTTATTTGGAGAGTGAGCTGAATTAAGTAGACATTCATGGTTTACAACAATATTTCCATTGTATTTATTACCCTTTTCTGACTAGTACATTAACAAAAGAGAAGGTTAAGAGTTGACTCGATTACAGTCTGTAAATATCTACATGGGGAACAAATATTTAATAATGGGTTCTCCAATCTAGCAGAGAAAAGTTTAATATGATCAAGTGCATAGGCACTGACTTCTAGTTTTCCCTTGGGGTGCTCAACCCTTGCTGCACCTCTTCCTGCCTTACTCACCCCCCCTCACTGAGGCCCTTGCTGATCACTGCTCTCCAACCTCCCCATATCCCTTCCCCAAGATGCCAAACTGCAGTTTGGGGGGTTCCCCAATTAGCTCATTAGGGGCACCCATAGAAAAACAGTTGGGACTGGTGGGTGCAAAGCACTCCCTATTTTTTTCTATGGGTGCTCCAGTCCCAGAGCATCCATAGAGTTGGTACCTATGATCCAGAGGCTGGAATTGAAGCTACAGAAATTCAGACTGGAAATATGATGTAAATTTTTAACAGTGAGAATAATTAACCATTAGATTAATTTACCAAGAATTGTGGTAGGTTCTTCATACCTGATAATTTTAAAATCAAGATCAGATGTTTTTCTAAAAGATAGGCTCTAGGAATTATTTAGGGGAAGTTCTGATGGCTTGTATTACAAAGGTGAGACCAGATGATCATAATGGTCTCTTCTGTCCTTGGAATCTATTAATCTTTTCCCCACTTTTCTATCTGTATTCTGCTACGTACAGTGAACATAATGTGACACTTTGCACAATGACCTCAGCAGAAACTGTCAGGCTTTGAACCATTATTCTAAACTAGCCAATTAGCCCGTCATAAGACGGGATTTTCAGGTCTCTCCTCCACGTCGAGACCTGAGCCTCCGGTCTCTCCGTCTCTCTCTCTCTCTCTCTCTCTCCTCCTCCTCCTGTCTCCTTTCTCTCTCTCTCTCAGCTCTCCTCCACCTCCTGCCTCTCTCTTTGTCTCTCTCTTTCTCTACTCCTCCCCCTCCTGCCTCTCACTCGGGGGACCACAGAGCCCAAACAGTCGCTTGCGCCGCTTGCTCCCACGCAGCGGCCCAGCTGAGCGGTGCAGAAGTCAGCCGAGCGCCACGGCGGGAGGCAAAGGACATGACTCAGGCAACAGTGCTGCCCAGAGGGAACAGCCAGCATTTGAGCATTACAGAGTCACAGACATTGGGCTACTATATATATGATGTATAATTTAGTAACAGTAAAAGGAAGTTACTCGTGTTCTTCGAGATGTGTGTCCCCGTGGATGCTCCACTGTTTGTGATGGGTCGCCCGGAGCTGCAAATTGGAGCATTCAAAGCAGCCCCCCCCAACCCCCAATCGAGTCAAGCATGCACAGGAGGTGTCTCGCGCTGCTGCCTTCCAAGTGTCTGACACACGCAGCCCAGCCCCTCCTCTTCAGGGGGGACTTACAAGGGTCTCTCATTGCTCTTTGACACTAGTGAGAGAAACAAGTCCATTTTTGCGGTAAGTTTTTCGAGTGGAAGGTCTCCTAATTTGGAGGAGAACATCCTTCACCTGTTGAGAGCATCAGGTCTCTAGTTCCCCAAACCAGACAGAAGACACGCATGGAGGTGAAGGGTGTGCGGCTGAGGCTGCATCATCATCATCCCACGATTCTGGGAAAGAAGGTCAGGTTGACGTGGTAATGGGTATGGAGGTTGAGTCGACAGCCTGTGCAGGAATGGAAACTATGTTTGGTGTGACCAGGATGGAGCTATCAGAATGACTTAAGCCCCTTTGGTGCAGATCTTGTGGAGTACTCTGGGAATGAGTGGTATGGGGGAAGGCATAGTGTAGAAGGGCTCTCCATTGGATCAGGAATGCATCCCCGAGCGAGCCCTTGCTGAGTTCTGCTCTGGAGCAGAATCGGGGACATTTGGTGTTGTGGGGAGTGGCAAAAAGGTCTATTTTTGGCCAACTCCATCGAGAGAAGATCAGATTCATGACCTCGGGATGCAGCTCCCATTCATAGTCCGCAGGAAAATTGCAGCTTAGAGAGTTCGCAATGCTGTTGGTGACTCCTGGTAGGTATGATGCTACGAGTGCAACCTGGTTGTGGATGCACTGGTTCCATAAGTGGATGACCTCTGTGCATAGGGAATGGGAGCAGGCACTGCCTTGTCTGTTTATGTAAAAAATTGTGGAGGTATTGTCTGTGAGGACTCAAACTGTACGATTGGCAATTTGGGGTTCAAAGTGTGTGCAGGCATTTTTCTCACAGATTGATGTGCAGTGACATCTCATATGGCGACAACTTGCCCTGGACAACCTGGTCTGGGAGATGGGCTCCCCAACCCAGCAGAGATGCATCTGTTGTGATTTGCACTGCGGGCTGGGGTTGGTGGACGGACACGCTGGCCAGGAGATTGTCCGCTCGTGTCCACCAGCGTAGGGATGTGAGGACGTCCGTTGGTACAGTAACACTCTTGTGCAATGAGTGGCGTGAGGGAGTGTGGACAGATGCTATTCATAGTTGAAAGCATTGGAAACGCAAGCGTGCATAACAGACGACGTATGTAGTTGCAGCCAGTTGAAGGCAGAAGAGTATTATGGTGGAAGGGCTCATGGATATGACCGTGATGAGATCTTTGATGGCTGTGAATTGCTATTGAGATAAATGATTGCGGGTCAAGCATCGATGAGTCGAGTCAAGCATCGATGAACTCTGTCTTGGGTTGTCTCTAGCTTCAACTTTCGTGTGTTTATTAGAAAACCAAGACAAGTGAGGAGGGCTTTTGTCTTGTTCACCATGGAGGTAATCTCATTTCTTGACCTCCCTTTTATCAAGTAGTAGTCTAGGTATGGGAAGATGACTATGTGTAGCTGTTGTAGGTATAAAGTGGCTACGGCTAGGACCTTTGAAAATACTTGGGGAGCTTAGGAGAGGCTGAAAGGCAGAACCTTGTATTGGTAGTAGTCTGTTCCTAGTATGAAACAAAGGTAACAGTGATGAGCTGGGTGAATGGTAATGTGAAAGTATGTGTCCTGTAAGGTTGAGGTCTGCAAACCAGTCTCCCTGATCCAATGCTGGAATAACTGTGGTTCACGTGACCATCTTGAAGTGCTGCTTCCTGAGAAATGTGTTCGGTGTGTGGAGATCAAGGATCAGTCTCAAGCCCCTGTTCTTTTCTCTGTCAGGAAATACTTTGAGTAGAACCCACTTCCGTGGAATTCATTGGGTACCCTCTCTATGGTTCCAAGCAGAAGGAGACGATTAACCTCCTGTCTTAGCAGGCTCTTGTGAAAGGGGTCCCTGAAAAGGGATGGGGTAGGAGGTAGGGTAGGGGTAGAAGTAAAGGGGATAGTGTATCCCATACAGATTATTTCTTGCACCTAGCGGTCCGATGTTATAGACTTCCAGTGTGGGAGGAAGGGGCGCAAATGGTGGGTAAAATTATGACACTGCTGTATTGGCATTGGATCGTGGGAGAGGTCTGTAGCATGTGGGGTTGAGGGTGAATTAGAGTCCCGTAGTGCTGAGTTAGGAGATCGGGATACACGGGAAGGTGATAAGGTGAGTGAGGAGACATTCGGTAAAGGTAAGGGAACCACGTTTGCCATGCCCAGAATGGGGCTATGAGAATCACTGCTGCGCCGTCTCTGCTGATCTTCTCGAGAACCCTGGGGATGAGTGGTGTAGGAGGAAAAGTGTATAAGAGGCGTCCGTCCTCCCCAATGGAGGAGAAAGGCGTCCCCTAGAGATCCTTGACCTATGTCAGCCCTGGAACAATAATGCTGGCATTTTGTGTTCTCGTATGAGGCAAAAAGGTCTTTCTGTCGGTGACCCCAACAATCGAAAATCGGTTGGAGGACGTGTGTATGGATCTCCCATTCGTGGTCTGATGCAAAATGTCTGCTGAGTGAGTCTGCTAACACGTTGTTGGCTCCTGGTAAGTAGGAAGCTGTTAGGGTAACCGCATTGCAGATGTATCAGTTCCACAGTCGAATTGCCTCGGTGCACAGACAGCGAGAACGGGAGCCCCCTTGACGGTTTATATAATACAGTGTGGCGATGTTGTCGGTAAGTATACTTACTGTGGTACCTTGGATGTGTAGCAGGAAATGTTTGTATGCATTTGCAACTTCCCTGAGTTCCAGTAAGTTGACGTGTAAGATAGATTCCTTGGTCGTCCATAGACCTTGAATGGATATGTCTCCCATATGAGCTCCCCGTCCCATGAGGGAGCCATCGGTAGTTATCTGTGTAGTAGGTTGGGCTCAATGGAATGGGACACTTGCCAATAAATTGCTTGGCTCAGTCCACCACTTCAGAGACATTATGACAGCGGCAGATGGGGACACCTATCTGCGTGTGTCCTGCTTCCTGTGAGAATAAGCTAGCCAAAGTTGAAGACAACAAAAGTTGGAGCCTTGCATAAGCAACCACGTAAGTTGTAACTGCAATATGTCTCATGAGTTGAAGTCAGGTAAGTATTGAAACTCTGGGGATGTTTGTGATGGTAAAAACAAGGTCTTGGATTGCTTGGAATCGTTGCCTTGGTAGGTACACCCTTGCTGTGGTTTAATCTAGATGGGCTCCAATGAGGTGTAAGGTTTTTGTAGGCAGAAGCATTGACTTGTGTTCGTTGAGAACGAGGCCTAGGAATTCGAATGTGTATCTGGTTATGGATATCATGTATAGAGTCTCTGTCTCCAGTGGCCCTTTTATTAGACCGTCCTCTAAATAGGGATAAATCATAACTTTTTGGTGACGTAAGTATGCCGCTATGACAGCGAGTGTCTTGGAGAACACTTTGGGTAAAATCCATCCGCTGCTAAAGAGGAACTGAAGGGGAGAGACCAGGCTGTGTGTGTCACGTGCTCGGGAGGCTGCGGTGCAAGATGCTTCCTGCGCATGCATGGCCCGACGCGGCGGTGGGGGTGGGAAACTGCTTTGCAATGCTCCGATTTGCAGCTCTGAGTGACCAGTCACCAACAGTGGATCACCCACGGGGACATCACTCAAAGAAAAACAGGATATTCTCTTGAGAACAGTTTTCTTTTTATTTCATACTTCAAAACCCATGCACTTGCTCTAAACTTGCAATTTTTAAAAATACAATCAATGGCAAAACATCTTATGACAAGTACAGGAAGCTTTGTAAGCAATTTTATAATGTCAAGATGTGTCACTGGGAAAGTGTTTATCTGCAATAAAATAAGTCCTCTGTGCTCTTACCTTGATTTCTGTTCCTGGGAGAGTTCTGCATTGGCATTGTCCAGCGTTTTGCGAAGTTCTCGATTTAGCCGCTGTTGATGCCGCTCAAAAAGAAGTTGGGCTCTAGCGGTCTGTATACGTTGCCTGTCCCACTCTGCATTTCTTTGACGTTCTTCCTCCTGCAGTCTCTGGATGAAAAAAATAAAAGTTTGCTTTCCCTTCATACTCAGAAATAAAACAATATTTAAATAGACTTAACACATTCATTCATGTAATGAACCCATTTGTCTTTAATGGACTTGATTCACCCTGTTATGACAGAAGGATGCACATTGTGCCCTCCTCCACCAGCAGTAGTTGATGTCTCCTGGAAGACATTCATCCCTGAGGAAGGCAGGCAGTAGTTTCATTACATTCCCTTCCTAGGGTTATGTTCAGGAAAAGGTAGCTTTTAATGCAGTCGGAGCTCTCTGTAGGAGAGCCACTGACTAAAGGATGATATCTAAGAGGATTCACTAAACTGGTGCAAATCTGATCAGACTGGCAATGTCCTCTTCCTGGCTAGAGAGGTCTACATTTAAGGTTGTGCTGGCCAGCTTGGTGTCTCCTGGTGTCGGGTGAGGGGGAAGGTTGCAGTGTAGTACCATGCATTTCATCCACCAGGTGGATATCAGAGAATATCTAGCTCATTTTCTGTAATCTTGACATAATTTTTTTACTCAGAATCTTCTTCCTTCTCCTGTACATCCTGCATTTACAATTTGTCTGTCACTGCCTCAAATCACATTCCCCATGTGTATCACAGCGTTGCTATAACCTTTTAGACAGATTCAGAAAAGGCAGTTCCACACTGTTTGCGACTGAGAGTCAAAATTAAACTGCCTTTGGTGTCTCTGCAAGCCTGCCAATAGGGTGGGGAGAAAGGGACAATAGCGGCAGTGGCCAGAGTTCAGGGTCCTTTCAGTAGCTGCTGGAGCACCATGCAGCATGTTCCAGGCAGTGCTGAGGACTGCCTGGGGGGAGGGAGGCCTGGTGCACTGTGGGCAGCCCTGAGGGTTGCCTAGCCCCAGCCCTTCCCCTTCTGCCTGAGGCCTCGCCCCTTCTGAGGGCGAGGAGCAGGGCCCACCTCCCACCTTGCCATGGGCCCAATGAGGCTGTTGTCCCCAATATGTCTCTGAAAAAATATAACAGTTATTTAGGACTGGTGAAACTGTTAAAAACTGAAGTTAAACTAAAGATGGACAACTCTTTGACGTATTAACTAGCTGCTTTATAATGAACATTACCATGCTGGTATGAAACAGCTCCTGGAATTTAAGATAATTTATGGAAAGATCAATCTCTAAAAAATTACACACAGAACACTATATTAAAATATTATTAAGACTGAAATTTCAAGCGCTCAAAAGTTAGGATATGCCAGAATTAAGATGGCTTGTACACCATAACTTGCCTCTTTATGCATATGAATTAGGATAAATATGTGATTATATAATTAAAGATGATTTTTTTTCTGCAGGACCCTGCTTTCATTCAGTGCACAAAATGGATGGTGATCACTTAGGCCACATCTACACTGCAATGGTATTTTGGGATACTGAAGATATCCCGAAATAGCTATCCCATGTCTTCACAACAAGCCCGTTATTTCAGACTCTCTATTCCGACTTCCCTGTAAATCTCATTCCACAAGGATTAAGGGACTTCTTGGAATAGTAGGTTATTTCGAAATTTGGTGCTGTGTATACAGCACCAAATTACAAAATAAGCTATTTCAAAATAACAGCGAAATAAGATATGCTATTTGCATAGCTCAAACTGCGTATCTTATTTTGAGCTATGGTGCAGTGTAGATGTACCCTTAGGGTACATCTACACTGCACAGCTATTTTGGGATACCTCTGATACCCCAAAATAACTACCCCATGTCTACACAAGCCGCCTGTTATTTTGAAATATTTTTCGAAATAACAGGTGCGCAATTTCGGCATCCCGGTAGTAGATTCCACGAGGGTTCAGGGATGTCTTGAAATAGCACGTTATTTCAAAATTTGAAGCTGTGTAGATATGCCAAATTTTGAAATAGCCTATTTCAAAATTAAATCAAAATAAGATACGCAAGTTGCATAGCGCAAATTGCGTATCTTATTTTGAGTTTCAGGTGCTGTGTAGACATATCCTTAGTGAGCAGCAATTACAATATTTCTCCTCTTTGTTCACTGTATGGTCACGTGTCCTATTTACTGCACACTATTTAAACCCTTCTCTGAAAAGAGAATTAATCATTTTCTCATGGGGTTTCCTCTGGCATTCTGGCTTTCCTTCCTACCCTGCCCATATTCCCACATCAGCTTACAAGTCACAGTCTCCTTGTCCAAAACTCTTAATTTCTCTGCACCCCTCCAGCTTCTCATGAGATCCAGTGTTCCCCTCTCACCTGGATACCAGACCCCTCCACCATTTCCTTCATCACTTCCAATTCCAGCCTCCCCACCTGCTCCCAATTGTAATGTCCTTTCTGTGCAAGAGGCTTTTGTGCAAAAACGTCTGCTAATTAATTAAGCAAATGAAGCGTGGCGATATTCTACTCCATGCTTCATTTGAATAAGCTTTTGCCGAAGAAGGCTGCAGTATAGACGTAGCCACAGTCTCCGAGCCTAGACAGCCCCCGTCTTACAGCCTGAGCTTCCCAACCCCCAGTCACAAGTTTACTCTCTCCCACTCTCCAGTCCCAGTCTGAGCAGGTTCCTTGTTCCAATGTATTGTAATGTTTCTCCTCTCCAGTTTGGCTCTTGTTTCCTACTCCATGCTCCCTGGGTGCCAGCAGAACAGTTACTGAAATCACAGGAGAGACAGACTCCTTTGAATTCAATCTATTATATGGCCCTACACTAGCTGAGAACATCTGGGAACTGCAATTCCAAGAAAAGGCCAGCCCCCAGAGCCCTGGGCTGAAACCTGTGCAGTCACAATATGGGGTGGCACATGTGCAGCCTGATCAGTACTAGGAGTTGAGGGGATGAAGCAGGTTCAGTGAGAATGGAATCTTCACAGATTTTAGCTGTTAAACTCTTAACAAAATTCTACTAAACGTGTGTAAACTAAGATTTTTTCAAAGGCTTAAAACTAGCCAAATTTGCATAGATTGAAATGGGAACAGCAAAAGGAACACCCATGATATGAAGAATACCCCTACCAAATATCAAGTCCCTGATACAAAGCAAGGGGCCATTACAGCCTCTCAAAGAAAATGTTGCCAGATTGCAATATAACATATTTTTCTCTAGCCTTGTTATCGGAAATATCTGGACCATTTAAAATGTTTTTTTCCAAACAAATTCAGCATGAAGAAGACGTATGGAAAAATTCAGCCCAGTCAGTTGAAGTCTGCCTTCCTGTTTTTCCCTTTGATATTTTCATACCCTCTAATCCTTATTTCCCACCCACCCCTTCTTTTTTTTTCCCCTTCCCCTCTCTCCTTCTCCCCTATTTATTTTGGGTCTGCACATCCTAAACTCAAAACTCTGGTCATCTGAAGAAGTGGGCTGTGCCCATGAAAGCTCATGATGCCATCTATATGTTTTGTTAGTCTATAAAGTGCTATCAGACCATCTGTTGTTTTTTTAAGTTTGTCCTGTACAGATTAACTCAGCTACCCCCTGAAGCTTCTGTTATAAACCTATAAGCTAATGAAAACAGGATCTTATAATGGGAAGTGTCAAGTAATTGATGATGCTACCAGCCCTGCTTGTACTACCACTCCATTTAATAATACAGAAAGCAAATGAGTTGGAATACCAGTTTCTCCAGAACTTGTTGCTGTTGAATGTAACGAATTGCCATCAGCTGATCCTGGTTCATTCCTTTCCATCGATCAGTAATCACACGATGTCGCCCAAATGAACTGGCTGCTTGTTCTGGGTTTTCAGAAAGCAAGTCTCCTCGAAGAAGGTTGGAAATTTCAGCCACATTATCTTCTTCTTCTTGACGCTTTTCTAATCTTTTTCTTTCTGTACATTCTTCAGCCTTTAAAAAAAAGTGGTCATAGGAGGAGAAAGCTGATTCCATTTTCTTCATTAAGAAAATAGTGATTTAACACTGCAGGAAAGTTAGTGAAGCAATCGTCCTTTAAAAACATAAGAGTGGCCATATTGGGTTAGACCAAAGCTCCATCTAGCTCAGTATCCTGTCTTCTGACAATGGCTAATGCCAGGTGTCCCAGAGGGAATGAATCAAGTGACCCTTCTCCTGTCACCCACTCCCAGCCTCTGACAAACAAATGGGCTAGGGACACCATTCCTGCCCATCCTGCTAATAGTTACTGATGGCTCTATCTTCCATTAATTTCTAGCTCTTTTTTGAAACCTGTTATAGTCTTGCACTTCACAACATCCTCTGGCAAGGAGTTCCACACGTTGACTAGGCATTGTGTGATAAAATACTTCCTTTTGTTTATTTTAAACCTACTACCTATTAATTTCATTTGGCGATCCCTAGTTCTTGTGCTATGCGAAGGAGTAAATAACTCTTTTTTATTCACTTTTCCCACACCAGTCATAACTTTATAGACCTGTATCATATACTCTGCATCTCCTCTTTTCTAGCTAAAAAGTCCCTGTTTTATTAATATCTCCTCATATGGCAGCCGTTCCATACACCTGATCATTTTCTTGCCCTTTTCTGAACTTTTTCCAATGCTAAGATATATTCAAGATGTGGACGTACCATGGCTTTATAGAGAGGTGATAAGATATTCTCTTTCTTCTTCTCTATCCCTTTTTAAAGGATTCCTAACATTGTTTGCTTTTTTTGACAACTGCTGCACATTGAGAAGATGTTGTCAGAGAACTATCCACAATGACACCAAGATCTTGAGTGGTAACGGCTAATTTAGTCCCCTATCATTGAATTTTCTTTCCAAACTGTATGTGATTGTCAATACCATCATACAAGTGCACTACATTCATGTGGATCAGTAATACTGAAAATTTGAAAGGATGTCCCCTTCTTGCTTTAATAGCTTGGACCAAAAGCAGTTTAGAGAACTAGATGTATGTTGTAAAACAAACAACACACAGAACAAGCAATCAAGCATATAACATGGACATCATGTGGAAGAAAACAGACCAAAACTTGCAATTGTCAATTAATAGTTCAAACATACTGAATACATATTCCAAACAAAAAATGTGTGGGTTTTATGATTAAACACTCAAATATCAGCAAATGTCAACATTAAGTTTGCTATGCTATCCTGTGTGAATGCATTACAATATAGTCTTCAAATACATGATCATATGCTAATATTACAAATATATTCAAATAATATATGTCCAATGCAAAGCACTCAACTCTTGCTGCTATGATTCTCTTTGCTCCTCAAAACTCCTTAGCCAAATGCTGACTATATACATGCTGCTCTCAAAATTTATTTCCTCAAAGCCTTATCAGCCCACATAACTTCAGACATTAAATATGATTGAATTTTAAAGCACTTTCTCTTAATTGGGGGGAAAAGTAGGATAGAATTTGTTTTATGGGACCGAAATAGCAGGAAGAGTAAATTTCAATGGAATGACACATTGGCCAGTCTCAGAAGCTGAGTTGGACTTCTTTGTTCTGGAGATTGGCCTTTCAGAAGAGTTGGGAACAAAGGGCAATATAGTAATTTGAGAAAGCTTCCTGTTAACTCAGTAATTACCATATCCTGGGTTAATAAACTCTGAGACTGAACAGAAACAGTTTAGTGATAGGCCTTGAAGTATATATAGGCTAGTTATTATGACATCAAACAGCAAACAATCTCAAATGATCATTAAAGCCTGGATAGCTCAATGCAGAAGAAATATTTGAAAAGGAAAGCATCATACATGAAGGAACAGGAGAATGCACACATTCTTTTTTTAAAATATATATCTTTTACTTGCTTGATTAATTTTTCTTTCCCAGAATATTAACATATTGTGTAAGTGCACTGTGCAAAGTATACCATAAGAAAAATACTTTGAAGTAATATAAAGTATCTGAATCACTCTTATTTTAGAACTAGAATTACAAAACGATTTCAAAAGTTATAGTTTAAACTTAGATCTTGTAAAACATATTTTTAATCTAAAAATGTGAATTCCTTTGTGACGGGGTGTTTTCCCACCCAGTTGTAAAAGGATTAATATTAGCCTAATAGACCACTTAACCAGACTGGGCACATCTGTAGGGTGTGCCAGGACTAACTGGAAATAAAGCCTAATTGGAGTAGAGAAGAGTTTTGTCTCTGAAAGAGTTGGATGAGAACCAGAAGAGAAAGATAGGAAGTGCCCTCTCTCTGAGAAGCTCCTGCAAAGAAGGCTGAGATGGAGAAAGACCAGATAGGTTTCAGGGGTGAACTGGAAGCCTGACTAAGATGAACATTCTAATGAGCTAGTGCATGCAGAAAACAGAGTAAGGAAACAGCCATCTAGGACAGGACATCACGATGCAGGCACTTTGCCACATCCTGATAAGAGAATGTATCGTATTTTAGCTGAAGAAAAGAATTTCCATTTGTAGAGAGATTAAAATGAGTTCCGTGACTCAAATTAAAAATGGCAGCAGAGCTGAACTTTAGACACATCAAGTCGCCAGCTCTGCCATATCTATGTGCAGCAATCTTTCAGGAATTAAGGCCCAACTCCTAGTCTACGGCAATGGAAGTCTTCCTACAGGTTTCATTGTGACCAGGATTTGGCCCAAAAGCTACTCCCTTGAAAAATTCTCCCAGAAGTCCTTTTTTATTTCCGAAATATAGGATTACAAATTTCCAAGAAAATAGAAAAATATACATTTGCCACCTAATGACCTTTGTGAGCAGTTATCTAAAATATCATGTGATCCTGATGGGCATCTGTTCTTCTTTCAGCTCATCATCTGATTAAGTGGGTTTTACCCATGAAAGCTCATGATACTATATATTTTTGTTAGTGTCTTCGATGCCACTGCACTACTCATTGTTTTTAAAGTTACAGACTAACATAGCTACCCCTCTGAGTCTTACTTTAGTGAGCACTTTTAGTTCTGGAGTTACCCCAAAATAAATATATAGACGGGATACTTTGGATGAAGCCTACATATCATCTGTGATGTCCTGTCCCTTTAAATACTTGAGCACTCATCTCTCCACAATGCAAAGCATCATGTTCTTGTTAGCTTCAGTTTTGTAGCTAGAACAATAAAGGGAGAACAGCAGACAGCTGTGTGTCTTTTGGCTCCCTCTGTTTCTGTATCTAATTGCTTCTCTGCTGGGTCCAGAAATACAACATTGACAGAAAAGACCAGGGCCAGATTAACTGTTTGTGGGCCCGGCGCCATACATATTTGTGGGCCCCCTGGGGAATGATTGTAAAAAACAGGAGACTGACACAGAAGTTGTCTTTGACATAGCACATAGCTACAGAGGTTTTATGAACAATAGCTACACACAGTGGTTTACTTAAGGTATTCACATTAATACTTGCTATGTAATATACAAATTACTTATCTGAAGCAAAACTAGTGTGAAGAATGATTCTGCAAATAAAATGTGTGAAAGTTTTAAATTTTTATTTTAAAATGTTTCAACTGTTTTTAGATACACCCCAACTTCACACACACATTTAATTCAAGCACTGGTAGTTCATATAAGAAATGTTAAGTGTGATGTAGTGAGAAGATTCCCTTCTAGTGGGAGTTGCACGTGGCTGGTGTTTTCACTGCTTTGGCTTTTGATAGCTGTTTTTGCCCTCTGTTCTATTTATATTTTTCTCTTATTAATTTTCGTGTACACTTGTATCCTTTTTGTCCCAGGGCTACCATTCCTGGGACCATAGTGGCAGCCAACTTCAGGTCCAGTGATGGTGTCTTCAGAGTAGATATGTGGACAAAGCTGGCAACGGGGTTTGTTGCAAGGGAAAATTCCAGGGTTAGTTTTAATGTGGTATCCGTTGCCAGCTTTGTCCACATATTTACTCTGGAGACACCATCACTGGACCTAACCATGTCAGTTATATGATCAAGGGCTCATATTCCTGTACGTCCAGCAATGTGATATATGCCATCATGTGCCAGCAACGTCCCTCTGCGATGTATATTGGACTAAATGGTCAGTCACTTCGCCAGAGAATCAATGCTCACAGATAAGACATCAGACATGTCCACACACAGAAACCTGTCAGTCAGCATTTTAATCAAACTGGCCATTCCCTTAAAGACCTGACAACATGTGTCTTACTACAAAGAGACTTTAATACCAGATTACAGAGGGAGACTTCAGAACTTTTATTTATGCTAAAATTCAACACTGTTGTGAATGAGCCTTAATATAGATAATTACCATACACATTACAAAGACAGCCTCCCCACCTTTTGATATTCGTAGTAACTCCAGATTAGCCACTTACTTGACTCTTACAATAAGCAATTTCCTCCTTCCTTGTCCCCTTGCTCCCACCTTATGTTCTATGTAGCTGATTCGTTAGTTTGTAATTTGTTTACTTTTTTCATTGTATTCCTCTGTTATATTGGTCATGCCAATTCACTTTCAGAATATGATCTGAAGAAGTGGGTCTGCCCCACGAAAGCTCATCACCTAATAAACTATTTTGTTGGTCTTTAAAGTGCTACATGACTGCTTTTTTTGTTTTACCAATATCAGACTAACACGGATACCTCTCTGTTACTTTTCTCTTAGCTCCCAGATGGCAGCACAAGGATCCCAATTTCCAGCACACTGCGCCTGGTTGGGGACCCCTGGTGTCAGTGATCCCCCATCCTTCCTGACTCTCACCTGATGCCAATAGTGTGAGTGACTTGGGGCCTCTGTGCCCTGCCCCTTCCTCTGCTGCTGTAGCCTCAGAGCTGCGCAGCAGTGAGATTCAGGCTGCTTCATTCAGGGCAGCTCTGCTCTAAGCCCCAAGTGACCGTGGACCACCTGTCAGCCATTTGTGCAAGCCACCCAGAGGACTAGAGCAGCAGCGGCTGAAGGTTCATTCTCTCTGAGCCTGCTTCCCTGTCTAGAAGACTGCCTGAATGCTGATGAGGTGATGGAGGGCTAGGTAGAGGTGAAGAGAGAAAGAGCCCTCAGCCAGCAAGCTGAGAAAGAAGGTGTGAAACTGTTGTGGATGGGGGTGAGGAGTAGCCCTGGGTCAGCTGCCTGGCCTAGAGAAGAGCTCAAGGGAGGTGTCAGAGAGGGCAGCCTGCACTGTGGCCAGTGGGTTGCAGCTGAAGGGGAGAGATGGCCAAGCTGGCGGGGCCCTGCTGTGTGTGGGCTTGACACCATTGTGTCTTTGGTGCCATTTTAAGCCCAATATTGTTTTAGAGCAGTGAAAGGGAAGCAGCTATTTTGGTTGATCAGGTGCAAATGGGCAGAGAGAACAGTTAAGCCTACACTGAAAGACAATAGCCAGCAGAGGGAGTCCTGTGCAGCCAAAGGATAAATTTTGTATTTTGCAGTAGAGGCACACATACAATAGAGAGTGATACAGTAACGACAGTGCACAGTTAAAAGAATAAAAAAATAAAAAGGAAAGAAAATTTTCCTATAGAAATCACCATTCATGTATTAGAAATTCTGGAAGGCTTCAAATTAAATTTTCAAGTCTTCATTGGCCAAGCTATAGTTGGCACTTCCTTCACAGAGGGAGGCTAACGGAGCAAACACTCTTATCGGCTTCCCTTACTCCTTGAGGCTGCACTGACAAGAGCTGCCCTCAGCTTTTGATTTAGTGAGTCTTAACTATACCTGCTAAATTGAATGCCAGAAGATCAATCTCCGGCACGGCAAGTGAAGACATGGCCAAAAGTTGTGTCAGCCAAAGTCTCCTGAACTGAGAAGCAGCTGCATTTTTTCAAAGAATAATTTGGACTTTGTTCCCCATACTCACAATAGGGTCTTATTCTGAAAAAAAATCAGAAGGGGAAATAAAAACTGGCAAAGAGCTTAGTTCAAACAGAAGTACAGGGAGGATATTAATTTTTAATATTTTTAACTCTACCCCAAAGTGTTAGAGGGAAGGCTTTCCATCTATGTAAAAATCCAGTGCTATGCGTGCAATTAGACTGAAATTAATTTTGACTATTTATTTCATATTTCCAGGAAAGAAGACTCTCGAGCACCTGATTTATGGCTGCATACAGAGAAAGTAGACTTAAGCCTCTGTGCTCCATGTGTCCCTACTCTGGGAACACCTATGGTACAGAGGAGGAAGTGGCTCTGTGTATTGCCACCCCTTTTCCCCCTGGGGAAACAGCAGTGTGCAGAGCTGCTTCCCCCGAGGCTTATCCCTGCCGCTCCCATAGTGGTGGCAGAGAACGCGGAGCCACGTGAGCTCCTGGGAGTGGAGCAGCAGGTAAGCGCTCCATCCCCCCACACTCAACCCCACAACACCCTCCTTGGCTTGGCAAAACCTTTAATAAGGCATACTCTGTTTCCCAGGGTTGCCGGATTAAAGAGGTTCAAGTGTATTATCTGAGGCTATGTCTACACAGCAGCCTTATTTCGGAATAACTGATGTTGTTCCAAAATAACAGTCCACGTCTACACATAAGCAGTTATTTTGACATAATGTCAAAATAATGTTGAGCTGAAGGACTGCTTACTCTGACTCCTGTAACCCTCATTGTATGAGGCGTAAGGGAAGTCGGGGGAAGAGTGCTCTCTCTTGAAATAACTACTGTGTAGACCAGGGCTACTCAACACACGGCCCACAGACTGCATGCAGCCCGCGGCCCGTTTGTTTGCGGCATGCTGTGCGGTTTGGGTTTATGCGGGGTTCAACACGTGGCCCGTGGGTGAGATCATTTGAATATGGCCTCCACTAGGAACATGCTCCACAAAGGTGAGGCGTCTCCCAGGCAGGGGGAGCATTGAAAGACACAAGCAGACGAGCTGACTGGAACAGACGGGTACTGGGTGTCAGAGTTTCTAGCCCCCAGGGTGGAGGTTCCAGGAGCACTGGGGCATTGTGCGAAGTGCTGGCTGCTTAGCCTTGTGAGCAGAGCCTGAGAGGTGCTGACTGGCTTACACTGGCCACATTTGCGTCCGGTGCCGTGGCTTAAGGCTTAATCTTTGTATTCATACCCATCAGTGTGAAAGAAGCTATTTGCATATATATTTGCATGTACATGCAACCACACTTAAGTTGCAGCCCCCGGCATGTGCTGCGAGTATCATTTTTGGCCCCCAAGGCTTCCAACACTCCAACGTGGAAACTATATAAACCAAACCACCACCAAAAAAAAAAAAAAAATCTACCTTCTGCTGGTGGCATCTGTGTCAGATGATGATAATGAACATGCATTGGTCCACTCTGCTTTGGACTGTTTTTGAGCTGATGAGTCCATCATCAGCATGGACTCATGTCTCCTGGAATGGTGGATGAAGCATGAAGGGACATATGAATCTTTACGGCATCTGGCATGTAAATATCTTGCTATGCCAGCTACAAAAGTGCCATGTGAATGCCTGTTCTCACTTTCAGGTGACACTGTGAATGCAGGCAGCATTATCTTCTACAAATATAAACAAAGTTGTTTATCTGAGTGATCAGCTGAATAAGAAATATTACTCAGTGGACTTGTAAGTGCTAAAGTTTTACATAATTCTACCTTTGTATGTTAAACTTTCATATAAAGAGATTGCACTGCAGTATTGTATATGGGAAACAGAAAAATACTACAGGTTGGACCTCCCTGGTCCAGCACACTTGGAACTTGACTGGTCCCGGATGATGGATTTTGCCAGACCAAGGGAGGTCATTTCTGGCCTCCCTGCTACCAGCCCCCACTGCAGAACTCCCAGCCGGTTCCCCCCTCTCACTGGCCTCCATTGCCCTGTTGGTCCCCACTGCCCTGCCAGGCAGCCCTGCCACCTCTGCACGCACTGGGCTTCTGCTGCAGTGCTGCCGCCTCTGTGCGCACTAGGCTCCAGCTGCAGCTCCCGGCAGCCCCGCCACCTTTGTGCATACTGGGCTCCAGCTGCAGTGCCCAGCAGCCCCACTGCCTTCGTGTTCCTGTACCTGCTGCCATGCTGGGCCTGCCTCTGCGTGGTGAGCTCCCACTGCCCTACTGGGCAGCCCCACTACCATGCACAGGGCTCCCACTGCCCTGCTGGGAAGCCTCACTGCCATGCATCGGATTCCTGCTGCCCTGCCAGCCTGGAGGCTCCCAGGCGCTAGCTCTCCACTATGTGTCTCTGGTCCTGCAACATCCGAGGTCTTGCCGGACCATGGATGTTGCTGGATCAGAGAGTCCTAGTTAAGAAAGTTTCAACCTGTATTTTATATTTTACAATGCAACTATTTGTAATCAAAAGTAAATATAATGTAAGTGCTGTAGATTTTTTATTCTGTGTTGTGACTGAAATCAATATATTTGAAAATGTACAGAACAGCCACAATATTAAATTCAACGGTATTCTATTATTGTTTTACAGTGTGCTTAATCGCACAATTAATCATGACTACTTTTTTCTAACCGATTTTGTGGAAGGAATAGGATATTATCCTACCCCTTAAATAATTTCTTCTCCTACAAACGTTTTCAGTTGTATCTAGGAGTAAAGAAGAATATTAACTTCCATCTTTCAGTAGGCTAGTTTTTCCACGCTGTGTCTGAATATAAGGAAAGAATCTCAACAGTATATTACACAAAAATTCTATTGTTTTTTCCCCACTTCCCAGGGTACCCAACTACCCTCAAATTATTTCTTCTGGTCTGGCCTTTCAGATCTCTGATTCTATATTTCAGCTTTTGGATCATGGTTGGTCTGTAGTGATCATAACAGAGCATACTGTGTTCTACGGTAGAAAGTCTAATTTCTGTCTCCCTGATTCTGGAGGTAAGCCCCTGCAAATTGATCTGGTGTGTTTCAGTTATGGTTTTAATTTCAGAGATATCCTCTGATACTTTTATTAGGGATGTGAATAGACAACCAGTTAATCTTACTAGGTGATGCTTACTGGTTGTGGTTAACCGGTAGGCTGGAGTGATTAACTAATAAACCAGGATTTAACATCCCTAATTTTCATAAGTAGGATCTGTTCTTCAGAAATCTGCTTTCGCATATTGTAGACTTACATCAGGCATACTGTAGACTTGTTCCTCCTTGAACGGTGCCATGCTGCCCTACACAGGGTTATTAAAGAGCCTCTGATTTTTCACAATTTCTTGTGAGACTGAATGGGGTTCAAAACCAGATCCATCTGCGATTATGATGTTAAAGAGTAGCATGAACCATCCAGAGACACAAAACTGTGGCCTCAGTACCGTGGATGTTGACAGATTTTAATGAGGCTGCTCCAGATCTAGGCAGACATTTTCCCTTGCTGGCTCTTGAAAGCTGGCAGAGAATATATTTAGAGAAATGCATAAAACCTATTTTCTGGTTATTAAAATAACATTGGAACTCAATTGCTGACAAATAATTGTGGCAACATCATTACTCGTACTTTGTTATAAGACCTTTCAAACATATTTACTCAACTTATTATTAAACTGCTTCTTTATAACCAATATTAATTTACCTGGATTCTATTAAAATCTTTGGTAGCTGCACAAACAGCTCGTCTGGTTTCTACGTCTATTCTTTGTAGTTCCATGGCCTTTTGATCTAGGTCTATCCTGTTCTTGTCATGGAGATCCTCTAAATTAGATTAAAATGGAATTCAGTTGACATGGGTTATCATCCATGCATATGTCAATGTCATTTTACAGCAGTTGTTGGTTGATGTACTGTTAGCAAAATATTAAAACAGAAAGCCACCTCATGTATTCCTTTCCAAATTCCATGGCTAAGATTTGTCATCATAGAAAGTTTGAGATGATAAATAAACATATCAAGCAATGCAAGTTAGAAATGTAAAAAAGTTAAACTTTGTTGAATACTTGTTTGGTCAAAACTTGCTTGGACAAAGTTAAAAAACATTGTAACTAGCCCTGGAAAACACTTGTTTTCAGGATAGAAACTACATTGTTATCTACTGTAAAGTTTGCATAAAAGTATTGCAGATACCTTAACTTCATTGAATCAAATATTTAAATGCACAGCCTTTTAAAAATTATCCAATCTCTCCATTTCAGCTGAACATGGGAAAAGAAGATTAGAAATTCCTGGGATCATCATAAGTTCTCAACACAGTTACCCTATCTGAGACATTAAAACAAATTCATTTTTGTGAGTCTATAAAAGTTGTCTATTTACAGTTAAAATTCCCACAGCACTTTTATGAAATAAGTATTGAATACACTGAAATATTCCTACATCATTCACTGGCATTAATGGGCTATTCTATAGTTTTGCAAATTATTCACAGTAAAATTAGTTTAAAAAAAAAAGAGCATTAAAAACAAATTTCTACCTTCAGTTGTTACCTGCAAATTTCTGATCTGCTAATGCATTCTTCCAGTCTCTCTGTTGCTGTAAAGACCATTCTCTTGACTGCTCCTTTTGAAATTTCACCCTCTGATCATGATTTAAATCTTCTCCTAGAAACTTCTGCAAGCCAGATATAGTGCATCGAGGGTCATTGTCAGAGAGGCGAGCAGGAGTACTCTTCTTCAGGGCTTGTGGGTCAGATAGATCAAATTCACGCCGAGTTTCTGGCTTCTGAAAATTCTGTTGAAACTCAATGACAGCTTTGTTTAGGTTTTTGATATCCTGTTTTTGTCGTTCTTCTAACATACAGATGATCTTGTCATTTTGCTTCATTTCACCTGCTACAGAAAGATTATAAACAAGGTGAAACAAAGAGTTCAGAATGTACAGGAGATTCTTCATTTTTTACAATGTGATCTTGAAAAAAAGACTAGAAAATAAATCTTTAAACTACTAGCCTCGAGTCATTTAGGAGGTCAAAACTGGTAAATAATTTTTCTAAGCTAACAGTGTTATACAATTATAAAACCTTTAAAATTTTAAAAATCAATTTTGTCACCAGAAACTTGAACAAAATATATAAAAAGACAGAAGATAAGACTGCTAATAAAATTAGGTTTATTTTACACCATTTTGTTGTAGCATATTAATCTTAGGTACTGTACAGCAATTCCTCAGCATCTATTATTAATTTGCAGTAGTGACTGAAACAATTACAAATGATTAAAAACAAAAAAACAGGCTCCAAAATTATGTACCACCAATGATATAGATTGAAAAAAATCCACTTTTTTGGAGAGTTTAATAATTCTTCCCTCCAGTTCAAATAGTGCAACTGATCCTGTACGGCCGAGTACACAGTCTAACCATTTAAATATAATTTCCTGAGTAAATACTATTGCCTCCGTCAGAATGCATGTGTTCTGGAAGTTTCCTATAGAATCAAATTCTTGCAGATATTGAGAATCAATGCTTGCCAAGAAAATCATGACAAGTAGCAAGCTGAAATTCTGGCAACTCTAGAATCCACAAAGAGGTAACTCTGTGGGCTCTTTCCAAATGAAACCAAAAAAGGGCATTCCAGACAGGATGCAATCTAGAGGTCAGGGGATGCGGTCAACCTGATTATATGTGTATGCCCCCGACTCAGCAATGACTCTTGGGTTACGTCTAGACTATGTTCCTCTGTCAGCAGAGGGATGTAAATGAAGCACTTCGAAAGTGCAAATGAAGCTGGGATTTAAATATCCCACACTTCATTTGCATAATAACGTAATGGCGCTCTTTTGAAAAAGAGCTACTTCGATATTGAAAACGCAGTCTAGACACAGTTCTTTCAAAAAAGGGGTGCTTTTTCTAAAGAACCGTGTGTAGACTGCAGTTTCAATTTCAAAATAGTGCTTTTTCGAAAGAGCACCATTATGTGATTATGCAAATGAAGCATGGGATATTTAAATCCCGGCTTCATTTGCACTTTCGAAGCGCTTCATTTACATCCCTCTGCCGACAGAGGAACGTAGTCTAGACATAGCCTTGTTCACAACCCTGGTTTAGATTATTCATGGTTCTAACAAATAAAATTCTATATACCTATGGTAGTCCATTATGAGCACACTAGTCCCTGGTCTACACTAGGAGATTATTTCAAATTAATATTAGGGATGTTGGATATTCAGGAGGCCCCCTATTTGTGATCTCCCGAGTTCCGACCCCCCGCACTTACAACCATTTTTGAAAGTGCGGAAGGGCCGGAAACCCCCAACTTATGTCCTTGGCCCGCATTCATGACGGCGCACAGCGCCTATCATAAATGTGGGTTCGAGTTACGACACCCCCGACTTGCGACGCTACCCCCGGAACCAATTGCGTTGCAAGTCGGGGGCCTCCTGTAGTGTAACTGAATAGTCATTGTGCTCAGTGATGTGTGCTGTGTAGACTTGTGCACTTAATCTCCATAGCAGACCCCAAGAGAGCCCCCAAAGACCACAAACCAGATAAGCATACAAGGTGCCAGGCCAGGTTTATTGTTAAGCGAAGTACAGTAACAGTTGTCAGTAGAAGCTACTGAACCATTACGCACATGTACTTGCCACAATGGAATGACTCAGTCAGGGAGAAATTTCCACTTCCTCCCTATCCCCCCCCCCGGTCATCCAAAATGTCCCTCCAAGACACCACCTTATATACAGGTACAAGTCACACCTCACTGCTGATGTATCAGGTTGCCACCCTCTGACATTGTCAGGTTACCCTCTGACGTTGTTAGGTTACCATCCTCTAACGTTGTCAGGTTAACCTCTGACGCTACTTAGATACCTCCTATCGCCCTGTACCTCGTGGTTTGATTAGATCATCTCTATCCATCATGCTGTCATTTTAGATCCTTTCCTGAACCTGAGTCTGTATCTGTGAGGAGTGGGTACCAATGTCTTTTTTAATGAGCTAGTGATATTATGTGCTTTCCACTTATGACCAGTACCAATTATTGTTCTGCACCTGGGCCTATTACCAATTAGTGTTTTGCACTCTCAGCCTGTTTGTGCCAAGTTCTATGAGCTGGAGCCTGCCTCTTGCTCACATCTTAATTTTGTTTTATGTTAGCCACTGTTAGCTAGGTACTTAAACCTCAAACCAGGCCCATGCTGCATTGGCTTATGTTTTAAGCCTTCATCTTACTACATCTGTGTAACTGCATGAAATCTTAGCGGTTACTTGACTATTCGATAGTCCCTGAGGGCGAGTCCGGCAGCCAATGTATCAGAGGTAGCAGCGTGGGGTGGCAGGCAGGAGCCGGTCTGCGAGGGGAGTCAGTTTGAAAACAGTACGAACTCTCCACAGAGGGGCTAGTCCAGCAGCAGCTCCTATCCGTGGTGGGTCCAAGCTTCCTGTGGACAGAGGCTGCTGCAGCAGGAGGGGAAGGAGTAGTGGAGGTTCCTGCAAAGCAGCCTCTATCCACTTGGGCCCAGCCCGCAGACAGAGGCTGGTCCAGCAGCAGCCCCTGTCCGCAGGGAGTCCGAGATCCAGCCTTTAACTGTGAACAGGGGCTCCAGCCTCTGACCTCCAGCCTTGGACCCCCCCCCCAAGGACAGGGGCTGCTGCTGAGGACCAGCCTCTGTCCGTGGCAGGCCGAGGCTCACCGCAGACCCCCCCACAGACAGGGACTGCTGCTGCAGACCAGCCTGTGTCCATGGTCAGCCGCTGCAGACAGACACTGCTTCATGGCAGTCTCCCTGGCCCCTGCTGCTTCTGCTAGAGGCAGCAGCATGCACAGGGGAAGGGGGCTGGTGGCACTGTGGAGTTGGTGCTGGGGGGGAACTAGCTTTTAAGCCAGCTCCTCCCAGCACCAGCTTCTGCCTGGCCCCCCTTGCTGCCTCTATAGGAGGCAGCAAGGGGGGGCAGGTGGGTCTTCGGAGCTGGAACATGTGGGGAACCTGCTTGAAAGCTGGCTCCCCATGAGTATCAGCTCCAGCCTGTCCCTCTCACCCTCCACGTTGCTGCCTCTCTATCAGAGGCAGCAGTGTGGGAGGTGGGGGGGGGGGGAGCAGGTGGATCTGGTGCTTGTGGGGAGCCTACTTAAAGCCAGCTCCTCACAGGCTCCGGCTCCCCTCCACTTGCTGCCTCTAATACAGAGGCTTCAAGTGGGGGGGAGTGCATTTTGTTGATAATATTAACCGATAAGCCAAGATTTATTGGTTAATCATGTAGTGGACTATGCTTTGACATCCATAATTAAGATATGCAACTTCAGCTGTGTTAACTGAGTAGCTTAAGTCGAAGTATCTTAACTCGAATTTTGGTGCCGTCCACATTGAAGGAAATCGAAGGGAGCACACTTTCCCTTTGACTTCCCTTACTCCTCGTAGAAACAGGACTACCATCATCGACGGGAGTGCCCCCTCAGTTCAAATAAGAGTGTCTTCACTAGACCCACTAATTCGAACCCTAAAAGATTGACTGCAGCTGCTTCTGTCTTATCTTATTGATAGTGTAGACCTCGCCTAGAAGGGTTAGTGTAATGCATGTGCTTCAGTGACACAGATTCTATTAATATTAGCAGAACTGTACAGCCTTCTCCAAGTAAATGTATGAGTACTTTACACCATGCTTCCAGGATCAGATTAATTAAAATACTCTTGTCTAATGGCATGTAGCATGTACATAATATAAAAAATACAAATACAAAAAGTGGGCTAATCCTTAAGACTTTATTGATAGAAAACTCCCATGGACTTTAGTGGAAGTTTCACCTAAGTAGGTATGACAAAATTTATCCAGTGTGCAAAAAAAGTTGTTTTCCCTCTTAAGACAGATATTGTTTCAAGAGTTATTTACAAAAATAAATAGGATATGTTTTCTATGTGTAAGGGAAAAACACAATCATGTCAACTTCCTTTCCACAGCAGCAAATGCCAGGACAAGACTGTTGGAAACACTTTTAAAAGGGGAATATAGTGAGCAAATACGACAAAACATGGTACAAATGTTTACATATACTAATTTTAAATTGTATTATGTATATGACAATACCAATTGTTTCATGCCGTGCTCTCTCATTTGCCTCTTGAATCTTCTTATCATTGATTTGAACATCCAAAGCATTCTTATCAACCTATTACAATGAAAACAATTAAACTCTGTAAAAATTATTTATTTTATTGAAAATATTTAAATTGTGTTTACAGGCTTTTCGCCAACCTTGTACATTAAAATATCTACTTGAATCAGAAATGAATGTATTTGCCAATCAAAACTATTCTAGTCAGCTGTGAATTATGTTAGTGTCCGTGAAATGGCTTTAATGGTAAATTACAGGCATCTTAAAGTATGTGGCTGCTGAAAGAAAATCCCATAATAATATTTCTGTTTTTCACTTCATTCTAATAGCAACAAGTACATTCTTATTCCGAAACAATATGTTACAAGGTTAGGTTGAGCTCCGATATATTAGCTGAAATATTTCTTCCACTTTAGAGGGCATTCCTACTGATTTTACTTAACTTTCATCCATTTACATATATTAAATAGTTGTAAAGCTCTTTGACATTCACACTGTAATAGTTATAATAGATTTTAATTGTAAAAATAGTTTGTTCACTTCTGTAAAATATACCATTAAGCTTCAAACCTCTATTGGGCTATGTCTACACTACACTGCTCGTCTGGAAAAAGCTACGCAAATTGTGAGCCACAATTTGCGCAGCTTTTTCCACTTCTTTTTTCGTAGGAGGCTTTTCTGACATTTGGCCTCTTGACACAGAAGTCATAGAATAATAAATAAAATTCAAAACCTTGCAATACTGGTTTCTAAATATAAACTAAGTTATGAGAACATATTTGGTTAATAAAGTTCTTCACAATTTCAATAACAAGGAACAAAAAATCATGTCTCCTTTGATAGATTCTGGACAGAAAATAAACAAATGAAGACTGGACAGATTGCATACATTTTGAATTACTGCACTAGCCGAATACTTTCTCTGAACAGTTTTTTCTTGTCCAGAAAATATCCAGAAAAGAGTTGTTCCATATCACACAGATCTTTAGTACTTGTCTGAATAGTCCAGAATCCCAACCTGAGAGCATCTGAAATTATAGTTATTCTACTAGCAGTATGCAAAATATCAATAGCACTGAAGTGATGAATTATTTGCTATACTGAGGCATCCAACTGGTTTTCTAATCTGTCCTTATAATCTTTATTTGTAATGTTATGCTTTATTTGTACATACACATACGGTGTATAAAGTAGCGAATATTCTTTTTTGATTAGGTGTGTATTTGCATTCTTTTCAGAAATTACTGATTCTGAGAAGAATAAACTTTTAAATTAGCTGTTCATTAAATGAAAAAGCTAAATATCTCACAAAATGTTCAAAAGCCTGGTGAGTGTTAACCCCATATTGCAAATGAGGTAATGTGTGCATAGAGAAAGTGATTTAACCTAAAAATCATACCATAAGTTAATAACAGTTAAGACTAGAAATAAGGTCCCCTGACTCCCATTCCCATGTCAGTGAACCATTCTTTACCTTCACTGTCCTTTTTTAATCAGTCTCTTTTCCAACATTTGTGGATGTTCAGAAGTCAGATATTGGCTTGCTTCAAATTTCTTTACAATTGGTAGGTAAATAGAGCAGATAATATTAAAATCTGTGCCTGTGTATAGTATATCAATACTTAAAAATGTGCCCGGAAACACACAAATACTGTATATTTTGTAGGCTTGTAGGATCGTTCAACTTTGTGCTATGCTTAATTTCAAAGCACAGGACAACCCCTACTCCGCATGTTATCTTTCAGAAGTTGAGTATAGCACACTATTTTAATTAAAACCAACAATATTCATACAATCCTTTGGTAGGTTTATTTTTCATTACTTATGTTTTTCTCTCCTGCAAATTGATTCAATGTACTAGTGCAAAAGTGTTTGGGCAAGATCCTCAGATGGTATAAATCAGTTTATAGTTCCATTATGTGGAAATATATAGTTTTACATCAGCTGAGGATTTATTCCTTTGAGTTCAATTATTAAAAACATGTGATGGGGTACATATGCCCTGGCAAAAGCCAAATGATGAATGTCCCTGTGGAAGAAATTTGTCTTTAGTTGGTGTGGGCAGACTTTATTATAGTTGCCTGTTACAAGATTTCTTGCATCCTCCTCCAAAGCACCTGGCATTGGTCATTACTGGTGACAGGAGAGTGGATTGGATGGACCACCAATCTATTTCATTCCCTTGCAACTAATGCAGGCCTGGGCAAAATTCCCTCCACAGGCCCAATCCAGCCCTAAATGTGTCACAACAGCGTGCTGTTGTACGGGTGATCCGTGATTCGTGACACATGCCGCTAGATCCAGCCTGCCGACTCCCTGCCCCCTGCTGAGAAATATAGTCCTTGTAGGGCTGTTTGAACAGCTGTAAGCCCTGGGAGGGACGAAAGGGTTTGCATGCTTCTCCCGCCCAATCCCATTGGCTGGTTTCTGGCCAAGGGGGAGCTGCCTGTTGTCAACCGGCAGCTTGGGAAGCACCTTTCCCTCCTCCCCTCAGGCTGATAGCTGTTCAGAAACCACATGGCCCTGCAGCCAGGCCAGGGTGGGGCAGGCAGGGAGTCTGCTTGGGATGGCTGCTGGCTGGGAGTAAAGCAAGTAAGTCTCCCAGCCAGAGCCTGCTTCTGGCATCCTAACCCTTTGCCTTCCTACCCCACATAACCCAAATCCTCTGCCGCCCACCTACCTCCATATCCCCTCCCAGATCCTGCACCCCAATTTGCTGCCCCAGGTCACAGTCCCCTCCTGTCCTAGGTCACAACCCAAACCCTCTGCCTCCCACCTGAATCCCTACCTCTCATAACCCAAACACTCTGCCCCCTTATCTGCTCCCAGATCCTGCATCCCAATCTTCTGCCCAGGTCACAACCCAAACCCTTTGCTGCCTCCCCCCTCCTGCATCCATATCTCCTCCCAGATCCTGCACCTCAATCCCCTGCCTCATGTCACAACCCAAACCCCTGCACCCCAGTCCCCTGCCTCAAGATGCAACCCCTCCTGTCCTAGGTCACAGCCCAAATCCCGCCACTCCCCTCCTGCACCTTAGTCCCCTAACCCAGGTCACAACTGCCTCCTTCGGCCAAACTCCCTCCCAGGCCCCACATCCTCTCTTCACCCCAATCCCTTACTGCAAGCTCCCTTCTGTACCCAACCTACATCCCAGACCCCGTACCTCCACCATTATATGGAAGAGTGCAGCCCTTGACCACTTTCCAAATTTTTGGAGTGGCCTCCCCATCAAAAATTATTGCTCACCCCTGAACTGTGGAAAGAAGGTTTTAGGCATAAATCCAGGGATTTATTGAAAATCAGGGTTAAATTATCCTTCTAATGACACATGGATAGTCAAAAAATGCAATCCTAACACTCTATGGATCCAATTCAATCCAGTTTGTAAATAGGTCTAATCCACTGAAGTCAATGGACTGGATCTGATTTCACCAATTCTCAATCTAGTTTTATGTATTACTAATGTAAAATTGTTCATACAATATTAACACTGAAGATTGTAAATTCTGTAGTATATCTGAGGATCACAAAGGAGTAAAAACATAATTTAGCATCACTGCATTTCTGTAAATTAGATAAATTTCACTAGGGATGTTAAATATTGGTTAATTGAATAGTTGATTAACCTTATGAATTCTTATCAGATATTCAACTATTTTTTAGTCCCCGGAGATGGGGCCAGCAGCCACTGCACTCTGTCCCCTCTCCTGAGGTGCCCCCTGCCACTCCACATCAGAGGCAGCAGTGTGGGATGCCAGGTGAGGGCTGGTCTACGACAGGGAGCCAGTTTAAAAACCAGCTGCCCTTGTGAACTGGCTGTCTGTCGCCCGCCCTGCCCTGAACCCCTCCACATGCTGACACTTGCCAGCACCCTGCCTTGAGTCACCCTCCCCCACTCCAACCCACACTTGAATTTCTTACATGTACTGTTGGATCAAACCATTCCCTCCCCCCGTCAACCTCCTGCCTTGAGGGCCCCACCCTGGGTGGTTATGATACAACAGTACTTGTAAGAAATTTCAGTTACTTTCACCCCTGCATCATAGGGAAAGGCTCTGGCAACTCTCCACTATCTTGCCCCTGCTGCAGCCTTTCCCTGACACATGTAACTACACACTGCAGCATGGACATTACTTGCTTTTTCCACATGCCACAGCAAGTGGTGGGTAGTGTAAACACCTTCTAAATATATACCCACATACAGGGGCCTGATTCAGTTCCCACGAAAGAAAGTGGAAGTTTTGTCCTTGGTTTGAATGGAAGCAGGGTGGGCTACACATATGAACTGCAGAGGTAACCTGCCAAAACTGGAAATGTTGAGGCAGGTTACCTACACTGGATTGAGGATGTTAAATTTCAATTAATTAACTTATCCAATAGTCAATGGGATTTCCATCAACTGTTAGTCCAATAAGGACTAGTGCGGAGTTCCGCCTTTGAAATGTACAAGTACCCCAGCAGGCACTCTTGTACATCTCAAAGTTGGAACGCCACCACTGAGCTCCTGCCCTCTCCCACAGAGTTGGAGCTGGGGGGGAGCTGGGTTAAGCCCCTTTTTCTCCCCACTTGCTGCCTCTTTGTTATAGAGGGGGAGCTACTAGTCGACTAGCCTGTGCTTTTGCTTATCGGATAATAGACTAGTCGATTGGTCGCTCACATCCCTACATTGGATGCCTTCTAAAAGTGATACCACCGCCCCACATCCCTCGGGGCTCCCCCGTCTATTAATGAGGATAAAGCCCCTCAGCTTTGCAAAGGGCTCCGAGATCTGGGGCACGACCCCACCCAGCCCTGCAGGCCCGTTTCCTGGACGAAAACACGTTTCCAGGTACTTGTCGCCCCGCCTCTGAGTCCCTCTATTCGATCGCTAATTTAATGGGTCCCCACAGAAGTCGGCGCCCGACGGTCCCGTGGGGCGGGGAAGGGGGGACTGGGCCAGTCCGTCTGCCTGCCCCTACACGACAGCCCCCGGCCCGCGCCCCCGGCAGGCGCACCGCTTACCCCGATGGTCCTTTCTCGGGCATTGAAGATGCGGCTCTGCCTGCGCAGCTCGCTCTGCCGCCGCCGCTCCAGCGCAGCCGCCTCGGCCAGGTCCCGCTGCAGGCCAAGCTTGCGCATGGTGCGGGGGGGGGAACAGGATCTCCAGCCGTGACCCTAATTCCCCACCCCGGCGCTGACCACCAACCGCCACCGGCCCAGCCCCGGGCTACTGGGGGGGGGCTGTCAACAGAGCGGGTTGCTAAGGGAACGAACTAGCCCGTCCCCCTTGGGCCCGCTCCCCCTCAGACATCTCGCGAGACAATCCGTCTCCCCGGCCCTCCCCTTTCTCTCTCCCGCGGCAACTAGCACGCGGCGGCTTCGCCTCGGTGTCTCGCGTCGCGCTCCCGCCTTTGCGAGGCCGCCAGTTGTCCTGAGGGGGCGGGCGCGAGGCGCGGAAATTGCGCGCGGCCCCTGCCCTTCCTCTCTCCTCCCCCCCGCGCGTGCAGCTCACAAACCAACAACTAAAGGCCGCCCGGTTCCGTGAGGGGCGCGTCAGACATTAACGGCTCCCGGCGCGTGCCTCCCCCCTCCCCGCGGGGATGGGTCACCTGAAGCTGCTGCTGCTGGAGAACTTCAAGTCATGGCGGGGGCGGCAGCGCATCGGCCCCTTCATGAAATTCAACTGCATCATTGGGCCCAACGGATCAGGTAGCAGGTCACAGCTCGGTGGCCCTCAAGGCTCTGCCGGGCCCGACCCAGCCTGAGAGTAGGACCGTTACCTCAGCCCTGGGGCCAGGGTCTCTGGCTGCCTTCCTGCCTCTGACAAAATGCCGACTAGCCTGGGGTAGCTGCCGTGTCCCAAACCCCGGTGTGCGGGCACAGTGCTCGGGGTCTGAGGCCGGCGATGGGCTAACGAGGCCCAGCCCCAGTGTCTCCCCCGCTGGTTTTAGTGCCAGAGCCTGAGCTCAGCAAGCTGGAGTCCATCACCTCTGTTCAGATTTGATGTTGCTTTGTAGACATATCTGAAGCAGGCCTGGTCAGTCTGTACGCTGGTGACACCAGCGATGCTAATCGGCTAACTGTTTAACCTCTGAGTGATTACGTAATGGTCAGTGGTCCCAGTTAAACACAACAATCCCCTCTCTCGCTTCCCTTCCCCAATGGTCTGCATTTAAAACAGACCGGCAGGCTGGCTCAGTCCCTCTCCACCAGTCGGAATTGTCATTGAAGAGCATGCAGGGGAGCCATCTGCCATCCCCTGGTGCTATCTTTGTATGAGACAGAAGAGTGGGATGGCAGCAGCCCCTGTACGTGGAGGGCTGTGGTCTCTGTGAGTAGAGGCTACTCTGTGGGATGCTGGAACAGTCTCTGTCCGCAGGGAGGTTGGGCCCCCGTGAACGGGATGCTGCTGTTTCTAATTCAGAGGCAGAAATGTGGGGTTGCAGGTAAGTATTGAGTTTAGTGGTTTCATGATTATTAAAATAATGGCTTTCTAACATCCCTAGTGACAGGCAGCCGCAGAATGAAGGGGCCAATTCCAGGACCTCCTCACTGATGACAGGCATGCATTTGTAATGGGGGTGGCTGATTTATACAAGTTCTCTCGCTTTCAAATCCTAGTGCAGGAAAGTCATTACTAGCCCTAGAATAGGTTGTAGGGTCAACCCAGGCTTGAGGTGGTGTTCTTGCTTTGCTATCTCAGGGCAAATGCAAGGCTTGTCTCCACTAGGGATGTAAATTGTTTACATGTATGAAGGCAGGCAGGAGCCAGTGCTCACAGGTAGCTTAAAAGCTGGCTCCCCGCAAGCACAAGCTCCTGCCTGTCCCCTGTCCTGTTGGTGCCTCTGTATCAGAGTGGGGGGCGGCACGCAGCTCCACGGGAGCTGGTACACGCAGGAGCCGACTTGAAAGCTGGCTTCCCATGTGTACTGGCTCCCACCTGTCCTCCCTACCCCTTGTGCTGCTGCCTCTCTATCATAAGCAGCAGTGCAGGGAGGCAGGCAGCTCCATGGGAGCTGGTGCTGCCTCTGTGGAAGGCAGTGGGGGAGCAGGGTATGCATGTAACCATTAGGATTAACCAATGAAGCCAGGTTTATTGATTAATCATGTAAAAGGATACATGCTAACATCCCTAAATCCCACTTGGGGTTTTATGGCAAGATAATTGTGTGTAGTCATCTCATGGGATGAGGAAGGAAAACTTTCCAAGAAGTGAAGACAAAGATAGTCACCCCTGAACCCATGCTGAACGCCACTTTTTCCAGTCAAAACAAAAAATCTTACATACAGTAATGCAAATTTTTCTATTAATAATATAGGCAGTGTAACGTACACTAGGGATGTTAAAATGCATATAATTGGCTGACCGTGTAACAGATGAAAATTTAAGCTGACTCCTGGTATGCACTGGCTCCCGCCTGCTACCCCACTCCTGGGGAGCTGACTGCCGCCTCCTGCTGTTGCCTCTGCTTTTCAGTTGGCTCCCTGTGCATACCGATTCCCACCTGCAGCCCTGCCCTGCTGCCTCTAATACAGAGGCAGCGGCAGGTGGCTCCCTGGGAGCTGGGTGTAACCATTTGGTTATTAGTGTAAACAGCTACACTTTTAAATCCCTGATGTAGACATGGCCTTAGAAACCCTTCTTGGTTGGCACTGGTGGAAACTACAGGGGCGGCCCGTGAACCAAGGCAAACTAGGCAGTTGCCTAGTGTGCTGCTGGCCCGGGTGCCCAATGATGACATGCTGGGGCGCCCTGAGATTACATCACGGCCATTGACGGCCGTGCAGGCGGGGGCGCCGATCGCGCCTTCCGCCTAGGGCGCCAGCTGCCGCAGCCGGCCTTGGGCCGCTCTGGCTGGTTCTGTTCTTATTTTTTGCCTTTGAGCAAATTTAAGAATGGAAATAAGTAGCCACCTAAGTATGTTCATACCTATACTAAGGATGTTAAATTGCGGTTAATTGAATAGTTGAGTACTTGATGAAGTTTCCATCGACTACTTGACTAGTCGATAGGCCCTTCCTGGGGCTCTTGTACATTTCAGAGGAGGAATGCGGAACTCCGCATGCAGCCCGGGACCATCAGGAAGTCCTGCTGACTCCAGGCTGCTGGTGTGGCAGCTTTGAAATGCACAAGAGTCCCCAGTGGGGGCTCTTGTGCATTTCAAAGTGGCAGTGCAGCATAGAACCTGGGGTCAGTGTGGCATAGAACCTGGGGTCAGTTATCCCGGGCTTCAGCATGGTATTTCCCCAGAACTTGGGGTCAGCTGTGGACTCCCCAGGTGATCCTGGGTTCCACAGAAATGTGGCACTGGAGCCTGGGATCAGCTGACCCCGAGTTCCACATGCCACACAGCTGGTCCCAGGATCAGCTGTGTGGGGCTGCCCCTTTGAATGCTGCCTCGGCATTTCAAAGGGGCAGTGCCGCACAGCTGATCCTGGGACCAGCTGTGAGACGCTACCCCTTTCAAAGGGGCAGCGCAGCACAGCTGATTCAAGGCTCAGCTGTACAGCGCTGCCCCTTTTGAAGTACCCCATCTTCCCCCCCACTATGCTGCCTTTATCTGATAGAGGCAGCAAGGGGGGGAAGGGAAATCAACTAGTTGAGTAGTCTACTGACTATCCGGTAAGCATTTGCTTATTGGATAGTCGACTAGTCCTTAACATCCCTAACCTATACAGAGACAGCGGGGGGGAAGGGGAAGGTGAGAGGGGGAGTTGACTAGTTCTTAACATCCCTTACCTATACAACTATAAAGAAGTAAAAGTTGACATTTTTTATAATTTTAAAGGAAAATCAAACATAATGGATGCCCTTAGTTTTGTAATGGGAGAAAGAACAGCAAATTTAAGAGTGAAAAATGTTCGAGAACTTATTCATGGAGCACACATTGGAAAGCCCTTTTCCTCTACTGCAAGTGTGAAAATAGTGTACTGTGAAGAAAATGGAGAAGAGAAAACATTTTCAAGGATCATTCGAGGTAAGTAATAGGTTTTGTTGGAAATATTTTCTATGTTTGATGCAGAAAACCTGCATTTGACTTTGTTTTTAAATCTTAATTGTAATCTGGAGGTACAAGTAGGGGTGTAAGCGACTAGTCGAGTAGTCAACTACCCAATAAGCCTAGGCTTATAGGGTAGTCGAGTCACTACTCAACTAGTCGCTTCTCCCCATTTTTGCTGCATCTATCACAGGCAGCAAGGGAGGGGGAGCAGTAGCCAGTGCTGCGGGGAGCAGACTTAAAAGCTTGTTCCCCCCAGCACTTTCTCTGCGAGGAAGCTGGGGAGGCAGAGATGCAGCAGGGGACTGGGCGCAACTCGGGACTCAGTTGTCCTGGATCGTGCCTGGTCCCCCATTGTGCCTCTGCCTTTTAAATGTAAGAGCCGCCCAGTTCTGACTGCATTTAAAAGGCAGAAACGCAGCAGGGTTAACTCCTGGGGCCAGAAGCTAACCCCGCTGCAGCTCTTTAGTTTCCATCCTATCGACTACCTGAGTAGTCGATGGAAATTCCATTGATTACCCAATTAGCTGATTAAATACAATTTAACATTTTTAGGTACAACATGGGCTAATGAATCCTTTGGAATTATTAAGCCAGTTTTTATAGCACCTGTCATGATAGCCAGTTGCTCTAATTTTAAAGATGAAAGCAACAAAGTAGGAGAGTTAATCTGATGTGCTAAACAAAATGCATATTATGCTCACTGCCCTAATGATTGCTAGACTGTGGCTCTAAGAATCTATCAAAGAAAGTGAGTTCCAAAGACTGGGGCAGTCCAATGTGAAAGCCATGTTATGGACACAAGTCTAGATTCTCCATGCTATTTAGGTTCATAACTTCCATTGAAATCAATGGGAGTTATGTGCCTATGAACCTTTGAGGATCTAAGCTACGGTTTCTAACACTGGAAGCACTCCCAAATCCAATCCTAATTACTTTTAGATAATTAGATTCATAAATATATCTAATGGTCAATAACCAGATTGGTCTTTAAAGGTTAACACCTTGAATTCCACATGAAAAAGAAAAGGAAACCAGTGCAGAGACCTGAGCAAAGGTGATTAAGTTGTCTTATGCCACTCACGCAGAGAGCAGCTGTATTCTACTTTAGCTCCAGGGCCCAAGTGCATATGCTTGCTAATCGACTAGTCGCTTTTCCCCTTCCTCCCCTCCCCCCCCACTGCATCTATCAGAAAGAGGCAGCAAGTGGGGGGCAGTGGAGGGGATACTTCAAAGCAGCAGCGCTGCTTGAAGTCTGGGCCAGACCCTGGGCTCCTCAAGGTACTACCACTTTGAAATCCTGCATGAAGCCCGGGGCCAGCTGGGATGTCCCCAGGCTGCACGCAGCGTTTTAAAGCAGCAGTGCCGAGTGGAGCCCAGGATCAGCTGCCCAGGCTGCACACAGTGCTGCTGCTTTGAAATGCCAGTAGGAGCCCAGCATCAGGTTCCCTCGCAGCATTTCAAAGCGGCAGCACCGCCTGGAGCCTGGGGTCAGCTGGGGACTCCCCAGCTGATCCTGGGGCTCTGTGCAGAGCTGCCACTTTGAAACGTTGTGGGGAGCCTGGCATCAGATTCTTTGCAGTGTTTCAAAGCGGCAGCACCGCGTGGAGGCCGAGGTCAGCTGGGGACTCCCGTGCTGATCCCGGGGCTCCGTGCGGCGCTGCCGCTTTGAAACACTGCAGAGAGCCTGGTGTTAAGCTGCACGTGGAATTTCAAAGTGGCTGGTGGAGCCCAGGATCAGCTGGAGTCTCCAGCTGATCCTGGGCACCACACATGCATTCGCCTTTGAAGTGTAGCGACAGCCCTAGGGGTTGTTGCTACACTTCAGAGGTGGAATCGCCCTATCAGCTAATTGAATAGTTGATGCAAAATAATGGTTGCATTCTGGAGAGCATATAATCACAGTAATGTAGGACGAGAAGGGACTTAAGGAGGTCATCTAGACTATCCTCTATTTCGAAATAGTGTTACCTAGACCATGTCTAAGATGTTCTTCAAAGCTCTAGTAATGGGGATTCCACAGCTTCTCTTGTTAATCTGTTCCAGTATTTTGTTAGCCTTATAGTTAAAAGTATTTCGTAATATCTAATGTCAATTTTCTTGCTCTAAATTAAGATGACTACTAGTTGTTCTCCCTTCAGTGGACTACCATTCTTTTTAGAACAGTCATTAAAATTGGGGTGGGGATGTCAGCGACTAATCCACTCAACTACTTGCATTTTCCCCCCACACTTTGCAGAGGCAGCAAGGGTGGGGGAAGCAGGAGCTGATGCTGAGTTACCCCCAGCACTGTCTCTGCAGTGCTACCTGCCGCCCCCCCGTGCTGATGCCTCTATACAGTGTGCCAGGGGATGCTGCTACAAAGCAGCTTCTGCCCATGGCAGGCCCAGGCTCCCTGCAAGTGGAAGTTTCTCTGCATCCTGCAGGGGGTTGGCCATGAACACCGGCTGCTCCGGCAGCAGACCCTGTCTGTGGTGTGGGGGGGAGGGGGGAGGGTGTCCAAGCCTGACTCAGTCCCAGCTCACGCCAGGTCTAGGAGCTACCCCCTGCTGCGGCTGTGCATTTTAAATATAGTAATAGCCTGGTGACTCTTGCTACATTTAAGATGAAGAGCTGCAGTGGTCCTGGACCTGGCACGAGCCAGGCTTGCTCAGTCCCAGCTTGCGCCGGGTCTGGGACCGCTGCGGCTGTGTATTTTAAATAGCTGGCCCAGCTATTACTAAATTGAAACTGCAGAGCCACAGCAGAGGTAGTTCCTGGACCCTGTGCGAGCCGAGACAGAGCACCTTCCTTTATTGACTAATCATGTAGTCGATACAATTTGTATTGACTACACGATTAGACAGTTAACCGCTTCTTAACATCCTTAGCCCTTGCTCATTTTCATTCAGCCTGCAGGCCACACATGTTCAGTTCACCTGCTGGGAGCGCAGAGGTTCAGTGCTTCTTCGTTGATTTTTTTGTGTGTGTGTGTGTGTGGTGGGTCATTGGCCTCAATACAAAAAAGGTTCCCCACTCCTGCGTTAACATATTTGGAGGCTGTTATTCTGTCCCTCTTCAGTCTTCTTTTCTTAAAATTAAATATATTCAGAACTTTTCTCATGGTTCAAGTTTTCTAAAGTGTCAGTCTTTTTTTTAATTCTTCTCAGAAGTCTCTTCGGTTTGTCCATAATTTTTCTTAAGTACTCAAGCTACTCCAGTGTAGTGCTCACCAATGCTGAGTAGACTGGAATAATTGCATCTTGCATCTTAAGTACAGTGCTCCTATTAATACATCACAGAATATTGGGCTTTTTTGCAATTGCATCACATTGTTGACTCATTTTTGTTAACACCTGTTCAGCAGTAGTACTTCCTAGCCAGTTATTCCCCATTTTGTAGGGTCCATTTAATTTTTTTCCATCCTTTATTAAATATTTTGCACTTGTGTATATTGAGTTTTGTCTTGTTAGTTTCAGATTAATTACTGTTATTTGTCATGGTCCTTTTGAATTCTAATCTTGTTCTCCAAAGTGCTTTCAACCTCCCTCCCTAACTTGAAGTCAGCAAATGTTATAAGCATAATCTCTACTCCATTGATTTCAGTAATGGATTAAAATATTGTATATTAACAGAACACACCATTGTGTGACTCCACTAGATCCAACCTCCCATTTTGTTGGTGAATCATTGATATTCTTTGAATATGGTTTTTCAACTAATTGTGCGCCCATTTTATAGCAATTTCATAGAGACCACGTTTTCCTAGTTTGAGTCTGTTAAGTGGGACAGTGTCAAAAATTGTATTGAAATCAAGATATATCAGGTTTACTGGTTCATCCCCTTGTCTAGTTGCTTGAAGATAATCTCTAGTGGATCTGAGGTTGCTCCCAAACTCTAACAACTTGAATACAGTAAAACTCCAATTCTCCAGCATCCAGTGGTCCGGCACTCCCGATAGTCCGGCACCAACTGGAACCCGGAAGTGCTCCGGCCAGCTAGACAATTGGAGCTGCTGTGAGCCCCATGGGCACTCACGGCTGGTAAAGGGAAGGGGAGAAGAAGGGAAAGGGATTATACCCCTGTGATGGGTCTGCCGGGACCCGCACTGCGTCAGGCCAGAGGAGTGGGGAGTGGGCGGGGAACGGTGCGGCGAGGGGCAAACCATCCGCCGTTTTGCAGGAAGGCGGGGGAAGTGCCGCCACTGAGAGTTTCCGGGAGGGGAGCGGGCTCCCCACCTCCCAGGCTGCAGTAGTTATCACCGAGCAGGGGGGCGAGGGGCGGCACTGCGGGACCAACCCGCCAGCACCCCAGCAGCTCTGCTCCGCTGCTTGTCCGCTGCTAGTCAGTTTCAGCAGCGGCAGACTTGGGAAGCGGCAGAGCAGAGCAGCTGGGGTGCTGCCGGGTTGGTCCCGCAGTGCCGCCGCTCACCCCCCTGCTCGGCGATAACTACTGCAGCCGGGGGGGTTGGGAGCCCGCTCTCCCGAAACTCGGCAGCGCGGGCTTCCCCCGCCTTCCTGCAAAACGGCGGAGGGTTCGCCCCTCGCTGCGCTGTTCCCTGCCCACCCCCTGGACACAGTGCGGGTCCCAGCAGACCCGTCACAGCCCCCTGCCAGAGTACCTCCCGATACTCCAGCATATCTGATAATCCAGCACCACCTAGGTCTCAAAGGTGCCGGATTATCGGAAGTCTACTGTATATCTAATTTAGCTAAATACTTAATTTGGGCTTTTTTTAAACCTGTTTTGGCTTGCATTCCTTCCATCTTGTAGTTTGCTTGTGTTAAGCATCCAATGACAATTTACTACACTTTGTAGTGTAGACCGAAGTAAAATAGGTATTGAACTAGTGATGTAAGGGAGTAGTTGTCTACTCGCTTCCCTCCCTTGGCTTTCTCTGTGCCAGAGGAGCCAAGTGCGGGGGTGAGGTGGGAATCAGGAGCTGGTCTATGGGGGAGCCAGCTTAAAAGCTGGTTCCCCCAACACCATCTTGAGGGAGGAGAGGAAGCAGACGCGCAGCAGTCCCAGAGCCGACATGAACCAGGACTGCTTAGTTCCTGCTCGTGCTAACCCTGCCGGGCTCTTAGTACATTTAAAAGGCAGAGTCACAGCCAGCCCTCCCCCCATCGACTAATCGAGTAGTCAATGGAAATTCCATTGACTACTGGATTAGCTGATTAACAGCAAGTTAACATCCCTACATTGAACATCTCCATTGTGGTGCAGTCCGTTCTTGAATCTCCTTCCCCATTAAGTATTGGACCTACACTTTCCTTTGTCCATGTGCATATTTAGAACTTTTTACTGATTATGCGCCTTGCTAGGTGTAAATCATTTTGTGTTGTAATTTGTTCATGTTTCCACTTCTTGTAGGATTCATTTTTGATTTTGAAGTAATTTTTAAGAACTCCTATTGCAGCTCAATTGTCTTCTTACTGTTCTTCCTATCTTTCTTTTTGGAATAGTTTGCTATTTGTGCTTTTAATATAATCTTCTCGAAAAACTATCTGAACATCTTTTTCCCTTAGCTTTTTTCCCCATGGAACCTTACTCCTCCCCGTTATCCAAGCTTGTTAAAGTCTGCTTTTTTTTCTCTTTGAAGTCTCTTTCTTCTGCTGCGCTTGCTTTTTCCTTTCTATCAAATCATAAAATATATCATTTTATGATTACTGTCAGATTCCTTCCATTTTTGGATTTGCAACTAATTCCTCCTTGTAGATTGGCATCAGGCCTAAAATGGCTGCTGTTCTCCTCTGGCTTGGAAACAAAAAATTGTGCCCAACACATTTCAAAAATGTTGTGTTTTGTCATATTACTTTTCCACCAGATATTTGGGTAGTTAAAATCCACAATTATTAACAGATCTTATGTTTTGGATATTTCTAATCTAGAAATATTTGTTATAGAAATGCTTCATCTTCTACCTCCTCATGCTTTGGTTATCTACCACAGACCCCTGCCCTGATATCAACCTTGGATTTTTTTCCCCCACCCCTTTTATCTTCACCCTGAGACTTTTATTTAGTTTGTCACTCACCTCCTTCTGGACCTCGGAACAAGTGTAGACATTCTTGATGTACAAAAGCGGGAACAGGTGAACATTTTAAAGTGTCAAATGCATGATACTTATAATACTTAAATATTTGGTTATATTATACATTAATTTAATTATCTTTTCTTTTATTAGGTAGTTGTTCTGAATTTGTTTTCAATGATAAAGCTGTTAGCCGATCTGTCTACACTGCAGAGCTTGAAAAAATAGGCATAATTGTCAAAGCAAGGAACTGCATGGTTTTTCAGGTAAGGCTTTAAAGTGCTTGGTAATCTCCCAAAACCTGAGTTGGGAATGCTGTACATGATTGGTCCATGGGAATAGACTAGGGATCTCAAATTCCCGGCTTGTGGGCCATTCCTGGCCAGAGCAGTTGCGCAATCTGGCCTGGGAGTCCTGGGGGGGGGGGCTGCTGTCTGTTGCCGTTCCCCAAACACCACCTCTTCCTGCCATTACCCTGCCCTGTCCTCGAGGACATGGCTTCGGGGATCACTGGGGTAGCCTGGTGCGGCAGCATTGGTCAGGGCTTCCTGCCGCTCTCGGAGCTCGCTCGGTGGGCACACCCACTCCGTTGTGCTTTGCTTCCCGGTGTCTCCTTTTGCTGCAGGGATTGCAGAGAGGCCTGACCATTGCTGCCACGCCAACCCAAGCCCCCCAGATTATCATCTTCAGGGACATGTGGGGGAGATAGCGGGATGATGGCAGGAGGAAGCAGGGGTGATGCAGAGGCGAGGTGGAGTGTGTGTGTGTGTGTGGGGGGGGGGGGGTGGATCCTGCAGCAAGGGTGTTGCCCTGGGTCACTGGAGTGTGTGTGTGGGGGGGGGGTTGCTGTCTCAGGTCCCACGAACCCCTAGGGACAGCCCTGGTAAGAACTCTAGGTTGTTGGGGAACTGTGGTGGATTGGAATTGGTGATGTGGAAACGAAAGACTATATCCTATTATTAATAGTCTGTTATTGAGTTCTTAAATCCTTTTAGTTTAATTAGCTGTTAAATTAACCCCAAAACATTTTTAAAAGCATATTATCTTAAAATGATTGAAACTTACTTTCATTGGCTGATAATGGGATATGAATTATTAGTTCTAATCTACCTCACAAATCTGTTAAACAGAAAGGTAGAGGGCTTTTGTTTTTTGCAAACTGTATTTGGCAGTTAAGTATTTATTTTTAGTTTTATATTCCCTCTAATTAGATATAGTGGTTAAAATCTTTTCTGCTAATTTAGCTTTCTTTTAAGTATAGATAATGCATCTCAAAACCAGTTACAGAATAATACTTAATTTTCAAAGTTTAGTAACTTGTTTGCTTTAAAAATATCAAAATATAGAACATTGAATATACATCATATAAACTCTCATAGAAAAATTTAATTAGAGAAGCTTCCTCCAATCCTATAAAATATTGGTCATTAAGATAAATATTACATAATATTGCACTTTGCATTACCGATAACCCTTTCTGACATAAGTCCTTATTTCTGAAGTTTTAATCTTTAGTATATAAGAACTTGAATGAATTATATAAATCATCTATTCTTGAATAGTGAGGTTTGTATTGTAACTTCTGATTAACTATTTCCTATCAGTACTGTTAGTTACAAAACTGATTCCACAACTTTGTTTTTTCATATATTGTGTTTCTGTGTCCAAATTAGGTTCAGTGGACTTTCAGTTATTGGTGATTGGGAGGCTGTTGAAGCTAACATTCAAGTGTTATGTTGATTTTAAGAAAGTGAATAGTACATACTGTCTGCAGTATCAGATTCCTTCATTGTACTAGTGGTCTGCAGTTCTATGATTCTCAGCACTACATCTTTGAAACTCTGTTCTAGGGAGCAGTAGAGTCAATTGCAATGAAGAAACCCAAGGAAAGAACCCAGCTTTTTGAACAAATTAGTAATTCATTGGAGTTTGCTGAAGAATATGAGAAAAAAAAGAAGAAAATGCAACAGGCAGAGGGGGATGCACAGTTTAATTACAACAAGAAAAAAAATGTGGCAGTAGAACGCAAGCATGCAAAGTTGGAGAAAGAGGAGGTAATTTTAAAATAACACAAAAGGAGGATTTTCAGTTTTAAAAAACATAGGGCACAGTGACTGATCCTGCAAAGTTATTTGCACAGTATGAGTTTATAGGATCAGAACCTTAGTAAGTGTGTGTAGAAGTGCTTGAGCCAAGTTTTTATATGTTGTAAGTAAATACATTTTCTTTGTTTAAAGTGGTGGTTCTTCAGGAATTATTTTAATAAATTTTTCCCATGTAATATGGATAGATTATATAATCTGAAATTTAACCAAAATAAAATCAGCAAGGAAAACACTGTTTCCCTGTTAAGTTTCTTCTGCAATATACATCAGTAATGCATCAGTTCTGTATTTCTGCCCTTTTTGTACAGTTGCTACGTGATGCAGTAGTGGCACTTACTGGGCAGGATGTGTGTTTTTTTTTTTTTTAAATGGAAGAATAAACTTTGCATCCAAAAATACTTGGTTTCAAAAGACCCAATCCTATAACTTGCTCAACAGTCAAAGTGCTCTGCTCTGGAGGTGTGAAACTTACTGAAATAAAGCTACATTTCTACGTTCTGCTTTTCCCTTGAGTGTTCAGTGCCCTTGTATTGCAAAGTTTGTTGCCTGAGTGCATGCATCGGGGGAAAAAACAGTCATTACTTACGAGCGGGTGGAATTAATAATTGGGTGGAATTGGAGCTAAACACAGTAATTTTTAAGTATACAAAGTGCAATGGTATAAATGTTTTAATGAAATAAGTGACGTATATTTTGCAAGACTGACAATTTTTATAGTTTTTTGTGATTGGGGCACTTTGCTGGAAAATTAGTCACCAGTATTTCAGGACATTTTACTGAGATTATTAGACTTACAGTGATTAAAAATATTTTTAAACTGCAAATAAAAATTTGCTGTTTGTAGGCAGAGCGTTACCAGATGTTGGTTGAAGAGTTGAAAGAAAACCGCATACAGCTGCAGCTTTTCCGACTTTATCACAATGAGAAAAAAATTGAATTTTTAAATAATAAATTGGATGAAAAGAACATGGATGTAAATACTAAGAGAGACTCTCTTACTTCTGCTGAAGATACATTTAAAGCTAAGAAAAAAGTGTTTGGAATATTAAATAGAGACCAACAACACATGGAAAAAAAAATGAAGTAGGTTTTCCTATGATAGGACTAAACTGAGATTTTGAGAGTTAATCTTCATTCTAAATTATTCTTCAAGGAGTATTTCCTGGTCAAGAGAGTGGGTGAAATTCTGGCCCCATTGAAGTCAATGTGAGGTATCAAAAATAGTAATCACAGTGTTATAGAGTAAAAATATGTAGTACTTCAATTTTCAGCCACTTTATTTGTCACTGTTCTCAATAAAATATTTTAGCTGTTTACTGTAATGTTATAGGTATGGTTTAGCATTGTACTTCACATTAAATCTCTGTTTTCAGTTATATGTATCAAAACATGACTTTTCGATTGAAATATCTCATAGGTTGCCCTTACATCAAAGGTGATTTTTTTTTTTTATTGTCTTGTTCCAGGCTGCGTTTCTTGGTTTCTTTGAAACAGAGTTGACAAAAATGTGTCTTTTTTTGTTTTAAAGAACTCTAGAAGCATCACTGAATCAGAAGAGGCCCAAGTATATTAAAGCAAAGGAGAACACGTCTCACCAAATCAAGAAAGTAGATATGGTTAAGAAATCCTTAAAAGATAATGAGAAACACCTTGCTAAGCAAAAGCTAAACATAAAGGAATTGGAAGCCGAGCTGACTGATGTTGAGAGAAGTTGGGCAGTATATGAAAGGAAGGTTGAAGAAGAGAAGTTGAAGAGAGGAGCAGATGTTGAGCTGGAAGCAAGTCAAGTGAGTTGTAGCGGTTGTAGTGTGAGGAAGGAAGAGCACTTGACTGAGTAAAATCCGGGCTCTGTTAAACCTAATGGGAGTTTACCATTGACTTCAGTAGGGCCATGATTTCACTCATTGTCTTCAAAGAGTAGTTACAAATGCATTTTGACTTGGTTCTTTTTCTTTGCAATTTAGCATATTTGTTGAATAGGTTGAGGAAAAATAGTGATATTTTTCATTTCTTATAGGATTATCCTGGAAAACTGACAGACTTATTCTTTGTCAATTTGTACATAAATTTTGTGAGTTTGTACATAAAAGCATCTGATATTTGTATTTCTTCTATATGGGGAAGTCAGCTGTAACATCCCCTCACATTTTTTTCTTACAGTGTGAACAATTGCTGTTTGCTAGGTTGTCACAGTTAGTCCAGAATGCGATTAGCAACACCATGATTGGACTTCCTTTCTAGAATGAAAAAAATGTGGCTCTTCTATGCTGGCTTTAACACAACAAAATTGTCTTGTAATTTTCCTGAGCTTCACAGTCTCCTTGTGCTGAAAATAAAATAACTGTCAACTATTGGAATAAATTTTTTTTTTAAATTAGCACTGATGAAAGGATTTAAGGAAACAATTTTTCATGTGTAGAGCTGTAACATCGTGTTATTACTCTGCATAATCAACCTTTGAAAATATCATTCAGTAAATCACAGATTGTATAACATAGTTAAAGCCAGCACTTAACTGAGAATAAGTAGGAGGGGACAACTCAAGCCTCCCAGAAATTCTAGCGAGAGAATAGTTTTGAGGAGTAAAATAAAGACAGAGGTTTTCACTTCTCTTAATGTGTGAATCATATAATCTCCAAAGCAATAATGAAAGACCCTCTTCAGATTGAACCAGTGAGAGGAGGATTTAGTGGTGCCTGCTTAAAGCATGTGCTGAATTTTTGTATTTTAAACCCAGTCTTTGTGGAGTTCCCTGTGAACTGGTGCTATGGGTCCACAGCATCATGTATCCATTGATTTTTACTTAGAGCACAAAAATGTGAGACTACGATAGTAACCATGAAGCAACTCTTTTTCTGTCAAAGGGCCTATAGGGCACTGTAAGGAGAGGTCTTTACCAAAACAGTTTCCCAGCACGCAGCCCAACAGTGACAGATAAGATTTGAAACTGAGGCAGTCGACAGTTCTAATGTAAGGCTGTTTCAGGAAGACATTACTGCATAATTTCACTTAGTTCACACCAAGAAAATTATTTCTGTAACCATTAGACCCATAAACTTTTTAAAATTTTTATTATACAATTTAATTCTTCAGAATCTGATCAGTAAATTTCCTTCCTTTTGTCCCTGTAGTTTGGGGTAATCCTGTAAATTATGCCTAGGGTTGACAAATCTTTTCATTAGTTAATTCCAACTTCTTAGTTAAGAAATTTGTTAACTTTGGCCATAGTTTATACAGTTATCCCAAACTTAGACCCTTCTATATAACTCTACACATTTTCTTCCTTGGAGGGTTCTCACATTGTAGCAAAATAACTATTCTTCTTCACAATAACTCATTTTTTTGGGGGTCAATTGGCATCTATGTGATGTCTTGGTCCTCTGTTTAATGTCTTATTGAAAACAAAATTCTAAACTAGACTGTAGGCAAGAAAACAGGAGAATGAAGTTTTAAGTCATATCTTCCATGGCAACTGATTGCCAACATTTGGCTCCATAACTAGATAGTAATTGACCATCTTTAATTTTGGTAAAGTTGTTAATTTGCTAGTCAAGCACATAATGCAGTGAAAAATTCCCTTTTTATATTTAGGAGAATCAGTAATATTTGAATCTGTTTGTACAGCTGGATCGGTATAAAGAGCTAAAAGAACTAGTGAGAAAGAAAGTAGCTACATTGACCCAGCAAGTAGAAAAACTGCAATGGGAACAAAAAGCAGAACAAGAAAGGATGGCATTTGATGAGAGGAAGCAAAAAGAAATTGAGGTATATATACTGAGATGGAATTTAATTTTATTGGGGAAAAGACAATTTTATTGTCTCTTTGTTTAACATTTGTTCTTCCTTTCCCTTTTACAGTTTTGTAAAATTACCTTAATATATTCTTTATCAAAAAAACATTTCAACAACCTAGATACAGTGCAAATGTCTGTAAGAGTATGAATGTTTAACTGGTTAACCTGTAAGCCTCGTGCTGTCTGCAAATGCAGGGGGAGGCTCTAGCCCAGTGGCGGGCGGGCCTGGAGCAACCCCCCACTCCCTCCCTTTAATTGGTTAAGTGGTGTGTTTAACTGGTTAACCAGTTAAATGGGATTTTACGTCCCTAATGTCCGTGCTTCTCTTTTGACAGACCTGCTGCCACATGGCTGGCTCTTAGTCCTCAGTTACTTTACATATCCCTTCTAGGATGTGGCTTCATGAAAGTCTGCTTGCAGATCTGCATGATATACCATAATTATACAAGTGAGAGAAACACAAACTGTACTTAGTTTTCTATTACCATGACAACTGTAGTATTTAGATTCTGCAATATCAGTGGTATGTTTTATCAATTCTTTCCTTTCTACTTTTGAAGTTCTTTTGTTGTAGTTAACTTTCCACCTACATAGTGTTGTGGCTGATTTTTGTGTTCTTGGGATCAGGACCGGTTTTTTAAAATTTCCTGTCTGCTTTTGGAATTTGGTTCCAGGATGTGGATTTTGTTCCAACCGCATAGACAGAAAAGTGAGTCTTTTCTGGCTCTTTGTACCATTGACTTACGGCAGATCAGAATAAAAAGTGTCATATAACAATCCAATGTTTACGTTGCACCAGAGTGCTTGTTACTTTTTGTTAGGGAAAAGGTTAATCTCCTGCTCAGAGTTCATTCTATACCTGGAGGCAGAAAGGATACAAGCCCATTTTAAACCCTGGAACCATTACTGCAGTTGAGATTTGAGTATTTTTTTCCAAATTCTCTGTGCAAATCTTGTAGTTTTACCAATTGCTATGAAGTGCAGAGTCAGTTGCTGAGGTTGTCTTCATCTCTTGACGTGGAGAGAGTATGTAGATGGATCTTCATATCTATTCAGAAAACTTCAAAATGAATTAGACTGTTCCAGTGGATAAACCAGTTAGGGATGTAAGCGACTACTTGACTAACCGATAAGCATGAGCTTATCAGTTAGCACTATTAATTAATCACATCTCTCCTACTGCGGCTCTGAAATATTAAGAGATGGGAGCCAGTGTGCGAAGACGCCAGCTCAGTCCCTGCTACCATGGGTCATTGGTCAGCACTGGCTCACCTGTCCCTTGTAATGCAGAGCCGCATTGGGGGAGTTTATGTGGGCTGACGAATGATTCTCAGGAGCAGAGAGCAGGCACTGAGCTAGCGTCTTCACGCGCCAGCTGCCCAGTCCTTTGTAATGCAGATCAGCAGCAGGAGAGGTTATGCAGGCTGACAAATGACCCATGGGAGCAGGGATTGAACCAGTGTCTTCGTGCGCCAGCTCACCTGTCCCTTGTAATGCAGAGCAGCAGCGGGGGATGTTATGCTGGGACCCGCAAGCCAGATGAGCCCTGTAATGGCGGTCCTTATCAACTAATCGAGTAGTCGATGAAAAATCTATTGAGTACTCGATTAGGAAAGTAACCGCATTTTCACATCCTTAATACCAGTTTTCTCATGTTCCAGGGTTAGCAGGTATAAGGGCTCATTCTACCATGTCTAACGTTACTTTCGTGGTTGGTGGATGGCTATATGCCATTTCCTTGCCGTAGATTTGTAGAGCAATTGCGTGGATTGCTAATCATCCACAGATACCATTTCCAGAAGAGCACTGTGGCAGTCATTTTTTAAACATTTGAGCTCTTCCAGTTGTGTGTTTGCATAGGGTGTGTGTGTGGGGGGAAGGGGGTATTGCTTTTAATCTCCCACAAGTGACACTAGAGAGAATAGAGGCAATTCTCTAAGTAGAAATCTTGCCTACATGTAACTATATAATATCACTTTTAGATACTGCACTCTCCTCACTATCTCCACTTCTTTGGAAATCTGGTTTCCTTTACTTAGTCAAAGGAATTGAAAAAATCTGTAGCCGTCTCTCTTTTATGAACTCATATTTAAACATAGATACGGCCATCTCCAAATGTTAAAGTATTTGACGCAAAGAATGCATATGTTAATATTGTAGAGTTCTTTCTAGAATTTTACATATGAAGAATTCCAGTAAAACTTACTACCGTAAAATTGAACTAGTGCAACACCCTGTCTCTTATTTATTCTGAACTTTGAAATAATTATTTGCCCTTTTATAAATAGAATGCAGTGTTATGTTTGAATAACTCTCTTCCATTTTCTTAGCTAATAGAGCAGCACAACTGCATTTTAGTAGGTGAATAAATAAGTTACATCCTATTTATGGTTGTTTAGGAAAATATAAAGCAAGTTGTGGAACAGATAGAGGACCACAAAAAACGAATTGAGAAGTTGGAGGAGTATGCCAAGTCATGCACGTATGTTTTATTTTTAAACAAATTAAAATAAATTGCAATTCAGATGCGTTGCATGTTTTCAAAAAATTGTTGAATGCCTGCCTCTCTTAAGGTGTATTTTCAAATCTAAGGGTCATATTTGTTCTGTGATAAATCTTGTTGTAATTTTTCAATAATTTTGGATGTTGAAATAGAAGAGGAGAGCCATCCAAGATGGTGTCTACTATTCTCTTGGATATTACTTAACACGTTTTTGTTTGTTTGCTTATTTTGTGATTGCTAGGCTCCCTCATAAATCTATGAGGTTTATATCTTCATTATGCACTGGATTGTGGTTTTACCACAAGCCTGGAATAAAAGGACAGAATACAGTTTTGTAGTTTTGCCTCTGGAAGCAGAATAGGGGTCAGATTGTGAATGTCAGTTTGTTCCTTGGTCTGTCTTTTATGAATATAGAGTAACTGTACCAGCCCTTTCGTTGGCATGTAATACTTCCCCCTCCACACTGACTCAGATGTGCTGACTTGAATTTGGATGGGTTAAAGATCTGCCATGGAGGGGAAGATACAGTCCAGTGAAGAGATGCTGTGAATCACAATAACAATGAGGAGTCCTGAGGCACCCATAAAGACTAACAAATAAATGTGTCTTTAAGGTGCCATAGGACTCTTGCTTGTTCTTGCTGAAACAGACTAACATGACTACCCCTCTGAAATGTGTGACTCACAATGCACAGATGAACAAAAAATGGATTTTATGCCCTGTGCATGTGTGTAATAAAGGGGGGGCATGATTTTGCCATAGGCTTTTCACTTAATGTGACTTTTCATAGAATCATAGAACACTAGAACTGGAAGCGACATTGAGAGGTCATCGAGTCCAGTCCCCTGCTCTCATGGCAGGACCCAGTATTGTCTAGACCATCCCTGATAGATGTCTATCAAACCTGCTCTTAAATATCTCCAGAGATGGAGATTCCACAACCTCCCTAGACAATTTATTCCAGTGTTTAACCACCCTGACAGTTAGAAAGTTTTTCCTAATGTCCAACTTAAACCTCCCTTGCTGCAGTTTAAGCCCATTGCTTCTTGTCCTATCCTCAGAGGCCAAGGAGAACAATTTTTCTCCCTCCTTCTTGTGATACCCTTTTAGATACTTGAACACTCCTCTCGGTCTTCTCCTTTCCAAACTAAACAAACCCAATTCTTTCAGTCTTCCTTCACAGGTCATGTTCTCTCGACCTTTAATCATTCTTGTTGCTCTTCTCTGGACCAATTTCTTCTCCAATTTCTCCACATCTTTCTTGAAATGTGGTGCCTGGAACTGGACACAATACTCCAATTGAGGCCTAATCAGCGCAGAGTAGAGCAGAAGAATGACTTCTCGTGTCTTGCTCACAACACTCCTGTTAACGAACCCCAGAATCATGTTTGCTTTTTTTGCAACAACGTCACACTGTTGGCTCATATTCAGCTGGTGGTCCACTATCTGCAGACTCTTTCCTAGACAGTTGCTTCCCATTCTGTATGTGTGAAACTGATTGTTCCTTCCTAAGTGGAGTTCTCTGCATTTATCCTTATTAAACTTCATTCTGTTTACCTCAGACCATTTCTCCAGTTTGTCCAGGTCATTTTGAATTATGACCCTATTCTCCAAAGCACTTGCAACCCCACCCAGCTTGGTATCATCTGTAAATGTAATAAGCGTACTCTCTGTGCCAATATCTAAATTGTTGACGAAGATATTGAACAGAACTGGTCCCAAAACAGACCCCTGCAGAACCCCACTTGTTATGCACTTCCAGCATGATTGTGCACCATTAATAACTGCTTTCTGAGAACGGTTATCCAGCCAGTTACGCACCCACTATACAGTAGCCCCATCTAAGTTGTATTTGCCTAGTTTATTTATAAGATCATGTGAGACCGTATCAAATGCCTTACTAAAGTCTAAAATCTTTTTGAAAAACTGTACCTTGTATTGATTCATAGTCATATGTATATCTGTGTATTTTTCTCACATCTTATGTTATTTTTAATTAAAGTGAATTGTTAGCAGAGAAAAAACAACAAGAGAAAGTCCTAACTGATGAATTGGAGCATTCAAGGGTACGGATAGCTCAAGTAAATGAAGAACTAAACAAAATAGTTGGTGAGCTGCAGAATGCTAGAATTGACTATCATGAAGGAAGACGACAGCAAATGAGAGCAGAGATGCTGGAGAGTCTCAAAAGACTTTATCCTGATTCTGTGGTAATTGGATGGATTTATTTACATTTTATAGTCAGAATTAGATTTGAGATTTGCATGTGGAGTTTTGATATACATATGGCAGCATGGGTCTTTCTCTGGCCATATTGAATATATTTTAACTTTGAATCTGTGTTCCAGGGATGCTTGTGAATGGAAATGCAAATTTTGCATTTTAAAAATTCTAGTAAATTTATTAAATACAGTTTTTCTGAATTTCAGGAATTGGTTGAACAGATACCTACATTCTTACTTGAAACTTTAAATGTGAACAGTATTAAACTTTTTTCGTGCCATCGATAAACATGCTATTCATTCATTATTTTATTTTTACAAATTTCACATGGGAGAAGCAGTGCATCAAAAATAGAAATTCTGCAATGAAAATTAATTCCACATACAATATTTTTTAATTTTTGCAAAATGCTGCATATTTTATTTGTCAAAATAACACAGTATAATCATACCAGTTTCAATTAATTTGGTCATTTACTTCAAAATACCTGATCAGTAAGTATGTCTATAACAATGCAGATAATATAAGATTCAGAAAATGTTTTTTAATAAGATTCCTTAGTAGGCATGTTAATACAGAGCTCTGAGTAATAATTACTTTAAACTGAAACATGGAACAAATCCCCCCCCCCCCCCCCCAAAAAAAAAAAAAAAAAGAAAAAAGCATTGCAAAGACTAGCAGAAGACAGGGGTAATGGAAAAGCTGAGGGAAAGGGAAATAATTGTTGAGAGAGAACCTGCATGTGAACTTGGAGGATTGCTAGGTATGGATGGAAAAGTATGGATTTTTGGGGGTGTGTGTGAAGCAACTATTAGGGAGCTTCCCCAGTGCAAACTCTGGTTGACCCCTGGCCTCTCCCATTCAGTCAGTCACATGTATCCCTCTGCTCCCACTTCCCCCATCCCTATGTGTCTCTGTGCCCCAATCAGCTACCCCAGTTCGTGTGGTCCTGCCCCTCTCCCCACACTCCCCCCACTGGTGGCCATACGGCAGTCCTTCCCTGAGAACTTGTCAGACTCCCTCTCCGCCCCCAGCACCTAAATATATCTCCCCATAGCTCCTGTTTCCTGACCTGACTTTATAGATGCTTTGAAGAAAGCTCTGCAGCTGTGATAGGAAACAAAGAATAGTGAGTGGGCCTCCATCATCTCAGTGGTCTGCAGCAATCCACAGCCGACCGGGGTTCCACCTGTGGCGCAGCAGCACCCATGTCTGCTCCCCTCCTCCATGGGGCACTGGGGCCCTGCACTTCCTAAGCCTCCCCCTGGCTCCCAGTACTTTCATAGCACCATGAAATGCCTCCTTCATGCTCCATCTCCACTCCTCTCCCTCCCTCCCAGAGCTTGAATTGCTTGAACCAGCGAATAACTGGTTTGTTGTAGGGATGTTAAAATTAGATTAATCAACTAATTGAATAGTTGAAAGAATTTCCATTGACTACTTGATTAGTCGATAAGGGCGCTTCCTCTTTCAAATGTAGCAAGAGCCCGCCTGGCATTTGGCCCTTGAAATGTACAAGAGCCACAACAGGGGCTCCTGTGCATTTCAAAGATTGAAACACCACATGGAGCTGGCACTGGGCTCCATGCTGTGTGTCTGCTTTGAAACTACATGAGCCCCAGTGGGGACTCTTGTACATTTCAAAGGTGGAACGCCACTGCTGCGCCCCTATCTCCTCACACAGAGCTGGAGCTAAGGGGAACCGGCTTTTAAGCTGGCTCCCTCCAGGGCCTCCACCACTCCCCTCCCACCCCTCTCCCACTGCCTCTTTCTGATAGAGCAGGCTTGGGCAAAATATGGCGTGCGGGCTGAATGCAGCCTGCCAAGCCACCGGATCCGTCCCACGGAGGCAGCGGGGAGCCCCAGGCAGGCTCCCCTACTTGCCCTGCGCACCCTGCAGAAATGCAGCTGCAGGGCTCCATTTCTGTTTTAAAACTGGAGGGGAGGGGGGAAGTTTTAGGAGCCGCCTCACTGCTAGCACATTCCCATTGGCCAGTTTCTGGCAGAAACCAGCCAATGCAAGCAGCTTGTTCGAATAACAGGTAGCCAAGAAGAACCATGCCCCCTCTCTTCTGCTCAGTTATTCATGAAGCATGTGGCCAGGCAAGCAAGGAAGCAGGCTGGCTGGGAAACATTTTAAGCTCTGTAGGCAGGCAAGTTTGGCAGCTGGCAAGTAAGTCGCTTGGCCACAGCTTGCTTCCGGCACCCCTGCCCTTTCCTGCCCCAACTCTCTGCTCCCGCACTCAACATACTCAAACCCTCTATTCCCCTCTTACACCCATACGTCCTCCCAGATTGGCACCCCAATTTCCTGCCCCAGATTACAATCCCCTCCTACCCTAGGCGACATCTCAAACCCCTGTCCTAGGTCACAACCACCTGCTTCATCCCAACTCCATCCCAGACTCTAGTCTCCCTTCTGCACCCCAATACCTTACTCAAGCTCCCTTCTGCACCCAACCTCCATCCCAGACCTTGCATTTCCTCCATTAATATCATGGAAGAGTGCAGCCCTCAACCCCACTTTTCAAAACCTTGGAGTGGCCCCCTATCAAAAATTATTGCCCACCCCTGTGATAGGCAGCAAGGGGGACCGGAAGTGACTATCCTATAAGCTTTTGCTTATCGGATGGTAGACTTGTCGATTAGTTGCTTATATTCCTAGTTTGCGGCATTCCAACCCCAGTGCACGAGATGTGCATGGGGAGGAGGGCAGACAGGTCTGCGGACTGCAGGTGTAGTCCCAGTGGACTGCTTGTGGATCCATTGCCCACCACTATTCTAGACTCTTTCATCTGGCTGGGAGCTACTGCTGTGTTCCGTCACCTCAGTGCCCTCTGGTGGCCAACAGGCAGAGCTGCAGCAATTTTTCAGATTTTTTTTTCTGGGCAAAAAATTAAACACACACAGCTCACTAATTATGCACACATGCGATGACACAGAATTCTCCAAAGAGTAAACATAAAAATTAGAATGAGTAAAGTTAGAATGGCATTGTAGTGTTCCTGCAAAAAGGCTTTTTTTTAACTGCAGGCCAGTCAGGGGGAGGGTTCAGATGGTATCTCGTAGAAGGCGCAGGGTCATCGGTGGGTCAGGCACAGGGCCACATGGTGACAGAGAAAAGGTGCAGGACCACACAGAAAAGGTCTTTGCTCACATTCTGTTTGATGGGAAGAAGACATTCCTTAACAAACTGATTTAGTAAACTGATGTGATACCCTGTGGACATTCTTAAAATTGCTGATTTGATAATTAATTTGAATGGATGAGCTAGTTCTAAGACTATTTTAAGAATACCCACTGGTTTGTACCAATTTAATAAAATCAGTTTAAGCTGATTTAACTAAGCTGAAGCTAGGTGCTATTTTTATATGTGAACAAGGCTTTATGGCGTTAACTGCATGAGGTTAAACTTTTGAAGGCTTTTCAAAACCAGAAGTGCTAGAGACTTGTGTGGCTGGTGCTCTCCATATGTGGCAAAACGATCTTTTATTTCAGGGGTGGGGAACCTCAGGCCTGTGGGCTGGATGTGGTCCCCAGCTTGCCTGGATTCGGCCCCTGAGGTTCAGGGCTCCCCCAGAATTGGGAAGTCCATGATGGTGCTCCAGTCCCCCCACTGCCCACCAAGGGGCTGGAGCACCCAAATCTACCAGCCTGGGCCCACCTAGGCTCTGATGTGCAAGGGGAATGTGGAGAGTGTCTCTCCTCCTCATTGGGGGCCACAACAATGAGAGTTTGGGGGTTTTTTTGTTTGTTTGCTTCTCACTTGTGTGCGAGCCCCCAACAGATTTTTATGTGGGTCAGTGGCCCTCGACCCAAAAAAGGTTCTCCACCCCTGTTTTATTTCACTAATAGGGATGTGAACAGATAGTCAAGTATACAATTAACTGATAAGCCTAGGCTTATTGGTTAATCTTTTTGACCACTCACGTTTCCCACCTTCCCTTGCTGTCTCTGTATCAGAGGCAGCAAGGGGGGAAGCAGGAACCGGTGCTGAGGGGAGCTGGCTTAAGTGGTTCCCCCTAGCAGGGGCTCCACGGTGCATCCTTTCCTCCCCTGCCTCTTTCAGTGCTGCAGCGCAGGGGGCAGGGTAGGTCTGTTCACAGGACGGGGGGATCCCAGCTTCCCGCAGACAGGGGCTGTTTTACATCCCATGGAGCAGTCTCTGTTGGTAGTAAGCCTGGGCCTGCTGTGGGCAGAGGCTGCTTCATGGCAGCAGCCTCTGTCTGTGGGTGATCCCAGCTGTCTGCAGCGAGCCTGGGCCCAGTGTGGGCAGAGACTACTTTCCAGCAGCAGCCCCTGTCTGCGGGGAACCCCAGCTCCCCATGGAACATCCTCTGTCTGTGGAGACCTGGGACCCCGTGGAGACAGGGGCTACTGCCACCCTGCGCTGCTGCCCCTGTGTCAGAGGCAGCAACATGGAGTTTGCAGGCAGCTGGTCTGCACAGAGAGCTAGTTGTAAAACTGGCTCCCCTTGTGGACTGGCACCTGCCTGGCACTCCGCACTGCTGTATCTGATACTATAGAATAGTCAAGTAACCAATAGGAATTACTGTGATTATTTGAATATTCAGTTAACCAATATCTACCATCCCTATTCATTATACGTGCTATCCAATAAAAATAAAAGGTTACTGACTTGTGTGATGAAGATGAAAATATTGCAGCAGATAATGGCAGGAATGCAATTGGCTGCAGTTCCTACACTATTGCTTTTCCAGTTACTGAATTTGCTTAGTCGGGTCCTTCTTTAGAGTAATATATTTTATGCAGTTTTCAATATACTGTATATATTTTGCAATGGAGAGATCCTTTCTAAAGAAGCCACATTAAGCTACTGGTATTCATTGTAGGGTGTTATCAGTTAACGGTTTAAACAGTCATACTTTTACATCCCTAGTTCATTGTTCTCATTGAGCTTGTCATACTTTGAAATTGCATGCTAAAGAATTTTGAGGTTAATAAAGTCCCTGTTTAGAAGGGAGTAATTGTAATCCTAGACTAGCAAGAATTTTGGATCTCTTAGAATTTCTGTGGTAATCTCTCTCATTTGGACTTAAAACTTGACTTCAGCTTGTAGTTCTATTTATAATTTTAACAGACTGTGTATCAGTTATGAGAAGAATGAAACTGGTCGATCTGTAACTTTATAAAAATGATTTTTGTCTTATGGTGAAGAACAGTTTTGTTAAATATCAGATATAAACTAAGGGTTATTTCTTAATTTTATTTTAAGTTTGGAAGACTGCTTGACTTGTGTCATCCTATCCATAAAAAATATCAGTTGGCGGTTACCAAAGTCTTTGGCAAGTACATGAGTGCTATTGTTGTGGCTACTGAAAAGATAGCAAGGGATTGTATTCGGTTCCTAAAGGAGGAAAGAGCTGAGCCTGAAACATTTCTTGCATTGGATTACCTTGATGTAAGTGTTTAATCTTTTAATCAGCAAATTAGTTCAGTTTTAAGATACATAAAATGTAAGTGTTCAAGTATAACAATGCTATTGTAGAGACATTGTATGCTTCAGAGGGTTCCTTCTATAAAAACTCAGATCCTTTCCCTTTCTGTACTATGTACTTAAGATGCTTTATTGTAATTTTATCCTTTGGTTGTTCCTCCCCATGTAACTGATTTCCATGTCTTCAGTATATATTACATCATGGTTTTTGTAAATTGGTTCCTTTAGCCATATAATAAAACAGATCTGTCCCTAACCTTTTAGCATTTTAGGGTTCGTCTACACACCAGGGCTAAAGTTGAATTAAGCTATGCAACTTCAGTTACTCCAGTTGCGTAGTTTAAGTAGAAATGGCTTACTTCGCCTTTTGGTACTGTTGATACAGCAGGAAATTGAAGGAAGAACACTCTTCCTTGACTTCCCTTACTTCTCATGAAATAAGGGTTACCATGAGTTGGAGTAGGAAGTCCTCTAGCTCGACATTATTTCGACATAAAGGCTTGTAGATTAGACGCTCACTGTGTTATTATGAAATAACTCTGCTGTGTAGATGTACCCTTAGAGAAAACTTATTATAGAGGCCTGCAATTCAGCCTTGTGTCCCAGTTTAGTATTCTTTCAATATGAAATTTTGTTTGTATTTAGGAATGTGAAGGACTAGTTGCTTCCCCCTTCCCCTTTGCTGCCTTTATCAGAAAGAGACAGTAAGCAGGGGGAGGAAGAGGGAGTGGCAGCTCTGCTTGAAACTTAGGACCAGACCCTGGGCTCCATGCAGTGCTGCTGCTTTGAAACACCATGAGCAGCCCGGAGCCAGCTGGGGTGTCCCCAGGGTGCATACAGCGTTTCAAAGTGGCAGCACTGAGTGGCACCCGGGATCAGCTGGGGAGTCCCCCAGTGACCCCAGGCTCTGTGCAGTGCTGCCACTTTGAAACACTGCAGAGAGCCTGGCGTCAGGCTTCTCACGGCGTTTCAAAGCAGTGCTGTGGGGAGCCCGAGATCAGCCCGAGATGAGCTTAAAAATAAGCCACTCTTTTAATCAGGGTTTTGTGCCCCCTGCAGTTTCTAGTTTCACAGATAATATCTCTTAACTATTAAAAAAGAATTCTGGTCATAATCAGGTAACAGGCAAGTGCTCTCCAAAATTATTCAAAAACCTTTTATATGGTCAAAGAAATCTCCTGACTCTTTGAGTGATATACCCAGTATGGATTTTATGGGGGTAGAGGGCTGCTCTAGCCCCACGGGAGCTGGGAGTAAAAGTTGGGCACCCTGCACATGGATAGGCTGGGAGCAGGAATTGATGCCACCAACCCCACACACACACTTGGGGCTGCTGGCTCCTCCTGCTGCCATCCTCCCTGCCCCCAGGTGAAGGAGTGAGGGGAAGTAGCAGGATCCCACTTAATAGGTTAAACCTAAGGTTTAACCAGTTTCCTGATAAACTGGGATTTTACATCCCTAGTGCCCAGATGAACTTTTCTGTGAACTCTGTTAAAATGTAACATTGACAACTTCAAAGGCTGGTCTTTGTCTCAGCTGGCAAGAAAAAAGGATAGTGGCTCCCTTGAGGATTTTATACTTGGGTATTGGGGGGAGATGAATAGGGGCATCGTCTGAGCAGCTGTGTGGGCTGGTGGAGATTAGGTAAGCCATTAGCTCTTGTGCATTTACCAAAGTGCTTAAATTCCCTGTTCCTCCAGCCTGAGTCTCTTGTCACATTGGCTGTGTCTACATTGGCACCCTTTTTCGAAAAAAGGGATGCTAATGAGACCAGTCGCAATTGCAAATCCGCGGGGGATTTAAATATCCCCCGCGGTATTTGCATTTACATGGCTGCCGCTTTTTTCCAGCTCGGGGCTTTGCCGGCAAAAAGCGCCAGTCTAGACGGGGATCTTGCGGAAAATAAACCCTTTTCCGCAAGATCTCTTATGCCTACTTGCAAGCGTCTAGACTGGCGCTTTTTGCCGGCAAAGCCCCGAGCCGGAAAAAAGCGGCAGCCATGTAAATGCAAATACCGCGGGGGATATTTAAATCCCCCGCGGATTTGCAATTGCGACTGGTCTCATTAGCATCCCTTTTTCGAAAAAGGGTGCCAATGTAGACACAGCCATTAGGATTAGTATCTCCTATCCTGGGGATTAGCGTAGGACTTTTTTTGTCTGCTATGGGCATTACATTAGTTACCTTGCCACAGCAGCTCAGGGACCTGATTGGGGTCGTGCATGAAATAAGATTCAAGGTACTGGCCTTTTAAGATGTAGAAGCTCTCCAGCACAGGTGCTTTTCCCACAGGCAGTATATTTCCTAAATTCTAAAATTGTAAGTGGACTTAAAGGAAGGTGTCACTTAAGGAGGGAAATGGCATTCCTAATGCCTGGTATAGTAAGCAGAATAACCCTATCCCAAACTCCTTAATACCTATATGAGGGGAGGGCAGGGTGGCATAGGGATGTAAAATCCCGTTTAATTGGTTAACCAGTTTAACAAGATGTTTAACTGGTTAACCAACTCAAGTCAGGGCTGGTGGTGCTGGAGCAGTTCCCTCCTCCCCACCCACTGGGGCCAGGCTGGAGTAGCCAAATGGCACTGATTAACCGGAACCAGTAAGCATCACTTGTTAAGGGTGATGCTTACCAGTTAACTGGTTAACATTTGACATCCCTAGTGAGTCCCAGCAGTGTTCTGGGGACCAGCTGTGGGAGGACCTGGGGACTGACAATCACTCTCCACTATGTGGAAATGATAAAGGGAAAGGAATCATGACCAGGAGTCATTACTTGATAGTTCCCAGATGAGCTAAATTAATAAAGCTGGAGTCTAATTAAACCACATCCCCTGGGTCTAGATGTGGCTTCCCGTATGTCCAGGACAATGATGTCTCTTCCATGGAGACGTTAAAGGATCTTTGTTGCAGGAAATTCCAGTGTGACTTCAACAAAATAAGTGGTGAATTAGTCATTAAAGTAAATCCTGGCTCTGCAGCCATGAGAGAATCACTTAGCAGTGGAACCAATATGATTCCTTTTTCATAAGAGAGGGTGATAGGCTGCATAAGAGGATGCGCACCATGATGATGTTTTGTGGCAAAAACTGGAGCTTTGTTAAACATATCCTTCTACTCTAAGAAGAAATTGTATTGCAAGAAGGGGTATTGCAGCCTTCAGGTTTCTCAGTAGTATTACAGTCTAGTTTGGGGTAGGGATGTAAACTCCCATTTAATTGGTTAACCAAGTAAAAGGGAGGGCATGAGGGGAAATTGCTGCAGCCTGGCTGAAGCATTCCCCCTTTGCCAACTAGAACACTGGAGAAGTCCCTACCTGCAGTGAGCCTGGGCCCACTGATGGGGATGGGGTTGTTCCAGCCTAGCTGGAGCAGCCCTTGTCCATAGTGGTCCCCCGGCAGGGCTGGAGCAGCCCCCTACCCATAGCAGATGGGGAGGTGCTCCAGCCCCTATGAGTTAACTTTAACCAGTAAGCCTCGCCCTTAATGGGCAAGGCTTACTGGTTAACCCATTACGCATTCATATCCCTAGTTGGGGAGGGTTAATATCTGTGGCAGCTCTGGTTGCTCAGTATATCTGAAAATCATACCATACTTATTTAGACATCTGTGTGTGATGCCCAAGTTTAGGCACCCAAGTTTGTGTGTTGATTCTTACATGAGATAACGCTAGTGACTCTGTGTGAGTTAAATTGTTTCAATCAATAATTGGGTTTAATTGAAGTAAAAACCACTAAGAGAACTATGACAGAATAGTTCCCATATTAAATTGAAAATCTGTTATTTTCTCTTTTTGCCAATTTGATATAAGCAATCACTCTTATAGGCACTGATTCAGGAAAACACTTAAAGGGTTTTGCTCAGTAGAATGGATTTAAAAACATGCTTATGTATATTATGAATGCTTGTTTATGGATGATTTTTTTAATTGAAGTCCTAATGTTTTTATGTAAATGCTAGCAGCTTTGTGGGTAGATTTTTAATGTTACTTCAATGCATGCTTTGTCCAGTTTTTGTTTACTTTAACAAATGTTATAATTTTTGTCTTGTGAAAAGGCATAGATATGACAAAAATATGGAAAATAGCTGTTGGTTTTTCTTCAAGTAATATATTGTCCTGCTAATGTACTTGTATCACATGATTGCAACCTGTTCTCCAGCGGATTGTTTTTGCTTTTTAGATTAAGCCTATCAATGAAAAATTAAGAGAAGTAAAAGGATCTAAAATGATGATTGATGTTGTACAGACTTCATTTACACCACTAAAAAAAGTGATTCAGTTTGTATGTGGTAATGGTCTGGTCTGTGAAACTGTTAAAGAAGCAAGACAGATAGCATTTGATGGACCAGTGAGATTGAAAGTAAGAAACTGAATTTTGTTTCATGTTGGTTTTTTTTTCATCAGGTGGATTGCAAATAATATGTTTAATACAGGAATAATTCCTAAACAAAAAAAAATCTTTGTTAAAGTAGCTTTGAGTTGAAAAATTAAGATTTGAAAGTATGTTTCACTTGGCATACAGCTGACAACCTGAAATAAGTACATGGGTTTTTTTACTAAAATGTTACACTTTTTAAAGACCCAAATTTTAAAGTATCTGGAATTGAACAGCTAAGGATCCAACTTAGTATGGAAATTGCTTATATTTATATACATGCACTTGTTTGGTCAGATCTTCGTCCACTAGCTGCTAAAGTATTTCAGATGTGCAACTCCTAGCCCACCTTACTAGGTCATTAAAGAATTAAAATATCTTTAAATTCCAGACAGTCTCTCTTGATGGAACTTTATTTTTGAAATCTGGAGTGATCTCTGGCGGGTCAAGTGATTTGAAATTTAAAGCTAGATACTGGGATGAAAAAGAGATGAAAGAAATGAAGGAGAGAAGGGATAGGTTGGTTAATGAACTAAAGGTAAGTCCATTAAATAAGTAATTATATTTTGACAACAAAGGCATAATGGAATCAAAGTCATGAATGGAAGTTAGTTTATTTCATTCCTGATTTTTTTTTTTTTTAATTTTTAATTCAGGCTGCAGGTGATGGAATTATTGGTGGCTTTTTGGTCTGAGGTACTGGAACAAAGGTATTAGGCAGGCAAGGGGACTGCAGTGAGATTGCATATAGCTGGGACATTCATTTATCTGTAACCTACATTAACAGTATGAAAGCTTCAGAGGGGTTGCTGAGTTAGTATATAACTGAAAATAAAATTAAACAAATAGTTGAGCAGCACCTTAAAAACTAACAAAATTGTTTCCCTGTCTAGTAGGTAGTTCATGTATTTCTGGAGAGATGGGACCAAGCTACTACTATGTTAGCATGGGTTACATAGATGGAGAACTTCCTGTTAAAAGATAGATTAACCATACAAAGTGTGGTAGTGTACTAAGAGTAATTTGTGTCTTTTATCAGAGAAGCTGTTTGAGGCATTGCTATAGTGACTAATGAGAATACAATTACTAGCATGAAAACAAAGAAAAATCTTTCATGTCTTGTGACTGTAAAACTTAGTTTCATATCTTCGCTATAGAGGATGTACCAGAGCAGTAATTTATCAATGTATACCTTTTTACAGTAGAAAGTGAACTAGTGTTCAAAAAGCATTTTCAGACACACCCCACATCATCAAAATTTGGTTGTGGTCAGCAGGCCCATGTAAATGGGGTTAAACTATGCTTTTAATTATACTCCCTGTTAAATGGATGTCAGATTACAATCTTGAAGATTTTTCTGGCCTGTGAATATAGCAATTTACTTCTGAATAAAAAGTTGACTTTTTTGTTTTTAAAACTTACTTTTTATGCATATTTATTCATACAGTTTTTGAAATCTGTTATAGGAATTAATGAAGGTCAACCGTAAGGAGACTGACTTGAAACAGTTGCAGGCGCAGTGCCAGGGAACTCAGACCCGGCTCAAATACTCGCAGAGTGAATTAGAGAGTATTAAAAAGAAACACCTTGCTAATTTCTATAAGGTAGAAGAAAACAACATTGGTGATCTTAGGTTATAATCTTAATGCTTCATAAATTTTGTAACTAATATCACTGCAACATCCACAAGCTTAGTAGATATTATATTAATTTTCTTTATGTAGTTATTAGAGTTATATTTAGCGAATGGTGGTTATGCTTAGAAAATTAATAAAATTAGAAAAGGTTAAATACTAAATTTAAAGCAATGAGGCTTTCCTTTAGATGTTACTATTGTTGTTTTTGTAATTCCTTGAAACTCAGCTAAACTTGATCTATAGTACTGTAGACCCCCCAAAAAGACACGTCTCAATAAGTCTGAACTGGCTTTTTAATTTGTAATATGTAATTTGCTTTCTATTTTATACAGTTGTAGCCTTTACATTTAAATCAGCATTAGCAATTTCAGAAAATAAGTTGTAATTTTTTACCACAAGATAAATAACTATAGTGTCAGAATCATCTATTAATATTTAGAATATCATTCATTCTGCATGAAGAAACAGATAAAAATATTTCTTGCTCTTTGTATTTAGGAAAAATCTAAGCTGGAAAGTGAATTAGTTAATATTAAATCACAACATGCTATGCTGAATAAAGGACTTTTACAAAGAGCAGAGAAAATTGAAGAATTTCAAAAGAAAATGAATGAGGTAACATTTTCTACAACGTTCACATCAATTTACAGCAACTTTTCTGTTGAGTTTAGTGTGAATTTATGCACTTATTAAATCTTTAACTAATCTAAATAGTAACTACAGTCTAGGTGAAACATGCAGTTTCGTCTCATACGAATCTACCAGTGAGATGATGCTAAGAATAAAAACATTATAATGTGAGTGCTTAATATCCAAAATTTAGCAATTAGTAATTTTAAAATACTGAATCATTTTTATTGAAACCAGAATTTTGTGCTTTCTAAGTCATATAGAACAAAATAAAACTAATTTGTAGTTTCAAATTTCAAGTAGTCTTTTCAGTTATATAAACTCTACAGATTCTTTTGGAATAAAGGAATTTTTTTCTCTGTTCAAGTAACTTGAAAAATATGTTGAAGCATTTTTGCTGAGACTCAACTATTTTAGACTTTAAAATTAAAAATATGGGTTTTTTTCATCTTTTACTACCTATAAAAAAGGTTTCTTAGGGTACGTCTACACTGCACGGCTATTTTGAGATACTAAATGTATCCCAAAATAGCTACCCCCATCTACACAAGCTGCTTGTAATTTTGAAATATTTTTCAAAATAGTGGGGGTGCTATTTCACCATCCAGGTAAACCTCATTGCATGAGGGATAAGGGATGGCTCAAAATAGCATGTTGTTTTGAAATTTGGCACTGTGTAGCTGCACCAAATTTCAAAATAAGCTATTTCTAAATAGTTTTGGAATAAGAGAGGCAATTTAGTGCAAATTGTGTATCTTATTTCGATTCAGAGTGCTGTATAGACACACCCATCATTACCATGAGTCAACTATACAGAGTTATATAGTTGAAATACAGTTCTCACTAAAAGAAAATTTTCTAAGTATGTTTCATAATTTCCTGTGTAAATAATTGTACTTGCTTGTATAGCAAAAGAAAATATAGACTAAGAATTTCTAAGAATAGTGTATCTGAATTGATGTTTTAAATAAGCCTGGATATTGACATTTATAAATGACAGTTTTTTTACATTATATTTAACTTACGGCTGTTTGTAAGAACTTTTATGTTTTTTTACAGAGCTCCATCTTAGCTTGTGCTGCATGTTTTTTTAGAATTTGTTCCTCTGATAAGTGCAAAATAGAGTAACTTACAGTGTTTGTATGTGTCCCAATATCCCTTGAAACTTGTAAGCATAATTTTCCAAATGTAAAACTCATTTATCTGTTTATTAATTTTAGGCCATATGTGTTGGTTGTAGATATCCATTTTCTAGTCTGTGGAAACATTTGCTCTTTTCTTTATCCGTACAGAATAACCTGTGGTGTGATTCCTCTGAATAAATATAGAGAAGGGAGTAGGATTTCTAACAGGGAATAAGCACTCTCTTCTGTGGTACAGAACTTACATTTGCAGAAATGTAACTTAGTGGCAAGAAAAGTACTGTAGCATCAGCAGCTGTACATACCCTATATAGCCTTCTCCTTCCCAATAGAGAATGGGAGCCATAGGTAGGAGTAGGAGGTTTAATGTTCCGGTCTGATACCTTGAATTGTCTCTGGTGTAACACTGCTCCTGCTCTGGCATAGAGTGGAGACTCATCTCCTTACCCTGGCTAGAGGAGACTCGTCTCCTTGTCCTGTGAAGGTGACCTGCGCTGTGTTTGGTTAGTTGGACTTCATGTCCACTTTGAAAAATTCTAATGTAATTGAATTCTCAGCAGCTTTAAAATACATTGAAATATACTTATATAATTTCTTTAAAATCTTGCCCCCAAAATAAACCTTTTATGTCATGATGCTTCTCTTACATGAATTTTAAAAAGTTTCAATTATGTTTTTTTGGTTGTTCGTTTAAAGATTGAAGATGCTGTATTCCAGGATTTCTGTGAAGAGATGGGGGTAGAGAACATTCATGTATTTGAGCAAGAACGTGTGAAACAGCAGGAGGAAACTGATAGGAAAAGGTAGTGTTCAAATAAATGAAAACTGCTTTAGGCATGAGTGTGGCCAAGTTCCTGCAGTCCCATAAAGTTTGTTTACAGTCATCAGTTCTGGCTCTTAGTGTTCTGTGCTGTTCGTAATGCTGCTAGAGACAATATTGACCTCTCATGGTTTGGCATATTCTCTGGTTTGGCACCTGTCATGTCCTGAGGGTGCCAGACTAGAGAGGTTCAACCTGTAATTGCATAGTTATCGTAGGAAGGTTTGCAAAAGCCTGAGAGATTTACTGTAGTATGTTATGTATTATCTCCATCTTTATCACATCTTATATAGAAATCCTAACAATATGGAAATATGTTTATTACTGGGAGTCAGGCTAAGTATATTGTCTGAGGCTACTACAGCAACTGCAATGTTAGTCCACAGTGGCATTTCACAAGAAATTGATTAGATGAGACTATACTTTTGTCATTATTGCAATACTCTGTGTGTGTGTGTGTGTGTGTGTGTGTGTGTGTGTGTGTGTGTGTCTATACAAGAAAGAATAATATTGTAAATATTATCCAGAGAAAAAGCTTTATCATTGAATTTCTGAAAATATTAATGCTATTAACCCAGGTGTAGTGGATTAGTGACTCTCTCTCCCCTCTGGCTCAGTGGGAGGCCATTTCTTCTCAGTATACAAGGTCACACGTTTCAAAGGAGAGCCAAATGTATGGATGTAGTAGGTCTATATGGGAAGCACCTGTTGAGGAAATTAGAACCTCATACTAGAGATTTTCAGATTGGTAATGTCAAGAATAGGGTTTTCACTCATGTACTTAACTGACAAAGGACAAGTTTCTTTCTCAAACAGGAGAGTCAGAGTCCTGTTGGAGGATTGGATAGGAAGTCTTCCCCTCATCTATTTACATACTTTAGAAATGCGCATCTTTCTGTCCTTCCGTCAGTCAGTCCGTTTGTTCAAGAGCTCCTCTTAAACAGTATTAGCTAGGGCTAACCAATTTGGCATGCAGCTTCCTCTTCTCCTAACTTAAAGCAAGGTCAGTGTTTGGCTGTAGTGGGAAAAAGTCATCTGCCTGGAATGGGACTATTTTCCATAACATGGAAAGGGAGGGGGTTGCCCGGAGAAGAGCGAGATTCAGAGTTACCACAGGGGGCAGCTGCACCACGAAGAGAGTTGCCAGCTGGGGTTGGGGCTCCACATGGCTGGCAACTGGACTGGGTAAGTGCCCCCCTGCCTCAAACCCCTCCCCTCAGCCAAAGTGGGAGGGGGTTGAAAGCCCCCATCGCCCTGAGCCAGGGACAGAGAAGAGGGAGATAGCCCCCGTCCCTGAGCTCCCCCTTCTTCCAACCCTCACTTTTTACTCCTTACCCTGATTACTGCATCCCCCATGCCTCCAGCCTCCTGCCCTGAAGGATCCGGGCAATGCCAAGTATGTCTTATAGTAATTTTATAGAACACCACCTCAAAATAAGGATTACTGTTCATTTTTGTATCGTCTCATCAGCCTAGCAGCGATTCAGGACTTCAGAATTTTTAACACCAAATGATCTTTGCCTATATTTAGGGTAGCCAGATGACCATTCCTTGATGGGAACACCTGGTCAAAATGGGACCTTGGCGGTTCTGATCAGCATTGCTGATCAGATAGTTTAAAAATCTGGTTGGCATGAGGCTGGCATGCACTCTACCCAGCTCTGGGCAGCTCCCAGAAAGCAGCCGAGAAGTGTCCCTAGCTTCTAGGTGTAGGGGGAGCCACAGAGGCTCTACATGCTGCCCTGGCCCCAAGCACCAGCTTTGCAGCTCTTGTTTGGCTGGGAAATACACGCAGAGCTGCCTGGCCTTGCCTTTCCCGAGGAGTGACATGCCAGCCACTTTCTGGGAGCTGTTTGAGGTAAGTGCTGCCAACCCCCCAACACCTTGCTTCAGGCCAGTGATAAGAGCGAGTGAGTTTACAGGGAGTGAGAGACTGAGGAAGGAGAGATGGAGTGATTGAGATCAGAGCCTTAGAGAAGGGGTTTGGGCCTCAGGGAAAGAGTGTTAGAAAGTTGGCATCCATACACAGAGTCCAGTTCCTTTTCTTCACCCAGATCTATTGAGTTGGACACTAGGATATGTTGTCATCTAGAAACTTACTAGATGGAGTTTCCCAGCGTTGCTCGATCCCGCTCCCCGCTGGCCGAATTGCCCCCTCCCCGCTCGCCAGCCCTGCTTCCTGGTGGCTGGTTCTCCTCCTCCCGATCTCCCCAGGCCAGCCCCACTGCCCCTGCGCACACCCCAGCTGTACTTCCTGCTGGCTGCCCCTCCCGATCTCCCTCGGCCATCCCCGCTGACCCCCGACCCCCGCTCTGCTTCCCGCTGGCTGCCCCCTCCCGATCTTCCCCAGCCAGCACCGCTGCCTCAGCCCCCGCCCCAGCTCTGCCGGCTGCTCCTCCCGATCTTCCCCAACCCTCCACCACCACCAGCCCTGCTTCCCGGCCCCCTTCCTCCCAGCCAGCACTCCCCCCCCCATCCCCATCAAGTGTGGCCGTGTTTTGTTTTTTTGGTTTTTACTACCTGGTAACCGTAGGTGCGGGGGGCAGGGCAGATGCCCGAGCCGTTGTGCACGTGGGGGTGGAGTGAGTCCCGGATGGTGCTTTGGGGCGGCGGGCACGTGACCTAGGGTGGGCGGGGCTACCCCTGCTGTGCAGCGTGGCAGGTTATTTTTTATTTTTACAGGTTGAGATAGGGCCCGATCGGATCCAAAAGTACCTTAAAACCTTCTCCTGGAGGAAAGGTTATCCCATGGAAAGTGTCCAAGTTATTACATAACATAACATAAGAATGGCCGTACTGGGTCAGACCAAAGGTCCATCTAGCCCAGTAGCCTGTCTGCCGACAGTGGCCAGCACCAGGTGCCCCAAAGAGGGTGGACCGAAGACAATGATCAAGCGATTTGTCTCCTGCCATCCCTCTCCAGCCTCTGACAAACAGAGGCCAGGGACACCATTTCTATCCCCTGGCTAATAGCCTTTTATGGACCTAACCTCCATGAAATTATCTAGCTTTTCTTTAAACTCTGTTATAGTCCTAGCCTTCACAGCCTCCTCTGGCAAGGAGTTCCAGGTTCTTCACATGCTGTGTGAAGAAGAACTTTCTTTTCTTCTTCGAGTGGTCCCCGTGGGTGCTCCACTCTAGGTGTCGGGCTTGTCCCGGCGCCACTGATCGGAGGCTTTTCGTAGCTGTAGTCGGCTGGACCGTGCATGTGCAGCAGCCGCCGTGCGCCATTCGCGCAGTTTCTCCCGTCGCGCGGTCCGGCCCCTCCGCCAGTTCTTTCAACCGTCCTAGGTTGCTGACAGAGCTCCGTTGTCTCTCCTCAGAGGCAGCTCCTTTCAATTGAAAAGTTCAAATTTTCATTAGTTGTCTTCAGGTTATTGTTAGTTAAAACAAACAAACAAACAAAAGTTAGCGTTAGATGTAGTTAGTCAGTGTTACTGTTATTGTTGCTAAGTTCTAGTTTATTATTACTATTTTAATCCGGTTGAATCAAAATGCCTGGTTCACCGGGGTTTAAGAAATGTTCCCAGTGTAAAGACCCCATGCCAGCGTCCGATGGCCACAACGCATGTATACACTGTTTGGGGGAGTCCCATATACCGAACAAGTGTGCCCACTGTTGGAAATTAACGGCCAGGGCACATAGGGACAGAGACATGAGGCTCAAGCTCATCCTCTTTGATAAGGCTCTGCAGCCTTCTGAAAGAGCTCAAGGGGACCCCTCTATGGAGCGCAAGCGGAGGTCGTCACCACCGAGGGAGTCGACGGTGAAGAAAGGGAAGAAAGCCTCCCCGGCGCGATCCTTGGCCGCGGCCCCTCTGTCTAAAGTCAGTGAGGGTGACCAACCGGGCACCTCTGGAACGAGCCGTCAGCCCGCGAAAGAAAAATCAGAGAGGCATAAGCCTTTGGTGCGCTCCTCTTCCGTGCCTGCGCCTTCGGGCGCTGTTAAGGCTGTGGGGAAGAAAGCGGCTCCTCCGACTCACAGGCGGCCGCCTACGCAGGTGCCGGATCTGAGGACCTCGGCACCGACGGTGCAACGGCACGGGAGGCATGATACGGCACGAGGCCGCACCGCTTCAACCGACGGCACCAACAGCCCAGTCGGCACCGGGGCACTGAACGCCCACGGTGCCGGATACGGTGCCGAGTGACAGCCACACTGCGGTACCGGAGGCAGCACCGCAAACTCTTAAGAAACCAAGTACGGCACCGACGGATCACTGCAGTTCAGTTCCGTATAAGGCACCGGTAGGAGAGTTAGTCTCCCCAGCTTCATCGGTACAGCACTCCCCAATACTGGTTTTGGACGATGAGGATCAAGCCTCAAAACATTCCTCGGTTGATGAGGCCCACACCATGCCTTCACCCATTCCTACAAAGGCTCAAAGGAAATCGGTTCCGAGAAGGGTGTCCCCGTCTCCCTCACCGATGTTTTCCCCGGCACCGTCTCCATCCCCTCCACGGTACCATTCTCCGCGAGAGCCTCGTTATCAGCGCAGCCGCGTTCTCCGCACCTGCATTCGAGGCCTCACTATACTTATGTGTACAGGCACCCCCTACTGCATTATGGGATGCCTACTAGTAGATCTCGTTCACCGACTCGTTCACCTTCGAGGTCTTACCGCAAGTACAGCAGTGCCCGTTCATCCAGGAGGCCGTCTCCCCCGACTGTTCCTATCGCCATGGGGGGAGAGATTATTTTTCTCATGACTATACAAGATCTCGTTCTCCTTCCCATTCTTGCTGTTGCCGTGCGTCTCTGGCTAGACGCCAGTCCCCGGTGGGTTCTCTCCAACAGACAGCCCCATCGCCCAAGCTTCCGATGGCTGTTCCTCCTCCTCCTCTTCAGATGTCCGAACCAGAGGAGGGTCAGATTTCGGACGATGATGCCCCTCCGCGCACAGTATCTCCAGCTGACATTTCGTCATCCTCCCCCCGGACGAGGCCGTCTTTCAAGGGGACACTTCACCCCCGGATGACGGTCGAGAATTCCAGGATCTCTTTAAACGGGTAGCACAGACACAGAATGTCCAGCTGGCAGACGTGCAGACCAAGCAATACAAGCTGCTGAAAAATTTACACCCGAGACAACAGTCAAGAGCAGCACTTCCGACTGGTGAGGCCATTCTCGAATCAGTCTCGGAAATCTGGCACACCCCGGCTTCCGCCCCACCTCCATCAAAGCTGGCGGAAAAGAGATATTTCGTCCCTTCCAAGGGTTTGGAGTTTCTCTTTACCCACCCCCCAGCCAAACTCTCTGGCAGTGGATGCAGCCCTTAACAGTGCCAAGAATCCACAGGTGAAAAATGCAGCAGTGGAGAAAGAGGCCAAAAAACTAGACATCTTCGGTCGAAAAGTTTATTCTTCGTCGACCCTCCTTCTTCGCATTGCCAATTACGCGGCACTTCTGTCCAACCATGGATTCGATAACATCGCCAAGTTGGCAGGGCTTGCCCAGAACGCTTCCGAAGCAGACAAGGCCATACTCCGCGCCGTGGTACAGGAGGGGTACGCTTGCTCTAGAGCTAGTCTACAGATAGCCATGGATGTTGCGGATACTGCCGCAAGATGAATAGCTACCGCAATATCCATGCGTAGAGCATCATGGTTGGCTGCTGCGGGCGCCCCTAGGGATTTGCAGGCAAAAGTCGAAGACCTTCCTTTTTGACAAATTGAAGTTATTCGCGGACAAAACTGATGAGGTGTTACACACTGGAAAGGACTCGCGTACGACCCTACGTACGCTTGGCATGTACGTACCACCGTTCCGTCGCCGAAGGTACTTCCCGTATCAGAGGCGATATGACTTTCAGTTCCAAAGACAACAACCTCGTCCTTTTGATCAGACTCGATCCAAACAAAGACCGCAGCGTAGACGTCCGCAACCATCTAGGGCGACCAACGTACCGCACTCAAAACAGCAGGTTTGACTCGCCTGTCGAGGGCGCAACCTCACCAGTCGTCGTTGCCATCACTGCCGATACCATACCCATCTTTCATCATCACCTTCGGCCTTATTACAATCGGTGGGCCGAAGTAACCACCGACAAATGGGTATTGGAAATAAGATCAGGCTTCACCATCCCCTTTGCGTCTATACCCCCTACCCATCCACCAACCCCGTCCCTTTTCAGGGACCCCTCTCACGACACACTCTTTTGCGACAGGAGGCTCTATGCCTACTTGCCATCAGAGCCATAGAGAGAGTCCCAAAAGAGTTCAAAGGGAGAGGCTTTTATTCGCGCTACTTCCTGACGCAAAAGAAGACAGGAGGATGGAGGCTGATTCTCGATCTGCGTCGGCTCAACCGTTATCCGCAGAAAAGACGTTTCAAGATGGTGACTCTGGCCACAATAATCCCATCTCTGAATCACAACGACTGGTTTGCTGCCCTCGACTTGCAGGACGCATATTTTCACATTACGATCCATCCGGTGCATAGACGCTTCTTGCGCTTCGTGATAAACAACGACCATTTCCAGTACGGGGTCCTCCCCTTTGGCCTGGCGTCGGCTCCCAGAGTTTTCTCAAAGACTCTAGCGGTCATCGCTGAATATCTCCGTCGCCAGCATGTTCTCATATTCCCTTATTTGGACGATTGTCTCATAAAGGCGCCAACGCATCAGGAGACCATGCGAATGATCTCGTTGACCAGAAACATGTTCGATTCTCTGGGCCTTATAGTAAACGAACAAAAGTCGACCATTACCCCCCACACAAAATATAAAGTTCATAGGGGCAGTCCTAGATTCTATCGCGGCAAGGGCATACTTACCTCTAGACAGGTTTCACTCGATACAAGAACTAGTGAAGGTCCTCGACACCGCTCAAACTGTATCCGTCCATACGTGCCTTCATCTTCTGGGCCACATGGCATCCACCACCTTTGTTGTCCCTCATGCCAGACTTCACTTCGGGGATCTTCAACACCGGTTAGCGAGGGTATACGTACCGCAAAAGCACAGCATTCACAAGACGGTCACTGTGCGGCCACACGTCCGCGATTCCCTGCGTTGGTGGAAGCATACAGGAAACCTCCTTTCGGGAGTCCCGTTCCGTCGTCCTCAGCCCTCTGCGCTTATAACAACAGATGCCTCTCTCATAGGCTGGGGTGCACATATGGACAACGACCGCGTTCAGGGCAGGTGGTCCTCCACAGAGAAGACTTATCACATCAATCTCTTGGAGTTACGTGCCATTTTTCTGGCATGCAAGCATTTTCTCCCACGCATACAGCACACCACAGTCAGGATATTCACGGACAAAGTGGCGATGTACTATGTGAACAGACAGGGGGCGCCAGATCCCGTTCCTCTGCGCCGAAGCAGTGCGGTTCTGGAATTGGTGCATAAGGAACAGCGTAACCATCACAGCGTCTTACTTACCTGGCATCAGCAATGTCGTTGCAGATTCGTTGAGCAGACGATTCCCTGTGGATCACGAGTGGGAGATAAGATCAGGCGTACTACATTACATCTTTCGCAGGTGGGGTACGCCAGCGGTGAACCTCTTTGCCACAACACACAATGCCAAGTGTCCCCAGTTCTGTTCCAGAGCGGGAATGGGAAGGGGTTCTCTGGGCGCTCTTCTGACCACTTGGCACAGATCGCTCCTTTATGCATTTCCCACAGTCCTAGTCTCAAGGACTCTTGAGAAAATAATGTTCGGAGGCGACAGTCATCCTGATAGCCCCGGCATGGCCGAGGCAGCCGTGGTACCCACTCTTGCACAGGATGTCAATATGCCCACCATGGACACTCCCTCTTCACCCAGACCTGTTATCACAGGAGAAAGGGGCTCTCCTGCATCCCAGACTCGATTCACTCCACCTCACAGCATGGCTGATAACTGGCTCAAAGATGACGAGCACCTTTGTTCACAACGAGTCAAGACAATTTTGATGAGCAGCAGGAAAGCTTCGACTCGAAAAACTTACCTGGCGAAGTGGCGCAGGTTTGCTCAATGGTGTCGAACTCAAAACGCGCAACCCCTTGTTTCTCCGTTGCGGCAGGTCCTGGATTACGTCCTCCAGCTTCACGATTCTGGCCTCTCCATGTCAACCCTGAAAGTTCACTTAGCAGCGATCAGTGCTTTCCATGAACCAGTGCAAGGTTCCTCGATTTTTTCCCATCAAACCACGAAAAGATTCTTGAAGGGTCTGATGAACATGCACCCACCTCACAGACCGCCTCCACCAGTCTGGAGCCTGGATTTGGTCCTGCGCACAATCGTTCGCCCTCCCTTTGAGCCCTTGGCATCGATAGCGCTGCGAATGTTAACAATGAAAGTCGTATTCCTATTAGCGATTACCTCGGCACGCAGAGTCAGCGAGCTAGGGGCGTTAATGGCAAGTCCTCCCTACACATCTTTTTCAAAGGACACAGTGACATTGCGCCTACATCCGGCGTTTATCCCCAAAGTTAATACGTCTTTTTATATCAACGAGCCTATAGTTTTAACCGCCTTTTATCCTAAGCCACACGCTTTTCCCTCAGAGACCTTGTTACATATGCTCGACGTGCGATGAGCTCTCTCCTTTTACATAGAGAGAACTTGCTCATGGAGACGTACGGACAGGCTGCTCGTCTCGATAGCACAGCGTTCCAAAGGCAACCCTCTTTCGAGTCAACGTATAGCTAGACTTATTACTACTTGCATCACGACATGTCATTCACTCAAAGGAAGGCCACTCGCTTCTCAGCCTATTGCTCATTCCACTAGAGCGGTTGCCACCTCTACCGCCTTTGCCCGAGGCGTCCCTCTCAGCGACATTTGCCGGGCAGCCTACCTGGTCCTCTAGCACTTCTTTTGTGCATCATTACGCTATAGTGCGGCGCTGGGCCTCAAACGTGGCAGTAGCGTCTGCGGTTCTAGCCTCTGCAGACAATCTCTGACCCGGTGCGCATCTTGACTACTGCTTTGTAGTCACCTAGAGTGGAGCACCCACGGGGACCACTCGAAGAAGAAGGGGAAGTTACTCACCCTGTGTAGTAACTATCGTTCTTCGAGATGTGTCCCCGTGGGTGCTCCACATCCCGCCCTCCTCCCCGCTCCGGGTCTGTCTTCCTGTTTTGTTACAGATTCCGGATGGTGAGAGGAACTGGCGGAGGGGCCGCACCGCGCGACGGGAGAAACGGTGCGAATGGCGCGCGGTGGCTGCTGCGCATGCGCGGTCCGGCTGACTACAGCTACGAAAAGCCTCCGATCAGCGGCGCCGGGACGAGCCCGACACCTAGAGTGGAGCACCCACGGGGACACATCTCGAAGAATGATCGTTACTACACAAGGTGAGTAACTTCCCTTTATTAGTTTTAAACCTGCTACCCATTAACTTAATTTGATGTCCTTTAGTTCTTCTATTATGGGAACTAATAAATAACTTTTCTTTATTCGCCCTCTCCACACCGCTCATGATTTTATATACCTCTATCATATCCCCCCTCAGTCTCCTCTTTTCTAAACTGAAAAGTCCCAGTCGTTTTAATCTCTCTTCATATGGGACCCGTTCCAAACCCCTAATCATTTTAGTTGCCCTTTTCTGAACCTTTTCCAAGGCCAAAATATCTTTTTTTGAGGTGAGGAGACCACATCTGTACACAGTATTCAAGATGTGAGCGTACCATAGTTTTATACGGGGCAGTAAGATATTCTGTGTCTTATTTTCTATCTCTTTCTTAATAATTCATGCATCCTATTTGCCTTTTTGACCGCGCTGCACTGTGTGGGAGTTTTCAAAGAACTATCACGATAACTCCAAGATCTCTTTCCTGATGTGTCATAGCCAAATTAGCCCCCATCATACTGTACGTATAGTTGGGGTTATTTTTCCCGATGTGCATTACTTTACACTTATCCACATTAAATTTCATTTGCCGTTTTGTTGCCCAATCACTCAGTTTGGTGAGATCTTTTTGGAGTCCCTCACAGTCTGCTTCTGTAGACTGTATTAGAGCACAAACATACGAACATTCTCCTTTATATATTAGACTAAGGACAGAACACTTTCCGTGCATGTAGCTGAGATTCAAATACTTGTACATGTTCATAGTTGAATAGGATTTAAAACGTCAAAGAATTAGACATGCTCCATTTAAAATCCTTGTTTCAGATCTTACAGAATTGAGGGTACAGAGGAAGGTGGATAAAAAGTTGACAGTAGAACAATAAACAGAGAAGCTTCCTGTACCGGTCACAAGTTCATACCTTGTACTGAGAAGCCAGATGGACTAAATTTGTGTTGCATCTATTTCTGGTGGGACAAAATATTTGATTAATATATTTGTGGAAGTCATCAGTATACTCTTTAGTGTGGGGTTTTTATTACTATTATTTTCAATATATCTGAAAGATATTTTATTTGTGGATTCAATACATCCTATATCTACATTGCCATGTCAAAATTGGTTTGCTCTTTGCATTTATATTCTGATATAAGAATGAACGGTACATTTCCTTTGCAGTTGTGGGGTTTTTTTATGGACGCTTTCAAATCAGCATTAAACTGATATCTTGAGTATTGGCCAAAAATAATGTTATGTTATGTGTTTATGTTTGGCCAGACTGGAGTTTGAAAACCAGAAGACACGATTGAGCATTCAGCTTGAATATAGTCATGAACAGCTACAAAAGTTGGTGAATAAGATCAGCATGTTGAAGGAGACAGTTCATAAAGATGAGTCTGAGATTGTCAGGCTAAAGGAGGTAACTGTTACATTACAATTTGTGGTTGCAGGAAAGCAGGAAAATATAGAGAATTATAATTTTAAGTGAACCTGCTACTTTTTTGTAAGTGTACAGAATATTCAGCTGTATACATTTTAACTTTGAAACAAATATGTTAAAATAATAGGATATATGAACTGCAGTAAGTCAGAAAATGTTCAGAGCAACCTTAACTTTTCTTGTACATGAGCATTACAGCAGTGGTGGGGAACATTTTTTGGGTCAGTGGCCGCTGACCCACAAGAAAAATCAGTTGGGGGCCACACACAAGTGAGAAGCAAAACAAACAAAAAAAAACCCCGACCCTCACTGACACGGCCCCCTACTGAAAAGGAGAAAAACACTTCCCATTATTTCCTTCATGCGCCAGAGCCTAGGGTGGGGCCCAGGCTAGTAGATTTTGTGCGCTCCAGCCCTGCGGTGGGGCAGCAGAGGAAGCTGGAGTGCCAGCACGGCCTCCCACATGCTGGGGGGGCCTGTACCTTGGGGGCCAGATCCAGGCAAGCTGGGGGTCGCATCCAGCCCCCAGGCCTGAGGTTCCCCACTCCTCCATTACAATAATGTCTTTAATTACATCAATGTGTATACATCAGTGGCTATAGATAAACATGCTGTTAAAACATTAATGGCACATGGTTGAAGTTCTTTAGGAAGTTTTACTAATGACAGCTAAACTAATATTAAGTATTTATATAATGCTTTTCATCTTCAAAATGTTTTACCAATCTGTACACTTTAAAAATGTTTGTCTGTCTGCCCATCCATCTGTGACTCCTTTTGTATAAGATCTTCTGCTTAAATGGTAAGAACTAGGACCATTAAATTTAGTATGCAGGTTCCTTTTATCATAAGCAAGGTAAGGATTTGGTTGTGCTAGGACAATGGGATGTACCTGCAATTTGATTGTTTCTCATAAAATGGAAAGGAGGGGTCTGGCAGGAGGGACAGTTATACTACAGAATGACCACATGAGGGCAGCAAGGAGCCAGGGCTTAATAAAAAATGTTCCACATTCATATGCAATTAGTATAATTTATTATCTCTTTAGATTGATAAATTGTCTACCCATATGAAAAACTCAAAGGGAAAGTGATGTTGGAATGCATTAAATAAGATATATATTATTTAGAATGTTATACTACGTAAACCTGTTCTATAGAAAGAACAATGCCAATCAAAGTATCATTAAAATACAGAGAAAATATGTGTATTTCTAGAGATGGGAAAATAATAATTTATGAGCAAATTTTTTTTTGTCAAATAATGTAAAGAATATATTCCTCTTTTTTGATAAAATCCTTTTCCATAAAACTTGATTGCATGGGTTGTGAGTAAATGGAAGTTCAACTGTAAGAAGGATGGAAATCTCTCTCTAAAGCTGAGGGAATTTTGGAAGAGGATTACAATAGCGCATGAACTATAAAAGTGTCAACAGCGTACGTGCCCCCTCAGTTTTGGTGTTTTGGATACTGCATCCATGTAATCACGAAGCTGCTAGCTATGCCTCACCTGCATAGCACCCCATCGTCTGCTGTTGATAGAGTCGGCTTTGCAGGTATTCCATGCATATCTTCTTCGCAGTGCCTTTTAGGCTTCAACCATTCTTACTGAAGTCAAAGGCAAAATTTCAATTTAGTTCCATGTTGTAGGATCAGGGCCTTTGTATTCATAGAGAAAGGGGTACTGTTTTCATTTTATCCGAGCAAAGAAAATATTTCTGAAAGTTCTTTTAGCATGTGTCGATGTGGATCTTGCTGTATATTCTTTTTACTAGCAGTCATGCTGCTCATGCACCCTTAGCCTTTCCATGCTCCCATACCAGGACATAAAGATGAGGCAGCTATGGCCCTCACTCAGTTCCATCCTACTGCCTATAGCAGCAATATGAAATCTAACATGTGTCTGATGTGTTCTTCAGCATTGGCTGTTAGAATCATAGAGCTGGAAGAGACCTCAGGAGGTCATCAAGTCCAGCCCGCCACCCAAGGCAGAACCAATCTCAAATAAATCAATCCAGTCAGGGCTTTGTCACGCCGAGACTTTGAAACCTCTAGGGGAGGAGATTCCACCACCTCCCTAAGTAACCCATTCCCAGTATTTCACCACCCTCCTAGTGAAATAGTTTTTCCTAATATCCAACCTAGACCTTCCCCACGGTAACTTGAGACCATTGCTCCTTGTTCTGCCATCTGTTGCTACTGTGAACAGCCTTTCTCCATCCTCTTTGGAACCTCCCTTCAGGAAGTTGAAGGCTGCTATCAAATCCCCCCTCACTCTTCTCTTCTGCAGGCTAAACAAACCCAAATCTCTCAGTCTCTCCTCATAGGTCATGTGCTCCAGCCCCCTAATCATTTTGGTCACCCTCCACTAGACCCTCTCCAATGCATCCACATCCTTTCTATAGTGGGGGGCCCAGAACTGGACACAGTACTCCAGATGTGGCCTCACCAGAGCCGAATAAAGGGAAATAATCACTACTCTAGATCTGCTGGCAGTGCTCCTCCTAATGCAACCTAATATGTCATTAGCCCTCTTGGCTACAAGGGCACACAGTTGACGCATATCCAACTTCTCGTCCTCTGTAATCCCCAGATCCTTTTCTGCAGAACTGCTACTTAGCCAGTCAGTCCCCAGCCTGTAACAATGCTTGGGATTCTTCCGTCCCAAGTGCAGGACTCTGTACTTGTCCTTGTTGAACCTCATCTGATTTCTTTTGGCCCAATCCTCTAATCTGTCTAGGTCACTCTGGACCCTATCCCTGCCCTCCAGCGTATCTACCTCTCCCCTTAGCTTAGTGTCATCTGCAGACTTGTTGAGGGTGCAGTCCATCCCTTCATCCAGGTCATTAATAAAGATGTTGAACGAAATCGGTCCTAGAACCGATCCTTGGGGCACTCCGCTAGAAACCGACCGCCAATCTGACATCAAGCCGTTGATCACTACCAATTGGGCCCAACATTCTAGCCAGCTTTCTATCCATCTTACAGTCCATTTATCCAATCCATACTCTCTTAACTTGCTAGCAAGAATATTGTGGGACACCGTATCAAAAGCTTTGCTAAAGTCAAGGTATATCACATCCACTGACTTTCCCATATCCATAGAGCCAGTTACCTCATCATAGAAACTAATCAGATTGGTCAGGTATGACTTGCCCGTTGTGAATCCATGTTGACTATTCCTGATCACTTTCCCCTCTTCCAAGTGCTTCAGAATGGATTCCTTGAAGATCTCCTCCATGATTTTTCTGGTTACTGAGGTAAAGCTGACTGGTCTGTAGTTCCCTGGATTGTCCTTCTTCCCTTTTTTAAAGATGGGCACTACATTTGCCTTTTTCCAGTCATCCGGGATCTCTCCTGATCTCCACGAATTTTCAAAGATAATGGCCAAAGGCTTTGCAATGACATTTGCCAACTCCCTCAGTACCCTCGGATGCATTAAATACGGACCCATGGATTTGTGTATGTTTAGCTTTTCTAAATAGTTCCTAACCTGTTCTTTCCCCATCAAGGGCTGGCCAGCTCCTTCCCATACTGCGTTGCCTAGTGCATTAGTCTGGGAACTGACCTTGTCTGTGATGACAGAGGCAAAGAAAGCTTTTCCCACATCACCTATCACTAGGTAAGGGTCCTCCCTCATCCAGTAAGAGCCCCACACCCTCTCTGATCACCCTCTTATTGCTAACATGCCTGTAGAAACCTTTGTTACCCTTCACATTCCTTGCTAGCTGCAATTCCAATTGCGCTTTCGCCTTCCCGATAACTCCCCTATATTCTTGAGCAATATATTTATATTCCTTCCTGGTCATTTCTCCAAGTTTCCACTTCTTGTAAGCTTCCTTTTTGTGTTTAAGTTCACCAAGGATTTCCCTGGTAAGCCAATCTGGTTGCCTACCGTATTTGCTTTTTTTACTGTGCATCAGGATGGTTTCTTCTTGTGCCTTCAATAAGGCTTCTTTAAAATACTGCCAGCTCTCCTGGACTCCTTTCCCCTTAATGGAAGCATCCCAGGGAATCCTGCCCATCAGTTCTCTGAGGAAGTCAAAGTCTGCTTTTCTGATGTATTTTGCTACTCTCCTTTCTTTCTTTGGTCAGGATCCTGAAATCTACCATCTCATGATCACTGCTTCCCAGGTTGTCACCCACCTCTACCTCTCCTACGAGTTCCTCCCTGTTTGTGAGGAACAGGTCAAGCTGTGCATGGCCCCTGTCTGGTTCCTTCAGCACTTGTACCAATAAGTTATCCCCAACATTCTCCAAAAATTTACTGGATTGTCTATGTACTGCTGTATTGGTTTCCCAACAGATGTCAGGGTGATTAAAGTCCCCTATGAGAACCAGGGCCTGTGATCTGGAAGCTTCTCTCAGTTGTCTGAAGAAAGCCTCGTCTTCCTCATCCACCTGATCTGGTGGTCTATAGCAGACACCAACCACAACATCACCCCTGTTGTTCTACCTCTAAACTTAACCCATAGACTCTCAACTGCCTTTTCTCCCTCTATATACTGGAGCTCTGAGCAATCATACTGCTCTCTTACATACAGTGCAACTCCTCCTCCTTTTCTCCCCTGCCTGTTCTTCCTGAACAGTTTATACCGTTCCGTGACAGTGCTCTAGTCATGCGAGTCATCCCACCAAGTCTCCATTATTCCAATCAAATCATAGTTCTTTGACTGGGCCAGGGCTTCTAATTCTTCCTGTTTGTTTCCCAGGCTTCTCGCATTCATGTACAAACACCTTAGATGACCAGTTGATTGCCTTACCTTCTTCATTCAAATCGGGGTCCTCCTTTGTTGCTCATTCCTCCTTGTGTTCCTTCCTGGTATCCAGCTTCCCCACTTACCTCAGGGCTTTGGTCACCATCCCCCAACGAACCTAGTTTAAAGCCCTCCTTACTAGTTTTGCAAGCCTGCCTGCGAAGTTGCTCTTTCCTCTCTTGGTTAGATGGATCCCATCTCTTCCTAACAATCCTTGTGCCCGGACCAGAGTCCCATGTCGAAGAAACCAAAGCCCTCTCTCAGACAACACGTGCGCAACCACGCATTTACTTCCTCAGTTTGACGATCCCTACCTGGTCGTTTTCCTTCAACAAGTAGGATGGTCGAGAACACCACTTGTGCTTCAAATTCCTTGATACTTCTTCCCAGCGCTACATAATCTGCAGTGACACACTCAAGGTCATTCTTGGCTGTATCGTTCGTTCCTACATGGGGTAGCGATCTGAAGGTTTGATCAGTTTTGAAAGAGTCTCGGTCACATCTTGAATTTGAGCTCCTGGTAAGCAGCACACTTCTTGAAATTCCAGGTCTGGACGGCAGATGGATGACTCAGTCCCTCTTAGGAGGGAGTCCCCGACCACCACCAAACTTCTTGTCCAAACTTCACAAATCTTGTGAGGATTCTTTAGAACAACCTTCATTCTTATTATTTTAATATTTTGAACAGAATGAAATCCCATCTCAGTGATTTTCCTCTGACCCAAACTGTCTGTGTACAGAGTGTCTTGTACAAGGTTGCAGAATTATAATGGACAGGCCTTATCTGTCACTCATCTTACAACATTGATTTCATTCACATATGGGCACATCAGGCAACTGATCTGCTTGGGCAAATCTCATATCAAAGGCACTTCATTCTCCACTTGGACCCAGGAGTCAAGAGACACAAGAATGAACTTCCATCTCCTGGAACTGTCAATGAAGGTGGCATCAGAATCCTTGGGGGCTTGGGGAATCCCTTACCAGTGAAGCCTGCATCACCCAGTTTGCCACTGATCAGATAGATGATGCCTAAGACCTCAATAGAGAATTCTGGGCTGAACAAAGAGTCAATACAGCATCCATAGCGCCGGATTCACCTAGACCTTCCATATCGAAGATCATGCACCAGACATTGAAACAGGACACACACAAGAATGGTGCAGAAGCTCAAGGAAATTCTCAGTATCATCTTTTTTCCCCAAGCCTCAAACTCTGGTCATCTGAAGAACAGAATAAAATCCCATCTCAGTGATTTTTCCTCTCACTCAAACTCTGTCTACAGAGTGTCTTGTACAAGGTTGCAGAATTATAATAGACAGGCCTTTATTCTGTTCAAAATGACTGTGCCCACGAAAGCTCATGATACCATCTACATATTTTGTTGTTTTGTTAGTCTATAAAGTGCTACCAGACCATTTGTTGTTTTTTAAGTTTATCCATCACTTAAGTTGAGAGGGAGAAAAAGTGCTAAGCAGTGGACCTCATTGGTACTAGGTTGGTTACTAGAAGTATCCCTTGGCACTGGAGGAAAAAATGCTACCCTTGGCACTGGAGGAACAACTACAACATGCACCGGTCCATACCTAGCACTGGCACAAACCTGTGTACTGATGATGCCTTATCCATTGGTGCCACCCATGGATATAGTCATCGTCTCTGTCCTGTCTAGGATTGAGGAGAGAACTATCCCTCATAAGTTCCATCAGTGGTGCTATAGGTACACTTAAGGACTTCTTCAAGTCTTAGACTCTACCGCATCAGGACTTGCACGGGTACACCCAATATCCAGATACCCATATGTTTATGTGATGCTGTCCTGACCCTTCTGAAAATAGTGGGGCCCACCAGCTCAGGTGTTGAGAAACTAGTCATCTCTAATGAAAAAAGAAAAGATCCTCCTTCCCAGTGATACTCCTGAGTCCACTGATACCCAAGTACCAGGAAGAGTGGGACCCGGTGGTATGAATGCAGCAGCAGTCTTCCTCCACACCTTGGCATCCCAAAGAACCTGTGTTTGTCACCTCCAAATGAAACCATCATCTCAGCACCAATGCTGATCCCAGATGATTTTAGGATTTTTCACATACACCTTGAAGATCAAGAAATCTCAGAAATCATTTGATATACTGTCATCTGTGGGACCAGATAGAATCCCTCTTCCTATAAATGAGATTTTTAGATTCAGCGAGCACGCTCTGATAAATGTCAGTCATTTTACTGTTGATGGTGAAATGCATAGAAAAAAATGATCTCTAGTATAGAAGGAATTGAGAGTTTCCACTTGAACCTCAACCAGTGTTCCCTCTAAGATTTTCCATCCTTGAACAGAGCGAGTTTTGTCTTGTGCACCAGTATTGAGGTCATGTGTTCTTGTTCAGATGTGTGCCACCATTGTACCCACCAGTTACTAACAAATATCTTTTATATATTTTTAAACGTTATGGAAGAAAATACTAAAACAAGGGATAATTAACAAGGTGCATGACTTTAAAATAATATTAAATAAAAAATAAAATTAATACTGCAAAAATTTTAGTAGCCATTTGGTGTCTTTTTATATGCGAAAGTGTATATGGTCTCTTTTGTTGTTGTGATCTTGTGTAACACAAAATGAAACATTTTGTTTTGACACAAGACATTACTTCATTTATTTTCTTTATGTAGGAAACTACTAATCCCAGTTACTGGAATGAGACCCATAGCCACTAGTTGACACTTCGAGGCTAGGTGATGGAGCAGTTACTTGCTGCTGGTTATCCTGATGACACTTTTCTCTTCTGCCTTTACAATTCTTCCAGGTTCATATACAGTGGTGTCAAGGTTTACTTCTCCACTGCTTTAAATGTGAAATTTGATTCTCATTAGCATATCCAGGTGATCTTCCTTCAATCTATTTCATAATTTAGTTTTGATATTATTTATAAAATTGAAGTCACGCTCACAATCAGCACTGGAAGCTTGAAATGTTGCACATATATCCACCAGTTGTGAAACTGTATTGCTCTGCATTTTGTAGAGTGAAAGTTGCCATTTCCTGGAAATTTATCATCTTTGTTTCATGTTTCTCTGCAGTTATGTATTTGTAACCATTTTACTGGTTCACAGTGAACTCCTTTTCCTCTTCCATGGCCTTTTGGGCAGATGACTTCACTTGACTAAGGTCCAGAATTTTTCTGTATTTGTCAGCTAGCTTTCTGATGTTTTCAGTGCTAAGTTCATACCTGATTTGATTTGATGAAAGTGAGGCAAAATCAAAATCTGCGCATTCATTTAGTTCATTCATTATTCAGATGATCACACAGTAGGGATATGAAACTTAGAATAGGTTCACTGCTGAATTGTTCTTCGGTTGTGCTTGATGCAATTAAATTTTTCACACTGCTACACAAGAGACTTTTTCTCCAAGATATTGCCCTCTCATCTTGCAGATCTAGGCTCTTGCTAACTGTGCAGCTTCAATTGTTAAAAAGCTCTTCTGAAAGCATTTGGTCAGTTCCACTACTTCATGTAATACATCATTTAATACAGTTAAAATGAAATGGTAATTAGTGTCAGAGCTTATTCAGGCAGTACTTTGCTATTGGGTCATTATTTTCTGAGATTTCCTGTTGAAAATACTTAAGAAGGGTCTCATAATTACACATCAAAGCACTTAGAGCAAAATGTATGGATGGTCACCTTACTTCCATTTAGAGGTTTAAATGATACAGTCTTATTTTCTGAGACACATGCTATTTCCTCAAATTGTCCTTTTTGGATTGAGGATCTGCAAAAGACTATTTAAATGGTCTTCAAAAATGTCTCTATTAATAGTCTTTATCATTGGCACCTGGTTCCATGCATCAGCTAAACGTAGGTCTTCTCAATGGACCACGCAGTGTTGTTCTATTAAATGTGGAATGTGCTGCTTGAGTTGTGTGACAACTAGGAATGTGAACGACTATCTGATAAGCAAATGCTTATCAGATAGTCGACACACTAGTTGAATAGTCGCTTCCCCCCTTTGCTGCCTGTGTCAGAAAGAGGCAGCAAGGGGAAGTGCAGAGGGGGCACTTCAAAGCGGCAGTGCTGCATGGAGCCTGGGGCCAGAACTGAGGCTCCACACAGCTCTGCCACTTGGAAATGCCGCATGCAGCCCGGGGTCAGCTGGGAGTCCACTGCTGGCATGGGCTGCATGCAGCATTCTTCTTTGAGTGATATCCCCCTAGGTGCTCCACTGTAGGTATTGGGCTCGTCCCGGTGCTGCAGATCGGTCCGGCTCCCACCAGTTCCTTTCAGCTGCCCCCGGATGGAGTGAACCATCTCTCTTCAACTAATCCAGTCAGACTTTTAATTCCGTGTAAATTAGTTCCAGTCTTTGTTAATTAGTATAGTTAGTTAGAAATATTCATTGTTGGTTCCTTGTCCTAAAAAAAAAAAAATTGGAGAAATCAGTTATTGTTCTTATGTATATGGTTAGTGTGACGCAACAACCGTTGCTCTCAGCCTCGAGGCTTTAAAAAAAAAAAAAAAAAAAGTTCAGCATGCCTGGTTCACCAGGCTTTAAGAAGTGTGACACATGTCACGAGGCCATACCTGCCTCATATGGACACTTGTAATGTATCCGGTGTCTAGGTGAGGCTCATGTCCCACAAAAATGCCCTCACTGTTCCAAGCTGACAGTGAGGGCACGTCGCCCAAAAAGACCAGGGCGTCACTGACTTGATCCCTACCATCCCTCTCTTGGAGCACGGTGAGCGTTGGAGACAGGCCAAGCACTTCTGGCACTGTATCCTCTCTTTCCATACGGTCCCACCCTCCAAAACCATGAAAGCACCCTCTACAGTGCCAGCATCACGGCACCGCATGGAACAGAGAGCCATCTCGGCACCGATGGCTCCCCATATCAGATCGGCACCGAGCTCTCCACCGGCAGTACCAGCTCCGGCACTGCATGAAACACCGTCGGCACCGGGAACATCTGAAAGAGTACTGACCCACAGAAAAGCCTCGTCTAAGTCGAATAAGCCACGGAGCCCTACACCGTGCTCCATTTCACCAACTTTTTCTCTGGAACAGTCACCATCTCATACGGCACCAATATCCCAGCACCGCGTAGCCGACTGCTTGAGCAACATGACTCGCCTCAATCTCCGTACTGCAGGGTACCTCCGGTGTCTACTGCAGAACCGACAAGGCGTTATTACCATTCTAGGTGCATATTGGTCTCTCCACCACCATCTTCTAGAGCATCTTACAGGCACATCCAGTCCCCAGTATCTCCGTGTGCTGCCTACTGGGAAGATTGCAGGCCCTTGTACTCCTCTAGATGGTCATCCCCAGGTAGACCTCATTATCATTACGATCATTACTATCATGGATCCCATCACTACTCTTACCATCGGCATCACCTATCGCCCTCTAGAGGATGGTCCCTGTGCAGTTGTGTGTCACCCTCATGTCACCAGATCTCGGTCTCACCACAAAACCACCCCTCTCCACCGCCACCTCAGCCAATCTCTCCCCAACCACATTATTCTGAGCCTGAAGAGGGCCAAGTCTCAGATATGGAGGAGCAACCACCTGACACCTCCCTCACAGATCAGTCTTCCTCTTCCCCGGATGAGGCTGTTATTTCTGGGGATGTCTCGCCTCCGGATGACCTTAAACAGTTCTAAGACCTGTTTAAGAGGGTGGCAGCAAGTTAGGAAGTTAAATGGCAGAGATACAAGGAAAACAGTACTGCCTCCTTAAGAACTTCCAACTCGCTCACCGTGACAAGATAGTCTTGTCAAGAGGAATTGCTATCTTAGGAGCAGCGGAGGAAATCTGGCAGACCCCAGCTTCCACGACGCCAATGAATAAATGGGCAGATAGAAAGTACTTTGTTCTGTCGAAGGGCATGGAATTCTTGTTTACCCATCCGCAACCCAATTCGTTGATTGTCGATGCGGCGCATCATAGATCAAAAGTGCTCCAATATAAGAAGTCACCGCTGACAAAGACAGCAAGCGCCTCGATTTGTTTGGACGCAAAGTATATGTTTCGGCTACACTACTACTGTGGGTGGCCAATTATGCAGTGCTTTTATTGAACCATAATTTCGATAACTATACTAAATTGACGACCCTCATGGACCACCTCCCCGAATCCAAGAGGCCAATATTGAAGTCAGTCGTCCAGGAAGGCTATGTGTCCGCTAGGACAGGCTCTTCAGATAGCAATGGATGTTGCTGACACAGCCGCCCGATCAACAGCCACGGCTATTTTAATGAGGAGGGCTTCCTGGCTCCAAACTGCTGGAGTACCCAGGGACCTGCAAAACAAAGTTGAGGATCTACCCTTCGACAAACACAAGCTATTCACTGAAAAGACAGGTCCTCCATTCTAGTAAGGAGTCCTCCATTCTACTAAGGAGTCTCGCACTACATTACGTACTTTGGGGATGTACACTCCCCCATACAGATGGAAACAGTACTTTCCATACCAGAGACAGTATGACTACTCATATAACAGGCAACACCAACAACAGCAACAAGGTGGCTTTGACCAGCCCCGCCCACGTCAGCGACCGCAACGATGTCAAAACCAGAATAATCGCACGCAGAACCAATCTGCAGTAAAGCAGCAGGTTTGACTCTTCGGTCAAGGATATCACACTTCTTTCAGTTGTCAAACAGCAGCATCACGATTCGCCAATATTCCACTTCCGCCTGAGACCTTTTTACCATCAATGGTCTGCGATTACAACCGACCGATGGGTTTTGGAAATAGTTGCATCGGGATATCCAATACCCTTCCTGTCTCTTCCACCACCTACCCCACCTTCCCCGTCCCTCTTCAGGGACCCCCCAACCCCACGAGCTCTTGCTATGGGAAGAAGTCAATCATGTTCTTTCATTAGGAGCGGTAGAGAGAGTTCCGAACAAGTTCAAAGGAAAGGGTTTCTACTCTGGCTATTCCTTCACGTGCAAAAAGTCAGGTGGCTGGCGGCCCCTCCTAGATCTGTGGAAAGCTCAATTGTTACCTCTGCAACGTTTCAGAATCGTCATTCTTGTCCAACGCAAGGATTATTGATGCAACGGAGACTGGTTTGCTGCCCTCGACCTCCAAGATGCCTACATCCACATGACCATCCGTCTTTCCCACAGGAGGTTCCTTCACTTCGTGATAGACACAGAACATTTTCAGTAACGGGTTCTGCCATTTGTCCTTTCATCCTGCCCCCAGGGTATTCTCCAAGACCATGGCAGTGGTAGCAGCCCACTTACATCGAAAAGGTGTTGACATTTTCCCCTATCTCGATGATTGCCTCTTAAAAGGTCGTTCCCCTGCAGAGATGCTTACAATGATAACTATTACCAGACAGACATTCAATTCCCTTGCAGAGACGCTTACAATGATAACTATTACCAGACAGACATTCAATTCCCTTGGTCTGTTGATCAACGACCAAAAATCAGTTCTGGTGCCATCTCAAAACTTGGAGATTATCAGCACTCGTTTAGATGCCCTCACAGCGAGAGCTTACTTACCTGTTCAAAGATTTCAAGCTATCCAGGATTTAATTTCGGTGCTACTCTACAGTCCATCAGTCCAAATACTTACTTGCCTAAAGCTCATGGGCCATATGGCGGCAACTACATACGTAGTAATGCACGCGCGCCTGCACGTTCATGCACTACAACACTGGATAGCATCCATCTATGCTCCTGCGAAACACCACGTCCACAAATTGGTGTTGCCTCCAACCGACGTTTGCGAGTCCCTCAAGTGGTGGATGGTGCGCAATCTCCTGTCCGGCGTACCTTTTCGCCAATCACAGCCTTCATTGCACATCACTACAGATGCTTCCCTCATAGGTTGGGGAGCTCACATGAATGGTATGCCAGTCCAGTGCTGATGGTCGCCACACAAAACGTCCCTTCATATAAACCTTTTAGAACTCAGGGCTGTATTCAACACTTGCAGATACTTCCGCAATTACATTCTCAACTTCACGGTCAGAATTCTTACAGACAACATCGTCACAATGTATTATATCAGTCATCAGGGCGGCACACGATCACGATCCCTCTGTGCAGAGGCAATTCACCTGTGGAATTGGTGCATTCGAAATGACATCACGCTAGTGGCATCGTGATTACCTGGTGTCAACAATATCGCAACAGACTCTCTGAGCAGGCACTTTACACCAGATCATGAGTGGGAGCTTTGCGAAGATGTCCTTCACCGTGTCTTCCAACGATGGGGCTCTCCAGTTATAGATCTCTTTGCTACCTGTCGCAACAAGAAATGTCGCCACTATTGTTCCAGAGCAGGCATAGGTCCTGGATCCCTAGGCGATGCTTTTCTTTTCACCTGGAGGGGACCACTCCTTTACGTGTTTCCCCCCACCATGCTCATACTCGGAGTACTAGACAAGACCAAGGTGGATGGGGCCAACCTGATATTAGTGGCACCCACCTGAGCCTGTCAACATTGGTTCCCCTTCCTGCAACAAATGTCTCCGTACCCTCCATACCCTCTCCTAACCTGCTGGACCTCCTTACCCAGGAGCAAGGAGCCCTACTACAACCACAGCCTCATACCCTGAAGCTGACGGCCTGGCTCCTAATTGGTTCAGCGTATCTGAGGACCTTTGCTCGGGACACGTCAAAGAAATACTAATGAACAGTAGAAGACAAACTACTCTAACTACTTATTTTTCTTAATGGAGAAGGTTCACATCCTGGTGCACCGGACTCCAAATAGAACCGCATTCATCCCTTCTGTACACAATCTTAGACTATATAGCCCACCTGAAACAAACAGGGATTAGCCTTAGCTTCCTTGAAAGTGCATCTTGCGGCGATTTCAGCGTTTAGACACTCAATAAATGGCACCTCTGTGTTTGCCCACCCTATTACTGAAAGATTTTTAAAGGGAGTCACTAACCTTATTCCCCCCCCAAAGACCTGTCCCTCCGCCATGAAGCTTATACCTGGTGCTCAGAGTTCTAACTAGGCCACCATTTGAGCCTCTGGCTACCACTTCTCTTCAGATGCTGACTCTTAGTGGTCTTCCTCCTCACGATAACATCTGCCCACAGAGTCAGTGAGATGGCAGCTCTCATGGCAATCCCACTTTACACAATCTTCAACAAAGATAAGACCCCACCCAGCCTTCATTCCTAAAGTCTGCTCTGAGTTCCACACCAACAAACCAATAATCCTACCCTCCTTCTATCCTAAACCACATACATCTTCCCAGGAGGCAACTATGCATTTCCTTGATGTCGGTAGGGACTAAGCCATTCCGTAAAATGGACCGTCTAATAATTTCACTTGCGGATCGATCCAAGGGAGCAGCGATATCATCTCAGCGAATCGCAAAACTCATCACTTCTTGCATTATCTCCTGTTACTCTATACGACACACACCACTGCCAGCTCAACCAAGGGCTCACTCTACTAGAGCTGGAGCGGCTTCAACTGCTTTTTTTAAAGGTGTGCCTCTTAGGGACATTTGCCACACAGCCATGTGGTCTTCCCATGATACCTTGGGCTATCCAACACCAACTGGCTGCAGACGCATAGCTGGCATCAACAGTACTTTCTTCAATATCAAAATTGTGACTCCGAGACCCTCCTTCCGGTCTTTTGGGTACTGCTACACAGTCACCTACAGTGGAGCACCCACGGGAACATCACTCGAAGAAGAAAGCAAAGTTACTTACTTTGGTGCAGTAACAGTTGTTCTTTGAGATGTCTGTCTCCGTGGATGCTCCACTACACTCCCTGCTCCGGAGTCTTTTTCTTACATTTTTCAGATTCCAGGCAGATTCAAGGAACTGGCAGGAGCTGGACTGCGCATGTGAGCAGAAGGGCGCGAATGCCACGAGGCACTGACCACGCATGCGCGGTCCAGCCGACTACTGCTACAGAAATCTCTGATCTGTGGCACTGACACCTACAGTGGAGCACCCACAGGGACACGCATCTTGAAGAACGACAGTTACTGCACCGAGGTGAGTAACTTCGATTTTCAAAGCAGCAGCACTGCTTGGAGCCCGGGGTCTGAGGCTTTGAAACGCCGTGTGCAGCCTGGGGCCACCTGGGACTCCATGCGGCACTGCCACTTTGAAACGCTATGGGGAGTCTGGCATCAGGCTCCACACAGCATTTCAAAGCGGCAGCACTGCATGGAGCCCGAAGTCAGTGGAAGAGTCCCCAGCTGGCTCTGGGCTGCACACGGTGTTTCAAAGCAGCAGTGCTGCATGGAGCCCAGGGTCAGCTGAGGACTCCCCCACTGACCCTAGGTTCCATGCAGCACTGCCACTTTGAAATGCTGGGGGTTACGCTGCTGCTTTGAAATGCCGTGTGGAGCACGGGGCCAGCGGGGGACTCCTTGAGTCTCCCGCTGTTCCCGTGCTCCTTGCAGTGCTTTCGCCTTTGACGTGTAGCAACAGTTATGGGGTTGCTAGACTTCAAAGGTGGAGGTGCCCTTATCGACTAATTGAATAGTCAATGCAAATTGCATCGACTATTCGATTAGCCAGTTAATTGAAATTTTATATTCCTAATGGCAACACTGGTGGTGCTTCAGCCATTCTAGGAAAAAAGATCTGAAGTGACTATCACCATTTTCATCATATCCAGCTTATTCAGTGTAAAAGTCTTTGATAGCAGCTGTAATAGCTTGTGCATTACAAACAGATAATTCCAAATTTAATAATTCCATCAAACATAGTTTTATGCACTGCACATGCTGCATCTCTGAACTTAAAATAAATTATAAGCAACTTGGTAACAAAAATATCTGTGCTTTCTTCAATAATAGGTATGCGATAGGAAGGTAAGCAAAGAGCTGACTTGATTTCTGTATGGACAATGCTATTGATTGACTCCAGAAATTCAAAAGCATAGCTTTTACTATGCCAGCTCACTGGTACATGCTGATATCTTGTCATGTGGTCATTTATATTTTGCACAGAGTTCATGGAGCTGTTGATTGTACTGCAAGCAGAACATTATTGATGAACATTTTTATTTCTTTTGGCTGTGAATGTTGTCTTTCCTTCAGTTCCAGTCTCTTCTGTTTCTCATTAGTGGTTTCTAATAGCATACTTTGCAAATCCAAATCCCAGTGGATGAGAATTTCTGTTTCTAAGAATATGTATAGCAGATTCATGATTTCTGATTGATTAAATGCTCTTCATGTAGTCCAACTTCCATCTACCTTCCCATTTCTTGCCTGTAGAGAAGTTGCTGGATATTCTAGCTTGAGTACAAATCTTGCAGATCAAGCCCACATCAGCACTGTATTGGAATATGTCCCTCATTTCTGTACAAATCTTGCCTTTAGATTTTTTTTAGATTCTGTTTCAAGTATTTCATTCAGCCATTCTCCTTTAAACATGGGGTAACATTTCTTTTTAGGATTTGTTCCTGTGTTGATTTATGCAGTTTGCCTTCATTAATACATGACTGTTAAAAGGAGCAGAAGGAGGTCATGTAATATTATGTATCCTGCTTTTAAGAAAAAATCATGGAATCCAGAGGTGTCTGTCTGGTAAAAGTGTCAGAGTGCTGCAGTGACAACTAACACTGTTGCAGGAAATAATTATTAGTGCATCTGCATCATACAAAAAGACCATCCATAAAACAAGGAAATAGCTAATTGATGTGTTGCAGAGTATTGTTGCTATCAGTGGCAAATAAAGTACAAAACACTCAGGAAGATTTAGAAAAATATGCTGCAAGTCTGTACAAAGTAAAACTCACTCCAGAATGATCAGTCTGAGGCTCAGTGACATTCAGAACTGCTTAAGAAAAAGATATAATTGATCTAATTTCACTGAATAATTACTATTTGCTGTGATAGCTTTTAAAAGATAGCTTACTATCTGGATTTCATCTGCAGTAGCCTAGGAAGGCACTATCCAGTGAATTACAACTAGACTTCATAGTACTTGCATATCTAACTGGAACTTTCTCCTATTTGTTTGTCAACTTCCCAAAATAAATAATACAATTCATATACAGTTTACAGTAGTAGTTATCTTAACCCACGTGATCCCACCCTAAGAGTAGCTGGGCAGCCACCCTGGGGACAGCAGAGATCTGCATAGCTCAGCCCCCACTCCCTGACAAAGCCCACCACCACCAGCAGCTTATTTTCCACTGGTAGGATGGTGAGTACAGGCCCAAACCAGATTAAAAGCAAATTTAGGATGAACTTCAACCACTTCTATAACAGAATTTCTGTAGAAAATCCCCTTTTTAAAAATAAACAAACATTATTTCAGTTGAAAATACTGAGGTAGGTTTTTTTTCTATTCAGATGTGTGGCAGATATAGGGTAAAACATATTCTTGCGTTTAAAAAAAAAAAAACTTTTGACAGTTTCATATTGATGCTTTGCCTGGTGAATATACTGCATGTTGTTCATACTGCTTATGCTAGTAGTTAACTGTGTTCAGAATTTAACTCAGTGAGTATTTATCACTTGTGCAAACATAAGGCACCACATTTTTACCTTTAATGTTTTATGATAAGGCCTACTAACTCATCTGTAATTTCTTGTATGTCCCTAACCAATTTAAAGTTATAGGGTATGTCTACACTTGCACCCTCTTTCGATAGAGGGGATGCAAATGAAGAGATTTGAAATTGCAAATGGAGCCCGGATTTACATATCCTGTGCTTCATTTGCATAATCGTATTATGGCTCTATTTCGAAATAACGCTATTTCAAAATAAGAAATGTGGTGTAGGTACGGCTATTTCGGGAGAACACCCTTTCATTGAAATAACTGTTAAAGCTCATTTTATGAGGAATAAGTGTTATTTCGAGGGGGGAGGGTGTTCTCCCGAAATAGCTGCATCTACACTGCGTTTGTTATTTTGAAACAGTGCCATAACGCAATTATGCAAATGAAGCACAGCATATGTAAATCCGGGCTCCATTTGCAATTTCGAATGTCTTCATTTGCATCCCTCTATCAAAAGAGGGTGCAAGTGTAGACATACCCATATTTGCAATCTATCAAACCCACTTTCTGATACTATACTTTTCCTGAGTTGAGAGTGATCAATTTACCTACATAAAGTTTGTCAGTTTCTGCTTACATCCAAGAAACCTTGCCTATATTGTCTTTGAATACATTGACTTAAATATGGGAATTTATCCATAAGAACTGAAGGTTCACATTTTAAGGAAGCAATAGTGTTTCCTGCTGTCTTTCCATCTACTGGATGGGACTACAAAAACTAATAGGACATGTCGACTTGGGATAAGTTTTCAGCAGTGTGGGCTAGATTCTTAGCAAGTGTAAACCATAGAAATTAGTGGCGGTACACTCATCACTTAAGGACCTGGCCTCAAGCCTCCTATTGTATAGCCCATTAGAATCGCAACAGAGACAGACTAACTGAATCTATTTTAAAAAATCCTGTAACTTTAGCATCACACCTTTCTTGATGGATTGGCTGATTGATTGTCAATCAGCCATTTCATTGATTTCAGTTACACTGCAGAATGCAAACTGCTCTGAGGGAAAGGGGAGTAAAAATGTGTTTGACAAGTGATAAGACACTTTCAATAGAGAAACAGCCTGATTTTTCTGAGCACCTCCTGAGATTTTGATGAAACATTTGGGTGCTGCTAACTCCGGGATATAGAATGAAAACAGTCAATAACATCTGAGAGTAAATGAAAGAATGAATAAGTATAAAAGTATAATTCCCTCTACCATTCCTATCCTGTGTCATCTATAGACAGAATTGTTCTAGTCTTGTAAAACATGGAGGATCTGTGTCCATAAGCAGACTAGATCACAAGCAACCCCAGAAAGTTAGAGGGAGTGTATTGAACTGTCAAGATATAACAGTCATCATTAAAAATGTCATATCTCGTTGGCTCAAAGGATTGTTCTAAGATCTGGCACATCTCTCATACTAAGGAAGGCCATCATTTTGCCTGACTAATAACACTTTACACCAGAAGGTTTCAAATTCTGAGTTTAGTAAATTGTATTCATATTTTATACTTGGAGAAACCAAGTCTCAGGAAGGTTGAGTGAGTTTTGCCTAAGGTCACACGAGCAGCCTACAGCAAATCTAGGAACAGAGACCAGCTTTCTAGTTGTCTGGTTCGGTGCTACTAGCACAGCTGCACAATGGCCCGGCTCCAGCTCTGGCACATGGGAAGCGGCCCTTGGCCGCTGGAGTGTCCCAGGCACACGGGGCAGCCACTTGCCACTCAGCCTCACCTGCCGGGCAGCATGGTGGCCTCTGGAGCTAGAACCAGGGCCGTGGTGAGGCTGCCCCAGTACCATGGCACACCAATGCAGCACACGGGGCAGTCGCCCGCCATGTGTCCCCGCCAGCTGGGCTGCATGAGGGCTGTTGGAGCTGGAACCGGGGTCATGGTGAAGCTACCCCAGGCACATGGGAAGCTACCCGCCATGCAGCCCTACTGACAGGGCCATGGGGTGGCCACCGGAGCTGGAACTGGGGCCGCGGTGGGGCTGGAACTGGGGCCGAGTGGTGGGCAACTGCCCAGTGTTCCACAGCTGGAGCTGGGCTGCAGTACTGAGACAACCCCACCACAGCCTAGCTCCAGCTCTAGCACACAGGGTAAGTGGTCTTTCATGTGGCTGTGCCAGCCAGGCCACGTGACAGCTGCCGGAGCTGGAACCAGGGCCACAGTAAGGCTGTCCCAGTACCATGACCTGGCTCCAGCTGCAGCACATGGGTTAGCTACCTGCCATGCAGCCCAGGTAGCCAGAGTGACTGGAGCTGGAACCTACCAGGCCTCTCACCTTCCAGGTCCACCAGGAAAGTGAGTGCTACTGCAAGGCTCTATGAAGGAAGTGGGTGGGCTTACAATTCTTTGTGCGTGGAGGTGCAGGCACACCCCCCAGAGGGAACTATGACCCCAACCCAAGTTCCTGAGTAGTTCTTGCTGTCGAGGAAGAATCAAGCTCACTAGGCACCCGGAAGAAGAATAAGATCCTAAAAGGCTAGAGCTATTTGGGTAAAAGCACTCCTCTGTTTCATTCAAGCTGAAAGCATCTAATTTGCCAACCTGATCTAAACAAGTACAATTTCTTAATATGGGACAGGTGATGTCACTCAGACACCCCCTCTTCCCGAGAAGAAAGAATAGCTTAAAGACATTGTTAAAAAGGACCAGCTAGTAACAGAATCAGCTCTTCAGGCTGCAATGGATGTGTACCACAGGCAGGTCCATAGCCACCTCTGTAATCATACAGATGGCATTCTGGCTTAAGCATTCTTCATGAAGTGCAAGCCATAATAGAGGTTTCACCATTCAAATTATCAGAACTATTAAGTGAGAAAATAGCACTGTACTCACTAGAGGATTCAAAGGAGATGTGGACATCCCCAGGAATCTGTACCAAACTCAGTCACAACATCAGCATAGGTAACAGACACTTTCATATCCAATCTGTCTAAAAAGCAATAAAAGTATGATAGAAGGTGCCTGCTCTCCTCACCCCCAGCCATGCACACCGCTGCATCCACACATTGGAAAATGTTTGTTTGATGTTGGTGCAGCTTTCAACCAGTCATCTGAGTGATCTCTTGAGCACCCTACTCACCTCATCCCACCAAGGATTCTGGGATATCACTGCTGACAAATGGGTGCTAATGTCATGTGGCTATACAACCCATTTCTTCTCTCTACCCTCTTCCTGTCCTCTTCCTCATTCCTCTTCAGGGACCCTTCTAATGGGAGCCTTTTACAAACAGAATTGGCTTTGTTTCTCTGGCTAGTAATCATAGAGGAGGAGCTTCTGGAATACCAGGAAAAAAAGTCTGTTCCCTGTATTTTCCCATTCCAAAAAAGAAACATGTTTGTCCCATCTTAGACCTGAGGAAGTTCAACACATACATATTGAAGGATAAACTTAATTGTTGTCAGTATGACCTCTGTGTGACCTGGATGTTAAGTCTGGTCTTTGTAAAGAGGTATGTGCTTGGACACAGGTATACAACCAGGAGGGGATAGGTGAAACTGGTTTGAACCTGTTGTAAGGCCTGAAAAGGGACTGTGAGGGGACAGGTAATGATTGGAGGGAATTTGGTGCAGAGGGGCATGAGCTGTGTATGCATGCAACTGTAAGTGGGAAAGGGGTGATTACCATGTAAGATAATACAAAAGACATTGCCTTTTGTTTGAGAAGTTGCGAAACTTTTCCTGAGAGCATCCTGGAGATTTTTGCCCTGGAATGCATTCCTGAATAAAGCTGGTTGCTTAAGAAGGGTGTCTGGAATTAATTGGGATGGGCTTGGACTCCCATCCGAACCCTCGGATTAAAATTCTCCGTCAATATGCTGTCTTAGATTCAGGATGGTAATGCTTGCATGCGTCACTTTGAGGTTGAGACTTACAATTTTGGCAAGATACATACTTCCATATTGCTATCTAGTTGGCGCGTAGAAAGTACCTCAGATTATAGGGGGACCCATGCATTATCTATCCAGCAATGTTTCTCAGAGTGGTCTGTGAAACCACTCTTGCCACATTCCTGCTGTGGCCATTACAGTGGTGTACTCCCCAGAAATCACTTGAGTACTTAGTTCCTATTACACCCCAAATCTTTTGAGCACTTACCTGTTGGATGGATGCCTCATATGTAAGAAAAGAGGTGTCCTTCTTGACTTCCTCCCTAACATAGACAGTTATAAATGTGTTACAGTTAAGCAGGGGTGCCCATCTGAACTGCCAAATGGAGGGAATGTGTTCCTTGGATAACTGGTATTTGCATGTGATCTTTCTAGAGCTGAATACCATCAGGTTGGCCCACATATTATTTCTACTTGTTTGCGGATCTGGGTAATGAAGATCCTGACAGTCTGTCAGCAATGCAGTATATGAACAAACTGAAAGAGACTTGATTATCCCCCTGCTTCCTGGAAGCCATTGATTTCTGGAAACCCACTGGCCCTGCATCTTCAAGGAATCAGTAACAACCTTGCAGAATTCTTGAGCATAAACAAGCGTGAACAGTTACTGCAAAGATGCATCATTGAACCAATAATTTGATGGTGGGGGACCTGATCATAGAAGAATGCTCTAGAGAAGTGCAAGGAATTCTTACATGGAGCAAAAAAAACTTCTACTAAGAGGGCATACTCAGTGAAATGGAAAAAAACTGTCCATACGGGCAACTCAAAACAGTGAGAATCTGGGCTAGGGCTTTGGTTGTGAAGATCCTAGACTACTGCTTCTGAAACAGACAGGGCTGGTTTTCAGTTTTTTGAGTCTACCTAGTACTTAACACCAGTATTCGTGCACTATAAACCCCTTTAGTCTCATTGCATCATCTCATACACAATAGTGTTGAGATTTATCAAAGACCTTCTTCATGTCTGACCTCTACCTAGAGACCTGATTTCCATTTGGGAGATAAATCTTTCTGCAGCTCATGGAGTCTCTTCAAACCCTTTTTGGAGTGTGTCACGGGGTGACTTGGTCAGGCCCTTAAGTCCCCCTTCTCTGCCTCTGTTTCCACCCATCCCCTTGACCCACCCCTCCTGATCGGGCATGTGTTTGTGAACCGCATTGGCTCAGTGGTTACCCCGAGCGGGGTGTGAAGGGGGCCCGGGCCCACCCTCTCTCCAGGCCCCAGCCCAGGGCCCTAAGGTGAGAGAAAATATCCGCTTTCCCTCCACCTGGCTGATGGGGGCTACGTGCCGCAACTCATCAGCCCGCAGGCACCTTACTTACGCCTGCCCTGGGCTGCTTCCTCACCCCGCTCACCCGACCATCCCACTCATCTTTTCCCTGGGGGCCGGATACTTTTCATCTGTGCCCTCCGCTGACCTCTCCTGTCTGAGGGTCCCGGCCACCTTTATAATGCCGAGGGCACCGCTCCTTTCTCTCCGGGGCTCGGCCGTGCCCTTTCCCAGTACGCCTGCGCCGGTGTCTTTTGAGTCTGCTCCTCCTCCGCCGCTGCGGGCCCTGCCCCCAGCGCCTTCTCCAGTGCCGGCGTCCACTTGCACCGGTACCTCCCCTGGCGGACCAGCTGGAGTGCCGACCCAGCTGTTGACCACGCGGCGCGCTCCAGCTGCCGCCGCGGTCTCCCCTGCTAAGCCGCCATCCCCGCCGCAGTCTTCAGTTGCCGCCGCAGTCTCCCCAGCAGCGGGGAAGGCTGGTTCGTCTCTCCTGGCCCCGGGGGGGGGGGTGTCTGGGGTAGTGCAGGGTTGCGTCACCCCGTCACAGAGAGTTTGTTATACAGTAGCACATTACTATCGGGATGGTATTTTTAGTTGCTACCTAGCCAGCACTAAAGAAAGTTCATTAGCAGGGTAGTCTCAGACTCGGTTGGTCACCTTACTGGTTTTCTTTCCAAAACCTCACTCTTCAGTAGGAGAGAGAGGTAATTTTACACACTGGTTGTTTTCAGAATCCTATTTTACTCTATTGACAGGACTAAACCCTTCCATTTGGCTCCATGTCTCTGAGTGCCAAACAATTACGTTCTCTATAGTAACCATGGTTCTTCTAGATATTTATAGTCGGTGTGGCTCCCAATACTGGACTTCCATCCCTGCTTTTCTGAGCCGTAAGTAGCATAGATTCTGAATTTTGAGTGATTTGAAGGTTGCAGTCTTGCCTTCAAGTCCTTGTTCAGGAGCATGAGGAGGCTCAAAGCATGCATAGCTCCAGCCAGTCTTGCTAGGCAAAAGAGTTGGGTCTCAGATCCTTGAGGGAAATGTGGGATCCATTCTAACCTCAACATCTTAAAAATCATGGTTGCTGTGAGGAAAGTATCATTCTTTTTCTGAATAGCAATAAATAAATAATTCAAATAACCATAATGTAAAAATGTCAACACTGCAACATGCCCTTGTCAAATTGTAATGAATTCTTGTGACTTTTCAAGATCTAGGTTGTAACTTTTATACATGTTTAATTTCTTAACATTTTCATATGTTATACAAAATAAGTAGACCTGATATCAGCTTGATTCAGTCTGTACAAAACTGTTGGATGATAGTTTATTGGTCTTTACTATGTATTGAGATAATCCTTTGAGATTTAAGAATATGTGTGTTCTCAATAACATCCTTTTGGATCCATGTTTAATGAAGTATAATAGCTTATTGGATATATAGGAATCTGTGTAGTTGATTGTTTTCAAGTGCAAGAGTTTCACAGCATGAATAGTTTTATAAAGAAACTGACAAGTTCTTACACAAATGTAATTTGGTATAAAGATTTTGAACTTTGCTTCCCTCTTGCTATTATGTGGTGTATTAGGCTTTTTCAATGAAAGATAACATTAAAAATATGAAATTATTTTTATACAGGATGAGGAAGGCTTTCTAGTAATGGTGAATGAAATAATGGAGGAACAACAGCATCTTAAGAATAGATTAATAACTCTCAAAAGTGAGGTTACAAAAGCCCAAAATGAAGTGGAGGAATCAAGGAAGAAATTATTAACCCTTAATAGGTAACCACTAACTGTACTCAGGCACAATAATTAGTTTAGTAATTTCAGAAAAGGTCAGCATTTTAGAAGTTTTAACATCTTGTTGGAAGTCAGTTGTCATATGGGATGAGACCTGAGGTGAGTCTAGTCCAGTGATTTAATCTTCGGTAGTGGCTAGCACCAGATGTTGCAAAGGAAGATATAAGAAACTCCTAAGGGGTAGATGTGGGATAATATGCTCCCCCCACTGTAGGTCTCACCTGAGATTCTCATAGATGGTTAAAGCTTGAATTTTAGATTAACATCTTAGGGTGATTTTCAGTGTTTTTGTGTGGTCAGTGCTATACTCAGAGCCTGACAGGTATTGTGTATCTTGAGGAAAATACTAATTTTGCACCACTTTGTCCTTATTCTACTGTTAAATCCTCTCCTGTGAGAATGGTTCTTCCTTCAGTTTAAACTATCTTGATTTCCTCTTTCCTGCTTAAACTTTGTGCATATCTTCTCTTTTAGCTCTTCCTACTTAATCAGTGTATGGTAATTATAAGCCATATATTGATTATCAGCCATTTTCAATCCAGTGACTCATTGCCCTTCTTGGAGATCAACATGTATGTGTTAGCTAAGCACATTTGTGAAATATTTCTCACGGTATATTTTTTTCATGTAAAAGTTAAGAATTCATAATTTTGATATTCCCCTATACATATGTAGCAATTTATAATCATAATTGTTTTTAACTGTTAACTTTTAGGATTCTTTGTCTTACTATTTAGCCACTTACGTTATTACAGTAAGTTGATTAGGTGACCCTGTATTGTGTATTAAATAAAATAAATGTTAAGAGAAGATGCTATATCAGTTAACGGTTTGAAGGGAAGAAATCTTCATGAGTAGAAGTATGGGCTGGTAGGATACAGATTGTAGTTGATATAGTACTGATATAGTAGTTGAAACTGTTGAACTGTGATGATATACCAGTGCTATTGTTTTCCCACTCCTCTGGTATTGGTAAAAGAATCTATGTTTGAAAAATGACTTTAATGGTCTGCTTAACTTTAATTTTGTCTTGGTGCTAATGCATTATATAGTACTTCAGGTCATTACTAACACCAAGTACTTACCCTGTATGCATAGGCTACAGTGGAAAAATCCTTGTTTCTGTCAGTGCTTGCCTAATTGTTTTCAAGTTGTGTAGTTAAACAATGACATTCAAATTGTATAACAGTTTCATACCTTTTTATGCTTGCAGGGAAATGGGTAAATTCCAAAAGGAAGCTATATCTATTGAAACCTCTCTGGAACAGAAAAGATTAGAGAGACATAATATGCTTCTTGAATGCAAGGTCCAAGACTTGACAATTTCACTCTTATTGGGATCACTGGATGAAATCAGTGAAGTAGAGGTATTGTAGAACATGCTTGTGAAAAATGTACCATAATACAAAACATCTATTCCTAAAGTAAAATGTTGTGGGGTTTTTTCCTGACACTGACTTCCTTGGTTATAGAATAATGTAAAAATATAATCTAGGCACTGGCCAACTCAGTCCTTATGGAGCTATCACACATTTTTATACTAATCCACATTGGTAACATCTTATTGAAAATATACAAAAACTTTATAATACAAAGGCATTGCCACTGCCAGCATTGCAAATATACATTTAACAAAGTGCATATAGACAAAATTGTTGCAAAAATGTAAAACCTAGGGGATTAGATAGGATGAAGTTCAGATTTAGATGATTTAGTATTGAGGTCTGCTCTTTAGATGATATTCTGGCATTTCTTCCCCACCCTAAAAATGAATTTTCTTCTTCGAGTGTTGTCCCTGTGGGTGCTCCACTGTCAGGTTGTCCTGGCACCGCAGATCAGTTTTTTCCGTAGCAGTGGCCAGTTGGGCCACACGTGTTCCAGGCACCTCGTGCTGTCCATGCCCTTTGCTTTGTGCACATGGCACGACCCCTCCTCTGTTCCTTCATTGCTGCCCTCATCTGCAGATGGAACTCGCCTCGCTTCTCAGAGTCTTTACCTCAGAGAGACGTAGTTAATCAGTTAGTGTGATTATTATAGTTTTTACAGTTAACCGTTAGTTGTTAGCTTAGTAAGAACTTAGTACAGGAAGTCCCCGGGTTACGTACAAGATAGGGACTGTAGGTTTGTTCTTAAGTTGAATTTGTATGTAAGTCGGAACTGGTACATATTGTAGGGGAAACTCTAGCCCTAGGGGAAATCACGTTGTGAGAAGCAGGGGGAGCCGGGGCTGATGAGCCGCACGCCAGGGGCCAGAGGGAGAGGGTTTCCCACCAGAGCAGGGACCGTGTGTTGTGCTCAGCGAAAGGAGGGCAAGTCAACTGCACGTTAATTGGATTTCATTCACTTGGGGAGGAGAAAGCGCCCGGGCGGCTGGCCGGGCACAGCGATTAGACAGGTTCATTCAGGGACTCATTGACAAAAAAAGCAAGGCTGGCCGGGCGTGCTGCGACCCCATGCAGCGCTCTGGTCACCTCCCCGCGAATCCCTCGCTGGCCGCGCAGGGGAGGGGGCTCGGGAGTCACTCGCCTGGGGTGGCAGGAGTTCAGAGCGGGGTGCTGAGCCCCGTGCCTCAGCGAGCGGGGAGTTTCTAAGCCACGCTCCGCTCTCGCCCAGCTTTTCCCATGCTGGATACGTTCCGCCCGTGCCCTTTGCCTCGGAGATGGCTGTCAGTAAAGCGGCGCTCGGGGCAGCGCCGGCTGAGCCGCCTGTCAGGCGGCGCGTCTCGTGGTCGCGCCCGCGTCCTCGCGGCGAGAAAGCGCTCGCGTCTCCCTGGTCTGCTGGGGGCGCCCACCCCCAGCAGACCAGGGAGACGCGGGCGCTTTTCGCCGCGAGCACGCTGGCGGGACCACTGGCGCGTCTCGGCGGTCTGCTGGTGGGGGGCGCAGCTAGTGCGGGGTTGCCTCACCCCGTTCGTAAGTAGGGATCCGATGTAAGTCGGATCCATGTAACCCGGGGACTGCCTGTAGTTTTTTCGTTAATACATGTACAAACACACACTATATATAAATAAAATAACGGAGCCACAAGGACCAACTGACCGCAGCCTCATATTTAAAAAAAAAGGAAAAGAAAGAACAGTGAAAAACAAATGGAAGAGACTTTACCTGGTCGAGCCTCCCCTCTACCTTACTATGCCGGGATCAGCAGGTTTTAAAAAGAGCGACAACTGTCGTGAACCTATGGCCACCTCGGACAGGCACTCATTATGTATTAGATGCCTTGGTAAGGCGCACGCCTCTCGAAAATGCCATCACTGCACCAAACTCATAGCCTGGGCTCATCACGATAGGGAGATGCGGCTCCACATGCTCCTCTTTGACAAGGCTCTTCAGCCTCCTTACACCAGGGGACTCTGGCTCTTATACAGAGCCTCCCAGGCTGGAAAAATAATGGGCAAGCTTGCCCGCATTGAAGGCAGCACCAAAAAGGGGAGCTTCTTGGTCGCGAATCAGCACTGGTGACAAACCAGGCACTTCCAGCACTGCGACCACCTGTTCCGCTAATTCCACAGAACTGAAGCCCTGACATGGGACATCACTGGTAGCGGCAGCTCTAACATTGCTACTGGTACTGGTGCTGTGTACTCTCTCAGCACCAGCGTAGCCACAAAGAAACAGACAAGTCTTCCACCCCATCCACATTGCTGACAGTCTGGTGCTGATGAAGACGTGGTCAAAATCCAACTGCAAGCTTCCCACGCTGAAGAGTCTGTAACTGACTTTCTCCCTGGCACCATTATCAGCAGCAGCATTGTCATGCTCCCCAGCACCGATAGAGCGCTCCTCATATGGTCATCACACTTGTTCACAATGCAGCTTCCTGCACAGGGCTGCACCGTGCCCCAGGCAAACGAGGCATATTTCTCCTTTGCTGTTTCCTTCATCTTGGGGCTCCGCTAGATCTCAGAGGTCCCCCAGTGCCATCCTTGCAGATCATTTTTGAAGACCGTAGGAGTGTTTTCTCTTCAAGACACTCCTCACCAGTGAGATCGTGCTGTGACAAGTACTGTCACAGCCATCCCTATGATCACCATCCTCTGCCGATAATGGAGTGATGGCATCCACCTTGATACTACAGGCACTAGTCACCCTGCTGCCAGAGGTCAGTATCCAGACACCATTCCAGTGCCCCTCCTACATCATCTTCCAGGTCACCAGCTCCCTCACCCCATGGTCACACCCAGGCCACTGCGGATCAGCGGGACGCAAAGGAGGATCAGATAATGGACAATGATGAGCCCCCCCCTCCAACCTGGATACTTCACCCACTGATCAGACTTCATCATCCTCAGATGAAGCAGTCACCCCGGGGGACGTTTCCCCTGTGGATGACCTCAGTTTCAAGAACTCTTCAAAAGAGTGGCCACAAATCAACAGGTGCAACTCAGAGGTCCAGGGAAAGCAGCACTGCCTTCTGAACAACCTCCAACCTGTGAGGCGAAAATCGCGCCCCCTATAGACGAGAAGATTATGGAGGTGGTAGATGAGATCTGGCAAATGCCTGCATCTGCCTCTCCCCTATTAAAAATTGCAGGCAAAAAGTATTTCATCCTCCCCAAGGGGCTAGACTTTTTATTTACCTACACACAGCCCAACTCATTGGTGGTTGATGCTGCCCAACAGAGATCAACATTGCTACAATACAGTAGAGTCCAGATTATCCAACCTTCGGTAATCCGACATTCTGCTTTATCTGGCCCTGCAGCTCCCGGGGACAAAGCGGCACCAGTAGGAGCGGCATCAGCGGCTCCAGGGCGCGGGCTGGGAGAATGGCCCTGCTCGCTGCCCCGTCACTCTCTTGGAGTCGCTGATGCCTGCAGCTCCCGGGGACAAAGCGGTGCCGGCAGGAGCGGCATCAGCGGCTCCAAGAGAGCGACGGGGCAGCGAGCGGGGCCATTCTCCCGGCCCACGCCCTGGAGCTGCTAATGCCGCTCCTGCTAGCGCTGCTTCGTCCCCGGGACCTGCAGGCATCAGTGGCTCCAGGAGAGTGATGGGGCAGCAAGCGGGGCCGGGCACCCGGGAGCTGCAGGGATGGGGCCAAGCGGCCCCGGCTACGGTAGAGTCCCTATCATCCGACATTTTTGGTAATCCGACCACCTGTCGGTCCCATTTAGGTCGGATGATAGGGACTCTACTGTACTGGAATATGTTCCAAGACAAACATTTGGACCTCTTTGAAAGAAAGGTGGTCTTGTCCTTCACACTGCAATTATGCATAGCAAACTATACTGCCCTCCTAGCTAATTGTGATTTTTGATAACTACAGCCGGTCCCCGAGTTGCTAACGGTCTAGTTACGACCGTTCGCATTTACGACCAAAGCTCCCATGGAGCGGTCGTAAAGGCGGTCCCCGAGTTACGAACGCAACCCGCGTTTACGAACAGCGTGGTCACTATGTAACTCAGTGGGGTCTGAGTTACGAACAGATCAAGTTATGGCCAAGTGTTTGGCCCATAACTCGTTCGTAACTCGGGGAGAGGCTGTATTCTAGGTTAACCAATCTGATGGAAGACCTACCAGATAACAGAAGACTGATGCTCAAGTCAGTTGCCCAGGAGGGATATTTCCCAGCTCGTACGGCCTTACAAATGGCTTTGGATGTGGCAAATACCATGGCAAGATCCACTGCTACATCCATCATTATGCAGAGAGCCTCCTGGCTTTAGGAGTCCCTAAAGAGCTCCAAGGGAAGGTAAAGGACCTTCCCTTTGATAGGGAAAAACCTTTTGCTGCTAAAAAGGTGAGGTCCTTCACACTAGTAAGGATTCTCAGACAACACTCCAAACTTTAGGGATATACTCTTCTCCCTACAGAGCAAAAGATATTCATACCTTACAACGTGAATTGTCATATTGGTGAAATAAACACAGACCCTATGACCAGTCACGTCCCAGACTTCACGTTCAGAGGAAGCACCAGAATAAAAGCCGCTCCTCTACCTCCCAGTTCACTGGGCAGCAGATTTGAGCTATTGGTTGGGAGCCTGCACGATCTCTCCGATCTCCATCTTCAGGAACATGCCACTGTATTGTGCCCATTCTACCATCGCTAGACTGCCATCACAACAGATTGCTGGGGCTTGGAAATAGTTGCATCCGGTTACTCCATCCCATTCACTTCACTCTCCCTCCAGCCTCCCCCTGCCCCTTCACTCTTCAGGAACCCCTGTCATGAGGCACTTCTAAGGCAGGAGGTTCATCGGCTCCTCGCTATAGGAGTAATACAGAGAGTTCTCGATCAGTTCAGGGGGCAAGGGTTCTACTCTTTACTTTCTCACAGAGAAGCATACAGGAGGATGGAAGACCCATCCTGGATCTACGAAAGCTCAACAAATATCTATGAAAACAGCGGTTCAAGATGGTAACTCTAGTGTCGGTAATTCCAGTGCTAAACAAGGGAGACTGGTTTTCAGTCTTCGACCTACAAGTCTCCTACTTCCATGTTACTATCCACCCATCTCATAGACAATTCCTCTGTTTTTCTATAGCATGAGAACATTTTCAGTACCAAGTTCTACCTTTTGGCCTCTTCTCAGCCCCCACGGTATTTTTGAAGACCCTGGCAGTTGTGGCTGCATACCTACGTTGTCAGGGAGTGATAATCTTCCCCTATCTCAATGACTGCCTTATAAAAGGTTCATCCTGAGCAGAGACTCTGTACATGATATCTACAACCAGAGACTTGTTCGGTTCCCTTGGTCTCATCAATGACCAAAAGTCCAACCTTCTGTACATGATATCTACAGCCACTCAGTCCTTAGAATTTATTGGCGCTTGCCTACCTGCCAACACACAGATTCTGGACAATAGAGGACTTGGTTGCTCTAATCTCCGGAAGTTCTTCAGTGACAGTTCTGTCATGCTAACAACTGATGGCTCACATGACCACTACGACATACATAGCGCAGCTTGCTCAATTACATCTCTGCTGCTTCCAGCACTGGCTGGTGTTGGTCTATGCTCCTTTGAAACATTTGTCCACAAACAAGTCTGTCCCCCTCCATGCATCATAACCTTTCTCAAATGGTGGACCATTCTGACCAATGTGTTCTCAGGGGTTCCATTCCAGCATGAACAACCATCGGTGCAGATCACAACCAGCCCCTGCATGATCGGGTGGGGTGCTCACCTTGATGGTCTTTTTACACAGGGTGAGTGGTCCAACCACGAAACATCTCTGCACATAAACCTCCTAGAGCTCCGTACAGTTGCTAGTGCCTGCAAACACTTCCCATTACAATAGCCAATTCTGTGGTCAGGGTACTGACAGAAAACAACAACTGTGTGCTACATCAACCGCCATGGTGGGGTTTGATCCCTTTCGTTAAGCACCAAAGCAATCCATCTCAGGAATTGGTGCATCGCCAACAGTATCTCCCTCACAGCGTTGTACCTGCCCGCAATCAACAACACCACGACAGACATCTTTAGCAGGGTTTTCAACATAGACCACAAATGGGAAATAGATTGACAGATACTCATGCCCATATTTCAAAACTGGGGGTATCCCCAGATTGATCTTTTCACTTCTCGCACCAACTCAAATGCTCAGAGTTCTGTTCCAAAGCAGGTCTAGGATGCAGCTCTCTAGGAGATGCTTTCCTGATATCCTGGAAACCTGTTTTATGCCTGCCCCCGATCCCTTTTCTCCTGAGTGTCATTAACAGGATCAAAAGGGATTATGCCCAAGTAATTCTCATAGCTCCTTCCTTGTCCAGACAGACCTGATTTCCCTATCTCTTTTGGATGTCTCTTCAACCTCCCTGTCCTCTTCCCTGCTGACCAGACCTACTGATCCAGAATGGGGGCACCCTGCTATACTCCCATCCCCAAATGCTGTCTCTGACAGCGTGGGTCCTCTATGATTCCAGGACTCAGAAATGTTCTGCTCAGAGTAAAGCAAGTTCTCCTGCGCAGCAGATGCAGTACCACACGTGCTCCTTACCTCCATAAATGGACGAGTTTTTCACAGTGGTGCATGCAGAAGTCTGCTGATCCACACAACAGCTCCACTCCTCATGATCCTGGACTACATCCTTGATATAAAGCAATCAAACTTCTCCTTCTCCTTCGAGTGGTCCCCGTGGGTGCTCCACTCCGGGTACTGGTGCGTCCTTGCGCCGGTGACCGGAGATCTTTCTAGCTGTTTCCACCACGCCGCGCACACGCCAGAGCACCCCCCTGTGTTGTTGGAATTTGTTGGGCACGCGCGTGGCGCGGCTTCTCAGTTCCTTCTTTACCGTCCTCGGCAACAGACGGAGCTTCTTTCTCTCTCTTCATCTTTGGTTAAAAATAGATTGAAACCCTGGTTAATTCCTATAGTTACCTCAGAGTCCAAGTTATTTCACCCTACTACCCACCCCAGTCTATAGTTTAAAAAAAAAAAAAAATTCTCTCGTTGCGGCTTGCCACTTGTTCCCTGCGCCTCATGCCGGGATCCCCCGGTTTTAAAAGGTGTCAGACATTCCAGGACGCTATGCCCGTGTCTGATGGACATGCCGATTGTATTAAGTGTCTCGGCGAATCCCACCAGACTCAGAAGTGCCAGCACTGTTCAAAATTGACCACGTCCTGTGCAGTCGGGACCGAGCCAACAGGCTGAAAAAGTCTCTCCGACCTCCATCAGACGCACCCACCAGCGGCTCCAGAAATGGCCTCTCTGACTAAGGGTACAGATACGTCATGTCCCTCTGCCCCATCTACCCCGGCGACATCGAGAATGGCTCGTTCTCCAACCCGCTTGCTACCCTCGGCACCCTCAGCCTCACGGGTTAGCACCGCGGATAAACTGGGCACGTCGGGTACGGCTTCGGCCAAGACACCGGCACCGCACAAACGAGCGCATTCAGAGCCGAGACAAAGAGTATTGGCACCGTCCGTGTCAACAGCACTGACCTCCTCTTCGGCACCGGCCGCACCGGCGGGCCATAAGGAGCATATGGTGCCGAAACAACCGCGGCACCGGTCGGCAACACCAACACCAGCTGTGAAAAAGCCACACACCGACATGCCACCCCCGGACCTCTCGGCACCGCCATCGTCACCGAGCAAGTCCTACACCTCGGCACCGACCCAGCAGACTGCGCGCTACCGCTCCCCGGTACAGAGCCGCTCGCCGCTGGCACAGACTTCACCAACTTCAGTGCAATCAATACACTCCCGCAGATCGTCTCATGGCTCACAGTCTCTGAGTGAGGCAGGCACGGAACCCAGGAGCAGATTCTCCTCCCAACATTCTAGTCCTGTGCACAGACCTCCTTCCTGGCAGCCTCCGGTTACACAATATGCATACCCACCTCTGCCACCACCATGGTATGCACAACAATATAGTTACCCACCACCGCCATACGCTACTCAATGGCAGCCATGTGAGCCATGACCAAAGCGAAGTCCTCGTCATCCTCCTTCAACAACTTCCAGACCACCAGCTTCGCCACCTCTTACTGCGTCCATTACAGAACCAAATTCCCCAAGTCACTCTGAGATACAAGATTCTCTCCCAGAAGGTGAAGATAGGTCCCCTCTACATAATTCCTCATCCTCGCCTGATGAGGCAGTCACACCGGAAGCTCCACCATCTGGTGATGACTCTAGGAAATTTCACGACCTTTTCAAGAGGGTGGCGTTAGCACAGGAACGGGACTTACAGGAGGTACAAGTAAAACAGTATAAGCTCCTACGTACACTGGAACCATCCACTACCTCTCGGCTGGCAATTCCTATGGATGAGGCCATTATGGACCCAGCCGATAACATCTGGCAGACTCCTGCATCTATTCCCCCTACCAACAAGAAGGCTGACCGCAAGTACTTTATTGCGCCAAAGGATGCAGATTTCCTTTTCACCCATCCACCACCTAGTGGTGGATTTGGTTCGTCACAAGGGAAGACAATCTAACCTTAAAACGACACCTCAGGTTAGAGACCACAAGAGAATAGACGTCATGGGCTGTAAGGTCTATTCCTCTGCCACCCTACTCCTTCGAGCAGCAAACTACACAGCAATGCTTGCAGATTATGATCATGCAAATTATTCCAAACTCCAGGACTTGGCACAACACTTACCTGAACATAAACGATCCACACTCTTTAATATAATGCATGAAGGCCACGCAGTCTCGCGTACTGCCTTACAGTCCGCAATGGATGTAGCAGATACCGCAGCCCGTGTCACCGCATCAGCCATCGTATTATGCAGGATATCATGGCTACAGGCTTCCAGAGTTCCCAGAGATTTACAACAAAAGGTGGAGGACTTACCATTTCATAAAACAAACCTCTTTGCTGCCAAGACAGATGAAGTATTACATTCTATGAAAGACTTGCGGACGACACTCAGAACATTGGGGATGTACGCTCCCCCCACCACCACCACCACACACACACAAAAAGAACAAGATTCTTGACTTGACTTACCAGAGACCTAGGGAGCCTTTCTGACAGCAACCTCTGTACGATTTCCGGCAGAGACCAGAGGCCACAATGTTGTAGACCGCAACGGCAGCAGCAGCAACAGCAACGCTCTGCGACGACTCACCCACCTGCAGCTAAACAACAAATTTGAAAAATATGTCGGGAGCCGAATACCCACTCCAATAACACACACATCCGAGCCTCCTCGGTTCAACCACCCGCTCCGGGCTTTTTTCCATCAATGGACTCAAATAACATCGGACAGATGGGTCCTACAACTGATCCAACATGGTTATGTCATCCCTTTCATCTCTATGCCCCCCCACCCATCCCCCTACCCTGTCCCTTTTCAGGGACCCATCCCACGAAATCCTCCTACATCAGGAAGTTTCACACCTATTACAATTGGGGGCCGTGGAGCAAGTACCAATGGAATTCCATGGTCGGGGCTTCTATTCAACTTACTTCCTAACACAGAAGAAGAACGGAGGATGGCGTCCCATATTGGACCTGAGGAGCCTCAACAAGTACATTGCTTACCACCGTTTCAGAATGGTTACGTTAGCAACTATCATCCCTGCTCTGGATCAAGGAGACTGGTTTTCGGCTCTCGACCTCCAAGATGCCTACTTTCACATCACCATCCACCTGGCGCACAGATGTTTTCTACGGTTCAAGGTGGGCACCCAACATTACCAGTACCGGGTGCTGCCCTTTGGTCTTTCAACCGCCCCCAGAGTTTTTTCCAAAACCCTGGCAGTCGTAATGGCCTCACCACGTCGTCAAGGAGTCGTCATTTTTCCATACCTGGACGACTGTCTGATAAAAGGATCGTCCTTCCACGAGACCCAGGACATGATCGACATTACCATGAGATCCCTCACCAATCTCGGATTCCACATAAATCTCTCAAAATCCACGTTACACCCAACGCAGAACTTGGAGTTCATAGGAGCACTCATCGATGCTGTGGCAGCAAAGGCCACTCTACCCGAACACAGATTCAACACCATGCGCAATCTTATCATGAGTGCACATCTAGCTCCTACCATGATGGTACGCGAATGTCTCAAGATTCTAGGACATATGGCCTCCACAACATATGTGGTCAAGCTCGCCAGACTTCATATGAGAGGCCTTCAGTCATGGTTAACCACGACTTACAAGCCCTCCAGAGATTCTCTTTCCAAGCGACTGACTATTCCACCTCGCATTCTAAACTCACTGCAGTGGTGGACAAACCCTCGGAATATGTTAGAAGGCGTACCATTCCATCGACCTTCTCCCACACTCACTATAGTGATGGATGTGTCACTCATGGGCTAGGGAGCACACCTAGACACCATCACAGCTCAAGGCAAATGGTCCTTTATGGAACAAACCTTACATATCAACCTTCTCGAGTTGCGAGCAGTCAGGTATGCATGCCAACATTTCCAACCCTACATAACTCTCAAATCCATTTCTATAATGACAGACAATACCACCTGCATGTACTATATCAACCGACAGGGAGAGGCATGATCCCACTCCCTTTGCACAGAAGCCATCAGATTATGGAATTGGTGCCTTACACACCATGTTACCCCCATAGCTTCCTACCTACCTGGAGTACTCAATGTTACGTTAGATGCCCTAAGTCGCACGTTCCACGATCAACAAGAATGGGAGATGAACAGGAACGTGCTTGCCCCAGTTTTCCATCAGTGGGGACAACCGGACATAGACTTCTTTGCCACAAAAGGAAACAGAAAGTGTCATCTCTATTGTTCAAGGGCAGCTCTAGGAAAGCACTCCTCAGCGCCGCTTTTTCCATCACATGGGACGGTCTCCTCTTCTACGCCTTCCCGCCCTTTCCCCACCTTCACAAGGTACTCAACAAGATCAGAATAGATCGTGCTCGAGCCATACTTGTGGCACCAGCATGGCCCAGACAGACGTGGTATCCTTACCTCTGGAAGATGGCAATAGTAGATCCATATGCCTTCCCACTTCACCACGACCTCCTATCGCAGAACTTCGGGAGGGATCTCCATCCGGAATTCCACAAGCTGCATCTTCACGCCTGGCTCCTTCATGGCTCCAAGATGCCGAAAATGCCTGTTCAGAACCGGTGAAACAGATACTGATTAATAGTAGGAGACAGTCCACTAGGAGAACGTATCTCTACAAATGGAACAGATTCGTGCATTGGTTCCAAAGTTCCCACATAACACCCCCTGAGCATGCCCCCCTCCCCACGCTACTGGACTACTTACTACAACTGAAGCAGTCCGGCCTAGCTCTTTCTTACTACCATCAAAGTACATGCAGCCACCATTGCAGCATTTCATCATACAGGACAGGGGGTCTCTTATCTCGCTGACCCAATAACTAAAATTTCTTAAAGGGCTACAAAATACCTTCCCACCAGTCCGACCACCGCTTCCTATCTGGGACCTCAACCACGTTCTCAAGAGTCTGATGAAGCCACCCTTTGAACCACTGGCAACCTGCTCCTGGTCTCATTTATCAATGAAAGTCTCATTCCTCAATGAAAGTCTCATTCCTCGTGGCAATAACCTCCAGTAGGAGGGTGAGTGAACTCGCCTCACTGATGGCTGATCCCCCTTATACAGTATTCACAAAGGATAGGGTAATACTTGGCCACACCCTAAATTCCTCCCCAAAGTCCTTTCGCCTTTTCATGTCAATGAACCTCTACACTTACCTGCATTTTTTCCTAAGCCTCATGCCAATCCAGTTCAGGCAGCATGGCACACTCTGGATGTCCGCAGGGCGCTTGCATTTTATCTCGACCGCATTAAGCCCTGGCGACTGTCCCCGAGCCTTTTTTTGTCCTATGCGGAATGATCCAAAGGACAAGCAGTCTCATCGCAGAGGATTTCTAAATGGATCTCTTCTTGCATTCAAACATGTTATGTACACTACAATAAAGACTTACCTGACACGATTACAGCACATTCCACCAGGGCAATGTCCTCCACTACCGCCTTTCTCAGCAATGTTCCTCTACAGGATATTTGTAACACCGCCACCTGGTCCTCAGACCATACTTTTGCACAACATTATGCTTTCTTCCTCAATTGCATCTTCCATGGCGGTGGGACAGGCAGTACTGTCTACAGTGACTAACATGGGGCTCCAAACCCACCTCCTCGGGTCAACAACTGCTGTGTAGTCACCCAGAGTGGAGCACCCATGGGTACCTCTCGAAGGAGAAGAAAGAGTTACTCACCTTGTGCAGTAACGGTGCTTCTTCGAGATGTGTCCCCGTGGGTGCTCCACTACCCTCCCTCCTTCCCTTGCTCAGAGCCCTACGCTCTGCCGGGTACAGAAGGAATGGAGGAGCCGCGTGCGCACCTAACGAATTCCAGCGACACAGGGGGGCGCTCTGGCGCGTGCGCAGCGCGGTGGAAACAGCTAGAAAGATCTCCGGTCGCCGGTGCGAGGACACACCAGCACCCAGAGTGGAGCACCCACGGGGACACATCTCGAAGAAGCACCGTTACTGCACAAGGTGAGTAACTCTTTCTTATCTTCCCTTTGAATCCACCTTGCTGACGTCACTGCGTTTCATCCCCTGGTGGATGGGCAGTCGGTATTTGTGCACCCCATCACTAGACAATTTCTCAAGGGTCTCCAAACCTAATCCCACCTCGTAGACCTCCACCATCATTATGGAGTTTGGAATTGGTGCTGGATACGTTGTCTTGATCTCCATTCAAACCGTTAGTGACATGCTCATTGTCTCTCACGACCTCCCAAGTGGCCTTTCTTTTAGCAATAACGTCTGCTCACAGGATCAGCAACCTTGCAGCCCTCACAGAATCACCATCGTACACAGTTTTTACTAACAACAGTGTTACGTTACACCTCCATCTGTCCTTTTTACCAAAGGTGTGTTCAGACTTCCATATCAATAAACTGATCATATTACCTACCTTCTATCCAAAACAGCACTCATCCATACAGAAAGCTCTCCTACAACTTAGACATCAGGAGGGCTCTCCCTTTTTATATTGACTGCATGAGACCCTTCCGTAACTTGCTCTGCAGTCTCTGTCACTACTGCAGAGCAATGCAAGGGAAGTACACTTTCATCACTATGCATATCTAACATCATAGTCTCCTGTATCACACAGTGCTACACTCGGTATCATAACCCTCTTTCTGCTCAGCCCCAGGCACGCTCCACCACCAGCTACATCCACGGCCTTCCTGAGAGAAGTTTCACTCCGAGACATTTGCCATGTGGTCACAAGGTCGTTGGACCATACCTTTATGAAACATTACGCCGTACTCCAGTATCTTTCCAATGATGCCGCAGTAGCCGCTGCAGTGCTTTCTACTGTTAACAAGGGGTGACTCTAAAGCCTGTCATCCTTGCTTCAGCGGATCACTGCTGTGAGGTCACCCACGGGGACATCCCTCAAAGAAGAAAAGGTTACTCACCTTCCACAGTAATGACGGTTCTTCGAGATGTGTGTCCCCGTGGGTGCTCCACTGCCTGCCCTCCTCCCCACTTCTTTGTGGGATTTCTCTTGTTTCCTCTTTTTCAGACACTCAGGCGTCTATGAGGAACTGAGGAGGGGTCAGGCTGTGTGCGTGAATCAAAGAGTGCGAACAGCATGAGGTGCCTAGAGCACATGTGCGGCCCAACCAGCTACTGCTACGGAAAACTCCAATCTGTGGCGCTGGGACAACCCAACACCTACAGTGGAGCACCCACAGGGGGACACATCTCAAAGACCTGTTGCTACTGCACAAGGTGAGTAACCTCCTTTTATCTAAATTAGGGCTGTCAAGCGATTAAAAAATGTAATCACGATTAATCGCACAGTTAAAAAATATAATCGCGATTAATCGCATGCACCTCCCCTTTGAAATGCTGCGGCGGCATTTCAATGGGGAAGAGCTGCATGGAGCCTGGGATCAGCTGGAGTCCCCATCTGACCCTGGGCTCCATGCAGCTCTGCCCCTTGGAAGCGCCGTGGTGGTGTTTGCAAGGAGCAGCGCATTAGGAGCCTGGGATCAGCTGGGGACTCCAGCTGATCCCCAGCTCCGTGTTGCAAAACTCCTTTGAAGTGCTGCTCCGGCGCTTCAAAGGGACTTTGCAACAGTGGACCCAGGGCAGCATAGCATTAACGCCTGTGATTAACACATTAATCCTGTCCTGGGTTAATTGCAGGTGTTAATGTAGGTCAGTTGACAGCCCTAATCTAAATCTGAGCCTCCTTTTTCCAGCAGCTATAGAAATAGAGTCAAATAAATTAGAGTTGGAATATACTCTTAGAACTTCCTATGACCCTTTCAAGTCTTCTGACTTTCATAGTGGGCAGGGTCAGTGAGAGCATTTAGGGAACCTAGAGCAAAATCTGAAACGGATGACCCTCTACCTTTACCCAAAAAAATGGCAGGGGGCAGGGATGGATGTTGAAGAGAGAGCTCATTCTGCAGTGGCAGCTCCTGTTCTTTGAGAGGGCTTACAAACTTATAGTGAAACTACATGTGCCAGATTGCAAAGCTACTCAGTTTTGCGGGGCCCCTCAAATGGGTGCCCCAGGGCAAATTGCCTTTCTGCTCCCTCTGCTGGGTGACTGTGTCGTGTGGTTCGACTTATTTTAGATACAAAGGAAACCAGTACACTTCAGGGCTACTTAACCACTTTCTTATTTATTTCAAGCTTTAAGCAGTTAATACAGTTACAAGCCTTAAGAACAATTACTATACAATTTAAGCCTTAAATACTATACATTCTAAAGCAAATGATACAGCACAAAGCAATGCAAAAGCAGTTACTAAAAGATCTACTATACACATTAATAAACCCTAATTCACTTACACTTCACCTGTATGCTACCTACAGTGCCAGGCAGGAGGTCATGGTTCCATCTTTTCCCACCCATAGGAACGGTGACATAGCCGGTATGAAGGGCCTAATCACTTCTAGTTACCTGGAGCAGGACGTGTGGGTCAATCCTGCCCATTCCTTCCCACCGATTGTTCTTACTAAACCCAATTTATAGCAGAGAGAGACTTGGTCATTCTAATAATATTTACCAATTGATTACATATTGTGTAGGATATGTAAAATGCCCAATGCCCCTATTTTGGGTACATCTTCCTACTCAGGATGTTACTGCTATGTGCGCAGTTAACAGTTTCATGGCTGCATCTGTACTTTTTGCTTATCAGAAACAAGTACCAGTACAAGGCTGCGTGTCCTGTGTTCTTGATGTAGTCTCACATACCAGGCTTAATCTGCATTGTTATGCAAAACATTTCCTGACTCTCACAGTTTTCTTTATTAACTCAGCCTTGCCTGCATGCTTTGTTACACCAGACTTGAGACAGGCCAGAAATCCACACTTTGGACAAGGCAGACATCACCAGGTATTGCCAAGGCAGGGTAATGCAGGCTCCTCTACCCTGTGCCAGCAGGATTGCCTCTGTTCCTCCTCTTCCAAGTGCTCTGAACGGTAAAAACTCTGCCTTAATCCAGAAGTGAAAGTAAGTGGATGTGCCTTGTGCACAGCTATGGCAAGAGCTGACTGAGCTACAGCAAAAACCATCAGGGAGCTATTTAAAGAGCTGGCAGAGACCCGGGTTGCTATATCTGTAAGAAATTTTAAGTTACTTTCACTGCTGCCTTTATCATTTGTCTCAGTGAGGAGAGTGCAAGGAAGCTCCCTGAACCCAATCTTGGGAAAGCTTCTCTGGTTGAAGATAGGTGCAAATGTGTGGGAGAGGAGGAAGAAAGAACAAGGGGACAGGGGCATTCAGTGAAGAGAGGGGACAGGAGGGTACTCGTGGAAGGACTAGATCAGAGGAAAAGAGATGGCATATAGTGAGAGGAGGCTAAGGCTGTCATGGAATAGGAACAACATGGAGAATTTGGAGTGAGGATTAGGAATGTGTCACTGATGTGTGAACTATGGGAAGGAAGGTGGCTCCCCTGAAAAGAATGGAAACAAGAAGTGAGGGGCTGGGACTAGCACAGGAATGGAGCAGGTAATTGTGGTCCCAGATTTGCAGTGAGTAAGAGTCCTCTGCTTGTACTCATTGCCAGCAGCCTAAAAGAAAAGGTAGATTTTTTTTTTCATTTTTTCTAAAGATAATTGTGTGCGAGGAATGTTTTCTATTGACCAATATCCCCAGGAACCTTTCTTGAAAGGGGATTTAAAAACTCCCTAGAAAGCCCATTCTGACAGACCAAATGGAGTTAGTATTCTAAGTGCACTCTGTACAAATCCATTTCTTTATTCATATTAACCCCACAACTGAAATTATTGGATTTTTCAAAGGTCAGAAAAAGACAGCATTTTCAGTTAATGCCTCCTGCTGATCAACTAGTACATCATAACTTTTGATTACAAAAGCGTATTACATAAATTAGGAAAGGAACAGTTGCTCTGTTTTTATCCTTTATTCCATGTCATGTAGACTTTATGTACTTTTTCACAATTAAAAGACCACTATATTTCTGAACTGAAAAGCCCTCCCTCTTTGTTATAGCTGGGAACTGAAGCAGAAAGCACTGAAGCTACAGCAGATATCTATGAAAGAGAAAGAGCCATTCATATAGATTACAGCAGTCTAATAGATGATCTAAAGGTAAATCAATTTATTTTCTAGTACTAATGATGTGTTCATGCACTCTTCAGCAAAATCTTAAATGTTCTTAGCTAAAAACCGATAAGCTTGAGATATGACAGCAGCCGTTTTGTGTAAGATATCCTGATTTTTTTTTAATATTAGCATACATGCATTTTATCTATCAGAATATTCTACTTAGCTATTCTATAAAGTTTTGTAAACTGCAAATCTAATAGAAGAAGAACATAATTCGGATTTTCCTTCATACTAATACATTCATGGGGCCCTAGCAGTACAGTGTGTTTCAAAATACCAGGTTCAAAGGAGTTGGTCATGCTTTTGTGAAAGTCTAATAATGGAGCTCCAGATCTAACAAACTCATTTGTAGGGCTAAAGAGCCTATCTAGCTCTTCAGATAAAGCTAAGTATTTTTATGGTGTCAGAAGTGCTCCTTCATGAGCAGAGTGGCAGGGTATATTGCCCAGAACTCAAGTTACTTCACATAACTGTGGATTATGTGATTGGATGTCCTGGCTTGTCTGAGGAATTCAAGGTAGACCTTTAAGAGACAAAACAGCCTTCTGCCAGGAGAAGTCATGCTGGCAAATGGAATTAGTTTTAAAGGCTTTTTTTTTTCCAGGAAGAGACCTTGCCCCTACTTCTGGTCCATTTATTTTAGTTTAACTTAGTTTGCGCTTTTATTTTTAAATGTTAAGATTATTCCTAACTACGGCCAAGGTCTGTTCAGCTGCTGTTTCTGCTTATCATGTCCTGATGTAAGGGACTATGGTATTTGTCCATCTGTGATGAAACAGTTTGTAAGGGTATTGTACCCTCTTGTCTGGGAGCCTGCTGATTCTATTGGCAGCTAAACCCTTTTCATTATTTTTTTTTTTTTTGTCTTCTGCTTAGGACCTGCAGTCTGATAAAGAGATTGAGGCTCATCTGACACGACTGCAGCAGCAAGTAATAGCCAAAGAAAATGTTTTATTCAAAACAGCAGCACCAAACCTGAGAGCACTGGAGAAATTGCAGACTGCTAAGGACAAATTCCAAGAATCAGTAGATGGTAATACTGAATCTTCCTTATTATTAACCATTTCTATGAATTAGGGATGTCAGCAGCTAGTTGACCAGCCAGTTAACCGCAGCCCACCCCTCCCCATGTGCTCTGCATTTAGAACTCGGACCATCAGGCTGGTTCAGTCTAAGCCCGCCGGTCTGAGTTTTCAGTGAAGAGCAAGCAGAGGCCGCCTGCCACCCTCTGATACAGAGGCAGCGGTGGGAGGCGGCAGGCGGGAGCTGATCCATGTGGAGAACTGATTTAAAAACTGTTTCCTACCTGCTGTCCCTGTCCGCAGGGGACCCAAGCTCCCCATGGACAGAAGCTGCTCTGGGGGATGCTGGAGCAGCCTTTGTCCGCAGGGGGCTCAGGGCCCCTCGCAGACAGGGGCTGCTGCCACCCTGCACTGCTGCTTCTGGAACGGAGGCAGCAGCATGGTGCAGCAAGCGGGATCTGGTCTGTGCAGGGTGACAGTTTTTAAACTGGCTCCCCTCACGGACTAGGTCCTGCCTGCTACCCCACACTGCAGCCTCTGATGTGCTGTGCCTGCCTCAGTAAGGGGAGCATTTTAGTAACTGTGTAATTGCTAACAATTGTTGCAGCTATACAATTACTAAAATGAAAGATTTCTAACATCCCTACTATGAACAGAAAGTTTTGTCCTGTATAATCCTTTTGCTGAAACTGGTCCTATTTGTTTTTTACTCCATTAACGAATGAGTATTTCCTTTTGTGTTTTGTGTCAGTGACTTACTACTACAGGTCCTGTGTTTTTTCTTAGTTATTTTTATAGTGCCATTTTATATTAATAACTTTATTTATAACATGTTAGCATCTTAGTCCAAATTGTTTATTTAAAACATTGCGTTCCATCATTAATTTTGATGGTATCTTCACAAAAAATATCTTTGTATATTCCTTGACAAAAGATTTATTGTATTTCATAGATGCTTTCTGCTAATTTCATTAGAAGCTATCCATTGTGGCAGGGTCAGGCCAGGGAGCTGCTGCAGAGAGGGGGAAAAAGGCAGCCCAAAAAGGCTAAAAAAACTTGTAATTAGAAGCAGAGGGCTGCAGCCTGATTAGATGCAGCTGTGGGGGGAGCTGGCTCAGGCAGATGGGGCCAGCTGACTTCTCTGTTGGCTAACTGAGAGCCTTTAAAAGCCTCAGCAGCGGGAAGTTGGGGAGAGTCAGAAGACGGAAGGGAGGTGGTGGAGAGACAGGGAGCAAAAAGTTAGAGAACATTCCACAACAGCATTAGGCAGAAGCAGCTAGGGAGGGAGTCTGAGGAGACGTGGCTGGGCTCCCTACCACAGAGACCTGCTGCAAACCCCAAACTCTGGGGTTAGGAGCGAGAGGCCTGCCCAGTGGTGGCCTGGGTAAGAGGGGCCCTTGCCACACCATGTATGAGTGCCATACCTTTTCTGGTACTTAAACATAAACATTACTGAAAAATTAATGGTGTGCAAGTATCACACTATTGAGAGTAAATGGAATTCCACTGCCATATAAAAATATAACCTTATAAACTGTTACAGAGTTCACTCAATCAAAATATACAACTGTGAACAACCTGTATTTGGGCAGAGCTCTTCTCTTCAGTCTGGTCTTGTGTAGAGAAAACTGGAAAAATCTGAACAACTTTTCTCACTTCTCAGTCTGGGTAGCTGAGCTCTAGGAGCAAATTTAAGACATTGTATGTTGCTCATGTAAACACTTAGGCCAGGTCAACACTACCTGAGAACGTCTACCTAAGATGCACAACTCCAGCTGTGTGAACAGCGTGATTGGAGTTGATGTACCTTAAGTTGAATTTCTGCAGCATACCCACTACAGGAGATAGATGGGAGAAACCCTCTCATCAACATCCCTTACTCCTCGCAACCCCATGGAGTACTGGGCTTGGTGGGGGCACCATCAGCAGTCAATTTAGTGGGTCCTTTCTAGACATGCTAAATTAAACCCCGAAAGATGGATCTCCAGAGCATCGATCTCATGGAAAGTGAAGACTAGTCTTTAAACTGTTTTCCTTTTATGTTACAAATTTCTCTAGTAAAATGCTTGTTAGCTGAGTGATGGATTACTAAGAAAATTACACTATTTTTAAGCTTATTATTGAACACTTTCTGCAACTCTTAAGTTAATTCAATTATTCTTTCATAGCTTTTGAGGCCAGCAGAAGGGAAGCCAAGATATGTAGACAAGAATTTGAACAGATGAAAAAAAGAAGATTTGAGCGTTTCAGCCAGTGTTTTGAGCATGTCTCAGTAGCTATTGATCAGATTTACAAGAAACTCTGCAGAAACAGTAGTGCTCAGGTGTGTAATGTTTTCAAGTACTTGGTTTGAAAAAAAGTTTACTGGGTTAATCTTCTTCAGTTTGTAATTGGAATCATAATACCAAAAAAGTTTTATTAACTAGAACAGTAGCATTTGTTCTTTTTTTTTTTTTTTTTTAAACTCTCCAGAGGTGTGCTATAATTTCAATCTTGGATATGAAATTTATGCAGACTGACTAGAAGACAAAGATCATTAGGGGGAATCACAATTATGTGAAGTGAGGAAAAGATAGTATGTACCACTCTACACTTGGCTGCAGCTTTCATTTGTGCAAGAGAAGGATGAATTAATGTGTTCACTTCTGGGGAGTTTATTTGATTTTAGATTTCTGGAATATCATGCAGGATGAGTAAAGTGTATTCACAACTTCTTTATTTTTTGAAAGGAAATATTATTGGTACACAGGTCTAATGCAGTCATCCAAAACATTCAAGTATCCATATAACCAGTTAACAAGAGTGTACTAGATATCTGGACCCTACCATTTTTGTTTTAACGTTCCCTACGCTTCTATAAATAAATGAAATAAAAATCACTTTTGTACTTACATAGATGTTGCAGGACCAGAGAATCCCATTGGAGGGCCAGCAGCAGGGAGTCCTACGGGGCCAGCAAGGCAGTGGGCTGCCCTCAGCGAGTTGCCAGCGGGGCCACCCAGTGCTCAGCACTGGGACTCCTTGGCAGGGTTGGGGCCCACGGTGCATGGCTACCCAGCAGGGTCCGCAGGACAGCGGGGCTGGCAGCAAGTGGGGAGCCATTCTGGAGATACGCAGGCTGAGTCAGGGCTGGGAGGGGGCCATAAGTGTCCTCCCCTGGTCCAGCAAAAACCCTTTTCTGGGACTGGGCAGGTAGGTCAAACCTGTATGTTTATAAAGAACTGTAGAACAATTGATTTTCCATGTTTAACCCCTTACCAGTCATTTAGCATGTGTGCGTGCATGCGTGCGCGCACACACACACACTATCGGATTGCCAGATGGTTTCAGCAAAAATACTGGACACTCTTGACATTACATCACAATCTACATTACATCTTATTTAGAAAATACCGGATGTTTCTATTTTCTCATTTATATTTTCTCAATTTGTTTCCTGAACAGAAAGCTGAAATACTGGACTGTCCAGTTCAAAATTGGACACCTGGCAACCCTACACACATACTGCTGTCTCTGTATCCAAGGCAGTGGAGGGGGGAAGCAGGGACAGGTATGAGTGGGGAGCCAGCGTTTTAACAGGCTCTCTGCATGTGCCAACTTCTGCGGAGTGACTTCCCCATCCCTGTTGCCTCCTGTCCCTGTTGCAGCAACGTGGGAGGCAGACAGGAGCCTGTGTTCGTCGGGGAGCCAGCTTAAAAGCTGGCCCTCTACACATATCAGCTCCCACAGCACTGCCACTGCCTCTCCCCCTCCCCTGCACTTCTGCTTCTGTATCAGAGACAACAGTGTAGGATGGGCAGGCAAGAGCCAGTGCACATGGGAAGCTGCCTGCCCCCCGCTGCCTCCTACATAGGCAGCAGCAGGAGTGGAGGGGGCAGGTGGCTGACTTAATTTATAGTCTTCTATATCAGGGGTTCCCAAACTTTTTGACACGGGGTCCAGTAAATCCATTCATGAGCTTTTGGAGGCCTGGTAACATTAATTTGCATATTCATTAAGCAAATGATTCATATGCAAATAAGCTGTTTCTAATCCTCCCAAAGCCCCCAGTGACAGCTTTAGCAAAGCTTTTGATACAGTCACCTCAATATTCTTGCCAGCAAGTTAAGGGAATATGGATTGGATAAATGGACTGTAAGATGGATAGAAAGCTGGCTAGACCAGGGTTTCCCAAACTTTTTATTTTAGCTGGAACCAGTTTTTTTTAGTACTGTTTTTTGCAGCCCAAAAATATAAACGCTTATTAAAAAAAAAAAAAGCATGAAAAACTAATAAATTTTCACAGTTTCACCCGGCTGCATCCTCCACCCAGCCCGGGCCAGGGCTTGGGGGACTTGGCACCACATGGGCACTCCAGGAGGCGGGAACAGGAGCAGACTGGGGATAGGGTATCTGGCTAGGAGGGAGGGTGCAAGGAGGGAACTTGGATAGGAGTTGGACCTCCCTGGTCTGGCACCCTCTGGACCTGACTGGTCCCAGATGAGGGATATTTTTGGACAGGGGTGGTCATTTCAAGGCTCCTGGTTTTCCCCCCCCTTCCCACTAGGCTTCTTTGCACCTCCCTCCCCTGCAGCCCAACTGAGCTGCCCACCCCCGCTGGTTCCCTGCACCTCCCCCAATCCAAGGAAGTGCAGCAACAGTTCCCTGCAGCCCCATACAGCCTAGCTGAGCTGCCCTTCTGTTCCCTATGCCTTCCCTCATCCACCTCAGCCCAGTTGAGCCCCACACTGGTTCCCTGCATGCCTCCCCCACAGCACAGCTGAGGCCTGTTTCCCTGCCCCTCCCCTCAAGCCCAGCAGAACTGCTGAGCCCAGTGCTGATTTCCTGCCCCTTCCTCCCTTCCCTCGAGTCTAGGCCTGGGTTCCCAGCACCTTCCTCCTCCTGCAGCCAAACTGAGCTCTGAGCGCCGCACCTCTTTACTCTCGGAGCCCAGCCCACCCAGCACCCCGCCACTGCTGCAGCCCAGCACCCCACACCTCTTCACTCTCGGAGCCCAGCTCAGCCCAGCACTCCGCACCTCTTGACTCTCACCGCCCAGCTGAGCTCCATTTCCCTGCACCTCCCTGCAAACCACGCAGACATGCTGAGCCCAGCACTGATTCCCTGCCCTTCCATCCCTCCCCTTGAGTCCAGTGCCGGGTTCCCAGCTTCTCCCTCCTCCTGCAGCCTGGGTGAGCCCAGCACCTCACACCTTCCCTCCCCCAGCCCAGTCTGGCGTCCCCCTAGCGTGGCATCCGGGGGCAACTGCCCCCCTGTTCCCCGTCGCTACGCCTCTGCTGGGAGCCCAAAACATCCAGCTGCATCCTCTGCCCAGCCCAGGGCTTGGGGGAACCGGCGCTGCATGGGCACTCAGGGAGCTCAGAACACCCTGGAAGCCACGCTGAGGCCCGGTATTTTTTTCTCACGGACTGGTACCAGGCCGCGGGCCATAGTTTGGGAAACTGTCCTATATGGTTTGGTTTTGTTAGAAATGTTACAGCTATTTAATCAGATTTTACTCTGTTAAAAAAAAATAGTGCAAGGCAAATTAGAAGTATGGCAGATGTTGTGGGTAAATGAACCAAAATATCGGGAATGTATTTACTTCCTGCATACCATTATAGTTTTGCTGGGCTGGCAAAGTTTAAGGGAAATACATGTATTAAAAGCAAGTAACACTGGTGTGAGAGCCACAGAATTCCCTGGCAAGTTACTGAATGGTCTCTAAATCCATATATGGGCTCTGAATAAATAATTTAATTAATCGTGTGTTTGGGGCTATTAAATAATGGAGTTGGGAGAAGTAAACCCCTCTTCAGTATACAGAAAAGAATGCATTTCCTTATTTCCAGTCAGTGTTTTTAAAAAACAGAGCTGATACATGTATAATCTGACAAAAATACAAGGATATCTGTCATAGCAGATGGGTGCTGTGTTCTCAAGTTAATGATCTCCCTCTAGTTGGAAACAAATAGAGAGTTTACAGTAAATAGTGAATTCCTCTCTGGTCTGTAGATCCTCAGTGTAAGTCTTTCCTAGCTGAAGCTGTAGGAGATAGAATCAAAGCATATTGAATAGCTGGGAGATTAGGCCCCCTGCCCCCACCTTCTGGAGACCCCCTCAGTTTTTTGCCTCCTATAGCTTCCAGCGAGTCTATCATGTTCAGCGCCTTTTCAAGAGACAGAATTAAGAAAACAAATCTGAAGAAGCAAATTGTCTCGTGTTTGACATTCAGTCCTTTCTCTACTCTCCTCAAAGCCCAACTACTCAGGTTAATTACGGGCTATGGGGATGGAAGAGAGATCCAAACGGGACCAAGGCTGTGTTCCTTCTACTCTGTATTCCTGCCAGATGATGCAGAAGGAGAAGTTTGTTTCTTATGCACTCCAGCTGTCTGATCCACAGGGTCAGAAAGGTTTTGCTTTGTCTGCCTTATCCCAACCCAGGAGCTAGTTATGCAACAGCAGGAAGTCTGACAGGTAGGTTGAAGGATGGCATAAACATGGAGAGAGCCCTTCAGCAACCAGAGGCAATTATATCAGGGCAGTAGCCTGGTTCAAGGGAGCCATAAGTGATACCAGCTGAATCTGCCATTGGCAGAGCATGGACTAGATGAAAAGGCCATTTTGTGTGTATGCCCTCCTTCATTGCATTCTCATCAGTCTACTCACACACACACATCTCCCACCTTTCATGCATTTCAGTCTCCTTTCCTTAGTCGTAGGGGAAATCCAGAATTCTATATGGAGAGGAGAAGAAAGGAATCTCCCTCAGGAAGAAATGCACTCTCAGGCTATAGAGCTCTTGGATTTAGCATGAAAAACACCTTTACTATAGAGGCTGCCATCTTGTGAGCCCTAGAACAGCTGTCATGTCCCTTATAGAGATTCTGTTTTTACTTAAATGGGCAAAGAAAAAGACATGCCTATTAGAGGAAGAATTTTGCAGAACTCCACATCTCAGGATCCCAGTCTCAGCTCTCCTAAGGAGAAAAAGGTTCAAGAAATCACTTTTAACTTAAAAGAAAAATGGCCTGTTTTTCTGTGGACACCAGTTCCTCTGACTCATTACCAGTGTGTGCCAGAGCTAATGGCTCTTTTGCCAAGATTTTAGATGTGGAAAGAAAGAGCAGAATAAAAGGAGTGTAATTGTTTAAATCTGGTTCTTTTCATCCTGTGCTCCACCTCATCCAATTAATTTTCATTCTGAGCATTGTCAAAAAAAAAAGTCTAGAAAATCTGTTCAACCTAAGTCCAATAGAGGAAAGGTAGGATCATTTTCTCAGAGCCTGAGTTGCAGGATGAAGTGACACAAAATGATATTTTGCCAATTGAATTATTTGAGATGAAGTTACAAAAGCAGATTAGATACTTGGGTAGTTGGATGAGCTAGTGAGAAAAGAATTTGAGGTGGAAGAAGAGTGGACTGGTTCAGAGATGATATGAGGTGTGAGGGGTTCTTTTCAGTTCAAAATATGAACTAAGTTTCCCTTTGTATCTTTGCAGAAAAGTAATTAACACTTAGGCTACATCTACACTGTAGCATTTTTGTGGAAGAGGAAATGCAAATGAAGTACTCATTAGCATTTGTTGCATAGTCTCTTCCGATCCGTTTTGCGGGAAAAAAAGCAGTGTAGGTGGGATCATTTTGCACACACACAAAAAACCCTTTTATGCAAGATCCCTTATCCCTCAGAAAAGCAGATACACAGAATCTTGCTCAAAAGGATTTTTTGCCCTGGGTACACTGCAGCTTTTTTCCACAAAAACCTCTTCCGCAAAACATATCGGAAGAGACTATGCAAATGAGAGCGTGAGAAACGCTAGTGATGCCATGCCATAATGTGTGTCAAAAAAACCGCCATGATGCAATTATGCAAATGAAGCACGGGAAATTCAAATCCCAGCTTCATTTGCAATTTCCGATATGTCTAATTTACATCCCTCTTTCAAAAGAAGGATGTAGGTTAGACGTACCCCTAGAGAGAACTGCCAGTTGTTTTGAACAGCTGGCGGCTCCGTGCATCCCTAGCAGGGGGAGGAGACTTGGTGTGCTCCTCCTGCCCCCAAGCAAATTCAGTGTCTTGCCCCCTGCCAAGTGTTTTGAACAGCTGGTGGTTCCCTCTGGTGCCACATACCCCTGGCAAGTACAATTAAATAAAGTAAAGTGAAAAGTAAATTGAGACTTTTAAAATGTCTTTAATAATTTGAAATTATATTGGTAACAAAAATAAGGAACAGTTGAAAATATGAATATGTTAATTCTTTGATTATGATTTGTCATTTCCCAAAGGTGCCACAAGATAAGATTTTTCTGGAACCAAATTTTTAGCAGTTTCTCTGAAATATAAATATAGTTCTTCACTAAAAATCAGTCAAAATGTCAATTTTAAACTTTAAAATATAAACAATAGCAACCCTAAGTTAAACACTTCATGTGTTTTCAGTATTAACTAAATATTGGGGCATATGTGTTTCAGGCATTTCTTAGTCCTGAGAACCCCGAGGAACCATATTTAGAAGGCATTAGCTATAACTGTGTGGCTCCTGGAAAACGCTTTATGCCCATGGACAACTTATCAGGAGGTGAAAAATCTGTGGCAGCACTGGCTCTTGTATTTGCTATACACAGGTAATAGGATGAAATAAATTGTACATCTTTATACTATATTGAACATCAGTGGTGTAGAAACAAATGTAGTATATTTTCATTAAGGCAGTTTCATCATGTATGTCATGTCTAAAAATGTATTTTACATTCATGCCAAGAACAGAACAGCACTTTTAGTCAAAATTTTATGGGACAAGCTAAAACAAAAAAATACTATTATAGCTATATAAAAGTAATTGTCTCTTATTTTTAAGTTTCCGCCCTGCCCCTTTCTTTATTTTGGATGAAGTTGATGCTGCACTGGATAACACAAACATTGGCAAAGTAAGTTATTCCTTCTGTTCTGAAAGTAATTTGTAGATAATTTAATGACATAACAGTATCCCTTTGCAGAAGGTGGTTGTTTAAGAAGGCTGGGACAGAGAGACTAGGTCAGTTATTCTCCATTGGCATACATAAGTAGAGTTGTAAAAATATTAACTGGTTAGCATTAGGCCAGCCCAGTGGGAGTGCCATCCCCAGAAGTCCAGCCAATTAACTTTTTAAAATATTTACATCCCTAATATCAAAACAGACTATATGAGGGATAAATTTGAGTGATGGTTTCTGTGTGGATTCCACATACAGATGGGCATGAGCACAGTAGACCTGTCGGGATTTTGGATGTACTGGACTAACAATCTAAAAATCATCAGAGCAGTCTATTTATTAGCTCTGTCAGCATATACGTATTGGCCATCAGCACATTTCATCTGCTGATAAAGATTTACTTTGAACTTCCCCATACAGTCACCATCCACTTCTTATAAGAGTTAGGGATATGAAAGTGTGAATGTGTACACAGTTAACCAATGACATTTTCAGCAGTCACATGTTTACCTAAATAAACACATTTTAACATCTCTAATAAGGGTATGGTTCTGAGTCTTCTCTCCAGTGAAAAAATCTGTATTCGTCTGCAACTTTAAATTTTGTTGGATTGACTCTTACCAAATAACCATTTGTGCCCCAACATCCTGCTCTGTTATCTCTCTAAGGGTATGTCTACACTACGGGGAACTTGAGGAATGTCCACACTGCAATTGCTTTCTTCTGAAAGTAAATCGAAAGAACCTGCTGTCTTTTGGAAAAGCACATCGTTTTTTCGATGCACTTGTGTGTGGACACTGTCTTTCGGAAGACGTTTTTTCGGAAGATCTCTTCCGAAAAAAGCTTCTTCCAAAAGAAGCCTGCAGTCTAGACGTAGCCTATGAAGGTAACAGAAGAGTCGAGGGACTCTACATGTGCTTGAGGCTGACCCTTCCTGTTTACTTTTCCACAAGGATTAGGTATCCATGAGACAACCATCTGAAGCTCCACCTCGGTGGAGGCAGACTTTCACATCAATTATAGTCTGTCTACCTGTGTTTTACCTTAAACATACAAGGTTTAGTGATGTAATCTCTTTTATTGGACCAGCTTCTATTGATTATAGAGACAAGCTTTTGAATTACAACAAAGCTCTTCCCTTAGACATAAGAGAGAGCTTGGGGTAGCTCACAAGCTTGTCTTCCCAACAGAAGTTGGTCCAGTAAGAAACATTACCTCACCCACCTTGTCTTTCTAATGTTTGGAAATAGAAAATATATGCTTAATAAACAGTATACTGCATGTATTTGTTTTGCATATGAAATAGTACAGTACTTACTGGTATCCAAAAGAGTTTGGGGAAGATCTGGTTGGTTAGTGGCAATACTAGAGGGCTTTAAACTGCCAATTAACCATAAATAATACTAACTCTCCCTTATAAAAGTTATAGTTTCAGAATGGATTATAGTCGGTCAACTTGAAAATTAATCAGGTTTTAAAATCTTCAGTTCAAAATTTCAACCACTGTGCCAACTTTGACATAGCAGATAAAAATGTACTCAAAAGCATGATTAAAGAATGCTTCTTTTAATTTTCATTTAGGATTTTATCTTCTGTTGTGGCATGGTATCTTCATTCACCTTAAATAATAAATTCAACCCTATGCAGTAACACTTTACAGCTAATGAAAAACATTTTCTGCTACATAGGACAGCACAGTAATATGAATCACATTATGTAAGTGGTAACAAGCTGTAAAATGTATAGTTTATACATGGAAATCCACCTAACTTAATGCCTTACATTAACTTTAGAAATACGACATTTCTGAAGTGGATTGTTTTTCATTTACATTTTTAAAGGCCAAACTTGGCAACTACTTGGGAACCTATGCTGTGTACAGTATATTTCTTGGCCTGTTATATTTTGCCCTTTAACCCCTACCCATTTTACAAATGATTTCTCTCTGCTGAGTAACTTTTTCCATTGTTCCCCAATTATATGTAATTTAAATCTGACCGAACTTACTTAGGCTAAACTCTGAGACTTTTCTTCAAAGGTATCAAGCTTCATCAAAGAGCAGGCACAGGAACAGTGTCAGATGATCGTTATTTCTCTAAAGGAGGAGTTTTATTCCAGAGCAGACGCATTAATTGGAGTCTGTCCAGAGGTACAAATCTTATTTTTGTCGTAATTTCAGTCAAATTAACTTCATATTACAATTAAACAGTTTTAAAAATTCCTGCTAGCACCAATTATTTCTTTAGAAATTATTCCCTCCCCTTAATGATCATTTTTTAAAAGTCTCACTAGAGCTGGGTGGTTCAAATGCAGTTTGCTATTTAGAAGCACTCATTGGAAGTGTTTAATAGCATTGCAGAAAAACCTATGTATAGTTAAGTAGTCATTTTGGTGACTGCATCATCTTATCAGTAATGCTTATTTTTAATGTATATGATTGTAAACTGATTTAGTTCTTCCTTTCAGCAAGATGATTACATGTTTAGTCATGTACTGACTTTGGATCTTACTGTGTATCCAGACACCGATGACAGTGAACAAAAAGAGAAGCACAAATACAGTTCCACGTTAGAATAAAACATGAAAGTTTCAGGGTCATCTGTGAATAACAAAGCTATGATTTCTACAGCCACCTTTATGGCAAGTTTGTAAGCTTTTTGAATATTGCTTTAAAATATATTCTTATACAGAAGTCAGATCATTTCACTTCATAACCACAAAGTCATTTTTTAGAATTTGGAACAAATGATTATATTAATTGACCTAGTTTTGTTTTGGGTTTTACAGAGTACAAATATGTTCCTGCTGTGTTACAAATTCAAAATAACCTTTTGAAAGATGTTACGGGAATTGCTAAATTCTAGTGACTAGTGCCTAATCTCTTTAAGTATGTTCTTGTTAAGAAATTATTAGGTCACATCAATTAAAAACTACTTGATGAATGCTCCAGACTGCTATGTTAAATTAATGACTGTTGTAAAAAAAATCCAAACCTCATCTGTTAAAAGTAACAGTTCAATGTTAAAATGAGAATTAAAATGTTGGAAAAAAATCTTGAAATTTACAGCATTTTCTTTTTTTCCCCTCAAAGGTTCTCAGTATGAAGTTTCAGATGTATTTATATTTAACCTAACGACAGGTTCTAGTAGCTTAACTTTTTAAATGATACGTGTATTAAGCTATCATTGGAGAAGGTGGTATTATTTTCTGTTTCCAACACTTGTAAAAGACCAACTTCATATTTTTCCTGAAATAAAATCCAGAGCTTCCTAGTGCCATGTTCTGTGATGTCTAGAAAGTGATGAGAGGCTAGTCTAGAAAGTGATGAGAGGCTAACCCTATCTTAAATGGCCATGTTCTCAGTTCATTGCCATGCTACAAAGATGTATAATTTCCCCTCCCCTAATCAAAACTGTTCCTTGGACAGATTGCAGATAAAATATTAGCCATAACACTTTATGGCCAGGTTGTGACTCTCTTCCTCACACTGAATATTTCCAGCCATAAATAGTCCTTTTGCAGTTAATGGGGACTATTGGTGGAATAAGGGTAGTGCAGTCTGATTTTTTTATTTTTGGGTAAGGAGCATGAAACTACTGGATTCTAATAGAGCAGGTTTAAACAGACCAGTATTCATGATTAGTATAAACTGCATGGCTATTTCTAGTTCTTGGGCTAATAAACTTTCATGACCATTTCATAAAGCTGAATTAACATGAATAGCTACAGTATCAAAGTTAATAGTTCTTGTGTGTTAGCCCTTCAATGGAAGAAATGCAGATAAAGCTGCAGTAATATCCTTAGTTCTAGAATGCCAGATGTTTTTGGCGTCTTGTGAACATACTCCTATTATAACACTGCACTGGAAATGTGGGAATCTAGGTATTTATAATAAATAAAAGCTTAATTGTGTGATTTCATTATACTTTTAAGTTGGTTGTAATGTATTAAACACCCCGACCTCATTGTCACTCCTGCCTCATTTTACCTAAATATAGACTTTAATCTGTATGCAAGAATGAATAGAACGAAACATGGGCTTGAGCCAGACTTAGCAACAGTAGGTACTACTGTACATATCAGGATTTCCATACCAGTTTGAAATGATGGAATTCTTTGATACTAGGTGTAATATATAGGCATACTAGAACTCCTGCTTTTTTGGTTAGGTCTAATTGTAATTATAGCCGTAAAACATGGTCTGAAATATGGACAACTGTTCAGAAGCAGACACTGAAAACTCATTAGCTGTTATCTGTAACATACCTAATTCTGTTTTTTAAACTGTGAAACGTAATGGCCAGTTAAGTGATTATTAGCAGTGTCCAAATCAGTGAGAATGCAGTTTCTAAATTCTACACACAGCTTTGCTAGTGCACCAAACCTGCTCTTAAGTAAAGGCCAATAATTGAGTCAAACTGACCAGTGCTATTTTGCAAAATACACACAGGCTCTAACTACACAACCATTTTAAAGTTCATTTTACCTGATTCATAAATCCATTTGTATGTCCACATACCAGCTTCCCCCACACATACACCACAACCATATCTGGACCTATGTACATCTTAATTACTTTTCTGAGCTTTAATCAGGATTAAAGTATCTAGATGATATGCACAGTATGGACAGTGCAGTGTGTATCTAGATATTCTGTTGCAAGTGATATAATCTAGTTATAATAGATTTATCAAGTGGTGCTTATCTTCTTTAAGAAAGCAAAAACAGTTCAGCTATCAGTTTTTTAAATAACATGAGTAGTAGCTAAAAGCCATGTTTAGAATCAGTCCTGTCACTTACATGCCATTAAAAGTTATGGTTATGCCTACAATACTAGAGATTAACCAGAGATTAATACTAGAGATTAATACTAGCTGCTATCCATTGAGAATTTGAACTCATCTCAGAAGTGAATACCCAGTAAGCTTCTTAGATTACTTTTTGCATTTCTTCACACTACCTCTTTTTTAAATTAAGGTTGATGACTAAATAGTTTTTGTGCATAAGCTAACAAATACTGTAAACAAGTTACATTTTAATAAATGTATTTAATTAGTGGACAACAAAGCACAACAGTACACATTCAGAGCACTATTGTAATGCATAGTAGACGAGTGCCTCTTAAGTAAATAAAGAGTCTGGTGGGTGAGGCCTTCTCTTTTATTGAACCAACTTCTGTTTGCAAAAGACGTATATGAGCTTATAGTATTCTTCCCACACTTGAAGAGCTTTCTGTAAGCTTGAAAAAGATGGTCCAATAAACAATATTACCTTCTACCTTGTCTCTAAAATCCTCAGTAAGTAGACATCAATTTAAAAAAATAAATGGAAGTACAAAAACATGAGAATTAATTTCTACAGTAGCATTAGTAAAACTAGATGCATCATTTTAATAAAAATCAAAGTTTATGGCTTATTCCCTCTGGTTCCTTCATCTTATTCAAAACAGGATTTCAAATAAAGTTACTTTTTGATGAACTAAATGCATCACATTTATGTTCTAGGTATATCCCTTTCAACCATGTTTCTCTGAGCTAGTTGCAAGTCAGTTAGTTCTCTTTATAAGATATCTGAAATATGCATCTTCTACTGCTAGTAAGTTACTGGCAGTAGAATACAGGTTGGAACAAAATCTCACCAACATTCATGATAGGTCATACAGCAACTGTGGTTTTAATGCATATACACTGGATTGTAAAAGAACCCATCAATACAATTATGCACACTTTTCACAATGCATGACATGTATACGGCATGACAGGCAAGAAAGGCTGTTTTACAAGTTGCAGTTTTCTGTGGTGTTTACAGACCTGAAGAGTCTTCAGTGCTACCTGTTGAAAAAGCAAAATTTAAAATTGATTTAAAAAACACTTCAGAGTGATCCTAAGTTTCAATGTGTGCAGTGGGAAGGTTGTTGTTTAGTCTCGTTTTAGTTTTTCCATAAGCAACACAAGTTAAATGGATGAGATGCTCAGATACTATTGTGATAGGGACCATAAAAGTATAAGAGTTTCATATATTTTTTATTGAAGTAATTTTAACCTATGACTGCTTTGTTAAAACAACCTCAAAACTAGTGTGCTCACAGCAGCCTCAGGAAAATGTAAAAGTTATAACCTAATCCAGCCACCAGTACCTGACTGATGCTCAATAAAGCAGTATTAATTTGACACTTTAGAATTTGATTTCAAGAAATCAGATGAGAAATTTGTTTGCTCCTTGGCAACAAAGTTTGGAGGAAAAACAAGTTTACAGGACACTTTACCTTCTTGCCGCCCCTCCCTCCCCCCCAATAAAATTGTAAAATCCAAGATTTCACTTTACTTTAAGCATATACAGTAATCACTGACTTCAGTGGAAGTGGTTAAAACCTGGATGAGCTGAGCATTTGCAGCAGTTATCTACTGCACATAATTTACATAGTGGCCTGCTTTAACTGTGCAGCAATGAAAACATCCTAGTAATTGCAGCTCAAAAAAATGAAAGCATGTCCTGTCCTGTGGACAAACTTGACATTACCATTCCAGTGTACAGTAAGTATTGCAATGAACAGCAGCTTGTATGCTGTTGGCAATTTTTATTTTTCTCATCTCCCTCACTGTTAATCAATGGTAAAAGGTGCCAGATGACATAAGTGAATAGAGTATAGGTCAGGTATTTGTGCTACGTAAAACATACAGATGATCCATGCTCCAAGAAGCTTACAGTTTAAGTTCAGATCCTGTAAGCAGCTTTCTGCTGAATCTTCTGGGCATATGCAGTTTAATTCAGGCAATGGTGCAGGTGCATGCCCACCCACAGCTTGGAACAGGAACCAGGAATGAGAAAGTAGACAAAAAGCAGGGGCGGAGGGGATAAAAAATGCAATCAAGTTGTCTGAATGATGACAGACATGCAACATGCTACCATTCTTTGAGGTTCTTCAAAATAATTTGAACTTTTTTACTTAAAATGTCTTTATAGGTGTGAGGGATAGGAGGAGTGCTGGACAGCACTCAGTGACTAAAAGGTTAAACTCAAGGTAGGTAGGGGGTGTTGGCAGAGAGCCCAAAGAACCCAATGAGTGTGCTGAAATTTGAATTGTAAAGATTACCTGCTTGCCATTTCTCTGTGATTTTTTTTTTTTTTTTTTTTAAAGACAGGAGTTGGGAGAAACATGATGATTTAAATCCAGGCAGGAATAACATGCCTTCAAGGAATTCTGGGCATGGAAATGGACTGGACCATGAAGGGATCATGAGTAAATGGGGGAAAATGTATATTTAGTCACAATCAGGTTATTTTCTTTGTTTTGTTAAGCTTCTTTATGTGAAATCCACATGCCTTCTCTTCCCCATTCACCATATCTAAGCTGCAGCCTAAAGAAACTACATTTATGTTTTTAATCTGTTCTTTTCTCAGTTGCTCTAACACCTAGCAACCAAGTATAGTTTATCAAGTATATCTTTTTGTTTTGTTGATAAAATCACCTTTTTTAATGCGATGATTTGATTTGTGTGTCCTGAAAAGTAACAGGAGGTCTGTGTGTGTGTGCGCCTGCCTAGACTGAGAGATCAACTAGCAGAGATTGCAGTTTGTTTTCTGGGTTTTTTTTCAAGCTCTCTTGTGCTAAGAGCTTGGGGTACCCCTCGGGAAGAAGTTCAAATGTTTCTTCCTGGTTTTCAGGGTTTTAATTCACTTGGTGGTGGCAGCCTCTCTCCCAGGGCCAATGAATCTGTGACCTTGAGGAGTTTTTATAAGCAGAAGCCTATAAATGCAAGGTGTTTTTAAGGTGTCTTGTGGGCCCCCATCTTCTGCACTCAAGAGTGCCAGAGTTAGGAACAGCCCTGACAATAGGCTGTGCTTGTTTCACTTTTAATGTTTAAACACAGTCTTTTCTAACTTTTTGTTTAGGTATACTTAACACTGCCTTTTTCTGATGGTGAGGAAATTCTGACCATAAGCTATCAGCTTTTAGCTCACTGCCTTCTCCCAGTTTCTCCCTGCTCTTGACTGGACTAGTGATAGAATAGTTCACTTTGGGGGAGAAAAAAAATCATTGACAGGAGTAGGCTACTATGGTGGATGAAGGTAAACTCTTAATGCCATTACATGTTGTTTTTGCCAGGAAACAGGCTTATTAGTCAATACCAGGTAGAGAAAGTTACTGAAGCTCTGGAGTAACAGCCCAGTTTTCCGCTTCCCCTTCCAGAGGTCCTGAGCAGATGTTCTTCACTTGGGTTTCAAAAGTCTCTTCAATGCCCAGGTCACCAGCAAAGGTATCTACTAATGAGAAGAAAAAAAATTGGTCCTAAGTCACTCATACACAGATTTGACGTAAAAGACTGTATGAGAAGCAACAGCCATCTTCCAATTGTCTAATAAAATTTTATTTTAACTACCGGGCAACCACTTACACCCCATAGAAAAGTACTGAGTGACTTTTTTAAACCCATTTCAACCCTGGAAATAATTAGCTCTCAAAACTCTTCACTCATTAGTTAAGCATCTTGGACTTAAGATTTTATTCATTAAGGGGTGAGAATACCATTATCTGATTGTTTGCCTTTCTTTGGAAAACCCATGTCAGTTTCTTCTAACTTCCTCTTTTCACAGTCCACACATGAAGTTCCTGCAAAGCAGATAACTTGAATTTAGAAGGAAATGTACAATGCTATATTAAAATCTTTGCATTATTTTTAAAACACAAATTATTTCAAGCATCACTTGCTGCACCAGCATTTCAGGTACTGGTCCAACTGAAAGCTTTTATAGGTGGGTCTTGTAACCAAAGTTCCTGACTTCTGTTGTGCAATGGGTGACCCTGTACTCCTTTAACTTGTGGACATTATACCCATGTTATCATGCTCCAGACAAGACTTTTAAAACATCTGTTGCTTTGCAATATACTGCTGGCATGTGGATCTTTTGAGAGAACTGATTACCTCCAACACCCCACTATTTCACCTCTCCTTTAGCAGTTTTTCGATAGGACTCCTTTTTCTATTGCTGGGCAGGATCTTTTCCATTATACTTTTTATTTGTCCCTTTCTGTGCTTAGGGCTTCCTGCTAGGGAGAGAATTTTTGAGAACAAGAGTTTGCAGGAAACAAGGAATTGGATGAGAAACTATAAATGTAATAGGATCGGTTTGGATCCAAGGGGCTCCTGCTCTTGATCCACCTATGCAATAGTATGCCATCTCCCCCATTCCATTATGTGGCAAGAAAGTCCTGAGCTGTTTGGAGCAGAAATTCGGCAGGAGGATCTTGCTTTACATCATTTCCAAGAAAGCTGTTTTGTTGGCTAGTTGGTGTTCTAAGCCAAAATGAAACAGCAACTGACTCCAGCAGGAAATGAGGGGAACAGAAATTCAGCACTATCTGTCTTTGGGATGCAACAAGCCATAGGTCCTTGACTATTTCTCTTCTCCCTGGGCTGAAATATGGTCTAGAAGAGGCTGATATATCAAATGAGCAGGAAAAAATCCAAGAGTGATTGTCCCCCCCAGCCTGCCACAGCAATCAGGTGTTCTGCTCCAGTTTTTCCAGAAAGAGCATTAGCTAATTCTAGTTGTGGCGAGTCTGAACTCCAGTCCTCTCTCCCTGAATAGTTCTGACACAGGAACCACAGTTTAAAGAAAAAACTAAATATTAGGGATGTTAACGTGTACATAGGCTTGTCAGATAACCTAGATGGTTACACGCACCTCCACCTCCCCACTGCCTCTGATGCAGAAGTAGCAGCGAGGGGAGGGAGAAGAGGCAGGGAGCCTGTGTGCATGGAGAGCCAGCTCCCACAGAGCCACCTGTGCTCCCCTGCATGCAAATAAATAACCACTGAAAATTTCAGCAGTTACAACTTTACAAAAATAAAGATATTTTAACATCCCTACTAAATACATCAGCACAACCTTGAGGGTTCTGTGCAATGATTCTGCTCCCTCAGACACTCCTTTCACTGTGTTCCAGTCAGCAGTTTATCTAGTCCATAGTATGGACATGCTGATGCCAGCTAATCCTCTCTTCCACTTGCTCTTGCAAGTGTGGCCTATTTCAGGCTTTCTGTTTTACCACTGGTTTCTAATGTTATGCAAGATACAGCAGCAAGATCTTGTCGATACTTCTAACCTTTCAGTACAAATTGGCCTCCATGAGATGTCCCACAGTGGTCTGTGGTGACCACTCTGACCAGAACTTTCAATTCTGCTGTTCTCCAGGTGAACAAGAAAAATCCCAGGAAAATCTGAATTTCATTTCCTATGTGGCCAGCATTGCGAGCAGACCTCAGAGTAGGCAGCACCCTGACCATGAGTTCCCAGGGTGACACATGAGCACCAGCATGAAGCATGTAGGAGATCCTAGACCTCACTACTGTGTGGGGAGGAATCTGTTCTTGCAGAACTATGAACCAGTATCTATACAAAGACTGGAAAGGACCCGCTAAATCAAATGACAAAAAACCTATTTCCATTGCAGCAAATGAAGACAGTCAGCTTCTGCTCCCTGTCACTGTGTGATTCAGTGAGACTGATAACTTGCATGGCAATTTGGATGAAGCAGGGGAAGCGATTAGCTGATGCCTCAGCAGTAAACCTCCATTTGTTCATCTCTGGTGAAGCATGGCCCTGCCGCTATGCCCGGGCCTCCTCCCCCCTGAAGGCTTGATCCCCCATCTGTCCCTTACCACACCTGCCACCAGAGTACAGCTGCTCCCCTAAGAACTCTGTGGTATATGTGCTGCATAGTGACTGCTTAAAAGCATAACTGTGGCCTTGTACTTCACATATCCTTATTGTCTCTAGACAGACCTTCTTTTTATGCTAACAGATTAGGTTTTACGCTTTACAATGCATCTCCTGAAAAGTCTGCTCTTTACCTTGTTACAGTGAGAACAGCAGTGAGCATACCTTGGCTCCCCCAGCTGTCTGGCTAGCACAAATTCACAAGTGAAAACAGACTAGGAGGACATGTTATAGGAGCAAATGCAATCCAACCACTTGGAGAGGAAGCATGTAAGTTAGTGGAGGAATATGTTGCTGCTGGGGATGAGAGGGGAGCATGAGGACACACAAACATGCAGGGAGCTGGAAGTGAAGAACCAGGAGAAAGTCTCAAAGACCATGGGCAGATGTGGTTAACCCCATGGTGGCCTTCCAGGACAGCTACATGCACAGGTACCCTCTCTAGCCCTTGTGGAACCACATCCCCTCCTCACAAAGTGCTATAGCTTCCTCTCCCAGAGGCACCAGAATGCTGGGGGAGGAGGGAAGGAGGGGCAGAAGTCGTCAAGGGCAGCCTTCATACTCAACCCCCATGCATGACTCTCAAATCTAGCCATTCAGAAAACTCTCTTTCAAAGCCTCTGACTTGCAGTGCCCTGCACTGTGCTCTCCTTATTGTCCTGGTGACTGGCTGCTCATAACCACTGCCTAGTTGCTGTATTTCAAAACACCACCTCCTGCCATATAACTTCTCCCTTTACTCTCTCAAAAAACTATGGAGCATACAATCAACTGCCACTACAGTGGGAATGTTGCGTTCAGAGTGATGTAACCTAGTAAAACTGAAGGACCTTCCCTTTAAACACCTAAAAGCTTATTCTACCACCATTCTGCGCTCTCAGCCTGTAGTTGAACTGTTCCTTACTGTGGTACAGGCTGCCCATGTTCAGCTTCATGAGTCATGGGAACAAGGGACAGGCTAGTCACTAAGGACACTATTGGTATTTCAGAGCCCCCCATGGTAATTTTTGGGTCTGGGAAAAAAGTTCCAGCGTGCAGCTCTCTCAAGAGGCAAGAGTTCCTAAACATGTACACATCATGCACATTTCCCGACCATCCCATGTTGATGTAATGGTCCTTGTGATCAACCAGTGGCTTCAGCACCATAGAGACGTGCCCCTGGCAATTTATGTATTCTTTGACAAAGTGATCAGGTACCAAGATGGGGATATCTATTCTCCCCCCCCCCCCGCCATCACAGTGAATCCCATTGCAGCAAAGCCCTCTGCTACCTCCACCACATTTCCCAGAGTCACTGCCCTCCATAGCAGAAGAGTATTGATTGCCTTGGCTACTTGCATCAGAATAGTCCCCACTGTAGATTTCCTCACTCTGAATTGATTCCCAATTGACTGGTAGCTGTCAGACATTGCAAGCATCTCCAGGGCTATTACCACTCGTGTCTCAAATGTCAGAGTGGGTCCCTTACTGATCAATGATCTGAAACCCAAAGTGTCCTAAAAAAGTGGAAACTAGGTCAAATTACAAAAGTATGCAGGGACAAAATTAGGCATAAACAAGTATGCAGGGACAAAATTAGAAAGACCAATGCTGCAGTTTTATTTGCACAAAAAAGATTAGCAGCAGTTGGACAGTAAACCTAGTGAATGCCAGTGAAAGTGAGCTGGGACATGAGGCTAAGATAGGGAAAGAACAAATTAACTGAGATGTCATGTCACAAGGCCTAATGAAATACATCCTAGAATACTCAAGGAGCTGACTGAAGAGATCTCAGCCATTAGTGATTTCTTCAAAAAGTCAGAGAACTGGAAAAAGGCAAATGAAAGTGCCACTCAATAAAAAGTGGGATAAGGATAACATGAAGAATTACTGGCCAGATTATCTTTAGTACCCAAAAGAATATTGGAGCAAATAATTAAGCAATTTGCAAACATCTAGATCAGCAGTTCCCAACCTTTTCCAGATGGGGATCCATTTTGACAATTCAGGAAGACTTGGTGACCTAAGGCAATTCAAAAACGCGGGGAGGAGAGAGGGCAGAGCCACCTGGGGAGACACTTAGCGATACTTTTGAAATGAAATGGCAACCCATATTTGGGTCCCGACCCATAGGTTGGGAAACTCTGATCGAGATGACAACCTAGAGGTGTGTGCGGATGTGTACATATATTTGCACCATTGGCCAGAGTATGTCAAATATTCCCTCCCCAGGCTCCTTAGAGTGAGGGATTCCTCTGGGTCTGAACCACATGTGGACATTTCCATCATTACAATGGGCAGCAGCACCTAAGGTAGGCCCCCGCTCTCTGGGCTAAGAGAAGATTGGAAGAAACCATTTTCTGGTTTTTACAGTGATATTGATGAAAAGTCCATTCCTGCAGTGAGCACCCACCCTTTGAAACTTTAGGATGTGGAGGGATTCCTGCTTTGGACTTACTAGAACTAAACACCATGGTGGCTTAAGGTTGCTGACTTTCTGGATAAGGTTACCAACTGGATGCCATTGCCACAAATGGCATCTGATTGAGAAAGATTGCAACTTTATGACAGCTGCTTCTGTTCCTGAGTATAAAGAGGCTCCCTCCCTCTTAAAGTCAGGACATCTTTCTCCTCACAGCAGAGAGAGACTTGTTTCTTGGAAAGCTACCAGTTTACATTAAGGAATCATTCTTACCTTCATACAGGCTATTTCCAAAGTGTGAGCAAGATGTGTATTAAGTTTGCTGATGGGATAGGATGGGTGGTTAAGTTATGACAAGGAGATAAGTGAATGCGCAATACAGAGCAGGGCTAAGATTTGTTTCCCTATTTTCAGTTTCTCACTGCCTTTTGATCATTTCTGAAAGACAGATTTAGTGACTAATCTGAAAGGAACAGCAGCATGACATCTAGTTATTTTAATGAATTAAACACAGTTTTAGATCCTACACTTGTCCCTAAGTTCGCCTGCCCATGTCTGATTTTATAATTCAAATGTTTTCTGTTTACAGCAGGGAAGATGCACACAGACAATGGGAATGAGTAATTAGGCAAAGTACTTTTAATATGCCCAAAGTAAACAACCAAGGGCATTTTTCTGCTCCGACCTTATGGTAATTTTAGGTGTTATTTGTAGCAAAACAGAAATTCTCACAAGTGCAATTTTAAGTCAATGTTATTTTAATATTAATGTTAACTCCTTTATACTACACATTTAAATGCATTAGTCCTTATTACTGATAATAAGGGAGTGCACCCATGCATGAGCTGATTCTGAACAGATTTACACCATCCTTGACTTGTCTAGTAAACAGAAGGTATAGGAAATATCAAAGTAAGTGGCAATAGATAGGATTAAGATTGGTATTTTCTACCATGTCACAGAGCAGTGTTTGTCAAAGTGGTCCACAAAACCACTTTGAGAAAGCTGCTAACTGTCCGTGCTGGTGTGTTTATTTACTGGCGCTGGAGCCCCGTGGCTCCGATTCACTGTTTGCAGCCAAGGGGAGCCACGGGAAGCAGCAGCCCAGCCCACACCACTTCCCGCAGCTCCCCTTGGCTGCAAACGGCGAACCGGAGCCAATGAGAACCGCAGGGCTCCGTGGCTGCGACACTAGTAAATAAACACACCTGCACAGCCAGAAACACTGTCAGTCACAATTTAATACCTGTACTGCTCAGCATTTGCTTGAGCGCAAGAAAATAGCAGTGCTCAATATCCAAATCTGAAACTTGTCAGCCCCAGCTATATGATGGAACACTGTCAAAATGGTGGGGTAGTTGGCAAGGTAAGGTGACAGCTTTTAAAGCAAACTAAGGATAGTAGTTTGCTCTTACAGGATTTTTCGAAATGGGGCATTTCTGTCAAAAGATCCCAGTCTTGACAGCATTTTTTTTCTTCGAAAAGCAGCTTTTTGAGAAAAAGCCGCAGCCGCCATTATGTAAATGAAGCACAGGAAATTCAAATCCCGGCTTCATTTACAATTTCGATTTGTAATTGATTTGTTTCCCTATTTTCAGTTTCTCACTGCCTTTTGATCATTTCTGAAAGACAGATTTAGTGACTAATCTGAAAGGAACAGATTGAAAAAGGGATATAGGTTAGATGTACCCTAAGATAGCACAAAGGTAAATGAGCGATTAGCATCAATTGTTTATCTTTTATGCAAATTAAAAGACAACAGTTATCTACCATAAGCTACGGGAGGGAGGGGGAAGGAGAGAGGAGGAACTAGAGAAATACACAAATTTCAAAACCAAGGATACTTGCATAACCAAATAACAGCTCTGACATGATTCATGTCATGTTATCTCTTAATTTACTGTCTAAATAAAACTTTAAAATATTCTTTACCCAACAGTGTTGTGCTATCCACTAGATCAGCATCTAGAAAAAGAGAACAGTTCAACTGTGAAAAGCTAGTCTGGATATTCTTTGCTTTCTATAAATAAACTAAAAGTAACAAAAGTGTAATAAAATTTGAATACAATGCTGACACTCCAGAGCAAACAGTTGCTAGAAAGATCTCTTTTATATAATGAATCTGCCTACTAAGAATGAAAACTTTTTATATATAAAACATGCTAAATGCAAGTACCTCACAACACTATCATTATACAATAACCAACATTAGCTTAGCTTTAAAGGCACACAGGAAACTGCTGTAATACTATACTTAGGCAGAGTTCTACATAATGAGCAGCAGAGTAATCCAGAGAACTATCAAATCAACACATTTAATAAACGCACTGAATTTTCAAACAGATAACCAAGAGACACATTTAAAAGTTTCAAAATGCTAATACCAAAGAGAAAATTTAATCATTTCAGAAGGGTAGCTGAGTTAGCGTGTAACTGGAAAAACTTAAACAAATAGTCTAGCAGCACCTTAAAGACTAATAAAACATGTAGATGGTATCATGAGCTAATTGGTTCGTAACAAAATTTTGGTACTGGCACAGCTTGTTCAAAATATATTTATAATGCAACCTCAGTCATGACTCATCTGCTACAGACCTACCTCATTTTTTGTAAAACTAGTCAATCCTATTCTTTCAATCTTGATAAAGTAATAAATAACTCAAAAGATTTTAATGACAATTAACTATTGATGATTTGAAAGAAAAGAGTTTTGCTGTGATACACACTCATTTATTACATAAAAAACCAAGAGACCTGCTATCACACAAAATAAGTGATATGTCAGTTTCTCACGGCTACTTACTTAACTTGAAAAGCTGCTTTCCATGGCCAATTTAGTCTGGATTTCTTCTTAACTTTTTATTAAAATAAAAAGGAATACCCTTCAGCTCTATAAACGCACAAACAAAAGCCTGAATCCTGAAACACACACGTGCATGTGAGTAGTCCCACGGAATTTAACTTGCGTAATCTTTGCAAGGTTGTGGTCTAAGCTTGTAGCCATGCCAGTAATGTTCTGATGTGGACACAGCAGCAAAATGAGGAATTAAGTGGCCAAATGCAACTTTCATACACTTTAACCCTGGGGAGGTGCACTAATCATCCATCACCAATGCTATCCTATACCAGGCATTTAATTAGTTCCAGTACAGGGATGACAGGGCTCCTTACCATATAATCCGTAACTGGTGCCAGGATTCAGGTCTGAGTCCTAGCACCACTTGGGAAAGGGTAGGGGGGGCAGAGCACACAGCAGTGTGTGAACGTCAGCCCACAAAAGCTACAAGGTCTGAGCCTATCATGAGCCCAAGACCCATCACTACAATTTCAGTCTTTTACCTCTGGCAATTATTTGTTTTATTCTCTCAACCACATTGGAAGCCAGTTGCAAGTTGCAACAAATAAACAACTCCACCCTGTATCTCTGTTAGTTACTAAATACATTCCCACTCCAACCCACTGTGGCTAGGTGGTGCCATGAAAAAGGCAAAATACTTCCTGGTCCTCTGGTTATTGGCCCATGAAAAAAATCTTCCTTCCTGACCCCTTAAACCGGCATTTGGCTAGACCTGCAGCATCTGTCAGGCAGGTTTACCATTCCTGCTTGGTTAGGTAGGATGGCCTTCTGGAACACAGCAGAAGAGGTTCTACATGGTCTCTTTGCTGGGCTAAATCCTGAGAGCTGGGGAATGCTGGTAATATGCACCTTTCTTTCCTAGCTAGCCAATGAGTGCCAATGACTCCTAAGAAGAAAAGCTGCCTATTGTCCCTCAGTAAGTCTCTATTTCTTCCTTACTACTGGGACTTCCCCCTTTCACCACTGGCCCCACCAAATTCTCCCAACCCACTGTTGTGGGTTTGCGGCATTTTTCCTATTAATTCAGATTTTGAGATTAAGCTACATTTACACTAACTGTCATCATCAGATCAATGTTTGGTTTGCATCTGATTGTAAGCCTTAGTTACTCTTCAGACTTTTTTTTTTTTTTTAAAAGATTGTGTGTAAGAGCCAGAAGTGTGTCAAAAAGACACTCTTAAGTTCACTTAAGTCCCTACCCAGTATCTGCAAATATCTTCTTTTCAGTACATCTCAGGAAGATATAATCAAACACTACCACATCCATCTTTTCTTAAATGTCCTGTGCACCTAACCTCCCTAAGACCTAGAGGTTTCTATGGCCTTCTTGGAGAAATCCACTCCATGCCTAGTCTTTATTCCAAACATATAGTCTTAGCTAGATTCCAAAAATCATTACCCCATCCACCTGCATTTGATTTTTTTAAAAACTTACTGTTTTATAATCAGGCTGACAGAGTGTTAGTCAAAACAGCATAGCAGATATAATTGAGAACAGCTGTGAAATCTATTACCCAAAGCTAGTTTTCCTTGTTATTTCCCCAGAGTGTCCTGATGAAGGCCACAGTAGAATGAACATCATCTACCCTCTAACACAGTGGTTCTCAAACTTATGTATTGGTGACCCTTTCACAGGGGAAGCCTCTGAAGTATGGCTCCCCATATAATTAAAAACACTTTAATATTTAGCACCATTATAAATTCTCAAAGGTAAAGGGGCTTGAAGGAGAGGCTGACAGCTCACCATCCCCCCCATGAACCTTATAACCCCTTAAGGGATTACAACCCCCAGTTTAAAATCCCTGCTCTAACATTTCAAATAAGAAGATTACTGGAAAAATATTTCTAAAATGTCACTTTTTTCTCTTTGTCTTCCTTTTCTACTTTTCTATTTTAAGAAAAGACTTATTACTTCAATAAGGTTTCAATAAGATATAAGAGACTTCGCTGACTCAGATGTAAAGATTCATTAATTAATATGAAACAAAAGACAGAACTATGTAGCACTTTAAAGACTAACAAAATGGATTATTAGGTGATGAGCTTTCGTGGGCCAGACCCACGAAAACCCTTTTTTTTGAAAGAACCTGTATTCCTGAAAAAATGAGGAGTATGGGTTTTTTAGAAAAACGGTGGTTTTTTCCCCTGAAAGAACCCGTCTAGTCTGCACTTCACTTTCGAAAAACCCTCTCGAAAAAGCGCTCGGACGCGACTATGCAAATGAAGCACAGGATATTTAAATCTGCGCTTCATTTGCACTTTCAATTTGCCTCATTAACATTATTCTTTCGAAAGAGGAATGTAGTCTAGACATAGTCTTAGTTATACACTATCTGAATCTTCTGTGTGCACCAAAACACTTGTAATTTCATGTTCCAACTTTATGCTTAGTGAAGCTATACATATTTGACTGTTAGCTCTCCTCATGAATCGATTCATATACCCTTTTAACCACTTTTGTTAGCTCTTTGAACTCTCATAATGCTTACAATTGAGTATTTTATCTGGAGAACTGCACTTAAGAAAGTGAAGTTTCAGAATACACAAATAACTTAATGGTAAAAAATCCTTAAAGAACACTATAACTGGCAAATACAATAAGCAAGCAGAAAAATCAGAGCTAATGGTAAATTTACAAGGAATCCAAACATTTGAAAGTAAAAAAATTTAGTTATAATTTTGTCATTATATGCTCCTACTCCATGTGTCAATCAAAAGCAGAGATTTTCATGCCTGCAGTTGTAACTATACTTATTAGATTAACATCTCAAATCAAGTGTCACTTGTACAAAGAAGGTATCAGTTGTGCGCACACACAGAAATTCATTGTAACAAAAAACAAAACACACACAAAATACCTGGACTCCTCTGCTTACAGATTTGAGCAGTTAGATCTTGGATGTACTCTGGGAAATACTCAAAGCAATTGCCATAGGATACTACTTTTATTCCATGCAGAAGCATATCTGCCTGGAGTTTAAAAAAATGGTCTTCATTTTCTTTAAGCACCAACATATAATGTTCTAAATCTACTTTATTCTTTACAGTATATAGAAAGAGAGCCTGGAATATCTGATCACGCAGTGTCTCTCCACAGCCCACAAACAAGAAGGATTTGGTCCCGGTACAAGTTCTGAAGAACCTCCTATTAAGAATGTTAAGATGACAAAAAAAAAAAGTTAACCATTTGGCCAAAGACACATGGGTCAAAGTTTAAAAAAAAAAAAAAAAACTCACACACAACAGAAGAAATGGAATTAGGAAGACTAAAAAAGGGCTAAGGATTTGTTTTACACAAACAAATACTTCATAATTATTTTGCAATTCCAAGAAGTTTTATCTACAGTATGATCCCACAAGGATTTATGTAATAGAAATCAATGGGATTACTAATAATATGATGGTAAGTACATTTGCAGATCTTTAGATGATCATGGCCTTAAGCTGTAACCATATTTTGAGAACGGAAAGCAATAATTATGAGATAAGATACTATCCTAAACTACATCTGCAAAAAGTGTGAATATTCTTGGCTAATGTCTGAAAAGATTGATTTTCCTTACTATACCAAATATGACATGAGCATTAAGAAGTCCAGTTATTCAAAGTTGGAAAGTAAAGCTCCAGCCTTGATTAAAACATAAGGTTCCAAAAATTACATAGGAAGAATCTTTATATTACTCCTGGGGGAATTTTGCATCACTGTTCATGCACAGAAATCACGTCCCCTGCAGATTTCCTGCAGAAAAATGACTGACAGGAAAGCAAAGGGAAGCTGGCAAAGCAGTCATGCACCCTCCCTACTACCGTACGTACATCATTTCAAGCACCCAGAGCTGCTGGCAGAGTGACACCCCAATCAGTGATTCCTACCCTGAGCTGGGGTGGAATCAGGAGAGGACTTCCTCTTACCCTGCAAGGAGGAACTGAGCTTGTGTGTGATCCACCCCCAAAAGCCTCCCCCAGCTGGATGTTTAGCATCCTCCCATGCTTCCTGCCCTCATCATTCTTCAGCTGTGGGGGGGAGGGGTCACTGTATGGGGAGCTGCTCCCCCCATCCACCCAATTCCTGGGCATTCTGACCTCCCCTACCCAAACATCCCTGCTATGCCTTATCCAGTACATCCAGGATCCCCACGCCTTCCATACCTGAACCCCACCCTGTTGTGTCTGGACGCCCATCCCTATACTCAAACCCCCACTCTGATGAACTGCACTTCCCTGCAGCATCCTGAGCCCCCACATCCAGACCCTCATGCCACTGACTCCCAACTAGCTGCACCCATATTTCCACCCTCCAAGTCTCACTCCCCTGACAGCCAGATCCCTTCTAAGCCAAGCCCCAACCATCTTTAACTGGAAACCCTGCAGAGTCCACACGCAGAGAGAGAGACAGAGACACAGAGAGAGAGAGACTTAGCCCTACTGAGCTGCCGGTACCCAGATTGTCCCACACACAACTCTCTCACCCCTACACGTGGATCATTCCACACTGAGCCCCTTCACACTTGGATCCTGCCTGGCAATGCACTTGGCAGAGGGGGTAGCTCCAGGGTAGTCCCAGGCCTTTTTCTGAGGTGGGCCCAGGCCTTATACTGTGTCAGGGCAAGGTATAGACTCTCCGCTGAGTCTGTGTCTGGGGCAGAGGGGGTCTTGAGGATGATCTCTCACCTTCATGCAGCCTGTGCTCCCCATTGCCATTTATTTATTGACAAATAAAACTTGCAGAATTTTTAATTTTTTGGTGCAGAATGCTCTCAGTAATCGTCTTGTAAAAATGCATAGCATTTTTAAGACCACAGGTGGTCAGGACCTAAGTTCCCTCTAAACTGTGCTGCCACATAGCTGTTTATTAAGTCCCACGCAGCAGCTCAACACTGCAGTAGGGAGAAGCACCTCTGCCTGCCATCCCCAGTGCAAAGCAGCTGGAGAGAGATACCCCCTTCCCAACCCCAATATGCCAGGGCCATGGAGTGGCGCCCATCCCCAGCCAGGCTCTGTTACAGTTGTTGCAGCCATAAAGGGGTATTTCTCACCTAACCCAGAACTTCTGTAGTCAGAAAGAGCTGGGGATAGCCCTCTCCCTCCCAGGCAGCCTGCTCCCACTCCAAACTCCTCATCCTCAGACTCACCCTAGAACTCCCACATCCACCAGAAGCACTCACTCCACCCCCTCAACCTGCACTCCAGCCCTCAGTCCCTCCTGCACCCCAAACCCTGCTGCTTGGCCCTATCCCAAAACCTGCACCTCCGTCCAGAGCCCTCACCCCGCGCACACAACCCCCAACCCTGTGTCCCAGCCCTGACTCCCCCACACACAAGTAACCCCTCAGCCTACCCTGTAACACACTATCCATGTGCAGAATGATTTTTGGGATGTGATGTTCTGTGTCACACATCACCTCCATAATGGTGCACAAACCTTTATGCCGCACATGGACATAAAAAGAGAGAATATTGGTCAGGACCTTGGTTATGTCTTATCCAAAAGACAGCACAAAGGGGTATTTTTTTCTAATACCATACTGAAGGATTGGCTTGATGGCTTGGAAAGAACAGCCTTCTGACCACCAACATTTCAGGCAGCCTTGTGGGGGTTTCTTTGAATGCTTCCAACTCAGAAACACAGTCCAGGTTTGTGTATTTTTAATCTAGATGATCTAATGCGAATACATCCCAAGGCAATATGCCTGCAGACTCTATAGGAAAACTCAGTTTGGCAATACATAGGATATTCTTGGCTTTAAAGTCACACATACCATTACTTCAGGGTCTTGAGTAACATCTTTAAATCCTGAAGGATCCAACACCATTCCACAGGGATCTGTATACAAGCCATGAATATGAAGAACTCCGTACTTTATATGACCTCTTGCCCACTGAAGAACCTAAAGCAAATTATGCATGTAATATTTACTTTTGAATATACTACAGGTTGAACCTCCCAAATCCAGGATTCTCTTGTCCGGCAATGCCATAGATGTTGCTGGACCAAAAAGCCCCAGAGCCAGTTGAGACAATGCAGGGACTGGGGAGCCCTGGCTGGGCCAAGTGACAGCTGGGGAGCCCCTGCCTTGGCTGGGGAACCCCTGGCGTTAAAACCAGGCAGCGGCCAGGAAGCTCCTGCCCCGGCTGGGGAACCTGTGGCATCAGCAGGGCCAGGCAGCGGTGGGGGAGTCCCAGCTGGGAACCCCTGACTACAGTGGAGCTGTCGGCAACCGGTTGGCCCTGGCCAGGAACTCTGGGAAATTCTTAGTAGCAGCAGGGCCGGCCTCTGCCAGGGAATCCCCCAGCTGAAGCAGGGCTGGCGGAAGTGGGCGTTCCTGACCAGGGAACACACAGATTCCCCAGTGGCAGCAGGGCGGCCCCAGCAGAAGGGCAGGGTGACCAGGCGGCTCCTGCCAGGAACTCTGGGGAACACTCTGCGGCAACCGTTCGGCAGCAGCCAAACAGTCCCCACGGGGAACCCTGGGGCAGTGGGCGGGCAGCAGGGTGAGGAGCCCTACTGGGCCACTGATAGGGCAGGGATCCCCAAGGACAGGAACCCCGGGGCAGCCAGTAGGCTAGCACCGACCTCCCCTGATCCAGCAAATTCCCTTGTCCGGGACAGCTCAGGTTCCAAGGGTGCCAGACCAGGGAGGTCCAACCTTAACTTAAAAAGGTGGAACTGTATATTTTTGTACCAGTGCCCAACACGTAAAGTACAGTTCATCATTTTTGGCCTTTGTGTAGCATGATTACAATATTAGCCACCACTTGTATAAATTACAGAAAACACAGTTAATCTACATATTAGGCACTTGTGTTTCAAAATGTTAGTATTCTCATAATTTTACAGTATACATCGTAAGCAATAATTTTAAAAGCTTTTTGCTCTTTTGATCACAAGAAATTTATTTTAATTGACCAAGAGTATTCTAGCTTTTATAAGAAACATAACACAATGAAAGTAAAGCAGACAGAAAAAATTTCATGTCAGACATCTTTGAGCCTTCCTTTCCTGTGTATGAGTGACGAGTTAATCACCTCACTATACTGTTACATTTGTGATTGTTACAACTACTTTATCCACTTGAACTATTGCTGTAGATAAGACATCCACCATTGGGATTTTCTAGTAAATTGTATCATGTTATTCAAAACAGACAATGAAAATAGACTTCTGTCCATGTCTATTACTTTACTTCACTGAAAAGCTTTACAGAAAATTATAAGTTAGGAATGTAAGCGAGTAGTCTATTACCTAATAAGCCTAAACTTATCAAGTAGTCAAGTCAACTACTCAACTACCTGCTTCCCTGCCACTTGCTGTTTCTGTATCAGAGGCAGCAAGGGCAGGGGAGGAGGGGTGAACAGGAGCCAGTGCTGAGAGAAGCCAGCTTAAAAGCCAGTCTCCTCCAGCACCATCTCCATAATGCTGCCTCTATCAGAGGCAGCAGTGCGGAGTGGTGGGGAGGCTGCCACAAAGCAGCCTCTGCCTGCAGCGGGCCCAGGTTCACCACGGGCAGAGGCTGTTTGCGCATCCTGCAGAACAGCCCCTGGCTATGAACCAAGGCTGCTGCCGGAGCAGCCCCTGTTCACGGCAGCCTGGGCTAGCCACAAACAGAGGCTGCTCCAACAGCAGCCCCTCTCCGCGGAGGGGGGTTCCCAGCTCCATGCTGGGACCCACTGTGGACAGGGGCTGCTGTATCCAGCTTGAGCTGAGACCAAGCAAGCCCAGCTCGCACCAGTCCAGGACTGCTGTGGCTCTGCATTTTAAATGTAGTAAGAGCCATCCGGCAGTCCTCACATGCGCCGGTCCAGGACCTACCGCTGCTGCAGCTCTGCAGTTTAAATGTAGTAGGAGCCGGGCTGCCTGCATGCACGGCTCCTATTATATTTAAACTACAAAGCCACAGTAGGGGTAGCTCCTGGACCAGCACAAGTTGGGACAGAGCCCTTCCCTTTTTGACTAATTGTGTAGTTGATATAAATTGTCTCAACTACATGATTAGTCAATTACCCATCTCTTAACATCCTTATAAGTCAAGATTTTCAATCAGTAACTAGTAAAAAAAAACCTGCAAAAGTACAAGACAACTCCTTTCCCTTGTAAGAAGTCCTGACATTTCTTTGCTTTATCATACCTTATCCTTAGCTTTCAAGTCTAAAGACTCCATGGGTTTACCCTGTTGTTGACCAAAAATCTCTAGTAAATTGTCATAGTTTGTTGTAAGGACCATAGTGCCTCTCTCCATTAGCCTGAGGATTGACTGCAGAACAACAGGATTCTGAATGTGTTGTTCCAAGTTATCAAACACCTCCATTAAGCAATCCTGGAAAAAGTTGGGCTTGGTATCACCTGTTCGCTGAAAAAAACAAAACAAAGAAATGTGTTGTGTGGTTAAAGTTAACATCAATTGTCCTTAACCATTGGTCCCATACTTTTCTTTACAAAGTATTTACTAAAATTATTGTATTTAGGCAGCTTCTACACTATATAAAATGTCATTTCTGATGTTTCAAGCCATAAGTTTGAATAGCTTCACACATCCCTGTACATAGGCCTGAGGGGGGAAATCTCTTCTGTAGTTTGCCACACTTAAGCCTTCCTCTGTCACTTCCAAACTGAAATATTAACTGTGCTCCACTCAAGCTTTTAGTTGATGCCCATGATGTCTTGATGTTCATGTTTAGAAGCTGTATATAGTTAAGGTCCTAGCTTCAATGGAAATCACAAGTGCTGTCATTGCTTGAGGTCAAAAGTTACCATTCCCTGAATTTAAAGTCTGGGGTGTGCTTGCAGAACCCTTGTTCCAGGAAATCACTTTTGCTGCTCAACCAAACCAGAATTCATTAACCTTTAGAGTGAGCTGCAAAGCCCATCTGTATAGGCAGGATTTTCCCTGAGGAGATGCGAGTATTATTCTTAGTATCTCTCTATATATGTTTGCAACCCTCCCTCTGTATTTCAGAGTCCTGAGTGTTCTCTGCACATATCAGTGCATCATTTTCTGAAAAACTTCAGGCTGATTTTAATGGATTTTCCAAAGAAATCTCCTCAATCACAAAATCAGTGGCAAAGATGCCTATTGGACATGTGTGGACTCCCCATATTTGAAATAAATGGAGCTGGCACAATAGTAGTCTTGTAAGACGTAAGGCTATCAATAGCGTCATGGACAGTCAACACTTCTGTGCAAGCTCTAGTTTCAGTCAGCAAAGCTATAAATTCCTATTTGAGTTCAAAACAACACTGACCTAGCAGAACACAAGCAGAGGTCTTGACAAGAAAATCTGCTTCCACCGTTTCCAGAGAAGTTTGAAATAAAACATTCAAATTTATGCAAGTAAAATAATATTTATACAGCAGTAATTCCTACACTCTTTATTCCCCCAAAGGGCTCACAATCTATGAATACTACTACTATCATAATATATACACACTCACTGGTGACATCTTTCTTATGAGATCATGTGCAACTACAAGCAAGTCTCTGTCTCTGATCACTTTTGTGCGGAATTCAGCAACATCTCCTGGATGAAGCACCTCCAGCTGTTCAGCTGCTTCAATGACAGCTTCAATACAGCTCCTCCATGAGCACAGTGCTGGTATTCCTGGTGCTACAGCAGCACTTACTCCGGTTCCAATTACCAAAAGAAGGTCCCCAGGTTGCTTCCTTATTAGGCTTTTTAAAATCTTCCTAAAATAAAAACAGAAGATCTACGTTTTTTTACACACTGTATGTTATCTTGTCAAAGTATCTTAGGACTTTGACAGAAGAGTAATTTAGTGTGTCCATGTGAGCTACTAGTGCAGTAAAAAGTGCCAAATGGACAGCCCTAGAGTAGAAATGTTGTTTCACAACATAACTTTAGCACAAGGAGCAAGAGCACAAGGTTTCTCAAAGGGACAGACAGATCAATATATCTCAACCCTAAACAGCAGAGACCACTTCTAGGATGAGAGAGTAGTATGAGGTTTCATACCCATTCTATCTTTGGCCTGTGTGCTGTAACTGCAATCAGTGTGACAATTATTGCAAAGGGTAATGATGAGATTTGTGACCAAGAACTGTACTCAAATCAAATTAATTTCACATAATTTACTTTTACTTAACAACCATAAAATGGTAACAGCTTTCGCTCACTAAAATGCTTAGTTGGATTTAAACTGCCAATCTAGAAATGAAACAATCACCAATTACCAATCCTTTGAATCACCCAGTCAACCCTTCTGCAGTGCTTCATTGTACCAATAAGGGTATGTCTAGACTACATCCCTCTGTCGCCAGAGGGATGTAAATTAGACATACCGACATTGCAAATGAAGCGGGGATTTAAATCTCCTGCGCTTCTTTTGAATAAAAATGGCTACCGTGTTTTGCCAAGTCAGCAGTTTGTTGGCAAAAAGCGGCTGTCAAGACGAGGATCAGGCGACAAAGAAAGTCTGTGTCGGCTGATCCCTTATGCCTCGTAAAATGAGGTTTACAGGATCGGCTGAAAAAGGCTTTCTTTGTCAGAGGGATGTAGTCTAGACATACCCTAAAAGCTACTAAATACAGACACACCAGGAACAAGATTCTAGTTCACCCACGTCTGTATGTTAATCAAGTGCTGCAATTGACAGTAAATTTATGTACAGATATGGTGTGCAAGATAGTAACGTACATGCTCATCTTCCCTTAAAACCTCTCTGGGCTGTTTTCTGATTAAGGTTAATTAGTTATCTCCTCTAAGAATATGTAAAGCATGAAGCTTTCTAAACAGGTTCACCAACAATGTTGCCTGCATGAGCTGCCCCTATATACTAGCTATGCAACAAGCGCAAAGAATTTTCAGCAAGTTTGAGGGGGAGACTTTCTGCAAAACTCAAAAGTAAAACTGGTCTTTGTAAAGAAACATCTCCGTTAGTCCGATACCATCCCTGAATGCAGAAAGGCAGGTAAGATGGACAGAATTAGTGAGGGACAGAAGCCCCATTTTCAGTTAGGGTACGTCTACACAGAAGTGTTATTTTGGAATAACTAGCGTTATTTTGAAATAACTTAGTCCGCATCTACACAGCAGGCAGTTCTTTCAAAATAATGTCAAAATAATGGTGAGCTAGAGGACTTCTTACTCCAATTTCTGTAACCCTCGTATAAGGAGTAAGGGAAATCTCCCAATTTCAAAATAAGCTATTTTGCAATTAGCGTAGCTCAATTTGCATAGCTTATTTCAAGTTAAGCCCTGCTATGTAGATGCACCTTTATTTCAAGAAATTAAGGAAATTTCCTTCTGAATTTCTTTTTTTATTTGAAATTGTGTAGTTTCTCATTAATCATGGCTTCAAGCAGGCAAACTTCAAGACCATTTTTTCTGCTAAAACTGTACACAGTCCAGTATATAAAAAGTTATCACAAGCAGAATCTACAAAGGTCCGGTTATTTACATAATATGCTAATTTATTACAAATTTAAGGAAAAAAATTATATGATTATTTGATAGAAAGATGGAATATATTTCAATAACTTGGGAAGACATCAAACAATAATTCAACATTAAATTTGGTCTACAATATTTAACTCTTAAAAACAGCCATTATATCATTGGTGGACATGGGACCTTTCTAGGTCACATTAGCTGAATCTATAAGCAACTCCCTGAGGCACAGCAACTACTAGGCAAGTGGCTAAATAGATGGTTTATATAAATAAGATACTGCTTTTATACTCTCTTTTCTGCAACAGCCCACACAAATTGGTTGTTTCCTCCAGGCATACCTGCTACCTATTTGGAATAACAGCTTAGCCAAATATGAAATATGCTGGCAATGGAAAAAATGGTTTTGGTCAAAAGTTTACATGTTTTTGAGCACCCTTGTTATTTTTAAAATTTAAAAATATTAAAGGGTTATCGGGTAGTTTTATACAGTAACCTTCTCTCTTAATAATTTTGTTCTTAATCTGTTGTGATAGCCTATACTGCAAATATTTTCATGTTGTCCTTAAAGGGAGACCATCAAGGACAGTAATTAACTCAAGAGACCTTTTTTTTGGTGTCTTTGACTTTTGCACGTTTACTAACTTATTGAGCTTTCATACAGATACTTTTAAAAAGTTCCATGTCATTTTGCAGAATAGTGAGGCCCAATCCTCAAAGGGGTCCAAGTGGGAGGACCTTTATTCTCCCAGAGTTCCACTAAATCTACAGAACTCAGAGGCAATGTAAGAATCTGCCTATATGAATTCTTTTGAGGATTAAAATCTAAATAAGTAGGAAGGAGGGGAAAAAAAGGAGGAAGGGAAGTAAAACAGTGTGCTAAAATTTTGGAAGACTAAAGCAGCAAATATGATCTCTACCTTTTCACAAAGGTGCATCTGGAATCTTTAAAGTTCATCTTCACTCCCACATTAACCTTTGGGTGATCCCCAAGTAACAGATATCCCCTATTTTCTCTTGCCCTCCAGATCTCTCTCACACTAGTTACCATTATATTTACCTCGATTTTTGTTCATTTCTGATGGTTGTCCTTTCTTCTGACTCCATCTCTGAACCTATTTTTTAAAAAGGGTAGCAACTCTTAATACTTCAGTTTACATAAAAAAATGCCCCATTACTATCAAAATTAAATGTTGTTGTATTTGACAGTTTCTTTGCTTTTTTCAATTTATTAAATTAACAATGTGTGTGAGACTTCTCACAGAAAGTAAAACTAATGTAATGATGAACTCTGATTTCAAGTTGTCAATTGATTTAAGTAGAGCTATGAAAATTTACACCAGCTAACAATCTGCCCTATATCTAGATCCAATAAGACAGAATGCAATTTTTCAAAGTCATATATATATATATATATATATATATATATATATATATATATATATGCTTCCCTTAACTCCAGATCTGTGTGGCAAGTGGAGAAAAAGCAGTTCATTTAAGTGTGCAACTTTTCTGCTTTCCAAACACCCATACACAACACACACACCCTTCCTCATTTACGGCAACTGTAAAAGATTCAAATGAAAATATTTTTAACTGCTCAAGAACGTTAGATGGGTTTCAAATCTTACAAAATAATCCCATTAGCAAATGCTTACCACCGGATCTGTAAGTTGTAAAAAACCAAACATGATACAGAAAAGGAAAATAACAGCTCTTCAATGTTATTCGCTTTATTTAATAAGTTCAAATTCGGCTTAAGAAAGCACAAGTCAAAATACCTATTTAGACAGTTACATTTATTTTCTTTAAATAACCCCCACATGCACCGTCTTGCCTTCACTTCTCTAAAGATATTTTTACTGTATATGAGTGATAAGCCAGAGATGTCAAAAGAAAAAATTATAAAACAAAGGTACATAAGAAACTTGTAATTTAGAAGTATTTTAAAAGATAATCAATACTTTTCAAAAATACCATACATTTATGCTCCTTCAGCAATGAGGGGAATGGGAGCAGTGGCTGAGAGTCACCTGAAGAGAACAGCCTGCAATATTAAATGATCTGGGGCTTGAGCCCAGCCTGCCTTGGAAGTGCTGCAGGGCTGCTGGCCAGGAGATGCTTAGGTAAGTGCCTTCCAGCTAAAGCAGTGGTGGCGGCGCTCGCTGGGCCCGCGCATGCTCCGCTATGCTCGGCGAGTGCGCCCCCGGCTCGGGCGATGCGCCGTGCCGGTCCCGGTGTGCGATGCGCGCGCCAGCCCCGGGCGCGTGTGAGCGCCGGGCGCGCGGCACGCTGAGCGGCGCCCTGGGCACGCGGCTATGGCGCCGCCCCAGGCATGCGGCGAATGTGCAGCCCTGTGCCCAGACGCGGCAAATTGGTGGCCCCGCCCCCGGGCGCATGGCGAATTGGCGGCCCCGCCCCCAGGCATGCGGTGCATGCGTGGCCCCGCCCCCGGGCGCCCGGCAGCTCCGAAAGGTTGGGGACTGCTGAGCTAGAGTCTGCCTCTGGCACCTCTGCCCCTCCTGCATGCCAACTCCCTCCCCCAGGTCACCATCCAAACCCTCTGCACCTTCTTTCCCCAGGTTACAACTCCCTCCCATACCCCGTAACCCCTCTTACACCCTTCTGCCAGTCCAAAAGCCTGTCCTGTACCCGTGTCCCCTCCCCAATCCTGCACCCCATTCCCCAGCTTCAGGTCACCACCCAAACCCTGCGTACTTTGCACTCCCTTTTCCCAGATCAAAATTCCCTTCCAGACTTTGCACCTCCTCCTAGAGCCCCTTCCCCAGGCCAGAATCCTTTCCTGCACTCGTACTCGCTCCCTGACCCTACACCCCACTCCCTGACCCAGGTCACAACCCCCTCCTTCACCCAAACGCCCTCTCAGATCTCACACCATCTCCTGCACCCCAGTCTCTTAACCCCATGCGCCCTTCTGCACCCAACCTCCATCCTAGACCCGGCATTTCCTCCACAGAAAAGCGAGGCCCTTGACCATTGCCCAAAATCTTGGAGTGGTTCCTTACTAAAAATTATTGTCCAACCCTAATCAAGACCTTAATTGGTCCTGCCGCGAGGGCAGGGGACTGGACTTGAAGACCTCTGGGGTCCCTCCCGGTTCTGGCGTGCCAGTCCACTCTTCCCCTTTTAATCCGTGCGTACAACCTCAGCGCGCTCCCTGCCACAGGGAGCTGCGGCTCCGCGCTCGATGGAGGCAGGTGATTATTTTTTTGCAACCCAAAGAATCCCCCCGCTGAGGCGCAGATGCCGCCAGCCCGGCACGCGCCCGCCTCTTGCTCCCGGGACTAACAGTACAAGGGGGGGAGGGAGGGTGTTGCTATTTTGATCCGTGATCCTTGACCCCTTTCCCGAGCTCAGGCAGGAGAGCTCCGCGCAGCAGCAGCGAGTCTCCCCCCGGCCCCCTACCACAGGCTTGGGAGCTGCGCGCGGCCCGTCACCCTCCCCATGCACAATTGTCTGCCCCGCCCCCCCGGCTCCCAGCAGCGCCAAGAGGCAGCAACGGCTCCGGGCAGCGCCTGACGCGGGGCGGCCGGTAACGCGCCCACCAACCTGCCGGGCTCCAGCGCCGCTCTCCGCGCGCGCGCGCCGGCCTCGCTCTCGGCTTTGCCCCTCGGGGGGCGGAGCCAGCTGCTCAGCCCTCGCCCCGAGTCCTTCGCCCACCCGGCTGGTGTCTCCCAAACACGCCCCGCCGGGAACGCCGCCTCTCGCCCAGGCCTCCGCCCCAGCGATTCGCCCCGTCCCGGCTGCTTTTAAATACCCTGCCGCACCCCCCCGCCCCAGCGCATTTCTCCCCGCCTTGCGGCGCAGCGCGCCTGCCAACGGGCCACGGCCACCCCATTTGCTGTGCAGCTTCCTCTCGCCCTCCCCGAAGCCACGGTCGGCGGTGCCTGGGAAAGGGGAAGAGCCGGGGCCGGGAGTGTGTTCCGGGACACGGCAGGGGGCAGAGAGCGGCGGGGCAGGTGGTGATACTGAGAGTGGCCGCTCGGGGCAGCTGCAGCACCAAGAGAGTGGCCAGCAGGGCTGGGGCTCCCCCTGCCAGCACTTTGGTAAAGAGCCCTCATGCCCCAAAGCGGGAGCCTACCCAGGACCGGATTAAGGGGGGGGGGGCTAACCGGGCAGCTGCCTGGGGCGCCGCGCGCCCGGCCGCACACCCAATTGCAGCTGTAAGGTGCGCAGTGTGCCGGGACGGGACTGCGCATGCGCCGTGCGCCTGGGGGCGGAGCCGCGCATGCGTCACGTGCCCGCTGCCCCGGGTGCAGGAATGGCTCGAGCCGGCGCTGAGCCTACCACCACCATGCAGAGTTTGTAGGAAGCCATCAAAGCCTGGCCTCTCCCCAGACAGATTCCAGGCCGTAGAGAGGTCGCTGCAGGAGGGGAGCAGCCCCTGCAGACTCACTCCCACCCCTTCAGGCAGCCTGCAGAACAGGGCGGAGGGGGTGGTAGCCTCTGGAGCCAGCTCTCCCTCAGATAGGCTGCATGGGGAGAGCAGGAGAGAGGGGCACAGCTGGATGGGGCTGCAGCTGCTGGAGCCTCACCACCACCCCCCCTCCCAACAACCTGCAGGCTGTGGGGGAGGGTAATTGGGAGTGGGTCCTGCTGACAGGAGAGTTCTGCCATGGTTCCCTAGGAGGAGTCACTATGGGAGTTGCACCACCTTCACCACTACGGTTGGCCCCAGTAAGCTCTCCCCCACCTCCCTGTGTTTAGCCTCTTGCCCTCAGTCCTGCACCTTCCACCTGCCTTGACTTATGCACTCCCTCCCCCTGCAGTGAGTTCCCCCCACACACCTCTCAACCCTCTGCCCTAAGCCCCCTGCCCCTCCTCACCCCTGAACTCTGCCCTAAGCCACCTACCCCCTACCCCTCCAGCACCCTGAAAATAAGATCATAGAGAAAACCCAATGTCTGTTGGGAAGAGAATGTAACTAAACCTATCGTCAGCTGAAAAAAAATGTTTGGTTTAATTTGGGGATGTGCAAAAATTGAAGCCACTTCTCCACTCTCTGGTCTCATCTTAATCAGAAGAGTATTTGTAGCATATTAATATGCCTGAGTAAACCTCCAGGTCAACAATCTATGTCACCTCACATAGAAGCTGGTGACAATCCCCACTGTAACTCACGTTACTATGCCTGGGACCAGAGCGGCAGGGCCCGGTGATTTAAAAGGATCTGGGGCTCTGGGTTGCTATAGGCAGCAGCTGGAGCGCTGAGCCCTTTAAATTGCTTCCGGAATGCCATGTGGTGCGGTCCAGACTGCATTGAGGGATAGCTGGAGGAGGCTACCTCCTAGCTCTGCCCCTTCCACATGAGCCCATGTCCCTCCTGGGGAATCTGGCGCTAATGTCCCCATGCATATTGTCTAGGGTCCAGTGAATCTGTCGCCAGCCCTGCCTGGAACCCAGTGTCACTGTGCATGAAACTCCATTTGACATTGAATGGTTAGAAAACTGGAACTTTACTCTCTCTAAATAATATGCTGAGTGTCTAATAATATTTTGCTAATATAAGAGTTACAGATGCTTTCTAAATATTTTCCTTGACTCCAGATTGTGACCTCTGCCTAGTTTACAGTACTTTCTTTTCTTGTTTTACATTAATTTAAAAAGTAATAAACAGAGGACTACATTATATAGGCACTGTGCATCCTGTGCATAGGACTAGAAAATTAGCCAAAGACAAATGTTTTTAAGATATTCCCCTACCATATCTATACACTAATGATATTAGGGAGAACTTTGAAGTAGCTTTCACAGTCTTGCAATTGGCTCCTGCATTTTTACTAAAGTATACCAGAGACAGAAACGGTAAAAGGAAATGTAAAGTTCAGTAACAAGAGGCACAGTAAGAGAAAGGTATAGTGTGTTGAAATGAGAAGAGTTCTTTCTTAAGTAGTAGACAGTGAAGGCTAAGAACTGTTGTTATACTTGAGGAATTCAGTGAAAGCAGAGTCCTTGGGAAACAGGGAAAGCTAAACATAACTGCAAAAGAGCAGTACAATGGAGGTGTTCACCAGTTAGTTACTTCTGACTAAACCCAAGAGGGAAGCAAGGTGAGAAAAGTGGGGGAGGAGGAGGAGGAGAGAGAGGTATGATGACTCAACTGACCATTCATTGCTCTGTACCACACAGTGAGTTCAAGAGCCACATTCAGACAGGGCATATACAGGGGCAACTCCATTAAAGTCTTAATTTGTTTCCAAAACTTATCCAGACTAAGATATTTGTAATAATACAAAGTGAGCACCATGCACTTTGTATTCTGTCTTGTAATTGAAATCAATGTATTTTAAAATGTAAAAAAAAAATCCAAAAATATTTAATACATTCCATTTGGCATTCTATTTTTAACAGTGTGATTAAAACTGTAATTAATGATTAACTTTTTAAATCACTATTATTTTTTAATTAATTGTGTGAGTTAACTGAGATTGTGATAGCCCTACTTAAAGCCCTAGCTAGAGAAGCACCTATGATTGATGAGAACCATATATGATTCTCACAAGACAGCTCACTTCAAAATCCCATACAAACCCTCCCTTAGACACCAGACCTCATGCTATATCTTAAACTAAGTGATGTACTTAATGCAGAAGTTACTGGATGTTATGCAGGAGCTCAAACTAGAGTATCATAATGGTGCCTGTGATTTTTCACCTTAACATTCCATTAAGACTCCTTGAAAATATCCAAATTCCATAACTATAATCTGAAAGTTCCTACAGTCTACAAGGAGAAATAGGCTTTTAAGTATTAACGTTTTACCAGCGATGCACCGCAACATTTTTGCCTATGATGAGCCTCTTGTTTCTGGAAGAGACGCAGCATGGCAAACTGAATGAAATGTAAAGTGTTCCATAATCTGTATTTTTGTAGTGCAGTCTGTGAACTCCAGAATTGCATTATGTTGCAGTATTACTCACTTTTTTGGATTCTTGTTTTTTAAAGGTCACGATAAAAGTAGAATTGAGTTTACTACATAGATGGAATCCTGAATCCTTTGTGTTGAAGTATACTGCATACTAATTATTTTGGGCTCTCCCCTCCCCACCAGCAAAAGACAGCCTTCTAGTAAACTTTTCCAGAGAGTAAGATATTATTTACCTTGTACTCCAAGTGATTGGTAGCCCATCCAATTCTTTCCTACACCCTACCTGCCCCTCCCCATCCAGCAGACTTTAATGATGCCGATGGAAAAATAAAGACAAATACTCTCATGTAATGAACTGGAGTTGAAAATACTCCATGATGAGAAACTACCCAGGACTCAGGCAGTTTCACTTAGGTGTTATTCCTGTTTTTGCAGAAAGATAAGAGTCCAAAAGCCAGACTAACAGGAATGTCTTATGATCTTTTTCAGGCTTATTGGTCAGTTTCACTCACTATCTCTCCCTCCCAACGCAAATACTTGTAATTCATGTACTGAGATACTGGAACATGGCAAAACTCTTGTACAACTGCATTCTATTATCACTGAATTAAAGACTCTAAAAAATTGACCTAATGTCACAGAGGGAACTAGCACTGGAATTCAGCGCATTTCTCAAACTTTAGGACATCCACCAATTGGTTTTTGCATCTCAGACCTGAACATTTAATCAAATCTAGGATTCTGTCTTTTGATTTTTCTACTACAAGAGAATTGTAGAAACAAAGAAAATCTATCCCTCCCTAAAGCAGGCTACTGTGATGTACATACCACTCATATTTGCCTGGGTAATATTACAAGAAGGATTTCTGGTGGCATGACTTCTGGGAAAGAACTCTGAATATTCAGTAGTTGTATATAGTTTTCCAGGATTGTGGGTACTCTCAAGTTTGTTTAGGTTATAGCCATTTTCTACTTCATGTTGTGTTTTTGTCACACTTGCAAGCTAAAGAGATCAGTATTTGGCAGGGAGATTTTCAAAGAACATTTAAGGATATACAGGATTTGGTACTGGTGAGTCAGTAGGTGGCACTCTTCCCTGTGATTCTATACTGAGCTAAAGCCCAGCATTGCAACAGCAGAGGATTGTGTTGCTGGAAGTTTGTAGTTCAGATAAGCTATGCAACTGGGCTGATAACTTGCAATATGTTTTGTAGTGAGCAGCAGAGATCTCCAGGTCTCCTAGTCAAACATAAGCTTGGGTAATTAAATGCGGCCTACCTACCTTCCTCTTGTAGTTTTAAGTGGTTGTAGGGTGTCAGACATCCCAATATTAGCAGCACCTTTTGATATTAGGGGTTGCCCTCACCCTAAAAAAGTGTCCCCATTTTTCACATTTGCTAACTGGTCATCTTAATTGATTGGCTCTTCACTTCCTGTTTTAGACTGTTGCATAGCATTGCTATCTTATTATATATTTAGGAATGTGTCTCTGTCTGTCCGTCTGTGAGTTCATTTGTTTAAGAACTTCTCCTAAACAGTAAGAGCTAGGACCACCAAATTTGGTATGTAGATGCATAATTTAAAGCAAGGTAAGGGTTTGGTTGTACCAGGACAATGTAGGGATGTAAGCGACTAGTGATGCGACTAGTTGCTTCCCCCCTGTTGCTGCCTCTCAGAGAGAGGCAGCAAGGGGGGGAGCCGGCTTAAAAGCCGGTTCCCCCAGCACTGTCTCGGGGGGGGGGCAGGGGAGGTAGAGGCACAGCAAAAACAGCATGAGTGGGGTCTGAAGCAGTCTCCACTCATGCCCCTTCTTCTGTGATTCTGCTTTTGAAATGTACAAGAGCATGGAGTCCCCTACTGGCCATACACTCACTGGGGCTTCCTTTTGAAATGTACAAGAGCCCCTAGGCAAAATAGTATATTTTCTTAGATTTGTTCTCAGAAATAACTAAATAGTTTTGCCTTGAAATTAAGAAAAAAAAATCAATCTGAGGCAGACACCTGACAGGGAAAATTTCAGGCCAAATGCTTAAAGTATGGCAAAGTTATAGACAACTGAAAACATGGTCTGATAATGGGAAGTCTTAAATGTGTCCTATATTGGGCAACCTTAATAATAGGTGGGGTCATCAGTCCCATCTATAATCAGTTATTGGTAAAGCAGCCCACACAGAATGCAGACAGAATAGAAATTCCAAGACTTGTTGCATGCTACTAACTGAAACATTGTGTTGAGGTTTGTTACCAATGATGTAATTTCAGTGGAGCCAGAGTTAAGAATTCACAGTATATGCTTATAATTGGTGCTATATAAGACCATGCTCAGAATGGGCAGTGGATAGTAAACCTGAACCAAATTAAGCTCTATGCATGTCCATTCAGAATGCTGCTGCAGAGATAATTTTCCTAACCTGGTACTTTGAGCATGTCACCCTTCAATGGCTTCCCCTTCTCCATCACATACTTGTCCTCACTTTCAAGGCCTTTCGCTTTCTATCTGCACCCTACCTATTACCACCCATTAACTATTGAGAGATTGATTCCTGTCTCTAGTGAGCGCATGATAACAGCCTCCATGGCTCACGTGTTGCATTTTCAAATAAGCATATTCATACTGTCTCACATGTTGTACCTCATGCTTGGAAGGAGCACGAGGAAAGGTATGCAAAGCAGCTTCCTTTTTCTTCTTCAAATGTCTCCATAAACTCTCCTTTGCATGATATCTACAAAAAGCGTTACAATGGTTAGATTGCTGGTGTACAGAGACCTGTTTTGCAGACTACTAGTCTTTCATTGTTCCTCGTACTCTCCCGTTGGTCCGTCTGTTGTTTCTTGTCTTATACTTAGACTCTTTGGGACAGGTCCAATCTTTTTATTCTGCTTGTACAGCACCTAGCACAATGTAGTCCTGATCCTGGACTAAGTCTATTACATGCTATGATGAAAACAGTAATCATCATCATCAAGTGGGGGCTGAAGCTTACTGTACGTTGTGCATGATAAATCTGAATCAGAATAATTTACCAAATTAAGCTACTTTGTTATCAGTCAAGTGATTTAAGTGGATCTGGGAGTTTGCTTTGATTTAACTAAATGTGTTTAAAATGATTTTTGTTAAACTGGTGCTGGTTCTCACACTAGTGTTCTACAGTGCCCTGCTGGCCATACAATCTCCCAGAATGCATCGCTTCTGACTGGCTGTCCAGAATGCATTGTAAGTGAAGTTGTTTAGCTCAATATGACTGGTTCAGTACAGTTGGTGTGAATGCACTGGTACATTTTTTTTTCTTTAATTGGTTGTTACAGGTGGTTCAATTTGATGGCATAGATAAAGTCTTTGAAATAGCAACCTTAATACTACTTTCTGGAGCATGACCCATAGCTTAGGAAATGAGCTAGGCCTGTGTAATGCACTGGTATCAAAAGGCAGTTGAAAACTTTAAAAAGGAGGAATAAATGACTTGAATCAACAAAACTGTCAGAGACAGGAATCTAGTTGCTTTCAGCAATATATGTGCTTTTCAATGTACTTTTCTCCCACAAGTGTAGTTAGCATGAATAATACAAAAGGAATCTCATTTATGTTTGTTTCCTCTGCTCAATAATGCAAGTAACAGATCTTTTCTGAATGAGTTCCCTTCAAAACTCCAGTGCAACTGGTTACTGCTCTTTTCCAACAGCAACCCTCTATATGAAAGTATGTTAGATTGGGAGATTGGGGAGAGAGCTGACCAGAGAATGACTGTCTTCATCTTCACACATGAAATCCAGAGCATTCCTCAGCAGCATGGGATCAGTTTTTCTGACATCCGAAAAGGCAACATCAAAAGACTGTAAGCTCTTTGGGGTTTTGTTCTGTGTTAGTCCAGTACCTAGCACCAGGGTACAGTACCTAGTAACAGCATGCACATCTACACAGCAAGCCCATTATTTCAAAATGATTTCAAAATAACGGGCTTCTTACTCTGACTCCTGTAACCCTCATTTCACAAGCAGTAAGGACAGTTTTCTGCAGTGTAGACAACGTCAAAAGCCGAGTTAGGGTACTTCGACCTCAGCTACACAATTAACGTAGCATAGCTGAAGTTGCGTATCTTAACTCAGCTGGTGTTGCAAAGAGTTTTTGGAGACACCTTAAAGAGCCACTTGCCTGAGCATCGCTGTTCTATAGTATTAATATGGACTGGTAAGTACAAGGTTAATTTCTGTGTTAAAACAAGATGAGTACTTGGTTCCCACTATATATAGGATGTATAACTGATGTAAATAGTATAATACTCAGAACTAGATTACGTTCCTTTATATATAACTTAGTAGCACTTTACTTGCTAGCAGCCCCATTGAAATGAGTGGGGCTAATTATGGAAAGAGGTACTACTGTTCATTGAGAACAAGGGTGGTAGAATGCATCTCTCAGCTTGCATAACATCTAACATACAGATGTTTTCTTTATTTAATGATTCACTTTGATTAAAAACTGCCACAGTTTATTCACAAGTTTATTTAAGTTTGGAGAGAAAAAAATAGGGTCTTCACTGAAGTCCATGGGAGTTTTGTCATTGACCTTACTGAGCTAGGCTTTTGGTCACAGAACTTAAAAGTGTTGGGAAAAAAATCTCCAGAATCTCTCATTAAAAATACTCCTGTTTACAATTCAAGGTCAGATAATTTGGTCTTTTAGTTTTCCATTTGTGCATTGCTCAGATTCCTCTCACTATCCAATCCTAAAAAATATGAGAGATGCTAAGCACCAGCACCACCCAATGATTTCATTAGTAATTAGAAGTATTCTACACTTTTCTGGAGGAACTCGTCATCACACAGGATCAGTCCCTTAATTAACAATACATGTACAGAATTAATATTTTTTAAAATGTCCATAGTAAATAATAAGTAGCTCAAGATGCTCAAGGCTGGAAATTAACGAGAAAGTAGGTTTCAATTGACAAAGCATTGTTTGGAGCAAGGTGTGGAAATACAACTGTTTTTTGATGCCTGAAGTTAGAATCAGAGGAATTGCTGTTCCCCTGGTTAAAACAAATGGCATGATTCCCTGTTGCACTGCATCTAGTACCAACATTTATATCAATGCAAAGTTAGTGCTAAATTTGGCTAAAATAGTCTACATTTTGCTTTAGTAGCATTATACACTCACTTCGAAGTGACTACACAACATGCAGAGCAAAGGAGAATAAGGTCTGCACTCAACCATTGTATTGCTTTGACCATACAGGTATAGTTAAAGGAATACCACCTCCCCTCTGCACTCACCATTGAGAATGCAGTTACACCAATCTATTTTATACAGGTATAATGACTAGGACCCTACAAAGGTCCATTTTGGTTAATTTCACAATCATAGGATTTTAAAAATAATACATTTAATGATCTCAGTTATTTTAATCTTAAATTTTCATATTGTTGTAACTGTAGGGGTCCTGGCCAAAAAATGAGTTGTGGGAGGGATGGGGGTGGCAAAGTAATTGTAGGTGGGATTGTGGTACTGCTACTCTTACTTCTGTGCTTCTGCAGTTGCTGGTTGCTTTGTCTTCTGAGCTGGGTAAGCGAAGGTTGGTGGCTGCTAGCTAGGAACCCAGCTCTAAAGGCAGAGTTGCCACCAGCAGTAGCACAGGAGTAATGCTATTGTATTGCCACCCTTACTTCTGCACTGCTGCCTGCAGAGCTGGGCCGTCAGTCAGCAGCTGCTGCACTCCAGCCACCTAGCTCTGAAAGCAGAACACAGAAGTAAGGTATAGTATTACCACCCTTACTTCTGCATGGCTGCTGGCAAAGGTGCTGCCTTCAGAGGTGGGCATGTGGCCAACAGCTGCCAATCTGCCTGCCTAGCTCTAAAGGCAGCGCAGAAATAGGGTGACACTGCCACTACCATGGCCCCCCTAAAATAGCCTTGTAACCTCCGCTGCAATGCCCTTTTGGGTAAGAACCGTCAGTTTGAGAAATGCTGGTCTCCCCCATGAAATCTGTATAGTATATGGTAAAAGCACTCAAAAGACCAGATTTGAGTCTATGATGCATTTTTCATGTCTGTGAATTTGGTAGGACCCTTATAATCAATCCCCTGCAGGAAGGGGGTCCTTGGCTTCAGCACTTGGGGGGAAAAGGTACCTGGGGGAAAAGGCCCCTAGTAGACTGGGGAACTGGGAGGGAGAGAAAAGGACCCCTGGTAGCTGGGAATTCTGGGGGGAGAGAAAAGGGACCCCCCCAACCCTCATTCTAGCACCCCAGCACTCCACCTCCAGCCTCCTGCACTCTCCTCCCACATCCTCAAGATCCTGCCCTGAGTCCTGCACCTCTCACACCAGCAGCCCCCCGGTCCTAAAGACCCAGGCAACTCTGGGTAACTCTGCTAATACTAGTATAAATGTATCTACATTAGTATAACAATGGGCATCAAGATCTTGATTAATTATATTTATTAAAAAAACTTCACATTCCTAGCCAATGTAGTTATACAAGTGCTTTCCTAAAAGACTTGCTCAGGCAATTATTTTGGGGAAAGTTCTGCAGCTTGTGTTATGCAGGAGCTCAGCCTAAGTAATCACAGTGGCCCTTTTTGCCTTGGAGTCTAGAAGTGTAGACCAGACCTCAGATCCAAAGGCATTTCAGTTAGGGTTGCCAGGTGTCTGATGTTGACCCGGACAGTCCGGTATTTTCGCCTCCTGTCTGGTAAAAAAATTCAGAAAATACCGGACACCTAAAATGTCCAGTATTTTCTGAATTTTTTTCCCCTGCCAGGAGGCGAAAATACTGGACACCTGGAAACCCTACACACACTCAGCAACCCCGGCCTCCCTCCTTCCCCCCGCTTACCTGGTTCCGCAGGGGAGCTGTCTTCTGGCTCAGAGCAGGAAAACAAGATGGCCACTGGCAAAAAGCCTCAAAGGCCTTTCTTAAAGGGGCCATGCTGGTTTTTAAAAAAATGTTTGCTTAATAACTGTCAGGGTCCTTTTTTTTCCTCAACAACTTTGGTCTCCCCCTTTTTTTTCTCAACAGAATTTTTCCCTTGTGTTTTTTTTTGGTGGGGGAGGGGTGTTTGGTATTTTTGGTTAAACCATCTGGCAACCCTAATTTCAGTGAAATCCAGAGAATGGTCTAATGGGATAACAAGCTACTCTTGTTAAAATGTTTTAGCAGTCTCTTCTTCTTTCAGGTCACCCTTCTAGGAAAATAATCCGACACTTAACTTTTTCATTCAGGCTGGAGTTATTTTCCTTTCAACCCAAATTCAGTTGGATTGCAAAAGACATCAGAACATACTCATTGAGGTCATTATTTTATATACAGCATTCATATTTTTATTTGAAAGTCAAAGTAGTGTTCAGAAGAAAGGAAGCAACCCCAAACCCTTTTTATTACATGAGATAGGTAGGGGAGAAAAAGCTAAAATTTATGAGTTTGAACATACAACAATTTAGCAGAACAGCACAATGTAGATTATGTGCATTGTAGTAAACCAAGGATCTGAATGAAAGTTATTAAAACAAGGTGAAGAGGTGCTTAGGGTTGTAAACCATGACACCAATGCCACTGGACATGGGACACTACTGCTAACTAATCATTGCTAAGAATTATGCTCCTGACAAACGAATGACTGCTCCCGAACAGTTGTTAAACTCCCTCTGTTGATATATCACATTCCTGCTATTATGGGTTTCATAAAATTCAACATCATCATGAAACTGCAGCTGAATTTCCACTATTAGTGCTTTTAAATCCTCTTCACGGATTGTCATTTATTTCATTCTGACACAGTTTTACTTCATAAAAATAATCAACAACAGCTGCTTTTATACTTATTTGTAAAACTTGGAGGGGTACATTTACCCAGTGATACCAAACATAAAGGGCCTGTTCCAGAATTCATTAAAGTTCATCTGGAAAGCTTCCTATTGACATCAATAGGCTTTTGATTGAGTCGAAAGAGCTAATTTCTGCTCAGACTTACACCTGTTCATCCCCATTGACATCAATGGATTTGCAGGGCCAGCCCACAACATTTTGGCACCTGAAGCGGGGAGCTCAAATGATGCCCCCATGCCCCCTCGCTTGGGCCAAACTTTGAAAGGTCTCAATTTTGCCTTCTTCCTGTTCTATTCCTCTCTTGGTACTACAAAGAGAATACATATGCACCAGCAGCAGACACAATTTTCTACACTCTGGGTCCTAGTGGCACCCCCCCACACACACACACACACAGTCTGGCACCTGAGGCGGCCGCCTCAGTTTGCCTCATGGTAAGGCCAGCCCTGTGGATTTGCATGGGTTTGACTGAGAGTAGAATTTGGCCGGAAGTATTTTCATCATTTCCCACTCTTTCTCTTAGTTATAGGCTGAACTTTTGTATAATTTTGTAGGGTCTGCCATATTCACATCTCTGTTAGACTCAGACTCCATCTTCTCAATCTCTTTTTTTTCTTCAGTATTTTTTTTTCTTTCGCCACATAATGATGACTGGGAATTTGTCCTTTGTAGCGTATAAAGGTGGTGTTCGTTTACATTATATAAAATGTAATAAAAATGTGATAAAATGTAAGTGGGGAATATGTTTTGGGGCTGAAGTTTAGGCTTGATATATCACATTCGGGCCTGAAGGTCTGGTAAATTGTGCGTGAAGTGAAAAAAGATAGCTCAGAGCCCAGTTAGAGATAAATTACGGCATAAACCAGGCCATATTGTAAACATGTTTGGTTGTAGCAAGAGTTTTGGACATAATGGGAATGTTTTGGAAGGATGCTATCTATATTGACAGTTTTTGGAATGTTATTTATGCAGTTGTTAAAGACAATATTTAGCATTAAATAACCAATGAGGGAGTAGAAGGTATTTTAATTAAGGCAATGAAAATATAGATATGGTGAAAGGTAGGCTTAATGCTAAATTAATCAAGAGTGCTACTGTAAATTTTTTAAAGGATAACACATTAATTTTAGATTATCATCAATGTTCCCTCTAATTTTTTCCATCTATGTGCAGATTTGTTTCCACGCAGGTATGGAATAAATTTTGTTTTGTGCACTGAGGCATGTGTGAATGTGCACCACCAGGAAAAACACAAACCAAGCTGTGGACACTCTGCTAATCAGCTGGGCAGCATTGGAATCTCTCCTGAGCAGCAGCATAAGCACAGAGCGTACAGGGAACACTGATTAGCATGCTCATCCACCATCAAGGTACCATTAGAAAAATAATTATTTACTCATTCTTATTCAGGAAATGGCCACCCTGGCTATACCATTTCGTTTTGGAATGCGAGTATAAAAATGCAGCATATGGTTATTTCATAATTCCTTGTTTGCTTTAACTAACTATTCTATTTTAAATTTCTGTTTTACATGAAGTCTTTCATTCTATCACTCGAGGTGTCTTTCAAATTCATTGACTAAATTAAATGTATCTGTAACCACCTCAGAGACTCAAAACTCAAAAATTTAATTTGATTATCAGTATTATTTATACTGGAAATACTAATGGAAAATCTTTATATGCCCAAAGGCTCACAACTGGACAATTTCAGACATCTGAATGCAAGTTACAAAAACATCAGAGTAATTCTGACCACTGAGATGAGGCCTCTCAACTCAAAGCAATAAAAGTTCTTTCAGCTCAATGTTAGTGGTACTGAAAAGTCTCATTAGCATAAGTGAAAATTTTCAGAGTGGCCATCGGCACAGACCTTTTGGGAGAATAATTATCACTATAGATCAATATGCAAAGCATGTAACTCATCAGAACATCTATAATGCCATAGTAGGGCCTGATCCTGAGAGATTTTGGGTGTAATAACCAGGTCAAACTTTGCAGTTGGAGACAAAGCCCTGTCACAAGAGTCCCAAATAATTCTTCATATTTCCTCTTTAACGTAGTACTCATCATTGTAGATAATCAAGAGTCAACTGGGTAATGATACCAGAAGATCAGGAGTAGAAGACAAACTGGGGATCAGAACTACTAGTCAGGAACCAGAGTCAAGACGGGTCAGGATGCCAGGAGATCAGAGGTAGAAAACAAACTAAAAGTCAGACCCAGAGTTACAAGGCACATAGTCTTAACCAGAGTGGAGCCCAGTTGTTCAGCTTCCTGTTCCTGCTGCTGACTTAAGTAGAGCCAGTGGCCCAATCAGCTGCTCTAGCACTCTGCCAAATGAACCTCAAGGCAGAGCTTAACCTGGGGTTCATGAGTCTTAGGTAAATCATTTTCAGCAGACTGCCAAGTGGAGAGTTGGAGTGTGGTTGTTTCTATGGCCTCTGAATACTAGGGTTTGAGCCTTGTGAGTCATGACACCATTGATGTCAATGAGAAGCTTGTGGATTTGAGTGAATGGAAGGCATCTCTAAGGATCAGGCATCTAAAATCAACTCCTATGCTAGTTAGCACAATGTACCATGTATCCTGTCCAGCCAATATGAAATGTCAGACTCAAAGGTGGCGGCCTCTGATTCTTGGGTATAAATAAAAATTCACTACACACAATGACCTTCTGGGCACCCATAATCAACCATTGCACATCATATCATCACTAGAACAGCAGATGTATTAAGACACTGAAATAGAAAGCCTGGCCAAACTCCCTCAGAAATGTTACTCCTAGAATAAAAGTCACGCAGTTTGGCATATGTGATACACAGCTCCCTAGTTGCATGTCTTGGGTTAATGATGGTGGATTTTAGTTTATGGCACCAAAGTACATTAGTTAGAGAAAGGTCCAAGCCAACTTGGAACCAATAATCAGGGCTGTTTAGATCTAAAGTTTCAGTTTGGGCCAAACTCTAATATTACCTCTTGATGTAAAAATTGTCACATTGTAAAATCAGGCTATATACAGTTTTTGGTACATTATACATCTTCAATTCTGATTTCTATTATTTCTAATTCTTTATGTTCCCTCTTTAATGTAGCACTCATCATTGCAGATATTCATGATTCCCAGAAAGCAGTTCATTCAGATCTGTAGCCGTTTATGTTCTGGAAGGCAATCTTGGCTTGCTTGATTTATGATTTTTTTCCTCCAAGAGCTGCTGCTACAATTAAGCCAACGACTAGCACAAACATAGCAACAGAAAGCAGTACTGTGATCACTATCATTCCTCCAGCCCGCCCTATGAATGATCCATCATATGCCATGAAGGTTGTCACTAAAATGTAAAGACAAAATATGTTTAGGGAGTTAAAGCCATCAGGGTAAATTTTTTCCAACCCAAATTTCCCTTTTGCATCACAGTGTGAGGGTGTAAGTAGGGCTGTCAATCACAGTTAACAAAACAATGTAAAACTTCAGTGCCTACAAGCAGAGTGAAAGTAAGCCGGTGCACCATGGTACACCAGTCCAGTAAGAAGGAGAAGGCTGGTTGGGGCGCTGGGCTGCAGGAAGAGGCAGTGTATGCTCCCAGCCCAGCTTCTGGGCTCTGCTAGAGGCTGCTGCACTAAGCAGAAGGCAGCCATGCAGGTGAAAGGGGCTGGCTGGGGGCGCCTCTCCATCTGGGACTGCCCCAGCTCTGAACCATGCAGCCCCCAGGTGCCCTTTAGGGAGGAGGGAACTGAAAGTTTTCCCTCACCAGATTCATATGGGGAGGTTGCTTGCTCTTCCTCTGGCTGGGGAGAATGGGGCAGATGAGCTGAGCATTTTCCTCCCACTCCCTGGGCGTATCTAGATTACATGGAACAGTCGAAAGAGGATATGCAAATTCCACAGGAAAGTAATTAAGATGTGGCTTTTTTGGCGAACTGCCCCCTTCATCGAAAAGCCGCTTTTCCTCCAAAAAGGAGGTTTACGTGGCTTTTCGACAAAGGGGGGTTCGCTGAAAAAGCTGCGTCTTAATTACTTTCACTTTCAAAAGCTCTGCTTTTGAAAGTGCGATCGGAAGAGGATATGCAAATTCCCGCGGAATTTTCATATCCTCTTTCGACTGTTCCCTGTAGTCTAGATGAGCCCCCTGATAGGGACAGGAAGGGGAACAGTAAACAGCTACCCCTTCCACACAAACACACACACACCCTGCGCCCCTCCTCATCCTAAACATTAAATCCAGAATCCCCACACTCCTAGTCCCCTACCCTGAACCCCCCACATCCTCACCCCCTGTGCTGAGACCCCGGCACTCCTTGAACCCCTTCCACTCGACCCCACACTTAAATTTTTTACATCTACTGTTATATCACAACCCCCTCAACCTCCTGCCTTGAGGGCCCCCGCAGAGGATATTGCGATATGACAGTACCTGAAAGAAATTTAAGTTACTGTTACCCGTGCCTGCAAGTACACTCAGTCCTACTTCTTGTTTAACAAGATAAATAAGTTTGTTTATATTTATGGGTGTTAATGCTGCCTGCTTCTCATTTACAATGTCACCTGAAAGTAAGAAGAGCCATTTGCATTGACCTGTAGTAGTCAGTGTCGCAGTGATATTTACATGCCAGATATACTAAACATTTGTGTGGTTCTTTGATTTGTAAGCTCGAAAATTTTACATTCTTTGTTTTTAAATGCAGATCTATTAAAAAAAATTCTACATCTGTAAGTTGAACTTTCACGATAAAGAGATTACACTACATAGTATGAGGTGAGTTGAAAAATACTATTTTCTTTATCGTTTTTACAGTGTAAATATTTGTAATAAAAACAATAAAGTGAGCACTGTACACTTTGTCTTCTCTGTTGTAATTGAAATCAATATATTTGAAAATGTAGAAAAATATCCAAAACATTTATTATACATTTAAATTGGTATTCTGTTATCATTTAACAGTGCAATTAAAACTGTGATTAATCTTGCAATTAATTTCAATTTTTAAAAATAATTTGACAGCCCTACTATTTAGACATCTAAGCATGTAGTTTTTAGGTGTTCAGGTACATAGGCCTTGTCTACACATAAACTTGCACCAGTTAAATTGAAGTTATATGTGCAGTGCAATCAGAGATGTAATTGCAGGACAGACTAATTTACCAGCATTAGCTTTAATCTAGGTAGTGCAGCTAAAAGTAGCAGTGAAACATGAAAGCAGAGTTCAGCAAAGGCTAGCTGTGATGGGGCATCTGCCCTGCACTGGCCCTTTAAGGCTAAACCCAGCCCTGGGAGAGGGCTGAACACAAAGCCCCACAACTGAGGCTGATATTGCCAATAAGGGCCCAGCTGGGGAGCAGGAGGGATCTGGCAGCCATGGAAGCTGGAGGCTGCCTAAGACAGAGCAGTGCTGGGGAGCTCTGGCTTGACCTCACTCCCAGGCTGCCTGAGGTATACTAAGGCTGCAAGGAAACAGCCAGGGCAGGAGAAGGCAGCAGGTCCACACCCCCTTGCTAATGATGAGTGGTGATTTCAGACTGCAGTTTGCCCCTGAGGTAAGGGGCTAGATGATGACTGGCAGTGGGTCACTGAGAGGCAAGGTGGGTTCCCTGGAAGGGGAAGACCCCAGAAGGCAGAGACATGAGACTGCTGATAACCCCCTCCACCACCTCAGAAGGGGGCTAAGAGCCTGCTGGAGGGCAGTGTCCTGAAGAGGATGCCACAGTCTGGGAGTGGCGTAGATCCAGAGTCTGACCTGAAGCAGAGCGGAGTGACGGGGGAGATGCCAGCCAGAGTGAGGCACCCTGCTGAAAATCTAATTCCCAGTGATACTGGCATGAGGCACTGTGGTGGTGAGTCCTTCTCCGTGATGCCAGAAATGGAAGTATGTGCCCAGGATTCCTGGCATGCCCATGCTGCCACATACTGGCTGCTATTTTAGCCATACTAGCTTCATCAAAGCTTATACAGATATGCTAGCCCATGCCGCAGTCACACCTCTGACAGTAAATGTTTGAGGTTTTTTAAAATCCTTGATTAAATTGGTGCAGTCTCCAGGTGGAATCTCTCTAATATGTCAATTCAGCCAAGATTCCATTTTTGCTAATTCAATATTAATCAGGTATATATCAGTTTAAGATTGTCCTGACCCAACTTTTTTATTGGTTTAACTAAATTCGTTCTTAAACCAGTTAAATCCATGCAACTTTGTGTGAAGATAAGGCATTAGATGTCTAACCTACTGCAGGAAGCTATTGGTTATTTATTTTTAAATCTCAAACAGATTAATTATTAGTTTCTATTATTTAACCTTTATATTGTAGTGATGAATCCGATTAAATGAGACTAGAGACTGCTTCTCACATGATTTCCACTCCTTTGTAGTCCTTTTTACACCTGAGTAAATTAACTGCAAAGTGTATATAAAATACTTCCAGGGTAAAAGAGTATGCAAGATACACTGTAGTGAAGAATCCAGTCCCAAGTTTCTGCACAGTGCTATGAACTGGACAGAGAAAAGCTAGTATTAAAATACCTTTAGCAGAGCATATTATTATCCTATAACTGGCTGATTTTATGAGTCTGAAAGGCAGGAGCTTAATTACAATAACTGAAGTAACTTTTTCATGATGTTTGGGACTCACCATTGTTCGTTTGTATGACATCTGACCAGCCTGTGTGTGCTCTTATTACCGCTTTTTCATCCAAAATAAAGAAATTTACCCTTAAATAAGCATGAAAAAATAAACATTAGACATTCTCTTTATCAGGATCATACAAAATAGCCTTGTATGTCTAGTTCAGTTGTTAGCTTTGGATGGTTTTTAAATCTAGGATAATATTGTCCACCATAAACAATAGCAAACATTTTTTATGATAGAAAATGGCTGTCACTGCCTGTTCTCTGTTTTCATAAAGTAGGACCTTCTCACTCCCATCCCACCATTACTTGAAATGGTTCCTTATCAAGATGGGCACATGTCCAAAATATTGAATTGGCTTTAGGTCTAAATCTCACTTGCATTTGAAGGGTGGGTTTTTGGACCCAGTGTTTTGGTTTGGGTCTGTCACTGTTTCTTATTCACCTAAGAAGCTATGCTCATTTTTCAAAATTCAGCATAGCTTTATTCCTCCCTTTCTTTTGGACTTCATACCCACTCATTTTCTTCTGTCTTCACATTCCATTCTTAATTCATCCATGTAGGTGGAATTCTCTATTTAATTTCTCTCAACTCAGTGTGTGGGCCTGATTCAAAGCCCATTGAAAACATTGTGAAGACTTCCATTGAACTTGGTAAGTTTTAGGCCAGGACCTCATTCTCTACCTATAACTTTTTGCCTGAATTTACAGTTGTAACCATCACTTATGGTACTTGGTAATGAGGAGAGGTTTCTAAAGATAATGCATTGGAATTACATAGAGCATTTTGATTTTCAGAAGAAAATACAATAAGAAATATAGAAAAACAATGCATGCATTGCATCTCCACAAGCTGGCATTGTGCACTCAGATGCCCATATGTGCTTGCAAAATGGGAAACTCACTCCATTTTTAAGGCTATGTCTGCACAGCACTTTTGCCAGTAAAACCTTTATTGGTCAGTTGTGTGAAAAAACACCAATGCTTGGGATGGTGTTATTTTGTCAGCAAGAGAGCTTTCTCCTGCCATCAAAGAGTGGCAATGCTACATACCTTCCCACAGCATTAAGTTGCACAATGTAGAGATAGCCTTACCTGTCCTAGCCTCAGCGTAAGTTAGAATGGTATGGGGCTGCTATAACTTGTAACAGTTGACTATGAACTCTAAGGCTTATCTATTCAACATGGCTGTGAACTAGAAGGGTATGATTTCTAAAGTGAACCAATGTGTTATGCACTAACTGACCTGCATAGACTCTGCTGATGTGTACTAAATACACCTTAGTGCACATAATCGTAGATCTGTTTCAAACAGCACTCAGTTACTGCACATAAGAGAATTTTTAGTTAACACCAGCCAGGTCTATGTGGGTCAGTTAGTGCATGACATCTAGGTGCACTTTAGAAATCATACCCTCTAGCATGAACTGCTGCCCCATGTACATCAGCTGTAAAGAACAGTAATCAGCTGTGAATTTGGAAGAATTTTTTCAATTCCCCAGCACATCTTCTAGTCTGTAGTGGAGACTGGTTGGCTGGCAAGGGTACCAGCTTTATGCCAGCTCTGAAACTCCACCCTACTCCCTATGAGTGGAATTCTCAGCTAGAGCTGGGTGAGAAATGATTTTCCTATCCTGCAAAAACTGTTCCCATCCCATATCAGGACAAAAACTCAATCTCAAAAATGTTGCAAACCAGATATCTGAGGGTAGAGGTTTGTTTCGTTTCAGTACCTTTGAAATGTTTCCTACTGACTTTGATCCTTTGAATATTTTTAAATGTGCTATGATTATCATAGCAATGTGGTTTCAAACCAGAAAACTGGCTATGGTTTTGCTTAGAAAATGTCAAAACAAAACATTTTCATAATTTCAAAACTCTGTCAACATTTTTTGAGTTCAGATATTTGTCAAAACTGATTAAACACTAGGAACCATGAGTCAGAAGTAAGTAAGTTGCATTTTTTGGAATGCACCTCTTCTGCCCTGTGTAGGTCAGTTATTTCAGCTACAATTCAGGAAGCAACTCTTAAACAACCCTGAGCCTAGCATGCTTTAAAAAAAAAAAAACAATCCTTTTTTATATTTGCTAGAGAAAGAAACCCCCTTTGTGCTGTAATGTTGCCAGCATCTGCTTGTGGGAGAGCACTGACTTATCAAAGTTTAATATTTTAGGCTTGCTAAATGCACTGTCATTTCAGTTGGCTCATACAGTACCTGTAAATCGACGATGGCTGAAGGGCTTGATTGCAGAAGGGGCCTTTAGTTTTTTCACAGATTTCTACCCCCACCTGGTAGCCTACAACTGTGGTCAGCTTGTAGTTCCCATCATCAATGTCCATGCTCACAAGATCCCTGGCTATCCTACATGAGACACTCTTGAATTCTCCCGCAAAGTAAACTTGGGCAGTAGAGGAAGAGCGGAGGGATTGGATCTGATTGGTGTCTGTCACAGCTTGAAAAAGGACAGCATAAAAACTACACTTTAATCACATGACCAATCAATGCAGCAAGACCATAACCTATTACCGACTCTGTGGATACTAAAGCCTCAAGTATCCTATACACGGGAGTACAGAACCCTAAGGTGCCCCTTTCTCTCCCCTGTGTAGCAACATGGGGTGCAGTGTGTGGAAGAAGTAGCGCCCGGAAGTAGAAGTTATTCCCTTATCAGTGTAGATAGGCAAGAAGTGGATAGAGCATTGGCACAAGATGAGCTGACACTCAGAGTACATCTAGACTGCAAGCTTCTTTCGAAAGAAGCTTTTTCGAAAGAGCTCTTTTGAAAAACCTTCTTGCAAAAGAGAGCATCCACACCTCAAAACCAGATAAAAAAAGCGATCTGCTTTTTCGAAAGAGAGCGTCCAGATTGCATGGGCACTCTCTCAAAAGAAAGCCCTGATTGCTATGCACAGAATGGCCACCAGGGCATGTGTGCTTTTTTTTATTGCCTCTTCTTTTGAAAAATGTCCATGTTCTGCATCCACACATGCCTTTTTTTTTGAAAGAGCTCTTTGGAAAAAGGTGTTCTTACTCATAATTTGAGATTTACCAATATCAAGAAAAACCCTGCATTCTTTCGATTTAATTTCAAAAGAATGCAATTGCAGTGTGGATGCAGTTGAAGTTTTTTTTAAAAAAGGGCAGTTTTTTTGAAAAAACAATGTAGTCTAGACATACCTAGAGGGGGGAAAGTAGGTTTCAGGGGAAAAGGTTGGCACAGCTTATATCTTCCATGGAGCAAACAGGAAGCAGGATCTGAGTTGGGATTTAGTCATAATTCAGTCCCTGTTCTTTATTCCTGGGCCAGAACAACTATGTCCTGCCTCTTTCCCAGGGACCGAGTGCAAGGTGCAAGTCCTTTTCTGTACTAATAAGGGAAGAAGGGATATTGTGAAACTAGAACTGAAAATTGAAACTGATTTTTCTCTCCCAATATTATAGTGTGCACATAATTCACAGCCCCCAGCCAGGATGCATGGACAAAGCAACATTGTGACTAGCCAGGGACTGCAGTAGGTGTATGGACTGAGCAGTGTGGGCATCTATAGATTGTGAACTGGGTAACAAGACTATTTGCAGGAAGAACGGACAGAAAAAACTTCAATGAAAATTGTCTTTGAAAAAAGATTTCACTTTTTTTCTTGCAGAAAAAAAGCTTTAAACAAAAATTTTCTGACTAGTTGTCCCTAAAAGCCACAGCCATGGTCAGGAAATTCAAAGCAATTATAGGGCACAGTTGTGGTGCCTACATCCTTGCCTTACAAAGTCACTGAGGATGCCCACACAACCCAAGGGTGGGAACTGGAATAGAGGAACAAGAAAAGCCCCTCCAAAAAGGAGCAACAGTTTAGTTTTAGGAACCAGAAATAAGAGGGAAAGAAAAGCAGATGAAAAGGAGAAGAAAGAATCGAGACATGAGAGAGGGCATGCCAGAGAGAGAGAGAATAAATAGGAAGAAAAAAAAATACCATGTGTCAGAACAAGGCATGTGGATACAGGTGGAGGCCAGATAAAAGTGATTATTGGCCAGTGCATCACAAAAAGGGTGGGAGCATGCGCTCAAAAATAATTGGGAACTATTCTGCTTTAGGTCCTTAGCACCTTAAAGTGACACTTTCTGGTGACCCTAGCATTGAACATTATGGAACAATATGCAAAAAAGACACAGAACTAGCCTGGATTCCATTAAACTCAATACTGAAATCCAGCCAGGATTACTAATATACAGCAGACTTCCGATAATCCGGCACCTTTGGGATCCAGGGGGTGCTGGATTATCGGATATGCCGGAGTATCAGGAGGTACTCCGGCAGGGGGGCTGTGAAGTGTCGGGGGAGGTCGGCGGGCGTGGCGTGGGGGCGTAACCAGGTGCTGGTGAGGGGCAGCGCTGTGGATTAACCCAGCAGCACCAGCTGCTCTGCCCACGGCTTCCCAAGTCCGCCGCTGCTGAAACTGACCAGCGGCGGACTTGGGGAAGCCCTGGGGCAGAGCAGCTGGGGTGCTGCCCCTCACCTGAGCGGCGCTACGGGACCAACCCGGAAGCACCCCAGCTCCTCTGCCTCAGGGCTTCTGCAAGTCCGCCGCTGGTCAGTTTCAGCAGCGGCGGACTTAGGGAAGCCGTGGGGCAGAGCAGCTGGGGTGCTGCTGGGCGCCGAGCAGGGGGTGAGGCGCGGCGCCATGGGACCAACCCGCACTTAGCTGCTTCAGCCCGCACCGCTTCCCCAGGTCCGCAGCTGGTCAGTTTCAGCAGTGGTAGCAGTGGACTTGAGGAAGCGGCGTGGAGCAGCTCCAATTGTCTGGCTGGCCGGAGCACTTGCGGGTTCCAGGTGGTGCCAGACTATTGGGAGTGCCGGACCACTGGATGCCGAACAATTGGAGTTTTACTGTAGTGACTAGAAGTCATTGCTATCTGAAGGCAATGGATTGTTTGATGTGACCTGCTGGTATCAGTTCAGTTGCTGCTGAACAAGTGGCTCTATTTAAAAAACAAAACAAAAAAAAGCTACCTAACCATAATTGCCCACCTTTTTGACAGTCCCATTAAAAGGCAAGGATTGATGGGCATGTAGATCAAGCTGCCCTGTCTCACATAGAAATTGTCCTGAATCATGGTTGAATCACATCAATGGGGCATCGAGGAAGCTTGCACTGTTGTTGCTCATACTCTCCCTGGTGTTCTGTGTCTGTCTGGAGGACTTTGGCTTTTGAGGCTGTCAGTTTGTCATGCTTTATAAGCAATAAAACAAATGACAAGTTAAAAGAATTGACCCATCGAAGAAAGAAAAATCAAGAACACTTCATACCTGGCATAGCAATTTTATCACCAACAATCGCTACTGCAGGTCTAATCGTGGTGGGTGTGAATTGAGAGGAAGAAATACACTTTGGAATATTAACAATGAAGGATGTACTCATTCTTGCTGCTAAAATGAGGCTTGCATTTGGAAAGAAATCTAGTGCTGGAAATGAAGGGGAAAAAAGAGAGTGTTAGAGCAAATTTGTTTCTATGTAAATACATGATGATCAGGAAATTTAGCTAATGGATATTAGTATCATAAAGCTGAGGGGGACATCATTTTTTATTTTCATCGACTTTTTCAGGTTGAGGGGTTGATGAAAAACATAATGATTCAACAAAATGGAAACGTTTTCACAAGAACATTCATTTAATTGAAAAGCCATTTTGCATTGTAAAAATGTTCTGATGGACAATTTTGGAACAGCTTTGCTATTTATCTTGTGCTATTTTTGTCTTTTCTTATGTTTTTCTTGCTTCCAGCACTCAAGGAACAAGGTCAAATATTTAGGAGAGAATTTTAGTTATTTTAATTAGATGACTGCACCCATGAAACTTTGGTTATTGGTTACTACTAAAGTAACCAAACTGGTTTTGAGTTCTTCTCTGGGTATATATGTGGCTGGGCACACTGCAGAGACCTCTATTGTGTGGGGCATACCTCATCTTGTTCTGCCACAACCCTCTGACGATATAAAAAGCAATAATTATATCTATGTTGAAAAACTTCCTAACTGTCAGGGTGGTTAAACATTGGAATAAATTGCCTAGGGGAGGTTGTGGAATCTCCATCACTGGAGATATTTGAGAGATGTCTATCCAACCTGCTATCAGGGATGATCTAGATTCTAGACAGTGCTTGGTCCTGCCTAGAAGGAATGCGCGAGGGGTGGTAAAACCTTCACCATTCCATTTTTCCCTCAGCTGCTGAGATATATGTGTTTTTGCTACTAGTTCACCTCTCCTCCAGTCTGCTTTTCAGTCTTCTTCCCTGCAAATAGTCCTAGCACCTTGCATTACTGATGCCCACTACTTTCCCAAGCAGCTGCAGAATGAACCTCATTTAATTCTTATTAGCTACATTGTTGCCCACATGGTTTTGAACTGCAGCTATGAAATCTGAGGTGGTCAATGTTTACTCGGTTGCTGCTTTGAGGGATCTCGAAGCAGCAGTAGAGGCACTGGGGCTGTCTGACAGCCAATTTAGGAAGACAGCATTGCACTGGCTTACATTATTTTCTGCATAACCATCCATCCAGAACCTTTAAAATAAAAAACCAATTTTAGATTCTTCAGAAGCTGTTGCCAACTCTCTGGGAAATTTTCTTACTTGCAGTTAGACAATTTAGTTTTCAAGCTCTGTGTGTAGATATTTTATGGAGTCAGTAGCAGGTCAGTTTATAGTGAGAGGCACTTGTAGATATAAGCATTAGTATTATAGATAGTTTAAACATCAGCTTCTATAAACTTAAAATCAACTCTTTATATTTTTAATAACATCTTTCCTCCTCACTAAATAGGGTTTCAGCTACTTGTTATGCAAGATGCCAGCTTAATTATACAGGTATCACACAATTTAAAACTGCAATATGGAAAATAAATTATATGTTTTTAAGGCTGGCTGTTCCCAGATGTCACTGAAGCTATCTGACAGGAGGCTGCAGTTTAGTGGGGCTGTGTGTATCTTTTAATTCCAAGAGAACTCACGTTGATTTCAGTGAGACTACTCATATGCGTAAAGTGACGCACATGTTTAATATGTTGCTGAACTGGGGCCTAAAATGAATGTAACAGAGTGGAGAATCAGGCCTTTAATATTCTCTAATGCAGGGGTTCTCATCCTTTTTCTCTCTGACCCCACACACATACATACACACACACACACACACACACACGTTTCCCTGGACTAAGCTGTGTAGCAGCACAGCCCCACAGTTGCTTAATCAGCCCTGCCCAGTCAGCCAGCTCCCGCAGCCCCTGGCTGGGTGGGGCTGATTAAGAGGCTGTGGGGCTGTGCTGCCATACAGCTTAGAGGGAACCTTGCACCCTCCTCCCCCCCCACCCCCCCGCAACATGCTTTTAAAAAGGGGTAGGGAACCTTTTTGGGGTTGAAAGCTGCTGACCCACAGAAAAATCAGTTGGGGGCCCCACACAAATGAAAAGCCAAAAAAAAAAATGCAACCCTCACCAGCATGGTCCCCAACCGAGAAGGAGAAAGACTCTCCCCACATTCCCCTTCTACACCAGAGCCTGGGGGGCCCCAGACTAGTAGATTTTATGCTCCAGCCCAAAGGGGAGATGATGATGGGGCTGGAACTTGAGTGTGGGCTCCCCAATGCTGGAGAAGGGGTCCTGAGCCTCAGGGGTTGGATCCAAGCATGCCAGGGGCCACATCCAGGCCTTAGGTTCCCCACACCTGCTTGAAAAGTTTGGTAGCTCACTTGTGCCATAATAACTGTTTTTCTGCATGTAAAAGCCAGGGCCAGTGTTAGGGAGTAGTATGAAGGGCAATTGCCTGGAGCCCCAAGCCACAGGAGCCCCCTCAAAGCTAAGTTGCTCAGGCTTCAGCCTCTGGTGATGGCGCTTCAGCTTTCTGCCCTGAACCCCAGCAAATCTAATGCTGGCCATACTTGGAAGACCCCCTGAAACCTGCTTGCAGCTTCCCAGGAGGACCCAGCCCCCTGCCTAAGAACCACTGCTCTAATGTACTGCTAGTCATACAAGTAATGACTGGGGTTTTTTTTCCCCAAGTGACTTTTAACCTGACAATATTCCCCTAAACCACATGTGAGATAAAGCTTTCCTGTGCTTGCTGGAAGAACAGGTACAGCAGTCTAGTCAGCCTGATGCTATGTGAGCCAGATCGCTCCTCTCTCTATGTGGCCTCTGGCCGTTTGTCCTAATGCGAAGTCTTTTTCTTTTTGCATTCTGATGTACTGATTTCAGTTGTTGTATGCAATGCAGCTGTAGCCCTGTGGGTGTGGTGATCATGTGTACTGAACCATTTTTTGGTGGTGAGAGACCAGCTTTGGAGCTACACAGAGCTCTTCTTAAGGTCTGGGAAAGGAACTCCCAGCATCTGTTACATCTTACGTTTTGCTGTGACACTCTGGTAGTCCCTTTCCCAGGTCTGACCAAGAGCTCTATGTAGCTTGAAAGCTTGTTTCTCCCGCTGACACAAATTGCCCCACTAAAAGCAATTACCTCAACCACCTGTCCTTGCCTCTCTGATTTAAATTTTGTTTATTTTGTTACCAGAAGATTTAACTACTGTTGTTTGGGTCCTTAACTCATTAATTTTTGGTTTTTGGAAAAATAAAATGAAATGTATGTGCTTAATTTAAATCATTGGCCTGGGGTGAGGATGAGGGGTCCAGTATGCAGGCTGCCTGGGGAGAGAGGACAACCCCAGCCCTCTCTCACCGCAGCAGCTTGGGGCCAGGTGAGAAGCACCTCTCCATGGCCGCTGTAACTTCAGCCCGGCACAGCCATGAAGAGGTGCATGTCCCACAGCTGGGGCAGGTCCAGGTTTGTCTGCGCCCTGTGATCCCCAGCCAGAGTGAGGAATGCAGCAAACTTTGCATTTCCCCTGTCTCCCTGATGAAGGGGAACAGCAAGCCATGTCTCTGTACAAATCAGGGTACAGGGGGTTTAGCCCCTCCACCCTGCCTAAAGGGCACCTGGGGAGGGGGTGGCGGGATGGGAGGCTCAGGGCTGGAGTAGTTCTGGGCGGGGCAAAGCACACCCCACCCCCCAGCCAGCCCATTTCACCTGCCTGGTGATTCTCTCTCCTCTCTTTTTTTTTAATGTATGATTTATGAGAAGCAATCCAATTCCAGGCATATCCCATTGTCCTGACGTAACAAAACCTTTACCTTGTTTTAAGTTATGATAAGAAGCTGTATACTGAATTTGGTGATCCTAGCCCTTACTGTTTAGGAGTTCTTGGACAGACAAACTATTTCAAATATATAGTAGAATTCTGAAGGTCCTGATCTTTCATTCCCTAGGCAAATTGCCCATGGAATGTGTCTTGCTTGAGGATTGCAGGGCTGGAGCCAAAGGGCTGGACTCAGCTCTGAATATAAACCCAGAGCAACTTGATTATCTTCCAGGGCCTTACTTTGGGCTTCTGCTGGTATCATAGACAGAAGAATCTGGCCCCAAATGTAAAAATAAATAAGGCCATACTAACAATATATTATATTCTAATGCCTCCTTTCATTCAGAAAGAATAAAAAGAGTTGTAAAGAATGTACATATCACTCATCAAAGACCTGATCCAATGCCTGTTAAAATCAGTGGAATGTCTCTCATTGACTTCAGTCAGTATTGGATTGGGTGCTAAATGAGCACATTATTATATGCATAATGAAATATGCAGTGGACTTAATTTTCAGAAGCACTGAGTACCTGTAGCTCCGATGACTTCTGAAAATCAAGCTCTATAGGAATACTGAATTAGGGGTGAAGAAAAGGGTGAAGAATAGGTGTGTTTGTTTGAGCTGTAACATGTCATGCTCCTATAGAGAATAATAGGGTCCCTATCTGCCCTATTTGCACTCTAATCATAACTAAAATGCTTATTTAGATAAGTGACTACACATTTCTCGTAAGTGTGCACTATTTATCTCCCCTTGACTAAGACAGTGAAGAACATTACCAACAACTTTCCTGTCTGTAGTATTTTATAACCCTTTGGAAACTAGTTTGGGAGCGTTATGATCAGTGTGACAGACACTGCTGAATTACAAGATTGTTACTGCAACACACTTATATATTGTATCTCAGGCATATTTTCCTTTCTTCTTCTTACCAACTACATCAGGAGAAAGGAGATCAAACACTGTGGCTGTTTCTTAACACAATTTTTTTTATTTTGACTTCAATGTAGCTAGCTTCTTTTGGCCTATTATTCAGGTTGAATCATGTACCATGGAGTTTTCATTTTTTTTGTCAATACACACACAAATATCAGATGTCAAGGACAAAATTCTTTTCTCAGTTATACCTGTGCAAATCCAGAGTAACTTGATTTATTATTAACTTTATTAATACTACCTATTCTTACTGTTCTATATAGTGACATTTGCATGCATAGAGCTATACGTCCTGGTACATTTTTTGAGGGAAAGGTGTAATTTCTTGCCACACTATATCAGGGGAAGCTGAAGTTCATGGAGATACTTCAGATCTATGCTGGTTTAAATAATGGCAGAATTTGGCCTGAAATGGTTCAAAATTCTGTACCAAATAGAATTATGTTTTGCAATCAAGATTTCATGTAGCAAATAAGTATGTTTTCTTATAAAGACATTTATTTGCTTGTAAAACTCCTTTATGTACAGCTCTAGGTAAACAATAATATATAAATATTACAATATTATTTTCTGTTCATCTAAACCTTGGTTGCAATTCAGCTGAGCATTACTAAAGATAAACACATTAATTCAAAGCATAACAGTCAATGTCACTTATTACTGCTGAAACAAAAATTTTGGTACTTACAGATTTTGTCTAAACTGGACAGTTGAACAGCCCATCCTATTCCAAGGCAGCCAGCAAAGCAAATCAGCTGAATTAGCTTCATTGCTGTATGTGAAGGGATTAGACTAGCTTAATGGGCAACTGAGAAGTAGGTTTCTTGGTCTGTAGATTTTCTGCCTTGGAAAAGTGGGAGGGATTTACATTCATTAAACAGGTGCATGGAAGGGGGATGGGAGAAAAGGAAGAGTAGAGACAAGGGAGATGCATGTATTAGATAAAGCTGCAATTCTTGTCACATAGTGAGGCAACAACATAGTGAGGGTGTAAAGGTAATGGGAACTCTAAGAACTATATCCAGTAAAGGATTTAGAAGTAAGGGCTTCAGTTCTTTCTTGGATCTGGGCCCAAATGCCCAAGAGTAGTGAGAGGAGGACTTCTGCCCACTGGCAATGACCAATCTGCACAGAGAGCTTTACATGAAAAATAATTTATAACATGGAGTTAACATTTTCTCTGTGAAATGGATCACAGCCCCATTTCATCCTTAAATGAAATAGAAGATGTTTGTGTTAAAGATGATGCACACAACCGATGTAAAATGTGTAGTGATGAACTAATAGCTTACCCAAAACTTTCTGTGCTATCATATCTTCCATAAGGCACCCAGGTGAAAAGGAAACAGTGTAAGAGGAACCTACAATCTAGGAGTCAGCATTGGTTTACTTAATTTCTGTCCATTTGAAAGGATGAGATATATCCTTTACTCAGCTATAAATACTATATCATTTTTTTGACCAACTTTAGTCATTTTATAAAGCAAGGCCCAAGGACCATATCCAGAGCTTCTCTAGGTCTACCCTCAAAAGATTAAGAAAATATGAGAGCTCTATACCGTAGGTATGAGAACAATACCCACTACATAGAAACGTATTCATACAACTTCCAAACAAAAGGTGGGACAAAATCCATGTAGTAAGCAAGAAGATTTTTCTCAATATATTATACTGAAGTCTGTAAGAGCAGTTTCTATATGTACTTTATGCTCAACAGTGTGGTGAGCCCTACAATCATCAACTTTATTTTTGGAAGAAATAATGTACCCATTTTCTGGAATTGGTGAATATTGCTATGAACTAGGTGGAGTGAGGAAGCCTGGATGACTTCCTCCAGGAAAAACTAAGGCATTGGAGGCTATTGCTCAGAACTTCTGACTAGATTTTTGATGAAGCTGAACATAGAATGAAAGTCAAATGTTCCACACCACTTTTGGATCAAGAATACTAACGTTAGCTAGGACTGAAGGCCTTCAAGCTAAGTGGGGATCTATGAAGGTATTGGTGCTGGAGATTCATCAGGATGGAACTGGAACTGAGTAAATGGAAGTTTACCCTCTGAATTGTTACCTGAAAGCGGTGGGAAAAAAAGAAATCTGATTCTGCTCAACAAGGTTCACATGGCACAAAATGGAAGTGCCAATCCCAGTGCAGTAGCCAAATTCCAGTGTGGATAATCTCATTTTGTTTATGTAAATTCCATCAAGACTATCAACTGGTGAAATGGTTATTAATAGTTATTTGTATTGTGGTAGTGCCTTTTGGGCCCCAATCAGGGATCAGGGCCTATTTGTGCGAGGCAAACAGATGGGGGTGAGCAAAGCACTGTGTAACAGGAAGACAATTATGATAAGTGTAACAATCAGCAAACACAGTACAACAGCTACCTCACCATTGTCACAGTTTTGTAGGCATCACTGCATACGTTTACATTTTTTAAGAGGAAAAAAAAAGTGGAGTAAGGTAGTGTTGCTAGCAAAGAATGTCTGCTACGTTCCACTCAAGCGCTGGTTGCATTCCAGTGGCGGGTGGGTGAGGTATGAGGTCTATAAAGCATTTTGAGAACTTGAGAAGAAAAATGTTGTACAGTTAATATTATTTTTCCTATTTATCATCCAAAAGCCCCAGCTCTGGGTAGCTCTCACTATATAAGCTCAATGAGTCAGCAGCTGTTCTGACTAGCAGTTCCAGATGGTCATAGTTCATTTGTATTAGTTGCTCTTTAGCATGTTATTTACCTTCCCAACAAAATGTAAGACTTTGTTTTAGGGATGTGGTTTATGTCAAGTCTTAGTAGGAGAGCAGCCATGTGTGGGTCTGATCATAGAGCTTTGTTAATATTTTAACTTTCTGACTTCTAAGTTGGGCTAATGGTGCCTCTGTGGCATCACAATGTGGGACATTTATCATAATTGCTCAATCAAATTCATGATGATGCTACTGCAGTTCCCTTTCCCATCCATATATCCTGACACCTAGAAAGAACTGCAGGAGAGTCCAGACATTCCTTTAAAACGGGTTTTGTGGGGAATGAAAAAAGGTTCACTTTGCTCTTTCAAATGGAAAACACTAAGTTTACATAGCACATTGCAAGGGAGAGGTATGCTGAATGGGGAGGGAAACAACAGATTGCTACAGCCTGGTGTGTATTGTAATACCATAATCTTTGGTCTTTAACTCCTGTAACTTGAAAGATGAATCTATTGCACTCAGGGAGTTCCTTTTTTCCATAGCCCAGATAAAAGCATGAAATGTAATTGCTACTCATTGATTTTATTATGCTTACTTAAGCATGCAACCCTTGCAGGCAAATACATTGAAAGTCAGAGCATTTCTTCAAAGAGCAGCATCAGCACTTGATTTGAATGTGGACAGACCTGAATATTTTCTTTCTGGTCAAGGAGTGGATCGTACACTAACTAACAAATTGAGAACAGTATGCTTTCTGCACGGCCAGTTGAAGAAGGATTAAAAAATAATCTCCAGATCTACTTCATCCTTGGTTTGATGACTGAGATGGTGCTAATTTTGGTGTGAATCACTGAATTAAGACTAACACGCTCATCTCACAGCCATGGGACTGACAGAATCCCAGCTTTCCGTCACAGCCAGCGTGGGCTGGATAAGAAGTGGGGATCTGTGGGAGAGATGAAAGACTAATTATCCCATTACCATTTCATATAACTATATAGGACCCCAGCAGGATATTCTCTGGAGCAGGGCCAAGAGAGTCTAATTCTACCAGACAAAGGTTGGAAGGAAGGATAAAATTCAAGATGGTGAGGGGCAGGGAAGCTGCCGCTAGATGACCAGGAATCCAGAGTTGAAATTGTTTACCTAAGTTCTATATTGGTGCCCATAGTTATGTTATTTAAGTGTCTGTAGTTTTTGAATGTCTACTACCTGACCCTCCACCAGACTGGGACCCAGCACAGAATGTGTAAAAACCATACAATGACATCTAGCAGGGGGGGCCAAAAATGCCTGTCGCTCAGTAGAAGGTGATAGTTGATTTGTGTTGCAATAGGTCTCAGAAATGCCTGATCAGGATCCTGGCCTGGTGCTAGGTATTGTGCAAACACACACGCAGATTCCTTTGCAAAGCAAACGGGTGACAAATTCAGTTACATTAAATTCCAAAATAATCTCTAAAATGTGAAAAAGGGAAACATGATGAAAGAAAATACAAATCAACAAAACCACCAAAAGGTTTTGGCAACAAGGCTATATGCAGTGAAGACAACAGCATCTTCCTTCTAAACCCTTTTCTCTAAAAATCAAATGTAGCCAGTGGCTTGAGTAGATGGGAATTGGAGGAGAGCTCACCTGTTTGTGTGGTTGATGTTGGCATAGTCTTTGGTGTCATTTACTCAGGCCCACCGACAGGGGGAGCACAAAGGAGGCAGTTGCCCCAGGGCCCGCTGATTCAAAAAGGTCCAGGGGTGCAGACATCGTTACTGACACCATAGTAGCAGTGGTGGCTGGAGTCCTTTAAAAGCCCCTTTAAAGCCCTTTAATCGCTTTAACTGCACAGTACTCTCTGGGCATCTGTGAGGGATGCCTGGAGGGAAGGGGGATATGGCACACTCTGTGCGGCACTGAGGGCTCTTCCACCTGAGATCCCGCCCCTTCTTTCTTTCTTTGGGAAACCAGTCCCTTACTAGTTGAGAGGTTTTTGTCTGCCAGCGGAGCTTGGACTAGCATCCCTTATGGCCAGATCCACATGTTTCAGTAGGAACCATTTAGATTTGAGCAGGAGGTGAAGAGGCTATTTAATTTCCAGATTTGGTCATCTGCTGAAAGAACATTTGGGCCAAGATTTTAAAACAATGGGTGCTGAAATCAGGGGCTTAAGTCTGTAAATTGGTAGGAGCAGCTGGGTGCTCAGACCTACTGAAAATCAGACCACTCAGTCAGGCACAAGATTCCTAATACCTCCTTTAGCTCATGTGGTCAAACTGTGCTCCTTTAGTGTCTGTGATCGATTTTTGCCTGGGTCTAAACCATACTGTGATCTTCTCAAGGGGAAGAAGTGATGGTTCCTTATTCAGGTGTAGAGCACCAAGCACTCTGCTCATGCTCACTAACCAACGAGCAACAACAAAACTGGTCATTTTCAGCACAGTGCTGACAGTAATCACCTGACTTGGGAGTAAGCTTGCTAAGTCACAGTGAAGAAGCCAGATTTGTATACAGACTAAAAGAAGCATGTCTCCTCCTGAGATCAGTTCCCTCTACCAACCTTCTCATTCTAGATCCCTAGGGCCTACTCCACCTATGGCTAGTGAATGATCTGGTTTTTTGCCTGTGCTAAACAAAAGTACAACTAATTTACCACACAGGCTGTGATATTTTCCACATCCTAATCATCCTGTGCTTGTCCATGTAATACCCATATTGCATCAGTGATACAGAACCTTACATTCACTTCTTGTCCTGGATGAATGTCAGGTGACAACTGTTTAATACACAATGCCTCACCAGTCAGCTTTGAGAAGGTACAATGTATGAACTTGACCTCAGGGAAATATCCAGCAACTAAGTTATCCAATAGTGACTACAAATGAAAATCTGTTCTCAATATCTCTCGTAAATGGTGAGTTAAATAAGCTATAAAATTAGTCTACTAAATTGCAGGTATGTAAGCTAACATTCACTGACCTCGCTTTCCCATTTCCACACTTCAGATGCAGTTATTTACTTTCTCAGTACAATACTGGAATTAGTTGGCTGTTTGGAGAGGTGAAGTCAATTTGAATTATCTTTAGGGATGGAGCACGATCAAAGAATGCAAAAACTTTCTGTACCTGTCCAGGCACCATTATGTATAGCTTTCCTGTAAAAAAAGTAATTTTGATTTGATACACTTCCCAGATTGTCCATGCTGCAAAGTTGTATAACCGCCTCATAAATGTCTCATAGTATCAACCTACTATTAGCACAGTCTCTTGGCCAACTCAGTGCTCATCTGATGCAGTCTTTGTAGCTCACATTTTTGCAGCTGACCATCCCAATGCAAACTAAGCAACATAATAGTCCATTGTCTAATTGTGAAAATGTTTGAAAGCACAAGTAAATCCTGCCTAGCCATTCCATCCATTCTCCTGTCTCCCACACCCAAACCTGACCAGCTCCACAGACAAGTTTGGTCACATATCTGCTGGCTAATAGCAGTGGCTGTAATTTTTAGCCAGTCTCAGGACAGAGAGTCCGTTACGCAGGTTTAGGGCAACATTCCAACTAGAGCCTGAACTGAGGGTACTTTAGAATTAGCTACCTGAGGTGAATTAAATGCATTTGACTGTCACCCTCGGAAACATCAGTTTGAATCTTAATTTTGGTTCCAACCAAAAATGTACATTGTGGTCTTATACTAGCACTTTTTATTCACGTCTCGGTTTGCTGTGATTTAGCTTGATTGGCAATGTCTGTGCAGTAGAATCTCAGGATTGGAATAGGAGAGGAACTGATTATCAGAACTGAAATGTCCTCATAGAACTGTGTTGGAAAACATAAGCAGCGTGTATCTGTTCTGGGCTTGCCACAAAGTTCGTGCAGTTAGGGTTATATTTACCCTTGTGCAGAGAAGTCCTCAAAAGAAGGGATTATTCTTATCCAGCACAATGGGGTCTCTACTCCAGCTGGGGCTTTTGTACATTACCATAACACAAATATTTGCTAATAAAATCTGAGCACCAGTTAAATCCTCAAAGTAAGGCTTACATGATGCAGCATTTTGTAGACTTTGTGCAGGCTCTTGACACTGTTGTGATTTTTTTGACCCTTGGCTCCAAACTTTCATAAACACTAAATTAAGTCACGAATACATTATTCAAAAGTTTAATAAATGTGAGGAGAGAACAAAAGAGAATAATTTTTTCAACAGAATCATGTTTCCCATCAGAGCCCTTCCCCCTACACTCTTATCAGTGCCTTGGATATACCTTAAAAACAGACAAGTGAATAGTTACTTTCCCTAAATTGTCTCTCAGAGCCCTATCTGCACTGGAGAAAGGGACTGTTGCAATTTTATTGAGCCAGTGCTAGCTGTGACTCTGCTCAGTGCAGCCACGCTAATCATTCTCTTTTGCAGCACATTCTACATGCATTGCAGGGCCAGTGTGGGATAGGTGGGACTAACACAAAATTCCTCTGGGCTATAATGTATTTTTGTGTCAGTTTGTGGTATTGGTGTGTTCCAATGGATGCTGTCCATGGCAAAGATTTGCACATGCACTATGAGGGCCAGGGACTGTACTCTGCTCTGTCCCACACTTAACAATTGCCATGCAGAAGTATTACCTCCTCCCTCTTCACAAGTGGCAGCGAACTGGACTGACTGAGGGGGCTGGCTAATATTAGGGGAACAGACAGATTTAGGTAGAGATGCTTGGAGAGGTAAGGAGCTTAACTTTATTTCTTATGCTTCTTTATTTGATTTAAAAAAGCCCTTTCAGTTGGTTTCTTTAATTCTTATGGATTTTTGTGTTTGTTGCATTTTTGTAGCTGCAGTAACTGTGTCTCTCTGTCTCATGTTTACTCTAGGTTTCCTAGATGGAGTGGTCCTGGCCCAGATTCAGAAAGAGGACAGTGTTCTTGTGATACGCGCAGGAGGTTGCTTCATTCCCTTTCCTCAGCAAGGAACCAGAGATGGACAGGAAACAAGTGAGTAGCTGGAGAAGGTGGTGAAGGCATTGTAAGCAGCGAAGAGATGCTAGTGGCTTTACTGAGTATTCCTCAATTACTTTGTGTCTTGTTGTGTTTTTAATTTTGGGCATAGTCTTGAAATGGGTTGAACACTTAAATGGTGGGATATAGAAGACATTTAAGACCTTGCAGGAAGTATTTATCTCTTTGCAGGAGGAGCTGTTCAATTTTTTTTTTTCAGCTACAAATTTTTCCAGTAAAAAAATTGGGTTGTTAAAATGTAAAGTGTATAATAGAAAAATGTTATGTTCATCAGAATATTTTGACAGAAAATTTCAAAGCTAAACAAAACATTTAATTTTTTACTGAAATCTTCATTTTTTTTTCAAGAAACAAAAAATTGTCCATTGTTGGGGTGTTTTTCTTTCTTTTCTGGAATGGGGAGGTTCCATTCCAGAAAAGTGGAAGTAGGGAAGAGAAAATGTAATCTAAGGATTTTTTTTCCTTTCCTTTTTTTCTCTGTGTAATTTCAGAATTAGCTCAGCTTTTAAATATTTACGGGGGGGAGGGGAGAGTTCCTTTTGCTTTTTCAAAAGTTGGAGAAGTTTTTAAAAGGTAGGGTGAACAAAACCCCAACACATAAGTGGGGAATACTAGGGGCAAGGGAAGATCTAGACATTCTTAATATTTCAGTAAGAGAAGGGTTTCCATCCTCAAAAAGCATTTAAAATGTTTCATTTTGAAAATTTCTGAAAAAATTCAAACAAATTTCAAATGAAGAGGTTTTTTTGGGACAATAAAAAAAAAAAGCAGGTTTTTCATCCATGTCTACTTGCAGGGCTGGGCCCTTATACTGAAGCCAGCTTTCTACTAGATGAGTGATTGGTCTTCTATTCAGTGGGACAGTTCCTTTATACAGATATCAGTAGAAAACCCAATGGCTTTAGTTCTGTTACTAGACCTTGGGTCCTGCTACTGGCTGGATCACCAGCAGTGAGTGGGAGGGTCCAGTGGCTAACAAGCAGAGGTGGGTGTGCAAGGTGGGGGACCGGCTGCTCCCCCGGCTAGTCTGTCAGCATAGCCCCTGCTGTGTGCCAGATCTCAGCCATCTTGCTCCTTCTCCTGTTCCCAGCTGCCATTAGCTGCACTCTGTGGCAGCTGGTAAGTTGGTGGGCAACAGAGTTGACACATTGTTGGCCTTTTAGGAGCTCCTCTTCTCATTGTCCTGTCCCTGCTTTGCCCCTTCACTCCTCCATATCCCTTCTGGTGGGGTGCATCCCATCCCAGTGCTGTGCGGACAGCCAGCACCTGGTTGGAGTACTCCGCTCACCAACAGCCTAGCTAGCAGGTTCCTTCCTTCCCCCACTGCCTCTGCCTCAGCTGGAGCCCTGGGAAAGCCCAAGACTCTCCGGCCTAGGGTGCTAGCCAGGAGAAGCCAACCCATGCATGTGCCAAAACCCCTCAGAGTAGGCAAAGGGAAGCCTCTCCACCCCTCAGCTAAGTTCTGGAGTGTGGGGTAGGAGGGAAAGACATTTCTAGCATGTTCATGTCCCAACCCTGCAGGCTCCACAGCAGGCCCCCAAGCAGGGGCTTAGAACCCTCTTCACATGCTATTTCACTCCTTCCCCCCACCCAGCCTGGGTCCTAAGCAGAGAAGCAGGGAGTGTGGGGCTGCTCCATCTCCTACACACACCCCCATGCTGAGGCACCTCTCTGGCTGAGTTTGCTGAAGATAATTCCATGCACCCTGGTCCTCAGGGCCCTGGTGCACAGTGCAGCCCAGGGACAGGAGGCAGCTGGGTTATGTCAGTGGCTAGCAGCAGGCTGGAGGTGTTCACTGCCTTTCAGCACTGTGTGGGCAGGAAGAGACAAGCTGCTTCCAGCAACAGGTGCTGGGGGTAGACTGTAGGGAAGAGCTCTGCAAAGACACAGGCCAAATCATCTCTTGCCTTTCCCTGCCTCTTCTGCTGCTGGAAACAGTTCCCATCCCTTCTCTCCTTTTCACCACTGAAACAGCTGTTACTGGCCCCATTCTGGTGTGAACTCTGGAAGAAATTTGGGGTGGGGCATGTGACTCTGCATGCCCCCCTTATGGGTTGCCTCAGGAAGACATGGCACTAGGTACCAGGGAAGGTGGATCCATCCTGCAGGCCCAGCCAGGCAGTGAGGTGGAGAGCACTGGGTAGGGAGGGTCAATGAGTCACCCCCCCCATACAGGAGAGGTGTACAGGAGTGTACACCTCTCCCCCTGTAAACTCTAAAGCCTTAAAGATAAAAATGTAAATAAATATCCAACTAGTCCACATTGCTTAGCAGAGACTTAGCAATGTGATGTTAATTTGAACATTTGTACTGTGTAGCTCTGATTGATTGACATTGAACTTGCTTGAATACAACTGATGAGATGGCAGAGGCTATGCTGCCTGATCTCCCCACTCTCTAGGGCATGTGTGTGGAAGGAACTGGGGTTGTGCTGCATGGTATCCCCACTCTGGGGTAGGGGACCAGAGGCCATGATCCCTGGCTTCCCTATGCTCTGTGGGGTTGGAGGAGTGGGGGTGAGAAACAGCAGCCACAATAGGGAGGGCTGGACTCTAGTGCATGTGGAAGGGGTAGGGCTGGGGTGCTAACTGCCCCAAGCTAGTGGTTCATGCACCAGCCCTGTTTAATACCCCACCAGTCACAAAGGGAGTAAGGAAGAAAAACTGCACTGTTAGAGTTCAAATGTGGCATGTAACCTGTAATTGGAAAGTTTGTACCACTGAATACTCTGACTACATGTATCATTCTTGTATTTGAAGTTATAGAACAGGCCTCTGCTTCATATTTCTATATGTGCTAATGAAGGCTACTAGTAGTACTCTAGGAACTTAATGATGTAGTGCTCATGGCAAGCTGAATAATCTTGCTTTTCATCTGAAGCTGTCTACACCGTTTTCTTGGCAAAATAATGCAAATTAGTGACTCCTTTGCATGAGTTGTGCTCTCATTTGTATATTTTCTACTGATCCATTTTTATACAAAAACAAGTAGTGTGGATGTTTTCTTTTTGTGGAAAAAGGGGTTTGTGCAAAATCCTTATGCCCCAAACCATGTGGAAAAAAGGATTTTTGCACAGAAAGAACATTCATACTGCTTGTTTGAGCACAAAAATAGATTGGCAGAAAATATGCAAATGAATCCTTCACTTGCATATTTTTTGCTAAAGAAACTTGTAGTGTAGACAGGGCAGGACTAACCTTTGTCCAGATGCAGGCTAAGACATGTGGCCCAGTTGCCCAATAGTGGAACCCAGTTTGTAGGTAGCAGCTGGGAGAAAAGGATTGAAACACAAAGGATTCCTAACTTGGATAAGATTTGTAGGCAGGGAAACAGACAATAGGGGAGTGACAATTTAAATATAAATTAAGAAGCCATCTCATTGCTAGAGCATCAAGCAGCATAGCACCAGCCCCCAAGCAGTCAGGGAATCTGGGCAGCTAGCAACAGTGAGCCACAAGCAGGAGGGAGACTGGAAGTGGAGTGGGAACAGGATCATACCTAGCTGGTTTGGGAGGGGCGTGCACAGCTTGCCTCCTACTACCCATGATTTGAAGTAGCCACTTCACTGTAATGGCCCCTTGAAATAGGGTGGAAGCTGTGTTGTGGTAGCCTGGTTGGTGCCAGGAATTTGAGACAATGAAATACACATTAACCACTTCTGCCAAACAATCTGTTCTACCATGCATTTAGCTGTAACACTGAGCCTGTTTCCCCACAAAGATCAACACTGTGGCTATGTCTACACTGCAGGGTTTGTACACACAAACCTGCAGAGTGTCTACACCTCAAATGTGCAAGTAAATCAACAGAACAGAGGGCTTTTTCTGGTATAGCTAAGCCTCCTTTTCCAAGGGTTAACTCCTTTGTGCTACAGCTGTTGCCCAAAAAGGCATGTATGGATTCTCCGCAGGGGTTTCTTGTGCAAATGGAGCCTATCAGAAAAAGCATAGGTGCTCTGATGGCCATTCACAGAATGGCCATCAGAGCTTTCTTGTGCAAGAGCTTCCTTGCAGTGTGGACACTTGTGTGCAAAAGCACATCTCAAGTGATGCAGTTTGAGGTATAGATATGCTTTTGTGCAATAAGTTTTTGCGCAAGAATGTCTGCAAAAGACTTCTTGTGCAAAAACCTTGCAGTGGAGATGTAGCCTCCATGCTGAAAAGCTTGTGTCTATCTACAGGAGCTGGTCCAATAGATATTATATCCCCTCCCTATGAAGTGACCATTAGGTGTTATTACTTCAGTTCTTTTATTAGGGAGAAAGCCACCTCAGCCTTTGGGTACAATAGGCAAGCTAATGCTACCCTCTCTCATAGGTCACTCATACCATACCGGTCTTTGATGGGCTAATCTGCTTCAAAAGGCTAATTCTGACCTACAGTCAAGAATTACACACAACACATTGGATGCCTGGGAAGAAACATTTAATGGAAAACATCAGCATCATGACAAGAATGCCCTGTGTACACTTTAAAGGGAGTTTAACAGTTAAAAACAGACAACAAAAATGCTATCTTTCAGTGTGCTATGTAACATTAACAGACTTAGGTAATTGAATCAGTGATTAGTGTTAATCAAAGGCTATGTCCACACTCATGGCTTCTTGCATGAGAAATATGCAAATGAGGCTAAGTATGGAATATCACCAAGCCTCATTTGCATATCTAATGAGCCACCATTTTTGCAGAAGAGGCTCTTGCAACAGAAGGAGCCGTCTACACTGCCCCTTCTTGCAGAAGAAAAACCCTCTTGTGCAATGCTGTTATTCCTGAAAATAATTAACATTTTATTTATTTGTTGCACAAGGGGCAGTGTAGACAGCTCCTCCTGTTGCAAGAGCCTCTTCTGCAAAAATGGTGGCTCATTAGATATGCAAATGAGGCTCAGCAATATGCCCTGCTTAGCCTCACTTGCATTATTTCTCACACAAGAAGCTGCGAGTGTAGACATAGCCAGAGTGTCTCAGTTTAGGAGGCATCAGTCTTTATGCAGCCAACACTAGAATGGATGGCTAAAACTATGAATATAAGCAACATTCACATAGCTGTTGACATAATAAGTTTGTTCTAGATTAGTTTAGGAGACTGTTTCATGCAATACACATTGAGTACAACTTGGGAAGGTCAGTAGGAGGAAAAACTCAGTGTTAGCATTTTTTCCCCACTTTTACTGTTCAGTGGGACATAACAGAAGTAATAAGACTTGCTTCCAGTGGTACTGGTTGAAAATGTACCGTTATAGGAACTGTTCAGAGAAGTAGGCTTAGAAGTGGATGGAACCTACCAAACAGGCATGCTGTATTGTGTCAAAGAGACCTGCATTATGGCCTCAGTAATTTCTCTGAATTTCCTTTGTAGGTATGGAGGATAGGTGTGGGGTCTGGGCAGAGCTGAGCAAGTTGATATTGTATGGGAGCCACACCCCTCATATCTGCAGTTTGTTAGTTTCTGCCCTTCTTTTAAGTCAAAGTTTGGTACCAAGTTGCAGTTCTTCATATTGAAGAACTTGATGTATCAGATCAGAGCCCAGCTGCTGTCAAGCCTTTACTATATACTCTCAGCTAGAAGCCTTTTGTTATATCACATTCTAACATAGCAAGGCTCATTAGGTACTAAACCTGAGCCCATCCCAGTGAAATTCAAAGTGGTCAGTACATTACTCCCCCACATATACACTTGGTCATTTTTTCTCTCCTTCCACTAATTCAGGCAACCAGTGAGAATTCTCTACCACCCTTCATTTTTGGAGATGTGCTGTTAAAGCATGTAACTGTTGGTGGCAGCAAGTAATCTTTGGTCACTTGGGCCCATAGTGCTACCATCCATTTGTGACTGCAGCCAAATTAAGATAGTGGTGGTACAATAGAAGTTTACAGAACAGGTTGTGGCACCTGTGCCACAGCTTCAGATGCTGAACTTGAGTTGCTAGTCAATGTGAAGTATTCAAAGTTTAGAAGAGGATAATTGTTTGCTATCAGTACATGTGTAGCTTCACACCACAGCTGAACTTCAGCTGGATTCTTCTTTCCATCAAGGCTTATTGGTTCCCTACCTCAGAGTTACCCTGAGATCGTGGTGCACCCTGCTCCGTAGTCCGAGACTCATGTCTGGTCTCGGTGGCTGCCTCTCCTGGTGCCCTGCTTGAAAAGAAAGATTAATCCCCATCAGAATTAAAAGCTCTATTAGTCACACTAATTTGGAAAAATTAAGTACCACTTAGAATAAAAAAACTATCCATCTTTAATGATTGTTTGCTCTTCAGTTAGTCTGTCCAGGACCTTATTCAAGAGTGTTTAGTTCAAAAGAAAATAGTTCATTCCCTACACCTCAAGAGCTTAGCTCCCCCTGCCCAAGAATCAAGAGGCCATTCATGTATAGACTCATCTGATGTAAAATTAGTCTGACTCATGTCTACTCAAATGGTTATTCATTCTGGTAACAGACTTTGCAGGATCCTGGAGGGGAGGTGTTGGGGGGGCCCAGGGAGAGACTTGGCTCCAAGCACCCAGAAAGGGTAGGGCCTCTGGCTTGGGTTGCCAGGTGTCCAATTTTGACCTGAACAGTCCAGTATTTGAGCTCTCTGTTTGGGAAACCAATTGAGAAAATATAAATGTCCCATATTTTCTAAATAAGATGCAATGTAGATTGATAGCTTCAACAAAAATACTGGACACATGTGACCTATCTGGCAACTACCTCTGGCAGAAGGGTTGGGGCTAAGGGCAGCAAGCCACCAGCACCACCTTGACCATGCCATGCCATTCCCTCCCAGGACTTAGTGTTGCCCACAGCATGGGACTTTAGTGATTTAAAGAGCAATAGACCCTTTAAAAAAGGTCACCAGGCCTTAAGGCAGCTCCCCCCCAAGCTTCTCCTCCCCTTTGGCAGAACTGTTCATTAGTGTGACAGTGTCATTTAGCATCTCTTTGCAGAGAAGATGGTCTAGTGTCAAGTAATCATCCTTAGCAGAGGTGCAGCACTTGCTCTGTGTACCAGTTCACTAAGAACTTCAGCCTCCCTTTAGAAACTTGTACCCAGTTCAAGAGACTAGAAGTTATTTGCATTGTCAAGCAGTTAGACTGCATATTCAGACTAATCAAGTGCAACTTCATGGTGCACCCACTTATGTCAGGATAGCCCTCAGCCCAACTTTCTAGTTAAAATAAGTGATTTAGTGTGTAGGAGGGACAGGTCACCAGCTTCTCTGGACTGTTGTCATGATTCTCCCACTTAGGGGAAGATACTGATTTTTTTAGGTGCAGACCAAACCTTGAAATACATTACTTGATGGCAGTCTACTGACAGTTTCAGTAATTGAGAAGCTAGAATTCCCAGCTAGAGACATTCATAATTAGATTCATAGCAATCATTCAAATGGTTAGACCAGTGTTTCCCCAATTTTATTTGGCCACAGAGCCCTTTTGAACTTGAAAGGCTTTTGCAGAACCCCTGACTGCACACACAGTGCTGAGTAGTGACATCGTCCCCACTCTGTGGCATTACACAGGGACACTTATGGCAAACAAATGAAAAACTGTTTTCAATAAAATTCATAAATGAATGAAAATTCCATTCCAATAATTCATGTTGTAATGGAATTCTTGTGGAACCCCTATTTTCACTTTGTGGCATCCTGGGGTTCTGCAGAACATTTGGGAAACATTAGAGTAGACCCAACCACCACGAATTGTCTTAGACTGCAATTTGTGACATGTAACTAACTTACATGACAATGAAGTATATGGAGACAAGAAAGCCAACAACTAGAATGAACATAAGAGTGCTTAAGATTGATGTGATGACAATCATTCCTCCACTCCTTCGCCCAGGCCAGGTATCAATCATTGAAGACTGTTTTACTAGAGAGATGGCAGAAGGAAAAAAATAAGTATTTACATTACATATTTAGAGGTTGTAAGAGACTAAGAAGATTGGCTACAAATAGCATGAACCACAGAAGTTAATGTCTAAGCCTTCTCCCCGCCCCACCCACCCACCACCTCATGTACTGCTTTCCTTGGCATGACAAAATCCTTCATTTGAAATCTTGAAGTACTTTACAGCAGGGATGGGGAACCATTTTGAGGGTCAGGGGCCACTGCCCCACAGGAAAAAAAAATCTGTCAGGCAGGTTGGGGAGGAGCCCTGAGCCCCAGGGGCCAGATACAGGCAAGCCAGGGACCACATCTGGCCCCTGGGCCTAAGGTTCCTCATCTCTGCTTTGCAGCATTAGTTTAACTCTCAAAATACTCCCATAATATAGGCAAGTAACCTCTGTATTTAACAGTGGGTGTAAGGGATTTATCTAGTGATTGCAGCAGAGGCAAAATAGAATCCAGACCTAAGCTCATGCCACAACACAAAGCCTGTCATGTTTAAGCTTTTTGTCCTCAATTCATCTCTTCAGTCCAAAAGCTTTAAGCTGTTTCTTTAGTGAGGTGCTTCTTGGCAGGAAGTGACTGTGTCCTAAGCCCTGTTTCTTTCCCAAGAGGAAGCAGTTGAACCTGAGACACTTACCCCTTCTGGTTTTCATTGGGTCAGACCAGAGAGTTTGGTCTTTCACAACACCTGCATCCACATCTACTAAGAGGTATTTAAACCTAAAAATCAGAGACACAAAGTTAATCATGCAAGCAAAAGCTTTGACAATCTGGCATCTAAACCAATCCAGTAGCTACCAAAATTGAAGACTTGGTAACCTCTTATGTTAGAGAGGCAGATGAAGAGACTGGCAGTTAGAGGTGTCTGGCCATTCCAGGGGCTTTAGAGGGGAACAGAGGAAAGTTAGCACAAAATCCTCCCTCCCACCTGTCACATTAGGTCATTTGCTCGTGAGTGCACTAGTTAATGACAACTTTCTAACAGTAGTGTCTCCTAGTTATGCAATCTGACAAGTAAATTTGTGGGATGTTGTCCAGAGACTGTACTGCAGGGCTCCCTTACTGCAGGAAAAAGAGAAGGAAAAAAAGAGAAGGAAGAGACAGTCAAGTTACCAGCTGGTGGATTGTACTCAGCAAGATCTCTTCAGGCAAATATTCAGTGGCTTCTACAAGAGCCAGTTAAGACAAGGTTTAAAGATCTCACAATAACTTAAAGATAGTGACTTAAATTAGTAGATCTGTTGAGCTGAAGCCATCACTGAAGAGCTTAAGCTGTGTGGGTGGTGTGTGTAAGTGTTGCAATGAAGGTTACCATTAAGGATGACCGAATAGAGCCCAACACAATGGAGCAGTTGAAAGGAACAGTTTCACTATTTCAATTAGTGCAGTTTGCAAGTTATACCAAGTTAACCTTGGTACCAAGTGCACCTCTAACCACAAGGGAGAGTTGTGAACTATACCTGTATGTTGTGTCCTGAGCAAGGGGTGGGTTACAGGCACCAGGGAAGTTTGGGTCATATAAACAAGTCACATCATCTCCCACTCTGAAGAGGTATTGTTTCAAGACATCTGAAACTTTTTTCACGTTCACAACATCAGCTAGCATAGGGGGTGATGCACAGTTGGGCACATTAAACGATGCAGCCCTGTAAGGTTCAAGTTGTCCTCCATTGGTGTCTTGGAAGGTGGTATTGAGCGGTTTGCTGCTGTTGTCAGTCACAGCTGACCTTACAGTGCTTGCTGCAAGAGAAATTGGATACTTCAGTCTAACATGCATTAGAAGAACCCTTCCCATCCACCCACCAACATTACTGAACCCTGATCTGTGTCAAATGGAATGACCCGAACAAGCCCACCATGTTAAAACGTTAAAATTGAAGGGCCCCAACAGACTGTCCTTTCTTCCAGCCCCTAACTAGATCACTAGCCAAGAGCAACACTGATGGTGGGAGGGAAACACCTCTCCTCCATTGTCTCTAAAGACCTTGTTTGTTTGTCACAAGGGATAGAAGCAGCACCTGTGTTCCTGTAGCTGTCTGACAAGACCTCTGGGGGAAAGGAGTGGCGGCTCCTGGGTCTGCTCCCCTTCAGAGTGGAGCAAGTTGTAGGGGATGTATTGTCTCCCTTCCCCACAGAACAGCCTGAAAAGGGACATCAGGAAGCCAAGGGAGCTTGGAAGGTGGGTTAATTAAGCCAGGTTCTCCCTCAAGTGAGAAACCAACAGTGGAGCCTGTAGGCTTCCTTCCCAGCAGATGTTTGGGTTTGCAGCTATCCCAGACCTCTGCTCCACTTCTGGGTGAATCCCTTGCTCCAAGATGGCTGAATGTATTCTCATTCATACACAAGGCAGGCTCTATATGTCCTTCCTAGCATTTAAATCAAGAAACTCTCAGGAGGTTCACAGAGGAACAGGTGGTCAACACCACAGTTGGGGGAGGAAAGGGGAAGAGAGGACCAGGGAAACTCAGGTCAATGACCAGCCCAGCAAAAGCTCTACTGCCACACTTCTACCACCACTCCATTGTATTTGGGCTCTCTGCCATTGTTATTGGCTAGGAATGAGCATTTCTAGCCATCTCAGTGTCCCCTCTATAAGGGCTGAGCAGCCGCCTCAGGCCCTTTTGACAGAATCCCTCCCCACCACAGGCCAAGCTTCTTTTCAATAATCTCGGTAGTCATTTTTGGGACCCCCACCCCATGGTGCTGTGAGGTTCTGACACAGAATGCAAGAGGCTCCTCTTCTCACTTCATGCAACTGCTCTTTGTAGCCCATGGATGGATGTACCAAGGAGCAGGGGCAGGACTTTTCACTGCAGAAAGGAGGTACAGCTGAACCAAACTATTTGAAAAATTGTGGGGGAAGAGGGTAAGGCAACTGTCTGACCCTTACTCACCCCAACCCTCTCCTGCCCATCAGGGAGAGTCAGTAATGAGAATGCAGCCACACTAAGGGCCATGAAGTAATCCATTTAAATTCACTAGCCTATTCCCTGAAACCCAATGCCCCAGAGGCATCATGGAATAATGCTTATAGTAGTTCATGGTCAAGTTTCATCTACCCTGTAATGTAATTCCAGAAAAGAAAAAGCATCACATGTCAGACAGGTAACAGTATGGCACAGATTAAGTTAGCCTCGAGCCTCACACCTGAGTTACCTTCTCAAACCTTCAGCAGAGCATCTCTGCACACTAGAAAGGCATCATGTGATCCTCTGATAATAGGGAATGAGGCAAGTACTCCCAGCCTCTAGAGGGCCATCCAGTGTACACAGCTTACTGAGAAAGTTAAATCCATGTCAGCAATGCCTCTCACCCCGCTATGGGGCAATCTTAGGATGATGAAACATGCTGCTTTCTAAGGCAGAGGCAAGCTTTAAAGAAGTTGGCCCAGTTCAATGAGGAAACATTCCCTGACTACTTGTTGAATGGCTGAATGCAACTCTTTATAAAGGGAGTGCATGCTATGGAATTTACTGTATGTAGGGGGGCCAGAGGAGCCTATGAGGCGTTTCTCAGATGCCTTTCTTGATGTCTGGTTTGTCTCAAATATTCCACCTCAAAAGCTTTTATAAAAGCTTGTACAGGTGGTGCACTTCCTATAGTCATTATGTAACAGTTGGGTTTTAAGTTATCCCATTAACCAGCACATTCATGGCAACTCCTGCAAGAGATTCAACTATCCTGAGTAAGCACAAGTTTCAGTCAGAGGCAAGGTTTAGTCATAAGGAAACACCTCTACATCCATCTTTCCAGAAGTGCAGTGGGAACTGGCAATGTTCTTGTCAGCTAATACTTTCCTGTGCTATCAGTTTGTTACTGTCAAACTTACACCATCTCTCATTTTCCATCCTTGACTAGAGGAAAGACTTTTGTAGCTACTGCTGACACAGCTTTGGTTGCTAAGCTATCACATAGCTTAGTTGAGCCTACTATTTGTAATCAGTACATTAGACTGTTCATCCTTATTTGCCTAAACTCAAGCTTCCTGACATGAATTTGGCTCCACTTAACCCTCAAGTGCTGCCAAATTGCCTGTTCCTGCTTTTAGAGGATACAAACAGTAAAGACTCAGGGTATGGCTAGACTGTGGGGTTTTTCAGGATACCAGCAGCATCCTAAAAAAACCTACGCCGCATCCAAGGAATGTGTTTGCTCTTCCGCTTTTTTGCAGAAGAGCAAACACTCTTTCAGAAGCCCCTCTATTCCTTGTTCCACAAGAAAGAAGGGGGCTTTTGAAAGAGGGTTTTCCCCCAAAAATTTGCCCCAGTCTAGATGGGCCAAGTTTCAGAAAAGCCTCTTCTGACAAAAGTATCGGAAAAAAATATGCAAAATGCGCTTTTTCCAATAGATCCTCACAGTCTAGACATACCCTCTGAGGGGTAGCTAGGTTTGTCTTTAAAGTTACAGACTGAGTAATAGCTTTTAAAAGCAAAGCTGCAACCAACAGCAATCCCAGCTCCCTTTTTACTACCTTCCCCAGGAATAGGTCATCTCATCTCTTTCTTCATTGGAAAGCATATTCATCTTTAAACAGTCCAGCTGGCTTGATGTAGAGTCAATCAGCATAGACAAGGGCCAGCCATGTGCCACATTAGCACAATTAGGGCACCCTGATTAGCTGACAATGGTCAGCAAATTAACTTCTTGTATATGCTGAAGAGTCAGCCCCAGTCAATAAAACATCAGCCAAATTGTTTGTCATGTTAGGTCTAAAGTCTAACAGAAAGAGAGGTAACCAGACCCTCAACTAGTATAAGTCAGCAAGGCTCCATTAAAGCTAGTAGAGATACAGTGTACTACTTATACCCTCTGAGGAGCTGGCTTTTGTTCAAGATTAATTTTAGCCTTATTCTCTCCACCTCAGCTTCCAGGTACAAGTGGACACTTGTAATTCACACTGCTATCAAAAGCCAAGGCCATTAGGTTTTAAATATTTACATTAAATAGCTTGAGAGAGAGCAGGGGAAATAAGGGAAAGGGAAGGAAATAGAGCCAGATAACTTACCAGAGTCAGCCATTGCATACAAGTAGACCTCATAGGAGCTCCCTGGAGACAGTGAATCATCAAACATACAGAAAGGTTTCTCTAGTGCAATTGTGGTAAGGGTAGGATTGCTTGTAGCAAGTTTGGGATTTGCAATCTGAGGCCTCAAGTTCAGAGCTAAAACAGACAGTTGGGAAATAGCTATAAACAACAATCCCTCCAAACAAACAAACAAACAAACTTTGTGCTCAAAGCTGATACCCTCTCCCATTTCCCTACTATTAAGGCTGATCCCTCTCAGAACAAAGGCAAGGCTCAGTTTGTTTGGAACTGCTTTATAACTTGAAGCAAAGCCTTTAAATACAGCTTTCCAAGCCCTGATCATCCCAGCTTTTCCACCCCACCCTTCCAGGTTAAGTGGGTAGGGGAAGGTTAGAGAAATAATATAGACAAACTTTAAATTAAAGGGAAATAAAAACAGGCCATTGCTTGTGATCACAGACCAGAAAGTGAGGGGGACAGAATCTCAGTGGGAGAGATCACAAACATATCTACTTACCCACACACAGCTGTCCCAGCCAGCAAAGAGCTAGCATAGCCCAGTTGCCTTGCATATTCAGAAACTGTAGAGAATCCCACAGAAACTGTCCTAGGGTACTAGGCCAGCTCCTGGCTTTATATCCTCTGTGCTTGGACTGCACACACCTGAATCTCCTCACTTTCCACTAAGTAACCTGCAGTGTTGTGCACTAACTACCTGCATGGCCTCTCCCTCCACCCAATCAGCAGCTGCCTTTCCACTCCCTATTTCAGCCTATTTGCATGTCTTCTACCCCCCCACCCCAGCACACACAGGTGTATCCAGGCTGCTGATGAAGCAAGGGGTAGAGTCACTGTCCCGGCCCAACACCATCTTACAAGGTCTTGGAGTCCATCTCCTACAGGTGCAGCTGCCATGTGTTTCCATCATCCCTTTAAATGGGTTGGTCATTTAACAGTTACAGGGATGAAGGAAGGGTGCTATAGGGACAGGGACAGGGACAGGGACAGGAGCTGGAGCTGGAGCTGGAGCTGGAGCTGGAGCTGGAGCTGGAGCTGGAGCTGGCTGATTGATTTTGAAATGGTCCTCTGTCTGAAGCCAAATTCTGACTTTATACAGCCATGAATTAAGGGACCAAAATCTAGCTCTGAATTTTTCTTTCTGGGGTTATTGTGTACAAAACCCACAGAAGATCTGATTTCTGTTATACCAATGTGAATCCACCAAAGTCAGTGAATTTATACCAATGGTAAACCAGTGTGAGAGAATTGGATCTGTTTTATTGAATGACTGAACTCGGAAGGTCCTGTCTCTTCCTTATTATGTTCTGCTGTCATTGATGACATACAGGATTCCATCTGTGATTATGGAGCAGATAATCCCATATTTGAAAATAAACATCCCAGGTTTTTAAAAAAATGTACACCATTAATGGGCCAAATTATTTTGGAAGCCATTGCTGTTACAACAGATTTATACCACATCATTATGATCCATCTTACTCTCCCTAGTTCTACTTTTTAGGATAAACTTACTGCCCCTGAAAACTGAGAAATTGTAATCAAACCTTTATAGCATAGCTTCCCCTTCTGTGTGTCTCATTTTGTAGCGCATTTTATATGTCAGTTAAAATGTCTTGGATTTGAATTGCCTCTCACACCATTTGCACAAGAGTATAAAGCCACTGCCTACAGGGAATTATTCCTAATTTCCAATGCTGTCTGGGTGATCACACCCAGTCCCCATGTAATGTACTCTGGGCCAAAGTCTGTGCTGGAACAGCTCCCTTGAAGTGAGAGAGAAATTAGAAGAGAATTTATCCCTCTGACTTTTATTTGCCATGAAGCTATTTGGTAACATTACACAGGGAGGTTTGTTTGCACAACCTTTTTATTGATCTGCAAAAGAGCATTTTTGTCGGTTAAGGCATAACTTAAGACTATATAAAATGCATACAGAAGGAACACCAAAAAATGATAAATAATCTGAATATTCTGCATAACCAGAGTTTATTAAAACCCAGTCTCCCTTCATCCTTTAGTCAAGCCAGTGCTTTCTCAAAACAACTAGCCCTGCTAATGCTGGTCTCAAATTCCTCGCTTAGGTAAAACACCCAGGCTATGTCTACACGAGCGGCTTCTTGCGCAAGAACGGCTGTTCTTGCGCAAGAATCCGCAGAGCGTCTACACTGCCCATCCGCTCTTGCACAAGTAAATGTACAGTACGGCGTGATAAGAGACAGCTCCTTGCGCAAGAACAACGCTGTTTTCTATCAGGCGTAAGCCCTCTTGCGCAAGAGGGCAGTGTGGACGTTCGGCAAGCGCGTACTTGCGCAAGAATTGGCCTCCAGTGAAAAACACAGGTGGCCTCTCTCCGACACTCCATACAGGCAATCACCACTCGTTGGTTCCCCCTAATTGGCCCCCCCTTAAAGGCACAGGCACGGAGCACAGCCATTTGCCACGTGTGGCCCGGGTAGCAGCCAGAGGGAGGAATGGCAGCTGCCCAGCCTCAGCCAGGTCCCCTCAGACCCCACGGAGGAGCCACCCCAGAGCACCCACCAGGCCCGAAGGGGCACCAAGTGTCGGGCTCCATGCTGGAGCACCGCTGAGGTGACTGCCCTCCTGGACCTCTGGGGAAAGGAGGAGGCCCTCTGGGACCCCAAGTCCCAGAGGGGGAATGCGCACATCTTCGCACAGATGGCCCAGGCTCTGGCTGCGCAGGGACACCCGGCCCGGACCCTGGAACAGGTGTGGGCCAAGGTGAAGGACCTGCGCCTCACCTACGTGTGGGCCAGCGAGCGTGGGGGCGGCGGATCCACTGCCTGTCCCCATTATCACCGCCTGCACCAGATCTTGGGGGACAAAAGGGCCAGTCCCCTGCTGGCCCAGGTGGACACGTAGGTAGCCACCCCAGTGGTCCGACCCAGGCCACCGGAGGAGGAGGAGGTGGCAGAGGACAGCAGCCAGACCTCACCATCCCGGCCCAGCACTAGTCAGGATGTGTCCCGGGCATTCTCAGAAGCTGGCGAGGGATTGTCTGGTGAGTGCAGTGGCTACTATTTGCAAGTGTGCTGGAGAAGGGGGCTACAGGGTGGGGGAGAGATAGCGGCACATGGCACAGCCTGGCCACATGCTGCGCAGAGGCATGCAGCATGTGCAACCTCGTGCAGCTAGGGTTGCCAGGTGTCCAGTTTCGAACCGGACAGTCCAGTCTTTGAGCTTTCTGTTCGGGAAACAAATTGAGAGGGTATAAATGAGAAAATATACATGTCTGGTATTTTCTAACTAAGATGTAATGTCGACTGTCATGTAATGTCAAGTGTGTCCGGTATTTTTGTTGAAACCATCCGGCAACCCTACGCAGCCAGACCAAGTGGCACAGAGAAGCGCAGCTAGCCCCAGCACACGCCTGGGACCCCAGGGATTCTGCTCAACCAGACCGGGGGGAAGGGGGTTTGGCCAGGAGTAGGCCAGCCCCAAGGTTGCAGGCCTAACCCCACACAGCCTAAAGGGTGCTGTGCACAGCACACATCCATGGCCACCTCTGGGACACTGTAGCTTCCCCTGGGGAAGGCACAACAGGCCCCCCCAAGCACATGTGGCCCCCCTTGGGGCTACTGGCCACCTTGAACCCCCTCTCCTGCTGCCCCAGGGGAATTCCCCCTCACCAGACACAGCTGTCCCCAGGCTTCGTGACGTGCTGGGAGGAGGGCATGGGGCTCTGGAACACCATTTGGGGCAGGGCTCACTGACCATGTTGCTCTCCTCTGCTTCTCCTGCAGTGGGACCCCCTGCCAGCGAGGGACCTTCCAGCCCCATCCTGCCGGCGCAAAGGATCCAGGGCCCATCGCAGCGCTCCTGGGACCGCCACCACCTGCTCCGCCGCCACGTCTGTGTGATTGAGCGCATGGAGTGCACTCTTACCCAGAAGATCTGCGCAGATGTGGAGTGGCGGGAGTGGGTATGGGGCCAGTACCTGGAGCGCTGCGACCGTGTCTGCACTCTCCTGGGCACCATTGCTGACCGGATGGGCCCTGTGCAGCAGCCCAATGCTGCCAGGCCCCCCCCTCTGCCACCACCAGCTCTCCGCCCGTTTCTCCCCCTGCCTTGCCCATGCCCCCTCCCGAGGTCCCCCACCCTCGGCACCTCCTGGTGCAGCCTGCCCCAACCCGGCACGAGGGGCAGAGGCGCCCCCACACTTGTGGGGGTGGGAGAGGCCTCCATTCAGAACCATGAGGCCCTCGCAGTTCAGGGTCCCCTCCTCCCAGTTCAGGGTCCCCTCCTCCCCCCTCCCCACAGTGCACTCCCTTCCCCATGTAAATAAAAAGTGCCTTATCTACAGCAAGTGCATTTTATTTATTGGGAGGTGAGGGAAGGGTGGCGGGAAGGGGTGGTGATGGGAGCGGGAAGTGGGGGCACGAGGGCATGCCCGCGGTCAGAGGTGTAGGGGCGGCCTAATGTGGAGCCTGGTCCAGCATCACCCGGAGGGCTTCCCCCGGACCCGAACCCCATGGCGGTTGGTCTGCCGGGTGGCGGCCATTTGGGGCTGCTGGTAGGCCTGGCCCTCACCTGCCTTCCACCCCAGGAGGAAGGCCTCCCTCCTCCCCTCAATAATATTATGGAGCACGCAGCATGCTGAGATGACCTCCGGGATATGCTGCACCCCCATGTCCAGGCGGGTCAGGAGGCACCTAAACCGTGCCTTCAGACGCCCAAAGGCGCACTCGACGGGATTGCGGGCCCGGTCCAGGTGGCTGTGGAAGGTGGCCTGGCTGTGGTCCAGGTGGCCAGTGTATGGCCGCATCAGCCAGGCCATCAGGGGGTAGGCCGCATCCCCAAGATGCAGACTGGCATCCTGACATCCCCAATGGTGAATTCCCGCTGGGGGAAGTAGGTGCCCGCTTCCAGCCTGTGGCACAGGCCTGAGTGCCTGAAGATGCAAGCATCGTGGACCCAGCCGGACCACCCCACATAAATGTCCTGGAACCAGCCCTGGTGGTCCATTAGTGCCTGGAGCACCACTGAGCAGTAGCCCTTCCGGTTTATGAACCGGGCTGCTCGGTGCTTTGGTGCCCGGATGGGGATGTGGTCCCGCTTCACGGCTCCCCACAGTTCGGGAACCTGAGGCTGGCGAAGCCGGCAATGGTGGTGTCCACGTCACGGGGGCAGATCACCCTTTGGAGCAGCACGTCATTGATGGCATTGAAGACCTGCAGAGGGGCACATGGGAGCACAGGGGATGCATGGAATGAGACACAGTGCGTACATGGGCCCCAGGGGTGTGCTCACCCTCCCTTTGATGGCCCCTCCCCCCACGCAGGCCAGGGCCCTCTGCCCCCCGGGATTCTCCCCCCCCCCACCAGCGGGGCTGTGTGCAGGAGGGACAGCGTGATCCCCTGGGTGCGGGGCTTCCCCCTGCCCCTACAGCCTCCCCGCGCCCGGTCTGGCCCCTTCCCTCCCCCAGGACGAGCCCGTGGTCCACGGAGGGCCCTACCTGCTGGACGACCGCGCTGACGGTGGACCTGCCCACCCCGAACTGATTCGCCATGGAGCGGTAGCTGTCCGGGGTGGCCAGTTTCCAGAGGGCAATCGCAACCCTCTTCTCCACGGGAATGGCGGGGCGCAGGCGGGTGTCCTGCTTCCAGAGCGCAGGGGTGAGCCAGGTGCAGAGCTCATGGAATGTCCCCCTGCGCATCCGGAAGTTCTGCACCCATTGCTGGTCGCCCCATTGTCCCAGCACCAGGCGCTCCCACCAGTCCCCACTGGTGTCGTAGCTCCAGAGGCGCCTGTCAGTGATGGGGTGCAGGTGCCCGAGCCCAGCTGCAGCCGTGGCGAGGTCCTGCACCTGCTGCCCAGTCTCCAGCTCCTGCTGGAGCAATGTGGCTCCCTGGTGGAGGAGCTCCACAGCCTCTATCATGGCCATGAAGGGGGGACGTTGCTGGCTGGGGTCCTCCTCTGGCTCCATGGCTGTGACAGTGGCAGCGAGGGTGCCTGGGGGAACAGAGGTGACAGGTGCTGTTGTGGCTCTCGCTCCCTCAGAAGGATGCGTGAGCATGCAGCCACAGGGAAATGGCTGTCCAGGAGTCCCTTTAAGTACGTTTCCCAGTGGGGGTCCGGCACATGCTCACAGACGCTGCTGGTGACCTCTTGACATGGCCGAATTTCTTCCGGAGACATGTTCTTGCACAAGGGCTTCCCGCCAGTATGGATGCTTTCTTGCTCAAGAGCTCAGTGTTTTTACGATGTGGTTCTGGCTAGTGTGGACGTTTTCTTGCACAAGATATTCCTGCGCAAGAAGCCGCGAGTGTAGACATAGCCCCAATGTGAGTTTTGATGAACTCAGGAAGATGAAGTCAGACACTTATCTGCAGAATTAAGTTAGGAAATGAAGGCAAATAGAGGTGAAAAGTCCTTTATTTCATCTCATGTAACCCATTATCATGGTATGATTATTCTCAACAGTACATTGTCCTGCATTTTAACAAAAATCAGATAAGAATAAAAGTAAAACATGAATCAACAAATTAAGGCCCAGAAAAAAGTCATCTTATTAATTTCAGTTTTAAACTAATAATTATTTGCTTTGTCTTGAAATGATTAGATAAATCCTACAGGCAAAACTCCCAGGCTATGTCTACACTCGAGGCTTCTTGCGCAAGTATGGCTGTTATTACGCAAGAACCCGCAGAGCGTCCACACTGCCTGCCTGCTCTTGCGCAAGGAAATTTACAGTACAGCATGGTAAGAGAGGGCGTCTTGCGCAAGAGCTACGCTCTTTTTTAACAGGTGTAAGCTCTCTTGCACAGGAGCTCTTGCGCAAGAGGGCAGTGTGGACACTTAGCAGGGATTTCTTGTGCAAGAAAGTCCTATGGCTAAAATGGCCATCAGAGCTTTCTTGCGCAAGAGAGCATCCACACTGCCATGGGCGCTCTTGCTCAAAAGCACAGCTCGCACATGGCAGTGTGGACGTTTTCTTGCGCAAGACTCCTTGCACAAGAACCCTTGCGCAAGATGTTCTTGCGCAAGAAGCTGCCAGTGTAGACATAGCCCCATTGACTGCAATGGGAGTTTTGCTGAGTGAGGATTATGATATCTGTTCTCAGGCCCTGATCCTGCAAAGACTTATACACGTGCTTAATTTTGATTTCAATGCGACTGATCATAGTAGTAAAAGTTAAGCATCTGTATAAGTGTTTTCAGGATCGGGCACACAGTCATTATTTTTCATAAGGACATATACAGGGAGATTTATTTATTCAGATTTACTCAGTTTTAGTTTAGCATGAAGCCATTTTATCTTCCAGTGCAGCTGACCAGTCACTCATAATGAAAACGTTTTTGTGTATTTTACATTATTTCAAAATTATTTCCTATTAAGGTTGCCAGCATTCCTGACTGGATGAATTGGACGCTATTTGCAGCAATCTGGTCAGGATAGCTGGCAATCCTATTTCACATTTCAATGAGTCTGAAACAGAAATAGAAAAATAGTACAACAATGAACACTCTCATTATAATTTTGAAACTTATTATCTATCTGTGCCACTAGAAATGTTCTAAGTTAGGGCTCGATTTCATCCTCATTTACACTGACATAAGTCCATACAAATATCATTGAAGGCCGAGGAGTTAGTTTAGATTTACACGGATGGAACTGAGAATAAAATTTGACGCATATTTATTTTGTCTCGTGTTATCTTCCTGTGCCAAAGCGAGCACTGGGGAAGAAATCAATATAAATCTCCATGGAAATCCAGAATCCCCATTGGAGAAACAGGACCAAATTTCACTCCAAGTTATACTAGTGCAATTCTGGGACAACTCCATAGAAGCCAATGGAGTTATTTTGGATGTATGCCTGTGTAACTGTGATCGGAATTTTGCCTAAGCTCTGAGCATTTCCACTTGCTCAGTCACAGGTGCATATGAAGTAGACAGAAGGTAGAGCCCAAAATTGTTCTATGAGGATCTGGAGTCTAAACCTCAGAGAGTATGTCCAGCTGTATACTGGGGCTAACGAATCACAATATCTAATCTGGAGATAACTGTGGGGACTTCCTATCATCCAAGCAGTGTTGTAGCCATGTCAGTCCCAGGGTATTAGCAAGACAAGGTGGGTGAAGTAAAACCTTTTATAGGACCAACTTCTGTTGGTGAGAGATGGGCTTTCAAGCTACACAGCGTCTTCAAGACTGGGAAAGGTCCTTAAAATGACAGCAGAATATGAGATTGAAGACATAGTTTAGTATAAGTAGCACATTATTCTAGGGGGCCCATGCAAGTCAAAGGGGAAAAAAGGAGGTTTAGTGGGTTATAGATTGCTGTTATAAGCCATAAATCCAATGTCTTTATTAAGACCATGATTTTTAGTGTCTAGCAAAGTTATGAATTTGAGCTCCCAAACTCATCGTTTGAAAGTGTTGTGCAGGTTTCCTTTGAGAATGACGGATAGGTCAGATAGAGAGGGATCTCTTTGTGAAAAGTGCTCACCCACAGCTGATAGGATGTTTTTGTCTTTTATCATTTCTGTTTATATTTACTAGGGAATATAGTGATTGTCAGGTGTCACCCACATTGCTGTTATTGGGACAGTTAGTGCAGTGCATGAGGTGTACCACATGTTGTGACAGGCACGTGTAGGATCCAAGCCAGATGTGATTCCTCTTTGAGTTGGTGTGTAATAGGGAACTTGCTTCTGATGATGAGTTTAGAGGTTACCTGAAGGCCAGAATTGGGAGTCCAGGAAAGATTTCTTTCAGGATTTGATCTCCATGGTGTATGAGTTGTAGATATTTGATGATATCACATACGGATGATAGTGTGGGGTGGTAGGTATCAACTATGATTGTGCAGTCAAAAGAGGGGCTTTGTTTCTGTATTGAAGCAGGTTCTGTAGGGGTACTTGATTTGGCCTGCTCCATGATGCAATCTACTTCTCTTGTGGACTGCCTTTGTTTGGTGAACAAGGGTCTTTTAAGGGTGTTAAGATGTATATCCCGGACTTTCTCCTCCAATGTGTTCTGTGGTACCGAGTGCCTGGCTACAGATAAGAGATTTTTTAGTTATGTTTGGGATAGTTACTGGATATGTGAAGGTATGTGTGATCTCTGGATTTCTTTTATCTAGCCGACTTTAGGGTTTGATTGTTGACACTGACCTGATGTGGGAAATCCATGTTCAGATCTCTTCCTTACGTCAAGCAGAGGGGGAATTAAACCTGACTCTCACAACCCAGACAAGTTCCCTAACCACCAAGCTAACGGTCACAACTGATGTTCTCTTGCTTCTCCTCCCCTGGTAACTTACTTCTCTTGCCACTGACCTTAGCATTTGGTAAATCTAACCTTTACTTTTGTTTCATTTTGGTACAATTCAAAATGGTTTCCACTTTTCAGTTCCCCAAAACTTCTGAAAATTTTCATTTTTGTTTTGACACAAAGCAAACCTTGTCACCCCCTCCCCCCTCCAAAAAAAACCCACCAACTATCAACAATCCAGAAAATCCATTATTTGCCCCGCACTAGTCTGGAATCTCCTTCCTATACTTTTGGCTTCCTTGAAACATGAGTTCTTGTCCACAGTTAGTGCTGGGACCTCTCCATAAAGGGGAGTGAATTCTACAACACAAGGGAAGCACCACTGTTACTTCGCTCATTACAGGAATTTCTAGGTATAATTTTATGGTCTGTATTAGCAGGGGATCAGTCTAGCTGATCATAAAGATCTCTTCTGCTCTTAAAATCTAGGGATTTCTGAGAAGTCAGTGCAGCTTCAGGATACATTAACTCTTTCACAGGTCCCTTCCCCTCCTCCCCAGTTCTTTCCCTTACTGTGCACTCTGGGAAAAAAGGAAAACATTGTTATGAAGGCAGCCAACTCCTTCCTTTCAGTATAGAAATAGAGAGTCTCATGCTCAATGCATCCCATCTGCATACAGATCTAGGAAGCATGACTCACTGAGCCACTGATCCCCCCCAATTTAAAAATATTTCATGTGTCCATGAGGAAATAGTTCTTAAGTTAGACTCTTTGCCTTTGTTTATCATCTAAGCAGGGGTAGATGAGAGTTTTGCGGGGCCCAGGGCAGCACAATTTTGCGCATGCGCCACGGCCACAGCCGACAGGTAGTAGCACGTGCGCGGGGCCTATTGAAGCGTGGGGCCCGGGGCAGCCGCCCTGCTCGCCCTGCCCTATATCCGCCACTGCATCTAAGGACAAAACATTTTGTGCAAATTACAGACCAGACAACAGAAGCAAAGGAAAGATAGAGTTTTAAAGATGCCAGATGCCCCAGCCAATATATGCTAATATAGCTGTGCTGAAATCACTTTACACCAATTGAGGATGTAGTTCCAGATGTTTTCTTGTATTCCTGACAGAACTCATGTAAGACATCTTATCGCTGCAGTGAAATACAACAATTTGGAAACTTTGACACATCTGTAACATGGAGCAGCTAGGAGGTAAAATTGAAAGTTCCCTTTGTTGTGTTTGGACTGAGTTGTTATTTCCTGTGATGAGAAAATGGGTTAGAACCCCCTGTACTGGCTAAACCGTGTTCAGGATTACTCTCCATAGGAGACACTCTACCTTAAGCAAGTTGTTTAAACCCTCTGCCCCAATTTCCTCATAATAATAATAGTTACCTAATGTGGGGAACTCATTATTGGTTAAGGGGTCTGTTTCTACCATCAGTGGCACAGGTTTGTAGGAGAAGTAAATTCTGAATGAAGCTAATTGAGTTACAAAGGTGGAAACCTGCGTGAGAAGAGAATCAGGACTGGTGGTTGCAATGTTCTCTGATGATGATATGTGCTATGCATAAAGCCCAAACAATTGGCCTTTTATGAAGAACTAAGCAGAGGTGGAGTAGGATGGAATTAGGGTTTCCAACTTTCTACACCCACAAAACTATACACCTTTGCCCCCTGTTCCACCCCATGTCACTCACTCTCCCTGCCCTCACTCATTTGCTCATTTTTCACAAGGCTGGTTCAGGGGTTTGTGAGGGTTGTAGCTGGGAGTGCAGGCTCTGGGGTAGGGCTAGAAATGAGGGGTGCAGGGTGCAGGAGAGGGCTCCAGGCTGAGGCAGTAGGTTGGGATGTGACAGGGGGCGAGGGCTGTAGCTGCGGGTTTGAGATCTGGAGTGGGGCCAGGGATGAGTGATTTGATCCCTGGGGCTATGATGCCTATGCAAGAGGTGGGCTCCAGGCTGGAGGATGGAGGGTTTAGAGTATGGGAAGGGACTCCAGGCTGAAGCAGGTGGGTTGGGTGTGGGAGGGAGTACAGGCTCTGAACTGCGGGTGCAGGTTTTGGGGTGAGGCCAGATATGAGGGGATCAGGGTGTGAGAGAGCTTGGGGTGCAGCAGCATGCTCTGTGCTGGCACTGGGAGGTTGGGAGGGAGATCAGGGCAGGGGAGTGGGGCATAGAACAGCACAGGTATGCAAGCGCTAGGTGGTTCTCACCTCAAGTAGCTCCTAGAAGCAGCATCATGTCATTCTACCTCTAGCTCCTGTGCAAAGGCATGGTCAGGCAGCAGCCTCCGCAGCTCCCACTGACTGTGGTTATTAGCCAGTGGGAGCAACAGAGCTGGCACTTGGGGTGGAGCAGCATGTGGCGCCTCCTGGCTGCCCATAGGTGTAGGAGCCAGAGGAGGGATGAGCCACTGCTTCCAGGAGTCACAGAATGTAGGAAACCTGCCTTAGTCTTGTTGTGCCACTAAGTGGACATTTAGCTGCCTGGTCAGCAGGACTGAAAAAACCGCCAAGGTCCCTTTTTGGCTGGGTGTTCCCTTCAGAAACTGGACACCAGGCAGCCCTAGATGGAATACACTTACCCAACTGGTAAACAGGCTATGATGCCTATGTCAGGGCTCTAGATCTCTGGATTCATGTAAGAGTGGATCTTGGTGGCAAATCCCCTAGCCTACCTCCATGTTCCTCCTCTGTGATAGCATACTCTGAGTCAGTGAAATAACTCTCTCCATAGCACAGAGACCCTGTCATTCTTCCTTCTTCTCCAGTGATGGCTGTACCCTTGCCCCTTAGGAAATCCCACAGCATTCAAATGGAAGAGAAAGACTTGTGGTTTAATCTTATTTGGTAAAGTAGTTCTAAACATTGCTTTTGTTGTTGTTGTTTGCTAATGCAAATAGGGGCTTAAGAGGTTCAAATTCTAAAATCATATACTGATTCTTAAGGACATGTAGCTTCATTAATACCTCAAGTTTACCTGTAAGGGGTTTGTCTGTAAAAGTCACAGATAGGGCTATAGCCTCCCAAAGATTTTATTATGAAAATAGACAGACAATCTGTCTAAATCTGAATTGCTTCATCTGACGATTAACCATTTAATTGAAAGAGATATGGCCTACTCCCCCCTTCCACTGAATTAGTTTAGCCCTGCTGTGACTCTATTCAAATTCAGTGGAGTTAGTGCAACTGATAGTGGATTAATTAGCTAATGTGTCTGGTTCTGATAAGCTCCCACTGCAGAAGTAATGTGAAAGAGTAGAAAATTAGGCTCATACTATAGTAGTGGAAAGGGCCATAATTTGGCTTTTCTTTTTCTCTTTTGGAAAGCCCATGCAATTTTCTTCTTTGTAATTTTCTCAAGGAAAAATGTTTTGGCAAAAGTAAAATGAATTATAATCTGAGCTGGGTGAACGTTCCCAAATATTGAATTTTCATCAAACTGAATGTTCATCAGAAAATGTTGGACATTTGACCAGCTGTGCTAACAATACTGCAAACAGTTCAGCATGCCTAAGTTTGGATTCTACAGTGAGAAATTAACATGCACAAATGTGATGGAGGAAGAAAATAGTCATGAAATACAAGACTTGTGGTCAGAATCTCAGCTGCTATAAACTGTCCCTGAAGCCAATGAGGCTATGCCAGTTTATACCCTCTGAGGACCTCTTCAGTTCTCCATTCCCACAAAAAAAAAAAAAATCCATCACTTTCCTTTCCCACTAATGCCAACCCCATTAGGCCCCTCCCTTCACAAAGGTTTGACTAAAAAAATAACCTTTACAGCATTTCCTGATGGACGACAAATAATGGGCTATTTGGACCAAAGTCCTTGTGTGATGTGATATAACCATTTGGAAGCATTAGGGTAAATACTATGGGATAAATTCAGGTAGGATGCTGTTTTAAAGTACCAACCAAAAAAAAGGGAGTGGGTGGGATGAAGTTGGAGAAACTGGTCAGATATAATTTACCAAGAACTTGGCTCTTTTCAATGCCCACGGAGACTACCCTCTTTTCATAGGGTCTCTGTGACAGGAGTTGTAGAAAAGTGTTCTGAAGCAGTCCTAGCAGGTCGGGGCATGATGGCATATTTATGTGCGTATACTCCTCAAGTAGATCATTTTGGAAGCACAAGTAATCTACAGGGCTGAGGACTAAGAATGTGTCTGCTACTAGTCAAGATTTCAATGCAATGTAATGCCAGTATTGTAGGATCCATGCAGTTATGTTTTGGAGAAAGGTTCATGTTGTTTGAGAATTTGGTCCTCTATAAAAATGAGTCTACTCTGGTTGGGCATAAACTGCAAATAAGGGTGATAAAACATCAGCATACTTCAGTTTTATCTTGGTATTGTTTCTGTTCTTTGTGAAAGAGACTACCCTCTGCCGACTATGCTCCTGTTTAGAGTCATTTTGCTTAGCTTTTAACCTCAATACAAACCATGGGTATGTGTAGGACTGGAATGCTGCCAAACCTGTATTTGTTAATTCTTTCTGAGCAACATCAAAAACTTGTTTCTTTTCATGAGGCATCCCCATGGCTTGGTATCAGTGCATACCCTCTTCCACAATGCCCTCCCACTGAGAGTTTTACTTGTGTCACCAGGCCACATTTCAGTGAATGGCATTGAAAAAGCTCTGAATTAAGCACAATACTACCCTGTGTTTGGGGGCCCTCTCAAATGGGGTCTCCAGGACAAAATGCCCTAGTCCCCTCCATAGGACTCTGCAGTTGTGCTGATGTAAATCTGGAGTATTTCCTTAGTTGTCAGTGGAGTTACTCCACATTGCCACAGGAGTGCAGAGTCTAGTCCATAGCACCAATCACATGTATCCCTTTTTCATCAGTGGATCACAAAGGGTTGTACAAGAGATAACAAGTATGGCTTTGCCTATTTCAGGGCTTAAATTCAGGCGTCTCCTATGGGACAGAAGCCTGGAACCTCAGGATTTCACCATAGCAAATCACATGCAGATCTCGTAACTCCCAATCCAGTACCCTAGGCACGGGACCATGCTTCCTCACAGGTGACTTATTTCAGTGAGGTTAGAGAAGGGATTTCATTTTCCCCCACTCTGATTGGTTAAAAACCTTCTCTTCTTACATACAGTTCTAATTCAAGCTGTCTCGTTGTCACCACTCCAAAAAATATTATTGTTTATCACTTACACTGTGTCAGAGATATGCAGGGCACTTTGTGGACAAATAAAATTGACAGATGAAAAAATTACAGATTCAGCTCCATTGAGTCTACTCTACAATATGTCCTACTTGCTTTGAATACTTTTTGCTCTCATTGACAACAGTAGCTTTGAATCAGGCCCTGTGTCACGCTCTTCCACTCCTGACTCCAGAACTTTTTATGCACATTGTCCATCTGATTCGAACAGCCTCCTTCTACCAGCACCTCCCCCCCCCCCAATCTCTCCTGATAATCTATTCTGGTCAGGGTCTTATACCACCATACTGAGTGCCTTCCCATCATGCACTAAGCAATGTGATTAATATCCCTCCTGTGTGGTTTGTTCCCTCTCTCATTCTCTTCCCAGGGAGCATTATATATGCAGTGTGATGTTTTGGTTTTCATTATTTTGTAGCTTTACAGACTGTATTTGTTTATATTAGCGAAGGTAATGTTGAAGTACACCCTGCCCTTGTGATGGCCATGGTTCCTGTGGGAATTTGTTCCATACTCTTAAACCAGCCTTCAAGAAAGCTCTGTCTCTGGCACAGATGACCTTTATCACTTCTTTCCCCCAGCCTTTCACTGCGTAAAGATTATGGCTTTACCTTCCCCCTCCTCTTGCCTCACCCTTCCATTGCTTGCACTGAATCTGTCCAGTTTAGAACAAATGCTTCTGGGGACCCATCTGCAGATTTACGAGCTGGTATAAATCCACGTAGTTCCATTGATTTCAGTTTGGCCTTTGTGCTTTGTAAAGTGCCGTGCTCATCTATGTTGCTACTTAAACAGTAACTATATTGTTCTGTAGCAATATGAGTAGAATGGTACTATGACATGATATACAACTAGGTAGACAAATACTCTTTGGAGCATATTTTGCCATTGTGATTAGTACATTATTGTGTATTTAACATGGGAGGCCATGTGTATATTAGAGCAAACCTATGTTACAATGACTGCCAGAAGGTTTGTATAAAATAAGATCTCTGCTTGCTCGCATACATTCATTGCATTAATGAGTGTACAGAAGGGTCTTTCCATTTGATCTATGCCAACTCCACATCCACTCCTGGAAAAGTCTCATGTGTGAAGATCTCTATCTACAGTGGAAATATCTGTTACCTGCATTCTGTCATGGAATGTGGGCCCCTTCACAACAAGTGTTGCCACTGTCAATGGATGGGAAAGGAGTAAATAACAGGAGCTATGGCTAAAATGCACTTATGCAAAATATGAAAAAAATACCTTAGATTGTTATTAGGGACTTATTCTTCAGGGCATAAACCAAGCTCTGACCAGTGAGTTCTAGGAAGAAACTCTCCAGAGACAGGTTATTCTGTACCCGAAGCATCTTCTCTGGGGACTTGTTCCTCTGACAAATCTGGTGCTGGCCACTGTTGGGAGAATAGATACTGAAACAGATGGACCTTGGTATGATCCAGACAGGCAATTCCTAGGTTTGAATTTGTCAGCATCTTTTGGATTGCGCTACAGTTGTTAATATTATGCACTCTCCTGTTAGAAATATCTCATCCTATATATTTCTCTCTCTTTCTTTCTCTCTTTATTTTTCATTTTTTTTACAAAAACTGAAGAGCCCTCTTTGTGCCTCTCTGGCAATATAAAGAGATGTAAAGCTGCCCTAAGTGGACAGCTGGGTCCCAAGGCTACGTCTACACTGCAATGCTATTTTGGGATACCATAGTATCCCGAAATTGTTATCCCGTGTCTTAAAAGCAAGCCCATTATTTCGGGCTCAGTATTCTGACATCCATGTAAACCTCATTCCACCAGGAGTAAGGGATGTTTCGGAATAGCAGGTTATTTCAAAATTTGGCACTGTGTAGACAATGCCAAAATATGAAATAAGCTATTTTGAAATAAGATCAAAGTAAGATACGCAATTTGCGTAGATCAAATCACGTATCTTATTTCAAACTACAGTGCAGTGTAGAAGTAGCCTAAGTGGTATAAAGCTGGTATAGCAAGTTTTACCTCTCCCTCCTGTTTCTCCACTTCTTCCCTCCCTCAGAGGTCAAGGTTGGGGGTTTGGTACTGGGCGGATGTGATCCCCATCATGGTAATGGCACCTTAGGAGCTCCTAGAAGAGGGAGTCACTTAGAAGAATCCTGAGCTTCCACATTGAGCCCTGGTAGCTTTAGGGAGTGGAAACCTACCTAAGCCACTCCATGGCAGGTTCTACGAGTGCTACTCTAACCTAAAAGACTCTTTACATTGAAAAAATAAATACATAAAATGTATGGGGCCCAACGTCTTCCCTTGAAGTCAGCAGGATTGTTTGGTGTGATCAAGAGAAAGAACCTTTCCTTAATGTTTATATTTACCAAAGGAGGCTATTGGGGTTCCCAAATCTGTTCTGAAGGCCCCACCACCTAAAATATATTAACCCACAAATTGAGAGTGGCTTTTTGGAATTGCAATGGTCTGTTGAGTGATTAAGAATTAAGACAAGGGAAATATTTAAAAAATGCAAAGTAGGAAACCTAATAAAGAACCATTCTGGTCTGTCTGGAAAAACTAGACTCTCAGTCACACCAAAAATGAAAAGAAACTTCTTATTGACTTAACAGAATAGAATGTCTGTTTTGAGGGTAAGATACCGTGGAGAGGGTGGGGCTGCTTTGGACCCAGGAGCAGCAGGAGGTCCAAACGTGGCACCCTCTAGTGACTGTTCCCTAGCAGTATGCTCCTGGCCGGTGCCATTCTTTCATGAGAAAAAACACCTAGTGGTCAGGCAGTTTCCTATAGTTCCAGAAAGACCCAGGGAAGCTGTGACTGATACTCACCTTGGTTAAACAGAAGGACTTGCTTCTGTGGGCCAGGATCTGGCTCAGAGTGGAATGTAGAGGAGAGCTGAGCCACTCCTGATGCATATTACATGCGCTCAGCAGACTGCTATTGTAGGATGGTCTGAAAAGCATCTTGTGTGCAATCTGGTGGGCCTGCTTGCTTCTGTGACTCCATTAGGAGAATAAGGGGGTAAGAGACTGGGTAAGGCTGCAGTAATAGGGCTGAGGCTTCCTCTATGCTATGGAAGTGAGGTTCTTAGCAGGCACTTATGTAAAAGTGATATTCCTGCAAGAATAATTGAATCACCACCTTCCAGCAGTGTGAACAAATTACCCTATGGCCATGTCTACCCTACGAGATGAAGTTGAATCTATTAAAGTCGATTTTTGGTCACCCGATCTTACAAAGTCGAAGGTCCATGTCCTCACTGTGTGCAAGAATTCAACGTAGTTCAAAGTAGCGTGTCCCCATTAGGGAGACTGCCGTCAACTTTGAGAGCATTGCATTGTGGGTAGCTATCCCACAGTGCCTGTGCCACCTTGCATTCTGGGATATGCTTCCGGTGCATGCTGGAACCATGCACGTTGCTCTCTACAAGGTGCCCCTGCATTCACTGTGTTTGCCTGCAATACCCCATCGTACCCCTGCAGTACAAGCAATAAAGAGACTGTTGTTCAGAGATCATGCATTTTTATGTAAAGAAGACAGCATGGACAGAAAAAAAGTCCATGGGGGGGGCCTGAAGGGTGGAATCAGAAATGCAAGGACGGCCTTTTGCCTCCCAAGGTCCTGGAGGCTAAGTGTGAGGCTGCCCTGGAGTTCCCTCCCACCATGTCCTGTGGGTGGAGCCTATTGAACTGGGTGAGAAGGGAAAGTTGTTGTGCACGGGGTGGGGTCATGCTCTTCTCCATGCTCACCCCCAGGCGCTCCGTCACAGCAGTCAGGAACAAAAAGATAGTCTCCTATTGCTTCTAGATATTCTCCTGATGCTTCACTTGCAGTTCCCTGTACACTTTCCTGTCCCGCTGCTCCGCTATTATCCTCTCCTGCTGCTCTGCCCGCATCTCCTCCAGGAATGCATTCCTCCACTCCATGTGCTCCTTGTACATGCCTTCTCTTGTCCATTTTTGCCTGTGAATTTGTGCAAGACGGAAAGCAGCTGGAGCTGGGGGAGTGCACAGTAAGCTGACAACTGTAACAAAAAGTTACAAGGGCACATGTTACAGGAGATATATTGTGGAGCCTAAAACCTAATCTGCTAACATACAGTGAAGGTCTCTCTAAAGACAATGGGGATGAGTTCTGTGCAAAGCCAAAGTTATGCTTTGAAGCAGCCTCTGTACAGCAGGTACACAATAAAGTGCTCAAAGGAACATCTGGATTCATGCAGTTTGGAGACAGGCATGATAAGGGGCCTTCCAGGGCACGATCCTGTGGGCAGGAGAGGGGACAGGCTCTGGTCTTGCTGGCGGGGCAGGGCAGTGGCTCACGCAGCTTCCCTCCTCTGTGTGTACCACACCCTGTTTCCCAGGAGAGTGATACTTTTTCATCTTGCAGGAGCCTGTGGGCAGGAGGGAGGCAGGGAGTGCCAGAGGCTGACGCTATGCTAGCAGCAGAGGCAGTAGCTAATAGCCTTCCCTGCTCCTTCTTCCATATTATCATGCAAGATATCAGTCTTCTCCGAGTCACATCGTGATAGGGTGCAGATCCTGACTGAACGTGGCCTGAAACCTAGGCCTTATGCTGCAATGCTTTGTGCTGCAATGAAGCCAGACCACTTACTGCTGACTTGGAGTGGGAAGGTGTCCTACCATGGAGGACAGAATAAGGCGGGCCTCCTCAGAAACCTTGTGAGAAGGATCAAAGAGTTCCTATGTGAGAGCTTCATGGAGATGTGCAGGGAGGATTTCTGCTCCATCACCAGACATGTTAACAAGCTGATGGAACCATCTTGTTAGTGTGGACTAATTAGTGGATTAGAAAATCGACCTTAAGCCACTAAATTCAATCTAAACTCCTAATGTAGACCAGGCCTCAGTGAGGCACTTTCATCCCAGCATCCTCATCTGTGGCTCAACTAAACAGGTGTCTTTTGCAGAGTGGAGATCCATATGAGGAGTAAACAGAGAGGGGCTCTGAATATATTTATGTTTAAAAAAATATTTTAAAAAATCAGGTGAGGTGATACATGAGGGAAACCTGCCTTTTGCAAATAATAAGTGCAGGTTGCTAAGATGATTAGAACAGCAAAGATGAGACCTATATTGTGCCATCAGTCTTTAAGGCCACGTCTAAACTACACCCCTCTGTCGGCAGTACAGTGTACAGGATCTTTCGAAACGGGGCATTTCTGTCGAAAATGCCCCATCTAAACTGCCGGGTTTTTTTTAAAAGCCCTGTTTTGAAAAAAAGCGGTGGCCGCCATTATGCAAATGAAGCACGGGATATTTAAATCCCGGCTTCATTTGCACTCTCAATACATCTAATTTACATCCCTCTGCCGACAGAGGGCTGTAGTTTAGACGTAGCCTAACAGTGTGCCCTGTTCTGCTAAAATGTGGTAGCCCTGGATAAAGCAATCAGGATTTGTTCTGCTGCTAATAAAACACCTACATTTTAAAAATCACTGTACAAACAATAATTGAATTGCTACAAATAATTATGTGAAATAATACACTACTAATTATTGAGGACATTAGCATCTTTATTAAATGCTAAGGCAAAGGTACAAGCAACATTTCTCTAATGTGACGCCCTACATTATCTGTAAACGTAATTATATTGGTTTCCTGAGTCTGTTTAGAAATATATTTTTTTGTTTTTAGGACTCTGCTGGGTTGCTGGGTTAGTTGCCTGCATTTATAAAGAAGTAGGAGCTCTCTGGGATGGGGCATTAGTTCGAAGTTTTAAACTGAAGCCAGATTAACTTCAGTGAAATTACTCCATGTATAGTACCAAAACAAAAGCAGAATTAGGCCCCTAAACTTCTGTCTCACTTTGCCTGTTCGTAAAATGGCAGTAGTACAATACTTGCCAATCTCACCACGGAGTGGCAATGCTAAATTTAAGTACTTGGGATTGGAATTTGCTAGAAGCAGTAACTGCAGAGTATTATCATAACTACGAAGTAGTCCTTTGAAGAAAGTCCCATATTTTTATTAAATAGTGAGGGCCAGATACAAAGCCCTTTGAAGTAAATGGAAAGAATCCCCTTTCCTTGGTGGGCATTGGATCAGTCTTTCTGACATGCTTTCAGACAAGAGACACATGCTGTCTAATTATAGAGAGGGGTTGTGAGGCATGAGACTAAAGCATGAATACCTTCCACTTGGTGGTGTCCTGATGTATCTATCACCTTGGAGTGTCTAACTGGTATTATGAGATGGCTCATCTAAAGAGAAAAATGGCTTTGCAGAGAAACAGAAAACACTTTGTTTTGTTTTAATACCATATTGGCAGCACTGGCTGTTCTTCCTGAACAGTTCTTCAGCCACTAAAATATTTATAATTCACGTTAGGATCACCATTAAAGTTTAATGATCATCTTTCCTCCTTGCACCAAAATACTGTGTGATGGATGAAGAGATAGCTGGGGGTAAGGATTGGTAATAACAATGATCCCTCATGTTTAGATAGCACTCTTTCACCCAGATGAAACAGGACCCCAGCCAAGTTGTTTTATAGGCTATGAGCCAAATCCATAGTTTGTGTAAGCAAGTGCAACTTCATTGATTTAAGGGCAACTCCGCCCGCTTTCAGCAAGTGTAACTTAAGGCTTATATGTGCATGATCATGTACATGCTGCTGCATACACATAGGCCCTGGTCCTGCAATCAGATCTATATGGGCAGGTCTCTGCCAAGGGCTCCACGTGCAGGCAGGGATCTGCCCATATAGATATGACTGCAGGATCAGATCCCCTTGCCCCTGAAGCCCACGCTTCTAGATCTAAACTTATGATTTTGTATTGATGTAATGCATTTTCAAAGTTAGCATAATGTGCAAAGAACGGAAACTCTCAGCTCATATGTTATGCGTTATGAATCCTAGTTACCTGAATCTGGAATGGTATTTTGATGTTAATTAACTTGACTGGAAGTCTACTTTTTTAAGACTGCTTTAAGAAGACTTTAAAAAACAATATAGCAATACTGTGGTAGGCCTTGAACTGCACAATGAAAAGGCTTTCACAAAATACCAGACAGCTACATACTATACTCTGCATAAACCTCAAATAATATTGGAAAGAAGCAAAACACAATAAACAATAAGCAACTTTAGTCATTTCTTTACATTGCCTAAATTGCTTTGCAATTATTTTATTTGTATTTCAGTAAGAGCTAGAAGTTTCATCAGAGACCAGGTAGGCATTGTACAAACTGAACAGCAGACAGTTAGTACTCTGAAAATCTTATAATCTAACCAGATAAGGGGGAGTGGGGGGGGGGGTGCGGGGGAGAACAGAGGCAAAGAGAAGGTGGAAAACTACCACCTGGAAAATCATATTTTAAAATGTCCTGATCTCGCTAATTATGTGAAATGAGATTTGTTCTCAATTTGGCTTTTTAAGCCTTCCATTTCATAGCCTGTTCCCCTGTACTAATTCCTGGGAAGACCAACCCACATTCAACCCTGTGCCAGTGCAGAACCTGACACACAGGCGTGGGAAGTAGTGGAACAGGGGGTGCTGCAGCTAGGGTTGCCAGATGGTTTAATCAAAAATACTGAACATCCCTCCCCCCTAAAAAAAAAAAAAAGACACTGGGGAAAAAATTCTGTTGAGGGGGAAAAAGGGGGAGACCAAAGTTGTTGAGCAAAAAAAAAAGGACCCCGAGAGTTATTAAGCAAAAAATAATAATAATACAAAAAAATAAACAGCATTAAAACAGCATGGCCCCTTTAAGTGCGTGCAGAGTCAGAATAGGGATAGGAATAGAGGAGGGGCTGAGCACTAAGGCCCAGGGAAGGCATTTCTTCCCCTTGCTTTTTGCCAGCAGCCATCTTGTTGTCTTGATGAGCCAGAAGGCAGCTTCCCTGCGGAACCAGGTAAGCAGGGGGTCTGGAGGCTGGGGGCTGCGCCCAGTTGCTGAGTGTGTGGAGGGTTGCCAGGTGTCCAGTATTTTCGCCTCCTGGCAGGGAAAAAAACCCAGAAAATACCGGACATTTTAGATGTCTGGTATTTTCTGAATTTTTTTACCGGACAGGAGGCGAAAATACCGGACTGTCTGGGTCAATACTGGACACCTGGCAACCCTAGCTGCAGCATCCCCAAGTTTGGACATCCCACCCACACACCCCTGTTGCCCAGGGGCCTGGTTGCCAGGACTACTGCTGCCTGGTGGTTCCTTTGCTGGCCCCAGGTCCTGCTCCGCTGACAACAGGCCCCAGTCAGCTGCCAACTCTGGGGTCCCAGTTGTCTGCCAGCTCTGCACCTGGGAGCGCCACCTCCAGCCCCGCATGCAGGATCCTGCTCTGCTGCTTCAGCCACTGGCCCTGCATATGGGGTCCTGGCCACCAACCCTCGCTCTAGAGGGCAGTAAGAGGCACAGGTAGAGATAAGGGGGGAAGGAGTGCAGATAAGTACCCCTGGTCCAAAAACTCTCCCAATGCCACTGGCCTGACATAGGGACCAAATAAGAAGACAGTGCTCCTCTCCCATCTTACTGACTGCCCTGCACCCAGAAGTCTTCTAGCATTGTACAGCAGGCAGCAAACTTCCCTCTACCCACTCCCATTCCTGCACTGTCCCTTCTACTGATGCTTATGAGGGTGGGGAAGCATAGAGTTAAGTCCTACGCTGGTGGGTCTGTGTGAAGAGAACCCTCTCACGGCCCACTAGAACTTCAGCACAAGCTCGACGTACTGCTGGAGCAATGTACAGGTACTGGAGTGGGAGGGGCACAAAATCTGTTCCTTACTTTGTTTAGGAAAATTCTTTCCTTCTCCCTCCATGCTGTGGCAAGGGAGAGCTCCCATCAAGGCTTGGACAAATAATCAGATTTACAGTTCTGTGATTGAACTGAAAAATCTATATCTATAACTATAGATATAGCTGTATTAGAGATTTGTGCATGTTTGTCTGTGAGTCCATCTGTCTGCAAGTTTGTTCAAGAACTCTTCCCAAATGGTAAGAGCTAGGATCACCAAATGTGGTATGCAGCTTCCTCTTCTCCAAATTTAAAGGAAGGTCAGGGTTTGGGTGTGCCAAGAAAACAGGATGTGCCTGGAATTCAACTGTTTTCCATATCATGGAAAGGGAAGGGGCTAATCGGAGGGACGTGAAAGTGCAGAGTGACCATTGGGGCAGCAAGTGTGGGGGACAGCTATACTGCAGAGTGACCACTAGAGGCAGCCACACAAGGAAGGGAATGGTCAACAGGGGACAGGGCTTGCCACCTTGCCGGTCACCAGCCCAGATAAGTAGCTTCCCTGTCCTGACCCCCCTGCGCTGGACTGGGGGGAGTCCCGCCAGCCCCACTGTCGTGCCCCCTCCTGGGTGCACTGCCAGGACCAAGCAGCACAGCTCCCTCCACTAGGGTTGCCAGGTGTCCGGTATTGAACTGGACAGTTCGGTATTTTTGCCTCCTGTCTGGTAAAAAAAATCAGAAAATACCAGACAACTAAAATGTCTGGTACTTTCTGATTTTTTTCCCGGCCAGGAGGCGAAAATCCCAGGCTGTCCGGCTCAATACGGAGGCAGCCTGGCAACCCTAGTGCTTACCGGGTTCTGCAGGGGAGCTGTCCGGCCCCGCGCAGGGAGGCAAGATGCAGGTGGCTTCTGGCAGCCTGTTAGGGCCAAAAAGCCTCACCATGCGTTTCTTAAAGGGGCCACACTGGTTTTTTTTTTGTTTTGTTTGTTTGTTTTTTTGCTTAACTCTTGGGGTCCTTTTTTTTGGTATTTTTCAGAAACCGTCTGGCAACCCTACCCTCCACAGGAGCCAAAGCCTTCCCCCAGTCGGCCTGCATACCCCTCCTCCACTCCCTATTTAGCCAGGGTGGGGAACACCACCAAGGCCGGCATGCACTGCTCCCCTCCTCTGTCCCCAGACTGGGTCCAGGGAGCACTGGCAGGAGGCCTGCACCCCGACCCCCCACACCTTCCCCAGGGCAGACCTGGGCAATGCCGGTAACTCTTCTAGTAAAATAATAAAAAGGTAGATGACAGGTGATAGATTTCAATCCCTGCTTTGCCTGATTCAGAGCCATAAGAACATATAAGCACGGCCATACTGGATCAGACCGAAGGTCCATCTAGCTCAGTATCCTGTCTGTCAACAGTGGCCCATGCCAGATGTGCCAGAGGGAGTGAACAGAACAGGGAATCATCTAGTGATCCACCCCCTGTCACCCATTCCCAGCTTCTGACAGACAGAGGCTAGGGACATCATTCCTTCCCATCCTGGCTAATAGCCATTGGTGGACCTAACCTCCATGAATGTATCTAGTTTTTTTCTGAACCCTCTTTAAGGATTTCATATCCTCTGGGGTGAAAAACCGCTGTCATGCAAAGCAAGGACTGAAACCTGAGTCTCCCACATCCCAAGCAAATAGTGTAACCACAAACATACTTTGTTGTGAAAATGTTCAAACGGTTATACTTCCATTGCAATGCATTTGAAACCTTGAAAGCTGCTGCAAAACAGAATTTGTGTCTCTTGTTCATCTCTGATTTAAACCAATATGCCCAGAGAATGTGCTCACAGCTAATGAAACGACAAACAACTGCTTGTTAAGGTTACACTCCTTGGATCAAAGGACTTGCAAGTTCTGTGCACAAAACAAATCAAGCCTGTAACAGTAACAAGCTTGAGAGGCGGGGTGCAGAGAACTTCCACTCTTCAAAGGAAAATTATTTCCAGATAATTAATGCTTTGTTAAGAACTGACATGGAACACTCAAAATCAAGAGGTCCTAACAGCTCAAGTTGTAAAATAGTTACTCATTCACACTGCAGTATAAGTAGCTTCTATTCTTCTTTCCCTTGTTAAATATAAACACTAACATATTACACCATATTATTAACATAAACACTTAACTGGCCTGATCACAGTCATGGAAATCAATGCAAGTCCACAGATTTCATTAAACCCTGGATTGGGCCCATACAGATTTGTTCACATATCTCAAAGCATTCTATAAAGAAGGGTATGGTTTTGCCCATTTTACAGGTGGAGGAAACAGAGAGAAAAATGAAGCCCAGGGTCCCACAGCAGGCTCCTGCCAGAGCTGGGAATAAAGCCCATTAAAAAATAGAAAAACAGAACATCCATTCCACTAAAATTGCAGCCACTTTTCCAATTAAATATCCATTAAATGTACCCATGCTGGCAACACTAGACAGTTTAAGACAGGCAGCCTAGAATAATTTATCTCAATGAAACTATAGAAGAAATGTAGGCAAATCAGAATGTATACTTGAGTATGAGTCCTGTTCTTCTATCATTGACTTAGATGAAAGCATGATCAAAATGTACCCAAGCAGGACTCATTCTATCTGTGTCATTATATAGCTGCCATCACCACTATGTCTAAGTGCCTCAGGGCCTTTAATGGATTTTATCCACACCCCAGGGAATAGGGAACTCTGTGAGATGGGGAACTGTGGCAGAAGGCAGATTAGATGATTGAACCAAAGATCACAAAGAAAGTCTGTCGCTCAGCTAGGAATCCACAGCCAGTGCCCTCTCCACTAGGGCTACGTCTAGACTGCATTGCTTTTCTGGGATACTGGTGGTATCCCGGAAAAGCAATGCCACGTCCCGAGGAACGCGTCCGCTTTTTCGAAAAAAATTTCGAAAAAGCGAACGTGCTCTTTTGCCACCTCTGTAAACCTCATTCTATGAGGCATAAGGGATGTGCTGAAAGAGCACTTTTTTCCAAAATTTGGTACTGTGTAGATGCACCACATTTTGGAAAAGCCTCTTTCGAAAGTAAATCGGAAAATTTGCGGTACGCAAATTGCATATCTTTTTCTGATTTAACACTGCAGTCTAGACGTAACTTAGATTGTCCACTTGTTTGATTTCACTTAGGGTATGTCTGTACATCAAATAAAGGTGTAATTGTAGCAGGGGTAGGCATTACCCCTAGCTAGCATCGGTAAAAACAGTAGTGAAGATGCGGTAGCATGGCTATCAGGGTGGGCTAGCAAGGCGAGTAGGTCCCCAAAGCCATCTGTGGACTTGTACCAAGGTCATGGGGGCTGACAGACTTGCCAGGCCGTTGGGTAAGGTGTGCGTGGGGGGGAAGCTCTGCGCGCCAGGAAGGGGTAGGATCTCTGGTGGAAGGGGCAAGGCTGTGTCAGCCAGCCTTCAGAGCTACCCAGAGTGCGTGGCATGCTGCTCCAGTGGCAATTTAAAGAGCCCCGGTCTCCGGCCTCCACTCCTCCTGCAAAGAGCTCAGGGCAACTGTCCTCTTTGCCCCCTTCATCGGCGGGCCTGATCAAGGCTTGTATTTAAATTATTGTATACACATATCCTTGAATGAGTTTTGCTCTGTTAACACTATAGAATTCAGTGGCTATGGTGTAAAATGTAAGCACAAACACATGCAGTAATTTTGCAAATGTAATCTTTTTGTACTTGCAGATAAGGGGCCTTGCTGTTTCTTTCCACACATTGCTTCATCTAGAAGTTTCCAAACTTCTCCACTGAGCAGGAGAAATGCATATATTAACTAAAAAAGAAATCCACATTTAATCCCTTAATAACTATGTCACTCTGTATTCCAAGTTAATAATGGTTTAAAGCTGCCACTCCTCCAGGACAGTAAAAAAAGAGGAAACCCATGTCTTCCTTTGAAACACATGTTCGGTAATGTGGGAACTTTTAAACACACGTAAGATTTATGCTCTGAGAACATAAATGATTTTCTCCCACTTTTCATGAGCTGCTTGATTAGAAAGTAATTACTCTGCTCCCAGGAGGCAAAAATGGCTACAGCTTCAAGGCTTCAAAGTTGGTAGCCTCAGTATCACATCAAAGCAGAGCCAAAGTGGCTCTGAGCAAAACCAGACAAACATGATGACAGTCAGTCGGTCTGGGCATTGGCCAACTGAGACAATATTTATACATCTGCAGGGAACAGATTTTATTGAATGTTTTGAATTGCGGTCATTTGATGAACCAGAACTTGACTTTGTTTGGAAAGAAAAGAACAACCAGATGTTCTGGTGGAAAACTGCAGAGCCAGTTGCGTGCTGACTGTTGCCACCTAGTGCATTCAAACAAAATGATAGCTCTGTTTTGTCAGAAACCAGAACAAAGAAATGTAGAAAAATGAACATGACGGGGAAGGAGTCAAAGTCAGAAAGAGTGAATGGCTTTTCTGACAGATTTTCAGGGCTGATTTCCTATTTAGCAGCATAAACGTGGACAACCAAGAACTTGCAGAATATGGGGGAACACAATAATCTCCCAAAACCTACGTGTATGTATTAGGGTTGCCAAATGGTTTAATCAAAAATACCGAACACCCTCCTCCCCCAAAAAAAAACCACCGGGGAAAAAATTATGTTGAGGAAAAAAAAGGGGGAGAGCAAAGATGTTGAGCAAAAAAAAAAAAAGGACCCTGAGAGTTAAGCAAAAAAAAAAAATACAAAAAATAAAACAGCATGGCCCCTTTAAGAAAAGTCTTTAGGCTTTTTTGCCAGCGGCCATCTTATTTTCTTGATTGGAGCCAGAAGGCAGCTTCCCTGCGGAACCAGGTAAGTGGGAGGGAGGCAAGGGGCGGTTCCGGGGGCCCGAGGTGGGGGGCTGGGCACTGTTGCTGAGCATGTGTAGGGTTGCCAGGTGTCTGGTATTTTCGCTTCCTGCCAGGGAAAAAAATCAGAAAATACTGGACATTTTAGGTGTCCGGTATTTTCTGAATTTTTTTACTAGACAGGAAGCGAAAATACCGGAGTGTCCGGGTCAATACTGGACACCTGGCAACCCTATATGTATTAATGATCCTTCAAATACAGAGTATCTGCCTGGGCACTTCACTAGAGGACACACCACTCCAGCTCTTGAGTACACAAGCTTTGTGCAGTAGGAGATGGTGCCACTTCTGCCTCCCTGCCATGCATTATCCAGCCTTTCTCTTTGCTGCCAATTTCCCCTTCCTTTTTTCCTGCAACCTCAGGCCCACCAAGGTGGGGAGGCAAAGGGGACAATTTCCCTGGGGCCTGGAGATTCAGAAGGGCTCAGGGCACTCCCGCTGCAGCCCTAAGCCCCAGGCTTTTTGAATTGCCACTGGGGCAGCATTCTGCGCGACTTTGAAGGCTTGGTGGGGGGACACCACAGTCTGGGTGGGGCTAAGAGCTGACTGCCCTCAGTCCTGCTCCTTCTGGGGGGTGTGGAGCCAGCCCCCTACACACACATACACCTTGCCCCAGGGTCCTCAGTGGCTGTCAGCTCCACTGTACAGCCCCCAATCACTGCCAGTTTCTGCCTCTTCTCTGCCACCATTCTCTCTAGACATGCCAGACCCCCGTCCTCACTGCTGCCTTCCTCCTGCCTTTCCCAGGCTTTGGTTTGCTGCCAATTGCCCCCTTTCCTCTCCCCTGTTCCTGTCCTACCCAATCCCCTCCTTACTGCCTTGCTCCCTTTCCAGTTGCAGACAATCTCCTGTGATTGTCTCCTTTCATCTCTCTCATGAGACCCCGTCCCCTTTCTCCCCTCCGTCCTGCTGCCGCCATCCCTTCCTTGGTAACCGCCACAGAGATACAGTGGGAGATGGTTCTAGAATATTGTGGATACGATTCTGCTGCCCAGCATTCAGAGTCACTGCCTCTCTCTTAGAAAATTATCATATTTTTGCCTCTTATGTTCTCTCCCTCTCAGGCTATGTCTACACTATGGGGGTTTTCCGGGACACCAGAGGTATCCCGGAAAAATTCCTCCACATATGGAGAACGCATCTGCTCGTCCACTCTTTTTTGGGGAAGAGCAGACACGCTCTTTCAGAAGCCCTGTCTTCCTCCTCCCATGAGGAAAAAGGGCTCTTCCAAAAGAGGAGGCTTTTCCGAAATTTGGCCCAGTGTAGATGGGCCAAATTTCAGAAAAACCTCTTTCGAAAAAACTATTGGAAAAAGGTACACAAATTGCAGAGCACAATTTGTGTACCTTTTTCTGATAGTTCATTGTAGTGTAGACATAGCCTCAGATATGTAGGGGTCCTTGTCTATGTTGTATGAGGGACAGCTCTGGACAGGGCCGTCCCTCGGCATGCGCAGAATACATAGCTGCATAGGGTGAGCACCACAAAATGTGGGGAACCATTGCCCCAAATTTCATGGTTCCCTAGCCAGCTGCGTGCTGTGTTTGCAGCATCAGCCCTGGTGGCGAACCCCATTCCCCAGCAGGTCCCCACACGGGCTATGCCCAGCCACTGCTCACCAGCTCTTTTTCCTTCCAGTAGAAAAGGAAACCGCTGCTTGTCTCCAGCTGGCTGCACAGCCACCCCCTGCTCAATCTCCAGCCCACAGCTCACACCGCTCACTCCCTGGTGCCCACACCTGTTCCCCTAATCAGCCTCCCTTTCCTGCTCCTGCCCACTGTAGCTCTGTGCCTGTCCCCCACAACTCCTGCCCTGGCAGAGTGGGCGCAAGTGCTCGTGTTGAGTAGGACACCAAGAATGGTGAGGACCACCCTAGCTCTGGACTTAGGGAACACTGCACTTGTGAGCAAGTCATTTTCTTTTTGCCCTGGTTCTGCCCTTCTGGTGAAGTATCTCCTAGCCCCCTCTACTGAAATGAATTGCAATCCACATGTAGCTAAAACCACCATGGGGAATAAGAGACTCACATTCTCTTGGTTGCCTTCCCCTATGTTGGATGTCTGATCTAATATTACAGCATGGGCACATCTCTGCTATTTACCGAACAGTAAAGATGGAACTGGACCAAACGTGCCCTTGGTACATGTTAGAGTAGCCACAGGGCTGCTCTAACTTACACTGACTAAAATGCCCTAGGAATTGTAATGCTATCTGGGGAATTTGTGATGTGCATTGTGCTCCAGCTTCTCACCTTCCAGGTCCTGTCCCGCTGCTTCTTGTGCCCTGGCAATGTCGACACCCCTTGGTTGAGGAAATCCTCAGCTGCCCACAGAAGCCTCCTAGCACGGTACATTGGGCAGCAATCTTCCCCCTCCCACTCCTGAACTGTCCCCTCCACTGAGTCTTTTGTGCTGCCTTAAAATATCTGAGGATCAGACCCCAGTAACCCCAATTCCTACTCTATGGTCTAGCCACTAAACTACACTTCCTTCTATACCAGCAAAATCTTGGGGGAGAGTGAAAGGAATCCAAAGAGACCTGGAAGAGGAAACGTTAAAGAAAAGAGTATAGAAATGGAATGTAGCATGTTAGCCTATCAAGCTATGGTGTTCCTGACAACCAGTATCAGTAAATACTTCCGTGCATTTTGAATTGTGCACATCAGGACTCATTCAATACAACTACACCAAGCGATTATCTCCTCTAATACTATTCTCTTTTGCTTCTATTTTCTCCATTTCCAAGCACAGAGCTTTGTTTCTCCACTTTTACTCTTGGAAAGACAGGAGATAATGGTGCTGTTCATTCAAGAATGATAACCACAATAGCAACAGGAGTAACTGGGTATTTGTTTGCCCTTCAGAGATCAAAGGCCAAGACAAAGACAGAAAAGGAGGCAGCAAGTATCCTAAACCCTGAGGGCATGTCTGCACAGCAGTGTTATTAACAAAGTGCGCGTCTACACAGCAAGCCATTATTTCAAAATAATGTGGAGCTGGAGGACTTCTTACTCAACTACTGTAACCTTCATTTCATGAGGAGTAAGGGAAGTCGGAGGAAGAGTGTTCTTTCTTTGACTTCCTGCTGTGTAGCCAGCACCAAAAGCCGAATTAAATTATTTTGACTTCAGCTACGCAATTGATGTAGCTGAAGTTATGTAGCTTAATTTGACTTTTGCTCTGCTGTGTAGATGTTGAGAGATCAAAAGTGTTCCTGGCTATTACTGTGGATGCTGCATTTGCCTTTTGGGAATCTTCATGGGTGCTGGAACTAGGGGTGCGGGAGCTGCTGCAGTGCTCCCTGGCTTGAAGTGGTTTCCCTCATATACAGGGTTTCCAATACAGGGTTTTCAGTTTGGTTCAACAGCTCTCAGCACCCCCACTATACAAATTGTTACAGCACTCCTGGGAATCTCTTTATGTTGCTATACAACAGTGATACTTCATTGTCACCTAATTGGTATTACAGTAGTGCCTAGAGTTCATACTCAGGACTGGGCCCCATTGAGCTAGCTGCTGTACAGACACAGAGAAAGAGAAAACAAACCATCAGGAGATCTCACTGGGCACAAGGATCAACAGCAAGCTAGATTCCCCGAGGCTATTCCATTCACTATTTGTAAAGTCTGATTTCTGCCATAGTGGAAGAAACCCCTCCGATGCTAGAATATGGTGAAAAAAAATCACAATGGATCCCCATTCATCTCTGCTTTACAGAGTGGAATTTGACCTGCTGCTTAGAAAGATGAATGAGAGTTTGAAATGGTGATTAAAAACAGAAACAACAAAAAACAGACCCTGGTCTGATACAATTGTAATGACTATGTTTGCAGTTTGCTTAATTGTATAGTTGTATCCACTGGCTATATAATAAGGGTGCGCAATGAGCAGTATGTATACCCCTCTTCTCTGAGGCAGCAAGTATTGGGGACCCTGCAGGTTGGCTTCCTAGTGGAGGAGAAATCAGTGATATAGTGTCTGGTTATTGTTAGAGAAGAAACAGACGACCCAGGAGCAGATGGGGGAAACAGAACCGCTTTATTGCCTATACACGTTTACCTCGGACATTCAACACAATGGCCGAGTGGCAACAAATTAGTATTAGTCAGACCCTTTGATTGTGTTAGTATGTTAATTCTGTTTTAGTATGTTAATTCACACATCTATCACTACTTTTCCTAAAACCTTATTTATTAATATTAACACACGTAAAATGAATATTAATAAGCAAATAATGAATACAATTATACCCACCCCTAATTACTATTTATATAATTTCTAATTGAATCAACACTTTCCTATACTACAAATAAACAGGTTACAGAGATTACAAGGAATTTGACCCTGATGATGTGTTATGCAGAGCCAATAAGGATAAGCAAGAGATATAACAAAATAGAGCAACTCTATACTTATCTGGTTTCCTAGGCTGCAAGAACAAAGAGAGAGAACATGTTTATACATCAAAAAGGATAATACTGGTTTTGACCGGACCCTTAATCTATCTTCCCAAACTACAAAAAAAAAAAAAAAGGAAAAAGCATGTTTAAAGGCTAATGCTGTGGCTGACTCCTGAACCGCTAATGTAGAGCCATTTCAGACCTATTAATTTTTACATACCCCAACAGTAATATTCTAAGTGTAACTCATTTCATTTCCACAGATACCCAAGTATTGCCACAGCTGTGGTCAAAGAGTCACATTTAGCGGACTCTTAGCCCACACCAATGCCAGATCCCACAGAGGAACTCTGCTTTAAGGATTCACTCTTCTAAACAGAGCCCAAGGCAGGCTATGTCTACACTACAATGAACTGTCGGAAAAAGGTACGCAAATTGCACTCTGCAATTTGCGTACCTTTTTCCGATAGTTTTTTTGGAAGATGCTTTTCCGAAATTTGGCCCGTCTACACTGGGCCAAATTTCGGAAAAGCCTCCTCTTTCGGAAGAGCCCTTTTTCCTCATGGGAGGAAGAAGACAGGGCTTCCGAAAGAGCACATCTGCTCTTCTGCAATAAAAAGTGGAAGAGCAGATGCGTTCCTTGGACACGGTGGAGTTTTTCCGGGATACCTCCAGTATCCCGGAAAAACCCCATAGTGTAGACATAGCCTCAATGAACAAATTCTCCTGCTGCTCACATACATTCCTCTGCCAGGCCCATTGTCTTTATAGAAAGCATTGCATCGCCCCAAAATTAACAGCACCCATAGCTCGAAATAAGCTACGCAATTTAAGATTTGTGTAGCTCAAATTGCGTCGCTTATTTCGAGTGAATTTTGAAATAGCTTATTTCAAAATTTGGCGCTTTGTAGAGAGCACCAAATTTCAAAATAGAGCACTATTCTGAAACGTTCCTTAATCCTCGTGAAACGTTCCTTAATCCTGTTATTTCGAAAGATATTTTGAAATAACGTGCACTGGTCAGGCGCAGAAAACACTATTTCGGGATACCGGAAGTATCCCAAAATAGTGCCACAGTGTAGATGTACCCATATATATCTTTTCAATGTTAAACATTTACTTGCAAATGAAGAACTTGAAAAACTACATATAAGAGTGCCACCTGGTGATGCCAACCATAACAACAGTAATGTAATTCATAATGCCACAGGAGCTCTCCAACCCATGGTCTAAAACTCTCGGCTGGTGGATTCTGACCACCAGAGGAGTCATGAAGGGCAATGAGGGAGGTTGTGAGGTGTTAAAAATGTAACTATAATGTAAAGCAAAGAAAATCTTGTCTGTCTACTCTCCCCACTCCCTTATCTGGTTTCTGTGTGAAGAAAAGGTTGAGAAACACTAGTCTAATCTAAAGGCTTGACATCTCTTAGACGTAGGATGCTCTAACAGCACAGATGTTTTGTGCCAGAATTAAATTCAAGGATTTGTAGGAGGGAAGGTGAAAGTTACAGAACATGAAAAGTATGTCTTGAATTAGGTCTAAGAAGATCTGAGCTTGATTCTCAGCTATGCCATGGACTTCCTCTGTAACCTAGGGAAAGTTAATATCTGTGCCTCAGTTCCCCATTTGTAAAATGTAGAAAATAATGTCTTGTCTTTTCTGACTGTAAGCTCTGGGATTGTTGCTGATTTGGGGTGTGTATAGATCCTAGAACTATAGAGCCTAATCAAGCCAGTACTGGAATGGAAATGTGTACTTACAATGTATGCTGTACATCTTCTCATTTTGTTATAGATACTCCCCCTGTTGCTACACAACATGTTATTTATGTACTTCCCAGACACCGGAGCTGCGCAGAAGGAAAACTCAGTGGAAAATGTGCTTTTTGGAAGAAGGATGGATAGTTTCTGAGACATGGAAAAAGTAGATAGTTCCACGGGACCTTCATACAGCATCCAAAACATAAGCTCAGTTGAATTGTATAAAAATGTCATAAAATCTTTCCCAGTGGTGGTGACGGAACCTGCATATTTAGAAGATTCTGTATTTCTCTAAAATAGAAATTGGCTCAATGAGTAAGCACAGATGCTACCTATAGGAAGCTGTCAAACACGTTTCTAAGAATGAGATGCACATTCACTTAATGTACTGGTCATTCAGGGTACATCTACACAGCAGCGTTATTTCAGAATAACAGACGTTATTTCGGAATAACGGACGTTATTCCGAAATAACTATGCGAGCATCTACACAGCTAGCCTATTATTTTAAAATAATTTTGAAATAAAGGGCAGCTTATTTTGGTGTTTGCAAACCTCGTTCCATGAGGAATAATACTTCTTCCGAAATAGCTGTTTCGGAATAGCAGTAGTGTGAATGCTCCACTGCTGCTATTTTGAACTAGCTCCTCCCGCAGGTCATTCAAAGTAATTACTCCCCAGTGCCTCCTGGGGCTCTAAATTGAGGTAGCATGTCCACATTAGGGGAGCCTGCCTTGGATTAATTTCCAGGCTTCCCTGTAGTGTAGACATGCTATTTCAAAATAATACATTTCGGAGTATTTCTTCCAGAATAGCTTATTCCGAAATAATCGTGCAGTGTAGACATAGCTTTATAATAAAGAGTGCTAGGAGAGTAAGACTTAAGGAAGTGGATTTTCTGTCATTTATGTACGAAGAAGGAATATTTTGTCTGTTTGCAAATGTCTTATTTATTTATTTATTTATTTATTTATTTATTTTGCTCAGGCAGTTGCAAGCTAAAAATAAGACCATCAACAGTTGCATTAGGCAAGATAAAAATTTATGGGTTACAACCCCTCATGCATCAAGGTGCATACCCACTAGCAATTGTTTAGGCATAGGGAAAAATCTCCCTCTATATGCGGGTTAATCTATAATTATTGTCAATGGGATTTCTTGAGCCTTCCTTAGATCTATCTGGTAGTGGCCACTGTTGGTATAGGATGTTAGGCTAAGGAGAACATTTGTGTTACCTACTGTGGCAATTCCTACTGTGTGTGGTTTCTGAGTATCTCATAATGCCTTACAAACAAATGTATGGGATGGACATTTTTTTCTACTTCATGCTCTGTAAAGAATGGCATATATTAGCACTGTTTCACAAATAATAAATAATGGCTCAGCACCAGAGGTGTCAGTAAGCGCGTGTGCCCTGGTGCGCAGCTCTGGCAAGAGCTGGCTGAGCTGCAGCAAAAGGCAACAGGGAGCTATTTAAAGACCTGGCAGGGACCCAGATTGCAATAGGACAGTCCCTGTAAGAAATGTTAACTTACTTTCACTGCTACTCAGCACCCTCAGAGAAGTATTATCTCTGTTTTACAAATGAGGAAACCAAGGCACAGTGGGGCTAAGAGATTTGTTGAAGGTCATACAATGAGCTAGTAGTGGAGCCAGGAATAGAACTTAGATTTTTTGACTCTCCATACCCTACTCTGACTACTGGAAATTGTCCCTCAAAAAATGAAGAGGACTGAGTTCTTATATTGATGGGTAAGGGACTCAGATACCTAAAATATTAATGAGATTTAGGGCAGTAAATTTGCATGTACCTCAGAATAGGTGCCCTAAGACATAAAGAACCTACTCAAAAGAAAAAGAGCCTGAATAAAAATGCAAATACATGTTCAATAACTGTCGATAAAGCCTCGGTGGGAGAACCTTGAGAATTGGCTTAGTTACGCTGATACACAGGCTATTGTTATTGCGTGCTTGAGGAGAACACGCATGAAACGATTACTGTTCTGGCTTTTAAATATAGGGATCACTTATTGAATCAGCTTAAGTATTAACCAATTTTATCCCTGTCTTATTTAATTGGGATCTCAGAAATGCAACATCTCAAGCCTTTCACATCTTGTTACTGAGACCATATATTTCTGTCATGACAGGATGATTGAGCTGTTGCTCAAAGCTTCATTTAGGAAGCTGTGTCAGATGCTTTAAACTACATTTTCAAACTGTTTAACATCATCTATTTACTGTAAAGAATTGATCGTCCCTCGTATCATGCCAGGAATGGTTATCAGACTGATTAGGTATCTAGGACAGGAGTTTAAGGTGTATTGAACTTCCCCTGTTTTCTTGCATTAAATGGAATGAATTAAGCATTTTCTGTGCTTGGCTCGCTGAGTTAATCCTTTGGATGGTCATGATTTTTCTCTCTGAACCGGCTGGGAAAAGCTCTGCTGAGGGCATGTCTGGCAGCTGTGCTGCTTCTCTAGTGCACTAGGACACATCAAACCTGCATGGGGATGCATGGTGGAGTAACATTCATTTGTGAGCAGGCTTCTCTGCCTCCCCAGAATACCTCTAATTCCTTCATTACTGCCCAATCTCTTCCCCCGCCCATCTCTGCCCTCACACTCTTCCTCCCCTTCCCCTCCCATGTTGCCTGAGGAATGGGGCTGGGAGCAGAACAACAGCCGGAGGAGCTGCTGGCAGTTCTGCTCTTTTGCCTGCTGCACCACCCAGTGGGGAAAGGACCAGAATCCCCAGGCCCACCCTCTGTGCTTCCAGAGAGCTGCATCTCCTCCAGCTCCCTACAGCGGCTCGGGGTTCTGCTCCTTTCTCTGCTAGGAGGGGCAGCAGCACATGGGGAAAGGAGGAGAATGCTGGCAGCTCCTCCTGCTGCTGTACCACTGGCAGCTCCCCCTCCCCAGCCTTGTTCTCCTGGGAGGCAGCTCTGTGGAGGAGCTTGCGGGGCTATGCAGTATCTTTCCAGGATGCTGTCCTGGCTATAAAGAGCTTGCTGGTATGGCGTACTAGACCAGACCATCTTACTTCCACAGCTTCCATACCACTTCCTTACCAGCCTGTTCTGACTCACTTTCACCTTTTTCTGCAAAAAGTCAAACAAAAACACCCTACAATCATATTCTGACAAGGCCTAGTATTCATAGTAAACAATAGCGTTTTGCTCATTGGTTTTTACTGCATATATCAGATGAACCAGTTTTTTAAACATGATTTCTATCATTTGCAGTTCCTGTGTGTTCCACCAAACAGAGCCAACTCTTGATCTTTATATTATCAGAATAGACCTTTTCTACGTGATATAGGAGTGATTGCTAGCCTCATTGTGGACCAACCACTAGAGGGGTATTTGATACACACTTTGCTACTATATTAGACAGCTGTTAGCTAGATAGTAGAATGTAGGAGACTGGGAATTTTAAATACATCCCAGGCTCTGGGAAGACAGAATGTTACAGGTTAGAAACAAGATAAAACAAATACAGGCACATGTGCCAAGAGCAACCAATCATGAGAGAGAGCACAAATGGTCAGTTGCAAGAGGTGGTCTCTTGTTAAAGGTTAGCTGCCTTCAAAGCTGGATGGCCGGAGAAAAGTGACTTCTGGCCTAGCATCCAGCTCTGAAGGCAGCACTGCTGCAAGCAGCAAGGAGAAGTAAGGGTGGCAATATCTTACCATCACCCTTACTTTTGTGCTGCAGGATCAGGGCCTCAGAAAATAACGCAGTGCAATGGTCAAAATTGAGAACTGATGTATTTCAGACCTGTTGCTTAACCCAGATCTGTGCAATGCACATCAGTGGATCTGAGAGAAACAAAAAAGAATAACTCAGTTTTACAGGTAGTTATGTGCCCTTTGCAATATGAACCTCTCAGACAAACAAATAGTGAAGAAGAACTGATTGTGGAAATGAGAAATAAAGGTGCAGCAAGAAAATGGTATAGGAGAGGCCTATTTAGGCCTGGTTGTAATCATACTTAGGATGATGCCCAAACATAAAGCACCCTTACTACAATGCTGTCCTTGTACTCATTGAAGTCAATGAGTATTTTTCCTTTGACCTCAGTGAGAGCAGGGTAAAGAACTAAATGAAATAATAAATGTAAACTAATCAATATCAGTATATAATCAGTGCAGTTTTCCACTGCTGGTGCGATGGCACCAAAAAAGCAATGACTAGATTTTATTTTGTAATGAACAGTTGACCCAGAGCATCTCTCTTGGAGAGATTTACTCCAAATGGCATCTTCTCAGTCTCTTGGCTACAAAAGGTTGGCTCAGCCAATCATGAAACAGGGAACCAATTCCATGTGAACTAATACCTTGTGACTCATGCAACTAATCACTACCAACCAACCCAGGTCACAATTTGAAAGGGGAACATAAAAGCTTTCCTGATGATATTAACACAATCACACTACAACGATTATTATCCTAAATTTCACTTAAAATATAAAATCGATCCTCTTTTATGAACTCAAAATCAAGCATAATGAATCTTTTTATAATGTCTATTTCAGCCAGATCCCATTGTATCAATACTAGATTCTTGAAGCCAGATTTTTAAAAGGTATTTAGGTGTCTCATGGGATTTATAATATCATGCAGAGACCAATCACCCACTAAAATGAATGGGAACCAGTAACCTAGATGCTTTTGAAAATGTATTAAGTGCCTAAATACCTTTAAAAATCTGGCCTTTGGAGCCTAATTCTCAGCAGTGCTGGTCAACTACAATTCCAGTTGAAGTCAGCAAAAGCTGTGAGTGCTTACGACTACTGAAGATCAGGCTCTTGATGGACATATCCATCTATTAAAATTAATGTAAGTTAGAGACAAGTATCCAGAGGAAACTCTCTCTTTTTAAAATTCAGCTACAGATCATCCCCTCATTTTCCTGCTTAGCTGGATGTTCCATTAGAAGCTGCAAGGTCTTGCCATAAACTTTAAAGTCAGGCTTACAATTATAAAGCAGAAAATCATTGTCAGAGCAGTGCAACATACTGTACCCTAAAGAATCTGCCAATAGAGAAAACTGCTGCCACTAAAATGTGATGTGAGTATCTCAGTATTGGTTTCTCTAGCTTTAATTCATTGATACTTATGCTTTCTCCTGCCAGCATTCCTAGCTATGAATTCCAACTCATGAGATAATGAGTTGTGGGACTGCCATGGTAGTATTTTTTTGGTGATAAGGGAGAAAACGAGCCTGAGAGAAAAGGGAAAAAAACCATTCTAAGCTCTACATTTTAATTTTTTCCTCCCAATGATCATGGCAAGTAAATACTACTCATAATTACAATGCAGATAGAGCTGGTCAAGCACTGCCTCTCTTATCTAGCACAAGAACAAAGCAAATATGGACTCAAACTGCAAAATCTGATTCTGAATACAAATTTCTAACACCCTAAAATTGGGAGGCTTTCAGGTCACCGGTTTTGATTCAGCCTATTATAAAAAGCGCAGCTGGATCTTAGCCCAGCTGGATCTGTTATTGATACATCTCTGATACATAGAAACATACAATAAGCAGGCTTAGGTTGAGTTCAATGCCTCAGCTAGCAGGTATCATGACTTGGATATAATATTGAGTAAAGCCTGACTACCTGTGGTCACAAAGTCCCAGGAAATTTCGCAAGAGTGTTACTCCTGATGTCTTGGCCAAATTCCCATGTAGGTAACTACATAGAACCTATATTAATTCAACCTGCATCTTCAGTTGCAAACAACACTTTTCCTGCTGTCCTGTTCTAAACCACTGTGCAGTGTTACTGTAAGTTGTTAAATAGTTGTTGTACTCCACCTCCAGAGGTGGGTGAAGTGACAGCTCTGTGTCTTTCATCTTTCTCACAAAGGTATTTTCAGATGTGATAAGGGTTAATAAAGCTCTTTGAAATCCGTAGATGAAAAATGCTATAGAAATGCAAAATATTATTATTCATGATTATTATTTGGATCCTTTCTAGTGCTCTATGTATTTCTATGGTATATTGAATTTGGTCATTAATAATGTCCTTGGCTTTGATTGTGTGTTTGGGAAAAAAACTGAGGAATTTGTATTAAGAAATCTAAAGGAATAGAGGTTGCCCAACACAGAATAAAACCAGTCTACCTCCCCTCTCTCCATTTCTGCTCCAAATAAAATTAATGGGCATTCTGTAATCAGTTCAGCAGCTGTTTTGAATAATTGTCTTTTAAGTTGATTCCCCCTTCCCCTCCCCTGTGCTATTGTGTGATCCCCTGTTTCTTCTGCCACCTTAACAGGTAAGCAGTGATGCTCCTAAGGAGAAAACCTAAAAAACAACAAATAGTCCTGCAGCATTTTAGAGATTAACAAAAAATGTGGTTAAGTGCCTAACATGGGAATGAGATCTGAGCCTGGGCTTGGAGGCAGGGGCAAATGCACTCTGAAAGTGCTCTTTTAGTACTGAGTTTGCTGAGGTGAACCCAAACAGCATTAGTTAGCATCAACAGGAAAGTTCCGTGTCTCTTCTGGAATATAAAACTCTGGCTCTTAGAAGCCTTTGCTCCTGTCAGTACAGCTATTGTTATTCATGGCAACTCTTCTCTTTAGCACATCTTTCATTTTATTAGGTGAACCTATTTTGAGTCATTAAAATTGAGATTTTTGTACTGCTGCATTGACTGTTGTTTTTGTAGCCCAATACACCCTTAGCATATATGACTAGGCAGCTGCTACTGACTGGGGCTTTTGCCTGTGAATTGTGCACACAGCCTGCCTTTGCCTAGATCATCCAATTTTCACCATTATTCCATCCTCCGTGCCCCTTAACCACATTCACTGGTCTGGGTCATCCACATGCTACACTTTGTTATTTAAATTGTTTTAACTTTGGGGCAGGAATTGTCACTTACACTATAGGCCCTCAGTGTTATCAGACTATGTTGCATGTTGCAATTCAATTAATAATAATTTTTAGAATACTCCAGTGAAGGTACAAAACATTACAGCTTGAAACAGTGTGAAGTGTGGGTTTAAGCATTATTGTAGAGAATAATATTTTATTACTCTAAAAATAAATCTAATTTCCATTTTTGCATTTATGTTCTTCCTCCTTTTTATTAACACTAAAACTGAACCAGCCTAAGTTTAGTATTTTGAAATATTTATCAACAAAGACTTTAAAAACTAAGGCCAAGATATTAAAAATAGGTTCCTAAAGTTAGTGTCCTAAGTCCTGAGTTAGTCACATAAATAAGGGGCTGATTTTCAACATGCTGAGCATAGCAGATCTGCCTTAGACCTCTGTTAGAACTGCTGTGTGCTTGACTCTTTTAAAAATTTGGTCACTTATTTAGATGTTTTAAATATGGATTTAGGAGTCTAACTTTAGGATCTTATTTTGAAAAATCTTGGGTCAAGGGCCCGTTTCCTCTGGGAAGCTACTGAAGATCTCATCGCATCAGCAGTGTTTGTTTTAGAGGCCTTGCCTAAAATTTGCCATCTCTCCTCTCTTTTCAGTGTGGTTTGTGCTATCTGGCTGCCACGTTCCCACCCCAGAGCTGGCAGCAATTCACTATTGCTGTACTTACCTGGAACCAGACCATATCCTAATACACCTGCACACCAGAGTAAGGTGCCTATGGCATCCCTTACTCCCCTTGCCACCTGCCTACTCCACAGGAGGGAGAAGCACAGGAAGGAAAGTATCCCATTGTTTCTGTTATGTTCTTTCCCATGTCTGTGCACTGGGATAGGCAGAATGTGGTGGACAATGGGTAGAGACATGCTGGCCAGCCCAGTTGCACTGGGACCATTCAGAGAGCACTTTGTGCCAATTATGGGGCTGAAGTAGAGTAAAAGGGAAACTGGGAATCTGAACCAGGATCCGGTCTCATGCTGTCCCACCAATGGGGCTCATGACAAAGCCACACCTGAGTCCATTGTGTGTGGGACCCTTAACAAGGGAAGCTAAGATATAGCAACTCAGATAACGCTGCCAGTAACTATGTGAGTTGAGTCAGGGAGGTAGTGCTGAGATCCAGCTCAGAGCCTGCGAATGATCCTTAGAATCTCAACAGTCAGTGGGATTCTAAGGAGCTCAGCACCAGGCAGGGCCCTACTTTGATTTTGGAGTTTGGGTTGGGGGACAAATGGGAACCAGATCTGGCCACAATCGCATGCCCACCTTGCACAGGCCTCTCAGGCAATTTCAGCCCTATGTAACAAAATCTCTCATGTGGGACAAGGTTTTAGCAATAGTAAAATGAAGGCATAGATGTGGATTCAGAGATCTGAACCATAACCACCACCCTTGTCGCCAAATCTGAGGAGGTGCAGGCTGGAGGTTTCAGTTTTAATTTATCTCTAGTTGTAACACTACCTTTGGTGCTGAATAATCCCTATGCAGTGCAGCAGCAGGCTCCTCCATGGCAAACAGAGCATCTGGAACAGGGGCAGATGCAGCCCTGTAGTAGATAAAGGGTTAAGGCTATTCACTTTGTCATTGAGGCTGCATGAGTGATCACTTCTCCCCAGTCCCCCTTTACAGATTTAAATGCTGGCTGATGGTGGGAGAGAGGAAAGGTGATACATCTTTAAAAAGGGAGATGAGATCATCTTCCTTTTATAGCAGCTGAGATCATGTGAAAGCAACAAAGCAGTAGTCTGGGTGCCTGTCTCCTTCGGCGTGAAAAGAGCATTCTCTGGGAATATCTACCCAGCTGAAAGGGAGCACGTCTGAATCCAGGCTGTTATCACATTAGATGAACCTGAGATTCTTTTTTCTTGCAAGGAAGTGAGGGTTTGGTGGTGGCTGCATTATTTCTTCCCCTGACACGTAATTCTATCCTCACGGACATTAGAGTGACAATTGGGGCCTCCTTTCTTTCCCCTCAGTGAAGATAACTGAGGAATCATTATTGCACTGTTAATCTCATCTCAGAAGAGGAAAAACCTTTTCAGTTGTCATGGAGCTATTAGTCACTGGGATGCAGCAATGAGGCCTGCCATGTCTGATGGGCACAGTCTGTCAAGTGCATCAATATTTCTTTAAGTGGTGTGTAGTGTGATCGAAAGATTAATTACTGATCCTGAAAAAAACTGCACACATGCACACTCAGATCTGTTTTGTGTTTGTACAGCACCTAGCACAGTGCTCCATGACTTGGGCTCCTTGAGGTTATCACAGTGCAAAACAACAATAGCAACAGACTTGTCACAGGTCAACTAAATGTTTTATCTCCTATACAAATGGAGTATGTTCTATATGAGACAGTGTAGGTTTGATCGTTGTAACTCCATTGCCCTCCATGGAGAACTCCTGATTTACCCTAATGTAAGAAGAAAATCAGGCCCCTAGACTGTAAAGTACTTTACCAATATGGGCAAGCATCCTTAGCTCTATTTAGCAGATGGGGAAATTGAAGGGGAAAGAAGTGAAGTGACTTGACAAACATCACAGATTGACTCAGTGTCAAAGTCAGGCATAGATCAGTTCCCCAGACCTTTTTGCCTTCCACTACAAGGCGAGGATACGTAAGAACATAAGAACGGCCATACTGGGTCAGACCAAAAGTCCATCTAACCCAGTATCCTGTCTTCTGACAGTGGCCAATTCCAGATACCCCAAAGGGAGTGAACAGAAGAGGTAATCATCAAATGATCCCTTTCCAGTCACCCATTTCCAGCCTCTGACAAACAGAGTCTAGGGACACCATTCCTACCCCTCTTGCCTAATAAGTATTGATGGACCTATCCTCAATGAATTTATCTAGTTCTTTTTTGAACCCTGTTAAAGTCCTGGACTACACAACATCCTCTGGCAAGGAGTTCCACAGGTTGATTGTGCGCTGTGTGAAGAAATACTTCCTTTTGTTTGTTTTAAATCTGATATCTATTAATTTAATTTGGCAACTTCTAATTCTATATTATGGGAACAAATAAATAACTTTTCCTTACTCACTTTCTCCATACCTGTCAGGATTTTATATATCTCTATCATATCCCCCCCTTAGTCTCCTCTTTTCTAAGCTGAAACGTTCCAGTCTTTTTAATCACTTTTCTTATGGCACCCATTCCAGAACCCTAATCATCTTTGTTGCCCTTTTCTAAACTTTTTCCAATGTTAATATATCTTTTTTGAAATAAGGCAGCCACATCTATATGCAATATTCAAGATGTGGATGTACCATGGATTTACACAGAGGCAGTAAAATATTTTCTGTCTTAATCTCTATCCCATTTTTAGTGATTCCTAACATTCTGTTTACTTTTTTGACTGCTGCTGCATACTGAGCGGATGTTTTCAGAGAACTATTCACAAAGACTCCAAGATCTCTCTTGAGTGGTTATAGCTAAATTAGTCCCCATCATTTTGTATACATAGTTGGGATTATTTTTTCCAGTGTGCATTACTTTGCATTTATTAACATTAAAATTCATTTGCCATTTTGTTGCCCAATCACCAAGTTTTATGAGATCCTTTTGAAGTTCTTCACAGTCTGCTTTGTTCTTAACTATCTTGAGCAGTTTAGTATCATCTACAGATTTTGCCACCTCACTGTTTACACCTTTCTCCAGATCATTTATAAATAGAGTAAAATTAAGATTTATACATAGAACTGTAAAAGAAAATAAGGTAAAAAGTGATATGGGGAGAGACGAGTACTATTTGTTATAAAAGACTTATCTATCATTTTAATTATGAAGTTCTTGTAGAGCAGAGTGCATTTTTTACATGGAATCTTTTATTTAAAAAATAATAATAAAAGCAGAGTTGAATTGATGGACGCAATTGTGTTGAATCTACCAAATTATATTTGTCAATCATACCTCCCTAAAGACAAACAATCAAAATAAGTTCTAAGAAATTTAAAATATTTCATTTTAATTTTTCAAAATGAAACATTTCAGTTTGTTATTTGAAATGACTTTTTATTTAAAAAATTCGTTCAGTGCTATATATAAAAATAATAAAAACTTCAAAAAGCTCAGTGTAAAGAAAGCTTTATTTCTGGTCACATTAAATGTTTTATTTGACTCAAAATTAATTTTTTTTAAAAAGCTATTTTGTTTTAAAAAAACTTTTGCTTCAGGTTTGAAACAATTTTTCTTTTTTAATTTTTCAGACGTGCTGATGAACCAAGCCCCCTTCCCCAACACACAATTATTTGCATCACTCTCATTCTAGAACTGACTTGTCTCTATGCTGGGATGGAAGATTTTGAAACTAAGGTGCATCTACACTGCACCATTATTTCGAAATAACAATGCAAGCATCTATACAGCCATTCCGTTATTTCGAAATAAATTTGAAATAATGGACAGCTTATTTTGAAATCTGTAAACCTCATTCTATGAGGAATAATGCCTATTGCGAAATAGCTATTTTAAAATAAGACATGTGTAGATGCTTCACTTCTGATATTTTGAAATAGCCCCTCACCAGGGCCATTCTAAGTTATTCCTGACCAGTGTCTGCTGGGGCGTTAAATCGAGATAGCATGTCTCCATTAGGGAAACATGCCTCGGACTAATTTTGAGGCTTCCCTGCAGTGTAGACGTGCTATTTCAAAATAAGCTGTTTCGGAATAATTATTCTGGAATAGCTTATTTTGAAATGGCTGTGCAGTGTAGACATACTCTAAGCAATTGTCCACCATGTATATGGGGTTATTTATGTTGATCATAAATGAGCTCAGTCTGTAACAATTAGAAAATTCATTATGCTTTGAGACCCTGATTCAGCAGAACATTTAAGCATGTGCTAAGGGTTCAGCATGTGCTTAAGTGCTTTGCTAAACAGGGGCCTATGGTCTGAAGAAATTTGTATATACAGCAAATATAGTCATGTGTAAACAGCACGAGATCAGAAGTCAGTGTGTCCAGATGAAGTACTGTTTTACATTTGTAGAGCACTGTCTTTTCTGAAGAATTTTGAAAACACATTACAAACTAGAGGAACCACTTGAATAGTCAGTGGGACTACTTGTGCCAGTAAAAAAGACTGCCGCTAGATATCGAGCACTGCTGAAGTGCAGCCAGCTCTGGAACAGTGGAGAGGGGCATCTAATTGGACAACTCCATGGAGCACAGTGTGTGTGAGGGGGTGCAGTGCAATTACACTATCTGTTATATTAACCCAAAAGCACATCAAAAGTTGAGGCTACTGTGATTTTTCCTGGGGAATAAGAGGCAGAAACAGACTGAGGAAGTTTGTATTTGTAGGATGCGTGAGAATCTTTGCCCTTAATAGGATGTGTAAGATTTGTAGGAATCTTTTTGCACTCCTGCATTAGACCATATTCTGTTCAGATGTACCCAGGCCAGTAAGTGGTGCCTTGTCTCTCTTTAAGTTCCTCCCCACCATTCTACTTCCTGAGCTCTCAACACCATTTAACCATATCAGCAGTTACTGTGCACAGTAAGCCATGGTGCGAATCTACAGTGCACTAGCTTGCCACACAGTGACATCCCATGTGGACACTGCTATAAGACAGGGAATACCCCCGTACTGCAACTTGGTTGACTGCTACTTGAAAGCATAGTCTGCTAAGCTATACTCCTAGACTTTCACTGTGCTAGGCACAGGGCCGGCCCGAGCCATTTTGGCACCCTGGGTCCCAGGCGCACGGCCCGGCCTCCGGGCACACAACGCATGCGTGGGCCTGCCCCCGGGACACGCGGCCCCGCTCTGAAGCGCACGACGCATGCGCGGGCCCGGCCCCAGGGCGCGTGGGTGGACACACGGCGCATGTGCTGCCCAGTCGGCCCGGCCACCACTGATGGCTTGCAGCCCAGGGCCCTGTGGCCGCGGGGGGAAGGGTGCTGCTGGCCGGTGTTGCGGGGGTTAACACGGCCCCCACCCCGGGCAGCCACTGCAGCCCGCCAGGAGCCAGGCGCCCCCCGTAGGTTGGCGCCCTGGGCAGCTGCCTGGCTAGCCCACCCCTTAGACCAGCCCTGGCTAGGCATCATCTATATGGGATGTGACTGTGTGTAGAGCCCTAAATCCATAGATATCCATGGATAGCTGTATATCTGCGGGTATCTGCATACACAGCTGTAGATTTCTGCAGCTCATTTTTGTGGATACAATTTTGAATGTGGATACAAATTTTGTATCTGTGCAGGACTCTGTGTGGCAAGTTGGTAGATTCATTATAGAATCACATCCTAGCTAGCCACATAGTAATTTGTTGTGTAGACATGTCCACAGTCATTGACATAAGAGCTGACGTTGTCATCCATCTCGTTATTTCCAGGATTGCCTCAGTTTTCTTGGGGAGAGCCCAGTGTGCCACAAGGAGTATTTGCAGTGTTCATGAGTCTCCATTACTGGTGAAGTTATCATCAGATCACATTGTGAGAGTGGTAGAAATTTTCTTTCAAAAACTGTTTTTCGATGAAAAGTTTGGTGATGACAAATGATTTTTTTTCTGAAAAGTGTCTGCTTTCTGTGGAAAATTTTGATCAATAAACAAAATGCCTGGAAACAAAAATTTTCAGGTTTTGGGTGAAAACAGGTTTTTTTAATTTGGATATGGCACCTCAAGTCTCTCTTCTCCTCTATGGACTGACCTCCACAGCTATCTGCCATAGTGTACTGTGGCCAGGGAACTCCTATGATTTGCCACTTCCCCCAACCAGAAGTCTATCATGGGAAATGTATTCCAGCCAGAGACAGCCTGGCCTATAGGGGATTATGGGAGCATTGAGGCGCACAGACTTTGTAGCAGACCCAGGGTTTGCAACCAGGAGTAAGGGCAATGGGTTTTTGGTGGAGAGCAAGCCTGCCATTCACTCCTCCTGCAGCAACATCTTCTTAATGACCTCAACTTCCCACTTGAAGCATTGCAACCTAGTGCACAGGGTCGCAGTGCCATTCAAGTTTTGGTCTCAGTAATCATTTACTATTATCCCTTTGTGTGAGTGGTGTTACAACATGATACTTGGGATCATAGTGCTACACGACTATGGTACCATGTTACAGGATCTTGAGTGGGAAACTGGGTGAAGGCAGAGCATGCTTGCTCTCCAACCCTGTATGAAAATTTGTGTTATACACCTGTGTGTCAGTTCACATGCTTGAAAAGGCACCAAACAGATGCTTAAAGATTTCTATTAGTTCTGCCACTATCCAACTGAAAATCCCATGAGGCACTGTGATGGCATTTCCAAACTGAAATATTTTGACTTTTGGCTGAAATCTTCTCGGGGGGGGTTTCATCAAAAAGTCAAAATTTCCTACCAAAAAACTACCCCATTTCTGATCTGTGATATCACACTGTGACGTACTGCTTGTTTGATATGATGAGGTGATATTTTGATAGACAATCTTCAAGAGATATGTTCTAAAACAATTTGGCCAAATTGCATTAAAATCTCATCATATTGCAATGCCACCATGTAGGTTAATATGATGATGGCCAGTTTTATCCCAGTGGACAAATCCATCAAGTGGCCATGTCTGGAACAACTTGATCAGCTCTCCATCTCTTCACAAATGTAGTTTGAAAACATATCTGCTGCCCCGCCAACTGCTATTAATTTTAATTTGTGCTTTGTCACTTGTACAAATATATTTAGCTCTGTAGTATATCGAGATACACTCTTCCATGAAAGGTGCTGTGCAAAATAAAGGACAAATTCTGTTTGCCTTACTCATTTGTGCAAGTAATCTCATTAAAGTCAACATGACTACTCTTGTGAATAAGGTGAGCAGGATTTGGTCCTGCAACTATATTGTACTGAAGCATGGATAATCTTACTTGCTGTTCTATCTGTCACAATAAGTTTTGCACTAAATAAAATTGTAAATACTTAAATTTTATTTCTTTATTCGTTCACTTTAAATCTGAGAAACTTTTCTCATTTTATTTTCAACCAATAAGTATATGAAAAAGATCAATATGTAATTTAGCAATTCACAAAGGCCAAAACCTAAAATATTTCTATAAAGTTATGCTGCTATTGTGCCTCAGGGGAGAGGTAGTTTGGTTGCTTTGTGTCCTCATTTCCTATATGGGATGGGCTTCTCAGCTGGATTTAATTTCCTATCATGCAATATGGCCATTCTGTGGGATATGTTAGCACATACCTAACTAGAAGCATGGGAATAGTCCCACTGATTTCAGTGGAAATGCTCATATTCTTTACGTCAGGCATGAGCTTAACTACATTGCTGAACAGGGGCCTAAAATTAGAAAAACTAAGAAGAGAATACATATTAAAGGAAGAAACTAGGAAAAATTGCTTGAAAAGAAACTCAGTTTTTCTTCTCAAAGAATCCTCTTCCACAGGTATCTCCATTGCTGTGAGTAGTTAGGTCCAAGCCTTGCTTTCAGACTTACCAGTCAGCCAAGTAGAGTTATTCTGATGAGTAATGGGCCTAGGCTAGTTCCTCAGTGCTGTTGAATCAGCGCAGCATCATTGACTTCAGTGGAGTTACACCAGCTTTCAGAATCTGAGGAGCTGGCCTTCAGGCATTTCATTGGCTCAGTCTGCAGTCACTCAGCATCCTACTAGGGATGGAGTGCCTTGGGAAGCTTGTTGCAATAGACTCCATGTTTCCCGGTAGTTTGAATTTCCCTTCTAAATTGATTTTTTATTTCTAATTTTCCTCTGAACTCTTAGCTTCTGTAACTACAAATACAAAGAATGATAAGACTATAACATAATGGGTTTTCCCTTCCTCCCTGGCTACATTGCAGATGGGAGCTGGTTGGGACACAGATTGAGAGAATGCGAATTGAAACTAAATATTCTTGAGATGGCTCATGCGTCCTGTTGCTGGCTTTAGAGAAGGCGCTGCTCTGCTAGTGCTCCAAATTTGTTGGATGTTAAGATCATGTATGTGGTCTTCCCTCATTCCTTCAGATATGTGGTGATTTTATAATACTGTAGTCTGACTGCTGCCATTCCTAGTGGTTGTGTTTTTCTCCTCTCAGTAGATATCTGTAATTCGTATTTATGTCATATTTCCTTCCTTTTACCCTTTATTTTCATGGTCTACAAGCTCTTCAAGGCTATGACCTGTGACCATCTCTTACTTTGAGATGTACAGTTCCTAGCCCAATGAGAACCTGATCTCACGAGACCTCTAGGTGCTACGTAAAACTATTACTAATAATGAGATTTATGCATACTTTGAACAGCAAATTGAAGATTACAGGGTTTTTAAAAATTAAAGTCCTGATTAATACAGTCCCCCAGAGCATTACAATTTGTAATAATATATTTTTGGTTTGGTTTAATTTTAACAAGATCAAACTGCCCTTGCTAATTTTTTCTACTCTGCTGAGCAAACAAAGCAACAAAATCCCTTCATTTTGCTTCCAAGCTCTAAGTTGTAATTGTTTTTCTACTTGAAGCAAATTTTTATAGCTGAGTTTTAAACAGCAGGATAGTAAGATTTTATAATGGAAGTTTTCACACAATGCTATCTGCAATGGCACAAGCAGACCTCTGTAATAAGAAGACATGCCATCAGACCAGTTCATTAAAAGAAACTCTAGCAGTTATCAATGACATTTGTTAAAAGAAAGCATTTTCCCCAGCTAATATCCACCAACCTGTCCATGAACTTACAGTGCAGCACTCACTAATTACCTGCCAAGTCTTTGTATTCACTTGAAAGAGACTTGGCAAGTGGACCCAACATCTGAAATCCACATTGTGCAGGGACCCGATGCATGTATTTAGAAACATAAGCTCTTCCAGACGGGAAACTATTTTTCTCCCTTAAATTTCCACAATGAGCTAGCAAGATATAGTTTTGCATTGTGAATCTGACACTGATAAAATTTCAGGGAGTTCTCTGAATAGGTAGGACTAGACAAAAGAGTGAGCATGGGCTGTGAAAGCTTAGAATCATGGAACATTAGAACTGTAAGGGACCTTGAGAGGTCATCGAGTCCAGTCCCCTGCCCTCATGGCAGGACCCAGCACTGTCTAGACCAGTGGTCTCCAACCTTTTTAAGCACAGTATCACTTTTTGAATTTAAGTGCAATCTAGGATCTACCTCAGACCCAAATACCCTTACCCCACCTCCTTCATGCCCCTTTTCTGATGCCCTGCCCCTGCTCACTCCATCCTCCCTCACTTTCACCAGGCTGGGGCAGTGGGTTGGGACACAGGCTCTGGTCTTGGGCTAAAAGATTTAGAGTGTGAGAGGGGCTCTGAGCTGAGCCTGGGGCAGGGGATTGGGGTACAGGAGGGGGTTCAGGATACAGGCCCTGTAAGGGTATGTCTACACTAGCTCGTTAATTCGAGCTAGGTAGGCAAATCAGGCAACCGGAGTTGCAAATGAAGCCCGGGATTTAAATATCCCGGGCTTTATTTGCATGTTCCCGTCGACCGCCATTTTTAAATCCCCTTAGTTGAGCAGACTGCCGCCTTCTGGCGGCAGTTTAAAGTTAATCTAACTAAGTCCTTAGTTCGGATTAACTGTTACTCCTCGTGGAATGAGGTGTAACAATTAATCCAAACAAAGGACTTAGTTCGGATTAACTTTAAACTGCCGCGTGTAGCGCGGGCAGTTCATTCGAACTAAGGGAATTTAAAAATGGCAGCCGACGAACATGTAAATAAAGCCCGGGATATTTAAATCCCGGGCTTCATTTGCAACTCCGGTTGCCTGATTTGCCTACCTAGCTCGAATTAACGAGCTAGTGTAGACATACCCTTAGACCTTTTGTCCAGGATAAGTGAAAAATAAACCACTCAAATATAACCAACATTTCTGTCTTTTAAACAGATCTGAGAACACTTTTTTTTGGCTCATGTAAAATATTGGGATAAGAAAGGAGAATATCATTTTGTTCATGGGGGGAAACACTCAAAGCATACCTGAATCTCTCCTCTCATCTGAATCCTCTGAGGATTTAGATCTCTCCTTTTTCCACGAGCCTGTGTGTGGCAAAGGCAAGGCACAACACCAGCTTCCTTCAGTACCAGTAATATGTGGAGACAGAGCTTCCAAGTTTAAATCCAGATCTAAACTATCCTGAAATTCAGGAGAGTTCAGATCTGGAGGGTTTATTTTGGCCAATCATTGCTAACAGGCTAATCCTCACCTACAGACAACTCTCTAACCTGAAGTAAATTCTTTCCAGCAACCACACATCACACCTGAGTGTGTGTCTCCACTACAGCGCTATTTCGAATTAACTTATTTCGAATTAGTTAATTCAAAATAAGCTAATTCGAAATAACGCATCTAGACACAAAAACTAATTCGAAATAGCGTTTTGCTATTTCGAAATAGCGCATCCACACTGATTGGACGCTGGATCGCATTTAAGGGCAGCTGAAACCGGTTCCAGCAGGGCATCAGGTCAGTAGTTGCTTTGTGTGGCTGCTGTTTGAGGCTATCTGAGGCTCATGCTTAAAGGGAACCCCCTGGACAGCTGGTTCTCAGCTTCCCTGCTTGCTTGCCTACCTTGCCAAGGGACAGCAAAGCGTTTTCCTCTCCGCCTGCTTCGGTCGCTCTCGTTTGGGACACCGCAGCACTCGGCACCATGGAGCCAGAGCCGCCCCTGGGCACTCTGGTGCTTATGCTGAACGTCTTGCTGCAAGCCTGGCAGCAATTGCTGGAGGCTGCCTGGCACCTTCTGCTGCAGGCCAGCCCCCTGGCCCTCCCCCTGCCCCCCCTGGGGCCCCTGGAGGAGCGGTGCCCAGATGCCAGCGTGCCCCACCGCATCTGGCGTCTGGACACCAGCAGCGACTGGTGGGACCACATCGTCCTGGAGTGCTGGGGAGACAAATAGTGGACCCAGAACTTCGAGATGAAGAAGGACACCTTCCTGGAGCTCTGCGAGTGGCTCGCCCCTGCTCTGCAGCGACGGGACACACGCATGAGGCCCGCCATTCCCCTCCACAAGCGGGTGGCCATCGCCCTCTGGAAGCTCTCCACGCTGGATAGCTATCGATCCGTGGGGGAACCAGTTCAGCGTGGGGAGATCCACTGTCGGAGCGGTGCTCATGCAGGTACGGCACTCACCGGCCACTGGGCCAGGAGGGGGGGCTGCAAGGAGGACATGGGCTGCCCCAGGGAAAACGGGGGGGGAGGTGGTGTAAGTGCCCTTCCCGGGAGGGTTCGGTCTGTCCCGGCCGTGCTATAGACCGCCCGCGGCAGCCAGGATTGCAGCGGGAGTTGCTCCTGGGAGTGGGGCACGGGGCAGTGGCGGGGGAACAAACACTCCCGGCCACCCAGGCACCCCAGTGACCCTCGGTTTTGTGTGTCTCTGCAGGTGGTGAAGGCCATCAACAGGGTGCTGCTCCGCAGAGTCGTCCACCTCACCGACCTGGACACAGTCATCCAGGGGTTCGGCGCCCTGGGCTTCCCCAACTGTGGGGGGGCAATCGATGGGACGCACATCCCCATCCGTGCCCCGGACCACCAGGCCTCCCTCTTCATCAACAGGAAGGGGTACTTTTCCGTGATCCTGCAGGCCGTGTCTGACCACCGGGGCCAGTTCACGGACATCAGTGTGGGCTGGTCCGGCAAAGCACACAACGCACGGGTGTACTGCAACTCCTCCGTGTGCCAGAGGCTGCACGCCGGGACTTTCTTCCCCGACTGCCACATCAGGGTCGAGGACGTGGACATGCCAGTGTGCCTGGTGGGGGATGCGGCCTACTCCCTACAGCCCTGGCTGATGAAGCCCTACACGGGACACCTCAGCCCCTCCCGGCAGGCCTTCAATGCCAGGCTCAGCAGGGCCGGCATCGTGGTCGAGGGGGCCTTCGGCCGACTGAAAGCACGGTTTAGGTGCCTCCTCACCTGCCTTGACCTCTCCCAGCACAATATTCCGCACGTGGTGGCAGCGTGCTGTGTGCTCCACAATTTATGCAAGAGAAAGGGGGAGGCTTTCCTGCCAGCCTGCATGGCAGAGGCTGACCGCCTGGCTAGCCAGTACGCACAGCCCTGCACGGCTGCCAGCCGGGAAGCCCTTCAGGGGGCTGTCCACATCTGGGAAGCCCTGCGGGAGAGCTTCCAGGTGGGCGAGGACTCAAGTCCCCCTGGCGTGCCCCACTGGGGCCTTGTGCCTTACATTCCACCCCCACCTCCTTCCCCTTTCCCCTCCCTAACACCCCTTCCTGATATACAATAAAAACACCTGTGTTGCCACAAAAAAATCTCTTTATTTAACATAACTGGGGTGGGGGAAGGGGGAAGGAGGGTGGGAGAGGGGAGGGAAAACCTGGGAGGAGGGAGCTGGAAGGGGGAGGCGAGGGGAGGAAGGGGGAAGGGAAGCTCAGGGTTGAGGGTCTTGCTGGCCCTCCCATCTCGCAGCACTGCGGGTGCGGGGGCCTCGGCGTTCCCAGCGGAGAGTGGGTATGGAGGGTGGGGCAGGAGGGACGCCGGGGGGGAGAAACGGGAGGGGGAGCAGGGGTGGGAGGAGGAGCGATAGCTGGGGCGGCCGCAGGGTCTGGAGCAGCAGGAGGCAGCAATCGGTCCGCCAGGGCCTGCAGGTGCTTGCAGAGGGCACGGCCCTGCTCCCACAGCTCCCGCAAGCTCTCCCGCCACAGCTGCAGGTCCTCTTGCACCCACTCTTTTAGACTTCTTTAGTACGGGCACTATAATTGACGGGATTTAAAATAGAAAAAAAATTCTCCCCCTCTCCCTTCTTTTTCTGCTTTAAATTTGGGGTTTCTGCCCCTTTTGCTTCACTCATCTGAAGAAGTGGGTTGTGCTCACGAAAGCTCATGATACTATATATATTTTTGTTATTCTCTAAGGCTACATCTAGACAGCGGGACTATTTCGGGATACCAGAAGTATCCCGAAATAGCAATTCCGCGTCTTTAAATGCATCTGTTATTTCAAAATAAATTTTGAAATAATGGGCGCACTATTCCGGTATCTCTGTAACCCTCGTTCCACAAGGGTTAAGGGACTTGTCAGAATTGTACTTTATTTCTAAATTACCTTGAAATAAGCTACCCAATTTGCATACCCTAAGGTGCATTAATCTTGTGAAAACAAACACTGCAGCTATGGGGGGGAAAAACTAGATGAAGGGATGACAAAGCCTCTGCAGGCGATTTACAGAATAGGATCACATCTTCTAGCCCAGGGCTGTGTCTAGACTGGCAAGTTTTTCCACAAAAGCAGCTGCTTTTGTGGAAAAACTTGCCAGCTGTCTACACTGGCTGCTTGAATTTGCGCAAGAGCACTGACTTTGTAATGTACAAAATCAGTGCTTCTTGCGCAAATACAATGACGCTCCCGTTCGGGCAAAGCCCTCTTGCGCAAATATATTTGCGCAAGAGGCCAGTGTAGCTAAAAAGTGTTTTCTTGCAAAAGCCCCGATGGATAAAACGGCGATTGGGGCTTTCTTGTGCAAAACCGCGTCTAGATTGGCATGGACGCTTTTCCGCAAAAAGTGCTTTTCCGCAAAAGTGTCCGTGCCAATCTAGACGCTCTTTTCTGCAAATGCTTTTAACGGAAAAATTTTTCCGTTAAAAGCATTTGTGGAAAATCATGCCAGTCTAGACGTAGCCTAGCAGTCTCCAGTCCTTCCTATATTGGAGTTTGAACACAGTCCTAAAGATAAGGGTACTGCATATTGCATGTGTTTGGAGTTGAGCACAGTCTCTCTATATAAAGGCCCAGAGTTCACCACTTATAACTGTCAGAGGCTGTGATGGACTGGGCCGGGTCTGGGCACCACTGAGGGCGTGAACTCAGGGCGAGTTGCTCAAAACCAGGGCTACTTATAGCCCTCAACTGGAGACCTTTCCCAAACAGGCCACAAACCAGTCACACAGAGCATTTCAGCTGCCAGTCTGGCCAGTAGGAAGCCTCCCGAGCAAAATCCCTCAGACACTCCAGCTTTCCCTGTGCCACAATCAGCCCCAGACCTTACACATAGGTGAGAGGTTATAAAACCCGATTTCATCAACTCCAAACAGATCCTCCCAGTCCCAAAGAACCAGCCACAGTCCCAGGTCAATTTATACTTTAGATCTTACCCACAAGAGCACACTGGGCCAATCCTTTAGAATCTAAAATCTAAAGTTTTATTAATAAAAGAAAGAAAACATTGAGAGTAAGATTGTTAAGGAGAATACATTACATACATCGATCACCAAGGTCTTGATGCAGGCTCTTAGCAGAGATGTTACAAACTGCTAGCTTAAAAGTCTCTGGTGTACATCCTGTATTAGGACAGGTCAGCAATCCTTCTCGGTTCTCTGGAATCAGGAGCAAGACTGAAGACAAGATGGAGATGGCCTCATGGCACTTTTATATTCTTGGCGTCTCCCAAACTGGAGCTGGTCACATGATCAAGTGACGTATCTCTGTTTCACATGCAAGTAGCCATTATGCACTGGCTGGTCTGCAGGCTTCCAGACACATTTCTGAGGTATATATTGGTTACTGTGAGAGCCATTGTCCATGGAACAGTGCTAGTTAGCATAGCCGTTCACTGAACAATCCTTCCTCACAATAGGCAGTCCAGGCCTATTGCTCCCTCCCAGACAGAGAACATTTACAGTATAAGAAAATAGCCCATATTCATAACCACACATACAAAAATCATACAAGTCCATGAGTAGCATATATAGAACCAGTAGAACATAAGCTTCCATTTGACACTTCACGTGGCCCCCTTTGTACAGAATTTGGGGTAAACACCCCCGTGTGGGTGCAACAGTGATGTGTCTGCTAATTTTAAAATCCAATAATGTGACAGAGGCCCAATCCCAAGTCATCTCTCTGGGCATATTATGGCCCAAAGAATCTCAAAAGCTGTGTGTGCTGCATTTGAGAGGTGAAGGAGAAAGGTAAAGCATTAGTGACACCACACATGCGTGTGGACTCTGACCCCAATGTGTTCTGCAGAGCAGATTGCAACCACTATCTATGTAACTTTCACGGTGGAAAGTGAAGTGAGGTGCATGCTGATTGCACACAATACTATGAGAGCCATGTTCTGCCTCTGCAGCCAACTAAAGCTCTGCTATGGTTCAATCAGAACACCAAATTCTAGGTATTCAAGCACAGTTAGCAAATCTGCCCTATCCTGGGAGACTGTCTTGGTTACAACAATGTTGCAGCCCACTGAGATGAAGGAAGGCCATTCACATGACCCACTCTCTAGCCTGGGTTGCCCTCATTGGAATAGAAAGTCCAAAGCTGAGATTGCAGAAAAGAGAGCAATGAGAAGAGAGGCTTGAGAGAAACCTGGGAGGAGGAGTAAAGGAGACCAGAGATGATGTCACTTATTTAAGAAACTCCTCCATAGACTCTATCTCAGAATAGCAGGAGACAGAGAGAGTGGTAAATGAATAAGCCAGCTATGAATATCACTTACCACCAACTTTATGATTTAAAATAACGATTTTAGAGCAGACACTTATATGTTTCTGGTGATCCTGAATGCAGAGAATAGAGTCAGGTTCCAAAGTCCTCAAGCTGGCAAATCTTCTACTGCCTTCACCGGGAGGTTTGACTGAGTAAGGAGTAGTGGATCATGCTCTTGCTTAGGGTTAGAGTGTTCTAGAATATGGCCGCTCAGCAGCATCCAAGCTGTGCAAATACCATGGTGATGGGGAACACTTAGGAACAAATTTTATCTAAGTTCTCATCAGGAAGGGGGAAAACTCTAGCTTCATTTTAATGCCGTGCCACCTGCGCCTAAGTATGCACTTATGGGTCCCTTCAGCTGTGCTGTCTTTGAGGAGTGCAGCTAGCTTGCTAGGAAATAGGTGATGAGGTGACTTTTGTGATAGCAAGGTCTGTGGTAATAACTGGGCCTACAAATGTCCCCTAACGCTGAGCTCAGCTGTGAGAAAGTGCATAGAATCATAGAATCATAGAACCATACAGCTGGAAGAGACCTTAGAAGGCCATCAAGTCCAGCCTCCTGGCCTAGGCAGGACCAATCCCAACTAAATCAACCCAGCCAGGGCTTTGTCAAGCTGAGACTTAAACACCTCTAGGGATGGAGACTCCACTACTTCCCTAGGTAACCCATTCCAGTGCTTCACCACCCTCCTAGTGAAATAGTTTTTCCTAATATCCAACCTGGACCTCTCCCACCGCAACTTGAGACCATTGTTCCTTGTTCTGCCATCTGTCACTACTGTGAACAACCTTTCTCCAGCCTCAGTGGAACCTCCCTTCAGGAAGTTGAAGGCTGCTATCAAATACCCCCTCACTCTTCTCTTCTGCAGACTAAACAGACCCAACTCCCTCAGCCTCTCCTCGTAGGTCATATGCTCCAGCCCCCTAATCATTTTGGTTGCCCTCTGATGGACCCTCTCCAATGCATCCACACCCTTTCTGTAATTGGGGGCCCAGAACTGGACACAATACTCCAGATGTGGCCTCATCAGAGCCGAGTAAAGAGGAATAATCACATCTCTGGATCGACTGGCAGTGCTCCTCTTAATGCAACCTAATATGCCATTAGCCAGTGTGCTACAAGGGCACACTGTTGACTCATGTCCAGCTTCTCATCCACTGTAATCCCCAGGTCCTTTTTTACAGAACTGCTACTTAGCCAGTCGGTCTCCAGCCTGTAACAGTGCTTGGGATTCTTCCGTCCCAAGTGCAGGACTCTGTACTTGTCCTTGTTGAAACCCATCTGATTTCTTTTGGCCCAGTCCTCTAATCTGTCTAGGTCACTCTGGACCCTATCCCTGCCCTCCAGCGTATCTACCTCTCCCCTTAGCTTAGTGTCATCTGCAAACTTGTTGAGGGTGCAATTCATCCCCTCATCCAGGTCATTAATAAAGATGTTGAACAAAATCGGTCCTAGAACCGATCCTTGGGGCACTCCGCTAGAAACCGACCGCCAATCTGACATCGAGCTGTTGATCACTACCCATTGGGCCCAACATTCTAGCCTGCTTTCTATCCATCTTACAGACCATTTATCCAATCCATACTCCCTTAACTTGCTGGCAAGAATATTGTGGGAGACCATATCAAAAGCCTTGCTAAAGTCAAGGTATATCACATCCACTGACTTCCCCATATCCACAGAGCCAGTTACCTCATCATAGAAGCTAATCAGATTGGTCAGGCACGACTTGCCCTTCATGAATCCATGCTGACTATTCTTGATCACCTTCCCCTCTTCCAAGTGCTTCAAAATGGATTCCTTGAGGATCCCCTCCGTGATTTTTCCAGGGACTGAGGTAAGACTGACTGGCCTATCATTCCCTGGATTGTCCTTCTTCCCTTTCTTAAAGATGGGCACTACATTTGCCTTTTTTCAATCATCTGGGCTCTCTCCAGATCGCCACGACTTTTCAAAGATAATGGCCAAAGGCTCCTCAATGACATTTGCCAACTCCCTCAGTACCCTCAGATGTATTAAGTCCGGACCCATGGATTTATGTACATTTAGCTTTTCTAAATAGTTCCTAACCTGTTCTTTCCCCACCAAGGGCTGTCCACCTTTGTCCCATATTGCGTCACTTAGCGCATTAGTCTGGGAGCTGACGTTGTCCGTGAAGACAGAGGCAAAGAAAGCATTAAGTATTTCAGCTTTCCCCACATCATCTGTCACTAGGTTACTGCCCTCATTCAGTAGGGGCCCCACACCCTCTCTGATCACCTTCTTCTTCCTAACATGCCTGTAGAAACCTTTCTTGTTATCCTTCACAGCCCTTGCGAGTTGCTATTCCATTTGCACTTTCACCTTCCTGATAACTTCCCTGCATTCTCGAGCTACACATTTATACCCCTCCCTAGTCATCTGTCCAAGTTTCCACTTTTTGTAAGCTCCCTTTTTGTGCTTAAGTTCACCAAGGATTTCCCCGGTAAGCCAATCTGGTCTCCTACCATATTTGCTTCTCTTGCTACGCATTGGAATGGTTTCTTTCTGTGCCTTCAATAAAGCTTCTTTAAAATACTGCCAGCTCTCCTGGGCTCCTTTCCCCTTCATGTTAGCATCCCAGGGGATTCTGCCCATAAGGTCTCTGAGGGTATGTCTACATTAGCTCGTTAATTCGAGCTAGGTAGGCAAATCAGGCAACCGGAGTTGCAAATGAAGCCCGGGATTTAAATATCCCGGGCTTTATTTGCATGTTCCCTTCCCGCCGCCATTTTTAAATCCTCCTTAGTTCGAACGAACTGCCCGCGGCTCGTGGAATGAGGTGTAACAGTTAATCCAAACTAAGGACTTAGTTCGGATTAACTTTAAACTGCCGCGTATAGCCGCGGGCAGTTCGTTCGAACTAAGGGAATTTAAAAATGGCGGCCGACTAACAAATAAAGCCGGGATATTTAAATCCCGGGCTTCATTTGCAACTCCGGTTGCCTGATTTGCCTACCTAGCTCGAATTAACGAGCTAGTGTAGACATACCCTGTGGGAGTCGAAGTCTGCTTTTCTGAAGTTCAAGGTGTGTATTTTATTACTCTCTTTTCTTCCTTTGGTCAGGATCCTGAAATCTACCATCTCATGATCACTGCTTCCCAGGTTGTCACCCACCTCTACTTCCCCTATTAGTTCCTCCCTCTTTGTGAGCAGCAGGTCAAGCTGCGCACGGCCCCTGGTCGGATCCTGCAGCACTTGTACCAAGAAGTTATCCCCAACATTCTCCAAAAATTTTCTGGATTGTCTGTGTACTGCCGTATTGGTCTCCCAACAGATGTCAGAGGGATTAAAGTCCACCATGAGAACCAGGGCCTGTGATCTGCATAAAGGGGAGGGCTGAGAAGTAAGTAACTCAAGCTGTGCACTTTCCCCTCACTCCCTAATCATTAGAGAAAGGGGAAGAATAGCAGCTGTGTCCCGGTATGTGAGACTGCATCCCCTCTGCTCTCTCAAGATGGTACCTTCCCCCCCACACACTCACTCCTACACACTCCCCAGCTCCCTGCCCTGAGCCCCTCACACTCCCAGCCCCATGCCTTCATTCCTGAGCCTGTCCTTCCCCCAATTCTGACTCCTTCACCCCCCCACATCCCCAACCATCTGCCCTGAGCCCTTCCTCACACCTCCAACACTGACTCTGCACCTCACTCACCTAAATTCCCACCCCAAGCTCCTGCCCTGACTCCTGCACCCCCTAATATCCCTAGCCCCTGCCCTGAGCTTCCATACACACACACCCAACACTCCCCAAGCCCCTACTCTGAGCCCCCCCCTCCACTCCACACTTAAATTTCTTATAGGTACTGTCATATCTCATCCACTGCCCATCCCCTTGCCCTGAGCCCTTCCCTGTGGGATGCAATACAACAGCACCTGTAAGAAACTTAAATTCTTCTTCGAGTGATGTCCCTGTGGTGCTCCACTGTAGGTGCTGGGCTTGCCCCGGTGCCGCAGAATGGAGACTTTTGCAGTAGCAGTACCTGGCCGGACCACGCATGCATGGTGGCATCTCACGGCATTCGCGCCATTTTGAGTGAGTGCGCGGTCTGGCCCCCGCCAGTTCCTCTCGACTGCCTCAGGCTGCAGACAGAGTGAACTATGTCTCTTCAACTTCTCTCCTTATCGTGAGATTGTTACAAGTTGTTGAAAGTTGCCATTCTTCCTCGTTTTTACTTCCCTTGAGTATTCCTCCTAGTTAAAAAATTATTTTTTTAAAATACCTCAGAGCTTCTCCTCTCCTGCTCGTACCCAGTTTATTCCTACGGCCCCTCCTGCTGTACATAGTTATATATTATAGCATAGATATAGTTTCTTAGTTCTTTTTTTTTTAAAAAGCACCACAGACATTGGAAATGCCGCCATCGCCCTGTTTTAAAAAATGCGACACTTGCCACGATGCAGTGCCAGCCTCCGATGGGCATTCCTCGTGTATCTGCTGCCTTGGGGAAGCCCATGTCCCCCAGAAGTGCCCACATTGTTCAAAGTTGACTGCAAGAGCCAGGAGGGACAGGGAAATGAGGCTACAAATGATTTTGTTTGATAAAGCCCTCCAGTCGCTGCGCCCTGGAGTCAGCCTCAGGAGATCAGCCCCTGAAACATAGGACCTCATCTCCTACAGCAATCTCGCCCGAAAGACCACGGGCATCACCGGCCAGGTCTTTACCAGCCACCTCACATGCCGGAGTCAGCACGGGAGATAAGCCCAGCACTTCAGGCACCGCAAAGCAGCGTTTAAAGACATCCGTGGCGTCAAAACCAAAGAAACCGGCACAAGCAGCACCGACAGTGGCACCGAGGGTTGCTTTGGCACTGCCTCCTACCAAGCCTCTGGCACCGACAGACATCTCGGTACCAAGAGCATCATCGACACTGGCAGCGGCAACATTGGCACCGGTAGCCATTCCTGCCTCAGATCGCCATGCGGCACCAAGAGATTCGGCACCAACACCAGCGGCACCAACTTTGCACACCGTCGACCCGGGGTGCACGCCTCGGCGCCGAATACTCCTCCGTGTCGAAGTTGTTCCCGATCTCTGGTGTTCTCACCGGCACTGTCTCCATCTCCACCAGCACCGCGATCCCCGAGACCGTACCGCAGTCACCGGCACCGATCACCATACTCTCTGCACCAATGACTACCATTCCCTTTCCTAGCATCCTACAGGGACCACCGACAACATCACTACTGGCATTTTTCGACTTCTCCGGCTTCATCCAGAGCCTCCTACATCCGCTGCTGCTCCCCTCACTCTCCTCATAGTCATCACTGAGAAAATGCCCGACCTTCCTACTCCGACAGGTGTTCGCCACTGGACAGTCTTTACCGCTGTGACAACCGTTACCACTGTGATTCACATAATAGGTACTCATACCACTATAGATCGAGATCGCCACGGTAGGTCATGTGTGACTGCGTATCTTCTAGACACTCGCTGACTCCAGCTCCTCCTACCCCAATGGGGCAACCAATGTCCCCACCTCAACTTCCATCAGAGCCAGATGACACCCACCTTTCCACTGAGGATCATCCACCAGAGGAGTCCCCTACCAACCACTCTTTCTTCCCAGATGAAACCGTCATTCCTGGGGACACTTCCCCACCGGATGACCTCTGATAGTTCTAAGAATTTTTCAAACTCATGGTGGTTAGCCAAGAGATACTGCTGGATGAAATAAAGGACAAACAACACCGTCTTCTAAAAAATCTCCAGCCACAACATAGAGGAAGGATAGCTATCCCCTTGGACGAGGCTATACTGGAGGTCGCTGAGGAAATCTGGCAAATCTCAGCCACTGTACCACCGACCAGCAAAAAAGCTGACAGAAAATATTTTGTACCTTCCAAGGGCATGGAATTCCTCTTCACTCATCCCCAGCCCAACTCGTTAGTAGTTGACGTGGCCCATCAGAGGTTAAAAACCCCACAGTACAAACATGCCTCTTCAGATAAGGACACAAAAAGACTTGATTTATTGGGCAGAAAAGTCTACACATCTGCAACACTTATGCTCAGAATTGCCAGCTATACGGCACATCTCTCTAATCATGTCTTCGATACATTTACAAGGCTCACGCCACTGATGGATCACCTGCCAGAGTCTAAAAGGCCTATACTAAAATCGGTTGTGCAGGAGGGCTATACGTCGGCGAGAACGGCCCTCCAGATAGCGATGGATGTGGCAGATACAGCAGCCCGTTCCACGGCCACGGCAGTAGTCATGCGCCGAGCATCTTATCTACAGGCAGCGGGAGTCCCAAAGGACCTACAAAGTAAAGTCAAGGACCTGCCATTCGACAGGGACAAACTGTTCGCCGAAAAGACCGATAGCGTACTGCATTCCTCCAAGGATTCACGCACAACCCTTCGGACGTTGGGTATGTATACCCCACCGTATAGGAGACGCCGGTATACTCCCTACCAACGACGTTATGGCTACCCATATGTGAGACAACAGTGGCAACAATAACAGAAAAGGAGCTTCAACCAGCAATGCCCACGCCAAAGACTACAAAGGTGCAAAAACCTGGGCAACCACACGCAGAACACATCAAACAGCAAACAGCAGGTTTGATGTCTTGGTCAGGGGTACGCAGACTGTCTCCTACAACAGCAGCAGTCACCACACCCTCCTCTTTCACCAATGTTTAAGGCCATTTTACCACCAATGGGCCACAATCACTGAGGACAAATGGGTGTTGGAAATAGTTCAATCAGGTTACTCCATCCCCTTTCTCGCCATTCCTCCCACTACCCCTCCCATCCCGTCCCTTTTCAGGGACCCATCTCATGAAGCCTTGCTACGCATCGAAGTCGATCTTCTGCTCTCCTTAGGGGTAATAGAACCATCCCGGACGAGTTCAAAAAACCCCGGGCAAGGGGTTTTATTCCCATTATTTTCTCATTCAGAAAAAGGTGGGGGGATGGCGACCGATACTAGATCTTCACTGTTTGAACAGATTTCTATGAAAACAACGATTCAAGATGCTGACACTTGCTTCTATAATTCCCGCGTTGGATCATGATGACTGGTTTGCTGCCCTTGACCTCCAGGACGCGTATTTTCATGTTTCAATCCACCCAGCACACAGAAGATTCCTACATTTACAGTCGGCAGAGATCATTATCAGTACAAAGTCCTACCATTTGGCCTATCGTCCGCCCCCAGGGTATTCTCAAAAATCCTGACGGTAGTGGCAGCATACCTCCACTGACGAGGAGTAATCATATTTCCTTATCTAGACGATTGCTTACTCAAGGGTCGCACTTGTACTGAAGTATTCAATATGGTCGACACTACCAGGCAAACTTTCCATACCCTCGGACTTCTTATCAATGACCAAAAGTCCATTTTTCATCCGACTCAAGAGCTGGAATTCATCGGCGCCTGGCTAGATGCAATCACCGCCAGGGCATACTTACCCATACAAAGATTCGAGGCCATTTAAGAACTCATACAAATCATTCGAGGCAGCCCAACTGTCCAGACAATCATTTGCCTAAAGCTCATGGGTCACATGCCGCCACCACTTACGTGGTACGCTACGCCAGACTACATTTCTGCAGCCTCCAGTATTGGCTAGCGCGAGTATACAATCACACCAAACGCGACCTTCAAAGGCCAGTAACCCCTCCACAATCCATCCTTCAGTCACTCACCTGGTGGATGAACCACAAAAACCTTCTTACTGGTGTACCTTTTCGCTAACAGCAACCCTCGCACCACATCACCACCGACGCTTCCCTCCTAGGATGGGGTGCACACATGGGCACCATGTCCACACAGGGCTGATGGTCACCATCAGAGACATGACTCCACATAAACCTTTTGGAGCTCCGGGTGATTTTCAACGCCTGCAAATATTTCCACGAATGTTTCCGCAATACCACAGTGAGAATCCTCACGGACAGTGTTGCAGCAATGTACTATGTGAACTGCCAAGGCAGAGCTCGATGTTGCTCCCTTTGTGCGGAGGCAATCCAGTTTTGGAACTGGTGCATTCGCCACAAAATAACACCTGTGGCATCCTACTTACCTGGAACTACGAACGTTATGGCGGATTTTCTCAGCAGGCACTTCGCCTTGGATCACGAGTGGGAACTACACGATGGGGTCCTCCATGTCCTCTTCCAACTCTGGGGCACTCCCCTAATAGATCTTTTTGCCACTCATCACAACAGAAAATGCCAGAAGTAGTGCTCCAGGGCAGGACTCGGTCTGGGCTCCCTAGGGGATGCATTCCTCACCAACTGGAACGGGCCTCTCCTCTTCCCACCTACAGTTCTCATCCCCAAAGTTCTGCAGAAAGTGAGAGCGGACAGGCCACGGTCATACTGATAGCCCCAGCATGGGCACGTCAGCACTGGTGCCACTTCCTCCAATGCATGTCACCATGCAGACCGTTTTCACTTCCAGCCCTTCTGAACCTCCTCACGCAGAACCAAGGCTCATTACAACACCCCCAGATTCACATGCTGAACCTCACCGCATGGTTCCTAGCTGGCTGAATCCTTCTGAATCTCTTTGCTCCACACAAGTCAAACATATTTTCATCCATAGTAGACGACAAACAACCAGAAACACTTACCTTTCAAAATGGCCCAGGTTCGTCTCTTGGTGCGCCACACAGAAAGGGCTTCCTGAATCGATCACTCTGCACATTATCCTCGATTACTTGCTCCACCTAAAACACACAGGGCTGTCACTGGCATCCCTCAGGGTCCATCTAGCGGCCATTTCGGCATTCAGACAACCTATTGAGGGCACCTCCCTCTTCGCCCATCCAACCACAAAAAGATTCATTAAGGGCCTTACAAATTTAAGCCCTCCCTGTAAACCCGCTCCTCCTGTGTGGAGCTTAGATATCGTACTCGAAGCTTTAACGACTCAGCCATTTGAACCACTCGCTACCATACCGCTTCAGACATTGACCACGAAGGTAGTCTTTCTTCTTGCCATTACATCAGTGCGTAGAGTTGGCGAGTTATCAGCTCTGATGGCAACACCCCCGTATACCATCTTCAATAAGGACAGTATAGTCCTAAGACTTCACCCAACCTTTATCCCGAAGGTATCATCAAGCTTTCATGTGAATGAACCAATTGTCCTCCCGTCTTTTCACCCAAAACCTCACGCCTCCTCACGTGAAGCAGCTCTCCATATACTCAATGTTCGAAGAGCTCTTGCCTTTTACATAGACCGCACAAGATCTTTCAGAAGAACCAACCAACTGATTGTGTCTCTGGCCGAGAGATCAAAAGGACATCCAATATCATCTCAGCGAATCTCCAAACTCATAACCACCTGTATAACTGAGGCCTACGCTTCCAAGCGTATTCCGCTTTCGATACAACCTCAAGCCTATTCTACAAGAGCAATGGCAACTTCAACAGCCTTCCTCAAGGGTGTTCCCCTGAAGGACATATGCAGAGCTGCCACCTGGTCCTCACACGATACCTTTATAAAACATTACGCTATACATCAGAGGAGGTATTCAGATACCGCGGTAGCAACAGCAGTGCTCTCTTCAGCAGATAAATAGGGACTCCGTTCTTTTCCCTCCTTCCTGCTCAGTGGAGTACTGCTGTTCAGTCATCTACAGTGGAGCACCCACGGGGACATCACTCAAAGAAGAAAGCGAAGTTACTCACCACGGTGCAGTAACTGTCGTTCTTCAAGATGTGTGTCCCTGTGGGTGCTCCGCTACCCACCCTCCTCCCCACTTCGGAGTCCTTTTTCCTTTATGTCTTTCAGATTCCGAGGCAGCCTCGAGGAACTGGCAGGGGCCGGACTGCGCACTCACTCAAAATGGCGCAAACGCCGCGAGATGCCACCACGCATGCGCCGTCCGGCCGGGTACTGCTACTGCAAAAGTCTCCATTCTGTGGCGCCGGGGAAAGCCCAGCACCTACAGTGGAGCACCCACGAGAACACACATCTCGAAGAACGACAGTTACTGCACCGAGGTGAGTAATTTCGCTTTACTTTCACCCCTGCTTTTGAGTATGGGCTATCAATCAGATTTGCACCCACTTTAGAGTAATTTCACCTCAACTACATTTCTCTAGTTTGTTTATGAGAATGGAACATGAGACTGTCAAAAGCCTTATTAAAATTACGAGGCCAGTAGTCCAAAGAAAGAAATTAGGTAGGTCAGGCATGATTTGTGCTCAACAAATGCATGTTGGAAAGTTCTTATAACTCTATTATCCTCTACGTGCTTAAAAACTAATTGTTTAATAATTTGTTCCAGTATCTTTCCAGATGTCAAAGTTAAGCTGATTGATCTGCAATTCCTTAGGCCCTCATTGTTCCTCTTTTTAAAAACAGGAACTATTTCTGTCTTTCTCTCATCTGCTGGGATTTCACCATCCTCTCAGAGTCCTCAAAGATAATTACAAATGTTGAGATTGCTTCAGCTAGTTCCTTAATTACCTAAACATGAATTTCATCAGGCCCTGTCAACCTGAATACATCCAATTTATCTAAATATTCTTTAATGTGTTCATTCCTATTTTAGCTTGTGTTCCTTTCCTCTTGTGGTTAATATTATTTGCGTTAAACTGATTGTCACAATTAACTTTTTGCTTCAGTCTTCATCAAAAAATAAGTATTAAACTCATCAGCCTTCCTGGTGTTGTGTGTTATTAACTCTCCTTCTCTTCTAAGTTGTGGACCTATGCTTTCCTTTGTCGTTTTCTTAATCTTAACCGTTAGCCTTTGTATCCCTTGCTAGGTGTAAATAATTTTGTGGCTCAGCTTTTCTCATTTTGACTGCTGTTTGTGCTGTTCTTCCGTACTTATCCTTAGCAATTTATCCATGTTTCTTATTTTTAGGATTCCCTTGTATTTTCAGGCCATTAAAGAGCTCCTGATGCACCATATTAGCTTCTTATTGATCTTCCAATGTCTCTTTCTTCTTGGAGGTTACCTTGCTGTTGTGTCTTTAATAGTGTCTCTTTGAGAACCTGCCAGCTCTGGTAGTGCTGAGCCTCTTACCCCTGTCCACCCCCATCCCCAGTTGAGGCCGGGAGCAAAGCCCTGACAGGCAGGGCTCAAACTGGGACCCCAGCATGTGGGGCTGGCAGCAGAGTCTCTGCCATGCACTGCGGCAGCTGGGAACCTGGCACGTGAGGCCAGCAGCAAAGCCCCAGCTTTTCTTTCCATGGGACCTTATGTCCCAGTTCTCTGAGTTTGTCTTCTATTTTTATAGTCCTTCGTCCTTATTCTGTTACCTTCCTTTCTTTCCTTAAAATCATGAATCCTATTATTTCATGATCACTTTCACCCACACTGTCATCAACCTGCATATTCACAATTAATTTCTCCCAGTTAGTCAGAATCACATCTCCAATGACTGTCTCCTCTAGTTACCTCCTCCACCTTCAGAAACAGGAAACTGTCCCCAGCACATTCCAAGAACATATTAGATATTTTGTGTTGTCACTGGTTTGCGTAATGGTGACACAAATACTAAACATTAGTGAAGAGGAAGTAAAGAATCAGATTGCAACCACGAGGGCATGTAATTGCCCAAACTGGAATTTGACCAGAACACCAGACAGACGGCCCTTTTATTTAAAAAATGACCATTAGTTAGGACTTCAGATTTATAACAATGACAACTTCAGTAGCACATGACCCCTAACATCATGTTGGAATGTTGCTTCAAAACTAACTCAAAGGGGGAAATGCTTGATGCTTTAAATAGAATGGTCCTTTCAATCAGACACAGACTGAGTTTGTGTCATTACTTACTTCTCATGGAGGTAACCTAGACCAGTGTTTCTCAACCAGTGATACGAGTACTCTTAGGGGTACTTGAGAGAAGTCTGGGAGGTATGTCAACACAACTGAAATTTGGCAAAAACTGAATTTTTGTTTTAAGTTTTACAGCGTTTTATTATTTTTGTACTTTTTTACACCCCAAAATTTCATCGCCCGCCCACCTACGATTAAGTTGTTTAAACAAATGTGTTGCAATGGTAGAAAAAAATGTTGTGTGTCTGAAAACTGTAGGTACTGGGGGTACTTATAATTTTTTTTTAAAGGGGGTACTTTTAAAAAAAGGTTACGAAACACACTGATCTAGATCACTTCTTTCACATCTTACTAAGACTAGAAATAACTGATCTGAAGGCTAAAAGTACAGAACATCTACTCTTCTTATTTGCAAAACATTGGATAAGAAGAATCTAGAGCATGCACAATGAAGACCAAGATGCAAATACAGCCCTTTGTTCTTATTCTTGTGGGTCAAGAAATCATTATTTGAAAAAATGACATAAATAGGGTGCAATATTTTGTACGTGTTTATGTAGGGTGTCCCTAGTTTTAAACCCATAATTACTTCTACCCCCGAAAATTTGTTATTTCACCTGGAAAAAAAGTGTTGATTTCAAAATTGTACCATATTTAACACTGATCCGTATGGAATAATCCCATAAATATCTAAGCAAGAGGAAATACAATATCAGTGTGTAATTATTCTGCTATTGTAGAGTGTAGTTATAATCTTGCTGGATATTATTGTTATTTTATTTGCATCACAAATAGTAATTGATAAAACTGAGTTTGTAAATAAATGTCTTTTATGGTAAAAAATGTAATCCCCTCACCATTTTGAAATTCTCTCTCTCTCTCTTTCTCTCTCTCTCTCTCTCACACACACACAGTGCCTATGCACCCTTTCAGGGTACATCTATACAGCCACATTATTTTGAAATAACTCGTGTTATTTCAAAATAACTTAGTCAACATCTACACAGCAGGTAGTTATTTCGAAATACTGTCATGCTGGAGGACTTCTTACTCTGACTCCTGTAACCTTCATTGTACAAGGAATAAGGGAAGTCAGAGGAGGAGTGCTCTATTTTGAAATAAGTGCTGTGTAGATGCTCCCAATTTTGAAATCAACTATTTCAAAATAAGCTACGCAATTGACTTAGCTCAATTTGTGTAGCTTATTTCGAGTTAAGCCCTGCTGTATAGACGCACCCTCATGAGGCCTTAAGAACTCCGTAAGACTCATTTAACTTAAAATAGGTCTGAAATGAGGCATGAGAGATGCATAGCCTTTGTGATGACCTTCTGCACTGTGGAGAACCTCACTGAGTGAGAAGATGTGGAGCTGAGCTGAGTGATAGTGATCAAGTGTTTTCATAATTAAATAGTTAATATCATGTACAAAAATTTTATCAAGAAAATTATTCACAAAAGTCTATTTGGCCTGCAAAAGTGTTAGCTGGCTGGACTATGAGCTCTGTGGGGCAGGCACTCTCCTTGTTGATGGTCTGCATGGTCCCTAATGCACTGGAGCTATGATCCCTGTTCACAGCTAACTTTGGATGTGATCCTGCAAATGCTCTGCACTTGTAAATCAGAGGGGCCCCCAGGACTGTGAAGCAGAGGGAGCTCCAACCTCCATCCTTAGCCACCGTGGGAAGGTTTGCCACTCACACATCAGGCTCTTTTTTCATACCATTGCTAAGCATCACTGACAAAGTTTGTTGCTTCTTCTTTCATCTGTCAAGATGGTGAACAGCCATATAATCTGTATTACAGTAATAACTAGGGGTCCTAATTGAGACCCCAGTGTTCTAGGCACTGTACAAACACAGATTAAAACATGGCCCCTGGCTTGAACAGTTTACAAGCATATGAAATGCACAATCCTAACCCTGCTAAGATTTATATTGGGACATCTAATAGGTTGTAAATTAAACATGCATAAACCTTTGCAGAATTGAGGCCTAATTTACAACATTCACAATTCAGAAAGGTATCTCCTAGTCCTTACTGAATGTGCACAGTAGAAACTCACTAATTCACACTAATTCAAGGAAATTAATATACAGAGCAGTGAATGCTGCCAATTGGCCACTAATCCGTTTCTGGATTAGCAAAAGTATTGACTGACAATGGATGTTAATAACTAATAATGCAACTTTAGTTAGGCCTAATCCATAGGTTTACACTTAGGCTGTGTCTAGACTGGCCAGTTTTTCCGGAAAATCAGCCGCTTTTCCGGAAAAACTTGCCAGCTGTCTACACTGGCCGCTTGAATTTCCGCAAAAGCACTGACTTCCTACTGTAAGAAATCAGTGCTTCTTGTGGAAATACTATTCTGCTCCGTTCAGGCAAAAACCCTTTTGCGCAAAGCTTTGCGCAAAAGGGCCAGTGTAGACAGCTCAGATTTGTTTTCCGCAATAAAGCCCGATCGCGAAAATGGCTATCGGGCTCGTCTAGATTGCACGGACGCTTTTCTGCAAAAGTGCTTTTGCGGAAAAGCGTCCGTGCCAATCTAGACGCTCTGTTCCGAAAATGCTTTTAACGGAAAACTTTTCCATTAAAAGCATTTCCGAAAAATCATGCCAATCTAGATGTAACCTTATTGTTTACTTTGTTTTCATGTGCTAATTAACATGTTAACTGATGAAGGCTGAACATTCTAGAATACATAGGACATTGATACTTAGCGTATGTTTGGTCAGCATCTATACCAGGAGGTCTCAACTCCGTGCTGTGTTCCATCCCAGGCCGGAACAGTTATGCAATCCAGCCCAGGAGTCCTGGCTGGTGGGCGGGGGGGAAAGAGAATCTGTCGGTTCCTGTTCCCCAAGCCCAGCCCATTCCTGCCATCTCCCCCTTCTTCTTCATGGAACCCTGTCCCTGAGGACACAGCTTCAAGGATTACAGGGGGAGGGGATGGCACCATAGACATGGTGCTATGGAGGGGAGTGATGGGGTGGTTGCAGGAATGGGAACAGACAGGCCCTCCCTCTCCCCGGCCCACCAAGACTCCAGGGCCACATTGCACAACTATTCTGGTGGGGGATGGCCCATGGGCCAGGAGTTTGAGACCCCTGGTTTGTACTGTTGTCTTATTATTTTCTTTGCACTCTCCCATTGGGGTGCCTGTAGGCACCTGTTGTCTTGTCTTTTACTAAGACTGTAAGTTCTTTAGGCCATGGACTTTGTTTTGTTACATGTTTTTACCATGTCTAATATAACAGTTGTGGTCCCTTGTTAGGGCTTCTGTGCTCTACTACAAAATAACAATGAGTGGAATGTACAGTCTGTTTTAGTTAACCTCTTATACCCATGGTGGGAAATTCAACTGTATAGATGGACCCTAAGATCAACACCATTTCAAAACCTTGAATGGACCAGTCCAGTTGAACACAGCTTATTTGGGCCTTTGTCATGGATTTTTCCAAGTATAGACAGGGCCGAATTGAATAGGCAGGATGGAGAAGCAGAGAAAAACATGGCATTTTGCTTTAAAATAACTGTTGGAAGTGGCTCCGGGCCTTAAAAATGTTAGAACAAGTCCGGAGGAGAATGGATTAAAAGCCACCAGACAAAGGGGCGTATCTGTGCCAGATAGCACCTTTATTTCTATAACTGGTACATGCATGCATATGGTTAATTGCACAAGCAGAGAGAGAGTTGGGGGAGGAAACAGCTTGTCATGATGACTTCAGACAAACTCCACCCTACAGCCCTCCCCGCCCCTTTCTCCTTGTCACACACCAGCTCTCTGCGGTCATTGGCGGGGAATTGCCTGGTGTCTCTTTAAATCGCCTCTGCTGGCTGCTTGTTGCAGGAAGTGTCATAGGCAAGCAGCCCCAGCTCCCCGGCTATGGGAGGCGGAAGTGCCTCCTAGGTACATTGGGAGCAAATTGCAAGCGATCTGCAGCTGGGTTGCAGAAAGCAGCGGGGTTAAACCCGAGATTTCCAGCGGGTGCATGATACTGACTCGGAAACTTTCCCAGGCGCTTTGGCATTGCAGAGGGACTAGCCCCCTCCCACCAGCAGCACGGCCAGAGGCAGGATCCTGATTCTGCTTCTTTACTGAAATAGCCTCGTCTCGTAAAGCAAAAAGCACCCGGCCTCTTCCTCCCCGCAAGTCTCTTGCCGTCTCCTTTCCCTGCCTCGGAGCCCGTGGTGCCTGTGCGGTGGGGCGGGGAGGGGCCAGTCCTGCAGTCTGAGCTCCGAGGCAGACTGAGATGAAATCATTGGCGGCGGCGGCACTAGCATGGCATCTCTCAAGAGTTTCGGCCGGGCTGGGCAGAGAGAAGAGAAGGCGAACGGAGAGCTGGACCGATCGCTCCAGCAGATGCTGCGGGCGATAGTGGAGGAAAGGAACCGCATCAACATCCGCCAGGAGAGCAGCGGGCTGGGTGAGTCCGGGGGCGGCGGCGGCGGGGGAGACAGCGGCTGCTGCAGACCCCCCCCCCCTTTCTCCCAGGCACGCTCAAGCCGGGGCTGCCTCCTCCCTTCCCCTGCAGAGCGAGCCGGGCAAGGGCTGGGTGCCGCGCCGCGAGGGAGGGAGCAAAGTTACCCTGGAGCCTGCGGCTGCAGCCCGCCTGCCGGCCGCCCAGTGAGCTCCGGCTGCGGGGAGGGCGGCCAGGCGAGGCGCGGGGAAGGCGAGGGTTTGGCCGGCCTGGGTTTCCCCCCGTGTGGCGTGCGAAGCCCTCCCCTAACCATGCAGCCAGGACTCCTGCTGACGGCCAGGGCGGGCTAGAAAAGACAGAGCTTGCCTCTCTGCGGGAGGTTGGTCGCTCCAGCTTAGCCCGGTGCGTTTGTGGGTCAGTGGAGCATTTGCTACGGGTGCAAAGAGGCTGAGGGGTGTGTGTGTGTGTGTCTGGTGGCTTTACTACTATAGCCCGATATTGAGTAGTTCCTTGTGATGCGAGAAGGAAACAGGTTTGAATGGCACTACGTGTTGTGTAGTGTGTGACTTCCATATTCTTAGTATTCCACACACACCTGATCTGTCTGTGAGCACCCCAACCTCCAGTCCTCCTTTCCCCCCCATCACTAAGTGGGGGTTAATGGAAACAAAAAGTCCCTGTTATCCAAGGAAATGGCTCGTATCAACTTGTGCATATGTACGAAGGGATGAGATAATCACATCCTGTAGAGACAATCCACTGCAATCTGCAAGAGTCCCACAAACGCCTTTACTTCTTATCTCGGGCAAGAACGGAAGCTTTAAGCAGAAGGAACAAAGCTAGCTGTGTGCCATTGCTTTCCAGACTGCGGTGGCCTTTTTTTTTTTTTTTTTTTTCATAAAATAGCCTGTGGACTAAATCAAAGTCTGTTGGTTTGTAATATAGCTAGCCATAATTGCTGCTGGAAACCTGTTGTGTGCCCTAAGGATCTCTTATTGTTCCATAAATAGTCCTGATTTTAGTCTTAAGTGGGCTAAGAACTAAAGAGATCAGCAATTCACTCTATTGTCTGGAATGCCCTTGGCGGAAAATGGTCAGGAGGCACAATGTGGATAAACTAATTTTTTTTTAAATAATAATTTTTGTAGATCGTGGAACAAATACCAAATATATACTCTCTTCTTCTTCCTCCCCCTTCCCCAGTTCTTGAGATCACATGGCTGTCAAACAATTGATCACGTTCCTGTAGCTTTTTTTTCCCCTTATGAATCAGACACCTCCCTTTTCGGAGTAAGTGACTTCATACTGCTTGCTAAGGTCTAGTAAGAGCACAATGTCTTTTTTTTTAATCAAAAGATTTTCTTTTCTATTTTAGCTACTTAAAAATAGTAAATATTGAAAAGTGCTAATGTTACTTTAGAGGAAATAAATATTGCTTAATCCAGTTCCTGGGAAACAGACTTTTATTTCACAACACACAAAGGGTTGAAATCTGAGTACCCTCCAAACCTGATTGCAGTGAAATTCTTCCTTAACCTAAGTCTCTCATATTATGAAGCCATTTGAATCTGCTTAGGTTAATGGATAGACATTATTGCTCACAATATTGTATGGTCTCATATGGTGACAAGAAAAAAAGAGCTCATATTCAACAGATGTTCTTGACACACACAACTATTTCAACCTTATTTTTTAAAACTTAGCTTGAAATGGTATTTGTACCCTAGCCCTGATTTTTATGAGCTCCATATGGTTGGACCCATGTACCAGTACACAGCTCGCTGCCGGATCAATGCTCTCTAGATTGTAAGCCTCTAAAACACCCACAGCTGTGCTTTTATTTCCAGGTGGCCTCAATGTGTGGCTTGACCATCCCCAGCACATATACAAGGCCCCACAACTTTCTCCATTGTTACGTCTTTCTTAAAAACTTACTTCTGTTATGTTACATATAAGGAATCTCATCAATTTGCATAGAAAATCCCTTTTGTGTTCCTCTTCCCTGACCTTTGTATTACCTGTTCATATATCTGCCCTTATATTATGATCTCCATGGAGCAGAGACCATCCCTTATTGTATGTGCTTCATACATAAATAAATAGAATAATTACTACACATTGGTACAGCATGTAACATAATGGGGCCCCGATTCCTGATTGTAACCTCCAGGTGCTACAGAAATAATGGACTATTTCATATCAGTATTTGGTGTTTTGCTGCATTTATTTGTCCTGTTCATTTGTTGTTAGTACGAAGTTAGAGATCCTGCTAATGAACTTTGAGTCTGATGGTTAAGTTGAAAATGGGAACTTAAGTAATAAAAATGTTTTTTTTTTGCAAGTTGTAGACAAACTGATTTTTTTAGTTGGTGAAGGCTGGGCAGGAGACTGAAACACTTTCTCTGCAACAGCATGAACCTCAATGCTAGGGATTTAAGCAACTAGTTGAGCAGTCGACTACCTGATAAGCCTAGGCTCCCCCTGTATCAAAAGGAGCAAAGTGTGTGGGGGAAGCAGATAGGGAAGTGAATGACTAGTTGACTCTCCGATAAGCAAATGCTTATCAGATAGTGGACACACTACTTGCTTCTCCCCCCCCTGCCCCTTGCTGCCTTATCAGAAAGAGGCAGCAAGGGGAGGAAAGGGGAGGGGGGTGCTTCAAAGCAGCAGTGCCACATGGAGCCTGGGGTCTGCTGCTTTGAAACTCTGTGTGCAGCTCATGTCCCCAGCTAGCCCTGGGCTGCATGTGGTGTGTTTCAAAGTGGCAGCGCTGCATGGAGCCCAAGGTCAGCTGGAGACTCCCTCACCTACCTGGGGCTCCGTGCGGAGCCTGACACCAGGCTCCCTGTGGCGTTTCAAAGCGACAGCGCCACGTGGAGCCTGGGGTCAGCAGGGGACTCAGGGCTCCACGCAACGCTGCCGCTTTGAAATGCCGCACGGAGCACAGGGTCAGTGGGGGGGACTGCTTGAGTCCCCTGCTGGCCCTGTACTCTCCGCAATACTTTTGCCTTTGAAGGCGGAGGCGCCCTGATGGACTAATGGAATAGTTGATGCAAATTGCATCAACTATTCGATTAGCCCATTAATCTAAATTTAACATCTCTAGAAGCAAGAGCCAGTGCTGAGGGGAGCCAGCTTAAAAACCGTTCGCCCCTCAGCATCATCTCCACGGGGGGTGGAGAGGCAGAGGTGCAGCTACTTACTACATTTAAAAGGCAGATGTGCAGCAGTTCACGACTCAGTGCGACCCGGGAATGGGACCTACCCCCACTGTGGCTCTGCAGTTTAAGTGTACTGTGCACCTGGCTCCTACTACATTTAAATTGCAGAGCTGCAGTGGGGGTGGCTCCTGGGCCCTGTCTTCCCTTATTGACTAATTGTGTAGTCGATACAAATTGTATCGACTACACGATTAGTCAGTTACCTGCTTCTTAACATCCTTACTCAATACCACAATTCTACAACACTGTCTTGAGAGAAGTCCCATTGTGTAAGTTTGATCCAATCATATGAATAGAACTTGTTGGACATTTTTCAGCTAAATGTTTTATAATCAGAAAATGCCAGTTATTTGAAATGGAGGTGTATCTTCAGTAGCAGTCAGTTCTGACAATTCTTTTGGTTTGAAAAAACTTTGGGGTGGAGTTGGAAGGGCAGGAAAGAGCTTTGGAACTAGTGGAACTCAAAGTTTTCTAAACAAATTCAAATTTCCTGGCTTGAAATGGCATTTCATATAACAATTCAAGCTAATTCATAGTACAAATAAATAATAGTTGAAATAAAAATTAAACTTTTCAACTGAGGCAAACAAAATGTTTTCAGACTGTGAAAATTTGGAAGATTTTAACTTTTCATCCCAATTTGGGATGGGGGGCGGAGGGGGAATTTTCAGACTCTCAAAATGTTCATGGCATGTCCTGCCTAGCTCTTCACATGAGTAAGGGCACAATCCTGCAAGTTAGCGTGCGAGAGCTGGTTAGTATAATGTTAATAGGAATGGTACAGCTTAATCGTGTGACCTTGTCAGTAGAGAGATTCCTGTTGTGTCTAGATTTGAGTGATTAAAAAGTTATACATTGATAGATCATGTTATATCTGTTTCTAAGGCACTGCATTTTTGCACTTCACTCCAGGCTGCAACATTACATTCAGACAAATGGAGGGAAGACTGCAATGGACTACAGTATGGCCCTGCCACATTGCATGTTTGTGTTAAAATAGCCATGATATTGGACCTCTATTTCCATAGCACTATATAATAGGCATGTGAAAGGCTAACTGGTTAACCAGTAAGTATCACCCTTAATGGATGATGCATACTGGTTCCAGTTAACCACTGGGGGCTGGAACAGTTCCGCAGATAGCTGGAGCAGCCCCTGTCCACGGAAAGCCCAAGTGTGTCCCAGGCAGGAGCTGCTCTGGCCAGGCTGGAGGAACATGCGCTCGATCCCACATCACAGTTAACCAATTGGATGGGATTTCACATCCCTACTATATAATCTTCCATATATATTGCTGCTCAAAGCATAGGGAGTCACACCAGGGTGCAGCAGCAGGAGGCTGAGAATGGATGCTCCACATACCACATTGTAGTGAGTTTCTTTTATATTGCAGAGCTTCCTTGAACAGGACATCCTTAATTTCAAGCACCATAACTAGTTGCTTTATGTATGGCAGCAGTTCTCAGGCTGCGGGTTGGAATGGCTTCATTTTAGTGGGGTCACCAGGGCTAACTTACACTTGCTTGGCCCAGGGCTGAAGCACAAGTCCCAGGGCTTCCACCTTGGCAGGTGGAGCTCAGGTTACATGGTCCCTGTCCAAGGTTGAAGCCCTTGGACTTTGGTCCCCCGCCTGGTTCAGTGAGGCTTAGAAGGACTCAGGCTTCAGTCTCTGGGGGTTGGATGGTAATTTTTGTCATCAGAAGGGGGCCCTGGTGGCAGGGCCAGCCCACAACATTTTGGCGCCAGAGGTGGGGAGCTCAAATGACGCCCCTATGCCCCCTCGCTTGGACCAAAACTTTGAAAGGTCTCAATTCTGTCTTCTTCCTGTTCTACTCCTCTCATGGCACTTCACCATCTCTGTACATCTAGAGCAGAGAGAATACATATGCACCAGCAGAAGACACAATTTTCTACACTTTGTGTCCTGGAGGCGCCACCCCCTTCTCTCCCTTCTCCCTCTCTCCCCACAGTCTGGCACCTGAGGCGGTCGCCTCAGTTCGCCTCATGGTAAGGCCAGCCCTGCCTGGTGCAATGAAAATTTGAGATCCCCCTGGGGTATGGTATGTGTCACTATTAACTAGTTCCTATGCTTTATTTAAAAAAAAAAAAATCAGTTCATGAACTCTTCTGAAACCTCAAAAATCAGGAATTTACACTATTGCAAGTGCAATTCCATAATTATGAAGCTCAAGAACACAGTTTTAATGCTTCTTCCATAATAAAAACCAAATTCTGTTCATTGTACTTGCGTCTGTAGTCATAATGAGCTAGATCTTCAGTTGCGATAAACCTCTGTCATTCCACTGAAGTCATTTGGATGCATCTCAGTATACCCTATCTGCAAATCTGATTAATTGATTTCAGGGAACTACTCTCCAGAGGCTTGATCCTGCTGAGTGCAATTGACTCCCATTGACTACAATGAGACATATAACCGTCCACAGAACTGTTCTCTCTTGCTCGCTTGAGCTGTCAAATGGTGTTTTCAATGTAACTACACTTTTTTCAGTTTTGGGTTGGATTCAGTTGCAAAGCTTTTATGGTGCAAATTACTTCTTCCTAAATTCTTTCGGTATCAATTCCAACTAGACATCCCTTTAAAAAAAAGTATCTTCCCCATATTGAGGTGAATCAGCCTCTTTGTTGTGTGTGACTCTTGAAAGTGTGGTGAAAAATATAGAATGCAATACCAGGAAGAATGAATAGCTCCATGATTTATAATCTCACTGTGTAGTAGAGAAGATGATGTATTGTCCATCTAATTACAGTAGGTCTCAACTGCCTGTTACGGCACTATCCATTCACCAACTGTATTGAACTACCACAAGGCTTGCTATGAAATGGAATTCACTAGTGTCTGTGTTTTAAAAAAATTTATTTTGGGGAAATAAAAACCGTGTCCTATGTTGTACTTCGCTGATAAAGCATGGATGGTGGCAGTTTGTCCCTAAGCTGCTTCGATTAACTGTTCTGAGGATGGGGGGTAGGGAAGACCAATCTTTTTTTTTTTTTTTTTTCATGGAATTTAGTCAACAGGAGCTCAGAGCTGAATAGTTCCATGGTTCATGTTGTCTGTCTCTTGTCTTTCTGCTACAATTCCCTATCTCTTGCTATGTTTATCCTCCTTGAAAAATTCATTGGGCTTCAAATAAGTGTCCAAGGAGTTTTAGATTAAAGCTCTGGACTGGGAGGGCTCAATTTCTGTTTCCCTTATGGCATTTTGTGTGACATTGGGTAACATGATTAATTTTGCTGTGCATTGCTGTGCCTCTAACAATACTTACTTTACAGTATGCTAAAGAAGGTGCTACTTTGAGGTCCTGGGTTGAAAGTGTTTTTAAAATAGTATTATAATTACTTATGCTAAGAAACAAGAAATAGACATCTGAATAAGGCAATTGAGAAATAATCCATGGCTGACCAATAACAGACCAATATATATTAAACAGACCATCAAAGATGGGAAAGGTCCAAGTAGCCAAAAATACTATTCACTGTCTCTTTGTTGATTGTGTGCTTGGATGGTCATGAAATAGCATCAGCAAGTAAATGATCTAAAATACCTCTTTGCAGACCCAGAGCACTAGAGACCTTAAAGGTAGCTGTAGCGGGACCTACAAGAGGGGCTGCTGTATCATGCAGTGGGCCTGCTGTTGTCCGTGGCTAGAGCAGTGTTTCTTAAACTTTTGAGACCACGGAACACCAAACAATAACATTTTTTTATGCGGAATACCTATGAAAATTTTCTTAAAAAAAAAAAATAAAAAATTGTTGTCAGACAAAAAAAAAGACAAAGACAAAGAAGAGGTTGTGGCACACTTGTGAGTGTTCATGGAACACCAGTGTTCCGTGGAACATAGTTTAAGAAACACTAGGCTAGAGAATCTTTCTGTTTTCTGTGTCCTACTGACTGAGAGTGGATCAGAAGTTTTCCCACACTCTTCTGACTCTCAGGAGGGGGCGTTACAGTGACAAAGTTGGAGGGGGTGTGGGGGTGTTCTTGGAGGCTTCAGATAAGCATCTGAACTTCTTTGAGTTGGCTGTCAGTAATGCATGAAGTCAGTGGGATGACTCATGCTCAAAAGTCAGGCAGGTGCTAAGGCACTTTTTTGAATCAGGACTTGAATAAGTAGATATCTGATCTCTTTCTGGAAGGTGGAACTTGGCATGCATTAAGGCAGGGGTGGGCAATAATTTTTGACCAGGGGCCACTTCATAAATTTTTGAAGGGGAAGGGGCGGGGCCTTAGGTAGAAGGGGCAGGGCCAGGACACTTCCGTGCTTCCCCACTCACAGACCCTGATTGGCCTGGAGGTGGGGGAGTGCGCAAAGTCTTTGCTCCCCCCAGAGAGAACTGTCAGCTGTTTAGAACATCAGGCGGTTCCCTCTAGGTACCCATGCACCTGGCGGTGGGAAGAGACTTTGTGTGTTTCCCCCTGCTGCTCCCAGGTCAATCAGGGCCTGGGGAGGGGGATCTGGTGAAGTGCCTGAAAGGGAGCACCGTGCTTGGAGTCAACCGCCAGCTGGTCAGAAGCTGGTGGTTGACATTAAGTGCAAAGCCCCTTGCAGAGCAGGGGGAGACTTTGTGCGCTCCCCCACCCCCAAAACCTGAGTGGCCTGGGCGGCGAAGAGTGTGAAGTCTCCTCCCACCCTGCGAGAGGTATGGAGCTTCTAAGCACCGCATGCTCCTTGCAGGGTGGAGGCAGGATGAGAAGAGACTTCACACACTCTCTCCACCCTCAGGTCCTGATTGGCCTAGGCGTGGGGAGAGCTTCAGGGCCTCCACGGGCTAGGTCAACTATCTTGGCAGGCTGTATCTGGCCCACAGAGGCCATTTTGCCCACCCCTGCATTAAGGGATAGGCTGTTGAGATATATGGGTGCCGGGAAAGAGGGAAGGAAGTTTAGAATAGGTGAAAGAGGAAGCAGTTAGAAAAAAACATGGTCAAACTGAAGGGAACAAAGGAGATAGAGGAGGAGCTGAGGGCATAAATATTAACCAGTATGCCAGCTTTTGCTAACTTATTGTGAAAATGCCATTTCTAATGAAAAGTACGCTTCGCTCATGATCTCCCAATAGCATTCTCAAATGTCAGGATTTTTTTTTTTTTTCAGTGTAGATTAGACTTGGCATTTTGGCATTTAAAGGTGGAGATAACAGAGTGACTCTTAGACACTGTGCAGAGCCAGAGCCTAATTCTGCTCCCACTATTGCCAGTGCAGGACCAAGCCTTTAATGGGAGTCCTCTTTCAGCATAACATTACACGACCTGTGCTTTTACTGCATCTTATAACACACTTCCTGTAAGAGCGCTATAAAAACCCTCTGGGTTCTTGGGGAAGTGGTTATATCTATTTGTTACACTGGCTGCTGTGTTACGGAGAACAGTAATCGAGGCTACATCTCCAGGACTGAGCTCCTTAGGGGTAAATAACCTTTACATGGCAGTTCATTTAAAATTCCATTTAGTTTTTTTTATGGTAAGAGCCCCATTCATACTGTTGTTGTTATGAGCCTGTCATGTTTTCCATTACAAACCATAAAATGTATAACTCAACCATAAAATTAGCCTCATGTTAGAACTTGACAGACATGGTCTAAGACTAATAATAAAATGTTGTTGTTTGTTTACATATCTCTTGAGCAGTTGGGTTTTGTGGTTCCTCTTCTTTTCTCTCTATTTTTTTTTTTTTTAAGTGCCCAAAATAATAATAGAGATTTATGGAGTTTTTTAGGTTGCTGTCCTGCACTATTACAACTCAGTGAGAGAGGTGTCAATCATAAATGCACAGAAAATTATTTTTTACAGCTGATAAGCATGTAGTTGAACTTGTCATTTTACTGTCCTAAAAAAGTTGACCAATCCCTTGGCCCAGAAGTAGTGAATGAATGCATACATGTGTATATACAAATTGTAAGTAAAAGCACCAAACCAATGGGATGGTAAAGAACAGGGGCCATAACTTAAAAAATGGATTCCTAAAATTAGGGTCCTACATTTATAGTGAGGGACTAAATAAATGGCCTGGTTTTCAAAAATGCTGAGCATCCAGCTGGTCATACTCACCTTCCATGGAAGCGGTTGGGCGCTCATTTGAGCGTCTTATGTAGGAACTGAAATACAAATCTAGGAGTTTAACTTTAAGGCATTTTTTTTTTTTTAAATCTCGCCCACTGCCTCTTATGTACGCTCTTCTGTGGCAGTCTTTCAGCTGTATTTGGTATCTAAATGTTATGGTGATGGACTCTATCAGTATAAATCTCATAGGTGTAATATGGAGACGCTGGCCAGAGCTCTGCAGTTAAGGATGAGTTCCATTTTGTTAAAGCAGGGATTCAGTCTCTTTGTTATGAATTATAAATCCAGTAGAGACTAGGGGTCTTACACAGTTAGCCAGTTACCCACATTTTAACTGCTGAAAAATTTTAGCAGTTCCATGGTTACACCTGGCTGCCAGCACTGGCTCCCGCCTGTAGCCCCACACTGCTGCCTCTGTTTCATATGATATGAATGATACAGAGGCAGCAGTGTGAGGTGGCAGCCGGCTCCCCGGGAGCCAGACCGGGAGCTGTGTGTAATCGTTTGGATAACCGATATGCTCATGCTGACCGGTTACCTCTTTAAATGGCTACACTCTTACATCCCTAGTAGAGGCTCATAGGCCCACCTACAGGGGGTGTGGGCAAACGGAGCATTTGCCCCAGGGCTTGGAGATTCAAAGGGGCTCGGAGCACCCAGCCACTACGGCTCCTGTAGCGGGAGAGGCCAGAGCCCCGGGCCCCTATGAATTGCTGCTGGAGAACCGCTCCGTGTGGCGCTGGGAGGAGGGACGTACTGTGGTCTGGGCGGTGCTAATGGCTGACTGCCCTCAGCCCCTCCCATTTTGCCTGAGGCCCACCCCTTTTGGGGGCACAAAGCTGCCCCCTCCACATTGCCCCAGAGCCTGCAGTGACTGTTGGTCCCGCTGCAGACTCAGACTTTAAGACCAGAAGGAACTATCTTGATCATGTAATCAGACCTCTTGTACATCTCAGACAGCACTTTACTCACTCATGATAGATCCATACTCAGCCAGAGGTTACTGAAGTTCTCTGTAACTTGTGTTCTGTTGCATAAATACTGGAGTCTCAAATCTTAATTTAATGCAGACTAGCAGGTGACTGCCATATTTGAAGTTGGAAAGGAATTTTCCCCTAGGTTAGATTAGCAAAGACCTGGAGATTTGTTTGCCTTCCTCTGCAGCATGAGACAATCAGTATATGGGCAAGACCCACATCCAGACATCTGACTGTAGTAGCTCAGAGTGCTCTTCATCAAGTCTCCAATTGGAGATATTTGCTACAGGTTGCACCTCCCTAAATCAGGACTCTCTGGTCTAGCAACATCCGTGTTACACCAGGACTATAGATCAGTGTTTCTTAAACCGTGTTCCGGGACACACCGGTGTGCCGCGAGGCAGTTGGAGGTGTGCTGCAGAGAACAACAGAGTTCAAAACGGCTGTCTTTAAAGGGGCAGGCAACCTTTATTTTTGCTCTCCCCCACCCCCCCCCAACTTTTTTTCTCAACAAAAAAAATCCTTGGTGTTCCTCATTTTTAAAAAAAAATTGTTTGGTGTTCCTCGGTCTTAAAAAGTTTAAGAAACACTGATCTAGATGTTCCTGGAGCAGAGAGTCCAGGGGTGGAGAGGTCTGGTGGTGTTGCTGGGAACCCAGTTGGGAATTGGGGGGGCTGATGCAGTTGGGAGCCTCGTGGTACAGCCAGAAACCCCATGGGGGCTGGTGGCAGGGGACCAGGGCAAGAGCCTGGTTCTGGCAGCAGCAGCTAAAATCTGGTGGTAGCAATGCCGGGGTCCGGGCCAGCAGGAGCTGGCAGCAGGGAGAGGCAGCGGGCTAGGAGGCCAGTGGCAGGGGACCGACCCTGATCTGGCAAATTCCCTTGTTCAGGATCAGTCCGGTCCCAAAGACGCCAAACCAGGGAGGTCCAACTTATACTAGCAGTCAGAGATGGTCCACATGCCATTGTGGGCGATCTCATTCCATTCCCTTCCATAAATTTATCTTCACCAAACTTAGTGCATGTACTCTGAGGACAGAATGAATTGTCTCAGAATGTACAAGGCAGTCTGTTAACTCAGAAAGCAATTAACATAATTGGAAATTGAATACTTTAAGAGATTTGGCATGTGTGTGACTGATTCTAAGGTCAGAACGGACCATTGTGATCATCTGCTCTGCCCTACCTTATAACACAGGCCGCAGAACTGCACAGAAGTAATTCCTGTTTGAACTAGAGCATCTCTTTTAGCAAAACATCAAATCTGAATTTAAAAATTGCCTGTAATGGAGCATCCACCACCACCCTCAGTAAATTTTTACCATGGTTAATTACTCTCACTTGTCTAGCTTTAGCTTCAAAGGGATAAATGTAGAGAGGTGAAATTTTTCATAAAGGTAAAATTAATTTGAAATTTTGCACATAGGTTTATTACACCCTAATTTCAATATAACCTAAGTCATTTATAACTGTATCCAGTTATTGCATGTCAGTAGTGTCCAGGTTTTTCTGATACAGGAAGGCCACATCCCAAGCACAACTTTGGGCGGCCTAAACAGATTCTACATATTTCAATAAGATTTAAATTAAACTATATTGATTTATAATTCAAGTTCAGTTTTGTATGATGTGTATTTAGATAAGTTGCTTTTAAATACAGTATTGTCTGTTTACACACTTGTGTGAACTAAATGATATAAACGTGACAAAACACTAATGAATTGGGTGTTAATATTTTGTGGTGAAGAAGGCTGAAGGTCTTGGGAAATGCTTAGGGGAGACATAGATTGGGCATCTCTTGTATAAGTGACAGAGAAGGACAGGTGAACAGCTCAGCAAACTCTTAAGTAGGGTCATTGTGATATCAAAGGGAGATGGTGTGAAAATCTGTATGAATCAGTGTAATATCTTAAGGTGTCCCATTGCAGGAATGCATGGTCATTTCCCAACAAGTTCCCAGAGGGGGAAAAATTTAGATCTGGGTAAAATGTTTGTGCCAAAACTGCAGAAATCAGAAAGAAACATTATTTTTTTTTAGGTAACAAAATGTTCAACCTGAAACAAATACTTTTCTAACTTCTCAATTTGCCAAAAATTCCAGAAAATCTTAGTTTCAGGTTGACCTCTAGTGAAATGTAACAAGCTTCATTCCTGCAGGAAAGAGCAATTAGCAGCTTTTGGTCTTTGCTGAATTATGATTCCACAGAATTGTTTGTCTTTCCTGGATAGATGGGACCATCCCAGATATCGTAATCTTGGCTCTACAGAGGTATCCAGTTAATGTCACTTTTGTTTTAGGCTGCCAGAGATTAACCTAGTTTCATTGCCTAAAGTGACTGAAATACAAATGCATCAAGGCTGAAAAATAAAATTCAGTTTTAAATTCTTAAAACCAAAGGTCTGATTAATAGAAGTAAGGAAATTTTAAGGGAGCCTGATGTATCAGAGTTTTTAAATTCTGGTTTTGTAAGTTTAAGTGAGCCTCTCCAGGCCTGCTGTTGGAACATTATTCAGGAGTTGAATGTCTGAAAAGTACAATGTTCTCTCCCTCCCTTTCAAAAATCATTTGAAGATGTAATGCAAGCTGAATTGCTTGAGGGGTTTATACAAATGTGGGGAAACCAACTCCAGGGTTTTTTTTTCTAAAAAATATCTTTAAGATGAATGTGTCACTTTGCAAAAAGACAGACATATGTTATTGCTGCTTAGCCTCCACTTCAGTAATAAAAAGAAATTGTCTCCGATAATGGGAACATGACTGCAGTGCAGGGACAGAATGAGGACACAAGCTATTAGTGCTTGTAGCTGTATTGCACTTGATAGGTAGCCCAGAAATGCTGTTTGCCCTGCTATCTTCCTAGCTACATCTAATTGCGTCTGCCATAACACAAGATGTGGTGGGTCGTCTTGTTTCTCAGCATCCATGCAAAACCATCACAGAAAGCTTTCTGTATGTACTAGTGTGGCCCACATTCAGAAATGAGATTGAAGAGGATATGACTACATCTTTGACCAGTACCCACAGCAAGTAGGGTAATCAGGTTGGACTTTGTAGTCTTGCTATATACTGGATTGGGACTTATACTGGCTTTGATGCTATGTACAACCTCAGACACTCTTCCCTCTAGGACTGTTAATTGAACATGATATTTTATGTCGTCTTGTGCCTTTGGTTGATTCTCCAATAATCCTTGGACCGGGTGTAGCTCAGTCCAGCTTTTCTAATCCTGTAGTATTTCTGCATTATCTGAGCCTCGTCCTGGAAACCTAGACAAGATTAACATAAAACCTGCTCATGAACACTGGCAGATAGAACAGCTCTGGGACAGGTTTTTATTTTATCCAAAGAACATGCATAACGTGGGTTGGAGTAGAATCCTACACTGCTTAGCTGCATCAGCCTTGATTTGGAAGTAGTATCTCTAATGGCGAGAGGGCAGGCCTGATGGCAAGGGGAATGGGGGAGTTTGAGGGGAGGCAAAGGAAGAAATTGCCCCAGGGCCTGAAGAGTCAAAAGGGAGCAGAGCTCCTGACTGCCACTACCGCAGCGGCAGCCAGGTGGCTGGAGCCCCAGCCCCCTTGAATTGCCACTGGAGTGCAGCTCCGCAGGGCTCTGAAAGCTGGGGGGGAAGGGGAAAGGCAGGGCTAATTGCACTTGCTCCACTCCTTCTGCCCCAGGCCCTGCCCCCTCCCACTTGTCCCTGGGGCCTGTGGTGGCTGTCAGCCCTTCTGCAAGAAGGTGATTTATTTTCCATGTCCGCTCAGAAGAGTGCCTTACTGCTGACACTACCGGAAACACATGCAATCCATGGGAGTAGATTTTGTAATGTAGACACATGCATGAGGAGCTGGACTCAGACCACTCGTTCATGTCATGATCATCAAATAGTTTTAAAATGACAGTGTCTTTATTTTCACTTACTCCTTATCTGAGTTGGATTCAAATGAGTTACTGTGCATCATATTTATTGCTATATATTTCCTATCTCTGATTTTTTTTTTTTTAACTTCAGCTGATTTTTTTTTTTTTCCAAAGTTCGACAACCCCCTACCTCCTCTTCATCTACCCCCAAAGAATAAATATGGGGTCAGCTCTTCTGCAGTCTTAGATTCCAAGGCCAGAAGGGACCACTGTGATCATCTAGTCTGACCTGTATAACGCAGTCTATAAAACTTCCCCAAAATAATTCCTAGAGCAGATCTTTCAGAAGAATATCCAGTCTGATTTTAAAAATATCAATAATGGATAATCCAACATAGCTGTTGATAAATTGTTCCAGTAGCTAATTATGCTCACTGTTAAATTGTGTACAGCCGGTCCCCGAGTTACGAACGCGTCGACTTAACAACCGTTCGTACTTACGACCAACCTCCCATTAAGCCCATTACAGCCGGTCCCCGAGTTATGAACGCGTGATCCGTGCTTATGAACAGCATGGCCTCATTTAAAAGCATGTATTCTGACTTACGAACAAATCGAGTTACGACCAGGTGTTTGGAACGTAACCCGTTCATAAGTTGGGGGCTACCTGTACTTCATTTGCAGCCTGAATTTGTCTAGCTTCAACTTCTAACCGCTGGATTGTGTTACAGTTACACCTTTCTCTGGTGGACTGAAGAGCTCATTATTAAATATTTTTTTCCCCATGCAGATTCTTAGACTGTGGTCAAGCCTATCCCATAACCTTCTCTTTGTTAAGCTAAACAGAGTTAGCTCTTTGAGGCTATCACTGTATAAGGCATGTTTTCTAATCCTTTAATCACGCTAGTAGCTTTTCTCTGAACTGTTCAGTTTATAAACATAGTTTTTGAATTGTGGACACTAACTGACATTTCCAGCAGCAAATGCACAGTGCCAAATACAGAGAGAAAAATAATTCTTTTCTGGTACTTGAGATTCCCTGGTTTATGCATTCAATGATCATATTAGCCTTTTTAGCCACAGCATTGCATTGGGAGCTTATGTTCAGCTGATTATCCACCATAATAGCCTCCCACCCTCCCAATTTATTTTCTGGATTGTCTGCTTTTGGGACAGAGTTTCCCCTTGCCCATCCTGTAAGTGTTCTTTGTTCTGAACTGCCCTCTGAATTCTTACGATCAGTTGATATTATTTCCCCATACAATGGATGTGGAGAATAATTGCATATGGAAATAGCATTCTTTTAACTTCTATTTCTGAGTCCTTTATCTGAAAATTTTAATGTTGAGTTCAAATGCCAAAGAATTGTGTTTATAGAGTTTTCAGTTCTTTTTGTCACAAGCTGGAGTTATTTTGATCAGTGGTGAAAATTTCAGGGAGATTCAGCAGGAAAGAAAGTAAGATGTCAACAAACCGTGGATCATCCTCACATTGTAAGATGTTTGGCCTGCCTAGGGGAATATTTTGAAGTAGTCGTAAGGAATTTTGTCTGACTCCAAAAACTTCTCTGCTTATTCAGCAAAGATAGGCAGTGCTGAAAAACAAGCTATATGATTCTGTTTACCTCTTTGATTAACTGATCCAGTCAAGTGCATCTTAAAGAACATGGGGAAATTTTTATTTTCCATAGAATTCACAGATCTCTGTTACACAAGGAACGGTATACAGTGTAATTAATATGTTTAGAGATTATGGGTTTACTGTCTCAGGAGGGTCACCTATGGTTGGCTGTTGCCTGAGTGAATCTCTTCTGACCAAGGTGAGTTTTATGAAACAGCAAGCTCATCACAATGAAACTTATAGCTAAATCTTTGTGTAAATGAGGAGACTTGTTGACAGTCAGCTTTACATTGGCCAGAGGACTGTTTCAGGGGTTGCTTTTGTAAGAAAATTCATTATAATTCATGAAGGCCTGAATGGTATGACCCTTACTATTAGAATAAGGGTGCTCAGACATTGTGCCACCAAAGCACATGGGACTATCAGAGGGGCACATGGGAATATCAGAGGGATACGTCTCATTTGTACACAGTGGAACTGACTACAGCCATTTCCATCTTTAATACAGAGACCACAGATCCCATTATGCACTGCTTTATCTTAGTCTGACTGGCCAGGGTACATAATGGAATTTATAGTTTCCACATGGGTTATGCTTCTGTATTAAAGATGTAGGCAAATTATTTTACATCTCTATGGAATGTACTTTGGATGCCTCATAAATGTTTCAGCTGAATTGTTGCTATTTAGTTTTTTTTACTTGTTCTTGGAAGACTGATGCCAACTTTTTGTTTTCAGATACTGACGATCAGGATTGTGAATATGTTGACCTTTATTTGTGTCCCTTTGACAAAAGGTGTAACTCCTATTAAAGCGCTAATGAATAATTCCGCACATACTTTGTTTTAAGTTAAAGGTAACTTGTCAGAATACTGTAATATGGACTCAAATAGTGATGAAATATTCCATATTTGGTGTTCCTTGTCTGGTGAACTGTTAGTAGGGCAGTAGTTATACAGACTTGGTGAGTGTCACCGGCACTAGGCCTATTTAAGAGGTGGTGAATGGAGCATTGCATCAGGAATAATAACCTCCCACCCTTCCAATAAAACTAGGATCAAAGTAACTTTTTAAAATTATTTTTGACCTCTTGCATTCATTTTATTTATTAGGTTTTTTAAAGCAGCACTTGTTGATTATCTGCAGACACAGACCCAGTCTGAAAATATGGGTCTCTTTGAGGCCCATATTTCAGTATTGGTTTAGGCCAGTCGTGGGCATGAGGTGGAACAAAAGTCCTTTTGATCTGGTTTGCTCCAGATGGTTCTTGGGGAAATAGGCACAACACAACACTTGAGTAGATCTGCATCTCTGTTGGGAAACTCTGTTCACCCCTGTACATGAGGCAGCCATCAGGTTGGAATAGGACACAATTTCAGTTCAATAATTGGCAGGTGAGAATGTGAGTTGTAACATAAAAACACAAGTTCTAAATTTACATGTAAGTACAGACTTTGGTCTTGGCTAGAAGGTAAACTTAGAACCTTCCCTCTCCTACTACAAGTATTCACTAGCCTTGCATCTTCTGCAAGACAGGTAAGTTATAAGTTATTAACTGATATGGAAAGGACACTGCATTACTTTTGTGATAGGTTGTTTACCCTGTTTCTGTTGACACTTTGGTTCTAAGACCTTAAACTTTAGATCAGACCTTAGATCAAACTTTTTTCTGTAGTTCTTCGAGTTTCAGCATTCCATTGAAATAGCTCATGAAGGAGCTTTTTAGGGGTAGGACGGTTCCCCCCCCCCAATTTCATCTTGGTAGTCACCTTGGTAGTCATCAATATTTATGCAGCAGATGTTAGCTTATAGTATTGCATATTTTGCCATAAAACTAGACCTTTGTCTTAAAATGACTAATTTATTTTCATTAAGTATCCAGTAATCCAAAAAGGAGTTGAGGGCGATAAATGCTGTCTATTCATTTTGGGTACTACTCACCGTCTGTAGTTAGGGCCAGCATAGACTCTTTTCATGTCTTGCATAAGTCCACATTTTGAGAATTAGTCAGATTTATATGGGTATAAACCTTACTCTGACTTTCACCCTTCGTGCTCTTATATGAGAGAAAACATGAAAATGCAGCATGTGAAAAGGCAAGGTGCAGGTCATTATGACTAGAATGTGCCCCAAGTTAAATAAGTGGATGTTCAAGGATTACACTAACTAATTACACTAGGAATAAAGAAAAGGCTGAAAGACGTGAACATGGAAATTTCTAATTATTATCCCGTGTTTAGAGGGGAGGAATTAGTGAGACACTCAACGTGTAGGACAGAATTAGGTTGGAAAACATGTAGTTGAACTTTAGTCATTCTGCTTCTTTTTTCTTTTATTTACTCAAGGCTCAACTCTGAACTTCCTTCTTGCACTGGGTGGCAGCTCTTCATGGGAGTAGCCCAGTTGCCTTTGACGAAGACCGGGGGAGAGAACCTTTTCTGGGTAGGGGCTGCTGATCCATGGAAAAATCAATCAAGAGCTGCACACAAACAAGAAGCAAAAAAACAAAACAGCCCCCCCCCCCAAAACAAACAAAAAAAACCCCTTGCTGACGTGGCCCCTGACTGAGAAGAAGGACACTCCCCACATTCCCCTCTCACACCAGAGCCTAATGTGTGAGATTTTGTGGCTAGTAAATTTTGTGTGCTCCAGTACCTCAGTAGGCAATGCTAAAAGGGGAGCCCTGAGCCTCAAAAGCCAGATACGCGCAAGTGGGGGATGTATCCACCCCCGGGCCTTTAGGTTGCCCACACCTGGACTAAGCCTTACAACTTGCTTGTTTAGATAAAGGTTAGGGATGTTAAATGTCGGTTAATTGAATAGTTGATTAACCTCATGAATTCTTTCAGTTACTTGACTATTCTATCATCCCTGGGGCTTGGGCTGGCAACCAGTGTGCTCCGGCCCCACTCCCAGGAGCCCCCTGCCACTCCGCACTGCTGTATCAGAGACAGCAGTGTGGGGTGCTAGGAGGGAGCTGGTCCGCGAGGGGAGCCAGTTTAAAAACCAGCTTCCCACATGGGCCAGCTGCCTGTCGCCCCACACTGCTTCCTCTGATACAGAGGCAGCAGCACTGGGTGGCAGCAGCTTGGACCTGGCACAACTCGGAACTGAGCTGGGCTGCCTGCCCACCTGGCAGTAATATATTTTAAATGCAGAGCTGCAGCAGGGGTAGGTCCCAGACGGCTAAAAAATGTACTGGCGGAGTGGTCTATGCATGTAGCTTAACAGATAAGCAAAAGCTTATTGGTTGATGCTGTAATCAGTTAATCAACTACTCTGTTACATCCCTAGTACAGGTTGCACCTTCCAAAACCAGCAGGACCACAGATGTTCCTGGATCAGAGAACCCTGGTGGCCTAATGGCAGGAGGGCAGTGCTTGCGGGGCCAGGCTGAAGTAGGAGGATGGAGCAGAGGCTGACGCCGGCAGCAGCCCCTGGCAGCTCCTAACAGCCTGCAGCACTGGGACCGGGTTGGGACAGTCCCTGGCAGCTCAGAATCAGGCTGGCAACAGCACGGGGCTGGGGCCAGAGCCCCAAGCAGCCCATGGTAGAGGGACTGAGGCCAGGGCTGGCGGCAGCCCTAGCAACACATGGCAGTGTTGGGCTGGAGCCCCAGACAGCCCACGGAAGTGGGACTAGAGCCCACAGGCTGCTGTGGTGTTGGGACCAGAGCCCAAGCACCTGGCAGCCCCCAGCAGCCCAACCAGTGCCAGAGCCAGCCTGCAGCAGCGCAGGCTACTGGAGTCCAATAGATGGTCTGGCTGGGGCAGCAGCAGCGGGGCCAGCAGCCCTGCCAGCGCTAGAGGTAGTCTCCCACGCCTAATCCTCTTCCCCCAGCTGGCAGAGTCAGTATCTGGGGGCCGTGGCAGGGAATCTAGTCCGGCAAATTCCCTGGTTCAGGACCAGTGAGGTCCTGAGGGTGCAGATAAGAGATGTCCAACCTGTAGTGACTTACTCAGTCTAAGACATAACTTATCTACAGTGTGTATTGCTCTCTTCTGGTGCAGTTTTAGGAATGTCTCTATGTATTCAAGGATACTTCTGTGAATTGGTCTTCTCTTGACTATATGTATTTGAGGAATTTAATAAAACTTTCAAACTTTAAACAAAAATAAAGAGCTTTATGTCATTTGTAATGTATGCAAGGCTGTAAGAGCTAAGAAAGCTGCTGAAAAATACTTAGCATTGACTGCCAAGTGTTTGTCTTGTCTGTTAATCAAGCAGATGGGATTGTTTCACTTCCAGTTGTTAATGTTTTAATCTTTGAAGGTTAAAACCATAAAATCCAAATACATGTCAATTTTAATTTTTCTCATGCTCTGGGTTTCCTCTTTTTCTCTCGCTTTCTAATACACGAGTTGTCAGCACTCCTTATTGCTGTTGTGCTTGGAAACGTTTTCCTGCTTAACAAAAGGAGGGCTCGGGGAACCATTCAAGGGAAAGGATCCGGAGCATCATCAGAATTTCCTAAAGACAAATCATTGTAGTGTTTCACATTGTGGCCGTAGCTCAAAGGTTGTCTTTCAGCCTTGCCCTGTCAAGTACCTTTGCTGTGATGCCCAAGTGATTTCTTCAGTGATTCTGCTGACCCGTCTTGAGGATGTGGGGGTGAGGATGCTTTGGCTCTGTTTCTTTTATGTAGATCTTCCTCCTGGAACATCTGCTTCAGCTCACCCCGGTAGGGAGGGGTGCATGCAGGCAGCCTGAAACAGCTGCAAAGATCTGGAACACATGTCTAGAGGAAGAAGAGGATGACTTCCATTGCAGAGGTCAAACTTGGTTGGGAGGGCGACTGAGGCATGATGGAAGGTTCTGGTAGTTGGAAAGATGGGCCTGAAGTTGAGGTAAGGGCAAATCATAGTTTTCCATGGTTCCACAGAAACTCCTCTGAGACAGTCTCCCATATGTGTCCTATGATGAGCCTTTATATCCTTGGAACAAATGTTCTTTGGCAGATTGAAACCTGAGGATGTGACCCTGACATTAACTGCGTACGGAAGCAGTTGCCATGTACAAATACACTCCCTTTATGGGTATCTGCTGCATCACACACCTCCTCTTTTCCGTGAACTTATACCTGTGGCTGCATTTCCGCCAATCCAAATTCTGTCTCGCTGTGTTTTAAATTTGTTTAGTGTAAACTCCACAGCATGCTCTTCAGTATGTTTTTGTGTTGCCTTGACGCTTTCATATTTCTGCACTAAAGACACTGCATGGTTATTGGTGATGTAGCTTGAGATCAGTGAACCCTGAAGAGGAAATTGTGGTACAGACCTGTCTCTAATTCCATTAAGCTTTGACAGCAAACCTGTAAGATAGGAATAATAAAATGTTGGTACAAGTTTATAAACCAAAGCAGACGCAAGATAGTGTGGCTACTCAAATTGAGGGAAGGGGAGAAAATGAAGGTTTCTTGTGATGTCTTGTCTTTGGGCATGTTGGATAAGTTGACAGTTCTAGATGATAACAGGTCAGTAAGAATTGGGAGTTAAACAGCTCTATAAATACAATCTCCAGAAATCAGTCTGTCTTGCTCAGATGGTTATCTTCAATATCATATTCTTACAGAAAATAAGGATTTTAGCTAGAAAAATATATTTTGTGTGTGTACACATACACCCTCCCCACGCACACCCCTCTTTCCATCTTTAACTCTGCAAGTATTAACTAAGAGCCTCAACACCACTGTGAATAAAAAGTATTATCATCTCAGCTTTACAGATGGTATGAATGGAAGAAGTTAAGCGACAGGTACAAGGCGATGGAGAGGGTTGATGAAGGAGCAGGAATTGGAGCACAATGGTTCCTTGATCCTACTCTTAATTTTTAGTGAAAATGGTTCATTTGTTCTCAGTTCAGAAAGATGGTGGGGGGGAATAGGTTTTGCACAGGTTAAAATAATTTTAAAAATTCATAATCTTTCAATTGAAAAATTCTAGTATCTCCATGTTTTGGATCAGAGACTTGAAAAATTAGGCAAAATCCTGGGGAAAAATAGTATGTGCTCATGTACTTAAAGACAGGGAGTCTGAATTAAGGTTCTATGGTATCTCTTCACTTAACTTTGTTAGTGTAGCTTGTGTGTAATCTTACTGTACAGTGATGCAACTTATCCAGAAGGATTATAAAGTGTTTTAGTGACTGATTGTCAAGCGATGTACAGGAATCGCTTTTACCCCTACTGAAATGGTGAAACTCAACAACTGTTAAACGACACTTAATGTGTTAGCAGGGGTCCCTCCCCATCTGGCTCAGTGAGAGGCCACTCCACCTCACTACGTCTCTGAGGCACAGCTCCCTATCAGAGTTTAAAGCTGTGGCCCTAATGCAGGAAAACACAATCTAACAGTTTTAAGAAGCCCAGGCCCTTGGCTTTGGAGCAACCAAACAAGGCTCAAGCCCAGAGGCAGGGGAGAGCCAAAAAACACCATCCAATGTCGCGGCTCTTCGTTGCTCAAAAGTTTGTTCCTCCCACCAACAGAAGCTGGTCCAGTAAAAGATTTTACCTTTCCTGCCTCCTCTCTCTCATACCTTGGCACTAACACAGCTTTACCACCACTGTAATTAACTGTATATAATCATTCATAGTAGCATGATAGTTTTAGCCCCCAACTCCAAATGGTATTTAACAACAATTCTGGATCACCCAAAACAATTCTGGATCAACCAAGCCTGTACTGCATAGGATACTGACTGGTGGCAACTGCTTCCCTGAAGCAACAACATTTGGGGCCCAATCCAGCTACAATTAAAGTCAATGGAAAGAATCCCATAGGATTTAACAGTATTTGTATCAGACCCTTAATGTCCAGTCCTATAGTCCTTAAATGGTAGTATAGATGGCAGTTGCAGAGGAGTTACAAAATTATTTTGCTTCAGGCTATTTTACAGCCCCAAATTACCACTTTTTATGTCACTTTAATGAAATTGACAGTTTCACATCACATCTCATAAGAGCTCTAATTGTTAGATTATGAGCAAAATGAAATAAATTCAAGGAGTTTTATCTGAACAGAAATTATGTTGAATGGAAATCTGATTTCTTTTAAATCCTATTTTAAGGACCCAGTGGACACTATATTGACACATTATGTTCACAATGAAATGCAAACCCTTCCCTCCAAACAGGGAAAAAACCCAAACACTTGGATTTTTAGGGATTCAGATTTAATTGCTAATATCAAAACCAGCCTGGTGGTATATTATTAACAACTGTGGGACTGAGCCTTTGGAGAATGATAGGTGAGATGAAGCTTAGGGAACAGCGATGACAATGGAAAATGAAGTAATTCAACATTTTTCAAAGACTCAAACATACCTCTCAACCTGTCAGAGCTCAAACATGGAACATGTTGTGCAAAGCCCCAAATAAGGAACATACAAAAATTATTCCAATCAGGAAGTAAAAATGCTGTAAGATTTATTCCTTTAGTGAGAGTTACTTTCTGTAACCTCAGTTTCATGAGTCTTCATTTCTGCTATAACTTCAAACAAAAAAGTGCAGTGGATGTTCATTTGGGTGGAACAGAGGGAACTGTAGGATTAAAGTAAAAATTGCTTCTGGAAATGAAGTACAGTCAAGAAATACGGATTGAAAACTGCCTTCTATGGCAAATGCACTCTACTTTCCCACCTCTCCTAAATGACTGCCATGTCAAATAAAACACTATTGCTTGCCCACGCATTTGCAAAATATTCTAGCATTCCCTTCCAGCATGTACACCATGTTCAAATGAACACTTTGTGTAAATTTAATTTGATCATCAAGAGGCTTAGCTGCCAAATAGAATTACTAGAATCTAATAATTAAAACAAGGATGGTGACTGCTAATCTAACGACATATACATAATTTCCTAATGCGTGTAATTATAGCACTTCTGTAATAGTTTGTGGGTCTTTTTTCCCACCTCTTAATAAGCTAGCAGCAAACAAGAATGACAGATACAGCATCACTGCCTCTAAAAAAATATTGGGGAATAATTCCTTAATGGAACTATTTTTACAGTACATGGAATCAATTTTAAGATTAAAAGCTTCTCCAAATGAAACTTGTTTGGTCTGGCTAGCTTGTTGACCTGTCCATTATCTGTTGTATATTAACAACGTAGTGCTGTATGGAACACAGAGGAAGACCCAATCCCTACTTCATGTGATTGCTAATATAAGTGCTGTAACTCAAACAATACTAGTTGAATATTTATTCTTCGTTTTTTCATTGTGTTGGATGTTTTTGTTTGGAGGTGCTTACCCATACAGCCAGGACACCTAGTTATACGTGTCAATATCACCATCCCAATTTACCATACAAGCACCTTTAAAGGGGTAAGTCAGATGATTCCTATAAGGGATTAGCAATATAAAGGTGCATACATCTCCTCTAACACCTTAATTACTAGCCACCGGTACATTTTGCCTTTCAGGTGAGAAATGAAATAGAAATCCTATTCCTGATCATCAAAGAAGATCATATGGATACTTTTTTTTTTTATAGAAGTTAGAAGAATTAGTCTTGATTTCATGTGTGCAATTTAGGAAATTACAATCCATACACCTAAATCTCTTCTGCAGTCCCCAATGGATAAGATAGTCTTCACTTCTGATCATAAGAGCGATGCATAAAGTCAGTGTGTGTCTGTAGTCAGGTGGAATGGTCTCCCACTGAGCCAGAGGCCGAGGGACCACTTGCTGATCCCTGGTGGGTGGAGCCAGGCCAGATTCACACCTCCCCACCCACTCAGGCCCAATGACCGGGTGGTGGGGGCAAAGGGGGAAATTACTCCAGGACCCAGCCATTCAAAGGGGCCTGGGACTCGAGCCACCACTGTTTTTTTCCACCCCCCCCCACCCATGTGGGTTGTGCTGTTGTCTCTTCCTGGAATTGGTTAAAACTTCCCAAGAGTGACAAACCTTATTGTATGAGAACTATTTGTGTATGTCTGCTACTGAATTTGTAGTCACCTTATAAGTAACATAATTTTAAATTTTTTGTGTGGATACCACATAAGTGTTTCTTCCAGAGTCCTGTCTATATTATAATTTACAATCAAATTTGATAAAATGGGACTTAAAAATTCAATGTAGAGCTACCCTTCAGCAAGAAATAAGATGTTTGTGTGGTGCCTAGCACAAGGGGGGTCCTGGTTTCTGACAAGGGCTCCTATGCACTATGGCAATACAAATAATTAATCATAATAAAGGGGAAGAGCCTTCCACTTTATTGGCTCTTTGATGTTTAAATAATTAAACAGTATAGAACTAGCCATGGGCTAATACTGTCCCCTTAGGGTGCTGCTTACGTCTGCAGTATTAAAAAAAAAAAAATGAAACAACTAAGCAAACCTTTAGTTAAGAGTGAGAGGGCTGGCTGTAAAAAAGGCAGCCTGACATAAAGGCGGCCTGTTCCTCTTCATCACATTTAATTGCTTCAGGAAAGAGGGGAGGGATAATAAGCAGTCTGCAGTTACATGTTTGTGGGTGAATAATGTGTTGATAAAATTCCTTGTGGCGCTTGCGGCATCATTCTATATCTCATTCAGGTCGCCAGACTAGTTTTAATAGTCACCCAGTAACTTCAAAGGGGAGCTTTTCAAAGGATACAGAGCTTATTTTATGAAAGAGTATCTTCTCTTTAAATTCAATAAAGTGCTTGATAAGAGGATCATAGGGGATGGGGGAAGGAGATTAGTTTTGCGACGGATGCAATTTAACCTTCTTTTCACAGTCATTGAATGATTTAACTTGCCTGGGAGCCAGAGGGTAAATGATGGGAGTGCAAATATGAAAGAGTCAAGAAAAAGACGGGTGGCTTAGGGCGGTAGACCTGGGTCCATATCCTCAGCTGGTGTCATTCAATGTTGTGCCATTGACTTGAGCAGAGTCGCACTGATTTACACTGATGGAGAAGATAGCTCTTAATTCTAGTAACCTGTGTACTGCAATGGATGCAGTGTTTCTGGGGATTGAATGCTAGGGATTTTTATTGAGAAAGCATTGAAAATACTGGACCTCGTAAACAAAAATGAAGTGGCAGAGGGACGAAACTTTAGAAATGTGTTCATACACCTTTAACTCATGTATTTGGGGGTACTAGAATAATTATATAGTGCTGCTAAGATCAGAGAAATAACCTTGTACAATTGGCACAATTTGTCTCAACTCCTTTGTGCATATGGAATCCTGTCTGCTTTGCTTTACTTTAGGTTTTACTGCTTTTTAGCACTGTGGAGACAACCCAGCTATGAGGAAACAATTAGATTTCCTTATTGTCAGAATTGATGATTCTGGTAAGTTCCAGTTGTACCCTCCCATTCTACCCTAAGTTGCACCTGTGCATAGACACAATTGAAGGCAGAATCTGGTCTGCAGGATCTTTATTCTGGCTAATAATGCTCCAATTGGAGAGAAACATGGCTTTTGAGATCCTTGTTTGTCTCTGCAAAACTGGCATTTAGAAAGAAACACATTTGCTTTTAAACGAAGCCAAAGGAGCTGGGAATTGCTGAGAGGTCATGAACCCCAAACCTTAATACATCATCCAAGGTTGCTTTCAAGAAGAGAATTGCCCTTTAAAGTATATGTGTGTGTTATGTATTTCCTCACTTTTCTAGTCCTCGTTGTGCAGTCAGATTCATGTGGCCAATCCCAACACTTCTGGAAAATTCCATTTAAAGCAAATTGGCCTCCCTGTGGAAGCAGATATCCATCAGTGTAGGTGTGATAAGGATTAAAATTTTTAGTGTTCTGACAGTATGATCTAATTTGATGTGTTTCTGTGGTAACTGAACAAAGCCCCAAATAGTTATTATTGATTGTTTGTATTATTGTAGCACTGAGGAGCCCTGGTTTTAGACCAGGACCCCTTTCTAATGTGGCCCATATGAACATAGAACAAACAGTTGGCCTCTGACCCTAGGAGTTTACAATCAGTCATGGATTAATTTCTCCTCTTCTTCTGAAGCAATTGAGCAATTTTCACTGTACTAAATTTTCTCTAGAAACTGCTGGAGCCACAAGAAAGGTGCTGAAACAACATTCCAATGAGTAACGGCTCAGTCCAATCCATGCTTGTATTGAATTTGGTAAATTTCTCCTATTTTTTATTTTGATATTTTAATTCAGTGCCCAGTAATGGAACTTAGTATGGCTGCCTGTAGAACAGATAGCTCTGGTGGTTTTTTTTTTTTTTTTTAGTTACTGCATGTAATGGAGTACTATCCCTTTTAGTTCAAAGGCCAGTAATCCTTTCCATGTGTCCTAGGGTGGCGAATCAAGGCTGAAAGAATAACCACTACAGACACTTGGTAAGAGGAAGATGGTCGTCAGAAATCATTAATGACTGGAAAGGGGGAAGTGTTGGAAAAATCCTGGCTATTGTTAGTTTAAGGGCCTGGGACCAGTAGCCTAGTAGAAAAGTTAGGATAAGAATAGACATAGGAAAGCTCTTCTCCTGTTAAAGGCAGATATCTTATTGCAATAATGTCTGAGCTGCTTAGATGACCAGTCGCCAATGCTGTGATCAAAATAATTGTTGCCATTTATTGCTGCCTCTGCTGTGAGCTTGAGGTTGTTTGGAGATTGCTTAAACATCTCAGGTTACCCTAAAAGCTGCCATAAACTTTTAGTTCATGCCTAGTCTCATTGAAAAAGATGCTGAAGCTGCTGAGGCAGGTTTTTATCAGCATTCCCCACCAAAGAGAGGAGGAATAACATGAGGATTACAGGGATATTCGCTTTTTCACTTCTGGAAACCCGGGTGAAAAATCTAGGTCAGGCCAGAAATGAGCATGGTGGCTATATCATCCTCATTCCTAATGGACTAGTGATGTTAAATTTCAATTAATCAGCTAATTGAGTAGTAGATGGAGTTTCCCTCAACTACTAGATTAGTTAAGGCGGGCACTCACTATTCCTGCTGCGCCTCTGCCTTTTAAATGTAGTAAGTGCCACCTGCGGCGCTGACTACATTTAGAAGACAGAGGTGCAGCAGGGAACCCAGGGGCGAATGGGGACAGAAGCAGTACTCGCTCACAGCATTTCTCCCACTGTGCCTCTGCTTCCCCTGCCCCACCCTCGGAGATGGTGCTGGGGGGAACCAGCTTTTAAGCCGACGCCCGTTCCCCCACCTCCCCCCCACCAGTTCCTGCCTCCCCCCTTTGCTGCCTTTGTTAGAGGCAGCAAGGGGGAGAGGGAAGCAACTAGTCAAGTAGTCACTAGTAGGTAGTCAGCTAGTTGCTTACCCCCCTGATGTCCATGATAGGGATGTATCCAAAGCTGTGACACCTGGATGGCATTCTGCACTCAGATGTGACTCATTGCATATTACGAATTAGGCTGATGATGGCTATACAGAACTGTGTACGGATATTTGCATAGTGTCTCTCACTGTGGCAGACTCTGGTATTTCCATAATTTCCAGGCTATCAAATTAACAGTAGACGTTGATTTAAAAATAAATCAATATGTGTGTGTGTGGCTTATTGTATGACATGAATAGGGAAAACACTACTTTTTTATCTATTCAAAATATATATAAGGTACTTTACAATAAATAAACAATAATAAACATTTAAAATCAATATGAATAAATATCCGCCTAACAAGAACCAAAACAAGTTAAAGGGAAGGATCTAGGGCTGAGGTTACAAATGGGTGTACTGCTTGAAATCTACAAGTTGTGTGAAACAACTGGTCATGGTCAAATGTTCTCAGATATTTAAGTCTAGATGCCTTCCGTGACTTCTGTGGCGGTATGCTGATTTAAATCTGCTACAGATCTGCCCCTTAGTGTTCATTACCTAGGGATCTATTCTCAGGCTTGCTCATTTTGTCTGGTCCCAAAAGGATGTTATCATGTTTGCACATGACAGTATAGAGTTAGGTTAGCTAGCACAATGCTGGCATGATTGATGCATGAATGTAGACTAGGACCTAATACTGAACACGATGATGTCCTACTTGACGGTGCTCAGTCCATCACAATCAACATGTCAGCTAACTTGACTCTTTACAATCATCTTCAAATATGATAACAGTGCCTAGCTTACAGAAGTCCTCTGCCTCACTCTGACACACAGAGAAACTTAATGCTGCAGCTGCACCATTAACCCAGCTGCAATCAATTATTATGTCTGAAATTTTCATTTCCCTGTGCACTCTAGTTTTGTGTATAGTTTTTAAGTTACCCATCATACAAACATAAGTTAATTAAGGTTGTCATTGAATTTTGGTGAGTCATTTGCACTTCTAATTGTTGTTTATTAGCAAGGAGGTGATATTTCATTTGTAGGCCATTCTTTCTGTATAAAAACAAAAATTTAAGGGTGTTCAGCTTCCTGGGCAGGATTTGGGCTTTGCTGATCAGCTGTAAAAATAGGGTTGAGGTTTCAGGCAGTCGTGACTGAATTTGTGTCTCTGTACCACATGCTGAGGGGTTTTGTTTTATTAAAATTACACTTCCAAAGTACAACCATCCTGTATAGTTACTTGGAGAATCGTTGCTTTAAAGGAGCATTGTTTCATGCATCTTGTGACCATCCAGAGAAAAGGCATGATAAGAAGAGAAGACATAGATATATCTAAGGCCTGATCTCCACCTAAAAGTTGTAGCAGTGTGTTTGCGTTTTTAACACTAGAACCATTTATAATATGGTACAATTACACTGGTATAAAGGTGCCGTATACTGGAATAGCTTATTCTCCTTTCTGTAAAGCTATTCCAGTTTAAGAATACCAGTAAAACTGTGTCTGCACTAGAGGATTTGACTGCTTAACTACACTAGTATAGTTAAAGCCAGGGATGAGTGTCCACAGGCACAAAACCCCATGGCTCCCAGTGGTCACGGTTTGCCATTCCTGGCCAATGGAAGCTGCAGGCAGAATGCACGGGCTGGACCACTGCTTTCTGCAGCTCCCGTTGGTCAAAAATGGTGAATTGTGGCTATTGGGAGCCCCAGGGCCCTGTGCCTGCAGAAGCTCAGGTAAACAAACCGTCTTGTGGCCTGCCAGTGGCTAACTCTGATGAACAGTGCCTGGCCAGGGTGCTGGAGATTCCTCACTTTAGGTTAAAGCAGTACAGCATGTGTGCATAGACGAGCCCTAAGCTATATTCTCAAAATAAGCAATAATACTTAAGAGGAAAGCAAGAAATGATCTGTTTAAAATAGCTATGCTAAGGTCTTAGCATGCAGACCACCAACAGTGTTATCCCCCTAAATAATCTGAATAAATAAAGGTATTTCCTTTTTGTCCTCAAGAATCAGAAATGGGTCACATTCAAGAGGCTATGAATTCTCCTGCTGTACCTCCTTGTACTACACACAATTTCAGTGCATTGCAAAGGTTCTTTCATGGATTGATAACTGATTAAAAGACAGGAAACAAAGGATAGGAATAAATGGTAAGTTTTTAGAATGGAGAGAGGTAACTAGTGGGGACCCCAACGGTCTCTCCGGGGACCCATCCTATTCATTGTATTTATAAATGATCTGGAGAAAGGGGTAAACAGTGAGGTGGCAAACTTTGTAGATGATACCAAACTGCTCAAGATAGTTTTGAGAGATCCTTTTGAAGCTCTTTGCAGTCAGCTTTCGTCTTAACTAAGTGACTGGGCAACAAAATGTCAAATGAAAATTCATATTGATAAATGTAAAGTAAAGCACATTGGAAAAAAGAATCCCAGACTCTACCTACAAAATGACGGGGACTCATTTAGCTACAACCACTCAAGAGAGAGATCTTGGAGTCATTGTGGAGAGCTCTCTGAAAACATCCACTCAATGTGCAGCAGCAGGCAAAAAAGCAAATAGAATGTTAGAAATCATTTAAAAAGGGATAGAGAATAAGACAGAGAATATAAACCATGGTATGCCCACATCTTGAATACTGTGTACAGATGTGGTCCCCTCATCTCAAAGAAGTTATATTGGCATTGGAAAAGGTTCAGAAAAGGGCAACAAAAATGATTAGCAGTTTGGAATGGGTTCCATATGCAGACAGAGTAAAAAGACTTGGACACTCAGCTTAGAAAAGAGAAGAGTAAGGGGTGGGGGGTATGATAGAGGTCTCTAAAATCATGAGTGGTGTGGAAAAAGTGAATAAGGAAAAGTTATTTACTTACTCGCACAATATAAGAACTAGGGGTCACCAAATGAAATAATAGGCAGCAGATTTAAAACAAACAAAAGGAAGTTTTTCTTCACTCAGTGCACAGTCAACCTCTGGAAGTCCTTCCCGGAGGATGTGGTGAAGGCTAGGACTTTAACAGGATTCAAAGAAGTGCTAAATAGATTCTAGAAGCTAGGTCCATCAATGACTATTAGGCAGGAAGGGTAGGAATGGTGTCCTTAGCTTCTGTTGGTCTGGAAATGGATGACAGGGGAGGGATTGCATGATGATTACCTGTTGTGTTCCCTCCTTCTGGGGCATCTGGCATTGGCCATTGTCGGAAGACAGGATACTGGGCTAGATGGACCTTTGGTTTGACTCAGTATGGCTGTTCTTATGTTCTTATTCCTAGTATGTTCCAAAGTTAGTGAAGCTGGAGCTGTATTTGTACACCAGCTGAGCATCTGGCTCTTCATTAAGCTTTCTTAAGTGTTCTTAAGTAGCACGGTTGTTAATACATGATATATGACTGCAATTGTATGGAAAGGCACGTGCATGCTCTCTCTTTGGGAGGGATGTTGTTCAAGGGAAGCCCAGTCCCTTACGTGGAAATGCCATGCTGATCTTGTAGGCAAACAGGAGAGTGATGGAACACAGCCTCTGCACAGAGAAGGCCTCATTTTGAAATGAGCAAAAGCGTGTGTTAGCTAGCAGGGGCATCCATTAATTGTTCAGGCTGTGTCATATGGTCAAGGACTGAGAGAGTACAGTGTTGAGGTGTTGGAGTTTGGTCTGCGCTGAAAAGTTATGTCAGAATAGCTACATTAGTAAGGGGTGGGAGCAACAAACCCTAGTATAGAAGCAGCTTTGTTGCCAGAAATGGGCCAATGTAGCATCTGTACTGTAGACATTTGCTGAAAAAGAATCCGATGCTGTGGCACCGAACACAATGTACTGTCTATAGATTAGAAAATGTTCCTTTGGCCAAGTCCTCCTTCCTCATTTGGTATGATGCCGTAATTCATGCTGAGCAGAGCTGTGAGCAAATAAATGTTTGTGCAAAGAATCCCAGAAAATTTCAAAGTGTAATCATCCTCAGAACTACATTCCAAATCCTCTTGGAGGCACAGATTCAAAATCTTTGTCCTCATCCCCTACTGCCTCATGATGTTTTAAGGAATGAGGAACAAGAGCTGGAGTGAGGTGTGGGAGTTTGTCAGTTCCCCTGTGTGACTCATGCATTGCAGACACATTCAAAACAGTTCTGCATGCTAAGCAGTCTAGAGGTCGTGCAGGCACTTCCTTAGGATAAGCTAATGCTGTTGATAAAATTGCTGGATGCAAGCTGTGGTGTTCAGACTCGCAAGAGTCTCTTCACACTTGGTACAGAAGCTGCTAGAGCAGTCCATCTTTTCTGTGCCTTTGAGGGGGGAGGAGATCTGGCATGGGATACTTTTCTTCATGGCATTTGTTCAATGAAGAGGCAGTGGGGAGGAGCGAGGTGAATTGGGTATCAGCTTCCATCTTACAAAGTTGAACAGGGCATCTCTGGCCTCTGAGACTCCTGTTTAGGCTGGATTGTGAACAAGAGGTGATGTGGAATTTTGAGAGAGTACAAAGGTATTTTTTTCCAGGGACGTTACGTTGTGAAGGGCATTCAATACCCTACAAAGTCTAACGAGCAACAAGGGCATTTTTAATAAATCCAAATGCAATAATCGTGTGCTCTTTATATATTTTTAATAAGAATTGCTAAATCTTTACTTATTTTTTTTCCTCCTACGTTCCCTCCTACCGTGGGTCTTTGTCCCTCCTCCCTTGAGTGGCTGGTTGATGTAAATGGCTTTATCTGCTGCTACTTCCAACTTGGGCACTTTGTCCTTCAGCTCCTGGGGCCAAGACTCATGCTTTCAGCTCTGAAAGTCCAGGGTCAGACTGGATCGACTGCCTGAGTTGAGTTAGTCACAGATATTTACCAGCAAATATTGCAGAGAGGAATTTAAATACAGATGAATAAATAATTCAAATATATAAAAACATATTTAAAGAGCACAAACATCAGCTGGAAAATGCTGGCTGCCTCTGAGATATTAATGCAAGGGAAGAAATGTGCCAGTGGTGTTATGTTTTAGGAATATTAAGATCTTTATAATACATAACAAAACATGCCCGTATATTTAATAGATCTTTATTTCTGAAAGCATTTCTTAGTGGTGTGTTCATACTTATCTTTCTGTCTGAAGTACTTACGTGGCCTGCATTACTGCAGTATCTGAACACCTTGCTATATTTAATGCACTTTTGCTCACAGCATGCTGGGCATACTAATGAAGAACTGTGATACAGAGGGAAAAGTGACTTGTGTAAGGTCCCATCATAAGTTTGAGATGAAGCAGAGAATTGAAACCAGTCTCTCAGATCCTAGGCTAGTGCCCTAACTACTGGGCCAAGCTTTCTCTCTAATTATTTTAACTGAAATCTTCAAACAATGGCTTGAATCTTTCCTGTCCCTTCCCTTTCTCCAGCATCCAGAGCTTCATTTGAAACTCTTTGAGGCAAAGACTGTCTCTGAAAAGTGTATGGTCACAGCATATTGGGGCCTCTACCTTGGGATGTTTACAGCTTTGGCTGATATAGGTAATAGTCCTGATGTATTTAGGCTTCTGTAAGAAGAATGACTTGATACCACCAACATATTAATTACAAATATAGGAAAGATATAAAACTAACGTTGCACATGTTACTGGGATTAAAATCCTTGGGTAGGTCTCAAAATGTAATTTTAAGTGTAATCTAATAGGATCCAGCAGGGATCAGTTCTTGACCCTAAGCTTTTTAAATATTTTCATCAGTTGCCTGAAAGAAAACATAGTATCATGGCAGATAAAGTTTTGCAGATAACACACAAAAATTGGGACGTTATAAACAATGAGGACACGTGTCTCGTACAGATCTGAATCACCTGGTCAACTGGGCATAGGCAAACAAAATGCATTTCAAATATAGCTCTAAATGTATACATCTAGGAACAAAGATGACAGGACGTATTACAGGCTGGGGAACTCTATCCTGGGAAGCAGAGACTCTTAAAAGGTTTTGGGGGTTGTGGTAGATAATCAGCAGAACATGATCTCCCTAGACTCTTGCTAAATCCTTGGATGCATGAAAATGGGAATCTGGAGTAGGAGCAGAAAGTTTATTTTGCTTCTGTTTTTGGCATTGGTGTCACTGCTGCTAGAATAGTGTCCAGTTCTGCTGTTCACAATTTAAGAAAGATGTTAATAAACTGAAGAGGGTCCAGAGAGGACTCACAAGAATGATTAAATGATTTGATACCTGCCTTATATTGATAGACGCAAGGAGCCCAATCTGTTTAGTTTAATAGAGAGAAGGTTGAGGGGTGACTGGACCGCAGTCTGCAAGTATCTATACGGGGGACAGATATTTAATGGGCTCATCAATCTAGCAGGGAAAGGTGTAACATGACCCAGTGGCTAGAAGTACGCTGTCAATTTTTGACTAGGAGAGTAATTAACCATTGGAACAATTTACCGAGGTGGGTTGTGCATCACTGACCATTTTAAACTCAGGATTGGATGTTTTTTCTGAAGGATCTGCTTTAGGAATTATTTTGAGGAAGTTTTGTGGCTTGTTTTATCAGGACATCAGACTTTCTGACCTTGGAATCTGTGAATCTGTAAGCTCTGCCACAATACACAGTACTTAGCATGGTCTGTAAAAAGTGTGTGGGTGGGGTGGGGGTGGGGTGGGGTTGGGGTGATGTAGTGTGGCCCATTCTAATCTGGGAGCAGTAACTTTGGCAAAAAAGGGATTTAAATGTGTCCCTCAGCCACCTGGCTTGATTTAAATAAATAAATGCCAGATCTGTGATCTTTTGAGATTTTCTTCCCCCCTCGCTTCAAACAATGACTATACAAATAATAACATTAATAATTCATATAAGTTGCTGAATATTAGTTCTTCTCTTGAAAGTGCGAACTCCCCACTCTGTATATGCCTCAGGCAGAATGTGGTGCCCAAACCAGTAGCAGCAGTAAACCTTCCCTCTGTACCTTCAGCCCACTTCTTTCTTTTATTCTCTGCTCAAATGACCTGTTCTTGTAATGACCACCTCAAGGCCACATGCACTACAGAGAGAGCAGGAGGCCAAGTGTCTGTTATGGGGTGTAGCAAGGTTGGTGGGAAGCTCTTTCTACTGCCGTAAAGTGCCTCCTGAAGATGTCTTGTTTAAATGATTTTGTGGGGAGAAGGAGACGGAGAATGGAAGGGACAGTGAGACCATACACTGGAATGATGAGCCAGTGGGTAAGGAAACATGATGCTTTCTTCTTTCTCATTGGACCTCGAACTTCCTGTGGCAGCCCTGCCTGGTAGAGTGGCTGCCTGAGGTAGAAAAGTCTTGGTTTAAGGCTAGGATGAAGTAATGGTGAGTTTGTGTAATGCTCAAGTTCCTCCACTCACTGGGATGCGGAAGAGTCATCTTTCTCAACTAGATAAGGGTTAGCAAAGAGATCTGAGAACATTAGGAAATTCAGCTGTTGACCACTCTTCTCAGAGAGCTCCCCCCCCCAGGATTTGACTGGCTGCTGAAGATGAAAGTTTTTTGCATGGCTCCTGCTTGAGACTGTGGGCTAGCTATTAGGTGATGATGGATTGTGGTACAGATATGAAAGAGGAGGATCTCCCTCCCCTCTCCTCCCCCCCTCAAAATTCCCAGCTCCGACCGGCTTCTTATTGTTGACAGACCATGACACTGCTTTAGCCCCCTTGATATGGCCAACAGCCAGTGCAATATTACTAGGGAGTGACCTTAGTTTTATGCCTCAGTGGTGTGGGATGATGGATATAGTCCCCGCATGTGACTAGGAGAGAGATGTTTTTTTTTTTCAAAGGGGCCGTAGAATTTAGGCACATACATCCCATTGAAAATCAATAGGAATTGTGCATGTATATCACTTAGGTGCTGTAGAAAAATCTCTCCCCTAAAAGCACAGCTGGAAACACATGCCACAAATGAGTAACAATGGCATGTTCCTGCTCTCCTCCTTAGGTGAGATGTTGGTCCCACTGAAGCAGATGGCAAAACTTGAGGATCTTACTAAAGGGATCTTGCAGCCAATGGGAAACAAAAGAATGATGCCTACAGGCTGAGGCAGAGAGTGGTATTTCCCCCTCTCCCCCCGCCCCTGCCGCAGAGACATGCCAGCTGCTCCCAGGAGCCGTGTGGAACCAGGGCAGGCAGGGAGTTGGAAATCCTACAACACATCCATTGACTTCAATGGCCCAGTTTTACATACCTCATCTTTCATGTCTAACACTGGATTATAGGATTTCTGGGACAGGGCCCACATCTTGCCATTGGCATTGCAAAGCACCTCCTTTTTTTGGCAGCTGTAAAAGTAGTTGTGTTTCTTGGGTGCTAGAGTAATTAAAGCGTCTGGGCAGGAGCTGCCTGTGAATGGCACATGTGAGGAGCGTGCTGTTTGTGACTGTACAATTAAATAATGGTGACACCTCCCTGCAGCCTCATGTCCAGGACAGACTGCATCAGCTCTTCCACAGACCCTTTCCCAGGGGATGGAGTGGCTAGAGGGAGTACCAGGTAACGTGGCTCCTACTGCACTTTAACCGGCAGTGACTGAAGAGGCTGTTGTGGTCTGGAACTGCTGTATTGGCACAAGATCTTCCTGTTGATAGCCCTAGAGTCCTCTTAAATTCAGGACTAGATAGGGCTGTTTATTCTGGAGTGTGGGAAGGGGAAGCTGGTTTCTCCCCTCCTAGTGGAAAGACAGGGGAAGAACTGTGTGTCTTCATACTTGAGGAGAGGTTTCCTCTCAAGATGTTAAATGTCAGTTAATTGACTAGTCGAGTAGTCAATGGAATTTCCATCAACTACTCGACTAGTCCATAGGCACTTCCGCATTCCTCCGCTGGGGCTCTTGTACACTTTAAAGGAGGAATGCAGAACTCCGAGTGCAGCCCGGGGCCAGCGGGAAGTCCCCCAACTCCGGGCTGCGCACAGTGTGTCAGCTTTGAAATGTACAAGAGTCCCCAGCGGGGGCTCTTGTGCATTTCAAAGCAGCAGTGCAGCATGGCGCAGAGTCATGCCTCAGAGTCCCCGGCTGACCCCAGGCTCTGTGCTGCGCTGCCCAGCTGACTCCCTGGCTCATCCCAGGCTCCACGCGGCATTTCAGCAGAACCCGGGGTCAGCTGGGGAGTCCCCAGCTGACCCCGGACTCCACAGCGCCACTTTGAAACGCCACCTCAGCACTGCCCCTTTGAAGTACTCCATTTTCCCCCCTCCCTCTTTGCTGCCTCTATCTGATAGAGGCAGCAATGCCGAGGGGGGGGAGGAACGACTAGTCGACTGGACTTATCCAATAAGCTTTTGCTTATCGGATAGTCAACTAGTTGACTAGTCCTTAACATCCTTAGTTTCATCCCCAGACACCAGGGATGATCCGGACCCATGTTTTGTTTTTCAGAGAAGGTGCTGCATTCCGATTTTCCTGCACTGGAAAATATTGTGACTGCTACCATAGTACAATTATATAATGGTGACACCATGCACTTTAAGCCTTGGCTGCGAATGGGAGGAAACAAGTGAGAAAAGGCCAGGCCCTGCGTGCTAGCCTAATAGGAAATGTCTGTCTGGAGCAGTCCCAGAGACTTCTGGAAATAAACAGCAGCTGCTGCGGATAGGAGGGCAGAAGGAATAAAAGACTGTAGAAGTTTAGCAGAGGGATCGTAACTAAAAGGGAAAGTACGGTTGATATATAGGAACGCACTGTATCAGTAGGAGTTAGACTGGAAGGACTGCAGGCTCATTCTGTTATCAGTGATCACATGGAGTGACTACAAACATGCTATGTGCCATCTCCACAAATAAAAAAGATCTGATCCCTGCCTCAAAGCGCTTACAGTTTTGTAACTGGAGACGGCCTTTCTCACCGTGTCAGTGGCACGCCATACCTAGAAATTCACCCCTGTGGAACCAGGGGCTTTGGAAGCCATGTGAGAAGAGGAGGGCAGACAAATCAGAGAGAGACGGTAGAGGGAATGGAAGACAGTGGTTGCAAATACAAGAGGCAGTGTACTGGCACTGCGTGCACCTTAGTTGAATGATGATGTAAGGATCCCCTTTTCTTTCCAGAAACACTCTTGATGTGGAGAATGAAAGCTCCACTTAAGCCAAGCACTTAAGCATGTGCTTAATTTTCAAAATCCATGGGACTTCAGCAGATGCTGCAGTGCTTGGCGGAACAGGATTACTGAATTGGCGCTGAAGCGGACATGGCAGCAGGAGTGATGTAGAAATAAGAGGGAACTGAAAAACTTGGGGCGTGGATGAGAGGTGTATTGCTTGGATACAATAGCTATGCCGGTATAGAGGAGATGAGCATCGTAAGAGAGACTATATTTAGTATCTGTGAAAAAATAATTATTAAATAAATGGGATTAACATTTTATTCTTTTGAAGCAGTATCTTGCCAGACGTAAGTTAGCTCTGCCTGTGTTGCAACTAGATCAGTTATTCTCACATATTAACACGTTCCTTGTTCCAAATCACTATTGATTTCTTTTTTCCTTCTTTTAAAAACTGCTTGTTACCTGTTTTGTCAGCTGGAAAATAGTCAAGCCCAGATAAATCACAGTTCTTTAAAGTTCTTCTTTTCCTCATCCGTGACTATCCGTTATGTGTTCTCTATTCAGAGATAAACCCACTTACTGTTGTGCAATTTAAAGCAAACCTTAATTGCTGCCAGTTTCTAAACAAAGGTGTTTTGAAAGAAAGGTCAAGACCGATTTCTACAGGATCAGTATTAGGCATTCCCTAGGCTGAAACCCTGTTTATATGTTGGAGCTGACATGTTTAGTTGCTTCCTAGATAAGGATACAAAAGACCAAGGTATTTGTCTGAACAAAAGAACAGTGGGGATTTATATGGCTGGGAAGAAAGGCTGGATTTAATTGTGTCCATGCTTACAAAGATGAATTGACAGCAAGACAAATTTGACCTTTACATTTATGTTCTGCGGCTTTGGTGTGATAAAGCTTATCACATCAATTTTTCCTGCACTTTGGTTTATGTGAAGTTATTGTGGTGTAATGACTCTGTCGCTAGATTGTAATGTCATAGTAATGGGGGAAAAACAATTATACTCAAGTTCCGGTATGGATTAAATAACTACAGGCATGTTTGTTTTTACAAGGGATTTGTCAGCTCAAAAACCACACTTGATGAAACTGTTTCTTTACCTGTATTATCTATGACACTATCATATAATAAAGCTAAAAGGCTTTTTTTTTTTTTTTTTTTAAATCAAAACGCATACTTCAGTATTTGTGTGAGTTTATTTCTTGCATTTCTCTCAGGGTAATGAAAATGCACTTTCTTGTCAGTTTTATGTCAAGGTCCTCCTAGATTAGTAAAAAGGTGAAACATTTTGAGACTTTATTTTTTCAAAACAACTATTTCCTTTGGCAGTTTTTAAAAATGCATCACAACATTTCTATTAGTTTTTATATTTATAGAAAAAAGCCAAATATGGGGCAAAATCTGACCCTTCAACAATTTTCTTTGTGGTATGTAGAATTATTTTAAGTGGCCACCTGAAATTGTAATATGTCCAAATAGAGGAAATAGATGAATTACTTACTTAAAAACCACAGAGGAGAATTTGTATTGGGTGAATATTTGTGTCAGTACAGTGTGCCACAAATATCTCCATCTTAGGTCTGCTAAGCTGTGCAAAGGACAGGCAGGGGTTATACGTGAAGTAGGGGTCCTTTTTTATCATTTAAAATTGGAGCATGCAAAATGTTGGAAAATGTAAGATGATATGATTTAGAGCAGTGTTTCTTAAACTGTGTTCCGTGGAACACTGATGTTCCCTGTACAACTCGCAGGTGTGCCGCGACCTCTTCTTTGTTTTAGTCTCTTGTTGTTGTTTTTTTTGGTCTGGCAACAATTTTTTTAAAGAGAATTTTCATAGTGTTCTGCATAAAAACATATTGTTGTTTGGTGTTCTTGGAGTTCCGTGGTCTCTCAAAGTTTAAGAAACACTGATTTAGAGGTCCTAACAAGTATTTTTTTCTCTGGATCGAAGATGCAAGAATGATTTGTTTCTAAATGTCATGTAGCATAGATCAACCAATTTTAAATGAGGAAGGGAAGGACAGAGAATGGATAACGTTGTGGTGAAGGCGCAGGGCAGGGACTCATGAGATCTGGGCTCCTTTTCCATGACCTTGAAAAAAATCACTTAATTTTCTTTGCCTTCCCTTGTCTTATGTATTGAGACTACAGTTGTAGCTTGTGTGAAGCACACATAGGACTGAGACAACCAGTTTCACTTTTTGTAAGATGTTGAACTAGGATTAAATGTAGGAATGAGTCTGAACATTGGTCACTGACAATTTGAGACACCAACCCTGTAACGAACTCCATGAGGGCAGAGTCTAGTTGAAGTCAAAGGGGTGCAGTCTACCATGCTGTAAGGTCCCAATGCCTTGTGCTGGATTCGCCTAGGCAAATTACCTAGAGATGAAAGGCAGTGTATGCTATTGCCATCCCCTTGCTGTACACGCCAAATCCCTCACGTTATGTGCTGTAGTTTCAGGGGGTAGCCGAGTTAGTCTGTACAGGATAAACTTAAAAAACAACAAACAGTCCGGTAACACTTTATAGACTAACAAAACATGTAGATGGTATCATGAGCTTTCATGGGCACAGCCCACTTCTTCAGGTGACCGGAGTTTGCCTGTTTGGTTTTCCCTTTGATATTTATATACCCTCTGCTTCTTGTTTCCTGACTATTTGTTATGTGATGTCAGGTGAAAACACTGAATGAAGTTCAGTTCTGCAAAGCAAAGACAAATAAACAACAGATGAAGAATAGGAATGTAATAGTGTAACTGATTAACCGATAAGCAAAAGCTTATAGGTTAATGCTACAGACTACACGCATTCCCTCCCCTCTCCCCAACCAGTAAATTTTTTAGCAGGCTGACCAGCAGCCCGGCTCAGTTCTGGCTCACGCTGTGTCCTGGACCTACCCCCGCTGTGGCTCTGCATTTAAAGTGTATTAGGAGCCGGGTGGGCAGGCAGCTTGGCTCAGTTCCAGTTCACTCTGAGTCCGGGAGCTCAGACCCATCCCTCCCCCCAGACAGGAGCTGCTGCCACCCTGCACTGCTGCTTCTTTATCAGAGGTAGCAGCACAGGGCGACAAGCAGCTGGTCTGCAAAAGGAGCTGGTTTTTAAACTGACTTCCCTTGTGGACTGGCTCCCACCTGGCACCCGATAAGAATTCATGAGGTTACTCGACTATTCAATGGACTAATATTTAACATCCCTAATGAAGAAGTAACATGTCATCAAGGTGAGAGATCTCTCTTTGGGGCGTAGCCTGCCATGTTTCCTGAAGTCGGACAGTATTGTGACTTGAACAAAGGAAGCAGAGATCTGCTTTTCTTTGAAGTAGCATCATTTTCTTTGGTTTTTGAAAGGTCAAAAATAAATCATTGTTTTGTCTAAAAGTATTTATGTGGTCCCCAACACCAAAAGTATCCAAGTATCCTACATCACCCCTGTAAGGGAGGAAAGTTCTTTTATTCCCTTGTAGAGATGGGAAGGTAGGACAAAGATCAAGGTTGCTACAGATTCCACGTGTGAGCTAAGCAGGGAATTGAGCCCAGTTCTCTTGAGTCCCAGCATAGCACCTTAACCACTGAATCATGTCTCTTTTCCTCCCCCTCCCCCCCCCACACACTTTAAAAAAAGCCATCTCAGCTGGGACATGGCTAGGATCTGAACTCTGCATCACTCTGCCTAGGCCATATCTCTAGCGTACCCAGCCACTTGCACATAGGTTGGAAATTTGATCAGTGGGTTCAAAATGCCTAAAACAAGAAGAGCTGCAAGAAACTAGAAATCAGTGGTTCCCAAACTTTTCAGCATCATGCCCCCTTTTTGAAAAACCCTCGCGCCCTCCCCCCAAAAGGAGCAAAACTTGTTGAGCAAAAAAAGGAGAAAAAAAAAAAAAAGGAACTGACCAGGGCAGCAAAACTTGATTGGCGGGGGCTGGGTCGCCTCACGTGTCCCTCCCTTCCCCCCCAGAATTTCTTCATGCCCCCCCAGTTTGGAAGCCCATGAACTAGATTGTGTTGAAGGGATTTCAAGTGAATATTAACTTTGTGTTCGACTTTGGTTCAATTCTCCCTCTACCTCCTGGCCCCTTAGTTTGCCATCTGAATGAACCCAAAGTTTCTAAGAAAATCCAGACTAGTTTTTATCTTTTTCACTTCACTGCAGAATTAACTCAAGATATAGCTCAAATATTGACCTTAATACAAGTCCTGTCCACCCACAAACCCCCCTCACCTTGAGTATGACAGTGTTTCTAACCCACCTCGGCTACAGCTTTGGTGAGCACACGTTGTCAGCTGACACAATCTCTCTCTACATCTCCAGTGGTGTTTTGCAGTGTGGCTGCTCTTGCTCATGCTGGGCTAACTTGAGTAACCTATACAGGAGGCCCCCGCTTTATGATGGCCCGATTTACGACCCCCGCACTTACGTCTTTTTCCATAAGTGTGGAAGGGGCCGAAATCCCCCGACTTACATCCTGAGCCCCACACTTATGACTGCTTACAACGCTTGTCGTAAATGTGGGCTTGAGTTACAACGCCCCTGACTTGCGATGCTATCCCCGGAGCTGATTGTGTCGCAAGTCGGGAGCGGCCTGTACTTAGTTATTCCTCTCAAGTTAACTCTGCAGAAAAGATGTACACTGATGGTATGTGGGTTCCATCCCATCATCTTAGAGTACCTCATTGTAAAGTGACTCAATCAAAACTTGACCCAGCAATGCTGGAGAGGTTCATGACTGTTGATGAACCTTCTGGTGAGCCTGGCCTGAGTTTGGAATTGGTGACAAAAAGCTTAACCTGGTTGAGTAATTCCTGGCTTCAAGTTTCATAAAGAAAGTTCTGCCTAGCTCCTATAATAATCAACTTCTGATCACTTTTGAAATCAGGAACTAACCACTCTCTAGATCAGTGTTTCTTAAACTTTTTAAGACCGAGGAACACCAAACAATATTTTTTTCTAATGAGGAACACCAAGGATTTTTGTTCAGCCAAAAAAAGGGGGCAGGGGAGAGTTATTCGGGAGGGGGAAGGGTCGGGGGAAAGTTATTGAGCAAAAAAAGTCACCTGCCCCTTTAAGGGTGGCCATTTTGAATTCTGTTCTCCGCGGCACACCTCTGACTGCCTCACGGCACACCAGTGTTTCTTGGAACACAGTTTAAGAAACACTGCTCTAGACCCTGTTCTAGTCTTGATGAAGTTAATTCATGTAAGGTGCTGAAGTAAAATAAATTAGTAAACAAGTAGAGAGAAACAGTCAGATATCTGATTTGGTTTAGTTGCATGTGAGTGTTGTTTACAAAGTAGCCACAAGTGGGAATTGAATCTACTTAGGAGGAAATGCGGAAAGGTGAAAGTAATCCGAGGTGTAGCATACCAGAAAGAGGCTGGCCAGCTGAGGGCTGGGCTTGGGATGTTGCCAGCTGTAGCATGGCCACAGCTCACTTAGGCTCCTGCTCCAGTGCTCAGGCAGTGCAGTCTCCACTACCCCAGGGACATGGCAACCAGGCAGCGTGGTCCCCATGTCCCGGTGCCCGGGCAGTTGAACAGCGCAGTCCCTGCTGTTCTGGCCAGCCCTGGGGATCTGGCAGCCAGGCAGAACAGTGGCCACGCTCCCAGCCCCGAGTGCTCCCCACACCCCCAACCCCTTGCCCTGAGCCCCCCACCACTACCTTGACTCCTGCACCCCCAGCCTGTGCTCTGAGCTCCCCACACCTCCCACCTCCCTACCCCGACTCCTGCACCGCCCCACATGCTGTGAGCCCCAGTGCCCCTCACCCACATCCCCTGCCCTCATCTCCCCACACACTAACCCCCTGCCTTGAGCCTCCCACACTCCATCCCACACTTCAGTTTCTTACAGATACTATCCTATTGCAAACCCTCCCCCAAGGGGTATGGCAAAAGGAAAATACCTGTAAGAAACGTACGTCACTTTTACTCCTGGAAAGAAGTCTAGAGAAGAGTTACTTTATTTAAAAAAAAACAAAAACAACCCCAAATATTTGTAACTTTAATTCTCAGTATACTTTACACACAGGGTTTATACATCCCTACAAAGCACTTAATACAGTTGACTCAGCAGCTTTCACATACCTTGGGAATATATAAATCATAACAGATAAATGTTCTTAAATGGTTGTTTTGGTGATGGTGTTTGAGCTGTAGTAGCACCTAGACCCCTCAGTGCATTGTGGAAGGCGCTGCATGGAATATACAGTGGTCCCTGCAGCAAAGAGCTTACAGTCTAAGATGGGATACCAGAGTTGGATACACAGGCCGTAGAGGGAACCAGGGGACAATGAGAGCGCATAGCTACTAGCACTTCACCCGCCAAACAAATTCATTGTATAAAAATAAATGGGAAAGGCAAGGATTGTCATCTGATCAGCTGAAGTCAGAATCTCTAATAGTTCTATTATATTTCAACTCAGTGTTTTTATGCAGACAGCACATTTTGGAAGATTTCTCTATGGAGCAAATGAGGAACTTGACAAATGATCCAAAGATTACTTCCTTTTTTTAAAGTAAACTGGTATTTAACAATGAAATTGAGGTCAAAACTTGCCAGTAAATACCAGTTTAAGCCTCCAAAAGGTCAAAACTTAGTTTTGTTGGTAGTTCTTATATCCTCTCAGCTTTGTTGCTATAGAAGTTCACATCAGATCAAAAAATTACCTTAATTCAAGATTTTCTTTTTGGTTTAGTCATGTTATGAATATTTAATTAAAAAGCCCAGTTAATTTGGATACTAGGATGTTTACAGTTTTGTGGTTACAGACGTCCAGAGTTCAGGCACATCCAGAGCCTAACTGTCTGTAGGAAACATTGCAAAACCTTCCTGCAGGGACTGCGCTGTTCAACTGCCCGGGCACTTCCTACTTGGAGAGAGGTTTCCTCCCCAAACACCAGGAATGATCCAGGCCCATGTTTTGTTTTTCAAAGAAGGTGCCGCATTCCGATTTTCCTGTGCTGGAAAATATTGATCCCTCTTTGCTCATTGTCTCTGTGTATTAATGACTATGTGCTGTTTTATTTAATGATCCACCTTCATCAGTTTCAACCCTCCCCCCTCCTTCCTGTGCAGTCCATAGCTTTCCCATGCTATGAAATGGGGAAGTTGATGCTTTTTACTTGCTTTAGAGGCACATTGTGAGCCTTCCTGAGTTAATGTTTGCAAAGCATTACTGAAATGCCAAGTATTTCAGTGCCTCCAGCCACAAAGCCTCAGCGCTCTGAATCAGCTATGTGTTACAATAGTCAAAGTTCAGCAGCATTCGGTAATAAGTGACAAACTGCTGACTTTGTTAGCAGCCCGGATCTCTCGCTAGGATTTCCAGACGAACTGGAAGGCATAACTGGAAACTTGGTTAAGCACAGATCTCTATGTTGTGTTCGGTGTCAGGATGGTGTCACATTTATTTTTGGGCCAAATGCTAATATTCTAAAGTTGGCTCTTCCCCACTCCCACCCCTGTAGATCTTTTTGGTCAGTTCAGATGCAGTATTCTTTATGCATGTCACCCACTCAAGCCCCCCCCGCCCTTCGGGGCATGTAGGATGGGATATCCCTTGTATGAGAGACCAGAGTACCCTGTCCTGGGTTTAATCTAGGCCCCTGTTCGCTCGAGTGCGAGTCTGCCTGCACAATCGGGCAAGGCCCTTGGCGCGGCAGCCCGTTACCACCGGAGGGCCACTCATACCTTTCGCCTACCGGTGACTCAAGGGTCCCGTCTCTGCGGCCCCTAGGGGCGAAGTTCCACAGTCTCTGGGACCCCACCTCGGTGCCTCCGGGGCAGTGGTCCGCCTAGTCTCTCTCTCGAGTTGGGCTACCCCCAAAATAGTACAGTTCAGCTTCTGGTGGGGTAGGGAAACTCAGGCCCTCCCTCTCAACCGAGTTCCAGCCCAGGACCCTGAAGGATAGGACGCCTTCGCACTACCCGAGTGGTGAGGTGTCAGTAAGTAACTCACCACCCCTCACGGGGGGGCTCTCCTCAGCTCCCCGTCCTGGGCTACTTCCTACTAGGCCTAGACGCTCCTCCGATGCCCTCCGCTCACCGGCCCCATCATGGCGCTTACCCACTGAGTCTGGTGTCATCTTCACCGGGGTTAATGGTCCTTGGGGCACAGGCTCCTGTGGCTTCCAGGGGGTCCCGGCGTCCTGATGCTGGACTTCGGCTCTTCTCCTGAGGGGCCTCCATGACAGGCCTCCTGGGCCCGCTCACCCGGCTCTGCAGGGGTCGGAGCTATCCCCGCGGCCGTTCGCCCGGGACACTCCTCCCACTCCCCCCCGGGATCTTTGGCTGTCACCTCCTGGGACTGACAGCTGACGGATGGCTCTCTCCCCCCCCCCCCCCCATCCTGCACTGCCTCCGGCTTCCTCCAGCCCTCTGCGGCTGCTCCTCCCATTGCCCACCCCACCGCTGCGGCATTGATGTGTTCTCTTTTCTCTCTCCCCGGCCAGCTGTGCTGGATCGGCTTTTAAATTGTCCGTCAAGCCGCCGGAGCATGCATTCCCATGCGCCGGCACGCTCTTCCCTGGGGGACGGGAGTGGGTCGCCCCATCACAATGCATCACTCTGTGACATTGTGAACACCAGAACGCTCATTGCAGTCTATGGTATTGGTGAGAACTTGGAATATGTTGCGCCTAATTGCACTGCCATGATGGGGTTAATCGGCAGTAGGAAGTCAGCAGAGTTAGAGCAGTGTATAAGCATGTCTACATGTGGAGTTATTTTAGAATAGCTATCCTGCTTTAAATTCATACTCTGCTATACGCTGCAATAACTTTTACATGTAGCAACGCCCTGAGAGAGAGGAGAATCAGGCTTTTTATTCTTGTAACCTCTTCCACCTCATTTCAGAGGGTGGGGAGTAAATTATTAAAAAGTTAACTTTAAAAAGAGTCTGTGCAGAAAGCCACAGCTGCTCTCCTCTCCCTTCACACACACGTCCCGTTGAGGGTGCAGATTCAGCATGTGGTTTCAGAGATTGACTTTTTCCACGTTTTGTTTTTCCATGCAGCTAATTGCAGGGTGTCCAGATTTGAGTACAAAACTGGGACGCCTGTCTAATGAGAGGGGCCACATAGTTGGCTTCAATAGCTAGGGGTGTATTAGATAAGAGAAATGTTTTCTCTCCCTTTCCCACCACCTGCTCCATTACCACTGTCCCAGACTTCCTGCTCTCAGCTCCGTTCATAGCTGCCTTCCCCATCCACACGCACACAGAGGTATGCAGGTGCTGTCCTATTCCCTTGCCACTCCCTTACATTCTCTCCCCACATCATGCCCGATCCCCGCTGTGTTAACCTAAAGCACCTCAAGGCCCAGAAGTGTCTTATTTGGGTCTCAGGATGTGACAAAGTTGGGAGAGGTTTAGATGTTGAAGTGACTGTTTGTTATGGCCAGATGATGAGTGCAGTAGATAACCACAGCAGAGAGAGGCAGTGAAAGAATCAATAACCTATTAGGAGGGGAGAAGAGGTTTCAGTGCAAGAAACTAAAGTTGCTTGCTGTTAACATCGTAACAACATAAGGCAGTTACCTCATGAACAGAAAGTACCAGCGGATTGTAATTAAAATGTCAGTCATCTGATTGCAGATAGTCTGATCTCTCACAGTGAGTACAGAACTCGTGAGAGTTAAGCACGTCAAGCTCTGGACTGGAGTCATGGAAAAGGTTTGCAACAAAATCTCTGAACACTTAAAATTAGGTGAATTGTATGTTTAATCACAAATTGTTGTATCCATCTAATGTCACAGATACCATCTTTCTTTTCTCTGTGTTCATTCCGAGTGCCAGGGACTAAGTTTCCAAAGTTTTCAAGCAAACTCTGTAAGATTTCTAGTTTGCAGAAAAACCTTCTGAGATTTCATGGCTTTTCTGCTATTTAGTGTTAATGCCTCTGAGATTTTGTTCAGTTGCCAAATTACAAGCAGAAAATGGAGGCACAAAACAGTGTAGCAAACTGATCAAAATGTGTGCAAAACTCATAAGTTCAATACTGTGTTGTGATTTTGCTAAGGGTATGAATTTTAGCTCTATGCATTACCCAGCACTGCTAATCATATTTGTGCTTGTTGCTGATGCAGTTTACTTACCGTGGTCTCCCCTGGAGCTGATGTGAATGTACAAAATAATTGCTTGCACGCTTCATGGAGCAATGGTGCTCTCCAAGGATATGCTGAAAGTTCAGTTAGACACTAGGCCTCCAGTAAAAAAATGTTATTGATTCTGCCTCTGTCCAATTACAGTGTTGTATACTCTCCTTAGCCCCCACCAGATAACAGTGAGAATTTGTCCATTTGGATAAATTATGTATGACACTTTTTTGGCTCTAGATGTATTAAAGCATAGATCTGGAATAATTACATTCATAGCACACTTTTTTAGTTGTTGAGAAATCAGCTTGCTCAGCCTGGGAAAGATTAACTGTTATTTCTTGGGGTAGGGAGCCTAACTAGAAATTTTCCTGAAAATGTTTCCTTTCCCTATTCAACTAACTGTTTTTTGTCCATTGGTAGCATTTCTTACATAACATTTAAAATTCTCACTTCATGCCATTAGAACACTAGAAAACATCATGGGCTAAACTTGGACCTGGTGCGAACCATTGGTCTCACTGGGTATATTTAGACCAATGGGTGTAGTATTCTACTCAGCAATGTGACTCTTAACTATAAAGGCTCTCAGTTCATCTTGAATACCTCATAAATTTAACCTTAGTGTTTGCACTTGGGAAAGGGAGAATTCAACTCCTGTTGATCTAAAAGAATAAGCTCCTTAGTATTTCCACATTGCGAATGTTAGTGTTGTTAGCTTGTCCTAGAACAGTGAGGATGGGATGCATGTCAGAGTGTGATGTAATGGATTCAGGCAAGGATGTGGAGTCAAGAGGTCCTCCATTCTAATTTTGGCTCTGTCACTGGTTCATTTGTATGATCTTGGGCAAGTCACATTGACTTTGATGTTGTTTTCCCCATCTGTCTCCTGTCTTGTGAGGATTAATTAGTAAATACTTGTATACTTCTTTGAGCGTAGAAAGCGCTATATAAAATCACAAACAAAAATCTTTGTTAAAAGATTATTATTGTTGAGGTTATGAAGTCAAGCACTCGGAAGTTAGGAAATGACAAAATTGAGGTTGTGTAATCTTAATTGGGCTCCCTTGTGCATCTGCATTATGATACAGTATTTAATTGTGTGATCAGACTTTTTTTGTTTTGCAGAGGACCCCACCTCATTCAGTGCAGAGGGTGGGTATTGCTGTCTTAGGTTACGTCTAAACTACATGCCTCTTTCAAAAGAGGGATGTAAATTAGACATATTGAAATTGCAAATGAAGCTGGGATTTGAATTTCCCGCGTTTCATTTGCATAATCGCGTCACAATGTTTTTTTGAAAAATGCTATTTTGAAAGTGAAACTGCGGTCTAGACATGGTTCTTTCGAAAAGAAAAGCCTTTTTTGGAAGATCCTGTACTTCTCAAAAAATGAGGTTTACAGGATCGTTCGAAAAAGGCTTTTCTTTTCAAAAGAACCGTGTCTAGACCACGGTTCCACTCTCAAAATAGCATTTTTCGAAAAAACGCCATGATGCGATTATGCAAAAGAAGTGCGGGAAATTCAAATCCCGGCTTCATTTGCAATTTCGATATGTCTAATTTACATCCCTCTTTTGAAAGAGGGATGTAATCTAGACATAGCTTTAGTGAGCAGCCATTCAATTATCTATTGAGCAACAAGGAGAAAACAAAATGTTTAATTACTGTGGCCTTCATTACTGCACAGACACTCTTCAAATCTTGTCAGGAAGATCGAATTATTAAAATTTCCTTATGGGCTTTTCTGTGGTGCTTCTCATTGTAGTATCTGCTTGCTCCACCAATATAAATGAATTCATCTTCACAAAACCCCTGTTACATGAGCAGGTTGATATTATCTTATTTTCTCAGCTGGGGAGCTGAGGCACAGAGAAGTTCAGGTAAAAAAATATCCACTGATTTTTTTTTTTTTTTTTTTTTTTTTTTTTTTTTTTGAGCCCTGCGTGCATACAAATGTCTACCCATGGATGCAGATATCTGCAAATAGACATCAGTATCTGCTGACCCACAGGGCTTTACTCCCAAGAGACGCTGTGGCCAATGGAGAGAAGTGTGGGCCTGTCACTCTATTTTAATCCAGCCCTCAAGCTCCTGCTGGGCAGTGAGGTCTGGGGCTTCCCCTGCTCTGTGTGGTTCCCAGAAGCAGCAGCATGTCCCCTTCCCTGTGTAGGGGCAGCCAGAGGGTTCTGTGCACTCCCCCCACCCAAGCTCTGCCCCCAGCAACTCCCATTGGTCATGGTTCTCAGCCAATAGGAGCTCCCGGAGTGGCACCCGCAGATGGGGCAGTGCACAGAGCTGCCTTGAGTCGGCTGGAGGGGTCTGCCACTGCTTCCAGGAGCTGCTTGCAGTGTAAGTGCTTGTAAGTGCTGCACAGATCCTGCATCCCTAAGCCCCCGTCTTCCAAACCCCCACTCCAGAGCCCACGCCCCCATGCACCAACCTGCTGTCCCAGCCCAGAGCCCCTTCCAGTGCTCCAAGCCCCTTGGTTCCCATCTGGATCCCCCTCCTTTGCCCCAGATCTCTCATTGCTGACCCCATGCGAGAACCTACGTTCCCAGCCAGAGCCCGCAGCCTCCTCCACCCCAGCCTCCTGCCCCAGAGCAGAGTTCCCTCATACACTCTGAACTCATTTGTGGCCCCACTCAGAGCCTGCGGCCCCCCCCCCAGCCGGAGCCCATACCTCAATCCCAATTTCGTGAGCATTCATGGCCTACTGTACAATTTCCAAATCTTTAGGTGGCCCTCAGGTCATAAAGTTTGCCCACCCTTTCTCAAACAGGTATTTCCTGAGCTGTTCCTCCCCTTCCCCTGTCTCATGGCTTGTAATATGACCAAATTTGGGTGGATTTTCACAAGATGGGAAGAAGCATATCCATGACACACAGGCCATCCTACTCCAAATTTCAAGCCCCTTTTTCAAAGCATGGAGACGCTAAAGCCATTGAAAGAAAAGGTCTCAATTTTTTTTACATCGGCAAAAGGATTAGATTTCCCTAGTCTTGTTCTCAGAAATGGCTGAATGATTTTGGTTGAAAATTTCCAGAACAATTCAACCTGAGGGAGATGCCCTGCATGGAAAATTTCAACCCAAGAGGTTAAATGAGAAGTGTGAGGCAATCTTATTAATAAGCTGGGCTACTAATTCTGCCTATAAAGCTAAATATTAGCAGTTAGTCATGTACACCGATCTTGAAGATCTGTTAACCACTTGTTAACAGAACCTTTTACACATCTGATGGTTTTGTAATTTTGAATCCATGATCTGTTCCTAGAGTTTAGGATGAAGAGATTACAAATTACGTATTGAAATGGACAAGGGGGAGATGGGACTCTTCACAGGATTAGTAATGAGGTTCTCAAGCTAAGTCTACACTTACAACACTGAGACAGAGGCACCATGTTCTCCCACTTCAGTTGTAAATGCACCTCTCCAAGGAGCAGCGTTAAACTAGTGCTGCCTATGTGCGGACTGAGATCAGCTTAATTGTATGATTCAGGGCTGTGGAATTTTCACAGCTCTCAGCGGCATAGCTTTGTCAATCCAATTTTCTAGTGTTCGACCAGCCCTGAGTGGTTGTTCAGAACTGAATTTGAAGCAATAGCAAATGAGACTTGTTACCCTATAAGGGCTGATTGTGAGAACTGTAGAATTTGATGGCTTCTATTCAGTGAACAGTTCCATGCCCCAAACCCTCTGTTACAGCTGTCCATGAACTGGTGTCTGTGGGAAGTTTCTGTAGAGAAGGACTGAATGGGCATGAGGACTGAACTACCCAGTCACCTGTAGAGGTAGTGATCCTTCCAGATAAGAACTGAGGCAAATATGAAGGGCAAAGAGCTTGCACTGCTGCTAGCTGTTCTGTCCACTCGGTGTCTACTGTGAGTACTAAATTCTCTGTCCTGCACGTTCAAATGTAAAACACAATTACCGGATGATCTTATAAGTATGAGGCAATGCTTTACCACACTCTTTCTACAAAAGATAATTGCAAACCAAAACACAATTAACATTTGCTAAATTGAATTGGAAACCCCAGTGTAATGAATTGGAACACTCTGGGCAAATCCTAATTTTAACTGGTGGTTCCAAATTAACAAAAAGCAAACACTATCACAAGAGTAGGAAAATATTTACTTCGCGATTCACTTGTAACAACAGCTGGTGAGTTTCATCTGGGCAAACAGAAGGATAATGGCATAGGGAGAGCCAAAGATCAGTGTGACCCTAGATCTGCTAGGCAATGTCTGCTTCAAGGCCAGGCAGCTGTTGGAAATGGAGCAGAGTAAATGTGAGAGGCAGCTCTAACAGACAGTCTGCTGCATGTTAATGATGAGCTATTTATTTATGTGTATAGGAGTACATGCAGGGTGTGTGGATGAGATGCATTTCTAATAACCGTGTGTGTACAGTTGAGGAAACAATGAACACTAAAACAAAATGTAGTTGTTTCTCAAAAATATTTTAAAGTTGTTTATAAACAGTAAAAATAGAGGTCATTTTAATCTGTTACATTAACATATGGCTTCTCCTGTCAGTTCCTCACCTTCCTCACTGCCCTGAAATCATGGTGTGATAGCAGTAGGTGTTGATGATGTGGCAGAGTGTTTGGTGTAACAAATTCATTTGAAGGCATGAAAATCTACTGGGAAAATGACTATAAAATAGCACTATAAATGTCCATGTTTGTGCCTCAGTGAAGGGTAAATGCATTCAGCTTAAAGTTGAAAAGAGAGGGTTTTTTTTTTTTTTTCTAATGAAGACAAAAATTCAGCCGTGACTGTAAAGTCAGGATGGATTCATCCTTGTTTGTGCATCTTATTTAGTAACCTTGACCAAAACAGAAACATACTTGTAAATGTCCTCCAATACTAACTACAACTATAGCTCACTTTGATTTGGTCAGAGTTGCTTTTGATGATGCAAAACAAGAAAAATATGGCTTGATTTTTCAGAGATGAGACATAGTTTGCTTTGTTTGCATTAAAAAGCAAACCAAAGCCTGTGAACTGAGCAAACTGGATTTGAAACTATTGAGAGGAATGCCGTCAGACTGTAGTTCCATTTTTCCAGATACCCGTTTGCAGAATCAACTCTTCAGAGTCAAAGCATTGCTGTGCAGTCTGGGGGATTTTATGTTCAGTTGATCTAGAAGGAAATAGGGATGTAAAAGGTTAACTGGTTACCCAGTAAGCATAAGCCTTACTGGCAGGCTTACCTGGTTGCCAGTTAACCAGAGGACTGGGTGGGGGAGCAATTATATTGTTTAACCGGTTAACTTTTTAATGGATAGTTACATCCCTAGAAGGAAACCAGTGAAGGGGGATGTCTGCAGTGCAGAAAGATCTGATTGCATTATGAAACGTGTAAACATAATCTTGCATTCAAGCCATCTGCTTTAATATTGTCAACAAAAAAATTGTTTCAATTTAACACTAGTTTTGCCATGTCTCAGTTTTTTCTCCTAGAGCTGGCCCTGGAGCCAGTCTCAGAAACAGACCTCTCATTGGAGTCAAAAGCAAAAAAAGGCAGTGTTTTGAATGTACACCTTTCTAATGCTGTAGTGTGGGTTTGCTTTTCTTAAAGTGAAGATCAGTCTACTTCCTGACTGAACGTGCTATCCTCTTTCTGTAGGATCGTATCTGTCTGAGCTGTGCAGAAGACATTCCGAAAGTATATATGTGGTTTCTGATATATTGCATCATAATAGGCAGTATTTCTCTTTTGTGAAAGTGTGTATTGAAGAATGTGAGAGAGAGCAGTTTAAAAGGTTTAATTTGTATGGTCAATGAAAATCAGTTGCTATTCCTTACATTTTGAAAGAGAAGTAAAATGTGTTTGTGTATATAGTGCAATTTGTACCATTTACAGTTACACAGGAAAAAATGATGTGTGTGAATTGTTAAGCAATTAAAACACTGTTTTAATATTATAACAAGTGTTGGATGCATAGAAAAGTTATGTGAATGAATCACCCAGGCACCATGGTAATGACCGACCCAAGAGAGAGAGGGACCCCATGATGCTGCAACCAAAAAGTGGAAGGAGGTTTCTCTAGATAATGGTTTTTCCAGAGAAGTGGCGCAGAAAGCAGTCTGTAGAGTTCTCTGACACATGAGCAGAATCTTTAGGAGGTTATCCCAGCATAGCACATCATTCTAAATAGCCATGCTATGTATTGATATGAAATAGAGCTAATCTAAAGCAAAGTCTAGAGCACATCTACTATTGAGAGAATACTTGAATATTCAAGACATTTGGATAACTCTGAATAGCTATTGATGCAGTACCCAGTAAGTCCAAGCAAAGATCTTTTGCATTAGTTGCATAGCAGTGACATCTCAATAAAACAAAATCAGCAAGCAATTAGTCATCTAGGACCTGTCCTTGGTCCTGATACTGTTAGTTCGTGGAGGTTAAAAGACTCCAAAGATGTTTAACGTATAAAGATAGAACCGTTTTTAATTGTTCATTGCATTGTTGTCCTGACTTCTGGGTTCTTCAAAGACAAATAGAGCATCAAAAATTGTACTGTAGAGGGGATGGGGATACACTGGACTGCATTAGCTTGGTTGGTTGACTGATTGCTGCCGATCAAGTCATCTTTGTTTTGTATAGAATTGTCTTCGTCCATCCGTGGTCTTGCATTCACTGCAGCAGTGACTACCTAGGCCTGAGGAACAGCTGAGTGCATAGCACCTCTTGGCATTCAGTATGTGTTTGACAGTTACTGCCGTGAGTAATGATACAAAGGCTGGGCATCTCCAGTGGCTGACTCAGATCGAACTAGGAAGGGGTTGTGTGATGCTATGTGACACTGCATCATTTGTGTGGTATGACACAGAACAGGGAAGAGAACGGGAACAAGTGATGTATCTGAGAGGCGTCGGTGTCGTCAAGCAAGCCTATACCCAGAAAAGCATTGTGGGTGCTCTTGTGTACATGGATTTGTAGGGGAAACATCCCTTGTGCTCTCAACAACCCCCTCTACTCATACTCTCCTCTAGGGGCTTCTAAGAAGGAAGAGGGAGCTGGCAGAGTCGCTTGGTTTCCCCTGGGTTCTGGCTAGAGGAAGGCATGCAGAAGAGTCGTGTTTTCTCTGCGGATGGGGAAAAGCTGTAGGAACAGGATCTGCCTCTTAACTTTGAGAGGAGGAAACGAGCACGGGGAGAGAAGAAAGGAGGCAACTAGAATAATTTCTGGTTGGACAGTTCTTACTCTCTCCCCAGGCACCAGTGCTGTCTGCTACTGGCAGGAAGGCTTGAAGTCCCATAACCTCATCATCAGCTCCGCTTATTGTTCCCTGTCCTCCCAGTATGAGTGTCTTAATCTCACTGGCCAATGAGAAGCAGCAGGAGGAACTGCTCTCCCCCAAATCCAGGAGAGAAAGCATTCAGCAGAGAGGGAGCTACATGCTTCCAGTGCTCTCCCCTTGTATAACAGTTGCTCAGCAACTCTGGCCTGATGACTAGGCATAGACTCTTGGGAGGCTCTTGGTTTAACTTCAGCTTGCTGCTCTGATATCAAGTAGTAAACTGTGATAAAGGTAATGATCCAGGGACTCTGTCCAGCTGGGATAATGTCATGGCACAGGTCTCCTTGCATTCTCATGCGCTGCATATAGCCTTTCTGGGATGATACTAAGTCATGCACGTTTGTGAAGTTATTAGCTCCACCCCTTTGATTTTCTGGGTGGCTGCTAAGCTGTAGGCCTCTGGTTCTGCAATCTCAAGCTTGGCGGGCTGAGGTGAAGTCTTGTGAGGTTAATAGTTTTGCTTCTCTACTTTGCTGGATTTGTATGAAAACTTTGCGGAGGTCTCTGGCTCAGCACTTGCTGGGCTGATGCGAACGTGTGTGCATGTTGCTGTTTCAGTCCAACCAAGAATATATGCTTGAAATAAATTCAAAAAAGAAAAGTGCCCGCTGCGAGATTTTTGTCTAAGTTTGGTCTTGTTGAAAATAATTATTGCTTTGCACCCTCCACCCCCTAGTGCCATGTGCTACTGTGTATTGGATTTGAACATAATTATAACAGTAAAAAAAGGCCCCCAGGTCCCGTGTAACCCAGTATGTTCTCTCCACCAGTGGCCAGTGACAGATCTATTAGAGGAGGAGCTAATTTTTTCCCACATCTCTTATGACCATTACCAGCCAAAAGTGGAACTAATTTTCCAGTACTGTATGGGGAAATGTCTCCCTGATTGCAGCTTATTGTCTAAATTCTGATGTTTCAGGATTACAGTTAGTTTTCTGTACCAGGGAGAGTGCTGCAGACATTATTTTTATTCATGTAAATGCTTAAAATGTTTAATCCTTTTTTTATGTGCTGGAAACTTCCTAAGCTTTTTTCCCCATCAAGAAGGAAGGCCTATCTAGCTATGGCTGGCTATTTGGCATAAAGGTATTTTCCTTCATGTATGTCAACTTGCCACAAGGTTTCTGATAAGTGCTTTCATTACTTAGACAGTACAATCGTGATGGGGGAGTGACATGTGACTCTTAGTCTTCCAGACAGTTTGACAGATGATGTACTGCAAAGAACGCTCAGCTTCCCTACAGGAGGAAATGAATATGCCAAAGGTACTGAGATGTCAGCTAGCTTCTGCAAAACAAGATGCTTGATGCAAGAGTAGATTTGAAATGCTGGCTTTTAACCTACAGATCACAAGATTTGGAATAGATTCAAGTCACTGCTGTACTTTAAGCCTCCTCTGCTTGGTAGCTAATAGGCAGTCAATTTATAAGAGGCGCTCATACCATCTACCTCTTCTCCTCCTCCTCCTCCTCCTCTTCCAATCACTATGCATGCATACATCCCATCAGACTTATTTAGCACTGTCCTCTCCAATAGATTCTGTAATCAGACGAGGTGTTAATTCAGTTAACTGCCTCACCAAAAACAAGTAGTAATGGGCATTTGTAGTAGGGATAGGTGAGCCTTCTTTTATACTGTTCTCTATTCCCATGAACATCTCCCATTGAAATCCATGACCGTTCTACCCTAGTTCATAGGATCATAGAGAAGGGATTTTGGGGTGCATTTTATCTACTTTCTGTAGATAAATCTTTTCTTGCTCTTTTTCCATACTTAATTTTCCAAATATACTGAGTTTTGGTTCTACATGGCTACATATCTCTGAATTGTTTTCCTGGTACTATCAGTTCTCAAGTGCAAAGGCTTGGGGTACATTTAAGTCTCCCATTTTTATAGTTTGGGAACTGAGATGCAGACAGATAAAATGACCTGCTTGAGATCACTAAAGACGCCTGTGGCAAAGCCAAGAACTTGAACCCAGATTTTCTGCGCATTAGTCCAGTGCCTCCCAAGACCTGCCTACCTTCTTGTGTTCTGTGATTTGTTCTCAAGGATGCATACATCTTTCTGCTTGGATGGCTCTTAAAAAGAAGCTAAGATATGAGCGGTGAGCATTCTGAAAGCAGTTTGGCTCAGTGTTTCCTTAGCAGCTAGGAGCAAAATTCTGATTGCTACCTTTACTGTGAATTTAAAAAAACAAAACAAAACGAGCTTTTATTGTCCTCACAGGTATTTGTACAACTGAACTACAACCCTGTCTTGGTTTTGTATCCCTCATTTCTTAATGCTTGCATTTACCATTCCAAATTATTTTTTAACTGAAATGGCCCTTTCATATGCTTCCCTTGCATCATACCTTATAAACTATTAAAGGGTTGACCTTGCAAAGTATACGTTTAATGCACCGAGCCATCATTCACAGGCGCTGCACAGATCAGTTACAGTGCGTGCAAGTCTTGCATATGTGTCTGTTGCAGCCAGAGGAAAAGTGTATCAAATTTAATCTGTTTGCTTGATAGATTGTTTTTCAACCACTATAACTAATTGTCTAGTACAACCATGTCTGCTTCCTGAGTGCCATACTTTATATGCATGTAGGTGCTAGAACAGGGCTTGAATTTTGAGTAGCAGTCATGAGAGCAGATTGCAAAATCTGATCACGCTTACTATAAGGTTTGTGTCTTGCCTCAGTGAATTCAGTTAATATTTCTTTCTATGTTATGATTCAATCATTCATTTTCCTTCTGGATTTTTTTCCTTTGAATGAAAAAAAATCCATCTTTTTCATTAAGTTTTTAAAAGGTGTTCAGCTGAGAAATTAAGAATGAATTCTGTTTCTGATACTATTCCTTGTTAGAATGAAAAATACCTACATCATACCACTGTGTGTATCATCAGTGGATTAGGATGATGATATCAGAGAGTGATTTGTAGTGAGATTTTCCCCACTCTTTAAAACAAAAACAGTCTCCCTCTGATCCCAATCCCCTTCCCCTCTTATTGGGCTGCCATGTCCCTTGTTTAAATTGATGGGTGTACTTTGTAAATACCGAAGGGCATGGATCTGACCTTCACCAGCCAGAAAGAGGCCTCTGACTACGAAACAATTGACCGGAATGAATGGAGGTTGTAATATTAACCATAAGACAACTGTGATTTCAGGGGATGGAAGCAAAACAAAAAAATTCAAGAACTTGCGTGCCCGGAGTCCTGAAAAAAGACATTTTAAAACTCTGTTAACATCAGTGGATATTTTAATTTGTCCTTTAGCTAGTTAGTTATTTTGGCATTGAGCATGGTCCAATTCCCTGATGAGAAAAGGGGTGTTTGAGCTTTATTAACCAGGGGTTCTGAAATAAAGCGTATGAGTGGGGATGAGACAAGTATCTTGAGTAAATTTTTCAAAAGTATGTTAAGTCTCATTTTCAAACAAGCCTAGTGCCATTTACTTACAATAAGACTTGGGTTCGTAAGTCACTTTATTTTGAATGTGTTACTCTTTGTCTGTCATTATAGTGCTTTACTGTGTATGATGAGAAGACTACAAGAAGCTGTTGTCATGTGCTTGGATAGCTCTTGCCAACATGCAGAGGAGTTATCCCCAGTATATATTGTTTAAGAATATTTTTGCTGTTTTCTAAAGTTGGTTGGTTGGTGTTTTGTGTATTGGTCTGCAACAGTCCCTTTGGAAGTTGCAAACTTGCCACCTGGTAAAATTTCCCAGATTGCACACAGTATTTGATATTGCTAAATCACTCCTATTACTTTGTGGCTTTCAGATTTACCCCAGTAAAATGTTCTTTTAGGAATATATTAATGCTCCTGTTGTTTTATAATGTTTTTCCAAAGCTGGGGATATAGGAACTTTGAAATGCGTAACATTTTCCTCTCTCCTTCACCCTTTTAACAACAGTAGCTCTCTCTGCATGTTTATTGACTATAAAAACTACAGCTTTTAAAAATAAAAAGAAGGGAAAAGAGTATTTCATTGAGGCTGAGAACTTAGCAGGATTCAGAAAGGGTCTAGATAATTATATGGATAGCAACACTAATTGGAGTTAACAGATAATACTAATGAAGAGTTTGGGAAAAGGTTAAGAAAACACATACCTCAGAATTTTAAGACAGTCTCCATCAATGGAGTATGAAAATGAGATCTTCATGGGTCACATTACCCCTCATATACCTGCTTCTAGGGTTCTTACACCTTCCTTTGAGGCCTCTGGTTCTGACAACTGCTGGAGACAGGACACTGAATTAGTGGACCTTGGGTCTGATCTACTCTGTTAATTCTTATGTTCCTATATTTAGCATGCTGTATTACTGTGTCTCTCTTGAGATCTGCTTTCTTGAGTCCCTTATCAACTGCTCCATTATTTTAGCCATATGTAACTCCACTGAAATAAAGAATTATTCATAATTTAGACTGCATCTACATTAGACACCTTACAATGGCACAGACTGCAAATAAGATGCAAATTTTTAACAGTGTAATTCATCTATTGAAATAATTTTGCAGGGGTCTTAGTTGATTTTCCATCACGGACCATTTTTAACCCAAGATTGGATGTTTTCTTAAAGATTTTTCTCTAGGAATTATTTCAGGAAAGATTTGCCTGTATTATTACACGGGAGGTCAGACTAAATGATCAAATGGTCCTTTTTGGCTATGTCATCAGCTTGGTTGTCCTACTATTAGGTACCAAAATAGGATTGAGGTGCATAAACCGAAGTGTGTGCTTTTTAAGAATGGCAGAACACTTACAGCTAATGCAGTTTTCATTAATTTTGATTTCACTAGATTTGCAGGTGTCCAGAGCTGCTGCAATATTCAGGCCAGGAGCCTAAGCTTCAGTTCACAGATTTTAAAATTATGACCCTACTGTGCAACTCTGTTTCAAAGTATTAGCATTTGAACCAGTGGGGTTTTTGGGGCACTACACATAAGGCTTGAGTTACACACCTCTTTCTTTGTCCTGCAACAATTACACCAGCTTTCTAGTGCCAAAGCTATGCTTCATAAAAATCCTTTCTGAAGTGTCTTCTGAGCTCTAAGATGTTTCTTTCGCCCTCATTTGTTGGTCAGACATCTTTGGGCATCCAGAGCTCTCAGATTGTTCCAGCCTAGCTTGTTACTTCTCTATTAAGTGCATTGTCTCTAGACAGACCAGACAAAGGGTGAGAGGGAAAAGCACCCCAAAGCAGTGACGTGATCTGTTACTTTCTTGCCAGCATTTCTTTAGTTACTGTCCAATTTACTTTTCATTTTCACAGAGTAGTTAGTGTTACTGGGTCTTTTTTCAGCTGTCTGATATTTAGGGCCCTACCAGATTCATGATCATGGGGAAAAAAAACACGATGTGGAGCATTAAATCTGGCATCGCATGTGAAATCCAGCTATTGTAAAGGGGCAGGGGGAAGGGTCACAGTATAGCCGTCCTTCCTTCTGCACTGGTTTCAGAGCTGGGCAGTCAAAGAACAGCAGCTCCTGGACAGTAGTGTCACTGCCAGCAGCAGCGCAGAAGTGAGGGTGGCATGGCATGGCGAGGGGGGGGGGTTGTCACATTTTTAGGAGGGGGCAGGTCTGGCCTTATGGGTGGGCATCTGTCCAGGGTGCCATGGTCAACCCTGCCCCATATACATGCCAAGGCCTTTTTAACCCCCAACCCCTAGGAATGCTCCTGCAAGACAACAAGCTCTAGCTGCTAGTCCCAGTGAGCTGGGGAGGGACATGACTGCCTCTTCTCCTGCACGGGCCGCTCCTGGGGTAGAGTCACACCCACCTCCGGGAACCTCCTCTGAAGGAAACTCTGCACTACATTTCCCCTCCCCATGCACTTCCTGCCCCCATCATTCCCCAGTTGTGGTGAGAGGTCACTCTTTAGGGACCTGTCTCTTGTACACACAACCCCTGTACATCTTGAAATGGGGCTAAAAGTTTGCCCTGGGTGCCACTGTTCCTAAGGGGTAGGAGAGTCATCTCAGCCAACAGCTGCCACCCTGTGGCTACCCAATTCTGAACACTGCATGGCCACCAGCAACAGCTCAGATGTAGGAGGAGTTGCAGTACTGCTCCCCTTACAATAGCCTTCCCCTTCCCCGCAGCTCCCATTTGGATCAGGACCATGGTTTCAACACTGACATTTCAGAGTTAAATATCTGAAGCTATGGAATTTAAGATTTTAAAAATCCCAGGAGCGTAAAATTTACCAAAATGGACCATGACTTTGGTAAGGCCCTAGTGATATTACAGGTACAAATATACACCAAGGGGATGAGCCTGTAAGATGTGCTGAGATTCCCTCATACTCACACAGATGATCAGCAGCATCACCCAGACCCACCTCTAGAGTCACTGGGAGCTCAGGGTCACTGGGTGCTTATCAATTGATTGCAATTGATGGTGTAGGATCAGGCCCTAAAGCTTTACCCATTTGCTGTTGCTTAGATGCTTTCTAGAAACAGACACGTTCTTGATCTAATTCCTTCAACATCATGATAAAAAGCTAAATCAATTAAAAACACTAAAAACCTAACCCATATTTTATTTATGTTAATGAAAAATTAAGTGCTGTCAGTCTTAGGTTATAAAGGGTCTCATCCTTTTGATCAGATTTTTCTCTCCTTTGAACTTGTAATCCTGATGCTCTCCTGTTAGCAGAATGCACACTAACAGGAATTTGCATATCTAAGGGGAAAATGAAAGCCCCATCCTCGCTTTCCACATTGGGTACCTTCTGATCATCTTCCTGCCAAGTTCCTCCCACCTCCCCAACAGAGGGAGAGCGTCAACATTAATGTGGAAGGAGTTTTGTAATTAAATGGCAGATGAATGGGATGTAAATTTCAATCTCTGTCTTTGGTTCCAGTGAATTACAGTTTCAATAAGGTACTTTTTACCATTCGCTAAGGGATAGACACTCTGTTGAGAATGAACTAAAAACTTAGCAAATGTCACACAAATCCCCTCTCTTGCTTTCTCTAGTTTGTGGAAATCTCCACTTGCGCTGAGCATCACACCGTTTTGCAATGCTTTACAAACACTTTTCTTGGTCCAGTTTCACTTAAATGGACCATGTTTCCATTCCTAGAGAAAAAGAAACATGTTTATGATCTTAATAATAATAATACTTGAGTCTCTTGTATTGGGGAAATGAGAGCATTGGCATGCAAGAATGAGAGAAACTCTATGTGGAGTTGCTGTTTTTTAACACTTTAAAAATGATGCGTTATTACCTAGATATCTGGAACAAATCTAGCCCAGGCTAGTGACAGTAATCAAAAGTTGTCTGTGTGTGGTGTACAGTGATTGTGACATGAGTGGTCTCAGTTAAATCTTGGGCTTTCATATTTTTTCTCTTTTAAGCAGTATCGATACTGGGAGTTGAGTGAGTGGGTTGGCAATGGCATGTGATTGGAGATAGGAGGCTTATAAATACAAAAGATGGGTGTGATTTGTTACAAAGGTGAACAGACTTCCCTTGCACCTGTGAAGTTATGCCCTGTGTTATTGCAAGAGGATAAGCATGCTCTTCTCACTGGCTTTCCCCCACTGGTTAGGTGTGATTGCTTTCTTTAAGCCAGTCCAGCCTTGATATGGGGCTATATCCCCAGGGCTCTTCCTTGGAGACACCATCTGTGACCCTCCCTGGGCTCAGTCCCAGCAGCCAGCCCAGAGCTTCTTTATTGCTTCCCCAGCACCTGCTAGCAAACTGTTTTTGTCTTAGTCTAGCCCTAGTCCTCTTGCTCCTCTGGTCCCTACTCCCGTTGTGCTGCAGTTCCCTCCGATAGCCAGGCATGCAGTCATTTCCCCTCTAGCTCCCAGAAGCAACTGAACTGCTACTCCGCTCTGCAGCTCCTTTTATATGGCCCTCCTGGGTCCTAACTGGCAGTTCCCCTGAAGTTGCTATACCCTGCTTGGAGAACTTCTCTACTGCTCCTTTCCTGAGATGGATGTGGCAGGAACCTGAAGCCTCCAGCAGGCTGTCTTTGGGCCTTGTCCACCTCATCACAGTTACATAGGAAGGAAATTACCAGTGAACATGGTTAAGGGTGTTTGCTTCCAGTATTTAGTTTCTTTTCTCGATGCACCCTTTAGTTCTGCACAGAAATTGGACACAACTGAACATTATTTTTCACTTATTTTTTTTATCAGTAACTTACAATATTCTTAAAATTTAACTTACTCTGCAATGGTCATCTAAAAATTATCTCAGATTTCTTTGGTTTTGTCTACATGGTGGGTTAATGCACTTTATTGTGGTCCAGCTTCTAAAGTGCAGCAATGTACTGGGCATTAATTGGTCTTAGGGATGTAGTGATGTTAATCTCTTAACTTTAAAGTGCCACAGGACTATTCATTGTTTTTAGAGACTAACAAAAATATATAGGATCATGCACTTTAGTGGGTAAGACCCACTTCATTGGATGAGTTAGTGCAAATAACAGATCATATATATAATTATAAAATGAGAGAGGGAGAGAGAGAAAACCGCAAAAGAAGTACTTGTCAATTGTAGGACCTGTGTTAATTAAGCTAATTAAATGGGCTGGATGTGTCCCATTGATAACTTTTGATATGAAAATGTTAATGTCAAAGGCAGTGGAAATTGGCTTTATAGTTAATCGGTTAATGCCTTTATTCAAGCCCAGGTAACAGTGTCAAATTTGTAGATGAATTCCAGTTCTACAATCTCTGTCTGTCTGTCTCTCTCTCTGTCTCTCTGTGCAGTTGGGTTGTAAGATTCCTTTGTAGAAGAATGGCTACTTTTACATCCACGATTGAGTGTGCAGGCGGGTTACAATGTTCCCGTACAGGTTTCTGTGTGTTACCATTTCTGCTGTCTGATTTGTGTCCATTTATACTTTGTTGTAGAAACGGTCCAGTTTGGCCAAGATACATGGCAGAAGGGCATTGCTTCCACTTGATGGCATAGATCACATGAGAGGATGTGCAGTTGTATGAGCATTACTTGCAATTGTTTGGGGGTTAATTGGTTCATGTAGACTCTGCTGGTGTGAATCAAAGGCTTCCCTCATGAACTTTAATATATAAAGAGCACCATGGATAAAGTACACTAAGGAATCTTTTTTGGTGTGTACTAGCAGGGTCTAGCTGGACCAATTGATGTTCAATATGTTAGTATGTGCACACGTGTGTGTGTGCGCGCGCGCGCGTGCACACCCCCCCCTCTGTAGTGTGTTATCCCATCATGTACTTGTTGGAAGTGTTTGATCACAACAGTATTTATAGTGCTTAGCTGGAATGAAATCGTGAGTACAACAACCTTCCCCACTCCCTTTACATAGGAAGGATGATAATGGGCCACAGGCTGACCTGCTATTTCAAATCAAAGGGATCGGTTATCTAGCAATAGCAGAGCGAATATACTTAAGGTGTAAATAGAAAACTGCAGATTGATTCCAAAGAGAGAATATATTGAATTCAGACAGCTGTAAAAATGGAGTTCTAGCTATTTGAACACCATTCAGCCATGTTTGGAAATCTGACAAAAACAGGACGATCACTACCCATCTATTGGCAATAAGGTGCAGCTGCTGCAGAGTTAATTACTTGCCCTAAGTCAGTGAGGTTTTTAATCCTTTCATGTTGATGACACTTATTTGGAATCAAAATATTTTGTGGCCCCTTTACCTTTACTGCAAGAGGGTTTTTTTAAAAGTATCAGTGATAAATTATAGAACACTAGAACTGGAAGGGACCTTGAGAGGACATCAAGTCCAGTCCCCTGCCCTTATGGCAGGACCACTGTCTAGACCATCCCTGATAGATGTCTATCCAACCTTCTCTTAAATACCTCCAGAGGTGGAGATTCTACAGCCTCCCTAGCCAATTTATTCGTGTTTAACCACCCTGACAGTTAGGAAGTTTTTCCTAATGTCCAACCTAAACCTCCCTTGTTGCAGTTCAAGTCCATTGTTTCTTGTCCTATCCTCCGAGGCCAAGGAGAACAATTTCCCCCCCTCCTCCATGTGACACCCTTTTAGATATTGGGTTATTGGGTATTTATATAGGGTTATTGTTGTGAGTGTATTTAGACAGTGAGTCCTTGACCTTGGGGGGTAAAGGTATGAGGAGAGCAGAAGAGTGAGATTTTCTTTGCTTTAGATTAATAACATTTTCAGTTCCTTGTGACCTCCCTTATTGCCTGGAGTGATCAAGTGGCTGAAAAACACTTGGTCTAATTTAAGCAAACTTTTCTTCTCATAACTTTTAATGATATTCTGCTTTCCCTTCCTAAATGGATCTTCCATTTCTGTCAGTGGAACCTCCATGGAAAGTTGAGTCTTAGTGTCCGCATCTGCAGCACAGGAAAGTGTGTTGCATGTTTTGATAATGTAGTCAGTATTTTTTTTCTCTCCGTATTAGAGGCCCCTGTAATAAGTTGGGGTTTTTTTTTAATAGTTCTTTGGTAAAATTAGTAGAAAAAAAATCCAGAGCAACAAAGGAAAAAGTTAAAGCTCTTACTCTTTAGTACAATATTTGCTTGTTAGACAGTCTCTCTCAGTGTTGAATTCCCTCATTGATGGTAGGCAGTGAGTACTGATGTTGCTCATTACCATAGAGGCCATACATATTCATAATTTGAAGAGTGGAACTCTTTTCAGATTCCAAACTTACATCATTTTACATTGTATGTTTTTAAAATGTGAAAGATATATTTTTTACACTTAGATTGGTCCATGGATTTTCTTCATTTTCAAGGAAAAAGTTGTTCTGTCTGTCTTGGATACTTATATGGCACTATCTAAGCATCCTACAATGTATATGCTTGCTACACACATGAGGTAGGGCAATGCGATTAGTCCCATTTTACAGACTTGGTAATGGAGGCACCAAGTCTAAATTCTATGCCCACAATCACACAAGAAGTCTATGGCAGAGCAAGGAATTGAAACTTGTATATTCCAGGCTAGCCCCTTAACCACTGTTCTTTCCTTCTTCCTTTTCCACCGAAAGTTCTACCAAAGGAAGGATGTTTCTGATGAAAGTATAACTTTTTGTTTAAGTGGCCTGGACCTTCCAGCCTGAAAGGGCATTTCTCGCCCCATGCTATATTAACAAAGTTAGGCTTGGTGGAGCTGTTCATGCCCATGCCCATGCCCCTTGCTACATCAGAAAAGAAGCTGTTGGCAAGATGTTCTCTATGAGAGCGTCTCATGAATCACCAAAATACCTTCCATTCTGAAATAATCTGAGTCTCTTGATCTTCTGGGTTTCTTGCAAAGTCTTTGTGGGACAGCTGAAGTAGTTAGGGGTGAGCTTTTGGGAAGGAAGCCTGGGTGATTTGGGTTTCTAATATGTTGGCTAGATGATATTTGGTATGAGGTGAGGACAAATGTGGCATTTTGGTTTTGTGTTAGTTTTATCTTTGTAATATCAAGAGTGCCTATAACCCAAGGTAGGGTTTTTATCTTAAATCTGAATATTTTGGGAATACATTGCTAAAAGAACAGTTTATCATGTCGGGTGTTTTGCCAACTCAGAACCAAAATGAAGTTTAATAAAAACCGCCTACATGTCTTGTTTTCATTCTAAAATCTTGCAGAGCTTCACAAGCAGTTCAAGTAACTTTCAAACACCTCAGTAAGATCATACTGCTAACCCATTTTACGGATGATGAAACTGAGGCACAGATTGCTTAAATGACTAGTCTGGTATCCCACAGTTTATAGTGTGTGACTCATAGCAGAATTGGGGATAAAGCCCGGAAGACCTGACTCCCCATCTTTTGTTCACATCACCAGATTAGAGGAAGATTCTTTTTTCTTCTCTGCAGTGTAAGTGATAACTGCTAAAGGAGTATTTACCCAGCATGACACACAATCATCTTTTTTTTTTTTTTTTTTTTTTTTTAAGTTTTCCTTTGAAGGGGGGAAAAAAAACCCAACCCTGACATTTCTTTTTGGCCAGTGATTTTTGCTTTTTAGAAGCATTAATTTTAAAAAAAAATCCTAACCTATTATTATATTATCTGGAGTTCCCTCAAATGAATACTTGATATAAAATCTACTACAAGTAAAAGGACACATTGACTGCATACCAGCTGACATAAATTTTGACTAAGAGTAAAATCCATGCAAATGAATCATGGTAATGAATGATTGTAATTAGAATTTATTCATTACACAGGTCTCATAATCCTATAATTAACTTTTGGTATATTGAGATTTATAATCTGAACTCCTAATTCCATTTTGTTCATTTAGAAGCAAAATCTATTAGTGATAGAGAGTTCTTACCAAGCATATTCATGTTGCATCCTGTACTGTGCATAGGATTGGTCCTCTTGAATCCCTAATTCCATTGTATAAAAAGGCCCAGTTCTGCTCCTGTATAAGTGAGAGTTGTACCATAGCTTTTTATCTTAGCATTGAAAAAGGCATTATGGGGTTACTAATGTCAGTGAAGCAGTAACCCCATAATGCCTTTTTCAATGTCATCAGAGCTGTTAGCGTTAGCAAGTCTGTCATTAAATATCTTCCGGCTTGGCCATGGTATTTATAAAGCGTTTTCATTCTGTAAGTCTGGTGTAAGTCTTGCCAAGGACAAGAATGATATAAATTTGTTACTGTCTGTAACATGGGAATTCTGGGGGCACTGCTGAGAGTGGTAATTTTAGGGCAAATTGCTTAGAGCCAGAGCTACTTACAGCCCAAGATTAGAGGTCCACCACTCTAAGGCACACCAAACCAGTCATAAAAAGCACTTCTATTCACCACACTGACTAGCAAGAAACCATACAAGCAATTCCCTAAGACACCCCAGTTCTCTTATGCCAGCACCAGTACCACTCCTTATGCATATGAGGGGTTATGAAAACCAAATCTCATCAAATGAAAAGTTTCTTCTGATCCCAGGGGACCAATCACATTCCCAGGTCAATTTATAATTCAGATCTTACTCAAAAAACATGCTGAATCTAAAATCTCTTCCCACCCAGGCAGCCACTGGGGGGCAACACCAGTTTCCCAAGGAATGGAACAGGTTCTGGCATTAGGAAGGCATGATAAGGGATGCCCTGAAGGTGGTAGGCTGGTGGGATGGGTTCTGGAGTGGCCTTGAGTCCTGCCCATCCTTGGAGCAGCCGGAGAGCCAACGCCAGTTTCCCCAGGGAAGAGCAGGCTTTGGCATTAGGGAGGCAGGGGGAGAGAAAGGGAGGGAGGGAAAATTGTTAAAGGAATCAAATTATAGACATCCACTGCAAAGTTCTTGGTGCAGGGCTATAGCCGAGGTGCAATAATCTGCCGTCTAAAATCAAGTGTCTGGAATATACCTGCTGTTGGGATGGGTCATCAGTCCTTTATTTCAAGCTTCAGCTTATAGCAGAGATCCTCCAGAGGTCAGAAGCAGGATTGAAGACAAAATGGAGGAATTTCTAAGGTCCTTTTTTGTACCCTCAACCACATGGAGGCACTCTGTTTTCTCCTGTGGAAAAACACTGCTACAAAATGGAGTTTGTCACATGAGCAAGTCACCTGTCCATGCATGTCTCAGTTCTTTACAGCGAGAAGCGAGAAGCCATTGTTCCCATGCTGGTCTGAATGTTCATGGCAAAGCTCATCAGATGTAGATTGGTACCACCCAAGGCCCATTGTCAGTCAAGTGCTTCTATTCACTTGACTCCTAGTCCTTTCACAATAGACTGGCCAAGCCTCCTGTTGATGTCTCCTAGAAGCAAACATTTGAAATACAAGTGCATGACCAATACTCATAACTTCAAATACAAGAATGGTACATGCATATGAATAGCACAAACAGAACCAGCAAATCATAAGCTTTTTATAGACACTTCACTTGGCCCACTTTATACAAGATGTGTTGCAAACATATAACAGGGGTAGCAAACAGTGATGTGTATGGACATAGTACAATAATGTCACCCCGGCTTATACTTGTGCAAAATGAGTTTGGGCTCAGTCCTTTCCACTGGATTTGTCTACATCACAAAAACAATATCGGTATGAAGGTGAACTGGCATCCTTGTGGTGCCAAAGGGTTAAAGGCCTGATTCTTCTAGGAGCAGAATGTCTCCTACTCCAATTGCTCAACACCTTACAGGATTAGTCTGTGGTTTGGAGACACAACTGTTGTCTGCACTCCTAGAGGTGGCACTCCAGGGCAAGTTGTGGCACTTGGATAGTTGATATAGCAGAGTCTGACTAGACAAGGCTTTGTGCTGTCTGTATTCTCGGTAAGTGAAAGGGGAGTTCTGTCTCCTGGGCTGTTAATTTGATGCCCAAAACAATATTTAAAAAGCAATTGGGTGCAACTAAACAGAAATCCCCTAACTTTCCAACACTTTAGTGATCAGCTGTGGATTTAGAAAATAATGCTGATCATATGGGCTGCTTTTGTTTTTGTTTTTAATAAATGGAGAGCTAATTAGCTGCTGATGAAATTGAATGGGTCTGTTCATTTCTTGTATGAAGTTAAAATGTAAAAAGAGAAAAGTCAATGATTAGGAGCCAAGAGCTCTCCCCCACAGTGAATTCTTCTGCAGTTGTAGTAGATTTCAAAGTCCAATTCTCTGTACTAGTCTCCCTGTTGCCCTGGATGTGGGGGGTATGGTTATAGTGCTGATGCATTTCAGCTATTTTTTGGCTGCAGCAACAATCATTTAGGGGCCGTTGCGGCCAAAGGGAAGTTAGGGCAGCTCTGGGGCTACTGTTAATTACACTGGAGCCAGAGCAGCTCTGAGAATAAGGGAAGCAGAAATCCTTCCTTCATATGTCTCCTTCCAGTTCCCACTTTGAGCACAGCTCAGCCAGGACAGAGAAGCTGCCCTAAATCTCAGGTTGAGTTGTAAAGTCACTACCAGGGTTACCTGTAAGTTATGTGCTTGTAAGGATGCTCAAGAGAGATTCAGCTGCTGCCTTGATGATTAGCAGAGCACTCACACTTAGGTTTTTTGTTTCTACATTCACACATACCTCAGTGTGCACAAAATTTATTCCACACATGGTTGGAACAAATTTGTACCCTAATGGAAATTACTAGAGGGAACATAGGTCACCATCTCGCATTCTTGTTTCTGGGTCACCAGTTTTTCCTGAGAAGTTCTACGTAGCCCTGTGGATAACCGGTTTTGTTTGCCGCAGCATTATGGCACCAAAGGAAGATAGTTTGCTCTGCTTACTAGGCGTGATCGGGGACTCCTCTCTCCTTCCCCCTTGTCCTGTCTTGGTAAATCTTCTACCTGGTGGAGATCCTGGAGCAAATCCTCAGATCTAGTCTCTTTTCTGCATCTCTCCCATTTATACTGGTGCACTGCAGTAACTTCAGACATGATTCTAGGACTGGTATATTAATAGCTGTATATTGTTATAACCGAAACATGACACACAAAAATGAATGTTGTCCATTCAGAATTTTACAGCTGCAGCAGAGATTGAATTCTGGTTCAAAACTTAGATACACAATTATATAGCATTACACCACACCAGAAGACACTGTGTATTTTCTTATTTAGATCACTTACCTACACCTGTGTGTGTGTTTAGTGACTTGTATTAAAACCACAGCTAGCTTTCCCTACTCCAAAGAACAGACTCCTATGGCTTGAGTAGAAGGGAAACTGTCTTTCAGTTCACAGTAACTTTGGGCTTCTGACACATTTGAATACGAGTTGGGCATCTCTACACCCATTCAGTAAAGGTCCCACAGAGGCATGTACATACTGTTGATAACAAAAAAAATTATTCCATTGTAGGTTCTTGTACTTAAACCCATCACCATGATTATACAAAGTCCCAATTTCCATTCCAAACCCTCCTGGCCACCCATTTTTACTGACTCATTAGTTACTCAAATATTTAAATCAGTTGGCTTTGGGTTTTCTAAGTGACAAGTTCAGACTGACATTTTATAGTTGTATAAAGTTTTTCAAGTGATGAACATTGGAACTTCTTTTAAAGCTGACTCTACTTGACGCCTCCATTTTTCTGCATTCTCACTCATTTCTGTAAAACACCAGAAAAGTTAAGTACCAAATCCCTTAACATTTAATTCAGTGTTAAGACTGTGAACTCAAGCACCCCAAACTCGAGAAATTTAACAAGTCCAGATTCCTGTGGAACACTTAGTTGGTTAGGAAGTGTGCCTGCACAGTTTTCTATGCTCTGCTAAGTTTAAAGTGTAATGTATTACAGTTTGTTGTTAAATGTTTCACAAACTTTACACAAGGCCAAGTATTGTTGCAGTGCATGCTTGAGTACTTATGGTGACATCAGTAGAACCACTCAATGACTAAAACAATTGCTGCACCAGGGTGAGACTGTGCAAAATTACTGAAAACTTTTCCCTATGCTGGCTTCTTTGTGTTCTGTCTCAGCCTTTATATTAATGATAGTTATCACATTGAATACGCAGTAGATATTTCCAGCAAATGCTGTGGCTTCCTTTAATGTATTCTCTGCATGGTCATGCAGTAGAATTTCATTTTGTTTGAACTGTTGTTCTTGGACTTAGTTGGAAATGAAATCTAAAGACTTCCCGATTAGCTATTTCTCTGCTTAAAGATTTTGAAGTCTAATTTCCTTGCTTGCTACGTTGATTAAGAATGGGAAGAAAGATCTCGTCTCTAAATATTAAATGCACATATAATGTGGTTGGAAAATGTTCTGAACAAGATTTGTGAATTAATAAACTGACTGGTCCCATATGAAGTCCTGAAGATGGTGATCAGAGTCCAAGAAAAAATATTTTTTGTTATGGATGATGGCACCATTCTTTGCAATTGATTTAAAAACTCCCTCAAAGCTTAATTCAGATACTTATTCATGAGGATATCATGTTTTGCAGAATAAGGTTGATTTGTGCTTCTGTACAGAAACTGTTGTGTAGTCCATATATGCAGTACACTGCTGTTAGGCATATGTGCTATACTCAAAGTTAGCTGTGGAGTACAGATCTACAAATAGGTGGCTGTTGCTATTCATTAAAGGCAACTGTTGTATCCACTTCAGATTTTTTTTTTTGCTGCTGTAAACCAGTAATGACACTTTATATAAAGTGTCTTTCATTCCAGAGGATTGCAAAGCAGTTAAGAAGCTGAACTGTGGTACATAGCCAGGGTGCCACCTTTAAGGGTAGGTGAAAGTGGTAGAAAAACCACAATTCACTCACCTACTAGGCCCTCTGGTAGCTCCACCTAGGCTGGTAATGAGGCAGCTGTGCTTCTGCAGCACATCATATGAGAGGACATAGCATCAGTTTTCCTCTCTGTGTAGCCAGATCCTGGAGCACAAGGACCCCAAGAGCACCAGGCCCCGGTGGGGCTGCAGAGGGGCTTCTTGCAGTATCTTTGCCCTTTTATTTTATTTAACCACTAGAAGATTTACCAGGCGTTCCTCGGGTCCTTAACTCAATTTTTTTTCTTCTTTTAAATCATTGCTTTGGAGTGGGGCTGGGGATGAGGGGTTCAGAATGCAGACTGAACAACCCCAGCCCTCTCTAGTGTTACTGGACACACTAGATATCAGATTGGGGAGCTGACCGGGAGGAGGTTGGGGTGAGCGGGACTGGCTGGGGGGCCGGAGGCAACCAGCCAGCAGGAAGCAGGGCTGGCCAGGAGGGGATCGGGAGTGGGGCTGGCCGGGGAGAGCAGGTGGGGGAACCTGCCAGCAGGAAGCCGGGCTGGCCGGGAGGTTGGGGGAGCGGGGCTGGCCGGGGGAACAGTCTCCAGTGGGGAGTGGGGCTAGCCGGGAGGGAGTTGGGGCGGAGGGGTAGGAGAACCAGCCAGCGGGGATGGCCTGGACACACGCAGATTCCGGGGTGCTGCTTATCCCACGCACAGTCCTGGTGGGGCACACGGGCGAGTCCGGCTTTGGGGATTCCATCCCACCCTGGCCCTGCCCCCATTTCCCTCCTCTCTACTATGTAGTTGCGTACTGCCTGGCTGATACAAGCTCACGCAGTGTGAGCATGTCTACCAGCCAGGCAGTACGCAACTACGTACTGATACTCATGATAATAAAACTTACTTAATTAGAAAATACCGGACATTTATATGTCCGGTATTTTCTCAATTTGTTTCCCGGACAGAAAGCTCAAATACCGGACTGTCCGGTTCAAAACCGGACACCTGGCAACCCTAGCCCTCTCTCACTACAGCAGCTTGGGGCCAGGTGAGACTCACCTGTCCATGGCTGCTGCAGCTATAGCAAGCACAGCTGCCGGAGGGGTGCATGTCCCTATGTCTGAAGACAGACAGACATACAAACTCTATGAAATATATAGCTGATAGATTTCCCTTTCTCCACCAATGCTGTTCCATTGGGGTTATAGCTGTCTCTGTCCCTTTGCTCCCCTCTATGGTCATTATATAGTATAACTGTCCTTGCTAGAGGACCCTTCCCTTTCAGTTTTATGAGCAACAATCTAATTCCACACACATTCCATTCTCCTGGTACAACCCTGACCTTGTTTTAAGTTATGAGAAGAGGAAGCTGCATACCAAATGTGGTGGTCCTAGCTCTTACTGTTTAGGAAAAATTCTTGAACAGAAATGTATATATATATTGAGACACACAAAATGTCTCAAATATCTAAAACTGTAAGTCAACCTCTGCTGTGACTCCTTCTTGCAGTGAGATGAGAGATTTTTCTCATGCTGCTGTCTTCCTCCTCCTAACACCTTTCTCGCGTTCGTGGCATTGGAACCAGACTAAGAGACTTCAGAGTTTGATGGTAGCACTTCTACATTCGAGAGGATTTTGTCACCCTTCATCTCCAACCCTTCTTCTCCTCCCTCAAGGGAAAGTTGATTCCCTGTGTAACTTAATAAGGCTTCTTGATTTGTCATGAAAGCCTTCTACACTCTTTGGTTGAGTGGAGGGTTGGTGTCTTTTTGAGGAAGGGTTGGTGTCTTTTTTTCATTAGAAATTAAAATTAGTTTTGTATCTTGCCAAACATGGGATGCATTAGAGCAGCCGTGACCAACCCGCGTCTTGCAAGCTGCATGCGGCTCTAGCCCCTCCCTCCCCTTGTGGCTTGTAAAACAGCTCCCGTGCCCCAAAAAATGCACTCTCCTCCTGGTTCTCTGTGCTCACCTGGGCAGGGGAGCCGTCCGGTGTGGCCATTAAAGATGGTGTTGGCTGGCGGGAGCCTGATGTGGCCAAAAGCCTCTGAACGCATTTTCTTAGAGGCAGAGTGGGGTTTTTTTGGCCTTCTCCCCTTCCCCTGCCCCCCCAACTTTGCCCAGGCTCATCGCGCTGGATTCACTGATATCTTGGCTCTTTGCCCAGAATGGGTTGGCCACCCGTGCATTAGAGGTACCTTTCAAGGTATGGGCTCATTAATGTGGATTGGCTAAGGAAAGAGGATTAAATTATTCACTTTCTGCAGTGCTTACCACACTCCCCTGCCAACATATGGTAAGGCTATTACAAGCTGACAGATTTAAGTAATATAATCTGGCAACTAGTGGTGTTAGCTGCATTTGAAATTAAGTGCTTCAGTGCTTCTCTAATATCATCTAGATTGGTGCCCTGGCCCTGTCTTTTCCAATGACACCAACAGAGCAGCTGGAAAAATAGAGAAAAATGCTGTGGGCCAGACCTTCAAGTGGTGTGAAATGTTGTCCATCTCTGTTGTCATCAGAGCTGTGCCAATTTACAGCACTTAAACATCTGGCCAGAAACTTATTGTGTAGTATGGGTGTCACTCAGAGGTGAACTTCTTTCACTAAGCCATGCAACTAACTCTTCCCTAGGATTTCACTTGATCCTGCAACACACAAACTAAGTAAAATGAAATGTGAGAGTACAGCTTCAACGACTCCTGACTCTCCTGTTTTGTTCCCCTTAGGTTGCTTCAAAGATGATCGCATTGTGTTCTGGACTTGGATGTTTTCTACTTATTTCATGGAGAAGTGGGCCCCCCGGCAGGATGATATGCTTTTCTATGTCCGCCGAAAGTTATCCTGCCTCAGTGGCGATAGTACAGAGGGAAAGAAGGTGAGTGAACAGCAACATCAGTGAACCTCAGAATTAGGAACACGAGAGTTATGAGCTTACCAGTCAAGCGCACACCTCATTTGGCACTGGAAGTATTCAATCAGGCAGCAGCAAAGATAAGAGAGGAAATAAAGAGCAAATACAGCACAGAAGTGTTAAATGTAAACTACAGAAAGAAAAAGGAAAGCAGTGGTTTTTTTCTGCATAGTAAAGTTTCAAAACTGCATTAAGTCAGTGTTTAGTTGTAAACTTTTGAAAGAAGAGTCATAACGTTTTGTTCAGAGCTATGAACAATTTCCATTCCTCAGGTGTTTGTAACTCTGATGTTCTGCTGGATATTGCAGCCTGGAAAATATTTTCCACCCATTTAGCACAAAACTTGGCTTTCTGCCATGCCTTACTTGCCTGAAGTATTGCAGGGATACTATAAACTGAGGGTGGGAATGTTAATGTGAAATTGGCCTGCGATGAAATATCATAGTTAACAAGGTGGATTTCTACAATAATATCAATATGCTTCGGTGTTGTTAGCCCAAGGAGATGAGTAAGAGTGGTTCACGTTTTTGGTGGAGCTATCTGTCTGCAAACTCAGGAAAACGGCACTGTGTTGGTCCACATCCAGAAGATTTCTTTTTGCAACTATAAGGAGTAGAAATAATATTTTTTTAAATGAAAGTTTAAATACTGCAGCAGGATTAGTTTAAATACAAAGCAGTGCTGGTTGGCGGCATCCACACGTGCCCGAATCATCTAATATTGCGCCCATTAGGCACTTGGCAATAACTTATGCACAGTCTTAGGAATTCATATGCAGTGGTGTTGAGTTGACTTATAAGCAACTAATAGAACCTCCGGCATCAAAGCCTGTTTGATTGAGAGCGGAAAAGTGGGCCAGAAGGCATCTTGAGACTTTTTTCCTAATTTTTTTAGACGTGGAGTGGTGGGGAGTGTCTTCAATCAATAGAGCTGCTAAACAAAAAAAAGAGACCCTTCGTTTGGCATCCTAGGTGAAAAACAGTTACTGATTCAAATGGTGTGTAGTAGTCTTCACTGAAAATGGGATGTGGCATTTTGGAGCCTTGTAGCTTTTGGAGGACAGCTGTGCTTTAATAAGTAACCCTTAGCTGAACCCTTGAAATTCCACAGTTGCATTACTATCGTGCATAACACAAGATTGTGGCTTCATATAGCCTGGAAAAAATATGGGTCTTCTGATTACTTATTCTTCCCAATGAGAAAGAAGGATCACTTTTACTGCTTGTCTGCTTGAATGCACACACAGCTAATTTCTGATTCCTAAAGCTTTTGAAGTTATTCATCTTTCCTATAGGGATTAGGAGATCAAATAATGCCTTGATTATATTGCATTAAACAAAGCCCCAAGTGTAAAAATGCAGTCATAAATATTTCTGATCTCTGAGAATTTTTCATAAGTAGAAGTCCTTTTTTCAGATTCAGCCTTAGTGGACAGCCTACCACAATGGTTGATGTGGGAAGTTAAGAATTTGTGTGTGCTGTAGCATACTGAGCAAAAGGGCATATTGTATGCTTCGGGATTGTGTCTGGGACAAGCTCTGAGAGGCTGTTTCCTTTTGGGACTGTTGCTGTAATTCATGGCCTTGTGGGCTTACATATTTTACAAGTTCTTTTCAAAATTGTCCTGTAGGTTCCTATTTAAATTGAAGGTTTATGTTGCTTGCCAGTTTCAGCTGCCTTTTATGTAGGGTTATTGAACCTGTCTTGGGAAGTGAAACACTGTGAGTTGTGGCTTCTAAGTCTTGATTTATGATTGAGCTGGTTTTCACTTTGCAGCGTTGTCAACTGGTTTGACTTCGCAGCTTTGTCAATTATCTTGTGACAGACAGACAGACAACTGTCTGCAGTCCCTGATTGCCATCCCCTCATTGGGACTGTAAAAGTGTCTGCCTACTTGGATACCTAAAGAGGAGAGAGCGCACTAGACAAAAGATTGGGCTTTCAACATCAGTCACATTTAAAATTGCATTTTAAATCTGCCCACCTCCAAATTGCACACTCACCTTAGCTACATTCTGAGAGGTAGATACATATTATGCCCATTTTACAGATGGGGAAATTGAGACCAAAGAGATTGTGAGCTGACCAGGACCACAATGAGAATAGTTTCCAAATGTGGAATTAACTTCTAGTTCTGGCCCCGTCCTGTGCTCAGAATTACTAGATTGTGCCTGTTCTATCTGGGTTTAGGGTTCTCCACAGATTGTGTGTGGCTTGAAGTGCACAGAGGATTATCAGCAAGGTAAGCTCATTCTGTAGAACTGGGTCTGTTTGCAGCCTGGGTTTGATGTAAAGGTAGTTAATCAGAGGATGACATTGTGAATACTTGTCTATGGTCTATCGCCAGATCTGTCCGTCTTTTTGTTTGGATTGCCAACTTGCAATCTGAGCTAAATTATGTGAGGTAAGTTGAAGTTCCATGTTATGCCTGGCCTCTACAAATAGTTCTTTCAAGCTTATGAAATACCTCAGTTGATTTGAGCCTGGTGTTGTGCATGGGGCTGATCACAGAGATCACAAAAAAGAATGTTTCAGAAAGTTTTGGTAAAAACATCTACAATAAAAATCCTTGTTTTCTGAGCCAATGAGATCATGTTGCATGTTAATGTTCTAGTGCCATGTTGTGATTGTCCATGTTAACTAGAATCTATTGTTTCAACAAGAAACAAGTGACAGTTTCTGTTTCTACATCCAGCCACTTCTCAGACTTTGGTAATTGTCCTGATGACATGATTCCTTCTGTCTCTACTAAAACTGGAGAGGCAATAACACTAGATTTTTAAAATGGACTGTAATAGGCTAATTGACGTAATTAAGATAGGCAAAAAAGGTTGTGTTTGGATTCAGATTAGTTTTAGGAGACATACAATTTGAAGGATGAAGCAGCGATTGGGTTCACCGGATCAGCTACTCTAGTGAGGCTTTTCCTATCTTGAATCTCCTTCAACAGAGAGGTTGTCATTTGAAAATTTTGATTGTAGGCTTTTTGGAGCAGAGTCTTTTTGTTTTATTTGTACAGCACTTGGCACAATGGGGCTATAACCCAGAACTGGGGTTCCCATGTGCTGCTGATAATAATAATGAATAATAATAATAATCTTGAGCCTCAGTTTAACAGGCTTTTGAAAACAGGCCCCTTCCATTCTTTTTTTACTGTGTGTGTGTGTGTGTGTGTGTGTGTGTGTGTGTGTGTGTACACATACACTGAGTTCTTGATCAAGCTTGTGTCAGGACAGAATTTATTTTTTTAATCCTTAATTCATGGTGTCAAATCTAAGATGTTGATTCTGTTAATCAGTGGAATAAATTGCCTAGGGAAGTTATGGAATATCTGCCATTGAAGATTTTTGAAGAGCATCATCAGGGATGGTCTAGATCACACTTAGTCATGCCTTGAGTGCAGGGATTGGTTTAGAAGACCTCTCTATCACTTCCAGCCCTATCATTCTATGTCAGGGAAGAGAAATAGACTCTTGAGTACCAGCTTTTCTTTTTTACTTATGGCAAGAGTGCATCTTAACAAGTTTCTAAGGCTTTAGTCCTCAGAATCTCTGTAACCAAAATCTCCTCCATCATGACCAGAGAAATCAGAGCAACTTAGAACTAAACTCTTCTCAAATTTAACAGAGCCATAGTGGTTTAAGGGGGGACCAGAACCCTCAGACTCACAGTTCTTCATGCTCCATTATGTCAAGATCAGGGGAAAAAACACCTTTTTTCTCTTCCCACTCCCTCCAACACCAGCCAGTATAATTAGTAGAAATTTAATATGTGCTCCTCAATTACATTAAAGCCCCCTTTTTACTGCAGGAATGATGTAAAGGGGCCTAAGTATAAATGGAATCAGACCCTTTGCATTAAAAGTGTAATGGCTTCCCTTCAGGGTGCAATCTCTCTGCCCTGTAATAAATGTTTTTAAAGAATTACATTTTGGTACATTTATGGAAGTTTCTGATTTTTCTGTAGAAGACCGTAAGGAAATTGTGAGCTCAGGAGATGAAGTGAAATCGTAGCATGGCTTTCTTTAAAAGAAACAGGCAACTCACCCAGGAAGAGACAGAAGTGAAATTTGAAGTGGAAGTCTGTCATCAATTCCAGATTGTATTAACCTCTTTGCCGTTGAATTCTGCTTTGTCATATGGAACGTGCACCGCATCTGTGGTAGGGTTGAGAAGGAACTAATACGTTTATTAGATGTATTGCATAGGACAAGGGTACACAGAGCTGGGGATGGATGCTCTCTTGATTAACATAAATTTGAATAAATAAGTGGTGTTGAAGTTGCTGCCAGTTAGACGTAACTTAGCTGCCCAAACAAGTAGTCTTTCTAAAGACATACAAATTATCAATGTTGGTGCTCCATCTTCAGAAATAATGTAATGTAACTCCATGGATTGTAAACTCCAGAATGAGTGCTGTCTTTATACTGTTCTCCCCTTAAAGTACCAAGTATTGGCTGTTGTGCGAGACAGGTTAGTTGATACTTTCAAAGCCAAAGGGATTTACACATCTAAACTTCCCTTACAATTCACAAGAGTCATATGTCTAAATCCCTAGCTCAATGGGAGAATTTCATCCACCATCTGCCAGACCATATGATTCAAAAATCTGAGACAATATGTCATCTAACAGAGACAGCAATTTCTTTGTTTCATATTGCTGCTAATTGGCGCACTCTTTTTTTAAAAAAATACTTCACCTTACTAGCCACTGATTGGTTGGTTGGTTTTTTGTTTTTTGGTTTGGTTTGGTTTGGTTTTGTTGTAAAGCAAGCTATGGGGCTGTGGGCAGTAGAGCCACGTTTAAATTGTAACTTCTGGCTGGTCCAAAGAACTGGTTGGAAAATCACGATCACTGAAACAAAAAGCAAGATTCTGCATTCCCACCTGCGCAGTAACTCTCCAGCCCTTCTGCACAGTTTCACAGTCACTGTGTGGTGAATCAGTTCAGACAGCTGTGCTCCCTAAATCTGCTATATATTTGTGAGAGTTTGTCTGTCCATCCATCTGTGAGTCTGTTTGAGAACTCTTCCTAAAATTCGGCTTGCAGCTTCCTCTTATAATCTTACAGCAAGGTAAGGGTTTGGTTGTGCCAGGACAATGGTATATGTGCATGGAATGTGATTTGTTTCTCATCAAATGGAAAGGGAGGGCTGTGATAGCAGGGACAGTTATACTCCAGAATGACCACATAGAGGCAGCAAGCAAGCATGCCCCCGCCACCCTGACAACCTCGGAAACCTGCAAAGTAGCCATTGGCCTGACAGTGTGGCCCCCATCCAGACCAGGTCTGCCCTGGGGAGTAGCCATCGGCCAGGCTGCATGCCGCCGCTGCCCTGGGCCTCCCATCTCTGGGAAGCAGCTGTGCAGTCCTGTTGCCCTTGCCTTGTGTCCCCTGTCATGCTGGCTGGCCCTTGGGAGCAGCCAGTGTCTGGGCTATGCAGCCCCTGCCTCCCCAGGCTGGCCCTAGGAGCAGCCAGCAACTGTCTCTCACCCTGACTCCTGTGTCCCCCACACCTCCCAACCCCCTGTCCTGACTCTGGTGCCTCCACACCATGTCCTGAGCCCATCAATCCTGACTTCTTCACCACCACACCCCCCCTGGCCTGAAGGACCCAAGTAATGCCAGGTAAATCTTCTAGTGCTTAATATTTTTCTGAGTCTTTGAGTTATGTTGCAGTCATAGCTATGAGTAATGCTGGCAGCTCGTACTGAAAGAGGAGAATGTTAAGTTAGACAAAATCATATTCATTATAGAAACTGAAAATATAATAGAGAAAGATTGTGTTTGCATTGCCAGAGTTTTACTCGGATGTTCTAAAAGGATTTTCAAAGCCTTAGAAAACATGGTGAACTTGCTTTTTACTGTACGTAAGTTGCCTGCAAAATCGCCTCCTACATTTATCTTCGAGCTTTCGTTTTCTGACATTTTGTTGATCCTACACATTTGTAAACATAAAAATTCTGCTTTTTGATAGCCTCATTGATCATCCATGTGCCCATCAGGGGTTGAAGCATTATCACTAAATTTCATCATTTTTAGCACTTTTAAAGTTGATTATTAGTGTGCATATGTGTAATGTGTAACTAAATAATTACACTTTGTGGGTGGCCATGAATGTTTAAAATCTTTGCAGGATATTTGAATAATTTAAATAAAAGGAAGTTTTAAAAAAACAAGAGAAACAGGAATTTCCTAATGTAAACTGTATAAATGTGTAACAGGATTGAGTTATGTAATTGAAATTTCCTCTTCCTGGAATCCACTAACTACATATTCTTAACTGGATGTGAAAAGAAAACAAGGGACACAGATTTCCTTGATTATATTTTTCATCTAGCTTCTGTGGCAGAGATTAATTTCATTATGAAGGGAGGAAATACAAACCTAGTTTCCCATCTGATGGGGGAGAAACAAATGTCATAAATTATTCATTACTGCAAACACAGCACCTGTGAGTCACTGAAGGACAGGGGAAAGCCACCTAGGAGGACTTGAATATAAGAAGTGGCTGGTAGCAGCTCTCTGACAATCTCATCAGTCCATTTCTCAAGCAACAAAATGCACTGAAGAAAGAACAATGTACTTAATCAGTGAGTTACATGATGGGGTATCAACTAGTTAACAATTGCAGGTATGAAACTATCTCTTTTAAAGCCAGAAACTTATTTGCTGCATATGTAATTTATGCAACCAAATCAGAGCTTTGGAATATCCTAATTAATGCTCTAATGTCTACAATAGCAAAATGCTCAGGGCAGAAAATCTTAAATCTAGCACATTACCAGCCTAGTTTTGTATTCCACATTTTATGTTCAGTTACCCATTTAAAATATTTCCCTATCAGGCAAAGATAATTTGAGATGTGCTAATATGTTAGCTTACTCTAATCACACTTCCTCCATGTCTCTCAATGCAATGATACTCAGGTAACAGTGGTTCAGGAGCCAAACTAGCAATCAACATTACCTATACATATTTACAGACACACGTAATAAAAGTCTTGTAGCAAAATGGTAAACCAAGCGTTCTATAATCGGTTAATGACATAGTAAAAACATCCTTATCAGCTAAAAACTTAGATTAGTTAATAATTAAATCCCACAGCGTTTTAATATCATGTGCTGCAAAGAGTCACAGGACACACATTAAAGAGCTACTCTCAACTCCTGAGGCTCTTAGTATTGCTGCTCTAATGTATCAGTTACTGCTCTAGCATAAGTTCTCACGTGATGCCAGTTTTAGGCACTCCACTTTCCATTTCAGGTATCCACCCCTGTACAAATGAATCCAATAAGGCTAAGGAATTGCACTAAAAATGGACAATCCATTGCTGCAGTCTGTGTTGCCCTGCTGCTTTGAGGGTAAAATATGTTGATCTTTACACTCACTAGGAATTGCTTATTGAGCAGTTCTGACAGAGTAAAAATCTAGGACAAATGTTTGTCAATGACACCTCTATGAATACATGGCCTTTGACCACTCTTGGCTAATGCTCAAATTAGCAGATGCCTACAAGAATAGGAACAACAGATGAGCAAATTTATGAAGGCTGAAACCCAGACCGCCCAGGGACTGAATTGGTGATTGAAAGATGTTACTGTTTTCAGAATACTAGCATAAGACAGAAGCTAAGAACAGTTTGTCAGCATCTTAAATGCATTGATTCTTAATCTCTCATGCTGATCACAGTATCTTCAATCCCATGCAGGAAGTAATGGTTCAATTTCCCAAAGCAGTGAAAGCACACTTCTTACTTTGCTGTCCAACAATTGCAATAGCTTTTTTACATATAGCTCTGGCACTGAGAGACCATTTCTGAACCTTCAGTACTTTCTTTCCCCCTCATATGTTGGTCAGACGACATTGGACATCCATAGTTCTCAGATACTTGGTCACATTCTTGTCTACCTTCTTACTTATCTAGTATGTGTATTATCTAGACATACATGACAAAGTGTATGAGAGGAAAAAGAGCCACAAAGCAGTGACGTAATCTCTCTTTCTCTACACCCATCAGGCTGGGAGGCAAGATGTGGAAATTCTATGTGAGAAACCAATTGCAGTAGGAAAGGGGCTTTCCTCAGCCTAATAATATTTTGATTAATACAACCGCCTTAAAAGGGCCTTCTTGCAGTCCTGCATGTCCTCCAAAGCTTCACTTATAAATTAATCAGCTGAGCTATAGAACAGCCTCCTCTCCAAATAACTTCCCAGAGTGGCTATATCTAGACTGCAGGCTTCTTTCCGAAGAAGCTTTTCCGGAAGAGAGCTTCCAGAAACGCGTATTTAGAAAGAGAGTGTCTGCACAGCAAAAGCGCAAGGAAAAAGCGATGTGCTTTTTCAAAAGATAGCGTCCACATTGATTGGACGCTATCTCGCATTTAAGTTGTGATTAGTATGGACGGTGTGGCCACCAGGGCACCTGTGTTACTTCCTGGAGGCCTCTTCTTTTGAAAGAACTCCCTCTTCTGTATGCACACATGCCCTTTTCCGAAAAAGCTTTTTTGGAAAAAGGCTGCTTCCTCGTAGTAAGAGGTTTACTGCTGTTGAAAAAACTCCTCTGTTCTTTCAACTTTCTGTTGAAAGAACGCAATAACGGTATGGACGTAAGTGTAGTTTTTCTGGAAAAATGCTACAGTATAGATATACCCAGTGTGTAGGAATAGAAAGAAGAGTGCATAGAGGGGATGGGGATAGGGAAAAGTCCTGGATCAAAAATCACTAGTCACGCCTGAAAATCTCTGGGTATGCCTGCACACCAATTAAACTCCCAGGACTGGCTGGGCTTGATTAGCCAAGCTACAAAATTGCTGTGTAGACATTTGGACACAAGTTAGAGCCTGGGTTCTGAGATCCGGAGAGGTTGGGCAGAATCCCAGGTGCTTGGTGCCTGCCTGAGCCCAAATGTTTACATGGCAGTTTTTAGCCCCACAGCCCAAGTCACCTGACGTATGCCTGTTCATGCTTCAAGCACCATTCCAGAAAACATGTCCATGTTTGATGGATGGGTTCTACTCAATAATGATCCAAAGCAATGCGGACCAATGCACGTTCATTTTCATCATAGGAGTCAGATGCCACCAGCAGAAAGTTGATTTTTGTGTGTGCGCATGTGGTTTGGGTTCTATAGTTTCCACATTGGAGTGTTGTTCTTTTAAGATTTCTGCAAGCACTACTCCACACCTCGTCCTCTCAGATTTTGGAAGACACTTCAGATTCTTAAACCTTGGGTTGAGTGCTGTAGCTGTCTTTAGAAATCTCATAGATGCTTTGCATTTTGTCAAATCTACAGTGAAAGCATTTTTAAAACTACATGCTAGGTCATCATCTGAGACTTCTGTAACATGAACTATACGGCATAATATGGGTGAAACAGAGCAGACGACATACAGTTCCCTCCCTCCCTGTCCCCCTCCCCCCCCACCGGGGCAGGAAATTCACTCACAAATTTAACTAATGCCTTGTTTTTTTAACGAGCATCATTAGCATGAAAGCATGTCTGCTGGAAGGGTGGCTGAGTGTGAAAGTGCATATAAATATTTAGCATATCTGGCAAGTAAATACCTTGTATTCAAGTGACTTTGTAAATAAGAAGCAGACAGCATTATCTCCTGTGGGGTATTTATTCCGAAATAACAATGCAAGCATCTACACAGCAATTCTGTTGTTTTGAAATAATTTCAAAATAATGGACGGCTTATTCCGACTTCTGTACACCTCATTCCACGAGGAATAACACCTATTCCAAAATGGCTATTTCAGAATAGCAGTAGTGTGGATGCTCCACTGCTGATATTTCGAGAGAACTCCTCCCTAGGGCCATTCAAATTAATTACTCCCCAGTGCCTCCTGGGGCTCTAAATCAAGGTAGCACGTCCACATTAGGAAATCCTGCCTCGGACTAATTTTGAGGCTTCCCCGTAGTATAGACGTGCTATTTCAAAATAAGCTACTTTGGAGTATTTCTTCCAGAATACCTTATTTCAAAATAAGTGTGCAGTGTAAATGTACCCTCAGTTCCCCAAACAAGGGCATCTCTTTCTAAAAGGTAGACTGCTTGAACTCTACATTTCAGTCTTGCACCATTGAACAATCCTCTTCTACTGGAGTAATAAATGACAGGAGAATGATTGTGTTATGAGGAATTATAGCAGTGCCTCTGTCCCTATGAGTTGTGGGAATAATTGTACAAGAAACTAAATTTCAAAAGGAAATAGGTGAAGAGGAAAAGAGATTGAGTGAAGGTTGATTTTCTTCTGTTCTCTTAAATTTTGACTGCAACTCAATAGATTAAGCAGAGAGAAACTGAAAGGATTGAGACTGATATATGTGGTAGTATTAAAGGAACAGTGTTAATATAGGCATATAACCAAGGGATTATAGTATGTCTGCTGTACAGAAGGGTGCAAAAGCTGGGAGGGGAGAGTGAGAGCGGAATTGCTTAGAACACTACAAGGCAGTGTAACTAAAAGCAATGAGAGGAAATGAAACCATGGAAGATTTAATCTGAATAGCAGACAGTGTTTTTAAAGCCTGAGACCTTTGTAGAGTAGGTTCCCAAGGGAAAGAGTGGAAATCTCATAACTTCAGTCAGTGTTTCTCAACCTTTTTTCATAAAGTACCCCCTTTTCAATTAAAAAATACGTACCCTCAGTACCTACAGTTTTCAGACACAATTTTGTTTTCTTCCATTGCAACACATTTGTTTAACCAACTTAAATCATAGCCAGGTGGGTGATGACATTTTTGGGTGTAAAAAGTACAAAAATAATCAAACGCTGTAAAACTTAAAACACAAATTCAGTTTTCTCTAAATTTCAAATGTGTTGAAGTACCCCTAAAGGTACTCGTACCACTGGTGGAGAAACACTGAATTAGGTCATTTAAAAACGGAGTGGACAAAGCACTAGCAAATATGCTGTAGGGTAACGGACTTTGTTTTGCAGAAAATGAGATGAGATAAATGGCTAAATGTGTCTCCCTTTCCTTTTCTAATCTTGGGCTTTTAAAGCAAATCAGCCCTTCAATCTGGCCCCCGGTGTTTATACGCAGAACCCTTTCTATAGTCACAGCCATAGCACTTCAATATGGATACTGTCTTCTCTAGAAAGTGATTAGCCAGTTTAGGAGGGCACATTCTCATTCAGTACAGCATATACAAATAAAGATTATCTTTAGGTTTAACTCCTATTTATTGGTACCAGCTGGTGACATTGAAAAAAACCCTAGTAATTAAAAAAATCCTAAATTAACTAGAAAACATAAACTATTTGCTCAGCTTCTACAGATGGTCAAGTGTTGCTCCTAAATACGAGTAAACTGCGATAACTAGAAGCTGCAGTGTACTTGATAGATGGTGGAATTGATTCTGCCTGTTAATTTCCTTGGACAATAAATCATCAGACCATAGAAATAAAGCATAATAGTTCTGCTGACAATGCAGCTGCACTGTCAAAATGCTCTTCTGACAGAACAGTTCATTCTTTCTACACCATACTAACTTCTTCATTGTACATCAGATTGTTTAAGTGACAACAAAATAAACAATGTATTTTTTATAATTCAGCCTTTCCATAGTTTTAAAGTATAAGTATTTTATACAATCAAATGTTTGCATTCTTTCTAGGCAATCTCTCCCTACCATATTTGTAATTATTGCCGTCACGTTATATATTTCTTCCAGTATGAAGACTTCTAAATCTTACTTTGGTGACTTGAAACAATAAGACTGCAGATAGCATTGTAAATCTAGCAGATTACTCCAGCTGGCCCCAAAGAAAAGGCCCAATACAATGAATCTTTCTTTGTATTTTTTGATTATGTGCAATTATCCTTATTAGGAATTTAGTCGTAGAAACATTTTTTTTGCGATCTGTATCCTTTTATCTAGATTAACATTGAATAACCAATCAGTCCTGTGTTCAATATCAAAATAGTCCCGAGGCTTTCACAGTCTACTTGTAGGTAATTTGAAATTCTTGGGCTGATCTCCTGGCCCCAATGCAGTCAATCTTGGAACACTGGAAGATTCTAGAAGACTCTATGAACGGTAATTATTGTGCCAATATTTAAAAAGAAGGAATGGGATGGGCTGAGTAATTGTAGGCCTTGTCAGTCTGACATTGATGCTACTAAGCAAAATAGTGGAGAAGTTGATAACAAACTGGATTAATAAAGAATTGAAGGAGAGTACTATAACTATTGCAAATCAACCTGGTTTTTTGGAAAACAGATCTGGTCAAACTATAATAGCTTTCAGTAAGGCATATAACTTGGTACTGCATGAAACTTTGACTAAAAATTACAAAGATATAAAATTAATATGAATTAAAAGCTGGTTGATAGGTCTCAAAATGTTGTAAATAGGGAATCCTCAAATGTGTGCGTTTCTAGTGGCATCACATACAGATCCATTCTTGGCCTTGTGCTATTAAACAATGATCTGGAACAAAATATAAAATCACTGATAAAGGTTGTTACAAGGAGCAGGGAAAGCCATAGTTCTTTTTGACATATGAGGAGGAGAAGTTGTCATGAATGGGAGCTGAAAAGGAGAGCCTAAACTTACCTGGAGAGCGAGAAAAGGGTTAAGCTAACTTTAAGCTATTCTGCATCTGAGGGAAGGGGCTTTGGGCATTGAGCCGATGAAATGCAGGTAAAGAATTTCAAACTGAAAAGCAGCAGTCTCCTTTGTTAGAGAGACAGGGATCTTCTCCAGGTACAGAGGGAAGTAATGAGCTTTCCCGAAACAGATCCCCTGGGTTCATCAGAATGTGAGAGTAGGAGAAAGTCTAGGTAGTCCATAAGATTTATTGTTTTCATTGTTTGGGGTGTGGAAATTGTGTCTGAGCTGGTTAATTGTTCGTTTTTGTTTCCTCTCCTGTAACCAAGTAGTAATCCCAGGGACAATCCCTGAGCTTTGGTTCAATTCAGGGCTTTTAACACCAAGTAATTTACCATGCTTGCAACAATAGTCTTGTTTTAATAATAAAAGTACTTTTTTTTTTTTTTTTTTTTTTTTAAGTACTGGTTGATCTTTCATGTCCTTAAACTTGTATGTCTGGCTGCAGATACGTTACCAGAGAGAGCACAGGTTCATTGTTCTCTGTGAGGGTGTTCTTGCTTGGTTTTTTCCAACTCTTTGGGGAAAGGAGATTGGGGGTTTTGTCCTCAGAAGAGATTCCAAGTGATTTCTTCCCTGGAAAAGGGGATTTGTACACTTGCTGGTGGCAGTACCAATGGATTCCAAGGAAAACTGAAACCAGGAAAACTTTTTTGTCTCTGGGAACTGCAGAGACCAGATCTGACAATGGTTTTTATTTTGCTAGCTGGCCCCCATTACTTACACTCGAAGTGCCAGGTTGGGGAATTCATCTGTGACACAAGTCACGAAACAATCTCTCAAATTGCTGTAAAGGAGGTTTTGGGTTGGACATTGGGAAAAATTTCCTAACTATTTAGGAACAAGATTGTAGGTCATATTTACATGATGGGGACTTTATGCTGGGAAGCAGGGACTCTGAAAAAGATTTCAGAGTCATGGTGGAAAACCAGCATAATGTGAGCTCCCAGTAGAACACTGTGACCCAAAGAGCTAGTGCTATCCTCAGATTCGTGAAAATGGAAACTGCCATGAGAAGCAGAGACATTACTTTACCTCAGTTTGGTGCTGGTGTGACTGCTGCTGGAATACTATATTCAGCTCCGGTGTCCAGAATTCAGGAGGAATATTGATGAACTGTGAAGAGGCTTCAGAAAAAGCCAAAAGAATGGTTAAAGAATTAGGAAAACATGCTATGGAGAGATCAGTTTAAAGTTTAGTTGATCAAAGAGAAGATTGAGGCATGACTTACTTATAGACGTATATGCTGTGTTGTTGTAGCCACGTTGGTCCTAGAATATTAGAGACAGAGGGGATGGGTGAAGTAATAGGAGTTGGTCCAATAAAAGATACCTCACCCACCTTCCCTCTGTCATAGGCTTGCACACTTTCTGGTCAGAAGGGACTCTTGTGATCATCTGCTGTGCCCTTCTGAACATTGAAGGCCACAGATCTTGACTATCTACTCCTGTCTTAGACTCCTCACCTCTGACTGAGTTACTGAAATCCACAAATCATGGTTTAAAGACCAATTTACAAAGAAACCACCACTCTGTTTAAACATGCAAGTGTTGTCAAGGAAGGCAAAAACCTCCCAGGATCGCTGCCAATATGATCTTGTGGGAAAAATTCTTTCCCGGCCCCAAATATGATGTGCAGTTAGACCCTAAGAATGTGGGCAAAACTCACCAACCAGAGACGAAACAATTCTCTATAGTAAATCAGAGCCTTCCCCATTTAGTTGTCACATCTTTGGCCAGTGAGAATATTTACTACTAGCTGTCACAGATGGGCTATGTGCAATTGTAGACAGTCCCATCATACCAGTCCACAAAGGTATCAAGCTCAGTCTTGAAACCAGTTAAGCTTTTTGCCCTCTCTGCTCCTCTTGGAAAGCTGTTCCAGAACGTCACTCTTCTGGTAGTTAGAAATGGTTGTGTAATTTCAAGGCTAAACTTGTTGATGGCCAGTTTATGCCTATTTGTTTTTGTGTTAACATTGGTGCTTCACCTAAAGTCTTCTCCATCCTGGTATTTATCCTGCTCATGTATTTAGAGAGAGTAATCATATCTCCCCCAGACTGTGTGTGGTTAAGTTAAACAATGGAAGCTATGTGTCTCCTCTCACAAAGTAGGTTTTCTATTCCTCTCATCACCCTAATAGCCTATCTCTGCACCAGGGTTCAAATTCCTCTTTTTTAAAAATGGGAGACCAGGACTGCGCATGGTATTCCAAATGAAGTCTCACTAGTGCCCTGTATAATGGTACCAACATTTTCCTGTCTTTACTGGAAGTACGTTGCCTGATGCATCCTAGGATTGCATTAGGCTTTTTAATGGCTGCATTACTTTGGCAGCTCATAGTCCTCCTGGTGTCAACCAATATACCCAGGTCTTTTTCCTCCTGTGTTGCTTCCAACTGATATGTCCCCATGTCATATAAAAAAAATCCTTGTTTTTCAGCCCTAAGTGTATTTTGCATTATCAAATCCATCCAGTTTCCATTCTTCCCATTTTCAAGGTCATCTAGGTCTTCTTGTCTGATATTCCAGTCCTCCATATTAGCAATGCCTTCCAACTTTGTGTCATCTGTACATTTTATTAGCACACACTTACTCTCGTTGCCAATATTATTAATGTAAATGTTAAATAAGATTGGTCCCAAAATGTATCCCTGAGGAGCCTTGCTTGTAACATCCCTCGAGCCTGACAGTTTACCTTTCAGTATGATCCATTATAATCTCCCCTTTAGCCAGTTTCCTATCCACCTTTCAATTCCCCTGTTAATCTCCCATCTTTTCCAGTTTTACTAATAATTTCCCATGTGGAACTGTATCAAATGCCTTACTGAAATGCAGGTAGATTGGATTTATTGCATTTCCTCTGTCTAAAAAATCTGTTCTCTTCTCAAAGAAGATCAGGTTGATCTGGTGGGAACTGTCTTTTGTAGACCCATGCTGTATTTTATCTCAATGACCTCTATGTCTTTAACTACTTTTTCTTTCAAAATTTGTTCCAATTCCCTGCATAGAATTGAGGACAAACTATCAGGCCTATAATTTCCCAGATCACTTCCCCCAACTTCTTAAAAATAGGGACTGTATTAGCAATTCTGCTGTCATAGAGTATGACCCCTGAGTTTACGGATTCATTAAAAAAAAATCTTTGCTTGATTACAGTCCTTAAGTACCTAAATAGGGAACAAATATTTAATAATGGGCTCTTCAGTCTAGCAGGGAAAGGTATAACACTGTGGTCACTAGCCACATGTAGCTTTTTGGTTGGTTTAGTGTGGCTGTTTGGCTTGAACAATGTAACTATTCGGCAAGATAAGTGTGGCTAGTTTGCTTTGGAACTGTTTGGACACCACGGGTATAACTTGATCCAATGGCTGGAATGTGACTAAATAAAGACTGGAAATAAGGTGTAAACTTTTAACAATGGACATAATTAACCAACAACATGTGGAGGGTTGTGATGGGTTCTCCATCGCTAATGATTTTAAAGTAATCAAAATAGCGTAATTTTTTTAAAAAGATCGGTGGTAGGAATTACTTTGGGAAGTTGTGTGGCCTATGTTTTACAGGTGGTCAAAACAGATTATTACGGTGGCCTTTTTAGACTTTTAATCTATGAATCCATAAATTTTGTGTTACATCAAGTACGGTCTGGCTCAACATTATTTTTCCTCCTTCCAAACTTCTGTTTGTTTTTGAATACCCTCACATTGCAGCGTGTCTATTGCTGTCATACTAATAACCCTAGGCCGCATTACATATTTCTACATAAAACTACGTGGGTTAAGGTGTGCCAAAAGTTCTACTACAATTTAAAAAGATAGGTTGCTCTAATCCCACTGAAATCCACACTTTGGAGAATTAGAAATGGGGCATGGTTTTAGAAGGGCCACGCAAGAAATGCATTCCCTAGAAAAGGCAATATCAGTTCCATGAGATGCTCACCTAACCCTATGTGATATGGTTTTGTGGTGGTCTCGCACACAGGTGGGATGTCTCCCCCCACCAGAAAGTTGGGCTTGACCCTTTCATATTATTACAATAACTTCTGCTGAGCATTTCTCAATTCTGTAAAATGGTAGCTTGTCCATCTTACATAGACCCAGACTCTGATGCTTGTAAACACGTTCTGTATCCTCTGACTTCAGAAGTAGGTCCCACTGAAGATTTTATACATGTATGCAAGAGGAGGGATGGGGACACTGCCATGCATCATCTATTTTTAGATGTGCATCTGTAATTCTAGTGATTTACCATTCTGTGACCAAGGAAACTACCAGCACTCTAGATAATGACTTTAGATATTGGACTGGACTGTAGATCCACTAGACCATTCGTTCTGAGGAAGCGATTTCTCCTCATAGTGCTAGAGTGGTTTGGGGAGATTTTTGTGGGTTGCAGAGGACATGTCGGAGGAGGAGGAGGAGAGCAGCACTTGTGAGCATGCTTTACACTAGGTTTAGCTGTGTGATACATCATTGTCAAAGTAAATTAGAACTGAAGTGGTCCCTAGAGGTAAGTAAGATGTGTAGTGCCTGCTCTTGTAGGATGTAGAACTCACCACCTCTGTGCATAGTACTGAGTAGTAGATCTCCTAGTTTAGAACAGATGAGTCAAAGTGAGTTATTGTGCCTTTTTTAATTCAACAAGCCTCTTTTCTGGTGGTCATTTCTGAGTACCATTGTCCTGACTAAGTTGTGATGGGTTGGGATTGGTGTATATGAGATGAATATCTTCTTTAAAGCATCATCAAAGATTGTGGTGAAAATATGCTTCGTCATGATCTTATGGTTCTGATACCATAAACTTTTACATATGTTTAAGTTCAGACGTATATATGCAATCCCACTGATGTAAATGCGAGGTTAAGCACACATTTAAGAGCTTTGCTCCTGCAAAACTATGTCCTTTCTTTTTAGACTCTCATATATGGGTTCTTATGGGAGGGTCATGGACATTCTGGCCTTCTCTTATTGGCAAATTGCCAAGGCAATTCCAGCACTCATTCATTCTTTTCCCCTTTGGGATTCTTGAAGGAGCCACTGCACCATGCTGGGGATACCCCACATAGTTAGCTTTTAGCCATTTTGGTTTATCAAGTGTATGAAAAATCCTGGGAACACAAGCTACCCTACAGACAATTTTTACTTAGCTGTAGCTTTATTATCACAAAAGGGAAAAACACTAGGTAATTAATATTCATAGAAATAAAACGAAATTGATTTTGGTTTTGTTGTTTTTGTGATGGCTGATCTTTGCCCATTACACAAGCCAGTTCACAATTGCTTCATGCATGGAACCTTAGGAGCGCTTTAGAGCCAAGAGTCTAGTTGCCATAGCTACTGGAAACCGTGCCACCTTGTATGTGGGCTCCAGACTGCATTCCAGGAGCATCAGGTGCAGATTTGTAAATGATTAAGAGGGTATGTGAGAAGAGAGAGCTGGGTTATTACTTTGCCTGGGGGAATGTATTTTTTTTTAAGAATTCCGGTGAAAATAAAAATGTCAGGTACTTTTGAAATAAAAACGTGTCACATATAGGATGTTTGTATTTTTCAGCTTCTGTAGAGTGGTGTGCTGATAAGTATAACAGTTCCTTTGTAAATTCAGTCTGGATAAATACTGTAGTCAGGGCTGGTAGTACTCCTAGCGTTAAGGTTGCTGGACACTTCTCATTATAAGATACTGTTTTAAGTTACTTTTAATTTTGCTAAACTTCAACAATTTGGGCTGAATTTTTCCGTGCTGATTATCTGTCTAGGACTGAATCTTTTCTGAGGGTGAGGGTAGTGAAAAATATGTTGTTTTATCCATATGATAACCCCCATTTAAAAAAAACTTCACTGACCCTCCCATGCTTTGGAACAAAGACTTCAACTTTGGCAGTGCAAAATGGCTTGTGTATCTGACGTGTGCCTTTTGCCATGCCTCTGAACGTTCAATCAAATTAAAGTTGTAACCCTTTGAAAAATCGCAAGTCACACATTCTCGGGTTTTTGCAGCTAAATTCCCCCGAAGGTTCTCGCTGCATTAAGCATTCTACAGCATTCCCCTGTAGCTGCAGTTCTAGGGTTCTGTGTGGGGAGCTGGGTACCAGAACTGAGAGCGGCAAACCTGTATCTTCTATGCTCTCAATTCCCTCCCTGCTGATGCCCAGGCCACGTGGAGGCAGAAGCTGCCTGACATGAATGCAGAAGGGAGAAGAGCTGTCTGGACTTGTGAGGTGGGGGAGTACATAGGGGCAGGGTGTTTGATGGGGGAGAGGTAATACAAAGGAAATTGGAAGTTGGAAGGATAGACAAGGCTCACGCTGGTTCGGCCAGGAGATAGGGAGCAGCTGGGGGAAAATTGGGCCTGGGTCGGGGAGTCCTAATGGAGAGACTGGAACTGGGATGAAAAGCCTGAGGAGTAGAAACTGGGATTGGCTAGGTGAAGTGAATGGGGCAAGGACAGGCCGAAGAAGAAGGGGCAAGAACTGAAGGAGTCCAGCTCAGAGGAAATGGACAGAAGAGCCTGTGGCCATTCAATCATGCACCCTACACAGCCTGGAATGGAGGTTTGTGAGTCTCACTGCTGTCAGCGAACACCTGTGAAACCCACTGGTAATGTGTGTCTCATACCCCTCTAGGGGATGACAATCTGCTACTGTTATCAGTTTCCCCGGCAGCTGGAGTCGCAGAGGTCTGTGGGTTGTATCTAATGTTTCCAAACCTGCTGATGATCTGAGAGATGCAATTTGTTGACTTTTATAAACTTAGGAAATTATACACTCACACAAGTTAGAAATGCCTGTCTAATCTGAATTCAGCAGTCTTGTGTGTGAGAATTATGATACCGTCTTTTAATTACGTGAATGTGGACTGTTTGTAATGTGCTGTAAGGGGAAGGTTCCTCCCAAAGTAGGTTCTGTATAGCCATGTGACTGTGTGGCGAGGCAGGCACTAGGGTCATTGCAGGAGTTCAGTATCTCCAGGCACAGCCTCATGGTCCTAGTCATTTTGAAGACCGCTTTTCCGCATCCTACAGCTTCTTCTCACTTCATCCAGAGAGGATGAGAGAGGGGAATCTCCATGAATAATCTTCTCAAACATTTCCTCACACAAAACACTCCCTCTCCAAGACTCCAAACTTGCCCAACCCAATTTATCTGTTCAGTTAGTCCTACCGCCTGCTGAAAGATGTGGGATAATATGTTCAAATCAGGGTGGAAACATCTGCATCAAGGCAATTAAATCACTTTTTAAAAAAAAATAGTGATTTAAAATCAGCTTGACATTTTGCAAAATAATTTTGAAAATTTGTGCTGTTGCAACTTTTATTTTGAAATTTATAATCAGACAAATTATAAACGTCCCCACTTTCTTTTAATGTCATTATTAGTAGGGTTTTTGGAATTTGACTCTTACAGAACTGCTACGAGCCAAAAAAAAATCAAATTAAATTAAAGCCCTTATCCTTCAAATACTTAAGCATGAACATAGCTTTACTAACATGGATAGTCCTACTGACTTCAGTAGGATGACTGGTGGTGAGAATTCATCATGTACAAGAAGTATTTGCATTGTTACCCTTTTTAGTCTTAGGCTTAGAAGCTACTCAAAATTTGGGGCCTTGTAGTTTGTTTCCACTGGGAGGAGACAATGATGGAGGAGTCTAGTACCTTCCATGCAAACTTATTTATAAAGAATGTAAGAAGACCTGTTTTCTGAACACAGGATGAAGAAAAATAACAAGATGTAGAAATGCATAAGCAAAAGTTTCTGATTTAAATATCAAAAAGTCATTATTTAGATGTGTTTTTAAATTGTGACAGATGCAATAATGGAATACAATTAGACAGCTAATCCAGATATATAATATCAGCTAATATACAACCTTTGTATGAATTCATCTGTAATTTTTATAGATGAGGTAAAGAGGATTCATTGGGATTAGGAAGGATAATCTATTGGCTGAATGAATGATGCAAACAACCCTTTTTTTTTTTTTTTTTTTTTTTTTTTTTTTTCCCTCCAGGTGAGAAATTGTACATAAATCTTTTATCTAATCTATTCTATTCTAATCCATCCATGCTTATCAAGAATGCATTACAGCCCTCTAGAAAACAATTCCTTTGTTTCCAAAAGAAACATTTACCTATTTATGAAGCCTTAGGAGATATTTCTGGTTTCTCTCCATTTTATTTTTGAACACATTTCAAGTGCTCATTATGACTTTGCATGACTGTTGCCTTTTGAATTTATTTGTATAGATGAACAATAATATTGATATCCTTAATTACAAGGCAGTGTGATTAGACTGGCCATTTGTGCATCCTCAGAATATTGGACATTCAGGTACTTCTGGGAATAGAATAAACCTGCTCCTCCTGGTGTTACCTTTCACACATGAGATGTGCAAAGTTATGCCATCAGGGTGAAGTGCCCTTCACAATGTAACCTCATCCCCTTCTACTACTGGACAAAGCCATGTCTGGTTTTGTCCTGGTAGCGGGTTGGGGACAAACCTTAGACTTTCTGGCTGATAACAGGACAAATGGCCTGCCTAGGTATGATGATCCATTAAAATAGTTGGGCTATATTAGTTCTGAGAACAAATTCAAGCCGTGTGTTTTCAGTTACTTGCAAGAAATGTATACAAAATAAGAAAACCAAGGAGTTATGGACAAAAGCAAAGGGGGGGGGGGGGAGGTGTAATGTTCTGCTCTGATTTGGAGTGACCACTCTAGTTATATCCACAAAGCATATTTGGCAGTGCTTTACATGTACCATCAGCATTTAGCAGCTCGTGTTTGTTTTACTTAGATATCTCCATACATTTTTTTTAAGCAGTCTTTCTTTTATTCTTGTAAATGAAATATCTGGCTCTGCAATAGATTAAAGACTGGTAACATCTAATGTTTGTTCATGGCCTGCTTCTATAGCTGTATACATCATGGTGTGTAAAATAATGCACACGGATGCTTCCTGAATATGATACAAAAGCTGTAAGTACCACATTGATTGAATCTTAATTGTGCAGAACGGCTAGTGAGATGAAGGCATGACGTATTTTGGAGAACAATTGCTTCCATTGGGCTCGTTATGGATCTGTGGGTGTGTTTGTCTATGGACTGTGAAACAGCTCATTACTTTTTGACTGAGTGCTGATTCATGCAGTGGTACTGTGCTACACAGGAAGCTACTTAATGGGGGAAAGATGTGTTTACAGACACACCCCCCATTCAGCAAAGAATATTGACTTCAGCAGGTCTGCACATAGTGCTTAAAGTGTGTATGGCGGGGAGAGGGGCGAAAGAGGAGCAATGCAATGGGTGTGGATCACTGGGAGATTCACTTTAAGCCTTGTCTTACAAAATTGCTGCTCCCAGGTTGGTAGATCTCTCCCCTTCCCCCCCCACACACACTTTTTTCAGACTATTGTAAACACTGATTGCACGTGTGCTTAAAATTAAACACCTGCTTAATTGCATTGCTGGATCAGGGCCTGCATTTTGTGAAACATGTTAATATTGTGAAGTCAGCTAAAAGACTTCTTACCTTGGAGAGTATAACCAGCTTACTTTTTTGAAGAGTGTAGGGAGAGAGACAAGGAACGTAACAAAAATGGGTAGGAAAATCCTAAATCTAGGAGTTTTCAGTCTTAAAGATACAAAGTAACAATGTATGCCAACAGCCTGTGGCATCTAGCATTGTGTACTCGGCACAAATCAGGAAGCTTATATGGATACCTATCTATGGATGGGGGTGGGTAACTTTGGGCACTGATGTTTAAACACATTGGCTACCTTGCCATCAAATGGCATACAAGACCAAAGCAAAGTTGGACACCGATTTCTGACTCCATATTTAGAAGCATCACATTATTGATCAGAACACTTTCTCTGCACTCAGTGATGGTTGCATCTGAAATACAGCATTGACTTTTGGATACCTCATTCCTAGGAGAGACTGATAAAATGAAAGAATAATACAAGCGGCTGGAGAGATCAGCATACAAGGAATGGATGGTGAAAGGAATGAAATGTGTCTAGTTTGGTAAAACAACAGCTAAGGTGTGGAGGACATAAATTCTCAAATATTTGACCAGTCTTTTGAAAAAAAGATAAATCAGAATTATTTAGAATAGTATGAGAAGTTATAAGTGTTAGTAATGGGAGAAAAATAATAAAGGAAACATTTTGGATAATTATTAGGAAATCTTCCTTATGTTGAGTGAGATTAAGCTGTGGAATAGTGGACATGATGATAATGCTATTGGTTGGTACATTTAAAAACTAGTCTGGACAAATCACATAATAAATTTACAATAAGGAATAATTCTGCTTTTGGCAGGGAGTTGAACAGGGCAGGGAGTTGTCTTGCCTCCCCTCACTCTTTTATTATGGTTTCTTTGTTTTTGGAGCTGACTGAGTAAACCAAGGAATGATGTAACCTCTGAAGAGACCTGCAATCCCCCTTGAGTCTCCAGAAGAGAACCAGAATCTGATTTGCTGAACTGTTTATGAATACTAATGCCAAACTACGCCCTATTCCATATCTCTCTTGCCCCACTGCCTTCTCTCTCCCCAGCTATTTTCTGATGGTCTGTAGCTAGTCATGGCTTGTCTACATAGTTCTAAATGTCCCTGTGTAGACAAGGTCATTGTAGAGCTGTGAGTAGAACCAAGATCTGGGTAATGCTTCCTCTCTTAGGACTATTTTTGCTACCTGCTCTGAAACACTGTGCTGCCTCATTTCCTTTCTTCTGTACATGTCTGCATTTATTCTAGCATTTGCTTTTTTCGGAGGATTTGAATTATGTATAGAATTAACACAGTGCTGCATTGTATTTCCTGTGGGGTTTGTTTCTTGTAGTTTTACTCTCCTGGCTTTTTTTTTTAATTTATGTATGTACTTATTTATTTAGCTAGCTAGCTTTATTTTCCAAACTCAGTGGCTCTCCTCTTGCCCCAATGAAAACAAAATGAAGGTGCATGAGTGGATGCTTCTTAGCTATAATATGCTGTCTGGCATTTTCTGACACTGTTTTGTGGTAAGGAATAGATTCTTTTTAGCTATTCTGGTGTTCTGTCAAAATAATAGATGGGATGCAAACATATCAACACATTTACATAACAGTCGTCTTTAGAGATATTGTATGTATTTAGGTCTATTGGTCATGTTCCCCTTCAAAATATTATTTTAATATATACTAATAGATCCAGCTACATGGCAAATTCTGTATATTGGTACTATGCCAAACACAGTCATTTTATAAATAATACATGTGCACTATTTAGGCTGTAAGATTCCTATCTAGGCCATTTTTTATCATTGTCATCTGTCCTTTCACTGGTGCAGGTTTTGTTGTTTGAGTTCAGATTACCTAAATGTAAGCAGAGTAAGTACTTGGTGGGAAACCTCTAAGGAAAACGGAAGGACTATAAGAAGTAGTGTTAGTGATGTGGTAGATACTCCATTTCTCCCCCTTCGCCCCCTCAGAGTCAGTGTCCCAAACAGGTAGATGTTAGATGAGACTGTGCTGGATCCTCTCATCTCTGGATAAGATGGAAAACCCCCATTGCAAGTAATGTCATCAGTACAGGTGACCTAGCACTTTTTTCATGAAGAAAAAAAAAAAAAAAGGGGTGTGCTGGCCAAATTCTAGTTTGTGCAATGATAGTCTGACTAAGCTTCCCTTGTGAAAGCAAATGCACACACATCCTTCTTTGCTTCCTCACCTACACTGCTATGCAGAATTACTGTGAGCTCTACAGAATTTCTATCCAAAAGATGTTTCACTAGTAGGTGAAGTGATTCCTTTATAAAGCACTTCCAAATCCTTTGAAATGAAGGTTTCTCAGATGCTTTTAATTTAGGATTCCTGCTTTTTTCCCCCATCATTCCAGACAACCACCATTAGATTAAATTATGCATTATCTGCCACCATCTTTCACATACAAGGTGACATTATCCTGTCCCTTTTATGTGAGTATTTTATATATGTGCTTGGTTAAAATATGACTAGCGTAAACTCTAGACTTGTACACTGAATAAATGAGACCAATATCCAAAACTAAAATCCCTCCCCAATTCTGAAAACTATAAAAATATAGGAAATAGCACTTGGGTGTATCTTCTATTCTACATTCATCCCTTACCTGCTACACCAGAAAAAGTTTGTAAGAGATGACATTTCAGGGTTAACAAATCCAGGCTCTGGCAGAGGTGGCAGCACATTTCAAAGCAGAGGTTCCAAGTGCAGTGCAGAAGTGCGCACACACGGGTGTTTGTATATCATGTTTACCCTGGATGCCTTGTCTTCTATCAGCAGGTTGAAGTTGAAGTTTATCGTAGGGATTCCAAGAAGCTTCCTGGCCTAGGTGACCCAGACATCGATTGGGAGGAGAGCGTCTATCTGAACCTCATCCTGCAGAAGGTGACATGAACCTCTTCCATATCTGATGCTCACTTTAGTGTCTCAGACTATTGATGGTTCCAGGGATTTCAAAGCTAGCTCTTACCTACAGTGTAGATTGAGGTGTTTGAGCAATTCAGGGAAGGGAAAAAAAACAACCCATGTGTTTCAGCTTGACTCTCTGGGTTGGAGTGAATGTACATTTTATTTACATTTTCATAGCTACATGATTCCCATCTAAAAACCATAAATCCTAAATGGGAAAATAGGTGAGCTTCATCAAGTGATATGATAAGACTGTTTAAAAAAAATCTTCATTAAGATTTGAAATGTTGATGTAATTAAGAAACTGTTCTGAGTTCCTGCTAATAGCATTTCTACATTTCCATTGATTTGCTAGCTACTGGCATCAAAAGTTTAGCAAGCTATTTCTTATTTGGAGACATCTGGAAGTAGTACAGATTGTTTGTTTTCTTTTTCAGTTTAACACGTGAATTGTTTAGTTAATACACATATGGAGTTTTTGGGATAACAATTATTTTTATTATACTCATTCCAGATCTACAGCAGTTTTTATTGATTACAATCTCACAATGGGAGATCTTCCATTTTTTCCTCTCACACTCACACTCACACTCTCACTCGTACGTACATTGTGTTCATTTTCCCTCTTACCATCCAACAGGCTAATTCTAAAGATGCTCTTCAGAGAGCAATTTTCACTATTTTTTATGTAGAATACAATAGCATAATTTCACTGCAAGCCAGAGATTCTGAGATTATCCTCACAGCTGGGAAATGTTTGTTGCAAATTTACTCAGATTACATGGTAGGGTACTTCATGACTATGGATATTTCCTGGGTGTTGCCCTTTTTTAATTAACATTTCTATTTATTTCCATGCCCACGGAATCAATTTCATCCAGTTTATCCTTAAACTAACTTCTACATTTGGCACACTACTTCTCCAGCCAACCCCTGAACTTACTTCTGAATAGAATGATTGTGGGATTCCTACACCCACATCCAGAGTTGACTGTAAATAATAACAATAAAAGTCTCTGCAGAGCTGTTTGATATTGAAGTAATGGTCAGAATAAGTACGTCTTGGCTATAAATAAAACAGCATTGAGCTGGGGCAGAAAAGAAATTGGAATGCAAACCTTTTGACATGCAAAAGTCACCACAAGTGAAAAACGCTCAAAACGGTTTTTCTGCCTCCTATTGTTGACATTTAAGCATCCCACAGTGCAGAGTTGTGGGAAGGCAGAGCTGATCCCTGCACTTCTTGGGATTCCCTCATTGTTCTGTCAGCTCTCCGTGCTAAGAATGTCAAAGCAGCACAGCAGTCTCTCCAGCTCTCCCCCGGCAGCAGCACTCTGCCTGCTGCTGTGTTCCTAGCAGGGCAGAACAGGAGCATTCCAGTGATTTGTTCTTTGCTTCTTCCCCAAACAGAGCAGCTCACTCATCTGTTGGCTACTTCCTGGAGCTTTGAAAGGGGGAGGGTTGCATGTGCGGAGGGCAACAGAGATCACAAAACACTGCAGCCATTAGGGTGGGCACTGTGGGATACTGGCAGAAGCCAGTTCTCTCGACAAAACAAACAGCAGCGTCCACACTGACAATAAAGGGAGGGGTAAAAGAAAAAAAGTCTCTCATGGGGGTGGAAGTTTTCTGTCAACGAAATGGATTTTTTTCCCAACAAGTTGTGTTGTAGTGTAAATGTTCTCACTGTTTTGTTGCCAAAAAGCAGTTTTTGGTGACAAAACATGCCAGTGTAGACAAGGCCAGATAGATGAAAACTGTGACTGTAAAGTGTTTTCTGTTTTGCATGCTAATACTAAGTCCTGAGTACCTGTTTCCTTACCTCCCCCCTCCCTCTCCCTAACTGTTGATGCCTCTGTCATCTGTTTCAGCTGGACTATGTCGTCACCTGTGCTGTGTGTACTCGCTCAGATGGAGGGGATATTCACATTCACAAAAAGAAATCTCAGGTGAGAGGAACCCACTATTGTTGAGGCTTCGAGGACAAACGTTTTGCACCCAAACCTCTCTGCGATGCTCTCTCTGTTATCAGGATAGGTTTTTTGGGGGTTGGCTTAAAACCCAGCCCAGTGCCTTTCAGCGTCTTTCTTGAGAGTCTCTCTTGGGTAAATTCAGCTGTGAAGAACATCTAAAAATTGCCCCAAAGTGGCAGGGCATCACACCCAGAAGAGGACAGAGAAAAGGCTGCTGGGAGAGATTATAGGAGCGGGGGCTACAGGCAAAGAGAAGAGACTTGCTCCTACTAAAAGGTAAAATCTACCCAGAGGCCAAAAATCAACAGTCCAGATATAAAACGACAGAAGGCAATATCCTTAAGAGTAGAGTAAGATCCTAATCACTTCATGGATTTGTGGCTCACATTGTGGGTGGATGTGTTGCAGAACCTCATGGCTCGGAAGATAACATTCCAAACATGAACAGAGTGTAAACCAAAGCCATGTTGTCTTCCTAACTCTGCAAACAGCCAACCAGGAAACATGCTATTTAGTGTGAACTCCACCTCCTACTTTGTGCCTGTTGTTCTCAGTAGGGCATTACTTCTAAATCATTAAGAGACTACTTTAAATGTCACCGGTAGCTATTTTATTAGAGGACATTTTAGCTGATGACGTGGGAGTTGCTGCAGAGAGGAAGAAAGGAGGGAGAGCCCCCAGGAGTGAAGAGGGGTACAAATGGGGAAAAAAGAGGATAGAGCAGAAAAAGTAACGGCCCTAAAGAGGAGCATGTTTTCTCAGGGAGTGGTTTTCAGATGAATTAATTTACAAAGCAAATAACTAAAAGTTGATACTTCGTTCATATTCTACCTTTTATCGCTGTGCAAACCTTCCACTGATACCAGTGGCACTTTGGATTAAGAGTAGTAGTTAGTCCTAAAAGTTTACCCTGGCTCCTAGGCTGTCATTAGCAATGTAGCCCAGCCTTCTTAATAGGAAGAGTTTGACACTCCTGGCTTAAAGCAGAGGTTCTCAGACTGGGGAGTGTACCTGCCTGGGGGGATGCAGAATGTATTTTGGGAGGAGGGCATGAGAAGCTTTAGGAAAAAGAGAGGGGAGCAGGACTATTGTAGAAAGGTTGCAGAACATAAGAACGGCCGTACTGGGTCAGACCAAAGGTCCATCTAGCCCAGTAGCCTGTCTGCCGACAGTGGCCAGCACCAGGTGCCCCAGGGGGTGGACCGAAGACAATGATCAAGCGATTTGTCTCCTGCCATCCATCTCCAGCCTCTGACAAACAGAGGCCAGGGACACCATTTCTATCCCCTGGCTAATAGCCTTTTATGGACCTAACCGCCATGAAATTATCTAGCTTCTCTTTAAACTCTGTTATAGTCCTAGCCTTCACAGCCTCCTCTGGCAAGGAGTTCCACAGGTTGACTACGCGCTGTGTGAAGAACTTTCTTTTATTAGTTTTAAACCTGCTACCCATTAATTTCATTTGGTGTCCTCTAGTTCTTCTATTATGGGAACAAATAAGTAAATTTTCTTTATTCACCCTCTCCACACCACTCATGATTTTATATACCTCTATCATAGCCCCCCTTAGTCTCCTCTTTTCTAAACTGAAAAGTCCCAGTCGCTTTAGCCTCTCTTCTTATGGGACCCGTTCCAAACCCCTAATCATTTTAGTTGCCCTTCTCTGAACCCTTTCCAAGGCCAAAATATCTTTTTTGAGGTGAGAAGACCACATCTGTACACAGTATTCAAGATGTGGGCGTACCATAGTTTTATACAGGGGCAGTAAGATATTCTGTGTTTTATTTTCTATCCCTTTCTTAATAATTCCTAACATCCTATTTGCCTTTTTGACCGCCGCTGCACAGTGTGTGGAAGTTTTCAGCGAACTATCCATGATAACTCCAAGATCTCTTTCCTGATTTGTCGTAGCCAAATTAGCCCCCATCATATTGTACATATAGTTGGGTTATTTTTTCCAATGTGCATTACTTTACACTTATCCACATTAAATTTCATTTGCCATTTTGTTGCCCAATCACTCAGTTTGGTGAGATCTTTTTGAAGTTCTTCACAGTCTGCTTCTGTCTTGACTATCTTAAACAGTTTAGTATCATCCACAAACTTTGCCACCTCACTATTTACCCCTGTCTCCAGATCATTTATGAATAAGTTGAACAGGATTGGTCCCAGGACTGACCCTTGGGGGACACCACTAGTTACCCCTCTCCATTCCGAAAATTTACCATTTATTCCTACCCTTTGTTTCCTGTCTTTTAACCAGTTCTCAATCCATGAAAGGACCTTCCCTCTTATGCCATGACAACGTAATTTACACAAGAGCCTTTGGTGAGGGACCTTGTCAAAGGCTTTCTGAAAATCTAAGTATACTATATCTACTGGATCCCCCTTGTTTGCATGTTTGTTAACCCCTTCAAAGAACTCTAATAGATTAGTAACACATGACTTCCCTTTACAGAAATCATGTTGACTTTTGTCCAACAACTTATGTTCTTCTACGTGCCTGACAATTTTGTTCTTTACTATTGTTTCGACTAATTTGCCCGGTACTGAAGTTAGACTTACCGGTCTGTAATTGCCAAGATCTCCTCTACAGCCCTTTTAAAATATTGGTGTCACATTAGCTATCTTCCAGTCATTAGGTATGGAAGCCGATTTAAAGAATTGCCACCCCTACTTTTGCTTTGGCCTAAGAGCTGGGTAGCCAGAAAGCAGTGACTGCTAGCTGGGCAGCTAGCTCTGAAGGCAGCACTGCTGTCCGCACCATCACAGAAGTAAGGATGGGCATGGTGTGTGTGGAGGAGGGGCATGCACTACTGCAGACTAGGGATATAAAAGGATAATCGGTTACCTGATCAGTATTAGGACCCATAAGACCATCCTACTCTGTACTGGCCCACAAACGGTTAACTGGCTAAACCATATAATTGTGGTTTGAATTATATTTACACCCCTACAGCAGACACAACGAAGTTGGAGAATTGTTGGCTTAAAGGAAGGTAAAATTGCCCTATAATATGCCTTTGGCCAGTTCTGCAGTGTTTAACTCTGGGGTTTTTTTTAAATTATTTATAATTGTACATAAATTCAAGAAGTAAGATATACAACATCTTCAAAATTTCTTCCAGCAAGTGTTTGCCTCTCCAAGCAAACATCCAATGGACAGCAAAGGAGAGGAATCGAAGATCAGCTACCCTAACATATTCTTCATGATTGATAACTTTGAAGAGGTGGGTCTGTCATGAAAGTGGAGCATTTTTCTAATTTTTGTTCTCTAATCTCCCTTTGCCATTGTTTGTCCAACCTGATGTATTCCCACCACTGTATCGCTGTCTCGGATAACAAGGCAACAGTTGACTTAGTCTAACAGGTATGTTGTGAGCAAGACACGAGAAGTCATTGTTCCGCTCTACTCTGCGCTGGTTAGGCCTCAGTTGGAGTATTGTGTCCAGTTCTGGGCACCGCATTTCAAGGAAGATGTGGAGAAATTGGAGAGGGTCCAGAGAAGAGCAACAAGAATGATTAAAGGTCTAGCAAACATGACCTATGAAGGAAGGCTGAAAGAATTGGGTTTTAGTTTAGAAAAGAGAAGATTGAGGGGGGACACGATAGCAGTTTTCAGGTATCTAAAAGGGTGTCATAAGGAGGAGGGAGAAAACTTGTTCATCTTGGCCTCTGAGGATAGAACAAGAAGCAATGGGCTTAAACTGCAGCGGGAGAGGTTTAGGTTGGACATTAGGAAAAAGTTCCTAACTGTCAGGGTGGTGAAACGCTGGAATAAATTGCCCAGGGAGGTTGTGGAATCTCCATCTCTGGAGATATTTAAGAGTAGGTTAGACTCGATGACCTCTCAAAGTCCCTTCCAGTCCTAATATTCTATGATTTATGGAGCCCTCTAACCATGATCCAGCTAGCTAAGCAAAGCCATGATTCTTTTCCAGAAACATTAATCGTATATGACACTCCCCAGGATTACTTAGGCTTGTGAGGCACTTACCACCACCTGCTCTTAGCACTGAGGCAGCTTTATCCGTGCGTGTTGTGATCCAGCTCCCTAAATCCACCAGTCTCTGGCAACATGAGCACTGCCTGCCAGGCCTCCGTAGGACTTGCTTCTTCTGTGCCGATTAATGAAAGGCACAAACCCTGAGCAATCTCCAGATGTTCCCTACAGTGTCCAGTTCCTCATCCACTGAACAGTCACAGAATTACCGGGACTGCTGTTCCCACGGGAAGAATAGTAAACACCAGCTTCTAGAATTCAGCTCCCAGCCAGCACTTTGCTTAGCACCACAGCACTGAGATCTATTTGCAATAAAAACAAATTTATTATCAAAGACTAGAAGTTCAGGACATAGTGAGTAAGAATAGTGGAACAAATGGATAAATATAAAACCAACTCATAACATGCTTTGTACAGACTAATCCTAGCTAACAGGAAAAACTTAAACAACAACAAATAGTCTGGTAGCACTTTAAAGACTAACAGAACATTTAGATGGCTAACAAGTTATCCTCCTGTGCAATGTGGTTGGTTTCATCCAAAGTCATCTTCGGAATTGACTGAGACTCTGTTTTCAGGAATGCAAATATGTTATCTGCTTTCTAGGTGCAAATGAAAGGGCATCTTCTTTACCTTCTAGCTATACCCCAGAGATCATTCCACATTGTCCAGGATTTTGTTTTTTCCTATGTGTTCCTTTCCTGTTGAGCTTATGTCTTTAACATTTGACTGCATATGTAAATGGACATTCATTGTGTTTAACAGTGCTTAATGTATTTGCTCCTGTGTAGGTTTTTCATCTGTGCTGGTGGTTGATATTTTGATACAGACTTTATCAATATATTTTCAGTTATCTAGACATTACTCATTATGTAGTATCTGTACATGCATTTCACAACAATATTAAAGACCAGCATGGCACCAGCTTTCATTTGAAACCTCACATGACATTTTTTGGTTAACTACAATGTACTCGTGACACACATTAAATTTCTGTAATGCCTCTGTATCTCCTTGCTGTTAGCATTAAGAGATTGCCCAATTACACCTTAACACTCCAACTGCATGGGTGTTTGAAACACAGATCTAGATCTGAATTTTCCATGTGGCCCCTGTCTTACAATGGGCAGAAGTAAGACCAGTGCACACTCGAGCTATAGCTAAAGTATCTAATTACTACAGTTCTTCCTGAAAGTGGTTTCCTTGGGTGCAATGACAGGTGTTCAGTGACATGACTGTTGGGGAAGGAGAAATGGTCTGTGTGGAGCTGGTGGCCAGTGACAAAAGCAACACCTTCCAAGGAGTGATCTTCCAGGGATCCATCCGTTACGAAGCACTCAAGAAGGTCTATGACAACAGGGTAAGACACTTCCTACCCAGAGAATCTCTTTTGGAGCAATGGTGGTAGTGAAATTTCCACAATGGTTTTTATACTATTGATGCTGCCAGCTTTTTGTCTTCTCAGTCTATTTACACTGGATGTCTTTGAAAGTTACCAGAAATGATTGCATGAAATTCACTAGTTTGGGTTTACACCGGCATAGTCAACAGAAATCATCTGAAGAGTTAGGGAGGAGTTGTAACTCCTGACATTTGTCTAGGCTTTAAAATTGACAGGAACCCAAGAAATCTAAGTGAACCTGGTGTGAAATTAGGTTCTTGCCAGTTCTGTAATGAAATTGATGTTTTGCCATCCCACTTTGGTTTGATCCTCCTCTTTTCAGAGAGGTCTTTGGGTACCTTTAGTAATTTTCTAAGAGGTGGGAAGAACCTCTTACCTTTTTTCATCGGTTGGTTTTAACCTATAACTGTTGCCCTGTTACATATCAGATGCCTCTCTCTCTCGGGTGCTTTGAAAGGACTTCTGCAATTTTCTTTGTCACTGGAGTATTGATTTGCTGTGGAAATATTAACAGAAATGGCTTATAATTCACATAAAGTTGATGTAGAATTCCAGAGAGAGTGAGAGCCATCAGTAGAACTTCCCAGGGAGCTCAGCACCAAAGGCAGCTCTGACAAACATGCTAAAAAGTGCATCTAAACTAAGGGGGTTTGCCTCCATCCACCATAAGCTCAAGCTAGCTCTAGAAGACATTAAAACATTGGCTATGCTTTATGCTTTGGAAATTTAAATTGCAAAATATACATCTGTGTGCCAAATGAGAGAAAATACTCAGATCCAAAAGTCTGATTCGGTATGCAGTGATAGATGCATCAGTTCAACCGTTAGACCAGGGAGGGCTGTGCCTTTTCTATTTGACACGATACACTTCCTTTTCTCTTTCCCTCCCCCCGCATAAGAGAGATGACCTGAATAATTTTATCTCAAGAAAAATAGTGTTTGCTCCTGTATTAACATAATTTCAGGAGATCATGAACTAGCTTCTCTAGTCCTCCTACACTTCATGTCATGTGACTGTAGGGTTTTGAACAATCAGAAGGTGTGTCCTCTGAGTGTACAAAAGACACAGTAGAGTAGAAAACGTCTAGTGGAAAGTCAAAATGGAGTTGTATCTAAAGCGTAATAGCTAAGGAATGTCCCCACATACTGCTAAAAGAGTGTATGTTTGATTTTGCTGCTATTTCACATTGTTTTGTTAATAGTCCAACTAGTCTATTTCAGCTAAGTACTCAAACTCGGGGAGGGACTTTACATCTGAACTTGGATCCATTGTCATTTTTTGCTACTACTTGAGGGAATGGAAGAAAATGTGACTGTTTTTTTGAAGACTGCTTGGTTTCCTTTGGTCGTATTACTTACTGTTGTAACTATGACGTGACTTGTTTTTTACCGGTAATAAATTTGACCCCTTATCTTTCACTGCTGAGAATTTTGAAACACATGAATAAATCCCTCTTTGTCAACTGGCTTATCCTTGGCCATTTTGGGACCTATTCCTTTTTCAAACCTGTTCTCTCTGTTAACTGGGAATTGTTCTATGACTTCTGGTGTGTTTAAGGCCTATCAGGTTAGCTTTTATAGCAGGTTGTTGAGGTTTGTTCTGTATTTGGACTACTAGGCTCTTTAATCCTACTAGGCAATGTGGTCTATTGGATAGGGCATTATACTGGGAGTCAGGAGATCTGGGTTCCCAGCTTTGCCAATGATTGACTGTGAGGGCACAGCCTGAGCTCAGTTGCCTCAGTTTTCCCATCTGTAAATTGGAAATATTGTCCTCCTTTGTGGACTGCTTTGAGAACTACAGATGAACAATGCCACATCAGAGCTAAGTGTTGTTCATTATCCACTATCTTTGTTACTTGGATTTTATATCAACATTTTCAAAGTGCACCCAAACTGTGTGCATAAAATGCATAGTTCCAAATGTAGGCCTTAACGTTTTGCATTGGTGTTATTGTGCAGGGCTTAAATGCCTACTGGAGAAACATGCTATAGAATTATTCTTGAATATTTAGCAATTGACATTACACGCTTCTTTCCTTTTCTATACCTTGTAGGTGAGCGTTGCCGCAAAGATGGCTCAAAGGATGTCCTTTGGCTTTTATAAATACAGCAACATGGAGTTTGTGCGGATGAAGGGGCCTCAAGGTAAAGGACATGCAGAGATGGCGGTGAGTCGAGTTTCAACCGGTGACACTTCTCCATATGGAACAGAGGAAGATTCTAATCCAGGGTCCCCCATGCATGAGAGAGTAAGTAGTACATGGAAATTTTAAATGGATGAATTAATGCACCTTTGCTTCAGAATCTACATATTGGCCAAGGCTCTGATTAGCCACAATTCTGTATGTTTTGTACAGCCAATAGGTTGGTTGCTTTCTGTGCCCATTGCTCTTCACCAGATAGTGAAGGCATTTCTAGGGAATTTTGCCACAAATTAGTTTGTCTGGGACTGGTGTATTATTAAGGCAAAGACTAGTCCCCCCAACCAGCAAAGCACTTAAGTACATCCTTAATTTTAAGCATGAAACTAATTCAGTTGACTTAAGTGGGACTTCTCTGGAAGGAAGATACTATTTCATGTGAGAAGATATCATTCTGGCCATACTTCACTTCTGATGAGTTTCAGTGAAGCTGTTTTGCCTGGCTTGTAGGTATGATGCCTCACTGTGTTAGAACCCCCTTTAAAAACCATGGCCCACCTTCGGCGGTAATGGATGTATTTTCCTATATACTGTGAGGACCAATGGATGGAATACCCCACCAAAAGAGCCTTGGAAAACAGTGACCATGTGCCACTTTATTCTGTCATACTCAGCAGTGAGCTCTGCCTTTTCCTTCCTCCAAGTCCCTGTTTCACAGGTTAAGGTGAGAAGGGACAGTTGTGTTCATCTGACCTCCAGCATGAAACAAGCAACCTCGTTTGGTCAAGGAGAGCTGAACAGGACTTCTTCAAAGCTGACCCATGCTACCCCTTTGCATGGTCATTCCAGTGTGACAAGGCCTTTCTGTGTCTGTGGCTTCCCAAAGGGCCATAAAGAACAGCCACCACAGTGCTCTCCATGCTTTGCCGACCTGTGGAGTGAAAGATCCTGGTGTGTCATATCCTAGAGCAGAGTTAATTTCCCTGCATTGTAACTTTGATACAGGCCTGGAGGGAGTTCCTGGTCTTTTCATGTCTCAAGACTTCCAGTGTTCTTCCTTGATGGTTGCTTGTGTCTTGACATTACCCCACTGGTAATGGTTTTAAGTAAGCATAGCTGACTATTGTTTTTCCATGTATATATGATAGCTAGTGTGTACAGAAAAAAGAAAATGTTTTTTCCTAACGCAGCCATAAACCAGGAGGATCAGATGGATGTAAGAAGACCTTTGCATTTTTTATAGTAATGACAGAGAAATTATATGGAGGGATTCCGCGGTGCACCACGGACCTGGCAGACTTTGCTGTCATCCTCGATCATGTGTCACATAGCTCCTTATATGTAGGGACAGATATGAGCAATGTAAGACTGCATCTTACAAGCAACAGCAAAATTGTTAAATTAACTGTGTATAGAAGAAAAGATGAGATGGGGATTTCTGAGGCAGAAAAGTAGTTACCCTTTTTTTAACTTGAAAGGAAACCATTAAAGTAGTACTAGCAGCGGCACTCAACCCAGGCAGTGAAAGGGTTCCTGAACTGGTCAATCCTAGTCCTGGTTTGGCCCAAGAGAAACTGTCCATCCAAGTGAAGGATCTCACTACTTTTCCATCTTCTGGCTTTGCTCCACTGTAGGCAGCTATCTCCATGCAATTGCCATCACTAATCCTAACTAAGTCATCACAAGTTCTTTCCCACATTTTCTCATCTGTCATAATAATATACTGACTTCATTTTCACATCAGCATCTCGGTCTAAATAATTGCTTCCTGTCCCTGCCTCACTGAGATATCAGATCTTTCAGGGAGGCCACTGTATGTCCTCCTAAGGGCAAGAAAAGTCAGTCTTGTGGTTTCCAAGGCAAGGTGCATGTGCCATTCACATGCCAATCCCAGTGGAGCCAACAGATTTGCTGGGCCCTGGTCAAGCCTAGGGGGATGGCTCGGTGCCCCCAGAAGGGGCGGGACCTTGGGCAGAAGGTGTGGGAGTGGGGCCAGCTCTCTCTTCCACCCCTCTTCCGCCACCCCACCCCTCTGTCCCCCGGCAGCCTCAGCACCACCGGGATTACGCCACCCCTAGCACGTCAGTGCTTCACGGATTTCTCGGCATGGAGCTCTGATGGCATTTTCAAGGGCTGGTTTTTTATCCATTTTGCCTAACTTTTTCATTGTAAGGTTGCTTTGTTTTTATTGTTACTAAAATCAGTTTATAAATCTTTTTTCTAGTTTGTCTCCTATGAATGAGGTGCTCAATAGACAGCCCTGAAGAATGAAGTTCTCTCTTTGCTTACAGCACAAATAGCAGTGCTGCCAGATACTCTGGCCTACCTCCACTTGCTTCCTGAGCACTGTGCTGAAACAACTAGTGAGAGTGCCACCCACACCCAGCCCTACCCCTCCATAAGGCTAGCGGAGACAACAAAATAAAAAGAGAGTTCAAACAGGAATTAATTCAGGGAAGTCGCCAGGCCTGTGCTGTACAGGAGGTCAGATTAGATAGATCATAGCAGTCCCTTTTGGCTGTAGAATCTATGAACTCATTGCATACAAGCAGAAGTCATCCTCAAATAAAACTCTGCCACCAAAATTCTTCTGTTTCTACTTCCCTTTCAGGTCACTTCTTTCAGTACACCACCAACCCCAGAGCGCAACAATCGACCATCCTTTTTCTCCCCATCTCTGAAGAGGAAAGTGCCCCGGAATCGGATCGCTGAGATGAAAAAATCCCACTCAGCAAATGATAGCGAAGAATTCTTTCGAGACGATGACGATGGAGGTGAGGGAGATTACATCAGAGAACCCTAGCTTAGGCCTACCTTAGGCTGCAGACTTCTGGAAAGGGATCAAAATTGAGATTTAAGGGGCCTAAGAAATGTGCACCCAACTTCATTGAAAGTGAAACACGCAAGCATTGATTTTCACTGTGAGCCTAACCCTTTTAGAAAACTTTTGAAAATTTGAGCCCTCTTATTCCTACCTGCTTCTTATAATATCCTTCTTTATCTGGGAGAAAAGTGAGAGAAGAAAGTCCTTCATTTCAGATGCACTTTCCAAGGCAATAATATACAATAAACTCAATGGCAAGTTCTCAGAATACTTTCTGTAATAAAGGCTTCCTCCAAAGCTGATTGAAGCCAGTGGAAAGGCTCCCATTAGCTTCAGTGGGATTTGGATCAGGTCCTAATGGCACAAATGAAAAAGTCTGATACTAATAGCAAATTGCATTGGGATGCTTTACCACTTCATATGGAACTTAGCATTTTTTATTTCTCCAGTTCCAATTACATTAGACTTGGTTATTCAGTAGGAATAAGCAAAAAGATGAATGAAGCCCAATATTAATAAGACAGGAAATGAATACAACCACATTATTTTCCAGCTCATAATTTTATAATCTAAAAACTCAGTGAGAAGAAAGTCAGAACTGTTTTTCATATTAAAAAATGTATTCAGTAGGCAAGCCAACAAAATTAGGGCCTATTGATATGATAATTTGTAAATACAAAAGGGATATTTCCTAAATCACAAAATATTAATAGAAATGATCGGTCACTGTTATTTTGTCCATCAAATTTCAATCCAATTTCAATGAAATTTGACCATATTATCCAACAAGAAGCCATAAAGAATTAAAGCCCAATTAATGCAAATACATTAATGTATTGATCAGAGTTTCAAATGAAAATGCAAACTTCAGTAACCACGTTCCGTTCCATTCCATGTCTGTGAAGTAAAATGCAGGAGCTGAGCTTCATCTAAATTCTTAAAATGTTCATCCACAGACACCACTCCCCTCCCTTTCCCCTTAACTTTACTATTAAAAAAATTCACCGCTTCATCATACTCTTCTAAGAGATACTTAGCCTATGTGACTAGACAAAGTGTAGAGCATGAACTAAAGCATCAATCCTGTACTGTGCAGTATGGGAAGAAAACTGTTGACTGGCTGTATTGTGGTTCCTGCTGCATGTGACATGTGGAATAGGAGCCTCTGGGACTAATCCAACAGAACTTGTTAGTTATACTTGCTGTGATATCAGTGGGACTAGACTCACAGACTTCAAGGCCAAATCATGACAGTCTAGTCTGATCACCTGTTCATTGCAGGCTGCAGAACTTCACCCCCTACTCCTTCAATAGGCCTATAACCACAGGCTGAATTACTGAGGTCCTCAAGTCTTAATGTAAAGACCTCCACTTATAGAAAATCCAGTGTTTACTCTAATTCAAATCAGCAAGTGACCTGTGCACCATGATGCAAAGGAAGGCAAAAACCCAAAGGATCTCTGACCTGGGGGAAAATTCCTTCCTGACTCTAACTATGATTATCAGTTTGACCCTAAGTATCTGGGTGATATCCACCAGCCAGACACCTGAGAGAGAATTCTTTCCAGTAATCCATTGTAATGTTCCATCTCTGGCAATTGGGGATATTTGCAACTAATAGTCATGGATGGGTCATACATTATTGTGGGCAGCCTCATCAGACCATCCCCTCTATAAATTTATGAAGCTCAGTCTTGAAATAAGTTGGGTTTTTGCCTCACTTTTTTCCTTGGACAGCTGTTCCAGAACTATGCTCCTGTGATGATTAGAAACCTTCATCTCATTTCAAGCCTGCTCTTGCAGATGAATTTATATTCATGGTAATAAAATGCTTTACTAAGACCTTGTTTACACTGACCCTTGCCATCAATCTAATCTATGTAACTTCAGCTATGCGAATAGCGTAGCTGAAGTCAATGTATTCACCACAGCATCATGTGTGCAGTAAGGTCGGTGGGAGCTGCTCTCCTGTTGATGCTAGCTGCTCCTCTTGTCCTAGTGGAGTACCAGCATCGATGGGAGTGTGCTTGGAGTTTCATTTATCGTGTCTAAGCAGACACAATAAATTGATGATTGGTGGATTGATCGCTGCAGTGTCAATCCCCAGCATAGAAGAGAAAAGCCCTTAGTAATGTTTGGCAGAATCAGACTTTAAAGCAATAAATCATAGTGACAAAAATTCTCATGATTTAAATTCCCTCTCTTCTCATCTGAGTTGGAGTCATGCCCTTAGGAAAATATAGATTTATTTACCATTATAATAAATCTTTTATTTTAATCTCAAAGCCACTGAACTCAATCTCTTATCTAAAAAGGACGCAAATATTACAAGAGTGGTTCAGGTGAGAGTGTCAGAGCCAGATAGAATTACTGAAATTTTGTTGGGAAACCAGACCCATTTTAACGTTTAATAAAGGATTAAATTTATCACTAGATGTAGAATTTAAAAGTAGACAAGTAAAGTAAATTTAATTGGGTGTGTAGACTTCAGAGAGCCAAGAATCCAGAATTTATTTGCTTGGAAAGTTGTTGAACTTCAGAAGCACAGCACAGAACTTGCAAACCCCGGGGGAGGAGGACTAAGCCACCTTGGCGCTCTTGCCACTCTTGGGCTGCTCTGGGAGAATGTAGAACCGTGGTCACCAATAGGTCGATCGCGAGGCGTCCGGGCCTCCCCCATTTTCCCCCCAACCCCAAGAAGCCCCACTACCTACCTCCAGCGAAAATGGAGGTATTGCCGGCTTCCCGCGGGTGGACAGAAGTCCCGCAGCTTAGCGCCACTTCCGGGGGTTCCAGAAGTGCGCTGGCTGCTCTGCCGGGTGCACTGCAGGAGGGGGCATCGGCCCCAAAGGAGGAGCATGGTGACTTCCCTGCACCGGTGCAGGAGGGGTGAGTCAGCCCCAGGACAGGTGCGTGCGGGGTTTCCTTGCGCTGCGTGGAGGAGGGGGGTTTCGGCCCTGGGGCAGGCGCGCGCGGGGTTTCCCTGCGCTGTGGGGGGAGGGATGTTTCTGCCCCGGGGCAGGTGCATGCGGGGGTTTCGGCCCTGGGGCAGGCACGCGCAGGGTTCGGCCCTGGGACAGGCGCGCGCGAGGTTTTCCTGCACCGCGGGGGAGCGGGGGAGTCAGGCCCTGAGGAGGCACGTGCCGGCTTCCCTCTGGGGGGTGGGAATCCTGGGAGGGGGCAGATGCAGGGGACTCTCTGCCTCGACTGGCACCTTGCCCCCAGTTTCCTCTCCCCAGCCCCCAGTTTCCTCTCCCCAACCGCAGAACCTTGTCCCCACTGGCATCCTGTCCCCTGCCAAAGCACCCACTAGCACCCTTCCCCAGTACTATGTCCCCTGTTCCCACCAACACAGTTGGGGCCACATTAGTGAAGCTTGGGGGGTTGGAGGGGTTTGTTTGTTTTTGCATCTCACTTGTGTGGCCCCAACTGATTTTTCTTGGGTCAGTGACCCCTGACTCAAAACAGGTTCCCTGCCCTTCTCAGAAACAAAGACAATGCAGAGACTTTGTGTTTGACATAGTATTTTATTTAAAAATGAAGCCTGGCCAACAAAACCCCCAATCGGGGCCAAGCCCCCATCTGGCCACAGCATCATAACACTTCCCTTTCCCCAGACCCTACATCTGAGCCTATCATACACTGGAACCCCCTGCCCTGAGCCCCTTACACACCCCAACCCAAATTCCTGAACCCTCACATCCAGAAGTCTGTGGCTTACTTAGTACCCTAACCCTACATCTGACCCCAACACTGCCCAGCCTGGAGCCCCCTCCCCGAGCCAGCATTCCCTTATCCACCGTCTCCTGCATCCAGATTTCCTCCCAGAGCTTGCAACTCTCACCCCTTCCCACACCCAAGTCCCTCATTCCCACCCCAGAGCCTACACATCCTGTCTCAACCCAGCGAGGTTACAGCTAGACTGCAGGAGTTTTTCAGGATTCCCGGAGATATCCCAGAAAAACACTTCTGCATCTAGGGATGCATTTGTTCTTCCGCTCCTTTTAGTGGAAGAGCAAACGTGATCTTTCGGTCATTCCTCTTTCCACGAGGAATAAGAGGGCTTCCAAAAGAAGGGGTTTTTCTGACATTTGGTCCAGTCTAGACAGGCCAAATATTGGAAAAACCTCTTCCTACAGAAGAATTGGGGGAGAAAAAAGCAGCAGTATAAGGGTTGTGGATAGCAAGTGATGGAGAGGAGGAGAATAGAGAGAGCGGGGCTTCAAGGACGGGGCAGGGTGATAGATCTTGGCTTATTCTGTCATTTAAAAAGTGATCTTGGGTGTAAATGGTTGGAGACCATTGATGTAGAAGCTCTTAGTATTACTCAGAGATCCTTGGGTGCTTGACTTAAGTTGTGCCAGGCTCTCTATGTTGCCCTGGAGGCCTCTGCATAGCCTGGAGTGTGTTCAGTACTGCATGCTGCCCCTGGTGTGCTCCCTATGCCAGGCTTTGCAAGGGGATCCTTGGAAGACAGCCTTAACGCATTCTTCCACCATGCTTATGCCTGGGGAATCCTGCCCCAGACAGAGTTTATAGGGCCCAGTTTTGGTGCTGTGTCCCTTTTTACTAGGGGAAAAGGGAACAAAGCAGGGGTGAGGTGCTGAAAGATTCATGAGCAGCCCTCTGAGGACCCTACTCTGAACTCTCCTTTAGTTTGTAGATGGGGCAATTTCCTTTTGCTTGTCTTAAGAGACACTTCTGCTGTCCCTACATTTTTTTTCCTCTGGAGATTTCATTCAATAGGAATTTAATCAGTTAGATGTGGGGTCAAGTTTTCAGTAGCACCCAAGTCATTTTTTAGAAATGACTTAGGCATGTAAGTCACTTGCATGCTTTTGAAAATTTTACCCAAATTGAATTGGCCACCTTCTAACTAAATTGTTGATAATAGTCTTTAGACTTTATAGTGCTGGATCTATGTATGTTTGGGATTTCATAGAATCTTAAGGCTGGAAGAGACCTCACGAGGTCGTCAAGTCCAGCCCCCTGCCCAAAGGAGGCCTAATCCCAACTACCATCATCCCAGCCAGGGCTTTGTCAAGCTGAGACTTTCTACGGCATCTCCTGGAATGGGAGGGAAAAATAGATTGATGGGCTGAACACCGCAAGCTCTCTGACAGCAATGAGGAAATAAGAAATTGGCTTCTCACGTTCTTTGTTCTAGGGCTTGCTGGAATGGCCACTGCTGCACATTTCTCTACTGTTAAGGACTTTTGGTTCTGTGCTAGCTTTCAGTTTCGAGCAGCTCCCTCCCAAAGTTGTTGTTTCAAGTTTTTGTTCAGCCCAAGCTCTAATGTAAATACTGTTGTGTAACTTAAGTCCCTGTTCCATTTGAGAGCCTATTTTTGGCACTATCAATTGATAATGTAAAGAAAGCCATGTGTCAGGGTATTACCCAACTGTGGTCCTTGTGAACTGAACTGGTTCATCACATGGTGTTGCTTTTCCTGGCTTCCAGGTGTTGATCTTATTTGAGAGCTAAAAGTACAATAATTTCCTAGTGTTAGTTTTCTACATAAGCTACATCTATACAGAGAGATTTTGTGATCAAGAACACCTCTGTGTGCCTAAGATCCAGGCTGGTGTTCGACCATGATAAGATAACTGATTACTACTCCCACCAGCACGTGGAGTCACTGTTAATTCAAGTGGTAATGAGCATTTACTTTGCAAGATCCTGCATTCCACTGCTGCCAGTGACCTCTGCCTGAAGGAAGGGTCTCGGTGCACTGCATGGAATTCAGTTCTAGATCATTTACCGCACCACCACTTTCATCCTGTTTGTGAGGGTTCTTTGCAAGATGAAACTGATACCTGAACATGTCTGAGACAGGATGGATTTAAAGCACGGTGTCTTTAAGATTATTGTCTTCTACCTTGACAGATCTGCACAATGCTTCGAATCTAAGGTCACGGTCCTTATCTGGAACAGGACGGTCTCTGGTTGGCTCCTGGCTGAAGTTAAACAGAACAGATGAAAACTTCCTCCTCTATGCACATTTAACCTATGTCACTTTGCCACTGCATCGAATTTTAACAGGTGAAACCTTTCAGGTCTTCTCATAAATACCCCAAATAGTTTAGTCCCCAAGTGATGCGTACCTGTGACTTAGCTAGTGTCTTAGGGTTAGGCTTCTTACAAAACTACCAAATTGATACAGGAGGCCCCTGACTTGTGACACGACGCTTCCCCTGGAACAGATCGCAAGTCGGGGGCGTCGTAACTTGAACCCACATTTACAGTAGATGCCGTGCGCCGTTGTAAACTCAGGCCAAGGACGTAAGTCAGGGGTTTCTGGCCCCTTCCGCACTTACAAAAATGGTTGTAATGGGTCAGAACTCAGGCAATCGCATGTCGGGGACTTCCTGTATTTTGTTTTCTTTCCTGTATTCATGTCAATTGACTTGCCAATTTAGTTGACCTATGTCTCAGCTGTGACCTAGGCTTTCTGAAGACTTGTATCCAACTAACGCCAATCTGTTTGCTAAAGACAGAATTATTGCTCGTTGGCTGAGGGAAACAGCTGGATGGGTCTGTGCTTTTGCTGTCAATTGAGGGAGCATACTAACCTTTCCACAATAAGGCTGCCAGTCTAGAGTTCCTGTTTGATCCTAGGCTGCTGAGAAAGCAGCAGTGATCAAGAGTTCTTGTTTGTCAGTCTGGAGGCTGTGACGCTTCTCTTCAGGCAAACCCAACTATGCCTCTTTCAGCTCCAGGTTGGAGCATCGTAATGCCCTGTCCATGAAAGTGCCCTTTCAGACCACTTAGCAAGCTCAGATAGTACAAAATTATTTGTCCAGTTACATAACAGCATTTCATGCTATGCTACAACTGCATTCCATAGCCTGCACTGTCTCAAAGATATTTTCTGGGTGAATTGTAAGGAGCTGGTTTTGATCTGGGAAGATATTTTTTTACTTGGGCCTCCTGTATCTTAGAATCCACCTCTCTCTTCATGCTCCAATCCAGCAGTTGAGATCACTTGGGATGTGTGAACTGATAGATCCCAAATGGGTTTGTCTGAGCGCAGAGCTTTCACCTAATGAAATCACTTTTTGCATTAATCCGGTAAAACCCCACAGTTATTGCAATTCAGGGAACATTATAAATATTATCTACTTGTCAGGGTCTTTCTGTGAGGTGGCTTGAAGACTGGGTGGACTTGTACTAAGGAAATGGGTTTTTTACATATTCAACGAATGTTGAAAGGGGGAACTGATGTGCCTATCATGCCTCCAGTTGCACTATCCTATTATAATAGCTTGCAATTATAGGCTAATTTTCAGCAAGGGGTCTCAAAGCTCTTTACAAAGATGCATCAGTATTTATCCTCCTTTTACAGCCTGTGAAACTGAGTCAGTGACAAATACTACAGCTAGCAAAGTGATGGATATGGATAGCCTTTTGCCCTTTCATTGTATATAGCGATCAGTGTAATTCAGAATAAAACGACAAATTTAAATTCCATTCATTCATCCATCCATCCATTGGCCCTCCACAGTTAAAAATAGACTTTGAAGAATATTTGAGGAAAATGGCGAACCATAGCTAAATCTGTACCTTAATGGATAACTATATATTTATATTATAAAATCACTTCTAGATTTTTGAAACTGTATCTGCTGCATAACTGGAGCCTTCATCAAGGCCTATGTCTCTTAACGTAGGTATTTTACAGTACAGAGAAATGTATGGTTTTCTTCTGGCATTTACTGCGTGTTTAATTGGGCTACATAAATGCCTCCATCCCGTTTGCTGATGGCTCACACCCTTCTGAGGCTCTCTGTAGGAAAATGTTTCAAAGGCAGGCTTACAAGAATTAGGATCTAAAATAACCCACAGCTAACCACCTGCACAGATACAGATTCTGGTTAGCAGTTCAGCACTGATGAATCTGCCTGGTGGGGTAGCACTTCGTGGGGAGGATATTTGGCTGGCTTCAAAGGTCATTCCCAGAGCACCCAAGTGCTACAAGCACTGCTAGAAAGGGGAAAATTGTCTAGAAAGATGTACTTGGTTTCATTCTTTACAAGTGGGAGTGGGAGCTAGCGAGGAACTCGAATCCGCACTAAAGCTTGATTTTTGCAAGTTGTGCAAATGTATTTATTCTGCCTCCTAAGTGTGAAATCCTTATTTTTTTCTGTTGCCTAATAAAGGAGAGACTGGCAGCCCAATTTTGAAATGTCATTTAAGTAACTAAAGTACCCATTTAGGCATCTAAACTCAAATTTAAGTGTCTGCCTTTCAATGCCAATGTAGAAACTGAATCCTGACTTCAAAACCACTCTTCAATGAATGTATTCTTGTACTGGAACACAGTAAAAATGCTCCAACCCCTTAGGCTTTGTGTTGTCTGTAACCAAGGCCAGCAGACAAAATCCTATCAATGTTTGTCTCTAAAGCTTCAAGAAACCCATGGGCTCGGCTCCTTTGTGTGAGAACAGAATTCGGGTGCATTTCTGCATGGCAGCAAAAGCTTGTTTCGCTACAGTAATTTTTTAGTGATGGGGCTTCCACCAGTTCCCTTGGAAGACTCTTCCACTGGCTAATGATGTCATCTGAAAGGATCCCGTACAACTACGCCTTTCCTATCAAGGAATCCTATGCAACTACAATAACTATACATTGGATCAGTTGTCCTTTTTCTCTGATGTCACATAGCTCCTATTTACCACCACACTGTTAGTACGCAGAACAGGCAATGAATGGTTTAGATGGTAGATGATGTGAGAGTTCTGCTTTTTAACCCCCTTTTGAATTAGTGTGAAAACAATTTGACTAAGGCCAGGTCTTCACTAGGGGATAAGTTTGAATTAAAATACACAACTCCAGCTATGTTAATTGCGTAACTGGTGTTGACGTATCTTAATTTGAACTTTGGCACTGTCCCCAGAGTGGGAGATCAACGGGAGAAATGTTCCCATCAGCTTCCCTAACTCCTCATGAGGACTGGGAATACTGGCTTCAATGAGAGCGCCTTCAGCATTTGATTTAGCAGGTCCTTACTAGACTTGCTAAATCGAATGTTCGAAGATCGACCTTCGGAGCGTTGATCTGCAGATAAGTATAGATGTGACTTAATATGAAGTCCATGATTAGATCACTGTTGCATTTTACTTGCTGTTGAACAATTACAACTTTTGCCAGGTATTCTCAATACAGATTGTCACTTGTCTTCCCTTGTCTGTTTAGATATTCTGGAAGTGCGGCAGAAACCAATTCTGATGACATAGCAGAGTGCTGGGCACTGCCTTGGAATTTTGCTGCCAAGTGCCTATCCACGATGGTTTTCTGTGACAATGCTACCATCTAGTGTCAGGAATATAAACCTACACAGAAAAAAGGAAAGTCTAAGAATACCAGCCTATCAAGTGCCTCTCTCTTCCTTCCTCTGCTGTCATACACCGTCTGCACACACTAGTAATACATCTCTTTATTGTGTTCTGACTAGAGGACTTTCAAAAACAAAACCAGAAGGGGCTGTGTTGAAAAACAAAAATCAATGCTTTATGAACAATTTGTTACCGTGTTTACTTTATAACTGAGAAACCAACAACATGTACAGAATGTTAAACTTTATATTCTTTGAGAGAAACGACTTAAGGGTTTCATAATAATGTACCAATTAACTTTGTTCAAAGACTCTTATCCATGCCCTCCTTGTTATAATGGCTTTGTGTGCATGTGTTTTGGAATGCAAGGGACAGTAGAATAGTTCACTAGTGAGACGGGGTAAGGAAAGAGATGCAACAAAGATGTCTTGCTGTTGTGGTATGTGCAATTGGTAAGGATGGCGCTAAAATGATGCTTTCAATGTTCTATTTCTGTTGGTGTGTTGATGCTGAATTCCTTAAACAGCTTTATTCTGTGATGACAGTTTCCCCCTCTACCAAAGAACAGTGAAGACATCATGCTCCAGAGTGCTCTAGGGGAAAGAGCAAACATAAGAAGGGAAAATGCTGCTCTCAAAAATCTGTAGACCAGTACAAGAACTGCTGCTGTTACAACATTTAAGAGAGGATGCAAGTTTTAATGTATAGAAAAATGGGAGAGCATAACTAGATTCCAGTACCAGATACTTTGGGATTATTTTTTTTATCATCCTGTACTCGCAGGACTGCAGGGTAACTAGTGTTCTCCTCCTGGAAGATTTTGACCAACTCAGCTGTTTCTCTGGATTCTACATTTGTTAGTTTCTGTGATTCACTGTGCTGATCCACAAAGGGGTTTTCTGTAAAGACAAGCTTAAGTGAAAAGAAATTGAAATGAGTGTATTGGAGGCTTGTAGTTGTGTGCTATGTTTACAAATGCATGTTTTACTAAATAGCAGCCCTGTAATCTTCTCTGGGAATCTGAAAGTTAAACTGATAAATATGCTGCAGTTAGCATTCAGTTAACCGTTCTGACAGGGGGAGTCAGAATACATCACAGTTCACTTTCTTAGCGCTCCAGAGCCAATGCAGTAACTGGGAGTAGGAAAAAAGTAATAGAATGTCACTGAAGAGAGCAGAGATTCTAAAGAACGCACAGGAGAGAGATCAGTAGAGAAAGCGGATGCCATTAATTACTTTTCAAGGCTTGTCTACACGTGCAAACAAGTCCCCGCGGAATATAACCACCCAATGCTGTATGCTGGCAATGCAGTTACCAACATGGCATGTGTTAAAAGCCTTAATCCTTGTTTGTCCCCTTGACCTTTTTCCTAAACGGCTTTGTCATTCTCTCAGTAGCATCAGGCAACTTTCAGGTAAAGCTTTCAGCTTCATTTCTGCCCAGAATCCATGGAAACAGCTCCACTACAGCTTAAATGTGGTCTGTATCTTTATCGCTCACCCAGCATGAAGGCTCCGTCTGGCAAGAAGTACTTGTCTGTGTGTTTACGGTTACATTTGAAACTTAAATTAGAATACGCATTATTGGAACCTAGGGCTGGAAGAAGTCCACTTAAGGTAAAGTGATGGTATTTCTAACACTGGCAATGTGAACGCACTACAAGAGATTGTAGGCCCATTTCCAATCCCCTTTAGTTAAAACCTTTTGAGCTTTAAGTAATTCATTAACTAGTAGAGTGTATTTTGTTAGTACAAACCAATATTGCTGCACATTGGAGGCTGTCGTACACATTGTTCCTCCAGTCTTTGTGTCAAGAATTAAATCACTTTCTGCAAGAGAGCAGCTTTTAGTACTTGTCTTAAGACTCTGAAAATGCCCTTATTCTGCACTTTCATACTGGTGGGCTAAGCAAATCAATGCACTTTTTCTTTACATGTTCATTGCAGTGAGGAGGGAGAAGAGAGATAACAGTTGTACCTCTAGAGGTACATTGGTACATTTGAATAAAATATTCTGCGATTAGTAAATATTATGAATAGGAAAATGTACACACTTGGAAATATGACGTAGGCATCTGAGTACTGTTCTGTCTGTAGCCATATTCCCCTCCCATTCTCAGGCTGACATCAATAAGGCAGCATTAAATAGCCAAAATTCTTCATGCTCTGTATATTTTCAGGATAAATGGGGAAACGGTATGAGACTGAACTGAACAGGAATGTAAGGACAACTCTAGGGGAAAACAGTACAAACTCCATACCTTTATGCAAGACCTGAGTTTTGATACTATGTAGTTTTTTAAAGGGCTGCTAAGTCCTAAGTCAGCCATTCATTTTGGTATATTTTATACTGCATTAACAGATCTCTCACAGGCACTATTAATGAAGTCACCTTTTTGACTAGCAGAAAGGGGCTGGAAATGCACCTGCTTGGACAGCCATGAGAAATACAAATCAGTGTGCATTGAATGACATTACTGGTCTGAGGAAGTAGTAGATGTACCAGATTCTAAAATAGTCCTTCTAAAAATCTGAAGTAGAACAGCTCTGATCAGCTGTTACCTACTGTCAAGTGAAAATGTTCCATGGTATGAGGATTTGAGTGGGGTTTTTGTTTTTTTTTAAATTAAACCCTTAGGAATGCAGATTTTGGTCCTCATAGTGAAGTTAGCAGGAGGTTGGCTCAACTGGACCTTTAACATATTATTGCACTATGCCACATACGGGAATGTTAAGTTGGAGCCCCTAAGCTTTTTCTTAGGAATTTCCCCACCCCGTAGCCCCAAAGCATTAAATCAATGGATCAGAGGCACCACTGGAATGAAAAACTACTAGGGAATGGACTGAAGTGTTGTTGAGTTCTATAAATATGCCATGGAGACCACAACAACAGTAAAGAGGGTTTCATTTGCCCAGTTACTGTTTTGACTATTGAAGCAGCAGGAATTTTAATTATGGATACTGCAACTTGGCAACTATAGAATGGAAGTTCTTTTAGTATGAGTAGGCGTGGTTAACACAAGCAAGTTTTGCTGCTCAGGTCGGTCTGTTAGCTTTTTTCATTGTGCTGCATAGCCACCATCTCCAGAGAGCTGAAATTTTCCATACTGATCATCCTCACGAGGGCTATATAGACAGATATCCAATGCAAGAGTGTAAGAAGGCTGTTTAGGTTGACAAGCTTAAAAAGAGCTGATTACATCTTGAAATGGTAACATTAAAAACGTTCTCTTTGATCAATTATATTGTATTGGTAGTGTGGGCTGTGCCTTAAAGACCACAGTGTATGTAAAATTCTGTCCAAAGTCTTTGCTGTCCCGTCCCCCTCCACCACAGGATGTCTTTCAAGTCTGTCCAACCTCTTGCATATGTCACATCATTGACAGAGGCCATTATTATATAAGCTTGAGCAGTCTTGGTTCATCTGGACTATCAGTATAGGTTTACATTCCTTCTCTTTTGAGTCACTCCATGTTGGGGGCAAAACTTGACTGAGACAAAGCCACATGAATCTGCCTGTTCAAAACTGTAAATCAGATCACATGGCTCACCATGCTGAACCTGGCTTTGAAACAAAAGTAGGGGCATCGAGTTTTGCAAAGGGTGAGGTGTGATGTGGCTTGTATCATGCTGTTATCCACAGCCCTCCATTTGCAGAAAGGACAGGATGGGCTTTTGCCAAAGAGAGACATTTAGTTTGATTTGCAAAGGGAGATACATATTACACTTACATTTCCAAAATATCTCCTCATACCAGCATTCAGTTCTGAAAACTGTTAAGACCACAACTAGATCTGTCCGGCTATAACCTTATGTCTGCACATGTGAGTGTTGACCTTGCTTTTAGCCAGTCATTGCAATACGTTGCTTTCCAGCTGAGTTTTTGTCACCTACTTTTTCAAGTCTAAAATTTTCCTGATAAAAATAACTGTAGATGAAACTTTCAGAAATGCTCAAGTCCCAGCAACGGTCAATAGGATGTGAAAGTTCTTAAATCCATGGAAGGATGGTACTTGGGAGAATTCTTCTAGTGTTCCAGGGACAGCTGCCAGAAGTGGTGAGTTTAACTGTACTTGGCGGAGCTAGCTATTTCCTGCAGACCCATGTTATCTACATTAGCAAATAGTTTTCATGACTTCCACAGGGTTGTGACTCAAACATTGGAAATTGGGTTCCCTGTAATCACTGCCCAGAGTTATCTGGGGCTGCCCCCCACCTTGCATTATTAAATATGAATGAACAGACTGTGTAGAAATTGTGTGTGTTGAAAGTAAGTAGAATAGAACTCACTTAGAGCAACGGCTAAATGGGTAAGTTGCCTGAACACCAAACCTTAAATAAAAAAGAAACAGTATTTTACAGCAGAATGTAACTGTACAGGTGCTTGGTCAGGATAATATAAAATTGCAAGCAGGTTACAATGTTCAACATTCTCAAAGTACATATATAAATATATTCTCAGACTAATTTTAGCCAACTAACACTAGTTGCATGTTTTTTTGCCTCCGTGATCATCAGCATTGAGTGACAGATGATCAACTGAAAATCATGCTGGCACTATAGCTGAGCGCCTTGAACAAAGCAGTGAGAACACCAGTATGCACCAAAATAAAACTAACATTACTTATTGCAACATGAGAAAATGTTGAACCCTGCAGCCAATAAGCAAAGACCTCTTAAATGACCATATGTTTTTAATAGTATTTTCTTTGCATTGTATCCTATGATGTTTAAGGGTCATATGAATTTATATTTCCAGAACATTACAAGTCTTTATATTGCACAGCAAGTTAGAAATTGGTCAGGCTAATAATGTGAAACATGTAGTAAGGGCCACCAAATAGGCAATTCTCTGAAGATGAGTATCCCATTTCCTGTTCACTTTCATTTGACCTTGAATAAAGGATTCATCTTCTGTGATTAATACTGGCTCCTTGCGTGATCACTCTAGATTGGAGGGGAGAGAAAGGGAAGGGAAAGGCAACATAGTGTTTTAAAAGATTTTTTTTCATATCTTACAAGAAATTTACATTTATTGTCACTAACTTGAATGTTTCTTTTTTTGGGTTTATTACCTGTATCTTAGGGGAGGGAGTGATGTGAAATACTGTAGTTTCAAGTTATCAGGCATGATGGGCTGCTTATGAAAGCTACTGAGCAACTGATATGTCTTGTTTGATGCTGTCAGCCTAGATCATGAGTGGGCAGAAATGACTTCTGACTTGTGCCAAAAGAAACAGCATTGTTAAAACAATGTTGCAATAAATCATGTGCAGCAAAAATTTCCCTTGTAAGGAAACAACTAGTTCATCATAAGCCAATGGTTTTCAAGCAGGGAGAAGGAGGGGACAGACTGTCTGAGATTTCCAAAGGGGTTTGCACCTGGGAAAAAATTGCCCTATGCCATGTCTAGGGACAAGCAAAGTTATACGGCTGGGTCCATATCCATGTTAGTCTGAGTCATAAGTTTCTTGCCACTTCCTCATAGTTTAAGATTCCCTTGAATTATCTTTATATTCAATGATAGAGTGTGGGAACTCACTTCAGAGTCGGAGAATGTTTTATGTACATCTTATGGTCACAGCTGGTTACTCAGGGCTGATCAATATCCACCGCAGCTGCCAATTAGGGGGGTACTTTGTGTGCAGACACTCATAGTATGTGAAAGCTAAGCCTGTTGTGACAATGTGAGTAATCTAAGGCGGACTCTCCACTCAGAGTTTGGAGGTGTCCCCCACCTTGGGTACATTGCTGAGGTAAGTTTTGGTACTAAGCAATTAAATAATTATCTGGGTGATTCATCGTGTCAGCTGGAAACTGTTGAAAGGAAGTCAGGAAGATATGGGGGAGCCTGGAAGAGTGCACCAGAGATGCCCAAGATCTGAGGTGAAAGCTCTCACTTCAGTCCTGCCCTGTGTCTAGGTAGCAGAGAAAGACTTGGGGAAAAGCCTTAGGCTGTGGGGGAAACAACTGTTTATGAAGCACTGTGTCAACAAAGCAGATGGTGTTGAACTTGCTCTCATATATGTAAGGACTATTTGCACTAAGAATCCCAAGCAAGGGAACTTCAACCCTTTGATAGATGTGTTGTCCCTTGCTGCACTGTTGTCTGTGCTTCCTCGATCATACTAGAGAAGGTCGTGTGCAGGAAGGTTTGAAGAGACACAGAGGAGAGGGAAAGTAGGAAGATTCTAGGCCTGTTGTGAAGAGAAAAATCAGGCAGTAGCACCACCCATCAATAAGTGTGGATAAGCTCTCGGTAAGGAAAACACAAAGATGAGGACAAGCCTTGCTTCCAGGGCCTTACACAGCCATCTCTAGCAACAAGGTATCTTTCTCAGTAAGTTAGCAAACACCTCTTAGCCAAATAGCATCAGACTCATTATGGGGAGGGGCGAACCAACCCAGCTTAGTCAGAGGCAGGGAAGTATTGCTATAGAGCTTGGATTCTCTCAATGTTCATTGAGTATTAACACTCCTGTCTGTGGTGTTCAAAACCAACGGTGGGGTTTGTCAAACACAGAACTGTTCTTTGAACAACTGTCTGATCACAAGTCTGAAACATTTAAACTAAATTTTCATTATTCACCTGGAAAACAGGTAGGGTATTTCTCTCCTTTACCCCAACACGAGCATGCATGCTTGACTTTTATATCCCCTCGTGGATATGGAGACACGCCCCCATCCAAATCAATTTTTTTTTCCAGGTCCCATCTTTTCATCTAGTTACTTTTAACATCTTTTTCAACCTAAATTGCATACATCTTAGAAATAAAACCTTTTACTTCAGTTTGTTTCTGGATCAACTCCTCAGCTGTGATAAAAGGTCTAGATAAGTCTTCTTTCCATCCAGTTTTCACGAAACAGTTGACTTGTAAATACTGAAAAAGAGCCATGCACATTATATATCTCATTAGGATTTCAAATCAGGATCCAGGAACAGCTGTCTCAAATGACTAATCTCAGCTCTTATCTCCCCCTCCCCCCCCCCCTCCCCCCCCCCCCCCAACAAATAGTCACTGCTGTTTGCTATGCTACCTAGCCAAGACATTGCATGTTTGTGTCATTCCTCCACATTTTATTTTATTGCACATGGGGAGGGTAATTTGCCTTAAAATTTTTGTTTCGCCACAGCGCCACAGTATTTATCCCAAAATATTTTAGATTCTATTGCCCATTTAAATTTATGTAGCTGACAAGTTTGGCTCTCCTTTGGAATATTAATTCCTAAAATGTCAGAACTGTTGCAGTTTATTTTGAAGCCTGTTACCTGCCCCACTTTCAACATAGAATCACAGAACACTAGAACTGGACAGGACCTCGAGAGGTTATCAAGTCCAGTCCCCTGCCCTCACGGCAGGACCCAGTACTGTCTCTAGACCAGTGTTTCTTAAACAGAATTCAAAATGGCCACCCTTAAAGGGCTCAACTTTCCCCCGACCCTTTTTTTCCCCTCAATAACTCACCCCCACCCCTGACTTTTTTTTCTCAACAAAAAATCTTTGGTGTTCTTCATTTAAAAAAAAATTGTTTGGTGTTCCTTGGTCTTAAAAAGTTTAAGAAACACTGATCTAGACCATCCCTGATAGATGTCTCTAACCTGCTTTTAAATATCTCCAGAGATGGAGATTCCACAACCTCCCTAGGCACCTTATTCCAGTGTTTAACCATCCTGACAGTTAGGATGTTTTTCCTAATGTCCAACCTAAACCTCCCTTGCTGCAGTTTAAGCCCATTGTTTTTTGTCCTATCCTCAGAGGCCAAGGAGAACAATTTTTCTCCCTCCTCCTTGTGAAACCCTTTGATACCTGAAAACCACTCTCATGTCCTCTGTCTTCTCCTTTCCAAACTAAATAAACCCAATTCTTTCAGTCTTCCTTCATAGGTCATGTTCGCTAGATCTTTAATCATTCTTGTTGCTCTTCTCTGGACCTTCTCCAATTTCTCCACATCTTTCTTGAAATGTGGTGCCCAGAAATGGACACAATACTCCAATTGAGGCCTAATCAGCGCAGAATAGAGTGGAAGAATGACTTCTCGTGTCTTGCTCACAACACTCCTGTTGATGCATCCCGGAATCATGTTTGCTTTTTTTTGGCAACAACATCACACTGTTGACTCATATTTAGCTTGTGGTCAGGTATGACCCCTAGATCCCTTTCTGCAGTACTCCTTCCTAGCCAGTTGCTTCCCAGTCTGTATGTGTGAAACTGATTGATTGTTCCTCCCTAAGTGGAGTACTTTGCCTTTGTCCTTTATTAAACTTCATCCTATTTACCTCAGACCATTTCTCCAGTTTGTCCAGATAATTTTGAATTATGACCCTATTCTCCAAAGCATTTGCAACTGCTCGCAGCCTGGTATCATCTAAGCGTACTCTCTATGCCAATATCTAAATAGTTGATGAAGATATTGAACAGAACTGGTCCCAAAAAAGACCCTGTGGAACCCCACTTGTTATGCACTTCCAGCATGATTGTGAACCATTAATATCTACTCTCTGAGAATGGTTATCCAGCCAGTTATGCACCCACCTTACAGTATCCCCATCTAAGTTGTATTTGCATAGTTTATTGATAAGATCATGCGAGACCATATCAAATGCCTTACTAAAGTCTAGGTATACCATGTCCACCACTTCTCCCTTAGCCACAAGACTTGTTATCCTATCAGAGAAAGCTATCAGATTGGTTTGACATGATTTGTTCTTTACAAATCCATGCTGGCTGTTACCCATCACCTCATCATCTTCCATGTGTTTGCAGTTGAATTCCTTAACTACTTGCTCCATTATCTTTCCTGGCACAGAAGTTAAAGTGACTGGTCTGTATCAGAGGGGTAGCCGTGTTAGTCTATAAGGTACCACAGGACTTCTCATTGTTTATGCAGATTCAGACTAACAGATTTATTAGAACATAAGCTTTTGTGGGCAAAGACCCACTTAGTCAGATGCATGACTGGTCTGTAGTTTCCTGGGTTGCTCTTATTTCCCTTTTTATAGATGGGCACTATATTTGCCCTTTTCCGGTCATCTGGAATCTCTCCTATCTTGTATGATAGCTAATGGCTCAGATACTTCCTCTATCAGCTCCTTGATGAACTGTTATTTGCAGAAGCCTCTTCAAAAAAAAGACATTGTCACCATACAAAATTAGTTTTTAGTCCAGCAAGTGTTTTAATGCCTTTTACACAGGGGCTGATTCTCTCACTTATTGTGGATGACTCCAATGCCAAAGCAAATGGGGGTGTATGTATGTGACACACACACATGCACACCCCACCCCACCCCCACACCTCTCTTCCCCTTCTGGCTAAGAGTTCTACTAGTATTAACAGCTAGGTGGGTGTTGAGCCTTCCCTATTTGCAACTTCATTTTCCCCCTCTAGTTTCTTATCTGCAGAATCTAAAAGTGTATATCTTTTCCAAAACAAAGTTCATGAACCAAACTCATTTAAGGTTTGATTCTTACTAATGGGGGATCCTTATATAACCACATTTCTAGCATCCCAGGTAACACTTACTGATCCCTTTCCTTTCTTCTATATATTATTTCTGTATTTTCTTCCAGCTCTTTAAAATTCACAGGGGGACATACAACAAAACTCTAGTCAACAGTCAACTGTTAAACTCTTTTTCCACCTAGTCCCAATCTTTTAATTTAATATATACGCAGAGGCCTAATCAGACCAATTCCCACATTTGTTTTTTTCGAACCAAATTAATCAAGGACCTAAAAACAAAATCTTATCAATCCTGAAATAAGATCCAGGAGTAGCATAGTAATATGTATAGTTACTGACATTCAGATTCATATCTTGCCAAACTGCCACCAGCTGCTTATTTTCTATGTGATGCAACAAATTTGCACTTGTTCTTCCCACATAGCATGTGTACATTAAATTGACCTAAATTGCAGTAAACATCTCCTTACAACCCCCCACTCCCATCGTATCTCCTTCGCATTGGCAAAGATGAGTTTAGTTTGCAAGAATCCTTTTACTTAAAATAGATCTGCCCTCTGTATCTGAGTTGTGCTCAAATACTAAGAGGGAAGGGTGTAGCAAAAAGTCTCCATTAGAAGCCAGTGGTAGTCTTGTGACAGCAGATCCAGATGACTAGGAAGGGTCCAAGGTGGGCCCACTGCCATGTTCATGAGTGTGCCAAACCAAAGTTGTTGAGACCACGCTGGAGCAACCACAAGCCTTGTCTCAGTTTTTATTAGGACCCAACTGATGAGAGGGATAGGTGGGAATGCATATCGGGCCCTCAGTTGATGACAGGAGGAAGGCATTAGAGTCCTTGCCCAGGCCTTGCTGAGAGCAGAACTGATGACATTATGTTGTGGTAGCTAACAGGTCTATTTGGGGAATTCCATACCTCTGGAAGATCATGTAGGCCACCTATGGGTGGAGCAATCACTTGTGGCAAGAGAAGTCCCTGCTGTGATGATCCACTAGGGCATTCCTGACTCCTTGGAGGGGACCAGCTTCCAGGTGGATGTTATGGGTGATGCGCAAGACCCAGAGATGGAATGCCTTTTGACTCTTGTGGTGCTACCCTAAATTGTTAATGTAGAACCTCAAGGCTGTGGTGTTCATCAGGACTCTTACTGCCTTGCCTAACAGGGGCGGCAGGAAGACCCTGCCTTCCAAATGAACCACCCTGAGTTCCTTGATCTTTGTATGTAACAATCTCCTCTGGGGTCCACATCCCCCTGGGTCCAAATATCCCTGAGGTGCATTCCCTAGCCAACATCCATGGCATTTGGAACCAGCTTATGGGAGGCAGTATGATTGTCGAATGAGACTCCTTCCAGAACTTTCTCTGGATAGGTCCACAACTGCAAATGAGGCGTGCACTGCTGAAGGAATGGTTATGTTCTTTTCCAAATGGTCTCTGGCCTGGGAATAGGTTGATGCCAGCTATTGCTGGAGGGATTACAGGTGGAGCCTGGTATGGTGGAACACACAAGTGCACGGCCCCATGTGCCCCCAGCAAGCAAAGGCATACTCTGGCCATTGTCAGGAGAAACTTAGGAACCTCTGCAATGAGGTCCATCAGGGCTTGAAGCCTGGCTAGTGGCAGGAATGCATTCGCACAAGTCAAGAACTGCCCTGATGAATTCTATCCTTTGAATTGTCTAACATGGAGTTTTTGATGTTGACCAGTAGCCCGCAAGGAACTGCATACGATTTACAGGATTTTGAGGTAGTGTTGCACTTGCACTTTGGAGCTGCCCTGGACCAGCTAGTCATCCACATTTTTCCTTAGCTCAATACTTCAGTACCTAAGGTAAACCATGACTATGGCAAAGACCCTCGTTGTTGTAACAGGCCAAATGGGAGAACTGCAAATTGGTAGTGGGCCAAATCCACCATAAAAACGAAGAAAGCGGCTGTGCTCAGGGAAGACAGGCATCTGGAAATGTCTTTCAGGTCAGGGCTGGCATATCAGTCTCCTAAATCCAGGGAGGGGATAACAGAAGCCAGGGAGACCATGTGGAACTTTATTTTCCATAGCTACTTCTTTAGGTCTAGGATGGGACGTAGACTGCCCTTGGCTTCTGGAATAAGAAATAGCAGGATTAGAAACCTTTGTTCCGGTAAGGAGGTAGGACTTCCACCACCACCACTAGTAGCTGCAGGAGCCCCGCAAACTCTTGTTTGAGGAGACTCTTGTGTTAAGGGACCCAGAAGAGAAATGGGAAGTTGAGATGGGGAGGAAATGGAAAAGGACGTTGCTGAAACGGGGGAGACTAAAACCAGTGAATAGTGTGTGTCGACCTCAGTCGTATAATCAAAATGACTTCTTGGCCCCTTGCTTGGAGCGTGTCGAGCCTGACTGAGCAGACTGTTAGGGTGGGTGGCTCGTGCACTTCCTAGAGCCTTTGCACATTGTGTGTGTGGGTCTTCTGAGGCTGGCTCCCTTGCCTCTAGGAAGGTTGCAGCTTTGAATCACTTAACACACTGGGTTTAATCCATAGAACCAAGGTTCTCAGAGTGGTACAGGAGTCTTCAAGCCAATATAATTTATTATCAGTCTGCTTCACAAACAGGGCCTGACTGCTGAGCCTCAGCCAGGAAGCATGCCACGTGGCGATGGCAGATGACATTGGGCAAGCTGTGTAGTCTGCGGCATTCAATGCTGCTTGGAAATCTGCTGTGGCAGCAACCATGCCCTCATTGAGGATTGCCTGGAATTATTTACTGGAACCCTCTGGGAGGGTATTCTTACTTGGCCACCGTCTGCCCCACATTAAAATCATAGCAGCCTAGGAGTCCCTGGTGGGTGGCTAGACAAAGAATAATTTTCTTGTCCAAACAAGTCCAGCCTCTTTGGGTTGCGCCGGGTTGTCCCTGATATTCCCTATGATTTACTGCCTCGACCACCAGGGAATTGGAGGCAGGGTGGAAATAGAGGCATTCATGCCCTTTTGTCAGGACAAAGTACTTATGCTCTGCCTGCTTGGAGATGGTGCGGACCTGGGGTGGGGGTGCGGGTTCCCACAAGCCATTAGTTATTTTGGACACTCCTTCATGAAGGGGAAGGGTCATCCTAGCAGGGGCTGTGGGGAGAGAACATCAAACATGGAGTTCGCCTGCTGCTCCAACTCCTCAGCCTGCAGGCTGTGTTTGGACCCAACCCTCTTTAGAAGTTCCTCGTACCCCCCCTTGGAATCATCCTGTAGAACAGGATGAGGGGCCCCAACGATAGCCTTGTCTGGCAATGAGGAGGGCGGCAGTATCATACCTTGCACAGCACCTATTGGTGGTTTAACAGGTTGACCCTCTTCATCTACATGGACTTTGGGGGGGGAGGGGGGTCTTTTCCCCCTTAGTCCTTGAGCCCCAGAGGCAGTCGGGTTGTTGAGGCCACTGGTCTGTCTGAAGTTCCTGACACACCACGCAGGTAAGTTAGGAGGGCTGAGTGACCCCCTGTATGGCCCAGAGGTATCGTAGAACCAGCCACTGTGTCTGGTGCTTGTGATGTAGAGGGCACTGAGGACTGCACCACCAATATAGAGCCTTGCTCTGTACTTGAGCTCTATCCAGAGTGATAGGTATCTGGCAACCAGGATCCACTGAAGCAGTAACTAGTGGTGCCAGAGTCAGGGCTGGAGGAGGTGCACCTGCATGAGGACCTCTGTCAGTGCTTGGTGTAGTCACAATGGGAGACCAGCGATCCACACATCAAGACTGGTACAGGCACAAAGAGCGAAACTTTGAGGTAATGTGAGTGGTCACCGTGGCTCCTGTTGGCTGAATATTCTCAGGATCTGTAATGACTTGGCTCGATGACTCACTCCCAAGGTGCTTGCTGGGAGGCGTGTGCCTCTATGGGTCTGTGCCAGGTAATGACTGAAGTCCACCTTGACTCCTGCAGATGGTATCCAGAGACCAGAGAGGGATTTGCTGCGACTGCCTCCCCAGGTCTGAGGTATGTTGGCTTCTACTGGGTGACCAGTGCCGGGGAGTAGCCCACAATGAGGAGCAGTGCTGTTGGGGCAAAGACAGGTGAAAGGATCCCAAGGCAGGCTTAACTCGGGGTCTGGTCACTGCTGGGGCCTGTGTGGGCAGCACCAGGAGCATCCGCATTTCCTGTGCAGCCTGCAGACCTTTTGTGTCTGGGCTTCCAGGCAAGAAATGGGATGGGCTGCACCACTCAACATGAGCCTAGGCCAGACTTCCAAACTGGAGAGATGAGTTGCCAAATGTGGGTCTTAGCTTGTCCCCAGTCCTGCCCTTCCCCTTGTGGGGAGTAGATCAACCTCTACTGGTCACCTTCTGCTTATTGGCCAGGACTGCAGAGAGAGATCAGTGCTGACTCATCGATGGTGCTGCCCAGGCACTACAGCCCAACACTGACCTGCTGAGGCTCAAGCTGGACCTTTACTCCAGGAACAGAATAAGTGCAGACTCTGTCATGAGCTCTCTAAACCTGATCTGGTGCTCCTTGGTGGTCCTGGGTTTAAAGATACCTAACACTGGGCACTTATATGCCCTTCACCAAGGCACCTGCTATATGGATCGCTGATGGGCATAGGGCATTTACAGTGACTGTAGGGTTTAAAGGCTGGGGCATGACCTGTCACCTGGCTGGGTCCCAGACAGGATTAACAAAAGAAGGGGGCTGTGACCTGGGGCTGGGGTTTGGGGTGCAGGGTCCAGAAGGGGGATGTGGGTGCAGGAGAGGATTCTGGCCTGAGGGAGGGATTTAGGAGGGGTGAAAGTCTGGGATGGAGATAGGACCTGGAGAAGGAAAGGAGGGATGCAGAGGGTTGGGGCTGGGAGGAGAAAGAGGCTGGGGTACCGGAGGCAGGCTGTGGCCAGGAGGCACTTACCTAGGGGGCCCCTAGCCAGCAGCCCTGCAGGATCTCGCGGCAGGCTCACTGCCTGCTGCAGCCCCAAGTTTCTCAAAATGGCCAACTACTCTGTGGCGCTCTGCTGTGGGTGCCAGGGAGGGTTCACTTGCTGCCCTCTCCCCCTCCCCCCAACACTACAATCTCTCTGCTCTCATGGACTGGTTTCGTAGATGAGAGATTTTGCTGAGGGAAAGGGGCGGGGGCAGTGTTCAAAGCCTCCCCCCCCCCCCCCCAAGTGTTTTTCAGAAAGCTTTACTTTTGAAATTAAGACACCTTGGTCACTCTTCCCTTTGTTTACTGCAAGGCAGGAATACAGTATTGAAACAGCAGCAGAACACTTCCATCCAAGTTAAATGGGTGTCAAGAAAATATGTTTGGCAGAATAAAAACCACTTTTACCCAATTTTCATCTGCGTGGTTTGATTTTTTTTTAAATCAATTATTAAAATTTGGCAAGATGATAATCAACTGACACACGAAGTTCTAGGCAATCTTAACGATGGGCCATATTATTGGTTTCACCTAATTTGTGGTATTTACTTTACATTTTCGCTTATTAGTAGAATGCCAAACCTGGACAATCAAAAGGAGGAAGAGAAGCATTTAGCCAGCTATTCAGTATAAGGCTACTGGAGGTGGAATTGCCATTTCTGGCTTTGGTAGTAAAAGCTCCTGCTGAGACCTGGATTAGCACAGCTATGAAAATCTATGTTTCTGGGTTTTGTGAAGGTATTTTCATTTTCACTTGGCCTGGCTTACCTTAAAGCTCAAATTCAATTTTGGTATAAGCAGGTAAAATTCCCTTGTAGTTAGTTATCCCTACTTGCACCAGAGCAGAACTTGCCCTTCAAGTAGCTGCCACTTCCCACTGTGAAGTGTTTTACCATTACAGTCATACCCAAAAGTGTACAAAGTGAAACATAAAAAAGGGCTGTTATAGCTCCCATTTGTTTATTCACATTTTCCATGGAACTTGTACATTTCCTCAGAATGTATTAGAATTAACAAGAAGTTACATGACAAATCTAGCATTCAATTAAAAGATTTCCTATGGAAAAAACTTAAGCTTTTTGAAGGCTATTTGACAATAATGAAGAGCAAATTGTTACATTACTCAATTCAATAACCTTTAATTACTGATTTCATACTAGTTCATGCCATTTGAAGTTGTTTAATGTGCAATTTAAATATTTTTGCTTACACATGTACCAGCCACAAAATTTAGCAAATGCAAATAAATAAAGGCATCAGAAAAGTCTTGACGTTTCAGAAGTCATGATGTTGCAAAAGGAACTAAAGTAGGTAGCACTGAACATACATTTTAACTGTTATGCTTAATTATACATTTACTTTAAAAGATGCATTGCTGTAGATTTAACTGGAATCTTGCTAGACTGCCATTAGAGGGGAGCATGGAACAACAGCAGCCACTCAATGACCCATTTCTCTGCTCTGAAACAGGTAAAACCTGGTTTTATTAAGTCATTCCAACTTAATATTCATAACAAATGGATTTTGTAAAAACAAGAACAAGAAATGGTTTTAATCTTGTTCTTTGGGGGGGGGGGGGGGGGGGGAAATATATCCAGAAAGTCAGAGCTTCAAAATTAGAACAAACTCAAACATATGTAAAACCATCAAAACAATCTACAGCTGTAACATTTAAACTGATTATTTGAGGTCAGATTGGGAAGAACTTTCTTGCACAAATGTGTAACAGACAGCTGGCACAATGTCACATTGCGTCAGACGTGTAAGACTGTAAGGGACCTCAATAGGTCATTTAGCCCTTCCCCTGTGCTCAAGGCAGGGGTAAGTAATAACTAGACAATTCCTGAAAAGTATGTCTAACCTGTTTTTCATAATGTCCAATGATAGAGATTCTAAAACCTCCCAAAGCAATTTGTTCCAGTGCTTAGCTACCCAACAGTTGGGAAGCTTTTCCTAATGTCTAACCTAAATATCCCTTGCTCCAATGTATGCCTGCTGCTTCTTATGCCATCCTCAGAGATTAACAAGAACAATTTTTCTGTTTTTATATTTTTGAAAATATTTTTCCTCACAGTTCCCTCTTCTCCACAAATTTATTTTCAATCTTTCTTTGTAAGTCATGTTTATGTACCTTGAATCTGTGTATATCTCTTCTGAAGTGTGGTGCTCAGACCAAAAAAAACAAAACAGTTGAGGCCTTAAGCACAGCGTGGAAAAGAATTACTTTGTATCTCTTACAATATTGTTGCCAAAAACCAAAAAACAAAACTGCCATGTATCAGCAACAGTGTTACTGATTCATTCAGCTTGTGATATAATATCAACCCCAGATGGCTTCCTGCAGTACTCTTTCCTAGATAGCAATTTCTCATTTTGTCTGTGTGCAACTGATCGTTCTTTCAAGTGGAATACACATTTGTTCTTATTGAATATCAAACTAGTTACCCCATGTCATTTCTCCAGTTTGTTCAGATCATTTTGAATTTTAATCCTGTCCTGCACAGCACTTGCAATCTCTCCCCATTATCTAAATCCTGTATGAAGAAAAATTTCCAGGAATGAGCCTTACAGAACCCTATTCATTATGCCCTTCCAGCCTGACTGAACTCTTGATAACTACTCTTTCTGGTTTCCATCTAGTTAAGCACCTACTTTATAGTAGATCCATCAAGGCTTTATTTCCCTAGTTTGAGGTCATACACAACACTATCAGAAGCCTTACTAAAAATAAAGATATACCACATCTACTATTTCCCCTTGCTTCACAAAGCTAGTTACCCTGTCAAAAAGCTATTAGCTTGATGTGATTTGTTCTTCACAAATTTGTGTTGACTTATCAGTTATCTTTTAGGTGATTTGCACCCTTATCTTTCTGGATACTGAAGAAGTGAAGCTGACTGGTCTTTAATTCCCCACATTGTCCTTAATCTTTTTATAAATTGGAATCTATTTTCCATGATTTTTTGAAGATAATCACTAATGGCTGAGAGATCACCTCCATCAGCTCCTTGAGTATGCTGGAATGTACTTCATCAGGCCCTGCTAACCTGAAGCCAACTAACTAGTTCTTCCCCTGGTTTAGCCTCAAATCCTGCCTCATTTTTACTGGTGTTTACTATGGTAAATGTCCAATTGCTACTAGCCTTTCTGGTGAAAACAAAGGTATTTAGCACTTCTATATACACATTTTCTATTTTCCTTTCCCTCTCATTGAGAAACAGACCTACTCTGTCCTTGGTCGTCTTTTTGCTTCCAAGGTATTTGTGGAATGTTTTCTTTTTACCATTTGCCTTTAGTTTAATCTAACTTTGTGCCTTGGCTTTTCTAATTTTGTCCTCACATGGTTTTGGGGTTTTTTTAAGTTATCCTTTGTAACTTGATTCAGTTTCCATTTTTGTGGAAAAGCTCATTTGCATTTCAGATCATTGAAAATCTTCTGGCTAAACCAGAGTAGTCTCTTATTTTTCTTATGCAGTAGGATAATTTGCAGTTTTGGCCTTAATGGCAGTTTTTTAAAAGAGAACTCTTTTGAATTATTTTCCCTCAGACTTGTTTCCCATGGCATCTTACCTACGAATTCTCTGGGTTTGCAAAAGTCTTCCTGAAATCCATTATCTTTATTCTGCTGTTTTCCCTCCTACCCCTTCCTTAGAATCATGAACATATCATTTATGATCACTTTCTTCCAAGCTGTCTTCTGCTCTTAAATGCTCAACAAGTTCCTCCCTGTTTGTCAAAATCAAATCTAGAACAGTCTCTCCCTTAGTTGCCTGCTCTACCTTCTGAACAAAGTTATCTCCAATATGCATTTCAAGAACTTGACTAATCTATGCCTAGCTGTATTATTTTTTCCAACAGACATCTAGGAAGTCCACCAGTACCAAGTCCTGTGTTTTGGAGGATTAGTTTTGTTTGTAAAAAGCTTACCTATTTTTTCCTGGTTAAGCAGTCTATAGTAGACCTCTACCATGACATCACCCTGGCTTTTTTTTTTTTTTTTTACCCCTACCATGGCATTTTGAACAAGTGTGTGTGTATGTGTGTATATATAATTTTGACACACACTTGTCCTTTCTGAGCAAGCTGTAACCCTTCCATACTAATATTCTAGTTGTGTATTATCCTACCAAGACTGTGGTGCCAATTATGCCATAGTTATGATTATTCATTAGCATTTCTAGTTCCTGTTTATTTCCCTACTTCTTGAAAGACAGCAATGCTCTATCTACAAGGCGAGATAGATACATTTATTGAATTAGAATTCTAATTAAGACACTCTTATAGTTAACAGATAACATCCTAATACAAATTAAATGGTAATTTCCTAACAAACTCCATTTTTACATTTACTTTTAATTTTAGTTAATTTTTCAAACAACAAAATCCCCAGGGTTTGTATTAAAATCTGTAGTCTTTTCCTAAAATCCACTCTAGGTTTCTCCCTCAGTGTCCCATGAACTACAAAAGCCAAACCATTGTGCCACAATACTCATTTTTATAACCCTGAGAGCAAAATAATTTGATTTACAATTGAACACTTCAAGTAAAGCATACAATTTAAGTTCTCACTCTCTCACAATTCAAATTACTGAAGAGTCAATATAAGATACAGAACTTTTAGATTTTTTAATATCACTTTTCCCTATTTTTAATTGTTTTAAAGTAACTGCTTACAAATTTAAATGAAGAAAATTATTAGAAAATTAATATATATATTTCATATATATGTGTACAGTTTTCTTTAAGGGAGACTTTAGTATTATGTGAATATAAACTTGCCTATTTCATCTTTCCTGTGTATGTTTACATGTCATTTACAAATACTAACACATGCTAAGCTAAATAAGGTGTGTTGTCTCCTCCCAAACTACCATGGAAAATTTGTGTATTTGCTATTTTGGACATTGTGGGGTATAAAGTTTCCAGCATATTAGATTTTCCTTAAATAGCATTAGTCCTATCCTCTTTCCTGCCGTCAACACCAACCATTAAACATACAGTCACAATGTAAACGTTTTAAATGCTTGCAATCACAGATGCAGCAGAACCATTCATAAGCCTCTTCTACTTAGCCTACCCAGTTTCAACAGCAAGTCAAAACATGCGTTTCCATGGCCCAGATTTCATTAATTTCAGAGGCAATGTGCAAGGGACACATGGAAAGTTAGCCAAGTGTGCCTCTAATGAATTTGTCTAGCCTGTTTATTGGTCCACATTGCAATTGATGCACATTGTTACTACATATCTTCGAACATGAGGAAGTAAACAAATACCAAGCACTAGACACCTAAGAGTCTAATACAAAATTCCTCTTAAACTGGGAGGTGCCTAATTAGTGATCTGCTCCTCAGATTATTCTCCTCCATTTGCAGCGACTTGCGGCCTACAAAACAATTTCTTCACTGAATTTTGTTTTCTAAAAACAAACTCAAAACTATTTCCTCCCTTGGCCCTTCAACCTGAGTCTGTAAAATTTGTACACATTATGATTTTTCACTCACAGAATTAACATGCAGACATTTAAATTCTGATCTCTGAGCTGTGTGCCAGCATGACTTTAGAAGGAAACTAATCACACATACACACACTTCAGTGGCTAAATCCAAAACCAAATGCAAAAAAGGCACCAATTTACATTTAAAATGGTCAGGTCTATACAGCATCTGAGCTCCCTTCCAGATCAGATTAACACTAAATACTTTGCTCAGATTAAGATGTTTCAGTAGTCCAAAAGCTATAACACTGTAGCCAATCCAACTGTTCTATGTAATGCCAGCAAATTGCTTTTTCAGAGACAGACAAATATTTAATAGTATAGTACCCAAGTTTACACAAACTCTTGGCTCTGTAGGAGACACTTACAACACAAGATTTATTTAATTTAATTTGATGTTCATGCGTAGTAAATTTTATGAACAGATTGGGCAAGGGAAAATACATGCCCTATTTTCCACACTACACTGCTTCTACTGTTTCTGAACCACAACCTGCAGGGAATAGAGAAGAATACTTCTAGGAAAAAGTGAGTAGTGGAATCTCTACCCTTCCCTCTAGCTCTATCAACAATAATACCAATTATAGGGCTAGTCTGTGTTGAGAGATGATAATCTCCACTTTTGTGGCTACTACTGTAACAGTAAACACACACACAAAAACCCTGAATTTGAAGCAGAGCAACATTAAAGTCAACAGGAATAATGCAAACATTTTCTTTGAGGAACCACAGATGTAGTTTCTGAATCCCAACAGTACATTTCTTACAATTTTTTAAAAATAATCTAGAGGCATTGTTATTGAGATGCATAATTTTTCAGGTGATAGTTCAAAAGATTAGATCCCTTACCAAAGCTAGTAGAAACCAGTTTTGTATTTTGAAAGAAAAAAAAAAAAAAAGTAAATTCAGTCTAGAAACAGTTCCAAAAGTTAAACAATGTAGCATCCTCCCTTCCCAAAAAATAAGGTTGCTCCACTTTCAACCTTCAAGCCTCAAGGAACAGGGGGTATCCCATTTTATAATCTGATTTCAGTCAATCCAGCAATCACTTTAAATTAAATGTACAAATTTTGTCCAAATATGGGTCATACATTAAATATTCCAAAAAAGGAGGGAAGATAGATGGAAACTTGTTTTCAGTAAAAGCTTTATTAGTCATTTTAGCTTCTCCTCCCAAAAAACTTTTCAGCTTTCCTACACCATTCTTAGAATGTAAGAGTAGAGAGTTAAGAAGTGTTCTAAGTTAAAGAAAAAATGAGTAGCAGCAGTTTGGCAGTAATTTCTCAGAGCATTTGACTGCAGTATGTTTAGACCTCCTTTTTCTCGAGTAGAATTTTGTGCAACTCATCTGCATCCTCACTTGTTTTCACTCTTATTAACATAGTAACAGGGACAGTGGAATTCTTCTCATCAATTGGTGGATTGGGAACACAGACAATAAGAACGTTGTTTTTTCCTGTCCTTGTGCAGGGCATCTTGGGCGGAACCAACACATTCAAGAGTATGTTACCTGCGTTTGTGAGAAAAGAACATGTTATATAAATTAAAGTGTTGTCATTTTAAGAAAAAGTTTACATATTAGTAAGCTTTACACAGCAGAAATTTAATATGTAGCATGGAATGAGGGATAGATAGCCCCTCCACTCTCAAATTTCTCTTTCCCCATCATATTCCCAAGACACTCAGAGGGGTAGCAGTGTTAGTCTGTAACTTTAAAAACGAGTAGTCCCACGGCATCTTGGAGACTAACAAAAATATAGAGGATCATGAGCTTTCATGAATAAGATTCATTTCATCAGATGAGTTGGAAGGGATTCTCCCACCAGTAAGAATTGCAGGTATATTTCTACTTCATGATTTCTTTGAAGCAACAGCAAACTGGTATGATCGGTTTCATTCTGATGATCTATTTGATTGAGCACTGTGTGCAGGTGGCAAAGCTTGGAGATAAGATTTACTATAGCTGCTCTAGTTACTCCTGGGTGAATTTTGTGCCAGTGCATAATACAGAATTTCTCACCCAATAATAAGCATACAAAATCCTGACTCTTCCAAGGGCTCTAGTATTCACAATTTCTCAAAATCACTTACAGATATGGCAATTTCTTGCCCTATGCCTGTAAAAAAAAAAAAAAAAAGTTACTTACCTCGTAACCGTTGTTCTTCGAGATGTTGCTCATGTCTATTCCAATTATGTGTGCGCACGCTGTGTGCATGGATTAGAGCTTTTTCCCTTAGCAGTATCTGTTGGGGCAGCCAGGGAGCCCTCTGAAGTGGGGCCGGTATACTGGCACATATATACCCCTACTAGCCCCTCACCCTCTCAGTTCCTTCTTGCCGGAGTCCTCCAACAAAGGGGAGGTGGGTGGGATTTGGAATGGACATGAGCAACGTATCTCGAACAGTTACGAGATATGTAACCGTTTCTTCGAGTGCTTGCTCATGTCCATTCCAATTCGGTAACTCCCTAGCAGTGCCCTAGGCGGTAGGGTCGGAGCCTAACACTACCTACATCACAACAGACTGCAGCACGGCCCGGCCCACGGACACATCTGCCCTGGCCTGCTGAGTAAGCATCGTAGTGCTCTGAGAAGGTATGCACGGAGGACCACGTGGTCGCCCTACATACGTCAAGGATAGGCACCTGCGCGAGGAACAGTGTGGACATTGCTTGCGCCCTCAGAGTACGCTGTCATAGCACTCCTTAATGCATGAGGTAATCCAGGAGGACAGGCATTGGGCCAAAGCCCTTCCTCCTCTAGGCTACTGAAATAAAAAGTTGTTGAGATTTACAAAACTCTTTCATCCTCTCTATATAGAATGCTAGGGCCCTTCTAACATCCAGGCCATGCAGGGCCTGTTCCCTAGGTGAGGCATGAGGCTTTGGGAAGAAAACTGGCAAGTAAATGTCTTGTGACACATGAAATTGAGAAACCACCTTAGGGAGGAAAGCCAGATGGGGACGTAGTCAAACCTTGTCCTTAAAGAAAACTCTGTATGGGGGCTCCAAAGTGAGGGCCCTCGGTTCCGAGACCCTCCTTGCCAAGGTGATAGCAATCAAGAAAGCCACCTTCCATGACAGGTGTTTCAGAGAGCAGGTGGCTAATACCTGAGAAGGTGCCCTCATGAGACCGTGAGGACTAGATTAAGATCCTAGGGTGGCACCAGGGCGCCTGTATAGGGAAACACCTGTCCACCCCTTTCATAAAGCGTTTTACCACTGTATTGGCGAACATGGACTTGTGACCCTCCCCAGGGTGAATGGCTGCAATCACAGTTAAACGCACCTTCAGCGAGGAAGTAGCGAGGCCCTGGTATCTAAGGTGTAGCAAATAGTCCAAAATTAGGGGGATTGTGGCACGCATCGGGTTTATCCTCCTTTGCTCTGTCCACGAGGCAAAACACCTCCATTTAGCCTTGTACAATGCCCTGACAGAGGGTTTTCTATGCTCTAGCTGCACTTCCTGCAAGCAAAGTTGTTCTAGCCCTGTCAACCATGCAGGTTCCATGCTACTAGGTGAAGGGCTGCTAGAATTGGTTGGCACAGCCTCCCTCTGCCCAGCAGCCTGCACTACTAGTGAGCTGCGGGGAGGAGGGGGGGGAGAGAGACGGGGTGTGAAGAGATGCTCGTGACCCACCTGGGGGATGAAATAGTGCCTTTCCACCCCCTTGTGTGTGGGAGAAATTGAGGCCGGGGTCTGCCACAAGGTTTTAGATAATTTGTCCACAGTTTTGTTGAGTGGTAACGTCACTCTGCCCAGAGTGCCTGCCGAGAGGATGTCAACCATAGGGCAAGACTCCTCCTGGACCACCTCCGCTTGGACCCCAGGTTAGCTACCAATCTCCTAAGCAGATCCTAGTGTGCCCTAGCATCCATTGATGGAAGTGGTGGGGCAGGGTCCGCTAAGGCCTCATCTGGAGAGGAGGATGATGACTAACTCCCAGTTGCTCCGCAGCCTGTGACGCTGCTGTCACTGGGGATGCCATCTGGCTTACCTCTGACAGAGGCGCCGTGGCTCCAGGACCTTCCCCTATGACTGGGGGGTCTTACTAGGTCCTTGTCCCTGGATGGCTTACCTCTGATGGGGGAGCTCTGTGTGTGTGGGGGAGTCGCTGAGGGCATGCTCCCCTGGCATGAGGACACTGACACCAGGGGAGGTGGACCTTGAACCTGGTGGTACACCCATGGAGTCCAGAATGGCCACTGGGGATGTGGCTGCCATTGGGGTGGCCAAGTACATGTATCCAAAGGGCTCCTGCGCTGCGATCTATGATTGGAGTGGGAGTGGTGCCAGGACCTCAACCTGTATGAGGATCTCACCGAATGTACAGATTCACTCTCTGACTCCCAACAAGTAATCTGAGGTTGACCCATAGGGGAGCTGTTGACCTGTGCTCGCACTGGTGTTGGGCCATGGCTGTTGGCTTCCTTCTGTGCACCAGTGCTGGTGGAGTCATTAGCAGCATCAGGGTCAGATGAAGTTGTTCCATCGGTACTGGACCGTGTGGCATTGCCAGGGTTGAGTACACTGGTGCCAAAGGTGGCGGTTGAGAGGACGCATATGCTGGCGGTACTGGAGCAGTCTGCGGTGCCGGACCTCCCAAAGTTGTCCACAGAAGCATGGACATCGGCCACACTACAGTTGCCTGTGCCGGTGTCAGTACTGGAACCGGTATTGGCGCCAATGTTGGTATCGGTGCCAGTGTCAGTGCTGCCAATTGACTCGGTGCCTGCTTTGATGCCAGTTCAGATGATCCCAGAGCTACTCACAATGCCGGAGATGGCTGTCTTGGCACCTGCAGTGCTGAGGCCTCTGAATCCGGGGAGGTCAGTTTGATGAGCTCCCGTGCCGCTTCAAAGGTCTCTGAGGTTGACGGCTGATGGAGTTCTTCAAAAGTCCCTTCCAATACCGGACTTTCTCTATAAGTAGAGATATATCTTCACTTTGGTGATACCGGGACATCCCAGAGTGACTTCGAGGCTGATTGTCCCTCCTTAAGGCACACCTTGTGGCCACGCCTCTCAGGCAATCTTCCCCTGACATCCTTAGCTCTCCTCTGTGCCGGGGACTGTGACCGGTGCCTTGAGGGCTTCGAGGAGGTGGTCCAGTGCCTGCACAGCACTACTGAGGTCTCCTGTACCAAGGATGGTGCGCTGCGCACCAACAGAACCCGCTCCGGAGCCGGCAGCTGTAAAGCAGACTCCATGAGGATAAGCTTGAGCCTAGAGTCTCTCTTGTGCTTAGTCCTCTGTTTGAAACTCTTGCAGATGTTGCAGCTCTCTGTACTGTGGGCCTCTCTGAGACACTTCAAGCAAGAGTCATGCAGAGCCACACAGGGCACAGGCTTCAAGCACGATTCACATGGCTAGAATCCCTGGCATCCCCTCCCCAGGTGGGGAGAGACCAAAGGGGAGAAGCCCTCCTTTCTTAAAACTATTTATAGTAACTTATGAACTACTAATTAACTACTAACGAACTAATACAATATTCAGGAGATACGTAAAACTATATACAGGCTAAGAGTAAGGACTACCAGTCATACAGCGCTCCAGCTACTGTCACAGGCAGTAAGAAGCAACTGAGGGGGTTGGGGGCCAGCAGTGGTATGTATGCACCAATATACCGGCGCCACTCGAGGGGGCTCCATGGCTCGCCCAACGGATACTGCTAAGGGAAAAAGCTCCAGAACCCGTGCACGCGGCGCACGCACACCTAAATGGAATGGACATGAGCAAGCACTCGAAGAACTTTAGTGAATTAACTTTAGAGTCTATTGTATTAATCATTAACATACTGCTGTATACATGTAATATTGTATTAAATGAATGATTAATATACTGTGGTGGTCCACTCTCTGTGTGTGTGGGGGGGAAGGGGGAATATGATGTGAACCCTGGAAGTGATATGAACTTGTAAGTACTGGGCAATATGAGACAAGAACGAATCCTGAGGACTGTGTCAAGCGGTTTGCCTGGGGAATATCTAAAGGGAGCTGAATGCAAATTCTCCACCTTCAAATATGTAAAACCCAGCCTTTTGAAGTCATGTCCTGAGGAGAGGGCCATTATAGGCTGATTAGCAGTTCCCAGGGTCTCAAGATCAAAGGTCCAAGCTGTATAATGGACTAATAAATCCAGTCATTGTGCTAATTCTGAGCTAAGGCTATTACACACACACACACACACACACACACACGTATAGTATGTGAAGGACTGTCTCCTTTTAGAAACACTGTTAGCAGTTGGGTAATCTCTGGCTAAAGCTTATTTACGCATGTGTATTTTGTTACTTTTGTACATGTTTTCTCAGTAATGCTTTCACCTTAATAAACATACTTGTTTATAAAGGACTGTATAGTTACTTATGACAGCTGGCAATTACTGCTGATCAGTCTTCAAAGAGGAAGCAAAATGCAGATATTGGCTTACTGAGAATATTATAGTGTAAGCAGGAGGAAATGTGCAACTCATTAGGAGGAAGACATATGCAGGTCTCTATCCAAAAGGTGATGGCTGGGGAGTTAGAAGTCTAGGATGTGTGTGTTTAGTGAACCATGAGGGGAAAAACAGTCACAGTTCAGAGCAACTATACCTATCTCACAGTTTAAAAAAAAAATTCTCATGTGCTCAATGTATATACACATTCAAATAAGAGATGCTAGCAGTTTGTGAGATCTGTCAATTATAGCGAAAGCACTGAATCCATTAGGAGAGTACTAATCCATTAGGAGAGTACTAATGTAATGATTATAGAACATTATCAAGACCAAAAAGGAAGACTCATAAGTTACATACCTAAATTGGTGTCTGCTCGCACCAACAATTGAGTTTTTTCATTTCCTGCAGGCTTTAAATGCAGTGTTCCTACACCTTTTTCTTTAAATTCATTATCTTTTTTGTAGAACAGTTTGCACCTATAAAAGTCAGACAGTAAATACAAATATAAAGAGTCTTCCAGAAAACAGACAACAGAAGAGCATACAGTTAAAACCCTTTAAATAAATTTAAACCTGACATTCAATAACGAAGCCTCCCACACATGTCCAGTCTCCCAGATCACAAAATGCATTATTCAGATTCTTACTGCAACTACCACACAGTAGCTCCCACAGCACGGGTAGGCTGTCTATATTGTTATTTCAGGAAGAAAATGTGTCATTTAGGTTTCAAGTATAAACTGTTGACTATCAATTCCATGTGAAACATACAAAAAAAGTTTGACGATTTGATTATTATAACAAAGGTTTGAAAGCATTTTAAGTTAAAATTGTATGGAAAATAAAGTAAATATCAGTTAAATAAAAATTGTAATACATAAAGCTTGTGGCCATTGTCTGCAATGCTAACTTAACAGGAAAACTGGGGAAACAGTCAGAATTGCATACAATATCAAGTTAAAACATAACAGATTTCAGCATGCCCATAAAACAAAGGGTTCAAAAATGGGAAGCTGACCTTGAAAATAACTCTTAAAAAAATGTAAATCCCAGCGTTAGAATATTTCAAACTTAGAATTTAACTTTTATTCATGTGCTTGAAGTTAAGCATGTGCATAAGCAGTTGGCGCATGAGGCACTTTGACTAAAACTATTTTAATTAAACATTTCTTTTAATAGGCGTAAAGCCTGAATTCGAAACACATTTGGTTCAATGTTAACAAAAAGTATGGACTTAAGATACCTTAAATATTGTGAATTACTTCATATACAAACCAACGTTTTAAAAAAGTGTGTAACTTTAGTCTCCTATGCCCACAGTCTCCTTTGGGAGGGATTTTCAAAAAGCATAATACGTGAAAAGTCTCAGACTTCAAATTGCAAAATCTGATGGAGTTTAGCTGGTCAAAGAATTTCAGCTTTCTTGAGCTGTGGAGATTGGATATAGTAGAATGTGGTGTTGGTTACAAATAGGGGCATAAATTATTGCATATCAATTTTGTTTGTGTGTGCTGGTCTCACAGTGAGGAAGTTAGGCTACGTCTACACTACAGAGTTTTTCTTGGACACCAGAGGTATCACAGAAAAACTCTGCCGCGTCCAGGGAACGCATCTGCTTTTTTGGAACTGTTTCCAAAAAAGAGGACATGTTCTTTCGGAAGCCCTGTATTCCTCATTTTGAGGAATGTCAAATGTCGGAAAAGCCTCTTCTGGAAAAAAGCGGAAAAAGAATGCAGTGTAGACAACGCCTTGGAAACCTTATATTTTCTGCATAGATGAAACTTCTTCACAGAAAAAAAAATCCCGTAAAATCTGAAGTTCTAACAATGAAGAAACTAAAAGCCCCTAAAAACATCAATTTCACCAATTTAGGACAGTAAAATAGGAAAGAGTTACAGAACCTGCAACATGTAAATAAAAACTTTCAATTTTTAAAATTATATCTATATCTATCTATCTATATCTATATCTATATATATATATAAAAAATGTGTCGATTTTTATCCACTGTGGCTGTTAAACATTAAAAACGATCACTTACTTCTTTGAGTAAAAGGCATCGTCTTCCTTCACCTCATTAAAAACTGCTTTTGGTGGTTCCTCCTCCTCCTCCTCGCCTCCTTGAACAAATGAATGATTTAATATAACCCAGAACAACATTGTGCAGATACTTCAAAAATATTTTCTTCGCAGTGCATTATTGGTAATACACAAACATAAAAAGTTACATATTCAGAGTACCCAAATACAGTCCCCTAAGATCACAAATAAATTTAAAATCTTTGGTATCTTGGAGGTAAGGGAACAGTAAGAAACTTGTTCCTGGTAAATCTAGCATTTTAAGAGTCACATCAGCTAAATGTAATTAGTATCATTTTTATCACCATATCTATTTTGGAAGTTTAAATAGCAGTTAGTTAATTATAAGGGTTTTCTTTTAAAACCAGGATTGGGGGTTAGTTAGAAAATGAAGAGATTTACATGAGTAGTTCCCCCTCCCCCCCCAAATAAAATTATATGAAGAGCTTAAAGTATTCCTGGGGGTTGGGGAAGGTGAAGGAGAATTATACCAATGATAGCAAGAGACAACAACTGGGTAAGAACTCAGCCTCTTTCCAGGAATTCTACCAGGATGCTGTGCCTGCCTCTGCTGCTACTCAAAACTTTTCTAAGCAGTAGCAGAAGGACACTGATTTTTGTTTGTTTTACTTCTTCCTACCTACTTATAAATAGCAGCAGTGAAACTGACCAGAATTTTATTCATTTTGCTCTGCAACTGCTCGACAAAACTACTGAGTAATGCAGGGGGCCGAAACTGCCTGGAGACGTGAAGGCTTTAATGTACCACTGTATAGGTTGATCCCATTCAGAAAGATAAGAAACTTAGTTTTGCTCAAAAATGTAAGTTCCACAAATATTGACATTTTGCGGCCTTTCCCCACCACACTTTCAAGGGAAGTTACTTACTAGTCAGTGTTGGTTTTTTTTTTTTTTTTTTCCAAAACAGGATTATATAACTTTGATATAAGCAGACTGAAATGTTGATTACAAGTAAATAGGGTTACAAGCTCCTACGCTGAACCTCAAAAGATAAACGTAATGTATAGGATTACAACAAACATTTATCAATACTGTCACAGTAGTAATTTCCAGATAAGTAGGGGACAGCGAATCAAAAATACTGCAATAACCCACTCACTTTTCACATAAAATAATACTTTTATATAACAATCTAATCAGTATTTGACAGTGCTATTTAAAATTCCACACTTTTATAAAAATACCATTTATCACATTGATTGTTGCATCATTACTTATAATTTTATAGAATAATGTTTAAAGATAAAAAGGGATCCTCCCTTTAACAGGTGGCAGCCCCTTTAAATATGCAGGTTCCAGTACATTCTGTTTAACTGGAGCTAGACATTGCAATGTAATTACATTTCATTAGTGATTATACTTATATTGCAGTGAGAAATGTGCACTTTTTAGGCATATACCAGTCTGACAGGTATTCAAATAAATCAATACTGGGTATGAATTACAAATCCGATTGAAATTTTGGATGAACACAAATCTAAGATTTCAAATCATGTAACATGTCAAGTTCTGTAGGCAAATTAACTGCTTATGTAACACTGAGCTGATGCTATTAAAATGTATAAATTCAACACATTTAGTTTGTCATGACAGCAAGACTGATATTCAAGATGAGAGATAAAGTTTTACAATTATTCATACTGAAAATATAAGAGCAAAACAGTGAATAAACACGGACAAGCCCCATTTTAAGCGTAAGAACTCACTACAAAGTAGTCCTGGAATATCAAGTTACACGTCAACACTCAAAGCTTATTTGCACAAGTTCAACTTGTCAAAAGAAAACACACAAAAACAAAACACATATTTACCTTTGTCATCACTACTTCCACTTTCTGTCTGAGCTTCCAATACCTTGCTGGAAAGCATGGCGACAGTCTTTCCCTGGTTTTCGTCTTTTCCAAATACACCCGAATTCCCAGGGGAGAATGAAAAACTAGTTTTTGTGCCAGAACTAAGGGAACTCAAAATAGAACTATCAACATTCTTGCCAAAATTAAATGAAACATTTGATGTAGCTCCTAATGATGATTCCCTGTTCTTTTCCATTGTAGATTCAGTTTTCTTGTCCGATTTATCCTCAGTTTTGTTGCTGTTAAACAAAAAAGTTGATCCTTGCTGAAGTTTAGAAGTGCCAAATGTAGGAACACACTGAGTTCCAATTGTTTTGTTACTTTCATTTTCAGAACCACTATCACTACTGCTTCCGTGGTGTTGTTCAATGCTTGCTAAATATTTCTCATAGTCTCTGAATATGGGAGTCAGATCACAGAGTGGATTTGTGTTTACATGCTTTACTATCCAGTCACGCACAGAACAGTTTAGAGCTGCTAACTGTTTGTGATAAACACTAGAGCTGCATGTTTTACTTTGAGTGCAATCCAAGGAAGAGGACTGTTGACTGCCACCATTAGCTTTTGTGCCTGAAGCCTTTTTCTCAACCAACGCGGTGGTGGTACCATTTGATGCCACAGATCCTATTGAAAAAAGTAAAAGTAATTTAAAAAAATGAAACTAATCTGGAAGATATACATACTTTGAAGAAAAGTAAGTATATCAAATCATCTATGGTCTTGCTCAGCTAGCTCTCTGAGCTCAATTTAATCTGTATCACCACTGTTTAAGGGCTGAGAAAAACACAGGTAGACAGCAGTACAAGTAAACAATACTGTAAAAGAGGTACAATGTTTGCAGTCTGCAGTTTCAAAATTGTATGGCTACACAGCGATTAAAGGAAAGAACAAAAATTCCAAAAAACAAAAACAGTACAAAAAAACAAGCAAGCAGTGTAGGAAAGTATCAAGGAGTTATAAGGGAAGATTCTAGGTATAGGTCCCTTTTCAGTCACTTATCTGCTGTATCCAACATGATTTAGCAAATAAAAACTAAAAGATCAAAAGCTATTACAAGTTTAAAGATGTACATTTAAAAATCAAGAAATGCAGAAGATACACACACACACCCCTCCTCCCCACCCCACAATATTTACTTGGCTATATGCAGTTGTGCAGGATTTCACAAAATGTTATGCACAGGGCATGTCTACATTACTGAGAAGACTGATGCTGCACTATCAATCTTCTGACATTCAATTTAGATGGGTCTAATGGGGCCGTGCTGAATCGAATGCTTACGGCACCGTGCTGACGCTGGAACTCCTCATGAGGAGTAAGGGTAGTCAACAGCAGCGTTTCTCCCATTTACCTTCCACAGCGAGGACAGTGTCCTAGCTCAGCTTAAGGTACATCGATACCAGCTACTTTATTTACGTAGCTGGAATTGTGTACTTTAAACCACCTTTCCCCCATAGTGTAGATCTGCCCATAGTTATATTGATCTTCACACACAGGCCATGAACCTGTTTTCATTGAAGTTAAAAAAAAATTCTGTCATTCACTTCAATGAGACAAATCAGTCCCTTCAATCAAAAAGGCAGGGATTTAAAATACTGAATACATTCAGTACAGGCAACTTAACTTTGCTTTTGAACAACTTTAGCTTTTACATTTATTCTCCAACAGTATCTTTCTAATTGCCAGTATTCAGCTTTAGTGTTGAAAAAGATTCAGCTGAACTTTGACTTTCCCACCTTTTGCTATGACTTAGAGGTTAAAGTTATTTTTTTAAATAAAATCACTCTGTACATAACACAGGGAATTTGGGGAACAAGGGGGGAGGGGAGGGAGGAGAAGGTCGCCATTCTTCTGCATCTGTTCTTCAAGAGGTGTTACGTATGTCCATTCCATGCTTGGTATGCGCACACCCTTCACAGTCATGGGAAATTTTCCCCTCAGTGGCACATACTGCAGCAGCTCAAGAGTCCTCTGCTGTTGCACACTGCTGAATGCCCGTATAAAGAACCTCAGGTGCCCCAGAACCCTCTCTGTTCCTTTTTTGCTCAACTCCTCTAATGCTGGAGGGGCAGGTTCTAGAATGGACATGCACAGTGCATCTTGAAGAACAGTCACAGAAATTTAGTAAGCATTTTTTCCTTCTTTTGATTAGTGGACAAATGCATGTCAAAAGGTTTAGATGAGATAGCTGGTCACGATCCTGCATAATTAAAACAGTTCAATGGAACCAGAACTGCAACCTTGTAGAAAACAATTGATAGCATTTCCTGTTGATTTTAGTGGAGAATAGGTTTACTCAAGGATTCCCCCCTGCTGGAAGATGCATCTGCCTATATTCAGTCAGAGAAACCACTTATGGTGACTCAATCTGCTTAGGCAGTCTGGAAGCTCATTCTGCTACCCAGGAAGGTAAGAGGCTTCAAGATCAATTGAAATGAAAATGCAAAAATTCAATAAGTGAACTGCCTCTTGACAAAGCAAGCAAAAGCAAGAACCTCCCTGCCTATGGAAGTAAAACATTGGCACTGTGTAGTATGTGATAATAAACAGGCTTTTTCCCATGACTTGAGAGGAGAAACCATCACAAACTAGACTGAAGCACTTACCTCCCTAACATGTAGTTTTGAGGGGAAGGTTGAGGATGCACAAAGAAAATGCCTACATACACAATGACCGGGTTTGTTCACTACTCTAGAAAAGTTTGATAGTTGAAGAGGCACATTCAGCAAAAAGTTCAGATGGTAACAACTTGGCGAATAAACAGAGGCCAAGAAACTTTGAAGAGTCCAAGAACAGCTTGGGTTCTGTGAAGAACACCACTTTGTTCACTTTCTCCACACCATTCATTGTATCCCCCTCTCAATCATCTCTTTTCCAAGCTAAAGAGTCAATCTTTTTAATCTCTCCTCATACAGAAGCTGTTTTATACCCTAAATTTTTTTTCTCCTTCTCTTAAAAAAACCAATTTGGAAAAAGTTAGATGGGACAATCATACCATGGATTTATATAGATGCATTATCTTGTATTTCCTTATTGATCCTTTTTATAATGGTTCCCAACTAGGGATGTGAACGACTAGTCAATACAGCTGTCGACTAATCACTTCCCCCTTTGCTGCCTCTAACAGAAAGAGGCAGCAAGCAGGGGGAAAGAGGAAGGGATGCTTCAAAGTGGCAGTACCGGGTGGAGCCTGGGGTCAGTTGGGGATGCCCCTACTGATCCTGGGCTCCATGCAGAGCTGCCACTTTGAAATGCGGTGGAGAGCATGGGGCCAGCAGGGGACTATTTTGAGACCCCTGCTGGCTCCATGCTCCCCGCAGCGCTTTCGCCTTTGAAGTGTAGCAATAGCCCTGGGGCTGTTGCTACACTTCAAAGACTCAGGCACCCTTATCAACTAATCGAATAGTCGATGCAAATTGCATCGACTATTTGATTAGCTAATTAATCTAAATTTAAACACCCCTATTCCCAACAATGGTTATCTTTGACTGCTGCTGCATATTGAGCAGATGTTTTCAGAGAATTATCCACAATGTCTCCAAGATCTCTTAAGTGGTTCACAGCTAATGTAGATTCCTTCTTTGTGCGTGCACAGCTGGGATTGTTCTCAAATGTGCATTACTTTGTATGTGTCAAAGTTTAATTTCATCCGCCATCCTGGCGCTTGGTCACCTAGTTTTGCAACATCCTTTGGAAACTCTGCAGTCTGCTTTGGACTTAAACTGGAATAATTTTGTACCATTTTATTATCATTTACAAACATTGCCACTTCACTGTTTACCACATTTTCGCAGATAGTTCGACTATGTTGAACAGCACTGGTCCCAGTACAGATCTTTGAGGGACACAGTTATCAGCTTTTCTCTAGTCTGAAAACCCACCATTTATTCCTACCCTTTATGCCAGTTACTGAACAATGAGAAGACGGTACATGATTATCCCATGACTGCTTACTTTGCTGAAAAGCCCAAGTTTGAGTAATCTTATCAAAGGCTTTCTTAAAGTCCAAAGTACACTACACATCCACTGGCTCAACAACAACAGATTAAATTGTTTGGAACCTCTGAGGAAGCCTGACATCAGGTAGGATGAGTGAAAACAGAGTTGCTATCTTACCATGAAAGGAGGTTATGGCTGATCTTAAGAGATAATCCTGACTTTAGATATAGAATGTAGATGAGTACAAATGGGATAGTGAGAGGATGTGGGGACAATGTGATGTTAGTCACCAGATTTGGAATCTTTTTCACTTGTGAATATACATTTTTATGAATTTATTTATTTAGCTATGTAGTAGCACATCTTTCACATCCTCTAAACTGGAAATCTCTATGCTTTTAAATCATCAAGAGCTGTGCCTTGAGTCAGAACCTACAAGTTGGGTGGCAGCTCTATCTGGCGTTCTGATAGAGGAGGAGGGGAAAAAAGGGCCAAAGAATGACTGATAAGGGAGGGGAACCATATTTGTTTTGGCCAAATGAGAACTATGTGAATAATCTGTGCTCTCTTTTCTTGAGCAGGACCTTAGATAGGAGAGAAAATAGAAGAAAGAAATAAGGAAACCTGTGTTCCAGCAAGAGAGAAAAGTGTCTCCACAAAAGATGAGCAGAACTGGGAACATTTCTTGGTGTTGGCCTTGGAAAATAAGTCTATTTCTGATACTCTCCCAATGCAGAAATGTGTTATGAGAACAGGGTCCATTTTCCATTCATGCTGCTGCAAAAAATTTCTGCTGAGGGAGTCTGCTCTGGTGTTCTAAGGTAGGCAGGTTGCTGGTATGTTGATGTTGTGAAGAATGCATCAATTCCAGAGTTGCACTGCCTTAGCACTATCGGACTCATTTTTCTCTTTAGAGATTTATCTAAAACATACATCGTGTGTTGTCTACCAACTTTTCTATGTTTGCCTTTGATCAACAACAACAAATGTGAACGGGCATTCCTGATCATTTAGAGCTCTAATAGGCTGATATTTAGTGTTGATGCCACAAGGGACCATTTATGGCTTTGATATGGCTGATATGGCTTTGAACAATCAGGTCTTGAGTAGACAGTGTACATATGGAAATCCCAATTCCTAGCTTGCAAAGATGTGCTACTACCACAGATAGGCTCTCTGAAAACATCCTGGATGCAGATGATAGGACAGATGGAAGTACCATGTACTGAAAATGGTCTTGACACAAAGTCAATCTCAAAAACCCACTGTGGGATGGCTGAAACACAATATTTAAATAAGCATCTGTACGTCATAAGAATGGCCATACTGAGTCAGACTAAAGGTCTATCTAGCCCAGTATCTTGTCTTCTGACAGTGGCCAATGCCAGATGCCCCAGAGGGAGTGAAAGAACAGGGCCTCTTCGAGTGATCCACCCCATCACCCATTCCCAGCCTCTGACAAAGGCTAGGCACAGCATACCTAACAGCCATTGATGGACCTAACTTCCATGAATATATCTATTTATTTCTTGAACTCTGTTAAAGTCCTGGTCTTCACAACCTCCTCTGGCAAGGAGTTCCACAGGCTGACTGTGTGCTATGAGAAGAAAAACTTCCTTTTATTTGTTTTCAACTTGCTACCTATTAATTTTATTTGGTGACCCCCTAGTTCTTATGTTATGGGAACAAGTAAATAACTTCTCCTTCACTTTTTCCACACCAGTCATGATTTTACCTCTATCATATCCCCACTTAGGCTCTTATTTTCTAAGCTGAGAAGTCCTGGTCTTTTTAATCTCTCTTCATATGGGACCTGTGCCAAACCCCTAATCACTTCTGTTGCCCTTTTTTGAACCTTTTCCAATGCCAATATATCTGTTTTGAGATGAGGCAACCACATCTGTATGCAACATTCAAGATGTGGGCATACCATGGTTTTATATAGAGGCAATAGGTTATTCTCCGTCTTATTCCTAACGTTCTGTTTTTTTTGACGGCTGCTGCACATTGAGTGGAACTTTTCAGATAACTATCCACAATGATTCCAAGATCTCTCTCTTGAGTAGTTATAGCTAAATTAGTCCATCATATTGCCTGGACTGTTGGGATTATTTTTTCCAATGTGCATTACTTTACATTTATCAATACTAACTTTCATGACATTTTGTTGCCCAATCACTTAGTTAAGACCAAAGGAGTCTGGTGAGATCTTTTTGAAGCTCTTTGCAAACTATCTTGAGCAGTTTAGTAGCCCTTGCAAATTTTGCCACCTCACTGTTTACCCCTTGCTCCAGATTCTGATAGCTGACCATATATTCCTAGCCTTTGTTTCCTGTCTGTTATGGAATCCTCACCTGGATTGATCTTACACCATGACAACTTATTTGACATAAGAGCCTTTGGTGAGGACCTTGTCAAAGGCTTTCTGGAAATCTAAGTACACTATATCTACTGGATCTCCCTTGTCCACGTTTGTTGACCCCCTCAAAGAACTCTAGTAGATCAATAAGACATGATTTCCCTTTATGGAAACCATCTTGACTTTTCCCCAACAAATTATGTTCATCCACGTGTCTGACAATTTTATTCTTTACTACAGTTTCAACTAGTTTGCCCAAAATTGAGGTCAAGTCCCGAGAACCAGTCTCCCTAGTTCAGAGATGGAATTATGCTGGTAACTGTAAACTTCTGAATCATTGTGCCTTTACTTTCATTTTGAGTTCTCAGATCCAGAATGAGTTTCATTCTCTGTTTTTTCTAGACCAGAAAGTATTTGGCTAGAAACCCTTTCGTCAGTCAGCACGGAGGTTTAGTAGATGGTTTATCTCCTGACTTAACAATTGCTCATGAGAGGCAAAGAGAGGGAGGTAAAAGTGGAATGGAATAACCACAAAAGATTTCTAGTACCTACTTGTCTGATGTTCTCTTTTCCTAGTTTTGTAAAAAGTGGAGTCCAATAGGATGTTGATGATTCAAGTTTTGCAACAAATTGATGGTGAGAGGTGGTAATTCGAGGCCTCAACATATTAGGGATATAAATGGCTAATAAGTGAGCCTTACCAATTCTGGTTAACTGCCCTGGGCTAAATTGTAGGGCTGCTAATTAATACAATTTTCTGCCAAATAAATCCAGTTTTCGTATGGTATCAATTTAGTGTGGCACCGTGTGCCATGTTAATTTAACATGGAAGAATTTGTGTGTGAACAGGAAAATAGAGAGTCCACATCTTTAAAAGGGACATAAATATTATCAGCCTTTTTACATGTGAGCAGTATCATGGCTGTTGTCTGCCAGATGGTTTTGACTGGGTCTAGTAGGCCCTTGTCGATAGAGATGGCATTATCAGCTAATAAGGATGTGTGCATGTTGTCAAGCAGCTTGCATTGTGACTCCTTCACTCTTCTAGGGTAATCTGAAGTGAGTCCTCTACTGTCTTGGTAAGTTCTTGAAACTGTTTGACATCTGCCATGGTTGGTAGTGGACGCTTAATGACTTCATCAGAGAGGATGATGAAATATTTGTTACTGGAGTAATCTTTTTGTCCAGTCTTGCTTCCTGTTTCTCAGAAAGTCTCCTCTTGAGAACCTGGGGGTCTAGAAAAGGAAGCCCTGGGAAATTATCCTGATGTGAGACAGAAGAAAAATTCCAGGGCTCCTAAAGAACTGGGGTCTATAGTTGCCCATGAGACCCAGTATGGTCAATTGGGGTGATGAGAAAGGTTTGTTTCCCTACCAAGTGGATAGGCCTTGTCTGCCAGATTGATACAGTAGCTCTGTGACTGTTTCTAGGTGTCTGGTCCTGTGACATTATCCTGGGGAAGCTTTGCACTTAGACTGAAGATAGGTCACTGTCATCCTCCTCTTCGTTAGATAAAGGTGGAGCAGACAAGAAAGCTGAGGGTGAGTTTTAGTGCCATGGGGAATTCAGGTGATCAATATGTATTTGATACTCAGATTGTGCCAGTACCGACTAACAGGGATTCAGGTGTTTGCGACCAGTAAAAGTCTTTGGAGAAATGGAATTCCTGCAGTATTGTGGTAGCAATCAGTACCATTAAAGTCTGCAGAGAGGGGACCATCAGTGCTGAGAGAATCAACAATACCTGTGGTTTGATAAGAGGCCAGAGGCTGGTACTGTAGTCGCTTTTGTGGTGCAAATGCCTGGTTCCAAGGCTCTCCTTGACTCTGACAGTGCCATCTTGGAAGTGCTAATGTGCTTTCTACCACTTTTCTCCACAGACTTTACTGATGTCCATGAGCCTGTGCCCTTCAAATCTTTAGGCTTACTGGAAGTACCAGTACTTCAGGAGCCTATAGCTTCCTGGGAATCCAGCTGAAATTTAGTTGACACTGAAGTAGTCAATTTTGCCAGGGATCACTTTTCCTGGTCAATTACTTTGTCTAGGATTTTGCAGCCCTTTTTCTGAAGGTTTTCGGAGATGGCAACATATCCTCTTTAGAGCCATCTGAGTGTGATGTCCTGAGGACCCTGATTGATGGTTGTTGGTGGACTGTTGTTCTGAGGCAGTCCCACTGAACTTTCCAACATGAGGAGTGTGCACTTGAGTTCATGTTTAATTGCCCTTTATTTTTACTTCAAGTAGAAAATACCTGACAATGAGGCAGCAAATGCAGCATGAATGGTCATTACTGACCAGAATCGCTTCTGTCCAGGAGAAACAGTGTTCAAACCAACAGGGAGCTGGCATGCTCCTTTTCAGGTGACGAAAATCTATTATGGACAGGGAGACAACTTTTCAAACCCTACCCTCCCAAGACTTTAAGAAAAAAGAATAGTCTAACAAACTGTACTAGTTATACTATCAACTGGAAATATAATGTACAAATACATCACTTGGACTCTGCTAATGCTTTATTTCAGGCCAAAAGTGGTTGGGAAAGAACTCAGAGTGGTTCACCCATGCAGCACTATATAGCCTCGAGGCAGAGCATGAGATAGCAGTACTTGGTTGGCATAAGTACTTTCCTTATCTAAAATCTCTGATCTAAAATTCAGGAATGCACATCTACAATACAGCAAGAAGAAAAAAAAACTTTCAAAATTAAGTTCCATCTTCCAGCAGAGATCATGCAAAGAATTCAATCCTGAATGATTTTGGAAAATGGTGGGGAAACAGGAGTTAGAGAGAAAGTTTTACCACCTTCACTCACTATAGTAAGCATGGCCAGTGCTGGCTATTAAGATAATGTTGTGAACGGTGTCATTTAATGAGTGTCGAATACTGGCAGTTATTTCAAAGTCTGGATAAAGGTTTGTCAAGCTATTTAAAATTTCTTAAAGCTATGAAGGGTCATAGCACAATATATGAAAGTCTAGTTATTAGGATAACTTAAGTGTATGTTAATTATTGTAAATACTAAAATTGTATATACAATGTAAGGTGTGCATGTTTACAAAGTATGGAAAAATGCTGTAGCTACAAGATCTGCGTGTTGGAAAATGTCACAGTAAACTGAAAGAGTACCTAGTCTAGACTCTTCATTATGGATGAATACTTTTGTTTGTATACAATCCATTTAAAAATATACATCTTTATACATTGTAAATTATCTTACAGCATAAAATCATACAGCTTTGGAAACTGATTATCCTGCAATCTGCAGCTAAGATGTCCATAGCTCCACCTAGCGTTTCTATGGAGAAAATAGCAAAAAAGTTTGTTTTAGCTCTTCATTCAAGGAAAAATATAAAGGATGACCCCACAACCAAAAGGAAATAAGTCACAAGCATTATGAAGGCTTTAAAGTTGTCAGTTTGACTCTAGAAAACTGGAGCCAAAAGTATTATTGTACAAAAGACAGGTTGCCCACCACTGACTGCACAACCCATCACTTCATTAGTTACAAGTTTCCCATAAGAAACTGCAGTACAAAAATCCATTTCAGATCACTGTAGCTGCTTTATGAAGTTTCTGCAGTTGTCATGAGTTATTTTAGAAAACAATTATAGAACCAAGTGGCCAGAATCATGATTTTAACATTACCTCAAGAACACTATAATGAACATAATTGTTACAGGGAAAAAATTATTTGCATGATGAGTAATTCACAAGTATATTAAAAGTAACAATTCTCAGTGCATTCAGTTTGATTTTAAGTCAATCAGCCACATGTTTTATACACAAGATTTAAAAAAAAAAAAAAAGCATAGTCTGAAACTCATTTAAATCTCTTCCCTTAAAATCTAATCACTATCTGATCCATCTTTCAATAATGAGAGTTACAACTGAAGCAGTCACATCTTATGGGTTACTTTCACTGCACCCACAGTCAGTGGTGGGCAACCTGCACAATATGATTGTGGGACACAAGACATTTTGTTGACTGTCCACAGACCTTGCCCCCTGCAGCTCCCAATGGCCGCAGTTCACCATTCCCAGACAATAGGAGCTGCTCACAACTGATCTGAGTTGTAGAATTTAAGAAAAATAAGAAATATTCAAAATTAAAATGAAAATACTTTTATCAGCAGGATTTCACAAACTAGTCATGTTTTAATTTTACATTTCAGAAAGTCTCTAACTTCTATTTAAACTATTGCCAAATATGAATTAGTTTCCAAATATTACATTTGTGGGTCCAACTGAGTTTAGAATGACCTGTCCTTCCCACTTGTATAAAGTCTTTGTAAGAAACCCAACAAACAGTTTTTTGAAACATACTCTTACTGTTACAATTTAAAACTGTTACTTAAAGTTGGGGCCACCATTGTGCCTTAAACAACTTTGGAAAGAATTACATAGCAATTTCATTTAATACAAATAAACGTATTCATCAACTTACCAAATGCAGGCTGTGCTTCAGAAGCAGTCTTTACACAAGTGAATGAGGGAGTAGTAGAAATACCGCTGCTTCCATTCGACAGCCCTTCCAAAGGCTTAATTTCTGTACCATTACCAAATCCAGTGAAGCCACCTCCTTTACCAGAAGGTAAAACAAAACCCTTAAACCCTTTAAAAGCTCCTCCACTGTCAGACTGAAAAAAAAAAAATACTAGCAGTTACATACACCTCACCCCCACATTCTTCCACCAACTTAGTATTAAACAGTACTACAAACATAGTTCCAAGACTCAGAGGGGTAGTCATATTAGTCTAACTATAAAAATGAGAAGTCCTTTAGCACTTTAGAAACTAAAATAGAGATATATAATTTTGCCCATGAAAGCTCATGATTTTATATAATTTGTTCATCTCTCAGATGCTATAGGACTACATATTTTTACATTTCCAGTAAAAAATTGTCAAGGATACTTTCAATGGAACTGAACCCTTACAAAAACAAGTAAGAGTGGTTTTTGTAGTTTACTACATTTGACAAATCATTTTCTAGCCACTCTCTATTTACAGAAGTCAGGCAACAATTTCTTTACAGTTCATACACGCTTTGTTTTCAACAAAATGTTTATAGTTTACAGTACTTTGGCTCAGGCAACTAACAAATACAAGTACAAAGGTACATAAATTCTGCCATATCTGGTGGGGGTTTTTAAAGTAATTTCAACAGGTAGCCATTTAGTTAATTTTCAAGCAATATTTTCCTTCCTTTCTCTATCTGTAAATTTTTATTATTACTAATGGAAGTATTTTGGCATTGGTGTGAATGTATGGTGAAATAGATGCTTGCTGACATTTACCAATAAAAATCTAATCCATCACATCTGTATACACCCTCACCTTGTGAGGATCAGAAAAGCACATACAAATTACTAAATGATCAGGACAGGAAGACAAAATTTCAGAACAAAAATCTGTAAGATCAGCAATGAGTAGGAAAATGCCCTATTTTAGGAAGTATATATTGTACAGTATGTGGAAGTCTGACAGGAAGATGTGTTAGTAACTAAACATTGTATCATCATTGTTGATGAACAGTTGATATATTCCCATAGCAAGAATCTTGCATAATTAACTTGCTTTGCTGAACACACAAATGTAGAGCTATACAATAACTGCAGGTAAAAATTAGGAAAAAAACTGTATTTTCCACACGTATTTACCGCCTGCCAGTTTCAGGAAATTTCAGGATGGCAAATTTCAGCCCTAATGGTTAATGGCTTAACAAAAGTATAGCAACTAAAAATAGGGTATTTCAGGAGACATCTGGCAACCTTAACCTTACCACTGCTATATGGACAGTTACTGAAAATACAATAATCTAGATACGTTTGCTGCAGAGGTTATTTGAAATGTGTCCACTATAGTAATTTTTTTAAAAAGGTACTAAGTTAAATTTTAGGAGAAGTGTGCAATACATAAACATTAATAGAGTACAGGTGGCACATTTTTCAGTATTAAAATCAGTCTAACTATATTAGTTAGAAGTGTTAGTTACCTCAAACCCAACATTTCGGCGCTTTGCTTTCTTAATAGCTCTGTTCTTCAGAACTTCTTCACTGGCCACTGAAAAAGTTCCCACCTGTAGGAAGAGTGCAAACCATAAAATCAATGCTGAGAACAAGCAGGATCAAAACACCCTGGAAAGAAACCTATCAGCAGCATCAGTCTTCTGCATTCCAAGCAGTTGTAAGAATGGCCGCTTTGAAACACCGCAGGGGACTGCTTGAGTCCCCTGCTGGCCCCTGCTCCCCACAGTGCTTCAAAGGGGCTATTGCTACACTTCAAAGGCAGAGGTGCCCTTACCGACTAATCGAATAGTGAATACAAATTGCATCAACTATTTGATTAGCCAATTAATCTAAATTTAACATCCCTGAATCAGGCCAATGGTCCATCTAGCCCACTATCCTATCTCCTAACAGAAGCCAATGCCATTTTTTTTTAGAGGGATTAAACAGATCAGGCAATCACTAAGTGACTATTTCCCATCATTCACTCCCAGCTTCAGTAGCAACACCCACTTCCAACAATTAGATTGGCAAACTCCCAGAAATCAAAGCTTCACAAATGAGAAGTGGACAATAAAATGAATAAAGGAAAAGGAAGAACAAAATAATGGAAAAAGAACATTGATTTTGAGCATATATATCTTATGAATGACTAGTAATATGAACAATTTTTCTGCTGCCAACGGTGAGTTCAATCCTTCAGCTGACATTCAAGCAACTGTTCAGGATTGAAGAGCCTTCATGTTTTGGCAGCAAAAAGACACCGTTCACTAAAATAAAGAAGAAATGCATTTCTCTGAAAGAAAATAATCAGGCAGGATGTTTAACATTTATCACTCTTTACGTACCCTGTCGTAAGTGAAGGTATGTCTCTTGATGCTGATTCCAGAAGGAGGACACCTCTGGAAGTATATAACCATAAACCTGCATATAGACTGTGCGGGAATGATGGCTGTCTGTCTGCTGACCTGGAATAACAGCAGCTCCCATATGCTGCCCAGGTGACAAAGCAGCCCTATTTAGGGATAGCACTGCTTTCTTCAAAATAAGAGGGGGAGAGAAGACAATCCCTAAACACAGTTTATTCCAGTTGATTCCTGTTGATTAACCATGACTGACTGGATATCCAATTCTGCGGTCACAAGCAATCATTGGTAGAGAACGTATACATTATAACACCGATGTTGCAGCCCTAAGAGAAACTTGCATATCTGATACCACAGAGATTAGAGCAAGCTATGCATATTATTGTGAGGAGCATCCAAGAATTGGCTTCACCATCAGGCCATGACTAGATCCCCAGCTTGAATGCCAGCCACATGCCATCAGTTCTCTTGCCTCATGATCGCAAAACCTCCACTGAGGCAGGGATGAGGTCTTGTACTTGTTAGTGCATATGCACCCACATTGCCTGCTGCAGGCAGATGATGAAAAGGAAGCTTTCTATGATGACTGAATTCAGTAATCTCTTCAGTACATTTTAAATCCAAACTATATATACACATTTGCCAATTTTAATGCTAGAGTTGGTCAGGACTGCACCACATGGCCAAAGATGTTTAGACTTCCTGGTATTGGAAGCAAGAATTCAAATGGCCTCCTCCTTCAAACCTTTGCGGAGCTTGAGCTTGCTGTCCTTAGCACGTTCTTCCCAGAGGCGAACAAATACAAAGCAACTTGGAATCACCCTCAGTCTATATACTGGCATATGATTGACTACTTCATTTCAAAACAAAAATCTTTCTGATGTTAAGTTGACTTGTGCAATGCATAACACTGGCTCCTGGTCTGACCATTACATGGTACACACTGCCCTCTCCGAGTCTTTGTCTGCCAAAACATCATTCTGCTGTATGCTGGAAAAAGTTGGATGCAGGTAAACTTGAAATGCCTAAGACATAAGCATTGTTTCAACTCAGTTTTGATGCTTCCTTAGTCATTAACAATGAAGGTCCAGAGCACTCATCCACTACTGAGAACTGGATAAACATCAAGGAAACAACCTACAAAACTGCTATTGAAATACTAGGCTTCCAAAAACGCAATCCATAAGGACGGGTTTGACAAGGAAAAAGATATCCAAGATCTTCTTGATAAGATGGATGTGACACCTGGCCTGGAGCAACAATAAAGAGAATACCTCCAGGAATCTGCTTAGCTTGAATGTATGTATGCTGGAGGCACAAGTCAAATTACAGCAAATGAAAGAGGACTGGTGCAAACGAAAAGCAGTCAAACTTCAAGATGCAGCCAACAGACATGATTTTAAAGCATTCTATGATCATCTGAAGGCACCCTATGGGCCATGTGTTGCTGGCACTGTCAGCGCGCTCTGCTGATGACAGCACTACATCAACTTTTGATGGCAGAATTCTTGAAGAAATTTCTGAGAGGGCTAGCGATTCACAGCTGGTTACATTACCAACACTTGATGAGGAACAAAAAGCTGTCAAGCAGATGAAATCTGTTAAGGCACCTGGAAATGACCCGTTTCCAATCAGAAATTTATAAAGCGAGTGGTGGCCAGCTGATACGCTGTCTCACCCATTTGTTTTTCACCATTTGGAAGATTACCCAGGACTTCAAAGAAGCCCTGATTATAAACATATGACAAAAGGTGACAGTGCATGTTGTGATGACAGAGGCATCTCACTGCTGTCTACAGCTGGTAAGATCCTGGCCCACAGCCTCTACAACGGGCTATCATTACACGTGTTCACAAATGGCATAGTTTCCGAATGTCAGTGTGGATTTAGTGCCAGTTGAGGCACTGCTGACATGATATTCACAGCCAGGCACATCCAAGAAAAATAAATAGAGCTCTACATGTTTTTTAATCGATGTGACCAAGGTGTTTGACGTGCTCGGCAGCAGGACTCACCAAGCGGCAGCGAGCCCCGCTCTCCAGCCGCGCGGTTCGGCACGCTGCACATGCGCTGATTGTGCTGCATGGCTGTGCCGTCTTGTAATCTACTCGCCCTGGGCGAGTAGATTACAGTAATTGTAATTCCTGCTCATCAGAAATGGGCTTTGGAGGTACTCAAGCAATTTGGGTGTCCTCAAAAATTTATCAATATAATTCAGTCCTCTCATGATGGTATGCTGGATTGCGTCCAATAATGGAGAGACATCAGCACCTTTTGAAGTATCAAATAGTACAAAGCAATTATGTGTCCTTGCTCCTCTCCTATTCAGCATCTACTCTTTGATGATGCTGTTAGTTTAGGCATGGACAATAATTTTTTATGGGGACCACACTAAGATTTTGCTAAGTAGTCAAAGGCCATACTTTTCTGTGGAGAGGCTGTGGGTCTGGGATGAAGACTGCGTGCAGAAGGGAACTTGGAGTAGAACTGGAGTGGAGGAGCAGGTGTGAGGTCTGACAGGGAGTTCGGGTGAAGGAGTGGGTTGTGAACTGGGGCAGAGGGTTGGAGTGCAGTGTCCAGGAGGATTTTGACCAGGGGAGGGGTGCAGGATCTTGGATGGAGTTGTGACCTGGGGGAGGATAGGAGCGGGGGAATAGTGTTTGGATGCTGACCTGGGATAGAGAGGTAGGGGGAAGGATGTGCCGGGGTGTCAGAAACAGGCTGCAACTGGTAGGTGCTTACCTAGGCAGTTCCCAGCCAGAAGCCCTGCTGGACCCCAAGGCAGGACCCAGACTGCTCAAGATGGCTGGCTGCTCCCTGTAGCTCTGTTCTGGGCACCAGGTGGAGGGGAAGGTTTTCCACACTGCCCCCGCCCCAGCAAAATCTCTCCACTCCCATCTGGTTTCCATAGATCTTTCTCCTGGCTCTGGGAGCAGAGAACTACAGTGGCATGGGGCTGCTCTAAAGCAGCTGGCTGCTCTGGGCCTGAGGATCCTGGTGGTCCTGTCGACCCCAATATTAGCTGCTTTCGAGGACTGCACAAGGTCCTTGGATTTCTTATTTTCTTCACCCTACACAGCACAGAGACCAAAATTCAGCTTGTGTGTGAGCGAGATCTATCAGCTCCAGGAGGCCTCGCTCCTTTTATGATGACTGAATAGTCTTCTCCAAGACCAAAGGGAAAGGGAAATAAGCTAGTAACCCCCTGCCCTGATTACTATCTGAACTAGTGTTATGAAGGAACTAATGTGGTGTGATCAGTCCTCTTAAAATAACTTGAGGACTTAAAAGCAGGACATATGGACTACTACTTTGTCTACTGCCCTAAAGATTTTAGAGAAAAGGGAGACCTTGTTACCCCACCAAACAAACAATTAACATCATTGTTCAATTCATCTTGGGGACTGACAGGATTTATCCCCCATCCTGTCATTGAAAGCATTCAGTGTGGGTCTGCAACACCAATTAACTGACCTGGCTGCACCTGGAGGATGGGCCAGCTCTAATTAAAAGATAAATCCCAGCTGGGTGGTTAGTATAAAGAAAGGAAGATTGGAGCAGCAGGTGGAAGCTGCAATTAATCTTTAGGACTAGAAAGTAGAGGAAGAAGTCTAGGGGGAGAATTAGCCTTAGGATCTTCTCTACTTAGGAGAAGTCTGGCAGGGGAGACAGAATATAGGGGGAAGGAAGCAAGCTTCAGTGATGAGGAATCTTGACAAAAGAGCAGGACCTGTAATTCTAGGGAGTGTACTCTGGAAGGTGTTCAGGGAACAGAACAAGGGGAACATAAGAGACATGAAAGATCAAGTTGATGGAGCATGAATTTAGTTTAAGTTTATACTTCTGGTTGATAATTTACTAGAAGATGCTAGAGGAAAGTCCTGAGAGTCTTCCAGCCCTGACAGAAGGGTGAACTAAGTGAGAGGCCAGCTGACAGGCTACAGTATAAGAAAGCCCAAAACAGCAAGAAGTGAAGAGGAACAGATTTTGGCTGCTACAGAGTCTGAACTGGAACCAATGTAGTGGGAGGGCCTGGGTTCTCCTAACAGCTGCTATAGAAAGTGATGTGAGGCCTCACAGAAAGGCATAAGAACAATTAAGATCTAAGACCATGGGATCCACAGTTACAGGCTGAAGACGCTTTTGTAAGGACCCTGGACTGTTGTTTGTTAGACTCATACCCTAGAAGAGTGGAATCAAGATATGAAATGGCTGGAGAACAAAGCCACAAGGAGAGACCAGGGCTAGAACTGGGAATTAGTTGAGAAAAGAGCTGCTATATCTGACTGCAGAAGGGCGCACACCAGTGGTGAGTCAATCCTTTTACTACTCATAATTTTTCAAACTTGATCTTTACTTTCTTAATGTTTATCCAGTTTTACAGTATTAGTGTACATCTCACAGATGCTTGTTCTTTACTTTAGAGAAAAGACCTCACTAATGGTTTTGTCCAAGTCATTTTATTTTCTTGCTCGGAAATGCAAAAAAAAAAAAAAAACTTTACCTCCTCAGCTTCATCCTCTTGATCCCAATTCCTGTCAGTCAACTCCTTCTCTGCAATTCTCTTTGCCATTTTTCCCACACCTGTGCAAGAGTTTCAGTAATCAGCAATCTCTATTAAGAGCATCAAACTGATTTTAAAAAGAAACCAAAAATTAGTCTGATCTTTATTTTGTGTTAATAAAAAAAGGTTTTTTTTATAGAAATCACGTAAAACTGGAAATATGAATGAAGACTTATGCACACTGGAGGCTCAATTTACAGCATTTTGTATCACACAAGGTGCAGGAGTTACTATTTGACACTAAGTTTATGAATATTACTATGACATTGTGTATAACATTGCTTTTACATGTGTAAGAACCTCTAATTGCATCTGAAGTGCACACTCTAGAAAACTTGTAGAATTTTAAGCTAAAAATAACTACTGAAGAGTCAAGACTAAATATGTTGCCCTTTTGAAACCGAACTGCGAAAACATTTAGGAAGTTGGGAAACTTGCACTTTGTTTCAAAAACCAAACTGTAGTAAGGCAGCATGACACTTAGAGTGACTTCTGAAACGTACTGGGAGGGGGAAAATAACCTGTTCATATTTCACTTCAACAATCACTTTATTGGTCTTCACTGCAATGTAAGAATCTTATAAAGTATACCAGGCATCTAGTAGCTGAAAGCTTCTACATTCCAATTTAGCACAAGATGTTCTGAAAATGCACACTTAAGCTGAAAAATTTAACTATTTTGCCTATATCATACCCTGACAAAATTGTTGATAGATTTAACTGTAAACTAAAAAAACCCCTCTAGAAATATATACAACTATTTATACAGGAAGGAGTGTTGTGATGATTTGGGACTTTTTTAAAAGGTTAGAGATAGGAGTTACAATATCATCTAAACATTTATGGTTCTATTGTTGAGGTTAAAAGTTTTTCATATATTAAAATATTTTTTTATAAAAAATTAAATTACCAAGAAGCTTCAAAAAAGTTACAGCACCATTACACCAGAGTTCTCCTTGGCTTGATTCATAAATTTAATTTGGACAGTTAATTTTGAGATTTAAACCAATCTTTAGAAGAACATCTAAAAATTAATTTAGTTAGGGCTGAAACTGATGTAAATTTCAGATTGGTTATATTGTGACATCTGATTTAGTTAAAAGTAATTTAAAATGTACAATTGGAAGGCTCATTTAACAAATTATTAAGTTTGAGAGGTTGCCTGCAGCATTCCCTGTAAGTCTGTGGTCACCAACCCGTTAATTCTGAAAGCCCCCCCTCCCATTTCCCCCCCACTCCTAAGAAGCCCCACTACCTACCTCCAGTGACAATGGAGGTAGCGCCCGCTTCCTGCTCCCCTCCCCCAGGTCTGTGATGGGCCGGGAACTTGCAGGGTGGGGGAAGACTCCCCAGAGGAGATGCATGCTGGGAGCTGTCCTCCTCCTGCATCCAAATGTCCTCCCAGAGCTTACACCACTCACCCCTTTCCACACCCAAATCCCTCATTCCCATTCCATAGCCCACATATCCTGTCTCCACCCAGTGAGGATACGGCTAGAAAAACTCTCCCGCGTCCAGGGACGCGTTTGTTCTTCCTTTTTTAGTAGAAGAGTAAACATGCTCTTTCAGTAACCCATGTATTCCTCGTTCCACGAGGAATAAGGGGGCTTCCCAAAGAAGGGTTTTTTTCTGACATTCGGTCCAGTCTAGACAGGCCAAAAGTTGGAAAAACCTCTTCCTACTGAAGAATCAAAAAAAGAGCAGCAGTGTAGAGTGTATAAGGGCTGGGGATAGCAAATGATGGAGAGGAGGAGAATAGAGAGGGCGGGGCTTCAAGGAAGGGGTGAGGTCTTGGGGCAAGGATGGGGTGGTAGACCTCGGCTTGTTCTGACATTTAAAAAGTGATCTTGGGTGTAAAAAGGTTGGAGACCACCGCTGTAAGAAGTGTACTTGTGCAGCCTCTCAGATTAAATGCTGGACAGCTGATTAGCAGAGCACCCACAGGTAGGCTTTTTGTTTCTGTTGGTGGTGCACATTCATACATGCCTTGATACACATAAAATTATTCTGCACATAGATGGAAAAGATTAGAGGGAACATTAATTGCCTGTAAGAACTTAGGCATTTAATGCAGAGTTTGGAGTAAACTTTAGAGTATTCTTTAACTCAGCATCTTGGCTGAGAACTGTTGCAATATCTCAACTTTCTACTAATCTCCAATTTCAATATCTCAACATGATTCAACCTCATGGGAAACTCTACACTTTCTACAATTAAGTGTAATTTCTATAAGACTGTGAGAAAGGGTACTTCAATTTTTCATACTGAAAAAAGAATAGGATGTCAGTTTGCAGTTTGTCAAACATTTCACACTGCAAAAATAAGTGAGACTAATGTACCACTTCAATTCACCATCATCATCAAAGCTACCTTGCTTTTGATAAGGGGATGGTGGAGCTCAACTCCTTCAAAGACAAGGTTTTTGTTTGTTTTTTTTTAAATGACATGCTTCTTGATGTCTTAATTATACCATATTCCTATCCTATATGGACCTATCTAGGGATATTAAAATTAGATTAATCAAGTAGCTGTTGCAATATCCATCAACTACTCAATTAGTTGATAAGGAAGGCATAGGCTATCCTGCTGAGCCTCTCTCCCTTTGAGAAATGTACAAGAGCAGTCTGCGTCTCTTGTACATTTCAAAGGGAGAAGCTCAGCAGTCAGGACTTCTCTGCCTCCCCTCCTCCCTGCAGAAATTCGACTATTAAGAAAACCCTCTCTACATGAACCCCCCTCTTGCTTTCATGTCTTGAGCTTACTGATGGTTGCCTATAGCTCTTTGGGCATCAAACAAGTGAGACCTATTAAAGATTCAATGTTCAAAAGAAGATTGATTTTAATAGCATTAGCTTGCATGACATTTACTTCCTGTGCACGTTAAATACCTATAATGAAATAGACTCTTGATAAACGAGGTTAAGCTGCAGCACTGTTTCTCTGCAACCAGGAGGGTAGAAAAGTAACAGCAGATTTCCTCCCTCCCCCCGTCAGGTCCGTGCAGGAGGAGTCTTTCCATCCCCGGCATCGCGGGGCCAGCCGCCACCCTGACACTGGGCCGTTATAGGCCGGGGGGGGGGGCGATCAGGGTTGCACGTTACTGAGAGGCCAAGCCCGGCGCGTGCTGCAAGTGCCACCCCGGCCGACTCCAGGCCCGGGCGGAGCGTGAGGGGGGCGCGCGCCGCGCTGCCGGGGAGGGCGGTGCTGACCAGGATGGGGGCAGGTACCGGCCAAGGGGCGCTCCCTCCGCCCCAAGGCCCAGGAAGCGCCGGCGGGGAGGAGGTGGGGTGGGGCGGTCCGTTCCGAGCGCTCAGGCGGGGCCGGCGGCGGGGAGCGGACGGTGGCGCCTCTCGCAGCGCTGCGGGGCCGAGGCTCCGGCGGCGGGGAGGAGGCGGAGTCTGATTCGCAGGGCCACGAGCGCTCTCGCCCACCCCCCGACACAGGAAGTCCCCTTCGCGCTCCGCTCAGGGCCTTCCCCCCACTCGGCTTCCTCTCGCGGCCATTTTACTGTGGTACCGCCGCGGAACTCGCGCGTTCAAACACAGGAGGGAAACCCGTCGATAACCGTCCCGGCGCCCGGCCTCCCCGGCGCATGCGCACTCACCCCAGCCTGAGCCCGACTGTCGTTGCCGGCCGGCGGGCAGCAGCCAGGCCGGAATGGCGGCGCAAACGCAGTAGAGAAAGGGGTGGGGGCGGAGATTCCGGAAAGTGACTCGCGCCCGGCCGTTGGAATGCTGGTCGCGTGCCACCGCCAGCCAATGCGCTGGGCTTCTCCCGGCCCGCCCGTCCCACTGAGCCGGTCGGGGAAGGGAGGGGGCGGGGTTAGGTCTCGTTCGAATGTGGGTCACGTGTCTCAAGCAGCCTGCTGGCGTATAGAGAGCGCCCCAAGGACACTCCCCGAGCTCGTGGGGGGGAAGCAGAGGGAGGGTGGCAGCGTGGGGGGACCTAGGGGCTCTGATAATCAGGCTCACAGCCACAGAAGTTGGGCCAGTAAAAGCTTTTATCTCATTCGCCGTGTCTCGCTGATGTCCTGTGACGGGCACAGGCTACCAAGACTACAAGCACTAAGAAAAAGTATCAGAGGGGTAAAAAGCACTATGGAAAGTTTGCTCTGAAGGTTGCCCCGATGACTTGAGAGGTCCTGAATTTCAACTGCCAGGATGTGTGTTTCTGGGAGTGGGGTGACAGCTCTGGGTATATATAGGGGCCCCATGGATGCCCTGCTAAAAGTAGCCACATCAGCCCTGCCTGCCCGCCCATAGCCACTGGTGACTCACTGCTCAGTCACTTCAATGCAGATTAGATCAAGGCAGGGATTGTCTGTTTACAGAGCTCCTTCTCTGGCTATTGTGGCTCCTTTCCTGCTGCTTAGTGCTCTCCACTTAACTGGGTCAAGTATTATACTCGGGGTGTGCCAGTTGTGGAGTCTGAATAACTTTGGAGGGGCTCATCCAGGTCCTGTAGTATAGACAGGGTTGGGAGGAGTTATATTTTTATCAATAAAATATATCAATTTCACCTTCTGCACACAAGCTGAAAAAATGTTTTCATTGAGAATCACCAAAATTTATAGCTGGATACAGTAAAGAAAATGCTTTTTGATAACTTATTAGGATTTGATTTTGAGGCTATGCACACCGTGCATTTTGATATGTAATGTTGACAATGTGTGTTTTAATGCTGATAAAGCTTTTACTGAGGAAGGCCTCCGTGAAGTGATCTTGAGGGTTTGTGCTGAATAATATGGAATAAGGTGCTGTGGACCGACAGAAGTACCAAGGAGAAGGGAAACTCGGATTTTAAACAGGGACAGACAGAACTCACTAAACCTTTTTTAAGTCACATCTGTATAGGAGAAGGCAACTCTGATCTGAAACGTGCATTCTCTCCTTCCAGTGCGAATGTGGCAGTTCCTGTGCCTGTGTACAATGATCGGTATGAGACGAGAGAGTGGTGTTAGAACCCACAAGCCAGTCTCACTTAAATCCATTCATGTGTGATGGTATATCTCTTGACACTAAAGATTTACTTCTTGTTGACAAAAGTTCTATGATGATGAGCAAGTGACATTCGGATGCAGGTGGAGGACACCACTGGAAGCATCTAGCCATAAACCTGCACATAGGTGGCCTGGGTGTGATGGTCATCTGGCTGCTGAACTGGAACAACAGCAGCTTCTGTATCCTGTCCAGGTGGCAAAGCAGCCCTATTTAGGGATAGCGCTGCTTTCTTCAAAAGAAGAGAGGGAGAGAAAACAAACCCTAAACACAGCTTGTTCCAGTTCATTCCTGTCAGTTAGCCATGACTGACTGGATATCCAATTTTGTGGTCACAAGAGAAAATCAATGACTAAACAGAAACTACATTTTGCATCCTGGAATGTATGCATGCTTCTTGACAGTGATGATCACCATAAACGCAGGACAGCAGTAATTGGTAGAGAACTTGCTGGAGTTAATACACCTCTTCAAAAAGCGTAAATTAAGTTGATAGAAGAATTATAGCATCTACAGTGGGGCTACGTCTACATTGTGCTCTCTTGTGCAATAACATATGCAAATGAGGCGTGACAATAAATATCGCTGTGCCTCATTTGCATACCTAATAAGCCGCCATTTTGCGCAAGGGGCTTTTACGCAAAGAAGGAGCAGTCTACACTGCTCCTTCTTGCGCAAAAACCCCCTCTTGCGCTAGAGCCGTTCTGCCGCTTATTTTCAGGCAGAATGGCTCTTGCGCTAAAGCCCCTTGCGCAAAAATGGTGGCTCGAGCCGTTCTGCCTGAAAATAAGTGGCAGAACGGCTCTTGCGCAAGAGTGGGTTTTTGTGCAAGAAGGAGCAGTGTAGACTGCTCCTTCTTTGCATAAAAGCGCCTTGCGCAAAAATAGCAGCTTATTAGGTATGCAAATGAGGCATGGCGATATTAATCGTCATGCCTCATTTGCATATGTTTTTGCACAAGAGAGTGCAATGTAGACGTAGCCTGAGAGTTGACTCAACCTATGTCATAGAAGGCAAAAACATTTTCACAGCCCTGAACAATAAATAATAGGTAGGTTGATTTAATTTTTAGGCATATGTCATACCTCAGTCAATAGTTTGGAAATCTCTGACTCTACACCCACCCTCCAGCAATTTAGAAAATAAGTCCTTTATAATGTGATACCTTGTGAGACTTTTCAGACTGGAAAAGGTTTCTTTGAGGGGATATGGTAAAGTTTTATAAAATCATGATTTGTGTGGAGAAAGTAAATAAGGAAGTGTTATTTACTCCTTTTAGTAATACAAAAACTACGGGTCAACAAATGAAATTAATAGGCAGCAGGTTTAAAACAAAGAACAGAAAGTATCTGTTCTGATCACGTACAGTCAACTTGTGGAACTCTTTGACAGAAGATGTTGTGAAAGCCACAGCTATAATAGGGGTTTACAAAATGTAGATAAATGCATGGAGGATTGAGTCCATCAAAGCATATTAGCCAGGATGGGCAGAGATGGTATCCCTAGCCTCAGTTTGCCAGAATCTGGGAATGGACAATGAGATGGTTCTCTGCTCTGTTTATTCCCTTCCTTAACACCTGCCATTCGTCACTATCGGAAGACATGATACTGGGCTAGATGGACCATGGGTCTGACCCAGTATGGTTGTTTTTATGTTGAAATTTCTTCTGAAGCATCTGCTACTCACCACTCAAAAATAGGACTGTCGGAGCCCTGGTTGAGCTGGATACTCACAAGGCTGTTGTGTTTAGTTTCCAAGATTGGATCTGTGCATTCCCAAACTTCCCTTATGTCTGGGTAGAGTAACAGCTCTATCTCCTTCTTTAGCTTCTAGGCTCACTCCCGGAGCATGGGCCCAGTCTGGTAACCCTTCTCCGAAGTTGGACCTTATAATCCCTAGACCTGAAAACCAGTGCTGTATATGCACCCAAAACTCCGCATTTGCTTTAGCATGTCCTTTCTCAGAATTCCATCCTTTGAGTTCTCCAGTTTATAGTTGTTCCCTTTAGGTAGAGGTGATAGTTGAAGCAAATAGAAACAGACTTTGTAGAAGGATTTTTAAATTAATCATTCTTTAGACAACACAAGAGATCTATCTATAGATCTATGAAAACACAATAAAAGCTTGTGTGCTATTCCCTACCATCGTTTCCTTACCACTGCTGAGTGTTCTTTGCAAGTTTGCGTCAGTGTCTTTTCAGGGTTCTCTCATTTGTGAGAACAAGAGATCAGTCAATTAAGTTAAGGGTACAGTAAACAAATAGGCTGTGTCTACATTTTTTGAAAAGGGGATAATGATGACACTTCGAATTACTGGGGATTTAAATATCGGGCATTTGCATTATACTGCCGGCTTTTTGCCGAGAAAGCGCCAGTTTAGACGCTGATCTGCGGAAATAAACTTTTCCGAAGATCTCTTATTCCTACTTGAAAGGAAGGAATAAGAGATCTTCCGGAAAAGGGCTTTATTTTCCACAAGATCGCGTCTAGACTGGCGCTTTTCTCCGCAAAACCTGAGCCGAAAAAGCGGCAGTTATGTAAATGCAAATGCCGGGGATATTTAAATCCCCACAGATTTGCAATTCTGTCTTATTTGGCACCCCTTTCCGGAAAAGGGATGCTATGTAGACACAGCCATATAGAACAAATACATTCATCAGTTGGCCTCTCGTGGAAGAGACAGTTAAATATGTTTCATGTGAAGAGTTATTTCTTTGTAACTGGATTTTAAGACACACTAGATAATTTTATAAGCAATGTAACATTTGAAGTTATACATACTAAAGTTTTGTAAGGAGAACGCACATTTAACAGCCCAATCGGATTTTCGTGGGGTTAGGAAGGATGCCATCATCACACACAAACTCTGCCAACTTGTGTATAGTGTTGCCCTACTGGTGAGGTGCTAACGTTCACCTGTGACTACTTTGACCATTGAGGGATCATTTACATCGGCTTTTTAAATCAGATTAGTTTGTTTGCTTTATATGCACTGAATTAACTACATCGTACAGAAGTCAACTAATCAAATTTACTCCTATGTTTCCTCTTCTGACCTTCCATAATTCACCTGTATTTTGCCAGTGCCAATTTGAAACTGCTGCCAGATAGCATGGAGGACTATTAAAGGATTCTATACATTCCATGCTTGTTCAACAGCCAAAGGGTTTTATTTATTTATTTACTTATTTATTTAAATATTTTACCCTGCCTTTCTATTTAAAATATTCAAGGCGACTTACAAGAACAAACAAAAAAAAATACAAATATATATAAAAATTTAAAATATGAGACCTCAGAGGGACGTAACCAGCTAAAAACATATAGAGAGGAAGAACACACATACAGACTCAAACATTAATAAAAGCACGAGTAAAAAGGGTGGCTTTAGCGTGACGCCGAAACAACACTAGCGTTGGCACCATGCGAATATCCCGAGGAAGAGAATTCCACAGCCTAGGAGCAAAAGCTGAGAATGCCCTGTTCCGCGTAGATGTTAATCTTATCTCCACAAGTGGGGGAACACGAAGCAAAGCCTCCCCAGCTGACCTCAATCCCTGGGCAGGTTCATATGGGAGAAGACGGTCCTTCAGATACCCTGGACCCAACTCATTTAATGCTTTATAGGTCATAACTAAAACCTTAAATTGTGCCCGGAAACATACCGGAAGCCAGTGCAGCTGCCGAAGCACTGGCATAATGTGCTCCGTATAACTAGTGTTAGTTAAAACTCGAGTAGCCGCATTCTGGACCAGTTGAAGTTTCTGAAGGCTCTTTATAGGCAGCCCTACATAAAGTGCATTACAGTAATCCAGTTGGGATGTAACAAGAGCATGGATCACTGTGGCCAAGTCATGTTTGTTCAGTAAGGGTCGCAGCTGGCGGATCAAACGAAGTTGCCCAAAGGCACTCCTGGCCACACATGGTTAATGAAACAACTGCCTGCTCACGGTGCCAGCCAAATGACTACCCCACAAGACTGAGCATAAAAAGGGCTGCAGATCAGGAGAGTGTAGTGGTTGTTAGAGAGGTAAAGGGATTGTAGACACAATTCCTCCAGCAGACTAGTAAGAAACTCCTAGACAACACAACACTCCAAAGAGGGAGAAGCAAGGCAAGAAGTTGGGGAAGCCTACAGTGAAGACGTGGCAGGTGGGAATTAGCTTCAGGAGAAAAAAGGGACTGAGATGGACTGACTCTGGCTGTTGCAAACAAGGGCCCTGAGCTGGAAAACAGTGGAGTGCATGGGCCTGTGTTCCCCTTCCTACTGCAGCCAGTGGCTTTTGCAGAAAAATGGTCTTCAGGCCTAGGCTAGGGTGGATTAGCATCTGTAGAACCATGAAACTTCTGACTCTCCACCATTCTGAAGGGGACAGATTACCAATGACCTGGTCAGCAGGACATGGGTCGTAACCAGAAATCCTAAAAATCCATTTGCCATAGAAAAACACAGAATTTGTGTTTTTATAGAGAATCTTTAGCTTTTATGTTTTGTTAAAAAAAGTATACTCAATTCAATTTTATGTACAGTGTCGCTTATGCAATGAACTTCTCCTCTTGATTTCTGAATTCAGTTTACATTTACATAGCTAAACATACTCTAATAAAGAGCTTCCAGCATATACCCAATGGCGTATATGAGGTTGTGTTTTAATGCAGCTCAAAATTCACTTCAGCTTCTGGGATTAACTCACAATAAAGCAATTTTTGCTTTATTTTTTTCTGCAGTTAAAAAAACCTGTTTTTTCAAAATATAGAATGCGCACACAGAATTATTTGGCGCATATAAGCAATACATACTGCAATGCTGTTATTTTTGTAGTATAATGATTGCCTGGTAGGCTTTGAACTTGTTTAAAAATGTGAATATATCAATAAAACATCGTGTTCCACTGGCTAGGGAAACTAAATTTCAGTGTTTCATTTTAATCCCGGGAAAATAGATTTTTTGTGGATTTTTTTAAATTGGGGAATGTGGGGCTTTTTATCACAGAAAACTAGGATCCCTAGTCATAACAAGGATTTGGAAAATGCAGACCTGGGAATGGAGACATAATGGTGATTGAATGAGACTGGTGTGGCTCACCATCATGCCTTGAGGGAGTACTAACAGACAAAGGCTCCCATATACCAAGGACACACTGGGTGTGTCTAGACTACAGGGTTTTGTCGACAAAAGTTCACTTTTGTCGACAAAACTATACCTGCGTCTACACTGCCGCTGAGTTCTGTCGACATAATGTCGACAGAACTCAGCAAGTTTTGTCGACAGCTGTAAACCTCATTCTACGAGGAATAACACCTTTTGTCAACAGAGTTCTGTCGACAGAAGGCGTTATTGCATCTACACTGTCCTTTGCATCTACACTGTCATGTCAACAAAGCAGCTTGCTTTGTCGACAGAACTGGATGCAGGCTAGATGCTCTTTGTCAACAGTATCTGTTGACAAAACTTCTGTTGACAAAAGCCTGTAGTCTAGACGTACCCCCTGAGTCCTGAGATTATGGCAGTGATTTATATGAACAGGATAATGCACATGTAGTGGCTGTTGCTCAGCTGAACTAACTTCAGACAGCTTGGATGTTACAGCAATATGGCTTCAGGTGGAGGAAGAACAGGAGGACGGACTCAAGCTATTAGTCTGCAGGGCATTTATCTGGAGCAGCTTTATTCAGTAGGGTGCTGCTTCTAAATTTAGTCAATTGGCAGTGACTGGTGTGACAAGATAATGTCATGATCAGCCATGTTTACATGAGTTCATATTGCAGAAAGCTACTTTCCTGGAGATCTGCGCAGAACTTCCGCCAGGATTGCACTGATAGAACACCTTCATGAGCATTACACTCAGTATGAAGAGATGCATGTCTATCACTCTCTGTAAGCTTGCCATCCTTTATTGCTAACAATTGGCTAAATTTAGTGTTGATAGACAAGCTGATGGGTCAATTGATATGGATATTTGTTGTGCTATTCAGAGGATGCTGCTGTGCTGAGTAATAAAGCTTGGCAATACGTGGGAAGTTCTTGATAGTGGATTTTGGCAGAGGGGTTGTTAGTTTGTTTTTGGACAGATGGAAGGGTCCCAAACTGTAATGGAACTATTGATGGCCATCTTTGGCTATTCTTTGCCCCCACATCAGGCTAAAGACTTTCTCAGCAGGCAGTTATATTTCTTCATAGTGTTGCAAGGCCTGGCTGATTGCCAAGGAAGGTTCACTGTTATTAATGTGAGGTGATCTTTAGAAACTTAGGCCTTTTTTTTTTTTTTTTCTGAAATCAGTCCAGGGAATTTTTGCTCCCTAGACCACTATAGGCATTAATAGAGTTATGATGTCTCCTGTCATTCTGGGAGACCTAGCTTCCCCTTTGCTTATCTGCCTTTACTGGGCATTTGGACAAGACAAAAGAGATGCTCAAATATACACCAATTAACTGCAGAATGACAGTGAAGTGTACATTGGAATACGGAAGGAAAGTTGCCTCCTGACAAGATTAGAGACTGATGAGCAACATATGCCTTTTGTGATAAGTGTTTGCTGCATTTTGCATAACGTCTGTGAGAGCAAGGTGGGAGCCTTGCTGATGAATGGAAAGAGGAAGCAGAGAGACTTTCTGAAGGAAAGAGCTGGAGAGGGTATCTCTGAAAAATGCTCTAACTGGTCAAGGAATCTGTAACCAAGCAGATGACTGTAATGTAATAGTGTATTTATTGGTGCTAAGTGCAGAAATGTTCCTCTATTACACTTTTCAGCTAAGTTGCACCAATTTTTGTATTGCGTTAATAGATCAATATATAACCCATAATATTGTGTGAATGAAAGAGTTAAAGAATATAGTTCAAATTTAAGATGAGTGAAACTGTGGCATAGAATCATAGAAATGTAGGGCTGGACAAGAGCTTGAGAAGTTATCATTCCAGCCCCCTGCACTGTGACGGGACCAAGTCAACCTAAACCATCCCTGACAGGTGTTTGTCCAACTCGTTTTTAAAAATCTCCAGTGATAGGAGGTGATGAAATGCTCTTCTCAACCTATTCAGGGCTTAACTGCCTTTATAGTTAGAAAGCTTTTCCTACTATCTAACCTAAATCTTCTTTGCTGCTGATTAAACCCATTATTTCTTCTTGTACCTTCAGAGGACATGGAAAAACAATTCAACACTGTCTGTTTCAGAACAGCCCTTGAGATATTTGAACACTGTTATCAGGTCCCCCCTGTGACCTGAGGTGTCTAGAGTAGCCCACACTGAAAATGCCAAAGTAAGGGCAGGCTGCAAAATGAGAACAGATTCTCCCAAAACTAATGGCTAACATTGTAGTTAAATTCACAAACCAGTCACAAACTGGGCTCCTGTTCCCTTACACTGGCTATCTGGAAATTAAAAAGAAATCACACAGTCCCCTTTATTGCATTCCAAGTTCTCCAGCTCCCAATCAGCAAAGAGGTCCAGTAAGGGAAGGAGTTATTTAAAACATTATTCACTATACAAACCGTTCTTCTGATCTCCAAAGGGTCAGCCACATTACCAGATCAATATTAATTTGGATTTTACCTAGAATACCAGACTGTCAGACAATCCTCTTGTATCTAAAACTGAAGGTTTTATTGTAAAAGGAAGAGAAGAGAGTTGTTAAATGGTCAAAGCAATCAGACATACACATACGACTTCAGAGTCTATATATCAGGTTCTTAGAGCATTGGTGAGTTTGCTGGCATGCTGAGTCCGTCTGGAATAGATCAAAAGCTTGGATGGGTCTAGCCATTTGTTCAAAGCTTCAGTTTGTAGATAAGTTATTCCAGAGGTAGGAAGCAGGACTGAAGATAAAATGGAGAAGATACAGCTGACTTTTATCTCCTTTGCAATGTGGCTTGTACCTCCTTTGTCTCAAACACAAGCTTACAGCACCTGTGCAGGGAAAAGCAGTTGAGTCCTGTGTCCAGAGGCATGTCCCTACATGTCCTGCTGACTTATGCCCCCAACTTCTCTTAATGGGGTCATTGTACAGCTGATTGCCCTTGATAGGCCATTAAGAAGGCTGGATAGTACTGATCTAAATTCTCCCTAAGTTGTGCAGCTTCCCATTAAACCCTGTGCAGGGGCTCAGGGCTGCAGTGGGGAGAGAGATCTTTCCCCAAGCACTGAAGCTGCTGAGGCCAGCCGCCCCCAGCATGGAGCTACCCAGGTAAGCCTGACCTCCAACCCCCTACCCCACCTTGAGTTCCCCTAACCCTGACCACCCTCCTGCACTCCAAAGCACTCATCCCCAGCCCCACCCCAAAGCCCACACCCCCAGCCCAGAGCTTATACTGTCTCCTATACTGTACCCCAACCCCAGAGCCTATACCCCCTCTTACATCCCAAGCCCCTCATACCCAGCCCCACCCCTGAGCCCTTGAATTCCAACCCTCTGTTCCAACCCTGAGGACTGCATCCCCAGCCAAAGCCCTCACTCTCCTTCACCTCAACCCTCTGCCCCAGCCCTGAGCTCCCTCCCACACTCAGAACCTGTTGGCCTCACTCCTGCCACATGAATTTTGTTATGTGCACTAATATGCACCTCCATTTTGGGGCACATAAGAAAATTCATTCTGCTCAGGTGTGGGAAAAATTAGAGGGAACACTGGTAGTAATGCCAATCTGTCGGGCTGTGCCACCCAGAAACACAGCAAGTTTGAGATATCAATATATCACACATTTATAATTCACAAGATAAAGATGATGCATACCTATAAACAAGATTCAGAGGGGTAGCCGAGTTAGTCTGTAACTGGAGAAACTTAAACAACAAATAGTCTAGCAGCACCTTAAAGACTAACAAAACATGTAGATGGTACCATGAATAGAAGTATGAATAAAGATATTGGCTGACTAGCACACTACCTTCCACATCCTAATGACTTAACCAGCTCAACAATGGGCACTTAGAGAAGGTGCAAATTGTTCTTCTCAGCTTCTTGTAACTTGAACATTAATTCACATTTTTCCCTCCCTTCCTTCCCCCCTTCCCTTATTTATTCTTGGACCTGGACTTTTAATGCTCCATTCATCTGAAGAAGTGGGTTGTGCCCATGAAAGTTCATAATACCATCTACATGTTTTATAAACAAGATTGTTATATTTGGCAAATCATAACTTTTTCACTGATACCTTGCATGGCATATGTTATAATATTCATTGCAATTTTGCAATACAGGTTGAACTGTGGTCCAGTTGGACCATGGATGTTATGGGAGTAGAAGGACCCAGAGCCAGAGGTTGCCAGCAGCTTGGAGCAGAGCCAGCTGTTGGGGGCAGTGGAGCCCACAGGGCACCAGAGCCTGCAGCTGGTAGGGCAGGGAAGCTTGGGGGAGCTGGAGCTTGGGGGGTAGCGGAGCCCGCAGCCAGTGGGGCCAGCAAGAACTCCAATGGGTTGGTGGGGCTGCTGCAAGGCCAGCAGGGCTGCTAGAGCTTCAGCAGAGTAGTAGGGCTGACCTGAGGCCAACAGTGCTTTCGAGAGCTCTGGCAGGGTTGCTGCAAGGCTGGCAGGAGCTTCAGTGGGACTGCTGCAGTTTGCGGGCCTGGGAGCTCCAGCAGGGCTCCAACAGCTTGTGGTACCAGGAGACTGGGGAGCGGAGGATGAAGACAGGAGCCCAGTGGGGAGGCTGCCCTCCTCCCTCCCCCCCGACGTCCCCTGGTCCACCAAACTCCCTTGTCTGGGACCGGTCAGGTCCCGAGGGTGCCGGACTTGGGAGGTCTAACCTGTATCAGTAATATAAATGGGTCACCCATATTCCATATAGCAGTGAGGGGCAATCTAGGTTACTGAGTGGGTCACATGATGGTCATAACCAAGACTGTCTCCTGGGATAAGCTAGTTTTGTTAAGTGCGCGTGTGTATCTAGAATTTGCAGGATGTGCCGATTGAACCATAGCAGCACTTTGATTGGATGCAGAGGGAGCACACAGCTCTCGCAATGTTGTATGCATACCTCACTTCACATGCCCTTGATTTAAGTGCATGTCACTTTTGTAATACTGATAGGAAAAAAACTATGTGGATTAAAACCATCAGAATCTCGCAACATTGTGCATGGGCAGTGGTAAACAATGTCTTGTGGGCCACACATAGAACCCTCAGACCATAGGTTGCCCACCATTGCCACATAATGTCACATTCCTTCAGTCTTTTCCCAAGACTAAACATGCTAAATTTTTTAACCTTCCCTTATAAGTCATGTTTTCTAGACCTTTTATAATTTTTGTTGCCTCCTCTAGACTGTCTCCAGTATGTCTACATCTTTCTAAAAGTATGGCCTCCAGAACTGGACACACAACTGTAGTGCAGAGGTGGGCAAAAGGGCCTACATGGGCTGGATCCGGCCTGCCAAGCGGGTTGATCGAGCCCGTGGAGACCCTGCCACTCCCCCGGCCCCAGGCCAATTAAGGCCTAGGGGCCGGGGAGTACGCGAAACTTCCTCCCGCCCTTTGAAGCGCCGCGTGCTGCTCGCAGGGCGGGAGGAGACGTCATGCGCTCCCCCATTCCCAAGCTCTGATTCGCCTGGGGGCAGGAAGAGCGTGCAAAGTTTCCTTTGCCCTCCCCCCCCGCCCTGCGAGGAGTGTACGGCACAGGGCAGGAGCAGGGTGAGGGAAGCTTCGCACAGCTCCCCTGCCCCTGGGCCAATCAGGACTTGGGGGCAGGGGAGAGTGTGATGTCTTCTCCCACCCTGCGAGCAGCCCGTAGCACTTCCAAGTGCCATGTGCTCCTCTCAGGGCGGGTGTAGGGCGGGAGGAGGTTTCACGCTCTCCCCCCGGCCCCAGGCCAATGAGGGCCTGGGGGCAGGGGAGCTGCGTAAAGCTTTCTTCACCATGTCCCAGCCCTGCGAGGAGTGTGTAGCACTTCAAAGTACCACATGCTCCTCACAAGGTGGGGGGAAGCTTCCTGCACTTCCTCACTCCCAGGCCAATTGGGGTCTGGGGATGGAGGAGTGTGTGAAGCCTCTTCCCGGCCTTCCAGGGGCATGGGTGCCTAGTGGGAAGGGGAAGGCCAAAGGGGCTCCCACACCTCCAGACCAGAAGCATTCTGGCCCCACCCCTTCTGGATTAGGCCCCGCCCCTTCCAACCCAGCCCCTGGCCAAAAATTATTACCCACCCCTGCTCTAGTGGAAGCCTCACCAGTACTGAGTTGAGTGGGACAATTACCTCCCATTTCTTAGATATGATGTTCCTGTTAATACACCCCAGAATATTGGCCTTTTCATTGACTCATTCATTTTATGATCCACTATAATCCCCAAATCTTGTTCATTAATATTGCCAGCTAACCAGTTATTCCCCATTTTATAATGAGGTATTTGATTTTTTTTCTTTGTAAATGAAATAATTTGCACAATGGACTTTCATCGGGTTGAATTCTAGCTAACTCTCCAGTTTGTAAAGGTTGTTTTGAATTCTAATTCTGTCTTCCAAAGTGCTTGCAACCTCTTCCAGTTTGGTGTTTTCTGCAAATTTTATAACTATACAATCCAGGCCAATGGGAGGAGGAAGGCTGTGTCACTGCTGTCCTGTTATCTGGGTGTGGTGCCTCCAATTTGGATGGCTCACAACTAGCCACCAGCATGTAGGCCACTCCCAAATGTGTTTGTATAACTGCTGCCTGCCAGTCAAAACCCAACTTTTACCAGTCTTGGTTATACTGCAGGGAGCCTTAACACACTCTTAGTCCAAGACTTTCCATCAGAAAGGCTTTTTTTTTTTTTTTGGGGGTAGGGTACTGCCCAGCCCTTTCCTAGATAGTCAAATGTATTAAGTCCAGTATTCTTTTTAGGGAATAATATATCTTAAACAGAATTACCTAGACCCAACAATTTAAACACACTGGATTAGATAAAAGTTAATTAATTACAAAGCGATTTTAAGTGAGTACAAATATTAAGGCAGAAACAGTTACAAGAAAATTAAAGAGAGAAAATGTTTTTTGGTGCCTAACTTAACACCACTATGTCAGATTCAAGCAAAATGTCTCACTATATGGGACCAGCTATATTACTGACCAAACTTTTCAGGTCAAGACCACCTGAGTCCTATATTTATGTCTTTTGTCTTCTCAGACCAGAGAATACAATTGGTGGTGGGGGGGGGGAGGGTCCTTTGAGGGTGTTTGCCCTTCCTTTTTATAGTTTCTGCTCCCCCTCCCTCCCCCTTGAGAAACATTTCTACTTGAGAACCACAAGACAGAATCTATATTTTTTTCACCAGTTCAAACTTGCTGTTTTTTCTTGCTGGTTGATGATTCTGTTTACTGTTTAAATGCAAATTAAGGCAAGCACACATTCCTTAGTTTGGAACAGACCTATTTGTTGACTTCTAGAATCGTGGGGTTTGAAATGTGTTAATATTATACAGGGGAATCTTACAATTTCATATACAAACGTTGTCACATGTATTTTATCAGGACAATCCTGAACAACAAATTGAGTTTTCAGATAACTTACATGGCATGCCTCGTACAAAGACTACTGCAAGTGTGTAGAGTGTAAATACAGGGATGTATTTCATCACACTCCCTATCCCACTATCCAAGATTTTAATGAGATTATTGAATAGTTCTGGACCCAGAAGTGACCTCTTTGGGATCCCACTAGATAAATCCTCCCAGTTTGACAGCAACCATTGAAAACTACTATTTTAATGACTTGTGCACCCACCCTATAGCAATTTCATCTGAAGCACATTTCCTTAGTTTGCTTGTAAGAATGTTATATAGGACTGGGTAAAATCATTACCGAAATCAAGAGATACCATATCTACATCTACTCCTGTATCCATCAGGACAGAAAGCATAATGTCACCACTTTAATTATAGCAATTATGAGAAATGGAATTTTTGTGATTTTTTTTTTCAACCCCTTTGAGATTTTTCTGCAATAAAAAATTGACATCAATATTTTATCCAGGTTGGAAAGAGCTCAACCTTGTAGTTTAGGAAGGAGCCTCATTAACTTTCAATGTAGGAGACTAAATGTAAACTACAGCAAACATAAGTGCTTTCCCTCTGGTTTTGGTAGCTCAGTTTTAGCATTAATACTGGGTAATGCTGACATTTTCAATCCATGAAACAGAATACAATTATTATGAAACAATCAGTATTCCTCATTAGAAAGTCTTCCAATCTCCTCCCCTTAATTTACTGCAGAAATATGAGGCCAGATTCCCAACTCCAATCTAGCCCCTTTGGACCACCTAGATAACCCAGAGTAGCTGGTTGCATCTAGCCATCTGATAATCTTTTAGCAAATTGGAACTCTTAGTTGGTACAAATCTCTCAATGTGTAATAAGCAATAGAGAGCAATGCCTTGAATTCTTAGCTGACAAATGACCCCCTGAGAACTATTGCCAGTGTAAGTTAGACAGTCCCCATGATTTGCATGCACAAGGCAGAGAATCCAGAAACTGTAACCATCTCTTTGCAGATCTCATCATAGCAGAGTATCTGACCTAGAAAGGGCTTCAACCGAGTAACCAGAAGGTATGAGTGGGGATTAAGCTGTACAGGAAGGCTGGGGAAATTTCACCTGGGAGTTTGTTTGGGAAATACTAGGAATTAGACCCAAATAAAATACTAGACTGAAACATACTCTGGGTAACCTTGGATCAAAAGTTTGCAGCTGGGCTCTGTCTTTAATGAGATAAACCAACATCTTGGATCTGAGCCAGATTCTGATGTAATCCTTGTAGTTGAGGCCCATCTCTGGAAAATGCATGTCATTATTAGGTGCAATGTTGTGCATTCCTAAGCCAGATGAGACAGATGAAAGTTATCCTTAGCAGTGCTGGCTTAGCATTAACCAGAGACAGGCAATTGTCTCCAACTCCCTCTTCAGTATAGAAGCTGACATAAAGATTTTCTTTGTCTTAGTAAGGGACAGAGGGGAACTAATGAGGAAATGAAGGAGTAATTCAGCCATGCCATTGCAAGGCACATTCTATTTAAATTGAATAGGTCACTGCCCACATGTTTTCATCAGCCACCACACTAAGCCATTTGAAAGTGATAGGCTTCAATAGGTGGCCTCTTACCATGTGCAAGACATTTCGGGGTAGTTTCCATTGCTGTACAAAATAAGTCCAATACACACACACAAAAGCTGAGGCATTCTCCCATATTTATTGTACACATTTTATTCTTCCAGAAGCTTAGTGGTTTAAAATAGCTTTACTTGTGAACTGCTATTCACTGTGATGAAGATTCCCAGAGTGCTTTAGAAAAAAATACATTTATAAGATGCTCTTTCACTAAGAAGTCTGTTAGCAGAGCTGGATTAACTTTTTGTGGGGCCAGTGCCAAACATATTTGCGGGCCCCCTTGGTAGAATGATTGTAAAATCCAGGAGATTGACACAAAAAGCGGACAATGTGATATCATGTGCCTTTCCGTAAATGACTGCAGGACAGGGAAATAAATTAAAAGGGTTGAGTGGGCAGAGTGATCAGGGGTACTGATTGGGAGTGAGGGGCACCAGCAGAGTGTGGGGAGGAGTCCAGAGGTTGGGATGCAGGATGCTGCCTGGAGTGAGGTAGAGACTGGGGGGGAAGGGCACAGCAGGACACGGGGGTGAGGGGAAGGACTGGTTCCCAACTGGAGCAAGGTTGGGGTCAAGGCTGGGGTCAAGGGTAAGCACACAGCTGGGCATGGGGGAGGAGGAGTGGTCCCTAGCTGGAACAAGGCAGGGGTTGGGGGTAAGAGCATGGGATCGGGGGAGGATTGGTCCACAGCTGGAGTGAGGCAGGGGCTGTGTCAAGAGCACGGTGAGGTGGGGTCCAGGATACGGGTGAATAAGGAAAAGCCTTGGATCAGCCAGCCAAGAGCACAGGGGAGGGGCCAGACAGTAGAGCCTGCATTGCAGCTTCTGGGCTGCAGCAGAAGGGGAGAGAGCCCGTTGGACCAGTGGGGCTCCTGCTGTGTGTGGGCCTGGGGCAATCGCATCTTTGACTCCATTATAAATCCGGTATTGTCTATTAGGTAACTCACTCGAATTTTAAACTTTTCCTTATTCTCTGTCCTAGTCTGGTATGTTTGGGTGTTGTAGCCTGGAAGACTCTCTCTAAAGAATTTCTTGGAACTATTTGAGTTGGAAAATCATCTTTTATGTGGTATGAGTGTGTCCTGGACTACACTGTGCAGAAGACTATAATTATGGCACAGTATGCAGGGCTGCCTAGTGGACAGAGTACTCAAGATTCCTGAGTGCTATTTCATTAGCAGGGAAATAGGCTCCCTGTTGATCCAAGCTTAGACATTTGTCGGAGGTTCTTTTGTTTATGTCTCTGCTTTGCTATGTGACCTTGGTTAGTATAACCATCTAGAAAACAGCATTTGTTCTGGGCATTTCCTACAAGCCCAAAAATAACTATCAAATGAATTATCTCCAGAAGGTAAATTGAGTTTGCCTCTCTGTTGTCATCCCCTCGTTAGTCCCTGTAGAGTACTAAGAATTGTCTCCCTGATGCTAGTGATTTAGAAGGAAAAATAAACAGCAGTGTGTCGTTAAATGACTGATGACATATATGTTTCTACTCCTCCCAAATGATAATTCCTTGCAACTAGAAAACACTATCACATTTAGGGGAACAGAGAGAAAGATTCATTACTATATCTAATGCTTAAAATATTGGCTAAGTAAGATCAACAAAAAATAAGATTGGGGTCTATTTAAAATTATTACAGAAAGACAAACATTTATTAAAATATAATAAAAAGACTTATTGGTGTGTGTGACGGGGTGCAGTCACAGAAGACCCCTTGTGGTGCTGTCAAAGCCACTGACACTTGCCTTCTTGATTTTTGGGGCTTCTCACCACCCTGTCGTGCTGGGCCAGATCTCCCGGTCTCCCCCAGCCAAGGCACAGAGCTGAGATCACCACCTACCCCCAAAGAGCAATATAGACAAAGACTCCTACCAACTCTGGGAAAATACAGACACAGCATCCAGGAAACCAGCCCCCAAATGGGATCAGAACTCCAAATAAATCTATCTTTCACTGTGTGAGAGTTTCACACATTAAAAGCTCATTCAGGTAAGATGCCTTTAATAATGAAAGGAGGATGTGCACACTGAATGCTCCCCAGGAAACAATTATTTACAGTGAGCTTGATAGTAAATACAAGTAATTTTATTAAGTACAAACAGTGGGATTTAAGTGGCTGCAAGTGAAAACAGACAAAGCAAAGTAAATTACAAATTTAAAATAAAAGAAAACGCATAGCTAGTTCTAACACACTGAAGCTCATTGCAAACTTACTCTAAAACTGTTCTTATTTTGAGCAAAAATCTTCAAGCCAGGGGATACCTTTTTCTCCTTGGGATCTGTGGCTATTCTCTTGGGTGTCATACCAGCCAAAGACCAAGGGACAGCTTGCTTCCCATTGTTATAGATTCCACTTTTGGTGGGAACTTGTTCTCTCTCTCACCTTTTATGGAAAATTACCTGGTCAGACCCTACCAGTTGGGGTGGTCACATGTCTTCCCAAGACCAACCATTGCTTAGATCTAAAAGACAAAGAAAGCTGTTCTCAAGTTAAGTTGATCATCCAGCCATTAAGCTGTCCAGGCATTGGAAACACCCTTGATGGCTTTTATTTGCACATTTAAAATCATGAACCATTTCATACCTCATATTTCTAACTTTACATGCAAGAATGATAGATACACCAAAATAAGATACACAGCAGATTGTGACATTAAAATTGATAGGGTACATGAGGTATTTTGTCCAAAGCATCTTCAAGTTATGCATATTTGTATCCATAAGACAATTTCATAAAGCTTGGGGGAGGTGGGGAGGGAACAGTCACAGTATGTATCCAAATCTCTTCTATAAACAAGTATAGTGAACAGATGTCTAATTTCTCTGACAATTTCTTCGAAGCATCCAGTAAGATATTTTGACCCCAGCAAACACAGCAGCCAGTCTCAGAGCTTGAGTCTATGGGCTTGGGACCAGGTTTGGATGGTTCTTGCTACCAAACTAAAAATACCAGTATGAGTGTGAATGTCTATACTGCTATTTTTAGCACTGTACTATCAGCCTGATGAACCTACCCCGGTAAACATAGACTCTGAGATTTGTGTGCGTGCGCACGCATGAAGACATACCCAAGAGACTATGGGTGGAACAGTGAGTCCTTGTCAAGCTGGGGAGAAATGCTACCTTGTGACATTGCTTCCCCAGAAGGCATTGTGTCTCTGTGAATCACAGTACTTCTTGGAGCTCCCTTAGTGCAGACCTGTACCCCTCCCCAGTCTTAATGTAGGCTACTTTTCAATATGCAGATTCATATCTGTAGTAGGTACAATGGTTAATTTGAGGTCAAGCTCTCAAATTAAAGGCACTGCTGCTCATATTAAGGTGTGGCTCCAAAATGACTTGTTTCTTGCTACTCCAGATAGAAAAGTGTTTTGGGATGTCATGTCTCTTCTGCCCCAGGAGATTTTGTGGTATAATTTTTCAAGGTTCTCTGGCAGGTGGCTGCTGCTCTACTTTATCATAGTGTTAAAGTAAAAACTTAGAGCAATTGTTAGCCTTAATTAATATTTGCAAGACACTGCAATATTAAGATGGAATGCTATAAAAAAGTATGTCAAAGTAACAACATCTTAGGAATATGAGAGCTTGCTACAGCACTCTCTTGTTCAGTCTTACCTGCAAAATGAGCAGGGGGCACATTTCCCCCCCTCCTTTCTGTGGCTATCTGATGTAAATTCTATCTCCACATTGCTTAAACAAAAAGATTACTTTGAAGCTAGTTTTGCAGATCTGCATCAGTAAACGTCTCAGTTTGTAAAATTAATTATGTGAGCTTTGTTTTTAGATACAAGGTTTCTCATTGTACCAACAGATGTCCTATTTTTCTGGCAGCATCTGTAAGGTTTTGAGAGCTATCAGGTTTATTAATGCTTTCTGTATTTATAGAAAACTTGTTCTTTATAAATATCCAATTTTGATCTTCTTTTAATATATGTTTTGTAGAGCTATCGAGACAAAATCTCCCTTGAGCAGGACCACAGTGAAGGGCATAAGAGCCTCACTAGATAGAATTATTATTTCTACACTTTGATGTCCAGATGGCTAGAGTGTTTGTGTGGGATTTTTAGCTGTTCCTTTCCCTCTCCTCAGATGGAAATGTAAGAGTTGTTATTCTAAGCCCATAGTTATTGTTAGAAAATCAAATTCCATCTGTTTCCAACTGAACAAGGAATGAGGGAATCAACAGAAAACCCCATTTGCTAAACAACACTCATTGCCACCTGTGAGTGAAGAAACTCAGGGCAAATGAAGTCTGGTTAATCTGTCAGCCACCCTCCTGATAAATTAGAAAAAACTACATCTACTTTTAGAGAGAAGGTGGGTGAGAATATCTTATTGGACCAACTTCTGTTGGTGAGACAAGCTTTCAAGCTACGCAGAGCTTTTCTTAAGGTCGATGTAGCTAAAAAACCTTTTCTCTCCCTAGCAGAAGTTGGTCTAGTAAACGATACTACCTTCTCTCTAATACTCTGAGACCAACATGGGACAGCAAACACAGATGTACAAGGCTCTTGGAGACTTGCAGGTTCAATAATCATGGTTTTGCCAGCCTTTGCCGTCCATGGAGAAGTCCATTACAGCACCTCCCTACACTCTTTCCCCTCAACATTCCACATGGGGCATCAGGAATTGCCTCCCTACCACTCCACTTTCAGGGACATCAAGGGCAACCAGAGCTTCACAGGTACCAACATGTGATAGCCACAGTTGCACTGCGTGCAGTGGTGGCCCGTCAATACAGGCGAACTAGGCGGTTGCCTAGGGCACCAAGATAAACGACCGTTGAGGGCTCTGAAGGCGGGGGCGCCGATCGCGCGTTTCGCCTAGGGCACCAGTTGCCGGCAGCTCGTCTAGGGCCTCTCCTGATGTGTGTAGGTAAAATGGACGTGAACGCTCTGTTCCATTAACTTAGTTTTTAATGTATTTGCTTTTAAATTGCACACATTTTTCTTTTCACTTTTTCCTTTACAGGTTGGACCTCCCTGGTCCGGCACCCTCAGGACCTGACTGATCCCGGATGAAGGATTTTGCTGGACCAGGGGAGGTCATTTTTGGCTCCTGCCACTGGCCCACCTGGCCAAGCCATCGGCCTTCTGGCCGGCTCCCCACCTTCTGCTGGCCCCACTGCCCTGCTGACCCTGCTGGGCAGCCATAGCTCTTGTGGCTCTGGGACTTGCAGGGCAGCCCTGTACTGGGGCTCCTGGACCTGCAGAGCAGTCCTGCATGCCATGTTGGAACTCCTGGAGCCTCCGGGTAGCTGCACGGGCCACGCTGGGGCTCCTGGACCCACAGGGCAGCTGCGTGCACTGCACTGGGACTCCAGGACCTGCCGGGCAGCCATGCACAAAGTGCTGGACCTCTGGGACCATGCTGCAGCTCCCTGCCCCACCAAGCTACTGCAGCTCATAGCCCCACAGGGCAGCCATGCGCTGGGTCACCCAACCCCATTGGGCAGCCCTGCTGCCATGTGCTGGGCGGCCCTGCCATCAGCTCACTGTGGGCAGCCCACTGCCCTGCCGGCTCTGCAGGGATTCTTGCCACTGGCCCTCCAGCGGGACTCTCTGGTCCTGTACCATCATGCCGGACCATGGATGTTGCCAGACCAGAGAATCCTGGTTAAGAGAGTTTCAACCTGTATTAGCTTATAAAATTCTATTTGGAAAATATTTCATCTTTATTACTTCATAAGGTAAACACAACATCGATCGTTCACAATAAATAAAGCATCATTAGCATCACAGAGATTTGGTGGGATAATACCCATGACTGGAATATTGGTATAGAAGGGTACAGCTTGCTCAGGAAGGACAGACAGAGGAAAAGGGAAGAGGTGTTGCCTTGTATATTAAAATGTATATACTTAGACTGAGGTTGAGATGGAAATAAGACCAGCTTGTTGAAAATGTCTGGGTAAGGCTAAAAGGAGTAAAATACAAGGATGATGTCATGGTAGGGATCTACTACTGAACACCTAACCAGCAAGAAGAGGTAGATACGATTTTAAAAAACCCCAACAATTAACTAAATTAGTAAAATCACAGTACTTGATGGTGAGGGAGGACTTCAGCTACCCAGACATTTGTTGGGAAAATGACACATAAGGGCACAGAATATGCAACAAATTCTTGGCCTGTATTTAGGGTTGCCAGGTGTCCGGTTTTCGCACTATCTGTTCATCAGAAAAATTCAGAAAATACTTGACATGTGCAATGTCCGGTATTTTCTGAATTTCTGGCTGGGTGCCGGACCGAAGCCTGGCGGGGGTTGGAGAGCAACTGGGAGGCGGGGCACAATTGGCGCTGGGAGCCTGTGGTCGCATGCAAAAGCCGGGTTGGGCGGGGACTCCCAGCCACTTCCCGCCCCCGGCCCGGCTTTTGCTCACGACCAGAGGCTCCCAGCGCCAATCACAGCACCGCCCCCCGCCCAGCTTCTGCTCACAACTAAAGGGAGCGCCTGCCGGGGGCGCTGCCCCTTGGACTCCGGCTGCAGCCAGTGGCTGCACCCCCGCCAGGTCTGCTTCCCACCCCCGAACCCTCCTCCTCGTGGCCAGCGCCACGGCCCTCGACACCCCCAGCTCTGCTTCCTGGCCCCCTTCCTCCCGGCCAGCCCCATGGCCCCTGACCCTCCCCACCTCTGCTTCCCATCCCCTCCTCTCGTCCCCCTTCCTCCCGGCTGGCCCCGGACCCCCCACCAGCTCTGCTTCCCCCTCCCAGCCGGTCCTCTCCCCCCTCCCCGCTCAAGTGTGTCCATTTTTTTGTCAGGGTCTACCTGGTAACCCTAACTGTATTGGAGACTTATTTCAGAAGATGGAGAAAGCTACTAGGTTTGAGGTTGTTCTAGATTGGATTTTGACAAAGGAGGAGGACCTGGTTGAGAATTTGAAAGTGGAAGGTGCCTTGGTGAAAGAGATCATGAAATGGTAGATTTCATGATTCTATGGAATGGTAGGAGGGAAAACAGCAAAATAAAGACAATGGATTTCAAGAAGGCAGACTTTTGCAAAATCAGGGAGTTGATAGTTGCAATACTTCTGACAATAGTTCAGAGCTGTGTAGGCTTCTGTCAGAGCTGGTTGCCAGTTCAGAGGATTTTTTAAAAAGTCATGAAAATTATGGGATATAGACATTATGAGATCAAGACAGTGGCGCAGTGGGAAGTCGAGCCTTGCTTCTAGTCCTCCCTGTGCCATTCATTTCAGCCCACCATGCATTCTCATAACTCCCCAAAAGACAGTGCTCTGGACAATAAGATTTGACACAAGGAATATTTATCTACCCATGCTGCACCATACAGTGCGTTAACGCTAGTGCTGCGGGTGGGTACATGCAGCACTGACACAAGGAGCCAAGTACCGTAAAATCCCGACTATAATGCGCACCTATGCGTAATGCGCACCTACCTTTTAAACATGAGAATTCCAGCATAAACTGAACTCCTATCTATAATGCACACCCCGACTTTGCCGTATTTTGTCTTGCCTTTTTGTATTGCCGGGTAATCACGCGTGAGCGCACGAGTATACAGTGCGCTGCGTTTCCATGCTCTCCTTGGGATGCCATGTGTTGTCGGCGATCTTACACGACTGCTGAAAAACTTAAAGTTGTTAGCTATGCTGAGGCTCATGGCAACAGAGCTGCCAGCTGTGAATTTGATGGCATAGCAGAGTCTAACATTCGGCTTTGGAGACGGCAGAAAGAGCGCCTGCAAGCGCTGCCTCGGATGAAGATGGCTGAGCGAGGTAAAGCGCTGCATATCCTGAGTTGGAGGCCAAGCTGGTTGAATGGATTGCTGAGCGTAGACAGCAAGGCGGTGGTGTTAGCATTGCGGAGGTTAGAATGAAGGCTTTGACCATTGCCAAAACGTGCGCTAACACAGCCGGGTTTAAAGCTTCGCGTGGCTGGGGCAATCGGTTCATGAATCGCCATGGCCTATCGGTCCGACGCCGAACAACAATCGCACAGAAGCTACCCATGGACTCAGACACCAAGGTACTACAGTTCCAAAAGTTTATCATAAAACTACGCAAGCAGCACTGCTACGACCTTTCATTAATATGTAACGCAGATCAGACACCATTAAATTTCGATAATCCCTACAATAGAACGCTTGAAGTGAAAGGTGCCAAGACTGTCTCCATTGCTACCACAGGCCATGAAAAGTCTAGGTTTACCGTAATGCTTGCTTGCATGGCTGACGGAATGAAGCTGCCTCCTTATATTGTGTTCAAGCGCAAGACAATGCCAAAGAATGTTATATTCCCGAACACCATTCACGTGCGTGTTCACCCTAAAGGCTGGATTGACGAAGCTTTAATGCTTGATTGGCTACAGACGGTTTGAAGCGGCAGGTGGACTTATGAAAGCGGTCTCTAATAGTTTTGGATGCATTTCGTGTCATCGTATGCCATCCGTCAAGAAAAGGCTTCAGCAGGACAAAACAGACTTGGCAATTATTCCCGGTGGAATGACCAAAATGTTGCAGCCGCTTGATGTGACAGTTAACAAGCCAATGAAAGATGCACTATGCAGGAAATGGAACACCTGGTTGTTGGAAGGTGAACATACATTTACTGCAGGTGGACGTATGTGAACACCGACGCTGCAAGATGTTACCCAGTGGATAGCGGATGTCTGGGTTGAACTTGATCCCGCTATCATAAGGAAGGGGTTTCTGGAATGCAACATCTCTAATGCTATGGATAGCAGCGAGGATGGTGCCCTGTGGATGGATCCGAGCGACGATGAATTGTCTGAGGGCGAATTACCGGTATGCGAAGATGACAATGATTTGTATTACCTGGATGAAGATGTTGAGGGCTATACCGGAAGATATTGTTCGTCTGTTCGAGGAAGTTTCTAACAAGCCTTAAGATGAGTAGAAGATCAATTAACATACGGTATTTGCTTGTTTGCGCTGCAGTGTTGATTTCATTTGTTTAACTTACCTTTTTGAAACTGTGTATATAGTTGCTTGTCGATGCTAATAAAAATCAACTTAACCTCTGGTGTCCAGTGATTAAGTGCCGCGGAACTGCCAAATGAAAACTTTGAAAAAAAAACTCCTATGGATAATGCGCGCCCCGACTTTGATGTTAAAAAAACGGGAAAAAAAGTGCGCACTATACTCGCGACTTTACGGTATTCACACACCCATGCTATATTGTAAAACGGGCAGCTTTCTGCCAATGTAACTTGTTGACCACAATGTAACTTCTTGTTGTTTAGACATGGCCTAAGTTACCCATGACTGTATTGTTTTTAGATGTAATTCAGCCAAGAAGAGTGAAATGAAATAGCCCAACTACCTAAAATATTAACTTTTGTTTGATAAAATAATTGATTAATATGTCTCATTGTTCAACTTGTGGCCCCAATCAATCTGTATCACTTCCATCTGTGTGTGGTGTTTTTTGTTTTTTTGTTTTTTTAAACCAAACCTCCCTGCCAAAGTCCAGTGACAATGCTGGTCCCACAAGAGATCCTGGTTTTCCTTTTAATGATCTAGAGAAGGACTTGTTGTGAAGCAGTAATTCAAGAGGAAGTAAATTACCAAACTTTGAGGCATGAGGGGAAGAAAGGGACGTTTCATAAGTAAATTCACAATTCTCATTCACCAATGAGGCACACATCATACAAAGTGGAGACAAAGAGAAGAAATAGAAGAATCAACAATCTTTAAAAATTGAACTAATGATTTTGTAAATTAGTTTATTTTTTCTTCATTTTGCAGAGTGTAAGCATTAGAGATCTATAAAGTGCATGAACTCAGTAAGATAATTGTAATGGATGTTTATCGCATTTAAGGCTAACTTTCCGCACAATAGTCAATATTTTGTCTATGGACCAAAACTAATGTTTGTTTTCCACACAATTAAATACCTTATTCTATCAATAGTTCTACTCTCAGAATTGAGAACAAATACAATACTCTGTGGATTCATTTATAGCTGAGTGAATCAAACAAATTAAACACTTTTGCTGAAAAAAATTCTGTCAGTAAAGGAATTAGTGAATAATTCAGAAGTTAAAAATCAGTGCAGTATAACATTTGTAAGAGAATACCTGAATCTTCTCAGTAATTATAATTAACATACATTGTCCCTACATTGATATAATACCTATCATCCTGAAGGATCCCAAGTGCTTTACAAATTTTGTGAACTCAACCATAATACATATATTAAACAAAAATTAAAAGAAAGTTAATCGGCCCAGTCAAGCATTCTGAAGGTAGTAAATACCACAATTAAGGTTTCCTAGGCAACCTTAATAGAATTCACATGTGATACTATGCAAATCACTTAAACTTTTTAAATACTTTCTTTACAGAGTGGTCACTAACTGTGTGTTCCCTATTTTTGGGCACTTGAGGTGCTGGGGTGTGATTTGCAGAAGTCTGAGCGCTTGCATCTGAAGTCAATGGCAGCTGTGATTTGAATGTATAAAGTGCTTTAAAATGCTATATGTCTCAATGGGGCATGCAAAAGTAGTGCATAGTCTGGATCTTAATTTCTGTGTCTCTTTTCCTCATCTGTAAAATGGGAATAACCTTAATTCACATGGTGCTGTGAAAATAAATTGATTAATATTTATGAAGCACTCAGATACAATGTGGATGTGCACTATGGAAAAGCCTGGGCAGTAATGAATAATTCTGTCTTCAGAGCAGGTTTGACTAGTGTGCAATAAAGAAGGCCTGGGGCCACACATTGAACAATGAGGAGAAAATGGTCATTGAATGGTTGGTCATTAATTGAGCACTGTCTTTTCTGTACACTGAATGAGACAGGGGTCCTATGAGGGAAAATAATATATGATCGTGTAATTAAAGTCTGTATAATTCATGCACACAAGGGAAGGGGCCTGAATTTGTTTCACCAAATTTGTGGTGAGGAAATCTTCCTGGAAAAGACCTTGGCTGTATGTGTTCTGCGGCAGCCTTTAGACCTTTTATGCTGCAGGTTACACTCCGCGTATATAGTGCTGTTATGATGTAAATAAAGACAAGTTGTGCATAAGTTTATGCATATTTGCTGTGAGCACTGGAACTATGATACTACCTCAAGGGCTAGAAAAGGCTTCATTAATCCACAAAGGTTTTTGTAGATTTATAAAAATGAATGTACTCCACATCACCTACCATACATCTGCAATTATTTAATAGTATTCCCAAACAAACAGTGTTAGGTTAACACTCACTGTTTAAAACGTCTCTCACCTGAAAAGCACTACCAGTGTCAGTGGTACCCATACTTATTGCAGGGTGTTCAAAATCAGCAGTGTGCCTGGCCTGGCAAGCAGCTCATTCAGCCACGCAACTCTCTCACCTTGCTCTCACAGCACACTGCAGTAACTGTAAGAATAGTTTCCTTGTTTAGGTCTTGCCTTGCCATGAAGCACTTTCACCTGCCCTTCAGTTTTCAAAAGGCATGCTCCATTCCTTTGGCAAGTGTCCTGCTGGTTAGTTAGACCTTTCCTTATCTTCGTCCAACTTAGCAATATATGGCTGCATGAGCCAGCAAAGAAAAGATCGGCAGTGTCACATAGGATCAGGATTAACACAAAACCTTTAAGCAGCCCAGGGGAAGAAAGAACCTCCTGTCGGATTATCAACAAGTACTGAATTTCTAAAGATTCTGGCCCTGTGGACTCTTTCAGCCCAGCCAAAGGTGATGACATTAAAGCACTGATGGTGATCCACCAAGGACTGCATAACCATACTGTGGCTAGGTGTGAATGAGCACAGGAAGGGGACATGTGCGCCGTTCAACACTCCAGCATGTTTAGGGAAGCCCAGCTCCCTGAATCCATCTGTTATTTCCTGCACATTGCTTAATCTGACCTGTCCGTGCAACAGGACATGCTTTTTGCATACTTCAGTTATAACGGCCTCCACTGTTGATTTTTCCAAAGCCAAATTGATGTCCCACTAACAGATAGCAATCTGAGGTTGCAAGTTTCCACATGGTAAACTCCACCCATTTCTCCATCATAAAGGCAACATTCATCCCAATGTTTTTGTGGTGCAGGACAGTGGCGACCTGAGAACACAACTTCCGGGATGTGTGCTTCTGCATCTGAAATTTCTGGAGCCACTGCTGATCATCCCAGGTTTGTAACCCATTCCATCCCCGAGTTGGGGCTTATTGGATTGGCCCAAACTTGTTTCTCCACCGCATACAGTTGCTCCATGAATAGCTATTAACTTTATAGCCTATGTAGTCATTGTCTGAGTGCAGAGGCCTGACATTTTCCTTCACTTGTGAAAAGTAGCACAGTTTGGTTTGGAGGCTGTTAATGAAAAGATTCTACATTAGCTTCATTGACAGAAAATTATGTCAAGCTTTCAAACAATGGAAATATCTTAATTTTTTTATTTGCATCCCTAAAACCGCTTTTACTGTGTGCCAGTGTCAGAATATATTTGTATTTTGTGGTGAAATATTTCACTGGGCACAGAGAGAGAGCGAGAGCCACAGACACGTTAGCCTCCTTTATATAGTTGAAGTACTTACATCTAAAAAAAATGATTGAGGTTAATGAAAGGCTTCAGAACACATTCTAATTGTTGAGGAACTCTGAAGATAGAAGTTTTGTTCTTGTGGGCTGAAGCCTTATAATGATTCCATTAAAACCTATACAATGGACAACTTATCAGTTGGGACTAGAACTGTGATACTCTAACTGTAAAAGGACAACACTCAGCTGAATGAGCCAAAGAGCTTGCTAGAGATCTAATTGAGACAGCAATATGTCTCTCAGACATCAGGGTCTGGAGCTTCCCTGGTGTTCAGGGAGCTCTGCACACGTATCCCTTCTCACCTGCTCTGAATTCCCTTTAATTTCAAATGAAGATATCATCTAGAGTAATGGATACTGCTCCAAATAAATCACTGGGGGAGCATGTGTGTGTAATATACATAGGCATATACACATACCTCTCGTTGACATCAATGAAGACAGCACTGACCCTCAAACTATCTGCAACAGAATTCTTTAATAACTTTGCTTAACTCTTAATCTATTTTCTTCAAATGTAGCTAACATACTTAGGTGCTAGAACTACAGGTGCAGGAAATGTTCCAGCTTACCTCCCCGACTTGAAATGATTTCCATTATACACAAGATTTAGAGTTTGATTCAGTGGCTCTCCGCACCTGCACCCCTGCCAACATATGATTTTGTAAGGAGGTTTAAGCTTAATGAGGAAGTAACAAGCAATTTAGGAGCTAGGGGGAGATAAAGAAGGGTAGGTCTACACTGCAGGGTTTTTCCAGGATACTGAAGGTATCCCAGAAAAACTGCACCGCATCATGGGAACACGTTTGTTCTTCTGCTTTTTTTGGCAAAAATGTAAACGCACTCTTTCAGAAGCCCCGTCTTCCTCATCCCATGAGAAAGAAGGGATCTTCCAAAAAAGGGGAATTTTCCAAAATTTGGCCCAGCGTAGACGGGCCAAATTTTGGAAAACCCTCTTCTGGGAAAAAAAGAATCAGAAAAAGGTACTGAAAATGTGGAACGCATTTTGCATAGCTTTTTCCGAAAAGAAGCTGTAGTGTAAACCTAGCCTAAATGTTAGAAAAAACTCAATTTTGTATCAGGGTAATTGTTAAATGATTCATACTGTTTGACTTTTTTCTTTGTACTTTGTGGAAATGTTCTCCTTTGTCTTCTGAGTAAATACAAGTAATTTTTAGTTCATGCCAATGTGGCAAGCCAAAGATGTAAGGAAAGATAAAACAGGGTTTATAAAGGATCAGGGGCAGATGACCATTTTGCGGGGCCCAGGGCAGCACAATTTTGCGGGGCCCCCCTTTGCCACGGTGCATGCGCGGGTCTTTTTGAAGCGCGGGGCCCGGGGTGGCCGCCCTGCTCGCCCTGCCCTATATCCGCCCCTGTAAAGGATGTTGGTTGCTGATTCCAGAGACTGTTTGTTACAAACACCACTCTTTGTAACATCTATGCTTTCCCTACATCAGTGGTTTTCAACCTTTTTTCATTGGTGGACCCCTAAAAATTTTCAAATGGAGATGTGGACCCCTTTGGAAACCTTAGACCTCAAGGGGCTCACAGACCACAGGTTGAAAACCAATACTAGCCCAATACTACTTAACTAGTGGTATCTTTGAACGTCTTGGCTAATGGTTTACCCAAGATTCTTGCCACATAGCAATTAGTATACATCATCCAGAATGTGTCCCCACTTAAATGTTTGGGATACATGACCTTTGTATTTTGCCAGGTGTGATGGGGTGACTACCCCACACTCACCCTGCCGAGTTTAATGCAGGCCAGATGAGCCAATACATTAGATAGTCGATTAAAGAGGTTCAGCTGCTCAGTGATAGGTGGGGCCTATAAAACTCTGGAGCTAAAAGGCAAATGGGCTGCTGGAAAAAGAGCAACAAAAGTGATTAAAGGGCTAGAAAACATGACCTATGGGGAAGGCTGAAAGAACTGGGTTTTATTAGACTGGAAAAGAAGACTAAGAGGGGGCATAAAAGCTTTCAAGTAATTCAAAGGAGAAAGTAGAAAAAATATTCTCCTCAACTGTTGATGATAGAACAAGAAGCAATGGGCTTAAATTGCAGCAAGGGAGGTTTAGGTTGGACATTAGGAAAAGCTTCCTAATTGTGAGACTGGCTAAGCATTGGAATAAATTGCCTAGGAAGATTGTGGAACCTTTATCATTGGAGATTTTTTAGAGCAGGTTAGACAAACTCCTGTCAGGGATGGTCTAGATGGTACTTGCTCCTGCCATGAGTGCAGGGAACTGGACTTGATGACCTCTTGAGGTCCCTTCCAATTCTATAATTCCATGATATGTTATGTAGATTTATATACTTAATCCATGATTTTCCTGAGCACAGCCCACTATTTATGTCAAAGTTTCTTGCACTCTTTTAGCTCCCTGCACACAAACACTTCAGAGCTCTTTCCTTATGACTGGTGTAAACTCAAAAGTTTTGATTACAGAACTCCATTGGTTAAGAATGTGACAAATCACACCACTGATTAATATAGCTATGCCAGCACAAGACCCATTGTAGATGCACTTACACCATCAAAAACATCCTTTGCTGGTATGGTTTATTTTGTTTGGGGATCTGGTATGGGCTATATCAAGAAAAGAACTCTCGCTGGCATAAATTAGTCTCCTTTACAGGGGTTTGTTGGTATAGCTCTGCCAAAAAACCCTTTCTAGTTTAGACAAAGAAGATGGAAAAAAAAAAAAAAACCAGGCAGAAGTAATGAAAAAGTTTAATAGTCAAAGGGAGATCCTACTGTTCCCCTAAGGTAGAAGAAGGGAGTTGGACCCAGTGATAGGTGAAGTTGAAGGCCACGGATAGACACTGAATTGTATTTTGGGAGAGAATAAGGAGCAAGTGGAAGGACATGGAGTAAGGAATTTGGTCATGCTAGTGTATTCATGACTGAACTGATTTTCAAATCCAATAAAAGAAATAAATATTTAGCTGTGGTACTAGAAAACCTCCCTCTTGCCTTTTGTTTCTATTTGTTGGGAGCCAGAAAGCTTTTCAGCTCTTATCAATATTTTCCCACCTTCTTGTGCACAGGACAAGTGCCCTTGAAAGGACTATAGTTTTGAATTTGCTGATTGTCATGTAGACAAGGACATTTTCAAAATAAAAGCACAGAACCCATTTGTAAATCTTCTTGAATATATGAAAGTATAATCAGGCTGACTCAGACAGCTGAGCTATGGCATACCTCATTTGAATTCAGTCTTCCCCAGGCCTTGTCTGTAAGAAATATGCATACATTGTACTGTAAGTAGGAAACATGAATGATAACAATACTCATCTCTGGAGTTCTGAATTTATTTTAGCTTCAAATGTGTCTGAGCATTTACCTTTTTCATATTGTGGTTGTAATTCTAAGAATCCTTAATAAAGCATTTTCTTGTAGTCATACACTCAAGCCCTGAAGCACCTCAATCTTCCTTTGCCCCTGATTCCTCACTCCAGCTCTTTTCATGTTACTTTCTACAGCAAGACATATGTTCACTGATTTTTAGCACCTCAGCTACACTCCTTCAGCCTTATGCATGTGAGTAGTTTTTATATTACATTGAAGAGCCCTATTGATTTCCAGGAGGCTACTCACATGTGTAAGGTTTGCAAATCTTATCTTACAAAATGATTATGTGTTGAGCAATCTAAGTAAACAGTTGCAGCACTTTATTTATTACATATATATTGAACTGCCAGTTCTCTTTTGCATTTTCAGCATTGTTTTTCATAGTTTATATGAATTCATGTGTACAGTAACTACAAACAGCATCTCTGCATGCTCTGTTGTTCCTGGCTGGTATTCTACCATTATTCATTGGTCAGTTTCTTCCTCCTTGTCAAAAAATATACAGTTTGAAAATTCTGTATGAAACTTCTTGTTGTTGCAGGCACTGATTTCTCTTACCAACATTCGCTTCCAAATTCACGTCATTAGAATATTTTATCTTTTTTATAGCATATTTCATCAGAAAGGATCCAATAATCAATGGTTTATTAGACCATCAGTTTGCAATCTCACCCAGGGGGAGTTGTTTCACTGCCTCAGAGCAGCCTGTTTTCTTTCTCTCTGATTTTTGGCTCTTGTATGTTACCAGTCTGAAATCAAAGAAATAAAGTTGTGTTGCATTGCAACCTTCCACAAAGAGAAATTAGATAACCATAAATATTCTGTGTGTATGTTTTGAACATAACACAGAATAAGGAACAGACAATTGTTGCACTAAGCCTGGATAACCCTGGGTAATATGTCTCAGAGGGGTAGCCGAGTTAATCTGTAACTGTAAAAACAATGAGGGGTCTTCTTAAATCTTAAAGACTAACAGATTTATTAGGTTATAAGCTTTCTGATGAATTGGTTTTACCCATGAAAGCTCATGACTTAATAAATCTGCTAGTTTCTAAGATGCAACAAGATTCCTGAGCCATCAGTTTTCCTCTCGTTTTCCTCACTGCTCCAAAAGAGGGAATAAACTACAAGTGCACACCCAACACAGCATATGCTCCCTGATGTACTAGTCTCCACCCAGTGCCCATCCCACTCCTCTACATTATTATAGCTGATAATAAATGTTTCCTGGGTTTTTTTTAAACATTTTCCATTTCATGGCTGTTTCCATTTTGAAGCCTTCAAAATGGAATACATTATTATTTTTCACTAAAGTCTCCATTTACCGTAATTTGTATTGAAATTGTTTGAAAATTTTCCTTTGCTGAAAATCCAGCTGTCAGTTAACGAAGTGGGTCTCTGTTAACAATTCTGTTTAATAAACATTTCAGTTAAAAAGGGATCATGGATCCTAAAAAAGTGGAATACTTTAATGTCAAAAAAATTGAGAGCTTTCTATCTTGAGGAACATATTTTCATGCAATGTGCTTGGTTGAATTTTGTGGACTACACAAACTATTACCCAGGCCATAAGTAGGAGCTAGATGAACTTTAGTTAGTTCCTCCTTTAGGGTGGATGAGCTCATTGTAGATGAGGCTAGTTGGAGAGGTGTGCCATCTTTAACTATTCCTTCTGGTCCCTTCAGTCATGTCACGTTCACCTGCTCCCCCTTATACTACACTCACCTTTACTGCTGGCCACCAATGTTAATTTTTCCGGGATTTTATCCTTAAGGCCACCTCGATGTTGCATAAGAGTTCTGAGCGGGGAATTTTATCCATTGTGCCATGGTAAATCTGTAACCTTACCACAAGTTCTATGGATCTTTAACTGCTATACAAAGCTATTGAGGCTTTGGGTTGTATAGTGTGTTACAGTGTATAGTACTACCTGCAAAATATGTTGTCTTTTCTCTAATTGTCATCGATTGATGAAATATCAATTGTTGAAATTTTACCTGGCAAAATTGACTTGTAAAAATGAAATTAAAGAAAGAAAAGGAACTCTGTTGTGTTTGGTAAGGAAATCACAGCAGGGAGTGAGAAGAGAAAAATACATTTCTCTAAGCAGTAAGAAATGGGGATTGGGGCGGAAGAAATGTTGCCCTTGAAAAGTGCTCTGTAAATGATTTTGAAGACTGATGTTCAGAGTTAGGCAGAGCAGGGTTTTCCACAGCCCACTTCAGTGCCCTGACTCATAGCTGTTCTGGGGTAGCATATGCATGCTTTCTCTTGCAGTCTTGTTTTCATACACAAATTTCAAAAGGTCTTGGGTTTTCCCCAATGTGGAAGAGGAAAAATTTTGAAACCTCAAATTTTCTTGGGCTGGGAAAATCATTTCCTGTTCAGTTCAGCAAGAAACATGTTAAAGATGCTGATGATGCCAAAAAGCAAAATTTACTCCACTGCTATTTTGCTAAGCTCTGTCAGTTTTGCTCTCTAACAGGAAGGCATCACTGCTCATGTCCAATATAGCATATGCATGACAAAAGTTTTGACATGCTATTGTTATCTACGAGAACACTCACTCACTTATTTCTGGCAATTACTGTATGCCTAAGAACAACCTTTCCTAATTGCTAGCAATGACTAAGTAAAAAAAAAAAGCAAAACATGAGAGTGTTTACATTGTGTTGCCTCATAGAATGTGCTTAGTCATTCTTCTAGAAAATATCACCTATTATGGTTGGCTCTTTCTATTGGAATTAATTCTGTTAATAGCAACCAGAAAGAAATTCTGTTGTGTCTTTGCTTTACTCAGTGTGTAACCACTGAAGTAGAGGTCTGTTGATAAATGCGAGCCATACTTTGAACAGAGTTAACCTGGATTAGGTACTGTATCAATATGAAGAATTCTTGATAAAACTGAAGATTCTCAGAGGTACAGAGGCCCCTCTTGTAATGGACAGGGGGGTTACAGGATTTGGGATGACTCGGGAAGCAGTGAACACCTCGGCTGCGTCTAGACTGGCATGATTTTCCGGAAATACTTTTAACGGAAAAGGTTTTCCGTTAAAAGTATTTCTGCAAAAGAGCGTCTAGATTGGTCCTGGAGTTATCGTTAGAACGATGCGCTTTTGCGCAAAAGCGCGTCTAGATTGGCGGCGCGCTTTTGCGCAAAAGCAGAAGCCCAGAACCATTTTGAAGAGGGCAAAAGGGCACCAGCCCTTTCCGGGGGCGGGGCTGGAGCTGCTTCAGACACGTGCTTAAAGGGGTCTCGGACAGCCGCTTGTCTCCTGCGCGTTAGGACCTCTTGCAGGGACTGACAGCCATAGCAGGTTTGGTGGTTGCCCTCTGCCTTTTGGACACCACCCTTTTGGCCCCTAGTGCTTTTTCCTGGTTTTGGTTTCTTGTGCCTTGCTTTGTCTGCCATGGAGCCACGGGTGGCAATGTGCCTGCTCTGGCCCCTGTCGGCCATTTTCGAGTGCCTGCAGCTGGTGCTCCAGGCTGGTGCCCTCGTGTTCCAGGACCAGGAGGCGCAGATCGCCTTGGACTCCCTCACCAGGGAGGCCATGGATTCCCTGTGGCATCCCCACCCCACCGTGGAGAGGCCACTCTGGAGACTGGACACCAGTACAGACTGGTGGGAGCGGCTGGTCCTTGGGCAATGGGACAACCAGCAATGGCTCCGAATTTCCGCATGCAAAGCGGACGTTCCTGGAGCTGTGTGCCTGGCTCACCCGCGCTCCAGAGAGCCACCACCCGGCCGTGTGCACCCATCCCGTGAACAAGAGGGTCGCCATCGCGCTATGGAAGCTGGCCATCCCGGACAGCTACCGATCGGTGGCACAGCAATTCGGGGTCAGAAGATCCACCGTCGGTGTGATCGTCATGGAGGTAAGTCCCAGGGGGAGTGAGGTAGGGGGAGGGTGCTGCACTCCATGCCCAGGGGCAGCCAAGACTCCAGGCTGGGTCACCCAGGGGTTTGGGCCGTCCCTCCCTTGCACAGGCCTGCTGGTGGGGGGGGGCCGTGGGGTGAGGGGGCCCTGGTGTGTGCGTGTGTGTGTGTGCGTGCGTGAGGACAAAGGGAATCACGGGGGGGGGGCCCAAGGGAGCGCACACTCACCCCTGCCTTATGTGATGTGTTCCCTTATGTTTCTCTGCACCCTTCTGCAGGTCGTCCACGCCATCAATGATGTCCTGCTCCCGAGAGCGATCCGCCTGTGCGACGTGGATGCTACGCTGTCCGGCTTCGCTGCCCTCGGGTTCCCCAACTGCGGGGGAGCCCTGGATGCAACCCACATCCCCATCCGGGCCCCGGAGCATCGAGCAGCCCATTTCACGAACAGGAAGGGGTACTGCTCTATTGTTCTCCAGGCCCTCATGGACCACCGGGGCCGCTTCCTGGATGTCTACACGGGCTGGTCCGGCAGGGCACATGACGCCTGCATCCTCCGCAACTCCGGACTGTTTCGCAGGCTGGAGGCGGGCACCTACTTCCCCCGGCGGGAGTTGACTGTCGGGGATGTGCCTATGCCCATCTACGTCATCGGGGACGCGGCCTACCCCCTGCTGCCCTGGCTAATGCGGCCCTACACGGGGCGGCCGGACCAGAACTGGGCCCAGTTCAATGACCTCCTCAACCGGGCCCGAAATCAGGTGGAGTGCGCCTTCGGCCACTTAAAAGCCCGCTTCCGTTGTTTGCTCACCCGTCTCGAGATGGGTGAGCGGAATGCAACAGAGGTACTGGCCGCGTGCTGCGTGCTCCACAACATTGTGGAGCGGAGTGGGGAGGCCTTCCTCCCTGCATGGATGGCAGCCGAGGCACAGACATTTGAACAGCCCCACACAGCTGCCATCCACCAGGCACACCAGGATGGGGTGCGCATCCGAGAGGCCCTGACGGGCATGTTCGCACAAGCCCCATAGTAGGGTCGCCTCGGTCTCCCCATACAACTCCCTACCATCCCCTACCCTTCTCCCTCCCCTCCCCTTACCTCCCCCCAATTGTAAAGCGTCGGTTCCAAGCACATCGGCCGTCATTGTGAATGTTCGTCGGGTGCGTCGGACGTAGCTAGGGTTTTTCTTTTAGTTTAGGCTAGGGTTTAGGCCACCATCACCTGTCTGAGCTGTCCCGAAGAACAGGAAGAGGATTCGTGGTTCGTGCGGAAGGCTCGAGTCAGCGTACCCGATTCCAGTCGTCTTCGAGGGATCTCCTGGCTGTTCCTCTCCCGAGGCCCGGAAGGACCAAAGGATTGAGGTTGCCAGCTTCGCCGTCATCTTCCATCGAGGGATCTCCTGGCTGTTCCTTTCCCGAGGCCCGGAAGGACCAAAGGATTGAGGTTGCCAGCTTCACTGTCGTCTTCCATCGAGGGATCTCCTGGCTGTTCCTCTCCCGAGGCCCGGAAGGACCAAAGGATTGAGGTTGCCAGCAACACTACAATCGTTCCTGCGTCTAGACTATGTACATATTCTTTTGTGTGCGTTTTTTAACCTTTCTTGCTTGTTTGTTATCTATGTTAATATAGTTGTGGTTTAAATTTTACTTAAAAGTGTCAGTATTTATTTATGCGCCACAAACCAATGACCACTTAAAGGAACGACGTGATAGATACAGAATTTGGTGTCCGCATTTTGTAATCCTCTTCAAATTTAGTTGGCTAATTGGCATCTCAAATCATTTATTACAGTTACCTCGAGTAACACAATAACCAACACAGTTTTGTTTTCAACTGAAAACTTGTATGTTTTTATTTACAAGGGAGAGAGGGGAGGAGACCTTCGGAGGGGAGGGGGAGGGAAGGAGACCTTCAACTGGGAGGGGAGGGGCTACTCCTGGGAGGGGTGGCCCCTCAGGCGCACGGGGCGGACCTGGACATGGGGGGCAGGCCGATCGGGCAGGCTGCATGGGGAGGTGGGCAGGAGGGGCTATTGCAGGGGCAGGAGGGGTGGCGGGGGCATGGGGTAAGGCCATGCCATAATGGATGGCATGGGCTATGTGGGCAGTGAGGGTGGCGATTGAATCCGCTATGCGGACGGACTGGGCCTGGAAGGCGGCCCAGGCCTCCTGGCGCCACTGCAGGTCCCCCTCGACGCTGCCTAATCGCAGCCTCACGCGCCGACGGCCTCACTGGCGCCGAAGGAGCTGGTCCCAGTGGCAGAGCCTCTGCCTCCGTGGTTGGGCAGCTGGGGGTGCCGCTGCTGCTGGACTGGAGGGTCCCCGGCTTGTGCTTGGTCCCACTGCAGGGAAGAGAAGAAAGGATGGGTCAGTCAGGCATGCCGGCCACTGTCCCCACACCTCATGCCCTCCACCCCTGAGCCCAGGTGACACCACAGTAGTGTGGCTTGGGCCCACTCGGTTCCCCTGCCCCCGTGTTGTATGTTTGCAAAGAGGACCGCCCCTGGAGTAGGGTCCTCCTCCATGTATTGTAACCACCGGTCTGTGTCCTGGCCCCGTGGAGGGCGGGAGGGCGCTTGTGTTGCGTTAACCTGTGGAACTCCCTGCCGGTGGAGGCTGTGAGGCTTTGGGCTAATCACTGGTGTTTGACAGGGAGCGAGATGCATCCCCACACAGTGCCTGGGAGCACATCTGGCAGAGGTGGTCTGGGCTCTCAGATCCCCATCGCGTGGGATATCTCCTGGATGGAACCAGGAGAGTGACTGGGAGGTGTGTGTCCTATCCTTGCAGCAAAACTCAGGCGGCCCTAGGGGCGGCCCGAGCGCTTCCCCTCTCTTCTCCTCCCACTATCCTCACACACGTAGCCCAGGGACATGTGTGGCCGCAGTGGGGACTTCCCCGGGAGCCAGCCAAGGCACCGGGAGCAGGCGAGGGGCGAGGGGGGCCACGCTCACAGGGCTGTGATGCTGCAGTTTTCCCAGGAGCAGCTGGCTGTGCCTCACAGCCAGGCAGGGGGACAGTGTGCCGTTTTGCCTGCTACACCCTTGCGGAGGTGCGGGCTCTGGCCTGAGTCCCTGGGGCCCTGGTTGGTTCCAGCCGGCATCCACCCTTCCCCCCCGGTCCTGCCGGATGTGTGTGAGCAGCACGGTCCCAGGCGTGCCCTGGAGCTGCCTGCCATGGCCACGTGCCGCTCGGTCACCAGGCTGCACGTGGTTGCACGTGCTGCTTGCTGCCTAATGCTACACAGTGTGCAGCTCACGTGGCCTGAGTGACATGCTCTCCCCTCCTCTGGGTGCCTGGCTCCTCCCGCCCGCCCCTTGTGAGTGCAAAGTGCAACACTTACCGGTGGATCCTTCCCGGCCTCCGAGGATGCGGGAGACGTCCGGGGCTGCCGGAGGGGGCCTGCTGGGTGGCACTGCTGGCCTCATCCTCCGACGCACTGCTGCTGCTGTCTCCTCCCCGCGTGGTGGTCCTGGTGATCGGGGCGCTGCGCAGGTGTCCACGGTGACGTCCGGGGCTTCTGGAGCTGGCTGGCCCAGGATGCGGTGGAGCCGGTCATAGTGGGGGCAGGTGTCTGGTCCTGCTCACTGGCCCGCACATAGCCCAGGCGCAGCTCCTTCACCTTAGCCCAGACCTGTTCCCTGGATGTCCCTGCTGGGCTAGCGCCTGGGCCATGTGGCCAAAGATGTCGGCGTTGTGGCGGGTGTCATGGAGGCCCTCCTCCTCCTCCCACAGGTCCAGGAGGGTCTCCAGCTCCCCCGAGGTCCAGGAGGGGGCTCTCATTTTGCGGCCCCTGGGGGCCTCCTGCGCTGGGGGTGCGAGTGGCTGAGCGCCCGGAGCTGCCATGCTGGGCTGTGAGGTGGCTGCTGGGCACAGCAGGGGCAACGTGGCAGACCTCAGGCCAGAGGTCTGAGGCACGCTCCTGCCACGTGCGCTCAGCAGCCTGCGTGTGCTTTAAGAGCCCGGGTCACCAGGAACTCCGGGGCAGCTATGGGGTCTCCCAGCGCCCAAACGGCTTTTTTCCGTTTAGCCTGCTTTTGCGCAAAAGTCTTAGCTAGCTGTCTACACTGGCCCTTTTGCGCAACAGTTTTTCGCAAAAAGGACTTTTGCCCGAACGGGAGCGTCAAAGCTTTTCCGCAAGAAGCACTGATTTTGAACATGAGAACGTCAGTGCTTTTGCGGAAAATCAAGCGGTCAGTGTAGACAGCTGGCTAGTTTTTGCGGAAAAGCGGCTGATTTTCCAGAAAAACTGGCCAGTCTAGACACAGCCCTCCTGGATAGTGCAGAAAACAACTCTGCAAGAGCTTTTTGCTTTACCAGTTGTAGGCCTGATCAGAAAATGTTGTAACACAGAGCCTCTAATCCACCTCCACCCACATAACAGAGACTGCTCCAGCCACAAAGTGGACATGGAGTGATTCCATTGCCTCGCCACAAACAGGAAAGAGGAACAATTTTTTTTCCTTTCCCTCTGCAGTGCAACACCCCTTTCTGCTGAGCTACTTGAAAATCTTGCCCAGTGTGTATATTTAGTAAGTAGAAGTAGGGTTGCCAGATGGTTTAACTAAAAATACCGAACACCTCCTCCCCTTCCCCAAAAAGAAACACAGGGGAAAAAATTTTGTTGAGGAAAAAAAAGGGGGGGAGACCAAAGCTGTCGAGGCAAAAAAAAAAAAAAAAAAAAAGACCCTGAGAGGAGTTAGGCAACAAAACAAAACAAAACAAAAAAACCAGCATGGGCCCTTTAAGAAAAGCATTTGAAGCTTTTTGCTGGTGGCCATCTTGTTTTCCTGATCGAGCCAGAAGACAGCTTCCCTGTGGAACCAGGTAAGTTGGGGGGACTAGGGGGATTCCAGGGGGCTAGAGGGGAAGACTAGGGGCTGGGCCCAGTTGCTGAGTGTGTGCAGGGTTGCCAGGTGTCCAGTATTTTTGCCTCCTGGCAGGGGAAAAAAAACGCAGAAAATACCAGACATTTTAGGTGTCTGGTATTTTCTGAATTTTTTTACCAGAAAAGGAGGTAAAAATACCGGACACCTGGCAACCCTAAGTAGAAGCAGGACAGTAAACAGCTGAGTTCTTTGGTAAAATGTTTTGGAATATAACATAAAAAAATGTTAAAATGAGAAATCTTATGTGACAAAGTGGTTCCCCCTTTCTTTTCCCCAGCCAGCCTTTTCCCCAAGAAGAAATAGGGAAATGGGTGTTGGGGGAACCCAGGCCCACCCTCTACTCCAGGTTCCAGTCCAGGGCCCTGTAATCACAGCTGCTTATAAAAGTCTCCAACACCAGGTGTGAGACAGCTACAAAATCTCTGGGCTACTTCCCCACACCTTCCCCGGCACTTTCTTTATCTCAGGCTCTTCCTACTAGAATCCACTGGTGCTTGCTCCTTCTGGACTCTCTGTAGTGCTCCCTCTGTCCTCTCAACTCTTTGCGTGCTAACCAACTGCAGAGAATCTCCTTTTTAACCTGTCTCAACTGATTCTTTAATTGGCCCCTGGTGTTTCAACTAGCCTTGGCTCACCTGACTGCAAGCCCACTTAATGATTAATTCTGGAAAGTTCTCACTGGTTCGGGACTAGTGCCTGCCAGTTTACCCTGGGAACAGAGATTTTTTTAATATACCTCTTTCCCCTCACTTTCTAGTACCCTTCTGGTCTGACTCTGTCACAGTGTGTGTGTGTGTGTGTGTGTGTGTGTGAATTTGTCATGTGGTGAGGTGCAATCTAAACCAGTGTGGGATTGTGTCACCAGTATCTCTGTAACCTTGGGCTCCTTACAATGCTTTGCTTCTATAGCTCCTACTTGGGCCACTCACAACTAGCCAGTTAGCATACAGGTTTACATAACAGTATCTGTGTGTTACACAGTCCACTTCAGCCACTCTGATTTCAGCAGACTGGTTGCAGGCCCAGAGCCCCTCTCTGGCTTACACTAGCCTTGTTTACCATGTGCAGGATGACCCTAACGCTCCCAGAACTGACTTTTCCCAAGCCATCTGTTCCACAATGTCCAGCCCTCTCCTTAACCGTTCAGAGATGTAATATGGTTTGTTTGCACCTCTAAAGCAGTGGTGAGCAACCTGTTCTGTGTGTGGGGTGTGAGACATTTTATTTACCATTGGCCATGCACAGGGTTGCCACATTCCACTGGATTCCAGCCATGCAGGTTTTTTTCCTGCCAGTATTGCATAATATTTTAAGTACTCCTAGATGTAAGATTAGGGTCACAGTGATGATGTGTTCATAATTAAAATACGGTGAGTGGGCTAACTGCTGCTTTCCATTTGCCACATATGGAGGTGTAGAAGACCAAGATTAAAAAAAAATAGGAGTCTGAAGTTAGGCTTCTATGTCAGGAGGGATTCTTTTGCTGCCCATTTGGAAAGCTTTTTCTCTGCTTCAGTAATGCAAAGCAGCCAAACCCAGGGCTCAGAATCCAGCCCCTTGATTCTAAAATAATGTGAGCAGACTTAGATTTATATGAATTACTTTTTAGTTTCTGAAGAAAGTTTTTTTTTTCCTGTCCAGGAAGCTAATACATTCATGTAGGAAACAGAGATTCTCTTATTTCATATTCTTAAATAAAAGTATGCTAAACTTCCCTGGCAGTGTAATGTCTCCCCTCCAGGCAGGACTGGGGTTTCCCAAGTAACCTTGCAATTTCATTAATTAACCAAACAAAAACAAAGGAATTGGTCCAAGGAGGAGGGAAGCGCAGCTTCTGCTGGGTTGAACAGCCTTTTCTGCAGTAACTTATCCCACAGTTGCTTTGGGAACAGATGCAAAGAATGATTTATGTATTCCATTACTATAATCCAATTTGTTTCTATTACTTATCGTTATTCTGTGATACTGTGTACTAATAATCATGTTACTTCATTAAAAGAAAGGTTCAATTTATGCTGCTTGAAATTATGACAGATCTGAGAGAGAATGATTACAAATTTTACCATTTATTTTCTTCAGTGACGTGCTTGAGATATTTAGGGCAGCTCAAATTTTGTGCTCTGAGCATTTAAGTGGAAGGATTTGCTATAATAATCTTTTGGAATGAATAAGTCACATGGCAACCCCTATGCCACAGGGAAAAGTGTACAGGCTAATCTCTGGGAGCAACATATCCATGTATAAAAGAGACTCTTGCTGTTGTTGCATTGAGCTAAAGGAAATGAATGTTTAACAGTAAAGATGACATCCCTGTTTGAATACAGCATGCTGTCCAGGACATCAAGGCCTTGCCTGCTCCCAGCGGCTGCCTTAGTGAGGCCCCCTTAGAGTGGATGCTATGATTTTTTTTCCTCCTTCAGTGCAGGAGTCTTCTCTTTAGAGATTTGTGCACATGCACCCATGCGAACGCGCGCGTGCACACACACACACACACACACACACACACACACACACGACGTGCAGTGATATAATCAGCCCCTTATACTGGAAAGTCTGACCTCAGCTGTAATTTTTCAAACCTCCTCTGCAAGGCAAAGGGGTGCCATCAAATCTTCACCCCTCTCTCCTCCTAGCTACAGACAAACTTGAAGAGCTTCAGACATACCTATTTGTGTGTGGCAAGCATCAACAGAACTTTCCATCTGCTCTTTCCTTGCAGGAAGCAGGGGCACACAGAAATGCCATTCCCCATGTTGCAGTCACTTCTTTGGCTCCAGCCATATTTTCTGTTTTTAAAGGGAATGTCACAAGGCTCAAGTAAAGAGATGAGGCAGTGACAAATAGTTGACTTCCAAGAGCACTCTGACCAACATGTTCCATACAAATTTTGCAAATTTAAAGCTCTTCAAGGTGTAGAATCTGCTATCACATGTAGAATGGAAACAATCAGAGATGAGAGAGATGAGCAACAGTTCTGACTTCTAAGGACAGGGAACTTGACTACTGCAGCTTTTGCTCAGAATACATTTTAAGTTTAAAATATAGTTAAAATGATCTATGTTGCATCATTTTCAATAAAACCTGCAGATGTTACTGGTTGAGGAGGTCTTAACCTCATGCTACCTTAAGGTGGAAACCTTAAGTTTGCCTACCTATTTTCAGAACCTTTCCTGTTTGGGATACATAGAATAATGGAATGAATCAAAAGGGGGTATCTGAAGTGGATCTCCAGAAAGTAATAAGCTACATGAAGAATACACTAAAAGAGCTTGAGACTGACAAACTTCATAGTATATACTTTTGGAACATGTAATTTGAACGAGAGCCAAAATGAGCTCTGGGTAAAAACAAACGCTCGTAGTTATGCCAGTGAAACTTCTAACTTGTGTGCAACCTCTGATATAATTCTGGTCATACCTGATGCAAGCTTGCAATACCTGTGAGAACCATATTTGAGGTTCCGTGACAGCTGTAAACTTTATAAGGATAGCCAAAAGAGGCTTGTAACTAAGCATATGTGAAATAAACAGTTAACCAATAACTGGGTGTTTTGTTTTGCCAGAGCTAAAGTAGAAGCCAAAGTGTAAACAAATCAATAAATAATAACCACATAAATGATTATTATACCTATGTCTTCTGAAAGAAAGTTGGTCAAAGAACCAGAGCTATTAATGAAACAGCTTCATCATCTCACAAAATAAAATGAACTAAATACATCTCTACAGTAATTTTACTGAAATCTGCCTCTTGTAGATATTTAAATCATACTTTTGGGGCATAGAAAATTGAGTCTGGAATTGAATCTAGTAAGCCTTTCTTCCCATCTCCCCTCCAATTCCTCCTGAAAGCTTGGCATATAACATCAAGAGTATCAAATACACTCATTAATCTATTTAAATAACTTTCCCTTTCCCCACTCTCTGTTTTTTCTCTATTTGATTCCAAACATGTAAGATTTGGATAATGCAGGAATTATAGGGTGTTAGTTTCTGTGCTTTTAGTCAATAAGTAGTATTGGTGCTAAAAAGGTTTTGAAAACATGAATTGTTTGTTTTATCCAAGCTACCTGTAATTAAACTCTTGACAACTAGATCTGGATGAGGTGATTTTATTTAATAAATATAACTCTTCATTCTGTTTGGTTAGTCTTCCATAAATATTCTTTGATTTGTATCCATTTGCTGTTTGTTCAGAATTATTTGAATACTTTATTCAAATATATTTCAGCCAGAAAGCTGCTTGTGAGCTATTTGCTTCAGCTATGTCTTTGACTGTATATTATTTATGTTGTATGTTTGGACACCTAAATCAGTGTGGTATTGTTCCTGCACTGTGGGTGGATTATTGAAACTCTTGTGGAGATGAGGAAAGTCAAACAGCTTTCAAGATGTATTGTGAATTCTGGTGTCAACACACGTTCCTTCAATTTCTCACAACATTTTCAATTTCTATGAACATTTAAAAAAGCCATAGGTATCAAAGTTCATGGGAAAACAAATGGAAACTCACAAGGGTTTCCCAATTACTATTGAAGCAAATTCGGTTTCTATTCAAACAGATATGTGAACATATTGTAGATATTACCTAGATGCAATTATTTTTTAACTTGTTTACAGTGTTGTAGACATATTGGTCACCAAATATGAGAGAGACAAGGTGTGTGAGATAATTTATTGGACCATCTTCTGTTGGTGAGAGTTACAGGCTTTCAAACTACATAGAGCTTTTTCTCAGGTTCCCAAGCTTGTACCTTCTACTAATAGAAATTAGTCCAGGAAAAGATATTACCTCACCTACCACGTCCCACCTAGCGATTTTTAGCACGTTAGCAATGTGGCTTGATATTTACCCAAATTTGGTATGGCTAGCATAGCTTTGGTTCTTGGATTTCATCAGTATTCTGTACCTAAGTCTAGTTATTTTCTTTATCTAAACACAATTAGTCATGTTTTTTCTTTAATGTAGTACAGAATGTTTTTTGTTTCAGTCTATTATGGGATTGAAAAGGGAATATGAAGCAGGACAATATGCATTCTAAATAGCAGATTTTTTTTACATGCAATGGGGATGCCATAGCAGTCCTAGGACATTTGAGACACAAGGTAAACAAGCTAATATCGTTTATTGGACCAACTTCTTGTTGAAAGAGACAAACTTTTGAGCTTACACAAAGCTTTTCTTTGGGTTTCAACATGACTGTTTCATAGGCTATGTCTAGACTATAGGGTTTTTTCCAAAAAAGTGGCCTTTTTTCGGAAAAACTTCACCTGCGTCTAGATTGCCGCCGTGTTCTTTTGAAATTAAATCAAAAGAACGCGGCAGTTTTTTCAACAGCGGTAAACCTCATTTTATGAGGAAGAACGCCTTTTTTCAAAAGAGCTCTTTCAAAAAAAGGCGTTCTTGACCATAAACAGGGCTTTTCGAAAGAGAACATCCAGATTGCCTGGGTGCTCTCTTTCGAAAAAGCGGATCACTTTTTAGAAAAAAGTTGTGGCTGTCTAGATGATCTCTTTAGAAAGAAGCGTGAAGTCTAGACATACCCATAGTGTACAGAACAACAGATCCACAATAGAAAGACAGCTTGTCATTTTAGGACCCATCCAATACCCACTTCAGTGGGAGTCTTCCCAGAGACTTCAAAGGACATTGGATTGGGCCTCTTAGGGACAACTTTCTTATGACTATAAGAGTTTGATCCTGCATGCAGCTGTCCAAAGGACTTTAAAGTGAGTTTAGGACAGCAGGATTTAGGGTTACATTATATGTAAAGTCTCTTTGATGGATTATTTGCAAGTCTTGCTATCTTTGGGTATATAGTTTTTAACATCCCTTGGCAAACTCTGTTATTTAAAAATGAAGTAATATTTTTGACAGTCTAGCCTTGAAATTATTGCTTTCTGGATAAAAGGCATGCAGTTCTTCTGATTCACCCAGGCTGTATCAAAAGAGGATTTAAAAGCCCAATACTTTAAAAGTCAAGATCAGGAAGGCCATATGTAATTACATCTTGATTTTAGTGAAAAGGGACATGTTTTATATAAGAATAAATAATACAGCTGGCTTAGTCAGTTTCATTTCTCTGCAGCATGCTTTTTACTGAGTGAAAATAAAAATGCACATAAATAGAAGAAACATTTTAAAGCATTTTTTATGGTTTATCTTGGTTCAAATGCAACATCACATGCTGATTGGTGGAATATTCTTCATAAAACATTTAAAACACTAATTATGATTTCGTTAATGTGACTAAGCTTAAGATACGTGGTCCCCCTCAGACTACAACCAAAGTTCTAATTGCTATTTTGGAGCACTTTTAGAAACCCATGCTTCTGATTAATAGTTGTTGTGATGGTGGGGTCATTTGTGTAGTTTAAATAAATCCCCATCCACACTGTTCAGGGAAACCATATGGTGGACAGAGCACTTGTAACAAAGTGAAAAATGCTTGGCCTTTAAGGAGGGCTCAGCTCCTCAAAGAGGCTGATTTCACTAGGTTCTTGGCACTTTCTAGGAGTTGCTTCACACTCTTCAGGATTAAGTGAATGCCCATTACTACGGAAATTTAATTTAAAAGGTCTGGCATGCTAAGGAGTTTTACAATGCACATTCAGTTTTGATGGGGGGAGGGGGAGGACCAGGAGGCATGGTGTGTTGCTTGCTGTATATTATGATACTATTGCTATGGTCTTCTAGAGAATTAGATTAATGATATGTGGCTCAGGAGAAAAGTGAAAATGAGATTGCTGGTAGGATCAGTGTGTTGGTTGAAATTACAAAACCACATCAGCATAACACAATCTGGCAGCCTCTTCATTGGTTACTTGCAGGAAAGGAATTAGAAGCCTTGTCCTAAAGGTGCATGAATCATCGGTGGCTGAAGGCACTATATAGAGAGAATGCCTTCAGGCATCTGTGTGGACAGAGAGAAGCATGCTTGCCAGAACCCTCCGCAACATCTTTTTACTTGTATCTTGTGCTATTCCCAGTGCAAAACTCAGGGTGTGTCTACACTGCAGATTTTTGGGGGAAAAATGGCCCTTTTCCCGAAAACTTCATTTACATCCACACTGCAATCGCGTTTTTTTGAAGAAAAAGTTTGAAAGAACGGAGGCGTTTTTCCGACATTGGTAAACCTCTTTCTACCAGGAAGAAGCTTTTTCTCCGAAAGAGCTCTTTCGGAAAAAGGCACGTGTGGACGGGAAAGAGGGAGTTCTTTTGAAAGAAGAGGAAAGAGGGAAAAGCACAGGTGCCCTGGCGGCCACTCCATCCATAGTAATCACAGCTTAAATGCGAGATAGCATCCATTCAGTGTGAACACTGTCTTTCAAAAAAGCAGATCGCTTTTTCGATGTGCTTTTGCTGTGTGGACGCTCTCTTTTGGAAAAAAGTTTTTTTCGGAAGATCTCTTCTGGAAAAGCTTCTTCCAAAAGAAGCCCACAGTCTAGACATAGCCTCACAGCGCTGTCTGTTGTGTGACAGGATGGGACATGATGCCACCCAGATGTGTCCCCTCTGGTTTTCTGATGTCAGCACCCTCAATGAAACATCCAGGTCAGCCAACAGTTAGGCCCTTTCATGCTATCTGACAAAACCGTGTAAGAAATGGAGTTAGCTGCATCTAGGTTTAAACACAATTTCTGGTCTAGTGTGTACAGCTTTCAGACCTGGCTGTAGCACTAAAACGAAAGGCTTCTGTCACCATGGCTGTTAGGGCTGCCAACCCTTCCAGACCAGATGGACCAGATGCCATTTTTTCCAAACGGCATCTGGTCTGGAGAGCTGGCAACCCTAAATGCTGCTTCTCTTCTTTCTTTCCATAAGGTCAGAATGATCAGCATGTCACTACAGCAGGGCTACCACTCTAGCCACATCAGCAGCTTTTGTATCTTGAACCTACTGAAGCTTCCAAACTGAGTGCTATTACTGTACAGCATGTGCTGCAATACCCAGGCAGTGGTGGTGGGCTATGGATGATGCTTTAGCCTTCAGTATGCATTCAATAAGATTCATCAATGTAAGCCAACCCCCTAACATTATTTTATTATGGTATTGCAGAAGAATTTCCTTTGATTTTTAAAAATAGTTGAAAAGACCAAAATAGAAGAAAAGACCAGTGTTTCTAGCCTATGTTCCAACATCGATATGGCAGACCTAAATTACTCCTTTATAAATCAGTCTTTTGCCTTTATCCAGACAATTTTTAATTGCTTTTGATTTACCAGACACTATAATGGCTCTGAAGTAACCATTATGGTCTATCATCCGAAGACATTTTTTAGCCAATTTGAAAGCCACATGTTATTTACCTAATAGACCATACTGGGTCCTGTGGAGCTATTACACTATATTTAGATAATCTTAGAACACATGGATTATTTAATGAATGGGACATATAATGCTTTTTGTAGCAACAGTCTTTCCTGAAAAATCCATACTTGCCACTTTATTAATACAAAAATGTATTTCTTGAAGATTAGAATGGCTTTTTCAGTGCTATTAAAATCTAACATGTAAAAAGAAATTTGAAGCATGGTTAATGCACTACCTAGGAACAGGGGAAGTTAAACAGGTCTGTCCTAAACAAAAGAACTTTACCTCGATTTACACATAAGTAATAAACAGAGTCCTTGAGACAGCAAGAAGGAGATAAGGCAAATCTGCATTTCACCATACATGGAGAAAGAAAGAACATGGGGCTGCTTCATATCCAGTCTCCATGTCATCTTCTTTATGGTTTGAATAAACTCTTTTTTGAGGCAGAATCCTCAGACGACTCCACTTCAAAGCATGGCTGGACTAAAAAAAAATGAGGGGCCAAAACATGCGGGTACCTCTTCCTCACTCCGTTTCACCTAAGAAGACAAAAGAATCAGCCCTTTAACTGTCAGGAGGGCATCTTGGCCTGAGAGTTTGGTCAGCAATGTTTCTGGGAACATATGGTGAGGATTTTACCTTGAGCCAAGTCTAGCTTGTGAAGTTTTAGTTACTAAAAAAAGCTTTTTATCTTTATTTTTGTTATAACCATTTCTGACTAGACTACCTTATACTCATATTCACTTAGGGTGCATCTTCACAGCAGGGCTTAACTCCAGATAAGCTACGCAAATTGAGCTACATCAACTCTGTAGCTTATTTTGAAATAGCTTATTTCAAAATTGGGAGCATCTACACAGCTCTTATTTCAAAATAGAGCACTCTTCCTCCAACTTCCCGTACTCCTCATGCAATGAAGGTTACAGGAATCAAAGTAAGAAGTCCTCCAGTTTGACAGTATTTCGACATTATTTCGAAATAACTGCCCGCTGTGTAGACGCAGACTAAGTTATTTCGAAATAACGCTAATTATTTTGAAGTAATGTTGCTGTGTAGACATACCCTTTAAATGTATCTCTTTATAGTTAAAGTAACTTGTTTTATTTTTAAAACAAAACTAATCCAGTGTTGTATTTAAATTGTACTCTTTGGGTAACTCCAGTCAAAGTAACCAACGGTTGCATATTGATCTCTTATAGTGGTAGTGGTCCTCCACTGTTTGAACTGTCCACAAGCGCAGTGCACAATGCAAAACACACTTTCTGGGGAAAATTCAGAACTGGTGGTGTATTGGGGTCACCTTTCAGATAGTAATCAAGGCTGCTGGAAACCAGCGTGTGGCTGGTGTGTTACTGACAGGCTACTGGTGTCAGAGTTGCAGGACCAGGGCTTTAGCCCTACCCAACACTTAGGCTATGTCTACACTATGAGTTTTTGCTGGCAGAAGCAATGCAAATGAAGTGCTGATTAGCATATTGTCATGCTTCATTTGCATAATCTCCTCCAATGCCAAGGATCTTGCGCAAAACGGGTTTTTTGTGCAAAATGGACACATCCACACTGCCTGTTTTTGCGCAAAAGGCATTGCAGGAGATTATGCAAATGAAGCAAGACAATATGCTAATCAGCGCTTCATTTGCATTGCCTCTTCCGGCAAAAATACTCATACGCTACGTCTAGACTGGCGCGCTTTTGCGCCAGAGCTATGCAAATGAGGCTCAGCGTTGGAATATCGCGAGCCTCATTTGCATAGCTAATGAACGCCATTTTCGCGGAAGAGGCTCTTGCGCAAGGCGGGGCTGTCTACACTGCCCCTTCTTGTGCAAGAAAAACCCTTTGCGCAAAGCCGTTATGCCGATTATTTTCAGGCATAACGGCTTTGTGCAAAGGGTTTTTCTTGCGCAAGAAGGGCAGTGTAGACAGCCCGTCATGCGCAAGAGCCTCTTCCGCAAAAATGGCGGTTCATTAGCTATGCAAATGAGGCTCGGCAATATTCCAATGCTGAGCCTCATTTGCATAGCTCTGGTGCAAAAGCGCGCCAGTCTAGACGTAGCCATAGTGTAGACAAAGCCTTGGGATATGACCTGCATGTTGGCAGGCTATTTGTGAATGGCCCAGGTTGGGAGCCATTCTCTCTCTCTGTATGTATATATAGATGGATATGTGTGTGTGTATAGATGGATACAGATGCATGCATATACACTCTATAGATATATATTATACACACATGTAAAATACTGTTGAATGCTGTAGTTGTTTTGCATATACAATAGCTACTTTCCAAATACTGAATATTTCTATTCTTAGATTACCATAGCACTGAGTCACTCCAACCCTGATTGTCAAAAGTAATTAGGTGCTAAACTCCCTTTGCATTTAGTGTATCTAATTCAATAATAGCTTTGTGTATCTGGGCCTGACTCTTTAAATATCTCCTGGTAATCTGTTCAACTGGTCGTGTGCATATGTTTGTCTCTTATTTTGTGATACTATATAGGGCTTTATTTTTTTAAAAATACACGATTCTTAAAAAAATCAAATATAGTTGAGAAACAATCAAGTCAGTTTCTTAAAATGAAAAATATATTATAGATCGGGATTAAATTCTCTTCTTAATTACCCCGCTGTGATCCTACATTATTCACACAGGCATCAGAGAGAAATAGTGGTTCCTTTGTGTTTTAGGCTTGAGCCCCAAAAGATTATTTTCAGTGGATAAGAATAAAAAAGCTGGGTGTAGGAGATGTACAATGGGATCATTGTCAGCCCTTTACCTGCAAAGCTCTACTGGGGGCCATTGTGATACTGGTTTTCTTTTTGCTAGAGTGGATCCTGTTTCTTGCTGAGATATAGTGAGCGTTAGACATCAGTACAACTACCCAAGAGCTAGCAGTGTCTCAGCTTTCTCGTCTGCCTTCCTGTACTCTGTGTGGTATAGGGCATGACAAAGTGAAAAGCTTTGGAAAAACCAGATTCATTCAGTGTAATTGAACTAAATGGATAATAGGACACTTATTAGAGCATTAAACAGAAGAATACTCTTTGCAGGCTTTTGCAAAGACTACACTTCTTTGTCACTTTATAATAGACTCTCACTTAGGAACCTATTCTCTTCTCCATGCATTGGGATTTTAGATGTCTAACTCCCATTAATGTTAATGAGAGCTATGCATATAAACTCTTGAGCATAACAAAAACATCAGAAAAAATAGGCCTTTTAGTTCCTAGCAAAAATGAATTGCAAAGGCAAAAATAGCTCAGGGTCTATACTTGTTTGTTTCTGCTGTGGGAATATCTTAGTTGAACAAACCTGCAGCATAACTCTTAATCTAAACCTAATCATTTAGGGCCAAATTCTGCAACCCTTATTTGTATAGAATAGTAATTAATTCCTCAAACCAACTCAATTAAATTATTCCAACTATTTGCAGAGAAAGGTACTAGTCATTAAAAATAAGACTAGCAGAATCTGGCCCTTATGTACTTTCAGGCACATTGGACCAAATTCTTACAGGTTTTTCTCATTTAGGGGTAGCACTTTACTCCAGAAATAGTCCCAGTGACTTTGGTTGATCTTTCTTTGACATTTGGTACTATACAACACTGCTTAATTTAAGGCAAGGCTGAACCCTGGAGCTTGTAGGCTTCTCAATTTATAGCCTCATCACCCTTTGCCATGTCAGTTATGAAAGTAAAAAAATTGATTGAGCCTTGGCACCTCATTCATTACAAATTAAGCACTGCATGTACAACATAAATAAATCAAAATTAGGCCCCCATTTGCTTTTAAATTTATTTAATATTATTATACTTGGAAAAATTAGATTGTGTTAGTACTTTAAACTTTACGATTCACTTTTGCACAGTAGATGCAATAATATTCTGGGCCTGCCGTTATACCAGGCCATATTCTCTTGTTACAACAGTGAAGTTCCATTGAAGCCTTTGGGGGAGTTCCATTAGGCTAATGAAGAATAGTTTTGACTATTAAGTAATTAATGCTCAGAACATCTGCATGAACAGGATTAATACATGGAGATTGGTGCTCATTAGCAGTTTATTCCTGGTGACTCATATGAGTTCACCTGGATGTTATATTGAGGAATATATAGAAAATTACCTTGACAAAATATTCCAGTAAAATGATGATAACTTCTCAGGGTATCCGTTATTGTTTTCTTCGCTTTACAGATGGAGAAGCTGAGGCTGAAATGCAATGTTACTTTGTGTATAGCTCCAGAGAGTCAGAGCCAGAATTAGAGTCCTGCTATCTGTGCTTTTCTTACCCACATGTTTCTCACAGCTCTATCAAAGAATGACAGTTTCATTGTGAAGCTTACTGGCAATTAAAATGAAAGTATCTGAGTGAAAAACCAGAACAGAGGAGAAAGTACAGATAATACATTTCTGGGTTCTCCCTTTATTTTTTTTTATTAGTGACCGGAATCACAGAGAGTTTCCCTGAGCATACAATGTAGTCTTACAGTTTGTATTTTGTCTTCTCTTTCAACAGCCCTATTAGTTGAGGAATGAGTTCTATTTGCAATATTTTCTTATTAAATTGGTCTAGATCAGGAACATCTCAAATATGTAAAAAGAATTTTTTTCCCTTTAGTGTCAGGAAGCATGCACTTGTTTATGGTCTCAGTGTAAATCTTGCAGACAGCCGTGGGTTGACTTAAAATTATTTTTCTGCTTTTTTTATTTCAATAATGAGTTAGTGTTTTTATCCATTATTTATATCTGTCCTAAGTAAGACCTGTCATGTCTTGATAAAACTTATCGCTTAGTGAAGATGGCTAAAAATTGCACTTGGTGGGCCTGGTTCTTTCATTCACACTGGGGTAAATCAGAAAATAAACTTATTTTGTTTGTATTGGAATCACACCAACATAACATTGGTGTAAAAGAAGAATCAGACGCATCACATTTGGAGATAGTTTGGGTTAGTTCTTAATAAAGGAGAATGCTTAACGAGGGCTTCATAGTGTAAATAAATATTATATTCCAGTAAGACTGGTATAGTGTGTATTTTGATTAACCCAGTATCTGTATGGAGCTGAATAACCCCCTCTCCTGTTTATCCAGGAACATTTCATATGGCTTCCACTAGATGGCTACATAGAAACCAGTTTTGTTGCATAGCAGAAGCACCCAGTATTGACACATAAATGCTTGCTGTCTTCACAGAACTGCTTCTGCCACCTGTTCATCTCTACTGATTAAGACAATCTCAGATAACCTGAAGTACATAATGAGCTACAATGGAATACATTAGTCTCTTTTTATTACTTAGAGCAAAGCACTGCTGTCTTGTTGCTGTACAAGTGAGACAGATGAGATTTCAGTCATCAGAGTTCGCTCCTTAATAATTAGCCACACAGTCAAATTTGTTGAGACAAAGGTGGGACCAAAATATAGCACCCTTAAAATAATGTTACTATAATATTTTAGTTTAACACCCTCCTTCCCCAAGAGCTGGGTATTTGCAGTTAAAGTGCTGAGCATTTTGTTTTACAGTTCAATGTGGCAAACGTGATGTCTTTAAGCTTCCAAGCCTAAAAACCACACTCGGGTATTTCTGGAAGAGGCCATTTCCTCAACACATGTGATGGCTCAGACTGACTGATGCATGTCACCCTATTTTAATTTGCCACTAATGAATGCGATAAAATCAACACTCACCAGACAGCACATTTCTACCTAGAGACCAAAGGAGCACCCTGACTGGAGTGCAGAACAATCCTTTATTTAGTTAACAAATAGTGTAAGTGTAGAACCATGGCCCTAGGTTTTGTAGGCCCCACATGATGGTTTTAACAGTTATGAGCAGGGAGTCAGGACACTTGTAATTCCTGCTTCAGCTAGAAAGGGATCAGAGCCAGTGCTATTATACAGCGCTTGTTACCAGTAGACCTCAAAGTGCTTTACAAAGGAGGTCTCATTTTACAGATGGGGAAACCATGGCATAGAGCTGTCATGACTTGCCTAAGAACACCCAGCAGAGTTAAGAATAGACTGCAGGCCTCCTGAGCCCCAGTGCCAGATCCCCTAGGTCACACTGCCTCCCCAGAGTAGATCCTTGATGCAGGTAGGAGTTTCACTCCTCATTTATGGCTTGATCCTGTTTCCATTGATGTCTATGGCAAAACTCCCATAGACGCCTTTGGTGCAGGATCAGGACTTTGGGCTCCAATTCAGCTGAGTACTTAAGCACTGAAATCAAAGGGACAACTCACATGCTAAAGTACCTTGTTGAATTCAAGCCTCGAACTAATAAAAACAGGGAGGGAATTTATAAAAAAACTGCACGAACATAAAGCTACATTGCTGATCTCCATTCCTAAATAAAACAAACACTAAAAATACAGCAAATCCCAATGTAAAGTTTAATCACTGTTTTTCTTTTTCTCTTGCGCTATACATAACATTTCAGTCAATGCAGTCCCGTACAAGTAAATCTAAATTCACATATCAGTCTTAATTCTGAACTCATAAACATTGTTTCTCGTGTTGTATTTTCCAAGGTATAGTTTTTAGTCAGGATACCATCTTGCTAAGTACTTTTGCTGCAAATTAATGCAGTAATTTGTGTGGGAACAGACATGGATCCACAAAATGAGTGCAAGTTAGATTTTTCTATTTAATCTGAGAATACATTTATGAAGGACCATCAACTGTTTTTCTTGTGGTACAGTTATGTTGTATGGGGAATATGCATACAATAGGACAATGGGTTTTTTATATCTCTTTTACATAGTACAATTCTGTATTTTGATGCATAGGTTTGCTTTTATACAAATAGAAGCCACAGGGCAAGAATGTACACATTTTTAGGAGTGGGTTAAACATGTTCTAGATATTTTTAAACAACAAGAAGTCCTATGGCACTTTATAGATTAACAGATTTATTGGAACATAAGCTTTCGTGGGCAAAGACCCACTTCATCAGATGCAATTGATGAAGTGGGTCTTTGCCCACGAAAGCTTATGCTCCAATACATCTGTTAGTCTATAAGGTGCCACAGGACTTCTCGTTGTTTATGCAGATTCAGACTAACATGGCTACCCATCTGATAGATATTTTTAGTTTATATATTCACAGAAAAGTGACAAGGAGTCCTGTGGCACCATGTAGACTAACAGATGTATTGGAGCATAAGCTTTCGTGGGCAAAGACGTTGTCAGATGCATGTCAGATGCAGATACATCTGTTAGTCTATAAGGTGCCACAGGACTCCTTGTCGCTTTTGCAGATCCAGACTAACACCGCTACCCCTCTGATCACTGAAAAGTGGTGATGAGCGTGAAGGCTGCTTATATGAAGTTTGATTTCTTCTTATTACTTAACAGCTATAACTCTGTTAGCGCTTTTTTTTTCTGTTGGAATATATGACTCTGGGAGTCCATTATGCAATAGGGAGCTAATTATATCATTTATATATGTTAAACTTTTGTTTTGTTTTGTTTCATGTGGATAGATGTGAACTCCTGATCTGGATCCAGACTTCATGGGCTGAATCCTCAGCTGTTGTACAGCACCATGTGACACTAGACCTATTATATTTATTATTAGTAGTATTCTTATTATTTTGTACTGTGATAGGAGCCCCATCATACACTGGCCCTCATTGTGCTGGGCATACCATAAAGAGAGTCTTCCAATGAAGTGCTTTTTTACTGACCCAAGGGTCATTCCAGTATAGGGTGACCATATTTCCCTTTGCTGAATACAGGACAGTTGGTAAAATTATTCATATTCAAGTAAGTTCAATGGCAATCAATCAGAAGCATGCAGTACAAACATTCAAATGAACATCAAGTCAATTAAGCCACCATCACAAAGAAATATTGCATAGATGGATTCTTTTTATTTACCTTCTTATCTGTAAGGCTTGGGGGTTCACACAGGGAAGGGTGACACATACACCCCCGAACCTCTTCCCCCACTTCTTCATGGGTTGCGGTCTCACACACAGAGCAGCTAGTTCTCTGGGCAGTGCTGGGAGAAGTGCATGCGACATGAGGGGAGAAGGGAGTAAGGCGGGACAAAGCAAGGAGAGGACAGTGAGAGGGGAAGCATATAAAGAGCCAATTGGTGGCAGTAGAGGTGAACTGTCTACGTGATGCAAGCTGCCACCTGGCACCTACCCACACTCACCTGCTGCGGCAGCTTGCAGCACGCAGCCAGTGCCAGCCAGAAATGGGACAGGAGGCGGGGCTCTGCCGGCTGAGAGCCAACACGCACTGGGGGGGTGGGCTGATGGACAAGTACAGGGAGTGGCACAGCCCTGGGGACTGCATCTTCACCTCACCACCAGTCTTGCATACCCATCCCCCTCGTTGGCCACTAGACACCCCACTTACTGCTGGGACCAGCCAGTGCAAGTCGCACCATTACTGATGGGGTGTGTGTGAAAGAAAATATGGTACAATTTGCCTGTTTTTGGTTTTTTGGTTTTTTAAGAAACAATCAGAATACCTGCAGGAGGGTTTAAATACAGGATTGTCCATTTAGAAACAGGGTGTGTGGTTATCCTACCTCAGTACAAAAGGAATCCTATGGAGTTGTACAGTCTCTTATGCTACCTTCCCACCCACCAACTTCCCTTGCTGCATAGCCAGCATGGCTGGAAGTCAAGGAGCATGATGTGGACTTTGCTGTGCCATGCTCTTCTCCAAAGGCAGCATCCGCTCCTGGGGTCTTTTGCAATCTGGGTGAATTAAAGAAGCCCTCAGGTTACCAGACTGTGCCAGGTTCCCTTACATTGGGTAGCCCCAGGACTGATGGAGTGCAAAGGGGAGTTTTGTGTCCTCTTCATAGCTGTTTCTTCCCTCCCAAACTATCCTTTATACAGTTCTGCCTAACCCAAGCAGCTATCCCCTCCCCAGTCCAAACATTCCCAAACTTGGGAGGTTGGAGACTTGGATCTGAACTTAAGCAAACTCCACAGTGTTCAGATTCCTTGCCTAGTTCACTACCTCACAAGAAAGATTTCATATTCAACTTTAGGGCTGGGTGTTGGGTTTTGATTCAGGCCCATCTCTTGTGTGTATTTACACTGAATACAACAGTAAGTGGTATAAAAAGGTCTGCAAAATAATATAATCTTTCTTAGGAGGCCATGTAGAAGAGTGAGCAGAGAGAGGATTAAGACCCAGCAGCCCAGAATTCTATTGCCAGCTCTGTCACTAGCCTACAGGGTGAGCTTGGGTAAGTTGTGTCACTGTGTTGTGCCTCAGTTTCCCCAGGTGTATAGTGGGAATATTATTTCACTTTTGCAAAGTACTTTGGAATTTGGTGGTGATGTAAAAGCTAAGTTTGATTACTGAGTGTAGAAGATATTGCTGCTAACCTCAAATCATTGAGCTCACCTCCTTCATCTCTGGTGTGGTAAATTTTCTTATTCTGGCACCTCCCTGGCTTAATTGCAACTAAAAATATATAAATTGCTGGTTTCTCACCTCTGTCTCAAAAGGAAGCTAAGGCACAATGATTACAACTACAAATTCTAGGTCAATGCTACCAAGTAAAGACAAGGCTGAAAACTTAAATGCTTTTTGTCAATTAGGCTGACAGACAGTAAGTAACTTAAAAACTCTTGTCTACATTAACAGTGGTGTGGAAGAGTATCTTCCTCTCTATTAGCAAGTTGCAAGCATACTGCAAACAGAGCTGAGGAGAATGCCACACCATTGGAGGAATATTCTTAGGTTAGTGTGGATTGAAGAGGGAGCACAGCAAGATGCTTTGCTGAAGCTTGTGGAAGGGAGCCAAGAGAAGCACCTGTTCTAATTCTTGTTAATTGCCTCATAGCAGGAACAGTCTCCACACAGGCTGCTCAAGAAAAACCATCCTGAAAAGTAAGTTGCATTGGAAAAAAATCAACAGCAATTAAGAGCTGGTCACCCAGACATGAAATTTGTATTAACTCACAAACAGCAGTCACGGTTAGATCACCACAGTCTCTCTACACTTCACATATATTCAGGCGCTATAGACAGGCTAGTCAAAGCTTGTTGCTGTGATAGTGTTTTTCTACTGCCTATAGATTTTTTTCCTCAGGGCGGCTGTGAGGAAAACAGGAATGCAATCAGTTGTGGCACAAAATATAGTGGGGGAATACTGTCAGGGAGACCAGCTTTCTTGTCACTCAGTGCCGTACAGTGAGTAGGATCCCAATTTGCATTTAGTCACAAAAAAGCCACAGCGATAAGATAATGAAACTCCCAAAAGCCAGAAAATTCAGAGCTGAAGATGAAATTCCACCACCCATTGTGCCTCTATTACAGCAGATAGGGCCAAATCCTCAGCCGGTGTAAATATCCATAGCTGCATTGCTTTAAGTGCAGCTACACTGATAGACAGTGTGTAGATATTTTTTCAATAAATGCCTGCTGTTTAGAGAACCCCATCCAAATGCTTGCAGATTGTAGCTAGTTCCAATTAAAACAGCTTTCTCTTCTATTGCCTTAGTGCTTTTCACAGGTTTAGTGTATATCTCTAATGGTATCTTACTGTGTTGTTATGATGACTTAGAACAGGCTAGAGTAAATCTCAGAGGGGTAGCTGTGTTCGTCTTTAAGTTGCCACAGGACTCCTCGTTGTTTTTGCAGATGCAGACTAACAGATTTATTTGGGCATAAGCTTTTGTGGGTAAAAATCACTTGTCACATGCATAGTCTCTTCAGATCTGACAAAATGGTTTTTACCCACAAAAGCTTATGCCCAAAGAAATGTTAGTCTTTTAAGGTGCCACAGACTAGAGTAAATTATCTCCCCTCTCTCAACCCTGAAAAGTGTTTCTCAGAAGTTCCCTTGCAATCATCGTCATGGTGCTGGGGCATGTTTCCATTTGCATCAGAGCCAAATGACTCTGTGGGAGGAATTGACTTACAGGCAGAGTGCAACTGCCCCAAAGGCTAGTCAAGAAAGAGGGAGCAAAAAAGCAGATAGTAAATAGAGGAATATAACCCAGCAGCCATGCCTATTACTTTAAAGTGACTTTACCTTCACTTGGATCTTCATCACTGATATTTATATTTTATTATGAAAGCAGCTACAATAAAACTTGGTAACTGGGCAACAAAATGGCAGATGAAATTCAATGGTGATAAATGCAAAGTCATGCACATAGGAAAACATAATCCCAGCTATACATACAAAATGATGGGATTTAAATTAGCTGATACTGCTCAAAAAAGAGATCTTGTAGTCACTGTGGATAGGTCTCTGAAAATGTCTGCTCAACCTGCAGCAACAGTCAAAAAAGTCAGTGGAATGTTAGGAATCATCAGAAGAGGGTTAGATAAGACAGTAAATATCATAATTCCACTATATAAATCCATGGCACACCTACACCTTCTCCAAAAAGATATATTAGAATGGGAAAATGTAAAGAGAAAGGCAGCAAAAATGATTCAGGGTATGGAACAGCTTCCCATGAAGAAAGATTAAAAAGGCTGGGACTTTTCAGCTTGGAAAAGAGAGGATTAAGTGGAGGGACATAATAGAAATCTATAAAATCACAAATGGTGTGGAGAAAGTGAATAAAGAAGTGTTATTTGAAGTGTTATTTACTCTTTCACAGAACATAGGAATCCGGGGATACCGAATGAAATTAACTAAAAGTATGCTTAAAACAAATACAGAGTTCTCCTTCACACACTGCACAATCAGACTGTGGAATTCTTTGTCATAGGATGTTGTGAAGACAAAAACTATAACTGGGCTCACAAAAGAATTAGATACATTCATAAAGGCTGTGTCTACACTGGCGCGATCTTGCGCAAAAGCGGCTGCTCTTGTGCAAAAACTTACTGCCTGTCTACACTGGCCGTGTGTTCTTGCGCAAGTAAACTGACGTTCTAATGTATGAAATCAGGGCTTCTTGTGCCAGAACTCTGACATTCCCGCTCAGGAATAAGCCCTTTTGCGCAACTGTTCTTGCGCAAGAGGCCAGTGTAGACAGGCAACATGAATTTCTTACGCAAGAAAGCCCTATGGCTAAAATGGTCATCAGAGCTTTCTTGCGCAAGACAGCGTCTACACTGGCATGGATGCTCTTGCGCAAAAGCACATCTCTTGCGCAAAAGCACATGCCAGTGTAGACGCTCTGTTCTGGAAGAGTTTTTGCAGAAGAACTCTTCCGCAAAAAAGTTTTTGCGTGAGAACACGCCAGCATAGACGTAGCCAAAGAGTATGTCCATCAATGGCTATTTTCCAAGATAGTAAGGGATGCAGCCCTGTGCTTTGGGTGTCCATAGCATCTGAATGCCAGAAGCTGGGAGTGGATGAGAGGGAATGGATCGCTCGATAATTGCCCTGTTCTGTTCCTTCTGTTGGAAATAGTTGGCCTTGACTACTGCTGAAAAACTGTCTACTAGGATGGATGCACCATTGGTCTGAGCCAGTATGGCTATTCTTATGTTCTTAACCACAGTAGCCAGGCTAATGAAGATGTGGGATATATATTAGGCTGATGGGAGGGGATGTGCCCACCTCAAGAAGTATTCCATATGAAGTAGTTTGAGAGCCTCAGGCATAGCTCAGTGGCTTGCAAGCCTTTCTATTCTGCAGACCACATTGTGAGTTGAGGGGACCTCTTGTGGTATGAGCCATCTCCACGGTGATCCACAGACCATCTTTTAAGAGCCACTGACATAGGCTCTCTTTTTCTGTTTTGTTTCACTGTTTCCTGTGAGTGTCCATTGCCTTTTGTGTCTAGTAGGCAGAGTTCAAAGGAAATATTCCAAATGCATCACTGACTTGCTAGAAAATGAAGGTGTGTCTCTCTCTAATGATTCTCATAATGGAAGAAAGGAGGTGTGTGTATTTAAGCAGAATGATTAATGGCCCTGGTGTGCTATTGTGTGCCCTCTAATAATACCAGTCATTATTCTATTTGGCTTTAATTGGTATGCAGGTTGATATATTTAAGATTAATGAAGCAGTTATTCTTAATGAAGAAACTAGTTCAGAGGACGCAATTTCCACCAATGAGTTTGTGAGATAAATTAAGTACTGTAATGCCATTCACAATCTCTCCCTATTTCAGGAGAGGTGTAAGAAAAAATGAGATGTGATTCTCTGAGAAAGTTTCGAGCTCACTTTTTTTCTGATTATTATGAGGAGCAGCAAGCAGGTAAACTTCTCAAAGTGAAAGGCAGCTAGTTGATTAAGTGAGAATAGCATAATAAGCAATGTAGTGAGTGCCTAGAAAGCTATTCCATATCAAATCAAGCTGATAGTAACAAGTTTGGTGTGCTCAGGACCCTTGAAAATCAGGCCCTCGGTGTTTTGTTTGTTATTATTAGGGGTGGTTGAAAAAGGAAGAAGAAATGTGACAATGTTTGCACTTGAAATTGTTTTTGTGTTGCAGGATTTAAAATAGACTCATTTCGTTTGAATTTTTTGTGATGTGTTTTGTACAAATCATCATTATTGAAATCTTTCATTTACCAGTTTTGATAAAAATGTTGATTACATTTTGAGATTTGATTAAAAAGATAACTATTTTTGATAACCAAAGTTCAAAATTTTCAGTAAGAAATATAGTAGAGCTGGTCAGAAAAAAATGTTTGGTTTTTCCTCCATGGAAAAACTCTCTCCTCCTCTGATTTCTGACTTCAATAGACAGGAATATAATGGTAACTGGGTCAGACAGAGAATGTATCTTATTGGCTGTGAAATTAAAAAAACTTCAAGTAGAAGAGGAATCGTGCATAAAAAAGTGATATTGTCTTCTTATGGCAATGAGAACGACACCACTAAGACATATTTAATATATCATTTTTAAAATTTTTTGAGGTGGCACTTATATATGACAAGGCAAAACAAGTTTGCAACTCCATAACAACAATTATACCATTGTTGAGAGATACCATACATGTTTGCTCTCTTTTTACACTGTGTATGTAAATATCCTGTTCTTAGACTCTAACAGAAACCCATGCTAATCAATGAGAAGCAGTGAAATAAACTCAACACAAACATAAGTCCACACACTACTGACTTCAGTGGGCGTTTAACCCTCTTATTTCATGCTGGCTTTGGCCCAAAGTTCTCTGAGAAGCATAGACTTCTGAAACGATCCCTGTGTCCTTTAGCAATTACACTGGTGCTTTTTTTTTAGGTAAACACCTGTTAGTTTCTTCTTCTCACATCTGTCAGGAGAATAAAAACTTAGAAAATCCCCAAGGACTAAATCTAAAATATAAAGGTAGATTTAAAAGGGCTAAGACAAAACAAATAGGGCGCAGACAGACTCCCATTTCTTTCTCCGTGTTTGCCTATAAAATGTCTTAACATGTGATGGCCATTGTCTGAGATGGATTAAACCAGGGACATTCAGAGCTAAAACCGTAAGTCCCTGCAGTTTGAGCTAATGAGCTGGGTTATGCACTGTTAGCTGCAATCAACTCATGTCCTTGGTGAATCAGAGGGAGTGAGGAAGACACACATCACGCAGACTGACCAACAGGGAATATGAGGTCTTTGGGGCAGGTCCTATCTTTTTGGCACCTACACTTCATAGGCTCTAGTCCTGCGAGAAAATCCACATGAGCCATGCACACAGGGCTCTGCTGGGAGGGACACATGCATCCGCACAGAATTCCTCAAGTGGAGCCCTCCTCTCTTTTTGTGACTATTTATATTTCATCTGTTCAGGCTTATGGATTATTCTGTGTTGGAACAGTCATGTTAAGCCTTAGAAGGCTGGCTGTTTTGGCGGGGAGCGGGAGGGGGAGGGGAAGAGGGTTAGAATGGGTGTGTGTATCTAAAATGTCTTTTCATTGGGGACAGTAAGAACAATAAGCCATCCACCCGTATAGTTCCTCAGCTATTTCACAGTTGAGAACATCACCCTTTCTAAATAGAAGTCTAGCCTTGCATTTGTAGTTTGAAAACTATATATTCTTCCAGTTAAAGAAAACCCAAAAAACAAAACAGCCCAACATGTAAACTTTTTGTCAAAAAATTGCAAATGAGATTGTCCCCAAAATACTTGCATTTGGAAATTTCCCTGGGTGACAAACCAGGCCTACTTAAATCAATTATTATGGCACTGCTGCAGAATCGATGAAGCAGGTATCTTAGATATTTATAAAAAGACTTTTGGAAATGCATGATTAACCACTTCTTTATTTTTTAAAACATAGAGCTAGACTAGATGTAATTTACAAACTATGGGCTGTCCCAAGGTTGCACCTATTCTGGTATAACATTATGATAAACTGTGCTGCTAGATGCAACTATACTGAATGATGGCACAGCTGGAAAAAACACTGTCTTGCCTATGGTGGGAAAATTATGGGTCTCTGTCCTCCTGCTAACTACATGAGAATGAGTGAAAGCCCTTTAAGAAGGCTCCTGCAGCCCTGTCCATATTTACCCAATTTCTATTAGGCTTACTTTTGGTAGATTTAACTGAAACATTGGAGAATTTGTCTTTGGGAATTTCCCACATGTAGACTCAGTCTCCAAGAATGATGCTTCTTGAAATGGTTTAACAGCCTGAAACTCTCTGAAAGGCATGGAGATTAGTCAGGCCGGCATCTTTACTGGTTGCTGCTTGAGTCATGGACTTGCCTTTGCAAAGAACAAGTTGATATTGGCAGGGGTAGTGAAAAGTGTGCTTCCCTCATGAAAGCAGGCAAAGAAAAGAAGAGTTCTTAGTTTAAAAAAAAAAAAAAAGCACATTTAGGCAGAAGACAAGGCTCAACAAGCTGCAGAGTCCATACTGGTTTGCTATAAATATGGAAGCAGTCCTATCACCATACAGAGGTGCAAACTCAGGAGTGCTAGTAGATGACTTGATCATTATTCCCTAGCCCCAAGTTGACAGCCAAGGGCTACAAAGTGGCTCCTATAGCAGTATCTGTTGTGGCAGATTTAGGTACTTCTACTTAGGGCAAGTGCATCACCGTTTTCACTTGCCATTCATTCCACCTTTTTGAGGTTTTGTTTTGATGGGGAGACCTAGAGCTGCTCATCTGTTTAAATCACTGAAGTTCTACTAATTGAGGGGTCAGCAAAATATGGCCCATGGGCCAGATCCAACCTGCCAAGCCACCAGATCTGGCCTGTGACCTAGCAGGAGCCTTGAACAGGGTCCCTGCCGGCCCTACCTCCACACACCACTCAAAGTGACCAGCTGTGGGGGCCATGTGCTTCTCTGAGCACTGCAAGGTGAGGGGAGCACAATCTCGCAGCTCCCATTGGCTGGAAACTGGCCAATGGGAGCTGCCTGGGCTATGTTTGAAGTACACCCCGCTTTAGCTTCATGGTGCTCAGAGAAGCACATGACCCCTGCAGCTGGCTGCTTTGAGTGGAGTGTGGGAGCATGGAAGGCAGGGAGCTGGCCTAAGGGACCTGCTGGCTGGGTGCACATAAGCACTTATGGGCCACAGCCTGCCTCTGGCACCCTAGCCCCTCATTCTCCCCCATCCTTTCCTCCCTCTCCTGCACCCCTACCTCCTGTAACCCAAACCCTCTGCACTCCCACTCCTGCACCTATACCGCCTCCCAGACCTTACACTAGGGATGTTAAAATGGTTATTTAACAGTTTTAACTCTGAGCTCACAGGCCAGCCCACTGCCCATCCCTGCCGTGGTCATGGGGGTCCCACTTCTGGTCCTGGCACGGCTGTAGGGGCCTCCTCCTGTCCCACCAGCCCCTCTGTTGCCAGGGCTGACCCAGCCTGGAGCAGCTGGCTGCCACAGGCCACTGGAGGGGAGGTGCCAATTAACTGGTTAACCATTGAGCATACTGGTACACCTCCTGCTTACTGGTATGCTTAATGGTTAACTTTTTAAAAATCCCCTCTATTCCAGGACACAACCCAAATCCCTGCACCACCTCCTACAGCCCTCTTCCAGGTTAGAATCCTCTCCTGCCCCCATATCTCCCTCCCAGACCCTGTACCCCACTCCCCTGCCCCTGGTCACAATCTCTCCTTCACCTCAACTCCTTCTCAGACCCCACACCCCTCCTGTACCTCAATCCTCTACTCTGAGCTCCCTTCTGCACCCAACCTCCATCCAGACCCCACACCTCCTCCATTAATACCATGGAACAGTGCAGTCCTTGACCACTTACCAGATTGCCCACCCTGGTGTAGTAGACAGTGATGTGGTGATGTGAGTTACCTTGGAAGTTAGCTAGATGGCACTAGAGCACATTTTTGTGTTGCTACACTGCTCTGTGGAACAGCCTCACCTATAGCTATAGCCAGGGCTCAACAAACTATAGAATCTACTTGCCCGGGGCGAGTAGATTTCAGCCGCGCGCCCCGTTTACTGGTGGCACGCACATGCGCAATGCAGCTCTTGCACATGCGCAGTGCAGGGCTTTCGCCGCCATTTGTCAAGCCCTGGCTATAGCTAACACAAGATTAGAGCAAGTTCAAGCCTTCTCGTCCCCAAAAAATTGTGTAGTAATGGTCTGGAGGCAGGACAACCACATGCAACGCCCTCTTCCAGGATATTCAACAGGAAGTAGAAGAGGAAGAGACCCACCCATGCGTATCCTCCCCCAGCTTTCAAAGACAAAAACAATCTCTCTTCCACAAGATCTGCAGTTCTGGGGATAGGGACACTTGGGACAGACCCTTGCAAGATACAGATGGGTCAGGAGTACCAGGAAGAGGCATGCCTTGTTTCTCTGTGTCATGAATCCAACCACACTGAGCATGGCACCCACCTTAGAAGCAAGGCAAAGTGTGGTAAAATAGAAAGTGCTGGTGCTTCATCTGGGGAAGGAAGTCTTACTGTACAACCATCATTAACCATTTCAACATGCTGCAGCCACAAATAGTTGAGGAGGAAAGGCTGCATGAGTGGCATTTGACTAGCCTGTGTACAATGGCTCGCAGTGCAATACATCATTTGCTCATTAACCAGCATCACATTCTTCAATAGACTGTTCCTTTTTCATTGCACCCTTTCCTTTTTATTTCACACAGCAGGGAAGGTTGCTCTTTCACACAAACAGAACAGCAGTGGTTTCATTATCACTGGGGCAGCAGAAAAATATTTTCTTTCCTTGCAATTTTTTGTAGTGGCAGGAAAAAAGGTAGACAGGTTCCCACTATATTATGTCATACATATACGTGCATTTTCCTGAATCAGGGCCTAAGTCCCATTAACTTCAATGGGATTTATGTATGTTCTCAAGTTAAGCACGTGCTACGCTGCATGGGGTTGCTTTTCTAAACAAGGGCTTTCTCCCAGGGCCTGCTGAGTGGCTTTCTTACTCCCACCCACATGAAGTCTGCATTGGTAAAAATTACCGCTTGGCTCAAAAGGCCTGATCCAAGGCCAAGTGAAGTGAATCCAAGTGAAAAATAGCATAAAGAGAAGTCTTTCCACAGACCTCATTGGACTTTGGATCAAGCCCTAAGTGATTGAGCTGCATAGGAGAATTTTTACGTATTGTACTTCTCATAAATTCAAATTGCCCAAACCCAATGGTGGAATTGAAACTCAATCTGTTTGCCATCTCAGCTGGCAGACGGTGCATTTAAAAAGCACAGGCTATTTTGGAGTCCACCCACATAAAATCTGCATTGGTGAATATCTTTGGACAGACACGATCCATACACACACACAAATATATATAAAATACACATTAAGTATAAATTAGCAGCTTTATTGAAGTTGCAAAGTGAAACACACAAAACTTAGGAAATGCCAGAAGGAAGGTTGCCTTTGCAACTTTAATTTGGGCCTCTTGTGCATACACATGTCTTTAGTTATGTGATCACATACTATTTCTTTTCACAGGACCCCTGCCTCATTCAGGGCAGAGGATGACTGGTTCTCACTTAATGAGCAGCTAGTCAATATTTTGTTTCTCCTTATTGTTCAGTGTGTCGCCCCCCAGCCTCACTTATTCAGCCTCACTTATTCAAATCCTGCCCAGATGACAGAATTGTTAATTTCCTCATAGGTTTTTCTATGGGTATGTCCAAGGCTCGACAATTACGGCGCTGCAACGTGATCAGCGCAAACCGCCACGGCTGGCGAGCGGGGCTCATCACCCCTTGTCAAGCCCTGGGTATGTCTATACTGCAGAGTTTTTCCTGGAAAACGGTTGTTTTTCTGGAAAAACTACACTTACATCCACACTGCTATTGAATTCTTTTGACAAAGCCGAAAGAACAGAGGAGTGTTTCCAACAGCGGTAAACCTCATTCTACGAGGAAGAAGCCTTTTTCTGAAAAAGCTTTTCCGAAAAAGGCATGTGTGGACATGGAAGAGAGCATTTTTTCAAAAGAAGAGGCCTCCAGGAAAAATCACAGGTGCCCTGGTGGCCACTCCGTCCACAGTAATCACAGGTGAAATGCGAGATAGCGTTCACATTGATTAGATGCTATCTTTTGAAAAAGCAGATCGCTTTTTCGATGTGCTTTTGCTGTGTGGATGCTCTCTTCCGAAAAAAGTCTTTTTGGAAGATCTCTTCTGGAAAAGCTTCTTCTGAAAGAAGCCTGCAGTCTAGATGCAGCCTCTGGCACTCCTCGTTATACTCCTTCACAAATATCAATGAACGTATTTTCACAACACCCATGTGAGATGAGTATCATTAGCCCCATTTACAGAGGGGGAGCTAAGAACAGAGGTTAAGGTTAAAGTAGCCTTAATTTTGGGTGCCCAATCTGAGACCCCCTAGGATCCAATTTTTCAGAGTTCTAGCAGTGTATAGCACTTTATATATCCAAGCAAAACTCCCAGTGATTTCAATCGCAGCTCTGAGTGCTCAGCACTTCTGCAAATCAGACCCCCGGGTGTCAATTCAGGCATCTAGAAAATAAAGAATACACAAGTAGTGACTATCTGTAAAACGTTTGGTTTAAGTCAGGGGTGGGGAAATGCTGGCCCATGGTCCAGATCTGGATTCCTGCTTAATTTCCATACAGCCTGCGGCAAGTACTGCTGTGGGCCAGAAGATCTGAGCCGAGGTGCCTCTCCATGGGGCTGGGGTTACGAGCGCCAGCTCATGGCGATCCAGGAAGCTCTGCACGCTGCCTTCACCTGCAGGCACCCCCGCCAGAGCTCCGTTGGCCAGGAATCACAGGCAATAGGAGCTATACAGGTGGCATCTGCAGGAGAGGGCAGCTCGCAGAGCCACCTGCCTCCCCAGGGACTGTGGGGATGTGCCAGCCACTTCCAAATCCAAAAGCTGCCCACTACTAAGCACCCTGCACACCCTCCAGCACCCCACCCTCTGAACCAACCCTGAGCCCCCTCTCACACCCAAACTCCCACCCAGACCCTGGACCCCATCCCCCTACCCCAGTCCTGAGCCTGCTCCAGTGCCCTAACTCCCACCCAAACCCCATACCCCCACCCCAACCTCCTGCCCTGAGCCCTCTTCCATACTCCAAACCTCTTGGTGCCAGCCCAGTACCCTCTCGTGCGCCCCACCCCTTTAATCCCAAAATCCACCATAGAGCCCGCATCCCCAGTCGGAACCCTCACTCCTCCCACACCCCAACCCTCTGCCACAGCCTGGACTGATCCCTCCCCCCCACTCCGAACCCCTCATTTTTGGCCCCATCTCTATTATAGGGTTGCCAATTTTCCTGATTGGATAGGCCGCCATTTGCAGGAATGGCATCCAGTTGGGAAAATTAGCACCCCTAATCCCAAAGCTGAGGGGAAGCCCTGAGTCTCTGCCCTCCCATCTGCAACTGATTTTGTTTCTGGGAGTTAGTTGGCCCTGGTAGGAAAAAGTTTCCCCACCCTTAGTATCGTTGACTGGCCCAGCACTGCATAGCAACTCTGTAACAGAAGCAGCACTAGGATCAAAGTTCTCCTTTCAAATGCCTTATACTTAGATTGCAAGCTGCTTGGGGCAAGAACTGTCTCTTTGTTCTGTGTTTGTACAGCACTATATGACCTGGCTCATGACAGAGGCTCTGGGGTGTAAAAATAATATAAATAATTAACAATGATATTACTATTGCCCAACCAACTGCATGGTCCATTTTGATCAATTTCGCAGTCATCAGATTTTAAAAATAGTCAATTTCATGGTTTCAGATGTTTATATTGAAATTTCACAGTGCTGTAACTGTGGAGGGCCTACAAAAAGGGCCTACGAAAAGGGGGTCACAAAGCTATTGTTGGGGTGTTGGAGAATTGCCACCCTTATTTCTGCACTGCTGCTAGCAGTGTGAGAGGTGTCCTCAATACTTCAGTTTTGCCATAGCTGAACATAGACGCTTCCAGGCTTTGCAGTTTATAGCCCTGGCGCCTCGGTGGGTGCATCGACACTGCACCCATAGCTCAAAATAAGCTACACAATTTGAGCTACACAAATTGCGTAGCTTATTTTGAATCCACTATAGCTTGAATCCGCGTAGCTATTTAGCTTATTTTGGACCCGCTATTCCAAAATGTCCCTTACTCCTCGTGGAATGAGGTTTACAGGGACGTCGGAATAGTGAGCTTATTATATTTCTAAATAACAGGTTGCTGTTAAGATGCGGGAGGTATCCCGAAATAGCACTGCAGTGTAGATGTAGCCTGATAGAGCTCTGCATGGATATAAAATAGGTATTCGCATTTGTATCTGCAAAAATGATCTGTGGATAGCTGCATCCACATCCACGCATATGGATACCCATGGATAGCAAGCGGATATCTGCAAATTTGCAGGTTTCCAAATACAGAAATTGTATCTTCATCTGCATCTGTATCTGCAAAAATGAGCTGCAGATATCTGGATCCATATCCGCAGATGCGGATACCCACAGATATAAAGAGGATACTGTGACGGGGCACGGCAGCCCCGCACAGAACCGCCGCCCGCGGAGGTCCTGTATGGGGCGCAGGGCGGCGGCGAGGGATAGCGCGGCGCACGCCGGGCCATGGGGGACGGAGCCTGACAGACGCAGCGCCCTCTCCGGCCCCGCGCCGGCCGGAGACGGGAGCCCGAGCGGACGCGGACGCCCTGCCCGGCGTGCTCAAAGGCGACGGGGTGTGACGTAACACCCCGCCGCCGCACACCAGGCAGTGACGCAGGCGTGACGTCACTCCGGCGCTGGGGTTTAAAACGGACGGCGGCGAAAGGAGAAGAGGGAGCGCGGGGGCTGCGGGTCAGCAGCCCGGCGGTCCCACGAGCCAGGGGGGGACTGCGAGGAGCAGTGGGCCGGCGAGCCCCATGCGGGGACGGGGCGAACGGCCGGGACGCCGGGGAAAGACCGGCATAGGTAAGGGGAGAGGAAGCAGCCCAGGGCAGGGCCCTCCGACGGCCCGCGGGCTGGCGCGTTACAGCAGGAAGCCCCACCAGCCGGACCAGATCGCTATCGATCCGTGTTCTTAGGGCCCTGGGCTGGGGTCCATGAGAGGGCGGGCCTGGACCCCCCTCTCCCCTATGCCAGGGGCCAACCTGAGACAATCCGCAGAGAGAGAGACCGCAGCACCCAACTGAAGTGGTTCCGCGGGGCGGACTCAGGTACCCGCCGGGGAGGCGGTCGGGGGGAACACAAATAAACGTTACACGGTGACTGTCGCAGTGGACGAGTCATTACAGATACCCACAGATTTGAAGGGCTCTGACCACTAGGCTTGCTGCTTCAGTTATTAAATGTAAGCCCAGTGCAGGTGGAAACTTCAAGGAATTTAACTGATAAAATATAAGAAGTGTGAACTGTGATTTTTGGGCAGATTTTCTCAGGGATGGCCAAAACACCCTTGTCACAAAGGCCTCACTTCCACCACATTTTCAAGTCCCTGCTCTAAACTATGGGGAGCTAGCAATGTTCAAGGAAAAGTTGTACATTTTTTAGACAATAACCAAAAGAACTGGTTTTTCCTTAGCCTCATTCTCAGAAACAGCTGAACCATTTCAGCTGAAATTCTCCTATCCCCGCCCCGCCCCCGCCCCCCAAAAAAAAATCAGCTCGAGGCAGACAACTGTCATGGAAAATTTCAGCCCAAGCAACTGAAGTTTTGGCAAACTTATAAACAACTGAAATCAGGGTCTTTTGATGGGAAGTGTCAGACAGCTTTAATAATAGGAGGAGCTGCCAGCCCTGCCAATAACATAAATAGACAGAGACACAGTTAGTTGATGATAAGAGAGATGCCTAAAATAAAATCAATACCAAGGGGAGAAAGAGGAAGCTTGGAAAACATTAATAGTGTCAAAGGATCTCTTGTAAGGAATTTTTGGAAACTGATGAAGTAGCATGCTCAGTCTCCCCTCTCCTAATCTATAACAAAGCTGAGAAAAAAAATACTGAGTTGCTGTTCACTTGTAATTTACTATATTATTTTTATACTCTAGACATAATTTGTTAGGGCTCTCTCCCTCCTCCAGAATGTTGCTGGAAAAGATAATATTGAACTGTTTGCAAGCAATTTTCATTTGCTGTATTATGGGCATTCATCTTATCACCATTACCATTGTTTCCAAGCCATAAAATGCAATTGGGCATATGACTGTGCAAGATAGCTACAGACCTTAAATGCACTTGTGCTAGGGGGACTCTGACCATGCACGAAGTCAGTATACCCAATGTAGATCATGAAGGTTACATCTAGATTGGAAGCTTCTTGCACAAGAAGCTTTTATTGGAAGAGATCTTCCGCATAAACGTCTTGCGCAAGAGCATGTCCACACTGCAAAAGCGCATTGAAAAAGCTATCTGCTTTTGTGAAAGAGAGCATCCAGACTGCATGGATACTCTCTCGAAAATAAGCTGATTGCTATGCACAGAATGGCCACCAGGGCACCTGTGCTTTTCCCTCTTTCCTCTTTTTGCGCCAAAACTCCCTCTTCCGTGTCCACACACACTTTTTTTGCGAAAGAGCTCTTGAGCAAAAAAAGGTGTTCTTCCTTGTAGAATGAGGAATACCTACGCTGGAAAAAAACCTCTGTTCTTTCATTTTTTTTTCGCAAAAATGCACTTGAGGTATGGATGCACCACGATTTTTTTTTTTGGGGGGGGGGGGAAACAGCTGTTTTTCCGAAAAAACTGTGTAGTGTAGATATAGCCAAAGAACAGCAGTGGGTCACTGAGGCAAGTGGTGGGCTTTCGGGGGTAAGGACCCTGGAATGTGGGTGCTGCTGTGTGGCAATACCCAGTGGAAGGGGGCACTAGGGTCTGGGAGGGACATGGCTCTCAATATGGTGGAGATGGTGAAGGGGCAGGAAATAGCAGGTGACACACCAACTGGAAGAGGGCACTTCTGGGCAGCGAGAACTAATTCTCAGGATTGGCCAGCAGGAGGCACCATGTGATGAGTCAAACCTGCTATCCTTGGAGTTAATGCTGGGTTTTTTATATCACTCCTTTGTCTTTCCTTCTCTGCTTCTGAGGCATATTGCTTCTCCCTCCCCCCCTTCTTTTTAGTAGTTTATTCTTTCCAGAGACTCAGGGATGTAAAAAGTACATCTGCTAGGGCTGAATGTAACCAAACTGCACAATCATGCCCAGTTTAATGTTTGCATTTGTTTTCCACTGGCTTTTTTTACCTTCTTAAATTACTAGGGACAGGGAGAGGGGAGTAAGCTGGTATTCCTACAGTATTCAAATCACCTAGGAAATCAGATCCCTTGAGCAGATCTGGGCTGAGGACTTTAGGATCAGAAGGAGAGGGCTGTTCCTGGGGGCTGAAACAGCTAATGATGTAACTTAGACAGCTGTGAAGGCCTGAATTAGAGCAACATCCTGGGACTGCTCTATGTTTTCTATGTAGTGTTGCTGCTTTGGCCATGCCTCCACCATACCCCAGTTGCCAGGGCTGTGAGGGAAACCTCAGAAGGCAGCACATAACTGCCATTTGTTGTTCCTGGGCTAAAAATATTCTTCCCCCAACTGGATCTGATGTCTTAGATCCCCCTTTATGAGACTCTGGCCTTTTTACTTGATGGAAAGGGGCTGAAGCAGTCAGTGAGATTTTCATTCCAGATGTCTCCACAGAGACAGAGGTGGCAGAGTTCTTTTGTTGAGCTACCTGCTAGCAGGAGTTGGCACTCTAGACTAGAGAATGCGGATTGATTTGCTGACATATTGTGGCAGTGGATGTTTATCTGAGTGGTAGCTAGGGCTTGGGACAGAATGTTCTAGGGTAGCCCTAGGAACTGCCCATCTTATGGGGAGAATTAATATTGAGGTTTCCTTTTTTGCTGCTGTTTGAGCACCTAGTAAGCCTAAAGAGGAAGGGTAATTTTTGGTGGAATATAATGAACTGTTCAGCGAGGGATGGGAATCCCATCTGCTTCCAGGGCCCCATAAATGTTTCTCTGAAACGGTAAACAGCTACAAACACAAAAGCAAAGCAAGCATGGGACTAGATTCCATGCGCATCCCTAACATCTAACACCACAATGCCCATGGGTTTCTATAAATGCACTCTTGACAGCTTCATATTCTACAGAGATCAGTGGCACCACCTTCAAAACCTTATCATTTCCTGGTATCCCCCAGACTCCCTCATAAAGGGAGCTGCCCGGTTAATTTCTAATATTATAATTCCAATGTAAAATGTTAACAACAAAGCAAACAAGTCTAAACTGTACAATCTGGATTCCTTCATCTTCCCCCCTATCAATTTAATACATGATCTTTTCTTTGCATGCTCTTCTAAAAAATACTGAACCAAATTTGTTCTGGTTACAGCTGAGTTCCATCAAGATTAAATTTGCCTCTTTGTTTTCCAACTTCTTTTTGCTAGAAGCCTAGTACAGTAATGAAATAGGGTAGCAGACACCCACACTACATCCTTGCCAGTCATGAGAAAGGGATTTAGCCCACCCCAATGCACCTATGGGTAGAAATGAGTAGCAGCTATTTCAATATCCAACCATCTCTAATTAACAGTTTTGTGTGTCCAAACATCTCGTCAACACTGAACCTTCACCACTTAGAGAACCTCAGGCAAAAAGGTGTCTTTCTTTAACAAACACTTTTTCCCCTCTAACCTGAAAACCTTGGAGAGTAGCCAGTTCTGTTCGAGCCACTCTATTAACTGCTAATCGTACACTTTGGGAAAAGCTGTATGGGCATTCAAAAATACAACCACCAATTTAGTATGAAATGCCATTCTTCAGTCTGACAGAACAAGAACAGAATTGCACAGGATGGCTTTTCTCTTATTTGTCCAAATTAATTTGTGTACATGTGTGCAAAGGCTGTATTTCCAGTAACAAAGGCAGAAGAACATAGGGATTGGAACTGAGGAGGCGGCTTAGAGCAGGGGAGGGGAACCTAAGGCCCAGGGGCCAGATGTGGCCCCTGGCTTGCCTGGATCCAGCCCCCCAAGGCTTGGGGCTTTCCCCCCAGCATTGGGGAACCTGTGCTGGCGCTCCAGTCCCCCTGCTGCCCCACTATGGGGCTGGAGCACACAAAATCTACTAGCCTGGGCCCCCTTAGGCTCTAGTGTGTGAGGAGAATGTGGGGAGTGTCTTTATCCTTCCCAATCAGAGAGGGTTTGGACTTTTGGGGGTTTTTATTTTTTTTTTTGCTTCTCACTTTTGTGTGCATCCCTGACCCAAGAAAGGTTCCCCATCCCTGGCTTAGAGTAAGGTGAGGGTAAAGGGTTGGGAACACAATTTTTCTTCTTACAATAAATAATTTAATTCAACATAAATGAAGACAGAACAAACTGTTTTCATGGCTCACTATTTCCTACTGGAATGCTGCACAGTGGTTCCAGACTTCTGTTGTATCTGGTGTGATAGGGGTCTGGTTTTAGCTGACAGGTGTTATATGAGGACTTAACATGTATCTTCAGCAACCATCCCAAAGCTCTGTCTCCAGATGTCACTGCATGGAAGTTCACGCCTCTTGCTGTGTCCCTCAACATTCTGGGTAGACAGAAACTCTAAAACTCATTTGTTATGGTTTTGATCCATCCTGTCCCCACCTGGAGTGGGGAGGGGATATTTATGCTCCCTGTGATCCCACCCTCATGTTGGGGATACCACAGCCTACCAGCCTAAATCAGTTTCTGCAGTCCATTTCTAGGTCGGTGTGGCCTAATGGCTAGAGACACTTATCGTGGCCCTTTTCTTCAGGGCAGCGAGGCCTAGTGACCAGAGTCAGTTATCGTGGTGGCCCTTGCTATTGGGGCAGTGTGGCCCCATGGCCAGAGCCCACCACAGTAGCTTCTTTTCCCTTCCCCTTGAGCCCTATTTTAAGGTTAGAGGGGTGGCCCACCACCAGGTCAGTGGGGAATCCAACTACAACATGCTGACTCAGTTGGGTGGGACATACCACTCCCTTGCCCCCTTTGGGTCATTTCCTAACCTGTGTCCTGAGCAGCCATCTATGGGCTGTTTGGGTTGCTGGGCTCCTCCACAGAACAGACCCTCCAGGCCTATCTGGGCGCCAGGCCCCGTGGGCCTGGTATTGGTAGGCAAGGTATTAGACTTTTTCAGCAGGAGCCTCCATCATCAGTCCTTCCTGTCTGGCCAGCCACTGTGCCTGAGCTGGGTGACTGCCTTTTGTATTTGCTCCCAAGTTGGAACATGCCCAGCAGGGTTTTGGGGTGTGGAATTCTCAGCCCGAAGAGTGGGATTAACCCTCTCAGTACCAGTGCAGGGCTTTTGTGCTCCTCATACCATTGGACATAGAAGTGCTCTAAATGGCTCCCAAAACATTACTTTGCCTCAGTTTGCCTAAGATACTTCCTGCCTAAGATACTTCCTGCTTCTTTTGATCATGCCACCTAGTGACTTGACTGGTTTGGCATTCATTAGGCAAGTCGTACATAGTTATATTTATTACTTGCCCCTGATTGCCAGCTCCCAGAAATAGAAATCCCAAAGAAGAAAACAAGGGTTTTAAAGCTAAAAGATACTTGTCCTGTCAAATAAAAGTTCTGATTTTTACTGATGCTACATTAAAAAAAGTTAAACATTATGAAGGTTGCAAAGTGAGGTCTCAAGAGTTAGAAAAGGTCAGTATTAACATTCCATGTGCCACCTTAATTCAGTACCCTTTTATGTATATAGTGATCCAGACTGTAATTACATAATTATTGTTTTCCACTGGACCCTGTCTTATGTTAAGTACTCTCTCCAGCCTAGTCTGACTCTTGTCCACTCTGCATTTCAATCTGGCAGGCTGGAGGCAGAAGCTGCCTGGGACTTTCAGAAGGCTCATTGAAAGCATAAGACAGACATGTTTACTGCTCTTAGTTCAAGTGCCCAGACTTGGCATAGCCCAGGGCTGCAAATGTATGGAAAGCTCAGCTCTACCCCAGCAGGTGCATGCTCAGTGTAGACGGAATCTTTGAGGAATTTTGTGGATAAAAATCTACACCACCTCTACATATGTGTGAACTGTGGGGGTTTTTCAAAGGCTTATTACATGGCCAAATTTGGGCAGAGATGGGAGTAGCCACACCCCTGACATAAAGCCTGTCAAATTTTGAGTCCCCCCCCCCCCAAGCAGAGCACTAGAGCTATCAAAGATAAGGTCCCTAGACTTTCTCTTCCAATACGGACAAAACAATGTATATATTCCTCATTCTTGGAGACGGCGAGCCCATTTTGGCTCAAGTTTTCTGAAAAAAAAAATTCAGCCCAACTCTGACACCCATCTTGGAAAGCTTCAGCCCAGACGGTTAAAGTTTGGCAAAGTTGGGCTTCTGGTCCATGATTAGGTCTCCTCGCTGCTACAGTACAATAGTGCTATGGCTAATAAAGTTATAAGCAACTGAAAATAGGGCTGTATGATGGGAAGAGTATGGTACCCTTAACAACTGGTGCTATCAGCCCTGTCAGTACACTACAATGAACAATTTATTTCTTCTTCTTTGAGATCAATCAAAAGATAGGAGTGAAATCAGCTAAAACCATAGAAATACAATAGACTAAATCAAACAGATGAGACTATTTAGGTACTTTTAGGACCCCAGGACTATATCCTCTGAGCAGCTAAGTCATTAATAAATGTATTCTCTCAACCCACCTGAAAGCCAGGAAAAGATTTTTCACCCAGTTTACAAATGGGGGAACAGAAACAGAATAATTGACTTGTCCAATGTCCTACAAGAAACCAACAGAAGAGGTAGGTGGCAAAAGGACAGCTATGAAGGAAAAGGGGCAAATTGTGCTGTCCTCTGCCCCTGAATAACTTTGCTGAGGTTAGCTGGGGCTGTAGATAACTGAGTGCTGCGAAAGCCACAGTGGAATTTGGCTCTAATTTGCTTTAATGAAGGTTGAAATTGGGACTGCCTGAACACTGTATGTGGGCCATATGAACCATATAGATTCCTGTGGCAGACATTTGGCTGTGGTCAACTGATGCAAGTTAATTTAAAGTTTTTGGTTTCATGGTATTAGAATTAGCATTAGCAAGGAAAATTGTTATCACTTTGCCCTGCCATGCTCAACCCATGCTCCAGCTACATCCCCTCTCTTAGGCTTGATGTCCTATTCCCAACTCAGTTCTAAGCCTAGTTGTCCTTCTTCACGAGGGTCTGGTTGACTCCTACCACCCCAGCAGATGCAAGCTGTTCCACCTCCAAGCCCGACTATTGATAGGAAGTGATTACCCCCAGGAAAAGAAAGGAAATCCCTCTCTCTGGCTATTTTTACTGCTGCCACTTGTTACCTGCAGTCAGATCAGTGGAACAACCTATAATCCCTAACACAATATCTACGAAATATTGAGGACTATCTAGCAGCTGCATTCCAGAAACTCTAACAATATTCTCTGGGGCCCTATTTGCCATACTGGGAATTATGGGGTGATATTTGCAGCTAGTACAGAAGTGATAGCAGCTGCAGCAGTAGATGATGCCTTCAGGTTAATGGCACAATGGCAGGGCAGCCCAGGGAGGAAGTAGATACCACCACTGCCAGCCGCACAGTCCCGACTGTACATCCCTATCTAGAGCTACTCTTCCCCTGCATGAAATTCACCTTTTCTACTTCCAGAAGTAAACCCCTTGCACAGATATGCAGTTTTCCTCTTCCTTTGGAAGTCAGCATTTCAGTGTTTGTAGCAAGGGCTCCATTACAATTAAGGTGATCACAATTAGCATACATAGATTTCTCTTGAGACTGAAATCAGGATTTATTGCCTGAGACAAAGTGGAGGTCAATACATTTGATGCTAGCAGAAAAAAATCCAATAGATGGATTATTATTAATATTGTTGTACACATTGACTGGGTATATCTTCTCCAAGATGCCCAGAAAATATTTTATTTTGACAGGGGGCAGGACAATTGGAGAAAAATGTCTGAGAGGCCCCCGTTTACCTAATGACTGAAAAATTGTAATAGGGTTACTTAAAGATAAGGACTCTGAATGTGATAAGCCAGCCAGACTTGCAGGTCACAGAACCATGACTGCATATTCAATTGATTGCAAGTGAGGGGAGGGGACAAAGTCATCCTTCAAAGCAGCCATCAAAGGAGGATCCAATAACGAATCCATAATGAAGCCAGAAGAACATCTACATCTGACCTATTAGCGCAGGGCTCAAATTGAGGGGGTGACTCCGTGTAGGGTGGGGGTGAAGGGCAGGGAACACAATCCTCCTTGTTATAATAAATTATTTTACTCAATATTTAGGAGGACAGATGGGACAGAGAGCTCCTCTAGACAAATATTTCCTATTTAACCCCTATAGCAGTGGATCCATATTTTGTGTTTACTATGGGTATATCTACACAGCAAAGTTATTTCGAAATAACAGCCGTTATTTCGAAATAACTTTACTAGCATCTACACAGGCAAACCGCTATTTCGAAATTAATTTGAAATAGCAGAGCGCTTATTTTGAATTGGTAAACCTCATTCCACAAGGAATAACGCCACATTTGAAATAGCTATTTTGAAATAAGTGCTGTGTAGACGCTTATTTCGAAATAGGGGGCCTCCAGCCTTCCCAGGGTGCCCTGGTGGCCACTCCAGCCTCAACCAAAAACACTCCTCTCCCTCCCACCTCCCCAGAGCCCTTAAAGGGGTTGACTCTGGCCACAGTGCCTGTGCCGGCTCCAAGCCTGCTAGCCCAGAGCCAGCAGTCACTGCCCCGACCCAGTGGCCCCAAAACATGAGCCAGCAAGCCACTGGCAGCCAGCCCTCCACCGCTCCCCAGGAGCAGTCTGCCAGCTCCCAGGAGCCTGCCAGGGCCTGGAGAAGGCAGGCATCTTCCTGGTTCAGGGCGGAGATCACGGACCTTATTCAGGTTTGGGGGGGATGCCCCCAACGTCCATGATCTCCACACTAGATGGAAGAATGCGGCCGTCTTTGGCAGGATAGCTGCCAGCCTGGCCACCAAAGGCCACGTGCGAACCCAGGAGCAGGTTTGCATGAAAATCAAGTTGGTCTAGTGAGACCCTGAGCCCTGAGCTTCCCCTTTCCCTTGCTTCCCCCTTCCAGCTCCCTCCTCCCAGGTTTCCCCCTCCCTTCTCTCACCCTCTCTTCTCCCCTCTCCCGCCTCCTTTCCCCAATCTCACCAGAGTTTCATTCCCCTTCCCCAGTTTTGTTAAATAAAGAGAGTTTGTGTTCATGAAAATACATTTATTTTATTTGACATCAGGAAGGGGGGTTAGGGAGAGGTAAGTGGAAGGATGTGAGGGAGGAATGAGGCAAACACCAGGGAGGCTCTTAGTGCTCCTCAGGGTGGAAGCTCTCCCGCAGGGCCTCCTGGATACTGACAGCCTCCCGATGGACCTCCCGGATGGCAGCCTGCAGAAAGTGCAGCCAAGCTCACAGCAACACATCCAAGAGAAGCACCAGAGTGCCCAGGGGCAGCTCTGGCTCCATGTTGCAGAGTGCTGTGGTATCCTGAGTGAGGGCAACCAGAGCACGCAGAGACAAAATGCTTTGCTGTCCTCATCGAGGTAGGCAAGCAAGCAGGGAAAGCTGAGAACCATCTGCCCAGGGGGGGTTCCTTTAAGCACAGGCCTCAGATAGCCTCAGGCAGCAGCCACACCAAGTAACTCCTGACCTGATGCCCTGCCGGACCTGGTTCCGGCCGGCCTTAAATGCGATTCAGCGTTCACTCAGTGTGGATGCACTATTTCGAAATAGCAAAACGCTATTTCGAAATGCATTTTGTGTGTAGATGCGTTATTTCGAAGTAAGATATTTTGAAATAATGCTGTAGTGTAGACATACCGTAAGGGATGCAGACCAAACACAAAGCTGCTTTTGGGATACATACCATCACAAATGACCGGAAAAGCAATGAGGCCTTGATTTGTACACCCTGAGACCTGAAGTTAAGGGGACTGTTATGGTGCTTAAAATTACCCACATGCTTAAGTTCCTTGCTGACTCTGGGCCTGAATGGGGCACTTCAGCAACCCAGTAACTTCCACTGGGTCTTCAAATCCACTTCTTAATTAATCATCATGAATTCTAATCCTGAGCATACACATAGTCACATTCTCGATTCTATGAGTACAGATAATTGGTGTTAAGCTCACAGTCCATATTAGTAAACCATGCAGCAGCATGGCCCAGTAAAATAAATTACCTTACCTCTCAATAAATTGAAGCAGCAGACTATCTCATGGCCTCCCAGACACCACCATGATCCTTAAAACTGTTCTCATGTACGTGGTTTTCACAGTGTGCCCTGATGATCTGTAAAATTGGGCCATTTTAGACCAGGACCAGGCAGTCCCCACAAAGAGCATCATGTTGGCAGGCTCTGTGAATGGCTCTAGTTTGAGCACCTGTGCAGATGACAGCTGTGGCAATGTGTGAGGGACAAGTGGAGAGATGACCTATCAGGTAGGCAAGCCCAGGCCATCTAGAACTGTACTGGTCAATACCAACATCATAACTGCCATCTTCTGGGTTAGATAAAGTGAAGCTATAAAGCTGGCTGTCATTTGCACACTGAAAATGTAGCACTCCTTGCCTCCTCACTGACCTTTCCATTGAGGATCTCAAAGTTCTTTGCAAACAGTAATGAATTAGCCTTCATATTACTTTGCATGGGACAGAAAAGTAGTATCCTACTCATTTCACAGGTGGGACACTGAGATACGAAACAATCAAATGACTTGCCCAATGTTACCTGCTAACCCACGTCATAGCCAGAACTAGAACCCAAGTGTCTCCTGATTCTCAGTTCTCTTGGTTTTCTACCTCAAAACCATGATCCTTCATTGCCAACTTGGCAAAGTCTTGGCCCCATTGAAGTCAATAGGAGTTGACTTGCAAATGGAGATTTACTGTAAATGGCTCAGAGATCTTGTGCTGGGCCATGGAAGAATGCTAGAAACGTCCTCCAATGAATTTTGAAGTAAAAGGAAAAAGAGTTCCAACAAGAGGCCTACATCAGAGTAGGCTATGTATAATACTTAAAAACTTGGGAAAGAATATGTTAGCAACAGAGCAGGAGGTGAAAACAATTTAAACAGCAAACATGAAACCGTGCAGGGCAAGATATGCTGGTGATAAATAGCTAACAGGATTCAACAAATATATTATTCAATGAATTTTGTGGTATTTGACCAGCTCTATATCTGGTTGAGTGCTATTTAAAGGATAAATTATTTTGCAAGTACCAGAGAAAGTCATCAGATAATGTATTTGCTAAATATTTTTTCTGCTACTTGACCAACTCTAATGCAAAGCATGGCATATTTCATATATCTTTTCTGGTTTGATTGTTGCGAAGTGCAGGTTCACCCATTCAAGTCAAAGTGCAGCTATTTTGAAGCCATTTAGCTTGAATTAGGACTAAACCATTCATTTGTTTTTTTGTTTGTGTTTTTTTTATTTTATTTTGAAAACGAACTTTTTAAAACCCACTTTCTTACCTGACATTGATTATATCTATTTATTTTTTAGGATGGGAGGTTGCACTGCTGCCCATCATCCTAGTGTCAAGATACCATGTAAAATACATGAATTATAGTTAATTCCCCTGTAGGTTTCGTGCAGAATCTTCGGCTCTTCTCTCTGATTATCTCATTTTAAAAGTTCTGTCTCCAAGCAAGCCAATTCTAAGGCAAGTTGGAAATGAAAAATGCTGTGCATCATTTTAACCCTTGGTTGGTCATGGACAGAGACCTCTTTCTCTGCTAATCTGAGATGTCTATTTTCCCTTGTTCCTGGTGCTACTTTTTATCCCCCATGGTGATATTCTTCCTGAAGCTCCAAATGTCTCCCTGTTGTTCCTATGTCTGATCCGAGCTCTCAGTACTTCTTTTCCAATTCTGCTCATTAAGGGTGCGTCTACACAGCAGGGCTTAACTCGAAATAAGCTATGCAAATTGAGCTACGTCAATTGTGTATCTTATTTTGAAATACCTTATTTCGAAATAGGAAGTGTCTACATAGCACTAATTTCAAAATAGAGCACTCTTCCTCCGACTTTCCTTATTCCTCATACAATGAGGATTACAGGAGTTGGAGTAAGAAGTCCTCCATCTTGACAGTATTTCGACATTATTTTGAAATAACTGCTTGCTGTATAGATGCGGACTAAGTTGTTTCGGAATAGCGCTAGTTATTTCGAAATAGTCTTGCAGTGTAGACATACCTTAAGGGTACATCTACGCTGCACGATTATTTCCAAAATAAGCTGTTCCAGAATAGTTTTTCTGAAATAGCTTATTTCGAAATAGCACGTCTACATTAGGGAAACCTGCCTTGGACTAATTTTGGAGTTTCCCTACAATGTAGACATGCTATTTCAAAATAAGCTATTTCAGAATAACTATTCCAGAATAGCTTATTTTGTAATAAGTGTGCAGTGTAGACATACCCTTAGGTGTACGTCTACACTGCAACACTATTTTGAAATAACTAGCGCTATTCCGAAATAACTTAGTCCACATCTACACAGCAGGCAGGCAGTTATTTAGAGCACCAAGAGGCACTGGGGAGGAATAACTTAGAATAGCCCCTCATCAGGGCCATTCTATTTCAAAATAACAGCAGTGGAGTGTCTACACACGCCTTATTTTGAAATAGCTATTTCAGAATAGGCATTATTCCTTGTAGAATGAGGTTTACAGATTTCAGAATAAGCCGTCTGTTATTTTGAAATTATTTTGAAATACCAGAATGGCTGCGTATACACTCACATTGTTATTTTGAAATAACACGCATTATCTTGAAATAACGGTGCAGTGTAGACGCACCCGTAAGGCTGCTAAATGATGTAGCATGCTCTGTGTATTAGCACAGCAGCAACAGTTTGCCAAGTGGCATGTCAGTTTGCTCCAAGTGCTGTAGGAGAGCCTGTACCTCTGAGGTTCCCAACTATTGCACATAGGATTGTGTCTACACTAACCCCTTCTTTTTCTCTCTCCATTGAGAGTCCGGCTAGTGCAGTTTTGCTTCTCATTCTGCATTTTTTTATCCAGGATGGAGTTCTTGCTAGGGCATCTCCCCTTGAAGGCTCCCATGACCTCAACATGGCGAGAAGGCCACCAATAGCCAACCCTATCACCAGCACCAATGCTCCTATTGCCTACAGGCTTGATACAAAAACCTGGCACTACTTTGCAATGGCCACTAGAGTTTGGCCTTCTCTACTGGCCTACGTTAGCCATCGCTGCTACTTCTTCCCATACAGGAACTCTGGCACACATCCTCAAAAGTATTTAGGTGATGTCAATTGGCATTAGGGCCCTATACGCTTTTGAGGGTCTGAGTCTTCAGCTTTCTAGTGATAGCACCACAAATCGGTGATACAATTGCCTGACAATGTCCCCTACAGTACAGTAATTGTGGCATCTGTATAATGAGTTGGTAGAGCTCAACAATAAATAACCTAATTTTATTATGCAATCATTTATTTTTATCTGCTCAAATAATTCAGAGAAAATGATTCAACTCATAACTCAAAGGAAGTATTTCATCATTCCTGCAAACTTTTTTTTTTTGGCAAGAGCAAATAGTTGTTCATTCAACACTGAATGTATTTCTGTTATTTTTTAATGATATCACTTACATCTGAATGCTTCAGTACCCTTGTAATTTCCCCGTTTTTATTTTTTGCAGCGAGCATGACTAATATTGTCCAAATTATATTGTGTCAATTAAAAAGACAAAAGGTCTTACAAGGGGTTTGATTGAAGAAAAACAAATCTTTTCTAGACACATCCTTTTTCTGAAACAACTGCATTTCTGAGACTGTCTGAGACTGTCAACTAAAGTTCTGATCCTACCATTGAACCCTGATTCCACTTCAGACCCCCTTAACATCAGACATTAGATTCTAGGCCTACATTTAATACTGATTTCTAGGAAAGAGGGTAGGATTCTATCAACATGTCCAAAACAGAGCGGCAATGAGTTTACAGACATTCACGGTAGTAACATTGGGGAGAATTAGATTGATAAACATCACTGATGTCAACTCTCAGGACTTTATTGTGATTCTTGCCTAATTGGATGTTTTTCTTAAAGTTCCTGCTCTTGGAGTCCCAGTGATTTTGATAAAAATCTCAATTTTCATGCGCAATAAATAAATACATCCCAGCATTCTTGAGAAAGGGAGAAGCTTGAAAATGTGACACCTAAAAATTAAAAAAACAGGAGATTAATAAAGGGTCCAAAATGTTTTTTTAATTGTGTTTTGGGGGGGTCTGTTCTGTGACTTTTTAATGCTTGGGTAAAATACTGGATAAGTTGGTGTGAATTTCATGCCAATGCAGATGACCCATGCAAGATCTTATGCCTCATCTACTTCTTTAAGATCAAATAGGAGTTTTGCTTGAGTAAAGACCACAGAATCTGGCCCTTATTGGCTCTTCCTGTTCCCACTGAATTCAGGGTCAAAACTCCTATGTTTTCAGTTGTTGAGGAGCAGGAATTTAGGACCAGATTCGGGAAAGCACTCAAGCAGGTGCTTAACTTTAATCACATATTTAAATTCTATACACTTTAAGTGCTAAAATGCTTTCCTAAATTGGAGTGCTTTCCCAAAGTATGTCAGGGCCTTAGTACTTGTCTATATTTAAGTTTATTTGGATGAAAGAAGTGTGTGAATAACTGCATATATAGAGTAGCCCTTAAGTGGGATATAAACTGTGCATAAAGACTTGCCCAGACCCTCTACATTGGAGTGGATTTAATCTTTTCTGTGGGATAATTTGACTCTCAGAGGATTTTTCCCTATAGAGCATTTTTAGTGCTTTTGTCTTGTCTAGTTTTTCAGTATCCTTCACTTTCACTATATTTCTCAGCCTTGAATGAAGGTTCTTGTATGAGGATTTCTTTTTCAATATCTTCCCTCTAGGAACCCCAGTTCTCAGGTATGCATCTTTTGCAGCCACAACAAACAAAGATCTTCAGATCAGAAGCTGACGTAAGAGCTTTGAATCGCTTTAGAAATCTAGTGGGCTTGCCTGGCTGCAACAGCTTTGGGGAATTGTGTGTGTGGAATCTGTTTTAAAGTACAAAGGGCAATCCAGGACCTTTAAACATCTGAATGTTTCCAGTCCTCTTTTTAAATCAGTATTAGCAGGAGTTCTTTATTTAAATGATCTTGCTCATGATATGAGTAGGAAGCTTCCTTCCACAGATAGCTTTGTGAGGGAGAAACCTGATAATTCATTTATTTCATGATAATGGCAGGAGTAGCTTTAAGGTTTTCACCATCTGTGCTCCTATGGGAAGGAGGAGCAAAGCCAATACAAATGTAACCTTCAGATTTATGTTTCTGTGCCTCTCCATTATGCCGCTCAATTTCTTTTTTTAACCGTTTCAGTACTGTAAAATAGAATGTATCACTTCTAAATCATACCTTTTTCCTTTTCTCAGCAGGACTGAATTTTAGAGTTTGGTTACTATCCTAGGCAAGCCACATTTTTAGCAAGCTTTGATCTTGAGCTCAAATCCCAAATCCCCTGTCTGCTCAGCTATGTAACCAAAGTATCCAACCTTTAGTGTAAAGGATGAGTCGATTGTCAATGCTTATTTAATTCATAATCTCCATGCAAATAATCTTACTGTAGAGCAGAACACACAACTTTTTGTTGGCAGACCTGTTCTTAGAGGTCAGGGGTTCTCAAATGTCATTGCCCTCGGACACCCTTCTGATGACAAAAATTAGAACATGATTATGGACAGGGTGTGGAGCACTACCACCCCAAGCTGAAACACTCAGACTTCAGCTTCAGCCTGAGGACATGGGGCTCAGGCTTCATCTTCAGCCCTGGGCCCCAGTGAGTCTCACGCTGGCCCTGGAGACCCTATTAAAACTCTGTTGTAGGTAAAAAGCAAGATCTTGTGTGTGGATCCCTTAGACAGAAAGAAATCAGAAGTTGGATTATGTACAGCCAAATGCTTAGCAAAAAAGAAACAGAAAAGTCTATTGATTTATCAATGCCTTTGTGCTTTTCAAATTTTTAGAGAGAAGTCTTGGGGAGGTTGGTGACATCAGAAAATCTGCAGGTAAAACTTGCCTGTAAAGCTGTGTAAATAGACCACTTAGGCCAGGTCTACACTATGCCCAGTAGCTCAGCTTAAGGTATGCAACTCCAGCTACATATTCCACCATAATCCAAGCTTGGTGGCATCCCCACAGCGGGAGGTTGACAGGAGCAAACACTCCCATTGACTTCCCTTGCTTCTCGTAAAAGGAAGAATACTAAATGTGGTAGGGGTGACTTCTGAGTTTGATTTAGTGAGTCTTAACTAGACTTGCTAAATCAAACTCCAGAAGCATGATTGCAGCAGCGGTTATCTTTCTTTTAGTATAGATGAGGCCTGAGTGTATCAGCTTCCAAAGAAGATAGGCACCTATCCTTCCTCCTTAAAAGCCTACGCTGTGAGTGCAGTAAAAAAACCTCTATCACAGAAATTAAGTGTTATTGCAAAGCTGTGGCAGAGAAATGCATATAATTCTGAGTCACAGACGTAATTATTTGAAGATATATGAAGTCTTTTGTTCCCATTTTATTTAGCTACCTAACAAAGCATCCATCACAATATTTCATACTTTACCTGAATCCCACCTAATTGCATACATCATTTAACTGTTGTCATTGTCCTATGTGTCTGGAGTTGGGGAACAGGCTTAAGAGAGCAGAAAACTCTTCCCCAGTATGGATCAGAAATTTTCTGTCAATTGATTTTCTGTGGAAAATTGGGTTTTCAGTAGGATTGCCCTGGAGACGTCAAGAATTAAAAATAGATCTTTAATGAAAGATTGTCATGTGATGGAACCTCTAGAAATACATCCAACCTAAATTGGCAACCACAGTTTTCAACTACATAAAATTTTTCATAAATTGTGTCCACTTTCTGCAGAAAATTTTGACTTTTCCTGCTGTGGTGCATCATGGGAGCCTCTGACCACCATGCATCTGGGAGATGTATTCTGACTGGTGATCCTGGCTTGTAGAGGACAATAGGGGCATGATGCACCTGCACTACAATTTCCATGGGGCACGCTACAGCCTTGCTGAATAGACATTTGGAAATTTTCAGCTGAAAACAAATCATTTTTTCAAACTTTTGTCAAAGTGAAAATGTTTCACAAGACATTTTTGATAAAAATGAAATTTTATTTTCAAAGAATTCACCCCTCTCCCCAAAAATCCCTGCAACCATATGTATCCATGTGCATTTTGTATGACTTCAAAGGAAACTATACATTCCCACCTGGACATTTGGTTTGTATGGAATATTTGCAGGCCTTAGCAATCCTTATGGCAAAACTGGACCAAGATTCTAGTTTGAAACAAAACAAAAACCAGGTGATTTGCCTGATTTCAGGATTCATTAAGTATGTTTTGCACAGCTCTTCTCACACTCAATGGGAGATGGCCCGGAGTAAGGAGTGTTTAATAGATCCCAGAGACAGGTCAATCTTTATTTACTATGTGCCACATTTTGCTGTCTTTTCTCTTCCTTGATAAAGCAAAACTCTTAATGAGTGCACAGCAGGATTTAGCCCTATGTTAACATGTGTTAAAGCATGTGTTTTGATGTCTGGCATAGGGCTAATGTGGGGTGCAGGAGTCTCCTCTCATGAAGGCTGACACGTTGCTGATATTTCTTCAACATCTCCCAAGGGCAAGACCCAAGAAATCCAGAGCACTGTTGGAATGGATGGGAAATCAAAGAGATTTTCCATGTTGCAAGATTAGTTCTATTATGATTTTTAATGATTTTATTATAGTAGCGGTCTATAAGCTCTTCAATGAAGACACTTATGAAGACACATTCATAGATTAGACAACTGTTCCTTCATGTCTGGTAGCCTGTCTCCATGATTATCATAGGCAAAAAAACTCGCCAACAACTTATAATGTATTAGGACAATTGCATTGTGGTGTAATTGGAAAGAGGAAAGTCTTCCTGGCCTCTGTACTGATATCCTGACGCATAACAATGTATTGCTCTTTCTTTGCATGCAAAAGGGGGACTAAATGTTTTGCTCTTAAATACGTCCCTGTCTCCTCTCTTTTGAAGGATAAATATTATCTATTTTTAAAATCACTCATCATTTAAATAATCTTTACACCAATAGGAAAATTGTATATAAATACACCAAAACACAGAGAATCTCTCACAAGCAAGCTAGTAAGTTTGGGAAATACTATAGTGTAATTCACTTATAAGAAACTTCATTAAGGTAGAACCAATATTGTTGCTAGAAAACATGGCCTTTAGCTCCTTCTATCCTTCCAGAACATGGGACTTCAGAACCCCTCACTCCAATGTTAGAAAGCCAGGAAATGCTCAGTGACATAAATGTCACTATTACAACAAAGAATAAATCACAAGCATATAAAAATGCACTTTTAAATTTTTGCTTTACATAAAACACAACCACACAATTGTAATATTGCATTGAGGAAGGGAATGGCTGGGTATTTCTGGAGTGAGGTGAGGATCTTCTCCAGGGAGGAGGTTGGAGTAGTGGACCCAAAGGCTGGGATATGAATTGCAGATCAGTCACATCTGCTGTAGTCTGTCTGGTTTGCCTGTAATCATGCCAAGTTATTCTTGCTGTGCTGTTCCAGCCAGGACCCAAAGCAGGAATGGTCTTGCTGGATGCCCAGGCCCTCCAGAAAACCCAGCTACCAGAAATCTCATTTAAAAAGGCATTGTCATGAGATTATCCTCTCAACCTTGCAGAATCAAGAAATATGCATAAGCTTTGGATAAGCATCTAGGAACGCCCAGTGGGACTGTCAAGGGACAATACCTATCTATAGGGCTAATATAAAATCATAACAACAAATGCATAACACTGATTTCAGACCTGTTAATTTTCATGGTATTATGTGCTTGATGATTTGACAAATAACTACTTACATATCAAGTGCGTACTTCTGTGTCTACCTGTAAATCCTCCCTCTAGCATACCAAAAGAACATCCACCTCTCTTTTGAAGAAAATATATATCTTCCCCAAATGTAAAGCCAACTCTGCCCTGAGCACCTACCCCCCTTTCTCACCCTTGAGTTAAATAAATTCTAATCTTCAGCAAGGACTTTGGGAGTGTGGGTTCCAGTCCTGCAAACTCTCACATGAGTAACTTCATGCACATTACTAATATCCCTTGCTTGCAAAAGTGTTTGCAGCATCAGGAGCCTCAGAGGTAGGGTTGGTAGACCCCCACTATTATTCAGGTTGCCTAGCATTTCCCGTTGTAAGCACCTGTTTTCAGTTGCTTATAACTTTGTACTGTGTAGATATCCATGCAAAACCAGGATATTCCATAAACTAATAGTACTTACTTTAAAAATTTAATTGCTTTAATTCAGTCACTCAACCAAGTGTATGTGCACTCCTGGGGTTGCAAAGAGGTCTTCCAGGAGTACATCAGCTCAACCAGATATTTGCCCAGTTTTACAGCAGGCTACATAAAAAACACTCGTGAAGTTGGTACAAGCCAAAATTTCATACAGTGACGTGTTTTACTGCTCTATCTACTATATTCTGAAATGTAAATACAATATTTATATTCCAATTGTTTTATAATTATATGTAGGGTTATGTTAGATTTTGTGAGCAAGTAGTTTTTATGTGAGGTGAAACTTAGGGTGTGCAAGGCAAATCAGACTCCTGTAATGGTTACAGTAGTCTGGAAAGGGTGAGAACTGCTGCTTTAATTCAAGAAGAGGTCAGTAACCTGGAACACTGCAGCAGCACTCGTCAGCACTGTTGACTCATTGTCAGGAACCACGGGCTCTTCAGAGCCAGTAAGCGCCAACCTGGCTGTCACGGGGCGGCCTTTCCTGTCCCTGCCAGAGGGCGGGGTAGGGCCCCAAGTCTCTATATACAGTCATGGGTCGGCTCTTTAAAGCAGTGCCTGCTGGCCCACTGTCCGGAGTCCCTAGGCCGGAGTCCCTAGGCAAAGCCAGTGGTGACTGTCCCTTTAACACAGGGCCCACTGGCCCGAGTCCCTATACACAGTCTCTGGTCGGCCCTCTAAGGCAGGGCCCGCTGGCCCACTGTCCGGAGTCCTTATTTCCAGATCCTGGTTGGCTCTTTAAGGCAGGGCTGAAGGGTCTGCGACAGGAGGTCACGGGGGAGAAGGGGAACAGCACCCTTAGTAGGGGCCCCTGGGCCCCCCCTACTCCACCGGGTCCCAGCCCAGGGCCCTGTGAGTGGCAGGATGACCCACCACTCCCTCGGCGGGGAATCCACCCAAAACGCGCTGATGTTCCCGGGGTGGGAGAGGCTGCTCCTATACCCTCCCTGGGCCACTTCCTACCTGGGGTCTTTTTCCATGTTCTCGCAGGGTCCTCTAATTCCCCAGGGGCTGTTCCTTCCTCATTGGCAGCAGTGGAGATGTCCCAACTCGCATTAGCAGCTCTGCTGTCTCCCCTCTCCCCCCCATGCAGCTGGCTGGTGCTGGTCAGGAGCTCCCCTCTGAGGTCCTTCCCCTCCAGCAGTCAGCCCAGACTGAGCTTCTCCACAGGCTTCTATAGCTGGGCTACAAGCTGAGCATGGCCAGCAAGGTCATGGGGGCAGGGCTCCTTTAGACAGGGCAACCTGGCTAACCCCTGTGAGTTCAGTGCACGGCTGGCTCGCCCCATCACACTGGCACACAGTGGACCTGCTAATTGTTGTTAGAATAGGAACTGACTTCTGCCAGACAACTCCAGTCCTGGAATCTGACTGACAGAATGCTGAGGGTCCTGATTGGTTCACAGCTTCTATATAAACCCAGCACAGAAACAGGCAGCTGTCCAGGCATCTGGGTTCTCTCTATTTTATATTTCTTCACCTATGATACCTATGCCAACTACCTGCGGCTGCCTCCTGGTGACCTGACCCCCAAATTGCCTTCTGGCCTGTCTTGGACTCTGACCCAATGGTGTTGGACCTGGTCTGACTCCTAACTCCTGCTCCCACATCCTTGTCATGACATTCATCCCCTGAGCCCGAAAAAGCTGGTCATAAGATCATCAAGGTACTCTCTTCTCCCACAGGAACAGAATTTTTGTAAACCTTCTAACTGAATCACTAACCCCTGGTCTACACAAGGGCATTTTTTCAAAATAACCCCCCTTATTTCTAAATAATAAGCGGAGCATCCACACTACCAAGCCTGTTGTTTCAAAATAACGGGCTGGTTATTTCGAATCTGTATTCCTGTTTTCCTTGGGGAATAACGCTTCTTTCAAAATAGTTATTTTGTTAGTGTGGATGCTCCAGTGCTACTATTTTGAAATAACTACTTCCCAGATTCATTCAAAGTAATTACTCCCCAGTGCTTCCTGGGGCTCTAAGACAAGGTAGAACATCCACGTTAACGGAGCCTGCCTTGGACTAATTTCGAGGCTTCTCTGTAGTGTGGACACACTTTTCCTAAATAGTTATTTCGGGAGCTATTATTTCAAATTTAGTAATTTTGAAATAATTACTTAGTGTAAACATACCCTAAGAAAATATTTCACTTATTCTTAGTGAGATGACTAAAACAAACATAGGGGAGAGTAGCCAACCTAAAACTCTTTTTAGGCAATGTAATTGCAAATATCATAGAAAAACAGGGATGGAAGAGACCACAAGAGGTCTTGTAGTGTAGTCCCTGGCCCCCTGCTACATAGATGTTTCCATCACCTCCTTAGGTAACCTCTTTTAGTGCTTAAATAGCCTGAAAGTTAGATTTTCCTACTGCATTGGCATAGCTCTTTCCTACTGGCTGTAGCCGTCTGTAATTCCAAGGTCATAGAGAACAATTTTTTTTTTCTGTGAAGATCTGGTTTTTGTATTGCCTTTCTTATCCAATTAGACCCAAAATTGTAAACCCTCCCTTTCATTTTTTGTAAATAAAAAATTATTCCAGACATATGCTTCCTGATGTGGCCTAGATGCATATTTCTTCCCATAGTCCTTCCCCTTCCATTATTAATTTTAAATCACCAGATTGTTAGACTTCAGTTCTTGAGCTGGGTTAAGCAGATAAGTGCCAGAATTGTGTGTGCTAGTGACATGTTTCTTCATTGTTATCCAAGTTTGACAAGCCATAACAAATTTGTTTGAGCTAAACTATATGCAAGCAGTTACCATATTATTAACAATGCTTTACTGCACCACTTCTTAAAATCTTGTGTTAGGTTAGTTCAGCTTCCAGTTTGTTATATTTATAGAGACTTGTGTTTTTACTTGGTTTCCAAGAATATGTTCTATAATAATTCTACTTAATTTAAAAATCTCAAAGTTCTTTACAAATATTCATTAATGAAACTTCAAAATGTGCTAGTGAGAATCCTAAATATTGTGCATAGATAGGCAAAATAAGGTTTAGCATAGTAAGGGATTTGCACAAGGAGGTCAATTATGCAGAATTCAGGAGTGGAGCTAGCTGACAAATATTTTCCCCTGCTCTCATGGAAAATAAGTATGAATTTAAAAAAACAATTTTGGACAATAATTTATTTCAGACAATTTTGGTTCAGACAAAAATCTACCTTTTCGAGATAGACACCTTCTGAAAAGTTATTCATTTATTTATTATTATTATTAATAATAATGATATACATATATATAATAAATTTTACAGTAGCCCTCTAGGAGACAGTCATAATTAGGAGCATACAATCTAAAAAGACAAGATGGACTCGGGGAAGGGAACAGGGTAGAGCACAGAAGTATAGTGAACAGCAAACATCATGTTAGTTCTACAATTTTTTTCTTTGTGTTTTTGGAGGGTTTAATTAGTTAAAACCCCTCTCCCCACCAAAGAAATGTTTGACAGAAAATGGAGTCCTCAGGCAGATTTCTCTCACACAAATGCACGCACGCAAATGAGTCAGGCACCCAGCTCCTGTTGAAATTCCTTGAATTTTGATCATTAAATTCCCATTGATGCTTTCAAAAATTCCACCCACAGGCACGGGAATTTTAAACTTTCTTTTACATTTTATTTTACCTTTGTTAAAAACAGAAGATAGTTGTTGGGAGGGATGTAAAATCCTGATTCTGACCCAAATGTTAGGTTTAACTGATTAAGCAGGAACCTGGGCAGGATTGCTGGCCCCTGGTCCCACAGAGCTCCTGGCCCCACATGAGGCTGCTCCTGGACCCCCGTTAACCTTACTGGGTAATCAGTTACCCATTCACATCCCTAGTTTTTAGAAAGGTCTGGTTTATGATCAAGAAAAGATTCTCTAGTCTTTGTATAAAAATAAAATATTTGTCTGCACAGCCTCCGTTTCCTGTGCTGTTTGATATGCCACTTGGTGTTCCAGCAGAGGAGAGTGAAATATATACAGGTCACAGCTAGCATTTGCAAATCAGATCTGAACACTGCCCAGGAAGAATTGGATGAGACTCACTGTATAGTATATGAGAGACCTCTCCTGGGTTTGAATTTGACCATGGACTGAAACCATTAGGGTCCCTCTCTGAGGCCCAGATGCCTCTATAGTCACAGTTCTCACCTCAGTTCTCTAGTCAGCATCTGGTGCTGACCCAGGCTTCTCCTTAGCCTCCCAGCCAAGCACAAATCATTGCTCAGCTGAGACTGCAGCTCCACTAGCTTCCTCACTACCACAAACTGCTTCAGCATGGACTACCCTCTCAATCCTTTCCTGCAGGTGTCCTCAGAGGGCCCAGTCAGCTGAGAGGATCCCCGTTTCTATGGTAACCCCATTTCAGCATGACTAGCTGATATTCAGCCCATTCCATTTGGCTCTTCTCTTCAGGCCCTTTTGCCCTGTCCCTCCTACTCAGCAGGGATTTGAATGTGCTCAGTCTTCAACAACATTTCAGGAGGTAGAGTAGTTGGATTTCAATTTCTAGTGTGAAACCCCCACTAATCTCAGTGCAGTTTGGTTCCTGATACAAGTTCTGATCCTGCATGGGGGCCCACCTGTGCAGAGCTTAGTTGAGACTCAGGGCCTTAAGCAGTATGTCACAGAGGGCCCTGAGGCACAAAATGCTGAGCAACTCTTGTAGGCGTTAGGAGCCTTCATTGCCTATTGGGCTTTAGTGCAAGTTAAGGTCACTTTATACCTCCAGGCATTGCTCAGCATCTTGCAGGATTGAGCCCGTACAAACCCTGGTTGCCTTTAAAGTTAAACATCCCAATTTATTTACTTCCAATTTCTCTGTAACAATCAGCCTGGGTTTGGCTCTGAAGGTCTGAATTACCAGCTATTTTGAGTTGATTGCTAGACTGTGGAAGTGAAGATTTTTGTCATCAGCTGGCCTCTTCCTAGGTTTTAAATACAACATTTGTTTTAAATCATGAAACAAATGCCTGTTGTGGTCTGGGAAGAAGTAGAGCTTTATTAATTATGTTTTAAGAGCATATGAAAAATTAATAATTGCATTGCTAGCATTGCAATGTATATGCCACGATTGCGTCTGGTTTGTAAAACAGCAATGAAATATTTACTTGGTGTTGTGCTGACCACTTAGAGAACCATTTCTGCTGTATAGCAGATCTGTAAAAGGAACACATCTCTTGTGTAATACTGAGCAGAACCCTGGGAATGAGAAGAGTGTTCTGGGAATCGGGCACTTATGGTATTTCTCCATGAGTTCAGATCATGGAATAATCTTCTCTATGCTGGGCTATTAGTTTATAATCTGTATTTTCTCCTCTATAGATAAGAACTGTGTTAGGAAGATATTTCTCCCAGAAGTGGCGTCTAAGCATCTTGGGATTGCAGCAATACGTGCACCCAAATCAGAAGCCCAAACATAACATCCACTGTTCAGTTGTTGCTTTTTTCCCCTATCAAGCAAACAAGGTACCGTGGTTCTTGTCTTTTCACGGAACTAAATTCCCTCCCTTTAAGATAAGTTGGCTTTTCTGGTTGTTTTTAGTGTGTGTGAATGCAGAGATCATGGAAGGAGCCTCATTGATAGGTATGAAGAATCAGGACCTCTCTTTAACCACAAAACAGGCCCAGCATGCATAGAGAAGACAAAATCTTCACATAGTTGCATCAATGTGTCTTGACTCTAACTTGGATGGTCCCCCCTGTGAAAGGATATAGGAGAAAAGTAGAGGGTTGTGTTGGTGTCAGTTTCTATGCTGAGATTCCTAACAAATGTGCTGATTGCTACCAGTTGTGCTGGTGATTTTGTGCCCCCGCCCACTGGGGAACAGTGACCACCAAACTGAGTCTTCGGAAATAAGTGTTCTGTCAGGTGATTCCTACATGCTCAATAGAACAGACCTAATTATGGAAACTGCTTCAACGTGCATTTTCCAAAGAAGACTGGGTGAGATGCAGCACATCTGTGACCCCCTTCCAAACCCAGCAAAGCACATCAGCCCATGCTTAACTACAACCACAGAAGTAGCCCTATTGACTTTCATGGGAATATTCCTATGCTTAAAGCTAAGCATCTGCTTGTCTGGCTTGGGGCCCAAGTGGCCATGCTGCAAACTGTTACATGAGAAAACCTGAGCAGGATTCCCATTTGGTTCCCAGGCTTAGCAGTGCTGCGAGCAATGTTATGTTCCTCTCCTGAAGACACAGTAGTGATGACCTGGCTGATTAAGTTGTACTACTGATAAACTATAAAGTGAGTCTCACCCAGTTCTTCCTGGGCAGGATTCAGATCTGAATCAGTAGCTACACATCTCCAAAGTTCAGCTGTTTTTGTGTCTAAGATTTCTATATGTAAATACCCATTTTGCATGTCAAGTTCCAAGAATACTGTGAACAACAGGTACAATGCAGCTATTGTCCCAAGAACAAGACTTGGAACAGGAGGTAAGGCATTTGGCACAAAGTGTACCAATCTGTGCAACTCTCTACCACTGAAAATCAGCCTGAATTCAAAGATAGGCTCCATAATACAAAATACATCAATTTACCAAACTCTTTTCAACACTGGCCAGAGAATCCTCCTTTCCCATTTAAATATCCCACCCAAAAAGGAAAGGCAACCTTCAGAATGCAAACTAAAGGGGGAGAGAAGGTACAATCCCAGCAGGACAACACAGAAGCTTAAACCCTTGTTTTAAGGTTCTTGCAGACCGTGGTGATCAGTGTTCTGTAAATGGGTAAGTAGATTAGATCAGACCTGAAGGTCTAAATGTAGGATCGGGATGTCCCAGTGATATCTCCATATGTTAAAATGGTTCCCAGAATGTACTAAGAGGAACAATAATCTCTTTTTATTCTAAAGTAAATTCTTTTTTCATTCTTCTTTTTTCCATCTAGTCCCTATGGTAAATCCTGAGCTCATCCATACATGTGCTACTACCCTGTCCACATGAAATTCCCTCCTTGGAGACTCATGTCTCCCATGACACAGAGAGCCAAATTAAGTTGTATTTTTTTTAAAAAGCTATGGCAGCTTAAGCACTCCCCGTCACTGGGGTGACCACCTTCTGGCGAGCTGATGCCGCCTCCTTGGCCACGAGGGGGTTGGCCATCACCAGTCGCTGGGTAATCCTGAGTCCATAAGCAACCGGCTCTCCAGGCAGCGTGGCCCAATGGCCAGAGTCAATATGCTTCAGTTCAGGGCAGTATAGCTTACTAGCCAGAGTCAGTAAATGGTAGCCCTCAGTTCAGGATAGTATGTCTTACTGGTTAGAGCCAATACATAGCCCTCAGTCCAGGGCGATATGGCCTACTGGCTAGAGTCAATAAATAGCCCTTAGTCCTAGGCAGTATGGCCTACTGGATAAAGTCCATAAATAGCCCTGAGTCCAGGGCAGTATTGCCTACTGGCTAGAGTCAATACAGTTGAGGCTACCACCCTGGTAGGGGGACCCGGGCCCACTCTGCTCCACTGGGTCCCAACCCAGGGCCCTGTGAGTAGTAGCATGGTCGGCCACTCCCTTGGTGGGGAATCCGGCCGAAACACGCTGAGGATACCTGGCGGGGGGAGAGGCTGCTCCTGCACCCTCCGTGGGTTATTTCCCACCGCTTTGTTTGGATCAATGTCCCATGTGGTAACTGGGTCTTCCAGTTCTCCAGCAGCTGCTTCTCCCTGGGATTCCACGGGGTTTGCGTTGTGGCTGTCTCCCGGGTCTCCAGTTCTCACTGCTGGGATGGCTGGCAGCAGCAGTTCAGGAGCTCTAGCGGGACTGAGCTGCTCTGCTGCCTTTTTATACTCTGCCAGCACTTGGAGCATGCCCAGTCTGGGTGAAGGGGCAGGACTTCCTCCGCCCACAGAGTCTTAGTCTCTACCCCCCCCCCCTTCAGTGCGGGGTAAGCACTCCCCCGTCACAAAAGCTTTTTGTTTTTTCCATACCCTGTACTCTGTTTGTCTATCCAGTCTGAGTCTGAACACATCACCGCAGGGACCATCCCTTTTTCTGTTCACTCTGCCAAAACAACAGCAACCACCACCCACCCACAGCAGTGGCTCTCAAAGGCCAGCCCCACTGACCTGGGCTTGCAGAGACTGGGCTATAAGACTAAGACCCGCAGTGTAGATGTTCCCGCCTGTTCCTGAAAGCCTATACTGCTATATTTAGCCCCATAGTGTGAGCCCCATGTGCCTGAGTCAATTACCATGTGCTCTAAGACTTGCTGCTGCACCACATCTTTTTTTATGTGATGTCGACATATCTTGTCCACATTCCTCACACTATTATAAATAATTACGAAGCATGGGAATGAAAGTGGAAGAGAGCTATAATGGAAGGGTAAAAAGAATAACTAGAGAAATGAGGAGACACTAAACATTGGATGAGGCAACAAGGTGAGGATGAAAACCACTATAATTTTATTTTTTAATAAGCCAATACACCTGAAATCAATGAGAGTTTTGCCATAGTCTTCAATGGCAGCAGGATCAGACTGGAAGCAGCAACCCATTAAAATTACCGGTACATGGAGCTCAGAACTTTAAAATTCTCTGGAACCACTGTAATGATGTAAAGAATTTTAAAGAAGGTTATAAAAGGAAAACTGTGTTTGAAAGGGTAGCCTTGGGTATAAAACAGGGGGTTCCCAACCTTTTTTGGTCCCCGTACCCCCTTGGCTTTTACTAAACCTTCCCGTATCCCCTATTCAATATGAAAGAAAATAAATTCTAGACTCTAGAATCCACAACTTTTTTCACTAACACTACTACTTTTGGAATATTTCAATTAGGATAATCTAGTTATTTACCAAATATTCCCCGTACCCCCTTGACAAGCTTCTCGTACCCCAGGTTGGGAACCCCCTGGTATAAAAGAAGGATCTGATCCCAGAAAGGCTTAAGCACATGAATATCTTTATACATGTGAGTAATCTCATTGATTACTCCAGACCTAAGAACAACTTCTCTTTGACCTATGAACATTCAAGACCTAATCTGCCTCCACTATGGGAGTTTTGCCACTGATTTCAGTGGAATCAGGATCAGGTCACTGAAGAAGGCCATGTGCCTTGGGCCCAGCTGTGATACTCCTGCTCATACAGAACTAGTGCCTGACCTCACAAGTGGCCCCATTGACTTCAGTGGGATTGTTCATGGCAGAAAGTATTATTCAGCATGAGTAAGAAGATCACAATCTGGCCCCTAGAGAATTGTGTGGGAGGCTTTAAAGTGCCTTAAAATTGGCAAAGACCCACATAGTGATGGGCCTCCCATAGGGTTTATTAGAAATTTTGGGATGTTTAAGAGAAGAAGCTGCTGGAGGCTTATAACAGCACACTCTGGAAAAGCAAGTTGACGGGATCAATGAGCCGAGAAGAGCTATTCACATTGATTTACAAGAGAGGAGAAAACGAAGACTTATCAGACTGGAGACCAATCCCTTTACTGAATACTGTGGATAAGATATTGGCAAAGGTATTGGAATGAGATTAAGAACAGCTATTGAGGAAATTAGACTAGAAAGTGTAGAGCCTCTGAAAGACCATTTGATTTTAAATTCACGTGATTTGTTGTGGGAAAGAGAGAGACCTGTCCCCATATATCTGATGTCTTAATCAGACAAGAGAAGCTTTTGGCAGAGCAAAACCTAGATTTCAGTGGGCAGAGTTATTAAAAGGAGTCTGAGATCCAAAGTTTATATCTTTGATCAACATTTTATGTAAAGATATTTTTCTTTTAAAAAACACTGATTTTCAAAATGATATCATTTGCGTTCAGTAAATTCAAAATCTCGCATGTATACAGGATTAGGCTCCTTGCATGCTTAACATACGATCATAATCAATGAAAGGTATTCATTGCAAAGGAGGAGAGATGTTGCAGAGGGTTTACCTGGAAATCCAATTTTTAAAAGTTACATCTACATATGGTAAATTGTTTGTTTTTTGTATCTTTAGGTTATCAAACTACTTAGATCAACAGCACTGGAGACAGAAATCCTTTATTTATCTCAGAACAAATACACCTCTGTAGCCCATACATCATCCATCTAATAAGTCCCATTCCCGACTAAAGATGTTAAATTGTGGTTAATTTACTAGTCAACTAGTCGATGGAATTTCCATCGACTACTCGACTAGTCGATAGACACTTCCGCATTCCTCCTTTGAAATGTACAAGAGCCACTGGGGCTCTTGTACATTTCAAAGGAGGAATGAGGAACACTGTGTGCAGCCAGGGGCCAGTGGGAAGTCCCGCTGACTCCGGGCTGCATGCGGGCATGCCAGCTTTGAAATGTACAAGAATCCCCAGTGGGGGCTCTTGTGCATTCCAAAGCGGCAGCTCAGCATGGAGCCCGGGGTCAGTGCAGAACTAACCTCTGACCCCGGATTCTATGCTGCGCTGCCGATTTGAAATGCCACATGGAGCTGAGGTCATCTGGGGACTCCCCAGCTGATCCCGGGCTCCATGCATGGCAGCACTGCTCAGCCGTGCGGCGCTGCCCCTTTGAAACACCAATGTGGCATTCAAAGGAGCAGCACTGCACAGCTGATCCGGGCTCAGCTGTGTGGCGCTGCCCTTGAAGTACCCCCTCTTCGTCCCCTCCCCCTGCCTCTTTTGCTGCCTCTATCTGATAGAGGCAGCAAGGGGGGGGTGGGAATTGACTAGTCTTGAACATCCTTATTCCTGACCTGGTAGTTATCACACCTAGGAATGTTTAATACCACAGTTTGCCCACCCTGTTAGGCCCTGGTTTAGTAAGGTACTTAAGGCACATGTCTAATTTTAATCCCATAGGGGCTTCTCTAAACTAACTCTGCCTGCTATCAGTGGTCCCCAAGGGACTAACCACTGACCGGTGCTAGCTTGAGTGAATGGCATGCTCTAGTCTAGCCTACAGAGTTTGGCATGAAGGTTTGGGATCTGGCTGTGCTGGGTTCGTGTCAGCAGAAGGTTTTCCTAGCCTAAAGAAAACTCAGAAAGAGGATCTAGCCACTTCTTTCTCCTTTGTGTTACCCAAAGAGCCCAGAGGGTGGAGGGAATCTGGCCCAGGTTATTTATCTGTTGATTGCACTAAGTAGTCCATATAAGCCTCAGCTAGAATGTCTGCACAGCAGCAAGGAAGGTACTTCCCAAGGTTGGTGGAAAGGCACATCTTAGCTCTGCTCCAGCATTGTAGCACAGGAGTGGCTTGGACTAGCTGTCTAAATAGGCACCTAGCATCTGGTTAGGTTTGTACTTGGGCAGCTAACCCAAGCTGGCACGTGTCTGTCTACCGGCTCTGGGAAGCAGCCCTTCGGCTGCAGTGTAGACATACCTTCACTGGTCAACACCAAGATAGCTAAGACGTTGCAGGCAGGAATTTTAATAGCTCTTCAGCTAACAGAGAAACAAATTTCACACGTACATAAATCCTTGGGAAACACTGGTTCCATTAAAGTCATGGGCATAGTATCACAGTTTGAGCAAAAGCTGTCACTTGACAGAAGTGCAGTGCTTCCTTAAAATGGGACAGATGTCTTCTGCATGAAGTAGTGGGCATGTATATACATACAAAGCAGCACATAAGCATGTGACGCTGAGCAGAAAGAGCATTGCTTACAGAAGCCTGAGTAGCACTCCCGGCTGTTTCAGTCTAGTGATGGTTTAATTGAAAAGCAGGAGAATATAACTCTTGTCTCCGATGGTACAAGCCACCTTTTATGGGGACACTGGGCCAAATGCACAGGTGACATAAAGGCTGGTTGTAAGCGGTAGCAGTTGGCCAGACCTCAGCTAGTGCTCTACTGCCTTCAACTGATAACCCGATTGAGTTTACAGCTCCAGTAGGTCTGTGTACCTTTTTCAGTGTAGGTGAGAGTTAGTGTAATTCATGTAACATATGTTACTAAAGTCACAAGTCAAAAAGCTAATATGCTGTTTTGAGGTGACTTTACTAAATTTCTACTTAGCACAGATGTTCGTGGTAATGTGGGGGAGTTGTCAGTCTCTGCTCTGAAAAGGCCCAGCATAGAGAGACTAGGATGGTCCATGTCAGGACTGAGGTATGGGCACAGAGTGGTGTGTGAAACTTGTACTCAGGGCTGGATTAAGACCTTTAGAGGTCCTAAGCACTGAAAGGATTATGGTGCCCCCCCCCCCATGTAATTCAAAATAAAAACAATACTATACCATAAAATCTCATTTTTTTAATTTTTTTTTTTTTGGTGCCCCTGCTTTGCTGGTGCCCTAAGCACATGCTTAGTCTGCCTATTGGGTAATCCAGCCCTGCTTGTACTGCACTGACTTGCACCAGGGTTTACTCTCTGCAGGAGTTCACCCATTTTAGGGTAATGAAAAGGTCCTCCTTGATGTGTAAATAGGTTCAGTTCTGTTCTGTGATGCTTGAATCGTGCTGTGAGTAGTTAATGGATAGGATGCACAAATACCATTTTTTTTGTATGCTAGGAAGCCAAAAAACCATCCTCATGAGGTTAATGAAGTAGCAAAAGTGTGTCATTTGGACTAGAAGGTCTGAATACTCGACCAAATCTTGAGGTTTTTTATGTCAGTCCTTTTTCAGGTAAAACCCCTGTTAAGAGTCTAATCTCAACCTCACTGAAGACAATGCAAGTCTTTCTAGTGTTTTCAGTGGGTTTTGGATCAGGCCCATAATCACTAAGTTCTCACGGCACCATTGAAATCAGTGGAAGTTAAGAGCCTAAAACACATCTGAGGATCTTGGCCAAAGCATTTACCTTTGGAAAGCCTAGGGGCTGGACTTCAGGCCTTGGCCCATTGTGCAGATGAAGTGTATAAAACTGAGGAAAGTAAATGCAAGTATCCCATGACACAATTTTATTGCACATCATAGCATGATGAGTTTTATATTAATTACTAGCATTGTTATATTTTTAATTGCTTAAAGCAGTAGCACGCTGTATCTGCATCCCAGAAAATGTAGTTAGATGAGTTTCACATGGCACATTTTGACTGTACTAGCTAAGAATAGGCCATGTTCATCCTCCTGAGAAGAAAAGGAAGAGGGCAGAGAAGCAGAACAGAACCTCTGGGCGTGAAGCATCAGTTAATGCTATAATGTACATGTTCCATTTACTCCGGCTTTTCTACTTTCCCTTTGTATACAGTTATACAATTAGTCTTCTTAGGCTACAACGAGACTGTCTTCAGATAGCTATAAAAAGCCAGATCCTCATCTCATGTAAATCAGAGGTGCTTCAGTGTGACTTATACCAGCTAAGGTTCAAGCCATTAGTTTGTTGTTCTCTACACTGCTAGAGTATTATTCAAATTACTGAAATCTGCATATATGATTCACTACTAAAAGAAATGAGTAATTTAGTAAGCCAACTCTATTTTTGTGCATACATGTGAATTAGGTCTTCCCATGTGAATTTGTTTCCAGTTACATAACCAATTTGAACAGTAATGATCTACATAAAGAAAAATTTGAACTGAATTTCCTGTGAACGAACAAAGACTTAAGTCAGATTCTCGTCTGCTGGTAATGAGGCTGCTATCTAGATACAATACTTGCATTTTATTGTCCCTTTATTCTGTCAGACAGAGCTCTAAATTTCTGCCATTACAGTTTCGCTATATACTAATCAAATGTGTTTCCAGTCTTAACAGTGGATTGAAACATCCAATTTCGGCACCAAATAAACCTAGAATTCATTTCTCATGCTCAGATTTGATCACAATCGTTGATTCCACCTATAATCCTTTGTAACTGTTACATTGAAATGTTCCCAATTAATATTAAGTTGTTAAAGATAAGGGTGCAATAAAACCTGGTTTAGTTTTCAGGTTCAAGCCTCTAGATCAGTTACACAAGGTGTATTTAGTAGAGGTCCACTAGGTGATACTTTGAATAATACAACCAAACTTTATTAAAAGAAAAATGATTAGTAAAGTGAACAGGCATGCAGTTCCCACTTATAAAATATTACAATTATGCTTCCACTCAAAGATGAAATAGTGGATGATCAGACCACTGCCAGAGTGAAGAACAGCCTTATAATCCTGGAACTTGACAGCGCATTTTGATGTTAATTGAAGCTCTCTCACAATTTAGCAAAACTATACCTTTTATAATTCATTAACATACTAATTAACATTAAATTGCTCTTTACCATAATTGCATTTCTACAACCTTCTATTGGCTCTTTACATTGCTCATTATTTAAATTAATGTCTGCACCAATGTCCTTCCCATGCTACCAATTTAGGTAGCATTTTCATAAACCATTTATAATTCTCAAAATACTCATTAAAAACCTTGCTCAAACCACTTATACATAAAACATAATGGTTACATAACCCTGGGTCATGTCTTTTCTAATTCTTACTTTCCCATAACACGATGGCTACGTCTACATTGGCACCCTTTTGCGGAAAAGGGATGCTAATGAGACACTTCGGAATTGCAAATCCGCGGGGGATTTAAATATCCCCAGCGGCATTTCATGAACATAACTGCCGCTTTTTCCGGCTCGGGGTTTTGCGGAGAAAGCGCCAGTCTAGATGCAATCTTGCGGAAAATAAACCCTATTCTTTCAAGTAGGAATAAGAGATCTTCCGGAAAAGGGTTTATTTTCCGCAAGATCGCGTCTAGACTGGCGCTTTTCTCGGCAAAACCAGCCGAAAAAGCGCAGCAATATGTTCATGCAAATGCCGAGAATATTTAAATCCCCGGATTCAGTGTCTCATTAGCATCCCTTTTCCGCAAAAGGGTGCCAATGTAGACGTAGCCAATATGTCCAACTTATCTTTAATTTTCTCTCAGACTAGCAACTTCAGTTTCCCATTCTTCTCTAAACATAAGCTAATGTAGGCCCCAAACCCAACTTCTACTTACTACTTAACCAAAATCATTATCTAGAGACTACACATCCATTACTTGCTGTTAAGAACAAATATAGCCTCAGAAGCAGTGTTCCCTCTATTTTTTTCCATCCATGTACAGAATAAATTTTGTTATGGGCACTGAAGCATTTATGGATGTGCACCATCAGTAGAAACACATGCTGCTGGGTGAGGGCACTTTGCTAATTAGTTGGGCAGCGTTTGAATCTCTCCTGGATGGCCTCCCATGAACTCAGCTTATAGGGAACATTACTGTGGGTTGGGTCCAGTATCAATGTAATATTGTTATGGCGAGGTCACCAACAGAGGAGGGAAGAGGTAAACAAGAAATTTACATTTCATCACAGGGAGGGTTCAAACTTGACGTCTACAAGAGACTGCTTCTTGCCTCTACCCCAGGTGGGAATAATCCTAGAAGAGGGTGAAGGGATATAAACATGAAAAACAGTAGCCTCTACCTCCCCTCTCCTCCTGCCATCTCTCTGCTCATGACATAAAGGAATTCTTGAAGGGAACTGTCCTAAGGAAGAGGGGCCTTAGGCTGAAAGAATATCCTGCCTGTGAAATGTACGGCAGCATATGGTGAGGAAAACCTTTGCTTTTAAACGTAAAAAACAACAAATGGTCTGGTAGCACTTTATAGACTAATAAAACATATAGGGTACGTCTAGACTTCATGGCTCCGTCGACAGAGCCATGTAAAGTAGTTTACTCGGCATAGTCAATGAAGTGGGAATTTAAATAATCCCCACTTCGTTAAAATAAAAGTGGTCGCTGCACTGTGCTGATGATCAGCTGATCTGGCACAGCGCGGCAGCCTAGACGCGGTGCGGTCGACAAGGGAAGCCTTTGTTGATCGCTCCCTTATGCCTCGTGAAGCGAGGTTTACGGAGCGATCGACAAAGGCTTCCCTTGTCGACGCTATCTGAACGCGCACTGTGCGGATCAGCTGATCGTTAACTGGCGTGGCAGCCATTTTTATTTTAATGAAACGGGGATTATTTAAATCCCCACTTCATTGACTATGCCGAGTAAACTACTTTACATGGTTCTGTCGACGGAGCCATGAAGTCTAGATGTACCCTATATGTTTTATTAGTCTATAAAGTGCTACCAGACCATTTGTTGTTTTTTAAGTGTATCCTGTACAGACTAACTCGGCTACCCCCTGCTATTTCTTTACTTTTAAGTTCACTTAGCTCATTAAGTTAGGTATTAGCTTGCGTTTTACTCTTTTACTTTCCTTTGAAATCAATCCTGACTTTTATACATCATCACTTGTAGTCACTTAAAATCTACCAGGCTGTAGTTAGTAAACTTATATTGTTTTATCTCAACCATAGTGTTTGGATTAAAGGATATGAGAAACTCCATTTGGGAGAACAAGGCTGGTGCATTACCATTTGCCTTTGGTGAAATGAGGGACTTTCTATGAGCTTGCAGTGTTCAGGAGGGTACTGAGGGGAGAAAGCTGGGAGTAATAATATAGGTATATGTAATTCATGAATGAGAGGTAATGTATTCGCTGGGAATTAATTTGCATGCTGAAGATTGTATGAACAGATCAAGAGTGGATGTTCTGACAGCAAAGCAGTGTAAAAGGTACCCCGGGATAGTGCAGACAAGTTAAGGGGACACTACTATTCAATAGTCCACATTGAACCCTAGGTAATGTCACAGTGCTGGAGCAAGAGATGACTCAGAGTGAGGATTTAGCTGCAATTCTGTCTCAGAGAAGTTCCTGGCAAGAGATTCAAAGATGGCACCAGGAATAGCAGCAGAACTGAGTAAAGTCAAGTGATTCCGCACCTACCCAGAGGTACCATAATACTGAATAACCAAGGTACATTAAATGGTGAATCTGTACCCTGTCTTGACTAGGCAAAGAGCTCTCTTGGGACTGGAGACAGATCTGCAAAGAGACACTTGAACTGCTGCAACTTGCTGAGCCAAATTGTAAAGAGCGGGGGGGGAGGGGGAGTTGAAATGGTACAGTTGAAATGCGTGAAATGGTACAGTCTAGGTACTAACACCCATGGGACGTTCTCACTGGTGTCTGAGAAGGGAGTTAGACAGACTATTGCCAAAGGGTATGTCTATACTAGCTCGTTAATTCGAGCTAGGTAGGCAAATGAGGCGACCAGAGTTGCAAATGAAGCCCGTGATTTAAATATCCCAGGCTTTATTTGCATGTTCCCGTCTGGTCGCCATTTTGAAATTTCACTAGCCGGAACTCACTGCCGCGGCTACACGCGGCAGTGAAACATTAATTCGAACTAAGTCCTTAGTTCGAATTAACTGTTACTCCTTGTGGAATGAGGAGTAACAGTTAATTCGAACTAAGGACTTAGTTCGAGTTAACATTTGACTGCCACGTGTAGCCACGGGCAGTTAGTTCGGACTAAGGGGATTTAAAAATTGCGCCCGGACGGGAAGATGCAAATAAAGCCCGGGATATTTAAATCCCAGGCTTCATTTGCAACTTCGAATGCCTACATTAGCCTCGCTAGTTCGAACTAGGGGGCTAGTGTAGACATACCCAAAGCTACTAGAAAGGGGCTGATTTTACTCTTTATTTGCATCTATATAATCTGTTGCTGTGGTTCACAGGTTTATGACTATTCTTTTTCCCTAATAAAGATGTCCTTGTTTGTGCAGTCTTGGAGTGCTTCTGAGAGGGGAATCATTTTCTGTTAAGGGCATCCAGGAAGGGTATGTTTAGTTTTCCCAGTTTAATGGGTGGAGGCATGAGACAGTTTAATTATTTGTCAAGATAGACCCTAAATATATTGAACCAGGCCTTTTTGCTGCTGTTAAACAACTGGCAGAGGGGTTATATACATCTAGTCTTACACATTCTGTAACTTAATATGCAAGGTAATTGCTACTCTTGGAAGTCATGTTGCATGGTTGTTGGGTGCCCACTGTAGTTTCTGTGGGGTACCTATGGCAGATAGAGGGGAGTTTGCTGTCTGCTCTATGCTCTCTAAGTGCATGTCTATACTTACTGGAAGATAGATGCAGGGGATCGATTTAGCAGGTCTAGTAAAGACCTGCTAAATCAACTGTCAATAGCACTCTTGTCAACCCCAGCATTCCACCAGAAGGAGAAGTGTAAGGGCAGTTGATGAGAGAGTTTCTTCCATCAACCCCCTGTAGTAGAGACCTTGTGGTAACTTGCCCTAAGATATATCAACTCCAGCTATGCTATTTCTATAGCTGGAGTTGCGTACTTTAGGTTGACATTGCCCTGTAATGTAGACTTGCCCTAACTAGAGTCAGTTCTTGACGTGTAACTCTGGGAACCAGCCAGGATATGGGGGCTGAGTTCCCCAAAAGAGGATTTTTGTGACCACCTCTGTTCCAGGACTGGCATATATGAGCAAATAAAACAAGTGGTACAAAAATATACCCAGACTTTTCATCACTGATTTCTCCTCCAATGGGAAACCAACCTGCAAGGCCTTGATATCCTGAGTCCTGCTCAATGGAGGGATGAGACCCCGCACACACTCACTGTTTTGCATTGAGAAATCCCATAATAGATTTCAAGCAATGGTCCCACTAATCTTTTCCATCCATGTGTGGACTTTTTCCATCCATGTGGAAAATGAAGTTCTGATGTGCACCAAGGCACGTGTGAATGTGCACCACCAGGAGAAACAAAAAACCTAGCTGTGGGCGCTCTGCTAATCAGCTGGGCGGCATTTGAATCTCTCCTGAGCAACTGCACAAGCGCACAGCTTACAGGGAACACTGACTCACTGCGTGGGAACACGTGCTAGAGTATCCACTAAAACAGCACTCATCTTCTGCTGCAACAGGAGAGTATTTTCTGCATTTTCCTCACAGTCCCAGATTTTCACTTGACCGGACACTCACTGTGGCAGTCACAACACAGCTAACCACAAGCAGAGCACTGGGGCAGAAGGGTGCCAGCCTGACATTTAATATTTATTTGTTTGTTTATTTTGTGTTACAGAATTACCTAGATGCCCCAGCTGAGATCAGGGCCCCATTGTACTAGGCACCAAACACATCATAATAAGAGACTGTCTCTGCTCTGAAGAGCCTATCAACTAAATAGGCAAACAGATAACAGCTGGGAGGAAAGTATTGTTATTATATTGCAGATGGGGAGCTAAGACACCAAGAGGTCAAATAGGAAGCCAGTGGTGGAGCTAGCAATTAAACTCAGCATTCCTATGACCCAGACCAGTGCCTTAATCACAAGGCCACCCTTCCTCTTCAATGAGCTATTGTAGAGTAAGTGCAAACAAACGTATATAGCAAAGTACTGTTAGCTGAGAGGAGCAAGGAAATTCAGAATGAAATCCATCTTATCACCTTTAACTCACTCCCCTGTGCTAGAATAAAGTGCATACGGTACAATGCATAGGAACAATAGGATGAGCTAAGGGGAGTCTCAGCTAGAGGTGTCCTTGCTTGAGTTGGTATAAGTCAATGCTTTAACTTGTTTACCTCCAATTTCCTCCAATTTCTTTCCATTTTTGTTGATAGGCCAGCTGTTTCAGCACTGTACTCTCCACTTTGCTCCCACTCATTTTATCTCCCTTCCCTACCGCAGCGACTTGAAAGAGCTCTGTGGCACATCAGTATTTGTCTCAATACATTGTCTAGTGTGATGACTCACCGTCAAAATAGTGCTGCAGTAACATTTGACATGACACACTGGAACGGCTTCCGAGCTGCTACAATGTACTATTTCCATCCAGAAGATGATGGTGGAATTAAGAAAGTGGATTGTTTGACACAATTCAACATAGCAACTTCAGCATATTGTATTGCTTTCTACCAGAGTCGCTACTAAATGGGCTGTTTGACACGCTGCTTTAAAAGGGATCCAAAGGTGCCGTCAGTAAGTAGTTTATAGCTTTTATAATACAAATGTAGAAACATAGATTAGAAAACTGCTAGGAAGCACCACCAACCCAATGGTGTTTCTCTGGACTACCATGCTAGATAGCCTGGCTCAATTCCTGTTCCTCTGCATTCACAGATGGTAATTAAGACACCACAACAGGGTGATAACAGATCAAAGAGTCTTTATTCTAGGGAATTTTAAAAAACCATCAGTCTTGCACTCCAAACATTCACTCACTAAAGCGACAGCTAATTAATATTCATGCAGCACTTTTCAATCACATAACTCAAAGTCCCAGTGTTGGCTAGCTGCCCTGCAAGGTAATTTGCACCACCATTTTGTCTCTGTTATGTCTCTCTCCAAAGATACTTGTAATTGCGCCACACTCAGGCATTCAGCCTCAGGCCCAGAGAACCCAGAAATGGTGACACAGGACAGGACACTTTTTAAACAGAGACAGCAAAAGAGGTCAAAAATGATTTGGGATTTTTATTACATAAAGATCATGACAAAATATGGAGATGAGCTCTTAAGGAGACTGCAAGCACCTCTTTGATCTGTTTTTGTACAGCTCCTAGCACATAGAGGCCGTGGTTCAAGGCTGGGGTCTTCTAGGCACAAGTGCAGTATAAATACATAAATAAATCATACTCTAGTCGCCTAAAATCCCTGGCTTTGCTTATGATACTCTCAGGTTATTTTGCTGCAAGATCTCTAGCCCATACTCTCATTCCCCAGCGGCACAAGAACTGTGCTCAGTGCATCTATGGAGAGGGGGCACATATGTGTCTCTATGCCCCTTTTCCATCCCTCCCCAATGCTGAAGTCTGCTGAGGGCCAAACTGACCCCAGCACCCCTCAGCTCAGGGCTTTTTAAACTTGCAACAGTGACTAGTAGCTCCCATGGAGTTCCTCTAGCTGGAGCTTGCTGCCTGGATTGTCAGAAAGCATCATCCACTGGCCCTGCCCCTTCCCCTTTGTTCCCCAGAACACTTCCTACCTGGAGGAAGGTGGAGACATGGAGCTGGCTGTGATAGAATCCTCAGTTGCTGCCTGAAGAGCTTCTAAGTCAGTGCCCAGAGGGTTTGCCCTGACCAAGGATCTAGCACGAAACATTGTGAATAAAAAACACTCCCAAACTCACAATATTTGAATGTCTGGAAATGAACAGCTTAGGGAGTCAGTTAGCTTCCTTCAGCATTCACTATTACCTTGCCACCCTCCCATCCTTAACTCTGTCCCCTAATATCAAAAAGTTAGGTGTGGTGAAGGATCAGTAGGTGCCCCAGTTGCAATTTAAAATAGGCCTTAGCTAAGTCAATTAGCCTGTGCAATGCTGAGTAGAGCGGCACCTCAGTGCCTTTAAAAAGCTGAGCATTAGCCTCTTTGTGCCTTAAGTTCCCCAGGGTTGAGAAATGAGGTTAATGGCTCTGCCCTCTCTCACTGGGGTGTGTGAGGAAAAAGCACCTCACAATCTTCAGTGTATAAGATATGGTGGTAATGAGGGCCAGATAAATACCCGAGATAGATGACTGTTAACAGAATTATTTATCTAACCCTCCTGTAGAGACATACCCCAAACTTTGAGGAAACCTTATTCCTACCTGCTCCTGGCTTTGCTTTTGCAAAATCAATATGTGATGTGTCAAGGTTTCTCAAAACAAAAAACACCCCCATCTTGTTCTCTGATTACAAATATGTAGAAGATAGTTGCTCTATGGGCTAAGAACTACCTCAGCATTACCTAGTATGATCAAGGTCATTTTTCTGATTTTTCACACCTCAATACACACCACTCTACAACAGTCAGCTTGAAACTCCATTAATACCAAATGGCCTGATCTTTCCATAAGATTTGGACTAGAAACAGATCCAGATTCATCTCAAAATGAATTTTCAGGATGGACTTGAATACCTGTGGAAAATGGTCTTTCTAGTATGAACACAACCAGCCCCTGAGATACCAAGAGTAGCAGCACACATTATTTCTATGGAACCAGCTTCCTGTGGCCATAAGGTGGCAGTGGCCTTGAACAGAAAATAAATAAATAAATTCCTTGGAATATTAAATCGTGATATTGCCAGGGCAGGAACTGCAGGCAGCAGTCAGCTCTTTCTGATTCATTCCAGCAAAACTTCTCTCTCTCTCTCTATATCTGGAATGTTAGACATGTGCAACTTTGTCTCTTTTCATGAGCTCATCAAAGCTGATTACGCAGCCCTGCTGTAAGAGAAAGCTGTGAAGCTGAGCTGAGCAAATCAGGCCCTCCCTGTGGATGTATAAATGAGTCAAATGACCTCCAAACGCATGAATCTTCAAATAAGGTTGAATAAACTAGCAGATCTCTATGGTGATTAGTGAAGGAAACACTTAGAACCTCAGAACGAAAAGCATGGAGAAGAGGGGGTGGGGAGAGCAGAAGCCTATTTATTTCAAGTTTCATTTTGCCCTTCCAAAAGGCAGCACAGACACATACCAGGGAAATACTGGGAGAAAGAGAACATGTTAGCATCTACTTCTGAGGCATTGCCGCTGGCAGAAATGATCATTCATATTGTGAACAGAGGATGAAATCCTGGCCCTTTTTTAAATCAATGGGCATTTTGTCATTGATTTCAATTAGGCTAGGATTTCACCCATAAAATCTATCACTGTTCTGGTGAAAAAGAGAGTGAGGATAATTACCATGATCAGAATGTGCACGGACTCTCTTTTCTTTCTATGATTTCACATTGATATAGGATAGGTGTGGGGGAAAAGCACGGATATGCTTTAATGAAAGAAAATGTGATCTTCTTTCTGCAATGTAAACTTTTAGCATATACATACCTGGGATAGCCATGGATTTCAGGGGATGCGGGGGGAGGGGGTTGTGACAACCCACCATAGGCTGGTAGTAACTGAACATTATGACAATTTGATGGCCGGCTACTGACCTGTGTTGAATGAATCAATTAGTTTCAGTCTGGCTCCTAGTAGAGAGGAATTCTCATAACAAAATTGACACTGATCATAGTAATAACATTTTATTATTATTACTATGGTAATACCTATAGGCTCCATCTCAGATCAGAGCTTCAGTGTGCTGGGAACTGAACCACACACATAGTAAGAAATGGTCTCTTCTCCAAAGAGCTTGCTTCCCAGTGTACATGATGTAACAGGTGGGAAAACAAACATATGGTTGGAGAGAGGGCAAGGTAAATAGTAGTTCTAGGCTGTGTTTAGCATAGATGAATAGTATACAGTCGACACAGAATTGGCATCTCCATAATTGATACTGGGCCACCTGTTGCACCCAACAACAACCCTGGCCTTAGGCCACTTGCCAGCCCCAGCAATAACCCATGAACATAGTTTGAGGAGATACCGGGCAGTATTGCTCCCCCAAAACTGCAAGTCTTGGGCAGGCAAAGAATTTCTGCTCCCCATCCATGGCCCAATTGGCCTGACTGATCATTTCATACTATTTGGACGAGAAACTGTTCCATATTAATCTCAAAATGAATTTTCAGGATGGACTTGAATAGCTGTGGAAAATGGTCTTTCTATATTCCCCCAATATAGAAGTCAAACTACATCTTTGCCCTAACTCTAGCCCAAGGCTACCTGCTGGCTCCCACCTTAGTCTTAGCCCAGGGCCACCTTCCAGTCCAACCTTAGCCCTGACCCAGCCCCATCAATCAGCTGCAACTTTATAGGGGTGAAGGACTGAGAACAGCTTTTGCTCATAGAGAGATGGTCCCTCCAGTTCTTATATGGAAAGAGCATTGACAGGGTGGTGAGGTGGGGAAGCTTTGCTTTTGATTGCAAAATTTGTTCTATGGCTACAATTTTATCACCTGTGCTCTCAGGCCAATACCTTTCAGATATATTAAAAATCATAATAATAATAATAATAACTGAGGGAATATTTGATTATTGTAACAGTGGTGAAGAATCAGAGAACTGCCTTCTTCTAAGACTGAACAAGGAACTTTACTAGAATAAGGAAAACAGTATTAGCCTTACACATTCTCTCTCTCTCTCCGGGCACTTAACTATAGAAACATTCACCACTTATCCTCAGCCTTCCTCCTGCTGGCTTCCTGCTACAGAGTTAAAGAAACAGGAACTACCTCCTAATTTCAACTGTGTTGTTTTCCATTCCTAGCAGGGCAGCTTTGAGGGGGACCAAGAACATAAGAATGGCCATACTGGGTCAGACCAAAGGTCCATCCAGTCCAGTACCCTGTCTGCTGACAGTGGCCAATGCCAGGTGTCCCAGAGGGAATGAACTGGACAGGTACTGATCAAGCGATCTCTCTCCTGCCATCCATCTCCACCCTCTGACAAACAGAGGCTAGGGACACCATTCCTTACCCATACTGGCTAATAGCCATTAATGGACTTAACCTCCATTAATTTATCTAGTTCTCTTTTAAACCCTGTTACAGTCCTGGCCTTCACAACCTCCTCAGGCAAGGAGTTCCACAGATTGACTATGCACTGTGTGAAGAAGAACTTCCTTTTATTTGTTTTAAACCTGCTGCCCATTAGTTTCATTTGGTGGCCCCTAGTTCTTGTATTATGGGAACAAGTAAATAACTTTTCCTTATTTACTTTCTCCACACCACTCGTGATTTTATGTACTTCTGTCATATTCCCCCTTAGTCTCCTCTTTTCCAAGATGAAAAGTCCCAGTCTCTTTAATCTCTCCTCATATGGGACCCCTAATCCAAACCCGTAATCATTTTAGTTGCCCTTCTCTGAACCTTTTCTAATGCAGTATATCTTTTTTGAGATGAGGAGACATCTGTTCGCAGTATTCAAGATGTGGGCGTACCATGGATTTATATAAGGGCAATAAGATATTCTCCGTCTTATTCTCTATCCCTTTTTTAATGATCCTAACATCCTGTTTGCTTTTTTGACTGCCGCTGCACACTGCATGGACGTAGTCAGAGAACTATCCACGATGACTCCAAGATCTCTTTCCTGATTAGTTGTAGCTAAATTAGCCCCCATCATATTATATGTATAGTTGGGGTTATTTTTTCCAATGTGCATTACTTTATATTTATCCACATTAAATTTCATTTGCCATTTTGTTCCCCAATCACTTAGTTGGGTGAGATCTTTTTGAAGTTCTTCACAGTCTGCTTTGGTCTTAACTACGTTGAGCAGTTTAATATTGTCTGCAAACTTTGTCACCTCACTATTTACCCCTTTCTCCAGATCATTTATTAATAAGTTGAATAGGATTGGTCCTAGGACTGACCCTTGGGGAACACCACTAGTTACCCCTCTCCATTCTGAAAATTTACCATTTATTCCTACCCTTTGTTTCCTGTCTTTTAACCAGTTCTCAGTCCATGAAAGGACCTTCCCTCTTATCCCATGACAACTTAATTTACATAAGAGCCTTCGGTGAGGGACCTTGTCAAAGCCTTTCTGGAAATCTAAGTATACTATGTCTACTGGATTTCCCTTGTCCACATGTTTGTTGACCCCTTCAAAGAACTCTAATAGATTAGTAAGACATGATTTCCCTTTACAGAAACCATGTTGACTTTTGCCCAACAAATTATGTTCTTCTATGTGTCTGACAATTTTATTCTTTACTATTGTTTCAACTAATTTGCCCAGTACTGATGTTAGACTTCCCGGTTTGTAATTGCCGGGATCGCCTCTAGAGCCCTTTTTAAATATTGGTGCTCCAAGATAGAGTTGTTTTCTTTTGGGCTGGAAACCACAGGAGAGGGTAAAAGGTACAAGATATTCCAGTTTTTACTAGATTTAAAAGGTCAGAGTAAAGTTTACAAGGGAAGTGTAAGGCAGGGTTCTTAAACTCCTGACCCATAGGCCATCCCCAGCCAGAGCAATTGCACAATCCAGCCCAGGAGTCCTGGTGTGAGGCCTGTTCATTACTATTCCACAAAACCTGCCTCTTCTTGACATTTCCCCACCCTCTCTCCCCCATGGTATTAGCTGAGTGCACCCTACTTCCTTACAGCTCCTGCTGCTGCAAGGAGTGCAGGGGTCCCAACTGCTGCTGCCTCATCATGCCAGACCTTCAAGTAATCCTCTAAGCTACATCCTCAGGGGATAAGGTGCAATGGGAAGGAGAGAGTGGGGTGATAGTAGGAAGGGGAGGGACTTGGGGCACAGTAACAGGCAGGCCCCCCACTGGGAGTCTTAAGATGGATTGTGCAATTGCTCCAGCCAGGGATGGTCCACAGACCGCGAATTTGAGATCCCTGGTGGAAGGCAATGTTGATTTGAAACAGACGTGAATTCAAGGATGAGAACATGTGGGCCTAAGAAATTCAGTTCAGATCAGTGTTCAGAAATATGCATGCCGATCTGACTATTTTGAGGCTCTCTCTTCTGACTCTAAAATAGTCTTCTGGCGTCTTCAATCATTTGCACCATGTGACACTTTCAAAATCCCATTCCCTCTTGTGGCTACACAGATTAGCACTTTTAAATTCTCAGTTCTGACAAAAATTTTCATCAAAATTCCCATGAAGCCAAAGTTTACTATTTTCATGAAAATTTCACAGAACAAGCTCCGAAATTTTGAAAGTTGAAATGTTGATGATTTTTTTTGTTAATATTTCAAATTTCAGTGGCAATATGGGAGATTTTTTCATACAAATTTTCAAACACATTTTTCAACGTAGGTATGTACTTACATGCAAAGGAGATCCATGAGGGAGCTGACACGAACATAGCAGGAAGCAGCCCAGGAAAGGCAATGGCTACACGGTAAGTGAGCCGATGCTGGAGTGTCAGTGTGTTTCAGACAGAGATTTTCCCTGCTGACTGACTCAGTGGCTAGAGAAAGCCACTAACAGGGCCCTGGGCTGGGGTCCAGTAGAGTGGGAGGGCCTAGACCCCCCCTACAGAGGGATGTATTTCCTATTTCCTGTCCCTTGATCATGCTACCCCACAAGTAGGGGTGGGATATAGACCGGACTATTGAACTGCACTGCCCTGAGCATAGGGGCGAGTCATAGCTATAGCCCTTGGACCGCACTACCCCACAAGTAGGGGTGAGTTATGGACTCTGGCCATTGGGCCACCCTGCCCTGTGGACTAAGTGTGGTTTTCTGGCTTTGATGGGTAGGCCAATCCATTGTAGAATTATAGACATGGACCGGGGAGCAAAAGCAAAGAATAGGCGCCCTCACCCACACTCGGTGGGGTCTTCTCCCCATCCACGTCACAGGGAAGGAGAAGATTGGACTTAGGATCAGCCAGTTAGGATAGGCTGTCATGTCCTAACAAGAGACCCCAGGTATGTGCCCCATTAGAAGCGGAAAAAAAATTCTGATTTTGATATCCCCATGTAATTAGCTGTAAATAAGATACTTTACTTCTTGCTTTGAGTGACTAGGATGTACATTTGCCTAAGAATGGCACATGTTTCTTTCTTTAGATTGGGTCCTATCCACGTCTCTTGGATATCATAGGGTCTGTGGGTAACTGCTCAGTTGTGCAATGTGCTGTTTGTCTGTTGAAACAGATGTTAGAAGCTGGCCTATTTAAAACTCAGTATCTTTGCTATTTTAGCAACTGCAAGGCCTAGTGAAAATTCTAGTCACACGTCTCCTCAGAGCAGCACTGAATGGGCTTACTCCTATCTGGTAGGGGCTTCTCTTGAAGTCATAACAAACCAATAATGTGACCTCTCAAATAAATACAGGGTGGACCTGTCTGGTCTGGCACCATCGGGACCTGACCTGTCCTGAAGGAAGGAGTTTGCTAGACCAGGGGAGGCTGGCCTCTCTGCTGGCAGACTAAGGGCTCCCCTGTCAGGGTTGCCAGCTGGTTTAACCAAAAAACTGAACACCCCCTCCCCCCCAAAAAAAACACCGGGAAAAAAATTCTGTTGAGAAAAAAAAGGGGGGAGACCAAAGTTGTTGAGGGGGGAAAAAAAAAAGGACACTGACAGCAGTTATTAAGCAAAAAAATAAAAAAATAAAAAAATAAAAGAATAAAAAAACAAGCATGGCCCCTTTAAAAACAGGCGCTTTTTTTTGCCAGCGGCCATCTTGTTTTTCTGCTCCAGCCACAACACAGCTCCCCTGCTGAACCAGGTAAGCGGGGGCTAGGGGGACCTGGCGTGGTCGGGGGGATCCTGGCGGGAGGTCCGGGGGGGAGTGCCCGGGGGCTGAGCCCAGTTGCTGAGTGTGTCGTAGGGTTGCCAGGTGTCTGGTATTTTCACCTCCTGGCAGGGAAAAAAAATTCAGAAAATACCAGACACCTAAAATGTCCGGTATTTTCTAATTTTACTTCCCTGCCAGGAGGTGAAAATACCCAACATTTTAGGTGTCCGGTATTTTCTGAATTTTTTTTACCAGACAGGAGGCGAAAATACCGGACTGTCCGGATCAGTACCAGACACCTGGCAACCCTATCCCCTGCCCTCAGGCCACCGGGCTCCTGACTCTGCAGCCAGTCCCAGGACTGCTGGGGCTCCACTGCCCCAGGATGTTACAGGACCAGAGAATTCTGTATTAGAGAGGTTCAACGTGAAGATAAGAAAGCTGATAGATTTACATTATCCGGGGCTGAAAGAGGCTGTGCGCCCATACATGTGTGTGTTGGGGAAGTGTGATGTGAGATTTTTTAAGCTATAGGCTCAATTGCAAACAATGGGACTGCTTTAACTTTCAACTTCCCTGTTCCTTTGAGTGCTGACATCTAAGAAACTTGTCTGAAAACTCTGGATGGAGGGGATAAGAGGGAGGGCAAGGCATTGTCTTCCCAAACTGCCAAGCATGGCCCAGCCCACACTCTGCCCCCTGCATCAGCATTGCTCCCAGAGCTTCAGCTATGCTGAGGCCACACATCGTCCACTCTCCCTGTGTTCTGGGACTGGGGGGGCTGGAGGCCTGCCCCTGCAATGGGGGTGTCTTGGCTTTTGAAGGGGGTGGGGCCTCAGGTGGAAGAGGCGGGGCTGGGGATTGCCTCCCCCAACCCTAGGTTCACCTACTGCCCATGCTGATAACCATGGTTACAAGTCACAGTCAACACACTTGTGAATCAGTTACCCCACCAGCTCTTGTAACAATGTTAGGAATAATTTTTGAAGGGGAAACAAACATTAATTCAAGTTAGACTACAAGCTTGAACTTCTGTGACCCTGCATCTCAGCCATGGTGGAGTGCTTCTTTAAGTGAATGAATTAGGCTATGTGCAGTAAGGACTCGGAGAGCATTTACCGTTTTGCTTTGTTCCCACTCTTGGTATAAATTAGATGACTCTGACTCTGATCACTCATCCAGGTGATCGGATGTGAGGTAGTTGATAAACTGTGAGACATCAGTGGAATCAAATTAAACTGCTGGAGACAAAGGAGCTCTGAACCCCCTTCCTGGCTGGCAGATCAGAGAAGGATTTAACAGCTTGAGCAGAAATCACTTCACTGAAAGAGCGATAGTACAGTTACATTGATGCTCAGGGGAGAAAGCTAAAAGTGTCTCTTCTCAAACATCCAGTGGGCCTTAATGACTCACCTTTTCACATTCTAGAGCATTTCATTTGCAAAGGAAAAGATCAGTTACATAAAGAGTTTTTGCACGTGCACACTCCCCATGTGACATTCCTGTCATTTTAGCCTCTGACTCAAAACAGGTTGATTTTGATTACTCCTCACAGCCCAGGGAGGTGACTGGTTCAACCACCTTTACTTGCTTCCTGCCTCCCTTCCTCAAGTAGCATATGAGACCTCTGTGATATATTCAAGAGTTGAATATATTCTGAATTTTGCTCAGCGTTGTCTTTAGCCAATCATTGTAAAGAGTTATTCTTAGAGCTTGTCTATATGGTAAGTTAGTCTGCATCCGTGGAATGTAGATTCTAGTCTGCACCAGTGTGTCACACTAACTGGCCTGTGCAAACCTTGCTGGTGTGCAGTAAAATTTCCCTTATGTATGGCGCTGTAGTACTGTTTCATAGGCAGGCCTGCCAACAAGGGGGAGAAAAGGGGACGATTGCTACTGTGGTGGTGGCCGGAGTCCTGGGCCCCTTTGACTTGTGGTTGGAGCATCGCTCCATGTAGCTCTGAGAGCTAGTGGGGGTGGGGGGAGATGCTGCAGTCTGGGCAGCACTAAGGTCCCTATCATTGGCCCCACCCATCATTGGCCCCGTCCCTTCTGCTCTCAGCCTTGCCCTTTCCAGAGGCATGGAATCAGCATCCCCCACACTTTGCCCAGAGCCTGCAGTGGATGTCGGCCCCTCTATTAATAGGACCATGTTAAAACACTCTAGGAAAGTCAGTTGTGCCAGTAGGGTCCACAAAGGCCTGTTGGTGCACAGTGTGCTGATGCGGACTAGAATTAATAGCCCGTGGGTACAGATTAATACACTATGTAGATAAGCCCTTAAGTCATAGGCTTATATTTTGAGCTGCTGTAGAGCACACAGCACTGACTGGCGAGCACCTCATAAAACCCAATTGACATAGTATTGCCCTTGCTTGTCCCAGTGTTTGTAATTTTAAAGGTGGAGAGAACCCAGGAGCAGACAGTCCAAGGTATTTTACTCAGTTCAATAGTTTAATTTGTAAAACTTTCTCAGTCTGATCCAACGTACTCTGAAGCCAATGGAAACACTCACTGAGTTTGACCAGTGACTTCCTACATCAAGGGCCCCTCCTAGAGAATGCCACACTGGCATCTTCCTCTCTCCATTTGGAGAAGGCCCTGAGCATCAACTGCAGGCAGTATGGTACAGGGCATGAGGCCTCTTGCTCATATAACCAAGTCCCAATGTATGCTCAATGTTACAGGTTAAAACCATCACCTTGAATTCCAGCTGGAGACCTAATAGCAGCCAGCATAGTTAGTAAAAGGAATAGGGAGTTTTTCACTTTTAGGTCACAAGCCAGTGTCTGGCTCAACCAGGTCAACTGTGACAGCAGATTGTTACAATGTTTTGCTTTGATAATGAAATGAGGCCTTAAAGTAGTCATAAATTCCATTTAAACTCACTTTAAGGACCCTTCTCATTGCTAGAACAGAGTAAAGGGTTTTCGTGTAAATGAGAACCAGAACTTCAGTTTTCAGTTTTAAAAGAGCATGGTGTGCTCCTTACCTAAATAAGACTACTGGTACTTTATATTTCTATAACACCTTCCAGCCAAGAATCTCAAAACTCTTTATAAACAGCAAAGAATTGTATGAGACACAGAGAGGCTAACACCTTCAATAAAAAAACAAAACAAATAAATGCTGTATTGCCAATACCAACCATTCTAAAATAATGCCACAAGCTTCCGACAATCAAAAGAGTGGCTTAAAAATCATAAGATTTTTAATAACAATAAATGTTGGGTTCTTTTTATTTGCCTTCTGGTTTTTGAGCCATTAGATTTCTGTTTTCAAACTATTTCCTACACGCACAAGAGCTTAAACTTTATTTATTTTTTTTTGGTAAACTAAACTAATCTGAGATTTGTTTCATAATCACATGAAAAGCACCAAAATGTCATGAGACTCAGAGAAAATCACAAGAGTTGGCACTAACGTGGATGTATATTTATGTACCTCAATAAGTGGCCTGATTTTTCACAGGTGCTAAGCAACCACAGCATTGTTTGGCTTAAATGACTTGTCCTAGATTACACTTGAAGAATGTGACAGACTCAAGAATAGAATCCGCACTCCTGTTCCTGTTTTAACCACAACACCACAATTCCTCCCTATTGCTATGCCAAAGCTATATAACAGGCCAGCTATATTGCCTGAAATGCATCAACCTGTTAGCAGGTCATGATACTGCTCAGAAATAGTGAGTTCTGTTGATTTCCTGAGGCTTTGCCCCCACTTTCGTACAAAAGAAGTGGAGAGTGACTTTTTAGACAGACAAAACCTAGGGTGCGGGCTGATAAGCCTTCAGAGAGGATCCCTAGAAGCAGTCCAGCCAAGGGAAGGAAGCTGTTGTTACCCCCCTGTTAATTACTCTGTTAATAAAAATAAATCCCTAGAAAGGGCTGAGATTATAGCCCCTGCAGAGAATATGTCGAGTACATGAGAGCAGACTGGGAAAGACAACAGCTCAGAAGCTATATCATGCCATTGATTTTTAAGCCAAAATCCCTTTGGTTTGTACTTTAAAATCAATGCCACAATCTCCTGAAGATAGGACAGAAGCCTGCACTTCATGAACGTATTCCTTCACGTACCTGAATAGATCAACTTCATGATGTTCCACAGCAATGTCAGCATCACTTAAATAAAACAACAGTACAAAGCTGTCTATTAAAAGAAAAGGTTTGTTCATTTTTGGCATCTATCTTCATTACAAATACACACCATGAAAACAGCTTTGTTTCCAAAAACAGACATGAAGCATTTGCATTTAATCACAGTTACAACATATTCCTGTTGCTTTTAATAGTAATTCAGTGACAGGAAAGTACTCTCCACCAATCAGAGTCCTTCCTACTAGTTTGACAGTGCCCAATAATTGGTCTCACTGTTCTTTGAATTATTAGATGGCTCTAAAGATAATCAAATGCCAAACCCCACTCTCACTCCTAAATTTAAAACCTCTACTGCTTATCCTGGAGCTCTGCCACTTCTTTTATATGACAAAGTAGCTACTTACTCTTAATTCACAGGGTACATTTCAAATATATAGTAAAATTCTTGTAGGGACACATCACCATGGGCTATGCAGTGATTATTTTCCCTTTGATTGTGTGTGATATAGGAGCTTTATATTTTAGCCTTTCCTTTGGCTCACCCCCATTATTTCATATTGTTTTTCTTAATATCTTACTAAATAGGAATTTTAAAACCCTTATTTGAAGGCTCAGGACCAAAGCCATTGTTTGCATTTCTTGTTTTAGCATTTTAGTCTTATCGCCTTATAGTGATGCCATAGGCTGTGATCTAGCACATCTATTTAAGCACATTATTAAGTTCAATGAAAATAAAATTAAGCACACGCATGAAGGTTTTGCTGGATCTGGATATACTTGTGGTTGAAGGCATCTTTAATAAGGTCTTTGTGGCAAGGACTTTTGTTTTGTGTTTGTACAGCACCTGGCACGATGGGATTCTGGTTCTTAACTGTGTGTAACTACAATTAAAGTCATACATGTTAATAATAATACTTGTTAGCCCCTATTTTGGGACATTTATTACTATAAATTATCTCTTCTTTACTGAATATTAAAAGCCCCAACACTGCAATTAAGGCTAATTAGCACTATTGTCACTCTAAGCAGAAAACTTGAGATATGAATAGGCCTGGAGAAAGAGCTATGGACCAGTTCCAAAGCCTGCTGAAGTCTAAGGAGTCTTTGCATTGTCTTCAGTGGTCTTTGTATGAGGTAGTATATCCTTGGGAGGCTGGAATTGGTCCTTACAAGTCAGAGCTGAGGAATATTGTCAGGACAATATGAGGAATAAGATTACATGCCACTGCCTATGCTATAACTGCTCTTTAGAGGCCCAGCCTTGGCTAATTCTAATAAATGGAAATGTTTAAAGAAATCCTAGCACTATTATAGGCTCATTATATAGACAGAGATGATGGCATTGTTTATTATGATGCAAGAACGCAGAAATGTTCTATAGATATTTCTCTTTTGTATTTGGTAAGAAGCAAGATGATTTACTCGTATCACATGAGGATGATGAAGCACCGTTTAGTCTATTAGCAACAGAAGAGGATGTTACATAACATCTAGGAAGGATAAACATTTTAAAATCAGCAGCCTTGGATAACTTTTTACCCAAGAGTCCTAAAACAATTTACTCAGGACATCTCTGGCCTACTGATGTTAATTTTTATTGACTCTTGGTGTAGTAGGGGAATGCTAGACAACTGAAAGAGTGCTAATGATACATCAATATTCAAAAAAGGGCTAATGTAATGACTCAGGCAACTCCAGTCTGGTTAGCCTCACATTAATGTGGGGCCAAATAATGGAAAAGCAGATTGGGGAGTCAGGTGATAAAGAATTAAAGGATAGGAATATAATTAATGTTGGTCAATGTGGGTTTATGGAATATGGCAGGGGTTCTCAAACATTGTGATACCGCGACCCCCCTCTAAGTTGCTCGTAACCCCCCGGGGGGTCAGGACCCACAGTTTGAGAAACACAGGAATATGGGTTTTGTCAAATAAACTTTGTTTCATTATTAATTGAGGTTACATGTTTAGTTGATAAAAGTAACTATGTAGACATAATATATTTAGATTTTTGTAAGATGTTTGACTCAGTCCTGCACAACATTGTGATTAAAATATGAACACCATCCAATATTAATAGAGCACACATTGAATGAACTAAGAACTGGCTTTCAAAAAGTAGTTACCCAAGGGAGAATCCATTATCTAATGAGGGTGCTTCTAGTGGGGTTCTTTGGGGATTAGAAACTGGCCCAGTGCTAGTCACCATTTTCAGCTGTGATCTAGAAGTAAATATAAAATCACTGCTGAGAAATGTGCAGATGACCCAAAGACTGGAGGAGTGCTAAATAATGATGAGGAGGACAGGTAATCCAGGGTTCATTCAAACAAAATGCAGGTTACTACAAACAAAGGCAAAGCTATACATCTTGGAACAAGGAAAACAGGCCAGACCTACGGCAGGGGAGGCAGGTGGGAGCTGTACACTGCCCGTGTGCTGCTGCATCCTCCCCCGCCCCCTCACTGCTGCCTCTGATATAGAGGCAGCAGCACCAAGGATGGCTGCTGCCCCCAAGTGTAAACATGTAACAGCTGAAATTTTCAGCAGTTACATGTTTACCTAAACAAACATATTTTAACATCCCTACTGGAATTCCCGATTTTCAGTTCACAATAAATTCTGGGTTTTCAGACTTAGAGCATCCATGGCTGGGGAGTGGGAAGCCCATCAGGTTCTGGGGTTGGCAGACTCCCTGCTACCAAGCTGTTGACCCTGGAAACCAGTGGAAACCTGCCAGTGTTTTGACAAAAGTTGTGTCAAGTCTGTAATAGAGTCAATGAAACATTTTGTTTCAGTGAATCAGCAGTTTCTGAATGAAATTTAGTTACTTGGGAGGAATTCCAACCAGCTCTGGTAGAGGGTAAAAGTAAAAAGATAATTTTTACTTTGGGTATGGTATTGCTGCAACCAATTCCAGAATATTTTGTCAAGTTCTGGTGTCCACATTTTAAAGAGGCTGTTTAAAAATTGAAGCGGATTCAGAAAAGAGCCACAGAAATGATTTGAGGGCTGTTTATTAAAAAGCCTTACAGGATGAGGGTGAAAGAGCATAATCCGTAGTTTCTCAGAAAGAACATTGGTTATAGCATATAGATACGTTTAATACCAGGTACTAAAAGGGCTTTTCAGTAAAACATTGCCTTAGAGTTCAGGAGTCCAGAACTCCATATGTTTTAAATAGAGATTTATGGAGAAAAGTAATTACATCTTATGGAAGATTTTGATATTTCAAAGTTGTTTCCTTTTACCTCAGAATGAAAATCCAAATTTTAAAAATTTCCATGAAAGGGGGGATCCCGCCCCAATTCCAGGGTAATCTAACTGGCAGGGTAATCTAACTACTGTTGTTTGAATGAATACAGCTTGCTTCATTAAGGGCTAGTAATGCCTTTCATTTTGTTTGCAAAAAGTGCATACATTAAAAAAATCCAAGTTCCTAAGATTGAGTGTCCCTCTATTACCCATGCAGTAAAGTTCAAACATACAGCATTTTATACATCTCTTGAGCTTCACAACATGAAATAAACAGGCTTATGCTTCTTTAAGGTCATTAGACAATCAAATAGCGACATATAATTTAGCTGAATGCCAGGTCCCAAACTACTTCAATTCAACTGTTTTAAAGATCGTGGTACCTGGTATGGGATTACTACTCTATTGCGATCAGAGTTTTAGCAGAAAGTCTTGCTCAAATAATGCATATACCTTCTGTTCTTCATAAGAAGAATCATCTATTTGTAAATATCTAGCTAATTACTGAAATTATTGAAAAACAGCATATTACAGAGAAATCTCCAGCACTCTTAATAGCTGGATGAAACTTGTGTGCCTATTTCAAATTCCCAAAACTATTGGTGATAAGACAGAAGGGGCAAGAACACCAGATCAAATAGAATGGGGGAGACAAGTGAAAAAGCAGTATTTTAAAACCACAATAAGTACTAGTAAGGACAGTAAGTACTTGATCACAGTGATGCTGCATGGGATAAATGCCGTAGTCCTTTGACAATACAGGAGCAGTACTGTACACCACTGACACACCAAAAAATGATGCCAGATGGCAGAAATGTGTTGGTCATTTAGAGGTACTGTGGCATTGTGAGTGGATATATTGCTGACCATTACCATTTTTTTCCTGCTCTTTGCTGCCTACATTTTTTCTCCATTTTAATCGGTCTAAAGCTTTTACCTCTCACCATATGGATATACCAAGAATCCAGAACAGACATTTTTGATGGTACTTATTAAAAGTTGTTTGAAAGTGTAAATAAATGTAATGTACCAGGACTCCTTTGAACACATTAGCAGATGAATTGGAAAATAAATCTAGCAGGTTAAAGTGTGATTCTCCCTTACAAATGTTTGGGGTTTTTCCCCCTATCCCATTATATTCATGTAGGTGCCTTTTGCCTATACCTGCAGTGACTTTTTCTACTATTTTTCCTCGCCTCATAGCAAGGCAGTTCTGCAAGTTGTACCTCAGAGGTTCCCACGCATTAGCATGCTGCCCAGGCTCAGGGGTCTGCTTTCAGAGAACACATGCAGGACTGATGCCTAAAAGTCAGTGACCTTTCCCAGGATCAGACTTAGCACTATGTATCTCTTCTCTAACATTGACTTTAAAAGACGAGCTTGATGTTGGCTGTGCTCCAGGTTTTTTCAGTGACAGAGTACATGTCTTTGTCCATATCTCAGGGACTTTGTTCTTTAGGTCCTTGAGTACTCTTGGAGAAATGCCATCTGGTGGTGCTGATTTATTGCTGTTTAATTTCTTGAGATGTTCCATCAACACTTTGTTCAGTATCTCTGTCTCAACAGAGCCAAATCTTCTAGTCCCTACTCTGTCTACTCAGGCAACAATCCCATTGTATCAGATCCTTAGCTATTGTAAACTGCTAAGGATTTGCAATTGCGCTGTGTCTCATTAGCATCCCTTTTCTGAAAAAGGGTGCCAATGTAGACACAGCCTTTCTGTCCAATAGGGCTTAAAAGATAGACATGGCAAAAACTAGAGGATGGAGTCTGGAGTACATCAGTGATCACTTAAGCACATTAAGGGATAACTTCTTTAACTAACAAGAAATAACTCATAGAGCAAGCATAGTACTGACTCTGTTGTAATCTATACTGCCTGTATTTGCCATCTCAGTCTCCCAAGTTTAAAAGTCTCAGAGGGGTGGCCGTGTTAGTCTGTAACTTAAAAAAACCTTTACAAATGAGTGGTCCTGCAGCACCTTACAGACTAACAAAATTGTAGATGGTATCATGAGCTTTTGTGGACACAACCCACTTCTTCAGCTCCATTCATCTAAAGAAGTGGGTTGTGCCCACAAAAGCTCATGATACTATCTATATTTTATGTTAGTCTCTAAAGTTCTACAGGACCACTCGTTTAATTTTTTTTCCAGCCTCCAAAGCCAGTTCTTGTCTATTGACCTTCTCCTGCTCTAGGTTTTTCAGGAAAAAAAAAACCCATCACTGCTAACAGCACTGGGAGTACTAGCGTAAAGGAATTGATTCCAACAAATTCTGGAGTTTTCATGACTGTCATGTGAGGAAGATAATTCTAACAACTTTGTATAGTTGCACAATAGCAGAGCCTTGTGGGGGGGGGGGGGCGGCGGGCGGGAGCAGAGTAGAGAAAATGGCAGTAGTCCAGGGAGGAGGGGAATATGATGTGGATGTACATTTAAGCTGTTGGAACCAGTAGGAAGGGTTGGGTATTCAAATGCTGTAGTAGAAGCAGGGAGTGGATGCCTATCCCTCCATGCACAACCAGCATGGAGGCTGTAGTAAGTTTTTGAGGATGAATCTAGATATGCTCATTGGGAGACAAAGTTGTCCTGTGTCTCTCTGATAACATCTATCTTAACTACATGACGTGATCAATATTCCCTTATCTTTTCATCTGTATGTGGATTTTTTTGTCCATGGGCAGAATAAATTCCTATGTGCAATGAGGCATGTGTGAATGCGCACCACCAGTAGAAACAAAAAACCTAGCTGTGGGCACTCTGCTAATCAGTTGGGCAGCATTTGAATCTCTCCCGAGCAGACACACAAGCGCACAGTTTCCAGGGAACACGGGTACAATGCATTGTGTAAGCAGTGACTCTATTTTGGAAAGGCCGAGCTAATTAAAAACAAGAGGAACAGAGTTTGACACAGTTTACTTCATAGGAAGCTGAAAATAATTGCAGCAACATTTCCTAAATTTACTCTGCACTGCAAGGCTAGGTTTACTATATAAAGCCATCTAGTGGACAATGCATAATTTGTTCCTTTATGTCCCTACACTCCTTGACTCTTGTGGTTCTTGCCAAATTTCTAACAGTTACATTAATTATCTAGGAGATTTTATGCATGCCATATCATGACCCAAGCATAAGATATATGCTTATGGCCATTTGGCTGTTTCCCCACAGCTATGTGTTCTCTGTATAGAAATAGATGAAGATGGGATATATTGATCCCTGTTATATTTTAACAGAACAAATAGAGAAAGGTGTTCTCAAATGTCCTTCCATGCAAGTGGAAGTATCCCAGTGCTGTGAGAGTAAAATCAGGCTAACAATGGCTGCATGTTAAAAATGATATTGGTAACCATGAAAAACAGAGTACCACAGCAGTGGATGACCATACATATCACCAGAAAAATTCCCTGCAATGAAATGGACTAATTATGGTCTCAGTTCAACAAAGCATTTAAGCATGTGCTTAACTTCAGAATGTGAGTAATCCCATTGACAGCCAGTCAGACTATTTATGTGCTTAAATGTCTAAGTACACAGATGACTGCGTCATGCACTTTACCTTTTAAAATGTCTCTTAGAAACATCATCTTCCACAGAGGTGACCTTACAGCTTCCCAGAATCCAGCAGGGGCTACAAAATTACCAGGAAGGCAGCCAGCAATTTATATAGGATAAAAGGCAGGATGTAAAGACATGATGGTGTAACTGCATGTTACGCAGGCCAAAGACAGGCTGTAGTCACTCCTTTCACACATGCATAATGGTTTCTCTTCCTTGTGGAGAGTAACTAACCAATTTTCGATGTCATTTTGTGTCTACATATAGAGCTTTGGGCCAGTGAGTTTGTTACAATTCCTGCACTGTGCCTTCCCACGGAGGGTATGAGTTTATAGAGAGGAGACAGAGCTAGAAGCTCTGAAAATCTCCTGTTCAGTCTCCACAGTGTTAATCAACATGGCAGCCATTCTTGTATACTGTAGGCTTTTGATGCGTCTTTCAATTATAAAATGTAGATTGATAAGTGGTTTCTCAAGATATTGATGAACAAGCCTTATTTTATAGCCTTTGCACAGGCAAAACTCCAAGTTCACAGGAGTTTTTCCTACTCAAGGACTGTAGGCTCAGCCTCTCCTCTTCCCATCCACACGCATGCTAACTAATTTAGTAATCCCATTTAGTAAATCGTAATTTGAAGCATGTTACACTGTACAACTACAAAGAGACCAATAGCAGAGCTGGGCATCTATATTGTGTATTTGCCTGTGTGTAGATATAGGACACAAATGTCAGTGGGGAAGTCTAGCCCATTTGTAGTTATATTTTGTTACCCTTTTAGGGATAAAGTCACAAGATTCAGCAATGGCATTTATTTACTAGAAGGCAGTGTGACTAGATTACAATATGACATAATGCACAGTATGGGTTTCTATTTTACCACAAGCTGCAAACACAACTTCACCATTACTGTTTAGCACAACTCTGTGTGAGTATGTGTGTGTGAGAGAGAGAGAATAGCTAATTTTCTACACCAATTTATTATTTTACCTTTCTGGTAAAATTTTCAAGAGTACCATTCAGTGTGTCTACACGGAGCTAGCTTTAATCCAGTTAGCATGAATGCCAGTAGCAGTGAAGCAGCAATAGCACAGATTTCTGCACAGGCTAGCCACCAACTAAGTACCCATCCCACACCCAAGTGGTTGCTGCTGTGGCTTCACTGGTATGGTTACTCCAGCTATTCATATTACAGCTAGCTCTGGTACATCTATGTATGGTGCAGTCACATTTCTGACTTATGCAGGAAAGCCAACAGCCTTGCTGGCCCTGGATAAGGCAGGAGGGCCCAGCTCTGAACTTCCAGAAGGGGCAGAGCCTTGGGCAGAAGGGGTGGGGCCTGGCAGCCAGCTTTCAGCACCACCTGAACCACACCGTGCTCCCCCCACCTCTGGTCCTCAGTGCTGCCTGGAGTGTGACACACAGCACTCCAGCAGTGATTTAAAAGGCCCAGCCCAGGCCTCCAGGCGCAGTAGTGGCAGCAGCAGCAAGAAGCCGCATCCCCTTTTGAATTACCAAGCCCCAGAGCAATTACACCTTTTGCCCCTCCCCACAGTTGGTGGGCCTGGACTTATGTTCAGATAGAACCCAAGTGACTTAAGAGCCCCATTTTCAGAAACTACTTAAGCACCAAAGGAACCGAATTTTCACTGAGGGCGTGTCTACGCCTCATGTGCCTTACTGTGGTATATAGCACATGTACAGTGCAAGCACAGTGGCTAGTGAGGTACTACTGAGGTAAGTAAAGACACTCCTGAATCCTTTGGTTACGTACCTGGGTGTGTACTCTACCCAACTCCCTCTCTACAGTGCTACTTCAAGCAGTGTCATGGCCCACTGCTGGAATCTCTTCCCATCAAGGGCAAGGCCCCTGTGGTGGTGAAGAGGCAATGGGAGGCAGCAAGTTGCCCCTTTTTATGATGGAGTGCAGGGAGTGAACAGGTGAGCCTGCTCTGGGATCACTTACACACCAATTAGATCCCCAGAGACAGTTGATGGAAATAATTAGATAATCAGGTTGTCAGCTGGGTGGGATAAAGATTTAATTCGCCCATCAGACCAAAGCTGATAAAGGAGCACAGGAAGGAAATGCTGAGAGGGAGGGTGGGCCGACCGACCCACCCACCCACCGGAGCCCAGTCACACAAAGGCCTGAGGGAAGGGGGATCTCTGCTCCCTTCAGGCCCTGATGAGAGGGCCAAAAGCACAGATGATATTATAAATGGGCAGTGTCATGGGGATTTCGTGGTGTGGGTAGAGAGGACACAAATAAATAACATTGTGAGGCTATGTCTACACTCAAGGCTTCTTGTGCGAGTAATATGCAAATGAGGCTAAGCGTGGAATATCGCCGAGCCTCATTTGCATACCTAATGAGCCACCATTTTTTTCAGAAGAGGCTCTTGCGCAAGAAGGAGCGTCTACACTGCCCCTTCTTGCACAAGGAAGACCCTCTTGCGTAATGCCATTCTTCCTGAAAAGTAATAGGTGTAACGGCATTGTGCAAGAGGGTTTTTCTTGTGCAAGAAGGGGCAGTGTAGATGCTCCTTCTTGCGCAAGAGCCTCTTCTGAAAAAAATGGTGGCTCATTAGGTATGCAAATGAGGCTCTCGATATTCCACACTTAAGCCTCATTTGATATTACTCAGCAGCGCTGAGTGTGCAAAGAGTGGTGTCTGCAGTGTCAGCAGGGCAAGACGACAGGGGTGGAGGTGCACCCTGCTATTCAGAGTCAGCCCCAAAGCTCTCAGATGAATGAAAAAAAGGAGGGAGAGTTGTTGAATGACTAGCACATGGGAATAGGAACCAGGACTCTGCTGCTTCCTTCCTTGTGGCATTAGGCCAGTCAGAAAAATCTGCACCTCTGTTTCCCACTGTAAAATGGGGATACTTTTACTACAGGCAGGTGACTTTTTTTTAAAATGTTGAAATATTTCCACTTTTTGTTTTGGAAAGACATTTCATTGTAGAATTTACCTACATCTAATCTTTTTTTTTTTAAATCAAAAGCTAAATGAAATGAACCTTCTCCCCCCTTAAAATTGAACAAAACATTTTGTTTGATCCAAAACAATCAAAACTGAATTTTTGGTGGGTTTTACTGATCTGAAAAAATGTTAAAAACATTAATTTAGGTTTGAGTTGGCCAAAATGAAAAATCAGTTATTTGCCCTCCCTCCCTTGAGTGCTGTGACCCTTAGGGCTGGATCAGTGCACAGACTGGGGGGGCAAGGAGGACACCATGAGCTTCCTCAGCTCCTTATCCTCTTGTGGCCCTACCAGGGGGCTGAGCTTGGTCTCAGTGCTGGCACTCCAAGGGCTATTTCATACTGGGAAACTGCATCACATTGCAACACACATTAGCTAGCCTCATGTAAAACACTCCAGGTGAAACCCTAGCAATTGACTTACCTGGGGGTAGGATGTCACCCTCTGTGCAGATGAGGATTGTCATGTTGAAAATGATATTGCCCAGGAACTAACAAGATTTTAAACCCTGAGTCTTTGTCTACATTGAGTGCTAGGCTGTGTTTCCGTCAGTCTTCGTTAACGCATACTATGATGTAACCCTTTTTTCCAGAGTAGACACAGACCAAAGAGTTCAAGAAGCGTGAGACCGGACAGTGCCGACAGCTGGACCAGCCTCCACAAACAGGGCAAAGGGAACTACAGTGACCAAACTTCTGAGTTGGCCTCATTTGGGAAAATGCATTTTGCATTCTTCTCAAAAGTGCACCAATTGCTGTGCCACGTGCTTCCCCAGCCATTTTGCCTCCAAGAGCTCCTGTTAATGCAGGGTGTCCCCAAACTATGCCCTACCCGCACCCCCATCAGTAGTGCTGGGCCTTAAAGGGAATGTTACAATTTAATGTAAGCCTAGGATTCAAACTCAGGCCCAAACCTAACCCCTCTTCCTTCCACCCAAAAAATCACACTAACTCAGGGCTCTTGTCCAGGGTCCCAAGACTTCACAGGGGGAAAGGGTCAGAGCCTGAGTCAAGCCAGGACCCAGGTTACAAGTTCCATTGCTCGCAGAAATTTCATTCCCCCACAAAAATGGGCTACAGAGCTGCTGGCCACCACTAGGGGAAGTTGGACCCAACCAAGCCTAGACGACACACAGAGAACACTGCCAAGGGGAGTGGGAGGGAGCTGGGGCATTCCCAGCCACTACAGTACCGCTGCCCTGAAGGAATCATAGAATCAGAGAACTCTAGAACTGGAAGGGGCCTCGAGAGGCCATCCTGTCCAGCCCCCTGCCCCCACAGCAGGACCCAGCACCGTCTAGAACAGGGGTGGGCAATGATTTTTGATCGGGGAGGCCACTCTAAGATTTTGGAAAATGGTCAAGAGCCACATACTTCCGTGGTATTAATGGAGGAGGTACAGGGTTGGGGATGGAAGTTGGGTGCAGAAGGGGGCTTGGGATAAGGGATTGGGTGTGGGGTCTGGGAGGGATGTAAATGAAGCGGCGATTATTTAAATCGCCGCTTCATTTTGCTATGTCTACAAAGCTCATCTACATGGCTCCGTCGATGGAGCCATGTAGTGTAGACATACCCTTAGCTGGGTGACTCCCTGCCAGCAGCCCAGCATGTTTCTCAGGCAGCTTCCCTGCCTGCCCCATCCCTGCACAGGCTGCAGGGGCCATGTGCTTTGTGAATAACTGAGCCGCAGGGGAGAGGGAAGTGGTGCTTCATGCACTACCTGTTCTTTAAACAGACAGCTCTCATTGACCAGAAACTGGCCAATGGGATTGTGCTGGAGGTGGGGGCAATGCATGAAGCTTCCTCTCTCTCCCCCCTCCAGGCTCACAGCTGTGAAAGAGGAATAGCGCAGCAGCTGCTTTTCTCAGTGCCATGTTGGAGGGGGTCGGGGGGGAGGCAAGGCAAGCAGGAAGTCTGCCTAATCCAGTAGCTTAGTGGGCTGGATCCAGCCCATGGGCTGTATTTTGCCTAGCCCTGATCTAGATCATCCCTGACAGGTATCTGTCTAACCTACTCTTAAATATCTCCAGTGATGGAGATCCTACAACCTCCCTAGGCAATTTATTCCAGTGCTTAAATACAGTTAGGAAATTTTTCCTAATGTCCAACCTAAACCTCCCTTGCTGCAATTTAAGCTCCTGGTTTCTAGTCCTATCATCAGACGTTAAAGAGAATAATTTTTCCCTTTTAGGTACTTGAAAGCTGCTATCATGTTCCCTCTTATTCTTCTTTTTTCCAAACTAAACAAACCTAATTCTTTCAGTTTTCCCTCATAGATCCTGTTTTTAGACCATAAATAACTTTTGTTCTTCCCTGGACCTTCTCCAATTTCCCCATCTTTCCTGAAATGTGGTGCCCAGAACTGGACACAATACTCAAGTTGAGACCTAATCAGCGCAGAGTAGAGCAGAAGAATGACTTCTTGTGTCTTGCTCACAACACTCCTGCTAATGCATCCCAGAATGATGTTTTCAGGAAGTGGCAGTGCACAGGAAACTCTTCACAAGCCTGGGACCAAGCAACATGCTGTTTCTCCCTCTGGATCCCCAGGCTCAGAGTGAAGGGGTGGTGCCAGGGCTGAGGGAGGGAGGGTATCTGGGCAAGTGGGGGCCCCATGGCTGAGCTCAGGGCAGGAAGGGGATGGTATCTGGGCCTGGAGGGCCCTGCAGCTGGGCTTTGTGGGTATCTGGGCTGGGGGGACCTGCAACTGGGCTCTGGGGTGGGAGAATGAGTTTGGGAGTATTAGCTGGGGAATGCTGTGGCTGGACTCAAGTGGGGAGGGGTTGTGGATGTCTGGCTCCCCGTCTGGGTTCTGGTGGGAAGAAGGGAGAAGAGAAACAGGAACTAGGTTGCCATAGAGGTTTCTTTAAGTCCTGTAGTAAATTTTGTGTGTGTGTGTATTACTACAGACAGACTTGCTGACAGGTGTTCTGAAATAAATTACCAAAATAATTGAATCTGGTATGATTATGTAGTGTTATTTTTACAAATAACCTTTGCAGAATTTTAAAATATTGTGCACAGAATTTTTAATTTTTGTGGGGCCAAATGTCCTCATTGGTAGGTAACATAAATATAGATTAACATCTAGGTTATCAAGACTAGGGTCTGCTAATTCAAGTTCTATTAACCCTGGGCTTACATTGCAATGAAGACAATAATACACTGATCAATTTCTTCCCAGAAAGCCACTTAGGATTTTCTTAGATACGAGGAAGGTGTTGGCACTCAGCACTATTGAAAATCAGGTCACTTATTTTGCAAGCTAATTATGGATTTAGAAGCCTCATTTGAGGAAGGGATTAGGGACTTCATATTGGCCTAACTATCCTACTGAAGCCAAAGAGAGGTTTTGAATCTTCAGTCAGAGTGGAGTCATACTCAGTGTGCTGCCAACTCTGGTGGTTCTCACAATATTGGATGTTTTACTGAAAGCCCCAACTCCTAGAGTCATTATATGATAATCTCAGTTTTCATTTTTAAAAACCAGTACATTTTTAGCCTTTGTAGTTACTCGTAGTTTTCAAGGGAAAACTTCAAAAATGTAACTCGAGTGTTCTCCAAAGGCTCAAAAACCAAAAGGCCAAGAAAAAAGGAACCCAATAGAAGATAATTTATCACAATTTAAAGGCTCATTTAAAGTTTTTGGGATCATGAGTGATGATTTTTGAATGTTCGTAGTTGGCAATATCACACCCTTGAAGTTTATGGAGTGATTTGGGATATTTAGGTGCTAGGCTCTAAAGAGGTGCAAAGCATTATTTATCTTAGTAGCTTGCTACAGAGTCATCAAGCATTAAGAAAAATCTGCTCTGTCTTTTTTTCCTTTTCTAGCTCCTTTTGGGGTTTCACTGTTTGAAGAACCCAGTCAAAAAAGGTTCACTTAAGGTAAAAAGGATAAGATTGAAGATCACTTTTTTCCCCAATAACTGGAATACAAAATACTCTTGTTGGAGTGATATTTCTTCTCACACATCACATAGAACAAACTGCAAAATGGATTCAGCAATCCACATTTCCTCCTCTTTTCAGCTTAACTGCTCACTTTAAATTGTTGCTTTAATAAGCAGATGGATTTTTCATAATGCTTAAAAGGAGTTAAAGCATGAAGACACTTAAAGAAATGAGACATCAGGTCTTTAACTAATGGGATTATACAGTAGGGACTCTTTAAAGATGGCTTGGCCCAGTGATGCTGCCTCCATAAAGACCTTATTATAGGTCAGCAATTTATTTTGTGAGCAATAGCACCCTTTGAATAACACACACAATAAAAAAATTTGATTTGTTCAAAGAGCATAATTTTTATTGGAATTTTCTAAAATATATGCATAAGCTTCTCTGTGTGAGCTGTGTACAGTTTCCATGTATCTTGTTGCAGTTTGTTTTCTATAACACTGGTCTTAATTGTGTTTTAATTTTAAGTTTGCCTTTTTTCCAAAAGAACATTTTCCTCTGCTCTGTTATCCTATGAATATTATGTTAAGGATTGCATTCCTCGGGATAGAGGTGTTGGGACTGTTGCGTCAAAATTTTTTACAATTGAAAAAATATTTATTCACCCTCTAATTATTTAAAAACAGGATGGATTCCCCTCAGATTTTCCAAAACATCATTCAACTTTGGATCGGGTTGAATTGATTTAAATCACGATTTAAATCACCCCCCAAAAACCATTGATTTAAATCAAGTTTCCCACTGCTATTTCTTCATACATTTCTTCAAACAATGGTGCAAATCTGATCACTAAAACATGTTAATTTACAGCTCAGTACGGCATTTTACAACATCTAAGAGGGTATACTTTGTGTAATTTTTAAAATTAATTTAGCAGCTAGTACATAATACTCATTATCCGTGTCAAGCTGCAGATGCAATGGTAGTACATTAGGACTGGTAAGAACTAAATCACACACATGAACACAATAGCACTTATATTTTATTAAATTTAAGCTTAATTGTTACATAAATGTTTCACATTTGCAATTGCAGCAGTCTCCTGGGTTGTCAGCTGATGGCTGTTCTTAAACTTTTTTAATTTTCAAATTTTATTAACACTAAGGACAGCAGGGCTAAAGTCAAATTCAGCTACACAACTTCAGCTATGTCAATTGCGTAGCTTAAGTTGAAACAGCTTAATTCGGCTTTTGGCGCCGTCTACACAGCAGGAAGTCAAAGGAAGAACACTCTTCCTTCAACTTCCCTTACTCCTCATGAAATGAGGGTTTCCATGAGTCGGAGTAAGAAGTCCTCCAGCTCAACATTATTTCAAAATAAAGGCATGTGATGTAGACACGCACTATAATATTTCAGAATAATGCCATTTATTCCAAAATAATGCTGCTGTGTAGACGTACCCTAACAGACAAGTCCTCAAAACACTAAATGTACAGAGTCCTTAAAACTTCTACAACTAGCTTTCATCTTCCCTACTCCCACGGTCATTTTGATACAGATCTGATTCCAAGTTACCAAAAAAGCTAAGGCTGACAGCTTATAATGCATTTAATTTTGGTGTTAGCCCAATTGAAAACAAGTATAGGATGGGGTTCCTTTGGGAAAGCTGAGTTATGCTGAAGTAAAATAGGGAATAGACTTATAGCCTCACCATTCAGTGACCATGATGTTCAAAAAATAAGAGGCATGTATTATGCAATATAAAATAAGAAAATGACACGCAGTGGCAACTGGCAACTCTAGATTTCCTTTAATGCAGCTTTCTGTACTGTATGCTTGGGTGATAGATTCTAAACATAGTTAACTAATTAAATAAGTCAAAATGATTAACTCAGCTAAACTTTTTTCTAGCAAGACCCAACATAACAAACAGCTTGGGAATTTACTTGTTAAATCACATTTATACAGAAAGGCATACAGAGAGTCTTGAAGAATGATGCATTGCAAAGTCAATCCACATGTTCTTCAGACATATCGACATCTTCATCCACAGCGTTTTCTCCCAATAAGTGGTTTTCCTTATGATGTTTCATTCTTGCAGGTAAGTCCTGCATCATCTTCTTGCCCAGCTTACCCTTGACACATTTTCCTTTTTTTACCCAGGGAATGAATTTCTACAAAATATTTCCAGATGAGGTAATTTTACACCCAGAAGCCATGACAGTTTTTCTATGGCAAAAGTGTAAGGGTATGTCTACACTAGCCCCCTACTTCGAAGTAGGGAGGCAAATGAAGCATACCGAGGTTGCAAATCAAGCCTGGGATTTAAATATCCCGGCTTGATTTGCATGTTCCCAAACCAGTCGCCATTTTAGAAATTCACTAGTCCGGAGTAACTGCCCGGCGTCTGCAGCGGCAGTGAAATGGGAGTCTGATTTAAAGCCCTAACTCGAATTAGCTGGTATTCCTCCTGCAATGAGGTTTACCAGCTAATTCGAATTAGGGGCTTTAAATTGGACTCTCATTTCACTGCCTCGTGTAGACGCGGGCAGTTACTCCGGGCTTGTCAATTTAAAAAATGGCGCCTGGCCGGGAACATGCAAATTAAGTGCGGGATATTTAAATCCCGGGCTTGATTTGCAACTTCCGTATGCTTCATTTGCCTCCCTACTTCGAAGTAGGGGGCTAGTGTAGACATACCATAAGGGAATATAACAAGCTGTTTGTGTGCTGAATAATGTTTGCCCTTTTTCTTTCCAGTCCACTTCACTGTTCCTTTCTATTCTGCTTTTCATTTCCTTGATATTGTCTCTCTGTCTTTAAATAATGTCTTAACTCCACCATGGTTGGCTTAAGTCCACCACCACATAAGCACAGAACAAAAACAATCTTATCCAACCTGTGTCTGTCTTTGCACATGTTAGACTGCCGAGAAACAGAAAGTGAAGACCCATGTATGTGATAAGATTTAATTGTAACTGTTATTTTTAATGAGAAATGTAGTATTTTATTGATTTTTTTTTTATAAAAATAAAAAAAAATCTTATTTTAATGAAAAAAAATGTTTGTTTTTTTAATCATTGATTTTTATCCACCCTGCTTTGGATGAGATCAAGCCTAGAAAGTTTCACCCCAATGAGGGGATAGTTCAGAAAAATAGGAGGTTTGGTTATTGATAATTTATTGTAGCCATTAGAGCCCCAGCACATGGGCAATATACAAACAACAACAAAAGGCTCCGTGCCCCAGTGGCTTCCAATGCCATGTGTATACTCACAAGATTATAGTGGCACAGCTGTACCAATGCAACTGTGCTGCTTGTAAGAGCACCCATCTAGCTGCATTATGCTGATGGGAGAAAGTTCTCCCATTGGCATAATAAAACCAGCTCACCAAGCGGTGGTAGCTATATTAGCAGGAGACTGTCAACTGCTCTGTGCATGAGCGCTTATGCCAGCAAAATGTATGTTGCTCAGGGGTATGGTTTTTTCACATCCCTGAAGTTAGGTCAACACTGCAATGGTAAGTTGGAAAAAGAAACGCAATTTGCGGTACGCAAATTGTGTATCTTTTTCCGCTTTACTGTTGAAAGAGGCTTACCTGAAATTTGGCGCATCTACATGGTGCCAAATTTTGGAAAAAAGTGCTCTTTCGACACATCCCTTATTCTTCTTAAAATGAGGTTTACAGGGATGGCAGAAGAGCGCATCCACTTTTTTGAAATTTTTTCTGAAAAAGCAGACATGTTCCTTGGATGCGACATTGCTTTTCTGGGATACCTCCAGTATCCCAGAAAATCTCTGCTGTCTAGATGTAACCTGAGTCACACAAGTTTTGCTGACAAAAGTGCTAATATAGACATTAGACAAGAGACAACAGACAGACACGGACTGACTGGCAGAGCAATGCAAGGAAACAAGGAGACAGCATTGGTTAGCATAATAGGTGGGGAGCTCATTGTCAGTCTTTCTGTAGGCATTCAAAAACATGGTTTTATACAGAACCCACGTTACATCTTTAGCAATAGTTTTTTCATTGCTGATGAAAATCAGAATGCCTAATGGGAAAAACACAGAATTACTTAAGAGATACAAATACACCCCTCAATAATCTAAGGTCAAGTCTTGTCTACAAATGAGCATCTATTGCTAACATGTTCATCTCTGTGGCAGGGGCGGCCCGTGGCTATAGGCGGACTCGGCCACCGCCGAGGTGCCGGCGCCTGGGTCGCCCGATGATGATGTCACGGGGGCACTGATCGCGCGCTCCACCGGGGGCGCTGATCGCGCGCGCCGCCTGGGGCGCCAGCTGCCACAGCCAGCCTTGGGCTGCTCCTGCTCTGTGGTAATCTACGGCCTGATCCAAAGCCATTACATAAATGGGAGTCATTGCATAGACCTCAAAAGACCTTAAATCAGGCACTGGCTGCCTTAGGCCATGTCTCTGCTTAAAATGTGACAGTGGCACAGCTGTAGCACTTCAGTGCAGACACTTGTTTCAGTGACTGGAAGGGTTCTCCCATCACTGTGGCAAAGAAGATGGGTTGATGAAATAATTTTTCCATTGAGCGAGCACTGCCTATACCAAGGATTAAGTTGGTTTAAATATGGCTCTTTCTTTTCACACACCCCAGAGCCATAGCTATGCCATCACAACTTTTTGGTGTTGACCAGCCTTTGTATCTGTGGTGCATTGCTCCCCAAACTCAATGGGAGTGTCACGGGCATAAAGGAGCATGTCAGAACTGTGCTTTGAGGAATAGTCACAATGACGTTAAAGAATTGGGCACAGAACTTTTTTTTTTCAATCCATTTGGGGTTTCCCTACTCTTGAATGAATCAACGCTGCTCTTTACTGTGTATTTTGACTGATGTCTGGGTGGGCAATAATACTGTTTCTAATATTAACATTTTATAATAGTATGTGCTATTTTACCCATGCACGTGCAGAATGATAGACTAGATGGAGCTGAGTCTGCTGCTCCCATTGGCACAGCCGTGTCACTTGACTTAAATGGAAGAAGGATCAAGCTTTAAAATATGCTGACCGATGGCTGGGATTGCATGCTCAATACAGCTATTCCCATTTTGCTGGACTTTGTTGTTCTGTGAGTTCAGCATCTTTACAGAGCTGAGTGGCAAACGATAATTATAAACACAAGGCCTTGTCCTGCAATCCCTTACTTGTGTGAGTAGCATTTACTCATGTAAACAGCACTCCTACAGTTGCTCAGCTGAGTAAAGGGTTGCACAGCTGAGTTCACATATTCCAACAGAGAAGATCCTTTCTATACATCCACCACAATATAGCTAGTGACATCATCTCATTTATGTTAGAAATCTATTTACTCTACACCTCACGATCATTGGATAGCATGCTTTCAGCACCCCCGTGATGCGTAGGATAACATTGCCACCATTTTACAGATGGGGGAACTGAGCCACTGAGATCGTGTAAGTGTAACTTGCCCAAAGTCACACACAGAACACCTATGACTAAGGTAGGAATTGAACAGAAGTCTGCCACGTCCCAGTCCAGTGCCCTATGTAGTGACCCTTCCTACTATAAAGGCTGCCCTACTGTAAATAGAGAAAGAAAATGGGCCGGGTGCAAAGCTCATTGAAGTCTTCTGTGGAATTTAGACCAAGCCCATAGGACCAGATCCTGCAAAGACTTATGCATGTCATATCTCTACATATATGACTAGTCTCACAAAAGTCTAATTATTAAAATTACACACAATTTGATGTCTTTGCAAGCTAGGGCCATACTGAACAGAAAAAGGAGAGCAAGAAGCTGCCATGACATCATAGCCATTACATTGTTATTTCAGAAACTAATGCCATGACAAATTTATTTACATGTACACCACAAACCATACATTAATGGGAATGTGTATCTATGTGTTTCATGTGTTGAGGTCAATGCTGGACCCCATTGTATGTCAGCCAATACTGGATCCCTTTGTTTTCTTCACAGAAGGAATTAAGTTTGTAGCCTGAATCTGCTGGAATCATGGGGTGAGTTCTCTGTACCAAGACTGCAGGACTGAGACTGTAGAACTTAGCAAAATTATTTTAAAAAAATACAATTAATAGGTACAGGCTTAAAACAAAAACAAAAAAAGGAAGCATTTCTTCACAGAACACCCAATCAACTTGTGGAACTCCTTGCCAGAAGATGTTGTGAAGTCCAAGACTATAACAGCATTCAAAAAAGAGCTAGATACATTTATGGTAGATAGGTAGGAATGGTGTCCCTAGCCTCTTTTTTTTAGAAGCTGGGAATGTGCAACAGAGGATGGATCCCTTGATGATTACCTGTTCTGTTCATTTCCTCTGGGGCACTTGGCATTAGCCAGAAGATAGGATACAGGGCTAGATGGAACTCTGGTCTGACACAGTATGGCCGTTCTTATGAAACAGATTTCTCCCTGATACAGTAAGAGGAACAGAGTGTTTATTCATATGAACAATAAAGCCTCATCTAAATCAAGGCTTGATCTTGCAAGAGGCTGAGTACACTGATCTTGATCTATCAAAACACTTCAGCACATGCTGCCCTTCAAGCATACAACTTCAATGGGACTTATCACATATTTAAATTAAACTTGTGCTCCCATGTTTTGGTGGATTGGGTTCTGAATCCTCTGCACTTTGCAGGATCAAGCCTCAATGAGCAAGTGAAGACCTATTAACTAAAATCATTGTATCCTGAATAGGTGAAAATTGCACCTACACCAAGGGCCAGAACAAAGTCTGTGCACCAATGAAATCCTCAAAGTAGGGCTTAAGCTGCGTGGAAAAGTGTTGCACAGACTTTGTGCTGACTATGAATGTTATCCCTAGTCACTCTATATATTTGAGAGAGTTTGTGAATGTGTCTGTTTGTTCAGGAACTCCTCCTAAGTGGTAAGAATTCAGCATAGAGCTTCCTCTTATCATAACTTAAAGCAAGGTCAGGGTTTGGTTATGCCAGGACAATGGGATGTACATGCCATGGGACTGCTTCTCAGAAAACCATACAGCAAAGAGACAGAATTACAAGGCAGGTGAAAGGTGCTGGCTGGGGGCATGGCCCCCTCCACATCTGGTACTGCCCCAGCCTTGAGCCTCATCTCTCAGGAGACCTTTAGGAAGGGTGAGGAGGGCTGAAGTCCCCTCCCTCCCTTGATTCATAGAGGAACGTTGCTGGCTGTTCCTCTTCATCCTGGAGGGAGGGAAAAGCACACAGTTTTGCTGGCAAGGGAGTGCAGGGAGCAGAAGAACCTGGACCTGACCCAGCTGGAGGACTTGCACCTCTCCCCCACCTGTGCCCATTCCCGCTGGAACTGCAGCAATCATGAAGAGGCATTTCTCACCTGCCCCCAAGTTGCTGCTGCAAGAAAGAGCTGAACCCCTCATCCCCAGCTCCACCCCAGAGCAATGAAGAAAAAACAAAAATTAATTGAGTTAAGGATCCAAGCAATGCTGAGTATATCTTCTAAGGCAGGGCTACTCAACACGTGGCCCTTAGCCTGTCTGTTTGCTGCCCATGGTGCAGTTTAGGTTTACATGGGGCTCAACATGCGGCCCGTGGGTGGGAGCCAAAACAAAAAAGTAGTCAATATAATGGTCTTCTGTGATATGCATTTTAGTAGTTACATTCCTGGACTGTCATTGCTCATTAAAAGTGCTGTCATACGGGTGGAAATTGGGTAAATATTCCATTGTATTAATATTAGCAGAACTGACTTAAATGGGGCCTGCGTGTTGTGTAGTATTGCCTTAATCTTTGTATTCATGCCCATCAGCATGAAATAAGCTATTTGCATATATTTGCATATGTATGCATCCACACTTAAGTTGCGGCCCTCAGCATGTGCTGTGAGTATCATTGTGGCCTCCGGGGCTTCCAAAGTTGAGTAGCCCTGTTCTAAGGCATAATAAAAATATTTGTTTAAAAAATCCTCAACACGTAATCAAAAACTACTAAAGTGCTCCTTTTAAAAGGTAACATATTCCTGAAAATGCAGAAATACAAACTTTCCAATACCATTTCCCAACATGAATTAAACCAAATATCCATTCAAGGCTTAACTCTTCCGTGAATCAAACACAACACACCAAAACATATAAAAAAGAGGCTGTTCATTATGGATCCAGATGTGGGGGTTATGGAGAGCTACAGCCTGCCCTGGGGTGCTGACAATAGGGAGGGAGTTGAAAATGCAGTATCAAGACCTAACAGTTTAGTTTGAAACGAGAAAACAATTCACTAAATGGAGGCAAAATCCCTGTGCCAAACTCAGGTATTTGTCCAAATGACTAGAAATTATGCTTAAATAGCTTGCCAATTTGATAGGAAAATGTTAGGCTGACATACCAGCTATAACTGATAGTGTCAGGCAAAGTGCAGTGGTGGGAATTAGGACAATGGAAATGAAACACCCAAGCTGGAGCCCACACCTAGTGCAGGAACTCTGCAGCCACACTGTCTTGCCCCACACAGGCAAAGAGTCCTGACCACTCCTGAAGACTCTGTAGGTCTCTGCACAGCTCTTAAGGCAGGATGCAGCTGGGCCACTGCCCGGGATCTCTAGCCAGGCATTGTGCAAATTGTCATTCAGGGAAGATTTGATCCTGCCAAAGTCAAGGAAGCAAGATCAGGCTTATTGTGGGCTTTTACTGGTAACAGCCCCTGTATAACTTTGTATGTGTGGAACAAAAGGGAGGTTTTTTTTCTTTTGGATGAGCAACTAAAAGAGGATCTTTGAGATGCTCAGCTCTAATAGCAATACCTGGCTCTTATAATCAACAGTTCTCAAATCAGTTGTCAGAGGAGGCCAATATTCTATTTTACAGATGGGGAAACAGGCATGGAGAGGCAAGGTCACCACAGAGGCAAAGCCAGGAATAGAAGCCATGGGTTTCTATCTCCTAGGCTGCTTTTCCTTCCCAAGAAGATCTGAAAGGTGATGTGTGTGTGTGTGTGTGTGTGTACATATGTATATATACACACACACTTACTATTACGAACAAGAATAATACATATTATCAATTATCATCATCTTGGTAAAAACGGGTGAGCAGATTATGGATGAAATCCTGACTGCACTGAAGTCAATGGCAAAACTCCCATTAACTTCAAGGGAGTCAGGATTTCTGTCTAGGCTGGCATGTTTTAATAAGAATTTTGCAAGCTGGTTTATAGTGAAACTGTTCTGGGAAAGTGGAAAAACAGTTTCACTAAAAGAAGGTTCCACCATCCCTGATCATTTGTATCCGTTTGCCCCCAAAATGCAAATTGCTTGTCTAATAAACAGTAGTGGTTTGAGAGCCAAAAAGTCTGTCCTGTAAATAGCTACTTAGGCACAAAAATAAAAATTAAAAAAAGGAAAAATTCTGTACAAAACTTTGCAAAATCCTTGCTGGGCATATGTGCATTTGCCCTTTCTGAAGTTCAGTGCCTCATCTGCTATATATGTATAATTTTAAACTACTGAAAGCAATTAGACTATGTCGAGGACTAGTTTCCTGCCAATTGTATTTATTTATTTTAAATAGAAATGCTCTGGGAGGGACAGAAGCATGAGCAGCTGGTAACATTCTCTTGATTAGTTTTTTTCCCCCTGCATTTCTAATAATGAATTCAAAAATGGTTTTTAGCACTTTTAAAATACTTTTTAACAGATTATGTGTAGGTAAAGCTTAGTATCTTACAAAAATCCTAGAGCCCAGGTATAATGAAGGAAAAAGAAGAGAGGGAGAAATGAGAGAGAGAGAAGAAGAAATAAGTACAAGGCAAAGAAAAAGAGACATTGAGGGCATGAGAAAGTGAGATGAAAGAAAAATAAACATAGCAAGCACAGTTGCCATGTTAGGGTACGTCTACACAGCACCTTTAGCTCGAAATAAGCTATGCAATTTGAGCTATGCAAATTGCATAGCTTATTTCAAGTTAGTTTTGAAATAGCTTATTTCATAATATGGCGCTATCTACACAACGCCAAATTTAGAAATAAACTGCTTTCCTGAAACATTCCTTAATCCTCATGGAACGAGGTTTACAGGGACGTCAGAATAGCGAGCCCATTATATTTTGAAATAATGGAATTGCTTCAAAGACATGGAATAGCTGTTTCAGGATACCGGAAGTATCCCAAAATAGTGCTGCAGTGTAGACGTACCCTTACAGAAATATACTGAATGGTGACTGCTTCATAACTGCTTCGTTACTGCTTTCTCCTCTCTTGGTGTTCAACCTCCACATCAGCTGCTAGAAGTGGGCCTCATCCTCCTTGACTGAATTCACCTCGTTATCTCTAGCCTTATTCTGGCCTGCTTATTTATACCTGCCTCTGGAAATTTCCACTACATGCATCTGACGAAGTGGGTCTTTGCCCACGAAAGCTTATGCTCCAATACGTCTGTTAGTCTATAAGGTGCCACAGGAGTCCTTGTCGCTTTTGCAGATCAAGACTAACACGGCTACCCCTCTGATACTTGCTTCATAACAATAACTTAGTTTTAGGTACTGAAGTCTAAAATGAAAGACTAGGATCAGATTCACAGCTAATGTAAATTGGTTGAGCCTCATTGACTTCAATGGCACTTTGCTGATTTAAATCAGCCAAGGAGCTGACCCCAAGAATCAAATGCAATGCTGGCATGCACTCCACGTAGAGACCCACCAGAAACCTCACAGCTACTAGTAGGAGTACAGAATGAAAATTTACCTGCCCCCAATTAGCTTCCTTCACCCTAAGCCTCCAATGGAGTGCTTCAGAATCTCTCCACAGCAGGAGTCCTGAATGTGCATTCTGAGTTGGGGCTTTTGGGGTCAGGGAGCATGGTTTGTGATGCTTACCTTGTCTTAACCTAGCCAAGGGGACTCTGTGTGGGCAGGGTTAGAGTCTGAACACTGGAGCACATTAAAGCTATTTTTGAAACAAGTATGTGACAAAGGTCTTCAGTTTGCTGGAGTTCACTGAATGCTTCTCCACCTAAGCCTTTTAGCTTGCTCTGGTCATTCCATCAATCTTCTATTCAAGGGATGTCCACATTCCATTAATTTTTTTTTTAAATCTCACTAGGGCTATTTGGGGAAGAGATTACCTTTTGGTTCAGTGTTTGTACAGCACTTAGTACTCGTTCATGACTAGGGCTGTGAGGCACTACCCCAATACAAATAGTAATAATTCATTAATATATATTCTAAAGAGTTCTGTAAAAGAATTCTCACTGCAAATGAAACCAGAGATATTCCTTGGAGTTCTTTCCTTAACTATATGATGTGTTTTTCTATTTTTTCTTTTTGGCCAAAGCAGTTACCGAATATTTGGAGACTTGCAGGTAGGTTATTTCCATTAAGAGGACAAATTGATGAGGGAATCAGATATTCCTTGGATGCAATCTGATTTATTTACAAAGAATATACACCAGGACCTATTTACTGAACATGTCAGGCAGGGCCGGCCCACAACATTTTGGCACTTGAGGCGGGAGCTCAAATGATGCCCCTATGCCCCCTTTTCTCCTGCCTGCCTGTTATGTCTCTTCTGCCCTCCTTCCTCCAGCACAACACTCCACCATCTCTGTGCATCTAGAGCAGAGAGAATACATATGCACCAGCAGCAGACACAATTTTCTACACTCTGGGTCCTAGTGGCCACCCCCCCACACACACACACTCTGGCACCTGAGGCAGCCACCTCAGTTGGCCTCATGGGAAGGCCAGCCCTGACATCAGGAACAAACACCAGGCAATTTCCTTCTTCATAATTTCAAGCCTCTTTCCAACCAGCATGTGGCCCAAAAAGAAGCTCTCACTCTATCTGCCTCTCTTTCCCTTGACTGTCTCCCAGAGGCACACTTCCAGTGCTTTTCTGGCTGTCTCCTGGCTTTTCAAGTCCTGTCTGCTTGTGACACACAGAGACCCTGCATTTTTAGTCAACTCCCATTGGAAACCCTGTGGCCCACATAGCATGTCTTCTGGTTGGCCTTGCATGTGGCCTAATTCCTTGGTGATTGGTTTCCATTATTTCCAGCTATCTTACTCCATAAAGTAGTTTTATTCCTCTTTCTATTGGTATGGAATGAAGTATGCTCATCAGCCTCAACAAGGTCAATGCTTGCCTATAGATCAAAGATACATCTGCTGGTAGTATCCAACATCCTTCCTCTCAGCAATGTGATATTAATTGAGAAGGTCAAGAAAAATGTTAATTGCTACTTTGTTCTTAAATCTAGGCAAACAAATTAGATTGGGGCCAATAATAAAGGTTGTAGCTCCGCAGATCATCTCCTAGATATGTATTTGGATACAGGATTTTCCTTACTTCTTTTCTCCATTACAGTTTGGTGGTGAGATAACTGGGTGGCAACTGCTGCTACTCTGTAAACTTTCTGGTAGAAATTGACATCATGCCTTTACTTCACCTACTTCCTAAACTAAACAAAGGTGGAGTGTACTGAAATGGAACGATCTCAGCCAGTCAGCGTGCAGTGATGCTTTTTGGGTTCTATAATCCAGTTCTCTGGGTTCTGATTTGCCTAGTTAATACACAGCTATGGTAGGTGAATCCCAGTGCTCTGACATCTTTCACCATCACCCAGAGCACAAAGATTTGTTATTTCTCTAATGGGACTGGAAATCTGCACATCCAGTCTGTACTCTGACTGCTACATACCCTCTTCTTCGGCTCTGGAGGGCAATATCTTACCCTGTTTTGCCAGCAATAAAAATGCAGCCTCAGCTTCCTATATCAGTCAGCTGAAGTAGGAAATGCCAAAAATCTCATGAAAGAGAAGAAGGTGGAAAAAATACTCTGAGGCGCAAAGCAAGTGGGCTGTAAAACTGCTAGGAGGGAAAATGTTTTTATAAAGTGTCTAACCTTCAGAATCATTTCTCTCCTTCAGGCCCTATCTTGCTGTGATTAAGTCATTAGGAATTTTGCCAATACCGCTTCATTCCCTAGATGCCAGAAGGGCTCTTTTCTCCACAGTCACTGTCATTCATTTGTTTTTATGTTGGGAAAATCCCAGCATCTCCCTCTCAATACAATTTCAAAACAAGTGGGTTCTGAGGCAAGTAGTGTATCCATGGCTGCTGGACCAAACTGTGTGCTTGTCCCTTGAGCTGTGTTGCCCAAGGGTTGTACACTCTAATAGGCATTTTATGGGCATCCCCACTTTATTCCCATAAACAGCTGGGCAGGGAGTTGTTATTTCATGGCTATGGAACACTTCCCTTCTCATGCTGAAAACTGATGTTGATGACTATGACCTGCCTATTTCTGTGTTAATACAACCTCCTGGCTGTGATTTAAAGTAGCCTAGAAGCAGCATTAAGTGACACAGGCTAGATAGGGGTTCTTTGCCTCATTTGTTCAGTTCAGGAGATTCATAACTGTGGTTTTGCCCTAGACTGCATCTCTTTCCCCTTGTTCAACATCTCCTGTTCTAAAGTTACAGAAAAAAATAATGAATGGTCCTGCAGCACCTTAGAGACTAACAAAACTGGGATGCATTAACAGGTGTTTCTGGGATGCATTAACAGGTGTGTTGTGAGCAAGACACGAGAAGCCATTGTTCCACTCTACTCTGCTCTGGTTAGGCCTCAATTGTAGTATTGTGTCCAGTTCTGGGCACCGCATTTCAAGAAAGATGTGGAGAAATTGGAGAGGGTCCAGAGAAGAGCAACAAGAATGATTAAAAGTCTAGAGAACATGACCTATGAGGGAAGACTGAAGGAATTGGGTTTGTTTAGTTTAGAAAAGAGAAGATTGAGGGGGGACATGATAGCAGTTTTCAGATATCTAAAAGGGTGTCATAAGGAGGAGGGAGAAAACTTGTTCATCTTGGCCTCTGGGGATAGAACAAGAAGCAAAGGGCTTAAACTGCAGCAAGGGAGGTTTAGGTTGGACATTAGGAAAAAGTTCCTAACTGTCAGGGTAGTCAAACACTGGAATAAATTGCCCAGGGAGGTTGTAGAATCTCCATCTCTGGAGATATTTAAGAGTAGGTTAGATAAATGTCTATCAGGGATGGTCTAGACAGTATTTGGTCCTGCCATGAGGGCAGGGGACTGGACTCGATGACCTCTCGAGGTCCCTTCCAGTCCTAGTATTCTATGATTCTATGAAAACATGTAGATGGTATCATGAGCGTTTGTGGGCACAACCCACTTCTTCAGATGAATGGAGTTAAGGGGTCCAGTTTCCAAATAAATAGCAGAGAAAGAGAGGGGATGCGTGGGGGAGAGAAGGAAAAAGAAGGGAAAAAAGGGGGGGAAATGTGTCAATTAGAGTGTCCATGCTAAATGAAGCTGATAAAAAGTGGAAACAAGGTCAAATTACAAAGGATGAATATAAGCAAACAACACATGTATGCAGGGGCAAGACTAGAAAAGCAAAGGCATTATACAAGCTCAATCTAGGTAGAGACATAAAGGGTAACAAGAAGACATTCTATAAATATATTAGAAGTGAGAGGAAGACCAAGGACCAGGTAGGCCCATTGCTCAGTGAGGAGGGATAAACAATAACAGGAAACTTGGAAATGGCAGAGGTGCTTAATGACTTTTTCGTTTCGATCTTCACCAAGAAGTTTGATGATGAAGGGATGCCTAACATAGTGAATGCTAGTGGAAATGGGGTAGGTTTAGAAGTTAAAATAAAAAAAGAACAAGGTAAAAATTACTTAGAAAAGTTAGATGTCTTCAAGTTATCAGGGCCTGATGAAATGCATCCTTGAATACTCAAACAAAAAAACAGGACTATATAGCACTTTAAAGACTAACAAGATGGTTTATTAGGTGATGAGCTTTTGTGGGCCAGACCCACTTCCTCAGATCAAATAGTGGAAGAAAATTGGCACAATCATATATACCAAAGGATACAATCAAAAAAATGAACACATATGAAAAGGACAAATCAAATTTCAGAACAGAAGGGGGATGAGGGGGGGGGAGGTAAATGTCTGTGAGCTAATGATATTAGAGGTGATGATTGGGGAAGCTATCTTTGTAATGGGTAAGATAATTAATGTCTTTGTTTAGACCGAGGCGTAAAGTGTCGAATTTAAGCATGAATGCCAGTTCAGAGGATTCTCTTTCAAGTCTGGTGTTAAAAGGTCTTTGAAGCAGGATGCTTCAACGACTTGATTACCTGCATCCTGCTCATCACCTAATAAACCATCTTGCTAGTCTTTAAAGTGCTACATAGTCCTGTTTTTTGTTTCAGCTACACCAGACTAACACAGCTATATTTCTATCACTATTCTTGAATACTCAAGGACCTGATAGAGGAGGTATCTGAGCCTTTAGCTATCATCTTTGGAAAATCATGGAAGTCAGGAGAGATTCCAGAAGACTGGAAAAGGGCAAATATAGTGCCCATCTATCAAAGGGAAATAAGAACAACCCAGGAAACTACAGACCAGTCCGTTTAACTTCTGTGCCAGGAAAGATAATGGAACAAGTAATTAAGGATTCATCTATAAACATCTGGAAGAAAATAGGTTGATAGGAAACATCCAGCATGGATTTGTAAAGAACAAATCACGTCAAGGCAATCTGGTAGCTTTCTTTGATAGGATAACAAGTCTTGTCGATAAGGGAGAAGCGGTAGACATGGTATACCTAGGATTTAGTAAGGCATTTGATACGGTCTCGCATGACCTTCTTATCAATAAACTAAGCAAATACAACTTAGATGGGGCTACTCTAAGGTGTGTGCATAACGGGATGGATAACTGTTCTCAGAGATTAGTTATTAATGGTTCACAGTCATGCTGGAAGGGCATAACAAGTGGGGTTCCACAGGGGTCTGTTTTGGGACCTGTTCTGTTCAATATCTTCATCTACGATTTAGATGATGGTATAGAGAGTACGCTTATTAAGTTTGCAGATTATACCAAGCTGGGAGGGGTTGCAAGTACTTTGGATGATAGAGTCATAATTCAAAATGATCTGGACAAACTGGAGTAATGGTCTGAGGTAAATAGGATGAAGTTTAAGTTTAGTAAGGACAAATGCAAAGTACTCCACTTAGGAAGGAACAGTCCTTTTCACACATACAGAATGGGAAGCGGCTGTCTAGGAAGGAATACTGCAGAAAGGGATCTAAGGGTCATAGTTGACCACAAGCTAAATATGAGTCAACAGTGTGACACTGTTACAAAAAAAGCAAACATGATTCTGGGATGCATTAGCAGGAGTGTTGTGAGCAAGACATGAGAAGTCATTCTTCCGCTCTACTCTGCACTGATTAGGCCTCAGTTGGAGTATTATGTCTAGTTCTGGACACTACATTTCAAGAAAGATGTGGAGAAGTTGGAGAAGGTCCAGAGAAGAGGAACAAAAATGATTAAAGATCTAGAGAACATGAGCTATGAGGCAAGACTGAAGGAATTGGGCTTGTTTAGTTTGGAAAAGAGAAGACTGAGAGGGGACATAATAGTGGTTTTGAGGGATCTAAAAAGGTGACACAGTGGGGAGGAGGGAAAATTGTTCTTCTTGGCCTCTGAGGATAGGACAAGAAGCAATGGGCTTAAACTGCAGCAAGGGAGGTTTAGGTTGGACATTAGGAAAAACTTACTGTCAGGGTGGTTAAACACTGGAATAAATTGCTTAGGGAGATTGTGGAATCTCCATCTCTGGAGATATTTAAGAGCAGGTTAGACAGACATCTATCAGGGATGATATAGACTGTACTTGGTCCTGCCGTGAGGCAGGAGACTTAGGGTGGGGGAAGAGAAGGAAAAAGAAGGGAAACAAAGGTGGGAAATATTGTCAATTAGAGTGTCCATGCTAAATGAAGCTGATGAAGATATATGGTTTATGGAGCAATATCTCAGAATACCTCCTTCCATGGCTTTTCAGTATTTATCTGCTCAGCCACCTTCTATGTTTACTAGTGGTATCAAGTCCTTAGACTCCTGTGTAAGCAATTCAAGAATAATGACTAGTATATTTGGATTAAAATCTTTCTGACCCAATTCTTTACATTCTTTCTGAGCTTTTTTATAGCATACTCCCCAAAAGAAAGAATTGATAAAAGTAAATACGCAAAAATAAACATTTTGGGAGCCTTATTAATGGTGATTTCTGCTCATTTGCAGAAATCAAGATTAAGATTGTTTAATCTGAAAAATCTAAGTGTCCAATAAATGCATCTGAAAGGGCATAGATCCCTCATTCAAATCCATCCTAGACACAGCCACTCTTCAGTCAAAGTCATGCGCTTCAAGGCCTTTGTTACCAGAATGACACAATCTTCCCATGTGGCCTCCCTAATATTATCATAAATGGCCCTTTTAAGTTTGACTGACAGCTCAGGCCACTTCTCCTTTGATTATAAATGAGGTAAAGTGTTTGCATACAGAACAGATATTCTATTGAAGGTCTCTCAGCAGGCACTTCCGGGTATTGCCCCCAGAACAAGTGACAAATCAGGTGTGAAAGGAACAAAGAATTAACAGCCTCACAGAAGGACCAAAGGCAGAATTAATCTACCTCTTAATTCATTCACAGGAACTCTTTAGATGCGTAAGATACCACAGGCTTTTATGGAAGCTTTTACTCCATATGCAATGGAGTTTCTGATTTAATAATATCAATATAACTCCAGTGATATTTGACCTTTCCATAAAATCAGATCTCTTGGCAGTCCTATTAACAGAAGTTAAGAAAAAGATCAGGAAAATGTTTAGTGTTCTGAGATATATATCAAAACAGCAAACTATTTTTAAGATTTTTTACACCAGGTAATAGGCATATTAAGTCCCCAATCCTGCAAGTGATAATACACATGCTAAACATTATTTATATGAACAGGCCATTGACTTCAGTAGATTTATACCTATGAGTAAAGCTAAGCACAGACTGAAAAAAATGGGATTATTTAATTTAGAAAGGATATAAACAAATGAGTATATAAATGTACATGAAATAGTGAATGCCACAGGGAAGATAATAATACCTAGCTCTTATATAGCACTTGTCATCAGTAGATTGCAAAGTGCTTTACAAAGGATTTCGGTATCATTATTCACATTTTATAGACAGGGAAGCTGAGTAACTAAGAGGGAAAGTGACTTGTCTAAGGTCGTGCAGCAGATCAATGGCAAAACAAGGAACAGAACTCAGATCTCCTGAATCCTAATCCATGACTTTAGTCATGCAATTCCCCCTCTCATAATACACAAATAAGGAATCATTCAGTGAAACTGAACGGTGGTAAATTCAAAATCAATAAAAGGAAATGGGTTTTCACTCATGTTTAAGTAGACGGTGGAACTCATTGCCACAGGATATCATTGAGGCCAAGGATGTAGTAAGATTCAAAGAGGGATAGTATTTCATCTGGATAATACTATCCTCTAATTATATTAATGCTAAAAAAAAGTGTTAGAAGGAATAATCCTTCCTATATCGAGGCAAAAGCTAATCTCTAACTATTAATGAGTAAGATAAATATCTTCATGGGGCAGTTTATCCTATATCTATAGAGTTTCTTGAATCTTCTTCTAAAGCACTTAGCGCTGGCCACTGTCAGACGGGATACTGGATTAAATGGACTATGGCCTAAGTGTTTGCAGGTTCCTGGCCTACATTTTCATTCAGAGTAAATTGTGCTATCCATTTTGTAAAAGCATCTCTCTCAGTTAATGAGTGATATGTCCCCTTCATAGGGGACGTTTTTCAAGTTAGTTTCAAGGACTAGTTAGCTCTAATCTTTTCTAGCTAGCCCTGTGTGCTCATGTGAACACAGCACACTGCTTTCAGCATGCAGCTCTACTCTTGGGTAAACTTGTAAAAATCACCTTTTTCTATATTAGTCAGAAGAAAAATGAAAGTTGTGATTGAAAAACAAATCAAGAAATGAACATGACTCGTATGCAGGATAGTTCATATGCCAAACACGTCATTTGCACAGAAGCAAAACTTTCACTGATTTAGAGCAAAACTCAATCACTGATCACAAGAAAAACAAACAATTATTTATATTACCGTAGCACCTAGAGGCCTCAGTTGAGATTAAAGCCCAGTGTGTTAGTCACTGTCCACACACACACACACGCAGTATGGTGGTCTGAGGAGCTAACAGTCTGAAAAACAAGACACAAGAGAAAGGAAGTACAATTAGTCCCATATTACAGGTGGTGAACTGAAATAAAGAAACTTCCCCAGGCCACACGGGAAGCCTGCAGTGCAGCTGAGTAATGAACTCACGTCTCCTGAGGTCCAGTTCAGTGTCTTAACTACAGCTTTGCTTTCTTAAATGTTCTTTTGTTACCAAAGGTGAAATCACCAGAGAGCCGTCCAGTGCAAGGCCCCCCAACTGTAAAACAGAAAGAAATAATGAAAACTAGAATTGAAACAAGGCATCTTTCACCTGAGCATCTCAAAGCACAGTGCAGACATTAATGAATTAAGATCAGAATTAATTTGTTTGCAAAATGCTTTAAAATCCATGCCTACATGGCACTTAAGTGGTGTGCTGTATTTACTACTATTATTCCACAGAATCAAGCTGGAAATGATATTTTCTGGATTTTACATACAAGAAAGTGAAAAGTATATCAGAGGAGAGAAAACAGAGTCTAGTCAAGGCTCATTAGGTCACTTCCTAGTGTTGCTGTAGACAACTAATAGTACTGGTAGTAAAGCTTGAGAACCTACATGTTTTTGCAGTGAATTTTTAACTTTAATGTGCACAGTCATCACTATTAATATATTATGTGATTTGATCCATAGAAATATAGGTCTGGAAGAGACCTTGAGAGGTCATCCAGCCCAGCTCCACCCCTATCCTAAGGCAGGACCAAGTCAACCTATATCATCCCTGACAGATTTTTGTCCACCCTGTTCTTGAAAAGTTCCAATAATGGGGATTCCGCAGCTTCCCTAGGAAGCCTGTTCCAGAATTCAGTACCCTTATAGTTGGAAAGATTTTGCTAATATCTAACCTAAATCTCCCTGGTTGTAGATTTAAGGTCACCACTTATCCTACTTTCATCTGACATGGAGAACATCTGATCACCACCCTCTTGATAGCGGACCTTCACATGTGTGAAAACTGTGAACAAGTTTCTCCTCAATCGTCTTTCTTCAAGGCTAACCATGCCCAGGGTTTTTAATCTTTCTTCATAAGTCAGATTTTCTAAACCTTTTGTCGTTTTTATTGTTCTCCTTTGGACTCTCTCCAGTTTATTCACATCTTTCCTAAATTGTGGCATTATAGCAGAAGCATCATCAGTGCCAACCAGAGCAGGACAATTATCTCCTGTGTCTTACATATGACACACCTGTTAATTTAATAACAATATTAGTCTTTTTACAACTGCATCATATTGTTGACTTCTATTCAACTACTGATTTACTGTGCTCTCTGGATCCTTTTCAGCAATATGACCCCACCTAGTCAGTTATATCGTATTTTGAAGCTTTGCCTTTGCTTTTTCCTTCCTAAGTGACTTGTCTTTGAATTTCTTCTGGCTGATTTCAGACCAATTCTCCAATGTATTATGAGAGGGCGAATTGTTTTTAATTCTAATCCTGGCCTTTTGAAGTGCTTGCAAGACCTTCCAGGTTGTTGTCATCTGTAAAAGTGATAGACAGGTACTCCACTCCACTATACAAATCATTAATAAAAATATTGAATAGCACCAGACCCAGATTGACCCTTTCAGGACTCTACTAGATATGTCCTCGCATTTTGCCAATGAACCATTGATATCTACTATTTTAGTCTGGTCTATCAAAGAGTTGTACACCCACCTTATAGTAAGTTCACCTGGGTACATTTCCCTAGTTTGCTAATGAGAACATCATGTGGGACTGTGTCAAAAGCCTTACTAAAATCAAGATATATCACATCTACTCCTTCTCCATCCAGTAGGCCAACAATTATGTCAAAGAAGGAAATTAGGTTGGTTTAGAATGATTTGTTCTGGACAAATCCATGCTGGCTAGTCCTTAAAAGTCCTATTATCCTCTTGGTGCTTACAAATCTCTCTCTCTATATAAAAATTTGTTTCCTGTGGGATGAGAGAGTGATGTCATCATGTCACTCTGCATTCTCAGGAACAAGCCTCACCCCCTCCCAGCTTGGCCCATCCCATCAGTGGGAGTGGGGGAGAGCTGAGCCCAGAGCAGCTTGGGACCGGCCCCTCTCAGTGACCAGGGGAAAAGTTGGGCCCGGCATGGCTTGGCCCAGCAGCCGAGGTGGGAGAGGGGAAAAATCTGGGTCCAGCATGACTTAGGCCAACACCTGCCCCCTAGCGGCTGGGGGAAGAGCCAGACACCACCTTGCCCCAGTCTTCCTCCCTGGTGGCGAGATGGGGGGAATGCAAAGAGCTGGAGCCAGGAGAGGCAAGAAGTCGGGGGTGAGGGGATAACAGCTGGGGCAGCCTTGGGGCTGGGCCATCCACAGTGACTGGGGGCAGGGGAGAAGGGAGGAACCTCATCCCAGCCCCTCCTAGTGGACAGGGAAAGAGGCAGGCCTGGCATGGCCTTGGCTCAGCCCCTCCCAGCAACTATGGGGGCCAAAGAGCCGAAGCTGGTTGGGGGCCCAAGAGCTGGGGTGGCCTCGGGGCCAGGCCTTCCCCAGTGGCCAGGGGCAGGGGAAAGAGCTGGGATTGGGTCAGCTTCAGATCCTTCCCGGTAGTGGGGCGGAGTAGGGGGCAAAGAGCTTCAGTAACTTAGGATGAATTCATCAGGTCCTGCTGACTTAAATTCATCTAACTTATCTAAATATTCTTCAACCTGTTCTTTCCTAATTTGGGCTTCTGTTCCTTTTCCCTTATTAATACTAATTGTGTTGACTATCTGGCCACCATTAATCTTTATAATGGAGGCTGAAGCAAAATAGCCATTAAACTTTGCAGCCTTCTTGAGATCATCCGTTGTTAGCTCTCACTCCCACAAAATGGAGGTCCAATACTTTCTTTGTCCTTCTCTTGCTCCTAATTAAAGAACTTCTTCTAATTGCCTTCTTATGTCCCTTGCTGGTCAGGGACAAAAGCATAAGCTTATTATTGTTGCCGTTCTGGCTGAAATTTGTGGAGTTGAGGATGGTTTCCAGTTGAACGAGAAAGTGTTGATGTGGAGTCAGAGTGTTTTCTTGGCACAATCTGTTTATTGACAAAATGTTACAGAAGGGGTAAAATCCTGACTCCACTGAAGTCAAACTCAAAACTCACATTGACCTTGCTGGAGGCCAGAACATTCCCAATAATTTGTTTAACTGAACAGCGGAAGATACAAACAGCCTGTGCTTACAATAGGGAAGCCATAAGGGGTTCCCCCCAAAAAGACCTGCTTGCCCCAAAAAAGAATTAAACCAAGCCAGGTGGTTAAGAGGCACATATTAAGCACTGACTTAGGAAAGCTGCTGCTCCCAGATTATGGTAGACCTCCCCCACTTTTCCAGGTGCATTTTAAGTACTGAAAACAGCTCGCAGGCAGCTTCCTTTTTTTCAGAAATCCCAAGTGAGCCACTCCAACCCTGTTCCAAGAGGCTGTCTGTTGGATTCTGCTTCTCTTCACTCTACAACTCCGCATCTCTTGGGCTGGCTAGATGAACTAAGATCATTAGCCTCACCCTTTAACAGCCCTTGCTTGTATCCACCCATTCTAAACAGAGCTTATTCTACCTTAGCAGCCCATAAGGGCAGGCTACTACATGAGCACACATGTTTTGCAATAGCTGATGTCACGTTGCATTGCATGGATCTGGTGTTAGACGCTGTACATACACATTGCAACAACCATACCACTAAGGGCTGGTGGCATACACCCAAAGTTGTACTGGTCTAACCAAAGATTTGCTCTGATATGCCTTTAGTTACAATGCCATCATTACATCTCTTCAAGAAGGGAAACCATGGAACATCATTAGAGATAGTCTGATCAGGGAGCTGTTCATAGGGAGGAGAATGGGAGCATGCGGTGCCACAGCAGCATTTTGGAATCAAAATACTATTTGGGGGGTTGGCTCAAATATTTTGGTATACGATTTTTTGCCAAAAATATATAATTGGTGAGTTCGGGGGGTGGAAAAGATAATTTCCCATCATTAGGTTGTACTGGTTTGTTTACCAACATAAGCCAGGTGCAAACCCATATAAAAGGGTTCAAATGCAAAGTTAGAGCAGTTCAAATAATTTTTAGAACAGAGTTAAGTTAAACCAGTGCAATGTCTGTGTGTAGACAAGGCCTAAACAGGTCTTCTATGCCAGGAGAAAGAAACCAACAGGATTAGAGAGCTTTTAAGAAGACATAGTAAATATTTCACTCTCAAAAGATATCTCATTGCTACCTGTAACAGAATGGCCTGCCTAATGCGATGGAGAGCCTGGGACTTAGCGAACCAGAGTGTAGAATGAGCCCTACCTGAGGTGAATCAGGCAATTCCCCATAAAGAGCAGAAGGTAAGTGTAGTTGAGAGAGACATAGGTGTGAGTTGTAGGAATTAAGGAACAAACTCACTCAGAGCATGAAGACCTAGGAGAGATCCTGACTGACATACAGGGAAGAAGGTGAGGAGATCCCTGGTCTGGGACTTGGAGGGCTTAAGCAGGAAAGAGATGGAGAGAGGTAGAGAAGAACTGAAGTGATCCTGTGAAAATTGCAGTACAGGTAAAGGAACAGGCTTAGCTGCACAATACAGGCCCTAGTCTGTAATCCTTAGTCAAGGGCAGAACTGTATTCCTAAACTAATAGAAAAGGTTATCGTGCCTAGTCAAGGGGCTAAAGGGAAGCCAAAGAGGGAATAAGAATTTGTTTTGTGTTAAAGACTCTTGTGCTCCTGGATGGATTAGAATTAGGACTGTGATCTTACTGGAGGGACAAGGCTAGTGAGCGACCTTGCTGGGCAATGTGGCAAGGGAGAAGGAGGGCTCGGCTCTGGGCCCCTCTGGAAGGAGTGGAGCCTTGGGTGTTGGGGGGCAGCCAGCCCAGAGTGTTGCCTGGGTCATATTCCCTCCCGCCGACCAACCCTTATTGCCTCACATAGCACATTGTGCAGGGCTCCAGCAGCAATTTAAGGAGCTCCATGTCCCAGACCCTTTTAAATCACTGGACTCCAGGTAGGGCTGTAAAACCCCATTTTAAGAGTTAACTGATGAAACATTAAAGTTAACCAGGGTCTTGTGGGCATGGTGGAGTGGTGCAGAGGGCCTGGCCAGGCTGGAGCAGCCAGTTCCCCAGAACACAGGTGGGGGGGTTGCTCTAGTCTGTCCAGACTTGCCATGCTGTGGGCTGCTCTGGCCAGGCCAAGCTTGCCATGCTGTGGTGGGCTGCTCCAGCCAGCTGGGCCGCCAGTTAACTGCTGAACTAGTAAGCATCACTCTTACCTGTTAATCCTTTATATCCTTACCCAGGGCAACTATCCTCTCCCTCTCCCCCATCAGCAGCCCTGTGAAGGGCTGAGTAAAGAAACCACCACAGCACTGGGCTGACCATTTAGCCCAGTGAAAAAGAGGATGCTATGTCTGGTCATGAGAGGGCACCTAGAGTGGGTAACTGTCGGGGATTAAAACAATCAAAGGATGTCCAAGCACAAAGCAGAGTTCCAACCTGTGTCAAAGGTAAAGACATTCTTTCCGTAAAATTGTCCAACACTAAAGGTTTAATATGAAAGGACTTCTCCCTTTGATGTTCACACCATTGTGGAATGGGTTAAGGTTCAGGAGCTGCGTGTTACAATGTACAGAAAATTGTTTAAACCATGGCACTGCATAAAAAATAGATAATGAAAAGGCCTTTTATCAGAGTGATATGTGAGCCCAATGGAAAATAAATTTTTAGTAACTATGCTGTCTCTAAAATTTATGTGCATTTCTTCAAGTGCAAAATGTTTGGTTTTTTACTAGCTGTAATCTGCTGATATACAAATATAGAAAATTGTATTATACAAGTTTTTGAACAGGTTTGTAACTTATGGGGTTAATGGCTGAAGTGGGACAAACTCTGATTTCATTTACAGTGGTGTGAAGTTATTCAAGATTTACAAAACTCATATTTCCAACAACTGGGGAAACAATCACTTTGCAGTGTTGAGGGTTAGAAGAAAAGCTACATCTAGACTGCAGGTTTCTTTTGGAAGAAGCTTTTCCAGAAGAGATCTTCCGAAAAAACTTCTTCCGAAAGAGCACATCCACACTGCCAAAGCACATCGAAAAAGCGATCTGCTTTTTCGAAAGATAGCATCCACACTGAATGGACGCTATCTCACATTTAAGCTGTGATTACTATGGGCGGAGTGGTCACCAGGGTACCTGTGCTTTTTCCTCTTTTCAAAAGAGCTCCCTCTTCCCTGTCCCCTCCACATCTTTTTCTGAAAGAACTCTTTCAGAAAAAGGCTTCTTCCTTGTAGAAAGAGGTTTACCAATGTCAGAAAACCCCTCTGTTCTTTCGATTTCCCCCCCCACCCCTGAAAACACAATTGCAGTGTGGACATAAGTGAAGTTTTTTTTAAGAAAAAAGGCCATTTTTCTGAAAAAAACTCTATGGTGTAGACATACCCTTAGGCAGTCTCTTCTGTTCTATCTTTTCAATGTATTATCTGGTGGGATCACATCACTCTGATTAAAAGAGCTTGTGATAATCCTTTGGCGCCAATAGGACAACTCTTGTGAGTAAGGGCAGAAGAATTTGACCCTCTGTAAACCAAATCAGTTTAAATTTGATTTTTTTTTTTAAAGTTACTATCATTCTGACTTGCTCCTGTCCTACCCAAACCAATAGAACCAAACCTATACAGTGAGAGAGAAGGTCGAATGTATTAAGGTCAATTTTCCAGCACCCAGTTTTAAGTGAAAGGTGCATATACCTACTGTGTGCAAGAATGTGATGTAGTTCAATGCAGTGAGGCCCCTGTAGGATGGCTACCATTGACTTTGAGAATGATGTACTGTGGGTAGCTCTCCCACAATTCCTGATGCCCCTTTGCATACTGGGTTATACTCCCATTGCATGCTGGGGACCAAAACTGTGCAGTGAGTGGTTCTTGGTATGTCATCAGTGTCTCATAATGCACTCCTCTAATCCCTCCCCTCTGCTTGAAAGCAATGGCAATCGGAGTAAGCATGGAACCCATTCAGCAGCAAAATACAATGGCAATCATGATGGTTAATATCCAGAGTATGTCCAGGATCTGCCGAAACAAGGAAGATTCTTGGGAGGCCATGAATAGACTCTTCTGTGAAGCAATTGAGCTGAGTGACTGGCAAATGCTGCCGGCATTCAATCCACTTGTCTCATGGCACCAGAGCCAGCATTCCACGGTGTCAAGCACAGATTGGTGGGACCGCATAGTGATGCAGCTATGAGATGATGAGCAGTGGCTGCAAAACTTTCACACGTGTAAGGCCCCTTTCACAGAAAATTGTGAGGTTAACTGCTTTCTCCTGCCCAGAACCACAGGAACCCAGAATGAGATCCACTCTGATAGTTGAGAAGCAAGTGATAATATCAAGTGTTGGAAGCTAGTAACACCAGACAGCTACTGGTCACTTGGGAATCAATTTGGAGTGGGGTAAATGTGATCCAACTACCCAAGGCAATTACTATCCTTTGTAGCAGAAGGGTATTAACTCTGGGAAATGTGCAGGACACAGGGGATGGCTTTGCCATGAGGGGGTTCCCTAACAGTTGTGAGGTGATATACAGTACACACGTCCCTATCTTAGCACTTGACCACCTTGCGATGAGTACATAAACCACAAGGAGTACTTCTCTATGGGGCTGCAGATGGCACCCTCATTTTGCCAGGACAGTGCACCTTTCTCTTCCCATAGGAGCATGTGGGTGTGAGCGGGGAGGAAGTTCAGGTTTGATGAAAGGGTGGGGGCTCACACAGACACTGAGGAGGCTCTGGGTGTGGAAGCATGGCAAGGACTCAGTCCATGCTTCTTTGGGGATGAGCAAACAGATTTATTGCTGAGACTACGCTGCACCCATAGCTCGAAAGAAGCTACGCAATTTGAGCTACACAAAATATATAGCTTATTCTGAGTGTATGTTGAAATAACTTATTTTGAAATAATGGGCTTGTTTAAAAGATGTGGAATAGCTATTTCAGGGTACCAGAAGTATCCTGAAATAGCGCCACAGTGTAGACATACCCATTGAGTCCTATACACTTCTGTGAAAGGTTCCAATTTTTAGACAAATTAGCATTTTTCTGACAAGGTTTTGTCAAAATTCCTGACCGGCTCTGAGTTAGCTCTGAACTGTCCCCTGTTAGTCCTGCTCACAAGGCTGTCCTAAGTGACCTAGAAGTTCTGTCACAGAATAAATACAAGGCCTACTTCTGTTGTCACTCTTCTTCCAGGGAGGGAAGGGAAAACGCATTATTTTCCCCTCATCAAGTACTGATCTTTTAATTGTCACATTGGCCAAGGAGTGGTGCATTCTTTTTATTCAAGGTGCCACCACCGCTGCTAAGACTGTCTGACATATGTACACAGGAAGTATGTGTTCTGTGGGTTTTATAGATAAAAAAAAAATAGATTGTTCTGTAGCGTGGACAATCCATAAAGAAGGAATTGTGTGTTTTGATTGGCAAGCCTCCTTACTATACATTTGCCTGTGAACTATTGTGTAAAAATAATAGAGCCCAGCTTCCTGATCAATCCACCCTGAATATGAAATGAAACTGTAATTTTTGGATGCATTTGACATATTTGGACACTTCTCTCTGTGAATCTGACACTATGGAATCATAGATGCCTCCTATCATGATCTAATAGATAAGACACAGGTCTAGGGGATTTTATTCTAATTTTAACTCGGCCAGTTATCTCCTGTGTGGCTTTGAACAATTAACATAATCTGTTTCCCCTTCCACTCCTTGTCTGTTTACATTGTAATTTCTTTGGGGTAAGGACTCTCTCTTATTATGTACAGTGCCTAGCACAGTGGGGGTCCTAATCGCTGATAAATCTGAAAATGCTACTATAATACAGATGATAAAAATGTACAAATAAAATGTACGCGTTCTGGACTGACCTTTCACTCAGACTAGAACTGGGCAAAAAGATGATTTTTTTTCATTAACCAGCAATTTTGAAAAGTCCAAAAAATCACTTCTGAGTGGCCTGAAAATGAAAGTTTTTGATTGTTATTTTACCAAAAAAAACCCCACCAAAAACAAAACTTGTTTTGTGTCAAGCATACACTTAGCTTGATCCAAAACAAAATGATTCACTTAGGCTATGTGAATTTTTAAATGTTTTGATTTTCTTTTGAAGAAAGCTTTCAACTGTCACTTTGAACATTTTGTGTTTAAATTTTTGATACAAAAGTTTCTGAACTTTTGTCATAGTTTTTTGTTTAGGAGAGAACCAATAATTCAGTGAAATTGACACAATTTCACAATGTTTTGGTGTTACCGATTTTTTTGCATTCACCTACACAAAGCCAAAAAGGAGTTGGTTCAAAAAGTTCATCCTCCTTTAATTTCAATGGGGATTAGCTAGGTTAATGGGCTTGAGCCAGTTTTGTTAGTGCAAACTTTATTTCTTCACAATAAGTCAATGCTTTTCTTTCTAAAACTTGCTGCAGATTTGGACTGTTAATTCAAACTTACTATGCATCAACACCACCATTTTCACAGAGATGCTGTAGTCTGTGGCAGGCTAGTGAGGGGTGGATTTACCCCCTAAATTGCCCCACTCCTCCACTGCCCTGGTCTTTCTAAGAGATTCACAGAAAATAAAACCCCTCTTCATCTGGAATGTCCTTTTCCCAGATGGCACTTGATTCAGGGAAGTGGTGACTAGAAGCAAAAAAAATCCAGATGATCAGTAGCAAACTTCAATTGCTTTAGTGCCTGTTTTACCTATTGTCTTCAGCAAATGCCCATGCTTGTCTGAATTCAGCTCAAAATGTGTACAGAAAAAAATCATAGCCATGTTTTTCTACATCCTGTCACTTTGGGAGCTGTTCTTTCAGCATTTAACCTGCTGGTCATTTATTATTATACTTATCTTTAATTTAAGACAATATAATGCCCACATATATGTGGGAATCTGTATCGACTAGTGTCAGGTATAAAATAGACAAAAGTACTACGCAAGTTGGTATATACACTGCAGTACCTGGCCTGCTACTCTAGGTACCGTGCAGCCCTTAGTCATTGAGTCACAATAGACATTCAATCACAGTAGCTGAGTCAAAGCACTTTCCTTTTAAGTGGGAATAATGCAAATTGTCCCAGTCCTTGGTCTCCTCTCAGGGTGACTTTGAACAACTTATCCATTATTTCTTGGTTTGATGGATAAATCTCCATTCAAGATGAACATGAAACCGTCAAATTCAGTTTCCTTGGTGACCTGACTCATATTTTTGTCCCAAGGTCTTTAAATGTTAAGAGCAAGTGTGTTTACTCACCATACACTCAGTTTTAGGGATGTAGACGATTGGTATCATTAGTATTGCCCTTGAGATTGTCCTTGCACTGTAGCAACTTTTGTAAGCAGAAAGGTGTCTACATATGATTAGACTGTCACAACAGCATCCCACTTCCTGATAACTTCTTTAGAGTTGTTGCAGAGACAAGGGTTTAAATGCCAAACTGACACCAAAATGCCAAACTGTTAAAAGTCAGATGGAGCTTGTCTAAATTTTAGATTGGTGTCTGCAGCACCCTCAATACAAGCAACCTGATCAAGGGACTATAGATAGACCTGGCATTCACAAAAGTGAGACTCTCTCATTTATGCAAGTGTACATCTGCAGTAACTTCAGTAGATAGGCTGGATTTATGCTCTCCTAAGAGCAGCATAGAGGTCCTATAGTTCAACCTTGGCTTGTTTTGTACCTTTCATTAAAGCCAAAAGTTCAAACCAGGTTTGAAGGTCAGCTTAAAATGTATAAGCATTAAATAGTTACCTATTTTGTGAATAAGCAGAATAAACTAAACACTCGAGTTTAAAACTTGTGAACTTTTTGTATGTGTGTAATTTAGTTGTATCTTTAGGTCTCATTGAAAATATACCAAACATGGATTAAAAACAGTTCAATAAATTTAGAGTTGCATTTGAATGAGGACAGTTTTAACAACTAAACATTCACAATTCCAAGATGGTCCAGAAATTGAGATGGTCGAAGCCTTGAAATAATGTAGACTTTGAAAGCTGACATGTCAAGATGGCCAGAATATAGGTTCAAGAGCCTTCAGTTAAGGATAACTCCATGCTGGAAGCATCAAACTGAAAACCTCCAGATAAGTGTGTATAAACTTAACGAACAATGTAATTAATGGCCTGATCTATGCCCTCTGAAGTCAATGACAATTGACTTCAGTAATGTTTGGATCAGAGCCTGAAACTTCCCTCCCATCTCTCTCCAATAGAACATTCTTATTCCACCCTGCACACAGAGTGTTTTGTCAGCAAAGGTGAAATAGACAGGCTCTGGAACAATGGGAAGTAGAGTCAAGGGGCAGTGTGTTTTTTAAAATAACTTAACAAGACCTATACCTTTGCTTTATCTGAATTAACTGTAGCTTGTCTGTCCAAAGATATATCTGTATCTTTCTCACTTTTGTAAATGTGATTAGATGTGTCTAATCTGGTTCCATCTCTAGACCTTGTTTTCATTTTCTACATAAGAACGGCCAAACTCGGTCAGACCAAAGGTTCATCTAGCCCAGTATCCTGTCTTCTGATGCCCGGAGAGAGGGAACACAACAGGTAATCATCACGTAATCCCTCTTGTCGTCCATTTCCAGCCAAACAGAGGCTAGGGACACCATTCCTACCCATCCTGGCTAATAGCCACTGATAGACCTAACCTCCATGAATCTATCTAGCACTTTTTTTAACCCTGTTAAAGTCGTGGTCTTCACAACATCCTCTGGCAAGGAGTTCCACAGGTTGACTATGCGCTGAGTGAAGAAAAACTTCATTTTGTTTGTTTTTAAACCTGCTGCCTATTAATTTCATTTGGTAACCCCTAGTTCTTATATTGTGGGAATAAGTAAATAATTTTTCCTTATTCAATTTTTCCACACTGGTCATGATTTCATAGACCTCTATCATATCCTCCCTTAGTCACCTCTTTTCTAAGCTAAAAAGTCCCAGTCTTTTTAATCTCTCTTCTTTTGGAACCTGTTCCAAACTCCTAATCATTTTTGTTGCCCTCTTCTGAACCTTTTCCAATGCCAATATATCTTTTTTGAGATGAGGTGATGACATCTGTACACAGTACGTGCACATCTTGAATACAATGGTTTTATTTAGAGGCAATAAGATACTCTCTTATTCTCTATCCCTTTTTTAATGATTCCTAACATTCTATTTGCTTTGACTGCCGCTGCACACTGAGTAGATGTTTTCAGAGAACCGTCCACAATGACTCCAAGATTTCTCGCTTGAATAGTTGTAGCTAAATTAGTCCTCACTGTAGTGTGTGTGTGTGTGTGTGTGATTATCTTTTCCAATGTGCATTACTTTACCCATATCAACATTAAATTTCATTTGCCATTTTGTTGCCCAATCATTTAGCTTTGTGAGATCTTATTGAAGCTGTTCAGTGTGATGACTTTGTGAGTCAGTGTATTCACTTTTCCAAGTCATTATGAAGTTGATCCAGAACCCACTGAAATTAAGGGGAAGCTCTCCATTACAGTATGTAGTGGATCAGGTATTATCCCTGATGTCTGTAGTGAAATCCAGACCACACTGAAATCAAGGGGAATTGTGCCATACTGTTCAGTAGGGCCAGGATTTCACCCTCTAAATATAAAGTATTTTTACAGTGTATTGTTGGACATATGATACTTTTAGTATTTGTATCTTCATATAAGAAACATGTAATATGTTGGACATATTGGCTGGATTCACTCTGCAAAAACCTACCACTCACGAACCCCAGTGGCTTTGTGCAGTGGGAGCTGCTGAGGGCAGTGAGGTAGATGGTCCAGACAAGAGCCATGGAATCTTTGTGGCCCTGTTACCCCACACAGGCTTTTTGAAGTTGCTGGGACCACGGTTACATCTCATAGCAGAAATAAATGCTGAGGGCTACCCTGTGGATTTGGGGATGGATGCTGATTTCCACTCCTCTGATGAAATTTCCAACATTATGATGAGTGGGAGAGAATTCACTCATACGAATAAAGCATTTCAATGACCCTCTCCCTGGCATGATGGGCAGAGCTATGATGGAGGGGAGTTTTCAGGGCCATCTGTTCACGAGTGAAAAGGCAGAGAAGCCATGGTAATGGACCTCAAATGCATAACAGAACTCTGTTAACCCCTCCTCTAGTGACAGCCATGGTAGAATTATCTACCTGCAGCTCTGCCCTGCCTTAGCACCCTATGTCCCAGGGCCATAATGTGTTTTTTACGTGAGTAGGAAGCTTCAATGGGAAGCTTTGTGGGAGGCTCCCATCAGCAATTCTCTTCTGTGCAACCTCTTCTCTTCTCAGCCATCACATTCTTCAGTCACTCATTGCTTGTGGGACCGGCTTTCTTGTCAGTGGGACCTGCCTTCTTCCTCTTGTCACTGCTCCCTTTTTATTCCTTGTGCTTTATTTAGCTCTGGTGGCTCCTCCTAAGGTGTTCAATGATCACTCTGTGCCAAGGAGCCTGACAGACGCTTACTTCTTTCAGTGTCACTGTTCTAACTGATCAGTGTTGTTAGAGATTCTGCATAGTGTAACAAGTGGCTCCAGCTGGCTCTTGCCAGAGCCTTTTAAAGATAAAGTTCACCAAAAATATAGTGGCATTATGATATGATTATGAAAATCATAATGTATTTTCTGCAAGATAAGTCATGTGAGGTGTCATTGGAAAGGTTATGATTTACAGATATGATTTTCCTATTTGTATGCACGTATCATGTTTTTGCATTTGAAGTTAGGAGTCTTGACTATGTACCTGTATTACACATGTGTTTACACCTGGGGAACACACACTAGACAAGATGCTTTCATTCTGAAAAGTTGGGAGAGAAGGGTCAGTAGAGAAAACAATAGGCTTATCTTCCATGTGGGAATCTTTCCTGAGGATGCTACAGATAGCCTCTGAGCAATGGCTGCCGAGACACCATAGGAACATGTGCCTAGGTTACTTGGTGCTGCACTCCATCTTGGGAAGTCAATATTTTTCCACTGACTGGTGTGGGAACCAAGTTTTGAAGCAAAAGGTTCCCACCATATGCAAAAGCTATAGTATATAAGGTAGGGTAGGGACATGATTCCTTGTGGTTCTTCCTCCTCCACATGACCCCTTCCTTCTGCTCAACATGGTCCTGCTCAATCCTTCTTTTCCTGCTCCTGCTCCTTCATGCAATCCCTTAGGGACCTACTTTCTCCTCTGCAGCACAATCCCTCACACTTCTTCCTTTTCCCTTACAGTCATTCCTCTGCACGGTCCCTCTTCCTCCTTCTCTCCACGATGCCTCGTGACCCTTCCTTCTCCTTCTTCTTCCTCCACATGGTCCCTCATATTTCTTCTTCCTCATTCATGTGAGCTCTTGCTCTGCTTCCTCTGCTTGATTCTTCTTTATTCTATCTCCCTTCCATCCTTCCTTCACCTGTTCATGATATTTGTGATTTTTTTTTTTAAATAAACTTATGTCGGTTTCGCCCATCCCCACTGTTTTGTTGCTCTTTCTAGGGAGGCATAACATTATGGGGCTTCTATACAGCAGCTGGGTGTGTCCCTGCATGGTATCATTCACTGTGATGAACTATGTCAGGAATGTGCTCGTGGCATCCATTGTTATTGCACCATCCCCCCAAAAGATGAGGGTTTTTGTGTGGCCAGCCAGCCCCCTCTGGCATATTTGGTTACGGAGATATCAAAAGAAGCAGTATTATCTAGTAGTTGGGAGCTAGGACTCCTGTGTCTGATTCCTGGGTTTGCTGCAGATTCACTCGGTGGCACTGGACTTCTTTGGGTCTAGGATTTCTCATCTATGAATGGGGCTGCTAATAATGCTGTCTTTGCCCTGTCCCTCAACTTTGGAGTCCAGCAATGGGAATGTGTCAGATTATTGGAAATGGATACTATTTTTATTGTGCATGGGCCTTTAAAAATGGTCCTTAAAAAAACAGCAAAAATCTCTAGAGATCTCTTTTGACAACACCAGAACAAAAAATTAGCTGGTATTTCATTTTTTTCCCCCCTCCCTTCTCCATTCCATCTCCCCACCCCATTTTCTGACCTCTTCCTTCATTCTGTCTTTTCCCCTAGCGTGAGCAATGACCATGTTTACTCGTTCATCTTGGTTTCATTTTTTTTCCCCATTGTCACCCCGTCACTTCAAAAAACCTCCTCAGCTTTAGAACAGTGACAGGAGTCACAAAGGGAAGAGGGAGAGGAGGAGGAGGAGGAAGAAGAAACAAACTCTACCCACCCGTGGGCTCCTCCCCACACCAGCTCCCCAGCAGCAGACACCATTATTTCTTTCTTTCAGTAGCAAAATCCACACAGACAAAATACCGAAGAAAGGTAGAAGGAAGGAAATTCAGTTTTTCCCAAAATACAAAAATATTTGAAAATGGAATTTTCCGTTGATTTGAAGAAAGTAATGACAGCACATGAAGAAATGTACATCTTTCTATTCTGAAACCTGCAGGATGAAAATACTTTGGGATTGTAAAGTTGCATTTTCATTTGTCCACCAGTTAGACATATCACACATTGGAGCCTGGTATGTATTTTTGTAATGAAGGAAATTATGGTCAGAGCCTGCTTCCACTGACATCATTAGAAGTACAAGGAGGCCCTATTGTACTGGGCATGCTCAGTTTCTTTTTCATATCTTTTATCAGTTTTGTTTTTTAAACCTAATGCAGTTATTTTTCAAGTACAGGAACCATGTAGGACTTCAGGTGGATTATAACAGATGTCTTCAAAACCTTTTTTGCTTTACCCATTTCATATGCCAATAATTTTTTAAAATTCAAATTGTCTTTTTTTTTCCAAATATATCCAAATTTTTTTCTGGGCTAATATCAAACCTGCAAGATTTCACCCAGAGAAGATTAAGGGTTGGATGCCCTTATCCCTTTGAGGTACTGGTGATGCAAAGAGAGCTGAGGCTGCCCATGGCTCTCTAGCATGGAACCATTCCCAGCATACATTGAGCAAGTGACTTCTAAATTTTCATTCCTGTAGCCTCCTGTGTAAGAGGAAAGAGAGGCATAGAAGAATAGCTGGGTGTGATGTACTCTACCCTCAGGGACAGTTACCCATGGGTAACATCCTAGCTGGGGTAGAGAATCAGGAGACATAACTGTCTCCCTGACACCCCCATAGCACACAGTTTGCTCTGCAAAAATTGATCACAGCAGAAGATCTGGACTTAAGTGTTTGGAGCAAATGATAAAGCTCCAGGCCAGCAAAGATCTTCAGCACGTGTAGCTTTAAGTCCATAAGCAGTCCCATTTGAGTCAATGGGCGGCTTATGTTTCAATTTATACCTATGGCTAATTGCTTTCCTAGAGCAAGGTCTAATGGCCTGAAAATATTATATATTTTGTCTCTGTAGCACCTAGGTGTCCCAGAAATGGGCCAGGACCTCACTGTGGTAGATTCTGTATAAACACAGAACAAACCAAAAAAAGTCCCAGTCCCCAAAGAGCTTACAAACTATGCAAAAGTAAATCAAATGGAAGTGACACGTCCATGTTACCTGTGTTGTTACCTCCACCATGTCACTGTGTTTTCCACTGGTGCAGAAAGGAGTCATAAATTCCATTGGTAGGAAGGTTGCTGAGCCAAATAACAACCCATGCAAACTCCCATTCTTATGTAAGCAGCAACATTCCACTCTCAGTGGAATCCTCTGCTTCTGGAGGGAAGCCTTCTGCTTTGAGTAGACACTCCTTCATTTGAACAGAGGCGCTCCTGGGGAAAAGAGGTAACTTGCCAGCATTTTTAAAAAGAGGGGCTCCTTGTGACACAGAGAAACTGAGCCCCTTTTCTTTCTCTGAGTTTGAAAAGGGACATAAATACCATCCGACAATAGAGCACTGTTAATATAACATTTCCATCAGCTTCCTTTTGGAGGGTGTATTATGGTGAGCCAAATAACACCCCATGCAAACAGTTCATTTTGTAAGGCACGATGAGGAGGGAGGATGACCCCAAAGGAGCCAAAGAACCACTTTAACTGGACTGTGCAATGATGATTATGATAATTGGCTATAAGAATTGTGTAGAGGTAACAAAAGGCCTCATGAAATGAGCACATCACAAAAACTTTTAATCCTGAAAACTACTTCAGTGCTAAAATGTGAGAAGGGGAACAAGGAGATGGAGTGGTATTGAATGAAAACCCAGAATGCTCCAACCTTAATCTCCTTGGCCAAGAGACCGAGTTCCTTACTATGTGTTTTCCAGTAGGAGTTTTGTGGGTTTCTTTTTTAAACCAGTGTCTCAACCCTGCCTTCCAAACTACATTTTTCTGTAATGCTAGTAATGGTGAAAGACGCTGATCTGGATGTCCTGGAGACTCGAATCTCCAGGTAGACAGCATGGGTAGTAGCATTGTGAACTTCTACTGCCGCCCTGCCAATGTGACTCATCTTTGACATAGAATCATAGGGTATGTGTAGACTACATGCCTCTGCCGACAGAGGCATGTAAAATAGGCTACCTGACATAGTCAATGAAGTGGGGATTTAAATATCCCCGGCTTCATTAAAATAAAAATGGCCACCACGCTGTGCCGGCTCAGCTGATTGTCGGCACAGCGCGCGAGTCAAGACACGGATCGGTCGACAAGGGAAGCCTTTGTTGACCGCTCCCTTATGCCTCATGAAATGAAGCTTACAGGAGCGGTCGACAAAGGCTTCCTTGTCGACCGATCCGTGTCTTGACTTGCGTGCTGTGCCGACGATCAGCTGAGCTGGCACAGCGCGGCAGCCATTTTTATTTTAATGAAGCTGGGGATATTTAAATCCCCGCTTCGTTGACTATGTCAGGTAGCCTATTTTACATGCCTCTGTTGGCAGAGCACGTAGTCTAGACATACCCATAGAGCTGGAAGAGACCTCAGGAAATCATCAAGTCCAGCCCCCTGCCCGAGACAGGACCAATCCCAATCAGGAGTCAATTTCAGTCTCTGTGGCCAGTTGATCTTAGCCTTTCTGCTGTGCCAGTCAACATGTTGCCAGTTAGGTCTTGATCCTGTGAACTGTTCCATGCTCATGGATTTCTATTTCTGCAGAGAGTCCCACTGAATTCAAAAGGGGCTCTGCGTGGATTCAGGGGGCTTTCCAGATGGTACAGATTGCAGGATCAGGACCTTGCAGCCTGATTCAAAGCTCACAGTGGGAGGAAAAGAAGGAGATTGTACAGATAAGTCAGCAGCGCCCTCCTACTTATTCTGGGCACCAATTACCTTTGCGTCTATATGGTTTGTCTGTTGTTCTGTCATATACACACACTTCCGACTACAGCGTGTAGAGAGTCAATCTGCTAGTTGTGTGGTGGTTTTCGGACCCATCTAAAAATGGCCCAAATAAAACCTCTTTGACAATTGAAGTGAATTCAGGTTTATTAGTTTTCAACTAACTCTGTTAGTCATATAAGTCGGTTGCATTCATGTATCACTTTATTTCTGATATAATCCTGCTCAAGCTGTCACATTTAGAGCACCATAGCCATGCATACAGAACACTGCATTCAGAAAGGGTTAGAAATTCTTGTCACCACAGTACAGTGGTGTCTTGGGGGTGGTACAGAGTTAGTATGAGATATGTGTCTTAACCTACAGTTTTTCTTTATAAGTCAGTTACCACTATGTGCTATTTTACTTGTGGAGGTAAAAAATGTACATGCGGTGAAACCCAACAGTGAAGCCTGTTTCCATGTCACAAGTCACTTATTTAAATAGTTAGTGACTCCAAAAATGCCTACCTTCCATTGTCAATGTTAAGAGTAGGCATTTTTAAATGAATGGAGAGGTTGAGGAAAAGGGCATCTTTCAGTCTGCCTTGAAGGGCAGTGAACATAAAAATGCTGGTGCTGAACCACGCACTCCATTATAAGATGTGGCAAACCACTGTTGCTGATTTTAACCAATATGGTCACTGAGGGTGTGTCTACACAGCATGGTTAGCTCGAAATAAGCTATGTAGTTAGTGCTATGCAAATTGCATACCTTATTTCAAGTGTATTTCAAAATAGCTTATTTCACAATTTGGCGCTCTCTACACAGGGTCAAATTTTGAAATAACACGCTATTCCGAAACACCCCATAACCCTCGTGTAACGAGGATTACTGGGACTTCAGAATAAGCCACCTATTATTTTGAAATCTTTCAAAATAACAGCCTGCTTCAATAGACGTGGAATAGTTATTTCGGGATACTTCTGGTATCCTGAAATAGCTTGTAGTGTAGACGTACCCTTATATAGTAGATCTGCTGCTCCGCTAACATACAAAGTGGAGAGTCAATTGCTGTTTAACCAATTACTTTTGTGTATGCTCTAAAATGGGGCTACTCAACACGCGGGCCCGCAGGCCGCATGCAGCCCATTTGTTTGCAGCCCACAGTGCAGTTTGGGTTTATGATGCGGTTTGGGTTGGTATGTGTTTTAGTACTTAAATTCCTGGACTGTTGTGAAGCCAAAAAAAAAAAAGTAGTCAATATCATGGGCTTCTGTTGATATGCATTTTAGTAGTTACATTCCTGGACTGTCATTGCTCATTAAAAATGCTGTCATACGGGTGGAAATTGGGTAAATATTGCACTTTATTAATATCAGCAGAACTGACTTAAATGGGGTCTGCATGTTGTGTAGTCTTGCCTTAAACTTTGTATTCATGCCCCTCAGTGTGAAAAGCTATTTGCATAAATATTTACATGTATATGCGACCTCACTTAAATTGCGGCCCTCGGCGTGTGCTCTGAGTATCATTGTGGCCCCCAGAGCTTCCAAAGTTGAGTAGCCCTGCTCTAAAATCTCTGAATAAGAAGGAAAAAAGTGTTAAGTCATATGCTACCTCCACGACACATCCTTAACCCTGCCCTCATTGATGGATTCCCCAGCGACCCAATATTGCACACGGTAACACTCTCCTCTTACAAATGCTACACGATACATTTGGGATGAGAGAATGGGAGCCCTTTAGGATCCCATCTAACACTTTTTATTTGCTAAGGCAAAATTCAACCCCCTCTAGACTTGATAAATGTTACCAGCCCCCTCATGCTTGCCTGAAGGATTCCTGCTGAGGCACAACCTTCCCTTATCCATCAATGAACCCGGGAGACTGTGTGCCATTAGACTGCCAACAAGCTCCATAGCAAGAAGACTCCCGAGCACCACTAGTGACACATCACTCAGAGCTTTGCATTGATATGAGGAATACTTTATCACTCAGGGCACGCAAGGAACTTCTCCTGTCAGTGACAACTCTGTCAAGCGGCTCCCACTAAGTCTTCCCCTCATGGTACACCTATACCTAGCACAGCGAAGGCAGGCGGAATGCCTGTGGAGAAATGCTGCCATTTAATTCTGTGGAACACCACACACGACACATTCTTAGTTATTCTTCATGTCTGTCTATTGTGGCAGCCCCAGGGGGCAGGCCTCACAGTTGCGCTGCAGAAGTGTGTGTCCTTAATTTCCTCCTGCCCGTGCCAGCTCCAGCCTTGGGGAAGCTGCTGGTGGCTGCTCCCACTCCTGCCAACTCCAGTCCTGGGGCCACTGCTGGTGGCTGCAACACCGACACTTCATTTCCTGGCTTTTAGAGGTTTGAATGTAGCTGAACATTCTGGGAATAGGCCACTGCCTGGCACACCTTAACTCCACGTTAACGTAAGTTTTTGGCAGTTCACATTAATAATAGATGGTGCTAGTGGCTTTATTCATAAAGTTGCAAAAACTTCCTATTATAAAACCCTAATTGTGGCTTATAATTAAACCAGTTATATATGGCTACTGCCTCAAGCTGAACATTTTTGGAAAACTAGGCTAGAGAATTGTGGTTTTCCCATGTTAAAAATTTCTAGCAACCTTTTCTTTGACCAGATCAAGTGCCTGTAGGGTCAGGAGCAAGGACTTGCCATTTGGCAGGGGATGGTCTTTCTGTCAGGGTATGATGTTTGCAATCCCATGAAAAGCTGTCCAAATTTTGGCTAAATTATAAACTGCTGAATAATTGCAGTTTGCACACACTCTGTAGAGATGTCTTTTGATTATAGCAGCTAAATTCTTGAGCAGTACATCCACACTGAGCATGCTCAAGCTTGAGACTGGTTAGGGCTCTTCTGTCCATCACAGCTGTGGGCTGCTGCAGGCTAGGCCAGATCCAGGCATCTGAACTGACAGCAGGAAAGCTGTGTTCTCAGTGACCACTCTAAGTCCAGGCCACATAGTGGAGGAAGCCTCCTGTTCCAAATTCAGAGGGAACAAGAGCCAATCCTGCAGTCGGGGTCCAGGGAGAGTAGACTGACAAGGAATTTGGAAGGAAGGCAGGACAGAAACTAGTACTGGAGGCTTGCAAAAGGAGGCGAGGAAGAAAGTAACTGGAAGCTCGGATGAGGGGAGACAGGCACTGACTAGACAAGCAGAATGGGAATGAGAACCAGTGGATCAAGGACACAGAGACTGGTGAGGAGCCAGAGTGCTGGGAGAGAACTGGGACTGACTAGGCAAAGACTGGGACAAGAGTGCAGGGGAAAGGGTGGGGACTGTGGGTCAAGGAGAAGCACAGGGAGGGAGATTGGAGCAGGGAGTCAGAGGGGACAGGAAGAGGAGATGGGTGGTAATGGAATTTGTTTTTTCTGGTTTGCTTTTTTTTTTAATGTAGGAACTGTTAATCACACACACCAACAAAATTGAGCACCAGGAAATCAGGAAATGTCAGAATTGTTTGCCCATGAAACTGAAATTAGCCCCTCGTCTGCTACACTCTTTAATTTCATAATCGCATACTAGTTCTTTTCCCCACACAGAACGTCTGCCTCCTTCCGTGCCCAGAATGGACACTCTGGGAATGAGTGAGGACTGCACCATGAAAGAGGCTGGTGTTGTCTGTAGGGTTTTCAAGAGCCCTGAGACAAGAGGAAGGAAGGCCTGCAGAAGCCAGTGTCACGTCTTCAGCCCCTTCGCGGACGATAGTGCACTACTTTCTGTATGGGATCTTGATACCTGCCCTCCCCCCCCCCCCCCCGAACGCTGTGTCACAAGAAAAGGCAGACTAAAGCAGGGCTGGGCTGGCTATAGGCAAGGAGTGTTAAGTGAGGAGACCCTGCTAAACCACACCTAGCCACAAAGCTGTACACCAAGGCTACACCTACACTACGGATTTTGCCGGAAGAGGCAATGCAAATGAAGCGCGCTGATTAGCATTTTCTCACACTTCATTTGCATAATCTCTTCCGATCTGTTTTTGCACAAAAACAAGCAGTGTGGATGTTTCCATTTTGTGAAAAACCCCTTTTTGTGCAAGATCCTTATGCCTCTCCAGCAGAGGCATAAGGATCTTGCACAAAAAGGGTTTTTTGTGCAAAACGGAAATGTTCACATTGCTCGTTTTTGTGCAAAAACAGATCAGAAGAGATTATGCAAATGAAGTGCAGAAAATGCTAATCAGTGCTTCATTTGCATTGCCTCTTCCGGCAAAACTCATAGTGTAGACGTAGCTCAAGGGTGAGTCAATTCTCTTATGACAGGGGTGGTGAACATAAGGTTGGATGCAGCCCCTGGCTTGTCTGGATCTGGCCCCCGAGGCTCAGGCTCTCCCCGCCACTCTCCCCCGTGCCCCCCACTCCCAAACACTGGGGAGCCTGTGCTGGTACTCCAGCTTCCCCGACAGCCCACCATGGTAAATTTTTGTGTGCTCCAAATCCCAGTCTAGGCCCCCCAAGGCTCTGGTGTGCAAAGGGAATGTGGGGAGAGTCTTTCTCCTTCTCAGGCAGGGGTCATGTCAGTGAGGGTTTGGTTTTTCTTTTCTGCTTCTCACTTGTGTGTGGCCCCTGACTGATTTTTCTGAGGGTCAGCAGCCTCTGATCCCAAAAAAGGCTCCCCACCCTTGTCTCATGAGGACCCCTGCTTCATTTGTTGGACAATGATATGAATGAGGCAGGGGACTGTAGGAAGAGATCAGATGGGCTCATAGTTAAGGAACTGAATACTGCCCTGGGAAATTGATCCTCCTAGGTATCTCAAATTGGGAACCCAAAATTAGTAGATGATTTTAAACTTTCTGCTTTAACTCCCCATTCATAAAATGGGAATAATGCCACCCCCTCACCTGGGTTTTGTGAAACACTCAGGTACATCTACACAGCGGGGCTAAAGTCAAATTAAGCTAAGCAACTTGAACTACTTCAATTGTGTAGCAGAAGTCGATATAGCTTAACTCGGCTTTTGGTGCTGTCTACGCAGCAGGAAATTGAAGGAGGAGCACTCTTACTTCTCGTAAAATGAGGGTTACAGGAGTTGTTGAAGCTCTGAAGGTGTATAGCTATCTCCCCGGCTTTTATAGCTATCTTCCCAGCTTTTCCTGCATTACAAAAGCAGCAATATCCCTTGTGGGCACTGTAGCAGTGTTGATGCCGGGATATTAGAGACAAAATAAGTGAGGTAATATTTTATTGGATCAACTGCTTTTGAGGAGAGGCAAGCATACACCCTGAGAAGAACTCTTGTGTAGGCTTGTCTCTTTCACCAAGGCTATGTATACACAGTAGTATTATTTTGGATAACTAATGTTATCTGAAATAACATAGTCTGCATCTACACTGTAAGCAGTTATTTCAACCATGTGTGGAGCTGGAGGACTCCTTACTCCAACTCCTGTGGCCCTCATTTGACAAAGAGTAAGGGAGGTCGGAGGAAGAGTGCTCTACCTCGGACTTCCCGCGGTGTCGCCAGTGCCAAAAGCCAAAATAAGCTATTTCGACTTCAGCTACGCAACTGGCGTAGGTCAAGGTGCGTAGCTTATTCCCGGTGTTAGTCCTGCTGTGCAGCCGTGCCCCAAGAGAAGTTGGTCCAATAAAATATATTACCTCCCCTTCTCTCCCCCTCCCCCCCACAACAAATCTTAGCAGTTGTATGTTCCCCCTTGAATCACACTGTGTAGCAATTATTTTTCTCTCTTCACACCCCCGTCTAACGTGCTGGTGATGACCGTTCGCTGATCATCACCCACTGCCATTTGCTGCTTTGGCTATTTAAGAAGAATACAAAACAGTTTAGGTAACATCTTGGTCGCTGCAGCGCTCCTATCGGTTCCATGGCTCCCACGGGACTGACAGCGCTGCAACGGACAGCCAGCCAATCCCCGGCCCTACAGAGAAGAGTGATGGGGGTGGGGGAGAGGGAAAATAATTCATAAAGACTTGGCGGGTGGGAGGTGGAGCTTTCTTTTCTACGCCTTATGTTGGTGGTTATAGTCCTGCCGGCCCCCGGAACACCACGATGGCAATGGGGGGAAGTTGATCTGTCGCTTACACACTTTTGCTGAGCCCTGGTTTTAGAACAAAGCCTTTGTCAATACAGTTCCGGTTCCTTGTAAATTACCCGCGTGGTCCCGTGGAGATGCAGGCGCTGGTGATGCAAAGGTCTCTCTTGATCAGTTTCACCATTGACTAATGGAACTCGCAGCCCTGGCCGGTTTGACACGCAAGCAGGTTCCTCCCCCCGCCCCACTTAACACTCCCCCTCCCCCCGAAACACTTATTAGCAAGGCAGGCTTTAACGTGATAAAAGATGAGACCTTGAGAAAAGTCAAAAGCATCTAGGAAGAAAACAGGTTGGACCTGTAAAGAGAAAAAGAGTTCAAGAGTTTCACCAATGAGCCATGAAATAAAAAGTAACAGCTGATGTACTGGAGAAGAGGAGGAAAGAGGGAGCGTCAGAAACTATGGAGCCAAGGTTAACGTGGGGGGATGGGGAGCTGAAACTTAAAGTAATTACCCAGGCGAGAGAGAGAGAGAGAGAGAGATCTAGACTAGTGCTATTTATGTTAGATTCTCTATAAAAGGATGACTGGAAAAACTCCTTCCTATATATTGGCAAAATCGTTTGTATTGTAAGGCACAACTGCCCCCACGGCTTTTAAAAGCATGGGGCTAAGCAACCGATTTTTCTACAGTCCCCAGAGGGGTTGCAAGTATTTGCATATTTAGACCCCAGTTGATCGCCCTGAGGTCTGAAGGCAAGAAATTACTCCAGATTTTTACTGAGCGCCAGCAAATAAATAAGTGAACGAGGGATGCGCTTGTTTTATTGTACCATCAAGGTTAGGTTGATAAATACAGGTTTAAGTGAGGAGAAAAGGCACAGAATAATTCGTTTAAAGCTATTTACAATTTTTAAAGCCATGACCATTGTTTTGTTCTCCTGTCAAGTCAGGAAGCTGAATTTCTGGCATAAAATGAAACTCCAATGCGATTATGCTATGAAGAATTCTTTCTGCTCATATTAATACAATTAAATGCATCTTATGCACAGTAGGAAAGAGCTCCTATTTGACAGTCTTTTGTGCAAAACAAAAAAGAAAAGACATAGGAACAGGAATTCTCATTGTTTGAGCTCGAAAATATTGAGTCAAAGTGCAATGTTTTATTCGCTGCCCTACTTCTAATGGTGCCAGAGTAGTTAGTTAGTACGTGTGGATTGATTTTTCCAATAAATGTTGGCTCGAAAAAATATTAAACACCAGCATGATTTGTAGAAAGGCACTTTTCTTTCCTTTTGTGTGTGTGTCTCTTGCAAGTTTTACTTGTGACGGAGGCGGCGTAAACCTTCGTATTCTGAAAGGCGTTTAGGTGAGATGCTTTGACAACAGCAGCCGCTGCTTTCTTTTGTTCATAGGCAGCTGTAGCTTGGACTACGTTTCCCAGCAGGTTGCGCGGACAGAGCATGCCAGTAATAAGCTGCTCTCCCTCCTCCGCGCGCACACACACACACACACACACACCCTCCTCCCTCAGAGAAATAAAGAAATATACATAGTTTGCTGACACATCATGTGCAGTAAGCATACAAGGGCAACCAGGCAGAAGACAGATCTCTGAAAACCACCAGCAACTTACCTCCTCCAAAATAAAACTCCATGCAAAAACTACAAGGCAGTTCGCTCCTGGAGTGAGGAAAGAGGTAGGCAGGTCAAACAATACCGAAGATTTAAAATCTTAAATGCACATGGAGCAATAAAGAGGTGATACTTTTGTGGAAGCTGATAAATCAAGAGTTTTTGCTACTCATCCCCAACACATACCTGTACTTAAGCAGCTACTCTCTGACCACTCAACTCATGTCTTGCATAATTTCATTTATCACCACATAAAAACTGCTTTTCCAGCTGCTACAGAACCCACAGATTATTCTTTACTATATTACATTGCTTTACCTGCCTACTGCATCGACAATTGTATTTGGCCTGTGTAGTTAAACAAAAGGTGTATTTTTTGTAACATGGGTTCTTTCTGTATAACCTTGGTGAAAGAAGGTTTGCTTAATTAATTTGGAGCCTGTTGGGTTGATAGGGATTAACACAAATACAGATGTAGGGGGAAGATGAAATGTTATTTTAGAAAAGGCTTAACAAAAAAAATTGCTGGTTTGAAGTAGTCTTCCTTTAAACATTCTCCTCTCAATTATACTATTGACTTCAATGAAATGATGCTAGTGTAAATGAAGGGACAATTTGCCCCAGGTTTCTAAAGGATCCTGGTGATGGACCTTTTCTCTACAATAAGAGAGCGAAGGTGGGTACTACAAAGAAGTGAAGAATCTGCTATCCAGGCCTTTCCTCCTAAGGGAGCTGATTCAATTTACACCAGTGCAAGTGTGTTCAGAAGCTTGATTTGAATTTCTTCAGCAAAAATTCAGTGGTTGAATTTGTGCGTGTACTGGAATTGTCTTCATAACAAAAAGTAAAAGATAGTATCAAAAGCAAGTCTAGCCTATTGTCTGATTATGTTTTCTTTAATTTTTTTTAAAGATAGGTTAGGAAGATTATCACTCTCCAGACTTGGATTAGTGGTGAAAACAATCTTGTCTTTTACTGTAGTTGTCATTGCTATATTTTAACTTTGAACCTAGGGTTTTCAGTCATGATTATTTTACTTTAAACAAACATTAAGCTAAAACATGTTAAAATGATTGCTTGTGTTTATTAATAACACTCTGTTATTCCAGCTTGAATAATTTAAAATGTAGAATTTCCTTTTCAACATGTACATAGTTTTTCTGTATTTGTCTACACAGCAGCGATATTTCGGAATAACGGCCGTTATTCCAAAATAACAATGCAAGCATCTACACAGCAATTCCATTATTTCATAGTAATTTTGGAATAATGGACAGCTTATTCCAACTCTGTAAACCTCATTCCATGAGGAATAACGCCTATTCCAAATTAGCTATTTTGGAATAGCAGTGGTATGGACGCTCCGCTGCTGCTATTTCAAAATAGCTCCTCTCCAGGGCCATTCAAACTAATTATTTCCTAGTGCTTCCCTGGGGCTCTAAATCGAGGTAGTGTCCACATTAGGGGACCCTGCCTCTGACTAATTTCGAGGATTTCCTGTAGTGTAGATGTGCTATTTCAAAATAAGCCATTTCAGAGTATTTCTTCCAGAATAGCCTACTCTGAAATAAGTGTGCAGTGTAGAAGTACCCATTGTCTGTTTTCACTATGCCAGCTAATAAATTTCACTTCTCTTTCCACAGTTACCATCATCTTTTATGTCTAAATTTAAGCATGGCTGGTAAATGTGTAAATATTTTTAAATGGTTTTTGCTGACATTACAGATAATTTGACAAAACATTTCTATTCACCAGTGGTCAGGGATGATGTTGTCTTATGTCCATATAGTGCCCAGCACATTTTGGGGATTCTGGAATATAACTGAATATTAATTAGGGCTAGATTTGTGACTTAGGCACAGTCCCATGAAAAGAGTCAGTAGCCTCGGTAAGCACTGTGCCTCAGACACACCCTTCTGAATCACATTTTCCTTCTTGCTCCTGAGAATCATTGACTGTTGGCTATACCAACAGTATATCCTCCCATCTTCATATACCTCTCCTGTTATGAGGGCACAGCTTTTCTCTATCCAATGAGTGGTTGAGGGATGGATATAAGGCTTGGCTTGTTTCCCACATGCTCCTTGTCCACTTTCACTCTCCCTGGAGTGGTCAAATCTTGCTTAAGACTGTTTTATGACCCAAAGACCAGGTGTGTGGTTTGGGGAGGGAGGACTCTTTTTCCCTTGCATGAGTGTATAGTCTGAGCTACCGTCAACAATAGTGACCAGATGTCCCAAGCTTGGGGTTTCGTCTTACACAGATGCCTATAATCCACTTCCCCTGTTGTGATTTTTCACACTTGCTATCTGATCACTCTAATAAATAGTCTCCCTCTTTTAATTAGCCAAAATCCTTTTTTTTACAGCAATCTAGAGAGCTTTTGCAGGATTTATTTAGGAGGAAATACTTGCAATGGTGAAGAGTCTGCTGCTAGGATTCTACAATATGATTCTATGAGAGAAGGAGCAATCCCTCCAATGGGCTAAGTGCTCTCAACTGTCACTCAGCCCTTTGCTAATGCCAGACCCGTGAAATGCTTGGTAGTTGCATGCAAGTACTGAAGGCAGCCTAGGCTCTAAGGAGACCATATTTTTATGCAAAATTTACACCATGCTCAAACATAAACATATGATCATCACGTCCACATTTTGTCAGCAGGTTTTCTGGAAAAATCCCATTGAGTTGAATGGGAATTTTGATTCAGGGCACACCTATGGCTTCATGTCTTCAAGATCATGCTCCATTCTTCTAGAAACTCCATATCCCTTCATGGTATATATAATATGTGCATAGGAATTCATTCCTGAGCTGGCTCATTAGACTAAAGTGGTACTGTTTGTTCAACATGTCAGAGCAATCCCCCAGTAATTCCCTATATGCTCTTGGCTGTGTCTGGAATTAACGTCATTGTTTCTACACTTCTATTAGCATCAGGTTGTCTTACACAATTTCTCTCTACCACCATTCATGCTACCTCTTTGCATACCTCTTGCTACCTCTTTGTTTAGCCTTGGCTTGCTCTCTATCCCTTCACATTTTTTTGTGCAAAAATCTTCTTTATAACCACTTCTCTCTACATCCTGTACAGCCTTGACTTCTCAAGATCTCATACAGAATACTGTATTTGTTGCCATCATAACACTCTATGGGAGTTTGGGTGCATGGAGGATCCAGGACTGAGCCTACTTCAAAATGTCATTGAAGAAACAACTATTCTTGCCTTTAGCTCCTAAGTTTTCTTCTGTTCCACTATTATTTTATTGTATAGCCCTGTAATTGTATTTCTTCCAGCAGTCTGTAAAGCATTCTGGAACACTAGACCCAATCCTACTCCTATTGAATGGCAAAGTCCCATTGATTTCAGGAGAATGACACCCACAGTTTCAATAAAAGGTGAATTGAGACCTCAGTTCTCCTGCCCTTACTCAAGCAAGTTACCACTATTGGGAAACATTCTGCATGTCCCTACTCATTTATAATATAGATATTAAAGTCAATATGGATGAGAACTGAATAAAGGAATTCATTGATTTCAGTGGCGCTGATCTCACATGTAAAGATTAATTCCTGCAAATTGCAGGATCAGGGCTCAAAATGGTTGTATTTTAAGTTACACAAAGTTGAAGCTCAACATTCTAGCTCTTCACCAATCAATGTTATTGTCATCTTCATTTCTGTAACTATTTTAGATATAGTATTTGACCTATAAAAATCACATAAGATGTTTTTAAGTTATCCAAGTGCAAAAATATTGTCATGGTACATTCTTGAAACTTCAGAGTGGATGAGTGCTGATTAAAAGGAAGTGATTGTAATGGAGAGGGTAATGAGTATTAGATAATTGTTCACAAAGATAATTGTTCTAAACATCTTTTTTAAAATAATCACCAAAAAGCACATTTTTAAAGCAACACTGACATTCTGACAATACAGCCAGGAAAATAGGAATTCATGGTTAAGACCAACAAGCTTATGTTTCTTCCTACAATAATGCTGTTCTTAGCACATGTTAGTCTTAACTAAGGCCCTTACTTGGTAAACACGAATGTGCTTAACTTTCCTGCTATGCATAGTACCATTGAAATCAGTGGGACTACTCATGATACAGGTCCTGAAGTTAAGCATGTGCATATATGTTTACAGGATAGAGGCTTTAAAATATTCCCATTTGCTTGCTGTATTTCACATAATTGAAATGTAATATTATGTATTATGAAGAACCCAATTTGTTCTGAAGCCAGTAGACATAACTTTGAGATTGCACCATGGCTTTTGACTCGTTTATCCTGTACAGTTGGAATGGAAAGGCTCAATGTTATCCTCAGTGGGAGCTGGTTGAGAGCCATTGGGCCCAGTCCTACTCCCATTACAATTAGTGCTGATAGTGCCAATTGACTTCAAATACAATTTGTTCGATTTACCTTTTATTTTCATTATGTGCATTTATAATAAAATTATGTAATTGACATAAAACCATTTGTACATACTGTTGGTACAGCACAAACTTCTTCTGTGTGCCAAGAAGCATATACACATGATGAATTTAACCCTAGAGATTTTTCTGTGCCTGAAATATTTAGCTCTTGCCTTTTATGCTCTCTGAAAAGTCTTTAATTTGAAAGGAAATCTCTGAAAGCACAAAAAGTCCCATACAGGAAATGTCTCTAAGGGTACATTTAGATGGCAAGGCTATTTTGGTATACCAGAGGTATCCCGAAATAGCTACCCCGTGTCCAAGGACCACATCCTCTATTTCAAAATAATTTTCTAAATAACGGACACGCTATTTTGGCATCCCTGTAAACCTTGTTTCACGAGGAATAAGGGATGTCTTGAAATAGTGCTTAATTTTGAAATTAGGCCCCGTGTAGATGCACCAAATTTTGAAATAGCCTATTTCGAAATAAAATCGAAATAAGATACACAATTTGCGTTATGCAAATTGCACATCTTATTTCAATTTTAGAGGGCAGTCTAGACGTATCCTTACTCAAATTCTATAAGTCTTTTATTTTTCATCTTGACATTTGATTTTTAGCTATTTCTTAATGTTTTATTTTGATAATATATCATCTCAAAGTGAGATGAAGGAGAATAGGGAATATAGGATCTGAATAGATATTTCTATAGCAAAAGCAGTATAGCTGAGCTCAATCATTCAAAAATCACAAATCAAGGCATTTCCTACAGTTATGAGATTTTAAAAATCTTGTGATTTTAAGTCAAACAATACATGAGGGTGAGGAATGGGTTTTTGTTTGTTTGTTCTTCTGGTTTCTGAGGCTTTTGGATGCAATTGGGTGTCACTGTCAAACTTTTCTCTACAACCATGAGGAGAAACTTACATTTGGCCAGGTAAAAGCTGAAATTTGTAAGTAATCATGTGACTCCAGCAGCTGGAGCTTTTAGAAATCACCCAGCTAGCATGAGTCTCATGATAAAACTGCAAAAGTTGACAACACTGCAAAAGGGAGGCCAGGCAGAGACAACAGCAGAATAAAATAGGTATTATAGACCCAGGCAATTGAGGCTGAGTTGAGAACTAACAGCCTGAGACTTAACCCAGAGAAAATGTAGGGAATGCGTCTATGCTCGAGGGATGAGAGCAGAAAAGGTTATATCTGCTCCCTTGGTACAGGGAATATGTTTGATAAGAAATTCTGAGGAATATCTGGGGATTCAGCAAGTTAAAGATTGGTGCTGGCTTCCATCTTGTTTCTGTGTGCAGTTCAAGGTGTTGGTAATGATGTGTACACTCTTCAGTAGCATGTATGCTGGCTGAGGGATCACTTCTGTCCCTATGTGACATCATGGGGGTTGGGGGTTGGGAGGCATTCAAACTGGTTTTCTCATTTCAACTGGGAAGAGCTAAAGGCGGGGCACTCTGTGAGCCATTTTTACCTCCCTGCTCCCCACTTTGGTCTGACAGTCTCATAACGCTGGCAGTGTACTCAGGGTCCATTTGTTTTATTAGACTTTCAAGACAGGCATGTGGATGTGTTGGGAGGGTTCTAATATCCTAATTGGCTACTGATACTCTCAATAAATGAACTGATTAATGGAAGGGCAGTGTCTGTTTTTGTGGTCTTTTTGTATTTTATTATGCACATTTAAAATATATAAATAAAATAAGAAGTTTATATATACATTATAATGCTCTTTGGAGTAGTTCCAAAGAACAGTCTGCACAAAAATTGCATGTGGACTTTGTGTTCTCGTTAAAAAGATTAATTATACATATTCATTTGTGTCTATCTTTTTATTCTGTATTGGCACCTCACCGATTACAACAGGTCTGTGATTGGAGTCTCCAGATATTATTGTAATACAAATAATGAAGAAAAATGTGTGTATATGTACATATACATGCATACACCCACACTATAAAATATTCTGTTGACTAAGTCTTCTCATTTAACTTAACCATAATGTCATAAGTTTGAAGCTGATATTTTGTAGACTAGTCACTGGTGCGTTTACTGCTACTATCAATTGATTATAATAGTGCTGATATTGATCTGGAAACATTCCAGAAGTGATCCCCGGAGCAAGGCTTGTTGAATGAGTGTTATTTACAAATTCACACCATTGAACAAAAGAAACATAGGCTTCCTTTCAAAGAGTAGAGATAGAAGGATTCTGATGGCTGGATTCAGTGTTGCAAATAAGAAAGAGGCTGGAAATGCAGCATCACCAACACACACACAAAATAAAACTACACGTAGAAAAAATTACAGAAGCAAATGCAACTTGAAAGACTTTTGTAATTAGAAACAGTTTAAATTTTTTGACCATTGCAAATGATACAAATTGATTTAGTTTTCAAGAGCCATTACTAGTACTCTACCACGGCAGTTCAATATATTCTCTACCCTAGGGCTCTATTCAGCAGAAATGTTATGTAGGCCTTCTGTGTGTGGGAGCCTGCTGAATACAGTGAATTGGGCTTCTTCATCTTTTCATCCTATTCAGCAAAAAATTGTTTGTCCTGTGGAACTATTTCTTATGACTGCTGGGACTTTTTTGCAGAGAGCCAAAAGGGGTGAAGACTTCATTATAATACTCTCTTGATCTCCTAACACTGTCTATTCACTGCATATAAAAACTTGTCTTGTTCTGCCATAGAAGCTAATTTTATATTTTGTCTGAAGTTAAAGTGGCTTTGAGTTAAAGGAGTCGTAGCACATGGGGACACAAAGTATATAGGAAAAATGCTCACGGTCACTTTGGGAGGAGCAAAAGATGACATCAGGTGACTCAGTCATTTGGGATGGAGCCAAGGTGACAATTAGCAAAACACGGGTTGTGGACTTACTTTGAGAAGCAGATAAATATCAGAAGCTTCCTGCCTGAGGCAGACCTATGTTTGGTGCATTTTAACAAAGGATATGATGAACTCCCCATACCCCTCCCCCATTAGATCTTGTTGTTTGGGGTGGATGCCTGGGTTGCATGACATTCTTCCCAACAAATACAGTAAAACTTGTCCACTGGGTATGGTTTGGCTGATGTGAAATCCCTGTCTCTTTCTCTTTTCCTCTCCTCCCCCATATAAAGGAACAAAGCCTCAGATTTGAGGCTGAGATTTTCTGCCATCTAAAGGATTTAGAGGTAGGACTCCCATTGGCATTAATGAGAAATAGGCATTTGAATCTCCTGGGTTGCTTGGAAAACTTGAGACTTACTGTACAATGCATCCTTGGTATTTCTGTGGCTTCTTCCCCTGTCCCACTTGCAAGGTTGGGATAACAAGCTGTCAGTGTTTGCCTGGAACATCCCACCCTATTACTGGGTGCCGACCCTGCTAAGAAAGATTTATAGGGATTCTGCTGATTCATTGAGGCAGGTAACTCATTACCCCACTGGGCAGGAAGTGGGAAGGGCTCTTTGGGGACACAGGAACTAGAGTTTTGGCTGACCAGCATCCAGGAAAGAAATGTAGAAGCAGCCAAGTTTGGGGAGAAAGTCTGAGCTGAACTTTGTCTTCTAGTTGATTTATTTTTTAAGGCCAAATTACTGGAAGTAGGTGATTCTGAACTGTACATACTGTTTGTAGAACAAGTTTGAAAAGGCACTTAAATAGTCAGGCATTGCTTGGATGGGAAAAACACATTCCTATCCAGAATTGCAATACCGTCACTTCTGCTTAACAAAATGCCGTTCCTTCCACATATTTTATTGTTGCTAGTATTCTCTACAGTGATGACATTTCACAAGAGGCTAACTTTGTATAACCAGTCTCAAGTGGAACGGTCATTAAAGAAAAGCCATAACCGCCATGAGTTGGTCCAATAGCTAGGTCTTGAAGGTGTTCTTCTGGCAATAAAAGACGTAACTGTCGAACCAGACTCTTTGTTGCATGCTTGACTATATCCTTCCATTGTCTAGTGTGCAAAACTCCACTTTGGAATTGAGGAGGAATTCTGTAGAAAAATCTTAACAGCAAGATAATGCAATTTTTAGCAATTGTATTCTCTTTTCATTCACCCTTGATAGGAACATACAGGAGTTCAAAGAAGAATAGAGATTGAGACAGACCTAGCACATAGACCCATTTGCACTTAATACATTAGAGAAGTTCAAGAATAATTTATTCTTCAAAGATACGAGTCCTTCAAAGCTAGTTAGATTAAACAGACCTGGGGTGAATTGCTGAGTAAAGTGCTTTTAATGCACATACATAGAACCTTGCAAATCCACAGATAGCCACTTTATATCTGCAGGTAGCCACCTCTACGGATGTGGATATCCATGGCTCATTTTTGTGGATGTGGATGCAGATACACATTTTGTACTTAGGACTCTGCAAATTTGTGGATATCCACTTTATATCTGTGGGTATCCACCTCCACAGATATCGTGGTGGATGTCCATGGCTCAGTATTGCAGATACAGATGTGGTACTAAATTTCATATCTGCACAGGGCTCTACACATACCAAAACTTTAATTTCCACAGATTGTGTCATTTGCTCATATGAATGGGTTTGTTGCATTAAACAAATTCTGCACTGTTTTTTGGAAGTATGTCTTCAAACTCTTCTTAACCAGAAAGATTATTGAAATGTGCTCCTCTGAAAGGAAGCAACTTGAGGAGGAAGAATATTTTCTTTATGTAACTTAAAGGAAAATGCCTAGCATGTCACTCTTTCTTTCTTCTCCGATGAAAAGTTTAAAAATTAAGGGTTAGAGACTGTGAATGCATAAAGTAAAAATTTCCAAAGAGTCTAAGTCCCATTTTCAAAATGGACTTAAGTATTCAAGTCTAACTGAAAGTCTGTGGGACTCGAGTAGAATTTTCAAAAACATCTAAAGCAAGGTCTACACTAGGGAATAAATTTGAATTAAGATACGCAACTCCAGCTACATTAATTATATAGCTGGAATTAAAAGTTCTTAAATAGCATTTTGGTGCTGACAACACAGCAAGAGGTTGAAGGAAGCACACTCTCCCTTCAACTTCCCTTACTCCTCATGGGAGCAGGACTACCGGCACTGATGGGTGCATCCTTTCAGTTCGAATTAGCGGGTCTTCACTAGACCCACTAATTCAAGCCCTGGAAGATCAACTGTTGCAGCTTCGATCTAGTCTGTAGTGTAGACAAGCCCAAAATGATTTAGAAGTTTTAGTTCCATTTTAAAAGTAACTTAGATGGCCAACTTCCACTGACTTTTTCCTACATACTCAAGAGTGGCAGTTAGGCTCATCTTGAAGCTTAACTTCCACTCAGAAGGCCAGATTCTGCTTAGGGATATTAGATATTGGGTAATCGAATAGTTGTATAACAGCATGAAATCTTAGTGGTTACATGATTATTTGATAGTCCCCAAGGGCAGGACTGTATCAGAGGCAGCAGTGCAGCGTGGCAGTCTGCAGGATGTGGAGTAGCCTTTGTCTGCAGGGAGCAGCCTCTTCCCATGGCGGGTCCAGGCCTAGTCACAAACAGAGCAGCCTCTGTCCATGGGGAGCTTGGGCCTGCTGTGGACAGAGGCTACTTTGCAGCAGCCTCCTCTGTCCCCGCCCCACGCTGCTGCCTCTACCAGGATATTTTTCCTGGGCATGGGTGGCAGGATTAGGGATGTCAACATGTAGTCGACTATATAATTAACCGATAAGCCTAGATTTATCGGTTAATCTTGTTGACTACATGCATTTCCCCCCCTTGCTGCCTCTGTGTCCGAGGCAGCAAGGGCGGGAGGGGATATGCAGCATCATTGAGCCAGTGCTGGGGGGAACCAGCTTTTAAGCTGTCTTCCACCAGCTTGCTGCCTCTGATACAGAGATGCAAGATGAAGTGTAACCACCACCAAGGCAGATTTGAACCTGGGACCTCGGGAGCTGACTCTAGCAGCCTCTACCCTCTGAGCTAAAAGCCAGCTGGCTCCCAGCCCATGCTGTAGTGGTCTCTTGATCTTAACTGTTGCAGTGGTCTAGGTGCCACTTGCAGTACTCAGTAACCACACTAAGGCTATGTCTACACTCGCGGCTTCTTGAGCAAGAACATCTTGCGCAAGTGTTCTTGTGCAAGAAGTCTTGTGCAAGAAAACGTCTACACTGCCATGTGCGAGCTGTGCTTTTGTGCAAGAGCGCCCATGGCAGTTTGGACGCTCTCTTGCGCAAGAAAGCTCTGATGGCAATTTTAGACATAGGGCTTTCTTGCAAGAAATCCCTGCCGACGTCCACACTGTCCTCTTGCGCAAGAGCCCCTGCGCAAGAGAGCTTACACCTGTTAAAAAAGAGCGTAGCTCTTGCGCAAGGAGCCCTCTCTTACCATGCCGTACTGTAAATTTACTTGTGCAAGAGCGGGCGGGCAGCGTGGATGCTCTGCAGATCCTTGCGCAAGGACGGCCATTCTTGCGCAAGAAGCTGCGAGTGTAGACATAGCCCAAGTGTGTGAGTTACAGAAGCAGAACAGTAAAGTTTACTAGCACAGTGGGGGAACAGGGAAGATTGGTGTAGCATAATGGGACCAATCTTCCCATTTTTATGGAGTGTGATGGGGTAGGGATATACAAATGTTACTCTGGTATAGAAGGGATGAATGGATTATATTGGGCTCAGCTAGCTCCACCTCTGTGGTCCTGGAGAGCATGCTTCAAATGGAGACAGGGCTAAAAAGGGAGAAACCCAGCTCAGAAGGAGGAAGAGTGCAGACCACCTGCTAGGCTCTTGTGGGGAGGGAAGGATTGTACACAGAGCCCAGCTGGGGATGGCAGGTTTTGGTTTCCTTTTTTTTCTCTTCTTATCTGAGACCAAAATCACTGGTAGGAGGTAACCCAGGGAAGGCATCTTAGAAGTCCTCTCTCTCACAGAGGCCAAATGCTGCTGATCTTCCTAGGACCCTGGGTTGGAACTGGTTAAGTGTGTGGTCCCAGGCTCTGTTACCATTGGCCCTGCAATGAGCAGATACTAACTGTTAGGCTACTCTTCCCCTAGAAGACTATTACAGGGAGGAATGCTTTGATTTGACAATGGAAGGGAAACAATTTGATTGCGAACAAAGGGCTTGTGGCTACAAGCTGAAGAGCACATGGTGCAAGGCACAGAGGGCACAGATCCTCCAAAGGAATTTATGTAGTTAAGTCCCACTATAATCAATGGGAATTAGACAACTACATATTTGGGCCTGACTGACCTCAAATTCCACTGAAGTTATGAACGTTGACACTATGAAACCAGGGATCTGTCCGTTTCTGTTTTGGGAGCTCTCTGTACAATAGCTGGGTTGTAGAGAATATGCTGAGAATGCTTGACAGAAAATCTTATGGACCAAATTTTGAGCTCACTATTTGGGCAGGTGTCTAATGGAGACAATGGAGTGAAGAGTGAGGGTCTCAAGCTTTGGGCCTCTTTTTCAACTGTGATAGCCAATTTTGTGGAATTATATTTGAGGGCAAATGAAAGTAAGTATTATAAGAGCAGGTTAGGGGCTGGTCTAGATAACACTTAGTCCTGCCATGAATTAGTAAACTTGAATAGATGACCTTTTGAGGTCCCTTCCAATCTTATGATTATTTTCAATACATGATGTTTTGGACTCTCAATAGTCTATAGGACTTTTACTCCAAATTTTCTGTGAAACAGCTTTTGGATGATGACTGTACCATTTAATGTCCTTAGTTATTATCCAGACAGTTTAGCTTCTTTACTTTTTGATTTATTCCCCTTGTGTAGCAGCTCCTTGTTATCTATTCAAGTTTGAAGAGGTTTTATTTTTGTCTTGAATGATGTTGCAAATTTTGCCTCAGAGTCAGGATGTGTACGTCTTTTTTACTGCTTCAAAAATTCAGACAAGAAAGTAAATGAATCCAAATGAAAATGTTCTTGACTATATGTGGGCTCAGTGGGTAGGAATGGTTTTGGGCACATGGGAATGGCTGTTGGATTCAGGCAACTGTGAATGAGATCTGAATTTGGCCAGGTGGAAAAAAGAGAACAAGAGGAGGAGAAACTGCCAGTAGGAGAAAGATAACAGGAAGCTGATGTGATGACTTCTCTTAGTAGTCATAAGCTCAGCATAGGGTAGGGTAGAGAATCTAACAATTTTAATTTGGTGTTGCACTTCTTTGCCTGCTCTGTAGGAAGGTAGATTGCCTAGAATGGGAGGTTCTATGGCAGTTAAGAGGCAGTTGATGAGGAACAGGCAGGGATGTGTCTGGGGAAGGGTATCCCAACCTATGGGTTGGGACCCAAATACGGGTCTCCATTACATTTCAAAACGGTCGCCAAATGTCTCCCCGGGTGGCTCTGCCTCCTCCTTATTTCCCCCATTTTTTAATTGCCTTGGGTCACCAAGTCTTCCTGAATTGTCAGAATAGGTCCCCATCTGGAAAAAGTTGGGAACTGTGGGTCTAGGGGGTCTTGGGAGGAACATGGTGCCTGGAGGCAGGTGGCAGTGAAGACCGGGACCCAGAGGGCTAGAGCCTTTGGGTTGACTAGCTGAAGAACATTAAGTGCTTGTCCAAGCAGTATTGTATCTGGTGTGCTACCAAAGGTTGGTGTTCCATCGCACTTCAGCTATCTCACAAAGAGGTATTAAGGCAATAAGTCAAACATGTGAGGGAAGCAGTAACAGGGAAGTAATGGTGCGATGAAGAAAGGTAAAGCCAGAGGAGAAAGAAAAGAACCAGTAGAATGGCACAGAAAGTAGCAGAGCGAAAAAAACACAGCCAGAGAGATTGGACTGGAAAGATAAGTGAGCTTCTATTCTAATCCAAGGTGGGGTGGTGTGATGGTTGTTTTTACTGGTATGTCAGAAGGACAGCAATAATTGTGGGCCAACCCTTCCCCAGGGCCGGCCCGAGCCATTCGCGCGCCCCGGACCCCGGGAACATGATGCCGCCCCGGGAGTGCGACGCATGCACGGCCCCACCCCTGGGCGCCCGGCGCATGCGTGGCCCCACCCTGGACGTGCAGCGCATGTGTGGCCCCGCCCCCGAGCGACCGGCGCATGTGTGGCGCCGCCCCCGCCCGGCCCAGCAGCCCTGCGCGGCGCCCCCTACAATGGGGCACCCTGGGTGGTAGCCCGCCTGGCCGTACCTTGGGCTGGCTCTGCCCTTCCCCCCAGATAAATGGTGCAGAGGGGATGAAACGAACAAACATCGTACCAGAACATGTTGTAAAGGGGAAGACTATAATAAGGTTCAAATAAGAATCAGATAAATTCATGGAGGATAGGTCCATTGATGGCTATTAGTCAGGATGGGCAGAAATGGTGTCTTTAGCCTCTTGTTTGTCACAAGCAGGGAATGTGCAACGGGATGGATCACTGGATCACCTGTTCTGTTGATTCATTTGGAAGACAGGATACAGGGTTAGATGGACTTTTGGTCTGACTCGGACTTATCATTCTTATGTTCTGTTTCAGATGTCCTAGCTTCTTACTAGATTACCCCATGGATCTTGGGACTACCCCAACCAACTCCACAGTACCTAAAAAGCCTTGACCCATCACCATGTCAGGTGGTGAGTAGGGAACTTCATAAGTTGCAACACATGGAGTTTCCTGCTTATCTATCTTCCCTGCAGGTTTTTCCATGAAGGCATGATTTAGTTGTATTTCTTATTTTCCAATAAGTAAATTCTTTTTATAAAGCCCATGGGGAAGATGACTTCACAGAAAGGAAAGGAGGAAAATTGTGTAGCCTGGAAATAAATAGGAAAACTGGGGTCAAATGCTGAAGATTCTTGACTGGATCAGCTGACCTCAAATCCCACACTGTGGCTAGTGGTCCACCATCCTTCTTGCTAGAACATGCTGGTTTTCATACAACTTTTTTTCATTGTGTCATGCACAAAGTGTTATTGCTCACCTAGGGGATTTTTGGCTTATCAAGCATGAATCTCCATGTTGTCTTGCCATTGGCTTCAGGCTCTTTTTCTAGGTTAGCAGGTGTTGAGGAGTGGCTCCCCCTTTTTAAGGTGACCATGATACAATCATTTCTGGAACCCAAAGTCAATGTGTAAAGAGGGGCTTCTGCAGGCTCATAGCAGAGGGAACCTGTTGTTAAGCCAGTCAGCAGTTCTCCATCTATTTATCATTGTGGGCTGTGTAAATAATGCATTATGTGGGCCACATCCAATACCGTGTGTGTGGACCTGAAGATGTCTCATGGGCTACTGTTGTGTGCTGATTGGGCCACAGGTTGAGAACCACTGAGCCAGTAGATGCCTTCACAAGGATCACCAGTCTGTGAGTCATGTCTATACATGTTTGATATGTAGGTACTAGAAGGAACTATATTGCACAATGAAGGATGGGGGCCTTTTCAAAGGCACACATAGGAATTAGGCACTAACAATGGCAGTGGGATACTTAGCTCCTCTTTGTACCTTTTGAAAATCACTCACTAAATTAGTAATAATTTCTGGTCAGGATAAACATTATAATATCATGCAGAGATTCAGGGTTAAAACTTCAACTCCCACAATAGAAGACTCCAGGCGTTCATTACTAGTTATACTACATGGTTGTCTGTCATATCTGATGGTGTCATGACATCTTGTGCATTCTCTTGTGGCTGTAGAGTATGATCTGCAAGGAACAAGGTCTATAACAAATGTCACATAGGAATGTGTACACTCCCACTGAAGATTTGGCATGATGTTTAGCCCTTTCTTTGATCAGTTTTTTGCATCTTTCTCAAAGCGTTTACAACTTTTATTGATAGTTGCTCTCAATTCTGGTATGTCATTGGCTGCATCTTTGAAGTTATCAATATGTATGCCCCATAAGTTGCAATTCTGCTTTTAAAGATGTCAATGAAGTATTTACATTGACTACCCTCCCTGTGCTTTCAGAGTTCCAGCTCTCATAAAGAACTTTTTTCAGCAAGTTCATCATCACCGAGTCTGATAACCGAGTCAGGCTAATCGTCGAGTTAGGGTAATCCACTGGCAGGCCAGGAGACATTCTGCTGACCGTTCATAGGTACAGCTCCCAGGGGCCCAGGGTTCACAGTTCCAGGCCAATGGAAGTTGTGGGAAGCGGTGGCCAGCATGTCCCTGCAGCCTGCATCAATTTCTGAAGCTCCCATTGGCTTGGAAAGGTGAATAATGGATGCTCTTTTGAAAGTTGATAGTTATAAATGGCTGTGAATAGGAGACCAAAGAGGACTGGTACCAGTATGTAGCTTTGTTTTGAGAGGCCACCATCTGAGATTACTTGACCAGCCATGTCTTCATGGAATTGACACATGGTGTTAGTGAATTATGTGGGATAGTCAAACTTTTCTAGAATCTTCCAGGGGCCATTTTTGCTTACAGTGTCAAACGTTCATTACACTTGAAGACAAGAGAAATACAGCTGGAGACATGGAGACACTATATACTTAAAGTTGCACATATGCACACAAAACTTTCCATGACAGACGTTATATTTACTACATATAATGGTGGGCCATGACACTTTTAGTAAGACTTGCACCAACTCACCTGTGTGGTCTAGATGATCCAAAATGGTGTTCTCTAGACATAATCTTGCATATATGCTATGCCACTTTGTTTTACAAAATGGTGTTTTTCATGGGGATCAGATGGAATCACCCTGCAGGCTGTCTGTTGGAAAAGGCACAACCGATTGGGCATACATATATGGCATGTCTCTGATTGAACATTTTTATTATTATTGTGTACTTAAAATGTATACTGTATGCAAAGTACACATCAAGACTCTCTGAATCTGAATGTCACTGGGAGAAAGGGAAAGGCTTATATGAGGCACCTCTGGGAACACTATTTCTACAGAATCTAGGAACAGTGCTATTACCTCTAAGAGTGGGGGAGAGCATGCTTACCTATGGGATATGCCCACATTTGGTGCGACAGCTTGTGCTTCTCTCAGTGGTACAATATATCCATTAACTGGTGCTCAGGAGGAGTAGAGCCACAACCATTCCCCACCATGGCTAGACATACCTTTGTGGAACACTTCCAGCAGTGTTGGCTGGTGCACCTTCTCCCTTGCACTCCAGCTTAGCCCAAATTATGGCTACCTTCTATACAAGAACACAGATGGAATAGTCCTCACTGCAACTCTTTTCCTTCTAATCACAGCCCATTATGCAGCCATAATTTTGCCACTAAGCTTTCATCATGTTGGAATATATGCCATAAAGCCATTAAAGGTTTTATAGATAGTGGTAGAAAATTATTGCTGAAATATGTTTGACAGATTAATATATTTTATACAATTTGCTCGTAAAACATAGAGAACAGTGTAAATAGATGAACAGCAAAGAACTTTGTTATGTTTAGTGTTTTATATTGATATTTTTTGGATATTGTAATCTGTCACCCATCTTTGCACTATGAACATATAAGGCAATTCTTGAATGGCAAAGATGTTGAAGCAAACCTCTACACTTTTTTCCTATAACCATTTCAACAGTGTGGTAAGGATACAATAATCACGTAACTCCTTGCAGGTCATTTTAAAAAGCTTTACATTTGCATTGTTTTGGGCGACCTTCCAATATTCTCGAAACATTCTGAAATAACAAAAGTTAGACAAATTGCAACTAGCAATTTTATTCTGATGAAAGAATCATTATTTTAGAATAATAAAAAAGATGCTTTGTTGTTGTAGGTGTATGCATGCCTTTTATAACAATACAAAACTCTGATTGGAAACAGTAGGCAGACTAGAAATATAGTAGTGAGTAATAAATATATAAATCATGTTTCAATAAATATAGCTCACTCAATTGTTATATTATTATTTTATTTATTTGTGTTACCATTGCATATAGGTATCCTACTCATGGACCCAGGAACCCATTGTGCTAGGCACTGTATAAATGTAAAATAAGTTTAGAACCTGATATTAATCTCACATTGGTTTTACACTAGTATAATAATTGATTTCAATGGTGTTACAAACACTTTAAGCCCCTATCTTGTAAATGTTTATTCATAAGAGTAACTTTAAATCTGTGCTTCAGAGGGGTAGCCGAGTTAGTCTGTAACTGGAAAAACGTAAAAAACAATGAATAGTCTAGCAGCACCTTAAACAATAACAAAACATATAGATGGTATCATGAGCTTTCCTGCGCACAACCCACTTCTTCAGATGAATGGAGTTATTGAAGGTCCAGTTCCAAAATAAATAGGGAATGGGGGAAGAGGGAAAAAGGGGAAAAAAGTTTTAATTAGAGCATTCATGCTACATGAAGCTGATAGAGAAGGTGCAAATTGTTCTTAAGTACCCATTGTTCGGTTTTTTAAGTCATTAGGATGTGGAAGGTAATGTGCTAGCCAGGTAATGTCTTTATTCAAACCTTTGTGATGGGTCCCAAACTTGTAAATTAAGTTAAGTTCCAAGGCCTCACTGTGTATTTGGCTTGTGGTAGTGGCCTGAAACAAAGCCGTGACTTTGAGATCCATTAATGAGTGCCTGGGCAGGTTAAAATGTTCTCCAACAGGTTTCTGTGTGTTGCCTTTTCGGATATCTGATTTGTGTCCATTAAGTCTATCCTGTAGTGACTGTCCACTTTGGCCAATATACATGGCAGTTGGGTATTTCTGGCATTTGATGGCATAGATCACATTAGTGGGTGTGTAGTTAAATGAGCCTCTGATGTGGTGGCTGATGTGGTTGGGTCCAGTGATGAAATCACTTGTGTAGATGTGTGGACAGAGTTGGCACTGGAGCTGATTGCAGGGGTGGGTTCCTGGATGATTATGATGGAGGTGTGCTGCGTGGTTACTAGAAAGAATGTGTTTGAGGTTAGGGTTTGTCTGTAGGTGAGGATTGGCCTGTCCCCCAAGGCCTGTGAGAGTGAGGGGTCATTTTCAAGAATAGGCTGTAGATTGTTGATAATCCGTTGAAGGGGTTTGAGTTGTGGGCTGTAGGAGATGAAAAGTGGTGTTCTGTTGTTTTCTCTTCTTGGCCTGTCTTGAAGTAGTTCATGTCTGGGTATTCTTCTGGCTCTGTTGATCTGTTTTTTTCACTTCTCTGGGTAGGTATTTCAGTTTTAAGAATGTTCTATATAGATCCTGTAGGTGTTTTTCTCTGTCTGTGGGATTGGAGCAAATCCTGTTGTATCTTAGGACTTGGCTGTAAACAACAGATTGATAAATGTCTTGGGTGGAAACTAGAGGCATGAAGGTAAGTGTAACAGTTGGTAGGTTTCCAGTATAAGTTGGTGGAAATGTGTCCATCATATAATTGTACTGTAGTGTCAAGGAAGTGGATCTCTCATGTGGACTGATCCAAATGGAGGTGGATGGGGAGGTGGAAGTTGTTGCAATCCCTGTGAAATTCTTCAAGGGTCTTTTTCCTGTGGATCCATATGATGAAGATGTCATCAATGAAGCATAAGTAGAATAAGGGTGCTAGAGGGTGAGAGCTGAGGAAACGTTGTTCAAAGTCAGCCATAAAGACATTGGCATATTGTGGGGCAATGCAGGTGCTCATAGCTGTGCCACTGACTTGAAGATACAAATTGTCTTCAAATTGGAAATAGTTGTAGGTGAGGACAAAGTGCAGAGCTCTGTAACCAGGTGTTCAGTGGTGTCATCAGGGATGTTGTTCCTGATAGCCTGTAATCCGTCTTTGTGTGGAATGTTGGTATAAAGAGCTTCTACGTCCATGGTTGCCTGAATGGTGTTTTGAGGAAGATTACTGATGTTCTGTAGTTTCCTCAGGAAGTTGGTGGTGTCTCAAAGATAGCTAAGAGTTCTGGCAGCATAGGGTCTGAGAAGAGAGTCAATATAGCCAGATAATCCTGTTGTCAGTGTGGCAATGCTTGAGATGATGGGTTGTCCAGGATTTCCAGGTTTGTGCATCTTGGGTAGCAGATAGAAAACTCCTGGTCAGGGATTAGGGAGGGTGTTTGTGTAAATTTGGTCCTGAGCAGTATCAGGGAGCTTCATGAGTAGTTGGTTTAGGATTTTTTCTTCTTCTTCTTCTTTAGTAGAATCAGAGGAGAGAAGCTTGTAGAATCTGGTGTTGGTGAGTTGTCTGGTAGCCTTCTGTTCATAATCTGTTCTGTTCATGATGACTACAGTCCCCCCTTTGTCAGCCTCTTTGATTATGATGTTAGAATTGTTTTTGAGGCTGTGTATAGCATTGTGTTCTGCATGACTGCAGTTATATGTTATATGCTGTTGTTTGCTGACGATGTCAGCTCGTGAATGTTTGCAGAAGCAATTGATGTAGAAGTCAAGAGTCTTGTTACGACCGTCAGGAGGGGTCCACATAGATGCCTTCCTCTTGTGGGATTGGCCAGGGGCGGGGGGAGAGCTGCAAAGTCAGTGTGTTGTGCACATTGGTGTGTTGGAAATATTTCTTTAGGTAGAGGTGGTGAAAATAGGCTTCCAGATCTCCACAGAACTGAATCATATTCGTGAGGGTGGTGGGGCAGAGGGAGAATCCTTGAGATAGCCTGGCAGAGGAATCTGTCCTAACAGTGTGGTAGGATAAGTTGACAATGTTGTCAGGTGAGTTGAAAGTATCAGGAGTGAGAGATCCTGAGGCATGTAGGAGTTTGGATAGTTTATTGTCCTTTTTCTTCTGAAGGGAGGTGAAGTGATCCTTGTAGGTGGCTTGTTGGGTTTTAATAAAGTCTGGCAAAGAGGAAGTGCATGTAAGCTTGTTTTTTTATGAGAGTCTCTAATGTTGAGAGCTCCTCCTTGATTTTCTTCTTTTTGTTGTATAGTATGCTTAGTAGGTAGTTCCTGAGTTTCTTTGAGAGAGTGTGGCATAATCTCTGGCTATAGTCTGTAGGGTATGTAGATTGTAGTGGGTTTTTCACCCTCAGTCCATTAAGTATGATGTGCATCTGTTTGCAGTTGGGTAGGAAGATTATGTTTGTTTGGATCTGTGCAAGTTTCTTTGTATAGTTGATAGATTTCTACTCTGTGAATAGGCTCATTCAGGTCAATAGAATTCCCTGCATATATAGCCCGAAGTTACCCATGTGTGGTTTCAGAGTCTGAGCTTTTATTGGGTATAACCAGCATACCTTTACTTATGCTGGACTACAATCCTGCAAATACTTGTGCACATATATAACTGTGCTTCTAGATATAGTTCCATTGTCTCACATTCATAAAGTGTTCCATGTGCATAAGTGTTTGCACAGGATTGGTCTCTTAATCTTTACTGTTGTGAGTAGCAGTTGGAAAACCAAGTTCACATGTTGTAAAGTAGTTGAACGTTACCATTTATCTTGACCTTTTAGGTCACCAATTATTTATCATGAAATCTAATAAACTCTGTTATAATCTGAGATTAAGAAAAGGTAAAGAGAAATCAGCAGGAAGTTGAAGCCTATTTAGATTGTTTAAACAAGATGTTATGAACCCTAATATTTATTAATATAGTTTCATTTAAATATCCATGATAATATAACAAAAGCCAATCCATATCATATACGCATAACTAAAACATTGTATTTATTTGTATTTAAACATTTATGTGCAAAGTTTGTAGACCAAAGATAGAAGAAGTATTCTAGTGAAAGAGCACCAGAGAGTGAAACTGACTAGTCTGTTTTCATTATTTAAGTCAAATGGTCAAAAGTGAACAAATGGTTAAATGTAAATTAGATTTTTTTTAAATCAGTTAATTTCAATAAAGAATACTTTGATAGTTACACAAATTAGGGCTTTTACATAAACATATATAATAATTTCTAGTGTTTCCAATCACTAAGGTTGAAACAAGCTTTTCATTTTATGTCTGCTAAAGATATCTCATTCATAATTGTGCCAGACAAAGAACCAGCCATCTTGAATTTCACAGACATGGCCTTATATCAGGGTAGGATAAGGTATTTCTGGAAAGTCTAATGGTAATTGGGCAAGATTTTTCTTTTCTTAATAGCTTAGATACTTCAACTTGGATTTAGTAGGTTTTGTTTCTAGTGATGGTGCACATTTGCACATGCATCAGTGCACATAACATTTTTATTCTGCACACGGATGGCAAAAATGTGCACATGGATGGAACCAATTAGAGGGAATATTGAAGCAAAGTGGTGCACTATGATGTTCTAAAAACTATCTGCCAATTTCTGTATGTGCTAAATTAATATCAATAACATTGCACTTTGAAATCCCTATAAGAATGACAGTATCTGTTAGGGTACTACCACTGAACTCATTAATGTACAGGCTGACCAGCTTAATTAGGTATGTTTTTAATTTTGAGAGTCAGAGATAATATTAACCTGAGCTTTGTTTGAGGTTTTCAGTGTTACACTGCTTTAAATCAAGAGGTGATGTTGCACTGATTTAATTAAACTGGTGCAGCTTTGGGCATAGTCTCTCTTACATTCATTTAGACTTTGTGTATACTTGCACTTTTGTCAGCAAAACTTTTGTCAGTCCGGATGTGGAAAAAATCCTAGATCACCTAAGTTTCACTGGCAAAAGCACCGATGTGGACAGCACTATGTTGGTGGGAGAGTCTCCCACCGATGTAGCTACTATCATTTGTTGAGGGTGTTTCATTATGCTAGTGGGAGAGCTCTCTCTCTCTTGCTGACATAGAGCACCCACACAGGAGACCTTACAACAGTGCAGTATTGTAGACATAGCCTTAAACTTGTCACTGTTATTTAACAAGTCAAAGGTTTGTCCACACTTGACATGATACAAGAGGGCAGCTTCACTTCTGTTGTGAGACTCAGTAGTGTAGACATAACCTCAAACTTATCACTGTTATTTAACAAGTCAAAGGTTTGTCTACACTTGAAATAATACAAAAATGTAGCTGCACTTGTTGTGCTTTAATATAGACACTACCTATGCTGCAAGGAAGAGTTTTCCCATCAGCCTAAGTAATCTATCTCCATAAGAGGTAGAAGCCAGGTTGATTGAATAATTCTTCCATTGACCTAGTGCTGTCTCTATACGGAGATTTAACTAGGCTTAACTATGTCATATGGTGGGTGTGGATTTTTCACAATCCTGAGTGAGGTAGCTGGGTTGATCTAATTTTCTTGTGGAGACCAGTCCTAAGTCCCTATACACACAATCACACAAACCACTGCACCATTTCACTTTTAGTTAAACCAGTGCAACCTTGTGCACTGGACAAGTTTCTGGCTGTTGTCAAGGTGATGGTACACAGGCAGTGCAGGAAGTTGGTTGGGGAATGATTACTGTGCATTTCCCTACACTCCAATTTTTATTAACATATTGGAACTTTAGCCTCAACCTTCAAAGTTAGGTTGTGTGTGTTTGGAGAGGACCACCTTATTTTCAAATCCTCCCTCGCCTTGGTGACAGCAAGTTTTTAAACCTTACCTCCAGATTAACAAGATAGGTCAGAAACCCGTTTCTAGCCTGTTTTAAATCGAAGAAGATAAAAAATGACCTTGTTGCCTTCATTGGCTGGCAGGTAATGAAACATCCCGGGGTAGGAAATGAATGCTGGGAAGCAGCGAGAGAAGAGCAAAGGGAAGAAAAGCGAGTGGAGCAGCAGAGGCAGAGGAATGAGAGTGAGTGAAGGGGACAGGGAAGGGAGAGGAGGAGAGCCTGTATGTGTGTGTGTGACAGAGAAAGTTTCCTGCCCCCCAACCTGTGTTGCTTTGGGACGATCTAACCTTCCCCGCCTCTGGCTCCCAGTTCCAGGCGGGACAAGAGCCGCCCCGCGGCCTCGGTGAGGGGCAGAGGAGGGGGCTGCGGCGCGGAAGGGAGGCACCCGCAGCAGGTGCCCCTCTCCTACCCCCGGCCGGTGGCTCCCTCGCACCGAAGCGCCGGGGACGCAGCCCCCGCCCGGCCGGGAGTTCGCGCTGCCCTCTCTCTCCATCACTTACTTTGTTGTTCTGGCGCCCGCTGCGGCGCATGCGCCAGACCAGGAGCCTTCGGTCCCTTTTCCTTCTCCCTCCTCCCCCCCCCTTGCTCCATCCGGGCACCTCCGAATTAGCATTGACAGCCGAGGCACAACTTTTCCCGAGGCAAAGTGAAATCAAGGCGCGCACTCTGAGAGAATATAGTCCCCTGCCGTTTTAAGTCCCCCTCGGCCCCTCCAGAGGGGCGGGCGGGCCGCGGGAGGCGGTTACGCGGCTCCTGGGCGGAGCGGGGAGCCGCCGTGGGGGGGGCGCGGGGCACGGCGCTGGCGGGGGGGGCCGGGGCGGAGTCCCCCCCTAGTTTGGCGGAAAGTGAGTGATGAGTCTGTGTCCCTAGCAAAGAGGCAAAGAACTTGCTGTGCAGGCTGAGTAGTTGTTTCTTTCGCTTGTTGTTGTGGCTTTTGTATTTAATTGCTCTGCTCGGGGTGGGCTCGCCTGGAGGGGGGGTGTCGCTTTGTGGCTGGGACAAAATAGCCCCCCCTTCGGCTCCCCTTCCCCCGAAAGCCAACGGAACAAAAACAAAAGAAACTTCGCCGGGCTCCGAAAGTGGCAGCAAAGTGCCTGGCAAGTTGCAGGGATGGAGCTGCAGAGCTTGCAAGAGGCGTTAAAAGTGGAGATCCAGTGTCACCAGGTAACGCGGCCGGCCCCGGGGTGCGCGAGCGGGGCCGGGGGGCCCGCAGGGAGCCAGCCTCGCCTGCTGAGCCGAGAGCCTTAGCTTCTTGTCGCAGGGTCTATCGATCAGGGGAGAGGGGGAGGGGGCAGTGAGAGTGAAGGGGGGGGGGAGGCTGGAGCCGAGCCTGGGGAGCCCCCTCCCGCTGCCCCGGCTCCCCCTTGGAATATCGAGCACTTTGCAAAAGTAGTTTGGGAGCCTGTTCGGCCGAGTTGTGTGTGTGAGTGTGTGTGTTGTGGAGAATCGGAGTTAACATTGCGGTTGGTGCTTGTGTGTGTTGGAGAGATTAGGACGAGACTTGAATATTTATGAGCTTTGCTTGAAACTGACTCGCAGTGTTTACTTGCCTCTTTGTTCCTTACCCCCTTCCTCCCTCTTCCACACACACTCACGCACATTTTTTTAAAAGAAAATCCATTAAACTTGAAACAGTTTCTAATTCCTCCTTTTTGGGGTGATTTTTTTTATAGAAACTAGTTGCACAGATGAAGCAAGATCCACAGGTAAATGCAGATCCTTTTTTCCCTCTTCTTCAGTATTTTATCCCTGCTGTAATAAGCGCAGTTGTGCCGGGACAGCAGGATGAGAAACTTTATCAGTAAGAGATCTCATTTTGTAGTCTTCACTAAGCTTTCCGACTAAAGAGGATGTTTATGTGTGTGTGCATGCTTTTGTACGGCGTTGATGAAACGGTCTTGCCTTTGAACAATGTCTAATCTCAAGTTTATTCATGACAGGGGTTAGTTTACACCCTGCCTTTAATATGCATTTTATTGCCATTTTTGCAGAACGGTGATCTTAAGAAACAAATCCATGAAAGGCAATCAAGAATAGCAGCTCTTAATGAAAAACAAGTAAGGAATAGATCGATTCAATTCTGTTTTTTTCCCCAATGCACTTTCTAAACACTCTAAAAGTGGCTGCGTTAGCTGAAAAATACCCGAGAGCAGAGAATAAAACATCCATTTTACTAAGTGTAAAGTGAGGAAAATGCATGTTTTCAAAATGAGATCCGTTTCTTAGATCCCTTGACTGGGGTGGGGGTTATAATAATGGTAAGAAGATAAGCTGTAGTTAAAACGTAAAAAAATTAAAAAATAAAAAAATGAGGCGTCCATTTTGAGTTGGTCGACATGTTTTAGGAATATGGAAAATTCTCCTATCTTGGGCTACTTTGTGCACTTCCATGCAATGTGCTGAGCAAGAGTTGGGAACAAGCAGACTGGAGCCCAGATAGGAGCCATTTCTGGTGTCAATTGCAAAACTGATTTGTATTGATCACTTTTTTTGCACTTGTCTTTATCTTCCCTTGGTCTGGTCTGACGTGTTAGCTTTGGATACGAGTTCACTTAGGCACTTTCACTTTTTAAAAAATAACCTGTTCCTGTCATAGGAAAATCTGAGGAGGGGAAACAAAACAAAATAGAATCCTTCCTCTCCTCTCCTCTCAAAAAACTTTTATTTTTTGTTTTTCTTTTCAAATGACCCCTGTGCATAGTGCAATGTTTGACACCCCCCGGGTCCCTAATCCTCTTTTAGGATGAAAGAAAGTTCTCTATTGTGAGTTTGTGTTAGATCAGCTGATGGCGAGGAGCTGTGATTGTTAGGTTTCAGCACCATGATCAGATGCCATTGAACGCTCAGTAGCCCCATGTTTCCCCTGCGCTTTGCAAACGCTGCACACGCACTCTCTCTCTCACACACACACACTCACACACACGCTCAACTATCCACCCCCCCTTCCTCCCTCCCCTTCCACTTTCAGTACTTCTAATGCTTAAATCAAGCAGCGACAGCAGCAGCTTGGAAAGCGAGTCCATGATCTGCCGGATTGAGTCCCCATAGCAAAGAACTTTCACTGTTCCATACCCCCTCCTTCTTCACGACTTCCCCCACCCCACAAGACCCTGCAGCTTTTCAAAAGCCCCTTTGGCAGCTACATCGTGCTCCATCACCCCTCTTCTTTTCCCTTGGCTGAATCGATCGCGATTCCTTCGGAATGCAGCAGCTCTTTCAGCACCAAAACTTGGAACAGCGCCTTTGTTTTTTCCCTCTCAATCACAAAACAAGAATCTTCCACCCTATGAAAGAAACCTCGGGATTTGTAATATTCCTGGGGGGGAGAGAGGGAATTATTTTTGTATGCGCGTGGAGTTGTGGTTAAAGTTGAAAAGTGATCCGTGCATATTTAATTCGTGCTCATAGAATGCATGCATAGATGGTGGTGATTATATGCAACCCTTTTCCGCCCAGTTTATTGTAATCAGAATTTGTCAGCACTCTCAATTTGGTAGTGGAAGCTTCCATTTTGTGAGGAAGGGGTGTTGGTTTCTTCCTAACATGGAGAAAAGTCTGCAGAGTTTGAAGGTGGGGGATGGGGCCCCATTCATGCTGAACATTACCATTTTGATTGCTTTGATGCCATTTTTTGAGGGGGAGGGGATAGAATACCCTACTCAGCAGAGCACAAAGATGTTTAATCACTGTATAGAATCAAATCAGATACTTTCTTTTTTAAAGCAAATCTGACACTACATGATAGCTAAGGGCTGTTAGTCCTTTTATGCTGTACAGAACAGCAAGTTGTTGACTCTAATACTACTACACTGAATAGAGTTTTTGGTTTTTTTTAAACCAAGGTAACATTCTTTACTGCAACAATGCATCTTTATGTGTTCTTTCTTCAATATGGAAATAGTTTTACTGGTTTTAAGTGGTATTTAGAACATACATTTGATTGGTTTTTTTCTGTACTGTAGCAACTAGGCTGTTTAAATTTTTATGATGATAGTAAATGAGAAGCTATTTATTATGTGACACACTGGAATTTAGATAAGGCAGAGAGGCATCTGAAATACAATTTGAACATTCTGATGCAGTTGGGTGTAAATCTTACACAAATTTTCTTTGAACCTCAAACTAACTAGGAAACAAGGGTTACATGTTATTTTTAACTCTACTAGTTACCCTGTTTTCTAAAAATTTCTCTAAAGTGCAAAGTAATTAAAAATAAAAATCAGCAAATAATAAATATTGGCCTAGTGATTGAAACCAGTATTTTTCTACAGAAGTTGACAGTATTATCACTTTTCTACTTATTTTGATATTAGGGCCTTATACACAGGGGCTAGGTGGTGATGTAGTATGCTCTTGCTCCATACTGCCCACTTCTGGAGGCCTGATTTGAATTTTTCTTAGGTCACAAGTGAAATGAGTTTGGAGGCCTCGGCTGTTGACTATGTCACAAAAAATTCACATAACTTTGCAGATTTTGGTATGATTAGTAATTTCTCTTTAGGAAAAGGTTCAAATACTGAATTATCAGGTATTTAGGTTATGATAGATGCTCCTTGAAAATTAGTTTGGTTTGACCAATCATGGATCTGTTATTGTTCGGTCTCTTGCTTGCATGAGTACAGAACCTCCTACTCGTAGTATGCATCTAAATAAAACTTATGCAGCTTGGAGGGGCAGAAGTGGCTGTTTCAGTATCTACTTTTGAAAACAGTGGGGTTTTAATTTATTTTTAAATCAGTTGTAGATTTGGTTAGGCACAATTGATTTAGAACATGACAATCCTTGCCTCTATTGTGCATACACTGAATACAAAAGATATTAAGATTACATTTCAGTTAAAATGCGCATGTGGATGGTAATAAAATGAATAGGTGATCACACTAAATACATCTGTTAAAAATATAAAAGTGGGGAGTAGTATCTTTCTGTCCTAATCCCCAGTTTCCCTTCTGAGCCATTGGAATTTATTGCAACATGTACTTACAAAAATTGAAAATAAGCACATAAAGTATTTAGACAAATCCAAGCATTTGGGCATGAGATCAAATGTGCAAAACAGACTTATGCAAGAAATTATACTTTAATTTACAATCAAATTTCTCCTACATTGTCAGCATACAGGAATATGGAATTAAATGTGCTTTATAATATTTATTTGAAAATGTTGGGAAATATTAAAGATGTTGTTTGGGTTTTTAGCATCACTTAAATCAATACTTAAATTTGCCTCTTGCTCAGAAAGGCAAAGTTAGACTTTCTTATGTTAGTCTACCTACACATTCTCTACACTATAATTTTGATGAATTGTAATACCATTTGGGAGTGGGTTACCTCTTCTTTAACAAGATATGATGTGTGAAGACTCCATTAGTTGGTCCAGTGGTTTTACACCTTGAATCCACATAACATGCAGAGCAGCAGTACTGCTTTTTATCTAAATTGTCAAGCAATAAGCATTTATATGTAAATAAAAAGAGTAATCATAAGAACCAGGTTTGTTCTTTAAAAGGACATTTGAGGTGCGTTGACACACATATTTTTGTGCATTTTGTATGGCTGTGAAGTCAGTAAGCTGTTTTTCAAAAGTTACTTCTTAATAATAACACTTAACTGATTAAAAACAAAACAAACCCCCAAACCATAAGTTAAACAGTTTCTGACATCAGCACTGGGTGGTAAACCAGGACTTGAAAATTAACAGTAAGGATGTGTAGACAGATTTTCAACTGTGATGAACTCTGAATTCAAACAATCTTTCCTGGAGCACAGCAATAAAAATATGTCTTCCTGAAAGACATTATGTATATGCCATTCATTTGTGAACTGCCTCATTTCTTTACCATAATTTACTATCTACATAGAAAATCAACATTAGTCTCAAAGAGGCTGTCCTAAGATGGGGTTATTGCCGGTTTGTCTTTTTGTAGTTCATATCTGAAATTAAATCATTGACTGTACTGTGCCATTGGTGACCTCGTCAAAGTATCATCATGGGATGTGTTAGACTTTGTAAAATCAGTGTGCACTTCTTAAGCACAGGGAGTTTGTTGGAGACTCTTTCATTTAGGATGTCTGCTTTATGTTTGTTGTGTCTATCTTTCAGAGGGGTGTTTTTTGGTGTAGTGAAATCCAAGTTGTGCTATGTCTGAAAATGGCAGCATTGTTTACTCATGTTAAAGGGGAAATGATTGACATTTGCTAAAGCTCAGTATTTCATATGGTTGGGGACTTTCAAAACTGTTGAAATAAAATAGAGGTTACAAGTGTCAATGAAAACAGAGATAAAACCTGAAAGGGGTTTCCAAATTAAGTAGAAGCATGGTCAAATTCTGTCCACAGAAAGACAGACTGAGAGAGTGAGAGAAAACTCTGTAATTTATTTTGGTGGCAATAGTATCTATGTATAAACCTCACAGCAGAATTTGTATCTAAGGGCCCTATCCTGTGCTTACTGAAGTAAAAAGAGAATATTTATAGTGAAGTAACATTTAGGAGCCCCAGTTATGGGCCAGCACCCCACTGTGCTAGGTGCTGTAAAAATAGAATGAAAAGACAGTCTCTACCCCAGAAGACCCATTGGATTGGGCCTTGCATTGGGCTGTAAATTGGTGAGGAACCTTGAAGTGGGTTTAAATGTGGGCTTGACTTCGCAGTCCTTCTGAACATAGAGCTTCTATTGACTTCACTAGGAGTTCTGAACAAATGGAGAATCAAGTGAAATTATTGGATCTAAGTGAAGATTAGTTCTGGGCTGGTAATTTAGAAAGCTATAGGTCCTGATTTTTTTGCTACAATCAGCTAGTAATTTATTGGTTGCTTTGCTATCGAAGTAAAAATGACAAAACTGAGACAAATTTACCATTAGCTCCTTGGAGAGGAAACTTGGGAATGTAGTTTATATAATGGCAATGCTAGCATTCTTCTTTATGCTTTCAATAAAGTTACATGAGATTAGATGCCCATATGGGTGGAGGTGGAGGAGACTGCAAAAAGCATTTTTCACAGAGTTTGAAGCACCGCACAGATAAATATAGTAGTGGCTTTCTGCTTTGTGTTTGATCTGCCCTTATAAAAAATACTGAAATTGCCAACCCTGAATGTAAACATAGTGCTGAAGGGGATTTTGATCAACATTTGTTTGGTGGCAGTCTGATTGGCAGGTGAAATGTGGTTTTATTCTAACATTTTTCTCTTACTGTATGCTATTCTATACATGTATAGTACATCATTTGGAAGTACTAAGGGTTGGAAAGTGAATGTAACATTCATTCTAACCATTTTAAAGAGTACACTTTGATATTTTAGCCTCTTAAAACACCTGCTGTCAGAACAGTACAATTGATTTCAATTAACTTTGAATTTCTTCAATAAGATGACTCTTATAATAACTCCAGTAATCCCATGATGCCTCATTAGAGTAGCTGGCTATGATGATTATCCCTGTGATTTAGCAATTTTTTTCTCTTATAATGCCTTTGTCTATTCAGAAAAAAGGATTTATAGCAACAATACCTTTTTTCACTTCTAGTCTTACACTAAAGGTACTTGCTACCTGTTACATGTTGTAAAATATCTAATTGTACTGCAGGAAGCAGATATTTGTTCTTAAATATCTGATGCTTTGATAGCAAACATATCAAAAAAACCTTTTATTGTATGTGTGGAATGTATTTTGTAAGTACCCCGTGTCACAGAGTTAAAAAGTGTTGTATATGTATGTACAGTTTAAATGCCATACTCCCCTCTTACTCGTTTCACAGAAGTTTCATTAGTGGGCCAGATCCTCAGCTCATCTAGATCAGTGTGGCTTGAATGGAGCTTTACCAGTTTATTCACAGTGAGGATCTGGCCTATTGACTCAATGGGAATTCTGCTTGTAATGAGACAGTAGAATACGGCTCAAGGGCCACATCTATACTTACCGACAGATTGACGCTCCAGAGGTCAATCTTCTGGCATTTGATTTAGTGGATCTAGTATAGACCTGTAAATCGAACGCTGAGGGCAAGTCCCACTGGCATCCAGTACTACTCCTTTTGTGAGGAGTAAGGGAAGCCAATGGGAGCAAACCGCTGTGTGAATGGCGCAGAAATGCAATTTAAGATACGTCAGCTCCAGCTACATAACTTACGTAGCTGGAGTTGCATAATTTAATTCGACTTCCCACTGTAGTGTAGACGACGCCTAGGTGTCTCTCTGTAGTATGAGACTGGAGAAAGGGTTTTGTAGGGTAATATGAAATCAGATTTCCCATGGGAAAGTGCATCATTCTAAAGACTTTTGCTCAAGTTGAGGAAACTATATCTCATCTCATTCTAGATTTATTTGTTTTTCAGTTGAAAACTACAAAGGCATATAAAGGCAAATTAATAGCTACTTTTGACTTTTTCCTCAATATTTTTCCTATTTATGGTAAAGATAAAATATATACTGATTATAAAATGATACAGTTTCCTCCAAAAAACCAAAATCTGAGGCATCAAAACAATTTCTAATCAATAGAGTTAAAGAGTAGAAGTTTGGAAATCAATAAGACAAGGCCATGGTAAGTGGTATATGTGTGACCAAGATGTCAAAAGGGGGCAATTTGTACATGTGTTGTCTACTGAGACTGGCAAAGTATAAAAAAAAGTGCTGCAAGTTAAGAACAAAGAAGAACAAAAAAGAATTGAATTAATTGAAATGCAAATTTGTCTTTCTGCCATCAAAGTAAAAACAGTTATTTTAGCCTGACAGAATCATATTTGGTCTGCCTTTTCACCTCCCCTTGTTAAATCACCCTATGTACATTTCCCTTACATATATCATATTTGAGGATTTCTCTTTTATTTAAGGTGGTACCACCTTATTGTTTGAAAATGCTCTTCTCAAGATAAAATGTACCTCCTTAAGTGCGCGCTCTCTCATTTTTTTTTTTGAATCAGCTACTTATTGTTATGTAGTAGCAATTTCCAGAGTGTCATATAAAATTGCTGATGCGGCTTAGTTCTAGCTACAACCTCCGACTGCCAATAGTAAGCATCTATTGAAATCTAATCGGTACTTTTTTTTTTTTTTTTTTGCTCAGCACAAGCAGCCTGTTTAATATAGAAAGAAAAAGGAAAAAATATGAAGCAGCTTTTTTTTAAAACCATGGAATAGTAAACGTGTGGCCCAAGTTTAGGATAGAAATGGTTGTATTTTGGTGCTGGAAAGCAAAACACCAAACTAGCCCTGAATGTGGCTGTAATCAGATCAACACAAGAAGTAACTCTAGTGTAGCATTTTGTCTAAGAACTCTCAAGAAATTATCTGCAGGGTTGATCTGTGTTTTGGGGAAAAGGTGTTCATTTTTAAAGTTGGGATGTAGTCCTAAGAGACAGTGTGTACAAGCTGTGGCAGGAAGAGTGCTTGCCTGAAAATCTGTCTGATTGCTTACTTGTAATCAACAAAAGCATGTCACTGTGCTTGAAACAGAAGTCAAATCTGTATAGTATATAGAAGAGTTTTCTTTCAGAACTATTTCTCTTTCTAATGTTGTCTTTTCTTTGTGAGGTAGATTATCTTGCATCTAGGGAGAAAAAGAGGAAGGGAAGAGACTTTTTGAGCTAACTCAGATATTAATAATAGATCTTAAAAAGATTATAGAAAGTTTATATATATCTATAATTTTGATTAATATGAGTCAAGTGAGAAAACTGAAACCTTTAACTTGCAACACAGATTAACCTGCATTATCTGTAATACTCCATTTTCTGAAGTTCTTTGCATCAGCTAGGATTGCCTAAAGATTTATTGGTGAATTGAAGCTTTTCTTAAATATGAAAAAGAAGAGAAAAGATTTCTGTCTCAGAAATGTATGGATTCAAGTGTGTGCGTGCGCACAAGGTCTTTTTGATATCATTCAGGCAGAAAGCCAATATGCGCATGTAAATGAGATTGAAAATGTAATTAAAAATATATACATACTGGTGGCAGTGATACAGAATTTAATATGAGATGCAGGTTACAAAGTGACAAGTAGCATTTCCTATAATCAGTGATACTAACTCTGCTCTATGATTTATGCATTTCATGTGTTATTAAATACACCACAGATAAGTGCTAGACTTTATTTCTTAAAATACATTTTTTCAGAACAGTGAAGTGAATGCAAAAAATGTTTTGCTGCCTCTTCACCCTCTCCTCCCCCATCACCACGACAACAAAAATTCCCACTATCAAGATGTTACTACAGAGAAGAGAAGAATTCTGTGGAAGGTCAGATAAAGGCCTCCCTGATAACATATCTTTGCCTGAAAGAAAATGTCACAAAATAGACTTATTGGTATCGTTAATGCATTAAGATCAAGGAATTCTGGAAATTGTTAACATATGTCTAGGAACCAACATATAGATGAAAAACTGGACAAATTGCCAGTGGAAAGGCATAAATAATCTTGGCCTCTTTTCAGTGTATGTAGCATAATATTGTTTTGCACATGAAAGATAAGTTAAGAGACCGATGCCTCCCAGATTCCAAACTTAACAACAAAGACCCAGTCTCTTTTTTTCCCCTAAAGTATTCTTATCCATTCTAAAAGTTAGGTCAGAGGGATGGGAAAGTAAAATGGCATTATAGAAATTGTCAATTATGCTTTCCAGCTAATGGAGAAGCTACTGTTCAAAGGTTTATTTCTCATTAAACAATAAAAGTGGAACCTAAATTATGTTTCTGTAAACATCCCTGCAGCCCAGAAATATATACAATCTAAGTCAGTGTCTTATTTACGTTATTTTGTTAACATTCTTTGCTGAGTAGGCTTGGATGGAGTACAATCTCTTCATATAGAGGATCTAATTATAAATACAAGGGACAGAACCAAATAAGCAGTCTTTAAAGGGAAAAGAGTCTGGCAGCTTTGTTTAAAGTGTCCTTTAATGAACTTCTTTAGCAGCTTGTATCTTAGCAACACATTTTATTACATACCAGTGTGGGAGAAGCAGTTTGCAGATGGAGTTGCACACAGTAATTTATTTCCCCCCTTTCTCCCCCTCCCCCCCCTCTGTGGTGACTCAACTGGAATATTCAGAGTAGCTTTCTAATACTGATGGCTCACTAAATTCCTGATTGGTTCATTTGAATCTGTTGCCTTAGTTGATGAAAAAGGCATTTTACTATGCTAAATACACAGTGACTTTGCTTGTTCTTAGAAATAGATGCAGATACCACTGTTTTGAAGAGGCACACAAGATTTAAAATAAATAAAAGTTTGCTTCTTGCAATTCACCTTCCCCCAATCCTCACACTTTCCTCTTGTTTAATAACTCATGTACAGGACACAGACCAGTTTCTAGGTTTGTTGATTATTTTCTCCAACTCCTAAATGGGTTGTTATAATTTATTCTTCATAGTGCTAAAACTTACAGGAACATTTAAAGTATTTTCTTCATAATCAGAACCATATCATTTTAAAATCTAAATACATCAAGAAATAACTGGCGTTCTAAAACCAATATAAAGCAGTCCTTTACTGACCACTTTTTGGATAATCTATCATTCTTGCTACTTTTCAGGTAAGTCCCTTCTGCTAATTATGGAGTAGATTTTACCTATTTGTATTCAATATTCAACTCTGTGAGTAGTAGCTGCACTGATTTCGGTGTGACTAATCAAATATTGAGGTACAACATGAGTAAGAGGGGAAGAAATTAGAGTTGCCAGGTGTCCGGTTTTGAACTGGACAGTCCAGTATTTGAGCTTTCTGTTCGTGAAACAAATTGAGAAAATATAAATGAGAAAATATAAATGTCCGGTATTTTCTAAATAAGATGTAATGTAGATTGTGATGCAATGTCAAGTGTGTCCGGTATTTTTGTTGAAACCATCTGGCAACCCTAGAAGAAATTTACTTGTAAGATTTGCTTCTGTTTTAAAGTGGATGGGGGAATGCATTTACTTTTTTAAAAAATTCTAACACTATTCAGTTAACTCAAAAACTGAAGTCAGATTTTCATCTCATCTGGACAGAAATTTAGAGCAGCTCAGTTGACTTTAGTGAAGAGTTTGGATTTGCAGTGGTATAACAGAAATCTGACTCTGGCCTTATTTGGATGGGGGAGGAAAATAACTATCAAATTAAGGCAGAACCCAGGGAACCCAGAGTGGCATTTTTGCAAGTAATACTGAGGATATTGGTCTTGGAGAAGTTTTTGTTAAATGTAATTTTTAACAAACAAGTCAAGCTAATATTCAAAACCCATTTCATGAAGTCCATTGCTGGTCATAAGAGGATAATAAATTGTTTATGAAAGCCATGGAATTGTTTTTTCTTCTTTCCTTAATATTTGTTTAATTGTAACTGTATTCCTAATCACTTGCAAATCCTTACATTCCTTGAATCCAAAATTTAAATACAGAACTTTCTTTTCAGATTAAATGATGCATGCCTTTGACTCCAGTTTTTTTGTCTTTGATGGGTCAGGTGGTAGTTTGTCTCTTGTCACCATATCCCAGCCAAGTCAGTAGCATAAAAGTAATCCATTCTACATGAAAAATAGAAAGTGTACAATACAATGGATGAACAAGACTGAGATTTACTCCTCTTTTAAAATGCTGTGTTATTAGACCCTAGACAGTGGGGTATCCTCTGAAACCCAAAGTGATTAAGTTGCCATGTGATTAACGTATTCTTTTCTTTTTTGCGATTCAGTCCACTGTTTAACAATTGAGATTAGATTGAAAAAACTCTAAGCTATGTAATGCATCAGGATCTTGCACAACTGCCAGGATTAATAATACATCATGAACTGTTGAACAAGTAAAAACATGAAATTCACAATATTGTTATACAAAAGGGGTTATGTTCTTACTGGCAACTGTATTCACCTTAATAGAAGGGGCCACCATTTTCTAGTACATTTCATGTCCCACCATGAAGGATAATGTTTACAGAAAATATAAAACACTTGAAGCCCTTGTCTCACTGTCTCATTGTTTTTTCTGTTTCAGTGTCTCGACTATTTAGGCAATGTATAAAAGCAGGAGAATTAATATCTGTAAAGAAATCCCTTCTATGGATACCGTAGTAGTGAAGAAAACAATGAAGCATTTAATTGTTTCTCCAAGATTCAGTACCTGAAAGAAACAATTAGAAACCAGTCTATCTGATTTACCAAAACAAAACAACCATCTTGAATTTTTCTTCTCATTTCAATAAGAAAAGAACATTTTCTTATTTCTAGAAGCACGAGCACATCCAGAAACTTCTTTAAGTTACTGAGCAATAGCATTATAGCTCATCATAGAAGTACTTTTACTGGGGGAAACTTAAAGGAACTTCCATCCCCAGATGAAGCAAAAGACTCATTTATAAACAATGAATGCAGGAACAATAGAAAGCTGAGTGCATTCTGCATGAATAATATAACTGAGGGTTGTGAAAAGCCTGTGATTTTAGTATGCCAAACCCTGTGTAGGAGTGCAGTGTTCAGCTGATTTTTTTTTTTTTTTTTTGGCACTCAGGGTTCATCCTGTCTCTCCCTCATGCGTATGCGCAAACATACACACTCAGAGAATTAGCTATGATGAATAAAAGTGTGAAGTCATCAAACTACTGTGCAGGGGTATTGAGCGTAGAACTAAGATTTGCAAAAATGAGAGAATTCAGGGCTGAGGCTGAAAATGTGGGCCAATAATACAGCTTTAATGCTCATCTTCTGTGTGTGGAGGAAAAACGTAAGACATGATTTAAGATTAGAGTTTGAATTTCATCCCATATTTTCAGTTTAGATAGTGTTCCTATTAGAGCCCATGTGTATACTCTGATTTAAACTCTCAAAGCCAAGGAAAGTCAGACTAAGTCCTTGGCATCTCTAAAACTCCAGTCACTTTTATGTATGCATTCAAATATGCATGTAGACATCTGATTTTAGGTGTCCATGTTTGAAAATTTTGGCCATAGTTTTTTATCGTTACATTTCCTTAATTATTATTTTTAATGTAGTCCTCAGGAAAGGATTGAAGCTCTTTAAGGTAGCGACCATCTTTTTATTCTGTGTTTGTATAGCACCTAGCACAGTGGAGGTCCATGACTGGGGCTCCCAGGTGCCAGAGCATATATAATAATTAATATATTAATCAATTGAATGTTGCAGTGGCTAAAGTTCATACATAGACAAGTTTACAGCATGAGCGCTGATAGAGCAAAGCTTGCCTAAAACTTGTCTTGGAGTCTGAAAATACTCACTTTTTTACCTAATATAGACAGTGTGATAATTAACCTGTTATGGGAAAACCACAGGCCAGGCCACTGCTTCCTGCAGCTCCCCCTGGCTAGAATAGTGAACCGTGGTCAACGGGAGCTACAAGCAGCTATATCTGTGGATATGCAGGTCAATGAGGCATCTGGTGGTCCGCCAGGGACTAACCTTGGCAAAATGCACCCAGCCAGCGGGTGGTTTATTGTCTACCCCTCATCTAGACCATAGGTATAATAATTCTGCCTGATTATACTTAAAATCTCATTGACAGATTAACTCCATAGCAATAATAAGTATGGGCAGCTCCTGAGGCATTTTTCAGTCTTTCAATTAGGTTTAATCTAGTCCTCACAAAAGTCTCTTGCCACTATGTCAGTGTGACTTTGCTTGAGTAAGAACCTCAGAATTTGGTGTATACTTTGGGGTAGGACTGTTAAGTGATTAAAATATATTAATTGAGTGATTAATCACCCTGTAAAATAATAATATAATACCATTTATTTAAATATTTTGGATATTTTCCACATTTTCAAAAATATTTATTTTAATTACTACACACTTGCAAAGTACACAGAGCTCATTTTATTTTTGATTACAAATGTCTACACGGGAAAAAAAATAAAAAAAATAGTATTTTTTGAATCCACCTTATGCAAGTACCATAGGGTAGTCTCTTTACCATGAATGTTGAACTTACAAATGTAGAATTATGTACAAAACATAATTGCATCATAAATAAACCAACACAGTCACTAAAGTTTTAGAAGTCCACTCAGTCCTATTTCTTGTTCAGCCAATCACTCAAACAAGGGCATTTACATTTGCAGGAGATAATGCTGCCTGCTTCTTATTCACAATCTCACCTGAAAATGAGAAGAGGCATTCACTTGGCACTGTTGTAGCTGGCATCACAAGATATTTACATGCCAGATTCACTAAAGATTCCTATGTCCCTTCACGCTGCAACCACCATTTCAGAGGACATACATTCATGCTGATTAACACGTTCTTCTTGATAATAATCCAAAGATGTGTGGACCAACACATGTTCATTTTCATCACCTGTGTCAGATGCTACCAGCAGAAGATTGATTTTTTTTAAGTGGCTTAGGTTCTGTAGTTTGTGCATCAGAGTACTGTTCTTTTAAGACTTCTGAAAGCATGCCTCGCACCTTGTCCCTTTCCAGTTTTGGAAGGCACTTCTGATTCTTAAATCTGGTTTGAGTGCTGTAGCTATCTATAGAAATGTCACATTGGTACCTTCTTTGGTTTTTGTCAAACTTATAGCGAAAATGTTCTTAAAAGGTACAGCATGTTTTTGGTCATCATCTAAGACTGCTATAACATGAAATGTATGGCAGAATGTGGGTAAAACAGAGGAAGAGACATACAATTCTCTCCCAAGAAAGTTCAGTCACAAATTTTATTAAAGCCTTATTTTTTGTAAGCATCATCAGCATGGAAGCATATCCACTGAAATGGTGGCCAAAGCATGAAGGGGCATACAAATGTGCATATCTGGCACATAAATGCCTTACAATGCTGTTGACAAAAGTCCCATGCAAATGCCTGTTCTCTTTATATAAGGTAAGCAGCATACCCTTTCTATTCTGTGTTGCACTAAAGTCAATATAAATGAAAGTATAGAAAAATATCCAAAATATTTAATAAATTGTAATTGGTATTCTGTTTAATAAAGCAATTAAAACTGTGATCAATCGTGATTAATTTTTGACTCAAATGTGTAAGTTAACTGTGATTAATTGGCAGCCCTACTCTGGGGTCATTTTGTAAATAGGTTTTTAAAAGGGATCAGTAGTGTTTTTTTTTTTTTTTAAAAGACCCAATAATACATGATTGAAATATTACCTTGCACATATTTACTTGAGCATTCACCATGGCTCTGAAAGGGTTGTTACAGATTATGTATTCATTGCAGAGATTATCAGTCATTACATTCTTGTAAATACATAATTATAAAGTTTTTAAAACGCATAGTACTCACCAGATTCGGTAAATATGTGACCTCAGATTTATTCAGATGCAAATTCTTGACATGATAGACCTCTGAGTCATTACGATGCATTGGGTCATGGCCCACAAAGGGAATTTTTCCTTCCTAGGTCAATGATCCATTAGATAGTAACAGCTCCTTCAGAATCATTACAATATTATTAGTCTGGATGGCCATGAAAGCAGCACTAAGTTTGAATCCATGAACATCCTCTGGATATTTTGTCTTGATGTGCAATAAGATGCTCAAGTAACTTGTTTGGTTTTATATTCTCCCCCCCCTTCCCCCTCCGACGCACACACACTTTTAAAGTGAATAGTCAACATTCTAGATCAGGGCTACTCAACACGCGTCCCATGGGCTGCATGCGTCCCGTGGCCCATTTGTTTGCAGCCCGCAGTGCAGTTTGGGTTTATGCAGGGCTCAACTTGTGGCCAGCAGGTGGGATCCTTTGAATATGGCTTTCACTGGGAACACGCTGCACAACGGTGAGTCAGTATAATGGTCTTCTGTTGATATGTGTTTTAGTAGTTAAATTCCTGAACTGTCATTGCTCATTAAAAGTGCTGTCAGATGGATGGAAATCGGATAAATATTGCATTTTATTAATATCAGCAGAACTGACTTATATGGGGCCTACGTGTTGTGTAGTCTTGCCTTAATCTTTGTATTCATGCCCATCAGTGTGAAAGAAGTATATGCAACCATACTTAAGTTGCGGCCCTCGGCATGTGCTGCGAGTGTCATTGTGGCCCCCGGGGTTTCCAAAGTTAAGTAGCTATGTTCTCAATTAATGACTTGCAAAAAAAAATTTAACATGGTGGCTTTGAGCAAGAGGAGTACAAAACTGTTTAAATTCTATGGGCCATATTCTGAGAGACATGAAGGATTTGGCATAGACACTTCCTCATGTGTTTCAAGAAAAGCATAATAGTTCATCCATACCCTAACTAGTAATGGCTTCTTGCACAGTACTTTATCCCCACTTGAGTGCCACCCAGGTTACTCCTCTTGGATTAGAAGCATAAATGTTCTGTATTGATGGCTGTGTACAGGGCTCTTGCTAGATCAAGACAGTATATGCATATCGTAGAATGCTAAAACTGGAAGGGATCTCAAGAGGTCATCAAGTCCAGTCTTCGTCATTCATGGCAGGACCAAGCTCCATTTAGATCATCCCTGATAGATGTCTATCCAACCTGCTCTTAAATATCTCCAGTGCTGGAGATTCCACAACCTCCCTAGGCAACTTATTTCAGTGCTTAACCACCCTGACAGTTTGGAAGTTTTTCCTAATGTCCAACCTAAATATCCCTTGCTGCAATTTAAGCCCATTGCTTCTTGTCCCATCCTCAGAGGTCAAGGAGAACAATTTTTATCCCTCCTCCTTGTCACATCCTTTAGTACTTGAAAACTGCTATCATGTCCCCTCTCAGTCTTCTCCTTTCCAAACTAACCAAAACCAGTTCTTTCAGTCTTCTCTCATAATCATTTTTGTTACTCTTCTTTGGTCCCTCTCCAGTTTCTCCGCATCTTTCTTGAAATGTGTTTGCCCAGAATTGGACACAATACTCCAATTGAGGCCTAGTCAGTGCAGAGTAGAGTAGATGAATTGCTTCTTGTGTCTTGATCACAACACTCCTGTTAATGCATCCCGGAATCATGTTTGCTTTTTTTTGCAACAGTGTCACACTGTTGACTCGTATTTCATTTGTGGTCCACTATGACCCCTAGATTCCTTTCTGCAGTACTCCTTCCTAGACTGTCACTTGTGTGAAACTGATTGTTCCTTCCTAAGTGGAGTATTTTACATTTGTTCTTATTAAACTTCATCCTATATACCTCAGACCATTTTTCCAGTTTGTCCAGATCATTTTGAATTATGACTCTATCCTCCAAGGCACTTGCAACCCCTCCCAGCTTGGTATCATCTGCAAACTTAATAAGCATACTCTCTAATCCAACATCTAAATCATTGATGAAGATATTGAACAGAAGTGGTCCCAAAACTGACCCCTGCGGAACCCTACTTTTATGCCCTTCCAGCATGACTGTGAGTAATTCATAACTACTCTCTGAAAATTGTTATCTAGCCAGTTATGCACACACACACCCTTATAGTAGCCCCATCTAGGTTGTGTTTCTCTAGTTATTGATAAGACGGTCATGTGAACCGTATCAAATGCTTTACTAAAATCTAGGTATACCACGTCTACCACTTCCCTCTTATCCACAAGATTTTTATCCTATCAAAGAAAGCTATCAGATTGGTTTGACATGATTTGTTCTTTATAAAGTCATGCTAGTTGTTACCTATCACCTTATTATCTTGGTGTTTGCAGTTGAATTCCTTAATTATTTGCTCCATTGACTTTCCTGGCACAGAAGTTAAGCTGACTGGTCTGTAGTTTCCTGGGTTGTTCCTATTTCCCTTTTTTTATGATGCAAACTACAAACCAGATAGTAATATACTGTGACCTGTTCTCCCAGCTCCCGGAGCAGCATAGAATTCCCTGTACATTTCATCTCAGCATTGGAGTCAGGCACTTGGCATGCAGTGCTTGGAGGAGCATCCTTGAATCACATACACATTGAATCTGATCTCAAACATGTCTCTAGACTGGTTGGATTAAAGTCACTGTTGGGACAGCAAAGATGTCACAGGATCTAGGCTGTCCATTCTGGGAGTTCTAAAATCCACTGTGCTCAGTGAAAAAATTCCCATTGATTTCATATTGGTCACAGTAGCCCTGTTCAGCATTGGAGGAATAACCATGGCTGGAATCAGGAATTGTATACCTGCCCTCCAGTAGTTGTGTACATTTTCAGAGCAAACTGCCCAAAATACTGTTGCAAACTTATGCCTGGATTTGTATGGAGAGTTCAGCAGTGTATTCAGCAGCAGGTCTTCTGATGCATGTAAACCAGAATTTGTCTTTGTGTACAGAAAAGGCCATATTATACACTGCTACATGGATGTAAATCTGGAGTATGGAAAAATTTAAGTGACCAGTGAAGATTCACACAAGTTGGCTACTTAACGGAAGCGATGAACTAATAAAGATGAAGCTGAATTCCATTTACCTCAATGGAGTTTTTCCAGATTTGTATAGAAGAAAATCTTGCTAAAGAGAGCCAGTGGGGAGGAGTGTAGTTTTAAGGTGATTGCAGCTACTAGCGTGATTACTATCAAAACCACAGGCTTTTTTATTTCTTAAAGGGTAACATTCTTCATCTTATTTTAATTAGGGCTTATGAAGGTAAGTATGATTGATTTTTCTTTAGTGGAGTGTCATTACTGACTTTTCTGTATTCAAGGGTCCATATTGAAACATGAAGTTAACCCTCTAGTTGTAGTAACAATGTCTCTGCACAACAGAGTAGTTTTAAACCAAGTCATTTAATACAAAGTCAGTTTTAACCCAAGTATGCATGAGCCAGTTTTTTAATCTCACCTGTACTAAAATGAGATATGGAGCCTTTTTAGAGCAGTGCATTAAAAAGACCCTCTCTTTCTTTTAGTTGTAGAGAAGCATATAGCAAAGATATATGGTCCTGGAGCTTCTATTGGATTTATAAGTAAATAAATCATGATTGTTACTCTGCTGTCAGATCCAAAGGATGTTCACTGGTGATCCCATCCCTTGCCATGGCTAAAGCTACACAGCAATATCTTCTATGGATTTTAGGAGCTTACAATCTTGTTACTTCAGGTTTCATCTTGTTACTTCAGGTTTCCTCACAGTACAATAGATATCTTTGAAAATAGCACCTTTAGCAGGCCCGCACGCTCCAACTCTGGTTGCTGATGCCTCTCCTCTGGAAAGGGAATTTCCACAATAGAAAACAGAACACCAGGCCCAGGCTAAAATCTTTTCTTAGTAATGTCTAGAGGGCCAGTGGGAAGCATGGTGTATCCCATGGTTCTCCTGTCACTTAGTACACCACTGTAACTTTCTAGCTCAGAGGTGTGGGGGAAAAACCCTCCACCCAACTGCATCAAGATAAAGCACTGTAAAGTGCCAGTGTGAACGAGGCTACAGCATTGGCAGCCATGCCCCCAGAGCTGTTAGCTACTCTCCTCGCGGTGGTGATTTACAAAGAACTCTCCCAGTGCTGGTGCTGTGGCCACACTTTCAGTTTAAAGCACTGCCGTGGCTATGGTATAAACTTTTAAAGTTAGGGTGCATCTACACTGCACCATTATTCCGGAATAACGGCTGTTCTTCTAGCATCCACATAGCAATTGCATTATTTCAAAAGAATATCAAAATAACCAAGGGCTTTTTCCAATGTTGGTAAACCTCATTCTACGAGGAATAAGGCCTCTTCTGAAAAAGCTTTTTCAGAAGAGGGTGTGTGTGGACACTCTACTGCTGCTATGTCGAAATAGCTCCTCATGAGGGCCATTCTAAAGTTATTCCTTCCCAGTGCCTCCTGGAGCTCTAAATCTAGATAGAGTGTCCACATTAGGGGAGCCAGCCTCGGACTAATTTTGAGGCTTCTCTGTAGTGTGGACACTCTTTTGAAATAAGCTATTCCGGAAGATATCTTCTAGAATAGCTTTTTCCGAAATAAGCTTGCAGTGTAGACATACTCTTAGACAGAGCTTCAGTCTGTCCCTTTCCTTGCTGTTGCTGCAACTTTGTCTTGGAGGCTAGGGATATGTAAAGCAGGCTCTGTCCCTAAGGCAGAGCAAAAATGTAACAACTAAACTGGCAGGCTGCTAAAGTTTGTTAATTGTCCCCATGCTTAGTTAAGGCTCCTTTACCTTGCCAGAGTGGTGTAAAGGAACCTTATTGTAAATGACAATAACTGAATCCTCAGCCAGGAAGATCTCTGTGCTTTCTGGCTTTTTTTCCCTATGACGGAGAAGCATAATGGGGTTACGGTAGATTACAGCTCAGCCTCTATTTTACTTACCCATTTTTAAAAAATGCCAAACAATGATTAGCAAAACTATGACTTTCTCGTGTGAAAGTAGAAGCAATTTAAAGCAGCATTCTACTTTACAGAACATCAAACATGAAAATAAAAGCAATGTAATTTAAATGAAAATCCAGAATTATAACTGGAATGCAAAGTCTTGGATACCACTAACAAGTATTTGTAACTTAACTTTCACATGTTTAGGAAATGCTGAACAGCTATTAATTTTTTTTCTTTATGGTAGATTAAGTAAATTACCAAAATAAATGAAACTGGTGTGATTATGTATTATTTTAATAAATAAAATTTGCAGAATTTTGGATTTTATAGCTCAGAATTCGTCCAGGAATAACATGGGAAGGGGGCAATCCAGTCTCAGAGGGTCCCCTCTAAGCACAAATCGGAAGGGGGGAGAATGTGGAAGGGCAGTTACTGCTGTGTTTTTAATAGTATGTTAAGGACAAGGGGTGTCATTCAACTCTGTGCAGAAATGCAGCACAAGACCTATGGCCTACTTAAATCCTAATGCTAAGATGTGTATAGGACGTAAGTGATGCACAGGCCTTGTACTGACTGACTTTCTAGGAGAACTTAACTTGTTGTTTTAAAGGAAGTCCGCTGGCTCTGGGTAATGAACACTTTAAAATCAGTTGTTAGAGCTTAAATCTCCTCTCCATTGCATTCCAGAATGCAGGGCTCCATCCTGCAGCCATTACTTGTTACCAAAGACTGCAGTATTGGTTTCTATGAAGTTCACTAGTTTGCCAAGTTAAAGGGACATTTCTCTGAGACTCATGCTTAGGTTTACTGTAAAAATGCAACAGCTTTTCATTTTTCAAATAGAAAAAAAAATTCCTTTTGGATACACAAAGCTTTCAGCATTCTCCTGGTGATGCATGAGAAGGAGAAGATGAATCTGGCTTTGTAAACAAAGCAAAACTCATGGGAAATAAACTAGCTCACAGAGTCATAATCATAGAGATTAAGGCCAGGAGAGACTACTTGGTTATCTAGTCTGAACTCTTGCATATCACATAGCTGTTTAAACTTCTTCTAGGTTTAATAATCTTGTTAGTAACACTGAACAACTTGTGGTGGCAATCTGGTAATGCCCCTTTAAAAAGTACTGCCAAAATGGTAAGACTTCCTAATTAATCGTATCAGGACACATTCAGGGGAGGATAATATAGCCTTTGGTATTTGCTTTCATAAGAGCAGCTACTGCATCAAGGTCTCTTGCTGACCTACCTTGAAAGAGCTCCATAATGCAAGTTTCTACTTTGTTACTACAGCAGGCACTCAACACAATAATTGATAAAGTTATAAAAATCTGGCTAAAGATATGAATTCATTATTCTTTTCTTAAAACCAGTCTTTTACAAGGGTTTAACTTTTCTTTAAAAAAAAATCAAACTAGTCTCCATTAGGAATGTAAAGGGGTAAGGAGTTAACTGGCAGCCCAGTGGGGTGCTGCTACAGCCTCTGGCTGGGCCCACTGTGCCATGGGCGGAGAGCACCCCAGCCTGATTGGGCCTACTGCGCCCCTTCATTATGCTGAGGCAGGGGGCTGCTCCAGCCCAGCTGTGCTGGAGTAGCCCCCTTCCTTCTTCCTTCCCTCCTCCCCCGCCATAGAATCCCAGTTAATGTTTAACCAATTAACTTTTAAACAGGATTTTACATCTCCAGTTTCCTTTTAAACACATGCATACATTCACAGTTGAAAATTGATAGTACATTCATGTTGGTTGGTTTATATGGATACACTTAGAATGTGTGGCAAAATCCAGAGGGGTAAAATTTAAAACAAAAAAAGAGTTACTTTAAAAATCACATTTTGTTGGCCTGTCTTAGACTGACCTTCTAGAGAAGTTAATGGGAATGCAGGCTGGGCCCCCGTATTAGCAACCAAGAAGCTGAAGCCTTCTTTTTTCAGTACAGCTTTCAATGTAGGTCAGATTGTAGACCTCACTAATTTGACAGATATCCCTTTAATTTCTAGCAATGTAGAGTACACAGTGATTAGTCAAATATAACTTTTGGAGAACAATGTGTTTTGCTTGGTAGGAGGAAGAAAATTCCTTTTGAGTGCATGTATAATTCTACAGTACTGGTCCAAAAAGACTAGTTGTTCTGTTGTAGGCTGCTACAACAAAACATTTCTATAGAATCTCTCTCTCTGCATTTTAGACTGTCAGTGCTCTCTCTCTCTCTCTCTCTCTGCATTTTAGACTGCCAGTGCTCAGTACATTCCAGGAGTGGACTGTATATAGAACATTTTGCTAGACTGAAAGATCACTTGCTAGGTTCTGTTCATGTTCTTACACAAAGCTCAGCACTGTGATAAGTGCCTAGATTAGTACGTTCTGCAAAGTTCCCAAAGCACAGGATGCTGCTTAGTTTACAGGACAGTTGGAGTTTGTTTTCTTGCCTCTGGTTAATGTTTCTTCCATTTTATTTATCAACTTAATTTCAGTCAATGGAATAGTTCTGATACCAAGGCTAGTATTTCACTCAGGCATGTGAGGGATAGAAGTAGGGTTACAAGTGCATACAGGGACAGTGGCAACCCATTAAACTCTAACATTGGTATTTCTTTTCTGCTGCCAGGAAGCACCAGAAGATGGCATGGTTTGTACAGATGCAAGGTTGATAGAGAGCAAGCTCGTGGAGATGCTATTATTAATCCAGGGTAGTGCATTTAAGCACATTTCCATAAAGAGAAAAAAAGGACAAGCAATACTTTAAGTCTTATCTCTTCTTTCTACCATCGAGGGACAGTAATGGAGTCATTCCTATCCTTTCCCTCAATTTGGATAGCACAGAAAGAGAAAATCCGATGTAATCAGGACACAACATGAATGTAAAGGTCAGGCTGACAAAAAGGGTACTGATGGTAATGTGAAGAGACTGTACCTTCTCTCAAGAATTTTGACATGAAACTTCTCTCTCTTTGGAAATGGTGTCAGTTCAACTCTTACAGGTATAGAGTTATTCCCATCTCCTCTTGCATCCCACCCCCTTCACTTTCAGCAAAAATAATTGTGCAAAATGTTTTCCGCTAAAATACCATTTGACCCTCCCTTTGGGTCTGAGTCTGTTAATGTCACTGAGGCTAGGGATTGATTTTTATTTTTAATTTTAAAGAGTTTTTTAAAAAGACATGCTCATTAGACTGGTTTCAGATTTCGAGGTCTGTACAGGTCTCTAAGGATGGGGAGTAAGATTCCTACACTCAACATGTCTGCATAGTTTCTCTGCATGTACACTGCTGACACGATGGCCCACCTTATTGTTCCCTTGTCTGTACATAGGTGGGTGAGGAATGGGTAGAACTGTGTCTCTGCTAGTTAGTGCAGCTCAGCCAGTGTATTTGTGCTGTTGAGGAGTAGTAATCTGTTACCTACTGTTATGCATCAATAAGATACTACTTTTCCTTCATGAGAGAAAGAGGAGGAGGGAAGGGATTTTGCCTCTCTGTGATATAAAGAGACAATCAGGTCTTAAAAGTTTATAGCAATTTTCTGTGACTTGTTTTAACTCCTCTTCAATGAACCGAAATAGCAAATGACTTCTGGAATAGTATCAATATATTTTTTGTTCTTCTTTAAAGAAAGATAACTTAAAGACAACTTAAAGACAACTCGAACTAAGGACTTAGTTCGAGTTAACGTTTGACTGCCGCGTGTAGCCGCGGGCAGTTAGTTCGGACTAAGGGGATTTAAAAATGACCCTCGGACGGGAAGATGCAAATAAAGCCCGGGATATTTAAATCCCAGGCTTCATTTGCAACTTAGAATGCCTACATTAGCCTCCCTAGTTCGAACTAGGGGGCTAGTGTAGACATACCCATAGGGACACGTAATTTTGTTTGAATTCTTGACTGCAGAGCTGGTTACTTAAGAAGTTGGATAATCATTCCAAACTTAATTGGACTCAGTAATCTGACTGAAATCTTATACTCATGTGGCTTCTGGCAGTTCTGGTTGTTGGCAGGTCAGAAGTATCACAAAAATAGCCTTTTCCCAGCCATCTTTCCTTCCAGGCTAGTCTAAAATTAGGAAATGCAGAGATGTGAGAAAACAAAATCACTCTTTCAAACCATTTAGTTAAAGGTGTTTTTTATGGCTTACTTAGACTAACTAATAGTTATGAATAAAGTGTGATGGCTCATGTTTGCAATTGGATATCTTTGCAGCCATTAGTGAACTACTTGACAACTTTGATGCTGCCAAGTGTAAAAAGGAAGCATGGCTGAACAAATTATATTTGTGTAAATTGAAGCTAAAATAATAAATGGGGGGGAAGGGCACCGTATGAAACTTAAAGCTAAAGTTACGTTATTACAGTCACAAACTGATGAGAAATAAGAAGTAAAGGTTTGAAAAGCAATGGTAACTCAGCTCCATTGCTCCTCCATTATGCTTTATGGTATATATTTTACAACGTAAATACAGTAGAATATTGAAGTGCAATTCTGAGAAGTGACAGTGTGTAAAACTAGCATTTTTTTACTTGACAGAGCTGCTCTTTTGCTGTGTGAGCTTTAATGATGCAGAGTTGGCTTTTCAAAAGCACTCAGCGCTGGCCTGTCCCTGCTCTCATTGAAGTCAATGGGATTTTTACCATTCACTGCAACTGAAGTAGTCTGAGGCCTACATGAGCGCTCTTGGAAAAACCTGTCCATAGCCACTATTTTCTTTATGTAAGTTGTCCCACAAGAAGACTGATAGCAGAAGCAACTCCTGTCCCTACTCTGGGGTCTCTACTGAGGCTGTGTCTAGACTACATGGCTCCATCGAAGGAGCCATGTAGATTAGGGTTGTAGGCATAGGGAAATGAAGCAGCGATTTAAATAATCGCCGCTTCATTTAAATTTAAATGGCTGCCGCGCTGAGCCGACAAACAGCTGATCAGCTGTTTGTCGGCTCAGCACGCTAGTCTGGGCGCTCGATCGACATCAAAGCCCTTTGTCAACTGCCCCCTTATTCCTCGTGGGATGAGGTTTACCGGGGCGGTCGACAAAGGGCTTTGATGTCGACATGAGCGCCCATCAGCGTTGCTGAGCCGACAAACAGCTGATCAGCTGTTTGTCGGCTCAGCACGGCAGCCATTTAAATTTAAATGAAGCGGCGATTATTTAAATCGCCGCTTCATTTCCCTTTGCCCAGTAAACAAATCTACATGGCTCCGTCGACGGAGCCATGTAGTGTAGACATACCCTCAGTGAAGTTCTTCTCTCCAGTGGCAGCCATATACAAGGAGTTCCTGGGACTGTCCCTGATGAGCCTAACAATGTACCATGGGACAGATGTTCATTAAGTTCTACTGACCTGGCAGCAAATACCAGAGGAAGCATGGGCAGAGTGGATTTTTTTCTATTACTTGTAACTTTGTATTTTTCTTTTTTCTCTGCTAGATTTAGTCAATGAACTAGTCACCAGTGAAAACTATGGGCCTGCTCCAAAACTGTCTGATGTCAATGGAGCCTCAAGGCGTTTCCATTGACATCACTGGGATTTAGCTTCGTCTTTATGTCCATGGCAATCCAGAATATGTTTCTTTTAACAATGGGGAAAGTGTGTGAATTTTAACTTTTCCAGAATTCCAAAACCATCTGAAGAGGTTTCGTTCACCTTTAAAAAAACAAACCAGAAAACAAAACCCTTTCAACCAAAGAACAATGTTGAAGATTCCTGACAAAGGGTGAAATCCTGACATCCTTGAAGTCAGTGGGAGTTTTGTCACTGGTTTGATTGGAGTCAGGATTCCATCCCAAGATGTGAAGGTTTAGATGCAAAGTTATACACAGGTGTGAATGAGGTTGTAACAGTTTTTTATGGCATTTTTTAATTAAAAACACAGAGTAGTCACAATAAATTAAGTAAAAGCCATAGTTTCAGTATCTTTGATTTTAAAAAAAACAAACACTCTGACAAATGAAATTTGTCTATACAGTAATAAAATAATAGGCTATCATCTTTCTCCTCGGCTGCTACTGCCTCCTCACCCCACTCAGGGGGCACCACCCACCCACAGCAGCTTCCTCTACTTCGGCACTGGAATTCCATTCCTAGTCCAGTGAGGAGGTCCCAGGTGAGAGGTCTGGAGATTGTCTCCACTGCAGCACATTAGTGGGGCAACTCACCTAGTGCCTTCCTGCACTAGGCAGTCAGGGACAAAGAGAAATTGTGGTATCTGTGACATTTTCACTGCGGTGACAAACATGTAGCCCTAATTATAATATAAGTTGTTTGATAGCTTTAATTTCAGAAAGTGCTACAAGATGCTTCCTGCAATACCTGGCCTTTTTCATTTTTAACACACACTTTGGAAATATCACCAGCTTAAATCGGATGTATCATGGACATACCCAACATTTAGAAAGTTGTATTTTCATAGTAATTTAAGGAAATGGAAATTGACAAGAACCAATAGTCCTGCAGCATTATACAAATCCTTTTATTTACAGTGTTAAAATGCTCCCATTGCAAATTAACTTTCTTTGCTCAGTATTTAATAACCATTACATCTACCTTCAAATGGGAGTTTCAAGGACTTTGAAAAATCAGCTGAGAGGTCATCTAGGTTATTTCAATTTCTCTAAGTACTTGTGTGGCCTTTGCTGCTATTTTGCTTAATAAATCCCAACAGAAATATCTGCATCCCTTAGAGGAATGATCTAGACATTGTTATACTTCCTTTAATAGTGGAAGAAAAGTTCCCAATACAGAAAAGGACTGAGTGTTCTCAATTCCTGATGATTTCAGTGAGAGTTAATGGCATTCAGCACTTCATTTGGGAGTAGGCCCATGTTGGCACACTTAAAATCATAGATATGTAGGGCTGGAAGTGACCTTGAGAAGTGACCAAGTCTAGCCCCCACACTGTGATAGAACCAAATAAACTTAGATAATCTCTGACAGGTGTTACTCCAACCTGTTTTTAAAAGCCTTCAGTAAAGGGGATCCCACAGCCTGCCTTGGAAACCTATTCCAGAGTTTAACTACCCTTTTAGTTAGAAAGTATTTCCTAATATCTAACCTAAATCTTCCTTGCCTGAGATTATGTCCATTACTTCTTGTCCTACATTCAGTGGACCTGGAGAACAGTTGATCACTATCTTCTTTATAACAACCCTTAACACACTCCAAGTCTCCATCCTTTCCCAGAACTAAACATACCAATTTTTTAAAACTTTCCTCATAGGTCTGGGTTTTTTAAACATTTTATCATTTCTGTTGCTCCCTCAGGGATGCTCTCCAATTTGTCCACATTGTTTCCAAATGTCGTACTTCAGCTAAGGACTCACAAGTGCCGAAAAGAGTGGAACAATTATCTCCCACATCTTCTATACAACACCATTCTGGTATTAGTCTTTTTTTTTTGAAACTGCATCATGTTGACTCCTGTTCAATTTGGGATCCAGTATAACCCTCAGATCCTTTTCATCAGTACTGCCACCTACCCAGTTATTCCCATTTTGTAGTTATGTATTTGATCTTTCCTAAGTCCAGTGTTTTGCACTTGTCTCTATTGAATTTCATCTTGTTGATTTCATACCAACTCTCCAAATTGTCAAGATCATTTGAATTCTAATCCTGTCCTCCTGAAGTGCTTGCAGTCCTTCCCATCTTGGTCATTCACAAATGTTGTAAGTATTCTCTCATCTCCGTTATCCAAGTCAACAGTGAAAATATTGAATAGTACTGAACCCAAGGCTGACCCCTGTGGAATCATACTAGCTCTGTCATCCCAGTTTGACAGCAAACCATTTTTAACTGCTCTTTGTGTATGATCTTATGCACTCATCTTATAGAAATTTCACCTGAACACATTTTGCTTATGAGAATGTCATGTGGGACTGTGTCAAAATCCTTACTAAAATCTAGATATATCACATCTACTGCTTTGCCCATCCACTAGGCCAATAACCCTATCAAAAAGGAAGTTAGGTTGGTTTGGAATGATTTGTTCTTGACAAATCTGGGCTGGCTATTCTTTAAAACCCTGTAACCTTTATGTGCTTACAAATTGATTGTTTAATAACTTTCCCAGTATCTTTCCAGATATCAAATGTGGGATGCCCGTTCTATAATTCCTTGGGTCCTCTTTTTAAAGTTAGGTACTGTGTCCTTCTCCAGTCCTCCAGGATCTCACCTGTCCTGCATGAATTCTCAAAGATAATTACTAATGGTTCCAAGTAGGGATGTTAAATTGCGGTTAATCAGCTAATCAAATACAGTAGACTTCCGATAATCCGGCACCTTTGGGACCTAGGTGGTGCTGGATTATCGGATATGCCGGAGTATCGGGAGGTACTCCAGTGGCGGGGGGCTGTGACGTGTCTGCCGGGACCCGCACTGCGTCTGGGGAGTGGGTGGGGAATGGCACAGCAAGGGGCGAACCCTCTGCCGTTTTGCAGGAAGGGGGGGGAAGCCCCACGCCGCTGCTGAGAGTTTCCAGGAGGGGAGCAGGCTCCCCACCCCCCAGACTGCAGTAGTTATCACCGAGCAGGGGGGTGAGAGGCGGCTCTGCGGGACCAACCCGGCAGCACCCCAGCTGCTCTGCTCCGCCACTTGTCCGCCACTCATCAGTTTCAGCAGCGGCAGCGGCAGACTTGGGGAAGTGGTGGAGCAGAGCAGCTGGGGTGCTGCTGGGCGCCAAGCACGGGGGTGAGGTTGCTATATGAGATGGTTGAATTCAATTGACTCACAGACTATTGAAGTCCATGGAAAGACTCCCACTGAGTTCAGTGAACTTTGGATCAGGTCCATAGAGTCAAATCCAGATTCTGTTGATTTCAGTGCGAGTTTTCTCATTGACCTCAATAGTCAGTGGATCAAGCTCTTTAATGGGCTCAGGAATTTTCCCGCACTATCTGAAGCATATGATGTAGTCTGCTTTAGACATCACAGATGTGTGGTTATAAGGGCAACCCTTTAATTTTTCCTGATAGAATTTTTTTATTTTATTTTGGACTTCAACATACAAATAGTAGAAGCCTTTGCGTCTATGGCCTGCCAATGAATTCTATATTGTGTGTACTGAGATAAAGCAGTTAAAAGAGCTTTTGGTTTTTATCTTCATATTTTCTTGGGTTTTAATGCCAAAACTCCAGTTTGCTTCTAAGTGTACTAAATTTCGTGCAGGTATTGCAAATTGGCCTACTTACTTACTTCTGAGCCCAACAAACTAGTGCAGTCAATAGCTAGCAATATACTGTTAACCCTGGTCTATAGTAGAAAGTTTTGCTGAATAGCTATGTCAGTTAGGGAAGTAGTAAAAAAACATACACCCCCTACTCATGAGGCTGGCAAAACTCCCAGTGTAAATACAGCTAAACTGACAGGATGGTGTTTCTGTGAGCATAGCTGATGTCATTCAGGGAGATTCTGTTAATACGATGACTGAAAAACTGCTGCTTGTTCTGGGTTTATTCTACACTAGGGATCTATGGTGAACTATGTTCTCTGAAGTAGACTTTGCCTCAGTCACTGGCTCTCCTGTAATGGTAGTAGGGTTGCCAACTTTCTACTCTCATAAAGCCAAACAACTTTGTCCCACCCCTGCTCTTCCTCTTCTCCGAGGCCTGGCCATGCTCCACCTCTTCTCCAAGACCCTGCCTCTCCCATCCATTCCATCTCCCCTCCCTCTGTTGCTTGCTCTCTCCACCCTCACTCATTCATTTTCACTGGGCTGGCTCAGGATCTGGGGGTTGGAGGTGGTGAGGGTTCCAGATAGGGGTACAGACTCTGAGGTAGGGCCAGAAATGAGGAGTTCAGAGTTTGACAAGGAGTTCTAGGTTGGGGTAGGTGGGTTGTGTGTAGGGGGGAGAGGGGAGGGCTCTGGCTGGGAGTGTAGGCTGAGGGGTGGGGCCAGGGATGAGGGATTTGGGGTTCAGGTGGGGGCCCTTGACTGGGGCAGCGGGTTGAATTGAGAGAGGGCTCTGGCTGGGGTTACACACACTGCTGTGTTGTTGGGGATGAGGAGTCTGGGGTGCAGGAGAGGGCTCTGGTCTGGGACCAAGGGTTTTGGAGGGCAGGAGGGGAATCAAGGTGTGGCTGAGAAAGAGGATTGGAGCCCGGGAAAGGATCAGGTGTGTGAGGGCAGCGCTTATCTCAAGCAATGCCATGGTTCCCTCTAGCTCTTATGCAGAGACACAGCCTGTTGGCTCTGTGCACTGCCCCCAATCCCAGGCACTTCCCCCACAACTCCCATTAGCCATTGTTCCCAGTCAGTTGGAGCTATAAGTGTGGCACTTGTGCCAGGAGCAATTTGCATAGATCTGTGACTTCCCTTATGCCTAAAAATCAGAGTGGAGACATGCTGGTTCCCTCCTGCATGGAGCTGCTAACCAGATAGGTCAACAGGGCTAATTCGAGCTGCCAGGATCTCTTTCTGACCAGGTGTTCTGGTCAAAAGCCAGACTCTAATCATCCTAAATGGTAGGCCTTTTAGATTGATCCTTTTCCTCCCTTGATTTATGCTTGGTTGTAGTAGTGGAACTTGAACACTATACAGCCCAATAATAATCACACCTGTCTACTCCTTTGGGCCTTAGTCATGTGAGGGGCTGAATGCTCTCTGAGGGGACCTAAGTGTCTCCCACTCTTGTTTACTTGAGTGAGGCCTGGGGAGGCTCAGCATCTCTCTCAGGAAGGGTGCCTCTGAAAATAGGACCTTCAGATTCCAAACGATCTAAAAATGATGTGAGAACATAAATATTTTCTGATTTTATGCATGTTTTAGTTTCTCTAACCACATCCGATTTTGTAATTTTTTAAACTTTTATTGTAATTGACTTATTTTGACCATATTGCCACAATTTTACAATTCTTGTTGTTACGCTGTTCAGTAGCTTCCAGGTGCTGCTACTTGTGTGCAGAAAACTTGGTGTTAGTATTACTCCTAATGAGGAGCCTTTTAAGAATATGCATCGATTTCTAGATCAACACTGCAATTTTAAATAGCCTTTGTAAACTCAGCCACAAGTAGCTGTTTTTAATTAATTTTAGACTGAACTTTATCTCCTAAGTACTTTTTTATATAAAATATTTAGTTTCCTTTTTCTTTCTTAGGAATGTCAAGAACTCTTGCTAAATCAGTAACTTTAGATGCACACTAATTTGAGCATTGCTTTTTTAAAGGGCTACTCAATATTAAAGTGCAGTTCCATTGTTCTAATAGCTGTGGTCTTTCTTGTCATTTGCATTTGTATGAATGCTGGCTATCTGTGGTGATAGCAAATGTATTGTTGCCAGGTTGCCAACAATTTGAGATGATTTGTATCTTTTGTGATATAGGAGCTCAAAAACATGAAGGCTGTGCTTTTCTCCAAGAGTCAGGCTTGGTCAGTGCTTAAAACTTATACTGGCATGGCTGTGGTAATCAGGGGTATGAAAAAACTCATACCTCTGAGTAACATAGCTATGCCTATAAAACCTTCAGTGCAGACCCAGCTGTGCCAATAAAAGGGTGCTTTCTCTTCTGACGATTTGATATTTTCCTCATTAAAGTCCATACAAGGCTCCCATGAGGCAGGATCAGGCCCCTAGCTTATTCCAGTATTGCTTGTGTTAATTTATACTACATGTTCATGCATGACTCTAAGTGCAAAATGAAAACAGTTTGATTTAATTCTTTAGTAATATCATTATCCTGGCATTCATATGAGGTCCTGAAATTTCCCTTTCAGAACACACAGATCTCTACTACACAATGTCCCTAGGAGGACAACTACTTGCATGTCAAGAAAAATAAAGGAAAGAAGCTGTCCAAAAGATACAAAATGATATAACACTGTAGGGGGACAATACCCTGTAATGTTTTATTCACAGTACAAAAATTTCACATTTGTATAAGAGTGTGTGTATGTTTGTTCCTTGGAAGTGTACTTATAATCATTATTTGTATGGCTGTAGCCCCTAGAGATTCCAGCTCAGATCTGGGCCTCTTGTTAAGCACTGTTCAAACACACAGTAAAAGGTAACTGAGGTTTAGCTTAGTTAGGCATAGAAGAGGGAGTGTAGTGAACTGGACGGGGCACTGGTCTGGGACTCAAGAGATCTGCTTTCATGGGATGCAGTAATAACACTCAGCTCTTATACCTTTTATCATTAGCTGTTAAGGCATTTTACAAAGGAGGCCAATATCATTATCCCCATGTTACAGATGTGGAACCTGAGGCCTACTGACCTCCTTTGTAAAATGCCTTAATAGTTAATGATAAAAAGTACTGTCTAAGAGCTGGATATTATTACTATATCCCATGTTTACAGATGCAAAACTGAGGCACAGAAACTTTAAGTAACTCACGTAGGAAGACAGTGGCAGAGGTAGGAATAGAAAACAGATTTTCTAAATTCTACTTTAGTGCTTTAACCTCGAAACCATCTATACTCTGTACTACTTTTCTGATTGTGTGCTTCTGAATAAATTTGTAATGGATTTAAGCTGTAGGAAATAAAGCATCATATGAGGGACTTTCCTTAAAAACAATGGATGGTGCTGGCCACCTGTGTCTCTGAGCAGGAAGCAGTCCAAACCATTCTACTTTTTCATTGGTAAAATGTAATAATTGGTGATGGCTTTGACATAATGAAAAGCAGTACAGTACACTTGCCTGTTTGCCTGCTCGGTCTTTGAAATTAAAACAGTTGAGAACCAAATAGCATTTCTGATGGCATTTTCTACTACTTTTGTTGCAGTGTGAAATAAATTGAAAAAGCCATTGGCTTCTTCAGATAGCAATAATGAAAAATTAGAACAAAGCTTCATTTTTTATACTTGCTGAAATGTTTATTTGAAAGCAGCATGGCAAGGTGGTATAGTTTGATTTGATTAGCAAGTCTAAATGTATTAGCAGCAAGACAGAAACTATATTACAATTAGTGATAATTAGTTGCACTGATTACTTCAGACTGCAAAACTGTTTGACAGATGTTTTTCCATAGTACAGTATTAAAATAAGAGGGTACTTTACCCTTGCAAAGGTTCTTAGCTTCCTATGTGGCAATACCTTATTCTAATTGCTATTCACTTATAAAGTCTCCATTACAGTTACTGTAATTAGTGACTGCACAAATTCACATAGCTGTAAAAAAATTACAAATATAACTTTTTTCAGTGAATGTAGTATTTTCAGATGTTGATGACTGACATCCCTAGAGGCTGAAGTCTTCTCCTTCTCCCTGGAACACTTACTGCATGGACAGTGCCTATGCCATCTTCTCCACCAACATATTTGAACTGTGATCCTAGGGACTGATTCAAAGCCCACTGAACTTAGAGGGAGTCTTTCCGTGGGCCTTAGTGGGTTTGATCTCAGATCCCTAGAGTGAGAGAGTTCAGTCTCCATGTCCACTCTGGCTTTGACCTCTGTAAAACATAACAGGAATGCCTTAAATCATGTGGATTAGTAGCAAAATGACTTCAGGGGTAGGATTATTTGAAGTAAAGCCCTTTAGAGGCAACATCCCATAGTGATTAAAGGGCCTATCAGAATACATTAGCTAGTCCAGACCTAACAATGCAGAGAAACATATACAATACAATTGCCATTTTAGAACTGAACAAGCACAGATGAGATGGGCAACACAGGGGCCACGTATCAGATGTCTATAATACATCGCATTCCTAAACTACAAGCTTATTAAATACTCACGTAATTTATAGCTACCATTCCAAAGAGAATACCTTTTCATACTTGGTGTCCTTTGGATAAACAGTTGTTGTATCAAGCCCTGAATACACTTCCTGGGGCACAACCATATTCTCCAATTTCTAGGAGCTTTAGAGTGAAGTGTGCTGGCTCCACCTCACCATGATAAATATATTAGGCTCAGACTATCATTCTGTCCCTTAGAAATAAAATGATATGATTTTGGAGATCTTGCATGAGCAATAATCCGATTATCAGTCACCCAGAAGAAACTGAATTACGATTTCTATTAATATAGACCTATGTGCTGCCTGTGAGCTGTTTGAGGGCAATTAAATAAAAACATTTATATATACATGCCAAACATGTTTGAGATTTCTACTACACTTATTTCTCATGTTGCATGTATTTTGTTTGTTTGAAATCAGGATTTATGTACTTTATGGAATGGCTCCTTATATTGGGTAGATACCATAAGTCATAGCAAAAAGGGATCTTTCCATAGCTATGCAAATAGCTTGTAGTTAAGGAATGTGCAACTGAAAGCTGAGAGGTTGCACTTCTGAAACTGCCCACGAGACATCTTTAGCTATTCACAGAACAGCTAGCTGCATAAGAAATGTCTGGTTGCTAATATCACATCAGTTTGCATGACCAGTCGCTTCATGCCTATCAAATCTTTTAGAATTGTGTGCACATTTCCAGCCATACAAAGTTTTATGCATATTAAATACTAATTAGGAAAAATAACTTGTGCAGAATACTGGGGTGAAGTAGTTTAAATCTACAGCAACCTTCAAGCATTTGAACAAGACAGTGAAGAGCTATGTTTCAGATTAGAGAATCTTGTCTGATGTATCACTTATCTAGGGTGACAAGATGTCGTGATTTTTATAGGGAAAGTACTGATATTTGGGGTTTTGCCTTATATAGATGCCTGTTACCTCTCACCTGCATCCCAGTTTTTCACACTGAATATCTGTTCATGCTACATTTGTCCCTTTTAGCAACTAAGGTAACAGGATGTAGAAGAAGTGTCTGTATTGTGTGACAAGCCTAAGATCATCTGAATGACTTGTACCTTGTAGAATTCTACAGGTCAATTGTTATGCTGAAGTGTAGAAACAGGATAAAATTACAGAGAATAGAAAAAGATCAGGTGACTTGTGCCACTAGAAATGTTAGGACAAAAGACATCTTTTAAAAAGTGGAAGTCAAATCCTAATGAGGAAAATAGAAAGGAGTATAAACTTTGTCAAATTAAGTGTAAAAATATAATAAGAAAAGCCAAAAAAGGAGTTTGAAGAAAACTAGCCAAAAACTCAAAAAGTAATAGTAAAATGTTTTTTTAAGTACATCAGAAGCAGGAAGTCGGCTAAACAACCAGTGGGGTCGTTGCATGATCAATACGTTAAAGGAGCACTCAAAGATGATAAAGTCATTGCAGAGAAGCTAAATTAATTCTTTGCCTCAGTCTTTACTGCCGAGGATATTGGGGAGATTCCCAAACCTGAGCCATTATTTTTAGGTGACAAATCTGAGGAAGTGTGCCAGATTGAGATGTCATTAGAGGAGGATTTGGAACAAATTGATAAACTTAACAGTAACAAGTCACCGGGACCAGTTGGTATTCACCCAAGAGTTCTGAAAGAACTCAAATGGGAAATTTCGGATCTATTAACTGTGGTTTGTAACCTATCCTTTAAATCAGCTTCCCTATCTACTGACTAGAACATAGCTAACATGATGCCAATATTTAAAAAGGGCTCTAGAGGTGATGCTGGCAATTACAGATCGGTAAGTGTAACATCAGTACCGGGCAAATTAGTTGAAATTATAGTAAAGAATAAAATTGTCAGACACATAGATGAACATCATTTGTTGGGGGAAAGTCAACATGGTTTCTTTAAAGGGAAATCATGTCTCACTAATCTGCTAGAGTTCTTTGAGGGGGTCAACAAACATGTGGACAAGGTGGATGCAGTGGATATAGTATACTTAGATTTCCAGAAAGCCTTTGAAAAGGTCCCTCACCAAAGGCTCGTAAGTAAAGTAAGTTATCATGGGATAAGAGGGAAGGTCCTTTCACGGATTGATAACTGGTTAAAAGACAGGAATAAATGGTAAGTTTTCAGAGTGGAGAGAGGTAACTAGTGGGGGACCCCAAGGGTCTGTCCTGTGACCCACCCTATTCAACTTATTTATAAATGATCTAGAGAAAGGGGTAAACAGTGAGGTGGCAAAATTTTCAGATGAAACCAAACTGCTCAAGATAGTTAAGACCAAAGCAGACTATGAAGAGCTTCAAAAAGATCTCACCAAACTAAGTGATTGGGCAACAAAATGGCAAATGAAATTTAATGTTGAATAATGTAAAATAATGCACATTGGAAAACATAATCCCAACTATACATATAATACGATGGAGACTAATTTAACTACAACTACTCAAGAAAGAGATCTTGGAGTCATTGTGGATAGTTCTCTGAAAACATCCACTCAGTCATTGTACAGTGGCAGTCAAAAAAGCAAACAGAATGATAGGAATCATTAAAAATGGGACAGAGAATAAGACAGAATATTTTATTGCCTCTATATAAAACCATAGTATGCCCACATCTTGAATACTGTGTACGGATTTTGTCGCCTCATCTCAAAAAAGATATAGTGGGCATTGGAAAAGTTTCAGAAAAGGGCAACCAAAATGATTAGGGGTTTGGAACAGGTCCCATATGAAGAAAGATTAAAAAGACTTGGACTTTTCAGCTTAGAAAAGAAGAGAGTAAGGGGGGATATGATAGAGGTCTATAAAACCATGATGGTGAAAAAGTGAATAAGGAAAAGTTATTTACTTATTTATTCCCACAATATAAGAATTAGGGGTCACTAAATTAAATTAATAGGCAGCAGGTTTAAAACAAACAAAAGGAAGTTTTTCTTCACTCAGTGCACTGTCAACCTGTGGAATTCCTTGCCAGAGGATGTGGTGAAGGCTAGGACTTTAACAGGGAGGTTTGGTCTATCAATGGCTATTAACCAGGAAGGGCAGGAGTGGTGTCCCTAGCCTCTGTTTATCTGGAAATGGATGACAGGAGAGGGATCACATGAGGTTTACCTGTTGTGTTCCCGCCCTCTGAGGCATCTGGCATTGGCCACTGTCGGCAAACAGGCTATTGGGCTGGATGGACCATTGGTTTGAACCAGTATGGCTGTTCTTAAGGAAGGAAGGTGGGGAGACATGAATCTTGTGACCATGTGTTATAAGGGGCTTAAAAAAAGGAAGTACATAATTGTGTTAGTGGAGTGAAAGACAGGGGTGGGGAACCTAAGGCCCAGAGCCGGATGAGGCCCCCAGCTTGTTCCCAGCAATGGGGCACCTGCACTGGTGCTCCAGTCCCTGCTGTCCCCCTGCAGAGCTGGATCCTGTAAAATTTACTAACCTGGGCCTCCCTGCTTCCCTCCACCCGGCTCTGCTGTGCCAGAGGAATGTGGAGAGTGTCTGTCTTCTCAGTCGGGGGCAACATCAGTGAGGTGGTTTTTTGTTTCTCACTTACATGCGGTCCCAAACTGATTTTTTTCTGTGGTTAGCAGCCCCCGATCAAAAAAGTTCTTCTTCGAGTGGTTGCTCATGTCCATTCGAATCAGGTGTGCACACCGCGTGCACCGCGTCTTCCAGAGCGTTTTCCCTAGCGGTACCCGTAGCGCCGGCAGGGCGCCCCCTGGAGTGGCGCCGCCATGGCGAGGCATAAGTACCCCTGCCGGCGCTCCCCCACCTCAGTTCCTTCTTACCGCCCGTGACGGTCGTTGGAGCGTGTCTTTCCCTTACATTAGTTAATGGTTCCCGTTTCTCTTAGCATTGTAAATAGTTCAGCTAGTTAGGTAGTTAGTGTTTACTTCATTCTTCGTTCGTCCTCCCCCTACGGGGGTGAGGAATGCCAGGGCCGCAAGGCTTCAAGGCGTGCGCTGTCTGTGCGAAGTTCATACCCAAAGGGGACCCGCACGACAGTTGTCTGAAGTGTTTGGGTGAGAGCCATCTTACAGACGCTTGTAAGATCTGTAAATCTTTCAAGCCGCGAACTAAAAGGGAGAGAGTTTCCCGCTTAAAACTCCTCCTCATGGAGACGGCTCTACAGCCGGCACCGGCTGGGCACCCTGCGGTGCGCAGTGCACCGGCATCAACATACGATGCCCCACCCCGGGCCCGGGCCTCGGCGTCGAAGACCCGGCACCGGTCTCACTCTCCGGCTCTGAAGAGATCGAAAAAGGCTCGCAGGAGGTCCCCGTCTCGAAAGACCACGACGGTCCTGCACCACGGTGCCCTCTCACTGGTGCACAAGTCCTCGATGGGGCACCGTAAGCGGTCGGAACGTCCCTCCAGCCCAGGGCAATTGCCCCCGCACCATCCGTCCACGCCAGATATCTTTGAGGCGGCGCAGGACCTTGTCAGCCTTACCACCTCCCCTCCGTCATCAGTTGAGGCGGAAGGGTCGAGGTCGCCTTCACCAGAGGCCGTGTCGGCTCTGGTTTCACCTCCGCACCGGCAGGACCGGTAGGCTCAGGCTGTTTTAGTGACGGGACCGTCCCTCGTGGGGCCAGTACCGCTTGCCTCGGGCATCGATGCCGTTTTCGACATTGGCCTCCAAGCCTCTCTCGGCACCCGAATGGGTTCGGCCTACCTCGGTGCTGGGATCCCTCCCGGCCCCCCTTATGGCTGCACCGGTACCGTACCACCCTAGCCTTGTGGCAACGTCTGCAGCACCGTCATCTTTGACTCCGGCTCCAAGTACTCTTTCGGGACTGTCCCTTCTCGAGTCGGCATCGGGCTCTTCAGCACCGGCGCACGTCACGGCACCATCGCAAGCACCGGCACCGTCCATGTGAACCCTACCGGTGCCCCAGCCTACGGTGATGTCAACCTCTTCAGGGTTCATATCGGCACCCTCATGCTCCGTATCAGAGATGCAGCCGGCACCGGGCCCTCCGGCACTTCGCCTTCCGGTACCTCCCTTGGGTGCAGTAACCCTCGCGGCACCGGGCCTGGGTATCCCGGTGCTGCATCAGCCAGTGCTCTCAGTGCCGCAATCCTCGGTACCGCAACAGGGTTTTGCTCCTCCGGTGCTTCAGCAACCATCGGTGCTTTCGGTGCCGCAACCCTCGGTACCGCAGCAGGGCTTCGTTCCTCCGGAACCACAGCGGGCACCGGCGTCGGCACCGACACGTCCGCACCGTGCCCATGCGGGCAAGCCTGAGTCCATGGCCAGGTTTGCTCCTTCATCGGCCACACGTCACTCCTCGTCGGCCCCTCCCTGGCCCGACTGATTTTTCGTCTGATTCTGATGCATCGTCGCTCAGGTCCGGGTCCTCCGCAGCCTCATTGGTCCATAGGTCCCGTTCCCGGCACCGACGTGACCGCTCGCAGGTACAGCAGACGTGGCCGCCCCATCCGCAGTGGCCTTTCTGGACACCGTGGGCTTACCATCAGTGGCAAGGGCCTATGCCCCCCTCAGTGGTGTCAGGAGCCTTGGGCCGCCGAACAGAACCATCGGCGTCGTTGTCGCGACCTCCTCCCTCCCCCCAGAGGCCTCCGACGTCGGATCCTGTGGCTCAGGCGCAGGCCTCGGTGCTGGAGCCGTGTCCGCAGCCGGTACCGTGTGTCCAACCGGTGCCGCACACGGTTCCTGCACCACATCCGGCACCATTACAGGAGTCATCGTCTTCATCGTCTCCTGATGAAGCCCTGGCGGATCCTGCACCGGCGCTCCCTTCTATGGATGCCCGAGCGCATCAAGAGCTGCTCTGTCGTCTGGCTTCCAACCTGGGTGTCCAAGTGGAGCCAGTCGTGGAAGACACGGACCCTATGGTCGACATCCTTTGTGATGACGCGCCCGCCTGTTCAGCTTTGCCGCTCAATAAAACGGTGGCAAAAATTACCAATGCCCTGTGGCAAACGCCAGCGACCCTGACCCCTACCTTAAAGGGTGTCGAAAGGCGCTACTGCGTTCCCCAGTCGGGGCACGAGCATTTGTACTCCCAACCTGTCCCTGGGTCCTTGGTCGTCCAAGCAGCGGCCCAAAGGGAAAAGCTCCCTCAGCCGGGGCCGTCCCCGAAAGCTAGGGAGCCCAAGCGCCTTGACTTAATGGGTTGAAAAGTGTATGCCACTGGTGGGGTGCAACTCCGCATCGCAAACCAACAGGCGATGTTAAGTCATTACGCTTTTAATACGTGGCAGGCCATGGATAAGTTTAAAGATAAGCTCCCCGCCGAGACCCATCAGGAGTTCTTGGCCATGACCTCCGAGGGTAAGGCCATCGCCCGCACAGCCCTCCAGGCTTCCCTGGATGCGGTCGACTCCGCAGCCCGCACCATGGCATCAGGTGTAGTTATGCGCCGTGGTGCATGGCTGCAAGTCTCTGGAATACCTCCTGATGTCCAGTCTACTATCCAAGATCTGCCTTTCGACGGCAAGGTGCTATTCTCGGAGAATACGGACTCGAGGCTCCATACCCTCAAGGACACAAGGTCTACCCTTCGGTCCTTGGGGATCCACACACCGGCTCCTCAGCATCACCAGCTGCCCTACAGACAGCAGGGGAGACCGCAGTCCCAGATCCCCCGTGGGGATTACTGGGGACGCCGTCCTCGTGCCTCCGGTGGGGGTACGGGGGCGGCTTTGGGTCCATCCTCCTCAAGGGGGCGTAGGCGTTGCCCGAGGGGAGACAGCTCCCGTGGGGCTGGCCAAGGGCCCTCCCAACCACAGAAGCACCAGTTTTCATGGCTTCCCAGAGAGTTCTGCACCAGTCCCCCACCCTGGCCCCCCATTTGGGGCCAGGTTATCCCGGTTTGCTCAAGCCTGGGCCAAAATCACCAACGACGCCTGGGTCCTAAACATAGTCAAGAGTGGCTATAGCATCCCGTTTTTGGGCTCGCCCCCTTCCAACCCACCTTCCCCGTCCCTTTTCAGGGACACCTCTCATGAAGGCACCCTCCGCCAGGAGGTACTGGCACTCCTCCAAAAGGGAGCGGTAGAGAGGGTTCCATCGCACCTGGAGGGCAAGGGTTTTTACTCCCGATATTTCATAGTCCCCAAACCCAAGGGCGGGGTCCGTCCCATTTTAGATCTAAGGGACCTCAACAAGGCGGTCGTGAAATCCAAATTCAGAATGGTAACCCTGGCTTCTGTCATTCCGGTTCTACAGTTAGGAGACTGGTACACCACTCTCGATCTCAGGGATGCTTACTTCCATGTGGCAATAAGACCCTGCCACAGGAGATTCCTCCGTTTCATTGTCTCCCGGTGCCATTTCCAGTTTACTGTACTCCCCTTTGGCCTTTCTACAGCACCCAGAGTTTTTACGAAATGCATGGCAGTTGTGGCGGCGTTCCTCCGCAAATCAGGGGTGCACGTGTTCCCGTACCTGGACGACTGGCTAATCCGTGGTCGATCCTACGAACAAGTAGAGGCCCACGTGTCCCTCATGAGGGCCCTCTTCGTAAGGCTGGGACTCATGCTGAACGAGGAAAAGTCATCGTTGACCCCCTCTCAGCGCATCGAATTCGTGGGTGCCCTCCTGGACGCCAGGTTGGCGAGGGCGTTCCTCCCCAGAGCCAGGTTCCTGGCCATAGTGGAGTTGGTCTCTGAACTGACTCGGTCCCCTATCACGACCGCCCGGGTTTGCTCGAGGTTGCTGGGGCACATGGCGGCGTGCACGTACGTGGTATGCCACGCACGAATGAGACTCAGAATTCTACAAGCTTGGTTGGCGAGGGCATTCAACCAATACAGGGGGTCTCTGGGACACGGTTCTTATGGTGCCCCCGGAGGTAATACTCTCCCTACAATGGTGGACCCAGGAGTCTGTGGTGTGCAGCAGGATCCCCTTCTCCGTGCCTCCCCCCTCGCTCACTCTGGCCACAGACGCTTCGGACCTGGGTTGGGGAGCACACCTGGGGTGCCACAGGACCCAGGGTCTCTGGTCCCCTGCAGAGCGGGCCCTTCATATAAATGTACGGGAGCTCAGAGCAGTCAGGAGAGCGTGCGAGACCTTCCTGTCCAAGCTCTCTCATCGCTCTGTCCTAGTCCGCCTGGACAACACGGCAGCTGTTTTTTACATCAACAGGCAAGGGGGGGCCCGGTCGCCTCCCCTCTGTCGCAAGGCCCTGCGCCTCTGGGACCAGTGTGTGCAGCACAACATAGCTTTGCAGGCAGAGTACCTACCGGGTGCAAAATTTGCTGGCCGATGCTCTGAGCAGGTCCTTCGAGCCCACGAGTGGTCTCTCAAGGACTTGGTTCTTCACCAGGTCTTCCGCAGGTGGGGCTATCCCCTACTGGACCTGTTTGCCTCAGCACGCAATACCAAGTGCCAGAATTATTGCTCCCTGTTAGGACTCGGGGAACACTCCTGGGGGGATGCCATGACGGTGACCTGGCCGGCGGGCGTATTTTATGCTTTCCCGCCATTTCCCCTCATTCCCAGGGTTCTGACCAGGGCCAGGACCTTCGGGTCCACACTTGTCCTGATAGCCCCCCGATGGCCCAGGCAATTCTGGTTCCCCATACTGGTGGACATGCTCGTCAAGGAGCCTATAACGCTCCCACTGGCCCGGGATCTCTTGACCCAACCGTGGGACGGGGGAACCATGGTTCATCCGAATCTTCAGTCTCTACAACTAACGGCCTGGTTTATCCGTGGTTGACTCTACCTGAAAGGGAATGTTCCCAGGAGGTACAGATGGTGCTCCTAAGTAGCAGAAAACCATCTACCAGATGGTCGTACGCTGCCAAGTGGCGGCGCTTCTCATCTTGGGCGTCCAGAAGGGGAGTGCACCCGTCCTGTGCACCTGTCCCGTCCATTCTGGACTACCTTTTTGAACTTAGGTCCAGTGGCCTCTCTACCTCCTCTATCAAAGTCCATGTAGCATCTCTCTCCGCCTTCCATGTTGGTTCGGCAGGAGCTTCCCTGTTCTCTGACCCTGTGGTCAAAAGGTTCCTTAAGGGTTTGGATAAGTTGTATCCTCGGTTAGACCCCTATCCCGCGTAGGACCTTAACCTCGTTTTGTCTAGACTTGTGTCGCCCCCCTTTGAGCCGCTGGCCACTTGTTCCCTGAAGCACCTCTCGATGAAGGTTGCGTTCATTGTGGCCATTACATCGGCTCGCAGGGTCTCTGAGCTGAGGGCCTTAACGATAAATCCGCCCTACCTGGTGTTCTCTGACCATAATGTGAGGCTCCGCCCTCACCCGGCTTTCCTCCCTAAGGTGGTGTCACCTTTTCATTTATCCCAGGAGATCTACCTCCCGGTATTCTTCCCAAAGCCCCATGCCTCCCCTAAGGAGCAAGTGCTACATTCCCTGGATGCTAGGCGTGCACTAGCTTTTTATATTGATAGGACTAAACCCTTTTGCAAATCCACACAATTGTTTATTGCTGTCGCTGACAGAATGAAAGGGCTCCCCATATCGACCCAGAGGTTGTCCAATTTGGTCGCGGGATGTATCAGGGAGTATTATGCCTTAGCCAGAAAGGTCCCGCCCCGGGTTACAGCACACTCCACCAGGGCACAGGCGTCCTCTGTAGCCTTTGGGGCACAGGTTCCAATCACGGAAATCTGCAGGGCAGCCACATGGTCATCACTACATACCTTTACGGCGCACTACGCACTGGCTCAGCAGGCTAGGGAGGATGCAAGCGTGGGCGCTGCAGTCCTCAGCTCTGTTTTGTAAATATGCCATTCCTGTACTGTTACACTTTATACATTTTATGCTGTTTGTTTGGTTGAATAAATTGTTGAATTGTTCAACTCTTGTGGACAACTCTCTTCGGTGCTCCGACCCCTCCTCCTCTGGGTGGGGTTAGCTTGGAAGTCACCTGATTCGAATGGACATGAGCAACCACTCGAAGAAGAAAAGAACGGTTACTTACCTGTAACTGTTGTTCTTCGAGATGTGTTGCTCATGTCCATTCGATTCCCCCTCCTACCTCTCCTTTGTCGGAGCGTCCGGCAAGAAGGAACTGAGGTGGGGGAGTGCCGGCAGGGGTACTTATGCCCCGCCATGGCGGCGCCACTCCAGGGGGCGCCCTGCCGGCGCTACGGGTACCGCTAGGGAAAACGCTCCAGAAGACGCGGTGCACGCGGTGCGCACACCTGATTCGAATGGACATGAGCAACACATCTCGAAGAACAACAGTTACAGGTAAGTAACCGTTCTTTTCTCCAACCCTGGCCTAAGGTGAGCCAGAAGTATATTTACACCAACTATATCTTTTAGCTCCTATTATATAAATGTCTGTGTGTTTTTTTGGCATCATACAGGCACAGGTTGAATCCAGCACTCTCTGGGTCGGCAACATTCAGGGTCTGGCTTGATTTTAGTTAGTGAGTTGTCTGCTTATTGTGAGTGTGGCCAAGTTTCCGTGGTCCTATAAAGTTTGTTTACATCCATCCAATCCTGACTGTCAGTGTTCTTTGCTGTTGTTTAGCTCTAAATTACCCCTAAATGTCTTCCAAGAGACCAGCAAGCAGTGGAGATATTGGTAGTGCTACTAAGTATAAGCATGGTTTTTATGCTTATCTACTTATATCCTTTGCCAATACAGTAAAACTGTGTAAGAACACTAACATTTTGTTATGAAGAGAGCTGAAATAAAAATAGAGACCCACTCACTACAATATTGGCCCTCATGGTTCAGCAAATTTTCTGGTTAGGCACAGGCCAGGTCCTGAGATTGCCAGACCAGAGAGGTTCAACGTGGATAAGTTATTAAACTGATTGTCCCAATATACTTGCTCCAGATGGGATGAGCTATTTCATAATAATGATTTAAGATGCGGTTAAATGGTGAACTTGATGGTAGCAAACATTTGTAGCTATCAAATCTGGCAGATGTTGCACTGAATGCTCCCAGAGAAATAGACTGAGCAGAATTTTATTTTTATTTTTGTAAAATTTAGGTAGATTATATCAATGTTTATTTTTAAATAATTGTAATATTTGAATCTGTTATAATTTTGTAAATATATGATTTTAAGAAGTGTTTTGATTTTTTTATTAATTTAAATGTTCACGTCTGTGGGATATTATAGGAGTGGAAACAGACAATTATTTAATTGCAGTAGATGTTAAGATAAAAAAAAAGGTTTATAATCATTACAAAACAGACAGTCAACATCATGAAATAAATGTCCTAAAATCAAACTCTAATAAGTTCTCGAGCAGTTTTTTTTAAAATTTTGCCTCTCTCTAAATTTCAGTTATTATTGATGAAGATATTTTATTGGTCTGTGTGTGTATGGTGAAATATGTTTACATTTACTAATAAAAAAGTGATACTTTCAAGCCTATAAAATATGTACTTTGTTCAGATTTAAGAAAATGGATCATTATTTCCTTGAATTCTCTGAAACGGACTCATTTTAAAAAATTAAACATTTTCAAAAGAGCCCTCTTCAAAAATGCATCTTGATTTTTTTTTATGTATTTATTTATAGATCCTTAATTTGGTAATAAAGGGTTTTTTCTGCTTCCTTGCTAATGTCTTTTCAACTGGGGAGGATAGTGAGCACAGCAACACCAGGACAGCTAGTTCATGAGACAGAAAGTGCAACTGACCTGCCACAAAACTCTGAAACTGACTAGACACAATTGTATTCAAATGCACAAAAGAAATTATTCAAATGAAATTATTTTTTTTACTAATTTCCTTCAGTTTTGCTAAGCTGATGTATTACTGGCAGCTTTAATAGTTAAAATAATTTGACAGAAATAAGATTTTTGAAGTTGACGGTGTCCCTTCAGTGTCTCTAACTACAGCATTACTGGTCTTACAATATTTTATACGGCTGATCAACAACAATAAATCTATTTTTAAAAATCACTTAGTAATGATTGAATATACAGCAACTGTCTTATTAGCACCAACCCTGAGAAATGTGCATATTAAAACATGTTTGTTTGTTGTTCGTTATACAATACCTGGCTTGTTAAATTTCAGTTACTGTCACATTCAGGGAACTCTGATTTAAAGTGTTATGCAAGTAGGAGGGGAATGATGCCTATTATTTAAAAGAGTTATCTTTTTTTCTCTTCCAATTTCTGATGTGACTTGACACCCATTGTACTTTGTCAGGCCACACTGGGTGATAGCAAGTCGGGTGAAGAGGCACAACCTGATGAAACCAGATGCAATATGATGCCTGTGTCAGAAAACTGAAAGATGCCTACACACAGTGTACATCTATCTTTATGCAAAAAGAAGATTTAGAAATGGTGATGCTACCTGTTGACTGCATAATTGATTGCAGTGCACGGATGAGGAACACAGCATTGTTAGGTTTTTTTCCCAGTGCCAATATCAATTGGTTTGGGATAATATATCCAAAGTCACTGTAGATGATACAATTGCATCTAACAACTGAACACTCACAGATGCATGCACAACTACTTGGATATATTAAACATACATGTAATATGTAACTGTGCATAGTATTTGTATGTTACACCTGAGAACTTTGCTGAGAGCTTGTTAGTGAGAGGCTGAGAACATCTTTTAAAAGCACCTATCGCTCTCTAGCTCAGCAGATCTGCTAGCTCAGTTTTGACAAAGCACAGCATGGTAATACAGGCCATTGTTGGCTTCCATTTCCTCCTATGCTTCCTAAACTTTCATTTCAAAGCTTCCTGTCTTCACTTATGCTGCTTCCTAGTTATCAAGGAAATTTTACAGGGTCATTTGGCCTTTCAGAATTTGATTAGTGGCATTGTTATGAATCATTCAGTTTGTTTGGTAGGTGCGAAAATGATCTGAATAGCAATTTGCAAAATCTGATTTACAATTTAGCTTCATGTAAAAAAAATAATTAGCACCAATGCTGAGGGCTCTCAATTTTGCATATATTTTTCAAGTGATGAACTTAGTCCCAGTGAAAAGCAAGAGACTAACAGCACAGCAAAACTATTATGTAAAATTCTGCTATATGAGGCTAATTTTTCTTTTTTTCAGGCTTTTGGTACTGTGTGTAATCTCCCTGCTCTCTTATATAAGTTTCCTGCTTTTACTGTGCATACATTCATCTCTGGTGAGTGAGACCCTCAAAATGTGTAGTAGCACCCTGCTATTCATGCAGCAGGTGTTACTCAGGCAATCACAGTCTGTGATTTCTCTATGGGTATATCTTTCTGTAATCCTCCTATGAACAAATTCACAGAGCAGTCTGCTTTCTTAGTTCCCAAAGAAATTGAAACCACAAAACCCATCTCACTTGTGACCACAGCCTAGTTAATGACAAGGACCAAATTCACCCCTTGTGTAAGCAATCAGCTTTTCCTCAGATAAATTTGACCTAAAGTCTCTACAGAGCATTAGTGCTGGGACAGTGATACAAAATTGCTAGTCAAGTGCATGTTCTAGATAGCGTTGTGCTGCTTTTATAAAATGTAGAGGTGAAGTATTTACAGAAGCACTGTGGCCCAGCTCTTCAGATGTATTGAAATCAATGGGCCTATGTATTTATTTAACTAAATTTAACATAGTCTCCTTGCTATAATATCTGAGCAGTTGGCAAACATCAGTGAGTTTATCCTCACCATGAGGTATGGAAGTATTAACTCCATTCTAGAGAATAGGAGCAAAGAGGCACAATAAGATTAATGGTCAGATTTTCAAAAAATGCTCAGCTACTGGGTCGTGACCAATTTTGCAAAAATTAGCCATAAGTGACATGACCATAGTGTCACAGGAAGTTTGTGGCAGAGGTGAGAATTGAAACCAGAGGTCTTGAGCAATGCCTTAGCCAGAGGACAGTCCATTCTTGCTGCTCATATCACTTGAGGACTCTATTGTAATAGAGCTCTTAAACTGCAGCCAAGGATCCATTCGTTCAAGCCTTTTTTTCAAAACCTATCTCCTGACTCACTGAACCTGTGTCTGCAAAAATCTAGGCAATGTATGGAACCTCAGACCCTCCAGGATGTCTCTTATGGGATTATTCTGGATTGAGGCCCATAGTTTGAGAACTGTAAGAGCACCCAATTTAAAGTATCCACCTATGATCCGGGAGATGGAGCACCAGCAGTTGGCTATTGTTTATTAGGCCTTTTGACCTGGTTTTTACACAGATTGTTGACATTTAGGTGACAGCAAGCTCCTTTGTATCTCTTATGTACAAATCCTTCTGAGCTTTGAACAGCACTTGTTTGTTACGCCCCACTTTCCATTTGGTCCGCTTACAAGTTGGCATCTGCAGAGAAACCTTCTGATCTTGGCCTTCGTTTGGTCAGACATTTGTTACGCACTGCAACAAGAAGCTGCCTGCGTTGTGCACATCAAGCAATGTGCCAGTCTTTATCCTTGTCAGCGTTATGCAAATCCACAGTACTGATGTTAATGCTAGTTTGGTTTTTATAGCTTGGTGACAGCAACAGCCCTCAATATTAAACACAAATATACGTACACAGTTACAGCAATGATTACTGTAGATGTTCAGCTAGTCATAATATTTGCACTTGGGGTGATAAGGAGCTTTGAATGATAATAGCACTATAGTAGGAGCTTGTTAAAGTGACAGGAGCCCTTGTGTCATTATTGAGTTGTGCATTCCTGCGTGCACTCCTACTGTTTTCTCATAAACTGCCTGTGTGTGTGTGTGTGTGTGTGTGCGTGTGTAAAACATTCTGAAAGAGAAGCCTGTCTTGCTCAGCCATAGCAGCTTGAGGCTAATAAATGTGGTGGTCTAAATTTCCTATAGTGCTTGACACACTTTTTAAGGCAGCAGTGATACTTCAGTGTTGGAAAGAGGAAAGTATTTTAATTTCATGATTTTTTTTTATTTAGCTCCTGTTCTATTAAAATAAATCAGCCCCTACACAGGACAACCAGGTCCTAACAGATCCAGTTTTTAAATGGCTTTTATTTGCTATGCTACAGCCAGCTTCTTTGAGTAGTGCCAGCTGTAAAGGGAGCAGTAAGAGCCGGCTCAGTAATACTAGGGCACAGCGTGCTTTGTCCTTCTGTTCTTATTTGAATTCTAAGAGGTCATAGTCATACCAGAAGAATAGCAAAAGCAATAACTTCAGTCCCTTGTCTGTTCCTCCAAGTGCACCAAACTCTGAAAATACAATTTGTGTGATTGTGTTAGATTCTGAAGAGTGTCCCTATCAAGCAACACCACAGAGAAAGTAAAATGAGTCAGTGAAAGACTGGAGACATTTTGTACTGTCAAATGAGTGGTGAAGAGCTACCTCAATGAACAGATGCCATTGGCTGTCCTTGAAAAACAGCCTCCCGCTTACCCTCCACTTGCATTCACTGAAGCTCTGTATAGTCTCAACTTCCAGGATGTTTTACTTTTTCTATTAAAGTTTCATAGACACCCATTTGCACCCACATTTGCATAAGCACTTTCCTTATTAATCCTCTTTTTTCAGGTTTTCATATTTTGGCTGTAAAAACTTGGTTCAGGCCACACTTAGCAAATGGTTCATAATATGGTCTATTGCTTTTATATTTTGGAGAGCGAGGCAAAGACACCTACTTTTGTTTTTTATTTTAACTGCTTTGCTGCTGTGTTCAGCTGCTGTCTCTTCACTGTAGCATAACATGATGGAGCTCTTTGAAGCATTTCCTCATTGGAATATCAGGCTTTTCTAGGAGGACAAGCTTGAAGGAGATGGTGGTCAAGATTGCCAAAAGTGACTAATGATTTGGGATCCCTCCATTTTTGGGTACCCAATTTGAGATGTTCCCAAGGAGCCTGATTTTCAGAAGGTGCATGCTTAACACTTTCTGAAAATCAGGCTCTTTTAAGGTGTCTCAAGCTGGCACCCAGAAACAAAAGTACCCCAAAATCACCGTGGTAGGTCTCTGAGGCCTATGAAATTTGCCCTTCTAGCTGCTACTATAGGCAGTGCTCAGGTGCTTACCCTTGCAAGAGTGTTTACTGGGCTCATACAGTGAGAGTAGAAGAAGTTGTTACACGTGCCTGGAGACATATTTACAGCAAAACACCAAAGATAAATCCACAAAAACTGTTACAGTCTGCTGAGTATGTACTGTTTGTTTAAGCAGAAATGTAAATAAATCTTCTCCTGTCATATTGGCGATCTAATGGATAAATAGTACACATGGGAATAATCTCTAATTAGAAGTCTCTCTAGGAAAGTAACTAGCCAACTTTCATTTTCTGTGAGCAGAATATTCAGATTTGACCTGGCATTTTACCTTTATCCTGCTTGTTGAGAAGTTTGTAAAACCTGAGCAGTGGACTGTGAACTGAGACCCTTACAGCAGGGCTACTCAACACGCAGCCTGTGGGTGGGATCCTTTGAACATGGCCTCCACTGGGAACACGATCCGCAATGCGAGTCAATATAATGGCCTTCTGTTGCTTTGTGTTTTATTAGTTACGTTCCTGGACTGTCATTGCTCATTAAAAGTACTGTCATATGAGTGGAAATCGGGTAAATATTGCATTTTATTAATATCAGCAGAACTGACTTAAATGGGGCCTGCATGTTGCATAGTCTTGCCTTAATCTTTGTATTCATGCTTGTCAGTGTGAAAGATGCTATTTGCATATATTTGCATATATATCTGCATGTATATGCAACCACACTTATGTTGAGGCCCTCGGCATGTGCTGTGAGTATCATTGTTGACCCTAGGGCTTCCAAAGTTGAGTAGCCCTGCTTAAAGGTTATTGTTTATGATCAAACTTAAAAGGAACACTGTCAAGCTCAAACTCTAGGTACCTGTGCTATCTTTGGATGTATTTGCACGGTTACAGTTGACTTAAATACCACTAAAGATAAAGGTATCTGTTAAAATATTGCACAGTTCAAGATATTTGTATCCATTAGTCATGTTAGCACAGGGGTGGGCAATAATTATTGGCCGGAAGCCACTTCAAAAATGTTTGAAGTGGCCCCAGGCTGCCCTGAAAGGGGTGGGGCCTAAACCGGAAGGGGCAGGGCCAGAATGCTTCTGGCTCCCCAGGCCCTAACTGGCCTGAGGGCGGGGGAGTGGCAGGGCCTCTGCTGGCCGGATCAATCCACTTGGCAGTCCAGATCCAGCCCACGGAGGCCCTTCTGCCCTCCCCTGTGTTAGTATTATACAGTGCTGGAAAATGTGTGTAATAAATATTGGTTCTATTTTGAATAAATAATTACAACAGCTCTATAATATTTTATCCCAGAAACAAGCAAATTCAGAGTTAAAATTAAGCTTCAAAATATATCAAATATATTAAGGTATGGAAATATAACTTTAAGGTACGCAGGCAATTTTAACTCTGTCTTGTGATGTCATGCAGTCATAAAATTGTGAGTATATGTACTGCATTTTATTCTTTGTGGTGCTAGATTTGATTACATTGATTTTTTTTTAAAGACATAATAGTTTGGTTTATTTTTTCCCTCATGGTGTCACTATAGAGCACAGTTAAAGTGATTTGGGCCATGATGTTTTTACACATGTAATAGTGTATTTTTATACATGTGGCAAACTGACTTTATGTGAGAGAATTGAACTATGTGTAACAGTTGCTTTTCTATGTAAAAAAGTCACCAATATTTAATGCACAAATAAAGTCTGAATTGAAAGCTGTTCATAACTACTCAGTAATCCTTTAGAAATGAGCAGTAGCTGACCAAAGAACATCTTGGATATTAATACCAAGTAATCGTGGTTTCACTTTTTTTGACATGTAGTCCTCCCCCCATCTTATGTGCTACCTCTGTTAGCATTTGTGATTGGTCAGAACTCTAGAAAGCTATAATGAGGATGCTTAATTGAAGTATTGACTGTCTTAAGCAAGTAAAGATTGAGCTTTCCTGAGCAAAATGTTCACAAAGGCTTTCTTTGAATAAAAATGCTGTCGTTTAGGATCTGCAATGTATATGGGCCTGATCCGAAGCCCAGTGAAGATAATCCGATTAATTTGAACGGTTTTTGGATAAAACCACATTCATAGCCCCTTTACTGCAATGACATTAAAATGTGGGTCATGTTAAGAAAATCTGCTTAGACCTGCATAAGTGGATGCTCTAAAGTGCACCAGGTCCTAAGGACTGATTGCCAATACAACTGTTTTCACCTATACTGGTTTTCAAGATTGGTTCTTCAAGGCACATTTTGGATTTGCCTCAATTTGCAATGTGGGGCAAGCTTTTGGGAGTAGTATACCATTGAGGTGTTTAGATATTGTGATGGTGAGCGGGCTAAAGTAGTGAAGTTATAACATTAAGACAAATTGGGAGTGGTAGTTTCTCTTGGAAGGTCACACAAAAGGTAAGGAAATCCTAGGACACCTCCTGGAAGCAACAGCACATTTCAGAGAGGCTATAGCTCGCAGGATCCTTTGATGAGCTGTAGTTCTCTGTTTAATTTTACTTTTCCCTTTAGAACTATCTTTGAGACTGGCAGATAATTGCCCCTCTTCCAAGTGAGTGATAGCATAGATCTTACTGAACATCATAAATTCTTCCCTGTTCCAAGGACGTGTATATGGTAAAATAGGTTATATATCTTAGTATTGCACAAATGTATAGGGAAGCATAGCATATTTGAAGCATTCACCTGTGGTTTGGGCCAACAAATGGAGAGAGGAAGTTAATGCTGGCAGGGTCTGCTATAACTAACCCAGGATAATTCTGTCCCAGCAGCTACCCCACAGTTGGTAGGAAATCAGAAGACCTGGGGCAAAATCCTGGCTCCACTGAAATCAATGGCAAAGTTTCCATTGACATGAATGGTGCCAGCATTTCCATCCAGCTCTGCTGCTGGCTTGCAGTTTGACCTCAGGCAAGTCACTTTATATTGCTGTCCCTGCTCAGACTCTGCATCTGTCTTGATTATTTAGATTTCAAGCTCTTCAGGGCAGGGACTGTCTCTTGTTATGTGTTTTATCACGTCCAGGAGAGTGGGATTTCTTGGTTCAAACATAGTAAATGTTCATAATAATTAATATTATTGGCCCAGTAACTTCCTCCCTGCCTGGATCTTGAACCCCATTGATCCTCTACAGCATCTGAAAGGAGGGACTGATGATGTGGGGGTGATACCACTCCTGTTCCTCACTCCTTGGTCGGTGTATCTGGAAAACACCACTCAGGGGAGGGAAGGCAATGCTATAACAGAGAACAGAATTACTTAGTATTTCTAAATGTAAATATAAACATAACAAATTGATATTTTATAGCATCTTTTTTGCTCTTTGTTATTATTGAATAATAGTTTTAGAAACCTAGGAATTGCCATACTAGATCAGCCCTCAGCTCCATTTACTCCAATGTCCTCTCTGACAATGGCCAGCACCAGCTATTCCAGTGAAAGGTGCAAGGAAACCTGCAATAGGACAATTATGGAATTACTTTATCCCTGAGGGAATTTCTTCTTAACCCTTATCAGTTAGGGACTGGCTTGTAGCCTGAAACTTAGGGGAGTTCTTATCCCGCCCTAAACATTTTTTAAATCTTTGCTTTTATAACTTGAGAAATTAACATTATTTGTATAAATAATCATATTGTTTTGAATCCTACTAAGCTTTTGGCTTTATTGATATCTTGTGGCAGTGAGTTTCACAGGCTTAATTGTATGCCATGTAAAGAAAGTATTTCCTTATGTCATTTTAAATTTCCCTCCTTTCAGTTTCTTTGAGGAACTCCTGTTCTTCTCTTTGTGATACAGGCTGAATAAAAATGGCTGGTTTAGCTGAGATCCAGGGATGGAAAATGCTATACAAATGCAATAATTGTGATTTTGAATGACTAGTTCAGAATATTAGAGATCTATATATTACTAGAACTTCATATTGTCCAACCTCTTCTGCCATATCAGACTCAAGAGTGACTTTGTAAATAGCAGAAGCAAAGCTCTGTAGTTAATGCCATCTTTGACTAGGAATTTGTGTAAAAGAAAAAGAGTTGAAGAATTATATCATGTTATTACGACCTGCAGCCCAATCTGCTTCACAATTTTGCTATTGATTTCAATGGGATAAAGGTTAGACCTGTTATGCTTTTTGTTAACAATATTAGCAGTGGTATGAGTGGAGAATGGCTTGCAATTAAGCTTGGAACAATTATTGATTATTGTGATTTTTCTCTATTGATTATTTATTTTCAAGCAGCTAATATTGATAATCCGTCACAGTGCAGAATGGGGCCTCTTTGACTTGCCTCTCTCCTGTAAAAGTCCAGATTAAGGTACTTCTCATGACTTCAGAGTATGTCACTGTCCATGTTACAGGGCTGCTGTGGTAGCACTGTGGTGTGGGCCGTGTAGTCTCTCTTTGTTGCTGAGGGAGAGCTCTTCCAGGGTATGTCTAGACTACATCCCTTTTCTCGAAAAAGGGATGTAAATTAGACACTTCAAAATTGCAAACGAAGCCGGGATTTAAATTTCCTGCACTTCATTTGCATAATGGCGGCCACATTTTTTTCAAAACGGGGCCTTTTGATAGAAAAACGGCAGTTTAGACGGGGCTTTCGAAAATAAAACCCTTTTTCAAAAGATCCTGTATGTTTACAGGATCTTTTGAAAAAGAGTTTTATTTTCAAAAGATCCCGTCTAAACTGCCGCTTTTTCTCAAGCCCCATTTCGAAAAAAACCCACGTCTAGCCATTATGCAAATGAAGCGTGGGAAATTTAAATCCCGGCTTCGTTTGCAATTTCGCAGTGTCTAATTTACATCCCTTTTTTAAGAAAAGGGATGTAGTCCAGACACAGCCTTAGTGATTAAAAAAACAGACGAATGAGAGATGATAGATTTATTGCCAGGAGAGAGGCTCTCAGCGACAAAATGCTGTCTATACTGGTGCTTTTCTGTTCTAAAACTTTTGTCACTCACAGCTGTGTTTTTTCAAATCCCTGAACAACTAAATTTTTAGCACTGAAAGTGGCAATGTAGACACAGCCTAACACTGTCTTGTCAGTAGTTTTGGATGGACCTTTAATTTAAAAAGTCCTGCTGGTTCCCCTATGACTTTCATATCTTGTTCATTGTCCCATATTTGGAAATTTCTCCTCCCCTCCTCTTCTGAAATGACTTCTGATTTAAATTTCTGAAGAGGAGAGGGAAGAAATCCTCAAATCTCAGATTGAGAGCCAAGATTAATAGTGGTTATTTGTCAGTAGATAACCAATGAAAAGAAAACATATTTTTCACCTAGCCTTACAATCAATGTAGTATAAAGCCATAGATATAATTACTTGGAACAAATGAGAATATCCATGGTAGAACCAACAGAACTTGGTTAAAATCTATAAATGTTTGGTGTACAGAAATCTGCTGAATGGCTTCAAAAACTGCTCAGATAATCATCATCAGTCCTCCTGAAGAGGACAGTAAACTATCTTTAAATCGCTGCAAAGGCACTACATTTCAAAGCGCAGTAGAACTGACCAGTTGCTTATCTGTTCATGAGGATATATAAAAATAGATTCTGGACTAAAGGAAAGAGATGTTTCAAAAGTAGTGGCAACACTGCTGCCTCCTTTTAGTTGCAGTGAGTTGGATCATAAAGGAGAGTTGCAAATGCTTGCTTAAGAGCAAAGGAACACCTGTGTGTAATTCTTGAATGCATTCCAGAGACCAACAAGCTTCATTCACTCTTGTGTTTGTTGCGTTCAAATAGGAATATTTCTGGGGGAAATCAAAAATAGTGGAAGTGTCTTGGACACCTTCCTTTCCTTTTTTCAGGGAGGACATTTTGCTGAAGTATTGCAGAGCCTTGCATTTCTGCCTAATAGTACTTTCTTTGATCCCAACAAGAATAACAAGACAAAAAGCTGCTTTCTTTTCCCCTTGATCAACTTCTGCTAGATCTTAAGGTTTTGTTTTTCCATCATTTCTGTTTTGATTAACATGAAGCATCTCATTCCACAGTGACTTTTTTTTTTTGGAAGAACAAAGACCCCCTTTGACCTGGATTTGGATGCATCTGTGACAGCATACTTCACTGGATGCCAGCTGAGCATAGTGCATTTAATTGATGAAATAATAATGATGAACCATGCCTGAACTTGCTCTGACGACCACTTGAAGCAGAAGCTGTAGTAAATCAGGTCGGCATTGCACCCTGGCAGTAGTTGTCCTTCCCTGTTCTTGGTGCATTGAGGCATTGCATAAGTGTTGAGCTTTGCGTCCTAAACATGTCCCCACAGGGCTCACTTCATTCCCATTTCAAAACTCATCTCTCCTTCCTTTAATTAAAAGTTGGCCAAAAAAAGAATCCTTAACTCACTTTTGCTTTTATGTGACTCTCTTAACTGCCAGTTGCATTAAGCTGATTAAAACCTAGAGCTTTTTCTTTTCTAACTATCTTAATGAAAGAAAAGCTGGAGTAGAACTGTAGAACAAATACAGTGACAGGGAAGTATATCTGCTTGTGTAATAGTTCTTTAGTATGATTACAGCAGCTGCAACTTGCAGGTTCTCTATAACAGCCTAACAGTTCTGCATAACATTAGCCTTCAAAAAGGGGACTTTCTCTGAAGACCAAGGGATCTAATCTTGCAAATTTTATTCCAATTATGTAAGCTTTGCAAATAGGGCCCTTAGCTTTTTGGTCTCAATTCTTAAATATAATTAGAGCATACAATTGGTTGGTTGGTTTGAGCTTTTTGTTTTGTTTGTTTTTGTCATGTCTTATTGCTGACCCCTTTTCGGCTAACATTTTGAAAGAGGAGGTTTGGAAGACAAATACTTTATAAAATCTCTGTGTTTCCTTTGCTATGGAAATTGGTCCATTGTTTTCAGGACTGAGGATCAGTGCAAACAGAATAAGTAGAGGATGTACAAAAAGAAAAGACTTCCCCTGGGCAGCCTTTCTTTGGGTTTTGTTAGGATTCAGGCTGTTTCTCCACTTTTGGGGGGGGGAGAGACAGAGGCTGGTGGGGTGCCAATATGTATTAATTAATTACAGTGAAGTGTTCAAAGAGTTGTTTGATTTGCAAAGGCGAATATTTATACTTAGTGTAGTGGGAGGGTATTTTAAACACCATTGTGACTTTTTTTGAGAACTTAAACCTCGTTTATTCAGTTAATTAGTGTTTGGGATTAAGAAAGGAAAAGAGATTTTTTTTCCTTTCTGTAGGAAACTCAGTAAAGTAATAAGCATAAGGTAAGGTCAGTATTTCAATATCTACTCAGAAATGTTCACTTTTCCAGGAAATTACGTTTCTCCCCAAAGTGGCTGGCACTGAACTTCTTGGAACATGCAGTCCTATGTTCCTTGCCACTAAGACCTCCCAATAAAGACTTAAATTGTGCGAGTTTTGGTGGGCACAGGGAAGGCAGACTTGGTGCCTAGTATACTTGCTGCGGGGAGAGAATTCAAAATCGTTCCCTTGCCTGTCTGCAATACTGGCCCGCTTTAGAAAGACTCCCTTTGGCAGAATTCATCTGGATGGAAGTGTCAGTGCCAGTTTCTCCATTCTCCAGATCTGTTCCATCTGACAGTCTGAGAAGTACATTCTCTCATACGTCCCCTCCCATCAGAAAATGTTGCATTTTTTTAATGGGAAGGAAACACTGTGTACATTTTCTCAGTGGAAGTGTTGTAAGCTAGACGTGAGATGTAGTTCTTCCTCTCTACTCTGTGCTGATACAGCCTGAACTGGAATATTGCGCACTGTTCTGAGTGACATGTTTCAGGAAAAATGTGTACAAATAGGAGACAGTCCAGAGAAAAGCAACAAAAATGATTAAAGGTCTAGACAACATGACCTACGAGGGAAGGTTGAAAGAACTGGGTATTTTTGTCTGGAGGAGAGAAGACAGTTTTCAAGTATATAAAAGGTGGCTACAAGGAGAGAAATGGGTCTCTTTAACCTTTGAGGATAGGACAAGAAACAATGGTCTTAAATTTCAGCAAGGGTGGTTTACCTTGAGTGGCTCCTGGTCAGCGGTGCATTGGGGGTGCTAAGGCAGTTTTCTGCCTCTTCTGGCACCACAGACCATGCTGCGCCCCAGAAGCAACCAGCAGCAGGTGCCCAGCTAATGGGAGTACAGAACTAATCCTCAGGGCAGGGGCAGTGCATGGAGCCCTGTGTGTTCTCCCATTGCCACCTAGGAGCTGGCCTGTTGCTGGCTACTTCTGGGGCGCAGCACAGTCTACAGTGCCAGGATAGGCAGGTTAGCATCCCCACTGGTCACCTGATCACCCTGCAGCAATGGGACCAAGTGCCTGATAGTCCATGACCCAGTACAGGGTCGCAACATGTAGTTTGAAAACCACTGGACTAGATGACCTCTCACAGTCCCTTCTAGTGTTACGGTTTTTATGATTTTATGCAGACAGCCGAGTGTGAATGGCATTTCTGTAGTGGATATGTTTGACCTTCATTTCTTACCAAGACATACACTTTACTAACTTGAGGCCCATTGGTTTTGGAACCTCCATTCACAAATGTTACAAAAGCCCTTCTGAAGTGTTGTCAAATGCTTAGAGTACAGGACTGGAACTTGTCAGTCCTGGGTATAATTGCCAGCCTTGTGGCTCAATCTCTGTGGACCCAATCCAGCTACCATTGAAGACTATGTGAATCTTTCTTTCCATTTGTTTCAAGTGACAGGGTGTGTCTAGACTACAGGGTTTTGTCGACAAAAGTGGACTTTTGTCGACAAAACTATACCTGCGTCTACACTGCTGCTGAGTTCTGTCGACATAACGTCGACAGAGCTCAGCAGTTTTGTCGACGGCTGTAAACCTCATTCTACGAGGAATAATGCCTTTTGTCGACAAAGTTCTGTCGACAGAAGACGTTATTGTATCTACACTGTCCTTTGCATCTACACTGTCATGTCGACAAAGCGGCTTGCTTTGTCGACAGAACTGGATGTAGTCTAGGCGCTCTTTGTCGACAGAAGCTTTGTCGACAGTATCTGTCGACAAAACTTCTGTCGACAAAAGCCTGTAGTCTAGATGTACTCACAGTTAGTACCTGTGCCATTTTGGGTAAATCACTTAGCCCTGGTCTAGCCCTTATTTTGAAATAACAAGTGGAGCGTCCACACTACTAAGCCCGTAATTTCAAAATAAAGGGCTGATTATTTTGAAATAATAACTCCTGCTTTCCACAAGGAAGAACACTTATTTTGAAATAGTTATTTGGGGAGTTATTATTTCAAAATAAGTTATTTTGAAATAATTTCCTAGTGTAGACATGTCCTAAGTTTACTGATCTCTGCAGCAGGCTTAATGATATCTCCCTCAAAGGACATTGAGAGGACTTACTATTTAATATTTGTGCAGAGATTTGAGATCCAAATTTGAAAGTATTATAGCAATTCAGAATATTATTATGAGTCCTTTTCTGCTTTTGCTGGCACTCAAAGCTTGGATGCTTTGCTCTTAAATATTTTAGTCAAGCTGCACAAGCAGTTACGTTGGCAACTTTGGAGTCGCCGTCTTGGCTGTGTCATGGTAAGGCTGTTGGTATATTGGCTGTGTTGCTGTGGCAACCCATAATCTGCACTGAATATTTTTCCAGTTTCTCTTGGTTTTTGAATATATTTTTCCAGTTGATTTGTCAAGATCCAGCACAAATACTTAATGAGATCTCTGTTAACATTGGAAAACTATGCTTAAACACATAAAGAATTATGCTTAATAAAACACATACCAACAAAATCTCAAGAAACTTAACAAGTAGAACAAGACCTCATTGATTACTGGACTTGTCTTACACATCATATTGTGGCACACTTTGGCTACGGATCTTCAGGGCCTAGAGACCATTATGCTTAGGATGAGGCTGGATAGACCACTGCGTTTATACAAATTTGTATCTGCATCAGTATCTGCAAAAACGAGCCTCGGATATTCGCATTGACATCTGCTGATGCAGATATCTGCAAATTTGCAAGGTTCTAGATACAAAATTTATATCCCCATCCACATTCATATCCACAAAAATGAGCTGCATATACCCGTGGATATCTGTGTTTTTGAAGGGCTCTAAGGATGGAGGGAGGGATTCAGCTTTCACTTGCACTGATCTTAGTCCAATGTAACACTTGATATGAGTGAAATTACACCCATATAAAATGGGTGTATATGAAAAGACAATCACGTCAGCACTCTTACAAGTCCTTTCCTAATTTTGGTGTGTGTAAGTCTTCATCTGAAATGGGCTTTGGCTACACATTTTGGATACAGAAATGACCTGTATTTTTTCAAATGGCAGGAGCATTCAGACTCAGAGTATTGTTTTTTCACTCCTCTCTAGACTCAATGTTATTTAAATGTGAACTGAAATAATTTTAACTGTCAGATTTGAAACCTTTGGGCCTGCGTGTCTTCTAGCACATCAACTACAGCAAAATGGGGAGCTGTATTTCTTAACAGTTTTAATGGTCTGCTCCAAAGCTCAGTAAAGTCAATGAGAAAATTTGTTGTTGATTTCTTTGGACAGACCCTTACATTCTGGTGGATTTTCACTCAGGTTACAGTATGTGAGTGAAGAAGTACATTATTTTCAAATAGTTTGTTTTAGGTTGTAATTTGTCTAGGACAGATCCTGTATACCCAATGATTTCTGGAGGCACTACTGCTGTCTATAGACAAAGTCTGCATGTATATTGCCCACAGTTCAGACTGCTGGAGTATGAAATAGTAGTGTGTGCCGAAGAGGTGTATAGTAACTATCCTGTATGGATACTATAGTATACCACAAACTAAAATTTTTCTAGTTAACATTAATATAGTCAAACTAAGGACCTTTTTAGTTCATGCCTATAACATTCACATGGGGCAGATATAGCACAGTGCACTGTGGGCAGTGTAGACAAGCCCTCAGACCTGGATCCTACAAATCATTATACATTTGCTTAACTTTACCTGAGAAATCCCATCAAAGTAAGGGCATGTCTACACAGCAGTGTCCGTGTCTACACTACATAATCCGTGTCTACACTACAAACAGGTATTCTGACATAATGTCAAAATAATGTCAAACTGGAGTGTCAACTCACAGGGCCGTGGCCAAACAGGATTATGGATTCGCTTCAACACAGAGTTGATTAGGGATAGTTGCTTTTATTAATCTCACTGCAATACTACTATTACAGGGTTAATACTGCCAAATGGTTACACAGTTACCACAAAGTGATACATCAATAAGCACAGGCAGAGCAATGCATAAAGGAGTAACAGGCACTTAGAAATGCTTATGCCCCTTTAGTCTGCAGGGAGTCCCGTTCCTGTCACCTCGCACCAGACCGCAGTGGATGTGGCTCCAGCTGGGGGAATCCAGGGTACCCTCTGAGGTGTAGGTTCCTGGTGAGACTCACTGGGCACAGGACTCCCTACACTAGTTATACTACAGTTGTTTACTGGGTGTGCGCGTACTGGCTCAATGCATTCTTATCACTCTTATGAGCTGAGACCAAGGTGAAACTTGTTTACTGCTTAGTAGTTTCCCAGCTCAAGTGCATGGGTTAAAGCTGATAAGGGCCAGCTGCTATTTGTGCTTGCAGGGCCCAGGCTATTTACTCCAAGGATGGAAACTTCCATCCTGGGCCTGCTAAGCTGCAGGACCCACATATGACTTTTCATGTGATATGGAAGACTAATTACTCTGACTCCTGTAACCCTCATTTTATGAGGAGTAAGGGAAGTCAGAGGAAGAGTGCGCTTTCTTGGACTTCCTTTTGTGTACTGTAGACAGACCAAAAGCCGAAATAAGCTATTTTGAATTACTCTACACAATTGATGTAGCTCAAGTTGCATAGCTTATTTTGGCTTTAGCCCTGCTGTGTAGACATGCCCTAACTGGGCTATTCACCTGAGTGAAGGTAAATGCTTCTGTAAGGCTTTGCAAGTCTGGAGCCTTAACTAGTATATAGAATACTTGGTCATAATGTGAAGTTTGTTACTGAGTTTTGGATCTTTTAACATTTAAAAAATGTTTGTAGGATAAGGTTTTTTATTCACTGTACTATGATTTGTTTGCATTCATTAATTTATTTTGATTTCTTTTAAAATTCCTTAGGAAACTGTATGGGACATCAAAAGTTGCAAAATATTCTAACAGTTCCTTACCTCAATTAGTAATTATATATTTCCAGATTTTAAAAAAATAAATTGTGTAAAAACAAGGGCACAATAAAATTTGGATGATTCACATCATGTACATAGAGCATGGAAGTGCAGCAGATAAATGATTTGTGAATCAGTTAACACTGAATAATAGTTCTTAAAATAAAATTGATGCACAATATGCCCTGTAATGAATAAAATAACTTCTCGTGTTTATATTTGTTTTTAAAGGGACTCTATCAGGTGGTTTTAATCTTTTACCCACTCCCCCAAACCTCAAGGTTTTTTAAAAAAAATCTAAAATGTAATATTAATGAAACATTTTTGTTTTATTGTTTTACTTATAATGAAATATATTTTTACAAAATCTGGAATCCAAATATTCCCTCCACAGGCTGAAGGGCTGACACACAACAGTACTGAAACCCTATTGTGCTATAGCATGACAAACATCTGAAAATAGAAGAACGAAACTGACCTGTTCAAGTGCTCACTTACTGAGCTGAGTAAAATATAAATAGTAAGCAAACAACATGAGTGGTCAATATTATTGATGTTACAGAGCCATTGATCGAACTCAGTCAAAATCAGGGTTTGATTGTGCTAGGCACTGTGTAAACCTATACAAGACATTTCCTATACCAAAAGAACTTAAAAATTAAATGCATTTTATTTTAAAAATTATTTCATTCTTAGTATTCTAAGGGCAGGCAGTGTGGCCTAATGGATAGAGTGCTTGGCTGAGACTCAGGAGAATGTGGTTCTTTTCTTCATTCTTCCACTGACCTGTTGATGACCATGGACAAGTCATTTCACCTCTCTGTGCCTCAGTTTCTCCATATGTAAAATGGGGGTAATGATATTTACTTCTGTGTGTAAAGTGCTTTGAGGTTTACTGATGAAAAGAACTAGAGTATTATTATTATTATTATTATTATTTACTGCAAATAAATACTTATTTTAACCTATTATTTTAGCTCAGTACAAACTCTTTTAAAATGCTAAGATCACTTTGTTCTGTCCACATCACCCCATATATAATTTTTCTCTCTTTCTTTTCCATTTTGGGCTAGAACCTGCTTCTTATGCCAAGCCCAAGTAACCAGGATATCAGTAGGAATCTTTTCATCCCAGGAAACAAAAACGTATCAGCTATTTTAAAAACAAATCACCCAGGAGTTAAAACATGGGAAGCAGCATCAGTCCTGTACATTTTTACCTGCCAAATATTAACGTGATCATTTTTCAGGAGAGGAAGTACATCAGAAAGCCAGATGTTTATTTCAGCATATTCAGGTACAGGTTGAACCTCTCTTTTCTGGGACTCTCCGGTCTGGCAACATCCATGGTCCGGCAGGAACACAGATGTTGCTAGATCAGAGAGCTCCAGCCTCCGAGGTTCAGAGTGGATGGGAGCAGAGCTGGTCTGGAGCCAGTGGCTTGGGGTAGATAGAGCAGGGGACAGGGTCAGGGAACCCCCGAGAGCAGCTGCCGCCGCATGCACAGGACCAGGGAACCCCCAGGAGAAGCTGCCACAGCATGGGACCTGGGGGCAGGGAGCAGAACTCAAGGGGGCAGCAGAGCCAGGCAGGTGAGCTAAAAGAGGTCAGGCCTCCAGGTTCTCCTGGGGCAGCAGCCAGGAGGGGAGCCCTGGGAGATCCCGGGTGCCTGACCTCTGCTGGTCTGGCAAATTCCTTTGTTTGGGACCACATGGGTCCCCAGGGTGCCAGACCAGGGAAGTTCAACCAATACATCAATACGTAGCAATTGAAAAGAATACTCTGTGAGGCACAAGCTGGCCCCCATTCTATCTTTACACTTCACTCTGTCAATTCCCCACTGGTATAGTGGCCCACAGGCTGCTACCTTGCTTTGGATCCTAAATCAGTTCCATGAAGGTGATGGTTTGCCTCCTCACCACAGCTTAAATTGAGAGATCACACAGACTGACCCAAGGCTTGGGCTGTGAGGTTTAAGAACTTTATACATTTTGGCTGTGTCTAGACTGGCAAGTTTTTCCGGAAAATCAGCCGCTTTTGCGGAAAAACTTGCCAGCTGTCTACACTGGTCGCTTGAATTTCGCAAGAACACTGACGATCTCATGTAAGATTGTCAGTGTTCTTTGAAATACTATGCTGCTCCGTTCAGGCAAAGTCCTTTGGCGCAAAAGCTTTTGCGCAAAAGGGCCAGTGTAGACAGCGGTATTGTTTTGAAAAAGCCCCGATCGCGAAAATGGCGATCGGGCTTTTTTATGAAAGCGTCTAGATTGGCACGACGCTTTTCCGCAAAAAGTGCTTTTGCGGAAAAGCGTCCGTGCTAATCTAGACGCTCTTTTCCGCAAATGCTTTTCATGGAAAACTTTTCCGTTAAAAGCATTTGCGGAAAATCATGCCAGTCTAGACGTAGCCTTTCTGTAACCAGAGATCTCTCATGGTGCAGTTCTCTTGTACAGGAAGGATTTATATGAGGTACTGTCATAGGCACGGGAGTCAGAGAATTCAACTCTTTGGAGGGTCAAGTAGGTCAAATCAGAATGTGGGAAAAGTTAGGGATGCAGTAGGCAAAATCAGCATTATGTAGATCCATCAGCCACAGTTTTTGGTATCCACCACAAGTTCTGTGCTCCCATTCTGTGGTGAGCAAGAGAATGGGAGCACAGGTCTTGTGGTACATACCAAAACCTGAGTTTTGAATGGAAATGCTGGCAGAACTTTTAACAATAGGTCAATTTACTAGTATCGGTGAATATTTGAGGTCTTGTTTTCAAAGACTAGAATGTCAATCAAGTGCTCCAAGGGTATGGAGAAGAGTGATATAAATATCTGGATAGCAGAGAACCTGGGCTTGGAAAATGTACTCCTCCCATCTCACATTTTATGTGGGTAGAAATCTGCTGTTATTGAAAATGCCTCTGCTGGCTTGAAAACCAGCTCTATATTTAGCATCCATTACCTGTGGAGAGCCTTGGAAAGCAATGATGTGGCTTTAAGCTGCCATTGTACATTGGGAAACCCCCTTTGCAGCAGGCAAAGACCTGCATCTCTAGTGAGCAAGCATTCTTCTGAAAACATGTTTTCTCTGCTTTAAGATGCCATAGGGATGGAGAAAATACAGTGAAGCAGATAAAAAGTTTTGTCAGAGATAACACAAGGGGAAAAACTCCCACAAAAACTGTAACCTAAATGTGAAGAAATGGTACCTCTGGGAAGTGACAAGGAGCTAGTTAATGGGATCCATAACCACGAGTTACAATAATGCCACTTTTAAATTGAGTTTTTGTGGCAGAGCAGCTGAATAAAATTGCTAAGCTTTGCTTCCGTTATGTAGTAAGTGGTGCATGTGGTGTGAAAGACAAGCTGCGGAGTGATAACAGACTATCTCTTCTATGCACAAAGAAGGGTTCTGTATTCTGATCAGCACAACTGCATGCACTGGTAAATATTGGTCCAAGCTACTTGGTCATTAGAATGTATTGTATTGGTTAATCAGACTGAGTTTAGTAACTGTCTGAATTTACTTATTTACCATCAGACACCCCATGCATTTATTAGTCTGTGTCATATTGGCACAGGATGCAGGATTACTGTGCAAGTGCTGGGAGAGAACGTCATGTGTGAGAGAGGTGGAAAACCCAGCTTTTTTTTCACTTTGAATTCACTAGATACTCAGGGTCAATTCAAAGAGTGAGTGGCTCTAATCTGAGCTTTTGGCAGGGCTAGAAATAGAAAAAATGCCACCGAGGCTCACTGATCATCTAAATTCATTTGGAGACATTTCGGCTGATCTATGTCAGCACTGACTTAGTGTTGTGGCACTTCTTCATTTTGTGGCAGAACTACTCACCCTATTATAAAGAGGCATGGAATGCACTGCACAATCAAATGCTTTGGTTGACCTGGCAGTAGAAGGATTTTGAGTAACACAAAGCATAACAAAGGTGGCTCCAGTACAGAAATTTTCAGAGACTTTTTCCCACTTCTTGAGTGCAAAACTTCGTAGTTTTTTAATTTGCAAGTGGATCTGGTATTTGTCAAAGTGAAACATTGGCAAGAGCCAAGCTTAATTCAGACAGGCACTCTGCAAATGTTCTCCTTTATGGCTCTGTTAGTAGTGCATCCCATTGTAATGGCAGGACACTATTACCATTGTGTGGTCTTTCCGAACGGAGGCTGACTCTAGTTCCAAACTGTGCTGACAGTTTTTCTGTGTGGACTTATGGAGACTAGGAAGAAACAATTCATTTATTTCTGCTTGTGATCTAAATCAGGATTTCAACCTAAGTCTAATTCATTAATTTACAGCACTGAAATGTACTTTGATGCGTACTTTTCACTGTGTTGCCGCTTTCTTGATTTCCTCATGACTCTTGTGATATTGGATGTTTTGCTTTATGACTCAGCTCCAGGGGACAAGTGATTAGGTGAGAATCTCAGCTTTCATTTCACAGGGTTGTGGAAAAAAGCTAAACAAATGCAACCCAAGTGCATCCAGAAGGCTCAGATAACCAAAAGGCAAATAAAAAGAACCCCACATTTTTTAAAGCCAATATCAGGATTTGGGAGTGGAGGGACTGATTCTTGGAATTGGCAATCATTCTTTTAAATGATGTAGTTAGGGACCTAGTCCCTTAATGTTTTGTGACATCACACACTGAGCCAAACTTCTGAGGATATCTGGGCCCGACAACCAAGGGAGGGGGAAGGAGGGAGGAAGGAAGGAGGCAACTGTCCTGGGGCCAGCGATTCAAAAGGACCTGGGGCTCCTGGCCACTGCACCCTTAAACTGTGCATTCCGGGAGGCACTGGGGGCTGTTTGGGGAAGACTAGCCCTAAGACACTGCCCCTTCTGCCTGAGGCCCCGCCTCTTCTGGGTGTATGTGTGTGTGTGCAAAGTCAGGCCCCACCCTGCCTTGCCCAGAGCCCCCAACAAGTCTGTTAGCCCCTCTGGGGATACCTAGTCTACTCAGTACAGTCCATATATTCATCTCTTTAAAAAGTTGGGCAAGGACCATATTCCTTTGGAAGGAGAAGTTGCGTAAATAGCTGAAGAAGACTCTCTTCACATTTTGATCAGTTTTTAAGACAATACAGAAAAGTAAGTGACCTAGAAAATACACCAAATCAAGCCTTTTATTTTTCATTTGCAGTAACAACCACAGCAATTTCCTGGGTCCAGTGTGCTATTTTTGCTTGCGATGCTCTGAAAAACATCCTTTCTAATATGTAATTTACGAAGCCTCCTTTGTAGGAGAGGAAATCTGCAGGTGTTCTTGCTTTTGGAAAGAGCGAGGAATAGGCCCAATTTTTGCTGACTCAAGCACATGCACACTTTGTGGTTTTAGTAAGCTGAAACTAAACATTAAAGGGCAGATTTTATTACCCCAAGCAACACATTTTTCTGTGAGTGGCCCCATCATCTTACAAAAATGAGTGTCAGAATCAGGCTTTTAAATCTTTCAGTGTTCACTCATCACTAAGTGTTGGCTTCCAAGCAAAGAAGCAATGCCTTTACTTAACATTGTCATAAACAGTACTCGTGGCATGTTCATGTTGAAAGACTAGGGCCTATGGCAGGGGTGGGCAATAATTTTTGCCCAGGGGCCACTTCAAAAATTTTGCCCACCCCGGCCTATGGGATAGTCTAAAATCTACCCACAATTAATCATCTCAGACAATATATCCAAAATATGCCCATAAATATTAACCCATATTAACAGCTTTGTTATAATGTTATATTTGAGGGGGAGAATAAAGTCAGGAATCATACCTCATAGCTAACCAACAGGATAGATCATCTAACCAGGGCTAGATACTCAAAAGTGCTTAATACACAGTGGGGCTCAGTGTAATACTTATGGCCAGATTTTCAGTAAACCTCAGCAGCCAGTGTACTGAGCTTTTTTGCAAATCTGGCTCTCATTGTGGGAGCTTTTGAAAATCTGGCACTTAGGTTTACTGTCCCAAGAGGACTAGATTCTGCTGCTCTTGCTCATGTTGAATAGTACTTTTCTCTAAAACTAGTTCTACTCCCGTCAGTGGAACTACTCAGAAACCAAGGGATCACTCAAAGCATATAGGGATGTCAGAATTGGGCTCAATATAAAGACATCGTGAAAGTTCAAACTGCTTGTAGCAAACTTGAGGTCAGGTTTAAATACATTCATGGTGGCTGTAAAGGAGAGCTTCATTCTGGATTAGTTTGCCCTGCATGCCCATGGGACGCACAGTATACGACCTTGCTTGTAGCACATACAAGTACAAAATGATGATGTGTGCCAGTTATACCCTCCTTGCTTCCATCTCAAACATTTGATTTAATTTAAATTAATTATTTCAGTCTTATAAGGATAGAGAAATTGGAGCTGACCCCAAAATTTAATTTTTATAACTTTTGGATGAAAAACATAGATACATTTTGTCTTTTTGTGGAGGGAGGCAACTATAGACCGGGTTACATTTTTTTTGAAAATTTTCTGTGAAAAACTGGGACAATTTTCTTTTATGGACAATTTCATGAAAAATGTTTCAATTTTTTTAACCAGTTCTAAAATAATAGACAGCAAATTATCATAACTGTGCATTGCATAATGACATACACAACACATGGAATTCCTAACAAGTATATGCAAACATATGATTAACAAAGCAGATTGTTACCCAAATTAATCCCAAAGCAGATTGTTAACCAATTTACTTACAAGAAACAGGGACATATTTTCTGAAACTTTCCCATCTACCATTTAATTGGTATGGGTTGTGTTGTAATCATTTTTTAGGGCTGCCTTGTTCCTTGGTTTGCTTGATTGTGAAGGCACATAAGAAAGACTAAGACTTCGGGCCTTGGTCACAAGAAGGAATGAGTGCTGTGTGCTGTTACTGCTTGCATCAAGCTGGTGGGTGGGAAAGAGGGGCAGGGAGGTGAAACCCTCTGACATGTTGGCCAGTTAAGCTGTGCCTGTACAGTGAGGGAAGCTACCTGCTGCTGAGAATTCTGTACAAGATCATTATGAGATGCACAACTTGAGGAAATGTCTTCAGGTTTTGAGGATGCATTGAGTAGCTCTTCTCAGATCTCATCCCACAAAACTGTTCAGTAATTAAAGCACAGAACGGCTTATGCATGTTTCATCCCAATTGTGCACATCTGCTAACCATTTGAACCAAAAGGGCCACTTTTGCTTCACTCTTTATGCAAGCAAACCTCTTGGTGAGTGCAGTGGGAATAAGGGTTATAGAAGTGGTGGCCTAATTTACTGGCCCTCCGAGCCACAATATAACAATCTTCAGAAGTTCAAGAGCTAGGACATCCTGTGAGGAGTAGGGGGGTGGGACCTTCAGCCCTGTTCCTGCTGAAGCTCTGAGCCCTAGCAGGTGTGTGTCACAAGGCTGAAACCCCAAGACCCTCCTCCTCACAGGGCAGAAGTGAGGGCAGAAGCCCTGAGACTCCCCTCCGTGTGGGGCAGAGACCCCTACCACACCTTTCCCCGCCCCTCCACCCCCACCCCACCCCCCGCTGCAAGGCAGAGGTTCCGAGCTCCCCCATTCCATCTACTAGGAGGAGAATTGGGGATGAGGTAGCTTCATGAGCTGCACTTTACTGGTATGTGGCTTGTGAACCACAATTTGGTCCTATGTCCTTTACTGACCAGGGCAGGGATGTAGCTGAATACTCAGTAGCTCCCTTTGATCTCTGACTCTAATCAGGCTTTACATTTTGTATGCCAGAGGAGATGAGGTTTGCTGGATAGTGGTAACTGTGTAGATTTCCTGGAAAAACTCCATTCTTCACCTGCTATTGGCCAGCCTTGCAACACTACTGGTTAAATAGTGAAAAAAAAAATCCATAGTGCACGCTAGGCCAGCAGTTCTCAACCAGGGGTCTGCAAGTAGGTTCCAAGGGGTCCATGAGCAGGTGGTGGGCATGTTCCCTATAAGTTGAGCACTGGAGCATCCACCACGGAGAGATTCAAATGCTGCCTAGCTGATTAGCAGAGCACCCATAGTACCCACAGCCAACAGCATGGTGTTTCTCCTGTTGGTGCACATCTGTACATGCCTCTGTGCATATACTACAATTTATTTTGCACATGAATGGGAAAAATTAGAGGAACACTGGTGTTGGGGGGGTCTTCCATTCAGGGCTGGTATTACACTCACTGTGGCTCAGGGCAGAAAGCTGAAGCCATGCTACCCCGAGCCCTGCCACCTGAGGCTGAAGCCTGAGTAGCTTAGTTGTATGAAACTCACTGTGGTGTAGGGCCCTGGACAATTGTCCTGCTCACTGTCCCCTAATACAAGGCCTGTCTTTTATGCAGAAAAACTCTTGTTGTGGCAAAGGTGGGCCATGGAGTTTTTATAGCAAGTTGGAGGCGCCTCAGAAAGAAAAAGTTTGAGAACCCCTGCACTAGGTGGCTCTTAGTAGTAACTTCCCGAGATTTACACAGCCACTACTAACAGTAAAAAAAAAAAAATGCAGCAGAATCATTAGGGGAAAGAATCATTGTTGCTTTTTTTCCTATGGAAACGGTGCTAAAATTGTCTCACTCCTCTAAGTTGTCAAAAGGTCAGTAATGAATGTCACGGAAGCTGTTTCTGCTAGAATTCTCCCAACTGTGTAATGGCTTTTATTTAACTAAGCCAGGGAGGTCAAAAAGAGTAGAAATTAACCCTGAATGCCTTGGGCTGTCACTGATTCATTATGTCTTTCTAAATTCAACTGTTCTGTTAGATGTGTAGCTAACAAATGAAAACATGGTCTTGGAAATCTAAGTGTAGATATTGTCATGAGTCTCTCGCTTCTCAGGTTCTATAAAGACTCTCAGCCACTGTGTCGCTTTTTCACTGATGGCTAGTGCCCAGAAAACAGTTAAAAAGAAAATGCCTTTAGCTGTGACAAAATCTGCTCTCTGAAAAGCGACATATGACTTAAAGCTGCAAGGACATTTTGCCTAATAGAGGAACAGCATATCTTCTGCCGTCCCATAAAAAGTGATAAATATCAATATTTCTGTCATTAAACAATATCGTAACCGAGGCTAAATCGCCACCTGCAATGAGTAAATTAAATATTGACTATTTCATTGACTGTTAGATTTAATTTGAAGCAATCATGCAGGAGCCATAATGGCGCAGAAGATGACTGACTATTTAATCTTGGCTGTCATCCCTGTTAAGTGTTGAATAATGAGAAAAATATGCACTTGACAGAGTAAGGGAGTTGACTTCATCTCAGGTTTCTATGTCAGGGCTTCCACTTCATAAATTTGTAACAAAGCTGTTGGGAACAGCTGTTGAAACAGCACTTCTCCTGCCTTTTAACACAGACAGGATTTGGTAACCTTAGTGCTCCCTCTGACATCCTCAACTTGATTCCATTTCCAAAGTAATTGTTTGTATTGGTCTAGCAGGAGAATAAGACTTTTCTGGCTTTGCACACCCTGCCATGATCTACCTCAGCAATGTGAGGCCAAATTCACCTCTCATTTAACTACTTTAGCTTCACTCTAAATGAGAATGGCCCATTGTGTTTAGTGTGATGTGGTATTTTTCAGACACGTGGCATCTCTTATATTTTCCTTAGAGCTGATTTATGAATGTTATTTCATCATCACTATTAAAAACTATCCTGCTCAAGTGAATGCTCTATTAGCATTTAATAAGAATATCATTAAAAAAAAAAAAGAGCCTCTGCTCCTGTGAGGCGCTGAGCACTCTCACTTCACACTGAAATCAGTAGCCTTTGAGGGGATTCTGTTTCTCACAGGATCAGACCCAAAATAATGTGCATGCTGCTTTACAAGACATCATGGCTAGTAGCATTTTCTAGCTTTTACTTTCCTAGAGCTGCTCGGTTTTTGAAAGGACAGCACATCACACAAACAGCACACTCTTTACAAAGAATGGGGAATTGATCTTTTCATTCAGCATGGTGTTTAAAACCCACAGATCTGCTAGAATTGAAGTTCTTTTTAATTGGGCTTATTATTTTTAATCTTTCCCCAACCCCTTACATCCGATAATCCAGGAAACGCAGCAAACAAAGGCCTTTACTGACATGATGATCAGATTGTTCTCCTTAGCATTCATGTTTCTCAGCAAAATAAAAGTTCTTTCAGTGTTGGCATGCAAGCCAATAGCTCTCAGTGGGAGAATGCCACCGTTACTATGTCTAATGAAAAAATGTGTACTGCAGTGATTAAATTTAAAAAGCAGCTGTCATGTACAACCAAACATTGAAAAACCATTAAAACAGTTCTGTTTGTCTTCAATATTGTCAAGGTTTTCAACTTTGCAGAGTTATTGCCTCGTTAATTGTTTTTCATATAAATAAGGTTTTCAGCCCGGGATGGTCACCTGCTAACCTCTCACTTTAGACATCTGTAGCATCACAATCTTTGGCCAGGGGGAAAAAAAGAATTGGGATGACTTAATTCAATAAAGGTTCCTTTGCCAACAGTTTGTGATCTGACTTTGAATGAATTGCATGCACTACTTATTGCTGTGGGCCACGGAGGGGGTTTTAATACTACAAATTGCTAGTTACCATTTCACAGACTCAAAAACCATGCTTGGTCTCCTGTATTTTATTTCAGCAGCAAAAAAGGCCACTCAAAATGAGCTAGACATGGTGGAACAAAAGACAGTATTCAAGTAAGGGAGCAGTGGCGCCTATTTTTCCGAAAATTGAATTGGTATTGCATTATAATTAATACTTGAAGGTAGATTGGGGCTAGCTCTGGCTGTGTGTAATTTAGGAAGACGATTCAAGGAACAGACTACAGTTTTCATCCTTGCACTCCCTAGAACTAAACTCTTTGTAAGAGATAAAGAAGGGATTAGGGACTGTATACCTTCTGTTGAGCCAGCATCAGGAGGAGGCATCTCCCAGCATCCTGTTAACGAGTGTACCTGTGTTTACTGCTGTAAGTAATCCATGGGCACTCCAGGGGACAGTGTGTTTCCTTTAGTGTCTTCCAGTGGCACAAGTCTAATTCTGGTCCCATTTATACAGGTTTTACCTGTGTGTAACTCCATTGGGTCAGATTGTGAACCCCTTATTTACAAGGATGAGCATGAGCAGCCTGACTGAAGTCAGTGTGAGATTTTTGCTGATTATTGGAGTCAACGGGCTTATATTTGAGAGTAACTGCTCGTTGTTGTGCAAACGTATCGGTCAAGTGCAAACGGGAGCTGCCCTTTTCTGTAACTACTTCACTTTGCTGGTGCAAGATTAAGAATATGTATTTGAGATCAACAAATCCCAAGCAGCACTGAGATGTACATTCTATTAGGATGCTCCTCACAAATGTTTAGTAAGGCTTGAAAAACAACTTTAAAAAGGCCCTGGACAATTTACTAATTAAATGAATTATGTTTGCAAAGGTAGGTATTAGAGATGACAGCTAGTATTGAACTGAAATTCAAGTTACTATTACAGGAATAAAATATTAAGCCAGAAGGACTGAGAATACAAAAATTCAGAATAATTGTTTTGTGTATCCAGGGTATTATTGGATTTTGAAAAGTTCTCAGCTTGCAGCAGTTCTGATTGTTTTCAATGGATGCATAACCCATTTTGAAACCTGGCCATGATGTTGGTAGCATCAAATGGTAATTTTTAGATTTTTGTTTTGTATAAATACTTGCATAATGATCAGAATAATAATGGCACTTTGAAAGGTCCTGAGGCAAAAATACCAGTTGAACTCTACTGATGATTTTGAGTATGCCTTCCTCCTTTAGTATCTATCTATCTATCTATCTATATATATTTGCTTTAGGAGTTAATCAGGCATTGCTGCTTCTTCCCTAACTTAAATCATTATAAATCTTAAGGGGATCCCACAATATATGGCAGGGTCTGTGCTTCCTATCATTTTTTCATATGAAAATCACAGTGAAGTTGATAGGTGTTTTGAGTGTGTGTCAATAACATGTTGACATTTAAAGAGTTTCTGAGTCGACACTGAAACCCTTGAAGTACATTTGATGTAGACACCAGTATGTTGATATATCTGATATTGTAGGAGTGGCTGAATATACTGGCCCTGAGAAGTACAAGAGCCAGGACACACCTGCAAGGAGCCAGGGATTGAGCATAAATTTGATCTATTGGTATTACTGGAATCTCTTGCAGTGATTCACTTGATTGGGATGTTAAAAACAAATGGGTAGACCTATTTAGGAAGAATCAAGTAGGCAAAAGGGAAGAATCAGTGCTTATTGATCAATGTCCAACAGATCTAACTCAAGATGGGGTGCTAGTTGGTATCTGCTACATATCACCAAATCACACTAGGGAATAGGATGGCAAGCACCTTACAAACCTAACCAGAACGCGTGGACCAAAAATAAGCTGTATGATCATGGGGAGCTGCAATCTGGGGGACATACACTGAAGCTTTCATGAGGACAGTACTGAAACAGTGTTGGGATTTCTAAATGTAAATAACTGTTAGCTCAGAAAGTGTTGTATCCAACATTGGGGAATTTTATATTAGGCCTTGTCTAGACAGATAAAGAAAAGTGATCACAAAGCTAAAAATTAATGGTAACTTAGGTTCAAGTGATCATGACTTAGTCACAGTTATAATTTACAAACAAAAAAAAGTCCAGACCAATGAGATATATACTTGGTGCTTTAAACTGACCAGTTTTATAAAGATGAAAACTATTATGAGCCAGACAAGCTGGGAGGAAGATTTAGTCAGAAAAAAATGAACGATAATTGAGAATTGTTTAAGAATACTAGGTGTCCTAAAAGCAATCCACAATTGAGGAAGAAAGCCATCCTAGTTAGAAAACTGACCTGCTATAGAGGGGAAGTGAAGTCAGCTATAAAATATATAACAAATGGAAGAAATGGGAAGTTGGTAGTAATTAATATAAATCAGATGCTAAGAACTGTGGAAAATTGATAAGGACACAAGGAGAAACCTATGACCAGCAGAGTTAAGGACAATAAGAAAGAGTTTTTAAAGTACGTTAAGAATTAAAAGAATACTAAGAATGGTATCCTTTCATTACTAAATAAAAATGGTAGAATTACCAGTAATAATAGAGAGAACACAGAGCTGCTCAATAAATATCTGTTTCTCCAAATATAGAAAATAAATTTATATATCCATATAATAAAATAACTCTATTGCACTAGAATTTCAGGAGAATGTTCAACATTAGCTACTAGTGTGAAACATTTTAATAGCAGGTGTAGAGAAGAGTTTTAAAAGAGTTGTCTAAGGATCTCACTATATCATTAATGTTGCTTTTCTGTGATACTTAGAACACTCAAGAAGTTCCAGAAGACTGGAAAAAACATAATGTGCCTATGTTTAAAAAACGTAAACAGGATGACCTCGTTAATTATAGAACTGTCAATCTGACATTGATCCCAGGAAAAATAATGGGATCTGATTATCTGATAGTGGCAGCTGAGATGGGGATTGATTAAGTAAGAATTAAAGGAGGGTAATATGATAAATGCTAATCAACATGGGTTTATAGTAAATAAATCCTGTAAAACTAACTTGATATCTTTATTGGATGAAATTACAAATGTGGTTGATAAGGAAATAAGTGTTGCTGTAATATACCAGGAGTGGCCAAATTGTGGCTCACAGTCTTTGTGCAACTCTTTTATAATTAAAGTGCAGCTCATGGCGCTCTCCCTCTCCCCTTCTCCATTCTCCACTTGACAGACTTGGGGTGGGGGAGCTTGGGACCTCTGCCTTGCAGGGGGTGGTAAGATAGGGGCTTCTGCCAGGTGGGGATGGAGAGGGCCTGGGGGCTTTAGCCCTGCAGGCCATGCCTGGCAGGGTTCAGGACTTCAGAAGAAGCAGGGCTGAAGCTCCAAGTACTGGCAGGCACCTCCCAATTCTTCAAAGCTCCAGCAGGTATACTCTGCTCTCAACATTTTAAAGATATGGCTTGGAGGGTCAGTAAGTTTGGCCACCCTGTAATAGACAGGTGTTAGGCATTTGACTTATTACTGCACATTTTTATTAAAAACTACAATGATATAGAATGAATATGCCACATATTAAAGTAAATGAATTAAAAGCTGACTGAGCAGTGCCAGAGTATCTTTTAAATGGACAATCATCATTGAGCAGATGTGTTTACAGGGAGATCCTTCAGGGATCTGTTCTTGACCTTATAATATTGAACTTTTTTATCAGTGACCTGGAAAAAACATAAAAGCAATACTGATAACATTTGCAGCTGATGCAAAAATTGGGGGGAATAGTAAATAATAAAAGGGACATGTCACCAATACAAAGTGATCTGGATAACTTGGTACTCTTGGCTCAAGGAAATAATATGAATTTTCATATGGCTAAATGTAAATGTATACACCTAGGAACAAAGAATGTAGGCCACACTTGTGCTAAAGGGCCTACACTTGTGCTACACTTGTACTCTTTACACTTGTGCTAAAGGATCCTGGGAAGCAGTGACTCTAAAAAGATGTTGAGGTAGTGGTGGATAATCAGTTGAAAGTGACCTCCCTAGTTCAACACTGGCCAAAAGGGCTAATGTGTTCCTTGGATTCATAAAAAGGGCAATCTCGCATAGCAGAAGAGAGTTTATTTTATCTCTCTATTGGTCATTGCTGATGGAATACTATCCAGTTTTGGTGGTCACAAATCAAGAAGGATGATGAAAAATTGGAGATATTTCAAAGAAGAGCCATGAAAATGACAGAAGGATTAAAAAATTTAGGTTAGACTCAAGTGTTAGCCTGAAAGAGCTCAATCTATTTAGCTTAACAAAGAGAAGGTTAAGGGATGGCTTGATTACAGTCTATAAATACCTATGTGGGGAATGAATGTTTATGTGATAATGGGAGTCTTCACTCTAGCAAAGAAAGGTATTACATGATCCAGTTCTGGAAAGTTGAAGCTAGACAAAGTCAGACTGGAAATAGGACATACATTTTTACAAAGAGCATAATTAACCATTGGAATTAACATTTACCAAAGGTCGTTAGTGGATTATGCATCACTAACAATTTTTAAATCAAGATTGATGTTCTTCTGAAAGATCTGTTCCAGGAATTATTTTGGGGGAGTTCTGTTGCCCGTGTTATACAGCAGTTCAGACCAGATGAACACAATGGTCTTTGCTGGCCTTAGACTCTATAAATATATCGCAACCAATGGCTAGACTAGTACCTCACCAGTGTGAGTTGTCTAACGTTGTCTTCACTCTGTACCATAGACCAGGCCTGAGTAAAGATCTCAGGACTTGGCCTTCTGCCTATATTAGAGAAGAACTTGCACGTGGGGAAAGTATTGATGAACAAAATTATTCATCACTGAGAAATGTCTGCTTTTATGTATTACATTATTCTAAATTATTGGGTAATTCTCCAGGGCAGGACCTGCTACATTTGAGAAGCATTCCCTCCAGAAAACATTCAAGGCTTTTAATTTCATTAAAAGAAATACTCTATGCCTGGATTATGTTTCAAGACAGCTGATTTAATTAATAAATTATATCAGATAAAAGGAAATGAAAGTGAAAATGAAAAAGCATTAAAATATCTGAAATTATCATATGATTAGTACACAATGAAATACACTTGCTATCTTAATTAGCATAGAGCAAAGATGGTCAGGTTCATTATTTGCTTGAAAGATGTGAATTGGTGAAAGTTAAAATGACCAGTTCTCTTACTTATTGCTGGTTTTAAACTACCAGAGTTGTCACACAATTGAACGTATAGGAATATTGTTAAAACATCTGTACAGAATGTTCCAATTGTCCGTTCAGGCAAAATTCCCTTTAATGTTCCTTACTTGAGCAAAATTCCCCTTCAAAACTTTCAACTTGAGTCGGGACTGCAGAATCAAGCATCAGAATTTCTTTGTTTATTCCATGTAGTTAATATGAATTAGTTTATGGAAGGCCAGGAATTGCGAACAGTGAAAGAAAGGATTTGTGTTTCTGCATAGGCATGTGGTATAAAACATATGTGATCTGGGTGAAGTTTTCTGGCCTATGTTATGCAGGAAGTCTGACCAGATTATGACAGTGGTCCCCCTGAACCTTTAAATCTATGAATTACAGGCATCTCTCTAATTTGTGATTCTTTCCAGCCAGGATTTTGTAGTGGAGCAGATAGAGTGACCCTGGCCAAAACAAAGATTGTTGTCACTTTTCTTTGTGGAAGATGCTGAGATACTGTATTTACAAAAAAAGGATTTTCAAAAGTACAAGCTGAAAACGAATTTACTCGTTTTCAAAAATGCCGAGCACTTAGCTGCCAAACTATGGAAATATTAACACCCTAAATTGAGATTCCTGTTTTTGAAAATCGTGTTCTTATTTCAGTTAAAAGCTTAAGAGAAAACATTTCTACTTCCAGGCATCAGTAGAATCAGTTTTTAGTCCTTTTTGACTGTGCTAAAACCAATGCAACAGAATTTAAGAATGATGTTTTGTGAAATGCTAGGCATTATAAAATTCCACAAAATGCATCCTATAGAGGACAATTCCAGGAGCCCTCTTTAAACAGATTAATATTCTAGCTCCTTTTATAAATTCCTGCCAGAAAGTAATAACTTGAGACCTAAGCAGGTTTTAGGATTTTAACTGCAGCAGTTGCAGCAGTTCTAAAGAAACATGTACTGCTTATCTGTAAACAGTTAGATGAAAGTACAAATGAATATAATCCTTAACTATTTCTGGAGTCTTTGTTTTTGTGAATACACTTTTAATATCCTGCAGTCCTAATTTAAAACCCTAGGACAAATACTGAGCTGGTGGAAATTGATTTAGCTCTTTGGAAAACAATGGAATTATCCTGTTTTACACCAGCCACAGCTCTATCTCATTTTTTAAAATTTTTAACATGTTTGAATGTCTTGAAAAAAACTGAGATTTAAATCTCAAACAATAGACATAATTCTATTCAAAATTAGGAATGGTAAAACTTCATGAGATGTATGTGCTCGGGATATTGAGAAGGAATGTTGGAGAGAGAGAGAGAAAAGAAAATACAGTTAAGATATTGATAGCTTTTGTTGTCATGTTCTTGTCTTGATTATAAGTAGTGTTGTATAGAGCCTGATGCATGAGAAATGTCCTAATTCTGTTTTCTTTTTAAATCCCTCAATTATGCTATAGATACTTTCTTTTTAATCTAGTTGGGCAGTCAAGGCAGACCTTATTTTGAGGAAACAGATATTGTAATTTTCTGTGAAAATGATCAGAATATTGAATCCTGGTTAAAAAAATTGCAAGCATTTTTCTGAAAATTGAAAAACACATTTATACAAAAAAGTTTTTGGCCAGCTATAACCACCAAACTGGGTTCATTCTTATGAGGTCTTAGGCTGAGAATAATTATAATTTACATTGCAGTAGCCACCAGGAGGCTTCAGTTGAGATCATGCATATAAGGTAAAAATTCAGTCCATGTCCTGAAGGCAGAAAAAAAATGTGAGAAAGGAAGTTGTAATATGCTCATTTCATACATGGGGAATTGAAGGAACTGATCCTTAATCCAGATTGCTCAGAAAATCTGGGGCAATCCTAGGAATTGAACCAAGAGCTCCTGAATTCAGCCTTAACCACAAGACCAATTTTTCTAGTAGTTCCCTAGTAATTCAGATAGTTCCCTCTGTACAGATAGAACTGGATGGTTTTCCGCACAGTCAAGCTGTGGAACTTCTTGCCAGAGGATGTGGTGAAGGCTAGAACTTTAACAGGGTTCAAAAAAGAGCTAGATAGATTCATGGAGGTTAGGTCCATCAATGGCTATTAGTGAGGATGGGTCAGGAATGGTGTCCCTAGCCTCTGTTTTTCTTGAGGTGGGTGTCCGGGGAGGGATCGTGTAAGAATTACCTGTTGTGATCCCTCCTCTGGGGCATCTGATATTGGCCACTGTCAGCAGACAGGATACTGGGCTAGATGGACCTTTGGTCTGACCGACTATGGGCGTTCTTATGTTCTTATGTAATACAAATGCTTTTCTGTTCTTATTTTCTACTGGGGAAGTAAAATGGTTTCTGAATTAATAATTGTTAAAATAAACAAAGCCTTTCTGTGGGTGTGACATAGGAGCTGACATGCTTGACACTCAGATCAAAATTCCAAAAACTCCCTCTGTCCTGGAGAACTGCCTTTTCCCTTTGCTTTTGGAGTAGTGATTACTGGAATAGTGACTATATTGGTGTCTTAAGTCTGCCTAGGAGCAGGGATGGAAGGTTTCTATAATTTTTCATGGTGCCCAGAACAGGTCCAACCTCCCCTTTTCCCCTGCATATCACACCTTCCTCAGGCTTTGGGGGAGGGAGGGAATTTAGGGTTCAGGCTCTGCGCTGGGACAGAGTTGGGGTGCAAGAGGGTTTGTGGGCTCTGGGCTGTGGCAGCGGGATTCGGTGCTAGAGGGGGTGCAAGGCATGAATATAGGATAAAGATGAAGAATTGTCATGCAGCAGGCAAGTTGCCCTGGGGTGGGGACCAGAGAGGAGGACTCCCTCCTTGCCTCCCTGGCAGGACACCCACCGAAACACAGGAGGTCCAGCTAAGCCAGGATAAGCCCCCTGCACACACTCAGGGGGCTGCCATGAGCCTCCTCCCTCCACAAGCGCTGCAGACTGTCCCAGGTACTGATCCCTTGTAGCAGGCTATGGCAACAGTCAGTGAGGGAGCGCAATGGAGAACTCCAGAGGACAGCCGTCTGCTGCCCAGAATAATCAGGCCAAGGGATGGTCCAGCGGAGGTGTGTGGGGGTGGCATGTGGGACTGAGGGAGAGACCGAGCCCCGAATAGTCGTGAAGCTAGGTCCCTCCCTGGTCCAAGAATATTCCTAGTGCTCGGCCACCACAGGCACATACAGCTTGCCACCCCTGCTCGGAAGATCCTGTGTGTTGAATTAATGATACATGATACCTCAGGACAGAAATATAAATAAATAGATTCCTGAAGTACAGCAGCTTGTTGATTTAGATACTCTACTTAATAAAATAAAAATCCTAGTCCTGTGAATTGCGGAGCATCTCCTGTATAGCATCATGCCCCCGCTCAATTCCCATGGGCTTTAATGGGAGTCATGGGTGCTCAGATTATTGCAGCATGCCGCTTTAAACTGGCAGTGAGATCAGAGGTCTGTTCCAGGAGTGTAGTGCCATAGACATCAATGGAACTACTCTTGAGAAAGGGATGCAGCATTGGGCCTCTTTTTTTTTTTTTTTTAAGCTGTAGGAAAAATCTGACTAATTAGTTACGCTTTTTTCTTGCAGCTTTTAGAATGTAAGGTCAGCTTTCTAAGGAGGTGAATCTCCATTGATAATTATCCATGAGAATAAAATACTTCCCATTTTCCCTCCTTTAAGAAACTCCTTGCTGAAGAAACACATTGGGAGCAATTAAAATGTTTAGAAAGTGAATAAAAAACAAACTATCACTGGTAAAAGGGGAAGAAGAAAAGCCACCACCTTCCACTGAGTAGGCACAAGAAGAATTTCCTTTGTAAAATCTTCTGATTTTAGGAAGCCTTTTAATGTTAATGTAATTATGGGCATTACTTTACATAAATTCATTATGTAAAGCTTGTTTGCTGAGGTTTGCTCCTACTGCAGCCTTGTGCCCTTATCCTGCCTCCTCCAGGAAGAAAGATTTGTTGACACTGTGACAGGTTCTAGAATGAATGAAAGAGAGAAAAGAGAAGATATTAAGTGTAGCAGTCCAGAGCACACATTAGCAAGAAGCCTGTCTTAGTGCATTATTGCCCTAATCACTGCTGCGCCAGAGACTCCCATGCAAGGCATGATTTGTTGACAATCCATTTCTCCACCAGAACAAAGATGGCTGCCAGAATGCATTGTCAAGGGAATGCTTTCTTATCTCCCCTCCCCCTTCCCCTTTCAACTCTCTTGCAAAGGATAATTGGGAGAAGAGTCAGAAAAAGGAACAGCTGGCAAGTTATACAAATGGTTTTAGGGAGGGGTGGCCGAGGGGGCTCTATACTCCTTACTCACAAAATGGCAGCCTGCAAAAAGATTTACCAAACATAGTCTGGCAGATGGACTTCTGCACCCAATTACCAAAGACAGATGCAACTCTGAACAACAAATCCACAAGCGCTTGTCGTTAAGGAATTGCACTTCAGCTGTAATCGAACAAAATAGTCCTTTAAACGTCTGCCTCCTCTGCAGCCCCATGCAGATAGAACTCTGGATTTTAAGTGTGTTGCGTGGAGCTACTTAAGACATATGAATTTAATGGTGCAGAATGTTCTCCCCACCAAGGACCAAGTTTTAACAGATTCATTTAAAAAATTCATTTGGAACACTGATTTCCATCTGACTTGAAAGAGGTAGCTCTGGAATACCATAGACTATAACGCTGCTAAACTTTAATTGTGAATCAACTTAGAGGCAGGAAAGTACTGCTATCATGTATTTCCACACCCCTGGGTCAGCGCATAGCATCAGGGGAATGATTTATAGCTTAAATAGTAAGACTTTTGCCTTGAGGCAAGCTGGACGTGCATCATGTGTGCAGTCATAAGGGGGATGAATACCAAACTTTATGTATTCATCAGCTCTTTTTTGTAAATGATCTCAGCAATCCTACCTATTTGCAGCTAATCACAGCTTTTGCTTACATGGTAGCAGTCAGCATGTTATAATATTAGTATAATATTTCTCACTTCTTACCGTTAACACTGGCATCTGAGTTTCAGACTTCTTTAGTTGGATTTTTTTTCTGTTGGATTGTCTTTTTTCACCCATTCAAGATCAGTGAGATTGTTTAGAGTGGTAACAGGGTGGCATGCTCCTTAAGGGCCAGTGTCCTGGGGCCAGCCAACTCTGAATACTCAGGAGGAGCACCTCAATAGGAATCACCTGGTTCACCCATAAAGAGCAGCTGAAAGTGAGGAGGAAATGCTCGGGAAGATCAGAAGTGGTTAGGAGAGAATAGGCTCCAGTAATGAGTCTGACTCCTTGTACTGAGATTATAGACAGGCAAGGTCTAAGGAGCCTTGAAGAGGGTAATGCCTGGAGTTGAGGAGACTTTATTTTTAACAATTTTGAATGAAAATAGAGCAGAATCCACAGAAATAAGAGAATCCAGCCAGGTATTTCTGAGAGTGGCCTTCCAAGGCAAGGAAGTGCTGTAGAGAGCAGCTTTGGGGTGGGGTGGAGGGGAGGGGAGGGGAGAAGAGAAGCCCCGGGACTTTTTTTTTCTATTTTCTGACAATAAATTGGTCCTGGGAGAAGGGGCAATATTGGGAGTGAGGTGAAGCTTCTGTAGAGTTTATCTGAGGAACCTGAAAGCGAAACTGAAGTGAGGCTGTCTGCAGGATTGCATTAGGTCACAAGGACATGCCCAGGGAAAGCCACACATTGAAAGTCTCCAATAGCTGTGCCAGACTAACCATAGAAACTCAAATCTAGGCGGTTAGTACAGAGCACAGGAATCATGCTCTCTTACGTTGGATAAGCTGTTCACTTTGCAAGGAGGAAAGATTTCCTGAATTATTTCTTTCAAGAAACTTTAAGGCCCGAAGTCATGGAAAAGATTTCTCAACTTGGAGAAAATTCTGTTTAGAGTAATCAGTGCATGAAGTGCTATCACAGAACGTACCGGAACTTCGGGTGTAATTTTCATGCACATTAAACTCTGCATGTTCGTCACCCTGGGTTTATGATCGCTTCTGCTGGCCTACATGGTGACACTGGTATCAAGTGGAGACAAGTCTGCCAGGAAATAGGGATGGTACAGCATAGGGCAACTGCAGTCTCCCTTCTATTGGGGAGGGGCATGGTCGGCTAGGAGCACTAGGTTGGCTTCCGATACACTGATTCTGTGCCACTCTGGCTACGTCTAGACTGCAGGCTTCTTTCGGAAGAAGCTTTTCCAGAAGAGATCTTCTGAGAAAACTTCTTCCGAAAGAGAGTGTCCACACAGCAAAAGTGCATGGAAAAAGCGATATGCTTTTTCGAAAGATAGCGTCCACACTTAATGGATGCTATCTTGCATGTAAGCTGTGATTACTATGGACGGAATGGCCACCAGGGCACCTGTGCTTTTTCCTCTTTCCTCTTCTTTTGAAAGAACTCCCTCTTCCCTGTCCACACGTGCCTTTTTCCAAAAGAGCTCTTTCGGAAAAAGGATTCTTCCTCGTAGAAAGAGGTTTATCAATGTCAGAAAAACCCCTCTGTTCTTTCAGTTTTTTTGTCTAAAGAACACGATTGCAGTGTGGATGTAAGTGAAGTTTTTTTCAGAAAAACGGCCGTTGTTCCGAAAAAAACTCTGTAGTGTAGACATAACCTCCATATCATACCCCATCAGCTCTAATGGCACTGTCCATCAGTGGTTCCACCCCATCAGTGAAAAATATGAATTAGGTTGGGGAAAACTGCTAGTCTTTGCTTGGGGTGAATGCTCTCTGGGATGCAAGAGACTTGGCTGGCATCTCTAGGGGTAATTTACACCTGCCTGTGGCAGTGCTAATGAGTTGAGCTTAGACTTTGAGGACAAAGAAAATCTGGGTTTGGCATCCTAAGGTGATGTTCACCTTCTCTTCTCTAAAATGCCTTCATCAGGAACTCCCTCCTTGTATAAAAGGAAGGCCTGGCCACACTTTGCTTGTGGCTAGGAGGCTGCTTCTCCCATTTCTTTTTCTTTCCCATGGTAACCTCTGTGCTCCCTCTGCAGTTCCCTCATTTCCCTTTCTCCTCCCTAATTTCTGTGCCTCCATTCCTTTTCTGTGTCACAGTATCTGTATTCGGTTTAACTAGCTAATCCCTAGTTTCCCCCGCCCAGTTTGTTACAAGGGTGACAGCTTTGCTTCACTTCATTTTGCTTTTGGAGGTTCTATGGACGGTAAATGAGAGGTAATAGTGTACTGATAGGTACCTATGCTTGGAGACCTCATGCTCATGCTCCCTCAATAACTGCTGAAGATTTGTGGATACATCTTTATTCTCAGTCCAGCAAGCAAACAATAAACATGATTGTTAGCTCATTGATATAAATCACTGGAGAATTCTGCCTGTATTGTAATAAACCCACCTATCTCAAGACAGTGTGATGACAAACCTTAAATATGAGCTACCTTAGCTTGACAATCCACAAACCTTGTGCTCCACACATATTGTTGAATGCGATAGGCCAAATATAATTTGAGTTTGTAGATCAAGGTGTAGATGTGTGTTGAAATGTATCGTATAGAGAAAAGGGAAGGAAGCAATAATAACAAATAACAATAGTACTTAACTTTTATTTTGTAGTTCTGTTCATCTTCAAAGTGTTTTACTAATTATTAATTGAGTTCTAAACAGAATTGTGAGAGATATGGAGACTGCCAAATATCACAAGTATTTGATACACATGACAGAAATAATGTTTGTTGCTATTGAGATTAGCACTGGGAAGAATGTATGGGAATAGCTGCATGACCTTCCTTGCCCTGGAAGGAATCTTGTTACAGATAAGATGGGGGATAGCACAATTCATGTGAACAGTTGTTCACTTTTAAGACTCTTTGCCAGCTCACTAAGAGTTCCCTGCTCTTTCACATAAGGCTGCAAGGATCAAAAAGATGGCTTCAAGAGATGTGGGCATCCTGAACAAGAAAAAGAGCTTCCTATTACCAAGCCCCTGAGAGTTATAGGATGTTGCCTACTAGGTATGAAATCATGTGTGCCCCCCTACCTCCCAGAACATATTGCCAATATTCTAATCTTTTCCTTTAAAAAAAAATCTGTATAGGCTATTCAGTGACATTTACACTTCAATGGCCTATGATCACCACTTCTAGTTGCTTCCCTCAGATTGTGGAAAAAGAGGTACAAAATTAGCTTTTCCACTCTCACCCCAATTGTCCAGTGTGAAATGATTTTAAGGCTTCTTGAAGATAAGGTAGCATTTCAACCAGAACATCATTTCTCTCTAAGAAGACATCATGATTACATCTTTGTTACCAAAGGATGATAGAAAGGGGTTTATCCTGGCTATTTCCCAGGCTATGTCTAGGCTATGGAGTTTTTCCAAAACTCCTCAGCATCCAGGGGACGCGTCTGCTTTTCCAAAATATTTTTCGGAAGAGCAGACATGCTCTTTCCGAAGCCCTGTATTCCTCATTTTGTGAGGAATAAGGGCTCTTCCGAAAGAGGAGGTTTTTCCGACATTTGGCCCCATGCAGATGGGCCAAATGTCAGAAAAGCCTCTTCTGAAAAAGGAATCTGAAAAAGTTACGCAAATTGTGCTTCGCAATTTGCATACCTTTTTCTGAAAAAAACCCAACCGTGTAGACATAGCTCCAACCTTTTCCACATCAACAGGCATTTGCTCCTTCATACTCAAGTCACTGATACTAGAGGCACTGACACTGTCTCTCATGTTAGGACACAGAGTCCTTCCTGCCATTTGGTCTGGAGTTATTACTATATGTGTTCAAGAATTGTTTAAAATATAAACCTGTGTATATGTAATTAGCTGATCAAGGCCACTAACATAGGTGTGGCATATAAGATCAGCTCTGTATTGCTGAGGCATTGAATTGGGCTCTAGGTTGTACATGTAAATTCCTTAGCCAATCAAGAATAAATATTCGGTTCTTCACAAACGTTATTTTATCCAAAACATAAAATTTAAGGAAAGAAAATGGAATGCTGCATATAGGAAGCAAAGTTTCATACTCCTCATCCCAGATTGAAATATTATATAGCTGTAATTAATTTTCACAACTACCTCATACAGTTAATACAGTGTGTATTCATTCTACATGTCATTTATATTGCCATGGTTATAACAAAGACAATAGTGGCATCATAGGCTCCTTGATAAAAAATTGGTACAGGTTGCACCTCTGAAAACCGGTACTCTCTGGTCCAGCAACAACCGTGGTTCTGCCAGATCACGGATGCTCCCGGACTAGAGAGCCACAGAGCCTAATGGTAGGAGGGCCAGCAGCCTGGCTGGGGCCGGGGACAGCGGGGCTGGAGTAGCTTCACAGCAGTGCAGGGGCCAGGGGTGGAACTTAACTTCATTTACAAGTTTAATTCTTATGCAAATGGTATGAACAAGGACATTGGCTGGCTTGCACACTACTTCCCACATCCTATGACTTAACCTACCAACCAAACAATGGAGGTGCTAATGGTTCTTATTAGCCTGTTGTAACTATTTGAACCATCTACTCACTCTCTCTTCTTATTTTTTTTCTTTCCCCCTACTTTTTCCTCTTTTTTTTCTCTCTTCTCCCCTCCCCTTTCCTTATTTATTCTTGGATCTGGACTTCTAATACTCCAGTCATCTGAAGAAGTGGGTTGCGCCCACGAAAGCTCATGATACCATCTATATGTTTTGTTAGTCTTTAAGGTGCTACTAGTCTATTTGTTGTTTTTTAAATTTTTCCTCTTCCTCAGTCTGTCTCAACAAGAGGTGTGTCTAACATTCTTTTAAAATGCCAGGGCAGATGCTAGATATCTACACTCACTGTATTGGTACCTATGCCAAAACATCCTGGAGAGGGTTTTTAGATGTTGACAAATTTAATGTTCAACCAAGATCACATTATGCAAGCTATCTGGCAGCAGAGTTTTATATCAGCAACCAGGGGAAAAAATGGGTGAAACATCTAGTGTCAGGTAGCCATCACTCAAAGTTTGAAATTTATACAATGTCCAATGAGATCTTCCTATTTAAACCTTAATATAGAAAGAAGGATACTTCTCCAGTCTCCATTGCATCATCTCAATGATTTCTAGACTTGATAATCTGTTGAACTAGATTTTCTTTGATAAGAGATAGTCTGAATCAATTGGTCATCAGGTATCAGCCTGAACTAGAAGCATCAGCATTTTATTTAAGAAAGGTGTTAAGTAGTGCAATGACAGGAGTCATGTGCTTCTGTCATGTACAGAAATGATTTACAAATTACAGAGATTCCATGATCTTGTTGACTTCTCCAAGTGATTAGAGAGACTAGGTGAGTAGGTAATATTTTTTTCTTGGACCAACTTCTGTTCATGAGAGAGACAAGCTTTCGAGCTTACACAGAGCTCTTCTTCAGGTCTGGGAAATGTCTTGAAGTGTCACAGCTAATTATGAGGTGGAACAGATTGTTTAGCATATTTAGCTATGTGACTCCAAGTACCTTTCCCATACCTGCTGAAGAGCTCTATATAAGCTCAAAAGCTTGTCTCTCCCTGTGACAGTGTGTCTGTCCCACACTAGCCCTTTAAGGGTAAAACCCAGCCTTGGGAGAGGGAAGAGAGCAAAGCCCCACAACTGAGGCAGTTACTAGATAATCTGGGTCCAGCTGAGGGCAGTCTAAATAAAGGCTTCTGGAGGGGCTCTAATAAAAGCTATTACCCATTTTCTTTCTCTAATATCCTGGGACCAACATGGCACAACAACAGGGTGAGACAGATCTCATTTCTTCCTCAGGTGGATGTGGTTACAGTATCCTCAAATAAATCACAACATTTTGTGAGATACAATCATTCAGAATGAAAGAACTTTTTTTTTTTTATCAATTTCAGCTTGGAATTTCTCACTTAAAAGGAATTACTTATCTTTAAATAGAATGTAGTGAAAATAGACATATTTTCCGTCAAATCTCCTTTGAGTGTTTGAGCCAGATCACAACTGTCACTGTTGTCAGTGGGAGTTTTGCCAGAGATTTCAATGGGAGTTGCATTAGGCCTTGGGTTTATTTATTGTAATACTTAGAACAAGGCTTGCATGGGAAAAGATACAGTTTTTATATTGTCCAAAATACAATTGGATGCCTGTCTAAAATACAACTAATAGTTTTGCTTGAGGCAAGAATCTTTACTAATCAAGCCATGAATTGCTCGCCTATTGCCACTCATTGGAGACCATAAGAGACAGGAATGTGGATTCCACTTCGTGTGACCTTCCAAAGAGTACAACTGATGGGTAAATAACTCTCTTTTTTACATAAAGCAGTGGACCTGAGATTCGGATATAACATTAGGGTCTTTAGCAAGGGAACTTGTCATCAAATTACACAGGTTGTCCTCAATCACAGTTTGTTTTCAGATGAAATTTATGTGAAATTGAACTTGTTCTTGAATAATGGGACTGGACATTTAACAGTTTTCTTGTTCAAATCCTGCAGATTTTCACTTCTGTAGCCTAAACATAGAAAGTTTTGTTTTGTTTTATTTTTTCATCTTTTGGAATGAAAGTCTTTGTTTTGAGACCTATTTTACATAAACCTCTTTAGTGTCAGAACTTAATAGAACTAGTAAATCACCATCTAATATAATAATATTCTAAGTTAGTAAAATTGTCACAAAATGAAGTAAGCTCTGGGCTTGTAAAGTCCCTACTGAGCACATATAACACGAAAGGCTGACTAATAAAAATTCTTGTTTGGCTAGTGATTTTTCGATGCATTAGTGCTGTAGCTAGTGTGTTGTGACTTCCACTTTTAGCACCCTGAGTTATTGTAACTCTGAGAACACATTGTAAATAAGTTATAAATGTGAGCATATTCATGAGGATCTTTCTGTTTCCCTTCATTAAAATGAAAAATTCCATGTAATTAAGAACGTGACTTCTTTTGCAAAGGAGGAATAATGGTTAAAGGTAGATATGAAAAATGACAGAGTATATAAACAAAGACACAAACTTTGAGATAAATCTTATGTTCAAATCTATCCTTTTCAGCTCCCACTTGGAAGTTGTATCATACTTTTGTAGAAGGCTGCATCATTCTCCCTGAAAAGCAGGTAATATGATGCACAAACCAAACCAAATCTCATTAACCATTATAATTTCCTTTGGCGGTATGCAGTTTGCATTTCCTTGGTAAAGAGCATTAGCTGTCAGGCTTTTTAAATGCCTTATGATAAAAGTGCCAGTTGCAGACAAGCTAGTCCACTATCCTTTTTTCTCAATATGCATCACTCTTACGGGTGCTAACACATTTTTAATTAGGTATTCAGATTTAAGTACAGGAAATTAAAGTGTGTAGCTTTTTGGAGATTTTAGGGAGGGGGGAAGGAGGTTAATTGGAGTGTTATTGCATTTCTGCCTTTTTTATTATGTACACAAAATACTAAAGCCTGTGGTTGAGATTTTTATAGCATTACAGACATCTGAGCCACACATTTTAAGGCAGCAGGGAGGAACTAGGAATAGCATTTTTAAAATTATTTCAGATTTTTTTTACAAGAGGTTTGAAGTACAACAGTACAAATTTTAAGCATAAGAGGTAAATAAGCCTGGGCAGAGTACTCAGCTAGCATAAATTGTCATAGCTCCTTTGAAGTCAGTGGAATTACATCATTTACTCTAGCTGAGGATCTGGCCTTCATTTTCTATTAGAGGACCTATTTGTGCTCCCACTGCTATTAATCGGAGTTTTGCTATTTAGTTGAATGGGAATAGAATCAGGCTGTAATTCACATGCTGATCTTTCTAAATACACAGAGTCTGAAGTCAGTTTTATTTTAACTACCATATATGTATATACAGCAGGAAATCGATTACAGAATTCAGTTTAGCTGGTGCTGTGTTTTTAATGAGGAGGTGGAATTTATCTGAAAAATTGTTTCTGGTCAGCAAGGAAAAAATGAGATGAGATCTGAATAGGGCTTTGTGCAATTAATTATCTTTTCTGACCATTTGCATTAATCTGGAGAGCAATATACTGGCATAATTTATCTCTAAGGGTATGTCTACACTGCGTTATTTTGAAATAACTTAGTCTAAAGAGCAGGCAGTTATTTCGAAATAATGTCAAAATACTGTCAAGCTGGAAGACTTCTTACTCGGACTCTTATAACTCTCATTGTACGAGGAGTAAGGGAAATCGGAGGAAGAGTGCTCTATTTCGAAATAAGTGCTGTGTAGACACTCCCAATTTCGAAATAAGCTATTTTGAAATAAGTGATGCAATTGATGTAGCTCAATTTGCATAGCTTATTTTGAGTTAAACCCTGTTGTATAGATGTATAGACGCACCCTAACTGAGCTTAAGAGTTATGTGGACTCCAAGTCAGAGTGGCTGAGCCAAGCAATCTAATGCAGTGTCTTCCGTGCAGTAATGCTTTTAACTGAATGAGGAATGTGTATGTTGCTGTTTCACACTACTGTTTGTATCTCTTTTTAGTAAACTGTTGTATAGGAGAGACTTGACTCCTGTTCCCAGCTCTGCCACTGACTTCTAATTTGACCTTATACAGGTCACTTTGGGCCTGATCATGTGGGAAGTTTATATAAGGTGCTGAGTTCCTTTAACTCTCATCCACTTCAGTGAGAGATTGCTTAGCGGTTTGCAAGTGGCACTTACTTCCTTACAGAATCAGGGTCTAGATTATTCCTCGCCCAGTTTCTTTATTTGCGATACAGAAATAACAAATTAATACTTGTATAACTCTCATGGGGTGTTGAGACATAATTCTTTAATACTTGTGAAACACACTGAAATGTTAGAAAGAAAATTGTTGCAGTAGCAAAGCTTATTATTGTAGTTTAATTATTTCATTATCATTGGTGCTTCTTACGAACCACACATAACCAGACTATCTAGGTTTTAAGATAATATAATGATGCTTCTAACATTGTTTGTTAAACTGGGTATTGACAAAGAGCGTGATTCTAATTTATACCAAGGCCCCATATGCCACTGTGGCAGTAGAAAGCGGCCTTACAGTGGCCATAAATATACTTCAAGATCCCTTTATACCGTTAGAGTGGTACAAATGTCCTAAGTATAAATGAGAATTCAGGCCAAAGAAGCCATGTGCGGGTTCCAAGAAATGCATTTTAGACAGGTGGCTCACTCTTCAGGGAGGAAAGGGCAGGAGATAGGAATTCTCAAAGCCTATCTAAGTGACACCTGGGTAAGCAGTAGATGCTGCAAGACTTTACTGTGTAGAAGCCCTGCTGCTGCTTTTACTGCCGTACTTATTGCCTCCAGTCATGTCCCACTGGGTTTCAGTATGCAGAGGCCTTTATCAGGGGCAGAACAAAGGATGACAGGAAAAGAGAAAGGAAAGGCAAGGAAGAAGAGGCATATATCAAGGAGAGACAAAGCAGTTTAAATGTTGAATAGTGGCATTCATGAGGCACAGAAGTTACAACTGGTGAGCAGCGAGCAAAACTCCACGCAGCACAATGTACAATCAAGATGCCTGGTGAAAAATATCAAACTTACTTGCTGAGAGATTTGACGTAATTGTTTCTAAAGGATAGCTTCAAAGAACTGTGTATTTGTTTTGGGTGGAGGTTTTTTGTTTTGTTTTGTGTTTTTGCAGTCTTTGTGCTGCTTTTGTTTGTTTGTTTATTCTGTATTTTTATGAGTGTCATAATCAGAGGGAAGAAATAGAGAATGAAGTTTACAGGGATATCGGAATAGCGAGCCCGTTATATTTCAAAATAACGGGCTTGCTGTTAAGATGCAAGATAGCTATTTCAGGAGACCTCCAGTATCCTGAAATAGCACTGCAGTGTAGACGTAGACATAGGGACTAAGGATATAAAGGGTTAACCAGTTAACTAGTTACCTGGTAAGTATCAGTCTAACTGGTATGCTTCCCTGGTAACCAGTTAACTGGTGGCATGGAGGACCCAGCCCGGCCTGTTGAGAGAACCCCCTCACCCGTGGCGGGCTCTGCACAGCCTGGCCAGAGCAGCACACTGTGTCATGTCGGGGGTGAGAAGTCTACTCTGGGCCCACTGCATCACACTGCAGGTGGGGCTGCTCCAGGATTAACCAGTTAAATATAGTATTTAACTGGTTAACTTTATGATCGGGAATTTACATCTCTATTAGGGATAAAACTAGATTATAATTATGAGGATTATTATTATTATTAAAGTAGGTGAGAGAATGGAGAGGGAGATGCTTTATATTTTCACCGTTTATTTTTCACTAAAATTTTTAAAAATGTAAACATTTTCAACTAATCCTCACTATTCCTAGACAAAAAGTATGTTAACATAGATTTAAGATCGAGGGTATGTATGGGTAATTTAAGGTAAAAATAATTGCAGGGATGTTGTAATTAATCCCAAACAAGCATTGTAAATCCAGGAAGTTTAGAGTTCAGGTTAATTTTTTAAAAGTTCCAACCAAGTTAAGGTTTTTTAGGCACCTTAATTGTGCATTGCCATAATTTAAGACCTCCATACAGTGATAGCATGATGTAATGCTGCAGTTATGCACAATAGTATTTGAAGTGTCAGATTAGATCAAACTGAATTTTAAACACATTAGGTTTTTTTTGTTCAGCACAGCCGGCCACCCCTACTGTCACTATAGACCAGAGGTACAGTTGTCTGAGTGGTGCTGTATGGTTCATGCTGTTGACTGCAAGGTGAATGGTTCACAAAACAATCACCATCCATGATTTGATTAAGGAGGCCCCTGGCTTTACATAATGGAAACTGCAGGAGCGGGGCTGAAATTGTATTATGAACTCACACACTGGATACCACATTGAGCATGAACGGAGATGGGATCAGGAGAGTGGTGTTACTGTGTTTTGATTTGATGTTAAATGTAGGAAGTTTTGACCCCAAAACTTGAGCCAGTTGAGTTAGTAAACCTTGTATGTGAGTCCTTTTATGGATTTAAGATGGGATTAGTATTAATGTGCGCCGTGCCCTGCTATCTTAGCAGATTGTTCCCTGTGTGTTTCTTCCGTAGGCCTTTATCAGAGGACAGAGGCATTTCCTGGTTTGGGCGTCCATAGAGAATTTTGCCACTTCCTTTCTATCCCTACAAAAATCTCCCCTTTTCTCAGAAGACTGAGTTCATTGTTATCTCCTTTCAGAGAGGGTTTTAACCAGTGCTATGTATAGTCAGGTTCATGGGTGTAAAGTGAGAGGCTGTTATACCCATCTCTGTACACTTAATATTTTTTTGTGTTCCAAATTCTCAAATTAAACATTTCTCTTGATTTTGTACTTCTCATGAGAGCTATAGTTTTCTGCTGCTTTCTTCACCACTACTGAAATGTTAAGCTTTATATAGATTTAAAGTTGGCCAATGGCTACCGTGTTAGCTTATTTTAGAACAGAAATTCAGAAGTCATGAAATCAGATTGCCAAGTGAAAAGGAGCAAAGTGACTTGATCTGTTTGTTCTCAAAATACTGACAGTTCACTAGGAGTGCATTTACACTGCACTGTTATTTCGAGATAACTAGTGTTATTTCAAAATAACAATGCGAGCATCTACACAGCCATTCTGGTATTTCAAAATAATGAACGGCTTATTACGAAAGCTGTAAACCTCATTCCATAGGGAATAACGCCTATTTCAAAATAGCTATTTTGAAATAAAGTGTGTAGATGCTCCACTGCTGCTATTTCGAAATAGCCCCTCACCAGAGCCTTCTGGGGCTCTAAATTGACATAGCACGTCTACATTAGGGAAGCCTGCCTCAGACTAATTTTGAGGCTTTCCTGCAGTGTAGATGTTCTATTTTGAAATAAGCTATTTTGGAATAACTATTCCAGAATAGCTTATTTCGAAATAGCCATGCAGAGTAGACATACCCTAGGTGATGCCTAATAGTATAATATTAATATCACTTCCCTAAATTTACACTACGCAATTGTAATGGTGTTGTATTTCCTTTTCTCACTTCATTTCAACATTTGGGTTGATAGCGTTAGGGATTGTTTTATTTTGTTTCAAAACTCCCAAATCTATTTTCTGCTTTCTCTTCAATATCACCTTTCTATTTACCTGTTATTCACTCTTCGAGTTTTTTTTGCTTCTGGTCTTATTTTGTACTTATTTGTGCTTAACTCTAGTAGCTGTATTTAGCCCAAATCCTTAAGTGATCTCAATCTTTCCACAACTCATTGCAATGGTGTTTGTTATTTCTTGAATCTCTCACTTCAGTCAGTGCAGAAATCTCAGTCTTCTCTGTTAAGTCTGCTTCTATTAAGCTTGGATTAGCATGCAGTTGTCCCCCATCACTAGAGAGCCTAAAACTAAAATGTACTTTCATCCTGAGTAGATCTGCTGTTACCCTAGTTTTTCATTATTATGGTTTATGAACATTGGAAAACCTGAAAAAAATGCAGTGAAACAATAGAGGACCTTGTAATGTGATGACTTGGATGCAGGCACAGCAGGCAGAGCTGAAAGAAGATTAGAAATGGTAATACTTGTAATTAGAAATTCTGCAGTCAAGTAATGTTAGTTAGGAACTCACAAGTGGAATCTAAGTACACAGATTAATCTATCTGGTGTGAAAATAATTAAGTCAAGCCAAGTGTTTTGCCATAAGGCTATCTCTGGAATTGTGAGATCGATCCTGATTTCAAATTCTAGAGTATAGCCACAGAAGCACTCAGCATGTGGGTATGCCGCAAAATATAGTATGTGACTGCTTAGTCCCACCAATAACATTCCTGAATGGTGTATAGAGCTTCCAAATGTTAGTTCTCCTAGGACTGAAATCACATGGTCCCCCCTATATATATTCCAAGAAGCACACCATGGCTACGTCTACATTGCATCCCTCTTGCGCAAAAGCCATATCAAATGAAGCACGGATTAGCATATTGCTGTGCTTCATTTGCATAATTAATTAGGGGGGCGTTTTTGTGCAAAAAAACCCTCTTTCATAAGAGCTGTTCTTCCTCATTTTTTCAGGAAGAACGGTTCTTGCACAAGAGGGGGGTTTTGCGCAAAAAGGAGCTGTGTAGACGGCTCCTTTTTGCGCAAAAGCCTCTTGTGCTGGGTTCTTGCATTTCCCATTATCTTCAGTGAGAATTTGCTAAGCACCACAAAATATCAAGCTAGTACTGGAATTAAACCTTGGAACATACAGCCTATGCATCCACTTTTATCAGAATACATCTTTTTTTTTTGTGTTATCTTACAAAAATGGCACTTAAGAACAGGCAATAGGCACAGGGCCTGAGTCTATTTTCAGTGGAGTCAAAGGAAAGACTCCCATTGGCTCCACTAGGCTTTGGATCAGACCATTAGATTGACATTGTACCTAAGCTAGGATGTCAGTGTCCGTGTGCCAGTGTTGCATGGTGGCTGTCTCAAGCAGAAGGCAATTGAGCCACTAGTTACCTAGCAAATCAGGTTTTATTCTGCCATGATTTCAAAATTATCTGATAACTTTTTAAATTGAGTAGCAGATCCTTTTTTAAAAAAAAAGTTTTTGACCAGAGCTTAGGGCCTGCTTCTGCTCTCAGAGAAGTCAGTGGGAGTTTGGCCATTGACATTAATAAGAACAGAATTGGGCTTTTAGATTTTAAAAGATCAATACCATAGTGTGCTTTGCATTGCTTTGAAATGCTTCGAAACAAGATTGTCTTTATATGTATGTTAGAAACTAACCTATACATTTGATACTCTATATTTTTGTAATTGAATGGAAACATTTTGGACACCTTAGATTACCTCAATTAGCTTAAAGACAAACAAATTTAATTTAGCAAGTTTACATTAAGAACTCTGTCTTTCTTAAAACATTGGAAATTCAAGCTATTCATTAGAAGTTTTGAAGATAAGGGGACAGGGTTGTTTTTTATTAGTCAAATTAGAAAAAACATACCAATCATTTACATTTAACTTCATAATCAATCTCTGAGCAATTTGTATTTGCATAAATGATGTATATTGATCTGAAAACTATGCTAAAGCATATCTAGAATCCATTACCGAGTTATATCCTGGTTTCACCTCCATTGTAGATCACTTTATTTTTAAGACTGTAATTGACATAATTAGAAGTATTGATTCCATTTCAGATGCAGCAAGTTAACTGTAAAAGTGCCAACAGGCTTAAAAATAGTCAATCTACTGTTGCTTTTTCTTGCATGGATGAACATTAGCTTTAGAGTGAGCATTTTTCTTCTTTCTCTGAAATTTTGAGTTGTATCTCTTATTTTCAGTGTGTACTTTACATTGAAATAGTGATATCCTTCACTTTTGTGTTATTTGTTTGGTATCAGCATCCTTGAGGGGGCCTATGTATGGAAATGAATATCATAAAATAATTTCTGGTAGCATCTTGGAAGAGGTACCACAACTGAAATATCACTTTGGTAACAATTGTCTTCAAGATGGCATATTCTATGGGTATAAAATAAATCCTGAAAAATGAGACAGAATTACATTTTAGCTAGGACTCGGAGTTCAATTTTTCACTGTTTTAAGCCCAAAACTAGTAGAAAATTGAAGTCTAGTTATATTCCAGTATTAACCAATAAGCAGGTGTGTGTGTGTGTGTGTGCATGCATAAATGGAGGGATGGTGTTTGGAGCGAGTGATACGTAGTGGAGCTTGGCTAAGTGTAAAAACCTATCAATAGCACACAAAAGCCCGCATAGCAGAATCTCTGGCCTTGAGTTTACAGTTTAAAAAAAGCTTCTCTGTAAGAAGTCTTTTAATTAACACATTGATTACTCAATTCTTCTTTTGAAGCTGTAGCACAGCAACACTCTTCTTTCACATAAAGCTTTTGAAAAGTTCACTTGATGGCAGTTCTATGTAGTACTTAAAAAGAATGGAAGAAACAGGCAATGTTACTATAGATCTCCCTGGAGAAAATGCCCAATCAATTCATTCCGGCAGTGGAAAACAGCATAGGTTCTTTCAGTGATGCTAAAACTACAAGAGGCGTTTCAACTATATTTAGCACTCCAGGATCTTTTTTGCCTTAGTACATTTAAGTAAAAATCTGAAGCTTGCTTCAACACATTATACATTTCCAGTAAAATGTGCTGTTCCTTCTAAAAATACATTGATGGAAGGGAACAGAACATTTAGTACCACTTAACATTTAACCAAAAGTTGGCTGTATACATTAGAGCTACAAATATCTTTTAGGCAGTTGTTTGGAGCTGTTTATGTAGCAGTATGTGTGTCTGAATATCAGTTAACTATGGGCTATTAAACAAGTTTGTACCTTCTCATGGGACTAGGTTTAAAATCAGTGAATGGCACTGGGGTAGAGAGAGAGAGAACTTGACTTACGTATGTTTATAACTAGTGTATAGTCCCTTGCTTTGTAATGTTTTTGTATATGAAAATTTGAGGCTTCTCTGCCTTTTTCATGTTAGATTTAGACTGTGTGTACGTCCCTGACACACATTTTTACAGTTCTTGGTGGTCTCCAAAGAAAGACTAAAAAAGACATTAGATACTGCTTTGTCGGTAGTTTGTCTCCTATTTTCTTGGAATTAAATATATATTAAAACAATGTAGTATTGAAGCTGCTCTCAGTAACTGTCTTTGATTATTTCTAGTTTTGTATTTTGGTACTTTGGATAGGGTAGTAAAAATACAAGGTTCTCTTCATGGATATTAAAGATCCCATATACACTTTGCAACAGATGGTTGTTTCATCCTTGACCATATTTCTTCTCACACTGTTGTGAAGCTATACCCATATACCTGGCTTTTGCCATCTGCTCTAGTAGGGGCTTCAGTTCAGTGAGGTGAATATAAATTGGACTAAACCCTGAAGTTCTTGCTAGATTGTACTTAGTCATTTCTCAGCCAAAGCTGAGGCACTCTGGTACCATGGTGATGAGCACAGTATAAAATCCTAGTCAGATATGTTTGATCCAATGACATCAAGGGAAGTTTTGACAGAATAAGAATATCAAGATTTATCCCATCATTTATCAAGAGTATTGAGAGTCTTTTGGCTGATGGGCATTATAGAAATATAAAATATTGATATTGGAAATTTTTGTTTATTTCAGATACCGGTATTTAACTTTTAAAATATCTGCACAATTTAAATAAAAACCAACTCCAGTTTCAAAGAGCTGTTATTTATCCTTTTAATGTTATTGTTGAAGATGCTTTAGGAAGAAATGAGTATCTGAAAATCAGCTGAGGGGAGGAAGAAAGAAAGTTGTTATTACCTAATATAGTATGTCAACACTACAGAGGGTGTTTTTTTTTGGAAAAACGGCTGTTTTTCAAAAAAATCTTCAATTATGTCCACACTGCAATTGCGTTCTTCCGAAAGAAAATCAAAAGAACAGAGGAGTTTTTCCGACATTGGTAATCCTCATTCTATGCCTTGTTCTGAAAGAGCTCTTTCAGAAAAAGATGTGTGTGGGCGGGGCTGAGGGAGTTTTATCGAAAGAAGAGGAAAGAGGAAAAAGCACAGGTGCCCTGGTGGCCATTCTGTCCATAGTAATCACAGCTGAAATGCGAGATTACTTTTTCAGTGTAGATGCTCTCTTTCGGAAGAAGTTTTTCCAGAAGATCTCTTCTGGAAAAGCTTCTTCCAAAAGAAGCCTGCAGTCTAGACATAGCCATGCTTAAGGCCTCAGTGTGGTAGTGGGACCCCACTATATACATGTATAAGAAAAAGGCCATCCTTGCCCTAACAAAAAATAGTTGGGCTAATCTACATCATCATATGTACATTTATTTCTCTGAATCCATTATATAATGCATGTTTATAGTAGGGATGTAAAATCCCATTTAATTGGTTAACCAGTTAAACATTATGTTTAACTGGTTAACCAATTAAATGGGGGTGGGGACAGGAGGGCCCCCCCCACCCGCCATGGCCAAGCTGGAGTGCAGTCGCCCATAGTGGGCCACACAGAGCTGGAATACCTTCTGCCAACAGGAATGGGAGGGGGACTGTTCCATCTTCCACTGGTTAACCATTCACATCCATAGTTTATAGTGTTTGGGCTTGTCTGTACTCAAAAGTTCATTTGGATTAAGGTAGGGTGCAAATTTAGAGCATAATACCTATTCCTAACTAGCTCCAGCTTATTTTGGAGTCCACTTTGTTCTTTAAGCTAAACCTTACACATGAGCACGCGTGTGCACGCGCGCACACACACACACACACACACACACACACATTGCAGCACTGAAATAATAAATCCACTGTACACTCCAGCAGTAGAATGAAACTCATACTGACATGTGTATTGGCTTTACATATTTAAATTTTTGAGTGGTATAAAGATGAGTTCTGTACTGTCAAACATAAACATCACCAGGATTGGGACTTTGCAATTCTAGCTGTCATGGTGCAAATAGTTGTTGGCTGTGTATAATGCTCTTCAGATGATCACATGGTATAGGATGAAGTGTACAAAAGTGGAGTTTTTCAGTCATTACCCAACTTTAGTCAGCGCAAAATTCTGCAAACGTAATGGAGAGCAGGATTGGGCTCTATACAAAAATGAGACCTACTGAGTGCTTTTATTGATCACTACCTGACAATTCTTCAGAAGTTCAGTACCTCCTTGGAATGATTTAATTTGTTTAAATATCACATGTGTAAATAGTGGGAGCTATTTTTTTTTTTTACATTGTTATTGGCACATCATTAAAGTCAAACTTAGCACAGACTTGCCTATCAAAATTAAAGAGTTGTGAAAGTTGAAGCTGGCACATAAAATGTTACCTCATATTGTATACTACAAGATCTACCCAGTGTTATTTGGGTCCTTAATTCAATTAATTTTTGGTTTTTGAAAAATAAAATGAAAATGTAGATGATTCATTTAAATAATTTCTCTGGGGCGCGGCTGGGGATGAGGGCTTTAGTATGCAGGTTGCCCTGGGGAGAGAGGACAACCCCAGTCCTTTCTCAGCACAGCAGCTTAGGGTCAGGTGAGAAACACCTCTCCATGGTACTTCCAGTGGGCACAGCCAGGGGAGGGGTGCATGGCCCCCGCTGCAGCAGGTTCAGGTTTATCTGTTCCCAGCACTCCCCAGCCAGAATGAGGAATACAGCAAGCTATGCACTTTCCCCTCACTCCCTGGTAAAGGGGAACAGCCAGCCATGTTCCTGTATAAATTGCGGAGGGGGAGCTTCAGCCCTCCCTCATCCTTCCTAAAGGACTCCTGGAGGGTGGGAGGCTTGGGGTTGGGGTAGCCCCAAAGGGGGGCACCCCCAGCCAGCTCCTTTTGCCTGGTGATTCTATCTCTTTTTTCTCTATGGTTTTCTGAGAAGCAATCCCATTTTCCTGGCACAACCAAACCCTGACCTTGTTTTAAGTTATGATATGAGAAATCAGTGTAGCAAATTTTGTGATCCTAGCTCTTACTGTTTAGGAGGAGTTTCTGAACACACGCACGCACGCACGTACGCACGCACACACAGAGAAAAACTCTCTCATATAGTAAAGTTGATATTTCCTTCACTATGTTAGTTTAGATAAAAAAGGGACTTGAGACATGGCAGCTATACAGGAGATGCTTGTTTGCAGCTACACTTTGTAAGAGCAACTACTGCTTATGATAGCAGTGGGCAAATGCAGGTCCGCGGATCGCCGTTCATGGCCAACGAGAGTTGCGATCGCCCAATACCTGCGTGAGGCAGAGGTAAATATAATGGCGGCAGCCCACTAGTGAGTAACCCTGGAGGGCCACCGTCTTTTTATTGCCCGCCCCTGGCTTATGAGCAAAGTTTCCCCTGGGAACTCTTTCCCTATTGTGAATTGTAGATACACCCTATACTAGTAACAGCCGCTTGAGAGCATCATAGCAAAGGGGCACCTAATATGTTGTGACTTATAAGTGTCTACGGTAATAAAAGTTTACTTGTCAGACTTCATGGCTCATGCAGAAAATAATAATCTAAGTTCTGCCTTCTACTACTACCAGAAACAAAGACAGATAATACAGAGGTAGGTAGGTAGGTGTACCGCAGAAGATTTTCCCATGGTATAGTCTATGCCTGTGGAGCCATCTCTACTACACAGCTGCTTGGCCCCCTTGCGACTTCCCTGCTTAGTAGCTCCTGCCATCCATCCTGACCCACAATGTCCCTACAAATCCCTGAAAGTGAACACAGTCTACTGGATGCAGGATGAAGCTTGGGCAGTCCCTCAGGAGGGAACCCGGAGGAGCAGTGCTAGCTACCTGCCCACAACTGTGCCCCTTCAGTTTGGCTCCATGGCCTCTAAGTCAAAATGGAGGAATGTCCACACCAGACTTGATGAGTGATGTTGTGACCTAGAGTGTGGGGATCACAACGCCACTCATTTCATTTTGGCCATCTGGCCTCTCCTTCATGACAGAAGGCCATCAGGGCCATATCTGAGTGGGACAATGGAGCAGCCAGTGCTGCCCCTCCTCATAGCTGCCTACAGTATGCCTATTGCAGGGGGTGCCACTGCATAGAAATTTGGAAAATAGTGACTAGGTCCCAGACAAGGGCCAACAAGAAACTAGAGAAATATCTCCTAAACTTGTCTCTCTATCTCAGTTTCAACTCAGGTTGTACATTCTGAGAGAATGGTTCACAATATCGTCAATTCCAATTTCTTTGTGGTATAGGAAGCAAAATACCAGTTTCATTACAGGTGGACCCTTTTCGTTCTTCATCCCACCAAGATTCCTTTGCTTGCTTGCTTTTTCCTATTGATTTAGTCTGAACTAAGATGAACACAGAGATCAGCGAGACAAAATATAGGTAATTTTTCTTCGAGGGTCCCCGTGGGTGCTCCACTTAGGTGTGTCAGCGCCGCTGTGCACACAGCCCGGAGATCTTTAGTAGCAGTTCCCTAGCCACTGGTGCGTACTGGGCTATTGCGCAATAATTCTGATTGACAGGCATGCGCCGGCGGCCATTCCCTCAGTTCCTTCTCAACCACTGCTGGCATCAGTCATGAGTAGCACAGTCTCCTGAAAAGCTTTTGAAGAAGAAAAAAAGCAGGAAAAGAAGAAGAGGATTAACATAGAAAAAGCTGATGGTACCGTTGGTACCGGTGTGCCCCAGAGCACCAAATGCACAGATGCATCCAGCAATGGCAGGCTTTACAGTGATGCCACCACTGCCCCTGGTACCGAGATATGTGACAGAGGCGGACCTTGCGGTACCATTGGTACCGGGGCTCCTCAGAGCACCAAATGCATAGATACATCCATCAATGGAAGGCTTTACAGTGACGCCACTGCCGCCCCTGGTACCGAGATATGTAACAAAGGCAGACCTCATGGTACCGTCAGTACTATGCTCACCATTATCTGGCCCCAACATCACACCACGGTATAGAGGTTCCGTACTATTGTCCACACCAGCATCGTGCATATCAGCAAAATTTAGTGATGATGACGAGGAGGAAATAAGGGGCCAGCACAGAGTCCCTCACTATCCTGCCCCAGAACTGGCAGATAGCACAATGGGCACCCCTACTACTCCCACCTCAGTGGCCCTACAGGGACCTGTGGGCATCCTACAGAAATCAACAGCCGCAACTACAGCAAACCCTCTGGGTACCAAGGGCTCAGTCGGCTGATACACACATGCAAGGATGAGTTGACTACAGCCCAGGCAACCATGACAGTGATTCATCGATGGAGGAAGCAACACAAGATTGCTTATCCCTCTTAATACATCATGAGCAACAATGGATGACCACAGTCCATCTACGTCACCAATTAGAGGTGCGGCTATAGAAAGTTTCAAGACCTATTCCGCAGGGTTGTGGACACTCTAGACATACAACTCCCAGACGTAAGGCAGAACAAACACACCAAAGTGGCTCTGCCGATGAACGAGGCTTCAATGACCCGGCTAAGGACATATGGAAGACCCCTGCATCAGTACCGGTGACTTCAAAGCAAATAGATAAGAAATACTGTGTAACACTTGTGGGGGTAGAATTCCTATTCTCTCACCCTTCACCAAATTCATTGCTGGTCGAGGCTGCCACTCTGAGGGGGAAGCAACAGCAGTCCCCCAGAGCACAGAGTCACGACAAGGAGATAAAGAGAATGGATGCTATGGGGAAGAAGGCATACTCCTCAGCCTCCTGTCAACCCAGAAGCGCTAATTACATAGCTTTATTAGCAAAATATTCACAACAGACATCTGGGACCTTCAATTCCTTTATTCAATATCTACCAGAAGATATAAAGGAACAATTCAAATCAAATTTGACGGAAGGCTTTCTGATCTCCTGCACAGCATTACAAGCAGTGTTGGATGCTGTGGATACAGCAGCCAGGTCCATGCCAAATGTAGTGGTGCTGAGGAGAATGTCATGGCTGTAACTGTCCTGGTTGTCCCAAAGAGGTACAATCAAACATCAAAGATCTTCCATTCGAGGGAGAGAAACACTTTGTTGAGGCAACAAATTAATCACTCCACACCCTTAAAGACTCCAGGGCGATGCCTCGCACGTTAGGCATTCAGCTGTCTGGATCCAAGAAAAAACAATACAAACAATATAATCAAAGGTTCAGACCAACAGGGTATAACCAACAACAAAGGTCCTATGAGAACAAGTGATATGTGAGACAATCTAGACTAAGACAATCAAATGAGCAAACATCCTCGATCCAGGGGTCCAACTCCCGTCAGCAAGTTTGAGATGTTGGTTGAGGGTAAGATAGCCCTCACTCCTCCAGGGCAGGCAGATCTAGGCCAACAGACATTTGGAAACAGACTCTCCAAATTCTATATAGCGTGGAAGACCATCACCTCAGACCAATGTCTCCTAGAAATAATACAAACCGGATACTGCATACCATTCACAGCAGTTCCACCAACTCAACCCCCCTTCCCCATCCCTCTTCAGGGACCCCTCTCACAAGAGTGTGCTCTTGGAAGGGGCACAGCACCATATGGAGCTAGGCGCTACAGAGGAAGTACCCAGCTGATACAGAGATAGGGGATTCTATTTCAGATACTTCCTAACTGTCAAGAAATCTGTGCGTGGGGGGTGGAGACCCATCCTAGATCTTCGTGGTCTCAACTGGTTTCTTTAGATATCAGAGGTTCAAGATGGTTATGCTGGCAGAGACCATACCTGCCTTGGAGAGGGGAGCATGGCTATCTATCCTCAACCTCGAGGACGCATATTTCCATGTGTCAATTCACCCGGCACACAGATGGTTCCTCAGGTTCACCATCAACGACTCACACTATCAGTACAGGGTGCTCCCCTTCAGCCTGTCGACAGCACCCAGAGTATTTTCCAAGGTCCTTGCCATGGTAGCAGTACACCTATAAAGCAAATAAACATGTGTCTATACCTTGATGACTGTTTGATCATGGCATCTACGTATGGGGCACGCAGCAGGCGTTACACTCAACAAGGCAGTTATTCGATATGCTTGGGCTCCTATTGAACTTGGACAAATGTTCCCTTACTCCTACGCAAACACTGGAGTTTATAGGAGCGCAGCTGGACTGCACAGAGAGTATAGCATCATTGCCAATCCACAGATGGCAAAGATTACTTGATACAGAGTAGCGCATGCACCTCGGTGCGTACATGCCTGCAAATACTAGGACACATGGCCGCGTACACGTTTGTAGTCCCACATGCTCGATTACATATGAGGCCATTCCAGGTATGGCTAAACTCTGTGTATTTGCCCAGACACCACCCGATCCACAGAGCACTCCATGTACCAATTTGAGTCAAGGCCACCCTACACTGGTGGACAGACATGCGTAATGTATGCATGGGGCTTCCATTTCAGGCACCAGTGCCATTTGTCACTATCACAACAGACGCATCCCTGCTGGGATGGGGAACCCACATGAGGAGCGTGATACTATGTGACAGTGGACATGACAGGCGTCCTGGCTCCATACCAATTTGGTGGAGCTCAGGGCAGTCAGACGAGCATGCTCCCAACTGCTCGTGCACATATGGAACAGAACTGTAAGTATAATGTCAGACAATACCGCAATGACATATTACATAAAAAAATGGGGGGGCGGTAGATCGCACAGCCTCTGTGCGGAAGCAATGAAACTGTGGCGATGGTATCTTACACACATCACACCTACCGCACTGCATTTACTTGGTAAAGACAATGTATTAGCGGATGCCCTCAGCAGACAATTCCCCACAGAACCATGAATGGGAAATCAACAAGTTACTTTGAAATAACTAGATTTGAAATACTAACTCCCAAAATAACAAAATCAAAACAGCGTGTCCCTGGGGGGAGCCTTGAAATTAGTCGTAGGCAGGCTCTGTTAATTGGTCCGAGATAGGCTCTACCTCGACTTAGAGCCCCAGGAAGCACTGGGGAGTAATTACTTCAAATTACTGTGGGGAGTAGTTATTTTGAAATAGCAGCAGTGGAGCATCCACACTAACACTATTTTACATTAACTATTTTGAAATAAGTGTTATTCCCCGAGGAAAGTAGGAGTACAGATTTTGAAATAACCAGCCCCTTGTTTCAAAAGAACAGGCTTGGTAGTGTGGCCCCTCCACTTACCACTTTGAAATAAGGGGGGTTATTTTGAAATAACTCCCTAGTGTAGACCAGGGCTTATTTGGAAAAGTAACTTAACTGTTGCAGTCCTTCATAGATGATACAAGAACTGATTTGCAGGCTCGATGATAGATTCTGGACTTTGAAAAGACAACCAAGTACTCTGTATGCACCCCTTTAGAAAGCATTGAATTATTTAAAGGTTAAAGTTAGTTGCTGGGTTTGTTAGTTTGTTTTTTACTTCCTTAGTCTGTAAGAAGGATTGAAGAGGTGTCAGGTCTGTGTGTCACCATGAAGCGCATGGAGAGTTTGTGCATCACCTTGCGAAAAAAGGAGTAAAATAAGCTGGTGATTCACTGCTTTCTCTTTAGAAAGTTGCTCTATGCATGGCTTCTCCGCATGTAATATCACCCCTAGATGCACCTAATCAACTCCCCTCTCAATAACAGATACTCCATTATAACCCCCTCTCTCCCATGTTTGGCTTTTTGCCTGCCAGTAAATTGTTTTTGACATCTATCTACTGCCTAACATTCTAGCCCACATAAGGAGTTAATTCAAGGAGGAGTATATAAAGAGCAACTGTAGCTCTCCAAATTTCTGCAGAGCAGATTAATGAAATGGAGGAAAGAACCCACCCCACAATCCTCTCTCCCCAGACAGCAGGGTTGGAAGGTCCAAGCCCCAAATTATACAACTTTGAAGTTGACTTTTGTTTTTCTTTACCTACTATTTCCCCCCTTTGTTTTATGTGCACTGAAGTTGGTATTTATTCTTTGTTGGGTTTGAGATCTATTTGGGCATCATATTAGGCTACTGGTGTCTGAAAGCTGAGAGATACCTGAAAGCCTAAGGCTGCGTTTCTCAAACTGTGGGTCCCGACCCTCCGGGGGGTTGCAAGCAACTTAGAGGGGGGTTGCAAGCAACTTAGAGGGGGGTCACGAGCAACTTAGAGGGGGGTCATGGTATCACAAAGTTTGAGAGCCCTGGGCCTAAGGCTTAAGAGGGTGTCAAATGCACACATGTACCATATACTCTTGTATTGCAATCCTGCTTCCTTGTTTGGCTCAAACGGTAAGGAGAGCAAATAAAATGCAAAGGTTTGAAAACAATAACAAACCTGTTACAAATCTTAGAAATGTTCAAGGCTCGATTGTGTCTGGCTAAGTCTACACTGGTGGTTTACACCACTGTAACTTCCTAGCTCCAGGGTGTGAAAAAAACACCCCTTCAAGTGCAGCAAATGACAGCACTGTAAAGTGCCAGTGTGAATCAGACTACAGCACTGAGAGCCGTGCTCCCAGCACTGTTAACTACTCCCCTTGTGGAGGTGGTTTACATAGAGCACTGGGAGCGCGCTCCTGCCATGGCCACACTTTCAATTTAAAGCGCTGCTGTGGCTGTACTATAAACATTTAAGTGTAGACCAAGCCTCAGCAAACATAAGGTCCAGCCCTGCTTCCATTTGGCAATGCTAATATTCATGACAAATTCAAACTAGAAATAAGACCAAATTAAAAATAAAGCACAAATGTTTAACAGTGATTAACCAAGGGAAGTGGTAGATTCTCCATTATTTATGATTTGGATCAAGACTGGATAGCTTTCTTGAAGGTATGCTGTAGTCAAACACAAGTGAGAGGGAAAGTGGGTGAAATGTAATGGCCTGTGATATAGGAGAAATCAATCTCAATCAGTGGTTCTCAGTGTCCTCTTCATGCAGCCCAGTTATCACACTGCTGTGGCCCACCTATGTGCTAATGGCTGCCAGGCCATGCAGCAGGGTCCCAGTTCCTGTCTGTCCAGCTGCCCCACATGACAGGGTCTGGGCTGCCCAGCCCTGTGATTGGGGTTGTTGGCAAGCCACCTTTGGCAGAGTCCAGGCTGTCAGCTGGTTCTCCAGTGTCCAGGGCTGCCATCCAGCTAGCCCCACATACCTGGGTTCCAGGGTCCCAGGCATGCCAGGGCTGTAGGGTCCTGGGCTGGTGCCTGCTGGGGCTGTGGGTTCCCAGGCTTTCTCATGGTTGGCCCTGCAACCTGAGCCCCTGCTCAGAGTGCTAATCCTGGCCCCACTCAGTGGAGGGGTCTTTGGGTGGGAGGCACTGGTCATAGGGATCTGTGGGAGGGACTGGTTTTCAACCTATATCCCAGGTCACACATTATGGGCCATATATCAAGCCCACAATAATAAATAGATTGAGAACTACTGAACTAGATGGTGTTTTGATTCCTTCTGGCCTTAAAATGTATGAATGGGAACAGGATCGAGCCCCTGTTTTTTGTTTGTTTTTCTTCATCTTTTTTACCCTGTTGCTTTGATACCTTTTGTATAGATGAAAATCCTTTTAGTTCTGTCAGAGAGCTATTGATACTCCTTGCATCAGTAACTCTTCTGAGTCTCCTCATGTCTGTCACTGGTACCTTTTGTTAGCAACTGGCGTGCCTCCATTCTCCTGTATTTTATTCTTACATCACAAGGTGTAAAGATACATAAGAAGAGAGTCTTCAAAAAACTGTTCACCAATAAGCAATGTACATTTTATCAAATGCTTAATATAATGCCTCAGGCACACTTTCCTCTGACTAAGCTCATGATGAAACATTCACTGGATATAGATTCAGTGTAACCATGAAAAGTTCTTTATTTGTATACCCTTCATTAATAGAATGGGTTAACTTTAGGTAACAAAAACCCACAAGTGCAGGCTCGATTGTGCAGTCCTTATGCTGGCAAAATTCCCACTGAAGACATTGTTACATGGCGTAACCATGAGAATTTGATTGCACAAAGCTGTTGGTATTAGACGCTAAGCTCCTTTGCCCCATTCATCTCTACACCTGTGCTGACTCTGGATAAGAGAGCAGGCAATGTGCTTCCCTGATGCCAGGGCTGTGGTGAGCTCATTTGGTCCCTGACACAAGTGGAAACAGCCACACATTTAAGTGGTTTCTATGAGCCCAGTCACCTCTGGTTGACACATACACAGATTATAGTCACCTGTGGTTGACACACACACAGAAATAGTGTCACCATCCTTATAGATGGGGGGAAATTTCTGTTACTAAAGGGATCTTTAACGTTGTAGAAAAAAGCATAACAGGATACGGAGGTTGGAAGCTGAAGCTAGACAGATTTAGAGAAGGACTAAGATGCAGCATTTTAAGAGTGATAGTAATTAACCATTGGAAGAACTTAACCTTGGGACATAATGGATTCCATCAGTAGATGTCTTTCAATTAACACTTGATTTCTTTTTGAGAGACAAAGGAGTTATGGGTTTGATGCGGCTTCATTCTCATTTCTCTTCTTAATGAATGAAAGGTACTGAGTGAGTTCTGTAGCTTGCATTATTCTGGAACTCAGACTAGGTGATCTTAATAGTAGTCCCTTTTGACCTTAAAATGTATGTATCTATCATACACTCTCCAGCAGTTGTCCCAGGGTCATAGAGATGCCATATCACTGGACCTTTCCCTGCATGCAGGGGCAGAATTCTGGGACCAAGGAGCTTGGGTACTATTGTGACAACTGATTTATAACTTTTTCCTGCTTATGAATTTACCATGGATTTACCAGGTCAAGTTCTTTTAAATAAAAATTGTTACAAACAGATGCAAGAGAACCAGACAAAGAAAGTGGATTAGTCTAAATCAAGAAGGCTGCACTGATACTATCCAAGGACTGTTCAAATTATGCTTGTTAAAAACAGATGATGTAAAGCTGGAAATTAATAAAGTCACATTGGTGTGTCAGATATTATACCTAAGTGATGCACACAATAATGAGGGGATGTATATTCCACCCTCCATTCTCTCTGTAGGTGCTTAAAGAAAAAGACTTTTGATGGGGTGTAGGAAACAGAGAGAACAAAGGAAGGAGAAAAACCAACAGAAGCTACTGGAGTGAGCTTCACCTTCCTGGCTGCCATCCTCACCATCTTCTGGGATGCTGGGCCTTCTTTGTTCTTATCCTCAGAGATATCCTGACCAGATCGGGCCAGAAAGAGGAATCTAGATGGCCTTCACCAGCCTTCCCAGATACAGCTAAATCCCAAATACAGGGATGAAATGAGACCAGATTTTAACATCAGCAGCAAGAGCTTTAGCCCATCTCAATCAAGGGATCTGCCAAATAGAAATATTCTGTGCTTCATCTTATTCCTGTTGGAGTCAGTGGGAATCTTGCCATTGGCATCAATATGAACATTTCTTTTTATGGGAAATGTCTTTTTAGGGTCTATTTGATTTCCTAGTGAATCGTTGCCTCTAAATGTTAACAATTAACCCGTCATACTGAATGAAGGTAACGTAAGTGACTTCTTGTGTTCTCAAAAGTGCCAGGCTCATTTCCCACAGTGTCAATCAATTCAGAAAGAAACCTGTCAATGTGAGACTTTCCTACGTCAGCAGGGAAAAGGTTAAACAACTGCTTTTTCAATATTTCTGTTGACTAATAAAATCTGGTAGAAAAAGTTTCTTTCACATTGCTAAGTCCTTTAGATGTCACATGTGTGATTTTTTTTTTAAAAAGGTGGTGGCATCTAATTACTGTTTATTCATGATGCTGATATATTGCCATGAACCAGCTCTTGCTTTATTATGTCTTGTTCACATACTCTTTGCAGTTTATCTGGATCATTTTGATCCATCTCCTTCCTAGCTGTAAAAAAATCTTTATTTATAAGGTCATGCCCAAGGTTCTCAGCTCGATGTGAGAAAGCAAGAGAATGTCAAACTTTCTCGTAACTGAAATCCTTCAGGCCATGTGTCATTCTTGCATTACGTTGCACTGCTTTCTGAGATAGGTGACGCAGTATTCTAGGTTGCACGAAAAATGCATGTGCATCTCACATAGTCTTCATAGGTATGTAAAGGATCATGATCTTGATGTATTCCGATCAAATCATTCCTTATCAATTGTTTCCCGTTTGGTCTTTAAATTAAACTTAACTTATAAATAGGGCTTCCCATCTCATTCATTTAGATCAATAATAAAATTACCATGTTATTTTCAAATTAAACATCTGAAAAATTGACAGAATGAGGAAGCAGGAATACAAGGCTAGTTAAGGCCCTGGATTGGGAACAGGGAAATGTGAGTCCAGTTATTGGTTGTGCCACAGAATTCCTAGGACTGATTCCCCAGTGTAATACCTAGCTGAGAATCTGTGCATATGTATGACTTACATGTCCCACATAATCTGTCTGTACCTCAGGTATTCATCCATAAGGTAGTGGTGGTGTAAGGATAAAGTAATTAATGTTTATGAGGTGCTACAATAATGGTAGCCCTCTAAATACCTAGATAGGTAAAACATGATGGAATTTCTGGGATTCTATTTTAGTTAATCCTGTTTGTGGAGTTCAGAACTCCTCAGAATAGGATATAGAACTGTGAGGGATCTCCTGAGATATGCAATTTGAGCACCTTGCTATCACAAGCATCCCCATCATAGAAACATAGAAATGTAGGGTTGGAAGGGACCTCAACAGGTCATTAAGTCCAGCCCCCTCTGAGGCAGAACCAAGTAAATCTAGACCACCTAGACCAGTGTTTCTTAAATTTTTTAAGATCGAGGAATACCAAACAATAATTTTTTTTATGGGGAACACCAAGGATTTTTTGTTGAGCAAAAAACAAAGAAACAAAAAAGTCGGGAGTAAAAAGAATTGGGGGGAAAGTTATTGAGTCCCCCCCTCAAAAAAAAAAAACGTCGCCTGCCCCTTCATGGGCAGCCATTTTGCATTCTGTTGTTCTCTGAAGCACACCTCCGACTGCCTAGCGGCACACCGGTGTGCCGCAGAACACAGTTTAAGAAACACTGACCTAGACCATTGGTGTTTGTCCAGCCTCTTAAGAACTTCCAACTATAGAAATTCCACAATCTCCCTTGAAAGCTTATTCCAGGGTTTAATTAACCTTATAGTTAGAAAGCTTTTCATTATCTCTAACCTAGATCTCCCTTGCTTCAAATTAAACTATTACTTCTTCTCTGAGCTTCAGTGGACATTAAGAACAATTGATCATCATCCTGTTTGTAGTAGCCCTTAATGTATTTGAAGATTGTTATCAGGTTTCCCCTCAATCTTCTTTTCTCAAAATTAAATGTCCAGGTTTTTTAACCCTTCCTCATAGGTCATATTTTTCTAAACCTAGTATCATTTTTGTTGCTGGCCTCTGGATTCTCTCTAGTTTGTCCATGTCTTTCCCAAAGGATACGTCAACACTGCACACTTATTTTGAAACAAGATATTCCGGAATAGTTATTCCAGAATAGCTTATTTCAGAATAGCATGTCAACACTGTAGGGAAGCCGCAAAATTAGTCTAAGACAGGATTCCCTAATGTAGACGTGCTACCTTGATTTAGAGCCCCAGGAGGCATTGGGGAGGAATAACAGAATGTGTAGCAGCAGTGGAGGGTCTACACACACCTTATTTCAAAATAGCTATTTCAGAATAGGCATTATTCCTCGTAGAATGATTACAGATTTCAGAATAAGCCATCCGTTATTTCAAAATTATTTATCTCAAAATAACGGTGCAATGTAGATGCACCCAAAGTGTGGTGGTCAGGATTAGACATAGTAAAGACTTCCCAAGTGCTGACTAGAGAGGGACATTTACCTCCTGTCTCTGACAAACAACACTACTGTTAATACACTTTCAGAATATTAGTCTTTTTGTAGCTACATCATGTGGCTGTCTTCTGTTCCATTTCAGATCTGTTATAACCTCCAGATCCTCTTTAGCAGTACAGCCAGCTATTGATCATTTTGTAGTCTTGCATTTGCTTTTTCTTCCTAGTGAATATAATCATCATGTAATCCTGTTCATCATATGACTGTGTTCATAAATTTATCAAGCTTCATCTGAAAACCAGTTAGGTTGGTTGTACCAATATGGCATAACATAGTGAGATAAATGTACACTGGCAGCCTTCGTTTTGCATGTTATTTTGCTGTGTTTTGACTCCGTTTCTTAAAGTTGTTTAAATGTAACTTTTCTGTACAGAATTTGTTTATACCATCATTTTTTAAAACCGAGAAAAACTGTTAAGGGGAAGAAACTTGTTCTCTGTCACATTCATGTCCCTGTGCAAAACACCCCACTGGTTTAATCTATCTTGTTGTGGAGTTAGTTATTCAGTGTAATTGCTATTCTGATTTTGGAGTCAGTACACACATCATTCTGCAATGGGTAGAACAAGCCCACTTTTGCTAAGATCACATACCTTTTTTCAGCCTGCATTTCATAAGCCTGTATAAAACCTGCAGGTATGTCTTTTCATGGTTATAGATCAGTTATTTGCATAATGTGTTCACAGGGCATAGGTTAAACTGCTTTTTTGGACTGTATGTGCTCAGATTTTGTAACTTGTGCATGGGGTGCCACTGTGAATGTTGTTATATTCAAATCTTTCACAATAAACCCACTTTCTCTCCCCCTTATCCTCTACTTAAGAAATATTTTAAAGCAAATTTTATTTAAATTAAAAGTGCATCTGAACTGAGAATGTATGTGCCATACTTTCTCCCCCAGTGTGAAGTAAAAGGACCAAGTAATAAAAGTTTCATATGTTAGACTGCATTATAGAGATGCAGATAAACTCTTAACTACAGCAATGCTGATGGATATTCCTGTAGTAATAAATAATGGGTCATGATACTGTGCTCACCATAAAACACATAGGAACTTCACTTTCTTCCTAGCTTGAGAAAGGCAACTGTTAATGGAAACTTTCTCCTTTATGAATTTAACCACTGCTGAACTCAGCACCACGGGTCTCCTAGCATTTTGCACAGCTACACATTAGACAAACACTTCTGCTTCACATTGTACTCAATTCTTTCTGAAAGTTCAGGTTCAGAAAATAGAATGCATTTCCCTTTATCCCATCATGGCACTATTTTCCTGCAAGAATTGTACCAGTTCAAAAGCTATTGTCAACAAACCTGTTTATAGGTTATAATTCCTTCCCCCCTAAAGTCTCTATTCCTTTGAAAACAACTTTTCTTTCAGTGTTTTTTTTCCTGTCTTCACATTTGGCCATCACTTCTTGGGGTTTTTTGAGATGACTTTTTGATGCCTCTGAGAGATTTTGTTTATTTCCTGTTTGGGCCCAAGTATTTCTGATGATGTTAGCACAGCTCTTAAACTAGTGTTTGTTGTTTAACTGTTGTTAGAAAACCACCCCTATTGAGGGCTCTTTCCAAATCCCACTGACATTAATGGAAAGACTCCAAGTCCCCAAAAGTGGGTTTTAGATCAGGAATGTAGAAACTACAGTTTTGTGTAAATTCTAAAAGAAGGCAGATCTCTTGTCTTGGGATAAGGGCAATCAAGAAATGTATGTTATATTTCCAGCTTTATCACTGACAATCAGATTAATCTTATTATTGATATACCTTAGCAAAATATATCTGTAAATTGTTCACAGAGAATTTAGCCCAAAATAGACAGCTTCCTGGCTGAAGTATAAGTGGGTTTAGACCCAATAGAGGTACAGTGGAGCAATTATTCCATCTGCATGAGCTTTGCAAGAAAATACTGGAGAATAATGTGATGCTATGTTTTTGTGGACACCAAACATCACATAGAGATCCAATGGTAACTGGACTTACAACTACTGGTTTAACAACACAGCTACATTTGGAGAATGAAAGGTGTTATCTTGAAGTATAAAATACAATTGTTGCAGTTTCTTGCCTTCTTCATCTTCCTATATGCTTGTGAGGCATGCACATTAGGGAAACAGGACATTAGGTGAATTTCTGCTTCAAACTGAAAAGCTACATTTGATTGTTGTATGCTAGCTATACTTCACACAAAACCAACATAGAGAAAATTGCATGAATTTACAACAAAAATATAGTGATGCCTGATATCATCAAGATAATCAGATGAGGAGAACCTGAATTGCATGTAGGGATGTAAGTGAGTAGTCGAGTCGACTACTCAGATTCCTCCTCCCCACCCCCCGCTGTCTCTGTATCAGAGGCAGCAACGGGGGAGCAGGAGCTGGTGCTGAGGGGAGCAAGCTTAAAAGCCTATCAGAGGCAGCGGCACAGGGTGGAGGCAGGGGAGGCTGCTGTGAAGGGCAGGCAGCCCAACTCTTACTATATTTAAACTGTAAAGCTGCAGTGGGGGTAGGTCCCAGACCCGGAGTGAGCTTATCGGCTTATCGACTAATTGTGTAGTCAATAAAAATTATATTGACTGTGCGATTACTGAAATACCCGCTTCTTAACATCCCTTATTGCAGGATGTATGAGTGGGATGAGCTGAGGAAGATTGCCAAAGTGTTACAGAGATGAATGCCAGGGCAGGAGATGCCTTATAGTATGGCTGACTGGGAAGGATGTGGTATTTTGTACTACTCAGGGCTGTGTGTAGACTGTCATAGAGAAAGATTGCTGGCCAATAATGCTCATCTGTTGTGTTTACTGTTCATTGTGATGTGACCAGGCCTGATGATGATGGAAGGGGACAAAGAGGGGCAGTTGCCCTGGGACTGGGTGATTCCAAAGGGCCCAGGACTCCTGGCCACCACCACAATTATGATAGCAGCAGCACCCGGAGCCCTAGGCCCTTTAAATTACTGCTGGAATGCCACTGAGCAAGCGGCCAGCAGTTTTGAGGGCTGGGAGGGGGGATGGCAGGCACGCATGCACCCTGGACCTGCCCCTTTCACTCGAGGCTCTGTCCCTTCTGGCAGTGCAAAGGGGCCCCCACACACTTTGCCCAGACACCCAACATGGGTGTCTGCTCCCCTGGATGTGACTACGTGGCACTTTGTACTATGAAAGAATGCATTACTGAGTTGCTGTGTGTTCATGAGCAAGTCACTTCACAGTGTCTCAATTTTGACATACATAATAGTGGGAGACTGATATTTACACAGTAAAGTGCTTTTGGAGGAGGGTCTTACTGTTGAAAATTTCTATACAAGTGAAAAATATTAAAACATTTTAATAATCGAGATGGATTTTTCTTTTAAATGGATATTTAGAATTCAGAAGACATTCTCTAATAAGCTATAAAAAATTTAAGACCAGTAAAATTTTAAATCTAAATTACTTGACAGAGACCCTATAATCCTCTAAGGTTTGAAAGGGTAATTAAGTCTATATCCATACAGTTTTCAGCCTCCCTACCAAGTTTGCAAGTTATTGTGCATTGGGCTGTGGACAACCGTCAGCTGGAAGATTAACTGCTTTTACACAGGCTGCTGAAGACACATCAGATAACAGTGAGGACTGATATTAGGAATGTAAAAAGATTTAAAAACAGTAACCATGTAACCGTTTAAAAATCCTCGCAGTTACACAGTTAACTGTTTTTGTCAGGTAGAACTAGGAAGGGAAGGATTAGCGGAGGGTGCCCCTGCAGCTCCTGGGGAGCTGGCTGCCGCCCCACGGTGCAGACTCTGCAGTATAAGGCAGAAGAATTTTACCAGTTAAACTCTTAGGCTGCGTCTAGACTGGCATGATTTTGCGGAAATACTTTTAACAGAAAAGTTTGTCCATTAAAAGTATTTCCACAAAAGAGCATCTAGATTGGCACGGATGTTTTTGCGCAAACAGTGCTTTTGCACAAAAGCATCCGTGGCCAGTATAGACGCGATTTTGCGCAAGAAAGCTCCCGCGGCCATTTTCGCCATCGGGGTTTTCTTACGCAAAAAATTCCTTCCCTGTCTACACTGGCCCTCTTGCGCAAGAACACTTGCGCAAGAGGGCTTTTTCCCGAGCAGGAGCGTCAAAGTATTTGCGCAAGAAGCACTGATTTTGTACATTACAAAGTCAGTGCTCTTGCACAAATTCAAGCGGCCAGTGTAGACAGCTGGCAAGTTTTTGCACAAAAGCGGCTGCTTTTGCGCAAAATCTTGCCAGTCTAGACGCACCCTTACATTCCTAAGCAAATTTTGACTGGATTCGAATTGGTAGCCTAGAGGTGAAAGGTGTCCATCACCTTTTAATAGAATCCCTGGGCCAAGAGCCAAAGACCTGAGGAATTCTTTTTATACCTCTTATTTTATCTTTTCACAGCTCCTTCACAGTAGATTATGAAACTGGTTAGTCAGTGTATATTTTCTCCCAAGAAGGCCGTTACCATTAGCCTTTCTCTGAGTTATTTTTAATAACTGTGAGTAACTCTAGTTCTTAAAGTGAGGAACTAACAATAATGGCTAGCGATAGTAATAATATGAGGCAGCTTTATCTGAGCAGTCCCACTTTGTTTTTAATGTACTTCATTTCCTCTCCTACAACCCCAGTCAAAGATGTCACTTAATCATATCCTTTTCAGTTGTACTAAATGATGTGGTAGCTTTGTGATTTAGGTAATTGGGGCCACACTCATCCCTAATGTTAGTGTTGCGTGAGGATGGTTCGGAACCACAGAAATTAAAATGAGACTCATTTTTTCATTGATGACCTGACCTAGTGCTGGAACTCAGGTCTCCAGAGGTTAAAGGTTAATGTGCTGACCCAGCCCATTCTCTTCTCCCCAGCCATATATTCCTTCCTAGCAGAAGGCAATGTGTCCTCTTTTACAGAAAAAGCTGTGTCAGGGACAGAAAGATGTGAAAAGTAGGCAAAGTGGGTCACCAGTCCATTGCTCATAGACCTTTTTATTTATTTTATTTGCAGGTGCTCTGCAGAATGCCTTTTTTCAATAGTAAACCAATGTGGCATGATATTGTAATAGGCAGTGCTGAAAAAGTTTGCTAAAGCTTTTCTTATTTTCCTTCTCTTTTGTGCCGTTGAATCTTCTCTCTGTATATCCACAGCGGTCTCTCTCGGGCTCTCTATCTAGATACTTATATGGCCCTCACCAATATAATATCTAAGTGCCTCACTAGAACAATCAATAAACAACTCTTTTTCTCTTCTCTGCTTGCAGTAGAAGCTTAAAAGCTAGTTTAGATACAAACAAACATGAAATAGCTTCTAGGTTTTTCAGATCATTTCTATTTTATCTGTGAATTGTATAATTTTTCTCTGTTACCATCTTTATTTGTAAAGATAAATGCAAAGTTACTACATAGTGTCCTTGCTTTCTCCTTATCCTTTGTGTTTATTTCCCTATTGTTATTTTGAAGTGGGCCAATATTTTCTTTCTATGTCTCTTCTACATTCCACGTTTTTATATTATTTACTGCCATTGACATGCTCTGTATTATTTACTGCTCATTACTCTCTTTTTGGCCCATAACAACATTTTTCAAGTGTGCTAATTTCATGTTAGAATAGTGTTGTATCATGCAAGCATCTAAAACACCACAAATAGCCAGCTTTTTTGTTGCTTTGTAATGTACTTTTCTAACATCAATACTGTTTCTTACCTTCATTTTGCTTTTAATACATCCACTTTCCTTACCATCTCACATAAATTGGATTGAAAGTATATTATCCCCTTTGTTTCTAAAATATCTTACTTTTCTAATATTTGTTAATTTATTTTTAAAATTAACTAATTCCAATCAATGTATTATAGTCTCTCCTTCTTAATTCTCATTTTTAAACATATCTGTGCACATCCTTAGAGCCCTGCGTGGATACAAAATTTGTATCCGCATTTGTATACACAAAAATGAGCTGCAGATATTGGCATCCATATCTGTGGATGCAGGTATCTGTGGATATAAAGCATCCATAAATTTGCAAGGTTCTAGATGCAAAATTTGTATCTGTATCTGCAGAAATGAGCCACAGATATCCACATCAATATCCATATCTGTGGATGCGGATATCCGTGGATATAAAGCAGATATCTACAGTTTTGCAGGGCTCTATAGATCCTGCTGTATCTATGATCAATTAATCTTTTATATCTAATCAGGTGGTATTATTATTTGTGATTCATAGACTAAAAATGTTTAGCTTCTAGAATATCAAGTTTGTCTCGCTCACTTTCACTGTTGTTTTTCCTCTCCCCCTCAGTTTTTCTGTGTCTTCTTTCTCAATTGTTCATGTCCATGCCATCAAATTAAAACAAAACACAAACCCTAGCTTTATTTTATATGTTGAGGGCATAAAAACTAGGGATGTTAGATATAGTGTAATTGAATAGTCATGTAACCATATGAAATCTTATTGGTTACACAACTATTCAGTAGTCCCTGGGGGCGGGACCGGCAGCCAGTGTGCTCCAGCCCCACTCCTGGGGAATCCCCTGCCATTCTGTATCAGAGGTAGCAGCATTGGGTGGCAGACGGGAGCTGATCTGCAAGGGGAGCCAATTTAAAAAACAGCTCCCTATGCAGACCAGCTGTCTGCTGCCCCACACTGCTGCCTCTGTATCAGAGGCAGTAGCCCCTGTCCATGGGGGTCGGAGCTGTTGAGGGCAAGGGCGATTGCTGAGAAGCAGCCTCTGTCCACAGGGGAGGGGTGTTTCAGCCTCTGTTCATGGGGCTCTCGGACCCCCTGCAGGCAGGGGCTGCTGCCACGGACCAGCCTCTGTCCATGGAAAGCCCAGACTGCCGCAGACAGAGGCTGCTTCGCAGCAGCCTCCAATAGGAACTGCCTTTTAAGCCAGTTACCCCCAACACAGGCTCCTGCCTGCCTCCTCTGGCTGCCTCTGTAGGAAGTAAGGATGTTAAGTAACGGTTAATTGACTAGTCAAGTAGTCGATGGAATTTCATACAACTACTCACCTAGTCGATAGGCACTTCCACATTCCTCCTTTGAAATGTACAAGAGCTCCCGGTGGGGCTTTTGTACATTTTAAAGGAGGCATGTGGAACTTTGCATGCAGCCCAGAGCCAGCGGGAAGTCCTGCTGACTCCAGGTTGCACGCAGTGTGCCAGCTTTGAAATGTACAAGAGTCCCCAGCGGCATTTCAAAGCGGCAGCACAGCATGGAGCCCGGGGGTCAGTAGGAATCCTGACATTTGAAAGCGGCAGCACCGCACAGCTGATCCCGGGCTCAGCTGTGCGGCACTGCCGCTTTGAAATACTCCCTCCCCCACCCCTTTGCTTCCTCTATCTGATAGAGGCAGCAAGGGGGAGGGGGGGAAATTGACTAGTTGACTGACTATCCCATAAACATTTGCTTATCGGATTGTCAGCTAGTCTACTAGTCCTTAACATCCCTAGTAGGAAGCTGCAAAGGGGGAGGGGGAGGCAGGTCTGTGGAGCTGGCATGCACAGAGAGCCAAAATCTGGCTCCCCATGCCTATTGACTCCAGCCTGCCCCCCCCCCTCCACACTCTACATGCTGCTGCCTCTCTATCAGATATCTGATAGAGAGGCAGCAGCATGAGGTTTGAGGGGCAGGCAGATCTGGTACTCATGGGGAGCCTGCTTAAAGCCAGATACAGAGGCAGCAAGGGGGTGGGGAATGCGTATAGTTGATAAGATAACCAATGAGTCAAGGCTTATCAGTTAATCGTGTAGTGGACTACACATTGACATCCCTAATAAAAACAGGAATGTCTTCTAGTGGTCTGAACACATGCCTGGGAACCGGGAACTGCTAAGAACATAAGAACGGCCATACCGGGTCAGACCAAAGGTCCATCTAGCCCAGTATCCTGTCTGCCGACAGTGGCCAGCACCAGGTGCCCCAGAGGGGGTGGACCGAAGACAATGATCAAGCGCTTTGTCTCCTGCCATCCCTCTCCAGCCTTGACAAACAGAGGCCAAGGACACCATTTTATCCCCTGGCTAATAGCCTTTTATGGACCTAACCTCCATGAAATTATCTAGCTTCTCTTTAAACTCTGTTATAGTCCTAGCCTTCACAGCCTCCTCTGGCAAGGAGTTCCACATGCTGACTACACGCTGTGTGAAGAAGAACTTTCTTTTATTAGTTTTAAACCTGCTACCCATTAATTTCATTTGGTGTCCTCTAGTTCTTCTATTTAGGAACTAATAAATAACTTTTCTTTATCCGCCTCTCCACACCACTCATGATTTTATACACCTCTATCATATCCCCTCAGTCTCCTCTTTTCTAAACTGAAAAGTCCCAGTCGCTTAACCTCTCCTCATATGGGACCTGCTCCAAACCCCTAATCATTTTAGTTGCCCTTTTCTGAACCCTTTCCAAGGCCAAAATATCTTTTTGAGGTGAGGAGACCACATCTGTACACAGTATTCAAGATGTGGGCGCACTCATAGTTTTATACAGGGGCAGTAAGATATTCCGGTCTTATTTTCTATCCCTTTCTTAATAATACCTAGCATCCTATTTGCCTTTTGACTGCACACTGTGTGGAAGTTTTCAGAGAACTGTCCACATAACTCCAAGATCTCTTTCCTGATTTGTCGTGAGCTAAATTAGCCCCATCAAACTGTACGATAGTTGGGGTTATTTTTCCCAATGTGCATTACTTTACACTTATCCACATTAAATTTCATTTGCCATTTTGTTGCCCAATCACTCAGTTTGGTGAGATCTTCTTGGAGTCCTCACAGTCTGCTTCTGTCTTGACTATCCTAAACAGTTTGGTATCATCCGCAAACTTTACCACCTCACTGCTTACCCCCTTTCTCCAGATCATTTATGAATAAGTTGAACAGGATTGGTCCTAGGACTGACCCTTGGGGACACCACTAGTTACCCTCTCCATTCTGAAAATTTACCATTTATTCCTACCCTTTGTTTCCTGTCTTTAACCAGTTCTCAATCCAAGAAAGGACCTTCCTCTTATCCCATGGCCATGTAATTTACACAAGAGCCTTTGGTGAGGGACCTTGTCAAAGGCTTTCTGGAAATCTAAGTATACTATATCTACTGGATCCCCTTGTCCGCATGTTTGTTAACCCTTCAAAGAACTCTAATAGATTAGTAAGACAGGATTTCCTTTACAGAACCCATGTTGACTTTTGTCCAACAAATTATGTTCTTCTACATGCTTCACAATTTTATTCTTTACTATTGTTTCACTAATTTGGTACTGAAGTTAGACTTACCGGTCTGTAATTGCCCGGATCGCCTCTAGAGCCCTTTTAAATATTGGTGTCACGTTGGCTACCTTCCAGTCATTAGGTACGGAAGCCGATTTAAGGATAGGTTACAAACCACAGATAATAGTTCAGCAATTTCCCATTTGAGTTCTTTTAGAACCCTTGATGAATGCCATCCGGTCCCGGAGATTTGTTAACATTAAGTTTTTCTATTTGTTCCAAAACCTCCTCTAATGACACTTCAATCCGGGACAGTTCCTCAGATTCATTACCCACAAAGGACGGTGCAGATTTGGGAATCTCCCAACGTCCTCAGCCGTGAAGACTGAAGCAAAGAAATCATTTAGTTTCTCCGCAATGGCTTTATCGCCCTTGATTGCGCCTTTATAGTTCGATCGCCTAGGGGACCCACAGGTTTTTTAGCAGGCTTCCTGCTTCTAATGTACTTAAAAACATTTTGTTATTTCTTTTGAGTTTTTGGCTAGCTGTTCCTCAAAATCTTTTTTGCTTTTCTTATTACATTTTTACACTTGATTTGACAGTGTTTATGTTCCTTTCTATTTATCTCACTAGGATTGACTTCCACTTCTTAAAAGATAGCCTTTTGTCCTCACTGCTTCTTTTACATGGTGGTTAAGCCACGGTGACTCTTTTTAGGTCTCTTGCTATGTTTTTTAATTTGGGGTATACATTTAAGTTGGGCCTCTATTATGGTGTCTTTAAAAGTTTCCATGCAGCTTGCAGGATTTGGCTCTAGTCACTGTGCCTTTAATTTCTGTTTAACTAACCTCCTCATTTTTGTGTAATTCTTTTGAAATTAAATGCCAGGGTGCTGGTCTGCTGAGGTGTTCTTCCCACCACAGGAATGTTGAATGTTATTATATTATGGTCACTATTCCCAAGCGGTCCTGTAACGGTTATTTCCTGACCTGATCCTGCGCTCCACTCAGGACTAAATCGAGAATTGCCTCTCCCTTGTGGGTTCCTGCACCAGCTGCTCCAAGAAGCAGTCATTTAAGCCATTGAGAAATTTTATCTCCGCTTCTCTTCCTGAGGTGACATGTATCCAGTCAATATGGGGGTAATTAAAATCCCCATTATTATAGAGTTCTTTATTTTGGTAGCCTCTCTAATCTCCCTCAGCATTTCAATGTCAGTATCCCTGTCCTGGTCAGGTGGTCGGTAATATATCCCTACTGCTAATTTCTTATTTTTGGAGCATGGAATTACTATCCATAGCGATTCTATTGAACATGTTGATTCATTTAATATTTTTATTTCATTTGATTCTACATTATCTTTCACATACAGTGCCACTCCGCCACCCACCCGGCCTGCTCTATCCTTTCGATATATTTTATATCCTGCATGATTGTGTCCTACAGATTTTCCTCATTCCACCAGGTTTCAGTGATGCCTATTATGTCAATCTCCTCATTTAATACTAGGTACTCTAGTTCACCCATCTTATTAGTCAGACTCTAGCATTTGTGTAGAAGCACTTTAAAAATTTGCCACTGCTTATTTGTCTGCCCTTCCTGATGCATTGGATTCCTTTGTACGCGTTGTTTGTCTGCTCTGGCCCATGGTTTGCCCTCTCTCCTCCTCTCTTCTGACTACAGCTTAGAGAATCTCTATCAATGGATTCTCCTCTAAGAGAAGTCTCCTCCGATTTACGTGCATCTCCACACCAATCGGCTTTCCCCATCTCTCAGTTTAAAACTGCTCTACGGCCTTTTAATGTTTAGTGCCAGCAGTCTGGTTCCACTCCTGGTTTAGGTGGAGCCCATCCTTCCTGTATAGGCTCCTCTCCCAAAAGTGTCCCCAGTTCCCACAAATCCAAACCCCTCTTCCCTACACCATCGTCTCATCCACGCATTGAGATTCTGAATCTCTGCCTGCCTACCTGGCCCTGCGCGTGGAACTGGAAGCATTTCCGAGAACGCCACCATAGAGGTCCTGGATTTCAGTCTCTTTCCTAGCAGCCTAAATTTGGCCTCCAGGACATCTCTCCTACCCTTCCCTACGTCATTGGTACCTACATGTACGACCACGGCTCCTCCCAGCACTACACATAAGTCTATCTAGATGCCTCGAGAGATCCGCAACCTTCGCACCAGGCAGGCAAGTGACCATACGGTTCTCCCGGTCATCACAAACCCAACTATCTATGTTTCTAACGATCGAATCACCCACTACTAACACCTGCCTCTTCCGAACTGGCATTCCCTCCCCTCAGAGGTATCCTCAGTGCGAGGATACCGCAACATCCTCTGGGAGGAGGGTCCCAACTACAGGATGGTTTCCCTCTGCTCCCATTGAATGCTCTGTTCCTTGAGACTTTCATCCTCCTTAAGAGCACTGGGGCTCTCAGACTGGAGGTGGGACAGTACTACAGTGTCCCAGAAAGTCTCATCCACATATCTCTCTACCTCCCTTAGCTCCTCCAGTTCAGCCACCCTGGCCTCCAAAGCCCGAACTCGGTCTCTGAGGGTCAGGAGCTCCTTACAACGGGTGCACACATCGCCACCCGCCCACAGGGCAGGTAATCATACATGTTACACTCGCAATAAACAGGATAGCCCCACTCTGCTGCTGGGCTTCTGTCTCCATTTTCTAATGAATAAGTTTAAGTATAAACTGGGATTCTTTTAAACCTCTGGAATATAGATTATTGATAAGAGTTATGTTTTAAAGAAGGCCAGAAGTCACTAGTGCCCTCTAACCTCCCTCTCCAAACTCCCTGTTAGCAATTCCTGTTAAAGCTCCTGGTCGCTGAGTCACAGGCTTATATAGCTCTGGTAGCCCCTCCCCCTGACTGAGGCTTAGCCAATTAACAGAGGCTTCTAGATTTCAAACCTTTTAGAAGCTCCTTCAAGCAAACAAACAAACCAACCAACCAGACAAACACAAGCTCAGCACACAGCAAATAACTCCCCCACACACAAACACACACTCCAGACAGCCACTTACCACAAGGGTCCCGGTTTTACTCCTCTTTCACCTGGAGAACTCCCTCTCCAAACTCCCTGCTAGCAATTCCTGTTCGCAAGCTCAGGAAGTTTTGTACACCTGATTTACTGTACATTTTTCAAAAGTACCCTCTGATTTTGATTGTCCTTGATTTTTTTATCATCCAACTTTGAGAACCTTGAGTCTGATTTTAGATGTGATGGATATCCACATCACATATTGGCTTCTATGAGAGTTGGATTGAGCTTACTGTTATCACACAGCCTCCAGGTCTGTTATCATCTTTCTTCAAACTTAGTTGCCAGGTCAAATAAGCAGGGCAGTTGTCTTTTGCACTATTTCCTAGTGTTCATAATATATAGCCCCTGATAAAACACATTGCTGCAATCCATTGAGAAGGTGACTAATGTAAGGAAGACAGATAAAAAATGATCTGACAATTAAGGCCCTGGTCTGGGATTAAGGAGATGTGGATTCAATTCCCAGCTCTGACTCTATGACTTGGGCAAATCTCTGTATCCCAATTCCTCATCTAGTAACTGAAATAACACTTCCCTACCTAACAGGTGTTATGAACATAAATACATTAAAGTGTGTGAGCTGTTCAGAAACTATAATGGTAGGTGTCACAGACATAACTAAACAAATGCCTCTGTCAGCATGGTAGGTGTCCCAGAGAAAAGGTCATAATCTTATTGCTATATCAAGTTGGAGAAAAAGCATCAGAGCAGTCCTGCATTCTACTTCCTGATGCAGATCTGGGGTCTCTGCTGAAGGCTAAGGGGTTCTCTGTGAACATAAGAACATAAGAACACAAGAACGGCCATACTGGGTCAACGTACTGTGGTGGTTGTCAGTGGGTATGTCTAGACTACACCTCTCTGTCGACAGAGAGATGTAGATTAGGCACATGGAAATTGCTAATGAAGCCAGGATTTAAATATCCCATGCCTCATTAGCATAAACATGGCCGCCCCTTTTTTTCTAAACGGAGTTTTTTTGGAAAAAAACGGCAGTCTAGACGCAGATCTCTTGAAAATAAAGCCTTTTTCGACAGATTAGAAAAAAAGTGGCGGCCATGTTTATGCTAATGAGGTGCGGGATATTTAAATCCCGGCTTCATTAGCAATTTTGATGTGCTTGATTTGCATCCCTCTGTCGACAGAGGGATGCAGTCTAGACATAGCCTCTGTGCTGCTGGGTAGCCCTTCTAATTTACTCCTGCCAAGGGCTTCCGTTATCATCCAGGACTACTGCTGCCAATTTTCTGATTGCAGAAAACTGAACACCCTTTCCCCTCCCTCTGCCTGAGTCCCTGTGCCACCACTTTTTTTCTGTGGTCCTGTACCCGCTCTTTCCATCTCCCCTGCACATGCTCTCCCTACACCCTTACTCACTTGCTCATTTTCACCAGGCTCAAGCAAATGATTGGCGTTTAGGGGCAGGTGATGTCTCCAGGAGGGAGTTCAAGCTGAGAGGTGGGGCTGGGGAAGAGGAGTTTTGGGTGCAGGAAAGAGTTGGAGATGGAACTGAGTGATTTGGAGTGTGGGAGGGGGCTCAGAGCTAGGGCAGAGGTTTGAGTGTGGGAAGTGGTACGGGCTCTGGGCTGAGAGTGGGGCTCTGGGTAAGGCCAGAAATTAAGAGTCCAAAGTGCGAGAGGCAGCTCAGGACTGATGCAGGAGGTTGGGGTGAGGGAAGGGGTTTGAGGTGTGGGCTCAGCGCAGTGCTTACCTGTGGCAGCTCCCTGAAAACAGCAACATCTCCCTCTGATCCAGTAACATGGTGGTTGGGGACTGAGTGCACTGCCCCCATCCACAGACGTTGCTCCTGCAGCTCTCATTGGCTGCTGTTCTCGCCCAATGGATTAGTGTAGTGACCCCATGTAATGACCCATTGGCCACCACTGCCCCTAGCAGCTGGATGAACATGCCTCCCACTCGTGGGAGCTGCGCAAAGCCATACATGGAACCTGCCTCCCCTCTGGTGCTACAGCCAACTGGACTTTTTAGCTGCCTGGTCATCTGTGCTGACCAGTGCTGACAGGGTCCCTTTTCAACTGGGCATTCTAATGAAAAACTGGATGCCTGGCAACCCTATCCAGAGATTTCCTTGCACAGGTGAAGAAGCATCATAAATTGTTGTAATGTGCTGTGTCCTGGGGTTGGGAGGGAGGAAATCTGTCAGACTTACCACTCCACCCTCTTCTTATCCCTAATGGTGGGAATCTTCTGGCGCCCCAACAGATGAGCTTTCATGTAGAAGGAAGGAGAGCACCCTCCCCACCATTCTCTGTTTTCTGATCAGACCTGCCCTCTTAGAGTCAGAGAACAATATGGGGCTGTAATCTCTGATCCTTATCTCCACAGAAGTATCTCAGATTTCCTCAGCTTTATGATATTAAATAGGATTAGCAAGAAAGATTAGAGAAACAGTAAGATAATACCATACCTTTGGATTTCCAGTCATAATCCAGATGGCCAAGACAAGGACATGTGACCTAAACTGATTTTTAATAATAAATAAATAACACACGACAAATGCTAGCTAATTAATCCTTACAGCATCTTTGTGAGGTCATAATGTATTGTTATCCCTATTTTACAGATAGGGTAATTGAGGTAGGGTGGTAACATGACTTGTCCCAGATCACAAGAGAATCTGCTGTCCAAGATGAGGTAGAAGGGCTTGATTCCACTCCTGTTCTGTGAAGAGAGCTCTACATTTTCCCACAGGATCTATGGCTATGTTTCTTTTCTGCACTGAGATCCTCTCGACGCAAGTTGGGTGAAACTCCATGTGCATCTGCCCTATATCCAGTTACCTTTAGTGTGCTGGCCACTGTTCTGATTGGGGACAGTTGGCAGTAGTCCTGGAGGTTACTGATTTAGGTGCCTGGATTTGGATTTAGGAGCCCAACCGTCGGCATCCAGTTTGGGCTAAAGTTTTTCTTCACAACCCCAGCTCCCTTTTATTTTCAACAAAGCCATACTTGTGGAGAGTTGAAATGCTGATTGGAGTAGTTTCATGACTAACATGCAAATATGCCTGAAGTTATATGCCTGAAAAACGGTCATTCTTTCACCCTGACTTAATTAGCCTCTTTTACACAGTACCCTTTCTTTTGCTGTCCTTATATATACCCATGACTTTGTAAACTCCACTCCAATTCATCTGATGAAGTGGGCTTTACTCACAAAATCTTATGCCCTAATAAATCTGTTAGTCTCTAAAGGTATGTCTACACTACAGCATTATTTCGAAATATCTTATTTCAAAATAGTTAATTCAAAATAAGTTATTTTGAAATAACGCGTCTACACACAAGATGCATTTCGAAATAGCGTTTTGCTATTTTGAAATAGCATGTCCACACTGAGTGGTTGCTGAATTGCATTTAAGGCCAGCCAGAACCAGGTCTGGCAGGGCATCAGGTCAGGAGTTACTTTGTATGGCTACTGCCTGAAGCTATCTGAGGCCTGTGCTTAAAGGGTCCCCCCTCTGGACAGCCAGTTCTCAGCTTTCCCTGCTTGCTTCCCTACCTCGATGAGGGACAGCAAAGCATTTTGTCTCTGCGTGCTCTGGTTGCCCTTACTCGGGACACCACAGCACTCTGCAACATGGAGCCAGAGCTGCCCCTAGGCACTCTTGTGCTTCTCGTGAATGCGTAGATGCGAGCCTGGGTGCACTTTCTGCAGGCTGCCATCAGGGGGCTATCAGTATCCAGGAGGCCCTGCAGGAAAGCTTCCATCTTGAGGAGCACTGAGTGTCTCCCTGGTCTGCCCCACTGGGGGCTTGTGCCTCATTCCTCCCTCACATCCTTCCACTTACCACTCCCTAACCCCCCTTCCTGATGTCAGATAAAATACATGTATTTTCATGAACACAAACTCTCTTTATTTAACAAAACTGGGGGTGGGGGGAATGAAACTCTGGTGAGACTGGGGAAAGGAGGTGGGAGAGGGGAAGGGGAAACCTGGGAGGAGGGAGCTGGAAGGGGGAAGCAAGGGGAAGAAGAGGGCGGGGAAGCTAAGGGCTCAGGGTTGGGGGTCTTGCCAGACCAACTTGATTTTCATGCAAACCTGCTCCTGGGTTCGCATGTGGCCGTTGGTGGCCAGGCTGGCAGCTATCCTGCCATAGACAGCTGCGTTCCTCCATCTAGTGCAGAGATCATGGACGTTGGGGGCATCCCCCCAAACCTGAATAAGGTCCATGATCTCCACCCTGGACCAGGAAGGCGCCCGCCTTCTCCAGGCTCTAGCAGGCTCCTGGGAGCTGGCAGACTGCTCCTGGGGAGCGGTGGAGGGCTGGCTGCCAGTGGCTTGCTGGCTCATGTTTTGGGGCCACTGGGTGTGACTGCTGGCACTGTTTTGGGGCCACTGAGTGTGACTGCAGTCACTGGCAGTGACTGCTGGCTCTGGGCTGGCAGGCTTGGAGCTGGCACAGGCACTGTGGCCAGAGTCAACCCCTTTAAGGGCTCCAGGGATGGGGGGGTGGGGGGAGAGGAGTGTTCTTGGTTGAGGCTGGAGTGGCCACCAGGGCACCCTGGGAAGGCTAGAGGCGCCCTATTTCGATATAAGTGTCTACACAGCGCTTATTTCAAAATAGCCATTTCGAATTTGGTGTTATTCCTCGTGGAATGAGGTTTACCAAATTCGAAATAAGCGCTCCGCTGTTTCAAATTAATTTCGAAATAGCGGTTTGGCTGTGTAGACACTAGTAAAGTTATTTCGAAATAACGGCTGTTATTTCGAAATAACTTTGCTGTGTAGACATACCCTAAGGGTCCATAGGCCTCCTCGTTGCTTTTCCCTAATGTATTGTAATTATAAATGCTGGTGCTCTCAGAATAAAACATGGCTTTAGGAGGCCTGGGGAGCGGTCTATATCTGTTTTGAAGATTTGGCAATGACACAGGCTTCTGTTTTCTTTGCAACTTATCCAGTATTTGTGATGGGAATAGTTCACAACTAAAGCTGTGCCTTCCTTTGGGGAAAACACAACCATTTAACTTGTCTCTGTTCTCTCCCCTTCCCCTTCCTCCATAGAATCATAGAATCATAGAACCATAGAGCTGGAAGAGACCTCAGAAGGTCATCAAGTCCAGCCCCCTGCTCTAGGCAGGACCAATCCCAACTAAATCAACCCAGCCAGGGCTTGGTCAAGCCGAGACTTAAACACCTCTAGGGATGGAGACTCCACTACTTCCCTAGGTAACCCATTCCAGTGTTTCACTACCCTCCTAGTGAAATAGTTTTTCCTAATATCCAACCTGGACCTCTTCCACCACAACTTGAGACCATTGCTCCTTGTTCTGCCATCTGTCACCACTGAGAACAGCCTCTCTCCATCCTCTTTGGAACCTCCCTTCAGGAAGTTGAAGGCTGCTATCAAATCCCCCCTCACTCTTCGCTTCTGCAGACTAAACAGACCCAACTCCTCAGCCTCTCTCATAAGTCATATGCTCCAGCCCCCTAATCATTTTGGTTGCCCTCTGCTGGACCCTCTCCAATGCCTCCACATCCTTTTTGTAGTGGGGGGCCCAGAACTGGACACAGTACTCCAGATGTGGCCTCACCAGAGCCGAATAAAGGGGAATAATGACATCTCTGGATCTGCTGGCAATGCTCCTCTTAATGCAACCTAATATGCCATTAGCCTTCTTCGCTACAAGGGCACACTGTTAACTCATATCCAGCTTCTCATCCACTGTAACCCCCAGGTCCTTTTCTACAGAACTACTACTTAACTGGTTGGTCCCCAGCTTGTAACTATGCTTGGGATTCTTCCGTCCCAAGTGCAGGACTCTGCACTTGTCCTTGTTGAACTTCATCAGATTTCTTGTGGCCCAATCCTCCAATTTGTCTAAGTCACTCTGGACCCTATCTCTGCCCTCAAGCGTATCTACCTCTCCCCTAGCTTAGTGTCATCCATAAACTTGCTGAGGGTGCAATCCATCCCCTCATCCAGGTCATTAATAAAGATATTGAACAAAACCGGTCCTACAACCGAACCTTGGGGCACTCCGCTAGAAACCGACCGCTATCCTGACATCGAGCCGTTGATCACTACCCGCTGGGCCCGGCCTTCTAGCCATCTTTCTATCCATCTTACTGTCCATTTATCCAATCCACATTCCCTTAACTTGCTGGCAAGAATATTGTGGGAGACCGTATCAAAAGCCTTGCTAAAGTCAAGGTATATCACATCCACTGACTTTCCCACGTCCACAGACCCAGTTACCTCATCATAGAAGCTAATCAGATTGGTCAGGCTCGACTTGCCCTTTGTGAATCCATGCTGACTATTCCTAATCACTTTCCTCTCTTCCAAGTGCCTCAAAATGAATTCCTTAAGGATCCCTTCCATGATTTTTCCAGGAACCGAGGTAAGACTGACCGGCCTATAGTTCCCCTGGATTGTCCTTCTTCCCTCCAGAATTCCTCCTTCCCATCAGGGGCCTTTTTTCACACACACACCCTCGGTGCTGATGCCAAGGGCCAGTGGGGGGGGAATAGGTTTGGGGTGGAGTGGGGGGGGTACATACTTAGTGTGCTGGCAGGAATGATGGCAGGACCCCAGCCCTGCTGACCACTCTCTTGGTCAGGGGTGGGCACATTCTGGCCCACAGGCCAGACCCGGTCCGCAGGGTTAGTCCCTGGCAGATCCCCACCTCCATGTTTACCTGCACCTCTGCAGGTATCAGAGAATCGTAGCTCTCATTGGCTGCGAACGGCGATTCGCGGCCAACCAGAGCTGCAATCTTCTGATTCCTGTGGAGGTGCGAGTAAACATAGCAGTGGCAGCCCGCCAGGAACTAACCCTGTGGGATGCTGTTTTTTTATTGCCCACCCCTGCTCTTGGTGGTAAGGCTGCCCGCAGGGGACACTCTACATATAGCTCTCCCCTATGGGCTTGCTTTCCCCAGTGGCCATTCTCAGTATTACGTCCCTCCAAATAGCATACTCTCCCTTTGCATGTTATGGAAAACAGTCCTTTTCCCAGAGCTTCTGGTTGTCTAGGCACAACCAACCCCCTGACATTACTTTAAGTTAGGAGACGAGGAAGCTGCATACCAAATTTGGTGGCCCTAGCTCTTACCATTTAAGAGGAGTTCTTGAACAAAAGGACTCAGAGACAGATACATAGATGGACAGATGCACTCAGATAGATAGATAGATAGATAGATACACATGCACACCAAGGAATTGATGGTTTGATCCCCTGAGAGACCAGTATCTGTTCATGGCTATATTTTTCCATTTCAGGAAGATTCTGTAGTAGCTGAAAAAAGAGTTTGCTTGGTTTATTGTGTTGTCAAATCTTTATGCTATAGCAATGAAGATATGCATTCACAAATTCAATTTTGAGGGGGAGGAAGGGATCAGAGAAGGATGATCAGGTCTTGGGGGGAAAGATTCAGTAGATAGGATACTTGAAATTAGATTCTAAAAATTGTTGTTTATTTTTAAAAGGTCTCAAGGTCTTGGGGGGAGTGGATCATTAGGGAGCATATTTAAAATTAGATTTCATAAATTACTGTAATTTACTATTATTTTTAAATCACATGCAGCAACATCCCTGTTTACCTAGCCTTATAATAGAGGTTAGGGTACTTGTGAGTAAAACACACAAGCCCCATAGCTCATATCTTGGGATAGAAACTTTAATGAAATTCAGACATTAAAATACTCGGCGAGGCAAAGAATGCATTTCTGCAGAAACAAAGGGATTTAGTATATCAAGAAATGTGGGCTTTGATGCCATTTAGAAAGACTCTAGATTCCATGATTTACCTAACAACTACAAGATGCACCTCTTAAAAAATGCAAATATCTGCATTGCATCTTGTAGCTGTAATGAATGAGTCTTTCACACAATAGAAACATTGAGCTTGTTCTGGGGCACTTTAACTGTGGCTCCATATGTTGCCTGGCATGCTTGTGCCCTTTAATCACTGTGCCTTTGTTTTATCAAAACTTAAATGTTTAAATGGTCTACACTCCAGTTTTGTTTTGTTTAAAAACATGATTAAATAAGCTAAACAAATGCAATTCTCACAAAGGCACAGGGCACTGTAAATCATGGAAAGCTATAAAGCTGGGAACAGCTGAAGTATGTAAATTTCAGGAATTGCTAATCTCGTATAGGACTATTGCTTTAGGTTACCAGAGGACCCGTGTTGCCCAGTGGAGAGCAAAAATTTAAAATACACCACAGGGCCTGTTGAGAGAGAATGCCTAGATGCACTGAAGATTTATATTAATGAGATCAAGCTAATGTTTGCTTTTTGCTATAAATTAGGGCTTAACAGAAGGAAATATTTTAAAGCATTTCATAGATTTGCAGACTTGATAGAGCAAGTCTCACTGGTCTTCACTATGGATCCAACCACTAAAGTCAATTGAACGGTTTTTATTAGTATCAGTGGGCTTTAGATCAGGCCTCATCTCAATATTTTCATTGTAGTAAAGAGTTTTTCCTGGGATTAAAGGAAGGAATAGGGATCTGTTCATTAAATACAATCAAAATCAGTCTGTCACTCTCAATGAAGTTTTTAGTGTAGGCTTGGAGAGAGAGAATGTATTGTATTTTGATAAATCTGGATTGCAAGTTACAAAAAGATCTGTTTCTGACAGCAAAAAATAGGTAATTAATAGGACTAAGAGACAAAATGCCAGCTTGTAGATTTATTTCCCCTGCAGAAATAGGCGCCTCTGTTAGATTGCTCTCTCTTGATCTGATGTAACAAGAACAGAGAGTCAGCTGTGAATCAAGCGCCTTGTTCTCATTTCCTTGATCATTGACATGGTTTGAGAGGGAAAGAAGGAGGGATTATTTGTGAGGTTATTAAAAAAATCCAGCTGCCCCTCCTCCTCCCCTCTAAAATGCAGAGATACTTCTAGAACATTCCATAATATGAGTTTGACATTTCTCATTCAATATCATGTTCTTCTCTCCTACTCCTTATTTGTTAAAAAGTGCTTTTTACAAGTCACTAAGCAGATAATTTGAAGCTTTGATGCGTGGATTGCCAGTTAGTAATACAGTGGGAAGTGCATTTTTATTTTATTTTTTACCCAGCAGGCTGTGTAATGGTTATAGAAATTAAAGGATAATTGCATTTGAGTGAATTTATGCTTTTACAATCCCACTGTTACTGTTATTAGAATATTTACCACTTTTGCAAATTCTCTCTCACGTAGATATGTTAATTTTTGATTACCAACCTGTGCTGGAAACTAGCCATTTTTGAGAGATTTAGTCATATCAGATTGACATACGGGTAAGTTTTTCTGGTGATTTTAATTATTACCCATTACAGTGCCTTTGCACTTAAGTTTAATTTGCAACATCATTAGATTAATTCATTTAAAGTTTATATTAGAAATGATCATTAAAGACTTTCTTTTCTTTATTGATATTTTCATTGGATTTTACACAGATTAGGTGCTAGGTAGCCTACATTTAAAAAAAACTGAGAAATTTGTTTCTCAGTGACAGATTCAAAGTAAAGTCAGTAGTGTACAAAGATTAGTTTCTGAACATGGCAATAAACTTCTACAATATATAGAAATTGCTGATGTGTAAAAGTGCTTGGTAATACTTATAAAACAGATTTTATTCCTAATGAAGAGCTTTACTGGAGAATATGTTACCACAGATCAGAAGTAGTCAGAGCATAGAGAGCCATTACTCCCAAATACCAAGGCTCATTTGTTTTTTGTTGGGTGTTTTCTGTCTCTCTTAATTAAAGACATGCTGGGAAAAAAAAAAGGGGGTTTAGAACTTCTTCAGTTTAAGAAGAGAACATTCAGAAATACTGAGCCATTTTTATTAATTGATTACATTTGTGGGGGAAGTCCTTTCTTCTCTACTCCAGGCAACATTTGTCATCCTTTGGCAGGAATGACTAATATCTTTCTAAATCTCCAATCTGGAGTCACCTAGAGTGGCTCCTATTCCCTCCCCCACCTCCAAACTCTTCTGATGTTCTGTGCTGGGGAAAGGAGGGGAGAGAAGGGAGGAAGGTTATATGTTTCTGACCTGCTTTACTGCTTTTCATCTGAAAGTAAATTAATGCACACACTGGATTCCCCTCTACTGTGCTGATTGGATCTTTGTGCTGATTAAATATTTCACACTGGTAGAGGGATGCTGAAAGCACTCAGCTGGTAATATGGTATGTACATCAGTGGTACAATAACTGACTTTCAGGTTCACGTCAAACAAAACCCCCAGTTTGCTACAGTTTTGATTAGAATGAGCTTTTGCTTTGAATGTAAATTCTTGTGCTCTGCTGCAGCAATGGCTAATTAGCTGAGAGCTGATAGAAAAAAATGAATGAATTCTTATTTTTAATGTCAGGCAGGCAGTAAATTGTCAAAAAAGGGGGTTGGGGGAGAAAACAACATACAAAAAAGCTTTTTTTTTTTTTTTTTAGTAGCTACCATACTTTGTGCTTTGACACAGAAACTTTCCTTCCTTTGTACCTTCCTGATGTTTTGTCCAAAGGGTAAATTTTGTTTGACCAGGGATCTATAATTCCCCTAAAAGTCTTTTCCTGCTTTCCGTACCCTCTGACAGTTGTCAGGATGTTTTTTGGTTTATATTCAAGTTCTCATCAGATTTTTCATTTTCCTGCTGATGAATACTAGGAGCCAGAAGAAAATTTGAAGCAGCAGTGACGTCACTACTACTTTACCATGTATCTCTTTGTCTTTATCCATAATTCTTTCTGCCTCCTATGTTCCCTTATGCTTTTCAGTCTCTATCATGGCACACTGAGAAGGCTGTGGTTGGGTCTTGCTTTGTGGACCAGCAAGCAGAAAGGGGGTTAATTCCTCAATGGTGGTGTACTGGAGTGGGTTCCCTTGAGCCCCTTGTTAAAATTGCAACACCAAATTAAAGGGAAGCTTGGATGATTTCCTGCCTCTCATGGAGTTCACCCCCACTCTCTAGATACTGTTAAATCATCCCTCCCAGTGATGACCTATCCCTGGGGTTCATTAAAAATACTTTTGTAGTGCAATTGCCCCAACCTCTCTTTGGAATGAATGAGATTACATCAAAACAGCAGGTTGTTTAAAAAATAATTTGGGAAAGACAGGCTGTCCCAGACTCTCCTACAAATGTCATTGCCCTGGTTCAGATTGCAGAGGTTGCACATAATGCTATATTATCAATAAAAGGTTATTCAGGAATGCTGTGTAAAATGTTCTCATCAAAGTTATGGATATGACAGAGCATTTTTAATAAAGGGAAACAAAATAGATTTTTCAGGTTCTCACCCATCCACTCTGTGCGCACAACAGCCATGGTACTTGGAGTTGTCTAGAGGCAACAAGAATATGTTTTTAAAAGAACCCTTTGTTGAAATATTGGTAGCATATTACCAATCCCACCTAAGGACCTAGTCCTGCAAATATTTGCATAAGTGTATACATCTATTCATTAGAGTAGCCCTATCCACTTCTCTAGGGCTACTTCTTTGAGTAAAGTTATGTAGGATCATAAGTTTTTGCAAGGATCAAGGCCCTGATGAATAAGGGTACACAACGAGGTAATAAAAATGGCAACTGGAAACATATTGAAAAGAATATGAAAATTCAGAGTTACCAAAACCACAAATCTTGAAGCATCTCATATCCTGTGGTTCTTGCCAAAATAATAAGATGCTTGTGGTCTGTTGCATTAGAATATTACAGAGTCTGTTATTCAGCTGAGTTTTATTGTGAGAACTGAGTAAATTAGCAGAGGTCAAGACCCTCTTCTCTGAGGGAATCTCTGTTCTGCTATCTCACATGCAGTGCCTTAGGTTTGTGACAAATGTTAAATTATTAATTGGTAGGCCTTCACTTTGGTTCTATAATGGATTGCTATTACATATATACAAAATGTTTTCTTCTAGGTCAGCTCAGAAAAATAATAGCTGTTGCTTTGGAAACAACTGCAGATTTTCATAGCAAAAGTGCATTGTCAAAGGGTATCATTCTGGAAGGATTACTGGAACAAAGTCTGTGTCTGAGGCAAAAGTAATTAAAATAAACAGTGATGGGCAGTGAATTCTAAGTCCTTCTTAAACAGATCACATATCTTAGTTTGGAAACATGAAGGTTTGTTGGCAGGCTTGTATCAGTTTATAGTCCATGCAAGATAATCAGCAGAAGAGTATAAAATTGTTTTAGAATATAGTCACATTTTTATTTAACAATCTACATAGAGGTGCATGTGTGGATTACTATGATATATCAGGCACATCAGACCTTGTAAGGTTACCAAAAAGGATGTCAACAACAGCAGAGTAAAAACATTGCAGTGAATGGTAATATGTGGGTTTCAGTGCATGTGTGCTCCGGCATCTGTACTAAGAATAGCTATTTGCTTTTGCCTGTGGCTTCTGAAGGCAGAATTCTTCAAATCCATCTCTATCCCCTATTCCCTTTTCTTTAATATGAAACTCATCAATCGGATTAATAATTATACATGGTAGTACTGAGTAGCTGGTGGGAGCCACACTTATTCCAAATGTTGTGGAATAATAAAACTGTTGCATCCCTGTTTTCCCCACACCCTACAAACCTTCATGAGCATAGACCTCTGTGAAACACACTGGGTTTTTTTTTTATTTAAAAATAAGTAGAAAGGGTAAAGCTATTTTGATACATTTGGGAAAAAATATTAGCACACTGCTTTATACAGTTGAAATCTAAGAAGAGGAATCTGTCGTGTAGCATATAGAAAATCATAAACAAGCAGCAGCTTTACAGCACATTGAAGTGTGTTTGCATGTGACTGGCATACATATTTCAAACTCCAGTTTGCCTGTGGCATCCTGCAGTGACCATGAAAGTTGTGCTGCTATTGAAAAGGCACTGCTTCAAAATTGGTGTATTGTAAGGACTGTTATACTGGAGATGAGAAGCAGTGAGCTACTTTTCAGCATTTAGAGACACTATTTTTTTGGCTCCCCCATTATGACTGCACATGTTTTTAACTGTTATGCCCAAAGCATGTTTAGATTCTTATTATTCATCATTCCAAAAGTGTCAGAGATTGTTATGCTGACTGATTCCCAAAATGCAGATTTTGTCTCTTTTAGAAACAAGAATATTTTTTAATTAATTTGACAGAAATGTATTATAGCAGATTAGGTTTTGTTTGGGATTTTTTTTCATACTACATTGTTTCTGCCAAGATGCCTTTATCAGCACATACTTGGGTGAATATGAAAACAAATGTTTTTTTAAAAAAGAAAACCAAAGAATCAAAATTAAGATGTTTCAGTGTGCTTAAGTAGATGCATTTTCTTGAAACAATTCAATCAGACACACATGAAAAATGTCATCTCTTCCAAACAGGTGAGTTTAGCTTTCTGAAATTAATCTTCAAGAGTTACTAATCAGATAAGTTTCCACATCTAGCTTCTAAAACTCATACCTTTTAAACAAATACTTCATATATATATATATATATATATAATAAAAAGTATTGTTTTGTCCACTTAGTGGAAGTGTTTGGAATAAGCTGACTGGTTATTTCAGGTTTACAATGGTGGCAACATTCTTCCCTTCATTTACTTTTTTAAGGATGAAAGTAAAAACTTATCCTTAAAGGGGAATACAAATATTCCTTTAACAAGGAAAAATACAGAGGGGTCAACTATAGAAACAACTTAATGTTTGCTTCGAGTTACAATTTAAAACAAACAAAAAACCTAATAATATATCAGCTATTTCTGTTGCATATATACAAACATATTCATATACATCGGTTGATTATGAAAATAGTGGCACAAAAAACTATTATTAATATGTCTGTCTGATGAGTGGATCACCCTGGAAAATTAGGTTTATCTTAATGTGAGTAAAGAAACATCTAAACATTTTTAATTGTACTTGAATTCAGATTTGCATTGTCTCTTTTTTTTCCTCTTTGTAGCAAGTTGAAAAGCAATTATTGGGTATTAAACTATGTAAGGAAAGTATCGTTCCTGCTTTTTAACTTGCTTTTGTTTCCACTGTGCTCCAAAAATGGCATATTTTAAGGAGTGGTGAACTTTTACTTGTTCTGTTGAATTGAGTCAGAGAAAATTTAAAGTATTTTGGTATCTTTTATAGGTTATATGAGAAAACAATGAATGTTCTTACACTTATAATGAGAGTGTGGAGCAGTAGAGCATATTTGTAGGTTTGTGTGATGTAAAGTTTCCCATCCAGGTAATTAAAATATTGAGAATTTGTTAGGGTAGACATTAAAATCGAGGTATAAAATGTGCAAATATGTAAAATATAGGTGCAGGGGACATATTCTGCTTTCACTTACACAAATGGAAATCTTGGTCCCATTGAAGTAAATGGCACACTGACACAGAACAGAAGGGAGTGAAGATTTCATGCCCAAACCAACTCTATTTATTTCTAAGTAACAGATTTATACTGTTGTTTTAACTGAAAGAAGAATTTGCCCATGGTCTCCATTATGAGCTTTTAATTATATATCACATATGATATAAAATGAAACAATATCACTGTAAAGCTGAAATCTTATTCAGAAGTATCTTAATCTGAATATAAGTGATACATAATACAAAGAGATTTTAATACAGCTAAAATGAGATAAAGATAAAAATAGGTTTGAATCAAGTCTCTTATATCCAGTACTTTGGCAACTATAAAGGCATGAGTCGTCAGTGTAACAAGGAATAGAAGAAAAAAACTTGATCCAGAATAAAATGTTGTTTTATGTATAAGTTCTTAGTAATAGTAATGCTTTTCAACAAATGTGAGACTTTTTCATACGCCTTAAAAAGTAACAAGAGGGTGGTTTGTTTTTTTCTTTCACTAGAACCTTGTAACCTGATAGCTTGAACCTAATACCTTGATACATAATGTAGGTTATTTTTAAAAAATCTTAAAGGAAATGCACATTCAAAAATGAGATGAAGACAAATTGAAAAATGAAATGTGTAAATCATTGAGGAAATCTGAAGAATTGGGAATCTAAACAAATGTGTAGGATGAGATTGGAAGGTGTAATGTGATTTGCATTCTAATGCAAGATGAGTTTGATAATACTGGCTAGCCTGCTCTGAAATCCTTTTAGCAATTATTATTTCTCACTTGTAGTGATGTAGCCTCTAATCATGGAATTAGGTGCTTGGTGCTGTCCAATCTCTATCTTTCTCTCGCTCATACACGCACACTCGAAAATGATTCAAGGTGAATTAAGTAACTTCCTTCCCTCCTCCCCCCAAACAAATCCAAGCGAAAAATCCACTTTAACAGAAAAATAAATCGTTCGGACAAATCATAAACTACAATAAGCCAGCGCGCTGTTAAAAGCAGTGGAGGGGACCAGAGAATGATGCTAAGCAGGATCTGGCCAGCTGTCCTTCATCCTTTAAGAAATGCTAGCGCCGGTCCGGGCTGGCTCTGGGTCTCTGTGCTCTCCTGGTGCATAGCCCGGCTTCGGGAGCATGAGGTAGCCCAGAGGAAGAGAAGGAAGAGGCAGAAGGCACATGCAGCCGGGCTCTCGGCGGGGCGCCCCCCGGCTGGCGGAGGCGGCAATGGCAGGGCTGCTGCGGGTCAGGGAGGGGTGAGAGCCGCCGCTGGAGCGCCTGGCAGAGCCGGGCAGGCGGCAGATGAGGCCATGCGGTCGCGGCGGTGCCGGGGCGCCCAGTGCCGGGCGCGAGCCGAGGGAAGGGGGCTGTGCCGCCGCCGCTGCTGTGTCAAGGCCGGTGGTGACGCTCGCGCTTCTCTCTCTCCTTCTCCCTGTGGCAGAAGCTGGCGGTGCGGAGCTGCCCCGCTGCGGTGCTGGTAGGGAGCGGGGGCAGCGGCAACACCAAGCCCGGCGGGGTCCCTGCGCTGCTCAAAGCGTCCAACGGCGGCGGCGGCAGCCAGAGCCAGAGCCTGGCCATCTCCGTCCTGCCGGCCAAGGCTCCCATCGCGATGGTGACCGCGCACATCAACGGGGGGCTGGGCTGCAGCGCGGCCGGCGTGGAGCCCCCGCAGAGCGCCCCCATCAACCTGCAGACCACGGCCAAGCTGGTGACGGCCCGCAGAGCGCCCGAGCTCGGCTCCCGCTCCCAGGTAGGAGTCACGGGCGGCCCCCGCTGCGCCGCGCTCTGCCAGCTGCGGGCTCCGCCGCCTGCCTCCGCCGAGTCCGCGGGGCGGGGCGCGGGGCAGGGGAGGGGCTGCAGCCACACTGGGGGCTCTGACTGGGGGACGGGAGGCGGGGGCGGTCGCCTCATGCTGGCGGCAGGCGGGGGCCTGGCTGGGGAGGGCAGGGGGCGGTGCTGCAGGAGGTGTGTAGCTTGACACTGGGAGAGCGGGGCCCGTGCGGGGGACGGGGAGGAGGAGCGGAGCACAGCCGGGCGCTGCAGGCTGCTTGGTTTGAAGGGCAGGGAGCGGGGTTGTCTCACTGCTTTGAGATGAGGCGCAGGGAACGTAACACCCGAGGGCTAATATGACTTGGGGAACAGCGTAGTGAGGGGGAAGCAGCGCTCTCTGGGCTGAGCTGGACAGCAGAGCCCAGAGCGGAGCACGGGGCAGGTCAAGCCCTAAATCCCTGTTGCTGTGTTAATAGTATTTCCTCCGGGTTGTTTGCCCTCCCTGGCACTTTCTTCCTGTGATCTGAGGAAGTGGGTCTGGCCCACGAAAGCTCATCGCCTATTAACCATCTTGTTAGTCTTTAAAGTGCTACATAGTTTTTCCTTTTGTTCAGCTGAAGGCTGGTTTGGCTAGGAGAGGCAGGAGTTGAGGGAGACTTCTGAGGCGCTGATGGAATTCAATTGCTTCACCTTTCTGGGGTGGCAGTGCGGTTCTCCCCCCTAGCAAGGTTCAGGTGAGGAACAAACAGAAACAAAATGTTTGAGCTGACGTGCTGCCACGCTCTCTCGTACTCTCCAGGCAGATGGTAGGCACCTGTGGTTTTCCCATAGTGCTCATTTAACTGAATGACCGCATGGATGTTAAGGAAGAGTTTGCAGAACAAGTGTCTTTTTCACTAGCAGCATCCTCAGCTCCAAACAACCCACATTATGGAAACCCTTTCTGCAATAAAAGTATAACAAAACAGGATGAAATTACACTAACAACGTCTCAGATAAGAGGAAAACAGTAAATGCAAAGTCTGCTCCAAAACTTTTTGAGATAAGGGTGTGAGCTATTATCTTTAACACGTAAAAGTCTAAGCAGCAGACCCCTGGCTAGGGTGAGAACCCAGTCAGTCAATGTGAAGAGTTGAGAGAGCGGTAGGATCTGCAGCTACAAAATTCCTGTTTGCATAGAAGAAGTTATAAGGAATGTTTATTTCCATACCCTGACTACTTCTTACCCTTTACAATCCCAGGAAAGGCTACCATTAGAATCTTTTGCCAGGGTGAAAAAAGAAAAAAATGCAAACTAGAGGAGCTTTAAGAGTCAAACTATAATTGAAGACAGGTATGAAACACAAGTGGTATTGGAAAATCTGAAACTCTCTGAAGTCCATGGGCTGTGGAGCGTCAACCCAAATATTGTGGAGGGAATGTCCATCACCTTAGCATAGTGATGACAACAAACCCTATTTAGTTAATTGACTGAGCATGTCAGTCCATCTTGGGAACTAAATCTTTCCTTTGTTTATTCTGGTACAACATCATTGACTTTAATAGAGTTAACAGGCCCTGGGAGTAGAGCAAGGATCCAGCAGCTCCGTGCTGCCTCCCTGTTTACTTCACCAAAAAAGGTTCCAGCAGTGAGGAATCAGCAGCAGCCTTCACTGCTAAAAGTATCAATGTACATGTCAGAGGAACTGTTTGGTTATGTAGAGCCTACAGATTCAAGTGTGTAGGGCACTTTACTTGCCTAAACTGTGTTTCACCATCTACAGCTGCTATTTATACCAGTACTAGCAGGGTATAAAAATACACACTACCATAAGAGTAGACATAGCCTTTGAGTAGTGGACTGTGAACTTGTCATTTCTGGCAGGAGGTAGAGTTCTTAGAAGGAAGGAGTCTTTCCTGGTAGGTAGTTGCCTTCATCCCCCCTCCACTGGGAAGATTAGCCCTGTGCCTTTCCCATATTCATTTCCGTTGTGTTTCCCGATGCAGAACAGTCCCATGGAACTCAGCAGTGTACTGAGAGGGAGTGTTCACCTGCTGTATGATCCGCTAAACCAGTATTTGTCCCATACTTATATACAGTGCTTTTTTTGTAAAAAAAAAAAAAAAAATGGTGCCGGGACTCCAGGGGAAAAGTTGTTGAGCTCTGACTGGAGGTGCCGGTACTGTGTACCAGGCAGTACCATCACAAAAAAAGCACTGCTTATATATATATATATTTTCTCTCTAGTACAACTGCATTCTAAGCAGAGGTTTGCTGTAACCAGACTAGCAATGGTAACAGTGCCCTACATTGGGTTCACTGTGTTTGAGTTCTTGCTAAATGGCCTTCACTGTACAAAGTTTCTTATAACTTCAATTTTATGAATCTGCATTTCTGATTGTGTCAAAAATTTGCCGTAATAGAAAGCTGTATAATAGGTAGGCTGTGTAGCACTCAGGAGCTACACTGAATACTGTAGTGTTTACTTCAGTTTATTCAAAGTTTTCTACGATTCTTTTCTTCTCCAGTTAAAAAGGCCTAGAAAAAGGTCTATTAGTATTTTCATGAAGAAAACTTGATTCTTTTCTAGAGTATGAATTTGAGATCAATAGCAATAACATCTTGTTTACTAATGCTAGAGCCTCACTTGCGGGTGTCGCTGTTGGCAGAGTAACCAAAATGTCTGCTTCCTTTTTTTAATCACTCTGAAAAGCAGTTTTTCTTTTGAAATGTATAAAGTTTGTGAGATGGGGGATGATGACAGCCTTTTGCTGCCTGGGTCAGAGAGGAAAGCTGATAGCAGTAAATGAGATTACTGGCGTAGTGCAGTTTTTCCCTCTGTGTCTGCAAAGTGCAGAAAAGGGCAAGGGCATGAAATGTAAAGTTATGAGTTTCTGAACATTGATTTCTGCTGGAAAGCATTTAAAGGGATCAGCGTGTGTGCCTCGTCATCTTGAGTGGTATCTAGCCTAAGGGATGAAATGCTAAATGAAACTCAGCAGAAAAAATGGGGCATAAAACTATAAGGGGACCCCTTTCAACCTAGATATATAACTTTTAAATATAGATAGGATTAAATATAAGTATGTTCATTACAGCATGTCCATTTGCACTGCCCTGTGTCAGCACTTTCATCATAGGCCCTGGTTTCCCCAATATATTTTAAAGTGTTTGAGACATTATTGATTGTCAGGGAAACTAAATCTACTTAAAATGGTCTAGATAAATATATGTGCACAATACCCTTTAAAGGATTCTTTAGAGATTTACAATTTATTCCAAAGAACAAACTCATACTCTCATTATAAGTAATGTGGGGGTCATATTGTTAACAATGAATTCTGATGGGACACTACTGAAAGTATTTAATTCAGGATGAACTGCTTAGAAACAGGGCAGTCGTAGCCCAAGACTGGTGGTTGTTTATTTACAAGGCACACCAGACTGGTCAAAAAGAGAACATCTGTTTCACCACATTGGGTAACAAGAAGCCAGAAAAGCAGTTCCCTGAGATACTCCTGTTCCTTTAGCATCATCATAAACTGCTTATAGGGATGAGTGTTTATGAAAAACAATCTCATCAAATAAAAAGTTCTTCCAATCCGAAAGGGCCAGCCAAATGCATAGGTCAACATATAACTCAGACCTACCCCAAAAAATCACGCTGTTGCTAATCCTTTAGTATCTAAAATCTAAAGGTTTATTCATAAAACAAAGAAATAGAGGTAAGAGTTGAAATCGGTCAAAGAAACAAAAATGCATACAACAATTGCTGAGTCCTTGTTTTAGACTTGTACTGTTGGCTTAAGTCAATTCTCTGGTTACTTCCAAATCATTGAAAGGACCTCAGTCCCTTTGTTAGAATGCTCCCACTGGTATAAGTCCATAGTACAGAGGCTTGAGCCATAGAGAACCTGGAGCAGGAAAGAGGTAAGACAGAGGAGTTCCTAGGACCTTTTATATTTTCTCCCATGTGGAGGGACTTCCGTCATTCTTACGATGGAAAAGTTCGGAAACAAGATGGAGTTTGTCACGTGAGCCATCACATGGGCAAATCTCCCATCCATGCATAACTTAGCTCTTTGCGGGTAAAAGCCATTGCTCACATGCTAGTTTGAACAGTCATAGGAAAGTCCATTCACAGGAGACCCATCTACACTGCTTCATTGTGAGTTTGGGTCCTTTTGATCAGTCATTCCACTTGAGTAGTCCCTCCAAGACATTCTGGCTAAATACTTTGTGGGTGTTATCCGAGGATCAAATATTTGAAATCAGGTACAGAGCCTGATAACTTCAAATACAAAAATGATACATGCATACAAATAGTATAATCATAACTAGTAAATCATAACCTTTTTATAGAGATCTTATTCAACAACATTTGCCAAAGTTTTGTTGCAAATATGTAAGTGTTTGCAACAGTGATCTATATCACTATATGCTCTGCAGTGTCTAACACTCTTTGACTCCCACTACTATGCCCCATGTCCTTTTGACTCTTTAACCTCTGACCCCTGTAGCCCATGCCAACACCCCCTTGCTCCTATTTGGCTCCCCCCACCCCAACACTCCCCAAAACGAGACTGCCCACCCTAGGGAGCATGGTGGACAGGGGGAGTGGCCATTGGCGGCGTGCACACTCCCTCCTCCTTCGCACTCTCTCCCTCCCCAAGTACATCTTGAGCCTTCATCAGTGGGGGGGAGGAGTGCGGAGCCCCGGCCAGGCCGCCTTTACCGAGGGAGTTGGAGGGAGGGAGGGAGGCACCTCCTTTGCCACCTCCTCCTGCTGCCTCCGGCAAAAGCAACTGTGAGGGCAGAGCATGGAGGGGGGGAAGAGGGGAAGGAGGCATGTCCTCCTCCTGCCTCTTCCTGCTGATGCCTCAGCGCCACCTCAGAGGCACAAGTGGCCTCGCAAGCAGAGTTCGGAGCCTCAGCTAGCTGCCATTATCGAGGGGGGAGGGAGGTGCCTCCTCCTCTGTCTCCTCCTGCTGCCACCTCAGGCCTAGCGTCACCACCGGCAAAAGCGGCTGTGTGGGCAGGGGGAACGGATGTTGGCAGTGCTCACTCTCCCTCCTCCTTCGCGCTCTCCCTCCCCAAGCATGGGGGAGGGAAGAAGGCACCTCCTGCTCTGCCTCCTCCTGCCGTGCCTCAGCCACCATGGCTGCCGGAGCTGAGTCGCCATGAACAGCTGGCTTGAGCTTTGGCAGCTGCCGTAGCCCAACAGCCAGCGAGTCGCTCTGCGGCCCAGCAGTTGGGAACCTCAGATCTATATGGGCATATCCTAATCAGATAATGTCATACATATAAATATTATAGATTTACAGATTTTACGGTAAGCTCTCCAATTTGTTCATTTTTATTTTGTTTCCTAGTCTTACTTCCACTTACTGATTAAAAGCAGGGTGTGGCTTATTTTGCTGTTGAAGCATGTGACATAGTAGATAGAAAGCTAATAGACTAAACAGAGCTTCATCTATTGTGGTGGAATACTGCATCAAGTAACAGAAAATTCTTCCTCTGCCACTTCCTCTAAACATCCAGGTTTGAAGCCAGAGGAAATCATAATAGCTAATGTAGGAGAAGGATTAAAAACTCTTGGCTGATGGGAGAACTGGAGTATCAGACAGCTCTTGGGGTCTCAAGCACTGGAAGTGGAGGGAGGGAAAAATACAATTGACAAACCATCTAGCCACTTCTTAAGAGGTTGGGGAAAAGGTCCTTTTAAGTAGCCCTGGCAATAAATTGCTGACAGAATTAGCTCTTGCTCTGGCAATATATGCTCTGTACTTCCCATTAACTTATTGTAACTCCCAAAGACAGAGAAAATTAGGGTGTATCTTCTACACAGCAGCGTTATTTCAGAATAACAACTGTTATTCCAAAATAATAATGTGAAAGTCTACACAGCAATTCCGTTATTTTTTAATAAATTCAAAGAACGGATAGCTTATTCCAACTCCTGCAAACCTCATTCCATGAGGAATAATGCTTATTCCAAAATAGCTATTTTGGAATAACAGTAGTGTGGACGCTCCACTGCTGCTATTTCGAAATAGCTCCTCCCCAGGGCCATTCAAAGTAATTACTCCCCAGTGCCTCCTGGGGCTCTAAATCAAGGTAGCACGTCCACATTAGGGAAGCCTACCTCAGACTAATTTTGAGGCTTCCCTGTAGTGTAGACCTGTTATTTCGAAATAAGCTATTTCGGAGTATTTCTTCCAGAATAGCTTATTTTGAAATAGGCGTGCAGTGTAGATGTACCCTTTGGCTTAGTCTACACTACAGGGGTTTTGTGCAAAAAGCCTTTTGCGCAAGAATTTTTGCACAAAAACTTTTTGCACAAAAGCATGTCCACGCCTCAAAAGGATATCGCAAAAGTGATGTGCTTTTGCGCAAGAGAGTGACCACACTGCATGGACACTCTTGCGCAAGAAAGCTCTGATGGCCATTCTGTGAATGGCCATCAGAGCACCTGTGCTTTTTGTGATAGGCTCTTTTTGCGCAAGAAACCCCTGTTGCGAAGAACTCTTGCGCAAAAAGGAGTTATGCTTCGTAGAAGGAGGTATACCTACACCGCAAAAAGCCCTCTATTCTGACGATTGACTGTAGATTTTCTTGTGCAAAAATGTGCTTGAGGTGTGGATGCTCCGCTGCTTTTGTGCAAAAACCCTGTAGAGTAGACATAGCCTTTAAGAAGTTGATTGCAGGAATGTTCAGTCACTGCCATAAGATGCTGGCTCTTCACAGCATTTCCAGCCTCAGGCTGTTCATAGGGTGGGAGTCAGCCACCGGCACTGCAATGCTTGGAGAACATCCTCGCAAGACAATAGACCCCATCCCTCAACACACTATTTGCACCTATAGAACACAATTGCTGACGCACACACATATTTTACAGTAAGCCCTCCAATTTGTTCCCCAAGTCAAATTGAAAGTTCATGGCAATCTTCACCATCTAGAAGGATCTACCATCTTAATTCTGACCCTATACGTTCTAGTCCAATCTTGAGCTTTTTCTTGAGCAGAGTGTGTAAATCGTGTTAAAATAATAAAACATGGATCACTGTTAACAGCTTAATTAAATGAGACCATCAAACTGTCAGATATTTCCACAAGCTAAATTTTAATTCAATTTTTCAGAGGTGAAAATCTGATATACTAATATACTACAGGTCATCTACACAGCAGTTTTATTTTTGAATACCTAACGTTATTCCAAAATAATATAGTCCGCATCTACATAGCAAGCCATTATTACGACAAATGTCAAAATAATGTTGAGCTGAAGGACTTCTTTCTCTAACTCCTGTAACCCCCATAGTATGGGGACTAAGGGAAGTCAGAGGAAGTGTGCTCTTCCTTGGACTTCCTACTAGGGATGTTAAAGACTAGTCGACTAGTCAATTCCCCCCACTCCTTGCTGCCTCTATCAGATAGAGGTACTTGAAAGTGGCAGAGCCACACAGCTAAGCCCGGGCTCAGCTGTGCAGCGCTGCTGCTTTGAAATGTAGAGTAGGCATTCAAAGGGGCAGTGCCGCACAGCTAATCCTCGGCTCAGCTGTGCGGCGCTGCCCCTTTGAAATGCTGCCTCGGTGTTTCAATGCAGTGCTGCACGTGTGGAGCCCGGGGTCAGCTGGGGACTCCCCAGCTGATCCTGGGCTCCAGCGCAGCATTTCTGTGGAACCCAGGATCAGCTGGGTAGTCCCCAGCTGATCCCGGGTTCTGGGGAAAGGGAACCCGGGGTCAGCTGGGGAATCTACAGCTGATCCTGAGTTCCGCTGAAATGCCATGTGGAGCCCGGGATCACCTGGGGACTCCCCAGCTGACCACGGGTTCTGCAGCAGCATTTCCCCACAACCCAGGGTCATCTGGGGACTCCCAGCTGATCCCGGGTTTGGCAGAAATGCTGCGTTGGAGCCCGGGCATTTCAAAGCAGCAGCAAGCACAGATCGTGGGGTCAGCGGGGGAGTCAGAGTGGGCTCCGTGATGTGCTGCCGCTTTGAAATGCACAAGAGTCCCTACTGGACTCTTTATTCCTCAGTGGGGACTTTGGTGCATTTCAAAGCTGGCACCTGCGTGCAGCCCAGAGTCAGTGGGACTTCCTGCTGGGCCCGGGCTGCAAGCGGAGTTCTGCATTCCTCCTTTGAAATGTACAAGAGCCTCAGCGGGGGGTCTTGTACATTTCAAAGGAGGAATGCGGAAGTGCCTATTGACTAGTCGAGTAGTTGATGGAAATTCCATCGACTACTCGACTAGTCAATTAACCACTAGTTAACATCCTTACTTCCTGTCGTGTAGACAGCGCCAAAAGCCAAAGTAAGCTATTTCGACTTAGGCTATGCAATTGACGTAGCTCAAGTTGCGTAGCTTATTTTGGCTTTAGCCCTGCTGTGTAGATGTGCCCTATGACACCTGACTTTGAATTTTAACTTTCAATTTTCATGCTTTTCTTACTAGTTTGTGATACAACCTTAGGTCATATTGTATTCTTGTTTCAGGCTAAGATAGATGTATTGCTATCTAGTTCGTTCAGAAAAACGTGTCTTGTATTTGTGTAGGTGAATGATCATACACTTTTTTAGGTGTGATTTTATGGCATCTCTACAAAAATTAGCCTACTGAACTATGCTGATTACATCTGCTGAGGCTGCCAGCAGGGTGCTAGTTATTATATGGATACTGTGGTCCATTAGGAACAAGACTTTGGCACTGAAATAGTTTCATAGTGTTAACCCAGCAGGCATTCAGTGGAAGGAAGGCTGGTTAGAACTGGATTGGATTCCAGTCATTGTCCTAGAATGGAAAGATTCAGGATTACATCTTCAGTCTCTTATGTCAGCACTCATCTTGATAACTTTAAGGCAAATGTGTTCCCATTGTATGTTTGAGGAGCATTATAGTAAATAGAAGAAGTGTGTGGGGAAAATTACCCAACAAAAGAAATACAAAAGAACAACATTTGTTGTGATTTTGATCTTAAACACTGTTGAACCAGGTTAAAATTCCATAACTCCATAATTCCGGTTCCTTCCCCACTGTCTTAACAAAAACCTGAAAAAAGCATGGTGATTTAAAGTTATGGATTATAGAGTACTTATGTCTGATTCTGTCTATATTCACACCAGCATAAATGTAGATTAATTTGGAGAGGTCAATCAATTTATTTAAGATTTACATATATGGACTTGAGGACAGGATGCTGTATAATGAAATGACACTTTAAAATATGTATTTTTACTATATAACATGAAATTATATCTTTCAAGTTAATTAAACCAATTAGCAATATTAGTTGCTATTGATAGGACATTCAGATGTCAGATTCATAATGATCACTTTTGCTTCCTCTTTGTAAATGTTCTAACCAGGCCTACCTGGTCAATATCTCTATGGTGTATGGGCTTATGCTTTTCCCTGTCTGCATTTGTGAGGTCAGTGATGCATTTGCATAGCCCATGGAGGACCACATTCTACAGTCTTTATTAAAATAAAACTCTCATTGTTGTCAAGGACTGAATAAAGACTGATTAAGCCCAATGCTGGATTCTGTACACAGCCACAATTTCCAGTGAAGTCAGTGGGACTTTTAGTGCACAGGGCATGCAGGATTGGACTCAGGTTGTAACCAGAGAGAGTATAATCTGCAAACAACTTGAGTAATAAAATGTAGGGAAAAATAGGCAAATTCTCTTAGGTGTGTTCTTCCTGGGAAGTGTGTATGGTATTGATTATTTATATATAAAAGATCACCCACATAAACAAAGTTAACAGTCTTTTGCTCGAATGCTTTGAGTTTATAGCTCGTTATTGTTTTGATAACCCTCACAATGGACTTTGATTTACTTTTGAAAACTAAAAAATGCTCTAAAAATGGTAATAAACTATAGCTGTTTCATTGTAATTGGAAGCTGTCTATTCCTCATGTAAATTACTAGACAAACATTCTTAAAAATCTCAGAATTTTCAAGTTAGTTCTGTTTAAAACTGTGGTGAAAGAATAGAAGGAGATAGCTAGAATATTTGAGAACTGTGTGGCTGTTGGTTGAAGTGCAGTTTGTAATAATGCAAGATGATCAGGGAAAAAATAATCTCTTAGGTTTTCTAAATTACAGGATACATAAAAACATCCACTTATCCTACATGCACTATTACTTTAATAAAGGCACCACTTTAGGAAATGAAAGGCTTTGGAATACAGCCAACTGTCTTACTTCTCTTTATTGTCAAAAGGTGGATTTTTTATTATCATTGGAGGTTGTGGGGCAGTTAAATGATTCATGTGAACTTGAATGCTTGACTCCAGGCATATATTATTGGACTGCAGACTCCTTATTCATCATCTTTCCGGATGCCAATGTTCATATTGAAAACACAAACATGATAAAATTTCCTGTGGCTCTTAGAATGGCTTTGCTATTTAAAGCCTTGGAAATGGGTATGGTTGTAAAGTACTAAGCTCTAAGTGTATATTTGAGTATCTATTTAAATTAATTAGAAAACTATGCCAGAAAATACTGCTCTTAAATTATTTTATATAAAAATAGCACAGAGAGAGAGAGAGAGACTGTATGTTGTAAATACACAGTGCTGATGAATACTCAAGTAGTTTATGGAAATATCTTAGAAGTCATTCCTGACAGTAATAAAGGCAGCAATTTGATTTCATCTGTGTATAATAAACTGGTTTCACATTGCAATAAAAGTGGTGGTGATGTTATATTAATATTTATTAGCACTTATTGATGTTAGTTTAGTTATTTTTTCTTTATATCATAGCCATTTTATAAACTCAATTTAAATTGCTACATAATAACCAATTAAAATGTGTGTGTGAGAGAAAATATGTCTATACAGATACAGAGCGTGTGAGTGAACACACATATGTAGGCCCGTGCATACTGGAGCTGGATCCCCACCTAATGAAAATTACCAAAATTCCATTGATTATAGCAGAGTTCTACAGTTTACACCACCTGAGGATCTAACCCACTGAATATATTCATCCACTAGGATTGTATTGGTGTCTGTATAAGGATTATTTTCATTGCTTGCTTGCTGTTTAATAATATATTTTTCAATTTATTGTTTCTATTTATTCTCTATAAGATATTTCCTGAGGAAGAGGGATTACATATGACTTATTTTCAGTGTGTTTTGTGGTGTGAGTAAGATTTCTGCTTTGCTGGCAAATGTGAGTTGTAGAGACTCAACTGATATAAAATGTAACCACCCTAATTCTTCCAGCCTTTAAAAAAAGTAATGACCTAGTCAAATGTGTTTCATTTGTGTCTGAAAAGGAAAGAGTGTTGGTAAGCAAGTATGTCTACACTGGGAAGGTTGGGCGACAAAAGTGCTATCGACATGCAAGAGTGACCAAAAATAAAACCAACCAAACCAGTTGTTCTGCCTCCCATAGTAGACATTTCATGGCCACACATTGCTAGCACCCTGTTGACAGATAAGAGCAGAGCAATGTGGTTAAGCATCCCACAGTGCAGTGTTGTGGGAAGGCAGAGCTGATTCCTGCATTTCTTCTCTGACCCAATCAGGGCCTAGGGGTGGGGAGAAGTGTGCGAAGTCTCCTCCCGCCTTGCCTCTGCCCCTTGGGTGCCCGGTGCTTAGAGTCAATCCTGGCTGTTGACTCTAAGCACTGTGTGCCGCTAGCGGGGGAGGAGACTTCACACACTCCCCCATCCCCAGGTTCTGATTGGCCTGGGGGTGGGGAGAGCATGCAAAGTCCTTCTCTCCCTGCCCCCGCCATGCAAGGGGCACATGGCGCTTAGAGTCAACCTTGGTGGTTGACTCTAAACGCCATGCGTCGCTGGTGGGGGAGGAGATTTTGCACGCTCCCCCATCCCTAGGCCCTGATTGGCCTGGGGAAGAGGGAGAGGCAGGGTGTCTGTGGGCTGGATAAACTTAGTTGACAGGCCAGATCTGGCCCACGGAGTCCCTTTTTTCCACCCGTGGCTTATGTACTATTTAAGTCGCACTCAAGCCCTGAAGATGTGAAGGCTTACACTAGCTCTTTTGGACGGAGGTGAATTCACCATGCTTTAATTAATATTTAAGAAAATTGAAATTCCCCCTTTAAATATGGGTGAGGTATCTTGCAATTTAAGGCAAATACAAATTCTTCTTAAACTCCTTTCAAACAGGCTTCAGTATTCAGTAAATGAAGCCATATTGTACAGTTCTTAATTGAGCATAACTCCTAGGTCCCATTGATGTCAATGGAAATTATGCTTGAAGAAGGACTGCGGAATTTCTCATTGAAATCAATGAGAGTTTTAGCACTAACTTCAGTTGGAGTGGGATCAGGAAGATAGGCTGTGATCCAGCAAAGCACTTAATCACATGTTTAACTTTAAGCATGTGAGTGGTTCTGCTGATTTCACTGTGATTAATCATGTGCATAAAATTAAAGGAATGCTTAAGGGCTTTGCTGTGCTGCAGCCTTTGTCTCTTAGGTTATTCTGGTTTAGAGCCATTTATGAGAAAATCTTGCCTAAAGGGAAGATTTGGGACCCAATTGTTTCACCCAACAGAAAGGAGTAAATGCCATTGACACCAATGGGAGCCATTTATTTCTGGCAGGTGGAGAATCAAACACTTGATTATTATTTTGGGGATTGCTTATATGTTGTTGTTGAAACTATGTCTAATTAAACATAGATGAATGACAAGATCAACCTAAAATAAATGAGCACTTGAAAAAATTATTGACTTTTCTTTATAGCAGAGGTCAGCAACTTTTTCAAACCAAAGAGCCAAACTACATCAAAATTCAAAACAAGTGGTCAACAAAGAGCTGTATAAGAATGCCCATTTGCAAGACTGAAATATACAACTTAATATTATACATAATTGACATCATGATTAATAATAGCATAACTGAAACACTGTACTCACAGACTTTATTTAATGGGATTTCTGCTGCTGCATCATTTTGCACATTTCTTTGAAGTTTACATCATAACTGGTCAAATCCAGCGTCATGCACACCTAAAGACTGTCTTCTGTCAATCTTATGGCAAGGAGCTAGGGATGTGGGCATGCAGGAGTCTGGGTTGGGTTGTATGAGGGGCTCAGGGCAGGGGGATTTGGGTGTATGATGGACTCAGGGCACAAGGTTGGGGTGTGTGGGGGGGTGCAGGAGTGTTATGGCATGAGACTGGGGATGTGGGGGTGCAGGACTCTAGGGATGTGGAGGTATGAGGGGCTCAGGGCAGGGGGGTTCAGGTGTATGATGGGCTCAGGATTGGTATGTGTGGGAGGGTGCAGGAGTGTTATGATGCTGCGACCAGATGGCGGCTGGGCCCCAATTGGAGGCTTGTTGGCCAGCTTCATTTTTAAATCAAGTAAAATATTATGTCCAACACAAAAGGTTTGAACATTGTCTTTATTTATGGCAGAAGTGGGGAACTTTTTTGAGAAGGGGCCACTGACGCACAGAAAAATCAGTCGGGAACCACATAAGTGAGAAGCCAAAAAAACCCACCCCTCCAAAAACTCCGACCCTCACTGATGTGGCTCCCAACTGAAACACCTCACTCCCCTGGTGCTCCAGCCCCATGGTGGGGTGGGGGGGGCAACAGGGAGGACTGAGGTTCAAGGCCTCAGGCTAGATTTACTTTTATGGGGTTCCAGGGTTAGAGGATTTTGTGGGTACCCCTAAGCTTTGGGTGGGGCCAAAAATAAGGAGTTAAGTGTGCAGGACAGGGCTGTCAGTGAATTGGATAGGGATGGGCGTACAGGATCTGGGGGGGGAGGTGGGATGTAGGAGGGGGTGAGGGTGCGAGATCTCACTGGGAGGTAAGGTGCAGGGAGCAGGCTGGGAATAGGGTGTCTGGCTGGCAGGAGGTTGGCAGGAGTGGGCTGGGGGCAGGCTGTCTGGTCAGGGGGCAGGAGTGGGTTGGGGGCAGGCTGGCTGGGGGGATGAGTGAGGGGCAGTGCGGGGTCTGGGCATGAGGGTTGGGGGGGCACTTACTTGCTTTCGCACCGCGTGTAATGCAGCCTCTGCTGATCTCATTTGCCAGGCAGGATTCACAGGGGAAGAATGCAGGAAGTGTTTTCCAGGGAAAGAAAATGGCAGCACGCATGGAGCCATTTTTGGTTCCTGGTTTCCACACACACCAGGGGAAGGAATAGGGCGGCGCACGGAGCCATTTTGTTCCCCATATGCGGGTTCCAGCATGGAAGCTCGGTTTTTTTTCCACCTGCTCCCATCCTCAGGAAGCATGCTCTAGCATTCCAGCATTGTAGGGGCTGTAAGGCTGTAGCGCCAGTGCTGGCTCCCTGATGCGGGGGAACCTGTGGGGGCTCAGTTGGGGCTCCAGAAGAGCCATATCTACGGCGACCATATTTTCTGAACCAAAAATAGGGACACATTAGCCACGTCCCCAACCCCCTTTAGCCACACCCACCTGCCACTCGAAGGGTTTGTGTAGAACACTGGCTCTGCCCTTTAAATTGAGTAAGATCCATGCGGCTTCTAAGATTTAAAGGGCAGAGCCAGCTCTCTACGCAACCGGGATCAGCTGATTTCAAGCACGGCTCTGCCTTTTAAATCTAAGAAGACCTGCGTGGCTCTTACTAGGTTTAAAACACAGAACGGCAGCACAGCAGGAGCTGGAGCTGGGAATCAGTTGATTCCCGGTCTAGCTGCCACTCTGCCCTTTATGCAGAGCACTGTCTCTAGTCTTTAAATCTAAGAAGAAGCCATGTGGCTCTTACTAAGTTTAAAGGGCAGTGGGGTTTTGTGAAGGGGGCTGTTCCCGGCTTCATTTGCAATATCAACGGGCCTAATCTACATCCCTTTATCGAAAAAAGAGATGTAGTTTAGACACAGCCTAAAGGTCTGGGGCCTGTGTCCTTGAAGTGCATACATAAAAATAAAATGGTCCTTTTCATTCTTTGGTCAAATGTTGTTTTTGAAGACAAGAGTCTAGGTCTGTATTCAGATTTTGAATCCTCCTTTATCTTAGGATTCATGGACCTTAAGACACTCAAACATACCAATGTATTTTATAAAAGACATTAAGTTAGTGATAACAATTCTGTTTCTCAGCAAGACTCTTATTAAACAACTTTTTCTGCAACTTCTTTTTACTTAGCCTGTTTATTGTGTTTAGCTTTATTAAATAAATCCATGACTCAGTGTCGGTATCATCATGAAAATTTGCATCTACGGAGATTGTTGCATTGCTCATTGAATCAAGCAACAAGAGGAGATTGGCTATACTGGAGACAGCTTTTTTTTTTTAAATGCACAATCCCTGAACTAGCAGTGATAGAAAAGTTGATGCCAAAGAGTACATAATAGTTGATAAAATTCAGGTAACATTTATTTTCTAAAGTTTACTGTTTTATTTTCTAAAATTTGATGAAATGTGACAGTGGTGATTTAAATTCTCTTTACCTGCACTCAATACTATTTCTTAATTTTGTTTAAAAAACCCACTTAATCTAATGTGATCTGCATTTCTCATTAAAGAATCAATACATTCATTAGTCAAAAAGGAAAGAAGCATTTAAAAAGACAGCTATTCTAACATAATAGAGATGAACAGACTGTAGAAGTTTGGCAGGGATACTGGAGGGCAAGGTTTTAGAAGACCGTAGGCTGTAATCAATTAGAGATTGCCCGAGTAGAATCCCACTACTCTGACCTAACAGAGTCTAATTCATAATGTAACATTATTGCATTTACCGACTCTTGGAACCCTCTTTTCAAAATACATAGCAATGTCAAAAGTTTAAATAATCTGTGTTCCATCACACTGCATAATTTTTAATTTTTTATGCTAGCCATTGGCAGGAAGTCAGAAACTACATTTGTTGGTATGGTTTAAAAAACTACCCACAAAAATAACCAGGAACAGATGGGAAGCTCTAGTGTTTTGCTTTATCTGCATTGTAAATGTGGGCTTTAAAGACAAAGTAGGTGATATAATGGTTCAAAATGTTTATGCTTTGCTCTCAAGGCTTGAGAGAGAGAGAAGATCAAATCCTGGATGATCTGGCCCGAGTCCAAGAATTATTTCTGACTTGACAAATTATTATTACGTAGACTTGAATCATCCTGTTTTTTAATTTGCTGTCTTCTTTTACAATTTATGTTAATGAATTCCATGTGAATATTTTTTTTCACTACCTACACATGATAGGACAAATCCCACTACTTGCCGTGTGTACATCTGGCATAACTCTGTTGACACAGAGTTATTCTACATTTACACCAATGTACTTTATAGTAGAATTTGGTCATGGACTATGTAATCAAATCACTAATTCTTTTGCTTTCACTTTCCATCTGACTGTAAACAGGTTAACTTGGCTGTATCTGTAATTAGAAAATGTTACATTACAAAAAAAAATTTAAAATATTTTCTCAATCTTATCTTCTCATTTTCAAATGTTTGTTTTTACTTAAATTGCAAGAAATTAAAATATACAGAATTTTCAGTTTTACAGGTGGAATATAATTGAAAACCCTGAACCATGCCCTGTCATCCATTTTTCTGAGTAAAAGTCAAAGGGATGATATGTCCCTTGACCATAAAGCGAAACTATTTTGAGAAACCTGTTAACTGGCTGCACCAGTTTGTTTATTTACTGGCACAGACCATGGAGCTTTGTGGCTCCTGTTGGCTCCGTTTCTCCGTTTGCAACCAAGGGGAGCTGCAGGAAGTGGCATGGGTCGGGAGTGGGAAGTCAAAGGGGGCAGAGGAGTGAGGGACAGCTACGAAAGCGAGTCCAGGTGATGGTGGGCATGGGGCGTGTGGGTACCACTGATCTTGCATTTGACACACGTTGTCTGACCTTCACCACGGCCAGGTCCTCCAGCTTGCGGGTGAAGAGCGGCTGGAGGGAGGGGCACACGCTGAGCTGGGTGCCTTCCTGTGCAAGGCAGGAGAGGGCTGGCTGTGAGCGCAGCCGTGCCAGCACCAGGGGCTGGGGGAGCCAGTCCTGGGGATCTGGGGGTGGCTAGTGTGGAATAAAGCTAGATTTTTTATGTAAAACCCAGAGCAACTGCAAGGTCTAACCCAGGCCTCATTACTCAAGGAAAACTTTCCTTTGAAATGAATGAAAATTTATCTTGATTGAGGGATGTGTGATGAGATCTTTGTGTTGATTTTGAAATTGGACCACCAGAAACTCACAAATTATAATTGCATTTTATATTAAGTATACATTTATAAATAGTTTAGAAGTTACTATGTAGTAAATATAATTAAATAAATGCTTATAATGTTATAAGCATGATACAGACATTAATATGTGGTAGAGGAGGATATAAGCATGCCAATAGAGTTCTAAGCCACTTGTTGACCTATTAGATTCTACTAGTTGATTAACGATTTATTGAAACATTCTTTATTTATTAAGCCTTTATAAACTATTTATAAATACAAGCCTTTAATATAAAATGTGACCAAAATTATTTGCTACAGTGGTGACTGAGTAGCAACTGCTATAATTAAGGTTGCAAAATGGTTTTCCTTGTATCCCCACTTGACAGGATTCATTAGCCCTTCAGCATTCAGGGAAGGAATCCTTCTGTGCTGAGAATGCCCCACTGCTAGTTCCTGGGAGGATATCCTAATACAGCTGCCTTTACTGTAGTAGGGTTTTATCTAGAACCAGCAGGAGTTAAACAAATGAGTTTGTTTTGGCAGGTGGGCCTACTTAACCTGCCAACTAGGAATCATTAAAGCTGACCTTGCCCAAGTAGCAGAGAAAAGTGATGCTGCTGCATTTTGGACTTTTAATGTTTCTCTTATTATAACTGTTGCAGTTAAATGGTGGATCTGGGAGCTGACATAGAGGAGTCTGCAGTAGATTTTATGTTTTGTTTGGGTTGTTCTGCTAATTGTCTAAAATACATGCAGTAGCTTAGGAAGTAGGAGAGACTTACTTTTTCTTCTTTATTAGACAGAGGATTTCTTGGTTTTGTCCCTGTGTGGGAAACAGAGACTCCAGTATTCCCATTTTCATGTGCTTATATCACTGAAATGAATTTTATTTTGTGCTGAAGCATGCTTGTTCCCTGTACAAACCTCCACAATCATGCAGCCCCATTTTTACTAAGCTCTCATTCAGTTAAGTAGATCTGGAGTTAAATACTGCAGAACTTGTAATCTTTTCAAGGTAACTAGATCTGCAGTAATTAATTTCATTTAAAAAAAAAAGAAAGTACACTCAGTTATATTACGTTAGTGTTGTTGGACAATCAGAGATTGTAAATACAAAAGTTAAGAATTCAACAGTAATGTTATTCAGCCAACTGGTACAAAAGCAGTCCTTCCTGTTGCTTTATGTTGTTGTTAGCTGAGTAGTTTATTACTGAACATTTGGAAAAGACTATATTTTACTTTGAAGCATAGAGAATGTGTTGCTTTACCAAGTTAACTTTGCTTTGGGAAACTTAATTTCTGGGTTTCCTAAACTTTGGTAATTTTCATGTTTTTCACATCTGTATGCGTAGCATATAGTTCAGGCTAGTTGCCATTGCTCCATCCCCAGATTCCTGTGTTTGTCCCCAATCTCCAACATGGTTGGGAAATGTCTAATGAAAATCCAAAGCATGGAGGTGCACATGTAACTTTAAGCCACTTTTATGCCTGTCCATCCTGTCTGCGGGATGGTATAAATTTTCAAATTGGAGTATACGATTACTTATCAGTAGTATTGGACAAAACACTTTATTTAGTAAGATTTGGCAATCTAATTATAGCTGTATTTTGACCCTATCTCACATTGAGATATGTGTAGTTTACATTATTTGGAAAGGCCTATGCGTTCCAGGGGGGAAAGTAACTTAAATTTCTTACAGGTACAGTTGTAGTACCTCCTGGGGCCATCAGGGCAGGAGGTTTAGGAGATGCGATATGTCAATACCTTGAAAGTAAGTGTAAGGTGCAGTGTGTGTGTGTGGGGGGGGGGAGGGTTGCAGGGCAGGAGGTTGGGGTATGTGTGAGTGTGGGGGGCTCAGGGCAGGGAGTGGTGATGTGGGGATACAGGAGATAGGGTTAGAGTGTGCAGGGTGCAGGAGTCAGGATTGAGGGGTATGAGGAGGGGCTAAGGGCTAAGCATGTTAAGTATTGGGTAATTGACTGTTTGATTAGTTGATAGGGTGGCTCTGCCTTTGAAGTTGGCTGTTCAGCAGTAGGGCTGTTGCTACATTTCAAAGGCAAAAGCGCTGCGTGGAGCCCGGGCTCAGCTGGGGATTTGCTGACCCCGGGCTTCACGCAGCACTGCTGTTTTGAAATGCTGCAAAGATGCTGGGCTCCCCGTGGCATTTCAAAGTGACAGTACCACACAGAGCCTGGGGTCAGCTGTGGAGTTCCCAGCTGATCCTGGGCTCCATGTGGCGTTGCTGCTTTTGAAGTACCCCCTTTTCTTCTCCCCACCCTTGCTGCCTCTATCTGGAGGCAGCAAGGGGAGGGGAAGCGATTAGTTGACTAGTCCGTCACATCCCTACTCAGGGCAAAGGGGCTGGGGTGTATGGGAGTGCAGGAATTAGGGAAAGGGATTGGGATGTGTGGGGCAATTCAGGGGGCAAGGGTACTGATTAGGGAGGGCAGAGGGTCTGAAATCCCTGTCCCCATTCCTATGAGGCAGCAAGGGGGGGGGAGCGACTAGATGACTATCCTATCAACTATCAGATAAGCATTTGCTTATTGGATATTTGACTAGTCATCTAGTCCTTCACATCCCTATCCTGCACCAGCCAGGAGGGAGAGGAATGCAGGGATGCTGTGTGCTTTCTATATAGGGCTAAGTCTGTTCTAGAGATGGATTGTTGGGCAAAATCAGATCCACTATACCTACTATATATATATATGTGTGTTTCCTCTTTCAAAATAGTTGCTGCAAAATCTGAAGCCATTATTCATAAAAAAAAAAAAAAAAGAACTGGAACAGTTTAGTAGTTAAACAGCAATTCTCTTAGGAATCAGCTGAGCAAGGTGTGATCACAGCTGCTGCGAGTTGTACATGGAACTCAGTGAGACTGCATTCATTTGCTCAGGAAGTGAAGACTTAAGATAATTTAGTTTGATTTCTGTGCAATGCTTCAAATTGTAGACCAAATATGTGCAGTCTAATGTGTTTCAGTATAGCCAAATGTGACTTCCTTTAGTAGCTGGGGTCCTGCGTTATACCTCCGAGCAAAGAGTTAGCTCCTTCTCTTTAACAGCAAATGTGACTTCCTTTAGTAGCTGGGGTCCTGCGTTATACCTCTGAGCAAAGAGCTGGCTCCTTCTCTTTAACATCATTAGTCCCACCCCTTAAAGAAGGACTAAAGATGGACAGCTAAATTTTAATAGGCCAAAGGGGTGCAGTGGTTTAGTACAGATGTGGTGTAATCATGTTCTCCTGGAATAAAATGCATCTTTCGTGACTTTGAAGCCCAGGAAGCTTATGAGCCTTTCTCAGCATCTCTCCTTTGCCAGAATGCTTTATATAATTTTGGCCCCACATGCTACATTCTTAGGGAAAAGCTTAGGGAAGGCTAAAGCTGAGGAGAGTTTTGAGAATTTCTGCCTAATGTGGTTTGCAAATCCTGAGGATCCAGGAGGAAGGCAGAAGACAGCTTTATAGATCTCAGTAATGCCTCATGAGGGTCTAAGACCTTCGTGCTCTTCTCCTGATTTCCACCCTTCTGAGTTTTGCTGCCATTGCCTAACACTCACCATCTCCCCCACCCTCCCATTGCATTTAGCCTGTGCCCTAAATTTCACATTCCATGTCTGAGAAGGTAGGTGAAGGTAAGGAATTATTGCTGATCTCACGACCACCAGTAACTAAGAGCTACATATCTCCTCCCATAGCTTCAAGAGCCCTGACTCCACAGAATTGGTATAATGGTTGGATGTCTATAGTGTCTAGAGAGGTGTAAGCATTCAAGAGAACCAGTATTGCCCCCTTTTGCATGTTAGGGGACTTTTCTGACACATTTTGTTCCCATCTGTATCTCTTCTATGTGACCCATGAAATCCCAAGAGCTTTTCCTTTATTTTCTTTTAAATTTTCAAACTACAGAATAATGCAATAGGGTGGTGATACTGGAACAATTTATCTAAAGGGGGTGCCTAAGGTGGAAAGAATGTATGTGGGTTGTTATTATTACATTAAGCCAGGGAGTGTGGTGGGACCCCCTGTTCCAGTGCCTTTGATGCAATAGAAATTATTATGCCTCTGAGTAAACCCGTGTATCAAAACAAATATAAACATATGTTGAACACTGGGAATTAAATTTTTAAAAGAGCAAGACCTACCAAAATACTGAGATGAGATAAAACAAAAAGGGGGAAATAGGAATTACCGCTAGGCTTCTAGAAAAATTGGGCCAGAGTTTCTTAAATTTCTGTGAAGTCCCAGTCAAACTACAGTCCACATATTAAATATACAGTATATCTTTGTTTGCTAGAAGGAAAATTAAAGATATTTGTGTGTATGCCACATAGAGTACTTAAATATGTTGTTTTTGCTGTTCGTGCGTATGAAAAAATAATTGCTATTCAAATGTGTATGGTAACAGAGTGTAGTAGCAAGCTTAGAAACAATGGGTGATCATTGAAGTCAGGTGTAGCAAATTTTAAGTCAAATGAACTCAAAGGTTGCATTTAGTACTTGTCATTTATATAAAGCAAGCTCAAGGTTGAATGCTGTATTCAAGTTGTAAAATGAATGCAGAATGGGTAAAAAACCTGCAATTACTTCAGTGAATATCCATTCAGGTTAAGAATTTTCATCTTTGCTGTTGCCATAGCAATCTGTTCCCCTGTCACTACCACATTAAAAATCCATTCTGTAAAACTGTTGTCGCCAATATTGAACATATAACAGACAAAAACATTTTTAAAAAATAGCTTTAGGTGTCTTATTTGCGACAGGAAGCAGGAGTAGATCTTAGAGATGAATATGTACTTTTAAAAAAAGATTAGTGGTACTATAATTTATTGTAGGAACACAGCGTTTTTGCTGCAGTATTGAACTCAGTTTGAAATAGTTTGAAGATAATATAAAAAGGCAGTGTCACTACAGCTAAAATATTAAATTATTTTCCTAAAATATAAGAAAACCAATTGCCCTGGAATTAAATATGTTTTTTATTGATGCACTATAGCAAAGGGCTTTGAAAAGTAAATGGTTATTAACTTTGTCAGAGAATGGGCCTAATTTTTTTTTTCTTGCACCTTTGTAACTATTGACTTCATATACTAACTATACATTATGCTAGCATAATTCTGGATTCAGAAGATAATCTTGCCCAATAATAATTATACACCTGGGACCTGATCCTGTGTTTTACTTGCACCTAAAACTCCTATCAAAGTTAACAGTTTTGTCCTGCAATGAATGTAAGTTCAGCCTCATAGTTTTTATTAATGGATCCAAATATCACAGTTAGTAACAAGCCTAGTTTGAGATGGTTCCATGAAAGCATTACCAAAACTAAGTAAAACCTGAAGCCTCTCTGCATATTATACATGTTAAAATCTTTACAACATAATGGCTGTACTAATCAGCATGGAAATGAAAATGTTTGTGCTGATCATAGCAGCAGACCTAAAAGCCTACAGAGTAGCTAAAGCACAGTCTCAATAGAACATACAGTGGCAGGGTGGATTTGATTTAAATCAAATTGATTTAAATCAATAGCCAGGAAGACTCTATTTAATCATGTTTTTCTACATAAAAGTGCATTCTTGTTGGTTATCATAATCTTAATACATATTCTTCACAACTCAGACATAGATGTAGGTTTCATATTTAGAAGGTATTCACTATACATTTTAAAACAGTGATTTATTTTGAAAACTTTTCAGATTAGTTTTACAGCTATATCAGAAAATGAATAATTGTTTGATTACACTGTTTACCAAAGATAATTGAAGCAGATATTTATGAAGTCATTGGGAGGTGAAATATCTTCTTTTCAACAGGTTAATCATTTATATTTGCAGGATTTTCTTGCCATCCTGTATTAGGAAGAGCACATTGTCTGACAGACATTTAAATTGTTTTATTTAACTAAAATAACAACATTATGTATTCTGGATTTTTTTTCTTCAACAGCAAACATATAATATTTTAACAACACAAGCACATGATTTTTTAAATTTAATTAAACATTCAAGTTTTTTAAAATCAGGTTTGGTTTTGTTAAAGTTGTTTTTAACTAAAATAGTTAAATGATTTTTTTAAAAAACCATAAAAATTAAATTGACTGTGTCAACCAGGTCAACATGGGAAACTTAAAATATTGGCTTTTGCAGCTAATTCAGTTGTCTTCAGCTTCATTTTCCTGTTTGTTCATAATCTGGAAAAGAAAAATAAGCTTTTTTGCTTTTTCAGGTCCTAAAAAACAATATGCACTGGCAGAAGAAGCTACTGCTGTTAAAAGTGAGATTATCACTTCAACAGTCTCTGAATCCAAGTGCTTAAGTGACTTACACTGTTTCACTGGTGTGACTTTCTTTAAAACATAATCAGCAAACTTGAAATTTTTGAATGGTTCTCCCTTAGCTCTGAAGTTTATTATAGTTGGCATTATGGAGGGATGATTGCTGGATGCCCATGTCATAGCCAACTCCTCTTTTTTCAGCAGTTAAGGTTTGACCTTGGTACCAAGTATTGAGAATATTTACAAGAAAATGAGCTGGAGATAGTGCTAATCCTATTAGTTTTTTTAATGCTTGTAATTTAACTCTGACATTGCATATTTATCTTTTTAAGATCTCAGTCCCTTCCAAATTTCAACAGCATCAGCAATTAAACAACTATTTTCCTGCATTTTGTTCAAGGCTACAGAATTGGCTTCAGGGTACTCAGCATGTGTTCAACATTTCTCTAAAGCCTAACGTTGAGAACTTTGGCTTTGATGGTGCCATCTATTTTTTTTCACGAGTTTGTTCACAAACTGTCATCAGATTAGGCGAGTTCTTGATATAGTGCTCAAAACAGTCCACTACTGAGTTTCATTGCACGTCTTGAGGGAGAATTAGCTTGGTTCCCCCCACTTTTTTTTTAAAGCAGCTGCTGCAAAGTGGTTGTTACGGAAGTATTTTGCAATTTCAACATTAGCCTTTATTTCTTATGCACTGAAGCCTTCCGGCTAGGAGTTGTTTCAAATGAGCGCTGCAACTGTATGTTATTAGTTTGGGACTCTCTTCACTCTCTTTTAAATTTCTTCTCATCTTGGATACAGTTGCAACATTCTGTGACCAGCCAGTATACTAGACATTTGAATTTTTTTCAGAGTTCGTTATAGCTTTTACTGCTACTTCTTGTAAGTATTATGCTGTGTGTGCATTTCCTAAGTATGGATTGTTTCTGTAAGGAAGACATTCCCTTCTTCAGTTGTCACACAAGCATATACAAACAGAATCATTGTGGACATTGCTCCACCCATCAAGACTCTAGTTTACAATTTTACCCTCTAAACATTTTGCATACTGCTCAATTTCTCTTTCATCATACACTTTATCCAGCAGTTTGCCTGCGGCATCTGCTCTGTTGGCTGGACTGTATCCTGGTCTGAAAGACTGAACCATGTTAATGAAGTGTTGGTTCTCAATCATATGGAGAGTTTGTTGCATAAACAAACCGGGCAATTTTTTCATCAATTACCTATTTTTGTAATCTACTGGTTCTTATAAACTTATCTATGGCTATTTCTAGATGATGGAGATTTTTTTTCTTTTTGCTACAGGTACACTGTGGTTATGTGACATACATGATGTGATTGAAGCCTATAATTAGTAGATAACTGAAATTATAGAAAATGATGGTGCTCTTGAAGGTAGATAGTCTTCAGATCCCTGTATATTGAGGACGGATTCTCCGAAACAAAATAAGTCAATGCTGTTATTTACTTATAATTACTAATAGCCAATTAGCCCGTCATAAGACAGGATTTTCAGGTCTCTCCTCCACGTCGGTCTTCTCTCCTGAGCCTCCGGTCTCTCATTCCGTCTCTCTCTCTCTCCTCCTCCTCCTACTTCCTCCCCCTCTCTCTCTCTCTCTCTCAGCTTTCCTCTGCCTCCTGCCTCTCTCTCTGTCTCTCACTTCTCCTCCCCTCCTGCCTCTCACTCAGGGACCGCTGAACCCAAATGGCCGTTTGGGCTCCGCACTCCCGTGCTGCATGGGGAGCGCGGAGCCCAAACGGTCGCTTGCGCCGCTTGCTCCCACGCGGCAGCCTGGCTGAGCAGCGCAGAAGTCAGCCGAGCGCCACGGCGGGAGGCGAAGGGGGGTGGGGCGATGATGTTCACGGCCAGGGGGCAGGGCCTGGAGCCGCTGTCACGCCGCACGTCACCACCCCGGCCCCATTCGCCTCCCACCGTGGCGCTTGGCTGACATCTGCGCCGCTCAGCCGGGCCGCCACGGGGGAGCAAGCGGCGCAAGCAGCTGTTTGGGCCCCGCACTCCCCATGCAGCACGGGCCGCCCAGAGGGAACAGCCAGTATTTCAGCAACAGCGCCCCCCAGAGGGAACAGCCAGCATTTCAGGCAACAGCGCCCCCCAGAGGGAACAGCCAGCATTTCAGCGTTACAGACTCACAGACACTGGGCTACTATATATATGATACTGCTCACTTAGTATTACTTATTGCATTCACTGACAGTACTACTTTAAAGGTGAAATTATGCAAGGAAGATCTGCCTATTTCAGCTATTCATTTTTTATCACAATTGCATCAAAAATGATACTGCCATAGAGTATCTATATTTTTTGCTCAAACATGAGAATTCAAGAATAGTCCAGAGGGAAGACAGGCAGTCCTTAAGGAAGAAGCATGAAATAAAAAAGTTTACCAACCTGAAGATCCTGCATGTTCAGATATGTTCCTTTCATCATCTTCAGTGCAGCTTCCTCCTGAAAAGGAACACTTCTCATGATGTTGTTTTGTTCGGGCAACCAGGCCTTGCATTTCTTTGTTGCACTGTTTGCATTTTGGATGCATGCCTGTTTTACCCAGAGGTAGAGGAACTTTATTAAAATATTCCCAAACTGGATCTCTTTTACAGCCTGCTGCCATTATAGGGGTTTTTTCTTCTAGTGAGAGAATGCTATGGTAGTTTTTTTGCTGTTGACAAGCTTGTTATCTCTGGAGACACAAATCCACAGTTTGAGAACTGCAAAACTAAGCATTTCTGATGGTATCTTCTAGATTGAGCACTGAGTCCCATTGTGTAGAGAGAAACCTAAATAATCTCTATAGAAGCCTCTGGAACCCCATAAAATTGGGTCCCTAATCCATGAACTATTGGAACTCATTTACAAAACTTTTCATAAACATTACATAAATATATTGTCTCATACTATAGAATTAGATTTTATAATCCCTATTCCATGATGAGATATCTTTGAGCTATAATGTATCTGAATTAAAATGATCTTTTGATAGATTTTTTCCTCAGAAAGTATTTTATTAAAAAAAATCCAATTTAAATAAAAAATCAGGGTTTTTTAATTTAAAAAAATCATTGATTTTTATCCACTGTGGGGTGCTTAATCCTGGTGCTTATTCTTAACATCCACATTGGAGATCTGTGCACTGCTTGGCTGCCACCAGGCTGTCTGTCCTGTTGTTTCATCTAACTTTGTTCAGCCTTTGTCTCTCTGATTCCTTTTCCCCTCTCCCTTGTGTAGCTTCACTTTTCACATTTTTTGTCTTTCCTTGTCCTTTCCCTCTGTTTCTGTAACCCACATACCTACTGTGCTTATCATGCAGTGGTGCTTAGACCACAGCAACAGCTAACATCAAGAGACCTCTACCGCATAGGTTGGGCACTAGCTGGCTTTTAGCTCAGAGGGTAGGGTCTCCTATACTCAGCTCCAGAGATCCCAGATTCAAATCCGCCTGGTGGCGGTTACACTTCCATATCCCAAACGTTTGAGAATGGATTTCTTAAAGTCATTGGTTTAGAATTACAGCAGCAGTGGAGGTGAAAGTGGTGCAACTATATGCTAAATTATCTTGTTTGTATTAAATTAAAAACAAAATGAGTTGTTTTCAAACTTTCCTTTTTCATGAATGTTCTTTTGTTACACAGGAGCAACTGCATTTTTGTTTGTTTTTTAAACTAGTTATGTCCTATGGCTTTTTTTCAGTTTGCCATTTAATTACTGAGTGAACTGTACTTAATTTAGGGACCCATACATAAGCTCCTTTCTTTCAGTACTCTCTTTGGTTGCTTACATTCCTTAATATCTCTTTAAAGCCTGTGGTTAGGTGTCGTTTACCCAAGACACAGAGGCTACAGAATGTCATCAACTCAGTGGACTTCCTGTGTGGTTCCTCTCTATGGGCAGCTGTGGACTGGTCATGAAAGGAGACCCTCTCTGAAAGCCGCTGGACTGTGTTCTGTGCAGACTACCACAGGGGGAGTTTGGAACAGTGCTGGGATGTGACCATAGGATCTGTGATCATGTGTGTCCACTATTAGATTAGTGTATAGGGGACATAAGCTTTGTGGTTCTGTTTCAGCCTGGGGTCTAGGATAGTGATTGTGGGGCTACCCTGTGCCCTATGTATATGCCAGGGTGATGAGTTCCCATTCACAAACTCATGATAAATGCTACTTAATAGAAGGGTTGCTATATCAGGAAATATGTGTGAAAGGTAAATTAGTTTATATTTAAAAGTTTCTCTCAGTAAAAAAGACCCTAAATCTGGTTTAAACCTGTAATATCAAATCAAAGAATTCAGGTAAGCTGAATGAGGATTCTTAACCTTCCCTCCATTATCAGCTCCCTTCACATACTAGAAGTATATAGCAGTGTAGGTATTTCAGGGGGTCACCAGAAACCCTACACAGACTGCAGATAAAGGAGAGATTTGAAGTTATCTTTGACTTTTATGGTCCTTTTTTATTAAAATGCTTAGAGCTGTAAATGTAATAATAAGAAACTCATTTATCTTGACAAAAGTGCTGCTATAAACTATTCAGCACTCATAAAATAACCTTTTAAATTATTGTTTCTGCTGGTATCGATAAATTCATACAAAGTGCTTAAAGGTCAGGCATTGCCAGAAAGAATGTCTTTTCAGCTTGTTAATTAAAGGTTTATAAGAATGTGCACTAGCTTGCTCTTTTGACAAATGAGGCGGGGGGGACCCAAAATGCAAGAAACAGATAGAATGGCAGCAATGAGAGACAAGAGGCTAAGCCAAACCTACATTCACCATAGAATGTATGGGTCTCTTGTGAGGAAGCTGGTATTGTTGAAGAGGAAAAACAATTATTCACATTTATGGAAAGGGGGATCTTGATTACAGTCCTCATAGAGGCAATGTTATTGAATGCTTGAAGCTGAGAGCAGGGGACCTGATTCACCACTGTTAATCCAGGTCTGCGCCAAGTTACATTACTGAGAAATGGGAATAATCTAAAGATGAACCACATCATTCCATATTTCAGGTCTTACTCCTAAACCTCAATACAGATTGAACCTCAGTGGTCCAGGACTCTTTGGTCCGGCAACATTTGTGGTCTGGAAAGACCACGGATTTTATGGGACTAGAGAGCCCCAGCAGCAGCAGTTGCTGGCAGCTTGGAGCGGAGCCAGCTGGTGGGGCCAGCGGAGCTCATGGGGCACCAGAGCCCATAGCTGGTGGGGCAGGGAACCTGACGGGGGTGGAGCCTGCAGGGCAGTGGATCCCACAACTGACGGGGCTGCTGGGAGCTCCAGTGGAACGGCAGGGCTGACGCGAGGTTGGCAGGGACACCGGGAGCTGTGGTGAGGCTGCTGCAAAGTCAGCAGAGCCACTAGGAGCTCCAGTGGGGTTACTGCGAGGCTGGCGGGGCCACCAGGAACTCCAGCAGGACTGCCACAGCTTGTGGGGCTGGGAGCACCGGCAGAGCTGCTACAACTTGCAGGGCTGGTAGGCTGGGGAGAGGAGCCCAGTGGGGGAGGCTGGCAACTAGGGTTGCCAGGTGTCCGGTATTGACCCAGACAGTCCGGTATTTTCGCCTCCTGTCCAGTAAAAAAATTCAGAAAATACCGGACACATAAAATGTCCAGTATTTTTTGAATTTTTTTCCCTGCCAGGAGGCAAAAATACCTGATTGTCCAGGTCAATACCGGTCACCTGGCAACCCTACACACACTCAGCAACCAGGCCCAGCCTCCTTCCCGCTGAGCTGGTTCCGCAGGGGAGCTGTCTGGCCCGGAGCAGGAAAACAAGATGGCTGCCGGCAGCCTGTTAAGGCCAAAAAGCCTCAAAGGCATTTCTTAAAGGGGCCATGCTGGGGTTTATTTATTTATTTATTTGCTTAATAACTCTCGTGGGGGGGGGGTCCTTTTTTGCAGGGTGGCTCAACAACTTTGGTCTCCCCCTTTTTTTTTTCTCAACAGAATTTTTTCCCCGGTGGTTTTTTTGGGGGGGGAGAGGGGGTGTTCGGTATTTTTGGTGAAACCATCTGGCAACCCTACTGGCAACCGTCCCTCCCCCCCCCCCCAAAAAAAGCCCTCCCCTGGTCTGGAAAACTCCCTTGTCCAGGACTTGTCAGGTCCCGAGGGTGCCGGACCAGGGGAAGTCCAACCTGTACTTCCATAAGGACTGTGACCAATATCTCCTTCCCCTTTATTTTTATAGCCCTCCAATCAGCATGGAGGCATTGTTTCAGATAGCTAGAACCTGTTTCTACACTCTGCTATTCCAGTTTAACAGGGGTTCGACTGGAGTAATGCCTGAAGTGAATCAGCCTTTGGGATTAGAAGATCTGGCTTCTGTTCCTACCTCTGCCACTTCTTCATCCTCGATATATAACTTTGACCTCAGTTCTTACATCATAGAATAGAGATGATAATACTAACCGACCTTAGAAAAGGGGTTTGAGATTCTTAGCTGAAAGGCATCATAGATAAGTGCAAGGTATTTATTCTTTATTGTTTATGTACTTCTGCTAATGTGCTGACTTGAGCTCTTTTAATTGTCCAAACAAAAAGAGATAAACACTGACTAAATAGCATAAATAGTGAAAAAGCAAATTTTTTTAAATTGTCTCCATTTTTATATTCCTTGATGCTATAAGAAATATATGTAAGAACATTTTGGATTTTTTTTTCCACCTTCAACATGTGAGATTTACCCTGGCAATGTCCCATTAAATATTTAAACAGCAGTTCTTTAATATCAAAAGTTGGTAAACCCTAAGCTGCATCTCTTCTACTGAAAATTTCATAACTGAAGAATGCCATAATTTGTTTAGATTCTCTTGAGGCGTAGCAGCAGTACTCTGAGCTTCTTCAGGGAAATAAATCTAGAGCATTTTTTGAGAGTGTAGGTGACAGGACTAATGATGGCTTCATTTGAAACTCTGCCAGAATGTGTTGTCCACAGACTTCAGAGCAATGAACTAAGACTATCGTACCAAGTAGCTTCTGGAGTTTCCCTTTTCTCCTCCCATTCCCATACCACTTTTGGCTCAATCTTTGTGTTGTAAATGTATCGGAATTATTACTATTATGAGTACATAGGTTAAGAGGAGATCCTTTCTTGGAGGAATACGATGGGGAAATTCTAATTTTTGTACAGGTTTTTGTTTAAGATCATATATTTGAAGGTGTGCAAGAATGGCCTTATCAGTATGGAATTTTCTATATTGTTGACATCTATTTCTTAAATAACTTTTGGTTAATCGGACTACTTGTTTTATGTTCAATTCCCAGTCCATTCGTTAGCAGCATTTTTTATTCTAATCTGGAATGCATTCTTGTGCAATCTGAAAAGCCTTTTGTTGTGTATCTCACTTTGTGTTTTCAGTATATGTAATTGCATGTCTAAAATTAGTTGATGATGAAAGTTGCAACCATTTTGACTCCAGCTCAGAGAAGTGGGAGACTTCTTATATTAACTTGCTAGTACATGGTGTGCATACACTATGGAATCTCTTCACCTTTACTGCAAATTTTAGAATAGTAATGAGCAAGATTTTAGGTGGAGAGGTTGGTTGGAGGTTGGCTGCCGTGCATTTTCTGTCATCATGCAAGAGTAAAGTGGGTATAAAATCAAAAGGGTAGTTTTTAACATTTGCTTTGGTGTAAATGATTCAGAGCTCAGATACAGAAGAATCAGCCTACTTGTTGAGGAAGGGGTTCTCTTTTAACTTGTAGCACCTTCTGTGAGCATTAAAATATACATTAACAATGTTGGGAAAGGAAATCCTCTGGTCACAGAGTGTGCAGCATGCACAGCAGCAGTACAGTTTGAACCTTCCTTGTCCGGCACCCTTGGAACCTGAGGGTCCCGAAACATGGAATTTGCCAGACAAGGGGAGGTCAAGGTTCCCTACTGGGCTATAGGCTCTGCTCCCTGTCGCCTGCCACTGCCTCCAGCCCGCACACCGTGCCAGCCCTGACTGGGGCTGTGTCCCCCACTATCGGGGCAGATGATCATTTTGCGGGCACAGCCCCAGAGGCTGGCATGGTGGGGAGCACAGTTTTGCGGGGCCCCCCTTTGCCACAGCGCATGCGCGGGGCTTTTTGAAGCGCGGGGCCCGGGGCGGCTGCCCCGCTCGCCCTGCCCTATATCTGCCCCTGCCCACTATGCCAGACCCAGACAGGGACCAGCTGACTCCAGTCCTGACTGGGGCTGCACTTTCCACAGCCACTCTGGCTAGGACTACGCTCCTGACTGCTGGCCCTTCTGCCTCAAGCCCTGACAGGGGCTGCGCTCCCTGCCAACTGCACCAGCCCCGACCAAGACTGTGCTCCCCACCATGCCAGCCTCTGGGGCTGTGCTCCTGGCTGCTGGCCCCACTGCTTCCAATGCCAGCCAGGGCTGTGCTTCTTGCTGAGCCTGGCCAGCTGGGCCACAGATGTTGCCAGACCAGAGAGTCACAGATTTTAGAGGTTCAACCTGTACAAGCTTTCCTGTGCCATCCTGCCAATGTGCTACACCAGTTATTCTCAAACTTTAGCAACCCAAGGACTCCCATTTTGATCTTAATTTTTTTGAGAACCCCTGCCCTGTCCCTTCACCGAGGCCCTGCCCTCCACTCATTCCATCCCCCTGCCTGTCACGTGATCTCCACCACCCTGACTTTCACTGGCCTGGAGTAAGGGGTTGGGGTGCAGGAGGAGAGTGAGAGCTTTGGTCTATATCATCCCAGATAGGTGTCTGACTAACCTGTTCTTAAATATCTCCAGTGATGGAGTTTCCACAACCCCCCTGGGCAATTTGTCCCAGTGTTTAACCACCCGGACAGGAAGTTTTTCCTAATGTCCAACCTAAACCTCCCTTGTCGCAGTTTAAGCCCATTGTTTCTTGTCCTATCCTCAGAGGCCAAGGAGAACAATTTCCCCCCTCCTTCCTGTGTCACCCTTTTAGATACCTGAAAAAAGCAATCATGTCTCCTCTCAGTCTTCCTTCAGTCAGGGAAGTTGGGTTTGGGATACAGGAGGGGACTCTAGGCTGGGTCAGAGGATTAGGGTGTAGGGGGCTCCAGGAGGGAGTTTGTGTGTTTGGGGGGTTCTGGGCTAGAGCCAGGGATTGGGGTGCAGAAGGTGAGTGAGGGCCAGTTGGGTTTGTGGGCTTTGGAGTGAGGCTGTGGATGAGGTCTTTAAGGTGCAGGAGAAGTTTCAGCGTGCTGGCGGCGTTTACCACAACATCCTAGAAGCAGCCATCATGTCTCTATGGCCCCTAAGTGCATGGGCAACCTGCGAGGTGCCACACACTACCCTTGTGCCCTCAAGCTCTGCCCCCACAGCTCCCATTGATCATGGTTCCTGGCCAATGGGAGCTGTAGAGACAGCACTCAGGCAGGTGCAGCATGTGGAACTCCCTGGATACCCATGTACCTGGGGGCCACAGAGACATAGTACCTGCTTCCAGGAGCTGTGTGGCACCAGCACAGATAAGCCCGCTTTAGCCCCAGACTGTGGGTCCCAGAAGGAGAGAGGAGCTGATCAGCAGAGCCCATGTGCCCATTGGAGTTCCCTTGCAGACCCCAGTTCGAGAAACATTATACTACACTGTAGCTAATGTACTACCTGCAAGTTAGTTTGCTTTCTATCAATTCAGTCCTTAAGCCATCTGGTGAGACTACCAGCAAGAGTGCCTTTTGTGATGGGAATGCTTCACCATGAGAAATTGAGCAGAGATCACTAACTCATTTTAGGCAGGCTGCTAAATATCCAATAGAATTTAATGATTTTCAATCAGTGACTTTACGAGAAAGCATTCTGAGGTCTAAGGTCTAAAAATTGTGAATTTCCAACTGTTTCTAGGTCACTATTTGGGCCTGTAGCTGGGGGCCACCCAACCCTGGTTATAGAATGTGTCATACCTGGGAGAAAGCAGGGTGATTGTCCTATGAAAAGCAACAGGAGGCTGTAATAAATGCAGGAAGAACAGGAAAGTGTAGAATAGAAATACACAGGGACTGTGAATTACTCATGCAGGGAAGACCGTGAGACCAAGGATATCTCTACACTGCAGTAAAAACCCCATAGCATCAAATCTCAGAGCCCAAGAGCTGACTTAGGCTCATGGGAGGAGGAACTGGGAGGACAGGCTGTAAGAAAAAACTGAGATAGAACAACAACTCTGGCCGTGAGAAAAGACACCGGAGCTGAGTGTGGACTATTAAATCAGCCACAGGCTGCAGTTGTTATTTACACGAATGCCTGTGTGAAGTTCTTAAAGAGGGATGCAAGAGGGGCTTAAACGACCTAGATACCTGCAGAGTGACCTCTGACCACAATGCGGTCATCAGGAAATGACCACTCTTCTACAGGCATAATTTACTTTAGAAGTAACTGCAAAGAAGAATGGAGTGGAGGGACTGTTCTTTCATTTTCAACTTAAGAGAGAAGAAGGATGGACTCACTCATTCCCAGTTTTTTCTGAGTCTCCAGCAATGGAGTGTCTGCTAGGATGGAAACTGCAGTAGTAGAAAGTGGCTGCAATTTTCCTTTTTCCCCAGGGTCTGCAGGAGCCTGCATAACACATCACACTTGAAAGTGCCTGGCACTCATTGGGTAGGGATGCTGGAGGAGGTGGTGATTCAGATAATTCAAAATACAGCCTCTCTTTGTGAGCCTCCAATGGTGATGCTGTGGGTAAGAGATCACTGCAGTGAAAATACTGCTTGTTCTTCCTCTTTCTGATGCAAAGGTCTTCACTTGCAATTTGCAAGTGAACTTACTCCCACTGCTTCAGGGAGATGTGAATACAGCTTACTCTGATTCAGTTACTGGTTAGTACTCAAAAAAACGTATTGCAGAAATATTCAGAGACAGAAAAAACAAACTACAGAACAGAGACAGAAGAAACAAACTAAAGAAGCGCTGACTCAGCAAAGACAAACTGGTGAACTCTTTTGGCCTCAGTCACTCAATCGTTCCCAGTTCAAGTTTTGCTCTTTGCTGAATACAAAAGAGCACAATTTTGTAGAATTGGATGATGGTATACTTAGGTAAGGAGGGCAAAGGAATGAATCAAAACAAATTTCAGAGGTGTGTGTTTCTAGTCTCTTATCACATAAATGTGTATTGCTCTCCAGCCCACTGATAACCAACTGCACTCTGAAAGAATAAAGACGATAACTGGGTATCAGATACCACCTCCGTTACCCAATATGTCTGAAGTAAATCTCATAGAGGTTAAAATGAAGCATTTGTTTGATGAGCCAGGTCTTTTTTAAATGCTGAAAACAATTGTAACAAATAAGAGAAGACTGTATAGTGGGTTGTGCCCATGAAAGCTCATGGTACCATCTACATGTTTTGTTAGTCTTTAAGGTGCTACTAGTCTATTTGTTGTTTTTAAAGTTTTTCCTATATAGGTAGAGTAAATTAGAGTAGTTATAACTGGCATGGCTCAAAATGTGTTTATCCAGAAGCACAGTTTTAGATTATTAATACATTATTGCACCCCATAGGTTGCATTCTGCTTTTGGATTTGATAGGACTGTGACAGATCAGTATATACCAAATCTCATTGTTATGATAAAAGTAGAATATACTCTGTAAGCTCACTGAACTTTTAAGGAGAGCCTGGCATTGTGTAATGTAACGTCTTAAAAACCCACATGTATCTCTTTTCCTTGGATCACTTTTGAAAACAAGCTACTGCACAAACAAACCTTGAACTTGGCAGGGCACTAAAATACCTTTAAAATAACCGGGATGGTGTACATTACAAGACAAATCCTTCATACTCAGTCCTGCAAAATGCTCCACAGAGACAATAAATCATAATTAAGGATGCTTTTAAGAGAAGATTAAAGCGGGGAAACAATTCTCTGTCTCAGAAGATGGGAGGGAGAGAGAGTTCCAAATGGACTGAAACGCTACAGTGTTACTCCCAACTATGGAGACTCAAATACAGAGAAGAATAACAAACAGACAGGGAGTAGTTGGATAGGTTTCAGTCTATCTCTGGAGAGATTTGAAAGTGCCATTGTTTCAAACCCTGTTCAACTGTTTTCTTCTGACAGGCTTTGGGAACTATCACTGCAGTGCCCATTAAAGTTCCTCAGGTCAGCTCCTTGCAGAGGTTGGCAGGACAAGGACCAGCAGTGCTACCTCAGGTAACAATACTATTTCAGAGTTTTGGGGAAATTATTTGAACTGAATTCCAAATCTGATATTTTATTCTTCTTCTATATACCTCTTTGGCATCCAGCCCTGTTATGTCTAGGACACTCAGTTGATGGAATGAAAACTAAAGGCTTGAACCTGTAAATTACTGAACATCTTGGCTTCAGTGGGGGGTTAAGTGACATGGTTGTGATTTTCTAGGTCTGGAAAAAAAATCCACTGGTTTTCTTCTAGGAGTGTATAATGATGGCTAGGGGAAGGAGGAACACTGGGGAAGGAGGGAGGAGGGACAGTGAAAGGCCCCAAGAAAATCAGTAACAGTTTTGTGAAAAGAAAAAGCAGAATGAGTAATACATATGCTATACAAAATGAATCACAAACCTAAAAAGATGCCGCCTACATTGTCCTAACTGAAAAGCTTACAACTCTGTAAATAAAACAAAGGACCAGGGACAAATTAGGCAAAGTAGACACCGTGCCAAGGAGCACTGGCATTATAGAGGCACCTTAACCTCTCTAAAACTGTTTTCAATATGAAGGTCAGCTGTAGGCAAGGGGTGTGTTAAAGATGCTGTACCTGGGAGTGTGTAAGGTGTAAATCCATCCCTGCAAAGGATACGGCTATCAAGATTCCCAGCCAATGAACTGGTTAGGCCGGTTGTATCTGACCTTAGAGACTCATTCCCAAAGCAAGTAAATTAGGGCATGTCTACACAGCAGGGCTAAAGCCGAAATAAGCTATACAACTTGAGCTACGTCAATTGCGTAGCTTAAGTCGAAATAGCTTGTTTGGCTTTTGGCACTGTCTACATAGCAGGAAGTTCGAGTTAAAGCAATCTTCCTCCAACTTCCCTTACTCCTCGTAAAATGAGGGTTACAGGAGTCGGAGTAAGACGTCCTCCAGCTCAACATTATGTCAAAATAACTGCTTGTGTGTAGATGCAGACTATGTTATTTCGGAATAATGTTGGTTATTCTGAAATAATGCTATTGTGTAGACATAGCCCCAGCTAATTTGGAACCTAGCTAGTTATAGAGTTTTGACCAAACAAACTCAAATGTGCTGAAAACACACTTTATTGATATTGAACTGGCTGGACAAGAAAGAAAGTATTTTCATAATTGACCATATTCTCAGACTTCTCTCCTTGCCCAACCCCCAACTTTCTGCTATTTTAATTAATTGTATTAGAAGTCAACCAATCTCCTTCAGACAAAAAATGTTTGGAGTAGAGATCAAGATCTTTTGTTTAACATTTTCAAATTGAAGAAAGGAACAGAATTACATAATATCAGTCACATTTTAGCCTCTTCTTCTGGTGTTGGATTCAATCTATATTCAACCTAATTGGGAATTAGTCATGTTGGCCAAGTACTAAGCAGCTTCTATAGTAACTCCTGAATTGCTCTTTGATTTGTTATCCTGACGTGGTTTCAGTTCATTCTTACATCAGACTAGATTTCCATTGAGATTCTGATAGTATTCTTCAGCCTGTTGATCAGTCATCTCCTTCTGAAACCTTCATTCATTTTTAATAATTTTCTTTCTTTAGAATTTCTCATTGTGTAAATTGCTTGTTTTATTTATATAAAATATTTGCTTTATTTTGATGAAATTCCTCTTCATGCTTACTGGAAATTTCAGCACACTTATGGCAGTTGGATACAAATGCATATACAGTAAAACTCCAATTGTCCGGCATCCAGTGGTCCGGGCACTCCCGATAGTCCGGCACCAACTGGAACCCAGAAGTGCTCCAGCCAGCTTGACAATTGGAGCTTATAGCGGGGAACGGCATGGCGAGGGGCGAACCCTCCGCCGTTTTGCAGGAAGGCGGGGGAAGCCCCGTGCCGCCACCGAGAGTTTCCGGGAGGGGAATGGGCTCCCCACCCTCCAGACTGCAGTAGTTATCGCCAAGCAGGGGGGTGAGGGGTGGCACTGCGGGACCAACCCAGCAGCACCCCAGCTGCTCTGCTCCGCCACTCATCAGTTTCAGTTGCTTCCCCAAGTCCACCGCTGCTGCTGCTAAAACTGACGAGCGGCGGACAAGCTGGGAGCAGAGCAGCTGGGGTGCTGCCGGGTTGGTTCCACAGTGCTGCCCCTCACCCCCCTGCTCGGCGCCCGGCAGCACCCCAGCTGCTCTGCTCTGCCCTGCCGCTTCCCCAAGTCCACCGCTGTCGCTGCCACTGCTGAAACTGACTAGCGGCAGACTTGGGGAAGCGGCGGGGCGGAGTAGAGCAGCTGGGGTGCTGCCGGGTTGGTCCCACAGCACCGCCCCTCACCCCCCTGCTTGGCAATAACTACTGCAGTCTGGGGGGTGGGGATCCCGCTCCCCTCCAGGAAACTCTCGGCGGCGGCGCGGGGCTTCCCCCGCCTTCCTGCAAAACGGCGGAGGGTTCGCCTCTCGCCACGCCGTTCCCCGCCCACCCCCCAGGACACAGTGCGGGTCCCGGCAGACCCGTCACAGCCCCGGCCGGAGTACCTCCGGATACTCTGGCATATCCGATAATCTGGCACCACCTAGGTCCCAAAGGTGCTGGATTATCGGAAGTCTACTGTACTCATTCTCAAGTGTCATGAGGCTCCTGCACTAAATCTCATTTTCAGACAATCAACTAGCAGGCTATTAGTGGCAGCGGAATTACTGAATGTTCATAGTGTGCTTTATTTTTTATTAATTAGTGTACAGAACACACAGGTTTAGAATTATTTCACCTGAGAAATTCTTTAAACTTTTTAATTGTATTTTTGTTGTCTGAACAAATGGCAAATACCTCTATTGGATGTCATCTTACGCAAGTTACAGTCAATATTCAGTGGTTTTCTTTTAGGACACGGACTTAATGTCAGTCAGAGGGAATGCAGTTTTCCCTCTGTAGCTATTAGCAGGTCATTTCTCATGTCTGAGCAATCACCTAACATCAAGATCAGTGTTTTTAATTATTTTTTCTTCGTGTGCATATAATAGTAGATCTGTAAGTTAAAATCTGTCTGGAGGAGAATATCGAGGATGAAGCACTTGAATTATTTCTTTACATTGTTCAGTTCACGAAAGGCATAAACAGTGGTTATAGTTTTGTTATCAAGTTCAAGTTTGCTTTTCAGTTGTTTTATGGCATAATCACACATTTATTTTTGCCATTTTGGGGTGTGTGACGAGGTGGACCAGGCCCCAAAGCTCCCACCAGAGGCCTGTGGTCCTGCCCCAGAAAGACTATAGAGAAGTCCGCCAAGCAGGCTAGAATGGCAGCAGAGGAAGCAGCCAATCAGGGGCCAGAAAGTCTCTATAAAAAGATCTGCAGGACCAGAGGCAATTCAGTTCCTGTGAAAACCACAAGCTGTGCAGCCTAGCTGATTATCTGGCTGAGAGAGTGGCTGCACTGTGGAAGACTGGAATATGATGGGACTCTGAGATAAATCCCTGAGGTAAGGACGAAGAAGCTGTCTCCAGGAGGGGAAGCCCTGGAGGCGCCACCCCCTGCCAGAGTGAGGAACAGACTGAAGGAATAGACTTAGGGACACTATAGAGTCCAAGATGGGCCATTGTTAAATGTGTATCCAGAAGGGGTTTATATACTTCACACACAGGGTGTGAGACTCAGCTGGAGAGCTGAGTTGCTGAAGAAGCTTTGAACTGAGAGAGTGTAGGCATACACACTTGGCTAAAGGGGGCGCTAGCAAGAGGTGAGTGCTGCCCCATTACAGGGTATCAAAGATGAACAGAGAGAGATTGCTCCTGAAAGAAACTGTTGTTGAAGAGCTGCTGGAAAACCTGTAACAGGATTTAAATTAATATTAAGGTGGTAGCGATAGTATCACAGAGGTCACACTGGCAAGGTCATCAGTGTTCTGTTCTTCTTAAGGAGACAAACTGTCATTCAGCAATATATTTGATCTTGGAGAATTAGAAAAAAACTGATTTTCTGCAATATTTTTAGACGAGCATGAATCCTTTGTATCTTGTTACTAACAATTCTTGACAATATTAACAGTTTACTTTTGAAGAATTATTAGTTTTCATTACTTCAGTTACATGTTTTCTACCACTGTGTTTGACTTCAGGCATGTTGAGTCAGACATTCACACACTGATATTTTATAATCCTCTGTTCTGCAGTATTAATCAGGAGCTTTCACACTTGCTATAATTAGAATGAGAAACACCCACATAGTGAATTCATCATTGTGAAAATTAAAGAATGAAAACGAGCAAGCCAGTTCTATATTAGAACCACATTATCAGATGTCCAAGGGTGCCATTTAGAGAAGATTGTGGTGACCAGGGGGGACAGAAACCCCCGTTCCTGAGTTTGAACCCCCTGGATTTCATACTTGAGGTCTGCTTATTTCTGCATGCCCTGACTCCAGAGGTAGTTCTTAAATGCAACAGAGTTTGAGCTGCTTGCAGATTTGCAGGGAGCAGGGAGTTTGTTATAAAAAGAGGAAGGCAGGTGATTAAGAATAACAAAAGACTGGGCATTCCACTAATTAAAGGCTCATTAGATCATCATGAAAACATTGCCAGGTACTCCACTTAAAAGATAGGGTGAAAAAGAGTAGGAATGAGTGTTGTGCTGCTGGGATTTGCATTTGGATTACTTACAAATGTTCTTGAAAAAGGGGTGAAGAGGGACCAATCCAAAACTGACTTCAAAGAGCTACAAACGGATTTCACAAAGTTGGGTGTTGGGCAACACACAGGCAGATGGAATTCAGTGCTGATAAGTGCAAAGTAATGCACATGGAAAAATATAATCCTAACAATAGATACAAAATAGCTGTTACCACTGAAGAAAGAGATCTTGGAATCATTATGGATAGTTCCCTGAAAAAATCTGTTCAATGTGTAGTGGCACTCTAAAAACTAAAAAGCTAACAGAATATTAAAAATCATTAGGAAAGGAATATGTAATAAGACAAAATACCATATTGCCTCTACATAAAGTCATTGTATGCTCGCATCTTGAATAATGTATGCAGCTCTGGTCAACCCATCTAAAGAAAGATATATTGTATTTGGAAAAAGTACAGAACGGGCAACAAAAATTATTAGGGGTAATAATACGAGGAGAGATTAACAAAAACGAGACTTAGCTTCCATATGAGGAGAGATTAACAAAAACGAGACTTCTCAACTTGGAAAAGAAATGACTAAAGGATGGGGGAATATGTTAGATGTCTAGAAAACCATGAACGGTGTGGGAAAATAGAATAAGGAAATGTTATTTCTTCCTTCAATAACATAATACAAGAAGCTGACCTAATTAAATTTATAGGCAGCAGATTTAAAACAAACAAAATAAATTATTTTTTCATGATCAATTTGTGGAACTCTTTGCCAGTAGATGGTGGAAAAGCCCAAACTATAACAGCGTTCCAATAAGAACAAAATAAATTCAGTGAGGATAGGTCCATCAATGGCTACTAGCCAGAAAGGGAAGAGGTGGTGCCCCTAGCTTCTGGGAATGAGCAGCAAGGGATGTATCATGATAATTGCCTCTTCTGTTTATTCCTTTCTGAAGCACCTGGCATTGGCCACTGTTGGAAGACAGGATACTGGGCTATAAGGACCTTTGATCTGACCCAACTGGCCATTCCGATATTCTTATATAGAGCTGAAATGTATCTGCCCCCTTGCTGTAACCCGCTAGACCCCCATTTCCCTTCCAGAGCTGAGATAGAGTCCAGGAGTCCTGACGGTGTGTCTCTCTCTCCATAGAGTCAGTAACAAAATAGGAATATACATTACATTTTTTTAAGGCTAACCAGTGTCTCTTAAGTGACTTGCCACAAGATGTCAGAATATGTTAGTGTTAGAGCTGAATGGGTCTAATATATATTTAATTTTCTTCATTTATATAGGAATTGGATACAGTGCTCATGTCAGCTAACTGCTAAGTTGTCTGCCCCAAAAAAGTAGAGTTTTCCAGTGCCTTAGTAGCCCCTGGATAGAGATGATGTGTATGAGGGGAGAGGTGGAAGGGTCGGCTCCCTGACTCCCCATTTGGTGCTTGGCTTGTACCAAGAATGTTCAGTAACACTGCTGAAGCCTCTGTCCACAGTCCGTTCCCCACCCCATGCTCTCACTCTCTTCTCCCTCCCCCATCACAGCATGCACAGGTTGGCCCCCCTAACACAATCTGAAATGGTGCCCCTGCATATGTCCTACTCAGTTTTCAAGAATTTCTAATTCTCCTTCTTCAATCCATATCCTTTTCTCCAACCAGCAACAATTTGGCCCATTCCCCACCTTCCTAGGCTTACAGAGGGTTCTATAACTTTCTTATTGTTTCCTAACCATCATAAAAATAACCTGATATTCTTAAAACTTTCCTGTTCATTCACAAGTAGAAAGATTAGGCTAGGGGGTAGTCAAATAAGTGCACTGCTGGATAAATCAAGACCGCCAGACACTTTTGAGCAGACTGCAAAATATGTATTTATTTATTATCACTATTGTTATTATCTTGCAGTATTTTCTCTGGAATTTGGACCTTGACCATATCATCACCAAGAAATTTGGACTTTGACAAAAAAAATTGCATACCTCCCTGTGTTAGGCTCTAATTTAAATCATAATCACACTTTCGGAGATATCTTATGTGGGTGCAGACACAACAGAATGACAAAGTTTTTAAAAATGGGGTGAAACAAGACAATGTATTTTTGTAGGGAGGGGGGAAATGAGGTTGTCTAAACACTGTATTTAAGGGAATGTAATGCTTCCAAGGTGGAACTCCCCAATTTGCAGGATTCAGTCCAATATGAGTTTCTGAATAGTCTACCATTTTTTTAAAGGCACTTACTATTTTTTCTTCATTTAAATAGTTTTATAATATTACCCCTTGGGAGCTCTTCCATATGGAGAATAAAGCTTTAGAGTCAGCAAAGTCACCAACTGACAACAAATTGCCATCATGTACTATAGAACTGTTATTAAATAGGAAAACAAACAAATACTGTAAGTTCATTTTACAATACAAACAAAATATTTCCTTAGGCCTTCACTAACACTAAACGCAAGCTATTTTGGCAGAGCTTTAATTTTTTTTTATAATTTTATTTTGGAAAAAATATATTTAAAATTATAAAAATTGCTTTTATTACAATCTAGTGTGGAAATTCCTTCTGTAATTGAGATGTCAGTAATTTTATCCCCTCCCCCCCCCCCCCCCCATCATCTTATTCCTCGTTTCATATCTTATTTGGGATTTCCAGTTAAACACATTCCTTAGTTAAACTGCACTCTTTGTTCTATTCTAGAAACACAGGCTGGGTTTAATTAATACAAAGTACAAAAATAAATATCTTTTACTTATGTTCTTTACAGCACTGAGCACTGAGTTCTTGATGGCATGGGCAGCACATGTTAGATATTTGGGATGGCTAAGCCTTCCCAAATAAAGAAGACTGGCCATAGAGAAGGAGCAGATGCTGAATGCGAGTCACCTCCCTTTGGAGGCACGTTGTCCTGCCATTTTTGTGTCCTGGGAGCAGGAGCTCTGGATGCTCCCTAGAAGTTGGAAGCCATGGGCTCCCAGACCATAGCCCTGCCCCCTGATTTACTCCTCTGTCTTGCTTTTCGCTGGGGCTGACAGGGCAGTGAGGGCCAGTGAGAGGGTGGAGCTGGTTGGGAGGCTGGAGGTCAGGCAAGGACTGGAGGGGGCTGGTGGCAAAGGGGCCAGAAATGACCTCCCCTGGTCTGGCAAAATTCCTCATCTGGGACTGGTCAGGTCCCGAGAGTGCCAGACCAGGGAGGTCCAACTTGTACAGACTTGCCTATGATTAATTTGAAAGTTCTTTGGGGCAGGAACTATCTTGTTATGTGTTTATATGGTGCCCAACACAAAGTGGTCTGCGCCTGTGATTGGCTTCCCTAGTGCTACTGTGGTACAAATAATATCACATTGCTAACACTGGTGCAGTTCCAGTACCTGTAGTATATAATATAGACAAGGTTCCAGTGATCACTAGTTCTTTTGTCACCATGTTATCTAGACATTCTTAGAGCGGAGGTAGACAATACAGTGGTAAAAATGCCCACATGTGCAGAAGCTGAACATGTTCTAACCCTCCCAGTGCACTAGCATCCGTGCCTCTGTACCACTAGTAGCAACAGTGGGAAACCTTGTGGAACACTGGTTTAGTGTAGTCATGGCCCATGCTAAGAGCTAGGACTGTGTAAGGTAACGGCTCTCTCTGTTTGCATAATAATGAACTCTTTCAGGAGGAGTGAGGGAAAACTCACTAATTAATTTTAAAACAAAATGTTTGAGGAATTAACATAAATAGTAGAAAAGTTGAATAAATATTTAAATACAAATTATTAGAATTTAAGAAAACTTTGAAACAGGAAAAGAAACCAAAATAAATGGTTGTTGTATAAAATGTTAAATTTACTTTTGCAACAAGGAGAAGATAGTGTTTCACTGTTTGAATCAACGTGTGTTGTAATTGAACCGAGTAAAATCATCATTAGAAATTCCAGGAGAAAAAGTCTAGAATCCTGTGAGTGATCACACACAGCTTTCTGGGACATAAGCCGCTCTGTACTTCCAGAGAGACTTGCTGTAATCTAGCTGAGGGTAAGGGCTTGTCTCCACTTACCAGGAGTTCTGTGCTATGGAGCTCAATATCTTGGGGTTTGATTTAGCAGGTATTGTGAAGACATGCTAAATCAACCGTTGATGGCGCCCAAGGCGACTCCGATACTCCATCAGGTCATGCAGAATAAAGGATGTCAATGAGAGGGTTTCTCCAGTTGACCTCCCCCAGTGGGATGCTGCAGAAACTTGACCTAGGGTACATTGACTCCAGCTACTCCATTCATGTAGCTGGAGTTGTGTATCTTTGGTAGACTTTCTCCCTTAGTGTAGACCTGGCCTGAGATGCTTACTCTAAGAGTGTGACTTCATTGCTGCAGGGATTGACATTGCAGCGATTGATCTTCTGGCATTCTTTACTAGACCCACTAAATCAAATGCTGATGACACCCCTGTTTACTGTGGTACTCCTTGCAGTCATAAAAAGTAAAGGAAGTTTCTCCCATCAGCCTCCTGCTGTGGGAGCAATGCTAAAACTCGTCTTAGAGCATGTTGATTCCACATACATTATTTATGTAGTTGGAATTGCATACCTTAAACCGTTTTTCAGCTGTAGCGTACAAGTGCCCTAACTTCAAGTAACTTAATCAGTATGGTATATACCAGTGGCTTTCAACCTTTCCAGACTACTGTACACCTTTTAGGAGTCTGATTTGTCTTGTTTACCCCAAGTTTCACTGTTTAAAATCTATTTGTTTACAAAATCATATTTAAAAACACAGAAGTGTCACACAGCACACTGTAACTGAAAAATTTCTTCTTTTCTCATTTTTACCATGTAATTATAAAAATCAATTGGAATATAAATAATGTACTTACATTTCATTGCACAGGTTGGACCTCTCTAGTCTGGCATCATCGGGACCTGACCGGTCCCGAACAAGAGAATTTGCCAGACCAGGGAAGGTCTCCTGCCACCGGCCCCCAAGCCCGTCACCCACTGCTGGCAGGCTGCCGCTGCTGGCAGGCTGCCCCAGCAGGCAATCCTGCCTCCCCTCCCCTCAATCTGGATGGGCTGCTTGCCCAGCTACTGCTGGCTCCCTGGGTGGCACAGGCTCCAGCTTCTGCTGCGGGGCTCCGTTCCTGTGCAGCTGGGAGCAGCCACAGGGCTGGGGCTCTGACCCCGGCCCTGCGCAGCCCTAGCCCTGGTCCCGCATAGCCGGGGGAAGCCGCAGGGCTCCAGCCCGGTCCCGCACAGCTGGCAGAAGCTGCAGGGCTCTAGCCCCGGCCTCACACTCCTGAGGGCTGCTGGAGGACTTCAGCCCCTGTCCCACGCTGCTCCCAGCCTGGCTACTGACTCTGATGTCCCACCCAGCTGGCCCTCCTGCCTTTAAGCTCCTGGACTCTCTGCTCCAGGAACATCTGCGGTCCTGCCAGACCATAGATGTTGCCAGACCAGAGAATCCCGAATTTTGGAGGCATAGCTTGTATAGTATACAGAGCAATATAAACAAGTCATTGTGTGAAATTCTAGTCTGTACTGACTTCACTGGTGCTGTTTATGTACATTGTTGTAAAACTAGACAAATACCTAGATGAGTTGGTGTACCCCTAGAAAGACCACAGTATACTCCCAGGGATATGTGTTACCCTACCTGAGAACCACTCAAGTAGAACTAAGTTTTGAACCATACTGTAGTTTAATATTCACTAATTTTGTGCATGCAGAAAACATGGAAACAAATTGCTCCCACAGCCAGAAGCATTGCTGAATCCAGCTGAAAATGTAACCCTTAATAAATATGAATGTTACTGCAACTAGAAGACTGGATACAGACTTTTTAAATGAATTGAAATAAACCACAGATGAGTGCCTCAGCAAGAAGGGAATGGACTTGTAATACTGAAGGAAGTAGAATTAAGGGTATTGATTTGGGCCTACAGTAAAGAACCTGCTTTGACATCTCTTTATAGGTTCTAAACAGTAATGACCAAATTCTGCCCTCAGATGTATATGTGTGGCTCAGCGGGGGCCTTGCTAAGTATTCAAAGACAGAATCTGTCCCCTATGAAGAAAATAACAGAAATCCCCCTAACCTCAGTCCCTATTCAATCACACTTGGAATGACATTGATTTTAGTTTTCAGCTATAAGGGCAGTTTTTTACTTCACAAAAGAAAAACATCAACAAAATTCAGCGCAAACAAGAAAAAAAATGACAATACCAAGCCAAATAATACAGGCAGTACCATTGAATAGAAAAATGTACACTCCATTAACAAACCTGTGAAAGTTCATGTGAAAATATAGTTTTGTGAGCAAAAGATATGACAATTTTAAAGAAAGGACTCCCACCTGACTTCATTGTACCAGTTGGCTACCCGATCACAAAGAAGTAGTGGTAACAAGTTCTAGCATGGAAGTTATCAATACCCTTTGTTTACACTAGCAATGACTAAGGCTGAGGTTGCTCCTAGAAAAGGAAAACTAAATCAAATAACTCTGCCTTAGAAATTGCACAGAGTGTATGGTCTCCGTTTCCTTTTTCACTAAAGAAATGTTGTTAGTTACTAACAAAGTGGGAAATCATACCGTTCACACATTAAACAGTATATTGAACCACTCCCCAAATTGGAAGGGACTGGGAGCCTGGGAGAGAGAGTGCTTGCTTGCCCCTTTGTGAGGTACAGTCGGGCACTTGATACAGTTCTGCAGTGTCCTCTGCAGCCAATGTACAGTGGAATTGATGCACTCCAAGGAGAGTACCCTCAGCTTTCTAGCAAGAAAACAGGTCACCTGCATATTGAGAATGAACAGTCACTAAAACTGCAGCCCAAGGGCCGTATGCATAGGGTTCCCAGGTGTCTGGTTTTGAACTGGACAGTCCAGTATTTGAGCTTTCTGTTCGGGAAACAAATTGAGAAAATATAAATGTCCAGTATTTTCTAAATAAGATGTAATGTAGATTGTGATGTAATGTCAAGTGTGTCCGGTATTTTTGTTGAAACCATCTGGCAACCCTACGTATGCAGCCCATCAGGGTTCTGTGAATGGCTCACGAGACATTTTGTTTACCATTGCCCAAGCACAAGGCTGCAAGATTCTGCTGGTTTTCATCTGCATATTTTTTTCTCCTACTGGTATTACCAAAGTGACATACACTTAAAGCAAGAGCACATGAATTGAGGTGCATGCGTCTTGCACACAACATTGTGAGAGCCATGTGCTTGCACTGCATCCAGTGCTGCTACAGTTCAGTCAGCACGCCCTGCACATTCTAGGTATGCAAGTGCAGTTAGCAAAATCACACCATCCAGGGAGACCATGTTGGTTACAACAATCTTGCAGCCAACTGAGATGAAAGGGGGTCACTCACGCAGCTTGCTCACTAATGTAGGTTGGCTCTCGCTGCACTGAACTGAGGAATTTTTCATTGTCCCATGAGGCATGCAAAATATCTGCTCTTCTGTGTAATACCACCAGAAAGGGAAAAAAATACATTTGGTTCAGTGATCACATGCACTTACACTTACACGTGTGCCTTGAAAATAGACTTTATGTAGGGAATGCTGAGCTGATTGATTGTTTTGCTGTCAACTTAGACCAATCTAAAGATCTTAAGGAGGCGTTCAGGAAAGGAAATGATTTTGTAAAGAAACTAGTATGGTGAGAACACTAAGATTTCAGGCTTTTGGGGAATTCCTGATTTTAGTGCATGCCAGGCACTTGTCTGTTCATGCAGGACCTTCCTTGTGTGAAACTTCTGAATGTAGGGCTAGTGGCTTAAAAAAAAAAAAGAGAGCGAGAGAGAGAACGGTTCCCCAGCTGGTGTAAATGAATTGCAGCATCACTGAAGTTGATCAAGTTGCATCCTTTTTCACCAGCTGAGGATGTGATTAGATCATTTTATCAGCCATTGCTTATGATTTCTGGGGAAGTGTATCCTGTGAAGATCTCTGTCCTCTGCTACAAGCACTTTGTGATGTGAATTTTGCTGAGTCCATTTTGAGTCTTTGTTTTTAAGCTGAGTGCAAGGGTGAAGTGAAAATAAAGTGTGAATAATACCCATAAGCAACCTGACATTGTGCGAGGGATTGATATGAAGCTGAGTACAATCAATGCCCTTTGAGATCAGTGGGAGTTGAGTTGGCAGTTCACAGGAAGCGCAGAAGATCTCACCAGATCAGACCTCCTGTTATTGCATGAAGAGCAGAGAGCCACATACTGAATTCTCATGTCTGGTAACATCTGCTTGGAAAGTGCACTCTTCTGCCGGGTAGTGTGATAGATACCTTGCATACATGCCGTAAGGCGACAGCCTTGCCAGGCCCCTGGGCAAAGGGCGGTCCAGCTCTACACTCCTGGAAGGGGTGGGGGCCTCAGGTAGATGAGGTGGGGCTGGGACAACCAGCCCTCAACACCGCCCAGAGCACACCACACTCCCCTGCCCCTCAGGCAGCTCTCATGGCCATTCGGAGTGCACAGCATGGCACTCCAGCCAGCAATTTAAAGGGCTAGAGCTCTGGCTGATGACCCTGCTGAATCACTGGGCCCTCGAGCAATTGCCCTCTTTCCCTCTCTCCTTCTCCCCATCAGCAGGTCTGGATATGTGAATATTATCACCTAACATCAAGCATTTTCGTTATTGTGGACATTTGTGTATTTGAAATCATTATGTACAAAAAGGTGCATCTCTTCTTCTGTATGGTTCCATTACTGGTATTTGCATACAGGTTGAACCTCCTGAATCAGGACTCTCTGGTCTGGCAACATCCGTGGTCTGGTAGGACTATGGATGTTGCTGGACCAAAGAGCCCCGGAGGCCAGGAGCGAGAGCCAGATGGGAGAACGCAGAGCTGGGGAGTCCTGGCTGGGTCAGCAGCAGCTGAGCCAGGCAGTGGCTGGGGATCACTGGTCCCAGCTGGGGAACCCCAGTGTCAGCGGGACCAGGCAGGGAACAGCAAGCTCCCGGCCCGGTCAGGGACCCCCTGGCATTAGCTAGGCGAAGCAGTAGCTATGGAGCCCTGGGCCAGGGAACCCTGCATCACTGCTCCCAGGAGTGAGGGAGGTCTCTCTTACCTGTCCCTCCACCAAGCACTGCCCTGAGAGAGGCTCCTGGGGAGAAGTGGGACTGGCCCTGCTGGAGATTTCCCTCCTGGCTGCAGCCTGGGCTCTGGGGGCCCAGCAGCAGCCCCTGTTGGGACTCGGAGATCCAGCCCAGAGCCCCCATGAGCAGCGGTGCAAGTCGCTTCCTGCTGGGGGAAGGGGAGGCGGGGGGCTGAGCCCAGCCCTGGCTCCCAGAGCCCCTACCTGCTGTTGCTGGGTCCTAGCAAGCAATGTACTGTGCTGTAGCCCCTGTCTCTGGGGATCCTCTTGGGCTTGGGCAGTGTCACCCATATCAAGGTAGCATCATATAGAGAATAGGGATGTAATAGTGTAGTCGATTAACCGATTAACTGATAAGCAAAAGCTTATAGGTTAATGCTATAGACTACACACATTTCCCTCTCCCCCGTCCCTGCCAGTAAATGTTTTAGCAGGCTGGTCAGCAGCCCAGCTCAGTCCTGGCTCACGCTGGGTCCAGGACCAACCCCATTTCAGCTTTGCATTTCAAGTGTATTAAGAGCCAAGCAGGCAGGCAGCCCAGCTCAGTTCTGGCTTGCACTGAGTCCAGGAGTTCAGACCCCACACTGCTGCTTCTTTCTCAGAAGCAGCAGCACAAGGTAACAGGCAGTTGGGCTACGAGGGGAGCTAGTTTTTAAACTGGCTCTCCTCGCAGACCATTTCCTGCCTGGCACCCCGTGCTGCTGCCTCTGATACAGTGGCTGCCGGCCCCACCACCGAGCACTATAGAATAGTCAACTAACCAATAAAATTTCATGAGATTACTCGACTAGTATAGAAGCCAGTGCAGCACAGGAAGAGGAGACAATCCCGGGGACAGGAGAAGGGGGGTTTCTGGGCAGAGTGGGGCTTGTTCCAGAGTCCCGCCGACACAATCATCAATGCATGGGCATGGCCTGGCAGTATGCTGTGGCCCGGTAGCCAGTGGTTCGCAGCCCAGCACCGGTCTGCGGACCAGTGGTTGGGAACCAGTGTTCTGTAGGGCCACAAACAGGTTTCAGAGGGTCTGCCAACCAGGACCAGTGTTAGACTCACTGTGGCCCAGGGCAGATAATCAAAGCCCCACCATACAAGTCTGAAGCCCAGGGCCCTGGGGCTGAAGCTAAAGATTGAGCAACTTAGCTTTGTAGGATCCCCTATGGTGTGGGGCTCTGGGTAGTTGCCTTGCTCAGTACTCCCTAATGCCGGCCCTGGCTCTTATATGTAGAAAAATGTTCCTATGGCACAGGTGAGCCATGGAGTTTTTATAATCTGTTGGGGATACCTCAGAAAGAAAAAGATTGAGAACCCCTGCTATAGGGGGTTCTGTCCCATTGCCTCTTGAATTGAATAACTGTGTAACTTTATTTTGGTGGTGTACTGGTGCCAGGCCTGCACAAAGCTTTTGTGTAGTCTGCCTTTTATTAGTGTAGAAATGAAAATAAATAAATACAGCGTCAAATAATTTTGTCTAGGAACATGCAGGGGCTGGTGATTATGAAGGCTATACAGTACCCCTGTTTTATCACAAGGTGGCAGAAAATGCCCAATATATACTTAACCTTAGCCTTGTGGAATAATAGAGATATTTCAACATGGTGAACCATATGGGGAATATTTTTCTTTGGCAAATTCATTCCTTCTAATTATTTGTGCAATCAGGTTTTGTTATGTAGAAAAGTGATATAGATTTGTACATTTAGTACACAAGGTTTATAATACATATACTATGGATAATATTGATATTAAGTATTACTCTTAATAGAATAACCAATGTACATATTATGGCCATTTTTTATTTATTAGTATTAGCATTTTATTATTTATTTGTATTAGGTTTTTAATTAAATAAACAAATATCAGATACAGTAAGAGATATATAAATGCTATTTAAAATGGCAGAAATTTCAGATATTAATAAATGAAATGGCAGTTTTGAGTAAATAAAACTCTCAATAAAATGTACATAAACCAAATCTGAAGTTTGTATTGTGCTATACTGTAGATATTTACATTTTCTAATATATATTATATTAATTGACAAAACAGTTTTATAATGTTCCAAAGTGAGATCATAATCTTCAGATATTAGACTAACGGGTCAGAGTTAAAGCTGACTTTTTTTTCAGTTATAACTAAAGTTCTTTACTTTTGACTGCTCAGTTTCTCAACTGCAAAGTTTCATGAGCGCTAGTTTCTTGCATAATTATGTTTGTTACTCTGCCATGACATATGCGTAACCAGTCATGAATCGACACAGGACATAGCATGATATTGCTAAACAAAAGGCATGATATTGCGGTGAAAACATGGGAAGGTAACTAGAATATTTTGGTTATATTAGAGCCTCTTTGCAGTGACATGTCAAGTTGCTTCAGCCTCTTGCATCAGTTTTCCCCACTGAGAGAATGGGGATGATACCTACCTTATCATCTTGTAGGACCCAAATTTGCAGAACACTTAGACCAAGATGTTTTAAAATAGGAGTTTACCATTAAGTTCCTAAATCCATACATACGGGCAACTGTGACTTTCAAAAGTGTTGGTCAGACAACAGCTCAGGACACGTCTGCCTGCACATGGAGTTAGGACCTTAACTGTAAAGTTGTATTTTTTAAAATTTTGGCCATTGTACTTGTCTAAATTCTTTCATCATATGATGTCAATTTATGTAAAGCATAGAAGACAGAGACAAGGCTCAGGGAAGATTTATTCCGTATTACATAAGCAAATTAATTTTTAGGATTATGGGTTGCTGAATACCTTTCTTTAATGTTATACTTGGCACATAATAAATAGTATGAGTAACTATGGATGGAGCACTGTTCCTGGCTCTGCCACTGACATGCTGAGTGACCGCGGTTGGATGACCAGATGTCTCGATTTTATAGGGACAGTCCTGATATTTGGGACTTTGGCGCTTACTGGTGCCTACTACTTTCCACCCGATCCCAATTTTTCACACTCAGTATCTTGTCCTCCTAAACCTGGGGCAAGTCACTTCATTTTTCTGTGGTTCTTTTCCCCTCATACACTGTGTTTGTCTTGTCTATTTGGATTGTAAGGTCTTCAGAGCACTACCATACCCAGCTGTATGTAAAGTGATGTCCTGATCTAAGTGCTACCATAGTACAAATAATTAATAATGAACGCAAGCAAAATATGTGACTGCATGGGGAATTGTGGGCTCCCCTAATACCTTCTGCAGAGAGCATTAATGCTCTCCTACTTACAACCTGCACAAGGATGCCCTGAAAGATCATGCGAGGTGTTCCAAGAAATCAAGGCAGTAAGCTCAAGACTGAAGGTAACTTGTTTGAAATGCCTCTTGAAAACCTAGTGTAGTGACACAAACAGATGTTTCAATATATGTCTATTATGAAATATCATTTTTGTTTCACATTATGGAAGGTACAAGCAGCGACTGACAAAATAAACAGATCCCTGTATGTTTTATACGACCATGTTAATGAATGAGCTAGGGGTAAAGTTAACTTCCTGCATAGTGGTTTAAATTATTTATATCTTGAACTCATACTTAACACGTTAAGTATGAGTCATGTTGACGGGATTGCATCAATTACATGAATGGAAGCAACATATCACATTAGCTGAACAGTCTTTTGAGACCTTCTTTCATGGTCTCTTTTGTAGAGTATGGGCTACTTCCTTCTTCATAAACTTTGGCAGATTCTTTTTTCCCCTCCTTTATACAAGCCTCTTTTGCAATTTTCCTCAATTCCACCTCAAATTAGTCATTTACTCATTAATTGTAAAATATTAAGTTCAGTTTTTGTTTTGTACACCTCAAGGGGCAATCTTCACACTGTTAGAAACTGTGCACCACTGAAATATAAGTAAAGATTGTCATTCACTAATCTACTATATATTTTAGAAACTTGGTGTGTCTGTATGTCTGTCTATCTGTGAGTCTGTTTGTTCAATAATTCCTCCTAAACGTTAAGAGCTAGGACTGCTAAATTTGGTATGCACCTTCCTCTTGTCATAACTTAAAGCAGCTTATGCCAGAATAATGGGATGTGCCTGGAATTCGATTGTTTCTCATAAAATGGAAAGGGAAGGATATGGTAGGAGGGACAGTTATACTGTAGAATGAACATTATGGAGCAGCAAAGTGCCATAGAGGGGGACTGGGCCAGCTATAACCCTATTGGGCCAGGAGGGGGCAGGGGAGAAAGGGACAGCTATCTACTATATATTTTGAAAGTTTGTCTGTGTGTCTGTCCCCCAGCTAGGGAACATACACCCCTTCCCCGGCTGTGCCCACTGCAATGGCCATGGACAGGTGCTGGCCTCAAACTGCTGCAGTGAGAGGGCTGGGGCAGCCTGCATACTGAACACCTCATCCCCAGCCATACCCCACAGAATGATTTAAATGAAGAAAAACAAAACTTATTTAAGTACTCAAGCAATGCTGGGTACATCTTCTAGTCTACCACTATAGAGATGCAGAGATTTCATTTACTGTTTCTATGGATACATTCCCAGAACTTCTCTGAATGATTCGGTTCCCACCCCTTAGTTCATAGTAAGAACATAATTACTTGTGCTGAAAGAAACTATGTCATTCTGGAATTTCCATGCCTTTGAAAAACCTTTGGCCAACTGTAAACATGGTTTGACGTGGGTAGCATTTGTATGGATATCTGCTAATAAAAGTAAGAAACTGACTTTTGTCCTTTTATTCAGTGTTGCAATGAGTTAAAGACTGGAAAATGGCTCTGTCAGGCAGAACTGGGAATACATCTACAAGTAAATGAATCACTTTCTACATATAATTGCTCTGCAATATTTTTAGTCACCCTGCTACATGCAATGTGAAGTGCTGTTAATAGTGTATTTATATGATTTATTTGTTACTATTTATGATTTATTTGTTATTTGCTATTAATTTGTTAGATTAGTCTAATAATTTCTCATTCTCTATTTGTAGGTTAGGCCAAAGACCCTGATTCCAGACAGCCTTCCTATTTCCCCGTGCAGAGACCAACCTTCCAAACAGCCTCCTACTTTCCAAAAGGCAACAGTTGTCAGCATCAAAAACCCTAGCCCTGCCCTCCCTACTGCCAATAATACTGTCAGCCATGTACAGACACCTAACAGCCAGTCACAAAGTGTTGCTGAGTCTACATCTATCTCATCACCTCTGAGCGGTGCTGGTGTGGCCTATGCTATTATATCCACCTCCCCCAACAATGCAACACCTATCAGCACAAGCACTACCGTCTCTATGGTCAACGATAGCATTAAAGTGCAACCACTCCTCATTAGTACTGACAACAAGGTAGGTTTTACTGTTGCAGTGCATCTTTACATCAAGCTCAACAATTATATTGCAGATGTAGACGATATATTCCCAGTAGTTTGCAAAATTCTTTATAGAGTGATGTCAGCTGTTCCTTTTGAAGTAAATAATCAGAAAGCAGTGAGAAACGTCTTAAGGGGACACATGAAAGATATTAGATGCTTATTAGCATGCCTGCATTTTTTTCTAGTTGTCTAAAATAGGTGTATCATTGTGTAGCCTGGTATTTTTGGAACCATTTGATCATCCTTCCTCTTAGTCCAGTCATAGTCAGTGAAACTCACAAACTCTCAGCAGATACAAAGTTTTTGTTGATTTTTCCTTGAATCATACAAGAATAATGTTAATTATAGAACCTGATTCTCTAGCCTCTTTAAATGTAGTACTCCGCAGAGCTATCTAAACTAGCCGGGTGTTCTCCTGTGCAGTTCTGGGAGAAATCCAAAAAAAGTGGGAGCTCTGGATTTCATAACTGATGAGCAGCTGAACTGCTAGAAAAAAATCCAGTTATGAAATATCTGTTTACTTTTGCTGCTAAATTTTGAAATGCAGGAATTGTGCACCTGTGAAACCAGATTCCATTTGAATGAAGACTGACATATCCAAAAGACATTCAGTGTAATTCAGTTACCCAGGGTGCTGTTACTTTGGAACTTGTTGACAAGACAAGATCTAATACACTGACAGGAAAGAACATCGAAGATAGGATGGCTTTTAAGTAAATAAGCAAAATAGGCATCTTTGGTGTGAATTACTAGGTAAAATAATTTGTTTTCCTATTCCTGTAATCTGGTTACCAATATAAAGAAATCTTCTCTGAGTAAACACTTGAATTTCTTAAAATGAGTAACGAGACCAGATGTGTGATGACTAAATAATCTATATTATTATAAAAGGAGAGGTGTCTGTCACACCATCTGTCACAGAGAACATTCGAGAATACACTGGAAGGGTAGGATACGGTAGGCTGGGCTAGTGGCTGCTGTTTCCTCCTACCCCTCTCCCCCCTCCCCCCCGCACCAAAGGATGTGAGGATGCGGTGGCAAGGTGGGCGCAGGAGCAGCATGGGGCCCTGGCCCACGAGCCACCTGCCCCAGCAGGCACGGGTCTGCATGGTACCACCACCGCCTCCAGTTCCCCACTGCACCTGCCAGTCACTTGCTGGGGAGGCGCCCCAGGGGCACCTGTCAAGCAAGTGAGGGCAGCGGGAGCAGCAGAGCATGGCAGGGGGCAGCACCTCGTGATCCGTCAAGCAGCTGCTGCCGGGGAACAATGACTTCTCCAAGCGGCACATCAGGCCTGGGGACAAAGAGAAGTGGGAGATGCTGTGAGCAGTGGGGCTGGCGGTAAGTCCCTGCCCGCCCCACTCCACCTGTCCCTCCCTTGGCCCCCTCCCTCCCCCGAGCCGGTGCCCCCCTGGTCTTCCTGCACCCTGTCCTCCTCCGTGCCTGCCCCCTGTGCGTGCCACCTGCTCGCCTGCCCCACCTTGCCGCCGCATCCTCCCATCTCTGCCACTCCTCAGCCCACTGCACCACAGCCATGAGGTGGGGCTCAGCTAGTACTGATTAAAAGTTAGCAGTGAAATAGATTAAAAAGGCCCAGTGTTCAAATCCAATAAACATCATCCAAAAGATGACCTTGGGCAAGACTCGTGTAATCCTTAGGAAAATTTTGTTAATATCAAGTTACAGGGATAGTTTTGTTTGTGGTCAGTAATTTGTTCCTCAGTCCTATAAGGTGCTACAGGACTCCTTGTCGCTTTTGCAGATCCAGACTAACACAGCTACCCCTCTGATACTTGCTCCTCAGTGTTATTTAATGAAGGCTGAGATACTGAATGTGCAAAATATAAGGCTGCTTTTTTGATTCACATAATGTCAGCAGTTCAGTATAGTAACTAACATGAACATGTAAATATTGTGAAGGGCTATATAACACCTTAAGGATGGTGCTACACAAGAATGAATTGTAATTCAGAACGGATTTTACTGTATTTTTAGACAGGGGGTGGGTAGGAGCAGGCATGAGCACTGGCTCCCCATGGAGTTGCCTAGCTTCCACTACCGCGCTTGCATGTAACCATGAAGGTTAACTGAGGTTAAGGTTAAAGTTTTTAAGCCAGCTCCCCATGCATACTGGCTCCTGCGGAGCTGTTCCCCTCCCCCATGCTCCTGCCTTTGATACAGAGGCAGCAGTGCGGAGGGAGGATGTACACTTTTTAACATCTGTACTACATACATAAACTTAAAGCCATTGCTGCCTAAAGTTAGGTCCCTGAAACAATGTCAAACACCTAAATCAAAAGGGCCTGATTTTCAGAGATGGCAGCACTCACAGCTTCCCTTAACTTCTATGGAGAGGTGGAGTGCCTGAGCTTCTGTGAAAACCAGATTACTACTTCTCTTTAGGAAACCAAATATGTATTTAGTATTTTGCTGTTAATAATCCAAGTTTGAACATTTTGGCCTGTGACTTTTATTTATTGTCTCCTTAGCAGATGCTTGACATCACCCTTTAATGAAGGATCAAGGTCAGGTACTCGGCAGGCAAATCTGTTTTGTATAATGAAATCTGCTCTCTTTATTTATTCATTATTTTGCAGGTTATCATTATTCAGCCTCAAGTCCAAACCCAGACAGAAAATAAAGTGGAAACAAAGAAACCTCCTGAAGAGTCATCTCAGGGACCCCCTGCTACCAAAAAGAAAAAGGAGGAAAATCCAGAGGTGGTAAAACCAATAAAATGTGTCTGTTTCTTTATATATGAGATATAATAGTATTCATTTATATGGGACCATTTCTAATGGGCTTTCTAGAAGTACATGCAAAATTACTACATTTGTACCCACAAATCAGCTACTTGCTTGCCTAGCTATCCAGTTTTTATTTGTAAATCAGGTAATTAGGTAACTCAGAGTAAAGCCAGTTTCAGAAAGGCATCCGGTAGCACTTTAAAAACTTACACATTTCTTAGGATATGAGAGCATAAGCTATAGTGAGCTACAACTCACTTCTTCACATGCTGAAGAGGCAAAGACAGAAAGGCGGTGGGGAAAAGATACAGAGATGAGAGTGCGACATCAGTGCTAATTAAATCAGAATGACTGTGGTTCATCTCCAGCAGTGCTGAGAAAGGGAGAGTACTGGAATGGGAAATTACCAATTCTAATAGGAGAAGCACTCCATGTGTTTATTTAGACCTTGGTTCAGGGTATCATATTTGCATATGAATTCCAGCTCAGCATTTTCTCTCTGCAGTCTGTTTTTGAAGTTTTTCTGTCTGAGAATGTCAACTTGGAAGTCTGAAACTGTGTGCCCAGGGATGATAAATTGCTACCCATTTTGGATGTTGCCATTCTTAATGTCTGATTTGTGTCCATTTATTCTTTTCATAGAACACTAGAACTGGAAGGGATCTCGAGAGGTGATCAAATCCAGTCCCTTGCCCTCACAGCAGGACAAAGTTCATCTAGATCATCCCTGACTGATGTCTAACCTGCTCTTAAATATCTTCAATGGTAGAGATTCCACAACCACCCCAAGCAGTTTATTCCAGTGTTTAACCACGCTGAGAGTTAGGAGGTTTTTCTTAATGTCCAACCTAAACCTCCTTTGATGCAATTTAAGCCCATTGCTTCTTGTCCTATTATCAGAGGTTGAGGAGAATAATTTTTCTCTCTCTTCCTTATAACACCCTTTTAGGTACTTGAAAGCTGCTATCATGTCCCCTTTCAGTCTTCTCTTTTCCAAACTAAACAAACCCAGTTCTTTCCGTTTTCCCTTATAGGTCACATTTTCTAAACCTTTCATCATGTTGCTCTTCTCTGGACCTTCCCCAATTTGTCCACATCTTTCCTGAATAGTGGAACCCAGAACTGGACACAATACTCCAGTTGAGGCCTAATCAGCACAGAGTAGAGCAGAAGAATTACTTCTTGTGTCTTGCTCACAACACTCCTGTTAAGAGAGCCCAGAATGATTTTTTTCAACAGTGTCACACTGCTGACTCATATTTAGCTTGTGGTCCACTATGATCCCTAGATCCCTTTCTGTAGTACTCCTTCCTAGACAGTCTGTGTGTGTAAAACCGAGAGGGGCATTGTGGGCATATCATGGCATATATATTACATTAGTAAAAGTGCACATGAATGAGCTTGTGACGGTACAGGTGATGTGGCTAGGGTCCTGTGATGGTGTCACTAGGGTAGATATGTGGACAGAGTTGGCAATGGGCTTTGTGCAGGGATAGGTTCCTCGATTAATGTTTTTATCGTGGAATGTAAAGTTGGTGGTATTTACCTCAGGTTGGAGGTCTGTTTGTAAGCGGGGACTGGCCTGCCTCCCAAGGTATATGAGAATGAGGGATCATCATCTAGGATAGCTTGTAGATCCTTGATGATGTGCTGCAGAGATTTTAGCTGAGGGATGTAGGTAATGACCAGTGGTGTCCTGTTTCTTTCTTTGTTGGGTGTGTCCTATAGTAGGTGACTACTTAGTATCTGCCTGGCTTTATCTATCTGTTTCTTCACTTCTCCAAGTGGGTATTGCAGTTTTTAAGAATGCTTGATAGAGATCTCTGTCTGAGGGATTAGGGCAAATGCAGTTGTATCTTAGGGCTTGTCTGTGGACAGTGGACTGTGTTTTGGATGAAAGGTGGAGGCATGTAAGTAAGTATGATGGTCAGTAGGTTTCTGGTATAGAGTGGTATTTATTTGACCATCAGTGTAAGTAGAGGAGAGCACTTGGGGACGGAAGCTGAGGAAGCGTTGTTCTGAATCAGCCATAAAAATGTTGACATACTGTGTCATTGGCACTGTTACAGCAGGAATGTCTGGCTATACTGACTCCCTCCTCCGGCCCTATGTTGCCAATGTTCCCAGCTATCTTCGGGACACCGCTGACTTCCTGAGAAATCTACAATCCATTTGTGATCTTCCCGAAACAAACATCCTACCCACAATGAATGTAGAAGCTCTCTACACAAATATTCCACACAAAGATGAATGACAAGCCATCAGGAACTGTATCCCCAATGATGCAATGGCACAACTGGTTCCTGAACTTTGTGCTTTTGTTCTCACTCATAACCATTTCAGATTTGGGGATGATTTATACCTTCAAGTCAGAGGAACTGCCAAGGGTACACACATCACTTCCTCAGCTCCTGTTCCCAAGTGCCCCTCCTCTACTAATGCTACATCGATGACATCTTCATCATCTGGACCCATGGGAAGGAGACCCTTGAAGAATTCCACCGGGATTTCAACAGTTTTCGCCGCAACATCAATCTCAGCCTAGAGCAGGCTGGACACTACACTATAAATAACTGATGGTCACATAAATACCACTTTATACTGGAAACCTACTGACTGCTATACTTACATACATGCCTCCAGCTTTCATCCAAAACACATCAAACAATCCATTATCCACAGCCAAGCCCTAAGATACAACTACATTTGCTCCAATCCATCAGAGACACACTCATAGGACCTCTATCAAGCATTCTTAAAACTATAATACCCACCTCAAGAAGTGAAGAAACAGATTGATAAAGCCAGGCGGATACCCAGAAGTCACTTACTACAGGACAGATCCAAAAAAAAAAAGGCAACAGAATGCCACTAGCCATTACCTACAGCCTCCAGCTAAAACATCTCTTACACATCATCAAGGATCTACAACCTATCATAGAGGACGATCCTTCATTCTCACAAACCTTGAGAGACAGGCCAGTCCTCGCCTACAGACAGCCCCTCAACCTGAGGCAAATACTCACCACCAACTTCATACCCCATAACAGAAACATTAATCCAGGAACCTATTCCTGCAACAAAGTGTGTTGCCAACTATGTCCACACATCAGCTTTACTGAACCCATAACAGGATCTAATTACTTATATCATCAAAGGCTCATTTACATGCACACCTACTAGTGTCATATATGTCATTATGTGCCAACAATGCCCCTCTGCCACGTACATCAGGCAAACCGGACTGTTTTGCGCAAAAAAATAAATGGACACAAATCAGAGATTAAAAAGGGCAACATCCAAAAGCCAGTGGGGGAGCAATTTAACCTCCCTGGGCACACAGTTTCAGACTTCCAAGTTGCCATTCTCAGACAGAAAAACTTCAAAAACAGACTGCAGAGAGAAACTGTTGAGCTGCAATTCATAACGCAAATTTAACACCTTGAACCAAGGTCTAAATAAACACATGAAGTGGTTCTCCCATTACAATAGGTAATTTCCCAGTTCTGATATTTGGATCTGATGAACTTTGCAACAGTTCTGATATTTGGATCTGATGAACTTTGCAACAGAGTTCTTCCCTTCCCCTCATCACCTTACCTACTATGCCCAGCAGAACAATGTCAAATCCTATACTTGAATCCAAGTTTGTTACATTTGAATGTACGCTGTATCCTGTATGCTGGCTTGATGATGTCCCCTGAAAGCATTTGTTCAGCTGAAGATCACCAAATTCTGCTCCAAAGTGGTAAACACTCAACAAACCTAACTTGAAAGAGCTAAATAGACGAGGATTTCTATGTGGGCATCTCAGTGTTCATTTTCTCCCTTGACATCGCTTATATCAGCAATATTGGATCATTTACTAGTCCTGAAACAATCTGGCCTTTTAGTCAGCTCTGGCAGTAAGATCAGTACATCACCCTCCTAAGGGCCTTTATTTGTTTTTCCCTCCCTCTTAGGACATCAAGCAGGGTGATGAGTTCCTTCTTTAGCAACCTTGCCACTTATCTATGAAGAGTGCTTTTTAGTGGCCATTACATTAGCTTTAAGGTTAAAGTAGATTCAGTTCCCCCATGTCTGGATCCCCTTTATACAATATTAAATAAAGATAGAGCCACAGTCAGGCCTCATCCCAGATGAACCATATGAATCATTTATTCATCTTCTTGTTTTCTTCCTCCAGCCTCATTCTACCTCAGCAACTTCACACAGTTGCTATAGTAAGGGTTATGGGGTTTTTTACACTGACGGGAGAAAATAATTCACAAACACCCATTTTGTCTGGAAATGGGTGACAGGAGAGGGATCACGTGAGGATTACCTGTTGTGATCCCTCCCTCTGGGGCATCTGCTATGGGCCATAGTCAGCAGACAGGATACTGGGCTAGATGGACTATTGGTCTGACCCAGTATGGCCGTTCTTATTTTCTTAACCCACCTAGACTTTTTGTGGCCTCTGTTTCTGGCAGAGAGGATTAAGGGTCAATCTGTAGCCTCTCAGATAATCTAAGTGAGCCTCCAAATGTATAAAGACATACTATGTGTTAACCAAGTTAGATCCAACTACATAGCACATTCCAACCTGTTTAAAAATTGCCCATGTTTCTGAAGTTTATAGGTAAGTTAAATGGAGCTTAATTTAAAAGGCACTGCTCTTTAGAAGAGGCTCCTAGATCCAATGTCTGATTCAGTAGGGCTGTGCTATAATCTTTAAGTAGAATTCCTACTATCTGTCTATAAGCAAAATGTACACCTGTTTCAGTTACCAAGAGTGGAATCAATGTGAATAACCATAAATTGATATTCTTTGACTTTCAAGTGATTGGTTTTGCACCTATATAACATAGGTGATTATCTACAAAAATTACTACTTTTTTAAATTAAAAAGATCAAGACCAAATTTGTTATATACAATTTTAAAAGCCCTCACCATGCATCATCATCAGAGTTTGAATCTTCAAAATTGCAATACAGATCACTACCATAAGTTACAGAACTACATCAGCTGGCAGCAGGCGAAGGCTGGTATTCTAAAGGAGGGATGATGGCACCATATGTTGGGTCAATAGTATAACTCCTGGCTTGTGTTCCATGTGATGCCCCTGGAGAGTCGGATTAGCTGCTGAATCTGAGTATGCTACCAGGGGATCTACTCCAGCTTTTCCTTAAAATTCCCCTTGGAAATTGGAATTTTTCTCAGTTCAAGTGATACTCCCAGAGAGGGATACGATGGGAGGTACAGGCTATGTGCAAGAATTAGTGTGGTAGGAGACTAAACAATGTTTTGTTTGGTTCTGCCCCAGTGCTCTGGCAGCTCCCCAGGTGTTGTAGCAGGAGTTAAGTGGTGCTTCTAAATGGACACGGGTCTGACTCAGAGTGCGCATCGTCAATTATTTTGGCAGGCTGCCCAAATTTCTCTGAGAAAAGCAAGTAAAAGAAAGGAAATGGTGATTTTTAAAATTTATAATTTGGCAAAACTGAAAAAGAAAAGGCTCTCTAGCAACAGGGTTTTCTCCATCCAAATTTCAAGGGCCTGCTGGAGACAATGGAGGTGTTAGAGCTTCTAAAAAAGTTGCAAGAATCTGAAGAAACTGAAGCAGACAAAACGTAGAGGCCACTGACAGCTATATGTTACCATATGTTACCATATGTCGGGTTCCCAGAAAGAGGACACTGCCATAAGAAAGGGATGAAGGGAAGGGGAGCAATGCACATGAATGCTTATGCCAGCAAAACTCATGTCACTCACTTGTGTGTGACAGAAGTTTTGTTGACATAAGCATTAGTATAAATATGGCCTTAGTTATCCTATGAAATTACTGTCCTGGTCTGTGATAGTGATGTTAAATTGCAGTTAATTGACTAGTCAAGTAGTCGATGGAATTGCCTCTGGCGTTTCAAAGGGGCAGCTGCCGTGGAGCCCGGGGGTCAGCTAGGGACTCCCCAGCTGATCCTGGGCTCCCAGCGGCATTTCAGCAGAACCTGGGATCAGCTGGGGAGTCCCCAGCTGACCCCGGGTTCTGGTGAAGTGCTCCGCAGGAGCCCGGGGGTCAGCTTTGAAATGCAGCCTCGCACCATGGAGCCAGGGGTGAGCTGGGGACTTTCCATGTGTTCTTGGTCTTTGCGTGGCAGCAGAACCAGGGTTCTGCTGACTGGGGTTCCACGTGGCATTTCCCCAGAACCTGGGGTCAGTCCCCAGCTGACACCGGGCTCCTTGGCAGCTCCCCTTTGAAACTCCTCCTTGGGATTTCAAAGCAGCAGCGCTGCACAGCTGCACAGCGCTACCACTTTGAAGTACCCCTTCTCCCCCCTCCCCCTCCCCTTTGCTGCCTGTATCAGATAGAGGCAGCAAAGGAGGGGGGGTGGAATTGACTAGTCGATTAGTCTTTAACATCCCTAGTCTGTGAGCACTGTGGCTTTTGAACCCTTCATTTATTTAGACAAGGATATCATCACTGCCAAAGTAGGAAGCACCTTCAACCATACTTTTCAGTGTAGGACTGTAGAGGCTTATCTGTGAATGTCCTTTATTTTATAGATATATTTCATAGCATAAGGCTCAGCGTGTAGGTTTAGAGTTAATTTCTTTTGTTCTTTGAAAGTAAACTTTAGTTGATTATCATGCATTTATGCAATTAGTGTAATTAGAACTAACTGCATAATTAGTGTAAATATGTGTAATGACATAAATGGAACATGTAATTACAACATGAAATGGCTTTGTAAAAATCCTTATTAAACTATGTGGAAAGATGTACTGCACATTCTAAAAACATGTCAGTATCTGGTAGTACAGAATTCAGAAGGTAAGATTATTTGAAATGTGCATTTTTTTATTCACAATGTAGACATTTTCTCCTTGCTCCTTTATTTATGTTAAAAGCACAAAACATAAGTAGGAGCTTTAATAAAAATTCTGGAAATAAATGTCAATGATAAAAGATTGGAATTCACTATTAAAATACAGTAAATAAAATAGAACCTTGCTAATTCCTTGAAATGGCCAGGAACCTCCTTGTGGATTGGTAAATGTTACAAATAAGTGAACACATTCAATAGAAAAAGAAAGATATTGCACTTTAATGGATTTTAATAAATGCAGTGTTAATTATAAGATTACATAGCATATTGTTAAATATACAGTAGAACACTTGGGCTACGTCTAGACTACATCCCTCTGTTGGCAAAGGGATGTAAATGAAGCACTTCGAAAGTGCAAATGAAGCCGGGATTTAAATATCCTGTGCTTCATTTGCATAATCATGTAATGGCGCTCTTTCGAAAAAGCGCTATTTCGAAATTGAAACCGCAGTCTAGAAGCGGTTCTTTTGAAAACGGAGTGCTTTTTCGAAAGATCCTGTAAACCTCATTTTTAAAAAATCAACATTTTTATCAACATTTTAATAATAAAGATTGTTATTAAAAATATTCTGGAAAAACGTTGGCTATTGAAAACACAGTTCCTAGTAAATGAAAACAGTTGATCATTTCAATTACAATTGTAATTAAAAGTCACAGAAAATGTTTCCAAGAATGTTCTCTGTGAATCCTGGAAAACGGGAAAACCTTCACAATTTTGAAATTTTTAGCAGAATCAATTTCCTTGGTTTTTTAAATAAAATAATTTCTTATTTGCTCAGTGTAGCTTTCTTGCAATGTTTTTTTTCCACAGTTAAAAGAAAATATTACAGTCAAAACAGTTTACTGCTATCTACAAAGGAAAGGAATAGCAAGATGGATGCTTCAGTTTTAAACTTATTTAAGGGTCTGATATACTATGCAGATAAGTATGAAATGAGAATCTGGACAGACTGAATTATCAGTTTTATGAATTAGTGCAGTGAGAATTAGCAATTTCCATTATAGTTCCTCAAATTTTTGGAAGAGTACATAGTGTTGGAAGAAGTGTTTTAAGTGAAATTCAGTGGAGCATATCATTATGAAAAAGCGAAGCCCATAAAAATACATATGCCATTAAAATAATACATGTTAAAGAAATATAGCTTCTACTAGATTTTTAAAAAATAAATTGTCTTGCAGACATTTATAAAGGCCTAAATCCTCTATCATTAATAGTGACGTAACTATCAGGTCCATTTAATGAATACTGTGCATATGTTAAATAACTATACCATCATTAATTCTGTGAGAATTTTATTAAAATATTTTTCACAATAAAAGTGGAAATATTTAGCTGGGGTTCCAATATCAATTTAATTTTAGATTCAAGAGATTGAGTCCCCCCTCAAAATTTAATTTTCAAGTAATACAATATTCATTTGTGGCTCTGCTATGGGAATTTAATCAAATATTGACTGTTCTGAATTTCTGAGCCTGAAATTAAAAAGTCTATTGGATCACTAAAGGTGAGGTTTATCACGCTATAAAATTAACTCCCAGCTTGTCTCATCAGGTGCTGCATGTAATTCAAATCTGTTTACAAAATTCCTCACTCAGATCTGCATAGTGGATCTCAAATAAAATATTCTGCTTTTCCTTCATGTGCAGGACCCCCACTGGTACCAGTTGGTGTTTCATACATGTAGGGAGAGCAGAATATCAGAGCTAAGATTTGTCATGCAAATCTATCAGTGGGTTATATATCTGCCATCACCACAGTAGCCAGAGACAATTTAATCCTATCATCCATCATGCCAGTGCTGAGATTCCATTTTTTATCTATGGCAAGATCTGAACTTTAAGCAGACTAAGTGCTATGGCAGAATGAATATGGGGTTGAGAGCTTCCCCAGTTTTAATCCTAGCTCAGTGTGGTTTTGGGCATCTCACTTCACCTTTCTGATGAAGATTTTAAAAGGGAAAAGAAGGATATAAGGACCCAAATCTGCCCTTTGTGACCCCTCGGTTATAGCATCTTTACATGTAAAATGAAAATAATAATGCTTACTTACTAGCTCTGAAAATCAAAATTCTGATCACACTGGAAATTCTGGCATTTCAGCTTTGTTTTCATCCGAAATTGGAACAAAAAGTTGAAATGTCAACATTTTTCACAGTGTGAAAAATTAAATTTTTGTTTAGGAATTGTCTAAATGTTTCATTTTGATGCTTTTGATCAAAACAAAATGAAACTAAACATTTCTTTTGAAGTCAGTTTAACACTTAATTGCTCCTGCCTATGGTGCCATTGCACTTCATGAGCATTGCTGTTAAGGAGCCTCTTGTGTCCTGAGGCTGAGCTCTCTGGTCAGACTGCTATTCCCTCATGGGCAGCCGGGTATAAGAGGCAAGCAGAGGCAATGCTTTCCCTGAGGCTACGTCTAGACTGCCGCTTTTTAATCAGAAAAAGGTATGCAAATTGTGTCCTGCAATTGTGTACCATTTTGCGATCATTTTTTCGGAAAAGGCTTTTCCGAAATTTGGCCCGTCTACACTGGGCCAAATTTCAGAAAAACCTCTTTCGGAAGAGCCCTTCTTCCTCATGAAACAAGGAAGACAGGGCTTCCAAAAGAGTGCATCTGCTCTTCTGCAAAAAATGTCCAAAGAGCAGACGCATTCCCTGGACGTGGCCAAGTTTTTCTGGGATACCACCAGTGGTATCCCAGAAAAACTCCATAGTCTAGACAAAGCCTGAGTCTTAGTGCGCAACCCCTTCCCCTCTGCCTATCCCTGTTCTGATCATTCCTGAAGGCTCCCATAACTGGCTGTTGTTGCTTGCAGACTGGTGACTCTTCCCCCACCTCAGTGGATCTGTTAACTTAAAAGTGAAAAGACTTCCTATTAGCATTGAACCTGTGAAAGAGTCATTACGCGGTAATGAAACCTTTTAACAGGCATGTGCCAAACCTGAATTTACTGACAAAACCAGTTGTGCATTACTATGTCTACAGGATTTTAGTTTAAAATTTGCTTTAAATATTTTATTAGCTTGTTGCTGAAGATTATAAAATCATCTCTAAAAAATCCTCGCATAGCTATTTAGATACACAATCTGAGTATTCAGCTTTAGCCTTAAATGCTTGGATCTTCAGACATCGTTTTTTAAATAAATTCTTCAAAAGACCACCCTTCTCTAAAATACACGTTAATTTTAATTATGATAGTTTAAAAACTTGCTTCCAAAAATCTTCCTGTCCTTTCTATCTATCCCTACTCCCCTTTTGCCCTGCCCCCATTGAGGAGCACCTTTGAAGGGACAACATTCCTTTTCTTTCAGATGGCTGGACAAATTAGTTTCCCTTTTACTTCTGACTATTTGATAAACTAGTTTTAAGAGACCCTCTCCACCAATGAAATCCTTTCTTATGCCTAAAATCTTTGGAAACATATTTTTAATATAAACATGGTGGCTGCGTCTAGACTGGCATGATTTTGCAGAAATACTTTTAACGGAAAAGTTTTTCCGTTGAAAGTATTTCCGCAAAAGAGCGTCTAGATTGGCACGGATGCTTTGCGCAAAAAGTGCTTTTGCGCAAAAGCATCCGTAACCAGTATAGACGATTTTGCAAGAAAGCTCGATGGCCATTTTAGCCATCGGGCTTTCTTGCGCAAAACATTAAGGTGCCTTTCTACACTGGCCCTCTTGCGCAAGTATTCTTGCGCAAGAGGGCTTATCCCTGAGCGGGAGCGTGAAAGTATTTGCGCAAGAAGCACTGATTTTGTACATTACAAAGTCAGTGCTCTTGCGCAAATTCAAGCGGCCAGTGTAGACAGCTGGCAAGTCTGCCAGTCTAGACGCACCCATAGTGAAATTTCATTAACATGTCTTGTTATGAAAAATCACACGATAAATTAGTGTTCCCTTTTTTCTAAAAGCAATGAACTTTCTTATGAACCCCTCTGACTAATTCATTTAAAATCGTGGCTTTGTTTCAGTGAGTTTAAAGATGTAGTAAACTGAAATGATTACTTTGTGGGGGCTTAAGAGTATATTTAAAATATAAAATCAGCTTAGAAATACTGATGAAGAATATGTAGAACAGAGCAGGCCTGCATCGTGTATTCCATAATATTTAATGTTGTATTCAGCAGGACAACTGATTTGCCTTTACAACAAAGTTTTTGCAAATAAATCTCTGACAAACTTCAGGATAGAGCAATGTGACTGACATGTTTTATATCCAAATTTAGTGCTTTTAATTAGGTACCTTTTGCATGTCCAGTCTTCACAATCTGGCATGCAGTGGAAAACATGCTCCATTTTCTTTAGAAGGACATTTTAGAAGAGTGTTTTCCTCCCTAATGTCATTTGCTACAGAGAGAAGAGTAAGACAATGCGGAAGGAAGGGGCCTGGGTGTGGAGCCACAGTCTGGGGAGCTTCCCTCCCCAAGAAGCAGTTTCACCCATCACCTGTGGCCCTCACTCGCTAGTCCAGTGGTTAGGCTACTTGCCTGCATTGTAGGTGATCCTGGTTAAAATCCCCCAGCTGCTTCTTCAGTGGGCATTTTTACAGGGATTTCCTGCCTCCTAGGTGACCGTCCTTAGAGGTAGGTCATCCCTGTCCAAACCCCCTCTCTTTCTCAAGAGGCTGTTGTGTTCTTGGATGGGGAGAGGATTCAGATAGGAATTGCTGACCAGTGACTTTTCCGCAGGCTGTGGGAGCTCCCAGTTCACACCCTGCAAAAGTGCAGGCGAGTTCCCGGGGTCTGCCACAACCTGGACCTGCATCCTTGATCATGGTGGACAAGAGTGAGTTGGGAGTTTTGCTGCCCAACAGCAATTTCTCTTTAATTAAAAGAGCAAGAGGGATTGAATATGGCCTCTTGATCAGCTACAAGGGCTCCCCTTTCACACTGCAGAGACCCTCCTACCTGGCAGAGCAGGGATTTGATCCACAGGCAGTCACACCCAAAGTGAGCACCCTAACTCCCATACCACAGAGGGCTTTGGAAGTGTATTGTGCCCCTGTTAATGTATAGTTAAAGTGGAACACTTGAAGGTACTAGATCATACTGCCATTCATTTCTCAACAAGCAGAAAGGGGATTTGAAAGAGCACCTCCTTGCCTCTGGGGCAGGTTCCCAACACCCTGCAGGACTACAGAGGGAGTCACAACAGTTAAGTAGCTCAATTCTCATTTCATATTTACTGAATGTGGCCAGCTGTGAACGGAAGAGGTTAAAGGAGCTGCCACCTCTCACCACCTGCTAGGCCAGCATTTAGGCCATTCACTTGAGAAGTAAGAGATCAACTTTCAAATCCTTTCTCAGGGAGCATAAAGGGGATGTGAACATACACATTCACTGTTCAAAGGGAAAGCACCCAAACCCTTGGACTTTAGGGAGACTAACTGGGGGCTTGTGGCTCAGTGACTAATTATTTAATGGCCCATCCTCAAAAGGAAACACTGAGAGCCAGCACATTGGAATATCTCTCCGGCTCTTAGGACAGTCACTTGAGAGGTAAGAGATCAACAGACAAGAAGGGGATGTGAATCCCAACCTCCCACCTGCTGGATTCATATCCAACCAGTAAGCTACATAGAGCATATACTGAAAGTGGAGACATTTTAGCAGAAAAAAAGTAAGGGAGGCCCCAGGTCAGAATAGCACTTAGCCCATTCATTCACTTGTGAGATAAGAGGTGAAGGTTGAGACCCCTTCTCAACAAGTCGAAAGGGGGATTTGAACCCCACGCTAACATATGCTAAGCATACACCCAAAATGTTAGGCTCCACAGGGCTGCTTGCTACTCTTATGATCCCCCATGAATATGGAATGAATGTGAAACAACTGCAGCAGAGCAAACACCAGGACCACCCGAGAGAGACCACTTCTTAATCCAGCAGCTAGACGTTCACTTCAGAGGCAACTGCTCAAATCTCTTCTCAGGAAGCTGAGGAAGGAATTGAATTTACATCACCCGCACAGCTGGGTATGCGCTCAGATTACTGGATTACAAAAGAATCCAGCAATTAGATCTTGCCTAATTGCTACTTAACAATGACACTGCCTCAAAAAGCTACAAGGCACAACCCACCTTAATCTATCCCTTATGTCCCTGACTGGGACTCACACGTGAGAGAATGCAGAGCCCTATTCAAATATTTTCTCAGGAAGGGAGAAGGAGACTGAACCAGCCTCCGCCCCTCCCAGATACTGACCTTGGTATCCCCAGCCAGGAACCACTTAGGTGTCAAAATCATTGCTCGTGAGGTATCTTTGAATGCGCCACCAAACAACTGAGGCGAGAGGAGGAAGGACCTTTAGCCTGGTGGCTAGGGGTCCTCACCTGTGACTGCAGGGAAAGGGGTGCTCGGCTCCCATTTCAGCATGGGAAACCATTACCAAGGCGGAATATGCTAGAGCTCTGTAAACAGTGAAGAAAGTGAGTAAGAACGGTTATTCACCCCTTCACATAACACAAGAGTCAGGGTGACCCAAGGACATGAATAGGAAGATTTAAACCAAACCAAAGGTGGTATGTCTTCCTGCAAGGCACAGTCAGCGTATGGCTCTTCTTGCTAGTGAACATCGTGAAGGCCAACCTGTGAGTGGGTTCAATAAAAAAGTGAGCAATTGCCTGGAGGGTTGTTAACCAAGATGATCAGGGACATAGTCCCATGCTCCAGGCACCCCTAAACCTCAGATTGTTGGGAGTGGCCCTCACAGAACGGATCACTTGATAATTGCCATCTTCTGTCGATTGCCTTTGAAGCATCTGGCATCAGCCACTTTTGGAAGATGGGCAACTGAGCTGGCAGGATCATTAGTCTCACCAAGTCTGGCCATTTGTACCATCTGAATTTCCCCCATGGTGTATGAGGTTCCCATTCTAGGCCAGTGGTGGGGCTTCTTTGGTGGGTTAGGGGAGCTGCTGGGTCAAATCCCCTCTTTGCTCCCTGAAAAGGGTGTGGGAAAAGAGGACTGTGCTTCTGCTAATGTACGTACCTGGCTTATAGAGCTAGTTATGGTGATAGAGGCTGGGGAGGGGACCCTTTGAGTGTGCCTGTTGAAGCTGATACACTTTAATTAAATACTATTTGTGCAGCAGTAACTCTGTACTTTGTAGTCCAGAGGTTAGACTAATTTAGATGTATGAGAGTCTTTCTACAGTGTTTGGGAGGGGCAGAAATTGAATGGTAATGAGAAAGCATGCACTTTATAGCTTTTAGTAATGGTTTTCTTGCTAAGTAGTAGAATATATACATAGTGGTGTAAAAGCTTATTAAGAGTATCACTGGCCTCTTCAATTTATACCATGTCTAACAATAATAATAATGAACTAAACACATCTCTGGAAAGTTTCTAACATAAAAATAAGATTATCAGTGTGGAGTTTTGATCATACTGTTACTTCTTATTTTTGTATCACTGGATTTTGGTGTATTGGCAACGTTCGTATAATCATGCATGTAGATATGTCTGTTGACATGTAACTGAAGCAAATCTTCAGTTGAAGGTCACATTGTTTATATATTTAGAAAATTCTACTTTTTTAATAACGTCAATAAAAGGAGTTTTTTTGCAGCTAAGATGACATTTTTCTCACAGTGGCTAGCATAAGATGCAAAACTAAACTTTTTTATTTTTTCCCTAGAAAATTGCCTTTATGGTAGCATTAGGCCTGGTTACAACAGAACACTTGGAAGGTAAGTATTCATATATTGTTTTATAGTTACACTTTAATCTGTAATCTCTCCTGTTCTCCATACTACGCTGCAGACCATAAGAATCAATAAGGAATCTTCTACAGAAAGCTGAAGAGTTTGGTAAAATTTTACCAATACTCAGCTGTGCTTCTCATCCTAAGAAGAATGAGTCAGAACCTCTGGCTGTTGCTTAGCTCCTTGCATGCATCCTGGGGGAGCAGAAATTGGCTCCTCAGCTGGGATACTGGGTATAGTAGGGTCGGAGGGTGTCTGGCTAGAATGTCCCTTTCTGAAGCAGTCCCATCTGGTAGATAGCCCCTTGAGAACAGTTATGAGCATCCTAGGATAGAAAAACTAAATTCCATCAAAGCTGTGACCAGCTAAGATCTGGATGGTGAATCACAGCACAAATTGATTCTCCTCCTTACCCCTGCCCCCACTGTAGGCACATTTCCTCCCTGAAGTTAGGGCAGTGGAGTGGGTTTTCACATGGCCTAGGAGTTAGGGCATTCACCTTGGTACCCCAGGGTTGTAGATTCAAGCCCTGCCCACCTGGAAAGATGGCATAAGTAGATAATTGGGACCAACATCGTCTTTCAGTGTTTGTTTGATCCTTATGTGTTCTGCCACTTTGGTAGTTCCATGGATCAACGTACAGGGCATTTGGATGAAATTTAAGATTTTGTTTTGTTGTGGTTGGGAAAAAATCTTTACTCAGGTTGATTTTCCATATGCTAACTATTAAAATATTATTAAAAATGTGAGCTAATTTGCAGTGTTGGATTCTACAGCGAAAAGCTGCCATCATATTTTCTGGGTTCTTGTGTACAATATAAAACAAACACCTGAATTCTGTGCAGCAGCCAGATACCCAGATACTGTTGACCTTTCTCTTGCAATTTTCAAAAATAAACTGCAAGAATTAATAGATTTGCACCTTTCTCTTGGCACTTCTTTGTGAAAGTGCACATTGAGGGGAAAGTGGCCTGATTTGCACATTTCAGGTGTGAAACAGTTGTTTTGTTGTTGTTGTTGTTGTTGTTGTTTGTTTTGCCAGCAAGGGGAAGACATCCAAACATTAGTTACAAATTTCAGTTAGTGGGTATGAATTGATGTAGTTCCATTATAGTCACTGGAGCTTATGCCAACTGAGAGTCTGGCTTTGATTTTGGACAACTGAATCATAAATTACTAACTAATTTACTAAGCTCCTATCCTATAGCTTCCATTCAAGAAGATATGTAAGCATATGTCTAACTTTCAGCATACAACTAAACTTAAGTCTTGCCTACAGATTCACATTATGTGCCATCTGGGAGGAGAGAAAGAGGGTGTAATTTCTAAAACACACCCTAATGTGTTAACTGGTCCATGTAGCCCTGCTGGTGCGTACTAGAGGTTTTCCACAGGGCTTTATTATAGTACTGTTTAAAACAGCACTACAAAGCATACTAGGGAATTTAATGCACACCAACAGGGTTTGCACAAGCCAATTAATGCACATGTTAGTGCATTAATCACATGCTTGTAGAGAGCATCACCCCACTGCGGGAGCAAGCTCTTAGAGCATCTCTACACTAGGAAATTATTTTGAAATAACTTATTTTGAAATAATAACTCCCAAAATAACTATTTCGAATTAGCGTGTCCATGCTACAGGGAAGCCTCAAAATTAGTCCGAGGCAGGCTCCCTTAATGTGGGCGTGCTAGCTCGACTTAGAGCCTCGGGAAGCACTGGGGAGTAATTACTTTGAGTGACTCTGGGGAGTAGTTATTTGGAAATAGCAGCAATGGAGAATCCAGACTACCGCTGTTTTGAAAGAACTATTTTGAAATAAGCATTATTCCTCATGGAAAGCAGAAGTTATTATTTCGAAATAACCAGTACTGTTAGTGTGGACACTCCTCTTGTTATTTCGAAGAAACGGGAATTTTGTAGTTCGATTCCTCTCTCTCAAAAGGTATGTCTACACAGCAACATTATTTCAAAATAACTAGCGTTATTTCAAAATAATTTAGTCTAAATCTACACAGCAGACCGTTATTTCGAAATAATGTTGAAATACTGTCAAGATGGAGGACTTCTTAATCTGACTCCTGTAACCTTCATTGTATGAGCAGTAAGAGAAGTTGGAGGAAGAGTGCTCTATTTCGAAATAAGTGCTGTGTAGACGCTCCCAATTTTGAAATAAACTATTTCAAAATAAGCTATGCAATTGAAATAGCCCAGTTTGCATAGCTTATTTTGAGTTAAGCCCTGCTGTGTATCTTCAGGGAGGTATGCAGTATGTTTTCTCATTTTTCCAGAGTGACTTTTCTCTTTATATTTACATTTTAGAAAATTATCTAGTGTCCTGAACATTTGAAAGCAGTTTAAAGAAAGTTTAAGACATCAGCTTTCCTAATCCTTAATGGAATAGATTTTAATGGAAATTGAGAGTATTTTTTGCAAATCTTTTATAATTCAAAAAGTACAAGTGATTATTGCAAGTCTTAGTTAGAGATTATTCATGTTCTCTTTTATATTTGAGGAAAATAGGGAAGAATCTGAAAATATGATAAAGTGCAAATTACATTTATGATATGAATAGCATAATTTTGAATAATTCTGTTGCCCTTTGCTTTCATTTAAATTAGTAGATAGTGCATGCTAATTCAATATCACTATGTTGAAAATCCCAGGTAGCACTCATTTTTCTCTTTTATACTGTAAATGCAAAGACTTTCTTTTTTGAATCTCCATACCGTTCTAATCCTGCAAAATCAGTCCCTTCAGACAAATTTACTTAATATTCCTGCTACTTCTAAATAAATGGCTCCATATAAAACCATTTACTATGCAGAGGTATTTGTTCACAACTAGGGGTGATTACAACTGCCAAAGAAAAGTACTTCACAGATTTCACACTCCTGAGATTTTATTATTTCAGTCCTCTGTCATGTTTACTGTTATCAGGCATTGCTGTTTGTCAGGCATCATTGGCCATTAAAAACATAAAGCATATTAGACTCAGTCATTAAAAACTTTTTTAATATCTTTTTTCCTTTTTTATTGATTTATTTTGTGGTCGAGAGCCCTAGACAGCTTATGGGCTATAAGCCTGTGACCCACTTCTGCAAGAACATGTGTGTGAGCCTAGCAACCCTTCCAGCTAACTTCCAAAAAAGTTTATTTCCTTTCATTGGGAATAGCACACTGCTCTGCAAAGAGTCAACCTGAGTCACATGTGCCCTCTTTTGAGGGTTTAAATAATAAATGGAACACACAAACCTTGTGCTGGATTTTTTTAAGAGGTACATGCCATTCAGTATCATTGTCAGTATGAGATACATAGACCAATTTACAAGACATGTTCATTGGTGATGATGATAGTGCAATGATGCTTTCCTGGGGAACAAAACTTATGTCCAATGAATATGTTGCAGATGTATGACATCCACCTAAAGCAGGGGTGGGCAAAAGGGCTCCGCGGGCCAGATCCGGCCCACCAAGTGAGTTGATCCTGGCCACGGAGGCCCTGCAGCTCCTCCCGTCCCCAGGCTAATCAGGGCATGGGGACGGGAAGAAGCGTGTGAACTCTCCTTCTGCCCTGCCCCCACCCTGCAAGGAGTGCACAACACTTAGAAGCGCCGCACGCTTCTGGCAGGCTAGGAGGAGACTTTGCGCGCTTCCCCACCCTCAATCCCTGATTGGCCTGGGTGTGAGGAGAGCGCAGAGTTTCCTCCTGCTCTGCGGGAGGTGCGGCGCTTCTAAGCACCACATGTTCCTTGCAGGATGGGGGCAGGTGGAAGGAGACTTCACACACTTCCCCCAGGCCAATCAGGGCTTGGGAGCAGGGGGAGCACATGAAGTCTCCTCCCACCCTGCAAGGGGCTCAGCGCTTAAAGCACTGCTCAGCTGGCGGTTGACTCTAAGCATGGCACTCCCTTGCAGGGCAGGGGCAGGGAGCTAGAGACTTCACATGCTCCCCTTCCCCAGGCACTGATTGAGCTGGGGGCAGCAAGGGGGAGTACGCGAAGTCTCCTCCCACCGCCAAGGGCATGGGTACCTAGAGGGAACCGCCAGCTGTTCTGAACGGCTGACGGTTCTCTCTGGGGGGCAAGGACTTTGTGTGCTTCCCCACCCCCAGACCAATCAGGGGCTGTGGGTGGGGAAGCATGGAAGTGTCCTGGCCCCGCCCCTTCCACGTGAGGCCTTCTGGGGTGGCCCAGGGTCACTTCAAAAATTTCTGAAGTGGCCTTTGGTCAACAATTATTGCCCACCCTCACCTAAAATATTTCTTTTTAGCTTTTTCTTTTTTTAAAAAAGTACACACACATACTCACTTGTGGTGAGAACCAAACATTTCACTAGAGGGGGTCACCAGAGAGCATCCTAGATCCAGCATCAATGAGAAAAAGTTGTTGCCATCTGGTGACTGGGCATGCCCTGTGAGAGACTTGAGCTTGGCTTTCTCAGTTCAGTCCCTCGTGAATGAGTGTGTACATCACAAAAACCTTCCAGCATACTTGTTGGACACCTCAGCTAAAGCCAGAGTGGATGGGCATTTGGGATGAACTAATTTCTTTCTACTAGAAGTAGCCCCTTATGGTCGGGATATCATGGAATTGAAGAGTTTGCATAGCTGCTGCCTATGAACGTATAGACTTCAGTCTCACAAATTTTTCACCAGCACTATGAGAAAAGATAGTGTATGTAAACCTCAGTTTTCTAGAAGTGACTAGTGATTTTCAGTACCCAAGCTGACATCTTTCAAAAAATGCTGAGCTCTGAGAAAGGCACATGCAAGATTACTAGTCAGTTTGAAAAATGTGTCATAAAATACATGGAGATAATAAACACCTTCCTCTATTTTCACAAGCAGTTTGCAAAGAATAAAGTGAATACACTTGGTGAAATCCTGGCCCAATTAAAGTCAAGGAGACCAGGATTTTACCCTGTCTACATCTTTGTGTATTCACAGAGGTATGCCATGCTACTTTTTACTGCCAATGTTAGGCTTCATCTAGACTGACAGAGGTATCCTGGAAAAGCAATGCCGCGTTCAAGGAACACGTCTACTTTTCCAAAAAAAATGTTGGAAAAGCAGACACGCTCTTTCACCATCCCTGTAAACCTCATTCTATGAGGAATAAGGGATGTGTCAAAAGAGCAGGTTTTTCTGAAATTTGGCACCGTGTAGACTTGCCAAATTTCGGAAAAGCCTCTTTCGACAGAAAAGCAGAAAAATATATGCAAATTTGTGTATCTTTTTCTGACTTACCTTTGTAGTCTAAACGTAGCCTTATTTCCTTTTGGTGTAGGAAAACTCTTCTCTTCCTGTTTCCCCATTTGTAAAGAGGACTGTGACTCAGTGCCTCTGGAATTTCAATTATGATGACCTTAGAAGGCCTTACCTCTGCCACTGCCAGTAGCAAAGATACTACAGTCTATGAACAAGATCATGGTTTTGTCTGCACTTCTAAAATTAAAGTCTTCTAAAATTAAAGTGTAGCTGTGGCAGCACTTTAAAGTTAGTGTGGTCACTGCAGGAGTGCTGGGAGAGAGTTCTCTGTATAAACTATCTCCACAAGAGGAGTAGCTACCAATAGTGGGAGCATGTCTCTCAGTGCTGGGATCCCATTTTCAAAGGCGCTTTACAGTGCTGTAACTTGTTATGCTCAGAGGGATTCACACTCCTGAGCCAGAAAGTTGCAGAGCAGCAAAGTGCCAGTGTAGATTTAACTTGTAATATTGTTGTATGCTATGGTCAGACAAATTGTCAGTCCACAGTTAAGATTAAAATTAGCCTCTTATTATGACCCTGATGTTCATCACCATCCTAATCCGAGGGAAACAAAAGCAATGCATAGTAAGATCTCAAAATAGTCCTGTGATTTTTACTTGATACAACTTGCAAGAGATATATGTTTGATATGCTTTTTGTAATAACGGATACTGTTAGTCTTTTGAAAGCCATGTGATGGTACATTCTAAATATATTTCTGATATAACAATAACATTTGTTAGTGCAGAGCAAGCCTATTTTGGAGGAAGACAAAATAAAAACTTCCGGGTTTTGAATTTTATAAGAAAAGGCTTAGTAATATCAGATCTTGAACTGCAGGTAATATCAGTGTTGCTGCAACCCAATTATACAGTAGAAACTGAACACAATGCCCAAAGCGCTGGGGCAAGAACATCTTGCTTAACAACTTAGATCTACATTTTCCCCTGATGGATGAAAAAACACACAATGCATGTTTCTTACCATTGTTACAGAAATCCAGAGCAAGCGTCAGGAAAGAAAGAGAAGAAGCACAGCAAACCCAGCCTATAGCGGACTCTTGGAAACTGAGGTACTTTATCATTCATTTTTTACCACAGTTCTGCTCTATGCCAATAACGGATTAAGTGCTTCTTATTGCAGTGCATAGCAATGAGGAACCCGATTTACCTAAAAGAGAGATGATGGGGGAGGGGTTAGGAAACAAACATGTTTTATCTCAGTTTCTAGGAAATAGCTTTTCACATCAGAGTATCATTTGGCTCCAACTGGAGCCCTTGTTGGTGGTCTCAACAGAGGTCAAAAGGGACTTGAACTACAGTGATTTATCAGGGTTATGTGTGGGCTCAAATTTAGCCCCCATCCCCCAGTCTGGGAGCTTTTCATGGGCCTGCAATAATTAATATGGTTGTCTGTTTCCTGAGGATAGCAAAGATGAGCACTTGTACATTTATCCCTAAAAATGGCTCCTGGAACTTAATAAAAAGTCAGTGCAGTATCTAAAATTGACCCCCCCAAAAAAGGCCAAAAAAGGATAAATAAACATGGGACCTAATTACTCTCTTTTCCATAGAGAAGGGTCTTTCCAGGTCAGGACTGAAGAACAGTGGCAAAGTCAGCATGTTGAAACTTGCACAGCTGCTGCATGTATAATACTTGTCAGTGAAAAAAGCAGAGAAGATTTATTTTCTAGAGAACTGAAACTTTGACATTTAACTTTGTCTCTCTTTTATTCCAGTATGACTGTATTCAGACCAATGAGCTTTCACAGCCTTGTATTCAGAGCTTAGGTTATTGAGGGGGGAGAAAGTACATACTAACTTTCCCATTTTATTTTGATAATGGAAAATGTTTTGAAAAAGTTAAAAACGTTTTTCATTTGTTGTGTAGTTTTACTTTTCTATCATGAAAATTAATACTTTATATATTTTAATATTCTAATGTAATAAAAATTAACAAAATGAATCAACATTATTAACATGAAACATTTAACCACATTAAAATGAAACATTTTGACAGGAGGCTATTGGACATGATCTAAACAAAATATTATATGGTTTTCAATTAAAATTTTTCAGAATCTTTGTTCCATAGGGAAATTTTGAAATGTTACTGTTCAGTTCTAATTCAGAATGGAAAAAAAAATGAAATCTCACATAAAATAGCAATTTTGGTATTTGGCAAGCTTTACATACAAGCAACATTTATTAATTTTTCCTGTATTTTATAAATCAAAGGAAAATTATTTTGCTTAACAAGTTATCAACAATGCAGACTCTTAGCTAAATCAGCTTTTCGAGAATTCCGGTTATTTTGGCCAATATGGTAGAGGAGAGGTAATTGATGTTGAGAGAAGGGAACTTGTGGGCAGAATATAAATGGGTTGTTGAGTTTCTTGACTGCTTATTTGTGAGAAAGATTGGTCTTGTGGCTTATGGCAGGGGAGTGGGTTTCAGGAGACCTGAGTTCTATTCCCAATATTGCCCACAGACGTGCTTTGTAACTTTTGGCAAATCGCTTAATCTCTTTCTGCCTAAGTTATCCCTATTTTACAGATGGGAAATATTAATGCTTCCTTTTCCCCTCCCCCCTATATCTTATTCATTCCACTTGTGAGCTCTTCAAGGTAGGGACTTTCTCTTTTTGATTATCTATATATTAGTGCCCAGCACACTGGAGACCTCAATCTTATTTGTATTTTATTTGTGTTATCTTACATGAGGTCCATTTGGCTTGAAGTTTACTGCTCCTCAATTGTTTAAAATGTATATTGCATGGTTTTTAACCCTAATCTGAGGAGTATTTTTGAATAACTAAATTAACATGTACAGAGTTGAAGAGAGAAGGTAAACACATTTATCATACCCTAGTCCTTGGTTCTCAATAGACTTATTCTCAAAAACGTATCATGAAGTAAAGAAGAGCACATAGAAGCTGTGTCTAGTCAGCGGGACTATTTCGGGATACCAAAAGTATCTTGAAATAGCAATTCCACGTCTTTAAACGTGCCCGTTATTTCAAAATATATTTAGAAATAACGGACGCGCTTCCCTGTAACCCTCGTTCCATGAGGGTTAAGGAACTTTTCCGAATAGTGCTTTATTTCAAAATTTGGCGCTGAGTAGACAGCGCCAAATTTTGAAATAAGCTATTTTGAGGTAAGGGTGCTGTGTAGATGCACCCAGAGAGAATATTAAAATGAGAGACTCTTATGGCTGACCAGCTCTGTCCTCATTAAGAGTTGTCATTAAAGGCTGACCATAGGGAATGTCATTCAAATAAAATGGAAACATACAGGTTTCTTCCAATCAATTAGCTTCTCAGATTGATTTACTAATCAGTCAGTAGAGGTATTTTGTGGCATTTTTCAGGCATTTTAGCTCAGTTTAATTTACAACTGATCTAGTGGATGATCTTTAATTCATGATTGTTTAAATTGAAATTGCATATAAATTACGCTACTTATTTGCCCTCCTCCCCAATGGCAGGAACCAAGAAAATGTGCTTCACTGTGCTGTTAATCTCCTTGATTGTGAATGCGCAGTTGCTGTTTTAAATTGGACTTCTGTTTCTGCAGCTAAATCTCTTCCCAGAAGCATGTTTGTAGGGTTTATGCTGTTAAGAAATTATTCCATTCTTCTACCCTGGGCAGTATATTTTTTTTAAACAGAAGGAGGGCTATGTTTCAGGCTGAATGTTTTCTGAAGGAACAGATGTCAGCTGAAAATTCATTAGCCATCCAGTCATTCATGTATTTTGAAGAGCATGACATTATAGAGCAGTTTACTAACCACAGAATAAATCATTTATTAGAAAGAAAACTGTGGTTTGTTCTGAAAGTAAACATATATTGGAGGAATACAGCACTCTGCAATCTCACAGCACAGGAACTAGATGGCTCAGGGAAGCCATTAGGGTGAAAGGAGACCTTTATTGTCTAGAATACAAACCTAGGTTTCTAGTGACCAAAAGCTGTTACCATCTGGGATGTTATTTGGTTTTCTCAGTCAAGTTCCTAGTGAACAGGTCTCCATAAGTTTGAAATTCTTTCACAGTGGAATGACCCCTGACATGTAAAGGGAGTGCACATTAATGTTGGGAGGGAGAAATATTTTCCGAAGGCCTTTGTGTGCAGCTTGTGATCAAAATGTACTTGCATCAAATGCAGATAATTGTTACACAATGTGGTGATTTCTAGCCCCCTTCTGTAGAAAGTTCATCACCAACTTTGTTCACACTAAGAAAAGTGTTGTATCACAGTAACAATTGAGTATATATTTGTTTATGATAAATGTTGTTTGGGTGCCAGATTCTTTAGAACTGTTTACAGACTCCAGAAACCATGCCTGAGGCCCAGTCAGTTTGCATTTACCTCTTGTTATAAAATCTAATGAAGTTGGTCTATAAAAGAAACCTTCCTAGAAGATAAATAATGCAGCAGTATATGGTTTAGTTGACTATCCGAGGAGCCTTAACCAGCCTACGTTCTGAGTCACAGAATTAGCTTTTTGAGTACTGATTATGCATGAAGGAAATTCCTTCGAGACTCAGGGTAGAAAAGCATAAGAGAGTTAGAGCTCTTGAGATTACAGTATGGTTTCTTTTCTCTCCCTTCACAGCGGAAACGCCTTGCATCAAATTATTTGAATAACCCCTTGTTCCTTTCAGCGAGAGGTAAGCATTTGAAATGAGTACATTGCTATTATGATGTGGTGTTAAATATTTATTAGCTGTATTTGTTATTAATTACTTCTAGAGCACCACAGGGTGCAAATCTATACAAGACCCCTGCCCCTTGGATCGTGCAATGAAAATAGATGATTACACTGCAAAACAAAAAGATAAAGCTAAGGGGTTATATGGCTAGAGACCCTGATCTCCAAAGCCCTGGGAAATCAGTGGAAGGATCAGGTCACCAGTGTTGTAGTCATTCCTAAATAGGAGGGTATATGGAAAAGTAGATATTAAAGAGGCAGTATTGCCAATCCCAAATGTTCAAAAACCATGAGATTAGATTTTTAAAAATAAATAAGAGTGTCTTTTCATTTATCTTGTGGTTTTCAGCTTTTCTGTAACTACAAGAGCTAGAAACTTAATTTTCAAAGAAAAAGCGAGAATCTCACGTACTTAATGAGTCCAGGAGCCAGGCTTTAAGGAAAACACCAACTTTTTGTAAGATTTCATGATAAAAACAATTGGCAACACTGAGGAGCAGTTTGGAGAAGAAGAGTAATGGCCCTTGGGAAGAAGGCATAAGAAGCAGCATGAGAAAAGGCACAGAACAGAGAGTGGCAAAAGGGAAGAAAGAGAAAAATTGAGGAGAGGGGATTAAGCAGAGCATGGAAGGGAATACAAATTGCATTGTAAGAGGAAGAGCACTATGTAGAACTGAAAGATGAGAGGCTTGAATACATTGCAGACGAGGAGAGGAAGACTGTAATAGATGTAAATATGTTTTTCCTTGATGCAGTTATTACAACACAGATTCTAGTATAAATAAACCCTATGTTCTTTAGATGTAGGACTGGACAGGGGCTTTTATCCTTTTTCTACAATAAAATTTTATTTTTATGTATGAAAAAGTGCTATTAAAGGTGCCATTTTAATACAGATGCAAAATTGTAACCTTCTTTGTTTTTTTCTTCCAATCCTGTTGATATCACATTTTCTTCAGTCTTCTTATACAGCTTAAAATTGTTGCGTATGCTTCCCAGTATACAATTGCCAAGAGAGAACAACATTAGCTAGGTTACTCTCAGACCCGCAGTAAATGTCCTTTTTTCCTCTGTGTCCATGTTTTTAGACAGGTGACAAAGCTTCAGTGCTATGATTGTTACAGTGCTGCTTAAGATATGACACTGTTTTACATTAATTTTTAGTTATTTTAATAAGCCCTATAACTATTCTTCCTAATATCTAAAATCCTTGTTGCTGTGCTGAACAACCTTTTCATTGTCTGTCCTCATTACGTAGCTCACAGGCTTAGTTGTTGTTACATATTTGTACTGTGGTAACACCTAGGAGTCCCAGTGAGGGACACCATTGTTCTAGGGACTATACAAACACAGAACAGCAAGACAGTCTGGGCATGCCTACACTAGGAAATTATTTCAAAATAAATAAATTAATAACTCCTGAAATAACTATTTAAAATAAGCTTATTCCCCAAGGAAAGCAGGAGTACAGATTTTGAAATAACAGGCTTGGTAGTGTGGCTGCTCCACTTACTATTCTGAAATAAGGGGGGTTATTTCAAAATAACTCCCTAGTGTAGACAATGTCTCTCTGTCCCAAAGAGCTTACTGGCTGAAATTAACTAAAGTGAGAATTATCTGGAAAAGGAGGACTGAATAAGGAGCAAGGTGGTGAGCTATGCAATGAAGACAATTAGATTACTTAGGCTATGTCTATACTGCGGAGCTATTTCGAGATACCAAAAGTATCCCAAAATAGCTATTCTGCATCTATTGAAGCAGCCCGTTATTTCAAAATAGATTTCAAAATAACAGGTGACTTATTCCGACATTCCTGTAACCCTTGTTCCACAAGGTTTAAGGGACATTTCAGAATAGCGTTTTATTTGAGATAAGCTTTTTCCAAATTAACTACACAGCACTAAATTTCAAAATAAAGCGCTATTCTGAAATGTCCCTTAACCCTCGTGGAATGAGGGTTACAGGGATGTCAGAATAAGCCGCCTGTTATTTCGAAATCTATTGTCTTCGTTGCATAGCTCACCCCTGGCTTATTACTCAGTCCTCCTTTTCGAAATAATTCTCACTTTAGATAATTTCAGTCGGTAAAAGAGAAAAAAGTGGACACTTAGAGTAGGCTAACTATGTTGACAAAGTGAGCCAAAAAGAATTTGTTTACTTTTGAAAAGTATTGTATATTTATTTAAAAAACCCACAATGAAACAGCTGTCCTTTACAAAAAAATGTAGGAGATAATAGCACTTGTGATATTCTTAGTGAAATGTCAGTTATTCAGATTTTGTTTATTGGGGAAAATCTCTTCATTTCCATGCCACTATTTATTGGAATGATTTTTATGTCTCCCATTCATCTAAATAATCATCATTCCATTGTGCTGTGTGTGCGTGTGTGTGTACATGCACCACAGATGGTGCTTTGGGCATATAGATCAAATTCTGGTGGTATGTAGACACACACCATCTAATGTGTGATCAGAAAATGAGCACAAAAAAAGAAGCTTCCACCTAACTTTCCTTCCCTAGTCCAAAGAGTGGCCACTCTGTCAGCTGACTGACAGGAGCTGAGGAGAGACATTCCAGGGGTTTCTAGTGGGGCTTTCTGCCAAAGTGTTTTTTGACTCACAGTGGAAATTATAGCTTCCCTGTTGTGCAGAGTATTCATAGAGCAGATAGACATTGTCCAAATTTTTCTTTGGTTGAAAAACCCCCCCAAGGAATGTATTTTTCACAAAGAGTTTCTTAAAAAAATGCAATGTATTTTTTCAATCACCTCTAACTAGTCCTCCTTCCATCAGGCTTGGGCTACAACCATTAAAGAGTCATTTCAGCAATAGGCCAGAACATGACACAGATTTTGGATGTGAGTAATTCTGATGTCAAAGAATTGATGGTAATAGAATGTCATATCCTGCAAGGTGTTCAGCACTCTGTCCACGAGTCAGAAAAGCACTTAAACACATGCTTAACTGTAAGTCAGTGGCACTATTCCTGTACTTAAAATGTAAGCATCCACTTAAGAGCTCTTGGCTGGTTAGGAGCAAGAATGTTCAGCCTTGGAAAAGTCAAACCCTTAAGATTTTTTTCTTATCTAGTTAAGCACGGGCAGTTTCTAGCCATTGCATGTTTAGGATAGACATCAACCTTGTAGTACTGTGCAAGTTTTTAACATCTTCAGTATTTTTAGAGTTTCAGCTGCATAATTCCTGAAACCTAAACACCATGCAGTTCTGAGTACTAAAATGTTCATTGTTGCCATTTCAAGTGTCACTCTCTCATGTCCACGTTAAAATAACTGGCTATAACTCCCCCTGCCAATTCATCACTTGTGTCATGGCTTGACTAAAATTCGTTGCATGATGTGTTGTCCACTAACTTGTTCTCTGCCCTTCTTTCATGTGCTAGCAAATGAGGATCCATGTTGGAAGGTATGTTTAGCAAAATTTGTATATTACCACTGACTGTCTGCTAATTATTGTAGTCTTTGATGGAATACAAAATTGTAATATTTTCTTTCCCTTTTCTACCATCATTTCTGGAATCTCTCCAGTTTACCTAAATCTTTGAGTCATTAAAGCAGAGTTTCAGAACAAATTGAACTTGGTGCTTTCATGTTTATAGGTTTAAATTTAATACTTTGTAGAATCTGTTCATTGAGAAAATGTTAGTTTAGCTTTATGGTTTCAATAAACATCTAAAAATATTTACTGTTCTACTTGAATAGATCTCTTTCTGGTAAGGTACTATATTTAAATGGCACTTTCTAATATTGACATTTTTGGAAAGGTATTTTGGACAAAAATAATTTTGCATTCAGGATCTGATATTAGATAAAGCTGACCTGAAACTTTGTAAAAATGATATTCTGAAAAAGATGAAAACATGATTATAAAATACATTTATTTAAATAAATCACTTTTTTCATCCTGAGAATCTAGTAAGAAAATTGAGGTTTTTATGTAATGAGTCACAAACCATGAGAGCTCAAAAATCAGTCTCTCTTTTATTAAAATGTACTTAATTATACGAAGAGTAATTAACATTGCCACCAGATTAGCATAGCAATTTACTGTGTGACATTGTAACTTAGTTAATGAGACTTAGCAATATATAAAATGAACTACAGATAAAGTACTAATCAGTCTTGTTTGAGAAAGGTTGTCATAGTGTATCTGCATGGTTTAAATCAGAAAATAATAATTAACGAAATAGAGACGAGGGGAATGGGGGCCCTCTACAGGAAATTTCTGATACTGGGCAGGTGGGAGAAAGTTGTATTCAAGTTTGTTTCCCTAGCTGCTCTTCAAAGCAATGTGCATAAGACTTGAAACTGTGCTTTTTTCCCCTGCCAGAAACTTTTGCTTGCTTGCTTTTACTTTGGACTTGACGTACAAGCGATCTACATATTGACGTTGGCCCTCTCAAAGTAGAACTGCACCTGGTGATATATATGTGTTGAAAGTGACAATGACACATTCTCAGAAATAGAGCGGCATAATTATAACATTGCAGTCTGGAAACATTAGTTGACTCATCTGTGTGTGACTGCTTTCTGTGTGATTGTTTGATTATGTCATTTTTTTTCTGTTTGTTTCAATTCATTGAATTTTGCCTTTTTTGCTGTTCACGAGGACAAAATTGTTGGCTTTCCTTCGATAGCAGCTGGGAAGTTTTTGAAAAAAGATAGTTTGGTTGGTCTCTCCGGTGAAGTAGTGGCTCCAAGTGCTGCTCATGGAAAGCTGCACTGAGAGTTGATTTGACCCAACCTACCCTTTTCTTCTCTTTTAGGATGAAATTCACCACGATGAACACTGTACAGCATGCAAGCGTGGCATTAACTTGCAACCATGTGGTACATGTCCAAGAGCATATCATCTCAACTGCTTGGACCCTCCTCTCAAAACTGTCCCCAAAGGGGTTTGGGCCTGCCCAAAGTGCCAACAAAAGGTAAGTGAGTTGAGGTCTGTGTATTATAGTCATTCCAAAAAAAGAAAAAGGAAAGAGTGAGTTTGCACATCAGAATTCTAGAGGCTATTTTAGTCCACAATACTAGCTAAGGAGACAAGATTATCAAAAGTAATACAGTGGAACCTCAAAGAAACGAACACCAGCGTTGCGGCAGTCAACTGGGCAGAGTGTGAAACCAGAAGTAATCGATCATGCAGTAGCAGAGACTTAAAAAAAGGAAAAAAACACACCAAATACTGTAATGCAACTTAAAAGTAGAGCCACTCCCACCCATGGGGCAGCCACTTACAGCTAGGCTAAGAGGTGAGGTTGTTGGGGCTACCTGCCTAAGGCAGCTGGAGCTAGCAGAGCAGGAGCAGCACTGGTGTCTATGCTGTTTTCACCCCTTCTCCCGCTGGAAGGGAGAGATGCTGTGCCCCCCCCTTCCCTAGCTGGGAGGGGGACACACACACACACACACACACACACACACACACACACACACACACACACACACACACACACACACACACACACACACACACACACACACACACACACGGGGTGGAGAAGGTAAGAAGCTTGCAAACTCAGTGTGACCCAGGGGAAGAAGCTGCCTGCAAGGAAGCTGCCAACACTGAGGAGGGAGCTCAACTACTCCTAGAGCCTGGCGTGGTGTGTCAGCTGCTGGATCTGGAGCCTGAACTGTGATTTGTTCAGAGTTATGAACATTTCAGAGTTACCAATAACCTCTGTTCCCAAGGTGTCTGTAACTCTGGGATTCTACTGTACTGAAATTTCTTCAGTAATTTGCTGCTTTTGTTGACTGGTAGTTTCCCAGTACTGGTTTCATACCTTACATTTGTCCCCTCTTGATTTCATGGTATTGCATCCCTCAAGATTTATTCTGAAAGATTAAAAGTGGCTGTTCATATCCTTTACGTTTTTCTTCTCTACAATAAAAACCACCTGTGTGTACAATTTCAAAGCAAGTAATATAGGTCTTGCAGATGGAGAAGACAGTGTCATGCACAGACAATGCACCAGAGGATCTGAAAGTTGTAAGGAGAGTACATCATCTTCTTTCTGAGATTTATTATATGCAGCTATTGATAACCATGTTAAAAATGCTATTCTGACAGCATCAGATTTGTAAGAGCTGTAATACAATTTTGGTGAATTTCAGAATGAGAGGGCTTGATTTTTGTTCCTTAGAATTCTCTGCTTTCACCCATAGGAAAAATTACTATTTAGTTTATTTGAAAATGTCAAAGAGAATTGCTGGCCTATATTTATATTCTGTAGAACCAGCCTATCTTCTCTTTCTCCTACCCAATACAACTGGCAATTTTAGCTCAGAGGAATGGTATATCAAGTCCAGTATTCTATCTCCAGTGATGTCCTGTGTGTAATACAGAGGCAAAACTCCTGTAACTGTCCTGGTAAGCCTGTACAAAAGAGGCTGGAGAAAAATTCCTTTTGGCCCCTTGTGGTGATGATCAAGTATGAAATTTGAAAACCCCATCTTAGCAATTATGTAGTGACTGTTTATAGTGAAGTAAAATTAAAATTCCAGAATTTGTTCACTATTTCAGCTTACAATCTACAATTCCAATTATACCCATTTTAAATAGTAAAGTTATTTTTGTGGGGCTGAGTGGGAAGATGTTTATTATGTGTGTGCGTGTGTCTTTGTGGATTACTTATTTTTGTTGTTCCCTGGATTTACAGGTATTAAAGAAAGATGAAAACGTGCCATGGACTGGAACTCTGGCTATTGTTCATTCCTATGTTACTCATAAAACAGGTACAGAATGGCATGATTCCTGATAAGAAGCTTTCTGGTCCTTGGTTTCACCTTTAAAATGGAAGTAACTGTCTAACTCAGAATACTGTTATGGGTTTAAAGTCATGTTAGTAAGATGCAAGGGGGAGCCAATGCTCCATAAGAGCAGAGGTGGTGCCTGTTAAGTCAGTATTACTAAATGTTTTTTCAATTTCAGCCCATTTTTCTTTCACACAATTTTTTATAACATTTACCATTTAGCTGAAGTTTTCCATACTTAGGGTGCGTCTACACTGCACCATTATTTCGAGATAACTAGTGTTATTTTAAAATAACAGTGCCAGTGTCTACACAGCCATTCTATTTTTTCCAAATAATTTTTAAATAACGGAGGGCTTATTCTGAAATCTGTAAACCTCATTCTACAAGGAATAACGTCTATTCTGAAATAGCTATTTCGAAATAAGGTGTGTGTAGACGCTCCACTGCTGGTATTTCGAAAGCGCCCATCACCAGGGCCGTTTTAAGTTATTCCTCCACAGTGCCTCGTGGGGCTCTAAATCGAGATAGCACATTTACATTAGGGAAGCCTGCCTCGGACTAATTTTGCAGCTTCCCTGCAGTGTAGACGTGCTATTTCTAAATAAGCTATTTCAGAATAACTATTCCAGAATAGCTTATTTCGAAATTAGTGTGCAGTGTAGACATACCAATAGTCATGGATTGAAGATTAATTGGTTTTTTAAGAGTTTGAAAGAAAAAAAAACTTTGGTGAGAGACAAAAATACACATTTTTCAAATTCTGAGGTTGAGTGAACAATTTTTTTTTTTTTGGTAGAGATGCTAAACAAAAAGAAAACAAAAATATTGTTTAGAATTTTAACAAAAATGAAACACTTCCGTTCAGGTAAAAACCTTTTGTTTGCCTATTCAAAAATGTCAAATTATATTGATTCAACATTTCATTTAGAAATTAGGCATTTCCATCCAGCACTCTGTCTTGAAACAGTTTTAGTTTTTTTTCAAAACAAAACCTTTAGCTATTTTCTGAATGTTTGTGTTCATTTTTTTTCATCCAAAACTGCTCACTGAATTTGACCCCAATTCACAAATAGTTTTTGGTGTCCCCACAAATGCACTTTTTGTGGCAAGTTTACTGTTCGCTAAGATTTTAAGGCAAGCTCTAATTCTAATTACACTTTGGACTACAAAGGCAGTGTAAAAATTGCTTATGATTGAAAACATGAAACTTGACATGAACACAGTCCTTGATAAGAACTAATGCCTTTGCTTTAAAAATGTGTTGGTTTTGATTTAATGGTCTGAAACTGTGTACCTAGCATTTGTGAGGGGAAATATCCTTAAATGAACTTGTGTAGCCCTGATCTGGTAATTTAATCTCCGCCTTCATTTCCCTAGCTAGAAAATAGGGATTCTATAGTCTCTCAAAAGTGTGTTCTGGAATAATGTCTGTCCTGAACTGGAACCATTTCAGAGGTGATAGAGAGTTGTCTTATGTGTAGCTGGAAACTACGTTTCCCTGGCTGTGCATTTTGAGATGGGATTGGGTAGACCTATGGACTTCTCCATCTAGAACACTTGTATTCTCATGAGTCAGCATACACCATTTTTTTCAGTCTGTGCCTTAACATTTACATTCCAAACCTTAATTGTTTTACAGTCAAAGAAGAAGAGAAGAGAAAATTGTTAAAGAAAGGCAGTGAGCTGAAGAGTGAACATAGACAGTTAGAAGAGAAAGAGAGACTGCTCAACAATGCAGTTAAGGTAAGACTCCAGACTATGGAGCATAATGTCTCCTACAGAGTTGGTTATAAAGATCTATGCTATCTATGCTTGAAAAACTGAAATTTGATTGCTGGGAAGGAGTTATGCTCACAATCTCTGCATGTTCAAGTGTGAATATGTTTCTTTACAAAGAAACATATATGGGTCTCTTGGGGGGAAGGGGAGGAGGTGAGCTAGATACACTGGCAGGTTGAGGAGCAGAAGTAGGCAGTGGCAGATCTGCTATTGGAGCGCTTCCCCACTCAAATGTCAAAACAGAATTAAACATATCCTCTACCCTATGCTATAACACAAGTCAGAGCTGTTTAACTACTGTATAGCAGTTCCTAGCTTCCACAAGAAAGGTCTGTGCATGACCAACCGCTCCAGTACCAAAAGGTTAGGTAGATATGATCATTGTCACCACTCTCAAAAGGTCTAGTATTATAGCAATTTTCAGCATCTCTTATAGGAACTAGAACCAAATGTTCCTAGAGGGGGTCACCCAAGCTATACCCTGATTCCAGATATGAGTGTACACTGCTCCTACCAGTCCCTGCCATTCTAGAGAGTGTGAGCCTAAGCTCAGAACCCAAATCCCTAGCTGCCATGGACAGCAGGACTTTCTTAAGGCAGGGCTATCTGACCATAAACACACCCCCTAAGCTATAGGACTATTAATAATCAGAATTGGTTTGTTTGCTTGTAATATGGTCCAAATACATATTTTAATCTTCTGTATCCTGGAAAATTAAAATGGCAGCTGCGACTGTTCAGTACTTGTTCTACCATTGCAGTTATCCAGGAGACGCATGGTAAATATTTTATCACATTTAAAACAGAGTGAAGGAAAAGGAATACCTTATTAAAAGGCATCACAGTGGGAAGTATTGTACATAACCATAACCTTTAATTGTACATAACCATCAGCACTAATGGAAGCTAACGTGCACAGAGAGAGAACTCGAGAGGGGGTGGTGGGTACAGGTCAGAACTATGAAGTGGAATTAGAGATTTCAGAATGAAAAAGAGAAAGTGTGTACAAGTACTATTGAAGTCAGTGGGAGTGGCACAGAAGCAGAATTAGGTGCTGGGAAGCATTCTCTCTTAGCCCTGGTGTACACTAGGGAGTTATTTTGAAATTACAAGAGGAGCGTCCACACTACCAAGCCCATTACTTTGAAATAAGGGGCTAGTTATTTCAAAATAATAACTCCTGCTTTCCATGAGGAATAATGCTTATTTCAAAATAGTTATTTTGAAACAGCGGTAGTGTGGATGCTCCTCTGCTGCTTTTTTGAAATAACTACTCCCCACAGTCATTCAAAGTAATTACTCCCCAGTACTTCCTTGGGCTCTAAGTTGAGGTGGCGCATCCACATTATGGCAACCTGCCTTGGACTAATTTCGAGGCTTCTCTGTAGTGTGGACATACTATTTTAAAAATAAGATATTTTGAAATAATTTCCTAGTGTAGACATGCCCCTAGATGGCAATTTTGACCAATGATAATGTTTTCCCAAAGATGTTTGGTTCCTGAGATTTATATTAACTAAAAAAATAAATTAGCAGTTGAATTAAGTGGAAAACTCCCAAACAAACCACATGTGATGATGATATTGTTATCAACTGCAGAGCCATGTATTTATCACTCAGTTTGGACTGCTTCACCAGCCTTCTAAGCCATCCCTCCTAGGGCTTATTTCAAAATCCCAAACCTCTGAACACCTGCCATTTTTTTAAAGGAAGTGTTTCCTGCTTCCCAAGAACTGCAGAATCTTCTTCCCTAAAACTGTTCTGCACCAAGGATATGAGACAATATTCAGACCTGGACCAGTAACTGGTTTGGGTCTCATGACCTATTGGAGAGAAATACAGGAGCTTTTTCATCCGTTAAAAGCCAGAAATAGCCTTTGCAGTGAGATAAGATTTCTGTTTCTAGCCATGGTAAAACATTAAATAGTGGAACTTAAACTAACATTTTAGATCTGAAAAATATTTGAGATTGTTTTTAGATGTGGTTACTGGCATCCTTGTCACTAAGTTTACTGGCTTTAAGTAAAGGGATTTAAAACAAACATTACTTTATTTAATCACCCTAAAATGGACTGAAATATGTGCAACATACAAAATACACCAGAGTGTATTTGACTGGAAGGTTTTATTAAAATCATTTGAGAAGACTTACAGTGCTTTTTTGTGGCTTTGCCACTTTTCAGTAATGTGGCCATTGCAAACTCATGCCAAGAATCTGTAGACTGCCATCTTGCAATCATGTATTCTTCCTGTCTTTCAACAAGATACAGTCAAAAGTGCCCTAAGCGTGAATATTGTTGCTAAGGCAGGTAATGCACTAATGGGTATTATTCTATTAGTTATGCTTGTGTTTCTGCTATCCCTAAAGGAGAGCAGCATTTGTCTGAGATTGACATGTTCTCCAGACATGTAAAGCATGTTTGGAGAGATTTTGCCAATCTGAATGTATTCTCAGTCTCTCCTTCCCTTTCCCCATCTCTCTCTCTAACAGAAATGCATAGAGCTCAAAAACAGCCTGTTGGCCCAGCAGAAAGGGACTCAGTCATCGCTGGAACGTCTCAAAACTCTCATTAGACTGATACAAAATGAGCAGATGATTCAGGTTACCATGACAACAACCACCACCTCCTCCCCTGCTAACTGTCCCCTGGATCAAACCCTCATCTGCCTCTGCTGCCATGCACAAAGCGTTGCAGCAATCACAGGGTAACAACTGACAGAGCTGTCTGGAAAAAAACGGAAAAAAAACTTTATACACGCGCAAAGGAGAGATTAAACCGAAACAAAGGGAAATGAAGGAAACAAAAAAACAATCTCATTTTTGACATATGTAGAACTTAAACCAGTCAGTCCAGTTTGTAGGTCACTGTGGCAGCAACTTCCCACAGAGCAGATTTTGCTGCAGTTCTGTATTTGCCAAGACCTTCAGTGCTAATGAGATTTGTTTTTGTTATGTTGGCCTTAACGTATTTATGAATGAGAAGGAAAAGAAGTATGGCTGATAGAAAGTGAAGTATCCTTTTTGGAGGGCAGACAATTTTACATGTCTGATTTAAAAGGAAAAATGTTAAATACAAAGGGTTAGGAAACTAGTAGGGAGGTAGCTGGGCTTAAAGCTCTTGGCGGGAGGAAACTGGTAATATAAAAGAACCGGACCTACTTAGGACTTGACATGGATTCTTAGCAAAGTGAACAGGTCTGCCTCACTGATTCAGGTGAAATGGAAATGGGCTGTTTGACAGGAATGACGTCATGGACGCTCATAGAGCCTTTAAAACAAAAAGATCATTTTTTTCAGTATTATAGCTGAATTGCAGATATTTAAATTAAAAAACTGTATGAAGTTAGCATTTCTAGTAAAATATTGAAGTATTTTCATGCTGATGCTTCTGTATATGCGTTCTGAAGTATTTAAAGAGGTATGACTGTAAAACTCCTTACTTTTTTGCAGGTCCTTTTTACTTATTTTGCTATTGATGTATTTTTCTCATGGAGTTTTTGTGCAAATTTTAGCATAAACCATATAGTGGATAGCTTTGGCAGGTTGGGTTCAATTTTTTTTGTTATGTTTTTAACCTATTTTTTTTAATAAAAGCAAATAAAGATTGTTTTTTTTTTCTTTTCTTGCCAGTACAGATGATATGCCAAAAATAATTTTACATTTTTGTACTGCATTTTTTATTGTAAAAATAGGTAACATGGACAAAAGCTGGTGGGTTTTTTTGTTTTGTTTTGTTTATGTGCAGGAATATCTGCAAAAATGGTACAGGAAAAAAAAACTGCCTCAAGGGGTTGTTTATCATATTGGATAATAGCAAGAATTTTGGGGGAGGGGTGGTTTGTGGAAAATTAAGGGTTTGCTGGCTTTTTGGAAACTCGAGTCCTTTTTAAAATTTTATTGATTTGTAACACATTTGAAAATGTTTAGCATTAGTCTGAGAATATCCTAGAGCTCCTGCTTGTTTCACTAGCGAGTCTTCCTGATACTACAAGGGTCAGTCTGGCGCCTTAGTAGGTCACAGGCCTATAATGTAATCCTGAGGCCTAGCTCGGAAGTTAGTGATGGGCAACCCCTTTTCCTCTAACAATGCCGAGTTTCACACAACCACTAATTCCATTCTCCAAGCCTTTAGCTACGTAGCACAACAGGTATTAAGTAAAACAAAAGCAAGGAACCACTGGAGCACGACACAGCTAGTCTCTCATATCAGCATATGACATGGTGCCGAATGTGATTTTTTTTTTTTAAATGAGGGACTGGCCTTTTCAGTTGCCCATCACTAGGCAGCACATGGTCCCTTCAACCATTTTCACAACTCCGGGAGAAACTGTGCAGTACTATACAAATCTATTTTAATACACTTAACACTCAGTTGAACAAGATTTTTATATTCTTTTATTGATGAACAAAGTGAACTAAGTAAAACACAATTGTTATACATTGATTATTGTATGCCAATTATGCATTCTAATGTGGCTTGCAACGTAAGTGTTTTCAGGTTTAATGTTTTTTTTTTCTTCTCAGACAAATTAAAAAAGGAAAATATGGAAGGTTGAACATGTGAAGAATTTCTGAAGACATGTCTTGGACTGTTAAAGTAGTTATTTTGAAAAGGGGACTGTCCAGTGGATAGTGTGCATAGAAAAAAAGTGTTTGTCTTAAATATGCCAATGTAGTTTTTCTTCTTTATGATGCATTAAACTTGACTGACAATTTAATAGTGGTGTGGACAGTGTGATATTCATTCTTTCAGGAACCCAACCTGGCTGCAATCCTTCAGTTCCTTCTCAGACCAAACACCTCCAGAGATTAGGGAAGCTCACACTCTTTAAAATAATCTTTGACTCCTCCACTGCCATACGAATTATATGTTCTCCAATAATGCATAGGCACCCCACTTGCAGATTACCAATGCACATCATAATGGCATACTACAGTGTCTAACAAAAAAAGACCCTCTCCCTCCATAGAGCGCACAATGTATATAATCATTTTCCCCTTCCCCTATTGACATTCCTGTTTCTGCTCTTCTTCACCATCCTTTGTGGTGCAAGTCACAGTATCAATGTAGCAACTAAGATCAGTGGGATGGGGCCTTGTACTGGGATTATCCATTTTCTATGTGATTGAAGAAAAGAGTATTGAAGGAGGAGCAAGAAAAGAGACACTGCTAATGCCCGATAAAGATGCATAATTACAATAACTAAAGCTGGCTTGCTAACCAAGTGAGGCATACTGGCACTCCTAGGTATGGCAGATTGGACAGGCTTGATTTTTTTCCTAGCTCTTCATCCTCATACTGTGTCAGTGTTTAATTTCAGGCGAGTGTTGCCATGGGAATGTAGAACTATTGCACTGTTTCCAGGAGATTGGTGTGTTTTGTCATACAATTTTCTTCCAATTCCATGAGACACCTCTGCCCCAAAACAGAACCAGTCTTTTTAATGACCATCAACATGTTACCCTATAAAGCCAGCACTCTACTAGTTACAGGAGCCAATTACAGTGCTCAGCATGGTGGCTTATTAATTAATATGTTGTAGCCTTTAATCTTTAGCAATAATTCAAATGATGGTGTTGGTGGAGAGCTCTGTAGCAGGCACAGTAGCCTCAAACTAGCAAGCTCTGGCACCAAGCAACAGCCTTTGAAAACAGTAACAGTGTTGGGATCCTCCTGCCCTACTGATAAGAAAGATTTTTTTTTAATCAGACCAGGATCACATCATTACAATATATGGCAGGACTCCTGTATGATGCCTCTTCAGAGCCTGCTAGTTACATTACAGAGGGCTCTCTCATCAGCAAATAGCTATGTGAAAGACTGATATTATGTCCAGTCTGGCATGTGACCACTGCACCTCTCTAAATGTAATTTTGGTTTCTTTGTCAGAAGGGGACACAACTACTAAAAGTGAGCTGCTCAGGTACTGTAGAAATAGTTCATAGATAGGGCCAGCCTTACTGGGTGTAAGCAACAAACAAGAATGAGGTTCCCAACTTGTTTATACCAGGTTGTCAGCTATCTGCATAGAACTAGGGATGTTAGATATCAGGTAATTGAATAGTCGAGTAACCATATGAATTCTTATTGGTTACTCGAGTAATGCACTCCAGCCCCACTCTTCGGGAGCCCCCTACTACCCCACGCTGTTGCCACAGATGGGCTGCTGTGGGAGGTGGAATAGCCTCTGTCTGCAGGGAGCTTCGAGTTCCGCCCCACTCTGCCCACCCCAGGTGCAGCAGGGCAGCCAACACCAGCTGCCCCAGGGATAGAGCTGGCTCCCGTGTTGGGAAAGGCAGGATAAGGGATGCCCTGAAGGCAGGAAGGTGGGGTGGGTTCTAGAGGGCTGCTGCCAGAGACCACCCTCTGGCTGCAGCAGTTCCAGGCTTGCCACAGATAGAAGCTGCTCCATAGGAGGCGTAGAAGCTTCTGTCTGCAGGGTGCTTGGTACCACTGTGGACAGGGCCTGCTTCACGGCAGCCTCCCCTGCTCCCCTCCCCGCACTGCGGCCTCTATCAGAGGTGGAGGGGGAGGTGGCCCCACAGAGCTGGTGCTGGGGGGCTCCAGCTTTTACGATGGCTCCCTCCAGCACTGGCTCCTGCTTCCCCCCCTTGCTGCTTCTGATTCAGAGGCAGCAGGGGCAGGGGAATGCGTGTAGTTGACAAGATTAACCAATCCACCTGGGCTTATCAGTTAATCATATAGCTGACTACACATTGACATCCCTACATAGAATCCCAGTGTTGTCTGCTCTTTACGGCAAGCTTCTTGCTCTTAGGTTTTTTTTCTTGTATAATCTAGGAACTCAGTCTTTAACATTTTTTTTTAAATTAAGTTTCTAGCGTTCATGGGTACAGCGCAAAACTTTAAAATGTAAGTTGTCATAGACCAGCTGTGGCCACCTTGCGAGCTGCATGTGGCTCCTCTCCTCCCCTCCCCTCCCCGGCCCGAGAGTGCGGCTCATGAAGCTCGCCCCCTCGGCTCATAAAGCCGGCCCGTGCCCCTGAAAACGGCCCTCTCCTCCCTGCTGCCTGGAGTATTAAAGATAGCGTTGGCCTCTAAATACATTTTCTTAAAGGGGCAGTTCTTTTTTTTCCTTTTTGCTAGACAACTTTACCCCGGCTCTTTATCTTGGCTCTTTGCCCAGCATGGGTTAGCCACCCCTGCCATAGACCCTAAGCAGCTCAGAAACCAAGAAGCAAATAAAAACTCAGATTTTTTTTTAAACAAATATACACACACTCTCTAGTTTTAGGCCAATCTCGGGCCATCCCTAACTCATGATTTATGAGCGCTTGGGGCTGGCACTACTGCAAGTACATTCCCATGCTGCCACCAGTTGTGTCTAAAGCTAAGGGTGACGAGACAAAAACAACTTCATATGCAGACATACCCAGAGTATGTTGGTTTGATGGCCTATTGCTGAAAAACAAAATTAAATCCCGCATCTGTTACTCAGCACACTTCATTCTGTATTCTGCAGGCTCTCTGTAGTTACAAAGGAGAGCGTTATCTGATGTGGCTGTTGCCACTCATTTCAGACTAGTCCTATTCACTTTAATCAGATTTTACCAACTGCAGCCCATTTCACCTGAAAAATGAAACCCAGGCATCTGACAGCAATCAGAAGAGACTGATTGGGATAAGCAGAAAATGCCAGACTCTGCCTCTCTAAGCCACTTTTAAGTTAACCACAGTGAATACCATTAAAGTTTAGAGCTTTTTATTAACATTAAATTGTCATGATGGAGACTACTACACAGAGTATGCAGGCACATAAAAATTCCAGGAGAAAAAGATGGTGTTGGGCTTTGAATTTGCTGTTTGCATTTTTATTGAAGGATAGTAGGTGACTTTGTTGTTGTTCAAAAGCCGTAGAAACACTGTACTGGCACTTTGATCATCAATGTTCCTCATTAAGCAGTTACAGCTCAAATTTTCAATCATTTTTTTGCCATTTCATCTGTGGGACTTTCATCTCTTGCAGCCCCATTCATTCACATAGGAGACAACTCGTTAATAACAATTCCAATTCCAATGCTGATATCAGAAGCTGCCTTGGTATTATAATGTATGGTAAGTGGTGATAAACTAGAGGAAGCTTAGTGTGTTTCATTCTTTTATGGTTTGGTATTTTCCATAAGGCAAAACTAGACATGATTTTAATGAAGCACATAATCAAAATATTGCAAAGGGTTACCCTGTTACCACAGTGGCACTAGTATTTATAGGTTTCATTGCAAGCTTTCTGTTGGAAAGGCTGGCAGCTAGAAATCAATTCTAACAACTAAATACTGTATCACCATATTGCCAAAGGGTTTTCAGAGGCCCAAGTCACTGAACTCTAGTTGAAAGGGTCTCACTGCCATTGGGATTGTAGACAAAACCAAAACCAACCAACACTGTAGAGGTGGACGTGGTTGGAGGAACCCACCTAGCAACCCAGTGCATGTACCATTCTTAAGGCAGCGACACTTTCTGATGCTAGTGAATCATTTCCCAGCCAGGCAGTTGTTCAGATCCCATTCTCAGAAGCCAAAGTGAAGCATGATCTACACACATATATATATATAATTTTTAAATGCAAGCCTGTCATATGAATCTAGGTACCCAGCCTAGATTTACTAAGGAGGCTGCTTCCCTTGGTTTGAATCACTGATGAATGACAGTTACTAACGCTCTTGCTATTTCTCCACCAGAAAGTTGGAATTCATTTGTGTCTTACATGAAAGCACTGAAAATAACTGCTGCATTATTAGTGTGGATCTTATGCCCCTGCCCATAAGCTAGTCACTAGATGGTATTCCACCGCCTAATGGTGCTAAGCCATTTTAAGGCTTTGCAGCAAGGGAAATTTTATGTTGGTTGATTTGTACTTTAATAAAATGGAACAGTCAGAGTTTCAAGAAAGCTTTTCTGAAATTGTAGCTAGAAAAAACATTTACTGGATTTCTGACTCATGTTCAGAGTATGTTTCAAAATGGCTACTAATAAGCAAGTGGGGAGCTAAGACACTTTTTCGCTGCTGTGCACTTATAACCAGGCAGATTCAAACCTAGGACCTCTGGAGCATAGCCTCTACAGCTTGAGCTATAAAGCCAGCTGGTGCTTATTTTAGGCTGTAGAGCTCACTTGTTCTTATCTCTTGCTGTAAGTAGTCTGAATGCCACTACATGGGACAGTGAACCACACTAGGTGTGTGGGTTACACATTCAAGTAACGGTGGTGGTAGTAGTAGTAGTGCTGCTGTTTCCCCTTACAATGCTTTAGGTAAGCCCAGTAATCAGGCTTTGCACTGCTCAGAACAGCTGAGCCCACCTACTGCCCAGTGGCATTTTCATTCTCGAACTAGTAGCATGGAATGCAGGGGCAGGGAGGAAGAGTTAGGTGTCCAAAGAAGGGATTTTCAGAAACCAGACTGCACCGCACAGAGCACATAGGTGCAGGAACCAGGGATGTGGGGGGCAGGGGAGTTGCTGCAGTGGGCCTCCCGGCTTCTAGCCCCACATGCTGGGAAGCAGCAGAGCCCCTAAGGTGCAGGGTAGCAGCCAAGAATCCAGTGCCTGGAGTCCCAGCTGCTAATCCTATATACTGGAGCTTTGCTCTGAAGTAGATGGGGCAAGGGGGCTCAGCACCCCCAGTTTTAAAAATAGCCAGGAGTGAAGAGCCAAGAAGAGTGGCCAGTGACAGGCATTTCCATCTGCTCAGGGTCCTCACCCACAAATTAAGTCTTCCCTCCCCTGAAACACCTAGGCTATGTCTATACTGCAGGCTTCTTGCACAAGAACGGCTGTTCTTACGCAAAAACTTGCGGAGCGTCCACACTACAAGCCTGTTCTTGCGCAAGAAAGTTTAGGATCGATTGTCAGAAGAGAGGGCTTTTTTCACAAGAGTTGTTCCTCTCCCCACGAGGAATAAGCCTTTTTGTGCAAGAGCTCTTGCGCAAAAAGACTAGTGTGGACGGGAACAGGGGTTTCTTCCGCAAGAAACCCCTATGACTAAAATGGCCATCAGAACTTTATTGCGCAAGAGAGCGTCCACACTGCCACGGACGCTCTTGCGCAAAAGCACATGGCAGTGTGGATGAGCTCTTGTGTAAGAACTTTTGCGCAAGAACTCTTGCGCAAAAAGTTCTTGCGCAAGAAGCCTGCAGTGTAGACATAGCCCTAATGTTTCCATTCGTTTAACAACAAGAGTCAAGACTCCTGCAGCACTATGTTTATGGTGACCATATTTTCTGAACCAAAAATGAGGACGTCAGCCATGCCCCCTGACTCTGTCAACCATATCACCGACCCGTTAGCCCCCACCCACCTGCCACAGCAAGTCCCGCCCCTGAAGGTAGTACTTACAGGGTCAAGATGGACATGTGACTAGAAGAAAAGGGTGTTGTGTGACCCTTCTAAGAACGCCTACTACCGTACTCTACCAATAGGGATGGGTTTGGGCCCCATAGGACCCCCCCCCCCCATGCAACTATACTGCAATTGCATTAACTTGGGGGGTGAGGCCAGGGGTAACTCTATTTCAGTGGTTCTCAAACTTTTTGGCCTATGAACCACCTAGCTCAATGTAAACCTGTCCACAGACCACCGGTTGCTAATGGAAACTCACCATTAATAAACGTCCGAGCCATTTTGCTAGTGCTGCGGCAGGGGAGAATGGTTTAATTTACATTATTGAACAGATTAAGTGTTTTAACTTTCGCATGTTAGTTTATCAAACTTCATTTTAAATAAAGTAAAACATTAATTTATGTCCAACACAAAAGGTTCCAATGTTTTCTTTATTTATGGCAGGGGTGGGGAAACTTTTTTGGGTTGGGAGGCCAGTTCCTCACAGAAAAATCAGCTGGGTACCACTCAAGTGAGGAGCAAAAAACCAAACAACCAACCCACCCCCTCCAAAAAAACCCCAACCCTCACAGATGTGGTCCCCAACTGAGACACCTTACTCCTCTGCGCTCCAGCTCCACGGGGTGAGGGGAACGGACAGGGAGGACTGAGGTTCAGGGCTTCCCATAGGCCAGATTTACTTTTCTGGGGTTCCAGGGTTAGTGGCTTTTTTAGACTGCTTGATGGGCTACAATATTATTACATAGACAGAATCCTTGAAACACACTCATTTGTCCCACTTTGTGTTTTAGGTTTCTCTTACCTTTTTCTTGCTCCGCTGCTTTTGTTCACAGTGCTGGTCACAGAATGCAATGATCCATTGCTTGGTAAATAGGATTTTCCCCCTTACTACATTAAGACAAATGTCATTTGTACAGCAGTCTAAATACACAGGACAACAGTACTGTTATCTCTGTTCTATAAATAGGAAACTGAGGAATGGAGATAGTGACTTGACCAAGGTCTCACAGGAAATTTGTCTCAGAGAAAAATTTTAACAGCAGAAAAAAAGGGGAAGGAGGGAATGGTCTATCATCACATTTCAAACTAGTGTGATTAGAGAACAAAGTGAAGAAAAATGTAGCTCCATTCTTGTCTTGTGCCAGTGGGGACACTCCTGATCTGAGGCAAAGCTGAGCCACTGCAGCCAATAACAGGCTCATTAAGATGCCATTCACTTGCTCATTGCTGCTATTATTTTTGGGGGGGTTCCCACTCAATGAGCTGACAGGAGACAGCTGAGGACGTTCACAAAAAGAGCTTTTGTTCTCCCACCCCAGCAAAAATATCAGTCTCTGTCACCAAAAGGCTTGTGAAGAGATCAGATCCTTTTGATGTATAGAGGCTCATAGAATCAGAGTAATATAGAATGTACTTTACCTCCTCCCCACATCCACTGCACTCACAGGCCAGAAAACAAAGTGCCATTAACTCACAGGGCTGGAGGTCAAGAGGCCTAATTTGGTTTTAGGGGGTGTGGAAATGCACCCGGCCAAGGGCAGATTATATTAATGTGACTGATTTGAAATGTGATTTGATGTCAGATGGCTTAACCTTGTGCAGCCTTCAAACAGGGATATGGAAAACCAGAAAGGGATTGATTCCCCCCCCCTTCCCCACACACAGCAAAATCAGCCCGTTATTGTCAAATTTGATACATTTAAGGCCAAATCTTCCTTCTGAGAAATCAAGAGCTGCACGAGTGTAACTAAGAGCAGAATTTGGCCCTGCTGCAGTAAAGAAGTGAATAGAGTTGCTTTCACAGGTGGGTTTTCTTAGAGAGAAAAGGTGTTTAGACCTGGCAGGTGAGATTGTAACCCGTGAAGCCACTGTGTTTCATAAACTGAGCAAAAAGAGCCCTTTTAAAATCATAACCTTGTGAAGGAGGAACCAGTTACTATGAATGGGGGGTTGGGAAGAAGGAAGGAAAGGGTTAAAACTTTATTTTCTAAAAAGAGAAATTCAGTAGGGTTTTGATGATAAACCTCCCAGCTTTGAACTATCCTTGATTTTGGAGTGTTCAGACTCTAGACAGCCCCTTCTTGCTATAAAAGGTCAAACGACACCACTGAACCAAAGACACTTCAATGTTAGGAGGATTCTGTTAAAAACTGAAATATTGCAGGCTATTAAGCCCAGTGCCTTTTGTTTCTGTTTGGCAGAGAAATTCACAGTGACCAAATTGGCATATATAGTAATATTGTTTTCTGCTCCTGTGCACTAAGTATCTTCTTCAAAAAATTGCATCCTGCAAGAAGGCAGGCTTCATGCCTCAGGGACTGATTAATGGGTACAAATGGAAGGGTTAGATCTTTGTTGGTAAGTGTTTGCAAACATCCATTTAACCGTAACTGCCCAAACCAAGAAATATAGCAATCATAATTTAAATGTACGGATCAGCAAAGTAAGGAAAAGACTCCTTGAGAAACTTTGAGTTAAGGATCCTGATTCTGTGTATTTTGCCATGTGATGCTGACCAGTTGTATTTTAGTGCTTATAAAGACTGAATTTTCTGAATCAGAGAGTCCACTGTCATTAAGGAATTATTGTCTGACCTCTTTATTGGCTAACCCCACCATAATGTCCCACAACTGTAAAAACTGATAAAAATAAAAACATGCTTTAAAAACAAATGCTACCTGTCAATTATCTATATATATGTTTTAGAGTGTGTATATCTGTCTGAGAGTCTGTTCAAGAACTTCTCCTAAACCAGGGGTGGGGAACCTAAGGCCTGGGGCTGGATGCGGTCCCTGGGTTGCCTGAATCTGGCCCCTGAGGCTTAGGGCCTCCCCCAGCACTGGGGAGCCCACGCTGGCACTCCTGCCTCCTCCCCTTCCCCGCACTGCCTCCCCACAGTTCTCGGCCCTTGACTGATGTTTCTACTGGTCAGAAGCCCACAACCCAAAAAAGGTTCCTCACCCCTGTCCTAAGTGGTAAGAGCTAGGGCCACCAAATTCAATTTACAGCTTCCTCTTATCTTATGGCAAAATAAGGGCTTAGATGTGCCTGGAATGGGATTGCTTCTCATAAAAGAAAAAGAGAAAAGAGCCAATCACCAGGCAGGTGAAAAGGGCTGACTTGGGGCAGGTGCACCCCTGTCCAGGACTGCCCCAGCCCCGAGCCTCCTACCCCCCTGGGCACCCTTTAGGGAGGGTAGGGGGGCCTGAAGATCCCCTTCCCCCCTTTCATACAGGAACATTGCTGGCTGTTCCCCTTCCTCAGGGAGTGAAGGGAAAACGCACAGTTTGCTGCATTCCTCATCTGGCTGGAGAGCACAAACGGGGCAGATGAGGCTGGACCTGCCCCGGCCCGGGGACATATACCCCTTCCCCGGATGTGCCTGCTGGAGCTGCAGCAGCTATGGAGAGGTGCTTCTTACCTGGCCCCAAGATGCTGCAGTGAGAGAGGGTTGGGGTTGTCCTCTCTCCTCCGGGGCAGCCTGAATTATGAACCCCTCCTCCCCAGCCCAGGTCAATGATTTAAATGAAGAAAAACAAACATTAATTGAGTTAAGGACCCGAGCATCACTGGGTAAATCTTATAGTGAAAAAATAAAAGTCAAATTCTGGCAAGGAGTTATTTATAATGCACCTTTCAGCTTTATACTGCAGTGTCACAGCCAGCCCAGATCACGTAGCAGTTGGGAACTGCTTTTTCCAAAGATAGTGTCCATTCAGTGTGGACGCTATCTCGCATGTAAGCTGTGATTACTATGGGCAGAGTGGCCACCAGGGCACCTGTGCTTTTTCCTCTTCTTTCGAAAGAACTCCCTCTTCCCCGTGCACACATGCCTTTTTCCAAAAGAGCTCTTTCACAAAAAGGCTTCTTCCTTGTAGAAAGAGGTTTACCAGTGCCAGAAAAAAACCCTCTGTTCTTTTGATTTTTTTCAAAAGAACGCGCTTGCAGTATGGACGTCAGTGAAGTTTTTTCAGAAAAACAGCCATTGTTCCAAAAAAACCCTCTGTAGTGTAGACATAGTCCCAAGCTGGAAAATCAAGGTAAGGTGCAGACTCCCTTCATCACTTACACTGTGTCTCTTTCCCCACCCCACCCAACCACCCTGTCTGGGACTGGTCCCATGAGCTAAAGTTCCAGACTCCAGTTTTCAATTGCCAGGCAATTGCTGCTTCATCTCCAAAGTACAATGTTATTTAAATGTCGCTTTTTGTCCCGGAATATATTATGTGAGTCTGAGATAACTGTAAAAAATAGTACAGCCTAATAAGAATTGAAAGGAACATTTAAAGGCCTCATAAACATGAAATAATAATGAAACAAAAAAACCCCAGATCAAAGCTTTTAATTTCATTCTAAATACTTCACTTTCACATTCAAATTCTTATCAAAGATAAGCAGATGTTACTTTGCCTCTAGGGGGTCCCTACCTCAGTTTCTGATTTGCATCTAGTCCACAAATTTTGCTTCCAAACAGCAGCCCTACCCTGTAAAAGGAGCTGCAGCAGCAGCAGCAGTGTGACAACAGACTACGGAATGGCAGCCATGTCTAAAATTTAATGCCACCATGTCAAGCTGTGTAAATATTTCCCTTTCTGCTATGTTTACAATCAGGAGTCAGAACTCTCTAAAGAACAAGCGTCTGTAAAATTCAGCTGTGATCAAGAAAAATCTAGGTCTCTTTAGAACAGAAAGGAAGCAGCAAAAGCACTACTTGGTGTCTTTAAGGTTACTAGCAAGGTGCCTGGCACTTCAGGGTGGGGCCCTGGGGATGGAAGGGGGGGCGAAACGGGAGGCAGGAGGCTGGAGGCCAGGGGCATGTTCTTCCCCCCCAGACTTCCCCACCTACCCCGGCTGGGCCTGTTCTTTCCTCCCCTCAGGCCACCACCCAAGCCTGTCTGGGGCCTGTTCTCCACCCCACCCCACCCCACCCCACCCCATACCAGGCCACCTGCCCCAGCCTGCCCAGGGCCTGTTCTTCTTTCCACATACCAGGCCAGACCCCATCCTGCCCAGTCCTATTCTTTCCCTCCCAAACTACCTCCCCACCCTACCCAGGGCCTCTTCTTGTCACTGTCCCAGCCTGTCAGGGACCTGTTCTTCCTAGGGTTGCCAGATGGTTTCCACAAAAATACCAGACACACTTGACATTACATCACAATCTACATTACATCTTATTTAGAAAATACTGGACATTTATATTTTCTCATTTATATTTTTTCAATTTGGTTCCCAAACAGAAAACTCAAATACTGGACTGTCCGGTTCAAAACCAGACACCTGGCTACCCTAGTTCTTCCCCCACCAAGCTATCCCCCTCCCGTCTACCCAGGGCCTGTTTTCTCCCTCCGTCCGGCAAAATTCAAATCTGGATTAAAAACACAGACAAATTTGGGAAATATCTAGACTGGGATTGGCCATTAGATAAAATGGCCAGAAATGAAACTCAGAACTGGATTTTAATTCCGTTGTCTCCTCTTTCTTTCCCTCGTGCTCCCCTCAACAAAACAGTATCTTGGTTGGTTCAGATCTGAGTTTTTGTAGGGGCCCTGTGTTGTTAGCAGTAATTGATCTGTCAGTCAGGCAGAACTGTAGGGGAAAAAAGTTTTCTATGCCTTATGCTGAGTGGCCAGTGCCAGGTGCCTCAGAGGTTTGTGTAGGCCCAACATGGGTTCAGCTTGCATTCCTCAGCCCCTGGAGAATACCAAGCTAAAATCTGACCCTCTCCTTCTCCAATTCCAGTCCTCAGACAACAGGAGCAGCTATATTTCTAAGCAAGATGGGAGTTGACAGTTTTGTGAGGTGAATGAAGGTAGTGGTGAAAACAACCTACACTGGCTATTACAGCAGGGTGAAAGATTAAAAAAAAACAAATTGCAAAAAAGTATCAGTTCTCCATTTTGGAGTAGTTCAAATGTGCCATTTTTGTTAAACAAATGATAAATGTTTTAAAGAAACCACTATCAACATTTCCGCAGCTCCTTTTCATTTATCGAAAATGCATGTAATTGAAACTCAACTATTTCAAGGCTGGGTTTGATAAAAATTTCAGTGAAAGATTAAAAAATTAGAAGTCAAGTTTAGTGAACTACTCCCCAGCCATGGAAAGCTTATCTGTTAATGAACTAAGGTTTCTTGCAAAGAAAAGAAAAATTCTGCCAGCTCCTAACGTCCGACATGTTTTATTATGTAGGTAAACAACCTCCTCCTACTGGAAGGAACAAGCCTGGCTTTTTCATGTGTATCTATCAGTCCCCTCTCCCTGCCAAGCTAGCAGAATTGCTTTTTACTGCACCAGTTCTAAGTCTCCCAAAAGACAATGGTCATTTGTTGTATTCCAAATTCCTTATCTAGACAACTAGCTGAGAACTGTGGTATTTCCACTTCAAGATAGTCCCCAAATAACCCACCTACCAATTAGTGCCCAAATAGGATGTAAGAAGCTGCATTTTTAGGAATTCCGCCACAGTTTTTACCAATGACTGCTGTGCAATAAAGTAATCTCTGTCCTGCAGATTCTGTCTTTCTTGCCCACACACATCTGGAAATACTACTGCCAGGAATGAGAATGCTCATATTAGCAATGCCCCCAGTTCAGAGGTAGCTTTCCAGCTCAGGCTGGCTGACAACCACTATATGGCAATAAGTCACAAAGACACAAGCTAGCAAACAAGACATTCGTCCTTATGAATGAAGATTCCAGCTCTAAATGAACAATTACTTGACACCGAGGAGTGTAACTGGATTATATGATTAACTGGAGATTCTTGCTCCTATGGACAGGATTAAACTGATCACCAAATTCAGGGTCAGTAAAAAGGCTTTGCCCAGGGCATAAAGCTGTTTAACCTTGGGGTGTGCATGGAGTGAGGCTCTATTCATTAGCATCAGGTGATCTTAAAGGGACACTGTTATTACAGAACTATAAAAAAACAGCTTATGCCCAAAGGAGCTGACACTCCTGCCTCTTACATTAGACCATATGTTCATCTCCCCCAGCCATCTCCAGCCCCAAGAGAAGACAAACCCTTGCTGAGCTGTGTATAATTTTGAATCTGTGGAGGAGAGGGGGGCTAGCACACATGTTCACCCATTGCAGCGGTCTGCTGTGGAGACTCATTCGTATTGCAAAGTCCAAGGAGGAAGCGGGCCTAATTTCTCAATATACCACAAACTGTATGACAAATAGATACAACAAACTGAGCCAAGCCAGATGCACTGAGCTAGGCAGCTCACATTTAATGATGCTCAGATCCAGACCTAGCTTTTGTAACACAGGCCCCTCTGTAATTAATACCACTTATCTCCAGCTGCAGAAGGACTTAACAGCTGCACATCCCATATGTTTTCCCAAGTTAGAGACAGAGGGGTTCTATGCAATCTCCTCCACCGTAGGGCAGTCGAACTTTGACCAAGAGGAAGCATCCAGCCCTTGTAAAAGCAAACCCAGTTCTTCTGTAGTCCTTGAGGAGCAGGCGGTGCTGACACTTAAGCTTTTCTATACTACCCAGTTTTGTTGCCAAAGACTGTCTTTTGGCCACAAACCAGTGAGTGCGTACTGTGGTGTTAGCTGATTAACATATGACCATAGGGCTCACTGTTGCAACCGCTATTCTACTTTTGCAACAAATCTTGTGCAAAGTGTGGCATGTAAGATGTGAGAAAAGCTTTGATTTACTGAATTATGCCATTTGTTTGCACGTATCACTTTGTATCTGGAAATATTAGCTACGTACCTGTATTTCAAGTGTTGGCCCCTGTGGTAAACCCCATGAGGTATTTAGATGGCCCATTGTGAAGGGACTAGCCAGGATGGGTAAGGAATGGTGTCCCTAGCCTCTGTTTGTCAGAGGGTGGAGATGGATGGCAGGAGAGAGATCATTACCTGTTCGGTTCACTCCCTCTGGGGCACCTGGCATTGGCCACTGATGGCAGACAGGATACTGGGCTGGATGGACCTTTGGTCTGACCCAGTATGGCCATTCTTATGTTTTATGACTAGTCAAGCTGCATGGCCCATCAAGAAACACTTAGCTCACAATGGACCATGACAGATGTCTATCTGAACTTAATGGACTGTCCTGTGAACTTTCAAACTAGAACATGGGCAATGGCTTCTGCTGTGACTAAGCAAAAATCAGGCATGGCCGTGTGATTCTCCAATGTGACTCCAAACCCCATCTGTTCCCTGTGATTTTCCACTAACTGTGCTGAGGGTTTTGTTTGAAACAATGGATTTTCTACCACATTGCAGAAAATCACCAAAGCACACATGCTTGCCTGGGAAAAAGGCCTGGGAAATGCCTCCATTTAGCCTTTTTCCTGCTCCAGCCTTTGGACTGTGGCTTTTTATACTAATGGGAAAATTGTAGCAAAGGGACTGAGGTCCTTCCAATGATTTGGAAGTAATCAGAGACTTGACTTAAGCCAACAGTTTATTCCACCACTGCCATAAGCCTGAACGAAGAACTTTGCAATGATTTGTGTATTTGATTCTTTTAACAAATTTTAATTATCACCTTTCTGTCTTTTATAAAAAAATCTTTGGATTTTAGATACTAAAGGATTGGCAACAGTGTGATTTTTGGGTAAGGCATATATTGAGCTGTATGCGTGTGATGGTTCATTTGGGATCAGAAGCACCTTTTATTTGATGGTTGTAAAGAATCACTCCTCTTTAAATCTGGTGTTTTTAGGATGATACAAAGACTGGGATGCCTGGGGAAATTGCTTCTGTGAGTTCTTCTTGCCAATGTGGTAAGACAGACGTTTATTTTTGTGGCTGGTTGGTTTCCTGGGAGAATAACCACCACCTGGTGGGGGGGTGTATTTGCCAAATTCCGGTCTCACTGCTGAGAAATAGGGTATTCTCAGTTGTGAACCCCAAAGGCATGCTTACATGTACACACTGTGATGTGACTTTTGTCAGGAAAAAAGCCCAGTTTTGGCAACAAAATACTTCCACCCCTACGAGAAACATTTGTCTTTTCCTTTCCCTTTATTATCAACAAAGAGCAAGTGTAGATACCATGCTTGCTTTAATTGCTCTGTTTGGCCTCCAGGAAGTGTCCCACAGTGCCCTTCCTGACTTCTCTTGTCAGCAGTTTGAACTCCACTGACTTGCAGCCAGGCAAACAACAATCTGCCCCTCCCTTTGCAAGCCCCAGAAATTTTAAATCCCCTTTCCTGCTTGCTGGCTTGGCATGGAGAGGTCTTTTCGGCCCTTCCCCATCACTCCACACCCCTGGACAAGTTCTAGGGTTGACAGATAGTTTCACAAAAAATACTGAACATGGCGGAAAAAAAATTGGTAGTGCAAAAAAAAAAAAAACACCAACCCAGCCGCACCCAAAAAAAAAAAAAAAAAGTCACAGTACCTTTAAATCCTTTACATCACCATGCTTCACACCCCAGACACGGCAGGGGAAAAATGTCCCAAGCGGCCTTCCGGCCGAGAAAAACAGAAAATACCGGACATTTTCCATGTCCGGTATTTTCTGGTTTTTTTATTGGACAGAAGCCGCAAATACCAGACTGGCCAGGCCAATACCGGACACCTGGCAACCCTATGGACAACTTTCACAATGACAGCTAGACCATTGTGAGGGTCTGCCCTTTCCCAGACCCTCTTTTCATGGCAAGCATGTGTGCTTTGGTGAGTTTCAGTGTGTTGTTTTTTTGATCAATAAAGGCAAAGTTTTGTAATGGTAAATCTTTGTTTTCTACAAAATTACCTTACAATCACTATGAGTCCATGTACAGGAATTTTAATCATTTTCTTATTGGGATATGTAGCCCCAAATATCAACATAGCCTCCTAGTAAAAATACATGGAATATATCAGTGAAGCAACTCAATTAGGAAGCATTTGGGTAGCTGAGCACCCCAGTTCAGGAAGATCCTTAGGCACTTGCCTACCTTTAAGCAAGTGAGCAATCCTATTGAATTCAGTGCTTAAAGCAATGCATGTGCTCATGTCACTTGTTGAATTAAGATCTTAAGTAGAACTATAGGTGAATTAATTGAATTGTATGTGTTTTGTTTTGGGTTGTGTGTGTGGGGGGGAGGAGGTTGTTCTGGGGTTGTTTTCTTTGTTTTTTAAGGTAGGGCTTTTCCCAGTTAAGTAAAGGGTGGTACTGTCTTTCTGCTAAATATGTAGGTAGTGAATTTTGTAAAATTATTTTTGTCTACTTTACAGCCACTGATGGAGGTCCCCCTCCCCCCTGCCATAGCTGCCCCATCACATTCTGATTTCATTATGTAGAGTGCATGTGGCTACCCAGGAGAATCTAGCCATGTGTATATCAGTCTCAAGGAGGGTAAGATGCCTGCATGAAGATAGGTCCCACAGTGTTGAGGAGGGAATCCCTATAAAAGAATTGTGAAGGTGCAGCAGTGGCACCTGCCGAGGCTAGTTTTCAATATTTTTTTTCCTCTACCCTTTGTCTGATTGTTGGAATTAATTTATACAGAACACCAATCTAAGAGACCCGAACAGCTGCTTCTGAGGTGATAGAATGCACTTCCAGTGCACAAACCAGTGCTGTGACTCAGCCTCATAGGCATGTGAGACTTTGATTACAGTTTAGAATGTGGGAGTTCAAAAAATAGGTTCGGGATGCATTTTTCGTTCTATAGGCTTATTCTCCTTTTGAATCATTTTAACGTTTTCTGTATGGGTTCTGCAGTTTGTCTAGGGGAACATGTTACCTAACAGAGCAACATCAAAAAATTGTGCTCCTACCCTGTAACCTTCCGGTTTCCTACAGAGCATGCTGGACACACCAATATATCAAGACTAAAAGGGCAAGGCAAGGGGGACCATTTCCCTTCTCTCATCACTGTTTTCAGCTATGGATTAAAATCTTAGAAGCCTTGTACTGTGTATTCTGGCAGAGACAAATTTTCTATCACTTAGGATTTCCTTAGAGTTTGTTCCCACAAATTTATGAAAACTGTGGGGCTTACACCACTATTCCTCTTTTCAAACCTCAGTCCTGGAGAGTCTCTGAACTTCAGCTGGTTTTGTGCTAAAGCTGAAAGTTTGGACAAGAGTTCCAGCTGGTGCTAATAGCTATATCTCCATTGAAGTCCATGGAGCTATGCTGACTAACACCAGCTGAGGATTCACCGATTACAAGGCCAGAAGGGACCACTGCATTCTGCCAGGCTGTCCTCCTGCATAAGACAAGCCACAGAAGTTCCTCAATGTGTCCCTAATAATTCCTGACTGACTCAATATCCAAATTAGGCCCCGATCCTGCAATTGGATCTGTACTGGAGAACTCCGAGGCACATAGTCTCCCACTGAAGGCAAAAGGGCCATGCACAGCTGGAAAGGTCTACCTGCATTGTAGATCCAGCTATAGTGATGCTCTGACCCTGACTTGAATGGAGGCTCCACAGACATGCCCACATGCTATAGGATCAGGCCTGCTTTCAGGAGGGACTATGTCTCTTCAGCATCTCACTCAATGGGTCCAGATTCTGACTGGACCCCTTGGGTATGTCTACACTGAACAGCTATTTTGAAATAAGCTATTTTGGAATAGTTATTCTGAAATGTGCTATTTCGAAATAGCACGTCCACACTGCAGGGAAACCTCAAAATTAGTCTGAGGCAGGCTTCCCTAATGTAGACGTGCTATCTCGATTTAGAACCCCAGTAGGCACTGGGGAGGAATGGAGACGTGCTCTCTCGATTTAGAACCCCAGGAGGCATTGGGGAGGAATACTTAGAATAGCCCTGGTGGGGGGCTATTTTGAAATAGCAGCAGTGGAGCGTCTATACACGCCTTATTTTGAAATAGCTATTTCGGAATAGGCATTATTTCTCATAGAATGAGGTTTACAGATTTTGGAATAAGCTGTCCGTTATTTTGAAATTATTTCGAAATAACGGAATGGCTGTGTAGACGCTCGCATCGTTATTTTGAAATAACACTAGTTATCTCAAAATAACATTGCAGTGTAGACACACCCTTTGGGTGCTACCATAATATACCCAAATAATAAACAAATATTTCTTAAAGATTCAGAAACGTATCAAGACGTGGACTTGAACCCCAAAAGGAACATGAAGGTTATTACAAGCCACCAACTAAAGGTGGATTTTATAATAGGCCATTAGCAAAACCTGAGCAGCTTTGGCACTTAGCAGTATCACCTTCCAATGCAGAGTAAGAACACTGTGTTAAATGTGACCCCGTACAGAGCTGCCAGCAATTAAAAAATTAACAGCAATTTTTTTGGACTAGGCATGCACAGATGCTTGCTTTTCATTTTGTAATTCTTTTTAGTTTCCAAACTAGCACAGGGTGATTTTTCAAGTGTTACAGGGATACTTCTGTGTTAAAATCCACCCACACAACACCCATTAAAAACTTTATTTCAAGAATAAAAATAACACTTGCTGTCCCACTGTCCCAGTTCAAAGACAGCTATTTAAATCCTACTCTTGCTTTCCAAAAAGAAAAACAAATACTAGTACTGGACTGAAAGCGAGTATGGAAAGGGGAAAGTAGATTTTAAATGGAGTTTAAAAATGGAAGTTAAGTGACCACACACACACACAAACTCATCTGATCATTTTAAATACATGGGATCCCACAGATTCTGCCCCACTCCCCCGCACCACTCTGGCAGTGCCAACGGGCCATAACACTGCTCTAAGTGGGCAGTTTTTTATTCTTGTTAGTGTGTATGGAGGGATCACCTGCTTGGGTAGAACCACTGTAGCCAGTCTTGGGCCACTCTTGCTCAATACAAGGGACGTGCATGGGAAAGGAAGGTACATGGCTGCATTCCAATATGCTCCAGTGATCCACAGTTGTTAGAGAAGCCAACGTGGGAGGCGGAGGGGCAAGTTAAACTAAAGTATTGTTCCTTGCAGGGGAGCTGACTGACTGGGCGAGGCTGATTAATCACCCTTGAAGCTGTGCTGCCACAGTTGGAGAAGTGGTCTCCAACCTTTTTAAACACAGGATCACTTTTTTAATTTAAGTGCAGTCCAAGATCTACCTAAAACCCCAACACCCTTGTCCCCCCCCTTTGTGCCCCTTCTCCGAGGCCTCGCCCCTGCTCACTCCATCCTCCCTCCCTTCCCCATCTTCCCTCCCTTTCATTAGGCAGGAGCAACAGGTTGGGGTGCAGGCTCTGGTCTTGGATTAAGGGATTTGGGGCTCTGAGCTGAGCTTGGGGCAGGCAGTTGGGATGTAGGAGGGGGTTCTAGGTGTAGGCTCTGGGAGGGTGTTTGGATGTGGGGGTGCTCAGGGCTAGAGCAGAGGTTTGGGGTGCAGGAGCGGGTTCATGACTGGGGTAGGGTTTCAGGATGTGGGCTTCAACTGGGCCTTACCTCAGGTGGCTCCTGGGTGGTGGTGCAGTGGGACTAAGGCAGGCTCACCCCTCCCCTGGCCCTGCACCACTCCCAAAAGCAGCCAGCAAACTCCATCCCAAGTTCTGTTGTGCCCCGCGCCCTGCTCGGTGGAGATAAGATACAGGGTGGGAGAGTAGGCTCCCCTCTTCTCCCTCCCCTGCCCTGCACAGGAAGCAGGAGGCTCCCAGAAGTGGAGGGAGGCAGCTCCAAGGCAAAGGGCAGGAGATGAGCAGCAGTAGGGGGAGGGGCAGCAGAAGTGCTGGCACTTGATGGGCTCTTGGCCAAACTAGTCAGGATCACCTGTCAGAGGCTCCAAGATCGACCAGTAGATCCCGATCTATTGGTTGGTGACCACTTGCTTAGAGGGAACACTGGACTAAGGTAACATAAAATAGAATGAGTCATTTTTGTTTGGAAGGGGTTTTTATTGGGGAAAAAACTTTTCATCAATCGACATTTCTGCATAAAAATGTCTCTTTGCAGCTAGCCCTATTGTGCTCTTGTTGAAAACTGAAACGTTTCAGGCACCCCCCTTCCATTTTTTTCCAGTTTTCACAAATTTTTTGCAGAAAATTTTGAGGTAACCATTTTTTTTCCATTTTCCTCTCTTTTTTTGTAGGAAGAAATGTTTCTCAGTCAGTGTTAACACATTGTTATCTGTCCCCTAAATCCCATTGAACATCACTTGGTCAGACCTAAGGACACATACAACTGTAGACACACACACACACACACACACACACACACGTGTGCAAAGTGCAGGTCATCTTCAGCATTCACAGGGATTTGTGTATATACTCAATGCACTAATGTGGGATGAAGAGCAGAGTTGCATACGAGAACCTGTCATTCAAGCCCATGGTAAGTTCTAGGTAGCTAGCATAGAAATGCTCCAGAAAGATTAATTGCTTTTAAGTAAAAACATTTCTTTGAGCTAAAAATGTAAGAGCTGAGAATACTGACAGACCAGGTTCCTTCAGCTCTTGTCAACAACCTGTGGAGATTAAAAGGCTGTCAAGAAAGCTATCAACTGAGGTGTCAGAATTGCTTTCTGAAGTCATTCTGAATTAAAAACTAATGATAGTTTTCTTTGATAGCTCTTTTCAGTGGAGTGCAGCTGGAGGAAAATCAGCCACAAAGGGAATTCAATTTTTTTTAATAATTAATTTTGACTTTCTTTACTATATGATTTCTGGGTATCTGAGTTGTCTTTTTAATTTCTACAACATGAAGGAGGAAATCTTTGGTGAATAAAATGACTGGTAAAATTTTCATTCCCTCTCCCAGTACTTTGACGCTGTGTTTACATTACTTGATCAATCATTTTTTGTTCCTCATGCCACAGACACAATAAATAGATCTTAAATGATGGTGGGATTTTGCTGGGGTAAAATGACCAGTTTAAATGCAGAGGCTTGTTTCATAATGATAATGTTGATAGCACTGCAGGTGAAGGTAATAAACAGAACAGCTCGACAACATCTAGCATACTGCAGATAGTATGGTGTAGAAAGAGATGCTTGAGTGTCTGTTTTTTTAATTACCATCATTCCAATCATTTCTCCCCCTCTCAGCACCTCTAAAAAGAAAGTCTTTTGTTCATGGTTAAGCCCCCATTGGGATTTTTATTTTTAGAATAAATTTTCATGGCAATGCTTTCTTTTATGCTCTACAGTATGTGTTTTTCTGATCTAGTCTCCTCCTGATTAGAAGGAAGGGGCAGGTTTGTTCTTTTGATTATGAAGGCAGCAGGGTCAGCTGGCACAGAAGACAGACAGCTGCCTGGCCAGGATGCTGCAGCAGGTATAAGAACCAACCTTGTTCTGATTTGAAGGATTCTACTGGAAGGGGGCCAAAAGGGGCAAAGTCTTTTGGCTGGGCGGGACGGCAGCAACAAATACAACCCATTTGCTGGCACATAATGGGAAAATGATACCATGTGACGATGGGTTGGCAACAAAGGGTCTTTTGACTCCCAGAGTGCCTGACAAGTGACTATTCCAGCCACTTGCATTGTCCCCCCACCCATTCCTCTTGGGGGTTTTATTTTGGCTCACATTCATGACCTCATTGATGGCAGCACGAAGCGCCTCCCCTATGTGGAGCACGAAGTGCCTTAAGGATAAGGCATTGTGTGCTCTTATCCTTAACCCAATCCTTGATGGAGAAGAGGATAAATTCCCTCTGTAACATTCCTGCCTAACAGCTGGAATGCCACCTCTCAGCTTTCTCTCCTTGCACTGCTTTCTAAAGAATTTAGGGCTTGTCTATATTGAAAATTAATTCATAGTAAGGTAGGGTGTGAATTCAAAACACAATAGCTGCTCCATTATTCCTTAAGGCTGCAGGGAAGGAAACAGATGGAGATGGTCAGGCTACATCTACACTGTGAAGCTATTTTGGGATACTGGAAGTACAGCATTTCCTCATTTAACACGTGCCTGCTTAACACGTTTTCACGATAGCACGATTTTTTTTAGGGAACGTTTTTTGAATTACACGACCGTCCCCGGAATAACACGATTTCCCCAGCTGGCCCATTGCTGGCGGCTGCGCGGGGCTTCCCCCGCCTCCCTGCAAAGCGGCGGAGGTTTCGCCGCTCGCCGCGCCATTCCCCGCTGACTCCCCCTTGCCGGACGCCTTGCCCCCTCTCCTCTGCCCCCACTTGCAGGCCAGCGGCTGGGTTTCTCCAGCCGGCCCGTCACCGGAGGCTGCACAGGGCTTCCCCTGCCTCCCTGCAAAGTGGCGGAGGGTTCGCCGCTCGCGCGCCATTCCCCGGCGACACCCCGTCGCTGGACGCAGTGCGGGCCCCGGCAGACCCGTCACAGGGGCATACTCCCAACCCAATCCCCCTCCCCTCTCCTCCCCTTTCCTTCTCTCCCCCAGAGCCGAACACCTCCCCTCCCTGCTGTAACCCAGTCCCTTTCTCCCCCAGCCTTATGTCCCAGTCCCAACAGACACCACCGCTTGAAACGCAACCCCCCACCTTTACCATTATTTTCAATGGGAAAATTGACCCCGCATAACACGTTTTCACTTAACACGATCATTTTCTGAAACATATCTATAGTGTTAAAAGAGGAATTACTGTATCCCGAAATAGTTATTCCGCATCTTTTGAGCGTGCCCGTTATTTTGAAATATAAAGGGCTCGCTATTCCGACGTACACGTAAACCTCCTTCCACGAGAGTTAAGGGACATTTCAGAATAGTGCTTTATTTTGAAATTTGGCTCTGTGTAGATTTTGAAAAGCTATTTTGAAATTACCTTGAAATAAGCTACACAATTTGCTTTGCACAGCTTATTTCAAGGTAAGGGTGCAGTATAGATCCACCCCAAGAGATGTTACCCATGTGACAGAATTGGGGAATGGAATGAATGGGGTTCCAACTCTCAATCCCCTGTTCTAACCATTAGAATATGCTTCTTCTCACTATTAATGAGAACCCATAAACAAGTTTGGCAAGAGTAGTAGTACTTGGTTCCCTCATACTAGAGAGGTTTTAGCAAAACCTCTCCAAAGCAGACTAAAATGAAGGGACAATTGAAAAGGGCACTGGAATAGCCTTCAAGCCAACTTGCTCATCCCATTAGATAATTTATATGGGTATTAAAAATAGCATTATTTCAATGTAAGCATATATACAAGGAAATAAGTTCATAAATGTCTATCTAAAATAGTACTAGGAACAGAGAGAGCTTTGGATGTCACATACACCCCTGCTTCAGATCATTAGTTTAATAAACTCCAATGCTTCCCTATTGTCCTGAGGTTGACTTTAAGACAAGTTCATGGTCAGATCATTAACTCAAGGTAGAGCCATCCCGTCCATAGGATGGTTAAGGGTCACCTCAGGTCCCACACTTTGCCCCTTCCCCTTCCCTCGCCCTGCATCATGGTGGCTGCCTCAACCCTTCCATGGATGGGACAGGCCTAGTTGGAAGCAAGATCCAGGGTGACTTGGAGGGGGGGTCTGGTGTGGGGCAGCAGCAAGGGTTGGTGTCCCCCACACTCATTGGTAGATGGGTGGCATAGTGGAGCAGGCTGCTGGATCACTTTGACTCCTGCATTGGTGAGTGTAGGTGAACCCTACTGCTGCCCTGCGCCAGAACCTCTCCCCCCAGGATACCTTGGCTTGTGTGACTTGGGAATAGGGACAAGGATTGGGGGATGGGGTGGAGTGGAGGCAGGGTGAGGGCAGAGCAGATGTGGGACAGAGCCTGCAGCCGGGGGAGAGGGGTATTGCCCCCGGCCTCCATAGGGACTGCCCTGAGTCCAGGAATACATTGATGTTCACCATGTCAGGACTTGGGGTGCCCAAGGTAACTTCAACCCACCCATTTTTGACACAAAACTCTAATGACTCCAGAGATCCACTTCAGCTGGCTGTGAGCAGATGTGGCAGATGTACATTTACATTAATTCTGCATATTCATTATCTTTACCATTATCTTAAAATATGCCTTATGTATTATTTTATACAATTTTGTTATAATGCAGAGTTTACCAGAGCAAAAAAATCACCAACTCAATCAGATCTTGTCTCCTGTTTTACAAGCATAACCTCCCTTTCATCATTCTTAGCATATGTGCAATGTGCCTCAGGTTGCACATGACCAGGATTCATCACTTGAATTTGGCCTGCTGGTTGGATCATTAGCTTCCCTAGCCTAGGCCTATTGATGGGGAGTGCAATGTGAATACAGATCTATGCCCCCCTCTCCTTTCTTATTAAGAAGTATTGAATGGAATGCACAGATTTTGCGGTACCTGCAGTAAACAGTGAGCTAAAACGGATGGTCCTTTGTACTTTCCCAATTAGGAGCCAAAGAGATTAATTAGTGAAACAGTAAGGACTCTCTCAGTGAATTTTTTTATTGGAAAATGCGGATTAATTGAAACTGAAAATTTTTGCTGGAAAAGGCCAAGTTTGATGCCCTTTTAAATTGAAAATTTTTTGACATTTTTTAAAAATTAAAAATTCTAGTTTTCTGGTTTGAAATGATTTTTTGTCTAGTCCTGTAATCTAATTATATATATAAATAAAAACACATCTTAAATCCATTGGAAATATTTAATCTGACTCGACACAATAGTGTTTTAGGATTTTCATTTCACAAAAAGTTTAAGATTGACTTTTCATTCAGTGCAGTACAAGAACGTTTCTCAATATTTTCCTTGGCCAGTTCTATTCATCAGTATTATTTAATGCCAGAAGGCACCATCATGATCTCCTACAACAGGGCTACTCAACTTTGGAAGCCCCAGGGACCACAATGATACTCCCAGCACTTACTGAGGGCTGCAACTTAAGTGTGGTTGCATATACGTGCATATACGTGCAAATATACGTGCAAATATATATGAAAATATATACAAATAACTTTTCATACTGACATGCATGCAAAAAGAACACTTCCCACAATGCCCTGGCGCTCCCCGGCACCTCTTCCCTGGGGGCTAGAAATGCCACCACCCTGTATCTGTCTGTTCCAGCCAGCCCATCTGCTTGCGTCTTTCAATACTCACCCTGCCTGGGAGACGCCTCGCCGTTGTGGAGCATGTTCCCAGTGGAAGCCATGATCAAAGGGCTGCGTGTTGAGTAGCCCTGTTCTACAATATAGACTGACCTCCCGCACAGCACACTGCAAGTCAGTGAACCTTGCCCACTCACTTTTGCAAAGGCCCCTAATCTCTGAATGAGTTACTGAGTTTCTCAAATCATGATTTAAAAACTACAAGTTACACAGAATCTGCAATTTACACTAGTTCAAACCAGACACACCCAGGATTCTTCTCTAAAACTCTGCCACTGACCTGCTGTATGACCTTGGGGAAGTCATGACACTTATCCGTACCTCTGTTCCCTCTAGAGTTACTAGTCAGCAAGTGTGAACAATCAGGATAGGGTTCAGTGGATTATAGGCATGTATGAGAAAAAGCCCCAAATATTAAGACTGTCCCTAAAATTGGGATAGCTGGTCACCCTAGCGCCCCCTCACTCAGTGTCCATTAATGTCTATTTAGACTGTGATAGGCATGACTTTTCTCTGACTCTGTTTATACAGTGTGTAACTTAGTGGGACCCCAATCTTGCTTGGAACTGAGGTGGTGTAGCCTATCAGCTAATAGAGTAATAAATGGAATTTCCATCAACTACTTGAATAGTCAATAAGAGGGGAAACTAAAGAACTGCAGCGGGGTGAGCTCCCAGCCCTGGGAGCTAACCGTGCTGTGGCTCTGCCTTTTACATGCAATAAGAGCCGACTGGCCGTGAGCGGAGATTCAGCTGTTCTGGCTCGTGCCTGGTCCTCTGCTGCATCTCTGCCTCCCCTGGCCCTCACGGAGATAGTGCTGGGAGAAACCAGCTTTTAAGCCATCTCCCCCCAGCACTGGCTCCTGCTCCCCTTCCCGCCTGTGATAGAGACAGGGGGAGAGGAGGCGATGGTGGGGCTAAGAAGCGACTAGTCGAGTAGTGACTCGACTACCTGATAAGCCTAGGTTTATCAGATAGTCGACTACTCTACTAGTTGCTTACATCCCTATGCAAAAAGGCCACACTCCTTTGCCACTCAGAAGTGGGGAATTAGCAAACTCTTGTTCAACATTCTAGGGGATGGTAGCAAGGGAGGGGGTGTCAGGCACCCACAACAGTCTAGGGGGTAATGAGAGGAGTCAGGTACCTTCAACCATCCAGGCTTGGGGCAGGGGGGGGGGGGAGGGGGAGAGAAGAGTCAGACACTAAAAGCAAGTGAGGGGAGAGTACTGCCACCCCAGTGGTGGCTGGTAGGAACCCACTCACTCCACCTTGTCCCAACCTAGGGCCCTATCAGCAGCAGAGACATCTGCCACTGAATCAATGGAGATCCAACTACAACATACCAACCACAACTCAGGGGATCCACAGCCAGACAGTAGTCTAACTCTCTTGGGCTTCTTCCTAAACTCCCCCTTGCTTGTACTTGTGGTCGTCCTTGATACCTTCAGGGTAGTCGGTGAGGGGTAGTCCCAGCAGTTCCTTGGCTTAGGGCATATCTAGCAATCCAAGATCCCAAGAATCCATCTCTGCATGGGCAAAGTGCCTCATTGCAGCAAGCTTCTGCGGGTGACTAGATGCCTCCAGCCAGCCCTCCAGTTCCCTGTGGCTGCAGGCAGCCTCCTGGCCAGAGCACGGATGGGAGGAGTCTGCTTCCTCCAGTGGCTGGCTCCCAAATGAGCTGCAGGGCCCACCTCTTATACTTCCTGTTCCTGTATAAGAGGTGGGCCCTGCCCTTCCACTTCCAGCACCGTGGCAGAGGCTTTTCTAGTTCCTGCCAGCTAAGGGCATTGGGCCTTTCCACGCTGTCACTCTCCCTAGAAGGCCACACCCCTTTGCTATAGGAACCTAGTCATTATCAGTGAGGCCGACAGCAACCACAGGCCCTAGGGAAAGATGTGGGGAGGCTCTGTACCCCTGGCAAGAGTGGGGCTCAGCCAGAAGGGACAGAGCTGGGGCAGGTAGCTCTCAGTGCTGGCTGGACTGCAGCTTGCTCCCTCTCCCTCACGGCCCTCAGAGCCTTGCAGCAATTCAAAGGGCCTGAGGCAGGCAGTAGCAGCAGCGGTGGCCAGGAATCCTAGGCCCCTTTGAATCGCTGGGTCCCGGAGCAACTGCCCTCTTTGCTCCCTCCCCATCAGCAGGCCTGGTCATTACTGTAATGCAACCAGTAAATAATAGGAATACTTCAGTCCTAAAAGAATCACCTATTTTATAAGTCCAAACAACTTATTCTCCAATTCTCCAGCATTACGTTTTCACAATACAGACCACAGTGAATGTTATACAGCTGCTGCCCCTGGAGTGTTAACTGTCAAATTATAAAAACGAGTTGTGATATTGCATCATGTATATAAATATGGTATTATTATTACTTTCTTTGTAGGAACAAACCTGGTTTCAGTGCATGTGAGAGATGGATACAAATCCCCTGCTTATTTGCACCCTTCTGTAAAGATCTTTTGATGTAAAAACAGAGTGGTATTATTTTACTTCAAATGTTATTTTTAATGTAATGGGTTAGCTTCTTCCTTGGGCATGGGCCATTTACCCACCAGGGCTGTTAGTTTGCATCTTGGACCTTGAAAGGAATTGCTGCAGTCTCCAATAATACTGCAGCACAAGGCATAGACTGGAATAAAGATTTATTCAAGCTTCAGAACAGCAGAGGGCTTCTAATCCTTCTACAAAACTATAGGGGGGTTTGGTATATTTGTTTTACTCTGGTGTTAAATGCTCCATGAAGAACATATAGTATGTAAACAACTGGGGCTACCAGCTGCTCACATGATAGCCCAGTTAGTATGAGAGACTACTGTATAGAGAGTGGGTGGGAAAGAAATCCTCTTTTCAGATCTGGTATGTGGAAGAAGGGGAATTACCGACAGTGAAAAAATACGTTGACACCCCTTCTTCAGCTCTGTGCCTGGATGTAGAATGGAAAATGACTCTGCCCGGTGGGATGTTGTTTCCATTCTGGGCACGGCTGTTAGATGCAATATTAGCTTCACTGAACTCATCAGCTGTGGTTGCATTTCAACTACCTACCAACGTGGTACATTTTCGGGAGGCAAGGGAGGTGAGGAAAAAGGAAAACAGTTTTTTCATGTGTTTATACTCATCCCAACAGTGCTGGGATATTATTAACTATAAAAGTGTAAGCCATTTCTCAGAAGCATAACCATCTGCCTGTTCCAGAGAGTGTGAAACATGCCTGGGCAATTTCATACCCATTCAAACATTGTGATTTCACATTTCCTCATGGAATTAAACCCTTTGTCGTTTCAGTTGCATTTATCCACAGTCTTATATAAGTGGTGAAAGTATGAGTGGCTTCTTCCCTTGTGTGGCCAGAATGGAAAAGGTGAACTGAAAGGAGGTTTAAAGATATAGAGAAAGGGGGATGTGGGCTAAGCAGCAGATGTATAAGGAGCATTATTATTAGCAGTCAAATTAAGCATGTGAGTCTGGGTGGGTCACTGGAAGCAGCCTGGTTAATCACATTGGTCTGGAAATATTTAAGAAAAAGTTTGGAGGTGACAGAAAAGGGATTAAGCAGAGTGTGGGGTTGGAGAAAGACAGGTTACACCTCTAAGAGAGCATGGGGGGGCCGGGCGGAAGAGGGCACGGGACAGAATGAGCTGTGGTGGCAGAGAGTTTCTTTAGAAGTTGGAAAAAGAGAAAGGTGCAAGGTAGATAATGTCTGTGCTTGGAACTTTTAGGGCTTAGTATCTAGGGTGCTGGGTGCAGTGACAAAATCTGCCCAGAAAAAGACCCACACACGATTGCTATAGAAATTAAGTTCAGACATTGCAGATGATGCATTCCGGTACATTTTACATATGTTTTTTATTGCCGAATGAATTAAGGGGATAATGTTGGTGGTGCAGAGTCAGGGGCAATAAACCGCTTTTGTGAATGATTAACGTTGAAGAGAAGCCAGGCCATTTGAAAGCACAGGAACAGTTTGGGTACATCTGCACTATCCGAAATAACATAGTGCGCCATCTACACTACAAGCCTTGATTTTGAAATAATGTCGAGCTGGAGGACTTCTTACTCTGACTCCTGTAACCCTCATTTCACATGGAGTAAGGGAAGTCAAAGGAAGTGTGTTTTTCCTTCAACTTCCTGCTGTGTAGACAGCGCCAAAAGCCGAATTAAGCTATTTCAACTTAAGCTACGCCATTAAGGTAGCTTTGAGAGCGCACACTGGCATCAGGGACTCATTAAAGAAATGGCCGGGGGGAGCGGGGTTCCCTGATTTCATGCAGATTTAAAGTTCAATCGCCTTGTTGTAGTTCCCATGGATGTCACCATGGTGACAAGGAAGCTTCAGGTAAATAACAATTTGAGGATAGAAGCAAAAAGTGAACTATTACTTGAAGGAGTGGCCTGGGTACAGCAGTAAAAGTGGAATCCCATTCTGCAACCAAAACTATTTAGGGTAACCAACCTTTGCACCCACAATTAATTGTAGGCACAATTCCTAGCACATTGACATGTAGGGGTTACATGTCGTCACTCAGTCCGCTAAGTGGTGTAAATAGCGCCAGCAAAATTACTGCACCTTCAAAATAAGAGGCCAACGGGAAATTTCAGCAGCAGCATAACTGAAGTTTGTCCTGTGAAAAGTGATTTACAGATACATTTTTCTAGGCTGCAGTTAGCTGAATTCCTTCTCTTGAATTCAATTATTACTAGAGCTGTGTGGAGAAAAGTAATTCTTTTTCATGGAGGATTTAAAATGAAAAGTTCTCCTGGGCAAGTGATGTGGTGGGTTGCTGAAGAGTTAGGCCGGTGAGCTGGTAGGAAAAACAGGCAGTGATCCTTGGGAAACTTAATTGAAATGAAACTTGCAAACTTTGCTAAACTTTTCAATTTCAATGAACTGCCAAATCTTGACAAAATTATTTTGCAGGAATTTTACCAATCATCTCTAATTTTTTAAATAGGCTTATATATTGCTATAAAGCACAGAATCTTCTAGGACTGGTGGATTAGCTGAGATGGTATTAACTGTATCTACCAGGGCTGTCAACACCACCCTCATGGAGGCATATCACAAAATGACCAAAAGCATACCTGGGTTCAACAATGGAATTGAGTTCCAGGAAAGAGCTCACACGTAAATTCTTTTTCACTGTAGAAACAAACACTTTAAAAGCAAGTTAATTAGAACTAGGCAAAGAAACTGACTTCAATGAGACTTGTGCTCCTTAGTCACTTTTTAAAACACCACCCTGAGGTGCCTAGATGTAAGACTTAGTTGAAAATGTTGCTATTGAACCACTGGTTAGTACATTGTCCAAGCCATGTCTTTATCCATCAACTTATCACAAAGACAGCTGCAAGAGTTAAAGCAGAAAAATGGTGATACTCATATAGGCCCCGAAGGATTAGATTTTTATCGTTGAATGTTAGCAGAATGTCAATTTCACAATACACACACAGAACAATGGAAAAATATTTCTGAGAAGAACCAAAATTTATAGATAGGCAAAGTAGGAAAAATAATGTTTGAGAAATTATTGTTTGATTTAAGGCTATTTATTTTGTCAACAAATTGTTCCATTCCAAAATACGCAATGTGTTTTAATGGTTACAAAGCTTTAACTTTTGGAATGTCAATGCTTACGGTCATTAAATAATTATTGTTTGACTCTCTCTTCTTGTTGGACTCCCCCTATAATTGTTCACGGCTGAGAAAATGTAAATTGATAAAAAAAACTTTAAAAATTCTTAAAACCCATAACTTTATGCAATTGTGAAAATTTAATTATATTGACAACATTTATATTGACAAAAATTGAAAAATGCTGAAAAGTAAATATGTCAAAATCATAAAAAAGTAATAATCAAATTCTGCCAACTTAATTTATAAAAGTGGGAAAACTGAATGAGAAGTGTTTGTAGCACATTGCACCTTTTTAAGAACCTTCAATATTGTGTATTAAATTAGTTGGCTCTAAAATATTGGAGGATTTTATGGAGAATGTTGTGATAGGTTATTTACACTCCATACTCATATTTACTATATGCACATGGATAAAGGAAAACATGGACAAGATCCTCAGCTGATGAGAATCAGCATAGTTACACCAATCTATACAAGCTACAGATCTGTCCTCATTCATATGGAGCAGGTACTCTACACAAATTTGTAACCTAATTCTCTGCAAGTGTAAAGCCATTGACTTCAGTGGAGCTGCCCTTGCTCACTCCCTAAGGCTGTACTGGGCCCATTATCTTATATGTTTTAAAACTAACTAGAATAAGAGGGGAAAATTGATTGACCAGGAGAATTCCAACAAAACCATACAGCTTTATAGTTTGGCTGGTGCTGGCAACAATCTTGCTTCTTGAAAGGTATAAAAGGGAAACCCCCTTTCTTGGGATATGTCTAGACTGCATTCCTCTGTTGGCAGAGGGATGCAGATTAGGCAGGTCGACATTGCAAATGAGGCAGGGATTTAAATATCCCGTGCCTAATTTGCATTAAAATGACCGCCGCGTTTTTGCCGACTCAGCACTTTGTCCGCAAAAAGTGGCAGTCTAGAGGGGGATCTGTCAAGAAAGAAAGCCTTTTTCGACAGATTCCTTATGCCTCCTTATGCCATATTTAAATCCCTGCCTCATTTGCAATGTCGACCTGCTTAATCTGCATCCTTCTGTCAGCAGAGGGATGCAGTCTAGACATACCCTTGGAGTTTTGAAGACACGTCCCTTTGCGCAGCAAAACGCTTCAAACGCAGGTAGGTAATCAAGAAATAAAGCTGAATGGCTGAGCCTTGTATTACTGTATACATTCTACTTGCTTCCCCACCTACGTGACTAAACTAATATTTTACATTTCAATAAAGTATCCTTAATTTTCTATTAGAACCATCATGCTATGGTAGGTGAATAGAACAATATTTTTTAAAGCTCTGAGACATTCTCCAATGAAAGATACAAGTGCAAGGTATTATACATTACTCACAGAGGTAACAGATACAGTAATGTGATCACTCAGACTTATGATAATCAAGAATTATAACAATTCCTTTGGTTAACACCACTGTTCTATCTTTTCACATTTCCTTATAGATTACGGATAACAAAAATATTACCTTATTTCTAGGAGCATCTGATAATCAGACTAATCCTGGGAACAATTTTAAACTCCTAATAGCACAGTAAATTAGAATGTTTAGGCAATTTATTCTCTGCATATTGTCAATATAGGCAACACTCCATTTCTCATTTCATGAATACATTTTATTGTTTTAAACTGAAATCCAGCACATGTGTTTCCAACAGATTATCTCTATAATCATTTTCTTTTTGCTATGGAAATGATCTGAAAATTGTTCTTTGATACAAGGGAAGAGTTCGCAAGGGCACATTGTACAATTGCCGGAATTGTGCAATTACCATTTGTAAAGAGAAAGTGTTATCAAAGTAACTGCAGGGGACATCTCCAGGACTCCTCCTGGAGTCAGGAAATTTGAAACATACATTTCTTTACCATGAATTTAACTTTAAACCCTTCTGAATAATGCATAAGATTTGATTTAACATCATAGTTAATTCTGGCATTCAGTCCCAGATAACAGGAGTTCTTAGGGCAGATTACCTTACTCACACACCCTTCTTAGCACCTGAACGGTGTAGTAGTTGCAAATATTTCGATATCAAGGTGCCTTCTGTCTTTGTAGGGTCCTCTTTAATGACGGTGCTGAAGCCTAGTGTCTACACTATAAATCTACATTGGTACAACTGTGCTGGTCAGGGATGTGAAAAACCATGGAAATACATTAACTATGCCATTGGGAGAAGCTCTCCCGACAGCACAGTAACGTTTTCACTAAAACACTACAGCAGCATTGGTGCAGTGTTTTAAGTGCAGAGCTGCCCAAAGTCAGAGGAGAGCTGGGGAGGGATAGAGCTGGCTCTCATATTCCACACTTTTCAAGGCTGCCAGCCGAGACAAAGGGACTAGAAGCAGGAGTGTACCATCCTCAACAGGTCCACTGCTCATAATCAGAAACAGAGGCCCTCTTTTTCTAAACAGTATCAAACTGTTCAAACTACCGGATAATGCTATATTCGGCCCTTAAAAACGAAAGCATCCTGGAGTCAGAACCTCTATTCTGTACTTTAGTCGGTAAATGACGGAAGCCAGCAATCTCTGCAAAACAATCATTTACAAAGGCTAAAAGGAAAACCTGCAGTTTGGTATGTGACATATATGTAAAACAGCTCCACTCTTTAAATATTTCCCAGTGCCCAGAAGCAGATAAAGTAGCTAAAGCCATGCACACTGAAGGTACTTTTACTTGTTGCTAGGCACCAGCCACTGATTGACATAGTAAAAGATCAGTTTCTGAGCCGCACAGTCAAAGATCAGCCAGATGATGTAGTATATACCAAATCCATCTTTGTAGGAGGTGGGGAACAGAAAACTAATGCAAGGAGTCAGAAAAAACAAAAAAACCCAAAAACTACAAAAAACTTTCCTCTGAATTACTGTGGAGTTACCAGTCTACACTAGCAAGGGCTCTGACTTCATTCACTCTGCTGGAATGGATACTGGGATGCTTCTTTCACTGTTCTCTAGTGATGCACAAAAAGAGGGCCAGAGAAAGTGGTGAAATCCCAGCTTCATTGAAGTCAATGGCAACACTCCCATTGTTTTCAGCAGTCAGGATTTCACTCCCAGGTATTTTAGTACTATTTTTTGCCTAACCTCCTCTATACTCAAAATTACTGATCAGTGAATGTTCCCCAACATTTGAAACCCTTTAGTACTGTACTGCAAGTGCCATTTTATTCAGCTGGATTTTGGAAAAATATGAATGATAACATTTTGTATTTCTATGTTTATCCTCAGCCAGTGATATCAAAGTACATTTTAAAAAGGTGTTATTACTTCCTTTTACTGAAGGAGAAAAGGAGATTTCAAAAGATGAAAAAACGTGCTCACGGTGAGATGGCTATTCAGTGGCAGAGATGTTATTACAAATCAGGTTTTCTAATTCCTATTTTCATGCATTGGCTTGCAGGCCAAGCTCCTATGACATAAAAGTTTGCAGCCGATTCACAGAATAATATCTTCATATTACTGTGCTGTTCTGATCAGGAATTTGTTTAACAATTTATGATATAAAACAGAATGAACCCTTAGTACTTTGCAACCTCATTCTCCTGAAAGTGCAACATCATTTAAGTCATAACCTTATCTTTATTATTCTCTGTATAACTGTACAATGTTTTATACTTAACTAGCAAAGTCATGCCAAACTGGCCCCTTGATACTAGCAAAAAACCAGACACTTAACAACAAATATTTGAAAACCCCAACATTGTTTTAATTGAAACACTTCATGAACTAAGAGAAAATTACAACACAATTTAAATTTTAAAAGGAAGTTACATACAGTACAGCTTGTTCTATAGCTTTTTGATTATTTACTTTTTAAGTATTTCCTTTTATAACATTATGCTGTAGATGACATCTACTGGGCAAACATAGGAGTCACATATCTAGCATACCATAGCTTGATGGGTACTCAATTATATTCTCTCTAAATGGCCAAAAAAGAATAAAACACTATTTGCTCTCTCCAACAAAAAATTGGAAGCCTGTATCTGTTACACAGTAGGCACTTAGGCATTTTGGTTACCCTTCACCTTCAAAAGCAACCCTTTTTCTTCCAGTGGTTCTAGCTAACTGAGCGCTTGTGCTTCTAGACTGTCATCTTACCAACAACAAAGGGTACGTCTACACTTGCTCCCTAGTTCGAACTAAGGATGCAAATGTAGCCGATCGAAATTGCTAATGAAGCGGGGATTTAAATATCCTGTGCTTCATTAGCATATTCTCGCCCACGCGCTATTCCGCTCGCCAGCTGATTCGAACCAGGAAGTGCGCTCCGGGACGCGTTAGTTCGAATCAGACCCCTTGGTGCGAACTAACATAACTCCTCATTGAGGAAAACAGTGTTTACTTTGGTCACCACTAGTTCAGTCTCTTTTGCTGTTACGATAACGTCCCTACTCTGTTGTACTAATGATCAGTAGCAGGCATTGAGGGAACATAACTTAATGGTAGTCAAATATAAGTATGTAGAGAGAAAATACATAGATTTATAAAGATGCCATCGAGATTACTTTCCAGGGCTCAGGGTGGTTGGGCTGAGACTTTCTTTCTCTGTTTTTAGGATGTGAAGGAGAGTGGTTGATTTTAGGAGCAGATTTCTAACAACTCAAAAAGCATGAACAGCATACAGCAAATAATGAAAACATTTAATGCCTTTTTCAAACAATGTTTATTCACATTATGTGTTAACATTATACTGATACAAACAGAAATTCCTTAAAGATAAAAACACAAATGACTTGATTTTTAAAAGTTCAAGAGTGTGTGCATCATTTTCCACTCAGTTTGCATGTGCAGCTGTAACGTTTGGACAGGCATATTAGATATTTAAAAGCACAAAGAGCCAGATGTATGCATAATCTAACTGACACAAGCAAATACTTTGGTTTTTGTGGTAATGCAGACATAAGTACTCACACATTTGTGTGTGGCAATGAATGCCTGGAATTCTGCAAAAAGGATCTAGAATTTGTATATATTTGAAGCCCACAGAGGAAACTTCTTCAAGAGGAAAAAATTGCCTAGACAGCCCTTTTGCAAGAAGGCGGAAGATGGTCTGGAAGTTATGGCCCAAGTGATGACTTAGCATCACCCTTGGGGAAAAAACCCCCACACATAGAAGGAAACCTCCAGATGCTTAAATGAACTGTTATGAATTTTTAAACCAATAAATATTTAAAAATTGCTAAAGACTATGAAAAGAGGAAAGTTCATGTTATTTTAACCTGCTGTTTTATACACACCAAATACAAAGAAGTATCAGTATACATATTTCCCCTAACATCTTTGATATTTGGAAAATCATGGTGACGCAAGAGAAAGAAAAGGATTTTGCTTCTGTTATATAATATGAAATATGCTTCTTTCTGTAAAGTCCTGTATATAGTAAATTCTCACAGATTTATATGTGGAGATTTTTTTTGCATAGGTAGGCATATTTCTTTTCCTCTTTTTCTGAACATTAAGGTAAGATCTCACCCGGTACTGTTCGTGAACTGAAGATTTTGGAGTAGAAATCTATCAGTAATTCAGTGAAGAGATTTAGAGGAATCAGAGCACTCAGGGAAGAAGTACCTTTAGGCGGCCAGATTAAATTCAACCCAAAGACACAGGCTAGGTTCGATGCAGTCATTTTGTTATAAATACTCTCCTGGGATACCTGGAAAAGAAGACAGATTCCACTGAAAGTGACACATGCAAGCAATACCAAAGGGCCAGATCCCACGTGGAGGTGCCTGGCATGAATACTCTGTAACCAAAGGAGCCTAAATGGATCTTGAAATGTTAGCTCACCTCAAGGTTGGACACATTGTAGCTATGCAGGTGCTCAGCCTATGTCCCATCCCAAGGCTGAACTCACCACTCTGAGCCACCCACATGTCATTGGGGAGTCACTAAAAATGCAGAGTGCTTCACAAATCCTATGAGAGGAAGCTGAATAACAGCTCGTGGCCATACAGTCAGAAATTGGGTTTTACTGGCTGATGACTTGGAGAATATGGGTTCTATTGGACCAAGGATTACTATAGTTCTCCTACGGTAGCTTGCGAGGGGAAATAAAGACAGACAAGGATACCATTCCCAATCTCCCTCTGAAATTTACTTTCTTGGTTAAAAGGTAAGGACATCCCCCCCATGAAGAGGTAACAGTAGGCCCGGGAATTACTGCAGCTGAGGCCAAGCTGCAAGGAGTGCGAAGGACCACAATTCACAGAGGGCAGTTTGACATGTGCATAAATTCTAAGGATTCTCTGCCTGAGAAAGCAGACATTGACTCTGTCTAGCAGCTTTCCATACATGACCCAATTTTCCTCCCTGGCCTACAGTTAAAACTGGAGTTGACATAGCTACAGTGCTCAGGGGTGTGAAAAATGCACATCCCTAAGCACAGACATGGTAAGGTTGACAGAAGAACGCTTCCATCAACCTAGCTATTGTCATGCAGGGAGGTGGAATTCCTAAAGTGATGGAAAAAGTTCATGTGTCACTGTTGTCTGCACCTATATTAAGGGGCTACAGTAGCATAGCCATGGCACCATAGCTATGCTGCTCTAGTGCCCATGTTGCAAACATGGACTCAGTATTGATCTATCCAATTTACTCAGCCATCTGGGGTTTATGTGCCCCTTACTGCCGCTCACCACTGCATAAACCTCAAGATTTAGCCTCAAGTGTTTTAAAAATAATAAGGGGTCATTTTGTCTTCAAGGAAACTAAGTACAGGTTGAACCTCTTTAGTCCAGCACTCTCTGGTCGAGCAACATCCATGGTCTGACATGATTTTAGTTAGCTGGATGTTCACTTATCATGGGTGTGGCCAAGTTTCTCTCAGTCCCGTAAAGTTTGTTTACAGCCACCAGTCTTGGCTCCCAGTGTTCTGAGCTGTTATTTAAGCCCTAATTTACCCCCAAATGTCTTCTAAGAGCTCAGTAAGCAGTGGAAGTGTTGGTAATGCTGCAAGACAATATTGATTTTCTGGAGTTCGGCAAATTCTCTGGCTCGGCACCAGTCAGGTTCCGAGGGTGCTGGACTAGAGAGATTCAACCTGTAACAGCAAACTATCAGGTTATAAAGAGGTAAACAACCCATTTCCTGACAAACAAATTGAACTGTAAGTTTGCGTTGTACATTTTTGGCCCTATTTTTAATAACTGGAGCCCAAAATAGTGCTTCCACAAATTAGTTTGCGCACATATAAGCTGTTTTCAGAGCTCAATAAACGAATCTATTCATGCATAAATAAACTTACTACATATGCAGATGGAAACTTGTGCATATAAATACTTATTTGGGCATGCACAAACATTTTATGAACTCAGCCGAGCATCCATGCATGTGAAGCTTTTGTGGGCACCATTTCGAGCCTGAGTCTTGAAAACATGGCTTCTGTTCCCATTTTTTTGTAGTGTGGTAATGCCTAGATACCTCAAGGGGGAGGACACGGTGTCAGATGCTCCACAAACATGCAACATTTTCCACTACTCAGATTTGCTTTTAGTAGTAAGGTACTGCTGTTAGCCAAAACAATCGTTTTCTAACAGCCTGAGATATTCCTGAGTGGGAAATAGACACTTTGCTCCTTTTTTGGTATAGTCAGCTCATTACTGCAGGAATCATTCACTGCTAGTCTAAGGTCGAAGGACTTGGACCCATTCTTATAACTCAGGTTTTGTACTGCTGTCGGAATCACGTTGTCTTGTTGTAGTATCCTTTGGTCACAAGAAGACATGTCGTTAGGTAAGGGGGTTGAGAATGCATAGCAAACTGTTGGTCTTTTGTTGAGAAGCTTGAGTCAAATTTATCATCTTTAAAAATGGTATCTCATGATTACATTTAATCCAATTTCATAAAAATTACCACAAGTACCTCTAGCACTATTCAAGGCTGAGCTTGTGAGGGAATTAAATTGCCTCTTATATGTAAGAAGGGTGATGGTCACAGGCAAAAACTGGGATTATTGGAAGAGCAGTGTGTTAAAGTTTGAATTGTGTCTGCTTGCATAGCACACCTGACCTATGATGAATAGAAATCTCCAGCTTCCAGGTTGCTTCACATTCCCTTGACCTTTATGAATGCAAATAACTCTCTCAAACGTGAAAGATTAAAAGCTACAGATCAGCAAAAACTGCAGATCTGAGTGCTAGTATCAACTTGACTCTGTGCTTTACACAACAAGGCATACTCAAAAATAAATGCTATGTTCTGTTGCCCAATTATAGAAAACACTATGTAGTACTTTTGCACACCTCATTAACACCTCAAGTGTTCAGCTCTTAAGAAGTGTGTTGAGATGGTGCATCTATTATTGGAACAAAGGCACTTACACGATTCATAACACTGAAGAGAGATATCAGTTGCTGAAATAATAGCTTGGATTTAAAAATAGTGAGGATTTTTATAATAGCTTTTGGAGTTCAGTTAAGTAATGACAAATGAACATGTAGGTATGAGAGGCACCCACTAGTCCTGTCTGTGGCAAGCTTGTATCAGTGTGTTTCCTTTAATACTGTATTTTGGTGGGGTTTTGCTATAAAGAGGCATTAAAATTACTCGTTTCTGAAGTGTAGCTCACAAGTACATGCCACACAAGGTCTTCCCCTGAGGGCCAATTCCTCGGATGGTATAAATCAGCACAGCGCCTCAGATTTCAATGGGATTGGCGAGTGCCCAGCACTCTGAAAATCAGGCTGCTTTACTTAGGTGCCTCATAAATATGCATGAAGGGGCTTAAATTTAAGCATCCAGGCTTGAAAAGTTTAGCCCAGAGAGATGGTAAATTGGGCTGTAGGAAGGGAGATTATATTGCTGCTATTATTGCTATATTGCTCTTCTGGGGATAAACAGATGACTTTGGACTCCAGGGGCTACCAAGGCAACACCTTTCTCCAAAGGTTTTACAGGCTTGTTTATTTAAACACTGGGGGAAAACATTATTTGCATGCTTTTTCTAAACAGGTATTTCGCATAAAAAGGGAAAGTTAAAAAAAAATCAAAGCAATAGAAATGTGACTTATCCATTTCAAACACATTAGCAAGTATGTGGTTTTATTTGTATTTAAACTGTAGTTTCAATTATTTATAAAGAGTTTTATACTGAGGTCATTATTTAACTCTGACTTTTATCAGAGGTGGAGATGGGCTGCAGCTTGATACTGCTGCACTGAGAACACAACAGCCTTCTTGCATTTCTCCAACTTTTCAATTTATTTTTCTTTTCTTTCTTTCTTTTTTAAATATGGAATTTTGTAAAAATCAGACTCTAAAAAAGTGTCTCCCGGAATTATGGGAATGTTACCTGTACTCACCATATGAAGGAAGCATATCAGGTATTTCAGAACCACATAATTGTGCTCAGGAAGTCCTTGCACTACTTGTTTACAGCTTGTCACTCGTAAACAGCTTTCCACATCTGTAATATTAACATCATATGTAACCTAATCCAATAGGCATCAAAATACAGACAAGGTTGCAATTTTCTTTTTAGGACACTTTATATCCTCAGTGACTCCTGCAAAAACCTGGTGAAGTTACATCTCTGTCAGGGGGAAGTGAATTTAGCTCGACCTATGTACACTACTTCCCCTTGCTGGGATAATAATTAGCAGCATGCCTTTGGATTGTGAAGACACTTTTAACTGAGATTTTCAAAGGGACTTCCAATTAATGAATTAATAGTGCCACGCAGCATCCTTGTGAGGTAAGCAGGGACTATTATGCTCATTTTATAGACAAGAGAATGGAGATACAGAGAGGTGAACTTACTCAAAAATGATGACGTTGGTCATTGACAGAGTTACGAAAGGAATCTTATTCCATCTGATTTCTAGCCCTCCATATAGCAAATGGATAGCACAGCTCAGAGCCAGAGAATAACCCTTAGGTTATTCTCTCTAGTAGATAAGTTAGTTAAAGCTGATCCTTTGCTACAGGGAAATTTCATGGTCCTAAATTTGAATCCTATTTGGTCTCTTTATGTACTGTATACAGCTGCTCTGTATTTATTTCCTGACTAAACTCTCCATGAGATGCCTGCCACTCATAATGCTCTCTCCTTACTTATGTATGTCTGCAAACAAACCTCTGTTATGACCCCTCAATGTTCAAGTCCTAGGCAGAGACTGAAAAGACGATGATTTCTGTGGATATGTATTATCTAGAACTAGCTTGAGGTCATTAAACTCATTTTCACTGATGAACTAAATACGGTTTGAACCCAAGACTACCGATGGAAAGCAAATGACACCCTGCACTACCTAGCTAGTCTATTTGACTTACAATTACTTGAACATTAGAATATATTTTTAAGGTGTTCCTCAAAAGACCCACACATAGTAAACTACACAGAACTCCAATGAAGGCTTGAAGCAAGTGTTACTGATTATTTTGTACTCTACCCTGGATTATCAAGAATGAGATTACTCACATGGGCAAAGTGAACCATGTATACAATGGGCTGCAGGGTCACAGACATGTTCAATTTTTTATATTCTTCTCTGTTTTGCAAAAATGCTTAGTAACTGTAATTATGGATTGGGACTCTACTGCATTATACAAATACATAATGAAAAGGCAGTCCCTGCCCGAAAAAGGTTACAATGATAGTCACCAGCCACAGTACAGACTGCCACTGATAACAATTTCAGCTTTCCAACAGCAGAGCTTCACAGTTACCAACAGAATGTTAACAAGCAGGAAGCAGCCAACCTGTAGTTAGCCCCAGCTCAAAGATCATGAGGTTAGAACAACTCTTGCACAATTTGTGACCGGGAGTTCTGTTGACTCAATGCTTAGCTGAATTTAGAATCCACCCAGAATGGAACTAATGGACAGCACAATATATGTCTTTACAAGCTCAGGCACTAAATGCCAAACACACCAGAATATACTGAGTCACTTTGTCAGCATTAAACATTCTCCATGCCTGGAAAAAGGTCATATGATGGAAGCTTTGCCACCAGTAGATTCATGTGATATCAGCCATTTAGATAATTAATATATTCCGCTCTCTAAGTTTTAAGTCAATCTGGTTTGTTCCCTAATATTCCAGAGTAGCAGCTCTACTAAAACTGCAAAGAAATACATATATATATAGGCAGGACCAAATATATAGAGACTGGGCCAAATGTCACCAGTGCACCAATCCCCAACCTGGCTGCCAACTTTCATTCCCAAGGGCAGTTGTACTTTAGCAGCAAAATGATTTGAGTATGGAGCAAGAAATAGTTACGAAAAACACAATGAAAACCTCCAGGATATAAAGCACCATATAAAAACATACAAGAAGGACAGAAACAACTTTGAACAACAGATTTTAGTATTGGGCAAAGGAATAGAGCAAAGTGGGCTGTGTATGGGGGGAAGAGGGAAGGATAGAAGAAAATGTGCATATTAATATATAATAATACGCTGTTTTGTATTTCCTTTTCAACTAAATACATACAAAATTAGATTGCTAAGTCAGTCCATATTTAGGTCCCTTGTCTATTTTCAGAAACTTTGAACAGACAACAACTTTTATGCATCTGCCAGGCTGGAAGAAGTTAGCGGCTCAGGACTTCTGAAAATTAAGCAGCTGCCTAAATATGGACTTGCAGTCTAGGTTCCTATTTTTGAACATCTTGATCATGGATTTTTACTTCTGCCCTCTGCTAGATGGAATGCTGAACTTCCTATCACAGCAGTCAAGTCCCTGAGGTATGTAGGAGACGAATGTTTCTATACAAATCCTATTGTATCATGGGTCAGCGATTAAATGATTATAAATTACCCAAACCCATATCAACTACAAAATATCAATCCCTTGACATGATATCAAGTGATTTATACTCACTGGTGATTGCAAGGATTTGATCGTAAGATTCGAAGGTTAGCAAAGGCTGTGGGAGTTCCCTGAGGAAAGTCTTCAGGATAACAGCAGGAATATGAATATCTCCATAGTCATCAAAATTCACAGGCTTGCCTAGAGAACCAAAAAGGATGACTGCTCAGTAACATTCAAAATTATGGTTCAAAAATTGTGTTCTAAATCACAGAAAAAAGAAAACCTCATTTTCAGCTGCTGCAAAATCTTAACATTGTCATGCTGTACTTTTTTAAATGAAGTTTTATTAATCTAGCTTCCAGAGACACACCTCCAAAAACATTTCAGCAAATTAATTCAACACATTTCACAAACTGTTATGTAAAATTATATTTCATTGTCATAACCACAGAAAAACAGTAGAGACAAAATGGCAAGAAGATACTGCTCTGGATAATTTGTAACTAGCTGCACTAACCTACCAAGCACTGAGGCAATGAAAGTGTTCATGAAAAACTAGCCCATTTTTGACTTAAGTCTCATAATTCATTAGCTGTTTTAGATCTTGTAAACTTCAGCTCTGACATCAATTGATGGCTCATTATTTAGAAAGCTTTAAATGCCTGTCGTTATCTTTCAGGTTTCTGTATTACTGCTGATACTAATATGACATTTTACATTATAAATGGGTTTATGATTAACTAACTCTATGAAAGACAGAAATACGGTGTCACCAACAGATACAACATCAATGCGGCCTTTAGAGTGTTATTAATTTACAGCAACAGGAGGATGGCGACTTACCCTGATTATAGAGTTTCTGAACATCTTTAATAGTTTGGATGCTGGCTGACCTTCTGAACAGACCTTCTACTTGGAGTCCTGAAAAAATAAAATGAAGGTGCTCTGTGTGAAAGCTGTCCTTCACTGCTTTGTATTGATGGGTTTAAATCATATTAAAACAGAGTGAGTGGGTTTGGTGACAGGTAGACATGACAGGTTCAGAAGCAAGCGGTTTTCAAACCCTGCCATTTTTTTGAATTGAGAATCCAATGAGGTTCTTCTGAAGAGGTAGCTGCTTAGAGAAGTAAAGTTTATAAAAGTCCCCACGTGACTTAGGAAATTTAGTCTCATTTCAAAGATAGTAGCGCTTAAGGGCTTTGCTACACAAAAACTTAATTTGTGGCAAGATGGGGTGTGACTCTACTTCACACTAGCTGGCTGTGTGGACACTGCTGCAGTACATTTAAAAAAATCATCAACAAACTAGGAAAATACAACCAACTAGATGGAACTGCTATAAGGTGGGTGCATAACTGGTTGGAAAACTGTTCCCACATAGTAGTTATCAATGGTTCGCAGTCATGCTGGAAGGGAACAAACAACAAGTGGGGTCCCACAGGGATTGGTTCTGGATCCAGTTCTGTTCAATATCTTCATCAGTGATTTAGATAATAGCATAGAGAGCACGCTTACAAAGTTTGCAGATAATCCCAAACTGGAGAAATGCTTTCTCTCCTACTTCTACACAACCTCTTAGGGGTATACAGCAGGGAGATAAAAGCTTGTGTACGCAGAAAATAAAGTCAGTCTACGCCACCCTAACCCCATTTGTGTGAAAATATTCTAAGGGTTTTATTTGTGCTCCATTGTAAAACTGAAATGTTGTATTCAGGTCAGCTCTAGTTTTTAGTCACTATGTAAATTAGCATAAATTCACCCTGGTTGGTGTGTGAAAGGGTGCTCTTTAAAAAAACATAGGCTAATATGTGATTTTTAGCCATCTACTAAATGCTGTTCATAAGAATGTGAGTTAATATAATAGCAGAATCAACAATGTAAACTAGTGGTAAAACCTAAATAGAAATAAGCCAGTGGAATTTGAATGGACACTCAACTAATGTTTACAGTACTGTACAAGAACATCTGTTAGTAATTTAATTCCTAATTTTGCAAATATTTAAGCCCTTTTCTCAATTTAAAGTTAAGCATAAGGATGACTATTTGCAGGATACAAGTCTTATACTAAACTTCAGAACATGTGGTCAAGTCTGAAGAGTTATGAATAGGGCCCTAGCAAATTCATGGTCCCTTTTGATCAATTTCATGGTCATATGATTTTTAAAATGGTAAATTTCATGATTTCATGTATTATATTTAAATCTGAAATTTCATGGGGTTGTAATAGTAGGACTCCTGACCCATAAAGGAGTTGTGTCTGGGTTGCAAGGTTATTATATGGGGGTTATGGTATTACTACCTTTACTTCTATTCAGCTGCTGGCAGCAGCATTGCCTTCAATGCTGGGCTGCTGGAGAAGAGTGGCTGCTGGCCAGAAATCTAGCTCTGGAGGCAGAGCTACTGCCAGCACCAGCACAGAAATAAGGCTGGCATGGTATGGTATTGCCACCCTTACTTCTGCGCTGCTCCTGCAGAGCTGGGTTCTTTGTCAGCAGGCACCCAGCTCTGAAAGCAGCAGTACAGAAGTCAAGGCAAAATTGGTATAGTATTGCCACCCTTCTGCATGGCTGCAGTCAGGATACTGCCTTCAGAGCTGGGCATCCGGCCAACATTACAACCACCACTCTCTAGTTACCCAGCTCTGAAGGCAGCGCAAAAGGAAAGGTGGCAATACCGTGACCCTCCTAAAATGACCTTATGATCCCCCTGCAACTTTCTTTTGGGTCAGCAGCTCCAATTTCAGAAATGCTGATCTACCCTGTGAAATCTGTATAGTATACAGCAAAACCACACAAAAGCCCAGATTTCATGGTCCGTGATGCATTTTGCATGGCTGTGAATTTAGTAGGACCCTAGTTATAAATCAAAATATGCCAGAAAACCCACTTTCACGGAGGCTAGGAGGGACAATATAGAATGTGGGTATTAGAGGACTAAATAACTATCTGAATGCTTGTTTTATGCCCTTCCAACTATATTTAAATTGAATAAAGTTACTCTAAGCCACATCACTGCAGCAAAACTGCTCTTCTAAATTTATAGCTCAACATGTGTGAAACTACAATTCTGAAAACGGTAGGCAGAATGGGCATTGCCTTTAGCAATCAATCAATATAATCATTTTCTGAGAATTTCACCCTAGCTGCCATTGGTGCACAGAATATTTTCTAGAGAACGAGTTTTCCTTGGGATGGAGCTCGTAATTGTTCACTATTTCATTTTAAGGAGCTTATTTAACAGTTAATGCCTTTATCTGATGTGGTTCTCCCTCCATAAACTGCTTTGTAATAAACATCCACTTTTAACATGTTTATTCCTTTATCGGGTATGCTTTACAGAGAGTTTTCCTGGGTCTAATTGAATACATTAATCTGAAGCGCAGACAGCAGTTGTGCATGCCTGGCACTAAGTCTTGTCATCTTCATTACAATAATGATACTTAGTACCAAACTCTTGCCAGGTAAATATCTTAGCAGTCTTAGAGCAAAAGTGACTAAGTTTCACATAACGAAACATGGAATATTGATGTCACTTGCGCTGTTTCCAAAGGTAATATTCAGGACATATAAAATGTAAGAAATAAATTGCAATTTATTTACCACAAGCACCAACCAGATAGTTACCAAAAGTAGGTTTCTTCCAGAAAATTTCAGCCACCCCTCAGCCCATACATAAAACTATTTAAATTAACCAGTTTTGAGTCCTTTAAACGAACACAGCCATCCTTACAGCAAAACTCCTGAAATTAATTTATCTTTTCACTTGGGAAGTGAATTGCATGATTTTCTTTTCTCCCAAAACCAAAAATCTTTTTTCTCAGATTGAAAATTATAGCGACCCTTTTATAAAGCATAGGTCATAACTTTAGTAAAAAGGTGATAGTGGAAGAGTCATTTTTGGTAGGAATAAAGAGAGGGTTTTTTTCTGTCTGATTCCTTTTGACCTTTGTAGTGTATAGGAATCAGATAGTATCACTTTAAAAAGGCAGTGTTCCTCCTGTGGATCTCATTCTTAGAAGCCACCACGAACCTTGCCAGAACAGAAATGTGTGTATCTACAGCCTTTAGGGTGACCAGATTTACAGACTGTATAGGGACAGTTCCAACATTTGGGGCTCTCTTAGATAGGTGCCTATTACCCCCATTTCCATCCTGATATTTCACACTTTCATCTGGTCACTCACATAGTCTTGTATATTGTATATAGTTAGTAAACTTAATATTCAGGCTGCATTATCCCGGTGTGGGTCCTTCATATTATATTATTGGGTTAAGAGCGAGAGACACAACCACCTTTTTGAGTAACCTAATATTATTTACCACCAGATCTGCCAAGCACATGCTAAAAGAATGCTCTTAATTTTGCAGTGGACACATTAGCATTGATAAAAGTAGTGAATGGCAAAAAAGTAGTCTCACAAACACTGTCCCTACTCTGAGACATTATGGCTTAGAATGCTGCATTTAAAAAAATATTTTTTCCTCGTCTTGGCAGACAAGTTAATTTCTTTTGCCATTAATAGCATATTCCAGCCATAGAATAAACAACTGTATATACAGACCTTGGAAATATATTCCTTGGAAGTTAGGTGATGGTTTACTTCAAAAGCTTGCTTATGAGTTTGAACTACTGTACTTAGGAACAATCCATTGCAATCCCAAGTCATGCACCCATACCCCACTCCAAGTGGCAGATCCTCAGCTGGTGTAAACTGGCTTGGCTTCACTCAAGTCAACAAAGCTGTGCTAATGTATAGCATATGAAGATCTGGTTCAGAAAGCCCAGAATTAAAAATAAAATTAGGAGAGAATTATACATATTCTATTATACAGAATGGCACAGTGATCTGAATTGGGAAGAGGTTGTATTATCTTACCACGTGTATTTACTGACAAATAACTGCATAGCTTTGTGAACTTAACTGGTTATATATTCAAACTATTTCATAATCATCACTGAAAACAGCTGGATTCTCTATCCTGCCTTTTAAATAAAAAGGATCTTAATGCCATAAACAGAATTGTATATTGCAATGCCATAGCCTGTAATGGCACAGTATATAGTTATAGGACACTGTGGTACACTCAGAACTAAAATCAGTAAAGTACAGACAAAAATCTCTTCTAAAACACAAGACTTATTGTACCATAGGCTGAATACACAGGAATATTTAGGAAGGGTCAAAACTGATAAAAAATTAACAAAAAAAAATTTGTGTTATGATTTTACTGAAAAATTTGTCAGAGAAAAATTAGAAACATATTGGATTCCTCTTTCAAAATGAGAGCTAATGATTTAAATTCTTAGAGCTAAAAGGAGGGATGGGCCTGCAATTATATTAAAAAGCATCACACTGGCTGAAGCACAATACATAAATACCCAATCTTTGTGTTTTAAAATTCCCCAAACACCTAGGAGTATATTCTACTTTGACCTCACATTGGATCACAGTACGGGTTTGAGGAAATGGCATAAGTAACCTTCCTTCCCCTTTGTGTTACTTATGTAAGACAGATATCATATACCTTGTATAACACCAACCCCCGGGCTTTGTTAGCTGAATGGGCAGCTCCCTTTCTACCCCAAGGGGGTGTATAGTGACAAAAATACATGGGTAGGAGGTGAGGCCATAAGCCCAGTCCCATACAGACACTGACCATCAGTGAGACTGTGATTAGTTGCACTGCTTCCAACACAGAAGCATAGCAGTGGTTTCCTTCCCCTGGGACTGTGTGATTGTGCTTTGCTTAAATGGCACAGTCTAGCCCTTGGATTTTAGAATTAATAGGTTCAAGTTACACCTGATATCTCTGATTATGTAATATACTTGGGCACCAATGAAATTGGTTCTTATTATTACCAGGTTTATTTTTTTCTTGAGGTTTCTGCAGACCTCTCAACCACACCTGAAATTTATAATGTCTCAGTGAATCCTGGTAAAAATACAGCTTTTGTTAAAAAAAATCACTCAGGCCAACAACTCTGAAATGTATAATTAGCCATTGTCACTTACCAGTGTTGAATTTTTAATGCTATTTGATATCATACAAACCTGATAGAAGTGTATGCCAGAGGGCAGATTCACCAAGCTGAAGCAGGTCAATGGCTTGATCCAAGGCAAGTTTTATTAAACAATGGAAGATACAACAGGCTCAAAGGAACACAAAATGCTAGAACCATTTCCTGATTTCTGCCAGCTGGGAGAGAGACAAGCCTACCCTGGCTACTATGTAAAGCTTCTCCCAGTTCATTCTCTGAACCTGGTCTCTCCTATGGACAGGCTGTCTCTATTTACAACAGGTGTCCCATGCAATTTGTGGTCACATGATCCATCATGTGCTCCCTGAACTTAGTCTTCTCAGTTTTAAAGGCCCTCGCGTAGCTTATTTCTAGTCAATTTCAAAATAGCTTATTTCAAAATTTGGCACTCTCTACATAGCACTTATTTCAAAATAAATCACTCTTCCAAAACATCCCTTATTCCACATGGAATGAGGTTTATAGGGACATCGGAATAGCAAGTTCATTATATTTTGAAATAACGGGTGCGCTCAAAAGATGCAGAATAGCTATTTCAGGATTCCTCTGCTATCCCGAAATAGCGCTGCAGTGTAGACGTAGACTTAGAAGCATGGTTCATGATGAACTCCCTCTGGCTGGAAACATGGCAGCCCTAAACAGATAGGTGCTTAAGAATGGGATAGCAGAGCATTGGGAAAGTCTGTGCCCAGAGCAGGTATCTGGAGGCTACGCCAGGACAAAGAGAAAGGAAAATGGGGACGTACTTAGGCTTGTTAGTGCTTGGCTAGAATATGTAGCTTTGAAAAAAGTTACAGAGGAACTGAACTGAATGTATCCAGACTGAGAACTGCTTTTCATAGGCTGTGGAAAACGTGCAGAACAAGCTGGTGGGTTACAGTGGCTTTTTAGCCAAAAAGAAAAGAGGGGGAAGGGGAGGGAGAATGTGGTCTGGAGAAAGCCCAAGGATTATTACTGCCTGCCCGGTAACAAAATCACTTCATCTGGAAAAGACTTTGCAATGATAAGGCTGAGCCAACGCTTTTCTTCATCACAAGAATGAAAACTGAATGTCTGCTCTTTTTCTTTTGTGCCCTTGGTGTAGCTGCTATGGCAGACGAAGAGTATCTAGGGCAGACTCAACAGCTGGTGAGGTGGGAGAGCATGAGATCAGTGTAGCAGAAAACTAGAGAAAGCATCAAGAAACAAAATAAAAAGAACAAAGGGTGTGATACTAAATCTGCCCAGCAGACTGTTAGAGAAAGACACATTGTGAGAGCATTATCATGGTAACAACACCTTCAATTTCCTGCTGAACCTTAAAGATATTCAAGAGGAAGTGCATGTGTGAGCACTGCTCCAAAAACACAGACAAAAACTGAGAAAATGTTCTAACTGTGTTTTCAAAATTATTGTAAAGACAATAAATTTATCATAATTCAAGACAGCTTCATCTTTGGTTTAACTCTGTACTCGTCAGTGGGGTAATATGAGGGAGAAATTTAATTGAGTAGGATTAGTATAACATATTTAGGATGCGTATTTCATACCAAAGCAGCAGTAAAGTAACAGTCAAAATCTTGATAGCGGCATGTGTCTGGAATAGAGCTAACTGTATTCATGACGGAGGGTGTACTGTATTGACATGCACGATAGCTACTGGAGATTATCAGTTACCCATTTACACTCACAATCACAGGAACAGTCTGCAGCTGCTGCTAATTCTATTTGGCCTGGAAGCATTATTCCAGCTTACTGTTAAGTGATGCTCCAGAAAGTGGAACTCCAGAGGTTCTCAGCAAAACCTCCAGCAATGGCCCCCTGAAAGCCTGAAGTTAGTATTAACAGCAGAATTGGACTCCCCTTTCCATTATTTGGCCTCTGGATACTGCAGGTGAGTGGAGGCAATCCATAAGTCTATGAGAGGAAAGGAGCTCTATGGATGCTTTCCAATCAGCAGCAGGTACTCATTCATTATCTCCTCCATGTGGACATGTAGCTAATATGCCAATGAATTAGTTTTGCTGTAGTAAAACAACTATCATAAGGACAACAGGGATTGTTATTTAATGTGGAATATAAATTCAAATTTTAGCCTACATGGCCTCATGATTATATCTAGAAACTATGGGTCAATCCCTGGGCTCCACTGAAGTCAATGGGAGCTTTGTTACTGACTTCATTGGAGTCAGTATTTCTGCCAGGGAGTCAGCAATAGTGCAAAAAGAGGCAATTTTATTTTGTAGCGGTTAGCATGGATCCTTTCCAGAGGAAGTTTAAACAGGTCTGAACCATTTGAACTTATGAATTCAAATCAAATCTCATTGACATGAACACTGAGTGCAATATTCAGAAGGCCTTAGGTGGGCCTCTGTCTGAAGAAGGTGTCTTACAGCCTGAAGGCATTTTGTTATTCTTGGTACTGATGTACCATCAAAATAAATAATTTTTTAAAAAAGGAAATCTCAGATAAAACTGCCTTATTTTGGGTGGCAAAACAGAGCTGAACGTGGTTTCCACCAGAAGCAAAACAAAATACAAAAAGCAAGCAAACAAACAAAAAAAATCAATCAAGATCACTTCTAAACCCATTTAAAAGGTTATCTATCCTTAGAAATTTTTGGCACACTACACTCAAAGGCAGGCTTTTAAAAGAGACTCTGAGCCAGTATTTTTTTCACTTAAATCTATCCACAGAGGTTTCACACAGGTCCTGCCTGAAATCTTGGTTCCATTCCTTTTATTTCAATGACTTACTATGTGATCTTGGGCAAAGTAACTTAACTGTGCCATGTCTTAGTTTAACCATCCATAAAAGAGGGATGATACCGGCATCTACCCTTCAGAAATGCCGGAAGGTTTCATTTGTGTTTGTGAAACTCTGAGATCATTGGACAAAAAGTGATACTGAAGGATCAAAATTTAAAACTGAAGGATCAAAGTGCACAGTTGCAATATGCCCGGAGCAGTCCAGGTACCACAATAGGATACTCTGTCCCTATCTGCCCCACCTCTTCTCTAATGAATAGTAAACTACACAAATTCTGTACCTGTTACACAATGCTGCTTCTTTATGCTCATCAGTTGCATCGGCTGATGCATTTAGTGGAGCCAAGATGCCAATTTTTAAAAAGGGCTGTAGAAGTGATCCTGGCAATTACAGGCTGATAAATTTCATGTCAGTACCGGGCAAACTGTTTGAAACTATAGTTAAGAACAGAATTGTCAGACACGTGAATGAACATAATTTGTTGGGGAAAAGTCAACATGGTTTCTGTAAAGGGAAATCCTGCCTTACTAGAGTTCTTTGAGGGGATCAACAAGCATGTGGACATGGGGGATCCAGTGGATATACTGTACTTAGATTTCGAGAAAGCCTTGAACAAGGTCTCTCACCAAAGGCTCTTAAGCTGTCATGGGATAAGAGGGAAGGTCCTATCTGGGAATGATAACTGGTTAAAAGTTAGGAAACAAAGGGTAGGAATAAATGGTCAGTTTTCATAATGGAGAGAAGTAACTAGTGGTGTCCTGCAGGCATCTGTACTAGGACCCATCTCATTCAACATATTCATAAATAATCTGGATAAAGCGGTGTAAACAGTGAGGTGGCAAAATTTGCAGATAATACTAAATTCCTCAAAATAGTTAAGTCCAAAGACTGTGAAGAACTTCCAAAGGATCACAAAAAACTAGGTGGCTGGACAACAAAATGGCAGATGAATTTTAATGTTAATAAATGCAAAGAAATGCATATTAGAAAACACAATCCCAACTATACATATAAAATCATGGGGACTAAATTAGCTGTTAACACTCAAAAGATACATCTTGGAATCACTGTGGATACTTCAAAAACAAACAAACACACACAAAAAACAAAACAAAACAAAAAACAAACCAACCCCCCAAAACAAACAGAATGTTAGGAATCATTAGAAAAAGGGATAGAGAATAAGACAGAGAATATCTTATTGCCTCTATTTAAATCCATGGTATGCCCACATCTTGCATATTGAGTGCAGATGTGGTCACCTCATATCAAAAAAGATCTCTTGGCACTGGCAAAAGTTCAGAAAAAGGCAATAAAAATGATTAGGGGTATGGAACAGCTGTCCTATAGGGAGAAATTAATAACACTGGGACTTTTCATCTTAGAAAAGAGAAGATTAAGGCGAGGGAATATGATAGAGGTCTATAAAATCACAGCTGGTGTGGACAAAGTAAATAAGGAAAAGTTAGTTACTTGCTCCCATAATACAAGAATTAGGAGGTCATTAAATGAAATAGGCAGCAGGTTTAAAACAAAGAATAGGAAGTATTTCTTCACACAATGCATAGTTAACCTGTGGAATGCCTTGCCAGAGAATGTTGTGAAGGCCAGGACTTTAACAGGGTTACAAAAATAGATAGCTAAATTCATGACTATTAACCAGGATGGGCAGGTATAGTGTCCCTAGCCCCTTTTTCTCAGAAGCTTGAAATGGTAAGGGGGTGGGTCACTTGATTACCTGTTCTGTTCATTCTCTCTGGAGCACTTGGCATTAGCCATGGTCAGACGACAAAATACTGGGCTAGATGGACCCTTCGTCTGACCCAGTACGGCTGTTCTTATGACTTTCCCCACAAACTCCTTGCTTTGCCCAGCTGCGTGAGAAGGGAAGTTGCACCCTTTTGGGTAGCTGGCACAAAGAGGGGAGAGTGTCTCATGCTCTCATATTTCCTGTATAAGTGTATAATAGGGAAACCAATTATATTGCCCTTGGTTGGTAAAGGATATACCTTTTATAAACTATAAATATAATGTCTGACCTGCAAATGAACAACAGGAATATTTTGCTGAATGAGGATAGCAGGCTCACTCCTGTGAAATAGATTTTTTTCAAATCTGAGTTTCTTATATTTTTTAAAGCTGAACACCCCCCATTGATTTTTACTGGGAGTTCTACTTAAAAAGAAATCAATAGCACAATATGGGCCACAATGTGTATTTCAAGAATGCTTTTCTCAGTTGTTATTTCCTGTGGTGCAAAGCAAAACAAAGCAAAATAAAAAAAAAAAACCCACGCACACAAGCATTATTTCATTATTTCTTATGGGACAACAATGTAATAACACAGCCCTATCAGAGTGAGGCCTCTATTCAGCAAAGCACTTGAGCGTATGCGTGGTTCTCACTGAAGACACTGGTTTGTTTGGGATCTAAGCATATGCTTCATGCTAGGTGTGTGCCTAAGTATTCTGGTGAATTGGCCCTTCACGTTCATAATGATGCCTTATGAAGACGTTCTCCCTCCTCTCCCCACAAACAAAAAACAGATCTCACCTTTACTTTTTAGATAGGACACAGTTTGCTTCATTACTGGCGGGATTACTTGGCCTTTATTTTTGTCCTTGAGACTGTTGGAAGAAAATAAAAGTGCCACTGCATTTAAATGACATTTATAGACTAAATGAAAGGAGCAGCTTCCAAATAAATTTAAAGAGATACAGTTAATACCATACATTAAGCAAGTGCCACACCACACTCAAGAGCTCTCTACAATTATAAAAAAGTACCCCCTGAAAAACTCTAACCCAAACCAGTGCCCTATTAAAACTAGAATACACAAAGAGCCATGCCTAAATGACTTTTTATACACACACACACCATGCCAAGTAATAAGTAAATGCTGTTTACTGTTCTGAAACAGATTCAAGGACAAGGCGGCAGAATGATATTCCAGTCTAACTTTCCCCCACTTTTGATTGTTTTCATTCTGGTTCTTATGCTCTGAGATTAGCAAGCCACAGCAGGGTTGCTTATAACAATGATGCAGTGACGACAATGGTGATATTTTTTATTGGATTTTGCAGTACGTTTTTAGTGGAAGGTTTAAAGACAGATAGAGAAGGAGTTTGCTGTGAATGTTTTATAAGTAGTCTTGATCAAGGGAGGCTGCAAGTTTAGCGGGCTTTTATCATGCAGATTTTTCTTTGTCATTTGTCTCCTTTTGAAACTACTATATATGTATAATTAAAAGGATATTGTACTATTTATTTTTGAAGGCAATGTGATGTAGTGAGGTTGAGTTTATTAACACTCTAAAAGATTCCCATGAAATAAGATTTCGCTTTCTCTCTCTCTCTCTCTGTCTCTGTCTCTCTTTGCTGAGTAAGCAGTTGAGGCTAAAACTGAATACAGCATTTTTTTGATCTAGACAGACAAGAATATTCTGCAATTATCTCCCTTAATAGAATACATATCTTTGGCTTTGACAAGTTTTGAAAATATAACAAAGTGATGGCCAGTATTTGCTCAGCATTCCACAACTATTTGAGAACATGAAGCAAACAAAAAAGGCAGATCTCAAATTTTAAAATGGTATATATTTACATACATAATTATGGGTTTCCTATTTTAAATAAAAATCAAGTTTACTATCACACTCCCTGAGTACTAAGACAAAGAAATGTAAAGGTCTGTGCATGTGCTAATGATCTTTGAGAAAGTGCAATCACTATGGCAGATGCACAGAAAATATAAGACTTCCATTCAAGATAACAAACACCCCAAATCATATCCTCATGGCACTATTTTTAGTTGGAATAGCTCATGTGGAGGGGCATGTTTTTTCTTTTCAGATTTATTATAATTTATTTTTTCCCTTGGCATATGTGGTTTACTAATTATTTTGTAAAAAATAATTTAATTAGTTAAGGTATATTTAACAAACTCTGTGAGCTGGCAGTAAGCTCCCATGGGAACAAAAGCTAAGGGAAAGAAGAATTCATGACAGCTGTCTGTTTCTCAAAGAGACCATATTAAAGGCACAACAGTAAACTATCCCAATGAGAAGGAAAGATAGGAAAAACAGTAGCTGATCAATATGGCTGCATCAGGAACTCCTTAATAATCTGTAAATAAAAAGAAATAAAAATCCTACCAAAAGTGGAAACATAGATTGCTAAGGATGAGTACAAAAGAATAGCACAATCTTGTAGAAACAAAATCAGAAAGGCTGTGGCACAAAATGAATTACACCTAGCAAGAGACATAAAAGACAATAAGAGATTCTATAAATAACGTAGAAGCAAGAAAAAAGACGAAGAGTGGGTCAGTTTTTTAAAGGGTAAGGAGAGCTAGTAACAGAGAGAAGGCTTAGTAACAGAGAGAAGGCTGAGGCATTTACTTCCTATTTTGCTTTAGTCTTCACTAAGAAGATTAATTATGATCAGATGCTTAAGCCAAATAATATTAACCATAAGGTGGAAGGAAACACAAGACAGAATAAGGAAAGAAAAGTTTAAAGACTAAGGTAGATGTACTCTAGTTGTCAGGGCCTGACAAAATTGATCCTAGGTATTTAAGGGAGTAGCTTAAGCAATCTTGGAATGATTAGAGATTATTTTTGAGAACTCACAGAGGACTGGTGAAATCCTAAAGGACTGGAGAAGGGAAACACAGAACCTATCCTTAAAAGAGGAGGACAAAGAATATCCAGGGAATTAAAGACCAGTCAGCCTACCTTCAATAGCTGGAAAGATACTGGAACAAATTATTAAACAAACAATGTGTAAGTGCCTAAAGGATAACAGGATAATAAGTAATAGACAACATGGATAGTTATATTGCAGAATGAAAAAGGAGGGGGGGTAAGTAAGGGGTCAAAGATGGAGATCGGGACCGCTATAACCCCACTGGGCCAGCAGGGAGCAGGAGTGGAGAAAGGGACTCTAATATTTCAGAGTTTGTTTGTGTATTTGTCTGTGAGTCCCCCAGCTGGGGGATATGCACCCCTCCCCCAGCTAGCCCGCCGCAGCTGCAGCAGCCATGGAGAGGTGCTTCTCACCTAGCCCCAAGCTGTTGCAGTGAGAGGGGGCTGGGGTTGTCCCCTCTCCACGGAGCAGCCTGCAAAATGAACCCCTCACCCCCAACCCCACCCCAGAACAATGATTTAAATGAAGAAAAACAAAAAAACTTACTTGAGTTAAGGACTCCAGCAATGCTGGATAAATCTAGTGTTTACATAAATTACCAAAATAATTAAAACTGGCATGATTACAGTGTGTTATTTTGACAAATAATATATGCAAAATTTTACATAACTTTAATTTTTTTGGCCCAGAATTCCCCCAGGAATGGAACATGGACACCAATGTACTTCTATTCCTATAGTGGTGCTTACAGGTGCAATATGAAGATCTCATCAGGAATCTTATTCTTACCCACGCAAGCCAAGAATTATTCATTTCAATATAAAAATAGCACTTGAATAGCCAGTGAAAGAATTTACACCTTCATTATAGGCCAGGTCAATGTACAGTATCACACCATAAGCTTGTGATAGCTGCCTGTGAAGCTGCGTGGAAACCTGGGGTGCACAAGCATACTGCAGGCAAGACTGTGTGGCCACAGCAATTCAGGGGCCAACAGCTCACTTGGTTTGGTGGAACAGTGAGATCCATAGCCCAGTACTCCTAGATGGATTTCCCTCTGAGCAATGAAGTCCTATGACATGCTTTAAAGGTTTTCTGGCCTTCAGTTCTAGTCAAAACCTCTGTAATGTTGCTATAGTGGTACTGTGCAGCTAGTAGTCTGTACTAGCATAGCGATATACACACGTTTTAAAATACAATGGTACTAGCTCTGAGAATTGGTTCTTATGTTCATGAATTCTTCCTCTCCAGAGTATATCCACAAGCAGCTCCATTGTGATACTAGGAGCTTTTAAAAGGAGGGGGGATCCCATACCAACTCCCATAAAAGTCAGAAGATGTTATGGAGAAAAGAGGGGGATGGACATCCTAGAAAATCAGGAGAGGCAGCAAGGTTGATGTTGGAGATGCTAGAGAGAAGGAGGTTATAGCAATCAAGACAGAGGTAAGGAGATTACAGGAATCTTTATCAGGAGAGTTGTGAGAGTCGCTCCTGTTATAACAAATGGTTGTATGCTATTTATTTAAACAGGCTATGTCTAGACTACGTAGAATTTTCGAAAGAGGATATGCATATTCCACGGGAATTTGCATATTTTCTTCCGATCTCACTTTCGAAAGTTTTTTTGGGGGAAAAAACCCTTTTTAAAAAAAACAAACAAACAAACAAAAAAAAAAAACCATGTCAACCTCCTTTTTTAAGGAAGAGAGGTTTTTTTCCGAAAAAGGGTTTTTTCCCCCGAATAAAAATGCATCGAGACTACTCTCACTTTCAAAAGATCCTCTTTCAAAAGTGAGATCAGAAGAAGATATGGAAATTCCCACGGAATTTGCATAACCTCTTTTGAAAAAAACCCCCCATAGTTTAGACGTGCCCAGTGTCCTAAACAATTTCTAGATAGATGCACAAACTCTCACTGAAGTTGGTGCAACAGCACCCAGGTGCACTCAATGAAAGCTTGATCATGCCATTAGTCAGTTTCAATAATCTAAACTCATGGAACCTATTCTCATCCCTTTAGAAGTTGCATTCACTACGGGGACACCAACTTTAATACACAGCAATTATTATAAAAATACCTTATTTATAAATGCATTTCTCCATTCTAATGCATAAATATTAAGCCTGTTATTTATAGTGCTTGCTCGTGCTATGTATTAGTTGTTTTTTTTTCAATTTCTGAGAGAAAATAGATGCAAGGGAACAATTTCTGAAAGTTCTATTACTTTGCATAGGGTCCCAGTTTCCTTTGAAGGACAGATACCACCTACAAAAGAAGGTCCCTGAGGCGAACACTGAATACGGCACAGAGTACTGACCGTAAACCACATAAAAATGTTTCTTAATTTTAACGCCATCTTATTGGAAGTCTACACTGTGTCTCTCAGAGCACTTTAGAATATGCCTGTTAGTGTTAAATTATTAGACTTGCGATGACAAAAGGGAAGACGAATGGAACTTCAGCGGGGGTATATGAGCCCAGCTCCACTGAGCTCAGCAAAACTATTCCCATTTACTGTCAGGAATCTAGCCCATAATCTGTGTTCTCCTTTCTTGTCCCAGACAGTGACATGCTCAGCTGTGCTGGATGGCTGACAATCCAAATATAAAGAGCAGCAATTACTACTGGCATTTTGGAATAAACGATATCTTACACTTTGTTTAAACAGCAGCAATACAGCAGAACATATTCATATGTCTGAATCATTTTGTAATAATATGCCATTTTTAAAGAGATGGGTTCTAATACACACACAAGTCAGGGAAGGTATTTTCTAGAGTAGACTATATTATCAGTTAATGCACCATGTTATATGTCGAACAATCCAGTTCTAGTTTTTGGACTAGTGATAACTCACTGCGGGTGCTGAACATTGTTCTGATTCACCATTAAGTATTCTTGGTTGATAATCTCTCTCTCATTTTCCTCCCTATATGACATGCTGGGATTCAGTTTAGAATTTTTCTTTCCCCCCCATCCACAGCACTCACAAACAGGAAAGATTATAGCAAAAAAATGAAAGTGCCCTAAAATGTTTGTGATAATGGCCCAGGGTTTTAAAAAAAGCTGAAGTGGAAGCTGTGTGATTGTTGCAATTCCTGCACTTTCCCCTCTTCCCCTGCCCCAGCCATGGTAATCACTAGATGAACTAAAAAATTTTCTTCCTTCCCACAAATAGATGTTAAAAACCAAATAGAGACAATTGAGGATGATGCCAATAATTAGCCAAGGTCAACCCTGCATGCTGCACTGGAGCTCAGCTGTGGTGTTCCTTGATTATAAAGGCAACAGAATGGAGCAACAGGAGTTTACAGGAGCTTGCAGGGTGTACGCCAAAGGACAATGCCAGGCCTGGCACATGCTGTGGTTTTTTTATATACATGTTGAAAACTGGAACCTCATTTATGCATTACAGTTCTATTCATCAACTCAATATAGGATGAAAGTGCCTTGATTTTTATTTTCTTGCACTGCATCTAAATAAAATCTTTAATGATGGTTTCTTTCAGAATAGAAACAGTGATGCTGCCTCTTTCCATTTAAATCAAGGTAGTGCAAATAGTTCTACATCGCCAACATCTATGTCTATATATTTTATATTGTGGATGTAGGCTTGGTGAATGAACAGAAAATATGTCCTGCTTCGTATCAGAATGCTTGTGTACTGTATATGGGAATTATTTGAAATGCCTCGATTTATACATATGAGAACTTAGTGTGAATAACAGCAAGTCTTTATGTCCCACAATACTCACTGCCCACTTTATCCGAGCACAAAGAGCCTAGTTTAGCAAATTACTTATGTGAATGGTACCACTGACTTTGAGTTGGGGCTTCATCTCTCAATAAATTAGTGTTAAAACAAAACAAGGACAAAACAGTCTAGAAGAAGACAACCCTTCTATATGATGAAATGCATGAAGTTAATTATCAGCTTCACAGCTTGACTCATTCTATGTTTTCAAAAGGGCAACTTTTTTTTTAAACAACCTTTTTTTGGAAACCTTTGGAGTTATTTTAGATCAAAGAAGTAGATAGTATTTGGCTCCAGAACAATTTAGCCAATGTAACTAGAAATTCAATTAACATCTTATTCTTTGTCATACAATGACAATGTGTTTTGTGCTGTTTAGGCACAAATCAACACAAAGGATGTCCCTGCTCCAAGGATCTTACCTAAATGCGGTAGCTATTTTTAAAGGGATATGGTCGATCTTTTTAGTCCCCAATGCCCCAGATTTTAAGGAAATCCCATGCAGCACTTCTGGATGATTTTAAAAATGTATTTATTAATACTATTTATTACTTGTATTAAGATAGTGTTTTTGGCTCTGCACCAAATTCAGCGCCCCCTTGTGCGAGAAAGTATGTGAGCTCTTGCCCCAAAGAGTTTCTGTTTCAATACAGTATCTCCATTTCACAGATGGGAAACTGAAGCTAATAGAGATTAAGGCTCTGATTCAGCAGAGTTCTTAAGCGTGCGTTTAAATTTCTCCATCTGCTTTTGTCCCACTGATGTGAATTAAAGTTGAACACATGCTTAAGAGCTCTGCCTGAATCAGGGCCTGAATGAGAAGTCTGTGTCAGAGCCTGGAATTGAGACGTATCTCACCCCTTCCCCTTTCATAAATCCTCAGAGATACAATATGGCGTTATTTTAAAATTTGGGTGGCAGAGAAGAGAGGGGACCAAACGACTGACCAGGTCCCTTTAAAAAATGGTTCCCACATATAGGCCCTAATTCCATTTATAATTCCATTGTCCATATCTTGATTTCTAGGTAAGTGACTTGAATGAAATAATAGTATAATTTGTAAAGATATTTTTCCCTCAAAAAAAAAAAAAAAAAAAAAAAGTCTTTTCATCTATGCAGATGAACACATAAAATGAAGGGAGCTTGCAGGTAAGGACAGAGTGTTACAAAAAGTGGCACCAATACACTTTTAAAACTCTTCAAAAATGTCTAAAATTCTGTAAAATATACGGCATAAACAAAATACCAAAGAGTGTGGTGTGGTATAAAAGTTTTATTGGTACTCATTTGAAATGCCCTATATAACTCATTTCTGCCTGTGGTCCTCGTGAATAACGCGGTGTTCCTTAACTCATGCCAATAAAATGTTTATATAACCACACATCATTGTGTGTTCCCTCAACAGATTCAAAATCTCTCTTTTCTCCCTCCCTCCCCCAATTCTCCCAGAGAATTTTCATGAAGATCACATACCTCCTTGAAGGAGCTTAAACAGCTTGAGTGTATCCATTTAATATTCAGATATAGAACTCTGAGCCGAGCTGTAAGCTAAATTGACACTAAGCTTTTCAACCCACTTGGAAATTAAGTCCAATTCACTGTCTGGGACTTTAAAGTAACCTACAAGAGTTCAGGGACTAACTCCCATAACTTTCAATGGGATTTAGATGCCTAAAACAGAGAACACTCCAGAGGCCATCAGTGCAGTAGACCCTGCCCCCCCAAGGCCAGTCGCCCTGGGGACGTCTGCTCGGGTGGTCCCTGAAACCAGCCACTAGAGGACTGCTGTGGCTGACTTGGGGACCACCCAAGTAGTTGGCCTGGGGCCACTATAGCTGTGGCCGGCCGCAGGCTGCCCAAGTAGCTGATCACAGAATCCTTGACTTTCGTGACCGAATCGCAGCCTTATCCATGCACTATGTACTTCACTGTGGCTGCATGTGGGCTCTGCGGTTATATGCTCTCAAGTGCAGAATCAGTCAAGGGCAGAACAGGGGCCCAAGTGAACTGTCCCTCCAAGGGCATGTCTACACAGCAGGGCTAAAGCTGAAATAAGCTAGGCAACCTGAGCTACATCAATTGTGCAGCTTAAGTCAAAACAGCTTATTTCAGCTTTTGGTGCCATCTACCCAGCAGGAAGTCTGAGAAGGAACACTCTTCCTCCAGCTCCCCTTACTCCTCGTAAAATGAGGGTTACAGGAGTCAGAGTAAAAAGTCCTCCAGTTCAACATTATTTTAACATTATGTCGAAATAACTACTTGTAGTGTAGACGCAAACTATGTTATTTCAGAATAACGTCAGTTATTCTGAAATAACGCTGCTGTGTAGACATAGTCTAAAGTTCCAATACAAGGTGCAATTCTGCAGTGACCTGCTGCAATCCGGTGATGCAATAATTCACAAGCACAGTCGTCACAGTCACCCTGCTGTCAGCAGATGTGCATTCTTATTTGCTACATGATGTAAAACTGCCCTCACTTTGTTTAGCTCCTAAGAAAGTGACGAGTCTTCCCTCATGACTCAAAGGCTTGCAACCTGTCACTTTGCTAGAGAATTGCAAGATCACTAACAGATTATGGATGCAAGTTACAGAAATCATAAGAGGAGACAGACTGAATAAGAGCAGTTCACCATAAAGACACTGAGACATATTTGATAATTTTCAGTCTTATGTTTTCTAAGGCTTCCATTGTCATTATTCCTCCTCATTAGTGTACCTTTCTCCATAAATCCAATTTAAATTAATACATGTATTTCTCATTTAGAATGGGTAGAGACTTGGCTACTTTGTTTTTAATTTTTACATTGCCTTTTATATGGAATTTGCAAGGAGGTTTCTTGGTAGGGGTTTGGCTAATAGTTGGGATACATATCCTTGTGTACTTGAGCATCACTAGTTTAAGTGATCTAAGCTGAATTCTGACATAAACAGGTTCCTTAAATTGTCTAGGGAAATTGTGGAATATCCATTGTTGCAGATTTTTAAGAGATGGTCTAGATAGTATTCAGTCCTACAAGCACAGGGAACGGGACTAGATGACGTCCTGAGGTCCTGTCTTATCCTACGATCCTATGATTGAGGGAAAGACTTTAATCACACCTTTCAGAAACCAAGCTATCAACGGCTGAGTGAAGATGGATTACCCTTCAATTGTAGGTGACATGTGTTGATTGCTGAGAGGTGGACTTGAAGTGAGTTCCGAGAGAGACACACATGCCATCTTGAAAGTCAGGAGATAATCCAAAATAGCCAGAATACCTGCTGCCTCTGGGACCATGGGTTTTGCTGGGCCAGATTGAGAAACATTTCCACTTGGCTGGATTCCACCAGGAAGTGTTATCCTTTCTGCTATTACTAAGAAAGGCTTCAATGGCTTCTGAGCTCAGGTGCTCTACATCTGACATCCAACCAAATACTAAATAGAAATGATGAGAGTCCAGGTGGGGAGGTTTGAACTTGCCATTATTTTGGGTTAATAGACTTGGGAAGGATGGAATGCTAGTAGGTAGATAGGCTGACATTTGCAAAAGGCTTGGAAACCAATACGGTTTGGGCCACTCGGCAGCAATTAGGATGACTGGGACTCGTCTCACCTGTCTTTTGCAGAACTAGAGGTATTAACATGCTAGGAGAAAAGGAAGCTCTTACCTGGCCATTCCAGGAGAGCAGAAGACCTCTGGACTTGGAAACCTGTTCCTGAGCTTCCGTGGAACAGAATGTTCTTCTGCGATGTGAACAGTTTCTAAGTAGGAGTTGCCCACTGAGCAAAGATAACTTCCACCACTGTGTCATAATTGGTGCCAGCCACCTGTGATCGGCGGCAAACTATCTGCTGAGGCTGCCTGCCAATGAATTGTGAGCCCCAGGTGATGTGATTATGGATATACCAGTTTCATAAACTGACCACTTCTATGAAAAGGAGTAGATTAATTTCATCACTCCCTGCTTGTTTACACAAAAGATTATTGTTAGGTTGTCTGATATTATCCTAATAGGTCAGGATTGTACTTATGGTAAAATAGCTTTGCAGGCTTCTCGGACTTTTCTTCGTACCAGAAGATTTACATGCATTCTGTTTCCATGAGGTATGCAAATGCCTTAAGGTGTGTGAACATCCATGTGGCTCTCCTACCCTATCAGGGAGAAATTTGAAACTACTGTTTGCTTTACTATGTGGGGAGAACCCCAACCCCTACGTTCTTCCATCACGTTTGTGAGGCTTTCACCCTAGACCACACAAGTCAGTCACCTGTCCATGCTGTGTCTGCTCAGAACGTATGCTGTTCAGACGCAAGCTTTCAGGCAATGGAGGTAGAGCTTGGCAAAAGGCGTCCTCTAAGGACATGACGCCATGTGTCCCAGAAGCATGAGGTACATTCTGTCCGTAATCTATTTTATCAGATTGTTTGTGAGGTGGAATCGGTCTACAGGGAAGAGAGCACTTGTCCTGACCACATCCAGAGTTTCTGTTATGAATTCTATAGCTTAAGTTAGAGTCAGAAAGAATGCTAGGAAACGAAGTTGAAACGAGGACTTCCAGACACCATGTACCGTAAGAAGCCACTCCTTTACAAACAGGAAGATGGTGGTACTTTTGCATCTGAGCTGTGCTACTAGTACTGCAAATGCGTTAGTAAAGCAATGCTGTTACTACTGTGACAGGGTCAGGCCAGGGAGCTGCTGCAGAGAGGGGAAAAGGCAGCCCAAAAGGGAAAAACCCCTGTGAGAGAAGCAGAGAACTGCAGCCCAATTAGATGCAGCTGGGAGGGAGCTGGCTAATTGGGGCCAGCTGACTTCTCTGCTGTCTGGCTGAGGGCCTTTAAAAGCCTCAGCAGTTGGAGGCTGGAGAGGGAGGAGAGGACAAAAGGAAGGTGGTGGAGAGGCAGAGAGAAGAAACCAGAGAGAACAATTTTGACCGGCATTAGGTAAAGGCAGCTAAGGAGGAGCCTGTGGGCACGTGGCCGGGCTCCTACCATTGAGACCAGCTGCAAAACCCTAACTGGGGGCTAAGGAGGAGGCCTCCCCAGTAGTGGCTTGGGGAAGAGGGGCCCTTGCCACACGTGGTGCCAGGAGTGGGATCGTGGCTGTGAGGCCTCACAGCAACCCAAATCTAGCCAAGTTGACCCCTCATAAAGCAAAAGTACCCATGGAGGACCTGGTAAAAGCACTGGTGCAGGCCACGGCTGCCCAACAAGAGGCTACTCGGGTGCAAGCAGCTGCCCAGCAGGAGTCGGTGCGGATCCAACAAGAAACCAACCAGTTGTTGATGAGCCAGGTAGCCCAGGACAGGGCCACCCTGCAGGAGGTGGTGAACCAGCTGAAAGCCCTGACAGTCCAGATGCGTGATCAAGATGGGGCCCGACCCTTACGGGCCAATTTCTACTTACAGAAAATGACAAAAACGATGAGGTTGAGGCCTATCTCTTGGCCTTGAAAGGACAGCTTTGCGGGAGGCCTGGCCTCAAGCTCAGTGGGCCAGCATTTTGGCCCCTTTTCTGAGCGGGAAGCCCAGAAGGCATACCTTGACATGGCAGAGGAAGCTGCATCCGACTACCCCAGCTGAAAGCTGAGATCCTGCACGGGCTGGGGTCACGGTCACAGTGAGAGCCCAGAGATTTCCACGACTGGCGATATCGAGATGACCAGGGCCCCAGAACTCAGTTGTTTGATCTGGTCCATCTGGCCCGGAAGTGGCTGTGGCCCGACATCCACAGCCCGAAAAGATTATCGAGGTGATCGTTCTTGACCGGTACATGAGGTTTACCCCAGACCTTCGGGAATGGGTGGGCCAGAATGACCCCACGACGTTTGATGAGCTGGTGGCTCTCGTTGAGAGGCGATTGACAGCTAAGGGACTTTCCCGCAGCCCCAGAGTCGAGCGCAGCAGAGCAGAAGGTCCGCCTTCACCCCAAGGACCCGTGCTCTGAAGTTTCTGACCGAGTCCAGACAGGAAGAAAGGAGGCGGAAGAGCGACCGGGACGGGCAAAAGACCTTGGGGTCTGGACAGGAGAGGGCCAGGGATCAAGACCCAACAGCCCAAAAAGAAAGGGGCTGTCCCGCCCAGGTTATAGGTGTTATGCCTGTGGGGAGATAGGGCATATTGCGGTTCAGTGCCCTAACATAGACGAGCCTATGCAATGTGACCTGGGGAACCTACAAAGTGTCCTAGTCAACCTCGTTGGGGTAGCAGTGGGCCCCCATCAGTATACCCAGCCCGTGAAAATGAATGGGGTAGAAACCACTGCCTTAGTAGATTCCGGGAGTGCAGTTACGTTGGTCTCAGGGAAGCTAGTGGGGCAAGATCAGCTGACTCAAGCCAAGTACACTGGGGTATCTTGTGTACACGGGGATACTAATTATTACCCCACCATCCCTGTGGAGATAGAAGTACAAGGGCGGGTTACAGAGGTAACTGTGGGGGTGGTCCCAAGGCTCCCCTACCCGGTGGTCATTGGACGAGACTTCCCGGGTTTAGTGACCTGCTACCACGGGACTGGGGAGGAGGATAGCTCCTCCCGGCCTTCCATGAGTTTTCCCAGGACCTGTTCTCGATTCCTGGGGAACCCCGAAAACCCGACGGGAGAGGAGGGCCGCAAAAAAATTGGGGACCAGGATCTTGACCCAAGGTCGGAAGCAGGCACTGGTAGAGGGGAGGCCTACCCAACTACTAGAGCAGAAGCCCGGGACAGGATGAGCCTGAAGCAGGACCCAGCTCATCAGGGGAGGAAAGGGGGCTAGGTTCCTGGAGCCTGAGCAGGTGAGATCCCCAAGTGAGACCTTTGGGCAGGATCAAGCCAATGATCCAATATATCAGAATATCCGTAAGGAGGTGGTTGAAGTTAATGGGGTCCCAGTGGAGGGGAGGAACAAGGGCACGGGGCCCTACTATATAATCAAGGGGGAGCTTCTATATAGGGTAGCTCATATACAGGGCCAAGAGGTGGAACAACTCTTGGTACCCCAAAGCACCGGAGGGCAGTACTGGAATTGGCACACAGTCATCTATTTGGAGGACATCTAGGGGTGGATAAGACCCTGGACCGCATTCTTCGGAGGTTCTTTTGGCCTGGGATCTATGTAGAAGTCCAGAGGTATTGTGCTTCCTGCCCGGAGTGCCAACTACATGGGCCCCGACCACACCTGAGGGCCCCATTAGTACCCCTACCAATCATTGAAATCCCTTTGAACGGATTGCTATGGACATAGTTGGCCCACTAGAGAAGTCTGCCCGGGCCACCAGAGCATACTAGTTGTAGTGGACTATGCTACTCGATACCCAGAGGCAGTGCCCTACGCAACACCCTATCCAAGACCATTGCTAAGGAACTAATTCAAATCTTTTCTAGGTAGGGATTCCTAAAGAAATCCTAACGGACCAAGGGACCCCTTTGTGTCCAAGCTTATGAAAGACTTGTGTACCTTGTTCGCATAATGGCCCTGCGGACCTCGGTATACTATCCTCAAACCGACGGTCTAGTTGAACGGTTTAACAAGACCCTAAAAAGTATGCTTAAGAAAGTAGTAAGTCGGGATGGCAAAGATTGGGATATGCTACTGCCCTACCTCATGTTCGTAAGGGAAGTTCCCCAAGCTTCGACTGGCTTCTCCCCATTTGAACTTTTGTATGGGCGTAACCCACGGGGCATACTAGACCTTGCTAAAGAGGCCTGGGAGGAACAACCCAACCTGGGGAGAAATGTAGTTGATCATGTGCTCCAAATGAGGGACAGGATTGCCAGAGTCACCCCCATAGTGCAGGAGCACCTAGAAAAGGCACAGGAAGCCCAACAGGTCTATTACAACCGGCGAGCAACCTCCCTGGAAGTTCCAGGTGGGAGACCGGGTGATGGTGCTAGTGCCGACGGGCGGAGAGTAAGCTCCTAGCCCAATGGCAGGGGCCATATGAAATAATAGAAGCAGTGGGAGAGGTAAACTATAAGGTTCGCCAGCCTGGCCGGCGAAAGCCTGAGCAAGTATATCACGTCAACCTGCTGAAACCCTGGCGAGACAGAGAAGTGGCCTTGGTTGTGCTGGGGCCACCACCCCAAGGGGAAAACCCACCAAGGCAGGTGGGAATATCTCCTGAGCTGACTCGACCAACAGGCCAAGCAGCCGACATGATTGAGCGGAATCGGGATGTGTTTTCGACAGAACCGGGTAGAACTATGGAGGTTTACCATGACATCATCACAGACCCCAGGGTGAAGGTGCACGTTAAGCCATACCGGATACCCGAGGCAAAACGAAAAGAGGTCCAAGCTGAAGTTGAAAAAATGCTGAAGCTCGGAGTCATTGAAGAGTCCCATAGCCAGTGGTCTAGCCCTATTGTTATGGTGCCCAAGCCAGATGGAAGCCTACGCTTTTGCAATGACTTTCGAAAGTTAAACGAAGTATCCAAATTCGATGCCTATCCCATGCCAAGGGTGGATGAACTCATTGACCAACTGGGCAAGGCCCGATTTCTATCCACCCTTGATTTGACCAAGGGGTACTGGCAGATCCCCCTAGCACCAGGGGCCAAAGAAAAGACAGCTTTCGACTCCAGAGGGTCTCTTTCAATACACGGTCCTCCCTTTGGTTTGCATGGGGCTCCTGCAACGTTTCAAAGGCTCATGGACAAGCTGTTGCGGCCCCATGCCAAGCACGCAGCTGCCTATTTGATGATGTTGTTGTCCACAGTCCTGACTGGGACACACACATTGAAAAAGTTGAGGCAGTATTGGAGACATTAAGGAGAGCGGGACTTACGGCGAACCCTGCAAAGTGTACGATTGGGCTGGCCGAGGCCAAATATCTCGGTATATCGTGGGAAGGGGGATAGTGAGGCCCCAGCTCAACAAAGTGGATGCAATACAGAATTGGCCCCGACCAACCCGGAAAAAGCAGGTCAGGGCATTCTTAGGGTTGGTTGGATATTACCGCAGATTCATCCCCAACTTTGCCTCCAGGGCCTGCCCTCTGACCAACCTGACTAGAGCACGTGGTCCCGACATTGTAAAGTGGACCATGGAGACGGAAGAAGCTTTTAAAGATCTCAAGAATGCCATCTGCGGTGATCCAGTTCTCATAGCCCCTGATTTTAAGAAGGAGTTTATCTTGCAGACCGATGCCTCCGAGGTAGGACTGGGAGCGGTATTGTCTCAAATGGTTGGAGAAGAGGAGCACTAATCCTGTACCTCAGCAGGAAGCTTCTGCCGAGGGAACGAAACTACGCCGTGGTAGAAAGGGAATGTCTCGCGTAAAGTGGGCCATGGAAAGCCTTCGCTACTACCTTCTTGGGCGGAAGTTTACCCTGGTCACCGATCATGCACCTCTGCAGTGGATGCACCAAACAAGGACAGAAATTCGAGGGTTACCCGGTGGTTCCTGTCCCTGCAGCCCTTCCACTTCCATGTGCAACACAGATCAGGAACCCAGCATGGGAATGCAGACGGGTTGTCAAGGGTGCATTGTTGTCCGATAAGTAACCCAACCCCATGGGGTTGAGCAGAGGGGGATGTGTGACAGGGTCAGGCCAGGAGCTGCTGCAGAGAGGGGAAAAGGCAGCCCAAAAGGGAAAAACCCCTGTGAGAAAAGCAGAGAACTGCAGCCCAATTAGATGCAGCTGGGAGGAGCTGGCTCAGGCTAATTGGGGCCAGCTGACTTCTCTGCTGTCTGAGGGCCTTTAAAAGCCTCAGCAGTTGGAGGCTGGAGAGGAGGGAGAGGACAAAAGGAAGGTGGTGGAGAGGCAGAGAGAGAAGAAACCAGAGAGAACAATTTTGACCGCATTAGGTAAAGGCAGCTAAGGAGGGAGCCTGTGGGCACGTGGCCCGGGCTCCCTACCATTGAGATCCGCTGCAAAACCCCTAACTGGGGGGGGCTAAGGGGAGGAGGCCTCCCCAGTAGTGGCTTGGGGAAGAGGGGCCCTTGCCACACTACATTGAGCAGAAGGACCCTATATATGGTAGGGAGCTACCATATATCTGAGGAATCATCTGTGCGAAAGGGTGAATATCTAAAAGGAAGTTTGCACCTTTCATGTCAAGAGATGTGAACCACCTTCTTTGTCCAGGGATGGAATTCCAGATGCCAGTATGATTATGTGGATTTTCAGCTTGTGAAGAAACTTGCTGAGTTGTCACAGGTTGAGAATGGGTTTCCCACCTCTATTTTTTCCCTTGGGAATCAGGAAATATTTCAAACAGAAGCCTTTCCCTTGATGCTGAAGTGGTACCAGCTCTACTGCCCCATGCTGGAGAAGAGATTCTACCCCCCTCAATGCAAATCACTTCATGAGAGTGGTCCCTGAAAAGGGACAGCAAGGGATTTTTTTTTGAAGGGGTGGGGCAATGAACTTGCTGCTATAGCCTGAATGGACAATAGAACTCATTTGTCCATTATTTCCCTCCAGTTGTGGGGAAAGTGTGCGAGACACCTGCCAAAGTGGACAGTGGAATTGGGTGGAGATGGCATCAGGATTTGCAATTTCCAAGCAACTTATCTAAAGTTTGGTTTGGGGGGGGGGGGGGGGGGGGGAGAAGGGGGTGAATTTGGGTGGATGGGCTGTGCACCTAGATTTTTGCACCCCTTGCTCTTTATGGGACAGCTTGTAAATTCATTGGTGGTAGAAGGACTGTGGCCAGGGCATGGGCTTTTATAGCTACTCTTGGTATTCCCTCTTGTGGGCTGGTGTTTAATTGTACCCAGAGTGGAGGGTTGCCTGAGAGAGTCTTTTAACAAATGCAAAGGCTTATCTTTTTGCTAAAGAGTTTAGTTTTATCACAGTCCTCTGCCATATTTTGGCATATCTCTCTCAGGAATCTCAAAGAGCGTAGCCACAACTCATAGCGCACAGCTATGGCAATCACCATTGTTTCTGTTGCTCTGTCAGCAACTTCAGCTATGGCTTGCAGTGAACCTCTAGCCCACAACTTACCCCTATGAATAAGGACTTGAAATTGAGCTATGTGCTTTGGAGGGAGTTTCTCTTTGAAATCTAGAAACTTTGAATAGTTCATGAAAATCATAATTGGCCAGCAGGGCCTGGTAGCTTGATATTCTAAATCAGAGGCTGGTTGATGTAACTACCTTCCTTCGTAGGAGTTCCAAATGTTTGTCCCCTTTATTTGTAGGGGGCAGTTCTTGCATTTTGCTGTCTGAATCTTTCAATGACCACCTGAATGTCCAGAAAGTTGAGGGCAAGGTGGGTAATCAGAAACTCTGCTCCCTTATTTTGTGCCAAAGTATCATTTTTCTGCCTTATTGGAGACAGGGACACAAGTTGCTGGCATGTGTCATATGGCGCTTGCCGGTTCCAGCATGGGTTCATTCACCAAAAGCGCTATCCACCAAAAGCTGGATCTGTCAGCTGTACGATGTGCAGGAGCTTATGTCATGTATCCTGAACCTCTTCCAAGGAGATCTGCAGCTTATCTGTCCCGCTCCATAACAGATCCTGGAATAGTCTATGGTTATCTGGAGGAAAGAGTGAAGCTGGAGAAAGCATCTCCTCAGGAGATGAGGAAGATAATCCCTATGGCAGGGGTTCTTAACCAGTGAGGTGCGCCTCCCCAGAGGAGGTATGAAGGGGATACAGGGGAGGTGTGAGGTGCCTCCCAGAAAATTTATCGCAATTGCCTTTTTACTGGATAAAATTCTAAAGTTTAGATTTCTTCATAATTAATATTATGAATTAAAATTATAAACTTTAATTTCTTATTAACTTCTAGAGATCGGCACACTACAATAGCAATGCGAATCAATCAGGCATATGTGACGACACTACAATAACAGTACGCAAGCATTGCCGACTTTCATCTTCAAATATTACGTAAATTTGTTAGGAAAAGATTCAAAGTAAAAAGCTCATATTATTCATTTAGGCATTGTAACGGGGTTCACTCACCCCACAGTGCCACCAGCCGTCGGACTTGGGAATTAGCTCGGACGGCTGCGTCCAGCATCCAGTTGGTTTGCCAGTCCTAGGGTTCAGGCAGGGGTTCGAGCTGGGCCTTCAGCTCAGGCCGGTCCTCCGAATCGCCAGGCACCAGTAGAGCCTTGGGTTCCTCTAGGTCAGAGGGTAGCCCTGCTGGCCGACTTGGCCAGGCCTCGGCGGCCCAGGCAGGGAAGCCTTCGCTGGGCTGAGGGAAGGCGGCTGTGGGAGGCCCGCGCCAGGTCTCAGCCTCATCAGCCAGGAGCTCTGGGCAGGCCTCTGTCTCCCTCAGAGGCTGGGCCCCGACTGAGCTCCCTGGCAGAGTTCTTATAGTCCTAGCCACGCCCCTTAGCTTCCTGTCAGGTGAGGGGGTGGGGCTAGGCTGTGCACAAAATGGCTCCCAGGGGGGTGTGAACATGAAGTTCACTTTCAGGGGAGGTCTGAAGGTTAAAAGGTTAAGAACCCCTGCCCTATGGTATCAATTCTGATTTACCATCTTCCTCCTCCAGTTGTTGGATCTTGCTGACCTCTGATTGGGAGAAGGGATACGACTTCCTGTTGGAGCACACAGGCTGTGTGTCCAGGCCCCACAGATCCAATAAGGCTTTACGGAGGGGTTGTGGAGGACCACAAGGCATTGGGGAACTCCGATCCTGAGGAGGAAGTCCTGGTTTGGTTGGAAAAGGTTGATTTCAGGAAATCCCCAAATGTCTTTTTGAGCTAAACACCGTTGGTGGAAGTGACAATGGCTCTCCTGTCACTTTTGATTCCCTTGATGATGAAAAGGCTGGGTCCAGCCCCAACAGCAGTGCCACTGAAGTCTGGAAGCGATGGCGGGCAGATGGGCTGGACTTTTCCCTTTAGAGTCCCCAACTCCTAAAGGAGAGACTCAGCCCAGGTAACAGGGGAGATTGTGGGTACAGGAGGATGAAAATATCTTCCAGAGAGGTATAAGTCCCTGCTCCCCTCAGTGGTTGTGGAGTTCTCTAGCACCTTGCAGAGCTGGTGTCAGTGTGCAAAAGCTTCTAGTGGTCAGCACTCCTTTACGTGATTGTGCTGGTACCACCAATGAATGTCTCTCACAAAGCACTTTCTGATTGTGGCAACGTGGCTTAGGACAGCATAAGTCCTTGGTGCCTGGGCGTGAAGACTCACCTGACAAGGGAAGGGATCCCTCCTCTTCAAAGTGGATTTAGAAGGAGATCTGGTTTATGAGCATGTCCTCTGCTCTCATGAGAAGATACAAGTGAAGGATCTTTATTTCTATACCTTCCCACTCCTGATTCAGACATCATAGGGCTAGGAGGCACAAACTTCCTATGTACTGGACATCAGTGAACAAGGGAATACCCATGGGCAGGGTCTGACTGAGGTCTCTTTGCATGCTCCATAAGTTACTTCTGAAGCTGGAGTTCTTGTGCCTGTCAAGTTTGGCTGGGAAAGGAGCAGAAACGTACTGCACTTAGCAGAACTATGAGCCTCTCTAAGGCAATAAAGACAGCTTTGGTTTTCACCCCTCACTGAACTGGGGACAAGGGACACAGTTGTTAAATTCTGGTAGCCTGAGCATAATCTAAATCCCGCACTGGGAGTCAAGGGAAATTCCCTGGTGGGGGAGTGGAGGAGTTCTGACCCTTAACTATAGTGAATGAAAAAGTCAATAATAAATTTGGAAATATTTACAGAGCAACAGTCCACATGGGAATGTCTACATGGCTATTTTTCTCACTGTAGTGCAAACCCTATGAATTTACATCTGTAGATTTACTCCTGCAGATTTTTTTTCAGTGTAGACTTACCTGATGTCACCAGACATTACTACCGGACCTTACAGTTATCAGCTTTCACTGTTTTGAAAGAAAGATAGAGAATAATATATAGAGAGGAAAAAACCCGCAGTGGTAAATTATTTTCCAGATTTTGTGGGATATGAATCCAGAGAGATACAATACAGTACATTCCAGAGTTTATTTCAGAGGTACAATCAAAGAAATCTCACAGCTTACTATTGTAGGCTGACCCCAAATTGCTGGGTAGGAAGAGGAGGTCTTGGTGGAGGAATCTTAGCTGAAGGTGGAGGTATTCCCTTCTGTTTACCCCGAAGATTTTCATCATGTCTGAAAACAACAACAAAAAACTGACTTTGTACATATTAAGAGTGAAACTACAGTACGTATTGATTGCACAATCTATTTCTCACAATGCCTATCTTCTGCAAGACCCACAAATACCTCCAGTGATTTTTAATTGTACTATTTGTGAGATATATGAAAGCATTTGTGGGAGAATCATTAAGTAACACATGAAAGAGCTGTTTTGCTTCAATCAATAAAATATAGTAATAAACATGTCCAAGAGATAGGAACACTCCTATAATTTAAAAGCAAAACTCAATTACAGTTGCTGCTCAACTGTTCAACTCCCCCCTTCCAATTCTTTTTACAAACACAGAACTGTACTATGCTTTTTGTTATTGCATATTTATACAAAGGTGTCCAAAACCCCCACACAGCACTAATGCTCATAATAAAAAGCTTCTGGTTATTTTCATTCAGCAGTGACATAAAATCATCTTCTGCCAGGACATAAGAATAACAGGTGAGTTTTTTTTCTTCTCAATAAAACAGCATTATGCAGACATACAGTAAATAAACTGTATGCACCATTCATAAACAATAATGTCATATGGTTTTGTTAATGAAGACACAGCAACTACCATTATATTAAGAAAATACTTTGCACGTGAGGCTAAGAGGATATTCCAAACCTGTAGAGAACTATACAATATTCTCTTTTGTAAACATTTAACCTCTTTACGGGTTTCTTTGATGACAATGAAGCTTTCAGAGCCAAATCTAGCCAAGGACAAATAGCAAATTAGACTTTTAATTGTTAAAGAAATTAGTTTAGATCTTATTTAAAAAATAACAAATATTAGACAACTCTCCATTTCAGAACACATCACAGGAGATGTTATTAACATGCTACATACCGAATAACATCTTCAGGGATATTAAGCTGGTCATATTTGAGATGCTCTCTCAGGTCACTTAAATAGTTCAAATAGGTGATCTTTTTCCCAAACTTATGACTAAACAAAATAGTAGAAAAAAATTGCATAATCAGCATGGGAGGAACATCAATGAAAGTTTGTTTTCTATTGCAGAATGTAAGTGCAAATGAAACTCAAAATTAAATTATAACTGAAGCAGCTGGAGACACAAGATGTATTTAATTTTCACATGATCAAACATACACAGTGAATTCCTGAGAGTCTGATTTGAATAAAAAAAACCCTGACTTCCAACTGAATCTTTTGCAATTTGCATAGATATGAAAAATATTCATTTGAGAACTGCTGAATAACAGCTTTCACTAAGGCACTAGAAAACTTTTTGGAAAAAGGAATGCAACAGAACACTTTTTATGTAAACTTCTGGAAGGAATGCCACGTTGATGATAGAAAGACGTTATGTGTCACTTTAATTTTGCTCTCTATTGAAAGAGAAAATAGAAGAACAGTAGATATTAATAATCTAATAAATGGAAGGCCTAAATTTTCCAAGAATGACTCTGGATTTTAGGTGCCTCAGGTTTTGGATGCTCAGTTATAGACACCTTAAAAGGCCTGATTTTTCAAGGATGTGTTCTGAAAAACAGGCCACCTTAAAGAGTAAAAAAATGGGATCCCCTAGATTGTTACACCAATTGTTGCTAGTCAAAGTTCAAAATTTAGTCTGTAAAGGCCCATCTACTGGCTCAGGTGTTCAAAGTAAGGTTTACCTGTACATCCCTCATACTCTGAACTACATCTCTTTTTGTAAAACAAAATTTATCTTGAAATAAAAATTAAAGAAAATCAACAGAAATGTGATATAAAATACACTTCTGTTTTCTGTAAATTACTTCTCACAGAGAACTGGGAGAGCAATACTCTTGCAGTAACTGGCTCATTACCAAGCCATCAAACATATATACACAAGCTCCCTCTACTGGAGGAAAGTATGAATTTAAAAAGTTAATACTGTAATTTTGAAGATACTAATTTAAAGGAAGTGCTAGATTTTGCTAGCAGAGAAGTAGTTATGCAACATTAACATATTTCATGGATATGTACCATCTCATCTGGACTTTTCAGCATGCTTTTTTTCAATATGGTCTATGATTTCAACTGTTTATGCCATGCAATTAGCTAATTGGACTACAGACTGCATTAAAGAAAAAAGTAATGTCTTTCAGAAATCACTCTAGCAATACAATTTTACAAAATTGGCAATCTGCAATTCACTCACAGGCAGTCAGGAATTTTTCTTGTTCTATAAAACTGTTACATCATCATTGTTGAATGAGACCATATTAAGCTATTTTTACTGTTTCATGACTATTACTAATTAATCCATAGAAAACACCACCCTTTCCTCCCTTGATATCTGTTTTTTGGGTATGCTTAGAATTATTAACAGCCCTCTTTGCCAGTCTCAAGAGATCAATCAGCTTCTACTGCGGCTCAATAAAGGTCAAATAAATATTTACCTTTTCCTTAAATATATTCAAACAACTATTCAGCACTTTCTTATCACTTTTGTTCTTTGACCAAATTACATCATTATCCACTTGCTTCTAAGCAAATGCTCTGTTCATGCAAATACATCTATGCTGCACTCCTAAAACAAGTCTCAAGTGCAAACACAGGTATCTGAGTTATAATATTTAAACTTCATTCATTATTTTTGTGAAAAACATTAGCAATGTTGTTTTCTTGAGTTATGGTTAATTGAGCAGAAGTTATGAAATACAAACTCTGATATCCCTCTTTCCTTTAGTGGACTGTGGCTGATATTGACTTTTAAATAAAAGTATAAACTGCCAACATAAAATCACTCTGAAATAATTTGAAAGCAGAGGTACACTGAAGGATACAGAAAATTCCTAAAGCGTATTATACTGTTAAATTAATGTTATATACACACGTAGGTTACCATTTTTAATGAGAATACAACCCACTAGCAATACAGCATTAATAAAGAGAAAGAGCTCTACTGTCTGGAACTCGGTGCATTACAATTTAGCTAATGACACAGACTTGCAGATGCTCTTGATTTTAAATATCCTTTCCTGCATTTTATGTTACTTTAAAGACAGTGGAATCCTCCTCCAACAGAAGTATGAGGGAGAGTATGTAACACTTAAATAACCTGCAGCAGAAAAAGTTTCTTTCTAGCTTTTGGATTTTTTGAAGCCCAAACTGTCTTCATCTGTAGAATGTATAAGATACTTGCAACTTTTTGCACACTGATCCTTGGTTTCAGGGTTATTGTTTTTAAATTTTGTTCACACATTTTATTGAAAAAGAATATTAACAAAATTGTAATAGGAAACATTTAAATACTTAATTAGATCTAAAATGCACAATGTTAAAAATAACATGAATGGAAGAATAATGCATCATGCTGAAAACTTGAACATAACAGTCAGAAGAAGCAGCTACATCCTTGGTCATAATATTCCATCTGATATGAATGATTACATTATATTAATATTACACACATTTCAGTAGGCACATGAATTTAAAACCATTGATCCCGGAAAAATATTCATCTTATTGTAGACATATTATCAAACTCAGAAGGGAATGAGTACTTTAAATAAATAACTATAAACCACACAGTCCCAAAAACTAGGAGGCAATTACACTAAATGGGTAACTTAAGCACGGCCATATTGGGTCAGACCAAAGGTTTATCTAGCCCAGTATCCTGTCTTCTGACAGTGGCCAATGCCAGGTGTCCCAGAGGGAATAAACATAACAGGTAATCACCAAGTGATTCCACCCTTGTCACCCATTCCCAGCTTCTGATAAAAAGAGGCGAGGGACACCACTCCTACCCATCCTGGCTAATAGCCATTGATGGACCTAACCTCCATGAATGTATCTAGTTCTTTCGTGGACCCTGTAAAAGTCCTAGTCTTCACAACATCCTCTGGCAAGCAGTTCCACAGGTTAACTGTGCCTTGTGTGAAGAAAAATTTCCTTTTGTTTCTTTTAAATCTGCTATTAATTTCATTTGGTGACCCCTATTTCTTGAGTTATGGGAGCAAGTAAATAACTTTTCCTACTTTTCCTTATTTAGTTTCTCCATACCTGTCATGATTTTATAGACCTCTATCATTCCTCTCCCTTAACTCTCCTCTTTTCTAAGCTAAAAAGTCCCAGTTTTATTAAATCTCTCTTTGCATTGCAGCCATTCCAAACCCCTAATAATTTTTGTTGCCCTTTTCTGAACTTTTTCCAATGCCAAGATATCTTTTTTGCAAAGAGGTGACCACATCTGTATGCAGTCTTCAAGATGTAGGCGTACCATGGATTTATACAGAGGCAATAAGATAGTCTCCGTTTTAGTCTCTATCCCTTTTTTAATGATTCCTAACATTTTGTTTGCTTTTTTGACTGCTGCTGCATATTGAGTGGATGTTTTCAGAGAACTATTCACAATGACTCCAAAAACTGTCTCTTGAGTGGTAATAGCTAATTTAGTTCCCTATCATTTTATATTTATAGTTGGGATTATGTTTTCCAATATGCATTACTTCGCATTTATCAACGTTAAAATTCATCTGCCATTTTGTTGCTCAGTACACACTGATGTTAACTCAGTGTAGCTTCATTAACCACCCTTCTATCCCCCATGCATATGAAAGATTGTTCCAGCTTCTAGCAGAAATAATTTGCATAGATTGGAGATTCAGAGAAAGTTTTGTATGGATAGATATGTGCAGTAAGCGCCAAATCCTAAAGTTACCTTCTGGTTCCAGTAGTTAAGTCAGTCACTGTGCAAATGCATGTAGAATTAGAGACAGAATCACAGATATGTAAGGCTGGAAGGAACCTCAAGAAGTCATCAAGGCCAGCCTCCTGTGCTGAGACAGGACCAAGTAAATCTAGCCATCCTTGACAGGCTTTTGTCCAACCTGGTCTCCAGTGACAGGGATTCTACAGCCTTGTTTGGAAGCCCATTCCAGTACTTACGTATATTTATAGTCAGAAAGTTTTTTCTAATATCTAATCTAAACCTTATCGCGGATAAGACCATTAGTTCTTATTCGACCTTCATGAAGAACAACTGATCACTGTCCTCTTAATAAGCAGCCCTTCGCATAAAATTTAAAGACTTATAAGCCCCTTTTCTCAAGACTAGACATGCAGGTTTTTTAACCTGTCCTCATAGGTCAGGGTTCCTAAGGGTGCACCTCCACTGCATTGTAGGTTGAAATAAGATACACAATTTGAGCTACACAAATTGAGTATTTTATTTCAATGTAATTTCGAAATCGCTTATTTTACACAGCACTTCTTTCAAAATAAATCACTATTCCGAAATGACCCTTACTCCTTGTGAAATGAGGCTTACAGGGACGTCGCAATAGCGAGCCTGTTATATTTTGAAATAACGGGCATGCTCAAAAGACACGGAATAGCTATTTCGGATAGCGATGCAGTGTAGATGTAGCCTAAGTGTTTTATCATTTTCATTGCTCTAATTCTCTAATTCATTCTCTAATTTATCCACATTTTTCCAATGATTGGTGCCCAGAATTGGGCCCAGTATTCCAGAAGAGGCCTCCTCAATGCTGAGCAGAGGAGGACAGTTATCTCCTGTGTTTTACAACACTCCTGTTAGTACACTCCAGAAAGTTACCCCTTTTTTGCCACGGCATCAGATTGATTGAATCGGTGTCAACAGTGATCCACTACAGCCCATAATCTTTTTCAGCAAAACTCCCACTCTAGTTACTTTGTAGTTGTCCATTTTATTTCTCCTTCGTAAGTGAAGTACTTGGGACTTGTCTTTACTGAATTTCATCCTGCTGATTTCAGATCAACTCTCCAATTTGTCAAAGTCATTTTGTCCTTCCAACTTGCTATATCTTAGATTAATCAAAGCATTTAGGTCAGGGGTGGGGCAACTTTTTTGGGCCAGGGGCCGCTGACCCACAGAAAGCTCAGTTGGGTGAAAGGTAGTGGGGGCTGTAGTGCCAGCGTGGGCTCCCCAATGCTGGGTGGGAGGAGCCTTGAGGGCTGGATTCAGGCAAGCTGGGGACCACATCTGGCCCCTGGGCCTTAGGTTTGCCACCCCTGATTTAGATATATGTTTAATTTGAAACACATGAGTAATCTTGTCTCCATTCATCAAAGCACTTGAGCACATACTCAACGGTATAGGTAATTTATTAGTTACTAGAAGATTTATCTGGCATTGCTTGGGTCCTTCAGGGTGGGGGAGGTGCAGGAATCAGGGCAGGAGCTTGAGGATGTGGTGGGGGCTCAAGGCAGAGGGTTGGGAGGTGTGTGTGTGTGAGGGACTGAGGGCAGAGGTGGCCAGAATCTGGTCCTCGGAGCCAGAACAGGGTGGCGGGGGCCGTGCTGCACAGCCAGTGGCTGCTCCCTGGGGCAGGCTGGGGTAGCAGGGGTGTACTGCCCAGCCAGAGGCTGCTCTGTGGCTCTCCGGGGCTGTCAGGGAGGCAGAGACCTCTGTCCTGGGCGGGTTGGGGTGGTGGGGATCTTCTCCCCTGATCTAGCGAGGGCAGTGGGGGTTGCACTGTCCAGATGGTGGCTGCTCTACAGCTCTCCAGGGCTGTCAAGGACTCGCTTCCTTACTTCTCCTCTAGGGTCACTGTGGAGTATAACTGTCCCCCATGCTTGCTGCCCCCCGAGTTCATTCTGTAGTATAACTGTCCCCTGCTACCCCAGCCCTCCCTTTCCGTTTGATGAGAAAGGATCGCATCCTGGCACAACCAAACCCTGACCTTGCTTTCAGGTAGGATAAAAGGAAGCTGCCTATCAAATTTGGTGGTCCTAGCTCTTACTGTTTAGGAGGAGCTCTTGAACAAACAGACTCACAGACAGCTGACGGAAGCATGGACACACACACACAACCTCTCTCAAATATATAGTAGATTATTTGTATTGAGGTAGTGCCTGGAAGCCCCAGTGACGGGTCACGGGGCTCCATTTTACTAGCAGCTGTAGAAAAACAAAGACAGCCCCTGCCCCAAAGAGCTTACAATCAAACCATGTGCTTCAGTCACATTTACTTCAATGCACATTTGAGTGCTTTGATGAATAAAATGTGCTTAAAGTGAAACACATGCTGAAGTGCTCTGCTGAATTAAGACCTCTGAATCTCCATGGAAAAGGAAAAAAAATATCCAAAACTGACTTAGCACTTTGATTCACTCTAAAATATATTACATTAAGCCACAGTCAAAATGTTATTAGTATTGCTTGGTATCTTATTAAGTATTTTTTTTAAATACACTGCTAAAGACAAACAGTCCCCTAACCTGTATAGGAAACGAATGAAATCACCTATACCTTATGAGAGGTTTAAAAATGTTCCACAGAATTTTTATGAAGTTGGTTGGATGTACAACATAGAGCACTTTAAGATTTTTCTTATACCTGCGAAAAGAAAATTAAATTGTTAGAAGATTTTTAATATCATACGCTGTAGCACAAAGTAGCTGCAATTGATTGAAAAGCTTTTATTACTGCAACATTAAATATATTTCTTTCAAGTACACTAAAAAAAATCAAATTCAGAGGAAATTGAATGTAAAATGAAAAAAGGAGCTGGTCAGTCCTGATGGTACAAAGCAGGCCAAGATTACACTATTACATTGCTAACCAATGTCTGGGTTGCTTTGTGGATTTAATAATGGTAGTGATAGGGAGCATCTTTGTAAATGATAAAAAGAGCGTCTTGAAAGTTCCAGTGAAAGAAATAATTATTTGACTTCATTTTCCATTCTTTTCTATTATTGCATTCCATACTGGGGGACATTTTTATTCTTTCAGAATTAAAGCCAACACCCATTCATTTATTTTTGGTGCTATGTTTGCTAGTAATTACTGATGAAATCTGTGATAGATCATTAGCTAGTGTTAACTGATATAGCTCGTCTGAAGCCAATGGCACTATTTACATCAGCTGAGGTTCCATCTCTAGTGTCCTTAAAACAAAATCTCTCTCCCCCTCGTAACCTGATTGATCCTGCAGTGACGTATCTGTTAACATAAATAAAGGATCATAGTAGGGCCAAGCAGGAATGGAAACTAGGGTTGTATGAAGGAATAAGATCTTATACCAAAGCAGAGACAAAAAATAAATACATAGATTTGTATGTAAAATTGCCACTGCTTTTCTCTACCAAGTTTCCCCCCAGCTGAGAAGGTCCCTCTTGAATGCTGATCCTTAAAGGATCATCAGTAACATACTCTACTGATAAAGAATTGTTAAAACCACCTTTTCATAACAGCTTATATATTTACGGATGGGTGGGGGAAATAAAGTACTATAAGCTGCTGCTTCTTTTTCATTTTAATTGCACCCAAGTGGTTTTGAGTGGGAAAAAAAACTCCTCAGTATTGCCTTTATAAGGCCGGCATCAAACAAAGTTTGGAACTGTGCACCTGGGAACGCTTTGACTAATAAAAAGCAGTTGTTTTATTGAACAGAAGTTCATATTTTGAATCTATTTTATACCTGGAAGTAACAGGTGGACCCATTTTCTTTTGTGCAAAGCTACAAATTTATATTTTTCTTCTTCATCTATGTCGCACAATTATATCCCCCAAAGACTTCTTTGAACCTCGGACGTACCGTATCTGAAATATTTCCTTTGAAACCCATTCATCTTGGGTACTTTCATTTGTTACACTTGCCAATTACTTGGGAGAGAAAGGAATACAAGGGACAAGTTTAGTGCAAAAGGTGCACAGGGTATTGATTTGTTTTTTCCTTTAGAGCACAATTGAACATGGATCTTGGGTTGCGAATATTGCTGTGAACTTCCCAATGTTAATGTGCTAAGAATTCCAAATGTGATTCAAATAATGGTGGTAAGGTTGCCTGCTTTTGTCTAGTTACCCAGTCTCGTCTGGTTCCATTTCATCCTCTAGATTTCTGTTTGGGATGACTAGAATGGGTTTTGGCAGAAAGAAAGGCTGCATTGTATGAATAAGATGCACATACTTCAGAAGCCAATGCAACTGAAGATATTTCCTCTGTTGCTTCTCCTTCATATGGCAACTATAAGAGTTGGAATGGCCTTGTGTCAAGAGAGAACATGACAGGAGAGGCTTAAAATTTCATATGGTCATTTATTTATAGGGAGAGACCCTAGCACAGCAAAGATCACTGTTATATGTAGTGAATGTAATATAATCCCTTTCCAGTCTCAAACCCAAAGACTATCTTGCACTTACCATTTTGAGAAATCTACCAGCAAAAGCGAATACCCTAAGCCTGCTACAGGCTGAACCCCACAAAAGCAGAACTCTATGGTCTGGCAACAGGACGACGACGTTCTAGGACCAGAGAGTCCTGATGGAAGGCTAGCAGCTGGGAGCCCTACGGGCTGGCAAGGCAGCGAGCTGCCAGCAGCGAGCTGCCAGCAGGGCTGGGGCTGTGTAGACTGCATCCCTTTGCCAACAGAGGGATGCAAATCAAGCACTTCGGAAGTGCAAATGAGCCCGGGATTTAAATATCCCGGGCTTCATTTGCATACTCACGTTCCGACGCTGAGGATCTGTACAGGATCTGCCGAAAAAGCCCCTGCTGTCGGCAGAAATGCGGCAGAGCCGCGGCTACACTTTACTTTCACTTTCGACACTGAGCCTGATCGGCACAGCATCGGAACGTAAGTATGCAAATGAAGCCCGGGATATTTAAATCCCGGGCTCATTTGCACTTCTGAAGTGCTTGATTTGCATCCCTCTGTCGGCAGAGGGATGCAGTCTAGACGTAGCCTGGAAGTCCAGTTTGCCCCAGTAGGGTTGCCTGGCAGGGCTGGGAGACTGGGGTACCATAACAGGGCTGCCTGGCAGGGCCAGGAACCCCTGCGGGAACAGCAGGGCTGGCAGTAGGCTCCAACCGGTGGGTTGGTAGCAGGGTGGTGAGAAATTACCTTCCCTTGTCTGGCAAAATCCCGCATCTGGGACTGGTCAGGTCCCGAGGGTGCCAGACCAGGGAGGTCCAACCTCTACTGAGCTGACTGTGATATGTCTTGAAAACAGTTGGACTTTTCAGATGACAACATCTCTCTTCATCTTTGATGGCTGCTAGGCAGAATTTTACTTTTTGTGTGGTAGCTATTTAATGTTTCAGCTTTTAACATATAAAATTCAAAAGGTGGTAGGGCTAGGTGTCGGTCTCAGCCTCTTGACTTGTAAACCTGGGCTGGGACTCTCATGAGAACAGGATCTGCCATGAGATGTCTGGTAATTTCTCTCTCTAGTCAGGTTACAAATACCATCAAAATAGTCTTTCTTGTGGTATTTGGTAAATCTGTTTCTAATCCCTTCCAGAATCAGAAAGCTCAGAGGTACATGAAAAATGGAAAATAAGAGTGTTGCTTCTGCTAGTGGGAGTAAGAGGGGAAGGGGGTGTCTGTGTATATGTTTCACTCACATTGCCCTCTAGCTGCTTGCCCAGAGCAGAGAGACTGAAAAAGAAGAACTTCTGCCAGTTAGGGCACTTTTAGATCCACTGATAGAAGCAATTTATCTAGCAATTGAAGGCTACAGAGTAAAACATAAAGCAAAGGAAATATGGCCTGTGTTATACAGGAGGTCAGAACAGGTTATCACCATGGTCTCTTCTGACATTCAAATCTATGTTGGGAAATACATTCTGGGGCAGAATTTCAGAAGCTGGCCTCTATTTTCCCACCCCCATCTTACTCCCAGAACTATTCAAGTCATGAGATAATCACACATAACCAATGTCGAAATGTTGCAAACATCTTTTTAAATATGCCACTGAATGGCTGGGCCTCCTTTTTATAGGTCCACAAGATTTTTACACCCTGTGTAAGGTTTCTAATACCTAGAAAGTTTATGATTTAGCATTGTTCATTATTTCTGCATGGCAGACCTATCTAATCTAATCTAATCTAATCTAATCTAATGGAAATTAACTCTCGGATCTCAATAGCGAAGAAAGCCCAAGAGATAGACTTTTAGCTTGTTGGGTCTTTATGAAAGATATGTCTCCTTCTTGGACATTATCAGGATGCAAGAGCTGAGGTATTTCTGGATCCCTACTCACAGAAAGGGCAGACACAGAATATCTGAAGAACATACTTCCTGTCAAATTCTTTATAGGCACTTTGTAGCCAGGTCAGAGAGGGTTTATTCCGACTGTTCAGGCCATAGTGAAAGTAGACGAGGGTGTAATCATTCTCCACATACTGGTCCAGTGTATACTTCAAGTATCTAAGAAGAGAGGCAATAATTTAGCACTAAGGTACTTTTCTTTTTCCTTTGTTGTACAATTGAGAATAGGGCAAGTTGGGATGTTTTCCACAGTTGAATTATTCAAATAAGGCAACGATGCCACTTGAGTAGATCACTGTGACTACTTACCTATGCAAATACACTTCAATTTACAGTTCCCTTGTCCTCCCACCTTTTACTCCCTTGTTTATTGTTTATTATCCATTGCTTATGTTAGAAGTCAGACTGTGAACTACCTAGGACAAGAATTGTCTTTGCATTACTTGTTTGTACGAAGGTCTTCATCACTGGCTGGGGAGTTGTGTTTTTCTGGAGTTGCTTCAATGGAAATCATGCTGATAGTCATCAGAAGACATTACAAAATAATGAAAGAATCTGGAATTAAGGGTACAGTATCCCCAAACATATTTGTGTGCCCAGGCAGTCTATGGAGCCTCTTTGCCTTTCCCTAGCTTGCTAAAACTAACATGTAGTACTTCTGAGAATAATGGAGCAGAGTTTCAGCTGGTGCAAATTACCATAGCTCATAGAGCTACGGCAATTTATGTCAGCTGAGCAACTGTCCCGTTTTGACACAGCCAATTGCCATTTCCAGGGTGGTGGCAACACTACTGCTAGAAGCATTATCACTGTGACAGTATTTCCCAGAATGACAGTGAAAACGCTGCCATACCAAATCCATGCCAATATGGTTTCATTTGCAAAATATCTACTACACTGACCCCAGTTTGAACAGTTTTCCCTCAAACCTTTATTTATTTGGTCTGATCCCAGAAAGAAGAGTGCTGGCTTAGGAGGCAGAGGACCTAGGTTCAATTCCCTGCTTTACCATAAACTTCCTGTTTGACCTTGGGCAAATTACACAGCTGCTCTGTGCCTCAGCTTCCCATCTGTAACACTGGGATAACAGCACTTTCCTATCTCACAGAGGTGTTCAGAGGAGCTTGAAAATCGTGAGGTGCTTTGATGCTACGTCAGGTGTGGACAAACTAAGATGTGCATGCTGCATCTGGCCCATTGGACTTTTTAATCTGTCTCTTGACTTCCTGCCAGAAGGGGGATGGACCACTGCTTCCAGGAGTCACTTCAGATAAGCACTGCCCTGATCCTGTTCCCCGGGCCACCCCGTCCCCACCCCTTGTTCCAGCACCGATCCCCCTCCTGCCCTCCAAAGTGATTGATCCCATTCTGGCGCATCCTCCTTTATCCCAAACTCCTTAATTCCTGGCCCAACCCCAGAACCTGCACTCCCAGCCAGAACCCTTACTCTGTCTGCATGCCCCAATCCCCAGCCCCAGCTGGAAGACCCCCTCCTGCTCTTAGGACTTCTCATTCCTGACCCCAGCCCAGGGGCCACACCTCAGGTGGAGCCCTCAACTCCTCCCTACATGCCACGCCCCAATTCTGTGAGCATTTAAGGGCCTCCATACAATTTCCATACCAACATGTGACCCTCAGGCCAAAAAGTTTGCTTACCCCTATATGATGGGAATGGGGGCCATATAATTACCTTCCATGGAAAATTCTCAGCACGGGTGAGTAACTTGATTTACTTGTGCATGACTGGGGGAAAGTGACAGGTCCTAGGCGTGAGTTCCAAAAACTCAGGTTCGCTAATTCCAAACTAGGTCCTCCACATTAGGGATGTTAAGCGGGTATTTAACTAATCGTGTAGTCGATAGAATTGGTAACGATTACACGATTAGTCGATAGGGGAAAGCGTTCAGTTCCGGCTCGCGCCGGATCTGGGATCTACCCCCGCTGCGGCTCTGCAGTTTAAATGCAGCAGGAGCCAGGCTGCTTGCCCGCCCAGCTCTTACTACATTTAAAATGCAGAGCTGCAGTGGGGATAGCTCCCGGACCTGGCACAAGCCGGGACTGTGCCAGGCTTGCTCAGTCCCAGCTTGCACTGGGTCCAGCAGCTCCTGTCCGTGGGGGAGGAGGGGGGACCCAGTGGGGAGATGGGACTCCCCCACGGACAGGCCTCTGCCCGCAGCAAGCCTGGGCCCACAGCGGGCTGAGGCTGCTTTGCAGAACCCTCCCCTGCTGCCTCCCCACCCCCCCACACTGCTGCCTCTGATAGAGGCAGCAGCGAGGGGGGAGCAGGCGGCACAGCAGAGACAGTGCTGGCGGGAGCCAGCTTTTATGTTGGCTCCCCCCAGCACCAGCTCCTACTCCCCCTACCTTGCTGCCTCTGATACAGATGCAGCGGGGGAGGGAGGAGAGGGGAATACAAGTAGTCAGCATGACTACCTGATAAGCGTAGGCTACCAGATAGCTGTATTTTATATCAGTTATCTTACTACAACTGATCTTTTAAAAGAAATAGTTATTTACACCATTTGTGACCAAGCAAAACCAACACCTTTATAAGATGAGATAATGAAATACTAAGCTTAATAAATACTTAGCTAATTAAATGTTAGCAATGAATGTGAATCATCAAATGATCAAAAACAAACACTACTGCAGTGTAAACAATGAAACAGCATTCTTACTAATGTTTTTTAAGAAGAGAAAATAAAATAAAAATAACTTTTGCTTTTCCTGCAGCTGGTTAAATACCATGAAAAATATTTGGCAAACATAACATTCAATAATTACTGGTACAATTGATCAAATAATAAGTCTGAAAAGTACTCAAAATGTTCTCTTCAGAAAGTCCATTCATTTGCAAATGAACTCATGAGAAACACCATTTAAAATTTAAAGCAGGGTAAACTGGAGAGTGAGGAAAGGTGAAAGGAGAGAAACTTACTCTAGTAGCCTGCTGTGATTGAGCTGATGGGAAGGTGGCATACGACAGCAACTGAAAGTAATCACCTTCCTCCCAGAATTGTCATCACCTGGTAAACAAAGCAGTTAATGAAGACCTTTAAGTAGCTCATTTCATATGCAGAAGGATCTTGAAACAGGATAAGGATCTGAAGGAAAACCCTGGATATGAACACCTATGAACTCTTAAAAAAAACCCTGAGCTTTATTAGTCCCATCTCTGCTCCAGAAGTATTGCTCATTTTGTCATCAGTTGACAAATTATATATAGGAATCCCTTTGCCCACTATCGGAATGAACTGAAGAAGCTGCTCAGCAGTGTACACTGGGGACAGAAATCAAGAATGCCACATTCAAATGAAGCTGAGAGCACGGAGGTCCTTTCAGGAGGCAGTCCACCCCCTTGCAGAACTACACCCAGGAAGATTAAGGGGCCTGCTATTTAGACTGGCCTTAATTGGGCTTCCGTTTTCATATCCACATGGGGGCAAAACAGTTTAAACATTTTATGCCCAGTTTTTGCTGTTTATAATGGCTGTAGCTTTTATATCTGTACTACTAAGTAGAGGAGAATTACTAGGTCATTCAGTTGGTGCCTGGGGACCTGAGTTTCCTCAGTTCAATTTCCTGCTTTACCACAGATTTCCTGTGTGACCTTAGGTAAGTCACAGGGCATGTCCACCCTGAATGGCAAACCTGAGTCTGTGGAACCCATGCCTGCAGATAGGTCTTTCCGAGTCCATGCTTGAGTGCTGATGTGTTCAAACTGTACTATGCAGACTTGGGTCAGACCTTTCGACTTCCGGAGGCGTATCCCAGCTCTCGTTTCTCTAGGGCTTGGTTTGTAGTAGATTAGTGACTTGACCAGAAGTGGTTTGAGCCCACCAATGTGTCCAGCCAAACCATTTTGTGTCCATTTCTCCTGCCCCCTGTAGGTGGAATCATCAAGATGGATCCTAATTCCCAACTAAGTGGAGGAACTTCTCCAGATCATGCTGTCAGTTCTATTTCAGGAATCGGGCAGAGAATCTGTCAGATGCTGGTAGATATATATATATTTTTTTACTTGCCAAAGGTATTTCGTGGAAAGGGATACTAACATGCCAGTGGTGGCCCAGCTGACGCTTCTTCGACTTGTTGCCACAACTCCAGATAACTCCCCAAAAAAACAGCATGTCTGGTGGAGAGTCACAAGTGCAGACAGTGAGATTGGATCATTATGTGGACCTGGGATGAACAGCAGTGGCTCCAGAACTTTCACATGAAAAAGCAGGTATTCCCCCTAAGGCAGGGCGGGTAAGTAGGGGGGTTCATTGTTATCAGTCTGCCCTAACCCTTTCCAGTGCCACAACACTCAGAGAGTCAATGTGGAGAGTCAATGTGGTGGCCCAGAAGGGGGTCACCATAGCTGGCTACTCCAGACTGCTACAGGCATGTTGCTAACCAGTTTGGAGTTGACAAGTCCACTGTGGAAGTTGTGGCACTGAAGGTTTAGGAGGTAATCAGGACTGGGATATGCCCAAAGGTGGAGGACATTAAAACTATGGCTGAAATAACTGCCAATTTTGAGACAAGGTGCTTTCCAAACTGCGCTGGGGCTATCAATGGGCCTCATGTGCCCATAGCTGGCCCTCTGTAAGTGGGTACATAAACGGCAAAAAGACACTATTCCATCATTACACAGGCCCTGGACAACCACAGAGGCAGATCACCAGCCAATGGATGAAAAACTGTGGTAAAAATTAACAAGCTCCTGATTTAGCATGGAGATGCAGTACAGACTCCTTACAAGCATACAAGCCACCTATAGACTACATAAACACCTGATTTTATTTAGACTTGAGGTCTGGGAGAGTGCAAGTGTGAGTGGTGTATAAGGTGCATTGTATTACCAAAGAGGGGTACGGAAGGCCTTGATGACACTAGACACTTTTGTTGACAAAAGTCAGCTTTTGGGACAAAACAGTGGGGTGCAGTCACTAAAATGCCCCTCCCACGAGTGTAACTCCCCTGCTAGGCTGATGTAATAAAACCACTTCCAGAGGCATGGGGCTTATGTCGGTGTAGTATGGGTGATGCTCAGGAGCTTCCTCTGCTGTTGGTTCTGCTGCGGGTGACTCTGCAGGGCTGCCCCAAATGGGAGCTAAGTGTGAATTTCTGGAAGGGAAGGACTGAGAAAAGCAAGCCTGGGGTTTGTGGGAAAGTGTTGGCAGACTCTCCAGACCTGAATCCAATAACCCCAAACTTGAGCTGTATCTACAAGGCAAAATCCTTGGACTAGGGCCTGCATCACAGGGGGGCGAGGGCTGCTTGGACCCATACCTCTGGCTGAGTCTGCAGACCCAAATCATGAGATCTTTCAAACCTGACTGATGTGTGTGTGGATGGTAGTTGTTAGACCTGAGTCACAGTCCAGAATTACCATTATAGTCAGATTCTTAAGATGCAGATAGGCACTTAGTGGGATTTTCAAAGCGGAGTTAGCTGCCTATGTGCTCTCTGCTTCTTTAGATACCGAAATATATATTTAATAATGACCTTAGTCTCTCTGTGCCTTGGCTCCCAATATCTAAAAGAGGTAATAGCACTGTGCTACCTCACAAAGGAGGTGAGAGGATAAATATATTAAGGACTGTGAGGTGCTCAGATACTAGGGGGCTATCTAATGATGATGGGAAGCTCTGCATCATTTTAATGGGCCTAATTCACATATGACCTTGCCTAAACTCAAGATTCAAAGTAAATTACACTTAGATCCTGCTCCTATTCCACTGAAGTCTCAAGAAAGCTTGGCTTTGATGTCACAGGAGCAAAATAAATAAATAGTATTCTTCATTACCAGTTCCTTGATCAATGGTTAATAATGAGCAAGCCAAAGAAAAAGAAGAAAGAGTGAAGAGAAGGAAACAGAGGTGAAACTGGTAAACAAAATGATTTAGTGAATAAATACTTAAATCTTCTGAAAAACTAGGAGAGTATAGTTTAAGACTAGTTCTCAGGCTGTTCTTACAGGTGCAACCAATGCTCATCCAGAGCAGAAGCACTAAGCTAACAATCTTCTCAGAAACAGAACCACAAAAAGTTTACATGGATGAACTGTTCTTAAACAATGTCTCCAATCTATTAGACACTACCATGCTTTCAATCAACATAATACAAGCACTTCTTTTTGTACTGAATGGTTTTGTATTGTTAAAAATAATCCCTTTATTTCTTTTGTCCAATACATGGACATTTTCATCATCTACATATGTTTGGAGTTCCCTGTACAGATTCTTCTGTACCTCAGAGATCTGCTGCAGAAGAGCATCTTGTTGCAAACCTATCCCATTATGATGGAGGAGGGAGAATATTTAATGGAATTTTCATATAAAAAACTCATATTAAAATACTAATTAGAATATTCACATACTACTTCAGAAAGAATAGGGCAATGGAACAATTAGTTCGTATCAGTAGCCTGTTTATAAAACAGATCACTAAAAACTCCACTATTTAATTTCCTGGGAGATTGTTTTTAAGTGCCTTTCATTTGAAATTCTCAGCGCACTTACAAAGTCATTCAAATCTGACAAATAAACATTAAATAAATGATAAACAAACATGACATTACAAACATTACCAAAAGATTTTTCTTTCCTAAATTCTGACACTTTGACCTGTTTGCACATGTCTGACAGCTATCTTATGTTTGTCTATAGCATTCATATAATACAGGCACATAAGAGACATCTCTTTATAGCTATAAAAAAATCTTTCCTGAGGGTTGACAGAGTGACATCATGCATCACTCTGTGTCCTGCAGCCCCTGCCTCCGCCCTCAGCCGCGTGGCCTCTCCCTTCCCCCGTGCTCCAGGGAGCCATCAGCCATGTGGCTTCCCCCATCGTGTGTGTGTGTGTGTGTGTGTGTGTGTGTGTGTGTGTGTGTGTGTGTGTGTGTGTGTGTGTGTGTGTGTGTGTGTGTGTGTGTGTGTGTGTGAGAGAGAGAGAGAGATGGGAGCTGTGGAGAGGCCTCTGCCTGGCCCAGCCCAATCCTCTGACTACCGGTGGGAGAGAGCTGGGCCTGCCAAGGCAAGGCCGGGGGGGGGGAGGAATAGCTGAGACTGGCCAGGGCTGCCAGGCGGCCGGAGGGAGAACCGGGGCTGCCTATCCCCTGAGAAAGGGGGGTTGGTGAGCACAGCAAGCAGGGGGCACAAACCCCTGGTAATATTGTATTAGCAGATGTAGGTGCTATGGGGGGTTTCTGCACCCTCCTTTGAGAATCCAGTATTAGCTAGCCTTGAAGACAGGTACAGCTACACCATTTTCTTTATCAGATCACCTCCATGAACAACAGAAATCTGTGCTGTTTCCAGTTAAAGTAATAAAGTCTCTTATAATTACTTTTTAACATACATTTGACCACCTGCACTAAAGGCTAGAATGCCCCCAACCTAGATCTTACACAGAGTTTATAATCCATAGCTTTATAAAGGAAACAGTATTATTATCCCAATTTTACTGATAGGAAAACTGAGGTGAAGTGACTTGCCCAAAGTTACCTAGCAGGCCTGTAGCAAAGCAGAGAATCCTGCGCTCATGAGTCCCAACCCATGAGCCCTAGCCCATCACCCACACTGCCTCATTTGGGAGAAGGCACAGTTACCTTATACTCAGAACTCAGACAAAATGACTGGGAGTCACAATGCTTGGAGTCTATTCCCAGTTCTGTCTTGATTTATTGTGTGATCTTGAGTGTATTACCCACTCTGAGCCTTAATTTTATCCATTTGTAATAAGGGTATTATAATAGTAATACCGACTTCACAGGAACGTTGAGGCACAGAAAAGCTCCCATGTTTTTCATACAAGTCTAATTTGTTAATAATATTTTGAAGAAACAACCATCTCTTAAAAATTAATGGCTGGCCAAAACAAAACTGGAGTTCCACTAGTATGACTGAGAGGAGATTATGCTGCGTGAGAGCCTTGCAGCTTGGAATTCATTACCACATTCAGTTTGAAACAGTTTGACTCTAAAGACCTCACATTTTTTACCCGCACATTTGAAAATGGGTTTGACGCGGCAGGGAATGGTAAGGGTGGAGAAGAGTTCAAGGAGGAGTGGGGTTTGTGATAGCTTATCTTACATTTCTGTAATTAGGATGTATTTTTCTATTGTGTCAAGAGCACCTAGAGCATACAGATAGCCCCTTATTTCACCAATTAGACAAGTTAAAATACATAAATATAACCTTCTGAATCCTGCTTGAAAATGGTGCTTCTTGTATCTGTTGCCATTCCCCTTCTTCAGATGAGTGCATTTGAGTAAAACCACCGCTTCTGCCCATCTTTCCTCCTATCCTAGCGTTACAGCTTCTAAAGACTGGGGGGAAAACCCCAGAAGCACTGAAACAGAAAGGGCAGAACAAGCCCCACTGAGATGTTAGAAATTTGGCTTCAGCACTAGATTCCACCTATCACTGGGGAGGAGGTCTGTAATGAGACCAGTGTTCTCAAGGAGAGGAAAAGGGGCAGAGGGAAAAGGGGTGCCATTTCTCAAAGATGAGGCACAGGTTTTCTAGTTTCTGGAGACCATTTGTATCCAGCGAAGAAATAAGAGTCATGCAAGTAGGCCTGTGCCACAAATTTTGAATCCCAACCTTCTCAAAGTATGGTGCAGTTCAGACCTAATTTAGGCCTATATCTTGGTAAAATTAAGTTAATCACACTGAGAATATTTATAGACATAGCCACATATGTCTATAAGCAACTTTAAGTTTAAATTTAATTTCCAATGTTTTTTCCCATTGATTTGCACTCAGGGAGAGTTTCCACCTTGATTTCTCTTGCTTCCTATCTCTTAGTATGAAACTGTTACATCATAGCCAGATGTACAAAGACTAAAATTATCAAGTTTTTTTTCTTAAATACTTGTTTTGTTTCCATATTCATTTTCAGTATGTTTACCTGCCTATAAAAAGTTGGAAAGGAAAAAACACTATCTAAATTTCTTGGAGCTTTTCAGATGAGAAGGTGCTATGTAAGTGCAAAGATTATTATTATTTTGGGGTCCCACACTGAAGTCCTTAAGTTGCCCCAATACTGTGGAGAACTCTGTTAACTTCAATGGGGCTCCACCCTGGGGCAGCCATCTGACTGCATGGAGTCAGTTGCAGAATAAGGAGCAGATTTTCAAAGGTATTTACTTGCTTGGAGATGCAGATGTCTGCCAAATGAGATTTTCAAAAATGTCTAAACAAGTTAGGCATTTAACTCCAATTGAAACTAGGCACCTAACCTGCTTAGAAACGTCTGAAAATCCCACTTGGAGATATGGGCATATTTAGGTGCCTTTGGCCATACTGAGGACCTTTGTCAATCTGGCCTGAAGTTCTCACTCCAGCATATGCCTCTGAAATCATTAAGCCAAATTGCACACACAGCCATTTTAGGGACTGAAATTGAGTTTCCCTCGTGGGGTGTGTGAGGATATTAAGTGCTGTCCTTGTATCAATCACCCAAGATCATGCAGATGCACCTAGAGCAAAAAGAGTGACAAGGAAGAGACTTCAACAGATTATTGGCTGTGACAGCATCAGGACTATCAGCAGGAACAGATTGTGTTGAGCCAGTTCTTCTAATACTATGAAACGAAACTGTCCTTCTGCATTATGTGCTGACAGAAGCCACCTCCCCATTGAGAAGGAGCATATAATGTGTACCGTCCTTATTAAGATTTGTGCAAATTAAAATATAAGATCACAGGAAAACCTTTGGCATTTTCTGTCCGTATTTCAGGTCTATGCTGAGCACTGCAATAGATGTACATTGCACAGCACTTTTTTATCCCCAATACAAGTTTTAATTAAAAAAAAAAAGCCACCAACCAGCAGATGCAGGGAAGAGCAAGTAGGAAAATTAATTGTTTTACTTTTTAATTAAGATCATGGATAGCATTGCAATTGCTAACTGCATGTTGCAGATCAAAGATATTTTATAATGGCTACAGCTAATCCCAATTTGCAAATAAACTCTTGGGACTCTTGTAAAGTCAAGCATTATTTTTGAGGATTTTTGCATTGATTAAGCAATATAAAACACTATGATCATTTTATTATGTTTTCTATAATGTCAGTTATAGCTACAGGGCCTGCTACTGCTCGAGTCAATGGGAATTGTGCCACTGACTTCAATGGGAGCAAAATTGGGATAGTTGCCATAACAGCAATAAAAGTTGCCCATATTTTTATTCCTTCGAAATAAATTTAAGCCTAGTGATAATGGTATCAGATTGTATCAAATGGCACAATGGCTAATAGTACTGGGATAGAACCAAACTGTACCATAGAATTTCTATAGCTAGAAATTCCATTCTTGAATAATAAGAGTAGAGCAATAGGAATATACAACTCGACACATGGCTAGCATGGTGACAGTGACTATGAAATGCTCAGGGTCAGAGAAGCTGACAAAAACAGGAAACATAAAAACGATGGGAGATTTCATTATCCTCATACTGACTGGTACAAGTCACCTCAGGATGCGATGTAAAGATAAACTTTCTGGATGTAATTAATGACAGCTTCTTGGAGCAACTAGTCCTGGAACCCAAAAGGGGAAAAGTCATTCCTGATTTAGTCCTAAGTGGAGCACAGGATCTGGTCTGATCAGTGAATATACTTGAACCACTTAGTACAGGTTGAACCTCTTTGGTGCAGGACTCTGGTCTGGTGACATCCATGGTCCAGCAGGACCACAGAGAGCCCAAGCCACAGACGCTGTCAGCTGCTGGGGCCAGCAACTTGCCATGCCAGTGGCGTGGGGGAAGGGAGCCCCACTGGCCAGGAGTACCAAGTCCCACCAGCCAGGGGTCGGGAGTCCCACTGGCAAGAGTGGAGCCAGTGACTGGGAGCCCCGCTGGCCAGGTTCTGCGAGCCCTGTTAGCTGGTGCAGGGCAGGGGCAGAGAACCCTGCTGGCCAAGAATGTGGACCTCTGTCAGCCGGGGTCAGGAAGTGGGGCCAGTAGTCAGGAGTGGAGCTCCACTAGCCCCAAGGCTTGATCTTCTTGGTCCAGCAACCTTCCTTGTTCGGGATCACTCAGGTCCCAAGGGTGCCAGACCAGGGAAGTCCAACCTGTAATAGCACCCATAATGTACTTAAATTTAATATCCTTGTGGGGGCAGCGGGAGAATGCCAAAGAAATCCATCATAGTATCATTTAACTTCAAACAGGGGAGTACAGAAAAATGAGGAAGCTAGTTAAACGGAAATTAAAAGGTACAACAACAGGAGTGAAATGTCTGCAGGCTCCATGGAAAGTATTAAATAATACAATAATAGTGTCTTAGACTAACATACATCCTCTAGACCTCACGGCTCCCATTAGCTCCATTTCGTCCTTTGCAGACAACGGGTGCAGCGGGAAGTGACATGGGCCGGGCCACCGCTTCCCACAGTTCCCCTTGGCTGCAAAGGACAAAACGGAGCCAATGGGAGACAGGAGCTCTGTGGCCGCAGCGCCGGTACATAAACAAACCGGGGTGGCCAGTTAATGTGTTTCTGAGAGTGATTTCGCGGAACACTTTCAGAAACACTGCTCTAGAACAACCAAACAGCCTGAGGAATTCATAGCCAGGGGACGTATAAAAGCTAAAAGTACAACTGGGTTAAAAAAGGAAAGAATTAAGATTGTTCGGGGAAAATAGGTCCGTCAATGGCTATTAGTCAAGACCATCGGGGATGCAATTTCATGCATTGGGTGTCCCTAACCCTCCTCCAACTGGTGGGACTGGATGACAAAGGGATGGGTCATTTGCTAATTACCCTTTTCTCTTTACTCCCTCTGAGGCTACAGTTCACTATCAGATCACAGGATGCTGGTTAAATGGACCACTAGTCTCAACCAGTATGGCCATCCTTATGTTTTTCTGTAATGTGATTAATCCTCATTGGTGTCAGGGATGGTTATTCTGGGCTACCTTTCTGCTTATCTGAAACTTGGGTAGTTAAGGTCAAAAAGGGTCCCCAGCATAACCTAAGCAGCCTAAACTTTAACAACTGTCCATCAAGCTTAGCAAAACACATAACATATGAGAAGATAATGGAACATAAGAACAGCCATGCTGGGTCAGGCTAATGGTTCATCTAGCCCACTGGCCCATGCAGATGCTTCAGAAGGAATGAACAGAACAATTATCAAGTGATCCATCCCATCTATCCTACCTCAACTTCTGGCAGTCAGGGGGAAAATAAGGGAAAGAGCTTGATGTACTATGTAGCTTTTATGTGCTCCTCCACTTGCACCACAAGAAAAAAAAAATCTCAATTTTATTTCTAATCAAAATTATCAATACCGCAGCCGCCTTTATTGTCGTGGGATCCCAAAAAATGCTCATATGCTTACAAATTGGTACATCACCAGACCAGCAGAATAATTTGCATGCTTCAAGCTGACATATATGTAAAATAGCCAATTGCATACCAGCATTAATGAGACAAGTCAATCTGAGTAAACATCCCAATTTTAGTCTGAACAATTATTACAGCTAGCACTCTAAAAAATCCACCACACTATTGGACAGTGGAAATTAGATTAACGTTGTTCTTATTTATACAGTGTGAAATAGACTCCAAAGAATCTTTTGGATCTTGTCAAAGCTACTGTTATGGTAAGCAGGTAAAAATTATTTTGATTTATAAGGTGGAAATTAGATTGTGATTAAAACATAATGAAAGGCCCATTTTTGCATTTAAAAAAATTATCGTGGAAAATAAAATTAAGCCAAAGAAAATATCGCCACAGAACTTTCATTTAAATTCTGTCCTCTCATTCCTTATCCATTTATAATATATTCCATTGTCTTTCAACAATACAATTAGAATGGATTGAACAGCTTTGCAGAGTTACTTTAACTAAGCCATCCTAAACACTGACTTTATAATTTGTTTTATTTGAGAGATGATTAAAATGTATAATAAACTAGGTACACATAATTTTTAAATGATTTTTGTTTTCAAAAGGAACTGACCTTTTCCCAGAGGGAAAAGAGATTTGAAAAGACTACCCCTTTCCGATTTGCTTTAAATCCAGCAAGCATATGAATTTGATTTAGCACCAGTTAAAAGAGGGAGTAGCAAAGTTTCTCTGCTGAATTGAAGAGTTAGCCCTCCCCACTGCCTCAATTTCTTTTCTTCTTATATGATTCTCCCCTAGAATTTTATGATTCTGAAATATTAAACAAAGATTCTGATGTGCAGCTGGAGGGTATTGGAATGCACTGGGGTTCTGCATATACATTGTCCTATGTGCTTACCAAACTCCAGCATGTTACTCCTGACTGTAACCACTGCTTTCTCATCTTAAAACAGTTGTTTTAGAATACCAAAGGCACCATATTTATATACAGAAGTAAACATTTAACCAGATTAATCCCGGGTATACTTCTAGTTGCTTTAATGGAGTTGAACCAGGGATAGATCTGTGACCTTTTGATTTTAGTTTGAGTAAACATGCTTAAGAAGGGAGCATTAAAATGAAACAAGGAGGCTGTAAATGAGCATTTAAAAAAAAACATGCTGGTTCTCACTCCAGAGAAATCTTGATGCACGTGACCCTCACCCAATGTCACAAGACTGAGGTGAACATCCACACATAAACAGAAGTCAGGTGAGACTGTTATTGAACAGAGAGGCTACTTAATATTCCTTCTTCACTTTGTGTTCTCTTTTTCTGTAGCTCACCAACAATGAATGCTCATCAAGCATATGAGCATATAACTTACTCCAAAAAAAATTGGTCCCCTGTGAACTTAACCACCACTTAAATTCCTCCTGCTCCAGGGGCAGAACCTGGCTGAGAATATGGAAGATATATTTTCTGTTTGTTTCAATGGTGTTTAGATATTTTGATCAATAACTAGTTTCCTCAGGCGATCTCCTCACAAGAAATAGCTAAAACTTCCATCGCAAAAACAAAACAAATGAACAAAAACACTCAGAAGAAACTTTCAAACTGCATCCTTCAGAAGGTTTAGCTGTGCATCAGGCACTGTGCCTATAGGCCATGATTAATACATAATGATGGTCTAAAAAAATGCTTAGTTCTGCCTCAGTGCAGAGGACTGGACTAGATGACCTATCAAAGTCCTTTCCAACCCTTCATTTCTAGGGTATCCTCCAAGAGGGATAAAAGCTGAGGTATCTGTTAGAATTAATAGCATCCACAGTAAACAAATAAGTGACAATGAGTTCCATTGGGTCTTTGAGTGCAGGGAAGATGACGAACACAAATATAAAAGAAAACTTCTCTTACAATAAAAGACAAAGTATAATGTGCTGTTTGAAGGAAAAGTTCAGACTCAAATCCAGGCCCCCAGAGTTCAGGTACACGGTATAACAGAGGGGAAAAAAGCATTGCCTTCATGGACAATTTTCTGGCAGATCTGCTAAAGCTGACTATAAAACATGATCTCTTTTATTTACAAAAATATTATCATAACATGATGTGTAATGAGGCAGGTGGTAGAGGTTGCTGGAGGGACATTTATAATGACCGTAATATTTTCAAAGTCTCTGTTAACTTCTCTGTTTGTGTTTCTAAAATTCTTTTCTGTTTCAAAGGTTCACCCACTCTGTCACACTTCTTTGTTAATTTAGTTTGAGGGATTTCATGCAGAGCTTTCATGTCCTGGTATTTTCCCTCACCACTTGTTACCTCCCACCTCTGTGTTCTTGGGGAACCAGGCACAGTAACCACCCTGCCATAAACTCCCCCTCCCAGCTTCTGCTTGAACCAAAGAAGATCAGAAGGAAGACTTACAAAAAACAATGAAAAGGCAGGAGAAGACACACCTGAACCCCTCTGGTCAAGAGTGAGAGGATTTAGGAAACTCTGTCCTATCTTGATGTAAATGAGGCTAGGGGAAAGGCATCTCCATTAGCATATAGAATGGAGACCAGAAATTCCAAGGCAAGAACCACACTGAACTTTGGGACTCAAAAAGCCGGGAAGCATTGCTTGTTGGGAATCTCTGCTCCAGATAAACTTAAAAAACAACAAATGGTCTTGTAGCACTTTAGAATTAACAAAACATGTAGATGGTATCATGAGCTTTTGTGGGCACAGAAGAAGTGGGCTGAGCCCACGAAAGCTCATGATACCATCTATATGTTTTGTTAGTCTATAAAGTGCTACCAGGCCATTTGTTGTTTTTTAAGTTTATCCTGTACAGACTAACTCGGCTACCCCCTGAAGTTTCTGCTCCAGATGTTAATGAACCCATGCCTGTGCACATCCAACTCACTAATGATCAGACCAATTCTAGCAATAAAGCCTTTATTGGTATCTGTGAGAGGTTCAGACCCCATCCGGGTTCCGCAACCACCGTCCAAGTTCCGCTGTCTCCTTAATCAGAAGCTCAAGTTAATAGGATTCCCTATGGGGAAGTGGGACTCGGGCCCGCCCTCTCTCTGAGTCCCAAACCAAGGCCCTAAGGGTGTGGAATCTCCTCACCCGGGGCACTACGCCTCAACTTGCCAGCCCGCGGGCATTCTCCAAACAGCTCTGCCCTGGGTCGCTTCCTTCCCCGTGGCTCTCACCCTGATGCCTCCTCTCCGCCACAATCTCCGCACACCCTGGTCGCCCCCAGCTCCCGCTCCTCCTCTCTCCCCCCTTCCGTGCACAGAGCACCCTTTTTACGGGCCAGGTCACCTTCCCCCACCCACGCCCATTCCTCCCTTTCCCTGTCGGTTTGCCCCGTATTTCTGGGTCCGGCATCTGACATACCTGCGCCTACACCCCGCTCGGCGCGTGTGCCGGGGCTCAGGGACACAACCGGTGTGTCCTCCCCCACGCCCATGCTGGACGCCGCTCCTGCCAGTTCCGAACAAGCGGACCCACGGCATTCCGGAACGGGCCCTTCCTCAGGTGCCCTGACAGGGGTGCAGGGCCCCAATGCCCCATCACAGTGTCCAAAATACTGAAGCTGCCTAATTGCATTATGAGAAAGGCTCTGATGCTTGGATCCAAATTCTGCATCAGTTCCACTGGGACTTCATCTTTTCCTGATTGATTCTCCTGGGGGCTCCGCTTGTCTCCAGCCCTCCAGACCCTCGGCCACCAACACCACCTGGGAACCCTGTTCGATTCAAGCTTCACAGAATGGTGAGATCAGGCTTTCCCCCTAATTTCCTAACCCTGCCTTAGGAGATCAGTTACGGTTTGCTAGCCCTAACTTTTGTAATCAGATTTAAGTTAGATTTAATATTGTAACAGTTTTGTTTGCATGGCTCCCTTTGTATGGCTATTACTTGGAAATAAATAATTTTCATGGTTAAGCGGCTTGCTTCTCTCATCCCACCCTCCCCCTTGTAGGTATTTTTTGCTTCCCCATTTGTTCTGCAGCAATGCTTCTTGTATCTAAAGATCCCTGTGGTGCCCAAACATCCTGTGGGGCTTGCTCAGAAGTGGGTTACCAGCAGAATCATTGTGATGTGAAAATGGAGATAGGGATGTGCTGAACCTGAGGGCAGATGGGGGTGGCAGCTTAAAAATTGCTGTTCAACCCAGCCTAGAGTCCAGGGACATATAAGCAGTCATCTTGTGAGTAGGTAAGATTTTGTGTGTGTGCATGCCTGAGGTGCGTTCGGGAAGAACCCAGCCCTGGGGAACTTAGATCCCGCAGAATAGCTCTATTGGGAGGGAATTGGCTGAAGGGAAAAGTAGAGCTCCATATGAAAACACAAGTGACGCAAGCCGCACATTAACAGAATTATCAAAACTCCTCCCTCTTGCTCCCTGAAGAGTAACCGTAATAAATGAGCATAATCCAAAGTGATAGGTAAATCTGTTAACACACTTTAGTGTTTGCGTAACAATCTATCACACATCAAGGTGCAGGTGGTATGACCAAGTGGTGGGAAGTGAAGAATTTTGGAATTCATCAGGATGACAAGTGGGAAATACTGTTAATTATTTCATTCTGTTAATAATGCCAGGCTTTATAAGCTGAGGTGCAAAAATGTCAAGGTTACTCATAAGCTCATCTTAATGCATTACCATTGCACTCCAAATTCATATAGTGCCAAAAACAAATTAGCGGAAAAAACCCCCACAAGGAGTACGATCAAGATAAACATTTTAAAGATATGTTTACCTATCACTAATAGAAAGCTGTGAGTTCTTAAAAACAGAATTTTTACAAATTTAATAACCTGATTTTCAAAGGTGTCCTGTTTTTAATAACTTTTAGCATTGCATTAGTGATGAGTAAGCATATGTTTAAAATGTTTATCTTGATAGTGCGCCTTATGGATTTTTTCCTTTGATTTTCAAAGGTATGAAGCACCTGCCGCTTCCATTGATATCAACTTCGAAAATTTATATTTTCACCATTTACACCAATAGTTACATTTTGCATTTCATTCATTTTAGACAGTAACATTTTAGACTGCTCGTGTGCTTTTTCTGTTTCTTGTAAGCTAGTAGAATGATCATGTGCCTGGCTTCACAATTCATAGGAAATGAAAACCAAGATTTTTCACTTTTATAAACAAATATATCTATTCATATTTAGGTCTTCTAATTCTTTTAAATAAAACCAGATCTGAATGTGTGACCAAAGGTCTTGAACTAGCAAATCAGTGAAAATATATGTAACTTCTAGTCTCATTTTAAGTTAAGCACATGGTTAGGTACTTTTCTGGATTGCGGTCCAAAGAATTTACATTGTTCCCATGTATTTCTCTCTCTCTCTATATAAAAACCTTTTCCTGTGGAACAACAGAGTGATGTCTTCATGTCACTCTTCATCCCACAGCCCCTCCCTCTGCCCTCAGCCAGTACTGCTTCCTCCCTCCCTAGTACTTCAGCGAATGGAGCCACACGGCCTCTCCTCTCCTCCCTGCCTTGGGGAGAGGGGGGCAGGTGGAACCACGAGGCCTCCCCCCTAGCAGGGAGAGGTGGGAACCATGCAGGGCCAGAGCTGCAAGGTCATCCCCTCGTAGGGAGGGGCTGGGAACCACATGTCCTCCCCCCCTCGTAGGGGGATGGGGCAGAGAGGCCGGGAAGGGGTGGGGAGAGGGACAAGAGGCTGGGGCTAGCTGTGGCTGGAGGGGAAGGGCCAAGAGGCTGGGACTGGCACGGTCCCGGCCCTCCCCGACGGCCATGGGGATAGTCAGGTCTGCCTACCCCCAGAGACCGGGGGGGGGAAGGAGAAGGGCAGGCGAGTGTAACGAGCAGGGGACATTGCCCCCTAGTAACTTTAAAGACTATAATATGAAACTAGGTAAGGTGCTGAACAACATCTGCTAAATCTAGGAATCTCATGTATTTTAATTTGTATATATACCTGCTAACTGCACAATGCCATGCCTTGCAACATCATAGTATGGATGATTCATATTTAGCTCAGTGTCTTCATTTGCTGTTGGAGTGGAGGTCTTTTGCTCTTCCATTATTGCACGTTCTGCCTCATCTTTCTGTAATTCTAAAGCAGAAAGCAAGAATTTATAAAATCAATTGCTAAAAAAACCTTCTTAATATTGTATGAGAGATAAAACAAGTTGAGATCCACCCTCCATCCTCCCAGTGATGCCAGATTTCTTCACTCATTTATTACATTTTCAAAGAAGCACCTTCATACTTTTTCTTAATTTGGCCTGCATACATAGCAGGGGCTCCCCATAAACATCTGCAGCAAAACTTTCTCATTGCCCTCCTCTTCTTGGCTATGATGCCCTGAAAGACTTGACAATGGTTAGGCACTTGTTATTCTGTGACAACTGCTTGTCATAACCATTGCTGTCTCATTGTTTCCTTGTTTGCCTTGTCTGTCATATCTTGTCTTTTACTTGGATCATAAGCTCTTTGAAACAGAAAAAAAAAATCACTGTTTGAAACCTTACAGGCCTTGGGGAACACAGAGGGTGAGACAGCCTAAGAAAAGCACTAAGGACCTGATGCAAAATGCAGTCAATAGAAGTTTTTCTATTTACTTCACTGAACACTGGATTGGACTCTCAAGGCCCAAACTACGTTCCATTGAAATTTGCAGTGAAAGGTAAATATCACCCTTCACTGGGCATGGACATGGCATTTCACCAAAAATGAGTGTGACAAAAGATGATCCCAACCATGCACAGGCCTTGGTGTGGGAAAATAAATATCTAGGTGAACAAATACATTGTGAGCTGAATGCAAAGTCACAGCCATTAGTATTTCAATACTTTTCAAAAGAATGATCCTGAGAAACACACTAGAATAAAATTATAACTGATATATTAACATGCAAATTACCTGATGGCTTAAATTAACAGCGGTGAGATTTAAAGAGACAAAATTATTGTTCTCCCAAAGCATGCCACTCACTTAATGTCCGCTGTTTCTTTTATCATACAACCCTCCCTGGGTCACTTCCTACCAGCGCTGGTGCAGGTCCGTTCCAGGAGGTCTCTGGATTCTCTGGTTCCCCTGCAGCCACCTCTCTCCCTGGGGCTTCTCTGGCACTGGTAGCTCACGGTGGTCTCCTGGATCTCTGGGTCCCACTGTCTGAGTCTCTGGCTGGCACGGTTCTGGTGCTCCTGGTGGAGGTCTTTCTCCTTCAGTGGCCAGCCCAGACTGAGCTGTGCTACTGCCTTTTATACTGCCCCAGCATTTGGAACATGCCCAGTCTGGGTTGAGGGGGTGGGACTTCCTCCGCTCAGAGGGTTTTAACCCCACCTGATTCATGAAGGGCATGCACACCCTGTCACAGGGTCCCACTGAGATGCAATCATTTGGACAGGTGGGAATGTTCTGATAAGGCCTTTCCAAAACCTAGCAGATACACAAAGATAGAGTAACCTTTCACTGGAGGGATGAACGCTCTAACTGCCATCAGGTGGACTCTCAAAGAACTGAGGCTGAGATCTGATGACTTTATGGAGAGACTCTCATGCTTCTGGAAAGAACATTTTGTACAGCTGAAGAAAATGTCTGTATTAAAGTAAAGTAAAGGTCCATCTAAATACCGTGCTCGAGATGTAGCACACGTGGATTAGGATGTCAGATCTCACCATTGTATTGGATCAACAGACAGGTGAAGCGAGGATGGGAATCAATGGGGGGTACCTGAGGAGGACACTGGGAAACCAGAACTGTCTTAGCCAGCAGGGGGCAATCAAGCAGAAGGACCATATCTTTGTCTGGTCAGATCTTGTGCAGTTCCCAAAGCAGGAGCAGTAGTGGAGGGAAGGCATAGTTGAGTTAGTCTGACCAGGAGAGTAGTAGAGAATTGCCCTAGGAGTGCTGGATGAAGTATCTCTTGGAGCAGTATGTAGGCCATTTGCTTTTCATCTACAGGGCCAGTACAACTCTGGTTAGGGTCTCCCACAAGGTGAAAATGTGAATTATGGAATTGCGAAGTTCCCTCTAAGGGCAGATAGCAAAATGTCTGCAGAGTGGGTCTATGAGTACATTTTGTGCCCCAGTGAGAGAGGTAGGCTGCAGACAAGAGGACTTGGTGATTGATGAACCAATTCAAGAGACAGACTGCTTCCATTTGCTTATGTGTTCATTCTTGTTCCCCCGTTTGTTAACCAGACATAGTGAAAATGTGGTAGGAGTGAATGAATAGAAGAAAAGATTGGCAGGTCTTGTTGTCCGAAGTTCCAGGGTATTTATGTGCAGGCTAGATTCTCAGAGATCCCACGTTCCCTGTGCCATGTGATCTTCCATGTTGGCTTCACATCCTACCAGAGATGTGTTGGTGATGACTATCTTGTCTGAAAAGGAGGGAAGGAAGGAAACACCCATACACACATGAAATGAGTTTGTCCATCAATGGAGCGATGGCAGTACTTTATCAGGGACTGTCAACATAGGTCCACGGAGTGATGATCAGGTGTGACTGGAGTCAAGTCTGAATGCAGTAAAGGTAAGTCATATGGGTACAGGAAGCCATTTGACCAAAGAAGGACGGGCAAGTCCTGGTGGGTACATGAGAACTGTTCTTGATGCAAGTTATGTCACTTATTGTCCGAAAATCTGTCTGTTGGTAAGTAAGTGCAAACTGTGACAGAGTTTATTGAAGCCCCAAAGAAGTCCAGAGACTGTGTGGGCTTGGGGATCTATTTCTTAATGTTGCCACTAACCCCAAGAAAAGAGAGGAGGTTCAGTAGCATTGAAGACACTTGTGGGACTTCTTTTGCCTGGAACTGCAAAAGCCTTCCATGAATCCAACAGTCAACTTTCCCACTCCAAACTGATTGGTGACTGATTGGTAGCTGTCTGGAGTAGCCAGTTTTCACAGTGCAATCACCACGCACTTCTCTATTGGTAGGGTAGCTCTCAACATTGTGTGAGCTCCACACATAATCCCAAGAAAGTGGCTTTCCTCATCTGACAGTTCTGCAGTCACTACTCATCAACCCAGACTTGCATGATGATGTGATCCCACCACTCAGTGCTTGTTTCCGAGCCCAAAACCAGCTTTCCACTGTGGTCTGCCCCTTTGTGAATGTCACAAGCAATCTCATGTTGTAGCTACTACACATGGCAAGATCAATGTCGGATTCCTCGTTCTCACATTGTAGTTTAAGGAATAACTCGATTGCCATTCTTGACATGTTAGTGAGACCTATCAGCATTTTCTCCAACAGTTCAGAATCCATTCCCGCAGGTCAAGGGGGCAGAGCGCACAGCATAAGCCTTTGAAAGATGGCACCAAAATGCGGACAGAAGCACAGGGGTAGCTGTGATGTGACGTGATGCACCAAGGGTCACTGGGACAGGACTCAGGCTGCCTGAACCCCACCTCCACCTTCCCACAAGCCTCAGCATCAGAAGAAGATGAGATGCTTTGTGGAATAGCTGCCCAGGGTCCCACTCCAAATGCCTCAGAAAGGGACGCAACTGTGGTCACGCTATTGTGCTAGCAGCTGACAGTGTGAACACACAACAGCAGTTTCCCTGCTGTGCTCTGTGAGCAGTGCTTTACATCTACCACTGTAGACATGCCCTAAATCTTAGAAAAGAGCTGTAGCTGTTTGTGACCTCCACTCAGCTGAAAGATAAATTCATACCATTACCTACAAATTTATACTCCCCTACCTTTTAAAAACGATGAACTACAAAAAGCAAAAATACAGCCGCACAGCTGGATGCTGTGGCTGTAAGGACAGAACACCAATGCTTAGCTGGCTGGGAAGTAATGATAATAACGACAACACAGACATGACTTTTTTTAAAATATAACTCCCCTCCCCCCAAAAAAACCTAACAACCCCATACCCCAACTTAAGAACATATTAAAAATCAGAACAAGGACAACTGTGTTCAGTTTTGCTTCTGAATTTTAAGTTCCTGCACAGTATAACCAACCTGAGTAAACAAACAAAAAACAATAAAGGGGAAAGGCACAGAAAGAGTTGCACATTGACACTATGGGGTAAGCTAGAGGGAGTTGCCCCTTGCGGGAGCAGCGTGTAAAGCCTTGTGTGAATGCACATATCTACAAATGACAGTGGGGTTGGGGATGGAACAGCCACAAGGCCAGGAAGAGCTGCCAGCGCAGGGCACTGGTTCCTGGGAGTGCCGGCACCACGCTCCTTTCCTTTAGCAACAGTGGCTGCTGGAAGCGGAGCCCTGTGGAGCAGTGGTTACCAATGTCTATCTGTGGGTAGACATTTGTATCTGCACAGCACTCTAGTGTGGGGTTGGGGTTGGGCTAGGGCCAGGCATGCAGGGAGCCTGCCTCGGCCTCGCTGTACGGCCAACCTGGACCTCATGGGGGTAAATGCCACCTAGCGGGAGGCCTGCATCACAACCCCCAGTCCCTTCCCAGAGCCAGAACCCCCTTCTGCACCTCTGTCACTGTCCCCCCTCCCAGAGCCAGCACCTCCTCCTGCCCCCTGCTCTCCCTCCCAGAGCCAGTACCTACTCCTGCCCCCTGCCCCATCACTGCTTCCCTCCCAGAGCCAGCTTTCATACCCCCTCCGGCACCTCAACCTCCTGACCCAACCCTGACTCCCATCCCAGAGCCAGCACACATACCCCCTCCTGCACCCAACTCCCCTCCTGAACCTTAGGCACCCAGCCCTGACCCCTCTTTCAGTGCCAGCACCCCATTCCTCCTCCTGAACCCCAAATCCCAGACCTGAGCCCCTTCCCAGAGCCAATACCCATACCTCCTTCTCCAGAACCTCAATCCTCTGCCCCAGCCCAGTAAAAGTGAGTGAGGTGGAGTAGAGCAAGCGACAGGGGGGCAGGGTGGGGATGGAGGCAGTGAGGCAGGGCTTTGGGAAAGGGGCAGGGAGGATGGGTTGCCCTTAAATTCCAAAAGTGATCTTGGGAATGAAAAGGTTGGGGAACCACTGCTTTCCGATAATCATGAACTATTTTGAGACTAGCTATCTTGAACGGGTTGAGATAATTTTCCATTTAATGATTCCTGTAACTACTCTTTACTTTTTGGCAAAGGTAGAAGGGAGGATGTCTCAGAGTAAAAAATGTTCATTGCTTCCAATGGAGAATAACCCACTGACTGTGTTTTGCCTATATAGTACATTATTTAGGCAGCCCACTGTTTGTTTGCAGCCCACAATGCAGTTTGGGTTTATGTGGGGCTCAACACGTGGTCCATGGGTGGGAGCCAAAACAAAAAAGTAGTCAATATAATGGTCTCCTGTTGATATACGTTTTAGCAGTTAAATTCCTGGACTGTCATTGCTCATAGAAAGTGCTGTCATATGGGTGGAAATTGGATAAATATTGCATTTTATTAATATCAGCAGAACTGACTTAAATGAAGCCTATGTGTTGTGTAGTCTTGCCTTAATCTTTATATTCATGCCTGTCAGTGTGAAAGAAGCTATTTGCATATATTTACATATATATTTGCATGTATATGCAACCACACTTAAGTTGCAGCCCTCGGCATGTGCTGTGAGTATCATTGAGGTCTCTGGGGCTTCCAAAGTTGAGTAGCTCTGCTATATATGATAGTTCATCACTCTGCTTCAGTTCCTACTGTTACCCTGGCTATGAGGGAAAACAAAAAGCTGGCTCCAGAGCCTACTGAGGCCAGCCAATAGGATACCAATTTCCATTGACTTAACTGGATTTTGGCTCAGTCCCCACGACTAAAACGACTTGCCAGCTACTGTGGAAGGACATGATGATTGGGAAATCAAAGTCTAATAGGGGACAGAGCTGGAAAGATAGAGAATAAAACAGATTGGAAAAGGTTCCCACTCTGTGCTTTAGTCTGGCATCCTCAAAAGTCAGATTTGGGTTTTTTTTTAAATACTCATTTTTAAAAAGTGCAAACCCCCTACAACTAGAGTCATACTGCTCTGTTCTTCTAACATATTTGATGATAGCATGCAATACTATCATCGCTATACTTATTCTATACTTGTGTCTTTGGAGTCATGACTCCCATTTGTGTCACAAAAAATGTGATGATGATAAATTGCACTGCAAACGTATACCAATAATTTATCAAAGCTGCATGTATTAAAGTAACCTTTCACCTTAATAGCTTTAATAGAGTACACATCAGTACAGTAGCTATAACTTCTATTGGATTGCTCAAAGTAGTATTAGAAAGTGCTTGCGAAGTTTCTCACGTAGTGAAGCCACTATTAAATAAACTGTAATTTTACAAAGATATCATTTTAAGTTCAATAAAAAATGTTTACCTATTTCGGCTAACTTCTCAATGTCTATATCAGACATGCTTTCTGTTAGGAACAAGCCTATGTCTTGCTGGTTGATATTTGCTGGATTCAGCTCTTTTTGGTTCTCAGTCAATCCTAGAAAAACATAAACAGTTATCACCACTATGAAAAAGCCTTCAGCTTTTATTTGCATTGTACACAACTAAAGAAAAAAAAATCCCATTACTCAATCATAATCACGTAATTGGAGCAAAATCATTTTTATTTGGTAAAAATGATGTTACAGTAAAGAGGATTATACTAGGTTTTGACTTAGCAGTCAAGCTACTGCACAGCGTAGTAACAGGATTTTCAGATCTAGATTATTATTTATTTTGGATTTTTTTCTCTTCTTCAAAACACATTTAATATATTGTGACTACAGCCATCAGAATTAAGGCATTGTCAATAATCTCTTCTTGGGCTACATCACTCCTTTTATTCATCTCATATCTATCATTTCCAGGAGGAAGCCAATACTCCTATCACAGTTGCCATCTTTATTTTGTTCTGTCACAGCAATAATTCTGATTTGATGAAATGTATTTCATATCAAACAATCATGAATACTCAGGTAAACATAATACCACTAAACATCTGCTCAAGCTACACAGCACCTCAGATATTTTACTGAGGCACAGAGATATTAAGTGATTCCCCTGAGGTCAACACTGCTACTCTGCATCAGGAATTGGATATGGAATTTGCAAGTCCTGTCTTCCAAAATCCTGCTCCATTCACTAGACAATACTGCACTTCTCTTAAATGAAAAATCTAATTCAAACTGAGGTAAAAAGAAGATCAAGCTTTTCAAACTCTTCCTTTGCTTTCATTTTTAAAAATAGCATGATTCTGTACTTGTTTTCTTTATAGCATTAAAAAGAACACTGGTAAATTCATGGCTGGGCTATAGAAAAGTTCACACAAGCACACTCAAACTTTGTGTGTGTGTGTGGGGGGGGAGAGGGGAATCCTTTTTTTTTTTTTGAAACTACACTAGAAATAGGTTTTTAAAAAATCCTTAGAGAACGGAGATATTACTAGTATCCCCAGTATGAAGTAGGGGCTCATTTCAGCAAAGCACTTAAACACGTGCTTATCTATAAGCATAAGTAAATCCCATATTAAACACATGCCTACAAGCTTTGAATTTGGACCGACATCAATAGAATGATCTTGCATAAAATGCTAATAGTACATGTGAACTACCTAGTCAAAAGTCTTTCTTACAGTGTTTGGACAGAGTTCTCTTCTTCCATCGGATGCCTTACCTATTTTGTTACATATATTTGATAATTATGAACACATAACCACTGCTGGCCAAAGTCAGTTAGGGTGCGTCTACTCTGCACTGCAGCTCAAAATAAGATACGCAATTTGAGAAACGCAAATTCCGTAACTTATTTCGAAATAGCTTATTTTGTCTACACAGCGCCAGATTTCAAAATAGCCTGCTATTTCAAAACGTCCCTTACTCCTCGTGAAATGAGGTTTACAGGGACGTCAGAATAGTGAGCCCATTACATTTCAAAATAACAGGCTTGCTGTGAAGACGTGGGATAGCTATTTTGGGATACTCTGGTATCCTGAAATAGTGTTGTAGTTTAGACGTACCCTTAGGCTGCAACTCAACAGCAGCAAACGCTAATGTACTGCTTACAGCATGGCTGAATCGGGGCCCAGCTCTTTAATTATGTTAATTTAAGAACAAGGTTGACAGGCACACAAATTCACTGCATATCAGACAGAGATTATTATAAAAGGGCTCACAAAGAGGGTTAAATTATAGCTGTTGAAATGCTGAATTTCCATTCTATGAAAAACTTTGACATTTAAAACAATTTTTTCCTCCAAAAACATAAACATATGTCAAAATTTTGAGATGTTCTGTGAAGCACTATTAAAAAAAATCCTTTTGGCTAAATCAAGAGTTTTGAAATTATTTTATTTTTATATTATTTTAAATTAGGGTTATATATCTTTTTAAAAATATAATGTAAAATAATTGATGATTGGTATTTTAAACAGAACTAGAAATTGGTAATTGACATTTACCATAATGAATTACCAATGTGATTGGCTTTGTAACGCGTTGTTGATTTGGTAATTTGTATTCTAATTAATTTGGTACTGTAACTGCTATTTAGTTTGCTTATTGGTAATTGGTCTTTCAACTGCTGTTGCATGCGTGGTATTCTAATTTGTAATTAGTTTTGTAAAAATTAAAATATATAAACATATACATTTAAAAACAAAAAAATTCAGGAATGAAAAATCATTCTGTTCCAGTAAGATTCACTGTTTTGACCTTTTCAAAAACCATGTCACTTCTGGTAAAACAACGGAAGAATATTCCACTATCAATTTTTGATCAGCCCTAGGCGAATCTTGCATAGTTTATAGCCTCATACACAACTGTGTGTTAGGCCCCAATTCAGCCAAGTACTGAAGCATTAAGTGATTTGCTCAATCTGGAGGTTAATCATATTGAGATGTCCGTAACTATACAGCCAATTATCCTTTTTATTAAATTCCTCCAATTTATCTTCACTACCACTTATACTCTGGGCTGTCAGAATGTCCAACTCAACATGTAATCTTAAGGACAAATAAAGCAATTGAGTGGCCACTATTAACAGGTCTGCTCATTTCCTGAGGCCTTTCACCTCAAACAAGTTCTGCAAGCCACAGCTCAGTTGCCCTCTCAGATAGGCAGACTGCAGAGGGCAAACCGTATCTCACTGCCAGACCCACATGCAGGTAGGGATGTAAAAAGCAATTAAAATATTTAAACAGTTAAATGATTTGTTTAACCAGTTAACCACCAGCCACAGGTGGGAGCTGCTCTGCCACAGGTGCGGGGGCTGCTCCAGCCTCGCTGCATCGCCGGGGCCCCATACCACCACGGGCACTGCTCCATCCCATTGCCCCATGGGTGCTGCTCCGGCCTGACCCCGCCGCGCCATGGGTGCCAGGGGCTGCTACAGCCCAGCTCCGCTGCGTTTGGGCCCCCATAGGCAGAGAGGGTTGCTCCCGCCGGCTGGGTCTTCCAGTTAAATGGTTACCTGGTAAGCATGCCGGTAAGGTAATCAGGTGACCGGCTAACTGTTCAACCTTTTACATCCATACATGCAGGGTTGCCAGACTCCGCTGGATTCCATTCTCTTGGGTTTTTTCCCTGCCAGGATGACTCAAGTGACATATGTCAGATCTGGCGGGCCACAGATATTGCTGGAATGGAGAGCCTGGCTGGCCAGATTCAGAAGTGCACCCTGGGCCGGTGTGGCAGGGTGGTGGAGGGTGCAGCCGCAGCTGGAGCTGGCAGTGGGAAGCACAGCCCTGGCTGGGGCTGGTGGCAGCAGGGTCGGACCCCAGGCAGGGCTGGCGTGGTGGCATGCTGGAGGAAGCCGGGCAGTGGCAGAGAGCATAGTCCAAGCCAGGAGCAGACATCCAGGTGGGGAGCCATGACCTCCCCTGGTCTGGCAAACTCCATGCTTTGGGACCACTCAGGTTCTGAGGATGCTGGACCAGGGAGGTCCCACCTGTACATGTAAAGCAAGGACTCGGGAGGTGAGGTGCGTATTGACTGCACACAACATTGACTGTGCACTCCGTCTGCATCCAATCAAAGTGCTACTGTAGTCCAACTGGCGCATCCCACAAATGATGGTATTCAGGTACAGTTAGCAAGACTACCCTATCCCAAAGGACCGTCTTGGTTACGACAATCTTGCAGTCCACTGAGATGGAGGGCCATTCACTTGTTTAGGTTGCCCATTGCTACCTTAGACCTTTCCATACCACTTCAAACTTAAAATCAACATCTATATTACAGAACATAATAAGGCCCTCATCTTGAAAGTTTCTGCATGAAAACAGGGAACCAGCAGAGCAGAGAAGCTTGCAAGATCAGGGCCGAAAAGAGTTTAAGTTACAATAATGCAAGAAATATTTTAAACTTCAATTCTTACTTTAAATATCACTACTACAACCAGAAATAACAACACTCTTAAAAAATTAAAAATCCAGTTCCACACTGAGGATTTTTTTTTCTCCAGCTAAAGTACTCACGAACAACAGGGTTATAGATAAACTGAGTCTCTGAACACTGCTATAGCGAACACTCCAGTATGCTTAGGGGGAGAAATGAAAACCTGAACAGAAGTAAAGAAGAAGTAATATTTCATACAGTTACCTTCTTAAGACTCAAGTTGGGTAAACTTTCTCTTTTATATTAAAAAAACGAGTTGTCCTGTAGCACTTTAGAGACTAACAAAAATCCATACATAGTGCCATGATCTTGCATGGGCAAAATCCACTTCCTCAGATGAAAGTTGAGAAAAAAGGTTCCTCTTCTTTCATACCCTTCAGAATGAAGGGAAAAAAAATGCTCCTTCTCTTTATTGCTAATTGGGCCACACCTTCTAGCTTTAATAACGTGATCTGAGCAGAAACATTTAAACAACCCCACAAAACTGCTCAGTAAGGTCTGATTTCTGCCAAGTCACATTACTGTACATGTGACAGCAACAATTCTAGTCTTCAATATTCTCCACATATTAGGAAGAAAAAGAAAAAGGGGGTCAGGGAAGCAACCATTTGCCTGGTTTGGGGCTTATTTTTCCCTTGGGGGCTACAATTAGAAAGTTTCTAGTTACAAGACAAATTTATTGTAGCACCCTTCACAATTGATTTCCTCTTGACCGCAGCATTCTCTGTTCCTCAGTGATAACATAATCTCTTCATAACATTCTATGCCAAACATCACCATCTCTGATAAACTACCAGACTTAACTCTCTTGCACCACCTCAAATTTTTTTCTGATAGATGTTTGGAATCATTTTACAATATACTACAATCTGTATCTCTTCATATGCAAGATTATTTGCAGACAGCCCTAAAAGTTTGTTACTTTTAAAAATAGCAGTCTGATAATGAATTAGCATCTATGATATTTCAAACAAAGGCAAGGGATCCCTCACAATATTTGTCAATATATGAGCCTCTTTGATGCCTCCTCTTTTTTGTTCCTTCAGCTGTTTCTTATTCAAATGTAAATAGAATGCTTTTGTTCACATTTTTTCCTAACATTCCGACCTCTACGATAATTGAGATATAAATAATATATAGGCTCAATATTTGTTTATTTAACATAAGGTGCAAAAATGAACTAGAAAGGTTTCAGATGATTATTTTATTATTGGCAATACAAAAAAAATACAATAAGAAACCAAAAATAATTTTTCTCTCTCATACATATGAAGTGAATGAACTGTTATGAATAATTTATTCAACAAATGTAGCCTCTCTTCCTTTCCACAGACTATCTTCAAGGAACTTATAATTTTCTCAATTTATTTACTATTTAGTGTAATGGCGGTCCACAGGCTAAGTGCAGCCTAACAGGATGCTATGTGTGGCCCACAAGACATTTTGTTTACCATTGGCCATGCACAGTGTTACCAGATTCTGCTGGTTTCCATCCACATCGTTTTTTCCTACCAGTATTACTGAAGTGACACGCACATAAAGCAAGGACACATGAAGTGAGGAACATTGCACACAACATTGACTGCGAGTGCCTTGAGCTCCCTCTGCATCCAATCACAGCGCTGCTGTGGTTCAATCAGCACTCTCCGCAAATTCTAGGTACGCACACGCAGTTAGCCTCCTGGGATAGCAAAACTACCCTATCTTGGTTACAAAAATCTTGTGGCCCACTGAGATGAAGGAGTGCCACTCACGTGGCCCACTCACTAGTCTAGGTTGCCCATCACTGATTTAGTGCATACTAAGAATGATTACCATGTTTTAGCGCATATAACCCACGGGTTATACAAAGTTTTACAAATCCCGCAACCCCCCCGCAGGGTATACATGTCCGCGGGGTATACAAGTTTATTTTCACTTGCCTGCACTGCGCTCTCCGTTCCCCCCGCCCGGAGGAGGGTGGGTTGCACCTGACTGTGGCTGTGCGGATCCTTAGTCCGAGTGCGGCTCCCCTCCCGCAGGCCAGCCAGCTCGCCTGCGCTGTGCTCTCCGTTCCCCCCTCCCGGAGGCTGCAGCTGGTATGTGCAATTACCAGGTACTTTAAAGTAGCGTATATAACCTGTGGGCTATACAAGTGCACGGCTTATCTAAGACTTTTTTTATACATTCAGGAAAAACCGCAGGTTATGCACGGGTGTGTGTTATATATGCTAATTTACAGTAGTTCAAAGATTTTTTCATGAGCAGTTTGTTGGAAGTATTTAATAGTCAGTATTTCAGTTGCATTGATTCATTTCATATTCTCTAATACTGGCTTACATCACTTCTCTTCACAGACATCTGTATCTCCACTTACCAATTTCTTCTTTTTTGGGGAGGAGGGGTGTCATCTCCCTTTCTATTTTTTCTCCTGTTCATCCCTTTTCTTTATGTCAGGTAGTTGTTTAACAATTGGACATTCACATAAGTAACTTACCAGACAGCAATGTATAGGACCAAATTCTCCAGTCCGCTAAAGTTACTTGTGGTACGATCTATTTGATGGAGAAATTCACTTGCACAGGGGAACTCTCCTGCCATAGAAAGCTGGTGATGCTGATCTGCTGCCTCCAGCTCCAGTCATATCCTGACCTCTGGGTTTAAAACAGGGCACATGTGAGGAGCCTTGTATAGTGAGGCTGGTGGCACTTCATTCCACCATGCCAGTGGCAGAAATTAGAATAGCCCAGTGCTGTGCTAAATTCTGCCATGGCTGGGCAACCAAAGATGTGAGAGCTGCAAGTCACTCTTTGTACCTGTAACAGGGTCTACCCTTTGAGCAAGCGCCCCTTGGTGGCTGAGGGGAGTCTTACAGTCTCTACTCGCCTGTCTGCAGGCAAAGCAGTGTCCAGTAAGCGGCCGGAGATCAGGCCTCTTCTTTTAACCCCCAAGGACCCTACAAGTAGCAGTTACCAGCTGAGTTTCAAGTAAATTAGTTGCTGTCAAGTCCCTGGGCCACCTCCCCAGGATGCTGTTCCTTCCGGCCCTTCTCTAGGGCCTTGTGATCGAGTTCCCCTTGTCCGGGGTTGTCTTTGTCTTCTTGGCTAGCCTCCAGCTGCAGGACCTGGCTCTGACCAGGTACGATGCCCAGCTCCCACTTGGAGCTGTCCAGACTGCTGGTTTTCCCCAGTCAGCACTGAGGTCTGCCAGGGTTGAGCTCCAGTAAGGAACTGACAGGCCCTGGCCTAGCAGCTCCTTTTATATCAGCCTGCTGCACCCTGATTGGCTGCAGTGGAGGCTGCCACTCTGTTTTGCTCAGAGGACCTCTCTACTGCTCCGGTTGCTGGCCAGGGTGCTAAAAGGCCTCCAGCAGGGATATTGGACTTTGTCCATGCCATCATAGTACCCATCAGTCTCCACTAGGTCTGAATGCAGCTCAGAGACAGTGGCAAATCAAGGACCCGTACAACCATAAGGTATCCACATAAATCATGTCTATTTTACTAGTAGGGATGTAAAATCCCGATTAATCAGTTAACTGGTCAAATGTTAACTGTGGTCCCAAGTGAGGAACCACTTCAACCTGGCTGGAGCAGTCCCAGCCTGCAGCGCTCCTGTTCCCAGCCCCAAGAAGGGCTGACTGCCGGCTCCTGACCCCAGCTGTCAGCCCCACAGGGCGAGCTGCCGATTGGCAGCCCTGTGCAGGGGCCTGGCAGGACTTAAACAATCTTCTGTTTGTGGCAGGCCATAGGTGGGGCGCTGCTCCCGGGGAACTGGGTGCAGTAAGTAGCACCCAGTAATGTTACCCATTCACATCCCTATTTACTAGTGACAGAAAAATTCACCCTCACCTTACTGCAGTGGTCACCAACCAGTAGATCAGGATCTACTGGTAGATCTTGGAGCCTCTGACAGGTGATCCTGACTGGTTTGCCAAGAGGCTATCAAGTGCCAGCACTTCAGCTGCCCCTCCCCACACTGCAGTGTACCTCCTGCCCTTTGCCTTGGAAGTGTCCCCTCAAGAGCCTCCTGCTTTCTGGGCAGGGCAGGGGAGTGAGAGGAGGGTGCTGATGTCAAGGTGCCCCCTCCCACTCTGTATCCTTTCTCCACAGAGCAGAGAGGGGGCACAACAGGACTTGGGATGGAGGTTGCTGGCTGCTTTTGGGAATGGTGCAGGGCCAGGGCAGGGGTGAGCCTGCTTTAACCCCAGTGCAGCACCCCCCAGGATCCATCTGAGGTAAGCAGTGCCCAGCTGGAGCCCACATCCCAAAACCCTTCCCCAGTCATGAACCTCCTTCTGTATCCCAAGCCCCTGCCCTAGCCCCGAGTACCCCGTATCCAAATGCCCTCCCAGAGCCTGCACCTAGAACCCCTCCTACATCCCAACTGCCTGCCCCAGGCTCAACTCAGAGCCCCTCAGACTCCAAATCCCTTAATCCAAGACCAGAGCCTACACCCCAACCCTCTGCCCCAGCCTGGTGAAAGTGAGGGAGGATGGGGGAGGGTGGGAGACGGTGCTTTGTTTGCGACGGTACTGCCCGGAACGGCGTACTGTCACCTATTTTCCCAGCCCACAGAAAGGGAATGGGATTTCCCCTGCACGTACTGGCACCTGTTTTCCTCGGGCGGCTTGGCTAATGATGGAAGCCTGCTTGGGACGCGCGGTGGGGTTTCTTCAGGCCCCCAGAACAGGTTTTTTTGTTTGGCTCAACAAGTTTTCCTTTAAAAAAAATTTTTTTTTGCTTAACAAGTGTTCCTTTTTTAAAAAAAAATTTCGCTTAACAAGTTTGCCCCAGAGTACCGGCACCTTTTTTCTTACAAAAAAAAGCACTGCACAAGAGTATATACGAACATAACATAAGAACGGCCATACAGGGTGAGACCAAAAGTCCATCTAGCCCAATATCCTGTTTTCTGACAGTTGCCAATGCTAGGAGCCCCCAGAGGGAAGGACCAGAACAGTGACCAACAAAGACAGTAGTGGGCCTGCAAAGCTCATTAAGGGTATGCCTACAATACCGAGCTTTGTTGAGGAAACTAATGTTGACATGCAGAAGTTGCCAAAAAACCAAAAAAAGTCATCAAAGCGTGTTTACACTTGTTCACTCTGTCGACAGATTGTTTGCACTTTTAGACCCCCCGTAAATAGTGGGAACAATTTATTGTGAGTATGTATCCCACAGTGCCTGGCAAAACCGTCTGTCACTAGGTATTGTGGGACCACAGAACAGAGCGTGGGGCATCTTTGGACCATACCAAAAGTCCTGTCAGGCACTGCTTTGTTCAGGGGCTTCTGGAGTTCTTTCACACCATTTTTCCAACTGCCATTCTCTGCTGTGCACTCCAGCATCTGTGAGAAAGAATGGATCCCGGGTTTCTTTCACATGGTCTGTTAACTGTCACGAGGACCTCACAAATGGCAGTTGAGACCATACTGAAGTTACTGACAGAGGAAGACGACTTGGAGGAGCCTGACAGTGTGCATGATATGGACAGCGGCAACCTGTCATTGCATTTGGCAATCACAGAGCAGCTGTACAGGGTAGATCGTTGCTTCTGGGCTAGGGAAATCAGCACCGACTGGTGGGATTGCGTTGTTAAGCAATGCATGTTGGCTTACTGTGCTGCTTCACCAAGGACTTTAGGAACTCAGTCTGTTCCTTCATGATCCTGATCATGCGTTCTGTGGCCTGCAGGGCAAAGGCCTGGTCATCCTTGTGGTTCCTCAGTTCCCTTACCTAGCGCTGTTCCTGACATCCACACTCAATTGAGAGTGATTTAGCACTTCACAAACCAAATCCTCCCTATTTTTCCAAGGGCGCTTCCTTATCTGTTGCAAACTCTCTAAGGCACTGCACAGTGGGGTCACCAGGGTCTCTGATAATTTACAGAAAATTTACAAGTACCTTTCCAAAACTTTGATAGTCTCTCTCTGCAGGATTCCATTGAGATCATAGCGAGCATCAATGTTCTGCTTGGCCCTATCGACAGGGATATGTGCAGCTTCCATGCCTTCAGCATGAGTAGGTTAACATCGATTCCAACATTGTCACATTTCACTTACAAACCCTTTTTCCAACATTTCCACTCACTTTCCCGCTGACCCTTAAAGGAACACATCTCGATATGCACCTTAATCATGGTGAACGAGGGGTGGCGGTGATGGCAGCTGTGCACACGGACAAAAGAAAGTCCAAACGGGGCTACAAAATTCCCTTTGAAGGAACATAGTTCTCCAGAGGCAGGTAACACCCTGGCAGATATCTCCCTGCCTAGGGTAATCAGGGAAAACAGGACACAACTTCTCCAGGCTTATGGCTTTCACTCTGCTTTTTCACCCTGCTCCTTATTCAGCCCACCTATGTTCTGCTTTGGTTCCTGCACAAATGATTGATGAATGGTTTGGGCTAGAGTGTTACATTGGGGGAAGGGACAAAGCAGCACTGCCCCTGGAATCCACAGCAGAAAATTTACAAGTACCTCTCCAAAAGTTTCAAAAGTCTCTCTCTGCTGGATTTCACTGTGATCACGGCAAGCACCAACATCCTGCTTGGCCATCTCAATTAGCTACACAGGGATACATGCAGCTCCCAGAAACACAGCCATTTTTCCATGCCCTCAGCCGATGAAGTGTCAGAAGTGTCATGAAGTTTGTTTCATGAGCTTTATGATGGGCTTGTCCCAGTTCTTTAATCTTTGCTTTGCACTGAAGCGTGTCCTGCTCGTATCCTTTTTCACCCGAGGATCAAGAAATGTACCCATACGTGTCCCAGGTCCTATGGGTAACTCACAGCTGGAACGAGACAGACCCCTCTCCCCATACACTGATCAGATCCAACAGCTCCTTGGAGGTCCAAGTGGGAGAGAGTTTAGTGCAATGGCGAGGCATGGACACCTGGGAAGACACCATGAGACCACTGCTGAACTAGCTCACAGTGGGTGCTCAGACCTGCAAGAAATGGGATTTACATTTCACAAGATTTGTGAGGGAGTGGGGAAGGTGGCTGATCACTTGGCTGTAGGGCAGTGGAGTACAAACTCAGGGTACGTCTAGTCTACAAGCCTCTTTTGAAAGAGATTGTCTAGACAGCCACGAGAGTTTCGAAAAAGCGATCCTCTTTTTCGAAAGATGGCACCCAGGCAATATGGATGCTCTCTTTTGAAAAAGCCCTGTTTGCATTCAAGAATCTTTTTCAAAAGAGCGCTTTTGAAAAAAGGCATTCTTCCTGTTAAAAGTAGGTTTACCGATTTCGAAAAAAACCGCCACGTTCTTTCAATTTAATTTCGAAAGAACACAACGGCAATCTAGATGCAGGTGAAGTTTTTTCGAAAAAAGGCCACTTTTTTCCAAAAAAACTCCGTAGTCTAGACACATCCTTAGAGTGGCTGATTGGGAATTGTGGGACATTTCCTGTTAGGGATGTAAAACTCCGTTGAATTGGTTAACCAGTTAAACATAATGTTTAACTAGTTAACTGATTAAAGGGGGGGGCCAGGCAGGGTGGGGACAGGGGGTGCTGTGCCTGGGCTGTATCACCCCAGCCTGCGAGGTGCCCATACTGGTTAACAGAGGCTGCTCTGGCCATTAAGGGTGAGGCTTACTGGTTAACCAGCTAACCATTTACATCACTACTTTCTGCAGGCCAGAATCAGTGACAAAATGCCTTGAAGTGTCCACACTGCATGTTTTTTGACAACTCAAGGAGGGGAAAAGAAAAAAGTCTCTAATGGAGCTGGAAGATTTTTGTCAACAAAAACGACCATTTTTTGCAACAAAAGTTATGTTGCAATGTGCATGCTCACAGTTTTCGCGACAAAACACATTTCTTCGGCAAAACTGGCCAGTGTAAACAAGCCCTTAACTTCACTATTGTGAGTAGTTCTATGATTTCAATAAGACAATTCACAGTAGCAAAGGTAAACAAGTGCATTAGTCTTGTTGAGATCAGGGCACAAATGGGAATGCCAAATAAAATTATCAGAGCTGGGGAAAAATTCCTGAATTTCTAGTTTGAAAGTTTTTTTTATTAGAAATTCATTTTTAAACAAAAATTGAATGCAAAATTTTCAGCAAAGAAGCTCATCAGAAATTTTGGTTTTCGCTAACTGGAGTGCTGGTCAAAACTTTTCAACAATTGAAATAAATGGACAGAATTACAGAACTTTAATATTTTACAAAGCAACAGTAAAATTTAGAAAAAAGGAACCTAAATGGAACCAAAGTTTCCTTGGGAGGAGATTCCAGCCACTGGAAAAAGAGCACATTCTCACTTTGTCATCATTGTTTAAAAATGAAAACTCTTAAAGAAAAACTACATTGTTTCTCACAAACGTTTTCACTTATGAAGAAAAAAATTGCCATTGAAAAATAGCCTGTCGTCCAAAAATGTTTCACTAGAATCTAATTACAATGAGGCCCTCCACCCTTCACCCCTTCCATATTATTGGCCAGTTTCCTTGGAAACATATCAGCATCTAGGAAAATTGATTCCAGATAGACAGCCAGAGCACACCAATTTTTTTTTTTTAGTTGAAAGAAGAATCTACAGTTCCATGAGATTTTAAAAAAAAAAAAAAAAGAGAAGAGAGACAACTAGTAGGGATGTTAAAATGCAATTACTTCCCTAATCAAATAGTCGATAGATTTTTTTGTTGCTATTCTCTTAGTCGACAATGGTAAGCAGTTGTGGTGCTCAGTTTGGCTCACACCAATGCACTGTGTGTGTGAGGCGTGATGAATGAAAAGACACCCACGGAGCAGGGCTGAGCTAGCAACTTCGCACACCGGCTTCCCTGGGCTTTACAAGGCAGAGCCGCAGCTATGTGAGTGTGTGTATGATGAATGAAGACGCTTGTGGAGCAGGGGCCAAGCTAGTGACTTTGCATGCTGGCTTCCCTGGGCTTTATAATGCAGAGCCACAGCGGGGGGAAGCGTCTCGTTGATAGTGCTAATCAATAAGCTCCTGCTTATCGATTAGTCGACTATTCAGCTAGACGCTAACACTCCTATCAATAAGAGCTCTTTGACAGCAAGAAAGTGTATTGATAAAGTCTCTCTTGAAATGTCTCTGTTTTCATTTCACAAACTCTTTCACTTTCTGTAGAAAGAAAATCACTTTGTTTAAAAAACATCTATGCTTCATAAAGAACAGATTATCTAAGATCACAATTATTTTAATACACAAATTATACACTTGGGTCATGGCAGCTTTTCTTAGTACAATATCATAGGCTTTTTGGCTCCTTCATTTAGGGTTAAAGTCATCTCAACAGTCGGCAGTAGATTAGCGCTCCCCTGAAAAATTCTAGAAATAACTGCATCTTTTCTACTTAATTAGCCAGATTTTGTTTAGGTTTTTTTTCCAAACCAGGTATTGTTGATGGAACAAGATATCTCAGTAGACCTTTCATCTCTAGTTTATTGCTTAGAATCCAATCTGAGTCAACAGAGATCAGCAATCTAATGTCTTTATCAGACACCTGTTTTATTGGTCTAGGTGACATAGCTTCAAGTCAAGATCAATATTACCAAATCACCATCAAAAAACAGGAAAAACAAAAGCAACTTCAGATGAGAGGATAAATACAAGTTTAAACGCCTTCTTGATGTTGGCATGATTATCTATCAGAGGTGGTTTTAACCAAGCAAATCCAAGTTTTTACTAGTTTGTACCAGTTTAACACATTTTCTACAGTGCAACCCTGTAGACCTGATCTAATTGGGACCAGGCCAGATCACATGATTAAAACTTTGAACAACGAGGACAGTGGGTCGGGCTCAGGCTGTCAGCCCCAGGCAATATGCTTTCTTGTATAGTCTTCCTTCTCACACACATTTTCATCAAAGATTCTGCTATCTTTATAAATTTTGTCAAATTAAGTGTAAAAATATAATAAGAAAAGCCAAAAAAACAGTTTGAAGAACAGATAGCCAAAAACTCAAAAAGAAATAGTAAAATGTTTTTTAAGTACATCCGAAGCAGGAAGCTGGCTAAACAACCAGTGGGGCCCTTGGATGATCAAGATGCTAAAGGAGCACTCAACGATGATGAAGTCATTGCAGAGAAGCTAGATGAATTCTTTGCTTCTGTCTTCACGGCTGAGGATATTGGGGAGATCCCCAAACCTGAGCCATTCTTTTTTAGGTGACAAATCTGAGGAACTGTGCCAAATTGAGTTGTCATTAGAGGAAGTTTTGGAACAAATTGATAAACTTAACAGTAACAAATCACCAGGACCAGATGGCATTCACCCAAGAGTTCTGAAAGAACTCAAATGTGACATTGTGGAACCATCAAACTGTGATTTGTAACCTATCCTTTAAATCAGCTTCTTTACCTAATGACTGGAAAATAGCTAACCTGACACCAATATTTTAAAAGGGCTCTAGAGGTGATCCTGGCAATTACAGACTGGTAAGTCTGTCAGTACCGTGCAAATTAGTTGAAACTATAGTAAAGAATAAAATTGTCAGACACATAGATGAACATAATTTGTTGAGGGAAAGTCAACATGGTTTCTGTAAAGGGAAATCATGCCTTACTAATCTGCTAGAGTTCTTTGAGGGGATCAACAAATATGTGGACAACGGGGATCCAGTGGATGTAGTATACTTAGATTTCCAGAAAGCCTTTGACAAGGTCCCTCACCAAAGGCTCTTAAGTAAAGTAAGTTGTCATGGGATAAGAGGGAAGGTCCATTCATGGACTGATAACTGGGTAAAAGACAGGAAACAAAGGGTAGGAATAAATGGTAAGTTTTCAGACTGGAGAGAGGTATTGGTCACTGTCAGCAGACAGGATGCTAAGCTAGACCTTTGGTCTGACCCAATATGTCTGTCCTTATGTTTTCTCAAAATAGCAATGAATTGGGCAAAGTAGTCTTCCATATTTGCTTATGTTGGAATATTCTGATTTGAGTCACTATACTCATTGGCTACGTCTACATTGGCAAGATTTTGCGCAAATACTTTTAACGCAAGAGTTTTTGCATTAACGTATTTGCGCAAGAGAGCGTCTACACTGGCATGTGCTTTTGCGCAAGAGATGTGCTTTTGCGCAAAAGCATCAGTGCCAGTGTAGACACTCTTTTGCGCAAGAAAGCTCCGATGGCCATTTTAGCCATCGGGCTTTCTTGCGCGAGAGGGCTTATTCCTGAGCAGGAGCATCATAGTTCTTGCGCAAGAAGCACTGATTTCACGCATTAGAACGTCAGTGTTCTTGCACAAGAACTCCCCCGCCAGTGTAGACAGGCAGCATGTTTTTGCGCAAAAGCAGGCACTTTTGCGCAAAATCATGACAATGTAGACACAGCCATTGAGTTCAGTTGCACTCCAGTCAGCCAAATCAAGAGACAAAATACTACTTGCAGGACATTCATGCCATACAGAAACTGAAACTTCTGAAATGGAAACTTCTGGAAATTCCCCTTCTTTGTTTGCTAAACAAGTAGGTAATTTTCATTGTTAAACAAGGAAGAACTCCTCCTAAATACAGGCATTTCAGTGTCCAAAATAGGCAACTCAATTACACACAGCTTCAGGTTGAGCTTCTTTTTTATTTTATTTACTTTAATTAAAATTAAACAGACCATATCACTGTGAAACTATTACTAAATTGCTATATATTTTTCACTATTTTTCATAGTATATTCTAATTATAAACTGGTAATTACCAGCACCCAGTCCTAAAATAGCTTTTCCCAAGGAAATTGCCAACCTTTATGTGCAGTAAGGATGTTAAAATGAGGTTAATTAACTAGTCGACTAGTCGATGGAATTTCAATGGACTAGTCAATAGGCACTTCTGCATTCCTCCTTTGAAATGTACAAGAGCCCCCACTGGGGCTCTTGTATATTTCAAAGGAGGAATGCAGAACTCTGCGTACAGCCCGGGGCCAGTGGGAAGTCCCGCTGACTCCAGGCTGCATGCGAGTGCCTGCTTTGAAATGCACAAGAGTCCCCAGCGGGGGCTCTTGTGCATTTCAAAGCCATGGAGCCCAGGGTCAGTGGGGGACTCCCGCAGCTGCCCCCGGGCTCCGCGTGGCGCTTCACCGGAACCTGCCCCAGGTTCTGGGGAAGTGCCGCGTGGAGCCCAGGATCAGCTGGGGAGTACCCAGCTGACCCCAGGCTCCACTGCCCCTTTGAAACGCGCGGTGGCAGCATTTCAAAGGGGCAGTGCCACACAGGTACCCCTGAAGTACCCCTTCCCCCCCCTTTGCTGCCTCTATCTTATAGAGGCAGCAAGGGGTGAGGGATCGACTAGTTGACTATTTTTTAACATCCCTAATGTGTAGAGACCCCATCTACAGATGAGACGTGTTTGTGGGTTACTATGGGCTAGCTTCAGCACTTCATTTGTAATGAAAGAGGTGCCAGGTCTCAAGCAATTATTTTTACATTCATAGCTGATGAGCAAGCTCAGAGTTGCTGGGGCTATGAACTGCTGAGCCTAGAGGTTCTAGGATTCATCCTGGAACAAATTAAGCACTAGTAAGCTTATATTACTAGTGTTTGTGCAGCGGATAATGGATTTCAGTTTCCAATGCCGTCATTCAGGTAACTTGTCAGCACTTCTTTTTTTTTCAAGTATATTGCTACTGCATTAAGAGTTTTATTAAAAAAAGTCAAACATGATCATTCTGTGTTTGCTAAATTTCAGAATTATAGCTATTAAACAAAAAAGACATCTACATGTATTACTGAGTCCTCATTCTCAGCGGTGAATGGTATAAACAATGTCAGGAGCACATCTTTGGTATGCAGATCCACTTTAGATACATTATCTACAACTGAAATTTCTGAACTTGACCTGTCTGTTCAACGTGTTGGTGGCTTTGGCTAATGGACTGAAGGGTCAGTTATCAGCATCACGTATACAAATCAAAAAGCGTGGGAAGGGTGGGTAAAAAATTATAATTACTTTTCTCATATCAAAAAGAATGTATGGGAGAACAAACAACATTTTGTCCGATTTTGTCTTTTTGCTTTTTAGACTCATTCAACACATTCGCTTGAATTAAGTAATGTTGCAATAGGCTGGAGGTCAGAAGGCAGAGGTGTCATTGCCTAATGCCTAGCATCTCTTACTTTAAAGGCTAAATATTTCCTGAAAGCAAAATGTGCAATATTTCAAAATGACATTTTTCCAGATATGGAGTAACAGGATATAGTGAATAAATAGTTATTCTCATATAATATGATCTCGATGGTAACAGACCTCATTTTGAAGTCCAGTACCCTGGCAAGGAGAGCCAGTATCTCAATTACAATTACACGGAGCATCAGAAATCAAAGGTATCCCTTTCCTATTGCATTCTAAGTTTATCACATTGCTTCATTAATAGAACTTTTTACAAAATTCCTTGTTGGGACACTGTACATAAAGAGTAATCTTGATTTGAGCTAGATTCTTGTCCATTGTATTAGCCTAAACCAACTCCTTCTCAAGGGCTATTTTTCCTTCAAGTAACAAGAATTCAAATTTAGTTGTCTTGAGCTATTACTCCCTCCACGTGGGAGTATGACTCAAATCCTGTCATAAGAGAATGGAGCTTTTACATCTTAGTTTCTAAGTGTTCGGAAAACTGTTAAGGTCTAAGAAGGGTAAAGTGGCAGAGTCATGAAAGACACAGGAAATGGGCAAATTTAGGATTAGTTTCAGAACAACGTGTGGGAGATGATCCAAGCAACTTTTGGATCCAAATTCAGATGCGCATGGGGGAGCTGAGGAAGAAAGCTTATTTCTTCACATATATTTTCTTAGTAAATATTATGTTTAGGGAAGGCACACTGTGTGTTACTTTGATATTTATGCAAGGCTCTGTATAGGGGTGTGTTGGCAGCAGGAGAGTTTATTCTTTTCGCCTTGGTAGCTGATTGAAGTCAAGTTGTGAGGCGGGATTGCTCGCTGGGAATATTGTCCGAGGAGATTCCTTGAAGAAAAGCACTAGTAACCACCTCTTTTCCTGGACAGGTATATGGGTATAAAGAAAATACGTTACCAATAGAATATACCCAGATTCCTTATTACTGACTTCTTCTCCACACACAGTTGAATGCAGAGGGCCAACAATATATGTGTGGGTTTTTTTAAGTCATTTCTTCAGTTGTAAGAAACAACAACATATCTGAGTGAAGATATTAAGTAAGCCTGAGTGAAATGAAAATTGTTTCCTTGCTGGGCATAAAAATCCCTATGTATCAGCTATTCCCAGTTCTGGAACTATTGATGCAAAAGAACTATTTCTACCCATTACTAGCAAAAGGTTTTAGAAATGCTCTTTTAATGTCCGAAACAGTATTTTCTTAACATATGTATTTATTCACTATGCACAGTAAATGTACATGAATAAACCTGTCTAACCTGTAACCAGTTAGAAAACTGTGCAACCTTGCTATATTGTTAGGAGAAAATAATCATAAGAATAGCCATACTGGGTCAGACCAAAGGTCCTCCTAGCCCAGTATCCTGTATTCTGACAGTGGCCAATGCTAGATGCCCCAGAGGGAGTGAACACAACAGGTAATTATCATGTGATCTCTCTCCTGTCAACCTTTTCCAGGGCTGTTGCTACACTTCAAAGGCGAAAATGCTGCGGGGAACATGGGGCCAGCAGGGGTTTCAAAGCGGTAGCGTCACATGGACTCGCTGTTGGCCCCGGGCTGCATGCGGCATTTCAAAGTGGCAGACCCCGGGCTCCACACAGCACCGTCACTTTGAAACAGCCTATGCAGCCTGGGCCAGCTTTGAAGTACCCCCACCACATCCCCCCCACCCTGCTGCCTCTTTCTGATAGAGGCAGCAAGCGTATGTGGGGGAAGCAACTAGTCGACTAGTGTGTCAACTATCCAATAAGCATTTACTTATCGGAATAGTCGACTAGTCATTCACATCCCTAAAAATTATAAAAAAGAATCTGCAATATCAGACACCACTTTCTGAAGCAGTGTAGGTGTTTACTGACTAAACATTATTATGTTATAATTGTAATTAACATTAATGAGCAATAATATAAGGAATCTGCTTTCTACTAAACTAATAAAATGTAACAGGCAATAATGAGAAAGAATTATGTTGGGCTGCATTCATGCTGAACCAAAGCTTCTGTCTCAAGGGATTAAACGCTTTGGATCTTAGACTTAAATATATTTTTAAAGACAGAACTTTAATTAAATTAACTTGATAACTACTGGACAAAGCGTGGGTACATCACGATCCCAGTTTTTTTAAATTGCAGAATTATTCAGTAGGGATTTCTCTGGCTAGATTAAATTAGGACTTTTTAAATAATTGAATATATATATGTAACATAACCTGGCATTTCAATTTACAGTATCATCAACACACAGTTACAGTTCACCTAGCATGTTATAAACCCCTCAGCTAAACCAAACAGAATCTGCAATTTCAAGCAAAGGAACACAGTTCCCAAATGCATTCTATGTACGGTGATCACAGTGCCTGGGGTTTGATCAGTGTTCAACACCAACCCATACTACAGCTTACTGCATCTATCCACTGCATCATAATTCCCCTATTTCCATTTGTCTACTCGTGATAAATTCACCAAAACAGGTTTGTTTTGGTCAGAAATACCGATTTCCCTATTTAAAGAAAAAAATATAAACCAAACCTTTTCCTCCCCATACATTTCCAAAACTATCATAATTTATTATTCAAGATGGAAGAATTTATACTGTAAGTCACCCTTGAATTTTAGCACTAGACCTAAACACAATGCAGCCCTGGGAGCCTCATAACTTCCTCTAATTCTCCTCACTCAGAAATTAAAGATGTAACCTTCTCTTGTGCAACTCTCTACACAGAGGCTAAGCCCCGATGCTGTTTTAAAATGATCGTGTATGAAATTTCTTCCTGTTACTGACATAGTGAAAATTATCCTAGTATTGTTTTGCTTAGAGTATCTCCAAAATGTTCAGCTAGAAACACTACATTTGAATAAGAAGAGGCTTTTAATCATTTGTTTGTGGCTAGGATTTGACCGGGAGAGGCAGTGGAGAAGTTACAGAATAATATAATGCACATCATTGGAGAGGTGGCTGGAGCTGAGCATCACGGGAGAACAACAGAAAGAGACAGATTTTTTGCTATGTTAATCTTCAAATGTTTAACATGTTTTTCATATAAAAACTAATGGTTAAATGTTTTCCATGTGGAGCAAGGAAGTCAGATAGGAGGTGGGGGGTTGTTTGGAGAGGCACAGCCTTCCCTACTTGGCCCTCCATACAATTTCTGAACCCTGATGTGGCCCTCAGATAGGTGTGTAAGATCCTGTTTAAATGTAACATTTAACCAGTTAACCAGTTAACTACTTAAACAGGACCCTGTGGGTGGGGGAGGAGGGAGCCTTCCGCGGGGGAAGAAGGACTGCTTTAGCCCGGCTAGAGCATCCCCAGCTCACAGCATGGTGGGCCCCGCCAGGCTGAAGCAGCTCCCTCACTCATGGGACAGAGGATAGCTCCAGCCCAGCCAGGCCACCAGTTAACCGGTAACAGTTAAGCATCACCCGGCAAGGTGGTTAATCACTGACATCCCTACCCTCAGGACAAAAAGTTTGCCCACTCTTGCTCCACAGGAAGGCCGAGCGTATTCACAGTCAATTATCCATGTTATGAGCCCTGGCTGACTTTTCCATTATAGTCCCTGAAGTGTCAGCAGTGGGAGCGACCCAAAGCAGCAAATATGAAATACAGTCACGCAGGCCAATATTCCTAACTTCAAACCCATGCATATGAATAGGATAATCATATCCAGTCAATCATAGCCTTTCCAATGATACCTTACATGAATTATCTTGCATGAAGCATAGCTCTGTTACAGCATATTCATATCATAAGCATATTTCATAAAGAATATGGGATGCTACATCACAGGGTGCTCAGGTGTGCTGGAGGGGTTTTGGGTATGGGAGGGCTGCTAACTTTCTAATAGCACAAAACTGAACACACCCTTATTCCACCCTACCCCTTCCTCAATACCTCACCCCCACACTCCCTGTCCCCTCCCTCTGTATTTTTCCCCACCCTCATTCATTTTCCCCACCCTCACTTATTTTCATTAAGCTGGGGCAAGGGGTTGGACTCCAGAGTGAGGCAAAAAATGAGGGATTCTGAATGCAGAAGTGGGGTCCAGGTTGGGGCATAGGGTTGAGGTACAGGCTCTGGCTGAGGATGAGAGGTTTGGTATGAGGCAGGAGTGTGGGAAAGGGACTGGGCACCAGGTTGGGGGATGCAGGGTTTAGGTTGCAGGAGGAGGCTCTGTGCTAGAGCAGGAGGTTGGGATGTGTGTGGGGGGAGGGCTCTGACGTAGGGCTGAGGATGAGAGGTTTGGGGTACAGGAGGGTCACTGGGCTAGGGATAAGGAGTTTGGGGTATGAGGGACCAAGCTGTGGCAGAGGCTTGGAACACATGAGGGGGTTCTGGGTGTGGGAGGGGGATCAGGGTTGGGCCAGGGATTTTTGAGGCAGGGAGGGAATGCAGGCCAATGGAACCTGTGGAGCTGTGCACGCGGGGTGAGGGCAATGCACGGAGCCCCCAGAGCCTCCCCTGTGCTGAGGGACACGTTGCCACAGCCAACGAGCCTTGTGGAGCCAGATAGGGAGACTTCTAATGGCCCAGTCAGTGATCAACTGGTGACTGGAGCCACCAAGATCCCTTTCCAATCAGGTGCTTCTGTTGAAAACCAGACACCTGGCAACCCTAGTTGCAACATGCATGGCAGATAAAGATATAAACTTGCAGATACAAACCTAGCTCTGAAGGCAGCGCCCCACCAGCAGCAACATAGAAGTATTCTTTCTTTCTGTATTGCTGCTGGCAGCACAGGAATAAGGGAGGCAATACCACGACTCCCCCACAACCTTACAATACCCCTCCCCGCCCCCCCCACAGCCCTTTTTTGGGTCATGGCCCCTACAGTTCCATTATGAAATTTCAGATTTAAATATCTGAAATAATGAAATGTACTATTTTTTAAAAAAATCTATGACTATGAAACTGACCAAAATGGACCACAAATTTGGTAGGGCCCTAGATATGAAGCAGCAATTATATTTACTTTCATCTTTAAAAATATGTTACATTTTATTTTAAAAGAGTTTATTTTTGCCTGGATCAGAGAGAATTCAATAGTACAAAGAAGCTGTTATTTAGCATTAACAGTAATACTAACGGTAATACTAATGGCCAGTCTCTTCTTATTTGATAAAATATGAATTGAAAGCTTTTTCACAGATTGTTTTTGTGAAAAAGTACTTAGGTGTCTATTAGCTTTTTAGCTGGCAGGCTTGATTAGTAAATATACACAATACCATTTGTGTCTTATTCACTGGATGCCCAGCAGTGCTGCTAAAATTAAGGGTTTGTTGGTAATTCCTCTTCAACCACTCCCTTGCTCTCAAGTCCAGAGAGGTTCAGTCCAGTATTTCTCAACCAGTGGTACGAGTACCCTTAGAGGCACTCGAGAGAATTCTGGGGGGGTACATCAACACAACTGAAATTTGGAAAAAATTGAATTTTTGTTTTAAGTTTTACAGCGCTTTATTATTTTTGAACTTTTTACACCCAAAAATGTCATTGCCCACCGAGCTACGATTAAGTTGTTTAAACAAATGTGTTGCAAGGGTAAAAAAAAATTTTGTGTGTCTGAAAACTGTAGGTACTGGGGGTACTTATATATATATATATATATATATCTTAAAAAGAGGTACTTTATAAAAAAAGGTTGAAAAACACTGGTTTAGTCAGTCATTGCTTATACAAGTTCTAGGACCCAAGAACCTAGGGGTGGGGGAGGCAAGGAACCTTCTGCTGGAGGCCCCCCACAGGAAACAACCCCCCCACCCTGATGGGGCAGGCCCCCAGTCCTTCCCCTCCTCACCCATGCGAGCAGCACGCAGCCCCAGCCTCCCTAGCCTGAGAGCATGGGGAGAGAGGGCAAGCGGGCAGGGCATACGGCCCCAGTCAGGAGCACAGAGAGAGAAGGTGGTTTCCAGCCCGGGAGCATGGGGAGGGCGCGGTGCCCCAGCCTCCACACAGCTGAAGCCAGGAAGCCCCGTAAGACATGATGAACAGGGGACTGGGGGTGGAGCCATGGCCTGGCAGTTTGGGTATGCATTGCCTTCCCCTGCCTCCAATACCCGCCACCCATGACCAGGATTTATTTTTTTAGAGCTCGTAGAAATTTTTCAAACAAACAGAAAAAATGTTTTGCTGTTTTCAAATGCGATTGTTAACGACAGTCTGTCTAGATTGTCAGCGTTTTTCATTTTTCATTAAAAAAAAGGTGTGCCTTTCTTCACAAAACATTTTTTAAATTGACAAAAGAGTTATCAGGATTTTTTCATTTAATGAAATCCATGAATATTTACTGAAAATTCATACAGCTCAGCTGGAGGTGAAAGAATCCTGCTGAGACCCAGAGAGGCAGAGCAGTGCTGCCAGATGTATAAATGCCAAGTGAGCTAGTGGACCCATGACTGTCCTCTACAGAGCAAAATAACAAGTGTTATGAAATATCGCAGCCTAACCCATGTGATCAGTTGCTGCAGTTACAAACTGTGGATTAAGCTTTTTGGGTATGGATGCAAACCATGTTTAAGCCAACCATGTCAGTAACTGGCTGCAAACTCACTTGAAAGTCTTCGGACTTGTCTACACTACCCCAGGGCTCAACGCTGCAGCAATCAATTCATCAGCCATTGATTTATCACATCTGCTTACACTCAATAAATCGATCTCCAAGTGCTCCCCCATTCGATGCTGGTATTCCACCAGGACAAGAGTAGCTGGTGTCAAAGGGAAAGCAGTCCCTACTGACCTTAGCAAACACAAGATGCCATGGTAAGTACGTCGACTTCAGCTATGCTATTTGCATAGCTGACGTGACATAATTTAGATTGACAGCAAGAGTTAGCACAGACAAGATCATAGTGTAAACAGAGCTTCTAGGTAAGTAGGCAGGCATCTTGGCTGGGTAAAAGGATCGGAGAAGAAAAGGAAATAAGTCATTTTAGTCATTTACTGATTTAATATGCCAACCTTACTTGCTACCCTACAAATGTGACTCAAGTGCAAAAGTCTATTGTAAATATTATATCTTTTTTATTACTTTATACCATAGAAGCAAGCAATGCTGTTGAGATCGCTTGGGTCCGTAGTTGCACGAGTCTCAGTCTTCACCCTCTGTTTTCTTTCTTATGGGGTCAATGTCCATGACAAACACGTACATTAGGGATGTGTTAGTTTATTCATTTAAACTAAGGATGTAAGCGACTAATCGACTAGTCAGCTATCCGATAAGCAAAAGCTTATCGGATAGTCAACACACTAGTCGACTAGTTGCTTCCCCCCTTCTTGCTGCCTCTATCACAAAAATGGGGTGGAGCCAGCTTAAAAACCGGTTCCACCAGCTCCAGCTCTGTGGGAGGGGGCAGGGGCACAGCGGTGGCGTTCCAACTTTGAAATGTACAAGAGTCCCTGCTGGAGCTCTTGTACATTTCAAAGCGGAAGCGCCGCAAGGAGCCTGGGGCCAACAGGGGACTCCCCGCTAGCCCCGGGCTCTACTCATCGTTTCAATCTTTGAAATGTACAAGAGCCCCCGCTGGGCACCAGGAGGGTGCAGGGATAAGGGAAGGTGCAGGTGCCAGGAGATTCTGGGGGTGAAGCAGAAGGGCAGACACCTACAGGGGAGGGACCAGCACCAGAGGAGAGAGGCAGGGCAGGTGTGTAGAGGGAGGTGTTAGGAGAGGGGGTAGATCACATGATCAGAGTGGGGCTACTGGAGGAGTGGGCACAGGGGGGAGAGAAGGGCTGGTGGAGGGGGGCAGGTCTCAGGAGGGCTGAGGGCAGTGAGAAGGGCAGGAGTCAGGACAGCAGAAGAGGGTGAGAGGTTGGGAGGCAGCAGGCACCAGGGGAGCTGATGGAGCAAGGGGAGGAGACATGGCAGCAGATGGTGGGGACATGGTGCGGATGGGGAGTGTGAGATTTAAAGTTGCCATGATTTTTTTTTTGGGGGGGGGTGCTTTTTTTGCTCAACATTTGGACATCCTTCCCTTTTTATTAATGCAGAATTTTGTTTAAAAATGAATTACAATATAATTAAAATAAAAATTATCCAACTAAATTAAGTTTCTATCAAATTTACCCAATTCACATTTAATATGAAAATAGCATATTCACATGGTAAGGTAAAAGAGTAATTGCCGAATAATTTAATTAATACCTTTTACATGTAAAATTACCTTTTTTTATCTTATGGATTCATATATTTTGTAATATTAAATATGATGTTTTTCATATTATTTAATGTACAAATACAAAATAAGCCTTGAAAAATTGTTGGCGCCCGCCACACTCTTCTGAAAACATGAATGTGCTATTGGGCACAAAAAGGTTGGGGACCTTAAATCTTCTGTAGAAGATTTAATTTGTATATACAGTGTCACATGTAAAAGAAAACAGCTGAAAAGTTAAAAACCATGACAACTGAATAAAATATTTAAAATGGAGCAATGTTTTATAAAACAATGTTGTGGCTTTTGAGCCCTGCTATAATGGAAATCATAAAGTGTCCCCAAATGCTGAACTATTATCCCCACTTTACAGCACATACTTGTGGTGTACAGCTCCCATTCTCTACCCTTTTCCATTTATTTGCTGAAGAAATCAAAGGCCTTGAATCTGCAATTATTAGTTCCCTGGCAGATTGCTGAACATGTCTGTCATGGCTGCTCATCCCCTCGCTATCAGTTTCAGAAAAAGCACTTTAATTATAGCTCAACATTAAAATTTCTGGACATTAACTACACAGCAGAGAAAATAATAAAAACCTAGCAGTAGATAAGTTTCAGAGGGGTAGCCACAATAGTCTGAAGTGGGTTGTGCCCAGGAAAGCTCATGATACCATCTACATTTTTTCTTCGTCTCTAAAGTGCTGCAGAACTACTCATTTTTTTTAGCAGTAGCTATTTATATATATATATACACACACACACACACACACACAGAAAAAGCTTTAAAATATCTCTGGATACAGGAGTGCCCAGGATTCAAAACGCAGTACAAAAACAAGTATCTGTAAGAAATTATTAACAAAATGTGCTTGGCTTAAATAAAATGAAGCATTTTATCTTTACTTCCCATCTTTTAAAAGGATGTAGCTTTGTTAGATTGCCTACGCCTTCTGGCCATAGGGAACTTTGATCGTTTGGTTGGCCAAGAGGTCTGACTTCAGATTTAAGAACACCAGAGTTACAAATGGACCAATCAACCCATGCCTTATTTGGGACTGGAAATACAATTAGTGGGAGGAGTTTTTTTTAAAAAACAAATACAAACTAGAACTGTGTAAAACCTAAACTACTAGCCATAAAAAGAAAGTCGCCTTTTTCTTCTGCAGAATAACGTTTCGAAGCCGCATTAAGTCAATGTTCAGTTGCAAACTTTTAAAAGCGCCACCCCTAACGTGCTGTTCAGCGCACCGCACGCTGCAGAGGTGGGCACAACCTCCCTTCAGAGGCGTTTGGGACACCGGGCTGCTACTGTACACCCGAAACGCCGCCAGCAGCAGGGCTTGGGCAGACTACTGCCGGGTAATTGGCTCACTAGGGGCTGTTTGTCTAGGAACACGGGAGTGGAAAACTTCCTCCCAGGCGCAGGATTTCCTTCGGCCCTCAGCCCAGGAAGCACGAAGCACCTGCAGCCTGGAACAACAGCGCTCTCGCCCTGCCCGGCAGCAGCTCTTAGGGACAATCGGGGCAAGTTTTTTGTGCGACGCACGCGCCACGGTTGCGCCGCAAGCAGCAGGGGAGGTGGAGGGTGCTGCGCCAGTCCCTTACTGTGGGAAACCAGGAGGAAACAAATCCCCGGCAGCGCGAGCAGCCCTGATTGCTGGGGGGGGGTGCAAATCTGTGCAGCGTACACTGAGCAGCCCCAGGCTGCTCGCCGGGCCGCGGGGCAGCGCCCAGCCCGCCTGTTGCGCGCTCCCGCCCTGGGCGCTGCGCGGTAATTCCAACCAGCCGCCTCCTTCCGCGCGCTGCCGAGCCCGGGCCCCGCACTCACCTCCAGCTCCCGCGCAGCCAGGGACCCGCCAGGGGGGGCTCGTCGGGGGAGCGGCGCCTACCTGCGGCGGGAGGAGGGGCACAGGGCGTGGAGGCTGGACGTGGCTGGGGGTGGGGAGAAGAGGCTGGCAGCGCGCAATGCTGCGTGCACACCCTCGCCCGCCTGACCTGCGCGGCCCAGCCTTAGAGCTGCCTTCCCGGCCAGCCCAGCCAAGATAGAGCTGGAGGCAACCCCGGGTACATCCCGCCCGGGCGCTTTCTCCCTCCTGTGGCTCTGCCCTGTGCGACACGTGGGAGCTGCTGGAACTGGCGGGGATGGAGGCCAGTGAGCGTCCCCCCCCCCTCACTGCGGTGCCTCCCTCCCTTGTTTCGGAGGCAAGTAGCTGGAAGGCCCCTCTCCGCACCTGCGTGTGGCAATTGCTGCGGCTGTGCTTAGAAAGTGTCCACAGCCTGTCTCCGAGGTGGCGCCAGAGACACATTTAGCAGGAGAGGCAGTGTGCCCCAGGGGATAGGGCACTGCCTGGGAACCAGAGACTTTGGGCTGTATTCCTCTGCTGGGTGGCCTTGTACAGATCACGCCTCCCTGTGCCTCACTTGCTCCCTAAGTAAAATAATGAGATGGCTCTTCCCTACGTGCTTGGAGATCCTGGTGGAAGGAGCTATAAAAACGCAAGGTGTTATAATTTCCCATGTGATAACACCAGATTTTTACAGTCCAGCGGTGGATCTACTGACTCATTTTTCTCTTTTAGTGTGGAAGGAGCTGAAATTGACTTATTAAAACTCCACTATCTCCTCTACAGTGATAAAGGAGTGAACAGGCCCCAGTTATCACACTGTTATCCTGGGGTGTAATACAGCTCAAAGTATTGTAGAGTAGCAGGTGAGGCCTATGGTTGACAGGGCAAAGTCATTTTGCATAGATTACACTTATAGGAAAGTTCAAGAAATGAAATATATGTAATAGAATTTTTTATTAATGTGCTTGCAAAAGGGAAGTGAAAGAACAGTTTTAAATTTGTAGGATTTCAACTTCAAACATTATTCATTGTATTGAATAATTACCATACATAGTGAATTTGTAAAGCTTCTGTTACTCTTTCAGTAACTAATTTGAATGTTGTGCTTTGTAACAGTAAACATTTTCTTTGCACTAAAATGATTGTTGAATAGGCGACTCGATTTTAATTTTTTTAGCCAATATTTTTATGAACTCTAATCATAATAGTCATGAGTTTTTTCTGATGAAAAACAAAAATAATTATTTAAACCTTTCACCTGGCATATTCTGGTGTAAACAATAGTGCACTCAGCTAAGTTAAGTGGCAGGATTGTTTATGAAAAATGTGTTATCTGTAGGTAATCATATAGTATGACTTTATTTTGTACAAACAAATCCACAAATAAACTCTTCAAAATATATAATAGATAGGGGCCATACACCTCCATGACTTTGGGGGTAAGTACTAACGGGCTCCAGGAAGGGGCTGTTTCAGGAGGAAATGGGCGTTCAGGCCTTGCAACCCCAGAAAGTTATGCCAATAACATTTCCCCCAGCATTCAGCTGCAGACGTTGCTATTTCCCTAAGTAACATTGACATATGGCTGCTATTACACATCTTCACAGCACACACTTGTATTAGCATCCCAGTGTCTCTAGGACCACCATTTGGTGCAGTGCCTTGTGGGACATTTAGGTGATGAAATGTGGGATATCAGTGGTTCTCTTGGAATCCTAGAAGTTTGGAGTGAAGGGCCAAGAAGTCCTACTGCTTCACTTCTACCCACCTCTACTTTTTTGACATTTTGAATATATTCTGACAATTTCCTCTGTGACATCCCGCAATTTCCCCATTTATAGGCCAGTTTTCAATATCTGCCATCTTGCAGGCAGAAGCATGGCCGCTAAACACATCAGTGGGTGGCTACCAGGTCTGTTTTAGAGACAGAGTGACAGATGTTTTATATTTGTCACAACTACCACCACAGCAGCTGGCCATGAAAGAATGAAAATGAGAACACTGAGAACAGTGGATGATACAGACGCTGACTGGAAGTCACTAGCTGCTACAGGCATATACTGACCAGCTACACTTGGTGGAGCAGTGGTTCGGGGCTTCTGAAACAAGTATTGAGTGGTGGAATCACAGTGTGATACAAACCTGTCCTGGCCAGTTGTGGCTGCACCTAACTTGGAAAGTTGTGTTCCTGCAGTTGTGTGTCCAGAGCTCATCCCACCCACATTGCTTGGAGGTGGAGAGATAGGGCACAGTCACCACTGGGCACTTGCAACCCTGGAATGCTATTAGTCAGTGGGCAACTGCTCTGATATTGGAAAATTTCTACTAGGAGTGGTTCTCAACTACATGTGCATGGCCATTAGATGTGTTATCATTGTGACTCTGTGCCATGTGCAGGAGTTAGTAGATTGGTGAAATGGACTTCTCTAATTGTTGTGGGCCAATAGATGTGAAGTATATCCCTCTGTTCCACTTTCTTCCTCCTCCCCCATCTTTTTTCTGATTACATAACCATGGAACAGTATACTTTTCTGCTTATGCAAGCGCAAGTGGATTATTGTGGGCATTTCACTAATATTACCATTGGGGGATCAGGGAAGATGCAGGATGCTTTAGTTATTCAGAAGTTTTTGTAAAGCTGACAGCAGGGCCTTTTTCCCCCATATCGACATATTCACATTGGTGGGGTTGCTGTGCCAGTCCTTACTCTCAGGCATTCCAATTTATCCTCTTGCTTCCTTGTCCCATGCATCTATACACAGAGTAGCAGGCAGCGCTAGGGAAATATTTAAATATTGCTTGAGCAGGTGCAGCTGGATTGTGTTGTGTGCATTTGGCAGATTAAAGGGATGATGGAGATATTTTATGACTAGGCTAAATCTCTGTGAGCCAAATATTCCTGTTCTTATTGCTGTATGTTGTGTGTATTACCTAATATTTGAAAGATGAAGGGGGAAACATTAACATGATGAATTAAAGAAGTGGAAAGATTATCTGTAGAGTTTGAACAGACACTAGAAAATAGAGCACAAGGTGCTGGTTGCTCTAGGCTGCATAACAAATTAGGTACATGTAGTTGTGGCAGTTCTCTTTGTCCAAGTGCATTGACTGGAAGCGCTAATGTTGCAGGGAATGCTGGTACCTTGAGCAGGGTGGTGTTAGTGAGTTATGGCTCTAGTCCTGCGAAGAAGGTATTGTCCATGCAGTGTAGTGACTGTTAGGGTGCAGGCCGTTGGGTGCTTTCCTCCTTAATATCTGAGGCAGCCGAAAGTATTGTCTGGAGAGTTGCATGTCTTGGTTTACTTCTGAGACTGAGTGCACCTTTTGGTCCTTGTGCCTTTCTTCCAGCATCCATTCCCTTCCTTCCCTAGCCTCAAATCTTGAGTTTCTCTGCAAAAACATCCTCCCTCATCCATTTCTTTTTCTTCCTTATCTTGGTCAATCTTTCAGCTGGTGTGAAAGGAATGGCCTTTCAAAGTCACCAATAAACACTCAGCCAGCCAGCCTTGGTTGTATTTAAGGGGCTAGGATACATTAAATGATAAGTGTCCCTAATTTTTTCGCCCTGCAGAGCTGCATCAATACAAGGAGGATCACAGTCACTTCTGTTTGCTTCGGGACCATGCAGTGGCACACACAATAGTGAGTATTTGCAAGTATTTTTCAAATCTTCTGGCTATAGGTATGGGAGAACTGTAGCAATAATGTAGTAAACACTTTTAAAATTATTACAGGCTGTAGTGACCCTGGCAGATATGTCACTCTGGAGGGTACCAAAGGACCAGCGGAAGCAACTGCTCAAGACAGCATGTGGTTTCCTGGTTCTGCATGCTGCCTGCCCCCTTCACAGCAATAGCTCCCCAGAGCTCATTGCATTGGCATGGGAAAGTGTACTGGGGGCGGGAGAAACAAGACTGTTTTTCCTAGAAATGTTCAGGCAAAGATCAAGCACTATTTGTTTGAAAGCTTCAGTGAAATGGTGCCAGGAGACAAAAAGATGTCCAAGCCAAGTTGAACTACAAGCTTCTAAAATGGGAAGCATTGTGTTTTCTATCTAGTTCTGCAAGTCTGGCCAAGTCAGCTTCCTGAGCCAGCAATAGGATGTTTCTACCTCTTTTCTTAATCTGAAGACAAAATGCAAGTAATTTGTTTTAATCTTGGACTGGAAAACAAAAATACTGTGTTTTTTCACTAGAATACCTGTATCAAATAACTTTTACAATGCTATTTCTGCAATAGTGTGTATTCTGAATGCCCAGTCCCTGGGTTGCTTCCAAGAATTATTGGTTTATTGAATTTGAATGCTCAGGTGTTGATTTGCATGGGGTTTTTTTTTCCTGTTTTGAATGCACTGAATTATATTTGTACTATTGTTGTTATCTTTTTTTTTTTACTGTCTGTAGAATTTATAAATTTAAAACCTTAAAGGCTTTTTCTAAAATAGCTATTAGGGATTTTTTTTTTAGTTGCTTCCAATTTTCTTTCTGTTAAATAATGCCTAGTGCTTTTAAGCTGAGACAAGGTAGGTGAGGAAAAAACTTCAATTGGGCCAATTGATGTTGGTGAGAGAGACAAGATTTCAAGCGACACAGAGCTCTTCCTCATGTCTGGGAAAGGTACTCAATATCTCAGTTAAATAGAAGATTTAAAAGATAGCTTAGCTTAAAATAATTTAGTTTAAAATAAACTGGCTATTTTAAAAAGAATTTGTTCCCTGCCCACTTGCAGTTGACCACCATTTTGAGAGAGAGATGGGAAAGGAGTGAAGTTTTGGGGGCTGTAGAGAAAATGAACAAAAAAAAAGTGACATTGGAACTCTTCTTTGGCATAAACTAACTTCTAAATTTCCTCTGCAATGTCCCAGTAAGCATCTTTGTTCCTGCAGGAATTCTGCAGCTACTGTTGCAATACTGCTCCATTCCCCCTCCCCTCCAGACCAAGGAAATATGTTCTTGGACCAGGCAGCAGCATGAGGTTTACTGATAGCTTTACATGGAGCCAAACCTGTGTGCTTACAAAGGTGGGCTAGAAAGAGAGGCATTTCCAAAACATCTTGGGGATTTTAAAGTGTAGTGCAGGTTTGCTGTCATGATGGCCCCAGGGGAAAAGAGTTCAGAAATTCAACTACTGCAGTCAGTGCTGTGGGGACAGTGGCATTGTAGGATTGTTACTGAAGGGCCATTTGTACCTGTATTGGTAATTTAGTCTCCCTATAAAAACATTTTTTGGGGGAAAATAGTATTTTTTTCAAACAATTAATTTTTTGGGCAACAAAATTATTTGCAATCTGTTTTTTTCCAGAGTTTTCCCCCCTAAATGTTAAAACATTTCATTTAGACATTGTTTTGAAACAAATCAACATTTCACATAGAAAGTATTTTGATTTGAGTCAACCTGAATGAAATTTTAGTTTTTTCTTTAGGTAAAGAAAAAACAAAAAACACCCCAAACAAACCATATTTGGTTTGAAACAAGCCCCCCCCCCCCCTTCCAGTTGAGTCACTCATCACCACAACCACCTAAAAAAAAAAAACACCCCACAATTCAGGGTTTTCTTAAAATACCCAAAGTTGAGTGTGGCTACATGCAAGGCTTTGCTGAAAGAAAGCAATTTAAACCAGTGACACTTTGTAGAGTGCCCCAGCTTTCAGACTTCTGCTGTATGGAAGATTGCCTCAGTTCACTCACCTTCACAGCAGCTTCCATGCTGGGTGTTTGAGACACGTTTCAACCTTAGGGTCTATTATGCTCATACCATGTAATCTATTATGGTGGGAAGGTAAATAGAGCTGTTACGGTGTCTCCCATAGTAATATATTTCCTGGAGGTGCATTGAGACAGTACAGCTTTATTGATTTACTCTATCTAAGCCCATTTTAAAACTTTTGTTTCTTGAAAAAGAGCCCACTATTTACATTTGTGTGTATGTAGGTACACACACACACACACACACACACACACACACACACACAATCTCTTACTCTGTGTAATATAAACATTCTATTTTTTCACTTCCTGTCTACTAGAACAAAACTTATGTTTTTAGCCATCTAGACAATGTATTTCCCCCATTTTCATTTAAGCAACATCACTCTCAATTTTTAAAAATTTACTTCCGATAAAGACAAAAATAAAAGTCCCCTAAGGTGAAAGCAGGCGTCTAAAGATTATTAGCACTGTGACACTTAATGTTGTCAGATTAAATGATGATGTGAAAGGTATCACAATAATGCATGCATAGATAGGATAGGACTACAACTGTGTGAATTATTTGACTGTCTATGTAATTTCAAATTTCTAATCCATCTAGTCTTGTGGTATATTTGAATTAGACAGATTTAAAAAGACATTCATGCTGTGCCATTTATAATAAAAAAAATTAGGTAGGTCTGCTATAAAATTGGTTATTTGGGGGGTTTGTCTCTGTTTTCTTCCCTATCAAACACTTCTCCCCAGTAATAATCTAGCCAGTAATAATACATTGCTATGAAAATAGAGTACTTGAAATAAAAGGTGTGATAGGAAGTAGAAGTGAAAGTCACTGAAGAGCTGTCTGAGATGCATTTTTTTTCGTACATGTGCTTTCACAAAAGTCTGTGAAGTCACAGTTGTATTTCTGCAACCAGGAAATTCCACGGCGATAACATTTACAAGAAAAGGCACGGCAGTGTATTGTACCCACAGTCAGCCACCTTCTTGGCAAATAAACTTTAACATGGGCCAGATCCTTAGCTGGTATACACTGGTGTATTTCTATTGATTTTAGTGAAGCTGTTTCAATGTATATCAGCTGAGGAGCTCTCCTCAAGTGCTCAAAGCTGAGACGTTACTATGACATGTAGAAAAGTTGTGCAAGAGAATTGGAAGGTAATATGATATGGACAGTCCAATGAACCCATTGTTACATTAACGCATGCAAGATGTCCATGTGACTTGCAAAAGATGATAATATAAGCATCTAGGACCAAGACTGGTCATCATACTGGGCAATTCTTGCAGCTAGCAATAAATAGGATTTGATGAGAAAAGGGTAAATTGTACAGGTATAAATCTTTGCTGAGAGAGATCTTCTAAAACAAAGATGGCAGTAAGAATATAGGAGTTGCTATACTGGATTAGACCCATGGTCCATCTGCTTCAGTATTGATTCCAATAGTGAGCAGCATTAGGTACTTCAGAAAGAGGTGTAAGACACCCCACAGTAAAAAGTTATGGGATAATCTTCCCCTCATGAAGATCACATCCTACTTCTTAATAAATCTTGTCTTAAACCCTGAAGCACGCAGCCTTTTCAGAATTTGTTAGCATTAACTATTGTTACCAAGTGGCAACCTTCATCCAGGTCTTCAATGGGGATGTAACATCCCTTGTTTACTAACCAGCACCCCAGACTTCCTAAATTATGCATCTGCTACTAACCATAAATGGGTCAGAAACAGTGAGCCATGAAGAATGGTATAGTCACATGGGCAGTTCATGAATGAGATGTGAAGCAGTCTATATTTTAGAAGATAGATTTTCATATAGTCCTCACTGCAAACAGTTGCAAGCACAGTCAGCTTGTCAATGGAGCGCGACTATCATGGTCAGAATTTAAACCAGAATCTTCCTCAAATCGGTTTCCAATTCTAATAAAACATCCAGCTGTCATGTCAGCTACTTATGACAGTATATTTGAATTAGTTTGGTGAACATCTCCAATGATATGGATGCATAGACATGAGGCAGAGCTAAAGCACAGTATGGGATTAGACACTAAGGCAGGGGTGGGCAATAATTTTTGAATGAGGGCCACTTCAAAAAAAGGAGTGCATTTAGTCTACAGCATTAACCTATAAGGTTTTGCTTATCGGTTAATCGACTATACTATTACATCCCTAGTGTTAATCTTGGAGAATAAGCAAACCCTTTTGAAAACTTAAGTCCTGTGCCTGCTAGTAGGGCACCCAGGCTATGTCCACACTACAGAGTTTTTGCGGAAAAATGGCTGTTTTTCCGCAAAAACTCGCAGAGCATCTACTCCTCAAGCGTGTTTTTGTGCAAGTAAATCGAAAGATCAGAGGATTTTTTGCGCAATTGGTAATCCTCATTCTATGAGGAAGAATGCCTTTTTGCGCAAGAGCTGTTGTGCAAAAAGGCATGTGTGGACGGGGAAGAGGGGGTTTTTGCACAAGAAGAGGGAAGAGGAAAAAGGACAGGTGCCCTGGTGGCCATTCTGTCCATAGCGATCAATGCTTACTTGTGAGAGAGCATCCAGGCAGCCTGGACGTTCTCTTTCGCAAAAGCGCATAGCTTTTTCGATGCACTTTTGCAGTGTGGATGCTCTCTTGCACAAGAAGTTTTTGCGGAAGATCTCTTCTGACAAAAGCTTCTTGCTCAGAAAGCCTGCAGTCTAGATGTAGCCCCATACTCTCAGCCTCAGTACGCACACCTCTTGGACTTTGGAATTTACAGCTGTCACATCTGAATTCAAAGATGTGTCCATAGGACATGTTTTGAAAATACACACAGAAAGGCAGCTCACATGTATACAAACAGAGATGCTCAGACGGGCAACTTTGAAAATTCCAGCAAAATATAAATACAACCAAAAATCTTATTTCAGTCATTATACAGGATCCAGACTTTTTTGAGGTTTATAATTTGGAAGGGAAAGCATGGTATTCTATTTGGAGAAATGTGATCTGAAAAGCAAAAAGTGGTGAGCTGTTCTTCAAGAAATCAAGGAAGGTCTTGGTGGTTGCCTTTCCTGTTGTCTTATTTCTGCTTATTGTTGGAAGCAAGCATCGTGGCTGAGGTGAGTGATCACTTCAGCATAAACTACAGCCAGTTTCTGCTTGACCATGGTGTTACTGTCTTATTCAGACCCTTAACGTGAGGGGAAAATAGCTAGTATTTGAGATCCACTGACTACAATGAAAAAGGATTTGTTCCATGCCTAATACTGAGAGAAAGCACCATTTCGGGGATAAAGAATGATGCAGAATGAAAGAAATGTACGGTCCTGCTATATCTAGCTACCTAGTTGAACAATTCAGGAACAGTTTTGGCTCAGATCCAATGCTTTACCTACAGTCACATCAAAAAGAAGAAAGTGCTATTTATTTTCTCAGTCTTCCTGTAAATCTTAAGCATATGTGTGTGAAGGAGGGTTGGATCAGCTCCAAATGGCAAGGAATATGACAAGGATCTAAAAGGGCTTTAAGCTGTCATAAAGAAAGTGGGTCCCTATAATTAAATACATGTCACTAACTTTCTTCCTTCTCTTTTCTTTTTTGTCCCATAAAATGATAGCCGTCTGAACAAAGACAAAACTGAACTCTCTGTTTCATTTTCCTAAACAGTCTTATTACCATCCCCCCTTCCCATAGCAGGTGCTGATATTTGAAGAGTTGCACTTCCTTTTTTATTTATTTTTCCCCCCATGAACGTCTGGTGAACTAGAGGGAAAATGGAAACTTTTCAAGAAAGGGTTTAATCCACCATCTGAAATTCAAAGAAGTATTAAGTTATTATTCAAATGAAAATCTCTTTTTGCCCATTAACATATTTTCATCAACAAAAAGCAAGATGCTGATATGAGAGGAGATCTGTGCATTCCTATTTATATGATAATTGAATGGTCAGGGAGTTTGCCTGTTATTTTCCTAGGACATGGTATATGTCAATTAAAACTATGTTTCAGCTACTGCTCTAATGGAGCCTAGCATCATTAAGAAATCATTTATTCTATGTAAGCTCTTATGGGGTTGGGGGCGGCATCTAAAGCCAGCCAATTTATGCAACCTACATTGTTACATGATTGTCAGCTTTTGCCTTTCTACAGACAAAGCAAAATTAATAATTCTTATCAGTAACAAGTGACAAGAGAATTATTTCTGTCTATCAAAAGTGTTGTAAATAGGGATAAGAATGTTGCTTCGCCTCCTGTGTATTTGCATATTTTGAGTGTTCTTAGTAAAATCTGGGATGTTCTAATTCAATGGCTCATATTCTTTATCTCTGTCAATCAGGCTTTCTTTGAAGAGTAAAAATATTTGTAAAGGTGAGTGTATAAGCGCAGTTCCCTTTAGTCTAAGCATTGCCATAAGTCATTGTGCAAAAATGTTAGCCTTAATGTAAGAATGCAGTATTCCGTTGAAATTAGTTGTGCTAGGTTAGGGTTGAATTTGATGCAAGAAGTCCAGCAGGCTGTACTGCAAATGCATCATTAGTCAAGATAATTGTCAGTCTTGAAAAAGCACATTTAGTACATATACCTCACTGATGTGTATAGCACTAGTTTTAACATTCTAAATCCAGTCACTCAGTTGATGTTGTTGTTTAATATGCAAGCCAAGGGATCCATTTATCATACATCCTCCTCTTTATGATAATTTTTCTGGATCTCTTCTTCCCTCAGTGCCCACCAGTAATACCGCTCTGTGGGATTACTGCCAGATGGGTGCACTGTTTGCATAGCTGAAGGAGAAGAGAAAACATATAGTAACGTGAAGGTTGAGGGATAGTAAAATAGTGGTAAAATGCCTAATTATAATACTGAACCTTAACTTGTTTTACAAATATGAATGTAGAACTTGTGCTCGGGAGTTTTGTCTGAGCAAAATCCAGGCTTAGGCTCATACAGACCACCCTCACTACATAATGGCACCTGGTGGTAAATATTTTTGTTGGCATGTGTTTGGGAAACTGCATTAATCAAAAATAAAGTTGAGTAAGCTGTACTGGTCACCTCAAACAATTATCCAGAAATATTTACTGCAATATTTTACGTATGTATTTATCTGTAAAGGCAGGTTACACTTTAGTTCCAATTACTGCTCTTGGGCCATTAGTTGATGTGACCAGATGCAATTTCATGCTACATTTAGGAGGAAAAGAAAACAGTTCAGTGGCAGCTTTTTTTAAAAATAGCTCTGAGATTTAGAACACAAGAAATGGTCACAGGTCCAGATGAATCATAGAATACTAGGACTGGAAGGGACCTCGAGAGGTCATCGAGTCCAGTCCCCTGCCCCCATGGCAGGACCAAGTAAGCAGTGGCTAAGTGAGGTGGTCAGAAGTGTAAATGCTATGGTTCTTCCTGGGGAAAAAAGGAATTTATTCTGTGCTTATGACTACACAGAATCATAGAAATGTAGGCCTGGAATGACTTTGCGAAGTTCAGTCCCCTGCTCTGAGACAGGACCAAGTTTACCTAGACCCTCCCTGACAGGTGATTTTCCAACCTGTTCTTAATCTCCAGTGATGGAGATTCTAGCACTTCCCTTAGAAGCCTATTCCAGAATTTAACTGCCCTCGTAGTTAGAAAGTTTTTCCTAATGTGAAACCTAAATCTCCCTGGCTGCAGGTAAGCCCATTACTTTATGTCCTACCTTCAGTGGACATGGAGAACAGTTGATCAACATCCTCTGTATAACCTGCTGAAACTGTTGTCAGGTCCTCCACTCTACTCCCCACTCGCTCTTTATTAATCTTTTCCCAAGACTGAGCATATCTGTTTTTTAACCTGTCTTCAAAGGACAGGTTTTCTGAACTTTTTGTCATTTTTATTTTTCCTTTCTGAGCTTTCTCCTGTTTGTCCACATCTTTGCTAAAGTATGGAGCTCAGGATAGACCCCCCATGCTCCAGCTGAGGCCCCCTCATTGCTAAGCAAACTGGGACAGTTACCTCCCAGGTCTGGCTTGGAACACTCCTGTTAATTCACCAGAGCATTAGCCTTTTTCACAGCTGTATCCCAGTGGTGACTCATTCGATTTGTGATCCATTATAATCCCCAGATCCTTTTCAGCAGTACTACCAGCTACTCAGTAATTCCTCATTTTGTACCTGGGCTGCTGCAGATTTTATAAGCCTAGTGATCACTTCATTATCCAAGTCATTCATGAAATAATTGAATAGTACTGGTTTCGGGACTTACCCCTACAGGATTCCAGAAGATGCACCCTCCCATTTTGACAGCAAACCTTTGATGACTACTCTCTGTGTATGATCTTTCAAATAGTTGTGCACCCACCTTAAACTAATTTGACCAAGAACACATTTCTCTAGTTTGCTTATGAAATTAATTTAACACGACTAAAGAACCTGAAACCCTCCTTTACAGACATTGCACTACTCTAGTTAACACAATTACATAACATTCCTTATATCTTACCACATCTGTTGCCAAAGAACTATTATAGAATACTTATAAACAGGTCACCTGAGACAAGATAGGAGTAACTGGTAACTTGCCAGATCAAAGAGTCTGTTAAAAAAATCAATGAAGATACTTCCTGTATAGTGATTACTGCTATCCAGGGCTGTAAATTATTATTGAGAAAAGCAGTGAAACAAACAGTCTGAAAACCTGTTTACGGAGCTCATAATTTATGTTTAGACAGAAAGCACACTCAGAATTCATCCATCTTTCAAGCAATTTAGGGCAAATAAGAGTAGAAAGGGGTCTGAAATTATTTAAATCAGAGCTGCACAGTTTTTCATACTAAGACTAGTGAAATACTGGTTTTGTTCTGTTCATTTATGTTAGAACTTTATCAGGCACTAAGGCTTTGAAAGGATGAGATTTCATGTCTGTCTTTCAGTTTGTGTCTCTGAAATGTGATTTGTTGATTTGCTTGTAAGGGCCACTCAAGCTAAAATGAGCATTTGGCAATAGCAGAGTAAGCTACCATTGTCATTTAGCTTTATTATTTTCTGGCAACACATCAGGCTAATTGAAATGACCTGTCTGAGTATGTAAACCATTCATCTCTGTTCACTGGTTGGCATTCCAGGGATATTTATGCTACAGACTCTCTAAAGGTGCGAGAATGGGCAGGATGAACAGCAACATTACTCTGGGACCAATTTATAAAATGGAGATGTCTTTGATCAGCTGAAAAAGTGAAAGTCATACTGAATTACTAGTACAGTCGAAAGATAAAAGCTTTTCGGTTTAGAATCAAACGTGTCTGGCAAATATGTAAGAGGCAATGCATATATTTTGTATAAAATATATAAAAAAGGTTTTTAAACATTATGGGCTAAATTCTACGCTGTTTTAAATCCATGTAGCTTCACTGAAGTTAGCAGTTACGCTGATTTATGCCACCTGAGGATATGACCCTATAATTACTGTTGTATTGCCTGAAAATGTTGCATCATTCAGTATATTTGCATTTTATCTGGTTTGCAGATTTTTGGTTCAATCCTGCAAGATGCTGAGTACCCCTCAACTCTCAGAGGAAGAGATTTTTTTCTAGGAAACTTTTGGAAAGGCCCTGAAACGTGAGTGGATCTGGGCTTCTTAGGGTACAAATAAGAAATATTTTTATTATATTTGAATACATTCTATGACGATAGTAGTTGTGTAACACTTTCCAAAAATATAACATGTTGCTTTCCAAACAATTATTGTACCTCATATTATGCTCTGATGAGATTACTACAGGTTGCTCCTCTCAAAACCAGTGCTACCGCAGATGTTGCAGGACCAGAGAGCCCAGGGAGTCTAGTGGCAGGAGGCCTGGCAGCAAGGGTCTGGGTCTGGAGCCTGCTGGCAGCCCGGCTGGGCATGAGTCAAAGGCAGCAGGGCTGGCAGCCTGGCTTGGGCCAGTGGTGGGGAGGGGAAGGGAGGCTGGGGCAGTAGCGCAGAGCCGGGAGCACTGAGGGGCAGCAAGCTGGGGAGCCAGTGGCAGAGGATCTCCCCTGGTCGAGCAAATTCTCTCATTCAGGACCTGTCAAGTCCAGAGGGTGCCAGACCAGGGAGGTCCAACCTGTATCCCATTTTAGAATCAAAATCCATCTGCCACTACAGACTTTCCTGTCCATTGTTTGGTACAAGCTATGAAATTGTTAGCTTTGTGTTTAGTCTTAGTACACAGTTCTTTAATTTCTCTCTCTCTCTCTCTCTTTTTTTTTATATATATATATATATATATATATAAAAAATGTCCTGCAGGACAACAGAGTGACATCATCACGTCACTCTACGTCCACAGAAACCAAGCCCCTCACACTCCCAGCCTGGCCCTCCCCAGGGCCCGTGTGGAGAGCTGCATCAGCCTGCAGCCCTGGCCCAACCCTCCTCTCCCTAGCGACCGGGGGGAGAGCCAGGGCTGACATGGCCTTGGCCCAGCCTCCCCAGTGGCTGAGGGGAGAGTTGGGGCTGGTGTGGTCTTAGCCCCAGGCCCTTCCCGATGGCCAGGGGAGGAAGAGTCAGGGCTGGGGGGAAGAGCCGTAGCCAGCCGGGTGGGGATAAGGGCAGGGGCAGCCTCAGCTGTGGGCCCTTCCCAGTGGCGGGAGCTGGGCCTAGGGCGGCCTTGGTTCCAGGCCCTCCCCGGTGGCTGGGGGCAGGGAGAGCTGGAGCAATCACCCTGCGGCCTCAGGCCAGCTCTCCCTGGCGGGTGTGGGGGGAGAGCCTGGGCAGCCACAGCCTGACCCGCTGAGACCCCACACCCCCAGCCTGCTCCTTCCCACTCCCTGCTGGCCAGATACCTACTCCCAGCCCACTCCTGCCCCCTCCCCACTGACCAGAGACCTACTCCCAGCCTGTTCCTACCCCCTTTGGCCATTCACTGTGCCCCCAGACCGCTCCTGCCACTTCCCCCCAGCCAGACACCTACCCTCAGAAAGAAGGGGGGGGGGGAGTTGGCCAGCATAGCAAGCAGGGGATGCAGCCCCCTAGTAATCCTTTAAAATAGCTTTCCAGTCCTAATAAATCTGGCTTACTGTGAAGAACTTGTTGCAGGAAGCACTGTACCATTGTAACTTTCATTGCAAAAAAACCTACAGAATATAGCATTACTGAATGTTGACTCCACTCAATAGCATGTGTTCTAACAGCAGCTTTGCTGTGACAAATACTGTTCAAAATGTGCCTGTGACAGTGCGTTGCCCTGCACTGGCCCTTTAAGGGGCCGTGGGTGGAGTCAGAGGCAAGCCCAGCTGAGGCAGCTAATGAGGGCCCAGGTGGAGGCTATAAAGAGCAACTCCTGGAAGGAGGAAGAGACTGGCCTGCCTGCTGCTCTGGAGGGAGGGCAGTAGAGACCTGACTGCCAGGGAAGCAAGAAGCTCCCTGGAAGAGGGCAGGGCTGGGGAAGCTTTTGGGCCTAGCAAACCCAGGCTACCAGGCTTGAGGCCCTAGGGGCTGCGAGAGGCAACCATGAAAGGCAGGGCTGCGAGAGGCAGCCGTGGTAGGCTGGGGAAGCTTGGGCCAGGGAAGCCCCAGGCCTTAAGGCTTGAAGGCAGGGTTGCAGGAGGCAACCTGGTAGGCAGAGGTAGCAGGTCCACACCCTTTGCCAGGGAGGAGTGGCCTGTGGGGACAGCTGTCTGCCCGGAGACAGGGGCTAGAGAGGGACTGGCGGTGGGCCGCTGAGGCCTGCAGGGTGCAAGGGAACTGGGTGTTCCCTGGTAGAAGAACTGGGGGTCCTAAGGAGTAGGGAGGACCCTGGAATATAGTGAAGGAAGAACAATGGCGCACCCACACACCCCCGAAGGGGCGCCAACAAAGACCGGAGTGGGCGCTGCTGGAGTGCAGTGCCCTGAAGACAACGCCATACCGATGGAGGACTTGGGGGAGATGCCAGTGGAAGGTGGCGTGTCGGAACAGCCAGCTAATTTCCCCCAAAGTCACCTTGCTGAAGGCGCCATGCTGGTGAGTCAACCCCATTACAGTGCCATAGAAATAAAAAGCCCAACACGATCTGTGTGAGGTATCTAAGAATTGAACTGGAAATTCATAGCCTGACATGCATTAAAAGAGTGCAGACTGCTAATATGAACAGTAATCATAGCTATTTGCTTTGAGAACAGGAATAATAATCTGCTGTTTTCAGCAGTACAGCTCATTGAGTTTCCTCACATGTGCACTCTCTGAAGAAGAAGCAGAGCTAGCACTATGCATTTAGTAAAGCAACAGATTTTCATATTTGAATTGGTAGCACATTGTTTAAATGTATTTTAACCTAATAAAATGATATAAATGGCACAATGAAGCTATACACAATTCAAAACTCAAGAATGGCTCTCCGCTAAGCTGTGCTTTGCTAAAAAATTAATGAAAAATAAAAGGTAACAAGGTCACAGTCATTGTGATTTAGGTGGAGGAGAAACTGTAGGGAGTCTCTGGAGTTGTAGTATAGAAGATTTGCTTAGTTATTGGGGGAGAATGTGGGAGAAAATGACAAACATACATTAATAAATAATATTACAAAGCCACTCCAGTAGTAGCGCAAAAAAAAGCAACAGTCCTAACATGGTTAATGACTAATTCAAGTTTATTTGAATTTATTTTGATTTTTATTTATTTATTGGGGAAAATAAAGTTATGCTTCATGGGTGGAAGGACACAACAGGAAAGGAAAGCAAGTGTTTATTACTTGACAATGTAGAAAAAGTCTGTGCCTATACATGTATATTCATACAGTCAGAATAAAAAAAAGTATGAATGTTTAACAAACTTAAATAAGGCTTTGTCTACACTGACAAGCTTTAGCGGCACAGCTGTGTCACTGCAAAAGCACTCAGGTAACTGCATTATGCTGATGGGGAAGAGCTCTCCCATCGACATCATAAAACCAGCAATGATGAGTGATGGGCTGGCACTGACATAGCAGTGTATACACAAGCACTTACGCTGGCAAAGATTCATGCTGTTCTGAGGTAAAAGCCAGCTCCCCCCAGCACTGGCTCCGTGGTGCCGCCTGCCCCCCATGCTGCTGCCTATCTGGGGCAGGGAGGACAAGGGAGGCTGCTGTGAAGCAGCCTCTGTCTGTGGCGGGCCTGGGCCCACCGCAGACAGATGCTGTTCTGCGGCAGCAGCTCCTATCTGTGGGGAGCTCAGGTCCCACCCCCCGGGACAGGGGCTGCTGCTGCCCCTGTATCAGAGGCAGCAGTGCGGGGCAGCAGGCGGGAGCCAGTCTGTGAGGAAGCTGGTTTTTAAACTCTGCTGATACAGAGGCAGCAGTGCAGGGCGGCAGGCAGCTGGCTCCCTGCCACTGGGGACTATTGAATGGTCATGTAATTGCTAAAATTTGGTTCAGTTACGCTATCTATCTATCTAACATCCCTATTGTCTACACAGGGAGACACCAGAAAAATAATCTGATTTAACAAAAAGTTGTAAATTTCAAGTAGTTTAGGTAAATTGTATTGAATCTCTGTATGGACACTGCCATTCAGAATTAAGGAGTTTAAATGATTTAAACTGAACCAAATTAATGCCTCTTTAATTCTTTAAATTAATGACAGTGTCCATACAGGGTTTTAATGCAGTTTACATAAACCACTTAAAATTCACATCTTTATTTACATTGATTTAATTTTTTTGAGTGTCCCCGTGTAGACAAAAGAGTAAAAAAATTTGTGTGGGCACTTCCAATTAAATCAGGCTTATTTCAGGTTAGTTTAAATCAGTTAGAAATCTATTTGAACTAAATCAAAATAAGCCAATCAAAACCACAAAAAGAATGTCTACTAAGGGATTTAATTAAACCAGCTTAAAAATTGACATAAATTAAACTGGTGCAACTTTAGCCTTATATACAAGGATCTACACTGCACGATCATCAGGAAAGGAGCTGTGTGTGTTTTATTTGTCTCTATAAAGCAAGGTCTATGAAAAGAAGTGGATGCCTAAAGGCCAGATTTTGCAGTAGAAGTAGCCCTTTTGTGGATCTTGATCAAAGTACACAGCACACTATACACTGCATAAACAACAACAGAATTTCTAAGTACTATGCTGAGAGAGCCAGGTTGGTGGCAGATTCTTTGTTTGTCTGCGTCTGTTTCCTGCAAGTAAAGAAACTGATTAGTAGTGATGGAATGCTGTTATAGTGTTTTTTTGCAAAGCTGAAATCCCTTTGAAATGCCTGTGACCACCATACTTCCTGGTGATTTTTAGGAATTTCCCACATTTTTTATTTACTACAGTAAAATATTATAAGGAAATTCCTCATTCTATTTATACAATAATGTAAATATACTGGATCAATATTATTTTACTGAAATGTATCATTTTGGCCACAATGATTTCAAAGAACATCTCTGGAAAACAGAGACTCTGGCAGCTTCTTTTAGAACAAGAAAATGCTCTGTATTTCACAGTGCTATATGTTGAACTTTTTTGGATGGAGAAGGCTCTTTCAATTTTGCATAATTGCTTTAAAACTGAATGAAACAAAATAATCTCTAAAGACTCAAATCCTTTACTCTTCTAAAGGTTTTGAAGGTAATGTTTTACATCTGTTTTCAATAGCAGATAGGCCAACATCACATCCAAAATATATAACTATCTTTATTCTTTTTCATACACTGAATGTATTTATTTTACCACATACTGCATGAAAGTATATGCCTGTACCAATTTCATCTTTTTTGAGAGCGAGACAGTGGGAACACCCCCAGCCCAGATATTACTGAGGATAGAGAGAACAGAACTTTGTGCTTCAGAACAGCATTTGGGCTATGATAAGATATTTTTTAAAGAAGTGACACAAGTATGTCTAGAGAAGAAAGATGAAAGTGTACTCTTCTGCTTTGGAGATGAAAGGCAGACATATTTAAAAGACATTTTCTGGAGAGGAAAAGACATATTAGAAAATCTAACTATTTTTTTAAAAAATCACGCCAAGATATTGTTGTGCTTAGATGTAGAGATCAAAACCAGATCTGCTATTTAGAAAATAACAGGAGCTCCAAACATGCAGGAGAAATGGAAACTTCCTTCTTATGGGAATCCGTAGTATGTTTACATTTGCTTCTGGAGAATATTAGACAATTGCAAAGTTTGATCTCTAGGCACTACTGTCCTACCAACAAACACTAATAGTTTCCCCAAAGTGTGTATATGTGTGTTCTGAGCTTTCGTCTGAACTCACTTCAGTTGTACATCTCAGCTTAATTTCTGTCCTCAATAGGTGATTTTCCATCATGAGAGGTACTCCATTCATTGTTTTCATGGACACGTTGTTAAGCAACCCTAAATAAACAGTGCCTCATCCGCTGGAGAGAAACAGATACCTAAATCTCCTCTTCTCTTCCTGGAAAGAGGAGGAGTTGGCAGCAATAACTGTCAAAAGTCAGTGTAATACTTGGCCATTTTTGTACCATCTTCTACCATTTGACAAAGGTCCATCAACCAGGGATATAATCTTATAATGAGAACGGTCTACGTTAATTTGCTGACAGAGTGATAAAGGGAGAAGAAGTAAGGGCTCTGTAACACAATGCACGGAAAGTATCCATAAAGGAGTCATGCTTAGATAATATCTCCTCCTAAATCTGTTTCCAGAACGGTCTCTTCTTGAGCGTATTGTTTTATCTTCATATCACATTTCCCATGTTGTGGAGATGAATGACAGAGATGCACACTGGTGAGTCCAAGCATAAGGCATTGATAATGATCATTTATTAGCTAGACATTTGCTTGCGCTGAACTGCAAGTAATCATGATTTGATGCTATGGCACTATATTGTGATTTTTAGTATCAGAAAGCTGCATCCTTACTGTGCGATACTGTGATTCTACATCAACACTTACTGTTGCAATGCAAACAGCTCGTAATAAAGAATCAGGGAAAGACTGCCAGAGAAGGTAATATGTACTGGGAATACAAATAATAATACTGATAAATGGTCAAAGCAAGGCACTCTCGCAACTCAATGGCATTTTTCTGCCTGTTTGTATTGAGTACTTTTGAATGCCATATTTGATCAATTCCGGAATTTCAGGGAATATTTTTAGGCATCAATGGGCAGGTCCTACTGATTTTTATGAAAATCAGAAAATGAAGGGGGAAATGTAGGGGCACATGGGCTCTCCCATGCATCTGGTTAGGGAAGGTAGAGTTGCAGGGAGTCTCTGAAACAGGGCAGGATGGGAGGGTGGAGTCAGCTGACCTTGGGCTCTGTGCAGTGCTGCCCCTTTGAAATGGCTCCCTGGTGTTTCAAAAGGGCAGCACCACAGGAGCCCAGGATCAGCTGGACTCCCCAGCTGATCCTCGGCTCTGCTCGCGCTGCTCCTTTGAAATGCAACAGTGGTGTTTCAAAGGGGCAGTGCTGCACAGAGCCCGGGGTCAGCTGGGGACTCCAGCTGATCCCAAGCTCCCACGGCACTGCCCCTTCTAAATGCCCTGGCAGCATTTTAAAGGGGCAGCGCCCTGGAATTGCCTGCAATTAACATGTGTTTGAAAAAAAATAACCTGTTAGTTGTGCTCTGCATTAATCACAGGTGTTAACGAGCATTAATTGACAGCCCTAAACATTGCAATTGATAGGTTACATGAGGAATTTTGTTCAAAGCCTCTTTGAGTTGGTCCTCCCATGCTTTATGAAAATTGGCATATAAATGGGCACATCACAGATACTATTTGCTGTTCTCAAAACCTTGTGTCTACGCTAGAGTTTTGAACTTAACTAAACTATTGCAATTAGCTTAAGACAGCTTACACATTTGGGCATGCTAGTCTAGACACTCCCCAAATGTTTGTAGAGCATCCAGCCTTGTATATAAAAATGTGTTTGCTAGTGCAAATTAACCGGCAGCCAATTTACTTAAGTAAAAAACCTCTGAGACAAACACATTGTTAGTTCCATTTTGCTAAGTGATATGGAAGGGGTTAGTCAGAGCATGGCCTGATCTATTCCAACCCTGTCTATTTAGGATCATCTAACACTGGTGGTGGTGGTATGGCTTAGAAAATGTTAGCAGTGGAATTCTAGCTGCTCTGGATTCAAGTGCACAAAAAGATAGAAAGAGGCTCTCTTCAACTCTCCTTCCACACAAGCATTCAGATAGGGGTGGGCAAATCACGTCAGGCCCTCAGGCTGGTTATTGTCCGCCCAATTTAGGGCTTCATACAAAAGCCGCTTAAGTCAATGAAAAGGCTCCTACTGATTTCTATGGATATTGGATTGAGCCCTCACACAAGAATAATCAGAATCTGTCCCCAAGTTTGTAATTCAGTCCCCTATTACTTTTTTTTTTTCTCAGTTTGTTAAAAGCATAGCAGAAATAAAACAGTGGATACCCACTAATTTTTTTTTTTTTTTTAAACCCTCCCATGGCTCCTTTCATATTATCACACTGGTTTCATCTTTTTATGGCAATTAAGATGTATTTAATGCAAAGTTTCTAATTAAGGTTGGATTAGCACTAGGCAATAGGATCAGGATCAGTGCTATTCCAATGTAGTCCGCACTGCTCAACCCATCCATTTAAAAGAGTAAATGACCAGAGTATGATGGCTGTGTGAGAGAGCCTGCCTAGGGCAATGCCACAACACAAATTGATCAAGCCCCCAAAATCAGGAATTGCTGTCTTGTCTTTGTGGAACCACTAGAGAGAGATTCTGGCTCCGAATCTTATACACTAAGCAACATACATTTTTATTTTTTTTTGGAGATAAAACTTTAGGCTCTATGACTTTCAAGAAATGGGTTAAACCATACTAAAAGCCATGAATCAAGCCATATATTTTTTGATAGTGGTTGATAATGAGAATGAACATGTGGATGTTTTGATGTTAGCGGACCATATTCATCGCTGGTGTAGTGCAAATGATATAATTGTATGTTAACTACACTGTTCACTTACACAAGATGAATTTGGCCCCAAATTCTACTTAAACTTATATTTGTATTGTTTTTGTTTTGTTTGTTGCTCTCTTTATGGATTTCTCTTATTCCATCATGTGAACTGGTGGTAACTTATTGAGTCTGTGAGGTAAACTCTAGTGAAGGCAAAACATTTTATAGTTTTATCAGGTTAGTGGGCCAACTCTTATCTTGTATTCCTTGATAGGCTTTATCTCAATCTGTTAACAGAAGTGAAAGCTACAAACTGCCTTGTCTTCATTAAGAACTTATCTTGTATAGCTAAGACATTGTAAGAATGCCTTTTTTCTACTAAAGAAATGGCTACAATGTGTAAAATTAACTTATAGGTTATTAAAAAGCAGACTAATAATGAGTATAAGTTAGAAGCTAGGAATTCTAGAGGATTAAAAGAAGTAAAGGAACACAAGGAAACGTATGACCTGCAGACTTAAGGGCAACAAGAACTTTTTTTTTTTTTAAAGTAAAGTGGGAACAAAAAGAATCCTAACATTGCTATTGAAGGATAAATAATAATTCAGAAAAGGCAGATGTGTTCAAAAATTATTTCTGGTCTGTATTTGGGGGGGAGGGGGAGAGAAATGATGCAGTCATATCGTATGATGATGAAAATACTCTTTCCATCCAACTAGTATCTCAGGAACAACTACTGAAGTTAGACATTTTTAAATCAGCAAGTCTAGATACATTTCATCTGGGAGTTTTAGAAGAGCTGGCTGAGAACTTTATATGTCTAATAAGCTTAATTTTCAATAAGTCTCAGAATATTGGGGAAATTTCAGTAGACTGGAAGAAAGCTAATGTGACAATGTTTAAAAGGATAAATGGTGTGACCTGGCTAATTATAGACTTGTCAGTCTGACCTTGATAAGACAAGGTAATAGTGGTGGAAGTGGGACTCTATTTATATAAATAGAAGGGTAATATAATGTCAGTCAATATGGTTTATGGAAAATAGATCCTGTCAAACTAACTTTTTTTTTTTGAGGGGGGAAGGATGAGATTACAAGTTTTGTTTTTAAAAAACAAACAAACAAAAAAAAAGGTAATAGCATTGATGTAATATACTTAGACTTCTGTAAGGCATTTGATTTGACATTTTGATTAAACAACTAGAACAATATAAAATTGACTTGGCGGGTATTAAGGATTTAGGTGAAGATTTTTCTAAGGTACCCAATTACAAGAACCTGCAGCACTAGTAGGGATTGAAGATGCTTCTGCCTCCCCACTGGAAGTTTAAGGCGAGGCTCTATAGCAGGGGTGGGGAACCCAAGGCCTTGGCGCCAGATGTGGCCCTCGGCTTACTTGGATCCGGTCCCCAAGGCTCAGGGCTCCCCTTCCCCCAGAACTGGGGAGCCTGCGCTGCTGCTCCAGCCCCTTACCATCTCCAGAGCACACAATCTACTAGCCTGTCCCTGCCCCCCAGGCTCTGGTGTGCAAGCGGATGTGGACAGTGTCTTTCTGTTTCTTAGTCAGGGGCCACGTCAGTGAGGGTTGGTTTGTTTGGTTTTTTGCTTCTCACTTGTGTGCAGCCCTCAACTGATTTTTCTCTGGGTCAGCAGCCTCTGACCCAAAAAAGATTCCCCAACCCCGCTCTATATGAAGTACAGAAAGCCCGAGTGGCAGACCTCCTAGCAATGTGAATGGTTCACCAGTAAGCAGCATCTTTGCTGGTTCTGTGGTTAGCTCCAGGTCTGCCACAGGCAGGGGCTGCTCCAGCTCAGCCGAGTTGGAGCACCCCCCCTTCCCCACACACACACACCCCTGTTTAAGCAGTTAACTGGCTAAACATAAGGCTTAACGGGTTAACTGATTAAATGGGATTTTACATCCCTACTCACAGCCCACAAATTAGCTAAGTATTTTAACCAGGAGAGGTGCCTGAGTGACAATGCGGACTGCTTGCCTGTTTCTTCTCCAGACCCTAGACTCTTTGACCCCTGTTTGCCCTTGACTTTGCTGTTTCGCTTCCTACCTGTAACCTGGCAGCTGACCCTGACTTCCTGACCTGTCTCTATCCTGAACTCTCTTATTTGCCCTGTGCTTGTAGGTTGGTGTCTGACCTTGATTTTTCTGGTATTCTGACCTAGTTCAAGCCTGGCTCTACTCCCTACTTGCAACTTGGTACCTGATCCTGACTTACTGGCATTCTGACCTGGCTTTCTCTCAACTTCACTACTACTTTCCTGACTGCAAAATTAGCAGCTGACCAGTACACACAGGCAGCCCATGGTCCAGCCTGGACATCAGCTTTCACTGAATTCCAGAGAGATTTAGCCACCTAGTTTCCTTTGTCTCCTTTGAAAATCCCAGCCTCACATGTGACTTTATGCACATGTTTTGGGGTCACACTGCATCTCTTCCATGGCCTTTGAGATGCCTACTTCCCACTGATATTCTGCCCTTTTATAGTTCTGATGCACCACTGCATAGGGACATGTCAAAGGGTTGCATTTTCACTCTGCTGACATGCTTACTACACATGGATGTGGATAAACACTGTTCTTTTCCCAAGTTTCGTACAAACCCCTTTCTACCATTCAAATTACCAAGGCAAAAATTCAAACAACTTCCATAGTGCAACTGACCTTGCTAATTACCCCAGTGTTTAAGTGCTGGAATCAGGTGAAAAAGGAGGCACAGCTATAAATATTCACTAGAATCACCAATCTTAGGCAGTGGTTTGCCCAAGAGTACACAGATCACTACCAGAGGAAGGAATGGACTTGTGCTCTAATCAGTAGTTCTTATTGCCTCTTCAATGGCAAATATAAGTAAAACAGTTTCTCCTTCGAGTGGTCCCCGTGAGTGCTCCACTCTGGGTGCTGGTGCGTCCTCGTGCCGGCGACCGGAGACTTTTCTAGCCGTTTCTGCTGCGCCGCGCAGGTGCCGTGGCGCCCTCTAGTGTCGTTGGAATTGAAGGGTGCCTGCGCACGCGGCTCCTCAGTTCCTTCTCTACCATCCTCGGCAGCAGACGGAGCCCTCTGTTCTCCTTACTTCTCTCTAAAAAATAGTTAAATACCTCGTTTTATTCCCTAGTTACCTCATCATCCAAGTTCTTTAGCCCTATTTGCCTCCCCTATCTAGTTATTTAAAAAAAAAAAAAAAAATTTCTCATTGCGGCTCGCCGGGCTTCAAACGCTGCGAGTCATGTCGAGATGCCATGCCTGCTTCCGACGGGCACTCCACCTGTATTAAGTGCCTTGGGGAGGCGCACCAGACTCAAAAGTGCCTGCATTGCTCCAAATTAACAGCGAGGGCGCGCCGAGACCGAGCCAATAGACTAAGGACTTTCTTATACGAGAAGTCCCTCCTCAGAGGACTCTCCTACGCTGTCTAGATCACCTCAACTAACTAAGGGTATGGAGAAAAATCAACCCCCTACTGACTCTTCTTCCACGATGTCAAAAACCGGTCTCTCTCCAACTCCATCCCTATCCTCGGCACCCTCAGCATTACGAGTTAGCACCGAGGATAGGCCGGGAACCTCCGGCGCGTCGCAGCCTAAGACGCACGCACTGCACAAAAGAGCTCATTCAGAACCAAGGCAAAAATCAGCAGCACCGACCGCTACGGCGCCTAAGCCGTCCTCGGCACCGACTGTGCTAGCGAAAGAGCACACGGCACCGAAGCATGCCAAAACGGCACCATGCTCGGCACCGAAAAAGGCCCGTGCTGATAAACCACCTTCGAGCGCTCTGGTGCTGGAACAAACCTCGGCACCGTCAACCCCCCCGCTAGCGGCGCCGTTACCACCAAAACCGCATTGCCCTGCACCGTCTCAGAGGCGTGAGCAGTACCAATCCCCGGTGTGGAGTCACACCTCCTCGGCACCGCCGTCCCCGGGTTCCTCTATCCACTCGGTGAGATCTCGGCCACTTCTCGTTCAGTCAGTGACATCGGCACCGAACCAAGGAGCAGGTTCTCATCGCAACACTCTAGCCCGGCACATAGACCTCCATCCTGGCAGCCGGCTACAGTTCAATATGCATACCCTCCCCCTCCGCACCCATGGTATGCACAGCAGTATGCTTACCCACCCCCACCATATGCCATTCAATGGCAACCCTGGGAGTCACGTCCAAAGAAGAGTCACCATCGACCCTCTTCTACTATTTCCAGGCCACCTCCTCCCCTCGCCTCCTGCCACCGTATCTGCCACTGAGCTGAATTCTCCAGCCCCCTCAGAGGCACATGACTCCTTCTCTGAGGGCGAGACCAGATCTCCTTTACACAATTCCTCCTCCTCCCCAGACGAAGCGGTCACCACCGAAGCCCCACCGTCGGGAGATGACACGAAAAAATTTCAGGAATTGTTTAAAAGAGTTGCTATAGCTCAGGAAAGAGATCTCCAAGAGGTGCAAGTTAAACAATATCGCCCTTCTTCGTACGCTTCAGCCGCCAACCGCCCCTAGAATTGCTATCCCCATGGATGAGGCTATTATGGACCCGGCTGACAATATCTGGCAGACCCCAGCATCCGTCACTCCAACTAATAAGAGAGCAGACCGTAAATACTTTATCGCTCCAAAAAATATGGACTTCCTTTTTACCCATCCACCTCCGAACTCCCTAGTAGTGGATTCGGTACGGCACAAGGGTAAACAACCTAATCTAAGAACAACCCCACAAGACAGGGATCACAAAAAAGTGGACATTATGGGCCGAAAGGTTTACTCTTCATCCACATTACTCCTCAGGGCTGCGAACTATACTGCCATGCTTGCGGACTATGACCACGCTAATTATTCCAAGCTCCAGGATCTCCTCCAGCACCTCCCCGAGCGTAAACGGTCAACCCTGCTCAATATTATGCAGGAGGGCCACACCATCTCCCGCACAGCTTTGCAGTCCGCTATGGACGTGGCAGACACAGCAGCTCGAATTACGGCCTCAGCGATAGTGCTCTGCCGAATTTCGTGGCTACAAGCATCTGGGGTACCTAGGGATCTTCAACAAAAGGTTGAGGACTTACCCTTCGATCGAACCAACCTTTTTGCAGCTAAGACCGATGAGGTGTCGCATTCTATGAAGGACTCTCGTACTACTCTCAGGACCCTCGGAATGTACACTCCTCCATTCAAGAGAACTAGGTACCAGCCTTACCAACGCCCGAGAGAGCCGTTCCGTCAACAACCCAAGTACGATTTCCGCAAACAGAGATCTCAACGTCGTAGACTACAGTGACAACAACAACACGTCGCACCCCATGCACCATCGAGCAAGCAGCAGGTTGACGTCGAGAGCCAGGAAGCCAATCCACTGACATTCCCAACTGGTACCCTTCAGTTCCACCACCCCCTCCGGGCCTTTTTCAACCAATGGTCCTCATCACTTCGGACAAATGGGTCTTGGATCTGATTCAATCTGGTTGCATCATCCCCTTTACCTCTCTTCCCCACCCACCCTCCTACCCTGTCCCTTCTCAGGGACCCCTCTCACGAAACCATCCTCCTACAAGAGGTTTCACATCTTCAACTGGGCGCAGTAGAACACGTACCAACACAATTTCGAGGCCGGGGTTTCTACTCAACCTACTTCCTAACCCAGAAGAAGACAGGAGGGTGGCGACCCATCTTAGACGTCAGGCGCCTCAACAAATACATCGCATACCACCATTTCAAGATGGTCACCCTATCAACTATCATTCCCGCGCTCGATCAACACGATTGGCTTTCGGCTCTCGACCTTCAAGACACCTATTTCCACATTACAATTCATCCTGCTCACAGACGCTTCTTACGGTTTACGGTCGGCACCCAACACTACCAATACAGGGTGCTCCCGTTTGGCCTGTCCATGGCCCCCAGAGTGTTCTCCAAAACCCTGGTGGTCATAATGGCCTCTCTTCGACGCCAAGGCATCATAATATTCCCGTATTTGGACGATTGCCTCATAAAAGGTGCGTCCTTCAAGACGAAGGCCATGACAGATACCACAATAGCCCTTCTACTCAGCCTCGGGTTTCACATAAATTACGCAAAATCCACTCTATGCCCAACGCAGAGGCTGGAATTCATAGGCGCCCTCATCGACACAGTCGCAGCAAGGGCTACTCTTCCCGAGCACAGGTTCGCAACGATATGCGACCTTATCCGAGCAGCACAAGCGGGGCCGACTGTCACGGTACACCACTACCTCAAAATCCTCGGACACATGGCTTCCACGACCTATGTCGTCAGCTTGGCCAGACTCCACATGAGACCTCTCCAGTCCTGGCTCGCGACGGTTTACAGGCCCTCCAGAGACCAACTTTCCAAGTCCGTCGCCATTCCACCACGCATCATCAACTCCCTACTCTGGTGGACAATTCCTCAAAACATGCTACACGGCATTCCTTTCCAACGCCCACCTTCCACTCTCAGACTTATAACAGATGCCTCACTCATGGGATGGGGAGCCCACTTGGGACACATCACAGCCCAAGGCAAATGGTCATTTATGGAGCAAACGTTCCATATCAACCTCCTCGAGTTACGGGTGGTCAGATATGCATGCCAATTTTTCGCTCAGTACATAGCTCAGAAGTCCATCACAATCATGACGGACAATACCACCTGCATGTACTACATCAACCTTCAGGGAGGTGCTCGATCCCTTTCCCTGTGTTCGGAAGCTATCAAGCTCTGGAACTGGTGCCTATCACACAAGGTCACCCCTTCGGCTGTTTACCTTCCCGGGATACTCAACGTCACAGACGCTCTAAGCCGTACGTTTGTGGACCAGCACGAATGGGAAATCGACAGACGCGCCCTCACTCCGCTCTTCCTTCACTGGGGCCAACCGGAAGTAGACCTCTTCGCCACAAAGAACAACCGAAAATGCCACCTCTACTGCTCCAGAGGAGCCCTGGGGAAAAGTTCCCTCAGACGCCTTTTCCATCACATGGGATGCCTCCCTCCTGTATGCCTTTTTCCCCCCTTCCCGCTCCTACACAAAGTCCTCAACAAGATCAGAACGGACCTGGCGCTAGTCATTCTAGTGGCATCTGCGTGGCCCAGACAAACGTGGTATCTTTACCTCCTCAAGATGGCGGTGACGGACCCGTATCCCTTTCCTTTCCACCACGACCTCCTCTCGCAGAACCACGGTCAGACCCTTCATCCAAACGTTCTCAAGCTCCATCTCCATGCCTGGCTCCTTCATGGCTCCAGGATGCCGAGACTGCCTGCTCGGAACAAGTGAAGGACATTCTAATTAATAGTAGAAGATGTTCCACCAGGAAAAGTTACCTGTACAAGTGGACTCGTTTCTCCCACTGGTATGCTCAAACCCACACAAGCCCACCACACCTCGCTCCTGTACATACCTTACTGGACTACTTACTATCCCTAAAACAGTCCGGCCTAGCGCTTAGCAGTATCAAGATCCATGCCGCCGCCATAGTGGCCTTTCACCATGCTAGGCATGGCGCTTCTTTTCTCGCTGACCCACTCACCAAACGCTTCTTTAAGGGTCTGCAGAATACCTTTCCTCCTGTCTGTCCACCAGTCCCCATTTGGGACTTGAACCATGTTCTAAAGAGCCTGACGAAACCGCCATTCGAACCAATAGCTACTTGCTCCTGGTCTCATTTGTCTATGAAAGTAGCCTTCCTCGTCGCCATTACCTCTAGCAGGAGCGTGAGTGAGCTTGCGGTCTTGATGGCCGACCCTCCATACACTGTATTTACAAAGGACAGGGTGATACTCCGACCCCACCCTAAATTCCTCCCTAAAGTACCCTTCCCCTTCCACGTGAATGAACCCATACGCTTACCTGCCTTCTTTCCGAAGCCGCACGCGGACCCAATCCAGACTGCATGGCACACTCTTGATGTCCGACGAGCTCTGGCGTTCTACGTAGATCGCACGAAGCCGTGGCGAGCCTCACCTAGACTTTTTATCTCTTACGCTGAAAGATCTAAGGGGCAAGCAGTCTCATCTCAAAGAATTTCTAAATGGATTACATCCTGCATTCGAACTTGTTACACCCTATATGGCAAGGACTTACCTGGAACTATCACAGCTCATTCCACCAGGGCGGTAGCTTCCACGACCGCCTTCCTTCATAACGTTCCACTGCAAGACATTTGCAACGCTGCTACCTGGTCATCCGACCACTCGTTTGCGCAACATTATGCTCTTTCCGCTTCCAAAGCATCCTCTATGGCAGTGGGACAAGCTGTGTTATCCACAGTTACTACCACACGGCTCCAAACCCACCTCCGCGAGCCGACAACTGCTGTGTAGTCACCCAGAGTGGAGCACCCACGGGGACCACTCGAAGGAGAAGAGAGAGTTACTCACCTTGTGCAGTAACAGTGGTTCTTCGAGATGTGTCCCCGTGGGTGCTCCACTACCCTTCCTCCTTCCCCTGCTTGGAGCCTTATACTCTAGTGGGTAGAGAAGGAACGGAGGAGCCGTGCGCGCAGGTGCCCTTCAATTCCAACGACACTAGAGGGCGCCACGGCGCCTGCGCGGCGCGGAAGAAACGGCTAGGAAAGTCTCCGGTCGCCGGCGCAAGGACACACCAGCACCGAGTGGAGCACCCACGGGGACACATCTCGAAGAACCACCGTTACTGCACAAGGTGAGTAACTCTTTCTTTCCCTTGCCTCCCAAAAGTTTGGTTTTTGCTAATATTCCAGAATCATATCCTTTCTCTCCTCCCCTATTTATGGATCTTTTAAGGTCTTGCAATGGGATTCATATTGTTACCCTGAACAAAATAAACCCCCAAATTAGTTTAAAGTGTAAATAGTGGTTCATAACTTTCACTGCTAGATGCTGTCCTTGATTTATGTCCCAGACCACTTCTCTAAACAGCATTCACAGGCGAAAGAGCTGTAAGAGTAGTCTAGCCTAGTGCTCTAAGCATGGCATGAGGCATCAGAAATGCCTGAGTTGGAATCTTTGTTGTGGCACGCCTTGTTTCTGTGGGGCTTGAACAAGTCACTTAACCTTTGCCTCCATTTTTCTATCTGTTAAATGGGAATAATATATACCTCACTAAATGTGTAGAGTGCTAAATATTACTGTGTGCAAACTTCAAAATATGTTGTAGGTTGCCGCCTTAACTGATGTAAAAAAGTGTGAGTGAGCTCCGATGCCCATCCATTACTTGATTTCCCTGTCCCTCTTTGCTTGCCCCTCATAATGATTCAAGAAACAGATTGCAGCTGACTCAGGTTCTATATAAAAATAAGACTCAAAACAGTGTCAGCATACAAAGTAGTATACTTATTTTTAAACTATGCAGGGAAAACAGCAGCTCACATCTATATTAAAATATTGTAGCTCTGCTTAATGGAACATAAATAAAAGCCTCAAAACCCATTAGCCAACATGCAAAGATATATGCATTGAACACAATCATTCATCAGACATAAATGCTGTGCATCATTATATCAGAGCTAGGAAGATCAGCTTAGGCTTTTGTCAACATAGGACTGCCACACATCTTTGCATGTTAATTGACACTAATCCTCTTTCTAAGCAGTGAGTATAAGCCTAGAAAATAATTCAGAGAGACCAAAAGAATGACTGAGCAGTCAGAACAAATGGGCTGAATGAATCATGTATCTCTGGCAAGTTGCAAGACTCTTTCCTCCCTACTTTTAGTGCATTTAGAATACATTTTTAAAATACAGATTTTTTTTTTTTTTTTAAATCAGTACATTATAATAAGAGCATCTTAGATCACAGTGGAAGTATGGTTATGAAGCATAACTTTCATATTTGTGTAATGTATTTATTTTTCAATGAAATAAACTTTGTACCCCTATGTCTTTAAAAGAACATCACTGTTCCCTGTACTGGGCTTAGTCCTGCACTCTCTGTGAATAGAAGCATCCCATTGACTTCCAAGGGAGACAATTTCCAGGACCTTTGATACAATACAGCAGTATATCCTCTCTCATTATTTAGTTACCCTTCTTTTAAACTTGGGGAGGAGGGGTAACTATAGAACAGAAAATCCAATAATAAGATCCACGAATATTAAGCCTTTACTATGATCAACACGTTTTTCATGCAATCCAGTTGCAAAACTTAAGTCTGAAAATATATTTTTTACAGTCATTCTCTAATGAAAGACTAGCAGTGGGACGGATTAGGCAAGGGAGAAGGGCAGTGTTTCCAGCTGAATTATTAAATGATGGGCGTTTGAGGCAAAAAGATACAGGAATGCAGTCCTAACAGGAATGGTAAGACCTGCAGAGGAAAAGGCTCTTGCACAACCAGTGATTTTAAGGCTGCTCTTTTTTTTTTTTTTTTTTTTTTTTTATTAAATTTGGTAGAAATTCCTGAGCTGAGTAGAGCAAGAAGGTCCACAAGACAGGCTAAAATGAGTCCACACGGCTCTAAACCAAGTATGGCAATCTAAAACCAGATCCTGGGGCAGATTGGAGCCAGTGAAGTTGAGTATAGAGCAGTGGTGGATAACCTGCATCTTGTGGGTCACCAGACAGGTAGTTTACCTTGAGTCCGCAGGTATGGTTACTCGCAGCTCCCATTGGCTGCAATTCACTGTTCCCAGCCAATGGGAGCTGTGGGATTCTGCACAGGCCGCAGGGACTTGCTGGTCGTCACTTCCCATTGGCTGGGAACAATGAACCCCAGCCGATGTGAGTTGTGGGCAGCCTCACCTTTGGATGCAAGGAAAACAACTTGTCTGGAAGCCTGCCAGCAGCTTGCCATGATGAACCTCCTCCACATGGATCATTAGCTTACTCCCTATACCAGTGGTGGGCAACCTGCAGGCCTTGTTCCCTATACAAGTGATGGGCCGCTGTTTGCCCACCACTGGTATAGGGAGTAAGCTAATGATCCATGTGGAGGAGGTTCATCTGGGCAAGTTGCTGGTAGGCTGCCAGACAGGTTGTTTTTCTTGCATCCGAAGGTGCGGCTGCTCCCAACTTTTCCTCTTACCCCTCATAAGACCCTCACGCCATGGCTGTGTTTCCAGATGCCAAAGTGCTGGATGCCAGCCTTCCACAATGCATCAGTAGTGCTCCAAAATGTGTTAGGAATCACTATCATGCAGTTGTCAGGTGCTCGCTCCCTCCTGGAGTTCTGGAAGTCAAATTGGGCTACATTTTATAGAGAGTTTCTCAATTGGGAAAGTGAGTCAGAGTCTCAAGACCCGGTTTTCCAATAGCAGTATATTACACTACTTCCAGACTGAGCCAAGCACCTGCTAGACTTTAAGGTCAGAAGGAACCACCATGATCCTCAAAGTCCAGGGGTGGGCAAAAGGGCCTCCGCGGGCCAGATCCAGCCCACAAGCAAGTTGATCCGGCCCACAGAGGCCCTGCCGCTACCCATGCCCCCAGGCCAGTCAGGGCCTAAGGTGGGAGTGTGCACTAAGTTTCCTCCTGCCCTGCAAGGGGGGGTGGTGCTTCTAAGCACTGCATGCTTCTTGCAGGACAGGGGCAGGGCGGGAGGAGACTTTGCATGCTTCCCCTGCCCCTAAGTTCTGATTGGCCAGGTGGTGCGGGGAGCATGCGAAGTCTCCTCCCGCCCTGCAAGGGGCTCAGCACTTAATATTAACCACCAGCTGCAGCTCAGCTGGCAGTTGACTAAGCACGGTGCTTCCTTCCAGGGCAGGAGCAGGGAGTGAGACATCACCAGCTCCCCATCCCCAGGGCCGGATTGACCTGGGGACAGCAGGGGAGAGCACACAGTCTCCTCCCACCAGCAGGGACACAGGTACCTAGAGGGAACAGTCTGCTATTCTGAACAGCTGGCAGCTCTCTGAGAGGGAGGAGGAGGGGGAGAGACTTTGCGCACTTCCCCACCCACAGGCCAATCAGGGTCTGTGGGTGGGGAAGGATGGAAGTATCCTGATCCCGCCCCTTCCACGTGAGGCCCCACCCCTTCCGGGCCCACTTCAAAAATCTCTGAAGTGGCCCCCAGGTCAAATTATTGCTCACCCCTGCTCTAGCCTGACCTTCCTGCTCATCCCAGACCATAGATACTCAGACCTGTAACAGACCCCTAACCTCTGGCTGAGTTACTGAAGTCCTCAACTCACGATTTAAAGATGTCAAGTTACACACAAGCTGCCGTTTACACTACAGTATAAAGGAGAACCTCAGAATCATGAGCATCTCAGAAATAGAGATTCTTTATAACTGAAATGTGTGTAACTTTGAACAAAATGGTATGATTGTTCTTTTAAAAGTTTGCACCTGAACATTTATTTAATATAGCTTTGAAACTTTACTATGCAGAAGAAAAATGCTGCTTTTAAGTATCTTAATTTCAATGAAACAAGCACAGAAACTGTTACCTTACTTGGTCAGTTTTTTTTTAGACTTTCCCTTTTTTTATTTGTTTGTTAAAAACAAAGTACTGTCCTGTGAAATATTTACTTTTTGGAGGGGGGAAGGAGAGGTGCAGAGTCTGCTGCCTGATTGCAACTTCCAGTTCCAAATGAGGCATGTGGTTGATCAGTCCAGTAGTAACTCTGGTGTTTATAACTCTGAGGTTCTACCATAGTTTAAAGCTGCATATGCCCATCTGCAGAGAAGGGCTCCTGTGCTTCTGGTGAGGCCTTGGGAGAAGAAAATACAAGGCCTTTAAATAGGCACCAGATATCTAAGTCTCTGTGAATCGCCATCTTTTAGATGCTGCATTGGCTTTCTAGTACATTTATTTGGAGCAATGGTGCAATCCAGTGGCCAGTTTGGATAGTAGCACAGTGCGTATTGCATAGACTGTAAAGCTTTTGAAGAGAGAAGCATTCTAAATGAACTGTAGTATCATAGCAATGGGCAAAAGCGCAGCAATGACCAAAGATAAGCTATGTACAAGAGAAACGCAGAAGATCTATATATATATTGACGGACTTGGCACAGGCAATCATAGTAATCAGTAATTTGAATCAATAATAATTAGCATTTTAAATGTAGTAACTTCAGAGAACTCCCGTTACATAGCATTGAAGCAAAAAAATTGATTCATTCATTCTATGGCTGGGCTATAAACATTGTGGGTTGAAGAGAAACTACTTAGTTGAAAGTAGTAAATAGAAGAAAATGTGATGCCAAGTTCTTTCTCCTTCCAAATTATGCCAAAGGAAAGCAACATAATCAAGAGCCCAGGTAAGTTTTGCAGGGAGGCCGTTGGTCTGCAATTACTCACTTCACAGGATGATCTGGGAGATGGTACTGTTGGGATGATGCCAGAAAAAATTGCAAGAATGGGGCTCCTGCAGGAAACCTGGTCCTGGCACTGACCTCCCCCAGCCAGCTGTGGGGGAAAGCTTCCTCTCCAGCAGTGGCAGCACAGCCAACTTTCAGTCATGTTGCCAATGGTTCTGGCCAAAGTCTGTATTTTGTAAACCTTTGTGATGGGTCTCATGGTAAAGGAAAAGCATGTGCTGCTCTGAGCAGCATTAGTTAATCTGGTAGTTTGAGATGTTAGACCGTGAAAGAGGGAGAACACACTACAGTAAAACTCCATTCGTCCGGCATCTGACGGTCCGGCACTCCTGATGGTCCGGCACCATCAGGAACCCAGAAGTGCTCCGGGCAGCCGGACTATTGAGCGGCTCTGCCTCCGGCTTCCCCGATTCAGCCGCTGCTGAAACTGACCAGCGGCTGAATCGGGAAGCTGGGGGCAGAGCAGCTGGAGTGCTGCCGGTAAGTCCCACAGCTCTGCCCCTCCGTGCTGCGGGACCAACCCGGCAGCACCCCAGCTGTCCCCAAGTCAGCCACAGCTGAAATTGACCAGTGGCCGACTCCAGGAAGCCCGAGGCACAGCTGCTCTGCCTCGGGTTTCCCGGAGTCAGCCGCTGGTCAATTTTAGCGGCTGACTTGGGACGCTGGCAGAGCAGCTGGGGTGCTGCGGGTTGGTCCGTAGCGCCGCCCTGGCGCTGCGAGACCAACCCGGCAGCACCCCAGCTGCTCTGCCTCAGGTGTCCCCAAGAGCACCTGGGGTGCTGCCGGGTTGGTCTTGCAGCGCCAGGGCGGCGCTATCGACCAACCCGGCAGCACCCAGCTGCTCTGTCGCAGGCGTCGATTCAGCTGCTGCTGAAACTGACCAGCAGCGGCTGAATTGGGGATGCCTGGGGCAGAGCCGGACAATCGGAAGGGGGGGCTATGAGGGGTCTGGGATGGCATCCCCACACCACCCTAGACCCCTCATAGCCCCCTTCCGATAGTCCGGCATATCTGATAATCCGGCACCCCCTGGGTCCTAAAGGTGCCGGATTATCGGAAGTTTACTGTACTTTAATTTGCTCATCACTGACTTTTCTCTCCCCTCACCTGGCTGCCCCCTTTCTCCACACAGCTCATGAGAAGCAGAAGATTTTTTCCAAGGAATTGGCAGCTACATGGATCATCAACCAACAGAAACACCTCTTAGAACATCATGCACAGCCACCTTATCCTGTTTCCTATCTCCTCTCCTTACCCACCGAGAACTCTGCAGCAGTATTGCAAACAAGGTACCTAGAAATTCATTCCAAAGTTCGACAGGATATGTCAGTACAATTTGTTTGGTACTACTAATATGGCAAGATTTTTAGGCAAGGAAGTAGCTCCAGTTGATCTCAGATTCTGGTTTGGTTTCTTGGGGGGGGAGGAAGCTATAATGGTAATTGCACAGATACCATAAGGTTACTGCTAGCGAATCCATTTCATATGATCCCTGTTCTAGTTCTGTCTCAGCTCTCAAGTATATAGCCTGGAAATTAATAATCCCAGCTATACATATATATCAGCTGTTACCACTCAAGAAAAAGATCTTGGCGTCATTGTGGATAGTTCTTTGAAAACATCCACTTAACGTGCAGCAGCAATCCAAAAAAAAATGGAATGCTGGGAATTGTTAAGAAAAGGATGGATAACAGACAGTAAATATTGCCTTTTATATAAACCAATGGTACACCCGTATGTATAATACTGCATGCAGATGTAGTTGTCCCACCTCAAAAAAGATATATTGAAATTGGAAAATGTTCAGAAAAAAGGGCAACAACAATTATTAGAGGTATGGAACAGCTTCCCTATGAAGAAAGATTAATAAGACTGGGACTCTTCGACTTGGAAAGAGATGACTGGAGAGAGATGAGGTCTATAAAATCATGACTGGTGTAGAGAAAGTAGATAAGGAAGTGCTATTTACTCCTCCTCATGACACAAGAACTAGGGGGTCACCAAATGAAATGAACAGGCAGTAAGTTTAAAAACAAACACAAGGAAGTATTTCTTCACACTAGGCACAATCAGCCTGTGGAACTCCTTGCCAGAGGATGTTGTGAAGGCCAGGACTATAACAGGGTCTTAAAAGTCTAGATAAATACATGGAGAATAGGTCCATCAGTGACTTAGCGAGGATGGGCAGGGATGTTGTCCCTAGCCTCTATTTGTCAGAAGCTGGGGATGAGCAACAGGGAGGATCACTTATACCTGTTCTTTTCATTCTTTCTGGCTTCTAGCACGGGCCATTGTCAGACGATGGGATTCTGGGCTCGATGGATCTTTGGTCTGCCCAGTATGGCTGTTCTTATGTAAAGAGAATTCTTGGTTGATTTCATGTACTGAACAAGGAAGGGTGTAAAAATACCACTCTAATTTTCAGTTGTTTTGGAAGAAATAAGAAAAGAAAACCTGTCTGCCAAATTAGAAAGGACACAGACTCTATTTCAGAACACCCTGAGAGTTTGGATCTGGATCCAAACTTCACAGCTTGGACTCTTCTCTATTCAGAAACCGGTTGGAGGAAAAAGTTAATTAAAACTTCAAGAGCAAACATTGGAAAGTTGGAAAAAAGTTACACATTACAGCTACATGAAAGAACATGACACTGTCTATTTAGCAGAGAGTCAGATGGGCAGTGCTACCAGGTAGAACTAGAGGATGAGCTGGATGGTGGCAATTCTGACCCTGGAAGATCCATAGAGTATGAGTCTGCCTCTTATTAAGACCATTCAGTCCAACCCCAGGACCTTGTGGCAGAACTTGGCCACTGTTCCTCCAACTGTTAAGATTGTAGAGCAGTGGTGAATGTAACTTAAAACTTCTTACAGGTACTGGCATATTGCAACCTGGGTCCCTACCAGCTCCTTTAGATAGCTCCTGCAGCTCAGCCAGCTCTTGATGGATTTGCGCACCTGGGTACACCCGCTTACTTTCACTTCTGGTGTAGGGAGAAGATACTTCATCCCCTTTAAAGGGTCTGAGTACTTCTATACACACCACAGTTGTCTTGCTAGTGGCGGTGGTGGTCGTGAATGAATGTCAGACAAGCTGGTAGTATCTCCTGAGCTTTTGATGCCTGGTGCTTATCTGTGGGATGCTCCACACTGACGGTCTCCAGTACAGCAGATCTTGGTGCCCGAGATCAATATCTGTGCTGCTCCTAGTGCTGCTTCTGTGGCACCAGGGAGTGATACCAGTACTGGATAGAGTTCCCTGGCTTTGTTCCAGGGAGTGATGGTGCAATGGGTCTGTGTGTCAAAGATGCCCTTGGCCCTTCTTCTCTAATGGAGGCTGGAACATTCCACACCCACAAACCACAGTTGGAAACAAGGTACTGCACGAGATAGGCCTTGGGTCTGATCTGATCTGGCAGATGCTAGGTTCCAAATAAAAATTGCCCCTCTAAGGTAGCCTAACAATCTCGCTTTTCTGTGTTACTTGTCTTAGCTGGAGATTGTCAAGCTGCAGATTGTCGGTCTGCTTTTAAGAATAAAGCTTTAAGATCATTCATTTTATACCATTAATTCTTCCTTGTGTCTCGGACAATTTCATCTGTCATAAAATAGAAAGCTTTTAAGGGCAACAACTTTATCTTTCTACAGAACTAAATAGGCTCCATGGGACATTGTAGATGTGAAAGAAATGATTATTTATCCATTTAATAATTGTGGCTAGAGCAGAGGTCTCAAACTCCTGGCACATGGAGTACAGTGGAGTTTGTGCTCGGTGAACGTACTCCACAGCTCCCACTGCCATGGGGAGGCCCCGACCATTGCTGCTGCTCCGTGCCAGTTCCCACCTCTCCTCCCGCCCAGAAATCCTTCCTTCCCAGGCCAGCCAGGAATCCTGGGCTAGCTTGTGCTTTGCACAACTGCTCCAGCTAGAGATGATCCACAGGCCGGGAGTTTGAGACCCCATGGCTAGCGGATACAAGTGAAATCCAGTCCCAATTTTGCTCAAGCCTGTATAAATGAGTAAGAGTCCATGGCACAAGGAGCTCACAAATTAAATAAAGTATTGAGAGTAAAAGTGGGGACTTGACACATGGAAAGTTTAAGTTTCTTTCCCATGTCACATGCAATAGGTCTGGTTGGAAAACAAGAATTCTGTGTTTGAAAAAAACTGAGGGTTTCACATTTATCTGCCTTCAATTTGGAACAAAACAGACATTTTGAAATTTTTCCTGAGGTGTGGGAGAGCCACTGTGTAATTTACCCAGAAGAGCCTTCACCTGGGTTTGGGAACTCCAAGATGAAGTCCCTGCTCTGTATGATTCAGAACCAGGAGTTGAATTTAGACCTCCCACATCTCAGGTCAGTGCATTGACTGCTGGGCTATGGGCTATTTTCTTGCTTTCATTTTGAGCAGAATTTCCATCCTGGACCCAAGAAACCTTCCTGGAAGTTTCACTGAAACTTAGAGTTCTCCATCAAGAGGCGTCCGTGGGGGTGCTCCACATCAGGTGTAGAGCGTCCCAGCACCTCTGGACGGTGTTCTGCTAGCAGTGTCTCAGCGGGGGCCGTGCATGCGCGGCACGTGGAGTGTGCTAATTCCCTGCCTAGCTATGCGCATGTGTGGTCCTGGCTCCCTTCAGTTCCTTTCTCCCGTCCCTGGCTGCGGACGGAATGCGGCAGTGCTCTCACCTCAGCGCAAACTTAGTTTAGTTAGTTTTACTTAGTTTAGTGTTAGTCTTTCCTTTTAACTACTGTTAAGTCGTTACTTAAAAAGCGGCACGGGGTTTGAACCTCCGCTTCAGCGTTCAAGCTGGTAGTTCTCCCAGCTTCAAATGCTGCATGCTCTGTAGCGGCGTGATGTCCTCCTCCAATGGGCATGAATCTTGCCCAAAATGCTTGGGGGGGCTCTCACATTTGCAGAGACTGCCCCCACTGTACCAAAAGGAAACCTGGCTCTCTCAGAGTTAGAGCTTAAAGCTAAATTGCTCCACGTGGACAGCAACAAAAGTCATGCAGGTTCTGGGCAGGGCTCCTCATCATCTAATAAGGGAAACTTTAAGCCCCCTAAAAGGAGGACAAGTTCTTTACCTCAGCAACCTACTAAAACACAGTCTGAAGGGAAAAAATCCAGCTACTCAGACAAGAGCCACCTCAGCACATTCAACTGCCCAGGCACCTCGGGTGAACAGCGTAGTAAACCTGAAAACGCTTCAAACGCTGCACCGATAGAAGCAAAGTGCCATTCTGTGCCAGCCTGGGTAAACCCGGTAATGCTGACCCCAATGACCGCTACATCACTCAGTCACTCACGATAGCACCCAGTGAAGGGACAGAGGACTCTCTAAACGCTGCCCCCTTTTCTCAACAGTTAGCGGTTACAGCTCTCCCTCTCACCTCTGAGGTAAACACAGGTTCCTCCCAGTTAGCGCAACCCTCTAGTTCGCAAACTCCCCTCATCATGTACAGGGAGAGTAAAGATTTGTACATCGACTCAATCCTTCACTCTCCTATTCTGAGTGAAGATGGATATATTCACTCATTGCTCTCTAACGACTCATATGTACAGTCCTCCCCCTGCCCCCCCCTCCCAGAAGAGGAAGAATGTGAAGTATTCTCACCGAAGGGGGCCCCCCCAACCTCAAGGGGCAGTGGGGACACGGGTATATGACAGCACACCTCCTCAGCGTGCAGCTGGCCCCGTGGGCTCTCTATCTCTGGATGGCCCCTCCGCTGACATTACCCCCCCCCCCCACAGTGGCAACTGTGGAGCCATCAGCACAAAAAGAGATGGTGTAAAACGAAACACATAGAGAAGCCACTCCCTTACTTCACTGAATCTCCTCAGAGGCATGGAGAGTGATAATAGCCAATACTTCCCCAGGTCAGCCACAGCATCTCTGGCTCACACCTCATCATTAGCAGACATGGGAAAAGTGATGCTGCCTCCCACTGGCAATACCTCAGAAGACATAGCCTCTTTCCAAGATCTATTTAAATGTGTAGCACAAGATCTAAACATATCGGTGGAGGAGGTACAAGACACTCCTCACGACCTCACTAACATCTTACAGTCCAGCTCTTTTTCAAAAATTGCTCTCCCTATCAATCTAGCCATTCTCCACCCTGAAAAAACTTTATGGCAAACACCTGCCTCAATTCCCCCTACTAGCAGAAAGGTGGATCGAAAATACTTTGTGCTACCCAAAGACTCTGAGTTTCTCTTTACACATCCCATGCCTAACTCTCTAGTGGTGGATGCTGCACAACAGAGAAACAAACAACAAAATCGCTCAACCCCATCCGATAAAGAGAACAAAAGGCTAGACGTCTTTGGCAAGAGAGTGTACGTGTCTGCTACACTCCAACTGAGGGTGGCAAACTATTCAGCCCTTCTCAGTAAATACAATTACAACAATTATATAAAAATGAATGCATTTATTGATGATTTGCCAGACAGTAAAAAAGGCCACTTTGAGGGTCAAGCAATTTTGCGCACAGCGCTCCAGGCAGCACTTGATGAGGCAGACACAGCCACTAGAGCGTTGGCTACAGCTGTTACCATGCGCAGGGCCGCTTGGTACAATTCCTCGGCCACTTCAGGCAGCTGTAAAGGATCTGTCCTTTGAGGGTAACGGTCTCTTCTCTTCAAAAACCAATGAGCTTCTTCAGTCCATGAAAGACTCCACGGCCATCCTGCGATCCTTGGGTATCCAGGACCCTACAATGAGATCCAGACAGTATAGGTATCAGCCTTATCACAGGCCAAGATACCAGCAGCCTCCCTTCCAGTACTACAGACAGGAACAACCTCCGTACCAACAAAACCGTGGTCGGAACAGGCAGTAGAGGCTGCGGTCTCAATCCAAAACCCCCAACTGCCAAGGGCAATCCAACAAGCAAATTTGAGATTAGTTGAGAGACCGAGAACTAGATCACCATCTCTAGCAAATCAGAACCCTTACAATCTTTTCCACTTTCATTTACTCCCTTTCTTCCACCAATCTACCATCCCCTTTCTTTCCCTCCCCCAACCCCGTCCCTTTTTAGGGACCTATCTCAAGATCTTCTTACAACAAGAGAAAGATCACCTGCTACAAATAGGAGCCATAGAACCTGTCCCTTCTCAATTCCACAGAACAGGGTTCTATTCACCATATTTTCTAATCCAGAAGAAGTCTGGTGGCTGGAGACCCATTCTGGACCTCAGCTACCTAAATAGCTTCATTAAGAAACAAAGGTTTAAGATGTTTACCCTAAACACAATCATTCCTGCTCTGGAGCCAGGTGATTGGTTCTCCTCTCTCGACTTGTAAGATGCCTATTTTCATGTTTCTATTAGACCATCTCTCAGACGTTTTCTTCATTTTGCTTTAGGTACATGCCATTTTCAGTACACGGTCCTACCCTTCGGTCTCGCTACAGCTCCGAGACCGAAGCTACCGCCCCCTCCGACAGGGCTACTCACATTGGACACCTGGCATTATCCCTCCAGGGCATACCCACAGTCACTGCTCTTGACTGCCTCCGACTGTAAGGCCATGTGGCTTCCTGCAACCCTGTGGTTCCTAATGCGAGACTGTTTATGAGATGCCTCCAAGGCTGGCTTCTAATGCACTACAGTCCAAATATTCACTCACTGACAAAGAGGCTAAATATGCCTCCATCAGTTAAAGCATCTCTCAAATGGTGGACAAAGGTATCCAATCTAACCACAGGTACACCTTTCCAATCCTTAGAGCCCTCACTGGTCATTACCATGGACACCTCGCTCACAGGCTGGGGCGCTCACATAGAAGGTGAAACAGTTCAAGGACTGTGGTCCCCAGCGGAATGTGCCCTGCACATAAATATATTAGAACTCAGGGCTGTCCGTCTAGTGTGCCAAAAGCTGCTCCCTCAGGCGACGGGGATACATGTCCGTGTCTTCGCAGACAACACGGCTTGCATGTTTTATGTAAACCGACAAGGTGGAGCACGGTCACAGTCCCTGTGCAGAGAAGCCATAGCCCTTTGGAACTGGGCAATAGCAAGGCATATCCAATTATCCGCATGCCATATACCTGGGGCTCTCAACACAACAGCAGATGCCCTAAGCAGGGCCCTTCCCCAACACCACAAGTGGGAGTTGAACCATTCAGTCTTGCAAGAAATATTCAGCCAATGGGGCCACCCCTGCATAGAGCTGTTTGCCACCAGATCCAACAAAGTGCAGGATGTATTGCTCCAGAGCGGGCATGGGCAAACACTCCCTAGGAGACGCTCTGACTCTCTCATGGAATGCACCCCTGCTATGCGCACTTCCTCCATTTTCCCCTCCTGAACAAGGTCATCATAAAGATAAGGAGGGACAAAGCAAAAATTATTCTCATAGCCCCGTGCTGGCCACGACAACCTTGGTTCCCTCTGTTAAGCTGGATGACACAGAGCCATCCAATCACATTACCATAAGTCTCCTACCTCCTCTATCATCCACAAATCAGCATGCCTCACCTTCAACTCACGATGCTCCATCTAAAAGCATGGCTCCTCAGTGGTTCACTAACATAGGGCTCCAGTGCTCCCAAAAAATCCATGTAGTTCTTCTGCACAGCAGAGCGCCTGCAACTACAAAATCATATATCAGTAAATGGGCACGATTTACACACTGGGCCCACGAGCACAATATATCACTGCAAACACACACTCCAGGCAATGCACTTATCTCCTATAATAATATTCCACCCCAGAACTAAACGGTTTCTGAAGGGCCTGCAAGCTCCTTTCCCTGATGTGTGTGTCCGTCCGTCTCCCTCCTCCCCTTTCCCCCCCCCCCTCCCCGAACCTTGGGCTAATTCCAGCAACTTTAACGAAACTGCGCCCACACCCAAAACATTTTTACCCAAGATCCGCACAACCTTTCACATAAGTCAATCAACACACCAACCTGTGTTCTTCCTGAAGCTGTTTGTTTCCATCGCTAACCATAACATGGGGAAGAAAATATCATCCCAAAGTCTACCCCATTGGATATCGACATGTATTAATATCTGCTACTCACGTAATAACTTACCTCCACCTGCTCCAATTCCGAGCACACTCCACCAGGACACTTACAACGTCGATTGCATACCTCAGAGAAATTCCACTTGAGGACATCTGTGCAGTAGCACCGTGGTCCACGGCTTACACTTTTGCGAGCCACTACTCACTTATCTCGGATCTTTTACACCACACTAAATTAGCGATGGCAGACGGCATACTTATCTGACCCAAAATCCCTACCTCCATAAGATAGACTGCTTGTAGTCCCCTGATGTGGAGCACCCCCAGGGACGCCTCTTGATGGAGAAGAGGAGGTTACTTACCTCCTGTAATTGATGTTCTCCGAGATGAGCATCCCTGGGGGTGCTCCACTACCCTCTCTTCCTCCCCTCTACTTTGAAAACCTTGAAATAAAATCAAATTAAAAGTAATCATGTTGGTCACGCTCCTCCGCTGGGTTCCGGAGAGAGAAGGAACTGAAGGGAGGCGGGGGCCACGTATGCACATAGCTAGGCAGGGAATTTGCACGCCACACAAGCACGGCCCCAGCTGACACACTGCTAGCAGAACTCCATCCAGAGGCACTGATACGCTCTATACCTGATGTGGAGCACCCCCAGGGATGCTCATCTCGGAGTACGTCAGTTACAGGAGGTAAGTAACCTCATTTCCCACAAAGTTTTGGTTTTGATGAACTGTCATTTTCAGACACACAAAAATCATAACCAGCTCTCCACAGGAACTGACAGGACTGAGAATGAAACCCAGACCTCCTGAATCCCAGCCTAGTGACTGTGACCACAACAGCAATCTTCCTTATAAAGACAGTAGTTATGTTCTAAACGTGCACCCAAGCTGATTTTCCCACGCAAAACTAGTTGGATTATTTAGGCACATAAAATATATTTTTAAAGGGGAAAGCATTCTGGACTCTAAGTTACAGAACTAAAGTCTTCCCAGATGGAGAGTAAACACAATGTTTACTCTGTTTACAATGTTTATTGCATTTCAGAATACAATTTCTGCAGTTAGAAATCCTTGGAATGGAAATGCCAACAGAACTTAACTGTGATGATGTAAATATAGCCTTAAATACCTCACTTAGCCAAAATAAATAGCATCATTCTCTGGCAGTTTTATTAGCCTTTAAAATACAGTAATTCTACCTTTTGACTTATACATCTAAAGGGTGCGTCTAGACTGGCATGATTTTGCGGAAATGCTTTTAACGGAAAAGTTTTTCCGTTAAAAGTATTTCCGCAAAAGAGTGTCTAGATTACACGGTGCCTTTGCGCAAAAAGTGCTTTTGCGCAAAAGCATCCGTGGCCAGTCTAGACACGATTTTGCACAAGAAAGCCCCGATCGCCATTTTGCACATCGGGCCTTTCTTACGCAAAAAATTCCTTCCCTGTCTACACTGGCCCTCTTGCACAAGTATTCTTGCGCAAGAGGGCTTATCCCTGAGCGAGAGCAGGGATTTTGTACAGCACAAAGTCAGTGCTCTTGCGCAAATTCAAGCGGCCAGCGTAGACAGCTGGCAAGTTTTTGTGCAAAAGCGGCTGCTTTTGCGTAAAAATCTTGCCAGTCTAGACACACCCCTAGTCTCTATTTTTCTTTCTTCTGGTTCTGGACACAGCAACTGAAAGAAGATTAGTTTCAGGTAGGCAATCGCGTTACCGGCAGCCAGCCAGCACTCTAATCCTATAATGCAGCACAGGACCTGAAGGGTGCACGTTTATGAAAGAATAGGCTCTTTTCATGTTTTAATTCATACAGGTAACTTGTGTAGTAAGAATATTAAAATGCCCAATTTACTATGACAGTGAAAGAGGTCAAATCTAAATCCTTATTGCAAACCCCTCTAGAGATATTATCTCTGAATAGTATGAGTTGGTAACCCTCAATTTTAATAATCTAAGGGTGGGATTTTAAGATCACTCAGCATTGGCCTATTCTGCTTTCATTGAAACACATGGGAGTTTTAACCATTGACTCTGGTGAGGGCAAAGTTAGGCCAAGACTGAACCACTCCTAAGAGACTGACTATTCATACATTAAAAATCCTCATATTGGATAGAGGCAGCAGTGCTGAGCAGCAGCCGGCTCCCTGGAAGGAGGGCTGCAGGTGGGAGCCAGTGCACGCTGGGAGCTCCCAGGGAGCCGGATGCCACCCTATGCTGCAGGCTCTGCAATATAAGCTTTATATTGCAGAGCCCCCAGCATGTAACCATTGAGCTTTTTAGTGGTTACTCTGTCACCCAATTACCTGTTTTTCCCCTAATTTCCACTGCTTGTTTGGTTTGGATGATTGCCTGAAGTTCCCTTCCCCCTGCCCCTCAATCAAAGGTCTCTGGAACGTGAGAAAATATTTGGGGAGTAGGAAGGGCAAGGCAAAATCAGGGCCGAAAACATGAAGGAAATGTAGATTATAGACTCAGAAACCAGAAAGCATTCTTAAAAGAGAGCCACACATTTGGTAGCATTTAAAATATCTCATGAATTTTAGGCATCGCCTGATTTCTGAGTGGCCTGGTTTTAGATTTTTGGGTGTTCGGCACTGGCAATATTTTATTTGCAAATGATAGGTTTGCTTTATACAACAGTAATAGGCAGCAGAATTGGAAGCCACTACTTGCCCTGAGCCTCCTTGTGTTGTGGAGCTTTCTCTAACGGAAGTACATCTAGGATTTCTTTATAGCCTGGGAGGGTAGTGTGAACTTTCACCTTAAGCCTACAGCATTTTGGGAACTGTAGTCTAGTAGCTGAGTATCCATTTGTGTAAGGCACGGTTCTTTACCTGCAAAATTAGTTGGGAAAAGTTTGTATAAAGTGTTGGTAAAAAGTTATGTGGTATGTTCGCAATATATGGGATTTAATAGAGTGAGTTCCCAAACTAGGATGTTTTAAACTCTGTTCCTGCTGAGGAGCATCTGATGTTAAGGTAAGGTAAAGAACCAAGAATTCTACCAGAATTTAATCACCACCAGAGGTAGTGTGATCAAGCACAAGCAGGTGTCTTGTAGTAACTTGATGCAAAGGATTTTGAATACTCACGTGGACTGCAAAACAGGCAACTCCTTGAACTGAGTGAGAGCTTTTAATTTTATTTTAGTGATTTGTCCTTTATATCAAACAAGAAAATGATCTCTCCTGCTTCTTCAGTGATATTGTCCCTGGCAATGCATGGAAATTCTAAGTCAGATCCTTAGCTGGAGACCTGAGAGCTGCCTCCACGATGCCTGGGATAACTGCTTAAAGAGCCTGTATAAAGATGCAGAGCTGGTGCATTTCCAAGCTTATTTTAGACCTCACCTACAAGTGCCCCTGTGTTAGAGTGCTTATCTTAAAACCCCACCAGTTGGGGTTAAATAAATGAAAATAGTTCTTACGTTATTACTGGTTTAAAAAAAACCAACAACTGTTCACTGACCCTGATTTTACTTTGAACAGTAGTCAACCAATTCTGATTGTACTAACATTACCACACAGGCCAGCTTTGGTTCTCAAGGTATTCCACCAGTCATTTTTGCTTGCATGGGGTTTGTCAGCATGTCAGCCAATATCACTGGAACTTTTAATTGTGTATTAATGGCTTCACATATCCCTACCTGTACTACTTTGTATCTAAGCTCCACTTGGGTACATGGGACCATTTCTCCCCTTCTGAGACTTCTATGGTTTTTTGGGCGGAAACCAGTGCATAGAGAAGGTGGTGTAGGAGATGCAAAGTTAACAGAAAAAGCAGAGGAGAGGGAATATATTTTGTTGGTGAGTGTGTGTGCCAAGACTGTTTGACTTCAGAGCATGCAGTGTTAGAGATCCTGCACTATAATAATAGTTAAGAAGCCATAAGCCATTTCCTTGTAAATATCAAGGTGGCACTTAGTTGGCTTTTTCTGTCATCCACTCTCATTCTTTTCAAGATTCAGCTCAGCTTTTCTTTTTAATAGGTCTGATTTCTCTCCTTCCCCCTCAAATAAAATACCAGATGCAGTGGGTCTCTCAGAGGGAAGAAAGGAAAGAAAAGGTTGTATGTAAGCTACAAGGATTTCAAGGTTGGCCAATTAGAAGAGCTGTACCTTAGAATACAGGCTTGTTCAGCTTGTCCCCCGAGTGCAGTGCTCATCTTCATGGGAAGCAGAGACAGGTGTGAACTTGAAAGTCCAAACTCCCTGCCACACTCTCTCTCTCAGCAAAAGGTATTCACCATTGCTCCATCGTGGCCCTGTTGAACTCAAGCATATCCTCCTAAGGGTACACTACTATCAAAACCCTAGGGGAATCCCAGTTTTGGAGCGTGACAGAGCCCAGTCATATGCAACTAATCTGGTCATTGTTATATTCCAGTTCTGCATCTGAGCAAGCTCAAGTTTGGAAACAGCTGTGTGTTTTGACCAGCCCTGAACAGAAGTAAAGTATGACTCTCTACTGAGAGGTGTTTCTACCAAAACACTATCCTGGGGTTCCATGTATAGCCAGGCTTTCAACCTCTTCTCACTTCAGGATTGAGTTTTATTTCTCCATATCAAACAAACTAGATTACTTCCCATGGGGCAGTATTCCCTCTGAGTACTTACCCATTCCCTGCAGGTCGCAGTAGCTTGCTGGCCTTTCATCTGAAGGCCAGATGGTCTGCAGGCTTCCACCAGGTCTCAGGCCCAACACCTAAGAGGCAGCTAATTGGTCCATTAGGTCTAAATCTGAGTCCCTTAAAGAGACATTCCACCCTGTGACAGCTAGTAACAGCTTTATCTGGGGCAAAACGTTTTTTTCTCACCTTTTTTTAAATAAATTTAGTGCAAGTGAAAAGTCCTTTTTACCCACAGAACAGGTAGAGTGGGCAGTGGCAGTGCAAGGCTGCGGGGCACCTCCCTAAAAAATACCTCAGCCTTGACAAACCACCCACAGTAGGAAGAGCAGGGGTGGGCAGTAAAAAAAATGGCAGCTTGCCAGGGCTAGTCCCTGGAGGGCCCCCGTCAATATGTTTACCTGCACGACTGCAGGTATCAGATGATCACAGCTCAGGCCGCAGATCGCTGTTTGCAGCCAACGCGAGTGGCAGGAAGCAGCGTGGACCAAGATGCCACTTCTTGCTGCTTGCATTGACTGTGAATGGCGATTCGTGGCCAACGAGAGCTGCAGGTACTGGATGATCACACAGAAGTGCAAGTAAATATATAGGTGGGGCCCGCTAGGGATACAACCCTACAGACTGGATCCACCTTGCGAGCTAGAATTTGCCCACCCTGGAGTAAGAGGCTAAGCAACTGTGCAGGTGTCTCCAGGGTCCCTCTTGAGCCAGAACTAAGATATGATGAAGAAGTAGTGAGAGAAGCTTTCACAACTTCTGCTTGGACTATAGACCGTGGTCTGTGGCTAATTCTAGGACTTCACTCCTCGACAAATAATTGCAATGTGGCAACTGGGTAGGCTCCGTATTTACTTTAAAAGCATTAGGTAAAACACCTAGGTGGCATTGGGATTTAGCTGCATAGTGCACATTACATGTTATTGGAGGTCAAGTAGCTAAGCTCCTTTGCACCATTCTGGGGGGCTTGATCCTGAGATCATTTGTACACCACTTGTAATAGATTAATTCTACTTACTCCATGGGACTGCTGGCATGGGTAGGGACTCTGCATGCTGAGAAGGGCTGCTGGTTCATACTCTAACATCTAACCCTTTAAATCTCCATGCCTAGTTACAATGCCTGCTGCAAAATACTTTAAGAAAACTGATCATTAAGATTTATATTGAAAGCCCATAACTTTATTTACACAGGAAACAAGTAACTTGCGTTGTGCTAGATTGGAAAATTCTCTAAGAATTTACACAAAATTCTTGGAAGTGGCACATTAAAAGCAAATTAACATAGTCCTAAAAGCCAGTTTTAGGCCATCTCTCCCAGCTAGACACTGGATTGGCTGTGAAACACAACATTAGATGCCAGGCACTGCATCGCATTATGTAGCACATTGTTTATTTTACTGTTTTTCTTAATAACCCTGACTTATTGAGGTGAGAGGAGTGCATACACAACACACCAATAAAAGACTCACTATAAATCATTGTATCCTGCTACAATTTATGACCTCATCTTTGTTCTTTTTTTTTTTTTTTTTTAAGTCCCCTCCCCCCCCCCCCAGCCAAGATCATATTGTTTAAAGAGCAATCTGCACCTTTACAGGGATCTTTCAAGACAACTAAAAATAAAAGTTGATTGCAGGCGTACAATGGATTATGCCATTAAATGCACTTATCCAGCTGCACTAACAGCTTTCTATTAGACACTTTTTGATTTAGAAAAAAAAACACAAACAATCCACAATCTTAAAGACAGTAAGAGATCTTACTGTAGAACAATGGGAAGAAAATAGGTTGGTGGTTTAAAAAAAAAAAAAAAAAAAGAGGGGCCATAACTTCAGCTAGTGTAAATCAATATAGCTCCACTGATTTGATTTTTTTTTTTTTTTTTTTAAATACTGCTCTGATTTACACTAGCTGAAGTTTTGGCCCTGTATGTGTACCTTTCCCCTGCTGTGTGGCCAGACATACCAGTTACTTGTACATAACAATAAAACTGAGGATTTGTCTCCTGTCAGTCACACGATGCTTTGTCTGCTCACATCCATGTTGTATGCTGATGAATTTGAACAACCTCTGCCAAAATCTATGAATATTCCTTCAGAATCAGAGTCAATTGACTCCAAAATCTGGTCCACTATATTCTCAGGGCTGGAAGAAGGGACTGGAATCAAGGCAGGGTCCCTGGCCAGCTCAAAAGCCCTGTTTTGATCATCCATAGAACGGAAGAGGCCTTGCTGTGGCTCAGCTGCACTGAGTTTGCTGGAACATTGCACTGAACTGGCACTGGGCCTTTCCTGGTCTCCTGGGAGTGAGTTCTTCATGGTTGTCACCGAGCTTTTGGAGCCATTGTCCATGATGGTTGTGAGATTGGAATACCCTTGTAGCTCCATGCAGGAGGTCATTTCAGAAACGGAGTGCCTTCGGATGCCAGTTCCATTGGCTGCAATTCCCTCTGTTTCGTACTCAGCTACGGGGGTCAGCAGTGGGTTATTGTAGCTTTTCGATCTCACCACCGGGTTCTTGGCAAGGATGTCACCTGATTTGGAACGTCGGAAGAACCGCTTCTCTGTAAACAGACACAAATCTCAAATAAAATCTCTGACGTCTCTGTCTTTTATAGCACCACCGCCAACCTCCCCAAGCATTCAAAAATGATAAGTGAGGGGTCCTTACAGCACGAGTGAATTAAAAAGTGAGCTTTTAAAAAGAAGAAATGTTGAAGGTTTTTTATTTAACCTTCTAGTTTTTGCGCCTTTAGGGACTATATCTTCAAGCTTTTCTCCAAAACTTACTTGAAAAAATAAAGCTGAGATTCTCGATCATTCAAATGAATCCAAAAACTAGGGGTTTGAAGGAATGCCAAATATTGTGCAACTGCAAGGATTTGAGACAGTGCTTTTATTTAATGACAAATCAGAACTGAAATTATGCTCTTAGGTTAATGTTATTGGAAATTCCCTGCATGTATGGGAAGAGAGGCCTGGAATCAAAGTTTACCGTGAGGACCTGAGACCCAGCTTTTTGTCCTGTGTCTGTTGGAGTCTAACTCTCTTTTGGTTTAATTGAGCTTGTCCTTTCACCAAACCAAGTCCTCCAGCATGAACAAAAATGTGCACCAAGAAGATGGTGCTGCTAATTGTAAGTAAGCTATTTAATAATATCAAATCCGTGCAGAGCAGTTATGCCTCAGTCACCTGTTCTTTGAAAATTAATCACTTTGGAAAATACTGGTTTAAAAACTTAATTAGAAATTACTTGTATTGCCCTGTTGCTTAGTTTCACAGTAGTCCAGATTTTTTTTCAGCTAATTGTTAGAATTCAGTTAAGCCACAGCTCCACTTTCAAACACTGACCACTAGGTGGCAGCAATTTTGTATTATTGGTACTACCTAAGACCCTTTCGGAATGGGTGTTCACACAAGAATGAAATGACTATTAAGCATCCTTCCAGAGGTTCCAAAGTTCTACGAGTTATGGGCCCCAATCCAGCTACCACTCAGGATGCTTTGAGCAGAGTCACTCTTGCATGTTGTAAAAGCTGGTGTTCAAAAGATGTGGTAGGTGGGCCACTGTGCTAGATCCGCTCAGCAAGAGACTAGCACATTACACATCCTCTTCCTCCTGGCCAGATAAAGCAGCAGTCCACTTCTGATTGGACATGGCAGCTGCCTGGCTAGCGAGGTGCAGGGAAACTGAAACAGCAGTGGCTTGGGAGGGAGCCTATGCAAGGAGAGAGGTGATTATTGCGCACTATGAAGTGTTTTAAGGCCCTGTATGTACAATAGCTGCAACCTTTCCCTTTCCTGTCAGGCCTGAAAAAATACCCTTACCCGTAGCCATGTGTCTGAGTGGGTTTGGGGGCCCCCCAGAACTAGTGCCAATGAGGCCTAACCTGCTGAAGCACCTACAGTGTTTGATTCCAAGTCCGGTTCCTGAGGCTTGCTACTGGCACCTTAGGGGCTTGGTGTCCCAAGCAGCACCAGCAGTTACCCTGTTTCATGTCCTGGTCATAGCAATAATGAATACAGAATATAGCTGCTCCCCGATTTACGAACAAGTTACGGACCAACACTTGGTCCGTAACTCGAAGTGTTCGTAACTCGGATCCCATAGAGATACATGGCGACCGCGCTATTCGTAAGCGCAGATCGCCGTTTGTAACTTGGATCCGCATTTACGACCGCTTTGGTCATAAGTGCGGATGGTCGTAAGTGGAGGTGGTCGTAACTTGGGGGGCGGCTGTAGTTCTGAAGATAACCAGTTTAGACTGACTCTCATAAAATTGATCTGTTTCTTTATAGGCATGGTGCAACACAATCCACTTTCAATTCAGCTCTGTGTGAAAATCAGGAACTATTCCATTTCATGAGGAAAATGGATTAAATCGACTGTCTAGAAAATAGTTTAAATTATAGCCAAACTGGGTAGAAAATTACTTGTTTTTAAAATTATGGGTACAATTATCACTTTTCCATCCAGACTTGCAGTGCCTGCATATTTCCCTACAGTTTCAACAGCATAAATTACTCAAACGGAATAGCATTCAGTATTGGCTTCACTACACCGCTACGGCCATCAGTTGGGATCGTCTATGGAAGACACTGAGTGCTTTTGATCATTATTTAGGACTGAAAATAATCATCAACAGTTGTATAAGGTTGCTGGGTCCTGAGTACAGGGCACAGCTCTCCACTTCAGAAATGGCTACATTCAGTAATTGCTGGATGCACTTCTTGTATCTGCCCATCCTCTCTCCTTCTACCTCACACTCTCCATAAAACATCTGAGTTCAATTCTTCTCATTGAAAGGTAACAGAAAGATGTAGAATTATTCATAGATTTTCAGGTCAGAAGGGCCCAATAAGATCATTTAATCTGATGTTCTATGGATTGTGCTATACATGAGGTCAGACTTCTTTTATTACAAATTTTATTTCAGAGTTTCAAAAGCTGGAGCAGGTTTAGTCCAATTACAGCTTAGCGGTAATTTTATATGCCCACAGTGCACCATGAAGGAAAGTACATGCCCCCGTTATCTGACATCAACAGTCACCCATTTTAGGGCATTGGCGTGATGTATTTACGAAGTTTTTAGCTAGCCATCTGCACTATGTCAAATCAATGACTTTATAAAAGCCCCTGTTCTTACCCAAAATACAAGAGGAGTGTGTGAAGGGTCCATCACTGGAATACAGACCATATGTGCCCAAGTAAGGAGAAACCACTTTCTGTATCAGGGATTCCAGTTTCAAATAGTCTTCAGTCACTCCTTTAGATTCGTGAACCCCCTGAAAGAAAGAGCAAAACTGAAGATGAATCCTGTCTCCCAACATCTGAAACTCAAATTGCTCACCAGAGCAGAGAGCCAGTAGGCATTCTGATTACATTATATTCCAAAAGCACACATGCTGTCTTGTCTTATGGTTTGTATTGCAGTAGTGTAGGAGAAGCCCATCAAAAACTAGAGCCCTGTGTGTTGGGCACTGTACAAACACAACAAAAAGATTGCCACCAGGAACTTACAGTGTAAGAGTATATGGCTGCGTCTACACTGGCATGATTTTCCGGAAATGGTTTTAACGGAAAAGTTTTCTGTTAAAAGCATTTTCGGAAAAGAGCATCTAGATTGGCACGGACGCTTTTCCGCAAAAGCACTTTTTGTGGAAAAGCGTCCGTGCCAATCTAGACGCTTTTCATAAAAAAGCCCGATCGCGAAATCGGGGCTTTTTCTTGAAAACAAATCTCAGCTGTCTACACTGGCCCTTTTGCGCAAAGTTTTGCGCAAAGGGACTTTTTTAAGCAGGAGCAGCATAGTATTTCCGCAAAAGCACTGATTTCTTACAGTAGGAAGTCAGTGCTTTTGCGAAATTCAAGCGGCCAGTGTAGACAGCTGGCAAGTTTTTCCACAAAAGCGGCTGATTTTGCGGAAAAACTTGCCAGTCTAGACACAGCCCTCATATGTCTACACTGCAACTGGGAGGTGTGATTCCAGGACTTGCAGACTATTTGAGCTAACTTTGAGCCACACCAGCTTCGGTAATAAGAGCAGTGAAGCTGTTGCTGCACAGACCCTACCTAGGACTCTGGTTACTTACTCAAGTGGTACCCTTTGGGCATTCTAAGGCCCTGTCTCCACTTGCAGTGGCATGTAATATACATAGCTAGCTACATGTGGCAGTGGAACGCAGGCCCCATCCACACTGCACTGTGTTACCCTGTATGAGATAGTGAAAGCTTCTCCACTGCTGGAGCCTTTCCACACAACCTCCCCTTCCCAGAGACTTTCTTGCCAACAGACTCTCTCTGCAATGAGGAAAGGCTCCAGCATCAAGGAGGCAGTGGGATGCTACACTACTTAAAACAGCAGTGTCACCGAAGGAGACCTGGCTTGGGAGTGGAGAGAGCCATGTAAGATAGATACCCTGGGAATCAGGACTGTGGGGCACTCTACTTCGTTCACCTAAGCAGTGCCTCACAATTTACCCTGCCATTTATTCCCATGCCCGTTGCGTGTGCAGTGACTGTACCCTCCACACTGCGCAGATTCCTCTGAGTAAGCAAAGGTTTAGAGATTCTAAATAAGGGCCTAAATCTACATGGGGCGGAGCCTCTCATAAAAGAGGTCTAGTTCCCTCGAAATTCCTAATGCTCACTGATAGCTTCACCTACTGAAAAAAATTACAACAAAGTTGATACATCAGGGTTTTGACAAACTAGCTGGTGTGTTTATTATGTGGCAGCTCTAACTCTATAGCCACTGACTTCAGTGGAAGCTGCTCATATACTGCAGTTTGAGAATCAGCCCTACAGTCTCTGGGCATGCTGACACTAACAAATTAATTCATTTTTATTTAATTCTATTTCGAGTATCCAATTTAAATACTTTTACATGTCCTCACTAGGGATGTAAAATCCCATTTACTCAGTTAACCAATTAAGCAACCATTATCTAAATCACTGATGACGATATTGAACAGAACTGATCCCTGTGAAGCCCCGCTCATTATACTGTTCCAGCTAGACTGTGAACCACTGATAACTACTTTCTGGGAACTAGTTTTGCATCCATGTTATAGTAGTTTATTTAAAAGAAGGACATGCAAGATCAAGACAGTATCAAAAGCCAGAGGTTAGGTCTACACTGCAGCTTTTTCTGATTTTATTTCAGAAGAGGCTTTTCCGAAATTTAGCCCGTCTACACTGGACCAAATTTTGGAAAATCCCCTTCTTTCCGAAGATCCCTTCTTCCTCATGGAATGAGGAAGACAGGGCTTCCAAAAGAGCGCATTTCCACTTCTGCTTTTTTTGGTGGAAGAGCAAACGCGTTACCTGGACATGGCGAAGTTTTTCCGGGATACCTCTGGTATCCCAGAAGACACCCCGCAATGTAGACATACCCTTACTAAAGTCAAGATATGCCACATCTACCACTTCCCTCCCATTCACAAGACTTGTCACCCTGTCAAAGAAAACTTCTAGGTTAGTTTGACATAATTTGTTCTTGATATATCCAGGCTGTTACTTATCACCATCATCATCTTAAGTGTTTGCAAACTGACTGTTCCATTATATTTCTGGATACAGAAGTTGAGCAGACTGGTCTGCAATTTCCCAGGTTGTCCTTATTTCTCTTTTCATAGATGGGCACTATATTTGCCCTTTTCCAGTCCTCTGGAATCTCTCCTATATGACATGACTCTTCAAAGATAATTGCTAGTGGCTCAAAGACTGCCTCAGTCAGCTCCTACTTAGGGAGCTCCCTTAGGATTGGAGAAGGATTCTGCCTGCTATTTTAAAAGGCATTTGAAGAATATGATCAGTTCACTAGCACTATGGGATCTTCTCTCCTCCCACAAGCCCTCGCACAGCAGCACCTGCCAGTAAAACTTACTCTCCAGTTTAGTCACAAAGTTCCTTCTTTCACTTGCAAGAACTAGACTGACATTAATCTCCAGGACTCATTTTGACTTTAGTTTATTTGCATCCCCACTTTTCAAGCACGGAGACCTCAAAGTGCCAGTATCTTTGAATGAAGTTAAAACCTCCAGCTGTTTACACAGGCAGTAGTTAGTCTTAGCCCTCAGCTGTGCATGCAGTCAGACATTTTTCAATACTTTTTGAAAAGCTAAAGAGCATCTGGTGTCCTATGCAGCTGTGATGACCTTTTATTTTGTCTGTTGGCACAAATACATTGTTACCACCTGCAAGATCCTTCCTGCTCAAACTATTGTTACAGATCTTCCTGAATTCTCTGGAAGGGGATTGTGCATGTAGAGATTAAATAGCAGAAAACACACTCACTCATTCTTTCAGTGGAGCAATATATAGCCTCTCAGTACCGGAAATGTGATGATCTTCAGGCTATACGATGAACTTGTAAAACTGTTTATTTTTGGTGTATGAGTTCAAGGTCGAATGCTCTAGAGTCCTGTATTGATCCAAAGTACAGGCACAGCACCATGCATAAGCATGTTTCCTCCTCCAACAATATGCCTGAATGTGTGGGAGGGACCTCTTCTATGAGAGAGGGAGTGATGATGTAGCCATGTGTGAGGAGAGGAGTCATCCCTCAACTAGAGCTTGATTAAACCACATGCAGCGATGAATCATTTTTGAGCTAGGCTCCAGCCAATCCAAAAGCCACCACACAGATCAGTAGACATGACTTCCACTTCTCCAACCAGTAGACCTGACCCTCTGTGTCTTGCTTTCTGACTGTCTCATACTGTGTACTGTGCCTAGTACAACAGGACCAATCATGGTTGGGATCTCTAAGCACTACTGAAATTATAAGAATTAGTAAAACTAAATATCCTGTGCAGCCTGAGGTCTACAGCCTTTCAGGTGAAAATATAGGAGACAAGGGGAATACAGCAGGTAAAGACACCTTAATAAAGTCACTTCTTTGAGGAGAATGGAAACACCGGGTGTGTAGAACATCATCTTCCAATGCTACAGCCCTTCCTCTACTTACACTACATTCACCATTTGGGCCCACTGGAAGGAGACCCTTGAAGAATTCCACAGGGATTTCAACATCTTCCACCCCTCTCTCCCCCCCAACAACTAGGGATGTCAATGTGTAGATGACTACCCAATTAACTGATGAGCCCGAGCTTATCAGTTAATCTTGTCGACTACACATACTCTTCCCCCCCTCCCCCCCGAGGCAGCAAGTGGGGGGGAGTGGGAGCCAGTGCCCATGAGGAGCTAGCTTAAAAACTGGATCCCCATGAGCACTGGATCTGCCTGCCCCTCCAACCCTGTGCTGCTGCCTCGAGGAGGTGGGAGCTGATAAACACAGGAAGGCAGCTGGGGGGGTAGAGGGCAGGGGAAGGTAGGCAGGAGCCGGTGCTGGGGAAAGCCAGTTTAAAAGATCAAGGCATTCTTAAAATTTAAATACCCACTTGGGGAAACGAAGAAACAGATTGACAGAGCCAGAAATCTGCATCTTCAAGATAGGCCCAACAAGGAAAATAACAGAACACCATTGGTCATCACCTACAGCCCCCAGTTTAAACCCCTCCAGTGTATCATTGACAATCTACCACCTATCCTGGAAAACGATCCCTCACTCTCACAGGCCTTGGGAGACAGGCCAATTCTCACCTACAGACAACCTCCTCACCTGGAGCAAATTATTTCCAGCAGCCACACATCACACCTCAGACACACTCACCCCCATTGCCAACTCTGTCCACACATCTATACTAGTGACACAATCACAGAACCTAACCACACAAGCCACAACATCAGTGGCTCATATAATCACACATCCTCTAATGTGATCTATGCCACCAAGTGCCAGCAATGCCCCTCTGCCATGTATTTTGACCAAACTGGACAGTCTCTCTGACAAAGGATAAATGGATACAAATCAGACATCAGAAATGGTGACACAGAGAAACCTGTGGGACAACATTTTAACCTGCTTGGATGGACACTGTCATGGATTTAAAAGTAGCCATTCTTTTACAAAGGAATTTCACAAGCCAACTACAGAGAGGGAGTGCAGAATTGACCTTCATATGCAAATATGACACTGTTTCCTTTGGCCTGAACAAAGACTTTAGCTGGATGACATATTATAACACCAGCTTTCCTTACATTCAAGACCCTATTGACATCAAAAGCTAAGTATCAGGCACTTCCAACCCACTCAGTCTCATTAGCACCAGGACTACAATTGCCAGGTATTTTTTTCTCCCTCTCCTTTTTATTTCTGAAGGTCCCCCTTTTTTTCTCTACTCAAGGTCAAGTCATCTAAAGAAGTGGGTCTCTAAGGTGCCACAGGACTACTCATTTTTAAAGATACAGACGAATATGGCTACCCCTCTAAGACTTAAGTGTACAGTTATAGTGTAGTTTGTTTATATGTTGATGTATGTTGTTAATTATGAGCTAAATAAAACAGCCTTAGCAATATTATCTACTCAAGCACTGAAAAATCATGAATCAGACCCTCTCCACACCTAATATCAAGAGATGGAAAAAAAACCTTCATGATTTTTAAGACACATTTTTTATTCTTTTTTCTTACCTTCTGGGTTTTAAGCTTTTAGGGGACACTCAGGTTACATTTTCATGAGTGCTAGGAACCTTATTGTTTTATAAACATGAAAACTGAGATTCCCATGTAATGGCTTGACTCTGGGAGCTCAGTGTTAAACCCCTCACCCCCCAATATGATAACACATGATAAAATTGGCAAAATTGTGATTATCTCTTACATTTATATTTAGCCGTGTTCAAACAGCAAGATCTCAGAGTGTTTTGCAAAGATTGCTAGATACTAGAATGGCTTCAGCAAACTTTGAAATGCAGCCACCTCTGGGACAGAGAGCAGTAGCTGTACAACAGCACAAAGGAAACGAGTTGAGGACAGAAAGTGAAGAGGAAGGAGACAGATCTTCTGTGGGTGTAAATTGTCATAGCTACAGTTTACATCAGTGGGTATCAGCCCACAGGTATCTAACTGTAAATGGGAGGGAGAACCTACTTAGACAAGATGCAGTAATCGAAACTGGGATTTGGTTAGTAACAGTGCAGGTTCACAACCTTTCCTCCTTCAAAAAGTTCAGAGCAATCTCCAATAACCACAATGGTCACAAGAGCAGTTTTATATCTTACCTAAGACACCAACCCCCTATTTAAGTACTCCCTAACTATCCTAGGGCATGTCTACACAGCAGCATTATTTTGAAATAACTTACATTATTTTGAAATAGAGTGCGCATCTACACAGCAAGCCTGTTATTTCGAAATAATTTAGAAATAACAGGCTTCTTACTCTGACTTCTGTAACCCTCATTTCACAAGGAGTAAGGGAAGTTAAAGGAAGAGTGTTCTTCCTTCAACTTCCTGCAGTGTAGATAGCGCCAAAGGCTGAGTTAAGGTACTTTGACTTCAGCTATGCAATCAACGTAGCTGAAGTTGTGTATCTTAATTTGACTTTAGCCTGCAGTGTAGCCGTGCCCAGAGAGAGCTTTAGAAAGCTGACAGAATCACAGCCCAGAAGTGATCTAGCTATAGCTGCAGGCATGTACTACAGCATGCAGTAGGATATGAAAAATTGGGGTGAGAGGTCTTCCATAATCCCATTAGTTCAGATGATGCCTCTGCACTCTGCTTTATTACTGAAATCTCAGGCAACTGCTGTGTTCCATTGTAAATGGCAGTGCATGTTGCCTCTCAGCATGGCTTACTGTTCACCACAATAGCCAGGTATGGAATACTTTTCTGGTTCTTGAGAGTACGTACCTGGGCTGGCATTTCAGTTATCATGTTATGCCATGCTGTGTATCACAGCATGAGAATAAAACAAAAAACAGACCCTGGTGCTAAAAACTGGCCTGCTTTATCCAGAGGGTGATATTTACAGGCTGGTAACTACTGTGCAGTGATCCGTGCATTAGAAAGAAACTAAAACACTGCACATCATCGGTAAAACAGTGACTTTGATCTGCTCTTTAATGCAGGTTTTGCTCTGCAGCTATGTAAAAATCTTCCTTTAAAAGATAACTTACTTTTCATGAACTAGGGATGTTAGCGTGTAGTCATTTACATGATTCACTGATAAACCTGGGCAGCAGTGCGGGAGGTGAGTGGGGCAGATAGGAGGCAGTAGACGCAGGAAGCTGGCTCCCTGCATGTACCGACTCGGTTCCTGCATTCAGACTGGGCCAAATCCTGATCGGAGTGAAATCCAAAAAGTAACTTTGGTGTCGTCAGTGGGTTACTGTGGTGACCTGAGGTCCCAGGCTCTTGATCATCTTTTCAAGGAAGGATGATGGGGATTTAAGTCCTGAAGATGTGGATGATACTGAAACTGGAGAAGGTCTGTACTCAGCACATATTTCAAAGTTTAATACACTATCAAAATCCATACTTCACTACTTACAATTAAATCCTTAGGACACCCCAGAAATTACCGAGCACTGATGGTTATTTCTATTATGTCAGTGTCAAGGGACCTCAATGGAGATATAGGTGCTGTACAGACACATGGTAAGAGCCTGGCAGGCTGCCCTACAGATGACAGTCTTGGAAGCCTGCTAAAGAGCCTGCATGGATGGGTTCCTGAGCAGCCTGGAAGAACTTAGCAGATGACCAGGCAGGTGTCTGATAGAAAAAACATTGTCAGAAAATTTCTGACCAGTTGTAGACATGAGACACAAACACAGTAAAACAGTGATGGCTTGCAACTCCCATGTTAGTGCCAACATACTTGTTCTCATTTTATTTTGGTATTTTTCAGTTTTTTGGATGGCATTTTGTTGGGAGGCAGTTAACTCAACCAAAAGAGAAGATGAGGGAGAGAGGACACTGAAGGGTGGGGGAAGAAGGGGAAAAATCAGTGGAGTCAGGGGAAGAGGAGAGACTGTGCGAGAGGGGACAGGAGGAGCAAACACCCACTCAGCACAGGGAAGAAGCTGTCCAGAGAAAGAAGAACAAAAGTCAGGCACTGATGACACAGTCACTCTCAACACGTCTCTCAGCTTAACCACTTATACTTTGGGATAAAAATGATCACCTTGATGCTGTGAGAAAAAACATTCAGATGGATCATGCATGTCACAAAAGGAAAACTGACATCTCGGGATAATAAATGCATGCAGAAGGAGAGAAACATACTACAGTAAAACTCCATTAGTCCGGCATCCAGTTGTCCGGCATTCCTGATAGTCCAGCATCATCTGGAACCTGGAAATGCTCAGGTCAGCTGCTCTCACGGCCGGGCTACTGTGACCTCCTCCGTTCCACTCACGATCCCCAGTGCACACAGCGTCCAGCCTGCACGTACTAGCAGCTGGCCGCTGAGCACAGGCAGCTGCTTCAGGACCCAGACATAAGGTTGGGGGAGAAGGGGGATTGGGTGACAGCAGGGAGGGGAGGTGTTTGGGTCTGGAGAAGGGGAGGGGAGAGGAGGGGGATTGGGTTGTGTGTGACGTCCCGGCCACATCATTGAAAAGCCGGCCGCTCAGCACATATGCCCCAGCACCTGGAGGGAGATGCGCGGCTGTACCGGCAGCTCCAGGACCCAAGCATAAGGTGGAGGGGGATTGGGTTGGGAGTATGCCCCCTTATAGTACCTCCTGGTACTCTGGCATAACCGAGAATCCGGCACCACCTAGGTCTCAAAGGTGCGGGATTATCGGAAGTGTACTGTATACTGATCTCCAATCTTCAGGGAGGGTGGATTTAAGACTGTATGTCCTTTACCAAAGGAAAGACAATTGTGCTGGAGCATGGTATTAGCCTTCCAGTGGGGTTTGATAGAGCCTTATGAAAATCTACAAGAATACACTGCTTCTAGAAGCCTTGCTGAGAAATAGGAATTGCAGCTGCAGCAGAGACCTAGGGAGTTTGGAAGGGAAAACTTCATGTGTCAGAACACAGTTTAGCTTAGCTAGTGTGTATGCACTGAACAGTTTGAAGTCGATTGGTATAAATCCAGTGGATTAACTACCAACTACTGAGTTTATAAGACCTTTATTTACAAACTGCAGAGGAAAGTTAATGCAAATTTTTTATTTGGCATGCACAACTGTGATAAAAATCAACAGGAGTTGCTCACTGGCAGAAGGTAAAAATTGATCCATTTTAAGTAATTGAAAAAAGTGACATATGGATTTACTACCAGGCACTGCGTGATTAAGTAAAGCTGGAGAATATAATGCACAGATGTACTCAGAAGAGTAACTGAAGATTTAAGGATTTATTATCCTTTTAGATCTGTATGGCATGTAAGTTCTAAAGTGGTAACAATTACAGCCCCAATTCAAGAAGGCATGTAGTAAGCACGTGCCTCAATTTACACGTAAACATGGTCTTAAATCCTTTCCTGAATTGCAGACCAAGATTCTTCTATGAATTTAGCTCATGTGTCCAATACGAAGAAGCCTGGGCTTTTTTAATGCTATTCATAGTAAAATAAAGGATATTTGACTTGTAACTGTACCACAGACTTGATATTTATTAAAAGGTGTTCTGTGATTTTCCATTAAAAATCAAAATAATGACTCCCCCTCATTTTTTTACCATTTTGATCAACCAATTCTAATCAACAACCCACCCCGGTGAGCAATGAAGGGGCAGCCTCCAAAATACATACAAATCCTGACTCAAGTGACTTAACATACCATAATGTGTTAATATGTCTTTCATTTCCTTTAATCACACCTCTTCCTCTCCTTATGCTCACTTTCAGTGAGATTTAGGATAAAACTTTTCAGAAGTATCTGAATGATTTCGAAAAAACCTAAGTCCTTGTTTCAAAAGTGACTTATGCGCTCAGGCTCAGATACACACAGGTGCATACATCTAACAGAAATCAAAGAGAGTAGGTCCCTAACATAACATAAGATTAACATAAGAACGGCCATACCGGGTCAGACCAAAGGTCCATCTAGCCCAGTATCCTGTCTGCCAACAGTGGCCAGCACCAGGTGCCCCAGAGGGGGTGGACCGAGGACAATGATCAAGCAATTTGTCTCGTGCCATCCCTCTCCAGCCTCTGACAAACAGAGGCCAAGGACACCATTTTATCCCCTGGCTAATAGCCTTTTATGGACCTAACCTCCGTGAAATTATCTAGCTTCTCTTTAAACTCTGTTATAGTCCCAGCCTTCACAGCCTCCTCTGGCAAGCAGTTCCACAGGCTGACTACACGCTGTGTGAAGAAGAACTTTCTTTTATTAGTTTTAAACCTGCTACCCATTAATTTCATTTGGTGTCCTCTAGTTCTTCTATTTAGGGAACTAATAAATAGCTTTTCTTTATCGGCCCTCTCCACACCACTCATGATTTTATACACCTCTATCATATCCCCCCTCAGTCTCCTCTTTTCTAAACTGAAAAGTCCCAGTCGCTTTAACTTCTCCTCATATGGGACCCGTTCCAAACCCCTAATCATTTTAGTTGCCCTTTTCTGAACCCTTTCCAAGGCCAAAATATCTTTTTTGAGGCGAGGAGACCACATCCTGTACACAGTATTCAAGATGTGGGCGTACCATAGTTTTATACAGGGGCAGTAAGATATTCTGGGTCTTATTTTCTATCCCTTTCTTAATAATTCCTAGCATCCTATTTGCCTTTTTGACCGCCGCTGCACACTGTGTAGAAGTTTTCAGAGAACCGTCCACGATAACTCCAAGATCTCTTTCCTGATTTGTCGTAGCCAAATTAGCCCTCATCATACTGTATGTATAGTTGGGGTTATTTTTCCCGATGTGCATTACTTTACACTTATCCACATTAAATTTCATTTGCCATTTTGTTGCCCAATCACTCAGTTTGGTGAGATCTTCTTGGAGTCCCTTACAGTCTGCTTCTGTCTTGACTATCCTAAACAGTTTGGTATCATCCATAAACTTTACCACCTCACTGCTTACCCCTTTCTCCAGATCATTTATGAATAAGTTGAACAGGATTGGTCCTAGGACTGACCCTTGGGGACACCACTAGTTACCCCTCTCCATTCTGAAAATTTACCATTTATTCCTACCCTTTGTTTCCTGTCTTTTAACCAGTTCTCAATCCAAGAAAGGACCTTCCCTCTTATCCCATGGCCATGTAATTTACACAAGAGCCTTTGGTGAGGACCTTGTCAAAGGCTTTCTGGAAATCTAAGTATACTATATCTACTGGATCCCCCTTGTCCATGTTTGTTAACCCCTTCAAAGAACTCTAATAGATTAGTAAGACAGGATTTCCCTTTACAGAAACCATGTTGACTTTTGTCCAACAAATTATGTTCTTCTACATGCTTCACAATTTTATTCTTTACTATTGTTTCGACTAATTTGCCAGGTACTGAAGTTAGACTTACCGGTCTGTAATTGCCCGGATCGCCTCTAGAGCCCTTTTTAAATATTGGTGTCACGTTGGCTACCTTCCAGTCATTAGGTACGGAAGCCGATTAAAGGGATAGGTTACAAACCACAGATAATAGTTCAGCAATTTCCCATTTGAGTTCTTTTAGAACCCTTGGATGAATGCCATCCGGTCCCGGAGATTTGTTAACATTAAGTTTTTCTATTTGTTCCAAAACCTCCTCTAATGACACTTCAATCCGGGACAGTTCCTCAGATTCATTACCCACAAAGGATGGTGCAGATTTGGGAATCTCCCCAACGTCCTCAGCCGTGAAGACTGAAGCAAAGAAATCATTTAGTTTCTCCGCAATGGCTTTATCGTCCTTGATTGCGCCTTTTATAGTTCGATCGTCTAGGGGACCCACAGGTTTTTTAGCAGGCTTCCTGCTTCTAATGTACTTAAAAAACATTTTGTTATTTCTTTTTGAGTTTTTGGCTAGCTGTTCCTCAAAATCTTTTTGCTTTTCTTATTACATTTTACACTTGATTTGACAGTGTTTATGTTCCTTTCTATTTATCTCACTAGGATTGGACTTCCACTTCTTAAAAGATGCCTTTTTGTCCCTCACTGCTTCTTTTACATGGTGGTTAAGCCACGGTGACTCTTTTTTAGGTCTCTTGCTATGTTTTTAATTTGGGGTATACATTTAAGTTGGGCCTCTATTATGGTGTCTTTAAAAAGTTTCCATGCAGCTTGCAGGGATTTGGCTCTAGTCACTGTGCCTTTTAATTTCTGTTTAACTAACCTCCTCATTTTTGTGTAATTCCCCTTTTTGAAATTAAATGCCAGGGTGCTGGTCTGCTGAGGTGTTCTTCCCACCACAGGAATGTTGAATGTTATTATATTATGGTCACTATTCCCAAGCGGTCCTGTAACGGTCATGTCCTGGACCTGATCCTGCGCTCCACTCAGGACTAAATCGAATTGCCTCTCCTTGTGGGTTCCTGCACCAGCTGCTCCAAGAAGCAGTCATTTAAGCCATTGAGAAATTTTATCTCGCTTCTCTTCCTGAGGTGACATGTATCCAGTCAATATGGGGTAATTAAAATCCCCATTATTATAGAGTTCTTTGTTTTGGTAGCCTCTCTAATCTCCCTCAGCATTTCAATGTCAGTATCCCTGTCCTGGTCAGGTGGTCGGTAATATATCCCTACTGCTAATTTCTTATTTTTGGAGCATGGAATTACTATCCATAGCGATTCTATTGAACATGTTGATTCATTTAATATTTTTATTTCATTTGATTCTACATTATCTTTCACATACAGTGCCACTCCGCCACCCACCCGGCCTGCTCTATCCTTTTGATATATTTTATATCCCGGTATGATTGTGTCCACAGATTTTCCTCATTCCACCAGGTTTCAGTGATGCCTATTATGTCAATCTCCTCATTTAATACTAGGTACTCTAGTTCACCCATCTTATTAGTCAGACTCCTAGCATTTGTGTAGAAGCACTTTAAAATTTGCCACTGCTTATTTGTCTGCCCTTCCCTGATGCATTGGATTCCTTTGTCGTGGTTGTTTGTCTGCTCTGGCCCATGGTTTGCCCTCTCCCTCCTCTCTTTCTGACTACAGCTTAGAGAATCTCTATCAATGGATTCTCCTCTAAGAGAAGTCTCCCTCCGATTTACGTGCATCTCCACACCAATCGGCTTTCCCCATCTCTCAGTTTAAAAACTGCTCTCTGGCCTTTTAATGTTTAGTGCCAGCAGTCTGGTTCCACCCTGGTTTAGGTGGAGCCCATCCTTCCTGTATAGGCTCCCCCTCTCCCAAAAGTGTCCCCAGTTCCTAATAAATCCAAACCCCTCTTCCCTACACCATCGTCTCATCCACGCATTGAGATTCTGAATCTCTGCCTGCCTACCTGGCCCTGCGCGTGGAACTGGAAGCATTTCGAGAATGCCACCATAGAGGTCCTGGATTTCAGTCTCTTTCCTAGCAGCCTAAATTTGGCCTCCAGGACATCTCTCCTACCCTTCCCTACGTCATTGGTACCTACATGTACCACGACCACCGGCTCCTCCCAGCACTACACATAAGTCTATCTAGATGCCTCGAGAGATCCGCAACCTTCGCACCAGGCAGGCAAGTGACCATACGGTTCTCCCGGTCATCACAAACCCAACTATCTATGTTTCTAACGATCGAATCACCCACTACTAACACCTGCCTCTTCCGAACTGGCATTCCCTCCCCTCAGAGGTATCCTCAGTGCGAGAGGATACCGCAACATCCTCTGGGAGGAGGGTCCCAACTATGGGATGGTTTCCCTCTGCTCCCATTGAATGCTCTGTTCCCTTGAGACTTTCATCCTCCTTAAGAGCACTGGGGCTCTCAGACTGGAGGTGGGACAGTACTACAGTGTCCCGGAAAGTCTCATCCACATATCTCTCTACCTCCCTTAGCTCCTCCAGTTCAGCCACCCTGGCCTCCAAAGCCCGAACTCGGTCTCTGAGGTCAGGAGCTCCTTGCAGTGCACACATCGCCACCCGCCACAGGGCAGGTAATCATACATGTTACACTCGAGCAATAAACAGGATAGCCCCCACTCTGCTGCTGGGCTTCTGTCTCCATTTTTCTAATGAATAAGTTTAAGTATAAACTGGGATTCTTTTTAAACCTCTGGAATATAGATTATTATAAGAGTTATGTTTTAAAGAAGGCCAGAAGTCACTAGTGCCTTCCAAACTCCCTGTTAGCAGTTCCTGTTCGCAAGCTCCCTGGTCGCTGAGTCACAGGCTGATATAGCTCTGGTAGCCCCTCCCCCTGACTGAGGCTCAGCCAATTAACAGAGGCTTCTAGATTTCAAACCTTTTAGAAGCTCCTTCAAGCAAACAAACAAACCAACCAAACAGACAAACACAAGCTCTGCACACAGCAAATAACTCCCCCACACACAAACACACACTCCAGACAGCCACTTACCACAAGGGTCCCATTTTTACTCCTCTTTTACCTGGAGAACTCCCTCTCCAAACTCCCTGTTAGTTCCTGTTCGCAAGCTCTAAATACCTTTGTGAATCTGGCACTAGGCACTCTACATCACTTTGAGTTTCTATGTACTTATAAAAGTAACCCAAGTCACTTTGGAAAAATGGAACTGAGGCACTTTTGAAAATTTTACTTCTGCCCAAAATAAGGCAGGGAGAGAAGCTGGGAGATGGAAGTGCAGGACTGAGGAAGGGAGAGATCTGAGGATCCCAGTTCTCAGACGGACTTTACACATATCAAACACCCTTATTAAACTGGGACAGTTCTTATTTCTATAGCAAAATATTTACCAATTTCCCCACTACATCCCTCCCAAACTCTCTCCTATTCCAGTGTATTCCAATGGCATTTAAGTAGAAGGCGTGGACAAGAACTAGCTTGGAAAAGAGTCCCCCCCCTTGCCCCTCCCCCTACAGAAATCCACAAATTTTTATGGCACGGAAAGACAAAAAAGTCTATTTTGGGAAAACAGAAATGAAATTTTTGGTTGGGTCCCCAGGGTGCCCAATTCCCCAGGAAAGTCAGGCAAACATGGAGTTGGCTACCTTGACATTAGTACAGCCTGGATACCAGTTGTCCAGTCAGGCAGCCTAGATTGCTGGCTGCCCAGGAGGGCCATCTGCCTGGAGAACCAGGAGCTAGCAATTATCCTCCTTGGTTGTCTGACTCCTAAAGAAGCCCCAGCTCCCAAGCTCCTTGACAGGTGGACTGCCACAGAACCCAGGAGCTGGCAACTGTGGGGTCCTTGGTCCCATGGCAGCCAGCCTGGTTTCCATCAGAAGTTTAATGAAAATCAACATGTTTCCTCAGAACATTCTGATTTTGATGAACTGGCATTTTCCAACAGTAAAATGTTGCATCCAAAAATTTCTGACCTGCTCTAGTGTGGGCACTTTCTCCCAAGTATCCCTTTCAAACATTCGCATGTCTGGGGAATAGGAAAAAGTTTTCTATCTTCATCTATCAATCCCAGGGCCCACGTGCCTTAGAAAATAAAGAAAACTAAGTTAATTTACAACCAAACTATATGTAACCCCCAAAATGTAAATATGTAATAAGGGTACATACATATGGTTGAGTGGCGATAAGCCTTTTTTTCCTGGCTGCAGTCACCTGCCAGGAATGAAGGTTACAAAAAGTAACGCCCCCTTCCCACCTCCATCATATAGCAAGGGTCCACAACTACTGCTACACACACATATTGAGCTAGATCCTCATCTGGTATAAATCAGCGTAGCTCCACTGAAATCAGCAGAATGACACCCATTTACATGAGCTGAAAATATGGCTTTACAATTGATGCAACATTTGGTTCAAAGTTGGGTGATTTTCCTAATGATTTCTGCACAGTATGAAAAGACTGTCTCCAAGGACCAACTTTTCTGCCTTTTTTCCCATGTAAAAAACAAGATTATCATAAACATAGCTCATTTTACTATTTTTTAAACAAAACTATTAGTCCTGATCCTCTGTTGTTGGAAACAGGTGACATCAGCAGAACTATGCCAGTTCACACCAGCAGTAGTCTGGCCCCTTTGGGATTCAGAAATGTTGAAAAACATTGGAAATTCTCCACTGCTTGTTAGAATTTCTTGTTTTCTTGAGCTACATTTATTGAGAAGCCACATCAAGGCCAGATGAGCGGATACAGGAAGGATGACGTGGATAATGTATCTATTTTTTTCTTCCCAGAGTCAATCAAAAATCACATGCTACAAGGATGCTACTAGAATAGATCACTAGAGGACTCCTGAATCAACAGGATCATCAGTGATCTACACTATTTATTTGTCAGAAAATCAATTCTGTTATTATTGTTGCTTTGTTTCCTTACACTCTCCCATCAGTATGTGTGTCCACTTGTTGTCTCTCTGTTCCACCCTTTGTGGAAGGGACTGTCTTTTTGTTATACTTGTACCATGCCTAGCACAATGAGGTCTTGGTCCATGACAGCAGGAAGGCAGGGCCGGAGAGGAAAGGAGATTCTTGAAAGAACACTCAGAACTCCATCGTTGCAAGCAGGTCCTGACTTTTAACAACAGTAGATGTCTCCCTCCCCCACCTATTGGCTCCTAGCAGCCAGCAAATTAGATTTTCTTTACATGGAACATACCCGGAGAGTAATTACTGTAGTTTGCAAAGAGTTAAGCTGATAGAGAAGGTGACTCAATCCGGTTCAAACAGGGTGCTTCCCTTACAGGTGGGCAGCTCAATTGCAATGACTGGTTTACTTTTTTCCAAACTAGTATCTCGCTAGGAACTAAAGAGCGATTCCTCATGTGACAGGTGAAAACGACGCATTGGTGGTACAAAAAGAGTTTTAAGAATTGCTGCTAAGTGCCATAGTTAAGAGCTCTCAGTTCCAGCACAACTCATTCTATTATGAGAAAGGTAATGCTAAATGTTCTTTTGTTAAACCACTCCCTTGGTTTCTTTGTTACCACTCCCATCCTGTTATTCAAGGGATTGCCATTCTCAGGTTGGTTGAGAAAACTCTGTGGTGGCATGCCAGTTAATCAGCTGCAAGCAATTTGAAAGGTGACTAAAAAACCACTACAGGATGTTTTGCTGAAAATGCACACTAACTAAGTTGGAAACAATAGAAAAGTAGGCAGTCTCACTCCTGGAAATGATTTAATTCAAATGAACACTCATATAACCTAAGCACTTTCCAGTCACATGGTTAACTGTTTACCTTTTAATTGCCTGTAATTATCAGGTAGCGACAAGGTAATGAATTACACAATAAGTTTCACATATCACAGAGTGGCATGGACTTGTTACTTTTGCACCTAGGGAGCTAAGGGCAAGAATCTACAATGACTACTGCATAAGAAAAAACAGGACTATGTAGCACTTTAAAGACTAACAAGATGGTTTATTAGGTGATGAGCTTTCGTGGGCCAGACCTTTAAAGGCCAGACTTTAAAGTGCTACATAGTCCTGTTTTTTGTTTCAGCTAAACTAGACTAACACGGCTACATCTCTATTACTATTCTACTGCATAAGAGTTAACCCTACATTCCTGTCACAAAACAAACGATTACACAGAATGAAGATTTACCCGGCATTGCTCAGGTCCATGACTCCATATTTATTTTATTTTTTAAATAAAATGAAAATGTAGATGCTTCATTTGAATCATTGCTCTAGGGTGGGGCTGGGGAGCAGGGGTTCAGTGTGCAGGCTGCTCCGGGGAGAGAGGACAACCCCAGCCCTCTCTCACTGCAGCAGCTTGGGGCCAGGTGAAAAAAGCACCTCTCCATGGCCACTGCAGTTCCAGCAGGCACTGCTGAGGGAGAGGTGCATGTCCCTCAGTTGGGGCAGGTCCAGGTTTGTCTGACTCTGGTACTCCACTACCAGAGTGAGGAATGCAGCAAATTGCACTTTCCTTTGGCTCCCTGATGAAGGGGAACAACCAGCAACGTCCCTGTACGAATCAGGCGAGGGGGGAAATGTTAGCCCCTCCCCTCCCTAAAGGGCGCCTGGGGATAGGAGGCTCAGGGCTGGGCCAGTCTCGGACTAGAGAATGAGAGGAGTGCCCCCAGCCAGCCCCTTTTGCCTGCCTGGTGATTCTGTCTCTTTTCTGTATGGTTTTCTGAGAAGCAATCCCATTCCAGCACATCCCATTTTCTTGACACAACCAACCCTTTACCTTGCTTTAAATTATGATAAAGAGGAAGCTGCATCCTGAATTTGGTGGTCCTAGCTCTTACCATTTGAGGAGGAGTTCCTGAACAAACAGAAAGTCAGACCAACTCTCTCAAATATATAGAAACTCGGGTACTTAACTCAAATAAGTTTTTTTTTTTTTTCATTTAAGTCATTGTGGGGTGGGGCTGGGGCTGAGGGGCTCAGTATCTAGGCTGCTCTGGGGAAAGAAGACAACCCCAGCCCTCTCTCACCACAGCAGCTTGGGGTCAGGTGAGAAATGCCTGTCCATGGCCGCTGAAGCCACAGTGGACATAGCCGGGGAGAGGTGCATGTCCCCCAACTAGGGGACAGACAGACAAAAAGACACACAAACAGACAAACTCTCTGAAATGTATAGTAGAATAGCTGTCCCTTTCTTCACCTCTGCCCCTTGCTAGCCCAATGGGGTTACAGCTGCCCCAGCCCCCATCTCTTACTCCTTGCTGCTCCCTGTGGTCATTCTACAGTATAACTGTCCTACCAGACCTCTCTCTTTCCATTTTATGAAAAACAGTCATATTCCAGCTACATCCCCTTGTCCTGGCGCAAGCAAACCCTGACCTTGCTTTAAATTATGGTAAGAGGAAGCTGCATACCAAATTTGGTGGTCCTATTACCGTGTAGCAGGAGTTCTTGAACAAAGGGACTTACAGATAGAAGGACAGCCAGATGCACATTTATAAATTCATGCCTTCTCTAGAAACATAAGATAAAAAAATAATAATTCAACAATACAGCTGCTTTCTGGGCAAAATCTTCATGCCCACAGCCAGTTCTGGTTGTCTGAGTTGGCTCCTGGGCAAATGCAGAGGGTGCAAAAAGGGGAACATAAGAATGGCCATACTAAGTGAGACCAATGGTCCATCTAACCCAGTATCCTGTCTTCTGACAACGGTCAGTGTTAGATGCTTCAAAGGGAATGGACAGACCAGAGCTATTACCAAGTGAGTGATCCCTTGCTTTCCAGTCCTAGCATGTTGCAGTCAAAGGGATCACTCACTTGGTGATTGCTCTGGTCTGTCCATTCTCTTTGAAGCATCTCGCACTGGCCGTTGTCAGAAGACAGGATACTGAGCTAGATGGACCATTGGTCTCACCCAGTATGGCAGTTCTTGTGGCCCCTACGCATGGGGTTGCATCCCTGACCCTGGGGACTAAAAGCTAGGAGGAGTACAGCTGACAGGAAGATAGGATGTGTTCTCCCTTCACATGACACAAAAACCCTTCTTCCTCACATCCTCTCCCCATGGAATACAGACAGAATAGAAAAGGAAGAACTGCCCTGTAGAAATTTTGAACCATGCACTAGAGCAGTGGCTTTCAAAGTTGGGTCGCAGGCTTGCCCAGGTAAGCCGCTGGTGGGCCTGCAACACTTTATTTATTTAAGTGTCCGAAGCCACAGAGCCTCACAGCTCCCATTGGCTGTGGTGAGCCGTACCCAGTCAAGGGGAGCTGTGGAAAACGGCATGGGGCCAGGTTCCATCCAAGTTCACTATCTATAATCAGTTTCCACTGCAATTAGCTTATGTCACTCCTGACTCTGAGGCTTCAGCAGTTACACACATTACTGAAAGACATTTTTCAACCACAGCTGTCTGAAAGGACTAGCTGCAGCCTGTGTGCTCAGCTCCCATTCCATGCAAGCAGGAACTGTGCAGAGAGCCTCCACCAGGCCCTGACCCAGTTTTACACACACGCTCTAAGGAAAAAAAGAGAGGAAATAGGCAGAGATGGGAGAAAGCGCAGCCTGCAGAGAAGCACAGTTTTCAGCCATCCTGCATTTGACACGCCATCATGCTTTTGCTGCTTTCCTGTCTGCATCTTCCCTTCCTGCGTCTGGGGTATGTGGGAGGATGGGGGAGGGGAGAGGAGAAGATCTGCAGCATAGAAGAGAATGTAAGGAAAGGATCAGAGAAGACAGGAGGTAAGTGGAGGAGAAGAGGCAATGGGAGGAGATGGATGGGGGTGGAAGGATGTCCAATTTAAGTGAATTGGGACTCAAGGCTGTCAGCGCCATGGAGCTTAAAACTTATGTACCACCACGAAACTATTTTGTGACTCTCCTGAGAAGTCACAATCCCCAATTTGAGAACCCCATGTCTAGTCTGACCTCCTGCATAACAAACCATAAAACTTCCCAGATGTAATTCCAGTTTGAACTAGAGCATCTCTTTTAGAAAAACATCCAACCTTGATTTACAAATCTAATGTTACTCATTATACACAGGATCAATGGGGGAGACAGCAGTATTAGGAGGGGAAAAGAAAGAGTGAGCAGATTGAGCTGCCTCCCAGAAAAATCTTATTGCTGAAAAGCACTCAGTAGTGCACCGCCTTATTGCCATTACAGCGTAAAGTCAGCATCTGTCCAAGAAGAGAGAGATAAGAACTGTTTCTGCATGCAGTTGGGGTTGAAAGTGGATCTCACTGGAAATCTATGGGATTCCTCTCAGAAATTATAGAGGAATTTGAATTATACAATGTTAAAATAAAAAACTTACAAAGAACATGGGCCTGCATTTTTACTGCTGCAAACATTTTTTTAAAACCACTAACTGTGTAACTGATTGAAATACTTAACAGTTACACGGTTAAATGCTCTACGGGCTGCCGGCCCTATGGGCTCCTTGCAGTAGCCAGGAGTTTAACCGGTAAGGTTAGCCAATAACTCTTACATCACTACTGCAAATTTGGTTTTTGTTAATATTATTATTCACATCAGGCGAATGGTGTCATGTGAATGGGTTGCCTTAGAATGTGTTGTAAATATTGACCTCAGCCAGCATTTCAATCATTTTAGATGTTTACCTCCCAAAGATTCCCCTTGGGGTTAAAGCATTACTATGTCCACCCTAAACCTCAAAAGTGTCTCAGACTTTGCTGGCATCTGTTTTATTCTTCAAACCATAACCTTTCCATGTGATACAACCTTCGTTAGATCAGGGTTTTTCAGTGGCCTGAAGCATCTATACTACTACTGATAACCAGTTTGGTATACAGACCAAAATGTGACTACAGACACATTTGTACCAATTCACTCAAGTGGTCAAAAACAATTTAGTTAAATGGGAGCAAGGCACTCTTATTTCAGTTTTAGAGTGGTTTATATTGATTTAGTATAAGCTGATTTTTTTACCTAATTCATACTTGTCTACACACATACTTGCACTAGTTTAATTAAACCAGTTTAGTTTAACTGGTGCAAGCTTCTGCATGGGCACTGTTCCTTTGGTTGAAGAGTAGCTTGTTTGGTTCAGGTTAAACCTGTTCCTAACTGACTTTAGCTAATCTGAAATAAGCTACTTTTATTAAGAATAAGAGTATCCACACAGCCTTTTGCACTGGTTTAATTAAATCAAACTAATGCAACAATCTGTGCAGGTAAGCACATAAGCTAAATGTGTGTAAGATACTCCAAGGGAAAGTGTCTACACAAGTGTCTACCAACTTAATTAAATAGAAGCTACCGTAAAATCGCGAGTATAATGCACATTTTTCCCCCCGGTTTTTAAGGGTTAAAGCCGGGGTGTGCATTATACATAGGTGGTCATCTGTAAAGTTTTTAACTCACCCTCCCCGCCAGGCTCCTGGACAAGGCGCAGCGCGCAGGCAGCTGGTCAGGGGGCCCTCGCGGCAGGCGCGAGGTCAGCGCGACTGGCCGGCAGCTGGGCAGGGGGCCCCTGCGGCAGGTGTGAGCTCAGCCAGGCTCCCGGACAAAGTGAGGAGCTGGTGGGCTGGGGAGCGGGGAGTCAGCGTGGTGCGCGGAGCAGGTTTCAAACTCTGGTGCGGCGTGCGCGTTTCCCGGGCGAGCCTGCAGGTGGGAGCAGCCCCTTCCGTCCTCTATATATACAGTAAAATCGCAAGTATAATGGGGGTGCGCATTATATATGAGTTCCGTTTTTTCCAGGATTCTGACGTTGATATGGTAGGTGCACATTATACTTGCGATTTTACAGTACTTTCTCATGTAAACAAGGCCCAAAGCTAATTCCCTTGAACTATTACTAGGCCACACGGCTCTTCTTGCATTAACAGAACAGGGAGGATGCAGAGTTAAAATATTATGGCACAACATATGTGAAGCAGGTGCACGTGAGTCATCTGCTTGTAGAACAAAGAGAAAAGGACAATCTGCATTCCTTTTCCTCTTTCCGTTCTGATTAAGGCAAAGAACAAAGGAAACAGGCTCTGCTGTTGTATATGCTGCTTGCTAATTTTCAGCATAGATCCAATTTAAAAAAGGAAAATAAATCTACTCACGTTGTAAGTGAATTTCATTGCCCAGAGTTTAAGCCGAATCTCCACAAACAGAACAGGCTTGGTTCTCTTAGAGCAGAGTTTCTCAAAGGAGTCCTCGAAAACACTTGAGAAACCTGTTAACTGGCTGCTCCGGTAAGTTTACTTACTAGCGCCGAGGCCACAGAGCCTCCTGGCTCCCATTGGCTCTGGTTCACTGTTTGCAGCCCAAGGGGAGCCAATTGGAGTGGCAAGGCTCCCTGGCCGCAGCACCCATAAGTAAACATACCGGAGCGGCCTGTTAACTGGTTTCTCAAAGTGGTTTCATGGACCCCTTTGAGAAACTCTGTCTTAGAGTTTGTTACAATAATTTTGGCCCAGGCTGACTTAACACTGAGAAATGATGTGGGTTTTTCTCATTAAAGCTTGTAGAATGGCTAACACTAACCACAGTTATTCCCCCACCCCAGTGCCCAGGGACACAGTTACTGACCTCAGCTGTGGCAACTCCTGCAATAATAAATTCACCTTCTCAAAGCTTTGTGAAAACAGAGTTAAATATATACTAAGAAAAAATGCTTCTTATGTGGTTTCCCTCTTTAAATATAAAACTACAGCTTGCAAGTGGAAAATTGCTAGCCACCAACTATCATTAAGTCACATCCTCAACAGCTCTAGGTTCTGCTTTTGACCTCATCTGCCCCAGTGTCATTCCTTTAACCTTGCTGGTATTACTCCTGATTTACACTGCTGTAACTGAAAACAGAACTTGCCTCAAGGGACCAGTTGCTTAGGATCAGCTCTTCACTGTCTGGCTCAGCTCAGGAGAGAAAAACGTGAAGGTAATTTTAAGGGAAGATAGCCTACTGAATAGGGCAGCACACTGGGATTCTGGTGACCAGGTTCTATCCCCAGATCTGCCACTGGCTGACTTGGTCACCTTGGGTGAGTCACTTTAACCTCTCTGTGCCTCAGTTTCCCCATCTGTAAAATGGGGATAATGATACTGACCTCCCTTTGCAGAGTGCTTTGAGATTAACTAATAAAAAAATGCTGTATATGAGCTAGGTATTTTTTAAATTAAATTTATGTTCGCAGAGATTGGGGTCACTGGATTACAGTCCAGCCCTGAGGCAAAACTTAGCACAGTGTTTGTGTTAACTGTAAGTTGTGCTTATAGTACTGTCAGATCAATTTTTCTTGCACTCTAACTCATCGGTTTTTTCCTTTGCATTTATAGATGTAACACTTTTAGCCTGAACCGGGAAGGATCGAGGTCATATAAGAAGTTGCAAGTGAAACAATGGCAGTATGGCAAGGTCACATTTAATTCTGTGTGTGAAAAAATTTCTCGGCACTGGAACTCTAGCAAAATAATTTAGAAAAAAAATACAGTATTAAAGAAGAAAGCAAAAACAAAGAGAAATAATGCTTTCTGCAGGGAGAAAATCACATTGCTCTTTCAAAAAATTTTCTCTCTGCAAAGACCCAAACAATTGCAATGGCAACACATGATCCATCCCAGGGTATGAAACAGTGAATACGGATGTGTCACAGTAGGTAGGCACTAACAGAGACAATAAATCATTATACTGGCCACAGTTCAGAGGTGCACATGGCTCTTACAAACTCTTCTGAAGTGGAAATTTGAGGCCATAGTTGAGCTCATGTAAATCAACTGAAGTCACTAGAGGTGTCTCAACTGGAGTGATGCCAATCGCGGTTTATAGTTCTTACATGGGTAACAGTTGTTGCCATCTTTATCTATGGGGCTGATGGGTCAAAGCACAGAGAAACAACACGCAGAGGGCAGCAGAAAAGAGGTCTCCAATGTGGGAAGGGAGGAGAGAATCATATTGGCCACAGGGCAGAGAAAAAGTACATTCTAGGAAATGCTGATTTGTATCTAGGCCTTCCGGTGTATTTGTATGTACTCATTTCTCATATCCGTAAATACCAGAGGTTCCCTATTTCCCAAACAGCCAAAAAGAGAGTTATAAACATCTCCGTACCCCAAACCACCAGCTACCTGCCTGTCTCCTGTGCTCCAGTCTCAAAGGCTCAGCAAGGCTACCCTTGACAAAAGACGGCCAAACTAAAACCTCAAGGCCATAATACATTTGCCTCAACTGATACATTTGCCCCTTCAGTGTTAGAAAAGCTTGAGTTCCAAAGAACAGCCCCTGGTGTGCTGAGAAAGTCCAGGTCATTTTGTTCATTGTGACCGATTTGCTGTGCTACTGCCCAGATGGGGAAACGGCACTCTTTGTATTTGATTACAGCCTTTGAAATGCCCTTTGCACCCATAGGAAATTAGATGGGACACAGAGAACATTTAGGCACATAACAGAGACAAGAAATAGGTCCCACCGGGCAGAGGTATTTATTTCTTTTGTCTGTTTTTACATGATGATGACAGACTCAAGAGTTCAAATGAAATGCAGAAGCCACCATAGGGTTTTATTTTTCCATTAAGACCTGCTGTGTAAAGAGACTTCATCCCCCAATGCAAGAGATAGTGTATACTGTATTCTCTAGCTTTTTAAATAGTTTGTGCTGCCTGGAGAGGGGTGTTTTTTAAACACTCTGTGTGGACTCCACATTATCCTTATGTCCAATGTTCAGCTGCATGTTCTCTCATCCCTGTATGCACCCTCTCTCAGGCCTAAATTTGGACACCTAGGGACAAGACATTCCAGTGGCACACAAAGGGCCTTTGTCCCACGTTTTCAAAATAAGTCAGGTTGTGTATAAACACCTTCTGGGAATCACATAGTGGCAGTTTTGGCTGTCTGGTGTTTTGTGAGCTGTTCTTTCTAACCTCTGTGGTTTTCACCCCATTTTTCTGCTTCCTTTCTGACTCATTCTCCTGTTTTCTAATTTAACAGAAAGGCCCAAAGAGTGAAGGCTGAGTGTGTCTGTATGCCACACAATGGTACCTTAATTACTCTTTGAACTCCCCCGATCCTGGTACTGCTCTTGCAGGTCCAGTAAGTCCAACTACAGCATCTTAGGGCGGCTTTAATTTATGTTATCTGTACTCGGCCATGGGGCCTAAAACTGCAGTTATGGATCAATGCAGCGCAACTGGCCACACTTTCCCTGTTAAGCAGGCAGAGGAGAAGCAGAGACGCATAAGCACCTATGGATGAATACCTTAATAAGGCAAGGATTTCACCACCTAGGTCTCCTCCTCTTTGGCTGCCAGATGATAGTGGTGTGTTCCTCCCAGGATTAGTTAAGATGGTTGTAGGACCAGATTAGTTTGATGGTGTGGTGCAAACAAGCACTGGAAAACCTGGCCCTAGGCATAATTTCTGATCCTTCAAATGACAGCACGAGCTGTGCTATTTGTTACTACTGTGTGGTGACATACCACAGTTTTATTCCAAAAGTGAATGTATTGCTTCCCACATTGTTGTGAACACATCCTCGAAGTGGGGACAGAGGGAATATGAGATTTTATCATGTGGCACGCACAGAACTAGTCACTTGAGTATCTGACCTTTTATTATCCCCTAATATGCTGTGTTGCTCTTTACATAACCTAGCTGCTCCAGTTTGTCTGAGCTCCCAAATTCAGATTCCTGAACTAGACTTTCATTGACTTCTTCTCTTCTTCCTACTCCCTAATTTCATATCTCCACCCTTGCTCTGTAAGGCATCAGTGTCTACACATGTGTGAAGGGCAAAGATGTGACGCAGTGGATTGTGAGATTTTTCTACCCCAATTCATATAGCATCTTATCCCATCTTATGCCAGAAAACTGGTACAGAAAGTGTATCAGAGGCTGGGGTGCACTCCTTGAGATGAGGTGCGCTGAAGATAAATGTAGCCCATGTCTCAAGAGTTTGGAAGAACTTACTGAAAGAAAAGTTTACCCTATACAAATAAATGCAGGGTTCAAATTCCTTCCAGGCCTTCTCACTGAGAAATGCCCCAAAGCGACTATTTTCTCCTTTCTCCTCTGTTGGCAGCAATCCAGCAAAGCCCTTGGTACATAGTGACCTTTAAACATGCAAGTAGTCCTACTGAAGTCAGAGAGACTTCTGCTCAAAGTTAAGCATGTGTTTACGTGCTTTGGTAGACTGGGCCTGTATGTTGAATAAGGATTGGTCTCGTGACTTGCCCCTCTTCTTTATAAACCTTCATTCCCCTTCCATGAAGGCAAGCCCTGTGTTACTCTATCTTTCTCTGGCCACAGGGCTTCACATCTACAAGTGAAAAAAAGGTACATGACCAGTACCAAGTTTATCCAAAACCACCACCAAATCCCATTGCCTCCAGAGTGCTTTAGTCTTTGAAGCAACCCAGGGTATGTCTAGACTGCATCCCGCTGTCAGCAGAAGGATGCAGATTAGGCAGGTCGACAGTGCAAATGAAGCAGGGATTTAAATATCTTGTGCTTCATTTGCATAAAAATGGCCACCACTTTTTGCCAACGTGGCACTTTGTCGGCAAAAAGCAGCAGTCTAGAGGGGGATCTGTCGAGAAAGTAAACCTTTTTTGACAGATCTTGTAAACCTCCTTGCACGAGGCATAAGGGATCTGTCGAAAAAGGCTTTCTTTCTCGACAGATCCCCCGTAGACTGCCGCTTTTTGCCAACGAAGTGCCACGTCGGCAAAAAGCGGCAGCCATTTTTATGCAAATGAAGCACGGGATATTTAAATCCCCACTTCATTTGCAATGTCCACCTGCCTAATCTGCATCCCTCTGCCGACAGAGGGATGCAGTCTAGACATACCCCCAGTGTAATGAATTGGCCATGAATTGGAACATTGCAACTGCCATGTTGAAGAATGTGACCTATACTTTCAGGTTGTAACTGTAGCTGCCTAGGGCTATCAAGGACAAACCCAGGACAGCTTAATGTTATGCCAAATTCCCAGTACGGCTAACACAAAAAAAGCCATCAGTGTTCCACCCCACACTGTAGGGGATCCAACCAGTAAGGGGTCCACCCTCAGGTTTTGTTAGAGAGAGTTGCTGGGTTAGATGAATTGATTTTCCCAGCATGATCTGTCACTGGCTGGAACTTCTCAGCTAACCACAGGACTACAATCTGCAGATGACTGATTAGTGGTCACCTGACAGAAGGAATAGAAATGTCAGGTAAAAGCAGGATCTGCCCCAGTCTCTCTCTCGCCCCATCTGACCATCACCAGAAAACAGAAGGCCCGTAGGACAGGCCTTCCTGACTGGCATGTGGAATGGGTCCGAAGGCTCACACCATTGAGCATAGATTCAAGGGGGAGAGCATGCTGGCTTTTGCTGCGTCTCCTAAAGATCTGTAAGGAGTATACCTTAGCTTAGTGCATATCTGCACAGTGATAAAACCCCTGGCACTGGCCCAGGTCAGCTGACTTGGGCTGGCAGGGCTTGGGTTCTGGGGCTGAAAAACCGCAGTGTAGGTATTTGGCCTCAGGCGGCAGTCAGAGCTCTGGGGCTCTCGCACTTCACATAGTCCTAGAGCCTGGGCTCCAACTCGAGCCCGGAAGTTTACACAGCTATAAAACAGCCCTAAGAGCAAGAGAGCTGGTATGGGCCAGCCAGTTTTTCCTTTGTTTTGTAGGCATGCCCTTAGAGACCCTAGCTGGCTTGGAAGCACAAAGGTTGGACCCAATTAGTACGTCCCTGAGGGTGACTCAAGACAGATCTGAAACACTCTTCATCATTCTGGGAAATCCGAGCATAAAACTTTACCAGGTCATTTGTAAGCTAGCATGACAAACTTTGTTAGCCCTGCCCCACTTCTACCCACAACAGGGTTTTAATCATACTCAACAAGCTTAAAACACTGCACTGTTATCGTTAAATGTAGAACAATTAGCTTCTGTTTACCTTGATGTTTGGGTTTGGGAAACATTCTTCCTTCTGAATTGACTATGAGCCTTTATGAATGTAAACAAAGAAACTGACTCATTCCCTGATCCTCTTTGACACTGTAAGTCTTTCGTTTGGTTTCACCTAGATTTTAAACCGCAAAGCCAGGTAACATTGACAAAAAAATTTGTCACTAACTTCCTGCTACATGATTGTAAATGACAGATCCATATGAATAAACATCCAGGGATGAATACATCCCCACGTAAGTATTAATTTCAATGAATGGAGTTGCACAGGAGATGAATTTGGCCTTTTACTGTCAATAAAAACAGTATTTATTATCCAGTTAATGTTTCCTGCTGGTGGATGAGGAAGGGGTGCAATAAACTGGAGCACTGTTCCTAGCGGATCATTCCACCACCTTCTCTGAGCTTTCTAATATTCAATGTTATTCAGCTCCTATTGCAATCACAATGGAAAACTTGCCACTGACATCCTAGTAGCGGCTAATATCTAATTCTTAAAGGGGAAGGTGAAAAAACTGAAATCCAGTGCTTAAGTCTGGAAAAAAGTGGGGAGTATTTCATAATCTGGGGCACCAGCTTCATTTTTAATTTTTTGACAGGTCTGCAACCTCCCCCACTTTAAGCTCTGCTGTTATTGTACCTAGACAATTCGCAATATGGTACTAAGGCAAAATACCCATTCCTGACCCATGAAATATGAATTCGGTTATGCTTATCTCAGTACCCATAACAGAATAATACATGTAGTATCATTAGTTGTTAAATTAGGCAGCCCTTTAAATCCCATCATAACTGGTGGTGGCTGCCTGGCTGCTCCTGGGGCAGGGTGTGGATGGGACTCGAGCCCATTATCCTAGGGGCCAGAGGCTGATGCCTTATCCATTAGGCCACTGGGACCTGAGGGAGTATTTTCTCAATGACCTCAAACACCAGTGAAAAAGTATTTCCTTTTGTTTGTTCTAAATTCTTCTGTGTATAAAAATCTACTAACCACAAGGCCTCAACTGCCCCATGTTTTACCACACATGGCCTGTTGTGATTTTTTTCTTTAATTAAATGTTCACAAACATTACTTCCAACAGACACAGTCTTTGAATATTTTTCAAAACTAGGTGCTGTTTTTCTTTCTGGATCTCTTCTTCTTTTGATGGTTTTCCTAGTTTCATTTATTTTTATCTTTATCATTTTCTCCTTATCCCTAATTTGTGACCAAGGATTTGATATTTAAAGAAACACCAATACTCAGAATCTTACATCTGTGAATTACAAACGATTTTGAGAGAATTTATTGGCATGATCAAATCTGTACTAAGCATTATGATGAAACAAATCACCAATCTTCAGAAATGCTAGTGCATTAGTTCATAGCACCCCTTCAAAGTTGTGTTACTGCCATAATTGTGAACCCAATAATAAACATGTATCCATTTAGGCTCAATTTTTTAAAAGTGACTTCTATTTTTGGGCCCCTTAATTTTTGCTTCGCACAGTTTGAATCTCCATGAACTCCATTTTCAGCAATGTTGAGAACTACAGCTCCATGGACTTCACCTGGACTGGTGGATGCTCAGCACCTCTAAAACCCGGGGTCAAGATTTCTCAAATTTGGGCACCCAAAAATCGGTGGCCACTTTTGAGAATGTTGCTAATATAGCATAAAAACAGAGATGTTAAAAATATAACCAAAACTCCTCACCTGGAGTATCAGCAGCATCTGAATAATTGAAGGTGGAACCCTGGCTCTGGAACGTGACAGGGCATCTTCTAATTTAATATTGAGGGTTATAATGTTCCGAAAGTGCAGGAGAGCCAGCTGACGAACCGAGGGCTCCTTCCCCTAGGAACAAAATTGTCACAATAAGGACAATGAGCCATTTAAAAATGATGGTCAGAATCCCAAGTGTAAATGATTTGTTTAACTCAGGGGTGGGCAATAATTTTTAATGGGGGGGGGGCACCAAGTTTTTGGTAAGTGGGCAAGGAACGCACTTCTACGGAGGGGCTGGGTGGAGTGTACAAGGGAGCTTGGGGTAGGCGAATGGGGTGTAGGAGAGGATGTGAGGTCTGACAGGAAGTTTGAGTAAAGGATGGAGTTATGACCTGGAGCAGGGGTTTGGGGTGCAGGGTCCAGGAGGGGGCAAGGGTACAGGAGAGGATTCTGGGGAAGAGGGGGGTGCAGGGTCTGAGACGGAGTTGTGACCTAAAGGGAGTGGGGAGAGGGGATACAGAGGGTTTGAGTGGTGACCTGGGGCAAGGAGTTGGGGGGAGAGAGAGGGGATGGAGTGCCAGAGGCAGGCTCTGGCTGGGAGATGCTTACCTAGGCAGTTCCCAGCCAGCAGCTTTGCAGGAACCTGAGACAGGTTCCATGCTTGTCTGCAGGGCGGGCTGTTCCATGTGGCTCTGCTCCAGCACAGGGAGGAAGGGAGAAAGGAGGCTTCGCTCTGCCCTTGCCACCAGCAAAATTTCTCAGTGCCTATTGGCTGGAAACTGCCCAATGGAAGCTAAGGGATTTTGCTCGGTGCTGGGATCTGCACACAAATTATCCTGTCCCTCCCCAGCTTGCAGGGCAATTAGCAAACTAGCTGTTTAAAACAGAGTGAGCTGCTCTGTAGTAAGGGTGCTGGCAAGGTGGCTGCAGGCTGGTTCCAGTGGCTTGGTGGGCCAGATCTGGCCCAATAGCTGCCTCTTGTTCACCCCTGCCTTAACTCTTAAGAAGTAGCAGGAATTGCAAATTCAATACAGATTCAAAGGAGATAGTTGGAATAGTTAAAAACCAACCAATTTGTAGATCCATAACTTTGTGTGGACTCACATGGTACTTTGGTATCACTTGTCTATCATTGCCACAGACTGGGTTATTTCATCTTTAATCCTCATCTCACTAAAGACAGTTCCTGCCCAAAACGTGATTTTAGCAACAATAGCAGTCTCTGGCTTCGTCTCTACTAGATATTAGTCCAAATTTCCTTGTCTACATTAGTGTTTGCACTAGTGTAGTTATTTCAGTTGCTGGCATCAGGTCTCATCCCTAGGACATATGAATCCTCAGCTACTCATTCCCAGTCATAAGTCCCATAGAAAGAGAATGGAACATGTATTCCTAACTCACCTAGGGGCGGATTTTCAAAGAAAGTTAGGCACCTAAAGATGTAAGTAGGTGTCTCTTGGGATTATAAAAAGCATCCAAGGGAGTTCAGTGCCCAATTTCCATTGATTTGAGAGGGACATAGGAAACTAACTAACCTAGCAACTTTTGAAAATCCCACAAAGTGCCAAAACACTTTTGAAAATCCCACCTAACATTCTCGTTACTTGGTAATTTACAAACACATTGTATTGGTTTAAATAGCTACATGTGGCACAAGTCAGTGGACAATGTGGCCTGATATGTTTTATGTGCTTCAAGAATTTTTTTCAAATATTTCCCTTTACTCACAGAAACAACATATTTATAAAGTTTCAACTCTTGCATAAAATTAGGATTTTGTGCCTGCAAGGGCAAAGCATCATGCCGCATTTAAATACCTAATTAACTGATTTATCAATTAACTGCAGATGCAAAATTAACCCTGCAAAATAGGGGAATGTGTCTGAAAACCAGGCTCTCTCTCACAAGGAGGTCAAGTGCCTTAAGCATGTTTAACATTAGCTGAGGTAAAATTCTCTGCTAGAGTGAATGGGTCCAATTCCATTCACTTCAATGAATCTGAATCAATTTACCCCAGTGAAGTACACCAATAACAAAACTAACGGTGTGTCTGAAAATGACTTACAGAGTACAAAATTTTCCATCAACATTTTTTAACACTATACCAAAGTGCACTTCACATATATACATATGCACGAGGTATAGCTGGAGATGCATATGCTGAAGTCAACACAGCTCTGCTTGCTTCACTGATTACCCCTCTTCATTTTACTATTCCTATGCTTTTGTTCTAGTATGAGCTGACATAAGGACTAAACATCCTCACTGCGTGCAGTTCTGTTTCTCAAAGTTTCCCCTTCATGCTTTTCACATGAGTACTTCACCATTCATGCAAATGACTTGACTCTATAGAACAGCTGCACCAACAGATTGGCCCCTCTGGGATAGTCTGACAGTTGTGGCAATCCGTTGATCAACCCGCCAAACGGCTTTTTCTGCATTCTGAAGTAACAAAGGAATATTTCACCTGCACAGGATAGAAAATAGCCTGAAGCATGGGCAGGACGTCACTGAAAAAGAAATCCCAGGTTTCAGCTAAGGTATCCAGCAGCTTCTGTCCTGTAAAAACATAAGCACTTCATTAGCTTGTTTTATATTGGAAACAGTCAATGACATTAACTGCGCAATACAGGACATGATGTAATATACCAGCTCCAGAGGGGAACTGAGGAGAACAGAGGGGAATCACGCATGGTCATTTTTAACACTTGGGATGCTGTAGAAGTATCTCCCCTGCCTGTACATAAGATTAGTCGGTATTTGTCTCTTTTGGCTCACACAATTAAACTCTCTTACTGAACTTCCAATGCAAAGCTCAGTCAGAGAGATCCCGTACAGAGTATAAGAAAGCCAGACTGTCACTTCCTCCTGTCGTAAAACCCAGGGGGCAGAGGGGGCGATGGCGAATTAAATCTCTGAGGGTCCCAACATGGAAATGCCACCATATCGTCCCACTTCTGTCCCAGTAGGAATAAGCCACAGGGACGGTTTGAAAATTCCTGGATCTATAGGGAACAGTGCAGTGCTTGCCTCCCTGCTGCGCCCAAAGGTGATGCACTTCCAGGCATCCTGCCTTAAAGAGCAATCCCCATCATAGATCACAGCCATGTGGAGCTCTAGGCTGGACTGTTTCCTTGAAATCTCTACTGACTGCAGAGGAGGCAATGGCATTCTCCTCTGCCCCCACCAGGTCTGCCCTATTTGTAACGCTTGCCCGCAGAATCTGCAGGGAGGCTCCTGGGCAGAGGGGAGCAGGGGCACAGGTGCAGCTGAGCCCACTTCTATGAGGAAAGGGGCCAACCCTCACACAAAGCCTTGACATGGCATAATGAGACCCTGATCATGACTGGGGCCTGCAGACACTACTAGAATACAAATCAATATTAATCCCTTAATACTCTGTATGGTACGTACATGGCTCCCGTGTTCTAAGAGAAACCATACGTGTCTTAGTAACAAACTCAAATAGGAGCATTTGGCCCAAGCTTGCAAATAGTTCAGGGCCCTAGAGGATAAAAGGCATGAAATACAATGGGGGCTGCCTGTTTGAAGAACAGGCAGCTTAGGAAGCACCCTGCCCTCCTCCCCTCAGGCTCTTACATGGCCCCTGCAGCTTGTGCACGGAGTGGGGCAGGCAGGGAAGCTACCTGGAGCCCTGCTGGGCTGTTGGCCAGGAGTCACCCAGAAAAGTTGCCCGGTCAGAGCCTGCCTCTGGCACTCCAGTCCCTCTCTCCCCCAACCCTCTTCCCTGGCCCACTCCTGCTCCCTTACCCCACATAAGCCAAACCCTTTGTGCCCCTCCTGAACCCATACCCCCACCCAGACCCTGCACCCAATCCCCTGCCCTAGATCACAACCCAAACACCTGCACCTCATCCAATGCCTCAGGTCACAATGTCTCTTTCACCCAAACCCCCTCCCAGACCCCACTCCCTCTTGCACCCCAGTTCCTTACCCCAAGTTCCCTTCTGCACCAACCTCTATCCCACACCCTGGACCACCTCCATTAATATCATGGAAGAGTGCGGTCCTCGACCACTTTCCAAAATCTTGGAGAACCTCCCCACCCCCAATCAAAAATTATGGCCCACCTCTGTGCCAGGTGCTATACAGACACAGACCAACGAGACCTGCACCTATATGTTTTTGTCTAAGTATTAGTACCGGTTGAACCTCTAAAATTCAGGACTCTCTGGTCCAGCAGGACCATGGATATTGCTGGACCAGAGAGCCCCAGCGGGCCAGGTTTGGAATCACAGCCCAGGCTGGGCTGGCGGTGGGAAGCCCAGCCCTAACAGGGCCAGTGCAGGTGAGAGCACAGCCCTGGCCAGGGCTGGTGGCAAGGAGCATAGCCCCAGCCAGGGATGGAGGTAGCAGGGCCAGAGGCAAGGAGCCCACCGAGGGTGAAACACAAGGGAGGTCCGACCTATAGTGGTCTTTATGACTAGACACTTCATTCCACTTCTTAGCAATTAAAAAAAGGGCATATGGCAGACGTCTCCAGCTTTGGGCCATTTGTAACCAAGGTGATGGGGCTGTTCCACTCATAGGCTGGTGTCTTTAAATGCTGCTCATTTCAAATCAAGACCCCAGTGCAGTACAACCACTGGAAAAACTAATCCTTCCCCCCTGCTTGGTTGCATAACACAAGGGGACTGACATCCCCATTGCCCTTCACCGCGTGTCATCATCTGCACCAGTGCAGGGTGCATGCTGATTTAGAAGTGTTTTAAGCCCAGTTTAGTGCTGCAGTAAGTGACATGCAATGGAAAAACCCGACCCCAAATCTATTACCAAAGATACTCTATGCCATCCCTATGACGTATCAGCAGCATTTGAATGTACAAATTCAGCCATTATGGGAGACAACTCAATCGTTATAAACCTCGTGGCCAGAATTTTCAGAACAGCTCAGCATAGAAACTGGCCAGAAGTGCACAGTGGGCATAGACGGGAGCTAAGCAGTTGAAAATCCAGCTCTGCACTCTTTTGAAAATTTGCCCCTAAAACATCCATGAACTGAAGTTATCCTTTTGGGATAACTACGTTTTACCTTAGGTCATCCAGGCCTGCTGGCAGCAAAGCAGTCAGTGCCCCCCCCCACGCATACGATGGTCTTCCTGACACTGGGACATGGCTGCATCTGTGCCAAGAGAGCCACTGGCTGCAATACAGGCCATGCTCTTCGGGCACAGCCAGGGCTTCCACATGGCTGCCCAGTAGTGTTGTCAGCTGGCTAATCACCCAAAGACCCTTGCCCTGCTCCCTCCCTGAGGCCAGACCTCTGTCCTGACTCTTCTCCAAGGTCCCACCCCACACTCACTCCATCTTCCTCCCCTCTCTTACATACTCTTCTATCCTCACTAACTTTCACCAGGCTGGGGGTTGAGGTAAAACAAGGGGTGCACAGTCTGGAAGGGATTTTGGATACTGGTTAGGGGTGCAGAACAGTGTGACAGGTCAGGCTCTGGGAAGGAGTTTGGGTGTGGGCTCTAGGCTGGGGCTGAGGGTTAGCATGCAGAAGAGGTCAGCGCTTACCTTGGGCAGCTCCCAAAAGCGGCCAGCCCATCTCTCTGGCAGCAGCTTCTGAGGCGGGGATGGGGTGGAGAGAGGGTCTCTGTGCACTGTTGCCCATATGCACGACTCCTGCAGCTCCCACTGCCTGCAATTCCCAGCCAATGGGAGCTTCAGAGTTGGGGCGGGGCCAGCACGTAGATATCCCCTGTCCCAGGGCCCACAGGGACAGGCTGGCTGCTTCTGGGAGCGGCATGGAGTAAGGAAGCCTGCCTTACCCCTACCCCCACTGGGCTGCCAGTGGCAGCTGGGGGCCATTTTTAAATTGCCCTGGTTCCTGGCCAATCTTCTTCCTCCTGTTGGCGAGCCTAAGCTCATCACTTATATGTTGTGGGTTGTTTACTCAGTGCTGGATACTTTTTAAAGCAATGAATTTCCATGCAGCAACAACAGTGACTCAGAACAGCTGCTCCTGTATCTGCACAGTAAAGTGCATATTCCCAGACAGGCCTTTTACTGTGGGTTGTGGAAGAATGCTTAGAATCAACTGGTGATTAGCATATTTCATACAAAAGAATTTGACTTTCATGTCCTCTGAAAACATGTTTATTTTGCTGTCAAACAAAGGCTTTTGCATTTCCTACGCTATTTGCAGGAATAAAGGAAACTCAGCTCATGTAAACATAGGCCTGATGTGGTCATTCTTATCTGAAACACACATATAATATTTTCCATACATCTACAATATTTTTACACCACACACATTTTAATGAACTGTTTTAAGTCAATGGTATATGGCATTAAATCAATTTAGTAATCTAGCATAGGAATTTAGAAATGTGCACCTTGCTTCTCCCCTATTGTATCTTAAATATTATTTCTAACAATCTAATATTAACTTTTTAAAAAATTACCTGTCCAGTGCAATTTAACAAATTTTAAACCAATTTGGGACTGAAAAATTGGACTTATAATTTGCAAGCAAGCTGCAGAAACCTTGAAATCCTTATGTCCAATTGTGAGATGTTATGTTAAGTATTGTGAGATGTTATGTTAAGTATTCTATGTTCAGCTCTAGAGGGGAATTTAATGTGAAATTTATTTCCTGTTTGCTGTGATCAGGGGAATTGTCTTTTCATTAATTGATTTGGGTTCCATAACAGTGTTGATTTCAATCAAATAAGTAGACAGCAAGGTCACATTTAAAATTCAGAGATAGCTGTAAGTAATGCCAATGGCTTTCTCCAGTAAACTGATCAAATGGTATATTTAGATTAATAAGCGTTTTGACATTGTGAGGCACCGAAAGAAAAACCAGTCACCTACTTCTGGTCACTGTTGTTCTTTGAGATGTGTTACTCATGTCCATTCCAATAGGTGTGTGCTGCACTCACAATCTTTGGAGAATTTTCCCTTAATGATATACTTGTTGAGTTGGCTGTGGAGCCCCCTCAGCATGGCAGCTTCATGGCTCAGTATATAGGATACTGTTGCTCTCTGAGTCCCTTCTTGCCGTAATAATCTGACAGAGGGCAGATGGGTGAGATTTGGAATGGACATGAGCAACACATCTTGAAGAACAACAGTTACAAGAGGCAGGTAACCGTTTTTTCTTCTTCAAGTGATTGCTCATGTGCATTCCAACAGATGCCTCACCAGCTGTTACCAGGGAGGAGGGACTGGAGATCACCTGGTTGCTGCCTGAAGGACAGCCCTGCCAAAGGCCACATCGTCTCATGCCTTCTGGTTAATGATGTAGTGAGACAAAACGGTGTGGAGGGACAGCCACATGGCTGCCTGGCAGATATCCTTGATAGGGTCCAGAACGGGCCTAAGCCCGCCCTGAGTCTTGGGGAGACCACCAGCACTGTACTTAACAAGCCCTGTATTGGGGCCAGTGCCAGGATTTGCTGCCTTGTTTTCAGGTGCCCTGACTTAGGGCGCAGCCTACTAGGGTCTTTCAATGAACTCTTGTTGGGGGACAGGCCTCTATCAGTTTTCTTGTGCAGCACCAGGTAATGAGAGCACTGCCACGTGCTTGAGCCCACCTAGCGCTCCAGGGAGTGATGCCAGTGTTCCCTCATGGTGTCTTTCCTCAGCACCGAGGCCAGTGCTGACTCTGGCAGTGGCTGGGGGCAAAGGGCTGCCTCCATTAGCAGGAGCTTCAGGTGATAGTCACCTTCTTTCTTTGTCCTAGGTTTGAAGCTCTCGCAAACGGGGCACTTGTCAGTTTGATGGCCCTCTCCATGGCACTTGAGGCATGAAGAGTGCAGACTGCCCTTGGGCATCGGCTTCCCACAGCTCTCACAGGATTTAAACCCCTGAGACCATGGCATATCCTGGTCAGGGGAAACGTAAACAGGAGGAAACACCCCCAAACTAACTAACTCTAATGACAACTATTAATGGAACTATATATAACTAACTAACAAACAGATACCACTAACGGTGCCTGCAAAACAAGAGCATGAGGAAGCTCCAACAACCGCCACTGGTGGTAAGAAGGAACTGAGAAGGCAGGGGCACCACACCAGTGTCAATCCAATAGGCACCACTCAGGGAAAATTCTCCAACAATTGTGCATGCAGCACATGCACACACCTATTGGAATGGATGTGGGCAATCACTCAGGGAAGAAAGCTGCATTTTTTTAAATACTATCTTGGATTCCAAAAGGTCCTCAGATGTTTTATTTTATAATCTATATTAAAAAATTACTTCACCCACCAATGAAATACAGCTGCCTCTGGTGTGGCATGACCAATTTAAAAATCACCTCTAAATGCTGCGGAACAGCCTAGGCCATGGAATGAAGACTATTGCATTCAGATAAAATAGCAGCTGGAGGGTAGGTAAACCGAATGGATTTGACCATACTATAATTCTGCCAATACATTTGTGCTAGCATTTTTAAGAGTTTTTTACCCTTTCTGTATTCATATAGACTCATGAAAAAAACTGATTTGACATTTCTTTTGCAGTAATTACAACTCTCTAATTAATGCAAAGGTGAGAGAGTGGGGTGCCTATAAGCAGAGATAGGGCCAGATTTTATCCCAGTTACACTCATCTGGAGTAATTCCAGTGGACAACTTGTCTTCAATGGACATACTTGACATTTACATGGGCATATATGAAAGCAGAATCTGGCCAATATTCTGAATTTTTATTCCTTCTCTCTACATTTACATACTTAATACTTTGATTCTTTCGAATATAAAATCAATCTCATTAATAGTTGACTCAGTTAGGTGGCATTTATAACCACTTTTACTGCAAACAGACAGATTGAGTCATGACAACACAATAGGCCAGATTCTGACTTCATTTATGCCAGAGTAAATCTGGAGTAACTCTGTTAAAGGCTACAGAATTACTCAGGATTTGCATAGGTGTAAGTGAGATCAGAGTGTGTTCCCATGACTTTTCAGCTAATTGAGAATGCAGGTTTTATATTGTCATTTAATGAGATATTGCATTCTGTTCTCTACAGCTTATTTTGCCTTAAATAGGTTATAATTGAGACATCAGGTAAAACATTCGAACAGGAGGTTTAGTTGGCAATGTGCTAGGCAAAAATTTCTTCTTGGTGGAAGCCATTAAAACACAAGTGACACTAGAACAATTTGTTTGTATGGACTCAATCCAAAACCCAGTGAAGTCAGTGCAAGGAATCTCATTCATTTCACTATGATTTGGATCAAGTCTACTGAGTAGATGTAGCACGGCTGAATTCTGAGTTACCTTCATAAAACCGGATCTTGTCCCTCAGTATTACCATGCCTTTTGTAAGCAGCTGATTCTGTAAACAAAATACACACGTCTTTTATTTCTTGCCTAATTTCTTTGAAGCCACTGAAGATTAAAAAACCAACCAACCAAGAAAACTATTTTAATGGCTGCTGCTCATTAATGGAGTTTTACTCTTCTTGTTTAAATCTACTAGGACACGTGTAAAATGAGAAATCATATTTTTAATCCTCCCAGTGTATAGCAACTTCCATCTGGGGACATCAAAGCTTTTTACAAGCATGAGCATAAACTGTACAACTTTTAATAAGCCATGGAGGTAGAAATTGTATTTTAAAAGTAAAATAATATATAATTATTAATAAATGGATTCCTGATTATACCACAAGAAGCTTGAGAAATACCAAACAATTATCACCCAGATTAAATATTTGGACCCTATCAAAAAGGATCCATTAAATAAAAAGATGTATTATGCTGATATTTACATATTAAGTTTCAGCTTTCACTATAAAATAAAATATTAAAACCAAATCTCATGAGGACCTGATCCAAAGCCATTGAAGTCAATGGATGTTTTTCCATAGGCTTTGAATCAGGACACAGATCATGTCAGAGTACTAGGTCAAATAGGAATCCCACTGTCTCAGCTGGGGCAAATCTTGTCCATTCTGCAGCCATGATCTGAACCCTTTCTTTATGAATGACCCCAGCCAAGTTCCTTAATATTGTTCTTAAAAGACAAAAAATCATCTGGTAAAGTATTTCAGTATTTGAGCTGTCATGAAATTTCGAGCAATGTAACATGAAAATTGATGGAAGGGGAACAAATCCAATTTCCGCCCTTAACTTTATGGTAATATCAAGATAAATGGTTTGCCCAATGCCTTATCAGCCAAATAATTTTACCCAGAAGCACTGACAAATGTAAGAAACTAAATGAAAAGTCCACAAACCTGTAGATACTCAGTAAAAAAGGATCCCAGCTCAGTTTTCAGAAGTTGCCTGAATTAGAGAATAAAGAGAATAAAAAAAGAATTTATACAACCAAAAAATTTACCAAATGTGTGTTGTGCATACAGGGGAAGATTGCTGATCTTACAAAGGGTTTTAAGTTCCATATCTTTCCTTCCAAAAATGCTTAACCAGAAGCATATTAAACAGGGATAGCATACTATAACATTAAACCAACATCTCTAAATACTCAAAAATATTTGTTATAGGAGATTTAGACCTTCTAATGAATATATATATATAATACAAATATATGAACCATTAGTGTGATTTCCTTAACTACGTAAGAACATAAGAATGGCCATACTGGGTCAGACCAAAGGTCCATCTAGCCCAGTAGCCTGTCTGCCGACAGTGCCCAGCATCAGGTGCCCCAGAGGGGGTGGACCGAAGACAATGATCAAGCAATTTGTCTCGTGCCATCCATTTCCAGCCTCTGACAAACAGAGGCCAGGGACACCATTTCTATCCCCTGGCTAATAGCCTTTTATGGACCTAACCTCCATGAAATTATCTAGCTTCTCATTAAACTCTGTTATAGTCCTAGCCTTCACAGCCTCCTCTGGCAAGGAGTTCCACAGGTTGACTACGCGCTGTGTGAAGAAGAACTTTCTTTTATTAGCTTTAAACCTGCTACCCATTAATTTAATTTGGTGTCCTCTAGTTCTTCTATTATGGGAACTAATAAATAACTTTTCTTTATTCACCCTCTTCACACCACTCATGATTTTATATACCTCTATCATATCCCCCCTCAGTCTCCTCTTTTCTAAACTGAAAAGTCCCAGTCGCTTTAGCCTCTCTTCATATGGGGCTCGTTCCAAACCTCTAATCATTTTAGTTGCCCTTTTCTGAACCCTTTCCAAGGCCAAAATATCTTTTTTGAGGTGAGGAGACTAGATCTGTACACAGTATTCAAGATGTGGGCATACCATAGTTTTATACAGGGGCAGTAAGATATTCTGGGTCTTATTTTCTATCCCTTTCTTAATAATTCCTAGCATCCTATTTGCCTTTTGACCGCCGCTGCACACTGTGTGGAAGTTTTCAGAGAACTATCCACATAACTCCAAGATCTCTTTCCTGATTTGTCGTAGTTAAATTAGCCCCCATCATACTGTACGATAGTTGGGGTTATTTTTTTCCAACGTGCATTACTTTACACTTATCCACATTAAATTTCATTTGCCATTTTGTTGCCCAATCACTCAGTTTGGTGAGATCTTTTTGAAACTCTTCACAGTCTGCTTCTGTCTTGACTCTCTTAAACAGTTTAGTATCATCCGCAAACTTTACCGCCTCTCTGCTTACCCCTTTCTCCAGATCATTTATGAATAGGTTGAACAGGATTGGTCCTAGGACTGAGCCTTGGGGGACACCACTAGTTACCCCTCTCCATTCTGAAAATTTACCATTTATTCCTACCCTTTGTTTCCTGTCTTTAACCAGTTCTCAATCCATGAAAGGACCTTCCTCTTATCCCATGACAATGTAATTTACACAAGAGCCTTTGGTGAGGGACCTTGTCAAAGGCTTTCTGAAAATCTAAGTATACTATATCTACTGGATCCCCTTGTCTGTATGTTTGTTAACCCCTTCAAAGAACTCTAATAGATTAGTAAGACATGATTTCCCTTTACAGAAACCATGTTGACTTTTGTCCAACAAATTATGTTCTTCTACGTGCCTGACAATTTTATTCTTTACTATTGTTTCAACTAATTTGCCCGGTACTGAAGTGAGACTTACCAGACTGTAATTGCCAGGATCTCCTCTAGAGCCCTTTTTAAATATTGGTGTCACGTTAGCTATCTTCCAGTCATTAGGTACGGAAGCTGATTTAAAGGATAGGTTACAAACCACAGATAATAGTTCAGCAATTTCCCATTTGAGTTCTTTTAGAACCCTTGGATGAATGCCATCCGGTCCCGGTGATTTGTTAACGTTAAGTTTTTCTATTTGTTCCAAAACCTCCTCTAATGACACTTCAATATAATAACATTAAACCAACATCTCTAAATACTCAAAAATATTTATTATAGGAGATTTAGACCTGCTAATGAATATATTTATAATACAAATATATGAACCATTAGTGTGATTTCCTTAACTAAAAGAAGAGAGGCTGAATTCTGCCTTCAGCTGCATTGATCTAAATTTGGTGTCACACCACTGAAATCACTAGACTTACTCTGTACTTGTGCCTATGTAACTGAGACTAGATTTTCACTTCACTTGAAGTTCAAAAGTGGAAGAATGTAAAAATCTTTATATTCTATGCTGGTATGTGTCTCTGAGCAATCTGGCAGATTTAGAAATGATGTAATTCCAAAGGAATGAGAGTTTGGCTTGCTTGAATGAGGTGTGGTCTGAGTTTTTAGAGCTCCAGACTGCAGGTTTGGGCCCTAAGAGACTTAAATAACAGAGTTGTATTAAATGTTCATAAAGAAACCTGAACTCCAATGAAACTCTTTGGGTTTTGTGACACGCTAGAAACTGAGAGTCAAGAGTCATGAACATTTAGCGTGAATCTGGGCCAGTCAAATTAAAACTCCAAATTTGACATGGGTTCAGTGCAAAATCAGGTTAAAATGCAGCATGTCATTTTGAATTTGGGGACTCCTTCATATGAGAACCTCGGGGCAAAACTGCAGGCGTGCTAACCTACATCAAATAAAATTCCCATAAACTACAATCAAATGAAACAATTGAATTCCACTAGCTTTAATACCATAATCAATGTATTCAAGATGAAATTTGTCCCATTTAGAGAGTCAGCCTATATATCAGTTAAGTTCCACATGGTACATGTTGGGTGCTGGGCATTTCTGAGATTCTAGTCCCAGCTGCGGCTGCTGAACACTTGAAAATCTGGTCCCACGTGACCGCTTTAAAGCATGTTGAAAGATCTCAGCATAACACTGCACCCTGTGTTTTTTGCAGTGATATTATGATAGGATTATGGCACAACTATGGTGCATTTTGTACAAGCAGGTCATGTGAGGTACCATAAAAAAGGTTATGATTTGCTGAATATGATTATCCTATTTGCATGCATGTATCACTTTTGTATCCAAAGTTATGAATACTGACTATGTATCTATATTTTATATGTAGTTATACCTGGGTTACACCCACTACACAAGGTGCTTTCAGTCTAAATAGCTGAGTGAGGAAGTTATGGGCCATTAGGAAAAACAACAGACCTTAGGAGAAGCTCATCCCTTACCCTGTGAGACTTTCTGAGAACATTCCAGATAGCCTTTAAGTAATGGCTGCTATGACTCTACAACAGGGGTGGCCAACCCATTTAACAAAGAGAGACGACACAGTGGTGGAAAAAATGCAGGGAGAGACAGTATCTGGAGTTCTTCATTCCTCATCCAAGAAGATTCCTGGAAACATCTGAGGAACAAAGATGGACCTGGGGGAAGTGTTGGACCCAGGCTAAAGGTATTGTTAGCCACTGTATGAAAAACCTGGGGCTTCCAAGCTGTAATTTAAGAAACTGCAAGTGCAGCTGGTAATTTAAGAAACTGCAGCCTGCTTATATCTTCTCTAAGGTGAGAATCACTAATTCATATCCAATCTATCCAGTACATTAAGCTTAGTTTGCAGTTTTGGTTTATTTCCTAGGTAATCTGCTTGATATTCCTTATCACTTAAAGTGTCTCTTTTGTAGCTAATACACTTGCGTATGATTTAATCCAAACCGGTGAGCTTTGACTGGCATGCTCAGGGAAAATCTCTACTTGGTTACTACAAGTGTGCACTGTTCTCTTCACACTGAGGAATAGGCAGACCAGGTATTGCATCCATATACTGACCAGATTTGACCAGGGCAATACGTTACTGCCCTGGGGTCCAAGGCTGGGAAGCTGGTGGTTAAAGAGCCTGCATGTAACTGCAGCTAGGTCTGCCCCTACCTGTGTGAATGCTGGTGAAAGTGCAGCCTGGAGGGCTTTGGAGCTTGCTTCAGCTTTGTAGTGAGAGAAAACCCAGGCTGTTGGGTCTGGGGGTTCAGTGGTGCCCCACTTCCAGGTAGCAGCCCAGAGGGGAACCTGTCACACTCAGTACAACTGTATGTGAAATGTGGTTAAAACCCCACTTCAATTAAATATTTTTGTCACTATGGTGGTTGCATAAGAGTTCTTTCATTGTATTTAAGTGCAGACACTTTGTTGCATATGGTTGCCTTTTCCTGACCTTTATTCTCTTCTGACCTTGAAAACTAATTAAATAATTTTTTAAAAATACATGCCCTCTTTCTGAAGCTCAGTAGACCATTCCTCTCCATCAGCTCTTCTTCCTCCCAACTCTTCCCTTCACCCCCCACCACAGGAGGGGGGAACTTACTTGTGGAACACCACATGATTCAGCACATCCTCCCCCGGAATGTGCAGGGACAGCTGCTGTTGCATGGGGCCCTGTGTTTTATTTATTCCTCTGTAGTGATAAAAATATACCCCTCATGGTGCACTCTACACACCTTTTATGAATGCATGAAATTAAAAAAATTAAAACAAGGACTGCGATATTCAAGAGGACCCAAGCAGCTTAAGAGCACAGGGCCAATGAAAGCCAATGGGACTTGTGCTTCTCAGCCATCAAGATGACTTTGATAATCCCACCTTAGGGACCAAACTCATCATGAAAAGAACTTTCCCCATGAAACTCAACCCACTCAGCCACACTCCAAGTAAATGTTGAGGGTTGAAATGTTCTAAGCCAACTGAGGGATTTAGTCATGCTACTCTCATTACCATTAATAGGAAGGGTTCAAATCCCCTATTTGGCTATCAAAAACACAACCTAGGTGAATACATAAAACTTGAATGGTGCTCTCAAGGTCAACAGAGCACCATTCTTCTGAGAGTGTCCAGGGGAAAATGCTGGCTAAATTGAAATGAAACTTCTGATCAGATGCGACCTGTTTTTTAAACAGTTCTTATTTTACTGAGAGCTATTTTGCACTCATGTTTTTCTGACTCTTAATCTACAAGATGCAAATACACCTGAATCACTTTAATACCACAACTCTGGGAGACAGGGTATGCTAGATTTAACAATTTGCTGCACCAGGGAAGGATCTGGGAGTGGAGTGCTTACCTGGTACCTCACTGGTGGGAGCTCTATGCTCCCTGCTGCTTCAGGCACTGCCCCACACCACAATGGGAATGGGGGGAAAAGCCTGAGAAGTGTGTCAATTCACAGCTGTTCCCCCAACTGGGGAGAGGAGGGACAGAAGCAGCAGTCACTTCTGCCTCCACCTGCCAGGGTCCATACCACAGGTGTTTCCAGATTAGGGACACCCAGAGTGTGGCGGTCCAAGTGCATAAACCCATAAAATACACTTTCCTGTTGCTGCTTCTTTGGTGGAGTTTGAAATTAACATCTAAATGCTACTCAGAATGAAAAAAGTCTAGTTCTATATTACAGCTGACCTTTGCTTTATTATCTATTAAATTACAAAAGAAGTGAAGAAAGACTTCTTTTATCAAGTAAAGTCTTTCAGCAACTGAGGAAATGCTGCTGCAATTTGTCCTTTGTATCAGTTAGCATCCTGAAACTCAGAGGAGAGGCAGCTATAAATATACACCATCTTTAATACTGGATATCCTGCTTCCTCACTGTTTCTTCTTTCTTCTAGTTTTCCCTTAATTTGAGAAGCGTAAATAATGGCATCCAACTAAAGGATTAAGAAAAGAGAACTCTGACAAGTTTAAACTATACGGTTATTCATATCCTATGGGTATAGATACAAAAGAGCTAAGCAGAGAGAATCTACATATAGATTTGTTAATTTTTTTTAAACTTTTTTTTACTTGGCTGAAAATTAAGGTGATTATAATGATTATGAGACAATACCTTAAGCCTTATCTCAGCCAAATTCCCATTAAACCACCCAATATGGGCTGAATAAAACCTGTGTTAAAGAGTTCAATATGTAAATCAATTATATTTTGGGGCTACTTTTTCCTCACTTACACTTGTTTTTCAACAGTGTAACTCCACTGACTTTAGTAGAGTTACTCATGTTTTACAGTAGTGCAAGTGGGGAAAAAAAATCAGTCTTTTTGACCCTAAATGCAATGCACTCCCCTCTTTAAGGAATCTTTACACTTCCTCTGTGGTGGAAAGGAATGTCGGTGCAAATGAGGCCAGGGCCCCTCTCTCTGTTCTTTAATAGCAGTATTCAGTGTGGAGAAAATTAGTGGGTTTGATTATTATTTTCTTGGACTGTATTTGCACTTATAGCTATAACTACTTAACTTGAGGAATGATCTGCTTTGTTTTAGCATCCTCACATACATTTAATTTATAACTCCAACAACCTTTATTTTCAGCAGCTGGATCCAAAACAAAACTCCAGACAAGAAGCAGGCAAATTTGAATCAGAGGGAAGGGAAGCAGACTTACCCCATTCTTCCCATATGGCTGAAAAGGATGGGGAGACCTAGGCTAATCGTGGTATGGAAAAGGGAGTCACGGTATGGAAAAGATTGAGAACCAAGGGTTACAGTGTGGGACCAGGGATCAGGGCACCAGGATTCTAGTTCTGGTTCTGCTAATGACTTAGTGCATCAAGTGCCTGCCAAGACTGCCAACCCAGAGACAAATCAGTATCAAAGCAAATGGTGACTGTGCCAAGGGAAAAATCTGCAAATCACACAACAGAAATTGTACGTACTGAATGAAAGGAAAAACATTTCTATGTCGGTATGCAAGATCTAATGATCTAGCTCAGTGATGGGCAACCTAGGCTAGGGAGTGGGCCTCATGAGTGGCTTTCCTTCAGTGGGCCACAAGTTTGTCATAACCAAGACAGTCTCCCAGGATAGGATAGTTTTGCTAACTGCACTTGCTTATCTAGAATTTTCAGAGTGTGCCGACTAAACCATAGCAGTGCACGGCTCTTACAGCCAACGTTGTGTGCAATTAGCATTCACCTCACTTCACATGCCCTTGCTTCACGTGTGTCACTTTAGTAATACTGGTAGGGGGAAAAAAGAAAAAACCCTATTCAGACAGAAATCGGGAAACTGGCAACCCTGTGTGTGGACAGTGAACAAAATGTCTCATGGGCCACAGGTTGCCAACCACTGATCTATCTTATTCAAATTATATTAATCACAAGCCCTAATGCTGCACAGAAGATATGTATTTTATTATATCTGAATTAGAGATGTAATAGTATAGTCAATTAACCAATTAACTGATAAGCAAAAGCTGATCGGTTAATGCTAGACTACAAGCATTCTCCCCACCCCAAAAGGGTGGCAGGGGGCTCCCCAGGATAGGGGCTGGAACACATGGGCTGCCAGCCCCTTCCCCAAGGACTACAGAATAGTTGATTAACCTCATGAATTCTTATTGGTTAGTTGACTATTCAATTAACTGATATTTAACATCCCTAATCTGTATGTCGTATTTATTAAAAAAAACAAAAAAAACAAAAAAAAACACACCACCTTGATTCATTGTGAGGTTTTCTGCATTTTCCCTTAGGAAGGAGGAAGAAGAAAAGAGCAGGAGGAATAGAAGGAAGAATGGCCTATCCAGTGACACTTGGATCAAACATGAATGGCACCCATATATTTAGTAAGCCAGATCCTCATCTGGTGTAAATCAACATAGCTCCAGTGAAGGAAATTATCCTACACACATTTAAGTAGGCTGAGGATCTGATGCTTATGTGTATAATTCATGGACACAGGAAACCTTCAGATATATGTACAAACCACACATATGAGTACTCATGTGCGCACATATCTGAATTTGAGAGTCAATAGGAAGATGCACAAATATTGTAGGTAACTTATTTCACCCCATATTAATATTTGTCTTATGATGCTACTCAGTTCTTTTTGCAATTTAATTACAATAAATGCCAATAGAACCTGCATTAGATATAGTTAGAAAATATTTTCTTTTATTATCCTATAACTGAAGAAAATAGAGCATCTGAGGTGAAATTTTTTTACCTAAAGGTAATATTTTTTGTAGGGAAATAAATGCAATAATGTCTGAGTTGTGAAACTCATTACATTTGTTCCATTTTATAATATTACATTTCAATTTTTAGATAAAACTACAGCAATAATGTCTGAAGCATGAAATTTGAACCCAGGCATGCAAATAATCCTCAATGCGTTAACTAAATCTGAAAAAAAAGTTCCAATTTTAAATAATTACAAGGATTAAGAAACTGTATATTGACCATGTGCAGTAGAACAATACAGTTAAGTCAGAAAGTGGGCAGTTCAAGAGAGACAGCTGCTGCTGCGAACACAAATGTGTCCTAATCTGCTTAAGAGACTGCCTAGCAGTTGGCGCTTGCACAAATGCTTCCTCTTGATATACAGCTTCTTCCTGACTTCTGAGTCCAAGCCACATATACTCCCCTTACAACAGTGTTTTTATGAAGGATCATTGGGTGTATAAAGAACTTTGTAAAAAACAAACAATTCCCAGGTAATCACTGAAAAGACTGCTGTTAGAAGATGGTCAACCTAACTTGGAGCCTAAAAGGAAGCAAACCTCTAAATAAGTGGAGATCCTGGCTGGATTTTAGCCCAATTGTGGGTTTTTATGTAAATATGCGTGTCAGAAAAAAAACTTCACTTCATTATTTTGCGACAAGTGAACTCTGTAGGAAAGCCCTTGCTATGCAAAACTAGACTATGCTTGGTGATTCTACAGTTCCATGGAGCAGACTCTGCAGGTACACTGAATGGATGTGCAGTGAATCATTCCTTCTTTTCCTCCCCCACCCTCTCCTGTAATGGTCAGGCACCACCTTGCATTTACTCACACTGAGGGACTGTGTGAGGATAATCATGCTAGCAACCTTGAACACATACTACACCTGCCCCTCTTGTTCCAGCTAGAATACACTACATGTTCTTTCAGGGTGGCACAGTGGTCATGTTTGCTCTGTGTTACTCCTGGAGCTCCCACTGATTAAGGTCTCCATAAACCCCCAACATGAGTTAATGCATTAAAGGCATGATGCAGCCTCACAAAGGAAAGGTCTATACATTTCCTGAAACTGATTGTTTTGGACTGTGCTTTGCTGCAGCCATGGGAACAATTTCCAAACCGTCAGGAGCCCTGTGGATGCAACCATGACTGGAATTCCCAACCCTGAAGCAATAGTATGCAAGGTTTTCACCACAAGTTTTCAACTGCTGATGTGGTGTTTATGACAGAAGCTTTTGGTTTAGATTTTGAAACGTGTCCTTAATCGGCTCAGGTATGAATTGTCAGCAATTGTTCTCCCCTAAGCCAAATGAATTGAGCAACAAGTATGAAATGTTTTATTAAAACTAATTAAAAGAAATAGCCCAATCCATCATGCAAAAGCTAGACCAATCAATCTGTAAAGAAAATGTTATTAAGCCAATCTGCTGAAAACCCAGTTAAAAGAAAACTTTGGACCCAATTCTATTTCCAGGTACATGGGAGCACTTTAAATCCAGAGCAACAGTGTTGACCTTAGTGGTCTTGAAGTCTGGTTTTCTAAATTACATCTATACTGATATAGGACTACATTTGTTGCCATGACACAAGCAGGTCACTACATTTAGTTTTTCCCTCCAATGAGTTTTGCAGTAACTATAACTGACCAGGAACCAACATCTAATCAATAAGGACAGATGAATGATATTCATTGTCAGTTCCAACACAAACAACTGAAGAAACAAGGCCTCATTGTAGAAGTTGTCAGCAATTATTGCTGGCCAGCAACATCAATTTTCTAAAAACTGTGTGGCAACACATACAGCTGTTTTACTCACCTAACTCCTTCGTTGAGGTTGTAAAGTTCATGATCTGGGAGCCCTTTACGTTGGAACACTGCTATTACTCCATTATGGATACTGCAAGCAGAAATTAAGAAATGAGTCATTACTCTCTTATGTTGGAAATGCCACCAATTCCATGATAAGCTGCACGTCAGTTCCCAGAGACTTCATAGCCTGAAGTGACTAGTAATGTTTGGTATCCAACTTGAGACACTTTAGAGGGACCCGATTTCCAGAGGCAGATGATCTTTCTGAAAAGCAAGGCCCTTTAGATGTCACAATTTAAGGACCCAAAACTGAGGTAACCCCAAATCATTAGACACTTTTGAAAATGTAGGCCTATATATTTTAATCAAAAGAATAAAGGCTCCATCACAGGAAATATACTACTACAAAGCTAGGTGATGATATTCTGTGTGTTATTGACGTACATGTTTTAAACTATGGTTATTTGACTCCTTTACCAATAATCAGTGGTTCAAGATTAAACAAAAATGAAGTTCAGGCTATAAATATAATGTTATTTCACTTGAATATTTTTACTCAGGTCATAAGAATGTTTAGAGTTTTCAAAGACTTTCAAAGAACAAAATATGGGCACACTTCTCTGATGGGTTTGTGGCTAATTTCACTGGACGTTTCTCATTCATTTTTCTTACGAAAAAGAACAGTACCATGACTGGAAAGCATCAGTAACATAGGCCAATTTGTTTCGCCACCTCACTGAGATTTATGCTCCTGCCCTTGTTAGAGGAAAACCTTCTGGAAAAATTAGATGATATTTAATGTGTATGAAAGTTAGCCAACAACAGAGGTAGCGATGAACCAGGTACAGGTATAATCCCTTCTCAACACTCACTCTGAATGCCACTTGTACTTCTCTTGTACACAAAAGCTATTTAGAGACTGTCAGTTTTGCTTGTGTGTTTGTGCTGTGATCAACATCGACTGTGCACAAAACAGCAACCTTCAAATTCTCTAAGCTCTATCTAGTAGTGTAAGTGGGTACTCAACAGTAATTCACACTGCTGAAGGCTGCCATCTCTTATTGTTCTCATGACTGCCCAAATGTGAAGGGCTGATCTGAAAATTTGCAACATCTGGCAGCCTGTACGCCCTCTTGCAATGTTTAGCAGTCCCAATGACTTGAAGAGGATTCCAAACATAAGGATTTCCAGGGCAGGTGTACACTACAGAATTACTTTGGTTTAAATGTGTTGTTAAGGGGGGTGAAAAACGTATACCTCTGAACGACACAGTTATTTTACCTAACCCCCTGTGTACAGAGCACTGTCGACAGGAGAGCTTCTCTCACCAACACAGCTACTAATTCTCATGGAGATGGATTAACTATGCAAACGGGAATTGTCAGTGTAGAATGTCTTCACTGAAGTGCTACAGCAGCGCAGCTGTGGTGATGCAGTGTTTTACATGTAGGCCTGTCCTCAGATGAATAAGGCTCAGACACCAATACAGCCCTGAAATACATAAAGAGCTCAGACTGAGTCTGATGTGGTGAGGCATGCACCATGATTCAAAAAATTTGTTTCTAAGGATATAGATGAGAAGTTAACTCAAATGGTATGTTTGTCCTTTGAGCTGGAGCTATAATTTCCAGCTTGGATAGACATACCTGTGCTAGCTCTAATTGAGCTAGTGCACTATAATCAGATCATAATCATGGCTGCAAAAGCAGTGGGAGGGGCCAGCTACTTTAGTGCACCTAATGTCTTAGCCAGGATAACTCCTGTGGCTCCCACCATGGCAGTTACACTTCTGTTTCTAGCACACTGCTAGGTCAGCGCTAGCACAGGTAAGCCTACTGGACCTAGGCACTATCTCCCCAGCTCAAATGTAGATGGACTTCATATCTACCAACCACCTCTCCAGTTATTTTGCCACATGATTCCACAGCAGTTCTACACCATTTTCTCGAACAGATTCATTCTTACTAATGCATTCTTGCACTGCTCACAGAAGGTTCTTATCAGTTTAAATATTTCCGGGGGAGGGGGCTGGGCTCTCGTACATTTCAAAGAAGGAATGCGGAAGTGCCTATCGACTAGTCAAGTAGTCAATGGAAATTCCATCGATTACTCAACTAGTAAATTAATTGTTAGTTAACATCCTTACCATATACTCTATCCCAGAGCTACTCAACAGCCCCGGGGGCCACAATGATACTCTCAGCATATGCCGAGGGCCACAACTTAAGTGTGGTTGCATATATGTGCAAATATATGCAAATAGCTTCTTTCACTCTGAAGGGCATGAATAAGAAAATTAAAGTAAGACTACACAACACACAGGCCCCAGGTAAGTCAGTTCTGCTGATATTAATAAAATGCAATATTTACCCAATTTCCACCCATATGTCAGCACTTTTAATGAGCAATGACTGTCCAGAATGTAACTACTAAAACGCATATCAACAGAAGACCATTATATTGACTACTTTTTTGTTTTGGCTCCCACCCGCAAGCTGCGTGTTGAGTCTCATGTAAACCCAAACTGCATCGCGGGCTGCAAACAAAAGGGCCGTGGGCTGAGTAGCCCTGTTCTAGCCTATAGAGAAAATTTCTTTCCCACTCTTTATGCCCTAGCCTTGCTTTATGGTTGGGGTGAAGTGGAATCATGGGGGCAGATTATGAGCCTGACTCATGCCCACCATCCACTGTCCTTGTTTTAGTATCCTATTCCCCAGGAATGGAGGGGGAAGGGAAAGAAATGAATGGTTCCTGTCCTCCCTGAAGTCTGGGAAACACAAGGACTGCTATTGCAGATAGCCAGTGTGCAGCTGCACAAGAGTGGGAGGGGGCTTCTGGACAGTTGTATAGTCAAAATACAACTATATTTTGACTTTCACAACCTGACATTGCAGCACTCTGCTAGCACAAGAGAGCCACAATCTGGAAGTGACTAAATTAACAGCTGAAAAATAACAAATGTGATCAAGTTTGTGTTAGGGACATTAAAAAGCTTTTGCTGGTAAACTTTTTTAGCAATTACACCTTTACATGCTGGGGGTGGGGCGGGCAGGCGGGCACGGGCTCTCTCTCTCTCTCTCTCCCCATGCTGCTGGGAGGGGCGGGTCTTGCATGTACTCGTGAAAGTTAACCAGTGAGCCCAGGCTCGTCACTCAACTGTTGAGCTATGTTCTCTAGCACATCCCCTAGTTAATGCAATACTCCCACTGGATACAAATGCACAATATAAGCAATTAGTCAAAATGTTAATGAATGTTTACAATTATTTCAATGTTAATAGTCAAAGTAACACAAGCAAACAAATGGAAAATTCTAAACTGATGTAAATTGATAGAGTTCCATGGTTTTAAATTCAACTGCATCTCTCTCAGCTTATCTTTAAAAAGAAAAAAAATACACTAAGAGCAATCACTTCCAACCCAGACAGAAAAGCATACATATGCACTGGCATTATCCTATGTAGCAAAGCTCCAGCTATTCCCCGTGGGTCTTGCACTACTGGCAGATAGCATTAGCCTCAGAGGCTTGCCATGGCCTTCCACACAGCCTCTTTCTCTCTACTAGAGGCAGGAGCCACAGCCTACTGAGCCACACTCATCACAGACTAGTTCATAAGTTTGGGGTAAAATCTCCTCTGGAGTCCTGATCTCCCTTCTTGAGGCAGAGGTTGAGCTGTTGTCAGAGGCTGGGAGGAACCCAGGCCCACCCACAATTCCAGGTTCCAGCCCAGGGATCCTAAGGCAGTGGCAAGAGGCAGGGTTACTGCCACCCTCCATCTGGCAGCTTTTCTCTGGGCCATTTCCCCCATACAATCCTTCCCAGCACCTTTCTTCTGGTACCTGCTCACTAGTTCTCCACTCACACCCACACAGCTCCTACACACCGCACTTCTTGTCCTTTGCTCTTTTAAGATGGCACCACAGGCCTTAATTGGCTGCAGGTGTCTAATCAGCCTGTGACTTCTAGTAAGTTCTAATTGACACAGGTGCCTGCCTGATTTAGCTGCAGTTAGGTTTTGGGATTTCCTTTACTCAGCGAAACGAAAGCGGTTCACCCAAACCCCAGCATATCTTCCCTCCATTAGCGTGCGGCAGCCAGCTAGTCTGGGTCTGTCACACCTGACAGAAACAAACGTGTCTGAACAACTTAGTTCCCTCTAAAGGGAGAAAAAAAGGAAGGATTTTGGCACAGCACACCATCCTATTCTCCTTTGAGAAGTATTCTGGTCCATTTAACTGTGAATCACAAGAGCTGCGTTCTATTTCAGGATCTACCCCATGCCACCTTGGCTAGCTTCTGGGCCTCAGTTTCCCTATATTTAAAGAGGGATAATGATACTTGCCCATGTCCATAAAGTGAATTAAGCTCAGGGGATGTAAAATGCAATGTCAGAGTTGAGTATTATTATGAGAGCATGTGATTATTGTGGTTATAGAACAAGCTCTTCAAAATAATCAGTTTCACTTTCCTTCTCTCTTAGCCCTACCAAGCACTAATGGAATTGCTAACTACAAAGTGAAGCTCTTTCTATTTGATTTTGCACCTGGCGAAAAGCCTCACAGCTTGCTTGAAAATGCAGAGCTGAATCCTCCTCCCTAATCTGCAGAATGCATCTCTATTCTACACACAGAACTCTCACTGACATTTCTGCACACCAAACATGCAGAATAGCAATAGAGCTCCACCGTGGTGCTACCAGACCAACCGCATGGGTCACAGAGTTGAGTTTCACCCTTAGAATATCTGATGGAAAAGATCTTTAGAAAACTGAAAACAATACACACATCTCCGCCCCCCTGTTCCTGGTTTTACCACTGACTTATCAAGCAGTGTTTATCAGAACTCTGCATCTGATTGTCCTGCAGGTCACACCATACTGTAGTGTGGTGCAGGAGAAAAATGACAAGTTTCTGAGTTCTGGAAGGTAACGTTTGGAGCCGATCTGCAAATCCTAATTGTGCTAGTTTGTATTTGACAAAGCTAATAAACAAGGAGGCATGTTACTTTGTAAAGCAGGATTGAAAGAGAAATGCAGACATAAAAACTCATTCCAAACTAGCGATGTGAACGAGTAGTAATCTAGTTGACTACTCTCATCCCCCCCCTTGCTGCCTCTATATCAGAGAGGCAGCAAGGGGGTGGGGGGAAAGCAGGAGCTGGTGCTGTCCAGTACAGGCTCTGCAGTTCCCTTTTATCCCCAGCAGCCTCTGTCCACGGGAAGCTCAGACCCTCTGCGGACAGGGGCTGCTCCTATCCCATGCTGCTGCTTCTGATACAGAGGCAGCAGTGCGGGGTGGCAGGCAGCCAGTTTTTAAACTGACTCCCTTTGTGGACTGGCTCCCGCCTGGCACCCCGCGCTGATGCCTCTGATACAGAGGCAGCATCGCAGAGTTGCAGGGGGGCTGAAGCGCACTGGCTGCCAGCCCTGCCCCCGGGGACTATAGAATAGTCTAGTGTTCTATTACTCGATATCTAACATCCCTAGTCCAAACCAGCTGTAAACTCATCTGAACTTCCAGATGGTCAGGAACGTTTTTAAGTGTCCACACTGTTGTTCCAGAGTCAGAACCAGGTTTGAGACCACCTCCCTAAAAAGGCACAATTACTATCCAGTTCTGTAAGTAATAACTCAGTTTATACCAGGGATTCGCAAACTGTGAATCAGGACCCCAAAGAGGGTTGCAACCTTATGTTATTGGCATCATTAGGACTGGTTTAGGACTGGTTTAAGACTTCCTGGGGCCCAGGACTTAGGGTGCATGCATGTACTCATGCATGTCAGTGTATATGAGCAGCACACAAATGAAGTAAAAAAATCCAACCAGTCTTACACATTGGAGGTTGTTGCACAGTTTTGGAAAGACTACACATATGTATGGTTTGATGGGACAGTTCCTTAGCTGGTATAAATCTGTGTAGCTCCACTGACTATTGCAATTTATTTCAGTTTCTCTCAGTCACTCTCACATACGCACATCCTGCTGGTCATCATTAGGAATGAAACCCAGGCTGGTAATGATTAAGTCTTTACCATCTGATAGCTGTTTGAGGACCTATATGACATTAACGGTAGCAATTACACTTCAGTTTGTAATGGACAAAATTATTCACATCACAAAGAGAGCAGCAGTTGGAAAGTCTGAGCTGGCTCCTGTTCTTCCCCTGTAAGAGGTGGGTGATCTATGGCTAGTTAAAGCAGAGCTGCACTCTCGCTGCACAGCCATATGATTACCAGTCTCCCCTGCTCCTAATTCTCAAGCCTGCTCCTGAAAAGACAGATGATTCACTGGGTGATCTTCTCTTCATCCAGTCCCCCACCTGACACCCCTACACCGTGACAGTTGGGCAGGCTCGCCATCAGGGGTTGGGGGGTTAAGGGGCAATTGCCCTGGGACCAGAGATTCAAAGGGACATGGAGCTCCTTGCAGCTACCACTGCAGATGGCCAGGAGGCCCGGGCCTCTTTGAATTACTGCTGGAGTGCTGCTCCACAAGTCTCTGAGGGCTAGGGTATGTGTGCACGTGGTGTGGTCTGGACATTACTAAGGGCTGACTATCCTCAGCTCCAACCCTTCCACCCCCTTCTACCCAGGGCCCTGCCGCTTCCGGGGGCATGGATTCGTGCCCCCCACACACCTTGCCCCGGAGCTGTCGGCCCCGCTGCAGCTGGGGTAGAGGGCTAGGTTTCCACTTCCCCTGAAGAGTGCTGCATACAGGCAGGGAGCACAGAACATGGGAACAGGAATGCATCCAGAATTGTGTGAGCGTTTGTAGGAAGTGGTAAGGGATTGGTGGATTGAGGTTTCCAGTTATGTAAAAGAAAAGTAAAAACTTATAATGTGCCCAAGTCAAGGCAGCAGTAGAGGAAAAGACATCCCGGGCCCATAAGTAGCTTATGCTACGTTCATGACAAGGCTGAATAGGTACTAGCAGCTTGTTTTTCACAAAATATAGCACTGCAGCAAGAACTGAAAGCCTCCCAGTAGTATACTGTAAACTAGTGTGGTAGCACTGTCTAATCTGGGTACTGTAGGTTCTCTTTCTCTTTACCTGCTAACAGGCCTCTGTAAAGTACCAGACTAATGAGCCCAAGTCATTGTTTTCTCAAACTGAGTCATGATGAGCCACAAATAGTAAAGAGCCCTTTCTATATCTGCAGAATCCATCAGTTTGAGAATCCAGAAGTGGGAGAGGGGAGAGAAGGTTGAGAAAAAAGGCAGGTCAGTAAGCAAGGCTCTTTCACAAGACAAGTCTGTACTTAAGAAGTTATGTCGACATAGCCATGGAAAAATTCACACTCCGCTTGAGCATCACAGTAATACTGATCTAAGCCCTGAAGCAGACATGCAAGGCTAACATTTCCATCCACCTAATCTGCCATCTGGAGAGGCAGATTATTTACAGTGACAGAAAAACCTCTTCCTAGGGTGCTATGGAGACTTAGCTAGAGAGCTTTTGCCATTCTACTGTAGCTCCTATAGTGTAGACATGATCACACAAAATGAATAAAAATCCTGGAGAACACCAAATCTAGGTCCCTCAGTGGGTTTAATAGTTGGATATGCAATGCAGGTAAACATACAAGTAATAAGACAAATCTACTTGCTACTGGTTCCCCTGTAGTTTAAAAATTACATTCTGTGCTGAAAACCCAAATATTTCCCCTAATGCCCTTGCCTTTTTAGCACATAAAAACACAATCTGAAGCTGACATACACACAAGTATATGCATGTGTAGAAAGATATTGCAGTGTAAGAAATGAAACAACGGTGAACGTAAAGATATTGCAACATGATTAGCACGGCCCTCCAAAGCTATCCACCTGCCACTTTTTCAAGATAAGCTCTTGTAATAATTTAAAATTATTTGTGTCCAAAACAAAAGACTAATCAAGCATTTCCAGCAGAATAACACAGGCAAATATACCATGGCAATGAAGACATATCACAAAAGGCAAAGAAGCAGCATAGCTGTGAGCTGCTGAAGACAGGAATGTTTTTGACAGGAAGTCCATGCTGGCGTGTTTTGAAGACTTGCCAAAGGCTGCACTAATCTCTCTTAGTTATACATCCCAGTTACCACAGACTGCAGTAGAGTGTCCAAAGAACACTCTGGCTCCGTGGTTCTCAACCTATTTACCATTGTGTGGCACATCCAATAGTATGGTCCTGAGGGTGTCACTAGGCTGCAAGTAGCCTGCGGGCTACAGCCTGAGAACCACTGCTCTAACTGAAAGGGAGAATGAACTCACGAATGAACTGCCTAAGTATCAGAATCAGGAGTAGAAGTAAGGAGTTTTTGGCTCCCATTTATTCTTATGTTCAAACCAAACTGTCTCTTAAAAGTAGGTCTTGTTGAGGTCTGGGAAGAAAGAGCTAAGTCAATACACATAATGTGTCTCTGAATAATTAGCCAATGTGGGACGGGGAAAATGTCTAACAAAAGAGAAAGCTTAGTACAGGTTGCTCTCTTGTCTAGCACCCTCTGGTCTGGCAACATCCACGGTCTGGCATGATTTTAACTAGCCGGATGTCCACTAATCACGGGTGTGGCCAAGTTACCCCCAGTCCTATAAAATTTGTTTACAGCCACCAGTCCCACTTTTCAGTGATCTGTGCTGTTATTTAGCTCTAATTTATCCCTAAATGCCTTCTGAGAGCACAGTAAGCAGCAGAAGTGTTAGTAATGCTGCTAGACAATATTGACCTCCCATGGTTCGGCAAATTCTCTGGTTTGGCACCAGCCAGGTCCCAAGGGTGCCGGACAAGAGGTTCAACCTGTACTTTCAGTTTGATAGATTTGAAAGTTTCTTCCATTAGGAAAGCACTAGTGTAATCTGAAAAGATAGGGATTTTTAATTAAAGATACAACATTGCACCCTCCACTGAGCACTACTTAATGGCAAGTTACTTGCACACCATATTCCTGCAAAAACTAATTCAGATTGTTCCTCATCATGTTTCTTAGCTTGGATTTACTGTTAATGTTGATTTCATTATTGTAAGAAACAGTTCCTCCTCCTTCACTGCTTTCTAATCCTTCAACTTGTCATCATTTTCTCTTTTATCTTAATGTCAAGCAGAATATATGTTCACTTTGCTATAGGATTTTCCCCAGCAGAACCCAGCCAATGTTAGCCACTGATTAGGCAGACTGTGCCGGTTCAGTCATTAAGAAAACCTCTTTGGATTTTCTTTGCCCTCAGAGGGTCCCCCTTGGCTATCAGGCTAAAGATTATAAACCGTGGGTTTCTCATTCCAATCGGTTTAGTCAGTAGTCAGCCCTGTTTACGGCTGCAGCAGAAAACAAGCAGTTGAAGACAATGGCTGCAAAAGCACCTAAATTATTTTAATCCCATGCAAATTTTGTGAGTTCTAATGAAGTATCATTCAATTATGCTGCTGTTAGTTGCTAATCAGCATGCGTTGGCTGGTGAGTTGGTATACAGAGTTTGTGGGGTTCATGGGAAAGCAGGTACAGAAGAGGCTGTGCCTACCAAGTCTAATTTGCACAGTAGTGGGCAGAAGCTCAGCACTGGCTTCCTTCCATTTGATTTGACAGTCTCATGCTGTTTTATAGAATTTTAGCTATGGAGAGGAAGGAAAATCCCTGCAGAGGATGACCCCTTGCTAGGAATGCAATGTGCCAGCAGCGAGCTGGGCAATGACAAAAAATGGAACCCGGTCTCCTGTCATTTGCCCTCACCTAGCTACAAAGGGCAGAATTCACCCTGTCACAAATACAATCCCAAGAACTTAAGCTGATGTCAACCCAGAAAACATAATGATGGAAACTCTGCTGGACAGCTACATTTTGGCATGTGAAGTAGCCACAGCTCTACCTCTGGGGAGGACGGGGGACAGCACAGGCTCAAAAATGGGTGACACAGTCAGAAAAAGGTGCGAGGTAAGGCTGACTAGAGAGAGCACTATCTTGAGTGGCTCTCTTCTGAAGCTCCCAATGGCAAAGCTTATAGGGAACCTCAGGTAAAATTGTATGTCTGCAGTTCGCAGACACAGGAAAGAACCAGGGTTATTGTCTGTCCTTCCAAAGGGTGAGTTTTCTCTCATTAGCAATGAGCTTTGCAGGAACAGGGACATTCTGAGGGGTTGTATTTTACATCTCCCTGTATCAGTTTTACTGAGAATCAGGCTTAAAGCTTCTCACAAACACCACCCCCTCCTTGCCACCCAGACACAGCTGCTAAAATTAAGGGGGGAAATGGCAACTAATCTTTAAACATAACAGATTTTGGCTTGATGAAAGTGGAAGACATTTCTGATGCTTCTTGTCACTCCCTTGATTAGCAAGAATATTTAACATTTCAATGACTGAAATAGCAGCAATCATTCTCCTGTAAGGAAGGCAGTGCATTACCATAACTCAAAGGATACTGTCTGAGGACAGCACTTAGAAATATATTTGTTAAACAAGCCATTTTTGTTTTACAGAAAACAACCACACCAAACACACAGACCCAAACAAAACCAAAATAAGCATGCATTTGCAAAGGCTTACGAAAGTGATTGGTCATTTTGGGTGACCCAAAGCTTAGGTGCCCGACTGGAGATGCCTTAAAAAAAAGTTCCCAAGTTCGGCATTTCAGAGATTGCTGAACAACTGCTCTCTGAATATCAGGCCCCCTTTTTCAAAGTGTCCCAGGCAGGGCACCTAAATGTGGAGTAACCCAAAATCACAGGTCACTTGAAAATCTTGCCGCCCTTTTTTCCATGTCACTTCTGAAAATTTTGAACAGATATCAGGGAATTGTTTCAAAGTATGAATAACCCATTATTGGGGCCTCAACTGTCCTGAGATGATAAAGATACATTTTAGAGTGTGTAGAATATCTGGTAAGGTAGATCCTTAAAGCCAAGATGAGATAGGAGCTACATTAAGCTGAAAGAAAGAGCCACATTTATCCCCTTGTTTTGCTGCAGATATGGCCTTCTATTATTTAATATGAAATGCAGGGCCTGGACTTAGGCTGCAGTCTCTAAACTCACTCTTGTTTTGTAATATTTCTTATGACTTCAGAGCACCTTGGTACGCAGAGACTGATGCTCACTCTGTCTGCAAAATTAGCTCGTATGGGACTTATAAGGCAGCAGTTCCACTGGTTTCTCCAGAGGGATTTCAGAGATGCACGCTATGGAACTGCAGGATGCCCGTGTATGCACAGCAACGGGGAAAATGTCCTCATGGCAAAAAGGTAAGGTCAATCACGGAGTCCACGAACCAGTAAAGAGACTACTTGTGTATGAATAGTTTGCACAATATGAGATGCACAGGAGATCTTGTCTCCTAAGCACAGATGGCAGATACCCATTGGTCATAACTGGAAAAGCCACCTTTTCCAAATTCATAAATAAATAAGTCTCACATGGTGCTAAACATGATCCAAGAACAGCAGACACACCTAATGTGAACAGACATTCCTTTTCTCGCTGTTCATGCAGCACCACAAGGTCCCTTCCACACTGTTCCCTAAACCCTTCCTATCCCAGTTTGCCAGGCACCAACCCTCCTCTCTCCATTCTGACAACTCACTTCTCCCACAAGGCCCATAAATGCTAATCCCAGCCAGTGAAAGCTGTCAGCACACCATTATAAAAAGCTCCAAGGACCATATTCTGTCACTCTTACTCACACTGACCAGTGTTTTACTCTGAAAGCAGCCTTACTGATTCCCGTGAGACAATGGGGGAAGTGAAGTACCATTCAACAGAGTAAGAGTGGCAGAATCAGATCTTGAATTAGCTCTCCCTGTGCATACTGGTGTTATTTAAGATGCAAGCTTATCAGAGCCAGGACAGTTTCTCCTTTGTGTCTTGTATTGTTACAATGCCTCACAAGCTGCTCGCTCTTAAAGAACTGATAATAAATACATGAGTAAACAAATAATAGCATGATCATAGTGACAGAAGAGGGATTTTTTTTAGAATCTTTTTTTGTACACTGACATAATCTTATTAGCTTCAGAGAGGTAGCCGAGTTAGTCTGTACAGGATAAACTTAAAAAACAACGAATAGTCTGGTAGCACTTTAAAGACTAACAAAATACGTAGATGGTATCATGAGCTTTCGTGGGCACAGCCCACTTCTTCAGATGACCAGAGTGTTGGATGTCCAGAACCAAAAAATAAGAAAGAAGGGGGGAAGGGAGGAAGAGAAAAAAAAATGGTGGGGAGGGAAGAGGTAGGGGCTGTTCAGTAATTTCTATCTTACGGTCAATATGTATCAGTGTTCTTTAAAAATATCAGTAACATTTTTCGAAGTACCCAATGCTCATTTTCAAATGATTGACTTAAAGCCAGGTTTTTAAAAGGTATTTAGGCACCTTGATTTTAATAGGAGTTAGGCACCTAAACACCTTTAAAAATCTGAGCCTGAGGCACGTAGTAGTCAATGTCTCAATTAAAGTCACTGAGACTGAGGCTCTTAAATGCCTAAGTCACTCACTTTGGAAAATGTTCCCCTAAGTTACTGTTTTGACAAATAGTGATAGACATAGAATTCATACACAGAAAAAAGCAAGCTTTATGGATTATTTTCCCCCTTCCAAAACATACAGAAAACACAGCAAAGCAGAACATATACAGACACACTTTTAAACAAAACCAAATCAACCATGAACTAAAATGTCTAGCAAGGTGAAAGAATGTATTTGTATGTTGGGACTTTGAAAGAAGTTCCTGCCTGTCAGAATGGAGCGTAGGCTAAACCATCTTCAAGAGGGCTAGTCTATTTTTTGGTCAGCATTGAGGAAAAGGTTAACAGTAGCCTCAAAGAGTGTTCCCGCCTGTTACTAAATGGGTCTTTGGTTACACATAAAACATGAATGCAGAAGCCAATATGTTGTTACATTTCTGAAATAAAGCATTGTTAGGAATAAACTATTCCAGACTGTGAAACAGAGAAAGAGATGGTAATTGTGGAATTAATCATGTCGGCTGCTGTCGGAGAGCGTAGAGGCTCCCAAGCAAGAACTTACCTGTTCCAGGTAGCGTTGGAGCAGGCCCGTCGCTGCTGGGTCCCCCGCTCATCCAAGGCTGCCTGCTCTCTCTTGCCCAGATCACTGAGGCTGGGCGAACTCATGAACTTCAACCTGCGAAGAGTCCTCATGGTCAAATGTGTGTTTGTGCGTGGCAGCTACAGATACACCATCCTTTTTACACACACACACACGCAGCTGGAGCAGCAGCAGCAGCAGCAGCAGCAGAAATACGAGCAGTTCTCTCCGTTTGTTGTTCAAAAAAGAAACTTAAAAAAAAAAAAAGAAGAGAGAACCAGTCTCTAGAGAGCACACCTCTGCCAGCAAGAAAACAAACCTTTAATCAGATCAACTGTGACGTCATAAACTGTGGTTAATAATTTCTCCAGTCTTTTTAAAAAAATAAAAAACAAACTTCTCACTGTTGCTTTAACAGTTTGCCGGGGCCCCTTTTAACCAGCAGCTGCCCTCAGTGAAAAGATTTCCCCTTTCCCCTGCTCCTATGCACCAAAAATAAGGAGTCTCATTCAATATGCTGCAAGCTCCACCTGTCATGGGAATTGCTTCTTTCCTCAGTGAACTGTTTTTTGAGGGTTTTTTCCCACCCCCTTTTTCTTCACTCATAACTGGAAATGAAATCAGAGGGCAACGGAAAAAAAAAAAAAAACCAACCACCAATACTGACGCACCAAGACTTTATTGGAAAGTTTCATAACTGCCTATGTCCCACCACGTTAGAAATACTTACACTCAGGCACACATTCATGCACACACACGCAGTACAAACCTAGTGTTTGCCTCAGAGGCTGTTTAAACTGAAAGTGTCTGATAAGCCACAAGAGGGAGAGTAAAAGAAAGAAAGAAAGAAAGAACACACCATTAAGTGGAAGCTGGTTCTTTTATTTTGAGGAACTTCAGAGGTTAAATAGAGTGAATAAGAGGGTTAACTATTTGGGATTTTTAAATTTTTTTAAACTGAAATAACAGCTTCACAATCCAGGGCATATCTAGGCTCAACAAAAGCCGCAGCTCAGTTATCTTGTTAACTTCAAAGGGAAGAACATCCTGCTCTCTCTGACGCTGCAATATTAGTGAAAATTATTTGTTGGTGGAAGAGTCTAGCCAATGTTTGACTTGATATTGCATCAAGATTTTGTTTCATATCAAAAGGTATTTTTAATATAAGCACTGACCTATCTTTGTAACAAATTTCCTAAAAAAGAGAATAGCTTGTAATATAGCATCAGGTTAGACATGCATCAGGTGAGCATTAGACAAGTCTTGGGGCCAGTTTCATGTAACAGATTACTCTGCAAACAGCCCAATTTAAGCGAAATGGACTTCTTGCAGGGTATGATACTATTCAGCACATGAATAAAACTTTCTTGTGGGATAAAACTGCACAGAACATTTATAATTATTAGGGATGTTAAAATGTGATTAATTACGTAAACATGTAACCGCTGAACTTCAGTTATATGTGAGGGAGGGGGACATTTGGCTCCCCAGAAACCAGGGCATGAGAAGAGCCAGCTCCCACCTGCCTGTCCCCCTTTCCCGCACTGATACAGAGGCAGCAATGGGGAGGGCAGCTCCCCGAGAGCCGACTTTTAAGCAAGCTCCCCGCACATACCGGCAGCCAGCGTGTAACTATGAAGGTTAACCAATGAGCCCAGGTTAATCATGCACTTTTACATCCCTAATAATTATTTGTTTCATTTGTTTTTCTTGTATACAAATGTCAAACAGATTAGATCTGTGAATACATGCTGAGCATATGTAGCCTTGGAAGGATTCAATTTTATTAGCAAGTGTCAGAAAACATCGATTTCACCGTACACATGCAAACGGATCGAAAAATATTTCCATTGATTCTAATCAAAACGTATGGAGTAAGAAAAATGCTTCTTGAAACTTATTAGAGTTTGGTTTAAGGATATTTACTTCATATATTTTTATATGTGATGTGACAATCTGTGTTTTAATGGTTACAAATTTTAATTTTTTGAATCTTAATATCTACTGCCATTAAATAATTATATTCCTTGGCAAGCCCCCCATAATTTCCTACACCTGTAAACAACAGAGAAAAAATGCTTAAAATAAACATTGATAAAGTCCTTTAAATTCTGCCATGCCTAAGTATATGTATGTTTTTAATAAAAATTAATGTAAGTCAGAGAAGTGAAAACTGATTTTGAAATTCACATATGAATCAGTCATTTGTAAGTATTGTCAAAATCTGGATTCATGTATTTATTCCCGACCCTGCCCAAAACTGGGCAGAGCTCTTTGTGTATTGGGAGGGGAGGGAGAGGAGAATAAGACACTGAACAGATCACAGGGGAATAATATTTTATTTTGGGCTAATATTAGTTCTCAAGCAAAGACTTGGTTTAATTTTCTATTGGCTGCCCTTCCCACCCCAACAACCTGGCTTAGGGGAGATGGATATCATAATGTATGAAACAGAAAAAATCATTTTTACGACTACAGTTCTAAATCTAATCTACTTTTGTACAAAGATTTGGTTATTTCTACTCTGTTCCAGATGTTTAAACCCCTCAAACAAAAACAAACAGTCCACTATATATAAGACAGCAAAAAGAAAACAAACACAACATATCACAGTATTCTAAGCAATGAAATGGCTTCTACAGCATACAAATCACTGAACTAAAACACATACAGTAGAGCCCTGTTTGTTCAGAGAGGATGAACATTGAAATTTATCTGGATGAACAAAGGGAGGAACTGGGAAATTTGTAATGAGGAGTTTTCTGGGGAGGTCGTTCAGCTAAGCAAGGATTTACTCTTTTTAATGAAATGACTAGCTGATAACCTGGTTAATCTGTGACAGTATAATTCTGCCTTCTTTCAGTTTCTACTCTCCTTTGAAGACAAACATTTACTGTTTCTCAATCACTGTGAACTAGAGAGGTTTTACACAATGTGGATTAAATCTTTCTTGGAATGTTAGTTCTTTCTCCTTTCTTGACTACACAGGAAAAGCTTACAACATGCACATTGGCTATGCTTGTAGAATAGCTATTAGCAATTCTCTTGATGCAAAGATAATTTTTAAACTCTCCTTTTAATTGCTCTTCATCTTTTTCCTTTGAATGCTCCACATGCTTACTTGAGTAATCTCAGTGCTTGTGATATGTTTTCAACTGCCTATAGGAAGTGCTGCTGCTAAAGGCAGTACGGGGCTTCACTTCAGATATACTAACTAACCCCTGGAAACACGCTAACAGAAGGAAAAAAGCTCTCTTGTTCCGTAACTGCAAATTCCACATCAATAACTGAACTGCACTAACTTCTACCTATCAGTCTCAATAAATGGCTTCTGCATTTGAATACTAGATCCAAAGTCTGTCTTTCACATAAACCACAAGGGATAAGAATCATTTCCACTTCCAGGACAGTTTTTTCTGTTGAGTAGAAGTGGGCAGGTTTTATTTACACTCCTTCTCCCTCCTATGCCACTAACATGCAATCTATGCCTCCACCTGACCAAATGTTGATTTTCAGATAAGCTACTTCGCTTTCAATGAAGACTACCTACACACATTCATAAGAACAGAAAGGTATTTAGCACTTACATGGCACTTTTCTCTCACAGAGCTTAATCGCTTTCTAAGCATTAACTGAGGCACAGAGTAGCTATTGTGCTTAAAAATTAGCCTCCTAGCTTACTTCTCAGGAGCTGCCAGCCCCACGTCCACAAGTCCTAATTCAGCCTGAAGGCCCCTGGGAATTAAGCAACATTTATTATACCCATTTATCCTTTACAATGAAGGGCACAGGGGAAAGGCCTAGATCACACAGTGAGCCAAAGCAGAGTTGTGAATAGAACCCTAGGCTGTGTCTACACTGGGCCACTTATTCCGGAAAATCAGCCGCTTTTCCGGAATAAGCTGCGAGCTGTCTACACTGGCCCCTTGAATTTCCGGAAAAGCACTGACGATCTACTGTAAGAAATCAGCTGCTTTTCCGGAAAAACTATGCTGCTCCCGCCGGCAAGTAAAAGTCCTTTTTCCGAAAACTGTTCGGAAAAGGGCCAGTGTAGACAGCACAGTAGTCTTTTCCAAGAAAAGCCCCGATTGCGAAAATGGCGATCGGGCTTTTTCTCGAAAGCGCGTCTACATTGGCCACGGATGCTTTTCCGAAAAAGGGCTTTTCCGAAAAGCATCCTGCCAATGTCGACGCTCTTTTTCCGGAAATACTTATAACGGAAAACTGTTCCGTTTTAAGCATTTCCGGAAATTCATGCCAGTGTAGACGTAGCCCTAGAGTTCTAACTCCTAATCCCATACTCTAACCACTGTCTTCTAGGCCATTATGCTGCATGCTAGGGAGAGCATAGTGCTGTCTGGGGTAGGGAGCAGACAGGAAAGCAGGCAGGGTTAGGGGAGAGAGGAAAAGCTACAGTGCTCCCTGACTCTGGCTGCATCTACTCTTACAGTGGTGTGTAGACTACAGGCAAGACGCACGTACCTTGCAAGGCTCTAGCTGCAGGAAAAGGGTCCAGAAGTCGGGAACACTTTGGCAGCAGGGAGGCAGTGGGCAAAGGCTCAGCAAACTGCTAGTGCCTTTTCCCACTGTCTCTGTCTGGTCAGAGCCTTTCCTCACTGCTGGATGCTTTATCTGCCATGTGGAAAGACTCCGGCAGCAGACATGACACTGCTAAACATAGCAGTATAGACATGACAGGCACTGTCTGGCTCGGAGAGAGCCACACTGGCGCTTCGGGCCTCACATGCGTAGAATGTTTGACTTGTCTGAGCTGTGCCTCACCGTCTACACATTATTCATACACATGCTAGCTGGGCATGCAGTATCTGAACATCCTACACACACTACTCTACGTGCACATGTAGCCTTTGAGATATAAAAGCATTGGAGTGCTGCTATTGCTCTGCAACCTCTTCCTAAAAGAGCAGCCCCTACATACCACTCACTTCAGACTAAATAGCAGGAAAATAACAGACTTTCCAAAGGCTTAAGTATTGCACAGGAGCAGGGATGAGATCACCAAAACCAACTAGTGACACAGGAAAGGGAGGGGAGTTGCCATGGCTCCATAGTGAATAATCAATGCATCTTAAATACAGATAGCAACACTTGGCACTTAAATAGCTCCAAGCCTCTGATGTACTTTGCAGACATTAATTAATTCAACCCTAGCATACAACCGTGAAGCAAGATTAAATATTATTATCTCTTTTTAATTCATATGGGACTTTGATCCAATGATTAAGTGAAGTGACCAGTGCTACACAGAAAGATGGTAGCAAAGTAGGAACAGAACCCCTGAGGCCAGTCTCCTAGGGAATGTCTAGACTACATGCCTCTACTGACAGAGGCACATAAAATAGGCTTCCCGACATAGTCAATTTGTCTCATCTGAGCAGACATGTTAAATCAACCACCGGTAGTTCAATCGCTACAGCAATCCACTGTCTAGAAGCCCCTATATCCATAGTGTCCAACCAGTTCTGCCACTGCTAAAGTGAACTAACCACACTCAACCAGCCAAATAGACACATGTGGCTAGTGGCTAGCATGTTGGACACCATGGCCCTATATGGTGTGCACAGTTGCTATAGTCCAATGCCAGGGTCCTGTGTAGAAATGCAGTTTTTAAAATAAAATAAATAATAAATAGATAAATGAAACCCTTAAGTGAAACCCTAACATGCATCTATTTGTCAAGTATGCTAATTTGTGATTCAATGCTGTATTTTAATTATTATAGCATTGCCAGTTCCAAGGATTAAACAATCTTGAGTCAGCCCCCACCCATCCCCGAAAATAATGAAATTTATTCACAGTAATAAATACTGGGTTATATTTATTTGTCTTTCTGGGTTTTGAGCACAGTTTGGTCACATTTTTCAGCTTTTCTGAACAACCAAAAGGCGGGGGGGGGGCGAGAGGGGAGGGAGAAAGAAAGAAAGAAAGAAAGAAAGAAAGAAAGAAAGAAAGAAAGAAAGAAAGAAAGAAAGTTTTTCGTATTACAATACTCCAGGAGTTGGGGCTTTTATAAACATTCCAAATATCAGAAGAAATAATGAAATAATGCATCTTAGCAACTGTGATTGCACTGGGCCAAATTTCTGTGATATAACTGTGATTATTATGGGCCAAATTTCCCCCTCAGTTCCATGCAAGCCACCACACTGACAACATAACACAGCAGTGATATCTATACATGTATGGAAACATTTCAGAACAGAATTTGCTCTGTCGGTTTTCTTTTATTAGAGCATATTCTTTTAAATTGAATATTAGCACTAGACTACAACATCTTTTTAATTAATAAAAATACTAATTTCATTTCTCCCGCTTTTCAGAAGAGTTGTGGGTGCAATTGCCTTGGAAATGCTGATTATTCTTTTGAGTCCAACTAAAGAACAGATAAGTGAACTCCGACTCTTTACATAAATAGTTAAAAACTCCACCAGCCAAATGCATTTTTAGATCTTATAAACCACACAGCCGAACTGAAAACATGTCTCAACACATGCCAAAGATGAAGAATTATTCTTCTGAAAAAGCACACTTCTTAAAGGCACAGTTTGTTTTGTTCCACCAACCGTTAGCACATGATGGGAAGAAAGCTCCTCTCAGTAAAAAGAAGGGGGGAATGGAAGGAAGAGAGAAGAGGAGAAGCACTGAACGCATCAATTCTTTTGAGATAGTCTCTCCTTAATGACCCCTTGTTGGTAGAAAAAAAAAGAACAGTTGAGAGTAAAGGAAGTATAAAACGAAATTAAATTTGCAACCAATCAATGATAAAGAATCTGGAAATAAAGGCAGCTCACTAGAGCAGTTTCTGCTGTCATTTACTATAGCTGGTCCTAGGGTAGTAATAAAGCGCTACAGGAAAAGCCTGTCCTCTGATTCATCATTTCCTAACCTCAGCTCCATTCCCAAAACTCCATGGAGCTCTTTGTAGGCGCTTTTGTGTAGGCATAGTCAAGGTGTGGGTGGGGGTGAGACTTTGCTACACAGGTGACTTCCCTCTTTCAGCCAAGCAGAAGGAAACGAGCCTGTGAAGAGTCTCCTCCCTAAATCTCAGTTAAAGGGCACAATCTGGGTCATGCTGCCATTTTGCAGAAAATTTTATAACTACAGCCACTCATCAGAAATATTAGACTTGTTCCGCAGTTAGGCCAAGTCCACGCAGCTCCACTGACTTCCAATGGAACACGTCAGTTACCCCACAGGAGGATCTGGCTCAATGTTCATGTCTGTGAGAAGACGTATTGGCAGGAGCGGCCTGAGGCCGGCTGCAGCAGCTGGCACCCTAGGCGGGGCGGTGCAATCGGCGCCCCTGCCTGCACGGCCATCAATGGCCGTGACGTCATCACGGGGCGCCCCGGCACCCTGTGACGTCATCATTGGGCGCCCGGCCCAGCGGCGCCCTAGGCAGCTGCCTAGCTTGCCTAGGCTCATAGGCCGCCCCTGTGTATTGGAACACTACGAAGTAGGGTTGCCAGGTGGCCGGTTTTGAACCAGGTAGTCCAGTATTTGAGCTTTCTGTCCAGGAAACAAATTGAGAAAATACTGGACATATAAATGTCCAGTATTTTCTAATTGAGTAAGTTTTATTATTATCATGAGTATCAGTACATAGTTGCATACTGCCTGGCTGGTAGACATGCTCACACTGGGGGGTGAGGGTGGGCCTCGGGCGGGATGGAATTCCCGGGGGCAGACTCACCCGTGCACCCCGCCAGGACCGTGCATGGGACGAGCAGCGCCCTGGGATCTGCGTGCGCCTGGGTCAGCCCTGCTCCCCGCTGGCCAGCCCCGCTCCCCCCCGACCCCCTCCCGGCCAGGCCAGCCCCGCTCCCCCGACCCTCCCAGCCAGCCCTGCTCCCCACCAGCTGGTTCCCCCGGCCAGCCCCGCTCCCCAGCTAGTTCCCCCAGCCAGCCCCGCTCCCCCCCCTCCCGGCCAGGCCAGCCCAGCCCCGCTCCCCCAACCAGCCTGCTCTCCACCGGCCGGTTCCCCCGGCCAGCCCTGCTCCCCAACACCCTCCCGGACAGCCCTGCTCCCCGCGGCTAGCCCCGCTCCCCCGACCCCCTCCCGGCCAGGCCAGCCCAGCCCCGCTCCCCCAACCAGCCCTGCTTCCCACTGCCCGGTTCCCCCGGCCAGTCCCGCTCCCCCAATCCCCTCCCAGCCAGCCCTGCTTCCTGCCGGCCATTCCTCCCCCGCCCCGATCTCCCCTGGCCAGCCCCGCTCCCCCGACCTCCTCCCGGCCAGCCCCACTCCCCTCCTGGCCAGCCCCCCCCATCTGAGATCAAGTGTGTCCGGTATTTTTTTGAAATCATCTGGTAACCCTACTACCAAGTAACAGCAAGGGTTCTGTATATAAGAATTTAAAAAAAACCCAAAATGATTGTATGCACACAAATGACTTTATAAGCACTAAAGCAGAGAGCTGTGATCTAACACAGTAGTCAGAGCTGAAGACTAAAAAAGACAAGGCTTCCCAATTCCTATTCCAGCTCTAGACCCTCTCTATGGCTTTGGATTCTCAATCTTTCTGCCTCAGATTTTACAGACTGAGAAAGAGATGAGAATATATACCTGCTTCATAGGCCAGCTGAAAGGGCTAAGGATTGATGTCCTGATCCTGTATTCCATCTGCACAGCAGAACCTCTCTACTGGGTACCTTAGTAGGGCTCTGCATAGCTGTGGGATTCATGTTCTTAGTTCACAGCTCTGCATGGGAGAGTAACATCTTAAACCTTTACAACTACCTTATGGAGGGTGGTTTGTGCCTCCACTCCCACATGGGGATATCAAGGTAGAATAAATAAGTTAATGTTTGTAATGTGCTTTGAGATCTCAAATAATAATATTAAGAACCATGAAAAATAGTATTTGTATTACTTTTATTATTTGAAGCATCCTTTTTAAAAAGAAAATTACTGTATACTTTCACTCTATTTCAAAATATGTAAGACGGTGTCAGAAAAGACACCACTATAAATGCATGATTTAAAAAAAAACAAACATTGAATTGTTAAAACTCTTGAGAAAATAAATCTTTATTGTCAAACAACAGATGCTGATAGTGATGACGTGATTAGGATCTGACTGCTTCTTAACTTTGGTCATTCTCTCCCACGTGTTGAAGGACTGATTGCTCCAACCTGCTCTATGTTCCTTCCATTATTCTTTTTTCCTCTCCCCTATTCCCTTTATTCACACACACCCCGCCCATGTGTCTTCCCTGTTCCTTTGTCTCTCCAATGAGTTGATCCTTCAGCTTTCCCCCTATCCTAAATTGTTGCACTAACTTGGTATTTGTAAACCATCATTCAGCTCACTCCCACTATATGTTGTGTGGCTTGTCTGTTTATAGCAGGGGGTCGAGAACCTAAGGCCCAAGGGCCAGATGCATCCTGGCATGCCTGGATCTGGCCCCTGAGGCTCAGGGCTTCCCACACATCATTGGGGAGCCCACATTGGCGCTCCAGCACCCTGCTGCCCCTTTGTGGATCGGGAGCACACAAAAACCTACTAGCCTGCTCTTCTTCCCCCCTTCCCCAGGCTCTGGTGTGTGAGAGGAATGTGGGGCGTGTCTTTCTCCTTCTCAGTCAGGGGCCACATAAGTGAGGGTTGTGGCCCCTAACTGATTATTCTGTGCCTCAGTGGCCCCTGACCCAAAAAAGGTTCCTATCTCTTTATTTGTACAGTACCTAGCACAATGGGGTCCAGATTTCAGATGAAGTCCCTACCCTCAACTGTAATACAATACAAATAAATAAATAATGTCTGCAAAACATCCCTATCTAAAATTTCCATCAAATCCCTTTACGTTCCCCAAATAGCAGTTTTGGACTGACATTCATAGTATGCAACACATACTATGTACTGTGTTGTACACATACTATGTATGTACTGTATATTGCTAATTCTGCATCTTGCCTCTCCTCCAGAAAATATTTTGATTGAATATTTCAGTTCCTGAAGCTGTTGACCATTATGTTGCAATCAATGCCAAATGTGTCCAGAGGACAATGCCAACAGCTCTTCTGTTTGCTCATTATCTCCTGAGGTGGGCAGGGGTGGGCAATAAGCAGCCCATGGGCTGGACACAGTTCACCTGGGTTAGCTGCTGGTGTGCTGCCTGACACTTTATTTACCTGAGTACCTGCAGGTACTCTCGCAGCTCTCAATGGCTGTTGTTCGCCATTCCTGGCCAATGGGAATTGCAGGAAGTGATGGTTCAGCCCATGCTGTTTCCTGCATCTCCCATTGGTCAGGAACGGTGAATTGCAGCCCACAGAAGCTGTCAGAGGCCATACTGCAGATTCCCAGATAAATAAGGTGTCTGGTAGCATGCCAGCGGTGGACTGTATCCAGCCCATGGCTTCTTATTGCCTACCCTTGTTGTAGGGTTTAGCAATTAAAGTGAGAGCTGTAATTGGAATGAACATGTTGGAATGTGTTATGAGACAGTGAAGATCAGTGGCTTAGTCTGCATTATCCATATCATTTATGAGTTTCCTCATCACTCTTCACTTTAGTAACCAACAGGGTCTGTTCTTTATCAGTAATAAGACCTCTGGGCAGCAGCAATTCAAGGTCTCAGTGCTACGGACTCACCCAACACCACTGTACTACAACCCATTGTAAATAGGGTGATGATATAAATATCAATCCAAGCATAGGGCTTTGTTAGAACATAAGAACGGCCATACTGGTCAGACCAAAGGTCCATCTAGCCCAGTATCCTGTCTGCCGACAGTGGCCAGCACCAGGTGCCCCAGAGGGGGTGGACCGAAGACAATGATCAAGCGATTTGTCTCCTGCCATCCCTCTCCAGCCTCTGTCAAACAGAGGCCAAGGACACCATTTTATCCCCTGGCTAATAGCCTTTTATGGACCTAACCTCCATGAAATTATCTAGCTTCTCTTTAAACTCTGTTATATTCCTAGCCTTCACAGCCTCCTCTGGCAAGGAGTTCCACAGGCTGACTACACGCTGTGTGAAGAAGAACTTTCTTTTATTAGTTTTAAACCTGCTACCCATTAATTTCATTTGGTGTCCTCTAGTTCTTCTATTTAGGAACTAATAAATAACTTTTCTTTATCGGCCCTCTCCACACCACTCATGATTTTATACACCTCTATCATATCCCCTCAGTCTCCTCTTTTCTAAACTGAAAAGTCCCAGTCGCTTAACCTCTCCTCATATGGGACCCGTTCCAAACCCCTAATCATTTTAGTTGCCCTTTTCTGAACCCTTTCCAAGGCCAAAATATCTTTTTGAGGTGAGGAGACCACATCTGTACACAGTATTCAAGATGTGGGCGTACCATAGTTTTATACAGGGGCAATAAGATATTCTGGGTCTTATTTTCTATCCCTTTCTTAATAATACCTAGCATCCTATTTGCCTTTTTGACTTCCACACTGTGTGGAAGTTTTCAGAGAACTGTCCACGATAACTCCAAGATCTCTTTCCTGATTTGTCGTAGCCAAATTAGCCCCCATCATACTGTACGTATAGTTGGGGTTATTTTTCCCGATGTGCATTACTTTACACTTATCCACATTAAATTTCATTTGCCATTTTGTTGCCCAATCACTCAGTTTGGTGAGATCTTCTTGGAGTCCCTTACAGTCTGCTTCTGTCTTGACTATCCTAAACAGTTTGGTATCATCCGCAAACTTTACCACCTCACTGCTTACCCCTTTCTCCAGATCATTTATGAATAAGTTGAACAGGATTGGTCCTAGGACTGACCCTTGGGGACACCACTAGTTACCCCTCTCCATTCTGAAAATTTACCATTTATTCCTACCCTTTGTTTCCTGTCTTTTAACCAGTTCTCAATCCAAGAAAGGACCTTCCCTCTTATCCCATGGCCATGTAATTTACACAAGAGCCTTTGGTGAGGACCTTGTCAAAGGCTTTCTGGAAATCTAAGTATACTATATCTACTGGATCCCCCTTGTCCGCATGTTTGTTAACCCCTTCAAAGAACTCTAATAGATTAGTAAGACAGGATTTCCCTTTACAGAACCCATGTTGACTTTTGTCCAACAAATTATGTTCTTTGTTGTTACATAATGGAATATAATGTGATACATAATAAATTGACATTTCAAAATTTGATTCAATAAATAACTGCATAATTGAAACTGTTTTTATCCTTTTTTACAAGTTCATGGTATAGTAGAAAAATAATCTTTAAAAGCAACTCATGTTTATGATGTTTGTCAACTGCTGTGTGAATTCTCTCATAAATTGCTTACCCTGCATGATATTACTAGTATCTCTGAACACTATGACCTTGATGTAGCAGTTCAGCCATCACTGTGCTATCTTCATCAGTTATACATGGTACAGTGCCTTCCAAATCTATGATTCCAAGGAGATCAGAGCTGTGTGTTATGCCGCACCGCCTTTCTTACATCCACCCGGTTCCAATTCGAGGTCTTCCAAGAAGGCTCTGATTGTCTTGGAAGGGCACCAAGATAAAGAGCCCACTTTGGTAAATAGCTGAGTTTCCAATACACTGCAGCTGTTAACAACACAACTGCCGAGCTCTACCTTTAACATGTTCATGTGTGAGTTACTGAAAACACAAGCGCTGCCTTAAGATTACTGCCAACCCCCATGAGAAATTCAAGTAGGTCAGCACAGTATTAACTAATGAAGTGCGAGAACTTTTTTTTTTTTTGGGGGGGGGGAGGGGCTTGCATCAAAGTATGAAGGATACTTTAAGATTCTCTTTCTGGGTCCCATTGTGCTTTTTTCTTAAAAGTACTTTAACTTTCTGGAACAAAGTACAGAGTACTGCAAGAGCTACGAAAGCCTGGCCATCAATCTGGATTGGCTCTTCAGAAGGTATTTCATTCCCTTCGGCTTTGAAAAGATCCATTTTTTTTCAAAAGCAAAGCTATCTTTGAGCTCAGACAGCATGAAGGTTGGACTATGAGGAAAGTACAGCTTCTATTGAACCCTCTTTTATAAATGAAACCAAACTTTTTAAAACTTGCCAAAGAAGCCTTGCCTCTTGAAGAGAGCAACTCCAAAATGGCAGCCACAAGCGATGTGGTGAGATTTTGAAGCTCCTGCAATGTAGGATGTGGTATGCCACATTTTGAAGTGATGACCTTGCACAGCCATTTCATAAGAAGGATTCTTACCATGCACATGATCTTGTCATTATATATATATGTGTGTGTTAAACATAACTACAGAGCAAAATACTGGTCTCGAAATAGCAAGAGTAAGAAAGGCAGTCACCACACAACTGATTTTCAACTTCTACATTTATTTTAATCTTTCCTTTCTCCCTGATGTCACAACATTAGCAGGTCCCATTTTCTGTAGCATCCCAGCGTGTACTAGGTAAATGCTAGAAATTTAGGAAACTACACAGCAAGGTTTGTGAGAATTCTTAACAGCTCCTTTGGCTGTATTTGTCAATTTACACAACTATCTCATCTCTCCTTCCCATCAGCCCAGCTTCAAGTTCCAATCACATGTCATAGTAGCAGATAGTACAATGCATATGTGGTCGGTATCATGCCTAATGAGTTGTCATTCAGAGTAGAAGCCAGAGTCAACATCAGGGTAGACGATGATGATGATAGAGGAGGAGGAGAAGAAGAAGAAAAAGAAAAACCCAGCATTTCCATAAGTCCCAGTCCTGCAGACATCAGAGCTTTCCCTCACATAGAGAAATCCAAGTGTGGAAGCTTGGGGGGAGGTGAAGAAAATTTCATGAGATTTCCCAGCTGAAGCTTAACCTAGATTGTTCAGTCGAGCAGAGTATCCTCCTCTCACTTAAAGAATGACTGGGCTATGTCCTGCCCTGTATAAAATTAACATAACCACCACACTAACCCTTTTCTTCCATCCCAAGATGGGGGACAACAAATCATGGAGATGCCCACGGATCCTGGGAAGGGGAAATTTCTCCCCAAAATCATGATCTCTCTCCCACTTTGAAGTTCAATGTCAAGCAGCAGCCAAACAAGCGAACAATGTTAGGAATCATTAGGAAAGGGACAGAGAATAAGACAGAGACTATCTTATTGCCTCTATATAAATCTATGGTACACCCACATCTTGAATACTACATGCACATGTGGTCATCTTATCTCAAAAAATTTCAGAAAGAGGGAACAAAACTTATAAGGACTGCTGTACAAGGGGAGATTACTAAGACAGGGACTTTTCAGTTTGGAAAAGAGACAACGAAGGGTGTCTATGCTAGTGGTCTATAAAATCACGACTGGTGTGGAGAAAGTAAATAAGGAGAAATTATTTACTTGTTCCCATAACACAAGAACTAAGGGTCAGCAAATGAAATTAATAGGCAGCAGGTTTAAAACAAAAAAGGACATATTTCTTCACACGATGCAGAGTCAACCTGTAGAACTCCTTGCCAGAGGATGTTGTGAAGACCAGGACTTTAACAGGATTCAGAAAAGAACTAGATAAATTCATGGAAAATAGATCCATCAATGGTCATTAGCCAGGATGGGAAGGAATTGTGTCCTTAGCCTGTGTCAAAAACTGGGAATGGGTGACAGGCAAGTGATCACTTGATGATTACCCGTTCTGTTCATTCCCTCTGGGGCACCTGGTATTGGCCACTGTTGGAAGACAGGATGCTGGGCTAGACAGACCTTTGGTCTGACCCAGTTTATGCTCTTAAACTACTGGTAAGAGCCAGATTCCAATACCCTTATTCACCCTGAATAGCATATTCCTGAGCAGTCCCACTGAAATCAGTTTGGCATACTCAGTGCTTTTTTTGTGACGGTACAAAAAAAGCACTGGGCATACTTATGGAGGAAAGTACTCCTCACCATGAGCAGGAGGCTCAGAATCTGGCTCTTTATTTGTTAAACATACTTAGCTGTTCTGTCTTTACAGACACTGTCAAGTACTTTGGCACCACATTTAAGTAACCTTTACATTTTCAAGCTGATATATTTGAGTCACTTGGGAGTAAGGTGAGAAGAATGATCCTGAGAAAACTGTGGCTTGCGCCAATCTCTAATGCAAAACCAGACATACCAATTTGAATTAGTTTACATCTTTAAAAATGCAACTGGACTGAGTGCCAAGTTTCAGCCTGATGATATCTGAAGTGGCTGTGATAAATGACAAACGTGATTAAACACCAGATAGGAGAGTTTAGGAAGAAGCGAACAGATCTTTACCTACAGCAGTGCTACTGGGCACCACTACTATGCTATTTCATACACCCATATGACAGGGTGTGCAGTCATAAAAAAGCCATACAAGTAAGACGCAGGGTTGCAGCCCCTGACAATTAAAGCAGGAATTTTTGTTAAAAGAATTTTAAGAAGTTTTAGTTATTCTTATAAAACAAGTAATTTAAAAAGACAACTCCAAGTGCCTTTTTTTCAAATGGGTTTTTAACTTTTTATTTGGCTTCTCGCTATTCATAAAATCTAGTTAAAAGTTTTAAAATAGTATTTCTTTCCTGGCCCATGTAGTCCTTTTCCTTCTAGAAGAGATATTCTCTCCCTTTTTCTTCTTTACAGCTGAGCCTTTCATCAAAGTATAATTCACCTGGCATCTTCCTTGAGCAGTGATCCCTCTGCCAGCTGGATGTCTGTGCAATTGGTCTTTTATTTGCTTTTTAATAATAACCTTTATTATTGTGCTTTAAAATTTCTATTGAAATTTAAAGAACCAAGCTAAAAGCCACTGATGGCTCCTAAAAAGACAGCCTATTCAGTCAAAGTGACCTAATGGTGTGGGTAAGAGAAGGCTGCAGAGTCCAAGCAAAACTGTTCCTTCTAGTGGAGCAAGTGGCTAACGTTTCAAATGCTCCCTATGTGTGGGTATCAAAGGAATTCTGTCCTTAGGAAGCGCCCCATATGCCTCTGCTCTGCTTGTGACTCTGGAGGCTACTTTCTTGTTGCTCAGCACAAAACAGGTAGGGAGTGCATGGAATATGGGCTCAGCCCCACTTCCCTTCTGCTCTGCAAGAATAGCTGGCCAGATGAATAGGGAGGCGTAAGATGTTCCATAAAGGGGAGTGAAGTAACTTCCGGCCCTGGAGGGCAAAAGAGGAATGGAAGAGGAACAGAGAATGTCTGAATCACCATCCATTTGATGCTGTACTTTTGAGGTCATGTAGCTTCATGTTAGCCTCCACTAAGGCAGATAGCACTTGCACTCTAACCCCATGCAAGCACCCCAATAATTAAAAACCAACATTCACAAGCTAAGTGTGCGCCACCTCCTTTTAGGAGATGCTTTAAATATCACTTAGCAGGAAGTATCTGTGACATGTTCGTCAAACCTCCTTTCATTTCATTGTCCAAATTCTTCATAATATGACATCAATTCGGGGGGGGGGGGAGGGGAGGGAGAAGATGTGCATTGCTCTTTAATTTTGCTTTTCTTAAGCTCCTTCAGCCATGGCCACTTCAAACAGTTTGCTAGATGAATCAGCTAATTTCTTAAAGCTGCAACAGGCTTCAAACTAGTGATGCCAAACATCAAAAGGCTCAGAAATCCTTGTCTAATAAGTTCCCACAGCTTATCTGAAGAATACTGTCTCAGTTCTGTGATCCTTATTTAGTCAAATTCCCACTGAAATCAACTTGAGTAGGGATTGCCAGAATTCATCTTTCATACTGCAATTCACACGAGGTCAGAATTCTGGAAAGATTGTTTCAGTTCTTCCTGATTTCAGCTAGGGCAGTCATATCTAAACATCATCCTTTCTCATATTTTGCTTTCTCTGTTTCTAGACTAAGAAAAAAGGAAAAGGAAAAGGGGATGGGGAGTAAAAGGGAATAAAAGAAAAAGGGAGGCAACCACATTTTTCCAAACCGTGGGTCATATTTTGGTTAGATTTTAGTTCTGTGCAGGTTTGGCTCAGCACATATTTATTTCACATGGGCGCAATCCATTTTTGAATTAGATTAAAAAAGTTCTGCAGGCATAAAATTCTTACTGTTTAGCTGGAGATATTACTTGCAAAATAAATTCTATTGAATTATGCTAAGTTTCTGTTACATTCCTCCCAGACACATGGGATTCTAAGGACCCAGAACTGTAATTACAGCTGACTGTAAACATACAAACTGGTGATTAGGAAACTGTAAGAAACTATAGCTTGCAGCAGCCTTTAGGAAACCTGTTTCATCAGACTGACCAGTACAGCTGGTAAAAATGTTTCCATTCCTGTAAAATAGTCACTTCTCCACATTCTGCAGCTTCTGTATATAGGCAACACAATGAGCCAGTACACCCTGAAGAGATTACGAGGGTGGAAAAGGGACAATTTATAAAATGAAATAAATGTAAAAGCAAAATGCAACACACTTTCAAATAATCCTCAAAATATTAAAGGTCTTTAGATCATGCTTATTTGATTACTCTCATATTTCAGAGATTATCTTAAAAAAGAAACACTCCAGGTTTATGGCTTAGGGTACGTCTACACTGCAATGCTATTTCGGGATACCAGAGGTCTACCCCGCGTCTTTTGAATGCGTCCGCTATTGCAAAATATAGCGGACAAGCTATTTTGGCATCCCTGTAAACCTCATTGCACAAGGGATAAGGAATGTCTTGAAATAGTGTTTTATTTCTAAATTCAGCACTATGTAGCTGCACCAAATTTTGAAATAGCCTATTTCGAGAAAGAGTCGAAATAAGATACGCAATTTGCGTAGCGCAAATTGCATATCTTATTTCGAGCTAAGGGTGCAGTGTAGATGGTGGCACCCTCAGTCTGTTATAAAGCTAAGAGGCCACTTGTAGAATTCAGTTGTATGATTTCAAATGTAGATTTCGATTGTTCCCTTTTCCAAAATTCAGATCCAGACTTTTGATTCATGCTTCTCTGTTTGATTCTCTTTATTTTATTTAGTACAAGAAATTAACATGCCATTTGAATGTGAAATACAAATACAAATTAAACCACCAAACTTATTCCACATCTACCAAGTTGAAAGCTTTATTTTACTATAACAAAACCTTTTCCCATCACACACTTTTAACAAAAAACCTCCCGTTTCAAATATTTTAGCAATTTAAAACATTTTCAAACTGGCTAGGAATTTTGACTGACTCAATTTTTGGGTGTGTAAGTTTAAAGAACTGAAAGTGGCCTTAATTTTTAAAAGTTGGGTGCTCCATAGGCCACTTGAAGGTGCTAGAAGGAAGGCGTCTAAGAATGGAGACATCCAAAATCACTAGCAGCTTTTGAAAAATCTTAGTTTTTTCAAATTATGAATGGACTCCCCCCCAATGTTATGTTTTATAAAATGCTAAATTCTCAGAAAGTATTGTCTAGGCTGTGGTGTCCAACCAGCTCGGAAGCAGTCGCCATTATAGTGGCTATTGCTATAGCAAACTAGCCACACTCAACGGGACAAATAGTCACGTGTCTAGTGGCTAGCGTGTTGGACACCACGGGTCTAGTGATTAGATTAGAGGAAAAGAAAGCCAGGATTCCTGGGTAATGGTCCCAAATCTATCACTGACTCAGTCTCCCCAACTCTTATGCTTCCATCGTGAGTCTAACAATATTTGGCATTATACTCAAAGCTCCAGCTCCTGGAATCCTATACGTATCTGAGAATCTTACTTTTTACTAAAAAATGTGTTTCTAGCTCTCACAGTTATAAAGAAAAGCTGGAAAAAATGCGTCTTAAAAGATCAAAAACCAGAACTCAAATTAAAATAACTCATTTTTTTAAAAAATTCAAAACAATCTCATGACTTCTTGAGCCCCAATATGTTTTTTGAAGGTTTGGGGATGGCACTAGTAGAGGCTTATTTTTTGACTCTGGGCAAATTATTTACCCCCTTTGTCCTCAATTTGTAGTCCCTAGCCCTATAAAACTTGCTTATACAGGTCTGGTTTGGAGAAAAATGTGGAAATCACACTGTTTTTCTCCCCTGGCCTTGTATTAAGTATTCGAGAAGAAATGAATATAGTAAGTTGAGACAAACTGAGTGATGCTGAAGAACACTTTTTATCTGCCCATTCCTGTTGGTTACACAGCACCTAATGGGTACTGGAGACCCTCACAATTCACAGAATTGCTGTTCATGGTTCAATGTATTTGCAGGTCTTCTGTCCTAGCCTTGGGGAGGGAGCAGTGGCAAGTACCCTGTGGCTGCCAGGAGCTCCCCACAGCTTACTCAGTACAGCTGCCAGGTGCCATGGTATTCACCAGAGCTCTTGGCAGCTACAGTGAGTTCCCTGCTGCTCCAGGTCCCTGGAGTGAGTTCAGGAGTTGCGGGGAGTATACCGCAGGGGCCAGGAGCCGCAACTCCCAATATTTGTGAATTTTGCCATTCGCAGTGGAGGTGTTCCCGTATCCATCATGAATGGCGAAGGTTTACTGTACATCTACTCTCAAGCCAGGATAAATTTCAGATTTGGGTAGACATACCTATCCTAGCTTTGATTTTGCTAGTGTGCCAATAGCAGCAATGTAGCGATCACTAAATGGGCAGGCTAGCCACTTCAGTACAGTGGGCTGGATGGGATGATACTTACATGGCCAACCTGTGTCATTGCCCATATAGCCACAACTATACTGATATTTTATAGTGATCTGTAAATAATCTTGTTTTTCCTGTAAACCTAAACTATGGTTGGTTCTCCAAAGACGGGATCATGCCATTTGGTACTGGAATCCATCTTGAATGTTATCCTTTTCCTCAGGGATGGGGTGCATGGAACAAAGACATCCCACCCTGGGAAAATTCTATATAAGGAACAAGAAGCAAACCATGATTATCTTCAGCAGGCTTCACAGATTGCTCCCCACCCCAGAGAATTCATGAAAGGACCTGGAAACAAAAGAACTCTAACAACAGGGATGGAAATGAACTGTTGGATCCAGGTGAGAAAGAACAGCTCAAGCCTGAAAAGACTTCACTTTAGATAAAACTAAGGCGATAAATTATTATTTGTTACAACTTCTCTCAGGCTCAGCTGACATGTTTTGTTTTATTTTAGCTTAGTAACTTTGATCTGTTATCTCTTGCAGCCACTTAAATCCTACTTTTTATATTTAATAAAATAACTTTTGTTTATTACTAAATCAAGTGTAAATAATTGTTACCCTGGGGGAGGAGGGAGCACGCAGGGAACAAGAGTTTTGCATATCTCTTTTCACTGATAAAAGGAATGAACTTTATGAGCTTGGTCTGTGTAAAACTTTAATACAGAGTAAGATGGAATTATCTGGGCTTTTGATCCTACTGGGGCTGTGCATCAACATGCTGTGTCAAGTCCCTGTGACTGAGCCTTCCCAGGACTGAGGTGTTACTCTGCTGGGGGGTTATTACCCCAACTCTGTGCCGTGGGGGGGGGGGAATCAGAGTTTTTGGCTCAACAGGACAGGGTGGTGAGGTGCCGCAGCAGCAGAGGGCAGGCAGGCAGGCAGGCAGGCTCAGTGTTATGATCAGCCCATCAAGTGACAGTCTCAAAGGGGTTCTCTGTGATTCAACCCATCACTCCTGTTTTGAACAGAGACAGTTAAAAATTATTGTGTTCAATTCCAGCATCTCAAGTTTTGCTTCCCTTTTTCAAGCTGAACAAACACTGAGCTCAGGAACAGGTCCTGTGGGCGTGATGTGCCTGCTGTTCTGCTCAGCTGAGCATGACCACAATACTGTATCTTTCCTTGATGTGGCATGCACACAGTTAATGTTTCACATCATTTTCTGATGCAACTGTTCCAACCTTAGTTGAGCACTGTTTTGTCTTTGAGGTGTTTTTTCATTAACAGGTTAAACTGGTATTTCAAGTAGGTAGATACTTTCGTAGCTATTTCAAGAAGTTCAGCAGCAGTGATTTGCCAGCAGCACAAAAGGGTTATGAGAGAGGGGCAAGCTGAATTTTCCTGACCGTCACCCATAGTGCAGATTTAAGGCACTGGAGGCATATGGCCCTGGAGCCCCCCGGCAAGGAACACTGTGTGGGTTGCATCACTCCGTGGAATTTCCTAGGAGAGGGCTGGTTGGGTATCATCTATATAGGAGGGAGGAAAACAAATAATAAAATAAGAAGAGGCAGTAAATGCAGGGTAACTTTTTCTGAGCAGGGAGCAATATTAAGGAAGCACAAGGAGTTAGGGTTTAACATGGAATTTTAAAGCTATTAAATAATAAGAGATGAAATTATGTCTCTCATCCAACTGTGTTATCCATATAAACCAAGCTAACATAGTGCACAGTTGGATGATTGGATTTTATTACTGTTACATTCATCCTTCCTTCATTGTGAATAGAACAAAAGAACAAACAGTGCTGTTTCTAATTAGGTCCCTATCCTGCAAAGACCTGTGTACATGCATGATCTTAAGCATGAGATAGTCCTTTGAGGGAAATGGGATTGCCTGCTTGCTTAAAGTTAAGCACATCCATAAATCTTTGTAAGGGTCAGGAACTTAAAATGTAAGCTAATTGGAACAGATACCAGGTTTATATTAGGGTGGCCATTCATGCATCCCCAGAATATTGGATGTTCTGGTACTTCTGGAAACTGCGAGGGGCCACACATGACAACGTGACCCTTCCAGCATGACCCTATCAGCGTGACATTTTAAGCTGGCTCCACCCAGCAGCGGCTCTTGCTTCCCCCCCACTTCCTGCCTCCAATGAGAGTAGTCATCTAGTCGACTGCTCATTCATATCCCTAGTGGAGGCATCACTCTGCCTTCACCCAGCGTGGCCAGTACTGCTGTGCACACTAACCAGAAGCAGTCCTTCAGTCTGGAGCACACAAGGATTATGACTATAATATGGGGTTCACAAGATAGGAAGGTGTTTTGAGTGCTCCCACTACATAAGGTCCAGCCACAATGTGGACCTTCATAATTTTCTCCTGAGTGCAGGGACTGTGACTGTGCTTAGTTCTCATAGGGCATGCACAAGGGTGTGAGGAGTCTTCCACTTGGAACACACACAGTCATAATCTGCCAAAAATTACTTAATTGATCATACCAATACAAGGTGCAATTTGCCATCCTGATGTTGAGTAGCATCTTTGCTCATGAACAGCCCTCTGTGAGACACAGTCACACATATATATGGGGAAATCTTATCCTCCTCATTGGAATTTACGAGCATAGGGAGTGAATATACACTTGGGTGAAAAATGTCACCAGCAATATCCCAGCAGTTATTGCTTGCTATAAATTCAGAATAAAGCATCATATATGGGGTTATGTATTGCAAGAAAATTTTTAAATATTTTTACAATGAGACCCGTCAGGGGAGTAACCCACATTATTTTTTTAAAAATGAAGCCATTGCGAAATGCAGATCCTGAGCTTTGCTGATGACGTTCAGTCAAATCAGTGGGATGAACTCCCTTTAAGGTCTGCTTAAGGGTGAGAAAAGGGATGATTTGGGAAGAAAAATCATTTGAAAGCTGTAACTGGAAAGCTTTTGTTCTAGAAAAAAAATCAGCATAACTATATGGTATCACTGTTAAAAGAAATAACACACTGAAAAGGATTAGTAAGGAACCATAATATCTCTCTGTCACACACTCACATACACACTCTCTCTTCCCTCCTCTCTCTTTCTCTGCCCACGATGACTGGCATTTTCTGGAAAATATTCCAAGAAACCCATAAAACACCTTACTTCCTGAAAACCATAATCCCAATATTAATCCCTTGGACTCAATTTATAGCAATACACATGAATGAATCATGTATTGGTAAACAGTGTCTGAAATCTTTAATCCAGTTTAAAATTGGCTTTATGGTCTACAAGTACCTCCCTCTTCAGTTCAATGTTATGGGGGTTCTCAGACGATGAACTGAATTTATGCAGAGCCCCCCAACTTTAAAGTGCCAGGCTTCAAACACTCACTTATATTGCTTTTTCACAGAGTTAATTCTAATCCAGCTGCAAATGGATTCGCAATTGGAAGGTTACTGGTGCCATTTTTTTATTGCTAGATGGCTAGACAGATACATATCGACATGAGCTGACTTCCAACGTCACAAGATACTAACATGTTATGCACTAATTCTTCAGTGGCAGACAGTACAATGTGGAGTTGCTATGGGACACTATGCAATACAGAGGTTAACAGGAGTCAGCTCTTCATTTCATTGAAGTTGAGCCCTCTGCAGGGATGTTTGAGAAGTGGAAGCATTTTAACAGTGAGTGACAGGTGTTGCAATGGCAGTACCTTACCTGCTGATGGGTGCAGAACACAGGACTGAATAGCAGGCACCTCTGCAATATATTCCCAGGGTCACAGAGAAATTCCAACAGGCAAGAAAATTTGGTGGAAAAGATCAGCAACTTGTAAAAAAAAAAAAAGCAGCTCTGCAAAGGAAGATGAAAAAGAATGTAGTGCACACGTTCTAAGACATTATCACTATGAATAAATCAGTGACAGGCAATATGCAGTCTGTGGGCTGGACATGGTTTGTCAGTGTTAGCTCCTAGCAGGCTGCCGAATGCTTTATTTACCTGAGCGTCCTCATGTATGGCCGCTTTCAGCTCCTGTTGGCCACGGTTCACCATTACCAGCCAATGAGAACTGCCCAGCCCATGCCACTTGCCCTAGCTCCCATTGGCTGGAAACAGTGAACTGCAGCCACCAGGAGCTGTGAGCAGCCTTACCTGTGGATTCTCAGGTAAACAAAGTGTCTTTTGGCCAACCAGGACTAACCCTGGCAAACCACATCCAGCCCACACGCCACTTTCTGCCGACCACTAGAATAAAGGCTGATATTCAATGCACAGAGTAGAGCATAACTGGAAGCTGAATACAAATTCAAACAGAAATACAGTGCAAATGTTTCAACCATGTAGTAATTACCCATTGAAACAATTTACCAGTGATTATGGTGAATTCTCTATCACTCGCAATTTTAAAATAAAGACAAGGAGGTTTTTCTAAAAAAATATGCTCTAGGAATTATTTAGAAAAAGTTTATGGCCTGTGTTATAAAAAAGGTCAGATGAGATAATCATGGTGGTCTCCTTCTGACCTTGGAATCTGTGGATCTGTACGCATCACAACGCTCCAGTACTTCATCACTAAGCTTGGAAGGCTTAAAGTTTTATTGGTAAATGTCAGATCACATCAATTTCAGCCTATACACACAAACCAACAAACATATATATCCATCAACAATCACCAAAGTTTGCAGACAAAAAAAGTAAGAAAAATGTTGGTTTTCATCCATGAAATTTTTTTACTACTGGTTTGACAGTAATGAGATGCACTTTAAAGCAAGGGCACATGAAGTGAGTTGCATGCGGATTGCACTCTACATTGTAATCAAAGAGCTGCCCCAGTTCAATCGGCACACCCTGCAAATTCTAGGTACACAAATGCAGTTAGCAAAACTACCCTATTCCAGGAGACTGTCTTGGTTATGATAATCTTGCAGTCCACTGAGTTGAAGGACAGCCACTCAGGCGGCCCACTCACTTGCCCCTCACTGGTTTAAGATATTTACTTTGTATATGTTGAAATGTGAAATTGACAATTTGTGTTTAAACAGCATACAAACCTTTACCTTTTTGAATCTCAACATTTACTGTCAGTTAACAAATGTAATTTAAAAGTCGTCGGGACAAAAGTGTTCAGTTTTGTGCAATTAGAAAGTTGGCAACCTTATACTTAAAGCCGACAAGGACATTTTTGTGTTTGCTTTTCTCTTTCTCGCTCTGTCTTCTTTAGTGAAGATTGGCTCATTAACAGCAATCCAGATAGTTACACCCACTGGTAAAGAGGAGTTTCCATTACCACACACTGGAAATAATATAAAACAAAGAGGTAGCAGATGCAGTTTAAAATTGGGATGTAAAATCCCATTAAACTGGCTAACCTGTTACACATATTGTTTAACCTTTTAACCAATTAAAGGGGGCGAGCAGGGGGGCTAGAACACTCCTCACCTCTGCCACAGAGGTGCCCTGGCCCATCTCAGAAAGAACCTTGAACCAGCAAAATTCTAGGATAATTGCAACATTGGGGCAAAGAAGGAAATATCTAATGACAGGTGATTTTCTTTAAATTGCATTTATTGAAAGTTGCATGGATTCAGAATGCCAGTAATTCTAGCAGGGAGAAATTAGTGGGCAGAGACATTCAAAAGTACAATATATGATACTGAACCATGTTCACATAACATATGTAGAGCCCTGCATGGATACAAAAACTGATATCCGCATCTGCCTCTGCAAAAAAAATCCGTGTATATCTGCATCCACATCCGCAGTTGTGGATACCCATGGATTTAAATCTACATATTTGCACAGTTCCACCTACAAAATTTGTATTCACAAAATGAGCCCCTGATTTCTGCATCCGCATCCACATCCCCAGATGCAGATATCCATGGATTTGAACAGCTCTGAACATATGTGTTTATATGTGCAAATATATATATATATATATATATATATATATATATATATATATATATATATTTGAAAATCAACTTCAGGGCATAATATGTTTTCACTGTAGATGAACCATGCTTAAGACTGGACTAAGCAAGACATGTTGCAAGTCAGTACTGAGTTGAATTGAAAGTGCTGCACACACTATGCCTATTGCCTAATTTTAATAGTCAAAGCAATCACATAGGTTTCTAATTTCTGCCATTGGATGTTAGCAATATGATGTTCACTCCAACAAGGAATGACCAGCACACTAGGTCTTCCATTTCAGTGGCCGTGGGATAAAAGCATGCAAGCAAAACAATAAACATGCCAAACTGACATGGTAATTGAAATTAAGCTTTGATAAATCTAACAGTCTGCAGAGCCAAGGTCCACTACATGAGTGTCTGCATCAGCAACGCCACACACCTGTTTCTACTGCAGATTTTACTATTGGGGCATCCCCAAATTAACACTGAGATAAGTGCTATTATTAATTACATTACGGTCTGGTCTACACCAGAAAGCTTTGCCAGCATAGCTATAGTGGTTAGCAGTATGAAAAAATCACATAGGTATGCCAGCAAAAGCCTTAGTATAGATAGAGCTGTGTCAGCAATCAAGTCTGTTTGCTGGCATAGTTTATTATGTATGTGGAACTGGGGCAAGCTATATAGCAAAATAATTCTTTAGTTGAGGCTGTGCTTCTATTAATAGGGATTTCTTGGAAAGCCCTACCAGCAAATTGTTCTAGAACAGACAAGGCCATAAACTTACTAGAGAGAGTGGGGGAAGGCTGGAATGCAAGGACAGAGCATACCAACTGCGCTCTTCTCTTTGGCCTGCTGAGTCTGCATAAACACAGATCCTATTTTGTAGAGGCCTCTGCATATTCCCACTTGTGGGGTGTTTCTCCTGTTATTGCTGACCTCCAAAAGGCTTCTAATAACTAGTGTGCACTGTGCCAAGATGAGCACTTTGTAGTGGCATCAAGGCCAAGGTTAAGTGGGGTCCTCAATCTTTTCACTTCAGTCCTTTCCTAGATTCTGACTGACATTAATGGGCATTGGATCAGGTCTTACACACATTTGTAGATTACTATTTTAACTGAAAAATAACTCTCTGAAAATTACTTTATGCTCAGAGTGACATATGAGGACTTGGGTTTTCCTCCTGGGTGGAATTCCCTACTTTTTTTTTTTTAATAAACTGGTATCTCCTTAGCCATCTTGGTAAATTGACCTGAAAATTATAGCTGGAAGCTGAAATCCTGGCCCCACTGAAATCAATGGAAAAATTCCCACTGACTTCACTGGAGTCAAGGTTGCACCTGGAATTAACAATACAATTTGCTTTATTATTGTCTTTAAAACTATTGACGGCAACCTGTTTCCCATTCCAAGACCATCTCTCTCTGAGATCCTTTTCTGCTGTTGCAACTGAAGATAAACTGCTTGTGGAGCTTGATTTTTGCAAACTGGGGAAGGCAGTAACCTGAGGGGAACAACTGCTCCTCCAAACTCTTAGTTTTATTCCCAGGTGATCCACCTAAAGAAATGAGGCACATAAAGTTCTGTATAAAAACATGTCACCTTTTTATTACATGCTGGACAGACAAAAAGAAGCAAGTGGCAAAGATCTGCAGCAAGAATTACAAAAATCCTTTAAAAGCTAAAAGCAGCATTAATCTAGGGCAGGGTAAGGGCAAAGGATCCTCTCTGCTACTTTGGTTTACCTTTCCCACTACACACAAACTTTAACTAATTCCTCTCCTCAGCTAAGGCCTCTTCTTATCCCACTCCTTACAGCCTCTTTCTTAGGAAGGAATAATCAGCAGAGAACAACTACAGACTCACTAAGGATAGGTTTTCACTGAAGAGTTAGCCTGCCAGTGCTACTGGAACTAGAAGTGATCCTGAAACCCCTGGTTTAAGGCAGTACAGTAAAACTCCATTCGTCCGGCATCTGATGGTCCGGCACTCCTGATGGTCCGGCACCATCAGGAACCCGGAAGTGCTCTGGGCAGCCGGACCATTGGAGCTGCTCTGCCTCCGGCTTCCCCGATTCAGCCGCTGCTGAAACTGACCAGCAGCTGAATGGGGGAAGCTGGGGGCAGAGCAGCTGGAGTGCTGCCGGTAGGTCCCACAGCGCTGCCCCGCAGCTGAAATTGACCAGCGGCTGACTCCGGGAAGCCCGAGGCAGAGCTGCTCTGCCCCGGGCTTCCCGGAGTCAGCCCCTGGTCAGTTTCAGCGTGGCGGCTGACTTGGGGACGCCTGGAGCAGAGCAGCTGGGGTGCTGCCGGGTTGGTCCGGTAGCGCCGCTCCTTGGCACTGCGGGACCAACCCGCAGCACCCCAGCTGCTCTGCCCCAGGCGTCCCCAAGAGCAACTGGGGTGCTGCCGGGTTGGTCTCGCAGCGCCAAAGGGCGGCGCTACCGGACCAACCCGGCAGCACCCCAGCTGCTCTGCCGCAGGCGTCGATTCAGCTGCTGCTGAAACTGACCAGCAGCCGCTGAATCGGGATGCCTGGGGCAGAGCCAGACAATCGGAAGGGGGGGCTATGAGGGGTCTGGGATGGCATCCCCCCCACACCACCCTAGACCCCTCATAGCCCCCTTCCGATAGTCCGGCATATCTGATAATCCGGCACCCCCTCGGTCCTAAAGGTGCCGGATTATCGGAAGTTTACTGTAGTAAGAAACACCAAATACATGGTTTGCATCATCAGCACACACACCCTAAAAATGTTCCAGCACCCTGTAGCCTGCACTCTTACTTGAGTGTTGCCTATAAATCCCTCCAGGGGTCACACACAAAAATCCAGACCCAAATATGGTGATGTTCAAGAAGCTCTTTTGCTCTGGGGCTAGTAAACCTACCAACTTTACAGCGAGGAGACACATTCGGAATCATTCAAATGCTGATAGTCCTTCAATGCCTTCCCACAATTCCTTCTATAGACCTAGGAGGACAGATTCTCCCACAATTCACTGGGAAAGAATCATAAAGAAACTCAGCTTATTGCAGCACAAAGAACCTGTGGATATGCTACTTGAAGACTTAGTGACACACATTAGTGACCTCTTCTATTCTGCCCCCAGCAGCCATGAGCACAGATGTCAGGAACACAACTTGGGTCAGAGGTGGTGTGGCCTAATCGTTGAAGCTAAGGGAATAGTTAGGCCTGGAGGTAAGAGTGGAGCCACACTGGAGTTAAAAATCAGGAGCACAGAACAGCTAGTTCCAGAGTCTGCTTTGAAAAGTCTGCTTCTGCTTTAGACAACATAAATCTGAATATTAACTTCAGTGGGCTCAGAGATAGGCCAACACTCAGCACTTTTCAAAACCCACCCCTAATGGGCATATTCTAATATCCTCAATACATATTTGCTATCTTAGGATCTGGTTTTGCAGTCAGCCTGTGTATGGAACTCACAATAAAGTTAACACCCCACCATGACTTCAACAGGAGAATCTGTGTCCAGTGCCCAGATTCTGCTGACAGAAGTGTCAGACCACACTCCAAGTAGACTCTTCAAAGGTAAACATCTTCAGCTAATAGAAGCTTCCTGTCAAGAACAGCCATAACCCTTAGTGACAACTTTATAGAGAGATGAGAGGTTTGGTGAAGTGAGAATAACTAAAAAATCCAGCTGTGATTAAAAAGCCAAATTATCCCATTCTCATCCAATCTGCCATACTCAGTACTGTTGGGAGTTAGCAAATATTGGACAAAATAAGGGAGAGAGAGAGAAGGATAGTATTTTATGGAAGCCAGAGGCCACAGCTGGTACCCCAAAACAGAGAGAATAACACTTCTGCAATGCCAGGTAAATGTGAGAATTGACCACCAAAGTCACAACACTAGAACTCTCCTTGAAACAGCTCCATTTCCCATGAACCAGTGGATCCAGCTGAATCCAGCAGAAGGACTTCAATAAGGCAGTAAGGGTTGGGGCAAAAGGAAAAGGAAGCATTCTGTGCTCTAACAGCTGTGTCAAAGCCCACTAACATCAATGGGGCTATGTCTACACTCACGGCTTCTTGCACAAGTATGGCCCTTCTTGCAGAAGAATCCACAGAGCATCCACACTGCCCGCCCGCTCTTGCGCAAGGAAATTTACAGTACGGCGTGGTAAGAGAGGGCTTCTTGCGCAAGAGCTACACTCTTTTTTAACAGGTGTAAGCCCTATTGTGCAGGAGCTCTTGCGCAAGAGGGCAGTGTGGACGCTGGGCAGGGATTTCTTGCGCAAGAAAGCCCTATGGCTAAAATGGCCATCAGAGCTTTCTTGTGCAAGAGAGCATCCACACTGCCATGGGCGCTCTTGTGCAAAAGCACAGCTCGCATATGGCAGTGTGGACATTTTCTTGCGCAAGACTTCTTGCACAAGAACCCTTGCGCAAGATGTTCTTGCGCAAGAAGCCGCCAGTGTAGACATAGCCTTGGAGTCTTTCCACTGACAACAGTGACTTGCTGGATCAAGTCCTAACCCATGTAAAGGTTTTATCTGCTAACTAAGTGGTTTTCAAACCATGGGTTGCGACCCAGTACTGAGTCATGGAATGTCATGCACTGGGTCCCATTGCTGCAGGGTGATCAGATGACCAAGGAGGGTGTTAAGGCAGGCTACTTGCCTGTCCTGCACCACAGACTGTGCTACGCCCCAGAAGCAGCCAGCAACAGGCCCAGTTCCTAGGTGGCAGAGAGGGGGAGTGGAGAAAGCACACTGGGCTCCACACACTGCCCCTGCCCTGAGCACTAGCTCTGCACTCCCATTGGCTGGTAACCTGCTGCTGGTTGTTTCTGGGGCCCAGCATGGTCTGTAGTGCCAGGAGAGGCAGGAAGCCTGCCTTAGTATCCCTGCTGCACCACTGACTGGTCAAGGTAAGCCCCTCCTGCCACAGCCCTGACACCCCCAAAGCCAGAGCCCTCTCCTACAACCCAAAGTTCTCATCCTCAGCCGCACCCTGGGGCCTACACTCTAGGTAAATTATGTTGGGTGATGGGATTCAACAATTTTCTTCAACTGGGTAATGAGAAAAAAAAAGAAAACCACTGTGCTAACTTATAGGCCTGTGCAATAGCAAAAAGCATTCACATTTCACTGTACTATCTGTAGATGTATTAAATCTTTTTCAGGACTGCTCTTTGATCTGAGGAAGGGTTTGGTACTGTCCGGGCAACAATTTACAGCTATTAATTATTACTATTAAAATCAGCCAGGATATACTAAGCACTTAAGGTAAAAAATTATAGCTATGAACTTCTGTGACGGGGCTCTACAAATGTAACACACAAGTTAGGGTAATAAAGCATGAAGAAGGACAAAGCAATGACAATAAGAGCACTCAGTTATGCACTGTGGCAAGTACATATCTTGCTGTTTCTGTTCCTGTTTTAAAAAAAAATGCCTTTTTGTGGTTTGTTTCTTTTTTGTTCTGATTTCCTCCCTACTTCTTGATGGCAAGACAGTAGAGACATGAGTTTTAGACAACAGAGGTGCCTTAGTAAAGTAAGTAAAGAACATGTGCAGCTAAGAAATTGCATGGGAGAAAACACCAATGCATGAATGAATGTATTTAACGGGGCAGCAAGGCTGGTGTCACTGGTAGAGAAGCAAGGGGTGCAAAATGATATCAGATTAGCGACGTAAGCAGACACTGCATGTTGTAGGTTTTAAAAGCAAAGACGGCTTTATAACAGCGAAGGCAAGCTTCAATAGGGCAGTGACGGTTGGGGCAAAAGGGAAAGGAAGCATTCTGTAAAAGTCTGAGTTCACTACTGGTAGTAATTTAAGTCCTGTTCTCAATTTAATTCAAGACGACTGGGAAGACTATGTAGGAAATAGTTACGTGAAAGTGTAACCGGGTACGCAGTTAACCAATGAGTCATCAGTTAACCTTCACAGTTACATGCAGCTCCCCACATGTACCAGCTCCTGGGGAGCCACCTCCCTGCCCCGTACATGACGAATAAAGGTCCGTTCCAGCCCAGCTCATCCTCCTGTTTAATCGGTTAACCAGTTACATCCCTAGCTGCCAGTGCAGGGAGCTGGCTCCTGGAAGTGGCAGCACCATGCCCCATTCCTTTGTCTACAGCATCTACTTGGGGTACTGCGAACCAGCAGACAGATTTCTATCCACAGATATCCACATCTCCAGGTAGACATTTGTATCCATGCAGGGCTCTAGCAATGCATCCTTGGGTTCCAGAAAGTCAAGTCAATTATGATCAGGATTACTATAAAACTTGTTCAACATATATAAAGCCCTACCTATCCAGAGGGATTGGACCAGGTCAATGAATATTTCAGAACTTACCCAAGTAACATGCTTAGTGACAATTCTTATTCACTAAACTAAAATTGATTTAAAAAGAAGACAGAGTGAATACTGTGGTTTCAGTATGGTATTAATTCAACATTTGAAATTTGGGCAGATCCTGTAGCAATGCTCTGTGGGACCAGGCAGAAGCCACAAGTCCAACTCAACCCTGTCCTCACGCTCCAGAGATAAAAGCTCTGCAGAGCTAACCCTGAGGGATTATCGTGCACTGTGTCATTCAGTAATCATGAAGCTAAACAACTGAAGAAGGGCACTTATGGGCTCTAAGCAGCATTAGACTAAGCAACAACAGCTGAGGCACAACACATTTCTTCAAGATTAATGACTGCATGGCAGGAGTAGCTGGGCCTTTGCACATCAGGCGGCCATCTACACCATGCCAGTGATCAGTCCCTGACAAATGTTCTGCACTAAACTCATTACTGATATTACAAAGTAAAAATCAAAATTAGCCAAGGTCTGGATTTCTAATGGGTACATAGGAACTTTTTCTCTGACTTCATTGGGTGCTAGATCAGGCCCTAGGCCACTAGAAAAGTGAGACCTCTCAGAGGAGTCGAGTGGTCCACACCTCTCTTCCTAGTGAACAGGACTGAAAAGGATGATTGTATCAGTCTTTTCATCATGCCTCAGGGCCTGTACTGTACAATCCCTCCATCTTCCATATCACAGCATTGCCAACCCCCCAAAAATCACAAGTTCAGGTCACAAAAACCATGAGACTGGGTTAAAATAATACATTGGGGTTCCCCTCTGGTATTTGAAGTCCTATGGTTCACATGATAAAATTGTGAGAGTTGGCAATGGTGGCTACTAAATTTAGGCCCTGATCCAGCACAGCACTAAAGCAGGCGCTTAATTTTAAATATGTAGGAGTCCCACTGTATCTTGTGCAGATCATAGTCCTTTGACTAGCTGATGTCAGTTTAATTTTTCAAAACTACCCACCGTAGATTTAAAGGCATAGGATTTGACTCTGAAAGTTTATGGGTACTGAAACCTCGTTTGCCTTCCAAATCACAGAGGCCACTAAGATTTTAGAGCACTTGGGAGGCTCTGTCCTAAATTCCACCTTATTTTGACAGGATTGTTTACTAATATTAATGTGCACTGTTATATACTCACCATGCTGTTCATTTGACTGCCTCAGCTGGTCTGAGAGAAATCGGTGTGTCACTAACACCAGCTGCATAGTTTTATGTGGCCAGATGGTTAGGTACAGCTAGACTTTTTCTTTCTTTCCGTCTCAGTGGGGAGTTTTTTGCACTACTTAGGTCTTAACATGCAGAGAGCAAATTAAAAATTCTTCTTATAATTTACTTCCTGAATGTGTGCACTAGCAATCAGTCCTCAGACAGACAGATGGTGACTGCTGCTGCACAGCTGTTCCGGTGGTGGCAAGTATGACAGATGAGCGACAGGCAGGTACAACGGTGCTTTGGATTGCCAACTAAAACTGAAAAACAAAACAAAAAACAAAACAAAAAACCCCCATACCTAAACCCCAAAGCCAACCAAGTAGCTGAGTAGTAGTAGTATCTGGAAGTTGTTACCATCTGATGACTGTTGAGTGGACCATGAAAAATAATTTGGTGGTCTTAGTCTATTTCTTAGTTGACAGGCATCCATGTCAGCATATACCACTGCTATGGTTGGCACAAGAGGGCACTATTACTGGCAGTCCCAGTAGAGATGCTAACAAATGAATGAGCATGTAAACTCAACTAACCTCTTACCCCCCGAGATGATTATCTCAAACCCAGGGGTGAGTGAGGCAGAGAATAGAACAGGATGTTAAATTTAGATTAATTAACCAATTGAATAGTCAGTGGGATTTCCATCAACTTTTCAATTAGTCGATAAGGGCGCTTCAGCCTTTGAACTGTTGCAAGAGCCTTGCCGGCTCTTGGGACAGTTCAAAAGTGGAAGCCCCCCACTTCCTGCAGCACCTCAGCCTTTGAAATGTACAAGAGCCCTGGGGCTCTTGTATATATCAAAAGGAAGCCCGGCAGGGAACCCAGGGGCTCTTATACATTTCAAAAGCAGAAGCCCTGCAGGGAGCGTGGGGCCAGTAGAGGACTCCCTCACTGGCCCCACACTCCCTGCATTGCCTCAGCCTTTGAAATGTACAGGAGCACCAGTGGGGCTCTCCCACCGGCCCCTCACTCCCTGCAGTGCCTCAATCTTTGAAATGCAAAGACATTTCAAAAGCAGAATTGCAGCAGCACCAGTGGAGACTGCTTCAGTCTCCACTCGCGCCATTTCCCGCTGTGCCTCTACCTCCCCTACCCCCCAAAGAGATGGTACTGGGGGGGAACCGGTTTTTAAGCTGGCTCCTCCCAGCACTGGCTCCCCTTGCTGCCTCTCTCTGACAGAGGCAGCAAGGGGCGGGGGGAAGCAACTAGTTGCATCACTAGTTGACTATCCGATAAGCTTATGCTTATTGGATAGCCAACTAGTTGCTTACATCCCTAGTGCAGATGTGTATTAGCTTGCAATGCTATTTCATGCACTGTGGCTAAGTAGAAGACTTTGAACTGGATGGCTGTGGAAATCACGACCTTTATAAGCATGACAATTCATTGTAGGTAGTGAGGCAGTGGAAGGACAGGGACATAAAAAAATAAGCAATCCCCAGGAAAGGCAGCACTTCCTTGGAAGGTAGTTCGTTCCAAGCATTCTAACAACATGATGTCTCTTTTATAGACTGCTACTACTGTTTTCCCACAAGATCCTCCTCACGCTCACAACAATAGGCATGACCACCTACTATCCACAACTAAGAACACTCAAATGAGGCTACTTTCAAAGGTAGTCAATGCAACTCTTTACTTTGCCACTTCCAGGGGCTGAATATACTCCCTAACCAGCACCTGTACCATCTGACAGTCTGGGGAACAGAGACCTGAGTAAAATGAACTCATGTCTCTCACTGGTAACAGAGAGCAGTAACTCCCCTCCCCTTCATTTACTTAAATTGTAAGCTCACCGGGGCACAGACCATGTTTTTGTTCTGCATTTGTGTAGTGCATGCAATATTGGAGCCTTAGTCTATGACAGGGATAATTAGACAAGACAGACAGATTACACAGAATACTCATGGAAATCCCAGCCCTTTAAAGACAACCATGACTGCACTATTTTGCTCTAACCCATTATTGTGAGGTAGAAGCAGCAGCAGCATTAAATGAAGGCAGAGGTCAGCACTAAAGAGCCCCATCAAGTCCCATAACCTAGGGGCAGCAACATGTACAAAACCCCCCTCAGGTATGAAGCATCTCTCAGTCAGACTGGAAGATCAGGTTCATTAAGGAAAATTCAATGCTTGAACAGATTTTTGAAAAGTCAAAAAGCAAATAAGTAAAGTGGACTTGCCAGCTTGAGTCCTAGCATGGTCCAAGTTTTACACCAACTTTGTATCACTTCATTCTTAAGACTGGCAGAGAATAACCTTCCTCCCTCCCTCCCCGTGCTAATTTACCACGACTGTCCTAAGAAGGATGGATCCCATGATTTTTGTGTCTTTTCCCTTTCTTGTCTGTCAAAGTTTCCAGGGATTTCTGATATTTTTTCATGTGTTGAACAAGTGAACAGTTAAGGCTTGACCTTGCAAGAGACAGTATACAGACAGGTATCTATTTCCATGCAGACTGCATTGACTTCACAAAATGCAGAATTTAGGTCTTTAAGCTCTGTTGAATATCTTAAGAGAGCACGTGATAAAACTGCACAGGACCATATAACATAACATGGAATCAACAACACTGCAGACACAAAAATTAAGCAGAGTGAACTCACAAAGGAACCCCCAAGCGATATACTTCCCAATAGGTAAGGAGAAAAGAGGTGTGGGTGAGGCAACATGTAAAAGTTTAAAGGTGAACTGAAGGCAGAATTAACAAACCCCTACACTTTCAGCAGTATGACTCAAGCCAAGAGAAATAGTCAGGGTTTGCCTTCACAAGGTGGGATGGATAGGAAGAGTGCTGGCCAGCACTTGGTGACTAAAGGGTTAAACTCAGGTAGCTAAGGGTGCAGGCAGGGACCAGAAAAAACAATGGGTTACAGTGCTGAAATTTAAATTGTAAATATATATCTTGCCATTTCTATTTGTGGGAGTTCTAAGTTAGCAGCTGGAGGAACAAGATGAAATAATCAACCAAACCAAAGTTACCACATTTGACCATAAATTATTTCACTTGTGTAAGGAAATGGAATTTGGTGAAACAGAAGTGAACCATGGCCAAGCTTTGCAAGTTTGGCAATGCTTATCTTCAATGAGTTAAAAAAAAACGAGAAAGAACGAAAACCACACACATGTTACAGAATGGCTGATTTAAAGCTTATCTTCAAACAGTACTGTTGCCTTTTACAAATGTTATCACTGTATCAATGCTGAATTAGCACTCTGATAGAGAACACTACTAACGCCTTCCAGTTCTTTCACAGCACTTTAAAATGGCCAATTCTTAAAATGCAAAGACAATTAGAAAAAAAAACTCCTAAAACCTGCTACTAGACCAGGACCCCATCATGATCAGTGCTATACAGCCATACAAAAATATGGCTATATACACATTACTCTTCATATGCTGCAGGCATAACTTAACTTTACAACAAAATTAGCACCCAAACATAACAAAAGTATAGTAGTAAACCAAAAGCTCAAATCAGCCCTTTTCCACTCCTCCTATTTCTCCCCATTTTCAAAAGTTAGTGGGAGAAATGGCTTAATAGCATAGCATGCCCCAGAGGTCCTCAAGTCATCAGATTACAATTATTTCAGAACAAGGTGACAAAGCTTTGAGGCCTTCACAAAAAACACCTTGTCACAGGGGTGCAGCTGCACTGCCTGGCTGGAAGTGGTTTTCATCATATACAGGGTTTGCAGTTTTGTTCAATGCTTTCACCAACCCCACTATAAAATGTGTTCCAACGCCCCCTACCTAGGCAACAATTCCTTCTTATACACAGTTGTAAGGTTTCCAGGGAGGATAAGCCAGTGGTTAGGACTTGGAATGTAAAATTCCATTTAACTGGTTAACTGATTAAAGGGGGGCGGACTGTTTGAAGAACCCCTGCCTATGGCACACCGGGGACAGGGACTGTTCCAGCCAGCTGGAGCGCTCCTGCCTGCAGAGGGCAGGGGGCTGCTCCACCCCCACTGATTAACCAGAACTAGGGATGTTAGCAACTAGTTGAGTAGTCAACCACCCAATAAATATATACTTATCGGGTTGTAGAGTCACTGGAGCCGGTGCTGGGGGGAGGGGAGGAAGAGGCACAATCTCTTAATACATTTAAAAAGCACAAGCGCAGTGGGGTAGGGGACTGGGTGCAAACCAGGAATCAGCTGATTCCCAGCTTGCACATGGTCCCCCCGCTATGCCTCTGCCTCCTTCACCCCCCACGGAGATGGTGCTGGTGGGAACCGGCTTTTAAGCACTGGCTCCTGCTCCCCCTCCCACTTGCTGCCTCTCTCTGATACAGGCAGCAAGGGCGGGGGGGGGAGAGACGACTAGCCAAGTCACTAGTTGACTATCCGACAAGCATTTGCTTATCAGATAGTCGACTAGTCGCTTACACCCCTAGACATAAGTAGGGTTACATGATGGAGTACAAGGTGGTAAAGCATTTGATCAGCAGTATACACAGCAAAAAGCTTAACAAATGCAATATTTAAACAGGCTAACTTCTCAGGAGTCTTGCCTACACTGCAGCTCTTGCTGGCTAACATAGTCATAGAATCTTATAGGCTAGACAGGACTTGAATTTCAAATGTTAAAAAACAACAACAAAAACACGAATTTGGTCAGGTCTTCACTGTATATTGTAAAAAAATGGTGAGACACAGGCCCACTTCATTTCCTTCATGGGTCACCTTTAAAAAATTGAAGAAAATATTGATTATACAAATGTGTTCCCCATTTCTAATTCATTTGACTTTCTTCCTGGGAAAATCTGACCTGAAAAGTGTAGATTTGGGGGAGTTAAACAGGACTGAGTTCTCCAGCAAAATATGAAATTGTAAAAAGAACTTGTGTTCACAAAAACATATAATTAAAATGTGACAATAGAAAGAAAAGCCAAGGATCCATGAGAGCACAGTAAATCAGATGCTGCAACAGTCAGCCAGTGAGCACACTGGAGACATGCATTTTGAATGCAGTGAAAAAGTCAACTTGCTTCTGTCAGAATAAGAAAGTCTCTCTCATGAGATAGAGTGCCTATCTCCAGAATCCAGTATCCCTAGCTAACAAGAGGAATGCTATTTCACCATTAGGCTACGTCTACATTGGCATGATCTTGCGCCAATACTCTTTAATGCAAGAGTTCTTGCGTTAAAGTATTTGCGCAAGAGAGCGTCTACACTGGCATGTGCCTTTGCCCAAGAGATGTGCTTTTGCGCAAGAGCATCCGTGCCAGTGTAGACGCTCTCTTGAGCAAGAAAGCTCCAATGGCCATTTTAGCCATCGGGCTTTCTTGCGCAAGAAATTCATGTTGCCTGTCTACACTGGCCTCTTGTGCAAGAACAGTTGCGCAAGAGGGCTTATTCCTGAGCGGGAGCATCATAGTTCTTGCGCAAGAAGCACTGATTTCACACATTAGAACGTCAGTGTTCTTGCGCAAGAACTCCCCGCCAGTGTAGACAGGCAGCATGTTTTTGCGCCAAAGCGGCCGCTTTGGCGCAAGATCGCGCCAATGTAGACACAGCCATAGTGTATTAGCCAGACTGGGTCTTCAAAGTAAGTGGATGGAGCACAACCCTGATGTTTGGACTGAACAGATTTTTGATGGATGAGTCACTGAAATTAACACAGAGCTCTGCTCTCTCCCACTCCCAGTCTTTTCTTTCAAATATTATCTGTCTAGAAATGGGCAATTTTGCAGACTTACCTGTAATAGTGTCTTAAAATAAATCCCCGCCTGCATGTTTTGAATTTCTTTCCAGCAAGTTAGTTTTACAAAAAGAGCCTGTTTGTTTGTTTTCTTGACACTGTGTTGGATTTGATGGGAATTTTCCCATTTTTGACCTATCATGTCACAAGGACCAGATTGATGTCCAAGGAGTGGAACAAGCGATGATTAAAATGAGCATAACTGTCATAATATTCATAACTATCCCAAATTGCTTCTGTGGTGTTACTGTCTTTCAAAGAATACTGTACACTTCTCCACTGTTTGCTTGTTTGGGGGTACATGAGATTGAACTGAATGTAGAAAAAAGTAAACCAGAGCAATAGGGATGTAAACAACTAGTTCACTATCTGATAACCATATGCTTATTGGATAGTCGACTCGACTAGTCACTCCCCCACCCTTTCTGCCTCTATCAGAGAGAGGCAGCAAGGGGGAGGAGCAGGGGCCAGTGCTGGAGGAGCCAACTTAAGAGTTGGCTCCCCTCCAGCACCGTCTCTGTGGAGGGGGGATCAGGGGTGCAGCGGGGAACTAGCAGCACTTCTGTGTTTGAAATGTAGCAAGAGTGGGGAGCAGACGGGAGCGGGGGACTCAAACAGTCCCCCGCTGGCCCCGTGCTCCCCGCTCGCGCTTTGCTTTTGAAATGTACAAGAGCCCCTTCTGGGGCTCTTGTACATTTCAAAAGCAGGGAGCGCAGGGCCAGCGGAGGACTGCTTGAGTCCCCCCGCTGGCCCCATGCTCCCTGCAGTGCTTCCACCTTGGAAATGTAGCAAGAGCCGACAGGGTTCTTGCTACATTTCAAAGACAGAGATGCCCTTATCGACTAATCAAACAGTCAGTGCAAACTATTCAATTAGTTGATTAATCTAAATTTAACATCCATACAGAGCAATAATGTACCAGTTAAATTAATTTGTCATGTTCTCACCTAGACCTTCAGCTTTCAGCTTTTGTTTTCCAAAAAATTACCCATCTCCAGAATTAGGAATGAAGATCCACAATCAAAACAAAACAAGAAAAAATGGACGATGACAAATGACAAAGTTACTGTGAACGCCTGACTCAATTAATTGGAAGCAGCGCCAGAACTAGGTATTTTTGCGCCTGAGACAAAATATGAATTATGCGCCCCCTCTCCTTAGGTTAGCACATGTTGCACTCTTCACTTTTGCAGCTTATTATTTTTACTTATTGCGTCTTTGTGCCCCTGATTATGATGCACCCTGGGCAAGCACCCCGCTTGCACCATCCTTGTTACAGCCCAGATTGAAAGGATTAGAACTGGGTCTGTTACATGATTGCCCAAAGATGCTAAATTTGGGGCTTGCCCTCTATCTGGCAGTAAGACTTAATTGGGGTGATTCACTGTTACATTCCTTCAGTTTTATATCATTTCAGTGGAACTACATTGGTCTTAAACAGGAGAAATGTACTAAAGAAGTCTGTAGCTAAAAAGCTTGTAGCTTCCACTAGCAGAAGTTAGTCCAATAAAAGATATTACCTCACCTATCTTGTCTCTCTTTTTGTCTTCACTGGACTTTTGTACACTGTATTAACTGATTGCCAATTAACTCAATGTAGTTATCAGTGGAGCTAAAAAATTTCATCAAAACAGTTTTTTGGCAAAGAGTGATGTTTTTATCTAAGCTAAAAATTTTCAAAATGTGTCAATTTTGACAAAATGTTGTTCAGAAAAACAGAGATATCCATATCAAAATGGAACCATTTTATTTTTTTGTTTCAAAGCAGCTTTTCATAATGAAATTCATTGTTTTGTATATAATTTTTAAGCCGGCTTTCCGCATGTGCTGGAGCAGCCTCTATCAGCGGAGAGCTTGGGCCCCCAGCATAGAGGTTGCTGCCGCCCCACGCTGCTGCCTCTGTATCAGAGACAGCAGCATGTGGTGGCAGGAGGCTCCCCCAAGATTGGGGCCGGGAGCACATGTGCTGCCAGCCTCACCTTTAGGGACTACTGAATAATCGTGTAACAACTAAGATTTTGTGCAGTTGCACAATTATTGAATTAATCGATATCTAACATCCCTAGTAAAGACATTATCCACATGTTCCCTCAAGGCTTCAATTATTTGTTCTTCACTCCATGGATCAACATAGGATAAAGAACAAATCTAGATCAAACTGGAAAGTGTCCAGACTAGCTTTTACAAACTGCTAACTGTCTTGAGGTGCAAAAGTCTAGTGAAGACAAGTCATAAGTAAATGCCCAAGGCTGACTTGGCATCCTAATTCACATAATGTTAAAATTTACTAACACATTTACCCAGTATTGCTAGGATCATTAAGAAGGGGTTCAGGGCAGGGAGCTGCAAGGGTTGGGGGTGCAGGTGTCAAGGTAGGGGCTTGGGAATGTGGAGGGGATCAGAAATCAGGATTGAGTGGGAGGAGGAACTCAGGGCAGAGGGTGGGGATGCCAGCATCAGGGCAGGGGGTTAGAAGACATGGCTCAGGGGGTTAGAAGACATGGGAGGAGGGTTGGGGCACCCACTGGCTTCTCCCCAGGGCATCATGTGGCCCAACTGCCGACTTCTCCCTGGGGCCAGCGTGACCCACACTCTGGCTTCTCCCCGGCAGCAGTAGTAGCCACCAACAGCCTAGGGATGTTAAATTTATATTAATTAACTAATCGAACAGACAATGGGATTTCCATCGACTATTAAATTAGTCGATAAAGGCACCTCCACCTTTGAACTGTAGCAAAAGTGGAAGCCCCACAGGGACCGTGGGACCAACAGGGAACTCCCCCACTGGCCCCTCGCTCCCTGCGGCACCTGAGCCTTTGAAATGAAGAACAGCCCCAGTAGGGCTCTTGTACATTTCAAAAGGATGCTCCACAGGGAGAGTGGGACCAGCAGGGGCCCTACTGGCCCCTCGTTCCATGCAGTTCCAATCCTCTGAAATTCCAAACCTTTCAAAAGCAGAATTGCAGCAGAAGTGGCACGAGTGGAGTCTGCTTCAGTCATGCTGTTTCCTGATGTGCCTCTACGTCCTCTGCCCCCCGCGGAGATGGTGCTGGGGGAACCAACTTTTAAGTGGGCTTCCCCCAGCATCAGCTCCTGCTCTCCCTTCCCCCCCCCTTCTCTCTGATAGAGGCAGTGGAGGGGGAAGGGGAATCGACTATTCGCATTACTAGTCGATAAGCTTATGCTGATCAGATAGTCGACTAGTTTCTTACATCTCTACCTGCAGCTTCTCCCTGGAGGTGGCCTGAGGGCGATGGGGGCCACCCACAGTCCAGCCCAACTGGCAGTTGCCCCCTGAGACAATCCGGGATGGTGGGGTGCTTGTTGCCACCTGTGGTCATTCTGGAGTATAACTGTCACTGCTATCACACTCTTCCCTTTCTGTTTGATGAGAAACAATCGCATTCCACGCACATCCCATTGTCCTGCCACAACCAAACCATGACCTTATATTCAGTTACTATAAGAGGAAGCTGCATATCAGATTTGGTGAAGCTTTCTCTTATTGTTTAGGAGGAATTCTCGAACAAACGGACTCACAGACAGATGGACAGATATATATTAGACCGAGGTGCAGACTCTCTAAAATATAGAGCAGAAGATATTGCTGTGCCATTGCAACTCCCAAAAACTGAAAACAGAGAAGCAGCAATGAAAGTAACTTAAGTTATCTTACAGGGACTGTCCTATTGCAACCCGGGTTCCTGCCAGTTCTTCCAATAGCTCCCTGCTGCCTTTTGCCGCAGCTCCGCCAGCTTTTGCGGGAGCTGCACACCAGAGTGCACCCACTTACTTTCACCTCTGCAGAGAAGTACAGACAAAAAGGAAAAATCCCTACTAGAGTCATCTACTGTTCTGGATGGAAAAAAGTGAATTACTAGGATAAAACACAGATCATCAGTAGCAACCAGTGCCTGTGGCATCAACACCAGCACCAGGTAATAGAATTTACAGCATAAGCAACAAAAAGAGAGAGCACACAGTTCTGTGTAAGGTCTCAGAACAGAAAGAATAAAACAGTATAAACTGAATAATACAATTTGATATTATAGACACAGAGGCAGTACTCTAAGGAGTCAGAATTCAATACTTCACTGCATATATTCAGATTACTCCAACTCCCGTGCTTTCTGAGCACCCATACAACATAGCACTTGTGTTCCCTAGCCTATTAAAATATTTTTTAGAATCTATGGAATCAAACTACATGCATCATTAACAAAGCAGAATCAAATCAACAGTTCACAGAGACTGAACACTATCACCCTCAGGACTATAAGTGAATTCTTCTTAATAAGCAAAGGGAATAAATGAAAAATAAAACTGACTGCAGTTCTGAAATCTCTCTAAGGAACATGTGTCACTGCTATGCCTAAGGCTTTTTACTATGTTTTCAAAGCAGGAAAATATGAGCTTTGTTGCAGTGTCAACAAAACACAGGGCTGCTTGTTAAAGCTCAACCAAGCAATTAACTCATTCTTCAAAAGTTCTTTGACTTTTTATAGTATGACAATTTGCCCAATCACATTATGCTTTCACCTTGCTTTCAGCACAGCATATCGTTTTGCCCAACATGTCATCATTTTCTCCAAAATACACTAATTCCATTGCATTTCCTGTTCTTCACTCTGCCAGGTCAATGACATTCACCGCATTTCCACCCTCTTCACAGAGACAGGAGAATGTACAAAACACAGCTTGGCAATTGTGATGTAAACATCAACCCTCAACTAATGGTGCATCAAACTAGATGATCATGATGGTGACCTTAAAGTCTATGAATCATTTACTTTCATGTGACTTTGGAACAAGACAATAATAGTTAGAACTATTTGTAGCACAAACAGGTGATATGCCAGTACCCCACATACAATAGCTATTATATAGTGCTTGTCATCAGTGGATTTTAAGGAAGTTTATACAAGATATCAGTATCATCCCCATTTTACAGTTGGAGCAACGGAGGCACATAGAAGTGAAGTGACTTGCCAAAGGTCACTCAGCAAGCCAGTGGCAGAAACAGAATAGAACCCAGGTCTCAAGTTCAGCCCGCTAGGCCACACTGCCTAAAATACACATGCATAGCAAAGATACATCCCACAAATACTAAGCTGAAATAGTGAGTCTTGGTTCTCCCAACCTGCAACACCCCTACAGTTCCAAAATAGGATTTTTTCAACGAACAACAGCTGCCAGCTATATGGTGGTTTTATATCGACAAATATCCACACCTTCCCACATACACACAAAATCCCTAAACTAAGACCCTGGCTCACAGAAAATCCCTAAACTAAGACCCTGGCTGTCTAATTGTGAATTTGCATAGACAATCCCAGGATGGAAGGCTGTGTTAGCACACTAGACCATGCAGCCCTCTTCTGTCTGTGTATCAATGAGCAGCAAAAGGGAGTATCGAACCCATTCTTAGTTTATCAGATTTTAAAGCTATGTCATTTTAATTTTGGCATTGCCTATGGGCCAAATCCTTCCTTGGTAAGTGCAATGATGACCAACACCTCTACCAGATGTGTCCTCTGCTCTGGGGATCCTGAAAGATTGGTCAGAATTCACCAGACATGCAGTGGGGCGCACCTATTATGGAAAGCAGCAGTGTGTGCCCATTTAGCATATGGTAGTGCTCACACCAGCTGGCTAGGACCCAGAAGTGTCCCTTGGAAGCTGCTAGTGAATGAGTCAGCAAAGTAGCAGACCCTCTCCTCACTCTTCGTACCAAGTGCAGCAGCACAGCATAGGCACAATTCTAGCCACAAAGCATGTTCTTCACTGATTTCGATTTCATAAAATTCTACTGTAGTCAGTTGGATTATACAGGCCACAAGGCAGTACAGAATTTGGTCAAGAGCATGCAAATACGAAGTCCTTACAGGGTTCCTTTTTGTCCAAAGGACATGCTAATGTTGACCAGTGACAAAAAATCTCAATGGAACCACATTTTCACTCTATAATAAAACCATATCTGTAATGCACAACTAAAGAACAAACAAGTGTTGAGTGATTAGGAGAGGACCCGGGTTCAAGAATTTCTGTTTCCATGCCTGAAACCATGACCCTGAATAAGAATAATCACAATCCAGACACTAGCCTGATACAGAATGCTCCATATGCCCTTGCAGTCCAGACTCAAGAAGGCAACTAACAGTAACTTTAGTGTATCAGTATAATTGTTCCTGCCTTCATCGATTCATAGATTTTAAGGCCATTATGCTTTTCTAGTTGTGCCTTCTGCATAACTCCTGCCATGGAACACTGCAAATCCCTCACAAGAGTATGCAGCAAAGAGAGGTCTGTGTGCATAATAGTGACTTTCTTATTACTATCAAATTTGCTACTCCTTTAACTAGAGAAACCATTTTTTTTAAAAATCATCAAGCTAGACCTCAATAGGGGAATACTTACACCTAAGCATTCATCAGCCAGTCACTGAGATGAGAGAAAGAAAATGTGTATGAGAATAAGCATCTCATAACCTAAGGAGACAGATGAAAGGCAAACCTTGTCTGCTTAGACTCTTTAGAATTTCAAATGTTCATGGGAAATGAGATCTGGTTTTGGAAAAGACAGCATTGGTGTGCAATTTATTCAGATGTTATAATATGACCTCGCTCTAAATTTGACACGTATTCCCCTTCCATTCCTAGAGACCTATATATGTCTTCTTCAGCTAACAGCCCTGAGATCCAGAATAAATAATCAGCAAAGAAAGAATCTACTCTGCATGCCTTGTCTATTTAGTTATATAAGGGGAAAGTATTAGATAGTAACACAGACAGAATGTTACAAGAGGGACAGATGAAGGCGTAATTATGGCACAGAAAGAGAAAAATACTTAGCTCTTTATATTATTGAAGTGCTGTGGAAATATTCATTGATTAATCCTAAAACACTCCTGTTAGGCAAGAAAACTGCACATAGCATTGAATCCATGCTGGTCTCAGGATCTAAAAGAGACATGGTGGGTGACATAATATCCTTTATTGGACCAACTGAAATGCTGGATTCTGATATCTTAAGGGCCAGATTCTGATTTTCTTACTCATGTTGAATAGTATCTTACTTCTCAGTGGTTGCACTGAAGTCAAAGAGACCACTTGTGAAGTCAAATGCTACCCAAAGTAAGTAGGCGTATCAGAATCTCATGTCACACAGTACATTCATTACAGAGGTGGAATTAGAACTCATGAATACAAGAAATGTTTACAAGACCTAACTAAACAGGAGCCACTTAATCTCAAGGTATGGGGGAGAGTAAGTCATACCAAGGTGATATCAGTTCCACAATTTAAATACATCTCCTAAACCAGTGGTTCCCAATCTGTGGTCCGCAGTGAGCCCCGGGGATCCATGACGGTACTGTAGGGGGTCGACAGAAAGTTTAGGTAAGGAAAGGAACACATTGGGCCCACCGCAGGACTGGGACTTTCCACCAGGCAACTTTTGCCCAGGGCTCACCGTTCACAACCGGCCACACACACGCTGTCTCCCGCCTGTGGGAGGGGATCTTGATACCCCAGGAGGCACCATCCCTCCTTCCACTGCCAGCTGTGCTGCTGTTTATGATCCAGCCTTCTCCCCCTCTCAGTTCCATGCTGGGCCCAATCCTTACTTTTCTTTTCCTTTTCTTTTTTCTTCTCCCCCAGGGCTCCATGCCAGGGCAGGAGCTGCCTTTGGCCACAAGATCCCCACCTCTTGCGGTATGCTCCATGGATGGGCAGGGGACGGAGGTGGCGGAAGCTGAGGAAGCAGCGCTGGCCCAGGGATGTGCTGGCCGTTGCTTCCCACCGCTCCCCTTGGGAGTCCATAAAATTTTAACCCATTGAAAAGGCGTTCGTATGTTCAAAAAGGTTGGGAACCACTGTCCTAAACTAAAGGTGGCTGTTGAATACTCCCAAGAAAGGAAAATGAATCCACTTGACTCGATAAAAGTAGACAGTAGAAAGACAGCATGTTACCAATGCCAAAAAATTGCTTCTAAAATAGCACAAGACAGCTATGTCTTTGTATGTCGGATCAGACCAACATAAGTCTGGTATCCTGTCTCTGGCTGGGGCCAATCCTAAGGCTTCAAGGAAATTTAAATAAATTTACAATGCGTCCAACAATTTGTGCAATTCTGTACAACGAATGAAAAATCTCCTTCCTGACCTCATAACAATAATTTTATACTCTGAAATAATATACTCTAATTACCCTTAGCTTGTTATCTTGCATGCATAACTATACACAATATTAGTGATTATAAAATTACTTTGGAGCAGAATCAACCAATCCCACAGTAAGGCATGCAGAAAACAGATACAGGTCAGTCTAATATAAAACAAAGTCAAATACGAACTAATACTTATAAGCATGCCTACCCCAGGTAATTATTTGATAATGATAAAAGGACAGGTTGTGCAGTGGAAAACTGTGTTGCAGTAGAATATAAATTAGAGAAATTTATTTCAGAAGTATTATGGAAAGCCAAATTTGATCCACATAGGCCAAGTTCAAAAAGAATAGATCTAAACTTTGGACTCTTATCTGACATTTCCAAACCTCTGGTAAAACTGGGGAGAACACTTTATGAGACAAAATTTCCAAGAATATAGGATTTGCCATATCAGATTGGGCCAATCATGCATCAAATCATATATGCTGCTGAAAACAGCCTACGCCTCCTATGTAAAGGAAAGTGAAACCCACTCATAATGAACCTGGTTACAATAAAATACTATATAGGAAATAATTTCACCATAGCCACTATAATACTAATGGAAACAATCAGAAGTGAATAACAAGCTGCCTGTATAATTTACTATCATAAAAAATAAAATCCCTGGTAATTAATAAAACAAATTCACAGTCGCATATTAACACAGAAAACATGAGATGTTCCATTTAAATGGAACTACAGAAAGTGATCCATTAATCTGTTCACCAAAGTCACTGAAATTTGTTGCATGGATTCTCTTATCTGGTGCTCATCTCGATCAGCATATATGCTGTTTATCAGAGGAATAATTTGGTGAATTACAGTATATCATAATTTTAAGACAGATCTAACTGCAGGAAGCAGCGCAGGCCGCTGCTTCCCACAGCTCTTATTGGCCAGGAATGGCGATTCATGGCCAATAGGAGCTGCAAGCAGCCATATCTGCACACATGCAACTAAATAAAGTATCTGGTGTGGCAAGGGCCCCTCTTCCCCAAGCCACTACTGGGGAGGCCTCCTCCCCTTAGCCCCCCCCGTTAGGGGTTTTGCAGCGGGTCTCAATGGTAGGAGCCGGGCCACGTGCCCACAGGCTCCCTCCTTAGCTGCCTTTACCTAATGCTGGTCAAAATTGTTCTCTCTGGTTTCTTCCTCTCTGCCTCTCCACCACCTTCCTTTTGTCCTCTCCCTCTCCTCCAGCCTCCAACTGCTGAGGCTTTTAAAGGCCCTCAGACAGACAGCAGAGAAGTCAGCTGGCCCCAATTAGCCTGAGCCAGCTCCTCCCAGCTGCATCTAATTGGGCTGCAGTTCTCTGCTTCTCTCACAGGGTTTTCCCTTTTGGGCTGCCTTTTCCCCTCTCTGCAGCAGCTCCTGGCCTGACCCTGTCACACATCCTCCCCCTCTGCTCAACCCCATGGGGTTGGGTTACTTAGTCGGACAACAATGCACCCTTGACAACCCGTCTGCATTCCCATGCTGGGTTCCTGATCTGTGTTGCACATGGAAGTGGAAGGGCTGCAGGGACAGGAACCACCGGGTAACCCTCGAATTTCTGTCCTTGTTTGTGCATCCACTGCAGAGGTGCATGATCAGTGACCAGGGTAAACTTCCGCCCAAGAAGGTAGTAGCGAAGGCTTTCCATGGCCCACTTTACATGAGACATTCCCTTTCTACCACGGCGTAGTTTCGTTCCCTCGGCAGAAGCTTCCTGCTGAGGTACAGGATTAGGTGCTCCTCTTCTCCAACCATTTGAGATAATACCGCTCCCAGTCCTACCTCGGAGGCATCGGTCTGCAAGATAAACTCCTTCTTAAAATCAGGGCTATGAGAACTGGATCACCGCAGATGGCATTCTTGAGATCTTTAAAAGCTTCTTCCGTCTCCATGGTCCACTTTACAATGTCGGGACCACGTGCTCTAGTCAGGTTGGTCAGAGGGCAGGCCCTGGAGGCAAAGTTGGGGATGAATCTGCGGTAATATCCAACCAACCTAAGAATGCCCTGACCTGCTTTTCCGGGTTGGTGGGGCCAATTCTGTATTGCATCCACTTTGTTGAGCTGGGGCCTCACTATCCCCCTTCCACGATATACCGAGATATTTGGCCTCGGCCAGCCCAATCGTACACTTTGCAGGGTTCGCCGTAAGTCCCGCTCTCCTTAATGTCTCCAATACTGCCTCTACTTTTTCAATGTGTGTGTCCCAGTCAGGACTGTGGACAACAACATCATCCAAATAGGCAGCTGCGTGTGGCATGGGGCCGCAACAGCTTGTCCATGAGCCTTTGAAAGCGTTGCAGGAGCCCCATGCAAACCAAAGGGAGGACCGTGTATTGAAAGAGACCCTCTGGAGTCGAAAAGGCTGTCTTTTCTTTGGCCCCTGGTGCTAGGGGATCTGCCAGTACCCTTGGTCAAATCAAGGGTGGATAGAAATCGGGCCTTGCCCAGTTGGTCAATGAGTTCATCCACCCTTGGCATGGGATAGGCATCGAATTTGGATACTTCGTTTAACTTTGAAAGTCATTGCAAAAGCGTAGGCTTCCATCTGGCTTGGGCACCATAACAATAGGGCTAGACCACTGGCTATGGGACTCTTCAATGACTCGAGCTTCAGCATTTTCAACTTCAGCTTGGACCTCTTTTCGTTTTGCCTCAGGTATCGGTATGGCGTGCACCTTCACCCTGGGGTCTGTGATGATGTCATGGTAAACCTCCGTAGTTCTACCGGTTCTGTCGAAAACACATCCCGATTCCGCTCAATCATGTCGGCTGCTTCAGCCTGTTGGTCGAGTCAGCTCAGGAGATATTCCCACCTGCCTTGGTGGGTTTTCCCCTTGGGGTGGTGGCCCCAGCACAACCAAGGCCACTTCTCTGTCTCGCCAGGGTTTCAGCAGGTTGGACGTGATATACTTGCTCAGGCTTTCGCCGGCCAGGCTGGCGAACCTTATAGTTTACCTCTCCCACTGCTTCTATTATTTCATATGGCCCCTGCCATTGGGCTAGAGCTTACTCTCCGCCCGTCGGCACTAGCACCATCACCCGGTCTCCCACCTGGAACTTCCGGGAGGTTGCTGCGGTTGTAATAGACCTGTTGGGCTTCCTGTGCCTTTTCTAGGTGCTCCGCACTATGGGGTGACTCTGGCAATCCTGTCCCTCATTTGGAGCACATGATCAACTACATTTCTCCCCAGGTTGGGTTGTTCCTCCCAGGCCTCTTTAGCAAGGTCTAGTATGCCCGTGGGTTACGCCCATACAAAAGTTCAAATGGGAGAAGCCAGTCGAAGCTTGGGAACTTCCCTTACGCGAACATGAGGTAGGGCAGTAGCATATCCCAATCTTTGCCATCCCGGCTTACTACTTTCTTAAGCATACTTTTTAGGGTCTTGTTAAACCGTTCAACTAGACCGTCGGTTTGAGGATGGTATACCGAGGTCCAGGGCCGTTATGCGAACAAGGTACACAAGTCTTTCATAAGCTTGGACACAAAGGGGTCCCTTGGTCCGTTAGGATTTCTTTAGGAATCCCTACCTAGAAAAGATTTGAATTAGTTCCTTAGCGATGGTCTTGGATAGGGTGTTGCGTGAGCACTGCCTCTGGGTATCGAGTAGCATAGTCCACTACAACTAGTATGCTCTGGTGGCCCGGGCAGACTTCTCTAGTGGGCCAACTATGTCCATAGCAATCCGTTCAAAGGGATTTCAATGATTGGTAGGGGTACTAATGGGGCCCTCAGGTGTGGTCGGGGCCCATGTAGTTGGCACTCCGGGCAGGAAGCACAATACCTCTGGACTTCTACATAGATCCCAGGCCAAAGAACCTCCGAAGAATGCGGTCCAGGGTCTTATCCACCCCTAGATGTCCTCCAAATAGATGACTGTGTGCCAATTCCAGTACTGCCCTCCGGTGCTTTTGGGGTACCAAGAGTTGTTCCACCTCTTGGCCCTGTATATGAGCTACCCTATATAGCTCCCCCTTGATTATATAGTAGGGCCCCGTGCCCTTGTTCCTCCCTCCACTGGGACCCCATTAACTTCAACCACCTCCTTACGGATATTCTGATATATTGGATCATTGGCTTGATCCTGCCCAAAGGTCTCACTTGGGGATCTCACCTGCTCAGGCTCCAGGAACCTAGCCCCCTTTCCTCCCCTGATGAGCTGGGTCCTGCTTCAGGCTCATCCTGTCCCGGGGCTTCTGCTCTAGTAGTTGGGTAGGCCTCCCCTCTACCAGTGCCTGCTTCCGACCTTGGGTCAAGATCCTGGTCCCCAATTTTTTTCGGCCCTCCTCTCCCGTCGGGTTTTCGGGGTTCCCCAGGCATCGAGAACAGGTCCTGGGAAAACTCATGGAAGGCCGGGAGGAGCTATCCTCCTCCCCAGTCCCGTGGTAGCAGGTCACTAAACCGGGAAGTCTCGTCCAATGACCACCGGGTAGGGAGCCTTGGGACCACCCCACAGTTACCTCTGTAACCCGCCCTTGTACTTCTATCTCCACAGGGATGGTGGGGTAATAATTAGTATCCCGTGTACACAAGATACCCCAGTGTACTTGGCTTGAGTCAGCTGATCTTGCCCCACTAGCTTCCCTGAGACCAACGTAACTGCACTCCCGGAATCTACTAAGGCAGTGGTTTCTACCCCATTCATTTTCACGGGCTGGGTATACTGATGGGGCCACTGCTACCCCAACGAGGTTGACTAGGACACTTTGTAGGTTCCCCAGGTCACATTGCATAGGCTCGTCTATGTTAGGGCACTGAACCGCAATATGCCCTATCTCCCGCAGGCATAACACCTATAACCTGGGCGGGACAGCCCCTTTCTTTTGGGCTGTTGGGTCTTGATCCTGGCCCTCTCCTGTCCAGACCCCAAGGTCTTTTGCCCGTCCCGGTCGCTCTTCCGCCTCCTTTCTTCCTGTCTGGACTCGGTCCAGAAACTTCAGAGCACGGGTCCTTGGGGTGAAGCGGACCTTCTGCTCTGCTGCGCCTCGACTCTGGGGCTGCGGGAAAGTCCCTTAGCTGTCAATCGTCTCTCAGCGAGAGCCACAAGCTCATCAAGCGTCGTGGGGTCATTCTGGCCCACCCATTCCCGAAGGTCTGAGGTAAACCCCTCATGTACCGGTCAGAGCGATCACCTCGATAATCTTTTCGGGGCTGTGGATGTCGGGCGCAGCCACTTCCGGGCCAGATGGACCAGATCAAACAACTGAGTTCTGGGGCCCTGGTCATCTCGATATCGCCAGTCGTGAAATCTCTGGGCTCTCACTGTGACCGTGACCCCAGCCCGTGCCAGGATCTCAGCTTTCAGCTGGGGTAGTCGGATGCAGCTTCCTCTGCCATGTCAAGGTATGCCTTCTGGGCTTCCCGCTCAGAAAAGGGGCCAAAATGCTGGCCCACTGAGCTTGAGGCCAGGCCTCCGCAAAGCTGTCCTTTGAAGGCCAAGAGATAGGCCTCAACCTCATCGTCTTTTGTCATTTTCTGTAAGTAGAAATTGGCCCGTAAAGTCGGGCCGCATCTTGATCACGTGCCTGGACTGTCAGGGCTTTCAGCTGGTTCACCACCTCCTGCAGGGTGGCCCTGTCCTGGGCTACCTGGCTCATCAACAACTGGTTGGTTTCTTGTTGGATCCGCACCGACTCCGCTGGGCAGCTGCTTGCACCGAGTAGCCTCTTGTTGGGCAGCCGTGGCCTGCACCAGTGCTTTACCAGGTCCTCCATGGGTACTTTTTGCTTTGCGAGGGTCAACTTGGCTAGATTTGGGTTGCTGTGAGGCCTCACAGCCACGATCCCACTCCTGGCACCACGTGTGGCAAGGGCCCCTCTTCCCCAAGCCACTACTGGGAGGCCTCCTCCTTAGCCCCCAGTTAGGGGTTTTGCAGCGAGTCTCAATGGTAGGGAGCCGGGCCACGTGCCCACAGGCTCCCTCCTTAGCTGCCTTTACCTAATGCTGGTCAAAATTGTTCTCTCTGGTTTCTTCCTCTCTGCCTCTCCACCACCTTCCTTTTGTCCTCTCCCTCTCCTCCCCAGCCTCCAACTGCTGAGGCTTTTAAAGGCCCTCAGACAGACAGCAGAGAAGTCAGCTGGCCCCAATTAGCCTGAGCCAGCTCCCTCCCAGCTGCATCTAATTGGGCTGCAGTTCTCTGCTTCTCTCACAGGGGTTTTTCCCTTTTGGGCTGCCTTTTCCCCTCTCTGCAGCAGCTCCCTGGCCTGACCCTGTCACACTGGCGTCCTGCCAGGGGCTAACTCTAGTGAACTGCATCTAGCCTGTGGGCTACTTATTGCCCATTCCTGCTGTAACAGACACCAATGAGAATGGAGACCATCATATTGCAGCAGTGTGCTAACAATTTGATAATGAAGCTAGAGATGCCACTTCCATTTTACACCCCTATTTTCCATTACTTATATTTTTAAAAAGGAAATTCAAACAATTTCATGGGCCTGATGTAAAAGCCAGTTTTCCCATTAATTTGAATTTGCATTGGATCAGGCCCCTAATATAAACCTGTCATTCTTTTTAAACTTTGAATAATGAAGCTGAGGGAATGGCATATCACTTAGTAAACTGGGCACAGACTAACAATATGTATTTTAACGCAGCTAAATGTAAATGTGTAACAAAGAATGTAAACAGTAACTTTGAAAAAGATCTGGTCAATAATCAGCTGAGCAAGAACATCCACTGTGATACTGTGGCCAAAAAAACTAATGCAATCCTGGGCTGCATAAACAGGAATCACAAGTAGGAGTAGATAGGTTCTTTGACCTCTGTAATTGGCACTGATATGACCACTGCTGCTATAGGGTATGTCTACACAGCAAAGTTATTTCGAAATAACAGCCCTTATCGCGTCTACACAGCCAAATCGCTATTTCTAAATAAATTCGAAATAGTGGAGTGCTTATTTCGAATTTGGTAAACCTCATTCTACGAGGAATAATGCCAAATTCAAAATAGCTATTTCGAAATAAGTGCGGTGTAGACACTTATTTCGAAATAGGGGTCTCCAGCCTTCCCAGGGTGCCCTGGTGGCCACTCTGGCCTCAATCAAGAACATTTCTCTCCCTCCCCCATCCCCAGAGCCCTTAAAGGGATAGACTCTGGCCACAGTGCCTGTGCCAGCTCCAAGCCTGGCAGCCCAGAGCCAGCAGTCACTGCTCCTGACCCAGTGGCCCCAAAACATGAGCCAGCAAGCCACTGGCAGCCAGCCCTTCACCTCTCCCCAGGAGCAGTCTGCCAGCTCCCAAGAGCCTGCCAGGGCCTGGAGAAGGCGGGCGCCTTCCTGGTCCAAGGCGGAGATCACGGACCTTATTCAGGTTTGGGGGGGATGCCCCCAACGTCCATGATCTCCACACTAGATGGAGGAACGCGGCCATCTATGGCAGGATAGCTGCCAGCCCGGCCACCAAAGGCCACTTGTGAACCCAGAAGCAGGTTTGCATGACAATCAAGTTGGTCCGGCGAGACCCCCCCAACCCTGAGCCCTGAGCTTCCCCTCCCCCTTCTTCCCCTTGCTTCCCCCTTCAGCTCCCTCCTCCCAGGTTTCCCCCTCCCCTCTCCCACCCTCTCTTCTCCCCTCTCCCACCTCCTTTCCCCAGTCTCACCAGAGTTTCATTCCCTCCCCAGTTTTGTTAAATAAAGAGAGTTTGTGTTCATGAAAATACATGTATTTTATTTGACATCAGGAAGGGGGTTTAGGGAGGGGTAAGTGGAAGGACGTGAGGGAGGAATGAGGCACAAGCCCTCAGTGGGGCAGACCAGGGAGGCTCTTAGCACTTCTCAGGGTGGAAGCTCTATTTCGAAATGCATTTTGTGTGTAGATGCGTTATTTTGAAATAAGCTATTTCGAAATAACACTGTAGTGTAGACATACCCATACTGTGTCCAGTTCTGGTGCTCACAATTCAAAAAGGATAATGATAAATATAAGAATTTTCAGAGATGAGCCATGAGCATGATTAAAAGATTAGAAAACATGGCTTCTAGTGACATCCTCAAAGAGCTCAATCTAGTTAAATTAACAAAGAGAAGATTAAGAGGTGACTAGATTACAGTCTATACAGTCTATTTATATGGGGAACAAATACTTACTAATGGCCTCTTCTATCTAGCAGAGAAGGTACAACATAATCCACTGGCTAGAGTTTGAAATTCAGACAGGAAATACAGTGTATATGTTTTACCAGCGAAAGTGATTAACCACTGGAACAATCTGCAAGGGTCATGGAGGTTTCTCAATCACTGATAATTTTTAAATCAAGATTGGATGTTTTTTACCAAAATTTCTGCTCCAGGAATTATTTTGGGGGGAAGTTCTCTGGCCTGTGTAATGCAGGTGGTCAGACTAGATGTTCACAGTGGTCCCTTTTGGCTTTGGAATCTCTAGATCTATTAAAGTTCCTTCTAAAGTTTCAGCAAATGCACAAAGATTAATCTATAAAGAAAAGGTATTGTCCAACAATATCACCCAGCTCTTTTTGCAAATACTGGCAGGAATGTGAAGGAGTAAAATGTTTAAGAAACAGTTACTTTCTAGACTTCTTCAGGAGGTGGAATTCTATTTGGGCCAAAGGATCATTGTTTATGTCTACCAGATCTGCAATAACCACTCATATAGCATCTTCTCTTCCCCTTTCCTCCCTCCCATGTCAACCAACTGGGGACACATGATGAGGTACTATGTGTTATATGGAATAATGACACTCATTTCAATTGCCACCTATATAAGCAAATACTCATAGGACCTTACCAGTTTAGTTTTAGAAAATATCTACTTGTTCATTCCCTATATTTCCCTCCCTCTGCAAGTGTGGCCCACACTGACACATTATGATTAGACCACCTATTGATGTTTTCATCTACTACCCCCTATGAGTTAATGGATCTGGTCATGTAGATCAAGCAGCTGAGGCTTAGGCTTTTAGATACAGAGACCCCAGCTCAGTCACCAGAGATGAACTAGCCAGGAGTATCATTACACAGCCTTCTATTATTACCTACAGTACATTTTTTCAGAGTTCTATTCAGGTTACTTTTAAATATCCAAAGCAATGAGGCTACCACTACTTCCCTCAGAAAACTATGCCACAGTTGAATAACTACCTATGTCAGAAAGCTTTTCTGACATTCAAGTTACTCTTTCTTTTTTAGCCCTTTATCCTAATTACACCCCCTAATACAATGCTAAATAATTTCTATTTTCAGTATCTATGCCCAAAACTGTAAACTGTTATCTCCCTGTCTCTGCTCAATCACCTCTTAGCCAATCTATAGCAGTGGTCTCCAACCTTTTTACACCCAAGATCACTTTTTAAATGTCAGGACAAGCCAAGATCTACCCCATCCTTTCCCCAAAACCCCACCCCTTCCTTCCAGGGTGCTTGTGGGTGCTGGGGCAGAGGACAGGGTGCCGGTGGGTGCTGGGGCAGGGTACTTGTGGGGGTCTGGGTGGTGGAGAGGGGACAGGGACCTGGGGATCCTGCAGCTGCATGCCAAGGCCCAGGAAGTGCGCGGGATGCTCCCCCGTCTCCCAAACAGCGATGCAGTATCTGAAACGCTGGTCCGTCGCATGCCTGATGCCTTCCTGCACTGGGGAAGGGGAAGTCCCGGACTGCGCCAGCCCCAACTGCTGGGACAGTGTGTGCCTTGCTTCTCTGCTCCCCGAGGCAGCGCGCGCCACCCGAGCAGCTGGAGCCGGCGCGCTGGGGACTTTATTCCCCTGCTGCCTTCCCACACGGGGGGAGATGGGGCCTGGACCGTGCCAGCCCCACTGCTCAGGCAGCGCGTGCCTTCCTCCTCCGCTCCCCACAGCAGCGCGCGCTGCCTGAGCAGCCAGAGCCGGCGCAGTCCCGGATCCCACCCCCAACCCCGCGCGCAGGAAGGCAGCAGGGGAAAGAAGTCCCCAGCGCACGATGGACCGCCGTTTTAGGTACCACGCCGGCTGTTGGGGCAGGGGGGAGAGCAGCCCGCGCACTTCCGGTACCTAGCGCACAGCTGCGGAACTGTCCCCCGACCTCGCAGGAAGCCCACACTACCTCCGTGGTCCTTGGAGGTAGCATCAGCACAGCCTGCATCTTGGGGCTGGGGGGCCCCCAAAGCCTCCAGGATCGACCAGACAATCGCGATAGACGGGTTGGTGATCACGGATCTATAGAGATTCATTTTTAATCTATTCTCATAAATCAGTCTCTTCTGTTCCCTAACCAGTGTTATTGATATTATTTTCCAAATGCCTTCAATCTGCTAGTATCTCTAAGGGTATGTCTACACTAGCTCGTTAGTTCGAGCTAGGTAGGCAAATGAGGGCAACCGGAGTTGCAAATGAAGCCTGGGATTTAAATATCCCGGGGTTTATTTGCATGTTCCCGAGCGCCGCCATTTTTAAATCCCCTTAGTCTGAACTCCGTGCCCACGCTGCTAGCACGAGTAGGTAGTTCAATTAGAGATCCTAATTCGAACTGCAGTTCTCCTCGTTCACAAGGATCTCTAATTCGAACTACCTACTCTGTGCGCGTGTAGCTGCGGGCACGAGTTCGACTAAGGGATTTAAAAATGGCGGCGCCTGGGGCATGCAAATGAAGCCGGGATATTTAAATCGGGCTTCATTTGCAACTCCAGTTGCCCTCATTTGCCTACCTAGCTCGAACTAACGAGCTAGTGTAGACATACCCTAAGTGATCTGAATGTAATATGACATTCCAAATGCATCCTCTCAAAACCCACAGAGCCTGTTGTTCCACTGGTTCATAATAATGATGTGATGGAAAATTTAATTGTCCTGTTTTGCCGCTATGTTGTATTGCAAATTCATGTCTAATTTGTTCTTCATTATAACCCTCCGGATTCTTTCAGTATTATTATTTCTCAAGGTGCTCGCTGACAAAGTATGTTTGTGTTAATTTTCCTCACATGTCATTTTGTGCCTTTATATTTACCCTTGAGTAAGGTTACTCAGTGAAGCTGCCTCCCCGGGAGCCAAGCAGGCAAGGGGTGCCTGCTCCACTGCCGAGGAGGTAGCTTTGCTGCCACAGTGAAACCTCCTCCCCGGGAGCTGAGCCAGCAAGCACTGGCGACCCTGCTCCAAGAGAGGCTTTGCTGCAGGCTCTGCAGTATAAAACTAAGCATTATCCTGCAGAGCTCACAGAATGGCAACCGTGTAACCGCTAAGATTTTCAGCAGTTACATGGTTACCCTATTACACAAACATCCCTACCGTTGAGTCACTTCAAGTCATAGAATCATAGAATCCGAGGGCTGAAAGAGCCCTCAGGAGGTCATCGAGTCCAGCCCCCTGCCCAAAGCAGGACCAACCCCAACTAAATCATCCCAGCCAGGGCTTTGTCAAGCCAGGACTAAAAAACCTCTAGGGATGAAGATTCCACCACCTCCCTAGGTAACCCATTCCAATACTTCACCACCTTCTTAATGAAATAGTTTTTCCTAACATCCAACCTAGACCGCCCCCACTGTAATTTGAGACAATTGTTCCTTGTTCTGCCATCTGTCACTACTGAGAACAGCCTCTCTCCATCCTCTTTGGAACCTCCCTTCAGGAAGCTGAAAGCTGCTATCAAATCCCCCCTCACTCTTTTCTTCCACAGACTAAATAAGCCTAAATCCTTCAGCTCTCCTTGTAGGTCATGTACTCCAGCCCCTTAATCATTTTGGTTGCCCTCCGCTCTACCCTCTCCAATGCATCCACATCCTTTCTATAGTGGGGGCCCCAGAACTGGACACAATACACCAGATGTGGCTCTACCAGTGCGGAATAAAGGGGAATAACAACTTCTCTAGATCTGCTGGAAATGCTTCTCCTAATGCAACCTAACATACCATTAGCCTTCTTGGTTTACCCGGGCACACTGTTGACTCATATCCAGTGTCTCATCCACTTAATCCCCAGGTCCTTTTCTGCTGAACTGCTACTTAGGCAGTCGGTCCCCAGCCTGTAACAATGCTTGCGATTCTTCCATCCCAAGTGCAGGACTCTACACTTGTCCTTGTTGAACCTCAATGGATTTCTTTTGGCCCAATCCTCCAATTTGCCTAAAACATATGGACCCTATCCCTGCCCTCCAATGTAGTGGACCTCTATCCCTAGCTTAGTGTCAGCCGCAAACTTGCTGAGGGTACAGTCCATCCCCTAATCCAGGTCATTAATAAAGACATTGAAAAAACCAGCCCTAGAACCAATCCTTGGGGCACTCCACTTGAAACCAACCGCCAACCAGACATTGAGCCGTTGATCACTAACCGTTGGGCCCAACAATCTAGCCAGTTTTCTATCCACCTTACAGTCCATATATCCAATCCTTCCTTAACTTGCCAGCAAGAATATTGTGAGAAACCGTATCAAAAGCTTTGCTAAAGTCAAGGTATATCACATCCACTGACTTCTCCATATCCACAGAGCCAGTTATGTCATCATAGAAGCTAATAAGATTGGTCAGGCATGACTTGTCCTTGGTGAATCCATGTTGACTATTCCTGATCACTTGCCCCTCTTCCAAGTGCTTCAAAATGGATTCCTTGAGGATCCCCTCCATGATTTTTCTGGGGACTGAGGTAAGGCTAACTGATCTGTAGTTTCCTGGATTATCCTTCTTCCCTTTTTAAAAGATGGGAACTACATTTGCCTTTTTCCAATCATCCAGGATCTCTCCCGATCTCCACGAGTTTTCAAAGATAATGGCCAAAGGCTCTGCAATGACATTTGCCAACTCCCTCAATACTTTTAGATGCATTAAATCCAGACCCGGGGATTTGTGTATGTTTAGCTTTTTCTAAATAGTTTCTAACCTGTTCTTGTTGTTTCTCAGTGGAAATATCTGCAGAGTGAAATTCTGACCATCAAACAGCAAAATGGACCATGCTCTTTTTTTATTCCTTTTCAGTGCCACCATCTTGGTTTTTGCATGATGATGGTCAGTCTACAAAGAAACATTATTCTTCTCGAGGAGATGGACCACCAAGTTTCCCATGAAATCTGCTGCATCATTTGTGCGCACATAGAAGAGTACAAGATTTTATTTAGTGATAGACAATATCTCTTTGAAATCAAAAGTGAGCTTCAAATCACCTTTCAGTCTCTCAGGCAGATTGAGTTTCAGCTTGATCAACACAAAGGACTGCATTGTGGCTACTTGCACTGTATGACTGTCTGATGAGCAAAATGGGACTTCACTTCAACAACCGTTGTTGATCTTCCAGCAGTCTCAAGGTCATCCATACATACATAAATGGCATTTATATGTTGCTCTTCATCACATACCACAGAGGCAGCATGGGGGAGGAGAGGGCAGGAGGAAGCTGGTACACAGGGGAACCCCATGTAGCAGCAGCGGGGGTTGGGGAGGCAGGTGGGAGCCAGTGCTTTTAAGCCAGCTCCAGTGTGCACCCATGTGTGTAAATGTGTAACTGCTAAAAAATTCAGTGGTTACATGTTTACCAAAAAAACCCCACATTTGTTAACATCCCAAATTCCCAAAGCATCAGATGGGTTAGAAACAAGCTGGTCCTTATTAATGATCTGAGTCCATAGAGAACATCACCTGTGCACTTGAATACACAATTTAAACATCATCCATGGTTTGAATGTTAAATTCTGATCTTCAAACTAGTAAATACACAACCAGTTCCCCTTAATAAAAGCTAATAATAATTCTGACTTATAGTTGCTCTAATATTACATTTTTCATCTTCAAAGAGCATTGGCTAATTAATCTTCATGCCACTAACAAGTCATTGAAAAAGCAAACACAGAACAGACGATATACTTCCAGACATGCAGTAAGCAATTTTCATTTCTATTCTTTGTGCATAGTGTCAACAAGTTCTGATTAATTACTGGACCACAGATGCAGGCAGATAATTACCATTTCTCATCATTCAGCAAATATTAATACGACCTTAAAAATAGAGTACAACTGATCAAGTCACTGTGACCAGGAGTTTTAAAATAATTCCTGATCTTTCGTATGTGTAAGACCAGAAGAAACTGGCCTGAAGATAATTGTGTTAGATGAGGTTAAAACTGGTTTCAATAAGATAAAAATAAGACCCAATGGCCCTACTTTTAATGTAACTATGCTAGTTCTCCATACAAAAAGCTGGGTTCTGAATTCACTTGCACTGACTTTGTTAGTCTAAACTGGCATTGTTTCAGGATCTGGCTCAGTCTATTTTTTTCCCCAATTACTATCTATGACAACATTTCCACAAATGTATGGCAAAAGCCTTATTTCTCATTATCTATTCATTTTGTTCAGTGATTAAGTGCTACTTACATTTTCTATTACCATTCTAATATATTTTCATAAGCTTTTATGGTATAGCTACAGAACATTAAACCTACTAGGTATCTGCATAAAAATATACTTTTTACTGGCTTCCTTTACTGCTGCTATATTTTACTCCTACATTTCTACCTGCTGTTAAGGAAAAAAATTTCCTCCAGAATATGTATTATTAGTAAGGGGGTTGGGAAATGATTATAATTGGGAGATCAGGTTTGCAAAAATAGTGTCGGGGCAGCTTTTCAAGAGCTTACTACCCACAACTGGAGCCAAATTTTCTGTTGCACTCAGGAGCTTACATTATGCTGCTTTCAACCATGTTTAAAAATTCAAAAAGAGAAAGAGCACAGACCCTAATGTGACGAATTCTTTTGTAAATCTGGCCATTTATTGTGGGGCTTAAAATAGGACCAGAATGGTTTTGAAAATCTGGTCCTGATTGTGGGTAAAAGGTTATTTTAAAAATTCTGGCTATATTGTTCTGCTTTAAAGTGACTTCCTTTTCAAGTCCACTGGGAACAACTCTTCCTTCAGTATTCTTTCCAGCCTCTTCCTATAAATTGATTAATAATGAGAACTGAAGACTAAGCATCATGTTATCCATTCAGCAGTGGTACATACATCACACCTCAATCAATCCATTTTTTCATAATAGGTTATATATTAATATTTTACTTACGGGAAGTTATAAAAGTATGTGTATTGCTAGAATTAAGTTTCAGATGTATTTTTCTTTACCTAAGAGTAGGGATGTAACAGTGTAGTTGATTAACCGATTAGCAAAAGCTTATAGGTTAATGCTATAGACTACACACATTTCCCCTTCCCACCCTTGCCAGTAAATTTTTAGCAGGCTGGCCAGCAGCCCAGCTCAGTCCCGGCTTGCGCTGGGTCCAGGAGCTTAGATCCCACCCTGAACAGGGGTTGCTGCAACTCCATGCTGCTGCCTCTATATCAGAGGCAGCAGCGTGGGACCACAGGCAGCTGGTCCACAAGGACAGCTGGTTTTTAAACTGGCTCCCCTCACTGACCAGCTCCTGCCTGGCACTCCACATTGCTGTCTCTGATACAGCAGCACGGAGTGGCAGGAGACTCCTCAGGAGTGGGGCTGGAGTACACTGGCTGCTGGCCCCACCCCCAGGGTCTATAGATTAGTCAAATAACCGATAAGAATTCATGAGGTTAATCGACTATTCAGTTAACTGATATTTAACATCCCTACCTAAGATATATAGTAATGGAAGAGAAGTACTCTCACTAGATAGCAGTGCCCTTCCATGAACTCAGTGGCTATACTATACCAGTATAATATATTAATCCCAGTATGTCCTGAAAATCCACGTCCAGCTGATTGATATCGCACTACTCAATTAATTCCAACTTCAAAGAAAAATGGCTAATCAGGCAACTGATTTCCCCCCCTCCCAATGGATACAAGGCCTTTCATCTTCTCTCTCACTATTGGGCCCTAAATGAAGGATCAACATTTTACTTTTAGATTATTATATATTGTATCTCTTTCATTATTAAACAGTGTGCTGGTAAATATAATCACTGATTGTTTCCTGTCATGCTGGCTGGAAATTATCAAAACTATAAAGGTTAAATAATTTCCTTGATACATTTTTCTCCCTTTCTAAGGCTGTCTGCTACTGGTGATTTTTTTCACAATCACAGACATTCACCAAATTAATATGGTCTTGAAGCAGGGATGTTAGCAAACATGGGGTTTTTTGTTTTTGTTTTTTTGGTAAAATGTGTAACTGCTGAATTTTTCAGCGGTTACACATTTACAAGTGGGGGGGGCAGGTGGGAGCCAGAGCTCATGGGGAGCACTGGCTCCCACCTGCCCATCTGATACATGCGGTTTCCCACATATACCAGCTCCAGCCTGTTCCCTATATCACCTGTGCTTCTGCCTCTCTATGAGAGGCAGCACACGGAGGGTGGGGACAGGTGGCTCCACAGGAGCTGGTGCTCATGGGGATCCAGCTTCCGCTTGACCCCCCCACACACCCTACCCTGCATTGCTGCCTTGTGGGAGGCAGCAGGGAAAACAGGGGGCTCCGCAGGAGACAGCACACACAGGGAGCCAGCTTAAAAGCCGGCTCCCCACAGGATCCCACCTCCCCGCCCCTTACTGCCTCTGATACAGAGGCAACAAGGGGAAGGGTGCATGTAGTTGTTAGAATTAACCAATGAGCCCTATCTTGCAGAGTACTAAACCACTCAACTGTCATAAATGTATCAGATTTCTTATAACTTTCCAAAATTATAAATGACTGCTCACACAAAAATGGAACTATGGAATCCCATCCTGTGAATTCCCATTCGTGCATACTGATCTCACTCGTGAATAAAGATTACAGGAGCTGACCCATTGAAGGTAATTTTATAGTTAAATCCAGTTAGATGAGTAATATTCCAGGGACAAAACGACTATATTTTTGCACATCTGCCTCAGTTATACTATATTTTAGATATGTATTTCTGATGTGAACTGTGACTCCAGATACATTAATTTTGTATTCCTATGACATGCTAAAACATCACGTTGGCAAGCAAATGTGAGGGCTAAACATGAACCTGGCATTGACAGAAAGGTATTGAGCAAGCACATTTTAAACTATATTTTACTAGACATTATAGAATGAACAGACATTAACCAGAAATTTGGCTGAATCTCTCTAATACAGTATTAGTTAACGTATAAAGGTTTTACAAATCTCACTAATTTTAAAACTCCTTACTTAGTATACTTAATATTAAAAAGCTACCAAAATGGTAATGTTAAAATAGATTCATATTGATATTAAATGGATGTTATAAGTTTCACAATGCAATGGCTTTATTTTCTGTTACATAATTTATTTCAAAAACTTAACATTGTCAATAAAAACCTTTTTCAGATACCCATCAACATCATTAAAACTCTGGGCTATGCTTTAGTTTCTAAGTACAGCTTAGAATGGATTAAGAATCCTCACTACATTTCAGCTAAAATGTATTTTCCACTTGGAAAAAAGTGTTTTCTCCTTCTGATTTTCAGAAAGAAAGACTACTTTTTCCCAATACCCAAATCTCTCCCAATGAACAACAGACCCCTTGTCTAAAGTGCAGCTACTGCGCTACAACTATGTGATTTCCAAGTATAGGTTGAACCTCTTTAGTCCTGCAACATCTCTGGTCCCGCATGATTTTAGTTAGCTGGATGTTCACTTATCATGGGTGTGGCCAAGCTTTTCCTGGTCCCATAAAGTTTGTTTAGAGCCACAGACCTGGCTCTCCCTATTCTGTGCTGTTATTTAGCTCTAATTTATCTCTAAATATCTTACAAAAGCCCAGTAAGCCCTGCAAGTGTTGGTAATACTGCTACACAATGTTGACCTCCAGTTTGGCAAATTCTCTGGTTCGGTACCAATCAAGTCCTGAGGGTGCCAGACTAGAGAGGTTCAACCAGTATTTACCAAGTCATGGCCTGAGAAGATGTAAATTGCACCTGTATTTGCCTTCAGCGGGTCTCTGGAGTTTGGAAAAAATCAAACACACCTCCCTAGAGACCACGCTTGAGCGCCCCCAAACATTTGCTTGTTCAAACCAGATCGTTTTATTCCTTTCATTAAGGTGCCGCTAGCCTAAGCCTCGTGTCTTTATCCTCCTAGGAACCTGTTCCCCAGCAGAAATTAACAGTTACCTGAGGCTACATCTACCAAGAGAAACCAGAGGACCCCTGGGGCTGCTGGGCGGGGGTGGGGCAGAGCTGCATGTTGTTGATGAGACCTGCATGTGCAGGGCTACAGCCACACTAAGTGCTGAGGCGGCGTTTGCTGGGAACAGCCCGACCCAGCATCACTCGCACACCCCACGCGGGCAATTCCTTCCCGTGTAAACGCGCTCCCCTCCACTTCGCCCCGCGGCACAGCTATAAACCTACCAGCAGCGCCCATGTATCCGGAGCCCACCCCTGCCAGGCATGGCACCCTCCGCCTCGCGTCTCATGGCCCTGGCCCGGGAGCCCGAGCGCCTCTGCGCAATGCCCGGCTGGCGGGGAGCTCCCCGGCCCGGGCGCAGCCCCCCAGCCCCGCGCCGCGCTCCCGCCCGCTCGCTCCACTCACCGCGTGCGCCGCCGCTCCCAGCCCGGGGGCCGCCGCTCTGCGCGCGCCGAGGAAGAGGGGCTGAGGGTGGGAGGCAGCAGGAACGCAGAGCCCGTCAGTGCCCCGGAGCCGCCCGCATGGCGGTCACCCGCCGCCTGGGCTTGGGCAGATCCTGCATCTCGCTGCCATTTTTGTCTCCCCCTTGGATGGATGTGGCGGTGGGTGGCGATACGAACCCCCCTCTCTGCCTCCCCTCTCCGCCTACCGCTGCTGCGTGCACTGGAAGGTGCGGTCACCAGGGGGGAGTCGTTGAGATGCACAACGCGCTGCGCCTGCACTTGGCGCCCTGCCAGGATTGGGGTAGTGGGGCGGGGAGAGAGCAGGCTGGAAAGCAGCATCCGCTTCGCAGACACACGCGCAGAGCGAGAGCGCAATAAACAGCAAAAAAAAAAAAAAAACCCACACGCCCAAGTTTGGCCAAGACCCCACGAGGAGCAGGAGAAGGCTGGGGAGCACGGATCCGTTTCTCCTTTTGTTCTGCTTGCTGATCCGAGGCCAAGCAACCACAGGGGGGCTCTCCAGATTGCCCCCTTGCAGACTCAACGTGCAAACTGAGCCCCATGCTCTCACCTACAACCGGGGAAACTCTGGAGTTCCATCCTGCGTGGCATTCAGTCCTTTCCGCCTGCTTTGGAGCAAAAAGCCCAAATTTCAATATTTACCATACAACAACATTTCTGGGGGAAAAGCTTTGGAAATATTGAAATGACCTTTTAAAAGTGCTACAAAGATAGTTTCCATATTTGTAGATAAAAATTGAAAATTTTGAGCAAATCATATTGAAGCTCTTCAATCTTAACAAAATGAAATTTTCAAATACTTTTTCACTAAATAGATACATTCCCATTAAACGTTTGGTTGCATCAAATCAGCATTTTCTGTCCAGAAAACTGTTCTGCTGGAAAATTTTCGTGGCTCTTAACCTTCACGCTCCCCTTCCTCCCCCACTTAATATTAGGGTCTGTTTTGTTTCATGAAGAGGTCAGGAAGTGACAATATAGACAATGGGACATAAAACTGCATCAAAAAGACTGGAAGCAGAGTAAATAGTGCTCTGGAACAGCTGAAATTAACATTGTGTGCAAAAATGCATATTGGTAGAGGAGTGGGTTCTGGTTTTTTGGTTATTCATTGATGACCTTGTTTGTTCAGCCTGTAAGTTAGTTTGCAGAACAATTCCAGCGATCAAGCATGGTGACTGGACTGTTTCTGCACTGCTGAACTGTTGAATTGTTACTGCTGGGTTAAAAATGGTAATACCACATTGACATTAAGTGGGATATTAAATTCTTAAGGAAAGCCATGAGTTAGACCAGAAGCTTGCTGAAGCTAGAAATGCCTGTGAACAAATTTATCCATGTTCACCAGACAGATTTACCATTTGATCTAAAGAGCCCATAGGATTTTTCTAAAGTTATGATACATGTGTTCTGCATCCAACCCTTCTGCTCTAACTTAAAAATACTAGCTTGTATAACAAATCACAAAATATATAAATTATATTCTCAGTGAAAGTTCTGTAAAGCTTCCATTCTTTTGGTTAGAAACTGTATTTTGCTGCATGTGTGAAATGGATTGTTCCTTCCTAAGTGGAGTATTTTACATTTGTCCCTATTAAACTTCATCCTGTTTACCTCAGACCATTTCTGTAGTTTGTCCAAATCATTTTGAATTATGACCCTATCCTCCAAAGCACTTGCAACTCCTCCCATCTTGGTACCATCTGCAAACTTAATAAGCGTACTCTATGCCAATATCTAAATCACTGATGAAGATATTGAACAGAACTGGTCTCAAAACAAAACACTGTGGGACCCCACTTGTTATGCCCTTCCAGTATAATGGTTATTCAGCCAGTTATGCACCCACTTTATAGTAGCCCAATCTAGGTTGTATTTCCTTAGTTTATTGATAAGAAGGTCATGTGAGACTGTATCAAATGGTTTACTACAGGGGTTCCCAAACTTTTTGACACGGGGACCAGTAAATCCATTCACAAGCTTTTGGAGGACCAGTAACATTCATTTGCATATTTGCATATTCATTAAGCAAATGATGAATATTCAAATAAGTTGTTTCTGGTCCTCCCAAAGCCCCCAGTGCCAGCATTAGCAAAGCTTTTGATACAGTCACCCACAATATTCTTGCCAGCAAGTTAAGGGAATATGGATTGGATAAATGGACTGTAAGATGGATAGAAAGCTGGCTAGATCAGGGTTTCCCAAACTTTTTTACTTCAGTTGGAACCCGGTTTTTTTTTCAATACTGTTTTTTGCAGTCCAAAACTATAAATGCATATAAAAAAAAAGAATTAAAAATGAATACATTTTCAGTGTTTCACCCGGCTGCATCCTCCATCCAGCCTGGGCCAGGGCTTGGGGGACCCAGCGCCGCATGAGCACTCCAGGAAGCGGGAGCAGGAGCAGATTGGGGGTAGGGTATCTGGGAGGGTGCAAGGAAGGGTAGGGTTGCCAGGTGTCCAGTTTTGTACCGCACAGTCCGGTATTTGAAGGTTTTGTCCGGGAAAGAAATTGAGAAATTACCAGACATATAAAATGCCTGGTATTTTCCAATTAGGTAAGTTTTATTATAATTAGGTATATCAGTCCTTAGCTGTGAACTGCCTGGCTGGTAGATGTGCTCACGCTGCCTGAGTGTGTCTACCTGCCAGGCAGTTCGCAACTACTCGAGCGAGGGTATGGGGTGGGGGCAAATGGAATCCCCGGCCAGACTCACTCGTCTGCCAGGGTCTGCATATGCCCAGGTCAGTCCTGCTCCCCCCCCCTTCTCCTCCCGATCTCCCCAGTCCAGCCCTGCTGCCCCCGTCCAGCCCTGCTTCCGGTGGCCGGTTCCCCGCCCCACCAATCTCCCGGTCAGCCCCGACCAGCCCTGCTGCCCGCCCAGCCCTGCTTCCGGCAGCTGGTTCTCCCGTCCTCCTCCTCCTGATCTCCCCCAGCCAGGCCCCCCCAGCTCCTGTCCAGCTCTGGTTCCACCGCCTGCCCTCCCTGATCTCCGCCGGACAGCCCTGCTACCCCCACCCTGCTTCTGCCACCCGCCCTCCCCATCTCCACGGGACAGCCCCGCTACCTCCAACCCTGCTTCCGCCAGCCGCCCACCCGGATCTCTGCAGGACAGCCCCACTGCCCCCAACCCTGCTTTCGCTGCCCGCCCACCCAGATCTCCGCGGGACAGCCCCGCTGCCCCCAACCCTGCTTTTGCTGCCTGCCCACCCAGATCTCTGCGGGACAGCCCTGCTGCCCCCAGCCCTGCTTCCGGGCGGCCAGTTCCCCCCACCTCCTCCCAGCCTGCCCCGCTCTGCTCCCCTCCCTGCAGCCACACTGAGGCCTGGAATTTTTTGGGCCGCGGCCCGGTACTGGGCCGCGGCCCATAGTTCGGGAAACGCTGGTTTACTAAAGTCTAGGTATACCACATCCACCGCTTCTCCCATATCCACAAGACTTGATATCCTATCAGAGAAAGTTATCAGATTGGTTTGACATGATTAGTTCTTTACAAATCCGTGCTGTTACCTGTTGAGGTATAGTGGGGGTGCTGTCTGCTCTGTGACCCAGGGTCCCCCTGCGCTGTGATGGGATATTCTCACTGACTCTCCCAAATGTGTATTAACCCAGACACCCAGGCTCAGCTTCCCAGGGATAGAGACAAAGGAAGGAGGGCGGAGACCAGCACCTGGCTGGGGGGCAGGGCTGGGAGAGAGTTTTCAGTTTCTGTCTGGTATGATGGAGGAAGCAGCCTGAGCAACGGGCTGTGATTTAGGGGCCCAGTCTCCCCCATCTCAAGGGGGGCTGAGGCATCCTAGGCCTGCCCTGTAACCAGATTACATCTATGCTATGCTGTATCCTGGAGAAGCAATAAACTCCCTCTATTCTACTGGCTGGTGGAGTCTGTTCGTGCCACTACGGGGGTGCAGGAGGCGGGGAACTCCGCCACGCCGCCACATCTGTCACCTTATTAACTTTCAGATGAATTCCTTAATTACTCACTCCATTATCTTCCCTAGCACAGAAGTTAAACTGACTGGTCTGTAGTTTCCTGGGTTGTTCTTATTTCCCTTTTTATAGATGTGCACTATATTTGCCCTTTTCCAGTCTTCTGGAGTCTCTCCCAACTTCCATGACTTTTCAAAGATGATAGCTAAAGCCTCAGATACCTCCTCTATCAGCTTCTTGAGTATTCTAGGCCCTGGTGACTTGAAGACATCTAACTTTTCTACGTGATTTTTAACTTGTTCTTTTTTTATTTAAACTTCTAAACCTACCCCATTTCCACTAGCATTCACTATGTTAGGCATCCTGTCACCATCCATCTTCTTGCCAAAAATCAAAACAAAGAAGAAATTAAGCACCTCTGCCATTTCTAAGTTTCCTGTTATTGTTTCTCCCTCTTCACTGAGCAATGGGCCTACTCTGTCCATGGTCTTCCTCTTGTTTCTAATATATTTGTAGAATGTCTTTTTTTTAACCCTTCATGTCTCTAGCTAGATTGAGCTCATTTTATGCCTTCGCCTTTCTAATCTTGCACATGCATACTTGCATTGTTTGCTTATATTCATCCTTTGTAATTTGAACTAGTTTCCACTTTTTGCGTGACTCCTTTTTGATTTTTAGATCATGTAAGATCTCTTGGTTAAGCCAAGGTGGTTTCTTACCATACTTTCCATCTTTCCCACACAATGTTATAGTTTGCTTTTGGGCCCTTAATAATGTCCCTTTGAAAAACTGCCAACTCTCTTCAGTTATTTTTCCTCTTAGTCTTGCTTCCCATGGGACCTTATCTACCAGCTCTCTGAGTTTACTAAAATCTGCCTTCCTGAAATCCATTGTCTTCATTTTGCTGTTCTCCCTTCTACCATTCCTTAGAATCATGAACTCTATGATTTCATGATCACTTTCACCTAAGCTGCCTTCCACTTTCAAATTTTCAACCAGTTCCTCCCTATTTGTTAAAGTCAAATGTAGAACAGTTTTCCCCCAGTAGCTTTCTCAACCTTCTGAAATAAAAAATTGTCTCCACTGCAGTCCAGCAATTTATTGGATAATCTGTGTCCTGCTGTATTACTTTCCAAACATATGTCTGGATAGTTGAAGTCCCCCATCACCACCAAATCCTGCACTTTGGATGATTTTGTTTGTTGTATAAAAAAAAGCCTCATCCACCTATTCTGCCTGGGCAGGTGGTTTGTAGTAGACTCCTAGTATGACATCACCCTTCTTTTTTACCCCTTTTAATCTAACACAGAGACTGTCAACAAGTCTGTCTCCTATGTCCATTTTCACCTCAGTCCAGGAGTATACATTTTTAATATACAAGACAAAAGCTCCTTCCTTTTTCCCTGCCTATCCTTCCTTAGCAAGCTGTACCCTTCTATACAATATTCCAATTGTGTGTATTATTCCACCAAGTCTCTGTGATACCAACAGTGTCATAGTTGTGTTTATTTATTAGCACTTCAAGTTCTTCCTGCTTATTTCCCATACTCCTTGCATTTGTACTTTCACTATAACTTTATTGTCTCACTAGGTAGCCGTGTTAGTCTGTAGCTACAAAAACAATGAGGAGTCCTTTAGCACCTTAGAGACTAAAACCCACTTACCCACAAAAGCTTATGCCCAAATAAATCTGTTAGGCTATGTCTACACTGCACGCTTATTTCAAAATAACTCATGCTATTTCAAAATAACAGAGTGAGTGTCTACACAGCACTACTGGAGGAGTGACCCAATCTCCCTACATTCTGGGCCCCCCTTATCCATCCTATGTTGCAAGGGTGCCAGGTCCATCCATCACCAAGCTCATTTTGGGTGACCCCAGGTTGGGTGGTGGGGCTTGAGCCCTTGACCTCTGGCTCTGTGAGGCAGGTCCTTATCCACTGTGCTTCTTACTCCAACTTCTGTAACTCTCATTTCATGAGGAGTAAGGGAAGTTGAAGGAAGAGTGTTCTTCCTTCAACTTCCTGCTGCGTAGACAGCGCCAAAAGTCAAGTTAAGCTATTTCAACTTCAGCTACACAATTAACGTAGATGAAGTTGCACATCTTAATTCAATTTTGTTCCGCAGCATAGATGTGCCCTTAGTTTCTAAGGTGCCACAGGATTCCTCTTTGTTGAAACTACAGTAAACTTCCAATAATCCGGCACCTTTAGGACCCAGGGGGTGCCAGATTATCAGATATGCCGGACTATCGGAAGGGGGGGCTATGAGGGGTCCGGGGTGGCATCCCCACCCACCCCAGGCCCCTCAAAGCCCCCTTCCGATAGTCCGGCTCTGCCCAGGCGTCCCGATTCAGCCGCTGCTTGTCAGTTTCAGCAGTGGCTGAATCGGGATGCCTGGGGCAGAGCAGCTAAGTGCTGCCGGGTTGGTCCCATAGCGCCGCCTCGGCGCTGCGGGACCAACCCGGCAGCACCCCAGCTGCTCTGCGTGCCCAAGTCAGCCGCTGCTGAAACTGATCAGCGGCTTGACTCCAGGAAGCCAGGGGCAGAGCTGCTCTGCCCCGGCTTCCCGGAATCAGCCGCTGGTCAGTTTCAGCAGCGGCTGAATCGGGGATGCCTGGGGCAGAGCAGCTGGGGTGCTGCCGGGTTGGTCCCGTAGCACCGCCCCTCGGCACTGCGGGACCAACCCAGCAGCACTCCAGCTGCTCTGCCCCAGGCATCCCCAACAGCAGCTGGGGTGCTGCCGGGTTGGTTTCGCAGCCCCGCGGGGCAGCGCTATGGGACCAACCCAGCAGCACCCCAGCTGCTCTACCCCAGCTTCCCGATTCAGCGGCTGGTCAGTTTCAGCAGCGGCTGAATCGGGAAGCCGGGCACAGAGCAGCTCCAATTGTCCGGCTGCCCGGAGCACTTCCAGGTTCCCGATGGTGCCGGACCATCAGGAGTGCCGGAGCATTGGATGCCAGACCAAAGGAGTTTTACTGTATATTGTTAAAGCAGGACAACTTTTGTGGATCGATGAGGCCTAAGAGAGCGGTTCGTAACTGAGGGTATGTCTACACTACAGCACTATTTCGAATTAACTTATTTTGAAATAAGCTAATTCGAAATAACGCATCTAGACACAAAAACTAATTCGAAATAGCACGTCCACATTGAGTGGACCCTGAATCGAAGGTAAGGCTGGCTGGAACCAGTGCCAGCAGGGCATCAGGGTCGGACTTAGTGTGTGGGTCTGCTGCCTCAGGCTATCCGAGGTCTGTGCTTAAAGGGACCCGACCACCCCATCCCGGACAGACAGTTCTCAGGTTTCTCTGCTTGCTGGTCTACCTCGCTGAGGGGACAGCAAAGCATTTGTGTCTCGGAGTGCTCTGCTTGCCCTCACTCAGGACACCACGGCACTCTGCAACTTGGAACCAGACCTGCCCCCGGGGACTCTGCTGCATCTCATGGACACGTTGCCAGCAGCCTGGCTGCACTGTCTGCAGGCTGCCATCTGGGAGAACCATCGAGGGGCTGTCAGGATCCAGGGGGCCCTGCGGGAGAGCTTCCACACTGACGAGAGCTAACAGTCTCCCTGGTCTGCCCCACTGGGGGCTTGTGCCCCATTCCTCCCTCTCGTCCTTCCACTTACCCTTCCCTAGCCCCCCCTTCCTGATGTCAAATAAAATACACATATTTTCAAAAATTGAAACTGTCTTTATTTAACACAACTGGGGGGGGGGAAATGAACCTCTGGGGAGATGGGGGAAAGGAGGTGGGAGAGGGCAGGAGAGAGGGTGGGAGCGGGGAGGGGAAGGAGAAGCAAGGGAAGAAGGGGGAGGGGAAGCTCTGCGCTCAGGGGTGGGGTGGGGTCTCTGGGCCAACTGCCTCCCAGCACCACGGGGGAGAGGACCTCGGCATCCCCGGGGGGATGGGGAGGAGGGTGCGGAGGTTGAGGTGGGGGTTGTGGAGATTAAGGAGGAGGGTGTGGAGATTGAGGTGGAAGAGGTGGGAGGGGGGGCAGGAGTGGCAGGAGGAACAGTAGCTGGGGGGGCAGCAGGCGCAGGACCGGCACGGGGCAGCACACTCTGCACCAGGCCCTGCAGATGGTGACAGATGGCACGACCCTGGGCAAGCAGCTCCCGCTGGAAGTCCCCGTTGTCCTGCGCCTGCTGCTCCATGATCCGGGTCTGGGCTCGCAGGGCCTGCAGTTGCTGCTCTCTGTACCCCTGCCGCATGATGGTGGTCCTGCTGAGGCCGTGGGTGCGGGAGCATGTCCTGGGCGGGGTGGTGCGTCCTGCATGAGCAGCTGGTGCGGCTGTAGAGAAAGAAGAGAAGTGGTCAGTTGTCCCTGGGGACACAGTGGATGATGCCCAGCCCCCCCGCAAGGTGAGGGAGACCATGCCCTGCACCGTCAGAGCCGATGTGCTTGCACAGAGGCCATGATCGGCATGTCCAGCTCTGCCCGGGAGTGGGAGCTGCCCCGAGACTTCATCTGTGCCCCTGTGCTGTGTATATTGCGTCCGAGGCGGGGGGGAGATGTCCCCGCCTCTGTGTAGAGGGGGCGTGTGAAGGGAGGGCGTCCTGCTGGGTCCCACCCTGGGGTCGGGAGCGTGTCGGGTCTCTTCACACATGCGTGTTCCTATTGAGCCACGGCCCCTGGGTGTCACGCAGCTGGAGCCACCTGCCCAAGGGTGGCATGGCACGTGCGAGCACGTGCACAGGTGGCTGCGTGATCCGTGGGAGGCATGGCCCACGCGCGCGGTCCCTGGTCTCCCTCCCCACCTCCCCCCTAGATAGGGGACAGTGCTGGCACTTACCTGGTATGTCTTCTCCGGACAACCCTGCCGACTCCGGTGCCGGGACAGCTGGTGGTGGCCCCTCCGCGGCGCCCAGGTCAGGGTCCTCAGCTCCCGGCTCGCTGCCCTCCGGGCTGGCGCAGACCACCCCGCCCCCCAGGATTCGGTCGAGGGCGGGGAAGTAGGGGCAGGTGGCAGCCCGTGCTGCGGCACCGCCCCTGGTGGCCCTGGCGTACGCCTGCTGCAGCTCCTTCACTTTCAGGTGCACCTGCTCCTGAGTGTGTCTGTGGCCTTTCCTGGCCATGGTGGCCACTATGCGGTAGACAGCTGCATTCCTCCGCCTAGAGCGGAGATCATGGACGTTGGGGGCCTCCCCCCAAACCTCAATGAGGTCCATGATCTCCGCATTAGTCCATGAGGGTGCGCGCCATCTACAGCCCCTGGCTGGCCCCTGGGTGCTGGGGGACTGGGCGGGGGACAGCTGGCTGCCACTGGCTGCCATTGTGCGGCCACTGGCTGAGGTCTGCGGCTGCTGGCAGGCCTGGCTCTCACACGTGCCCAGTGGCCAGAGTCTACCCCTTTAAGGGCCCCGGGGCTGGGGGAGAGGAGAGGAGTTTTCCTGGTTTGGCCCAGAGTGACCACCAGGGGAAACTGGGAGGGGCTGGAGGCCCCCTAAGTCGAAATAACTGTCTACACAGCACTTATTTCGAATTAGCTATTTCGAATTTGGTGTTATTCCTCATAGAATGAGGTTTACCAAATTCGAAATAAGTGCTCCACTATTTCAAATTTATTTTGAAATAGTGGTTTGGCTGTGTAGGCGCTTATTAGTTAATTCGAAATAACGGCTGTTATTTCGAATTAACTTTGTAGTGTAGACATACCCTGAGATAGCTTAAATTTTGTCTGATGTTCCCTTTCTCCTTTTGCTTTTTACTACCTCTGTGGAAGAAGACAGACAAGAGAAAGAAAACCATCTTAAATAAGAAAAAAATAAGACATTACCAAATGCCTGTGATAGCAATAATATAGGCTCCCGAGGATAAAATATATCCACGGGGGGGGGGGAAGCTAAAACACTAGGCAAACAGGCACTGTACTCTAAGATTATGTCTGCTCAACAAAGCTGTGTATGGCTAACCTTCCCAAACACACAAAATAGCAGTAAGCAGTGAAGATAACACCGTGCGTAGGCAGGACAAGTTCTTAGATCACTGGCTTGCTTTGAAGTCTGCACTGTGCTGTCTTCACCTCTAGCATTACTCACACTAGCTAGATTCAAGCTAGCCTGGGTAGGTTTGTCCATTCATAGCTTTTGCTGTGAAAACATGCCTTTGCTTGTTCCATCCCTCTTGCCCCTAAGAATTAGGTTTTGACTCTTCTCAATAAAGATAAGTCCATGAGCGGAGAAAAGGACTAGAATCAGAGAGACAAGGTAGAGACACATCTAGCAAGAGCCATTCAGTTTTATGTATCTTCCATCTCCCCACAGCAATGATTTTGCTTGGTGACCATTCTGAAGAGTTAATAATCAAGGTGAGCAGAAGCGTCAAGAGCTTTCCATTCAACCCAGAGCTGTGTGATAGAGGAGAGTTAGCATGAATACCAGAATGGGAAGCAAAAGTGCCAATTAGTCCCTCTGAAGATGATGTAACTGAAGGGCCTTGACAGGATGGCAGAAATCAAATGTAACAGTAGTAACAACAGGGTATCACTGTCATTAGCACTAGTTGTCAGGGACTAAGCTGGATGGTGGCAGCAGCAGCTGATCCTCTGATGGTTGATGACATCACACTACACCATATAATCACAGTCTGTGCCAAGTTAGGCTTCTAGGGTGTGAGATAGATCTTTGAAAATTGTCCATGAATTTTGGATGAGTGGAAACTGTAGCACTAATGTCCACTAGATGCAGTAGAACTTGGAGACAGGTATTGGTATTGTAAGCCTACATTTTCAAAGGTGTCTGTTAACTTAGGCTGAGGGCACAATTTTTGGGTGTCTAACTTGAGACAGCAGAATCAGTGAACACTTTTGAAAATATTTTTTCTACCAAAGCAGTTCATAGCTACCAAAAGAGGGCAAACTGCTGCTTCCTGAATTAAACATGAGTAGATTTACTACTAAACTCATAACGAGAAAGAAACCATTAGGTGGAAGAAAATTACACTAGTGAAAGCACAGGAAACCACAGAGCAGCTGAAAGGATGAGTTAATGTTTGGAAAAAGATCCTTGTATTCTAAAACCTGCAGAACTGTGCAAAACAACTAGCTCACAGTGTATCAGTGCTAGGTTCTGTCCTCACCTCAATCTAAGTCAGAGCATACCCACTAACACCTACCTCATCCCACTAATGTCACTGAGGGCAGAATTGTTTTTGCAAGATGACACTTTAGAAACTACCTGCCATTGTCCTAACTGTATAACGGTGGGGAAAAAAGTTGCATGGTTTGTTTTTATTTTTTTCTGCCCATGAGATTTCAGTCTGTGGTTTTTTACACTTCCCTAATGTCAAGTATACCCCAGCCACAATAATGATGATCAGGAAAGATAGGAAAGAAAAGGGAAAAGTGAGAATTAAGTACAACATCACTTTTTAATGTTGTTTCTATTTAAAAAAGTTAGAAAGGTAATAATGTCACTCTAATGCTTTAAAAATTAATAACTGCTTTTTTAAAATTCACACACAAAAATAGATTAATAAAATCCTCTTAAATGTCTGATGCTACTCAATAAAAGCCAGGAAATTAAGACTGACACTCACCCCTTTTAGACTTACTTACTAAAACTGTCATTTTAAAAATATTGAGGACCACATATAGATGTAAGATCCTTATAACCTAACAGTATACCGTTTACAAGTGCACAGTGGCTGCTGATTCTAAATTTTAAAACTGTATGGTGTTAGTTCTCCCTCTCCAGATGAACTGTCTGAATTATCAACTATTCACTTGGAATCTTTAGGCTAACTTCCTCCCATTTTACTGGTTAATTCCATTGACTGCAACTGGCTTGCACCAGTATAACTGATCTGGCTCTATCTAAGAGCCAAATAAACTGAACTCTTGATTGTCATGGATCAGGAAAGATTAGGAATGTCATTGTGGTGACACCAATATCCTCTACTGGCTGTTTAGGAAAGTGAGATTTAGCTCCACAGAGACCTTTATCCTTCCAAATGTGGAAGACAAGGATAGATTAACAATCTTTAGGATCTGAGGATAGCATTTGAACTGGTCTGATAGAAGAGTAAGACAGTGAACAAACAAGATTATATGGGCGTGGAGAGAGAGAGAGAGAAGAGGAGAAAGGGGGAACATTGATCAAGAAATATGCAATAAATGTTTTATTTATGGGAATGTAGACAGGGATGATAAAGAAAAAGAAAAAGCAAGGAGTCAGGTGAGGGAACAGATGCTCAACACAACATTTTCAATAAATCTGGTGCCCATTTAGTTTCAATACACCTGGCGGGAGATCATAATAATACAAGGGGAAAATATTTAAGGGTGGAGAGAGAAAGGAGTAAATAGGGAAAATCTGGCATTTCCTAATGTTGTAGTTGTAGGGCCATTCGTTATCTTAAATCCACAAACATGGAAATCCCATATATGATCATGGGAGATACATGCTGGAACTGAAGGCAGTGGTTAGCCCTGTGGTTACATTTGAGGGCAAATTTATACTTTTGAAATTTCTTTGATTTCAGTAGAGGTGGCTGGTTGCATTTTGGTTCTTTGTGCTGTATTCTTTGGGATGAGATTTGGCATATCTCATTTAGGTCTCATTTTTTCAATGAGCTCTGTAGGAGTAGTCCCCCTAGGCAGTATGGACCTTGTTGATTTTAAACTTATTCCACACAGGCACACGGTTCCATCCAAGTAGAGCTAGTTGCAGGTTCTCTCCATGGCAAGGATGGGGAAATCCTGCTAGCTCAGGTAGCAGAGCTGTGAAGCCATGCTAGCACAAAGAGAAGTTCTTTGTAGGAGGCACTGATATGATATAGGTGATGATTTATTTGATCTACTTTTAAGGGACCCACTACTAGGAACACACTCTTTGCTTTTGGGGAGATAGACTGATAAGTCACTGATGAGAGTCTCTGATAAATTCTTCATGGAGATACTCTCAGGGTACAGAAATTCTTCAAGGAAACTGAAAAGAGAAAAATGTTGTGAATGGAGAGTGATAAACTGCTTATACAGATAAATCCATTTGGAGAACTTCTTCCCAATAAGTGGGCCATTATCAGGGTGTACGGAATGTACAAGGATTAAATAATGGTATTTTTCACTTGTATCCAAATTCCAAGGAAGTAGCAGGATGCCAATTTCTTGGAATATTTACAATCTGGCTGGGAAAAGCAACAAAAGAGTTGCTTGAGGAATATAATCCTGCATTAGAAGGTTGGAGGCAGTTCTAAGATATTTTGGCAGGACTGGGTCCTATATGAACAGGAATGCACTACCCTGAATCAAAAAAGTTGAAATTGACATATCCATTCAGGAACTGATGGTAAAAGTATTGATGATTGCAGGAAGAATGTTAGCTACCCTACAAACAAAAGCAAGATGTGTTGCAAAAGAACATTGTTTTGCTAAAGATGTTATCTCTGCGTGTCATGTGCTGCAGTTTCTGCCCTAATAAATCACTTTGTGTAATGTATAATGGAAAGTAAGATTCCATGATGTGAAAAACTGGTTAGATCTGCCACAAAGCCACTCAAAAACTCCCAAGTGATATTTTATAACATTTTCCAGTCATGACTGCATAGAGTATGCTGTTTTTCCTGATGAATACCAGGTACTGCTTTTCCGTTGGACTGTGCTTCTCATTGGGAAAGTACAGTTTGGAATGCACAGCAGGATATAGTGTAATAGATGAATATGTTTGTGAAAACAGAGCAGGAGAGCACCTTATTTCTTCTCTCCCTTTTAAGGACTAAAATGGTGGTTTTAAACCTAAACCCATACTGAGGTTAGCTCATTCTGTGCCTTTGCCTTTCTAATCTTGCCCCTGCATTCCTGTGCTGTTTGCCTATATTCATCCTTTGTAATTTGTCCTACTTTCCATTTTTTATATGACTCCTTTTTTATTTTTAGATCATGCAAGATCTCGTGGTTAAGCCAAGGCGGTCTTTTGCCATATTTTCTATCTTTCTGACACATCGGAATAGCTTGCTTTTGGGCCCTTAACAATGTCCCTTTGAAAAACTGCCAACTATCCTCAGTTGTTTTTCCCCTCAGTCTCGATTCCCATGGGACCTTACCTATCAGCTCTCTGAGCTTACCAAAATCCGCCTTCCTGAAATCCATTGTCTCTATTTTGCTGTTCTCCCTTCTACCCTTCCTTAGAATTGAGAACTCTATGATTTCATGATCACTTTCACCCAAGCTGCCTTCCACTTTCAAATTCTCAGCCAGTTCCTCCCTATTTGTTAGGATCAAATCTAGAACAGCTTCCCCCCAGTAGCTTTTTCAACCTTCTGAAATAAAAAGTCGTCTCCAATGCAGTCCAAGAACTTATTGGATAGTCTGTGCCCTGCAGTGTTATTTTCCTAACATATATCTGGATAGTTGAAGTCCCCCATCACCACCAAATCTTGGGCTTTGGATGATTTTGTTAGTTGTTTGAAAAAGCCTCATCCACTTCTTCCACCTGGGTAGGTGGCCTGTGGTAGACTCCTAGCATGACATCACCTTTGTTTTTAATCCCTTTAGCCTAACCCAGAGACTCTCAACACTTCCGTCTCCTATGTCCATCTCCACCTCACTCCAAGTGTGTTCATTTTTAATGTATAAGGCAACACCTCCTCCCTTTTTTCCCTGTCTATCCTTCCTGAGCAAGCTGTACCCTTCCATACAAACATTCCAATCATGTGTATTATCCCACCAAGTTTCTGTGATGCCAACAATGTCATAATTGTACTTATTTATTAGCACGTCCAGTTCTTCCTGCTTATTTTCCATACTTCTTGCATTTGTATATAGGCATCTAAGATCCTGATTTGACCTTGCCTCCCAGTTTTGCCCTGACCCTCCTTTCTCTCTGCCATTGTAGCCCACGCTCTCTCCCATTTCCGACCCATCTCCCAGGTCTCCATGTTCTCCACTGATGCAAATGTACACGGCTCTTGCACAGAGATAGTTTAGCTGGGCAATGTATAGGGGAGGGGAAACATGCTGGCCTCCTCTGCCCACACTGGGGAGTTTGGAACTGTTTGGTGGTATTAGATTTTCATTCTGAGGTTAGGTAAGCACAGTAACTGTGACTGTACCCAGTCGTTGATGAGGAGTCCAGATTTTGGGAACTGCTTTCAGTCACTCTGCTGTGTGTGGAAATGTCCAGTGTATGTCATCTCACACTGTCTAAGTCGCAATTTTTCTGGATTCAGTTTATCATTATTACAGTGCTATTCAGAGGCCTCAGTCAAGGAAGATCAGGACCCCTACTGCTATGTACAAATATAATGACAGACAGACCTTGCCCCTAAAAGCTTTCCAACTAACTAGAGAAGATCGTCAGAATAAGAGGGGACGGAAAGGGTCAGTGATGTGCCTGAGGTCACAAAGTTATTGACAGAACTAAAAATAGCACCTAGCACTCCCATCTTCCAATGCACTAGACTACACTGTCTCCCAGAACCCTCTGCCCCACTTTTATATTTAGTGACAGGCTGGAAAGTTCCCTGTTTAACATTGTACTGTTTGAAATACCACACACCAAAGAGCACTAGGGAACTTTTAATGAACATCAGCAGACTCTACATGGGCTAAGTTAGTATGTACATCACTACTCCACATAGCAAAGCCTTTAATCTTCATGACAATTCAGTTCTTGGCTTCTCTAATGACATCAATATTAAAACCAAGTGGTGTCAATGACAACTAAGATTCCATTAAAAACTGGACAGACTACCACCAGCTCATTTTATAAAGGCTATAAAATAAAAACAGTTATTAGCCATCAGATGGCAATGCCCATTGGTACTATTGGACTGAACTTTACTACTAGTAGGAGTGGCTGGAGTTAGTGATGCAGAAATTCTTGTACGTGTTTCGGTTTGCAGAATGGGTAAGGCACTATACACGTCCAACTCTCATTAGTGCCATCAGCTGTTAAGGAAGACTATAAGCAAGAACTAATGTAATGAAAAATACTTAAAAATGAATCATCTGCTCCAAATGTGGGACAGAAACAGCTGATACAATACCAGATAAAAAGTAAAACTACTGTAATTGGCTGCTTCTGGAAGCAAGCCTTTTGGAAGGTTTGAAGAAAACCTTTCACACACTGCTAATTTTGGAAAGAACATTCACATGGAAAACACTTTGCTTTGTCACTGTTGTATGACTCTGGGTAAACCTCATAATGTTCAGACTCAGAAGTTGAATTTGGGGATGTATTCATGTAACTACAACTATTTTAGCCTGCAACTGATACTGACCATCTCATGAGAACAGACTCTTTTGTGAAGTTGTTAGTACATCCGGTTTTGGCCACACTGCAGTTATTAAGGAAATAATCTCTAACATGACACCACCATTTCTGGTCCTACTGAAAATAAATGCTTATAAAAGTAGTGAATACATTAGCAACTATACAAGCAAGTGCTTTTTCATATGATGGAACATGATATGATGCCTACCTGTGGCATTCACTGATACAATAGGTCAGTAAGTCAAATACTGAATTTGCATTTTTTGTATAATTTTATGGCCAATTATAATATTTGTGTTATGCAAACTGGAATTGATGCAGATTTAGCTCATTGCGGGCAGGAGTCAGGAAAGTATTATCTCTAGAGCACAGTTCCTTCTTTGTTCTGTTGACAATGCCAGTCTTTATCACCTGTTAACAAGCATTTTCACATTTTTTTCCATTATGTATGCAAAAAATTCTCCATCCAACTTTGTAAAGTCACCCTCTTTTCCTTCTCCAAATCTCTCTGTAAGGCTTACCACTATTACAATGTCTATAGAATGCTGCCATCTGATAATTGCTAAGCAATTAACTAACCCAGCTTAGTGATTATGCAAAATCCATGATTTTACCATTACCTGGCCACTATTTCCCTGTAAATTGTACCTGTCACATCACAGTCCTTGATCAGAACATCTATAATGCAGAATACAGCATGAATATTTTTAAAACTTTCTTCTTCACCTTTGCAACATGTAGTGACCATTGCCAGATGCACAATAATAGTTTTAACAGATCAATAGCCCAAACTGTCATGGCAATTCCCATATTTCAAAATTAGGAAATAGAGAAGCATGATGTGTATGGTAGGGTTTTTGTTTGTTCTGTTGCATAGCCAATTTTCCCATCCAGGTAAATTATTATACTTTCTTTGTGTAACTACAGAAGATTCATTGCCAAATAGGATTGTTCTACCTCATACTCTGGATTATTTTTTCATTTGATCCCATAATGAAGACATAATCCTTTTGTTTCTAATATTGCCTCCAGCTTTTATGAAAATGTTTGGTGTGTTACAAATTCAGCATTACAGGAATGATCGGACTGCTCAGATATACTGTCTTTCAACCCTAGTTCAACTCTAGCCAGGATCGTATAGACTAAAAGTCGTTGTTGCCTAATGGTTAATTAATGGCTTGCGTGAAATGAGGTTAGCAGTGAAATTGTTGTTTTCAGTTAAGTTCCAAGTGGAAAAGTATCCACGTTAAAAAAATCACTCTCTCACAGAGCTATTCTTATTACTGTTGTCGCTGTGCTATCATATTTTCCAAAAAATCATTCACCCCAAGGATTAAAAGAAGGTTAAAAGGTGAAAACCCTAATATTTCATCAAATATCATTGATTCTCAGCAAAATTAAAGAGAAGAACAAAATAATGTAAAAAGTGAATATTCTGAAGTATAATGTATTAGAAAGCTTTCTCAATTTGAAAGTTCCTTTAAAAGACTGAAGCGATCCCTTCAGAATACTCTATTTCAGAGTAAACTCATAACATCTATTCAGTTTTGCAGTACTGAAATATAATCATTGTAATAAGGCACAATTATGATATTACATATCTTGCAGAAAATGACATCAAGTCTAAGCCAACAATTTGCAGTTTCTATATAAAAAAATCTGGCCTCAGTTCTTGTAATAGCTTCTATATATCAACTGAGTATTTGACATAAGACTGCAGGGTGTGGAGATTTAGGAATCTCTGCAATGTATAGTAGATCTCAGACATATCCAGTATCATCAGAAAATCTGGCAGGAGAAGGTCATGCATTTGAAAGCTCATTATCATATCATATCATATCGGGATTCTGGATGTATACGTGTCCAGACAAATGTGTGCCTGAATAGTTGGACTCTTGTTGAAAATAAGGCAATTTTATATTATTTTGGCAATGTAAAAAGGCTTTAAAGCACAAATAAATTCTATTTACACGTACTATAAGGCTCATTTGCTATGATAGAGAACTACAGAGCAGCCTTAATGTAAATGAGACTCAGACCTGTATTCTTGCTAGGCAACTAGGAGAGTTGGACATGACACATGTTATTTCAAAGGCAATTGAAAGATAATGCCCCCTACATACACAGTAAGGTTTTGTATTTCACCTGTGGGCCTCAAGGTCATGGTAATTTGTCATGCTTAAAATGCCCTTTCTTCTCATGAGCATCTCCACTACTGAAGTGCATTTTTTTTCACTTTTAAGTGAAAGAACTGATCTGAATCTTTAATTTTTGCCTAAGCATTAATTAATATTTTACTTAATTGGAAATATTCTTGCATTTTGGACGCTTCTTTTTCAAATGTCAAAGCTAATGGCTTCAAATGATCCCTTCAATCATCCCCGCAGAAAGGCAGAAAATTACACACAAGGAGATTAGATGAGTTGGAGAGGGAGAAGACGTGGAATAAGAGACTGAGAATTCAGTACAAAATATTTACCACAGGCTTGGATCCTGAGGCAGTGAGGTTGATCATGGCTAGCGTGCACACCATACAGCAGGATAGCAGTTTGCAAATTTTGCTGTTTTGAAGTATTAATTTAACAGATTATACTAATAATAGTGCAGCAGAGGGGTAGGGGGAGCACTGAGCTGATGCAGAAAGAGGTTTTCTTGTCAAAAAAGAGGGCAGGAATAGAGCGCTTCTGTGGTCTGGCTATACAGGGCATCCCTGCTATAAGTCGCCCCAGTATACATCTGTTCTGCACTAAAGTCATTGATGCTTATAGGAACTGATTCCTTATACAGCCTCCTATTCCCCAGTCTTAAATCATGCAAAAAACCCAAACCAAAGCAAACCAAACCAAATCAACCGAACAAAAACAACTCGTGTAAATGGAAGTCAGCCACAGGATGGCCTGTATCTGGTTGCTAGAATCTCCTTTGGCAACATATTAACTTGTAATGAGGGCCCCCAAAAAGGAAAAGCATAAAGTTGATTAAAATCCACTTTTGCATCCCAATCCCCTTCTGTTCTTTCATCCAGCAGAGCTTGCATGGAACGTATCATCAGGTGGAAGGTTAATTGAAAGCACAGACTTGCTCCCCCCTTTTTTGTACATGGAGCACACAAATCTTAAAATTTAATGATAAAACTTTATCAGCCCCTGCTCTCTCCCTCCCCAGGCCACCAGGGAGAGGACTTTGCATGTTCCCCTGTGGGGCAGTGGAGCACCCGAGGTCTCTAGCATCTGCTTCACCCTGCCAGGGGCACACAGTGCCTAGAGGGAACTGGCAGCTGTTTTGAATTGCTGGTGGTTCCCTTTAGGGGTTATATGCCCCGGCTAGGCGGGGGCGGCGGGGTGGGAGACTTCACACGCTCTCCCACCCCCAGGCCCTGATTGGTCTGGGAGCAGAGGAGCACGCAAAGTCTCCCACCCCCACCCTGAGTGACGCCTAGAGGGAACTGCCAGCCATTTTGAACAGCTGACTGTTCCCTCTAGACCTGCAAACCCCTGGTGGGGGTAGGAGGCTTCGCAGGCTCCCAGACCCTGGGTCTCAATTGGCCTGGGAGCAGGGGCACAGCAGGGTGGGCTGTGGGCCGGATCAAATGGTATGGTGGGCCGGATCTGGCCCATGGGCCATATCTTGCCCATCCCTGCTTTAAAAGGATCCACAAGATTTCACCATTGACTTCCATGAGACTCTGCCTGTGAGTATCTTCACTCTCAGATCGGGCCGTCTGTATTTAATACAGAGAAGTAATCCACTGAGGTCAGCATTGTTTTCCAACACTCATCATCATCTCCAAACCTTTAGAAAATGATATTCACAGTTGTCATCACCTAATATTACGGAGTCTGATAGAGCATACATCTACCTTATGTCAAACGTAGAGAAGTGCAGAACAAAGAACCAGGGATAGTGGAGGGTTGTAGGTTTGGCTTTATCCAAACTCCCAGAATCTGGTATGGTTAGGACAGATAAATGCAATGTCAGAAATGAAAAAGCTTTACTCAGAACTTATCCTGTTAGCAGGGCATGTGCTAGTATCCATACTTGACCAAGAAAGATTTGAAGTTTGGAAAACATGCTTTATAAGTCTCTCCTTTATAAGTCCCTCCATGTGGCTGGAGCACAGAAAAACTATGAGGCTGAGCCCTCCTAGGCTCTGGTGTGGAGTGTCTTTCTCCTTCTCAGTTGGGAGCCATGTCAGTGAGGGTTTTTTTGGTTTTGCTTCTCACTTGTGTGCGGCCCCTGACTGATTTTTCTGTGGGTTAGCAGACCCTAACCCAAAAAAGGTCCCTCACCCCTGATCTAATGGTTGGAAAGTGTAGCAAGACAAACTCAGGTTAGAAATAAGACTCAAATTTTTAACAAAGAGGGTAATTCATACATTCATCTCACTTATGTGTGCCTTTATATCTTAGCAATGTTGTCTCCTCTCAGTCAAGTCAATGAATCCTTTCCTTCTTAGCAGAGCTCCTCAAACAGAAGAGCAATGCATTTAGACCAGGAGCTCTCATAGGACAAAAAGCTGTGCTACACTCCCTTGACATAGCAAAGCCAGCACTGGCTTAAACTGTATACAAAACCTTGATTTTACACTTTCAAGTCATTGAGCCTGGACATTACTATGACATCTTGGGGCCACTAATCCCACACAGTACTGGCCACCAAAAAGCCACCCAAACTCAATAGTCTCCAAAATGGTAAAGAACACAAAAGGACCACTTGATAAACACACAAGAAGAGAAGTGTATCAACAAATCTACTGAACATTTCCAGCAATCCCCTGAGGAGAACCTTCCACTGAGGAAGCAACAGGAGGACTTGTCACTATGGGTACCGCTACACGGCCGCTTTTTTTTGAAAAAAAGCTATGCAAAATGCACTCCGCATTTTGCATAGCTTTTTTTGATTCTTTTGTTGGAAGAGGATTTTCCGACATTTGGCCCGTCTAGACTAGGCCAAATGTCGGGAAAAAAACCCTCTTTCGGAAGCTCCCTTATTCCTCATTCTACGGGGCTGCCGAAAGAGAGCGTTTGCTCTTTCAGAAAAAAAAACGGAAGAGCAAACACATCCCTGGACATGGAAGAGTTTTTCCGGGATACCTCTGGTATCCCGGAAAAACTCTTGTAGTTTAGCCATACCCTATGAAAAAAAAAGGAAAGGCTGCAGACCCTAATGATATTCCACCAGAATTCCTCCACCATTTTTATTCCCAAAGGACTCTAATGTCTAGCAACATATTACTCTGCTACCTTAAGGACAGTACAAATCCCAGAAATATGGTGTGAGTCAATGGTAATTGCCATTCCCAAGCCTGGAAAGCCCCCTGATGAAGTGGGACGCTATAGGCCAATCTCTCTACTGTAAACAACCTATAAATTTCTTGAAAGTATCATCCTCAAAGAATATACCAATTGTTTTACTGAGCCAATTATCCCTGCCAAACAGGCAAGCTCTCGACCAAAATGCAGTAGTTGGCACTCACAATTCACACTGAGGCTGGTTATCAAAAAACCTAAAGACTGACACAGTATTTGTTGATCTGTCATATGTGTATGATACTGTTTGGATTAAGGTCCCGATGCAGAAAATGATACCTTGCTACCAAATTTAGCTACAACTACTCAAGAGAAAGATCTTGGAGTCATTGTGGATAGTTCTCTGAAAACATCCACTCAGCGGCAGTCAAAAAGGAAAATAGAATGTTAGGAGTCATTAAAAAAGGGATAGAGAATAAGACAGAAAATATCTTATTGCCTCTATATAAAACCATGGTACGCCCACATCTTGAATACTGCATACAGATCTGGTCGCTTCATCTAAAAAAAGATTGGCATTGGAAAAGGTTCAGAAAAGGGCAACAATAATTATTAGGGGTTTGGATCGGGTCCCATATGAAGAGAGATTAAAAAGACAGACTTTTCAGCTTAGAAAAGAGGAGACTGAGGGGAGATACGATAGAGGTCTATAAAATCATGACTGGTACGGAAAAAATTAATAAGGAAAAGTCATTTACTTATTCCCACAATAAAAGAACTAGGGGTCACCAAATGAAATTAATAGGCAGCAGGTTTAAAATGAACAAAAGGAAGTTTTTCTTCACTCAGCATACCACTTATGGAACTCCTTGCCAGAGGATGTGGTGAAGGCTAGAACTTTAACTGGGTTCAAAAAAAAGTGAGACAGATTCATGGAGGTTATGTCCATCAATGGCTATTAGCCAGGATGGGTAGGAAGAGTATCCCTCGCCTCTGTTTCTCTGGAGGTGGGTGACAGGGGAGGGATCATGTGAGGATTACCTGTTGTGATCCCTCCCTCTGGGGCATCTGGTATTGGCCACTGTCGGCAGACAGGATACTGGGTTAGATGGACCTTTGGTCTGACCCAGTATGGCCATTCTTATGTTCAAACACTTTACTTGCAGTGGACCACACAAAGTAACAGATGCCTGCGGGTGTACCTGGATAAAAAAACCAGCACACCCCATATGCAGGTGATCTGGCCATGATGGTCCAAGCACCAAAGCCCCCTGACATTGAGAAAGAATTAATTGAGGACCTCCAAAATATGGAACAACATAAAACAAATACAAGTGCATTTCTTCTTGATAATAAGAGTGCCAAAACCACACTGAAAATAACTTTGTGGTAAAAATGTGCAACATGATAATACTCCAACATATCTCAGAGTGAAACTTGACTGCACCATCTCCTTTCATGATCATCTTGAGAAGGTAGCTGCAAAGATAAAAACGAGAGCCAACAGAAACCTGGAACTAACAAGGTACAACCTGGAGTGCATCAGCATCAGTGTTGGGAACATCTGAGATTGCATTAGTATATTCAGTAGCTGAATGTTGTACACTGGAATGGAGCAGATGCAGCCATACATGACTTGTGGATATCCAGCTGAATACAGTGATTGGCTGTATTATGGGAGCCCTTAAGTTGACTCAAAAAAACATGGCTACCTGTCCTGTCTAACATCGCTCTCCCTCCGATATGCCAATCTGCTGCAACATTCCACTAATCTCAGTGAATCCAGGAAAACATGAGTCTTTCTAGTCACCAAGACCTTGACAATTCCCCCTGGCAATATCCTAAGTCCTGCAAGCCTTTCTAGGAACAGTTGTTGGTCTCATGTGATCAGGCTATGATCAGAAGGAGGCGTGGAAAGCAGACTAGTCTAAAAATGACTTAAAAAATAAGCTCCTTGTGCCAGATCCCATGCAGAAGGCTCCTGGGTTTGACCTTGCATGGGCATCTTGGTGAACACTGAATCAAATTTGAATCACCCATGGTAGATGCAGATATCTAATACACACATGGAAAAATCAACGACTCCCCAGTATGCAAGTGTGATTCCCCATTACAGACTATATCACTACCTACTGCCCAATTTATAAATATGAAGGAGGCATTACTGCAATAAATTCTGCTAGTCCTGATATCCATTTGGCTTGATAAACTTCAGGTGAAATTGTAGTTGCTGTTCTACACTAGCCATAAGGAAGAAGAGGTGGTCTCCCTAACTTCTGAATCCATGGCTGCTTCCTAGTGGTGCAGGAGGCCTTTGTCTTCCCACCTTCCTGTTTATGATTGGTCCCTTAATGGTAGCAGTGGCTGGGCAGCTATTTTTGTTTACTCTCTCTGTCATGTTAAGAGACCAGCCGCAATGGGACTCTGTGCTCCTTTTCTTCTATGGCCTGGTGATGGGTGTTGTTGCTGAGTATCTCCAACTACTCCTGACCCTCCCCTGAGCTAACTGGAGGTAGGGGATTATTGAGCATTTCCCCCATCTCTACACCATTTCTGATTTATTGAGATCAGGAGAATTTCTTCAGTAGAGCCCCCATTCCTGATGCCTATATCTCCATTACTTCAGGACTCTCTTTACCTGAGTGACTTCTCCATTAGTGGAGTGCCTTTTCCTACTCCTTTGAACATCAGAGCAACCAAAGAGAGAGGTTTACGGAGATGTGAAGCAGACATGGGAAAGGAGGTACCTCATGTTACCTACCATTTTGAAAGGGTAGAGTAATAGATTCCAAGCCCAGAAAGGACTACTGTGATCATCTAGTTTGATCTCTTGTCTAACACAGTCCAGAGATGCAGGAGGGAGAAAAGGACAGAGGCTGCAACCAAAAATGGGCCAACATTGTTTAGAATAAGAGATGTGGGGTAGGCTCCACGTCAGCACAACCCATTTGTGTTCAGGTCTCTGAGTTACATTCCGGTGAGTTCTATTACAGTTTCAGAGGTGGGTAAACAAGTTCTTCGTTAGGCCTATTGCTAACTGAATGCTCATCAGCAACTTCCTTCTGTGTATATGAATGTACAGACATTGCCAGAAGACATTCTCTGCCATACTTTATGCATTTTATAAAATTAACAAAGAAAGGCCCATAATACTCTTGCCATGAAGGGATGCTAAACTTGGGAAACTCAGTCCAAAATGCTATTGAACTGAGACCAAGGAAAACAGCATGATTGCTCAATCTTTGTTTGTATCTAGAATTCAAAAGAAAACTAAACATAATAAATGTAACTATGGGTTTCCATTTTGTTGCTCATCATTCAGACTTGGGCTGAATACTGGGTTTATAAGCATGTTGGAATTGTGCTTGCTTTCACTTGCCTAGGTTCTATCTCATCTGAAATGCTTTCAAGTGACACTTGCACATTTTCCCCAGAGTTGAACCAAAAGGGATGCTGCAGACAAGTTTGCTTTGCACTAGACTATTCAGGCAAAGCAGTTAGATTTAATTAAGCTAAAAGCAGAAGAAAGCTCCCTCACCCCCAACTAGAACAAAGAAAACATGGAAACCATATCAGAATAATTAGGGGAAGGAAATTCAATAGCTTTAGAACACCTTTATTAATGGGACAGTACAGTAAAGAGATAGCTCAGTCAGAGATATTCTTAGGATGAATTAAGACTGGATATGACCCAGCAGCCACATCTTTAGCTGTTCTATAAATTTTAAACAGAGATTGAAGACAGACTCCTGGCTGGGATTCATTCTGCATATCTAATTTCTAAATCTTTTCCACTTGGCTTGCAAGTATTGCATTGAATGTACAAGAATAGTTCTGCCAGATTTCATTTGATTTCCTTGCTTTGTCCAGGCTGTGCCTCTCAGAGGCCTGCAAAAGTGATCAAGATGAAGTTTGGTATCTTAGTAGTAGTAGAGGAGTAAATACTCCAAGCCTTTTTGATTTGTCCCAATGGCTGCAAGACTTGGAATGCCACACTTCTTTGGCTGTGTGTGTCTTGAAACTAGCTACAACATGAAAGGAAATTCTACTTTGTACAGATGAATGCATCATTAGTTGCTCTATAGTTCCTTGTCTCCATTCTTTAAAGAAATAAATGCAAATAATCAATGAGGCAATAGAAATCATAAATCATTTTCTGAAAACAATTCTTCACAATTGAAAGCACAAATGAACAAGAAAAGACTTGAAAAGAATGTATTTCTTCTTGAGAAAATACACTGTTCACCGAAGGAGAACTTTTTAATGTCGAATTTTTTCACTAAACTCATATGTATGTTCAACCAGTCCATGGAAATGGTCTTTTTCTTTCCAATTCTTTTCTTCCACTATTCTCTCCCTCTTCCTATGTATCAAATTATTGTCACACCTTCACACAAATATCTCCTTAAAACACACTTCTCCCCAAAATATTTCAATACTAATCCATTAATATGTATTAGGGTATCTGTGTCACTTTAAGTTCAGCCCTTCCACACATCTGTCATTCAGTGCATTATCTGTCTGAACTACATGTCCCTAAAGCTAGCATTCATATCTTCTCAGCATTCACACACATGTAAGAAACATTCTGTGATTAATACCAAGCAAAAGAGATAGAATCATAGAATACTAGGACTGGAAGGGACCTCGACAGGTCATCGAGTCCAGTCCCCTGCCCTCATGGCAGGACCAAATACTGTCTAGACCATCCCTGATAGACATTTATCTAACCTACTCTTAAATATCTCCAGAGATGGAGATTCCACAACCTCCCTGGGCAATTTATTCCAGTGTTTGACTACCTTGACAGTTAGGAACTTTTTCCTAATGTCCAACCTGAACCTCCCTTGCTGCAGTTTAAGCCCATTGCTTCTTGTTCTATCCTCAGAGGCCAAGATGAACAAGTTTTCTCCCTCCTCCTTATGACATCCTTTTAGATACCTGAAAACTGCTATCATGTCCCCCCTCAGTCTTCTCTTTTCTAAACTAAACAAACCCAATTCTTTCAGCCTTCCTTCATAGGTCATGTTCTCTAGACCTTTAATCATTCTTGTTGCTCTTCTCTGGACCCTCTCCAATTTCTCCACATCTTTCTTGAAAGGCGGTGCCCAGAACTGGACACAATACTCCAACTGAGGCCTAACCAGCGCAGAGTAGAGTGGAAGAATGACTTCTCGTGTCTTGCTCACAACACACCTGTTAATGCATCCCAGAATCATGTTTGCTTTCTTTGCAACAGCATCACACTTGTGGTCCACTATAACCCCTAGATGCCTTTCTGCCGTACTCCTTGCTAGGCAGTCGCTTCCCATTCTGTATGTGTGAAACTGAGTGTTCCTTCCTAAGTGGAGCACTTTGTATTTGTCTTTATTAAACTTCATCCTGTTTACCTCAGACCATTTCTCCAATTTGTCCAGATCATTTTGAATTATGACCCTATCCTCCAGATTAGTCGCAACCCCTCCCAGCTTGGTATCATCTGCAAACTTAATAAGCGTACTTTCTATGCCAATATCTAAATCGTTGATGAAGATATTGAACAGAGCTGGTCCCAAAACAGACCCCTGAGGAACCCCACTTGTTATACCTTTCCAGCAGGATTGTGAACCATTAATAACTACTCTCTGAGTATGGTTATCTTATCTTAGATCTTTGCTAAGTTGATCAGGAAGCAAGGATTCTTGAACATCCAAAACGAAAGGGATCAGATAGCAAAGAAAGGTTGTCTGTCCTCCAAAGCATGTGAGCTTAGTGCATAACTAAGTCAGGGTTTGGAGCCATCAGAGCAATTCCACTCTAGGACCCAATGCTAGAATGTAGCAGGTGTTCTGTATCAGTGGCTCTTGCACCTATGTGAAATTCCACTGGAGTCAATGAGGTTCTGCCCATGAGAAACTGCTTGCAGAATTAGAGCCCTTAGGCCTTGTCCACACAGAGAACTTACTGATACATGCTAAACTGATATCACACAAAAATAACACCCCCAATCCAACCCTCCTACCACTCTTATTTTGGCATTAATACTTTTTTTTTTTAATTTGCTTTATATCACTTGGGCAGGGGTTTTAGAGAACCCACAAAAGAGCCACTCGTTAGCCTGGTGTACACTATAAAATGTCAGCTAGGAGTGCGGAAAAAATTAAAGCGCCTAGCTGACAATGCAATGCTGCCAGATTTCCAGTGGAGATGTATCTATGTTGACAGAAGAATGATTCTGTCAGTTTAGCTAACATTATTCAAGTGGTAGTCTAGCTAAGTGAACAGAACACTACTTTTCAAGAACAACAGCTGATGTTGTAGCTCTACTATTCTGGCTAAGGCTCTATAGAGTAGACATGGCCTTATAATAGAACAACAGTGTCCACACAAGGAATTATATCAGTATAACTCTGTTTGACTAGATTAGTCAAATTGGTTAAAAACTTTCCCACGTAGAGTACCTTTTGGTCTTTCTCATAAACTAAGATGTCTTTACACCATGATGGTAGTGGAAAGGGGCCTTTAAGAGGGTATAAATTACATTTACATCCACTTTGAGGCCCCTTTACACCACCAAAACAATGTAAAATGGACCTAGTGTAAATGAGAACTAGGCCCTAGGGTGTGTTTCTATGACAAGAAGCTGCACAAATGAACACAGACAGTAATTTTATCTCAATGATTTTCCACGGCTTCTGAACAGAAGGGGACTGGATGAAAATTTTAGTGATGTGAACTGAGAGCAAAGGCCTTTATATCTTATAGATGAAGGATGACAAGATTTAGACGCTGCTATAATGTGCATGGTTAAAGAGAAGTAGAGTCAAATATGATATCTAAATTATGAACATGAGTGAGGGGTTGGATCACGATGTTAGTAGTAACAAAAAGTGAGTAGTGGGAGAGTTTGGGAAGGAAGAAAGATGAGGAGTTGAATTTTGGCCATGTTAAGTTTATGCTGGCAGACATCCATGAGAAATGGTCAGACACCTGATCCATTCTGATCCCACATTTGTATTTCCCTATGGTAGCACAGTGCAGTGTCATTATAGTACTGTATTAAGTGTAGTTGTCTGTGCGTGTACCTTATTGTTTTCTTGGTGTATTTTTAGCCTCTTCCCTCCCCAATAATAAAAAACCTCCCCCAATAATAAAAAACCTCCCATTTCAGAGTGGACTGTTCTATTTTACTGAGGATACCTCTGACTGTTGTCATTTCCTTCCAAAATGCATCGAGCCTAGAACAAACATTTACTAAATGTCAAATTTGATGCGTGTCATCATTAAAACAGTGCGGGGTGGTTGTTTAACTGCTTGTCATGTATTTTGTATATACTTTCCCTGGATGTCTTGGCTGACCTTTACCAGATACACAATCTTGCGGCTTACAAAAACACAGTGATTTACTTCATCCTTCAGAACACAAACAGTTATTTGGAATGTCAAAATAAAAGGCAATGGTTGGAGAAAGCATCCACATTTGTAAGGCAACATCATTAGTAATAATAATGCTTGCAGTGACAGAACATATGGAGATAAATATATTTGCACTGTATTACCATTAATAACAATTTTAGTACCCCATAATTACTGTGAAATATTTAATCAGAATGAGTGCTTGAGAATCATGCCAATTAGAGTTAGACAGCGATGAACGGCAGTGAACTGTCTGTAGCACCTTCATGCCTGGGGGAGGGAAGCTGTATCAAGCCATAGCTGTGAAAACATCCTGACAAATGCATGAATCAGCAGTTTCATATTTTTCACTTTAATGATTTCACATGAAACATGCCAGCAAACAACAAAACAAGCCCACTGAAGTCTCAATTGACTCAGAGTTAGCTTTCATTGAACCATAGCACACTGTGTGCGATAAAAGGACTGGCTTCAGCAGGAAGTTTAATGTTGTCGCATGTCGTATAGGACACTGCAGTGCCACATTTCATGCTGACACTCCAATGCATATTCTGACAGACTGGAGCCAGTTGCAAACATGGAAAATGCACCCAGGCTTGAAGATAGCATCATCTGTACCAAGTTTTCATTATAAATGATTTATTCTGGTTAGTGAAGGGGAAGGCTTTTAAAAACATATATGGGAATCAGGCACCCAAATGTCATTGAAGAGCAATGAGAGTTGGGACCTAACTGTCGTTAGTGCCTTTGAAAATTCCCCAGACAAACAAGCGATTCTAAAACCTCCCTCAGCCATCATTGAAACACTTCCCCAGGGGAAAGGACATAATCTCTCCATACATAAACAGTGTATATAAGGTTTGTATTTAACATTCTGTTCATAAAGTTGTGGAAGCTCTCAAGTTTTAGCAGTATGTTGAAGTAGTGACTACTACAGAAAAAAACAGCTATTACCATTACCTATCATATGTTACAAAGTAGCTAGCATCTTCCTCTGAATTGTCGACTATTGGCCACAGAAGAGTTATAACATCATGTGGACCAGTATGGTCTGGCATAGCATGGCAATTCTTATAGCCCTGTAATCCATCCTTATGTCACACCACCTAGTCCAATGCTTCTCCTTTCAGGGCAGATTATGAGCCCCTTATGGCACTGGATTAGTATTTTTTTTCAGAAATAATAAAATAATTGCTGTTACTGCTAGATCAAAGTTATTTTTCTTCCTTAGATCTCAGGGCCCTTTATAAATGAGGTCAGTATTATTAACCTCATTTAACAGATGGAAAAACAAAGGCACCGAGCCTCACTCATTTCACTAGGGCTTCTCATAGGGCAATAAGTTCAATAATCTGACTCTTAAATGAGAGCATTGTGAATTTCCCTCTATAACCTTCTGCTAGTATGTCAGCACAGGTAACAGCATGGGAAAGAAAGAAGGCTCTGCACAGCTGCTATGTCCCACTTCTGAGCAGTTGGGTCAGAAAGGACGGAGAGTGGGCAGAGCCAAGGCAGCCATGTGCTGGTGTATTGGGAGGTATACACAGCTCCAGATGTAGACCTGGCACACTTTACTTCCTCCCAGAGCTTGTTCCTGCCTTCCCTGGGGCAGTCCAACAATGTGCTATCCTTTACTCCAGCTGGGTCACAAAATCATTATCTGGTTCAGAGCCAGCAGAGGAGATAAAGGGGCTTAACCATGCTCCCACAGGGCTGTGATTCATCAGCAGGCTCTTTATCAGAAAGTGCACTAGTTACTTCCTACCCCCCAGCATTCATCAGAGGACTATCCTGGAATCCTGCATATCTGCTGTAGGGACATGAGACAGAATGGACTCCTTCTATCCATTTGCCTGCCCAAGACAATGCATGATTATGTCCTTAAGTTGGAAGCTTGTGGCGTTCTAGATCGGTGGTCACCAACCAGTAGATCGGGATCTACTGGTAGATCTTGGAGCCTTTGACAGGTGATCCTGACAGGTTTGGTCAGGAGGCTGTCAAGTGCTGGCACTTCATCTGCTCCACTCAGCACTGCTGTGCTGCTCCTGCCCTCTGCCTTGGAGCTGCCCCCTATGCCCAGGAACCTCTTGCTTGCTGAGCAGGGTGCAGTAAGAAGAGGAGGATGTGCTGATGTCAGTGTGCCCCTTCCCCCACCCTGTTCCCATTCTCCATAGAGGGGGGCAGGGATGGAGAGAGTTTGCTGGCTGCTTTTGGAAGTAGGGGTAAGCCTGTCTTAGTCCCCTGCACCACCACCCAGAAGCTACTTGTGGTAAGCAGTGCCCAGCTGGAGCCTGCATTCCAAAGCCTGGCCCCAGTCCTTGAACCTCTCATGCACCCCAAACCCCTGCTCTAGCTCTGAGTCCCCCTGCACCCAAACTCCCTCTGAGAACCTGCACCCTGAACCCCCTGCTGTTCAACTAACTCAGCTCAGAACCCCTCCCACACTCCAGATCCTGTAGCCCAAAATCAGAGTCCGCATCCCTCTCCCCTACACCTCAGCCCTCTGCCCCCAGCCTGATGAAAGTGAGTGAGGATGAGGGAGGGAGGGAAGATGGAGTGAGCAGGGCCGGGGCTTCAGAGAAGAGGTGGGAAGGAGGTGGGGCAAGAGTGCTTGGGTTTGAGGTAGATCCTGGATTGCACTTAAATTCAAAACGTGATCTCATGTTTAAAAAAATTGGAGACCACTGTTCTAGATTAATTTAACTCAATGTATTCACTACAGCTGGTGAAAACTATTGGAATGAAAATAATAGAAAAGAATGGCCTTTTTAAACAGCAGACTTTTGCCAAAAGTTTTCTTTCCACCTTTAATTTGTTCAGTGAAATTAGAATATGAAAAATGTAACTTTTGTGTTTAAAAAAAATGTTTTCAGTTTCACTTTTTATTCTCCCTGTCTTCATGTTTTTCCTTTCTCTTCCAGCCCCCTCCATTAGATGCAAAATTAAGAAAAGTGAAAAAGGAAGGGAGAAAAGGGGAAAGAAAGAAACCCAGAAACTAGAAATGGAAGGAAAAGTCAAAGCCATTTTTTCTTAATACAAGTTTTGAAAGGAATATCAAATACATGAGAAACTTTCATTTTCAAAACCTGTGGAATGACAAAGTTTTCTCCATTTCCCTTTAGCTCTAGTACAGATATTTCCTGTGAGATATTATGTATATAATATGATTGCAGGATTGGTACTTTGAAGGCCATGAGGTCTGTGGAATCAATGTGAAGTGACAGAAGCAGCTACAAGTACAAGAGAGAGCTTTTTTGTCAAGAATATCACCAGGTGCAATCATCAGTGGACTTCGCTGTTCCTATCCAACTGTTAAGTTTTCAGCCATTTTGAGGTTATGAATTATACCAGTGCTGTGTAGGGTATGCATCTGTGTCATACCAAGGGTCTTAGACTATTGAGATATCAGAAGTAGCTCAGACAATCACCAGACTTGCTTTACAGCTAATTTGCATGCTATGATTTCATTGGTTTTATGAGAGAAATTACACAGATGATGGATTACTTGCCCTAACTGCCACTGGCACAAATATCATAAAAGATCCTGCTGCAAGCCCCCTAGCCACAAATCAACACAACAACCCAACCATTGCTCAGGCCTATACCGTCTGTTGAGTCAGTGAAGCAATGGAAACTGCTATAAGCATGATTGAGATTTTTTTAAAAAATAATATCACCAGTTTCAATCACCATTGGGCCGGATGGAATGTTAGAGCTCAAAGATTCTGTGGCAGTTGGAATGTGACAGTTGATTAGAGGAGGACAAATGTCATTAAACAGGCAGTTTCATGCAAGCAAGCAACAGGCTGAACGGCTGTAGATAACATCTTAATTACACTCAGCCTTTAAAACCCAGCAGTCACATCTAATAAACATGTTTCAGATCAGCTATTACAATGTGATATACAGTAATGATAAAAGGGGAATGTCATGGGGCACTCTGTGTTTCCCATTGGCGTTCCTCCTTCTGGCTGTATCTGGGGATTAGCTCTGAATGGCTGATGCCCCTTGCTGCTGTTGCACTCTATCACACACTTTTGACTCTACTGCTCCTGCTTCATGGCTTGGCCCTCTGGCCAGGTCACTGTACTTTCCCCTTCTCAGGGGGTAAGGGCAGGTGCCTTATCAAAGTCTCTCAGATCCCACTGTCCCAGGCAACCTTCTTTTTCACTGCCCCCATAATAGTACTAGCTCTCCAGTGGGAAGGGGAACCGAGGTCCCCTATGCTGAGTTCCAGCCCTGGGACCCTACGAGAATCAGTCAAAGTCTGCACAGTCCTAAACCCAACTGCTATAGCCCTGAGCTACTTCCTACCTTGCCTTCCCTCATCCTGAGAGTGACTGTTGTCCCCTTTACCTCTCAGCTACTGGGCTTTATACAGATCCCTCCTGTTCTATCTAGCTGAGTTTTCTCTTTAATTAAACACTCATTACGCCCTGGCTCCTCCTCCAGGCAATGGCACTGGAATCAGGGAGTCAGTGGGAAGATCATGCCCCCCATTTCATGGGCATAGTTGAGTGTTGCCCGCCCAAACTGCAATCCTTGGGCTGACACAGAGTGGCACCGGTAAGGGGCTGTGCTTTGTTCTAGGAGAGCCAGTGGCTTGTAGTTTTTTTTTTTTTGGGGGCAACACCACCCCCTGTCCCCAAAATACTCCATGTTAAAAAGTGGGGGCATAGTCCCCCTTTCCCCACAATTCCGGCACCAGTGCTCCCCCAATGTTCCCTCTAATCTTTTCTGTCCATGTGCAGATTTTTTCCATCCATGTGTAGAATAAAGTTTTTATGTGCACCAAGGTATGTGTGAATGTGTACCACCAGTAGAAACAAAAAATGTAGCAGTGGGCACTCTGCTAATCAGCTAGATGGCATTTGAATCTCTCCTGAGTGAGTGTGCAAGTGCACAGCTTACAGGGAACACTGGTCTCCCCACTTCTACAAAGGTTCCAGTGCCTTTACCTCCAGAATAGTAATAGAGATGTAGCCATGTTAGTCTGGTCTTGCTGAAACAAAAGACAGGACTATGCAGCACTTTAAAGACTAACAAGATGGTTTATTAGGTGATGAGCTTTCGTGGGCCAGACCCGCTTCCGCAGATCAAATTGTGGAAGAAAATTGGCATGACCATATATACCAAAGGGATACACTTTCAGGCCTCCTGGGGGGCTGGACACCCCATTACAGGGAGAAAACTGTAATTTTGTGCATTTTAAAATATAATAAGTAAACATAAAATATTTTCACATGAGAAGCAGAGATGTGATGAAGTACAGCAAGCTAAAATAATTTGTGAAATAACACCAGGACAGCTTAAAGAATATACATATAGTATTATAAGCAGGGCTCGACAAAATTAGACAATCTACTCGCCCGTGGTGAGTAGATTGTAACCCAGAAGAGCCGGGTTCGGGCGATCTGCGCATGTGCAGAACGATCTGCGAATGCGCAGATCGCCAGACAGCGCGGCTGGCGAGCGGGGCTCGCCGCGGTTCGGCGAGCCCTGATTATAAGTATAGATGAAACAAATCCTAAATGTATATTTCTTCCTGTATATAATTACTAGAAGATTTGCCCAGCATTGCTTGGGTCCTTAATTCTATTATTTATTTTTGTTTTTCCAAAAATAAAATGAAAATGTACATGCACCATTTGAATCATTGCTCTGGGATAGGGCTGGAGATGAGGGGTTCAGAATGCAGGCTACCTGGGGGAGAGAGGACAAACCTAGCCCTCTTTCACTGCAGTAGCTTTGGGCTAGGTGAAAAGCAGCTCTTCATGGCCAATGCAGCTCCAGTGGGCACAGCTGAGAGAGGGGTGCATGTCCTACAGCTGATGCAGGTCCAGCTTCATTTGCTCCCTGCATTCCCCAACCAGAGTGAGGAATGCAGCAAACTGTGCACTGTCCCTCAGCTTCCTGACAAAGGGGAACAGCCCACAATGTTCCTGTATGAATCAGTGGGGGGGAAAGGGGGAGAGGGGAAGGTACCCTTAAAAGGTGCTGGGAGGCTTGGGGCTGGGCCAGTCCTGGACAGTGGGGGTGTGCCAACAACCAGCTCCTTTCACTTGCCTGGTGATTCTGTCTCTTTTCTGTATAGTTTTCTGAGAAGCAATCCCATTCCATGCACATCCCATTTTCCTGGTACAACCAACCCCTTACCTTGCTTTAAGTTATGATAACAGGAAGCTGCATGCTGAATTTGGTGGTCCTCGCTCTTACCATTTAGGAGGAGTTCTTGAACAAATGGACAGACAGAATTACCTGTGATTTCTTAAACTTGATTTAAAGGGCTACATCCTCAGCTGGTGTACATCAGCATAGCTCCACTAAAGTCAATGGAGATATGTTAGCTTTCACCAGCTGAGGGTCTGGCCTGGCCTGGATTCTTTATCAGCTAATGAAATGTGACATTACATTTTAAAAGTGAAAAAACTGAAAAACAAACTAACATTTTTGCCCTTTATTGCTCCTTTGTGATGTACTGAGATGGCCTCATAAAGTAAGTTTGATTTTGAAAAACAATTATGAGGGTTTTTCTCTGGTTCTTACACTGGAAATGTCAGGATTTTAAGGCCTGAATCTACTATCTGTCTGGAGTATTTTGGCAATGTTTGGGGAAGGGGGTCTGGAATGTGACATAACAGGAAACGAAGCCTGAGCTACAGTTTTTCCAACCACCTACACAGAGAGTCAGGGATATGGAGTTTTAGGAATCCTGTGACTCAGTATCTCTCCTCCCCGCCCCCATGCTATTGGGAGTGGTAGTTTGCTGTTTATGTTTCAGTTTCAACTAGAAAATATATGTTTCTTCACTCTCTAAACTTTTAGAGTGCTGCTAAGCATCTGCCATATTCCTCTTAAAAAGTGACTGTTTTTCAGTGGTGAGCAAAATGATTTCAGTATTTAGGTCATAGTCTTGCAATTGACTGTACACATCTACATGGAGCCCAACTGATTTTAGCAGGTTCCCGGTATATGCAGGAATGCATCTGCAGGCAAGGAATTGTAGGTTTAGGGCCATAGCTTTTCACATACTTCAGGATCCTTTAGAAGGAAAGACAAAGATAGGCTATATCATTAATGTTATACCCAAGAATAACAGAGTTACTAAATAAATCATGTTCCAATAATTGCCTGTTCACCCCTAGTTTCCCACAGCTGTGACCATTTAAATAGATAAAAATAGAAAAATGCTTAAAAATAAACCAGCATCGATATTAGCGGATGGTACCGATCTGAACGGAAGAGAAGTGGAATATGGAAAATTGGGAACGATTTTGTTCCTACCATGACACTTTCCCATTTTGTATGACAAGTTGGGGGCCCTAGGAATAATTAAGGGTGGACTGGCATTGGACGGGGAGCCAAGAGACTAAGGGCACATATACACTGGGGAAAAAAAGCCATAGGAGTGAGTCTCAGAGCCTGTTCACACTAGAGTACTAAAAACAGCAGTGGAGATGTCCCTGATCAGGCTGTACTGAAAACCAGATAGAAAGGTGGGTCTCATAGCCTAAGCAGGAACTCCTATTCTGCTATTTTTAAATGCCTGTGCTGATAGCACAAGCATGAGTCAGTTGACACATTGTCTGAGACTTGCTTATGTGATGTGTGGGTTTTTTAAATGTAGATGTATCCTAAGGTTCATTTCCGGCTCAGCTAAGGACCTGCTGTGTGAACTTGGGCAAGTCACTACACTTCTCTGTGACACTGTTTTCCCTCCACTTTTGTCTATACTTTTTGATTTAGAGGTCCCTCACTGTGTTTGTTCAGTTCACAGAGCAATAAGGATCTTATTTCTGTTAGACCCAGTAGATGCTACTGTAATACAAATTAAGATTATCAGTCACTTACACCAATCTGACACTAATGAAATGATTGATTTCTGTGGGATTTCTCCTTTTTTACACTATTGTGAAAAGAGACTCCAGACTTGCCTTACTAGACTGCCCAGCAGAAGTTGGTTCCTGAAATCAAAAGAATAATAGAAAGGAATACCTGCGGTATATATTATTATAATTTAAAATATTTGGTAACAAGTACTCTTATTATGACGTACAGGTTGTTAGAGAGCTGCTTGAAGTCCAGACCTCTCATGACACCCTCCTCCCAGTATTCCCTCTAATCTTTTCCATTTCTGGGCAGATTTTTTCCATCCATGTTTGGAATAAATTTTTTTGTGCACCAAGGCACGTGTGAATCTGCATCACCAGTAGAAACAAAAAACCTAGCTGTGGGTGCTCCGCTAATCAGCTGGGTGGCATTTAAATCTCTCCTGAGCAGCTGCACAAGCATACAGCTTAGAGGGAACACTGCATGCAGGCCTGTGACGGCGTGTACCAACCCCGCACTGGCCGTGGAGGGATTAACCAGGCTTGCTGGGCTGAGAAGGCCCCTCCTCTGCAGTACTGCTGAGCATGCTCCAACTGCAGAGGCAGTATGAAGGCCACAAGAGCAGCTCAATGGGGGCTGACCACTGGAGCGGAAGGAGTGCCTGCTGAAGCATAGGAGTAATTGGCCTTGCTGGACTAGCTGCAGCTAATGTGCCAGCTGCTGCCACCAGCAGAGGTGGGGACTATGCTGGCCAGGGGATTGGGGTAGGAAGCAGCCCAGGGTGGGAAGCAGGAGGCATTTTGGTAGAATTGGTGTGTTTTGGGGGGAACTCCCCACTGAGGCAGTGGTTGGAATCACCTACCACTGATAGGGCCCTGGTGGAGAGGAAGGGCCTGGCCCCTTCCCCGCCTCCCACTCCCCCACCTCCCCGAGAGCCTTTATAGTGAACTATAGACTCAGCTGCTGGGCCATATTTACCCCAAACAGGGGGTGCAATAGACTTGGCCACTGGGCTACACTACTCTGCCAACTGGGGTGTAGTGAACTGGGCCCGAACACCCGGACTAGAAGAACTTTAGCCTAGGATAACTCACAGGGGCAAAGCTGATCTGCCTGGCCCTATAGGGGGTTTGGGTAGCGTACCCCATGACACGGCCTCATCAGAGACAGTGAAGAGCAGTGGATCCATAATAAATTCACAAGGGACTGTACCTTTTTTCCCAAAAGGAAACTAAAGGCAGCACAAGTATGTAATGTTATCTAAGATGAGGGCAATTGAAAAAAGTGAGAACAGATGCTAAATCATTGTAATCTTGTGTTTAGTATTGTGTCCTTGTCTCTGTCATACCAAATATCACACAATAATGCTGCTTCTAGTTAGGAGCACGGGGGTTGGGAAGTGAATATTAAATCCATTGTAACACTGTGGCTTTCACATGATGAATTAGTCACTTAACCCTCTCTGTTCCAGTGTATCCCTCTGTAAAATAATTATATTTCACACTTAGACAGTTCAGAGTCTTTTGAAAAGTTCATAGTTATCGAAGCACTTTTAAATATTTGGCATTCCAGCAAATAAAGCCACTGAGTGTAGCGTGTATCAGAGGTCAGTGGATGATGTAGTGTGGATCCTTGAATCCATATTGGTGCATAGCCCAGCATGTGGCACTGCCATCACCCTACAAGAGAAGCCGATAATCTGTCATGGGGCAGGTAGAAGAGGAGAAAGAAAGAATAGCTTAGAAAGTGATGTGGCACTGTGTAAGTGATAAAAGAGAATCATTTCCCCTACAGCATCTCTTCAGAAGCAGAAAGGGAGAGGGAGGATGTTTGACATTTATCTTGAAAGGGAACTGCTAAAAATGAACATTGGGCCAAACCTAGCTAGCTTACTGCAGCAGGGGAGAAGTATTTGATATATCTTTCAGAGCTAATGTGTCTCCAATGAGGACAGGCCATGCTACCAAAACCATGTCATATTTCTGTATAATCATTCCTAGTTCTGAATAATTTTGAATTAAACAAGTAAAGTTTGAGGCTGTAAAAAACCGAGAACCAAACTGAAACAAAACTATCAACCTCCCCACCCCAAACATTAGTTCTTTGTATGACTTTTTTCCAGCACATACCAATTTGCATAAGGAGATACAGCATGACAAGTCATTAATACTGCTCCACATATTTACATCTTTGATCTTCCTGCTTGGTTGAACCCCTCATGATAAAATGGGGCTGGAAACAGATAAATACAGAAGACAGATATGACATAACGCTCTATAGGCTGTCCTGAATGCAGCTTGCAGTGCAGCTCCTAATATACATGGGCCTTGTAATTTATCATAACAATATAGGGTATATCCTCCAGAATGTAGCCTATGGAGTTAGTGTATACTGTATAAATGATGTGTTAGCAAGTTTGATTAAATGTGGTGGATTTCTTTCTTGTCACACAGAGGGACTGAACAGGATGACAGAATATTCCTGGATGCAAGACTGGGAAGAGGCATCAAGGATGTTGGGTGGAAGAGGAAGAAAAAGAAGTCTGGGTGATGAACATAAGCATCCTCCACATTTTGGAGGATCCCTGAGTTCTGTAGATCCAGATTCCACCCAGTCTGACTCTCCTGATACGATAGTGTTTTGCACTCCTACAGCATCTTTTACCCAAGGATAGCCAAAGGACTTTACAGACAACAGTGAATCCAGCCTATGGATATTTTCATTTCAACTAAGTGTTAAATTTTATTGCTTTGTTAGAGAGGCATACTCCGGTCTAGAGGGGTTAAGTGACTCATACTCTAAGGCTGTGTCTACATTGGCATGATTTTGCACAAAAGCGTGCGCTTTTGAGCAAAAACATGCTGCCTGTCTACACTGGCGGGGAGTTCTTGCGCAAGAACACTGACGTTCTAATGTGTGAAATCAGTGCTGCGCAAGAACTATGATGCTCCTGCTCAGGAATAAGCCCTCTTGCGCAACTGTTCTTGTGCAAGAGGCCAGTGTAGACAGGCAACATGAATTTCTTGCGCAAGAAAGCCCGATGGCTAAAATGGCCATTGGAGCTTTCTTGCACAAGAGAGCGTCTACACTGGCACGGATGCTTTTGCGCAAAAGCACATCTCTTGGGCAAAGGCACATGCCAGTGTAGACGCTCTCTTGTGCAAATACTTTAACGCAAAAACTCTTGCGTTAAAAGTATTTGCGCAAAATCTTGCCAATGTAGACGTAGCCTAAGTCAGGGGAACCAACAAGATCGCCGGGCCCCTGGGCAATGTGTGTGTGAGGGCTCTCTGCTCCCAGAAGAGGTGAGGACTCATCTGGAAGAGGCAGGGCTGGGGCAGCCAGTCTCCAGTACCATCTGGATGGCTCAAGGGCCCCCTCCCCCATCCCCTCCGGCCCTCAGAGCCAGCCAGAGTGTGCAGCCTGGAGCTCTGGAGCATTGTAAAGGGCTCAGGGCTTCAGCCACCGCTGCAGCTTCAATAGCAGCAGTAGAGGTCGGGAGTCCTGGGCCCTTTAAAATTTCTGAGCCCTAGGACAATTACTCCCTTTTGCCCCCACCCCCATTGGCAGGCCTGCTGTAACGACCAGTCAAAATGTCTCACACAGTGATTCACACATCTGAATTCACATCATGCAAGTTGTGCCAATATATCTGATTGTGAAAATACCTAGTCAACTCCATGTATGTATACTAGTTTCTAGGATACATCATGGACACTATAGAGCCAGTGGGGATAGGATCTAGGTGTCTGGCACTGTCCTTTAACGTTTTCAGAAATGCCTTCCATCACTGGAGGAGAAAAGACAGCTGCTGGACCAGATAACTAATGCTGTTGAATAGAAAGCCATAGACTGGCAAATTAAGCAATCACACTTTAAGAAGAAAACAGGCATGACAGCCACCGGAAAACAACTGTCCTATTTGAACAAACTGAAGCCTGTGTGAGGCTAAAGACAGGAAGTGTTCATTGACAGTCATTAACAAAGAAAGATAAAACAACCCAACCAGTTTTCTCCACAGATATGCAGAGAAGTGACCCGTTCCAATCCCCAGACAGCAAGCCAGCCCCTAAATCTCAATTCAAAGTGATAGGTTTCAGAGAGATAGCTGTGTTAGTCTGTTACAAGGAGTCCAGTGGGAACTCAAGCATCTTAGGAAGTGAGCTGTATCTCTCAAAAGCTTTGCCCTAATAAATTTGTTAGTCTGTAAGGTCCCACCGGTCTCCTTGTTTTTAATTCAAGGTAAGTTGCTTCAGATGACTCTTTACCAACGTGAGTTTTCCAATATTTGCCAAATTTTTCTTCTCCACACCAGCACTAACACTTCTTCTGTGGTCTCTGTCACACGATACCGATTTTAACATGCATCTGTCCATATTGTTCCCTTGAATACAGCTTGTCCATCTGCTGTTCCACAAGTCTTTTCAAAGCCATCCATCCAGCAGTTCTGTCTTATCCTGAGCGTTTTGAAGTCATACTGTTTTCAGCTTTCCACAGCAGTTTCTCAGCATCTTTTAGTACAGAACCCTTGGCAATATAACTAGGTAGAGAATTACATTGCCAACTAACATCTAAACAACTACAGAGGGTAGCTGAGTTAGTCTGCACAGAATAAACAAACAAGAAATGGTCTGTAGCATTTTATAGACTAACAAAACATGTTGATGGTATCATGATACCATCTACATGTTTTGTTAGTCTATAAAGTGCTACCAGACTATTTGTTATTTGTTTAACTAAACAACTTGGCAGCTAATGCACAGGGGAATTTTCTTCCTATGTCCCTTAATTCCAGTGTTAATCGTCATAAATTTCTGTTGCTGTATGTAACTGCAGTCCTTCCATTGGTATCCCCTGCCTGCGGCTTATTTATAAAGGTATATGAATGTTGAAAACAAGCTGTCATCCTGTCCTTTGGCCCTGTCTTTTGAGTTTCAGACAAAAAAACAAAGCTGCTATGCTGATGCCAGGGCTAGAAAGACACAGATGTTTTCTTAATTGGCAGGAGACAGCTACACAGAGGAACTATGCCCAGATCAGGCCTGGTGTCAAGACACATTGCCTAGTGAAGTAGAATTTATGCACGGGAACAGTTTAACTTTGGAAGACTGCGGGTTCTCAGTGTCGAAGAGCTAAACCTGTGGATACTCTTTCACATTAAAGATAAAAGAAAACCATTTGAGTCCTCTTTGCCAGATTTCTCTTATTCTGATCAGTCAGGCAGCTCAACAGGTTTTCTGATGAGAAAGCAGCTTTAATTATGCAATCCTATATGTTAACTATTTTTTTTCTGTGTTAATCTGGGCCAGGTTATGCATTATGAGCAAAGTCATAAACTGACATTTTCTTTCAGGGGATCACATCTACTTGTATTAAGGCTAAATTTGAGATAATGTATTAATGTGATTCAGAAAGGCAAGATATACTAAATTCAAAAATGAAACACAGTTTACCTAGCTTTGATGGGAAAAGTGTGGGCTTCTTCCACTTGGGGGGACACAAAATATTCTTTTTGATGGTAAAATAGGTTAGTTAGTAATCAAGAATAATCCTTAATAAACTGCAGCTGGCTGGCTGGTTTAGCCCTGCTGCTGCACCTGAGAAAAGTGATGGAATTTAATTAGCTGATCCTTTTACAAAAGGGCAACAGGAAGTAGAGGGAGGAGAATGCAATGCCATCTAGGGTATGGCAAAACTGCGAGGATCTATCGGAAGAGGCTTTTCCGAAATTTGGCCCATCTAGACAGGGCCGAATTTCAGAAAACCCCCCTCTTTCGAAAGCCTCCTTCTGCCTCATGGAACGAGGAATACAGGGGCTTCCAAAAAAGTGGAAAATCAAACATGTGCCCTGGACGCAGCGGAGTTTTTTTGGGATACCTCTACCCATAGACTGATGTCTGTGCTCCCAAAGGACTACTACTTGAACTGCTCCAGCGAGGGATTGTTCCAGAAACCAAAGGGACAGAAGGAAGATGGTCTGCAGTTCTTTACTACTCAGGAGGGAGCCAAAGAATTTGGGTTGCTGAAGTTACTGGTGGGGGAGGAACAGATTGGGGAAGGGCCACAGGGCCCACGCAGACTTTTTGAGGGAAGAGTGTGAGGTTTTGATTGCTTAAGAAGGCTTCAAACATGAGGGCCAACTTTCTAATTTTCCCAGGGGTGATTTGATCCTCCACTCTGCTCCAGGCCCATTCCCATTCTTCCCCTTTCCTCAAGGCCCCACCTCTTCCCAACCGATTCCATCCCCCCCGATCTGTGGGAGACACAGGGAGGAGGTGCTGATTGGCAGGGTTACCAGCGCTGTTCCCTCTAATCTTTTCCATCCATGTGTGGAATAAATTTGTATGTGCACTGAGGCATGTGTAAATGTGCACCACCAGTAGAAAAAAACTTAGCTGTGGGTGGTCTGCTAATCAGCTGAGCAGCATTTGAATCTCTCCTGAGCGGCTGCACAAGCACACAGAGGATACTAGTTGCTGGTGGGTGCTGAGCATGTTGGTGTTGACCCATGTGTGCTAAGGTCCTGGGTCAGCACCGACAGCTTCAAATAAAACAGCTAACTGCTGGAAACTGCTTCTGTGGCTTCTGTGAGAGAGCTCATGCAGAATTACTGCAGGGAAAGAAATAGGGTTGCCAGATGGTTTAACAAAAAATACCGAACAACCCCACCAAAAAAAAGGGGGGGGGAGCCAAAGTTGTTAAGCAAAAGTTGCACCACTCCGTCCAGTTTGGGACCACACACTAACTACCAATGCAATCCCCCTGAGCCAGGCCCCCCAGGCTCCCCATCCCAATGCACTCACCCCTGCCTCAGAGCCAGGCCCCCTAGTGCCCCCCCATCCCAATGCACTCACCCCTGCCTCAGAGCCAGGCCCCCCACAGCGTCCCCATCCCAGTGCACTCACCCCTGCCTCAGACCCAGGCTCCCCTAGTGCCCCGCCCATCCCAATGCATGCACCCCTGCCTCAGACCCAGGCCCCCCTAGCGCTCCCCAATCCCAGCACACTCCCCCCTTCCCCTGAGGCAGGCATCCCCAGCGTCGGAGCCCCTCTCCAATCAAACCTCCCCTCTCTTCCCCACAGAGCCAGAGGAACAATCTGACTTTTAAAGTGGCTGTTCCTGCTGCCCGGCCCAGCTCGCATTGTAGAGAGAGGGAGACATCATGTGGCCAGCTTCTGGTCTCTGCTGGTCACGTGGGCCAGAGCAGCGTGCGCTCCTCGCCCAGCCCAGCCCAGCCTGGCGTCCCCCTAGCGTGGCGGCCGGCACGTGCTCCCACTGCCCCCCCTTTGCTAGACTCTGCCACGCTCCTCACTCCCCCGGCCCTGTCAGACACGGCAGAGGAAAGTTGTCCCTGCCAGGCCTCCGTCCCAGGGAAACAGGAAATACCGGACATTGCACATGTCCGGTATTTCCTGTTTTTTTTTACCGGATGGAGCCCGCAAATACCGGACTGTCTGGGTGAAAACCGGACACCTGGCAACCCTATGAAAGAAAGGCCAAATTTGTCAAAGTTCCGCCCTCCCCATGAAAACTGTTCCTTGATGGAAAAAGGTTTTCAGGTAAAAGTTCTTCATGAAGTGTCTGCTTTCTATGGAAAATTTAGATATTTCATTTAAAAAAACCCCTCATGCTCCCCAATCATCTCTCAAGATGCAGCATAGTCAGGGAGGAACTTATATGGTGCCCCTTCTCAAGATGGGAGAAAGTGGCTCATCAGGGGAGATGTAGTTTGGATAGAGAACATGATCCATAGAGAAGAACAGGAGCATAAGGCACCTAAACTACAGCTCCAAATGAGGCACTGTAGAGTTGGTTTGAATTGAAATACTGTAGGTTTGAGCAGAGCCGGCCCAAGGTACGTGCAAGGCGGGCTACCGCCCGGGAAGCCCCATTGTAGGGGGCGCCACGCGGGGCTGCCGGGCCGGGCGGGGGCAGCACAGCGCATGCTCTGCGCACCCGGAGCAGGGCCACACGTGCATCGGGGGTGGGGCCGTGCATGCGCCGGGCGCCCAAGGGCGGGGGGCACTGTGTGCACGTCGCACTCCTGAGGGCAGCGCCGCACTCCCAGGGCCCGGGGCATGTGAATGGCTCGGGCTGGCCCTGGGTTTGAGCTAGAATATTTGGGTTTTGATATTTTTTCTAGAGATTGTCCATGGAAAATCCACCTATTTTCTGACAAGTTGTATAAAGCACTGCAAGAAAGTGCACGAAAGTGCAAAACTTGGATAAAAAGATGTGATGTCTCAAGGATCAGCAGACTCCAGTATTGAATGAATGCAGATGCAGTTTTCCTACTGACATGTTCATCCAGCCCTTTATTTACCAGGCCAATGCACACTGCACATGGAATGGAGTGAGTACAACACAGTTGCAATTCAGCTCCACCATCTGCTTCTATGAAAGATGTATTAAGGTGTCAGCTCTACTTTCAAAACACTATAGCTTTAACAAATTATGCTGTTTCCTTTGCACCAAGAAAAAAAAATTGTAGCAGCTAATGCTTACAAGACAGTTATTCTGGCTTTGATAAAATCTGGGCCTATTTGAGTCTCTTTGCATGAAAAAGTTCAAATGTGAATTTGAACAATACCTGGTAGACAACATATGGGACACTGATTATCTCCTGCTGTGATCCCCCAAAAGATGTAGCATTTGTGTCTTGTATAGACAAATTGTAATTTATTTAAAAAATAGAGTAATTTTCAAGTTAGATCCTGCTCTCAAGGAAGAATAAAAATAAAATACTCAGGGCCTGATTCCCAGTTACTCTGCCAGTATTGTGCCTTAGTAAAACTGCCTTTTGTTGACAAAACAGTGACAATGCAACTTTTTTTGGGGCGGGGAAAGGGGGCACTCAGTTTTGGTGACAAAAATATTCTAGCTCTGCGAGAGACTTTTGTCTTTACCCCTCCCTTTATTGTCAGCAAAAAGCCAGTGTGGACTCTTGTTTGTTTTGTCAAGAGAACTGGCTTCCACCAATTTCCCAATATGCCTACCATGATGGTTGTGCTCAGCGTTTTGATCTCTGCTGCCCTCCTGGCATGTGCCCCTCCCACTTTCTAGAGCTTTGAAGGATCTGACAGGCTCCATTTGGAGAAATAATAAAAAGAGCAAATCATTGGAATGCTCCTGTTCTGCCCCACTAGGAACACAATAGCAGGCAGGCTGCTGCTGCAGGGGGAGGGCTGGAGAGACTGCTGTGCTGCTTTGACATTCCTTAGCATGGAGAGCTCACAGAACTACTCATGATGCTGTTCTCAGCAGCTGAGAATGCTGTGGGAGAACGTGGTGAGAATACCCACATTGCTTTGCTCTATCTGTTGACAGGGAAGCTGGCAATGTGGCCATACAGTGTGGACAATGGGAGGCAGAAAAAACAGTTTAACCGGTTTCCACTTTTGCTGACTTTTGCAGGCCAACAGCACTTTTGTGGCCAAACCTTCCCGGTGTAGACATAGCTTTAGAATCAGGACCTTATTACACAGACTTTCTCTGGCTCTCTCTTCTCTGGTGAAAAGTCAGTTGTTCCACTTCAGTGTAGGGAGATTCGTAGAACCATAAAATGTGATTTATTACTATAAATCAATTTCTATCTAGCATTTTTGATAGCAACATACATAAATCTTACCTCAACATATGAGAGAATTTACCCCCAAAACGTTGTTGTATTAATTATATGCAAGAGGTCATTTAAATTTAACCTTATGCTGTGGTATAAATTGTTTTACAGGTTTAATAAAAGAGCTAGAGAAATAAACAATATAAATGTTATTTTATAAATGCACACAGTCTCTGGGCATTTTTTTTGCAAAGCTGAAAAGAGGCATGGGAGATGGAATCATATACAATAAATACGCACGAGCCTGGATTTGGATACTATCTGACAGAATTTTGTGGTGGTGTGAAATTTTATGAACTCTGTGTCCATCTAACAGGAAGCTCAGAGAAGGAAATGTAGGCTAGGAAGAGAGATGTAGACAGAGGAAAAAGTCTGAAAGAGTAATCTATATGAAAATGATAACTATGGACTATGGGATATGCTATCACTATGGCAGTATTTGGTACTCGTCATGAGAAAGATTGGCAGAATCAGTCCTCAATGAACTATGTAGATTCATACAAGCTGAGGATCTGGCAAGATATATTATCTATAATCCCTATTATTTGTATCCATGACCTTAAATAGCCCCAGGGAATATTAATGGCTTTATTGTCTTGGGAGAAAAGTTTTTTTGGGTGGAAAAATCAATATCTTCTTTCCAAGAAAGATAAGGAAACAAAGAATAAGGTTGCATCTTTATGGTTGCAGTCAGCTGCTGTTATTCACAGTCACGTTGCATTGCACAGACAGGCAGACAGATGGTTAAAAATCTTTCAAACCTGACGTCTCAATGCAGTATTTCTTTTCTGAGCATTGAGATGTACCCAATATCAGGGTATGTCTACACTGCAGTGTTTTTCCGGAAAAAACAGCATGGCTGTGTGGGGGCCATTGCATGCCCAGGGGCAGCTCCGGCTCCTTGGCAAGAAGAATGCTGTGGTGTCCAAAAGCTGGGCAACCAGAGCACGCACTGCTAAAGCTTTGCTGTCCCTAGAAGAGATAGGCAAGCATGCAGCAGAAGCAAAGAAACGGCTGTCCAGGGAGGTGCCTTTAAGTACGTCTCTCAGTTAGGCTTAGGCAACAGCACTCGGAAGCAACTGCTGACCTAATGCCCTGCCTGAAGTGGTTCCAGGTGGCCTTATATATGAGATAGCATCCAATCAATGTGGACACTATCTTTCAAAAAAGTAGATCACTTTTTCAATGTGCTTTTGCTGTGTAGATGCTCTCTTTTGAAAAAAGTTTTTCCGGAAGATCTCTTCTGGAAAAGCTTCTTTCCAAAGAAGCCTGCAGTCTAGACATAGCCTCAGAGGGAAGTAGCTACCCAGAAGGCTGATTCCCAGGTAGAAGTTGTAACATGTTCCCAGAGGAAAAAATCTGAAAGACAATTCCAAGATGGGTAAGAAGTTACTTTAAATCTGTACACGGAAGACATTATCTTTATATTCTCTGTTAAGAAATTAGGATGGGATCATGCTGGTTGCATGCCTCCTATCATCATAAAGAGTGTTCCTGGGGCAAGGCGCCTGTAAAGGCTGCATGGGAGATAACCGTATCCAAGAGACACAATGGCTATGTCTAGACTGCAGGCTTCTTCCGGAAGAAGCTTTTCCAGAAGAGATCTTCCAGAAAAACTTCTTCCAAAAGAGAGCGTCCACACAGCAAAAGTGCATTGAAAAAGCAATCTGCTTTTTCGAAAGATAGTGTCCAGTCGATGTGCTATCTCGCATTTAAGTTGTGATTACTATGGACGGAGTGGCCACCAGGTCACCTGTGCTTTTTTCTGGAGGCCTCTTCTTTCAAAAAGGCCCCTCTTCCCCGTCCACACACGCCTTTTCTGAAAGAGCTCTTTTGGAAAAAGGCTTCTTCCTCATAGAAAGAGGTTTACCAATGTTGGAAAAACCCCTGCGTTCTTTCGACTTTCTGTCAAAAGAACGCAATTGCAGTGTGGACTTAAGTGTAGTTTTTCTGGAAAAGAGGCCGTTTTCCTGGAAAAACTCTGCAGTGACATACCCCAAAACCTCCTAAGTTCCCCAGCTATTGAGAGCAGAAGAGAAAGGAACTAATTTCCAATAAAAAAACAACAACAAATGGTCTGGTAGCGCTTTATAGACTAACAAAACATGTAGATGGTATCATGAGCTTTTGTGGGGCACAGCCCACTTAGTTCATTTAGTTCATTATGGGGTTTATTATTAAAAATGGTGATTCATACTCAGCTCTGCTGGCACATGTATAGGTAGAGCTCCAGCTCCGTCTGTTCCTCATCCATTTGCTCCTATGCGGAAGCGTCTGCGGCACAGGCCCTGAGTTTCCTTAATCATCAGAGCTGTGAAGTAGAAAGCCCTTTTTGCAGGCCTCACTGGTATGGTCCTTATTCCTGACTCAGGCTTCTGAAAAACTGTTATGGAGTCATGGATAATTTAGCCTGAAATGAGTTCAGGAGCAGTACAACTGTAAAACGCTAAGAAACAAAAATGCATTCTTAATGGCTAGAAGCAAAATATGACTCATTGACACATTAGCTATGCTGACATATCCATTAGTGTTATTGGTGAACAATGAAAGACACCTTAGAAAGAAATAGAGAGGGGTTGTTAAGTAGGAACAGTTTTCTGTCAAGATAAACTCAACTGCCCACCTCTTCAGTAGCCCACCATCATGTGAGATACCTGGGAGCCAGGTCTGCCAGGACTTCTAGACACACAGCTCCTTGGTACTCCACTTGGTGGCCTGTTGCAGAACCAGGGCTTCCAGGTTCTGGTGCTACCAGGCAGCCTCCCCATCCACCAGGCGAGCAGTTGGTTCCCCTTCCCCCAATCGAATTTTTCTGGAAATCCATTCCTAACCAAAATCCACTATATATCTTAGGGAGTTTGTGCATCTTGTCTGTGTGTTTGTCTTCCGTCTGTGAGTCTGTTTGTTCAAGAACTCTTCGTAAACAGTAAGAACTAGGACCACCAAATTTGGTAGGCAGCTGCTTCTTATCACAACTTAAAGTAAGTTAAGGGTTTGGTTGTGCCAGGACAATGGGATGTGCCTGGAATAGGATTTTTTTTCTCATTAAATGGAAATGCAGGGGTCTGATAAGGACAGTTATGCTCTGCAATGACCACAGGGGGACAGCAACTGTGGGGGACAGTTATACTGCAGAATGACATGGGGGACAGGCTGCAACTGTAAGAAAGTGGGCAGCTGGGGCCGGGGCTCTGCATGTTACAGGCCACTGGCCATGGGTAAGTGCCCCCCGCCTCAAAGCTGCACCCAAAACCACTTCTCCCCTGACCTTCAGCCCCAGTGCTCCACCACTGCTCCCCTTCACAGCTGTTGTTGTTGTTATGTCTATTTCTGTATTAGTGTTATTACACTAATGCCTATTGGCCTCATTGTTCTATGGACTATAGAAACATAAGAAAAAACCCAAGAAAGTGCTTCTCCTTCTATGCTAACTCAGATATACTACCTGCACAATTTTGGGCCAAGACATGACCCAGTCAATTTTAGGCACTCCCACCTTAAGGTTTGGGGTACAAGGCTCCTATGTTTCCTCCTTTAGCACACTTTTTTAAGCGTACATTGTAACTTATTTGTGACCTTTATTGTTTGTGCAGATGTTCCACATAAATTCTTAGGTCAAAGTTTATTTTTTATTTATTTACCATTAATTAAGTCTTTCTGTAGCCTCCCTAAAACTTCCCAGCACCTGGGAGTCTTTACAACCATTGTTGGTAATAACTCTTATTAGAAACATTCCTAAGGTGGGGGTGCTTTATAAGCAGCAAAACATTCTCCCCTCCTCCCCCAATTTTAATGGTGAACTCCGAGTTTCACCCAAAGCAGGTATAATGGGGAGGGGTTACTAAGGTCCCAGGCCTAGAGTTATTTCTCTTTGGAAACCTTAGTTAAATTAATTTTTTGGCATAGACTGTTGGCCAGATCCTCAGCTGATGTAAATTGATACAGTTCCATTGTCTTCAAGCTAATTGTGCTGATTTACATCTGCTAAGGATCTTGGTCTATGATTTATTTTACAAAAATTCAGATGATCTTTAAAAGGAATGTTAAATGCTTGTTTTCCTAATTATGCCCTAGTCTACATTTAGTCAAACATATTTTCATTGTTTGTTGAACATAGATTACTCAACAGAACTAACATGTTTCTTTGTCTATTTTAGATATGTTTATGGCTCCCTTTAAAAATACTGAGGTGCTCATGTATCGTGGTAATGTATTTATCCTCACACCACCCCATGAAACAGGAAATACACTATTAGCTGCATTTTACAGGTAGGGGACTGACGACACAACTGTCTAAGGGTATGTCTACAATAGCCCCCTAGTTCGAACTAGGGAGGCTAATGAGGGCGACCAAAATTGATAATGAAGCGCGGGATTTAAATATCCCGCACTTGATTAGCATGTTCCCGGCCGGTCGCCATTTTGGAAATTGACTAGCCCGAAGTAACTGCCCGCGTCCACACACGGAAGAGAAGCATGATTCCGAGATAAACCCCTTAGTTCGAATTAACAGTTAAACCTCATGGAATGAGGATATTTAAATCCTAGGCTTCATTAGCAATTTTGGTCGCCCTCATTAGCCTCCCTAGTTTGAACTAGGGGGCTAGTGTAGACGTACCCTAAGTTCACAAAGGAAATCTGTATCAGGGCAGAGACTTGATTCCTGGCTTTTCACCTTCTGGGTTAGTGCCCTGACCGCTGGCTGAAAAGGCAAAATGTCTAAATTTCCTGCAAAATATTTCATTTTCATAGTGTCAAAGCATTTCATTCAACTTTGTAATTTTGATTCATTTTATGTACTTTTAGATCATATAAAATATTTATTCTATATATACATATGATATAAAATGCAGTATTAAATATTTTAGTACTGTGATGGGGTATGGTCACAGAAGACCCCTTGAGGGTGCTTCCGGGGTGCTGTCAAGGCCACTGCCACTTGCCTTCCTGCTCTCGGGGGCTTCTCACCGCTCTGTCCTGCTGGGCCAGTTCCCTGGTCTCCCCCAGCCAAAGCACAGAGCTGAGATCATTCTCCCTGCCCCCCTGGAGAAGCAGTACAGACACTGAAACTCTTCAGGTCGAAGGAAAATGCAGTTTTGGGCCCAGCTTCCTGAGATACCACTCCCCAAATGGGATCAGAACCCCAAATGAATTATTTAAGTAAGCCTCTGTAAAGGGTCCTATGTCAGTGGTTGAGGTACCGCTGACTCCCTAGAGTGCCCACAAACCCATGAGGCACGCCTCAGCGTTGGCCGAGCAACAGTTTGTGAGGCCCAGCCCGGGGTCAGGGTGGGCGGACAGACAAGGGGTTAATACAAATAGTCAACAGTTAATAATTTGAGGCGCAGCCCTGAGTCAGGGTGACAAGTGTCTATCATCAGTTGTTTTATGGATTCCCTATTACATGGAGAAGTTACCTGTCCCTACCTGTTAGGGAGGTCATGTGACTTCCTAAGACCTTTTAAGATTTAAAGAACAAAAGAGGGTGTTTACATATGATTGCCCAGACATTGAGGCCTTCCAGCACTGGAAACACCCTTGATGGCTTTCATTTGCACATTTAAAAACCATAAACCATTCCATACTCCATACCTCTAACTTTAAATAGAAGAGTGACACATACACCAAAATAAGATATACAGACCCAGCAGATTAAGACATAAAGTTTAGGATTGCCAGATCGTTTCAACAAAAATACCGGATACACCTGACATTACATCACAATCTACATTACATCTTATTTAGAAAATACCTGACATTTATATTTTTAGTAACTGCGTACTCTGCATATGTGAACATTCAGAGGGGTACTCTATACATAGTAGGTAGCAGACAAAGATTTTCTTTTCCCTATCATTTGAAATAGTGATCGCTGTATCTTTAATAGTGGTAGCAGAGGGCTTGTTGAGACATGCCAGCTTTTTCCCCGTCTTCCATTTAAGCCTCTCTTAGTCAAGATTTAATTTCAACTTCATCCTTTTCCACATCCCACTGCATGGTTTTAAATACCATTGCAATAGTATGATTTCATTTTAATCCAGGATATACTGTAGATTTCTTTATAAACACAATCTCTGTTTGTTTACTTGGAAAGGCTTGTTAGTGATACCAAAATTATATTTTAGTTAATCAGACCCAAATACGTCCACCCACCAGATGAATCAGAATAAAACAAGGGTAACTGAATTTATGACTGCAGCAAAGGCTGATCCTTGTACCATCTTCTTTTTTGCACTAATCCTGAAAAAAGCTGTCTAAGGTATAGATAAAGAATATGCATGAAAAAAAAGTTGAGTAAGCAGAACATTTCATTGAATCAGAAGGAAGAACAACTTGGATAAGAGATCCTGAGAAGGAAAGTGAGCTTGGACCATAAAGTAAATGTCTAACAGTAACACACCAGAAGAAGGAGGGATTTTGACCAGAGAAAAAGATGTAAGATAGAAGGCAAAAGTCACAGCCACAAGAGAAAAGCCAGACAGTCCAAAAGCAGTCTAGCTGAAGAAAAAGGCAGTTTGTAAAAGATGAGAACTGGAAGGGGTAGAGGTAGGCAGAGCACATTTTAGAAGCAGAGAGAGAACCCTTCCCCTCTCCCCAAGTTAAAGCTAAATCTTAGCATCAGTGATGATTCATGTACACCTTCAATAGAAGTCAATGAGAAATGTGGGAGAAACTATGGTGATGTCTAGACTAGAAATATAGGTCATACTTGAAAACGTGTCTGTTCATATTTTTTAAACACAACTTTACACCTAGCTGAATGGTTACAGTACAGCTAAAATTATTAATTCTTAATGTCTTAAAAATTGTACAACTGATAGAGAAAGATGTGGCAACTTCTAAATTCCTGTTAGTGGCTAATTAAAGCTTAGGAGTGACAATCACAATCATCCTTCTTTCAGGCTAATATGAATGCACTAGAACTGCTACTGTCCCAGCTCAGTAAGTTAGAAACACAGTCCTGAACAATAAAGCTGTTGAATTTCCCAGTTTGATGCTCTTTATCCTCTCCCCTTTCCCCCAATATAGTTCATTTTGGTAAAAAGGAAATGAATAAGAAGAGAATCCAGAGAAGCACAGACAAAAGGAAATGCTGAAGATAAATAAAATTAGAATGGTCAACACACTAGAAAACATATTTTATTGATGTATCCTGCTCTAGGAAGAGAATAGGATAGACAATCCAACAGGTCTTTTTCCTTTTTAATATCCTTGGCCAAGATTTTTTTAAAATGGCTGTCTAAAATTGGGTTCCCTGGTCTGTATTTAAGCACCAAAAAGTAAGTACTGTAGTCTGATTTTTAGGAGCTATTTCAATTGCAGCTGTTTGGTGCTCAGAACTTTTGAAAATCAGGCCACTTATTTAGGAACCTAAATAGTGGTCTTAGGCTCCTAGTTTTAGATATGTGTTTTTGAAACTCTTGACCTTTGATGTAAAAATCCTACAAATTTGCTGAAGATTTTTACATGGCCAGAAAATTAGAGTTGGAACAAAATGATTTCTTGAAAACATTGTGAGATATGGGGTTTTTCTTTTTGTTTTGTGGGTGGAGGGAGGGCATATGCAAAACAATTGGTTTAAAAAAACCCCAGAACTTTCTAAGACCTAAATTATGAACTGGAAAAAAATCCTCTCTCGCTCATGTAAGACTGGCCAAATAGCCACATGTGGCTAGAGTGTTGGACACTGTGATTCTAAATGCTTTTAGTTATCTCTAAAGGAATGTAAGACTTGAGGAAGAATACTCACAGAATGAGTTACAGAGAATTAAAATACCTTGAAAGCAATTGAAACAAATATCCTAAACCATCTATTTTAAGTTGTGATGAGTGTGTTTGGCTGTAAGATTTATTACTGGGGAGGAGTGGGAGAGGGATTCCAATTCTAGTGTTAGTCAATAACACTTTTGACTGAGCAGAGTTAAAACTCTGGAACTGAGCCTCTATTATTTAGGCATGAGCGTAGTTTATCTAATTTTAAGAAATTACACAATTCATACATCACACTGCATAAAAGCAGTTTCAACCAACACCAGCTATAACACCACCCAATAATATTCACTGGCATCAGAAGCTATGTAAGTATTGCCAAAGTGTATAAACAGACAAAAATATGGGCCTCTGTCTGAGGAAGATCCAATACATTTGGCATTTGCCAAAGAGAGGGATTCAAAATGTTTTGGGTGTTTAACACAATGACCATTTGTCATTTTTATTTATTTGTGTTCTGATGGCAGGTCTCTACGTAGAGTGTTGCTATTCACAATCCACATTACTCTTTTTAATGCACTAATGAAAATTGTTTTTAGCATCACTATCTAAGAAACAGAAATGACAATAAAATATTATTTAAAAGTACCTTGTAGCAGGAGAATCTGAAATAGAAGTGGTAGTTGGGATGGGACTAGCCTTGTTACATTCAAATGGAAAACAATCTGAGCAGAGAACTTGAAAGAACCATAGGATTAAAAGGGACCACAAGGGTTATTTAATGTAACCCCTGTGTTCACGCTGAATGACTTTAGAAAGGTTATCCCTCCTCTTTCCTTTGCCCTCATAGGCCCAATTGAGAGAGAGAGAGAGAGACAGAGCACTTTCTTCTCCCCCACCCACCACAACTTGCTTCAACATAAAAAAAAATATTGTGTGACTGAAATCCAGCTACATTAAAGGCTCAAGCAAACAGTATGATATTTGAGTGCCAATCTGTTTTCTTAGGCTAGACAGATGTGTCTCATTACACAGAGCTTCTTTCATCCCAAGTATTTGTGTCCAAATGCTCCATTAGTCAAATTAGAAAAACAAAGAATGCAGTTCTGAAAGCATTCATTATAGTCTCCTTTATTTTCCATTCTGCAAAATCTTTCTGTTTCTATGGGCTGTTTTCTGGGACAGACAGAAACCATGTTTTATTATGCTTGCTGCTAGCTGCATGTTACCAAAAAAGTAAGATGCATTTAGCATGTAATTTGAGTGAAAACTTCAGGGTCAGTTAATTAGCAGCTGATGAGGGAAGAACATTTCATTTTAAGGCAGTGCCATATATTGCTAGACAGAGTTGGTATGTACTGAGGTGTGGTATTCCGTAATCAGTTCTGAAAATTATTTTGTACACGATTGACCTAAAGAATGAATCCAGATCCAGAGCCCACTAAAATTAGCAGATGCCTTTGCATTGACTGTACTGGGTATCTTAGCAGTCTTCTAGTTCTCTGGTGACACTGGTTCAGAATGAAACCCCAGAGAACAGGAACTGAATCCCTGAGTACCTACTGCTGAGTGATTAACTGGTAGGATTCCACATCAGAGAATTAACAGAAGACCCTCTCAACTCCGTGGGCCAGGATTAGGGTTGCCAAGTGTCCTGTTTTTGACTAGAACATGTGGTTGAAAAGGGACCTTGGTGGCTCCCATGGGCACTGCTGACTGGGCTGTTAAAAGTCCAGTTGGTGGCTCAGCAGGTGGGTGGAACTAAGACAGGCTCCCTACTTCCATAGTTGCCCAGCCCCTAGGCCCAGGGAGGCTCTGTGAGCTGCCTCTGCCCTGAGTGCTAGTTCTGCAGCTCCCATTGGCTGGAAATCATGACCAATAGGAACTGTGAGGGCAGCACCTGCAGACACAAGGACAGCACATGGAGCCTTCCTGCACCTAGAGGGCATAGAGACCTGGCGGCTTCTTCCTGGGAGCTGCTGGGACCCTACACTCTGGACCCTCTCCCAAACTCCCTCCTGTACCCCAAACCCCTCATCCGTAGCTCCAACCCAGAGCCAACACCCCCAGCTACAGCCCTCATGCTCCCTATACTCCTACTCCCCACCCCATGCCCATTTTGCACCCTTAGCCCTTCAGCCTCATTCCAGAGCCTGCACTCCCCTCCTCCACCCCCGATCCCTCCCCCAGCCCACTGCCCATGCCTACTGCCCACACCTTCACTCTGAATCCCTCATTTCTTGCCCCAGTCAAAGCCCGCACTCCAGCCAGAGCCATCACCCCCCACATACCTCAACCACCTGCCCCAGCCCAGAGCCTGCTCCTGCCCTCCAAATCCCTTATCCCCAGCTCTATCCCAGAGTCTGCATCCCGAGCTGGAGCCTTCACCCCCCAACCTTGCCTCAGCTTGTTGAAAGTGTAGTTGGGGGAGAACAAACAATGGAAGGAGAAGGGATGGAATGAGTGGGAGTGGGGTCTCAGGGTATGTCTAGACTGCAGAGTTTTTCTGGGATACCAGGGAATGCGTCCGCTTTTTCGGAACAGTTTCTGAAAAAGCAGGCGCTTTCTTTCCGAAGCCCTGTATTTCTCATTTTATGAGGAATAAGGGATCTTCTGAAAGAGGAGGTATTTCCCACATTTGGCCCTGTGTAGACGGGCCAAATGTCAGAAAAACCTCTTCTGAAAAAAAAGGGGAAAAAGGTACACAAATTGTGGTTCGCAATTTGCGTATCTTTTTCCGGAAAAAGAATGCAGTGTAGACATAGCTTCAGAGAAGGGGCAGGAGTGTTTGAATTTGTGCATTTGTGTGTTTGAATTTCGAAAGTTGAGAACCTTAGGCAGGATCAGTCCATACAATCAAAACTTTGCCCTACTGCTTTTGGTCTTCCTCTACAATATTCTTCATTTTTACTTTTGGAGCCCTCCTCAAAAATTAAATAAGTGTAATGGCGAGAAATGTACCTAAACATTTTAAACATTTTTTTTAAAAAGCTCAGTTAATTTGGTTCAACTTTCAAATTAAGATTTAGATAAAATTAATCTTTTCTGAAGTGGTTTTCTCATCCATAGGATTTTCAAAAGTGCTTCCTTTTGGTTTAACTCTGCTGACTCACTGAGTTACTTTAGTGGGAGCATTGTTAGATCAACACTGAAAGCTTTAAAAAATCCCACTCGCACAGTGTATGTTAAAGGAATGGATGATCCAACATCAACCTTTCACCTCTGGAGATAAGTGAGTTTGAATGTGACTTTCTGGCAGGTTACATGTAAATTAAGGAAGGGCCTGATTTCAGCTATTCTCATGCATGGTAAATGGGACTTTATTTTGATTAATCCCACCAATTTCAAAGGGAGTAAGGGGCCACAGATTTTATCCCTATAAATTAGCTAGGTTGCATCCTTCCCAGACTTTAGTGGAGAATTCCCCATTCTTCTACATATATAGAAATAATCCCTTCCTCAACGGGATTGAAAATAAAATCCAAACAGAACTGCAGTTAAAATTGTAGCAAATAATGGCCAAATGGTGATACACATCTCATGGGATTTTGAAAGGCACTAAGCATATGCACACAAATTAAAAACATAATATATCTTTGGAAGCAAACAATGCATGGTTATTAAGATTGCAAAATAGTTTAAAATTATAACCGCATGTTTCATTTGCTCAGAATGTTCAGCAAAAAAGTCTCAGATGAAAGATTTGAGAAAAGTTCAATAATTTAATATTTTAATATGTGTTATTTTAACATTATCTGAAGGTAAAAATATTCTATTTCCCTAGTCTCTCCTTCCTCCTTTCTAGTGGGAAAATGATTAGATAATACAGGGACTGACTATATCCTCCCATGTGAAAACCTACAGGAGGATGCTGTGGGTAAAGAATTCTATGTAAGCTTTTCCTCCAAGGGAATGTTTACATGGGAGCTAGGGGTATGTCTAGACTACATCCCTCTGTCACCAGAGGGATGTAAATTAGACATACCGGAATTGCTAATGAAGCGGGGATTTAAATATCCTGCGCTTCATTAGAATAAAAATGGCCGCCGCTTTTTGCTGACGCGGCAGTTTGCCGGCAAAAAGCGGCAGTCTAGATGGGGATCGGTCGGCAAGGAGAGCCTTTTCCGACCAATCCTGTAAACCTCGTTAAAAAATAAATCATTTGTAAATCTCAGACTATCACTGGCTGCAAAAACAAGACAGCAGCACATAAACCAACATGACATTGTCAAATGGACAGAGGGGCTTCACAGAATGTGATAGGCTACAAAGAATTCACTGGCATTATGCAAGAAAGGAAAATGAAATTGCAATCAAGCAAAGACAATTTAAAATTATATAACAGCATGATCAGAATACCACTAGAACAATGTAAATTACAACTATTACACACAGCAATGAGCTGGTGACCAATTAAGCCATCCTGAAATACAGTATGTGGTGATGATGTATTTTTGAAAGGACCTCTTATAAAAATAACCTTAAAAGACGACACTGCACCAGATAGTATACATACACCTCCTAGGACTTCTATCCCATTACTTCATGAAGTGGAAACTGAGATAAAGAAAATGGAATGAATTGGCATACTCAAGCAAAACTCTGAGCCAACAGCATGGTGTACCCCAGTGGTATCTGCTATAAAGAAAAATGGTAAAATATGAATCTGTTTGGATCTTAATAGATTTAGTGAAACAGATGGGATTATATATTTTATTTCCCAACTATGAATGACAGCCTCTCTGAAGGCATTATTCTCCACACTGGATGCCTCAAGCAGATTCTGGTAAATTCCTTTAGCCAAAGAAAGTGCTAAAATGACTGCATTTAACACCTTTTGGGAGATTTTGCTTTTGAAGATTACCTTTTGGGATTAGCAGTGAGTTTGAAATTTTCTAAAGAAAGATGGAAGAATTGGTAACAATCACAAATGCGGTTGTAATTTTCATGAACAATATTCTGATACAGTATATGGATCTTCAGTGGAGGAAAATAACAAAACTTCATTGAACTCGATAGCCTAATCAGTCAGTCTGGACTGAAGCTAAACAAGGAAAAATGTGTTTTCTTCCTACTCCAAACTGAGTTTTTGGAGCAGACAATAGACAAAGTTGGAATCATTACTAGCCTGGAGAAAACTAAAAGCATTTAGAACCATGGTGTCCAACACACTAGCCACATGTGGCTATTTGGCCAGTTGGCTCAAAATATTTACATTTTCAGAATAATGTGGCTAGTTCGCTATAGCAATAGCCACTATAGTGCTTCAGAGCTGGTTGGACACCATGGATTTAGAGGACTGTATGCAGAAACATACGTATCAGAGCTGAGACACATACTGGGGATGGTAAATTAATTTGGTCAATACCTACAAGACTTCTACACTGCCACAATCATTGAATGAATATTTAAGGTTCTATACATCTTGGCTATGAGGGGTCAGGTTCCATTGTTAAAACTGATTTTGGTGACCAGAAAGTTGATGATTATGTATGAGTATTCCAGAGAGAGTTTAATGGATGGATGGTGGTGGCTGAAGTTATGATAGAAATCTATGAGGAAGTTTAAGCCATCTGTCCAGAGTATAAAAATACCATTGATGTATCTTATTGGTTTCATGGTGCATTTGTCCAGAAATTCTTTTCCTAAGGTGGCCCATGAAGAGGTTAACATTAGGGTGTCACCCTACTACCCATGGCTGTTACTATGATTTGGACTATGTGTATTAAATTGAATGCACAATTGTGTGATGGGTGAGGATGTAATGGATGAATTTGGTAATGTGTTTGGAGTGAATATCTGAGCCTTTAAGAAAAGAATTTTGGAAGTAAATCTGAGATTTGGGATAGGTCTACACTATAGGTTTTTTTTGGAAAAAGCTATGCAAATTGCACTCCACAATTTGCATAGCTTTTTCCGATCGCTTTTCCAGAAGAGGCAGAAAATTCTCCTCTTTTGGTGGAGCCCTTATCCCTCATAGAACGAGGAATACAGGGCTCCCCGGAAGAGCACATTTTGCTCTTCCGCAAAAAAAAAAGCAGCATAGACGTACCCTTGGAATGTTAGAAGATGTCATAGATAGATCAATGAATAGAAAACAGGTGAGATATTTAAGGCTGCAGAAATGCACATGTTTACCACATTTATTACAAGTATCATCATTACATATCTACCATTTATATGTAGAAATCTAGTGGGATCTAACTTTTCTAATAAATCAGAATCTCAGCTAGTGTAAGGGCTTGTCTGATTGGTGCTGCAGTGATAGATCCCCCAAAGAATGATTTAGCAGGTCTAGTGAAGATGTTAAGTATAAGGGAAGTTGATGTGAGAATTTCTTCCACTGACCTTCCCCAGTGGAGATCCAGCAGCAATTTGATTTAAGGTAATCAACTCCAACTATGGTATTCAATAGCTGGAGTTAAGTAAATTAGGTCAACTTTGCCTCATAGTGTAGACCTGCCCTAAGTTGTCTGTTCTCAATTTAATTCAGCTGAATTGTCACAACCATAACTGGAGCAGTGCTATTGTGTCCAGCTATTGACCAGTTCTGTTAAATACTTAGGGCCTCTTTTTAAAATAGTCTCCATAATTGTGACTTAATTTCCATGTGTGCCTTTCTGCTCATGGGGTTGGCATTTAAGACATAAGAATGGTCATACTGGGTGAGAGCAATTGTCCAGCTAGCCCAGTCTCCGGTCTTCCTAAAGTGGCCAGGTGCTTCAGAATAGGCAATTACTGAGTGATCCATCTTTTGTTGTTCACTCCCATCTTCTGGTAGTTAGAAGTCTAACTGAAAAATCTGCATGCATAAAATGGCACATAATGTTTAGAAACTGTTGTGCTCGCTTTGAAAATTAGACCCCAAGACTCAGTCATCTGCTATTTCAGGGAGAGGTCAACACTGATTTATGATGGACATGAACAATTTATAACAAAGGAGTCCTGTGGCACCTTAAACACTAACAGATTTATTTTGGCATAAGCTTTTATGTGTAAAAACTACTTTATCTGCTGCATCAAACTAACATGGCTGCCCCTCTGAGAATTAACAAGTTATGATATAAGTTAGCCCAATCATTTTTACGAACAAACTGTTTTGATCAATCATTTTGTGGTTAATTTTTCCACCCACAGAAGGGCATTGGAATGAACATGCGGGACTTAGAAACTTCGCTGTAAACAAAACAATACACAAAGCATTTTGTATGGCATTTCTAAAGAAGCTGCATGCACTAATGTGGCTGAAATACTGCAACCACTATTTACTGCAAAACATTACATATTCATAATTTATATTTCATGAGATTCTTCCCAGAGGAGGAATAGTTAAAGAGGAGAGTGAATTCTATTAAATATTTAAAAATCTGTAACATTTTATAAAATAATTAGGGATGCAGCAATAGTAACTGGATGGTTATTATTGTTAAGTTACTCTCTAGCTATTTAGATTTAGGTCAACAGAATTTAGAAGATAGTTGGTAAGCAAGTGGTGAATCTTGGATGAGTGAGTGACATGTGCAACTGTGGCAGCGTATGACCACCCCATCACAGGAATGAGGTTATTCCAGGAATGAGGTTAATCAATCGATGTTTGATTGGTTGCTGGACTGGCGGCCATCTCACTCGTCCATAAGTTTCTTGATCCCTACACAACTCTAAGTCCGTGAATAGTCCTACTCACCGGGCAAAATGGCCTACTGGCCGAAGTCAATAAGCCTTCCTGGCTCCTGAGCAGTGTGGCCTAATAACCTGAGTCAGTGAACGCCGCTGCGTCAGGGAAGTAGCAAGAGTCAATAAGCCCTCCTGGCTTCAGGGCAGTGTGGCCTAATACCCAGAGTCAGTGAACGCCCCTGGCTTCAGGACAGTAGGGCCTAATAGCGAGAGTCAATAAGCCCTGCTGACTTTAGGGCAGTTTGGCCTTATAGCCAGAGTCAGTATGCTTGTAGGGGGGAGCCGAGCCCACCCTGCTCCACCGGGTCCTGACCCAGGGCCCTGTGAGCGGTGGGGCTGCCTATTGCTCCTTCTCAGCCCGGAATCCAGCTGAAACACACCGAGAATACCTGTCTGGGAGAGGTGGCTCCTGCACCCACCCTAAGTCACTTCCTACTGGTCTTGCTGGGGTATCGTCCCACGTAGCAATTGGGTCTCCCAGCTCCCCGGATGTGGTTTCTCCCTGGGTCTCCATGGGGGCTGAGTAGTGGCTGCCTCCTGATACTTCAGCTCCCTCTGTCTGGGACATGGGCTGTAGCAACACTGGAGCTCTGTCTAGAGAACTTCCCCTTCACTGGCCAGCCCAGACTGAACTGCTCTCTGGCCTTTTATACTGCCCCAGCACTTGGAGCATGCCCAGTCTGGTTGAAGGGGTGGGACTTCCTCTGACCACAGGGTTTTCATCCCTCCCATTCTAGTGCGGGTATTCCCACCCTATCACAGCAATTCTTTTTCCAATTAAATGAAATCTTGTACACCCACTGTCTACCACCTAGGATTTAGGTGCCTAGTTCCTATTACATTTCAATGAGATTTGAAATCCTGATTCCCTTAGGCTGCTTGGAAAATCCCATCCTACCTGTAGTATACAGCTCTGTAGTATACAGCTCCTTCAGAGTGAGTCCCATTGAAGTCAATAGAACTGATCACAGTGAATGAAATTAAACATTGTGTATCTATTTTCAGATGGAGGCCTAAATTTATTCATTTACATTTTGTAAATGCCTTTATCTAAACAGGGATCACATTAGAATCAAGGACCAAAATGGAAAGTTCAATTTGGATATTTCCATCATAAGATTTTACTTTTTATTACACCAATTAAAAAAAAATTAAATGAGTTTGCAAGAGCAATTATAGTCCTTAACAAATTTAGAGAAACAGAATTAAGTGCACTTGCTGAATCATACATTCAGTATCCTGTATTTAATTCCTACATGAAATATTTTATATTACAATGGCAACACTCCTCCCATAATAATTTGCTGTGCCAGATATGTGTGAAATATTTATGAGGCTGCTAAACAACTTGAAAGTCAGCTTTTTTGTGTTTTATAGTAAACTCAAAAACAAACCTGCTACTATAGAAAATTTGGCCAAATAACACAGTGTTTTTAGTCTGTTTTCACTGAACATTAGTCAATTGTTTGGGAGATAGGCAATTTTTTTTTCAGTTAATGGCTTACACATCAAAAGCATGAGAAACCTCACGCTGTTAAGTTTTCTGACGTGCACGAAGAACTTATGGGAAAATTGCAACAGAACTGACACGAAATAGCTAAAATGTTTACATGAGACCTATGAAACAAACATTGAGAATTTTGTTTGCTCATATACTAGCCTGTGGGTTAAATAACCCTGTAGCTTTTATTCAGTAATTAATTGACAGGTAGAGCTGCATCAGACAGCGTTTTACTCAGAGGGTACTTCATATTGATTTTAGTAAGAGAATACAATGATTTCTAAAATACTAACTCCCTCCAGAGGCTGAGGAACCTTTCCCATTTTTGCTGAGATGCTATTCTATACAAGTTGCCACAGAAATAGAAACTAAACTACCATATTTAGGATTAACCGAGCAGGCAAATAAAATAGCTTTTTTTTCTATTCAAAGGCAGAAGAACAGCATTCTAGGAAATCTGGCTTGAGAGAAGTGATCTTACAGTTAGTCATCAGCCTTATTTTTACTTCTTTTCTGGGATGGCCCTAGATTTAATTCCTGCAAATTCATTGTAGTGATTTATGCAATTTTACAATATAGTATAAGGTACTGTAGCAAAGCCCTGATGCCCAGTTACATGTCAATGCACATGTCACAAGCCAAGCTTGAGATGCCAGGAACTGAATTTATCTTCCATGATGTGCTGCCACAGTTGTCACAAGGGCCTCTTTCAACTCCCTGTCCCCCAAATCTCTGATGCTATTAGCTCTTCATTATTTATATTTTTATAGCACCCAAGGGCCGTAGGCAGCTGGTTAGACAGTTGCTATGTAGAGACTACTGCTTATCATAAAGACCAATATTGTCTCATTGTCTCCTTATGCTTCCAACTCTGTCTCTCATTATCCAGTTGTTAACTCTTGTCTTGCACTTAGATTGTAAATTCCTAGGGGGTAGGGGCTGTTTTTTGTATTTGCACAGCACAAGGAGGTGCTGGTGCACGATGGGTCCTTGTAGGCACTAACACAATCAATCAATCAATCAATCAATCAATCAATCAATCAGATTTGGGTCCTCATTGTGCTAGATGATATGCAAGCACACAAGACACTGGGTGAAATCCAACCCCCATTGAAATAGTGAAAAAACTCCCATTGACTTCAGCGGGAGTCAACCATTTCATTTATGGTTCTTGACCTAAAGAGTTGAAAATATAATTAAGACAGGAAGCAACATGTGCGGTGTTATGTTGTGGGGAGTTTCACAGTATAGGAAGAAATCAGTGGAAATGCAGAGACCTTGAGTAGTTGCAAGTGTCCATTTTATTGCATAGCACAGAACTAACTAGAACAAGCCCAAACTAGCTGGGCTGAGCCCAGTGACATAACTCAGTTACTGTAACAACAAGATCTATATCTACAACCAAATACACAACATGTGGGTATCTGTGATGGGGTCTGAATACACCACGGTTAATCCCACACCATGGGCAGTGGAAGTCCCATCGCTTGGACCAGACTAAACATGCTCCAAATCAGTGGTGGGCAACCCGTGGGCCGTGGATGCAGACTATCAAAGTAATCTGATTGCGGGCTGTTAATCATTTTACTGACGTTGACCATTCTCAGGCACTATCTCCAGCAGCTACCAGTGGCTGCAGTTGTCAGTACCTGGCCAATGGGAGCTATGCGGCATAGTGACAGCAGGTGAAGCAGGTGCAGGGATGTGCTGGCCACTGCTCCAACTGCTGCACTAGTATAAAGAAAAGAAGCCCTGCTTATTTTGGGCTGACTGCTTGAGAGGAAGGATGCATGGTGGAGGCTCCAGCCCGGAAGCCACTTCTGCCCCAGCTAGTGGGAACCAGAGAGTCTGAGACCCAGACCAGAGACCAGTTGCTCCCACCCAGTTAACAGGAGTCCCACCCAGCTACCCTTACTAAGGAGCCTGGAGACCCCAGTGACAAAGACCCCAGCTACTCATGGTAGAAAGTGGTGCAGAGGGGATGTAGTGAAAGGTGCTTTGCAACCAAAGATAGTCAGTGTGTTGCGCTTGCATCCCTGCTGACTGGGTGATGACTACATGCACTGCTGACAGGACCCTGGGCTGGGAACCAGTGGGGAGGGAGGGGTGTATTCCCTTACAATAGCTGCTGCCACCCACCCCTGGGTGGTGGTCCACTTTATTAACTTCGACTATTAGGCCAGCCAAACCTGACCCCAAGGGCAGTGATATTGTTTCTGGCTAGTAGGCCACCCAGTCCTGACCCCAAAAGTAGGGCTAGGAACTCTGGCCACTAGACCACACAGCCCTAACTCCAGAGGTCGCTATTTTGAATCTGACCACTGTACCTTATAATGGTGAGGTCTGAAACAGTCGGGTGACCACTGTGTCAGCACCCACTTGTCTGCTGGAACAGGGCGTCCATACACTGCCACAATATTGAACAATAGGAAGTGGGGTGTGCAAGGAGAATGAGGATACATCGCTGGATAAAATCAAGATTCTAATCCTCCCCCATACATTAATCTTCTCCACCTCACATCCATCAATCCTTTCCCTTTTCCCTCCCAGACCTACACTCCTCAGTCCATCATGCTTCCTCCTTCCCAGTACTTAACAGAGACTAAATAGTGTGTCTACTAATATACATGACAACTATGTATTAGTTTTGTTTTGATTGGAGAGGAGCCTTTACCAGGGCCCTGGATCCAAAGCTAGTCAGATTTTGGAAAAATTTAGATCCAGACTCTCTGTCTCATCACTAATTTTCTACATTTTCACAAATAATCATAAGGCCTTTAACTGGCTTGTCATAAAAACCACAAACAGTACAATATTCTATCAAGCAATAGCTCATATGGAACCCTATGGAGCCATCAGTTACAGTATGTGGTTTAGGAAAAACTGTACATGTTTTTGTATAGAAAGGGTGCCACAGCTCTGAAAGGTGTCAGTTATTGTAATGGGAAGGTGTATTACAAACCTTTTGTGCCCTGAGGGAAATAACTGATTTAAAAAGATGAAATGCAACATTATGCACTTCTATGAAGAACTGAAGAAAAAATATTAAAAAGGAATGTATTCTTGGGCATTAATTACAAATTATTAATTATTATTTATTATTATTAGTAGTAGTAGTACCATGCCCAAGGATGTACTGGACACTCCACAATACAAAGAAGAGACCAAATTTTCAAAGGTATTTAGATGCCTGAAGATGCAGACAGGATTGGAAACAAAACTAGGCAGTACATGGGAATATAATTTTCTACTCTAGTTAGGCCTCAGTCCTGCAAAAAAATATACACGTGTTTAATTTGGAATATTCTGATTGATCTCAAAGAAACAAAAGTGTGAAAAGTCAAGTACACACATAAGTCTTTTGCAGAATCAGGCCCTTATCTGAGCATGGCTGGCAACTGTATTCAAAAGCTAAGCTTAGAGCTGTTCGTGCCTGGACTCAGTTGTATGATGATGTAAATAATGGGGGTTAAACTCTCCTTGTTGTGTTAGCTTCCCCTCCACCCCCCCTCAGCAAAAAGCCAATGGATACTTCTGGAAGACAATCACCAAAATAGCCACACGAAGGACAGTAGCTAAAATAGGGGCAAGATGGTGAGTTCTTTTTGGAAAGAATACAACTCTTTCTTATGCATACGGACTGTATTAAAGTGACAGGAGCGATATCGATAGATAAAGTGAAAATCCATCCAGGACTTATTTCACCAAACAGTATGACATGAGGATGAAAATAGTAGTTCTTAAAGATTTACACACACGAATGTATGCCCCTTTTTGGGTGCTATAGCTCCTTTAAGAGGGAAGAAAAATCCTCAGGAAAAAACAATAAAATGTGTTCATTCTGGCCAACTACTGATAGGGAAGAGAAGTTTGTTTGCAGTGTCAGCTAGTGGCCATGAGAGAAATACAACAAAGGAGTTGCAATGAAGCATTGAATTGCAGGTGCAAATACTTGAAAGCTAATCTATGAACTTGCACAGATGAGCTATTTGTGAAGTATTCAATAATATTCTTATTTGCTGTTTGTCCCCCCGGCCCTCTTGCCCATCCGCTAGGTCCGGATAAGGACCGTTTTTTGAGTCAGGGACCACTGAACTACAGAAAGTCAGTTGGGGACAACACAACTGAGAAGCAAATAAAAAATGAAAGCCTCGCAGATGTGGCCCCCAAATGATAAGCAGAGAAGAAACAGAGACACTCATCTCACTCATGCAACTCAGGGCACCACAGTTCCCCGCAAACTCCAGCCCATGGAGCAAGGGGGCTCCAAGGTTCAGGGCTTCCCCCACCAGGGACAGATTAACTCTTTTGGGGGCATGGGGCTAGTAGATTTTGTGGGGCCACTTGAGACTCTGGAGTGGGGCCAAAAATGAGGGTTTCAGTGTGTGGAAGGGGGCTGTCAGGAGCGGACTGGGGGTGGGGCTGTAGGCTCTGGGAAGATGGTAGGATTCAGGAGCAGGGTGTAAGTGCAGGAGGTATGGTGCAGGTGACAGCTGGGGGTGCACCAGCTGAGTGGGAGGGGTGTGCAGGAGTGGGGTAGCAGTGTGGGTCTGGGTGGGAGGGGACAGGGAATTGGGGCGCCTACTTGGCTCAGCTCCTGGGGGGGATAGGTGGCTCCATGCCACCCTGTTCTGGCAAGCATTACCCCCATTGCTCCCAGTGGCCAGGATTCCTGACTAACGGGAGTGAAGCCTGCAAGCCAGCACAGGGGACAGAGCTTCCCTGTGCTGCCATTCCCAGCACAGAGCTACTTCCTCCCCCTACCAGGCAGATGCTGCTGGCAGCTTGTCTTGATCCATCCCCTAAGGCTTCCTCCCATCCCCACTAGTGGGGAGCCAGCAGATTAGATCAGGCCATAGGCTCCCCATTCCTACCCTAGATCTTTTGTATAGTACACATTCCTTCCTAACAATCTAACACTGACATCCTGTGTGAACTTGGGCAGGTCATTTAATTTCATTGTAGCTCAGGTTCCCAACTGAAAATGGAAACAATACTACTTTCCACCCATTCTATATAGTCACTAAACTCCTCTGTGCATTATTATGTGCATTATCACTTGTGTTCTGAAAACAACTAGCGATCCTCATGATGGATCAGAGCCCCATTCTACTAGGCACAGTAAAGTTTAACATAAAAGATGTTTTCTTGCACTGAAGAATCGGGAGATTTTGTAGGCGTGTGCGTGCGTGTTTTGCTATCTGGCCCTGCTCTAGATTGTATTGCAATTCCAAACAACTAGAGCCAATTAGAATAAGTGAAAATATTAATAACATCCCTCCCCTCCATTAAATCCAAAATCTTGAAACTTTTTGACAAATTCCTTATCTGTCTAAGAAATGGGATGACATTTCTGTGATAAATTTCAGAAAACTTATTGTACATTTATGGTCAAAATTGCAATGAAATATAAATAAATATGTACAAATAAATAGTGTGAATGTATTCTGGTATTTGTCTCCTAATAATCCTATTTTCCAACATTCCTTGATTCTATGGCCAGGTCAATCTGTCCCTGTAGCGTAAATCTAAGCTATGCAATTTGAGTTGTGTTAGTAGTATAACTCAAATTGACATCACTTAGATCTACTTACCATGGGGTCCAAATTACACTGGGTTGACAGAAAAAAGCTCTCTTTTCAAATCCCCTTACTCTTCTCGTTCTGTGGAATACCGGAGTCGACGGGCAATAAATCAACCCCCACTAGATAGATCACTGCCCCATTGATCCAGCCTATAGTGAAGAAATGCCCTGCATCTCCTGTTTCTTTGGCCCTTAAAGTTGAGCAGTTAGCCTTCTGCATGCCCTTTGTTACATGAATACTTCCCTTTCCTTCGATAGCCTAGCATTCCTCTTGCTGCTACCATGTTTATAAACTTGTTTTTATCCTTTTTTAGTCCTCTAGTTAGTATCTATTTTTCCTTTTTGCTTCTGAGTTTACTTTTACTTAAACACCTTGTTTCTTCTCTGTATTTCTTTTTTTATGTATGCTTTCCTTTTTAGCCCTACACCTTATATCCATCTTGAAGTGGCCCCAAATGAAGCGACAGCTGTTTCTTTAATATTATCCCATTGTCTTTTATAGAGGAATTCCTTTTTGCTGGGACTCTCTCAGCAGTATTTTATATACTCTTAATCTGCAAGGTATCACTCATGAGACTTTGTCCACTAACTTCCATTTTCCCCCTGACAGAACGTGCTTTCAAATGATCCACTGGCCTTGTCAGGTGCATGGGTTGAAAATTAAGAAAATTGTTCTCCTTTCTCTGCTGAAGAGAGAAACTCTGTTCATCACTGTTGGCACACCAAGAAGGTCAAGAAGAGCACTGTCATGCACCAAGGGAATGGGAGAATATTAAATCCATGCTAGCCTAATATTTACTGATGGGCAGCTAGTCTCAGTACCCCATTTCCACTAGATGGCAGTCTTAGACTTATAGATGTCCTTAGTGCTGAGATTAACAGTATAATAAGAGCAGATTATTATTATTATTATTATTATTTTGACACTGCTGAACCAAGGAGAGACTCTGATTATCCAGAAGGGAAGATGGTCTAGGTCAGGACTTGGGAAATGTAAAAATCTTCACTTTGCACATTGCAAAAGAGACCTATTTTTCCTGTAGAACAATTAGAAACTATAGTGATGAGTGCTACAGGAAATGTTAAGATTGATGGAGATATAAAACACTGAATTCAATATATAATACTGAATTCGTCACTGTCCTCTCACCTCCAAACATCTATTTCTATAGACATTTGCATTGCTTGTTCAAAAAACCAAGGTGAACAATATGTAAACCATTAAGCCACTCATACACTTTTAACCATTTTCTCTCTTCATGAAGCAAGAATGAGAGTTTTAGGTAGCAGGACATGGTCACTAGAATTGTAACTTTCCATTAAAAACCTGGATCATGCTCCTAAACATGTACATGATGAGTGTTAGGGCTCACCCCCAAGAGAATCAGGGTTCCCTGCTCTGCCATCGACTTCCTGGGTTACCTTCAGCAAGTCACTTAGGCCTGTTCTACACTACGTAGGAAGGTCAAAGTAAGATACACGACTTCAGCTATATAAATTATGTAGCTGGAGTCGACATATCTTAAATCCCTATCCATGCAAACACTCCCGTCAACTTCCTTTACTCCTTGATAAGGAGTATTGGTGCCGACGGTGATATAGTGGGTCTATACTACATCCACTAAAACGAACCCCAGAAGATTGGTTTTCTATGTAGTGTAGATGTGCCCTGAGTTTCTCTCTGCTTTAGTTCCTTATCTGTAAAATAGGGATAATAGCATTTTCCTGCCTCACCAGGGAGTGGTAAGTCTAAAGTAGAGAGTGTGACATGCTGGGATAATGAGGGTGATCATAAAAATAAATTCCAGCTGCAAAATTTGGATTCACAATAAAATCCTACCCCATGGTAAGGATCATTTGGATCATGGTAAATCACATTTAGGCTGATTTAAAGCAAACTAATGAACTACTTTCAGTCTTGATCCAAAGCTAATTGAAATCTTTGAGAGTCTGTGAAGTGCCTTGAATTATTTTTATGAGACCTGGAGGATGGTAAAACTCTTTAATTATTATTGTAGCTGTATATGCTACATATGTGTAATAGCCATGTGTTAAATTGCAGAGCGATGGGATAACTAGCACTTATGAGCTTTTAAACATCTCACCTACCAACAATCCATCTGTCCTTTGAACATATTCTAACATTTCAACCTAAACACACACACACACACACACACGTTTCCTTTTGTTTCCAAAATGTGTGGAATTTCCATCCTAATTTACATGTTCCAGAAATACAGAATGGGCTATTTTTAGTACTGCACTTCTGAGTTTAGTGTCTGATATTCTGCAACTAGGACTAGCTGAAAATTTTCCATCTGAACTGAATTTTTTGACAGAAAATTGATTTGACTAAAGTAATTTTGTGAAAAATTCTGCTTTCTGTGGAATAAATGTCTATTTTTATTGAAAAATATTGAATGTCTAAACCCTAAAATATTTTGATTCTGACATGCTGCTAAAGCATCTCATGTGATCTGTCATTTTATTACCTCATGGCGTTTATGGGTTGCACTTCCTAGCCAGATGGTATCTTCTTACTATATATTTTAGAAATGTGCATCTATCTGTCTGAGTCCATCTGTTCAAGAACTCCTCCTAAATGGTAAGAGTTAGGAACACCAAATTTGGAATGAAGCCTCTTCTATCTTAAAGCAAGGTAAGGGCTTGGCTGTGCCAGGACAATGGGATGTGCTTGGAATTCGATTGTTTCTCATGAAATGGAAAGGGAGGGGTCTGGTAGGAGGTACAGTTTTATAATGTAGAATGACCACATGGGGGCAGTAAGGGGCCAGAGTTGGGGACCAGGGCAGCTATAGCCCCATTGGGGTAGCGTAGGACAGGAGTGGAGAAAGGGACAGCTATCTACTACATATTTCAGAGAGTTTGTCTGTTAGTGTGTCTGTCTGTCCCCCAATTGGGAGACATGCACCCTTTCCTTCTGTGCCTGCTGCAGCAGCTATGGACAGGAGTTTCTCACCTAGCCCCAAGCTACTGCAGTGACAGATGGCTGGGACTGTCCCCTTTCTCTGGGGTAATCTGCATACTCATCCCCACTCCCACCCCAGAGGAGTGATTTAAATGAAGAAATATAAAACTTATTTGAGTTAAAGACCCAAGCAATGCCGGGGTAATATCACTCCAGCCACAAGATGCCCATCATGTGCTACTTCTATTCACCTAAAGAGTCATGGGAAGTGCATCATTTAAGATGTAATATGATCTTGGAGTGAGGTTTACAGAGGAGGGTGTGAGTATGAGGGAATACAGTGGCATTTCTGAATTGACATATTTCATTTCAGGGGTGAAATATTTTGGTTCCAGAGTTTTCACTGAAATGTGGAACTTATGGAGTTTAAAAAAAAAAAAAAATCTGACAAGCTTTATTTGTGACACATCAGGGCTAGGAAAACTTACTTGATAGCATTCAAATGGGGATACTCCCAGCTTTCCAGGAACATACACAACACTGTATTGCCTTGGAAGTTGCTGATACCAACTACTCATGACGTCACCTTAACTGGCTTTCTTTACATGATCAATTTCAGAGATTTAAAAAAAATGCATTTTATTTCCCTCCCTTGAACATTATGTTTACAATAAATTCATGATATTAATGCAAGTTGACTTTTCATGCAAGTCTGTACTTTTTCAGCTGGCTTAACAAACACTTTCTGTCATCTTCTTTTAAGAAGTCAATATAAGAACCTTCATTAGTCAACTTGTGGACTGAAGTCTTTGCTTCTTCCAGTATATTTTCAATGGATCTCTCTGATTGATCCAAGGGTACTTTCTATTGCTGGACTAGATCTATTACTGGTGTAGCAAATGCCTGGCTGACATTGTTTTAATGACTCAAGTGGTTTCAGTAAAAGACTTACAAGAGAGAGAATAGCACTATTCTTCTCTGAACTTAGTTATAAAACTAGTCTACCAACCTGACTACTTAGATCTGTTCTATCTTGGTACATATTTTCTAAAACTAGTAATAACAGTAGTAGTAATTTTAAGATACCAGCCAAGAATTGCTCATGAGAAAACCAGGTTCTCTCCAGTTGGACTATTCTACACTTCACTCCCAGTATATCTGGGTATGTCTACACTAGCCCCCTAGTTCGAACTAGGGAGGCTAATGTAGGCATTCGAAGTTGCAAATGAAGCCCGGGATTTAAATATCCCGGGCTTCATTTGCATCTTCGGCGCCGCCATTTTTAAATCCCCTTAGTCCGAACTCCGTGCCCGCGGCTACACGCGGCACGGAGTAGGTAGTTCGAATTAGGATCTCTAATTTGAACTACCGTTACTCCTCGTGGAACGAGGTTTTTAGATGTTCAGTCCTTTTGGATGCTTGCTGAAAAAAAGAGTAAAAACAAAGCCATTCAATTTATGGGCTTTTAATGTGTTTTAAAGATTCTTCAGCACATACTAGTGCTAGCTGGAACAGATGGCCTCCATAGTGTGTATGGGAGAGATTAGAGTCACACTTTTCTCTGAGCAAGGCTTGTACTCCACTGCGTCTTCCAGAGAAGATTGTAGCTCTGTCAAATGCACAAGCAGCCATCTGTTTGAGGTTCCATTTAGAAGCATTTTACTCTTCTAAGATGTCACATATACAACTAATGTGTTTTCTATAACCTGAACAACTAGAATGCATCTACTGGCCTACCACAGAGATCAAGATAACAGGCACTGAATTAATACTTGAATGCACCAATGCAAATAGTCATCATCAGCCATGTATGCACATTTTTTTGAATATGGTGAGAGAGTTCTTCACTTTTTCGACTTAATTCACAATGAAAGAGGTGCCAGGGCTCAAGCAAGTTTGTTACTTTCCCAACTGATGCAGTAAGTCCAGAGGACCCAGGGCTATAAACTGCCAACCCTAGAGGTGCTAGGCTCAGCCCTGGCAAGCCCTACCACAGATTAGGCACTGAGGGAGACTCCTTCAGGTAGGCTAAGTACATTCTGCTGCCTTTTACTCATACAATAAGGATAACATGACCCTCACATTTAACACTAATATGATTCGTAACCCAACATCAGCCTAAACTGATTACTTGGGCAGCACAGCTTTGACTGCAGCACCTAGGTAGAGTAAATGTGTTGATGTAAATAGTCTGCTCCTGAAGCTTTTCCACCCATCATTGGCTCATCACTGGCTGTCTGGGGAGGGCTCATTCAGAACTTGTTTACAAATAATATTTTGAAATTATTAGGTAGCTCAATAAAGCCAAAACAAATATGTCGACATGGTCATAAATAATAGCACTATGAGGAAGCTAGTCTTTGTTCATACTTGTCAATATGTTTTCTGAGGTACAGGAAGTTTCTCATATACTGTATATGCATTTAAAATACATATTAATGCTTCATTTTCAATTCAAATTTCCAGCCAAAGGCTAAATTCTGAACACTGCATGTTACTGGGAGAGGGGAGGTGTTGGGGACATCCCTGGGGGAAGCAGGGAGAACTGAGTTCTTGCTGAACTACTGTATGCAGTACCACCAGCAGTGAGTAAAACCACTGGAATGAAATTTGTTTTGCCCCTTCACCAGAGAATATTGTGGCTAAATGGGGTTTTTAGAATTTAGCAAAACAGTTAATTACTTACTAACTATCATAAAACGATCCCTGTGGTCGGTGTCTCAGGCATACTCAGCAAGAGCAGAAATAAACGGAACGGGTCTCAGAAGTCTTACTTTGCTTGTAAGTGGAACAGATATGTTATCAGTTTTTATACTTCAAGAACAAGGGCACAGTATCCATTGCCATGCTTTTCTCATATTGATCACCTCTAACCCTCTCCTTCTTGCCCAAACACACACACACACACACACACACACTCTTGTTTAGAAAGAAATATCATTGGGAGGAATATTGCAATTACCTACATGCACACAAAGTGACCTGCTGTGGGAACTCTGCACATGAATGGTTAAACATACATCTCCCTCTCCAATAACCTAACATGATGAAATGGTCTTCTAAAGACTGAGGTTATTAGCAAACAGATTTAGCTAACTAGTTTACAGCCTAGTACTATATGAAGATTTAAAAGACAGCAAGACAAGTCTGTGTAAACAGATTTGTCACTTGTATTCTCCACTAGCTAAATAAACATGTCTGTTATTACTAACAATATACTATTCAACAGAACCTAGGTTACTCCAAAACAAACAAAAATACTTCATTTGAAAGACCAGTTATGGTTGCTAAGAGACAGCAATGGCATTATCATTACACAAAAATCCCCACTTTAACAGAACATTAAGGTTGCAAAGTCAAGCATTCAAGAGCTAGGAAAGGCCAAAAAGAAGCTTTCCTGTGCAACCTTGATGCATTATGATATAGTCTTTAATTACATGAATACCTCCTGTTCTTTCCCTGCCTGTTGAAATCCTATTTCTTTAATGGTTCATATCTGCCTTGCAGGTTCTCATATCCCTGAATAAAATGGCTTTTACAAAGGAGATAGAAAGGTCAGCTTTTCCCAGTTTTCTAAAAATTAGTAAAATCATATTCACTTTTCTTAGTGCCCAGAATCTCTTGCAAGTCTGACTGGCCTTAACTCACCAGAATTCTGCATGGCTTTGTAAAATAGGAAGTCAGTTAGGTTCTTTTCTTTTTTATCACCCTGAAGGTAACATTCTGAGAAATGCAAGTCTTATGTTTGAGATGTGTTGTTAAAACCAACTAAGTGTATCTTTTATATAACTGTGCAAAAGTGTGATCCATTACATTTAACCAGAGCCACAAGAGATTTGGGACTCTAAAGCAACTGAAGGTTATTTTCTTACTCTAGGAAACAGCAAAAACGCTGAGCTTCCAACATTATATACCCCCCCCCCATTTGTATATAACAATATCAGTCACAAAGACAATGGAAGGCAAAGTAAGAGCTTATCAGCAGATACAATAGGGGCATTTCACTGTTGTTTAAGTGTATAAAAAAGAAGAAAATGTGGAATGAGATTTTCCATGATGCATCATAGCAGGAGTTCAACAACTCCATTGATTTTAACGAAAGTCAAGACAAGTTTTATGGATTATTAACCCGAGGAGAACCAAATTTTCTAACCCTGCATTTTTTTTAAGGGGAATCTGATGTGAAATATACACATGATTTGTTTCTGTATTTCTCTTGACACTATTAGAGAGCTTGGCTTTGTTAAAAATCTAAAAACCTTTTGATATTAAACTATATCCAGATCCTGAGTCCTGACCAGCCACTCAGTACCTTGAGATGTCCTGTTGGAACAAAGATTCAAACCACAAATTTTGCCATCAGATATGTGCATGCAATCGCATGAGTGTGACATGTGAAACGATCCATCCACCCACTACCCACTGAGAGCAGTGGTTGATCACAAGAACTACAAGTTTGAGTTATCTCTTCACCCATAGAAGCATTAGCCGATTTATAAACCTATGCAGATCAGCAACTACAGAGACACATATATTATAGAAATCTGTGTATGAAGTCTGAATTATCTGTACCGTCAACCATCCTAGGGAGTCTTGATCATTGAGGCTGTGCTTCAGTGCAGAAATTAACTATGCACTTCATTTTAAGCATATGTATAAGTCTTATTAACTTCAGAACTGGAGTGAATAATTTTGTATGAGAATGAATAGGACCTCTGGTACTCCAAGTATTTCAATGCATTTTGGATTTAAACCCATTACTTTGTATGAAGTCCATTTAAAAAAAAAACCCTTTAAATCCATCTAACTTAGTGTTTTCCTATATTACTAACTCATAATATTATGATGATGATTTTGTACTTTATTTTTCCTATGTTACACTATCTTGCCCTTGGCAATTGCCTTTAAATTCTGAAAAATATCTTCTGCCCTTAGTGAATGGATTAAGTTTAATGGACAAAGACCAGCCACATCAAAGCATCCTTGATAACAAGCATCTAACTTTTAATTGATCCTGGAGCAACAGAGTCCTTTCAAATGCAAACTGCAAAAAAGTTGGTCACAGAACACTGGAACTGATAGTTCCATGCCAATGAAAATGTCTGTAGAGAAAAAAGTTATAAGGTGCTTAGCTTTTTGAGTGCAATATTATTTAGAGAATCCTGGTCAAGGGGATTTCAGAAAAAAAAAAGAAAAGGTTAAACTATAGTGACTTTCCATCAGATCATACATATCCATTGACAAAGTAAGATTAATCTCTTAACACCAGTATCAAACTCTCTCAGTTCAGGTCATGTTCGCAATGAGTCACACAATAGTCACTGCCAAGAAAGTAAAGTAGACATTTCTCTATCTAATCAACTAATGTAGCTACATAAGAATGACCATGCTGGGTCAGACCAATGGTCTATCAAGCCCAGTATCCTGTCTTCCAACAATGGTGAGTGCCAGATGCTGTAGAGGTAATGATCAGAACAGAGTAATCAAGTGTTCTATTCCCTGTTGTGCAGTACCAGCTTCTGGCAGTCAGAGGTTTAGTCACAGCATGGAGTTGCATCCCTGAGGGAGGGTATGTCTACACTGAAAAGTTAATTCGAAATAACAGCCGTTATTTCGAATTAACTTTAATAGCATCTATACATGCAAACCGCTATTTCGAAATTAATTCGAAATAGCGGAGCGCTTAATTCGAATTTGGTAAACCTCATTCTACAAGGAGTAACGCCAAATTCGAAATAGCTATTTCGAATTAAGTGCTGTGTAGACACTTAATTCGAAATTGGGGGTCTCCAGGCCTTCCCAGGGAGCCCTGGTGGCCACTCTGGGCACAACCAGGAAAACTTACTCTCCTCTCCCCCAGCCCTGGAGTCATTAAAGGGGTAGATCCTGGCCACAGTGCCTGTGCCAGCTCCAAGCCTGCCAGCCCAGAGCCAGAAGTGGCCACCAGGGCCCTTGACCCAGTGGCCCCAAAACATGAGCCAGCAAGCCTCTGGCAGCCAGCCCTCCACCGCTCTCCAGGAGCAGTCTGCCAGCTCCCAGGAGCCTTCCTGGTCCAGGGTGGAGATCATGGATCTTATTCAGGTTTGGCAGGGATGCCCCCAATGTCCATGATCTTTGCACTAGATGGAGGAATGTGGCCATCTATGGCAGGATAGCTGCCAGCCTGGCCACCAAAGGCCACATGCAAACCCAGGAGCAGGTTTGCATGAAAATCAAGTTGGTCCGGCGAGACCCCCAATCCTGGGCCCTGAGCTTCCCCTCCCCCTTGCTTCCCCCTTCTAGCTTCCTCCTCCCAGGTTTCTCCCTCCCCTCTCCCACCTCCTTTTCCCAGTCTCCCCAGAGGTTCATCCCCCCAGTTTTGTTCAATAAACCCAGTTTCTATTTTTGAACATACGTGTCTTTTGTTTGACATCAGGAAGGGGGGCTAGGAAGGGGTAAGTGGAAGGATGTGAGGGAGGAATGGGGCACGAGCCCCCGGTGGGGAGGACTGGGGTGGCTCTGAGGGCTCCTCGGGATGAACGCTGTCCCGCAGGGCCTCCTGGATCCTGACAGCCCCCCGATGGACCCCCCGGATGGCAGCCTGCAGCAAGTGCAGTCGGGCTGATGGCAACGACCCCACGAGATGCACCAGCATGCCCAAGGGCAGCTCTGGCTCCATGTGGCCAAGTGCTGTGGTGTCCCGAGTTCGGGCACTCAGGGCACTGCAAGACAGGACTGCTTTGCTGTCTCTCATCAAGGTAGACAAGCAAGCGGGGAACCCTGAGAACTGTCTGTCCGGGGTGGGGGTAGGGTCCCTTTAAGCACGGAGCTCTGTTAGCCTCAGGCAGCAGCCCCACACACTAAGTCCTAACCTGATGCCCTGCTGGCACTGGTTCCGGCCACATTAACTTTGGTTCAGGGTCTACTCAGTGTGGACGCGCTATTTCAAAATAGCAAAACACTATTTCGAAATAGGTTTTGTCTGTCGATGCGTTAATTCAAATTAGCTTAATTCGAATTAACTATTTCAAATTAAGTTAACTCGAATTAATGCTGTAGTGTAGACGTACTCGGATGGATTGAGGGGAAGGAGACAGGTGCTAAGCTTTGGGAATTCACAACATAACTACTTGATCCGGTTAGGGCAGAAAAATTAAAGTTAACCTCAGTTACATAGTCTAGTGATAACAGGGCTGGCTTTAGGTCGATTTGCTCGATTCCCCCGAATTGGGCCCCGCACCCTAAAATCAGAGGGCCCCGCGCCCTAAACCCGGAAGTGTGCCGGGCGCGCTGCGGGAGGGGGCATCGGCACCGGAGGAGGAGCGCGTCAGCTTCTGTGTGCTGCGGGAGGGGGAGTCGGCCCCTGGGTTTGGCTGGAAGGTGGGACTCTGCCCTGTAACTGGGGATTTAAAGGGGCTGTGACTTGTTTCTTTGTGTGCTGGTTTTTTTTTCCTCAACCAAAATTTGTGTGGTTTTTTTTTTTGGGTCAACAAAAAAATCCCGGTTGCTTGGGCCCCGTCGAAACGGTTCGAATTGGGTCCCGCACTTCCTAAAGCCAGCCCTGAGTGCTAAATAATGTAATCTAATTGAGAAGCAACAGGGAGCTCAGAAATCCAAGAGGTTTAATACAAGTTGACTAAAATGAGTTACAAATCAATTAACTCCAAAATAGAGAACACATGTATTTGTTCCTTGGTCCTGTTGGGAAAAGGCTTTTCATGTCCAAATGACTGGTACATTTTCCTAAGGTGACCTAATGTACCACCAGAGGTACTTAGCACAATAAGAATGGCTAGCCTGGATTGGACCAAAGGGCCATCTAGCTCAGTATCCTGTTTTCCGACAGTGGCCAGTGCCAGGTCCCTTAGAGGGAATGAACAGAACAGGTGATGATCAAGTCATCCATTCCATCACTTATTCCCAGCTTCTGACAAACAGGCTAGGGACACCATCCCTGCCCATCCTGGCTAATAGGCACTGATGGACCTATTCTGCATGAATTTATCCAGTTTTTATTGAACCCTGTTATTGTCTTGGCCTTCACAACATTCTCTGTCAGAGTTGCACAGTTTGACTGAGTAGAAATACTTCCTTTTATTTGTTTTAAACCTGCTGCCTATTAATTTCATTTGGTGCCCCCTTGTTCTTGTGTTATGAGGAGGAGTAAAATAGCATTTCCTTATCTACTTTCTCTACACCAGTCATGATTTTATAGACCTTAATCATATCCCCCGTTAGTTAACTCTTTTCAAAGCTGAAAAGTCCTAGTCTTATTAGTCTCTCTTCATACGGAAGACATTCCATGCCCCTAATCATTTTTGTTGGCCTTTTTTGAAACTTTTCCATTTCCGTTATATTTTCTTTGAGATGAGGCAACCACATCTGCACGCTGTATTCAAGATGTGAGTGTAACATTGATTTATATAGATACTTTCTGTCTTGTTATCTGTCCCTTTCTTAATGATCCCCAACATTCTGTTCATTTTTTGACTGCACCTTGAGTGGATGTTTTTGCTGCACCTTGAGTGGATGTTTCCATTCCATCTATCTAAAAAGAAATGCCTGTTGTAGCATAAAAAAGTGGCCATAAAGTCTGAGGTCAAGCACTGGGAGGACTTTATGTTCTATGATGTCACATAATGATAATTTCATAACAATCTGATCCTATAAATAGTTTGGCTTCAAGTTTACTCATATTCATTGTGTTGTTTGCTTTGTTCACTTCTAATCTTCCTATGGTCACACTAGAAGCAGAGGAAATACGAGATAGAGGTACAGTTTTCAACATTCTTATTACACTGGGATGGACTATTTGTAGAAAAAGTCTTTTAAATATCAGCCTGTAGTTGATATACACAAAGTAGCGGTAAGTGGTAAGCTGGAAGGCATTTGCTTGCTATCATAGCCTTAAACAGATTGCAAGCCAGCTGGTTTAGGCCTGGGCCCTAGACCTGTGCTCTGGCCTGTAAACAAATGCCCAGGGGTCCCCTTTAAACGCCTGGCCCAGAGTACAGTATGGGCCTGGCAAACAAAGACAAATAGTAGTTCAGCAGCTGGTAAGCCCAGGCTCAGGTTCAGGGTAGGGCAGGTAAGCAGACAGATCCACAGTTAATAAGGCTAAGGTCTGGTTCAGGGTGGGACAGCAACACAAATGCAGTTCCCCAGGCAAAAGAGGACAGGGATAGACAGCCACCTGGTATGTGGGATGGCAGTGGAGACATGGGACCTCCCTACTCCACCATATCCTGGCCCAGGGCCCTAACAGTGGCAGCCCTGGCTCCCACTGGAGTCAGCGGGGATCCAGCCCGCAACACGCTGACACACTCTAAAATTCTGTAAGATCAGCCTGACAGTTGTCGGCTTCCCCGGGCCACTTTCTAATTCCCCTTTGGCATTTACCTGTTTGTCTGCCAGCTCTTGGGATCATCACAGTCTGCACGCTTTGGCAGGGTAAAGAAGGTCTCGTCTTCAGAACAGGGGCCTGGTGGTCTGGGAGTTGCCAGCAAGAGTAAGTTTCAGGTCCGACACTGGGTTCTCTAAGTACAAAACACATTGCACCAGTATTTGTCAAACATGAGCAGTTTATTTCCTGACAGTTTTCAGCTGTACCCCTTAACTAAAAGAACAACATGATAGGAAAAGTGGCGTCTGATATCCCTTCTGCAAGCTGGGAACCCCATTTCAGCTGTGAACGAGCGGGAGGTCATCTAGGCTTCTGAGGCACCGCTACCAGAGTCCATCAGTGAGGTCCAAAGTGCATAACTGTTGTGCAGCTTATATACCATGCTTTCACCTTGTTTTGCAGTTTGGAAATTTCTGGGGGTTACTTAATGTTTGCTAAATGTATGGTTTAGCTGTTAACTATTGATCGGGTACTACTTGTCCTTTGACCTTGTTTACATGATCAGTACATCTGGGTAAACAAGATTGATATGCGCTCCGACCCTTATCTCTAACTTGTTTTTGCTACACTGGCACCATTGCTTATCTTAAATGGAGTATGTTCCTAGAGGCTTGCTTCTGGCTCATCAGATACAGGGGAAGGGGGGGAATGCATGCCTCACCACCCCTATACTTGGCACGCACACAATTCTTACACAATTAACCCCTACAATGGGCCAGCCCTCAGCTTCTGCAAGGTCCTCAGGACCCTCCTGGCTTGGGAGCTAGGGCAGGCCTCTGCTTCATCCGGCAGCTGGGGCCTTACTGAGCTCCTGAGCTGTGCTTTTATACCCCATCGCCCCATCCCTTGGCTTCTGGGGAGTTAAAGGGGCAGGACTGGATTGGGCCCATCTAGGCTTAGAGAAGGGTTCTTCCCCTCTCAGGGTCAGTGAGGCCCCCCCCTCCCCCCCGTTCACTACACAGACATTAGAGAAATTCCCACACAATCTATTAATTTTAATAGTGGGATAACTATATGGTATAGGATATTCATGCTGATAAATTATATGGCATATTTAGAATGGAAAAGAAAGACTATTGTCATATTAATAGGAGAGTTTGGCCTAAACCACACAGTTGAGGTTGAAACAGATTTTTTGAAAAAGCTACATTTCCAAAATTTGCATTATTTGGATTTAGTTTTGTACATTTAAATCAGAGATACAACCACTATATTATTATAGTGGAAGAATGCAACTAGGGTTGCCAGGTGTCCAATTTTTAACTTTTAATTGATCAGCGCCATTAACCAAGCCATTAAAACTCCAGTTGGCAGTGCAGCAGAGAGGCCTGGGACCAATGCAGGCTCCCTATCTTACCTAGCTTTGAGCTACTCTTAGAAGACCCTGCCACGTCCCTGAAGCCCCTACATGCATGGGACTGAGAGGCTCTGCACACTGGCCCCACCGAGTGCCAGCTCTGAAACTCCTATTGGCTAGGAACCATGACCAATGAGAGCTTCAAGAGAGGGGGCAACATCTGCAGGTGCTAGGGTAGCATGTGGAGCTTACCTGGCTGTCTAGGGGCCAATGTGACCTGGCAGCCATGCTAAGCACCACTGGGACCCTGCACCTCCTTCTACACCCAAGCCACTGCCCTACCCCAGAGTCCCTTCCTGAACCCCAAAGCCCTCCTCCCTGGCTCCACCCCAGAGCACCAGCATGAGCACTCACTCACCCCCTGAATCCCTCACATCTGGCCCCACCCAGACCATACCTATTACTGAACGCCAATCCATGCCTCAGTCCACTGAAAGTGAGAGTGGGGAAGAGTGAGCAATGGAGAAGAGGCTGGAGTAAGCAGGGGGCAGGGTCTCAAAGCAGGGGTAGGGCAGGGGTAGGGAAACAGTGGGGTGGGGTGTTTGATTTTTGTTGTCAACCCTAAACACAGCATATCCTCCCAAGAATTACAGCACTTGTACTGTGAGTATAGAATGAATTTTCTGAGCATTTAGAAATAAATTGTTCAGTTAATTCAGGAGTTAAAATTAAGGGAAGCATCCTTTAATAAATTAGCAGCCTGTGTTAGATCATTTGTTGTTCTGAATTATCTCAATGCAATAAAACAAGCTATAGTACAGACAAAATGCAGTGAAATCCCATGCATTTGAAAATTACCTTTCTAGGATTAATGGTACATTTTTGAGGTTAGTCTTCATAACAAAGTTTCGTGTTCAACATGGTGACAAATAATCTACTCAGAATAACACAAGGAGCTAACCTCTTTCAAAATGGCTGTTGTCTCTTACTGTTTTAAATGAAGACTAATAAGCACCCTCAGTTGAGATGGCCACAGTCTCCTTCAGGGCTGTAGAGTAAGACCTTTGGTAGAGATGCCACAATTCCTGTACATGCTTCAGGCTGTCTTTAGTTTCCTGGGACACATTTTGGCTGGGGCAGAAGCACACGAATGGGCAGCTGTAGGCTATAATTGTAGCAGCAGAAAGTTTGTTACCTAATTTCTGGACATAGTTTTCTTTATAATAAAGGGTTTTTCTTGACACTGCTCTGCTCCTCAGTAAGATGCTACGTGGTACCAGGAGTGGAAGGCACAGCTTGCTGGCAGAGGCAGTGAGAGATAACATTGAAATGACTGCTGCAGAGCTGTGCAACTGTATGTGACTCCCCCCACCTGTTCTGAAAATCAGGGGAAATGCTGAGTATGCCCGGAAATAGTGCAGACAGCAATTTAAACTGTATATGAAAGCCACAGGTCAAATAAAGTGGAGGAGGAGCAAAAGATTACTTTGCTCTTAGCAGCAGCTGGCACCAAATCCCTAGGTGCCTGCAGCACATTCCACGTGGATGGTAAGGGTGGGCAGGAGAGAAAGGAAAGTTTTGCAGAAATAAAGGAAAATGGGAATTTTTGTGCCCCTAGGGAAAAAAAAAGTGTTACTTATGAGGATGTACATTCAGAATGAGAACACTGAGTGAAGAGAAACAATAGGAGTTTGTTACAAACTTAAAACTAAGAAGTCAGTCTTGTGACTATGTGAATTAACAGAATCATTAGAAGCCAGATTGTTCTGGGGGTGCGGGAAAAAAACAAAAACAAAAAAACCCTCATGAACGATTACCAGGGGAGATGGATTTGACACTAGAAAGGGCAATGTGTGTATACCAAGCAGTAGAATACTCAGAAGCACAAATACAAAACCTAGAGGCAGACACAGAACTCATGACTGTAAGCATCATACATAAATTAATAAGGGAAACATTCACAGAAATTACATTGACCGTGGACAGAGACATATACAGCAGGAAACAATGGCATTGATGTGGAAACCAGCACAAGTATAGGAAACACCAGCTTTCTGCAAATATGTAGAAACTGTAATAAACCCAATCATTGTGCTAGAATGTGTAAAGAAAGCACAGGTGTGTATCCTGAACTTTCTCCTCACAGCACATTCTGTGGTATCTGAGGCTATGTCTAGACTACATCCCTCTTTTGAAAGAGGGATGTAAATTAGATCGAAATTGCAAATGAAACCGGAATTTGAATTTCCTGCACTTCATTTGCATAATGGCGGCTGTACATTCTTTCGAAAACAGGTATTTCAAAAGTGAAGCTGCTGTCTAGACGCGGTTCTTTAGAAAAAAAAAACACACACCCCTTTTTTGGAAAGATCCTGTAAACCTCATTTTTTGAGTACAGGATCTTTTGAAAAAGGTTTTTTTTCTCCTGAAAGAACCACATCTAGACAGCAGTTTCACTTTCGAAATACCCGTTTTCGAAAGAATGCGCGGCCGCCATTCTGCAAACGAAGCGCAGGACATTCAAATCCAGGCTTCATTTGTAATTTCCATCTGTCTAATTTATATCCCTCTTTCAAAAGAGGGATGTAGTCTAGACATGTCCTGAGTGCATGGCTGTAGAGAACAGATTTCTTGTTGTATTTGAGGTGCTTACTAGATCCATGAAGATAAGTGCTGTGATCTTTGAGTTTCCTGTGTATACAAATCAACACATTTAAAATTGCCTTCACCAAACTGGGACCTCCAGAGATGTAGATTGCATCATGGAATTAACCACCCAGAACCCTAAGACAAGGTTGTCAGGGGGATCGCAAAGTTATTATATGGGGGAAGAGGTCACAAGCTGTCAGTCTCCACCCCAAACCCTGCTTTGCATCCAAGTCATCATCAGAAATAAACTCCCCACAGCTGCATCACACCCTGACCAAACAGATGCAAAACATGCAGACATATTTCCATTGTTATGATGATCAATACTCCCCATGGCACACCTTTCAAGATCCACAAAATCTATACATTTCTATCACAGCATATGGTGTACCTCCTTCCCCAGCGCACTAAATGCCCAAATAACTACTAGGAGGGTAAAACCAGACTATATCACTGTGCTCTCTCATGAACTCTCTCTCACACACAAAAAAGATAGAAGACAAAAACACCATATCACCCTGGGTTAATACTTTTCACAAAACCACTACTCCATATGTGACCTCTCAGTCTTTGTCCTTAAAATAAATCTGTACAACACTTTTAAATTATGCTAGGAGCATAAAATCATAATTTAGCTAGTCACTAAAAATAATGGTTTGAATAAAGACATTGGATTTATGGCTACAACAATCTGTAATCCATTAAACTCCTCTTTTTTGTCCTATGACATGCAGAGTGGTTATGGGACATTTCACCTATTACTTATCTATTCTGCCTTGTATTTAGCTGTGACACTTTCGGTATGTCTATGCTGCAATGTAACTTGAGGGAGCTGATCCTGGGATAAAGAACCCAGAGCTTGACCATTTGATTGTTAACCCTATGTTAAGGCTTTTCTAACCCAGCCTTGGACTGGAGATCTGGTATCCACACTAGAGCGTGCAGACTGGAGTCAAACCAGCCATGTCCCATGATACCTCTCTCCAGAAATGTAACCCTTTGACCATAGCGCATTGTGAGAAAACTTGACAGCCTACTCCACACTTTACAGGAAGTTTGAACAACTTGCCAACACATCCTGTCAAGCACCCATTTTGGTCTATGCAACCAGAGCCACCAACGTGGAGGAGGTCCGGTTTGAAGAACTTTTCTTTGCACTTACAGAACCTCTGCCAATTCCTGGCATAGGACTGAAAGATGTGGGTGGACACTTCAGCAGGATTTTCTGATCCAATGAAGACACCTGATGGAGCTTATGAGGGAGTTGAAGGAGGAAGCAGTAGCAGAGTACCACTAGGCATGGCAAACTCAAAGAGGCTAATGATGCTCAGGACCCTCAGCATAGCTTCTGAAGCCTTCTGTGTAGATTGGTGTGCCTGGGGCAGGGCCACAAGCACTGACTGGTGGGATTACATCATCACGCAGACATGGGATGACCACCACAAGGTCCAGAAAGCTGCAGTTTTACAGCTTTGTGAGCAACTTGCCCCAACTCTCCAGGGTGAAGATTCACATGAGGGTGTCCTGGCCTGTCCAGAAGCAGGTTGCTATAGACCTTTACAATGGGGTTTCCAAACTGCACTGGGGCCATTGAAGAGACTCATGTGCCCATAGTCTGCCCGCCTCAAGCAGCACATGAGGTGCCAAAGGGAACTACTCCATTGTTATGCTGGCCCTCATGGACCACAGAAGCTGATTTCTTAATCATCTGAAGAAGTGGGCTGTGCCCATGAAAGCTCATGACACCATCTACATGTTTGTTAGTCTTTAAGGTGCTATCAGACTTTTTTTAATGTCTTAATGTTAGTGTGGCAAAGTTCATGATAACGGGATTTTTCGCTGACTGAGAATCTGTATTCATGGACAGGCTGGGACAATATTCCCACCAAGTGACATTGTCAGATATGGAGTTACAGTTACCGCATTAGCAGCAATCATGCAATCATTGAGGGTAACAGCCACCCACATAGTTTTCTGCTGTGCCCTGCCTTTCTCCCTTAGCTGCCATTCCCGTTCCAAGAGTTGTGAAGCAAGTGCCTGCTCTCATGCTTCCCCCGTGAAGACACAGTGGTGAAGGAACATCAGTCTTGAGGGTCAAACTATGGCTCTGCCAAACATATTTGCTCTGCCATAATCTGAGGAGTAGGGTGGCACAACAACTGCATGAAGCTTTTGAGGAGCTCTGTGAGGCAAATTACCGAGATGTAAGAGATTGCATCAACGGTCTGTTCACCATCTGACTGACCCTTTGCTGGTAGGAGCATCACCCCACACCCAGCCTCCTTTCTGTAACTCTCCCACTCCTGGCAGATTGCTCGAGTGCTCTCTCAATCACTTACCGTCACATCACCGGCAGCCTCCAAGGGCTGCAGGTGGCTCTTTGGGTATACAAGTCAGCTGCTGGCTGCAAGCCTCTATGGATGTCGAGTCCTCCTCTTGTTCTAGGTCCCTCTCTGCCTCAGCACACTCGGCCACAACTTCCTCCTCCTGTCTTGGTCCATTGCCGGATGCCCCCCGAGCCCTAAAGTTTCAAAAAGACGACAAGGGCGGGTCTTGGTCACTTGGTTGGTCACCCGAGCAGGGCAGTGGAATTCAAACACTGACCAGAGAGGCCAGAACAGGCATTGTGAGAAGGGTTCCAGAGGTCACTCAGGACGCAGTTCTGGTACCCCAGCGCACCAGTACTGGGTGTTCACACTGGTACCCCAGCGCTCTATCCAGAATGTAGCATGCTCTACGCTTCTTGTGGAGCTGGTTTTCCTAGAGGATGCTAACTGCAGAGTTCGTGCGCAGAGTTCGTGCGCGCTCAATGCCTTGCCCGGGTGGACACCGTGTAAGTTACAGCATTGGGGGCTGATTTACTACGCAGTAACTTGTCAGTATAGACTTGGCCCTAAAAAGACCAGCCATATAACACATACCTGGACACTATTTTAAATAAAGGCCATCCTTAGCTGTAAATAGCCATGCCAAGATCTTTGCATCATTATTTTTCCATATCTATATTATGGGAAACTGCTTCATGCTACATCATCTTATAATAGCTAATCCAGATGGCAAAATGTTTGAGGCAGAAGTTTTAAACAACACATATGTAGCAGATCACACATGTTCCAAGGCAAAAGGATCAGCAGGTAAGTGAATGACAGGGAGTCTACAGGTGCAATCCAGTTTAATCTTAGAACAGAAGATACAAAAGGATTCCCAATGTTCATGAAACAGTAGACTGCAAAAATTCTCCTCACTGATTGAAATTATATCTGAATAATTTGACACATCTATGTCAAATATGCTGCATGTTTCATTCCATCATCCATCATACTCAAATTGGTGTACTACTATAATTCTCCATTAAATCAAAATGAAACTTATGTACATCTGATTAAAGTCTGTCTACTCATCATCTGAGTAATTGAAGGGTTCATGTCTGCACTCTGCAATTTTTTCACAGCCATAAGTAAGGGGTGTTTGTTTAAAAAAAAAAAAAAAGGAATTGTGAGGGAAATTTTGAAATAAAGAGATAAACTAGAAGGATTTAAAGTGCTGGTTTCAGAACAGAGGTTTGTGATCAGAGTAATGTTATTATCTTTTCCTCCCTGATTATCCCTGAGACTTAATACTGCCTGACAATTTGAACAGAGGTTGAGCCAGTTGATTTCAATCAGAGTTGGCTCATGGCAAACATTGACTTGCTTACATTTAACCTGAATTAGAATGAAAATTTGCTACATATTGGAAATCATGCAAGTCTGACACCAATATTTTGCTTTCAGTGAGGAAGTACACATACTGTGGAAGGATATCTTTGACCTTGCCTAACAAATATACACCTAACAGGCATATGTTAAAAAAATACTATCAAAATGAGACAGTATTGCACACACTTCTTTTGGGGAGAGGATGAGAGAACATACCCCACATAATGAATGCTAGTCACATTCTTCAATGCACTACTGGATGGTACTCAGGTACTACGGAGATGAGCATGGTACTATTTATATAGAACAGAACATTGTCTTGGGTTGAGGAGGGAAGACATTGAAATGTGTCCACTATGCAAAAACCAGTTCTCCTTGAGAAATTTTTGGGGTGGAGGGAATTTAGGATAATAAAAGAGTGATACAAAGGGTTTGTAATGAGACCAAAGCAAAAAGTTATCACCCAAATTTCTGTCTAAGATTACTGAAATAGTTTCTAAAGTTTGTTAAACTTTTAAAGAGCCCAGGTCAACTTTTGAGCCATCATAAGTCAATTTATTAGTTTCAGTGGAAACAACGAGAAATTACTTGGAATGATCCCAAACTAATCAAAATATGGCAGTTCCAGCTGAGGCTAAGAGTTTGGGCAGTTGATTGAGCTCATAATTTGGATTCTAATGCAAAAATATATTTGTGTTGAGGTTGGTTGTTTATTGGTGGTGTTTTTGGCACACAACCTTTGCTTTACTAAAACACCTGTTGTGTGATACTGGCTGACTAGATCATGCTAGAGTGTGTTCAGGTCAATTCACTTATGTAGTTCAATGTAATTGTTATATGTATAAAGAGTGTATGGTGTGTTTAAGCAGCCTAAAACCAATGAGATGTTACATGCATTGTTTTTTCTTACCTGTTCCCGTCAGAATGAAATAGCAAAAGTTTTACATGGTAAATACCACTGTAACTAAATAACTCAGATGTCAAAGAATCTTTGGGGAATGCGAATTAAAATTTTAAGAACTTTAACAGAAAATGCTAATTTCAAAGCAAGTGGCTATAATGTATATGATCAGAGGTCAAAAGTTTTAGTGCATGCCTTACTCACACCATCTAAGGAAAAAACCCATTTGGATAGAGATACTGCCAGCTTGCTTTGTCTATGAGAAGTCTCAGAGGGGTAGCTGTGTTAATCTGTATCTGTAAAAACAATGAGGAGTCCTGTGGCACTTAAGAGACTAATAGATTTATTAGGGCATAAGCTTTTGTAGGTAAAACCCACTTCATCAGATGAATTGGAGTGGAAGTTACAGAAGCAGGTGTATATATATATATGCCCTAATAAATCTATTAGTCTCTTAAATGCCACAGGCCTGACTTGATTAGTTTTATTAGCACAAGTAACTTCTTCTATATTTATATATAAATTTAGATAGATTAGATACATGGAAGTTACTTGTGTTAATGAAACTAATCAAGTCAGGGTGGAAGTGGATCATTCCAAGCATTTTGTTTGGAGAGGTGAATATCCCAGAGAGGGGAAATTGCCTGGAGATAACCAGTTGAAATTAAATAAAGGAGCACTGCTGCAGATCCAGCAGGACTCCCAGCTCTGGCAGGGCTCCCAGTCACTGGCACTCTGCTGCTGGACTCCCGTCTGCTGGGGCTCTCTGGTCCAGAAACATCAGTGCTCCTGACAGACCACAGATGTTGCCAGATCAGAGAGTCTCACTTTGAAGAAGTTCAACGTGTATTTAAATCCAATTTTGAATAGCTATTCAATTGAATTCAGCCAAATTTCAGATAACTAACTCTGGCCAAACAATTTTCTGTTAAAGGCCCAATAATTAGGAGAAGGTACCAGCCATTTCCCTGTGTGGAATTGTTCTGTAGAAATGCAATATAATTTAAAAATAAACTATCCTAAATTACAATCTCCATGCTTTCTTTTGAAGAGTATTTTATAGCCTAATATTAGGAATTCTCTGATGCGCAGCCTGGATTTTAATTTTAGGTTTTGTTCTTAGTTACATAGTACCCCTGACTACTACCCTAAATTTCATTCCCCATTTAGTCTTCAGATATGTAGTTGGTGTTTAATGATGCTGTAAATAGATATTTCTTTTAATCTGAAATCAGTCCCTCTAGACCCCTAAACATTCTGTTGCTTTTCTCAGACCTCCTTCAAATTTGTCTCAGATCATCCATTAGATCTTCTACTAGGGTGTATACATAAACACCGGCATAAGCATTTTAGTATGTTATAAATTGAACATTTAGCTTAGTATATTTCAGCAGTAATTCAGGACATTTAGTGAGAGTAATGAGTGGAAGACAATATCTCAAAACAGCCTGCATCCCCACAGATGTCAGAGATATGATAATCAGTTGCAATCATCTTCCCTGAGAGGTGAAGTATCTTGCTGGTAAACATACCAGTGTCAAGAAACTCTTTATTATGAATAGAACAAAGTATAGAAATGAGGTAGCAAATGTTCTGCTGTTTCATGTAACTGCTGCCTACAACTGCCCAACCCTGTGGTTCTTTGTTTCTGCCCCAGTAAGAAGTATTTATGCAGGCTTTGGTTTCCTGTGACAGAGTATACAGGGAGTGTGGCATCTCTACAAAGTTTGCCAGATGATCTGCTTTATAGCACATCTGCTCTTTTTAGTTCCCTTTCTAAAATTCTTGAATTAAAATGCTGTTAAACTCAGCTAGTGATAAATACAGCAACTGATTGAAGAACACTTCAGGTTATAATGCAACAGCATGTCTCAATCAGTCTCTTAGGATGCTTCTGCAATCTTCCCAATCTGCTGTACTGCAAACCCTCCTTGGGCCCATCCTTGTCTGTAACAGACTGTTCAGTCTTATTCAACAACTGGTCAGTTATGACTAGTTTTCTCCTGGTATGTCTGCTCTCACTTAGCTCAGCTATTAGGTATCTTAACCCAGTGGTTCCCAACCTTTTTGAGCATACGAACACCTTTTCAATCCGTTAAAATTTTACGGACCCCCCCCAAGGGGAGCAGTGGGAAGCGGCAGCCAGCATGACCCTTGGCCAGCGCTGCTTCCTCAGCTCCTACCACCTCCAACCCTGCTCATCCATGGAGCATACAACAAGGGGGGGGGGGGGTCTTGTGGCCAAAGGCAGCACCTTCCCTGGCACGGAGCCATGGGGAAGAAAAAAAAAAAAGAAAAAGTAAGGATTGGTCCCACTGCGGGACTGTGAGGGGAAGAGGGCTGGAGCATAAACAGCAGCACAGCTGGCAGTGGGAGGAGGCATGGTGCCTCCTGGGGTATCCAGATCCCCTCCCACGGGTGGGAGACAGCGTGCGTGTGGCTGGTCGTGAATGGTGAGCCCTGGGCAAGAATCATTTAGCGGAAAGTCCCAGTCCTGCTGTGGGCCCGATCCTTACTTTTCTTTTCCTTTCCTAAACTTTCCACGGACCCCCTACAGTACCATCGTGGACCTCCAGAGAACCACTGTCTTAAGCTATGCATTCATGTTCCTTTTCTAAGATTTTGCCTTTGTCTTCAATCAGTAAAAGCAAGGTGATTTTTCTTTGATTATTGTCACCTTGACTGACTGGCACACATCTTGCCAAATTCTCCTTGAGTCTGTTTCTTAGCTGTGGAGAAGATTTCTCCTTTATTGTAATATTTCACTTGTTTCTACTTGCCCAGTATTTTCTTCACTATCACAGACTTCTTAGCAATCCTTTGGTTTTGTCCCATATTTCATAATCCAATTATTTGTATGTCTTTTTTAGAGGAGTTCATCAGATGACTTTCCACACTGAGTACTGCTAAATATGGATTGTCTCTTGCATTCATTGCTTTTTCTGAGCAAGTTCTTCATTATACACACTCCCCACACAGCTAATCCATGGGTTTGAGAATATCTGGGATGTCTCATGATGAAAGTCATACATTTTAGCAAAGTCAAGGAATCCCCTATTCTTGAACTATGGCCCACTCTTTGGGTATGCCTACACTTCGGGAGTAGGTGGAATTAAGAAACGCAACTTCAGCTACATTAATTGCGTAGCTCAAGTTGAAGTACCTTAACTCGGCTTTTGGCGCTGCCCACACTACAGGAAGTTGAAGGGAGAGCACTCGCCCTTTGATTTCCCTTACTCCTCATGGAAGCAGGACTATTGGCATTGATCAGAGCACCCCTCTCAGTTCAAATTAGCGTGTCTTCACTAGACCCATTAATTTGAACCCTGAAAGAGTGACAGCATCAGCTTCGATCTTCTCTGTAGTGTAGACATACCCAATGTTATTACAGGTTAACCCTTTCTGGTCTCACAACATCTGTGGTCTGGCATCATCAGGGACCCAATGGGTACTCCTGGGTTGGAACACAACCAGGGAAAAACCAGTAGAGCAGGATCATGGATGTTGCCAGACCAGAGAGCTGGGCCAGCGGCTGAGGTTATAGCTTAGCATCTGGGGCTAGGGCCAGGGCCAGAGCCCAGTGCCCAAGAGTGGAGCCTGGTTCCAGGGGCCCACCAGCATCTGGGGTCCATGAGCCAGGAAGCTGGGCAGCCAGGGGGCCGAGCAGGGCAACTAGGGGTCCAGAGCTAGAAGCTTGGACCCTAGCAATATGTTTAGCAGCCTTTGAATCCCCTTTTTATCCTTGGGTCTTGGCATGTTCAGCGTCACTTGAATATTTTATTCTTTGGGCCAGACTCCCTTGAAGGTCAATTTCTCTCCCAAAAAATGTTATTTCCATCATTTGAAATTACTATTTAGCCTTAATCTAGTTGGTGATGAGACTCACCTGCCCATAGTTTGCCCACCTCAAGTTGGCCCATGTGATTGAGAGATCCTTTTCATGGAATCCCAGGACTTGGGTCGGGGCTGCATCTACACTGAAAAGCTCAGACCCACGGTCCCAATTTCACTCTGGCTTGGACCTAAATTTCCTTTAAGCTACGTGGCCGTGCACCTGCCTATTAAAGACCCGCACAGGCACTTAGGACTGGGGGAGGCACCTCTGCCTTCATGACACCCATTTAGAGAAGGAGCAGTTGCAGATGTGACAATGCAGGTGCTTCCTTCAGCTCAGATTGGTGTTCTGGCTAGACTCTGCAGCAGGCCTATACCAGTTTCTTGCTTTTTGTCTTACCATTGGAGTTCTACAGTCCTTGTTGAAGGAGTAGGTAGAGGACCTCTGACCTTCCTTGTTTTGTCTAAGTGCACACATCAAAGGACTATGCTTTCCAGTCCTTCATGCTGGTGGGGAAGGACCCAGGTGTCTGGCAGCAGCTCAGATGAGCAAGCAGCCCTAATGTGGGATGGCCTGCTGGCCCCGATTTGGGGAAAGTCCTAGAAAAGAAGGGCTAAAAACTTCCAATTTCTTTCTTGGCTGTAATCATTGCTTGTTGGAATGCTCACACTATGGGTATGTCTAGACTACATGGCTCCATCGACGGAGCCATGTAAATGAGTTTACTAGACATAGGAAAATACTATTTTCCTGGCTTCATTTACATCAAAATGGCCACTGCGCTGTGCTGATCAGCTGTTTGGCGGCACAGCGGGGCAGTCTGGACGCGCTGCGGTCGACAAGGGAAGCCTTTGTCGACCGCTCCGGTAAACCTCATTTCACGAGGCATGCGAGGCGGTCGACGCGCACGCGTCAGACTGCCCGCTGTGCTGCCAAACAGCTGATCGGCACAGCGCGGCGGCCATTTTGATGTAAATGAAGCGGTGATTATTTAAATCGCCGCTTCATTTTCCTATGTCTAGTAAACTCATCTACATGGCTCCGTCAATGTAGTCTAGATGTACCCTATGTGAGCTGGACATGAACTGAAAGACTGTGAACTTTGGAAAAGAGCCATAATCAACAGAGAGCCACATCAACTGGGTGTGAATATATTGATGTTGTGAAGACCAGGATTTTAACAGGGTTCAAAAAAAGAACTAGATAAATTCATGGAGGCTAGGGTCCATCAATGGCTATTAGCCAGGATAGGGAGCAGCCATGTCCCTAGCCTCTGTTTGTCAGAGGCTGGGAATGGATGACAGGAGAGGGATCAATTGAGGATTCCCTGTTGTGTTCACTCCCTCTGGGACATCTGGCATTGGCCATTGACAGAAGACAGGATACTGGGCTAGATGGACCTTTGATCTGACCCAGTATGTAATATTGCAGCCCTCAGTGAGATAAGACTTTCTGAAATTGGATCACTAGGTGAAATAAGTTATCACTTTTACTGGTCTGTGAAACCTGAAAATGATCTAAGGTTACTCAGCAGGGATGGGCTATAATTTTTTCACTCCACAAATTTTGCTAAATCATCATGGGACACACATTTATTACTATATTAATGGAGGAGGTCAGGATCTGGGAGGAAGTTGGGTGCAGGAAGGAGCTTCAGGCTAGTGCAGGGTGTTGAAGTGCAGGAAAGGGTGAGGAGTGTTGGGATGAGAGGTGCAGGATCTTGCTGAGAGATGCTTACCATAGGTGCCTCACAGCCCATGGCACAGCAGGGTGCTCAGGCAAGTTGCCTGCCTGCCCCAGTGCTACACATCATGGCTTTATGCCACTCCCAGAAGTAGTATGGAGCTGTGGCAGGCAGGTAGCCTGCCTGAATGCTGTGTTGCACCCTGGGCTGGACAGAAACGTTAGATAGGCTGGATCCAGCCTGCAGACCATACTTTGCCCATCCCTGTGATACAGTATTTGCTGTCAAGAAGTCTTTTGTCAGTGCTTGTACTCCTCTAGTATTTAATCAAGGTTTCCCCTGACTGACACCTTGTGGGGAAAATTTCAAGAATAAGACACTGGTGAGCGCCAAAGATGTCTTTGGAATAATAAAGGAAAAACAATCTGACTGGTTTGCAGCCTCTGAACATCTGTTGCTCCCTCTCACAGAACAGAACCCTTCCCTTCCCCAACTTAAGCTCACCTAACTTTACTTCAACAGCCAAGTAAGCCTAGTACTTCTAAGAGGCTAAGGCAGCAGTCCAGAAAACAACCAGAATGTGTGTCCAGAAGTATTGGAAAGACCTGTGCAAAAAGATTCAGACCTGCTTTTGAGGAGGAGATATTTGTGGCACCTCTGATGGAGTAAACAGGCACTTGATCCAATTTGTGAAATGACAGCAAACCTGAAAGCAAGAGATGGTGCCATTCTTATTGGCAGGCAACAACAGCTTGACCAATGGATTGAGCATTATAAAGATCCCTATTGAACCTATGCAGCTTTTGAGAACTTATGACTTACTTCCCACTGAAGTCAGTGGGAGCAGAGAGTGGTCATACCCTTCCAGGAATGAGCCTGCAAAAGCATACTTTGGGATTGACTTACATACCATACACAAAAGAGAAATATAGTGTCCCAGCTTACCTTTTGTGTAGACATTTACACAATTGTAAAATGCCACCAAAACAGAATCCTCCACTCTCTAATTCAGAGGTTACATTTTTATACTTGCTTTGACCTGACTTTGTGTATATCTGTTCAAGGCACTGGACAATTAGTCCCCTCAGCCCTCACTGGTTCAGATTTAGCCAGGATCCACAGTGTGGCTCATGCAGCCCTTAAAATAAGCCTGACATGAAAAGGCGCAGACGTTCATGCATTTGCTCTGTTAATTGACAACATCTGCAACTTCTTTACTGATAACAGTGGGGGTTAAATAGATCATATTGAATGAGAACCACCAGCAACAAACAGAGGAAAAAAAATCTATCAGATGTGAGGAAATAATTTTGTAGCATTGGAGAATATTGCCACTTCAAAGCTTTAATAATGCTTGCCAGCTCCTCAGACCTGTCTCTATACATAAGCCAGACAAAAGGTAAAACCCTCCCTTCTGTTCAATTATACTTCCAAGACTCTGACAGTGTGAAACCCCTACCACACAAACATTTACAAGAAAAGTCATTAGATCTGATTCTTTGTAACAAGCTGCCTAATTATATTGGAACACTGCTCACAATGAGAGGAGTTAGTGACACTGTCAAAACTTCTCATCTGAACAAATGTTCCAATTTTATATTTTCCCATTTTGCCTTCTGCTTTATTTCCCTGATTCTCCACTTATATGAAGCTTATGTAGCATTTTTCAGTGGATTTTATTTCACTGATGCTGATAACCTGTTAATGTGGGATCTGTGAAGTTAGGTACTTAATGAAGCAATGAATCATAATTTATTTATGAGGACAATCTATTATCAGTCCCTACTGATTGCTTCTCTCATTATCTTCTAACTTATTGAACTTTGTAGAAGGTGCCTTTTTATCTAATATTTGTGCAACATTTTGAAAACAGAAAAGACCATACAAATGCTGCAATCTATCACATCTGTGTGATAAAACATGACAGTATTATATTGTCATTATGCTGTCCTCAGAACTGTGATAGGAAGGATAGAACTCATATTCTCCTATTCTAAAGGAAAAGGCCACTACCACCTCAGCTAAAGAACTACTATTAGAACAGATACATTACAAAATCTGACACACAAGTAACCACTCATAATTTCCTTCAGTAGAGGGCAGTGGTACAGAGCACACTAGCCCCCTCAATACATTTGTTTAAACTTTTCTGGGAGAGAAGCATAGAACTAGCTAGATTAAAGCTACCAGTGTCATACCTGAGCTAGCTAGATTAAAATTAGCTTGGAATATGTCTACACATACTGCAATCACACACCCTGATTGCAGTGCACACATAAGCTAAACCTAAGGTATTTTTTCTTAATCATAAGAAAATCAGCAGGAATATACTAAAGATAAGGTGTTTCCTTTAGAGTGTGGTATTCAGGGAATCTCCTGTGCTACTCTGGTTACTGTCTACACAGCTTATGGGTCTTCACTGTTCCTATGTCATTTACAGAGGAACATGTTTTCCTTGCTCCAGTTGTCCTAGAGATAGGGCACAGTGGCCTCCTTCCTCTGCTTCCCTTAAAGACCCTTCAAAGTTTCTTTTGTTCTAAACAGCCAGTATCTACAAAGAACTTGGAGTCACCTGATCTGAAGATGGAGGGCAGAATGTATCTTCAACATATATGGAGAATAAGATGAGCAGACGTAGGGGGTGTGTGGAAGTCAGTTTAGTAGCTCTGTCAACTGCAGCTCATGCTTACAGGTTGGAGCATGGGCTGCTGTTTGCAAATTCACTGAACTTCAAGTTAAAGGCTCAGCTCAAGCAGATCTGACTGAGATTCAATGTCTAAATGTTCATGAATTATTCAGTGTATATCAGCAACAGCTGTTTTATTTGAGTAAGAAGAACAACATACTGATCCTTACTGCTTGTCAAATTTCCCAGCAGAAGGCTAGCCCTAAAGGAAATGACACTGATGGAAAATAATAGGCGATTGTCCTCAGCAGAACTTCATGATCGTAATATTGTTCCCTGAAGAGACTGTCTGAGAGACATCCCCAAACTTCCAAATTCTTGTCTTGTTTAGAAAACTAGGGCACCTACATTATAAGATCTCTTAGAAAGAGACTAGTTGTCTGTACAGTGCCTTTCATAATAGGGCTCTGACACTTTCTTGAAATTTCTAGATGTTACTGTACTGCAAATAAAGAGGTAAATGGAAATACATCTTTGCCATAGGTATAAATGCAAAGTACTTCACTTAGGAAGGAACAATTGATTGCACACATACAAAATAGGAAACGATTGCATAGAAAACAGTACTGTGGAAAGGGATCAGGGAATCCTAGTGGACCACACATTGAATATGAATGAACAGTGTGACGCTTGCAAAAAACCAAAAACCCCAACATTATTTGGGATGCATTAACAGGAGTGTTGTAAGTAGGACACGAGAAGTAATTCTTCCACTTTAATCCACACGATCTCCGCTGGAGTACTGTGTCCAGTTCTGGGCATCACATTTCAGGAAAGATGTGGACAATTTGGAGAAAGTCCAGAGAAGAGCAACAAAAATGATTAGAGGTAAAAAAAACATGACTTATGAGGGAAGACTGAAAGAACTGGTTTTGTTTAGTCTGGAAAAGAGATGACTGGGAAGGGACATGATAACAGCTTTCATTACCTAAAAGGGTGTTACAAGGAGAAGGGAAAAATTATTTTCCATAACTCTTGATGATAGTTCAAGAAGCAATGGGCTAAAATTGCAACAAGGGAGGATTAGGTTGGACATTAGGAAAAACTTCCTAACTGTCAGGGTGGTTAAGCACTGGAATAAATTGCCCAGGGATGTTGTGGAACCTCCATCATTGGAGATTTTTAAGATCAGGTTAGATAAATACCTGTCATGGACTGTCTATGGTGCTTGTTCCTGCCATGAGTGCAGAGGACTGGACTTGACCTCTTGAAGTTCTTTCCTGTTCTGATTCCTACTCTTTGTAACAGGTAAAGAAACCCCCCCCATTATTTTTGGGTTTCAAGGTTGTAAAATACCCTTTTCCCTATCTCACACATTCTTCACACTCCTCAATGCTGTTTCACTGTTTTATCTATTGAAAACAGCAGGTAGCTAAGGCTTAAATTCAAAGCCTGGCATTGTGTGGAGTGAATTGGTTAACAAATAATACAAGCTAGCTTCTAGTACCTGCACTTTGGAGTGTGCTAACTCCAAGGGATCTGAAAAATGTCAGTAATGATATGTGTTTGTACACCTTCATGAAGCCTGACAGTATGCTATGAAAACACTGTAATTGGAGAATTACTTATTGAATGCTAACAGTGATATGGCTTTTGTACAAATTGACAAGGTTCTCTAGGTTACTTATTTTTCTGAGAAATTAGGTTTTTCCTGTCAATTTGCCTAATTGAAAATCAAAATCCTGTCTATGACTCAACAGCGGATTGAATGAATTAAAAATAAATAGCATGCTTATCACTAAATTGCAGTGACTGAAAAACTGCAGAATTAATACCAACAGCAGTGAATGCTTCTTGAATTCTGATTAAAAGTTATCTTCTGTGGTAAGTTTGGAAGCACGGGATATAAAGAAAATACAGGTATTTATTTATAGTGATGTTAGGCTAACAAAGCTTAAAATTATATGGATGCATTACAGAAATAATTTAAAGTAGTGATTTCTTATTAAAATATATGTCTCAAATGCATATTAGGTATTAAACAACTAAAAAGGTATCGGTGATCTTTATCAATGAAAACAGAATTGGCCAAAAAAAAAAAAAAAAAAAAAAAAAGTACTTTGAGGAACAGACATTTTTACAGACCCAATTTTTTTTTATACACAGCATAGAGTTGTCCTGAGAAATTATTTGGCACCAAGAGCCCATTGAGAGACAGACCACAATAACAGGATAATTTTAAGAAAAATTAATAGTTGCAAAACTACAGAAAAGCCAGAGTTTGATAATTAAATAGTGCATCAGAACTCAATCTGATTGCCTGATGAAGAATGAATTTCCCTCATCCTTGCACAATGAGCTAAATTCAGCAGTTCTCAAACTGTGGATTGGGACCTCAGAATGATTTAAATGGGGTCACCAGAGCTGGTGTTAGAGTGGGCTCAGGCTTTGGCTTCAGTCCTGGGTGATGGAGCTCAGGTTATAGGCCACCATCCCAGGCATGAAGATCTTGGGCTTTGGCCCCAACACCCAGAGCAGTTGCAATACTTGGTGCATGCTGTGCACGTCCTTCTAAGACCTCAAGAAAAGTTTCAGCAAAGACCAAATATACAGCTTGATATTATACAAACACTCAAACCACAACATATAAAAAAGTGCCAACTTTGCATGACACCAAACACCCTTGCCTTGTAACCTCCAAGTCCCTGCCTACTCCCATTCCTTCTCTGAGCCCCCCAACTTCCTCTATTCCCCTTCCCACTTTTGCTCTCTCTCCTCACACTCATTCATTTTCATTGGGTTGGCTCAGGGGGTGAGGGCTCTGTATGGGGTTTCATCTTTGGTTGTGGGACTGGAGATGAGGGGTTTGTGGTGCAGGAGAGTACTCAAGGCTGGGACTGAGGGGTTCAGAGGGCAGGAGGGCTGAGGGCTTGGGGTTGTGCCGCAGGAGGAGTTAGGGGTGCAGGCTGTGGGAAGTGCTTACCTCAAGCAGCTCCCAGAAGTATGATTCCCTCCTCCCCCCAGCTCTGATGCAGAGTTGCAGGCAGGTGGCTCTGCGCAGTGCCTCATCCACAGGCACTGCCTCTGACGCTTCCATTGGCTGGGACCCATGGCCAATGGGAGCTGCAGGGGCAACGCTTGGGGTGTAAGAAGCATGCTGAGCCCTCTGGCTGATCCTCCACATAGGAGCTGGAGGGATGGTACATGTTGGCTGCTTCCTGGAAGCTGCATGGTGTAGAAGCTAGTAGGGAGCCTGTCAGCCCCATGGCATGCCACCACAAACTGGACACTCAATGGTCTGATCAGTGGGACTGACCAAAGCCATCAGGATCCCTTTTTGACAGGGTGGTCTGGTAAAAAACTGGACATCTGGTCACCCTATTAGAAATAGAATTTCCCAGTTGTTTCTTTGGGTCCAAGTTAGTTTTTTTGTTACATTATTTCCAGCTTCAATGGCTCCATTATTACAATACAGCCTCACCAGGTGTGTGTGGGATGGAGGGACATTTTGATCTTGAGTAGGGCTCTAATAAGGAGGAGCAGCTGGTAGTGTGGGCACTTTAAATGTTGTCTGTAGAACACAATTATAGTTTGCGAGGAAAGGCTTGTCTCCACAAATGCAATGAAAGACTAAATGAGGCGTCCTTAATGGTCTGTTGAACATACACGTACACACACGCACGCGCGCGCACACACACACACACACACAGATACTTTTCAGATGGCAAAAGACGTGACAATTAATCCAATTTAGCTACCTGCTCTTTTTATGTTTTGACAATTATGAGAACTATTATTTTTCAGATAAGGGAAAAAAAAGGCAGCTGACGTCCTGCAGAAAGAAAGTTCTGGAAATCTCTGCTCTCCTGCACACAAATCTGAGGCAGAGCAGCTGTTCCAATCCTAACCTTTAGACTTTTCTGTGAGTGAAGAGCTAGCTTTGATCTCTCATCAATAAACAAATAAACGAAAGGCTGTTTCACTGGATAGAAGCAATTCTGTATCCAGGTAACCATGTCCTTTCCTCATTGATCACTATGGTAACCTAACTCCTTCCTTCTGTTCCTTCTAAATGAGAAAGCATGTTTTCCCGATAACAGATATGGGAATTCTTTGATTTGCTATTTCATTCCTTGACTTCACAATAGTAAAAGGTCACTTTCAATTCTAATGTGAGGAATTTAAATTTAAACAGTGCTGAAATATACATACATCCCTTACAGTCTCAGAGCTGTCTCAAAATATTCTGCTCAAAATTCACTGCAAGAAATGAAAAATGTGTAAGACACAGTTGGTTTCTATGTGTCTTAATGACCCTTTGTGGTTGATCAGGGGTTTCTGACTCCGCAGCTTAATTAGATTTTCTGTTAGCCAGTGATTACAAAGGACTTCTAGAAAACTGAGGCAATGAACTTTAAATGAGTCAAGGTCAAGGTCATCAAAACTTTCCAAGAGCATGGATCACATTGTAAAGAGCGTCCCCTGAATCATCCACCATCTGCAATTATACACACATAATGCCTTCTTCTGCCTCCATCTGCCTTCTTCTTCTTCTTCTTCCCATAATTTATTAGATAACATCCTTATGTTAACTAAAGCAATTGCTGATGGGAAAAGAAGTATAAGGAAAGTGCACAAGTATTTTACAGCTTTCTAGTGTGATCAATTTTCTTTCTTCTTGATGCTTTTTTCTTAACTAACCATATTTTCTACTTTACTTTTCCATTCAGCAAAACTGGGAGGGATAGCTCAGTGATTTGAGCATTGGCCTACTAACCCCAGGATTGTGAGCTCAATCCCTGAGGGGGCCATTTAGGGATCTGGGCAAATCTGTCAGGGATAGTAGTGGGTCCTGCCATAAGGGCAGGGGACTAGATTCAATGACTTCTCAAGGTCCCTTCCATTTCTATGAGATAGGTATATCTCCATGTATTCTATTATAATGTCTCTGATCTCCTGCCTTGGAGCAAGAAGAAGAGTCATCACCATGTAACCTGTGCACTATCTTCAGACTTCTAAGCACCTCATAAACAGCATGCGAACCTAGTGTGAGCCTGTGCATCACATGCTTGCAGCAGGGCAGGGCACAGTTTGCACAATTTACATTTTTTACTATGAAAGCTGAAACTTTTGACAAGTTTCAGTGTTTTTGCATGATTTTATTGGAAACCATTCAATATTTGGTGTTTTTTTAAAGTCATAGTTCCTGAAGCTATCTTATTACATGACAATTTCATTTCATATCCACATACCACCCATCCCTCATTCATTGTGATGCAGAAAACCTTGAAAGCATGAACTCTGAAGATTCAAAACCCAAAGACAAATTACCAGCACCCCATTTTTTTTATTTTTAGATCAAATGAATTGGAGTCACTCATTTTTGGGCACCTGACTCTTGTATTTTTGAGCCCTTAGGATTGGCGATTTTTGAATAAATTATGAAAATAGGATTGTTTATTCCATCTGAGTTTGCTTTAAGTGTATTTTTAAATTATTATTTTATTTCCTAGCCATCTAATTGCAAGATCTATATTTACTTAATCTGCTCCAGTGAGTTTTGAGGACCACCTGTCACTTTCTTAAGGCACCATCTGAATTTAGAGAATTCAGTCTGTTGCCCCTTCCCCACCACACTTATGACTTTTTATCTCCTTCCCAACATGCTGCTGTTGAATTACCACATTTTTTTCCAGTATCAGTTCGATTCATTTTCTGGACACAGCTAAGGAGAAATAACTGTGCCACAAGCACAAATCCCAGAAGCAGATTCCTTTTGTGGAGTTTTCCAGAATGTTCTGTCAGAAGACTGGGGATTGCTTTCAGCAAAAGAAGCTAGTATCACAAATCTAGCTGTTCTAAGAACTAAAGGTGAAATTCTGGCTACATTGAAGTCCATGGGAATTTTGACTTTGACTTCAACAGGCCCAGGATTTCACTCCATATGATGAGTTGGACTAGAGCTTCTCTCCTGTTTCTGACTCTCCACGACACATAAGAGGGTCCGAGGGATGTGAAGGTGCCCTAGAAATGGTGAGGAGAGTTTTCTCCTGGTACAGGTATTCTGGTAGAGAGCTGCCCCACAATCTTACCCCTTATGCCTGTGTACACATACCTTCTGGGTTTGTTGTACTGTCCCACCTAGTGTCATTGAGACTACGTAGAGCAGGGCTACTCAACATGCAGCCCGTGGGCTGCATGTGGCCCGTGGCCTGTTTATTTGTGGCCCGCAGCACGGTTTGGGTTTACGCAGGGCTCAACATGTGGCCCACGAGTGGGATCCTTTGAACATGGCCTCCACTGGGAACACGCTCCACAACAGCGAGGTATCTCCCAGAAGGAGAGAGTGTTGAAAGACACAAGCGGACGGGCTGGCTGGAACAGACGGATACAGGGTATTGGCGTTTCTAGCCCCCCAGAGAGGAGGTGCCAGGAGCACCAGGGCATTGTGGGAAACACTGCCTGCTTAACCTTGTGGGCAGAGCCTGAAAGGTGCTGACTGGCTTACACTGGCCATGTTTGAGTCCGGCGCCACGACTTAAGGCTTAATCTTTGTATTCATGCCTTTCAGTGAGAAAGAAGCTATTTGCATATATACAACCACACTTAATTTGCGGCCCTCGTCATGTGCTGTGAGTATCACTGTGGCCCCTGGGGCTTCCAAAGTTGAGTTGTCCTGACTCAGAGTATGTCTACACTGCAGGGCAAAAGTCAAATTAAGACACGCAACTTCAGCTAGGTCAACTGAGTAACTGAAGTCAAAATAGCTTAATTCGGCTTTTGGCGCTGTCTACACAACAGGAAGTCGAAGGAAGAATGTTCTTCCTTCGACTTCCCTTACTCCTAGTGAAATGAAGGTTACCGAAGTCAGAGTAAGAAGTCCACCGTCTCAAAATTATTTGGAAATGGCTTTCTGCGTAGATGAGTACTTTGTTATTTTGAAATAACATCAGTTATTTCGAAATAACTCTGCAGTAGAGAATAATGAGTCTGCTCTACAGCCTTAGCTACCAGCCACCTGGCTTTTAGCTCATTCTGTAGAGGCTCATGAACAAAGTTCCAGAGGTCCTAGGTGTGATTCTGCCTGTCAGCATTACACCTGTGCAATGCTACTTCAGACCACTGCTGCTTTCCTAGCCTCTGACAGGACTTCCCTGATTTAAAGGTGGTTCCACAGCACTGAAGACCCCCCTACTCACATTGATATAAAATGCAGTTAACTTAATTCAGTGGGAATCTATCAGAAGTTTGGCGGAGAAACAATCTGACCCTATCCCTTCCCGATCCAGGAGCACAGAACTGAGCCTCCCCCAACCCCCACCTTGCCCAGGAGCCTGGTGGGGTTATTGGCCCCTTGACCCTGTATATTTCCTTTTCCCCACATGCAGATGTCAGAAGATGTGTGAATGAATGGTGCTGCAGAAGCCATTGGTCCATTTCCTCCATGCACAAACACCTCATGTGGATTTAGGAAGTTATTTTCTAGAAATAAATTCTCATCTACTGGCTTTGTGTGTTAATTCAGGGGGGAGAGAGAGAGAGAGAGAGAGAGAGCATGCCAGATCTTCATTGGAGCTATACCAATTTACATCAGCTGGTGATCTAACATAATGTAGCCTGATTAGCTTTAAAAACAAAACAAAAAAGATACTCAACATAGTCTTTCAATTTCCAGAGTTCAAACTGGCAAGCAATGTGAGCCAACTTCATCCGTGCTTTGAAAGGGTGGGATAAATTCCCCAAGGAAGCCAAATAAACAAAAAGATGCAGGAAAGAACACATTAATTTCTGAGTCCTAAATCAGGTTCAACTTTGGTTTCATAACATCAGACTAACTAATGGTCTATATGGATATATCAACGTACCAAAACATGCAACAGCACCAAAACTGTGTGGGATGCAAGGAGATTTTGGTCCCAAATGATGCTGTCCTCCCATATAGAAGAGCAGCTGCTTGTGTACAAGCTTTGTAAATGTGGGAGTTCTAAAAATGAGGAAAATTGCAGGATGTGAGGATTCTCATCTCCACGTTCACTGTGAGTGATGAGAAGAATACTATAAATCCTGATCTCTGCTATACATTTTAAATGTACTCAGCTTACAGATATACCAATATGTGAATTTTATTGATGATGTACACATACTATATATCTGTATGTTGAACACATTTACATTTATACAGTATATACTGTACATACTTGTTCATAAGCCGATTTTTTTTTGTAAAAAAATGAAGCATCCAAAAGTGAGGATCAGCTTATCAATGGGTCTATGTTGTCATTGTAGATCAGGGGTTGGCAAACTTTGGCTCCCAGTCCATCAGGGTAAACCGCTAGCACACCAGGACACTTTGTGTACCAGGAGTGTCGGCAGGGGTGGAGCCCCACATCTCTCAGTGGCTGCCATTCGCTGTTCCTGACCAATGGGAGTGGCAGGAAGTGGCGGCCAGCTCATCCCTTAGCCCACACCGCTTCCCACTTACTCTGACAGACCAAGAATCAAAGTTTGCCAATGCCTGAAATACAGGTATTATGAAACAGTCATAGGGTTTATCTTGGGGGGCAGGGTTAGCTTATAAACAGGCTAATGAACAAATATACACAGTATATTATGTGTGTATATAATAAGAGAGAGTTCTGTTTATATATTTATCTGGCCATTGTGATAGATTCAGCAGAACATGAGCTATAATCTAAATAAAAATGTTCTAGACCTTTTGTTTGTGAAGAAAAACTTCTAAACATCAGTTCACATCACACTTATATTGAAACAGGAAAGCTCTAAAAACAGGAAAGAACTGTCTACTTACATAGGTTTAAATTCAAAGCTGAATGAGACAATTTAAGTATCATCTCTTCACATGAAATACATGTAATTTATTGTGGCAATGACACCTAATTTGTACTTCTAGTTACTTCAATTGTCCCTGCCACTGAAAAAGAACATATTGCAGATTAGATACTGGGATTCTGGAAACCTGGGCCCATTTTGAGTTCAATTACAGACTGCCTGTAGGACTTTGGGCAAGATTCACAATGGAATAATGCCAACAAACCTCCTTCATAATATTTTTATCCCAGTGGCTTGGGTACTTTTGCAAGATGTGGAACACGCCCAGTGCAAGTCATCCCTCCACCTGGGGAGGAAAAGGTATTTGAAAAGGCAGCCCAGGTGAGCATCCTAGCCACTGAACTATGGGATTTTCTCATGTGGGGCTCCCCTATCAAAGCTCTTCTACTTTGGACAAATCATTGCAGAATCATTGGGTGAGCAAGAGAGCAAATGTGAACACACGCATGAGCATGAGAATGACTTTACTGCTTGGTGATTAGAATTCTCACAGAGGATGTGGGAGACCTGAAATCCAGTCTCTATGCTCCAATGAGTCCTTAGTAGTTCAAAGTGGAAGGCAGCCTCAACTGTTGAAAGGGTTAGGTGGGTACTTTTCCTGGGAGCAAATTGTCTCATGAATACCTACCACAGAATTACTGACCACTATTGGTGATATGACACAGGACTAAGCTGGATACTGGCCTGTTTCAGTATATGGACTTGTATTTTCCAGTCACAGTGCAATGATGGGAGTATTTATTGAAAAGGCCAATGTGGACAATGAGGTAACGTTTTTACTGAATCTAAATGACTGAAGCTCTTAAATCCCACCGATCTGCAATGAGATTTGAGCAGTTTTGAAAGCTGTACCTAGTACCACAAATTATTTTGGCTAGCCACAAAAGACAAGACAGGGTGTATGTGCGGGGGGTTGACACCTGTGGATTATGTGGTAGGAAACTTTACAATAATAAAGCCTGGCACAGCTTCAGGTGGGATAAAACTATGGGAGCAGCACAGGAGAATATAGTGGTAAGGACGCCAGATTCTATATTATCCAGTCTTAACACCAGTGACTGAATTTAGAAAACCAGCCAGTGTAGACACAGCCTGTGGTGAAGTCAAGCTCATTATATGACAATAGAGCTTCTGTTATTAAGCAAATTTCTTCCTAGTTGAACCTAGTAAGCTGTCCAATTCAGTGTGATTTCCCTTTGTTCCGCCAGGTAGAGCTACAGATTCAAACATTTTCAGAAGAGCAGAGTTGGTACAGCCTCTCTACGACTTACGAACTGGTTATGGACCAAGCAATTGGTCGTAACTCGGTTTGTTCGTAAGTTGGACCCCATTGAGTTACACGCGACCGTGCTGTTCGTAAGTGCGGATCGCATTCATAACTCGAGGTCCGCCATTTACGACAGTTTCAGTTGTAACTGCGAATGGTCATAAGTCGACCGTTCGCAGCTTGGGGACCGGCTGCATATGCTTTTGGGTGAGCAGTCTGGCCAACTGCGTGGCTTTCTGTTTAAGGAGGTACTAAGGATACCTTTGTTATCAAAATGCACTTTTTATTGTGTCCTATCATTTGGAGGGTAGCTGGAACCAATCAGCGGGACAGGTCTTAATCCTGCTCTGACTTTTGTAGACTGCCCACAAACCAGCCAACCAACCAGCAAATAAACACAGTAGTTATATAGGCTGAAAAGTTGTGTTAAATGCCTAGCAATTGCAATGAAAGTCTGCAATACAGTCCAGAGGATACTGGCTTATCTTCACAAATAACAGCGCACAACAACAAAAATCAACATAATGCTTCCCCCTGGGTGAAGTGAGGGAGTTCCACTGGACAGATGTTAGTTATGTTGCTTAGTGCATTTTTGGAAGGTGCTCAGACAGCATGGTGACAGGCACAGTATCAGAATATGAACAGAATTGAATGTGAAGAGGTGTGAGCGTGGTTTCTGGGTGGGTTTGTTTCATTTTTAACACGTCATATAGTAGGCTGGTCATAGACCATCTAAACCCGTTTGGACTTATACTTCAACCTTTGCTCCCACCGAGTGGTTCCTTACTGTACACTGGGGGGACTATCATCAGAGAAAGGAGCTACTCAGTGTAAGCATGGCAGACTCTTGTCCTTAGGGTAGTGGTAATCCTGTCATCTGAATCCAGCCCAGGAGTTTTGTGACCAGCTTACAGATGTCCAGTGGCCAATATGAAATGTCATCTAGACTCGGACTAGTTCCTGATGGAGAGGTGCCCGTGTTCGGAAGACTACCACAATAATTGTCATTTCAGCCAAAAGAGCTCTTCAGTGAGCATGGAAACTGAATTATTTGAAATTACCTCTCCAGACCAGCACGGATACCTGGTGACAGAGGGGAGGGGAGAGAAAGGAGGCAGGTATCCATGCTAGCAGCTATTTTAGAGACAACCTCATTAACAGCTCTGGAGACAGACACAATCTGGCACCTCTGGCTTCTGAATTAACTTTTCAATAAGAGGAGATGAGTATTTACAGTTTTAACCCCTTTAGATTTAATTTATAGGCTTTTGATAGTCTGTTTATTGCTTTTGAAATGTATCAATCCCACCCCAGGCATACTATTTCTGTAGCACAACTGTAATTATTGAGCTGTTTGAAATTGCAAAGTAAGAAAAGTTGGAGGCAAATCAGGAAAACATGATCATGGGGTATTTTAAAGAGAAATAATAGCTCCAGTGCAGCAATAAAGATAAATTGAATTAATATGTTCCAGCCTCACTGAATAGTTCTGTTTTCAATATGTGCAATACAAAGAACTGTTCTTTTTGATGAACCTTACTGATGGAATTAGTGTGGGAAGTATCATTTATAGGGGCAGTCCCTCATCTGATGTAAGGCAGTGTAGCTCCACTGAAGTCAGTGGATTTAAGTCGACTGAGGATCTGGACCACACGTTATTTCCCCCTTCTGTTTCAATGGTTTTTCAGGTAGAGCAGAATTGCAGAGCTTGCTTAAGCAACACCAGAGATGATACATTAACCTGAATAATATGACTGTCTTAATCCAACATTAGAATTGCTATGGAAACCTCTCAGCAACACAAATGAATAAAATGGATTTTAAAAGAAAAGCATGAAAGAAAACCCTAGAACCCAGTCAGCTCAAATGGTAACACTTGAGACAACAAAAACAGAACCACAAACTTTCTAATTTCAGGGAAACAGAACAAATGACTGTGTCACCTAAGTTAATAACCCATATCTGTAGCAGAATAGCTTCAAATTCCTCAGTGAGTTCAACCTCACCCCTATGGTCTTTATAGCTTTCTGACTTTGAAGTTTGCACCTGGAATAGGAAGTTGCTGTAGTGTCCACCTCAGACATTGTCCCAAAGATAACACTGGTATCCCCTGTTCCAGAGGAATGCTCTTGCTTTCTGGAAAGTGATGTATATTGATTAGGAGCACAGCATGCCTCCATGAGGAGATTTCAGCAGTAATTCTCTGTTAGGCTGCATGGGAGGCCTTTCCCTATTTTTTCAGCATCACAAACTTGAGGGCCTTTGGCTTTGTGTAGTGAACTTGTTCACACAGTGAGAATTCCCTCCCCCCCCACAGCATTTCTCTGTCATCCTATAGAAAATATTAAACATTGAGCAATATCCCCTCATGTATCCCATCATATAATGACAAAGTGGACATCAGATACAATAGGCTTCAGCTTCTTGGCCAAGATTCTAGCATATCTTCAAGGAGGCAGAATTTCAAATTGCTGATGCTCCACGCTTTCTGAAAGTTGGGCACCTTTGCAGTATTTGAGTATGTCTACACTTGCACCCTCTTTTGAGAGAGGGATGCAAATGAAGATATTTGAAATTGCAAATGAAGCTGGGATTTAAATATCCTGCGCTTCATTTGCATAATCGTGTTATGGTGCTATTTCAAAATAGCGCTATTTCGAAATAACAGATGCTGTTAAGACACAGTTATTTCGAGAGAAAACCCTTCTCTCGAAATAACTGGTAAACCTCATTATATGAGGAATAAGGGTACCTTTTCCAATAGATCATTGTAGTGTAGACATAGCCTTAGATGTGCACATACAGCTGCCATAAAAATCTGTGTTCATTGCACACATGTAACTGAGGGCAAAGTTGTCCTTACAATAACATTAGTTTTATTCCTTTCTATATATAACTGCCATCTAGATCAGTGGCTCTCAACCTTTCCAGACTACTGTACCCCTTTTCAAGACTCCAATTTGTATTGAGTAACCCCAAGTTTCACCTCACTTAAAAATGTGCAAAATCAGACATTATACACAAAAAAGTATCACAGCACACTACTACTGAAAAATTGCTTACTTTCTCATCTTAACCATATAATTATAAAATAAATCAATTGGAATATGAATAATGTATTTATAATTCAGTGTATAGCATACAGAGCAGTATAGACAAATCATTGTGAATGAAATTTTAATCTGTACTGACTTTGCTAGCGCTTTTTAGCCCGTGGAAAACTACAGAAATATCTAGATGAATTGATGTATCCCTGGAAGACCTCAGAGTACTCTGAGGAGTACACATACCCCTGGTTGAGAGCCACTGATCTAGATTACCTTTTCTAAGGTAAATTGAGATGTAATTCTATCACCATTTTGAAAGTATGAAATCCAGTTTTGTTTTGAATGTATCAAGAGGTAGCTCATCAAACTTCCTTGGGGTCGTTAGTTAATAATAGAGGTTACAAAATAAAAAAAATCACACATTAATATAAAAAAGCATCTGGCCTGATAATATGTTGATCAAGAGATGATGCTTAGTTTATAAACAGGGCACAAAGCACTTACTTCCAGGTCTAGAAAGTACCAAAACTATTTGACTTTAATATCATGGCATTTGTCTAACACATGTACTTATTATATTGTAAGATTCCTGTCAGTTGTTTCTGCACTAAAGTGTTTTTTCTTGATCTCACACCATCTCTCAGTTGTTGAAAGTTTTATATCTTTTAACATATTACTACATCAGCTGGGTGAAAAGCCATTCCAGAAAAGTTCTCTCAGAAGAATAACCACACAAGGGCCAGGAACTTAGGAGGTTCTTTGAGTTGGGCTGGAGTAAAGATTAGATGAAGGCTGAATCATCCTTCTTCCACATGATGCCCATATTCTTAAGAAAACCTAAGACTTTGCTGAAACATCCTTGGGTTATGCCATTAAAGCTATTACATTGTTTATGTGTCTACTTGAAAGACCCAAGTCTGTAAAGTTCCAACTTAAAGGATTTGTCTTCCGTTTATTGCCAATACATAATAGAAGAAGAGGTGTTCCCAGATCTCATTAAATCCACCTGACCTGGTATCCTACCTGTGACTGTAGGGAAAGTTGAATTCACACTCTCATACCAAGTTATACTTCTAAATATCACAGCAGTGCACTATAGTGTTTCCAATCTGGAAATTGTTTCCCAACTAAACCAGGGACCCACTTAGATCCCTCCTAGACAGAAGAAAGATTCCAAGGGGGTCTCAGTAGGAAAAAGGCTGAGAACCATACTACCACATAACAGTGTCAGATATTAACATTCCTTCCTGCCCCCACACAGGATCAATTCACATTAAGGGTTCAGGAGTTCATTTAAAAAGTTAAGGTTTGCTCTTACTAGGGGAGATTCTTCTCCCAGATAGAAGAATGAGATCACAAGAACACTTTTCATCAAGTTAGCCATAATTCTGCTGCATAGGGCAGCTAACCATGGTCTAGTTATCGCAAAGCATAAATGATTTGTGCTGTAGCAAAGGTCACAGAGTAGTGATTTAATTAGTGTCTATTTATTGACTTATGATAGTATCTAGGTGTCAACTCAGTTCAAAACAACGGTAACATGATGATGTGTGGTAACAAAAATAACTCCTCCACTCATGTTGAGAGGTACCTGAACTCCCACTGAAGTCAATAAAACTGTTGGAGAAATAAAGCACAATTAAGCTGGAATAAGGGAAGCGAAATCTGACCCTATGTAATTGGGTCACCACTGTAGAAAAAAATTAGTATCAGATGCCTCAGTTCAGATTTATATGGCATCTTTCATCCAATCTCTTCAGAAACCATTGTGGAAGACATCATGAAATGCAGCCACCTCAGGAATGGAAGGCAACAAAGAAAAGATGCTGGAACAACAGAGGGGAGGAATCAGTTTGTCTTGCTGTCCTGGCCAAATCCCCATTATTAGTGTATAAAAAGTGTTATGGTATGTTTAATGTCTGCAGAATAGACAGGAATGTAAGTCTCCTCCTGAAGAGACTTCCCTGCCTCATGTGGCAATGGCATAGAACTTGACTTAGCTTGATTCATTGAAAGGATGAATTGTCACTAACAGTTTCTTAGCCATTTTTGGAAACCTAAGTATTGCAGTCACACCCTCCACCTTCCATCTCTATATAATTACATTTTAGAGAAAAAGAAGATAGTCCCAACAAAATGTGAATTGAATTGTAATTACCTGACATAGGACAAGAATCCAGATTCTAGTCCATCTTTTTGGCATAACAAAAAAGAGCCAATATACATGAGCAATGGGGATAGATTGTTTTGGAGTGCTGAGCTCAGAATGTCTCCTTCATTGTTATATTCTGTTAGCTACATTGTTTTGTCATGCTGCTGGATAGAGCAACGATCAAGTTGCCATAACACATTTTTTCACTTCCTGGTCCTGGGAACAGTGACTGTTGCAGATGAAGCACCATAAGCCACACAGGGAGGTTGAGGTGAATGCACTTTGAGAAAAATAGGCCAGAGAATCCATGAGCCTCTGCTGACTCTGTTGCTGATCCAAGAGTGTCATTAACTGATTCTAAAAGAGGTAGTAACTGTTTGCAGCTGGTGGGACAATCACAGTGATACAAATCTCCTGGAGGATAAGCAATATGGAGAGAAGAACAACAACCAAAAAGATAGTACTTTGAGAGCAGTGTGTGGGGCTCTGAGTGGGGCAGAGGAGATCGCTGGGGGGAGAGGAGGGGATGATGCAATACATAACAGAATGTGCACTGATTTGAAGCCTGCAGTAAACTCTGGTTTCTGCTGTCCCCCTTCTAGTTGGAGTGTTTTGCACAAATTGGTCTCTTATGAGGAGATTAATCCCCCTATTCCATCACACATTCTATTTAAAAACTAGTATTAGTGTAGCAGTCAACAAGGTGCCTCATTAATTCTGCAGATGCACAGCAGGGGGTTTTCTTTTTCAGCTCTGAAAGAGCAGAAATTAGAGCATTACAGAAGAAAGAGGGGCTTTCACTTTTAACAAAGCCTAATGTATTTCCGTTTATGTCAGTCTCTCACACTTGCATTATTTGCTTTTGTTTGGTAGCTCATAGGCTTTCATTTAAGTCTCCCCTCCCCCGATCCTGTCTCTTGGTTACATTTCTAAAATACGTGATATATGGCCCTAATATTCAATCTTTAGCCTAGTGAATGGGGTTCAAAGCCTTTCATTTTTACCATTAACACACATTCCTCAGGTTCAGTAATGGTAGTGCTGAACTCAGTCCTTTGTGACAGCTGTTCCTTGATCTGTGAAATGAGTTGGTGACCTCAACACACTGATCAGAACAAAAAAACCACCACCAGCCAAGAGAGTATAGTTGGATGGGCCACCCTTCCAACATCTAGGGCATGTGTACGAAGAGGTCATCTTTGTAGACATGTTCACTAACAAGCTTTAAACTCATACAATTTTAAAGGACATTCTGCATTTTGCACAGACAGGGCTAGTCATGTTTAAAAACACGTTTTATGGGTCATTTAACACTGGTGATAGGGAAGCTAGGTCTGACCATACCAAGTAATTCAGGAGTTACTTTGCCCACACTATATACTAAGATAGGCTTAAAAATGTTGGCAAACAAATTTTTTAAAAATTGTGACCTATCTTCCTAGTCCAGATGTTGTCCTGCAAGTGACTCTTCAGGAACACAGTCAAAGCAGAGCCTCAAGTCAGTGTGGAGGAAGCTGGTCATGCTATTGCCCTGTTTTGCGGTCAGTCTGCAGCAAACCAGAACTTTTTAGAATAACTAAAGCCAGTGAATGTTTTGTTTTTTGCTTGGCAGTGCAACTTCAGAACTGAGGAATACACTGGGTAGCTACTAGAAGAAAAATAATTTGATATTTTTGTTTTTGCAACTAACAAAAGGCATTTGCAAGCCCCTTTCAATGGAAATCAGTGATATACTTAAGATACAGTGATGTTATTTCCATTGTCTGGGCAGACAACCTAAACTCCCTCATAGATTTTCATCAGCAATAACTTCTTATTCCTTAAACTCACTGTACAACACACCCACACTAGCATCAACTTCCTGGACATCATGATCAGCTTCAGCAATGAAACCCTATAGACCAGAAATTCATGAGTCACCATGTCTCCTTCATTGACCCAGTAATGACTCCAAGTACACCAAGAAATCTGTTACCTACAGCCAAGCACCCGGATACCCCAGAATATGGACCAAAGAGAAAGTCCGGGATATACACCTTAACTTATTTAAATCCCCCTTCACCAAACAAGGACACACCACCAAAGTAGATTGCATCATGGAGCAGGCCACCCAAGAGAACATGTTTATTGGTAATATATCATTATTGTATTATATGCATATGATATACTATATTTATGTACTCATACATACACACACCCTCTCCATCTTGTTGTTGCTTAGTTACCAATTTGTTGCTCCCCTTAACTCACTGGCCAGGTGAATTAGATGGGAGAGGGGAAGTGAGGAGCCAGTCTTTGGTCGGTCTGGACCGATGCTCTGATGTTGACAAGATGAGACTGGGGTCCTGTATTTATAGGAGCTTCCCTCTCAAGTAAGTCTATGCATTTTCATTGTATCAGTTAGTTCTTAATTAGATCTGTCTCCAACCCGCGACCCCCACTAACTGGCAGCACTGGTACCACTAGTTGAGGCCACGTTGGTTGTGGGGAAGAGGTGGGGAGGGGGCATAGTAATGGTGGGGAGAGGTGAGGCCTGGGCAGAGTGAGGTAGTCCTAGCCCTTCCCCAGGCTACAGGGGGGTCACATTGCTGATGGCCCCGCAGGTTCCCCCCGACCAGTCACCTCTGCTTATCACAACATGCACCAGTGTACTATATGCCCCAACACAAACTATGTGAGTGAAGCAAGACAATCACTCTTGAATGAACTCACAGGAAAAAAAAGATAAAAATCAAGAAAACCCTATTACCTACAGGTGGAACACTTTTCACAAAGTGATCATTCTCTAGCTGACCTATCAGTCCTCATCCTAGAAGGAAACCTGCATGCCACTTTCAAAGGATGAGCCTGGGAATTAAAACGAATAACTTTGCTAGACACTAAAAATAATGAACTGAATAGAGACACTGGATTTATGGCTTATTACAACAATTTCTAACCTACTAAACACCCCCCTACCTCTCCAACTGGAAAGGTGTTAATGGGCCACTTCATCTTGAATGATTCCTTGAATTCTGTGTGAACAGTTAGTTCCAACTTGTATTTAGCTGTGACACTCTGAGTACATTGCCCAGACCTGAAGAAGAGCTCTGTGTATGCTTGTCCTTCTCACAACCAGAAGCAGTCCAATAAATGATTTGACTTCTTCTTGTCTCTAGTGTCCAGGGTCCAACATGGCTACACTGCATACAACAAATTAGGCAGTAGTTTATTTTCTATATGTATAGAAAACTAGCGTATCTCTAGGTTTCCCAGGATACTCAATCTTCTTAAATTCATCTTCCAGACGGTAAATGTCCTGGGAGACAAACTATCCTAGATCCTGTACAAGAAACAAATGCTACCATATTATTTATCATGTTTATTATATTGATGCCTAGAGGCGTACCAAGATCATTGTGCTAGGCGCTGTACAAACACAGAATGAGAGATACAGGGCGTCCCTGCTATAAGTCGCCCTGGTATACATCCGTTTTGCATGAAAGTCATTGATGCTTGTAGGAACTGATGTGTTATAAGTCCTCCTATTCGTCGCTCTTAAGTCGTGCAAAAAAACCCCAGATCAAACCAAACCAATTTGTGCAAATGGAAGTCAGCCTCAGGAAAAAAATTCCCTGCTTTAAGTTGTTTCGCTATAAGTCCAGGTTTTTTGGATTGTATCTTGGACTTATAGTGAGGATGGCCTGTAGTCTTCTGCCCCAAAGAGCAGGAATTGTTGGTGCTTAATAATACATTTTAAATACATATAAATTAGAAGATTTACTTGGCATTGCTTGGGTTCTTCAGGGTAGGGGACTGAGGCTATGAGGGGGGAGCAGAAGTCAGGGCAGGGGCTTAGGAATGTGCGGGACTCAAGCAGGAGGCTGGGGATGTGAAGGTGCTAGAGTCAGGGTTGGGGGATGGGGAGGGGCTCAGGTTAGGCAGTGGGGGTGAAGGAGCTAGAGCAGGGGGTGGGAGGCAGCCACCAACTGTTCCCTGGGGCTGGCCCGGGGCAGCGGGTTCCCCCCTGAGGTCATTCAGGGCCCGGGTATATTGTCCCTGCTATCACACCCTCCCTTTCCATTTGATGAGAATCAAATTGCATTCCAAACACATCCCATTGTCCTGGCACTACCAACCCTGCCTTTGCTTTAAAGTTATGATAGGAGGAAGCTGCATGCCAAATTTGGTGCTCCTAGCTCTTACCATTTAGGAGGAGTTTTTGAACAAAAAAGTCTTTCAAACAAACAGACAGGTACACAAATTCTTTAAAACATATAGTAGATTATAAACATTACTAGCCCTCATGGTTAGAGGGAAAAGCTTGAAAAGATGACCCTAAATATTCAGATAGCAGAACACAAAGATTTATAAAACAAAAACACTGATGATTTTAAAACCAATGTTCTTATTGGGGGCACAGAGGAACTGATTTTTGAACAGTTGGGTTTAACACTCTTGTATCTGAATGTTACAATAAGAAAACATTAACATCTATTTTAATTAATTCTTCTTTAATCTAGCCTAGCATGAGATAAATTAATTTGGTACTTAGTGCTCCCTCAATTTATCCATTTCCTAACCACCCTCAAAAAACAAAAATCTCACTGTAGTCTCTCCTCTGTAGGGTGAACCTTCACAGTGCTTGGATATTTTCTGGTATAATAAAATACCAGTATATATCCTAATTTCACTTCTTACTGTTTGGGCTCGCATTGTCTATAAAAATATCGAAGCAGCTCTTGGCACACTCTATGCTCCATAGAATAGACATCAAATGAACACTGCAGGGAAGGTGGTGGCAGTGTTGCTCCACTGACTACTTACAGTTGTGACAGGCTACCATTTTTTTTAACATTTATTTACAGAATTACACCCTTCTGCAAAATTTTGCTCCTGGCTAAAGCTTGTTTTACAAGATCTCAGTAGGAGAGAATATTTTTACACAGCCAAGCACAAAAAAATTGGCCTTAAGTATCCAGAAGCACCAAAAATTTTCAGCCCATTTTGTAGGTTTAAAACAGAAAATTATGTTAATTTGGAGAGAACAGAACCAAAACCTAAGATCAAAACACCCCCACTGTTTTGGAGAAAAGGAATCCAACCCCTGAATTTTATTCCACAGCTGATCTGTCTCTGAAATGGTATGATCCAAATCTGGGGATCAGGGAAGAAGGCATCAAGATCTGGATCTAAATTTTGCTTCACGGGCCAATATCTAGTTTGCTTAATCACAGTGAACAATCATATCTATATTGTACCTGTGCCTTTTGAGGTTTTAAAATGCAAAGCAGAAAACAACACCACCTCCATCTAGGATGATCCTATTTTATGAGAGGACATGAAAAGAGTTTGGCTTAGTTAACCTAGCTAAATGAAGGCTGGGTGGGAATTTGACTACTCTTTAGGGATATGTCTATACTGCAATTAAAACCCAGGGTTGGCCCATGTCAGGGTCTGTTTGATTGTGTTGAAGACATTCGGGCTCAGGCTGGAGTCCAGGATCTGAGACCCTTCCTCTATTAAATGACCAATATGTCTTTCTTTGCTTCCACTTCCAGAGTCCCCTGAAACAGTCCCAGTTGTGTTTCTTGATGCAAATGGCTTGTAGGGGGCTAATTCACTACAGACATAAACCCCAAAATGTAATCCAGGAAATACATCTAATACAGCCCTGGCATCCTGCAACACACCCCAGTACAGCCCCCTCTGGCCTTCTGACTTCACTCTCAGAGCTGGAGAACGGAGCAGGCACGTCCCTCAGCTGCTTTCAGCCTTCCATCCTCAGGAGCCTTCTCTGGCTGAGGAAGGAGAGCTGGCAAGCCCCTCCATTGGCTTTGCAGATCATCAGGCTTGACCCTCCTCCATCTTCCTAACCTTGAGTCCTTTCTAGCCTCCTGGCACTAGACCTGATTCAGGAAGCTCAGGAGGCTGGATCCTCCACTGCCTTCCTGGCATGTCCTCCTTTCCAGAGACGGCATGAGGGGAGCTTTTTCCAAGTTTCTCTAGGAAACTGTAAAGGGATCCTGATTTTTCCTGACTCTCACTAGGGCTCTCATTCACTGGGTTTAGAGAAACTAGCCATACATGGGCTGCACCTGTTTCATTTAGAATTGTCAACAAGATTTTGAGTTCGGGGGATTACAATTCATGAACTTCCAAATCCAAGAGCATTAATCAGTATGCAAAAAGGCGAATATTTTTGAGGGCTGTTTCTAAGAGCAAGCATCACTAAAGATATCAGACCATAAGTTATTCCACAAACTGAGACAGAGATTCGATCCTACATACCCATTATTTTGCTCATATGTATCATCGCATTGATTTCTCCTTGGACAGCGTAGCTTAATATTTGTAGGATTCTGCCCATGTTTGTATGAGGGCTAGAGGGCTCAGGCAAGCCTTTCCCCAGCTGGAACAAATCCCCAAGATACAAGTCCAATGCAATGAGTCCTCTGTTCAAACTGAGCACTTAGATAGATTTGTAATTGGAAAGCCATACTATTTAGCAATGTGATCTAATAGTGTCTGATCCTAATGGCTCCTTCTGTTCTTCTTCACAGCTTGCTAAGCCCTTTCAAATGTATAAAAAAGAAAAATTGATTTCCATTCGCTGTCTAACGGAATCACACCAGGAAACAATTCTGAACATCTGTAGAATAAACTAATCAATAATGTATCTTCACTGAAAGCCACTTTCCCATTGCAGCTATCATTATCTTCCCTTTTGCATTGTATTGGTTATTTGGTACACATTCCTAATAGAAGGATGCACTTTACATAATGATGAGAATGTCAGAACTTGACCATAAATGAATCAGGTCACAAGACACCTGCGGAATGATAGTCAGCGTCCTTCAGTCTCAAGAGACCAAAGCAGTCCAAAGAAAGGAAAGATCATGGGGTGACCAAGCAGTTCTGCAAAAGCTCTATAGAAGTCTGTGGTTCACATGGTCCTTCTCTTCCTATCCCTAGCTGTCTGCTGAATGCAATTTCATTTCGTAAACACTAGTAAAGAAAAGCCAGTCCCAGGAAGGCATATACAAGATGGAAGTGGTCACCTCTGGCAGTAACAACCTGTTCACCAAGAATGATCTCCACACACAAACCCCTTTAGTGACCATGTTAGAATATTCCTCATGTTCCTAATACAGTTTTATTTGATCTTTAGTTAGGCAGCTGTTTATTGCTGGCCCCTTGGACTGAAGAAATTTTTTCATTTTATCTAGTTCCAACACATATTTAGCATCTAACTAAAGCATTCCCAAGCACTAAAGCTCAATACTAGGAGTCACATTTTTATGCAGCTTGTGACTGTAACACCCATATTCCACAGTTGCCATGAGAGCTGTGCACACACATCCAATGGTAGATGCTCAATTCAAGAAGCCTATTCAGGAATGGGTTTTTCATCATAGCAAATAAAGAGGGAGGGAGGGAAAGAAGGGAGGCAGAATGAGGGTCGCCTTTAGCACCTTTTTCCCCCTCTTCTACTTACATATCCCAAGCAAACATATTAGTTAGAAACTTATTTAATATATTTTGAAACACAAAGTGTTTTTATATTAACTGGGATACCATATTCAAAATATCATCTTGCATCTTGATGTGGGCTTTTAAATTATCATCTGTCCTCAATGAATAGAGGTCAGGTTACAGCCTTAGGAGCATATTAATTTATATAAATTGTAATGCAAATCTTCTGGATTTGCATATTACCATGCATCCATGTTAATTGTAGCTGAATTTGTATTCATGATTGGAATTATTGCACTGCCTATCGAAGCCACTTATATGGTGGAAGTTCTATACACTCAAACCTACATAATTACATCTGCAACCTAAGGGACGGTTTAATAAAAATAAATGATTAAATAATAATATTGGTTACTTGTAAATCTTCTTTCCAACAACACCAGCAGGGTTTTTCGTAATCAGCACTTGATATAATTAAGCACACCCTATATGACTAAACATCAAATAAAATAGCTCAGTTATTATTTACCTTCTCTCAGCAAAGGGTAACTTTCTGTCTTCTCATCAATATTTCCCTCTCTGATTTTTTTAGGACAAATATCCTTTTTTCTCATATCCTGAACATATTCAATCTCTCAAGCTATCTTTGTGTCTAGGGAGGAAATTACAGTTCCAGATTAAAATATTTATAAGAGAAAAAACAAAATTAAAAAAAAATCTCATCAAGAGGTGAGTGAGGCTCAGACAAAAACATTATGGCCCCAACTCAGAAAAGACTTAGGATGCGTCTACATTGCAGGATTTAACTCGAAATAAGCTACGCATATTGAGCTACGTCAATTGCGTAGATTATTTTGAAATAGCTTATTTTGAAATAGGGAGCGTCTACACAGCACTGATTTTGAAATAGAGCACTCTACCTCCAACTTCCCTTATTCCTTGTACAATGAGGGTTACAGGAGTCGGACAGCTTGACCGTATTTTGCCACTATTTTGAAATAACTGCCTTCTTCACTTAGTTTGATTGTAAATGATGCTGGATTACCATTATGGGGAATAAAATGTTCCAGCTGTCTACAGAACAGAAAGAGCAATACCAGAAGAAATTTTCTCAAGACACTGCAACCCTAGCTGTAGGCAACCCCCTCCTGAGGGGAGAGAGAAAGTAGTACACTTTCTCTGCCTATTCAGTCCTTTTGCTGAGATTGTAGCAAGAGTCCAGTTATTACCAGTTACAGTGGTGGCTGGGAGATGTGGACATCTGAACATGTGGCCTTACTACATACTCTTACTTAATGTATTTAATGCTACTAATACAGTTATCAGATTATAACAGTTTAGACCCTGATTCACAAAGCACTCATCTGTTAGTATATAAATAATCATATTTAAATCAATGGGACTTCAGTGCTTTCCCGAATTCTTATGATACCATAGAAATAATAGAGAAGTCAGGCTGGAAGGGATCTTAAAAAGTCATCCAATCCAGCCCCTTGTACTGGATATTGTATTTCAAAATATTATATTCAAATATTGTATTAAATAGTACAGGATCAAGTAAACAAACCACCCCAGACAGTTTGTTTGTCCAATCTGTTATTAAAAGTCACCAGTGATGGGGATGTCATAACCTTCTTTGGAGCCTTATTTCAGGGCTCAAATACTGTAAATGTGTTTCGTAATATCTTAGCTAAAACTCCCTTGGTGCAAACGAACACCATTTATTCTTGTCCTCCCTTCAGTGGATATGGGAAACAATTGATCCCAGTCTTTTTGATAACAGCACTTAATATATCTGAAGCCCTTCCCCCGCTTTTTGTCAAGACTAAATTTGCCCATCTTATTTAAGCTTTGCTCACCGGTATTCTAAACAGACTATTACTTTTGTTGCTGTACTCCGGATTCTCGACAATTTGCCCACATCTTTCCTGAAGTGTGGTGTCCAGTTCTGGATCTAATTCTCTAGCTGAGGCCTCACCATTGTTGAGCAGAGTGGGACAATTACCTCTCATGTCTTACATACAATAGTCTTGCTAATATATGCCAGAATGAGAGTAGATTTTTTTTTTTTTGCTACTGATCACACTATTGAGTTGTATTCAATATGTGATGCACTATAAAAGGAATCTCAAACTCCGGCTCGTGGGCCATCCCTGGCTAGAGCAGTTTCACAATCCAGCAAGGGAGCACTGGTGGGCTTGCAGGGAGGGCTGTCCATTCCCATCACCCAAGTCACACTCCTTCTGCCACTGCCCCACCCTCTACTCTCATGGCACCCCGTCCCCCAAGGGATGTGGTCTTGGAGGTTCCCGGCAGGGCCTGGCAGGGCAGCAGCAGTGGTCAGGCCCTCCTGCACTCCCCAAGGCAGCGGGAGACACAGGGAACTGCCAGTGCAGTGGAGTGTGCCCGCCAAGTGTGCTCCACTGCAAGCTGCCTCTCCCTTACCCTCAAGGCCAAGTCCCTCAGGGGACAGAGTGCCACGGGTGAGAGAGGGACACACAATGGCGGGAAGGAGTGGGGATAGGGCAAAAGAAACAGACAGCCCCTGTGGCTGGAGTACAAAACTGCTCTGGCCAGGGATGGCCTGTGGGCCAGGAGTTTGAGATCCCTGCACTTCAGGTCCTTTTTAGCAGTACTGCCACCCTATCCTGTAACCAGGGCTGGATTAAGGGGGGGGGGCTAGCTGGGCAGCTGTCCGGGCGCCAACCTAGGGGGGGCACCTCATGGCAGCTGTAAGGGGCGCCGCATGCCTGGCCGCGCGGCGCCCTTACAGCTGCCATCAGGCGCTGCATGCCTGATTGCAGCTGTAAGGTGCGCAGCGCGCCGGGCAGCGGGGCTGCGCATACGTCACGTGCCCACTGCCTGGGGCGCAGGAATGGCTCGAGTCGGCCCTGCCTGTAACTTCCCATTTTGTACTTGTGCGTTTGATTTTTTCCTTCTTAGGTGAAATACTTGGCACTTGTCTTCACTGAATTTCATCTTGTTGTTCTCAGACCAATTCTCCAATTTGTTTAGCTCCTGCTGAATCATAATCCTGTCCTCCAAACTGCTTGCAACCCCTCCAAGCTTGGTGTCATCTATGATTTTTTCAGTATACTCTCCACTCCATTATGCCAGGCACTAATGAAAATATTAAATAGTACTGGACCCAAGATTGATCCCAGTGGCACCCCAGAAGATATGTCCTCCCAGTTAAACAGTGAACCACTGATAGCTACTCCCTAAGGCTATGTCTACTCTACAATGATCCATCGGAAAAAGGTACGCAATTTGCGTACCTTTTTCTGATAGTTTTTTCAGAAGAGGCTTTTCCGAAATTTGGCCCATCTACACTGGGCCAAATTTTGGAAAAGCCTCCTCTTTCGGAAGAGCCCTTTTTCCTCATGGGAGGAGGAAGACAGGGCTTCTGAAAGAACATGTCTGCTCTTCAAAAAAAAAAAAAAAAAAACCAAACGGAAGAGCAGACGTGTTCCCTGGATGCAGTGGAGTTTTTCTGGGATACTTTAACACTCATCTTCCAAATCCCTTAACCACTGATCCTCTTCCTCTCTTGTGATCAGAGGAGCCAACAGCCTTGGCACACCCCTGGGTAAGTTGTGTGTGGGGATGGGGGCCTGGATCTGCGCTCCCAGAAGGGTCGGCATAAGGTCTGGGGCAAGCAACCGTCAGAGCCGTTAGAACCTCAGTGTGCCCCACACTAACATGCAAAAGCCACTCAGAGCCTGTGGCACTCCAACAGTGATTTAAAGGATTCAGGGCTCCAGCTGCTACCTCTGGAGCAATTGCCTCCTTTCCCCCCTGTCAGCAGGCCTGCTTCTATTCTATTAATTCTATTTAAAAACAAAACCAAAAGCATCCCCCACTTCCCCAAAGACAGGAGGCAATGGAATGAAAGTCTTAAAACCCATGATATGTAGAGTTCACCAGAGAGTTGTGATGAGAAGAAATACAATGAACAATTTCTGTTACAATATGAATAAAACATGCATTATGGGGTATGCTTAATCATGCAAATACTTAATCATTGTGAATCTCATAGTGGGGATGGGGCAGCTTTTATGACATGAGTTGAAAAGTGAATAGAAGCTAAGGATGTTTTTCTAGTGAAAAAATTTGATATGACCATCATAAAGCAAACTGTCAGAGTCCAATCAGGAGCAGCAGCTGTCATAGGAAAAGTGACACGGATTGTGCTGATCTCTCTGTCAGAAAAATTGCCACTAAATTGACAGCACTATAAGAAAAAAATATGGCAGTGTAGTTGATAAATAGCTTCTTTTGTGACAAGAGATCCTACAGCAGAGGGGGGAAACATATTGAAAGTGAGTCAACTTTACATTATGTTACTCTCACTCTAATTAACATGTTAGTCCTCAGGCAAAATGAGCCCTCTTACACATCCCACACTTCTAAACTTGTCCTAGTTTCCCACATTTTCCCCCCATTTTAACAACAGAGATGAGTTTCATTCTTCTGTCTCATGCCAATCTATCAACTCACTGGAGTCAAAAGTAGTTCAGACTGTCACAGCCCCACAGACACTGACAACCTGGTGCAGACTGAATATGAATTCTCCTGGGTGGCTATTTTTCATTTCCATTTTTCAGGTTGGCTGGAGAAATAGTGTAGCACATAAGTGTATTTCTGAAAAGCACAAGACACCCTTGGGAACCAGCAGTATAAAAGGGAAATTAAGTAGGATTATAAATTAAGGCATATTAGTTTGGGGGATTCACATGCAAGGTGACATTTTTTACTACTGCAGATGATCCATAATGTGATGTATTTCTAATTCAAAATGGAAGAAAGAAAATAGAGGAGAGAGAAAGATAATGGAAACAATCACTCTCTCAAACAGGGACATCCTTAATGGTGTGTCATATACCGCAGACAGTTAGATATTGTTAGCTCAGCACTTGCAATAAAATTATCCAGTCTTTAATGGCAGCCTCTGAATTTTATACACAATGGGCCACATTCTCAGCTAACGTAAAGCAGTGCAACTCCATTATATCAGTGGAGCAAAATAGCATGAGAATCTGACCCAGCATATTCTGGAGGCGCATATGTGTCAAATCAGATATAAAACATTTGGCATAGCATGCAGGTATAATAGGGAAAATAGCAGCCTCGTATTTTGTAATAGGACCAACTTTCCTATGTTTCCACCAAGCTATTGAACTTAACAGCCCATTTGCATTGCATACATAGCACCCTAAATGCTGTGCTACTTTCTGGTTGATAATCATGATTGGCCCCCCGCTTCCTTTTGAGTGCATATATACATACATGCATACACACTACAGATTTAGTTAAGAGTATCATCATCTCCACAGCTTAACAGACCTCTAACACTATTGATGTTTTTAATCATATGCACACTCACGGCCAAGGTAGCAGTGGCTGGACTCTGTTGTTCCCTGCTGCGATGGGCGCACTGGGGATTAAGCTAACTACCATCTATCCAGCTGATGTTTGTGTGACTTTGTTGCTCTTTAGAAAGGTGCGAGTAGGGTCAACAGCCACATAACGCTGCCAGCAATGGAGTACAAGTAGGGCTCAGGAGAAGGAACTTCTGAACCATGAGGGCTGATTCTGCCCTGATTGCATCTGTAACACAGGAACAGAATTTTCCAGTTGCTTCATTCTGTTAGCTCATGTTGGAACCCTACAGAGAGCTTCCAGTTAATTGCTACTGACTTTCTGGATCAAGTGTAGCTCAATAGATTCATCAAGAAGGTGTGAGTAAGGATGTTAAGGACTAGTCGACTAGCTGATCCCCCCCCACACTGCCTCTATGAGATAGAGGAAGCAAAGGGGGGGGGAAGGGTACATCAAAGCAGTAGAGCCGCACAGCTAAGCCGTAGATCAGCTGTGCGATGCTGCTGCTTTGAAACACCAAGGCGGTGTTTCAAAGGGGGCAGCTGCCCACGGCTCAGCTGTGCAGCGCTGCCCCTTTAAAATGCTGAAGCGCCATGGAGCCTGGGGTCAGCTGATCCACGGCTGATCCACGGCTCAGCTGTGCAGCGCTGCCCCTTTAAGATGCTGAAGCGCCATGGAGCCTGGGGTCAGCTGGGGACTCCCCAGCTGACCCCGGGTTCCATGTGGCATTTCCCCAGAATCCAGGGTCATCTGGTGAGTCCCCAGCTGATCCCAGGCTCCCTGAGGCATTTCAGCAGAGCCCGGGGTCAGTTGGGGAGTCCCCAGCTGACCCCAGGCTTTACGGCGCTGCCCCTTTGAAACACCGAGGCAGCGTTTCAAAGGGGTAGCTGCTGCACAGATGATTCTCCGGCTCAGCTGTGTGGCACAGCCCCTTTTAAATGCTGCCTTGGCATTTCAAAAGGACAGCCGTGGAGCCTGGCGTCAGTTGGGGACACCCCAGCTGACCCCAGGCTCCATGCAGTATGCAGCGCAGCATGGAGCCCAGGGTCAGCGGGGGACTCGAGATCCCCCGCTGACCCTGGGCTTCATGGCTTTGAAATGCACAAGAGCCCCCACTGGGACTCTTGTACATTTCAAAGCAGGCCCTGGGTTTTACTTCCTCCTTTGAAATGTACAAGAACCCCAGCAGGGGCTCTTGTACATTTCAAAGAAGGAATGAGGAAGTGCCTATAGACTAGTCAAGCAGTCGATGGAAATTCCATCGACTACTCGACTAGTCAATTAACCGCAATTTAACATCCTTAGGTGTGAGTAGTCCTCTGGCAGAGAATGCTAAGGTTTGAGACAGACAGTTCATAGGAAAAACAATGTGAGAAGTGCCCAGGCTTAGGAAGGGCATGGGTTGAGATAATGTTATTTTTGAATCACTCTTTTGCTAATAAAAACAAACCCTGGAGGAGATTTTTTTAAAACACTTTACAGCACATGTGTTTGTCTGCAGCTGGATTGGGACTCTGGCATCCTGCGGGATCCAAACTGGACCTTAAATTCAGAATATAGGTCTTGACATACTGAGCCAGAGTCTAACACCTTCTAGATTAGGAGGGCTCAGAACTTGCAATGCACCTTTAACACATATAAATGAAGGGTTTCATCCTGAACTCCTTGCAGAAGCAATACTCCTGTTTGCTGGAGTTTCTTCTGAATAAGAATTGAAGGATTTGGCCCATTACCTGCAAATCTTCACATGTGGGTATTATAAAGCATGCAAACTTCTTTGCAACCAAACTGAAAAATTACAGGTGCTTATATTTAGGAAGATAACTACTAAGGCAGCACAAAAAATGTAATTTTTCACTACTGTACCCTCAGACCCAGAGGCCACTTTCATTTCAATCTTTATTTTCTTCTAATACATGATATTTATTTTCAATAAAAGACCCAAAAAGGATATTGCATAAAATGTCAGTAACATTGAATAGTCATACTCAAAAGTTCAAGGATTTCAGAATATTACAAACACAGCTCACTGCGGGCCACTGGATATTAAATTTGTTTCAGAGCTTTTGCCCCCGCTCCCCACCCTGTTGCTATAACTGTGTTTTCAACAATCTACTGAATTCAGAGTTGTGAATTGCGATTTCCAGTACTGAGGCCATGTCTACAATGCAAGATAAGGTTGAATCTAATGTGGTCGATTTCTGAGCACCATCTGTGATCCATGTCTTCACTGCAGGGAAGAATCGAATATAGTTCAAAGTACTGCATCCCCATTAGGGAGCTTACCATTGAGCGATGCACCACGGGCAGCTTTGCATTATGGGCTATGCTCCCGGTGGCCGCTGGGACCAAAACTGTGCAGCAGGTTTCATGTCATCAGCGTCCTATAATGCACTCATCTAGTCCCTCCCCCCTTGTGTAAGATCAATGGGAAGCAGAATGCTGCAACTTTTTGTGCCCTGATTTCCCATGCAGACACCATAGCAGTGCAAGCATGGATCCCAGTTTGCAGCAAATCATACTGATGCTGCTGTGTGTCATGGTGCGTCTAATGGCACAGTCCATTGAGAGCATATTCATGTTGCTCTGACAGGAAGAGGAGGAGGACAAATCTTGGCTTGGCATGGAGTCGCTACTCATGCAAGCCTTAGCGCTGATGCAAGCGCAGCTACCAGTCAAATCTGTGGACACAGTGGAACACTGGTTTTGGTGCCATGAGTAACAGATTGGTGGGACCACGTTGTGATAGAGATGGGACGATCAGCAGTGGCTGCAAAACTTCCGAACGCGCATGGCCACTTTCTTGGAACTTTGCAAATCGCTTTCCTCTGTGCTGAGGCACCAGAATACCTGCATGAGACCCACTATAACCCTGGAGAAGTGTGTGGCAATAGCTCTATTGAAGCTTGCCACGCCATTCAGCTACTGTTCAGTGGGGAATCAATTCCAAGTGCTCTGTGCAAGGCCAAGTGTTTGCTTTAAAGCAGGCACTTTACAGCAGGTGCACAGAGTTCTCAGGAGAGCATCTGGACTCACACCATTTGCAGGCAGGCAGGCATGGTAAGGGGCTAGCCAAGGCAGAAGCCTGCAGGTGGGAAGGGGAGGAGAGGATGGGAGAGGACGGCTTCCCTCTGTTTCCAGCACATGCTGTGTCAGCTCATGTGGCCTCCTGGGAACAGCACTACTTTTTCTGCCCATGATGAGGGGAGAGGAGCTGCATGTCCAGTACACGTGGCTTCCCCAGGAGAGTGCTAATAGCTTACCCTCCTCCTTCATCCAGGTTGCCATTAGAGATATCAGTCTTCTCCAAATCACAGAGTGATCAGGAGTGGATGCTGACTGAATGCGGAAAACTACCTGGGCCTTATGCTGCAAGGCTTTGTGGATCAATGATGCCAGACCACTTACTGGTGGCTTGGTGTGGGAAGGTGTCCTACTGCTGACCTCCCCAGAAACCTTGGGAGAAGGATCAAAAATTCCTAGCTGAAAGCTTCATGGAGATGTGCAGGCAAGACTCCCACTCTATTAACAAGCTTTTGTTTTACGAGGCATAAGGGATCTATCAGAAAAGGCTTTCTTTAGCAAAAGATCAGCCTCTAGACTGCCGCTTTTCTCCAACAAAGCTCCGTGCTGAAAAAAAGTGGTGGCCATTTTTATGCTAATGAAGTGCAGGGTATTTAAATCCCCGCTTCATTAGCAATTTCGACCTGCCTAATCTGCATCCCTCTGCCAGCAAAGGGGTGCAGTCTAGACATACCCAGAGTGCACTGCATATCACACCCAATTGCTTTAGCCCGCTTGTAGTAAGTAAAACATTTTAAACTCACCAGAAGTGCCCTCTCTGGGGTCAGTGTTCAGCTGGGAGACACCTTGAGAGGAGGGGACTGACTCCAGTGTCAAAGAAATTTACAAAAGCAAAGCTTGATGTGGCAATTGCAAAGGATAAAACCTTGCCATTCAATTTTAATAATATTCAAAGTAACCTAATTAAAGTCTGGGTTTTTTACATAAATTAGGAGCTCAGTACCAGCAATAACAAAGGCGAATAACTGCATAATAAATATTATGAGTCTCGACAATTAAACTCTATAGATTTTAGCTTTTAAATATGAATTTGTCTCTAAAAGGAAATGCACAGCAAACTATATGTAACACATGCAAAGCAACATGGTAATCCAAGATATGTATGAGTGCACCTGATGCATGTCATGCAGACAACTTACAAATATACAAGTGAACTGATATTATTTGTATTACTGTAGCACCTAGAGTGCCTTCAAGCTAGGCATTATACAGATACCCACAACAGACAATCTCTGCCTCCAAGAATTCACAACCTAAGTAGACAAGACAGATAAAAGATGGGAAGAGAAGCATGAAGGGACTTAGCAATGGTAACAAAGTATGTCAGGAATAGAACCCAGCTCTTCCAATCTAATGCTTTAGTCACCATGCTTTAGTCACCAAACCCCCTTCCATCACCATGAAAATTCCATCAGGATATAACATGGGGCAACTGTATCTTGATCATGCCTAATGCCAAGTTACAATCATTTGCCATGTGGTACAAATATTAAGATTGCATTTTTACTACACCACTGAACTGTGTTCAGGTGCAGAATTTATCTCTCCGATTCCTTCTTTCATGTGACTATAAGTTTTGAAACTGGATCACACCCTTTATTTCCCTGTCCATACGGGTATGTCTAGACTCCATCCCTTTTTCGGTAAAGGGATGTAAATTAGGCACATCGATATTGCAAATGAATCGGGATTTAAATATCCCACACTTCATTTGCATAATGGCAGCTGCCGCTTTTTTTCAAAACGAGACTTTAAAAAAGAAATGGCAGTTTAGACGGGAATCTTTCGAAAATAAAACCCTTTTTCGAAAGATCCTGTACACCTCATTTTTTGAGGTGTACAGGATCTTTCGAAAAAGGGTTTATTTTTGAAAGATTCCCGTCTAAACTGCCGTTTTTTTCCCCAAAAAAGCCCCGCTTAGAAAAAAAGCAGCAGCTGCCATTATGCAAATGAAGCGTGGGATATTTAAATCTCGGATTCATTTGCAATATCGACGTGCCTAATTTACATCCCTTTACCGAAAAAGGGATGTAGTCTAGACAAAGCCAATAAGAACACTAGCCACCTCTGAGTTCTCTCTATTTCTCATTCCAGGGCTTGACTGCTGAGAATTCAACAGGCATTTAAATAAGTACATAATGATTGCATTCCATTAGGATATTCATAACATGTATATGCAAAAGGATATACTTTGGATGAAGATCATTAGAAATAAACTTCCTTCAGCTGGTTCTTCAAATGATAGTACCTGAGCTGATTAAATGAGCCTCAGCAAATTACTGGCTGGAGGCTATGTAAATCCACACAAAAAAATTAAATTCTGCATGAAAGAGCTTGTATGCTTCATAGAGGGCTCTATTTTTATATTTTAATGAAATGAATGACACTGAAAAGCAAAAAAAAACCAACAAAAAAACCCGAGGATTTTATTTTAGAGATGTTGGGTATGCTTTTCAAAAATAATAGTTTGAAGACATAAAAATTAATCTCATCATAAGAAAAAAGAAAATCCAAGATGTTTTCTAGTTCTGAATTGATTATAGGGAATGGAGCAAATTAATGGAGCAACATTTTCTAAAATTACAGGAACTTGTAACACCCAAAGTCTCAAAGCCATGACTATGGCTCATTGATTTAAAGTTTAATGGCTGTTTTTCATGGACTAAACATAACAGAACTTGCTTTGCTTATTTTTCTATATACATTTCTTCCTACAGATTATTCTGAATATCTGTAAATAATCATTCATTCAATAAGATGTGCTGTCAGTCTGTCCGAACTGAAATCAGAATTTCTTATATCACCTGTAGAAAGATATAGGGCCAAGTAATACTTCAATATACTGCCAATGCCTCTTTAAAGGTCTGCACTGATGTTTGCAAAATACCTGACAGTGGTTTGGCAGCTTGGGTGCTATCACCATTGCTTTTCATGCAGATCCTTTCTTAGGAACTATCCCTGCCTCTGGGACCACTATAGGCAGATCTGTCCCTGGAAATGGTGAATTGGGGTGACCATGCCAAGTCCTATGCATGGGGGGGGCATGCTTTGATAAAAGTGGGATTTTATCAGTGGGATTGTCCCAATATTTAGCCCTTTGTCCAGTGTCCCAACTGATGCACAATCAGGACACTGTTTGTCTCAATATTCATATGAGGAGACAGGTGGGGAGTTGAGGTGGGAGGCAGGTGGGTGATTGGGGTGAGGAGGTGAATGCGGCAGGCGGGAAGGGGGTGAGAATACAGATGAGTGGAAGAATGGTGAGGAGGAGAGTGGCAGCTGGGTGACAAGGGTGCCATTTATGGGGTGTTGGGGGCAGTAGGTGCCCCCTCTGGAGTTTGAATCCCTGGATTTCATATTTGAGGTCTGCTTAAAGCACATGTCCTTACTCCACAGGCAGTTCTTAAATGCAACAGAGTTTGAGCTGCTTGCAGCTTTGCCTTTGGGGCCAGGAATTTGTTATAAAAAGAGGGAGACAGGTGATTAAGAATAACAAAATGCTGGGCATTCCAGCAATTGAAGGATCGTTAGATCAGCATGAAAACAATGCCAGGTATTCCACTTAGAAGATGGGGGGAAGGGGAAAGAGTAGGAATGAGTGTTGTGCTGCAGGGATCTGCATTTGGACCACTGCTATTAAACTTCTCTTAAATGTTCTTGAAAAAGGGGTGAACGGGAACTAATCCAAAGCTGATTGCAAAGACCTACAAAGCTATTTCACAAAACTAGGTGATTGTGCAACATAAGGGCAGATGGAATTCAGTGTTGATAAGTGCAAAGTAATGCACATGGAGAAATATAATACTAACTGTAGATACAAAAATGATGGGGTCTAAAATAGCTGTTACCACTCAAGAAAGTGATCTTGGAATCCTTGTGGATAGCTCCCTGAAAACATCTGTTCAATGTGCAGTGTCAGTCTAAAAACTAAAAAGCTAACAGAATATTGGGAATCATTAGGAAAGGAATAGATAATAAGACAAAATACCATATTGCCTCTATATAAAGTCATTGTATGCCCACATCTTGAATACTGCATGCAGATCTGGTCACCCCATCTAAAAAAAGATATATTGTATTTGGAAAAGGTACAGAAAGGGCAACAGAAATGATTAGGGATAAGGAACAGCTTCCACGTGAGGAGAGATTAACAAGACTGGAACTTTTGAGCTTGGAAAAGAAATGACTAAAGGGTGGGGGGATATGTTAAATGTCTAGAAAATCATGAATGGTGTGGAAAAATAGAATAAGGAAATGTTATTCATTCATTCACTAACATAACTCAAGAAGCTGACCCAATTAAATTTATATGCAGCAGACTTCAAACAAACAAAATAGAAGACAGGGGATGGATCATGATGATTGCCTCTTCTGTTTATTCCTTTTGAAGCACCTGGCATTGGCCACTGTTGGAAGATAGGATACAGGGCTAGAAGGACCATTGGTCTGACCTAGTATGGCCATTCTGATGTTCCTATATGCCCCCTGCTATAACTCACTAGATGCCACCCCTCTTCCAGAGCTGAGATAGAGCCCAGGAATCCTGACAGGGTCTCTCTCTCTCTCTCCACAGACTTAGTAACAAAATAAGAATATATATTAAACATTTAAGGCTAACCAGTGTCCCTTAAGTGAATTGCCACAAAATGTCAGAATATGATAGTGTTAGAGCTGAGTGGGTCTAATAGTTATTTAATTTTCTTTCTTTTATATAGGAATTAGATACAGTGCTCCTGTCAGCTAACTGCTAAATTGTCTGCCAAAAAAAAGTAGAGCTTTCCAGTGCCTTAGTAGCCCCTTAATAGAGATGATGTGTGTGTAGAAGGAAGGCATAAGGGTTGGTTTCCTCCCTTGCCATTTGGTGCTTGGCTTGTACTAAGTGTGCTCAGTAACACTGCTGAAGTCTCTGTCCTTAGTCCACCTCCCGCATGTTCTCACTCTCCCCCCATCTAAAAGGTCGCCCCCTTTACCAAAATCTGAAATGCCACCCCTGATGGATAGATGTGTGTGTGGGGTGCCAGATGCACAGCGAGGTGACTAGCAAGTGGGCAAGCAGCAGGTAGGCGGGTGAAAGAAGCAAGTGGCAGGTGGGAGGGCAGATGGTGAGGAGGAGAGTGGTGGGTGGGTAGGCAGGAGTACCAGACAAATGGAAAGGAAACTAATGGGGAGGCTGATTTGTCCTGGGACCCCTACCCTCCCCTTTCCCCCCAATGGTCCTGACTATAAGAAACTTTCTCTCACTGCAAGAGCCTCATCACTGCAGCTTCTTGCTGCCTTTTACCCTAGATCACCAAATTGTACACAGGTGTGTGGCTCATCTTGGCTCTCCAGTCTATGGCCAAGCCACCCTGTTAGACTGTCTCTTTGTTATCTTTTTCCACAGCACTTTGTGCACAGTGCCCCTAGGCACCACTATAACATAACTAATAACAATATACACTCATGCAACCGCAGTTAACTTTAATGAGGATGCACAGGTACAAGAGGGGAGAATTTGAACCACACTCGGTGTGTGATATAGTAGATTCTCAGGTTTTAGAGACAAGACTTTACTTCTGCTCTAATCAGAAGGTTTATAGTCTAAGGAGTGAGAATGAAGCACTCAGTGCAACTGAGCCTATGCTGAGAGAATGGCTGTGGAACACACTGGATTGGTTAACTTTGGATGTTTTGGGGCTTGGATTCTGGAACCCTTATTGAAGCAAAAATCCAGGGCTCTTCATTGCAAACTCTCTGGATAAGGGGATTGAAAATCTTTGTTTGTAGTGACATGTCAACTAGTGTACGCCAAAACTAATGACCTGCCCCAGAAAATGCCCATTGAGTTATTATTAACTCCACCATTTTCATTGCTGAGAAATTATTTTGTAGAAATGAAAACAATAGCCATTATCTATGTAGAGGATCCACCCCACTCCCAGTTCTTTCTTTCCTCGGAACTGTTCTGATGATGCTGGCGAACTAACAATCTTAATTTCTTAGCTCCAGTACACCCAAAAGAAAAAAAAAGTTTGTCATTCACAATAGAGAGAAGTGGTAGTAATTCTTAAAGTCATTAGCTTTGTCCTTTGAGACTATTACAGCAGCTGATTAATGTTTCCATTTTGCATTTCACATCTTTGTTTTGATACTATAATTGATTATTGTTAGTGATAGGCGCATAAAGATTGGTCTGATTAAATGGTGTTCAGACAATCTGAGTGAGCTACAGCACATTTTCATTTTGGATATTCCCTATTTGGAGTTTCTTTTCTGTAGGTCAGCTATCTAGATTGTGGTGTTAATAATGCCAAGATGATAGGTTCAAGCCCTCCTGCTTGCCACTTGACAGTCTCAATGTGGTATCAGGTGTTCCTTTAAGATGGTAGTTGTGGCCAGGTGGTGAAGGTGATGTACCAGAAATCCATTGTGGTTTCCCCACATAAGTTCAAATCTTGTCAACCATGGAAGGGTTACTCACGTTGGTTGGGGACCAGCATGGCAGAGCTGACATTTCCTATTTTTACCATGTAAATCATGAAATCGGAATTGGATTTGTGATGGATAATACAATCATATGTTTATGTTAAGTATAGAATATTACATTCTAAGAATAGTCAAAATATTTATTAAAGCAATAGATCTATTTAATCCAAAAACTTTCATTATATGATATTTGGAATACATTCGTTTGCATTCCTCTCAGAATTCTCTTCTGGCTTTAATACTACAAATGAGTATTTCTCCATGATGCATTTAAATCTAGAAAGTTTGTCCTATCCATTTAATTGAAACCCATTTAACATAGTGTTCCTTAGTTACCTTTCGGCCTCGGTGTCCAATTCCACCATTATCCAGGGAATCTATTCCACCCTTGCAGGCAGATTGACTGGATGAATCAATAGCTCTTTTCCATCTCTAACTAATATATTCCTATGTTATTGGAAAATCCAAATGTATTTTGTATGCAGATGCATCATTTTGAGCTGTGTCCTCATGCAGATACTACCACATAATTTGATTCAACTAATTATTTTTAATGAGGACAGACCTTGTTGTAGCAAGGATGTTGCAGGATAGGCTTTAAGACCATTGTGATTGCATAGGGGTACTCATATGTTGCAGGATATTGTTGTTAATAGTGGAATCTCTACATAGTTCCAGAACAAGCTAGCAGTGAAAATAAATTATTACATGATTATCAAATAGAGGTTGGTGAACAATTGGTATTTTTTGGTTCGGTGTCAGTCCTGAAAATTCAAATAAGCATTCTTTTTGGGTTTTACTGAATATGAATTTTTACTTTTTTTTGGTGAATCAAAAAACTGTGTTTCAGGTCTATTTCATAGCAGGGATTTAAACCTGGGTGTCTCCTATGTCCCAGGTGAGTGCCCTAAACCAGAGCTACTCCATACATGGCCCGTGGGCCACATGCAGCTCACGGCCCATTTGTTTGCAGCTCCCAGTTCAGTTTGGGTTTACACAGGGCTCAACATGTGGCCCGTGGGTGGGAGCCAAAACTAAAAAATAGTCAGTATAATGGTGTTCTGCTGATATGCGTTTTAGTAGTAAAATTCCTGGACTGCCATTGCTCATTAAAAGTGCTATTATATGAGTGAAAATCGAGTAAATATTAATATCAGCAGAACTGACTTAAATGGGGCCTTTGTGTTGTGTAGTCTTGCCTTAATCTTTGTATTCATGCCCGTCAGTCTGAAAGAAGCTATTTGCAAATATTTGCATATATATTTGCATATATATGCAACCACATTTAAGTTGTGGCTGTAGGCATGAGCTGTGAGTATCATTGTAGCCCCTGGGGCTTCAAAAGTTGAGTAGCCCTGCCCTAAACAATGGGGCAAAGGTTAATGTGAGGTGCAAAGGGAAAAGGTAACTGTAGCACCAGCCCCTCATCTTTCTCTGCTTGTGAATAGCAAAAATAATTTGTGTTAAATTCACAAATAGTTTCATGTTGGCTGAAACTATTTTTTTGATGAATAAAGTATTTGTCCAAAAATTTTTGCTTAGCTCTATTTTCTTTTCTTCTGTTGTATGCAGAGATCAGAGCTAGATATCCAGGTTCTATAATCAGAAGATGGCCCTCTTCTACCACATTAATTATTGTCTGCAACACTGCTCCACAGTCATGGCATGGGGCAGAAACAGGACAAGCAAGTGCATTGTGATGGTAACTCTGGACGAACCAAAGAGTAGTCTGTTGAGCTTAGTCAAGGATTTATGATCCAGTGGACAAGAAAGAAAGTGCATTGAAGCACTGCTGAATGTACTTACTGTATTAGGCATTCTTTCCCACTGATTCTACCATTATGCAAGTAGTTTTCAGCTCTTTGATGATGCTGATCATCTGTGCATAATAAAGAACCAATAGCACTTTTGTGCATAATAAAGAGGTGTTCAGAGATTAGCAATCCAGTCTGCAGAAATGGGATTCTTCACCTCAATAAGAATGGACTTCAGAGCTGTCACTGCCAAGACTTCACCAATGAAGGGAGAGTTCTCTGTAGCTACAAAGCTCTAACAATGTTAGACTGGCAGATCTCCTTTTATTTCTCCTAAAGCAGTGGTTCCCAAGCTTTTCGAACATACGAACCCCTTTGCAATCTATTAAAATTTTATCCCCCCCCAAACAATATAGCTGTTTTCAAACATTCCATTACTTGATAATCAATTGAAATGTATAATAGTTCACGTTATGTAAACAAATATAGTCATATTGAGAGATAATACAGTGTGCCCACATTGAAATGTAACAACTTTGAGGTACCATATATTTTTATTGCATAAAATGTTATTGGATCCACCAATCCATTTTTGCTAGCGGCCCAAGTAAACCCTTCCCACCACTCTAATAGCTTTTGATTGGTTAGAACGGGGTGATGTACTCAAAAAGAGAAAAAATGGTAAAAAGTGACTGACCTGTTTATAAGCCGACTCCAGAGTACAGTCACAGCTTGTCAGCTTCAGCATGGGCTGAGGGACATACATGCTGCAGAGCACGGAGCTTCTCAGGTGCCATTGGCTGCTGTTCACTCACGCTGCTTCCTCAGCTCCTGTCCTCTTCTATCCCCTGCCCATCCATGGAATGAGGGGGCTTTCGTGGACAAAGGGAGCTCTGGAGCTGCCAGCTTCTCAAAAGGTGGAATTTTGGGAGGGTAGGGGGCAAGGGCAGAACTTTGGGAGTGCAAGGAGGAGGGGAAGGCGGCAGCCATGCGTGCCAGGATGCGGCTTGCTTTTGATCCCGTTCTCCGGAAGCTAAGGGAGCGTGCTTGCATCCTGTGCATGCCTCTCACACACCAGCCAGGCATGAGAGGCATGCATGGCATGCAAGCACTAATAGGAGCATTTTAACAAAGGGACTGAAGTCCTTTCTATGATTTAGAAGTAACCAAAGTCTTGACTTAAACCAGCAGTTTATTCTATCTCTACTATAAGCCTGGACCAAGAACTTTGCAATTATTATATATATTGATTCCTTTATCCCATTTTAAATCTCACATTTCTTTCAATTATTAAAAAAAAAACTTTAGATTTTATATACTAAAGGATTGGTAACAGTACTATTTTTTCCATAAGATCTGATTTGCATATTGACCTGGGAGTCTGACTTGTCCTTTGAGATCAGGAGAAACTTTTATTTGATGAGATTGATTGTAAAAAAACACTCATCTTTAAATCTAGTGTTTTGGGGGTGATACAAAGTCTTGAATGCCTTGGGAAACTGCTTTTATGACTTTGTGTTAGCCAGTGTGGTGAAACAGAACTTTTTATATAAGTCCATAGTTCAGAGGTTGTAGTAGGAGAGAGGCCAAATGGAGGTGTTTCCAGGGCCTTTTTTTGGAAATCCCATTGTTTTTACAGAGGAAAATTATAGGTAAAGATAGAGTATGCAGTGATATGGACAAGTCACATGTCCATGCATAGTTTTGCTTAGTCACAGCAGAAGCCATTATCCACACTCTGGTTTGAAAATTCACAGGAAAGTCCATTAGGTGCTGTAGAAGTAAAGACTTCACTCAGTTTACGCGGCTAAACAGACAGTTTTATTGGCCAAACGTGGTCCAAGCAGAGCCGGGCCCAGTAAGGCTGGCTAATACAATCAATCCTAGTATCTTTATACCCTTAACCAAACAGTCTGACGTCAGGGCATCCAATTACAGAAATAATCAATTAAACTAGGAAAAACAAAGCCTTATCAACAAGATGGCGGACAGGTACGAGGGAGTACCTCTCCTCTCTGAACCAGCCCAATTAACACATTCCAATAGCACATCTGCCTTGGCCTGGCACATGGGGTGATAGAAAGTTCACTCTGGCCTACGTGCAAAGGAAAAAAGCTGAAATGGTTTCTACTATAAAAGATGGCTTCTAGCTAAACATAAAATGGTTTCTACAGTGCAGATAGACTTCTTCCATGGTCCATTGTGGGCTAAGCATTCCTTGATGGTCCATTCAACTTGGCCTATCACAATATGATGTATAAATACATCACGTGTCTTACCACAGGGGCCCATATTTGAAATACAGGTACATAGCTTATATACCTTCAGATATGAAAATGATACATGCATGCAAATGGCATAATCATTTTAAGCTTATCATAACCTTTCCACAGACATCTTACATGTCACATTTTGTACAAGATTTGTTGCAAATATATAACAGTTGTTGCAACAATGATCTATATAGTTGTATTTTTATCAGATAACATCACACCTACTGAAAGACAAAAAGGCAATAAGAAGTTCCTCAAATCCATTAGGAGCAGGAGAAAGATTAAGGAAAGTGTAAATATCTTTTTAGCATGGAAGGAGCACTAATAATGGAAGACATCAAGAAGGTTGAAGTATATATTGCCTATTTTCATTTAGTCTTCACTAAAAAGGTTAAAGGTGACCAGATACTCAGCAGAGTTAATATTAACAAGTTAAAAGGAAGGGAAGACAAAACAGACAAAAACAGATTAAGGAATATTTAAATAAATTAGATATAGTCACATCATCAGGGCCTTATGAAATTCATATTAGATTGCCAAAGGAACTAGTTGAAGTAATCTTGGAACTGCTAGCAATTATGTTCAGGAGCTCCCTGGAAGATGGGTGAGGTCCCAAAGGATTACAGAAGGACAAAGAAAGTATCTACTTTAAAAAGTCAATCAAAAAGGACCTCATTTGATATTTGGAACAATACTGGAACAAACTATTAAACAATCAATTTTCAAATGCCTAGAAGATATAGGTTATAAGGAAGAGCCAGCATGGATTTATCAAGAAGAAATCATGCCAAATAAACCTAGTTTTCTTTTTTGAAGGAAGCAGTAGACATGATATATGTTGACTGTAGTAAGACTTTGACATAGTCACGTGTGACATTCTTATGAGCAAGCTTGAGAAATGTGGTCTGGATGAAGTTACTATAAGGTGGGTGCACAACTGATAGAAAGACCATACTGAAAGAATAGTTATTAATGGTTCACTGTTAAACTGGTAAGCATATCTAGTGAGGCCCTGCAGTGGTGAGTCCTAGATCTGGTACTACACTATTCATTATTTTCATTAATGCTTTGGATCATAGAATCATAGAATACTAGAACTGAAAGGGACCTATCAGATTGGTTTGACATGATTTGTTCTTTACAAATCCGTGCTGGCTGTTGATGTTTGCAGATTATTTCCTTAATTATTTGCTCCATTATCTTTCCCGGCACAGGAAAAGGTGAGATTCTCCCATAATTCCATGATTTGGACTTAAAAAAATGTTATCAAATATTGTGGACTCATAAAATCATGATAGTCAATGCTGTAATTATGATTTTAAAATTGGTTTTGTTTGACCTATCACTGCCATGTCAAATAAATTGTATTATTGGCTGCATTAATATTAGAAACCAGCTAATACTGACTCTTTACCCTCATTAGAATTTAGATCTATATTCTAGTATGCTCAATTAACCCAGCTGTGCCACCAATTTTCTTACCATGCCTGCTTTAAAAATTCATCATACTTGCCATGAATGGACACAGTAACTTGTCTTTTCTCTTTTCAGTGCTTCTGAAGGCTTTTAATCTCTCTACTTCTATTTGTGATTCTTCTTGACATAACCTTAGCTGATTTTGCAGATTTGGGGGTTAATTTTCTACTTTATCCTGATTGTTGCAAGATGTGAAGATGCTGCAAATTTGCATATTAAACATTAATTTCTAATAATACACCATAATAATGCAAAATGATTTCAATTTGGGACTGTCAAATATGGTATTAGATGAAAATTGGTGTACATGATAGGTTTTGAGGAATCAAAGACAGCAAGAAGTTTTCTACCTGTGGTTTAATTTTGTTACAGATGTGTCACATAACAAGTCATATGTGGGGCCTGCAGCTTAGCAGGCTAGCATGGAAGTTTCCAACCCTGGAGTATACAGCTTAGCATAGCCTGGGACCCTGCAAGCACAAATAGCAGCTGGGATTTATCAGCTTTAACCTATGCCTTCATCTGGGAAACTACTAAGCGGTAAACAAGTTTGACCTCGGTCTCAGCTCATAAGAGTGATAAGAATGGCATTGAGCCAGTACGTGCACACCCAGTAAACAACTGTAGTAGAACTAGTGTAGGGAGTCCCGTGCCTGGTGAGTCTCACCAGGGACCTAGACCTTGGAGGGTGCCCTGGATTCCTGCAGCTAGAGCCATGTCCACTGCGGCCTGGTGCGAGGTAACAGAAACAGGACTCCCCGCAGACTGAAGGGGTGTAAGCATTTCCAAGTGCCTGTTGCTCTCTTATGCATTGCTCTGCTTATGCTTATTGATGTGTCACTTTGCAGTAGCTGTGTAACCATCTGGCAGTATTAACTCTGTAATAGTAGTGACATAGTGAGATTAATAAAAGCAACTATCCCTAATTGACTCTGTTGTGAAGTGAATCCATAATTCTGTTTGGCCATGGCCCTGTGAGTTGACAAGATGAAATGAAAAGCCTGTTATAGACAAAGGATGGTTATTGGTTGTGACCATAATAGAAGGCATTTTGAGACTGGATAATATTTACTGGAGTCCTAGGAAAAAGGACATTGTGTAAAAGTATTCTTTGTGTAGATGGCCAGCATCAGGCATATGTACTACTTTAGGCTCTCTGGAGCCCTCAAAATAATTTAAGTGAGATCTGAATACTATATAGACATTATGCTGTTCTTCTACAAATCAATAAACATGATTACAGTAAAAAGTTACGAATAGCTGCAAGAAAAGGTCTGTTGTTATCTATAAAAGGTGTCACAAATATAGATTACATTTAAATAACTATGGTTGTTGAATTCAATGGGTGTAGATCAGTCCCTTAGGCTGTGTCTAGACTACACCTCTCTGTCGACAGAGAGATGTAGATAAGGCACGTCGAAATTGCTAATGAAGCAGGGATTTAAACATCCCGCACTTCATTAACATAAATATGGCCACTGCTTTTTTTCGAAACGGAGCTTTTTCAGAAAAAAAAGGCAGTCTAGACGTGGATCTGTTGAAAATAAAACCTTTTTTGACAGATCCTGTATTCCTCAAAAAATGAGGTTTACAGGATCTGTCAAAAAAGGGTTTATTTTCGACAGATCCGCATCTAGACTGCCGTTTTTTTTCCGAAAAAGCTCCATTTTGAAAAAAAGTGGCAACCATGTTTATGCTAATAAAGCACGGGATATTTAAATCCCTGCTTCATTAGCAATTTCGACGTGCTTGATTTGCATCCCTCTGTCGACAGAGGGATGCAGTCTAGACGTAGCCTCAGTTATCAAAAGCATACAAAATGTAATTTGTATATTGTATGGTCCACTAAGTTGCCCATTATAGTCTGTTAAATAGATAGATTGGCAACATTTAGTAATTCCTACCAATCCTTTTGCTTTTGGCTCTCCTAAAAAAGGGCCATGCATGTTTGTTTGTTTTTTTTTAACTGAAACATCTGGTCAGACTATCATGAACAACCAGCTTTCTATTTCCTATAGCAATTCAACTGATATTCAAAAATTCCAAATTCGTGAATTTGGCACACATAAATGGAACAGATATTATGATTAGTTAATTTCTTTTAATCTGGGATGAGGAATATTTATTTGGATTAGCTGTATGGCCCTGATTCAGCAAACAGGGAAGATTATAATGAAGGTTCATCAACTTTAATGGGAGTAAGCAGGTATTGAAGTACTTTGTCAAACAGCTACCTAAATCATCACTATATGTCATAGTTTCACATAAATAGAAGATATGGGCATATAAATGGCAACAAATAAAGTGATTTAACTACCCACTGACACCAAAACCAAGAATTTAACATGATTCAAAGTGGGATTGGAAGTTTATATGGGTTACAAAAATATCTAGAGTTACCATAGATCATTCTAGAAGAGGGTATCTGAAAAGATATAAAACCTCATGCTTCTGGTTTTAGGGCAATCTCTAATTATTAAATCTCTGTGTATCTTGATGGGGCCAGATTAACTCACATCTGTCTACTCTGAGATTTTGTTGCATTTTACTCTGAAGCATCTGATTCTGACCACTGTCAGATACAGGATACTAAATCAGATGTACCTCAGTTCTGATCTAGTTTGGCAATTCTTATATTCCTTTGTATCGCCTGGGTGGGAAGGCTTCGATTTTACATAGTTTATTATCTTGGGCCAGCATCGATTCCAGTTGTTAACTTTGTATTTAATCTTGGATAGATTAGCAAAATAAAGGCAGTTGTCAGTATACAAATTCTGTCACTCTTCTAACGCAATGATACTATTGTAGACTTCTCTTCTGCAATCACTAAGTAGTAATTCCTCTGCAACTCAATCATTTGTCATCTATCCATTTAGCAAAGAATTCCAGTTTATTTATCAGAGGGGTAGCCATGTTAGTCTGGATCTGCAAAAGTGACAAGAAGTCCTGCGGCACCTTATAGACTAACAGATGTATTGAAGCATAAGCTTTCATGGGCAAAGACCCACTTCGTCAGATGCATGTAGTGGAAATTTCCAGAGGCAGGTATAAATATGCAGGCCAGAATAAGGCTAGAGATAACGAGGTTAATTCAGTCAAGGAGAGTGAGGCCCACTTCTAGTAGCTGATGTGGAGGTGGGAACACCAAAGGGGGAGAAACTGCTTTTGTACTTGGCTAGCCATTCACAGTCTTTGTTTAATCCTAAACTGATGGTGTCAAATTTGCAGATGAACTGTAGCTCAGCAATTTCTCTTTGAAGTCTGGTCTTGAAGTTTTCTCTCCTTGTCAGTTTATTTACGAAGGACATGATTCTGAATTTACTCATACCGGTTTTATACTCACATACATTTCATTGATGTCAGAGTTCTCCCTCCTCATTCACATTAGAGTAGTAAGTTCCCAACTGGGTCCCAAGACTACATGGCTGCGTCTAGACTGGCAAGTTTTTGCGCAAAAGCGGCTGCTTTTGCGTAAAAACTTGCCAGCTGTCTACACTGGCCGCTTGAATTTGCGCAAGAACACTGACGATCTAATGTAAGATTGTCAGTGTTCTTGCACAAATACTATGATGCTCCCACTCAGGGATAAGCCCTCTTGCGCAAATGTATTTGCGCAAGACGGCCAATGTAGACAGGTAAAAACTGTTTTGTGCAAAAAAGGCCCGATGGAGAAAATGGCCACCGGAGCTTTTCCGTTAAAAGCATTTGCGGAAAATCATGCCAGTCTAGACGCAGCCCATATGTTTTGGAGGTGATTATATATTCTTTCAAGACCTTATGCTTGATATTCTTTGTGGCACAAATCCATACTCCCCTGTCCAATTGAATGTGAACTGTGCATAGAATGTATGTCCTGCCTAAAAGAAAACAAAATCTCACAAAAAATGTACCTTTAAATATTAACCCAAGACATCAGTAATTATTTTCCCAAGTAGCAGATGTGATCTTTAATATTTGAATGGAAGTCTACTGGAAGCCTTGGCATTTTGATGGTGGTTATTTAAATTGTGGGATTGCCTACTGGAAGGAATTATTGATACAGTTTTTAATTGTTTGTATTAATGCAACCAAATAAAAAGAAAACTTCTTGTTTTTTTGGGAATAGGGTCTGTCTCTCTCTTATATTTCTGTAACATACCTAGTTCAATGAGAACCTGGCGACTAGGCACAACTGTAATATAAATAATAACAATTAATAACATAAAGTACAATTTCAAGTAGTAGTGGGCAGGGCACTGCACTAGCAGTCAGGAGACCTGACCTCTGTTGCAGGCTCAGTCATTGACCTGCTCCATGAACCTTGTGTAAATCACTTCAACTCTCTGTAGCTCATCTTTCCTTCTCTATTTAAATGACTAGAAGACTTAGTCAGCATTACTCATGTCCTTCAGGGAAGGGGGCTGGCAGCATGGGGGGTGCAGGAATCAGGGCAGGGCCTTGGAGTGTGTGTGTGTGGGGGGGGGTAGGGCAGGAGATTGGAGACATGGGGGTGCAAGAGTGAGAGCTGGGAGGTTGAAGAGGAGCTCAGGGCAGAGAGTCACATCTGGCAGGGCCTTTCCCCCTCCCCACCCACCTGGCCAGCAGGGGCCTTTTCTCTCCCCCCAGCTCCCATGGCCACCAGGGGCCTTGTGTCTCCACTCAGTCCCCCAACTGCCAGGGGCCCTCTGTTTCCCCCTCCTCCAGCACTGTGGCCAAGGGAGAAAGGGTTTGGAGAAGGGGGGGCTACTTACTCAGTCCTCTGGCAGGCATGATGGCGGAGCCCAGCCCTGTTGGCCATTCTCTTAATGGTGTGGCTGCCCCCAGTGGCCACTCTCAGTATCGCGTCCCTCCTCTCTGTGCCCCTCCCTTTCATGTCCCTGCTCTCTCTGCCCCCTCCCTTTCCATATTATGAAAAAAAGTCCCATTCCCAGCACTTCCTGATTTCTAGACACAACTGAACCCTGACTGTGCTTTAAGTTAGGATAAGCAAAAGATGAATATCAAATTTGGTGGTCCTAGTGTTTACCGTTTAGGAGGAGCTCTTGAACAAAGAGACTCACAGAGGGACAGACAGAAAGACAGATGCACAATTATAATATATATATATATATATATATATAATTTCTTTGGGGTAAGAAGTATCTCTTACTATGCATGTAAACATTAGCTAGCCCAATGGGGCTGCTATTCTGACTGAAGCCTCCAAATGTGAAATAATTCAAATAGGCTTACTACAGCCAGCACACATCTAAAATCTCTGCCTCCTCTTTATTAACATTGACATAAGTTTATTTGAAGCATCAAATACCACAGTTTGTTGTCAAGAAAAGGGTTTTGAATAAAACATGCAATCAGAAGTCAAAAGTAAATCTGCTTGCATGTCTAAAAGCATTAGAGTGTAAGATGTCTCTCTCTCTTGGATGAACTATTGGAATGTAAAAGCTCTATAGTGTCTATTTATCCCATCTGAGAGAGGAAGGTGAGAGCTGATTTATTTATCTTTTTTGCCTTAAAAACAGGTATTTCAGTTGACTTGCTCTTGGACAGGGTTCTCCCCCCACCTATACAGCAGTTCTGGAAAAATCAATAGGCTGTTTTCATAAAATTCTCATTATCAGGCACTAATGAGTAATCCAATTCATATCTTAAGTGTGACCTAATTTTATCATATCAGTATTTTTCATTCATATTTAGTTTGCAGTATTTATGTTCTGTCTGACTTTTCTAAAATTATGAAGAGAGAAAAATTCTGTGGCTTGATTTTATTTCCTTCTAACTACACTTAATATAATCTATGTTGACATGGCAGCACAGAGAGGAAACATTATAGAGTATCTTTATTTTGAATTATGAAACCTTCACACAGCTCAATTCTTATTATTAATTCTAATCCAAACCCTCTATACTTCTTAGCAGAGTTACTCAGGCAATCTGAGAACTTACTGTTCACCACTGCATCTTAGGTCGTGGTACAATAAAACAGATTTTGCTTGCTACAGCTTGCTAGCTTATAATTGATATTACATTCAGAGGCTCACCAGTATGTCAAACCAGGGAAGATCACGGGGGAAATTCTAGCCCCACTGAAATGGGAGTTTTGCTATTGATGGTTCTCAGACCTATATTTCACAGTGGCTGTGTCTACATTGGCACCCTTTTCCGGAAAAGGGATGCTAATGAGACAAGTCGGAATTGCAAATGCCGCGGGGATTTAAATTTTCCCGCGGCATTTGCATGAACATATTGCCGCTTTTTTCCAGCTCGGGGCTTTGACGAAAGCGCCAGTCTAAACGCAGCTCTTGCGGAAAATAAAGCCTTTTTCGGAAGATCCCTTATTCCTCTTAAAATCAGGAATAAGGGATCTTCCGGAAAAGGCTTTATTTTCAAGAGAGCGCGTTTGAGACTGGCGCTTTTTCCGCCAAAGCCCCGAGCCGAAAAAAGCGCAGTTATAAATGCAAATGCCGCGGGAAAATTTAAATCCCGCGCATTTGTAATTCGACTTTGTCTCAATAGCATCCCTTTTCCGGAAAAGGGTGCCAATGTAGACACAGCCACAGTGTTTAATTGGAACACAGATTTCCAAATGAACCCAGTAAGTTCTTAGCCATGTGTATAGCATACTAGTAGAGTTGGTCAATCTTTTTCAAATGACAAAAAATATAAAAAATTACCCTTTTCCCCAGATACCATGTCTTGGAAATTTTCTACAAAACTGAAAAAAATCCAGATTTTTACTGTTTCTCTCTTTCCTCTCTTCTTTTTTTTTCTTTTCTTTTTAATTCATAATTATTTTTGAAAATTGATTTTTAAATGCAGTATCAAGGAAAAGGAGAAAATTGGTAAATGCAAAATCTAATATAAGAGTGAAAAATAACCAAAAATTGGTTCAGTTTCAAACCCTGTGAAATGAAAACAACTCTGAAATTTCAAATTTCTTTACTGGTGGCATTGCAGTCACTGGATGTGATTTCAGTGGTCTGATGAATCAGCGTAAAGCCACATGGCAGAGGACCACTTTTTTGTATGCTAGAATGCATTCTGGGATAAAAAGCAGCAACCAAGAGGTTTTGCCATAGCATCTCTCTCTTGTCTGTGTGGTAACAGAACCTTTCTCAGTGGCAATTCAAACCCAGTTTTGTGCAACAAGATTAAATAGCATAGCTGAGAAGCCATTTCAGTAAAGGGAATGGAGAAGGAGACAAGGCAGTAGTCAGTGCAATGACTGATAGAGTGAATAATGATAAATGATGCCAGAGATGTTAATATGAGTGAAAATATTCTGCCTACATTGCTTGTCCCATATTTTCAAAGTAGTTCAGCTGACCCCTTAAGTTCTAAGGCATAGAAAAGCATGGGATAGCCTGAGTTCTCTTTCCCATCACTCATGTTTTCTGGCCTGAGGCTCTGGGCTATTTCAATGCAAAAAATCTGCTGATTCTGTAGCACTTGTGGATGTCAATGTGAAATTGCAATGTCTGGACAAGCCTTTGACAATTATGTCAGTGGTTATTCTGAAACAGCTTACCTGGGGTAGTCAGCTGCTGACAGCCATATAATGGAACCAGCACTATGCACACAGCTGTCAGATATGGAATATTGTGCCTCCTGGAATTACTGATGTAAAAATAAACAAATATTGCCAAAGCTGCACAAACAGATCCATCTACACATGCAGCCATCCACAAAGTGCTTACTCTGAAACAGTCTTAAGTGCTGCTGGAGTTATACAATGTGACAGGGCATCTGCCCCGCACTGCCCTTACCAACATTTAAATCCAGCCTTGGGAGAGGACTGGGGCTGTGGAGCAAGCAGCTACAGCAAATAGCAGACAATTAGGGTCCAGCTGGGGCAATATAAATAGGGGCTCCTGGAGAGGAGGGAAAGAACACAGTCTTGCTCCAGCTCTGGAGCAGGAAGGAGCTGAGGGCTGGTAAGCTAGAGAAGGTGCGCCTGGGCAGTGCTGAGGAAAGGCAGACATAGCTGGAATGTTCTGGCCAGGCAATCTCCCAGGCTCTCAAGGCCTGAGGGGCTGCTGGGAGGCAGCTGGGGCAGGAGAAGGCAACAGGTCCACATTCCCTTGCCAATGATAAACGGCCATTTCAGACTGCAGTGTGCTCCTGGGGCAGGGGCTAGATGATGACTGGCCGTGGGTCACTGAGGCAAGGTGGGCATAGGGGATTGGGGTTCCTTAGGAGGGCAGGACCCCAGAGTGCAGGGGCACTGCCACAGAGCAGTACTATGTGGGAAGGGCAGTATAATGGGCAAGAAGGGATATGGGACCTGAACCAGTGCAGAAGACAGGTAACAGTGGGTGAGACGCCAGCCAACAGAAGATGCTCTGAGGCTACAGAGTTAATTCCCAAAATGACCAGTAGGAGGTGCCACCACAGTGAGTCCCGGACCTGTTATATACACCAAGAACAACATTATCAAAAATGGGCACCAGAATTCATGTTTTGGCAACTATATAATTGGTTTGATTTTTTTTCCAGAAGTACTGAGCAGCCAATAGCTCCATTGAAGACACTATTCTTGGTCTTATATTTTAAGATGATAGGCATTCATAAAAATGTTGATACACATTTCTAAAATAGCCTTACTTTCTACCAACTAAGTATGAATTAAAGTGTCACATTGAAGTTTCGGAGGTAAATTATTACATATAAGTTGCCATGCATCCTATTCAGCTGCAACTAATTTGCACTTGCTTCATATACAGGAGTTTGGTATCATTTTGAATATGTGTATATCTCATTATACAGACAAAGTTTGCTTGGTTCACTGAAACAGTCACTCTGCTTACCTGTAAAAGACTCATCAGAATTGTCTGCTGGATTATAAAGGATGGACAGCTGTAATTGGTTCCCTTTTCCAGAAGTATCCATATGTGAAGTGCTAACAATCATCTCAGGACACATTTTAAATCTAGTGACACTATCTTCTGGTCCCTTGGAATCATGCCATTAAGTGCACTTTGCTCCCTGCTCATTAAAAATGATAGGCTCTATATCAAGGCTTATCCTACCTTGCCTTTCTCACATTGGAGGATATCTAGGGCCCAATTTTCTTCTGATTTTGCAACTGTTTTACACTGGTGTAACTCCATTAACAAACTGGAATATTGCTGTAACAGCCTGTTTAAATTCAGAACAGATCCAGTTCCCAAATAGTCATATTTTTCTTGTGGTATCTTATTTTTTTATTTTCATGTCTACCCTTCCTTTCAAAAATAAGTCTTTAGTTAAGAAAAGTCTTATTTTGAGGATGGGGGAGGGTTGTTTGATTATCCAAATAAACCCATGAGATCTGCATGTACTGAGAAGATTTTAAAAACCTCCAGCTTGTTATTTAAAGAGTCAGGTGAGAATGGGGAATGTGATACCTTATTAACATAGAACAAATGATGGATGAAGGCGTGGATCTTGCCGCTCCCTTGAAAGAAAAAAGTTCAGCACTGTACGGCAAGTCAGGCAGACCACCTTTCAAATCTGCACAACCTGTAACAGTCCCTGACTCCCTAAACTTTGAGGCGGAGCCTCTGAGGTCTGCCTCAGTTCAAGAATGGTTTCTTCAAATGACCAGTTCTCAAAATGGGATCTTCATAGCGGAGGCCTGTTGTCTTTTATCAGTTTTCAGAAGGTTGCCAGGAGCTGTGGGGGAAGGGGAAAAGAATGCACAGGGACTAGCCACGATGTTGATGGGAGGATTACAGTATCAAGGGAAGGGAGACCCTGCCCAAGTAGAGCAAAGGGACTCCTCCAGCACAAAGGATCCTTCCTAGAAGGGAAGTGGGTAAGTCTGTGAAGAAGAAAGGGCCTGAGTCTGAAGTAGAGGGCAAATCTAAAGTTCCTTCTCTCTCCCTCCAGCGCATTTGTGGATCCCAAGAATAGGGGTGGGCACGGTCCCCTGATTCACCATACCAAGGAAAAATGCAGGACCTACCACAATAGCTTTAGCCATTTGCCACTATATCTGTACAGTGGCTAATACTATATATACACTTGTAGAGAAAGAAGAGTGTAGTTAATTCTCATCTTCCACCTTGTAAATAGCAAATGGCACAAATTAGTTCTGGTTAACTTCTCTACTCCTAGTAGGGTGAGGTAGAAAGGGGTCGTTTTAGTTGTCGAATATCAAGTAATTTTTATCTTCAAAATATTAAAAACTCTGTATGCTAAGGAGATAAGAAATGGCAGACTAAATCTTAATCATTGTCTCTCAATGCCAGTTCAGGGGTGGGATTCCCACTATTTTGGTCTCATGGAGTTCTTGTCTTGCCTCAGGGATACTGATTAAAGACAAACAAAAGAAGTAGGGCTATCGATTAATCACAGTTAACTCATGTGATTAACTCAAAATTAATCATGATTAAAAAATGAATTGCCACCAATTAGCCACCATTCCAGGGGACATGTTTCCATGTTGATGAGGCTCGCTAAAAAAGAGAGTTTATTACATTTGTTACTGAACTCCTTGGAGGAGAGTTGTATGTCTCTTGGTTTTACCCACATTTTGCCATATACTTTGTGTTTTGGTTGTCTAGGATGACAACCCAGCATATGTTGTTTCATTGCAGATTTGACAAAACATAAAGAAGGCTCCAATATGAAATTTCTAAAGATAGCTACAGCACTCGATGCAAAGTTTAAGCATCTGAAGTGTCTTCCAAAATCTGAGAGGCAAGAGGTGTCGAACATATGTTTAGAAGTCTTAAAAGAGCAACTCTCATGTGGAAAACTACAAAACCTGAACCACTAAAAAACAAAACAAAAAACCCCCCCAAACTCCCCCCACCTTCTGTTGGTGGCATCTGAATCAGATGATAAAAAGGAACATGTATCAGTCCACACCACTTAGGATTATTATCCAACAGAATCTGTCATCAGTGTAGATGAATGTCCTCTGAAATGGTGGTTGAACCACGAGGGGGGACATGAAACTTTAGTGCATCCAGCATGAACATATCTTGTGATGCTGGCTTTAATAATGCCATGCAAACACCTGTTCTCACTTTCAGATGACATTGTAAACAAAAAGTGGTCAGCATTATCTTCTGCAAATGCAAAAAAAATCTTGTTTGTTGGCACAATTGGCTGAACAAGAAGTTGGACAGAGTGAACTTGCACCACTAAAGCTTTATATAATTCTGTATTTCTAAGTTTAACTTTCCTAATAAAGAATTTTCACTACAGTACTTGTATATGGTGAATTGAGAAGCACTATTTCTTTTGTCTGTCATTTTTATAGTGCAAATATTTGTAATAAAAAATAAAGTGTGTACAATACACTTTGTATCCTGTGTAATTGAAATCAATATATTTTAAAATGTAAAATACATCCGACAATATTTAAATTGTATTGTACTATTTTTAACAATATGATTATTTGCACAATTAGTCACAAATAATTTACTTGATTGCATGATAACCCTAAAATCATGATTATTAACTATGATTATTTTATCATTAAAAAGGAAAAGAAAGGGAGAAAACAAAACAAAAAAAAGCTGGATTCTCTCTGTGGAGAGCTTTTAACTAAGATTATCCATTGGAACAGGTTATAGATGGGCAAATAATTTTTATTAGGGACTGGAGACTCCTCTTTGCTTTATCATTACTAAGAAGAAGAATTTATAGATGGGCAGAGGAAAGTCATCTTAACCAAGTCTTATGAAACCAAAGAAAATAAATATCTGAATTACTTAAAGAACGAAATCATTCTAGGAGTGATCTTGAGGCAAGCAAATTAATATTAAAAATGTATCATGGTTTCTCTGTATTCACCAAGGTTAGCTAATGTCATCTTAGCCACAGTTTCTAGGCTACTGCTAGGGCTGAGGTCTTCAGGGTGTTTGGACAATTTGCTCTAAGACTGAGCCCTCACTAGAGCTGGGATTCTCAGGGATTCCAGGCTCCCAGCTTGTGAGCCCTAGCCTTAGGGCAGTCTGAATGTTGAACCTTCCAGGGTTTGTAATCTATGAATCATGCTGGTTAAAAAGATGCATTTCACGCATGACAATTTTTATGGGTTGAAAATCTTTTTGCGGTGCTTCTAGGGGCTTGGGTTTTACATGGGTCTTCCCAGTATGCTGTTGACATATCCACATGCTTTTGGAGCATGTGCCAATCTTTGCCCATTACAGCTATTACAGATAATAGTATGGCATTCTTTTTTCCTTTTTATCCAGCCACATTGCAATTTTGTTTTCCCATTGCTAAACATGTTCCTTTTCATTTCCATCTGCTCAGAGACAGGAATATCCTATACAGCCATAATTATTATTTTCAATATTTTGTTTGTCTCTGTGTGTGTTTACAATATTCTTAGGTTTTGATTTCATGCTGTACATGAAAGAGCTAACTCACTTCTGATGTCATGTTCTGTGAATGGACATGTGTCAAGGCATACTACCTATTTAATGGAGCTTCTGGGCACAATAGCCTGGGTGCAGTGAAGGAGTACTGGGATTGGAGCTAGATATGAACAGTAAAAAAAGCAGCTGAATGAGAGAGTAGGGATCAGAAGTTGACTTACCAGGGCCCTAGAACAAGGGTGGGCAAAAGGGCCTCTGTGGGCTGGACCTGGCCTGCCAAGCAAGTTGATCTGGCCCATGGAGGCCCTGCTGCTCCCCCTACCCCCAGGCCAATCAGGACTTGGGGGGCAGGGAAGCACCCAAAGTCTCTTCCCTCCCTGCCCTCACCCTGCAAGGAGTGTGTGGTGCTTAGAAGCACCTCACGCTCCTGGCAGGGCAGGAGGAGACTTCATGCACTTCCCCACCCCCAAGGCCTGATTGGCATGGGGGAAGGAGGAGTGCATGAAGTTTTCTCCGTCCTACCCCCACCCTGCGAGGAGTGCCTGGCACTTCAAAGTGCTGCTCGCTCCTCACAGGGTGGGAGGAGGCTTCGCATGCTCCCCCGCCCCCAGGCCAATCAGGATTTGGGGGCAGGGGAGCGCATGAAGTCTCCTCCTGCCCTGCCAGGAGCGCATGGCACTTCAAAGTGCTACGTGCTCTTGGCTGGGTGGAGGAAACTTCGTGCGCTTCCCCTGCTCCCAGGTCCTAATTGGCCTGGGGGTGGAGGAGTGTGCAAAGCCTCTTCCCACCCTGCCAGGGGCATGGGTGCTTAGTGGGAAGAGGGGGGCAAAGGGGCTCCCCCAGCCCCAGACCAATCATGGTCAGTGGGTGGGGAAGCCTGGAAGCATCCTGGCCCCACCCCTTCCATTTTAGGCCCCGCACCTTCCGGGGTGGCCCGGGGCCACTTCAAAAATTTTTGAAGTGGCCCCCAGGCAAAAATTATTGCCCATCCCTGGTTTAGAGGCCTTCTTATAAGAGACATAATTTTTTATTTGTTTGGTTTTGACCATCTCTTTCTTGGATCCTGTATTGAGCATAAAGTGAGATATATAAATATAGAGAAAGTCAAGATGATGCAACATCCAGGCTTTATTCCTTCACTCTCATCAAGCATTTGCCAACAGAAGAGTTCTCTCTGTGTTGAGAAGCTATTTATTATAACAGAAAACATTCTGTGTCACCCAAAGTCAGTTGCCACTTCTGAAAACAAGTTCTGAACACTCTGCAAATTCTCAGCAACTTTGACAATCAGGCCACTTTTATTTAGACACTTGCACATGGATTTAGCTGGCTACCTTTAGGCACCCAAGCCTGAAAATTTTGGCTTTGGGCCTTATTGCCAGCTGACGAAAACAATGAAATCTGCCAAGTATAATCAGCAGTACAATATAACACTATTGCAAGTGAATGTGCTTTCTAGCACCTAATGTCCCTTGACTTTAGCACACAAAGTACAAAATTGTCTTCCCTTCATAAATTACCTGAAACTTACTATCATGAGAAGCCCGTCACATTTAATTACATAGAAATGCAAATCTGTGTAAAGAATAATTACTTTGAAAACACACTTAATGAGCTCACATTATGCCTCAGATTTCATAAACTGAGTGCAGGAAGACTATTTGAGACTACTTGGACCTACTTTCAGGTTCATGGCTTAAAAAAAATCTTATGACCATAGCTGCCATGAAATAAACATGAAACAAACATGTACCTGCTTTTTTTTGGTAGTTGTTGTTTTTGTTTAAAATACTATGTACAAGAATTATATGGGTTGCTAACTTTAATTTTTAACCGAATGTAGTATTTGTGTACAAAATTACAGAAGTTGAGTAAATATGCATTGTCTATATTTGTATAGCATAATCTGTTTTTTTCTAAAATTGGTGCATAAAATTCCTTCTCAGGTGATATTTTTATTCTAGATGTGTCATAGTTGTGCCAATATTTAGTAATGTTTTTGAAAGATTCTACTGGATTGAAAGAGTCCTCTGAACTTAAAATGAGGGACACTTTTGCAATGTGTAATCTCTCCCAAAATGGAAGAATTTTACATTTGATCTCTGCAGTGTTGCACATTCAAATATCCTACAACACCATCAAAATATTTAAATACTCTAGGTAAAGACCAATGTTGATCTTCTTTCATAAAATAGGTACAAACTTGGTCAGCTCAAACAGTGTTCTAAACGAATTTTTCCTATTATTCACCCAGTATTAATATTCATACAGCCATCAATATTCACCTCTTGGTCACTAGTTCAACTAAAACCAAAAAGTGACCCGCTTATCTATTCATTGGCCTATGTGAAATCAGTTGCTAGTTTCACCCCCCAGTGGATCAGTGTCTGTTCACTGCACAATTGACAGATAAGCCAAGAGTTGAATAGGAACAAACAGCTCTGGTCTACACTAGGTAGTTATTTCAAAATAACCCCCCTTATTTCGAAATAATAAGCAGAGCATCCACACTACCAAGACCGTTATTTTGAAATAACTGGCTGGTTATTTAGAAATCTGTACTCCTGCTTTCCCTGGGAAATAAGCTTATTCTGAAATAGTTATTTCGGGAGTTATTTTGAATTTAGTTATTTTGAAATAATTTCCTAGCGTAGACATGACCACATTGACCTATCCTGCATTACTAATGGCCCTTCCAGGTGAGGGCTGAGGCTCCCTCTGAATTAGCAGTGCAGGAACCTGTTGCTCATATTGTAATGTTACTTCAGTCTGTGGCGCTGACAGCCCGGCACCTTTCGCAAACATAATATGGTGTAAGAAAAAAGACTCACAATACCTCCTCTTAAGACTTATACTTTTTGGCTTAGTCTACACTGCAGGGTTTTTGCCCAAGAAGCCTTTTGCGGAAGAGTTCTTGCGCAAAAACTTATTGTGCAAAAGCACGGCCAGACCTCAAAGTGCATCGCAAAAGTGATGTGCTTTTGCTCAAGAGAGCGTCCACACTGCAGGGACACTCTTGCACAAGAAAGCTCTGATTGACATTCACCGAATGGCCATCAGAGCAGCTGTGCTTTTGCCGATAGGGATTTCTTACGTAAAAACCCCTCCGGAGCATCCGCACCTGCCTTTTTGCGCAAGAGCTATAGCGCAAAAAGGAGTTATTCCTTGTGGGGAGAGGAATAACTCTACCGGCAAAAGCCCTCTGTTCTGCCAATTTACTTGCGCAAAAACATGCTTGAGGTGTGGACACTCCACTGGTTTTTGCACAAAAACAATTGTAGTGTAGACATAGCCTTTTAGTTCTACATCTGTGAAGGCAGTGTGGGCCAGGGTTTTGGCACTTCAGGCATAATGGTCCTGTAGTTAGGGCAGGGCTGGATTTCCAATTAGGCACATGGCTAGGGGCAGCTACATGTTACAAGTGGGTAAAAAGTTTCATTTTTATGGAAAACACGAAGATCAGCTGTAGGCATAAGGGGCACTGACGATGATGTGCTTAGGGGTGTGTAAAGTGTAAATCCAGCCCTGGATTTGGGCACTACTAGCTTGGGAATTGGGAGATGTAAGTTCACTTCTCTGCTGCAACTACAGGCTCTCTGTCTGACCTATGGCAGGTCACCTAATCTGTCTGAGCTTTAGTTCCCCATCTGTAAAATGAAGGTAATACCTCTCTTCTATCTCAAAAGGGTGTTGTGAGGCTAAATACATTGACTATTGTGAAGCACTCATATGCCACATTAATGGGGGCCATAAATATTTAGAGATGTAGCTGAATTAGCACTTCTTTTGGGGCTTATTTGAGGCCAAACACAGCTTGCATTACTCTTCTCAGCAGTGCTCTATTGACTTTCCTTGGATCACACAGGTGAGTAAAACAAGATGGATTTTGCCCTGCATAGGTGATTTCTCACTGAAGAGTCCAGATCAATACAAATAAATATCTGACAAAATGTGTACCAAGTTGCAAACACCAGGCAAATAAGAGGCAAGATCAAAAGTTTACATCCATCTTGATTTGGTTTCTGACTGACTATCAGGAAAACTTCCAGCAGCAAGACTTAGTAGACCATAGAATGAGTTCTCAAAGGAAATTTCTCATCACCTAAGACATTGAAAACCAGACTGGACTACACGGTGAGGATTAATAATCTTACGCTTTTAGGGCATAAATAATGGAATAATTTTCAGGGAATAAATAATGACCCAAAAGGTCTTTTTCATTTCTGTCTTGCATTGTGGTTTGCATAGCCCTGTAGTTTTATCTTTGTATGTATCTGTCTGTGTGTTATTCAGAGCATGGAAGCAGAGCCAATATTTAGTGGCAGTATGAGCTTCTGGCTGTTAAAGACTCATATTTCATCTTGACATTGCCATGGCTCACTTGATGGCTGCACCTCAGCTTCTCTTGAGAAACCCAAAAAGAAAGACTCTCCATTACTTTAAAAGAAATTGCAAATATATAATTAGTATGCATTGTGTTGGTTTGGTAACCATGAACTACTAAATTAAGTATCAGCAGAAAATGTAATTACTCAGATGTATAATGGCTACAAAAATCACTTTTCTCACTTATCAGTTACAATCCATTTTTCTGGCAAAACAAAAGGAATTTGCTGGCAGAAGAATGTTAATACTTACTGCCCACTCTTACCATATGGTTCCAGAACTCATCTGAAATAGACAGCAAAGGGAGGAAGTGCCATATTTGCTTGTATTTACTTTGATTTGATTTTATTATACTTTTCTTTACATCACTCCAATCTATTTAGAACCAGAATGTGCTAATTCCGTTCCTAAACAAAATATTTACTACGTGTTGTGTAACTAATTGCCCACGTCTGCACATTCTCATTGTTCACAAAATAATAAATTTGGCAAATGTGGATAAAAAGTGTTAAGTTTGCCAGGTCAATTTTGGTGCTATGTTACATTGAATTGTCTGGCAGTGCAAGAGTTGTTAAACATTTTCAAATGCAAATATTAGAGAAACTGAGGAGTTCTCATCTGGCTTCATTTGGGCCACGAGGCTACGTGGGGCCAAGGAAGAATTCCCCCCATGCAAGCAGTTGTGCTGGGCTACCTCTCAGGATTAGCTATGCTGTCTCTTCTGCCCCTGAAAATATTTCTACTTGAAATCATTTTAATGTATTAGTTTTATACTCTCCCAAATAGACACATATGACTACAGGAACATTAAACTGCCTACATTGTATATTACATTTGATGGCCAAGAAACAAAACTCTGATGCTGGACTATTTATTGTGTGAATGTAGGCATGACTATGAATGATTTCTAGGAGTCTTATCTCTCTCTGTATATATATATTAGAGTGTGTTTGTGTGTCTGTGAGTCTGTTTGTTCAAGAACTCCTCCTAAACAGTAAGAGGTAGGGCCAACAATTTTGGTATGCAGCTTCCTCTTCTCCTAACTTAAAGCAAGGCCAGGGATTGGTTGTGCCACGAGAACTGGAAGCCCTGGAAAAAGGACAGTTTTCTGTAACATTCAATGGGAGGGCCTGCTGTTCGGAGGAATGCAATATGAAAGTGGCCACTCAGGGTAGCGAGCCCGCAGGGGAGAGCTATCCTGCAGAATGTCCACTGTTGGGGCAGCCGTACCACCCAGGGAGTGGCCAACAGACCTCCTCCATCTTGTCTGCCAGCACATCAATATGTAGCTCCCCGCCACAAACACTTTCCCCCCCTCCCGGCCCTTGGTCACAGCATTGGGGGTGGGGGTGGAGAACAGGCCCTTGGTGGCTGGGGGGTCTGAGATGGCTGGGAGGAGAGAGAACAAGCCCCGGGTGGACTGGAGGGATGGCCTCAGGAGGATGGGTGAGAACAGTCCCCTAACCCCCAGTCTCCTGCACCCCTCCCACATCCCCAAGGCCCTGCCCCGAAGGACCCAGGCAACTCTGGGTAAGTCTGCTAGCGGCATATATTTTCAGAGTAAATTAATGCTTGTGGAAGCTCCCAGAATACCAGCCTTGGTGACAGATATCATAGAATCCTAGGGCTGGAAGAGACCTCAGAAGGTCATAGAGTCCAATCCCCTGCCCAAAGCAGAACCAACCCTAATGAAATCATCCCAGCCAGGGCTTTGTGAAGCTGGGACTTTAAAAACCTCTAGGGATGAAGATTCCACCACCTCACTAGGTAACCCATTCCAGTGCTCACCACCCTCCTAGTGAAATAGTTTTTCCTAATATCCCACCTAGACCTCCCCCACTGCAACTTGAGACCATTGCTCCTTCTTCTGCCATCTGTCACTACTGTGAACAGCCTCTCTCCATCCTCTTTGGAACCTCCCTTCAGGAAGCTGAAAGCTGCTATCAAATCCCCCCTCACTTTTCTCTTCTGCAGACTAAATAAGCCCGAATCCCTCAGCCTCTCCTCGTAGGCCATGTGTTCAGCCCCCTAATCATTTTGGTTGCCCTCCGCTGGACCCTCTCCAATGCATCCACATCCTTTCTATGGTGGGGGCCCCAGAAATGGATGCAAAACTCCAGATATGGCCACACCAGAGCCGAATAAAGGGGAATAATCACTTCTCTAGATCCGCTGGCAATGCTCCTTCTAATGCAACCTAATATGCCATTAGTCTTCTTGGCTACAAGGGCACACTGTTGACTCATATCCAGCTTCTCATCCACTGTAATCCCCAGGTCCTTTTCTGCTGAACTGCTATTTAGCCAGTCAGTCCCCAGTCTGTAACAAGGCTTGGGATTCTTCCATCCCAAGTGCAGGACTCTGCACTTGTGCCTGTTGAACCTCATCAGATTTCTTTTGGCCCAATCTTCCAATTTGTCTAGGTTGCTCTGGACACTATCCCTGCCCTCCAATGTAGTGTACCTTTCCCCCTAGTTTAGTGTCATCCACAAACTTGCTGAGAGTGCAATCCATCCCCTCATCCAGGTCATTAATAAAGATGTTGAACAAAACTGGCCCTAGAACCGATCCTTGGGGCGCGCCACTTGAAACCTACCGCCAACCTGATATCGAGCCGTTGATCACTAACCGTTGGGCCCGACAATCTAGCCAGCTTTCTTTCCACCTTACAGTTCATTTATCCAACCCATACTTCCTTAACTTGCTGGCAAGCTTTGCTAAAGTCAAAGTATATCACATCTACTGCCTTCCCCATGTCCATAGAGCCTGTTACCATGTCATAGAAGGCAATCAGGTTGGTCAGGCATGACTTGCCCTTGGTGAATCCATGTTGACTATTCCTGATCACTTTCCCCTCTTCCAAGTGCTTCAAAATGGATTCCTTAAGGATCTACTCCATGATTTTTCCAGGAACATTTACTATGTAATGACTGCAAAGGGCACCAGGGCACCAGAGATGGGGACCAGGATGCTTATTATCCAATTGGGACAACAGGGGATAGGGGTGGAGGTAAGCTTTCCACCCCCTCCTGGGAATCATAGCCTCCACTGTGGCCAGCCCTGGGGAATTGCTGCCCAGCCATTGTGGTCCCTGCCACAGCCATCCCCAGGGAGCTATCACCCCAGACAGTGAGGTCTCCACCCCAGCCACTGCAAGGCAGCCTCCGATCAGGCAATGTGGTTCCTTCTGCACCCAGTCCTGGGGAACTGCCACCAGGGCAGTGTGGCCCCTGCTGGCTCCTGCACCCCCCACACCAGAACCCCCCTACCCTGAACTCCTCCTCACTCCTGAACCCTGACTCCAATCTTTCAAAAACAACAAAAAGTCTTGTAGCACCTTAAAGACTAACAAAACATGTAGATGGTACCATGAGCTTTTGTGGGCACAACCCACTTCTTCAAATGACCAGAGTATTAGAAGTCCAGATCCAAGAATAAATAAGGGAAAGGAGGAGGAGGAAAAAAAGAGAGACAGTGAGTAGATGCCTCTTGTAACTATTTGTACCATCTACGTACAACTGTCTCTCTGCCCACGTCTACATGCGGCAGAGAAGGGCGATTCGAAATAAACCCCTTACTTCGAATTAACGGTTAAACCTCATTCCATTTATTTCAGAATCGCCCTTTTCTACCGCGTGTAGACACGGGCAGTTCTTCCGGGCTAGTCAATTTCCAAAATGGCGACCGGCTGGGAACATGCTAATGAAGTGCGGGATATTTAAATCCCGCGCTTCATTTGCAATTTTGGTCGCCCTCATTAGCTGACTAGGGAGGCTAGTGTAGACATACCCATACAGAACATGGTGTTGGATCCCTATCCACACTGGCTAACAGCCATTGAGGGACCTATTCTCTATGAAGATATCTAGTTCTTTTTTTAACCCTGTTATATACCTGACTTTCACAATGTTCTCTAGCAAAGAGATCCATAGGTTGACTGTGAAGAAATACTTTCTTTATTTTGTTTTAAATATGCTGCCTATTAATTTCATTGAGCGACTCCTACTTCTTCAGTTAATTGAAGGAATGAATAACACTTAGTTTTTCAATTTTTCAACATCATTCATGATTTATTAGACCTCAGTCATATCTCCCCCTTAATAATCTCTTTTCCAGTTTGAAAAGTGCCTGTCTTTTTAATCTCTCTTGATGTGAAATGTGTTCATTACTCCTAATCATTTCTGTTTCCCTTCTCTTTCCCTTTTCCAAATCCAATATAACTTTTTTGAGAGGAGGTGACCACATCCGCACACAATATTCAATTGGCCATACTATGAATCTATATAGAGGCAATATGATATTTCTGTCTTATTAGCTATCCTTTTCCTGATGAGTCCCATTATTTTGTTAGGTTTTATTTTATTTTTTTTGATAGCCACTAGACATGATGCGGGTATTTTCAGACTCCTCTATCCACAATGACTCCAAGAACTCTTTATTGATGGGTTCAGCTAATTTACACCCCATTATTTTGTATGTATATTTGGGATTATATTTTGCCATGTGCATCACTTTGCATTTATCAATATTAAATTTCATCTGCCATTGTCATGCCCAGTCATACAGTTTTGTGAAATCCCTTTGTAACTCTATGCAGTCTGCTTTGGACTTAACTATTCTGAATACATTGTATATCATCTGTAAATTTCACCAACTCACTGTTTACCCTTTTCCCCAGATCATTTATGAATGTATTGAACAGCACTGGCCCCAGAACAGACCTCTGAAGTCACTACTAGTTACTTCTCTCCATTCTCATCATCTATTCCCACGCTTTGTTTCTTTTATTTTAACTGGAGTGCCTGACAATGCTTTTGGGATCATCTAATGATCCTTAGTTTACTTTAATGACAAGTCTTGTTGTCTTAATCATCCTGTATCTTTTTATAAAGAAATTCCCTGCCCCAAAGGCTGTGGTGTTCTTAGCTTCGAATTCATCACATATCACACTCAGGCTGTGTTGAAGTTAAGGGCTCTGTGTGGGGCTAAGGTGAGTAGACCTCAGCCCCCTCAATCCCTCACAGATGCTAACCTAACCAAACAAAATCTGCCATGTTTTTTTTCCCACCACAGCTGTGGTCAGTCTCTTGAAGCTATCTGCCCCCTCAAACATAATTCATTACAGAAGGAAATAGACTTCCTATATCTGAAAACTCTGTAAGTTTTCCCCTGCTGTGATGTTACTGATATCTTCCTTAATTCTCATCCCAGCAGAACTCCTTGCCTCTCACTGTGATCAGTAAGCCAGGTTTACACTAGGACCTTATTCCAAAATAACCCACCCTCCCCCAAGCTTGAATTTATAAGTGGTGCATCCACACTACCAAGCCTATTATTTCAGAATTAACAGGGCTCAGAATTTGAATTCTGTACTCTGCTTTTTATCAGGAGTAATGCTAATTATGAAATAGTAATTTCAAAATAATGAGAGTGCGGATGCTCCAGTGCCACTAATTCAAACTCCTGCAGCTCCCCAGAGTGCTTCCTGGGGCTCTAAGTCCGAGGTAGTGTGTCCACATTAATGGAGCCTGCCTCGGACTAATTTCGATGCTTCCCCGTATTGAGGACATGCAAGTTCGAATTTGTTAAATTGGGAGTTCATAAGTCAAAATTAGTAATTTCAAAATACTTTCGTAGTGTGGACATGTCCTAAATGAATATAGGTACAGAGAAATTCTAAATCTGACATAAGAGAAAACTGTTTTTGCTTTAAGAAACAGCCAGTTATGAGTTTGCTATTAATTTGGTGATAAGAATTGCCATTTGCTGCAAGCCAGATTAAACAACTAACAACAAAATTGCCCAAGGATGGAAGATTGAAGGTTGTTATGGAGGGAACAGATACATAACTAATGTATATTATTATAGATATTCTTTTGTCCTTTACCTTTACACAGTTTCTTTTGTCAGAGTCAAAGGCCCACTTCAAAAATGATCTAGAAAAGGAGGTAAACAGTGAGTTGGCAAAATTTGCAGATGATACAATATTATGCACGATAGTTAAGTCCAAAGCTGATTGTAAAGAGTTATAAAGGGATCTGACTAAACTGATGAAATTCAATGTTCATATGTGCAAAGCAATGCTCATATTACTGTGCTGGAAAAATAATCCCAACTAAAATATCAAATGATGGGTCTAAATTAGCTGTTACCACTCAAGAAAGAGATCATGTGGTCATAGTCTCCTGAAAACACCTGCTCAATGTGTAAGGACAGTCAAAAAATCTAAGAAACCACTAGGAAAAGGCTAGATAATAAAAGAGAAAATAATGCCACTATATAAAATCTAAGGTAGGCCCACAGTCCTGGTCACTCCATCTGAAAAAAGCACAGAGAAGGGCAACAAAAATAATTAAGGATATGGAACATCTTTCTTATGAGAACGGATTAAATTGGGACTGTTCAGTTTAGAAAATAAAGAACAAAGGGGACTATGAAAGAGGACTGTCAAATCACGAATGGTGTGTAGTGTGATGGCACGTTGGGGTTTTCCCGTCCCCTGCACCCCCATAATGGCACAGACAGACTCCACCAGCCAGTAGAATAGAGGGAGTTTATTGCTTCTCCAGGATACAGCACAGCACAGATGGCCTCCACTTTGGCCGGCTCTGGCTTCAAGCAGCCGCTCCCCACCTTATGGCCCAGGTAGGACACTTGGGCCATTCCAACCTTGCACTTCCCAGCCTTTACGGTCAGCCCAGCCTCCCTCAGCCGATCCAGTACCTGGCTGACCTGGGCCACGTGGTCCTCCCAGGACTGGCTGAATATACAGATATCATCTATGTATGCTAGGGCACAGTTCTCCATTCCCCTCAGCAGCTGGTTCACCAGACGCTGGAAGGTGGCCGGCGCCCCTTTGAGGCCGATTTCAGTCTGGCCTCCTGGTCTAGCGGCACCTGCCAGTAGCCCTTGGTGAGGTCCAGGGTGGTGAGGTAGCGAGCTCCCCCCAGCTTGTCCAGGAGCTCGTCGGGCCTTGGCATCGGGTAGGCGCCGGGACACCGAGATGGCGTTGAGCTTCCGGTAGTCCATACAGAACCGGATCGACCCGCCCTTCTTGGGAACCAGCACCACGGAGAGAGCCCAGGGCTGGAGGACGGCTGGATCACCCCAGGGCCAACATGTCCTGGACCTCTCTCCAGGTCCTGGGCTGTTTTCCCCGTGACCCTGAACGGGAAGCAGCGCACCGGGGGGTGAGTGCCCGTCTCCACCCGGTGGACAGCCAGGTTAGTGAGACCAGGCTTGTCGGAGAACAGCTGCTGGCGGTAGCGCAGCACCTCTCAGATCTTGGCCTGCTGGGCCGGGGTGAGCTGGTCCGAAAGAGAAATTGACTCCAGCGAAGAGTCCTCTCTGGTCCCAGGGAACAGGCCTACCAGGGGATCCTCCCCCTGCTCCTCCCAGGGCTTACACACGGCCAGCTCCAAGTTCTCCCTGTCCCAGTATGGCTTTATCATGTTAACATGATACACCCGCTGGCCACGTGTCCGGCCCGTCAGCTGCACCACGTAGTTCACCTCGTTCAACTGCTTAACAACCTTGAAGGGGCCGTCCCAGGCGGCTTGCAGCTTATTCTTCCGCATGGGAATTAGGACCATCATCTGGTCCCCGGTAGCGTAGGAGCGGGCCCGTGCATTGCGGTCGTACCAGATCTTCTGCTTCCTCTGGGCCCTGCTCAGGTTCTCTCTGGCCAGGCCCATGAGCTCGGAAAGTCTTTCCCGGAACGTCAGGACGTAGTCCACGACCGGCTCCTCCGGGAGACCTTCCTCCCACTGCCTCTCTCAGTAAGTCCAGGGGCCCTCACTCGCCTCCCATATAACAGCTCGAACGGTGAGAACCCCGTGGACTCCTGGGGCACCTCCTGTATGCAAACAGCAGGTGGTGTAGGTACTTGTCCCAGTCCTGCGGGTGTTTGTGCATAAAGGTCCTTAGCATCTGCTTCAGAGTCCCATTGAACCTCTCCACCAACCCGTTGGTCTGGGGTGATACGCCGAGGCCCAGGTGTGCTGGACCCCACACTTCTCCCACAAGCACCGGAGCAGGGCCGACATGAAGTTGGATCCCTGGTCCGTGAGAACCTCCTGGGGGAACCCCACCCTGCTGAAAATGGTCAGCAGTGCGTCTGCCACCGTGTCTGCCTCAATAGAGGGTAGGGCCACGGCCTCGGGTAGCGGGTGGCAAAGTCCACCACCACCAGGATGTATTTCTTCCCGTCCGGTCGCTCTGTTGAAGGGCCCCACAATATCCATCGCCACCTTCTGGAAAGGCTCCTCTATGATGGGCAGGGGTCTCAGCGCAGCTTTCTTCCTATCTTGGGCCTTCCCCACATGTTGGCAGGAGTCGCAGGACCGGCAGTACCGCTGCACGGCAGCAAATATCCCCGGCCAGTAGAAGTTTTGGAGCAGCCTCAGCCACGTGTGCGCCGGATCCCCTGGTGTCCCGAGAACGGGATGTCATGGGCCAGGTATAGCAGCTTGCGGCAATACCTTTGGGGGACCACCAGCTGCCGCTGGAGCCCCCACTCCCCTACCTTCCCGGGGGGAAGCCATTCCCGGTACAGAAATCCCCTCTCCCACTGGAACTTCTCCTGGCAGCCTCCCCCTAGGGGCTGAGCTGCGCCCAGGTTGGCCCGGTCCCTCAGGGCCTGCAAGGAGGGATCCGCCCGCACCTCTGCCTGGAATTCAGTGGCTGGGGCTGGGACAGGGGCGTGTTTCCCCCCCCACTGCCTAGGTCCGACTCCATGTCTGCTGGGACAGGGCCCTGGGCCCCCTGTTGGGGAACCTCCTCGAGTTCCGGGCTGCCAGCCCCTCGCTGGCTCTGGCTACGGGTGGTGACCAGGGTCCTGTGGGGTCCATCTGGCCACTCTTCTAGGTCACCCCCCATCAGCACCTCGGTGGGCAAGTGCGGGTGCACCCCCACTTCCTTGGGGCCCTCCTTGGCCTCCCATTTCAGATGCACCCTGGCTATGGGTACCTTAAATGGGGTGCCGTCTATGCCCCTCAGGGTCAGCTGAGTGTTGGGTAGTATACGGTCTGGGGCCACTATGTCGGGTTGGGCCAGCGTCACCTCCGCCCCCGTGTCCCAGAAACCTGTCACCTTCCTACCATCCACCTCCAGGGGTATGAGGCAGTCGCTCCGCAGAGGCCTCCCTGCCCCCACCCAGTACACGGAGAAATCCTCCTCCAGAGGGTCAGACCTCCCAGGGGAGGTGCACTGAGCATCCTTCCCCCCACTCTGAGCTGAGGTTTGCCTGCCAGCCCCTGCCTCTGGGGCAGCCTGCCCTTCCTCCAGCCCCAGCCAGTTAACCCTGGAAAGTCCCAGGTCATGGGACCTGTTCTTGTGCCTGGTGCACTGAGCCCTCTTGTGGCCTCGTTGCCCACAGCGATGGCAAGTTAGGTTCTGCGGGCCCTTTGGGTCGGCTCCACCCAGGCCCTGGCTGGTTTTCTGGGGCACCGACGAGTGGTCCTGGTCCCTGGGGCTCGCCTCGGAGGTGCCTCTCTCCGTCACTCAGCAGAGAACCGGTCTCTGCGCGATTCCCTTTCTCTCCGGGACTCCCGTTCACACCCGGACCGGCTCTCTGTGAACTCGTCCTCCAGCCTCCCAGCTTCCTGGGGTTCTCCGGACTTCGGTCTTTGAGCCACAGCCTCAGGCTGTGTGTGCATGCTTCGTAGAACTGCTCCATCATGATCAGCTTACGCAGTTCCTCTGCGGTCTGGGCTCCAACCCCGCACACCCACTTGCGGCAGTATGGCACCAGGCGGGAGGCCAGATCCACATAGGTCTCCCGTGGCCCCTTCTGCACCCCCCGGAACTTCTTCCTGTACGTCTCGGGGGTCAGCCCGAACTTGTGCAGCAGGGCCTCCTTGACTCGGTTGTAATCCCCTGGCTCTTCCAGCTGATTGAGCACCCCGCAGCCTCCTGGTTCAGTGCGGGATGAGCTCCTGCAGCCAGTCAGCTGGGGGACCTGCAGTCCACAGGCCCTCTCAAAGGAGCTGAGGAACCCGTCTATGTCGCCCATGTCCTTCAATTGGGCCACCACGAGCTTCTCCAAGCATCTGGCCGCCCTGGGCCCTTGGGGCCCGTCCGCACTCAGCGCAGCCGGGGCCCCGCCGCTTCTCCGCTCTGCCATGGCCAGCTCATGCTGTCACTGCTCTCTATGGTCCTGGACTTCCAATTCCTTCATCTGCAGCTGGATTTCTAGCCACCGCAGCTCCGCTGGGTTGGACCCTCCCCTGGGCGGACTACGGCTTGCAGGGCTCCCCTGGGAGGCTGTCCCGTCTCTCCGGTGGGTTCCTCTGGCTGCTCCCCACTGGGACAGGATCCCAGCCCTGTGGCTGGTCATTCTCTTCCAGCCGGGCAATCAGCTGGGCCTTGCTGCGCTCCGCACAGGCAAGCCCCTCTCTGCACAGCTTCACCAGCTCTGCCTTCAGGAGTTGGGTGTAGGCCATCTCCCGCTGGTCCCCTCGGTGCAGACTCACCAGTCTAGTGCTGCTGCACCCCACGATTCTCAGGAACCGCTTCGCTCTGTCTCCAGCATGCCTGGCTCTAAGGCCCTTGCTTCTACTGCGCCTTGTCACTTGCTGCTGGGAGCTCCATCCGCGGGGTGCAGTGCATCCCGCCCCTAACATCAGTGTGACGGCACGTTGGGGTTTTCCCGTCCCCTGCACCCCCGTAATGGCACAGACTCCACCAGCCAGTAGAATAGAGGGAGTTTATTGCTTCTCCAGGATACAGCACAGCACAGATGTAATCTGGTTACAGGGCAGGCCTAGGATGCCTCAGCCCCCCTTGAGATGGGGGAGCCTGGGCCCCTAAATCCCAGCCCGTTGCCTAGGCTGCTTCCTCCATGATCCCAGCCAGAAACCTAACTAACTCACTTCCAGCCCTGCCCCCAGCCAGGGCTCCACTCCCTTCTTCCCATTGTTCCGCCTCCTGGGAGATAACTCGTCAGACAGGTTCGAAGCCCCCTTTGCATAATGACTCATCCCCTGCCCTGCTGGACCGTGCTGCAGACAGCAGCCAGTGGAGGTCACTCACAACCCAAGCCTAGCAACCAGCAAGGTACCCACACTACGTCACAGTAGAAAGAACAGAAGGAAGTACTATTTACCCTTTCACAAAACAAAATCCAGGGATCACCCAAGGAAATCAATAAGCAGCAGGTTTACCAGAAGCATAAGGAGGTACTTCACACCTCAACAGTCAACCTGTGGAACCCATTGCCATGGGATACCATGGAGGCCAAAAGTGCGTTCAAAAGAGAGTTAAACGAATTCAGGGAGGATTAGTACATCAATGGGTATTTGCCCAGATTGTCAGAGACACAAGAAGCTAGTGCTGGATCACAGGAGATAGATCATTTATTAATTTTCCTGTTCTGTTTATTCCCTCTGAAGTATCTGGCATTGGCCACTGTCAACCAGGATATTGGTCTGGATGGTCTGACTAAGTATAGCTGTTCTTAATTCTGCTAGCAAGAGGTTCTATTTTCAGTCCTGATACTGTGAGGGATTGAGCAACCTTAATTTCTGTGCAACATTGAGAGTGCTCAAACCTCAGGAGCTTGGTCCCTTAATCAATGGTGCCTCAGTGGCCCTGGTAACCCCGTGCAGTAAATATTATCCCCCTTTTACAGAAAGTTAAACCAAGACTGACCAACGCTAAACATCTCGCATAAGCGGCAGAGTCAGGAATAGAACCTACCCATACTGATTCCCAGTATCCTGCGCTAGAGCAGTGTTTCTCAAAGTGGTCCACAAAACCACTTTGAGAAACATGCTAACTGGCTGCGCTGGTGTATTTACTTACCAGCGCCACAGCCATGGAGCCTCACGGCTGCCATTGGCTCTGGTTTGCTACTTGTAGCCAAGGTGGGAAGTGGTGTGGGCTGGGCTGCCACTTCCCAAAGCTCCCCTTGGCTGTAAATGGGGAACCAGAGCCAATGGGAGCCGCGAGGCTCCATGGCCACAGCATCAGTAAAGAAACAAACGGGTGTGGCCAGTTAGCATGTTTCTCAAAGTGGTTTCGCAGACCACTTAGAGAAACACTGCTCTAGAGCCGGATGGAATGTTTCTTCCTGACGTCAGACAGCTCTGAATCAGGCCTCTAATTGCCTGGCCTCCCCTACCAAAGTCAAAATTTGTAGAAAGCTAAAATGTGGTTTCCAGAGCTTGAAAGAACAAGATCCACATGGGGGCAATGAATAAATAATTTGTTTCTTTTATTTATCCTGTTTGATTCTATGTCTGCACATTGTTCTAGGGTAGCCTATGGCAATGTTTTGGTCAGATAAGACTTCACTGAACTCAAGAACACACACAGGCACAAAGAATGCTCATGCAACAAAAAGATTTTGTTCGCTGTTTAAATGAAAAGTGCTTGGAATTCTCTGCCAATCCCTGTATCTATTTATATACATGATGATTGGCTTTTTTAAATCTAAGAATTTGTATCAAAAGGCACTTTAATCCAGCCAGTTCACCTTTTGTTTTTTAGAAATGGTAGGATGCAAGTCAGTAAGGATTTCTTCCTGCATCTTGGTACATTATTACATCTGTCCTTTTGTGTCTTTGCTCCTAAGGATCAAGGGAGAATCTACCCTACTTAAAAATTCAATTGACTATAGGAAAAGGGACAAAAATCTTTCCTGTGAAAAGACAACTGAAGTGGAACAGCAAAGCATTACAAATCATTCTATGTGTTTAATATAAGTAAACTTTCTCTTTGAAGCATTTTAAATGCTTTAAAATTCAGCATTTGATTAGAGAGGTGGCATTGAATGTGTCTGAATGCCAACACATCAGCATCCCAGGCTAGGAAAGACGGGCGTGACGTCTGACATAATTTTATATATTTGCAGATATTTCTGTTTCTTAAAGAAGAAAAGGAAAAGGAGCATTGAGTTTAGTGTCCCATAAGAACACAGATTAAAAAAAAAAAAGAGTAGCCATTGTTGGTTGTCCTGTATTTTGAGAGCCTGGATCAGAACTGTACTCTATTGCCCAAGTGTCAGGAGAGAAGTAAGAAATGCGAGTTCAGTTAATATGAATTTTTATGTACTTTCGTCTCTAGATACATAATTAATACAGCAGAGTTCTCTTTTAAGGCTCAGTTGTCCATCTTGTATTTTGAGTAGTCTTATCCAAGCCAGACTCATAAAGCAGAGAATGACATAAGTCGTGGGAATGTATAAACTTGATAGAATTATATTTTTATTTTCTTTGTAATATGGCTAATATAAAAGTATGTTTAAGCATTTTTACTATTATTGATTTACATTTTCACTGTTGTGCAAAATTATGGGTTTTAAGAATTTTTTTCCTCTTTGTATTGATTTACATATTCTCAGTTGTGGGAAATTATTAGGGTGCGTCAGACAAAAATGATTTAATCACAATAGATGCTGAGATTCAAAAGTGAAATCTTTAATCATTGAAACACAAATAGTCAACATTACAGGTCAAAATATATAAAATGAATGTGCTTAAGTCAAGCTCTCAGTTCTCAAACAGCAGTTTTCTCACTTTACCTCTCTGTAAATGTTGGTTATTATTGATGTGTGATGGGGTGAACCAACACCACACTGGACCTGCAAGGGTTAACAGGAGTCACCTGGCTGTGAAAGCCATGCCCCCACAGCCCTGCTGGGCATGCTCCAGCTGGAGGACAGATATAAAGGCCAGGGAAGCAGCTCAGTTTAGGCTAACTGCTGTTGGGAAAGGAGGTATGGCCAGTGCTCTGGAAGAAGAGCTGTGGATGGACTGAACCATGGAGACCAGTCAGCAGGGAGTGGCTGGAGGAGCCCCCAGTCTGGAGGAAAGTGGTGAAGTTGGCTGTGGTGTGTCTGGTAGGAAGTAGTCCAGGTTGGGGGTTAGATCCCTGAGAGATCAGTGTGTTTGGGGTGGGTTCACTGCTGAGCTAGTGGTGGGCCACTACACCACTGACAGGGCCCTGGGCTGGAACCTGGTGGAGAGGGTGGGCCTGTGTCTCCTTACCCCATCCCCATAAACCCCCAAAGGGGGCACTACAATTTGTGCTATTGCCTTGGTCTGCTAACCCATGCAGCCCTGTGTGAAGGGATGTTGATATTGACTCTAGCTGCTAGGCCTCACTGCCCTTCAAGAAAGGGGTGTTTTTCTTGACTCTGGCTGCTAGACTGGACTGCCCCATTGGGATGGGGTGTGGTTATTGGCCCTGAGCCATTGGGACTAATAAGTGTATGAGGTGAAGTACCCTTTGAGAGGACTCAGAGGTGAAATGCCCTACCTCTGAGGAGGACAGGTGTTCCTACACTGTGACATGGTGGAAGTATTATTTCATTTGTTTGTATGCATATAGTGAAATTGATACTTTACCAACATTTCTTGATAAAAATCTAATCCTTCCAACTCTCATTATGATATAGTTTTAATTACAAGATCACATTCTTTCTTACTCCCACACAATACCCAACCCCAAACTCATTCAGTGACAAGGATGGATGTTGCTCACTGAATGAATAGCTATTACAGTAGACATCCGATAATTCGGCACCTTTGGGATCTAGGTGGTGCCGGATTATCGGATATGCCGGTGTATCAGGAGGTACTGCATACTCCCAACCCAATCCCCCTCCGAACCCCCAACCTTATGCTCGGGACCCGGAGCCGCCGGTACAGATGCACGTCTCCCTCCAGGCACTGGGGCACGTGCGCTGAGCGGCCGGCTTTTCAATGAGCTGGCTGGGATGCCGTGCGTAACCCAATCCCCCTCCCCTTCCCTTTCCCCGGAGCCAAACACCTCCCCTCCCTGCTGTTACCTCAATCCCACTCCCCTTCCCTTCCCCAGAGCCAAACACCTCCCCTCTCTGCTGTAACCCAATCCCCCTCCCCTTCCCCTTCTCCAGAGCCAAACGCTTCTCCTCCCTGCTGTAACCTGATCCCACTCCTCCCCCCCCCAGCCTTATGCTCTGATCCCGGTACAGCCGCGTGTCTCCCTTCAGGCGCTGGGGCACATGCACTGAGCAGCCGGCTTTTCAATGAGCTGGCCTGGACGCCGTGCGTAACCCAATCCCTCCCCTTCCCCAGAGCCAAATACCTCCCCTCCCTGCTGTAACTCATGTGAGAGCGGCTGACTTGAGCGGTTCCAGGTTCCCTCCCGGTTCCATCAGGAGCGCTTGCCATTTTGATGCTGGACTATCGGGAGTGCCGGATAATTGGGTGCCGGACTATTGGAGTTGTACTGTATATACTTCTTGTTAGTCTCATAATTCAATACATGGCTCAGTATTATCTATTGCACATAATAGAAAATATGCACTGAATACAAAATAATTTCCTCACGGGTTTTTCCATAGCACACTTGATGTGTTATCTTAGTGCTTTACAAAGATTAATGAATTTTTCTTTGCAACACTTCTATGTGGTTAGTCTGCCTTACAATTCCTATTTTACACATGGCAAACAGAGGCACAGAAATTAAACCCAACATGATGAATTATATAAACCAATTGTGAGGGCCTAGTATGAAAAACCCAGAGCCTGATTTTTTTCAGACTACTTTACATTTTACAGCACTCTACATGATCAGAGCATATCTTTTTGGACTTCAGTTGTAGATGTGATTACTTATCACTTCTGCAAATAAGACCTCAGGTGGCTCAAGTTGGACAACCTGAAAATGACAAACATGGTAGGCACCTGTAGAAATTCAAATTTGTGATTTGCCCAACATTCCCTATGTGGCACACACGGATAAAATCCAGTTGTCTGGGGTAGCAGTCAACTGTCATAATCATGAGACCAGGGTTTCTCTTCCTGCAGTATTCATCTCATGCATAGGTGTTGACTCTGAGTGCTCTGGGGCTGGAGCACACACAGGGAAAAATGAATTGGTGTGGAGCATCCTCTGGAGCCAAGCTCCCCCTCCTGCATATCTTTCCTTCCCTCCCCCCGCATCTCCCCTGTGTACTTACCTACTCCTCACTCTATCCCAGACCTTCTAGAGCAGGGGTAGACAAATACCGGCCTGTGGACCAGATCTGGTCCACCAGGGTCAGCTCCTGGCAGGGACCCTACCGTTAAAATATTTACCTGAACTAGGGTGACTATCCATCCCATTTTTAATGGGACAGTCCCTTACTTTAGCTTTCTGGAAGGTGTCTCACCTTTTTAAAAAAATGTTGTACAGCAGGGACTGGCTGTTAAAGATCCAGCTGGGATGGGCTCTTTAAGCAGAACTCATGTGCTGAGCAGCCTACATGCTGTTGCTAGTGTGCGCTGTTGCCAGTGGCCCCAAAAAAAAAAAAGCAAAGGGGGGGGGGCGTGTCTCTCTCTGCTGCCAATTTCTCAGCAGCAGTGCCCCCACGCAGACAACCCACAGCTCCCTTGTGGCAGCAGGTAAAGTAGGTAACCTGGCTCCAGTGCTCCCCCACATTCCCTCCCTCCCTGAGCTCCCTGCCCTGATTTCTGACTCCTGCACCCCCATGCGCACCCTTCTGCCCTTCCCACACCTCTACCTCAGCTTCCTGCAACTCATCCACACAGCCCTAGCCTTCCCGACCCCATGCACCCAGCCCCTTGCCCTGCCTCCTGCATCTCCCCCTCACACTACTGGTCCACACGAGGCATAAGGGATCGGTTGGCAAAGGCTTCCCTAGCCGACCGATCCGTGTCTAGACTACCGTGCTGTGCCGGATCAGCTGATCGTCAGCACAGCGCAGCAGCAACGTTTATTTTAATGAAGCGGGGATTATTTAAATCCCCGCTTCTTTGCCTATTCCGGGTAAACTAGTTTACGTGGCTCCGTCGACGGAGCCATGTAGTCTAGACATACCCTTGGGGGCCTGAGACTCGGGGGCTGGAGCACTAGCGCAGGCTCCTAAATGCTAGGGAGGAGCCCTGACCCACAGGGGCTGGGTCCAGCCCCCAGACCTGAGGTTCCCCACCCCGATGTAAGGCCAGTAGGGAACCACCAGATCAGCCCCTCTGGCAATCTGCATTGCACAGTCCAGTAACACCATCCAATCACACCCATACAGAACAGCAACTACAATTAGACTGAAGTGTTACAACCCTCAAGCAGCTAGACTAAATTAAATCAGACCACTTTGCCTCCCAGTAGTACTCTGTGTGCAATAACACTTTGCAACTGGAAATGCTAGTGGGGTTCTTTGAATTTTAAAATGAAATTACATAAAAATGTGTGAAATTATCCAAACATGCTTATGGACAATGCTAAAGAGGTGGTGACAATTATTTACTGCTCATCGCCTGTAGGAGGAGCAGGTTCTAAAGTTACTTTTAAACATTTAAGCTGAGATTTTGGTTGGTTGATTCAGGCACTCAAAACTGGAATGGAAATGCACTAAAGGAGGCTGATTAAAGAGGGAAGGCATTGGGCCCTTAAAGGTGTTTCAAGTTGCGCACCTCAAATCATTTGTCCCTTTCACTAGTCTTGGACTGCTGCTACCTCTAATATTTGCAACTCACATAGGGACAAATCCTCAAGTAGCTTTTTTTTTTTTTTAGTTAGGCAAAACTTCAAAATGAGTGGACTGACTGCAGGGAAGTGATGCACAGAAGAAAGAAGTGTCTTGTGCAAATTTCTCAATTTTGTTCACATTTCACTTGTTTCCATGTGGGTTGTAGTATATATTTGATGTGGATTTGATTGTTTTTAACCTACCCTAACCTACAGATATTTTTCTGACTAGTAATCAGTTGGAAAAAGTGTCATGAGAGCCAGAATACTGCAGGCAGTAATAAACCTTTTTTCATATAAAAACAAAACTGAGACATTTAGCTGAACAATAGACCGAAGTTTTGTTCAAGTGATGGTCTATTGCACAGGCAGGAAAGATAGGTTCATACCATTTTACTCTGTCGTTAGGTTTAGCAGCAAGTCACTTTAGCTTCTTAATTGCTGCATGCAAACTACTGTAATTGGAGGAAACCAACTGCTTACGGAAATGTTTCTTGCAGAGTTCAGTGTGGCATGTGTATGTGTGAACTCATGTGCAACCATGAGTGACTCTTCCCTGGCTAAATTTATTGAAAGATTAGCCTGTTCTGATGAATATGAATATAGCCGTATTTTCAAATCGGCTTCAATCTAGCATTCCATGTACACCTACAAATCATATATGCAAATTATCATGCACAGAAAATTGTTTGTGCAAATACAAAGGCTTTTTAGGGGAAAAAACCTTGTCTTGTCTTTTATTTAAATTTATTAAGACCAAACTACATAATTCAGATCAAGGCTTAGAGTGTTCGTACCTACACTTTTGGGTGGGTCTGCCTATTGACAGGATTTGGTACTATCTACAAACTTCACATCTTGATTGTGAACCTTTAGGAATGTGCCAATAAAAAAGGGTTTGTTTCAGCACACCTTGAAGTATTATGCAAAAAACAAAATTCTAAATTTTCACAAATGCATCACCTCCTTCTAAAGAATGGATTGTTAAATCATCTCAGACAAAAAAGAAATAAAAAAACCCACCCCAACAGCCTTGCTTGTTTCTAATTAGAAATGGGGTTTTTTGCTGTGGCTTGATTTGATAAGATTTATGCTAAGCAGGTTTAGCAAAAACAAAGGTCGAATCAGTGAATTGGAAGCTGTCAGTGTCTGTAATTGACAGCTCAACCAAATGAGTTCACAAGATTGAAATGAAGGCTCTGCTTAGTGGAATATATTTACATTCTGAAACCACAGTGAAATATATTCAGACTGAACATCTGGCAGTGCCTATTCATCAAGACATGTTTTTTTTTTTAATTTCTTGTCCATACTATCCTTCCAGTGAAACTGTCAGGAATAAGGTCCTTAGCTGTGCCTAATCAATACTTATGATGTCCTAATGAGCCACCTAGGCTACCTGATGGCCTGGCCTGGCTGAGGAAACCAGAAAATTAGTGTTAAAACCTAGCAGCAGAAGCAGCAGCTTACTGGCTGATCAATGCATATGTAGTACTGGCAGATCCTGGTCATCTGCAGGTGGAATCGAAGTTGGGACCTCTGGAGCTTAATGCATGAGCCTCCACTACATGAGCTAAAAACAAGCTGGCTATTAGCTAAGGTTGTAGAGCAAACTCAATAGAATGTTTCACTAGTGTTAGTTCGAAGCAGGTAGGGTAATTAGGCAGCGGAGCTGTAATGAAGCCCGGATTTAAATATCCCGGCTTCATTTGACAGTTAGCGCCGCCATTTTTAAATCCCTTAGTCGAACTCCGTGCCACACGCCGCACGGAGCAGGTAGTTCGAATTAAAGATCCTAATTTGAACTATTTACATTCCACGAGGAGTAACAGAACTTCCACGAGGAGTAACGCAGTTCAATTAGGATCTTAATTCGACCAGCCTACCCGCCCGCTGCAGCCGCGGGCACGGAGTTCGACTAAGGGGATTTAAAATGGCGGCGCCAGGAACATGCAAATGAAGCCCGGATATTTAAATCTCGGCTTCATTTGCAGCCCGCTGTTCTAATTACTACCTAGCTCGAACTAACGAGCTAGTGTAGACGTACCCTAAGTGGTCTTTGTGCCACAAGATGGGACAGTGAACAACACCCAGAAGGTGCACACAGGCAGTAGAATGGGAATAACGTGGTAAAAAATTTAAAATGCTTAATTCCAATGCTAATTCAGGGGTGTGTGTGTGACAACAGACTTGCCAGGCCCCTGATCAGGTTTCTGGAAGGGGCAGAGCCTCAGACAGAAGGGGAAGGGTGGGGGCAGCCAGCCCTCAGCACTGCCCAGAGCGTGCAGTGCCATGCCTACTTCCCATCTGCCCAAATGTGACAGCTGATACAAAATTACTCAGCGTAGCGAAGTCCAAAGCTAACTGCAAAGAGTTACAAAGGGCTCTCACAAAACTTGATAACAAACTGTCAGATGAAATTCAATGTTGGTCAGTGCAAAGTAATGCACATCAGAAAACTTATCCCAGCTACACATACAAAGTGTTGGGGTCTAAATTAGTTTTTGCCACTCAAAGAAAGATCTTGGAGTCATTGTGAATAATTCTCTGAAAACATCTGCTATCAGTATGTTAGGAGCCATTAGGAAATGGATCAAGACAAAATATCACAGTGCAACTACATAAATCCATGGTATGCCTACAGCTGGAATACTGCATGCAGTTCTGGCCATGCCATCTCAAACAAGATATTAGACTTGGAAAAAGTAGATGAATAACAAAAATGATTAGGGGTATGGAATGGCTCCCAGATGAAGAGATTAAAAAGACTGGGATTGTTCAGTTTAGAACAGTTTAGAAAAGTAACATCTAAGGGGAGATATGATAGAGGTCTATAAAATCATGAATAGAGTGGAGAAAGTAAATAAGGAAGTGGTGTCTACACTTTCACATCATACAAGAATTATAGTCATCTCTTGAAATGAATTGGCAGCAGGTGTAAAACAAAAGGAAGTAATGCTTCACACAATGCACAGTTAACCTATGGACTCATCGCTACATGATATTTTGAAGGTGAAAAGTATAACTACATTTTTAAAAGATTTAGTTAAGTCCAGGAAGGACAGATCCATCAATAGCTATTAGCCAAGTCAGCGAGGGAAACACAACTCATGTTCTGGGTGTCCCTAAGCCTCTGATTGCATGGCAGGGGATGCTTAATGACTAATTTGACCTGTTTTGTTCATTCTCCCTGAAGCATCTGGCACCAGCCACTTTCAGAAAACAGGATTCAGAGCTTAACGGGCCATTGGTCTAACCAAATATGACCATTCTTACGTTCCCATTTGTGAGGCTCAGATACTGTGTTAGGCTCTTCTAGGATCTCTAGGCATGGTCTCTTCCTGACTGAAAAAATGTGTAAGTGGCAGTACACCTTGCAAGTGTTGCCCACTCATGGTAATAAACTGAGTTGTCATTTTCAGTAGAGAATATGGAACTTCATGGCATGCACCTTCCTTTTCTGTGGTTTAATCACCAGTGAAAGTTAACAATGCTGACCACTAGAGTATCATCCCTGGATACCTGAATTAAAATGCCATCAAAATGAATAGGGAAAGTCACACACAAAAATTGTCTATCTAATAAAGGTTGGCTTTTGTCAGACTATCTCTGGTTTCAGATGAAACAAGAACATAACAACAGTAGAGCATCATAGTATTTCTAATTCATTTTGAGTTCAATGGCAACAGGAATCTCACCAGAGGACTTGTCTCATGTTACATTTCCAAGCAAATTGTATATCAGGATGGTTTGGCTCAGAATTTTTGGATATATCCTGGTCTGAATAGTACCTCATCCTTCACTCATGTTTCCTGTAGTAATTTATCTGGTGTGGTAGGTGGTGCGGCTTCCTAGCATCCCCTGATGGGCCAAGTGTGGTGCTGCAGGCACTTCCTGCATAATCCACAAGTTGAGGCAACTTGCTTAAATCAGAGGCCTGTGCCATAAATTTTCCACTAAATAGTGGGTGCCTGTTGTGAAAGACCTTCTTCCAGCTTTCCTGGCCTTTGGTTCTGAGCTAGCACTAGAATCTCAGCTTCTGTCTTAGTCCCACCTAGCTCTGCCCATTAAAAGAACCCAGCAAATGTCTTCTCCTGTGTCTTTGGAGGTTTAAATCATGCTGGTAGACTAGTCTGAGTAGGTTTTCTTTGAGTACTGTACTGGGGAATTGAGATGTTGATACCTTCAGCTCGGAGCAAAGAAGGCCTCTGATAGTTCCTGTTACAGTTGGATTACAAAACCTGAAACCAGGTGAAAGAAGCCTGATTTGAAGTTAGCTAAACTCAGAAAACCTTTCAGGAAAATCTGGGACAACTATTATATTTTAATTATAAGAAAAACAATCAAGTGGGGAGCAGTCATGATTTTCTTATGTTTTGGCTATTTTGGGGCTATCTTAACCCAGAACTAAGGGATGAGAAATAAAACCAAACAGTAGCATGAATGCTGGTATGCCAGAACCAGCTATTTCATACACCCCACTTAATTAGTGTTCTCTTGCAATTCTGGCACAGCATAGTTTTGCTGCCTTGTAATTAACGAAAGTTTATTAAGTTACCACCATATTTCCCCATGCATTTAAAAGCCTTTTCCAGTTCAGATAAAAGAAAAATGTCACTGACAGTCTTTGAATATTTTCATTGTTTCTCGTTTCTCTAATGTACTAGCTGTAATATGTTGAATTTGATTTGAAAAAGAAATAACCTCCCTATTTGATTTTCAATGTTATCACTGACATTTTTCTAAGCTTAAAGTGGTTATTCCTCTAATGTGGAGAAATTAGTATTATCAGTGCTTAGCTCAGTGCAATTTCTCTGCACTGTTTCCTCTGACACATTAATTAAACTTGATAAACGGTCTTGTCTAAAGATAACTTTTCCGACAACGGTATCCAGCAAACCCATGCATTATTAACAAATACAGTAAGTTAAACTTCAGTTAGTCAAACATTCACTGTGTTTCCCATAGTTGCTTTGGGCCACAATGCACTTTGACATCCACAGATGTGCAGCAAATAAACTTCAAATTGAGAATCACAGATACTGTCTCTCCACTTTCTATAATAAGCAGCCACCTTTCCCTGTCTCCAACGGCATTCTTTAATATCTTTATATAACAATTTTTGTGGGATTTTTTTTTTTGCTATTAACCTGATACCAGTTTGACACTGAAACGTTTCCTGCTATGGCAGATGCAGGAATGTTGCAAAGTTTCAAAAAAAGCAATGATGATATAGAAGAATGCTGCTATGCTACAGGCATAGGACATGGGTGAAGTACAGATTTTAATCTAGCATTTTGCATTTGGAACAGATTTGCATATTTTTGAGGTGGTCATATAGTGCATGATTTGTGATACAAAGCCATTTGGAAACCCTTACTAAGAGAGGTTGAGCTTACTTCCCCCCACAAGTTGTGGATATTGCTGCATCTCTGGTAAATTACAGAGAGGACGTATATCAAATGAATGCCACATTAGCCAGCTGTCAGATTGTACACTCTAATTCTATACACATTCCCTTTTTTTCCTGTGGCTGTGCAGACTATATTCAATATCTGACATTTGTTGTTTCAATGCAGAATAGCATCAGAAGTGCCATACAGAACATTTACAAAGGAAAATGCAGCTGTAACAAATGTGTATGAAAAAATAGTTCAACCATGTATGAGATCTGCCAGCAACAGTGACTGTATAACATAACCAGCATGATTATCTGTATACATGGTAAACAAATCCCAGGAAAACTCATCTGATGCCATCATATATATAGTAGCCCAATGTCTGACTCTGTAACGCTGAAACGCTGGCTGTTCCCCTCTGGGCGGCGCTGTTGCCTCCTGCCGTGATGCTCAGCTGACTTCTGCGCTGCTTGGCTGGGCTGCCGCGTGGGAGCAAGCAGCGCAAATGGCTGTTTGGGGTCCGTGCTCCCCATGCAGCACGGGTATGCTGCATGTGAAGTGCGGGGCCCAAACAGCTGCTTGCTCCCGCGCGGCAGCCCAGCTGAGCAACGCAGAAGTCAGCCAAGCACCATGGCGGGAGGCAACAGCGCCGCCCAGAGGAAACAGCCAGGGGGGTGGGGCCTGGGTTAGCAATCTAGGGTGGGAGGGATAGCTCAGTGGTTTGAGCATTAGCCTGCTAAACCTAGGACTGTGAGTTTAATCCTTGAGGAGACTATTTAGGGATCTAGGGCAAATCGGTCAGGATGGTACTTGGTCCTGCTGTGAAGGCAGCGGATTGGACTCAATGACCTTTCAAGATCCCTTCCAGTTCTAGGAGATAGGTATAGCGCCATTCATTTTTAAATCATTATACTAAGAAAAATTGGCATGACATTAAAGCAGTCACATGTTATCAGACATGGAAATGACAAATTTCTGGAAGAGCACACTACCGATTTCAGTGATGCTGTGGATAAATTAAAGTGTACCCTGTCACTTTGCATAAAATATGAAGGATGCTAGGTAAGTTGCATGGTCTGTTCAATTCTATGCATTTTTAGGCCAAAAGTTGAACTTAAGAATTTGAGTGGCTAAAATAGAAAGCAATTTTGAATAGAACAAATTAGTAAGTGGGCGGCACATTTGTAACTATTATCAAGAATAACAGGGATGTAAGGATTTTTAAGAACTTCAAATTAATGGCTACTTCTGTAGAAGAGTGTCCCTTATAATGTAAAGACTACAAATATATTTAACATCAACATGGGCAGAAATTGATAGAAAAGATGTAACTACTTAATTTCAGGTGGCGATCATCCTGAAGTCTCATGCATTGATCACAGTACATTCCCATTAGGCACTGTGTCAAGGTAATTGACTGTCCCATGAAGATACATAAGCTCCTGAGTTCTGACGGATAAGTGAAATGTGCAAGGGAATTTTTGTGATCTCATGACATTACAAGATTGATACAAAACAGTTAGCCTTACTCTTACTGTAAAATCATAATGGAGACAAGGCACTTTAGCTTTACTTCAAGTAAACTAGGTGAGCAAGGGATATACTGCTAACCTCACCTTGAAGTAAATGTTACAAATGCCTGGTCTCAGCTTAGGATTTTACAGTGATATAACAGTGTTTGTCCTGCTGTTCTTTTCCTTAAAACTGAAAAAAACCACATATTTGTGTCAGTGAAGACAAAAGAAACACCAAGAACATGGGCTGACAGCAAACAAGACTGAGTGTGAGCTCTCAAGAAAAAAAAAATTAGCATTGTAGTCATGTGATAGATACATAGGGCATGTTTAAACTGGAAGACAGAAAAACTGTTCTAAAAGGGAGAGAGGCCAAAGCTGGTTCTATACTGATCTCTGGAGCAGCTGGCATCAGTTTGACCCATGACATAAATTTGAACTTGACAACGGGCAATGGCCTCTTTAGTGGCCAGTGTAGCAACTGGGAAATGCAGTGTGCTTCAGATACAAGATGGCAACCCATCCCCCAAGTAAACACTCTGGCTGTGTCTAGACTGGCCAGTTTTTCCGGAAAATCAGCCGCTTTTCCGGAAAAACTTGCCAGCTGTCTACACTGGCCGCAATTTCATAAAGCACTGACTTCCTACTGTAAGAAATCAGTGCTTTTTGCGGAAATACTATGCTGCTCCCGTTCGGGCAAAAGTCCCTTTTGCGCAAAAGGGCCAGTATAGACAGCTGAGATTTGTTTTGCGCAAAAAAGGCCCGATCGCGAAAATGGCGATCGGGTCTTTTTTGTGCAAAAGCGCGTCTAGATTGGCCACGGACGCTTTTCCACAAAAAGTGCTTTTGCGGAAAAGTGTCCGTGCCAATCTAGACGCTCTTTTCCGAAAATGCTTTTAACGGAAAACTTTTCCGTTAAAAGCATTTCCGGAAAATCATGCCAGTCTAGACGTAGCCCCTATACTGAAGAGAAGAAATTAAAAAAAAAAAAATTAAAACAGGAAATGTGGAGAAAATGACTCCCAGGAGCAGTTTCTATTTTTATGACTCAGCATTTTCTTACTGTCAAAAAATTCCTGATCAACTCTAGTTTTAGAGGCAATACAGGTTGGACCTCACTAGTCCAACACGTTCGGTCCCTGACCAGTCCCGAATCAGGGAATTTGCCGAACCAGGGAAGGTTCCCTGCCACAGCCCTTCAACCCTCAGAGTTGCCAGCTCCGGGGGCCCCTTCACTACTAGCCCTGGCCAGCCCTGCTGTTGCTGTCCTGGCTGGAAACTCCCCGCAGGCTCCAGCAGCCCTCACTGTCATGGGCTGCCACAGGCTCTGGCCCCGTGCTGCACTACTGCAGGTCCTACACCAGCCCCAATGCCATGGGCTGTCAGGCACTGCTGGTTCCAGCCCTGGTCTCACTGCTGTGGGCTGGTGGGGGCTGGCTGTGGTCCTGGTCCCACCACCATAAGCTCCCAGGGGCTGTTGAGGGCTTGGGTTACGGCTCCACAGCAGCCTGCAGCCTCTGGCCCTGCTCCCATGGACTGCCCTGGGCTTTGGCTCTGGCCCTGCCCTACCATGGGCTGGCACCTGTTCAGTCCTGTGCCACGGGTACTGTCCCAGATTTGGTCTCAAAGCTGCAGGCTGCGGGGGCTGCTGCTGGCTCCAGCCCCACTGCTGCAGATTGCTCAGGATTGCTGCCAGCCCCAACCCTTGACCCGTCCTGCTGCTTCAGTCCAGTCCCTCTTCTGGATTGCCTTCCTACCTCTAGGCTACCGGGCTCTCTGATCCAGGAACAGCTGTAGTCGTGCCAGACCACAGATGTTGCTGGACTAGAGATTGCCGGTTTTGGGAAGTGCAACCTGTACCTTTGTAAAATAGCTACAATTCCCGGGATAATTCTCTTGGCTTAACTCATGCTTTGAGTGCATATTATGGTCTTCTTTTAAGACACAAAATGGATAGTAACTTTTTGTTGACTGCTACACTATTAATATTAGGAAATTCATTCTTTTCTGTCATGTAATTTCCTACTCCTTGCAGGATTCAGAGGGTCTTTGTAAATGCAGCCATTCTATGTCTTCAAAGATCACTTTTTAAAATAAAGACCCTTACCCCTTTGGTCTTCAATTATTTACATGTTAACACAGATAAGCTATCTAGGAGTTTCTCCCCATCACCAATTTGCAGCATCTTCAAGGCTTTCTTTGGAGACAACTATGTGAGGCATGTGCACGCACACATCTACACTCTTGATATAACTTCTGAACAACCAATACACAGCACAGTAGAAAAGAACATCATGTAACTCTTTTTAAATCAAGATATAAAAATATAATTTACCATTATAGGAAGTGGAGCTCTGTTATTCATTCCAATATTTTCCAAAAGCATAAGCCGTACGGGGATAGAGAAAGGTAGATCAAAATTTGGATATACTATCTTGGACAGTCTTCCATTAGCTCTTGGTGTTTGAAGAACAATTATAATAAGCCCTGATGCTCTCTAATGAGGCATAGGACCTAAATTTACTTTCCGTCCCCAAACAACAAGGAAGGCCTCCTCTGTTTTCTAGGCCTGTCCCCTAAATTGCAACTGGTCAGTTTCATTCTCTCTTACTACTAAGTCCCCTTTCCCCTTGAAGGTTGGTTTTTAGTACATGCTCCTGTTCTAACAGACTGACTCACTCCCAATGTATATGAACGGTAGCACACAATAGAGTGTGCTCTCATTGGCCAATATGCACATATTTGTAATGCCCTGGATCACAAAGATAATTAAATGTGTTGAAAGCCTCAGCTAAAACAGTTGCATTTTACAGCTATATGATTAATGTTTCCAGTCTGCTACACATGATGGCCCTAGGTCAGGAAAACTCTTAAAGATGTTTTTTTCAGAAAAGCACTTAAGCAAATATCCAACTTTAAATCGATCAGGATGTTCTTTTGACTCAGGTCCTGTCTCTGCACTGTGTGTATGGTGTGTGTTTTAAATTGGAAGACGGGGTATGTCATTTTGCTGTTTTCACAAAGGAAGGAGTGGCCAGCATAGGAAACAGATTTCTGCTAGCTCCGCATTCCCTTGTACAGAGTGACTTCCACAGTGACCAACTGGTGGTTGCTTTAAGGCCACATTTCTTCACAAAAAGTGGCCTTGCTGGTCTGGAGCATACAACTCAAAACACCATCTCCTATCACAGCAGAATGTTTGGACCCAATAATGACCAAAAGCACGTGGGACCCTGGATCAGAATCTTTGCAAGTAGGTACAAGTGTTTTTCCTCCTCTCTGCTCTCCATTCTGTGTCACGTTTATGTACTGTTATGGTGACCTTCAAAGTGTCACTGAGGGAGTCTTGGGCAGAAAGGAATGCAAAGTTCCCTTAACATATTTCCCTTTTTTCACCAACAGATGGAAGCAGAGAGCTCCTTATCTAGAACAAGGGTCAGCAACCTGTGGCTCTCTAGGGAGCCAAATATGGCTTTTCTGGAGCCCCAGCTCCGCCACCCCCTAGTTCTACCCCGCTGCCCCAGCAGCATGGAGCTGGCGCTACAACCTTACAGTCCCCGCAAGACTCGAACGCCAGCGCAGCTTCCTGCGGGGAGGGGCAGGGGGAACAAACAGACTAGACATGGCTTGGCGCGACAGTGTTTTCCTTCCCACGCGTGGGGGGAACCAGGACGCAAAGATGGCTCCCTGCGCACTGGCATTTCCTTTCCTTGACACACGCTTCCTGCAGCCTCCCCTGCCAGCCCTTCCTGGAGGCTTCCAGGAAATGGGAGCAGCAGGAGGCGTGTTACACGGTGCCTGCCACGCAGCGCAAAAACAAATCCCACCCCCACCTCCTCATGCCCAGACCCTCCCCTCACCCCTTGCCACACACCCCCTGCCCCCAGCCAAAATCTCCCCTGCCCCCAGCCAGATCCCTTCTGCCCTCAGGCCAACATTCCCTCTGCCCCCAGGCTAGACACCCCTTGACTTCAGCCCCCTGGCCAAAATCCCACCCTGTCCCTTGGCCAGTCAGCCCTGCCCCTAGCCAATATCCTTCCTGTCATCAGCCCCCTGGGCCAGATACCCTTTACCCTCTACCCCCTTGCCAAAAATCCCTGCCTGCCCCCGGCCAGAGGCCCCCCTGCCAACATCCACCTTGCCCTTTGGTCAACATTCCCCAACTGCCTCTTAGCCAGTCAGCCCTGACCCCTGGCCAACATCCTTCTTGCCCCCAGCCCCTGGGCCCAGAAACCCTTGCCCCTGGCCACATGCCCTCTGCCCCCACCCAGACACTCCTAGCCCCCAGTCCTCTGGCCAAAATACTCCCTTGCCCTCTGCTCCCTGGTAAGACACCCCCTGGCCAACATCCCTCTGCCTTCTACCCCCTGGCCAGACATCACCCCCTCCTATACCTCACCTCCTGCTCAGATCCTGCATTCCCATCCCTATCCTATTCACTGGCAGCCCTGTTCCATACACTTAATGCCGCATTTTTGGCCCCCAACCCAGAGGCTAGGGAGGCACACAAAATCCACAAACCCTGGAACCACAGAAGAGTAAATTTGGCCTGAGGCCTTGAACCTCAGTCCTCCCTGCCCCTCTCCTCCTATATGGGACTGGAGCGCCAGGTGAGTGAGGTGTTTCGGTTGGGGGGTCACATCAGTGAGGATTGGGGGTTTTTGGAGGGTTTTTTTTTTGCTTCTCACTTGTGTTGTCCCTGACCTAAAAAGGTACCCCACACCTACCATAAATAAAGACAATGTTGAAATCGTGTGTTGGACATATTTTACTTTATTTAGAAATGAAGTCTGGCCAACAAGCCCTCAGTTCGGGCCCAGCCCCCATCTGGCCACAGTATCAAACACTCTTGCACCCCCCCACAGCAACCCTGAGCCCCTCATATCCCTACATCCCCATCCCCTGCCATAACACTCCTGCACCCCGCACACACCCCAACCTTGTGCCCTGAGTCCATCATATACCCCAATCTCCTGCCCTGAACCCCTCATACACTCCAACCCAGATTTCTGCCATAAGACTGACAGAAGACAGCCTGAATGCATGCTTGATGCTCGATTTGGCCGGTTACGATGTAAACTTCACAGGGCTGTGCGAAAAGATGCAGCAGCCCTATTAAATAAAGTCTGTGAGTACAATGTTTCATTTCTGCTATTATTAATCATTGTCAATTATCAATAATATTAAGTTGTATATTTTCAGTCATGCAAATGGGCATTCCTATGGGCTCTTTGTTGGCTACTTATTCTGAATTTTGATGTAGTTTGGTTCTTTGGTTTGAAAAGGCTGCTGACCCCTGATCTAGAACATCAGGCCACAGGGCTTATACTCCTTTTGCTAGAGGAAAATGAGCTTGTTCACATGATATTTATAATGTAGATTAAGCAATAAAAGATACTAGTGCTGTAGAATCGATATAAACAGTTCTAACAATAAGCATTACACTTGTTGGTAACAGCCAGATTGATCCGTAGAGTAAGGAAGACTCAATCAACTCAATAGGCTGTACTGACCATTTGGATACTGCATATGCTCAGCACGATTCTGCACAGAAAAAAAAAATTATGAAATTTCTATTACATAAGCATTCCTCAGGCATATGCCAGTTTCTAGTTTAATAACTTATGTTTTCTGAAGCAGAGTAGAAATTACCCGTTTCCTAGTGGAGGCTAATCAATTCTCACATTTCATAATTTGGAGGGTTAAGGAAAGGTATTAAAGATCCAACCTATTCTAGAGGTTTGACATACTTGTGGCCTGACATTTCTGCTTCTAAATAGAAATGATAAACCAGTCTGGACCAGTCCATTATATCATGAGTAAGACACAAACATGTAGTTTTTAATCCCAACCACATACTGTGTGACCTGGCTGTTGGCTCTCAAACCCCAGATGCCCTATGCAATTTTAAAATTCTGGGCCGGCTGAAATGAAATCCCACACTAAACAGGACTTGTCTTTCAAGCACTGGGTGATGAACTGTAAAGTACGTGGGCGCTGGCTTTCAATGATCATTAAACTTGGAAGACCCAGACACTCAAAGGATAATGGTACTTCATTGCACAACGATTGCATCTACAAAGGGCTAATTGCAACACTCAGTTATGCTAGTCAGACACTAAGCTAGTGAGAGAGCAAGGAGGAATGGTAAAAACAACTGCATAAGAGGAGAAAACAATTGGTTCTTCAACTTCGGAAAAGGGGCTTCAGTGAACATAACTAAGTGATCTTCATATTGCTACAGAGGGCCTGTACACCCTGGAGCTCTCACCACCATAGACCCTGCTAAACTTGTGCTTCAACTTTGCCTCCTAACACAAACTACACTGTACAAGTGTTACATCACTAATAAATCTAAGACAAAATAGTACAGCACACACACTTTTCTGGCTGGAGAGAGGATGAAAAAATATTGATCCATGTGACAGTTGTGTCCCTGAGTGCATCATTGCAAGGTGCTCAGCTACTACAGAAGTGAGAGTGGTATAGAACAGTGTTTCTGAAAGTATACTGTGGAAACACTTTCAGAAACACTTTAACTGGCCACCCCGGTTTGTTTATGTACCGGCGCCGCGGCCGCGGAGCTTCGCGGTTCCCATTGGCTCCGTTTCATCCTTTGCAGCCAAGGGGAACTGTGGGAAATGGTGTGGGCCGGGCCATCGATTCCTGCGGCTCCCCTTGGCTGCAAAGGATGAAACGGAGCCAACGGGAGCCGCGAAGCTCCGTGGCCACGGCACCAATACATAAACAAACTGGGGTGGCCAGTTAAAGTGTTTCTGAAAGTGTTTTCTCAGTACACTTTCAGAACCACTGGTATAGAATACTGAAGAACAGACTATGAATGGAGGAATCAGTGGGAGTTAGGTGCCTAAATACCTCAGAAGCTCTGAGCTCATGTGGCTGCCAAACTATTTCACCATGCCCCACAACATAGTCTGTGATTCTGCCTCAATTTCGTGGTATGAGGCATTGAACATGTGCCAAGCTCCTCTATAACATTCTCTCCCCCCAGAGCTGTTGTGAAACCTCTGTTTCCCATTATGAATCTTAGGACTGGTCAGCCCACTGAACTCCCACTAGTTTATCTTGAATGCCACATATACATGGGTCATGGCTTGGCTCCATATCAGTTTCCCTTTGGCTTTAAATTGTAGTGAGAATTGGCTTTCTTTTCTGAAAATATTACAGACAACTGTTTCTCTTTTTTTTCCCTTTCCAAATGTCACAGCCAACTGTTCAGTTCTATAGCTTTTAGAGATGACATGAACTTTGATGCTATTTAGATGGCTATAATGCTCCAGACTGGTGCCTCTACCCATTGCAAACTGCTGTGCTATTATGATAGAAAAGGCATCTTTTTATTTACTAGAAAATTTGAAGGAAAAACTCATCAGGCTCTTATAAAGCACTCAGAGTTAGCTGTGACTGCAGCAGCTAAAAAGCTTACCCAGCATGCCCATCTTAATGTTACCCCCTATGTCTTCTGAAAAGTCACAGAAGGTAGCACTTTGAAAATGATTTTGCACTGTACATAAAATGTCACATTTCTAGATGTTGCATAAAACAAGAACAAATCTCGCCAACCAACCCCTAAACCTGTGCTCTGATATTGTAACCCCAAGTAATCAAGGCACTTAGACATATGTCTAACTGGTGTCAGTGGAACTGTTCACATGCATAAATATCTTCCTGAATGGCAGGCTATTTATAAAGAATCAGATAATGTCTTGGAACTGACAAATCAATAGACAAAACCTTTTTCTTTATTTATTAATATAAAACCTTTAAATCCCCCTAGACAAACATCAGCTCCCTATAATACTTTTGTTATTTTCAACATTTTCTTATTTGTTGCCCATTGTTTCTCACTACAGTACCTCATTTGTTTAAGATAATTGATTTAAAACTCAGGGCTCTGTTCTGACCATGTCAGCATGCTTCACGCACATACATTAATCCATTAATCTTTGTGAAGCAAATAAACCAATTGAAAACAGAAAAAAAATGAAATACGGTACAATAGTACTGAAATGGTTACATCTGCAATCTTAAAAGCTCCTGCCTTCAGACTCTCAAGATGTCATCCCTCTCACCTAGCAGTTATCAACCTGTAGTCTGTGAACATCTGGGGGTCCGCAGACTATGTCTAAAGAATCCACAAAAGGTTATCCTGTGGAAGAGTGGTTTTCTATCTGTGGTCCACAAACCCCTGGGGGTCTGCAGATTATGTCCAAAATTTCAAAGGAGTCTGCACTTCCAGTTGACATTTTTAGGGGTCTGTACATGAAAAAAGGGTAAAAACCACTACTCTAACATACTCTTGGGAAAATTATTTTTCTTCGTGGATCGCCCTTCTCCATTATGTATGGTCCCTAGAAGTTTTCAAAGTAGACAATTCTTGTACTTTGCCTATTAAGAATAGATGTTTCATAAATCACAGATAGTAATAATTAGCATATCTTGGTGCTGCTACTACAAATTCTAATGTAGACTCCTCATATGAAACTTAATTTCATTGCAGTGTCACAGTGCTGCTCCTCCCTGGCCCCCTCACCTAACCTATATGCTGTGACTCATTTTATTCCCCTCTGTACAAAACTCCTGATGCTAATTCCTGGGAGTGAAGTACAATGGAAGTCTAACTGATCTTCTCGCCATACAACTTTCAGGGGATGGGAAGAACCCTGCCTGTATTTTGTGTTCAAGGACTATGGACAATATCTTCCCCCGCTTCCCGTTTGCCTCTGCTAATGCAGATGGATAGCTCACAGTTGGTGTCCCCTCTAATAGAGGAGGCACCCCCCAGACCTCCAATTATTTCAGATGACAAAGTGGGATTTGAGAAAAAATACAAATTAAAAAGTACATTTGTTCCAGTCAGGAATATCTGCATCACTAATGCCAGAGCAGCATTTAGCAAGCCTGTTTCTCCACTAGATTTAACATGGAATGGCAGGAAGTGAACTGACCACAGTGATAACTGAGAGCTAGTATGAATATTCAGTGCTACCTTAGCAGCCGTTCCTGTCACCACTGTATTACAGTGAGTATATCATAATAGCATATCATAATAGCCATGTTCCTGCTAACCCCAAAATACTTCCCCTATGAGTCCTTGCTGAAGTTATGAGCGTTATGTTAAAATAAACCAATGTAGGCAGTGCATGAGTGAGAAGGTTTGTTTGATCTAAGGTGCCTGAATATCTGCAAATCCTGAGCTTTTCTGGAACAAGCAAATTTTTAGATATTAGCATCAGCATTCCCTCTTCTGTAATCAGAAGTGAAACACTGTGGGGTTGTTTGGGAGTGTAACACAGTGGGGTCTCATCACCACAGGCGCCTCCTGCTGGTCACTGAGGGAATTAGCTCTTTGGTGCTGGAGCACCCCCTTCTGGCTGGTGCCTTACCTTCTATTACTTCTTGTTCTCTACCACTTTGTGTTAGGACCCATGTCCCTCCCCGACTGTGGCATCCTCCCTACTGGGTATTGCCCTACCACAGTGCCCCCACACTCTGGGGTACTCCTCCTCTGGGAACCCCCAACGCTCACCTTGCCTCAGTGACCCACTGGCAAGGGGGTGTGGACCTGCTGCCTGTGCCTACCCTGGCTGCCTCATTGCAGCCCTAGTAGCTTCAGGCCTTGTCTCAGCCCTTGCAGCCTGGCCAGAGCTTCCACAGCTCTGCCTGCCTTTCCTTAGCCCTGCTCTAAGTCAGCGAGCCTCTAGCTTCCCTGCCAGCTAGGTCCCTCCTGCTCCCCAGCTGGAGCAAGAGTTAGTCCCTCTTGACCCCTCCGGGAGCCTTTATTTATACTGGCCTCAGCTGAGCCCTAATTGGTTAATTCCTGTCACAGCTGCTGGCCCCACCACTCTATCCGTCTCCCATAGCTGGGTTTTAACCCTTAAAGGGCCAGTATAGGGCAGACGCCCAACACAGGGAGGGCTGACTATTTTCTAGGCTCAAACTTAGACTGAGTAATGTTTCAAATGGCAGATTTAACAGTGAACTAATGGGATGTGAGATCTGGGCTGTAAAAAAACAAGCAATGGATTGAAGCTAATCTCTATGTGGGAAAAGAATTGGACACCTGGTCTTCTTTCTTAGTAATAGTAGTAGGTAGCTCTTGTGTGGTGCTTTTCGTCAGTAGATCGCAAAGTACTTTACAGAGGAGGTCAGCATTATCCCCATTCTACAGATGGGGGGAGAAAAAAGAGGCAGAGAAGTAAACTGGCCTGAGGTTACCCAGCTGGCCAGTGGCTCAGCTGGGAATTGTACCTGGTCTCCTAAATCCCAGTCCACTGGCTTACAGTAAGTGGGGTACTGTGACTTAGTAGGTATTGATAAATATTTTAGATGATTTTTTTTGAGGAAAAGATATAAACCCACATACCTCAAACCTAAGCCATGTCTAACCATCGAGAGTTAGGAAGAAAGATCCCTTGGGAGAGGTTATCACATAATTGACTATGTCAGGGTTTATTACACTTCCCTCTGCAGTGTCTGATACTGGTCGCGCTCAGCAAGCCCACCTGTACGTTTTCAATGAGCCCTGAGAATCAGCTCAGACTGTGATGCTGGGATTTCCTTATGCTTCTTAGGTTTACCCAGTTCTGCAATGGGATTTCCTTGCTCTGGATCTTATATCTGGTATAGTGAAATTCCTTCTGTGTATTGGTGCAGATACACTAATAGGTGAATTGCATGAGTATCTCTTCCCAATACCTTCCATTATGATGCTGGGAACCTTACCTTTAAGTGATTTAGGTTAAGGAAGTCTGGGGGAAGGGTGTTGCAGAAGGCCAAGTTCTGTTATGCAGAGGCAGTTGATATGCCTCACTGAATAAAGAGGATCTTTTTGAAGCATCTTGGGCTCACACTAATTACTGAACACAACACCCATTTGTGTACAGGGGAAGTAACAGACACATGACAGCTTGCTGGAACTTGTGGTGTGGGTATCTGTAGATACCCCTGCCCCCTTACTTTCTTATGCTGCTGTGCAAACTGGGCCTCAGTGTTATTTGGAGATAGGAAACTGCACTAGATAGACCACTCATCTGCATCAGTATGAACATTCCCATCAATCTGGCACATATGCCACTTCATTGTTCATCTCAGGCTGTTACTTAGTTTTTCTTTTATTCCTCTGGTAAAGAAGTGACAAACCCTTAACCATCAGCGCACCTTGCTGTGCTGCAATGAAAAATAAAATTACTCAACCAACATGATCAACGTTTTAAACAATATTCCTCCTTTTCTGCTTCATTCATGCAGGCTGAGTGGAATGTGTGTTGAGAGGGAGATTTTTTTCAAAACACTGCTCCGTTAAGTGGCCAACTTCCACTGAGACCAAGAGTCAATGGGAGCTGGGAATGTAGTGCTGGATCCTATAACTGTTGAAGTTGACAACGTTCCCCAAAACGTCAGTGGGTAGCATTAGGACCCTTCTTCCCATTTGTGCCTTTGAAAACCTCTCCCACAATAATTAAGTAGGGACCTCATGCTGTAATCAGATGTGTGGGTGGGTGGGTGGGTGGGTGGATCACAGCATGTGCATATAGAACCCACTGACAGCAATGAGGCTCTGTGTACTTGTAGGGGTCCACATGCCCGTATCTCATTGCAGGACTGGCATCTTTGCATGGGATTCAACTGAACTCCCAATGCATTGAATTTTGTTGACCTGAACTTTTCAGTGTAGCTGACCAGACAAACACTGACAGAATTGTATTATGTTAGAATACACAGTTCCATCAAAAAGAAAATGCATTGTGAAATAGAGTTCAGGGCTATCCCAAGGAGGGCTTGAGGCCTGGGGCAACACCCAGTGCCCCAGATATGGGGCGTGGAGCAAAGCTCCCCTCACTGCCAATGAGAAACCATGTACAGTGGGCTGGGAGAGGATGGCAGGGCGAAGCATCCACTGAGGGGAACCAAAAAGCGTGCGGCCTGGAATGGCCGCCCTGAATCATCCTATGGATGGGTGGGCTCTGATGGGCTTGATTTCTTTCAGTTTTATTTTGGGAAAAAAAAAAAAAAAAGAGATGTGAAGATATTGTTGCGCTTCCTCAGACCTTCTTAGAAAAAAACCTGGACAAAGGGCGGACTAGAGCAGTATTGTTTTGGGGGTTGTTTATTGGCACAGATTCTTAAGAGGAAGGTGACACTCGCACACACACATCACATTCATGCTGGCGGTTTTGGGGCAGGCTGCAAGTGCAGGGTAGGTTACTTTTGATTTTGCTGGTGGTGGGAGTGATGGCCAGGTGTCAGCTTCCCGGAGACTTGACCATGTCGTTACTTGGGAGATCCCTTCGGGTCTGCAGGAGGCTTTACTTTTCCCAGTCTAGTCCCAGGTTTCTGCTGTGATGTTACGTCTAGTCCAAGAGGGAGAGGGAGAGATTTCTGGCCGCTTCTCAGTTAACATATCTGCTTGCAGGGTCTTTGTTTGCCTTAAAAGGTCACGGATCCTAAACTGTCTTTTTGGTTGGGCATTTCTCATTCACACCTCACATACATTTCCACGGGTTACGTACATATTCATAAGCAATATGGTTTCTAAGCAAATCGGGGCCTCATAGCCTTGAGTTCAACAAATTGCATTGTACTACAGATTTAACAAATTATAACTAAGAAAGCCAAGGTCAGGGAAGAAGGGAAAAGCAGAGGAGTATGTCTGGTCAGCTAGACACCAGTGAAGAGAAGGGACGGGGGTCATGTCTGACTGGTTACAAATATCATTTTTGGAACAAAATATTTTGATTTTCTTTTTTGAAATTATTTTTTATTTTAAAAGTTATTTTGTCTTTAAAAATATATATTCTGTAATGTAAAGCCACAGCTTAATTTGTAATGAAGATGTGCTGGGGTTTTAATTAGTTTTTTACTTTCATAAGTGAAACAGCAAGCTCAAAGGTGACAGAGCTATGAACTGCCAAGCCTAGAGGTGCAGGGCTCAGACCTAGCAAGGACTGGGACACATTAAGCACTGCATAATGCACAATAAGAGTCCGTCTAAACAAAACATTTTGTATAACACCAAACCATTTAAATTTGGGAGGTTTTGCTCCTATTTGAAACAAAGCAAAATCTTGATATCCTTTGTGAAATTGAGCTTCTGTCATTTGCTTGAAGTTTGGGCCTATCATTTAAATAACAGGCATTCTAATCTTGTAGAGGAGTTTTGATGATGTGATAAACTAAGAATTTGTACTATAAACTCACCAGAGATATGGGCTAGAATTGCCACCCTGTAATATTGAAATTGACCTATTTTAAAAAAGAGCTTTTTGCATAATCACAAACTTTAAAAAATAACATGGATGAACTTTAGGTCTTCTCTTTTTTCCCCCCGTCTTTTCAAATTTGAAGCAAAATACTGTCCTGTCCAGGAAAGTGTTTGAGAACGAGTCTTTCTGAACATGACCCTTGATGTCTTGATCCTGTGCAAAATGCTGTTGGGGAGTTGTTTTATTCAGGGGAGTGAAGGAGGAAGAACTCATAGCTGTCACACCACCTTGTATTCATTACAGGGTATGGGTCACAAGGTAGTTGTTATGTTTATAACACACATGGATTATAAGAAGTTTTATGTAGCAACTACTTAGTGAAGGGGTGGAGAACCTAAGGCGGGATGAGGCCCATGGCTTGCCTGGAGCTGGCCCCCGAGACCCAGGGCTCAGCCCCCTTGCTTCCCCCTGCCCCCATGGGACTGGACAACAAAAGAATCTACTAGCCAATTGGGAGCTATGTCAGTGCGAGGTATGGGTTTTTTTTTTTCTTCTCACTTGTTTGAGGCTCCTGACTGATTTTTCTGTGGGTCACCTGCCCGCATCCTAAAAAAGGTTCCCCACGACTGACTTACTGCTACAAGCTATATATGAAATAGAGCTGGGCTTGCTTCCAGTCATTGCTAGAGCTGAATGTAAAATGAAGCTTCCCCAGAAGATAGGTAAATAAAACCTCCCACAATTTTTAAACTATTTTTTTAAAGATTATCACATATTTGAAGTTGTAGTGGATTTTCCCACTGAGCATATTTGGCCCATGAATTTATCTGGCTCACAGCAGATGAGGAACTGAAATGGCAGATGAGCATGACAGAAAGGTATAGAAAAGTCTCAAATCTCAGATGGAACAACTGATAAAACTGGAGGAGAGTTAAAATTAAATAGCCAGTGGTTTGAGCAGTAATTCAAACCTCCAAATGCTGCATTATCAGGTAGATGCACGTTCCCTATCGATGCAATGTTGAGACAAATACAATTGTAAATGGGACCATATCTTGTTCAGGTAGGTCACTTGAGAGTCATGCAACACTTTGTCATCCAGTTGAAGAGAAAAGCACCATCTTAAATTTATCATCTCATCTGGAATATCTTTCTGATTCAGTTCATTTACACACACACTTCAGCTCATCCAGCAAATTACCTTGCCAAGTTAGGAGATTGCATTGCAATTAAAATTTATCAACTCTCTTATGTTTCTTAATGTTACCCCCCTTCCCCAGAGGTCAGTCTTTCCCTGAAGACAAGAGTTGCTTTAACTAAAAATAGCTTGTAACAATGACTTCAGGACCAAATCTGTTAATTAGATTTCTGGGGTTTGTCTCCTATTGTGGCAGCAGAGATAGCCTGCCTCTCCAGAAAATAGCCTGTGGTGGAGGGGAAAGATTATCAAACCCTTTTTCAATAGAAGAAAAGTCAGTAGTTTTTCCCTTATAGGAAGTGGGAAGAAAAAAGAACAGGAGTGGCTGAATTTGGGGAGTTAAGGAAGTAGAGGTTGGAGCCAGAACTTGTAAATCCTAATCTGCAAGCTCCCGACTGGCATACCTGGCAAGGAAATAAGGGAAAACTCTGATTTTGTCCTTTTTGAAGTGTACTGTTATCCTATAACAACCAGGAGCCAGGTGAGTGATCCAGTTATCATCCAACAGCAGTTTAATCAGGGAAGCCTGTTCCACAGGCTCACAAGAATGCAGATTCAGTCTGCGTCTTCTCTTATTTATGTAAATGTAAAACAAGCATCTTATGTATTTCAGTACTGGATATGAACTGACCATGGAGCTTGCTTATACACACCAGATGTAATCATCATAAGATCCTTTCATGCTCTGCCAGGTATAGCTTAGATTAGCTTTACCTATAGTCTTTTATACACAGCGCCACCCAGTGGTTCAACAGTATAATACTATTTTACATTTTCTTACAAGTAGCAACTCAACCAGAATAATTGAAATTACATTTAGAACAGATGAAAGTTGGGAAGACTATGTAATGATGAAAAGATTTTCCTGGGTAATAGTGGGCAGAAAAAGAGAAATGACATTTTAATGCAATACCGCTGCCAAGAGAGGTCAATATCATTTTGAACTCCATGTCCAGAAGCATCATGTTATGTATCCGAGTTGATAGTCCTCCATATCATAATGGTGGAATGCTGCATTCAGTTTATGACTAAACACATTGACTTTCAGAGTGCAAAGTAGAACAACAGAGGTAATCAGGGAACTGTAAAAACTTTTCCCCCATGAAAAAAGATTAAAAATCTGATGCCCATAGCTTGACTGAGAGGTGAGGCTAGTGGGGGCAGGATAATCTAACTGAGGGTACACAAGGGCACCATTGGAAGGGTTACAATAAAAACCAAGGTTAGAAAGGTCCCTAGGGAGACCAAAGGGAGTAGAGCTAATAGAAATAGGATGCAATTTAGAATGGGAATTTTTAAGCTGAATAAGAAAATATCCTGACAGGGAGATCTATTAGGCTGTGGAATTGTCACATGAGAATTAACTAAAGCCCTATCATTTGGCACCTTCAAAGCTGGACTGGGTAAAACACTAGAACATATACTAGAGAAGATAATTCTGCATTAGTGGTAGATGGAAGTAGGTGGCTTGATTGCTTGTTCTGATCTCTAGCTTCTTGTTTATTGTACAATATTTTCCTTCCATTTCTTTTGCTTTTCCCCTGCCTGTCTATTTCTTTCCTCCCCAATACACTCTCCTCTTTTCTTTTTTTCTTTTCCTCCTGAGAGACTAGAGAAGATGTAGGATTGGAGCAATGGAATACTCTACCTTCCTGGGGATGCTGCTGGGAAAGAAGTCCTTACATTCCTGTCCCCATTTTGTGTGTGTGTGTGTGTGTGTGTGTGTGTGTAGGTGTAGGTGTAGGTGTAGGCCAGGCAGGGGAAATCCCTTATCCATTTCCTATCTCTGCCCGTGGAAGAGAACAAAGCTGAAAGGGCCAAGCTGCTGGCCTTGCTATTGTTGCCAATTCTATCATGTATCTTTATTCTCTGCCACCATCACCATTCTCCTTAAATCTTCTTGTAGGGGAGAGCTAGAGATAAAGGCAGAAGCTAGTATCTTCTGTAACCATAATGTACTATGTCACCAGAGCCTCTTGTTGCTTTACCTACATTGCCATTCAATCAAGCTGCTTTTTGATTGTACAGCTAGTTGGGAAATGATAAATATGTACCACAAAAAGAAAATAGACACTTTATCTTTAAACCATTTAACAAACATTACAGTTTAGATTTTAATACCCCCTCCCCATGCAAAAACTTGTTTCCCCCCTTTTAGCTATTTCTCCATTTCCCTTCCTTCCTCCGCCCCCTTCTCCTTTTTGAATGTCAGTATGGAGAAAAGGCCAAGGAATAAAAGGAAAAAAAAAAAAAACCTAGTTGAAAAGAGGATGAAAGAAGGTAAAACATAATACCCAAGAAACCAATAAATTCACAGGTATGGGTTTTTTTTCAGAAAACAGAACATTTCAACAAATATTTTTTTGCCAAGAAAGTTTTGTTTCAAAATCATTCTTTCTTTGGAAACATGAAAAAATTCAACTATCTGTATCAGTGTGAATACTTTTATTCATTATTGACATGGCTCTGACTTAGAGCTGGTAACTTAGGGCATGTCTACACTAGGAAATGATTTTGAAATAACTAATTTTGAAATAACTCCTGAACTATTTCAAAATAGCATGTCCACTCTACAGGGAAGCCTCAAAATGAGTCTGATGCAGGCTTCCCTAATGTAGATGCGCCACCTCGCCTTAGAGCCTCAGGAAGCACTGGCGAGTAATTACTTTGAATAAGTATGGAACATAGGTTTTTTTTTTAACATAGCAGCAGTGGAGCATCCATGCTACCATTATTTTGAAATAACTATTTAAAAAATAAGCATTAATCCTTGTGGAAAGCAGGAGTTATTATTTCAAAATAACTCCCCTTATTTCAAAATAACAATTCCCTAATGTAGACCAGGGCTTAGATATAAAAAGCTCTTCATTTAATGCCTTCAAAATCCTGTCCTTTGTTACAGCACAGGTTTGAAACTGGTCTGGTTTTCTGCCACAGGAAGTATGGCGGCATTGTTTCTGCACAAGAGGAATTCTAGAAAAGGCTCAGGTTTTTTTATTTATGGGAGGCTAGGTTGCTTGCAAATAGTCAGCAACATAACCTCCCATGGCTGCCTGGCAGAGATGCTGATAGGAAACAAACTTGCATCATTTCCCTGTTGTTGCCTGATATAGAGAGGAAGGAAATTATAGTGACAAATGTAGATGTTGTTGGCTTCCTAGTAAGAAACTGGAAGCTTTATTTCTACATAATCAAACTGATTTCCTTGTATTTAATGAATGGATTCACAACCATAATCTTAGATAAGCAATAATTAACACGAATGCAAAAAAAACCCCCTCTATTTATTTTTTTTCTACCAATTATTGGACTATAGTGATAATTTTACAAGTAAAATCCTCAAATCATATTGGGTTTTGAGTTGGATTTGAATTATTTATCTTGAAATAGAATTAATATTTAAAAAAATGTTGTTACAATTTCATTAAGACTATTTGTAAATACTCTTAGTTCTCTCACTTATAAAGTTGTGTTTAAGGTGCAGCATTATTTATATTCAACAACACAGGAGATTGATAAACTTCCAGGAAATTCAAACCTAAGAAAATTAATTTACCTGGGAATGATTTCAAAACACACAGAGCACATCTACACTGCAGTGTTATTTTGAAATAAGAAATTAGTGATGTTTTTTCAAAATAACAAAGTGCACCTCTACACAGCAAGCTGTTATTTCGAAATAATTTTGAGATGGCATACTTTGTACTCTGACTTCTGCAACCCTCATTTCATGAGGAGTAAGGGAAGTTGAAGGAAGAGTTTTCCTTCAACTTCATGCTGTATAGACAGTGCCAAAAGCCTAATTAAGCTATTTCAACTTGACTTAGCTGAAGCTGTGTACCATAGAGGGCAGATACACTATGTTGAGCAAGATGCCATTTCTACAGTGACAACTGGACCATAATCATGCTTTTTAAGAGACCTGCTGGTTAAGAACCTTTGAAAGTCTTGCAGCCTTCTATTTGTCTACTGCCATCACTTCTGTGAAGTGAAGCTGTTAGGAAGCAGGAGCCCCATCTCTGAAGAACTCTAGGAAGTCAACTCTCCATCAAGTTACATAGAAGTAACTACTGTATGTAACTTCACTAGTATGCTCCAGTTTTACACCCAAGAAGACTATGACACTAGCTATTTTTAACACTACTTTTATCAAAGAGGAATTCTCATTTGGAAGTGATATCATAGAATCATAGGTCTGGAAGAGACATCGGGAGGTCATCGAGTCCAGCCCCCTGCTAAAAGCAGGACCATCCCCAACTAAATCATCCTACCTAGGACTTTATCAAACCAGGACTTAAAAACCTCTGGGGATGGAAATTCTACCACCTCCCTAGTAACCCATTCCCTTCTCCACCCTCCTAGTGAAATAGTTTTTCCTAATATCCAACTAGACCTCCCCCACTGCAACTTGACACCATTTCTCCTTGTTCTGCCATCTGTCACCACTGAGAACAGCTTCTCTCCATCCTCTTTGGATGGTTGAAGGCTGCTATCAAATCCCCCCTCACTCTTCTCTTCTGCAGACTAAATAAGCACAAATCCCTCAGCCTCTCCTTGTAGGTCATGTGCTCCAGACTCCCAATAATTTTTGTTGCCCACCACTAGACCTTCTCCGATGCACCCACATCCTTTCTGTAATGGAGGGCCCAGAACTAGACTCAGTATTCCAGATGTTGCTTCACCAGTGCCAAATAAAAGGGACTGATCACTTCTCTGGGAAATAATCACTGCCTTCCCCATGCCCCAGAGCCAGTTACCTCAGCATAGAGGGTAAGCAGGTTATTCAGGCATGACTTGCCCTTGGTGAATCCATGTTGACTGTGCCTTCTAATTTTACCTTCTAAAACCTGTTCAGAAAAGGTATTTACATGTGTGATAAACCCCTTAAAATGTAAGTCCCACCAAAGTCAATGTGATGTAAGCACATGCTTAAGAGCTTCACTGAAGTGGGACCTTAATTATTATTTTTATAGCTATCATTTATATTTAAGATGGGTGCAATAAACAAGTCAACTAATCAATTTATAAGCATTCAACTTAATATGAAAACATAGGCACCACAGTTTTTCTTATACAAAACTTTACATTTGTAACTGGCAAGTAATGTGTATACCCATGATATTCCTTATTTTAAGCATTCTCTGAATAAAATGGTGACACTGACTAAAGCAAATCATTACATTGTAAGGTCTTAATGGTGATTACTGTACTATCAAGCTCTTACCTTATCTTAAAACTAGTTTAATTCCATTGATTTGAAATGAAGTTGTTCTTGATTTGCATCATTGTTGGACATTAGACAAAATTTCCTGTCAGGGTGGTTAAACACTGGAGTAAGGTGCCTAGGGAGGTTGTGGAATCTCCATCTCTAGAGATATTTGAGAGAAGGTTAGATAGTCATCTATCAGGGATGGTCTAGATGGTACTGGGTCCTGCCATGAGGGCAGGGGACTGGATTTGATGACCTCTCGAGGTCCCTTCCAGTTCCAGTGTTCTATGATTCTAAGATAGTATAGTATCATGCCTTAAATTAGATGGCGAAAATGTTTCAGAGGTGCCAAAGAAATTTAGGAACCTAGCTCCCATTTTCAAAAGTGATTTAGACAGTTATGTTCCAAGCATATAAGAGAGAAGTTAGATAAAAACATTGATACTCTTGTTGGAAGGCTGAAACATAACACTAATTTATTGCTTAGAATTCAGTGATAATTCACAGGAACCCCAAACCACAGAGAGAAAAAGCACACTGCTCTTTAAGGCAGTGAGGCACAATTCATTCCACCTTGCCATAAGTTGCCTCTTTGCAGACTGACTGTCTCATTCAATATTTTGTTACAGACCACCATAGCCAGCAAGTAGGACCATGAGCTGCCTTTCCCTAACTAACTAACTGAAGCTATGTCTACACAGCAGCATTATTTTGGAATAACATTAGTTATTCCGAAATAACACAGTGTGCATCTACACTACAAGCCTTTATTTTGAAATAATGGCGAGCTGGAGGACTTCTTACTCCGACTCCTGTAACCCTCATTGTATGAGGAGTAAGGGAAGTCGGAGGAAGAGTGCTCTAACTCGGACTTCTTGCTGTGTAGACAGCACTATTTTGACTTAAGCTATGCAATTGATGGAGCTCAGGTTGCCTAACTTATTTTGGCTTTAGCCCTGCTGTGTAGACATGACCTAACTAACTGACTAACAGCTTCCAATTTGAACATCTTTTTCAGCACATCATATTAGTCAGTGAGACTTGGATTGCTAAGTCAGTTAGGGGTATTTGAAAATTGTAACTCAGTACACAAGTATAAAAACCACCAATCAGATTCTATGTTTATGTTGGCCAAACATCTCTTACTATGGCGGGGTCTTTAAACAGAACTAACTAGTTTCAGTCTAGAACTAACTAGTCAGTCTGTAACCGAAAAAATTAAAAAACAACAAATAATCCTGCAATACCTTAGACACTAACAAAAGATGTAGATGGTATCATGAGCATTCGTTGGCACAACTCACTTCTTCAGATGAATGGAATTAAGAGGTCCAGAGTACAAATAAATAGCAGAGAAAGGGGGGAGGGGGAAGAGATGGAAAAAAAAGAGGGAAAAATATTGTCAATTAGAGTGTCCATGTTAACTGAGGCTCAAAGAATGGGCTCTAAGTACCCATTCTTAGCTTTTTATGTCACTAGGGTGTGGAATGTAGCAGCCCATCCATTTCAGGTCTTTGTTCAGACCCTGATTCCAGGTGTCAAACTTGTAAATGAAACTAAGTTCTGCGGCTTCTCTCTCAAGTTATTTTTTAAATTGCTTGTAATAACATAGTCACTTTTAGATCCATTAGTGAGTGCTCCAGTAAGTTGAAATGTTCTCCAACAGGTTTCTGTGTGTTACCATTTTGAATGTACCATTTTGATTTGTGTCCATTAATCCTTTGTCATAGAGACTGTCTAGTTTAGCCAATATACATAGCAGAGGGGCATTTCTGGCCCTTGATGGCATAGATCACATTGGTGGATGTACAGTTATATGAGCCTCTGATGCGGTGGGTTATGTGGTTAGGTCTTGTGATGATGTCGCTTGTATAGATGTGTGGAAAGAGTTGGCACTGGAGTTGATTGCAGGGGTGGGTTCCTGGATGAGTATGATGGAGCCATGCTGTGTGTTTGCTGGAAAGAATTTGTTTCAGGTTAGGGAGTTGTCTGTAGGTGAGGATTGGCCTGTCCACCAAGGCCTGTGAGAGCGAGTGGTCATTTTCTACAATAGATTGTAGATTGCTAATAATGCACCAGAGGGGTTTAAGTTGGGGGCCGGGAGGGGCTGTAGGTGATGACCAGTGGTATTCTGTTTTCTTTATTGGGCCTCTCATGAGACCTTGAGCTAAAGTGAGCTCATTCTATTAGCCTCATTTAGCAAGGACACTCTGACAATATTTTTCCCCATTTTTGCCTTCTCTTTCAATCCCCATCCCCTGTCCTCTCTGCTATTTATTTGTACCCTGGACCCCGTAACTCCATTCATCTAAAGAAGTGAGTTGTGTCCACGAAAGCTCATGATACCATCTACATTTTTGGTTAGTGTCTAAGGTGCTACAGAACTAACTAGGTCCCTTTGAAAATCCTTAGCTATTGTATATCTGCATTGCCCCACTGACTTTGATACAGCTTTGCTGATTTGCACAAGCTATGTAAATGGTGTGTAGGGGTAGAGAACTAAGGGCAACAGTAAACCCTGGGGAGGGAATATTGTTTGTGGTGGGGTTTTAATGTTCTCTGCATAGAGTAGTTCATATTTCTTTATTTTCTTGTTACTTACATTTTTGTACTTGTTTTTGGACATTTATGGCCAAAGTGCTTTCAAAAAGCTATTTTGAGGCATTGCTGTATGGTTTGAACAATAATTATAGTGATGCTGCTTTCCTGCTGAGGTGGAAGTGTGTGAAATAGAGATCTCTCAGTATTCGCAGAACTAAACTGTATTATTTTCTATCTAAACACCTGCCTCAGAGCAGCAGGGAACATTGGTTTAGAAAAGCACAAAGATTTTATGTGTGTGTGTGTGTGTGTGTGTGCACTCGCTAGAGTGCATGTGTAGTGGGGGAGAAAGAGACAGAGAATAAAAGACCACAGTAAACAATCAGCTTTTAGACAAAGTGTCTTTCTCACTTAAAACCCTTATACTTTCTGGTTGAACTCTACTATTGGAATGTGAAGGTTTTTCATGTTATGGTAGTATCTGAGCTCCTTCTCTCTTTTTCTTTCTCTCTCTCTTTCTTTTTTTTCTCCCCCACCCCTTTTTTTCTTTTTCTCCCTGAGTAAAAAGATACATTAGGAGAGCTGTGACTCAAATTCAGTTAATTCTTAAGGTTGCAAGGAACAAAGAGGTACACTCTTCTGATTTCACTTTACTGAAAATACATTAGTTTGATCTTTCCCTGTGCTGTATCTGAATTACCCTGCAAAGCTATAATATGCTGTAACTTAGCTTGGGTAGACACCCAGAAAAGTGGGTGTTTACCCAAAATGTAACCTGGATTTCTGAACCCATGCCCTCCCCTGCACATGAACACCATATCTCTCCCCTCCTCAAAACCACCCAGTCCCACCCATGCCAGATCTCACCACTGTGAGAGGTGGGATCACTTTTCTGGCTTGCCCTTAACTGTAATATACAACTTTGAGGACTTGTTTGTTTGACAAATTTTTTGGTCCACCCCCCAAAATCCAGCTCAATCCAGCTCTATGTGTGATGCGAATCCTAGAGTATGTGTGGCTGCCATATTCACCAGTCAATTTTACAGCCACAGCATCTAGAGGTGATTTGAGCAAGATTAAATGGCATAGTAGTGAAAAACACCTGTCTGTACAAGTGTTCTTATCTTTGCTACTGTTTGCAAGTTAGGGCACTTGTGATGATGTGTTCTTTGAAATATTCAGGAGCTCTGTATCCTGCCATCTCCCTAGCCCAAAGCCACTTTTTTTGCAGTCAGAACAATAAAGCTACCACAGCAGACAGTTGTGTGTCCACCACTTCCCTGTGCGTCTATCTTCTTTTCTGCTGGTTCCAGAAATATAATAGCAACTGCATCCAAATTTCCATTCTGTGGTCCACTAAAAATACCTGCTTTCAGGCTTCCCTCTCCCCAGCCATTGCCTCCACTGGGTGGAGACCCATATCTCACTCCTTTCTGGCCAGGGTATTTCCACACTGAACAGTTCCCTGCCCACAGTGTGATTCCCAGAAGGCACAGGCCAACCAAGCACACCTGCTTGCTGTCTCCTCAGGCAGTTAACGCTTTGAATGCCCACAACAGCACGCCACCACACAGTTCTTTCTACGTACGCCTATTTTATTCCTAAGGAAAAGGGATTACCATGAAAATATATTAAAAACAATGAAAAAGTAAATGCATTCTAATAAGTTTATCAGTGATCATCCCAAGCCTAACATGGGCTTTCAGAGAAGTAGTCCTTCAGTAATGCCTCCAAGGGGTTTCTTTGTGGTTTCAAGTTCATCATAGGTTTAGCTGAGAACTGAGGTCTTATAGGGCCTCAATAGACTCAGTCCCTCCAACTGTTCCATAAAGATTAGGGCTCTCTGTAGATCATGACTCCTGTTCATTTGCTGGATCAGGAAGAAGGCCATGAGCCTGTTTAAAACCAGGCTATTTATCCAAAAATTGTTTATCTGTTGATACCGGGATATTTCAGTCTGAACTAGTATATGCGTATTGGTTCAATGGGTGCCTTCACAGGCCTGATAAATAAGATTTTTGAGCAGAGCCCTCTCCCCTCCTTTAAATTACAATTTTTTGTTGTACTCCCCCCAAACCCAACAGGAGGATACATGGGAAAGTACACTCAATAGCTTAAACACAACTTTAATTAAATTACCTCCAAAGTACATTGATTTACCTTAGATTACCTCAGCAGTGGGCGGCTTCTACCTGTTAGGGCAGGGCCGATATCTGCCCCTTCCCCCTCAGGTATTCAGGGTGGGGAAGGTGGGTGAGACCATCCCTGGAAATGGACCCTGTTGCTGGGCATGAAGGCAGCTGTGAGGTGGCCTGTTGAGATGAGTCAGGGTGGAGGTGGCACTCTCTCTTCTTGATTGCATGGGGCTGGCCCAAACTGCCTGGCATTGCTGCTGCCTCTCTCCCTCCCCCCTGCAGGTAGAAAACCTTTGCAGTGAAGTGTTCAAGTGAATCATCATGCGACTGAGATTTAGCCATTAGTGCTGAAATTCCTGAAAATAGTAGAGGATTTAATAAAGGACTTCTAAAGATGTATTTTTCTTAGGGTAAGGTGCTCTACTCACTGCTGGAGTGTCTCCTTCTGGGCAACAGGTCTACCAGTCTGACGCTACTCCCTGTCGTTGCTCACTCTGCCTCTCCCTATCTCACATGCTTGGGACTTGATTGCTCCTGCTTCATGCCCCAGTCCCTTGCTCCAGCCCATCTCTGAGGCTCCCCCTTGCACACCCCATCTATCTTTTCTCTGTTGCTTGCTCTCCCCCACTCTCACTCACTCTCCTTTTCACTAGGCTGGGGATAAGGATTTTAAGTATCGGGTAATTGACTAATTGAATAGTTGATAGGGTGCCTCCTTTGAAGTGTAGCCCCTAGGGCTGTTGCTACACTTCAAAGGTGAAAGCGCCGAAGCCCCGGGGTCAGCTGGGGGCTCCCCAGCTGATCTTGGGCTCAAAACGGCAGCGCCGCCTGCACCCTGGGGTCAGCTGGCTGATCCCAGGCTCCACGTGGCATTTCAAAGTGGCAGTGCCGCATGGAGCCCTGGGTCAGCTGGGGACTCCTGGGCTCCACACGGAGCTGCCACTTTGAAATGCCACGAGCAGCATGATGCCAGGCTCCCCATGGCATTAAAAGTGGGCTCTGTGCAGTGCTGCCGTTTTGAAGTACCCCTTCACTTCTCTCCCTCCCAGACTCCCCTCTATCAGACAGAGGCAGCAAGGTGGGGAGAGCGACTACTCGACTATCCTGTCGAATATCTGATAAGCATTTGCCAACTAGTCCTTCACATCCCTAGATGGGGAGGGTCCCTTTTCAACTGGGTTTTTGGCCACCCAGTACAAAGATATTTCTTTAATAAAACGTGTGGCAGTTTCACCCCTTCCAGGGTGGGGTTTGTGTGTTATAGTGTCTTGGGGCCCACTGCTCCTTAACAGCACCACTTCCTCATTGACAAGTAGGAAACCCAGGCCCACGTTCTACTCTGGGTTCCAGCCCTGGGACTCTAAAACAACCAGCCAAGGGCTGCACAGCCCTAACCCTTACTGCTGTATCCTGAGCTGCTTCCTACTTTGCCTTCTCTTATCCTGAGAATAAATTGCAGCCCCCCATTTACTCTTAGCTCCTGGGCTCTATACAGGTCACTCCTGTTCTTCTCCAGCCCAGCTTCATCTCTGCTTAGTCCAGCCTTGCTCCCTGACTGCTCCTCCAGCTTCAGCCTAAGCAGTTATTTGGCTCAACCCCCTCTCCCCCCGCCACCTTACCTTTTTCAGGTGGGATGCCCCCCATCATGGTAGGGTTAAAGAAGTGACAGGGTTTGTATGAAATAGATACAACATAAGGGGAAAGGAATGATTTATTCTAACTGGATCAGTACCTGGATGAAAAATCAAAGTTCATGGAATTCAGTGGTTAAAATGGTTGATCAATTTATTCCTTATTTATGTGAATGTATTTCTGGATTGTTTCTGGGTTTTGAGGGTATGAGTGTAGCCAGACAGAAACCCCCTCCCTCTGACATCCTTGGGAGAGAGAATCCTTGAGAATGAAACTCTGTCTTCAAAGGCTCCAGGACCTCCAGAGGTGCTGGAATAACAATGGCCCTGGATGCTAGACAGGAACCAGATAACAGCAGCAATTGGGCCAGCAGGCGATCGGGGCCATCGGGCTGCCTTTGGCTGGTACCAGTAATTGATACGCCTACACACCGTCCCAGAAGAGGAATCTACCGCCCCATCAGAAAGAATGTCTGGCCCTAATGATTTAGTTACCTCCACCTCACAGGTGCAAATTAAGCTTTGGACCTCCCCCTCCCCCCCCCGTGGGAATGGGCGTCACAAAGACATTCCAACTTAATTGGCATTTTAATGACAAGAGAAGCGTCTACGTGACCACAGGGGTATAAAGTGGGGCCCTGTGCCCCACTCTAATTGGAGATCCACCCATATACCTGCTGGTCAGGCGGTCTTGGACCCCCGAGACTTTAGGGATGCCTTCGTCTCGTATCAACTGCTTCCCAATGGGATTGAGAGAAACGCTGGCTTCGCCGGAGTAAGGATCGCAGGGGTGAGAATATACCTGCTAGGTGTCTGTTTGTGCATATTCAATAAGAGCTCAGAGAACCAAAAGGGTTTCATGGTACCTTTAAGTGACTTTTCATTGTATTTTCTGTCTTGTCTTTTGTAGTGGCTGTGTTATCTGTAGTACAGCAGTAACATTTAACAGCTAAAAGCCTTGTAACAATAAAATAGTAACTGTTTAAGCTTTAACCTGACTCCTCCTGTTGCTGTAACAGAACCAAACACAATCAAAGAACCATAGCCGGTCAGGGGTAAACGCAGTAAGAGCTGAGTGTTGAGTCGTGCCGCCTCCATGGGGCAGACTCTTGGGGTGCCCGTCAGCCTCCCTGGCTGCCCTCTGCGAAGGGACTTTTGTCCTAGCAGTCGAAGTCTTGGGTGTAACGCGCTCTCTCTGCACCACCTTGGGGCACCTGTCAGCCTCTCTGGCTGCCCACTGCGAAGGGACTTTGTCCTAGCAGTTAAAGACTCAGGTGTATCTTTGGGGCGCCCGTCAGCCTCCCTGACTGCCCGCTGCGAAGGGACTCTGTCCTAGCAGTCAAAGACTCGGGTGTGATAGGGCTCACAGACCACTCACTACCCCGGCCACCGGCTAACAATGAGGCTAAGCAAATGAAATAAAATACATCTTTAGAAAATAGGACTGCCAACATTCTGATAGAACAAAACCATGCATCCTTGCCCCGGCCCTTCTCTGAAGCCCCACCTTCCTCACTCCATCTCCCTTCCCTTCATCACTCTATCTCCCTGACTCTCACTTACTCTCTCATTTACACCAGGCTGGGGAGGGTCTGCTTTCAACCCAGTGTTCGGCCACCCAGTAAAAAGATATTTCTGTAATAAAATGTGTGGCAGTTTCATAGTCCATTGACTCATATATCCATGAAAGGAAGGAGAATGTGATATGTTGCTTCAATGTAGGGCAATTTATGTGTAATTGAGTACAGAAAAGATACTCAATTTCCTGTGTCTAACTTTATATATTCTCTATCTATCTATCTATCTATCTATCTATCTATCTATCTATCTATCTATCTATGGGTATGTCTAGACTACAATAAAGATCGTCTAGACAACCATTACACTTTCGAAAAAGTGATCCGCTTTTTTGAAAGAGAGCACCCAGGCAATCTGGACACTCTCTTTCAAAAAAGCCCTGTTTGTATTCAGGAATGCCTTTTTTCAAAAGAGCTCTTTAGAAAAAAGGCATTCTTCCTCATAAAATTAGGTTTACCACTGTCGAAAAAACTGCTGCGTTCTTTCGATTTAATTTAGAAAGAACGCAATGGCAGTCAAGACACAGGTGAAGTTTTTTTGGAAAAAGGCCACTAGACATAGCCTTAGTATATCTATCTATCTATCTATCTATCTATCTATCTATCTATCTATCTATTCTATACCTATTGTATATCTATCTATCTATCTCTTTTCTTTATCTTTCTATATCTATTCTATATCTATTTATCTATATCTATCTATCTCTAGTCTATATCTGTTTCACTATATTAATTATCTATCTATCTATCTATCTTCTATATCTGGCTAACCATCTCTCTCTCTCTCTCTCTCTCTCTCTCTCTCTCTAGCTAACCATATCTATCTATCTATCTATCTATCTATCTATCTATCTATCTATCTATCAACTATATCAATTCTATATCTATCTATTCTATATCTATGTATCTAACTAAAACTATTCTATATCCATCTCTCTAACTATATCTATTCTATATCTATCTATCTATTCTGTATCTGTCTAACTATGTCTATTTTCTATCTATCTAAGGGTGTGTCTAGACTACAGGGTTTTGTCGACAAAAGTGGACTTTTGTTGACAAAACTATACTTGCGTCTACACTACTGCTGAGTTCTGTCGACATAACTTCCATTTTGTCGACGGTGGTAAACCTCATTCTACGAGGAATAACGCCTTTTGTCGACAGAGTTCTGTCGACAGAAGGCGTTATTGTATCTACACTGTCCTTTGTGTCTACACTCTCATGTCGACAAAGCGGCTTGCTTTGTCGACAGAACTGGATGTAGTCTAGATGCTCTTTGTTGACAGAGTCTACACTGATGTAATCTGGATGTAGTCTAGATGCTCTCTGTTGACAAAAGCCTGTAGTGTAGATGTACCCGCATATTCAGGAACTCCTACCTGTACCGCAGGTTGCAGGCAGGAACATTTTTCCCCCAGCGACACTTTGCACTTGGAGACGTGCAGATGCCGGTGTGCATAGTGGCCGACGTGGCCTACCCCCTGATTCCGTGGCTCATGAAACCCTATACCAGCCACCTGGATGCGAGCAAGGAGCTTTTCAACATGCATCTTAGCCAGGCTCGTATCCAGGTGGAATGTGCCTTTGGCCGGCTGAAAGGGAGGTTCCGTTGCCTCCTCACATGCCTGGAGATGGGGGAACGCAACATCCCTGAGGTGGTGGCCGCATGTTGCACCCGCCACAATCTGGTGGAGAGGAAAGGGGAGGCCTTCCTGCCGGGGTAGGGGACAGGTGCTGATGGCAAGGAGAGGCCATTTCAGCAGCCCTGGACGGCTGCCATCCGCCAGGCTCACCAGGCTGGTGTCCAAATCTGAGAGGCCCTGAGGGAGAGATTCTCAGAAGGAGCCCACTGACCCTACCCAGGGCCTCCCCCATGGGGGGGTTGGCCTGGCCCACCCCTACCTTTCCCTCCACTACCCTCACTCTCTTCCCATTCAGAACACAGAGAAGACCCACTTTTCTTTGTACACAGAAAATTGCTTTATTACAAACACTAGCAGTGAAGAAAATGCGTGAACTGTTGAACAAAACTTTCTCTTTTAACTGTTCACCTGTTTATCCACAGAGTAAATGTGTCTGTCAAAAATAAAGATTTTGTAACATAAGCCCCTTAACTGGCATGGTAGGGGACTGAAAACCTGGAGGGAGGGGGGAGGGGGACTGAAAACCTAGAGGGGGGAGGGGGGTCTCAAGAGGGCCGCTGCTTCCCTGAGCGCAGGGTCCTGCCACCATCCTCTGTCCTGGCATCGCCATGGCCTTGGGATTGGGCTGGGCAGTCCTGGCCTGGGCAGCAGGGGAGGGCAGCTGTTGGGCCTGTGAGGGCTCAGGAGCAGGAGGGGCTGGGGTGGGAGGAGGAGCTGGAGGAGCAGGGAGGGAAGAGGGGGGAAGAGGGGGCTGGAGGGGCTGGGGAAGCTGGAGGAGCAGGAGGAGCAGGGGACTGGCGTGCAGGAGGAGTGGTGCCCGTGACAGGGGCAGGCAAGGCGAAGAGCTCCCCGCATTGTGGCACAGATCTCCGTGCGCTGTTGGACCAGCTCGTCCAGCAGCCTGGTGTGCCACTCGGCCTTTGCAGGAGTACAGGATCTTTTGAAATGGGGCATTTCTGTTGAAAATACCCCATCTAAACTGCCGAGGTTTTTTTTGAAAAGCCCGTTTCGAGAAAAAGCGGCGGCCGCCATTATGCAAATGAAGCGCGGGATTTTTAAATCCCGGCTTCATTTGCACTTTCAATAGGTGTAATTTACATTCCTCTGCCAACAGAGGGGTGTAGTTTAGAGGTAGCCTATGTGTCTATCTCTATCTATCTCCCTCTCTCTCTCTCACACACACACCCACACACACACTATCTCTAGCTGTGTATCTCTGTCTCTTTGTCTGTCTGTCTGTCTGTCTCTCTCTCTATCTAGTGGATAGTGGTGACATGAATGAACTGTGAATTTTCTGGTTCAGAGTTTTAAGATCATTATTCATCTGAGAAACTCACCGTGTGATTAGTGATGGTTGCATATTGTGTTAGCTAGGAAAATGGAACTATTGTACTGCAAGCTGCCTAGATACAAGTCAGTTTTTGTTATAAAGGGAACCCTTCGTCTGAACAGAAGCAGATGGTTCTCACAATCCCTGTCAGGATGTTTGGTGTACCTTGACACTTTTTCTCAGGAGATGCCTTAGCACCATGCCTCAGACTCAGAAAATCATTTGAAGCCAGTCTAACACAATTCTCATCAGCTATCTAACTGGAAACTTCATTTGGTGGAATATTTAGTGACATGTAGTTCTGTGGATTATCAAGGCTAATGTGTATTATTTTGTAGGGAGTGGTGAACTAGTTATAGTAAAGTAAGAACAACCTGTGTCTCTTTCTGTCTCCCTCATACTTCTGCATGTTGTGGAAGCAGAACAAGATTTTTCGTTGGGGTAGGGGATCTTAAATGGATATTTTTTCATACTCCTAGATTTTAGCCAGGACTGGAAGAGCTGAAATAACATAGGAGTGGCTGTGTTGAAAAAACCTCAAAAGAAGAGCTGGGTGAATATACCTCAACATTTTCTGGTAATATTCAAGTGCAGCAGGATGATTTTGCCTTGGCTGAGTTAGGACTCCTTCTGTGTTTGTTTTTGAGTATGCACACCAGAATGTGATTCTAAGCATAATTTCTTAAACTGTGGAACGGGAAAAGTGATAAGTGAATGTTAAGGTACACTTAATTTTGCCTCTGTATTGAGGGCAGAGGCAAGTGGAGAAGAGATGGGCTAATTGACCTATTGAAGTCCCTTCCAGCCGTACATTTCTATAATGTAACTATGTTGAAAAAACTTTGCATATTCATAATGAATCACTTGCAAACAACGTGTATAAACCAGAAATTAATGATACAGTGAATAATTTTGAATAGCAAATATGCTTGAGAAAAAACATTGCTCATGGACATTTTGTGAACACAGAGAGCCTTAAATCTTTTGAGTAAATGACTCACTGTGAATTATTGGGAGAAGAGAGTGTTCACAATGAGATTTGAAAGCCAATTTTACATACCGGCTTTACATGTTTGAGCATCCATATTTCTGAATGATTTGCTTGAACCACAGGCAGGCAATGGACCTATTGGAAATTTGCCCACCCCTACTTGCTATTTTGTTTCTCCTCAAGGGGAGGACCAAGACGAAGGAAAACTCTTCCTTCTATGATCCATTGGCCCTTTCCCAGACTGTATAGATCTTCAGAAAGCAGGGCCATCCAAGCAGAGGGATGCAGCTGACAAGACTTTTCCCTCCCTTTGATAGCATTGCTTCAGTGACTGGGAGGGCCATTCCCCCATGTACAGGGAGATTGCTGTTAAAGAGGATCCACAAGAAATGCAACACAGTTTGAGCCTGCATTGTATGTCCCGAAGGACCTCTGTGGAGCTGCTTGTAGGAAAGGGGAGAGGAAGGGGGAAGATGCACATCTCCATCAGTTCCCCCCCAATGCCCCTGAAAATGGGCTCCCATTGTTCCTTCCTTCTTTTGGCCCCTCATCCAAAAGCAAGGTGGGTTTTTTTTACTGGGCCCTGGAAAAGGGAATGAAGAATAGGGTGGCTTTGTGTTTGGCAGGCAGTACATCTATGTGAGGAAGGCTGCCTGCTTGTATGAAATTTGAGGTTTCAATGAGGCCCATAGCAACTGTTAAAAATTCTGATCTTAGTTTCATTAGCAGTAGTTTATTTATCTGTATTGCAGTCATGTCTGGAGGCACCAATCAAATGTCAAGGCACTGTGTCTGAAAACACATCTGACCAAAAGACTGGCTAAGTAGTAAATACTTCGGATCGTTGTCTGTTATTTTATAATAGCTAACATGCTTATGACTTCTGCACCAACATTAACTGCAACAATCTGTTCTGGACATCCAACACTCTGGTCATCTGAAGAAGTGGACTGTGCCCACAAAAGCTCATGATACCATCTGCATGTTTTATGAGTCTATAAAGTACTACCAGACTATTTGTTGTTTTTTAAGTTTAATCTGTCACTTGGTGGACTGTGCCCACTGTTATTGATTCTGGAATGGTATTGTCCCTTCTAGCTCTCACAAAACAAACAAACAAACAAAAACAAACAAACAAACACACAAGATAGTAGAAAATATTTCCATCTAGTGACTCAATGACTTTGGTAAACCAGGATTGAGTTTTCACAGTTTGTAAAGTGTAGTTTTAAGTTTTGGCTCCTTTATATCTCCCTTCCTTCAAAGCATTGACCTTGTTTAGTTTTTCAAAAAATGGAACAAAAAACTGTCCATGATAAGAGATAACAATCTGACTGGCAAATGGCACTGTTCATACTGATTGTACTTATTATATTATTATAACAGTCAGACACAAGCTATGATAAACAAACACTGTATGCATCTGTTTGCTTGTGTGATCTGAAGAATGGTTTCCTGTAGTTATAAATCCAAATCTTTTCTGACAGTTTCCAAAAATGAAATTGATGCTTTGATGCTAGAATTACATTTTGTTTCTCATGAACCATTACTATACAAATGAAACCATTTTAGTCGTAATTTTATTATAGAACATAATTAATAATAAATAGTCTAAATTTAATAATAAATGTTTCTGGACACTTGCTTAATTAAATCAAATGGTGCTAAATATTATTCTTTGTGGAAGAACAAACAGAAATGGTTTATGCTTGTATGTGCTCAGTAAGATGCATGTAATTTCATTTGATTACAAAATTCATTTACAAATTCAGAGGGCAGAATATAGCTCAATGGCTACAGATGCCTAAGTACAGTATACAAGAACATACAACCTAACGGGGCTACTCAAAGGATAGCAGTTTGTAGGATCAGGCCACAGCAGCACAATCCTTATATTCCTGTCATCCTTACTCATGTAAGTAGTCCCAGTGAAGTTAAAGACTAGTCACACAAGTAAGGACTAAAAGATTGGTCCTCAAAGTCCCATAGATTTTGTCTATATATGTGCAAATCAAAAGGTTGGAGCAGAAGGATGTCTGATTACAGTCCCATGTTAGTTCTCAGATTTCCAGAGAAGGACATTGGTTTATCTGGAGGTGGCTGGTTGCTACCCTGACCTAAGAAAGATGGAGGCCATGTATAGGTGAGATTGGGTGGTCTCAGATTTTTTTTAAAGTGTTGGTGGCTTAGTGTGATAAATAATTGCCCCTGCAATGGTTAAACTTTCTTTGGTGATAACTTTTATATGCATTTAACATTTTTCTACCTTCATGTAACAGAATTATGAGATTTGGGAGTGGGAATTGCCTGAGTTAGATGACTTGTATTTCTCAGATATTAGGTGGTTTACTTCACTTATGTTTTTTCTTGTGATACAACATAAAAATACTTCCACGTCTTTCAGATGTGATATTCTTCACAGCATAGACAATAAGATGTAATTTCCGGTCTCTTTTTTAAAATTTTATATCACTTAACAGTTTGAAATGGCCTGGAATCTAATTGTAAAAAAGGCAAAACTTTAGCTTGCCTGCAGAACCAATTAAGGATTCCTCCACCCCTTTCCATGGTAGCCATATGCTAGTCTTTCCCTGGAGCAAGTTGAAGCAATAAAGGGGAGTCTTGTGCCAAAGTTCAGTTCCTGTCCTGTCTGGGAAGACACTCGACTCTTTTTCCCAGGACCACATCTCTGCTCGATTGGAAGCCTGGATGTTCCAAGACTTCCCTGCCTATAAAGCTCAACTCTTGGCTCTATTTTCCAGCATCTGCAAGCCAACACCTTTCAGCTTTTTCTCTGGGCCTGACAATTCAGTCTCTGAAGCCAGGTCTACAATGCAGGGGGAAAGTCGGCTTAAGGTATGCAATTCCAGCAACATAAATAACGTAGCTGGAGTTGCATTACCATAACCCAACCATGGTGCCGTCTTCACAGTGAGAAGTCGATGGGGGAAATACTCCAGTCGACTTCCCTTACTCCTCGCGACAGTGAGGAGTACCGGCGCAGTGTTTGATTTAGCAGGTCTTTACTAAATCACTAAATTTCACTAAACTTACTAGACCTGTTAAATCAAATCTCGGAAGATTGATTGCCTGAGTGTCAGTCCTCCAGTAGGTGGAGATGTGGCCTCAGCTAAGGTTTCTTTAGCATAAGGCTATTAGCTTAATCTCTTCTGGTTAGGGCGACCATATTTCCCTCTGTGGAATGTAGAACACCTAATAAAATGACTTACCTTCAAGTGAATTCAGTGGCAATCACTCAGAACTATGCATATAAACATTCTAATTACCATCAAGTTGACTGAGCCCCCATTAAAAAGAAATACTGAATAGTTGGATTGTTTTTATTTATCTTCTTATATTTAAGACTCTACAGTTCACGCTGGGAGGGGGTGATACACACCCCTGTCCCCCAAACACACACCTGGGGAGAGGTGACACACACACTCCCGTACACCTCTCTCACACAGAGGGCATGACTAACTGACATATCTCTCTCTGTTTGGTGCTCTCCACCTCCTGTGCCTGGATGGGGCCCCCCAGGAGAGTATAAGAGTTCAGCCCAACAATATCCTGGACAGAGATTTCCATAGATGGATGATGGAGTGCATTGAAATGTATTATTGTGAACAAGAAAATAATATTAACTTAGGAACTTTTAGTAGAGTCTAAATATGTAAGGCAGTAGAATTAGTGGGAAATATTTATTTTTATTGGACAGGCTTCTTAACCAAGCTGTTAACCTTAGCAACAGAGCAACTTTTCATCTTGCTATTACTCCAGAGTTAAATCAGAATTCTTTATTCTGTTATTAATCAGAATTCATTATTATTCTAAAGCTTCCTATGAAGACCAATTTTAACTGCTAACAGCTCTACTTCTGGCAGCAAACCAACCTCTTATCAGTTGTATAATTTCTCCCTTATATAGACTACACTCCATCACATGTACCTGTTCAATGTTAATTAGTTCGACCTTATTTTGACTTCATCTTGTCCAGGAAGATAGCTTGCTATTTGCTATTGTGCAACAGATTAGTTCTGGATGGTAGCGTAAGTATTGAAACTTCTAATCCTGTTGTGGAGTTTCTTCTCCTTCTCTCTACAGTATAACTCATGCTTATTCATTGTTTACCACACAAATCCAAACTGTGCCTTACAGTTCAGTCCTCATATGTACACTACGTATCAATGACTTATCCTTGTACATATAAGTGGACACATCATCTGATTGTGAAGTCAGTATGGCCTCACACAGTAGGTAGGATGTGTTCATTCCATTTCTTTCATGGTACACAATAGTGCTTTCTGTTTGATATGTTTGGAAGCATCTTTCTCCTTTCTCTGCCATTATTACAAATACAACCCAAACTGGCTTTAGTGGCTGAAACATTCTGTACTACAAATGACAATATCCAGGATTTCCACAACATAGCATTTTTTTCCTGGTACTATGTGTGTATCACAAAATTAGACTATGGACCAAATTTACTACTGGTAAAGAAAGATAAAACTCTGCTGAAGTCTGTGAACATATATTATAGTGAATACATCCGCAAGAGAAAAATTGTGGTTATGAATTTAACCTTTTATATTTTGTTTAAAATTGAATATACAACTTGACATATTAATGTACTCTGTGTTTAAAGAAAAAAAAAGTCCCAATTTCTATAACCAATTTGGTATCTGTAATCACCAACTTGTGCCTGTCACTGGTAGAACACACACTTACGGGTTTAACAGGTAACCAAAGGTCAAATAGTGCCTTCTAATAATGCTGCATATGTGATTCCCATTGACTTAAATAGGACCTCCCAATGAGTGGAAAAGCTTGCAGTCTTAGTCCATTGGTGTGTTTGGCTTATACCCTTTACATAGTAAAGGCCTGGTCCTGAAAATTGTTATTGGTGTGATAAGAGAGTAGTCTCACTAATTTTAATAGGACATCTTATATAATTAAAGAGTTTGGAAGATGTTCCCCTAAATATGCATTCCTTGCTCTCGCTGCTGTTGTATTTATTTCAGGCAGTTACAAAGTGTCCATCACCATAGTCCCTATGCCAGGGGAAGTCAATTTTTTGTCAAGGTCCAAGTGTCTTAGTCAAGGTATAGTCAAGATCCAGACTACGGCAAAAACAACAATAATGATAATAAATAAAAACAATGATTTCAGGGTCCGTTCCAAAGCATCTCATGGTTTGTGTTTGGTCCATAGTCTGCATGTTGATTACCGCTGCTCTATGCCTACAACTGAGTAAGAATGAAGAATCTATGTGTAACAAATAGAAAGCATAGACTACATAGACATGAATAATGTGGAGCTCTTTAGCATATGGAGTTTGGGGAGATGCAAATTGATTTTAAACCAGACTCCTTCCAGAAGGTATAGCTTGTTGCCTGATTCATTGTTACGGCTGGCCTCAGTGATAATGGTTTAGAACATTGTCATTTTATATGACGTACACTTGAAGGATTATCTCGTTGGTTAACAATGCAGGAAGATAATTTTTGGCAGTTTGTCAATGTGCTTCACAAAGCACAGAGGCTTCAAACAGTAACAAATGTTTGTAAATGGCAGACATCTGTCAGGTAAGGCTACAGTGGGAATTTTGAACACTGAGTGCCATGAAAAATTTCTACTGGAAGTTAATTCATTCCCTGGATGATTTTCTTCATGTTTACTAAAGAAGGGGCAAGCCCATAGCTGTTTTATTTAGAACTCCTCATTCCTCCCGCCCTCTCACCCCTCACTTTTGTGGGTCATATTGGGACGAAAGTAGCAGTGCTACTGTGCCAAAATCCACTTTCAAGCCTTACTTGGTCATACAAAAAATGAAATGCCACTCACATTAAACGCTACAGATTCCCTTTATAGGATTGTCTCTCTTCTTCCTTGCATTTTTTAAAATCAATAGTGATCCTCCATGTGTGACATTTATACAAAGGATTTAATAACCTAATTTGCATATCACTATACATGCCGTCTTCAAAAATGTATATAAGTAGTGCTGATGACATCTATTCCTTGCTTAGCAAGGAAGTGATGGTTACCAATCTCTCAGTTTCCTGTATAATAGGAAGAAATAATAATTGCATACTTTCTGGGGTAAGGTCATGAAGTCTTAGACTGGACTAAAGGCTGTGAAGGGCGCAGAAATAGTATCAGAAGCAAATAGAAAAGGTAAGACCTGAACCCATTGTCTTCCAGTCCTCTAGGCTCAACAATATTCAGAGACTTGGTAGCAGGAGTACAACCCTTCTTTCAAGCATGTGGGCAGGCCTGCAACGAACCAGTTAAACTGCTGACACTTAAGGTTGATCTAATTATGATAATTAACTTTCAGACATGAATAAAATTAGAGAAGAAAATTCCATGTCAGATAGGAATAAACATGGGACCATACTCCTTTAAGTCAAACATAATGGGAACAGGGAAACTATATAATGAATTGTGTTAAAAAACAAAAAGGCTCATGATAATGATTTGATCTGGTTCCAGAGTTAGGATTGTGAAACCATTATTAAAAACTTATAACTCAAATTAAACAATAACTTACTGTATTTTATCCAAAAAAAAAAAAAGATTTATCAAATATTGCCACTCTCATAGCTCTGTTTTATTTTTAGTTTGCTTTCAGTAGCAAAAATATATAGGTATAATGGTATGTTGGGTTAATTATAATTGCTGTTATGTAAATCTGTTTAGGAAAAAGGCTATCCTGAATTATGTCTTGTATTATTCTTGGTATTATTTCCTGTGGAAATGTTTACTAGAGTTTTAGTTATTTATTTTTAATGTCAGCCTTTAAGCTTAATATACTTCAGTGTTACTATTAAAAGGATAGTGAGCAGAAAGATTAATCAAACATATGTGTATGTATAGATAAATTTATAAACATGATCTAAGTGTTTAAACATACCAAAATAGAGTTTGCTATATTACAGGAAATATTTAATAAAGATGTTACACCAGTTTCTCTTGAAACAAGTGCCAGATATCCTAACATACATTCTAAACTTTTAACAATATAAGAACTTGAAAATTTGAAAAAATGCTCAAATTGTGTCATCTAGCAATATTTAAGCCAGGCGTAACCTTCCACTTTTTCAACATAGAAGTAGATCTCAATTTTTAAAATTCTTCAGTACATTTCAATACAGATCTGCAAAAATGTACATGTGTTTAATTTTATGCACAAGTAATCTCATTAGCCCCAATGGTAAACATGGACGCCTATGTTCAATTTTATACACAAGTGTTAGGTCACTTAAAATACAACTTTGAAGACCACATTTTGGTCCCAATTTTGGGACAATTTAAGCACGTGCTTAACTTTCTACATATGAGATGTCCCAGTGGGATGACTCACATATGTAAAGTTGAAACAAAAGACAGGACTATGCAGCACTTTAAAGACTAACAAGATGGTTTATTAGGTGATGAGCTTTCGTGGGCCATGTGTAAAGTTATACACACGCTAAAGTATTTGCAGGATTGAGGCCTTAACCTGGTTTTAACCTCTTTCCAATATACTCAAACTGCTAGACAAAACTAGAAACTTTCTTTATTTAACCTCATCTATCCTAAACTTCCCTAGCCCTATCATTATTCTTATAAAAACATTTGAAAGAAATTTAGTGTTTTAACTTTGTTGCTTATTGCTGCAATATTTTATTTTCATCCTGAAATACTACTCTCCTCCTTTGATTTGATTGATTAACATGGGATGAGGGGGTAAGAAAATAAATTTACTTTATCATATGCCATTTCAAACATTCGTAAGGGAGGATTTTTCTTCTTTTTATACAACCATAATACTAACCCCAAAGCAGTCTTGGGAAACAATGTTTGTATAAGTGATTTGATATCCTACGATGGAAGTGGAGAGTATTGTCTTTTTGTGGGAAAAAGCTGCATAATTTGAGATAAATTGCAGAATATGTAACTTTTCATGAAACTGGAGGAAAAAATTCCACATCAGTTTCTTTAATTGTGAAAGATTTATTTTTTAAACATGGTTCTAGTTTTCTCCCAGAAAAAAAATGACTCTTTATTGGAAGGAACTTGAATGAAAGTGATTATTTTGCTATTATGCAGAGCAACCCAGGAAAAGGAGAGACAGTGCAATTTGTCCCAGAGCCTCCATTTGAAAGGGCCCCCAAAATGTGGGATGGCCAGGCCAAATTTTGGCTTGGTACATGGGGTCAGAGCACAACTCAGATGTAGGGCTGACACGTCTAATGGCACAAACCCACACATCTTTGCCCCACCCCCTTTCCTGTCCGCTCCCTGAGGCCCTAATCCTGCCCCAAGCCCTTCTAACACTGCCCCAGCCTCCTTCCTCCATTGGCCACTTCCCCCATTCTTACTCACTTTCACCGAGCTGGGGAACAGGTTGAGGTGTGGGAGAAAATGCAAGCTCTGGGCTGCGTGTTTGGGCCAAGAGGTATGGATTGTAGGAGGTGGCTTTGGGCTAAGCCTTGGGCAGAGGGTCCGGGTGCAGGAGACAGTGCAAGCTCTTGGAGTGAGTATGGGTTCAGAGTATGGGCTCTGGGCTGGGGCAATGCCCCTGCAGCTCCCATTGGCTGCAGTTCCCAGTGAATGGGAGTGTGGAATTGGTGCTTGGAGCATCAGCAGCATGCAGAACCCCCCTGACCTTCTGGGGCAGTCCCTCCATTTCCGTTTTGGGAGCAGCATGGAATGAGAACAGGCAGGAAGTCTGTCTTCGCCCAGCTGTGCTGCTTAGTGTTAGCACCCAAACTCTCCCAGTTTGGCTGCATCCAGGTGACAGGGTCTGATTACGGGAAACTCCTGGTAAAACGAGGTGGATTGGCAATCCTAGTGTGATGCCTACCATCAATAGTGACTTGCCTGGCCCAACCGGGTCCAGATCCCACTATCACTGCTGCTGGCGTTATCATGCTGGGCCTGAGGTGACCAGCCAGGCTGAGTGCCCAAAGATAACAGCAGGGCTGGGGACACTACTCCCACTGACAGTAGGTCCAGATTTCAAGGAGTAGTGGGACTGCAGGGAGAGCAGCATTTTCCCTCTGCCCCTCCCCAATTACCTCCCCTTCTCTTAAACTCTTTTATCTCCAAGGTAATTTTTTGGAAGTGGGGGGAGCCCTCAGTTTCAGATTTTTCTCTGAATCTCCAGGAACCTCTGTGGCTCTGCTAAATTTTACTTAGTGGAGATAATTTTAAAATAAGAAAGGGGGAAAATGCATGGGATTCTCTGGGGAAAGCCTAGATTTGTTTTATATTGACTTTCATTTTGAATCAAAACTACATTTTAAAATATTTTACGGCAATACTCCCATTAAATGGATTATAAATAATTTACTCATAGCTGAACAGACGTCTCTATGGAATGCAATCTCTCTATATCCTAATGAGTAGATTTAATAGAGTAAAACAAACTTCCAAGCTTTCGCTTGCTGGAAAGTAAATGACAGAAAAATCTAAAGTTCTGTACCAGGGGAAAAGAACCAGAAAAACTAGACATAAAACAAAACTGGGGAATGGCTAAGGCTTTTCTTCACAGACGTCTCATTCCTGCTTATGTTTGAAATGAAGTTGTGTTTTTTGTTTTCTTATAAAACACTGTACACAGGGCTGGAGGAGAGAGAGACACAATAACTAAACTTGGCTTAGATGAAACTTTCCAATCGATCCTGATTATTAAAAAGAAAAAATATGTAGACTGAACTGACAGCCATGGTGACGAAAGTTCTCCATTTAGGAACTGAAGTGTTTTAGCTTGAAAAGTGTGGAAACTTCCCCACCTTGCTTTGGTTTCTCTCTTCGCAATCTGAAGTAAGGCCCAGAATGATGGCCCTTGCATTGAAGTTTCACTCTAAGTTTTATTTTTTTAAGCTCAAATCTGAAGAATTTTAGTTCTGTAAAAAAACACTGAGCCAGATTCTCACTTATTGTAAATAAGTGTAGCTCAAATGAACTCAGCTTAAAAAAGTGAAAATCAGATGGCTTGTTCAGAGCCAGCATCTTGCCATAATTTAAGGGACATCTACAACTAAGATTACAAGAGAATCTCAAATCTCATTGTTTAAAAAGAATCGCTTTCTAGCCCTAAATTCAGGCCAGCATAAAATCCGACCCAAGAACAACAAATAGGGAAGGACTAGAATTATATTAGATCAGTTAATAAAACAAATACTGATGCACCAGAGGCATACACCTCTAAAACTTAAAATAATTTTAACTGGGCCTGCCAGGAAGGCAAGGTTTCAGAGAGAGGATACCTGACAAACTAGGCAGAACTAATACACATCGTATGAGGGTCAGCTCCTGTGACAAGCTCCTTAACCAGTCACTGCTTGGAACTTTCTAAGGGCAGCATTTATATTGAAGGGATGGTGCACAAAGATTAACAGGGACCCTCTCAGGTGCACTACCTTACCACTAGCTAGGGAACTTCCAGCAGACTTGCAATAAGGAGCTAAACAAGGCAACATCTTTAGAGAAGCCGTATTACTAAAAGAACTCTCTTCTAGATGTCATGACCCATAGGTCTCATACATAGGCCCTCACAGTCTCAAGGATCAGCCACATTACAACCCTCCATCTGATAACCTGCTGGCAATAGCTTACTTGAGACCATGAAGCCCCATGTGAGGCTTTGTCCACGAGGTCTGGCAGAATCCCAGAGCAACTGATTGGCTACTGGCTCTACTTACGCCAGCTGCAGGAAAAGGAAGCTGTCTGATGACTGATCTGTTCCCTGCTCTGGACTTTGATACCCACTTTTGCGCCCCCAGCTTGATCTCTTGCCATCTGACTCGTGTTTTCTGACTACCAGTGTGTTTCCTGCCTCTGATCCCCCAGTGTCCTGACTCATGGTTCTGATCCTGTTTATCTTCTGCTTCTGACCTCTTGTCCCCACTTAGCTGACCCTTGACCCCAAGGGTACAAGGCATATTCCCCATACCATGCTCCCCCCCTCCCCCATACCGTGGGCAGTGAAGGGTCTGTTGTGCCTCCCCATGGGTCCCGGGCTGGGCTCCCCTCTGGCTTGGCCATAGGGAGGGGCTCCCCCCCCCATGAAGAGTGGACAGGCAAGCTCTCACTAGTGACACACTGGCGTCACTAGTCACTGCTGCACAGTGACCTGTGAATCTACCCAGGGAATGCTCACCCCCAGCAGGTGGAGGGACGCCCCCCCAGCTGCCAATGCAGCTCTCTCCAACCCAGCTCCAGATGGCAGGGGTATGGGGGAGAGGTCCTTGCAGCCAAAGCCCAGCCATGGTAAGAGCTGGGTGGGCAGCTGTGTGGCAACATCTCCACCTGCCCTGGGTGGGATGTCTGAGTAGCGCCTGGCACAAGTCCCTGCCCTCCAGGATCCCTGCGCAGTGCAAGTGGAGGGTCTGCACCAGCCCACCCATCCGAGCCCTGCACAAATACAAAGTTTGAATCTACATCTGAATTTTGCTAGCTGCATAATTGGTCCATGGTTATCTGGATCCGGATATAAAGTGGATTTGTGGGCTCTATAAATCTATACTTCCCATGGGAATGCTACCAGAGTGTCATTTGGAAGTAAATTTGAGCACCCGTGCTTTGGACATAACACTGTTTTATTATCATAGCTACAGAAGTCTGCAGCAGAATGTTACATCTCAATTACTAGACTAAATTCCTGCAGTTTTGGGTTTTTCTGCTTAAAGTAGAGTGACCTTAAAATCATCCTTAAGCTTGTCAAATTTATGTCCAATTTTCATTATTTCTTCCGTACAACAGATACAAAACTGGAAACTTGTAATCAACTGAGTGATTTTCATTACTAGTGTAATCAACTAGTGTTCACTGTTTGGAGTGCTAAATTAATTGTCTTGAATGCATGGTGCACTAAATTAAGTATCTTGAATGCATTGTGTAGTTGCGTATACAACACATTCTGCACCTGTGTTACTTAGGCCAGATTTGCAAGTCATTTTTTCTATTAAGTGTTGTGTGACATTCATAAAAATGTGCAGTAGGCTTGAGGGGGGCACTCTGAAAAGAAAACTGTGTTTCCATTTCATGCTAGCATAACAACTACTTCAATGTTAACCTCAATTGTATGGGACTGCAGTACCAGTACACAATTGCTGCAATGAGCGCTTATCCCTGTCTGAGTACAGATAATCCAAATGTAAATTTTAAAAAGCTTTTCTGTTTATAGATTGAGAGTCAATCTGAGTGTATGAACTGTCAAACCCTGAATATTTTCCATAAGTAATATCTACAATTTTGCATCAGAATTCTATTATGTTCTGAATTTATTCAATGCACAGCTGTATAGATTGGCAGAGCACTCCGAGTTTACTCTTCATTTAGTTGATCAACATTCTTCTCCTTTATGAAATCTTATCTTTTATCTAGCACAGTTAGACCGGGTTGTATATGCACTAATTAAAAGGACAATGCCATTTAATTTTAAGGTTCGTATTTTTAAAAAATGTCAAAATATCAATAGCAGTGATTGAAGATTTATTTTTACACAAGTACATTGTTTTAAGAAACCAAATATTGCCTTATTTCACAGGAACTGGAAAGTAGAACTCTGGATTTTTGTAAATCCAAGTGCAACTAACTAATCTTAATTCCCAAATGTGTATGCAATACAAACCATAACCAGCACAAATGGTGAAAATATATTTCCCAATTTGCATTATCTATTCTAAGAAGTTACTCATTTTGATGAAAGCTCTTTCATTGAAAACATACTTCGGGTATGTCTACGCTACAGCGCTATTTCGAATTAACTTATTTCGAATAAGTTAATTCGAATTAAGCTAATTCGAAATAACGCATCTAGACACAAAAACTAAATCGAAATAGCGTTTTTCTAATTCGAAATAGCACGTCCACATTGAGTGGACCCTGAATCGAAGGTAAGGCTGGCCGGAACCAGTGCCGGCAGGGCATCAGGGTTGGACTTAGTGTGTGGGGCTGCTGCCTCAGGCTATCCGAGGTCTGTGCTTAAAGGGACCCGACCCCCCCCCCCCATCTCGGACAGACAGTTCTCAGGTTTCTCTGTTTGCTGGTCTACCTCGCTGAGGGACAGCAAAGCATTTGTGTCTCGGAGTGCTCTGCTTGCCCTCACTCGGGACACTATGGCACTCTGCAACATGGAACCAGACCTGCCCCTGGGGACTTTGCTGCATCTCGTGGACACGTTGCCCGCAGCCTGGCTGCACTGTCTGCAGGCTGCCATCCAGGAGGACCATCAAGGGGCTGTCAGGATCCAGGGGCCCCTGCAGGAGAGCTTCCACCCTGAGGATTGCTAACAGTCTCCCCGGTCTGCCCCACTGGGGGCTTGTGCCCCATTCCTCCCACTCGTCCTTCCACTTCCCCAGCCCCCCCTTCCTGATGTCAAATAAAAGACACGTATTTTCAAAAATAACAACTCTCCTTATTCAACACAACTGGGGAGGGGGAATGAAACTCTGGGGAGACTGGGGAAAGGAGGCGGGAGAGGGCAGGAGAGAGGGTGGGAGAGGGGAGGGGGAAAACTTGGAGGAGGGAGCTGGAAGGGGGAAGCAAGGGGAAGAAGGGGGGGGGGAAGCTCAGTGCTCGGGTGGGGTCTCGCCGGGCCAACTGCCTCCCAGCACCACAGGGGAGGGGGCCTTGGCGTCCCCGGAGGGATGGTGAGGAGGGTGGAGGTTGGGGTGGGAGGTGTGGAGGTTGGGGTGGGGGTGGAGGTTGAGGAGGAAGAGGTGGGACAGGGGGCAGGAGTGGGAGGAGGAACAGTAGCTGGGGGGGCAGCAGGCTCAGGACCGGCACGGGGCAGCACGCTCTGCACCAGGCCCTGCAGATGGTGACAGATGGTACGACCCTGGGCAAGCAGCTCCTGCTGGAACTCCCGGTCGTCCTGCACCCACTGCTCCATGATCCGGGTCTGGGCTTGCAGGGCCTGCAGGTGCTGCTCTCTGTACCCCTGCCGCATGGTGGTGGGCCTGCTGAGGCCGCGGGTGCGGGACCATGTCCCAGGTGGGGTGGTGCGCCCTGCACGAGCAGCTGGTGCAGCTGTAGAGAAAGAAGAGAAACGGTCAGTTCTCCCTGGGGACACAGAGGATGATGCCCAGCCCCCCCCTGCAAGATGAGGGAGATAGTGCCCAGCACTGTCAGAGCTGATGTGCTTGCACAGAGGCCATGGTCGGCATGTCCAGCTCTGCCCGGGAGTGGGAGCTGCCCCAAGACCGCACCCGTGCCCCTGTGCTGTGGTGCTGTGTATAGTGTGGCCGGGGCGGGGTGGAGATGTCCCCTGCCTCTGTGTAGAGGAGGTGTGTGAAGGGAGGGTGTCCTGCTGTGTCCCGGCCCGAGGTCGGGAGCGTGTCAGATCTCTTCACACACATGTGTGGCTATCGGGCCACGGACCCTGTGTGGCACTCAGCTGGAGCCACCTGCCCAAGGGTGGCATGGCATGTGATCCGTGGGAGGTGGCTGTGTGATCCGTGGGAGGCATGGCCCATGCGCGCGGTCCCTGGTCTCCCTCCATGCCTCCCCCCCAGGTAGGGGACAGTGCTGGCACTTACCTGTTATGGCCTCTCCGGACGACCCTGCCGACACTGGTGCCGGGACAGCTGGTGGTGGCCCCTCTGCTGCACCCGGGTCAGGGCCCTCAGCTCCTGGCTCACTGCCCCCCGGGCTGGCACGGACCGCCCCGCCCCGCAGGATTCGGTCGAGGGCGGGGAAGTAGGGGCAGGTGTCAGCCCCTGCTGCAGCACTGCCCCTGGTGGCCCTGGGGTACGCCTGCTTCAGCTCCTTCACTTTCAGGTGCACCTGCTCCTGGGTGCGCCTGTGTCCCTTGCGGGCCATGGTGGCTGCTATGCGGCCATAGAAGGCGGCATTCCTTTGACTAGCCCGGAGATCATGGACATTGGGGCCCTTCCCACAAACCTCAATGAGGTCCATGATCTCCTCCCCAGTCAAGGCGGGCGCGCGCCATCTACGGCCCCTGGCTGGCCCCTGGGTGCTGGGGGACTGGGCGGGGGACGGCTGGCTGCCACTGTCTGCCATTGTGCAGCCACTGGCTGAGGGTCTGCGGCTCCTGGCAGGCCTGGCTCTGGCACGTGCCCAGTGGCCAGACTCTACCCCTTTAAGGGCCCCGAGGCTGGGGGAGAGGAGAGGAGTTTTCCTGGTTGTGCCCAGAGTGGCCACCAGGGGAAACTGGGAAGGGCTGGAGGCCCCCTAATTCGAAATAAGTGTCTACACAGCACTTATTTCAAATTAGCTATTTCGAATTTGGTGTTATTCCTCGTAGAATGAGGTTTACCAAATTCAAAATAAGTGCTCCACTATTTCGAATTTATTTTGAAATAGCGGTTTGGCTGTGTAGACGCTATTGAAGTTAATTCGAAATAACGGCTGTTATTTCGAATTAACTTTGTAGTGTAGACATGCCCTTAGAAAAAATAAAGGAGTTGATTTCTGTCAACAAGTTGAGGAATGGGTGCTATTTTTATTACAATTAACAGTGGCTGCCCTTAGGCCATGATTTTCATGTCAGTTCTCAGCAGTGTAGTTCCAATTAAAGTCAGTGAAATCTACATGTGCGTAGAGCCTCTGAAAAATCAGCTCAACATCTCTTACCCAGTGTTAAGTTAGAGGAATTTTCAGATGTCATCAATATGCTGATTAGCATTGGTTAGGAATTTTTTGACAAAATATTTTATTTATCTTCATTAGAAGATGCTGATTTGTCAAACCAAAACTGTGCATGTATTGGTTTCAACTAAACCTTTGTCAAGAAAGGTTTCTGAAGCCTGGGCTCAGTGCAAAAAGGAGAGAGAGAGAGTCTCGCTTGAGGTTTAGGACAGTCACCTGGGAGGAGGGAGACTCAGGTTCATGTATCTTCTCGGAATCAAGCTAATCAGGGCTGTGTATCTGGATTTCCCGCATCCCCTGGGCTATAGAGTTAATGTCTCTGTGAACCATGAGTATTTAATTAGTTATGCAAAGTTAACCTTCTTGTGCTGGAGCTGGTTCTTTACACTAGAAATTCCAGTGTGTACCTTTGAATCAGGTAGATTAGGAATTTGAATCTGGGTTTCCCACATCCCAGCTGAAAACCCTTATTATGGTGCTATTCTGGATTCAGTCTTATTTTTTTTCCCTCCAGAATTTTGAAAGGCCTCAGTGTCATTCCATATTAGAAAAACATTTTTTTTTCAAAACTTTAAAATGTTTTGCAAAGTGGAAATGTTTTCTTGCTACTCTCAAGCTGGCACTCAGCTTTCTGCTTTTCATTGAACCACCATGCAATGGCTTTATTACTTTCTGAGAGCTGGATGATGAAATTGCTGTAATGAATTACTCAGGAAGACCTTGGAAAAACAGAGTCATTACCCACTGATAGGAATGTCCAGATGAATGCTCTGGGCTGATCTCTGCACCAATCATTGAAGCTATCTTTCCAGCTTTGGCCAAATTATGCAGTTTATGGATCTAAGGCTAGGTCTACAGTAGGGTGCAATGTTGAACTAAGGTACGCAACTCCAGCTACATGAATGGCATAGCTGGAGTCAACATACCTGCTTAGATCAAGTTACCATGGCGTCTCCGCTGTGGGGGCAGTGGGAAGGGAGGGGAGGAGTCAACTGAAGAGTTTGTCCTGTTGATTCCCCTTACTTTTCTCAATCCATTGGAGTACAAGAGTTGATAGCAGAGTGATCAGTGGTCAATTTAGTCTTTCCTAGACCCACTAAATCAATTCCCCAGGAGATCAATTCCTGCAGCTCTGATCTCCTGGTAAGTGTAAACAAGGCCTTAATGACTACAACTGCTTTTGGTTTCCACACAGTAGTTTGGCCCTGCAATCATCTTGGGCAGACCAGGAGGCTGTTACCGCTTCTCTATCCTGTGCAGCTTTCTACTCATCTGTGCTTTAGATTTCTGTGAGTAGATTTCTCCAATATGTGGGCTTGACATTTCAACTCCCATACCCGCCAAATGCAAGCACCAAAATAAACTATTGACATTACTGACATCAATGCTAGATTAACTGCTGAACAGGAAGAAACTTTTACCCCATATTTGTGTATTCTATATGACAGAGAAATGTCTATGAAACTGCTGTGTAGCAAATCACAAGCCCTTTAGAAATTCCAGATAACCATGGAAAATAGGGTCTTCAACATTTAGGTGGGACGATTTTCCAGTCACTTATTCTTATGGAACTTAGTCACACATTTGATTTCAGAGAGCAACTAGTTGACTGACAGCTCTTTGTTAAACAGGCTGAATCTTATTTGCCTCACTTGAGTAATTTCACTGAAGTCCTCGGAAGCAGGTTTGGGCCTGTTGTCAGCTTAAGTGGACTATTTACTACTAGTTGGCACACAGCTAAAATACATCAAAAACTGAACTCTTTCAAAGAAAATCATGAAATTAATTTAAATGTTTGGCAAGTTCAGCACTCAGAGGTAGCTAAGCAACAATTATTACAATGAATAATTGTATTAATGTGTACAGTGTTTAAATATAGAATACCAGATGTAGTTCCAGGAAAAGTTCCTACACTGAAGAGTTTACAGTGTAAATTGTTGAATGCTTTCAAAGCAAACTGAGGACCTATACTCATGTATCCCTAACCAATAATCAGCTTCTCTTTCTTGTTTCATACTATATCTCTTGCTCTGTCTTTATTGCCTGTCTAAGGCCTGGTCTACATTAGGGGATAGGTTCAAATTAAGATATGCAACTTCGTTACTTGCGTAGCTTAACTCGAATTTTGATGCTGTCCACACTGCAGGAAGTCAAAGGGAGCGCACTCTCCCTCTGACTTCCCTTACTCCTCATAAGAGCAGGACTACCGGTATTGAAGGGTGCATCCCCTCAATCCAAATTAGCGTGTCTCCACTAGATCCGCTAATTCAAACTCCAGAAGATCAACTGCAGCTGCTTTGATTTTATCTGTAGTGTAGACATGGCCTAGCTGATAGGTGGACAAGGTCAAGAAAAGGTACAGCCAGATCCTCAAAAGGATTTAGACACCTAATTCTATGAAAGAAATGAACACTTTTAGATTTATTTAAAATTTTCCAGATTTTTTTTGCATTTTTCCCCCCAAATGAAAGTTGTTGTTTTTTTCAACTAAACATTATGTACATACATTAAAGTTTTACTTTAGGGAGAAAAAAATATGCCCACTTTTAAACTTTTTCCACTGGAAAAGCAGTAGGAGTAGGGAGAGTAAAAATGTGATAGTGATTAATTTCCCTGTCAAAATAAAAAGAAATGTTTGAAAAACTATGAAATAAATGATCAGAAATACGACTTTTTACAATAGCTTTATTGCAGCATATTTTTATGCTATTAAATTTCTGGGAAGTTAGCCATGATTTTTCAAAACTGGACGCCTTAAGTTAGCCTTCTGTCTCTATATATAGGCATCTAAAAATGTGATCTGACTATTTTTTCCCCCACAAGTGCTGACCACTCAGTAGTTTGTAATGAAGTAAATGTGTTGAGTACCTGGCTGTCAGTAGCTACCTAAAAAAAACGACAAATGGTCTGGTAGCACTTTAAAGACTAACAACACATGTAGATGGGATCATGAGCTTTCGTGGGCACAGCCCACTTCTTCAGATGACCGGATGATTTGTCCGGGTTGTGCCCACGAAAGTTCATGATACCATTTACATGTTTTGTTAGTCTATAAAGTGCTACCAGACCATTTGTTGTTTTTTTCTGTAACAGACTAACTCGGCTACCCCCTGAAGCTTCAGTAGCTACCTAGAAAGCCACTACAGGAGAACTAGAACAAGTGTCAGTGAATTCAGACTGTAAAATTGTGAGCCTTTCCAGAATGGAATGATGCATGTGAAAGGGCATCTCCAGTTTATTTGCAGTGAAAGAAAGTTAAGTTGTATTGCTAACTCAGATAGGTATGTAGCACATATGCATATTTATAGGAACAGGTCATGCACGAGTAACTTTCATAGAATCGTAGAATCATAGAATACTAGGACTGGAAGGGACCTCGAGAGGTCATCGAGTCCAGTCCCCTGCCCTCATGGCAGGACCAAATACTGTCTAGACCATCCCTGATAGACATTTATCTAACCTACTCTTAAATATCTCCGGAGATGGAGATTCCACAACCTCCCTGGGCAATTTATTCCAGTGTTTGACTACCCTGACAGTTAGGAACTTTTTCCTAATGTTCAACCTAAACCTCCCTTGCTGCAATTTGAGCCCATTGTTTCTTCTCCTTTCATCAGAGGTTAAGGAGAATAATTTTTCTCTCTCTCCTCCTTGTAACACTCTTTTAGGTATTTGAAAGCTGTTATCACGTCCCCTTTCAGACTTTTTTTTTTTCAAACTAAACGAACTTAATTCTTTCAGTCTTCCCTCACAGGCTCAGATACTTCCTCAATCAGGTCATTGAGTTTCTAGGGCACATTTCATCAGGCCCTGGTGACTTGAAAACATCTAACTTTTCTAAATAATTTTTAACTTGTTCTTTTCCTATTTTAACTTCTGAACCTACCTGCTTTTCTCCAGCATTCACTATTGTAGGCATCCAATTACCACCAACCTTCTTGGTGAAAACTGAAACAAAGAAGTCATTAAGCACCTCTCCCATTTCCACATTTCCTGTTATTGTTTTTCCCTCTTCATTGAGTAATGGGCCTACCCTGTCCCTTTTGCTTTTAATATATTTGTAGAATGTTTTCTTGTTACCCTTTATGTCTCTAGTTCAATAATGGGCATTAAAACTGTGGCGGTTTGCCAGGGTTAGCTCCAGTGGGCCGTTGCTGCTGTATTTACCTATGCCTCCAGAGATAAAGGTGATTGTAATTCCCATTGGCTGAAGATCACCATTCCCAGCCAATGGGAATGGAGGGAAGTAGTGTGGAGTGGGACACCACTTCCACAGCTCCCATTGGCTAAGACTGGTGATCCACAGCCAACGGGAACTGCAATTGCCTGTACTTGCAGAGGCACAGGTAAATACAGCAGGAGCAGCAGCCCAACAGGGACTAACCCTGGCAAACCAGATCTGGCCCATGGGCTGGTATTTGCCCCTTGCTGCTTTAGCTAGATTGAGTTCATTTTGTGCTGTCACCTTTCTAATTTGGCCCCTTCAGACTTGTGTTATTTGTTTATATTCATCCTTTGTGCTTTGACCTTGTTTTCACTTTTTATAGGACTGCTTTTTGATTTTTAGATCATTCAAGATCTCCTGGTTAAGTCAGGGTGGTCTCTTGCTATACTTCCTCTCTTTTCTATTCATGGCAGAAAAATGCAGGCTGGTTTTGTTTACATAATTCACACTCAGTTCTCCAATATAACACATTTATCTTTTTAAATGAATAAAGGCCTGTGTTCAATCCAGTGTTGGTGATATGCTATATGCTGGCATTTATTGCGAGCTTTTCTGTTGGCTTGCTGGACAGAATAATTCCTTGATGTAATAATTTAAATCAGCATGTGGCATGTCAACAACAAATTTCCAGTTATTCCTGTGATTAACTTACCCATGACATCAAATCCGCAACTGGAAAGTAAGCTCCCTTGGGATGAGCCTGATGAACCCATGTTGGACTGATTTTACAAAGACTGTTTTGCTAAGTCCACCCCTAAGCAAAGTCTTCCATATAGAGTTAAAAACAAAACAAAAAAAACAGAAGTTGGGATTCAAAGGCCCTCTGACAATCTCCGCCATTGGCCTGCCAATAAGGGCAAGGGAGTTATCTTTTAAATCCTCTTTGGTTTAACTGATTGGGTAATCCTTTGAACTAAGTTTATTGAAATCTCTGCTCAATTTTTTTTAATGTCCATCAGTTACAGCAGAGACAGATAAGCTAGCTTTTGATCCCATTTTAATTTTCTTTTCTTGAAAGTGATGTACTAATATGTTTTGGGGGTATTATTTTTTTGTTTTTAAAATGTCTTCTATTTCATTAATAAACATCTGCAAATCTAGGTTGATGCTACCTGTAAGCTGGTGTTATTCCCATGTACATGTGGGCAGAATCTTGGTGGGCCAATTCCTTAGCTGGTGTACATTCAGATAGCTCCATTTTTGCAATCGGTCCTCTTCCTTGATTTGGGTTTAACTGGTACCTCCATCATTAATGTAAGCCAGGGTCTAAGCTTCCCCCTGAAGCTTTTCCTAGGGTTTCCTTATAAAAATCCCCTCTGCCCTACCTCCCTTTGAGAGAGCATTCTTCTACTCCCCATTAGCCAAAGTGGAGCTAGAGACACATAGTCCTTGGGGAGGGGCATCAGAAATCAATCTGCACTTCCCCACAGAGTTCCCTGTTGTCCTGGCCAATTTTATGGGACTGGACTGCCTCCTTTGTTTTAAATATGTTAGTTCTATTAATGAGTTAAAAGGAAGATGAGTTTTTAGTGCTGGATTGACAGCAAAACTTTGCCAGTGTGCCTCAACTCTAAATGAAAGGGACCTTCTCTAAAGGTGAGAATGGTAGTCTCCATGCCTCTGTCAGTCTTTAGCCTTTCTGCTAAGACAGCCAAAATAGCTATCTGTTTCATTACTAACCATTATGGAGGGATATGTGTGTGTGCAATATGCCATCCCATGGGAAGTGGACAGAGACCTCACTACATCCACACACAAAATATGCCTGCATTTGTTACCTAAAATACATTGAAACACAGGAGAAGTGCCCTTATCTTTCAAAATATGCAGAGGAAAGAAAAGTTTCTTCTTTATCTCTATATCATTATCTTTATAATAAAATCCACAGAAAGTTGACCTGTGGCAGGGGGATTGTGTTGGGGTTTCCAAATTTCTGATTGCACAAAAATTAATACCTTTGTCCCACCCCTTCTGTAAGGCACCACCACCACCCACTCCAGCCCCCACTCCCTTCATGACTTGCTCTACCCCACCCCTCACTCACTTTCACTGGGCTGGGGAAGGAGGCAGGGGGAGATGGTGATGGCTCCGGTTCAGGGTGTGGGCTTTAGGGTGTGGATGGAGATGAGGAATTTGGGGTGCAAGAGGCTCTGCGATGGGGCGAAAGCATTTGGAGCTCCCAGTTCCAAGGGTAAGGCAGGAGGTTGAAGTGTGGGAGGGATTGCAGAGGGCGGGCTCTGGGAGGGAGTTTGAGTACAGGAGAGGATGAAAGGAAGGGGTTCCAACCTGGGGTGTGGGCTCCAGCTGGACAGTGCTTACCTCAGGTGGCCAGCAGTTGGCAGTGCAGAGGGGCTAAGGCTGGCTCCCTGTCTGTCCTGGCTCCATGATGCCCCTGGAAGCAGTCAGCATGTCCAGCCTCTAGGCAGAGGCACGGTCAGGTGGCTCTGTGTGACACATGCTGCCCGCAACTGCAGGCACTGCCCTTGCAGCTCCCATTGTATTTAGGTCCTAGCCAGTGGGAGCTACCAAGCTGGTGCTGGGGACAAGGGTAGCGTGCAGTGCTTCCCTGATCACCCTGGATCTAGGGACCAAAGGGAGATGGTGGTTACTTCCAGGAGCTGACTGGAGCCACCAGGGTCCCTTTTTGACTGGGTGTTCCAGTCAAAAACCCAGATGCCTGGCAACCGTAGGTTGTTTTGGTTTATGAGTTATGCTCTTTAAAGAATCATTAACATATAGTTCAGGCCCCAAGTTTAGATTTTTGAACAGGAAACATGAGAAATCCTAATAGAAATATTTTTGTGAACTCTTAACAGACTTTGCATCGGACAGGTGCTCGGAGTATACACATTCCGGCATTGTACTAATGCACTATAACCAGAATATGAAACTCATTAGTCTGTTGTCATTGTCCCAGCAGAATGTAATGGAAATACAGTAGACTTCCGATAATCTTGCACCCTTGGGACCCAGGGGGTGCCGGATTATCGGATATGCCGGAGTATTGGGAGGTACTCCGGCGGGGTGCTGTGACAGGTCTGCTGGGACCCGCACTGCGTGGGGGGGGAGGGTCAGCAGGGAACAGCGCGGGGAAGGGTGAACTCTCCGCCGTGTTGCGGGGAGGCGGTGGAAGCCCCACGCAGCCGGCTTGCAAGCAGTGGCGGTGGAGAGGGGGCGAGAGGCAGGCAGCTGTTTAAGGCGGGCGGGCGGGTGGGGGTGGGGGCCGGGGAATGCTGCCTGCCTCTCACCCCCTCTCCGCTGCTGCTGCTTACAAGCCGGCTGCGTGGGGCTTCCACCGCCTCCCTGCAACACAGTGGAGGGTTCGCCCTTCGCTGCGCCATCCCCTGCCGACACTCCCTGCTTGCCCGCCCGCCTTAAACAGCTGCCTGCCTCTTGCCCCCTCTCCGCCGCCACCTCTGGGCAGCTCCAATTGTCCAGCTGGCTGGAGCACTTCCGGTTTCCAGTTGGTGCCAGACTATCAGGAGTGCCGGACCACTGGATGCCAGACAATTGGAGTTTTACTGTAGTAAAATTGTATGAATGGTAAAAAGCAATGTAAGGTGACAGTCCTGCTAAACACATGCTTAGTCCCACTGAACATAAAGGTACCAATCAAATGCATAAGAGCTTGCAGAACTGTAGAATTTTAAGTCTTAGCTATTTAACATTTTTTCATTTTTATTAACTTAATATGAATATTTTAATATATCTTCAGTTTTGTGGTAATGCTCACAGAAACTCAGTTTTGCTACTCACTATGACCCATTTGCAGTGAGCTATCTATGGATAGATGCCTGCACAGACCATTTTTGAAATTGCAAAGAACAACTTACAAAACTGGTCTATAGTGAGGAAAGTACTATTCCTCAATAGACTAGATTTAAAATAGAGGAAAGGGAGCCAGGGAGAGAGGAGAAGCAACCCACAAACTAAGGAAATGTGAAGGGATTATTGAAAGAGTTAGTTTTTCACTGGGAGAGATAAAAGTAGCTTTCACATAACCTTTGATGTCCTTTTTGGAAGCCGGTGGTCTCTTTTCTAACATTTTTTTTGCCACAAAACATTTGTACTCCATGAAAAAGAGAGATAAAGGAAAACAAATAAGTGGCTTGCATGGTGGGTATTTCTTGTCTGTTGTAGTCACACTCTGTGCTAACAAGTCCCAGAGGATGTCAGAGACCAGCTATTTAAAAAAAGTTAGTTGGATATTCCACTGTAAGAAACAACTTAACAAGCTCAGTATTTTAGTTCTTATGCCACAGTTCTGTGAACAAAGCCTTAATCAATGAAAACAGCCTTTTCAATTGCAGGGACCAATTCATCATCAATCATCATCATCTTTTTATGTTGTATTCTGTACTCAGATTCTTGCCAGCAGTCAATTTCTAACCCTGTGGTGTCCCCCCCCGCAAAATACCTGTTTTCTCACTGAAGTAGACTGAATATAACAGACTTATTTCCACTCCTGCTATGAAATATTTTTCTTTTTTAAAATTCTTCTTGCCATTATGGCAGGATTAAAGTCTGTGAAGATAAGATTCCTGTCCCTTCATGGGGGATTTCTTCTGAGTTTTGCTTAATTCACTACTCAATCTATCACATCCAGGAAAAAGATGGTTTTGGTTCCCCCTGAATTATTTATGCTAAGCCACATGGGCAGTAGCTGATCCATAATGTTACAAAACCTTGATTTCCCTCCTTGCTGGAATACTCCAAATACATATACTGGAAGGTTATATTAGTTCTCAGTCTACCCATGACAGGGCATAGGGGCATGTTGCATAAAGCCTCCGTCTGAGCTATTACGTGATTTACACACAAATTTTCTGGAAATGCATTAAACTGTAAGGTCCTGCCAACACATACATAGAGAATGACAAAACCTGCTGCTGACTGCATTGCTGTGAACACAGTTTAAGGGGGGCAGTTGTCTTACTGATGATTAAGATGGAAATTGTTCTCAGTCGGATGCTGTGCTCTGGAAGGTATCTTTATAACCACTGAGCTTTGAAGCTTTGTACTTGTCTCTTTGTAACTTTCAGCTACCTTGTTGTAAGATTGTTGAGCTTTGTAACACTCGGCCACTTTGTTTTATAAGTTCAGAAACCTACGGTAAGCTTGGTGCTTGTTGAGCCTTGCAACTTTGTAATCTTTGTAGCTCTCAGCCACTTTGCTTACAACTTGCTCTAAGCTGCATGTCATCCTGTGATAAGAGAGTGTGTGTGAATAGAGTGTTTCTCTCACCCCAAATGCACTCCACCAGAAGCCAGGTGGTGACTAATTAAAGACAAAGGTCCCGGACTGAGGGAGGTCTGGGCATGCTCCTCAGTGATGAACATGGAGGTAGGACCCCTGCGTGAGTGACAGGAGCCACCCAGTTCCAATAAAAGGAGAGAGCACGAGGCAGAAGCTCTCTCTGACCAGCTCAAGGCCGGGATCCATGGCTAGAGGCAAACCTCCAGAGCCAATATGCCTTGGCTTGCTCTGCAACCTTTTGCCTGTGTAAATGTTCTTATGTTGTAAGTTTGTGAGTGCCTGAGTGCATGAATGAATGTGTGTGTGTGTGGGTGAGAGAGAGAGCTCAATCCCCTTCACTTTAACCCTATAGTGGCATTCAATGACAGCTCAGTCCCCTTGAGTTTAACCCAGTAATGACCCTGGGGATGTCTCCAGTGAAATTGGGGTAACAGGGCACTGATTAGTGTCAGCTACAGAGGGGATTAACTCTAACTCAGCTTCCCTCTCTCCTTGTGCAAATGCCTACAGGAAAAGATGGGAGAGGAGAAGGAGATGCCACATCCAGGTCTTACAGGGCTGGGCCAAACCCAACAATTGCAGATTTAGTGATTTACTTTTTTAGGTAAATTATTTCTGATTTTTGCTAGAAATATTTTTTCTTTTGCTGACTCATGCCACCAGTTTACACTCCAGTTTCAGACTGAAAGTGGAACACTGTAGCTGGCATTGCACTGACACAGTACACAGATTTTTCATGCAAAACAGTCCCTAGCCTAGCAAGTAAACCTTCTTTCACTGATTATGTGAACTTCACTTCATTAACCAGACTCCAACCCTAGGGTCTATCAGCTATCATTTATGTCATAGAAGTGCACTTGCATGAGGTCACTGCTAGCAAGCAGAGTTGGAGAATATGGTTTCCCACCATGCTAGTGCCCACATCTCTAATATGCTATACTCAAGTTCCATTCAGTTATCCATAATGCCTTTTGGAGTGAATATGCCAGTTCTCTACACTCGGCTATTATGTCTTTAGCCCCCGTTGCAACCCTTGGATTTGATTTCCCTCTTAGAGCTAGGAAGAGAGTTCAGGAATACTGCTGGGTGTAACAATTTGCTGGCAAAGTGTTCCAACTTAAGTGGTAGAGACTATGGGGTAAATCTAGAGATCTCATGTTCAAACCCTCATGATAGCTACCAGAAGCCTTCAAGAGCAAAGTTTTATAGATATCAAATGGGAAAGTTCAAAGGTGCTTGTCAGGTGAACCCATCTGAAGTTCTGAAGTCCAAGTGGGTTTTATGGTAAAAAAAAAAAAAAAGCAGGAGAGGTTACGTCCATCAATACTTATTAGCCAGGAAAGGTAGGAATGGTATCCATAGACTCTGTTTGTCAGAATCTGGAAATGAATGACAGGATAGGGAACACGTGATGATTACCTGTTTCTGTTCACTGCTTCTGGGGCATCTGGCATTGACGACTGTCAGAAGACAGAATATTGGGCTAGATGGACCTTTGGTCTGACCCAGTATGGTTGTTCTTATGTTCTTATGTAAACAGAATTACCTGTGCCCCTCTTCCAAATTATTTTCTGTTCTCCCCAGAGCTGCTTGCATTGGGCTCTGTCCTAGCCCAGCTGCATTCCTAGAAAGGAGAATAAGGGTGTGCTGCCGGGGGAGAGTGTATAAGCCGTCCCATTACGCTCCCCTGCCTGTGCTACTGGCACTGTCAGAGCCAGCGCAGTAGAGGAAAAGAACAGCTGTTCCTGGGGTGCCACTACCCTTATTCTTTAGATTAGTTTCTCATCAACAAAACTGTTAACTGAGTTCTAATTACAGGATCATTATTACTGGTGAGCCAGGAAGAACACAGCATGCTTTTCAGTTTCCAGGGGGAGTTGGCAGGGCTGGTAGTTAGAAAGGCATCTTTTTCCTGGTAAGCTGAACAAATTTTGATGTAGAAAACAGTGAGAGATGATGGCGTGTTTTCACAGAGACACTCTTCAGAGTAGAACTGCTCTTTAATTTTAGCAAATTGAACTCTGAGCTAATTAAATTACCTTCTTCTACATTTCTTTTATGTATTTGAGCTACAGAATAAAAGACAGGATGGTACTGGAGTTATTGCAAAAGTCTGTTATAATTAAGATTTGAACCATATCCTGAGAGATTCCAGAGTACTTTAATAACAATGGAAGTACTGCACTCCTCAGCTGCAGGTGCAGCTGCCTCTGGTGTGGAAGGACAAAAGGAAACTGGCACACAAGGGGCAAAGTTTTAGCAAAGAACACGGACGTGGTTAGGGGGAGGGGAAAGCTTATTCTGTGCTGACTTCATTAGCCATTGGGGGACCCAGTGACTCTAAGAATCAGGCCCTTTTTTATTTATACAGAGATCTGCTACCAAGATTTCTTCCACAACGCCAAATAATGTGTGGGGTGTTCATGAGACTCAGTTTATAAGAATGAAGGGGAACTGACCCTTTTAGTACTGGACCCAGAGATTGCAGAGTCTAGATATTTCAACCTGTCCTAAGCAAGGGTATCCATTGGAGACTTTAAATCAAGATTTGATGACTCTGTAACTGGAAATACTGTTGTTCATTTACAAGTAGGGTTGCCAGATGGTTTCAACAAAAATACAGGATACACTTGACATTACATCACAATCTACGTTACATCTTATTTAGAAAATACTGGACATTTAAATTTTCTCATTTATATTTTCTCAATTTGTTTCCTGAACAGAAAGCTCAAATACTGGACTGTCCGGTTCAAAACCGGACACCTGGCAACCCTATTTACAAGATCTACAGCAAGTTTGGAGACATTAAGCTCTTTGGGGCAGAGACCATCCTTTTGCTCTGTGTAGACAAAAAAATCTGGTGAGAGCCGGTTTTCTAGAGATTTGCTGTCAAATGTGTCATACCAGTGATGCTTGGATAACAACCAGATGTAGCATATGAATTTTTGAAGTGGTAATCAGAACTTCTGAGACGTTTTGGAGGATCATTCATCGTTACAGTGAGGACCTTAATTTTTTCATTCATTTGGATCGTTCAATTAACCCCATCCATGCAATCACTTTCCTGTTATGGGAGGCATACCCTGAAAATGCAACAGGAAATCTTCCAGACAAGTACCTTTAAAATACTCAGGCTTTATCTTCTATGCCAAACACTCTGGCTGCATCTAGACTGGCAAGTTTTTCCGCAAAAGTAGTCGCTTTTGCGGAAAAACTTGCCAGCTGTCTACACTGGCCGCTTGAATTTGCGCAAGAGCACTGACTTTGTAATGTACAAAATCAGTGCTTCTTGCGCAAATACAATGATGCTCCCGTTCGGGCAAAAGCCCTCTTGTGCAAATGCTTTTGCGCAAGAGGGCCAGTGTAGACAACCCAGAATTGTTTTGCGCAAAAAAGCCTCGATGGCTAAAACGTCGATCGGGGCTTTCTTGCGCAAAAGCGCGTCTAGATTGGCACGGACGCTTTTCCGCAAAAAGTGCTTTTGCGCCAAAAGCGTCCGCGTAATCTAGATGCTCTTTTCCGCAAATGCTTTTAACGGAAAAACTTTTCCGTTAAAAGCATTTGCGGAAAATCATGCCAGTCTGGACGCAGCCTCTGTGTGTGTGTGTGTGTGTGTGTGTGTGTGTGTGTGTGTGTGTGTGTGTGTTTATCAACAGCAAGATAACCAACACATATTAGCTATCTTGCTGTAAAATCTTTTTGCAGAGAAGGCACTATAGTTTTACCACAAAGAAGCTAATTCAAGTTAACCCTGGGCAATGACCTCACCTATCTTGGCTAATGAGTGTTAGTTATTACTGTGTAAAAACAAATAGACAAACAAACAAGCAAGCAGCCCCCCCCCCACTCTTTTGCAGTGAAGACATAGTCCTTGTCTATTGTTATTTGTAGTGTTATTATACTGTATAGCAGGGGTGGAGAACCTCAGGCCCAGGGGCTGGATGCAGCCCCCAGTTTGCCTGGATCTGCCCCCCAAGGCTCAGCATTGGGGAGTCCGCTGGTGCTCCAGCCCCCTAGCCACCTACCCACAGGGCTGAAGCACACAAAATCTACTAGCCTGGGCCTCCCTAAGTTTTGGTGTGCAAGGGGAATGTGAAGAGTGTCTTTCTGGTTCTCAGTCAGGGAAGGGCTTCTCACTTTGCACCTCACTTGTGTGTGGCCCCTGACTGATTTTTCTGAGAGTCAGCAGCCCCTGACCCAAAAAAGGTTCCTCACCCCTGCTGTATATGTTTTATAGACAAAGATAATTTAAACGTTCAATTTCTACAGGATCCAATTTGTAGTAACATTACATCAACAGACATTTCCACCAAATATAACTTTACCATATTTATTTCAGACATGAGTTTCTCAAACAGCACTAGATCCTTGACACTGGACTCAAAGCGATTGATATAACATGGAATTATTGTCAGTGACAACTTTTATCTTAATCTAGTTTTCAGGTTGTCAGAAAAGGAGTTTCCTGAGTTATTTTCTACAGGGCTACTTAACTACAGTAAAATTTGATAAAACACACAGACTCACTTGTTAATGGATATAAATGAAAACTCAATACAAATAGAGTTGAGACAGTCATAAAAAGCCTTTCCATCAGAGTTTTTAGTACTAGTATTCCCCTGATAAAATGTGAATAGTTTGGTTATGGATTTGAATGCTTTGAGGGGAAAATGGAATTTTCTTGATGTAATATGGGCTTGGTTTTTTTTTTATTTCTTAACTTTGATTGTGGCCAGGATGATAGGCAGTAACTCACATGATCTGCAAAAACAGAGATGTCCTGTGACACTTGTGTACGTCTACACAGAAATATTATTTCGAAATAACTTAGTCTACACAGCAGACAGTTATTTCGAACTAATGTTGAAATACTGTCAAACTGGAGGACTTCTTACTCCGACTCCTGTAACCCTCATTGTACGAGGAGTAAGGGAAGTTGGAGGAAGAGTGCTCTATTTCGAAATAAGTGCCGTGTAGACACTCCCAATTTCGAAATAAGCAACTGACATATCTCAATTTGTGTAGCTTATTTCGAGTTAAGCCTGCTATGTAGACGTGCCCTTACAGATTTATGAGGGCATAAGCTTTCATGAGTAAAACATTGACATCAAAATATGTTTCTTGAGTCCAGACTTCTACATCAATTCTCCACATATCTTAAAGTAGATTTTTGAGATACTCTGTTCTTTGAGGGAAAATGTATGCATCTTTAGGTAAAGTGCATACTATATCCTCTGCCCAGTTTTAAAGGCACTAGAAGAGATTTGAAACATGTAGAGCTGCAGTGTCAGATATATGCTGATATGCAGTTTGTTTTTCATTTTTAGTGAACCACTAGCCAATTAGCCCGTCATAAGATGGGATTTTCAGGTCTCTCCTCCACGTCGGTCTTCTCTCCTGAGCCTCCGGTCTCTCGCTTCATCTCTCTCTCTCTCTCTCCTCCTCCTCCTACTGCCTCCCCCTCTCTCTCTCAGCTCTCCTCTGCCTTCTGCCTCTTTCTCCGTCTCTTTCTTTCTCTCCTCCTCCTCCTGCCTCTCACTCTCTCTCTGCTCTTCTCTGACTCTGTCGGGGATGCACGCTCATCCAGGCCCTACCCCCTGGGCGCGTACATCACCGCCCCGCCCCCTTTCCCTCCCGCCGTAGCACTCGGCTGAGTTTTGCGCCGCTCAGCCGGGCTGCTGCGGGGAGCAAGCGGCCATTTGGGCTCCCGCACGGTGGCCTGGCTGAGCAGCACAGAACTCAGCCGAGCACCATGGCGGGAGGCGAAGGGGGGCCGGGCGGTGACGTACACGGCTGGGTCCCAACCCCTGGCTGTGTACATCACCGCCCCACCCTCTTCCCCTCCCACTGTGGCATTTGGCTGAGTTCTGCACTGCTCAGCTGGGTCGCTGCGGGGGTGCTGCATGGGGACCGCGGGGCCCAAACGGCCGCTTGCGCTGTTTGCTCCCCCACGGCGGCCCGGCTGAACGGTGCAGAACTCAGCCGAGTGCCACGGTGTGAGGCAACAGCGCCCCCCCAGAGGTGACCGTAACGCTACAGCGTTACAGAGTCACAGACATTGGGCTACTATATATATGATGATGTAATGGTATCAGCAATTTGGCAGTGCCCAGCAAATGAACTGGATGAGGATGAACTGGCTCTGAAGAGTTTTCCAGATAGCAATGGTGACAACCTAGCTGTAGCTCAACCCAAGCAATATCGAAATAACACTTGTTGAGAGGATGATCCAGAGGAGAAGTCTGGGTCAATGTCTGAATCAATCACTGAGGTTGTATCTGTCTATTGTCCTTTTATGGTATTTGAGATCAGCTGGGATGTTATTGATTGCTACTAGCTTGTAAGAGTCAGGTAGCAACAGCCCCATGCTTCAGAATTCTTTTGCCCTGTGGGTTTATCAGGGCTTTATTTGGGTAATTTAAGGGTACATTATTAGGCTCATTGTTTAGAATTTGGCTGATTGATTTTATTTTTGTTTATTATATGTGTTTGTTATGATTTCTGTTAATCTTTGGTTTTTAAAGTTAACTTTGAAGTTATGCTGGTAGAAGTGACGATAGTCATTGTCTCATCACTTAATGAGGATAGCTTCTGTCATTGGATTGTAAATGTGGATCTGTGGCTCCCCTCCTGTTCTGCTGGCATAGTCACATAGAACTGGGAAAGGGACTAGGGAAATGTATAATAACAGGAACATTTAGTCTAATGCACAATACTAATTCTGGTTTTAAAATGATATCTGGATTGGTTTTGTTTTCAGCAAAATAATTTTTTCTCACAAAACAGTGTCTGCTTTCTAAGAAAGATTTCAATGTTTTTATTACCCTCCTCCTCCCCGCAAAACCCATGAAACACTCAAACTGAAAAGTTTTGGCTAAGTCCAACCCTCAAAAATATCTCTATTTGGATATGCCAGCATAGAACCTTGTGGTTATTCAGGTACTTCATATTTCTGTTCTCTCTGAGCCAGGCTCTGCCATCAAACTATGTTTTTTCATGATGTGCTTCTTAAGTAAGAGGTGAGACAGGTATGCATCATGGGATATTAGTCTGATTGAGAAGCATGACCCAAAGAGGAGAATGGGCTTACGAGGCATCAGAAATATGGCTCCCATAGAGCATTGCAATAGCATTTCTGAATCAAATTATTTCAACTTTCAAATGACACTTTTAATCAGAAAATTATAAATTTTTGTTTTTAAGCTGAAAAAATGAAAATTTGCAATGAGAGAGAAAAAGTGCAGGCCAGCTCCAGGTGATGTATATCTTCTTCTTTCGCACAACAAACATACTCTAGAGCAATCACAGGGACACAGTAGAATCCAAGTAACCATGTGTACTAAGGATATAGAACTTGCTACACAGAGAGAGATGGGGTGGGGGAGGGGGAGGGGAGAGCTATGGATGGGTTCTGGTGTCTTCTGAAACATGAAAACTATACAGGGACTCAAACTATTGAAAGAGATACTAAACAATACCTATATACCCTGCTATCCTTTGCCCTTGAAATCACACGTCCTTCTCTTTAGTAGTGAGGTTTCCCCTGGTGTGTAGAAGGAATAAGCTATGTCTTTGGCTGGGGATTTATGCTATAACAGTAGTCACTGGACTCAGTGTATACTGAATTCAACCATGAACCAAAGCTACAATCAGTGATTTAGGATAGGAAATAAACATTGCTCTCTTGCCCCTGGTCTACACTAGGGGATAAATTCAAATTAAGATACACAACTTCAGCTATGCTAAATGCATAGCTTACATCGAAGTATCTTAACTTGAATTTTGGTGCCATCCACACTGCGGGAAGTCAAAGGAAGAACATTCTCCCTTCACCTTCTCTTACTGCTTATAGAAGCAGAACTACTGGCATCGACCAGACACCCTCTTGGTTTAAATTAGCATGTCTTCACTAGACCCGCTAATTCAAACCCCAGAAGATCGACTATGGCTAATTTGATCTTATCTGTAATACAGACATGGCCTGATAGCTTGTCTGGCATGTCACACCTTTATAATATTGTCCATGTCTAAGTTTGAATTTGAAACAACACTGGCAAGAGATTAGTGTTCCTGGTGACATCCAAGTCTCAAAAGCTTTTTACTTAGTCCAGAAACAGAATGGGTTAAGAAAATGAATCATCAGAAAACAAAAACCTGACTAGTTTGGGATAATTAGAGATGCTGACAAGCCGCAAGCGGAAAATTAATGAAGCATTTAGTGACGTTTTAGATCAGCATGTGAATCCATTTTATTTATCTGTTGAAAAGTATTTCTGTAGAACTATCTGATCATAACCCTAATGTACTATTTGAGTGCTCTTGACATCTACCAATAATACAGAATATTGTTGTTTATATAAGTGGTTCAAACTTTACTAGTTTTTGAAAGAATAATTATTTTCCATCAGTTTATATATCATCATATTGGATATTTAACAGCTATTTGGTATTCTAGCTTTACGTTGCCATAGGTTGTTTAATAAATACAGTTGTAGTAAATAAATACAGTTGCATTATTATTCTCAATGTTTTTAAAATCATTTCAAAGAAAGAGACTGTACTATTTAAAGTCAAGTTTAGAACTCTTCCTTGTTACTGCAGTTAACCAGTTAATCTCACTGTTTAAACAGATCACAAACACAATGGAATGTGAAATTAGCACATTCCGAAATCTCCTCTCACTTGTACCGATTTTACACTCTATGTGTATGTCTACACTACAGGATAAGGTGGAACTGAGATACGCAACTTCAGCTACATTCATTATGTAGCTGAAGTCGAAGTAGCTTAACTTGTCTTCTGGCGCTGTCCACACTGAAGGAAGTTGAAGGAAGAGTACTCTCCCTTTGACTTCCCTTACTCCTTGTGGAGGCAGGACTACCAGCATCGATTGGAGTGCTCCTCTCAGTTCAGATTAGCGTGTGTTCACTATATCCCCTAAATTTTCCTGACTAAGAATGGTATTTTGTCAAAGATTTTTCCCTCCACTGGGAAAGGATTTGTTTAAATGTTTTTATTTTTCTTTAGGAAGGTTTAAAATGAAAAGAAAATTTTCATTTCATTCTGTTTTAATTACAAATCTTGTTTTCATTTAATTTTTGGGAGGAATAAGCAAAAACTTTGAATTTTTTGGTTTTGTTTCTTGCCCTGTCCTTTTACCTCTGACTGCCATAGAAAGACTGATGTTTAGTAATTTTGTTTTTTCTTGCTTCCCCTCCTTACTTTTTTCTCCTGTGTAACCTTTCAAAACTTCAACTTTGTAAGAATTACAGTAGCAAATTTTTTTTATAAGAAAGCCCCATGTGTCTCATTTATGAAAGTTAAATTAAAGGGTTTGATGTGAGCAGTGACAGAATAGTTGATGGCTAGCTTTGTAAGGCAAGCTAACAGAACAGGAAGTTTTTAAGAGGATGGTAAAGTGGGGTAGCTTAGCACACTGAAGGAAGGATACTATTCTAGATAGGTGGAACAGCATGAAAAAGGTGACAATTTGATGAGACACAAGTAGGAGTTGGCTCAAAACCAGGTTGCAGTAGTGTGACTCTGGTGATTGCTATAACACCAAAGGAGCACTTTCCTTGTATACTTTCTGTTCCCTATTTGTTCTACCCAGTTCAGGGTTGCCCTCTTAAGTTACAGGAGCTCTTTTCTCTGAATGCCTTTCTGGAGCTGGTCCTTTAAATGTGGCTAAGTTAAGCATCTTCAGCCCTGTAGTGGCCATTTTAAAATGAGCAGCTGCTTGGCTGTTTCTTGCTCTCTTTCAGCTGTTGAGTGTTTTCCTTTTTAGGCAAGAAAATCAGTTCATTCTCACAAGTAAGAAGTCATAGCTGAGAAGTAGGCTGGACTGTCAGTATACAGAGTCTTGACAGCAAAGACCAGGAGTTCAAATATCATATGGAATGTGAAAGGAAATTTGGGCAGGAATGATGGAGGAGAAACACCGCCAGAAAGATATTTGAATTGATTGGAAAGGTGAAAGCTGTAAAGCAGGGAGGCCTAAAAAGTGGAGGTTTTGGTAGCCTAAGTGAAAGAGAGACATCTGGAACAGAGTTTTGGCATGGGGAATGGGAAAGGACTGTCTGGCAATGGAGGTGTACAAGGAGACAGGATTTTGCATGAGTCTTGTGTCAGAGGACAAACAGCAATAACAAATGGCCACTTGGAAAGATTTAGGAACTAACCCTAAGTGGCAAGATATTGGGAGAGAAGATGAGTTTGTTATTGAACAGTTTCATTTGGAGTAAGTGAGGGACTCCTATGACAGCTCTACCAGAAAGAAGGGGTGATGCAAACCTTAACAGAAAAAAGAGCTATGCGGTGGCAAGGTGCACCTAATGAAATATTAGCTTGTAAGACCATAAGTACAGGTGATAGAATGTTGGAGGGCTGATGTTCTGTAGAGAAAAAAGGATGACTATAAAAAAGTGTCCATAGAAATTCTCTGGAAAATTTTGACTTTGTCAGAAAACAGATTTTTTTTTTTTTGATGGGAGGAGGGAAGGTTTGACTGCAAATATTTTAATTTTCAGATGCAAAACAAAATATGTTGAAGGAAAGCATACATTTTCTGCAAAAAATTGTTTAGCTATGTACAGAATATGATGGAAAATTTGACCCGCCCTAATCATAATTGGAACAGTCAGAAGGCTTATGCTAACTCAGGGGTCAGGCACAGAATACCCCGGAGAGATAGCTGTGGCATCTATTTTTATGTTTGTGACTTCCCCACAGGGAGCTTGCAGTTCTTGATAATTTGTTCATGATTCAAAATGGGTCTAATTATTTTATCAGATAATCTCAGGTTCTCTAACTGATTTGTGGCAAGATGTGAAATCTGAGAGGCACTGGCTAGTTTTGATTAGAGGCATGAATGGCACCTTTTTTCTATTCCCTGCTTTGATGAATGTAGCAGTATCCCTGTCATAGCCAGGAGTGCTGACCAGCACCTGGTGACTAAGGGGTTAACTCTGTACCTAGCAAGATATTGGGTGGTTAGCCAATAACAATTCAGGTAGGAATTTCAAACTGGAAGAGAGGGGTTTTTCTATCTGTCTCCTCTGTTTGAGAGGCAGAGCAGTTTCTCCCAGGTATTACGGGAGATGAGAGATGCTTCTCTCTCCAAGAACAGACTTCTTAAAATGTGTAAGTAGGGAAAAGTTTAGATAGTCTATCAGGGTTTATTGTTTTCCTTGTTTGGGGATTTGGAAATAATGTCTGAGCTTGCTAAGTATTTTCTTTCTCTTTTGTAACTAAGCCTTCAGCCCAGGGACTCTCCCTGAGTATCTATATCAATGGTGGTTCTTTCTAGCTAGCCAATTTACTATGCTTGCAACTGTAGTTTTGTTTTGATAATGAACTATTGTTTCTTTTTTCTAATTAATCGGTATTGGTAGATCTTTGTGTCCTGGAAGGTCTGTCTGTGTGTATCTGCATGCCTGACTGAGGGGTCAGCCACCAGAGACTGCAGTTTGTTTTTCTTTTTTCCTTTTCAAGCTCTTTTGGGGAAAAAGAGATTGGGGTACCCTTGGGGTTGGTTTCAAGTGTCCACCCCTGTTTATGGGTTCAAAAGCATTTGATGGTGGCAGCGGATTCCCCAAAATCTGAGTATTTGGATTTTGGGGGAAGTTTTTGTACCAGAGCCTGTAGAGGCAAGGTTTTGGAGTACTCTTGTGGCCCCCCAATTTCTGCATTCATCGTGCCAGAGTGAGGAACAGCCTTGACAATCCCTTATAACCAAATTTTAAGATAATTCTGCGTTCAAGTTTGCAATTCACTTTCCAGAAATATTCTCAAATATTTCCTTAAAACTCATTGTTTCCTACTGATATACTTGATCACTAAATTCTTCACAGAAAGCCAACACAAGGGGATGGAAGACAGCTAAAACAAGTTAATAATCTATACCTGAGCAAATATTTACCAAAGTTTTCTTCCATCTCTAGTCAAGGGTGCCTCGCTATGGTGTTATTCATCATGTTACTGTGTTATAGCAGTTATTCATTATGTCACTGGTGTTCTTGATGTAAGTAGAATAAACAGGTGGTTAAATGAACGCCCCTTTCTCCAACTCTCTTTTATTTACAAATAATGTTTGAGGAATTGTTTTTGCTTGATGTAGAGGAATAAGGCATCCTCTTTGATTGCTATTGATCATCTGGTCTGAACTATAAGTCAAATGAAGTTTTGGGTTGCTGCTGATATGTTATCTTTTCTGAACTTTAATCCTCAATTTTGCTGGATCTAAACCAAAAGCCATTATCCTCTTATCTGCAAATTCACTGTCTTGTGTGAGTGGTTATGGATGCATCAGGAAAGAAATGAGTTCTGTGACCTCAAAACACCTCTTCTATTTACCTTAATCATAGAAAAATAGTCTCTCTGGGAAACTTTAGACATATTGCTTTCATCAAGACAGATTGCTACCCTCCTTATCTTCAGCATAGTCTTATAGCACAATATTAACTCTCAGAATGGATATCCTAGTTGAAATCCTATAAGCATTTAATCTTCATTTCAACATCTAAACTCAGTTGCGTAATCACTCTTAAAATTACCTTCGATCATTCTCTTCAATTCTAATTGGCAATCCAAGAACTCCTAAATATGAGCTTTTTAGAATATTCTCATGATGAACTTTATATACACAGGATTCTCAGAAAAGTCTTTTAAAAAAATAATCCAGCAATAAATATACAAATGCGTAGGACCAAATTCACTTCCAGAGTCTCCTCCGAGAACAAATAATACCATTTTTTGTACAAAAGAAACACTGCACTGAAGCAAACAGGCTGAATTATTATAGAGCCCCCTAATGCACATAAAAAAAGTTCCTTCATTCTCAAGGGCAGGAGTGGTTCTAGGGGCAGGCAAAAAGACAGTCACCATGGATACTTTCTTCCAGCGATGCCATAACCCTATGCTGTTCAGCTGTTAAGGCTTTTTTTCCCCCTTATTGGCCCGTTATGTTTGGATTTGTTGCCTTGGCCACCCAGGTGCAGAGGGGCCACCAAAATATTTTTTCCATGGCTAGCAAAATAGCTATGACCATTCCTCTCTCTTATTGAGGGAAGGTCATTTTTGGCTGCTTATTGGTGGCAAGTTTCATACAAAATGTGAAAACAAAAGTGCATGCATTTGTTGGATGTAGCAAGCAGCTTTCTACTAGCAGCAACAACTTTCTTAGCTGATTGCTTTCTTAATCCCTCCTTTTGAACAATGGGTGCAGCTGTTCTTGCTCCTTATCTTGAGGTCATGAGGGAACACCTTGGGGTCATAACAGCAAATTCAACTAATATCAACTAAAACCAATCAAAACTCATGACTCCAACAAAAACCTCAAGCCCCAATTTTTAAAGGCCTTGCAAGAGAAACTGAAATCCAACAATTTGGGACCTGATTTTCCATTGTGCAGTTACAATTATAGCTATACAAAGTGGATATATGAAAAAGGACCAACACATCAGAATAGTAACCTTTAATATACCTTTGTGCACAAGGGGAAAATAACGATACCATTGCACGCTATGGTGAATTGGGTTATCGGATTCAGTCAGTCTTGTGGAGATAGTGGATGCTTAAGTTGAGGATTCTTAAGAATCTGCGTATGGCCTTATAAATATGGAGATTGCTTGCTTGAGTGCCTCATCTGTTGTGATATAGACACAAAAGATCTCTAAGGAAGCCAAAAATCAGACCACAAGGGATTGCTGTAGGCCAAAGGATGGAATTAATCAATTTTCATTAAACGCTTTTGAATTTTAAATACTTTAAACAATTGTGGGTGTTTTTAAAACCATCCTCCATAGGCTGTCAACTGAAACACCTTCTGCTTTTCAGTGCACTTCCCTCAGAAACGTATTAATATTGGATACCCCTTGGGCCAAGCTCTCAATTAACCTCTCTCTACTCTGAATTGCAGCTGTTCACTGTGGTGTTTTGTTTCCTATCACTTAATCAGTTGTTTTTAAATCTGTCACAAGACTTTGCCTCTTACCCTGTAGCTATTTATTTTTCTTGAATGTATATAAAGCCTTTCAAAATCCAAGTAAACAAAAATGATACAGAGGCATAATCTATCACTTTATCAACTTTTTGGGAAAAAATAGAGGCACTATTTGTTCTGTCACTGAAGTCAGACCCTATAAAACTTAGCCAAAGACTCTTCTATCCTTTAATTAATCTGTCCATCAGATCTCCTAATCGGGAGAAGAAGCTTTACTTGCCTGCACATCTAAGGCTCTCCTTGGCCTTCCTGATACTAAATAAATAAATAGGTACCATGTTTCTGATTGTCTATCTTCAGGAAGATGAGATGAGTGAATCCTTTCTCTTTACTTAGCTGCATCTACCTGCTGGAGAAACAGTGACCTCAACATTCTCTTTAGGGGAAAAACCCCTCTTTGCTCTTCATTATACATGTTCTCGCTCTTTCTCTCTCTCTTTCTTTTTCTCTCTTCTTTGCTTCAGCAAATGTAAACTGAGCCACTAGCAGGTAATAATGAATCAAGGTTTCCTATGAAATGTGGCGTCTTAAATTGATACAGAAATTGTAGTAAGTTTGTGATACTAGCTTTAGTAGCCCAATTCTACTGTCTCTGTTCCACATCACCAGGCCTGATGCACTTCCTCTGTTTGTCCATATAAAGCCTGTTGGAGAAGGGTTAGTAAGGGCTCTAATACTGGTAGCAGTTAATACAGCAAGCCATTAGTATTCCAAGTGGGGAGTTTGATTCTTATCTTCTGATGATTTTATTTTAATAAGTCTCATGGGGCAGCCATGTTAGTTTGTATCTTTAAAAACAGTGAGTAGTCCTGTGGCACCTTAGGGTATGTCTATACTGCATTCCTCTTTCGAGAGAGGAATGCAAATACAGCTGAGCGAAATTGCAAATGAAGTGTGGATTTGAATTTCCTGCCCTTCATTTGCATAATCACGTCCGGGCACTATTTCGAAATACCCTATTTGGAAAAAAGAAACGCTGTCTAGACGCGGTTATTTTGAAAGAAAACCCTTTTTTTGAAATTACCCTTAAACCTCATTTTATAAGGAATAGGGGTAATTTCAAAAGAAGGGTTTTCTTTCAAAATAACCGCATCTAGACAGCGTTTCTTTTTTCAAAATAGAGTATTTCGAAATAGCGCCTGGATGCGATTATGCAAATGAAGCACGGGAAATTCAAATCCGCGCTTCATTTGCAATTTCGCTCAGCTGCATTTGCATTCCTCTCTCGAAAGAGGAATGCAGTGTAGACATACTCTTAGAGACTAACAAGATATATATATAGTATCATGAGCTTTTGTGGGTAAAACCCACTTCATCAGATGAAACCAAAAAAGCAGTCACGTAGCACTTCAAAGACTAACAAGATCTGAAGAAGTGAGTCTTTCCCATGAAAGCTCATCACCTAATAAACTATCTTGTTAGTCTTTAAAGTGCTACGTCACTGCTGTTTTTGTTTTACCAAGATCAGACTAACACGATTACCTCTCTGTTACTTTTCATCAGATGAGTTAATGAAAGAGAGACAACCAGGACAGTGGAAATTTGGGTCACTTAAGGCCTTGTCTAAACATAAAAGTGGTACCATTTTAATTATAGCAGCATTTTTACAGCAATGCAAGTCCTCTACTGTTGACAATTAAGCAATATCATACGGTCTACAACAGAATAGCTCATACCTGTATGGGAAGAGGAATAAGCTATTCTGATATAAGGCAGCCTTTTCTGGTCTGTGTACACTCTATGGATTGTGCCACTGTATCTATTTTTATTTTAGGAAAATATTACACCACTAACTGAGGGGTATGTGGAAAGGTAGGAAACAAGCCTTTAAGATTCTAGACTAAGACAAACAAAGCTAGAAGAAAGCTAAAAGCTCCTAGCTTATGACTTCAGCTCTGGTCTGCTGGTATCATGACATCAGCTGTCCCTATGAAACAAATGAAAACCACATGAACATCAGTTTTATTTTTCTATATTCAGAGTATCGCTGATAGTCACTCAGTCCAACAATCGGATTATTCAATTCAGAGCATTTTCAAAACAAAACATATAAAGCCCCCACCAATAAAAGGTCCACTCTGTTCATTAATAATCCTTCTTTTGCTTGCAAGACTTATGTCATGGCACCTATCGGGCTTCCTGGTGTCAAAAAATGTTGAACATTAACAACAAATCCTTGAGCTGAATGAATGGAGGGGGTTGGCTCTTACCAGGTTTTGATTAGCCTGAGAGAGCTTTTTACTTCTGTTAAAGGGTAATTATGACATACAGCACACTTTGTTCCTTTCCTAGAAACCATCCACAAATTGGAGGGGAAAAAAAATAGAACCTGGCATCATTCGTGGAGGTGGGAGAGGTAGGATTTTTTTGTTTTTGTTTTTTTGACACATTGAAAGATTGCAAACGGCGAAGTAAATGGTAAAATAGGTCACCATAGCAACCAAACCCTGGTCAGTGAAAGACTTGTATTCCTAATACAAAGAAGTAGTGATTATGTCCTTCAGGTAGCAGCGAGGAAAGCCTCATTATATTCAACCTTTGAATGCTGTAATTTGCACTTTGCTCAAAGGGAAAAGGCAAAAGTTGGAAGGAAAACACTGAGTCGAATTGCTTTTGTTCTCAGTTGGAATGGATGATCGATTTAAAAAAAAAAAAAAAAGTTTCCTGAGCCAAGTTCAAGAGTTGTGAAAGATGTGAAATAGTTTATGCTGTGGCCATAGTGCCTCTCCACCCCATCAGCTTCACAGAATTAAACTTCTTGGAAAGCAACAGGATGTTGAGATATAACAAGTATTTGACATAAATCAGCACGATTCTAAGCTTTCCGTCCTGGCATGAATGCTAGGTCATACAGGAAACTGTTTATTTAAATAGTGGTTCCGGATGTGCTGGCTCTCTAGAGGCAGATAATTGAAGGTCTGAAAAGCAATTTGAAGAATTTCAGAGCCTTTTTGAGAAACCAGTGACAAACCCAGACACGTGTTAATCTGTTCACATGGCAATGTCAGGCTTGACTTTTAGGGTATATCTGTACAGCAAATGAAGGTGTGTTTGGCCCCCTCTTCACCTTCATCATTTTCTACCCACCTGAAAGTTGAGGCCCACCCAGATTTCCAGTCCTAGCTATGCCACTGCCCCACAGACATGTCTACATAGCCTGTGGCAGCGAGCCTCTCAGCTCAGGCTGGAAGACTTGATTTGTGGGGCTTGCGCCAGTGCTCTAAAAATAGCTGGCTAGGTGGCATTTTGAAGTTGCATCCCGCCCACTTTACTTCAGAGTCCTGAGCTGCAGCTTGAGTTACAACTCCCTAGTGAGGGCTATGCTGCTATTTTTAGAGCACTAGCACATAGAATCATAGAATACTAGGACTGGAAGGGACCTCGAGAGGTCATCGAGTCCAGTCCCATGCCCCCATGGCAGGACCAAATTCTGTCTAGACCATCCCTGATAGACATTTATCTAACCTACTCTTAAATATCTCCAGAGATGGGGATTCCACAACCTCCCTGGGCAATTTATTCCAGTGCCCAAATTTATTCCAATTTATTGCCACATGCCCAAGTCTGTTGGTCTGCGTTGGGAGTTTCAGTGCCACAGGCTATGTAGACATACCCTTAGAGGTACTGAGCAACTTGACACTTTTCTTATAGACATTGGGATCTAAGGGTGCTCAATATGCATGAAAAACTAATACAAAACCCTTGTGTCAAGGGCTCACAGTTAAAAGAATGAGGTAGCGCTTTTATTGTTAGAAACCCTCACCCAGAAGCAGCTTGTTGAAAAGTGATTTATCATCACTTTCTTTAAAGACACAAGATTCCTTCTCTATGGGCTCTGGTCCCAAGATGCATTCCCCCAAAGGAGAACTGAGCTTTTTATTTATTGGCTGATTTATAAGGCTGTTTGAAAATTCTCTTGAAACTATCCTTTGACAGAAGACTGGAATATTGACAAAATGAGCATTTTCAAGTAAAGTATCTGCTTCCTCTGTAAGCATTTTTACTCAGAAAACCAAAACCTGAAGAAAGGCAGATTTTTAGCTAAAAATTAGTTGAAAACCAATTACTTTTTGCTTTGGGGATTTAGTGAAAAGTCAATACTTTCCATGGAAAAATTTCCCCATTTTCTGACCAGCTCTACCTATTTTACACATCCCTTCAGAAATATCTCAGAGGAGTAGACGTGTTAGTCTGTAACTGGAAAAACTTAAACAACAACGAAGGGTACTGCAGCAGCTTAGGTCTCTAATAGTGCATCTACACTGCACCTTTAGCTCAAAATAAGCTCTGCAATTTGAGATGCAAATTGCATAGCTTATTTCAAGTTAATTTTTAAATACCTTATTTCGTAATTTGGCGCTGTCTACACAGCACCAAATTTCAAAATAAACCACTATTCCAAAATGTCCCTTAATCCTTGTGGAATGAGGTTTATAGGGATGTCGGAACAGTGAGACCATTATATTTTGAAATAATGGGCTTGTTTGAAAGATGTGGAATAACTATTTTGGGATACCAGAAGTATCCAGAAATATCGCCGCAGTGTAGATGTACCCTAAGGTGCTGCAGGACCATTCGTTGCTTTTTAAGTTTCTTTAGAATCTGTATTCCAAACAAGGAAAAGTGTCATATCTGGGATGGAAGTGTAAGAAACCTGGTTAAAAACATTAGCTTAGCTAGACAGTCCATTTTTCTTTCCCCAAACATTTTGCAATTTTCCCTCTTGTAGCATTGCTGGTTTCTTTGCTTTTTACTTAGGCGGTCTCTGAACAGTCCTTTGTCCCGCTTATAATTCAAGGGCAAGATGTGACTACTGGGACAAGACCAATAAATGATTCATCCTGGAAGTGTGGTGTTTGCTCTGTAAAGAGACTATGCAAAAATGGCATCTTGCACAACCGATCAGCTCCTTTTGTGTATTGAGACATAAGCTGATTTTAGTGGCAAAATATAAATCTTGTCTGTTTTATTCCTTTTAGGCCCGCAGAACCTTAATTATTTCATGATGGTGCATGTGATGAAGGGAGCCCAATTTGTTTTTGAGGTGAGCTTGATTTTTCAGGACTAATTCCTAAGGGGAAAAAATATCTTTTTCTATGAAGAAAACATTCTTGCTATGAAAGTCACTGAATGGCAATGAACATGAGGTAGACACCTTGATGCCATTTTTTACAGACTTACAATCTATGTAGGCAGATTTACCAAGAGAGAACATGGCTCATATATTGAGTCCAGAAAGCTCTGAAAGCCTTTGGATTCCAAAAGCATGTTGAGTCAACATATGGCTGAATGGCTCATAAGAACATGAACAAAAAGTACTCCAGTAGGGTACAGTAGCTTGGGATATAAAAATAGGCTTATAATCACTCAGTAATACTCTTTACTTACAATGTTTTTGCATCAGTGAGGGTAGATATGGGCTTTTACCCATGTTTTACAGCTGTGATGACTAAAGCACATTGCAAGTCATTGGCAAAACGGGACTACAACCCAAGTCTCGGAGCAGATCAGTGGCAAGAGGGTCATAAAGAGAGTGAATGTCAGAGCTAGGTCTAGATGTCTTCTGAATCCCCTGTTTCAGGTTTCTTGTAGTGGAACACAGCTGTCCCTATGACTAATAGCTTATAGAAGCAAGGAGTAGAAATATTTTGGGAAGTTATTTGGTTTGACATTGTCAAGGAAACTTGGCATGGCTGTTGTAGAGGCTGAAATGGGCAGTGATGAAAATCTGCTTCTTGAAGAATTTGGAGAAAAAGAAAGCCACTTGAGAGGTGTCCAAAATAAGTCTGTGCTCATTTGGCAACTCTTGGAGCCATAATCTCAGTGTATATATGCTATCTGTTAATTAGAGCTTTAATGATCAGTTCATATTGAGCATGCACTAACTTTCAAAAGTACATTTAAAGCTAAGGCCACAACATCCAGAATGTTTAACATTTAATTTAATGCTAATTAAATACACAGAGCTCTTAACTAACATCCAGTTCAGATGTTTTGGTGGCAATGAAATAAATTGCCTGCTCTAGATCACTCTTGGCCATGCCTTTTTAGACACTTCCATTTTGTAGTCTACTGCGGCCATTAACACACTGATTTTCATACAGGAGATTTTTTTAAGTCTATATACAAATTATATCTTTAGCAAAGTCTTGTAGATGACTATACAGTCATCAGGAGAGACAATGTAGGTGAGTTAATATCTTTTATTGGATCAACTTCTGTTGGTGAAAGAGACAGACTGTTGAGCTCCACAGAGCTCTTTTTCAAGTTATCTTTTTCACCAAAAGAAGTTGGTCCATGAAAAAATATTTCTTACCCCCACCTTGTCTCATATCCTGGCACTAAGAACACTGCAAACATATATAGTTATAGCCACAATGGGAAGACCCAAGGTACAGTTCATTGATTGACTCACACATGCTTCAACTGAACAGCTTCAGAGGCACGAGAAGATTTTACAGAGAGAGAGTTCCACCATAGTGCTCCACAGGGTAGGGTTGAAGAACTCCCTGAACATCTACCTATCAATCATTTTACACCCAGCATGACTCCTGGAATCCTAAAAGATCCAGTACCCTGGCAAAGAGTGGGGATGGAACAAAGCCAGAAATGGCTACAGGCCAGCAGTGGGCAAAAAGAACCCTTCTTTCCTCCCCTGGCCCTTGCAGGTGGGAACCACTCAGTCTGACTCGAGCTCAGTTGTCCATTGGTGGCAGGCACTGGTGGAATAGGCTCAGAGGCTAAGCAGCATCCATGGCTATGGAGGGAAGGAAGACCACAAGAGCTGACGTTCCTCCACTCCCCTACCGCACCACTCAAAGGGAGAGATTGGTGGGGTGCACCATACATATTTCATGACCCAGTTAGCAAGAGAGGGTGTGAAATCTTCATCCCTCAGGTTCCCTTGTGTATTAAGATGCAGATGGTGAGTTGTGTCAGACCAGATGACAGTGGAAAGGGATAATATTGTATAAACAACATCTGCTGTTGGTTGAGTCACAATTTTTTGCTGCAAGTACTACAGAGTCCTACATTTCACAGGATTTCTACTTAACTATAAGCCCTCCTGAGTACCCAGGAGGCTAATGCTTGGTGGAAGTAGGAAATGCACATCCAATTTTTTAACCAAGTCATGTGTAGTTGTCAAGGGTATGTGTGAGCTGGAAGAAAAAATCATATCAACTACCAAGAAATTGATCTAAATACTAAAAAAATGCAACCCAATTAGCTGCATTAGATGAGAGATTCCAGCTCTGGTAACCAGTTCCCAGAGGCTTCATTTGAAAGTCTTAATGCACAGCTTGATAACTCACTGGTTGTGTTCAGGATGGAAAGCAAGTTCAATTAAGGTGCTTGCATTGATATAGAGTGGTAGCACTTGGAGGGCAAAGGGAGACTTGTGAAGTAGTTTTCAGATTGATGCACTGAGGTCTCATCATGCTGCCTACTCTCCCAAATTGCCTTTTGATTTTTTGACTTCAGGAGTCCCACAACGGAAACAGTTTGTGGCACGGGGCATTTTCATGATTTTACAGACTGGTGGATGATGCACACAATCTGATATTTTCTGGGAGCCCATTTAACCTCGGGGAGCCCTGAGGGTTTCCATTGCTCTTGCTGGGTATAACCATCTAAAGCTTCAAGCAGCATTTTGAAAAATGTATTCCTGAGAACAGTAATATTGCAGCATATAAAAAACCGTATCTACCTGGGATACATGACTCAGGACCACAGCCAGGACCCCTCACACCACTAGTTCCTGGGCCTTTGTCACTCCCCACAGCAGGATACGGAATTCAGACTTGCATTGATATATAGGATTGGCTGCTGTGCTTTGTACCAATTGGAGCTCTTTCATGACACGTTCTCAAATGCTTATCATGATGAAATACAAGTCCAGGTCACTCCAGCTTCAGTCATTGTGACCAGGTTTGAAATAGTGGGCTTGTAGATTGAAATAGTGGGCTTGGGGGCTTGTAGACTGTTGTTGCAGAGCAGGTTTTCTCCATACGGAGCAGTTTGGGATTGGTCTCAAAATTTACTAATTTAAGATGTTTTCCTTTTTAATTTCTTCAGAGAATAGATGCACTCCATTTCATTACTAGCATTTATTCCCATTCAGTTTGACCTTGTACATAGCGTATTGCTGCATTTGTTTTAATAATTATCTTTTGGTTCACAGTAGTAAAATTCACACTGTGTACTTTTAATACTGTTTATATGCCATGGGTCAATCACTCTAGTATTTTCAATCCTCTTGATTTTAGGGACACTTTGTGGCTGTAATAGAGCATATCCATAATGAATATTCCTGAAATCTAAGATGATTATCCCAAAGAAAATCCAGCATTCCACATATCTTCCTTTACATTAGCTTGTTTGTGATGATCACTGGTTTTTTAAATGAAATAGGTTACAGAGACTGAACAGTAGAAATTTAGAAGATAAAATTATAGTAATTACATTCCAAAATATTCAATTTATCTCCTTCTTGCCCTTTTGGTGTAGAGGGCAAAATATTTATTCCAACGCCTGCATATAGAATACATATATGTGCTATTGAGGTTTCTAGCCTAAATTTTCTTCATAGTCACCCCCTTTACCACTAAGATAAGAGTTGAAATTTCCCTTGAGGCATAAATCAGTAGACTGCTGTTCTTCTGTAGTCCATGAGGATTAGTTTTATAGATGAACTTGTCTGTATGTAAATTAGTTATTTTAAATACATTTTATCATTTATTTAGAACTATTGTGCAGGGGACATCAGGGCCAAGGATAAGGTGAACTCTCAGTACATTTTAAGCTGTGCTGTCTCCTGAGAACTGAAAAGTTATGTTAATCCTTATTTTAATATATTCCATTCTTAGCACCTTTCCAATTTTATACCATATGGTTATAAATTTCAATTGAGTTGTAGTTCTTTCATTATTCATTTAATATTTGTGTCAATTATGTGAGCTAGTCATTTAAAATGAAATGTTCTTAAAGCTAAAGTATATATGTGGGGGTGGGAAAAGGGAGAAGGTTAGTAGTAAGCTAATGCATCCATCTGACAGAAGAGTGCTTTCAGTCCAATGCTACAAAGTTACTTGGGGTAAATCCTAGCCTCATTAAAATCAACAATAGGTTAGGATTTCACCCTTAGGGTGTGTCTACACTACAGGGTTTTTTCGAAGAAAAAAAAAAAAAAGTGGCCTTTTTTTAAAAAAAAGTTCCCCTGCGTCTAGACTGCTGCTGCTGTGTTCTTTCGAAAGTAAATAGAAAGAATGCGGCAGTTTTTTCAACCACGGAAAACCTCATTTTACAAGGAAGAATGCCTTTTTTTGAAAGTGCTCTTTCGAAAAAAGGCACTATGTAATGCAAACTGTGCCTTTTTGAAAGACAGCATCCAGACTGCCTGGGTGCTCTCCTTCGAAAAAAACGGCTTGCTTTTTCGAAAGTACTGATTGTAGTCTAGATGCTCTTTTTCAAAAGAGGCTTTTTCCAAAATATCTTTTGAAAAAGCCTCTTTCGTATCCTTAGTGTTCAGGGAAGCATGAAGTGTTAGTCATATGATTAACTTTATGCATTTCAGTGATTTAATCAAAATAAAATGAACATAATATGAATAAGCCTTTGTGGGACATACCTATATAGTAGTTTGGATAGTGGTTGTGGTTCAGCTAAAGGCATTGGAGACTGCAGAAGACATATATGCATAGTCACAGTTGGTCTGGCTCTTAAAAAAACGCACAGAAAACCCCAATCCGCAGTGAAAGGAACATATTCAGTCAGTTTTAAGATTAAGTTCCCAATAGTGGAAATTGGAGCACAAGGAGGAGAGGCTGAGGGATTTGGACTTATTCCGAAATAACATAAAGCCTAATGACTGGAAGGTAGCCAACGTGACACCAATATTTAAAAAGGGCTCTAGAGGCGATCCGGGCAATTACAGACCGGTAAGTCTAACTTCAGTACCGGGCAAATTAGTCGAAACAATAGTAAAGAATAAAATTGTGAAGCATGTAGAAGAACATAATTTGTTGGACAAAAGTCAACATGGGTTCTGTAAAGGGAAATCCTGTCTTACTAATCTTACTAATCTATTAGAGTTCTTTGAAGGGGTTAACAAACATGCGGACAAGGGGGATCCAGTAGATATAGTATACTTAGATTTCCAGAAAGCCTTTGACAAGGCTCTTGTGTAAATTACATGGCCATGGGATAAGAGGGAAGGTCCTTTCTTGGATTGAGAACTGGTTAAAAGACAGGAAACAAAGGGTAGGAATAAATGGTAAATTTTCAGAATGGAGAGGGTAACTAGTGGTGTCCCCCAAGGGTCAGTCCTAGGACCAATCCTGTTCAACTTATTCATAAATGATCTGGAGAAAGGGGTAAGCAGTGAGGTAGTAAAGTTTGCGGATGATACCAAACTGTTTAGGATAGTCAAGACAGAAGCAGACCTAAGGGACTCCAAGAAGATCTCACCAAACTGAGTGATTGGGCAACAAAATGGCAAATGAAATTTAATGTGGATAAGTGTAAAGTAATGCACATCGGGAAAAATAACCCCAACTATACGTACAGTATGATGGGCGCTAATTTAGCTACGACAAATCAGGAAAGAGATCTTGGAGTTATGGACAGTTCTCTGAAAACTTCCACACAGTGTGCAGCGGTGGTCAAAAAGGCAAATAGGATGCTAGGTATTATTAAGAAAGGGATAGAAAATAAGACCCAGAATATCTTACTGCCCCTGTATAAAACTATGGTACGCCCACATCTTGAATACTGTGTACAGATGTGGTCTCCTCACCTCAAAAAGATATTTTGGCCTTGGAAAGGGTTCAGAAAAGGGCAACTAAAATGATTAGGGGTTTGGAACGGGTCCCATATGAGGAGAGGTTAAAGCGACTGGGACTTTTCAGTTTAGAAAAGAGGAGACTGAGGGGATATGATAGAGGTGTATAAAATCATGAGTGGTGTGGAGAGGGCCGATAAAGAAAAGTTATTTATTAGTTCCCTAAATAGAAGAACTAGAGGACACCAAATGAAATTAATGGGTAGCAGGTTTAAAACTAATAAAAGAAAGTTCTTCTTCACACAGCGTGTAGTCAGCATGTGGAACTCCTTGCCAGAGGAGGCTGTGAAGGCTAGAACTATAACAGAGTTTAAAGAGAAGTTAGATAAAGTCATGGAGGTTGGGTCCATGGAGTGCTATTAGCCAGGGGGTAGGAACGGTGTCCCTGGCCTCTGTTTGTGGAAGGCTGGAGATGGATGGCAGGAGACAAATCGCTTGATCATTGTCTTCAGTCCACCCCCTCTGGGGCACCTGGTGCTGGCCACTGTCGGCAGACAGGATACTGGGCTAGATGGACCTTTGGTCTCACCCGGTACGGCCGTTCTTATGTTCTTATGTTCTTATGTAACATAGTCTGCGTCTACAGAGCAAGCAGAGCGAGCAATTATTTTGACATAATGTTGAAATGATGTTGAGCTGGAGGACTTCTTACTCCGACTCCTGCAACCCTCATTTTACGAGGAGTAAGGGAAGTTGGAGGAAGAGTGCCCTAACTCGGACATCCTGCTGTGTAGACAGCACCAAAAACTCAAGTTGCGTAGTTTATTTTGGCTTTAGCCCTGCTATGTAGACGTGCCTTTAATCTACAGAAAAGAAAAGTGAAGGGGGATTTGATAGCAGCCTTTAATTACCTGAAGGGGTGTTCCAAAGAGGATGGAGAGAGGCTGTTTTCAGTGGAGACAGATGACAGAAGCAATGGTCTCAAGTTACAGAGGGGGAAGTCTAATTTGGATATTAGGAAAAACTATTTTACTAGGAGGGAGGTGAAGCACTGGAATGAGTTACCTAGGGAGGTGGTGGAATCTCTATCCCTAGAGGTTTTTAAGTCCCAGCTTGAAAAAGCCCTGGCTGGGATGATTTAATTGTGGTTGGTCCTGCTTTGGGCAAGAGGTTGAACTCCATGACCTCCTGAGATCCCTTCCAACGCTATGATTCTTTGTTTTTATTGAGAGTCTGAAGACATTTCAGGAATGGGAAAAATCTGTGAAGTCTCTTGAGATTAGCTGTGTTTTATATGACTATCACAGCTGAACAAACTAGCAATGTAATTCAGATCTTTCTTAAATTTTTGGGATGAAAGCTACTGAAAGGGAATAGGGGAGATAATATCCATTAGGAAAAAGTATGGCCTTTTTCCTCTTGTGTCTCTTTCTTAGATGAAAATGGAAGATCTGACATAGTTAAGAGTTAGAATTAATCACTTTATTTTTTAAATAACTTTGTAATTACTATTTCGGATACATTTCCAGATACCACAGAAAAGTTTTCATATGGATTCCCATCTTTGGTATATATTCTGTCTCTCTTGTTTGTGTTAAGCCTACTCTTGCAATTTTTGAAGTGCAACTACTATAGCATGCCCTTTTCTTCCATGAACCTGGGGCATTCACTAAAGAGACATGCTTGTTCATAATGACTTGCCTTAGTTCAGTCTGAGAGTTTTCACCTTTCTTCACTCTGACCATCAGTTGTTTCACAAAAGTTCTGTGTCTTGGCTGAACCATGTTTTATAGCCAAGACAACAATGCCACTATAAACCAACTACTATAAAGAACTTGTGACTACAGAAGGGTGAAATTGTTCATCCAAAATGATTTCTTTGTTAAAAAAACAAATATGCTAATTCAGGTCAACAGAAACATATTTTGAATTCCTGCCAAATTTGCTGAATTGTTTCAGTTTTGGGGGGGGAAACCTTTTAAAAATCTGAAAAATCTAAACATTTAATTTTGAAATTTTCTAAAAAAAATTTCAGTTTTTCAATTTGAAACTTCAGGTTTCAAAATATACTTCAATTTGATTTTAAAGTAAATTAGAAATTTTTGGAAGTTCAGAAATGAAAAGAATGTTCCATTTTGAGTTTGTTTTAAATATTTTATTTGACCTAAAACATGTATGTATCTATTTTTTTCTAATTTGTTTGCTAATATTTAAAAATGGATAGGTTAAACTAAAATAAATATATTTCGTATGTCAGTATACAAAAAGATTATTTCTCCTGTGACTGAAGAGCATTCTCTTAAGGTGTCTTGTGCCATTCCAGCTTGAATGAAATACCCAGAATGGGCTCAAACACTGATTCCACATACAGCAATATGATGTGCTGTCTTCCGTGTCAGCATGAATTCCCTCAATTAATTTTTGCTTTCTTGTAGGGTTACTGTCTCCATCAGCCACATACATTTTTAATGAAGCTTTGTACCTTTTCCTCACTGTGGCTGGAATTCTCCCTTTCTCATCTAAGAACATTTTATTGTGATTGTTTAATCTTCTAATGGTACAAAGCTCAGCCTCTGTGAAGACATAAAGACTGCAGAGTAGGGATGGCTGAATCTTCTCTCTGAATTTTCGTTTCTTATCACCATGTACTTTCCTCATCAAAAACCAACAAACAGCAAAACAAAAACAACACCCTGAAAAGGAATAATTTGTGAAGCACAGAACCTTATTTAGCCCGCAGGGTTATTTAAGGAAGAAAACAATATATTTCTTACCCAGAGCCTGATCTTGCATTGATGTCTCCAAAGCATTTACTCTAGCCTGTGTCAATCCAAGGGAAACAGAAGCTTGAGCCTACAATCAGCTGAGAGTACACAAGACATTGCACATTCGTATGCTGTAGGACAGCTATAAAATACAGGACATACAGAATTCTGAAGCTGCCTTGGGAAAAATAGTAACCAATTCTTACTGAAGAATGACATATGCACATATATATTCCTTCATAAATTTTACATGGCCATTTGAACAAAAAGAACTAGCATCTTCACTAAATAAAATAGCAAATTCTTGGATTCCCAGGTAATTGCCATTATTCCATTTGATTTGGACTTCCATGTAATTTTAACCACCAATTCTTGGAAGGGCATGTTCTCTTTCAACAAAATATTAGAGTCATGCAAGGTATAGCATGTTCCCTATTCCTGTTGAAATCAGTGGGCAGAAAGGCCGTTTATCATATTTTGAGCTTATTTCAGAAATTAGGAGAGGAACCTAGAATCTAATTCATTGGGAAATACGTCCTGTGTGTTGCTAGGGACAGCACTAGTGGATTGAACAAAGGGATCCACTTTAATTGGTAACTGCATTTCCCCGGTACAACTAATAAAGGGTCATAGCAAATGTCTCGAGATTGAAACTGCTTGATCATAAAACTGACAATACCAGGTTAAAGGAAACAGTCTTTTTTTTTAACATGCTAGAATGTGCAAAATGATTTTCACAGCCTTTCAAATCATGTGTACACTGTTCTTTAAATGAGAATGTTTTCTTCATTTGCTTTACACCTCACAAACTTGCTAGAATTAAATGGATCCTACTAGCACCATTAGCAGTTTTATCTAAACTATGTCAGGAAGTAATGATTGGTTTTGAGGACACTAAATGGATTTTAGTGATAGCCGGAGTGCTTTTTTGGAGAGATAAAAGGACCAATGTATTAAATTAGGATAGTGCAGAAAAGCCAGTGATGATAAAATATTATAATACATATAGATCGTTCCTATAATTGATATTCTGGTCCTATTGATGTCAGTGGGAATTTTGCTGTTGACTTTAGTGGGGCCAAGTATATGCCACAAATCTTTAGATGCTTGAATAACTTAAATTGTTACATGGGTCTGTGCTTGCCCTAAGAGCCCAATTTTGAGTTTTACCCTCAAGCATCTCTTTGTCAGATAGATATTGAAAACATTTTTCCTGCCTTCAGAGGAAGAAAGGAAAGCCACTATCTGATTTTGAGGAAGGCACTCACTTTGAAGAAGCTATAGCCAATCAAACTAATGCTTTTTGGCAGTTTTGAGGACCATGTCTGTGCACAAATTCATTGCTTTTTTTAAAATGCATGATTCTACTCTGAAAAATAACTATGAAAAATGTCTTCCTACTCAACCCATCTACTTCCTGTGCAGATTCAGAATTTTATTTGCTGCCCTACATGACAAAAGTAATACTTTGTTTTTTCTCCTCTCAGTCACTCCATGGGGATTCCCGTACCATTGCATGCACACAAACTTTATGTCCACTGCAGATTTCTTTGCTTCCCTGCAGAAAAATTAGTTTCTGATGGGGAAAGCAAAGGGAAGCCATGAGAGTAGTTACTCACCCCTTTTTAGCAGCAGGGACGTGTCATTTCAGGTACCCAAAGCAGCTGGTGGACAGATAAATTTCCACCATGGTGGGGGAAGGCCTGGGGACATCCTGTCCTACCTGTGCTGGGCTCCTCTGCTAGATCCAGATGAGTTGCCGTTGGGGAGAGGATGGGACTTCCTCTCTGAGGAGTGGCTGGGGTCAGAGCAGAACCATTCCAGAAACCTCCCCTAGTGCTTCTTGCCCCCATTGGTCCTCAGATGTGGGGGGAGAGGATCACAGCCCATCTGCCCCACCCTGCCCTCCCTACGTACTGAAATCCCCATTCCAATGAACCCCATCCCACACCTGGACCACAATGGGGCCCCTGTACCCAGACCCTCACCCCCACCTCACCAATTCCCACTTCCTTAGTACCAGGACTCCTCCCGCTCCGAGTTCCATCACCGCACACCCAGACAGCATCTGCTGAGCCCCAACCACCTTCACCTCAACACCCCTTCAGAGCCCCATTGCTCCTGCACCTGGAAACCTCCTACAAGCCTCTGGATGTGAAGGTGATCTAGATGAACACACTGTCTGCACCAAGATTACCCCACATTTCTCATCCCACACCTAGATCTGCCCCAGACTAAGCCTCTCCCCTCTTGGATCCTGCTGGGCTGAACCTGCCCGCCCACATTTAGTGTGACTAGTGTGGAGGGACAGGGTTCCAGGGTGGTTTTGTGACCAGCCTGGCCCATGCACTGTGCCAAAGGTCAGGTGCAGCCTTACCACGTTCATGTCCTGGGGAAGGGCTGCAAGGTCATCTCTAGCCTCCATGCAACTAGTGGCCTCTGCCAACCCTTGCCATTCTGAAGCCTCATCATTTTACTGTCAAGTTAAATTTTCAGAATTTTAAAATATTGTGCAGATTTTTTTCCCACAGAATTCCCTCGAGTGCTCTTAGCTCAGCAGGGCCAATGAATCTTGAGAGATCGAACTGGATTTTATCCCTTCTAGCCCTTCTATCAATAGAATTATTACTTTTAATTGTTAAAATGCCAAGTCAGTCAGCAACATCAAGGGAATGGCTTCCACCTATCACTGAAAGCAGCACCCGAACACAATGGAATTGTCTTCAAAATACATCTTCAGTAAAATTCAGGCAATAGGCATGTTTCACAGGAGAAGCCAATGGGGAGGTTGCACACGTGCCGTTGGAGAGAGAATGTGGTTTGCAGATTTTTATGACTAATGACAAAGTCTGTGAAGGAAAGAATACAGCCTGCCTTTCAAATCCCAGGTAGAGTTGGCATGACTGATAGGTAGCATAAAAATGAGTGGGGTAAGGGGTGGAGGTTGTAAATTGAATTCATTTATGCTGTAATCATTGACTCACAATGCAAATGGAAACAGGGATATCATATTTATAGTCACCTTTTGGAACAGAAGTGCATTTAAAGCTGATTTAATCACATGACCTTCCAAAATGAACTGACATCAAAGACTGATTGCTGACTATTTCTGGATCTTAGAGTCTCCATGCAAATGATAAATGGACTATTTTACAGGATACCCATTTTGGTACACCCCACCTTTCTTCTGTAGCATCTTTCATACACTTTTGCTATTATTATTTAACTCTACCCATATTCAATCCTGTAAAGGTTTACAGAAAATAGGATTGTATATAACAGGGGTGGTCAATAATTTTAGAAGGGGGACCATTTAACAAATTTTTGAAGTGGCCCCAGGCCACCCCAGAAGGGGCAGGGCCTCAGGAAGAAGGGGCGGGGCCAAGTCACTTCCGTGCTCCCCTGCCAACAGACCCTGATTGACCTGGGAGTCAGGGAACATGTGAAGTCTTTGCCCCCATCTCTCCCCAGCTCATGGCTCTCCAATGGTATTCAGCTGGTATGTTGTATCTGGAAGGTTCATGAGACCTTGACACTGTGATTCTTTATGCACCTAGATGGAATACTCAGGTGAACACTGTGGCCAAGATTTTCAAAAGTGATTTCTGCCCCAGTGTTTGGGTGCTCAGCTTCAGATATTTCATAAAGTCTGTATTTCCACTGATGGCTTTGTTTGAAATCTGGACTCCTTCAATAGGTCTCAGACTGGGTCCTCGGTAATTTAAACATCTGAAATCACTAATCACTTCTGAAAATCTTAGTCCTTTTGTGGAGTGTCCTGTGCTTTCAGGTACCTCTATTCCCTTTTTTTGTCTCTCAGAGGACACCCCTTCAGCTGATAGACCTCCTGCTTTTAGCTATCTTGGGGCAGAACTCCACAATTCCTCCTCCTTGACCAGGCTCTTGGATTCTGTCCCCACGTATCAAGCCACTGAATTCTCACATCTGCAGTTCAGTCCTTTTTTGATCTGTGACCAGAGGTGCATCTAGTGACCAAACTACCTTCATAAACCAAAGTATTGTTTATTTTGCAGTAGGAGCACAACTTTTAGCAAAACCACATTTTAAAACCACAAGCAGTCTATATGTATGTCTTTATTACCTAAAGATTTACCATCCATGAAGTTGATCTAGGCAGGTGTGGTATAGCACTCATCTCCCACTACCCTTGGAAGAGTTAATAGAAGCAGGAGAGGCCAGTTAGCTAAAAGCTGCATCTAAAGGGGAGTTAGGAGGCAATGGGGATGAAGCTCGCGCTTCAATGAAGTCAGGAAGCTGGCAAGGTAGCAGTGAGGAAATCTACTGTCACGTTCTCTGGTACATGTGGAGAAAGAAGGAGCTTGTAATAGGAATGAAGAAAGTAATCTAGGAAAGGTGCAGTGAGGCCTGAGGAAACAGACTGGCCTGCTGGTGTGAGATTCTCCTCAATTGGAACCTGGTGTCAAGAGTAGGCCAAGCTTAACTGACAAGTAACTACAGGAGCAGTATGGTCAGTGCACTGGCTATGGAGCCTGACTGAGACTGTGTGGAGAGAGACTCAAGTGAAACTCTGGAAGGGAGGATGATTGTGAGTTGACGGAGGACTAAGCCATAAAGGAGAGGTGCTGCAGCTTCCCTCCAGTGAGACAGGCAACAGGCTGAGCAGACAGGGGAGTGACAGTGGCAAGCTAATTCCCTAGCTGTGCCACAGGGAGCTGCCACCAAATGGTGAATTGCGTGATCCCAGTATAGCGGGCTGTAGTGGTCAATTGCAGAAGAACTTTGTACGTGCTAGTTTAGGGGTGGTGAGGCCTGCATTCTTTCCCCCCCTTTTCCCTATATCTGATGAGCCAGAAGCAAGTCTTTGGGAACATATGCCATTGTAGCAAGAACGAATTGTAGATAAGGGCAAGAACGCATAAACAATCTTGTTTACCCTAACGTACTGATCACATAAACAGGGCCAAAGAACAAGTAGATCCAGATCAGAACCAGATTGATAACTAACAGCTAAGCCCCTACATCAGCATGTAATGAGTAAACCCTGGAAATTTCCAAACTGCAAAACAAGGCAGGGAAAACTGTATTTAAGGCTGCCTCAGAGCCTAGTAAATCGGACTTCACCGATGGGCTTTGGGTACTGGCACCTCGGAAGCTGAGACAACCTCCCACTTCATCCGCAGCCTACCCGGGGTCCCAGGCTTGCAGGAAGGGACGTAAGATATGCCGCTTCTTTGTTATGTTGTTCTTCCATTTATGGGGCACAGCTGTTAGCTGTCAGGAAATAAACTACTTGGCTGTGTCTACATTGGCACCCTTTTTCGGAAAAGGGATGCTAATGAGACACAGTGCAATTGCAAATCCGCGGGGATTTAAATATCCCCCGCGGTATTTGCATTTACATGGCTGCTGCTTTTTTCCGGCTCGGGGCTTTGCCGGAAAAAAGCGCTAGTCTAGACGGGGATCTTGCGGAAAATAAACCCTTTTCCGCAAGATCTCTTATTCCTACTTGAAAGTATTTGCATTTACATGGCTGCCGCTTTTTTCCGGCTCGGGGCTTTGCCGGGAAAAAGCGCCAGTCTAGACGGGGATCTTGCGGAAAATAAACCCTTTTCCGCAAGATCTCTTATTCCTACTTGCAAGTAGGAATAAGAGATCTTCGGAAAAGGGTTTATTTTCCGCAAGATCCCGTCTAGACTGGCGCTTTCGGCAAAGCCCCGAGCCGGAAAAAGCGGCAGTAATGCAGCAAATACCTGGGGATATTTAAATCCCGCGGATTTGCAATTGCGCTGTGTCTCATTAGCATCCCTTTTCCGAAAAAGGGTGCCAATGTAGACACAGCCCTTGTGTTTGACAAATACCTGTGTGGCGTATTTTGTACTTTGAGAGCCCTGTGTCGGACCTTAGACTTACTCTGGCCGGCTACACGGGCCTAACTTGTTCAGACACCCTCAGCAAGTGCTTGTGCCTGTCTAGTTCCTCTGAACAGCAACCCTTCCTCTCCTTCCCAGGGAGTATTCTTTTCTTAAACCTGCCCAGGCTGTTTTGATTCCTTGTGTTCCTGGGCCTTTTCCTGTCTTGGCACGGTCTTCTTAACAACCTGTAAGAGTTTACCAAGGGAAAGCATATCTTGAGCAATATTTTTCTCTCCCTGCTCACCTCCCCCCATATATCCCCATTAAACCATCAGGCTGTGTCTACATTGGCACCCTTTTTCGGAAAAGGGATGCTAATGAGACCAGTCGCAATTGCAAATCCGCGGGGGATTTAAATATGGCATAAGAGATCTTGAGGCATAAGTAGGCATAAGAGATCTTGCGGAAAAGGGTTTATTTTCCGCAAGATCCCCGTCTAGACTGGCGCTTTTTGCCGGCAAAGCCCCGAGCCGGAAAAAAGCGGCAGCCATGTAAATGCAAATACCGCGGGGGATATTTAAATCCCCCGCGGATTTGCAATTGTGACTGGTCTCATTAGCATCCCTTTTTCGAAAAAGGGTGCCAATGTAGACACAGCCTCATAGTATATACATACAGCAACATCTCAGCAACTAGGTCAAAATATAGTATTCATGAATTACTAGGGGACTGCCTGCTACTCGCTATGCTTGCCAACCCTCTCCTCCCCCCTACACACACACACACCGGTGGCCTGAGAGAATGATGATGTCATTCTGTTGCCCAGCAGGAAAAACTTTTTTACATATATAAAAAGATTTTAGAGCTCCAAATACATCATAACTTCTGGGTTGTGTCTTCTAGTTAGTCACCTACCATTTTCTCTATGCTTTAGCCCATCTCTACTCTCAGTTTTATGAAGAAAGGATAAGCTGTTTATCTGCCATTGTTAGAAAACCTCTGACATCCTACTTTGCCAGATACTAAAACCTAAGGATTCCATGGCTTTCTAACAGGATTATAATGATATAATCCTGCACTAATAGAGATTTATTTATTTTGCTAGGTAAATAGTTGCTAAATTCTCTTTAAAACTAGCAAGAAGAGCAGCTCTGATGTCTGCTTCCTTGTTTTCTCTCACCCAGGTCCTCGAGCCTTGTCCACGATGATGACAATTTCTGTGTTAATTTAATTTCTATGTTAATTTCCCCAGTGATTCCACTGTGTCTCATTTCCTCTCACTGACCCATTAATCTTCTACTCCAGATTCATTCCCTCTTTAGTCATTCTCTGGACTTGAATTTTAGCAGAAGTGTTCAAATATGAGAAAAAAACGTTCAAATAAATTATCAGACTAAACCCAGTAAAATTTAATCAAATAATTAGTTTGATAAATAACATTTGGACAGACCTAATATTTACCAAGGGCTGTTCTTTTTGACCTGTGTTTTATGGAGTTCCCTTTCTCTAAGGCCTCGTCTACACGACAGCAGGAAGTCAAATTAAAATATGGAACTTCAACCAGAGGCGTAGCGAAGGGAGGCCGAAGGGGGGCAGTTGCCCCTGGGCGCCATGCTAGGGGGGTGCCGGGATCAGGTGGGACCGGAGCGCATGCTGCTCTGGCCCACGTGACGCTTTGAGCAGAGACCCGGGACTCGGAGCTGGCTACGTGCTGCCTCCCTCTACACATTGTGAGCAGAGGCAGCCAAGCTGGGTGGGAGGAGCAGCAGTGACTTTAAAGATAAGATTTCCTATCCTTACCCTGTCCTGTTCCTCTGGTGCCTGGCTCTGGGGGAGGAGGGGGCGGGAGCATTCCCGGTGTTGCCTGGGTCTGGGGAGGGGTGAGTGCATTGGGATGGGGGCACTGGGGGGAGGGGAGGCTGGCTCTGGGGCAGGGGTGAGGTGAATGAAGTGGGATGGGGGGCACTAAGGGGGCCTGGCTCTGGGGCAGGGGTGGTTGTGTTGTACATAAAATACTGCATGGGATCTTTTCAGGGGGAAAAGGCAAACTGCCACATTTATTGGTAATACACACATATAGAAGTCAACACTTATCATATGCAAATACAGCACACACGCGCACACACACACCATGTCTTGTTTTTACCAATAGTTGTTCCACCTAACTGCACTGGCCAGGTGAGTTAGGTGGGGGAGGTTTGGAGCCTGATCAATGTTCCCATGTTGACTGCAAGATGCCGTAGATGTTTAGTGTCTTTCCTCTCATGCAGAGAGCCATCATATGCATATGCAGTTATTCGTCTATGGCATCTTCTTCTGGGTCTTGTCTTAATGCTGCCCCATTCACCTTCAAAGAGGGAGCTTCCAAAAGCAGGTGCTTGCTGCTTAATCCCAAGGCATCCATAGGTCCAGTCTTCTTTCAATGAGCCCTCTTTACAGGTCCCATTGTTCTTGAATCTGGCTTCCATCTTTCTCCAACCATTGCAAGTGTCCAGAGGTGCTTGTCTTTCATGCCTTATCCATTCACACCTCATTCACTCAACAGGACAATCAATTTAGCAAAAGGCAGTACAAAGTCTACAAGGGTATGTCTACACTACAAAGTTAATTCAAACTAACAGCCGTTAGTTCGAATTAACTTTAATAGGGGCTACACATACAAACCGCTAGTTTGAATTTAAATCGAACTAGCGGAGCGCTTAATTCGAACTAGGTAAACCTCATTCTACGAGGACTAACGCCTAGTTCGAATTAAGTAGTTCAAATTAAGGGCTGTGTAGCCACTTAATTCGAACTAGCTGGAGGCTAGCCCTTCCCAGGTTCCCCCTGGTGGCCACTCTGGGCCAAACCAGGAAAACTCCTCTCCTCTCCCCCAGCCCCGGGGTCCTTAAAGGGATAGACTCTGGCCAGACGGCACTTGCCAGAGACAGCCCTGCCAGCAGTCTCTGCCCCTGACCCAGTGGCCCCACGATGAGCCAGGGAGCCAGTGACAGCCAGCCGTCCCCCGCCCAGTGCCCCAGCACCCAGGGGCCAGCCAGGGGCCGTAGACGGTGCGTGCCCTCCTGGACTAGTGCAGAGGTCATGGACTCATTGAGGCTTGGGGCAGGCCTCAACCTCCATGATCTCCACACTAGGTGGAGGAACGCGGCCGTCTATGGCCGCATAGTGGCCGCCATGGCCCGAAAGGGACACAGGCGCACCCAAGAGCAGGTGCGCCTGAAAGTGAAACAGCTGCGGCAGGCGTATGCCAGGGCCACCAGGGGCAGCGCTGCAGCAGGGGCTGCCACCTGCCCCTACTTCCCCACCCTCGACCGACTCTTGGGGGCCGGGCGGTCCGCGCCAGCCTGGGAGGCAGCGAGCCGGGACCGGAGGGCCCTGACCTGGGTGCACTGGAGGGGCCACCGCAAGCAGTTCCAGCACCAGAGTCGGCAGGGTCGTCCAGGGAGGCCATACCGGGTAAGAGCCAGCACTGTCCCTTGCCCGGGGGGGAGGCAGGGAAGGAGACCAGGGACCGCGCACGCGTGGGACATGCCTCCCACAGATCATGCAGCCACCTGTGCACGTGCGAGCACGTGCCATGCCACCCTTGGGCAGGTGGCTCCAGCTGCGTGACACCCAGGGGCCATGGCGCAATAGGCACATGCGTGTGTGAAGAGACCTGACATGCTCCCCGACCCCGGGGCGGGACCCAGCAGGATGCTCTCCCTTCACGTGCCCCCTCTACACAGAGGCAGGGGACATCTCCCCCCCCCCCGCCCCGGCCACACTATACACAGCACAGGGACATGGGTGAGGTCTTGGGGCAGCTCCCAGTCCCGGGGAGAGCCAGACATCCTGACCATGGCCTCTGTACAAGCACAATGGCTCTGATGGGACAGGGCACGGTCGCCCTCAGGTCGCGGGGGTGTGTGTGTGTGCTGGGCATCATCCACTGTGTCCCCAGGGGAGAAATGACCACTTCTCTTCTTTCTCTACAGCTGCACCAGCTGCTCGTGCAGGGCGCACCACCCCACCTGGGACATGCTCCCGCACCCGCGGCCTGCTCTGGACCACCTCCACGGAGCAGGAGTACTGGGACCAGCACCTGGGGTCCCTGCAAGCCCTGAACCGCACCGTGGAGGCCTGGATGCAGGCAGACCTGCAGCTCCGCCGGGAGCAGCTGGCTGAGGACCAAGCCAGAAACGCAAACCTGCAGGCCCTGCTGCAGAGCATGATGCCCTGTGCCGGTCCTGCGCCTGCTGCCCCCCCAACAACTGTCCCTCCTCCCACTCCTGCCCCCCCACCTCTTCCTCTGCAACCTCCACACCCTCCTCCTCAATGTCCACACCCCCCACCTCAACCTCCGCACCTTCCACCCCATCCCCGGAGATGCCGAGGCCCCTCCTCGCCGTGCTGGGAGGCGGTTGGCCGGCGAGACCCCCACCCCTGATCCCTGAGTTTCCCCTCCCCATCCTTCTCCTTGCTTCCCCCTTCCAGCTCCCTCCTCCCAGTTTTCCCCCTCCCCTCTCCCACCCTCTCTCCTGCCCTCTCCCGCCTCCTTTCCCCAGTCTCCCCAGAGGTTCATCCCCCTCCCCAGTTGTGTTGAATAAGGAGAGTTGTTATTTTTGAAAATACGTGTCTTTTATTTGACATCAGGAAGGGGGGGGGCTAGGGAAGTGGAAGGAGGAGAGGGAGGAATGGGGCACAAGCCCCCGGTGGGGCAGACTGGGGAGACTGTTAGCGCTCCTCAGGGTGGAAGCTCTCCTGCAGGGCCCCCTGGATCCTGACAGCCCCTCGATGGTCCTCCCGGATGGCAGCCTGCAGAGAGTGCAGCCAGGCTGCCGGCAACGTGTCTACGAGACGCAGCAGAGTCCCCGAGGGCAGGTCTGGTTCCATGTTGCAGGGTGCCATGGTGCCCTGAGTGAGGGCAAGCAGAGCACTCCGAGACACAAATGCTTTGCTGTCCCTCAGCGAGGTAGACCAGCAAGCAGAGAAACCTGAGAACTGTCTGTCCGAGATGGGGGGGTCGGGTCCCTTTAAGCACAGACCTCGGCTAGCCTGAGGCAGCAGCTCCACACTCTAAGTCCTAACCTGATGCCCTGCCGGCACTGGTTCCGGCCAGCCTTACCTTCGGTTCAGGGTCCACTCAATGTGGACATGCTATTTCGAATTAGCAAAACGCTAATTCGAATTAGTTTTTAGGTCTAGATGCACTAATTCGAATTAGCTTAGTTCGAATTAACTAATTCGAATTAAGTTAGTTCGAATTAGTGCTGTAGTGTCGACGTATTCCAAGATACAAGGTTTCTGTGTAAAAAGGCTTAATACAAAGTTTCTATGTTCTATAAAAGTATACAAAGTTTCTATAAAAGGACTTAATGCAACAAACTAAAGACTTATTACAATGCTAAAAGGACTTGATACAAAGTGAAAATAAAATAATTTCAATAAGAAAATGATTAATTCAGAGATTAATGAGATTTACCTACAGTTGCATTGGTATGGAGGGGGCTGGGGTGCCTGCTCTGGGGAAGGGGTGGTTGCATTAGAATGGGGGGGGTTCCTGGCTCTGGGGCAGGGGTGAGTGCATTGGGATTGGGGGCACTGGGGGACCTGGCTGAAGGAGAGGGGTGAGTGCATTGGGGTTACTTATAATTTAAAAAAAAAAAAAAAGATACTTTATAACAAAAGGAAAAACTTAAAAAACAATAGTCTGGTAGCACTTTAAAGACTAACAAACATGTAGATCAGGCATGTCAAACTTGAAACCCACTGAGGCCCACAAATGAAAACTGATAGCTTTCAGGGACACCAAAGAAAATGTACTTCTATTGGAAAGTCGTAATTATTTATTATTATAGATTATGTTTTAGGTATATCTTATAATTTTTCAGGTCTTGTTTTAATATAATACAATAATTTAATGTGTAAAATTGTTATTTGCTCATATAAAATAATTTTTAATTTAAATATAAATGTAAGGTACTTTTCATTTTTTATATGATACATAACTTGTTTTGTTGAAATAAAAACAAATATAGACCATGGTCAATCAAATAGAACACGCTTCTGTGAAAATTTCAGATACTTTGTAACTTTGAGATTTTGCATAAACATATAATTATTAATGCAATTGCAAAAAAATTGACATATTTATTGATATAAAATTAATATACATTTTGTGATTTTATTTGGGAATAAATTAATAAATAAATACATAACAAAACATTAACAATGAAACTTCGTGAAATGTAGATACTTTGTAAGTTTGAGATTTTGCATAAACATATAATTATTCATGCAATTGCAAAAAACATTGGCGTATTATTATTGATATAAAATTCATATACATTTGTGATTTTATTTGGAATAAATAAATAAAAACAAAACATTAACAAAATATCCTCCTTCTCTCCCCCAGAGCCAGGCATGCCCATTCTAACATCCCTCTTCGCTCCCCCAGAAATCCCCCCCCCTCCCGCTAACTTATTGCTTCAAGTGCTTTCAAGAAAGTGAGGGCAATTCTTGTGTTGTGTGTTACTTTATTTAAAAAGTATTTCTGAGTGTTATTTTAACAGGTAAATTCATCTCTTACATTCATAATTAAGATGTAGTTTATTGCTATGCGATAGCATGAAAAACAACTAGGTTAACTAGTAAGTAACTTCGGCAGTTAGGAAGCATTACAGATTACTTAAAATAAATTTGATATGCTCAATCTTTTTTACCTTTTATTCATTAAAGCAATGAGTTTGCTATAACAGTGGTTATAAATACTTGATTGAAATATAGTGATGAAATTCATATTTAGGTTGTATAATATTTATTTCTCTTGTGTTTTATAAAACTTACATATATTAAGAATTTGGTATTTTTTATGTAAAAGACGTTAACCTAATGAGAACAGGATATGAACAAATTAAAGAGAAAAAATTATTTAACAGAATGTAAACCCCCAAAACTTTATTATTTATATTTGTCTATAGTTAATAAAATAAGTAATTCATTAAACAATAAATATCCTAAGAGGTGGATTATTTACAGTGGTGTAGTGAGGAGCATGGGGGGGGGGCGGAGGTTGCCTACAGGTGCCATGCTAGTGGGGTGCTAATTTAGTGTCCCTCCACTCCCCGTCATCCCTCTGCTTGCCTGCTCCTCCTCTGCCCACCGCTGCTGGCTGGAGCCGCCTCCTTCTCGCCTCCCTGCCCCCAGCCTGACCCTCCTCCACCTCTGCCGAAGGGTTAGTGCATGCGGAGCGTGGCCCCAAACTGGAGGGAGTGGGGTAAGATGCAGTACAAGCTCCCCCCTTTCCCCAGGGTCCAGCTCAGCCATGTGCCAGGTTCGGGGCCCTGCCGCATGGCGGCAGCACGCGGGGGGGGAGGCGCAAATTTTGCCTTCGCCTCCAGGCGCATAACACCCTCGCTATCCCTCTGATTTCAACTACATTAATCAATCATTTTTGGTGCCCTCCACACAGCGGGAAGCTGACGGGAACAAATGCTCCCTTCAGCTTCCCTTACTCTTGGCAAAAGAAAGAATACCAGGCTCCAGCTGGAGTTCCCCTCAGTGTTTGATTTACAGGTCTACACTATACCCACTAAATCGAACACCAGAAGATCAACTTCTGGATTGTCAATCCGCCGGTAAGAGTATATGTGGCCTGATAGTTTTTACCATTGAACGCTGCTTAGTCTCCAGCTCCCCTCTCCCTTCCTATTACTCCTTTCATTTCCCCCCATATATTAACTTCTGTGTACATGTTAAATGTCCCATGGTATTCCTCATAAGAGAAGAGTCTGCTGAGTGTCTTTGGCCAAAATTTCCATGCTTAGCATGTTTTCCTGGACCCTACTTGAAGGGTCTCTGTAGGGAAGCATACAATCTAGGCCTATGAGCATATAGTTTGCAGCCAGCTAAGCTAAAGTGTGGTCAGTTGTGCATTTCTCTTTTAAGGAGTAATTGTATCTCTAGTTTGGGTTCTTGTGTGTGATCATTCAGAATTCTAAGAAATAAAGTAGTGTTATACTGCAATGTTTCAGCAAGTGCATTTACATTTTTATCTAATTTTTCTGTGTTTATGTCCTGAACATAATAGACTGGTAGCTGCATTTCAATGGTGAGTGAAATAAAACCTGAGTGGGTAGGATTTTCAAAGCCTCCTGTAGGATTGATGCTCTGTTCCCACTGATTTCTATGGGAATTCAGCATTCAACTCCCTTAGCCTCAATCTTTGCACAAAGTATTTAAAAATCCTTCCAGATGAAAGAACCTATATAACTGTTTGTTCAATAAGCAGATACAATCAAATCTCAAAGTGAGAAAACTTGCTAGCCATTACCACACATCCACAAGCATCTCCTTTTTTTAAATATTGAGGAAAAACGATGATTATCTCCAGAAACACAGTACAAATGTAACTTTTTTAAAATGGTTAATTATGAGGATTCTACTGTTACTTCTACTGAAAATAATAGAATCACTTATTGTTAAGTTTGCCTGACACTTCTCATTAGAGACTATTTTTAGTATTATAACTTTACAAGGCTACTTGGTCTGAAATTTCCTGTGCTGAGCATCTGGGTCAGGTTGAACATTTCTGTTGTCTTTTTTGAAAGTTTCAGCAAAAAGGTTCAGCTGTATCTCAGAGAGAGTTTGGGGAAAATACAGAGTAAGAATTTTTAATATACTCAATAAAGTTTCTTTGAGATGCTCTAGAATCTCCATGCTTTGGAGCAGGAACTTGGAATTTGGCAGAGAGACTTCCCTCCCATTAAGTATGTGCCTTTTGATATTTCCATAAAAATCTGCTCAGAGTTTGCCAAGTTTGGAGCCTCTGAAAATCTCAATTAGAGTTTAACAAAGATATATTCTCCAAAGATTTTGCCTGAAAATGAGCATGCTCCATCTTCTGAGCGCCAATATGCTGACTGGATTGTGCCCAGAACCATCTCTAAAGATCAAGTCAACATCCTGCAACAACAGGGATTACACAGGATTTTCCCTGAAATTGCTCATCTGAATAACAAGGGACCTTGGTGGTCCTGGGCTCTGGAATTGAGAGCCATGTGAAGGCCTCTCCTATGCTCTCAGTGACCCTCTGCTGGCTCCCAGGTAACAAGGAGAAGGAAGAAATCATCTCTCTGGCATGTAGTGGGGTGAGGAAATTAGGATAAAGGTGTGAAGGCAGGTGGGAACTAAAACAAAGAAATAAAAGAGGGTGTGGCAATGAGACTAAGATGAAATGGGAGACTGGGATGAGCTGCTTTTACTATCTGTTACTCTGGCAGCTCAAGCAGCAGAGGCCTGTGTGTTGGAGCTAAAGATTTTTACATGGCTGGATCATGTGGGAATCATGATGATTCCATGTGATGGTTTTTTTGTTTGCTTTTTTTTTTTAAAGTAGGAAATTATATGCAAAAATCTCCAATAAATGTGTTAAGGTTGTAAAGCAAAGTCCTGAAAATGTAGGCAATATCAGTATTAATATTTTCTGTGCAACCTTAATTTGGCCCCTTTGCATGTGTATGGTATGATGCCATCTTTTGTCCTTTTGTCGCAGGACTACCATACAGTTTAGTTGCAGCTGATTTGAAAACTGTCTTGACCATATAATGCCCTTAGGGTATGTCTACACTAGACCCCTAGTTCGAACTAGGGAGGCTAATGTAGGCATTCGAAGTTGCAAATCAAGCCCAGGATTTAAATATCCCGTGCTTGATTTGCATCTTCCCAGCCGGTTGCCATTTTTTAAATTTACAAGTCCGGACTAACTGCCTGCGTCTACATGCAGCAGGGACCCAGTATTTTGAATTAAAGCCCTAAATCGAACTACCTGTTATTCCTCCTGCAATGAGGTTTAACAGGTAGTTCGATTTAGGGCTTTAATTCGAAATACCGGGTCCCTGCCGCATGTAGACGCGGGCAGTTAGTTCGGGCTTGTAAGTTTCAAAAATGGCGATCGTCAGAAGATGCAAATCAAGTGTGGGATATTTAAATCCCGGGCTTGATTTGCAACTTCGAATGCCTACATTAGCCTCCCTAGTTTGAACTAGGGGGCTAGTATAGACATACCCTTAGAGACTCTTATGAAAGACTCTTATGAGATCACATATAGGCATAAAAATGGACTAGAAAGTCTTTAAATATTTGATATTATCATAGTATGTATGTGGCAGTCTCAATCAGGGACCATGATCCCATTATGATAGCTTGTACATGGACTCATAATGAAGAAATTGTTCCCACAAGAGGAAAACTAGTAGTGTGAGTCGGTGACAAGAGACATACACCAGACTGCAGAGAGCTCAATGTATCAAGAAGACAATAAAAAATAGGGTGATAAGCAGTGGTCTCAGCACATCAATTGTCAGACCATGCCAAAACAAAAATGCCTGTGTTTGGCATATCCGACTGTGTTTGATCATTTTGATTAAATTGATAGTTGACCACACACCCTTCGGGATGCTTTGGAGAAGAGTACTTTAACACCTGCAGGAAGCTTATGGTCCCAAAAGTCTTCTTTTCCTGTAAAGAAAGCATTTTTGGCTGTGGATTATGATAGAATTTTGCAGGACATCTGTACTACAACAGACCAGTGAGAATACCAGGCCATCATGATCAGACCTAGTGAATCCTAAGCAACTCCTGGGATCTTAATCTCCCCCCTCAGGCATTGCTTCATCCTCCATTCTATTTTCTCTTCTGCTTTTGACTTCTGCCTAATCAAGTCAAAGCTTAAACGACTTTGGAAGTAACTGAGGCTACATCTACACTACAGGGTTTTTGTGCAAAAATGGCCATTTTTGCGCAAAAACCCAGGGAGCGTCCACAACTCAAGTGCGTTTTTTCACAAGAAAATTTATAGTAGAGTGGCAGAACAGAGGGCTTTTTGTGGTATAGGTATACCTCTTTCTACAAGGAATAACTCCTTTTTATGCAAGAGTTCTTGCATAAAGAACTGGATAAGTGGCTATTTTGTTTATAACACAGCAAGTCCAAAGAACCACAGCAAGGTGTTGGGTTTTTTGTTTGTTTGGTTGGTTTTTTTTGGCATGCCATCCCATGGCATGCCATGGTATTGTGGTGACTGTCATACTAATAATGTAGGTTCCAAAAGTCTATTTTCCATTACACCTTACTCCAAATGTGCTTAATTTCTCCAAACAGCTGGGTCATCCTTTTGTTCTCTAACAGGAATTGAGAGCATACTCGGCGTGATTCTGTTGACTTCTGTGATTTTTGAAAGATTTGATTGATTTCAGTGGGGTTGGATCAAAACCATAAAAAGTTCATGATCTTAAATATTGTTCCTAAGTTGCCTAAAAAAATCTCATTATCTGAGGAAACATATAATGGTTAGTAGAAAGCCACCTGGCTCACAGTGACTATGATTATTTAATAATCCACTTCAGTTATAACTCTCCACTGGTGAGCAGAAGTAACTTTGAAAAGTGGCAGTGGAAATTTGTTTTTTCCCCTTTTTATTAGAAAGCCAAGCAATATTCTTATTTGAATTTTGAGTTGGTAAAAATTGCTCTCAAGAGATACTTACCATGAATCAATGAATTGAACATGCTGTGCGAGTATGTGTATACGTGTGTATATATGTGTGTGTAATCTATATATAGATACAGATGTAGATATAGATATAGGCACAACAGTTTTCCAGAATGATATATCAAGCACTAGGCATATCCACTAAATACAAAAAGCTGTCTCTACAAGGCAGACTGGATGGTTTATTCCTGTTATTCTTCATTTTGTGGTGCTAATTTTTCCAACAAAAAGATCAACTCAGTCACTTAGGACTGCCTTTTGGTGACAAAATAGAGTATTCACACTGCATTGTGACTATTGTTGGGGAAAAACACCCAGTTTTGATGACAAAATACTTCCACCCCACAAGAGACTTTTTTTCTTTTCCCTTCCCTTTATTGTCAACAAAGAGGGACAATATAGACTCTGCTATTTGTTTTATCAACAAAACTGGCTTCTACTAGTATCCCATAATGCCTGCCCTGATGGCTGTGCTCAGTGTTTTGATCTCTGCTGCCCTGCAAGCATGCACCCCTCCCCTTTCAAAGCTCCCAGAACTGTCTGACAGATGAGTGAACTGCTCTGTTTGGGGAACAAACAAAGAACAAATCCTTGTTCTGCCCTGCACACAGAGGCAGGCAGACTGCTGCAGCAGGGGGAAGGGGACAGATGCTGTGCTGCATTGACATTCCTCAGAATGGATTGCTCACAGAGCTCTTCATGATACTGCTCCCATCAGCTGGGAATGCTGTGGGAAAACTTGGAGGGAATCCCAAGATGTGCAGGGATCAGCTCTGCCTTCCCACAACACTGCACTGGGGAATACATACCCACAGTGCACTTCTCACACTGTTGATGATGGTGCCTCCCAGTGTGGATATGATCTGTTGACAGAAGGAGCAAGTGTGAACATCCTCTGGTGATTTTTGTTTTGCTGAATTTTGGGTGTCAACATAAGTTCTGTCAACAAAACTTGGTAGTGTAGAAATGTCCTATAGAGAACTTCTTACTGATCCACAGTTTTCATCCACATCAAGATTGATAGTACCTCAAACTTGGGAGTAGGTCTGTTCACTAGTAGCCTAAATTTTACTTCCATAGTTCCTTAACACTGCCCTTTCCCATTTATGAAGGAGTCTTGGGGACTGAGTTATTTAGGTTTAAATCTTGTTAAGTAAATGGTGTTTTTAGTGTCTAATGAAACACAGATATTTTGTTATACCTATTGGCAGTGAATATTGAATGATTCTATATCTGGCTTTGTAGAGTTTATATTAATCATTTAAACCAGTGTTTCTTAAACTTTTTAAGACTGAGGAACACCAAACAATAATTTTTTTTTATGAGGAACACCAAGGACCTTTTTTGTTGAGCAAAAAAAAAAAAAAAAAAAAAAAAAGGAGGGCAGGGAAAAATTGACTAAAAAAAAAAGAGTCGGGGGAAGTTATTGATTTTGAAAAAAAGGTTGCCTGCCCCTTTAAGGGTGTCTATTTTGTACTCTGTTGTTCTCCACGGCACACCTCCAACTGCTGTGTGCCACAGAACACAGTTTAAGAAACATCGATTTAAACAGTTTTAAGATTTGAAGGTTAACTTTGTTTTTCCTCATGTAACCAAAAGTTCTAGTGATAAAGTATGTTATCAAGTATAATAGAATTTGGAAAGATGACTAGTAATACATAAAAAAAATAGGAGCTGAGAGAACTAAAAATGTTATGAAAATTCATTCTATTAATCTAATAGAATGTTTTAGTATTTGAAATTTCTTTGCTTTCCATAAACATTCATAAAGTGATTTTAGCAAGAAAATTGTCAGGAAAAAAAGTTGAAGTTATTCATGCCTGTGTTTATTTGCCTTCAAAGTAATGTGAAAGGTCATCTGGATATATTTGTATGAATATTCACATTACAGATAGCTCACTCAGCTCCTCCTGTTTTTATACATTTCCACCATCCAAATCAGGTAGCCAAACTGATACCATATGATAGGTGACATAGTGTAAATTACAAATAAGGAATACAAAAAGCAATACTAGCATTAGATAGTTACTGACCCATCTCATACTAAATGTTCACATAAAATACCTGTTAATTTTATTTTAATCATATTTCAAAGTTATCACCATAACCTAATATGAAAGTCCTTAATGACACTCCTTGTTTCCCATGTTTGATGTACATCTTTTCGTCCTGGTATAGGATAGTGAGCTTGCAGATGAATGGCATCTGCAACAAATTGTCGGAAGTGTTAGCACAAACATCAGGAAATGTAATATCCTTAAAACATTAATGACAAGATGTTTTCTGTTCTTCCAAAAGCCTTATAACCTTTTCATTGTATTATGCAAGGTGCAGTGTGCTTTTAAATTACCTTTGTGGAAAGATGGAGGCTTAATTCTTGTAAACTGAAGAATATTTTATAGTCAAATATCAATATCTGGCTTACGTCCCTGCCCTAACTACTAGCTGTAAGTACATGTTCTGATTCACACTAGAGTTTAGCAAAAGCACAAATAACAGAGGTGCCATAGAAAGCTTTGAAAAGTTAAAATAGGGCTTGCCAGCATATTATTCCCTTTCATAATCATATTTCATGGATTTTTTCCCCACTCACTGCCTCTTCTAGAGTTCAAATGTAAATGGAGCTGCAGTCAATAAAGCCTCTAACTTGTATCCTCATAACCCTTTAATGTAAGTCATAGATGAGATGAATAGTCAGATGATCTCCTGCATGGCTCCCTGAACACTTCTTGGCAGGCGTTTGTTGCAAGCTGTTTTCAAAAAGGAATGTTGAAGAAAGTCTATTTGCTGGAAGGGCTTTCAACACTATCAGCTTGTAAAACAATGCATGCTTTGGGGATGAGAGATCTGGAGACAAAATGTTATTGCTTCTGAAAAAATGGATGTTAACTGAAGAGCTGTGATGTGAGTAATCTGAATTACTCTGGCATAAGAAGATGAAGTACAGAAGAGAGATTTTTGACCAAGGTAAAATGTGGCCATTCCAGTTAAAATCATGACTTGAGGTCGCAAAACTCGTTCATCTGAGGATATTTTGCGGAAGAGGGCTCTGAATGTGCTTAAGATTTTGTTTTTGTTGTGTTAATCATCACTATTTACAGACAGAAAACAAAAGAGGGAAGGGATGGACTTAAAGGATTCTTAGCTTATGTCCACACCATGAAGCTACATTGGTATACTGGAAGTATCTCAAAATAGCTATTCCGCATCTATTGAAGCAGCTCGTTATTTCAAAATAGATTTTGAAATAACCGGCGGTTTATTCCAACGTCCCGGTAACCCTCTTTCCACGAGGTAAAGGGTGTTTCGGAATAGTGAGTTATTTTAAAATTTGGCACTGTGTAGACATGTGTGATAGTCTGGGACTGAACTGTAGGTGATACATATTGAAAATATGCTAATAAATGCCCTGGGACATTCCCCTTGTGGAAAATACTGAGCTCACAGCTGTTATAGCACAAAGTGTCACTGACTGTGCACTACTGAAAGAAGCTATGGAGAATGTCCATTCTGCATAGTACTTTGGATGTAGAAGTAATTAAGTAGTTGTGCAAACTGCTAGGTAGTTATCCTAGACGTCTGGATCTCCTGCCTTAGGACTGACTTCCCTCTAAAAGTCAGTTAATTGATATTTATAGCTAATTTTCACATAATGATGAGCCCATTTTCAGCACAGCCAAGGTCTAGAAGCTTACAGGCTTCCCACAAGACAATTTCTTTCTCCAGCTTCATTAATAAGTTCCCTGGCCAGCTTTCAAAAAATCACAGCTTTCATTTAATTTGACTGGCACCAAAGACAAAGAGAGAAGTAGCTCAGGTGTTTGCTGTCCGTCTTCTCTTACGCAGCCTGACAAAAAGGACAAAGCCTGGGTGATTTGAAATTGCATTTGGTTTATTCAAAAGACTGTTTGCTGCCAGGTTTCATTCATGTTTCTTAGTGCGCAGCAACCAGAAAGTCGAAACAATAGCAAACACACCCAGTGCAATCTGAGTGACGTGTTTTTCTGCTACAAAAAAGACCCTAATGATGGAGAGTAAGATCAGAGTGGAACACATTTAAACATACACTTTGGGCCAGATGGTGCCTGTTTTTAATGGGGTTATATATGAAGCAAAAGGAGTAATAAGGAATACCCTGTCCTCCCCCTGCATAGCTGTATTGGAGAGGGAAAGCAAGGGTTTTATACTCAATACTTCCTGAAAGTGGGTGGGTGGACAGTGATGTGAAATGGGCGCCACCAAGACTCTGCCACCAGTCTCCCTTCCCAGCACTGCTGAGCTGGCATGGTATGGGGTAGTAATCTGCTCTCCTGGTCAGGGCCAGCAACAGATCACTTGTTGTTTCAGCAAGGGTTGAGCAGGAAAGGAATTTTTCCCAGGGCTCCTACACAAGGAAGTGTCTAATGGTACAAGATAACCCTCTGTTTCTAGTGCTATTAAATAATGAAAATCCAGCCACACATGATGAATCAGCACTGAGGTGCAGTTTTTTGGACTTTTTCAATTGAACTTGGGCTTATTTATAAGTAAACTAGGTTCTGTGGAAAACATGGGCAGCTTCTGGTTTTGACTCAGATTTACATGGCATTTTGGCAGGGGTGTAACTTGTGGGGCTGGGTGGGAGCTGTAGCTCTGTCCCCCTACATTTTGTAGTTGGGGTCTACACACCCTAGCCCCAGATGGAGCTCTTAACTGAAACACAGCCTGAGTGTGATATGCGATGAATTTGGAAGCTGGGAGCAGCACAGCCTTTGTGGCAGGGAGTTTCTTTATAAATAGAGGCAAGGTGATTGCAATAACAAAAGGCATGTCATTAAAGTAAACTAAGGATCATTAGATGACCTGGAAAGCAACCTCAGGTACTCTAGTCAAAAGATAGGAAACAAAAGGTGGAAATAAATGATGAGAATGGAGAGAAGTAAATACAGGTGCCCACCAGGGATTCATACTGGGACCAGCGCTGTTCAACATATTCATAAATGATCTGGAAAAAAGGATTAAACAGAAAGCTGGCAAAATCTGCAGATGAGATCAAATTTATTCAAGATATTTTATTCCAAAGCAAAATGCAAAGAGTTAAAAAACGATTTCACAAAACCGGGTGACTGGGCAACACAATGGCAGATAAAATTCAATAGTGATGAATGCAAAATAATGTGCGTGGCAAAATATAATCTAAAATATACATACAAAATGATGGTGTCTAAATTAACTGAACCCATCAATAAAGAGCTCTTGGAGTCACTGGGGATAGGTGTCTGAAAATATCTGCTCCATGTCTGGTGGCAATCAAAAAAACTAAACAGAACAATGGGATTAATTGGTAAAGGGATTATAAAACAGAAAATATCATATTGCCTCTATATAAATCCATGGTAAACACACCTATTAAATACTGTGTGTATACATGGTCACCCCATCTCAAAAAAGCTACATTGGATTTGGAAAAGGTACCGAGAAGGGCAACAGAAATTATTAGGAGTACTGAACACATCCCATACGAGGAGAGATTAAAAAGACTGGGAATTTTCAGTTTGGAATTGAGATGATTAAGGGGGAGATATGATCAAGTTGTATAAAATCATGAATGGTGAGGAAAAAAGTTGAATAAGGAAGTGTTATTTGTTCCTTCAAATAACACAAGAACTTGGAGTCACTCAATGAAATTAATAGGCAGCAGATTTAAAACAAACAAAAGAAAGTATTCCTTCACAGTCAACCTGTGGAACTCTTTGCCAGAGGATGTTGTGAAGGCCAAGACTATAACAAACTTAAAAAAGAAATAAATAACTTCATGGAAAATAGGTCCATCAATGGCTATTAGCCAGTGTGGGCAGAGATCCAACACCATGTTCTGCGTATCCATCGCCTGTGTTTGCAAGAAGCTGGGAATGGGTGACTGGATGAACTACTCAATGATTGCTTGTAGTGCTCATTCCCTCTTAAGCACCTGGCATTGAAGATAGCATATGGGACTAGATAAACTTTTGGACTGACACAGTATGACCATTCCAATGTTCTTACATAGAACCCAGATGTATCTGGGATCCCACTTCCATCCCGGAGTTGAGATAGAGTGCCGGAGTGCTGATAGGGTTTCTCTCTCTCCACAGAGTTAGTAACAAAGTAAGATTATACATTACATTTTTAAACCTAACAGTGTCCCTTAAGTGACTTGCCACAAAATGTAAGAACATATTATTAATGCTAAGTGGGTCTAATATTTGTCTTTCTATTACATAGAAATTAGATATAGAGCTCCTGTCAGCTAACTGCCAAATTATCTGCCAAAAAACTTGCATTTTCAAATGCCTAAATACTTCCTAGAATCATGGTTAAACCAAAATATGAAATGGTGCCCTTACATTTTGGAAATGAAACAGACAGGTGTTTCACAACTCTGCTATGTCACACATATAGCACAATGGAGAGTGACAAATAGTGCAACTGACATCATTGTTCATGCCCAGAGCGTCTTGGCCGTGAATCCTTTTTTCAGGAATGGAGGTGGTACTGGGGAAAAAAAGTAGAAACTCTGTACAAAAGGATTAATAGAATATTCTTGCAGTATATTCTTATAAACACCTTATCACCATGTGCTGCTATAAAGAGAGTAAATATTATAAATGCTTCCATCACACATTGGCCAAGCATGCCTTTGTCTCATTCAGTGCTCAAATCACATAAATGTTTGTGTGCTACTGCCTCTGAGATAATTGACTGACTTCTCTAACTCCAGGGCTACGTCTACACTGGCATGAATTTCCGGAAATGCTTAAAACGGAACAGTTTTCCGTTATAAGTATTTCCGGAAAAAGAGCGTCTACATTGGCAGGATGCTTTTCCAGAAAAGCCCTTTTTCCGGAAAAGCGTCCGTGGCCAATGTAGACGCGCTTTTCCGCAAAAAAGCCCGATCGCCATTTTTGCGATCGGGCTTTTGCGGAAAAGACTACTGTGCTGTCTACACTGGCCCTTTTCCGGAACAGTTTTCCGGAAAAAGGACTTTTGCGAGCGGGAGCAGCATAGTTTTCGGAAAAGCAGCTGATTTCTTACAGTAGATCGTCAGTGCTTTTCCGGAAATTCAAGGGGCCAGTGTAGACAGCTCGCAGCTTATTCCGGAAAAGCGGCTGCTTTTCCGGAATAAGTGGCCCAGTGTAGACACAGCCCAGGGTTATGTCTAGACTGCATCCCTTTTCCGTAAAAGGGATGCAAATTAGACACATCGCAATTGCAAATGAAGCGGGGATTTAAATCCCCCCCGCTTCATTTGCATAAACATGGCTGCCACTTTTTTCCGGCTCGGAGCTTTGACGGAAAGCGCCAGTCTAGACGGATCTTTCGGAAAATAAAGCCTTTTCTGAAAGATCCCTTATTTCTTCTTTTAAGAGGAATAGGGATCTTTCGGAAAAGGCTTTATTTTCCGAAAAGATCCGTCTAGACTGGCGCTTTTTCCACAAAGCTCCAAGCCAGAAAAAGCGGCAGCCATGTTTATGCAATGAAGCGGGGGGGATTTAAATCCCCGCTTCATTTGCAATTGCGATGTGTCTAATTTGCATCCCTTTTACGGAAAAGGGATGCAGTCTAGACGTAGCCCAGCTGTAGATGCTCTTGTTTATTCATCCAGATGACCTGAGTTCATCCCCTGTCTCTGAGAAGCCCTTCCTTATGTTCCTCACCCTAACCTCTACCTTATCATGCTGCTACTTAAAACCCCTACCTATAGGGATTTCCAATTGACCCCATGCAGAGTGCGTTCACTGTTCTAATATGAATGTTTCTTAGCAGATTCCCCCTCTAAAAACAAACCTAAATTTCTGACTATGTGGCTCTTCAGAGAGGGAAGTATTCATTTGTAATTTAAAAAAATCTTCTTGCAAGTTACAGATAAAATTACTCATGCTCTGAAAATTAATTTCCTGTTTGGTAATGAAATAATTCAAAGAATAAAGTTGCTACTGAGATTAAAAGCTTTTCTCCTGGTTCTCCCTCTGCAGAAAGCTCTGCACAAATATCTATTCAAAGCCATTTGTAGCACAGGCATAGACTTTTTTTTTTTGTTACCAGAAATGTGAATTCATAATTGGGGAAAATGTTTTAACAGAATAATAGGATGTCTGTGGAAAAAAAAGAGCCTGAAAGTTATTAATTATTGAATTCTACCACAATCTTCATAGGCCCGTAAGTGTGTATTTGCATCTTTGTGCTCAGGGCTCTTAATTATTTGTTTTGCCATTGCCTGCATCACAGTCCACAATCTGTCTACTGACTTCCCTTGCATTCCCAAAGGATTCAGAGGTGTTATTAATCAAAGTGTAAACACCATGAATCTCGGTAGATAGATATCTCTTTAAATGGCTACTGCAAACATAGCTTAAATGCATAGTCAGAGTGACATGTTTTGGTGGCTGGGCAAGGAAGGCATCTTCCCATTTATTTGTGGAGCAGAGTCCATTTTATAAACACCTCCAGGCTATCCCTGTGTGTATAGAAGGGAGAACAAATAGAGGAAAAAAATGTATAAAGCTTTTTTAAATATAGCAAACCATACTGTGTGTCTGTTGTTTAGCCTCTGTACAAGAAGTGAAGCTGGCTGGTTCTACAGGCTACATATAGCCATTAAATGGAGAAATCAATCTATTGTAAAATGTTTTAAATCCTCCTTTTCCTGTCACTCTAATCAGAGTAGGGGACCATGCATTTTGACCTTGGGAGTTGTTTCCCTCATCTGTTGCTGCCCACCTCTTCCTTTTGCTCCTAGCAGGTGACATAAGTTATATTGAGCAAGCTTCTGTGTGCCGTACAGAAGGGTTTGTTCTTTTCAAGTAGGTTTTCATTGGCCTTAGGGAAAACTCTGTAACTGAGTGCATTCATGTCATATTATGGCCAAATAGTAATTAAAAATGGGTTGGAAAGACTCATCACCATTAACTTAATTAATTATGCCTTCTTTCTCTATTGACATTATCACTTTATGCAAAGGTATTTGTGAAAGATGATCTGAAGTAGCTTCAGGGGCTTGATTATTCAGCAATCTATTTACTTACTTTACTTCTATGTTGGTTCCTTGTTCTCTCAGTACTGCTTGAAAGCACATAGCTGTGCCTGTATATCCTCGGAGGACAGTTTTGCCCCTTCAAAAACACCTGGGAGTAGGTTTTCCCAAGATGTAACAGATCAATCTCAATTCAATTCAAAGTAAACAACATTACTAGTATTTTACAGACAATAAAAATGTCTCTATTAATTCAAAGGTATAGAGAGGATAGAAAGTCCCTTCAAATTGACACTACCCTTAAATTCTAGAGTGTTGCAACTTTTACTTGGCTAGAATCCTGGATTCCAAAAGCCTATCATAGGTGTATCACTGCCAATCTTCAGAGAATATAAATACATGTAATCATTTTCAGTCAGTTGTTGATGTGAATGTGGCATAAGTCACAATAAACAGCATATGGTTACAGCCCTTTTCTCTGAAGCAAGTCAGTACAAAAGTAATTTCCTTCTATTTTCACATAAACATCAATTGACATTAGATTAACAAATAGAGCTGAGTGAATAATTTATAATGAATAATTACTCTAATTTTGCCTGCTTCTGTTAATGAGCAGATCATGGAATTCTCAAGTTTGGTGTCTGAAATGATTTATGAATGCCATCAAAACATTTTCTATTTTGCAAGTAATTCGTTGTGAGTAGCTGAACTTTGGAACTGATAATATGTTGGTGAGTTATATAAGTCAGACGGCATTGACTGTGTTTCCTAATTAGTTTATTTATACAGACAAAACAATATGAATTTTGACTGTTAGAACTGAAATTACTATATAATGTGAAATATATTTCTGGCAATCCATTGCGCATTTGATCTTAAAATGTGCTTTTTGTGACTATTCCTGCGAATAAAACTAAACACTCAAACAATTTGAAGAGTGACTATGAAACAGTAATGAACACAGCCATATTTGTTTTCAAATTCAGATGACTATTCTGTTCTCTCAGATCTAACAATAATCCTTTTCCCAGTCTTCATTTCATCTTTGTGTGTTTCAAACATATAGTTTACCCTACGTCTATATCTGACCAATCCAAGGAGAAAGGGACAGAATCATCCTGACCTGCCCCCCTCAGTTCTTTCTCATTGCCTGTGGTTAGTAGTCGGAGATCATGTGAGCCTGTAACATACATTCCTTTTCCCTCTAAATTATCTTCTTGTAACTAGTTAGGATAATCACAATAGGTAGTGATACTTGCTTTTAGGATTTATTTTATACTCAGTCTTACTGTGTTTTCTTTGAACTGTGTCTCGGTATTGGGCTTCAAGTGCTGTTCTTGCTTTAATAAATCAATACCGTAAGTGATCCTCACTCCAGCTGCAGACAGTGTTTAGAAGAGGGGCTTATTAGGAGAAGGCTCCTTTTATATAGGGCTTAAAATGCAAACAAAGCGGAGAGGATTTTCTTCCCCCATTCGGACTGATGCAGTGTACTGACCCCATTACCCAGTCACTTAGCACACAGGGATTCAGACTTGACACCAGATTCAGCGGCTTCCCTGACATGACAGAAACCAGAGAGAAGACATATTCTGTGTCCCAGGTACCCATAACTACCAGAAAGTCTAGTACCTTGACTTCTGGTCAGAAGTCTGCCTTCTTAGCTGGCTAAGTCCCCATCCCCATCAGACTGTCCCAGGAGGAAGAAGGCACTGGGGATACAGCAAGCACAGTGAGGCATTCCCTGGTGCTGCATTCTAGCATTGTTGAATTGTTGACTGTGGCACCTCATGTGGTACCATTAGGACTGATGTCTGTTCTCTGGACTTGTGATAACATCCACTTCTCCTACATGGAAATATGTGACTTTAGCAATCCTGGTGACACTGGAAGCATATGCAGCCCCTCTAGACCTGATGCTTGTTGGCATCGCTTTCACCACTGATGCAAAAAGAGTCTGTGGGTCCCACAGTTTCCATTGCACAGGCAGGGATCTGTCTCAGTATCCATATACACAGCACCGTCATCCTCTGACTTTGTGTTGGTACCATTCCATACTGTTACTTCAGGGCCCCAGACCAAACACACAGTACTTTCTGCAAGAAAACCCCAGGTGCTTCTGCTGGTACTAGCGACTGTTTGCCAACCTGGCTAACATTCTTCTCTACCTGACACTGCATTGCTTTGGCATTCCCAGGTTGGTTCATCATATCTCCTTGCAGTTCAGAGTTTACCTCAAGATCCTAGAACCATGACCTAGAGCAGTAGATCCAGGGAAAGACTGCTATGGGCTGGTGTCCAGGACTGTATCATTGGAAACAGTGGCCCTTTTGGAATCTGTGGGGAGATCATCTAGATTCCAGGGCAGCTGCTTTGTAGAATGCTGCTACATGATCTCCACTGGGGCACCATTCACCACCCAGTACCATCCCCTGTTCTGATATTGGAACTCAACAAAGATAGATGCTACCCCATCTGCTGCTTACCCTCCTGCTACGGTGGATCAACTGTGACCAGAGCAGCTGAAAGCGCTAGTGCCTCAGCTCCCGATCTCCTGATGCTCCTACATGCTGGAATCATCAGCTCCAATCACAGATGACTACAAAACCTACCAGGAACAAATGAAGAAGGATGCAGATTGAAGTGACACCCTTCACAAACTGGTCACCATTCTGCAGGACCTGCTGGGGTGGCTTGCCTTTTAATTAGGCTATTCTAGAACCTGAAAAATCTTTTGGCAAATACCTGCTTCTTTGACATCTACTGCCACAAGAATGGAGAAGTGGTACCAGGTATCTTTTCAGGGGCATGAATATTTTTATTTGCAGCATCCCCTTTCAAGGTACTCTGGGAATGGCTGACTAAGAAACCAAGGCCAGGGCACTGATAAGACACTTAAAAAATCTGGATTTATTTGGGAGAAGGTATATTTGATCACACATTTACAATTTATAGTTGGCCCACTATGGTTATTCTGTCTGGGAACCAATGTTAAATTTACAGACAAGATGCCAGATGATGCAAAGGAAGAGTTCAAGGCTCCTTTGAATGAAGGCTATCTTAGATGAGGCTTCTCATGGGATGGGACAATATTAAGTAGACTTCCAGGGGAAATCCCTACAGAGAAGTTAAGGCAAATTCCCCAGCTCTAGTTATGCAAAAACCCAGCCTTTTGCAGCTACATTCTCAGGATCATTGTCTCTAACAGAATTCCAGTATCAAAAGCTTGAGCTGCATAAAGAAATGGATTGTCTGTGTAGGGCCTTGCTCTGATTCTGAATCTAAGACAGAGATGGGCTTGTAACCATGGGGAAATATTTACTGAACAGGTAAGAAAAGATTTATATCTCATATTAAAGACTTCTTGAGACCTTTAATTTGAAATGTTCTTTTGCCCCAATGCTTTGGAGATGAGCCTCAACATTTGATACATGGGAAGCCTTTATATCAAGGATATAACTTTCTACCATGAGGTAAATCTGCCCAACTTTGGAGAAGTTGTAAGCCTTTGAAAAATCAACTTGCACATGGTCAGCATAATCTTAAATATTGGAAGTGTGTCTCTCCTATCCTTTCCATGACCCACTGTTGATGCCCAGACAGCATGGAAGAGGAAGCCTCTTGAAATGACCACAGAGTGGACAAAAGCTGGAACAAGGTGAGGAGAAAAAAAATAGTTTGTGACTCGGAGTCTGATGAGATTGGGCCTAAAACCTTTGGCTGGGAATGTGAGGCAAAAGATCCAGATTTCAAAATGAATTGAGGCCAACTGATGGAAGTTACCTGTCTAAATACCAACTGATGAGAGTTACCTGTCTAAATATCAAGTTTCTGGGTGCTAGATAGTACTTAGGACCTTTTAAAGCAAATATTTATAAAAGGTAATACTCAACCATATATATCCAAAAGCCTACAAACTAAATTAATCACTAATGTATACACCTGTTGTCCATGTGGTATCTTGAAGGCATCATAAGTCTTCAGATGTTACAATACACATTGTTCTAAATGAACCTCATCATAGAGACTAAAGACTGAAAAGAAACTACTCCGCATTTTAATTGTTTTGCTATTTCTGTAGAGTTTCCAAACCCAGAGCTGGCCCCAAGTAGCTAATGTTTTCTGATTACCTTGAATATTGCATTGGTCCAGATAGTGTTGCTAGAATCTGAAATTGCTGACTTTGATGAACAAATGGATTCTGTGTGTAGTTTATATTTAATTCCTAGATATGTGTTTTATTTCTTTCTAGGAGAGAGGAAAAGGCTGAATTTTTATCAGCAAACTGTAGACATGAACAATAAATCTGTGCTATACTGGGTTTGCTATTAAGATTCTAGTCAATAAAAGTTGTATTTGAATAAAAGATGCTGGACTAAGCCCTAAGGGTGTGTCTACACAGCAGGGCTTAACTCGAAATAAGCTATGCAAATTGAGCTACGTCAATTTTGTAGCTGATTTGGAAATAGCTTATTTTGAAATTGGGAGCCTCTACACAGCACTTATTTCGAAATAGGGCACTCTTCCTCTGACTTCCCTTATTCCTCGTACAGTGAGGGTTACAGAAGTCAGAGTAAGAAGTCCTCCAGCTTGACAGTATTTCAACATTATTTTGAAATAACTGCCTGCTGTGTAGACAGGGACTAAGCTATTTCAAAATAACACTATTTTGAAATTATGTTTCTGAACAGACATACCCTTAATGAATAAACCATATCAGTAATTTGGCCCAGGTTGTAATATTAAGATTCTGAAACTCTCACCTGGCAAAATTACAGTAGTTTGGATCAGTGGGTTTTGTTCAGCATTATCTAATAGGTATAACTATCACTAGGCTAATAAACTAAGAAAAAAAAAAGATTTTTAGGTCAGATGTAGCCACCAGCTCCAGCTGCTTTTAGCTACTCCATTTTACCTGTCCACCAGAGAATTCCCTCTGCCTACAGGAAAAGTGTATTCCCAGGAGATGTAGAATGCACTATGCCAGCTCTGGACAGATGCTCAACATAAGAGCACTGACAGATTCTCTGGCCATTCCCTATTTGCCTGTGCACTCTGGCAATCTTTAGCTATTAGAATCACACCCAGATTCTTCTAATTGATACTGTGGGCTGATGTCTTTCTGATCCTGGAAACCAGGAGCTGCAAAGGTGCTATACAGCTTCCTTGAATCCATCCCAGTCCCCTACTGTGCAAATTGCAGCTAACATGAGGTACATGATTGGGGCATTGGCTAGCAGCAAGAAGACAGATGAGCTCTAATAAATTTTTTTTTAAAGCTGTGCTATTTTCTTAATTTCAAACATTTTTTCCATCATTAAGTTTTATGTGGAAAAGATTTTTTCCATGAGATATTGCTGTGTTCCCCAGCACACTTATTTGTTTCCTATTGTAAAACAGATGAAAGAAACATTATTCAATGTGGAACAAGCATCAGATTTTCACACACTTGTTCCAGGCTCAATTTTTAAAAATGCAGGCATTATTCACTTGCAAATAATTCCTTTCTGTTTTTTGGAGAGATAGAAGAAGAAACATTCGAATAAAACACTTGGACTGAAAAATGGGTTCAAATCCTTAGCTAACGTAAATTTGTGTAGCCTCATTGAAATCCATGTTGTTACACTGATTTATATAAGCTGTGGATCTGGCCCTATATCATTTCATGTATCAGACTTTTTTTCCCCCTCTCTCGTTCTTAGTGCATAATATAATTTATTTGTCATTTTAATATCTCTAAAAGCGAGGCTTGATCAAGTTCCTTCCTTCAGCCTTATTTCATAATGTGGTTCTTGGAATGTAATCTTATTAAATTAGCGGAGGATGCACTTTCTTCTAACTAAATTTACAAAATGGTATTACTGCTGTATTCTGCCACCCTTGTGTGTTTAGGTGCATGATTTTGTCTCATGTTAAAAGAAGTTTTGTAGATATAAGGGCTATAGCATTGAGACATGAGTAAAAAAGGCAGTTTGTGATGAACTCCCCTGAACAGAAATAGTATTTCACTAGATTGCACTTAGCTGACCCAAGAGAAGCAGTTTTGGGGGTATTTATGGAAATAGAACATTCTTTAGAGTCCCTCATGATCAAGAAAAATGTTAGTGGCATTTTTGTATAAGGTATATAGGGGATACTTCAAGTCAGCTGTGGGAGCAATAGCTTTGTTCATGAATATAGATTGTGACCTGTACTCCTAATTAAGGGGTAGAATGGGATATGACTGCATGCGTTCCAATTCCTGTTGTGTTAGTAAAATGTTAAATATAAAGCAAAATGATACCAGTTCTCCCTTGGAAGTAATTCTGTAATGTGTAACGCATGCCATTTGAGTGGCTGAGAAATGTATATAAAGCTGTCAGATTTTGGGTTTTGCTGACTCCAGTGGGCCTGATTTTGATCTCATAGCATTTTAAATCAGGAGCCACAATTCTGTAAAAGACAATGGCATTACACCAGTGTAAAACGGGTGTCAATGAAGAATCAACCTGTTTCATATGCAGTTGCTACCAAGCACTGTACTTGAAAGAAGTTCAGAGAAAAAGTAACCTAAGACCCACTGTGAATGTTCAGATCCTATTACCCTTCTGAGAAGAGTTTAGGTGCTTTGAAGGCTTTCCTTGGTGAAATGTTTTTGAAGCTAATCACAATCAGATGCCAGGAAAATTTCAAAGCAAAGGGCAAATGGATAAAGCTTGCTAATTAGGGCAATTGTTTTTGCTAACCAAAATGTTAAAGCTGGTAACTTTTATTATTTTTGACGTCCACTGTGTCAATCTCTCTTTGCTTCTCAACAAATAGAAATTTAAAAAAATAATAGTGGTAAACTGAAATATTTTTGAAATAAACACTAAATCCTGCATAGATTGCAATCAGCAACGAAATATGCATGGACCAAACCCAAATCCAGCGAAATTGTTAACATTTCCTTCTTTTACCTGCCAAGACCAGAGTTTAGGACTCTCTTTCTGTCAGAGAGGTGCCAGAAAATAGAAACACTAGGGCTTTATAGTCAGCATATCTCTAATGACGCAGAGGCGTAGGGAGGGTGTTATGTATGCTCCCAGGGGCAAATGCAAAATTTGTGGTCCCCCCCCCGAACCTGGCGCACGAACCTGGCGCATGGCTGAGCCCGACCCTGCGAGGAGGGGGAGAGGGCTTGTACCACGTCTTCCCCCTTCCCCTCCAGTTTGGGACTGGGCCCCCGCATGCACTAACCCGCCACTGGAGATAGAGGACGGTCAGACTGGGGGCAGAAAGGCGGTGGAGGAGGAACAGGCAAGCCGAGGGATGATAGCGGGAGCAGAAGGGGACTAAATTGGCGCTCCCCTAGCATGGTGCCCGTGGGCAACTGCCTCTCTGCCCCCCCCCCCCCCCTCCCCCCCCGCTATGCCACTGTAATGAAGTCACTTTATACCCATGAAGAATCAGATCCCCAATCCATTCATCTTCGAATTTTGTGTTTGGGATTTAGGCCCCTAGTTCAAAAGTTCAATGAGTTTGATCTGAGCTTAGGTCCCAATACTTTATATAGCAGAAGTCTTACAAACACAATCCATTCTCACACTATTTTAGCCCAAGGTCATGGAATTTCATAAGCACTTAAGCACAGGCCAAACTTTAGCTCTGATTATGCTGCTAATCCAAATCTCATTTTATCCCTAATATGGATCATATTCAAACCCTTCTCCAACTCTCATCACTAATATCTCCTGCTGAGTTTGCAAACACTTAAAGCAGTCTCAGGTGTACAGATTCCTGCTGTTTTAGGAGTTCAATGAATTACAGAGAAACCTAGGAATTGAACTCTATTTTGGTAGGTAAAAGGTCCTTTTAGCTCAGGTCAGGAAATACTTAGTGCAATCCAAGAAGAAATAATTTGGAAAGGAATTTGGAAAGCTTTTGATGTGACAAATGAGTGTTTTGTGTGGCTCTGTGTTACTCATGTAAGTGTATTTCAATGTCACTAGATGCTATCTGGCTGGTGTAATGATTTGAACTCTGCACTTGATTCTGAACATTTTCTCTGGCTGACTTGGTGGCACTCTACTCTTATTCAAAATTTTCTCCATTCCACGACCAACTTTTAGCCAAGTGTGATATGTGAAATATATATTCAGGATAGACTTGCTGTCAGTGTCACCCTTCTAGCAAGAGCACCTTGCTGTCCCTATTCTTAGTGTTTTTGTGCAGTATCATTGTCTCCTTTAATACCTGTACTACGGCTACGTTTACACTGGAGGCTCCTTGCGCAAGAAAGCTCTGATGGACATTTTAACCATACGGGCTTCTTGCGCAAGAAATTCATGTTTCCTGTCTACACTGCCTTCTTGTGGAAGAGCTCTAGCACAAGAGGGCTTATTCCTCGTGGGAAGAGGAATAACTCTTCCGGAAGAAGCCCTGTTTTACAACGCTATACTGTAAATTTACTTGTGCAAGAACGCTCATGCAGTGTAGACAGCAGGCAAGTTTTTGTGCAAGAACGGCTGTTCTTGCACAAGAAGCTGCCAGTGTAGACATAGCCGTAGTGTTTTGTGGTTTGAGAGTTGGACAATGCTGAACAGTGATACCCAGCACAGTACTACAGAAAGCATTTACTCTTGTCATGGCGCAGGTATGATGGTCTCCCTTTTGACTGACATATCTGGGAATGAACCAGGGCCTTTCAGAGCTAAAAGCATAAGCTGCCACAGCTTAAGCTAATTCTCAGGTTGGGAATTTTAACAACTCCTATCTTCTGCGGATCAGCACAGAGAGGAACCTGTAATATACTTACCAGTGGATTACACCAATTCCGGAGGAGTAGCATAAAAAACTGGAAGGTAACATAATTGAAAGTCCTGCTTAACAAAAATGGGGATTGTATTATGCTGTAGTTAACAGCTTAGAGCAGAGTGACAGGGGAAGCAAATCTACTGTTTTTGTGTGTCACACTTGAATGGCTGCTACTAGAGTTGGTAAAATCAGAATAAGGCCTTTACTGTGTAAATCAGGGGTAAATCAGCTGATGTCTGCCCAAGTACTTGTCTGGCCCTCATAACTGTAATAGTTGATCACTTCACAATCACTGCTGGATTTTACCCTCACATCACTTGGGTGTGCTAGAAAAATATTATCCCTATTTAATAGATAGAGAATTGAGGCGCAGGCTAGATACAGGCTACATCTGCGTATCCTGAAATAGCTATTCCACGTCTTTTGAGTGCACCCATTATTTTGAAATATAACAGGCTCGCTATTCCGACTTCCCTGTAAACCTTGTTCCACAAGGGTTAAGGGACATTTCAGAATAGCACTTTATTTCGAGGTAAGGGTTCAGTGTAGACAGAGAGGTTTATTCCGAGGTAAGGGTGCGGTGTAAGTGCCTAGCTCAGTGTTTCTCAAAATGGGCTGCTAACTGCTGCTAACTTTGCTACTGCAAAGCTGCTACCAGACCACTTCAGTTTGTTTACCTAATGGCTCCGCAGCCACAGAGTCTTGCAGCTCCCATTGGCTGTGGTTCACCGTTTGCAGCCCAGGGGAGCTGCAGGAAATGGAGTGGCCTGGGGTGCTGCTTCCTACCGCTCCACTGGGATGCAAACGGTGAACCAGAGCTAATGGGTGTGGAGCCAGTAAGTAAACAAACTGATGTGGGCTGATAGCAGCTTTCTCAAAATGTGCCTGCGGTCCACTTTGAGAAACACTGGCCTAGAGCAAAGTCCCTTGGATCTGATCTGGAGAAACCACTCCTCAGATAGGCCTAGAAGCAGTCTATCTTCCAGATCATTCCATAGTGCTCTCTGCTGCTGAAGCCAGAGAGGGTTCCAGTTACTGCACACTAGCATTAGTGGTGATGTCCATGTCTCTGAGAAACATTTAATAACTTCTAACAATTGTACTGATATGCGCTTAGGTTGAAATTGCAGAGCCAATAATGAAGTCGGTAATCCCAGCTGAATGTCATATCTTTCTTGGATATAGTTTCTTTCTTCCAATGGTCTGATGGAAAGGTAAAAGGACAAATAATTATTTATCTTTACAAATAGCTTTTTTGGCTGTCATGGGCTATCTAGATAGTTAGATATTGATTTGTAGGACGTGATGTAATAGCCTGGTGCAAAAAAGCAGCACCATGCCTTCAATGCAAGAACTAATTTAATATTGATCCTGCACTTACAACATTCTAATTCTTTTAATAACCCCCCTTGCACTAGGGCTATTGTGGTTCTCCACATTCAATCTGCTTTTTCCAGGAGCTGAGTGAACCTTGTTAATGAGAAATGAAATAGCAGCTCTCTAGGCAAAAAGGACATAGAAGTGTGAAATAGCTTTTGTACTGTATTCAGAACCAGTCCCTGAATATACATATTACTCAGCTACATGGCTTAGGATGTTTAAACTGCCTGTAGCAGTGTGTCTTTTCTGAGCGTCACTACTTGCCCCGTCACTTTGCCTTTAATAAAATAATAATTTACAAAAGATATTACTTTAAAGTCACAATGTCTCCACTTGTCACTTGCCATTAATCAGGAACTGATGTCTTCCATGGGGCTGGGACATTTGGTTAATTTTCAATAAGGCCAAATTTGTTTTAAATGCCTCTCTCAACTTTGCCCCATAGTGGCCACTCTCATATCCTCTCATACCGCGTCCCTCCAAACAGCAGCCCCTCTTTTGCATGTAATGGAAAACAGTCCTTTTCCCAGGGCTTCCGGTTCTTCTGGCACAGCCAAACCCTGACCATGATGTAAGTTAGGAGAAGAGGAAGCTGAACACCAAATGTGGTGGTCCTAATTCTTATGCTTTAGGAGGAATTCTTAAACAAACAGACTTGCAGCCAGACACACAGACAGAGAGACACACTCAGATTGATAGATCAATCGATCGATAGCCAGTCAGTCCAGTGGCTTCTTCTTTGTCTCTGTCTGTCTGTCTGTCTCTCTCTTTCCCTGTCTCTCTCTCTCTTATATATTAGAAGTCTTTCCTTTTCTGTGTGTATTATTCTGCCTCTCTTGACTTTTACTTTGTGGCATATAAATAAATGGTGTGCATAATTGTAGCCTGATAATCTTGTTGTATCTATAGCTAAAGAAAATTAAAAGGAGAAGATGCCTGCTCTTCTGTTGCATTATGTTTCAACAGTTACATCAGATGAATCAGAATCCACTATGCCTTGAGCAGTTACAAACATAAGATTAAAGGGTGGTGACATGTATATGTCTGACTTGCTTAAGTAATACTTGTTGATTATTTGTCAGATTTGTGACTGTTTTTTCACCTTTCCTGCTGCCCTGCAGGGGGTTTTGGAGGCCTGTATGTATTTATAATAATCAGGATGGACAGATGTGCAAATGTTGGGGGAAATATTTCTGCTTCCCAAAAATGTTTTAAATAAAACACCTTAATGTTTAGTCTTAAAACTCTTCTCTTTTGTTCTCTAGAATGGAAGTGAGTTTTCACCATTTAAAAAGGTGTGTTTCTGTGCAAAAGGTTGATATTTCATCTGGGCTAAATGTTGACTTGCCTGGCATTTCTCACCTTCACAACTTTTTGCTGAGGAAATGGTGAAATGACACCCTTGACCAAGTATGAGAATTATTCTGAAAATCTGTGCACTATCATATAAGGATACTCATAGTTGTATATGAAGATTATATACATAGTCTCTACACAGAGCAGCACACAATGGCTTCATTTATGTTTGCAATACAGCTGGCACACTTTGGCACTAAATCATCACTAATGTCAGATGGGATTTTTCCGTATGGCTCTGTGAGGATGATCTCAGAAAGCTTGTTTGTGGGCCTTCTGAGACGAGAAAGTACGTCTTGAGGCTGATGCTTCAGTTCAGTATCTTGTTCTGGGGCTTGGATATTATGACTTGTTTCCAGGTCTGAAGTAGAGGGTAATCAGAGGTAAACCTTTACATTTGAACCACAAAGTTGTTTTGGAATTAATCAAGTTATTGGGAAAAATTGTCCTATGGGGATCCGCCCATCTCATTTATAGCCTCAGAAGAGGACTTGTAGTATCCGACACTGGTAGGGAGATGGACTTGATCTAATAGGTTTTTCTCCCTGCTTTAAGCTCTTTATCATTGTGACTATGTTCAGGTTTTAGGTTCTGCGTTACAAATAGTTTAAAATCTGTATGTGTGTTCTTTTTTCTTATTTTTACCCAGTAATAAAGCCATTGCTACTCCTGCCCTGGGGAGAGAGAAGGGAAAATGGCTAAATGTTCTGATCAGGATGTCTTGCAACCATTGCAATTGGGAACAAAGAGTCCATTTATGTGACAAAAAATTGTCAACATCCTTAAGCAAATGTGTCCTCCTGTCTTTTGAAGAAATCAATATGAACACACACATCAAAACCACTGTGACAATAACCGCACAACAAGGATTCCAAAAAGTACAGATCTTAGATAACAAATTCAATTCTCCCCTTACTGGTAAATCATGAACAGTTTGATAAGCTGGACAGTGACAAAATATGCCTGACAGGCTCTCCCATAATTGCCACCTGCAATCCCAGAGAGATGATATTGCCTGTTACCATAAATAGCAAGAAAGATTTGTCAGGCTGTGCAAGATCTGAGCATTGATTGAGACTTGATTAGACTCCCTACTGGTGTCCTTTAGTTATATATCTCAGGTTAACCTATCACTTTCATCATGACATCTGTTCCCCAGCTATTCATTTCATGGAACATATTGCATTCTCCATTTTGCTGGCTAACTTTTCTTCCTCTGATTACTTTGGACCAAAGTTTGAGGGGTGGTTTTTATATAAATGGTTTATAATTCAAAACGAATGTGCTCACTTTGAGATAAGACATGTGATAAGACTTTGCACATTCCTAAAGATTTGTGAGCAACACTGAAAAACTGAAAACTAAAAGGCTCTTACTGTGAGGTTTACATAAATCAGAGGCATAATAAAGGTGTGGTTTGAGCACAGCAATAGAAGCCAGAAACTCCAGCGTTCCGGTTAGGTCTGTTTTATATCCTAGAAAATGTTTATGAAATATTTCCAGATTCTACACTGACAAAATCTAGCTTTTGATGAAAATGTATTCAAATGGGGTTTTTACATCAGGCCTGTGCAAAAATGCAAACTTCCATGTGCTGTCAATGCAAATTCACTTCTGCTCAGAAATTAGCCTAATCTTGTTTCACACAGGAACGGGTGTCATTTCATCCTGTTCAGCTTGGAAAATGGTCTGTTTTCAAGGGAAAATGTTGGTAGTTCCCCCCCAACCCCCGAACTATAAAGCAGGTTTTGATTAAATAACTTTTTCTCTTTGCTTGCATGGGTACATTTTGTAGGCAGCAACTTTTAGCTAAGAAAAAGATTTACTCAGACTCTCATAGGGGCATCAGCTTTCCTACGGTAGGACCCAACTTCTGCAAAACACCGTTTCACAACTACAGTAACTGAAACATTTCTTTTAGTTCTCCCAATCTATCCCTTCAGTTTAATAAAAAGTGTCATTCTGGAACTTCATCCTAACATTATGGGTGTGATGCAGGAGTCATTGCGTGAAATTTTATGGTCTGTATTATGCAGGAGGTTAGACTAGATCAGTGTTTCTTAAACTTTTTAAGATCGAGGAACACCAAACAATAATTTTTTTTTAATGAGGAACACCAAGGATTTTTTTGTTCAGCAAAAAAAGAAAGCCCCCAGAGAAAAGTCGTTGGCCAAAAAAAATCAAATTAAATTAGAAAAAAAAAGGAGGCTTGTCCCTTTAAGGATGGCCATTTTGAATTCTGTTCTCTCCACAGCACGCCTCCAACTCGTGGCACACCGGTGTACCGCGGAACACATTTTAAGAAACGCTGGACTAGATGGTCACAATGATCTCTTAATACTCTATGGAGTGTAGTTGCTGATCTGGTGACTCTCCCATGGCATTTGCAGGTTTCATAACAGAAAAGTTCTAAACAATTCTGTTGTAGGGTTTACAAACCCTTCCCTAAGGCATGGTAGGGGGAATGAAGGAGCAGTATTAGGCCAGGAAAAGTCTGTCTCTTAGGCACAGCCAAACATGCTCCTGGGTAAATAAACACAAAAAGAGTTCCAGCTGCCCAGGCAAGGGAAGCTAGAAGCAATTTCCAGGAGAAGCACTGCTCTACGAGGGGAGAAGAGGAAGTTCTGAATAAGATGTCCAGCTTTGAGACTTTCCCCTCCTTCTTTGAGACACAACCCAAGTTTTGGAAGCATATGCTTGGGTGCCAGAAGGTTGCCTGTGTCAGCCTGAGATTCTGGGGATGTATACAAAGCTCTATGATCAAACAGCAGCCCTGCCCCAAACTGAGGCATTAGCTGGGGTAAGAAGTGGCCCAGGGGAAGGGGAACAAGAGATGAGCCAAACATATGCTAGCTTGAGCTGTCACATTTTTTCAAGGCTCTGAGTTGGGACCTGGTAAAATAGGAGGGCCTAGGTCTCCCTATCCATTCCAGATTCCCCTGTTCCTAGCCCTGCAATGGGCAGGATCAGGGATTTGCCAACAATGAAGCTGACCTAAATGAATTCTGTTCAAGGATCCTGAACACAGATGAAAACAGAGACTGGGACAGCAGGCCCTGACTATTCGGGTTGCTGCCCAAACTGATGATCCCTCTACAATGACACATTTAAAGTATGTGCAGTTTCAATATGAAACTTTTCACAGTACCCTAGATTAAAATCTGACGTTAACATGGGTTCCCATTGTGGTACTGAGCCAAGCTCATTTTACCTCTCTGATTTGGTTTCCCAAGTGGGGCAGGTGTCTTATTGCATTTTGTACACGATTTGTGTTGTCTGGCTATTTAGATTCCAGCTGCTTGGGACAGCATGTCTCGTCTAATGCTGAGTACATCATCAACACTTAAGTAGAATCATCGTTATTGTTATTTAGGAGGAAAGAAACAAGCTGTGTGAGGTAAGTAATATATTCAGTAATCACCAGGAATATCTAATTCTGAAGAGTTTAAACTGTTCCTTTATGACCTTGGCCCAGAGAGTTCTATAAAAGGCAAATAAATGATGAAGCAGAATATTGTCTGTTATCCTGATAGGTCTATTCTCTCCAGCTTCATCGCTGGTGTTGTCTTAGTTCTACTGCAGTCCCTAAATTCCCCCTCCTCAGCCCCTCCCCCATTTGCAGAGGTTTAATATTGCAAATGAAAACACTGTCAAGAAAACTGTGTGATCTCTAAGGGTACATATAGACTGTGGCATTATTTTGGGATACCAGAGGTATCCCAAAATAGCTTTTCCATGTCTTTTGAACCAGCCTGTTATTTTGAAATAGATTTCAAAATAACAGGTTAGCTATTCCGATGTCCCTGTAAACCCTTGTTCCAAGGGTCATTTTGGAGTAGCAAATTATTTTGAAATTTGGTGCAGTGTAGACAGTACCAAATTTTGAAAAAAGCTATTCAAAATTAGATCGAAATAATATACGTCATTTGCGTAGCTCATATTGCGTATCTTATTTTGACCTACGTGTCTAGTGAAGATGCACCCTAACTGAGACTAGAGGAAATTAAAAACAATCATTGATTGAGCGTTGCTATCCCATTAGATTTTTTTTAAGTCAGCTATGTCATATAACTAATTCCACACCTGCACACTTTTAAAATATCAACACTTCATATAGAAACTTATCTTCAAAGTATGCTACAGACTCTCAGCTAATCCTCACGATATCCCTTAAAAACAGGTATTATCCTCAGTTTAAAGATAACTTCTCCATGCTGCTGTTGTCTTATGAGATAGCTCATGTTAGAGCTGTGATCAGTACTTAATTCAAAGCCCTGGCCATCTCTCCTCTAAAATCCAAATGTTTGCATGTGGCTAACATTAGAACTGAAATGAATAAATGTTTAAAAGCCTGAAGGCAATGCATACAATTCTAAAGGGGAAGGAGGAAGCAGTATTTCTTCACAATGTAACACCACATTCATAAAATATGTTGAGGGCCATTTTCTAGATGGATGGTTTAAACATAGTGATTTTCTTTCCTGCATCCACTATTTCCAACACTCCAGATCTAATCTGTCTGGTTTAGAAAACAGGTTATAATTACAAGTAGACAGGTTTTCTGCCTGTTGGACCTAGTTACAATTGGTTGGAAAGAGGAAATGTTTAGAAATTTCAATTGAAAATGAGAATGCAGGACATTTTTATTATACTTTATTAGTTCTTTACCCAGTCTACAAACAAATGAGCGGTCATTGTTCTGCTCTGGGGAGAAAAGAAGCCTGAAGAGGGGCATTAGAGTTTTCAGGTAGCTAAGATTTAGGTTGATATTAGGAAAGCCTTTCTAACTATAAAGATCGCTAAGTAGCAGAACAGGTGACTTAAGTTTGCTGGAATTAGCATGTGGCACAGACTGGGACACCACTTTTCACAGCTCCTATTGGCCGGGAATGGCAATTCATTGCCAACTGGACCTGCAATCATCCGTACGTGTGGAGACACAGCTAAATATAGTGGCAGCAGCCCGTCAGGGCCTAACCCTAGGGAACCAGATCTGGCCCGCGAGCCAGTATCCGCCTACCCCTGGTGTGGCTAGATGGACTAGATGTCACTTCTACCTATAAGATTGTAAATCTCACATTCAGTAACTTAAATTAGTAACAGGCCCCAAATCAGGATCTGACTCCCTGAATTCCTACAACTTTGGAAAAGCTTTGGACTAAACTCTGGCCCACATGCATATCTAGTTTATGCATTTCTTCTCTTGGGGAAAAAAAAAGACCAAACAAGAAAACTATGCTTGGATTTTCAACTGAAAATCAATAATTGTTAAGCAATGGCTTTCAGCAATACAACAGCCTAAAATAACTCTTCCCCCTGACATGCCAATTAGCTGGGATGAAAAGAGTAGTCATAGTTTAGCATGCTGTTGTTCTGCCAAGTGGCATTTTACTTAAGTGTAGTTTGTTATGGGATCACTTACATAAGTTATTAACCAGTATAACTAGAAATAAAACATTTAATTATCCCTTGATATGGGCACCCTCAGCTACTGATAATCTCCTGTGTCTACTAATCGATGGGAGTTTTTCTGACAGACACCATACAGATTTCTTTCCTGGATAGACTTTTGACTGCCTTTGGGGCTGTCTTCCTTTTAATCTTCTGTACTATCTTATTTTGCCCACTGCCTCCATCTTTATCTGAAGAGGCTGAATGAAGCTATGTGCAGAGCAGAATTGGAGAGTTGCAAAGTTGGCTGTAAAACACTTTTTTTCCTCCTGTAGTTCTTGTCCAAGGACTGTAGTGATACTTGATATAAATTAAATCAAGCTTACTCACACCCAGCTGCTCACGAGCCAAACAGAGTGTTTGGGTAGCAGGATTACTACAGTAGCAAAAGAGTCTGGCTAAACTCACTCCTAGAACAGCAAAGGACCAAGATGTGGCTCCACTTCCTCTAGTGGAGATATTGTGCCCTGTTCTGCTCTTGATTACACAATTGTAGCTCAGAAGTAATTCCACTGAATTGAATAGTACGTAGCCAGTGCCATTGTTCTTGATTTACATCACTGTGAGCATGAGAATCGGCCCCAGTGACTCCTCTCTTGTACTAGCTCATTTGCTCCACCCAGTGAAATATTATCTGAAAGCATAGCATTATTCTGATTACATGAAACATATCATTAGAATGCTGATGAAACTAATATTCTCCTAAGCCTCCTTTTCAAGATACAGCCTGTTTACAGTGTTTAGGCGGAAGGCTGACTTACTATTATTTTTATGTATGTATTTTACTTCTGCCAGGTAGCGCCGGCAGCAGCCAGGGCTGGGTTCATCCATCCCATACAGAACTGGCTCGAGCCCCCACCCAGTACCCTGGGAAATTCACACATACCTCTGGGTGTCTCTGAGAGGCAATGCTTCCCCACTCGCAAGCACAGAGTCTGAGCATAGAAAAGAAACTTTTAATGAAAGAGGGAGAGAAGTAACGTTGTATTAACTTGGGAAAACACCACAAACAGAGTTCATAACCAATCCACGAGTGAAAGTCCCAGCTCAAGCAGATTGAGCAATGTCTTCTGTCTCTCAGGATCACAAGTCCAGCAATGTAAGTGTCCCATCCACATGCCCAACCTTTCTCTGTACTCCACTCACAGTTGCTATCCTTGGTCAGGGCAGACCAGAGCTCAGAGATGATTTTCAGAGCTCACCTCCCACCCTTAGGGCTGTGGAGATAGGAGGCATCTCACCCACCTGTTGGCCACTCACCACTGCTCCTACCAGCTGCCCACTGGCTGCTCCTGCCAGCCACGTTTGCTGGCTGCCTGCTCCTGTCAGCCACCCCGCTGTCTGCCTGCCACTGCTGGCTGCTTGTTCCTGCCAGCCACCCCACCGGCTGCCTGCTGCTGCTTCCATGATGGGTCTGGCCCTGGGCTAAACCTAGTGATTTCAGCTCTCTGTCAGTTTCTCTGTGATTTCAGCTCTTGACCTACTACCTAGGATGGCCAAAAGATTCTAGTTTCCACTGGAATAATATTTCAAAATAATAAAGAGACTCCTTATGGAGTCTGTTTAGGTCTACCCTTAGAACAGGGGGGAAGGGAGACAGGTTGAACCAGTCTTACAGCTTACGCCTGGAGGGCATGTAGCTGGCTGGTTCAAGTTCCTTTCCCCCAATTCAGTCCACTTGAGTCTGGAAGGGGGAGGCTTTTCCATCCGAGACTCTTTACAATGACAGTGTCTCTCCTGCAAGCACTGATGTCATATTTTACAATTCCTATGTTTAGGGTTAACATGGTTTGTGACCCCAAAACAGCCAAATTAGTTACAATAACAACATTCCATTTTAACAATTGACCATCCATCAGGCCTATAGCATTGGCTGAACTGGATTTACATAACCACACCTAGGATCTCTTTCCCATTCCAGCATGAGCTGTATTTACATATCAACAGTGGATTATCTTGCAGAGCTAAACAAATGAATGAGCATAACCACACCCAGGAATGTTTTCCCCTTTCCGCTGGCTGCATTGAAAGCAGTGGTTCAGACACTGCTTACATCTGCTAGAAGTGCAATCCTGTCTTCATATTTACTAAAGTGTTCTCTTTCTACCAATCCTTGAAAGCCATGTCAAGACACCAGACTAATGGGATTATCAACTCTGTTGTTCCTGTTTATATGTTTCAGTCCTTAACCTAGAACTGTTTAAAGACTTTGGTTAGGTTAACTGACACTGGTGAGCAGCTTAAGTGCACTGACTCTGAGTGCCTCTTCTATGTCTCTTAAGTGTCACACATCCTAAAGTGCTCCCCATGATTAGTCATGTAGGAGGTGTGAGTCAGCAGTAGACTAGCAAAAGTCCCAGTAGTTCTAGCTACTCACAGTAGTTAGACATTGGCAACAGTGGCATTTTGCAGAAATAAGCAAGCTTGAGGAAAAGGCATCCTTTGAAAGAAGGCATTACAATGAAGCTAAAGCTGTGAATAGCATTGGAGGAATCTGATACAGTAAATCATTCATCTTTTGTGGGTGCAAAAGTAAAATGTGAAACGGTTTCTGCTGGGAATTAACACTAGTTACAATCTCCAAGTGCCTGAGTAGCCACCATCTGTCAGTTGCAGGGTTGTGTGTTCAGCTGGTGCAGTGTTTGATGGAAAGCTGCTTAGCTGAACCATGATGGCTTGAATTAATAACATTTACAGAGCTAATTTCTGATAAAAATTATTTATAGCATATTGTTAAAACATTGCCCTTAGATGTAGGGAAGGGCTATCATGAGAAAGGCTTAGCATGACAAAGGCCATGCAGGAAAACTCATTATTATTTATTTGGTATTATTATGATAGTGCCTAGGGTCCCTAGTTTAGATCACAGCCCCAGTGTGCTAGGCATTGCACAGTCCCATGGCAAGAGACAATTCCTGCCCTGAAGAGCTTACCCTAAAAAAGCATACAAAAGGTGGGAGAAAAACAGAGAAGTGACTTGCCCAGATTGAGTAATGCAGCAGAGTCAGTTGCAGCATCATAAACCCATCCCAAGTCTGGTAAGTCCCAGCCCAGTTCCCCCATCTAGGGACCATGCCTATAAACTGTTTGTTTGATTATGTCCTCCATTATTTTTGCTCCTGTTATTTATTTTTATTTTGTCATTTATGGTAGCACTCAAAATATTCAAGGTACTCTTCATTAGTCAAAATTCTCCCTGTTTTCCATGGGGCCAAAATTTCATTCCTGGTATCAAATTAGGTCCCTAATTAGGATTCTGTAGCTTTTACAAATCTAAAATGAATGGAGATATTTCCTTTTTTTTTAAATCCATGGAATGTTTAAAATGAAAATAAATGGCAAAAAATACAGTACCAAAGGAATCCTATCTATGAGAGAGATGGCAATTCCATGCAATATCCTGGGAGATCTTATCAAATGAAAGGATCCATTGTATTAAATGAATGGTTTATGTATTTTATGGGCTGGGATTTTATGTAATCTCTCCGGTGGGCAGATGTGACAGATGTGAGAGCTGGGTGTTTAGATGACTGTAGTGGACAGTGTGCCAACAGCAACGGAATGTTAGAACAAAAAGTGTTAAATGGTTTTCTTGGGAAATCTTGGGGAGGAGGTGAATGCAAATTCCCCACTTCTGAGGAGGCAAAGCCCAGCCTTTTAAATCCCTGCTCTAAGGAGAGTGCTATTGTCTAGTGATCACTTCTGTGAGGCCAATATCAAAGGCCCAAGTTGTATCAAGGACAGGCTAAGCTATTTATGTTGTGGTTCTGAATATGGGTCAATTATAAATTTGCAATCACGAGCGAAAGTCAACTGTGGGTTTTGAAAGACTGACACCTACCACAACCTAAAATTGGAGTTGTGTTGACCTGTCTCATAGGTTCTTTATTGGGTATGTGTACACAGCAAAGTTATTTCGAAATAACAGCCGTTATTTCAGAATAACTTACTACGTCACATATTAAACCGCTATTTCGAAATTAATTCGAAATAGCGGAGCGCTTATTTCGAATTTGGTAAACCTCATTCCATGAGGAATAACGCCAAAATCGAAATAGCTAAATCGAAATAAGCGCTGTGTAGATGCTTATTTCGAAATAGGGGGCCTCCAGCCCTTCCCAGGGTGTCCTGGTGGCCACTCTGGGCCAAACAAGGAAAACTCTTCTCCCCCCCACCCCAACCCCGGAGCCCTTAAAGGGGTAGACTCTGGCCACAGAGTTGTGTAGCCATACCCATTGCGTTTAATATATTTTGTTTTCTGTAATGCTTTCACCTTAAGAATAAATGTGCTTACTTGGAAAGTGCTTTGTGATAACTTGTAACTGCAGGTCATTATGTTGTTATCTAAGGATGTACGAGTTAGGTATTACTGTTATCCTCAGCCAGTTTTGCCACAAATGCTCATGTATAAAAGTGGGAAATGGATTCAGAGGGGGTTTCTTCTTTTGCACCTTCGGTGAAGCCTGTGTAGTCTGGTAACAAATTTGGATCCATGGAAGATACAGGTGGCCAGCCATCTCTTGATTCCATCAGTTTGCAGTTGTTCATAGAACTAGTATGGAGTGATAGCATCCTTAGGAAAGGGGGAGAAATGGACATTGACAGTATAAACTGTTGCAGCACATTAGGAGAAAATTAGGAAAACAGTCTCTTCCCTCCCACCACTGGCTAAAAATAAGGTGATTCTAATTGGCATTTCTCCAGGGGGTGGCTACAAATGCTGATGTAATTTCCCAGGAGCATCAGCTGTTTACATTCCAGACTGTTTCCAGCTGCTTTGATTTCATCTAGATCAATGCTGTAAGTTCATGAAAATATAAATATTGGATTTTAGCCTAATGCTAGAGAAGCATGTGGGTCATTAACTGTAATTTAGGTCTGCAAGCTGTTTACTGACTTTCTTGAATCAAATTAAAACAGTTTCTCTCTTAACAAGAGCTTCTTTCTTTATGGTTGCAAGGTGGTTTGCAGTATATTTTTGTTTGTCTCATATTCATAATCACAAGGAAATTAAAATATGGAGAGTTGGACTGTTCTTGCTCAAGAAATATATTAATGAAAATAGTTTATGGGTGGCCAAGGACAAGAAGTTATTGATTATTTGTATTGCAATAGCACTTAAAAGTCTCAGTCCTGGACCAGGAGAACATTGTGGGGTTTGGATGTCCCATGTTTCTTCCTTATGTTTTATGGGTGGAACAAAATCCTCTTCTCAGTGTACTTTCTTAAGAGCCTAGCAGGCAGGTCCTACAGAACTCTTGGAAATTTGGCAGACTTCCCCAAAATCTCTTCTGGAGCAATTGGTCACAAAAATGACTTTTAAAGGAAGGCAGTCTGCATATTCCAAGGTGTTTACCAACTTTTTTTATGAAACACCTAGGGAATAAAAGATGTGCTAAGTTCACTAAGGGCATGTCTACACAGCAGCGTTATTTCAGAATAACTGATGTTATTCCGAAATAACGTATTGCGCATCTACACAGCAAGCCCGTTATTTTGAATTTATTTCAAAATAACAGGCTTCTTATTCTGACTTCTGTAAACCTCATTGTACAAGGAGTAAGGGAAGTTGGAGGAAGAGTGCTCTATTTCAAAATAAGTGCTGTGTAGATGTGCCCAAATTCTAAATAAACTATTTTGATTTAAGCTTTGCAATTGACGTAGCTCAAGTTGTGTGGCTTATTTTGAGTTTAGCTCTGCTGTGTAGACATGCCCTAAGTTTCCCTTAGACTTTTTTTGTGTTTATCATCTTTGTTTTCTGCATAATCTCTGCTGTTCTTCTTCAGCAGTCTACTAAAATCCCTGTAGTTAATGTCTTGGGGCTCCTCTTCTGTTTTTAATTTTTTATGGTTTCAAGGTATCTTTAATGTATAAAAGTAATAAAAATATTCCCAAATTATTGAAGAGAACCTTGACAGTTCTCTCAGCTATAATTCTACCGGTGAATTTTAGGGAGCTAAAACAAGGGAGAGCTAACATAAAAACAATAACAGGTATTGAAAATATTTCCCCTCTCCCCAAAGTACTACACTTGTGAAGGAATAATCAATTGCACAAATACAAAATGGGAAATGAGTGACTAGGAAGCAGTACTGCTGAAAAAGATCTGGGGGAAGAGGATCATAAACTAAACTAAAGTCAACAATATAGTGCTGTTGCGGAAAAAAGCAAACATCATTCTGGGCTGTATTAGCAGGAGTATATAAGCAAGACACGACAAGTAATTCTTCTACTGTACTCAGCACTGATTAGGCCTTAGCTGGAGTACCATTTCCAGTCCTGGACATCACACTTCAGGAAAACTGGAGAAAGTCCATAGGAGAGCAACAAAAATGATTAAAGGACTAGAAAACATGATCTCTGAGGAAAGATTGAAAAAAAATGGATTTATGTAATAGGAAGAAGAGAAGAGCAAGGGGGGACATAACTCTTCAAGTAAATGGTTGTTGTAAATAGAAGAGAGATAAACGGTTCTCCTTAGCCACTGAATATGGTACAAGAAATAAAGGCCTTAGATTGCAACAAGGGAGTTTTAAGTTAGATATTAGGAAAAAGTTCCTGTCAGGGTGGTTAAGTACTAGAACAAATTACAGTAAAACCTGTGTTATCTGGCACGCCCGGGGATTAGGACATGCTGGTAACCTAAAAATTCTGGTTATCTGAGGGGGGGCGGGAGCCATATAGGGCCTACGGGGAGGGGAAGGCACAGGAGCCCTCTGGGGCTGGGATGTGATCTGCCGGGGTGCCAGAAGCCACGGGAGGGGGAACGGGTAGGACGTGGCCTGGTGAGGGGGTGGAAGCCAGGGGTGGGAGGCAGAGATGGCGGGTGCGGCCTGCCGGGGGGGGGGGGGGGGTGCAGGAGCCGCGAGGGAGCTGGCCTGCCGGGGGTGCTAGGTGCCACAGGGGGAGCTGAGATACTTGCTTCCGGCTGCCATTCGCCCCTCCTCCAGGTACATGCTGCACACTCGTCTGAGGAGCACTTAAAGGGCCAGTTTCCTTTTTTTTTTATTTTTATTTTTATTTTCCTGGCGTCAAATTTTGCCGGTTTCTACAGTTTTCCAGATGCTTAAGTTCCGGATAGCACAGGTTTTACTGTACCTAGGGAGGTTGTGGAATCTCTGTCATTAGAGACTTTTGAGAGCAGGTTAGACAAATGCCTGTCAGAGACAATGTTCTAATTTTTTTCTATCCATGTGAGAATAAATTTGTATGTGCCCTGAGGCATGTGCAGATGTGCACCACCAGTAGAAACACACACTGCCATCTGTGGGCAGCTGTGGGTGCTCTGTTAATCAGCTGGGTGGCACATGAATCTCTCCTCATTGGCCACCCAAGTGCTCCGTTTACAGGGAACACTTGTCAGGGATGGTCAAGATAATAATTTAGTCCTGCCTCAGTACAAGGGACTGGATTAGATGACCTATCAAGATCCCTTCCAATCTTACATTTCAATTATTCTATGATTATTTAAGCCTCAGAACACAGGTAAAGTTGGAAAGTACTGTACAGGTTGAACCTCTTGAGTCCAGCACCCTTGGGACCTGACCAGTGCTGATCAGAGAATTTTCCAAGCCACAGGAGATCAATAGTGTCTAGCAGAATTACCAACACTGCTTACTGGGTTCTTAGGAGACATGTAGTGGTCAATTAGAGTTAAATAACAGCTCAGGACACTAAGAACCAGGACTGGTGGCTGTAAACAAACTTAATGGGACTGTGGGAAACTTGGCCACACCCAGGATAAGTGGCCAGACCAGAGAATGGCAGACTAGAGAGGTTCAACCTGTACTTGCCCTATGTTTTAAACTGTTGAATGTCTGGGGCATCACTCACTGAGATGAAATACTCCAGTGTTTTATCAATGGGAGTTTGGCATCTTGAGGAGCTGGGCCTTAGCTAAAGTGATTTTCACAAATTTACACAATGACCTTTCCACCATCATGTTGATTGGGGCATATACAGTGTTGCTGAGGTAGAATGGGAAGTGAGGCATGAATGTGAAGCTATGTCTGATAGTCACCTCTGTCCTTCTACTTCTCCCTCTCTCTCAGACCCTCTTCAATCTGTAGAGATTGAAGCAAGGGAAAATTGAGGCAGCATCTCCTAGCAGACAGAGAGGGCCTCAAAGGCCTTCCATCACTGCCATGAAATCATTAGTTTGTGGCCGTGACTCTTGTGGAACTGTTAAATCTTCCAATGTTAAGCCCCAAGGCCATATTCTGTGCAGAGCTGCTAAATGGGGATGCTGTTCTGCTTTGTGCTTCGAGGGATGAAGTGATAATAGGTGTACGAGATTGATGATAGCTGCATTATTTCCATCTCTCTCAAAGGTACCCTCCTGTGGTTCTTTTAATTGCACTTCAAATGAAGCCAAGTCAATCTAGATCTAATCTATAGGATGGTCTCCCTTTAGAAATGCTAACGCTGTATTATTTTTTAATAAGTAAGATGTGCCAATCACACACACACAGCTTAATTTCCTTTATTGAGATCAGTGCTGTTTTTAATGGTATTCAAATGTCATAAGGAAGTCAGTTGAGTGAGATGACAAAGTAATGTTGGAAAGTCTATTGGGGTGCCTCAAAATGAGCAACAGGGATGCCGGAATAGCTCACCTGTTCTCTCAAAATATATTTCAAAATAACGGGCATGTTTAAAGACCCAGAATAGCTGTTTGGGGATATTTCCGGTATCTCAAAATAGCCCCCCTGTCTAGACATAGCCTTGGTGATTTATAAAATCATAGAGTCATCTAAAGCAGCAGACTCTTATACTTTATTATCATGAGATAATGAGTCTATGGCAGAGATATAGCCTGTTGGAGTTCAGCTTCTGGAATGAAGTGTGTCTTCATTCACTTTGAGGTTGTGGAGTGCCAAGCACAATAGGGTACTCTGTGGTGACTGAAGCTAGTAGGCACTACAGTAATACAATTAATAAATAGTAACAATCTATCCCAAAAGATATAGTACCAGGATGCGCCTTGAAATTCTAGTGCCCAGCCTTGGCATATCTTCAATTTGTAACCAGCCCTCATGCTTTCTAGGTGACACAGCTCTCCCACTGTCCACATTGCTCTGTGCCTGTTTTCTCCCTGCTTTTTGGGGAGATGATCCCTGAAATTCCCTTTTAGTGACTCACTCCTTGACTAACCCTTTGGAAGTCAAAGATCTGGAGTATCTACCAGTGCTTGACCACAAAACAAGCAGTCAAGACCACCAATTTCAATTATTCTAAACCACAAAGGTTATTCAGGATGTTCTCTTGGATAAAATTAAAGAAAACATTACGCATAAAAGAATAAGTGGAGTGTAAATACATAGATACACTAAACATTATGAAAAGCATAACTAGCTTAGGTTTTACACCCCAACTTAAGCATGAGTTAAATCCTTCCTGTTTATTTTTAGAATGTGTAATTTTTTTCAGATACCAGGGTCATAACTGTGCTAGTAATGCCTGGAGAGAAAATTTCTGATTAATGGATAGATAACTGCTGGATTATGTTTCTGAAACAACTCCTTGCTAGAGAATAGAATGATGGTAGTTGGGTTAGCTGCTACATTAAGAACTGGGGATACTAAAAGAGGGTGGCCCGGAAACAGGTGTTTTATGTTTAAAAAAATAGTTAAACATAGTAGCTTGTATGCTAAGAATGGAAATCAGATCACTTTCAGCAGAGATAAAGAGCACTTCATTCATTAACCCAGAGCTGATCTAATCCCTGTCAGAATAATAGTATGTGTGTGTATTTCAAGAATGGCAGAAAATGAGAAGTCAAGGGAAAAGTGTATGCTAGGTAGATAGCTCGCTTTCTCTATTACAAAATGAAATACTTGTGTGTTGTGCTTAAAGGAAAGTAAAAAAAAAAAAAAAATCAAAACTGCATTGTGTCCTGATGCTGATGTAGTTACATGTATTAATTGCTGGTTGCACTGCTCATTATTAACAATCAATGGGCCCCCAATCACACACAAACCATGATTACATGGATCCCATCTGCTTGACATTTGGGCAGTGCTGTGCCTGTGCTGGTTGGTGCTCAGCAAGCTGCCAGCTGTGCTTCTGGGCACACTCTTCCAGCTTGGCCAGGCTTCCACATGCCCATCTGGTTGTCTTCACCCCCCACCAGTACCACCTCATCCACACACGTGTAGGAGCCTTGTGGCGTGCCCAGGCGATTTAAAAGGGACTGGGGTTCACAGATGCTTTTAAATTGCTTGGGTCCTTGGGCAGTTGTCACCTTGCTCCCCCTCTCCCATCAGCAGGACTGGTTGTTGTTTCCAAGAACAAGGCAAGGGAAAATTCAATGGTTTTGCTCACCTTAAATATTTCTGGCAACTTTTTCTTTGAGAAGTTCTAGCACTCCCATTATTTGGAGCCAAGACATGAAACTTGGAAGGAGGATGCTCTTTTTGCCAGGGGTATGTCGTTTGCCATCTCTGAAAAATTGCCCAAATATGGTCAAGTCTTAAGCCTTTGAAGAATCATAGTTTGCACATGCTCAGTAGAGAGAACTTTGATCTTAGTAGCTAAAATCTCTGAAGATTCCATCCCCATTGAGTGAACTCAAGACTCTCATAGGTCCCAGCGCAGATCCCACTCGCTGTGTAATTTAGAATAGATTGGGGGAAATGACCATTTAAAAATAGAAGTATTCTCACCACATTTCAAAGGAGATGGGCCAGAATGAAGCTCAGATGTGAATGCTGCTTGCACTTGTCTCTATATTTAAGAAGCACTTTTATCCTATCCTTTCTGTTTCATCATGCATCAGTGGGTCTGAATGCTGAGGGGAGACCTTACTGAACTTGCATAATACCATCCATCTCTAAAATATCAAGCCAAACTTTCAGCTGCACCGAATTTACTGCTGTCAAGCAGGAGCCAAACATTCTAAGCCATCTTTCCACACCTCTCTGATCCTGGGGTTGCTCTAATTTACACTGGTAGCAGTGATCCCATATGGACTGCTCCACTTGTTGAACATTGACCAGAGTGCTGTGTGCTCTCACCCTGCTTCTAACATGTCTTCTGCATAGATGTAGGGCAGCAGGTTACAGTGGATTCTGTTGTGGTAGAAGCCTTTCCACCTTCCCCGTTAGGTCGGCCATCTGACTGCTCTGTGTTGGCTGAGCTTGCAAATAAACAGCGGCTGAGAATATAGCCCAATAACACTGGTTAACCTGAATACTCAGTCTGAGTACATTTGGATAATTGGCAGGTCAGATAAATCAATGTTGCCCTTGGTTATCAGGTATTCTGATTTTTTCTTCTCTTTGCATAAACCCAGTGCCTTATTAACATTGTAAGCAGCCTGGTGCGACTTAGCTGCATCTAGGAAAATAGTTTGGGTTGTTGTAGTAGATTTTACAGCTGACATAAGATTACTCTTATACTAGCTGAACTCTTAAAATGTCAGTTGTAGGAGTCTGGTCAGTTTACATAGTGTAAATAAACATGAAGTGGGGGAACTCTTAAAAACAATTTTTTCCTATCTTCCACTTACTTTCTTCCTCAGTTATATTCTTTGTCCTTTGTTGCATCAGCAGTACACACCTGAATAATGGATCAAGTGTCTTAAAGTTTTTTTCAACTGTGTTCTGTTTTTTTTTTCTTCTTCAATAAAAACAAACATAGTGAAAATGTTTAGCAGATTATAATTTTGATCCTTGTGACTTTTATTCTGTATTCGTCCCCATGTGGTAATTTTGTTATTGTTAGTATGTTACAATACAAAGTAAACCTTTGGTTTTATGTAGAGTCTTCTGGAGTACTTTATGTAGAAGTGAATTGGTTATTGGGTGTGTAGTGTGGGATCAGCTACCTAACACACTGTTTTGGGAGATAGAAACTGACATCCTGATTCTGTAAAGATTTACATGCACGCTTATCTTTATGCACTGCAAGTAGTCCCATGGAGTCCATGAGACTATTTACTGTATGTAAACTTAAGCACGTGTATTGGTCTTTGTCTCATTAGAAACTGAGGGCTAGATCCACAAAGAGATTTAGACATAGGTGCTGGCTTCCTCTAGGCTTGTGGGGTACTCAGTGCCACACTTCACCCTAAGCCCCACCCCCTGCCTCTTTCCATCCTCATCCTGCCTCTTCCCACCCCCTCCTCCAAACACACCCTATCCCTGCTCCTTCCTCTCATTCCCAGAGCCTCCTGCATGCCTCAAAACAGCTGATTGAGGCAGGTGGTAAGCCCTGGAGAGAGGGGAAGGAGCTGATTGGCAGAGCTGATTGGCTAGGCTGCCAGTGGGTGGGAGGTACTGGGAGGAAGAAGGGAGCTGGCTGCCACTGGATGATAAGCACCCGCTAATATTGTGGAGTGTTCCAGCCAGTGCTCTATGGATTTAGGTACTGAACTACTGCTTTCAGCACCTACATCCAAAATTTTGATCCTCTGCTCACTTGTTGCCTAATCCTGTAGGTGCTGAAAGTCTGTAAATTCTGCCAGCACGTGCAAAGCTGTCTAAATCCTGGTGCTGCCAGTATGTTCTGTCTCTAACCCGCTCCCCCTCTGCCTCCACCTCTGTTATCTGCTTAAACGAAGCACACGAGCTCTTTTATAGGGGAAAAGGCAGTATGCCGCATTTATTGAGAATACAACAGTTGCATATGCTTTTCAATCACTCACACACAAACATACACACACACAGTCTTGCCAGACGATGTTATAGTTACCAGTCCAGATTCTGTATCAGTCTAGTGGCCAGCTAGATTGAACACAGAGGGAGAGCCTGGCCTTTGTCGGTCGATCGATCCGATGCTCTTCTGGAGTTGGTGGCAAGACAAACCCAAAGTTCCATAGCAAAGCACCCTGCTTTTATAATCCTTTTCTCTGTTGAAATCCATGGATTCCGCTCTGTCAGCGTGTGACCAGAACGTTATCTTTTTGATGTCAGTGTTCCCAAAACATTTTCCAAGGCCCATCCTGCAATCAATTGTCTTTCGGGGGTGCCCGCTTGCTTCAAGGCTCGTCAATCTGCCAATATCCAAATCATCTTATGAGTAGGGGTATGCATCAATGGTTATAGATGGCTTCTCTGCCGCCAGGTCGTTTAGTCTTCACCCACGCTTGCTCATCCTCCTTCTTTGGCCATCTGGTTCTGAGCAATAACTTTGGACCTTATCTCGACACATTCATTCCCTTTCACACACACATAAGCAATGTTACAAGGACTTTCAAGGCTATGCAGCACATCAACATCTGTACAGGTAAGACAAAGAGGCATTGTAAATCAAGCAATTAAGGCCTCAGCCTTTAACATTCTTATAGTCTCATTAACATAGACACAATAAGATCTTGTCTCTTTACTTACTAAACTTTAAAACAAGGAAATATAGGAGATATATACTTAACTAAAGGATTTGACTTACTACAATATTAAATATGATTATATATTACCTTACATTACTACATTACTAAACCTAAAATACAAATATAAAAAGAATACATATGCTTTCAGTTCCAACACCTCCATTCCCAATGGGAATCCCAAACGATGTTGGACTTGATCCAGTAGATACTCGCCAGGGCTTCCTAAGAGCATCACCTACTTGACTGGGACTTGCAAACAATATTGGCACCTCACTGCCTATACCCAAGAATTTGTGACCATTTTATCTTTTCTGCATTTAGTGTCTTCCACTTTCTAATAAGTTTTCTTTCAATGTTATTCATTTTTTTTATAGAGCTCATAAATTAAAATCAATAGGATTTTGTTCATTTATCAAACATCTGCTTCTTTGGAAGCACAGACCAATCCAAAATACAAAGAACATGTTATTTGACTCTTAGCTAGATAGAAACTGATCTTAATTGTTAGTTCCATTTGTTCTACTTGGTAGGACACATCATGTCACCTTATTTGTAAATACTGCTAGACACAGTGTGTAGATTCTTATATTGATCTTTGAATCCTTTTTCATTGAGATCCAAAATTGGGCAAAACACCAACAGTCCATGCGAACAAATCACAGAAAATCCATAGGTTGAAAATGGGTCATCCTAATTGCAGTACATGACAAATGTTCATCAGTTACCAATACATTTGCCTATGCAGAAATAAAATTCATGAAAAGAAAAATGACTAATTCACAATTAACGTTGCTTGCATGTTTGTTTGCAAATAGCTTTCCCCAAAAGGACACTTTCAAGATAATGTTTTCGTGTGAAACGTATTAGATGTTTTTCATTAAGTTACTTTATTAATTTGTCAGTACTTTTCTGAAGCAGTGGATTTTGATCCCACCACAGAAGGCATTCTTCCACAATAAAATTAATAGTGAAATCCTGGCGCTATTAAAGTTGAGAATTTTGTCATAGACATCAGTGAACCAGGATTTTACCTCCGATCTTTTTTTCTAAGCAATTTCATATTTACACAATCACCATCCATTTCACATAAAATGTAGATCTTTGAGTTATCTGTTCCAGTGGATAGGCTTGATTGTCACAGGTAACTGGCTTATTTGGACAAGTTGGGCTGTGGCTTTTTGTATCTTTCAGGATCTGGGGAGTGTATGGAATCACTAATCTCATCTCATGACTACTCCCATCCCAAATGGTTCATACACTCATGTGGTGCGGAGCAATTTGGATTTGCACAACTTTTATGGCTCATCTGGAATAATTAACAGTCCTTTCACTAACATCCACATATTCAGACTTTTCTTTTCAGTTTTATCCCATAGAATATAAAGCAGAAGACTTGGTTTGAAATAACTTTGACACAGCATTTTATTTTACTTTTAAGATAACCTACAACAGTATCCAATTTATTATCAAACACATATATTTGAATAGTACATCTTCAGGGTCATTTTTCACATACAGAGATTTTACTTTCTGCCAATTTAAATACAGGAAAGACAATTCCTGCCTTATTGGGATTTTCCTAACCCGCGATTTTCTTTTAACAGCAACTTTGCTCTTTTAAAGATCTGCTCTGTGTTATTGTTTGTATACAAAGATCACAGGTTGCTTGTGAAAGTTTTAGTTTGTCACCTGGACCTTGATATGGTAAATATTTCTTTATTATGTTTGTTTCTGATTTAAATCTTTTCTTTTGCATTTATTCAGTCAATTAGCACACTGCTGCACCTCTGCCCAGTTTCCTAGCCAACAACTGCTTCTTTGTTTCAAGTGTTCAGTCATAACTTTTTTCCAATGTTCTTTTTCTTTGCAGCCTTTATGGTATAACTAGGCAGTTCACTGCTCACTTACAAATCCCTTTTTTCAGCAAAGTTTCTTATTCTCACTTGTGATTATTATTCATTTTAAATGGAATATTTTAGAGGTACTTTCATTTTTATTTGATGTTCATTTATTTCTTCCTCTTTTTTCCTTCATATCTAGGTAAGCTGCCCAGTTTCCTGACATTTTTGCTATTTTGCATTTTTATAATAGCATACATCAGGTATGTGGTATTCTCTGCCACAGTGAGAACATGCCAGCTACTTTTAGCTTTTCAGTATGAACTGAGGCCTTGCATTTTTTTAAATGAAATACCTGTTTCTCTGTAGTCTTCTGGTTAACAACTACTTTCATAGCCTTAACAGTTTTCGGTCTGCCTTTGTTAGTAGTTTTTCTTGTGTTTTATATAAATGTATCTCCCATTCTATTTATACCATGCCCACTTGAGTGCCTTCCAGGAGCACATTAGATGACAATAATTAGCATCTGTCCCATGGGAGTTTCTCTTTTTCTATGCAACTATCTCCTGCAAAGTCACTTCTAAAAATTATTTAGGTGACAATACTTTGTCACATTTCTTATCTTGTTTTAAAATTTGTATCAAGGATTAACGTCCTTTTGGGTTTTTTGTGAAGAAATATAAACATATCAATTAAAATTTGCTTGACATCAAGAGCATTTTATACAATGAAAAATTTTAATTAATATTTATCTGTATGTTAGTCTAATACTTGGAAGTGATAACCATGTATTTTGTAACTTGCCTGACGTATCCATGGAAAGGTCTGTGAGAGGGGTGTGACATAGGCCAAAAAAATTTGTGAACAACTATGCTAAAGGGTTATTGTTCAAAGTGTTCACCCTTCAGAACAGTAATTAACCCTGTCCCCCAACCAACAAACAAGCAAACAGGGAACTCTACCAACCTACAGTTTCACTTCAGATAGTTTCCTTCCTCCTTCTAAAGAAAAAATGTAATCATACCAAGCCATTACCTGGGAGCTAAGTATAAATAAAGATCTTTGGTCCCCACAGAAGGCTTTAGTCCTTCAAATGGCTATTTATCTACTGCTATCATAGATGCTGTGTCAGAGCCCTTCTTTTCCTGTCTTCAGACAGTACTAGACAAATGAATCTTTTGGCTTCAGCTTCCTTGTGATTGCTGATTATTCAGCTGTGTGCCTTTCAATTACTCCCAGGTGCATTGCTCTGCTTTGTAAATGTAGAATCTGAGTTACTCTAGAAGGAAGGAAGTTAGTGCTCTTTTCTCAGATAAACAAGCTCTGGCTTTAGGGAGAAAATGCCAAAGTGGACAACTTACTTTTCCCTTGGAGATGTTGGGTGGCTTTCTCTGGAAAAGACTTCCTAATCAACCTGAAGCCTCCATAGTTCCCTAAGCTGGTTTAATAGGCTAAATAATGCAGTTGGGAAAGAAAACAAAAGGGGGGAAATGTTTGATCTCTGTTCTGAGTTCAAGAACACAAAGTCAGAATGCTGCAGCAATTAGAAAGAGAAAGAACAGGAATGAAAGGTAAGTTCCACTTCTCTTAGTCTAAATCACATTTACACCCACACACCCCATAAGATTCTGAGGGCAGAAATGAAAAAGAACCTCTACTGGGGTTGTAAAGGTGGGGAAAGAATGGGGTTCCTAATTCTAGACAACTCATCAGTCTGAGACTATTGACTGGCAATAATGTTGATTAATCTGTAATGCCTGCTAGCAGTAAACAGGCAGAGTTTGGCAGTATCTAGATATGCCCTGTAGATGCTGGTTTTTAGAAAGTAATAATGAAAGATTAGATATCTGATCCAACTGAGACTTTAATGCAATATTAATATTTTATACCTAATTCAGTAATGGATGCATAGGATCTATTTCCACAGGGAAATATCAGCTAGATGTGATATTTGCAAATAGCCTAGAAAATGTGCTGTAGGGAACAATGCTGCAAAGCAAGAGGATGGATTTTAGATGACTTGGCAGAGTACTTCCATTGATAATGTCTATGATTCTACAACCCAGCTCTGTAGCTCTCCATTTCTCTTTTTTGGAAGTTCTATTCTCTTTGATTTATTACCTCTGGGTCAATATGTGATGCCCCATCCCCATAGGAGATCATGAGCAGGGATAGAACCAGCACCAAAACCACAGGCTCTTTAGCTCAAATTATGTTTGCAGGTGCAGCAAACAATGGGAGCTTAGCAGGATGAGGCCCCAGATGCTGAATGACAAGTGTTCCGTGGCCCACCAAGAGAGAGTTCATTTATTTTACAGCATGCATACGCTTTCCCTATCAGGAGAAGCTTCATCCTGTCTCCAAGTAAATACAGAAACAAATCACTAGCCTTGGTGTGTACATCTACAATACAATTTAAAAAAAAAAGTCTGTGGTACCAAGGAGCCTGGGCTGCAGGACTAACAATTGCAGTGAGGTCTCAGAGTTTGGGCTACAGTCCACAGCCAATCTCTGCACTTCAGTTGTATAGCCCCATACCAAATCGTTCAAGTCCCAGTCAGGTGAACCAGGCCACCTGCTGCCATCCCAGGGGGTCTTTTATCACAGTGTAGATATACCAAGTAGATCAGCAGAATCCACAACACTTTCCCAGCAGGATCAAAGCCTGCTAACTGGATGGGCGTATTTCACATATTGTCAGCTTGCTGCAATGTTAGGAAGGGGAATCAAGACACTACACACATCTGAGGGTAGTAAAGAAGAAATTATGGTATTATTTGAGGAATAGTTTGTAATCCTGTCAGTAAAAACTATATTGAAATTCATAATGGTGGGGGAAGGGTGCAGAGTGATGGTTGCCAGGGTGACATAAGCCTTTGCATTTCCTGACTTTTGAGTGCTTCGTGGGCATTTTTAGTGCAGTTTTTTAAATAATTAAATATATAGTATATATTACACACACACACACACACACACACATGTATAATTAAATCATACTTCCTCCTAGTGTGAGGCTAACTTTTAAGGTAACTAGACATTGACGTTCTAAAATGTACATGATGCCTGTTATACAGAGAATTCAGCCAGTGGAACGGTTCAGTGTGCTTGGAAGAGTTTTTCATTCATAACCGCACAGCTAGTAAGCAGACTTGGGATGCTATTCAGAATGGCACACAGCCTTCCAAGCCAGGACAGCTAGCAAACACTGCAGGCAGACACAGACCTGGCTCTCCATCTATGTCAGCAGAAATAATGAGAATTCAGAGTGGGGCAGGGAAATGTGTGATCTATTTATCAGACTGATTTATTTGGTGACTTATACTGTATCCATTGCTAAGACATCTGGGAATGTAACAGATTAAAAATATATCCTCTTGTAAACCAGAAAGATGATGAGGAAATTAAAAAAAACAGACTGGGAAAGAATGACAGTGCCTGTATTCAGCAAAACCTTGCCCAATAAGATAAGCTTTGCTTTGTGCTCAGGAAGCTAACACAGTCACACTCTGACTGCTGTTGGAGGCAGCCATCTCTAATCAGAGACTGTTGTCTAGAAAACTTCACCCTCCAGTCATCAGTATGTACATAAGGACTGAGAGGGGAAAGTGCCTGTATGCACAGTCCTTAGTTATTAGGTAGGCATTTTGTTAGGTCAGATGATAGAGACTAGAGGATGACTTATGAGGAAAGAACTTGGCAGCTTAATCTGTATAGCAAAAAAAAGTGGGGGGAGTGTTTATTTTATTGATGTGAAACACAGTCAAGTAAGTGATACTGCAATCATAGATTACTAGAACAGGAAGGGATCTCAAGAGGTCAGCAAGTCCAGTCTCTGCCCTTGTGGCAGGACCAAGAACCATCTAGAATGGATCATCCCTGACAGCTGTCTGTCTAACTTAAATATCTCCAATGATGGAACTTCTACAAACTCCCTAGGCAATTTATTCCAGTGCTTAACCATCTTTAATCCCATTGCTGCTTGTCCTATCATGAGATGTTAAGGAGAATAATTTTTCTCCCTCCTCCTTGTAATACCCTTTTAGGTACTTGCATGATGCTATCATGTCCCTTCTCAGACTTCTCTTTTCCAAACTAAACAAACCCAATTATTTTAGTCTTCCCTCAGAGTTCATGTTTTCTAGACCTTTCATCATTTTTGTTTTCTGGACCCTTTCCAGTTTCTCCACATCTTTCCTGAAATGTGGCACCCAGAATTGGACACAATACTTCAGTTGAGGCCTAAATCAGCGCAATAAAATCACAATAAAAAGCACTAGTGTCAAGGAAGCAGAGAGGTTTGTTTACAATAGACATTAGTGGTGAAACAAAGTTAAGACCTAGGAAGTAAAGTTTAAATGGTACTTTTGATACAAGAAGAGCTTTCCCCTTAAAAGAACAACTAGAGAGGAGAAAATGTCACTGAACAAAATGATGGTACCATCACTTTGTATATTTGAGGCAAAATTAGGTAAGTACAAAAATGAAAGGAATATACTAATACAAATATGTCTTGTTAGAAGAATCCTCCATAGAACAAAAAATTACTCTAGTGAGCATTATTTCAGATGATTATTTATCCTCCTTATGCACCAAACTTTGCATTAGCAGGAATTAGTGGAAATTCCCCATGTACTGTAAGAGCAAAAAAAGAAGAGAAATGAAGAAAGTAACTTTTGCACAGTTAATGGAAATTGAGAATAATATAACCAGGGGCTTTGAAATGCTTAAAATTTGGATTTCCCTGTACAGATTTTTGTGTGTGTGTGCCCTGAATAAGTTGTACACATTAATAGCTTGTGTAAATGTGTTTAACATTTAATTAGAAATATCTGCTACTAATCTGAACTCTTAATGTCATATTTAGTGCTTGTATATAATAGGGAATTCAACAAGGCAGCACCCTGAATCATCTTTCAAAAAATAATAAACTTCTCATTTCCTGTTCTCCATCTAAAGCATGAGCAAATTATTTTCTTTACATATGTGGAAGGAGTGTGTTTAAATTAAAAGTGTGTTTAAATTTTCAGGTGAAGCTAAGAGAGGGTTTCTTCTTTTTTTGTCTGAGCTAGTTTGCTCTTCTGTAGCATATATCTATCCCTTTGCCAAAATTTAGGGATAAACTAAATTGTAAACCCTTTGGGGGCAGGGATTGTCTTTTTCTTTTATGTTTGACATTGAGCTAGACAATGGACAATGAAAGTTTATGACTAGGGGTCCTAGGTGCAGTGGTAATACAAAGACTAGTCATTCTTAACTTGTTGGAGCAGCTGACTTTAAAAATGGCGTATTTTGCAGAAAGTGACTTTTATAGTCAAATCACCATTTTGATTAAAGAAAACCTTGAAAAATCAAATTTCAAAAATCAAATTTCAGAGAACATTGACCATCCCTACTTCTAGTTCTTCTGGAAATTGCCTTGGGCACATATAGGCATGTACACACTGTCTATCGGAACTCTAATGGGAGTGCTTTTGAGAATTTTAAAAAATCAGAAAAAATATTACACATTGTTTCCTTTCAGTTTAGAAAATTAAAGTGTCCAGACATAATCTTTGAATGCCCTACTAGTTATGTGCCCACGAAAGCTCATGATACCATCGACATGTTTTGTTAGTCTTTAAGGTGCTACTGGTCTATTTGTTGTTTTTTATGTTTTTCCTGTTACAGACTAATTCGGCTACTCCTAATTGAAACTATTGAAATTAGTGTTTGGTTTTCTATTTTTTAAATTGGGTTAATCCTTCTGCAGTGGTTCTACATACAAGTAATACATCCCAAACATCTGGCCAATTTTTTAATTTCCCTTACCTCTTTCCTCAAAGGCCAAGAGAAACAAATGAGCCCTGCAGAAAGTTAATATATCTAAGACTTTTCAAACCAGTGAGGGGTGTGTGTGGGGTTTTTTTTTTTCTTTTTCTGTGCAGTCTGTTAGTGGCTCAGGTGAAGTGTAACTTGTGTAAATGGTGTAATGCAGCTTAACAAATATACCATTAAATGATTTAGAACCATGGTACCTGTATACCTGACTAAAACAGTCAGAAATACACACATGAATACATAGAATAAAGAAAATTGACTTAAAAAAATCAGAGTACTGGCTAGATGTACATCATCATCATCGTCCTTCACGCTCACTGGCGTATAGGGCAGCAACAAAGGTCCTCCACTTCAGTCTGTCTCTGGCCAGCCTCTACTCTGGAAGGCCGTCACACACAGTTGAGAAGGAATTCTTTGTTGCTGTTTCCATAACAAAAGCTTTTTCTAGGTCAGGGTTGTTAGCCCTGAGCCAGCCCCCCAATCCTGGAGGACCGGTGTGCATGCTTAGTCTGCCTTCTCTCCCCTTGACCTTTCTGGCTTGGTTGAACCAACCAGGAGCATTAAGCTCCCACCGGCATAGCTCGTGGGATCATAAGAACACGCAAGCTGCCCCACCCTGGCAAGGCGCATGCACAAGGGGAGAGCTAGATGTACAGAGACCAGAAAAAAGAATATCCTTTCCCAACTAATTTTCTTGGCTGATTGGCAGGTAAAACTGGCAACAGTGGTGCACACAACACACTTAATCCAGATTTTCCAAAATCCTTTGATAAAGTTCTACTTTATAAGGCAAGATGTTTCTACAGCTACCATCAGCAATGATGCAAGAAAGAGGACAACTGTGAATGAATTGTCTGTCTAAAAGCAAGAAAATAGAATATTTGTGAACAAAGCTGTCCTCTCCCCCGCCCCCGGATAGAAGCATAGGGTATAGTTCTCTGGGAAAGTCATTACACCTTTATTGGTTTTTTTGGTACATACAAACTATAGCTGAAGAGATCTCAGACAAGTGTAGTTAATGTTGGAAAGGGTCACTGAGTTCCTTAAAACTCTGTTAAGAGTAAGGGGTTCTCAAAAGCCATAATCCTCAAACAATTGTACCCTATCAAAAGAGCCATATTTATCTCACATACAGATCATTTCACTTTTTTTTTTCTTCCAAATTATTGACCTTAATATCTTGGAACAGAGGCAATGTCAAATTTAAAACAACTTAAGAAAACAAATCACACACAAACATTGGCTCCCTTATCCTGGGTCTCAGTCATGCATTTTTAATGGACAGAGTCATTTGTTCAGGCTTTGCCAGGTTGATAGCTCTGATAGGGCATGTCTATCCTAGGAGATAATTTTGAAATAAGTAAAATCAAAATAATAACTCCCGAAATAACAAAATTGAAATAGCGCATCCACACTATAAGTCAGCATTGAAATAGCTCAGAATTATTTTGAAATAGCACGTCCACACTGATTGGAGTCTACATCAGACTTAGACCCCCCCCACACACCCTCCGGAAACACTCTGGGGAGGGCACCAAGAGGGCGGACACTTGCCTGGCTGCTTGGTCAGGCAAGCTGAGAGACGTGCTTTCAGAGGCTCCTTTCTATGGCTGCTTCTCACACTCCATTCCTACATTGCCTACCTCCACGTGGGACACCAAACAAATGCGGTGTGCTCTGGTTGCCCTTGCAGAGCCACAGCACTCACGTCATGGAGCCACAGCTGTTGCAAAGCAGAGCTAGGTTCGCGGGCCTTGTGCTGTGCCTCATGGTGCAGTTCATTCCAACTGATCATGTACTGCACTGGCATGACGATGACCAGCCCCAACTGGAGGGAGACCAGTTCCGACTGATGGGACCGCGTCGTCCTGTGCGGACAGGATGATCAGCAGTGGCTCCAGAACTCCTGCATGCAGAAGGCCAACTTCCTGGAGCTCTGCGAGTGGCTTGCCCCTGCCCTCAGGTGACAGGACACCCAGCTGTGATCCGCCATCCCCATGCAGAAGCACATCACCATTGTCCTGTGGAAGCTCACCATGCCGGACAGCTACCGCACCATCGGGAACCAGTTTGCCAAAAGTGACGACCCTCTGCAGTAGCATGTTGTTGATGGCTTTGGCTACCTGCAGGCTCCAAATGTGGATTGCCCCACGCCAATGTCATCAGTGGCTTTGCCACCAAGGGCTTCCCCAACTGTGTGGGTGGGGGGTGTCCATAGATGGCACTCACATCCCCATCCTGACTCTTGATCACCAAGCCTTGTACTTTTCAAGGTAGGGGTACTTTTCAATGGTGCTGCTTGCCCTGGTGGACCATAAGGGCTGGTTCACGAATATCAACGTCGGGTAGTCAAGAAAAGTGCACGATGCCTACATATTCTGGAAATTCTGCCTGTTCCAGAAGATGCATGCTGGCACTTTTTTCCCCAACTGCACCATCAGGGTCGGGGATGTGGACTTGTCCATGTGCATCCTGTGTGATGCAGCCTGCCCCTTGCTTCCCTGGCTGATGAAGCCCTACATGGGCAGCCTGGACCCCACCAAAGAGAACTTCAGTGTCAGGCTCAGCAGGTGCCATATGATGGTGGAGTGTGCATTCAGCCGCTTGAAGGGGAGGTTCAGCAGTCTCCTCACCCACCTGGAACTCAGGGAGCGAAACATCCCCTTTGTGGTGGCGGCTTGTTTTTTGCTCCACAACCCTTGCAAGACCAAGGGGGAGACTTTTCTGCCAGGGTGGGGGGCAGAGGCTTAGTGGCTGGCCAGGGTTTGAGTAGCCCAACACCAGCGCCATACGGAGAGCACATCAGGGGGCTGTGCTCATCTGGGAGGCCTTGAGGAAGAGCTTCAGCCAAGGCCAGCTGTGAGACTCTCCCCTAGGCCTCTCCACAAGAGGTCCCTGCATTGCCCCATGTGGCTTTTCTCCCCTACTCCTCCCTTTCCCTGCCCTCCCTTCCCACCTTCTCCCCTCCCCTACAGAGCAAATAAAAAGACTCTTTTTTTAAACAAACACTCTGTTTATTTGGGGAATATACAAAAGAGGAGGGACTATGGAAAGAACCTGGAATGGGGGAGCAAGTGGGAGGGGATTCAGGGATGGGGCTGAGAGTGGCACCTGCCTCACTCAGCTCTGGAGGCCTCTGCTGTCCTTGGGGTCCCACTGCTTCATGTTCAGGGGCCCTGGTGGCCCCTGGGTGGCCTAGGAGGAGAAGCCGGGGGTGAGGGTGGGGGCCGGGAGGTGGCTGGTGTCATCCTCCATGCATGAAGCCATGTGCTCCCTCAGCTAAGTGAGGAAGGAGCACATGGCCTCCTGCTGGCATGACAGTTGGTCCCAGGTGGCCTTCTGCTGCTCCCAGTCAGCCCGGCGCTGCTCCTAGTCAATGGCCTGCTCCTGGCGCTCATTGTCAAGACTGTGGACGAGAGAGTGGAGGCAGGCCATTTGGTCTCATAGCAGGTCTTTGTTCTCTTTCTCTGGTGGATCCTGCAGAGTTGGGAAGATGGCAAGGGAGGTGGTGGATGTGGCAGGCTTGGAGCTGTCCCAGCTGTGGAAAAAAAAAAAAATTACAAGGGCAGTCATACCAGGAGACACTGTGCATGAAGCCGAGCCCTGATCTCTGCGCCCATACTGAAGGTCTCAGTTCAGACGATGGTGATGTGCTTCGAGCAAGGCCATATGTTGCCTACGTAGTAGGCACTTTCCTTCAGGGGTACAAATGTCCCAGGGGAGCATTGCTACACCTGCATCTTGGGGACAATCAGGCATGGGAAGGTGCCGGCTAGGCGCCTGCGGGTGGGAGTGGGAATGGGGCAGCTCGGCCTCCTTCTGTGTCCTACATACGCTGGGTCTGGCATTGGCAGTGTCCTGCAGAGCGAGAATCTCTATCTCTGCCCGCTGGAGGAGAGGGGGAAGGGTGTTGGAGGAGGTGTGTATGGATGGCAGAGGCTGCTTTCTGGGGAGAGTGCTACTGAGGTCCCCTCCTCTTTCTCCCCCCAGCAGGTTCCCATGCAGAGACTTGGTCTCCTCTGCATTGCCGTGCTTGACCAGAAGCGGATGCTGTCTGAGTGCAGGCATGACCCTGTGCTGTGTGTGGCACTGCTTGTGTTTCCATGACCCCAGCCTCCTTAGTGGTGGCTCGTCGTGGGAAGGAGCCCACCACTGTGTTCAGAGTAAGGCAGGCCTCTCCAGCACCCTCGTGAGAAGGACTGAGGGATTCCTGTGTGAGAGCGTCATGGGGCTGAGTGCTCCGGACTGGCGCTCCATGTGCACAGGCTGTTGTGTGATCCCCAAGCTGAGTAGGCCGTGTGAGGAGTGTGCAGCTTCTCGCAGCCCACCGCCTGCCCCCATGAGTGTATGGGAAAATTTATAGAACTCATCTGAAGTGCCTTCCCCGGGTTCATCTGATGCCTGGGCGACATCCTGGATGATGGGTGTGTGCATGTGGGGCGGGGGAGAACGGTTCCTGGTTGCATCTCCTGGCTTGCGGGCATGGTCGACTAGGTGGCCTGCTCTTCCTGTTCTTTGTTGTTGTCCTCCTCCACAACCCCACCCTTGTAGAGGCTGATGCTGGGTATGTCCTGGCTGGACTCAGCGATGACGAGGTGGGCTGGGGGGGGAGCACTGGGGAATCAGCCATGGTTTCTGTGCTTCTGCAGTGTGGCACAGGGCTGGCAGAGGTCTGCACGTGCCACAAGCCCTTTTCCTGCAGCCTGTTGCTTCAAAGGCTCCACAGCAGAAGGGGAGCAGTGGAGACATCAGGTGTGGCCAGAGCGGCCACAAGTGTAGCTGTGAGAGTTCTCTGGAGGCCTGTTATTTCAAAATAACAGCAGCTGAGCATCCACACTCATGCTATTTCGAAATAACAGTTTTGAAAAAAGCGTTATTCCTTGTGGAAAGCCGGAGTTACTATTTCAAAATAACCAGCCCCTTATTTTGAAATAATGGGCTTTATAGTGTGGATGCTCCACTTTTTATTTCCAGTAAGGGGAGTTATTTCGAAATAGATGAGGGCACACTTAGCATTCAGAATGGTCATCTGTATTTGCAGTCAATGACACATTTTAAATACAGCAGGATTCTCTTTAAGTATCTTGAAAGGATGTTGGAGCAGTAGGCCACTAGAGAGAACAGGAAAACACTGACTGTACGGGAAAATGTGTTGTGCTGGAACATTGGTATGTATACTATAGCAGGAACTTCTGGATATTGTAACATAAACGGTTAATGAATACGCTGCCGTGGCCTAAGGATAAAGGCACTGCAGCTATGTAGCCTTCACGGGTTGTTAATTAGGCAGCTTGTGAACTAAATTAGGAAGAGGCACAGGAGTGTGTTGTGAGCATTAGAGTGTAGGAAGGAACAGTGCAAATGGTGAGCTCTACAGCTAAAATGGGGAGGCACTGAATTTCATTTAACTGCTTGGCAATCTCTGTTGTAAAGAACGACTTCTAGCTCAGTCGAGCTCAGCACAGATCCTTTTGGCTTGACTAGAGGGTAGTGTCCTTTTTTTGGCCACTTGACAGGACTGACACCTTCAGGCCATCAGTGCTCCCAAGTTCAGTTTTGCCTCAAGCAATGTGCAGGAGCCGTACAAGTGAGCTCTCTAGTGGGATGGCAGGCCCTGTTGCTAATTGGCTATCTTTTTCTAGTGTCTGGCCTCCAGCTGTCAGACATAATGGAAATTCAACAAGCTTTGTGGAATCGCTCCTGGATTGTGCATTGCTCTAATCATACACCGTGAATGTCTCCCATGGCCTTCTGGGGCAAATGTTTGCCAGCTGGTCTGACTTACATTGAAAAGAATTGCTTTCCAAGGATCATATTCTATGTAATTCTGTATGACAGAGTTTTAACATCAGTTGCTGTACTACCGCTTAATGGTGTCATAAAAATGAACATGTCAACTGATGTGCTGGGTCCCTCTTGCAATAGCGTTATATAAAAATCCTAACATGCCAAACTGATGGAAAAGCCTAGGAACACTTCAAAATGGTTAGAATCTCTTCTTGTTCTTTTTGTTTACCTGTATCGTGCTCTCTCCTGTTTGCCACCTGACAGCAGGCACTTGGAAATGCTGCCATACTAATGCTTTCTTGGATTTTAAGCTGTCATTGGTGTCACCTACTCATTAAATTTTAAATGTTGTCATGTCACCCAAATTAACCATATTAACAGCCTGTATTTTGGGATAGAAATTGCTAATATGTGCTTCCGATAACTATAATGTGTCTGACACTTTCCTTTAAAGCAGAAAGGCTTTGTTAGATATTCAATATATACATAGAAGATAGCAAAATATCCAGGATGACAGATATGAGTGTCTGATAGTTAACCAAACATCTCCTTATAAAATATGTATACAGAAAATATGAACGGTGTGGCAGGTTGAAGGAGGATAATTTTGTGATTAAGGCACAGGATTGGAATGAGGAGCTCTGGAGTTGTGTTCTTACCTCAATTTTGTGACAGAAGTATCGCCTTGTGCAGGTCACTTAAGTGTCTGTGACTCCTTTATCTCTGTCTTAGAGATATGGAAATAACCCCCTTGTGAGAGAAACATTGTGAAAGCATTTTCGTATCTCAGAAGGCATTGTATGAATGCAAAATATTAGCTTCTGTTCTTTCATAAATACCACGTGTGACTGAGAACTGGGCATAAATAGCGTGTTCTCTGATGCCAGCATATCGCTGCATTTGCACAGTTGAAATGAGGTGCATGCAGAAGTGCAGCAAGCTTTAGTGTGTGCCTCTTCGGAAACATGGGCCTATCAGAGGAGCAAAGGAACATTCTGGGGTCCAAATTCTGCTCTTATTTATCCTAATATGAATCTGAACTAGTTCTGTCTGTGCTAAGGGAGCTGCTCCATATTTACACTGGTGCAACTACCAGGGGAATTAGGCCAATTCAGTGGCTCTGGCTTCGCCCAGTGTTTCCAAATTCTGGGAACATGAATCTGAGAGGAGGAAGGTGGAGAAAGGTGCATCTATGCTACTGACCTTGCTTTAAGTTATGAGAAGAGGACACTGCATACCAAATTTGGTGGTCCTCCCTCTTAATGTTTAGAAGAAGTTCTTGAACAAACAGAGACATGGATGGACAGACGGACACTATCAAATATATTGTAGGTTTGACCAGAAGTTATGCTTAAAGGAAGGGCATATTGTTTCTGTTTGCAGACAGGGAAGTATTTGGTTTAATAGTGCTACTGAAAAAAGCATCTTAGTTACAAATTTGAAAAATTACTTCCATGCTGTATGTAAGTTTTCCTTTATATATATTATGCACTCATAGGAGCCTGCCTCTGAATGAAATGTATTAAAAAATTCATTCAAATACCTCATTAACATTGGTGAAGTTAAACCTCTTTATGCTAGGTCTGGATTTGGACCACAAAGGTCTAGACTCTCACTGGTGATGTTGTTAATTATTCCTCTTTTAGTATCTCCAGTAGACTCCATACAGAAATCAGAGGCCTCCTTCTGTTAGGCACTGTATAAACAGATATCAGAGAGATTCCTGTTCTAAAAGGCTCACTCTCCAAATAGTCAAGACAGATAGGACAGAACAGATATAATGGATTGGAATCCTTTTTTTTTTCTTTTTTTTTAATGGAAGAGAAACTGGGACACAGAAAACTGAAGTGTCTTTCTGAAGGGCTCACAGGAATCCTATAAATGATCTAGAAAATGAACTGAAATCTCCTGAGATCCTGTCCAGGGCCTTAATCGTAAGATCATTTTTCCAGTGTCAGGAAAACAAGCCTATAAGAATTCAGCTATTTGATGGAACAATAATAGCATTATCTTCAGTACTAAATCAGTGTTCTCACTAGGGGACTGCAGTTTGTTACTTCCATTTGCCATTGTTTCCCAGTGAAAATTATACTGTGCATTACTCCTGACTGACACACAATGGTGTGCAAAATCTCAGGAATAAATATGGGACAACGTTTTAATAATTTGGAGAGAGGAAACTGAAGGATGGGAGCAATGTCTTATCTGACCATTTGAAAACCTCTATAAAGGGTTTGAATAGAGTGTGGATCTGAAATTTGGTTTCCTGAGCTGGTGCACACATCCTTACAAACAAAACACAATAGATAAATTGAGGAGACAGCCTGAAGTAGGTACATTTGTTTCAGTACCTTGTTGAATAGGAATAGCACACAGCTCCTTTCCATAGCAGACCCAGCAGTTGTTCGAAATGAGGAGTAATGACTGTGGAAAAGTTGTATATCCCTTTTTTCCTCCTGAAACTATTTCCAAGATCTTTTTTTCTTTTAAAAAGGACAATATATAACGTTCAGCTGCTTGTGCCATCCATAAAAAAGGTGAGACTCCTTCCCACCTGCCTGCCATAAAACTGAACTCTCTCTGACCTACGAGGAGAAAAATGACTCTAGCATATAATGTTCATCGGGAACCCACAGAGATGGTATCTAATCAAGCTGTAAACATCCCTTTCTAATAAATTGCAACACTGGAGGGTTACATATATTTCAGAAGGATTGTGGATATTTTTACTATTATTGAAGGAAGAATAATTCTTTTTTAGTTGGAAGATGACAAGTTGCACTTGACAGCACATTAATCAGCATGAGTATACCCTTTCTTTAATAAAACAGATCCACCTTATACTATCATTTATCTAATACAACCCAGCATAATCACTCTGCCTCTTAGACTCTTGTCCTATACCCAGAAAAGGAAGCAAGACATGGAGCAATGGTGGTTGGGTTTTTTTTAAGCTGGAAATAATAATGTACTCTTCTGTTATGGATAGTATAGGTAGAGACCGTAATGCAACATACATCTAGGGACTTAACCTAGCTTGCATTTCAGATAAAAGCCTTGTGTTTACTATATGGAAAACTAGCAGACTTACCCAGCTAATGTCCTTCAAGGCAGGGCCTTGGGGATGTGTGTGGTGGAGGGGGAGTGTGTGTGTGTGCAGGAGGCTGGGTGTGTGTGCAAAAGTGAGGTTTGGGGGGCAAGGAGGGGCTCAGGGTGTGGGGCCCCCTACCCACCAGGGGACTGTCATTGTGTTCTCTCTCTCTCTCTCTCTCTCTCTCTCCACCCCTTCACCAGGGGCTTGTTCTTCTCTCCCGCCCCCCGTCCCCAGCCTTACTCAGTGTACTGGCGGGTAAGATGGTGGAGCTCCTGCCCTGCTGGCCACTCCCTTGGTGATAACCCAGTGGACACTCTGCAGGCTAGCTCTGCCCTGTGGGCTCACTGCCCCCAGTGGCTGCTCTCATATTGTGTCCTCTGATCAGCAGCTCCTCCCTTTGTATGTTATAAAAAACTGTTCATTTCCTGGGGCTTCCAGTTGTCCTGGCACAACCAAACCCTGACCTTGCTTTAAATTACCATAAGAGGAAGCTGCATATCAAATTTGGTGGCCCTCGTTCTTACCATTTAGGAGACGTTCTTGAACAAATGGATTCACAGACAGACACTCTAAAAATATATAGATTAAATCTATTGGGATAAATTGTAGTCCGTGTAAACAGATCCATTGTCTGGGGTTTTTTTTAAGACAAGGAGGGACCATTATCTCATTTGACCTCTTGTGCAACTTATGCCATTCAATGTGACCCAGTAATTCCTGAATCAAGTCATCAAGGTTAATAACTCATGGCTGAACTACTGAATATCTTTTAGAAAGGCATCCAGTGTTGATTTAAAGATTCTTAGTGATGGAAAATTCACTACATCCTCTAGTTGTTCTGGTTACTAGTTATCAAAAACTCTAATCAGGAGGAAACCACCATTATGCTTGGCACTGTGCAAATCAGATGATGCAGCCATCCCTTTAGTGGAAATCTCACAGTCAAAGGGGAAGAGGAATAGAGTTTTAATATACATGAACATGGTCACAATTGACACGGTTTTGATATTTACATGTTTTGCTGCTGCTTTTTAAATTGTGGAGACAGTAGGCGTAGGGTGAGAGGTTATGGCAGTAGCAGTTTGGACTTCAGAAAAAAGAAGAGAGGACCGAAGTAGCAAACTGACTGCACCTTATCGAGCCACAGTCATTGGCAGTAATTTGTAGGCTTTGCAGTAAGGGTGAGCCCAAAAGTATTAACAGATTTGAGTGTTCTTCCCAAAGGGTAAAGGGGAGAAACTCAAAGCGTAAAAGTAATTTTCTAATTAAATGAGAACTTGGTTTTGTACATCTACCTATGTGATGTGATCAGCCACTCCGTTTGGGAGCACATCTTTCCAGTGACTTGCATCTTCATGTGACAGAAACATAGTGAGAGGTTTTTTAAAATGTTACCTCTTTTCTTCAGACAATAAATTGACCACCCAATAAGAGCATTGTGACAGTGTAACTTGTCTCGCCTGGGCTAATGGAGGGATCTGAACTAAGGACCTTTGACACAAGAAGCATTAGTCTCTGTCTCCACTGCTTGAAATGAAGGATAGAGTCTCTTTGCTGCAAGCAGTGGCACACTGATAAACCCGAGAGAGTCCCACTCTATCCTAACAGGAGTTGCATATAACTATATGCTTATAGGCAGATTACACTGGTGCTTTATGTATCTTCCAGTCCCTGAACTGGATTGACTTTTTGAACCTACCCTTGAGGGTTGGACTCACTACTGCATTATTCCAGTGTTTTCTCCTTTTGTTTTTATTGGAATCAATTGTTACACTTGGGTTTCTTTTAGGAGATGTAACAGTGGTGAATCAAGCCCTTGATACTTTTAAATTAAAAACAAACAAAACACTACTAACATCAGAGAGAGAGGATCCTGATGGTTATGAAGAAATCATTATAAACATTGCATAGCAAGCAAAATGCCAGTTACTAGATTTTTAATGTATCTATGTGACAAACATCTGCTCCACGCTTTCTCAGGAAAGAGCGGATTTGTCTACAGGCACTAAGAATTTACCATCTCACATAATCTAATGTACTAAGCCACAGCAATTACTTTTTCCTTTCAGCTTCAGTCACTGATCAGCATACTAACCTAGCCCATAAATGAGAGTGGTAACTGTTTGGGCTGGAATTAGACAGGTACCTGCAGTAACTGCCTACTGCACATTCTTTAGTTATTAGCTCTGTCACCGCCCACGATCTTGGTCTTTAATAGCTCTAATGGTGCAGAACAAAGAGTGACAGATTCTGTGCTGTTGCTTTATATGGGATTTTCCATTGACGTTAGTGTATTGCCAGCATCAAGGCTATCCTGATAACCTCCATTTTGTTCAGCCTGGGTGGGCTTTGTTTGAACCACAAGGCTGTGTTCATTTGAATTGAGCCCTCTATTGAGGTTTGAGTTTCAGAGCTTGCTTGCTGCCTCATTTAGCAGTGGACAGATTCAGAAATACTTCCCACATATACACCCCAAATCCCTAGCTGTTACATCCTTCTCTTAGACAGTATCTACTGTTGCCAACGCAGTCAGACCAGATATCATTGCTGCAAATGACGTCTGGTCTAGGAGCGTTGGCAACTCTAATGGTATCACAAAAGCGCTTCATGTATTTCTTTGGGCTTGGAGTAACAAACAGACTTTAAGGCTGTATTTAACATCCCTGAGGAAGTGGATTGGTGGCTTGAAAAGAGGGAAAGACGCATCTATGTGGGGTAGCATGCTGCAAATGAAAGCAAAATGGACAGAGTGAGGATCTGAGCAGGGATTGCCTGACTGTGGAGTTGTGGGGACAAAGCAGAGAGGGGTGAGAACTGGAGGGACAGAGTAAGCCAGCAGAGGAAAGGAAGCAACTGTTGCTGCTGGATGTAATTTTTCTAAGTATTCAACAACTTCACTGTTGAGAACTTCACTGAAAAATTGTTCCACATTCATACATCTGAAAGGTACTGAGACAAGCTGCAGTACTGCCTCTAAATGTGAAGAAAATAAACAATATCCCAAACCTCCCATTCTAAAGTTAGACTGCTTCCTTAGCAAGATCTGTTTCATACGGGGGGAAGGGAGGGCAAGTTATAGGCACTGTCTGAGCAACAGCATGGGCAATGTGGTACCCCTAAGTTAAAAGGGGATGAAAATGAATGATGTAATTATAGCTCAAGATTCATCCAAGGTTTACTCTGGCTCAGAATCCCCGTGGTTATGGTTGCACACAGGAGACAAATGGTAGTAACCAACTCTTTGTCCAGAGGCCTGAAGATTGTTGTGAATGGCACCACCAAGAGAAGGTATTGACTAGGGAAACAAGCTATTGCCACATCTGCCAGCAAGGTTCCTATGGATCAGATTAAAGTTGCTTTCCTCCCTCAGAACTTCTGAGGGAAGATGATGCAGCTCCATAACTAAGTATTTTTGCTCCTAGGGCAAAATACTAATTATGCGCCCCCTCTCCTTAGGTTACCACACATCGCGCTCTTTACTTTTGCAGCTTATTATTTTTACTCATTGCGACTTTGCACTCCTGATTTATGATGTGCCCAGGGTGAGCGTCCCACTTGCCCCACCGTTGTTATGGCTCTGGGATGATGGTGGAAGCCCTGTGTGCCTTCTAAAGGAATGGTGTCTTCCTCTTACTTTGCAACATCTCTGGCTGGTAATTCACCTCTTGCGGATCGTGGCTTTATACAGGTATAACACTTAAAAGGGCCAGAAGAGTCTATGATGGTAAGCTGACCATTTTCATTCTATGGTGCCAGAGTTATGTATGTCATTAATTACTGCATCTAGTCCAAAACTTTTACCTGAGCTGTATCATACTTGACTGAGACATACAGTCTTCATTTAAAGACTTCAAATTGATGATGACTCCATCATGGCTTTAAGTAAAATTGTTCCAATGGTTAATTTTACTCATTGTTTTTAAAAAATTATTCATCATATTTCTAGTCTGGATTTGTCTAGCTTCAACTTCCTGCAACTAGATCTTATTAAGCTTTCTCTGCTATGTTAAAGAGCGCTCTGCTATCAGAAATCTTCCCATTGAGGTACTTAAATCATGAAAAATGACTTTCATTTTCTTTAAATCGGCGTGAGAGGAGAACTGGATATCGGGGCCCACATCATTGTGCATCAACCTGTATGCAGACCAAACACTGGGGAGTTCCTGGGTTTTTTAAATATAGATAATGGCATCCTCATATTTCTCTGAAGTGTGCTATTAAGTGTGAATGTTGAGCATTTCAAGTATTTCATTTAAGCATGGTTAGAGTTTATGCATCACACACTCACTTGTTTGCAAAGCTCAAAGGAAATTACTTTTTTCAGAATTCTCAGTTGGAGAAATCATAAAAAGTTCCTGAACCAGTGAGCTTTGGCCCATGTCCTAGTTAAAAAACAAACAACTCTGTTGCCATCCACACTGGTTTATAAAATTGCATGTAGTATAGAATCTTCCTCCAGTATCTGTGAAATGAACTACAGGTTGTGTGTGCACCAGAAGAGGCATCACTGTGCTTTCTGTGTTTCATGGGTATAATTGTCTTTTCCATCCATTCTGTTGTAAAATTGGCATTTCCACCCACCTCTTCTCATCAGACAGAAAGTGTGAGAAGCAAACGGAGCATGGAAACTCCCATGCTTACACTCCTTTCCCCCAGATATCACTAGAAAGAATTCATGACTGAGCTCAGAGCTGTGTGAAGAAAAATGACAGGCTGAAATTCTGAATGTTAAAATCTTCAGAAAGCTCTCCTATAATTCCTGTGTGGTAAAGGGTCATGTGCTCAATATAAACCTTTCTCGGTAACCTAAGAAGAGAAACAGTCAGGGAGCTCTTGGTTAGAAAAAGCTGTGATCTGATGCACTGATGGCACATTACAAAGAGATGTATAATATCAATTAAGCCTACATTGTTTTCAACACCCAAACTGCTTTAACTTGGAAAGGATACTTTGGCTCAGAGACAGGTGGCTGTAGATAACAACATTTGATCTTGTCAGCAGGGAGGGGAAAACAGAGCCCTCTTTATTTCATTTGGAATGTGCTATAAAATTGGCATCCAGGGGAATCCGCTCTCAAGTGAAGAGATTCTCTCCCTCACTCAGAGCTGCAGTTGATCTGGATGTTCACTTAGCGTGGATTAAGTTGATCAATAGGCTGTCACTTTGAAATCCACTGTTGTTTCTCTTCAGCTCCATCTGTGGTGACAACTGACTTGCTAACAGGTAATGTTATTGATACTGCTTTTACCCTATCTGAATGATGAAATATCATTTTGGAAAGGAATTCTTTTGAGGCTAAAGGCACAAACGTTCCTCACTTTTAAACAGTGGGCTGTCCTTTTTGCCTTTCAATGTGTTAGTAATGTAATGATCTAGCTAGTGTTGAATGCCAGAGGAAATCCTATTGACAGAATTTTGGGATCTGCATTAAAACTAAATAGGACTCAAATGGTTATACTTCAGGAGTTATTAATCTGCACATTTTAAAAGGCTTTCATACATTTTAGAAACATGCCTGAAAACCCCTAGTGCTAAGTCAAAGCACCTAGATAGCTTTGTGGAGGTGGTGGTTGTTTTTTTTGTTGTTTTTTTTTTTTTTTTTTTTTTTTTTTTAAATCAATCCAGTAATGAATCTGGATTACACTGTCAGGAAACCATCTGCCCATTCCCACAGGATATTGTGTCTCTGAAAAAGCAACAACTGTCTCTGCCTTTGTTCTTTTACAGTAATAAAAAATAAACTAAATGTAATAAAACCATATGTATTTAAGTCACTATAGCTAATTTGTTTCCAGGATGTACTTTTTGGAAAGCCACCAAAATTGAGAAATCAGCAGCTTGAGAAGGAAGCAATAACTGTAGTGATTGGTTGCTGAAATGTTAGGGTTTACGAAAAGACCAGAGATCAATGCATCATGAATTAATTACAGAAGGGACTTAACTCTTGAAGTGCTACTATATTTTAACTTGCCAGGACATGCATGCTAAGCCAGACATATCTACATTCATAGTTTACAAAGGACTAAATATTGTATTGAGTGGGAATATTACTTCCTAGTCTCTATTAATGTGCAAAAAAAGCAAAGAGGAAATGTTTATTAACAACACTTTCTCTTAAACCACAGGGAGCATTGAGTTTTAAGCTTTTGCAGTTTTTAATAGTGTACTTTTTGCAAAGGGCAATTAAATTCTGCACAAACTATAGATTAATATGGCTATTCTAATAGGACAAGTCTGATATTGTTAGTCTGAAAAAAAGCCACACTTCTCTAATGCTTGGAGCTTGCTTATCCTGTGATACATGAACATTTCCAGATATTAATTACTGTCTAAATGGATTCTTTACCTAATCTTTAAAAAGGATATTTTTAAGGCAAGAGGATTAATTTTGATCCATATTTTCCGGTGAAAGAGGAGATCATTTTATTAAACCCTTTTGGGAATCCAGGATTATTTCTGTTTTTGTAATGCAAATGGGGAATGTTTCTCCCTCCCCTTCTGAACCTTCTCTTGATTGATAGCCAGGGACCCCTTCAAGTGCAAGTGGATTCTTCCAACTCTGATATAAGCTATTTTGTTCATGAAGTGATTACATGAAAAATCGTTATGCTAACAGGCTACCTTTAGAAAAACCGTTTAATATACAGGATTTATACTTGCAAGTTCAGATGAGGCGCATTCTGATTTTTGTACATAAGAACATCAGAATGGTCATACTGGGTCAGACCAAAGGTCCATCTAGCCCAGTATACTCTCTGCTGACAGTGGCCAGTGCCAGATGCCCCAGAGGGAGTGAACACAGCAAGTAATCATCATGTGATCCCTCTCCTGTCATCCATTTCCAGACAAACAGAGGCTAGGGACACCATTCCTACCCATCCTGGCTAATAGCTATTGATTAACCTAACCTCCATGAATTTATCTAGCTCTTTTTTGATCCCTCTTAAAGTCCTGGCCTTCACAACATCCTCTGGCAAGGAGTTCCACAGGTTGATTATGCTCTGAGTGAGGAAAAACTTCCTTTTGTTTGTTTTAAACCTGCTACCTATTAATTTCATTTGGTGACCCCTAGTTCTTATATTATGGGAGCAAGGAAATAAGTTTCCCTTAACCACTTTTTCCACACCAGTCATGATTTTATAGACCTACATCATATCCCCGCTTAGAAAAGAGGAGACTAAGATGAAAAGTCCAAGTCTTTTTAATCTCTCTTCATATGGGACCTGTTCCAAACCCATAATCACTTTTGTTGCCCTTTTCTGAACCTTTTCCAATGCTATGTCTTTTTTGAGATGAGCCAACCATATCTGTACACTGTATTCAAGATATGGGTGTACCATGGATTTATACAGAGGTAATAAGATATTCTCTGTCTTATTCTCTATCCCTTTTTAAATGAGGTTTGCTTTTTTTGGCTGCCACTACACACTGAGTGGATGTTTTTTCAGAGAACTATCCACAATGACTCCAAGATCTCTCTCTTGAGTAGTTGTAGCTAAATTAGTCCCCATCATATTGTATGTATAGTTGGGATTATTTTTTCCAATGTGCATTACTTTACATTTATCAACATTACATTTTATTTGCCATTTTGTTGCTCAATCACTTAGTTTTGTGAGATCTTTTTAAAGCTCTTCACAGTCTGCTTTTGGTCTTAACTATCCTGAGCAGTTTGGTATCATCTGCAAATTTTGGCACTGTAGGGTACGTCTAGACTACAGGCTTTGTCGACAGATACTGTTGACAAAGCTTCTGTCGACAAAGAGCGTCTAGACTACATCCAGTTCTGTCGACAAAGCAAGCCGCTTTGTCGACATGAGAGTGTAGACACAAAGGACAGTGTAGATGCAATAATGCCTTCTGTCAACAGAACTCTGTCGACAAAAGGCGTTATTCCTCATAGAATGAGGTTTACCGCTGTCAACAAAACTGCCAAGTTCTGTCAACGTTATGTTGACAGAACTCGGCCGTAGCGTAGTCGCAGGTATAGTTTTGTTGACAAAAGTCCACTTTTGTCGACAAAACCCGGTAGTCTAAACACACCCTCAGTGTTTACCCCTTTCTCCAGATAATTTATAAATAGGTTGAATAGGATTGGTCCCAGTATAGACCCTTGGAGGACACCACTAGTTACCTCTCTGCATTCTGAAAACTGACCATTTATTCCTACCCTTTGTTATCTGGTTTAAAATACAGGAATCAGTCAATGAAAGGCCTTCCCTCTTATCCCATAAGAACTTACTTAAGAGTCTTTGGTGAGGAACCTGGTCAAAGGTTTTCTAGAAATCTAAGTATATTGTATCCTCTGGATCCACCTTGTCCACATTTGTAGACCCCCCTCAAAGAACTCTAGTATGGCAGGACTACACTTTACAGAAACCATGTTGACGTTCCACCAACAAATTATGTTCATCTATGTGTCTGACAATTTTATTCTTTACTATGGTTTCAACTAATTTGGCTGGTATTGACGTTAGACTTACTGGTCTGTAATTGCCAAGATCACCTCTAGAGCCCTTTTTAAACATTGGCGTCTTGTCAGCTATCTTCCTGTCACTAGGTACAGAAGCTGATTTAAAGAATAGGTTACAAACCACAGTTAATAGTTCCACAATTTCACATCTGAGTTCTTTCAGAACTCTTGAGTGAATGCCATCTGCTCCTGGTGACTTGTTACAGTTAAGTTTATCAATTTGTTCCAAAACTTCCTCTAATGACCCCTCAATTTGGGACAATTCCTCAGATTTGTCACCTAAAAAAGAATGGCTCAGGTTTGGGGAATCTCCCTAACATCCTCAGCCATGAAGACGGGAGAAAAGAATTCATTAGCTTCTCTGCAATGACTTTATCATTTTTGAGTGCTCCTTTAACATATCAATCGTCCAAAGGCCCCACTGGTTGCTTAGCAGGCTTCCTGCTTCTGATGTACTTTATTACTTTTGAATTTTTGGCTATCTATTCTTCAAACTCCTTTTTGGCTTTTCTTATTATATTTTTACACTTAATTTGACAAAGTTTATGCTCCTTTCTATTTTCCTCACTAGGATTTGACTTCCACTTTTTAAAAATGTCTTTTTATCTCTCACTGTACTATAGGCATATCTACATGGGCAATACAATTGTTACTTGTCCTCTTTGAGACTGTAAGGATCACAACTTGACATGGAAATGAAGGACTAACTTGTCCCCTCTTATAGTTCTTTCATCATTACCTGTATTGTGGCAGTGCCTAGCACTCTCAACCAGCAATGAGTTTTGTTTGTGATAGATGCTGTCCCTGCCCCCCAAAAGCTTACCATCTATTTTGGCAAGGTAGGCAAGTGGTAGAAGAAAGGAAGTACAGGTGGGGAGCAGGGGCATGGAAACATTGTGACTTGCCCATGATCACACATGTGTCGCAGTGCAGGATATTGAATCAGATTCAGCTCTTTCTGCTACCTTGAATCCAGAATTTCTGAATTACAGTTCAGATCTTTAACCACCAGATTAATCTTTCTCTTGCAAAGGCTCCAGATTCTATGCCTAGTAATCCAGTACTTTTCCCTTCTGCATATAATTTATTAAAGCAATTAAGAAAAACAAATAAGGCATGTTTCTTATTCCAAATGGTCCAGGTGCAAAAGCAAATGAAAACTGCTTTCTCCCTGGCTCACTTCTATGGCCAGTAAGTTCTTGCCAGTTCTTAGGGTGGCTTGCCATCACTTCTTCTGGAAACGTCAGAAAGGGAAGGCCAGCCCTGTCAACCAAGAAGGAAATTGTTGTTCTTTTCATTCTCTGTTTTTTGCCTGATCTTTGGGCTTATATCTGTAACAGTAACAAATATTGGCTCTTGTCAGATGACCATTGTGTTGCCTTCAGAGCACTGATCCAGACTGTGTGAGTGGGACTAAGAAATTAAGTTTCAGTTCCATGGAAACCTGCTAATTGCTGGGCCCATGTTTTCCTGCCAGAAACTTACTGAATGTGATGTTGAGATCAAGTAGGCATTTTTCCCTCTTCCAAGCAATGAGATGGTAGCAGCCTTTACTTGGCAGATTTGGCCAGGGTAGCTTATTTACAATACCAAGGTCTACACTGGGCACTGTTGTATTTTATTAGGTACATGATTTTTGTTACATGTTGTGATGGATAGGAGGAGTGCTGGCCAGCACCTGGTGACTAAGGGGTTAAACTCAGGCAGCTAGAAAGGGGGTTGTCAGGAAGCCAGAAGAACCAACTGGAATAAAGTGCTGAAATTTGAATTATATAAAGGGCCTTGCCTGCTTTCTTTGTGTGGGAGAGTTAAACTATGAGTTGAGAGAGACAGAATGATTTAAACCCAGGCAGGATACCATGCCTCCAAGGAATTTGGGAGTGCAAGTGGACTGAACCAAGAAGTGATTGTGAGTAAATAAAGGGGAAAAGTGAATCTAGTCTCAGTCAGGGTATTTTTTCTTTATTTTGTGGTATGGTTTGGTTTGGTTTGGTTTGAACTTCTCTATGTGAATCTATGCCTCCCCTTCCCATTTACCATGTAAGACAGGGTTTGCAACCTATGGCTCTGGAGCCAAATATGGCTCAGTATGGAACCAAATATGGCTCTTCTGTCATTCCCCAAATGCATGCAACTTCTTAAATTTAAAATGAAAAATTAATTCAAAATTTTAAAAATGCATAATTATTCATGAACCTGAATTTGACCTGTTATGATGTAACCTTTAAAGAAGGGTGCGAGAAGATGCAGCAGCAGAAGTCCCATTAAATAAAGTCTGGGAGTACAATGTTTCATTTATGCTATTATTAATTATTATGTCCATTATTAGTAATATTAAGCTGTGTATTTTCAGTTATGCAAATAGGCATTCTTATACGGCTGTTTGTTGACCATTTGTTCTGAATTTTGATGCAATTTGGCTCTTTGATTTGAAAAGGTTGCTGATCCCTGATCTAAGAATTGTTCCCAGAAATTTTCTGTTTTAATTTGTTTTCCTTAGCAGCTTCGTAACATCTAGCAACCAAGTATGCTTTATCAAATGTATCTTTTGTTTTGTAATAAAAATCACTTTTTTGAAGGTGGTGATTTGATTCTTGTGTCCTGGAAAGTACAGGAGGTGTGTCTGTCTGCATGCCTCAGACTAAGAGGTCAGCCACCAGAGACTACAGCTTGTCTTTCTCTCTCCTTTTTTTCAAGCTCTCTTGTCACAAAAGAGCTTGGGGTATCCCTAGAGGAGAATTCAAGTTTTCGCCCCACAGTTTTAGGGATGAAATCACTTAATGGGTGGCAGCTACCCCCCCTCCCCCGAAGTCAGTGAATCGGTGACTGGGGGAGTTTTTGTAACCAGAGCCTCTAAAGGCTCTGGTATATTTTTAAGGTCTCTTGCGAGCCCCCACCTTGTGCATTCGGAGTGTCAGAGTGGGGATCAGTCCTGACACGTGTATTGGGTAAGACTCTCTTGTGGTGGTTATTGGATGGTATAGCTTAAAAATAGACATAGAGTAGAGATGGCTGGGAAATAATTAAATATAAAATGTGGAGGAATTAACCAGAGATCTGACATTTTTCATGATATCTCTAATACAAAGGCTAGCAATAATGCTTAGGCATAGAGAGGGGCCCTGCAGTCAAGCATCTTGAGATCTATCCACTGTGAGGACTGACACTATTTTTATTTATTTCCATGAACTGCACTGTATCTTCCTTACATATTTGTACCCTCCTAAGACAATGTGGACTATCTTGAATTGTCTCTAGCAATTACTGCAGTTGTAATGAAACATAAAGCTATAGGGTAGTATTTTAAAATTGTAAATATTTATATAGGTCACTGATTCAATGCTATGGTGACATTTTCAGATTCTGTCATTATCTGTGTATTTGGTATTCATTTATAACTGCCCTGAGGATACTGAATTTATCAGCTATGATATTAGTTGCTACTACCATTGTAACTTTAGCAAGAAGTCCATGAGCCCTTTAAACAGAATCTTAACAATGTGACGATCACCTGGCTATGTAATGTGCAGCATTCTGCATTTTGGAGATAATTATAAATACCATGCTGCCTCTTATCTTACTTTCTGTCACTGACAACATGCTTATGCCCCTCTCCAGAACATGGGATTGCTCTTGGGCTTAAAATTGAGCCCTTGCTGTAGTGTTTTGCTGGATCAGAGCCTTAAGCTGTGTATTCCTTAATTCTTTCTAGCACACTCTGTACTTGGGATGCTCTGCAGATACAGGCCCTAAGGGAAGGGTTGGATATTTCTTTAAATGTCAATTTAGTGTGTGTGTGTGTGTGTGTGTGTGTGTTTGACACCACTGGAGGCAGACTGTTGCGCTCATATTGCGGCTAAGCACGGTTCCCACGCTACCGCCTACTAGCATGCAGCAACTCTGATCCATTGGAGACCTCCCAGAGGAAGGGTACATGGATGTGGCTGGCTCACAGGGACAAGAGATGCAGTAAATAGAGACCAGCTGCCAAAAATCCACTTTAGCACTTCAGCTCTTTGTCTCTGCCATAATTGAAGGGTCAGCTGGCAGAAAAGCATGCTGGGAAAAGTCAGGCAGCTGAGAAGTTGTGGTAATGGTAATCAGCAGCTATAAAGAAAAGTGTTTCTAAAAGAAAGATTTTGTTTCTTCTTTTATTGTGGGCAAGAAATCTAGATGTAAAACCCCCTCAAGTTTTCAAGGCCAGAGAACAGTGTTTGAAATGGCTCTTCTTTTGTTGTTGTTGTTGTTGTGTTTCCAGAGTGTATCAAACTGAGGGGCAGTCCTGACAACAGCTGCTTTCTGTGTTTATCTCCACTATGTCATAGAAGATATTTTAATTTTTCTCTGTGAGATCCTCTGTAATTACCCAAGTGCTTGATAGCATTTCTTTATAGAAAGTGTGTATCAGAGGGAGAGACAGATAATGGTGCAATAGGGTACATTCTGTCAGCTCCAATGACAGTGGCCTATGCATCTGAATGTCATTTCTTCCTCCAGCTGGATCAACAACATAATATGAGTCAGGGTGGCTTTTACATTTGTGGCTCCCTTTATCTAAGTCTCCATGAACGAAAAAGCAAGTGTATGCTGGCTGTTTGTGTACATATGTGTCCCTAGTAACATACACAATTCTATGGCCGCATCTGCAGCAGCATGCTCCTCATTTAAAGGTGCAAAACACACAAAAACAAGACCAAGGATAAAATTGACATGGCTCGCAACCAGGAGTTCAGAGTTTTCCACCATCCAAACATATCTCTGATAAGTTTAATGCAGACACAGATTTATACTGGTCAACGGCGGTTAACTCCCTCCCCCTCCCCCCCAAAAAAAACCCCAAACAAACCCTGAGAAGTAACTAGGGAGCTGGACTGCTTGAAGGAAAGGGTAACACATACCTGCCTTCCCCTGGTAAGTGTAGCCGGCCAGAGTAAGTCTAAGGTCCGACACTGGGTTCCCAAAGTACAAAGGACGCCACACAGGTATCTGTCAAACACAAATAGTTTATTTCTTGACAGCTAACAGCTGTGCCCCATAAATGGAAGAACAATATAACAAAGAAGTGGCATATCTTCCGTCCCTTCCTGCAAGCCTGGGACCCCAGGTAGGCTGCGGACGAAGTGGGAGGTTGTCTCAGCTTCCGAGGCGCCAGTACCCAAAGCCCATCGGTGAAGTCCAATTTGCTAGGCTCTGAGGTGGCCTTAAATACAGTTTTCCTGCCTTGTTTGGCAGTTTGGAAATTTCCAGGGCTTACTCATTACATGCTGATGTAGGGCTTAGTTGTTAGTTATCGATCTGGTTCTGATCTGGATCTTCTTGTTCTTTGGCCCTGTTTACGTGATCAGTACGTTAGAGTAAACAGAATTGTTTATGCGTTTTTGCCCCTTACCCTTATCTCATACTTGTTCTTGCTATACTGACAACAATGCTTATCTTAAGTGGCGTATGTTCCCAAAGACTTGCTTCTGGCTCGTCCGATGTAGGGAAAAGGGGGGGAAAGAATGCAGGCCTCACCACCCCTAAACTAGCACGTATAAAGTTCTTCCGCAATTGACCACTACAGTAAGGTATTGCAGGGGTGGGTGGCTGTAAGAGCTTGTCACCCTTGTAGCTTAGTCACACCTTTGTCTAGTTAGTGCATGACACAGGAGTATGCATTAGAACTAACTGGCTGCCACTCAAAAAAAGTTCCTGGTGTGTGATAATATAGTAACCGGATTCCATGAATGAACGCTGGGAGACTTCTAGCACACATCACCAGGGTCCACACATGCAAGTTAGCATGTGACATGCTATTGCACATTAAAACTTACACCCCTACTAATGCAGGCTAAGACACTGGATAAACAAACCCTAAGATTCACCTAGAATTTTTTTTGAAGATAGATAGTATGTAAAAAGTGTGATCAAGGATACCAGATTAAACCAAAACTGGAAGACATGTTGGGCTAGAACACAGTCTCTCATCCTTATAATTTCATATGCACTTAAAGTAGCCTGTTATCCAACAAATACAAGGATCAGACTATCCCCAAGAAGAGAGAAAATAACCTTGAGCTTTGAAAAGCTTGGTATCCAGAAGGATGAGTCATTGTTGTTATCCCTGAAGTTTAAGTGACTTTATTGGTAATGCAGTACTTTCTGGAAATGGAATGGGAGATCTAAGAAATAGGAACTGCTGTACTTAGTTCAGTTAATATTAATTTACTCTTGTATATCACCTCTCCTCTTCTAAGACTCTGTATGTGCTTTAGGGTCCTTAATCACAAATACATTTTGCCACTGTCTGTGAAAGGCAGCAACAAGTTCTGTATCATTACATGTGTATAATGCAGACCTCATTTTAAATATAGACATCTTGGGTTTGATGTTCTATCTGAATAAAGGAGTCTAAAATCATAACTGAAAAAGCACAAAGAGACCGCTCCCTACGCCTTTCTAAGGCTGATCTGTCTTGTCCCAGCTTACATGGCTACAGTGGAACTCCCCTGAAACAGGTGGCATTGGAAGTTACCAGCACGAGCGGGGGATCGTGTGGGTGTGTAAAGCTGGTGGTGGGGCAAAGCTGCAGGGCATGGTGCCCCCTTCTCAGCCAGCAGGACCTCCCCCTCCCATCCTGTTTCCAGGTACATTGACTTTGCAATGCAAGGAGCGGGTGAGTGTGACCAGGTGCCAGATGGTGGCTGGTTACTTGTTGTCTCTGATGCCCACCCTCAGTTGTTCACATTCTCTCTCTTGCTGCCTTTTACTGCTAAACCCCTTCATGTCCCCCCAACCCTAATGCTTCTCCATATCCTCCCCTGCCGCATGCATCGCTTCCCAGGGACCCCGGTGCACCCCATGTGTTGCCTCAGGAAGATGTGGCTCCAAGTACCAAGAGAGGTAAGGAGGGTGGAAAGTACCAGCCACAAAGGGTCAGGTTGGTTGGTCAACCCCCTTGTCTGAGAGGTATATGGGAGTGTGTGTGTGTTCACAGGGGGAGAGGAACTACAAAATCTTAAAGATAAGAACGTAAGATAAAAATCCAGCTATGAAGTATTTGTTTAACAGGGACTCAGTCAACTTGATGTTAATTTGAATGTTTGTACTGCACAATTCTGAATGATTGCTATTGATATCACCTGAATATGAGTAATTTTACCAGGTATCCTGTATTCAGCATAGGAAAAAATATGGTCACCCTATGAAGTACTAATGGGGAGAGCTTTTAAGAATTCCAACAAGGTAACTATTGCAACATATGCTGACAAACTTTTCACTGTGACTAGACCTGTGTAAATGATCATGAAAAGCAAATCAAACCCATTCAAAAAAACACCACATCATCTTTGGATTTTTAGTGTACAACTCCTATCACATTGCTTTAAGCTACAACTTTCTTTAAAACCAGACTTCAAGCACTTTATTTTCTTCATTTAGTAAATGAGAAATTATTATTCCCCTAATCATTAAAATGGCAATTATTTTGGAGGGAAAGCCTGCAAACAACCTACTGTTAAAAAGAATGTCTGCAAGGCAATTAATGCTCATTTTAACTTTCACGTTAATGACTCTTAAAGCTGACATGACCTAGTTGTTTGCAAAGTGAGCATACTATCCTCTTTTAAATTGAGAACCTCAAGAAAGCCTGATCTGAACTACAGCACATACTCATTAAAAATAAAGACGGTGACTTCTTGAGAACTTACACTACACTAAAAGAAATAGATGTACATTTTAAAAGTTTGTTTAGTATAATATCGAAGAGAAAAATAGTAGAATAGTTAAGACAGACCTTTGAGAAGATTGACCTGTGTTTACAAAAATGGAGTATTGGGCCTTTCAATACTCTCTCTGTTTTTAGAAATGCTCCAGATGTTGATATATTTAAGACTTACTGGGCAGGATTCTCATTGACTCTGTCCAGTTACACTGTTGTGGCAGTAAAATGTGGACTTAAAAGTGAATGTAAATGCAACCAAAGGGCACCGTACAGGGCCAGAACAGCATAAATGGACACCAGCATAAATGAGAATCAGGCCCACAGGGAGATTTTCAAAGGTACAAATGACAGATGCTGAGTTCCTGTTCGAAAAGAATAGTGAATCTACTGTTTTCTTAAATCTTCATACAAGTGTACCTGGAACACAGAACAAATAGCAAGAGACACATATTCCGTACACAACGATTACACATGAGGGGATAACATGCAGCTTGGTCATAATTTATAAAAATACATCAAAGTTGTTAGTAAATATTCCAATAAGTTAGAGTAATACTACTCTAGAAAGATTTGCCGGGCCTCTGGGCAAGGTGGGGAGGCAGCTCCCAGAAGGGGCAGGGCCTCTGGCAGAAGGTGTGTGGCTGGAGCAGCCAGTCCTCAGCGCTGGCCAGAGCATGCTGCGCCAGGCCCTCATAGTCAGCCCTCAGAGCCACCCAAAGCACACTGAACAGCGCTCTGTCAGTGTCAGGACTCTGGCAGCTGCTGCTTTTGCAGTAGCAGTGGCCAGGAACCTGGGCCCTTTTGAATCACGGGGCCCTAGGGCAGCTGTCCCCTTTGTACCCTCTGTCAGCAGGCCTGTGTATACTTTAGAGCCACATTTTTAATGATACAATAATTTGGACTGATACATTCAAGCAACATTTACTGTGATCCATGCATGCGTGTCATCTGCGTGTCGTCTGATCTTTAGGCCTTTTCATAATGCTGGTGCTTTAGCTTCCTTTCCTCCCAGTTCTGTTATGGGTTTGGCGAATACATCCCTTCCGTTGTGGGGTCAGACAGACCCTTTTTGCTCTCGTATGATTCTGCTGTACTGCACAGTGTGACTGACAGAGGGATGTGGTTAAGGTCACTCATGCGTGTTGTATGTGATCCTTGAGTGATGTAGAACCCCTGTGTGGCAGCATATAAAAGGTAGGGCTGGGATAGCCTGGGCTGGAGAACAGATTGATGTTGGGGCTGGAGGATTTGCTATTTACATGGGTACACCTGTTCCCATTCCCCAGAAGGGAGGCTGCCCGAAGACATAGTTTTGGTTAGAGTGATTTCTGTGAAGCCGTGCTAGAGTTGCTTTGTGTACTGGCATCTTCAACATCGCACACCTATCCCTGAGGCTAACTGGACTGAAGATCTGGATTAGTCCCTTCAGCTCTGACTACTCTTCAGGGTTAATTTGTACTGCTAGATCAATTTTGCCACCCAGTTTACGTTTATCTGGATATGGCTGTGGCATGTGTCATTCCTGAAATAGAAACAAGGGAGTTCAGACATGCAGGCACTAAGATGGGCTATCGGCATGCTGCTGCTAAAATAGCTCTTGGTGTGGTGATAACCCAGCTATATCTTTTTATTACTGCAAGGAGGATCAAATCTTCATCTACCTATAAATGCATTGTCAGCACTCTCTCTTCCCAAAGGATGGAATAACCATAGAATTGTAGCTTTGCATCCTCAAAATACAGAAATAACTGGGTGAGCGCCCATGTAGTGATACCTGTATGAGTACCCAATTTGAAATTGCCTTGTATTCCAATTCTGGGTTCTTTGCCTCTTGGATGTACTCCATAGGTCTGAGACTTTCTGGGAATTTCTCCAATTTTCATATTGCTTGCTGTTAAACCATATCTGAATTAAAAGGCCACTGCCTACATGTACCTTCTATCAAAATTGCACTGAAGTCAAGGGGCGTAGCACACATCCACTGGCCTGATCCAGTGCTCTATGAAGACTGCTGAGATTCCTTCTACTAATGCTATTGTAACCATGAGGCACTGAAACTATCCAATCTTTAGGTGCTTATAGGTTACCAGTTCTGCCTACTTGGGTTTTTTTCCCCCTTTTATATTCTCATACCATCTTCTCCTTGTTTCCCGCCCCCTTCCTTTTTTTTTTTCTTCACCCCCTTTCTCCCCTATTTATTTTGGGTCTGGCACATCCTAATCTCAAAACTCCGGTCATCTGAAGAAGTGGGTTGTGCCCACGAAAGCTCATGATACCATCTACATGTTTTGTTAGTCTTTAAAGTGCTACCAGACTATTTGTTGTTTTTTTACATTTATCCTGTACAGACTAACTTGGCTACCCCCTGAAGTTCAGTATGTATTATTTATACTTATCTTTATTACAATCTCATTTTTTTTCTTAAATAGAGGTGATTTCTAATCCACAAATTATACATATACCAAATCCAAGCACTCAAACTGCTTTTCAAAATTATTTAATTTTAGGAATGAATCTGTGTAATCCCTTTACAGTTAAAATTTCTAATTTGAGCTATTTATGCAAAGTTCTGTGTCCCAGTTCTTCAAACACTGAAGTGTGAATAGCAATGGGACTATTTGAGAATCGTTTCATATTCTTCTATAAATTAATTCTACTTAAATATTAGCAATACATTTAGAACACAACTTATTTATCTTTTTTAATGGAAACTCTGTTTTATAATGGCAGTGGCTCAATAAGTAACGCTGGGACACTGTCATTTATCCTACTCACTTAAAGACTGGACACTTTTTTTACATGGATAATAACATCCACAGTCACAAAATTAAGGGTTAAAAATATTCGTACAACTCATTTTTGCCCTGAAGCATGAACATGCTTCATCTAAAGAGCTAAGGAAGTAACTTTTCCCATTGGATGGCCGTTACAAAATCTCACTTAACAATTCCTTGATACTTCACAGGAAAAGTTCTGATATTGATCACTTTTATTGATTGGATATTGGGCTACATAGATCACTAATGTGATCTGCTACAGCAATCCCTTTGTTCCATGCTCCATATTCTGGGTTTGTGTGGATTCACTATAAAATTAAAATTTTGAAATCTTAATTGAAATAGAAATTCCATCTTCCACATGGCTGTATTCATTAGTCCAGTTTTGATGTTCTTTGGTTATATAGCTACGATATCATGGCTACGTCTATATTGCGCTCTCTTGCGCAATAACATATGGATATGAGGCGCGGTGATGAATATCGCTGAGCCTCATTTGCATGCTTAATGAGCCACCATTTTTGTGCAAGGAGCTTTTGCGCAAGAAGGAGCAGTGTACACTGCTTCTTCTTGTGCAAAAAAAACCCTCTTGTGCAAGAGCCGTTCTGCCACTTATTTTCAGGCAGAACAGCTCTTATGCAAAAAGGGGTTTTTGTGCAAGAAGGAGCAGTGTAGACTGCTCCTTGAGCAAAAGCCCTTTGCACAAAAATGGCGGCTCAGTAGGTATGCAAATGAGGCACAGTGATATTCATTACCGTGCCTTATTTCCATATGTTATTGCGCAAGAGAGCGCAATGTAGACATAGCCTAGAGTACAAGGAATGGAGTATAGTCAACTGGTAGTAAAAATCTCCCTTTCACCTCCTCTCACTACTCTGTAGCAATTGTGAGTCTAAAAACCTTAGGTGAAATTAAAAATGTGCTTCTGTTTTCTGGATCTCTGTAAACCATCTCAGATACACAAGAAGAAATATTCTTTTGGAATGTCCTTTGTTGTTGTTTAAAGAAATATGTTGCTGATGAAAAGAATACGACTTTAACAAATACCCTTCGCTGTAGCTATAGAGCTTATCTTGATGCATACTGCTGTCTTGGTAACTTTTGCACATAGCTAAGAGAGGCAATGGGTAGGATTGATGTTCTTCTGAAAGTACATTTAGAGAAAAAAAAAAACCAGAGGGATCTTTATGGTAAGCAGAACACTTTGTGCAAATGGATTGATGAATCTTCCATTAGTATTTCTTACCATCACCAATTTTCAATAATAAAGGCCGGTGTGGCTAATACTTTTGAGAAGCAGTTAATAAATGAATTCCTTATGAGATTTTGGGATATTGACTCTCTTGATATTCATGTGTTTCACATCAGTTTCATAAAGAAGCTGTTTCAGAGAAAATAATACCTGAGCCAATAGTTAATTTAAAACTGGAACTGAAACCCAAACTCTTGAGGTTTGAAAAAATGTTGGTAACTGTGCATTTTCAGTTTGGTATTTTTCTGTTTCATGCACCGTTCCTGGCTCTAACTAGGGCCAAATGACGATGAAAAGGGGATAGATCAGATCCCATATAAACTTAAGACCACTTTGCTATATGTGAACCCCCTCGACAGTTGGTATTCTTTTCAAACAATGCAGATCACAAAGCCCAGAATGAAACATGCAACTGCTAGGTATAAGCATAATGCTCTGATAAGGGATCCAAAAGAGCTTATCTGATTATGTTTAGGTTACATTGGAAGACCTTCCTTTTTGAAGGGCATGTCTACACTAAGGGTACGTCTACACTGCACACTTATTTTGAAATAAGCCAGTCCAGAACAAATACTGCGAAATAGCTTATTTTGAAATAGTGCATCTAACTACAGGGAAGCCTCAAAATTAGTCCAAGGCAGGTTTCCCCTAATGTGGACGAGCTACCTTGATTTAGAGCCCCAGGAGGCACTGGGGAGTAATTCGTTTGAATGGCCCTGGGGAGGAGCTATTTTGAAATAGCTACTTCAAAATAGCTGGAGTGTGGACGTTCCACTGCTGCTATTTCGGAATAGTTGTTCCGAAGTCGGAATAACAGAAGTTGGAATAAGCCGTCTGTTATTTCATATTTATTTCAAAATAGCGGAATTGCTGTGTAGACGCTTGCATTGTTATTTCAAAATAACTGTGTTGTGTAGACACACTAAGAAGTTATTTTAAAATAACTTATTTCAAAATAATGACTCCCCAAATAACTATTTTGAAATAGCATGTCCGCACTACAAGGCAGCATTGAAATAGTGCATCCACACTGATTGGAGCCTGCATCAGATTTAAAGCCCCTGGAAGCACTCCAAGGAGGGCACCAGGATAGCAGACACTTCCTCTAGCTCCTTGCTGAGGCCAGCTGAGAGACGTGCCTCTGTACAGCTTCATCTCACATGCCACTCCTACACTGCCTACCTTCTTGCAAGACACCAAACTCACGCCATGTGTTCTGGTTGCCCTTGTGGATTCCCAAGCACTTACAACATGGAGTCAGAGCTGCTGCAAAGCAGTGCCAGGTTCCCAGGCCTCTTGCTGCACCTCATGGCACATTTAATGCAGACTGCCCATATGCTGCTTTAGGACGATGATGACCAGCCCGGACCAGGGAACCTCTTCACCCAGGCCCTGACGCTCCTGCTGCAGCAAATGATCCTTAATCTCCTCTACACTGTGGAACGCTGCTTCTGGCAGAGGGAAACCAGTCCCAAGTGGTGGGACCGCATTGTCCTGCAAAGATGGGATGACCAGCCTTGGCTCCAGAACTTCCACACGCAGAAGGCCACCTTGCTAGAGCTCTGCAAGTGGCTCATCCCTGCCCTCAGGACACCTGCATGAGACCCACCATCCTGCTGCAGAAGTGCATTGCCATCGCCCTGTGGAAGCTTGCCATGCCGGACAACTACTGCTCCATGGGGAACCAGTTCAGTGTGGGGAAATCCATGGTTGGGGCCGTGTTCCTGCAGGTAGTCAAGGCCATCAACACCATATCACTGCAGAAGGTCATCACTCTGGGGAACATCGATCCCATTGCAGATGGCTTTGCTGCCACGGGCTTCTCCAAAAGCCAGAGGGCCATAGATGGCACCCACATCCCCATGCTGGCCCCCACCACTGTGCCTTGGACTATATAAACAGGAAGGGGTACTTCTTGATGGTGCTGCAGGCCCTGGTAGACTACAAGGGATGCTTCACGGACGTTAACATTGGCTGGTCAGGGAAGGTGCACGACGCCTGCATATTCCAGAACTCAAGCCTATTCCAGAGCATGCATGCCAGCACTTTTTTCCCCGACCACATCATCAGGATCAGGGATGTGGATGTGCCCATTGTTCATCCTGGGTGATACAGCCTACCCCTTGGTCATGAAGCCCTACGCAGGTGGCCTGGACCCCACCAAGGAGAACTTCTATGCCAGGCTCAGCAGGTGCCACATGGTTGTGGTGTGTGCCTTTGGCTGGTTGAAGGGGAGGCTCAGAAGTGTCCTCACCTGCCTGGTCCTCAGCGAGTGAAATATCCCCATGTGTGGTGGCAGCCTGCTATGTGCTCCACAACACATGTGAGAGCAAGGGGGAGATTTTTCTGCCAGAGTGGGGGACAGAGGCTGAGCAACTGCCCAGGGCTTACGAGCAGCTGGATACCATTGCCATTAGGAGAGCACATCAGGGGGCTGTGCTCATCTAGGAGGCCTTGAGGAAGAGCTTCAGCCAAGGCCGCCTGTGAGACTCTCCCCTAAGCATCTCCACGAGGAGCCCCTGCATCGCCACTGTGTACCTCCCCCCACACTCTCGCTCCCTTCCCTTGCCCTCGCTTCCCACTTTTCTTCTCTTCCCCTGCAGACAAAATAAAATAGCCTTTTTATTTTGAAAACACAACTTTTTTTTTTGTTTGGGAAGGGGGATATACAATGGGGAGGGACTGGGAGAAAGAACCTAAAATGGAGGGGAAGAGGGAGAGAAGGGCTCAGGGATGGGGCTGGGAGTGGCACCTGCCTCAGGTAGCTTGGGAGGCTTCGGCTGCCTGGGGTATCCCACTACCATGTGTTGGGGGCTCTGGTGGTCCCTTGAGAGCTAGGAGGAGAAGCTGTGGGAGTGAGGGTGGGGGCAGAGAGTTGGGAGGGATGGGGATGGGTGCAGAGAATTGGGCAGGGAGTTGGGATGGGGAGGTGGCTGGTGGTCCGCTCCATACACACGGCTATGCACTCCATGATTGATGTGATGGAGGGGCACGTGGCTTTATGCTGAAAAAACATCTGCTCCCACGTAGCCTTCTGCTGCGCCTGGGCAGCCAAGCACTACTTGTGGTTGGCGGCCAGCTCCCGGCACTCCTCATTGATCCTCTGGATGAGGGGGGAACAGGGTGGCTTGGCTTCCTTCTGTATCTTGAACACACTGGGTCCAGCATTGGCAGCATTCCACAGAGAGAAAACTTCTATCCCTACCAGTTGTGGAGGGGGAGGATTGGGGGAGATGTGTGTGAGCAGCAGATGCCACTTGCCAGAGAGAATGCTAGTGGGGACCCCCACTCTTCCTCCTCCCATTCCTGGCAGGTTCCCATGCAGAGATCAGCCTCCGCTGCATTGCTGCGCTTGACGGGGAGCGGATGCTGCCCAAGTGTGGGCATAAGCCTGTGCCGTGTGTTTCCAGACCCCAGCCTCCTTAGTGGTGGCTTGTCATGGGAAGGAACCCACCACAGAGGCCAGAGTAAGGCAGGCCTCTCCAGGAACCTTGTGAGAAGGAGCGAGGGGTTCTGCTGTGAGAGCCTCATAGCACCAAGTGCTCCAGACTGGCGCTCTATGTGCACCCTTGTGCACTAGCTATTGTGTGACCCCCAGGCCAAGAAGGCTGAACGAGAAGTACCCAGCCCCTCGCAGCCTGCCCCCGCGTGTGTATAAGGAAAGTTATGGAACTCACCTGAAGTGCTTTCACCGGGATTGTCCGAGCCCTGGGAAACATCCTGAGAGTGGGGGATTGGCTCCAAGCTGAGGGTCAGCTCCTGGTTGGCTGGCATGGTGTCCTGGCTGGCCTGCTCCTCCTCCTCCTTCTCTTCATTGTCATCCTTCTCCTCCACAAACCCACCCTTGTGGAAGCTGATGCCAGGCGTGTCTTGGCCAGAGTCAATAACGACGATACAGGGGGAGGGGACCAGACCCCCTCCCAGGCTGGCATCCATCTGCTCATAGAAGCAGCAGGTGTGTGATGCCACCCCAGAGCGAAAACTTTGCTCCCTGGCCTTAGTGTAGTTCTGCCAAAGTTCTTTGATTTTCATGCAGACCTGGCTGAGCGTCCTCATATGTCCTTCCTCTACCAGGCTGGTGGGCATCCAGTCATACATACACTTTAGCATTCCTCCTTCTGGTGTGGATATCTTGGAGGTTGGTCTCCTTCCCACAGACCTAGATGAGGTCCAGGATCTCCACACCAGTCCAGGCCAGTGCTCTCTTTTGTCCCTGGCTAGGGGCATCAGAGAGTGCTGTGGGACTGCTGGCAGCTCTGGAGAGTGCAGTAGGAGAGCTGGGGTCTGACATGGCTCCAGTGAAGGGTGCTGTGTGGTACAAGGCTAGCAAGTCTGTCCTGGTGCCACAAGCTGTCTGCCTTTGAGTTTTAAATTCCACAAGAGAAGGCGAGCATTGGAGTTGTCAGGGGTTGGCCAGAGTGGCCACAAGAGCAGCTATGAGAGGCCTCTGGAAGCCAATTATTTTGAAATAGCAGCAGCTGAGTGTCTTAATGCTATTTTGAAATAGTAATTTCAAAATAAGCATTATTCCTCATGAAACAGGAGTTATTTCAAAATAACGGGCTTGGTAGAGTGGATGTTTCACTTGATATTTTGAAATAAGGGGAGTCATTTTGAAATAACTAGCTAGTGTAGACCAGGGCTGAGAGCTTTCCCCACATAAACAGAATGATGACAACAAACCTATACCTCTGGAAAATTCCATATCCCAAGCAGAATCTGAAAGAGAGAAGAGACAGACTCTGAACTCTACTAGGAATTTTACTATTGATGTTCTAATAAATGTGGGTCATATGATATGGTGATGGGCAACAGTATAAAATTTTAAGACAGATAGAAAAAGCAGCAAGAGAGACTACTGGGGTATTTCTGAGAAGACTGGAACAAGACTGGGATTTTCTGATGAAAATCTTTGTGAGACTTAGTCTAGTATTTTTAAACTACATTTATTTGGAGAAATTCAGATTACATCTGAATCAATATCTAAGCTTTGGGATATATTCCGAAGCAGAACATTTTGAGGTTTTCCCTTTGTTTTAGTCATACAGCATGTATTTTATTCCACCAGTTGGAATGGCTTACTATAACAAGGAAGTTGGTTGCTTGTGAATCAGAGGTAACTCTGAAAAATATAGAGAACACAGTTGAAATCCAACAAGGGTTAACAGTGACTGAAAAATTATTAATGTCTGGCTGGTTGGTGACCTCTTTGACTTGTTGCCTTCAATCCAGTTTGTAATAGACAGGGAACCAACTCATACAAACCATCAGCACAACTTGGCACTGTTCTTGACATTTTTGGCGAAAAGACTAAAGATTGAATTGGCCTAGGAAAATGAAATATTCTCTCTGTCCTTTGATTAGTCTCTCTGCTTCAGTGCTGAAGCACATTGACGGGATTGTGCGTAAAAGCCTATATTGGCCTGTTTTGTGGGTAGAGGAATTCAGACTCCAGGGCTTTCAGCCTGATGCTTTGTAATAAGCAGACTCATTAAAAATTAGTAACTATTTTTACAAGTTTTATCTAATAGGTATCTGTCAAAACCACAAAGTTAATTTTTACAAAGAAAGGAAATGATAAATACCAGTAGACTTCTGGAATTAAACTCCACTTCTCAACATTGAGTTAGTACTTAATTTGAATTTAAGGGGGAAAAATTTTAAGGCTGTTCTTAATCAAAGGCTGTTCTTCTTTCTTTATACTGGCACAATTATGCATTATTCTTCCCACTTCACAGATTTCTTGTCCAGGTACTTCATGCCCTTTTTTAAAAAAAAAACAAATTGAGGCCTGCCTATCAAGGAGGAATAATTCCAGACATTTTCAACTCTAGCCTTGCTTTTTTTTCCTTTTATTTAATGTCCTTTTCTTCTACAGGCTTAGTATAATTGTACATAGAGACATTTTTTGAAATACCTAAATATTTGTATGCCCTCCCCTTTTTTTTTTTTTTTTTCTGTGATGGGATACTAAGGTCTGATCTACACTAGAAACTGAGGTTGGCTTTAACTACGTCACTCAGGGATATGAAAAGTCCATACCTCTGAGTGATGTAGTTAAGAGAACTTTCTGGGTGTCTGGCTGGTGAGTCTTGCCCACATGCTCAGGGTTTAGCTGATCGCCATATTTGGGGTGGGGTCGGGAAGGAATTTTCCTCCAGGGTAGATTGGCAGAGGCCCTGGAGGTTTTTCGCCTTCCTCTGTAGCATGGGGTACAGATCACAGCTGGAGGATTCTCTGCATCTTGGGGTCTTCGAACTATTTGAAGGCTTCAATATCTGAGATATAGGTGAGAGGATTATTCTAGGAGAGGGTGGGTGAGATTCTGTGGCCTGCATTGTACAGGGGGTCAGACTAGATGATCATAATGGTCCCTTCTGACCTTAAAGTCTATGAGTCTATGAGTCTAAGTTGGTCTGAGTCTCCATTTAGGCAGCATTCTTACATCAATCTAATTACTGCTTCTCAGGGAGGTGGATTACCTGTGCCAATAGGAGAATAGATATCCGAAAGTGATACTCTCTGCCATTGTAGCTTTTTAAGTGTAGACAAGCCCTGAAGCTTCACGCAGGGGAATCTTCAAAGAGCCTACTCCAATGACTGCTTGTGCTTGGGCATTTGAATAGCTTCACATCAGCGTTTGTTGCCGTTCAACATTTAGGCCTAAAAGGCAACCTTTTTGACTTGCATATGACAGAGATGTTAACTAAAATCATTATTATATGTTAATACGGTTTTACTGGACTATCTTTAAAAAGATTCAAGTACACAATCTGCTACAGAGGCCAACATGTGCGATCTTGAATGGCCAAAGTTAGTTGTGTCTGTCCATGTTTGGCTGCTAAGTAAGGATTTGATCATGCAGAGTGCTTAGCTACAGTCTACTAAAATACTTAACACCATGGGATCAAGTCATTACTTGGGCACCTAAATATGGATTTAAGTAAAGACTCACTTTTGCAAAGTGGTGAACTCTCTATGATCCTTGCCCAGAAAAGCATTTCATTAATTGCTGAATTTTAAGCGTATGAGGAGTGTTAGTAAACAGTTAAGCGTGTCCTTAAGTGCCTTGCTAAACTGGGACAACAAATTTGGGCAAATTGGAGCATTGAGCCTTGTAGGCTAACTGTCAGTGGGGCAAGCACCAACAGCACAATGACAACTATGAGTGCTCAGCTCCTCTGAAATAAGCCAGTACTTTCAGGGGCTTAAATAGGGGTTAATTGGTCTTGGCTATTTTAATTTCCACAAAAAGTTACGATGGCCCTTCTCCAAAGCCCACTGAAGTAAATAAAGACTCCCATTGAAGACAAGGGATTTTGGATTAGGCCCCATACTTGTTGTCCAAAGTCATCCGTGGGAAGGTTTTCAGTGTTATTTTTCAGAAGTATAATTTATGAGTAACTATTCCCTCTCTTTTTTTTTTTTTTTTTTTAAGTATGTCAGACTTCTTTTTCTAAACTCTCAACTGCTTTATTACACTACTTCTTCACTGACATCTATCTCTCTGATTTAAAACTGGAAATGTGTGTGCTTCTGAAATTCCATCCTTTATTTCTTATTAAATACCATCTTGTCTAACGATGCAGCAATTAAATCAGCCGAGGGATGACCTATCAAGGACATACCCTCCCCCCAACTTCCTTACTTTTTAAAAATTCATTGAACATGACTAGCAATGTAGTTCTCTGTTGAGAAAATGAGCACCACAGAAGGTCATGCTTCTGAATATAGCTATGCTAAATTTCTGCACCAAAAGGGACTATTGATTTCATCCTTCTTCAATTTCCATCTGCCTACCTTTTTTTTTTTTTTTTTTTTTTTTAAAAGAAGGGGCCAACATTTAACCCTATAATTATTCCACCCAGTTGTAGTATTTGGCAGGTCCAGGAGCAGCTCCCCAACAAGTAACCTTGTGGTAAAGGATATGGTTCAGTGCTTAATTTGTGAAGCTACTGAATAATTCAACATAGATGACCTGAATTGACAGTTAAAGGGCTGTTAATGTCAAGGAGCTCATGTCTGAGACCTCTACTCCTTAAGTCTGATGGAGAGAGTACAAAACAGAAAGCTCGGTGAAGAATAATTTTTCATATGTAGTACAATTTCCCCTACTGCAGGATGAATTTCAATGTGTTACAATGTGCAATTATTGTTCTCTTTTAAGAATTACCACCTTCTAAAATGTCAATAAAGTAGTATGACATTTAATTGAAAACGAAATATATGAAATGTCTCCCTCACTTTCTTGCCATTGACCTTACACAAGATTTTTCAAAGTAGCATGAAAAGACCTAATTCAAAAAGAAATCTTCTAGTATTAGTTATAAGTATGGGCTGTACACATACACACAACACATAGTATAATAGCGAATTTCCTTTTTTTAAAAAAGATGTAATGTGGGACTGTGTCCTACCCTTATGATGCAGCATATTGTGGGTCACACTGTGACATGTACATATGTGTGTATATAGAGGATTGTGTTGTGTTGAAAACTGGTTAAAAATGACAAGCTAGCTCTCTAAGGCTATGTCAACACTGCACATTAACTTCAAAATAAGCTATTCTGGGATACTTATTCCGAAATATCTTATTTCAAAATTGCACATCTATACTACAGGGAAGCCTCAAAATTAGTCCGAAGCAGGTTTCCCTAATGTAGATGTGCTATCTTGATTTAGAGCCCCAGGAGGCACTGGGGAGGAACAACTTAGAATGGCCATGGTGAGGGGCTATTTTGAAATAGCAGCAATGGAGCGTCTACACACACCTTATTTTGAAATAGCTATTTTGGAATGGGCATTATTCCTCGTAGAATGAGGTTCACAGATTTCGGAATAAGCTGTCTGTTATTAATGGAATGGTTGTGTAGACTCCCACATAGTTATTTGAGAATAACAGCCGCTATTCCAAAATAACCTTGCTGTGTAGACACACCCTAAATGTGAGGGGTTTCCTGGTCCTGCTTGCAGGTTAAAGCCAGGGGATCTGTGTCAATAAGCAGGCGGCCAATCTGGGGAAAAAACTGCTCACAGAAAGGTTGGCAGTTATGCCTCATAGTTGCTGCCTTCGGAGGCCATTGGTTTCTCGCTCTCTGTTTAGGTTTCTTATGCATTGTCATTCTGAAATCTAAGGAATAAAATAGTGTTCTATGCTGCAAGCTTCCAGCAAGAATGTGTTTTTATCTAACTTCCCTGCAGTGTACTCAGGGGAGCTGACAGGATCTCCAGGCCCCTGGGCTATGTTGTGGCAATGTCTCCATGCTCCTGCAAAGGATGGAACCTCAGGTGGAAGGGGCGGGGTGGGGGCAGCTAGCCCCCAGTGCCGCCCAGATGTTGTGGCCCCCCATACTCACCAGGTGTTAGAGCCGGTTACAGCGTGCAGCGCGAAGCTCTGGAGCATGCTCCCTGGTGCTCTGGTGGTGATTCTAAAGGGCCTGGGGCTACAGCAGCAGTAGCCACAGCACCCAGGAGCTCCAGGCCCTTTAGAAACAGTGGGCCCTGGAGCAACTGCCCCTTTCCCCTCCCCTATCTGCAGGCCTAGGTGTGTGCTGTGAATCTAATTTCTGACCAGACTCCATCTAATGAGGAATGAGAGGGGATGTAGGAATGTACTACTGCCTCAGACTAGTGGTCAGACTAGACCTGTGTCCTGTCTCTGACAGTGGCCAGAGAGAGAGGGAGAAGATAAATCTCAGCTGCTGAAGTGTCATGCCAGTCTCGTGGATGGGCTATGAAGTTGCTTCTTTAGCTTACTCATTAGGGGCCTCTGGTATACAGCCTAATATCAGTGCTTCTACCCCTGCTGTAGGCTAGCTCGAAGGAGTTTTGCTGTTACATTTCTCCTTTTTGTAAACAACTGCCCATTCAGGCTGTATGATATTTGGGCTCACAATTGGTAAACTTAATACCAAAGTATTGGTGCTGTCATCCATCCCTTGAATCCAGCTCTGCAGTAAGGTGACAGCCATTCTATCTGCACATATATGCAGCCACGGATTGTTATAGAACAATGTCTAGATATTAATTTGGAGTTCTGTGGTCCCCAAATACCCTGCACCAAGACCCAAGACTAGTTCTGCCTTAACTGGCAATGCTAGGGAAGTTTGGGTGTCCTCCACTGGACGTTTTCATTGTGCTAAGGGTTATCATTTCCCCCTTTTTTGTTGACTGTGATAAGATGACTGCTCCTTGATTCTCTGAATAGTAGGTCTATTGCCTGCTCAATGTGGTGGGAGTGGCTAACTGATAAATGTGATTTCATCATGTATACATATAATGTAGGAAGGAGAAATTAGCTAGCAGGGGAGGGACAAGATGTTACATGTATTAAAGATGTGGTTGTATAGTTCCAGAATAACAGGTGAGCTAGTGAGTCGTTGTCATCAATGTTAAGCCTCCTGTGAAATGCTGTTATGGATCATTACTACACCATTTATGGCTATCTACCAGAGATTAAGTTCTGATTGGATTTTATTGATGGTAACAGTGAAATATAAAGCAGAATAAATAGCTTGTGAGCTATGTGACCCCTGAAAGTCAGCAGTAAAGGAGGCTTGGGTGGAGACAGATTGCATGACTTGGACTGACAGCTGGCCATCCTGCTTCTGAAGTAATAGGGCTGGACCACGCTATTTGCAAAACTATCTTAATGCAGCCATATGCCATCTCTTTTCTCAAGCAGAGCACTTTGAAGCAATTTACCTAAGGGCATTTCTGCACTACAGCTGTAGTACAGACCCTTCCTACAACACTAGTAAATCCATCTCCCTGAGAGGTGGTAGCAAGGTCAAGAGAAGAATTCTTCCATTGACCTAGCAGAATCTAGAGTGGGAGTTAGGTGGACTTAACTATGTCATTAACTAACCTTCCCTTGAGTGACACAGCTACATTGATTTAAGTGTTAAATACAGACAAGGTCTCAGAGAGACATGGTTTGCCTCTGTTGCATTGAAGAGAGTATTTGGGACAGACACACACTTTGTGAAAGTGAGCCGGAACATGAAGGAAGGACTTTCTACCTCCACCCCAATGCTGCCAGTCATTGCCAGTCATGGTGCCTGCCAGGTGCCAAGACTCCACCTACACCTCACGCCTCCCTGCATATTCCTCTTCTAATCCACCCTAAGTAGAAATATCTGTCTCACAGCATTTGTGCTTCTCAAATCCAGGAGCTGTGATCAAAGTAGCCCTTTCCCATGCCAAACAATGAGGAGGCGAGTGAGAACGTTACTTTGCCCCACACATCTGTGCAGGCAGTTTAGTATTTAGTGTTTATAAAAAGTATTTCACTGAGGCCAGGGCTACACTAAACGTGCTACATCACTTCAGTGCACCAACTTAGCTGCTGTTGCATGTGTCGAAGCAAAAACGCTCCTCTCTGTTTAGGTAGCTAACAAACAGCTTTATTGATCAGTAAAGCCAAGTGAGCCAAACATGGTCCCAGCAGAGCCAGGCCCAGTAAGGCTGGCTAATACAATCAATCCTAATATTTTATACCCTTAACCAAACAAGTCTGATGCCAGGGCATTCCATCAAAACAAACTTCAAAGAGAAATTGTTATCAGCACAGAAAGAAACAGGTTTTTTAGGGAGTTTGAGCTTCAGCTCAAAATAGTTCATTAACACATTCCAACAGCCCATCCTCCTGGCCTTTCTCACATTGGTGAAGGTCAGTTAACTTTCTAGTGTACGTGCAGAAGCGAGAAACTTAAATGGCTTCTGTTATATGAAGTGGCTGCTAGCTAAATATGAAATGGTTTCTACAGTTTCTACACGTCTCATGAAGAAACTCTATACCAATGAGAGAGCATTCTCCTGTTGGCATAATTACTCCATCTCTGCAAGAGGTGGAAGCTGTGTCAGTAGGTGAGTGTCTACTACCTGCTGATAGAGCACCGGGTGTGGACAATGCTTAGATCACTGTAACCTGTCTTTTTCACATCCCTGAGTGACAAGTTAGATCAACTTTTAAGTGGTAGTGTAGAACTGCTCTGAGTACTTTATACTATGATGTCAGTGAAGGAAAGGGAAACCGAACTTTTAAAAGTATTTCCCATTGGAGAATATAGTCTAAACACTAAAATACCCCCAAATGTAGGAAGCCTTAATAGTAGAAGACTACTTTAAAAAGGCTAATATGTAGAACAAGCATATTGTGTATTGTTACAGATTTCTTTGTAAATTGTGCATTGAACCCTAACATTCACATTTCTGCCTTACAAGTATTTAATTATGCAACCTTAATGTTGCATTACCATCTGGGGCATGTTGTTTTTAGCATTGAATTCATTACTGCTTACAGCACTACTGTTGTTATTCAGAGCTGTACGAAGTCAAAGAGGAAAATGTTCCCAGTTCTAAGGCATGGGTACTATAATTTAATTTTGAAGTTAAATAGCTAACAAAAAGCTTTTAATGCCAAGTTCAGGGTGGTGGGTTTTTCGTGTAAGCAGGGCTTGTAAATTCTGTTTGTGCTCATGTCATATTGTCACTTCTCTGAACCTATTTTGTCTTTTGGCTCTTACGGTTTTTGTTCAAATAACTCTCTGGTTGTTATGGTAGCTAAGAACCTCACTAAATATGAATTTAATGTAACAGATGCAGAGGTGTCCAGATGAGTCTTCAGAAAACCTGGAACATTAACTCTGAGAAGTGTCAACTGCCTCATTCATCTTAGTGAGGTGTTAACTTGGCTAAGAACAGAAGAATGGCCATACTGGGTCAGACCAAAGGTCCATCTAGCACTGTATCCTGTCTTATAATAGTGGCCAATGCCATGAGGGAATGAACAGAATGGGTAATCATCAAGTGATCCCATTCCCAGCCTCCGATCCTGGCTAGTAAACATTGATGGACCTATCCTCCCATTCATGTATCTAGTTCTTTTTTGAACCTTGTTAAAGTCCTGTTCTTCACAACATCCTCTGGCAAGAAGTTCCACAGTTGTGTATTGCATGAAGAACACTTCCTTTTGTTTGTTTTAAACCTGCTCCCTGTTAATTTCATTTGGTGACTCCTAGTTCTTATATTATGGGAACAAGTAAATAAGTTTTCCTTACTTGTTTTCTCCACACCAATCATGATTTTATAGACCTCTATCCTATCCCTTTTGTCTCCTCTTTTCTAAGTGGAAAAGTCCAAGTCTTGTTAATCTCACTTCATATGACAGCCATTCAAACCCCAAATAATTTTTGTTACCCTTTTCTGAATTTTTTCCAATGCTAAGATATATTTTTTGAGATGAGGCAACCACACAGTATTCAAGATGTGAGTGAACCATGGATTTATACAGATGCAATAAGATAGTCTCTGTCTTATTCCCTGTCTTATTTCCTATCTTTTTTTTTTTTTAAACGATTCCTAACATTGTTTACCTTTTTTTGCTGCTGCTGCATATGGAGTGGATGTTTTCAGAGAAATATCCACAATGACTCCAAGGTCTCTCTCTTGGGTGGTAATAGCTAATTAGTCCCCATCATTTTGTACATATAGTTGGGATTATGTTTTCCAATATGCATTACTTTGCATTTATCAACATTAAAATTCATTTGCCATTTTGTTGCCCAGTCACCTAGTTCTGTGAGATCCTTTTGAAGCTCTTTGCAGTTTGCTTTGGTCTTAACTATCTAGAGCAATTTAGTATCATCTGAAAAATTTGACACCTCACTATTTACCCTTTCTCCAGATCATTTATAAATAGGTTTAATAGGATTGGTCGCAGTATGGACCCTTGGGGGACACCACTTTCCATTTTGAAAAATGACCATGTATTCTTACTCTTTGTTTCCTGTCTTTTAACCAGTTATCAATCCATGAGAGGATATTCCTTTCTATCCCATGACAGCTTACTTTGCTTAACAGCCTTTGGTGAGGGATCTTGTCAAAGGCTTTCTGGAAATCTAAGTACATTGTATGCACTGGATACCCCTTGTGCACATGCTTGTTGACTCCCTCAAAGCCTTCTAGTAAGGCATGACATAGTTTTAACTAATTTACCTGGTACTGATGTTAGACTTCCCAGTCTGTAATTGCCAGGATCACTTATAGAGCCAAATGCCATAAGCTGAAATGAAACCCAGCATTCTTATACCAGAAGAAGTGTCCACAACAGAGGTTCTGTTAATATAACTAATAAAAATGTCCTCTGCTAAAAGTGCTTCCACTCTATTCTTCGAGCCATAGATGTGCACATGGGTGACCTCTTACTTTCCTACCATGACTGGGTGGCATTTGGAAGAACATCTAAGCTGGAAGGAGCTAGGTTCGTAGAGTGTAGCAGAGCCCATGGGCATGTTCAAGTTCCACCCAGGGAGACCCAAGCTGAAAGAGTTCAGAGAACATTCTTGTAATGTTTTAAACATCTCATTTTGATAACCCCTATAGAAGGGGATCATTTTGTAGGTGGGGTTTGGAAGAGTACCCGCAGCATTTTCCCACCTAATCTGACTTCTGATTGTAAGTGGTGTCACCGTGTGGGGGGCTTCTGTAATTTTTCTCTGTACTGTCTTTAGTGTGAGTGAAATGAGGCCATAATGTCTTTTGGGAAATCTAGAAGAATCTTGGACTTGAAGGTCTTGGGAAACCAGCTTCTTGATTAACCCTTAATGCTGTGGTGCAGATTGTGCTCAATTACACTGGTACAAATCGGCAGTAACTCTAATGAAGTTACTTTCTTGTACATTAATGTAACTGAGAGGAACATATGGCCCTTGGTGCTCACGTGAACTCAAACACCTATTGAGTGGTTGACTTATTTTATACAAAATTAACATCCCTGACATGAGGGTACATTTTCACTTATTCATTACTTCTCTCTTCAACCTATTTGCATGTAAAAAAGCAGATTTTTTTTAAATAAAAGCAATTGGAAGAGAAGAGTGCAATAAAAATGCCTAGATAATTATTCACAAAAGAGCTCTAGTGCCCTTGTGGCAAAGACTATGATTTCCTTTGTTAAGCTAATTCCACCATAAATGTATGCTGATTAATTTTACATAACATTAATTTTGAATTTATAAACATGAAGGCTCACTGTAAGCAACAACGATTCACTCTTAACCATCCACCTGTCTTCAGAGGAATTTATCTAGTACTTTTAAGTGTAGTGAACCTGAGTGCTATAAAAAGCAGTTTTCATTTGACTCAAATTGCTATGTTATGTGTGGATAAAATTTTAACTACTGCTTTTTGTCATTTGAATGGTAATGTATTGGGAGGAAACTCAGATTAAAACTAGTTGAGTGAAAAGAAAGTGTATTGTCTCTGTATTCATAAATCGTCCCAACATCTGATTTACTCATAACGGTGGATTAGGCACTCAGCTGCTGTGACAAAATTAGAAATCACACTGCTATCATTAATAACTTGTTTGAATGTGTAAACTAACAGTCATTTAGAAGTGGCTTTGCCAAAAAGCAGATTGCATTAGAAACTGAAATCAGAAAACAGTAATTCATCCAGTTGAGAGGTTCATCTCTTCTTTTGATGCTATCCTAGTTTTTGTAGAAAACAAATGAGTCTAACACATGCTCTGACATGCAGAATATTTCAGATTGTTCAGTCTAAAACTAAATGTGCAGCTACTTAGTGGGTTCAAACTGTAAAACATTGACATTAGTGAGTGTTACTGGCCCACGTTGATGGGAGGAAATGTTTCTCTCTCTGCTATTAGAACATCTTGACTTATTATCAGCGTGCTCTTTTATAAAAGGAAGACACAAATGATGTTGAGTAAAAAATATTCTTAAAACTCCCTATTTAATGTATTTGGGGTCTAATCCAAAGCACAATGAAATAAATGGTGGAAAGACTTCTACTAACTTCAGAGTTTTGATTCAGGTCCATATTTCTTGAGACTATATAGCTGGCCTCATCCTCAGTGTAAATTGTGATTTTGTGTGATTGGTACTATAATTCCTCCCAAAGGCCCTGATTCAGGAAAATACTTCAATCACATGCTTAACTTTAACTCAAAGGGACTTAAATATCTGAGTAAAACGTGCTGGAGTATTTTACTGAATTGGGGCCAGAGATCCCAGATGCAGAGAACGCTTGTGCCCACTGCTCTATCTTTAAGAGTGCTGTGGACTCCCTTCTTTTTGTCTGACTGGGGCCATTGGTGGAAGGAAAGGAGAGTAAGGCCATCCTTTGTCTCCTGCCCACCTCCATTGGTCTGGCCCTTCAAGGTGCCAAGAGAATACTCTCCGTGTGCACAGACACCTGGCTTGTAGTAAAGGCTCCCTCTGTTTTGTGTTCCCCCACTTGCCCCACAGTTGCCATTGCTAGTGCCTCTTCCACAGCTCACTGGGATGGGGTAAAAGGTAAAAATCAAAACAAGAACAAATCACTAATCTCTGCCCCCAAAGAACTGTTGTTTGTATGTTATGGAACCTAGCACAAGGGGAACCTGATCCATGAATGTGGCCTCTGGGTGCCACTTGAATACAAATCAATAAGTAACATGTTTTAAGTGCCTTCACATATGCATCTACAGCAGCTACCCAAGGCAGGAACAGAACTTTGCCTAATGATGTCAAGTGATGTTTTGTGGTGGCTTTTCTTTGTTTTTTGGGATTTTTTTCTTAAATCAGTAACTTGAAAGTTGGGGTCAGTGTGGAGCTGGTCAAGGTATTCCTGCTAATACACTTTGTGATGGTAGTGGAAGGCTCACCAGTTTAGCTGAAGACAAATTGTATTTTCAATTTCCATTTGTTTTTCGGTTCCCTTAAGGCTGTGGGTGAAATCCTGGCTGTAGTGAAGTTAATGGCAAAAACTCCCCTTTGCCTCCACAGGGCCAGGATTTCACCCTGGGAGAATGAGATTGGTATGGTGTAGATGAAGTGCCACAGGTACAAGTTTTGCCAGAGGTACAATGGCCAAAAGTAGATAACTGACTTGTGTGGAAAAATCTCCCATGCCGGTACTCACTAATGTAATGTTCCAACGGTTTCACAGGTAGTGTTTCCGGCAGCTCTACAGGAAATTTTCGTTCCTTTTGTCTGTTTACATCCCTTGCTTGACCCACAACAGCTTGCATATAATAACTCTGCTTACTCCTAAAAGGGCTCCTATTAGTTTTGGCACAGAGATTCTTCACTGGTACAACTTGTATCACAAGTCCCCTTTTAGTGACTACAAAGCATGACAATCTGTTCCAAGTAAGCTCTCATCTTATTTGCAAAAAAAATTCACTGTTGCATCTTGTGCTTCTGCAGTCATGATTGAGTGTGCTAATAAGACAGGCAGATATTTTTTGTACAGCCAATACTTCACGGACATCTTTCAAGTACATTTGTTGGAGGATGCCATATTGATAGCAACTCCTTCCTCTCAAGCACAAATGTGCAGCCAACATAACGTAAAACCTTTTGTAAGGAACTTCGTGTCTTGGACTTAGTTATGAACCCTTCAAGCAAACCAGAGCCATGTTTTTTGCAACAATTTTCATCTCCATTGGGGCAGAGGATGAATTTATGCTCTAAGAGGAATCGGGCTGGATTTGTCTTGAATTAGAAATGCAATATGGTGGTACAAACCCCTAGTAAGTTTTGCCAGTTCTTCCATGTGTAAATACTACTTACACACAGATCCTAAAATGTCCTTCCGTCATCATTTGGAGGTGGAGGAGCAAGTGAGAAGTCTCTCTCTATCTCTTAGGCTCCTTGTCTTTGCTCACCTTTAGGGAATTGTTGAAAGAATTCCCGCTCTGGTCCACAGCACAGTATGGCAAGAGAGGTGCATTTTCCCCACCTTGCCCAAGAAGCAGCCCGTAAGGCACAAGCACTTGTGTATCTGCTGGCATGATGAGAATGTGACTTAAGACATACATTCCAGACCATAGAGTATGGGATTTTCATATCTCTCAGTTCATAACAGAAAAGGGAACGTTGGGTACATTTCTGATGACCATATTCCTTTTCTAAAATGCACCCTTAATTGAAATATACAATATAGGCTTTCTGACAAAATTGCTCTCAACTGTAAATATTTGGACTCCCTCCAATTAAATGGCTCTTTAGCACTGCCTGCTAGGTCAATGTTGAACTGTCTGCCTCAGATTCACTTTGATATTCTCTGTCCTAGCTGGGAAAGTCTCCTTTAATAGCGATCAGATGTTATGGATTGAAAGGGCATTTAGATCTTCAGAATACAGGTTTTAGCTTATTAAATCAGTTGTTAAGTTTGTGTATAACATTAAATCACATTCAGTTTTCTGTACATTATATACTTTAATAAGATCAGTAGGGGAATTTCTCCCAGCCACCAAGTCAGTGTAAGTTTTATTTCTGAAATATTCCTGAAATCCTTTGGTAAAGCACTAGAAAATAGTGACACCTATACAAGAGACAATTCTTAATGGGCAATCTTATGTTTCAATAGACTGCCCCATAAGTGCTCCCAAAGATATTGGAAAATAATCCCGCCCACATTTCTTGTCAGTATTTTTAGTTGTCACTTAGGAGATTCACTTTATACTGTGGGAAACTGTTTTGGTTCTCTACAGGCAAACAGTTATTTTAACCTTTGTTCTCTTTGTTCTGTTCTCCTCAATCTAAAGTTTATAAGAACGGGAACACTCCGCATGTACTTTCTCACAAAGACTGCACCGACTTGAACATACAACTTCCAGTCTCAGCAGACAGCAGAGTTTAAAAAAAAATAAGATGCTGTACACAAAACCAAACACATAACAATCATGTGCTCAAATATATCACCTCATCCTGTCATGATTGCCAGAAAACTAGAACCAGATGACTTTGTAGTTTCCATATCTGATTTGTGTTATATCATGCTCTTCAGTGCAACCATGCTTCATTTATATGTCATTTCTACCTCCGGATATCTCTAGAAGGATAGTGGGAGATAATGGTGCCATTATATTGTGGTCAATACTGTATATGTTTTATATACAAAGCCCCCAATATATTTTCAGTAAGTCATCTAAAATCAAAACTGTGGTTGCAAGACAACTGGGAACAAAGTAGTTCCCACTTATCCTTGTTTAAATACATTAGTTTACTTGATACAATGAGAGAACAGATAGGGAAATGAATCTCCCTGATTAAATATTTGCTATTTGAATCACAGCTATATCTTGGTTATTAAAAAATTGCTTAAGGCTGAACGTGACATGAACTCAGAAGCAGTTTTTGAAACCCAAATGTTCACAACAAACCTTTTGGAAAAGACTAAGAGCAGATGTTGACAGATTTTAGAAGCCATTTATATTTGTATTTAACATGGCATTGTCCAAAGTAATAAGGTGAATTAAATTTTTAAAGAGGATGTGTACTTTGTGTTGTCACATTATGTTGGTAAGCTCAAAACCAAATAGTTAAGAGTTGAAATAGTTGTTGCATAATAAAGATAATAAATATGTAGTAAAAATAGTATTTAAAAATACATACTCATACACCAAAATCAGTGAATGCTATAAAATGTTAACAATAGCGTCTCAACATCCCAGTAAAAATAAGCCAAACTGAGTTCATGTGTTACCCACTGAAGTTAATTGGCATACGCTAGTGCTGAATCTAGCCTCTTGTTTCTTATCGTGGATCTATGACAAGCAATACATTTAGCACTATATTTTAAATTCTAGAAGCTTTAAAGAATTAATGGCAAGTCTTCCACTTCCATTTGCTGTGTTTTGCAATGTTCCCTGAATCTCTCCTGATTGGCTGCCCCATAATACAGCCTACAGGGAACACTGCTATTATGCCCAACTATAGCAGAAGTCTCCACAAATCTGAAAGTAGGCATAAGCTCATGGCTAATTACTGCAACGTATGTTTTTGAGCACAATTTAATGAAACCAGCCCACTTGGTATTTTTACATATCCTATGTATAACTCAGATGTTTTAGGTTTATATGAACCCCTGTAAACTTTCTTTCAAGTTTCTGCATAAGTCAATTTCACTTTGTTTCAATTTCAAAAGATCCTTCAGGAGCGGAAGAAACATTTTGTGTTAACTGGCTATAGTTCTTCACACATGGCTTTCCATCTAAATCTATGTATGTGCCTAAGTATGCTTGAAACTCAGCCCAAGTTGTCTAAAAGGTATATGAAATTGGCCCAAGTTTGAGAGTTCTGACTGAGTTTCACCAGATTTTTGGTTTTCTTACAAAAATTTTGCAGATGTAGCTGCAATAATGCGGCAGAGGTTTTGTTGTGTATTCATCATAGATTGTCATGGAGGATACTGTAGGAGAATTCAATTATTTCCTTGTTACTGAGAGAATGGGAAGCTTAAAATAATCAGTGGTTTCATGAATATATTGACTTGCTATATGTCTCCTATAACAGAATGTTTTATCATTACTTCATTGAGAGCAAGCTACTTCAATGAATAAAACATTTACATTCCAATTCGGTGTATTCAGTCTTATAGTAGCTATTCCAAGAAAACTAGCACAGCATGCTAGAATTAAACATCTAAGAAAATCATAGTTGACTTCCCACTTGTGCTGTGTTGTCACACTTTTAAAATCAGTGTTGAGACCAAATTTTACACTCATTTACACCATCAAATTCTATTAAAGTAATTAAAGGTACATGGGTGTAAATGAAAGGATAATCTATCCCCTAGGCTTCTGGAGAATATTAACATTTAGTTTAGTCTTCATTCTCCTCCCATGCTAAATTTATATTCATGTGCATTTTCAAAGAGAAATGAATGAGTCATAGGGCGAAGGGTGGGGAATTCTGTGAAGGCTCAGCTGAAATGTGAAGACAGTCTGATACTAGGGTACTGAATGCCAATATAAGAATCTTCTCAGATAGATAAATAGAAGGTGAATATAGATTTGAAAGTGTTCAATCCTTTTGTGTTCTCTTTCTGAGAACACTTGAGGGTTCAACTTAAGTAGCATAAACTCTCCTCATATGCACAAAAAGCAGATTTCAAATTGTATATTGGGCTTGCGTGACTGTTGGTCTATTGGTCATTTGCTTAGAGAAACAGCAACAGTCCTATGTGACTACTATCAACAAGCATGAATTGTGAATTACAGATTTGGGGACAGATCCTCAGTCTGGCAAATTGGTATAGAGCCATTGAAGTTAATGAAGCTATGCTAGTTTACATGAACTGAGTCCGGTCTGGTCCATTCCCAGTGAATGCTTACTAAATGATCTGCAAACTGAGTTATTCATTGAATGCAGCTGAGTGTATTCTAAATTGTATATGTTCAGAATAATTCATGCACAGGATAAAGGTGAATTTTTAATAGAAACTATTAATCAGTGTTTCAGCTCTATGCAGTGTACATCAAGTTGACCAACTGGATTATAACCTTCATGAGTGCGGGAAGGCATTCATGTTGGTACTTTATCTTAGATATCTTACACGGTAACATTACTATATTCTTTGAAGGGTGTTCAGAAACTAAAAATGTCAACAACTGAAACCGTTTTTCATCTGCTCTCAATTTAATCTCAATGAGTTTGTAATTTTATAGAGAGAGATTATTTCTGCCACTGACAATTGAAAAGTGGTAGTTAGATAATCAGAGTGCATGGATTACACAAATGATTGCTTCTTGAATAGTTGTTCATAAATCTTACTTGCCCACAAATTATTTTTGGCATGTTTTGCTCTCTTCTATACAAGCCAGTTCTGCAGCTTGCAAAAAATGTTAAACTTGCCAATTGAGATTTAGTGCCCGACTCATCAGTATGATCTGGCCATTCTGCACTACCCAAGTGATGTAATCAGCCGTAAACCAGCCAGTTAAACTAGGAGTGGTGCCAAACAGCCAGAGTCTGGCCCTTGAAGCCTGCATGTGCTCAGAAAAGTCATTTTGTAGAAATACCTGCTTACTCAACAGACCTGCTCCCTGTTCCTCCTAATACCTGAAGTGCTTAGGTTCCTGGTGACAATATAATTCTGTCATTTTTTTTAACTTGTTGGCATTGACGTATCAGGGGAGCAATGCCAGAATGAGCTCAGATTCACTTTTGTCAGCAACAGATTTGTTAAATATTCTGCAGGTGTTTATTGTTAAATATTCTGCAGGGTACATCTACACTGCAACACTATTTCGGTATACTGAAGTATCCTGAAATAGCTATCCTGTGTCTTCACAGCAAGACCATTATTTTGGGCTCGCTATTCTGACGTCCCTGTAAACCTCATTCTACCAGGAGTAAGGGACGTTTCGGAATAGCGCTTTACTTAGCAAATGAAGAAATAAGCTATTTTGAAATAGCATCAAAATCAGATATGCAATTTGCGTATCTTATTTCAAGTTACAGCGCAGTGTAGATGCACCCTAAGAGTGCATAGGTAAAAAAAAAAATCCATGCTTCATTTCAGGTATGGAATTGGAGGTCTGGCAGCTAGGAAAACACACTTTCCCCCCCTTGTACTGAGGAAATTTAATATGCAAGTCCATTGAAAGAGTAATAAAGAACCAACAGGGCTCCACACAGGGGCTGAAGTCTACCCACATGGAATGGATTTCAGGTTCAGAATCTAAGCCATATTGATGTTGTGAAGTGGTAAACAAGTAGGTGATGAAAAGAAAGATAAGCAAAGATGCACCGGAATTACATCTGTGAATGATGCATGAAATTAGGGATTGAATAGCTGAACCATTACCAGTGCTTATTAAAACAAACATTGCTACTTCGGAAGCACCAGTTTATTGGAAAACTGCCAGGGTATCTGTAATTCCAATGATGAAACTTATTGGCTATATACACCTCATGCAGGGAACAGGCTGTGAAAGAGCTGTAAACCGCATTGACTTCAGTGGGCTTTGAATGAGGCTCTTAGTAATATTGGTACTGAGAACAGGAATTAACTAGCTAAGCTGTTCATTATTTTGAGGAAGTCTTGACATTGGAGAGGCACCAGTTAATTATAAATGCAAGCAGAAAGATGAGTCAGCCTAACATACATAGGCCAAAGCATGCCTCCTCTATCAGAGGTGCAAAGGGCCCCAGACAGTTCAAGTGGTACCACCACTCAGGAGGCAAAAGCAAGAAGGTAGCACCATTCAACAACAACAACTTAAACAGTCTTACAAAAAATAAGATTCTCTGGAGCCACATGAGCTAGTATAAAACTTTGTAATGGGTACAAATGCTCCTACTTTAGGATGGAACACAGTCACAAACTGCTCGGAGGAAGGATGAAACTCCACCTAGACACACTTTGTAGCATCACTTGCCTGTGTGGGGGCTTTGCACCTTCTTAAGAAGCATCAAGTGTAGGCTGCTGTTGGAAGCGGGGTATTGGACAGGGTGGACCATTGGTCTGATTCAGTTCTTGTGGAACTAGTGCCAGGAGTCTGAACTCTGTTTACCCCAAGTCTCTAGGCAGCCAGCTTTAGGTTAGAGGAGGTTGAGGGGAAGGCTTGGCTCATCAAAGCATCACAGAGATTGAATTTCAACCCATCTGCAGAGGTCAAGGCAAGGGTGTGACGTGTCAGAGCAATTGGCAACAGAGAGGTGCATTAGCAATTGTAGAATAGCTCTGATTCTTCTCTGGGGCATGGTGCAGAGTAGATGCCTGTTTTCTGGAGTGTGAAGGACGACATCTGTTTTGGAAAAAATTGATCCTGTATCCTGTGAGAGCCAGGATTTTAGGCATCATTGTGCTAGGATTTCTTATGGACAGCAGACAGTCCATCCTCATGTTAAAAATGTATGGCATTTGACTCCACTCCTTGGAATATCGTGTTACTCTGAATAGTGGTGATTAAGGACTAAAGAGTCAGAATGAAAAAGGCAGAGGGGTGGCTTTCTATATCTCTCCACAAAGTAGTGCAAGACGACAACATGCCAATGTATTCCAACCTACATGCTATACTGGAAACCAATTAACAGCATCAAGTTTCCAGTTTCCTTTTGGATTAATAAAAAGACCTAGGATAAAAACCTCCCAGCTCCTTTCAAATCCGGAAAATTGAGAAATTAAAATTACAAACACACTGTCTATGCTGTGTGCTTTTAATCTAGCACATATGTGCAGGACCCTGTGGATGGATGAAGTTTTAAAAACCTGTCTGAAGGGGGAACATCTGTGGAAAGGAAGACGAGAGACTGGCACTTACTGGATCCTGAATGTATTGTTAGGGTTAGAAGAATAACATGTCAATAGTAGCAGGAATTTGGAATAGCTTTCACAGTGTCTGTTAAATTCAGCTAGGATAAAAATTTATTGAAAATGCTTGGATTCTGGAGCAACAAAGTGACTATTTCAGACTTATTCCTATAACCAAATTGCATATCCTTCCAACAAGCTGCCAAATATCGGCAATTTGGATTCAGAAAGGGTCTGGGTCTGAGAAGCTTTAGGCAGGCTTTGTTGCCGGCAAGAATAAGTCTCAGGTCCGACACTGGATTCTCAAAATACTAAGACATGCTACACAGGTATCTGTCAAACACAAGCAGTGTATTTTCTGACAGCTATCAGCTGCGCCCTTCAACTAAAAGAACAACATGATAGGAAAAGCGGCATTCTTTCATCTCTTCTGCAACCCGGGGACCCCGTTTTGGCTGCGGACAAAGTGGGAGACTAAGCTTCTGACGTGCCGGTACCAAGCCCATCGGTGAGGTTCAAATTGCTGTGCTCTGGTGCAGCTTTAAATACAGTGTGTCTACCTTGTTTGGGAGTTTGGAAATTTCCAGGAGTTACTCATCGCTTGTTACAGTATGGCTCAGCTGTACTGCTCATCCTTTGACTTTGTTTACATGATCAGTCCATTTATGTAAACAAGATTGTTCCCGCCCTTATCTACAATTCATTCTTGCTACAATGGCGTATGTTCCTAGAGGCTTGCTTCTGGCTCATCAGTGGTGGGGAAAGGGAGGGGAATGCAGGCCTCACCACCCCTATACTTCACATGTACAGAGTTCTTCTGCAATTAACCCCTACAGGCTTCACTGAGCATTGTCTTAAATGTCTAGAAGATTAGTCTAGAAGTGGCCTTAAAAATAAAGGTGGAGACTCTACTGGAAATCCTGGGTGGCAGTGCAGCAGTTATTTAAGCAAATGAAACCTAAACCAGATGATGTGACACCAGGAGGAGGGTTCCTCACATGGCATAAAACAGCTTCTTGTAAACTTTGTCCTGTCTAACAGGCATAGCTGGGGTTGAGGAGTTTGGCCTGAGCTCTCCTATGTACTGACAGTCCCCAGCGACTGACATCATCCGTTGGAGATCAAAATAGGCTAAACTGGCTAAAGATCAGGGGAGCATAAAGAGCCATTTTATATCCTCTTGTCATCAGTGAAGTCGTGAGGCCATCAAGAGCTAAGGCTCTGGTCCCTTGTATTTGGAAGTGGCTATTGGACCTTCAGGTTTCAATTCTACATGGAATATCATGGTTTGAGAGAGAGAATTCCAATGAAAAGGCTTGGATTAACATCAAGTCTTTGTGATATGCATTCTATTAAAGCAGGTGATAAATTTTACATTGGGGAAAATATTAGTGGATGGAAGACAATGAGTTGGCATTTTTAAAGTTGTATGTTAAACTATCCCTAAAGCCCATCTCAAGACCGTTTTGACAGAGAAGCAAGATTTACCCAGCACTGCTTGGGTCCTTAACTCAATTAAAAAAAAAAAATGAAAATGTATGTACTTTATTGAAATGGTTATAATTTTCAAAAATAGTATTATTTTTATGAAGTTAATGTTAGTAATTTTTTTAAAATGGGGATTCCATCAAGTGTTTTTTTTCCCCCATATATATATATATATATATATATATATATATATATAAACTCATCAATTTCTATGTTTTAGCAGAAAAGGGCTAGAGTGAATTTGGTTTCCAATAACATTGTCTTCTAGTTTTAAAACCTTAAACATTGATTTAGCTGTGCCAAAACAGAGCACTTCTCCATATTTCACCATTTTATCTTGTTTTTCTAAGATTTATTGAGAAGCAATCTTATTGCAGGTTGAACCCATTTTTCTGGCTCATCTTGATTCACTCTCTTTCAACATTCACTCAGTTTTGTCAGCATTTAGGACTGTACTTGATTTGGTGATTCTGACTCTTTTCTGTTGAGCTTTTGTGGAAAGCAATTCCATTCTAGGCACATACCAATTTCGTGGCACAACCAAAACCTTATGTTGCTTTAAGCTATGGTGTAAGGATGCTGTATACCGAATTTGGTGGGCCCCTAGTTCTTACTATTTAGGAGGAATTCTTGATCAGAGACAGACAAACACACTAAAATTTAGCAAATTTTAATAATTTAAAATAATTTAAAATTCTACCCTGTAAATGGTACATCCATCTGTCTAATCCTCCAGACTTGTTCTAGATTAAATGTAATTATTGTATTCTCATATATTCCCTGATCCCCATTTTCTAAACCTTTGGAAAGCTTGAGGGATGGGAGGAAGACATGTTAAGTAAGGAGTGAAGTCAACAAAGACATTGGTGTTAAAAGAACATGAGGCAGTAGAAAGTACTAAGCACTCACAGTATCAAGAGGACAAGTGCTCTAGAACAGTTGTCCAATGCACTTTTGTCATTCTTTTTTGTATTATTAAACTAAAAGATAAGCAATGAAGTGTATTTTAGTTCCCACAAATATTTGAAGAGCTTAGGGAATTTTTAAGAGCCATAGTACATTAGCAATTTATAAGTCTTTGCATCCTAAATTCAAATTAGCAATGGTAACTTTGAAGGAAAATGGTTGGGTACTTCACTGAAAACAACATCAGTACAACAGCCTTTCCTAATTCATTAATCAAGTCAGGACCACATGGTTCTCAAACAGCACATGATTGCTTTTACCGTGTGTCCAAATATAGAAAATAATCATGCATTGGCCTGGTTCTCCTCTCACACCTGTGTAAATCAGGCATAACCCCATTGATGTGAAAGGGGTTTAACCAAAGTAGTGTACATGATGGGTAGGAGGTCTCACCGACGCACTTAACAAGCAGAGCAGATGCTCAATGAATAATATCAGACTTTACTGACAATTACAATATCAAATGTTCCCAACAAAACACCATGCTGTTCATTTGCTGTACACGTTTTGACCATACGTAATCACCATAGGCCCAGTTTTCTGCTGTGATTGGGAAAGGCAGGCACAAACCCCATATGCTTCTCTTCCTGATCCTGAATTATAGCAGTTCCAAAAAGTGTAGAGGGATGCACTGTACACCAGACAGCAACATCTTTTCCCACTAGCAGGCCTGTAATTTCCCACTAGGTTCAGCCTGTTGCCCAATGCAAAAGTAAAGGGAGTCTATATCGGCGATTCTAAATTGCTAGGACAGCATTGTTTTCTTCTGTGGCCATAGGCACAACTGTGAACCTCTTTGGTAGGGTCAGAGTGCTCAAGAATCTTCATTCTCTTTCTTTGACTTTTCTTGCCCAGGCCAGTTATCTAAAGGAGACAGTCATGAAAGTTGTGGGGAAATATTTGTAAAGGGATTCTTGAAACAAAGCTAACGTTCTATATGTCTGCAAAGTCCCTATTATTTATGTGACATAGTTAAGTGTTTTCTGGAAAGCTGATACTATGTGAGACACAAACATAGGGTTAGTATTTAAGAGAGTGTGTCTACCTGTCTGTGTAAAGCAATTCTTTGATATTGTTCTGTATCACTTAACAAGACTAGGCTTTGACATAAAATATGGTCAGTATTTATTGCTTCCTTTCACTCTCGGAGCCTTTATCTTATGGACTTCATAAATAAAAGATGAAAACTGTCAGGATCAGATATACTGGCATGCCCTGTCTGCTTTGAATAGCTGTGGTGTAGCAGAGGGGCTGTAAACTTAGCTTAACCACCCCATTAAGCCAGGTTTTCAGCTGCTTTCTGTCACCAGAGCATCACAAAAACAGCCAGAGTGTAGCAGTGAATCTGGTCCACTGTTTTAAATCCTGAATCTGTAACAATATGTATGTAGAGAACAAAAAAGTGTATATATCAATACAGGTTAACGCTAAATAGTTTAAAATCCAATTCATCTTGCTTTTATCCAGTAAGACTCAGTTTAGAATTCACTGTCTTTCTACAAAAGTTTGAGGTACTAGGAATAGCAAACAAACAAATAAATAAATAAAATTTGAAAAGCACAAGAAGTGCAGCGGGGGGGCGGGGGGGGAGATCACGGTAGAATATTTTTTTTGCCTTTATTAACAAGTGAGCTGCAAGCATTGGTGTCAGGGGATAACAATGAATTATTTGAAAAAAAAAAATTTCCTTCCTCTTGCCTTTCCTTGTCTAGATTATTCACAAGTGATGGAAAGGCTTCACTTCTAGTTTTGTTTTGAAGCACTAACCAAAAGTGGTTACTGCCTTCCAGCTGGCTGTTGTCACATAAAAAGTGAAATGTGCTGGTGGTTTCATTCTGTTTCCCAGCAGACAGATGATATGTCCATATCTCTCCCAAACAGTGTTGCATTCAATGAGAGTGTGGTTAGTGAAGCCAAACATTTAAACAACTTGGAGTGAACTGCATGATTTCCCCAAAAGTGATTCTTCCAAATCATTGCTGAAACACAGTGCTGAGTTTTGGGTTGGAGAGCTCAGATTTCTGCTCCTCATGCTGTACCTCTGTGGATAAAGAGGAGACTTAAAATATCCTGTCTTGAAATATAAACGTAAGCCAGTCATGTGGAAGAGCACTTTGGGCCCTAAGCTTCCTATGTGCCAACAGAGCCTTGCAGTAACTTAGAGGAAGAATCTTAGTACTTGGGGTATGGTGAAGGTGTAATACTTTCTTTCATCCAGTCCAGGAGTACGATAGCTCAAAAGAGAGTATGTGCTTCCTTTCTTATGCAAAAAGGATGGTTCGAATTAATGTGAGGCCTTTTGTGAACACTAGATAGTCAGTGTATTCATTGTGAGGGCTTTCTAAAACTTTCAGCATTGGCCTAACTCTGCTCTCATTCAATTGCCTTTTGAAAATCTCACTTGTCACATGTAGTCTATGTCTATGTTCAGTTAATGATCTGGGCTTTTAATTTTTTAAAACTATCCAATTTTACTGAACTTTTCTGAGAAGGCAATCAAGCAATAATCTCACTACACAGGACAGAAAAGTGAGAGTGAGCTATGCCTGCATACGAGAAAACACAGTGATCTCACCAGCAGAAAATGCAAAGTAATCTATCATGGTGCCTTTTCAGATTGGGACAAAATTTAGCAGGGAGAGTTTCTTATTTTAACATGTCAGCCTTTTTATTTGTGTCTAATGGCCAAATGTTATGTTTACATTTGTAGATAAACAGGGATAGTGAATCATTATAATTTTGCTAGAGAAAGGAAAGGGTTACAGAAAGACATAAGATTAAGATTCTTCTCCCTCCACCCATGCACTTTTAACAGGTATTTTGGGGAGCAGCTTTATAATCTGATCTTTAGATTGTGGATTGTAACCAAATGATACATTTAGAAGTGGTATCTTTCTTATCAAAGAAGCAAATGTTAGCCAACTAAATAATAATGATAATTAATATAACATTAATGCAGAAACCTAGGGGTTCTGGGAATTGGTTTAGATTTCTCAAATTACCTCACCAAAATTGCTAACATTATATTAAAGGTCACCCAAAGTTTCAGTGTGAAAGAGATTAAATGTAGCAATTACCTATGGTTCAATTAGGTTCAGGTAAAGGTTTAGGTTATTCCATGGTGCAGTGGTTCAAAGTTAGGGGTTGTTTTGTTTATGCTTCAACAGAATAATTGTTATAAAACACTTTAAATATACATTTGTTTTCAACAAGAGAAAAATGTCAGTCAAATACCAGGGAAATTTAATAAATGCTTTGCCTAAAAATCAAGACAGTTGTTCCTGACTTTGAGTATTATTTTCAACATTTGTATCAGCGATTGAGTGTAGCATTTGCAATAATGGGCAGATAATGACTCTAAGAGCTTATCAAGTCTCATCTTAGATTCTAATAGTGTTTAGCTATTCTTGTCTATTTTAATCTTCATGTATCAGGCTTGAGTATTTTGCTACAATTAATGCTTAGCAGGTTTCTGAAATACAATAGAACCCACAGTGAATTATAGTGTGGTTTATTTCAGTGCAAATGAAAAACGTCCTGTTCTGTTTTATTTAAATTAAATTGGTACAAAAACTAAACAAATCACCTGACCTTGCCTAATATATACACTTATGAGTACAGACAAGCAGAATTTTTTCAGTCAATATACTGCCAATAGTCCCTCAAGCATAAAGCTAATATAGTTAAGGGCTGCTGCTGATGAATGTAGCTGAGCTTTCTTTCCCAAGAGGAAAAAGAGCATGCGAGAGACATGCTTGATAGTATAGTTGTTAGTACTGGAATGAAAGGTGGCTTTCATGCAAATTTTGCAGCACCCATGATTCTGGGGACCTAGAAGGGACGTTCAAGCTTCAATATTTTTAAAGGAAACGTCAATGCTTTTTCCTTGCAAAAAATACCTGGAATTTCCTCTAAGATCCTAAGCATTCCAGGATGGCAAGTTTGATTGACTTGTAGTTAGTGGCAACCAGATCATTGAAGGGCCCCATATGAATCTGGTCTCTCTCCTCTCAAAAACAGAAGCTAACGTAGATAGCCCAGGACTCCTTCTCCCACTGAGCAGTAATAATTACTTACTTCAAGATGCCCAGCAAGGCTACATGGTCCTCCCCCAATCCCACCATGAAGAAAGAAAGCCTGGCAATCATCGACTGCCATGTTTGTGCCAGCTCTCTGTGTGAACAAGCCTGAACATCTGCTTCAAAAATGCAATATTCTATTCCTTTTCTGGCTGTGGTCAGAACTTGTTGCCCTTCTGAAAATAGGAGTAAGGCCTGCTGCTGTATTTGCTGCTCCTCCATCCATTCCTGTGTCTTTTTTGTCCCCTTTTAAATTTCCATTTTGCTGCAGGTTAATATAAATCTTATGACTCCTGCTGCCATGTGTGTGCAAATGCTTTTCCCCACATTCTCCTATAAACACAATCCATGCCGTATGTGAAGTCCACACTCTCCTCCTTTCCTGGGCTTTAGCTGTGATAACAAAGGTAAATTCAGACTTTTCTCTCCCCAGCTTGGCTGTTTGAAGGGTTCCTCCTCTAAAGGATTAAAACAATGTTTCTTAAACTGTGTTCTGTGGACACCGGTGTGCTGCGAGGCAGTTGGAGGTGTGCCGTGGAGAACACCAGAATTCAAAATGGCCGCCCTCAAAGGGGCAGGCGACCTTTCTTTTTTTTTTTTTCCTGAATAACTTTCCCCTGACCCTTCTCCCCCCGACCTTTTTTTTTTTTTTTTTGGCTCAGCAAAAAATTCTTGGTGTTCCTCATTTAAAAAAAATATATATTGTTTGGTGTTCCTTGGTCTTAAAAAGTTTAAGAAACACTGGATTAGAACCTGCTAATAGGGTGCCAAGTTTCAAGAAACATTGATGCTCTGTTACAGTTCTATATGGTGTCACAGATCCAGTTGTTTTAATAATTTTGGTATATTCCTGCTTTGGCCATTGCATCACTCCCTGATTGAAAACTCTGAGAATGGACCAGTTTGAAAGGTCCAGATAACAACTTTTCTCTTTGGACCTGCTTTCCAATAAAGTAGGGCAACTAGGGATTAGCCAAATCGGTTAGAAGAAATGTGGTTATCTTTGATTAACAACACTTTCCACATTTTTGAGAAGCCTGGTGTTAGAACCAAGATGAAACCTGGAATCTTATCAGTGCAGAAACAGTAGAATCCATATGCTGAATATCTTTTCAAGATGAATGAACACAGTAATATCTCTTTATTCCTTCTCCAAATGGAAGCTTCCAGGACTCCGCAGCGTGCATGTTTTGTCACAATGTCCCATGGTGAGTGGATTAGTAATATCATGAGCAGAGTTTGTAAAGATGGGGCCATTGTATTGTAATTGTTTTTCTTCCAACTAGATATTTAGGACATTTTGTTGAAAAATATTTGTGCTGACATTTTTTCTGGCAATCAACAAAACCAGCGTCCCGGGGCTTTTTTATTTTTGTTTCTTTCAAACCCGCTTCACCCCTGCTGCTTGCTTAGGTCCTTTCTCAAACTTCTGTCCTGACATTAATTGATTAGCATGCATGGGGTTGGGGGGTTAGACAATTTCTACACAAAGACAAAAATGTAAGTCAGTTAGCAGATGGGGGAGTGGAAAGCCTAATGTGCTGAAAAGCATGGGAGAGACTAAAGTCTAAGGCGAGGTGGGGAACCTCAGCCTGGGGGCTGAATGCAGCCCCTGGCTTGCCTGGATCCGGCTCCCGAAACTGTATTGGCAAGCCTGTGCTGGCGCTCCAGCCCCCCACCCTCCCATCACAGGGCTGGAGCACACACTATCTACTAGGCGGGGCCCCCCAGACTCCATTGTGTGAAGGGAATGTGGGGAGTGTCTTTCTCCTTCTCAGTCAGGCGCCACGTCACTGAGCATTTTTGTGTTTCGCCCCCAACCCAAAAAAGGTTTCCCTCCCCCGATCTAAGGTAAGAAGAGGATGCCAAATGTTGGCGCTTGCCACTTACACTCTGTCTCTGCTTCTCCATTCTGTGGAAGGATTTTGTAGTCCCTAGTCTTTTGGTGGTGGTTTCCCCTGTCTAGAAGAGCTCTGCTCTGAAAAGAGAAGTTAACTGTGCATGGTGCGGTCAAATGATATCTTTGCCTCTCCTGGCCCAGTAATAGATTTTATGGGTGTTTAATGGATAACTTAAGGGTAGCTAATATTGCTAGTGTCTGTATTCTACCACTCGCTATTTTTTCCTTTACCCATTCAGTGAGAGAGGATAGATATACTGTTCTGAGCTTCCCTAAGTGTTTGTTTTTGGTGTCATATCTGCATAAATGGTGCTTGAAGAAAAGTGCTGTAATGTTGTATCCTGGAGTTAAAAACGTCGTCATCATCTTGACAAATCCCAAAATGACATCACCTCCTTGAAGATTCAGTGCCACCCATTTTGACCTCGAGTTAGGTCCATATGGGAATCTAGATGGATATCACTGCTCTACAGCCAAAATGCTTCTGAAATAAATGTAGTCAAACTTTACTAATTCTGGGTCACTGAGAACGAAAATGATGCTTAAAATTGTTGATTGGCTCTAGTTTTCAAGTTATGCTATTGGGTCAGTATATACGACCCTTGACTTGGGAATGGCAGAGGATAAGTGAGTTATAAAGGGAAGGGATCTCAATTTAAACCAGAAATGACTAAAATACATCTTTGACTGGATCTATGAATAAATCTATGACTGGGTTTGGACAGTACTTGCTTTTAGGCAAAACAATGAATGATGCAATCTGAAGCTGGTATTTACATTATATGAATTGCATCATGTTATTCCTAGAAGTCATGGATGATGCAATCATAACGAAGCTTACATCACTCTGCTGAACAAATTGCCCTATATCAGCTCTAGAAATCATACACTGTCGTGCTCTCTTATTTGTCAGTGTTTGATTTTGCAAAGGGACACATTTCTGTTTAGCCAAAGTGAGCAGAGATGCCTCGTACTTGTGTGAACAGTGCAGATAACTTCTGCTATGTTTGTGGTGAAGTGACTTTTGCATCACAAAAGCAGTATAACCACTATGGTTAAGAAAGCCTATCACCTTTATTTTGGCTGCAAAATTGGAGATCAGGACAAGAGGTGGGCCCCACACACATGCTGCAACACTTGTGCAACAAATCTTCGCCAGTGGTTGAACAGGAAAAGGAAATCTATGCCTTTTGCAGTGCCAATGATTTGGAGAGAGCCAACAGATCATACCAGCAATTGTTACTTCTGCATGGTGCCTCCAGTTGGGAAAGGTGTGTCAAAGAAGAAAAAGTGGACTGTGCATTATCCAAACATTCCATCAGCTATACGCCCAGTACCCCACGGAGAAGGACTGCGGTTCCTGATGCACCAGAATCATTCTCACTTGAGTCAGACGAGGAAGAGGATGAAACTTCTGGTCCTGAACCATCAATGTCACAGGACCCACATTTTCTCCCATCCTCCTCCTCTGAACCACACCTCATAACACAAGGTGAACTGAATGACCTTGTCAGGGATTTGGAACTACCCAAGAGTAAGGCAGAGCTGTTGGGCTCCAGACTACAGCAGTGGAATCTCCTGGCAGGTGATGTTAGGGTTTCCATGTTCCGTGACCGTCAAAAGGATCTTGTCCCATTCTTCTTCATGGAAGGTGATCTTGTAGCCTGCAACAACATCGATGGTGTGACGGCAGCCCTCAACATCGTTCACGATCCAGATGAGTGGAGACTGTTCATTGATTCATCGAAGACGAGTCTTAAAGCTGTTTTGCTGCATAATGGCAATGTTTTGCCATCAATTCCAGTTGGTCATGCAGTCCATATGAAGGAAACCTATGACAACATGAAACAACTTTTGAGGTGCATAAACTATGACCAACATCAGTGGCAGCTTTGTGGCGATTTGAAGGTTGTTGCTCTCTTGCTTGGTCTGCAGACTGGATACACAAAGTACTGCTGTTTTCTCTGCGAATGGGATAGTCGTGCAAGAGATTCCCACTACATCAAGATAGATTGGCCGCTCTGACAGTCATTGGAGCCTGGGAGGAAAAGTGTTCAGCATCCACCACTTGTTGAATCAAGGAAGATTTTGTTACCACCCTTACACATCAAGCTGGATCTGATGAAGTACTTAGTCAAGGCCATGGACAAAACACAAGCAGCTTTCAAGTACCTCCGTGGAAAATTTCCAAGGTTAAGTGAAGCTAAGATAAAGGAAGGTGTCTTTGTTGGTCCTCAGATTCGTGAACTTCTTTGAGATGATGCATTTGACCATGCACTGCGTGGCAAGGAAAAGACGGCATGGAAAGCCTTCCAGTTAGTGGCAATAAATTTTGTCAGAAACAACAAGGCAGACAACTACAGGTTGTTGGTGGAAAACCTCCTCAAGGCATACAAAAGCCTTGGTTGCAACACGTCACTAAAGATACATTTTTTGCACTCTCATCTAGATTTTTTTTCCACCGAACTGTGGAGCAGTGAGCGATTTCACCAGGACATTGCAACAATGGAGAAACGCTATCAGGGCAAATGGAGCCCATCAATGCTTGCAGACTATTGCTGGACAGTGACAAGAGATGCTCCATTTAATGAATACAAGAGACAAGCCAAGAAGCGCCGAGTAGACACTGAATAGGACTAAACTATGTACATAATAGTTTTTTGCCTTTTGTTTCATAATAAATTTTATTTATATAACCCTTTTGCTGATTTTTAAAGTGTTACATAAACAGGACAGGTGAAATATTAACATGTAAAGCAACCATAAACACATGAAAAGACCTAGGTTTACAATTTATGATTAAAACTCTACCTTCTACACAATATACATAGACGTAAAATGTAAAAACTTAAATATCTTGGAAACAGTAGCCAATCAGTTGTTTTAATTGTCATATTTGAATTCAGCACATCAAAATACATAATAAATAGCACATTTTATCTCTGAAGCAGACGACTTCTAAAAAATTGTAGACCAGTGTATTTAATCTGTTTCCATCATTGGTTAGTTCTCAGCATTCTTGAAGTTCGAAGTTTAGAATGGCAGATGTTTGGGTCCATGTAGGTTTTGTATTTGTGGGGATCTGCTTACATCCAAGTGAGCTAAGGTGCCGTGATGAGCACAAGTTGGTTGCAATGTTAACCAGAAAGACAGAGTCCTAGATCAATTTGCAAGCGACTGCTTAGGACAGGTTATCTAACACTAGCCCTGTATAATTTACATATATTATCTTTCCAGTACAGGGTTACTCAGTCACTCCCTCTCTAGTATATCCTACAACAAACAGCTTTAATTCCACTAATACTCTACCTTTCAGATTATACACACAGACTTGGTTTTGTTGACCTCAAGAGAGTCTGAAAATTAAACTCCAGCAGAGCATAGAATAACTGTCTGACCAACACCCAAAGTAGCAAAGGAATTTGTTTTTGAATAGATGGTTACCTAGGAGAGAGTGAAATTTAAGCAACTGTACATGTGGAGGGAAATGGGAGTTTATGCTGAACTTTTGAGTGCTGAAAAATTAAAGATGTTCTATATCAGGTCCATCTTAAAATCTCAATGAATAAAAATCCAGTCTGTTTGTTTGTCTGTTTGTTTGTTTGTTTTTGTTTGTGTCTGGTTAGCATGTTTCTATTACCTACATAAACGATCCAGAAGGTTATAAACCTCTGATAACTGCTAGGTCACAATGTTCCAAGTGATAAGGGAGTGTACCTTATCGATCAATGACCTGTTAATTTATGTTGCCATCTGCTATTATCCATGTAGTTCACCATCTAGTCTTGCTGAAGCAGCCCTATTCGTTTCAGGTCAGGCACTCTCATATCTCCTAAGGGTTGTGAATGATGCTGAAATACCATAATTGTAACTATTCTTTTTGGGGGAAAATGCTTCTATTGAGTAATTCCACATTCAAATACTTCTTGGTTAAAATAGTAGTAGAAAATGGAGTAGTTAAGAGTATGTCTACACTGCAGTTGAGAGTAACGATTGCAGTGAAGCTGCGGCAGCATGAGAGGTGGCGTTGATTAGCTGCTCAAGGAGGCAACCAAGGTCCTGCACAGAGCTGAGGGTTGCCTTCCCACACTCTGCAGTGTATTGCATACCCGCTGGTTGCTGCCTCTACTCCAGATGTAACTGCAATTCAATGGTGTTGTATGCATACAGCAGATGAAAATCTTTGAGATCCTCTCGGTTGGAACATGTTATGCAGAACCCACAGAACCCAAACCCCCGAAAAGGAAAATCAGCTTTTTGCTGGTGACATCTGATTCAGCTGATTAAATAGATGTTGCATCTTCTGAAAGATGCAGAGTTCTAGTACAAATAAACAATGTCAATATCCTAATCTATGGAACATCTTTTACTGATATTTAATGTGTGGGAATTATGTCAATTATCTGTGTGATTGTAGCTAGAAGAAAATAAACCTGACTTTTTCCTCCCTATCAAGCTACTGTGTGAAGGTATATTTTAATACTCAATGTCTAAAATTTACAAATAGTACCTTTCTCTAGTGTTTCATCTCCTTAATATGGTGTGTTGTTATATTATTTCACTTACCAGGTACACTTACGAGTCCTGACCTGAAAAAAATTATACTGGCTCATTTTTTTAGAACATTAGGGTTATATAGAGAGATTTTTATTGAAGGAAAATACAAAACAGGGCTGTTCAGATATGCATCATGTTGGCTTTATTCTGCCTTCATTCAAGTCAGTGATTGAAATCAGTGAGGGCTCTATGGGACCAGTGTTAGACCAGTGCTGAGTGCTTCTGAAAAGCCCAGACTAAAGGTTACTGAACTTAGCCTTAAATGTTGGGTATATTCCCTGAATGCCTGTGATGAAGTGGTCTAGGCCCCAAAGCTCCCTGCTGGAAGCTTGTGGTCTTGCCCCACCCTGATCCAGGGAAAAGAGCAGAGGAGAAGTCTTCCAGGCAAGCTAGAGTGGCTGCTTCCACTGTATCTTATCAGGGCCAAGCATTCAGTATAAAGAAGCTGCTGGGCCAGGATCGTCTTTGGCGCTCAAGCCAAGCAGACCCAAGGATGGACTAACGGGGAGCAGTAGCAGCAGCACCTTGGATGTGCCAATGTGTAGGGTGGATTGCAGACCCAGCTGAAGCCCAGGACCTGTGGCTGAAGACTGGATGTGCTGGGCAGTGTTCCCTCTGAGCTGTATGGCAGCACAGCTTCACAGGCGATTAATCAGTCCTGCCCAGTCAGCTTCCTTCATGGAGTCCTGAGGCTCTGACTGGGCCAGGCTGATTAATTACCTGTGAAGCTGTGCTGCCCTGCAGCTTAGAGGAAACACTGGTGGTGGGTAAGGAGAATCGCAGAGCCCTGGATAGGGTGCTATTGGGACTTTTTGAGTTAAATACCTGAGAAAGGGCAAGGATGGAGCAGATCCTTGGGGAAGTGGCTCAGGGAGCGAGTAGCAGTGAGCAGTAAGGACTGACACTTATCAGATAACTGCTACTTACAAGGTCCCTGGGCTGAGACGTGGAGGAGTGCGTGAGCCCGGGTCCTCCCAACCCCACTCTCCCAGTAGCTACTCAGGGGGGCAGGAAAGAAGCCTGGTCCTAAGTAACCCAGAAGAAAGGGCATCTGGGATACCCTCCACTCCCAGAGCCAGTTGCCAGAGTAGGAGCTTATGGACATACGTCCTTGGCCAAAAAGGGACAGAGAGAGGGTGAGCCCTTTACAATGCCATAGAAAGTGACTGATTCTGCACTCTTTCTGTTTCACTGGGTTTTCCTACGTCATGGGATATGAGTGAAGCAACCAGAGGGTTTCTGCAGCTGACAACTCTAGAATCATTGCAATCCAGTCTTCAGCCTCTTGAGCTCACTGTGAAAGCCTAGATTCACTTAGCTTCTGATTTTTGTGTCTCTTCATTTTCCTCGATATGATTGTTATACAGGGTGGCTAATGTGATGAGGGAAAAAATACTATAGGGTTTAATATATTGACGAATCCAAGAGCAGAATTCTGTGTGTCTCTTCGGAAGTGTTAAAACTGAGAACTCTCATAAGCAGAATACCAAAACAGGAGCACTGTCTGTCTTGTTTCCACAGGAGACCAGGCAAATTGGCTAATGAAAAGAGTGCATTCCACTCTTGGGAAAAAAAGTACATCTTCTCTTATGAAAATCTGGTCTGTCGGCTTTGTAGGGGCTGGGGTTCCGTAGGCATGTAAGTGTAGTCATGATACTAGTTTCAAAAGAGGGCCTTCTCAAGGGGGGGGAAAGAGGTGTGCCTTCAAGATACACATACTTAAAACCCCCCAGTAATTTAGAAATGATTACTTGCCATATTTTGTTCAACTGCAAAGCACAGCTTTTTGAAGGATTTGGTCATTTTAATAAATTACAGATGGCATTTACTAGGCGACAGACGCTAAGGGAGTGCAATATGTGGAGGATCATATCTGCGGTATTGGTTTATAGTATGTGGTTAAAAGGCATACTTAGAAATGTTGGCTGGACTGAAATAGAATTGGCGCAAGGCTCCTTCCTTTGGTTTAGCATAGATTACTTTGGCTCACACTGCAGGAGATCCTGAAATAGATCTGACACTTACTGCAGGTGTAGTGTTCCAAGAAAAGTCAACATGTGGCATTATGTATAATCTTTCCAGTTGTGTGCCCTTATTTCCCATTAATCATACTTGCTGGGGGAAATGTAAGAAACTTGAAATCTAGTCATGGATTTTGGAAGAGTCCCCAATTTAACAGTGAGTCAAAGAGCAGTAAGAGCTTTAGCACACGTGTAATTATTTCTGGTCAACCTCTTGCAAAATTCAGAAGGGAGGATATGTAGATTGGGTCTCAAGTGCCCTGCAACTTCCAAGAATACTGACTTAAAGGGAGAAGTGGCAGAAAGTGTTGTATGGAGAGTTGGTTGGAAAATAGCTTTTCTCCCCCCGGTTCAAAATTTCAGATGATTAACTTGAAAGTTTTGAAAAGCTGAATTTTGGGGATTTGTGGTGAAAAATTGAAAGCATTCAAGGAAATCAGACACTGCTAATAAAAATATTTTAGCCATAAACCTAACTTTCCATCAGATAAGATTCCCCTGAGAATTTTTGACCAACTCTAGTTTTGACTTCAGTTTGGCAAGCACATGTGGTTCACATTGATGTTTTTATGGGAGGAACAACTTTTTGAAGAGAAGCAAAAAAATGTTTCAGTTTAATCTATCCCATTACAGCCTAAATGTACCTCTGCATTTGCATCAAGGGGAATATGCACTTCTAAGTGAAATTCTGCACTCAGATATGCCTGTGCTACCTCATTTGGGAGAAGAGAATGTGAAGAGACCTACTTGTCTCAGGTGGAGCTCTGCTCTTCTGGGTGGGATCTGTAGGTGGATTCTGGCCTATGAAAGCACGTATTCCAACCTCCCAGTCCTCACTCCTTTTCTTCTCTGATCTAATTCCCAAATTTTCCTGTGCTGTGCACCACAGTAGAACCAGTATAATATAATAGTAGCACCTCAGACCTTCTTTAATCATAGAATCATAGAATACTAGGACTGGAAGGGACTTCGAGAGGTCATTGTGTCCAGTCCCCTGCCCTCATGGCAGGACCAAATACTGTCTAGACCATCCCTGATAGACATTTATCTAACCTACTCTTAAATATCTCCAGAGATAGAGATTCCACAACCTCCCTGGGCAATTTATTCCAGTGTCTGACTACCCTGACAGTTAGGAACTTTTTCCTAATGTCCAGCCTAAACCTCCCTTGCTGCAGTTTAAGCCCATTGCTTCTTGTTCTATCCTCAGAGGCCAAGATGAACAAGTTTTCTCCCTCCTCCTTATGACACCCTTTCAGATACCTGAAAATTGCTATCATGTCCCCCCTCAATCTTCTCTTTTCTAAACTAAACAAACCCAATTCTTTCAGCCTTCCTTCATAGGTCATGTTCTCTAGACCTTTAATCACTCTTGTTGCTCTTCTCTGGACCCTCTCCAATTTCTCCACATCTTTCTTGAAATGCGGTGCCCAGAATTGGACACAATACTCCAACTGAGGCCTAACCAGCGCAGAGTAGAGCGGAAGAATGACTTCTTGTGTCTTGCTCACAACACACCTGTTAATGCATCCCAGAATCATGTTTGCTTTTTTTGCAACAGCATCACACTGCTGACTCATATTCAGCTTGTGGTCCACTATGACCCCTAGATCCCTTTCTGCCGTACTCCTTCCTAGACAGTCGCTTCCCTTTTTGTATGTGTGAAACTGATTGTTCCTTCCTAAGTGGAGCACTTTGCATTTGTCTTTATTAAACTTCATCCTGTTTACCTCAGACCATTTCTCCAATTTGTCCAGATCATTTTGAATTATGACCCTATCCTCTAGAGCAGTCGCAACCCCTCCCAGTTTGGTATCATCTGCAAACTTAATAAGCGTACTTTCTATGCCAACATCTAAATCGTTGATGAAGATATTGAAGAAAGCCGGTCCCAAAACAGACCCCTGCGGAACCCCACTTGTTATACCTTTCCAGCAGGATTGTGAACCATTAATAACTACTCTCTGAGTACGGTTATCCAGCCAGTTATGCACCCACCTTATAGTAGCCCCATCTAAGTTGTATTTGCCTAGTTTATTGATAAGAATATCATGCGAGACCGTATCAAATGCCTTACTAAAGTCTAGGTATACCACAGCCACCGCTTCTCCCTTGTCCACAAGACTCGTTATCCTATCAAAGAAAGCTATCAGATTGGTTTGACATGATTTGTTCTTTACAAATCCATGCTGGCTGTTCCTTATCACCTTGCCACCTTCCAAGTGTTTACAGATGATTTCCTTAATTACTTGCTCCATTATCTTCCCAGGCGCAGAAGTTAAACTAACTGGTCTGTAGTTTCCTGGGTTGTTCTTATTTCCCTTTTAATAAATGGGCACTAAATTTGCCCTTTTCCAGTCTTCTGGAATCTCTCCTGTCTCCCATGATTTTCCAAAGATGATAGCTAGAGGCTCAGATACCTCTTCTATCAATTCCTTGAGTATTCTAGGATGCATTTCATCAGGCCCTGGTGACTTGCAGGCATCTAACTTTTCTAGGTAATTTTTAACTTGTTCTTTTTTAATTTTATCTTCTAAACCTACCCCCTTCCCACTAGCATTCACTATGTTAGGCATTCCTACAGACTTCTCGGTGAAGACCGAAACAAAGAAGTCATTAAGTATCTCTGCCATTTCCAAGTTTCCTGTTACTGTTTCTCCCTCCTCACTGACCAGTGGGCCTACCCTGTCCTTGGCCTTCCTCTTGCTTCTAATGTATTTATAAAAAGTCTTCTTGTTTCCCTTTATTCCCGTAGCTAGTTTGAGCTCATTTTGTGCCTTTGCCTTTCTAATCTTGCACCTGCATTCCTGTGCTGTTTGCCTATATTCATTCTTTGTAATTTGTCCTACTTTCCATTTTTTATAGGACTCCTTTTTTATTTTTAGATCATGCAAAATCTCATGGTTAAGCCAAGGCGGTCTTTTGCCATATTTTCTATCTTTCTGATGCAGCGGAATATCTTCCTTTTGGGCCCTTAATAATGTCCCTTTGAAAAACTGCCAACTCTCCTCAGTTCTTTTTTCCCCCTCAGTCTCGATTCCCATGGGACCTTACCTATCAGCTCTCTGAGCTTACCAAAATCCGCCTTCCTGAAATCCATTGTCTCTATTTTGCTGTTCTCCCTTCTACCCTTCCTTAGAATTGTGAACTCTATGATTTCATGATCACTTTCACCCAAGCTGCCTTCCACTTTCAAATTCTCAACCAATTCCTCCCTATTTGTTAGGATCAAATCTAGAACAGCTTCCCCCCGGTAGCTTTTTCAACCTTCTGAAATAAAAAGTTGTCTCCAATGCAGTCCAAGAAATAATAAATAGGTGCATCTAAATTGCTTTCTTTAAAAAAATCTTGACACTGTACATTTTTAGCAAATGCCTTTTTTTCTTGAAGTCTGCATTTCTGTATTGCAAGAGTAACTTGGAATGAATTTTAGGTAAGATGTTGGGCAAACCATTTTCATCTCTACCAAATCAGACCAAACAGTTCAGTGAGTAAAGTCTCTCCATCTTCCATTCATGCCAGCACTGCTTCTAGTTAAACTTAGTTATATAGTGTTTAGTGAAGGTACTTAAAACGTGGCCATTACCCTACAAAATAACTTGAAATTGGCTAGATTCTGTATTTGCAGCATACAAGGCTTTTCTAATGATAAGCATAGGAACAAGTATAAGTGCATACAATGAAATCCCATAGACATGTGGTAACCTTATCTGTTTGTTTTACAGTGAACCAAATTATATTCTCCAGCAAGCTTCCAATAAACTAACAAGACTTCTGAAATTCCTGATAAGGCGAATTGCTTTTTCTCATTCAGTTCACATGAAATTACTTTCTTACACAGGTCTTCCTTCTTGATATGTACTATATAGTGGTTACTCTTACATATGCTCCAGTTTCACTTTTGATAAATGAATAATGTCACCTAGGTAGTTTCAGCAGTCCCTATATTTAGGAGAGGTTGTACCTAGGGAACACTGCAAATGCTGCATTGCTCGCATAAAAAAATGAAAAGATTTTTTTAAAAGGTTGCCATGCCAATAAATATATTTTGAATGGTAACTTGGAGTAATAATTACACTTAAAATGTCCATTAAGAATGTTGGCTGAGTGCCATTCTAATCACTATTGCCTTTTGACCTGCAAAAATGATTGAATTTGCACATAATTTGGTGAATTCAGTGCCAACCCAATGTTTTCCTGGGTCCTAAAGGTATGTCTACCCTTCAATTAAACACCTGTGGCTGGCCCTTATTAGTTGACTTACATTCCTAAACTCATGAGTCTAATAGTATAGTCAATTAACTGATAAGCAAAAGCTTAGAAGTTAATGCTAAATACTACATGTTTCCTTAACCTGTCCCCTTCCCCCTGCCAGTAAATGTTTTAGCAGGCTGGCCAGCAACTTGGCTCAGTTCTGGTTTGTGCCGGTTCCGGGACCTACCCCTGCTGCGACTCTGCATTGAAAGTGTATTAGGAGCCAGGTGGGCAGGCAGCTCAGCTGAGTTGCAGCTCACGCCGGGTCCCAGAGCTCAGACCTCTCCCTGGACAGGAGCTGCTGTCACCCTGCGCTGCTGCACAGAACGGCAGGCAGACGGTCTGCAAGGGGAGCTGGTTTTTAAACTGGCTCCTCTTGCAGACCAGCTCCCGCCTGGCACCCCATGCTACTGCCTCTGTTACAGAGGCAGCAGTATGGAGTGGCAGACAGCTCCTCAGAAGTGGGGCTGGAGTGCACTGGCTGCCAGCCCAACTCCTAGGGACTATAGAATAGTTGAGTATCTGATAAGAATTCATGAGATTAACCGACTATACGATTAACCAGTATTTAACATCCCTACAAGGGGCTTGGGCTGTGAGGCACTAAAATTGTAGATGTTTTGGGCTCAGTCTGGAGCCTAGACTATGGGAGCTGAGGGCGTAGATGCTAACTAACTGACATGAGTCCTATGCACCTCCCTGTCCACCTGTGACGTGGCCCCAGACTCCATATTCCTGACAGTCTGTCCCCACTCCTGCTTCTCTGCCCTGTGTTGCTGGAACAATATTTAGGATTGGGATCTGAGCTGAGCTGCTCTCTCCCTGCCTTACTCCATCTGCACCCCTTACTGCCCCAGGCTGGGCCACAGCTAGACATGGCTGTGGAGCCCCTGAGCATCGGGCCACCGGTTGGAGCCCCAGAGCCTGCAGCAGAGCCGGCAGGGTCTGACCCTGGGGCTGACAGCAGAGCCCCCCGAGGCTGACAGCCAGGACTCCCAGAAGCAGCAGGGCTGGAATCTGGGACCCAGTGGAGCAGGTGACTGGAAACTGAGTTGCAGTGGGGCTCCTGGGTGTGTGCTGGTGGCTGGGACCTAGATGTGGGGCACAAAATCGGAGGGGAGGGGCACCCCCTGCAGCTCTCGTCCTCCTGTCTGTGTCCCTACCACTACTCTAGTTGCCTCTTGTCTGCAGCCCTCAGACTATGGCTGACTCTTCATGGGAGGGAGGCGATCAAATCATGAAGAGCCTTCTGATTGGGTGCACTAGGCAGAAAGGGGGTTGCACCAGAGTCCTAATGTACAAACTAGGGCAATTAAATTCTTCTATGTAGAGAAGATAGTTCAATGAATTGGGTTAGTGTTGCATTCAGAATTTTGATTTGGATAAATGTTTATTCCAAATAATCAAAACCTCTCTCCTTTATACATTGGCTGGAAGATTTTATAAGAGTGGTCTCAAAGTTTCCTGCAATGTCACCTTTTGATTAAAAGGAAATATTGTCAGTCAAATTGAACAAAACAGGGTTTGTTTTCAGCAGGAATCAGTAAAATTGAATCTTTCTCCAAAGGCCCAGGAGCATCGGTGCAACCATTATTATAAGCCCCACCCAATGGGATGGGTCTTGGCTAGGGGGAGGACATGTTGTTGGAGGCATATTAACCACATTTCCTGCTCATTAATGACTCTTGGAAATTTCTGAGGAATGAGCTGAATATAGACCTTTAAACCAGGATGTGAATGCATCTCAGTACTCCACACATAGTAATACCAGAAACCCATATATCCATTATGCTCTTTCAAAGGCTTTATCTACATCCAATGCTAGGATCAGGGGATTATCTACAAAATCTTAAATTTGTGAAGACATTTTTATTGTATTTTATGAATCTAAATAAGATTGGGCTTTTTGTAAAGATTTTTTTTAATATTTCTGTGTCTTGCCTTTTCTTCACGAGGCCTGTCATAAGTGTGTGAAGTAGATTATAGACTGAATTAGATAATGAGCCATTACTTTTCTGAGAATTTTTATATATAATAAATATGGGGAGTTGGTCCTATATGAGGCACATTGAACTAAACATTTTTCTGTTAGAAGAAATGTGATGGTGGCCAATTATCAAGCCCAGGGAAGCTAATCTATGGCTAGAATTGTATGCAGGTTTCGCATGTAATGGTTTTGAACTTGTTCTTGGAGGATTTTTTTTAAGTCTGCATCCCAGATTCATTTAGAAATGCTTTCTTTGAAAGATTTAACATTTTTTTTTCATTTTTTAATGTTTGTATTTGTTTTGCTTATATATATAGGTGGTTTATTTTTTTTGTTTAGTAGGCTACTTAATTCCAGTCTGGTTCTAGAAATTATGCAACTCTGATTTTTTTCCTCCTCATGTTGTATCACTAATAGTGCAATATTCTTTTCCAGACAGCTATCTTTTCTCTCTCTTGCTGCTTTATCTCAGAAGAGAGTGGTTATTTTGCCTCTGAGGGGTATTTTTAGAGGTGCCTAAGATTTACTGGTATCCTGTCTTTATCATCCCTTATTTGTAGAAAGTCTCTCTCTTTTTTTCTGGTTCTATGAAGTCCTTTTGTTGTTTAGCTCCAGGATTGGTTAATGAGCGTGGAACATTTTGCTGTTGAAAAAGTTGGTGGAGTGACCTGAGAGGAAAGAAAATATTTTACCTTGTAATAACATCCAATAGATCTTTTTGGTTGTTAGGAAGAGGTCTCTTCTGATGTATGAAGACAGACAATGAGGTAATTTAGACTGAAAGTTCATGTCTCACTGTGTGATGGATGGAGAAAGGGAGGCTAGTGAATAAGTTCCCCTTTTCTGCCTTCGGATTTAATGTCAGAGGTTGAAAATTTGTGTTGCACAGCTGCTGCTTCTTAGTTTCTCATGCCCACCCGCAGTCCTGTCTATCACCAAAAACTAAAAAAATGCATCAGAATGAAATAAACTAAATCAAAAGGATAACCTCATAAAGAGTGTGATGCACATACTGGTTGTAGTTTGGAAAAATCAGGTAGTCTGTTTTACCTGAATATCCCTACATATAGTCCATATTAGCCCCTCCTAAAATATATAACAGATTACTTCTAAAATACATTAAATGGGGCTTTTTCTGCTCTCAACATGACTCCATCAAGATCCTTGTGAATGCATAAATACAGCTGAGAGCAGAATACAGCTTTTAGTGTTTAATATAAACGCATAGTAAAGATGGGAATGGCTATGTGCTAGCCTATCCATAACCTGAGAATGGTGCATACTCTATGTATTTTGACATGAAATGGCTATATTTTGGTTCTGATGCTATAACTACAGTTTGTCGACATGAAACTTAACACAGTGTAAACTACATGTAAATGTCTTGAGCTTGTGAACTTTTAAAATATTTAATAGCTTTTTGAAAACTTACCCAGCTCTTCTAAAACTAATAGATAGATTGATATTCTATCTATCTATATTCTATCTAAAGGTAAAATTTCCAAAGTGCCCAAGTCAGTTTTGAAAATAGCATTCAGGATCTTTAGTCCCTTGGGCATTTTTGGAAATGTCATGTAAAGTTTTATTTTTTAGATTTGTAATTACTGATCATTCCAATACATTACAAACACTTTACTGGATACTAATCTTGGTGTAAAGAGTTACAAAAGGATCGCACAAAACCAGGTAACCGGGCAGCAAAATGGCAGATGAAATTCAGTGCTGATGAATGCAAATTAATGCATATTGGAAAACATAATTCAGTTGTGCATATAAAATGATTGATCTAAATTAGCCGTTACCACCCAAAGAAATTTTGGAGTCCTTGTGGATAGTTTTTTCTAATAACACTTGCTCAATGAACAGTGGCAATCAGAAAAGCTAGTTATGTTAGGAACCATTGAGAAGAAATAATAGGCAGCTAATCTCATAATGCCACTATATAAATCCATGGTACACCCACATCTGGAATATTGCATGTAATGCTGGTCTTCCCATCTCAAAAAAAACCAAACAAAAAATATTAGAAATGGAAAAGGTACAGCAAAGGTGGCAAAAATAAATAAGAATGTTGAATAATTTAACATAAGAGCATAAGATTTTCCTAGCCCTTTTTAAAATCTCTCCTAGCTTTTTTTTTTTTTTTTTTTTTTTAATCTCTCCTCGTGTAGACTGTTCAGTTTGGAAAAGAAATGACTAAGTGGGGATATGATAGTGGTCTATAAAATCATGATTGGTGTGAATAAGGAAGTGTTGTTTAGCCTTTCCATTAACACAACAGTCAGAGGTCACCCAATGAAATGAATGGGCAGCAGGTTTAAGACCAACCAAAGGAAGTATTCCTTCACCCAACTCAGTCAACCTGCGGAAGTCATTGCCAGGGGATGTTGTATAGGTTAAAAGTATAGCTGTGTTCAGAAAAGAATTACATAATTTGATGGAGAATAAGTCCACCAATGACTATTAGTCAAAACAGTTGGGGATGCAACCCCATGCTCTCAGTGTCTTTAAGTCTCTGACTGATGGATCCTGGGTCTGGATGACAGGGGATGGACCAAGTGGTGTTCTGTGCATTCCCTTGAAAGTACTTGGGCCATCTCCTCTGACAGTGATCAATACATTCTTATGATCTAATTTCTATAGAAAATGTCCATTCTCAACAACAAAAATCTTTGGATTTTTGTTGAATAACTAAAAATACAGTAACCACAATTTTCCCCACCATTGGGGGTGGGGGAGATGCTACAGCTTTTCAACTTACAGCGCCAAAAAAAAAAAAAAAAAAAAAATTCTGGGATGGGAGGTGCTCTCTGTTTCATGGAAAAAATATGCAGGAAAACTGTGACAACCAATACAGATTAGAAAAGAATCTTTAGTGGTCTCAATCTATTCCTCCAAATAAATTGTTTGAAAACCTCTCAGCTGGTCCCAGATTGTTCATCTTCTACTAACAGATCATTCATCAGTCGTCTTTGTTTTGAAAATCTGAAAGTCAGAAAGTTCCTGATGTTTCTGAAAAATACTTTACATTTCAAATGTAATATCTAATTTTGTATTTGAAATATCTCCAATGTAGCCACTTTTTATTAGAAGATGACAAATACTGTAGAACTGCATAAAGCTGGCAGATGTCTAGGATTTATTCACAATTTCTACTCTGCACGCTTAGTGTTAGCACATCTGCAATGTGTTATGTATAAAACACCAAGCAAATTGTTTCTAAAATACTACACGGCAACAACACATAATATAGTAGCAGTTTAAAATACTAGGGAAACATCTGGTTTTAATGTCTAATGCAACATGGCTTAGGTACTGCTATTATAACTCTTTACTTGACCCTTTTTCAGTCTTGTTCATTGTTTGTTATTAAGAGTTCCTAACAAGATGTGTACAGTACTATGATTTTTATCTACCCACTGTTTGTGTAAATAGCATCTACAGTAACAAACTAAATGCATGCTCTAAAAGCATTATAATGTCTATTTTACTGGAAGCAAACATTATGATTAAGTAGCTCTTAGACCTTTATTGAATCCAGGCCTGGTATGCAAAATACTTATTACTATCAATGGGAACTTTTTTGCAAAGACTAAGATTACCATTTGAGTGCAATATGCTAATATATTATCGAAGTCACAAGTAATATACTGGAATAATACACTGAAATGGTGGTCAGTTCTTTGCAAATATTTCCCAACGATGTCCGTGAGAATTTTGCATTTGCCTGGGTGCTTAAACAATTACCTTAAGGGAAGCACTAATCAATCCAGCTGGCAACAAACTGTATAGTTTTATATCTCAGAGGGATAAACATGTTAATCTGTAACTTTAAAAATTGATTTCATGAAGTGAGTTTTACTCTCAAAAGCTCATGATACAATATAGTTATTACTATTAGCCTGTAAGGTGCCACTGGACTGCTCGTTATACATTCATATACGAGTGAGGATGTAGGGGTGTTGTTTAAATAATTTTAAATGGTCTTGTCAGAGGTTAACAAGAGAACTTGGTCCTGATTCAGGAAATCTGTATCCCCAATGATGCCATGGCACACATGATTCCTGAAAGTTGTGCTTTTGTTCTCACCTACAACCATTTCATATTTGGGGATGATTTATACCTTCAAGTCGGAGGCACTGCCATGGATACCCGCATGGCCCCACAATATGCCAACATTTTTATGGCTGCCTGAGACCAACACTTCCTCAGCTCCCGTCCCCTCCTCTACTTAAACTCCATTAAGGACATTTCAACAATTTCCACCCCACCATCAATTGCACCCTGGACCAGTCCATTTCCTGAACACCACACTAAAAATGAAATAACTGATGGTCACATAAATACCATCTTATGCCAGAAACCTACTGACCATTATACTTGCTTACATGCCTCCAGCTTTCATCCAAAACACACCAAATGATCCATTATCCACAGCCAAGCCCTAAGATACAACTACATTTGATCCAATCCCTCAGACAGAGATAAACACCTACAAGACCTCTATCAAGCATTCTTAAAACCACAATACCCACCTGGAGAAGTGAAGAGACAGATTGATAAAGCCAGGCGGATACCCAGAAGTCACTTACTACAGGGCAGACCCAACAAAGAAAGCAACAGAATGCCACTGGCCATTATCTACAGCCCTAGCTAAAACTTCTCATCATCAAGGAGCTACAGCCTGTCATAGATGACAATTCTTCACCCTCACTTGCCTTGGGAGGCAGGCCCATCCACACTTACAGACAGCCCCCCCCAACCTGAGAGACATACTCACCACCAACGTCACACCCCGACAACGGAAACACTAATCCAAGAACCTATCCCTGCAATAAATCCTGTTACCAACTCTGTCCACACATCTACCCTAGTGACACCTTCACAGGACCTAACCACATCAGCTATACCATCAAAGGTTCATTCCCATGCACATCTACTAATGTGATATATGCCATCATGTGCTAGCAATGCCCCTCTGCCACGTACAGTAGACAAACCAGACTGTCTCTACACAATGGACACAAATCCGACATTAAGAATGCAACATCCAAAAGCCAGTAGGGGAGAACTTTAACCTCCTTGGGCTCACAGTTTCAGACTTGCAAGTTGCCATTCTCAGACAGAAGAACTTAAAAAACAGACTGCAGAGAGAAACTGCTAAGCTGGAATTCACAGGCAAATTTCATACCCTGAACCAAGGTCTAAATCTGGGGTCGGCAACTTACGGCTTGTGAGCCATATATGGCTCACTTTAGAGCTAAATGTGGCTCATGGCTTGAGCTCAGCCCCCAGCTGGCTCCACCCCCACTCACAATGGGGAGCCCATGCCGGTGATCCAGCATCACGCTCCCCATAAGATTGGAGTCAGTGCTGGCTTCCTGGAGAGGGGCGGGGACAAGGGAGAAGCCCCGAGGCGCCACACTGGATCCAACTTGCGGGGAAGTGTGTACGCTGCTCCTCCCCTCTCCACAGCAACATGTGTGCTTCCTTATCCACCCTACCTTCCCCTGTGCTCTGGGGAGGCAGGACACAGGAGCTGTGCAGCCTCCCCCTGCCTGGTGAACACCAGAGAGAGCACATCCGCTGTGCCGGATATGCTGGTGATGCACATTGGTGGGGAGAGTGCCAAGATGGAGGTGGAGGATCTGGACTTTGAGGACGAGGAGCAGCTGGATTTCCTTAAGGAGTGGCATGTGTGCTTCTTCCAGCGCTGCCTGCAGATAGGGTTGCCAGATGGTTTAACCAAAAATACCAAATACCCCGCCCCTCCCCCCCCAAAAAAGGACCCCGACAGTTAAGCCAAAAAAAAATACAAAAAAACCTAGGGTGGCCCCTTTAAGGCCTTTGGGGTTTGTTTGTTTTTTGCCAGTGGCCATCTTCTTTTCTTACTCTGTGCGAGAAGAGAGCTCCCTTGCAGAACCAGGTAAGTTGGGAGGAGGGGGGACTTGGGAGAGCTGGGGTCTGGGTTAGGGAGGGCTGGGAGGTGGGCCCAGTAGCTGAGTGTGTCGTAGGGTTGCCAGGTGTCTGGTATTTTTGCCTCCTGGCAGGGGAAAAAAATCAGAAAATACTGGACATTTTAGGTGTCCGGTATTTTCTGATTTTTTTTTTTCCCCTCCCTCTGCCAGAAGCCAAAAATACTGGACTGTCCGGGTCAATACCAGACCCTGGCAACCCTACCTGCAGATCCTGCTGGAGAGATACTTGTCCCTGGAGACCAGCAGATACCAGCTGAACTACTCCTGCCCCCTCTTCCCAGGCCAGACACCCACCAGCAACGTGCTCCTGCCCCCTGGCCAGACACCCATCCACACCCTGCTCCTATCCCCCCTCTCCTGGCATGACACCTACCCCCAGCTTGCTCCTGCCCCCTCCCCCTGGCCAGACATCTACCCCCCAGCTTGCTCCTGTTCCCTACCTCCCACCTAGATTCTGTACCCCCATCCCTATCTCACTCACTGGCAGTTCTGTCCCACACACTGGACCCCTCATTTTTGGCCCCACCCAAGAGCCTGGGGGAAGTCCACAAAATCCACTAGCCCTGGAACCCCAGAAGAGTTAATCTGGCCTGAGGCCTTAAACCTCAGTCCTCCCTGTCTCCTCCCTCCTCCTCCCCTGCCCCCCCCCCCCAATGGGGCTGGAGTGCCAGAGGAGTGAGGTATCTCAGTTGAGGCCACATCAATGAGGGTTGGAGGTTTTAGAGAGGCTTGTTGTTTTGCTTCACACTTCTGTGGCCCCCTACTGATTTTTCTGTGGGTCAGTGGCCTCTGACCCAAAAAAGGTTCCCCACTCCTGCCATAAATGAAGACAATGTTGAAACCTTTTTGTGTTGGACATAATATTTTATTTTATTTAAAAATGAAGCCTGGCCAACAAGCCCCCAATTGGGGCCCAGCCCCCATCTGGCTGCAGCATCATAACACTCTTGCACCCCCCACACATCCCAACTCTGAACCCATCATATACCTGAGCCCCTCAAACCCCCACATCCCCAGTCCCCTGCCACAACACTCCTGCACCACCCACGCACCCCAGCCTTGTGCCCGAGCCCATCATACACCCAACCCTCCTGCCCTGAGCCCCTCATACACCCCAACCCAAACTCCTGTACCCTCATATCCCCAGCCCCCCACCATAAGATTGACAGAAGACAGCCTGAAGGTGAGCATGAAGCTGGATGTGATCAATTATGATATTGCACAGTTCTTTGAAGTTTACAAGATGCAGCAGCAGAAGTTCCATGGAATAAAGTCAGTGAGTACAATGTTTCATTTCTGCTATTATTAATCATGATGTCAATTATCAATAATATTAAGTTGCATATTTTCAGTCACGCAAATGGGCATTCTTATACGGCTCTTTGTTGACCGCTTGTTCTGAATTTTGATGTAGTTTGGCTCCTTGGTTTGAAAAGGTTGCTTACCCCTGTGCTAAATGAACTCATGCAGTGGTTCTCCCATTAGACTAGGTAATTTCCCATTCAGGTACTCTTCCCTTTCTCAGCACTGCTGGAGATGAGCCACATCCATTCTGATTTAATTAGCACTGATGCCCCACTCCCATCTATGTCGTTTTTTTCCTTTCTGTCTCTCTCTCTTTTTTTCTTCAGCCTCTGAGGAAGTGAGTTGTAGCTCACGAAAACTTATGCACTAATACCCTAAGAAATGTGTTAGTCTTTAAAGTGCTGCTGGATTCCTTGTTGTAATGACTGAAGAATCTGTTTTTCTTTTGAAGTGGTGGGCCCAATTCAGATGTACAGGGTTTATACCAATGTGAAGGGAGTGTGAGGGCCAGCTGAAGTCCCCTTTTCCACTATAAAAGGACTGTATTGTAATGATCTTGATTCTCATGCTGTTGATGGAAGAGTATTGTGTCTTCAGAGGGGCTGACAGACTCACTGGCCCCTGGGCAAAGCGGGAGGGCCAGCTCCACATCCCCAGAAGGGCTAGAGCCTCCATCAGAAGGGGCAAGATTGGGGATAGCTTCCCCCAGGCAGTCCTCAGTGATTTAAAGGGCTTAGGGCTCTGGCCATGGCTGTAGTTGCAGTAGTGGCAGCCAGGAGCTCTGGGCTCTTTTGAATTACCTAGTCCTGGGATAGTTGTCCCCTCCCCAGCAGGTCTCTGTGTGTTTATAAACTTTGGGTCAGATCCTAAAAGAGGGGAAGCACCTGCAGCTACCATGATAGAATTAGTTTTTTGCAGAGTTGGTCTCTGGATATTAGAGAGCCGGAATAGGTGTGGTGATAAGTTTGTCCAATGAACCGGGGCGGCCCGTGCATATAGGCCGACTAGGCCATCGCCTAGGGTGCTGCGTTAAACGGGCGCCCAATCATGACGTCACACCATTGAGGGCTGTGGAGGCGGGGGCACCGATCGCTCATTCTGCCTGGGGCGCCAGCTGCCGGCAGCCCGCCTTGGGCCACCCCTGCCAATGAAAGGTATGGTGGTGGAAGGGGCAAGATGATATTCTTGACAACGCTCTTCTTCAGGTCACAAGGATTAGTAATTTTTAGGATCTGGCCTTTTAGAAAGAAGGATGCCACTAGATTCCCTGATGAAGGATGGAGGTATTGAAAGAGGATTTTAACTTTCTAGGGATACAGCTGCACCTAATAAAACATCGAGAGAGGTCAGGATTGAACACTAATGTTAGAGGAAAACATTGATTGGAAGGCAATACTTACGAGTCTAGATTACTTTCCTGCAGCAAAAATTCCCGGTGCAATGTTTGTGGACAGGGTGTGTTTGTTCATACCCAATCAGGCTCTAGAGATGACAACTGTGGTTTGGGTGAATAGCTCAGAATCAAACAGAAGTTTTCTGGCTTGTGATAGATAATTGTGTTTTGTCTGACAAGTTTCTCTCTAGTGTTTAAGATATGTCTCGACACTAATTTACTTGGTCACGAAGGCCCCACTTCAGCATAACATTTAAGCATGTGTGTAACTGAAAGCTGATTAAAGTCAAGTACGTGTTTAAGTGATGAGCTAAATGGGATGGATTTAATCACGTGCTTAACCTACTATCCATTTGAGACAGTTTGCCTAGGAGCAAGCTTGTCTGTTCATCCCTTGGGTCAAAGAACTCCTCCTAAACGGCAAGAGCTAGGACCACCAAATTCAGTATAGAGCTTCCTCTTATCATGACTTAAAGCAAGGTCAGGGTTTGGTTGTACAGGGGAGGGGTTGAAGCTCTCCTCCCCACCACGCATTCGGGGATGCATAAAATTATACAGAAAAGAGACAGAATCACCAGCCAGGTGAAAGAGGCTGGCTGGGACCACTCTCCCTTCATCTGGGACTCTTCCTCCCACCCCCCATCTGGGACTCACACCCCCAGATGCCTTTGGGGGGGCCTGCAGCTCCCCCCATTCATACAGGAATGTTGCTGGCTGTTCCTTTCGTCAGGGAGTGAGGGGAAAGTGAACGGTTTTCTGCATTCCTCACTCTGCCTGTGGAGCGCAGGGAGCAGACAATCCTGGACCTGCCCCAGCAAGGAGACATGTACCCTTCCCCCACCTGTGCCTCCTGGAGCTGCAGTGCCCATGGCATGGTATTTCTTACCTGGCGCTAAGCTCCTACAATGAGAGAGGGCTGGGGTTGTCCTCTCTCCCCAGGGCAGCCTGCATTCTGAAACCCTCCTCCCCACTTCAGAGGAATGATTTAAATGAAGAAAAAATAATTGAGCTAAGGACCTGCGCAATGCTGGGTAAATCTTCTAATGTTACATATGTGCTTAATTGAATTGGACCTAATGAGTCTACTAAGTGTTGACTTCTGGTGAGAGATACTTTCCTATGTTAGCCAAATTACGTTGTGCAGAACCTAAACTGTGTCATTAAGCTACAGGGTATATTTTAAACATGGGGCTAAACCAACTGTAGTTTATCACCAGGCTAGATCTCCAATTCCTTCTTTATATTCTGCTGCTTCTCTGCTCACCTGATTCTGGGTAGGGATGTTCAAATGTTTAACCAGTTGAATGTTAGCACTTAACAGGTTAACCATTTAACTTGGGGCCTGCTGTGGGATCCAGCTGCGTCTGCTGCCTTTGCGGCCGGGACTGCTCTGGCCACTGGCAGAATTCTCCTGCAAGGGCCAGTTAACCACTAAGCGTACTGGTAAGCCTCATGCTTATTGATTAACTGTTTAACATTGCTAATTCTAAGACAACACAGCCTCATGCAGTGCTTACCTGCCTTTTGCAAGTGTCCCATGTTAAAGTATTTTGTTGTCCAAGCTTTGATACCTGACAGGATGATAGCACAAGGTAGCATGTCTGTAGGCTGTATAACAATTCCCTCATCTCTGGAATTGTTGATGACTATGGCCTTGACTCGAAGCTGTGCCATCGAGGCATAATAACCACAACAGCTATGGTTCTGTAGTTAGACAGTAGATGTGAAGAGAGAGGCTCTGAATAAGTACTGATAAGAAACTGAATAGAAAATTTCAGAGCAATGATGCTGCACAAGTAGAAAGTGACCCATGAGAAAGGAACAATGGATTTTATCCCAGAGAGGAATCTCTGTCCGTGCATGAGAGGTTACCTTATTGCTTTGCAATGCAAAGGTCCAGGTAAAGTGATGTGCCCTGAAAGGTGATTTTGAGATGTTTGTTGGAGCTAAATTGTTTAAATTAAACAAAAAGTGTGACAGGGATGTCATCTTATATAAGTATCTGTGAGCTGAATCTAAGTACAGACATAAAGGGTAACAAGAACATATTTTACAAATATATTAAATACAATAGGAAGACCCAGGGACAGGGTAGTTCCATTGGTCAATGAAGAGGGAAAAACAGTAACAGAAAATGTGGAAATGACAGAGGTGCTTACTGACTTATTTGTGTTGGTTTTCAACAAGAAGTTTGATTGTGATTGGACACCTAATGACGTGAACGCAAGTGAAAATGGGGGGTAGATTCAGAAGTTAAAATAGGAAAAGAAAAAGTTAAAAATTACTTTAAAAGTTAGATGTCTTCAAATCATCAGGCTCTGATGAAATGCATCCTAGAATACTCAAGGAGCTGATAAAGGAGATATTTGAGCCATTAGCTATCGTTTTTGAAAAGTCCTGGAAGATGGAAGAGATTGCAGAAGTCTGGAAAAGGACAAATATAGTGCCATTTATAAAAAGGGAAATGAGGACTACCCAGGAAACTACAGACTAGTCAACCTTGTGGTTAAGAGGGAAACGGTAGATACCTAGGCTTTACTAAAGCATTTGATACAGTCTTGAGTGACCACCTTATCAATAAACTTGGGAAATACAACATAAATGGGGCTACTATCAGGTAGGTGCATATCTGGGTCGATAACTGCTCTGAGTAGTAATCAATGATCCCCAGTCATGCTGGAAGGGCACAACAAATGGGGTTTCACAAGAATCAGTTTTGAGTACAATTCTGTTGAATATCTTCATCAATGATACGGATATTGGCATAGAGAGTACGCTTATTAAGTTTGCAGATGATAGCAAGCTGGGAGGGGTTACAAGTACATTTGGAGAATGGGGTCATAATTCAAAGTGATCTGGAGACATGGTCTTAGGTAGATAGGATGAAGTTTAATAAGGACAAATGCAAAGTGCTCCACTTAGGGAAGAACAATCAGTTTCACACATACAGACTGGGAAGCGACTGTCTAGGAAGCAGTATGGCAGAAAGCGATCTAGGGATCATAGTGGGCCACAAGCTAAATATGAGTCAACAGTTTGACAATGTTGCAAAAAAAGCAAACATGATTCTGGGATGCATTAGCAAGAGTGTTGTGAGCAAGACACGATAAGTCATTCTTCTGCTCTACTCTGCGTTGATTAGGCCTAAATGGGAATATTATGGCCAGTTCTGGGCACCACGTTTCAGGAAAGATGTGGAGAAATTGGATCAAGTCCAGAGAAGAGCAACAAAAATGATTAAAGGTCTAAAAAATAAGAGCTATGAGGGAAGACTGAAAGACTTGGACTTCTTTAATTTGGAAAAGGGAAGTCTGCAGGATGACATGACAGCAGCTTTCAAGTACCTAAAAGGGTGTTACAAGGAAGAGTGGGGGAAAATTATTCTCCTTAGCCTCTGATGATAGGACAAGAAGCAATGGGCTTAAATTACAGCAAGGGAGGTTTAGGTTGGATATTAGGAAAAACTTCCTAACTGTTAGGGTAGTTAAACACTGGAATAAATTGCCTACGCTGGTTGTGACATCTCCATTATTGGAGATATTTCAGAGCAGGCTAGACAGACAATCTGTCAGGGATGATCTAGATCGGGGTGAGCAATAATTTTTTGCCGGGGGCCACTTCAGAAATTTTTGAAGTGGCCCCAGGCTGCACAGGAAGGGGCAGGGCCAAGATACTTCTGGGTTCCCCACCCCCAGACAATGATTGGTCTGGGGGTGAGGGAGTGCCTTTGCCCCCCTCAATGATTCCTCTAGGTGCACATGCCCCTGGCATGGGAGGAGACTTCCCGTGCTCCCCTGCCCCTAGGCCAAATAGGGCCTGTGGGCCGTGAAGCCTCCTCCGCTCTGTCCCTGCCCTGCGAGCAGCGCTTCAAAGCACCACGTGCTCCTGGCAGGATGGGAGGAGGCTTTGTGCACTCCCCTGCCCCCAGATCCCAATTGGCCTGGGGGTGGGGGAGCGGCAGGGCCTCCACGGGCCGCATCCACCCACTTGGCGGGCCGAATCTGGCCCGCGGAGGCCCTTTTGCCCACCCCTGATCTAGATGGTTCGTGGTCTTGCCATGGGTGCAGGAGACTGCACATCTCAAGGTCCTTTCCAGTTTCATTATTCTATGATTCTATGTTTTTAGTTACTACATCACTTTGCAAATACCACATATCTGTTGCTGTAGGCCAGAAAGAGCAGAGCTGTCTCATTAAAAAACAACTAACCATTCGGGTGGGCCTCAGTGGAGTTATGCCAGCTGGTGATTGGCCCAGTGATATGAACTTGAGATCAGGCAAGATCAGATTAAAGCAAAATATTTCTTACGGTTATGCCGTATCTGAACAAAAATAAATATCATCCCTGGCTGACCTTCTAAAACACTGTGGTCCTGAAGAGTTGCCATGTTTATGTCATGCAAAGTAAGCAATTTAAAGCAGAAAATAATGCAGTGAGTAAAAGAACCATTTCAAGATCCTTTCTGAGTCTGTTAAAAATTGTTGGGGCAATGGGAAAAGAAGGGAAATTGTAACAGAGAGTGAAGAAGAAAAATTGAACCCATGGATGAGTCATAAGAGACATCATTGCCAATGACAGTGTGGAGCTAATGGGGTGGAGGAAGCTAGGTCATTTTATTACATTCATTTTAGCTGCAACACAGTCATTTTGTGGAAGATGCAAAACCACTTAACTGCGGAGACTTATTCCCCACCTCACCCTGCAATGCAGTCTCATTCATTCTGGTCTTTTAAAAAAAAAAAAAAAAAAAAAAAATACTGATGGATTGTAGTAAAAAGAACTGAATAATTTCATTTCCTGCCAGAGACATTTCAACCCAAAAGATGACTCAGGCCTGGGCTTTTGTTACATATATGCCTTCCAGTCTGTGGTGAGTTGAGCATCAAGCTAGCCCAAAGCATAACCTGAGGATTGTTTTAACTCATGTCTAACCCAACAAACTTGTCCAACAGCCAGACATTGTTGGGGTATTGAAATGTCCAGGCCACACATGGAACTAGGAGAAGGGCTGAAAGAGAACTAGCACAGCAGTTATAGCGGCGTCTTTATATCACCCAGGGATTCCCCATTATGGGTTTTTCTCTGCTGGCTACTTAAACTGAGGCTGTGGGTGCTTTGCACTGCTGGAGTGATGCGGTGCAGCTCCACTGCCACTGAGGATTTGGCCCAGTATCGCAAAGCTATAGCTGACTGAAACTCTCCATTATAGAAGCAAGCTCCTTCACTTAGTTATGCACCTTCAACAGTATTGTCATCACTGTTTCTTACAAAAGGGTGTTTCTCTGGATATGATGAACAAACTTGAAGAGGGCGGGGGGGAAATAAAGCTAAGCCAACTTCAACTCTTTCCTTCAAAGAAACAAATACCTTTTCTTCACAGGAATGTCTCAGACTGGTGCTGGGACCTCTAGATAGGTTGTAGCATAGTTGGTCACCAGAAGCAAGCTAAAAGGAGGGGAGGAAACACTGTCCTCTCTTCTACTGATTCACCTTTGCCTCTGTGCCATCTGTGTTGTGCCTTCTCCCTCCCTTTCCTCTGCTTTTACGATACTCTGATCCAAGGAAGTGATGCTTAAAAGCATGAAGAGCCATCTGCCCTTGATCCCAAGACCACTGCTAATCTCAGTGCTTGGCCAGCTCTTCACCATGCTTTAGCATTGCTCTGTTGGCAAAGCACAGTGTGAGAAGGTGGGAGAATGGTCAAAGGGGGAGGTATCCTCCATTATTCTGACCCCCAATAAGTAGTAAGCTCCAGCACTACACCCCTCCCCATTTAGGAGACTCTGACGTTACACATCTTTTACGTGCACACACATACATATGCACACTCCACACGTTCGTCTGCCATTGCAAAGGATTATAGGACTGACTAGGTTTTGAGGGTCCCAGCTGGAGTAAGTTTTGAGACCATCCTGGCTGAAATATTGGATAAACAGACTGCTGAAAGTGCTGATGCAGAGCTCTGAAAAACATGCAGCAAACAGTAGATGATGCATTCTGACAATTGATATCCATAGCCTTCATTTTCACTGCCTATTTAGTCCTGCTCTTTTACGTGACCTGCTCCATTCATACTGAACTGAACTGCACAATAAATTAATGTTGACTCTTCAAATAGGTTCCATAATTGTAAATATATGCCTAATAGAATCAAATTTCACCCATCAAGATGTGCTTATTAAAATTGCATTCTTCAAAAAGGCGTTACCAGTCTGATTTTTGCCCTCTTGATTTAGCATGCCCACTATATATAATGTTGAATGAACACCCTTAGCAGCCTATATTTCTTATGTTAATATTGTGGATGAAAAAGGTCTAACTTCTGAAATGCAGTGGCTTATCTCAGAGACACCTTACCTACAGCAAGAATGCAGTTTCTCCAGTTATGTTAATGAGTACTTAAATGCATTCCCCCTTTTCTGCTCATGTGTATATTGTGAATGCTTCTAATCACTCTAGGCAGGAATGAGACTATTTTGACATACTGAGTCCCTCACATAAATTTTTCTCTTATGTACACCTTTCTAGATGGGCATCTACAGCGGCTAGTAGTTGCCACAAGTACAATAGAACAGATCCTGCTGCTTCAACAGAGCAGATGGAAACCAGCCCTCTCCAGGCCGGGCACACACACTAACCAATAAAAAGGTAGCACCCAATGGGAGCAAAAGTAGCAGAATCAAGTCCTGTAAGGATAGAAGGGGATAGTGGCTATGACCTGGCTCAGGTTGGGGCCTCACTGTCTGGTACCGCCTGATCCGTAGCTTGAGCCCAGATGTCTCCTCTGCAATATTATAGGCTCATGGGGCGCATGCTGCAGAACTGAGTCAACATAGATAGGCCTGCCTCGGGTGTCTTTATGCATTATAGACTCATGCAGTTTCCTCTTCTACTCCTTTTTTTTTTTTAATAGGACCTGATTCTGCTATCCTTACTCATGTTGTGGTACCTTCATCCACCCTCCTTGTGATGGAAAGTGCTACTGAACATGAGCAAATGTGGCAAAATCAGGCCCACATTTAATGTTTGAAGACGTATGGATCCATGTGCCCTAAGTGAGTTGTCCATTGTTATTCTGTGCACTAAATGCCTTTCTTTGTATCATCGTCTGCACTTTTAAACATTATCTGTATTTTTTGAAAAGCTGCAGAAAATAGAGGAGAAGAAGTCTATGTAGCAAAAGTACAATTTACATCTGAGGATCAATTATTGTTATTAAATTTTGATTCAGATAAATTGTTATATTCCACCTTGCATCACTGTACCCAGGCCAGAAAACAGGGGCAGGGAGAATGGATCACCATTCATGTTGCACTCCCCATCAGTGCCAGGCTGGGGAAGCTAGTGCTCTAACCAGCACACCAAATTTGGAGGGTGATCCCTGATCAAGTAGCACCTGAGGCATGTTGTGCATATGCTAGAAAGAGTAATGAGGGACAATGGGATGTCAGAGCTCCAATTTTCAAAATAGCCACTAATTCCTCAAAGCTTGGTTGCCTAGTCTGAGACATTAGATCAGGAGTGAAGAACCTGAGATCCAGGGGCTGCATCCAGACCTCTGCTTGCCTGGATCCAGCTCTAAGGCTTGGGACTCTCCCCCCACCTCCTCCCCTCCAGCATTGCTGAGCTCAGCTGGTGCTACGTTTCCCCCTCCCTCCCCCTGCTGCCTCCCATGGAGCTGGAGCACCCAAAATCTACTAAACTGGGCCCCCACTGGGCTCTGGTGTGCAAGGGGAATGTGAGGAGTGCCTCTCCTTAGTCGGGGGCCATGTCAGTGAGGGGTTTTTTACTTCTCAATTGTGTGCAGCCCCCCACTGATTTTTCTGTGGGTCAGTGGCCCCGGTCCTAAAAAGATTCCCCACCCCTGCATTAGATACTGCAAACTGGGCATCCAAAGTTAGCAGGTACTTTTGAAAATTTGGCTGTAAGTAATTTGTCACAGGTCACCCAGTAAAGGAGTAAAATTTCCACTGACAATGCAGGATCAGACCAATAGCCGAAATGGAGCTAGAGAAAACCAAGAAGTCCTGGAACCTCACAAGGCCCAGGTCTAATAAACTGCCAACATAACACTAATCTCTATAGCCAGTTATGCTATGTGTAACTCTTATTGCCAAAACTTTGTACAGAAGAATTCCATTCTTTATTAATGTATGGAACGATCTCTAATATTATAGACATTTAGAGAGAGGGGAATAGAACTACACAATTCCGGTGTCAACCAACATGCATTCAATATCTTGTTTAATGATTAGTCTGGAGTCTTATACTGAAACTATCTGGATCTACTACTCTTAAAATATTTCTGAAATTAATGGGGCCATTTCTTTTGAAGCTAGTGATTTCTCTTATTTAAATAGAGCTTATTTTCTATAGATTTTATTAGGTTCCTTCCATAATAAAGTATGAAAACTAATCATACACGTGTAGGTACAACATATTGGTAGAGATGTTACACGAGAGAGACAATAGCAAAGATAACTATAATAAAAGGTCTCAATGTGATAAAGTATAATAGGTTTTAAATGTATGATCACAAAGGAGGAATAGGAAGATAGTATAATTGTTATGAGCATGTTTGAACAGTAACAATAATTTTGAGGTAGATTATGTAGACTGTAACATATTATTCAGCAAGATGTCTCCATAATGTTGATTTATGGAATATAATTCAGAGTTTCTATTTTTATTTGTAGTCTCGTGTGAATTTTAAATACTTGTGACAAGTGCAGTATTCACAGCACTGGATAACGAACAGCACTCTACTAAGGCAGAGCTGTTGCAATTACAAAGATCCGGTCTGGGGAAAATATCATGGGATTTTTTGGGAGAGTCGGGAAGATGCAACCCTATCAGGAGAGAAACTCAAAAATTAAAATTTCTGTTGGGAGGGATTTCCTGAAAAAATTCCCTGAGCCTTCCTGGAAAACTCCAAAGCAGAAAATGTCATTGATGAACTTTCCAGACAAGCATTCAGGGAGCCATTATTTTGATGTTTTTTTCTATTGGAAAATCAAAAGTTTTGTAGTGAAAATTTCCATTTTCATGTGGAAAATTTTGATTTTTTTTTTTTTTTTTTTGCAAAGCATTTTCCATTAAAAATTTTGACAAAAGTCCAGACCAGCTATCATTTGTGACATCATTGTTTAAGTATATTTAGAACTCTATTTTTAAGTAGGAGTTTAACTTCTTTGTATGAAAAAAACAGTCTATTTCTCTCACCATTTTCAGCATAATCTCTGAGGAAAGCTTCAATTTTCAGGAGATTTTCATGGAAATCAGTTAATTTGTCTGAGTTATAACTGGTCTTCCAGCCTCCGCTTTCCTACAAAGGAGGGAGTGATTCAGCTCCCCCCCTCCCCCAACCCGAATGTGCAAAAAAGATGCGAGAGGAAATCTGATCAGTTTCGTGGTGAACTAGAGCAGGGGTTTGCAGGCATGCTTAGGGAGCAAGTGACAACCCCTGGTGCCTTGGACCAGTCCTGTTGGCAGGGCTCAGGGAGGGAACACCACCTCCATTCCCGGACAAACCTCAGCAGGCCCCCAGCCTGTGGGTCAGTGTGCCACTCTGACTTCTACTCTCAGCAGCCTCTGCACCTGTAGCTGACTACACCCACCAAGACCATCACGTGCCTTTCCCCACCCTGAAAATCCAAAGAGGGCAGATGTGGAGGTATTAAGCAGCCCACTACTGAGCAAGCCTTTGAAGTTCAGTGATTTGGGGGGGGGGGGGAGAGCAAACAGATTCTGTTATTGAGAAGTTGGGGGGTTGCAACTGGAAAAGTTTGTGCACCACTGAACTAGAGAACGGGAGTAATAAAGTTTCGGCATCCCCACATAGCAGAATTGAGTATTGTCTGTGACGTGGTGATGGTTCTGTGAATGAGCTGTGGGTCCTTACTCCATACATCAAAAACGTGGGGACATCTTGCTGAATAATAAGGTTATGTACTGCTAGCTATCCTCATAACATTTCATTTTGTTGCTTCAGAGGTTTTGTTGAGAATGGGGTGTAGACAGAACATGTCTAAGTGACATACAGCATATTGGTTTTTATATATAAATGTGCACATAATAGTGCAGGCACACTTCTGTGTGTACTTTCTCCCAATTTTCCTCACTCCTAACCAGGGGAAAATGAGATGTGGTGGTGAATGGAGAGCAGCTTTGTTCATCCTAGTGGTTCTGCTATGACTGCCAACAATGAGGCTAACTAGTGTTATTGGAAATGGTGGTGGTTCTGAAATATGGTCATACATCCAGCTAGGGACTATAGCCCTACCTGATGATGTACAGACATCTAACTGTAAATAGCAAGTAACTTGGACTACTCTTGATCAAACATCTAGGCTGTATTAATAACTATAGATTTAGGAACCAATTCTACAGTTAGGTCTGTGTGGCTACCTGGAAGGACTCTCAGGATACATCTACACCACAACATTATTTCAAAGTAACTAGTGTTATTTCAAAGTAACTAGTGTTATTTTGAAATAACTTAGTCTGAGTCCACACAGCAGGCAGTTATTTTGAAATAATGTCAAAATACTGTTAAGCTGGAGGACTTCTTACTCTGACTCCTGTAACCCTCATTGTACAAGGAGCAAGGGAAGTTGGAGGAAGGGCACTCTATTTCGAAATATGTGTAGACGCTCCCAATTTTGAAATAAGCTATTTCGAAATAAGCTACGCAATTGACGTAGCTCAATTTGCATAGCTTATTTTGAGTTAAGCTCTGCTGTGTAGATGTACCCTTAGACATCTCATTGAAGGATCAGGGCCTCTTTGTGTAATAAAATATGAATTTAGGAGAACACGGATTGTGAAAAATCTACTCATCCATCTACATTTTCTGGCCTTCCAGGTTGTGTGCTTTCATTATCCTTTCTCAAATAAAGAACATCTAATTGCACCTGTAGCATAAGTGCATGGGAAAGCTGACTTGTCTCTGGTAAAGAATCAATTTAGTCATAATAAAGTCCATTTTCTCTTGTACTTAATCTGAAAATCCAAGGGAACACAGAAGTCACACAAGCAAAGAAGTCTCATTTGTTTCTGTAATGATACAACGTGATCTGCATGGATTTTTCAGAAGATTCAGTACACCCTTTGTATCACTAGCTTTATTCTTGGTTAGCAGAAGTATTGATGTAGCATGACTAATCTCACATTCATTCACACTTTAACCACTTTTTATTCAACATCTGTGTTTCAGAACACTATACATTTTAAGATTCAAATTCAAAAGGGAGGAAACAATCTCTAAAAATATCAGGAGATGGGTGAATGGGATAATGATTAAAAGCAGGGCAGTCACTGAATTATCAAAGGCCATGTTCAAAAAGGAATGTTTTACTTTCATGCATACATGCACGCACGCACAAACATGCACATGCGTGTATCCATAACTGTTATGATCCTATTTAGCAGTTTGAATTTTGCTATTGTGGTGTTGGTTTTTATGTTTATTCAGTCAAGAATGAGAGGTGTTTAGTGTACGAATGTGGTAGCATGTTTGTTTATTTGGATTTATATGCACAGGCCAAGATTGGGGAAAAAAATAACTTGTGATTTTGAGTGCCCAACTTCAGACACCTTAAAGGGGGGTTATTTTTCAAAGGTTGAGCAGCATCTAGCAACTTTTGAAAACAAGGTTTCTTCTTGTTGTTGTCTTCAGTTGGGCACCCAAAATCAATACTCGCTTTTGAAAAATCTTGGCCACAGACTAATAAAGCAACTAACTCTGTGCTCTGGGCTTGATATAATTTCAAAATATACATTTTAAATTATATTGGAATCATAGTTATAAAGTGAAGCAGAACCATTCAATATAACCTGAAGCCAGCATATGGGGTGAATCAAAAGCTGAAATCACCTATTTTTGTCATTAATTCACCTCTCGTGGTGAGCATGGTAATATTTTGTAGCATAAGACAGGGCAAGTATGTCATAGGAATTATTCATCAAATGACTTGCACGTTTCTCCCAAGCAAAGATACATCATTGAAAGAGAGTGAGACACTGATACCCATAGTCCACCAGAAACCTAACAAAGTAACAGACCAAAATACAGTTTTAATACCATAAACACAGCTGTCAGTGGAATCTGGTTTAGAGTCAAATGCCACAGCTAAGAATTTTCAACAGTTTGGCATGTGGATGCTAAACTGTCATGTAAAGGAGGGAAGAGCTGGTCAAATGTTGTAGGTGAAAAGAATTCTATGAAATGCAAACAGTTAGTACTGAACATGATAGGATATTAAATACCACCTAGCCTACCTGTAGCATATGGCTTAGCATTTAACACAATTTAATTGTCACCTATCTAACTTGCAGCAAGCTGTGTTTTCCCCATACACCTCCCACTCATTAGCCAGCTAAAATTCATTTTACAGCTTCAGTACTTTAACACAAATATAATTATTGCTTCTTTCAGTTTGGACAGACTGAATGGTAGGCAGATTCTTAGGATGAGATCTATTCATTAGCCCTCAACTTTCACAATTCATGATATTGTAATACAATGCTAGTTATTTCAAGTGTTGAGGCTGATGTATTTTAATTTTTCCTTTTGCTCTTGGCTTTGCTTGACCCAATGAGGAGCAATGAATAGTAAACTGCCCGAGACATGATTTACTCTGTGCTGAGAAGGACGTTTTGCAAAAAGCTTTTGTCGTGACTCGTGTACCTCACATGATGATACATTCCACAACATGACATGATTGAACTAGTTTTTAAGTGAAACAACTGTGGGATTTGGGTACTGTAAAATCCCTATGCATAGTAACCAGCTCAGAAATAGGAACTCTGTAACGTGATTTATCATTAGGCATATTTGTTGCTCCCCATGTGGGTGTGTTTAAGGCTGCTGTCTAGAAAGAATACACATTTATCAACAAGCAGCTTCACTGTCTCTGACCAAATTTCCAGTAAGAGACCCAACGGTCCTTACTACTTCTGTATTCTGATGATGACGATACCACTAAGATGACTAATATTTTTAGGGATCTGGTAAGCCAGATTTTTGGTGTGCCAGTGTCACTAAAGGAGAATTTGGTCCATCTCTTCTCTGATCCAGAGCTTTTTTAAATGAACAGAACAATTCCTACTGATTGCAGCAGACTTTGGATAGGGCATGCAATATGTATGTTTACTTAATTCCATCAAGGTTCAATGCATCAGGAAGAAGCCTCTCAAACGTGTTGCTGGTCAACTACATTATTTATTCCATGTACTTCTTAATGGTATTTACCTTAAGTTCATTCTTTTGTCCCAATAGGGCTAAAGATAGCTGTATTTATAGGGAGGAAATATTGCCTACTGGATAGGGCATTAGACTGGAACTTGGGAGACCTTCATTCAATTTCTGACCCCGTCACTGGCCTGCTGGTTGATATCGGACAAGTCACTTCTCACCATGCCTCATTTTCCCCATATAAAATGGGGATGTGATTATACATACCACGTTTCGAATAGTGTTTTGAAATCTCCCAATGAAAGATTTATTAGAAGTCTGTGGCTTTATTTAACAAGCCATGTAACTTAGGGTATATCTACACTGCAAGCTTATTTCAGAAAAAGCTATTCCAGAAGATATCTTCCAGAATATTTTATTTCAAAATAGAGTGTTTACACTTCAGAGAAGCCTCAAAATTAGTCTGTGGCAGGCTCCCCTAATGTGGATGTGCCACCTTGAGTTAGAGCCCCAGGAGGCACTTGGGAGGAATAATTTAGAATGGTTAATAATCAAATTTGCTATGTCCGAGGCTTTCTCTCTCAGAATATTTCAAATCTGCAACCACACTAGCTTTCTTTTATTGTTGCAGTAGTTGTTTTTGCTTCCTTTTTAACCAACTCCTCCCATTCTCTTGAAGCCAACCTTACAATAGGTCATGTCACTAATATGTCAGTATACATCTAAAATCATTCACCATCTTTCAGCTTGAACCTTCATTGAGCAAGCTGGTGTGACTGATATTGATAGATTCTTAGACTGTAACCTCCCTAGGATAGCAGGAGACTTGCCTGTCTCTGTATTTTGCAGGGTTGCACAGATTTTTGGTGCTTGATAAATATTAAATGGCCAGCAGCAAGACTAATATTTAGGAATTTCTTTTTGACAAGTCAGCTTCTCATTTATGCCAGTCTTTATCAGTGAGCTGAAAATATAAGCAAAGGTAGGTAACCTACTGAAATATACCAGAATGTGATGAAAAGTTGTTTGATAATGAGCTAGAAGAAAATGTGCAAAATAGCAGGCACCTTAATTCAGTGCTTGCCCTGTGATGTTAATCAAAACTAGAATAAATAATTTGTGATCTGGTGTCACATTTGTGAGCAAGTTTCACAAATGGCTGCATTTCAATGCCTAGATGATTAATAACCTCTCTTTCCACTAGGAACCAAAGTGTACATGAGGCACGGTGTCAGCAAAATAAGCTCATTAATGAACCATATAAATCAGTAGTATCACCATAGCACAGTGGTAGCATTCACTAGCTAGTGTAATGTAGCATGCTATGTTTGCTTGCTTTGTCTCTCCAATTCAGTGATCATTGGAAGCATTAACTGTACTATCACCAGATTAATTTACATGCATGCATGTTTTTGGTCTTAGAGCTCAGCAGAGTGTGTGTTTCATTACTAGTGGGTGCTTAAAGATAGGATGTTTGGAATTGATGCCCAATGAATGGGTGTCACCAGTGATGTAACAAAATGCACACATTTTTCAATGTGATTTATTTGAATCATTGGCAGTGCACAGATATCAAAATTCTCAGCTATATCCATTATTCCATAGAATGTATGCCTTTCTTCAATGAATCCTCCTAATCTGCTGGTCATTAATTTTGAATATATTAACTAGAGGTGGTCAAAATATTTTAAACACAATGTTCTCATTGTTATTTTTTCAGACTCATTTAAAAAAAAAAACAAATTTTAAAAATCCCCACATTTTCTATAACACCTGAAAGTGAATATTTTTCTGGTTTTCATTTTCAGTTTTTTTTTAATTTTCACCCTTTTTTAGAGGTAATAAAGGAGGATATGGGAAGTGGGGCGGGGGAAACTTTGGAAGGGAAGGAAATATGTATGAGTTACAAATTGTTCCTTTCAAAACTGGCAGAACAGAAGTAACTTTGGAATGTTTCATCAAAACTCTTTACTATTTTTCTACTTGTTCAACCCTTGACTCTGCTCACAAGCAGGACATCCCTTGCATCCAGACCAGGAAGCTCCATTCCACAGTCACTACTTGGCTTCACTCACATTCTGTGATAAATATGTCTATTCCGTTTCTGAAATGGGATCATCATTAAGACATTCTACACAATTGGTTCCACATCAGAGGGGCTTAATGTCTTAGATCCTCAGCTCTCTCAATAAAACATCTACTTGTAGATCGCCTCGTTACCAGCACTTGTTGCTGACTGTAGATTAGGAGCAGTTTCAATATGAATCTAATGCTAACTATTACAGTAACTAAAGTTTCTATTTTAATTACAAATTTCACGTTATCGCAGTTTTTACTTGTGTGCAATATCAAATAAACCCAGCTTTTTTTCGTTTTTTCCCTTTTTCCCTGTTTTCTAGGCCTTTTTAATTTTTGTTCCTCCCCACAGGACTTTCTCTAATTTGTCCACATCTTTCTTGAAATGTGTCACCCTGAACTGGACACAATACTCCAGCTGAGGCCTAATCAGCAGAGAGAAGAACAGAAGAAGAACAGAAGAATTATGTCTCATGTCTTGCTTATTCCTGTAAATACCTTCTGAATGAGGTTTTGCGGGTTGTTTTGTTGTTGTTTGGGGGGGGGGGTTTTCCCCAATAGCATTACACGGACTCATTTTTACCATGCACTCCACTATGACCCTTTCTGTAGTACTCCTCCTTCAGCAATCATTTCCCATTTTGTATGTATGCAGCTGATTTCTCCTTCCTAAGCAAAGGATTTGTCATTTGTCCATATTGAATTTAATCCTATTTACTTCATATCAATTCTGCAATTTGTCCAGAATATTTTGAATTATAATCCTATCCTCCAAAGCAGTGGCCACTTTCCCCATTTTAGCATCATCTGCAAACTTTATAAGTACTCTAAGCCATTATCTAAACCTTGAATGAAGATTTTGAATAGACCCAGACCTGGAACAGATGCTTGCAGGATCCCATTCGATGTAGGAGTGGTTTTCCAACCAGTTAGTCAGTCACCTTATAATAGCTCTATCTAGGTTCTGTTTCCTTAGTTTGTTTATGCTGTCATGCAAGACAGCATCAAAAGCCTTACTGAAGTCATGATACAACACATCTACTGGTTTCTCTGCATCCACAAGGCTTGGTTACCCTGCCAAAAGAAGCTAATAGGTTGGTTTGACATGACATGTTCTTGACAAATCCATGTTGACTGTTAGTTATTGTCTTACCTTCTAGCTGTTTGGAAATTAATTGCTTAATTATTTGCACCAGTATCTTTCCAGATACTAAAGTTAAGCTGACTGGTATGTAATTCCCTGGATTGTCCTTATTTCTTTTTTTTAAACAGATTGGCACTATATTTGCCCTTTTTCCAGGCCTCAGGAATCTATCATTTTTTCCTTGTCATTTTGAAGATAATTATTAATGGATCTATCTCCTTATTCAGTTCCTTGAATATTCTAGGTTGTATTTCATCAGGCCATGGTTGGCTTTAAGACACCTAACTTGTCTAATTTTTAACCTGATCTCTCCCTATTTTAGTGTCTGATTTTATTTCATCTTCACTGTCATTCACTATGTTAAATGTCTAATTGCTACTAGCCTTTTTGGTGAAAACTGAAACAAAAATGTTAGTGAGCATTTCTGCCATTTCCACATTTTCTGATATTGTTCCCGCTGCTAGGTAAGGTAATGGACTTACTGTGTCCTTGGTCTTCCTCTTGCTTCCAATGTATTTGTAGAAAGTTTCTTACACTTTGTCTCTAGCTAGTTAAATCCCATTTTGTGCTCTGGCCTTTCTAATTTTGTCCCTACATACTTGTGTTTGCTTATGTAATTTGATGTAGTTTCCACTTTTTATACAATGATTTTTAGAGTTGCAGGTCCAGGTTATAAATTGTGTCCAAAGCATTCCCAGAACTTGTTGGATAGTTTGTGTTCTGCTGTGTTATTTTTTCTAACAATTGTCTGGGTAGTCAGTCCTACATCACCCCCAAGTCCTGTGCTTTGGATTATTTTGTTAGTTTTTCTTAAAGCCTCATCCACCTCTTCTTCCTGGATGGGTGGTCTGTGATTGATTTCTATCATCTTTGTTTTTTTACCCTCCTTTTCCTTACTCAGAGACTTTCAACAAGTCTGTCTCCTACTTCCAGCTGAACCTCATTTTTAATATATATATGGCAGCTCTTTCTTCCTCTGCCTGACCTTCATGAGAAAGCTGTGCCCTTCCATACTAATATTCCAGCCATATATTTTATCCCACTAAGTCTCTGTTATGCCAATTAATGTAGTTTATTAACTATTGTGACAAAGTCCCTTGTTAGCTTCCCAGGGGGTTCTGTGCTTCTTGACGGTTTCTTGTGTGCCTCAGCGACTCATGGCAACCCCTTTGCTGCCTTGGGACTTCCCCCGAGGCAAGGGTCCCCACTTACTGAGTCATTCTCATCACAGGCAAATCCTGAGTATGGAGGAAGAGAGGGAACAAATCCCCTTTTGCTGGCCTTTGGTCTGTTCCTGTCCTCCCCAGGGTAATCCTCCAAGAGAAGGGGGGGGGGGGGGGAGTCCAGGCCCGCCCGCCCACTCCACTGGATTCCAGCCCAGGGGCTCTACAGGAGGGGCAGCTGGCAGGGCTTTTTGCCATACCCTAATATAGCTACCTCTCCCCGGGCCACTTCACCCACCACTTCATTCTGTTATCTTCCCCCTTTTTACCTTGGGGGAGTTGAGTTGGCTCAGCTCTCCAATTCTCCTCTGCATGCCCCTCAAAACTCTCCCCCTGCCTCTGCCTCTGCCTGGGAGGAACCCTCTTATGGGGACTGAACGGCATTAACTAGCAACAGGTGCTTAATTAACCCCTGTTGCAGGCTGACTCCTATTTAGGCCTCCATTGTCTGCCCTGATTGCCAGGCTGTGTTCAGGTGAGTCTAATTGGGAAACAAGTGGGCATTAACCCACTTCCCAATATAGCTGCCTTCTATAAGATATTTGCAGTTCATAGTCTGTGATCTGCCACACTATCATTTCAGGTTCTTTCTGCTTAATTCTCATACTTCTCATGTTAATATTCAGACATCTAATTTGATTTTCCCCTTATGTTCTCTCTTTTCCTTATCCTTGCTATAATGACTCCCCAGACCCTTCCCCCCAGATTCCAACCCTTTTCCCTGGTTTCTTTTTTTTTTTGCTTACCTAAGGGCTTTTGTCACCTGCCTTCATCAAAGCCAGTTTAAAGCCCTCCTTACTAGGTTAGCAAGTCTGAATCCTCCTTCGATAGATGCCCTCCTCGCTGCTTAGCAGTTCTTCTTCTTGGAACAACATCCTGGGGACAAGGAAGCTGAGGCTTTCCTTGGAAGCACCATCCTTGCAATCAGACATTTGCCTCTAGGAGGTATCTGCCTCTGCCTGGGCCCCTATACTTAACCAGAAGGCTTGAAGAGACCACCACCTGTGCCCCCAATTTCTTCACCATACTTCCAGAGCCCTTTATTCCCTTCTGGTCTGTTCAGGGTCAAACTTCACATGATCATTAATGCTCACATGGATGATTAGCCTGCAGTGATGGTTTTAACATTGGGCTTATTCCATGATGTACATACAAAGTCCTAGAATCAGGTGTATTCTAGAAAATCATGAAAGAGAATTCCATCAACTTAAGAATCCTAACTGTAAAATAAAGGGCAGGGTGCCTCCCCTATGGCGAAGGGAGAAATGAATCAAGAAGGAGGGGGAAAAAGAGAAGTGCTGCTCACAATTGTCAGGAGGGCTGGAACAATTTGTGCAGTGGGAGTGCTGAGAGTCATTGAACCAAACTGTAAGGCATATATATATATAATGGAAACCACTTCTAGCCTGGGAGTGCAACAGCACCCCCAGCACCTGTAGTTCCAGCCTTTATGACCATTGGTTTGTCATTTTTTGGTCATTCTTTCTTACAGTTTTTTGTCATTCTTTCTTACCCAGTATTTCCCAGATGAGGTGTCTTATATGTTCATAAAGTGGGTTTTGCCCAAAAATGCTTGTACCCAAATAAAATCTCTGAGGGTATGTCTACACTAGCCCCCAGTTCGAACTAGGGAAGCTAATGAGGGCAACCGAAATTGCTAATGAAGCGTGGGATTTAAATATCCCACGCTTGATTAGCATATTCCCAGCCAGTCGCCATATTGGAAACTGACTAGCCCGAAGTAACTGCCCGCATCTACACGCGGCAGAGAACCGGATTCCGAGATAAACCCCTTAGTTCGAATTAACTGTTAAACCTCATTCCACGAGGAGTAACAGTTAATTCGAACTAAGGATTTATTTCGGAATCCTGCTTCGCCGCTGCGTGTAGACGTGGGCAGTTACTTTGGGCTAGTCAGTTTCCAAAATGGCGACCGGCCGGGAACATGCTAATCAAGCGCAGGATATTTAAATCCCGCGCTTCATTAGCAATTTCGGTCACCCTCATTAGCCTCCCTAGTTCGAACTGGGGGGCTAGTGTAGACGTACCCTTAGTCTTTAAGGTGTCACAGAACTCTTCATTGTTTTTGCAGGTACAGACTAACACCACAGTCAGTACAGTTTTGCTTGTGTTATTTTGTTAAATAAACTTTATCTGCCCCAAAACTCGTGGGGTGTTTTTCCCCCATTTGTTTTGGCTCAGCCTCCTACATCAGTGGTTCCCAACCTTTTTTATACCGTGGACCGGCAAACCCATTCACAAATTTTTGGCGTACCTGTAATGTTCACATATTTGCATACTCTGTAAGGAAATAATGAATATGCAAATATACAAATAAAACGTTACCAGTCTGCCAAAAGCCCGGGCCCCCAGAGCCGCCACCAACAGCCAGCTTTAGCTCTGGCAGTCGCTATGTGGCATGCAGCTGCCACAGCTGAAGCTGGCTGTTCACAGCAGTTCTGTAGCTCTTGTAGCTCATGCACCCAATCTCCCGAGAGCCAGCTCCCAGTCCCCAATAATATCTCTGACCTTGAGCCCCCCCAGTTCCAGCTCCCCACCTTGGATGCCTCAGTGCCAGCCCCACCCCCAGAACTCTCCAGTGCCAGTTCCCCCACCTCAGATGCCCCAGTGCCCCCCAGTGTCAGTTCCCCACCTCTTAGAGCCCCCCCCTTAGATCTCCTCAATACTAGCTCCACGCCTGAGCCTCCCAGTATTAGCATTGCCTCCACAGCCCCTTCCCCAGTGCCAGCCCCCACCTCTTAGAGCCCCTAGTGACTGTCCTGCCCCCCTCACCTAGCCCTGCACTGCCTCCAGCTGCTAGCTGAGCAGTCCTGCCCAGGTCGCAGCTGCTCCGAGGCTGCCATGTCGGGCTCCACGCGGCCCTCCCACCACCCAATGAACCACTCTTCCATGTCTGGGAGGAGATCCTGCCCCTGCCCAATGCTGGTTGGCAGAGAGGCAGGGCAGGACACGCCTCTCCCAACAGCCACAGCCCCCAGAGCCACCACGATCCAGCAGTTTGTGGCCTGGCATCATTCCATGGCCTGTCGTTTGGGAACAGCTGTACTAGATTACTTTCTAAAATAATTTATTGAACCAAGCCATCAAAGAGAGGGTGTGAGCAAGTCTATGGATATATGAGGAGAGTAGGTAAGTGAGTCTGGTACATCTACCATCAGGGTGCATGTTCCAGAAGAAGCCATTCGGACACCTCACAACATGTAAAGTTAAGCATGTGTGTAAATCTTTACAGCGTGAGGGCTTAATAGGCTCTGTTAATCCCATCATACAAATAACAGGTCTACTTAGCATGACATTCCAGAAGTAAATTAAACCAAAACACCAATTTTGAACTCCCACACTGGGAACATTTGGATGAGGACCTTTGTCTTTGTCATGGCCTCTGTCATTTCACTGAGTGAAAACCTCCTTTTTAAACATATTGCTGAAACTACCATGCAATTTCAGGTCTGCCTCACTGAGGTGCTGAAAGGAGCAGACTCTGAGTCCAGCAAGTAGCTCAGCATACAGAAGGCCTTGTCAGACCTCTCTTGTTCAGCAAGGTATGCAAGTATATACTAATTGCAAGCACCTGAGTTGTCCCATTTATTTATTTTTTTAATTTTTAATGAGACTTCTCATATGTTTCAGGTTAGGTCGGGCTGGGCAGTAATTTTTGCAGGGGGGGCACTTCACCTATTTAGACAGTGATTGTGGGCTGGCGCCAGCCCCTAGAAGGAGCGGGGCCTCAGATGGAAAGGATGGGACGTTGGGCAGAAGTGGCGGTTCCCTTTCAGCACCACGTGCCTGGGGGCAGGAGAAGACTTCATGCACTCCCCGTCCCCAGGCCAGTCGGGGGTCTTAAGACAAGGAAGTGTGAAGTCGCTCACCCCCACCCCACCTTGCAGCTCTCTCTAGGTGCCGCACGCCCCTGGTGGGGGTAGGAGACTTTATGCGCTCCCCTGTCCCCGGTCTCGATTGGCCGAGGGGCATGGCAGGGTGGCATGTGTCAAAATGGATCAAATGGCTTAACGGGCCAGATTAGGCCCACGGGCCTTATCTTGCTCACCTCTGGGTTAAGTTTATTTGCTGAACTAGGCTTTAGGCACATTTCATACGGTATGCAAATATTTCAGATCCATGTAAATTGAACCTCTGTCACATTTATTTCACTGCTATAGAGAAGTGATCCTGCTCCCAATGAAGCAGTGTTAAAACTTCCATTAACTTCAATGATGCAGGATATGACCCTTAATAAACAGATGTAGAAATGGAGTGCCTATGGGCCTTTTGACAGGTCTGGGTACTATTACCATTATTGCAAGTTATCCACATACATAAAAAGGTCAAACCCTACCATCCATTTACCCTCGTAACCTGCCCACACAACCTTTCTGTTGTTGTTGTTGTTGATAGCAAAATGTATAGGGTTTTTTTTCCCATTGGGAAGTACAGTTAGATACAATAAATTATGGTCTCTGTTATAAGCTACAAACAGCATGAATACTAATGTGCAAATATGAAGGCAAAGAAATAGGGAACCATTAAAACAGTATTAAGTGAAAACATCTCAGATTTATAAACAGGGAAAAGGAAAATGTGTTAACATTATTCAGAGCTGCTTAGCATACTGTTTTGATAAACAACAAGATATCTCCATGAACAGTCTTCTTTCTGATAGCTTTTTTTACCCATTAACATTAAGTTGGTTTAGTGAATTAATTACCGCGCCTTTGGAGACACTTGTTTTGAAAAATAACTTTGGGGCAAGTAACACTTTCTTGGTTTGTTTTTCAGCAATTGTTTTTCAATAATTGTCAGTGACAGACATGTCTTGAGAAGCAAACATGCTTCACTAGTAAGCTTTGTATTGGGAGTAAATAAGTATTCAGTCCTTTTGATTTAAGTTCAGCCTGTCAAGGAGAGATGTAAACTAGAAACCATAGAAGTGCTATGCATACGGGAAAATGAGAGAATTTCATATCTGAAAATAGAAGCAGGCTGAGCAATACTTATAACAATTTTAATCTGAAAAGTGACTGTGTGAAATTGGTTCCATCTTACTGAACAGATCTGCTATCCATATATATTGCAAGTCCCATTTTGTTTTAGGGCTGCACTACACAGAAATATTTGTGCTGCTGTAATTATTGTGGTTTAGATGCAGTTGTAATTAAAGCAATACACTCCCTAATTTGGATACAGTTGTGTCATTTTAGGCTCCAATCATATCACTAAGGGGTTCCAGAAATTCTCTCCATACAAAGGCCTGTCCCATTCTGGGTAGATTAGTAAGTGGAGAATTACCCCAACATGTAATTAGCACTACAAATTTTTGGCAAAGGAATTGTTCCAAAATAAAGTCATTTAGAAATTTGAAGATCAAAGTGCTTTAGAACACTTCCAATCATTCAAAAGCAACTATTATCACTGAGCCTAAATGACTTCGGGTATTCTTGACCCCATTGAAGTCATTGGCAAAACTCCCCTTAACTTTAATGATGCAAGGATTTCACCCTTAATAACAAGGTGTAAAATTTGCCTAAATCCATATTCATAGGCTCCTAAATCCATGGCATTTGTGACACACCAGTGTACACAATCCACACTAATAAGTATCCATGTCATTATTTTTAACAATAGTAATACCAAACACATTATTTCACAGCAATTTCCATTTAAAATCTTTAAGACACTCAAAAGTCAGGGATCAAAGATAGATGGGATAGCATCAAAGCATGATACTGGCTTCTAGAAATGCAAATAACTGAGGAGAGGTTGGACAGAAATTATCGATCCCTGATGCATGAGAAAAAGTTTTTTTTTCTTTGTTTGAGTAGCCAGTTTACAGTTAGTTTCTTCCCTGTATCAAATGTATCTTTTATAGTTCATTTTGCATGAAATACAGACTTGCACACAATCTTAGACCTCATCATCATCCACATAAGAAATTATCCCTAACAAGAGGTTCTGTGGCTACCCAAATCTTTCTTTCTCTTTCTCTTTCTCCACTCCCCTCATCTGTCATACACCATTGTATTCTATTTTATCTCTAAAAAGACACAAATAAGCAAAAGCCTTTTTAATGGAAGTGCATAAATCCTCTGTAAAGCCTTTTGACTTCCTTACAGTTAACTCAGGCAGGGCTTGCCTACCTAGGAAGGTTACCCCAGTTTGACATCAGACAGGGTGAATTTACCCTATACAGTTATACCAGTGAGGACACTCCTATTCTGGAACACTGAATAGAAAAGTCGTCCGTTCCAGTAAATTACCCACTAATTCGCCATCACGATTCTGAGTGCAATTAATGCCTGGTATCTTAACTCTTGTTACTTTGGGCGCTTACACATTAGCAGCCAGCCGCTAACAGCAAGCCATTAATATCTCATGTTATCGCAATTTCTAAACAAGAGTTTTTGCTTAATTCAGTAACTTACCAACATAAAATAAACCGTTTTAAGTGTGGCTGCATTAGCATTTTGCAATTTTGAGATGTTTTAATTGTTTTTGTTAAACTGGTGTGTCTTTTCTAATATTGACAAACTCATGGTCTATTTTGGCTTCCATCTCAATAAACCCAGGTATATGAAATACATTTTGAAAGGTACACTGCCTTAATCCCTTTTCACTGATGCCTGGTCTGCACCTAAACATTAGGTCAATATAGCTATATTGCTGGGGGCTGTGAAAAATGTCTCACCCCTGTGCAACACTGTTACTTTAACCTATCCCCCACTGTACACGCAACTAGGTTGACAGAAGAATTTTTCCATTGATCCAGCTACTGCTTGGAGAGGTGAATTAAATTCATTGATGGCAAAACCGCTTCCATTGATGTAGGAAGTGTCTAAACTGCCACAGTGACATAAAGGCAATGTCATAGCTGTAGCGTTGTACATGTTAATACATGTACATGCATTAACAGGTGTGTTGTGAGCAAGACATGAGAAGTCATTCTTCCGCTCTACTCTGCGCTGGTTAGGCCTCAGTTGGAGTATTGTGTCCAATTCTGGGCACCACATTTCAAGAAAGATGTGGAGAAATTGGAGAGGGTCCAGAGAAGAGCAACAAGAGTGATTAAAGGTCTAGAGAACATGACCTATGAAGGAAGGCTGAAAGAACTGGGTTTGTTTAGTTTAGAAAAGAGAAGATTGAGGGGGGACATGATAGCCGTTTTCAGATATCTAAAAGGGTGTCATAAGGAGGAGGGAGAAAACTTGTTCATCTTGGCCTCTGAGGATAGAACAAGAAGCAATGGGCTTAAACTGCAGCAAGGGAGGTTTAGGTTGGACATTAGGAAAAAGTTCCTAACTGTCAGGGTAGTTAAACACTGGAATAAATTGCCCAGGAGGTTGTGGAATCCCCATCTCTGGAGATATTTAAGAGTAGGTTAGATAAATGTCTATCAGGGATGGTCTAGACAGTATTTGATCCTGCCATGGGGGCAGGGGACTGGACTCGATGACCTTTCGAGGTCCCTTCCAGTCCTAGTATTCTATGATTCTATGTTGAGGTGCTGGTACAGACTGCACAGTAGTGATGTAAGCTTTTAGTGTAACAATCCCAGTGCCTCAAATGCCCTTTAGATGTTAACAGCTGGCAGACTATTATTGAAGTACTTTGTTATCGGATCTATCTGGGAAATTCATGGTTTCATTTTGATCACATTGAAGCATGCCTTGGAAAAGGACTGATGGAAAGTTTTACGATAGCACTGATCCATAAGCCTACAAAATTTAACAAAGGACAAGAGAAAATGAAGTGAAAGCTGCACTACAAGCTGTCCCAGCCTGTGTGTAAACCCAATGAAGAGTCTCTAGCTTCTCATTTAAATGTCGCGCATATCTAGTCAGATAAATGATCCATAATTAGAGCTGTGGTGAAGTGTTCATTGTGAAATTAATCGCAGCCTGATTGACTCCCACTGCTGAGCATTTACTCACTTGACTCTTCCCATTGATGTCAATAGAACTATCTGTGGAAATTGGCTGTCCTCAGGTGGTATCTTTTTTTAGCTTTCTTGCTTAGCTGAGCATTTTCTGTTTGGAAGGTGACCAGCAGAAGCTGCTCTGACTTATTTTCTGAGGCTGGTGGATGGGAAAAGAGAGATCCCCAAAAGGCGATAGCAAGAGAGCAGGCATGGGCCTGCCATCCATCTAGTACTGGGATTCTATATTTCACACATGCTAGAGCTAGACCAGCATTGCACCTTTGACTCCCATCTCACCTTATAACAAATACAGTAAGTGGCACTGAGAGCCGAATGTGCAAAAGCCTGTCACTGGGTTTAAGAGAGGAATAAGCATTGTCAGAGAACTGAGCACCACTGATCTTAGTGGGGATCTTCATAGGTTTGGGCTTTTTTGATGATCACAAATGGAACTTTGGATTTTCTTGAAATTCTTTTTTTTTTTTTTTTTTTTTTTTTGCACTGAGTTGAGACTAGTTTGCCTGGTTAGTCTTTCTTGCACTTTAGGGAGGTGCTTGCTGCAGGCTTTCTAAGTAATACAGTCTGTGTGCCTGCTAAGAGCCAAGTCTGACTTCACAGGCCTAACACATTTTATCATGGCTGCGTCGGCCCTGGCAGCATAAGTGCCATAGTATGGGATACATCCTGCTCCTATGTCATTCCATTTACATACCTAATAAATAAATTCTCAGGCCTAGCAGGAGTTACACTGTTCTTGTTTAGCATCTGGAGGCTGTTTTTTCCCTGGATGATCTTTACAATGGGATGTTTGAGTACAAAGAAAACAGTTTGGATAATTGGTGATTTAGGATCTGGCTTGAGGATCTGCCATGAAAACATCATGCATCTTAATCTTTGAAGCCCAGGCAGCAATTGTGTAGTTACAAAGAAGAATGATGTGTTGGCGCAATGTTGTCCTAGCTCTAGCATTAGCAATATGCAGAATCCCAATATTAGATTCTTTCTGGATTTATCCCGGATCAAAATATGTGGGCTGCATATGAAGAGTGGAAAAGAATTCTAATATGTTCAAAATATGCTGATTAACTATTCAACCTTCATGCTGTCAGTAAGAAGAGAAGGGGGAATTCTAATAGATCGTCCCATGGCATGCTATATTGGAGGCCTTTAACATAGACTGTCTTACCTAGTTTCACCTGAAACCAACTTTCCACGCACAGACAATGGTGGTATGCACTATTTATCCCCACACTTAGAGCTAAAACCCAAAATCTCTTCTAAGAGCTAGAGGTTTTTTTCCCCCTTTAATGCTTTTTCTAAGAGTTAGAAAAAGGCTTTTTAAAGACTTGTTGCCAATAGACATTAAAACAGCTAATTTACCTTTACTAAAGGATTCAGATATTTTGAAATGGTGAAAACTGTTTCAATCGCTAGTTTAGAGTACGCAGTACACACACTTCCACACACAGAATATGGGGTCTTTTTTTAAGCCTAAGTTTGAATCTATTTGCAAACGCATGCACACTCCTCTTCGTAAATTTTTCAAAACATTAACTAGTAAACATAAAATTTCACACATAATCTTATTCCAGAGCATATTTTTTCCTTTGAAAAGCTTGAGGCATATTACACAGGGAATTGGGAAATATTAGAGCTCATAAAATGTTTGCTCACCTCTTGAATATTTTAACTTCTATTCAGGAATTATGAGTCAAATAACTTTGAATGTCCAAAAGTATGTATGTGTTTTTTGAAGACTATTAACTTGGAGTATTAATTTGGACTAGTTTTATGGGTTTTGGTGGTGGTATTATTACTTATAAATAGTGTTAATGGGCACTTTAGGGAATATCAAAGTCTGAGCAGGCTTTTTAAAGAATTTAGGAAGGCAGCAAGATAAGAAAATAAGTATTTTGAATTGTGCAAATTTAGGAATTCCACGTGTCTGTGACTCTGGTATATGCTTAGAGCAATTGCATGCAGCAAAGTTCCAAAGGCACATGTGGTACAAATGAGTACCTAAGGTAATAACTGTGTAGGTTGCAGATTTCCTCAATCCCGTAACGGGAAGGAGTTGTAGCCCATGATAATTGCCTAAACAACACATGGATTAGAGAAATGAGAGGAGCCTAAAACTTCTGAGCTCTATTCCTGCTCCTTCCACTGAACTACCATAATGTTTCGTAGTTCCTAGCATATCCAAATGGTCAGCACCCCTGAACAATTAGGTCACTTTAGGGCCTAAATACAGACTTGAGTGACTAAATTTACACATAGCTCAGTGCCACTGGAGGATTCACCTGTACATCCTCAGCTCGCCATGTAGGGCATCTGTATTTCTCTTCTGTACTGCCAATACAGCACAAAGCAGGCTTAATAGGGAATCAGGATCTGGGCAATAATGGGCCAAATTTATTCAGGTCTACTAATTTCAGTGACAGTCTTTTCCTTTTTGGTGATGAGGTCTCAATGATGCACCATTGGAAGCTGCCATGCATCTGTGACATCCCCAAAAGACACCATGGATACAATTTCAGACAATTGAAGCCAGATTCTGTGCTTCCCCAAGCTTATGCTGACAAACCAGAGAGTGAGGACTGTTTGGGTATGTCTACACTGAAGAGTGTTTTCGGAAAAATGAACGTTTTCCGAAAAAACTTCACTTATGTCCACACTGCAATCACATTCTTTCGCCAAAAAATCGAAAGAACAGAGGGGTTTTTCTGACATTGGTAAACCTCTTTCTATGAGGAAGATGCCTTTTACCGAAAGAGCTCTTTCGAAAAAAGGCATGTGTGGATGGGGAAGAGGGAGTTCTTTCAGAAGAGGAAAGAGGAAAAAGCACAGGTGCCCTGATAGCCATTCCGTCAATAGTAATCACAACTTAAATGCAAGATAGCGTCCATTCAGTGTGAACGCTATGTTTTGGAAAAGCAGATCGCTTTTTTGATGTGCTTTTGCTGTGTAGACACACTCTTTCGGAAGACACTCTCTTGGAAGTTTTTTCAGAAGATCTCTTTGGGAAAGCTTCTTCTGAAAGAAGCCTGCAGTCTAGACATAGCCTCTGGAAGTTAGCTATCTAACCTAGTTTCAGATCCCTGTTTCTCATGCCCAGTCGTTCATCCCTGCTATGCCTTGCAGAAGACTCAATGCTACTTTAACCTCTGCTACATGACAATGGTCCCCAGGAGACTGCCAGTCAGCAGAGTGTAGTCAGACTGAGGGTCTACACTTTGGTGAAATTTCCTGCCCCCTGTGATGGACGCTACTGATGAAGAGTAGTTCTAGTTGGAGAGTGGTGTGGGGCAGAGACGCTCTCGCTAAGTATCTATAACACCAGCAGACTGCAGTCATCTGCTTGGGACTTCTGCAGCTTAGAGGATGAGCCTCCACTGCATGAGCTAAAAGTCAGCTGGCTAGTAGCAAAGGCTGTAGATCAGACTCATCATTCTCTCTGTATGTGTTCAGTGCCATTAGATGGAACAGTAACATTGGGGCTATGTCTACACTCACGTCTTCTTGCGCAAGAATCTGCAGAGCATCCACACTGCCCACCCGCTCTTGCACAAGTAAATTTACAGTACGGCATGGTAAGAGAGGGCTCCTTGCGCAAGAGCTACGCTCTTTTTTAACAGGTGTAAGCTCTCTTGCGCAGGGGCTCTTGCGCAAGAGGACAGTGTGGACGCTCGGCAGGGATTTCTTGCGCAAGAAAGCCCTATGTCTAAAATTGCCATCAGAGCTTTCTTGCGCAAGAGAGCGTCCACACTGCCATGGGCGCTCTTGCACAAAAGCACAGCTCGCACATGGCAGTGTAGTCGTTTTCTTGCGCAAGACTTCTTGCACAAGAACACTTGCGCAAGATGTTCTTGCGCAAGAAGCCGCGAGTGTAGACATAGCCTAGGTGTGTGGGTTATATATCCCCATCATATTCTAATCTTTGGAGCCACATTGGGGTATACACACACATACCAGCCCTTTAAAGAGGTAACAGGATTTTTATATAGACCCCAGCACTACAAACAGCTTTACATGTGTTCTCTAGAATTAATAAAAAATGGATTGTATTAGCAACAACTAGTAAGCCCAGGGGTTTTAAAGTCCTATGAATGTTTCCTGTTCTCCTAAAAGCAAGCTTTGAAATTAATACAAAATACCATTCCCCATGACAATTTTTGTTTAGTTTCAAACTGACAAACCAGTTCTCAGAAGGTGACAGATCAACACCACACGAACAGAATATCCCACATTGCCCCATCAGTATGCCAAACCTAGTAAGATAATTTCCAAGGGTGACAGAATAGTTCATTTGCCATACCCAGGTAACCCTTGGCCACTGCTTAGACAATGCTTAGCAGTGACACTGCTAGTGTCAATATACTGTCTGTATTGTACCTGTCGTATAGATAAGAGGCATTGTGTTTCCAGGACTGTCAATCTGCAGTTTCATGATCATGACATTTAAAAAAAGAAAAGACATGTGGTTCTTGGTCAGGTTACTATGAATCTTGGTCATTAATCTATTGGTAACAGTTGTCCAGTCCTTTCTCTGCTCCTCCATATACTTACTATGTCTGATTTCTCTCCTGTCTTTCTAAACTGCTTTTTTCTGAGACATGTATGTCAATATATGCTTGTTGACTGCAGATTAAGAATCCAAGATAGTAACAGTAAAGACAGCCCTTTATAATGGGTATGGATTAATATTAATTCCCTCATTAGAGGTGGTATTCTGTGGGAGACTGAGACAGAAGAGAGTAATGAACAGCAATGTTCAGTGACTTGGAACTGAATCTTTAATGCAATAAAAAACTTTTGACAGCTACTAAAATTTAACTAGAGAGATGGTGGTAATGAAACATCTGCTATAGAATCTGCACCTATCTGTAGCTCTCCCATATCACCTGTGCTGAAATTATTTCCACCTGCCATTTCTTTGGAAGAGCCTTTCTGGAAATTGCTTATATGATATTCCTGTGCCAAAAGATCAAGTATTACTGAATTTCCAGCAAGATGCTACATCCAGAAACAAGCATAAAGTGAAACAACCAAACATGGTATTTATTGTCTGTTAGGTCAGTAGACCTAGCCATTATTAGTCGGATAGCCTTGAGTTTGGAAGAACATGCATGTAATCAAAATGTGTCTACAGGGAGCCTTTTTAAACCCTGGCTTTGTGTGTATATGTGTAGCTATCATTATTTGCATTACTATAGCGCCTAGGAGGGTACGTATGCTTATATCTCCTATTGTTATACATACAGCATTTTGAGAGACAGGATGGGAGTATAAAATGTATTGTGAAAAACAATAAAATGTTTTTCGCAAAATGAATTCTGTTTTCACAATGTTTTTCACAAATGCAGAAATATGCTTTCTAGATATTAGCTTGGTTTCTGAGAGTTTCATAGTGCATAGTAAAGGAAATTCAGCTGAACACTGGGTATTTTTAAGAGAAGTAACTCTTTTGAGGCTGCTTTGGGGGCATCTTATGGTGCGTACCCAATCTCTTCAATGTTATAATTATATGACTTTCTACATTTTATAGTAATTTAATATTAAATAAACCTTTTGGGCTGATTTTGGTTTCTCCATCATTGGAACTATATGTATAAAAGAGTAGAATTTGTCCCTTCTATGTGGCTCTCAGTCACTACCTAGGAAATCAATTTTTACACTCAGATTTAATGACCAGCTGCAGTTTTTTGCCATGACCTCAATCCCATAATCCTCAACAACCTCAAAGGATTGTAAAATTGGGATTCAGGTCAGAAAACCTCTTCTCACCACTGAGGTCTCCCCTGAATACTGTGTACAGTTTGGGGTGCCACAGTTCAGGAAAGATGAGAACAAATGGGAGAGTCCAATGGAGAGCAACAAAAATGATAAAAGGTTTGGGAAAAGCAACATGAGGAAATGTTATAGAAACTGGACATGTTGAGTCTTACTAAAGGAAAAGTAAGGGGGGACTTGATGACATCTTTCCAATTGATATGGGTTGTTATAAAGAGGACAGTGATCAACTGTTCTCCGGGTCTGCTGAAAGTAGGATAAGAAGTAATCCATTTAATCTGCAGCAAGGGAGATTTAGGCTAGATGGTAGGAAAATCTTTCTGTTCTAAGAATCGTTAAGCACTGAAATAGGCTTCCAAGGGAAGTTGTGGCATCTCCATCACTGGAGAGTTTTAGGAACAGGTTGGACAAACATCTGTTGGTGCCTCAGTGCTGGGATCTGAGTATAGATCACTGTGACACCCCGTACCCATATGTCTCCCTGTAGTCCATGTTTACCACTTTTATACGGTTAAGATATATTTTGTACAAAGTATGCTTTATGATGAATCATTTGAAAACTCATCATCTCCTGAACATAATTGTCTTGTTAAAATGTAAAAACAATGAGGAGTCCTGTGGCATCTTAGAGAATAACAGATTTATTAGGGCATAAGACTTCGTGAGTAAAATCCGCTTCATCAGATGATTGGTGTGGAGTTTACAGTCTCACAGGTTGATGTAAGGACAACAAAAGAAAGTGGGTACTTGTGTAAATGGGTCTATTCAAGTCAGGGTGGAAATGACTCATTTGAAGCAGTTAATGTAGAAATGTGGTTATCAAGAGAGGGGAAACTGACTTTGCAGTGTGTTAATCAGTTAAGATCCTCATTCAGTCCTAAATTAATAGCAAACGAATTCCAGTTCAGTTGTCTCCCTCTGTAAGCCTGTTTTGAAATTATTTTGTAGAAGGATGGCTACTTTTAAATCCATTACTGAATATAGGTATATGTGAGTGTTGCCCTGCATTCATGGATGGCTGGGCATAGCACTCATGCATTCAGCCAGAAGTGACTTTGCATAATGGTGGCTGAGAGTGATCAGAACCTGGAGAGGTTTGCTGTTCACAGCAAAGCAGTGTAAAAGGCATCTCAGACTGGAGAGCTAAGGGGGCACAAAAGTTCAACAGTCCAGGTTGTGCCCAGGGAAATGGCACAATGACCTCTTGAGGTTCCTTCCAGACCTATGTGTCTGAGGGTGTTGCATATGAGCTGCTCGGGGAATGCTGGATATTTTTCTTCCCTCTCACAACTATGCCTCACATTGCTTTCTGCCCAAGGGAAGACACTGCTTGAACTGAATGCACAACTTGGCAGAGTCAAAGGCATCCACCTTCACAGCTTCTTGAAAAAGTGTCTTTTGCCCAAAGCAAAGTATGGTGTAGAGATGAGGGAGGATGGCAAGAAGAGTTGTACCAAGGGACTTTCACGGGTTTTTCTTCTTCTTCTTCAGTTAATTCTCAGTGAGTTAATTGTGACCCAACATCTCCCCACTTGCGATTCACATTTGGGTCACACTTCATTTGAAGAAAATTACTGATCTGCGCTTTCTCTTTCTCTTTCTCTTTCTTTCTTTCTCTGTAGTACATCATTATTAATGTTCTAGATTATGTTAAAAGAATATTACAGGTGGAAAGTCAAGTACTTAAAAGTTATTAAATACCGTAATTAAAGTTTCATGTGTCACCTTAATTTGTCCCTCTAGTGTATATATATTATGATACAGTCTTTACTTACATAATCGTGTTGTATTTTCCCTAGGACTCCCCATCTCATTCAGTGTACAGGAAAGACATTGCTCATTGAGTGTATAGGTGTTCAAACTTTTCTTCTCCTCTCCATTCAATGTATAGCTATTTGCATTATTAACTGCATGCAATCCCAGCCCTACATGAATACAAATTTATTAATTTCCTCCTGAGATTTTGCAGTTGCAGCTGTGAGTCCTCAGCACTTCTGCAAACACACCTTATGTGGCTCAGTTTGAGTAACCACAAAATGAACACACAGTGACCACCTGTGAAAGATTTGGTTTAAGTGACTTGCCCAGCATCACGTAATAGTGCTGTGGCAGAGGCAGGGATAGAATCCAATTTTCTAGGATAATATCCAGCTTCCTTAATCACGTGACCCCCTCCTTTCCTTTCTGCCTCATTCAGCATACTCCATTCATCTTCTGCAGCTAATGAGGCAGGTGACCTAGAGACAACAGGCAACTCTTATTCTAGCATTCCCTAACTTAAAGTGCTGCCTTTGCACTGCTATGTTCTTTTAATGTGATTGTTTTATGTAATGTATTTTTTTAAAAAAACTTAAAATTGGAGGGGGGAGTGGGAAGGGACTCTCATGCATTTCATCATATTGATACCCAGATGAGTCTTCAGCAGTGTCTGGATCTCGAGGTCACCAGCCCTTGGGCTAATCTAGTTGCTGGGAGCAGAGGAACGCTGTTATCTTTTAGTGAGCCAGCCATCCAAATGGGATGGAAACACACACTTTGCTGGGAGGGGGGGTCACAGCTATTTGTAGGACAGAAAAGGAATGTTGAGACTCAATTCCATATTCTGTAGGGCAGTGTTGCTAGTGGTTACAAGGCCTTCTTTTTTCCCCCTAATGCCCCAGTCTCTCCTTGTCCCCTTCTGCTTCAATGCCTTCTCCCCATCTCCTGTCCCTACCTCCTTTCATCCCGACTCTGATTTTTTTCCTTGACTGCTGTCCCATCTCTGAATTCCTACCCAATCAATTTCACATAAGCCATGGCACAGCCATCTGCTAGCTTGTCCTGCATTCATATGCTTAAGCCAGAGGTATTATATGCTTCAGTTTCAATGTAATTTTGGCAGATGATAAAAGCAGTGTTGGAACTAGGCAGTCCTAAATTCTTGTCCTGACTCTGCCACTGACTTAATCTATGGGTTGGGGCAAGTAATTTAATCTTTCCCCATCTGTAAAATGAAAATAATACTGTGCCATCTACCTACCAGGGGTGTGGTACAGATTATTTATTCTGTGTGGGCTTTGAACATGTGAAGGGCTGCATTCAGCCTACATTTTATTAGTTATCTTTACAAACTCCGTGTTCTGAAATAGTCGAACAGCAACTGATCCAGTGATTCATTTTCATCAAGCTGCTGTTTGTTTATTTTAGAAAAGGATACTTTTCAATTGTAGAAAAGGGCCAGAAGCTAGATATGAATTCTTAATATTTTTTTAAAGTTATGCATTTACAAAAAGTTTACTGTGCAATGTGAAAATAGATACACGAAACAGTTTAATAACAGAAAAAATCAGTAATTGATCTGCTAAGGGTCCTTTGGGGAAGTGGACAGTGTTGCATTCTCTCTGGAAATGATCATTTAGGGCACGTCTACAACAGCAGGGCTAAATTCGAAATAAGCTATGCAACTTGAGCTATGCTAATTGTGTAACTTAAGTTGAAATAGCTTATTTGGACTTTTGGTGCTGTCTACACAGCAGTTATTTTGAGAGAGCATTCTTCCCCCGACTTCCCTTACTCCTCGTACAATGAGGGTTATAGGAGTCAGAGTAATCAGTCCTCCAGCTAGATGTTATTTTGACATTATGTCGAAATAATTGCTTGTGTGTAGACGTGGACTATGTTATTTCGGAATAACATTAGTTATTCCAAAATAACACTGCTGTGTAGACATTGCCCAAGGGTATGTCTACACGTGCACCCTATTTCGAAATAGAGATGCAAATGAAGACATTCAAAATTGCAAATGAAGCCGGGATTTAACTATCCGCGCTTCATTTGCATAATCGCGTTATGGCGCTATTTTGAAATAAAACGCACTGTGTAGATGCGTTATTTCGAGAGAAAACCCTTCTCTTGAAATAACTGGTAAACCTCATTGTATGAGGAATAAGGGTTATTTCAAGAGAAGGGTTTTCTCTCAAAATAACCACTTCTTAACAGCGTCTGTTATTTTGAAATAGCGCCAGAATGCAAATATGCAAACGAAGTGCAGGATATTTAAATCCCGGCTTCATTTGCAATTTCAAATGTCTTCATTTGCATCCCTATTTCAAAATAGGGTGCAAGTGTAGACATACCCTTAGAGAGTATGTGTACCTCTCTATCTAATGCTTCATTTCCTAGCAAATGCAATAGCAAAATAGGGAGTAATTTAAAAAAATCTAGCCTGCTATAAATTCTGTGATCTTTCTATTATACTCGCAACTCGTCCACCTCACTTACTTACATTTATCTATGATGTAATTGTCACAAATATGCCCTCTCTCTCAAACGTCAGAAGATTGACGTCTGCAGCTTGGAGATCCAGTAAGATTGGACACCCTGGCATATGCCATAGCATAAAAGCAGCACTTCCCACCAGCTTTGGATCAGAAACAAAGAATAAAGTGATGCAGGAGTAATTTAGGTTAGTCAGGTCAGGTCTTCGCTGGCAGAGAAAATTGATGCAAGACGCATAACTCCAACTATGTGAATTGGGTAGCTGGAGGTCGATGTACCTTGCATTGATTTTTTTCTGGAGCAACCACACAGCAAGAGGTCAACAGAAGAAATGTTCCTGTAGACTTCTCTTAGTTCTCATGACAGTGAGGAGTACTGGCCACCAATGGGGGCACCCTCAGTGTTCGATTTAGTGGGTCTTTACTAGACCCGCTCAATCAAACCCCAGAGGATTGATTGCCAAAGCATCAATCCTCTGGCAAGCGGAGACAAGGCCTAAGAGAGCGTTCTTGCCTCAGACAGCTTCCAAAGGGGATGAGGCTTTATTCTCATTTACGCTAAGCCCTCTTGACACCATTCTGACTATGTAAAGTGCCTTAGAGCTGGTCAGCACACAGCTTAGGGACTGGTATATCTATTTTACATGGAAGTATGATTTTCTTTTAATTGGAGTAGTGATAGTGGTACAACCCTAACTGTGGCTGCAGTTATACCGGTATAAAGTTGTCTTTATTCTGGTTAAAATCAATGCTGCTTCCCTTCGGAATAGCTTTACTGGTATAAAGCAACTTTATATTGGTATAACCACATCAGCACTGGGAGAGTTGCAATGTGTTAACTGTACTGGGACGTTAAAGCAATACAATGTTTGTCCGTAGGCAAGGCCTTAAAGAGAGTGCCAAAGCAATTGACACCCATTGTTATAGGATGCTGGTAAGAAGCCTTTGTGTAAAATGAAAATCAAACCTTACTTCTATACAAGGCAAACGAAGGCCAGGATGGGAAGTAGAAGAACAGATCAGCCATAGATTTGGGAATAGAACCAGTCCCTTGAGTCTCATTCCAGCATGTCGATCGATATATTATATCATTAGATTGTATATAACATTATTTACTAGATCTATGAGACACCTATCATTTTCAGTACTTGCTGGTAGTAGATGTAGAGCATATTTGTTCACAGTGGCTTATTGTTCAGCTCTCTTTAGAGTTTTGAATTTTTATATACACTGAAGTTTCAGGTTAGACCCTGTAAAAGTTTCACATTCTTCCTATAAAAAGTCTTTCAATTCCCCCTAACAGGATGTGAGATTTGTTCTTACCTTGGAGAATGGCTTGTTCCTTTTAGTCCAAACAATCAATGCTGACAGCCTGACAGGGTTGTTTTTTTAGGATGAAGAACTGATGATGAGAGTCAGGTATATATGCTCAATGTAGACTTATTTATTTACAAAGAATCTGCATAGGGCCTTGTTTCCCTGAACATAATAGAAACAAGCAGCAGCAGGCAGTTTCCTTGCACAGAAATCCCCAAGTCTACCACTCGAGCAGTGAGCTGTGTGCCCAAGAAGCTCTGTCTCCTTACTTCCCCCTAGGGTCATGCTTACAACTCCTTCTTCGGGCTTTCCCACTTCTCATGCCCATGGGCTGCAAACCAGAATTCTAATCCCTGAATTTTGCAACCAGGGAAACCCCTTGATTCACATGACTTGGGAAGTCCTTAGCTTTTCCTTCAGATATTTTTAATACGTAAAGGGGTTTGGATTTTTATTTCTGTTGAGCCCAAAAGAGGCTGTGTGGCACACCCATCAGCTTTAAAGAAGCCCTGTTGTTGACTTTGGATCCTAGGTATTGGCTACATGGGGAAATTTACCAGGATTACTATAAAGCTAAACTCTCCCACCCCCAACAGAAAGCACTATAAGAATGTCCACAGTGATCTAATTATAGCATTATAGTAATGCTGGTAAATTTCCCTATATAGACTCCACTTACCACACCCACTCAAAATGTACATGACCTTTAGAAACCATTTCTGGGTCTCCCTTTGCTATCTACTAAGCAGGCTCCGTCATCTTGTTGAGTCACTTGGTAAGGCCTCTGCTCTCCAATCTTGAAAAGGTTGTCTTTGTGTGGTAGAACCTCTCTGTCCCAATATCCTGTAGCTGAACGGTAGGAATCTACAACAGTGAGCACAGAGTTTACTACAACCTATGTTCCCTGGCATGTAATGAATAGGGAGATTTGAGGTTTATGTTGGAAGGTGTTTGGGGATCCTTTGGGTTGGTACTATATCACTGTATGATGATATTAATAATGCATCATTTAATTTTTCTGTTACTGGTTTTTTAAAAAATATTAAATTTTAAACACTGTATTAAAGTATGAAACATGAGTGTCAAACTGCTAAGAGCAAAGAAATGTATTAAGGTTCTCAGTCTATTTTTTACTTGCCCTCTGGATCAGGACATTATTGCTTAAGAAAGGTGACAGATACACAGCACTGCAGATTGAAGTCTGTCATTCATAAATTATTACATAAAGCACAGGTACTAGCAGCATGAGCTTCTCCCACACTCCCCTGCCAGTATACTTCAAACCTGACCCCAAAGGACCATGACTAGTGGGAGGGGTACATCAGTGTCCATGGCAAATTAAATCCTTAGTCTCTCTGTTCAGAATGAAGGAAGAGGCAGCCAATTAATTTAAGCAGCCTAGAGATGAAAGGCTTTCAGTCCATGAACCATTTCCCTGAGCTGCCCAGTCCCCTTGGTTTGAATTTTAACGGTATGTGTTTTGGGTTTTCTTTTTCTGCTCAATAGGATATTACATCTCTCTGAATCTACTTTTCTTTGCCTCCCACACACTAAAAATGTAAACAAATAATTCTTCCGTTCCAAAGGCTTAATGCTTGAGAGACGCCTTTCAATCCTCTGTGTTAGTAAGAGTTGATAGTTAATTACACGCTGCCTAATCTGATTAGCCTGGGTGAAGAAAACTCCTTTAGAGAAGTTTTGAGTATTTTTGATTAAAATCAATTGGATGAGATTGCAAGCTATTGTGCAGTAGAAAACAAATGAACTATCCCCCAACTTAGGAATGGATTCCTGTCAGCTATCTGTCACTCCTGCTACCTTGAAGAAAGCTCAGTAGCAAATACACTTTTTTTGCACCTCACTCCAGAAAGGTTTCTTGAATAGATGGACTTCACATATACCATACCTTTCTTACAGGAAAAGAGATGTCAAATGTTCAGGAAATAGATGTACCGTAGAACCATGTGCTGCCTTTGTTCTGTATTTGTAAATTTGGCGTTCTACCAAGATTCAAGGCTAGGGTGGCCCAAGGCATGCTTTAACGTGCCTTGTGAGCTTTGGCATAACACATTTGTGGAGATGGAACAATCTTCCACTTGTCAATACAATTATGGTGACAGTACTTGAGGCCACTTCATCATGAAGGAAAGGTCCTTGCCACTTGAGCTAAAAGATTATTTCTAAGCAGTATAGGGCTTATGGCTCATATACTTCTGAATTATGCTTCTCTCCAGTACACAGCAGTGGTACATATTCACACTAGCCACTCAATTATAGTGTAATAGGACCTGTGTTCCTCAAACTCACATCGTACAGAACATTGTACATCCTACCTGAAAACTGGATTTCGATGGATTCCTCACTCCTAGGTACCTAGTTTAAATGTGGCAAAATCTTCCTCAATTTTAATAGTCACTGTTGCAAAACCTGATGTTGGTTGTTGTAGGCATATTCAAATCTTAAATTATTAGTATACTAGAAGATTTACCTGGTGTTGCTCGGGTCCTTAGCTCAAATAACTTTGGTTTTTCTTCATTTAAATCCTTGTTCTGGGGTGGGGCTGGGGAGGAGGGGTTCAGTGTGCAGACTGCCCCGGGGAAGAGAGGACAACCCCAGTCCTCTCTCAATGCAACAGCTTGGGGCCAGGTTACAAGTGCCTCTCCATGGCCACTGCAGCAGGCACTACCAGAGGAGGGGTGCACATCCCCCAGTTGGGGGACAGACAGACACACAGATAAACTCTCTGAAATATATATCAGCTGTCCAGATTCCTATATCTGGCCCCTTGTTGCCCCCTATGGTCATTCTACAGTATAATTCCTTCCTACTAGACTCCTCCCTTTCTATTTTATAAGAAACAGTCAAATTCCAGGCACATCTCATTGTCTTGGCACAACCAAACCCTGATCTTGCTTTAAGCTATGATAAGAGGAATCTGTATACCAAATTTGGTGGTCCTAGCTCTTGCCGTTTAGGAGGAATTCCTGAACAAATGGACTCACAGATGAACGGACAGAAGATGCAGATTTCTATAACGTATAGTAAGATGTATATTGAGCAGTGCAGAATCCAGAGTCATTAATACAAACATTGTTTCCTTTTTTCAGTTAATTCCTTGAGTTTCATTTTGAAATTGAACAAATTCAAAATAAAACTCAGCTGAAACCCCCCAACTTTGCATAGTTTCCAGTAAAATCATGTGGATCCCATGTGAGTTTCACCTGGCTTCCATCCAAAGCCATAGCATGATTCCAGAATCACATGAAATTCAGCTCGTTTTGGCTGAAAGTAAATTTAATTGAATCTTGACTCTAACTCAGTTTGTTGGCATATAACAAAATTCAAAATGTAACTCCTTGAAGGTTCTGTAAAGTTTCGCATAGTTCCAATTATATGGATACTACGCTGATGTATGGATACTACGGAGATGTGCATGTAAATAACAGTTTTCATTGCTACATGCTGTATATTTCGAAGACAGAAAAACTAATAATAGTTGAAAAATTAAACAAATTATTTTTTTTCAACATGGTTTGGGACCAGCACTTGCAACTCAAAACCTTATGGGGATTCCTGTCTTCACTACACTGACTAGAAACTTAAAGCAAGTATTCTGAATACATAATGTAGCAAACTGTGCTGCCTGAGATTCCCACATCTTCTACCCACTCATTTTCGCACTGAGGGGCAATGGAAGATAGAAATAACTCTGACTCCCACACACAGAAATTGCACATTCCTGGCCAATTTATTTTTGATTGATAATAGAATAATCTCGCCATGGAAGGTGCCTTAAAAACCCAAATATGTTTACTGAGGCAATATAAAGTACATAAGTGAGAAATGTAAGATAGTTGGAGGTGTTCCCCATAGCATCATTTGAGCTCAATGCAAGGCTGGCATCCAGCTTCTAATTTATATCCTACTCATCACACACAGTTGATGATCTATATTGTGGATTTTTTTTCTGCTAAGGTGTAAAATCAAGACTGTCCAAGTCCTGAGGGAGCCTATGCCTTTTCCGTAAGAGGAGGGAGCTTTAATCCTAATGTTCTGGCCAAATCCCAATGTGGAATTTCTCTCTCTGAAATTCTCCAGGCAGTTTCAAATAGGGCATCAACTGAATAAGATATCCAAATTGTTGGATAATGTTTCTATGTATTGTTAAATTTCCAAATTTCCATATTGCTGCATTTCCATGGTAGTGCAATGAGCAGTATGTAAACTTAACAAGCTAATGAATGTGTCTGGTGTTTGTTTGATGATCTTTAAGAACATTAAGATTTGCTGTGTATTTTGCATATTTTGTGTGAACTATATGAAAGGAATTAGAAATTCATGTACTAAATGAAATATAAATCCAATATGCAAATGCACACTATTCCTATGGCATCCTTAGATTACATAGTTTGTTTCCCCTGCGAGCTAAGTCATAGGAGTGTTGTAAATTGGTGTTTGTCAAGTATATTGAAATCCTTCCCATTTCTATAGTTCCTTTATGGAAAGCATTTTCAAAATTAATTTTCCTTATATTTATGGTATTTTTATCCACTAGGACATTTGTAGAACTATCATAATCAAACACAGTGGACCAAATTTGTGAAGCCAGTGGAGTTGTGTGTAAATGTTACGTGGAGTTATGAGTAAACTTATCTTCCCACTCCTCCCCCAGAGCAGCTGTACGAATGTTGTACTAACGCTAACAACGAGCAGTTCTGTGGCACCTTAGAGACTAACAGATTTATTAGGGCATAAGCTTTCATGGGTAAAACCCACCTCATCAGATGAATTGGAGTTAGTTACAGAAGCAGGGAAGAAGTTGCTTGTGTTAATGAAGCTAATCCAGATAGAGTGGATGTGGGACATTCACTGCATTTGGTGAGGCAATGTGAATATCCAGAGAGGGGAAATTGCCTTTGTCGTGCGTTAACCAGTTGAGATCCTTATTCACCCCTAAGTTGATAGTGTTGAATGTGCAAATGAACTCCAGTTCAACTGTCTCCTTTTGTAATGGGGTTTTGAAAATCTTTTGTAGAAGGATCCCGTACTGGATTTCCAGATTAGTTAAAGTGTTCCCCTACAGGTTTATATGTGTTACCATTCCTGATGTCTGATTTGTGTCCATTTATCCTGTGGCATAGAGACCATTCAGTTTGACCAATATACATGGCAGAGAGGCATTGCTGGCACTTGATGGCATCCATTACACTAGTGGATGTGCAGGTGGATGAGCCCCTGATCTTGAGGCTTATGTGGTTAGGTCCTGTGATGGTGTCACTTATATAGATATGTGGACAGAGTTGGCAATGGGGTTGTTGCAAGGATAGGTTCCTGGGTAAATGTTTTTGTGGTGTTACATGGCTGCTAGTGAGTATTTGCATCAGGTTTGGGGGGGTTGTCTGTAGATGAGGACTGGCCTATTTCCCAAGGTCTGCGAGAATAAGGGATATTTTTTCCAGGGTTGGTTATAGATTGTCAATGATGTGCTGGAGGGATTTTAGTTGTGCGCTGTAGGTGATAACAAGTGGTGTTCTGTTGTTTACCTTGTTGGATCTGTCCTGCACTGGGTGAGTTCTGGGAACTTGTCTGGTTCTGTCAATCTGTTTCTTCACTTCCCTAGGTAGGTATTTTAAGTTTTTAAAAACCCGTTTGATAATGATCCTATAGGTGTTTCTCTGTCTGAAGGATTGGAGAAAATACGGTTCCATCTTCAGGCTTGGTTACAGACAATAGATCATGCAATGTGTCCTGAATGGAAGCTAGAGGCAGTTAGGTAAGACTAGAGGTCAGTAGATTTCTGGTATGGTAGGTTTCCATCATTTATTTGTACAGTAGTGTCCAGGATGTGGATCTTTTGTGTGGATTGTCCCAGACTGAGGTTGATAGTGAGGTGGAAATTAACATTAATATATTTTCTGATCAGTACATTCGATGTTGCATTTGCAAATTTGAATACCCAGGCTGGCATCACAAAATGCTTCAGATTTGTTGTTGTTGTCATGTTAGTCCCAGGATATGACAGAGACAAAGTAATTTTAATACATTCATAGATCCTAAGGCCAGAAGGGACCATTAAATCATTTAGTCTGACCTCTTGTGTAACATAGGCCATAGAACTCCCAAATAATTACTGTCGTTTAGAAAAACATTCCTTTTTGATTGAAAAATGGTCAGTGATGGAGAATCTACCACATCCCGAGGTAAATTGTTCGAATGGTTCGTTATTTCCCCTGTTAAAAATTTAGCCCTTATTGCCAGTTCAAATTTGTCTAGCATCAACTATCAGCCTTTAGATCATGTTATACCTTTCTCTACTAGATTGAACAGCCCATTACTAAATATTTGTTCCTTGTGTAGGTACATGTGGGCTGATGATGTCCCCACTTAACCTTCTCTTGTTAAGATAAATAGATTAAACTCCTTGAGGCTATCACTATAAGGCATGTTTTCTAATCCTTGAATCATTCTTGTGGCTCTTATCTGAACCCTTTCTAGCTTATCAATATCCTTTAATTGTGGGCACTAGGACTGGACTCAGGGTACAAGCAATGGTTGCCATGTGCCATATTCAGTGTTAAAATAACCTCTCTACTTCTACTCTACTCCCTTTTCGTGAATCCCTGGATCTCATTAGCTTATTTGGCCAGAGCATGATATGAGGAGCTCATGTCCATCACAATCCCCAAATCTTTTTCAGAATCACTGCTTCCCAGAAGAGAGCTCCCTGTCTAATAAGTATGGCCTCGTTTTTTCATTCCCAGAGAGATACATTTACAGTTAGCCAAATACAAATGTATATTGTTTGCTTGTGCACAGTTTATCAAGCAATCTAGATCCCTCCTCATCAATGGCTTGTCCTTTTCATTATTAACCACTCCATCAATTTTTGTCTCCTCTACAAACTTTCAGTTGTGGTTTAATGTTTTCATCCAGGTCATTGATAAACATGTTAAATAAGGACCAAGAAACCCATAGGAAACAGAACCACTCAATGACAATTCCCCTTGACCGTTACGTTTTGAGATCTATCAGCTAGCCAGCTTTGAATCCTTGTAATGTGCCCCACGTTAGTTCAATATTATTCTAGCTCTTTTTATAGCTACATATAGCACCAAGTCAAACAAATTGCAAAAGTCTAAATAAACTACAACAAAACTATAATCTTTATCAACAAGTCTTGGAAGAAGAGCTCTGTTCAAATGGAAAAGCTTGTCCCTTCCATCAAAAGTTGGGCTAATAAAATATATTACCTCACCAACCTTGTGTCACTGAATTTTGAATGGCAAACAGTGTAGTTTTCCCTGACTGCTCAAAAAACAGGCAAGCTGTTCTTTAGAGGTGTTGTTACTAGTTTCATTTCAGAACCCAAGTGCAGAGTACAGAATATTAACATCTCTATATGTACGTTTTACTTTATTTTATGTGAACATTTGGCTTTTATAGCTCTGAAGTGGTAATATTGTAAATAAACTGAGATGGGACATTATTTTTCTTTATTATAAAAGAGCAGCCATCTGGTTTTTGCTTTCTCTATTTTTGTATTTGAAATGGGGAAGGGAGGAAACTGATGAATAATTCAGTTCATATTTATGCAAAACTTTGAGAAGTGAATCAGAGCTCCAAAAGTATCCAAACGTTTCCCAAATTGCTTGCACCTACACGCTTCATGCAGAAAGTCTTTGGGTCAAAATCTTTTTGCTCAAGGAAAAAAAAAAAAACACTTGAACTTGAATTTTTCCATAGGAATTCATGCATTGGAAAATTGGGCATTAACTCAAAATTAGGGCAGGATTGTGACCTACCTTATACCACCTCACAGAGGAGTAAAGGTTTGCCTTTCACCACTCACTCCCATGGCAGGGCTCCCCATATCATTAGCTACAGACCAATAAGAAAATAATTTTGGGTGGGACAGGTGCACAAACAGGTGGTGCATTGGCTCTGGCCCCAGTACAGCTGAGCTGGCATGGAGAAGAGGATTGAATCTGTTGCTGATGTAGCCCAGAAATAGATGATCACCCCTGTGAAGAAAGAGGAAGGGAACCAGGGAGGGAACGGTAACTGCCTGAGCTGCCCTTCCAGCAGTGCAGCTTCACACCACCTATAAGAGTGGGCTCTACATTTACAATACTACCTTGCTCTATGAACTTGAACCCCCTGGTATCCTGGCCCCACAACCCTTGTACACAGACATGGCTAAGTACTTCAGAAATCAGCCCAATGTTAAGTGCTTGAGAAAGATCACTTCTGCTGGCTTGGATGGGAGTACTGTGCAGAAACTAGGAATGTTAGAAATCATTTATTTTAGTAATTGTGTAACCACAACAATTCTTAGCAGTTACACGATTACTCCCCCCGGGGGGGAGGGGAGGCTAGCAGCCAGTGTGCTCTCGGCTCCTGGCCCCACTCCTGGGGAGTCCCCTTGCCACCTCACACTGCCGCCTCTGTATCAGAGATAGCAGCATGGGGTAGCAGTCAGGAGGTGGTCCGTGAGGGGAGCCAGTTTAAAAATCAGCTCCCCTGTATGCAGGCCACTCCCAGCAGGTGTGCAGGTGGCAAGGAGCTCCCTTGTGTGCTCTTCATTTAAAACTTGGACCAGAGGGCTGGGTCTGAGTCTGAATTTTAAATGCAGAGCACATGGGAAAAGGGGGGTTGTTGCTGTTACTCGGGACCATTAACCAATAAGTGATTGGTTAAACAGTTTGCTGCGGCTAGCCGGTTGTAACAGAATCCCAGGTGACTTAGAGGCTTGTCTCTATTTGAAAGTTAATTTGGATTAAGGGTTTACATGCATTTAAAGCACAATAAATATTCTGGAATAAGTTCCCATGAGAGTGTGGTTATTCAGGAATTAGAGAGAATTGTTTTCAGTTTGGTCTAATCCATTTCTGAAATGGATTAAGGTAAATCAGACAAAATAGAGAGTTCACTTGTGGAGCTAACCCAGAATAGCTACTCCAGTTAATTTTTCTGTGTGGATCTTAGCTAGGAATATAATTGTATCCTTTTATTTTCTGAAGTGAGTGCAAGGAGGGGGAAGGGTTGTGTACTTTCCTTTTTGTTGTTTTGTTTAAAAAAAATCAGAAATTGCTGTATGATACTCCCAAGAGGTTTAATTGTAAAAGTAAGCTCAGAGAAGTTGCTAAGCAACAATATTCTGCCCTCAGGATCAACGATCAACCAATGGCAGTTTGTTCTGCTGATGTAATGTATACAAGTCAATATCCTTTCTAGAGAACTGTGTGGGTGGAGTTCTGTGAAAACTTATCTGAACTGGTTTCTTCTGTTCTGGTGGTCTTCTTTAATCCCTCCTAAAAGTAATTGTTTTTTTTTCCTAAGTAAGGTCCAGTCCCTTACTAACAATTATTCCAACTGTAACAAAAACACTAACTAGCAAGAGTCAATCAAAATTAGTTTGTTTTTCAGATTTTTTAGATCCATAATCCTTGCTGGAAGTGAACTCATTAGTTTTTCTTATCCTAAAGGGTGTATTATAATAAATGCACATTACTATTGTACACAGTGTACTTTCTGGAACTGAAGGGGAGGGGAGATTAGCAAGTTAGCAATACTTGATGGTCTAGATGGTGCTTAGCCCTGCCATGAATGCAGGGTACTAGACTCGGCGACCTCTAGAGATCTCTTCCGGTTCTGTGATTCAAAGATAAGCAGTCTAGTAATTTGGTCTCATGCGAAGGTTTGCAAGATCAGGCTGAAAAATTCCAATTAATTTACTAGTTCGAACAAATTGCATATTTTAGAATTTAGTTGTATAAAAATATCTTGATTCACAAAGGTATATTTTAGATGCTTATTTTGATGCCCTAGTAAAAGGTGTATATTTTCACTTAATGGTGTTGAATGAGAATCAAGATTAAAGAAATCTGGGCCAGACTCTTTGCTGAAGTCAGCAGTAACACCATAGTATGCCAGATGAAGGTCAGGGCTAGATTTAGGGATGGGGTGCTGCTGCTGTTGTTGTTAGTGACATTGCAGTTATTCATAAAATTTAAAAAATGCTTAGAGAAAACAAGTTTTTTATTAGCTTATATATGGCAAGAATAAATATAGGTTTGTAGATTCTAGTGTGCAAATGTGTTGTCTTGTAAAACAAGGATAAATCATGCATTCAAATTATGTATCAGAATTGTGAAATGGGCTACAAAGGTAATAAAAATAAATCTGAGGGCTAGCAGTTTGAGACTGTAACTTTAAAAATGAGCAGTCCTGTGGCACCTTAGAGACTAACAAAAATATATAGGATCATGAGCTTTTGTGGGTAAAACCCACTTGATCAGATGAGTTGGAATGGAAATAACAGAATCCAAGATATATATGTCAACAAAAGCAGTTACCTGTCAATTGTAGGACTCGTTTTAATGAAGCTAGTTAAGTAGGCTGAATGTATCCCATTTGTAGCTTTTGATGTGAAAATGCGAATGTCAAAGGCAGGAGAAATTGGCTTTGTAGTGTTACCCGGTTAATATCTTTATTCAAGCCTAGTTGACAGTGTCAAATTTGTAGGTAAGAATAGTGGTTAGTAGGTATTCAAAAGTGTAATAAATGGACGGGAGCACTTAGGGCCAGCCAATGGGATTGTGCTGCGGGCAGGGGCAGCGCCTGAAGCTTTCCCCTCCGGGCTCACAGTTTTGAAAAAGAATTGGCCCGGAAGCTGCTTTTCTGGGTCGTGTGTGGGAGGGGCGCTGGGGCTTGCCAATGCATCCACAGGCCGGGTCCGGTGTCTTGGTGGGCCAGATCCAGCCCTCAGGCCATATTTTCACCAGGCCTGGTGTATGGTGATAAGGCATGTGAGTGCAGCTAATGCGTGTCAGTAAAATCCTGGTCTCATCAAAATCAGTTGGAGTTTCGCCATTGACTTCGTTGGGGATTTATGTCTCTCTGTATCATTTGCTCTCATCTTTATGTTGCTAGGCCTTGTAAAATGTCCATATAAGTTCCCCGTCCTCCTCCTCCTCCTTTTTTTTGGTGTTGCTTTTCTCTCTGTGTCTTTCCCAGAATCTTTTTAAAGTGATTGTACTAACTTTTTTGCAATGGAGACTGGCCTTTATCTCATTATTTAGGCTTAAAGATTAAGTGAGCATGCTCTGTTACCATGCACATGAAAATCAGAGTTTTTGTAACATATGTACAGTTAATTAAATTGTTCCCACTCGGTTGAAATACAAGCCCTTGACTAGTGCCTTTAGGTCACCCAGTGTGGATCCATTCATGTACAGCAATAGAGCACTGTGTCTTGTCTTGCAGCTAAACATTGTTTTAATCACCTTTTTATTAGAATATCTCCCTTTGCATTGAACTGGTTAGCATAGGGGATTGGTAATGAGATGCCTTTTGCAACAATATGCTGGAAGGGGCTCTTGAAAGTATCTTGTTAAAATTCTACTATCATTTGAAGGGAGGAGTGAGTGGGGGTTGCAGGAGATTTCTGTGCCTTGAATGGAGAGCCATCTATTTCTGGAGATTAAATCATCATTCTTAACAAAGCTGATTTACTTCTGGGTTCATACAAATATTTCTGAAAAGCAAATGTTTTGCCTATGCAATACATTGGATAGTGTAAAATACCAGGTAGTTTGAGGTTTTAAAAACTTCGTAAGGGAAGGAACAAAATAGAAAATTTTGGGGTGCAGGTGGGGTAATACATCCAAAGCACCATAGACACGATCTCCAACTCCATTTCTATTTATGCAAATTAAATGGTGTGTTGCACCATCAACGTTAGGGTGTTTTAAGCACTAAATATTTCCAACAAAGGACACTTGATATAAATGTGTTTACCAACTGATGATGTTTCCTTTGTTGGTCAGGTTATAGTGATGGCATAGCATTTTTTTAATGTCGGAAATGAATAAATAGATTACCTCATCTTCTCCCCCTGCTCTCAACAAGTGAACAATCTCCAATACATCGGTTTGTGATCACTGATTGATATGGTTGCTGGCATGTTGCTGTGAAAAGACAGAGGTGCTAGAAGGTGAAATCCTGGTCCCATAGACATCCATGGCAAAATTTCCATTGACTTCCATGAAGCCAACAGTTAGTATTTACGTGTGGTCCCTGTCCAAGACACTTAATCTAGTTTCTATGGGTACATCTACACTGCATGCTTATTTTGAAATAAGCTATTCTGGAATAGTTATTCCGAAATAGCTTATTCCGAAATAGCACATGTACACTGCAGGGAAGCCTCAAAATTAGTCCTAGGCAGACTTCCCTAATGTAGACGTGCTATCTCGATTTATAGACCCAGGAAGCAGTAGGGAGGAATAACTTAGAATGGCCCTGGTGAGGGGCTATTTCGAAATAGCAGCAGTGGAGTGTCTACACACGCCTTTTTTCCAAATAGCTATTCTGGAATAAGCGTTATTCCTCATAGAATGAGGTTTACAGATTTTGAAATAAGCCATCCGTTATCTTGAAATTATGTCAAAATAACAGAATGGCTGTATAGACACTCACATTGTTATTTCGAAGTAATGCTAGTTATTTCAAAATAACGGTGTACTGTAGACGTACCCTAAGACTTTAAGAAAAGAGTGCTTAGCTAAGTCCCTAAGCCCATAATTAAGCACCTGAATAAATGGCCTAATTTCTAGAGTTGCTGCACCTCCAGCAGCTCTCTTTGATTCCCATTCATTCCAATGAATAGTTATTGAAACTCATTGAAATGTGCTCTCTCAAATAAATGTTTAACCCAGATATAAGTTCTCTATTCTGAACATCTTTTGTGCTTTTGCCCCTTTTATCTGCACTGAAGCATTGGAGCTAAAATAAAATATACACCTAAAAGTGAAAATATATAATTACTAATATATGGAACTATGTACTAAGAGCCACCCCCTTCTAGTATTAGAGCCACAGGATTCAACTTTTTTGTTTGATATTTTTGTCTCTGTCTGTTCAGATATGAAAGAAAACGAAGACTAGCAGTGTGGGTGAAAAATTAGAAGCAGATCAGAATCAGCAACCAGTTTTCCATTGCATGGCTTAAATCTTCAGCTGGGAATTGGACAACACAACTCACTCCCTGAGCATGACTTGAACATGCAAATAAGGTATTCAAGCATACTACAAAACTGTTATTTTTATTAACTTTTTTTCTCTTTAATGCATTATGAATTCTAAAGGAAACATTCTGACAATACAAACTGGTGGTTTTGAAGAGTCTGATAAGATGATCCACACAAGCTGATATACTGGAATACTAATTCTAAATAAAGTAGTAAAAAGAAGAAGGATCATTGTACAAGCTAGTTACTGCAGATTACTGCAGAACACTTGTGCTGTGAATCAGTGAGACAGAGGAAAAGAAGAGCTGATTAGTTAAAGAATGAGTGACCACTACTAGGTTAATAAAAAGAGAGACTCCAATAACCCTCTCACTCCTTCATAGATTTGCATAATCAGATCAATTTAATCTGACAGATCAAAATTCAACTGGGCCTTCCAAGAAATAGCTTTCACCTGTCTCTTTATATATATATATATATATATATATATATATATATATATATATATATATATAAATCTTTTTAAATCTCCATCTACACACACAGGTTGTATTGGTTTTACTAAAATCGGTATTTAAATATATTTAGTTAAGCTGTTGCAAACAGTTGCATGTTCATACTTCAATTGACTTATAATGGAGAGGTATTGATCAAGATTTCAAATTAAGATCGCTCAGCACAAACCTGCTGTAAACCTAGTCAAATATGTTGATCCAGGGATTAGCCTCAGTGGAAGGAAGGGTTTGTCTGCCCTGCAGATTTGTGTAGACCTGCCCTGCTAGCTGTACTCTAGGTAGCTTGCTAAAAGTAAAAGTGAAGACACTAAGGTACAGGCTTTAGCACTGACTTTATAAGCCTAATACACCTGCCTAAGTATGTGGTCACTTGTGCAGATGATTATGAAGCTCATGTCATGGTGTCCTCATTTCTGTTTTTTCCAAGTTACCTAGAGTACAGCTATTATGGGTAAGGTCTCCACAAGCTGCCATTCAGCCCTGTAGTTCCAATGTAGATATGCCCTATTTTTTCCCTTGGGAATAAATTAGTAAAACGTGTGTGCAGACACAACCAATATTGTGATTGGTTTATTTTGATCTGTTGAATGTCCAGCACAATGTTAAGCATCAGCATGATTTTTTTGTCTTGTTATCAATTTGATTGGAATTTTTTTTCTTGTATAGGTGTTGTCCTTGCAATGGGATTTAACCTACCTATTTGTCATCCAGGATTTGTTTGAAATCCATCTTCATTAATTTATTCCTAAACTTTGTCATGCAAACAATTGTATGGGTTTCTGTAATTAGTAATTATATTCCTAACAGATCTGCCCAGGTATATGGTACGTGATTTAGAGATACACAGAGAAGTATTGAATTCCATCAGGATGAATGGCTAATTTTTTGTTTTGTTAGGGAATTATATCATATACAATATTTGCCTGAGTAATTTATGGCTTAAGCTGTCCAGGAGTCTGCCCTGATTAAATAATATTAGCTCTAGGATTGTAGACCTAAATGTTTGTCCTCTTGGAAATCGTAACCCCAAAGATTAATTCTACACATTTGTACTTCAGTTAGCTGAGTTTGTTTTCTTGCCAGGAATTAAGTATGTATACAATTTCTAAGGGCCATGTTCTTTTTGGCTGGGATTGTCAAAGGGCCTAAGAGAATATCCAGATTCCAGTGTAATTCATTAGAAGCTGGGTATCTATCTCACCCAGGCACATCTGACAATTTCAGCCTTCATATGAGGGGTTTAAATCTGTGGCTAAATATACGTTAATCATTTCTGCACATTATGGCCATTCATAGAACCGATTGTTCCTGGGTAAAATAATGAAGTATCTGATATGCAACTCAATTAATATCAACTTGATATCTCTCTTTGATACTTTTATCAACAAAATTTATAATCTTAACAGTGTTGATGTAATAGACTTCTGTCATGCATTTGACTTGGTGCTACACTACATTTTAATTAAAAAAAAACTGGGATGATACAAAATTAATATGGTACGCATTAAATGCTGGCTGGCTGACAAATATCAAAATATAATTGGAATCGGGGAAACCATCATCAAGAGAATGTGGGAAACAGCAGGGATCAGTTCTTGGCCCCATGCTGTTAATCATTTTCATTGACTGAGAAGGAAACACAGAAGTGTTTGGTGAGAGAGTTTGCAGAGGACAGAAAGATTGGGGGAGTGGTAAAAGAGGAGGAGGGCAGGTCAGTCTGGATCTCTTGGTAAGCAGGGCACAAGCAGATTCTGCACTTCACTATGGCCAGTTGTAAATGAACTCATCTAGGAACAAAGCCTCCAGGCTTTACTTACAGAACAGGCCACTATCCTGAGAAGCAGTGACTTTTGAGGGATGTGGTGGATAATCAGCTGAACATGGACTCCTTGTGTGAGGCTGTGCCAAAAGAGCGAATGCAACAGAGTGCTAGGAGTCGAGAGCTGGCCCAGCCAGGCAAGCTGATAGACTTGCCAGGCTCCTGGGCAAGGTAGGAGGGGTCAGGGTCTGCACTGCTGGAACAGGCAGGGCTGGGATGGCTGGCCCTCAGTGCCACCCAGACCGTGCCCTGCCCCACACAGCACCTTCAGGAGCACACCACCTGGGGCTACCATGGTGATTTAAAGGACTCAGGGCTCCAGCCACTGCCACAGTAGCAGCAGTAGCAGAGACCAGGAGCCCCAGGCCCCTTTGAATTGTTGGGCCCCTGGGATAATTGCCCTCCTTGTTTTCTTCTGTCAGCAGACCTGGACCCAGCACTATGGTCACTGGCTATTACACCCCTGGAATGGATTTAATTGGGGGCAGAGATAGATACTCAATGGCTTAACTATAGAGGAAGTGGATGAGCTTATGAAAGAAATCAACCCATCAACTGGGTACAGATAAAGAACAGGAAGGAAGTACAAAAGGGGGAGGCTAGCAGGGAATGAGGGTTATAGAATCCCATGATGGTGAGAAATTGCTCTCTCCCTCCCTCCCTCCCTGGAGGGTGGACTAAGGGGGAAATTTATTTCCAACTGTATCTTGTTGCACAAAGTTGTACTGGAGAGTTGGTGGAGGTCACCCAATAAATGAGTGCTTAAAAATTAGTAAGCATTCAACCTTTTTGTGGTACTCCAAAGGTCAAAGAAGGGCCCGTTAACAGATCTCAACTAAGAGGAGGTTACGACTGGGTACTTGGCACTGGTGAAACTGCTGCTAGAATACTGGGTCCAGTTGTGGTGCACAAAGTTCAAGAAGATAAATGGAGGAGGGTTCAGAGAAGAGACATGAGAGTGATTAAAGGACTGGCCAACCTACTTTATAGTGATACACTTGGAGATCTCAGTCTAGTTAGCTTAACAAAGAGAAGGTTGTGGGGTGACTTGATGTCACTCTATAAGCACTTACATGGGGAATAGACATTTGAAAATGGACTCTTTCCAATGTAGCAAAATAGATATAACAAAATCTAACACTGGAAATTGAAGCTACACAAATTCAGACTGGAAACGAAGTGCACGTTTTTAACAGTGAGGGTAATTAACCATTGATATAACTTACTAGCGGTTGTGGTGGGTTCTCCATTGTGGGGAATTTTAAAATAAAGATTGGATGTTTTCTAAAAGTAGTTTAAAAGGAAATTATTTTGGGAGAGTTCCATGGCTTGTGTGGTATAGAAAGTCAGACTAGATGATCTAAGTGGACCCTTCTGGCCTTCAACTCTTTGAACTCAGATTCTTGTTCTATATGCACATGCTTCTAATATCTAAGCTAGAGAAGAATGTTTATTAGCTGTTAGTACCAAGAGCTATAATTCACACTGTTACTGCTGCATACTGGTAGAATGGGATCGATACACATTCTTGGTGACCAATTTACTAAAGAAGAGCAAGTAAGAATTGTATTCCTTTCTTCATAATGCTAAAGGCTGGTGAACATTTAGTAACATTTTAATAATATATGATGCTTAATATATTATTTACTAATCCCTACTAAACTTGAACACATGCCTTTACATTGGCATGCTTGTATTTTTGGTCTTTCGGCTGTTTGGCTTCATTTGTAGATATTTGTATATATCTGATTTATTGCATCTGAAACTCTATGGCTGTGTCTACATTGGCACCCCTTTCCAGAAAAGGGATGCTAATGAGACACTGAATGCAAATCCGGGGATTTAAATATCCCCGCGGCATTTCTGTTACATAACTGCCGCTTTTTCGGCTCGGGGTTTTGCGGAGAAAGCGCCAGTCAAACGCGATCTTGCGGAAAATAAACCCTTTTCTGGAAGATCTCTTATTCCTACTTTCAATTTCCTATTCTTTCAAGTAGGAATAAGAGATCTTCCGAAAAGGGTTTATTTTCCGCAAGATCGCGTTTAGACTGGCGCTTTCTCCGCAAAACCGAGCCGGAAAAAGCGGCAGTTATGTAATGAAATGCCGCGGGGATATTTAAATCCCGCGATTTGCAGTCTCATTAGCATCCCTTTTTCGGAAAGGGGTGCCAATGTAGACACAGCCAATAAGAACTTTTTGAAGGGAAAAATTTTATTACGCATACACAAAATATGGTTTGGATCCTTAGCTAGTGCAGCTCTGCCATAACTCCATAGAATATCATGGAGCTATTCCAATTTACACCAACTAAAATCTCTCTCTCTCTCCACTATATATATATATATATATATATATATATATATATATATATAATGTTAATGTAGGCATCAGAGTTCTTTGCCAAGATCATAGTGTAAAAACTGAGGATTGTGGTGAGTGCTTTCTTCAAAACCATTTTGAAAAATACAGCTCCAGTAAAATATTCAAATGGATACAAAGGTGCTTGTAAAACAGAATCGAAAAAGCTAAAGAAATGCAGGATCATAGCATTCAGAGTGGGAAAAGATGTAGCATCTCAGGTTGCAGTCAGGTAACTTTTATTCTGGAAAAAAGGAGTCTTGCGGCACCTTAAAGACTAACAAATTTATTTGAACATAAGCTTTTATGGGATGGAGCCCACTTCATCAGATGCATGAAGTGGAAACTTCAGTTTGGCAGCGATATATACACACATGCAAAGATGGGTGTGTTCAATTACTATGGTGAGGACCAGAACTAATGAAGCCAATTCAATCAGGATAGATGTGGCCCACTCCTAACAGTTGATAAGAAGGTGAGAATACCAAAAGGGGAAAACTAGTTTTTGTAGTGAGCTACCCACTCCCAGTTTCACACTGCAGTCTGTTTTGTTTTTTTTGGTTTTTTTATTTTACTTTTTTTTGCTCAAATATAGCAACTTTCAGGTCTGCTACTGAGTGCCCAGAGAGGGTGAAATGTTCTTCTACTGGTTTTTGAATGTTACTGTTCTCAATATCTGATTTGTGTCCATTGATTCTTTTTGTAGAGACTGTCCAGTTTGGCCAATGTACCTGCCAGAGGGGCATTGCTGGCACTTGATTGCATTTATCATGTAACAAGTTGGACCTCCCTGGTCTGGCACCCTCGGGACCTGACTAGTCCCGGATGAGGGATTTTGCCCGACAAAGGGAGGTCATTTCTGGGCCCTCTGCTGCTGGCCTCCCAGCTAGCTCCCCACCTGCTATTAGTCCTGCTGCCCTGCCAATCCCACTAGGCAGCTGCACACCGGGGCTCCTTGCCTAGCAGGCAGCCATGCGCCTATGCTGTTGTGGCCCTCAGCCCCGCCAGACAGCCACATGCTCCCAACCCCACTGAACAGCCCCGCTACCACATGCTGGGTGGCCCCACCAGCAGTTCACTGAAGGCAGCCCACTGCCCTGCCAGCTCCACGGGGCTCCCTGCTGCTGGTCTTCCACCTGGACTCTCTGGTCCTGCAACATGAGTGCCAGACCAAGGATGTTGCTGGACCAGAGAGTCCCAGTTTAGAGAGTGTCAACTAGGCATGTAAGCGACTAGTCGACTATCCAATAAGCAAAAGCTTATTGGATAGTCAAAGGACTAGTCGACTAGTTGCTTCCCCGGCCCCACTGCCTCTCAGAGACAGCAAGGGGAGGAGCAGGAGCTGGTGCTCGGGGAGCCAGCTTAAAAGCTGGTTCCCCCCAGCACGGTCTCCGCAGGGGGCAGGGGAGGCAGGGGGTTAGTGGGGACCGAGCATGAGCTGGGAATCTGCTGATTCCCAGCTTGCACCTAGTCCCAGATGTGCCTCTGCTTTTTACATGGATTAAGATCTGAGAAGCTCTTAATCAATTTAAAACACTAAAGGTAGCAGGAGGGACCCAGCACGAGCCGAGAATCAGCTGTCACAGCTCGCACTGGGTCCCTCCTGTTGCACTTTAGCCTTTCTCTGGGATGGGAGCTAATCCTGCTGCAGCTCCCCACTTATTGACTGATCGACTAGTCGATGGGAAATCCATTGACTAGTTGATTAGTTGGTTAAACGAAATTTAACATCCCTAGTTTCAACCTGTACTAGAAGTGCAGGTGAATGAACCCTGGATGTATGGCTCTTGTTGTTAGGTCCTATGATGGGGTCATTAGGATAGATGTGTGGACAAAATTGGCAATGGGATTTATAACAGGGATTGGCTCCTGGGTTAGTATTTCTGTGGTGTGGTGAGTATTTGTTTCTGGTTGAGGGGCTGTCTGTAAACATGGCCTGCTTCCCAAGATCTGTGAGAATGAGGGATTGTCATCTGGTATAGGTTGTAGATCCTTGATGATGTGCTGGAGAAGCTTTGGCTAGGGGCTGTATATAATGGCCAGTGGTGTTCTGTTGCTTTATTTGTTGGGTCTATAGAAGGTGACTTCTGGATATCTGCCTGATTTTGTCAATCAGTTTCTTCACTTCTCCAGGTGGGTACTGTAGTACTACGAATGTTTGATAGAGATCCTGTAGGTATTTGTTTCTGTCTGGGGGATTAGAACAAATGTGGTTGTATGTTACAGCTTGGCTATAAACAATGGGTTGTGTGATGTATTCTGGATGGAAGCTGGAAGCATGTAGGTAAGTATAGTGGTCAGTAAGTTCCTACTAAAGGGTAGTGTTTATGTGACCATAACTTATTTGCCCTGCACATGGCGGGGGAGGGGAATGAGAGACTCATCTAAACAGGTTCATGGATATCAGCAGAGGACTGATATCTTTGGGAATCCTAGCTTACACTCCAGCCTCAAGTGGGGAGTAAAGCTTCTGCTGAGGTCTATATTTGACCCCTTCTACTCTGTCCCTGTTCTAGACCTGTCTCCCCAATCTGAATTCCAGTCTGTCTTGCTCCTCCTCTCCTCTCCACCTTCATTTCCTGGCTCTTGTGCTTTCCGCATTCGTCAGGCAACTTCCTCTCCTACACTGCCTGTGTCCCTGCAAGGGTGTGGGAGAGGGAGGAATCACTCAGGGCACAGGAGAGACAGGGTCACTGCTCTGCCAAGCATATCAATCCCTGGAAAAGTTCTGCATAGCCCCTGCAGCCCAGGACTGGCATCATGCTCAGAATAGAAGGAATCTTTGAAGATATTTATCTGTGAAGCTGTAACAAGACTTTTAGCCAGGATGGGTAGGAGTGGTGTCCCTAGCCTCTGTTTGTTTGTCAGAAGCTGGAATGGACAACAGGGGAATGGATCACTTGATGATTGACTGTTTTCTTCATTGCCTGGGGGGCACCTGGCACTGGCCATTGTTGGAAAACAGGATACTGGACTAGCTGGACTTTGGGTTTAACCTAGTATGGCCATTCTTATGTAAATCTTCACAGGATCAGCAAAGGACACATCCCTGACAAATCCTTAGTCCAAGGCACAGAGGTGCTCGAACTTTCCAAAGCTACAGCTGTAAGAATTTTTTTTAACATGATAAAGCAACATATTTTCCCCTAATCCTGTTTTCAGAAATGATTGGATTGTTTCAGCTGAAACCTTTAAAAAAAAAAAAAAAAAAAAAAAAAGTAAAATAGCAATCTCAGTCAGACCTCCTCCATAGAAAATAACAGCTCAAAGGGTTAAAATTTGGCAAAGTTATAAGCAACTGAAAACAGGATCTTAAAATGGGATGTGTCAGAGAATCCTAAAAATAGACAGAGCTACTGGCTCTGTGTATAATAATAAAACATACTATTTCCCTTTAAGGCAACTTAATTATGTCTTTTACAACTGAAAATAAGAGAGATTCCTGAAGATTTTTCCACCAGTAAAAGAACATCATAAACCAAATCTATAAATGCATTCACAGTATACAGTGGTTGAAAATGAACTGCTCAATAGATACTCATGATATTCTAAAATGGCCTTTTCTTCCTCAGTCAACTGTATACATATTTAATGAAATATGTGACCTTGTGACAAGGACCTTTATTTAAATCTTAGATTTATAGCCACTTTGGGTTGACAATATCACCCTTGCTGGGCTCCAGGATTTGCTAGCCCCCTGCCTACAGCAAGAGAGAGTTTTGTGATGGCTGGTATCAGCTCTCTAGCATCACCTGTCTTTCAGCCACATAATCTGTGTCCGCCCTAACTTCACCTTGCAGGTTATCAATAGGTGCATCCCAATCTCTGGGTCCCTTTAGTCATTCCCCTGTGAACTCACATCTACACTCATCAATAGTTACTTTTCCAATGTAATGAAATAGGCTCCCCCTCCACAGGTTCAGACTCCAGCAGCGCTATCTGCTTTCACAAGATATAATCCAAATGCTCATGAGACACCACCCCCCTATCCTTATGTGGCTCCTCAGCAGATGGCTAGAGGGTGCCTTTCCCTACACTCTGTTACGCTGAGTGTTTTGTCACCTCTAAGTGGTTTCAGTCATTTGTAATTGTCCATGATGGTTTTCCATTGCTCTGGGTTGTGGCAAGAGTATACACAGTGGAGTCGTGCATTACCTTTCCAGCTGTCTATGGAGGGGTGTTAAGTCCCTCTTGCTTGAATGGATCATCACAGAGACATCTTACACTAGTGGTGACTGATTGCTACTCCAAGTCCATAAAGCAAACTTGCAATATAAAGCTATTACTCCCTAAATATTACCCAAACACACATCTCACAATGATTATGAATCTCTTGACAAGTTATAAGCTTTCTGTAGATACCTTAGGCCAGGTCTCCACTTACCCTGAGAGCAATACTCTGGAGATTGATCTTCTGGGGTTTGATTTAGTGAGTCCAGTAAGGACCAGCTCAATCAACCACTGATGGCTTCCCATTGACTCCAGAACTCCTCAGGGTCATGAGAAGTACAAGAAGTCAGTGGGAGAGTTTCTCCCATTGACCTCCCACTGTGGGGCTGCCACAGAAATGTTACTTAAGGTATGTCGACTCCAGCCATTCTTGTGGCTGGAGTTGCCTATCTTAGGTCAACTCGCTTGCATAGTGGAGACCAGGGATGTTACATTTTGATTAATCTGCTAATCAAATAGTCGATGGAATTTCCATCGGCGACTCAATTAGTCAATAAGGGGGTGCTTGCTATCCCACTGTGCCTCTCCCTTTGAAATGTACAAGAGCCACCCACGGCTCTTGTATATTTCAAAGGGAAAGACGCAAGAGTTCCCTCTGCCTCTCTCCCCCTGAAAGATACATGAGCCGCCCACAGCTTTCCTCTGCCTCTCTGCCTTTGAAATGCGCAAGAGCTGTGACAGCTCTTGTACGTTTCAAATGGAAAGAGGCAGCGGGAACCTGCGCCAGCAGGGAGCAAAGCAGTTCCCACTGGCAGGGGTTCCCCTCTGTGCCTCTTCCTTTGAAACGTTTGAGCCTCCTGAGGCTCTTGTATATTCCAAAGGGAGAGGAGCACCAGTCGGGAGTGGTGGAGTGGGACTGTTTCAATCACCGCTCACGCCGTTTCCCTGCTGCCTCCTGCCTCCCCTGTCCTCTGTGGGGATGGTGCTGGCAGGCTGAACTGGCTTTTAAGCCAGCTCCCCCCAGCACCAGTTCATGCTCCCCCACTTGCTGCCTATCTCTAATCGAGGCAGCAAGGGGGGAGGGTGTGTGAAGTGACTAGTTGAGTTCCTACTCGACTATTCGATAAGTATTTGCTTATCAGGTAGTCGACTAGTTGCTTACATCCCTAGTGTAGACCTGAGCATACATGTTACTCATTATGGATAAATGTCCTGTAAGACTTCTGTTTGGTATAGTTAGTTTATCAGGAGTAAAGTGAGAATAGTTTGTAAAGAAGGGGATGCTTTGCCAATGGGTGTGTCTGTCTGTCTCTCTCACTAATGCTCACATACTATTGTCTTCCAGAATGGTCTCTGTTTCAGAAAACTCTGACTCCCTGTAATTTTGTTTTCATTCCATCAGCCTCCAGTTCTTTCTCTCACTTGCTTCTCACTCCAAAGCCATTTTCTTTACACTCAAGCCTCAATTTGGCACATATTCAACTGCTTCCGGGCACACACATCTACTCTGTACTTTTCTTTTGCTTTTTAGCATGTTCTTTATTGCTGCTGCTGCTCACTGTACCACACAGCTGAGCTCACCCAGAGGCAAAGTACTTCCTGGGAATCCCATTGTAAAAGCAGAATGATGCTTTGTGATGGCATACAGGGCTCTCCACATTATCTTGGAGAATATGAGTTCTAACACATTTTGATTGAGCTTATATTTTGTTGCTTTGGTGGGAGGTTAATGAGTCAAAGGTTTGTTTTTTTTTAAATTTTTTCTTAAGGTTTGGTTCTGTGACTTAACCATTTTCTGTGTTTGAAATTTTGTTTTGGGTTTTTTTGTTATTTTCACATGTTCTCCTATCTCTTCTTGTATCTAACCTAATCTCTCTGTACACACCATTTATCAGCATGGCATCTGCATGTTGAAAGACTCTTACTATGTGCAAGGGTAATGAAGAATGAGTTATTTCTAGACCCACTGGGGGCAGGGGGAAGCAGGGGGAGAGGGAAACTGGGCTCAGGGCTCTGGTCGCCACCATTGTTACTGCAGATGCAGCAGCACCTGGAGACCCAGGCACTTTAAATCACCTCCAGAGACCCGCATGGCACACAGCAGAGTCCTGGGCAGCATGCTCTGGATGGCACTGGGGGCAGTGTCTGGGTAGTTCTGAGGGCTGGCTGCCCCAGCCCCGCCTCTTCTGCCTAAGGCCCCACCCCTTCTGGGACCATAGAGCCAGCTCTCTCCCCACCCCACCCCCTACCTTGCCCAGGGACCCAGCAAGTCTCTCGCTTCGCCTGGTTACTTCAGACAGTCATTTAATCCATAAGAAATTGTCTCAGCTGTCACTGCAGGAATGTGAAAGCAAAATGTACATGAAAGAAAGACTACTTCAGAACAAAACTATGGGATCCTCCACTCACATAGAATTTTCAGAGACGCAAAAGACTTTCACACAGTAATACCAAACAAATGTAATATAATGTGTATAATGTAATTAATACAAATGAGGTACTAATATTTGCAAGACACTCTCAGCAAAATAAGAATACTACAATAAGTGACTAGTAATTCTTTGTTCCTTTGGAGTGCAGTAAACAGAACCATGAGAAACTCATTTACAGTTATGTTGTGTTATTCTCCAATGCTGCTGGAATTCCTGTATCATTGGATAATCATGTTAACTTTGGGATTGCACTGATAGAATTTTGCACTTACCCCAAAGAGAAGAAGCAGATGTGTAAATGAGGCTTTATGTGAGGGATTTAATGGAATCTTTGGGAATGAAGTTCTTAAAAATGAATAATAATTAACAGCCTTTTCTTGTTATGCACATGCAGACACACACAGTTTCTCTAGTCTTCTTTTGGGGCAAGTGTATTAAAGGTTTAGTACAGAATTCTATTTCAAGTAAGAATGCTTTCGTATTGATGATTATTCTGAACTTTAACTCAGGAGTATCATTAGAGGAGTAAAGAGCAGGGTTTTAGTACTCAGTGTGCTGTGTCTGTACAAATAATAAGAGGATTAAGTGTCATTACTCAAAATTTTACCAAATTATTTTTGAGGGCGGTATTCATAGCTATATTGAATCTTCCATTATCATAGGTGGTTTGTCCAAACGTAATTTAAGAAAAAGGCCTCAATTAAACCATTTTAAATACATATATTTTTTAGGATCCATTAGGATGAAAATCACAATACAGGTTATTCTATGTAGGAATGAACTCACTCAGCCCTGGGAACAGAGTGCGGCAGCTGTTTAATAGCACACTGCGGCACAAGATCAATGGTTCTCAACTTTCTCTGTAACATAATTTCACATTACAACACAAATAAACTCAGGACTCTTCTCCCCATCCAGCCATAAAAAGACAGAGCAGCCACCATGATCTCCCCGGAGCTGTACATGACCATCCAGGAGGGTTGAGAAATCATGTATTATTGGACAACAGATTATAACAGGCTGAGGATGGTTATCCAGTTAAACAACAAAGGAAGCTTTTGGGGAAGCATGAGATTTGGTGAGAAGACAGGAATCAGCCAATTAAAAAAAAAAAGTGCCAGGGTATTGTTAACAATGAAGCAAGTGGCTATGGCCTTGATTTTCTCTCTCAGGCAAAAACAAAACAAAAACAAAAAAAACCCAGTCCTTTTTGTTGCCCATTGTCCTGTAATAGTCTGAGTCATTGTTTAAAACTGATTCAACCAAAAAATTGCCACCTGCTGAATCGTTAACATATTTTCCCTAGCTGGGTATTCCCTAGAGGTCTCCCATCTGAGACCCTGATTTGCTTATAAAATCTGAGGACAGCTCAGTCTGAGATAATATGGCTGCTAATTTATCTCTCTTAACATGTATTGGAATTATGCATGATCATCAAATGAATATTCTTTTCAGCTTCCAGAAAAAGGATTAATCAGAAAAATGTATAATATTCTGCAAGGCCCTATCTATATTATTGAAATCTTCTAAAAATCTCCTGCCACTGCTATCATGAGTGCAACCCCACTGCTTTTAGCAATGTTGTGAGCCAATAGGAGTGGTTTTCAATTACACTGTCAGTTATAGCTGCTCCGTGCAGACAGGGACAAACAACAGTTTGAAATGTGCTAGAAGATTGTCAACTAACTTTATATTCTGAAGTGAGTAAATAATGATATTAACAAAAGCTTCAAGTTTCATGATAAAAATAGGCCATGTAAGGAAAATGCAGTTCTCTCCAGCAACCCCAGAGACTCCATAGCTTTATACATCCCCTTCTCTGTTGTCAGAGAAAAAACAGCTCTCCCCTCATTGCTATTTGGAGGTGACCAGCTGGCCTGCTGTCTTTTCTCTGTTCTTTAGCATGCTCAGATTCTCAAAATCCTAAGGGAGAAAGCCTGGATGGCTTTAGCAAGCTGTAGCAATGGGACCTAGAAAGGCTCTTCTGGTTCCACTGATTTAGCTGCTGATCACCATTGAATTCAGGGATAGTCACAGTAGGAGATTGGACACAGCGGGGGTCTGATCCAAGGCTTTGAGATAGCACCAAGCAGTCTCTTTCTCAGGCGATTGGCTGTCTAGTTCTTGCTGACATGCTCAAGGTCTGATTGCCATATGGAATTTTTCCCTCAGGTTTGATTGGCAGTTACTTTGTGGGATGGCTCACCTGGCCAGGATTACCTGGGTGCATCTTCATCATTTTCTTGCCATTGCAGGGGGCCTCCGGCAGTGGTGCACATTGGTCTCTCCTGTTGTCTGCCTGTGGCACATAATAGTTTAGTGTTCTGTGGTCTCATTTACTTTGGCCTCATTTCTGTACATGGGGTCAGTGTGAAGGTGGCACGAGTGGCCTTGGACAGTAATCCTTTCTAGCGTTAAAGTCTGCAGCCTTTTAACTCTCTGTGGGTAACAGATTTCCTGGAATGTGTTGTAAGAAAACATTTAAAATAAGAGTTGTGTGTCACTTGCTTAGTAATCATTTAAAGGAGATGAATCTCCTCCTCTCCCCTACCTGAGCATCAGACAGAGTCTTCCTGTATTGAACTGTATCTTCTATTGCAGTAACGCAGCCTTGTTTTGTCAGAGCTACTACCCTAACTCCTGCCTCACGGACAGATTCTGCCATGCTACTCCTCTGAAGTAAGACAGACCTCCTACAGAGGAAGGCACTACTTAACATGAGTAAAGGTGGCAGAATCTGGCATGTTGATTTTGATAGGACTGTTTGGGGGGGGGGGGAGTACTACTTGGTACGAGTAAGAGCAGCCGAATCTGATCTTCCAGGAATGGTTGGAACATATTGGTTTTGCACACGTTTTAAAAAAGAATCAAGCAAAATGCATTTGGACGCACAATCCCAGTCCACAGCAAAATATCTGGGTTTCGTCTCATTGACTCCTTGGGTTTAGAATCCCAATGGGAAGACGGATAGCCAGATTATTCTTTTTTTAATTAAAGAATGTAAATATTCCAGTAAACCTTCTGTGGTTGATTCAGAATCTTTTTTCCCCTCTTGTTCTCCCTCTGTTCTTTAAAAAGAATGGAAAAGCGTAAGACCGTAACCTCTTACAATTTCTGTCAAAATTACAATATAAATAATTAAAATGGTTGGCAGCTGTCTTGATCCTTTTAAAAAAAAAATTGTCCTTTGCCCATCACACAGGTTTAGTAAATCCTCTGCCAAAATGTGAAATATATTGTATTTCACTTGAATATCTGTTTATCTGAGGGGTGGAAATGATCTCAACATTACTTGCTTTTCCCTATCCTCAAACAAAAATATTTGTTACTTATTTCCTTCAGTCTCAAAGGAAGTTCAATTGTGAAAAAATATTCAAAATCTCTGAGAGCACAGGATTCCTAAAAGCCATCTTTCTGTTGTGACAAATCTCTTCCAAACAAGGACATTTCATTTTCTGTGTACAGGAACACAGGGATGGTTTAATAAGTCTATTCCCAAGTGAAAGGTAGTCTACAATGTCTGCAAGTCCATGAATATTTACATATAGTGCATGGGCAAAGTCTTACACTAATTACAATTGAGCAATTCTGCTATTATTAACAATGAGGAGCCCTGCAGATACTTACAATGCCAGCAGACCTGCCAACAGGAGGAGCAATTAAAAGGGGCCGGGGCCCTTGCAGCAGCGGTGGTGGCCAGGGCCTTAGTCCTTTAAATCGCTGCCAGAGTGCTGCATCTCACGTTCCAGGTGGCGCTGAGGGCTGGGAGGGCAGTGTGGTGCGATCAGGACTGGCTGCCCATGGCTCCACCCCTTCCACCTGAGGCTCCGTCCCTTCCTAGAGAGCGGAGCCAACCCCCTCCCCCCCACACACACTTTGCCCAGAGGCATGTGGAGGCTGTCCTCACCCCTGAATGCCAGTGAAGCTTAGACTGTGAGCTTTTTGGGGTATGGATTGTCTTACCCGTTCTGCATTTGTTCAGCCCCTGGTGCAACAGGGTCCTGGGCCAACTGTGGTTCCTAAGGGCTACCATCAAACACACAATAATGAAGCAGCTCCTTTTGCTCCTATGGGAATGGAGCATCTCACTCTCTTCTGCAGCAGTGGCCAAGCAGAGTATTTCACTGATGGGCACAGAAGAGCCTCCTTGGCTTAGTAACGTCCCCATGCCGAGAACTGGGAGAATAATAAAGTATAAATGCTTATTCAGGGAAGCTGGCATGTGGGTCAACAACTAGAATGGGATTCAGGAGATGTACGTTCAGTTCCCAGCTCTGCTATTGATTTCCTGTGCAACTTTGGCCCCCATCTGTAAAAGGAAGATGAAAACACTCCCTTTGGCTGCACTGTAAGTGCATCAGGGCTGGGATAACAAGGATAACAAATAAACGTGTTAGTCTTTAATCAACCACAGGACTCCTCATTGTTTTTGCTGCAACAAACATGGCTTACCCTTCTGAAACAGGGCAGGAATAGTCTCTTGGGCCTGGTTTATGCTAAATATTTAGATTGACTTAGTTATTTCACTCAGGGGGCTGCAATATTCACTCCCTTCACCGCTGTAGCTTTGCCAACCTAACCTCTGGTGTAGCCATAGCTACATCAGTGGAATAACATTTCTGTTAGCCTAGCACCTGCTGTGTGGAGAGGTGGAGTTCCTACAGTCAGAAAAGATATCTCTGCCATTGCTACGCTCTGTGACTAAACTACGGGGTCACAGCCACATAGCAGTGGTGCCATTGCTATACCGCTGTAATTAATCCCAGTAGTGTAGACAAGCCTTTTATATGTACATTTACACCACTTAACCCAGAGGGACCTAAGTCTTGGTTGGGCTTTTAGAAGCTATGGCAGTGGCTCTCAACCATTCCAGGCTCCTGCACCCCTTCTAGAGTTTGGTTTTTCTTGTGTACTCCCAAGTTTCACCTCACTTAAAAAGATTTGCTTAGAAAGTCAAACACTAAATTACAAAAGTGTCACACAGCACACTGTTACTGAAACATTATGGCTATGTCTACACTATAGCCTCTTGCGCAAAAAATATGTAAATGAGGCGAAGCATGGAATATCGCCGCACTTCATTTGCATAATTAACGAGGCTCCGTTTTTGCACAAGAGGCTTTTGAGCAAAAAGGAGCTATCTATACAGCTCCTTTTTGCGCAAACCCCCTCTTGTGCAAGAGACATTCTTCTGCATTTTTTTCAAGAAAAACGGCTTTTGTGCAAGAGGGGTTTTTTGCGCATGCGCAAAAACGGAGCCTCATTAATGATGCAAACGAGGCGCAGCGATATTCCACACTTTGCCTCATTTGCATATTTTTTGCGTAAAATGGACACAGTCTAGACATAGCCTACTTGTTTTCTCATTTGTATCCTATAGTTATACAAATCAATTGGAATAAAAAAATATTGTATTTATGTTTCAGTGAATCACATATTGAGCAGTATAAACAGGTCATTGTATGAAATTTAGTTTGCAATGACTTTGCTAGTGTTTTTTTTATGTAGCTTCTTAAAAGCAAGGCAAATATCTGCACAAGTTGGTACCCCCTGGAAGACCTCTGTGTATCCCCAGGAGTGGGCATACTCTGGATTGAGATCCACTGAGCTACTGTAATTCAAACAGTAAATATTTTATTTTATTTGAAAAACTTCTAAAATCTGAATGGTGGTTATACTGATTATGCAGTAACATGTGAGGGAATTCAAACCTATGGAAAGGTCTCAACTGCATAATCAGGTGTTATAAATCTGGATAAAATATGCACTCCTCATCCCATGAAGATATCCTTAGGACAAAATGAGGCATATGTGTACCCTATAAATGATTCTAAAAAGTTGTTTTGTATACTAATTTTTCATTTATGCAATTAGAGTTAATGGGTCCAATCACCAGCTGGTCTTATTTACTCCAGCAAAGTCATAGTAGGGACAATATATTTTGGATAGCTTGCCTGGTAGGGCTGTCTAGCTGAGTGTCTTGTTTGGTCATTTTTTTTAAATTACGAAGTGAACGCATTTTATTATCTGTATATATTTTCAGGAATTTTTTTGACACTCATAGAAAAGAAAAAGTCAACAATCTGATCCTACATTTCTAAATAAATAGGAAAGTCTGTCAAAAACATATAAAGAGTCACAATATTGTCAAAATTAATAATTCTGTGCTCTTTCTTTCAGTATTCAATAGATCCTGCATATAGAAGGAAAATGTTAGTTAATTTCAGGAATGAAATGGAATGTTTTCAGCCTCCATAATGTATTCATCTCCTCCCTTACAGCCCTCTCTCCCTCCCCACCCCTCGCTTGAAAGCAACAGCACACAATTATTTTGCACCCTTTTTTCTCTGGTTATCAGTGAAGACACCATAGCTGAGTAAGCATGGAACCTGTTCAGGAGCAAAATACTATGGCAGTCATAACAGACATCTTGTGTCTTATGCGACAGTTATGTCCAGAGCCTATCCATGGCCCTCCAGAATGAGAGAGAATCTGAGAAGGCCATGAACAGACTCTGGTGTGAAGTGCTCAAATGAGTGATTGGCAGATGCTTGCAGCTGCTGGCAACACTTGATCCTATTGACACAGTGAAACACCCGTTCTGGTGCTGTAAGACAAGCACAAACTGGTGAGACTACGTAGTTATGCAGATTTGGGAGGATCAGCAGTGGCTACAAAACTTGCACATACCTAAGGCCACTTTTATGGAAGTTTGCAAATTGCTTTCCCCCATGCTCAAGCACAGCAGTACCAAAATAAGACCTGCTCTCACAGTTGAGAAGCAAGTGGCAATTGCCCTATGAAAGTTTGCAATGCCAGACAGCTACCTGTCAGTTTGGAGTGGGGAAGTCTACAGTGGGGACTGTTGTGATCCAAGTACCCAAGCCCAAGTGACTCTGGGAAACATGCAGGACTGAGGGTATGGCTACACTACAGAGGGTGGTGTGTGTGTGGTTTTTTTGGTTTTTATTATTGTTTTTTGGTGTGGTGTTTTTTTTTGTTTTTTTGTTTTTTTTTTTTGAAAAACAACGTTTTTTCTGAAAAAACTTCATTCTTTCAAAAAGAAGCAAAAGAACAGAAGTGTTTTTCCGACATTGGTAAACCTCTTTCTAAGAGGAAGAAGCCTTTTTGCGAAAGAGTTCTTTCAGAAAAAGGCATGTGTGGACGGGGAAGAGGGAGTTCTTTCGCAAGAAGAGGAAAGAAGGAAAAACACAGGTGCCCTGGTGGCCATTCTGCCCATAGTAATCACAGTTTACATGCGAGAGAGAGTCCATTCAGTGTGGACGCTATCTGTCAAAAAAGCAGATCGCTTTTTTGATGCGCTTTTGCAGTGTGGACGCTCTTTCAGAAGAAGTTTTTTCAGAAGATGTCTTCCGGAAAAGCTTCTTCTGAAAGAAGCCTGCAGTCTAGACATAGCCTTAGTGGACAGCTTTGCTGCTGTGGGGTTCCCTAACTATGGTGGGGCGATAGATGGAATGCACATCCCTATCTTGGCACTTGACCACCAACCCAAAGGGTACATAAACTGCAAGGGATACTTCTTGATGGTGTTTTGCAGATGCTGGTAAATCACAAGGGGAGTTTCACAGACATCAATGTGGGATGGTCGGGAAAGGCGCATGATGCATGTGGCATGCCTCTTTAGGAAGTCCCGTTTCTTCAGAAAGCTGCAAGCTGGAATTTTCTTCCCAGACCAAAAAATTAACATCGGAGGCATTTAAATGCCAATAGTGATACTTATAGACCCAGCCTAACCCTTCATCCTGTGGCTCCTGAAATCATACACAGGCGGCCTGCACCGCAGTAAGGAGCAGTTCGGCTACAGGCTGAGCAGTGCAGAATGGGAATAGTATGTGCTTTTGGGGATTTAAAGGGAAGGCTTTGCAGTTTATTGACTAGGTTAGACCTCAACAAAAGCCCAGTTCCCATTGTTATTGTAGCCTGTGATGTGCTCCATAGTATCTGTAAAAATAAGGGGGAAATTTTATGGCGGGGGCCGGGGCTGAGGCACAGTGCCTAGCCAGTGATTATGAACAACCAGTCACCAGGGCAATAAGGAGAGCACATCAAGGGTGCACTGCAAATCAGAGAGGCTTTGAAAAACTGCTTTGTGAATGGCCAGACAACAATATAACAGTCATGCATGAGGTGCGCCCTGCATTAAGTGTCCTGGCCTGTAAACACCCTCTACTCCCCATGCAACGCAAGAAATAAACATACTGTTATTGAGAAATCATGCATATTTATTTAGGGAACACAAGGAAGCAGGGATAGAAAAGGAGTTCAGGGCAGGAGTTTGGGGGAGGGCAGAAGGAAAAGTAGCATATTACAGTCTGCCTGTTCAGCAATCACACACATGTGAAAATGACAGTCTTTTGTTCCAGGACACATCCCTGGAGGCTGAGTGAGACACTGTCTTTGACTCCCTCCTCTCCTCCCACAGTCTAGGGCACCTGAGAGAGGAGGCTATGGAACTTGGTGAGGAGGGAATGTGAGCCTTCATGGGCCAGAGGGGTGCCTGTGCATCTGGCTCTCCTGTGACTCCATCTTGCACATCATCCGCTCCTCTATGACCCTCAAGATGTTCTCCTGTATCTTCACTTTGTGTTCCCTGCTCACATCTCCTGCAGCTGTGTTTTCCTCCACTCACTTAACCGCACCCTGTCCAACTGGGCATATTGCATTGGCTCATTGAACAAGTCATCCTGACTACTTTTTTTGCCTTTTGCTCTGTGATAGCCGAACAGCTTGAGGAGCCAGACACAAGGGAGTGTGCAGCAGGCTCGCTGTTGCAACTGCTGTGAGGAAAAGTGAAGGGCAGACATTACAGGCAATATGTTGTGGAACATAGAACCTAATCACTTAGCATAAAGGAAGCTCTGTCCAACACAATAGGCATGTGTTATGTACAAGGCCTCACTTATGTTTTTAAGTGTTCACTATGCACCAGGTACACCACAGATCTTAAGGGAGCAGCTGGACTCAATTTAGTGGCAGGTAAGGGACAGGTTGGGGCTCACTCTTTTGCTTCCGCTTTGAAAGCATGTGTGAAACAGTGCTTGCAAATAACAGATCCCACAGCGAGGCAAGCGGCTGTGTTTGCAAGGGTGGGAGGCAGGGGCACAGTGGGGTGGCAGCAGGGCAGGGCAGGAGCTCACATGGTGACTGTGTGTTCAGCACCCATTTGTCAGGAGAGTGCAACTTTCCTTTCCCACAGGAAACTGAGGGTGGGAAGGGGGAGAGGTCCATGCATAGTGGAAGGGCAGGTGTCAAGCAGACACCAAGGAGCCTGCAAGTGGGGTGGGGTGGGGTGGGGTGGGGCTCCAGGCATGGTGGCAGTACAGGGGTGTGACGTAGTGTTGGTACCTTGCTGGTTGCTGGGCTTGGGCTGTGGGTGACCCCCACTGGTTACTGTCTGTACCATGGCCCAGCAGAGTAGCTGATGGGACAGGGAGGTAACCTGTTCGACCAGTTACCTCCCAGGGAGAGGAACAAAGGAAGGTGGAATGCCGCCCCTGGCTGGGGGGCAGGGCTGGAAGGGACGGTCTTTTAGTTTCTGTCTGGGAAGCAGGGGAGAGGGAGCTAGGGAGGGGGCTGGGATTGTGAGGCCCAGCCCCATCTCCTCTCTCTCTCTCTCTCCTCCTCTCCTCTCTCTCTCTCTCTCTCTCTCTCTCTCTCTCTCTCTCTCTCTCTCTCTCTCTCTCTCTCTCTCTCTCTCTCTCTCCTCTCTCTCTCTCTCTCTCTCTCTCTCTCTCTCTCTCTCTCTCTCTCTCTCTCTCTCGTTCCTGTAACCAGATTACATCTGTGCTGTGCTTTATCCTGGAGAAGCAATAAACTCCCTCTATTCTACTGGCTGGTGGAGTCTGTTCGTGCCACTACGGGGGTGCAGGAGGCGGGGGACCCCGACGCACCTCCACAAGGGGCTCAACCAATGCTTTGTTGGAGATGGACAAACGGAGATGTACTGCTGGTGTATTCATTATATAGCTTCCCCTGCTTTACCAAAGTTGCCATGCATGATTATCAGTCGTCTTCAAATCACACAGTGATGGATGGGAAGTGGATGCTGACTGAATGTGGTCAGAAACCTGGACTTTGTGATGCAATGATGCCAGACCACCTACTGCTGGCTTGGCATGGAAAGGTGTCCTTTTGCGGAGGAGGGAATAAGGCAGGCCTCCTTATGAGGAGGATGGAAGAGTACCTCTATAAAAACTTTATGGAGATGTGTGGCGAGGAGTCCCACTCTGTCTCCAGACATGTTTTGTCTTGAATCTACCCATACTCTCCTTTCTCTGTCACTGAAATTTTCTCCTTGCCAACACACAGAACACACAACATTTCTCCTCCTTCCAGAGTACCCAGGGATGTCATACTGGCAAACCAGTTTTGTTGGACACATTTTTTCATTGGAAGGAATCAGAAACCTTGGCAGTTTTGCTTCCTCATAAATCATCCAATAGGTGCTATTGTGGCCCCAAAATGCTATGGTGATTGTCAACACATATATTCCTTAGATAAAAAGATTAACCATGGTGGCCTTTGGAGTTCAGAAGTTCATCTCCACTGTGAACCCAATTCCAACTACTCCATGGAGCAAAAGACTCAAATCAGGAACTTGATCTGCCTATATTTGAAGCATCGTGGGTGAACCATTGTCAAAGATAACACATCAGATACAGACTAACACAGCTACCCCTCTGAGACAGATCAGACTAGATGAACTATTAATCTTTCTAGCAGGGTAATTTTCATGTTCATCCCACAGGCTTTCATGATGGTTAGAGTAAAAATAGTAAGTATGTTTGCAACTCAAAATAATGTTTCAGTTGATATTACTCTATAATAGCTTTTTATTTGTTTGTCTAGCCATAAAAATTGAAGTAATACAAACCTTAAGAATGTTTTTCTAATAAATAGTAAAAGCTGAACTGGTAGCAACAGAAATACAATCAGCATACTGATCTTGAGGAAGAAATGAGTACATAATTTAGGAGAGGAAAAAATATTACCAATGTCATTATATATACTAAAACAACTTTTCCCAAAACGATCAATACACTGTCTCACCATGTGGTTTAAATATGTCCAAGCAGATTCAATTATCATTTATCATGACACATTCATTGTTTTGCATTTGTGGCAAGCAATATATTCTTTTTACTTTTTTATCATCTTATTCCTTATCTTGTTCACTGTGTGAGCTATTGTCAAAGAAGAGCCAGCATAACTCAGCCATTTGGTATTCTGCTGTTTTTTAACTGCAATACAATGCTGTCTAATTAATGAAACATCTTATCATGCAAGCATGTTCTTTAAAAGAGTTCATACATGAGCTCAGTTCATAGCAGTGTTAAGTGTCTGTTAATATTGCTCTTAAAACATTTAGGGTATGTTTACACAGCAGCTTTATTTCGGAATAACTGATGTTATTCCAAAATAACAAAGAGCCTTTATTTTGAAATAAGGTCAAGCTGGAGGACTTCTTACTCTGATGCTTGTAACCCTCATTTCACAAGGAGTAAGGGAAGTTGAAGGAAGAGCATTCTTCCTTCAACTTCCTGCTGTGTAGACCGCGCCTAAAGCCGAGTTAAGCTATTTCGACTTCAGCTACGCAATTGACGTAGCTGAAGTTGCGTAGCTTAATTCAACTGTAGCCCTGCTGTGTAGATGTTCCCTTAGTGAGTTGCCTTGCTCTGAGTGTAGCTTTTTCACTTTTTTTCAAAGTGGGTGTGAAATGCTACCCATTCTGCTTACTAGATTCACTTTGCGCTCACCTTGCAAGGGGACAAATGATTATACAAGGTACAAGACAACAGTAAAACGAGTCCTTAGGGCCTAATTTTCCAAGTGTCCTTCACTCAGAACCTCTGAAACTCAGAGCCCTGTTCTGCTGCCATTGAAATCAATGGCAATTTTCTCATTGACTTCTGTGGAAGCAGGGACAATTTTTTGAGGAGGGTTTTGAGGTATACATAGTATTTCTCCAAAGCCAAAAAACATCAAATCTTCAGATGGTGTAAATCAGTTTAGCTCCTTTGAAGTCCTCTGAACAACACACCCTAAGAAGTTGGCCTTAGGACATCATTCAAAAATACTTACAATTAGCTTAGATTCTCCACTCCCCTTCACCATGTACTGTGTGAAGTGAGTGTAAAACATATACCCTGATGTGGAAGGATTTTATCAATTGTATCACAGGTACAATTTGCATAGTTGTTTATAAGACAGGAGAGAACTGGAGCCTTTGGTTACCAAAAGAATAGAGCTATCATGTGATGACACAAATCAAGACAGTGGGCCTATTTTTGAGCTCACTTAGGCCAGAGTAAATCACAATTAACTCCACTTGTGTAAAGCAGTGGGGCTACACTTGTGTAAGTGAAAAGAGAATCAGCTCCCAGAGCTGAGGGGATTGGATGGCTCTGAAGCAGTGGTGCTGAAACCAGGGACGGTGGGGGATGCTGCTGCCATGCTCTCTAGTTTGAAGTGATAATAACAAACACCAAATACATAGTTTCTATGGTTTCCAACATCAGCACCCCCATTATAAACAATTGTTCCAGCGCCTCTGCTCTAGGAGAGTTAGCCATGGTCTTTGCATATTTTCACTTCTGAGGGGCTGGTATGTCTTTAGCCGGGCAGTCAGTATGAAATATGAAATGAGCCATTTCACTATGTGTCTGTCACAGAAACTACCATTAGATTTAGTAATCTTATAAGAGTGACTAAGGGTGAGATTTTAATCTTATTTATCCAGCTGTACCCAGGTATAATTCCAGTGCCTTTAATGAGCATGAGATCAGAGTCACACCCTAATGACAAACATGTATCCCTAATCTCATGTGGCACCTCCAGATGTTTCCCTACAGTGTGCTCAGCATATGTTCACAGACTCCAGAAGAAATAATTACACTAAGGCAGTGTCCCATACTTAGCTTTAGATGTAAAAATGAGGTGTTAAATGCAGGGAAGCTAAAGCTAAGTATGGAACACTGCCTTAATGTAACAATTTCTTCTGGAGCCCACTTAATTAGCCTCAGTAGCACTTGTCCTACAATTGACAGATATCTTTTTTCTATTATAAATTCTGGGTTTGTTATTCTTCTCCAGCTTATCTGATGAAGTGGGTTTTGCCCACGAAAGCTCATGATACTATATATATATTGTTGGCCTCTAAGGTGCCATAGGATCATTCATCATTTTCGTAATTGAAGGTATGGTAAGGTGGTAGGGAGCAGTTAGTTTAGAACTTGAGAGAAAAATGCAGAAATTTCAAAACATTTCAATCACTCTTATAAACTGGTCAAAAAACTACCCAAAAATCAGATATTTGAACATTTCTGACCAGCTCTACTAATGACTAAGTTCTTTCTCCAGTTCTACAATGGATTTACTGTGTAGTCTTTATTAAGTCACTGTGCTTAAATGTATTCTTGGCCAGGCAGAGGGCTGGTAGGTTATTTTATTGGTTTGCTTTGATTATAAAATTTTGTTTAATAGAACCACACTTAAACCATCTAGTGAATCCCTTAATAACTTTTGGAATATTCATGTTTTTATAATTGTTTCCTTCATCCTCTTTCCCCATTCCTTATGACTGTTTGAGACACCTGCTCATTGTGTATTGTCTTAAATTAGTTTGTAAATTCTTTATGTAGCACTCTGGGTCCCTGATCTTGATTGGAGTTTCCAGCTCAGGCCATACATTCTATGATGATTAAAAACAATAATGTCCATTTGTAAAACTGAACAATGAATAGCTAATTACCTTAGAAGGGTTGGATAGCATGTAATAGATGTGAAGATTTTGAGTCTTTGGATGCAATTCACTTAGAAAGTGACATTGATTTCTTGTCCATAATAAAGAATATAAAACTGTCAGCCTTTGATAACAAAAGACTAAATCTTTAAGAAGGCACTTTACAGAAAGTAAATTTACTGTATCCATTCTTATGCCACACACACAAGAGGCTAAATAGCTAAAGCAGCATATTAGGAGAAATAGAAGATGAGCCTATTAGCAGAAATAAAAGACAGTATTTTTCATGGAAGAAAAATAAGGCTTTCATAGCATGCACAAGTGTGCGAAGTAATGTTATTGCTTTCCATTACAGATATTTTCCCACTCTAACTATATCAAATATTTATGATCTTAAAAATAAAGTGAAGAATATTATAAATTAATAACAATCCTCTGCAGTTAGAGTACCTTTCATCTGAGGATGTCAAAGCATTTTACAAATATTAAAGGAACAAAGTTTCATCAAATATCTCTCTACATTAAGGTTTTGTCAAAAAAAAAGAAAAAAAGCTTTCACACCATCTAAAATCAACAAACATTTCTTATCTGTTTCTATTGGATTTTTTAAAAAAATATGTTAAACTTTTCCCTGCAGTATTTGCACGTCAAGCATTGCATAGGTATGCAAGTGCAGGAAAACCTGAAAATTGAAAGTGACTGGAAACTAAGTATTCTATTTCTATTCCAAGTGGAGAGAAGCACACAAAGTAATCAAACAACATACGCAGTGAAAAGTAAATTAGATTTCTAAAATGTGTTCTGATTTAATGAACTAAGGTGGTGTTTGCTACATGGGTAAGGCAACTCATTTATTTTATAAATTCGTGACCCTTTCCCCATTTCTCTTTGTACAAGTCTGGCAACATAAAAACAGATGGAAAGCTGATTGATTCTCCTAGATTCCCCTTTTCGAAGGATCATTACCTGCCCCAAAATTAAGGGATGTGCTGGTGGTAAAAAGGAGGCTGCTCTAAATCAATGTAATTTGAAGTAGCATGTCCCCAGTAAGGTGGCTACCATCGAGTTTGACAGCAATGCACTGTGGGTAGTTATCCCACAGGTCCTGCTGCCTGTTTGCATTCTGGGTTATGCTCCCAATGCCTGATGCAACCAAAAGTATGCAACAGGTGGTTCTAATTACATACCGTCAGTGTCCCATAATGCACTCATCTACTCCCTCTCCTTCCCCCGCACCCTCTCACCCGCTTGAAAGCAACAAGCAACTGTCTTTTTGCTCCCTTTTTTCCCCTGGTTATTTGCACATATGCCATGCCAGGGTAAGCATGGAGGCGTGATGGAACCCACTGAGCAGCAAAATATTAAGGTGTACCATGGTTGATATGATTGTCATATGCTAGAGTATATCCATAGCATATCCAGGGTCCGCCAGAATGAGGAAGAATCTCCGGAAGCCGTGAACTTACTCGTCTGTGAAGCACTTGAGTTGAGCTACTGGCAAATGCCACTGGCATTCGATTCTCTTGACACAATAGAGTGCCGGTTCTGGCGCTATGAGACAAGTATAGTGTTGGGACCCCATAGTGATGCAGCTTTGGGACGATCAGCAGTGGCTGCAAAACTTTTTTGGGGCTTTTCCTGTGCACTTGGAGAACAGCAGAATTGAAAGTCCTGGTTAGAGCCGTCACAGTGGGGCACTCCCAGAGGCCAAAATTGTTGACTTTCACAGCACTGCTCTGCACTATTGTAAAGTTGACCATGCAAGGTTGAATTTACCGTTACTCCTCATGAAAAGTAGAAGTAGAAAAATCGACTTCAATGTCCCTTAATGTCAACGGAATGGGCTTCGTGGTGTGGACTCATTTTTTACAAAGTCGACCTAATGCACTTAAGTTCAATCTAAACTCTCAGTGTAGACCAGGCCTAAGTATTTCTGAATTTTCTAACAAGAGTTGGAAGGGGTGATCCTTTAGTTAAGGAATTGGACTATGACTCTGTGGTCTACGTTAATTTCCAGGCTCTGCCCCAGACTTTGGGAGACATTGTACAATACATGTCATGAATTTCAATGGATACTCGTATGAACAAGTGTTTTCAACCAGATCTGTCCCAAGATCAAATTCCCATTCACTGTAGTGGGACTTTTGCCTAAATAAAACTGTAAGTAAATGTACAGGCTTCCAAGGACTATGGCAGTTGAGAATGGTTTCTGATTACTGAGCCAATATGGTAAAGAGAGTCCGTATCCATGCAACTCATTTTGCTCACTATTTGAATGCAGTGGCGTAGCGAGGCGGGAAGGTTGGGGGGGGGGGGGGAAGTTGCCCCCGGGCACCTCGCTATGGGGGCACCAATTTAGTCCCCCTCCACTCCCCCTGTCATTCCTCAGGTCGCCTGCTCCTCCTCCACCCACTGCCACTGGCTGGAGCCTCTTCCCTGCCTCTCCTCCCCAAGCCCGACCCTCCTCCATTAGGACGTGCGGGGGCCCAGACCCAAACTGGAGAAGGTGGGGGAAGATGTGGTACAAGCTCCTCCCCCTCCTCCCCAGGGTCGGCCTCAGCTGTGCACCAGGTTTGGGGCCATGGCACCGGGGGGGGGGGGCACAAATTTTGCCCCTGGGTGCATAACGCCCTGGCTACACCTCTGTTTGAATATACTCATAAAAAATCTTCCTAAATCCTCATTGGCTGATGCAAATTATGATAGGCTACAGCGTCCCCCCTCCAAACTTGCTCAGACTCTGGGCAAGTTTCAGCGACACAGAATGACCACAAAATAATTTGTGAGATCTCCTACTGTTCTGCAGCAGAAATTAACACACAAACGCTATTCCCAGAGCACTGCATGTTCCTGCTTGCTTTTCTAACTGGGCCGGTGGACAGACAAAAAAATGCTCAGAAGGAGGTCACACTGGCTTTGGATGCAATAGAAATATCGCAAAATGTTTCCTTAGCAGAGGAGGACAGAATCAGTAGAAATTGTATTTAAAAGATTCTTTAAAAGTTTTTCAAATAAACAGGAGGCGGAAATCTTATGAAAGTGAAGTTGACAGTTCCTGATATACACAACACATTTAACAGAATATGGCTATTATAATTAAAGCACTAACCAAATCTGATTAAACATTATTCCTGTGAATGTCTACAATAATAGTATGAAAGTAAATGATTTAATCATAGGACTGGAAGGAATCTCAAGAGGTCATCAAGTCTAGTCTGCTCTATCCATGGCAGGACCAAGCACCATCTCGACCATCCCATGTTTCTCTAGCCTGCCCTTAAAAATCTCCAGTGAAGGAGATGCCACAACCTAAAGAAGATGTTACACGGTGTGCTAATTATTGCTCAATTAAGCTGACAACATATGCTTTGAAAATTTGGGAGAAAATTATTGAAGAGCATCTGTGTGAAACAGTTGAAATGTGGACAGGTCAGTACAGATTTATGCTGGGAAAGAGCACTGCCGATGTCATATTTGCCTTAGGAATCCTCATGGAGAAGTTCAGAGAAAAGAGATGGCAAATAAGCATGGTCTTTATGGACTTGGAACAGACTTATGATCATCTATCAAGAGTCTGAGTTTGGTGGTGTTTGTGACAGAGAGGTGTGCCAGAAGCTTATGTCTGTCTTATCTAGGATATGCATGATGGAAACACTGCCATAATCAAACCCAGCTGGGGCTACAGCAGAGAGTTTCCAGTGAATGTTGGCCTACATCAGGAACAGCACTGAGCTTTTTTTCGTTTGTGATGGCCACAGATGTGATGAGTGAGATTACACGAAAGGAGCCTCCTCGGAGTTTGCTGTTTGCGGATGACTTAATGAAATGTGCAGAAGATTGTGAGACTCTGCAAATCAACTTTGAACATTGACAACAAACTTTTGAGCAGGCAAGAGTTAAGTTTAGGTAACCCTAAAATTTACATAATTGAGTGAGGGGAGGACTCACCATAAGGATATTACAGCAGAAAGCTTAGACCAGTGACAGAGTTTAAATATCTAGGAGTAATGGCTGCTGACAGTGGTGCCCTGCTGAGTGAGGCCTAGCATCATACAAAGGCTCCTAGGTGCACATGGCAGAAGCTGACCCCAATTGATGAAAAGATGCCAATGAAGTTAAAAGGCAGCATAGACAACTGCTGAGGAAGGACATATGACAGAAACCCCACATGACTCCTTCTTGCACCACTCCTATCCCGGGGGAGGACTGTCCCTCTGCCCTAGACCCCTCTTTCTATCCCCAATCTCCTGCCCCTGCTCCACCCCCTCCATGCCTCTGCTCCGCCCCTGCCACCACCCCCCCTTTGCTTCTTCCTACCTCTGATTTGCCCCCACTCCACCCCTTCCTGCCAACCCTTACCCCCAAGTGATGTGGCTCAGAGAGCTTGGTGCTGGGAGCAGGGGGTGGACACCACTCTCGCCACGCCACACTCACTGGTGGTGTCAGAAAGTGGAGTAAATTGGCCCCAGCCTACTCTGCTCCCCCAGCTCCCAGCCACGTCACTCCACTTCCTGCTGCCAGTGAGTGCAGGGGACCGTTCTGCCCCTTCACCTGAACCTCCTCCTCCAAGTGACAGAGCTGGAAGATGGGGGAACAGAATGGGCTGGGGTCATGTCACTACACTTCCTGCTGCAGTGAGTGCCTGATCCCTGCTACCAGCACCAGCTCCCCTCCCCAGCCCGCTGGTCCATCCACAGCATAGAGCCTGGCTTGGTTGCCCTCAACTGTCCAATGGATGACACAGCTGAGCTGTTGGCCCCTAACCCCTCTCCTAACAGCAGTTGGGGGCACATGACCTTTCATATCCTCCATGCAGCACCCCTGAAATGCAGAGAGTACAAAACTGTATTTCTGCTCACTCTCATGTATGAAGCAGAAGCTTGGCTTGGTCAACCACAAGAAGAGAAAACAGTATGTTCTCCACTATGGAAATGTTGAAATGGTCAAATGATTCAACAATACATGATAGAAACAAAGTGAGTTTGTGAGGGACCTAATGCAGGTTACCCCAAGTGAAGACAAGTTGAGGGAAACTAGGCTACATTGGTGCAGATATTTAACAGAGACCCAAGAGTCATATTGTTAGGATGGCCCTTGCAATGATCATGGATGGAAGACAACCAAGCAGGCGGTCAGAGACTGAGTGCATAGACTAGATACCAATTGAGCTAATATCAGAGACTAATTTATGTAACAAACAGATGTACAATCTTGAGTTTTGGAAGGAGGTTATAAAAGACACTCGTGTTGGGAAGTGTTGAAGAAGAAGAGTATGTGAACAGACATACAAGGCATTTTCAAATATTTGACAAGCTATCAATCAGTGTGTTGTTTTCAGTGTCCTAACATGTAGCCCCCATATGGTTGGCAAAGTATCATAGAAGATTCAATCTCTTCTTTGTGTTGGCTGCTGTCTTTCTGATTTGTGGTTCAAACTTTAGTTCTGTTCCCAAGATCACTCCGGATCCTCTCAACTATGTCTTCTCCATCCAATGTCAATTTCAGAAACACGTTTGAGTTATGGTAAAGAAGATGGACTCAGCTGGAATTTATGTTCATTTGCCCATGTAGTTACAATTTCCTCATCTTCATTTTGGTTCATTCACCAGTAAAGCTATTTCGTAACGTGTGTCTTGAAGGGCAGTATCATCTGCATACATGTACACTGATGACAGGGCTGCTCCATATGCCTCTCTGCTTTGGAGGGAGGGGAGGCTTCGGGTGATCTCCCTGTCCCAGCCCAATCCTCAGTTCCTATTGGTTGGAAACAGCCGGCCAATAGGAACTGACCCCAGCCAATATCTTAATAGGAGCTGAGAGATTGGCCTGGGGGATAGGGGCACCATAAGCCTCTCCCCACTTCCAGAGTTGAGAGACAAGAGGAGGGAGCAGCCTGCAGTTTTAAGTGATCTGGAGCTGCAGCAGGAAGGGAGCCCAGCCTGCCTTGTGGGTACTGCAGGGCTGCTGACCGGGAGATGCTTAGGTAAGTGCCTCCCAGCCAAAGCCTGCCTCAGGCATCCCTACCCCTCCTGCATCCCAACTCCCTCCCCCACGTCACCATCCAAACCTTCTGCACTCCCCGGCCCCAAGTCATAACTCCCTCCCACCCTGTACCCCCTCCTACACCCCTCTGCCAGGCCAGGATCCTCTCCTGCACTCACACTCTCTCCCTGACCCTACACCCCAATCCCTGACCCAGGTCACAACCCCCTCCTTCACCCAAACTCCCTTTCAGACCTCACACTGTTTCCTGCACCCCAGTCCCTTACCCCATGCACCCTTCTGTACCCAGCCTCCATCCTAAATCCCACACCTCCTCCACAGAAAAGTGCTACTCTTGATCACTTTCCAAAATCTAGTAGTGCCCCCCCACCAAAAATTATTGCCCATCCCTGGTGTAGAGGAGTATAGAAGGAAAAGAAGAGGACTTAAACTTGAACCCTCAGAATCTCCCACCTTGTTTTTGAAAAAATACCATTTAATTTTAGTGCTATTATCTTGTACCATATTGAGTTTTTTACCTAAAGATACATCTTATGTAGATTCCCACCTCACCGAGTTTCATGAAGCATTCATGGTGCCAAACTCAATCAAATGCCACACTGAGATTCAAACAAGACTCTTACTGATGTCTGTGGTAACTTTTACTGGATCTGTGGCAAATGGGCTGACAGACTTGTATGCCATTTGGGCAGGTTCTATTTTCACTTCTTTTGAAAGCTACCATAAAAGCCATGTTTGTATCATTCTTCCCATTATTGTCCAAAGGTAACTGGCAGGCTGATAGCTGCCCAGGGAAGATGGGACTTTGCCAGTCTTAAGAGGAACAATAACTTCTAACTCCCTCCGATTAAGTATCTTCCCTTTTATCCACAGTTTGTTTGTGATGTTCAGCAATCCAGCTTTAGTTTCTTCCCAGAGTGCTTTATCATATGGCCAGAGATAAGGGTCAATTTAGGGGATCTGCTTGGTCTGAGCTTCTCTATTGCATTATGTAGTTCAAAGATCATGTATGACAAAGATCTTTCCAAAGCCAAAGAAGGGAGACCCATTAAGTAAGGTGGACCGAATGAAAGAGACAATCATTCAAGCTTACATAGAGCTGTTTTTCAGGTCTGGGAAATGTACTCAGAGAAAACAGTTAAATACAAGGTAGAAGAGGTTGTTTAGCATAAGTGGGTAACATATATTTCAGTATGTCATTGTCTCTGTAATACACTGCGACCTACATAGCTACACAAATACTGCATGAAGCCAAAGTAGTCAGATCTGTGTGCAGGTTTTTAATGCCTCTACATATTCATAAGAACATAAGAACGTCCATACTGGGTCAGACCAATGGTCCATCTATCCCAGTATCCTGTCTGCCGACAGTGGCCAATACCAGATGCCCCAGGGAACACAACAGGTAATCCTCACATAATTCCTCTTGAGTCACCCATATCCAGACAAAGAAAGGCTAGGGATACCGTTCCTACCTATCCTGGCTAATAGCCATTGATGGACCTAACTTCCATGAACCTAGCTAGCTCTTTTTTGAACCCTGTTAAAGTCTTAGCCTTCACCACATCCTCTGTCAAGGAGTTCCAGAGGCTGACTGTGCTCTGAGTGAAGAAAAACTTTCTTTTGTTTGTTTTAAACTTTCTGCCTATTACATTCATTTGGGGACTCCTAGTTCTTATATTTTGAGACTAAGTAAATAACTTTTCCTTATTCACTTTTCCACACCAGTCATGATTTTATAGACCTCCATCATATCCCCCTTAGTTTCCTCTTTTCTAAGCTGAAAAGTCCATGTCTTTTTAATCTCTCTTCATATGGGACCTGTCCAAACACCTAATCATTTTTGTTGCCCTTTTCTGAACCTTTTCCAATGCCACTATATCTCTTTTCAGATGCGGCAACCACGTCTGTACGCAGTATTCAAGATGTGGGCGTACCATGGTTTTATATAGAGTCAATAAGACATTTTCTGTCTTATTCTGTATCCCTTTTTTAATGATTCCTAACATTCTATTTGCTTTTTTGACTGCACACACAGTGGATGTTTTCAGAGAACTATCCACAATGACTCCAAGATCTCTCTCTTGAGTTGTTGTAGCTAAATTAGTCCCCATCATATAGTATGTATAGTTGGGATTTTTTTTTTCAATGTGCATTACTTTACCTTTATCAACATTAAATTTCATTTGCCATTTTGTTGCCCAATCACTTTGTTCACTTTTCAGGAGATTGATGCATGTTTTAAAAACATTGTAAACCTTAGTAAATGTTCTAGTCATTTTATCATCAATCTTTTCCTCTTTGAGAATCCAACTTTTATAATTCCTCCATGCTTCATTAACATTGTTATTTTCTACAGTGATATCCTTTGAGACTTTTGAGACTGTGTTGCATTGTTGGCTGCCCTATTTGTCTCCAGAGTTCTGTTCAGCCTCCAGTCAAACTTGATTCCATTCCTTAATAAGACTTTCTATGCCAGTATTGTTCCAAAGTGCAACCCATTTCTTTCTCTTGCCTTTGGGATGCTCTTTTTTTTTATAGTTGGTTATGGTTATTCACAGCAAATTGAAAAACCTTAAGATATTCGTCTATATTATGTTTCATAGCTGTTTGAGAAATAAGATTCTCAGGTGTGTCTGTGCTATAGAACCAGTCAACTTTATGAAAGTTCCATCTCCTATTTATCAATGGAGAGCTCATTATCTTTTTATTCAACAGGTGAATACAGTTCAAAGATAATTTCCACTGCCTCCACAACGTCCATATGCATCTCATGGACATGCTACTGCTCACCAAAGTTGCGTCTAATACCAACTGTGCCATAGGATCTTAATGTATAAGTCTTAGTGCCAGCATTCAGGACAACTGAACATTGCCAGTTATGGTCCCTTAGTAAAGTTTCATTCACATAGATAGTTCTGTTCCATCAAACTTAACTTTTGGTATTAAAATCTCCACAGATTCAACTGCAGTTTCCTAATGCTGTCACAAGATTCTCTTTATCAGTTGGACTATTGTTAGAATGATAGACATTGACAGCTCTTAACTTCTCATCCCCAAACTTAATAGTGATGCAAGTCCAGTTCAGTATGCTTGATCATCTCATACATTACCATATCTATTTTATGCCTGACTGTCACCCTGCCAATAAACATCAGACCAAGAGCAGCTTTTCCCCAAATTACTTTCTCAAGCACTATATCTATAATACATAAACTTTGTCAGAAAGATTTGTTTGTTTGTTGGATAGCAACAATATGAATATTTTGCTTATGAAGAATTTTTCCAACTTCCCTATATGGTTCCAGATCCTCACTGCATTCAAATATGTGACATTAAAGGTGGCAAAGACATATTTGACAACACCTCCCTAGAAAGTACAAGAGGCAACACATTGGCTTCCCCATATGCAGCAACACTGTATTTCCATACTTTCTTCCACAACTTCATGGAGGGAATATGGTTGTCAGAACCCTGTTAGCCAGAAATTTCCTCTGGAAAAACTCCAGTACCACAATGAGGTGGGGAAGGTCTTTACTGGAGAAACATTGGATATGATGGACAAGTCAGTCCTTGCTGTGTTACATAGTTTTACACTATATACTCAATATTACATTAATGTTAATTCAGGGATAATATGAAGATCTTACTCCATGAAGGAAACAGCATGAAGCATTTAGATCCAGATCTTTTCAATGAAACTATATACACTTTAGGTCTCTCTTTTCATGAAGAGGGCGAAATTTAAATAACACTAGTTATTATATATATTATTTTAATACCTTTTATCACAAAGGAACCCAAACCCTATTCATAAAACCATTGGTGAAATTCAACCACTTTTCTAGCAAAGGGCCCCATGAGATCTTATGTCCAAATTGAAAAGACAGAGATCTCATTTTATAAAGAGCTCATCCATAACGCCCACATACAGTGAAGTATACAGAAAGGGCTAGCCCAAAGAGAAGAAGTGGTTGAGTTTGAATCTATGGATCCAGACAGATGAAGTACTTCAAACATGTTTAAACAATTAAGCTGTCACTTCCAGTTACCTCCTCAGTGGGTTTTCCTTCCATGTCTACAATTAAAACGTTCCTTTCTTTATTTTCTGCCTGTGATTTCACTTTCTATCTGGTGTAGAACTTTAGAAAGGGGTTCAAGTCCCCAAGAATCAGCTTCAGTTCAGCAATAAAAAAATTAAGCAAGAGGATGGCACACCACCCTGGGTCTAATCTCTCATTCAGGTGCAGGGGATTTATACAAGTACTCCCACTAATAATAATGGAAGTTAGTTGTATGTAAATCCCTAACACGAGGATGGAAGGGTAAAACCTTTGAATGTGGGCTATTATGGGGGAAAAAATCTATTTACATGATGATTTTATAATGTATTTTGTGTGTCTGCTCTCTGCTGACAGATTCCATGGAGACTGAATATAAAGGAAAGCATAAGTGACTACAGAATATGCTTCAGTCTGTGGGTTCAGCCGACATTTAAAAATCCTTTGACCTAGCTTTTTGTAGTTTTACCATGCATCAGAGAAATCCCTTAGCTGACACAGCACTCCAGTTTGTTATGCTGCATGTTTCTCATTTAAATCAACTGGAGGGAATTTCCAATGAAATGTTAAGAATTAAACAACATAAATCATTATTATTGAAGAGTCAGTAAATCCAACCTCTTAACCTTTTCCATGGATCAATGTATTTGACATTCCTGCTTCTTCAGTTCTCTCTCTTGCCTTGACTCTCCCCCCCACACACACACACACACAATATGAGGGATTAATGCGATCTGCCTACAAAGAGATTATTTGAATGAATTGCACAGTAGATTACGGAAAATCTCATTTAGAGCATCCATTAAAATCTATCAAACTAAAACCTTTACTAAGACTATATTTTTCCCCTTTTCCCCCCTCCTCTAAGCATATTAGGCCAGATCCTCAGCTGTGAGAGAGCTCTGCTCAGCAGAGATGAATGGGATAGGGGACCCCAAGGCCAGTTATAGTGGCTTGTAGTGACCATTGTAATGTAGAGGCCATTACATCAGCTAGGAATCCCCAGCGTGTACTTTATGCACCCATGCCCCTTCCCACTCCTGGATGAACTCCTGACATACCCTGTGCCCCCTCCCTGTGGAAGAAGACATGTACAACACCCAGGAATCCCCATCCCAGGGAAGTCCTTGATGCCTCATGATGGCAGTTTTCTTGTTCCTTTGTGCCCCTGGAAAAGCATATAGGGAATTTAGTGTGGGCCAGGATCTGTCCTGTAATATACAGGGTACAATAATGTAATTAAAAGAATTTGCATTTCTATACTACCTTTGATTTGGAGATCTCAGTACGCTTTTCAAATAGTGTGTCTGACAGCATATTTGGGAGACACATTATTACGTCCATGTTACAGATGATTTAACTGAAACATACAAGTTAAGCAGATTTCCCATAGTCATGTAGAGGGAAAATCTGGAAAAGAATGAATTCCTAGAATCATAGTATAATCACAAGAAAACAATCCCATGAGCTATCCTCCCCATTCCAGTTTATAATGTCCCAGTAAAATGTAATTTTACACTTATCTAGCTCTTTCCATCTACAGTGGAAACCTTTGTTATCTGGCACTCTGTTAACCAGAAAACTTTTTTTTAACCGGCATTGCCCCCAGCCACACTACTGTCACATCTTCAGATGCACAGGCCTGGCTTGGTTTACCATGATTGTCTTAACAATTTTTTATTTCAGAAGTACTAATAATCTTTAACTCAAAATAGAAATGTGAGACCAACTGCCTCTCACTACAAAACTACCAATATTAAAAACTTGAGTTTTACTATTATTGTCCATTGGTTTTTCCTAGGTTGATGGGACCCTCAGGTAACCGGAATTTTTAGATAACCGGAATGTCCTAATCCCTGAGCGTGCCAGATAACAGAGGTTTTACAGTATAAGGATCCAAAATCTTACGTATTTTACAAGATACATCATCTGTAACAATTTGACCCAAAACTAAAGTGCAGCCACCTCTGAGCTGAAATGTAGTGATTGTTTAAGGACTCGAAACAAGTTTAGGACAGAAAGTGAAGAATAGCTTAATTAATTAAAACTACTCTGTAAACTTTTATGGATCTCATTGTCTAATTATGTAAATTGCAATTTAGACAAACAGTGAATTTAATTTGTCAGTGAATTGGACTTTCACTGTATTTGCTCTCCTTTTCTTGTTGCACATTAAAGTCCTTCTCCCATTCCTTGCACATGCAGTATTTTCTGCATCACATTTTAATTCTATGTTTGTTAAGCATTTCACATGTAGGGCCAAATTTTGGCTCTTGCTACATCTTTGGCACAGAGCCTGTCACAGCTGTGTGATCTGGCTAGGGTCTAGGGGTACAGAGGTCTGTCTGGATTCTGTAAAACCAGTCTCTCCTCAGGCAAGGTTATGTGGTATGGATGAGGCCATCAGAGTCTGTGACCTCTCCCCATCTCAGAGTAGGGGTCCACCATTGTGTTAGAGGGAAGGAGACACAGAGCATGCAGTTTGAAAGGTGGGTGTGGTTCCTCCAGTGTTTGACAGAGTGTCATGGGGAACCATTCAGGGTATCTTTACTTCTAATGTAGCACCAGCCCTGGCAGACAATTCCCAAAAAAAGATTTTAGTTGGCACTTTGTGGTAGCTCCATTTCAGCTAACATGGTGTTGAGGCCTGTGACATGACCCTTGATTGTCAGACTCTCTTCCTTCATCTTGGTCCACCACAACCCACATCAGGGCTGGATTACCCAATAGGGAGACTAAGCACATGGTTGGGGCACCAGCAAAGCAGGGGCACCAAAAAAAAAAGAGGTTTTTTTTTGGAAAAATTTGATATTTGATATTTCAAAAAAAGCATCTAAGTAGTCATCATGGGAAAAATTAGAACTCTGCAGAACGCTCTTATTCTAAGCTGAAAAGAATAAAATACCCTCAGAGATCAACAATGTCAGGACAGACTTGATTCACTTTCCCTATTGTGTACGGAAGTGGACGTGCTTCGTCGAGTCAGCTTTGATGAACTTATCCAGAATTTTGCAATCAGAAAATCTAGAAAGAAGCTATTTTAATTTCAGCATACATGTAAGTTTTGTGTCATTTCAAAAAATAAAATTTATTTTACGGTATAGTATTGTTTTTAATTTTGAATTACATATGGGGGGGCACCATAATCTTTTCAGTGCTTAGGGCCTCTAAAGGTCTTAATCTGGCCCTGACCCACATAGATTAACTTTGCCAGCATACATGTCTACACACAATTTTTATTTCAGGAGAAGGATGCAAATAGCACTGCGCATTTGCATCCTTCCTCCGGGGGTTTATTTTGAAAGACACTCTTCCGCTATTTACCCATGTCTACACACAGCCAAATTTCTAAATAAACCTCTATTTCGAAAGCCCCCTGTAAACCTCATTGTAGGAGGAATAAGGGGTCTTTAAAAATAGGGATTTATTTTGAAATGTAGCCTTACCTGAAGAGAGTCTTTCAGAAAAAAAAAAACGGAGGAAGTATGCAAATGTGCAGTACTATTTGCATCTTTCTCCCGAAATAAAATTTGTGTCTAGACATACCCTAAGAGAGGACCCATCTTTTTTCCAAGGCATTTGTGGAGGAGGATGTTTGAAAGGTCAGAGAGTTGTATTTGGCCTGGGGTTGTTTAATATTGATTTTGTTTAGTCACTATGTGATAAGGAGCCTATGATATGATATTTATATGATACATTTTAACAGGTTGTAAATATTAAATCTTGCAGCCGAGCTCACTCTTTCCTACAAAGGAATAACCAGTATATTTTGTTTGCTTGCTTAAAAATGGTTACACTTTTGCCTCTCCCTTCTTCTGAATGCCAGCTGGGTGCAGAGGGGTGAGTACCATGGGGGTGCTGCACTCTGGCTTGCGTGGAAACAACATGAAAATACAGAGCATCCTGGATGTTCAGTGGATCCAGGTGTCAATGAGTTCCACTTCTCAATAGCTGAACAAATCGTGATGGCCTCATCCCAATAGCATTGTGAGTTGGCGCACCAAAGAGACCTTTGGAAAACAACCAATGTATACAGTTGTAAGGACCTACTGCGTAAATCAGCCTAATGGTTTGGCTCTTAATGACTTGATAATTAATTAGCTCAAACATTCTTGAAAATAGAAGGTTGTGTGTATATATAGATAACTAGGAGATTTACTCAGTGTTGCTCTGGTCCTTAACTCAATTAATTTTTGGTTTTTGGAAAATAAAATGAAAAAGTAGATGCTTCATTTGAATCATTGCTTTGGGGTGGGGCTGCGGATGAGGGGTTCAGTAGGCTGGCTGCCCCAGGGAGAGAGGACAACCCCAGCCCTTTCTCACTGCAGTGGCTTGGGGCCAGTAAGAAGTGCCTTTCCATGACCACCGCAGCTCCAGCAGGCACAGCTAAGGGAGGGGTACATGTCCAGATTCGTCTGCCCACTGCACTCCCCAGCCAGGATGAGGAATGCAGCAAACTGTGCATTTTCCTTCTTGCTCCCTAACAAAGGGGAACAGCTAGTAATCTCCCCATATGAATTTTGGGGGGCTTCATCCCCCCAAGTCTAAAGCGTGCTGGGGGGTTCACAGCTGTGGCAGTCCTGGATGGGGAGGAGTGCACCCCAGACAGCCCCTTTCATCTGACTGGTGATTCTCTCTCTTTTCTGTATGCTTCTCTGAGATACAATCCATTCCAGGCATGTCCCATTTTCCTGGCACAACCAAACCTTGCCCTTGCTTTAAGTTATGATAAGAGGAAGCCGTATACCAAATTTTGTGGTCCTATCTCTTACTGTTTAGGAGGCATTCTTGAACACACAGTCTAACTCTCTCAAATATATAGTGGATAAGGTTGTAAATATGCATGTGTATATATCCATTTGTGCTCACATTAATATAGTTTTCAAATTTTCACCTAAATGTTATTACATTTCCTCCCCATGGAAACACAAATTAATTCAGAGTGGTGAAGTGATCGCTCTGCCGATGTCTGCAGAAACATGTGCCTGTGCTGCTGGTTCTGGGCCCCCTTTTAGATATTACTTCCATTTCTTCTTTACAAATGATATATGTAGCCTGGCTGACAACTATAAAGCCTGTCCCTGAACCATTTCCTTGACATTTGAAAATCTTCTCTGGCAACCTTTCAGTCATGTACTAACTACATCCAAACCACCTGAGCTTGCATCTTTCCATGTCTACACTTAAAATGCTCGAGTGGCACAGCTGCAGTGCTCTAGCACTTGTGTAGATCCTACCTTCACCAATGGTAGGCATTTCTCCCATCAGGTGGGTAATCCGTTTCCCTGAGAGATGGTAGGCTGGTGAGTTTCCTTGTCACATTCCTCTTTGTTGGCTAGAGGTTGTCTAGAGAGTCTACATCAAGGATGCCTGTGTCTGCCTAGTGACAAAACTAAATGGAAAAAATACAGAACGGAATAGTTCATTGCTGCTTCCTTTCAGCTATTAGTTTTTAGTCAGTATTTTTCAGCTATTAGGTTTTTTTAAGTCCTTTTCATTTAGAAGTTTGGGGAATCCGTGAAAATATAGAATCATTATATAATACTAAATGGATTGACTAATATGCCTTTTGTGTGTAATCCACAATTGGTGTGTATAATCTACAATTGGTGTATGAAATATTAATATTTACTTACCTGCTATCATGCAGTTTTGACTTATTTTTGTTAAAGAATTGTCCCTAGTAGTACAGTATAGCCTAGCTGTATGTGATCATGAAATGAAAGACCCTCTTAGATGTCAGAATACTCTTATCTCTTTAAAATCCTTTTTAAAAAAGAGTAATTCAGGCTGTTTGCTGTAGCTCTTTAATTTAGATCAGCAAGTCTATTCTGAAATTTTAGAACTCACTGTTTGTATTTTTTTATCTGATTTGCTAAATGCACATGTAAGTATTCCTTTCTACATGTAGTGCCTGTGTGCATTACACATGAAGTGTCTTGCATCTGCTGGAATGCTCTATATTCAAATAGGGCTTCCTAGCTATCAATTCCACTATTTTCACACACTACAGTTAGGGAAGATATTGCAAAGAGAGAAACTGGGATTAAGAAATGGGACTTTATTTCCTCTGTATCATAATTAAACTGAAGCAGCTTTGAACTTACAAAGTATATTATTAAGCAGCCTAATTTAAATATAGTTCCATTCCCTAACAATAAATAATATACATCTGGCTACCATGAGTCATCACTTTTGTAACAGTGTCTACAGAGCTGCCTGTTTTGCAGGAGCACCGTTTGCAATGTAAAAAGGTAGGAGAGAGACAGGTAGTATTAAGAATTTAAATTTAATTTGGTAGATTTAAGGCTGTTTTGCACTGAGGTCAGTCTCTTCTGAATGGGTTTTTTCCAGATCATAAGTGATTGGGTAGAGGAGTGCTTGAAAAAGGGTTCATGAAAACAGCTCATAAATCTCTACACAGCTTCTTCCCTATTAATACTGCTCTGTTCCGGTGTGTGTAATGACCCCATGATGATGATGCTTCTACAAAGGTTTTGCTTTTCTCTTTCAGAGAAATAGGGGTATCTTATTTCAAATCAGATACCTACATTACCTATGGGGAATCTGCTTAACTATACCTGTAAATTAGGAAGTATGAAATATTCAGTGTGAGGTATGTGTCTTGTGGAATCACACCATTAAGAACCAGGCTTTTACCTCTTGCGAAATGCTCTGTTGCCCCAAAGCCTATTTAAACGCTGGGAATTAAAGCCAGAGACTTTACACCCTGATAGCCTCTGTCTATCCTTAACTATTTCAATGTGTAGTAAGATGCAGGATCCAAACTCTCGCATTGTTACTAAGCAAAAGCTACTGATTGCCAGCGGTGGTACCAGACACTAGTACTTGCGTCACTGTTCCTAGGCGATGCTATTCAAGTGTCTTAACATATCCTCATAGCAAATAGTAATTGCACTGGCTGTGTTCAGTTTCAACACTAATTGATGCTTGGTTGCACCATACACAAACATACACGCTTGCCATAGTAACCACGTCTTCATTAGCAATTTACTTTGTTCCAAACAAGGCGTATCTCTCTAGATATATGCATGAAGATAGATAGGGCACACCTCTCACATAATGAGTTAAAAATAAATACTATCACTTTTGTTGATGAGCAACTCCCTAGAGTTTATTTCAGTGTGTAATTTGTCCAAACTATACCGGCTCACTTGTGGCTTTTTCTGAAATATTTTCCTGAGCTGTCAATTAAACGGTTTTTTTTTTAAATTTGAAGTAAATAAATTCCATGCTAGTTGATGAATTAATCCTTAAAGCCTTAATTTTGAGAATAAAAAATGCATGTGATAAATGTCCTTAAATCAATAATGCCGTTCAAAAATGTAAAAGCCTTCTCTAAGGGGGTTAGCCTAGAGATTTAGCAAGTCTTAAAACAGCCTCAAAAGAGGATTGCTCCTAAAAGGGTCACTAAATGCTCTAAACTAAGTGTGTCCGATCAACAAAATACCATTTATCACATAACGCTCTTAAAATTGGAAGTACACTGAAAGCCACACTAACAACCAGAGAGAATGACTGGGAGGAGAGAGGATGACACGCGTTCTAAGCGATGTGGTGACAAGATTATTCCGCATTGACAACGGATCATTATTAGGATAATAGTGATTAGACCCAACGCGGAGTATATTACCGTGTGAAATAGGGATCCAAACTTTCCATCAGAGACGCTGAGCCGCCTCCCCCGCGCTTTTATTTTGGCATGTCGCATAGTGTTTTCCCCCTCTGTGTAATTAACTTTTATGACAGCCTATCACACCGAGCCTTTCTGATGAAGAATGACAAGCAACTAAGCACATGGTGCAGGGATTGTTGGAAGTAAGTATCAGGCTCGTAGGGGCATGTCTGCTTTTAAGCAGCAGATGCAGTTGCACGGAAGAAGAGCATGGGAAGGGGGGGAAGGAGGAGGGTGTCTCTGTCCGTTTGGCTTAGGACTGGCGAGTCGGGGAAAGCAGGGTTAAAGATGGAGTAACCCCAGCTCTCGCCTTCGTGTGCTCGGGCAGCAGTGAGAGACCCGTCGCTTCTGGGCAAGGCTGCCTCTGGGCTCCAGGCTGCGCGTCCCAGTGGAAACCTCCCCAGCCTTCAGGGAGCGCTGCTGCCTTAGGAAACCCGGGAGCCGCGCACGGGAACCCTGGCTGGTGGCAGGCTCCTGCCCTTGACCTGCGGCTCCCCGTGCGCCGGGAGCCATTGGCTGCAGCTGAAGCGGCGGCGGAGTCTGCTGGGCGCCCGGGCAGGGCAGCGAGGCCGGGTTCGAGGGGAGAGGCAGCCTGGCTCTCCTGCCCCTCCCCGCGGCAGTCGGAGCCGCCTTCCCCGCCCGCTGACGGGGTCCAAAGGCAGGAGGGGGGAATGGGAGCCGGGCTGTGAGCCGCCCGGCCGGAGCCCCCCTTTCCAGCGGGCTTCGGGGAGCCGCCGCCGGGCTCGAGAGGATCCCAGCGCCGCTGGCTGGCTAGTCCCCGGAGGGATCTGCCCGGCTTTGCTTCGGTGAGTGCTAGTGTCGGGGCGGCGCTCCCGGGCTCGCCCCCGCCAGGCAGGGCTCCCACCTCCTATCCCAGCCGAGCTGGGCTCCCAACCTCGCCCCAGCCGGGCAGTGCCCCCTATGTCTCCCGGGCTATAGCCCGTCCCTGTGTGCAGTACCCTCTTTTGTGCATTACCTTCTTGTGTGCATTAACCCCCATGCTCCTGTGTGCGGTACCCCCTGTGTGCCTTAATCCCTATGCCCCTGTGTGCAGTACCCTCTTGCCCCAGTCCCGGTGTGCAATACCCCCGTGTGCAGTGCCCTCTTGGGTGCATTAACCCCTATGCCCCTGTGTGCAGTACCCCCCTGTGTGCAATACCCCCCTGTGCCCTGTGTGCAGTACTCCCTGTGTACAGTACCGTCTTGGGTGCATTAACCGCTATGCCCCTGTGTGCAATACCCCCATCCCTGTGTGCAATACTCCCCTGTGTGGATTAGCATTAATCCCCATGCCCATGTGCAGTACCCCCTGTGTGCAGTACCCCTTTATGCCCCTGTGTGCAATATCCCCCCGTGACCCTGTGTGCAGTACCCCCTTGTGTGCAGTACCCCTCTACGCCCCGTCCCTAAGTGCAGTACCGCCCCGTGTCCTATCCCAGCATGGATCCCCAAAAAACTGACCCCATCACTCAGTCCCTTAGATCTAATCCCAACCCTGCCCTGACTCCCCGGAAGAAGCCAGCGCACCGTGCCCTGCGGTCCTAACCCCCAGCTTGCGGGCTGCTGCCTAAAACTCAGCCTGATGGATTCACCTCCCCCGCCCCTGCTGAGCACAGCCCTGCGGGATAACTCCCCCAAAGGCTGCCAGCGCAACACGCTTCTCCACCACCCCCCATCGCGCCTGCCGGGCACGGGAGGGATCAGGTCAGAGTCCCAGGGAGGCAGGCACAATTTGTGCTGTGAGACATGTACACTGCCTGGGACGGAACCCGCCGAGCGCCAGGCCCGAGGGGCTAGACAGCGGGGCCGGGCTCCCCGGGGGCTGGCAGCGCGGCGCGGGGAGCCGCTGTAGCGCGCAGGTGAAGTGGGCAGGCGGTGGCGGGGGGCAGAGCGGGGCAAGAGAAGGGGGTGGGAGGAAGCCCCGAGGAAGGACGAAGAGTGGCGGCTCGGGGAGCGCTGGGGCAGGCGGAGGCGTGTGGCGGCGGGGCCCCCTGCGCACCAGCTTCTCGCTCGCGCCGAAAGGGGCCGCGTCCCTCGCTGCCTCCCCGCGCCGGGTCAGGTGGCTGGCGGGCTCCTCCGCTCCGGGCCGGCTGCACCTTGGCGGGGCCAGCGGCACGGCAGGGCGCTGCGGAGAGCGGCTGTGGCACGGGGACAGGCTTGACCTTGGCGCCTTCTTTGCCTCGCTGGTCCCGCACAGAGCGGTTGCGGAAAGGGGGCTCTGGCGCGCAAGTGTGTGAGGCTAGCGCCGGGCCGGAGGGGGGCTAACGTCTTGTGCCGCCTTGCCCACCAGCAGCGAGCTCCCTGCAGGCTGCTGGCCCTGATTCGTGGCAGCCTCGCCGCCAAGCTGAGGTAGGTGAGGGGGGTCATCTCGGCTCCTGGGAAGTGCATCTGTCGAGTGGAGGAAGGTGGGGGGAGGGAGAGGAGCCATTCGGCAGTGGCGTGTGGGAAGCTCTTTTCCCACTGAGCAGTTGGGCAGCTCTGAACTAGGAAACTTCTTGGGGATCCTGATATGAAAAGGAGGCTGGTGTGGTGTGGGAAGAGACCTGCTCAGGGAAGAGATGGAAAGAAGGAACCGATGAGAGAGAACTTTGTTTCGCTCGCTGTCCAGACTTCTGGCACTGGGTAGCTCTGGGTACATTTGGTTTCCCAATCAGTAGTGATGTATATGGCATTCAGGTGTCTATCACTTAGAAAGCTCATTCATAGTGACTTGTTTCCATGACAGTAAGATTCATGACAGGCTGTCTTTCTGTCCAATATGGGTGTACAAAGAGAAATTGTTATCCCAGTTAAAAACAAAAAGTATCCCTTTCTTTCCCTGTCCACTTAGTTGTCGCCTTCCCCTCTGCTTCATGAAAGAATGGGGAAGGGAGGGAGATGGGTAAGAAGCATGCCGATTGTTTGACACTATGCAGTGCAGGCTGTTGTGATGTTTTAAAAATATATTGGTTCAAATTAAAATATTGAGTGACTTGTTTAAAATATTTTTGCGAACTGTTCAAACTTAGTAAGTTTGTGACTTTGTTTTGCCTTGTATTTAGGAGTACTGTGATCCCATGACCTGTTTGTTTATTCAGTGTTTTCATTTTATAAACCCTGTAGGTCTGATGTTAGACCAGAAAGTTAGGAATCAAATAGAGATTCATTGTGTGACCTTGCTATTGACTCACTGTATGACCTTGGACAAATCACTGAATCTCTTTGTATCTAGGTATCCTCACCTATAAAATAGAGGACAGTGATGCTCAGTTTTGTGAAGTGCTTTGATATAGCTGGACAAAAGACTGTTGAAATGTAAAATATGAATTATTTATTTTAGAAAAGTTCAGTACATTATATCTCTTTTTTGTACAATTGGTAAACATAGCATATGTTGTCACAGAAAGCCAGCAGAGCTACCTAATCTAATCCCTTTCTAACCTTAATCAGTTTAAAAAAACCAAATCACAATCACACCAGATGTCAGTTAGTTAAACTGTTGTCCCGTCAATGAAGTCAGCGGAACTACCACGATGTATATCAGCAAAGGCTCTAGCGCAATACATTTTAAACTTTTAAAGGCAGCAGTCATATTACATTCTCTCTCTAATTACTGATGGTTGGTTTTCTACCAAATCAAATTAAATTAAAAATGCAGACTCTTCAGTAGTTTTTCTTTTGTTTATAGGAACATTTTTTATATTATAAAGTATAAGAAATAATATGCAACTGGCCAAAACACTAAGACAGACACAATGTTAGAAACTAGAACAATACTTTCGATTGTCTGGTGTACAGTCATGAATAATCTAGGAAAGATTCAAGCCCGGTATTTGAAAAAAATTAAAGAGCTATCATATTTATCTTAACAAAGAGAAACTGATGTTTAATAGTGGACTTTTCAATCTAGCAAAGAAAGGTCAAAACATGGTCCAATGGCTAGAAGTTAAAACCAGGAGATTCAAATTGGAAATGAGTAATGGTTTAACACTGAGGATAACTTACCAAGAGTCATGGCCCATTTTTCATCACTGGCAATTTTAAAATCAAAGATTACATTAAAATTTTCAATCAAAATCTTTTTCTAAAATATATGCTCTAAGAATTATTTTGGGGGAAGTGCATCAGTCTGTGTTATACAGGATGTCAAACCGGATGATGACAATGATCCTTTCTGGTCTTGGAATCAGTGAATCAACTTGAAATATAGTCAATTTTTAAAAAGTTACATATAGTTTCATTGGCACGTCTCCTGTAAATTTTTTGTGGTTTTTTTTTTAATCCAGCAATTACTTTCTATTATTTTTTTCTCCCTGGTTACTTTGTGAAAGAACTAGCTGGAACAAGAAGGGAAACTATCAAATTGGCTCTACAGGGAAACAGTGGAACTGAGCATATAGAAAGCATTGTGGAACATCCAGTTAACACATTAGTGTTGGAGGGATGGGTGAGGGGGGAGGAGAGGAACAAACAACAAATTATTATTTTGTCTCTGATCTATTTTAGTCAGTCATTTTAGATGCTACTGGTAATAATCAAAGAAAACAGTGTTTAGTCAGAAGTAGGACTCTTTTTTTTCCCCTTTTAAGTAAGTGATCTATATCGGGGGGGGGGGGCGGGGGGAAACTTCCTTCTGTCTTTCAAATGTTGAAGGGTGGACTCTGGCATTGATTCATGGAAGTTCTTAAGCACATGCTATAACTTTGAGCATATGAGTAGTCTATTGAATTCAATGGGACTTTTATGCATAAGCATTTTGCTGACTCAAGATCCATTACCTAGATTTTTCATTATCTCCAACAATTTAGCAACAAGGCACCTGACTTAAGTCATATCTTGAGAAGTGATGACCACCTGACCATTACTGGTCCTAGTGAAATGACTTTATAGCAAGGTACTGAATCATTTTGTGGAAAAAGTGAAAGAAAATAATTGACATGGCACCTTCTTACTCAGCATATCTGCTCCCTATGTATTACTGAGTCATAGATCTTTACTTAACTTGGGTGAAAGAGGGTCAATAGTTCTTACTACTTAGTGCTACAAAGCTAATATAAGTAGAGAAAAATGAGCTGGATTCTAGTCAGTATTGCATATGCTCAGCAAAAATAACTAAATTCTAACTACATAAACTTTTTTAGTACTGAGGGTAAGAAGAACTATGTTTCATTTTAATTTTCACAACCTTAATTGAGTTGGCACAATTGTTTTACAAATAAAAAAAATCACCTTTGCTAAATAAATCAGTTGGAGAGTGTGTATAAAACCTGTATTATTAATTTACTGTTATTTGTACATAATCACTTAAAATATTATCACTGAAGATGTTTAAGATGCATAAATATCTGCATATACAATTTTTGTAAAAGCTAAATCACATGATTATAATACTTTATTGTTTAAAATACACTTTATTAATTTTAAAAATATCTATTATACCCAAGTATGTTAGGTGTGAAGTATTGCTTTTTTCCTGAACATCGGAATACAAACTTCCATTAGAAAGCTGCATGTCTATACACTATTCCTTGAATCTCGGTCACAAGTGAAAACTAAGTCTGCTGGTATCAGCTTGTTTTTCAGTGCTGGAGAAATAGTGTGGTCCAGTGATGAGGACACCAGATTGAGATTTACTAGATCTGGTAGTTCTATTCACAGCTCAGTTACTAACCTGCTGTGTGACCTTTGGCAAGCCCCTTCACTGCTCTGTCTCTTTCCTTCTTCACCCATTTTCTCTCTTGTCTGTTTAGATATAAAGTGTTTCCGGGCAGAGACTCTTACTGTGTGCCTCAGTGTCTGCTAGGGCATCTAGACAATGCTGTAATACTAACAATACAGAAAAATCTTGACTATTATTCTTTATCCCCAAAACCACAATGATTTGGAATGATTGCGAGCCACTGTTTGAGACATGCCCTGCTGTGAACAGCTATCTTGTTCCTATTCAGGACTGAAGTGCAACGGAAGAGTTGTTTATAAAAAAACAATAACAAAAAAACAAACAAAAAAATTACTTTTATGAGCTCTAGCATTTACTGAACTTCCTCTTTCACACAAAAACACAGACATTCTCAAAGGATAAAATAACAGCCATGAAAATTCATATGCTTGTTCTCCAGAAGTCTAATTTCATGAGTTTATATTATGGACCCAATCCTGCATTTCCTGCACACTAGAGAGTCCCATTGGGGTTAGTGTATGTCTGTATTATATGCTTTCTAAATGTCAAAATACAATATTTATGACCTTATAATATGCATATCAATTACAAAGTGTTCATTGAGGACATAAGTCAGCCCAGAAGACCCATCCCCAACAGAAACTTAATTTTCTGTGTTTGGGGATTAGGAGGTGAGGTGGGGAAAGTGAAGTTTCTTAGTACATTTCTTTTTTCCCCTGCCTGCAACACATCTTGCTTGATTTAGTAAGAGTTAGAAATGTAATTAAGAAGCTATGAAAGTAATGTCTGTACTTTATAAATTACTGTACTTCAGAGCGGAATAAAGATCTTGATAGACCTCTTGAACAATGCTTGCATTTCAAAATGTGAGCTATTTGGTGATAAGTCCAGCAACATTCCTTTGACTTTCATATACAACAGAATCACTTTAGAGGGTACAAATGCCCTCTGGTACATTATTTAGACTTTTAGTTTGATACAGGGTTGTTTTCTATGAAAGGTTTACTGCTGAAAAATTGACTTTGAAAATGATCTCTCGTCTGTTGCAAGTTTTATTTCTGCCTTTCATCACTGTTCAGCTGCCAAAATAGGATAATGTAAAACAAAGAACATACTTTCACATAGTGGTACAAGGCAAAGTAAAACAAAACTCTGCCCCTGACTCTCTCATTTCATTCCTCCTAAAAGCCTGAACTTTTGCATATGGAGATCATGACTGATGAGCTATCAGTTTCTCTCTAACGTTGTACTTAGTTCTTAAAGAAAAAAGAATATAAGATTTTCCCAAGTATCTAGTGATTGTGGATGCCAAACTTGAAACACCCCAAATTCACCCAATTTTTGGAAAATACACTCTGAAAATCAGAGCTCTTTAAACTTTTTAAAATTGTGCAGCCCCAAACCCACTTAGTGACTCTGAAAATCTTGACTGTTTTCAGAATTATAAAAGAAACTCTACTTAAATCAGAGCCGGTTCAAGCTATGGGCTGACTGGGCTATCGCCCGAGGCGCCCCATTGGAGGGGGTGCCACGCAGGGCTGCCGGACCGGGCGGGGGCAGGGCCATGCATGCGCCGGTGCCCCGGGGCTGGGGCCACACATGTGCCGGGCGCAGGGGGGACTGCGCGCCTGGGGGCCGGGTCACGCATGTGCTGGGGGCCCGGGGCGCACGAATGGCTCGGGCCGGCCCTGACTTAAATATATCTCTTCAGAACGTTTTTATTGTTCAAGCCTAAAGCTGAAGGGGTACTTCATTGTTTGTTGGCTCAGCAAAAAGTAAAACAAAATGTAGAAGGAAATCATTATGGCTACGTCTACACAGAAGCACTATTTTGGGATACCAGAAATAGTTATACTGTGTCTTTTGAGCGTGCCTGTTATTTTGAAATATAATGGGCTCGCTATTCCGACGTCCCCGTAAACCTCATTCCACGAGGAGTAAGGGATGTTTCAGAATAGTGATTTATTTAGAAATAAGTGCTGTGTAGATAGCACCAAATTTCAAAATAAGCTGTTTCGAAATTAACTCGAAATAAGGTACAAATTTGCATAGCTCAAATTGCGTAGCTTATTTCAAGCTCCGAGTGCAGTGTAGATGCACCCTAAAACTTACCAAAAGCAAAATGAATGTTTATTGACATCAGTTGTGATTGCCTTGCTCACAAAAGTATTGCACAACAGGACTGCATGCATGACCAAGATGATCAGTTTGGCCCTCCATAAATAACATAAATTTATAATATGGACGATTTTTAAAAAAAAATCTAGATGAAAATATAAATAGCACACACAGAAAATAGCAATTAAAAATAGAAGTTATGCAGAAATAGATGAGCCAGGTAATACACAACAGTAATGCTAATGGAATCTCTAGAAGCCTGAAAAAACAAAAGCCAAACCATATATGTCAATGTAGATCAGATCTGAGAGAGCGCAAATCAGAAAATCTCATTGCTTCAGAGATACTGAACAAAACGATAACAACTCTGGAAACCCTGAAAACAAAAGCCAGGACTACACGTTGGTCTTTGCAGACTCGGCAGCAAGATTTCTATGCCTTGCTTAGTCTCAACAAACGTACAGAATTCGTTTGCTCCTGGTTGGAAGGGCACATCCCAGCTGAGATATGGATGTGTGACAGTTACACATAATTAAACAGAACAAGTAGCTGCGATTCTAGCAAGTTAACTGATTTGTCAGAGAAAGGAACAGAAATTCAGAAATGTGGAAAGCAGTAAGCCTTACCCTGTAGTTTTTACTTCTGTATGCAGAAAATACCCTTCAGATTTCAGAAGTGACTATTCCCAGGAGTTACTTTAAAATTTAATGAAAAACAAAAAGGGAAAAAGCAACACACAAGATGAATATGGTTCAAAGTGGCAGAAAAATAGGGGAAATGGATGGATTTGTTCACTGATAATGACTAAAATAAATGTAAACAAACTGTTAGTATTAACTATCATTGACCCAGCATGTTAGAAAAATGTACAAAACAACAATGGTCCTGTAGCACCTCTGAGACTAACAAAAATATATAAATAGTATCATGAGCTTTCCTGGGCACATCCCACTTCTTCAGATGGCAAATAGCATGTTAAGTTTAAGCTCTGCTTCACACACACGCACATGCAGCTATAGATACACTACCTCTCTGAAGAGCCAACATTCTTAACTACAAACGAAGAAAAGGACAAAAGTTAACAGACAACCCAGGGTAAATAGTACAGCCTCTCTTGAACAATACACATATGTCTATGGAAAAAGCCTTTGGCCAGTTTACAATGAGTTAGGAAGACAGATTTATGCCACTCTCTGTTGATGTAATATCAAAGCTGCCCAAGACCAACAATTAGTTATTTAAAGCAATAATAAAAAAATTATTCATGAGATAATCAGATGGAGGTAGCCAGCACACAAATAAAAATGAAGCACCCCATCATACTTTTTTGCATTCCTTATGAATATGCCCTCAGAATTTTAGACATGTGGGTAAAATGTATTCTCCAAATTCATGGACAAATCATGTATCTGAGTGCTAGGACTATCGTGTCTATATTATCAGAGTCCTGCGCCATCTTCAGTGTAATCCACACTCGTGGAAATAGTAAAACCTTCCCCGTTAAACATAATGTAGGATTGTCATCAACTTCTTGAGCTAAACTCCCTTCTAAGTCAGTCTAGTGCAGCATTGAAGTCAACAGGACTCCAGTGGTATAACTGAGAGGACAATGTGGCCTCTCAGGAGGTTCAGTTCATTGACAGACTTGGCTAGAATTGAATAGACATGACAGAAAATCATCTGCAGCTGAACCCAAGGATGGAGTCATATTTATTGAGTAAGTTCAGTATAATCATGCTCATTATCCACTGTGATTATATGGAGCTCAAGAATAATTCATTGTGATCCTCCTTTAAAGCATGGCTGTACTTCAGCATTTCCCTGATTAAGCCATTGGTGATTTTTCATATTTAAAAATGTTGTTAGTTGGCAGTAATTTAGAAGTTTGGATTCCAGCCAGAAAATAAACAATAACTTTGCAACCAACTATGTGGGGAGAATTTACTTGCGCAAAAGTCAAAAATTATAAAAGTTATGACTCCATGTTTCAGATTCTCCACTAGTTGGGGTTGATTTATGTTACACTGCTAGTGAAACATGGTCCAAAGGCCATAATAGCCAAGTGTGGAAAGATCAGTCAAGCACAGGCACATTCTCTGGTACTTTAAAGTCAGTGTAATGGTTTTTGTGCCCTCTTCTTTCCCTTAACCTAATATAGGAGGTGTGGTTGGAGGATCCGTACCATGGTTGAGTCTTCCCCATGCCTGAGTGCTCTCCTGTTGTTATAACAGCCACTTGATTACCATTAACAACGGGTGTAATTTAGAACAGCCTTCAGGCTGCTCTAATGCTAACATAGCTACCTGCCACACAATCATTCAAGAATCATTTTTGCTGTGAGCACTTCAGTAGTAACTGAGAATCTAAGCCTGTCACTCTTATTCACCCTCTAACCCACATGTGTGGGGTTTGAGTTTCACCGTGCAATAAAGTCAATGGAGTTATCAAAGTGTAAGAGACAAGACAATCAGGACCCTATAATATTTTATTAATTATATTTATGTTGCATGAGCACCACACAGTGAGCTGTATTTAAAAACTTCACTTTGGAAAAGAAATAATTCAATTTGAAGTCTGAGTGGAAGTGGGTGGATTAAGTGATGCCAGGATTAAGTGTGTCTGGGAAGCTTTTATAGAGAGATGCCATCCAGAACTGGATCCTGCTTCTTTGAAGTCAGTGGAAAAATTCCCATTAATTTGAGTGGGAGCCAGATTGAATTCCTAGTGACTGAAAGAGAAGAGCTGATACTGGAGAAATCCCTTGTTGGATCTTCCCTGCATAAAAATTGTGCAGGACTTAGGAAAATGCTCTGTTGCCCAGTTATTTAAATATAAGAATGAGAAATTTTATGAGGAAGAAGATTGGCAGTAATAACTCTTCTCCTGCCTCTTTAGTCTTTATCTTTGGCTTCCCACGCTTCTGGACTGTTCTTGGCAGAATGCTCCTTCGTCCATTCATTGTCATTGTTGAACTGTCTCTCTTGCTCTTTTCTTTCTCACAGTAACGTATTCATAGGATGGAAATTTCCACCTCTCATTAGTCATTATAAATCCTGAGGCCACAGAGACCATAGCCTGCTTCCAGTATTTTGTTTTCTAAATCTATTATGCATAACAGAAATACTCCCCTCCATGTGCATAAGTCGCTGAACATTGTCAATTCCCATGGCAGTGAGCTGGGAGTGCCCAGTACCTTGCAGGATTAGGCCATAAATGTTACCTTGTGAAAACATTTTATATGTCTTTGAAAATCAAAAGCAATTTGCAGCTAAGATGTGCTCATTTTATAGTTTTAAAACTGCCTTTCAATGACAACATCAAAAACCCAACTGTTTATCTTAGTCTGAAAAATTTTGATCCAAAACTTTTCATGTGACACTGGCCCCTAAGATCCAAAGAAGAAATTTGTTTGGGTTTTATGACAGCTATAATCATCCTCTCCCTAAATCTTGGTAGGATGCGGTGGAAGATTGGACATAACACAAGCACACAAAACCTAATTGATTTAAAATAGTCCATCGAGCAAACCTAATTTATTGCTTTAGTCACTGGGTAACCAGTCACTAACATGAGACCTGGAATAAACACTGCTTCATATGGGATTACTTAACTTCTAGTCATTGGTGTCATTCTTCAGGTTCACTTCATCTAGTGGATTCTGTTTTAATTTCTTTCCTTTGTATATCTGACTAGTATTATTTTCCTATAAACTTAAATTCTAAATATAATGAAATACATTCCACGGTTACATTAAATCAAAATAGCATTATTCATAATCCACATTTGAGCCATCCAAAGAACATTCTAGCAAAACAATGGCCTGATTTTCAGAGTCAGCCTCTATGGATATATCTATACTGCAACAAAAATCCAGGGTAAGTGGCATGTGAGTCAGCTGACTCTGGGTCAGAGAACCCAGGGCTTGAGCATCCATTCTGGTTGCCTGCCTGACATTAAGAATTTTCTAATCTGGATTTGAACCTGGGGCTCTAGTGTCCATGCTGCAGAGTCAAACCAATCATATTGCAGTCTCTCTTGTGTCCTCCAGAAACATGGCAGCTCTAGACGTTTGGCCATGTTGCTCTGTGGTGCACTTCACTGTTCACCCGGTATGTTGCAGAAAGTTTGAATAGCATTGGCCAGTTCAACTCTGCCATGTCTGTGTTCTCATCCTCTTCCATCGTTAGCTCTATCAGGTGTATTTGATGGGTCAGAAAATGCTATTAAATTGCCCACCAGCATCTCATAGAAGCTCTGCCCATTTCCTGACACAGAAGGGAAAGCACAAGCAAGAAGAGTTTTCTGGGCTGCATCACAAGGTTTTGCAAAGGGGACTGAGGCCATGGTAATGCAGCAGGAGCAGGTATTCTTGCAACCATTCGTGATATCAGCCATTCGAATAGTTCTTTCTGCTGAGCTCTGTGGTTGTCCCTTAGCAGATGTTCGTGTTTCAGGAATGGCAAAGCAAATACCTGCAGCAAAACCCTGTCCTCAAACTCTGCAGCCAGCCTGAGGTTTTTTCTCTCACCTCTTCCATGCCTTCTGTAACTGCAAGCCCCTTTGTCTTTGGAGCTGGACCTGTTTGTTGGCCTTCTCCAGAACTTCACCATAAGTTCATCATAGAAACGTTTCCTCTTGGAAGAGTCCATGAAGCTACATTGGCTCATGGTTCTTCTATAGCATGGGTAAGCTATCGAGGAGCTTCAGCCTGTAGAGACTGAGGGGCCTGGAACAGGAAAAGACATGAGGGGTTATTGACTCACATCACTCCGTTTGGGAGCACTGAAAAAAATCCTTGTGGAATTTCAGGGGCATAACATAATATTACTTTTCCAAACTAAACTTCTGTATATTGTGGGAGGAACGCTTCAGACCACAGAAGCTCCCTGGACACAGCCTGGTTAATCACAGTGAAAGAAGTGCAAAGACAAAGGTAAGTTAAGAATTCAAACCTGTTTTCACTTTCCCATAAATTACAGAACTACTTGTGTGGGAAGTAGGGGGGGAGCGCCATTAGTGGCTGTGGTGCAAAATCTTCTTCTGACATTTCAGGCCTTCCACATTCTGGAGGACATAATGGTTCTTGTGGTGCTGATTGGCAAAGAGAGGTCTTTTTCCAAGCTGCTGGTAGGAAACCTGCAGTGTATAGAAATGTATAATGTTCCTGTATTCAAACGTATAGTGACTGAACGGCACATCTATGAATGGAGTGGGTATGTCATGTAGCAAGGTGGGCCTGGAAAATATGCCCATCCCCAAAATGTGACTTTCTATCTGGTGTTCCTTCTTTAGGATGTTTGCTGCTATCAGCACCTGGGATTGGGTCAGAATTCACGAGGGAATCAACAGGAAGATGTATTTGCTTCTACGTGGCTTAGCTGGTTATGGCTACATGAAAACACACAAAACTCCACTGCTACCTCCTTACTGCCCCTACCCCATTTCTGGACAAAATTTCAACCTCCTCCCCCTCCCCCCATCAGATTTGATACCCGTGGGCTGAAATGGACTAGATTTGTAAATGGAATGTGTTTCTTGTCCCCTCTCCCAACACAAATAGAATTCACTGATTCCAGGCAACTTGTTACACGGTTGTCAGGTCATGGAGCAGCGTACTTACAAGCATGGCAATGTGACATTATTATTTTTAACAAGCAGGAACGCCCTAGCGAAAATCTGCGTCTTTCCAGTAAAAATTTACTTTCAAGGTGTTTGCACTGTTGGCAGTTCCCAGTCACCATTGTGAATTCCTAATTGGGAGGGGTGGGGAGCCAAGCTGCTGGTGACATGCCACCTGCCATTAGCAGATACACAGTGCTAGCTGGGGCTTCTAATATGTTTTGCATTGGTTCATAGAGTGGAAATCCCTCACCTTCCTGAATTAATAAACATGAAAATGGAACCAGAAATCTACGATTCTCTGGGATAGCTTCTGCTTCAGGAAACCATCCTCTGAACACAGCACTTTTAGCCACAGAATCACTTCACTGTCCTCACTCGGTACCTGCTGTTGGTTCCCTGGGTGCTGCTGTTCCAGGCCCGTGTGCACCACTGTTGGCTCTGTGTTCAGGGCATTACCCTGCACCCAGTCAAACTCATCACAAAACAGGTATGATGTGGGTGAGTTGCCTGAGGTGCAGTTCTGATGTCCAGCTGTCCTGAACTCAGTCTTGAGCGACATAATTCACTCCCTGCACTCATCACCGGTCTGGTAAATTTGTAACACTGTCAGCTTCTTCGCTCTTTGCAGGTATGCATGATCGCGCCTGGTAGGGATGTGAACAACTAGTCGAATATCCAATAAGCAAATGCTTATCGGATAGTTGACAGGCTAGTCGCTTCCCTCCTCCCCCGCCTTGCAGCCTCTATCAGAAAGAGGCAGCAAGGGTGGGGAAAGAGAAGGGGGTTCTTCAAAGTGGCAGCACCACATGGAGCCTGGGGAGATTGCTTGATTCCCCCACTGGTCCCATACTCCCTGCAGTGCTTTCGCCTTTGAGGTGTAGCAACAAATTATTATGACGATCATGTTAACTATGGTGTGCCTTATGCTGGAGTATAGCCAGAGCATATCCATGGCCCACTGGAATGAGGAAGAATCTCAGGAGGCCATGAACAGACTCTTCTGTGAAGTGCTTGAGTTGGGCAACTGGCAAATGCTGCCAGCACGCGATCCTCATGACACAGTGGAATGCTGGTTCTGGTGCTGTGAGACAAGCACAGACTGGTGGGACCGCATAGTGATGCAGCTATGGGACGATCAGCAGTGGCTGCAAAACTTTGCATGTGTAAGGCCATTTCCATGGAAGTTTGTGAATTGCTTTCCCCAACCTGAAGCTCAAAAATATCAGAATGAGACCCACTGTGACAGCGGAGGAGTGTGTGGCAATTGCTCTGTGGAAGTTTGCAATGCCAGACAGCTACCAGTCAGTTGGGAATCAGTTTGAAGTCAGGAAATCCACAGTGGGATCTGTTGTGATGCAGGTAGCCAAGGCAATCAATACATTTCTGCTATGGAGGGTAGTGACTCTGGGAAACATGCAGGACATGGTGGATGGCTTTACTGTGATGTGGTTCCCTAACAGTGGTGAGGCGATAGACAGAACTCACCTCCCTATCTTGACACCCAATCACCTTGCCAAAGAGTACATAAACCACATGGGGTACTTCTTGATGGTGATGCAGATGCTGGTGGATCACAAGAGCCATTTCACAGACATCAATGTGGGATGGTCGGGAAAGGCGCATGATGCCTTTATCTTTAGGAACACCCATTTATTCAGAAAGCTGCAAGCTGGAACTTTCTTCCCAGACTGGAAAATTACCATTGGAGGCACTGAAATGCCAATAGTGATCATTGGATACCCAGCCTACCCCTTGCTCCTGTAGCTCATGTGGCTGTCCTGGAAGGCCTCCATGCAGTTCAGACTAGGGCAGACTAGACTGCAATAAGGAGCAGTTCAACTACAGGCTAAGCAAGTGCAAAATGGTGGTAGACTGTGTTTTTGGGAGTTTAAAGGGAAGGTTTTGCAGTCTGCTGGGTAGGTTAGCCCTCAGTGAAAGCAACATTCCCACTGTTATGGCAGCTTGCTGTGTGCTCTATAATATTTGTGAGAGTAAGGGGGAAAGTTTTATATGGCAGGGTGGGAGATCAAGGTACAGAGCCTAGCTAGTGATTATGACCAGCCGGACACCAGGGCAACAAGGAGAGCACAGTGAGAGCCACTGCAAATAAGAGAGGCTTTGAAAAAACAGCTTTGTGAATAGCCACACAGTATTTTGAGAGTCATGCATGCTGCTCTTAATGAGGTGTCCCTGCATTAAATATGCTTGTCTGTAAACTCCCCCCTTCCCCCCCCTCCCCCAACCACCACCACCAGCAGTAAAGAGATGGTTGTTCAGAAATCATTTTTATTTAGGGAACACAGAAGGGACAAAAACGGAGTCCAGGGTGGGAGCTTTGAGGGGGTGAGTGATCACAGGTGCGGGAAGGACAAAGTTTTGCTCCAGTACACATCCCTGGGGGTTGAGTGTGAGGCTTCCCCCCCACTCCCTGTGTTCTAGAGGCCCTGGAAGAGGAAGCTATGGAACTTGGGAAGGAGGGAATGTGGGTGCACAAGGGCTGGAGAGGGTGCCTGTGCATGTGGCTGTCCTGGAAGGCCTCCATGCAGTTCATCACATCCGCCATGGATGACAAGAATCTCTTCTGGTTCCTCATTTCCATTTCCCTGCATGTCTTCCTGTCCTCACGCTCTACTCACATCTCCTGCAGTAGCATATTCCTCCACTTGTTTAATTGCTTTCTGCCCAAGTCAGCAGATTGCATTTGCTTCTTGCACATGCCATCCTAACAACTTTGTGCCTGCAGATTTGTGGTAGCTGGACAGCTGGCGGAGCCGGGGGAATGTGCAACATGCTCACTGCTGCAACAAAAAGCAAAGGACAGACTTTACCAGAGATTCGTTGCTGAGCATAAAACCTAATCTCTTAGAATAAAAGGAAGGTCTGCCTAAACACAACAGGGATGTGCTTTTTTGTACAAGGCCAGAGTTATGCTTTTAAGCACTCACTATGCAGCAGGTACACCTCAGCAGGTAGACTCATTTGGTGGCTGGGACTCAAGCCTGTGAAAGAGAAATGGAGACAATGCAGGGCAGGGACTCACATGGTGCCCATGCATTCATCACCCCCTGTTTGTTGGGAGAGTGCAAATTTGCCTTCCTGCAGGAGCATAAGGGCAAGAGGGAGAAGGGGGTCAGGCGTGGCAGACAGGCAGGGCAGGGGCTCACTCCATGCTTTGGTGGGGATGAGCAAATGGAGGTTTACTGCAGAGGCATCAGTTAATAGCTTACCCTCCTTCATCCAGGTTGTCATGTACAATATCAGTCTTCTCCGAATCACACAGAGCATGACAGGGAGCAGATGCTGACCAAATGTGGCCAGGAGCCTGGACCGTATGCCACAATGCTTTGTGCTGCAATAATCCCAGACCACTTACTGCTGGCTTGGTGTGGAGAGGTGTCCTACCTTAGAGGATGGAATAAGCCTGGCCCCTTTGCCTCCTGGTACACCTGCATCAGCAGCACTGCTGGGCATCCCGGGCGTATCCTTTCTCCTTCATGCCCTTTGCGATCTTGGCATAGCTAGCTGCATTTCTTGAGCTGGTTCATATTCTGTGGGAACAGATTCCTCTCCCCATGCAACAGTGAGTTCCAGGATCTCCTGCATGCTTCTTGCTAGTGCTCGTCTACAACCCTGGGAATTCATGATCGGGGTGGTGCCTGCTCTAAGTTCTGCTTGCCATGCTATCCACACAGGAAATGAAATTCCATTTTCCCTGGGGCTTTTCCTGTTCACCTGGAGAGCAGTAGATTTGAAAGTCCTGGTCAGACTCCGTGGCACACTCTGGGACATCTCCCAGAGGCCAAGAATGTCTATTTTCACAACATTGCGTCTACAGTACCGTAAAGTCGACCATGCAAAGTCAAATTACCGTTATTCCTTGTGAAAATTAGGAGTAATGAAATGTAATGCCCCTTAAAGTCAACAGTACAGGCTTGGTGGTGTGGACTCATTGTTTGGAAATTTGACCTAATGAGGCTAAAGTGCCAGTGTAGACAAGGCCTAAGTTGCTGTGTTGACCCTTTGACTTCACACTAAAAGTGCACTTTGACCTTGGCTGTTCCACATTGTCCATTGGTCAAAGCATACTTGGGAACATTTAGCATGTGGTAGCAGAGTCCACATGGCCATTTAATGCACTGCAAAAAAGTATGCTGTAGATTTGCTGTGTGGACAAGCCTTTAAAGAGTACAAGTAATGAACACAGTGGAACCTGTACCAATGTATGGATTAGCGCTGTGCCAATGTATGGAGGGGCAAGAAGAACACTAGCAGCTTTTTTCCCACTCCCACCACCTTCTGCCCAACAACAGGGGTCAGCCAAAATCCTAGTAGGAGACTCTCAGGCTGCAGAAGTCTAACTTCATCACAGGTGCTAGACTATCCTCATTTTTCACTGGCCCAGAAAGTTGAGTTAGTTCAGGGTAGCCAACACTGCACTCTGTAAAAGGCCAGTGGACCTGCTATTTCACCATGTACTTCCTACAAGGTGCCCAGACCAGGGGAATTCCAGCTTGAGTCCATCACCTAGAGCTAGGGCCCTACCAATTTCATGTCTGTGAAGAATGCATCACAGACCATGAAATAAGCCCATCCCTGTGAAATCTGATGTTTCCTTGGAGCTAGAAGCCCCCTTTGCTGGGGCACTCTTAGGAACAACTGGGCAGGGGAGGGACAGCACTTGTTCCTCCCCTGCACTCTGCTCGGGGTTGGGGAGGAGAACCGGACCAGTTCCATCTCAGGGTGCCTCCCCCTGCTGCAGGATGCTTTCTGGGACTGGGCAGCAGCTTGAGGTTCCTGCAGCTGTGAAAAACTTGTGGAGTTGGATCATATCTTCCCTGTGCTTCTGGGAGCACCCCAACAAAGGGGGCTCCTAGCTCTGATTGGGAAGGGGAGTAAGGGAGGGACAGATTGTCTAATTCCTGTACAGCTACTGGTTGGGGTGGGGAGGAGAAACAGATCCATCTCTAGGTGTCTCCCCCTGGTGGAGGAGCTCTGAGGAGGCAGTTGGATCAAATTTGCCCTGTGCTTCCTGAGTGTTATTTACAGCAGTAAAGTGTCAGTAAATCCTGTCGAGGTTCACATGACCTTTTTTTATTTTACTGAAACAAACTAATAATTGCATCTGGAACGGGAAGCACCCCCTATACAGTGATCTCTCGTCCTGTAGCTGCAGGAAGAGGCAAAAGTGGGGAAGGAGGTGCAGAGCTTTCTGCAGCTGGGAGAGATACCGAAGAGCAGCTGTGCAGAGGAAAACCAAGTATTATCATTCCCAAACTGGCTAAGACTAGCAGTGAGGAGCCACTAGCTGGGGTGCTCCCAGCAGGATCAGGGTGATCAAACCCTCCTCTTCCCCTTGGAGCCTCCTGCAGCTTCAGGAAGCTCTGCGGTTGTCACTTTTAGAGGGTAGCATAGAAGTGAGGGTGGCAATTCCATGACCCTCCCCCCAGCACAGGTTTGTGACATTCCCCCCCCCCCCCCCAATAATCTCCTTTTGAGTCTGGATGCCATGGTTACAATTCTGTGAAATTTCATGTTTAAACAGCTGAAAATGTGAAATTTACCAATTTTTAAATCCTATGGCGGTGAAATTGGCCATAATGGATAGTGCATTTTGTAGAGCCCCTACCCATAGCACACAAGCCCAGCAGAGAGCAGGACTTAAACCCTTACCACACATCCATTTTCAAGACATAGAACTTAAATTCCATTTGAAGAATTCCCCCTCTTGCTTCAACCTTAAACTGTATTCTGGAGCCAAAGTGGAGTCAGGCTGGGTCAGCTCTTGAATGAGACTCTGCAACAGAATGGGTTATGACTAGGGATGTTAAATATCAGTTAATTGAATAGTCAAGTAACCTCATGAATTCTTATAGGTTAGTTGACTATTCTATAGTCACCAAGCACGGGGCTGGCAGCCATTATATCAGAGGCAGCAGCACGGGGTGCCAGACAGAAGCTGGTCCACAGAAGCGTGAGGTAGCAGCAGCCCCTGTCTAGGGGGAAGTCTGAGCTCCCAGATGCAGCACAACCCAGAACTGAGCTGGACTGCCTGCCTGCCTGGCTCCTAATACACTTTCATTGCAGAGCTGCAGCGGGCAGCAGACGGACCCAGTGTGAGCCAGGACTGAGCTGGGCTGCTGGTCAGCCTGCCAAAAAATTCACTGGCGGGGGGAGGAGGGGAATGTGGGTAGTCTGTTGCATTAACCTATGAGCTTTTGCTTATCGGTTAATCAATTACACTATTACATCCCTAGTTATGACTAGCAAACTGTGAAGTCTGTTTTGTTCCTGAGTTGAAATATTGTCACTGAGGCTATGCTAGTTTGAATTTGCCATGGGGCAGTCCGTTGGGGAAAGGCAATTGACTCTGCATTGGAAGACCATCATCCAAAGCCATCAAGACTGCAAACTGGAACCCTTCATGGAACAGTGGTGTTTCTGCATAAAGGGCATGCATGGGAAGGTGGAGGGAGAAGCATTACTCTTTGGACTGGGTATGTAAGCACATGGCACAGAGGCAGAACCCTATTTCTGTTGTGGACACAGGGTAAACCATTGACGTATCCAAGAGTTTGTGAGAACAAGAGGGCAGAGTCTCTCCCTGCCCAGCCTGAAACACTGATAAACCACAGACCCACAGAAGATGAGCTCAAATTAGGAAAATGTGTCTGTGTGATTCTACCCAGACCCAGTTGGATTGGAAACACATGGTACCCAGCAATTTGGGTCCACTTGCAACACATTAGTGACAGTACAGATTACTGGGGCAATTTGTCACAGAAACATCTAATCCCACACCTATGTGCTGCAGAAAATGGTGATGGTGATTAATTCTGTATCTTTTTCCTCTTATCGATAGTCAAGCAATTCTTCAACTTTAGGCTGTGCTATGTTACTTGTGCTGGATAACAAGCAGCATTTTAAGATGTTTCTGGATTAGGGATGTAAGCGACTAGTTGATTCCCCCCTTCCCCTTTGCAGACTCTGTATTTGTAAGAGCTGCCAGCGGTTCTTGCAACATTTACAAGGCAGAGGCGCAGGATAGCGAGCATCCCATCCCCCCCTTATCAACTAATTGATAAGTTTAACGGATTAATTGAACTATAACATCCCTATTCTGGATAACAAGATGCATTTCCATCTTGCTCCTTACACAGTATAAAACATAGAAGCTGGCCTAAACATGCTCCTTTCCTGGGCTTAGTTAAGTAATGGCAAACAAAACCTAAAAAGCTCCAGGGGTAGCCGAGTTAGTCTATACCAGTGTTTCCCAATTTTATTTCGCTACGGAACCCTTTTAAACTCGAAAGAATTTTGTGGAACCTCTAATAACAGCAGTCTAATATATGGAGCTGAAAAAGTACCACAAATAAGTAAGGATAATAATAAACAAATGCTAAATAAGGTCATGAGACCAACATTTAGTTTAATTGCACATATTTAAAAACAAAAATCACATAATATTATTATTTTAAAAATCATAAAATGTTATTGTAATGGAATTTTTTTGTGGAACCCTTATTGTCACTTCGCGGAACCCCGGGGTTCCGCGGAACACCATTTGGGAAACCCTGGTCTATACAGAATAAACTTAAAAAACAAAAACTGGTCTGGTAGCACTTTACAGACTAATAAAACATGTAGATGGTATGATGAGCTTTTGTGGGCACAGCCCACTTCATCTTCTTCATAAAACTCCAGTCATCTGAAGAAGTGGGCTGTGCCCACGAAAGCTCATCATAACATCTACATGTTTTGTTAGTCTATAAAGTGCTACCAGACCAGTTTAAAACCTAAAAACTCAGGCTAACCTGTCATCTGAGCTTGGGACATTCATACCTTGGGATTCTCCTTGCTGGATTTTTCTGTCCCTGCTTTTTCTTCCTTCTGCCCCAGATAGACACTGAGACCTGTTTGTGCTCCTCAGTAGGAACCAATAGGACCAGCCTGATGTGCCAGTCAACTGAGTTCACAGAACAGTTCTATATCTTAAAGCAAGGTTTCACTTTTTACACCAGAAGTACTCTTCTTTCTTTCTATGCAATATCCTAGCATCCAACTTCATATTACAGTGCTGACTTTCAGATGAGATGTAAAATGAAAATCTTGATCACTTGAAATCACTTAAGATCTCAGGATACGTTTGTAAAAATCTGGTTCTAAGCCCAGTGCTGGGCCCAAATTTTAAATCAGTTAATTACTTTATACCCATGTAATTTTCCTTTCAGCTTGAACTGGTCATTGTCTTTCAACTACTGTCCTAAACTTTTGTGTAATGTTGCTGTGTGCAGGTAAACTGCTGCCATGTTTTACCCCTAACTGGCTGTGTTTCAGTTGTGAATGAATTGATCCCTTGGTGTAGTTTGTATAATAGACTATAAAATACGTTATTGCAGAGGGATGTTTTGAGATGAAAAGTGCTATGTAAATGTAAGATACTAGAGAGAGTGTGTGTGTGTGTGTGTGTGTGTGTGTGTGTGTGTGTGTGTGTGTGTGTGTGTGTGTGTGTGTGTGTGTCAGTCCTGATCTAACTTCCACTGAAAGTAGTGGAAGTTTTTCCTTTGACTTCAACAAAAGTTGGATCCAGCCCAAAATTTCATTCTGCATACTGGCTCTTATTTTAAAAAAAGAAAAAAAATAGTGATTGTTCAAACTAGGTAGTAAACTCCATTTTCTGTTGACAGGCAGTCAATTCATTGACTGTACTTTCCACTAAGCTGGCTGTTAAGTCATCAGTAATGAGTGAGCACTGATAGATAATTAATTTAATCAACTATAAACCTTTTCCTACATACCAAATCTAAAGGTGCTTTCATTACACTAAAATAGTCATTCCCTCAGTTGGGTTCTAGCCTGAGTATGTTTTACATACACTTGTTTCCTGTATTCAACGTCTTTTTCATTTCTGCATTTTATTGCTGAAAGGATTTCTCAGCAGTTGGGCTGAGTGTTTCCCTCTGACTGTCATTTTGCTGAATAACCTCTCTCATGACATGATTTGTACTATTTAGTTTTTCCATTTATATTGTGTTACTCTGTTTAAACACACTCCATAGGTGATGCTAATGAAAGCCATTGCAAGGCTTTTTAAGTGGCTTTCCACATCTTCTAAAGAATCATAAAGCTGGTTTCTAACACACAAAACTTTGAGACAGCGTGGCACTACTTCTAGTTTAATTTAGACATATGAATTAGTGAAATTTCTCCACAAACGCACATAATATTTTGAATTGTATTACACTGCAGTAATATGTACAACATTATAAATCATTGCTCTCTGACCAGTCAAGGTTAAGGGGTCCCTAAAGTTCTGAATGGCTCTTTTTTTGCTAAGTATGCATAGTGCATCTCTCACATGGAATCCTGATAGGAAGAAAGATTACTCCTGTGGAGCGCTTCATTCTATTACTAACCTGATTTTTCTGCTTTACCTCTTCTCATCCAGTCTTCAGCCCCACATCAGAAATATGCAGAGAATATAAGCCATGACAAATCTGAATTGTTGAAAATAATTTTCATGAAGGCTGTTGCAAACAATTATTAAAGCTCCTCGATATATACTTAAGTGACTAAGACTTTCAGGATTGAAAATCTGGCCTACAAATATTAATCGAGGATAGTGTTTTGTAACATTTGAAGTATCACATCATTGGAAAGTTCATTTTAGTATGTTAGAGAAAAAATATGTCTGCATTTATATATTTTTATGCTTGATCATATAGTATAGGGCCAGATATAATGCCTGTAGAAGTCAATGGAACTAGACGGAATGGTACTAACCTCTATACTTAAACCTAAAATGCAATTTTCATTATAAAATCTCTTTTATTGCAACTCATAATTTTGACAAACACACACTTCTTTGGAAGGATGTTTTCCCCTCTTAACCTTAGCATTTTTCTAGCTTAAAGAATTTTTCTAACAAAGTTGATCTTATGTCTTTCCCTTTTTATTTATTTATTTATTTATTTTTTTAATAAAAGTTGTTCTTGTTTTCTGGTTGTTTACATTACAAATTCAACTCTTGTCTCGCTTAAATATTCCCAGATGATAAAGAACTAGTGAAGCAACAATATCACAAGAATCCAGAGAGTGAAAACTGAACAAAGGAAAGGAGAAGGGATTTTAAGTCTGACTGTAAAATTCTTTTTTTTTTTTTTTTTGGTCTTTTTGTTTGCTTTTTGGTAATACCTTCTTAATAGCTAATGAATGTTTTGTACAAAAAGGCTTTTTTTAATCATTGAAGACCACCCCTACTCAAACGGTTATTATTTGCTATATTGAGTCCTAGTTATGGAGCAGGATGTGACTATGCTACATTACATACAAACACAGCATAAAAAGAGTTTGCAGTTTACTTACGTGAAAAGAGAAAACTAATAAATACAGATAGCTGGAGATGTACAGGGAAATGAGACAATACTGGTCAGCATGAGAGACAAAGGTAACTTGATGTGTTTTTTACAGGATCCCCCAGGCTTCTAGGGCACCATGAGAGGAAGCATAAAAATGCTTGCCTGAAAAAATTTAATAAATGGGCAGTGCTGGCTGGCATCACAGGGAATGAGCATCAACAGCTAGTAGTGAATGAAAGATGATAGATGGAATGGGGATAGTCTGTGAAGGGCCAGGAAAGTGAGTGCTGAAATATGCAAGTGGTCCGCCAGAAAAGTCAAGACTTGCCCCTCCTGATGCTTCTATTAAAACCAAGCAAAAACAAAAAGCAGGCCCCTTTAAAAATCATGTTGGGGTCAGCTTTCAGCAAACCTGTTCAGTTGTTTGATTAGTACATCTGTAGAATCCCACATTTATTAAAACTTGGCTTAAACAATGGGATTTTCAAAGGGGCCTGCACGCAAGACAATATTGACTTTAAATGAGTTTTGTGCTCCTTATTGACTCAGTTCCTTTAGAAAATCCCACACTCTCTCTTCCTTAATCTACTCACCCTGCAACATGCAGATATAGCTGTACACTCAGCCAGTGCAGGTTAGTGAAAGGACTGTGATTTGGGAAAACAGAAAGCAAAATGAAGACAGCTGCTTGTTTGTCTGTTCACAACCAGACAGACAAGCAGCTGCAACTGGGGCTGTTAATACGGTGTACAAGAGGGCCGCTTACCAGTTCAGAAATGCTCTGTGCAAATGTATTCAAACTCACACTTTCAAACAGAGGGAACCAAGTGTAAAGCAGTAAAGTAAATAATACTATGTGTGCAGCAGAAGTCAATTTTTTGTAATGCTGTTTTGGGTGGTGAGGAAGGGTATTAAGAAAAACAACCTTTGTTAATTATCCAATTATCTATTGTATAATTAGGAAGTTTATGCACAGTGGATTCTCGTGTTTTTTAGTCTTGATGGTTTTACAATGGTTTTATGTTCATCTGGTCGAGTGATGAGTGAATTGATTTTTTTTTTATTGGTATGATAGAGGAGTACAGTTGATATGCAAAGTACAAGAGCCTTTGTTTATAAGAATTAAACTTAATTGCACATCAACAAGCTTGCAGGCCATCTTTGAATAATAAAAGTTTGTAACATACATTCAAGATGAGGAGCAATATAAATATTTTCTTTTAAAGTGCACTGACTGTTTTTCAGTGCGTTACAATGAACCTACGTAGGAATGTTTTTCATGCTCTAAATAGAGAAGCAGGCTGAAATGGAACTTAAGTTAGATAAAGACAGCATGCTAATTAGGTGCTGGTGTTGACAGGCTGAGAGGTAGAATGTACTAGAAATGGTTTTTGCCATAAAATGTAATTTCTTGTAATAAAACTCTACGACTAGAAATTTTACACAACATTTTCAGTGCAAAAGACAAAACAAACAAAGAATTTCCAGCTGTGCACTTTTTCGGGTCTGGGCATCTATTCCTTCTGAACCAGCCACTTCCTCCCTAAACAGGATCAGCAGCACACAGAGTCAAAAGGGTGATGGTGAGATACCTAGTTATAGTAATTATCTGGGAACCCAGCTGCATCTCCTAAATCCTCATCCCATCTTCTCTTCGATTCATCTAGTCATTATTTTCCTGTTTCTTCCTCAGGATTAGACTGCAAGGCACTTCCTGGCTATCTAGTAGGTCAGCAAGCTGAAATGAAGGTTCTGAGAATTCTCTCCAACTCTCAGTAAACTGGGCAAGTTTCCTCCCCAAGCCAGGCCAAATGATGCTGTCCCAGACCCTGTAGTGGATGTTCTATCGTGCTTATCTTCTCAGAGTACCACCACTCCTGGGGGTGCTCATCTCTGCCAGTTCCTCTGACACCCACTCATGCGTGAACATATTGAATGAGACTGAATTCAGCTGGCTCTGAAACTCCCTTCTCTCTCCAGGTGGACACCAGAGCCACACATTTGCCTCAGGCCAGCTGGCAACACTTTTATGGGAAGTTCTACACTGAGACATGCTGACGAAGGATTCATTTGGGTGGAAGAAGTAGATAATGTGGCATAGTGTGAAAACAACAGAGAACTGAGCTATGTTCTATGTCAGGGGTGGGCAAGAGAGCCTCCATGGGCTGGATCTGGCCCACCAAGCCAGTTGAGCCAGCCTGCGGCCACCCTGCCACTCCCCTGTCCACATGCCAATCAAGACCAGGGGACAGGGGAAGTTTCCTCCCACCACCAGAGGAACACAGCACCCGAGGGAACCACCAGCTGTTCAGAACAGATGGCAGTTCACTTTAGGTGCCACGCCCCTTGCAGGGCAGGGGCAGGGGCAGGGGCAGGAGAGAGAGATTTCACATGCTCCCACACCACCAGGTCCTGATTGGTTTGGGGGTGGGGAGAGCATGTGAAATCTCCCACTGCCAGGGGAGCACAGTGCCTAGAGAGAACCATCAGCTGTTCAAAACAGCTCGCGGTTCTCTCTAGGCGATGGGGGACATGGAGCAAAGACTTCACATGCTCCCCCATCCGCAGTCCAATCAGGGTCTATGGGCAGGGGAGCATGGGAAGTGTCCTGGCCCTGCCCCTTCTGCATGAGGCCCTGCCCCTTCTGGGGCAGCCTGGAGCCACTTAAGAAATTTGTGAAGTGGCCCCCTTTCAAAAATTATTTCCCACCCCTGTTCTATGTTGTAGAGTGTCAAGAGTGGATGAGACAGGCCATCTAAGAAGTGACTGCTGCACTGTGAGAAAGTAGTGGGAAGAGTATTTTATTATTATTTGTAGGAGTCCAAATCAAGGACCAAGACCCCCCACACACACACTGTGCTAGGAGCTGTACAAACAGCATGCTGGTGCTGTTAGACTGGTGCTCTCTCTCCCTTCCCAATGAAACTGCATTGGTAGTGGCTGGCCACAGCATAGGACCACAGTGGTTAGTTTTATTTCCAGTATCAGATCTAACTCAAGCAGTCATTGTAACACGTACAGACTTGGAAGCATTTGTGTGTGGACACAAGGTGTTTCCAAATGTGCTGAGGGACCACCCAGTGGACACTGCATCAGATTTTTCTAGTGTACATAAAACCTCTCTGAGAAAACAATCAAGTTCATAGTCATTGATTTATTGGAAGCCCTTTCTGTGTTCTGTTGCCTGAGTTCTCATGTAGCTGTAATATCGTCTTTATAAAAATACTGATTAGTTTTTTGCTGCTGTGGATGTTATTTAAAAAAAAAGTCTATGTGGTCATCACAATCTGTTCATATAGATTTCTACCCTATGGATAGTATCACAATTATAATGTTGCTCTCCACCTGCATATCCTTTAGTGGCAATTTTATTCTAGTGCTGCAGCGCGGGCTTGTCTACACTTGAAACCTACAGTAGCACTGTTGCAGCTCTTCAGGTGCCATGCTTCAGTGTAGATACCAGGGACTTGTCTACACATACAGGGCTACAGTGTTGCAGCTGCCATTGCAGTGCATCTAATGAAAACACACTGCCAAGAGGAAAGAGCTCTTCTGGTCGCATAGTAAAACCACCTCCACAAGCCAGGCATCCAGTTTTCTGTTGGAACTCCCAGTCCAAAAGGGATCCTGGCAGCTACATTTGGCACCAAATTGGGCTGGTAAAAGTCCAGTCAGCAGCACAGCAGTGGTCCGGGACTAAGGTAGGGTCCCTACCTGCCTTGGCTCCACGTGGCTCCCAGAATTGGCTGCCAGGTCCCTGCAGCCCCTAGGCTCATGGGCAACCAGGAAGACTCCATGCACTACTCCCACCCCAAGTGCTGGCTCTGTATTGCCCCTGCTCAAATGCCTAGAGCCTGCTGGCACATGGGCAGTGTGCAGAGCCTCCCTGGCCACCCATGTGCCTAGGGGCTACAGGGACCTGGTGGCCACTTCCTGGTAGCACCACTGGGACCCCACATCCCAAACCTCTGCCCTATCCCAGAGTGCCCTCCCCTACCCTAACTCCCTCCTAGAGCCTGCACTCCCCATACCCCCCAACCCTGAGCCCACTCCTGCCCTCCAAACCCCTTATCCCTGGCCCCACCTCACTCCAACCCCCTGCTGCAGCTCTGTGAAAATGAGTGAGGGTGAGGGACAGTGAGCAATGGGGGGGGGGGAATGTAGCAAGTGGAGGTAGGGGCAGGGCAAAGGTGTTTAGTTTTGTGCAATTAGAAAGTTGGCAACCCTACCTCGAGAGGCAAGAGCTATGTCAGCAGGAGAAGCTCTCCAGTCAACATAGTGCCGTCCACACTGGTGCTCATGTTGGTGTAATTTTTTATGTCGCTCAGGGGAATCATTTATTCACACCCTGAGTGACATAGGTTTCGCTGACCTAAGCTGCAGTGTGCAAATAGTCTAACTGTGCTCACAGGAGGGTTCTCCCCATGGTGCAGGTAGTTCACCTCCCTGTGCAGCTGTAGCTAGCTCCATGGAATTTTCCAGTGTAGACCAGCTTGGAGACACTGCCTTATTAACTGCATTGCGGCAGATCATAGAGGTGACTCTCCCACAGGTCTCACGTTAAGCACTCTTATTAGTTCTGAAGAGCAGATATTTAGCAGCCAGTTAAAGAGGAGGCAGAAGAGATTGCCACTTTGGCATCCATCCTTCTTTTGTATTTTTCTGATCATCACTTGGTTGATGAATAGAAAATGCTACATCCTTCTTCATTACTAGCCAGTCTCATTCAACCTATATTTCTGTGTTGTTAGCATGAGCAATGTCATCTGGCTTTCTATGTGACCTGTTTCATCCAAGTGTACCAAGTGCTGAGTAGGAGACTTCTTTTCTGTGCCACAGTAATTCTTTACCTCCATATGGTTTGCAACTTTTACCTAATGCTTTTGCATTTGTAATTATCAAGCACCCATGCTCTCTGAAGAGACATATTGCACATGTTCAAAGGTGACACGTAACTGATAAGGGGGGGGGGGTTGCAATGATCTTTTTAATTTTTCCATCCATGTGTTGCATAAATGTATGTGCACTGACACGTGAGGATGTGCGCCACCAGTGGAAACACATGCTGCTGGCGTGGGTGCTCTGCTAATCATCTGCGTGGCTGCCCAAGCACTTAGCTGACAGGGAACACTGGTGGGGGGACATGTATTCTGAACCCTCTCCCCGCCAAAAAAAAAAAATCCCTGGCAGAAATCTGGGGGGGCACACGAACCCATGTTTCCCCGCTCTTGCCATGTCACCTCTGTATCTTTACTTGAAGTTGTGATTAACTGTTACTTTCCTTGCAAAAGAGATTTCGTTCTCTAGATGATATGCAACCTCATGTGTTCATCTGAGCACATTTCATAATCATTTTCATTTGAAGAAGTCGTTTGTGACAAGGTTTATGAGCTTGGAAGGCAGTGGTAGTGCAGATGCTGAACCTGATTACCAATCTTTTTGTGAAGGATTTAGTGGAACTTGGTGCTCATAGTGTTGCAATTTCAAGCTCTAGTCCGTGATTGAACTGAGAAATGTTTTCCTCAGAATGAGATGCTTAAAATAAGCTCTGCCTTAACCAGATCTGTATTTAAGGTGGCTTTTTCTTTTGAAATTGGGAAGAGATTTGTGTCTTTGCATAAGTTAGAAAACCATTCACAATTGTTATTAAATATCTCCTAGTGGAAGGCATGTAAGGAATTTCATCACTTGCTTTGAAAATACAACTATTTAAAAACACCTCTGGAAAGCATTATCCATTCGGAGCGTATTTGCATTAACACACAGGATGAAATTGCAAAACTAATCTTTGTTATTTATCTTAACATTTTCATTACATAGTTGATATATGGTCAACAGTGGCAAAAAAGGCATAAAGTCAAAACTATCTAGGAGAGCAAGTAGATGCCAGTCTGAGACTTTTCATAAAAGACATGTAATATTAAAAATAACAGTTCCTTTTCATTTCCTTGTGGTTATCCAGGGGACTTTAGTACAGGACTCTATCTTTTCATTAGGATGCTTCTAAAAACTTTGTGACTCTCTGAACTTATGCCTTTGAAGGGAACATGCTAGTTTTAAAGAGTTATTTTATCAGTGTCATCAAAACAATTTCCAAAATATTTTCTTGCCTCTTCCAATGTGTGTTTCCCTGAGCTGTCATATTTCACACAGATAGTCTTTCAAAATAAATATTTGCAAAATGTTTCATTCAAGATTATTGCTGCCACCTATAGTTATGATCATGTCAGAAATAGAGGAGATTCAGGAGAGGTGACAAAAATGATTAGACATAGAAAAATTTCCAAAACAGAAGACTTTGACTGTTAGTTTACAAAAGAGACAGATAAGAGGGGATGTGATAATGGCGTACAAATAATGAGTGGTATGAAGAAGTAGAACAGACACTTCTGTTTGCCTCTCTCATAATACAAGAGCAAAGGAACATTCAATGAAGCTGAAAGGCAGCACATTTAAAACTGATCAAAGGAAATACTTTTTACATTAAGCACAATTCAATTGTTGCAGTGAGTTTCACAGTCTACCAGTGCGGACAAGAGTTTAGTGGGATCCAAAGCAAGGATCAGGCATTTATGTGGATGAGAACATCCATGGTTAAATAATCAAAAAGCTTTTAAGGAATAAAAATCTTGCTGAAGTATATAAATTGTCCTCTACCTGTCAGGATTAGGAAGGAATTTCTCCTATAGCAGTGGTGGGCAGTCTGAGGCCCATGGGCCGCATGCAGCCCACTGCGGCTACACATGAAAGCCACGGATCCCCTGGCTGCCTCCTTCCCTCCCGTGCCTCTAGCACACCAGGGCTCTGGAGCCCCACACTTTCTGCTCCTCCCCCCTCTCTCCCAGCACTTTTGGAGGAGCCACAAATCACCTGATTCCTGCTCAGTTTCTGTTCCTCCCTCACCCTCTCTCTGGAATGCTGCTAACAGGTGAATCGAGGCATTCCAACTCTGGGAGGAAGTGAGGGGGAGGATCAGGGAAAGAATGTGAATCAGGTGACCCATGTGCTCTGAATGTGCTGGGAGGGAGGGGAGGAGCAGATGAGTGTGGGAGAGACACATGGGGGAGAGGGAGCAGACAAGAAGGTCACAGGGCCGCAGGTGTAACCCAGAGGGCTGTAGGCTTCTGTGGCTCACTGTGGTGAAGGAGGGCCACTCATGCAGCCCACCCACCATTCCTGGTTGCCCATCCCTGTCCTATAGTAAGGTTATTCCATGGTTGTTCACTGTAGGATTCCTTGCCTCTTCCTCTAAAGCAGCTGATTTCAGATACTAAACTAGATGGATCTGATGTATGGCAGTGCCTGTTCAGAGTTTCATTGTAACTTTCTGTTCTCAATTACTCGGAACACAGTATTCAAAACCATTAAAATGTCACTATTTTCATGACAATTCTCATTTATGGAGCCTCCTTATGATCTCATTCACACTGGTTTTACATCTGTATTACTTCATTTACATGAGCAGAATTATTCCTCAGTGCAAACAAGATCAGTCAGTGCAAACAGGATCAGGTTTGTCCCATGGCGTCAGTCTCAAGGAGATTTTTCCCCCCCTGAAAATTAGAGCAAGATTTGCATGACATGATCAATTTATGTGGAATTGCAAAGAATGTAGATAAGCAAGAATAAAGAACTACCACCAAAAAAACAAAATAATCTTTTCCATATCTTAGGGTTTGAGGCAAGTATAACACTCTTGGTTGCAATCACCCAGTGCAGAAAAGTGTCTGAAAATTCAGAATTTAAAAGAGGTATCTAATTGGTCTATAAAAATGTACAGGGTCAGATCAAATTCATTTTCATTAAAATCATTGGAAGTTTTTTCATGGATTTAAATGAGACCAGGATCAGATCCTTATCAAGAACCCATTACTTTATATGTGGTGGTAAAAGGATTTCTTGGGCCAGACTGTCCACTGATGTATTGCTTTATTAATGTCCATGGCGTGATGTTGTTCTATGTTAGCTGAAATCTGGCCCCTTAAGGGACTCTAAAACCATTGTGTTTTGCTTTTGAGTTTGTAACTATAAAAATATGCTGTTGTTTTAAAGATTCTTTGATATCACATTAAAAGGTTGTATTTCAGCTACAGCGAAAATCAAATCTGTAGTGACTACAGTGCTAAGGATGTATTGACTTCTCAAATCCCATTAGGCAGGCTGAGAAGGATCTAACCCATGGAGCTAAATTGCTAGCAGAAAACGATGAGGGCAAAAATGGAAAAGTAACTGATCTCATTGTACTGCACTCATTATTCCTAATTCATAATGAAAATGCTACGCAGCCTACACTCGGGGTTGTCTCCCTCCCCCTTTTCAGGCAACTGTTCAATCTTACCAGACAAAGACCTCAAACATAAGTGATTTCATTATGAAAAATAACCAAAGATCATCAGAATGATCAGGGCTTCAATAATGATACAAATTTTCAGCTGTTCTAAAAGCTCTCGACTGCTAATATGCTGAAAATCTGCAGAGGTTACTTTCCCTGCTCTAGCGTGTGACGTTCCATCAGCATGAGATGATGTTTTTCCACAATGATGCAGCACTGTAAGAATATGAGGGTGCTACAGCCTATATTCCACTTCCTCCGCCATCCTTATATCTGCAAAAACACATATTAAAGCATGTGAAAATCCAATGACAAAGCTGTGAAAAACACAAAAAAGAGCATGCACGAACTAGGGTGGCCAGATCTCTCTCTAAAATCAGGACAGTCCTGATACTCAGGGCTTTGTCTTCAATAGGGCACCTATCACCTCCTCACCTACATTCTGATTTTTCACACCTGCTATCTGGTCACCCTAGGAAACAAGTAATGAACGAGTAGTCCTGTGGCGCTTTAGAGCTAAACAAATATATAGTATCATGAGCTTTTGTGGGAAAAACTCACTTCATCAGGTGAGCCGGAATGGAAATAACTAGGGTTGTTAACTATCAGGTAGTGTGCAAACATGTAGCCGCTTGAAATTTTAGCAGTTGCACGTTTATACGTTGTGGGGGAGGCGGGAGCCAGTGCTCACAGGGAACTGACTTAAAAGCCAGCTCCCCATAGGCACCAACTCCCGCCTCCCCTCCGCTGCCTCTGCGAAAGAGGCAGCAGTGCAGGGGACAGATGGCTTCACAGGAGCCGGTATGTGACAGATGAATAAGTAGTTGCAGTCACATACTTCACATACTGAACTGTGTCTTAGTGAACTAAATTACAAACTGAACTGAATTATGACTGAAACAGGGACTAGATTAAAGGGCATTGACAAAATGTTAGTGCACATCAACAGGGTCCACACAGACAGTCTACGCAGGCAACTCCATGGGAGATGGTGCTCATGGGGAGCTGGCTTTTAAGCCAGCCCCTCCTCCCACACTCCTGCTTGTGGGAGTCGGAGGGGAGACAGCTCGGTGGAGTTGGCTCCCTGTGTATGCTGGCTCTTGGATGCCCCACTCTTCTGTCTCTGTGGGAGGCAGCGGGGAAGGCACGCTGGCTCGCAGGAGCCAGCTCCCTGTGCATGCTGGGTCCCTCCCCTTCCCCGCTTCCTCTGATACAGAGACAGCAAAGTGGGGAATGCATATAGTCGACAAGATTAATCAATAAGCCCCTGCCTATTGGTTAATCATGTAAACAACTACATGCCGATATCCCTAGAAATAACAGAAACCTAATATATATATGACAGCAAAGAAATTATCTGTCAATTGCAGGACTGGTGCTTATGAGGCTAATTAAGTGGGCTGGAAATGTCTCCATTCTTAGCTTTTGATGTAAAAATGCAGTTGTTCAAGGCAGGGGAGACTGGCTTTATAATGCAACATACAGTTAATGTCTTTGTTCAAGCCCAGGTTAACAGTGTCACATTTGTAGATGAATACCAATTCCACACTCTCGCTCTGAAATTGGCTGGTGAAATTCCTTTGTAGAAGAATGGCTACTTTAAGGTACCACGGGACTACTTCTTGTTTTTAAAGTTACAGACTAACGTGGGATACCTTTCTGAGTCTAAGTAATGAAGAGTCAGAGAGGGAATTGAACCAGGAAAGGACTGAATCACAGAAACCAAGGAAGGACAAGTCATTGACAAGAAAGCATGGTTGTCTGAGTCAGTGGTAGCTGACCGGTCAAAGAGATGGAGTACTCGTGCTCAGCTTTGGCTTGAAGAGGTCATTTTGGTGAAAAACTTCCCTTTCGTGGAATGCAAGAGGCAGAAACTGAATAGAATAAAGTCTTAAATGGAGTTGGAGAACATGAATACCAGACAATTGCGCACAACAAAATCAGTGAGCTTAGAGAGCTGAAAGGGAAAAGGGGAGGAGATGTAGAGACACGTGGGTGCCAGTGGTTAGATTTGGGAGACAAAGGACTTGCCTACATGAACATTTAGGGTTCGTCTACATTGCACAACTTTTAGCAACATTGCCACATCACCAAAAGCAAGGCATTGTAAACACTGTTTGTCAGCACTTTTGCCAACAAAGAACTTCCATACCCCCATGAGCAGCACTCCTGCCAACAAAGCACTGTTTACACTGGCACTTGTTGCGGCAAAGTTTTTGTATTTCAAGGACTATTTTTTTAAGTACCTGTGAACAACAAAAGTTTTGTGTCTCAGTTGCCAGTGTAGACAAAGCCTTAGTTTGTGACACATAGTAAATTTACCCCACGCTATCTTGCCTGTGTAGATTAACTGTCTGTGTGGACCCTGTTGACATGCACTAACATTTCATTAATGTTCTTTGATCTAGTCCCTGTTTCAGTCACAGATATCTCAGTCAGATATCTCTAGATCCATTTCAACCACCTTTGAACTCATAATTCAGTAGTTTTTAATTTATTTCACTGAGACACAGTTCAGTATCTGGAGTATGTGACTGTAACTACTTCTTGATCTGTCATATAGAGGGCAGGAGAAACCTTATGGTTAATTAAAAGAAAATAATCACAGAATCTGTGATAGTTGCCAAAAGGATTACATTTTTGTTTGATATAAGGGTCAAAGAATTTCTTGATAGAAGATACTGTAGATGGTAACAGAGCTTGAAAATCCACTGAGATATTAGGGGTGAAATAACCTTGTAGTTAAAACCTATACTCAGGACACATATGTGGCTCTTTGAGGCCTGGGGATAACACTGACAGGCTTAGTGAAAACAAGTTTATTAGTTGTGATAGCTTTACTGTTTGCTCCTTCTCTGTCTTCATCAGTTAATTTTAGCTTTCTCTTTTCCTTAATATATTTTCTTTAGTGTAATCATCAAATTTACTGGGTACAAAGCTCCTCTACTTCACAGACCATGAATTTGTGTTCGAACAACCTCTTGAAGATCTCAAGTGCTACATATGCACTAAATATAATAACTGGAGGGTGTAAATAGGGTGATTTTTAAGTGTGCCACTCTGGAAAGGTGGAATCAAAGGAAATGTCACCTATGGCAAACTGAAGAAGAGTAGCAGTGGTTTATTACTACAGATATGAACACTTAAGGTAAAACTGTGGCCTTGTTGACTTCAGTGGCAAAACTCATTGACTTAAAAAGAGCTAGGATTTCACCCTGCATCTTTATTATTTGTCATGTAAGGTGATAATCGCAACACAAGCTCCTTTATAAAATATATGGAAATAGGTGCACTTCTCCATGGAGAGGAAACTTATATAGTATAAAACATTTGAGCTGAATAAAATACACGGTTGGGTCATGTTTATTTTATGCATGACTCATAGTGCACTTTCCATCTGCAAGTCATAAGGTGCTTACAGTCAGTGCATGCTAATGTGAGTAAGGGATCAGAAGGATGTCGATTTATAACTAGAAACAAAATACTGGCATGGATTAAAGCAAACCAGTGGTTTTAGAAATAGTATTTTCTTTCCAAGCATAAAACACAATTGTTAGTGCAAGGGCACTCACACTCCTACATTTGCAACTCATCAGTCAGTTGCTTTTTGGTCATCCTTTGCGTTTTAAGGTGGAATGTGGTTCTTATGTACTTTCTACCCTGTGTAAGACAGGGTGTGTTAACACAGGGAGACCGGTTTTAAACTGTGGGTATCTCAGATCGGTACCTGGGTTACACACACAAAATTGAATGCAGAGGGACTACTGATATGATGAAAACTGAACATGTGAATAGGTCTTTGCAGGATCTGGACTTAATTCACTTTTCATTATTTATATGGGGGGGTTGTACTTAAGCAGGTAGGGCAATATTTTTTATAAAAATAAACAAATTAGTCCATATCACAAATTTGTCCATATCCCTACTGTAGTACAAGTAATAATAAACAATAGCATATATAGTGTGTGCATATGTATGAACATGTATATATAAGCATACTAAACAAAGGATATAATTTTTAAACTCATAGTGGCCTCAGTCCTGCAACTATCTTTGTGGCCAGACCCTTTGCACCTGCAGAGAGGGCCTTTGAAGATAATAGAGCTCTATTAGGGTGCAGGAATCTGACTGTGCACATCCAGTTGCAAGACTGGGACCAGCATTCCTTTGTGTGCTAGGAATTGCTAGTCTTGTTAAACGGAAGAAATCTCATTTATCCACTGGTCTGTGGGGTTCCCCCCTCCCCGCCCCCCAAGAACTCTGGGTTATACACAAAAGAAGCAACTCTATAAATGACTGTTAATTGAACGGTTTAGGGAAAAATCTGAAGGCCTGTGATGCCATCAGCAGCAGAGGTTTGTTTTACATAGTCCTTTATTTCCTAAAACACAAACAAATATAGAGGAGCTAAGCTGCTCTCCCCTCCCTCATTTCCTGCTGTTCTGGATCCTCCACACCTGCTGTTCTCTGACTCCTCTAACTCTCCGCCTTTCTCTCTAGTGCCCCCCACGGTTTTCAGCTCGAGACCAGTGGACAAAGGTTTCAGCAGTGCTCCCCTCAGCCATGCAGAGTTGTAACTTTTAATTTTTAATAAGGAGTCAATGCTGAGAGAGTTCATTGTGGTCCAGATTTAGCTTTTCAATTTAAAAACCTATAAGCTGGTGTGGCTGCAGGGAAGCAGGCTCTAGGACTCCAGTTAGCCAACATGCAGAGTTTTTAAAATCTTTTATATTCTTTCAGATTATTGTAGCTGCTTAGTCACTCAGAACCCAAGTTACCTTCTTTAGAGATCGGACATAACAAGGGCTAGCACAGAAGGGGTTCTGAGGGGTAATGTAGCTTCCCCATTTCTGCTAAACACTGAGGGGATCTTCCTTTTTCCTGTCCCTGGCATAAGCTTGCAGGGTTCCTTCAGAGCTCCCTGTCCTGTTTCAGTCTGCTTTAACATTTGTCTCCAATCCTTATTATTGACAACAACATGTAACTTATGTAGGTGACAATGACATTCCCATGTAGGTGACTATGACATTCCCAACAGCGGCACAAGAACACAAGTACTAACCTCAGTGCAGACTATTTTACAACTACAAACTGCAGGGCACAAACCCCAGATTGGTTGTGAGTTCTAAATGCAGATTTCACCAACCAACTGCACCAAGTTCAAACGCCTAAGGAACGTTATGGCCTTACACCGAGTCACAGCTGGTCCCTTTGGATACTCCAGATTGTTTTGCCACTCAGACGAGTGTATCTCTGTGACCTATGGCCCTTGTAACCAAGAATCACAGGAATTCAGGTTATTCCTAGTCCCAAAGGACTAATCACTTACTGCAAGTCAGTTATATCTTAGATTGTACACCAAGGACAATGCTTATAGTAAATCTTGTAATGAACTATATAAAGATTATTAAAAGGAAAAAGAAACTAGAGAGTTATTTGTAAGATTAAGGCCATGTCTGCACTAGAAATTTTGGTTGCTGTAGGTTTTGTCAGTATTTAGCCACTTCAGTTCATATATGGCTTGTGCACATGCATGCCTGGCTCCCTGTGTCGGTGCTGCAAGTATTCATCAGGAGCGCTTGTGTGTCGATGCACAGTGCAATGCACCATGAGTAGGTATTCCAGTGTGCACTGTCATACAGTGCACTGACTTCCGGGAAGTTTTTGCAGTGCATGGTGGGACCAAAATAAGTCATGCAGGAGTAACTAGAACAAAGGGTCAACTTCCTAGCATGCACCGGTCCCCATGTCATAATGTCATCTAACTCCTATACTTTTTGCACCTTTTTTCAAAACCTTACAGACTACACAGCCCTCCTTACTATCTCTCACGTCTACCAAAGTTTGGGGCCTGCATAACTCTGCTCAGGGGGGCCAACAGACTTTCTGGGCAAGGTGCGGGCGGTGGCTCCATGCTCCCAAAGGGAGGGCCCTCCTTCAGAAGGGACGGGGCTGGGCAGAGAGGCAACCCTGGGGGCCGCCTGGAGTGCATCACCTGGCATTCCAGCAGCAGTCTAATGGGCCTGGGGCTCCCACTGCCACCTCTCCTGCGGTAGCAATGGCAGTGGCTGGGAGCTCTGGACCCTTTTGAATTGCCCGGCCCGAGGCAACAACTCCTAGCCCCCCCATGCCTCCCGCTTGGCGTGCCTCACTCTACCCCATTCTCATAAACCTTGCAAGCACAAGGTCCCCAGGGTTGCAAAAATAACCAAATCAGTGGGGAAGATTCCTTGGAGGACAGATTGCGGAGACACATAGCAGGAACCAAATCAATGCTGTTGGTGGAGTTCACAGGGGAGCTGCAGGTGATGGAGCACCCCTTCTGGGGCCAAGAAATGAGCACTGAGTGGTAGGATCACATCGCACTGCAGGCTTGCCATGTCAAGCAGCAGCTGCAGAGCTTTCCAGTGCACAAGCCTGCAGAGCTTTTCCAGTGCACAAGGACACCACCCTGGATCTTGCCTTGTCAAGCAGCAGCTGCAGAGCTTTCCAGTGCACAAGGACACCACCCTGGAACTTGCCATGTCAAGCAGCGGCTGCAGAGCTTTCCAGTGCACAAGGACACGAGCCTGGATCTGTGTGCCGAGCGAGCTTCTCCCAGCCATCCAATGCAAGGCCACCAGAATGAGAGCTGCACTGACAATGGAGAAGCAAGTGGCAATTGCATTGTGGAAGCTGGCAATGCTGGATTGCTACCATTTAGTGGGACACCAGCAGTCTGGATTTGGCAGATTCCCTGCAGGAGCCATTGTCATGCGCTTGTGAGGTAATTCATAGCCCTGCACACTACAAAGTACGGGGACTCCCAGCAAAGAGCAGGATGGATTTACAGCAATGGGGTTTCAGAACTGAGGTGAAGCGATGGATAGCATGTATATTGCTATTCGGCATCAGCCCACCTTGCCACTGAGTACATCAGCCCGGGGTGAAAGTAACTTAAATATCTTACAGGTACAGGGGTAGGGTTGCCAGGTGTCCAGTTTTCTACCAGACAGTCCAGTATTTGCGCCCTCTGTCCGGTAGGAAAATACCGGACATGTGCAATGTCCGGTATTTTCTGAATTTCCAGCTGGGCTCCGGACGGAAGCCTGGCGGGGGCCGGGGAGCAACTGGGAGGGGGGCCGCGATTGGCGCTGGAAGCCCTGAGGTCATGTGCAAAAGCCGGGTGGGGCAGGGCGGGGGGAGTGGCTGGGACTCCCAGCCACTCCCCGCCCGGCTTCTGTACACAACCAGAGGCTCCCAGCGCCAATCATGGCCCCACCTGCCAGCTGGGAGCCTCTGGTTGCGTGCAGAAGCCGGGCGGGGGGAGTGGCTCCCAGCCACACCCCCCGCCCCTGCCCAGCTTCTACTAGCAACTAGAGGGAGTGCCTGCTGGGGGCGCCGCCTGTTGGACTCCGGCTGCGGCCAGTGGCTGCACCCCACCCCGCCCCGCCAGCTCTGCTTCCCGCTCCCCTTCCTCTGGCCCCCTCCTCCTGTCCAGCCCCCGGCCCCGATCCCACCCAGCTCTGCTTCCCATCCCCTTCCTCCCGGCCAGCCCCACAGCCCCAACCCGCGCCAACCCTGCCTCCCACCCCCTTCCTCCCAGCCGGCTCCACCACCCCCAGCCGGTCCCTCCTCCCCACGATCAAGTGTGTCCGGTATTTTGGGGGGGTCTACCTGGTAACCCTAACGGGCCAGCTCTGGGCCCCCAGAAGGAGCCAGCCTTACCCAGCCATCCTTTCAGCACTGCCCTGTCCTGTCTGTGCAGCTTGGGGCTCCAGCAATGATTTAAAGCAGTGGTTCTCAACCTTTTTTTATGCTGCAGACTGGCAAACTTTGCAAACTTTTGGCACACCAGCAACATTTTATTTGCATATTTCTTATTAACCCCTTGCTTCCCAGTGCCTAACACTCTTTGACCCCCCCCCCATACACCAGGCCCTTTGACCCTTTAACCTCTGACCCCTACATTCCATGACAACACCCTCTTGCCCCATGACCCCCACCACACCCTCACCCAACCCCCTTTTGCCCCCACTCCTACACTCCCCAGAGCAAGGCTGCCCCCTTAGGGAACATGGCTGTTACTGCCACGGGGGGAGGGAGGGGCCGTTGGCAGCATGCATGCTCCCTCCTCCTATGTGCCCCCTCCCTTCCCAAGCATGTCGTGTACCCCTATGGGTAGAAGGGGGGGGCATGGAACCCCAGCCAGGCCACCATTACTGAGGGGGGAGGGAGGTGCCTTCTGCTCCTCCTCCTCCTGCTGCAGCCTCAGCTGTCAGAGCTGAGTGACTTGGGCTCCAGCAGCCGCTGTGGCTTAGCAGCAGTTCACAGACTGGCACCGCTCCACAGACCGGTGGTTGGGAACCGCTGATTTAAAGGGCCTGGAGCTCCGGCTACTGCTGTGGTGTCACCAGTTGGGAGCCCTGGGCCATGTCAAATTGCCAGGCCCCAGAGCAGCTGCCCCTTTTGCCACTCCTCCCCAGTAGTAGCCCTGCTGATATGGTCTGATGGCAGTGCTTTTACATCAGCTGTATACACCAGCCCATGCTGGCAGCCCCTTTCTTACTGGTGTGCTATACCCGCCTACGCCAGCCCACCTTCACCTCTGGTATCAACAGAAAAGGCTGGTTTTCTGTGGTTAGGTAAGCTTAGGTGAGGACTAAGGGATGCTCCTCAGATATCAGTGAGGACTGGTGAGGGGCAGTGCTTGACATCTTTAAGAACACACAGGCCTTTTCAGAAAGCTAGAAGCAGTGACTTTGCTTTCCAACTGGTGGATTACCTCTAGCCACGATCCTGGGGAAATCACCCTACCTCTTATTCCTCTGGCTCGTGAAACTGTACACTGTGGCTTTGACAGGTCAGCATAAAAAGCTTATGCCTTAATATGCTAATAAATCTGTTAGTCTTTAAAGTGCCACCAGACTCCTTGTTTTTGCTGAAACAGACTAACACAGCTACCCCTCTGAAGCCTGTCAACCTGTGATTGTCCTTAATGTCTCTGGGACAGAGTGGTAGGGGGAGGACTATGACCCCCTGATAACCGGGGGAAAAGTGTGGACGGTGGGGGGCAGGATGAGGTGTAAGGAAAGTTGATGGGACAGTTTTTCCCATCAACCTTCCACAGTGGGGAAGAAATGGAAATTTGACATAAGGTATGTTGATTCCAGCTATGGTATTCATGTAACTGGAGTTGTGTATTTTAGGCCAGGCCTACATTAAAAGGGAAGGTTGAATCAAGATATGCAATTCCCACTACGTTAGTTACGTATCTGCAGTCAACATACCTTGTTTCGAGTTTCCCCACCATCCCCACAGCAGGAGGCCAACAGGAGCAAACGCTCTCATTGGCTTCCCTTACTGCTTGCACAAGCAGGAGTACTGCCATTGCCATCAGGGGGTGCCCTCTGAGTTTGATTTAGCAAGTCTTAACTAGATTCACTAAATTGAACTCTGGAAGATCAATTGCAACAGCGTTGATCTTCTGTTTAGTGAAGACATGGCCTTAGGTCGACTTTCTTCCCTAGTGTAGTTCTGGCCTCAGTTTTTAAATGTCTAAGGTGGGGATAACAATTTTTTTCTACCTTGGTATATCGCTTAGATGTTGTGGAAAGAGCTATATAAGTACAAAGTATTTTTTAATACTATAGTAAAATCATTCATTTTAGTTTATAAAGGATAATACACCCCTCTCCCTACACACGTTAGTTGTATCTCTCATTATATGCTCTGTAATCTCTTGTATACACTAGCCTGCATTTATAAGTATTACCTGCATATCTATGTCGTGAGAGGTGTGAGGTGTTTTTTATTGGGACCATTTATGCATGTAAAAGCCCTAGTGTAGGTGTAGTTATACTTACACAGGTCAGGAGAATGAACATAAGCTATGCAGGTCTAAGCGCTTTCATGTCAGTTACAACACTGCAAGATTTTGCTGCAAAACCCTCTCTCTGCAGATAAGGCCTAAAACTGTTTTCTCTTTGGGGTAGGGACTATTTTTATTATTATTACTCCTACGACCATATAAGCAGGCCATTCATAGCACAATAAGTCCCTCATCCCTAATAGGGCCTCTGGAATAATAGAAATAATAGCCATCTGTAAAGTGCAAATCAATGTTAAGGTGCTGGCCACACACTGACATATAATATGCTTTTAAGATGAATTAAATATCCAGACATGGAAGTGACTTGAACTTGTTTGACATTGTTGCTGTATTTTGTAAATTCTTTTATTGGATTCTCAGGTTTGTCTTGCTCTTTTTTTTTTTAAAGAAGTGCAAAATATAATTATAACTTACTGCATCTACAAACGCAGATAGGGAAATGCATCTTTCCTTTCTGCACTCTGAGCTGCTTATGTGTTTTTGCGTCCAGGCTGCTTGTCACATGAAGAGTTCTTTCCAATGACTCACAAGGAAAGACTCCTAGATAGGCAGACAGGGTGCATGAGCACCAAAATAGTGTACACAATAGTACAGTGAGAGCCAAAATGTGCCAGCTCATTGGACTGAAGCCTGCTGATGTGTTCCATCAATTAACCAATAAAACACAGAATAGTGAGCTGACACTATCAACCACTATGACATTGTGGGTCCAATGAGTTCAGATTACAATGCAACCAGAAGCTCTCAGCCAGTGAAAATGAAAAGCTGCCTTCCCATTTCTCACTGCTCTGCTCATTAGCAACAACATCAAAGGACCGTCCTTAGGAATCCTCTTTTCCCCAGTCTCTCTGTGTTACGTTTTCACTACAGAAAATAATACTTTTTCATCACAGAATCTCGACCACTTTACAAAGAGGAGTGAGTACTATTATTTACATTTCACTGTTGGAGAACCCGAACCATAGAAGGGGAAGAAACATCTTGACCCAAGGCTATGCAGAAAGTCACTGATTGGCAGGGCTTCGAAGAGAACCCCTGGCCTCTTGGCTCCCACTCAGTTCTGTGCCTCACCCACTGGATTTGCCACGTGCATCTTACACTGATAAAACAACCCTTTTTCTCTTCATCCTTCCAAACCTTAATACTCCAAACTCATTTTAAATCCCCCCTGTCTAGTCTAAGCATTGGTAATAATAAAATTCTCCAGCTTCTGCTTTGCAAATTATAACATTCCTATCTCCAGCTTCCCTGTTGTTGCCAAATTTTAGGAAACATTTCACCTCTTCTTGCTTCACTTACTCTTCCTACTGTCCTGTATACCAAATAGCTCAGAGAGCATCCTGAGCTACCCCTCACTGAATCTGACTTTCACCCAGCAATAAAGAACAGTGTGCACAAAGGGAGTTGCAAGCAGAAGTCAGAAATGTTCCCTTTATTTTGCGATCAGGGGTTATATAATAATTATAGTTCCCTGTTTTTCTAAGCAAAAAACCCATGATTCCTTCATATGCTTGGCCTTCAATGTGTAGTACTAGTATATACTACTAGCATTGCTTTATCCTTGGCATTTTTCACACATCTACCATTGTGGCATTCAGGCACCAATATCTAGTCCTAATGCAGTACTGCCAGCCCCAAGTGTTCAAAAATAATTTATCAGGCCTAAAAAAATCATGTGATTGTCCTAAGAATTATGGATTTTTTTAAAAAAGTGATACATTTGGCTTTCTTTATACTTGTGTTCTGTTTTCTTATTCCAGGAGAGGGGCTTAAGGAAAACACTAAGACTTACAATTGTGAGCAGGTACAACCTGGCACTGTGGGGCCACCGTGTGTCCTTAACTCTTTTGCCTTGCCTGGGTTGTCTGTCACAAAGCTATTCCAGTGACAAGCAGCAACACCCTTCCAGGCACTGTGACCACTCAGCACCAACATGTGGAGCCCCACACAGCTGTCTTATGATGGAGTCACCCAAGAATCATACAGAGAGGCACCAATCACCCCAACCCAACCGCCTTGCACCCTAGAAATACACCACTTCGTGCTGCTTAAGGTTCCCTTGGACAGTGTAGCTCATTAATAAGTTGTTCACTCTGACTACAGAGTAGTAAATATGCCCTTGTTAACCTGAGCTGAGATTGCCCAAGCACTTCAACCAAAACCACACTGTTTCAGGCATAGATTGTAAGTAACTGTTAGTGACAGGCACCGAGATTACATTTGGTTACCTGAAAAACAAACAATACGTGTTCAGTGTAAATTGTAATTTTAATAGACTAAGTAAGATTTGAATCCAATAGTGTCTTGCCCCATTGGATGTTACAGGCCACTGACAGTTTTCAATGCTCACACAACTCCCTTCCACTCTGGAACCAAGCGCCCTTCTTCCAAGTCTTTGTGGTCCAGTTGATCTTCTAGGTGTGCAAATGAAGGGAGGGAGAAGAGAGATGGAAATAATGTCACTGTCTCTTTTCTTATACCTTCTCCCAGCTGCTAGAAAGATCCCCACTGTGGTGTGAGGGACAGGCAGTCTCCCTTGCCTATGCCAGAGGTGGGGAATCTTTTTGGGGTTGGGAGCCACTGACCCACAGAAAAATCAGTCGGGGGGTGACATGAAAATGAGAAGCAAAAAAAAAAAGCCCTTCATCAATGTGTCCCCTGACTGATAAAGCAGAAAAAAAAGGGGGACACTCAACTCACTCATGCAACTTGGAATGCCCCTCACACTCCAGCCCCACAGGGGAGGGCAACAAGGCTCAGGGCTGCCCCAGGGCTCTTCTGTGGAGCTAGGATGAGTCTCTGGAGTGGGGCCTAAAAGGAGGGGTTCAGTGTGTGGGAGAGGACTGCCAGAGAGCAGAATGAGGGTGTGCAGGGTCTGGGCAGGAGGGAGGGTACAGGAGCAGGCTCTGGTGGGGGGTGTAGGCAACAGTGTGGGTGGGGGCTGGGAGTGCAGAGCCTGGGCAAGAGGTGAGATGCAGGAAGGAGCTGTAGGAGGGAGGGGAGGTTCAGAAGAGCCTGGGGACGTGGGGTCTGCGCCAGAGGTAGGATGCAGAGCAGGCTGGGGGTTCAGGTCTGGGTGGAAGGGAGGGTGCTGGAGCTGGATGGGGGTGTCTGCACAAGAAGGGGTTGGGGTGCAGGAGTGGGGATTGGGGTTTGGGGTCTGGGCTGGAGAGTACAGGGGATAGAGATGGCTGGGTGATCACAGGTGGCACCGCTCCCCACTGCACCCATTGACTGGGATTGAAAATCAGTGGCAGGGATGGGGGGCAGACCCTGCAAGCAGCGCATGGGACAGAGCTTCCCTGCACTGTTGTTCCCAGTGCAGAGCCGCTTCCTATCCCTGCTAGGCAGAGCCTGCAGGCCAGATGCCATCTGTGCCACAGCTTGCCTAGATCTGGCCCTCTAGGCTGTGGGCTCTCTTCCCTCCTCTCCACCAGCAGCAGGGACCTGGCTCTGGTACATCAGCCACAAGGGGGTGGGGTGCTATGGAGGGGGAGCCTTGAGATGCCATGGGTGGATCCCTATGCACTATCTGGGAGAGTGGATTCTTTTTTATGGGCCATCAATGTCTGTCTGGCCCTCCTTTGCTGAAACTGAAAGGCTGGCTGTAGATGTTTCTCAGCCTCCCAACATAACACATACAGAAGTACTTCATATTTCATATACAATGGTAGTACATAGAACTCAACAAGATAGGCATGTTCAACTGATCAAGACTTTTAAAATGATATTTCACATATTTTACTTTTTACAAAACTTACCCTACTTGTATGATGATGGCGAATGTGAGGTTCAAAGGTGGTATCTTGAGGCACAGTGTGTCCCAGTGATCAAATTGCAAGAGTTGTCAATATTGATTCATAAACTGATGAATTATAAATCCAAAAGTGACCATTGTAATCATCTAGCTTGACTCGGATAGCACGGGCCATAGGACTTCCCTGAACTGATTGCTATTTGAACTACAGCATCTCTTTTAGAAAAAAAATACAATTTTGATTTTAAAATTGCGAGTCACTGAGAATCCACCAAACGCCTTTGGTAAATTATTCTAGTGGTTAATTACTATTACTTTTCGAGTCAGAATTGGTTTAATTTCAACTTCAAGCCACTGGATCTTGTAGTATTTTTCTCGACTAGCCTGAAGAGCCCTCTATTCTCAAATTTCTGTTTCTTTTGTAGCTACTTTGATCAAGGCACCTCTTAACCTTTTCTTTGGTAAGCTGTTATGATAATTGAGCCACTCAATTGACTTTAATTGTGAGCTCAACAGTAAAAAATGTGCAAAATTCATAAAAGGTCACAATAACTTATAAAAACAAATGTTGATGGGAAAAGGTATAAAAAGGAGACAGACAGACTGAATTAGTCTAAACACAAAGGCTATTGCTATAACTCATGGACTCTGTTAAGATCGTGCTTAGTAAACACAAAATATGGGTCCAGAAGCCAGTGAACCAAAATAGGTATGTCGCAACGAGGCCTAATTGATGGACAAAATAACGTGGGGATAGGCTATTCCATCCAGCATATCCTTTGTGGGTCCCTAAAGAACAGAGAATTTGGGAGGGGGAGACAAAAGAACAGGCTGGAAACTACTGGAGCTAGCTTCACCATCATCTCTGCCAGCCACATGCCTTAGTCATCCTGATTCTGAGGGGCATCCTGCGCAGACCAGGCCAGAGACAGAGAGCCATCTGGTATCACCACTCCTACCCAAACACCATCTGAGGTGAAATGGAGTCAGACTTTAACAACAGAGACTCCAGGTCATTGTGGGTAGCTTCTCTTTTCCTCCAAAAGGTGTATTCTCCAATCCATTAATCATTGTTATGGCTCTTCTCTGAATCCTCTGCAATCTATAAACATTCTTCTAGGATGTGAAGGTTTAGCGAGTTAACCAGTTCACCAGTAAGCCTCTCCCTAAACAATTGAAGCTTTACCTGTTAAGGTTAACCGAAGGGGCTGGAGTAGCTCCCCATCTGACATGGGCATGGGGCTGCTCCAGCCCCATCATGGCCGATGCATCCCTGGCCTGTGGCAGTGGTTGGGGGCATTCCAGCCCAGTGGTAGGTGGGGGTCTGCTCCAGCCGGACTGGAGTTGCCCTCCTGTTTGCCCCCTTTAATCAGTTAACCAGTTAAACAATATTAAATGGGATTTTATCCACCTAGTTGTCACAAGAAATGGACATGCTATTCCAGGGCTACTCAACTTTGGAAGCCCCGGGGCCCACAATGATACTCACAGCTCATGCTGAGGGTCACAACTTAAGTGTGATTGCATATACATGCAAATATCTTCTTTCACACTGACGGGCATGAATACAAAGATTAAGGCAAGACTACACAACGCACAGGCCCCATTTAAGTTAGTTCTGCTGATATTAATACAATGCAGTATTTACCCAATTTCCACCCATATGACAGCACTTTTAGTGAGCAGTGACAGTCTAGGAATGTAACTACTAAAACACATATCAACTGAAGACCATTACATTGACTACATTTTTGTTTTGGCTACCACCCTTGGGCCGCATGTTGAGCCCCATGTAAATCCAAACTGCATCGCGGGCTGCAAACAAACAGGCTGTGGGCTGCATGCGGCCCACAAGCCACGTGTTGAGTTGCCCTGCTCTATTCCAACAGCAGTCACACCAGTGTCACATACCTACTTGATATTCCCCACTGTTCATACATCCAAGGATCATTTTTAGAGCTCATGTCAGCTGATTATCCACCAGACCTGCAAATCTCTTTCAGCGTCCCTGCTTCCCAACATAGTTTTCCGCCTTGTAAGTATGGCCTATGTTCTTTTTTTCCTAGATTTATGACTTTATGATCATATTGAAACATACATTGTTTGCTTGGGCCCAATTTTACCAAGTGATCCAAATCCCTCTGCATCAGTGACCTTTCCTCTTCAGTACTTACCAGTCTCACAATCTTTGTCGTCTGTAAAATGTATCAGTTGTGGTTTTATTTCTTCTAAGTTATTGATAAAAGAGTTAAATAGACTAGCAACAGGAACAGGTCCCCTTTGGATCCCACTAAAAACATACCTGCTCAATGATGATGTCTCAGAGATCTGTATATTTAATTTGTGCCGTAAGTTGATTTTTGTATCCTTTGAGTTTCTTAATCAAAATGTCATTAGTTGCCAAGTCAAATACCTTACGGAACTGTAAGTGTATCACATTACACTGTTATCTTTATCAACCAAATCTGTAATCCCATAAAAAATCATGTTAGTTTGATAGGGTTTACTATCCATAAAACCATGTTTATTAGCTTTAATTTCAGTGCCCTCATTTTTCTTTATTAATGGAGTCCTGAATCAGCCACTACCTTATCTTGCCTGGGATCGATGTCAGACTGACAGGTCTATAATTACCCAGGTCACCCTGCTTACTCTTGGCAGATTAGCCTTTTTCCAGTCCTGGAACTTTTCCAGTGTTCCAAGATTCACTGGAAGTCAACATTAATAGTCTACCTAACTCTTGATCTGATCTTTTAAAACCTTTGGTACGAGTCATCTGGACCTGCTGATGTAAAATGTCTAACTTTATTAACTGGTATTTAACATCATCCTTAGTTACTGTTGGAATGATAGGAATGATAAGGCTACATCATCTGGCTTTCTTCCAAATACAAAGCAGAAATATTTACTAAACACTACTGCCTTCTCTGAATTAGTTCTGCCATTTCTGTCTTGTATGGATCAAATTCATTTGTTAGGATTCCTTTTGTTCCTAATGTACTTTTTAAAACACATGATTTTCCTTAAGTTTTTCATTTAATCTTTTTTTTACAATTCCTAGCTTCTGCATTATATTTGTTGCTATCAGCTTCCCCTTCCTTCTAATATTTTTGCATTTTTATAGCTGCTTTTACTTGCCCTCTAACCCAGGCTGGTTTATTAACCAATCTAGCCTTCTTTCTCAATTGTGGTTTTGGGGGAATTGAGTAAAATGTCCTTAATAAGTACCCACTTATTGTTTGCATTTTTCTGTATAAATTCTTCCTCATAATTGATTTTGTGTGTGTGTGTGTATATATGGACAATCAACACCTAAATCACTGGTACCTAATTTGCCTCTAATTTTTATTTCTGTGACCAGTTCTTCCTTATCTGTCAACATGAGAGCTAATATAGAATCCGTTTTAGGGGTCACGCTACTTGAGTTAGGAAATTGTAATATATAATTGTTTGAAATTCCAAACTCTTTGTAATTCTGACTGCCTGAGACCTCCGCCTTAGGATGCTCAGGTTGAATTCCCTTTGGTGTATGAACATGTGTGTGAGAGTTTTGGTGGTCTGTAGAATACACCAACTAGTTCCCCAGCTTGTGCTTTCTCTATTAAGACATTTACCCATCATTATTCAAGAACATTTGCTTCTGAGTTGTTGGTGATGAGTAAAAAATGTTTTGGCAGAGTGTGCCATTCCCCATCTCCTTCTCTCCACACTCAGTCCTGCCAAAATAGATTTAACCCATTGATTTTTAACGTTCTAGCCATGCCAATCATCCCATCAGGTCTCAGTAATACCTGCTAGGTAAAATTTATGCTCACAACTGAGCAGTTCCAGTTCCTCTTGTTTATTACTACTTGTTTAGGTTACTAATATTGGTGAATAAGCAATTAAAGTATTTCCTCTCTTCATGACCCTTGGTGTCACAGCTAATGAAGTACTAAGTTTGGATTTACTGCCACGGAAAACAGGATAGGGTGTTCGGCAGCATTCTAGGTACCAAGCATATGTTCCACTTCCATTGACATAAATGGTAAAATTCAGTTTGAGCCAGATTCTCAACTGCAGTCAAAGAATGCTCAGCAAGACTGATGGGGTGGAACAAACATGGATTTAAGAGAACTTTTCATTCTCCCAATCTTGGGGCTGATCTGGGCTGGAACAGCTTTGGACATAAATGAAAGCAGCCATATTATGGCAGCTGCCAGGAGACCTGCTAAGGAGCTCAGGGGATGAATGAACTTGCAGGAGATTGAGCAGAATTCCCTCAGAGTCTATGGTCATTTCAATTTCCACAAATCAGCCAATTCTAATTGGAAAAAAAAGTTGTATTAAATTTTTTCCAACTAGCCTTGTGTTCTAGCCCACTTTGCCCTGGTCTATACTAGGACTTTAATTCAAAATAACCCCCCTTAGATCAAATTAATAAGCAGAGCGTCCACACTACCAAGCCTGTTATTTCAAAATAACAGGCCGCTTATTTTGAAATCTATAATCCCATTTTCCTCGGGAAATAACGCTTATTTCAAAATGGCGCTAGTGTGGTTCCAGTGCCGCTATTTCGAAATAGCTCCTCCCCAGAGTTAATTCCTCCCTAGTGCTTCCAGAGGTTCTAAGTCAAGGAGCATGTGCACATTGACAGAGCCTGCCTCAGACTAATTTCGAGTCTTTCCTGTAGTGTGGACACGCTATTTCAATGTTGTTATTTTGGGAGTTATTAAATTGATTTTAGTTATTTCGAAACAGTTTTGCTAGTGCAGACATGCCCTTTGAGAACTACACATTGGACCTCCCTGATCCGGCACCCTTGGGAGCTCATCGGTCCCGAATGAGGGATTTTGGTGAACCAAGGAAGGGTCGTTTCTGGGCTCCCCCTGTCACCGTCCCACCCTCCTTCCCCCTGCCGCTGGCCATTTTGTGTGCTGGGCTCCTGGCCCCACTGTGGCAGCCTTGCTGTCGCACACACAGCCCTACTACTGAGCTCCTGGCCTCGCAGGACAGCCCCCCTACTGGGTTCCACATGTGCTGCCATACAGCAGCCCCGCTTAGGCTTCAGCCTTGCTGGGCAGCTCCACTGCCTACCGGTCTCACTGGGCAGCTCCTCCAGATGGCAGCAGGGCTGCCGGGCTTTTTGTTGCACTGCCAGGCAGCTCCACTCCCAAGTTCCTGGCCCCACCACCAGGCAGCCCCAAGGTTGGGCTCCTGGCCCCCCGAGGCAGCCCCACTGCCTCCTACTCTTGCCACTCAACTACACCGCTGGGCTGCTGGGCTCCTGGTTGTGCTGGCGGGCTGCTCTACTGCCAGGCTTCCAGCCCTGCTGCCGGGCAACACTGCTGCCTCCCGGTTTTGTTGTGCAGTTTTGCTGCTGGGCAGCAGCCCTGCTCCAGGCTTCAGCCCTGCTGCCTCCCAGTCCCTCCGCCTCCCGCCCCACAGTGTCACCATGTGCTCCAGCCCCACTGCAGGGCTCCCAGCCACCAGTCCTCCACGAGACTCTTTGGTCCTGGTACATCCCTGGGATGTTGCCGGACCGGAGTGTCTCCAATAAGAGAGGTTCAATCTGTACTGCATCTTCTCATGCATTGGTTTTCAATCTGTAGTCCCTGGACCTCAGGGGGTCTATTCAAATTTTTTAAGGATCTTTAATGAAAAAGGTTAAGAATCACTGCTCTAACGGGATGGATCTAGCTGATGCTTATATGTATTTAAAAATAAAATGATTGAATTATTTTAAATTGTTTTAACTCCACTAGTTCTTCCAAACACACTAAAACAATCCAGTTTGCTGACAGTATTCCACTTCCTAAGGCATGGCCTCTTACATTACGAAGTTTGGTGTGAATAGCCAACCAAGCACTCCCTTCTGTAGAATATAAAGGGTATACAAAAAGGGTATAAAGGATCTACAAAATTTATCTTGTTTATTGTACACATCACTAAATAAAATAACATATTTTCAAACTTCTTTTGGGAAATGTAATTTTCCATGCAAACGTTGTAGTGGGAATGAGTTTTGTTTTCTCATTGCATTACTCACAACTATTTTTCTCTGTTGCAAACTGTGTTGCAAGTACAGATGTAAGCAGCTATAGGTGAGATGATATTGACACCTAACCATGATATTGCATCTTATTAAACAGGTAATTCTCTAATGGATCAATGAAAACAAAACGATGACAAGTTGTGGTCAACAGTCCTTGAATGTGCTGATGGTTGTGTTCTTATTGCTCTTGTCAGCAGGTAATGTTTCTTCCAGAAATTTATTTTTATGTGAACTGGGAAAGGGGATGAATGGTTTAAATGTCATCAAACCTAAATGCCTTCAAAACTAATAGTCCCAGGGGGTAACACTAAGAGTTGAAACAAAAACCATGTGCAACTTAAACAAGAAAAGCAATACTATTTCATTTAGGAAAGTAATGCTAATTTTACATGGACAAGATCAGCAGGCTCAACATTTAACTTTCAACTTTAATAATAATTTTCTTTGCTATTTTGATTCTAAATAATTTATCAGTTCCTTAAAATGAGGGATTCCCCACCATATGAATCAAACCGTTCTGCCAAGTGATCCAACTACTACAGACCTAGGAAGCAAGGCTGTATCATGTATTTTGACATTCTGACAAAAGAGGCCATGTATCTGTGTGTATGGCTCATGTTATCTTTGCACTCTGCCTGATCATATTATTCTGCTGCTATAATTAAGTTTACAAAATAGTTCCTACTATGAGAATTACTTTTACAGGCTCATAACTTTCAGAAACTCAGTCTGAAGGTGATTTACTCTAGGCAAGTTTAAGCAGAAGCCAGTCAATTTTGTTCCTACTTTCTTGAGGGAGTAAAATGATGTCCATCCCATTTTAAAATACTCTAACTGCACTTTTGTAATGAGGAATACAGCAAATGTGGCAGACATTCATGTTACTTAATGTGATTTAAGAAGTTTGATAAGCATTAGTGTCCCTATTTTGGAGATGGAGAAACTGAGGAACAAAGACATTGAGTGACTGACTTAAATTTACAGAGATAGTGGCAGAGTTAATAAATAACTGAAAGGCAGATAATGTGGGCAAACCAGAGTTGAATTTAGAACCTTTACTCTCGGCATTGTTTAGGTACACTGACAACCTTTAATTACATTATCATAAGTGACCCCCAAAAACACATGTCCACTTATATGTTGACAAAAAAATATTATCCTCTATCTAAGCAACAGCATGTTATGATATTAATAAAGACCATTTCTTATGCATATGCACTGGGGATGGAGTTATGTTCGTACCATCAGCCATAACGTTCACATTTACTGGCTTTTGAGAATTTTACTTTGCAACCTTAATGTTATACCTTCACTGTTCATAAAAATGGTTCCACTTTGTTTTGGCTGGAGGATAGATATTTATGTGTCACACAAACATTTATCTTTAAACCAAAATAAATTTGTTAGGCTTGAATTTAATATGTTTAGTCTTTTCAGCCCTGACACTGTCTCTCTTGAGGGGCCGGGAAATGATGATATTTGTAAAGAAAAATGCCTTTGATTTGATCCCGTTTACATAGACAATCTGCATATTATATAAATTATTGATAAATACCAGGCACTATTCTAGCATTTTATTTTATTTGTTTATGCATGTGTACCTCTTCCTGTCTTAGCTCCTTTATTATTGTTGACATATCTCATCAGCAGATAGGATACTTAGTGCTACCCTGCAGAATGGGTGTTTAAAATGATAATGGAAGTTTTAATTTACGTACCCCCAAGTGGGACTGTTAGAAATGCTTGATGCTGACTTATTGTAATTCTGTGCCTACTGAAGTCAGTGAGAGTTTTACACTGGGGTGGTATGCTAGCCAATACTGAGTGCTTTCAAAAAGTCTGTCCCCAGCCTTTACAAGGCATTAGCAGAATTGAGAGTGTTTTCTTGGCCTCCTTTTACATAAATGGCAGGTTTCCTGAAACAACGGAAGAATGTTAATTTTTTAGCAGGATCAAAATAACAATAGTCCATAGTAACTTTGTTGATAGCCATAGTAATTACACTGTAACTGATGTTTATCTAATCAGCTCTCATATATGTACAATGTATGTGCAGTTTGTCCCAGAGTCTATAAAGGGAGACTAGTGGCGAGACATAATTTGAATGAAAGAACTACAGAATGCTGCTTTTTTACTACAATTGTATTCATTTCAAGCTTAAGGAGGATTTAAAGGAAACCTAATAGAAAGATTTCTAGGTAAGATAGTGCCTTATTTCAAGCACCACGAACTATTAAAAAGTAGAATTGGAAAGTATAAAAAACAAGGATATTTGAAGATCATATCTAAGCGCACTGTTTCTGATCACAGCCACCAGGCATGGGTAACAAAGTCTGGGATGACAATGAACTGGTAAGTCCCAGGTATACAGTGCAGCAGTTTTGGGTACATTGTTTCTGGAGAGCCAGGCTAGAGGGGAAGCAACAACAGTAGAGGAACAGCTGGATAGCTGAGATAACAAGGTGATGGGATGGACAGAAGAATCAGAAGAGCATAGACCTGCATCGTGCAGCTTCAGCTGTATTGGCTGGCCTAGGAAAGGAGATGCAGGGCCTGCCAGCAGGCAGAAAGATATCTGAGGCCAGATTTATATTAGACCTGCAAGGTCAGCTTAACGTACACAATGCTAACTACATAAATAACATGGCTGGAGTCAACATACCTTAAACCAAGCTTAGCACCATCTTCACAGCGGGAGGCCAATAGGAGCAAATGCTCCCATCAGCTTCCCTGACTCCATGCGACTGCAAGGAGTACCAGTGCCAACCTGAGGGCACCCTCAGCATTTGAGTTAGCGGATCTTTACTAGACCCGCTAAATCAAATGTCAGAATCTCCAGTGTATAAGTATAGAGATGGCCTGAGCAGGAGTAGGAGGAAATAGGAATGAAAAGGAAGACCTAAGTAGGGTTGCCAGGTGTCCGGTATTCACCTGGACAGTCCGGTATTTTCGCCTCCTGTCCGGTAAAAACATTCAGAGAATACCGGACACCTGAGTACTGCGTACACCTGAGATGCCCCCCCCCCCCCCCCTAAATCTCCCCTCAGCGCCCAACACCCCCAGCCCCTCGACCCAAGCCCCGATGCTTACCTGGTTCCCCAAGGCTGCTGGCACAAAATGGCTGCCAGCATTCAATAAATGCTTCTCCTGGGTCTTAGTGCTAAACCGCTCCCCTGTTCCTATCCCTGCACTCACTCTTAAAGGGGACATGCTGTTTTAATGTTGTTTTTTTTTTTTTTTGGCTTAATAAGTCCTTGGAGTCCTTTTTTTTTTTTTTTTCCCCTCAATAACTTTGGTCTCCGCCAACCCCTTTTTTCCCTTCAACAGAATTTTTTCCCGGTGTTTTTTTTTTGGGGGGGGGCAGGGTTCGGTATTTTTGTTTCAACCATTTGGCAACCCTAGGCCTAAGGTGAAGACAGGCAGGCCAAAACTCTGCTAAGAAAAGGTGGGGTAGCAAAATAGGAATGTTGCAACTAGGGCTGGTCAAGAATTTTTTGTAACAAATATTTTTTTGTCATGAAATTCCAGTTCATTAAACTTAGGGCTGTCAAGTGATTAAAAAAAATTAATCGCGTTATTAAAAGCATTAATTGTATAATTAAACAATAGAATAGAACAGAATAGAATACTAGGACTGGAAGGGACCTCGAGAGGTCATCGAGTCCAGTCCCCTGCCCTCATGGCAGGACCAAATACTGTCTAGACCATCCCTGATAGACATTTATCTAACCTACTCTTAAATATCTCCGGAGATGGAGATTCCACAACCTCCCTGGGCAATTTATTCCAGTGTCTGACTACCCTTACAGTTAGGAACTTTTTCCTAATGTCCAACCTAAACCTCCCTTGCTGCAGTTTAAGCCCATTGCTTCTTGTTCTATCCTCAGAGGCCAAGATGAACAAGTTTTCTCCCTCCTCCTTATGATACCCTTTTAGATATCTAAAAACTGCTATCATGTCCCCCCTCAATCTTCTCTTTTCTAAACTAAACAAACCCAGTTCTTTCAGTCTTCCCTCATAGGTCATGTTCTCTAGATCTTTAATCATTCTCGTTGCTCTTCTCTGGACCCTCTCCAATTTCTCCACATCTTTCTTGAAATGCGGTGCCCAGAACTGGACACAATACTCCAACTGAGGCCTAACCAGCGCAGAGTAGAGTGGAAGAATGACTTCTTGTGTCTTGCTCACAACACACCTGTTAATGCATCCCAGAATCATGTTTGCTTTCTTTGCAACAGCATCACACTGCTGACTCATATTCAACTTGTGGTCCACTATAACCCCTAGATCCCTTTCTGCCATACTCCTTCCCAGACAGTCGCTTCCCATTCTGTATGTATGAAACTGATTGTCCCTTCCTAAGTGGAGCACTTTGCATTTGTCTTTATTAAACTTCATCCTATTTACCTCAGACCATTTCTCCAATTTGTCCAGGTCATTTTGAATTATTACCCTATCCTCCAGATTAGTCACAACCCCTCCCAGCTTGGTATCATCTGCAAACTTAATAAGCGTACTTTCTATACCAATATCTAAATCGTTGATGAAGATATTGAACAGAGCCGGTCCCAAAACAGACCCGGTCCCAAAACAGACCCCTGCGGAACCCCACTGGTTATGCCTTTCCAGCAGGATTGTGAGCCATTAATAACTACTCTCTGAGTACGGTTATCCAGCCAGTTATGTACCCACCTTATAGTAGCCCCATCTAAGTTGTATTTACCTAGTTTATTGATAAGAATATCATGCGAGACCGTATCAAACGGCTTACTAAAGTCTAGGTATACCACATCCACCGCTTCTCCCTTATCCACAAGACTCGTTATCCTATCAAAGAAAGCTATCAGATTGGTTTGACGTGATTTGTTCTTTACAAATCCATGCTGGCTGTTCCCTATCACCTTGCCACGTTCCAAGTGTTTACAGATGATTTCCTTAATTACTTGCTCCATTATCTTCCTGGCACAGAAGTTAAACTAACTGGTCTGTAGTTTCCTGGGTTGTTCTTATTTCCTTTATAAATGGGCACTATATTTGCCCTTTCCAGTCTTCTGGAATCTCTCCTGTCTCCCATGATTTTCCAAAGATGATAGCTAGAGGCTCAGATACCTCCTCTATCAGCTCCTTGAGTATTGTAGGATGCATTTCATCAGGCCCTGGTGACTTGCAGGCATCTAACTTTTCTAGGTGATTTTTGACTTGTTCTTTTTTTAATCTTACCTTCTAAAACTACCCTTCCCACTAGCATTCACTATGTTAGGCATTCCTACAGACTTCTCGGTGAAGACCGAAACAAAGAAGTCATTGAGCATCTCTGCCATTTCCAAGTTTCCTGTTACTGTTTCTCCCTCCTCACTGACCAGTGGGCCTACCCTCTCCTTGGTCTTCCTCTTGCTTCTAATGTATTTATAAAAAGTCTTCTTGTTTCCCTTTATTCCCGTAGCTAGTTTGAGCTCATTCTGTGCCTTTGCCTTTCTAATCTTGCCCTGCATTCCTGTGCTGTTTGCCTATATTCATCCTTTGTAATTTGTCCTACTTTCCATTTTTTATATGACTCCTTTTTTATTTTTAGATCATGCAAGATCTCGTGGTTAAGCCAAGGCGGTCTTTTGCCGTATTTTCTATCTTTCCGACACATCGGAATAGCTTGCTTTTGGGCCCTTAACAATGTCCCTTTGAAAACTGCCAACTCTCCTTAGTTGTTTTTCCCCTCAGTCTCAATTCCCATGGGACCTTACCTATCAGCTCTCTGAGCTTACCAAAATCCGCCTTCCTGAAATCCATTGTTGCTGTTCTCCCTTCTACCCTTCCTTAGAATTGTGAACTCTATGATTTCATGATCACTTTCACCCAAGCTGCCTTCCACTTTCAAATTCTCAACCAGTTCCTCCCTATTTGTTAGATCAAATCTAGAACAGCTTCCTCCTGGTAGCTTTTTTCAACCTTCTGAAATAAAAAGTTGTCTCCAATGCAGTCCAAGAACTTATTGATAGTCTGTGCCCTGCAGTGTTATTTTCCCAACATATATCTGATAGTTGAAGTCCCCATCACCACCAAATCTTGGCTTTGGATGATTTTGTTAGTTGTTTGAAAAAAGCCTCATCCACTTCTTCCACCTGGGTAGGTGGCCTGTAGTAGACTCCTAGCATGACATCGCCTTTGTTTTTAATCCCTTTTAGCCTAACCCAAAGACTCTCAACACTTCCGTCTCCTATGTCCATCTCTACCTCACTCCAAGTGTGTTCATTTTTAATGTATAAGGCAACACCTCCTCCCTTTTTTCCCTGTCTATCCTTCCTGAGCAAGCTGTACCCTTCCATACAAACATTCCAATCATGTGTATTATCCCACCAAGTTTCTGTGATGCCAACAATGTCATAATTGTACTTATTTATTAGCACTTCCAGTTCTTCCTGCTTATTTCCCATACTTCTTGCATTTGTATATAGGCATCTAAGATCCTGATTTGACCTTGCCTCCCAGTTTTGCCCTGACCCTCCTTTCTCTCTGCCATTGTAGCCACGCTCCCTCCCATTTCCGACCCATCTCCCAGGTCTCCATGTTCTCCACTTACCTGTGGGCTTTGCTCACCTGTCCCCGTTGAACCTAGTTTAAAGCCCTCCTCACTAGGTTAGCCATTCTGTATGCAAACAGGGTCTTCCCCCTCCTCGTAAGGTGGACGCCATCCCTGCTTAGCAGTCCTTTCTGGAATAGCATCCCATGGTCGAGGAAGCCAAAGCCCTCCTGGCGACACCATCCTCGCAGCCAGGCATTCACCTCCAGGATGCACCTGTCTCTGCCGGGCCCCTACTTCGACAGGAAGGATTGAAGAGAATACCACCTGCGCTCCAAACTCCTTCACCCGTACCCCAGAGCCCTGTAGTCACTCTTGATCCGCTCAGTGTCACACCTCACAGTATCATTAGTGCCCACATGGATGAGTAGCATGGGGTAGTAGTCAGAGGGCCGGATAATCCTCGACAATGCCTCCATAACATCTCGGATACGGGCCCCCGGCAGACAGCATACCTCCCGAGATGAAATGTCAGGGCAACAGATGGGCGCCTCCGTCCCCTCAGAAGAGAGTCTCCGACCACCACTACTCTACGTTTCCTATTCGCAGTGGTGGCAGCAGACCTCCCAGCCTTGGGGGTACGGGGCTTCTCCTCCTCCAGTGTAGGGGGTGATTGCTTATCTCCTGTATAAAGAAGAGCATAACGGTTTCCTAGTACCATGGCGGGAGGGTTCGGAGCAGGGGTGGAGCAGTGCCTGCTGCCAGAAGTAACCAGCTGCCACTGTCCACCTTGAGTCATCTCCTCCTCCACCAGCGGTGTGTCCCCAGTCCTGTGTACCGGGACAGCTACCTCAGCTGTCTCCTCATGAACATGGTCCAGGAATTCCTCATGGATGCGGGTGCTCCTCAACCTAGCCACCTCCTCCTGTAGCTCTGCCACCTGCTGCTTGAGAGATTCCACCAGCAGGCACCTTTTGCATTGGATGATCTCCCCAGCCTGGATATCAATAAGTGGGAATTGCAATCCACAGTCCCTGCAAAACCACACCAGGATCTGGGTAGAGGCATCCATGCTCAGGTGCTCTGTCTGGCTACAGGCGCCGGTGGAGGAGACAGAAGCAGTGCTGGCACAGGTGTTGCGGGTCTTCCTGACCATCGTAGGCCTCCCTCTGCCAAACTCCCTCTCAAACTCCCCTGTCTGCAGCTCCTGTCCACTTCGCTCCCTGGTCGCTCTGCCTCTGGCTTTTAAGCCTGCTTGCCAGGCCTTCCCCCTCATGAGTCACACAGGGGAAGGCTGACCAGATGCAATCAAGAGAGCAATTGAGGGAACAAAGGGTCAGGCACTTAGTCCCAACTGCCACAGCAGCTGAAACTGAAACTGCAGTCACCTGAAATCAGATTCAGAATTCACCAAACAAACAAAATTCAAACAGTCGAGCAAACTCACTCACACCAAAAGCGAGTACTCTCACCAAGTAGCCTGTTCAGCGGCGGGATCTCTTGCGGTCCCTCTCAAACTCCCCTGTCTGCAGCTCCTGTCCGCTTACTATGTATTTAAATACTTGTTGATGTTTTCTACATTTTCAAATATATTGATTTAAATTGCAACACAGAATACAAAGTGTACAGTACTCACTTTATATTTATATTTGATTACAAATATTTGCACTGTAAAAATAAAAGAAATAGTATTTTTTAATTGACATAGTACAAGTACTGTAGTGCATTCTCTTTATCATGAACGTTGAAGTTACAAATAGAATAATGTACAAAAAATAACCGCATTCAAAAATTAAACAATGTAAAATTTAAGAGCCCACAAGTCTACACAGTCCTACTTCTTGTTCAGCAAGTGGCTCAGACAAATGGCTCAGACAAATAAGTTTGTTTACATTTGCAGGAGACCATGCTGCCTGCTGCTTGTTCACAATGTTACCTGAGAGTGAGAACAGGCATTCACTTGGCACTGTTGTAGCCTGTGTAACAAGATATTTACATGCCGGTTGCACTAAAGATTCATATTTCTGTTCATGCTTCAGCCACCATTCCAGAGGACACTTATCCATGCTGGTTATGGCTTCTGCTTGGTAATAATCCAAAGCAGTGTGGACTGATGCATGTTCATTTTCATTGTCTGAGTCAGATGCCACCAGCAGAAAGTTGATTTTCTTTTTTGATGGTTTGGATTCTGTATTTCTGCAACATGTTGCCCTTTTAAGACTTCTGCAAGCATGCTCCATGCCTCGTCCCTTGCAGATTTTGGACGGCACTTCAGATTCTTAAACCTTGGGTCAAGTGCTGTAGCTATCTTTAGAAATCTCAAATGGATACTATCTTTGTGCTTTGTCAAATCTGCAGCAATGTTACAGTGTTCTTAAAACAAACATGTGCTGAGACATCATCCAAGACTACTATAATATGAAATATATGGCAGAATGCAGGTAAAACAGAGCTGAAGAAGTACAGTTCTCCCCCAAGGAATTCAGTCACAAACTGAATGAATGCATTTTTATAACGAGCGCCAGAAGCAGGTGGCAAAAGCATAGTGGCAAAAGCATGAAGAGGAAAATGAATACTTATCATATCTGGCATGTAATGCAGGCTACAAAAGTCCCATGTAAATGCTTGTTCTCATTTTCTGGTGACATTGTAAAAAAGAAGCAGTAAGCATTATTTCCTGTAAATGTAAACAAATGTGTTTGTTTTAGGGATTGACTGAGGAAGAAGTAGGACTGAGTGGGCTTATGGGCTGTAATGTTTTGTATTTGAGTGCACTTTTGCAATGAAGAGATTGCATTACAATACTTGTATGAGGTGAACTGAAAATACTATTTCTTTTATCATTTTACAGTACAATATTTATAATCAATTTTTAGTCTCAAAGGAGAAACAGCAGCTTAGTTTCTTCATCATCACTTCATGGTTTGGGACTCTTCTCTGTCTGACAGTGGTAACAGACTCCACAAACCTTAGCCTGCTCCATCCTAGCTCTTGCTCCAACTCTGTTCTGATTCTTAATTCCAGCTCTGACCCCTGGTTCTAACCATTAGGCCCAACTGCCACAGCTCTAACCACTAGGCCTGACCTCCCCAACATGGTTTCTGACACTCAACCACTGGGCTAGTGGCTCTTTGGAAGGGGGACAGGGACACTCATGTTATTTTTGTGAAAATTTTGAAAGGTGTTGGTTTCATTCTGATGTAGGATGAAAGCAAATTTTGAAACCTTGACATTTTTCCCTAAGTAGAATTCTTGAACACCAGCTCTCATGGCAACCTTTTGATCAATAAGATTGATCTGGAATTAAGACTGTGATGGAGAGAGAGCAAAAAGATAAAAAAATTCAGGACTTATTGGTACTCATTTGATATGGCTGTACAAATAACTCACAATAAAGGAAGCCATGCATGCATGCTGCAAAGAATATCTGTCCTGACTGCTTTAACTCCTAAGCATATAGTTTGCTTTAGTTCCTTTGACTGCTCCTTTTGAAACTCATTAAGTTTCAAATTAAGTTTCAGATTAAGTTAGGGATGGTAGTGAATTTCATATTAACATACAAAACTTTTTTTTTTCACTTCACAATCATTTTCTTTTATATTTTAAAGGGATCTTGTTTATGTTTAAACAATCACAGGATATCAAGTGAATCAAGTATATTTTGTTACATTGAGTACCTGCCTCTGGCTGAAAGCATCAATGTTCAAAACAAACCTAATAAAATACTTCTACACCAACTTGGTACTAAACTTATAGCAATGTTTTACAGAGCTAGGTAGCAAAGTCCATGGAAGCAGCATTACAGTGGTCAGACATTTTAGTTACACTGGCTGCTTATTTTTCTGAACATATTGCAGGTAAACCCTGAAAGACCAGCATAAATCAATCATTCAAAGCCTGAAAGTCTATTCTGCCCTAGAAATGTGCATGCACAGAGATAGGAGGATATAGCCTCCTTGAGTTATTAGTATTAAATTTCAAAGATGGATTGGAGATTTATATATGCTGCTCCACTCCAGAAAAAGTATGTTATGCCTTTCATCTCAGCAAGAAGTAACTTAAACATTTCAATAAAATGACAGGAATAGAGAATGTTAATTGGATCTTCATATAGAACTCTCATATAATACATAACAAGGAGAAGATCAATAAAATTGAAAAGTGACAAATGTAAAATTGATGAGAGCATTTTTAAGCATACACCATTAAATATTAATTAATTTTTGGAACTCATTGTATAAGATATTATTCATGGTAAGATCTCAATCTGTTTGAAAGAAAAGTGATTCATATGTTTATAAATAGTGATAACATTCGCAGTTGCATATTAGATAAGTAATTTAGTTGCAGTTAGGTAGTTACATAGGTAATATGCAGTTGCATATTAGATAGATATAAAAAATTCTGCTTTAGTACATAAGCTAATCAGTAACTGATGTGAACGAGGAAGAAATTTCACTTTTCTGAAGGTTATTCCATACTTTTCCACTATGGTATTTCTTGCATCTTCATTTTGGAGTATTTGAAACTGAACACTATCAAAGAAAGGATATAGGATTAGATAGATTGCAGATCTGCTTAAGTTCAGTATTTCTAGTGTTCCTAAATATTAAAAGCATTTAACTGTCAAGTTTGTTGTTATGCCTCTGTGTATTTTTGAGGGATGGATATCTGCAGGAGCAGCCCCATAAATCAGGTACTTACTGAAGTGCCTAAGTATGGATTTAGAAACCTAACTTTAGAGACAGACATTGGAAACTTTAGTCCATGGTCACAAAGAAAGCCAATGGCAGGTCTGGACACAGAACTCAGAACTAAAGTTGTTCGGGAATTTTTCCATCAATGTTTTCTTGATAGAAAATGCAGTTTCTGCAAAATTGAAGTTTTCCATGGAAAATATGTTTCAATCTTCTGTCAAGAAAGTTTAGGTGCAATATTTCATCTCAGTTCAACACAAATCAAAACATTTCAGTTTGCCATTATTCTATGTCTGCTTCAGCTGCTGCAGTGTCTTATGGGAGTTGTAGTTTGGGTGCTTGTGCCCCCAATCTTTTCCATGGGCCAGGTTCCCTGGCAGGACTAAGTTTCCCTGTGATGCACTACAATCTCCTTTCTGGTTGAATCAATGTGGTGCATCACAGGACACGTAGTCCGGCTGGGGAGCCCACCACATATAGGAGAACGTGAGCATGATACACTCAAACTACAGTTCCTGTGAAGCACCCTGGCTACTCAGTCAGATTAATGTTGATGTGTAAACTGAAATTAAGTGTTTTTATTTAGTTCAACAAACCAAGAAGAAATATTTTGGTAAGTTAGTGTCAAAACATTTCACTTAGATTAGAAGTGTCTAAATTACATTTTTCTAGTTGAAATTTTCCAGAACTTTCAAGTCCATGAATTGTCTATAGCATGCCAATTCTGGGTTTTGACCAGCTCTACTCGATCTCTGAGTTCCAAAGCTGTGGCCTTAATCACCAGATGACCTATCCTTCCTTGTAGTAGATGATAGCAAAGGAGTTAATGTTAAGATTGAAATGCACTCCTTTTTCTTTAATTCCCATTGGCACCTAATTCACTCAGGAGTTGTCTACAGCCTAATATACTCCGGTTTAGTTAAACTGGTGTAAATCTTTCTTTGTGCACTCTATATTAGTAAACTGATAACAATACTAAAAAATAATAATAGTAATAATGAAACCACCCCCTCTCTCTCATATAGAGCTTTTCAACAGAAGAGCTCAAAGAGGTTTAACAAAAAAGGTCAAAATTGTTATTCCAATTTTCAAACAGCTAAAAAGACATGAGCATCAATGCACAAAGTTGGACCAGTTAACTACATCAGTTTAAAATAACATTTTAATTAATTGGTGCAGCTCTTTTGTATGGGTAGTCAATGTCTGTCTCAGTTCTGTAAAATCAGAATAAAAATACATGATTTCTCCCATGCTTTGTCTGTTGTGTCTATTTAGACTATAAGGTAGGGGTGGGCAAGGTCCAGTGGCTTGGATCGGGCCCAACAAGCCACTGGGTCCGGCTCATGGACCACCCTGCCAGGACCCTCAGGCACAGAGCAGCTAGCCACTTGAGAGCAGTCCCACGTGGCTTTAAGCGGCAGGCTGATCCCTGTGGCTCTCTGCTCTGAGTGCCAGGAGGAGGGGGAGGCTTTGCAGAAACCAGCTAATGGGAGCTCATTTTGCTGCGGGCTGGGGCAGCATCCAAAGCCTCCCTCTCCCCCAGTGCCCGGAGCGGAGAGCCACAGGGAGCAGCCAGCAGCCATTTTGAGCAGCCTGGGGCCTAGGTAAGTGCCTCCCAGCCACAGTCTGCCTCTGGCACTCCAGCCTCTCCTCCCCCCCAACTCCTTGCCCCAGGTCACCATCCAAACCCTCGGCACCCTCTTTCCCCCTCCCCTGGACACAACTCCCTCCCAGACCCTATATCTCCTCCTATAGCCCTCCCCCCAGGCCAGAATCCTCTCCTGCACACATACCTCCTCCCGGACCTTACCCCCCAAACCCTTTCCCCAGATCACAAGCCCCTTCTTCACCCACACTCCCTCTCAGACCCTGCACCCCATCCTGAACTCCAGTCGCCTACCCTGAGCTCCCTTCTGCACCCAACTTCTGTCTCAGACCCTGCACTTCCTCCATAGGAAAGTGCAGCCCTTAAGCACTTAACAAAATCTTGGAGTGGCCCCCCGCCAAAAAATTATTGCCCACCCCGGCCTTAAGGTCCTCAAGGGTAGAGACTTGTGTGTGTAATCTGAGATGTGGCTTCAAGGCACTACCATAATATAAATCCTATATAAATTAAAGTAGTGTGAGAACTGACAGACCGCAAACTCCTACAAGGCATATGAACTATTATACAACAATTAGCCTAGAGCCCAAATTCTGGGAAAATATACAGAGATGATTTATTTCTTTCAAGAGAATTGACCAGCACAATCAGTATAACATAAACCTGGAAAATGGTTTAAAAGACATAATACATCCTTTATATGAGTATTTAATTTCTTTAAAAAATTAAGATCTGAACAATAATTGTGTTTCCATTGCTCTTGTTCTAGTTATTTATATATTCACAGTTGTTAATTCTGTTAGCATAGTAATATCTTTTCATAATTATTTTTGGAAGATCGGTGCTTTTCAAAATAATGACCTTTACAGTGGAGCCGATATTTCTGACACATTAACAACAGCAACTGTAAATCATGTGCCTTTGGATTCTTTTTTCAGTTTTCATGTATGGTTTTTTCTTTACAGATAATGAAATCACCCCAGAAAAAATCTTAAAATCATTTTTCTAGATCTTTGCTAATATCCCATAGTTTTAAAAAACAACCAATAGTCTAATAGCACCTTAAAGACTAACAAAACACGTAGATGGTATCATGGACTTTCGTGGGCACAACTCACTCCTTCAGATGACAGGAGTATTGGAAAGAAAAAAATGGAGGGGAAGAAGAAAAAAGTCTAAGCTTATCTATTCACTGTCTCTTTTTTTTCTTCCTCCCCTCCATTTTTTTCCCTTCTCTCCCTCCTTCCTTTATTTATTCTTGGATCTGGACTTCCAACACTCCTGTCATCTGAAGAAGTGGGTTGTGCTCACAAAAGATCATGATACCATCTACATGTTTTGTTAGTCTTTAAGGTGCTACTAGACTATTGATTGTTCTTTAAGTCTTTCCTGTTACAGACTAACTCGGCTACCCCTCTGGAACCATAGTTTAAAACAGCCTAATTGAAGATATGTATTTAAATATTTTAGTCTCCCTGCCATCCAAGACTGGGGTAGTTACAGACAGCATTTCTTCTCTACTGTTTAAAAAAATGAATTGAAATTTAAAAAAATCAGAAACATCATAACCCAAAACTGAAAATACCACAAAAATGCTTTTCATGCTTTTTGTAGTTGTATCAAATATTATGAGATTGAAACTCCTGTAATATATGATTACTGTTTCTCAGAAGCCGGGGGAAAACTGATTAAGACTAACAGAAAAATGAAAATGTACGTGTCATGCAACTAACACATATGAATCACAAAGATATCAATCTTTGTTTTACAGCATTGTCTGCACATTTTCGCGTCTGTGAGCCATATACAGACTACAAAGGCCGCTACCACTTTGGTTTTCACTGCCCACGTCTTTCTGACAATAAATCTTACATCTTCTGCTGTCACCATAACAACACGGTATTTAAATACTGCTGCAATGAGACGGAATTTCAGACTGTTATGCAGATGAACCTAACGGGGAATGCAGATGGATATATGCATAAGTAAGTAAATGAGTTATAAAGTACTCTTTACCAAATTATTCCTAGTATAATCACATAATCTAAGATGTTTAATGATGGAAGCAATTAGAATAATTGTACATACACAGAAAAGTTCCTAGAAGCTCTTCTGTACAAGACTATTTTTCATGATGGGGATGTTTACCGTTGCTTGTATAGCCTTGATGCCCATTATATAAATTCCTAACAGCATGTATGTAATTTTTATAAACAAATATGCTGTTTCCCTCCCAAAATGGTCAAACCTATGTTTAAGTGTGTATCTGTATAACGAAAACCCGAACAAGTGATAGCAAGAGAAAGGCAAGCTGACATTTTTCAGATCAACCCAAATGTTTTGCATGGGTAATTGCTATTTTGAATTTGTTCATGTTTTGCATATTAATGACTTGCAATCACTGAGCAAAATGCACTTGGTTATTTAATCTCCCTGTCTGCTGCTTGAAAGCCTTTTTCACATTTTTTTTTAAAAGCAGCTATAGAAACAAACATAGAAAATAAGAACCCGGGGAGAAAAACTGACAAGATAGTAAGTGGGTCCTGAGTTATGAACTGCATATGCTGTGTGGGCAGGAATGTCTGCTCCAGACTGGCTCCTTTGCACTACTCAAGCATTCTCACAGAGATTGAATTCTCATGATGAAGGGTGGAGCTCTTATCTGAGGTAAAGCTAGCAGAGCTAGCTGCTGAGATAACTTGTCCCTACCCCATTCTGGCGAAGGGACAATGTCAAAAGAGTGATACACCAAAAACTGTTCATTATCTCCACATTTGTTATTACTTTGGAGATAAACTTGCAAAGCATCATGTGGTATTCATTCATGGGTTGTTTATTGATGTTGCCAACTTCACATTTTTTTAGTTTATTTTGGATTACTTAGGCAATTTAGCTGAAGTGTGCTTTAGCATGTTGTTTATGAACAGTGATCAAAAGAGAGAAATTGGTAGCATCTGAGAGAAAAGGTAGTTTGGTGTCCTATTGGCAATCTAATTTTGTTTTCATAACTTTATAGGAAGGGTGCCTAGAGTCTTCAATAAGCACCACTATTTATATATCTGTCAATAATAATGAACGAGTCATTCACATTAGCTTGGGAAAGTTTTACTTCCATATTCCTAACAGGTGAAATTCACCCAGTGCCAATGAATCACTGAAGTCCTATTTTCAGGTTTGGATGGGACTATTATCAGGTTTGTATGCATAAGTTCTGTGTTGGCAATCTGCATGGGATAAATTGTACTCTATGGCTACGTCTAGACTGGCATGATTTTCTGCAAATGCTTTTAACGGAAAAGTTTTCCGTTAAAAGCATTTGCGCACAAGCGCGTCTAGATTGGCATGGACGCTTTTCATAAAAAGCCCCGATCGCCATTTTCGCGATCGGGCTTTTTACACAAAACAATACCGCTGTCTACACTGGCCCTTTGCGCAAAGCTTTTGCGCAAAGGACTTTTGCCCGAACGGAGCAGCATAGTATTTCGCCAGAACACTGACAATCTTACATGAGATCGTCAGTGTTCTTGCGGAAAATTCAAGTAACCAGTGTAGACAGCTGGCAAGTTTTTCCGGAAAAGCGGCTGATTTTCCGGAAAAACTGGCCAGTCTAGACACAGCCTATATGTGTAAAATCATGAACAGAAGGAGATTTTTTTTTAAAAAGTCCCAGGCCCATTACTTTAGCACTGCAGCATCTGAGCCAGTCTTCCCTTCCTGGCAAAAATAACAAATCCAATTCCCACACATGTGGACAGACCATGGAGAGGCAGTTAAACAGCATTAATTAATCTCTTCCCTCCCCCCCCTCCTTTTTTAATGTGGCCTTAATCCAAGTAGGGAAAAAAAGAATTATTGCTTTATAGCAGTAATTCTTCAGCTCTTCTTCCCAATCCCGGCCACTCCTGCTTCAGCCATGTACATTTTTGTGGAGTAAAATAATGACAGTATGTAGAAGGCGGAAGGAGAATCCCCATATCACTCCTTCTTCCATCCACATACAGTTTCAGTACTTTTCCTGCAGGATTTTTCCTCCATTCTATATATATAATCTGCCCCAAAGACCACTGATTCACTAGGGTTACGTCTACACTGCAAGGTTTTTGCACAAAAATGGCCATTTTTGCTCAAAAACCTGCGGAGTGTCCACACCTCAAATGCACTTTTGCGCAAGTAAATCAGCAATAAAATGGCAGAACAGGGACTTTTGCCGGTATAGGTAAACCTCCTTCTACGATGCATAACTCCCTTTTTTTACAGCTATTGTGCAAAAAGGCAAGTGTGGACGCTCCTATGGGAAAAAGCACAGGTGCTTTGATGGCCATTCTGTGAATGGCCATCAGAGCTTTCTTGTGCAAGAGCGTCCATACAGTGTGGACGCTCTCTTGCACAAAAGCACATCACTTTGAGGTGTGGACGTGCTCTTGTGCAAGAAGTTTTTGCGCAAAAACTCTTGCACAAAAGGCTTCTTGCGCAAGAAGCCTGCATTGTAGATGGAGCCTGGGAGTCTTTCTAATAACTTAAAAGAGCTTTTGATCAGGACCATAGTGAAGGTATAGCACAGGATAAGTCTACCCACAGCTGGGAGTGAGCCTCTAGCAGCCAGTATGCTAAAAGTAGCAGTCAAGGCCATTGGGTGAGCTTAAGAGCCTGATCCACAACATCCACACTGCTGTCTATCTGCCCGCCCAGACTGAGGCCTAGTCAACATTCAGGTTTCACTAGTTATAGCTACATTGCTCAAGGGTGTGAAAAATCCACACCCCTGGGAGTTGTAGTACAGTAATTCCTCATTTAACTCTATAGATATGTTTCAGAAAATGATCTTGTTAAGTGAAAATGTGTTATGCGGGGTCAATTTTCCTATTGAAAATAATGGAAAAGGTGGGGGTTGCGTTTCAAGTGGTGGTGTCTGTTGGGACTGAGACATAAGGTTGGAGGAGAAAGGGGACTGGGTTACAGCAGGGAGGGGAGGTGTTTGGCTCTGGGGAAGGGAAGGGGAGGACAGGGGAGGGGGATTGGGTTGGGAGTATGCCCCTGTGACGGGTCCGCCGGACGAGTATGCCACTGTGTCCGGCGAGGGAGGTCAGCGGGGAACGGCACAGCCAGTGGAGAACCCTCTGCCGCTTTGCAGGGAGGCGGGGGAAGCCCCACACAGCCACCGGCGATGGGCCGGCTGGGGAAACCCAATCGCCGGCCTGCAAGCGGGGGCAGAGGAGAGGGGGCAAAGGGGGGAGTCAGCGGGGAACGGCGAGTCCGGTGAGGGGGAGTCAGCGGGGAATGGCGCGGTGAGTGGCGAACCCTCCCCGCTTTGCAGGGAGGCAGGGGAAGCCCTGTGCAGCTGCCAGCAATGGGCCGGCTGGGGAAATCGTGTTATTCCAGGGACAATCGTGTAATTCAAAAAACGTTCCCTAAAAAAAAAATCGTGCTATCGCAAAAACGTGTTAAGCGGGCACGTGTTAAATGAGGAATTACTGTATAACAACAGAATCCCGAGTTTAGACAGTGCTAAGTCGATAGAAGAATTCTTCTGTCGCCTTAGGTACCACCTTTTGGAGAGAATGATTCTCCCACTGGCACCAGTAGTATCTAGCCTGAAGCACAATAGCTACAGTGCTGCAGCTGTGCTGCTGTAGCATTTTGAGGATAAATGAGCCCTGCCAGCTGCATACCTATAGGAAACGGTAAGATTAAACAGCGTTCTGGTTAGCATTTTTTGGACTCTAATGCAGTCAGAGCCCAATTTACAAATAATTTACCCTGTTATCAATGCCCTCTATTAAATGAAAGGTGGCTATAAAAAGGATTGTTTATGTAGATGTAATTTCACACACCATTGAAAGAAGGCTCTCATAAAACCTGGTGTCCTCCATAACTGTGGAGAATAAGGGCATGAAGGGCGATGAACTTACAGCTGAGGATTGTGGTTTTAAAAAAGATTTTTTACTATGTTACCTTTTAGTTTATTTTCCTTCCTCTCCATTCTTATTGTCATCAAAAGACATTTTTTGTTTTATAGTACAATTGTGGAAAAAACTAATACAAATATAGTGAATTGGAGCTCTTCTCATAACATTCCAGAAGCTTATATCTCTCTTCTAATGTTGCATCATATAATGAGAGCCAGGTTTATTTACATTTGTTCTATTACCATAAAGATTAATACATTTTGGTAGGTGCAGAATATTGGGCTACTTGTCTATGCAATCAAAAGATTTATCCAGACTAATAGCTATTAATATAAACTGATCAGAAAATGATTGTGAGATGTGGCAACAGCAAATTCTATCATTTAAATAGCTTCCGCATTTGGAAAATTCTGCTTTTAGACCAGAACCTCTACTAATGATTTGCACTAGCTCTCTGAGTATCTGGTCACTTTTATTTGCCTGGTCAAGATTCCCATCTGCAGAAATTAAGATGTACAGCACATATGAGAGTATCTTCTAATGAGACAGAGGATTCATTATCCCAATTAAGAGAAGATGCCATTTGAAAGGGCTTAAGATAAAATACTGGACTTGTATTTGCTGCTTATTTCTACTTCCTTTCATATTCAGCAGCTTTGCTACTAAAAGAATCAGAGCTCAGAAATATGACAATTTTTAAACTTATGCCACTACTCATAGTGTCCCAGCTAAACAGTAGAGGTTATTACCATTCTCTCCAATGGAGAAATCTGTAGGAGGGAGAATCTTCTGTAGAAAACTGCAGATTTGACTGTATGGTGTTCCAAGGAGTTTTCTGTACATCACCCTCTCAGGGGAAAGAGATTGCAAGCCTAGGGAATGAGAAGGGAGTTTCTGTCCTCTGGCCATGAAGATCTCATAAGATAGATAGGGATAATCCCAGAGATCTCTGGGTATAAGCATGGAGAGCTAGACCCACCCCCATTATTTCTGGGTCACCTTCTCCTGGCAGCTTGGGTTACACAGGAGCTGTGCTGCCATTGGATCCCTAACATTCTTCCTGGCTATCTATGTAGAAATTCAAAATCTAAATTAGAGCTCAGGAAATAATGAATTTCTCAGTTCTGGGGTGGAACAGATAAAAAAAAAATCCAGTTTCATTTGAACCAAAACCAATGTTTGCAACAATTTTCATCATATCAGATGATTAAAAAAGAAAGGAAAAAAAAGAAAAAGAAAAAACAGTTTCCAATTGATAAACATTTCAGGTTCACTCAATGAAGTTTTTGGGGGGGGGGGTTTATTTGTTTTAAGTTGACCAAAATGCTTCAGTCAACTCTAAACAAGCTTCTTTTTTTAAAGTTTTTTTTTAGTTTTTCATTTTATTTCAGCCATCTTCAGGTGTTTTCATCCTTTTAAAAATGGCCAAATATGAATTTGAAATACTGTTTCAAAATGAAAAGTCAAAACAAAATGGTTTGACTTTTAATTTTTCTTAACCAGCTGAAAATATTAGTCAAATTCTGCTCTAAAGCATGAAGTGTTTTGGAGTATAGAAAAATGCATTTTTGATGCAAAAAAAAATGTATTCACTGAAAAAAATCACCTAGCGCTAATGTTAAAGTATTAAGGGCCAAATATTGTGCTTTGTGTAAATTGGCACAGCTCCAGTGAAATCAATTGCCCTGTGTCAGTTTATACCCAGGAGGGAATTTGGACCTTTGTCTTCTGGGAATTTAATAATATGAAATTCCACAGATTTGTTGATGTTCAGTACTTGTAGCCAGTGTTCCCTGTAAACTGTGCATTTGTGCAGCCACTCAGGAGAAAGTCAAATGTCACCCAGCTGATTAGCAGAGTGCCCAAAGCTAGGTCTATTGGCAGTGTGCATTCACACATACCTCAGTGCATATAAAAAAATTACTTATAGCATGTCCATTTTCTGGATTCATGCCTCTGGCTGGGCAGATCCTGTATCCTCTTCTCCCTGACTACATAGTTTGTTTACTTGTTTGTTTGTTTGTTTGTTTGTTTGTTTGTTTGTTTTTGGGGGTGGGTTGCTTGCTTTTGCAGCACAGAGGAGCTTACAGAGGTTTAGAGGAAGAGATAATCAATCTGGCTCAGCTCTTCTTCCTCCAACCATTTTTGAGGCATTCTAACTGAATTATCACCACTTCAGTTCCCACAACTTTAAGCAGTCCCATAATCTAGACTACTGTCATTGGGCTAAATCAGCTCCCTGAGAGGTGAACTAATAAAGCAGCCCTAACAGTCTGTAGGAGCCTGTTGCCCCTCTGCAAGCATTCCACTGAAGTGAATGGAAGTTGTCCCTACACAGACACTGCAAGATTGTACATTCAGAAGCATGTATCCTTATTGCAAGGGATTAATGAGAGCTATGATGAGTAATTCTTGGTATGTATTGCTTGATACATACATTTCCATTTTTCTCACTATAAGACCAGAGATCAAAATAATAAAATATAAGTGTGCATGAACATATTCACATGCAAAGGGCACACGTAATATATATCCAGCAAGACAATGGTATTTGAAGCTAAGGAAATAGGAAGGAAGATCATTGTAGATGGGATCGAACTAGAGAACATAGAGAAGTTCACGTATTTGGGGAGCAACATGACATATGATCTAGGCTGTAAGAAGGAAATAGCGACTAGAATAGCGAAAGCAAGAGCGAGTTTGAAGGCAATGGATAAGATCTGGAAAAGTAAAGTGATTAGCTTAGGAACGAAGCTGAGCGACTTGAAAACGTGTGTATTTAGCAGCATGTTGTACGGATGTGAGACATGGGTGATAACGAAAGATTCAAAGAAGGATATTAGCGTTTCGAGAGGAGCTGTTATAGAAAGATCCTGAGAATAGGCTGGATGCAGAAGGTCACCAACGAGGAATTATATAGGAAGATACAGCCGAAAGAGAACCTACTGCAGAAGGTTAGACAATGGAAGTTACAGCTATTCGGGCATATCTGCAGAATGAATAAGGAACGAAAAGTTAAGACCCTGGTATTCAGCATAACGAATAGAAGAGGCAGACCCCACAGAGAATGGGTGGATGATATAGTAGATTGGTGCAGAGCTAGTCTACAGAAACTAAGCCACTCTGCACTGGACAGGGAAAGATGGAAGGAAATAGTGAGGGAGGCATCAGACACCAACGGGTGTTGAGCCCGTGGTTGTTGATGATGATGATCTCCTTCAGAGCCTATTGTTTAAATGCTTCCTAGCTTATAGGTTATTGCTTGTAGCCAGATTCTGCCAGCCTTATTCATCCTGAGTAATAATGTAAACCATATGATAGCCCTGTTAGCATCAATGCTAACTTCAGTGGGGTTATCTGTGATGATAGATTTGAACTGATATTACTGCAAATGGTGCCATGTAATTGTCAGTACAAGATACCAGGAAAATGATACCTAAATATATTTTATTCATCTTATTCAGCTATATTGTATGCATATACATATGCTCTAATTATTGATTAAAAACAGCAACAGTGGTTCAGCTACAATAATGCCAAAGGGCTGTAGGTAAAAAGAACATGCTTTAGTCCAACGTTTCAGACTGCCATTTATTTAAGATGCAATGGGAAGGGCATGTGGGTGTTTAAGAGACTAGTCTTGGACCCAGGAGAGTGTGTTTTAATTTAGCAAACTTCCTTTGTGACTTCCTTAGGCAAGTCACTTGGTTTATCTTTGCCTTAGTTTGCCCACTTGTAATATGAGAATTGTAGAACTTTGCTACTTCCTATAGGAATTTGTGAGGCTAAATACATCAATGTACATGATGTGCTCAGATAACACAGTGAGGGTGTGGCCATAAAAACACATGAGAAGAGAGATCTAATTTGCCTTTTCCCTTCCCCCACTGTGTTTTGCTTTCCTGTGTTTGCATACAGTACCTTGAGGATAATAAGAAAAATTCAGTAAAAATTACAAACAATATAGGCTTTGGTGGGAAAGTAGGCCTAGGCTGTGATTGTCAAAAATAGTAAGATAATGAGGTATACATTTCAATGTGAGCTGGGCACTTCCTTCCCTTAGGCTCTTTTACAAATCCCAGCCTTTATATTCTACTAGTTCGCAGTTTAAAGAGGGTTTGAATATAACCTGGTCTGAATCTAATGCTTTTATCTCTATAAGATATTGCAATGAATGGGAAAACTAGAGGGAAAACTAGCAATGGCTTAAAACTTGCATCCAAAGCCTAAAGAGTAATACAAACATTCCTTTTTCAAACTGATTGGGGGGAACTTTGGGAGGAAACCACTGTGAGCAATATAAAAGATCCTGAACTTAATCTACCCCATCTGAGAAAATTATATTTGGAGGACACAATTCTGGACATAGTGCCCAATATCTTTTGAATGTGGAACTGTTCATGGAATAAGGTATTACATAACAATGAGCAAGTGGCACAATCTGGCCCTAATAACTATCTCTGCTCTCTTGAGGCTTTATAAAAAGCCCCTTGAAGACAATGGAATGATTCCTACTGACTTCAGGGAAGGTTGGTTCAGGACCTTGAAGGAGCAGCTTTGCATTATTCTTTAATTAAACCTTTTAAACTAGCCAATTAGCCCATCATAAAATGGGATTTTCAGGTCTCTCCTCCACGTCGGTCTTCTCTCCGGAGCCTCCGGTCTCTCGCTCCGTCTCTCTCTCTTTCCTCCTCCTACTGCCTCCCCCTCTCTCTCTCAGCTCTCCTCCGCCTTCTGCCTCTCTCTCCGTCTCTTTCTTTCTCTTCTCCTCCTCCTGCCTCTCACTCTCCCTTTCTCTTCTCCTCCTCCTCCTGCCTCTCACTCTCTCTCCGCTCTCCTCTGTCTCCGTCGGGGATGCACCCTCGTCCAGGCCCCGCCCCCAGGCGTGTATGTCACCGCCCTGCCACCCTTCGCCTCCCGCCATGGCGCTCGGCTGAGTTCTGCACCGCTCAGCTGGGCCGCCGCGGAGGAGCAAGCGGCCGTTTGGGCTCCCCCACGGTGGCCTGGCTGAGCGGTGCAGAACTCAGCCGAGCGCCACAGCGGGAGGTGAAGGGGGACGGGGCAGTGATGTATAGGGTTGCCAGGTGTCCAGTTTTCGGGCCCTCTGTCCAGTAAAAAATAATCAGAAAATACCGGACACGTACAATGTCTGGTATTTTCTTGTTCTTCAGCTGGGTGCCAGACAGAAGCCTGGCGGGGGCCGGGGAGTGGCTGGGAGGCGGGGCGTGATCGGCGCTGGGAGCCTCTAGTTGCCTCTGGGAAGCAGGGGAAGCTCTGTCCCTGCTCCTGAGTGCTATTCCAGCGCGTGCTGGAGCTGCAGCTGGACTTGCTTTGCTGGGACCATGAGCGGGGCGGGCAGCACCCTGGGATCTGCATGCGCCCGGGTGAGTCCGGCTCCCCGCTGGCTGATTCCCTCTCCCTGCCCCCCGCCAGCCAGTTCCTCCTCCTGATTTCCCATGGCCAGCCTCGTTGCCCCCGACTGCCACTCCCGACCAGCTTTGCTTCCCGCCGGCCAGCCCTGTGGCCTCCGACCCCCCACTCCCGACCAGCTTTGCTTCCCGCCAGCCAGCCCTGTGGCCTCCAACCCCCACTCCCAACCAGCTCTGCTTCCCAGCGCCCCGCCCCCCCAGCCAGCCCCGCTCCTCTCCTGGCCAGTCCCTCCCCCCTCCCGCCCGTGATCAAGGGTGTCCGGTTTTGTTTTGTTTTGTTTTACCCTACCCTAGTGACGTACACGGCCAGGGGGCTTCCCCTCCCGCCATGGCGCTTGGCTGAGTTCTGCACCGCTCAGCTGGGCCACCGCAGGGGAGCAAGAGGAGCAAGCGGCCGTTTGGGCTCCCCCGCAGCAGCCCGGCTGAGCGGCGCAGAACTCAGCCAAGCGCCAGGCGGGAGGTGAAGGGAGGTGGGGCGGTGACGTACACGGCCGGTCCCCGGCCCCTGGCCATGTATGTCACTGTCCCACCCCCTTCTCCTCCTGCCTGGTGCTCGGCTGAGTTCTGCGCCGTTCAGCCTGGCCACCGCGGGGGAGCAAGCGGCCGTTTGGGGGTGCTGCGTGGGGACCGCGGGGCCCAAACGGCCGCTTGCACCGCTTGCTCCCCCACAGCGGCCCGACTGAGCAGCGCAGAACTCAGCCGAGTGCCACAGCGCGAGGCAACAGCGCCCCCCCAGCGGCGACTCGTAACGCTACAGCATTACAGAGTCACAGACATTGGGCTACTATATATATGATGGTGAATTAGTTTCATCATGTATGTACGTGGCCCTTATGTATGTACATGGCCCTTATGGTAGACAACCTAAGCTAAATTCAAAGTTGATGTAATCAGCTGTAAAGCAGCACACATGAGACCTGAATGTGTCTGTTTTGTTCCTGTGGACTAGAAGGGCATGATTACAACAGATGACACATTGTTGCAACTAATGTTCTAGCTTGCATCTGTTTTAATTAGTCTGCAGAAGAGCAACTTGAGAATTGTTAGACAGATGAATGTTGGTCTCTTAACTAGTTACATAACAGTTCAGGTCACTCCTACTATTGGATCTCTTTTCTATGTATTTAAAACATTACTTTTTTCTTTAGGATATCCAATTGGTGCTCTGTGAATCTTTCAATATTAGCCTGTAATCAACTATAAAACACATACCTATATAAGAACTGTAACTGTTACAAAGATGTATGGCTAGTATTTTAACTCAGGCTAAAATAGCAAAATGTCTAGGAAAGTGCTCATTAACTTCAATGGGAGAATGAGGAGGTTCTCTATTGGCTTGCTCCTATAGTGCTGAAAATGTACTTAATTATATTCCACACATTTATGAAGTTTCTTTTTATATACTGCAAGAATTCCATAAGGTTTCCAGCTGAATTATTTTCCCCAAAAGTTTCTGCACAAATGAAGAGGGATACAGTTGGGATGCTGTGTGAGCAGCAGCCAAAAGGAAAACACTTTTGACAATTAGATTATGTACTTTGGTGATTTGATTTTCTAAAATACATCACACATGTGAAGTTTCGTATATGATTCCAAAAATTATTCCCACTCTCTTTGTTCTTTAAAAAATAGTGTTCATGGGCTGAAGATGTACATGCAAAAGTTCTTTAGAAAGATATGGGAGCTTGGAAAAGCTATGGACATCTAAAATGAGCCCTTTAGAGTGGAAATCTTTGAGTGATTTTTACCTAGAGGCATGCCTGTTCCTGTAGTTTCATAATGCTCCAGTGAACCAAAACTTGGAGTTCATTAAGCTTTGGATATGTCCCGTGTGATTGTCCTATATTCTCCTATTTGATGTGGTCCTTGTCCCTCAAGACCCAAGCAAACCTGTTCACTTAAGCTAGCACCTCCAATTTTCTGAGTTATTTAAAGCTGTTACTTGTCCCTCAAGATCTCTAGCTACTTGAGATTGTATACATCGAAACAGGGCTTAAGTTATAGTTAGGCATCTATCCTGGAATTCACAACCATTAACCCTGTCCTGGAGTTAGACACCTAAGCCAGGTAAGCCCTTTCTCATGAAAAACAGGAGGGAGGTGAGAGAGGAGTGAAAGAGACCACCAACCCCTTGTAGCTAATAGCCCAGTGATTAGGCACTCACCTGAGATGTGGGAGATCCGTTTCTAAAATCTCCACTTTGCTGGATTTGGAGCAGGGACTGCCACTTTTGGTGTTATCCTACTAGTCTATAGTATCAACCTCGTTCTAGGCCAATTAATATTTACTTATTTATACAAAGCAGAACAACTTCAACAGAAGAAACTGAGTGAGATCCACAGCAGAATACCCCAGCGTCTTGGGGTTAGAGCACTCTCCTGAAGGGAGGGGCAGACTTGTGTTTCAAGACTCTCTAAATCAGGCAGAATGGGGACTTGAAAACAGTTCTCCCACCTCCCAGGTGACTGTGCTAACCACTGGACTGTTAGGTGTTCTGGGAGGGAGGCATGAGCACACACACAAAATTCCTGACCTGGTCACCTCAGTTGCCTAGGTGCCTAGAGGATTTTAGACACCTCCAGGGTTAGGATGCAGCTAAATGGGGGGCTCCTTTTAAGGATCTCAGGTGGTGCCTAAATGTTGGACTTGGGCACCTGAGTGCCACTATAGGCTCCTAAGTCACTTTATGGAGTCACTCTTTAGTTACCATGGTAATGGACTCTCCAGAAAAATGAAACATAGATATGACCTTTCCTTCTGTAATAAATAAGATAAATATAATTAGGAAAGATCATACATAAGAGTACACATGGCAAAAGATTCAGTGGTGTCCTCAATTATTCAGGTAACTAACCATCAGCAGCCATCTGAGTATGGTTGCGAGACAGAATGTGAAATGCATTACTACTGTAATTATCAGCCCTGTCCAGAAAACACTCTCTAGGGCTGTTTACCTACATATAAATTATACAGCTGCATTGAGCTGTTTGCCAGTGTATTTAAAAATGACTATATTGTGGATTCCTTGATTTTTCCACATAAGTCCATGTATGCCAAATGAAGCTACTGATTCTGATTTAAAAAAAAAATACAGAGCTCCAGTCATGCTTGCTAACCAACTAGAGAGTCCAGGGTCATGGTGCAAAACTAACTTGAAACAACAAAAGTGACTACTGTCTCTTTTGTATCTCAGGCCCAAAGTAAAATCTAAGTAGGTTTCTGCAGCTGGAAGGGGTGGAGATGAGAGGGGAAAGTATTTCCCATCGTAGAGATCCTGATTCAAAGGTCCATTGCAATTACTCAAGGTAAGCCTATAAGGCAGCGTTTCCCAATTTTATTTGGCCACGGAACCCTTTTAAACTTGAAAGAATTTTGCGGAACCCCTGATAACAGTCTTATATATGGAGCTGAAAAAGTAGACCATAAATTAGTAAGGATAATAATAAACAAATGCTAAACAAGATCATGAGATCAACATTTAGTTTAATTGCACGTATTTAAAAACAAAAATAACATTAATAAATATTAATTACTATTTTTTAATCATAAAATGTTGTTGTAATGGAATTTTTCTCGCGGAACCCTTAGTTTCACTTTGTGGAACCCCAGGGTTCCGCGGAACACCATTTGGGAAACACTGCTATAAGGCAATTAGACCACTCCCATCCCAGCTGACTAGGGCTCATGGGCTTGGTTAAGGGGTTGTTTAACTGTGGTGTAGATGCTTTAAGACCCTTGCACCCGAATGCCTACACCACAGTTGAACAGCTTCTCCAAGCAAGCTTTGTTAGCCAGAGTAAACTGGTATAGACCAGTTGTGGGTTTTTAATTAGAGTGAAGACATATCCTCTGAGGCTATGCCTATACTACCACTTCTGTCAAGATGACCGGTGTCACTGTGGTGTAAGGTGACCAGATGTCCCATTTTTTAAAGGGACAATTCTGTATTTAAGCCCTCCTGAAGCTGTCCTTTTTCTTAAAAACAGGCAAATTCTGCATTTTCTGTCTCCCCCTGCCTCCATCAGTACTGGTGAGTCCTGCTGCAGGCAAGATCCAGGCTTGCCAGCTGCCTGCCTACCAAAGTGAGTGGAGGTGGGGTCGGGTGAAGATGCAGTGTGTGGGGCTGCCTGTTCCCCGCTGGTCCATCAGCATAGCCCCCTCTGCATGCCACCTCTAGGCCAGCAGGGCCCTGCTCCCTCATCCCATTTCCAGCTGGCATTGGCTGCTGGTTGCAGGTTGTGGTGGCTGGTGAGGACTGGCAAGCACCAGGCAGCAGCCAGATGTGTGTTGCCTCTGCTGCCCACTCATCAGCCCTTTATGTGCTCCCTCTCTCACCGTCCCCTCCCTGCTTTCACCCTTCATCCCCCTAGCTCCTCTGCTCTTCCATATCCCCACTGGCAGGGCATATCCTGCTTCCAGTGCTGTGTGGAGAACTAGCTCCTGGTCAGAACACTCAGTTCACCAGCAGCCTGGCTTGCAGGCTCCTTCCTTCCCCCATTGCCTCTGCCTAGGCAAGCTCCCTGGGAATGCACAAGTTCCTCTGGCTCAGGGCAGTGTCCAGGAGCTGCTGAGACCTGTATGTGCCAACGCCCTGCACACCGCTGGTACGGGGAAGCCTCTCCACCCCTCAGCTAAGCTCTGGAATGGCAGGGGATGCGGGTGAAGAGCAATTTCCAGCCTGTTTACACCCCAAACCATGCAGACTACATAACAAGTGTCCAATGTTCAGCACAGGGAAATACGGTCACCCTACTCAGGGGTGTGAATAGGCCACACCCCTCTCCAAGTGCTAGACATTATGCTGACCAAAGCACCAGTATGAACAGCACTATGTCTGTGGGACAGATTCTCCAGCTGACATGGCTGACACCAATCATTGGGGTGGATTAAGTAAACAGAGAGCTCTCTAGCATGGCTTTAGCCTAGGTCTTTCCACTGACTTCAAATGGACTTTTGCTGAAGCCTAAACTGTATTAGAATGAAAGTCAAAGTATTGGGTCTTTGAGCTTTTCTAATAGACCAATGAGTTATCCTGCTTCTAGTTAGTGGGTTAATTTATGCTCCAGCTATAGGTATAATTAAAATTAGTGATGGGCCTGAACTGCCACGTTCCAAATGAAAACCTTTCCACTTCTGAGGAAGACACAGGGGAACAGGGAAGATAATATGATTTCACTCTGGACAAAAACACTCAGGGTACGTCTACACTAGCCCCCTAGTTCAAACTAGGGAGGCTAATGAGGGTGACCGAAATTGCAAATGAAGCACGGGATTTAAATATCCCGCGCTTCATTAGCATGTTCCCGGGCGGTCGCCATTTGGAAACTGACTAGCCCGGAATAACTGCCCGCGTCTACACGCGGCAGTGAGACGGGAGTTCAAAGTAAACCCCTTAACTCAAATTAGCTGTTAAACCTCATTCCACGAGGAGTAACAGCTAATTCGAGTTAGGGGTTTACTTCGAACTCCCATTTCACTGCCGCATGTAGACGCTGGCAGTTATTCGGCTAGTCAGTGTCCAAAATGGCGACGCCGAACTATGCTAATGAAGCGCGGATATTTAAATCCGTGCTTCATTTGTACTTCGTCGCCTCATTAGCCTCCCTAGTTCGAACTAGGGGGCTAGTGTAGACGTACCCTCAGAGTTGCTAGACTAGGGAATTTCAATAACAGATTGGATCAAAATAACTCTGAATCTTACTGACATTTGAAATCCTCACCTACATATGGATGTGAATAGTGATGTAAATATTAATGTATATGAAAATATTTCCTTGCAACCCAGATATTGCATCCAGGGGAAAGCACAGGAGAGATAGAGTGTAATGGAACTAACTAAAACTGTAAAACTTAGGGCTCCCTACCTAGCTTCGCTGTGCACTCTACCAGGGTGCGAGTTGCAGCGCACACTGCATGTTATACTCTAATCCAGGGCTACTCCACACGCGGGCTGCATGCGGCCCATGGCCTGTTTGTTTGCGGCCTGCAGTGCGGTTTGGGTTTACGCGGGGCTCAACATGCAGCCCACGGCTGGGATCCTTTGAACAGGGCCTCCACTGGGAACATGCTCCACAATGGTGAGGTGTCTCCCAGGAGGGGTGAACACTGAAAGACGCAAGCGGATGGGCTGCCTGTATCTGATGGGTAGAGAGTGTTGGCATTTCTAGCCCCCAGCGAGGAGGTGCCGGTGTGGGAAGTGCTTTGTATTTATGCCCATCAGTGTGAAAGAAGCTATTTGCATATATATTTGCACGTATATGCAACCACACTTAAGTTGTGGCCCTCGGCATGTGCTGTGAGTATCACTGAGGCCCCAGGGTTTCCAAAGTTGAGAAGCCCGGCTCTAATCTTTGCTGCAGGCCCTACTAGCATGAACTAAAAAACACCTACTTTGCATTAATGCAGTATTTTCTCAAAGAAGATTATGCTGATTTGAACCCTTTGGTGCATGCTGCAATTCACATGCCTGCGGTATGCAGTGCAAGGCCACATAGACCAGCCCGCCAAGGAAAAAACAGTCCCTTGAACTGAAAATGAAACCGAGTTGTTCTGACTCTCAGTTCTCCTGGTTGTCTCCCAGACTTCATTGTCTCCCAACAATGCACGCAGTACCTACGCTTGCACATTTTTTTCATAGTGATTTCTTCTTGATGCATAGGAAAAGCTTTAATTTCAATAGTATGTGTATAAAGTTAATATTTCACACCATTATAATCTTTAACAAACTGTACCAATGTATCGAGTTTCTCCCTGTAAGCAACCCATATAATTTATTAATTGCCTGTGATTTTCACAAGGCTTCTGCAATAGGGCTCTTGTTCCACTATATCTTAATTAAAATAATGCATTCTTTCATTTTTACACTTGTCAGAAACAGATGTTATTTACAAGAAACAGATGGAGAACCCATATAAGGCATGATTAATAAATTGTTACTTTAAATTGCAGTGCTCATAATAGACCCAATTTTTCACTAAGTGATTTTAATGGAAAAAACAAAGGCCTAAACATAGCCATAAAAACATCCGTTTGAACAACTATAAGAAAAGGTAATGTTCCTGCCTCCAAATTCCTGCCAGCGTATAAATGACACAATTTCTATCTTTATAGGAAACAAAAATACATTTTCCTGCCCTCTGTGGGACAAATCCTGCTCCCAGAAGTTGGCCTGTTGAGTTCAATGAAATTCAATTATTACAAATTAACAGGATTTCTCCTAGTGAATGAATTCTTCACACCTGACTCCCCATTCATATTTTAATGTAGCAACTCCAGATTTTTACCAGTGTTGTTAAAAAAAAAAAAAAAGAGTATGTCCAATGAAAAAGCAGGAGCAATGCCACTGAAAATCTTGGTCCAAACCTTTCAGGTTATATTTTAGGATCCAGTCCTGCAAAGCCTTACGAAAAATTATCAGGTGAGATTCATAGTTCATAAAATTAAGCACATGTACAAGTTTTCACAGGAGCAGGCCTTTTAGAGGATCAGAAGGGATTTTCAAAATGACTTAGCATTGATCTACCTCTATTCCCACTGAAGTTTTAGTACGAAACACTATTGGAAATCCAAGTCTTAAATTATGTTTATTTGTAATTGTAAAACTAAATGCTCACAGGACCCATTAAGGGTTAAATCTTAACATAACAGGAACTCAGAATCGTACCTAAAATTTTGATTTAAAACAAATTAAAGTTATATCAGAATGTTCTTTAATCTTTTGTCTTCTGTTTCCTAGACAACAAAAATCTACCTTCAAAATGCTTTAATTTTTCAGTTGCCTTTCTAGGCAAATTGTGGTGTCCAGCCATAATTTGTGTGACACACTGCACAGTGGAGGGAGCGGAGTCTAGAGTAAAAGAGAAATGCACAGAATTGATCATGCTATTTCATACTGTATTAGCTTTGCTGAAAGCATTGACAGAGTACAAGAACAAAGCACTGCATTCAGGCTAGTACAGTAAATCTCAGGTAGCTACAACATAGTTTGCTGGTTCATAAGCATATGTCCTAGGGCTTATGAACCTGCTTAGTCTTTAGATATATTTTGCATTTAAGAGCCTGAGCCTGAACCCTAACAGAGAACCCAAATTCCCCTTGAAAGACTCCCACTCACTCCAATGGGAGATGGGTCAGGCCCGTAGTGCAATAGATCCCTGCCACTAAGTTTTACAAACAGATAAAAAGAAGTCGGGCCTTGCCGCAAGCTGTTTACAGTCTAAATTAAACTGAAAGACTCTGCCCTGTCTGATACAGAACAGCCTAAAGCAGTAAATCACTGAATGGAGAGCTGGATGGAGGATGGTAGTGTCATTTTGTGAAGGATTGCAGAGATTTTTTTTTTTAATTTGGCTTCATCCCAAGTTGGATCAAACACCAAACATTTCAAAATTCTCAGAAAAGGAAAAATTGTGAACCAAAACATTTTGTTTCAACTTCAACTTTTTTCTTTTGCATTATATGTAACTAATACAAAGTATTTTAACAATTCAAAACAGTCATTTTGAAACACGCAGTTGTTCTGAAACGGTCAGAATGGGATATTTCCACATTGATATTTTTCCTGGTTTTAATTCCATAACAAAATTTGGGAAAAATCAATTCAGTGTGACAGAACACTTAGATTTCAGCCAACCTGAATAGTCTGTTGGAAGGTTGGGTTCTGTCAGTTTCTCTTACCAGTTGTAGCTTAATACTTTCATTGCTTTCACTGGTTTCAGCAGGGTGCTGGTGGTGGAATGGCAGGTTTATATAATTTGGACGTCTGTAAATGATGTAAGCCTAAAGAATTACTTGGGGGGCATATTGTAATTCTTTGTGTGTTTTCAAGACTGTTTCTATCTACAGGTGGGACCTCCCTGGTCCAGCACCCTCGGGACCTAACCCTTCCCGAATGAGGGAATTTGCTGGATCAGGGAGTTCCCCTGCCACCAGCCTCCCAGGCACTGCCCTTCCCTCTGGCTGGCTCTGCTCCATCCCACTGCCACTGAGCTCCAGGGCTTGGGCTTGGCTCTAGCCTGCTGCCACCAGCCAGCTGGGGCTTTCTGGGAATGGAGCTCCCCAGCCACCGTGGACCTGCTTCTGCCCTGCTTGGCCGGGGCTTCCTGAGGACGGGGCTCACCAACTGCCCCACTGTTGCTGCACTCGGCCAGGGCTTCCTGGGGACTCTGCAGCTGCCCCACTGCTGCTGCACTGGGACAGGACTTCCTAGTCCCACTGCTGCCCCGCCTGGCTGGGGCTCCCTGGGGACAGGGCTCACGGGTCCCAATGGTGGGCTTCCCACCACTGGACTCTGGACCAGCTCATACTCCCGGGCACCGGGGCTCTCTAGTCCAGCAACATCCGTGATCCTGCCAGACCACAGATGTTGCCAGACCAGAGAATCCCGGATTTAGGAGGTACAACCTGTACTTACCCTTTTGCTTCCTTTTCTTTTCCCACTCTCTATTGTGCATTTTTTCATCACACCAGCCCTTATGCCTGGAACAGCCTTCTGCTGCCATACAGCTGGCAATCTCCATTTAAATTCCTCCTCAAAACTCACTATTTTGCTCTAATATAATTTGCTCTTTCCTAATCCCCAGTTTCCCATAACAAATGCTAATAGACCTAAAAAATTTGTTTAAAAAAAAACAGCTAACCTTGCTGTCATAAATTTTCCCATCTTCCCTGCTTTTATCTCACCACTATTCTCTTTCACTTTACTTGATAGCTTTACTCAGTCTGTTCTGCCTTTTTTTGTTAAGCTTTTGGAGGCACTTTTGTTGCCTCCAAAACCAGTGGCAGCCAATGGATGGTATTGGTCCTGACCCTCACTCATACATATGTTATAGCTCTGCCAACATTTACACATAAGTCTGCTATGTGTTTTCACCTCCATACTTGCTTAAGGAATTATAGTCACTATTTCTGTAATGTTGTATTTTAATGTATTTTACACTAGTGAAACAAGGCATTTGGGATAGCTACACTCTTAACCCTGTTCTACCATAAATACCTGCTCCTCTTAGATGAAAATCCTGATTATTTTTAAAACAAACCAACAAACAAAAACTCCTGGTAAACAGAGTGTTACTGTTCTGTTAAATCATTTCCTTTGTTGTTTTCTTCCCCTCCTCCCCCCTCCAGCAATTACAGTGCATTGTTAGGAGTCTGGATCTATGGCTTTTTTGTTGTGATCTTGCTCGTACTGGATCTTTTATATTACTCATCAATGAACTACGATATTTGCAAATTTTACCTGGCAAGGTGGGGGATCCAGGGAAAGTGGATGACACAAGCACAGAACCGATGGATTAACCCTGCTCAGGATCCAAGCCAAGTACAGACTCAGCCTCAGCCTCAGCCTCAGACTCAGATGTCACAGGCAGTACATACTTTGAAAGGAGATGCTTTAAATCCACCGTTGATGTCTTTTCAGAGTTCATCTGCCTGGTAAGTCAAGATATTTTTGCACCATATTCTTTTGTGGTATAAACATTCCTCTGTCTTTGGGAACATCATTATCAATTATGCACCAGATCCTCAGCTACTATATATTGGCATCGCTCCACTGAAGTCATCAGCTGAGGATCCGTCCCATATACATTTTCAGTATGAGCTGTGTTATAAAATCACTGCTCAGAAGAAATGCATCAGCTTCATAGAACATTATGGTAAAAATATGGTTGTCTCTAGAGAAATGTGTGCTGGAGGAAATGGAGGTAAGTAAATTTACAGTACTATGTGAATATGAATAAGTTTGGAAGGATTAGATTTTTATTGGTAAATGTCAGTAAATGTCAAGTTCACTGTACACACACACACAAAAGGACAAAAATATATTTCCATTCATAATCAAAATATACAGATCAGCCAAGTAAGAAAAATATTACTTGAAAACTTATTAGAGATTGATTTAAGGATATTTACTTTGAGTATTTTGACATGTGACTTTGACAATTCATACTTTAATGGTGATAAAGCTAACTTTTTGAATCTCAGTACCTACTGTCATTACATAATTATTGATGTTCCCCATTGTCTGACTTTCCATAATTTCAGCATTCTAATTAAATAAAACATTTTAAAAGCTTGGAATTAAACACTGATATTATCCATCAACATTATAAAAGATAAAAAAGGAATTCTGCCAAACCTAAATATAAACAAGGTTGCATAGTCTTTGCTTCTACAGTGTCCAATGCAGTTAATTATTAATCTAGTGTGCAAATACAATTCTAATGTACAAAGGGTTTGCCATGTATTGCAATTAATCTGTTTTCAGTTTGAAAAAAACCCACACATTAACTCCAACTGCTCAATGTAAACACTAAGAAGTGGAAAACAGTTTTAATTAAAGATGTGAGAAATCCATGCTATCCACTGTGACACAGCAACAACATGAAAACTAGCTTAATGTCTTATCTGCTTAGCCTCAGAAATATAGCAATACATTACAGTGGGAAGAAAATTCTAAGGATTTAAAAAAGAAAAGTGGAATCCTAGAGTGTTTATAATTAATAATAATAATAATAATAATTCTGTCATATTATATATTCGTTTGTCAAAAAGAGTTGGCATAGAGTTGCTGTGAATAGTTGATTGAAAGATATTTGTAAAGTGGGTCATGAATTTTCTGGTGGAAAATGCCCTTATCACAAAAAAATCAAAATGTCTGAGGTGAGGAGCCAGGGTAATTGGCCTTCAGCAGCCTACCTCAAAAGTTCTTTGTAGTGTGTTGGTCTCAGGATTAGGAGAGAAGGCCAAGGTGGTTGAGATGAAACTTGTGGAGGAGGTTGGTGGAAGAGTCAGGTCTGGAAAAGGTAACCAGATAGTCACAGCTAAATACAAATGTAACAGATTGTCAAGCATAAGACGTTAATACATGTTGCAAGAAACCAGCCTTGGATTCCAGTTTCTGCTGTGATCCTCCTCAGGTGGTCTAACTGAACTTGGTCTGCTGGGTATCAGTGCAGGTTTTTCCCTCTAGGACTTCCAAGATCCTTGTTGCCTCTTCACCCTGCCCCTCATTAGCATCCTGCAGTATGAGAATGGCAGGACTGAAGAGGGTATCGTGACTGAACTCAGGCTCAGTACTCAAAGACCTGGAAAGCACCTGGCACATTATCATAGAAGAAGCATGTGCTAGGCTTTCTCCTCAAGTAACTGTTTGAATCCTTCAACCTCCAATACAGGAACCTGAGGTGCATCACACATTCCTGGTACTGGAAGCCCACTTCCATGAACTCTCCCAACATAGGTGTGTGTTCCTGCTCCTACAGGCACAAGTCATGGAGCACCACATTCTGGTCAGCACCAGTATGTGCACTCCAAGACCAGGTAGCAGCTTATGGAACATGCTGTCTGGACACTGGTGCTGATCAACAGAGTTCGAGGGAGAATGGAATGTGCACAGGGCAGGTTAAACACTGACAATGGGGAGCAGGTACAGGCAGCAAAGGAATCAGTGCATTGTGGGAATGGATGTGGGAATGGTATATGCCCTCCTGCTCCTCCACGCTGCGCAGTAGAATAGGTCATGCCACAGCAGAGGTATGCGCATACCCACATTGCCCATGCATGCTAGTGTTTGCATATTAGACGGTCCTTCAGGAACTTGCTTCAGGGCTTCAGATGCGGACAGTGGGGCAGCACAAGGGAAGACTCTCAGCACAATAACACACAAGCAACCGAGTATGCTCCCGAGTGTAGATGGACTCGACTCCATGGGAGTGTGGTTAGTGGGCTGGGTTTCCTTTTTTCCTGTATTGAAGCAAGTTCTCTCAGGGCATTTGGTCCGCTCAATGATGTGATCATCTTCTCTGACTGAGTCTCCTTGTTTGCAGATTTAAGTGAGTCAAGGTGTATGTCTTGGACTTTCTCAAATGAGCATATTCTGTTTACGGATGTAAAATCCTGTTGAATTAGTTAACCCATTAAACATTAAGTGTAACCAGTTAACTGATTAAATAGGGGCAGGTGACTTCTTCCAGCCCAGCTTCTTCCAGCCCCACGCTGGGCTGCTGGCTCGCAGCCCCATGGCGCTGGACCAGCCCTTGGGCAGGGGGCTGCTCCTGGGTAACAGTTAGCTTTGAAGCATGAAGTCACGCCTGGGATGGGGGGGAAGGGGAGGAATGAAAGCCAGCAACTATTTCAGTTCTCCCAATGAAGAATTTTTCTGGAAATTCCTTCCAGATAGTTAGAAAATCCTTTGTGCCTGCTTTCTTGTAGCAGTTTTAGCCCTGTAATCTATTGGAGCTGTGGCTAGCATAGCAGTTCAAAGCTTCTATATTAAATCACAGTGTGGTGGTTTCTCTGAAGGCATGGTTGTATGCTTATCGGATACCCATGGGCAGTGGGTTGTGTTGGCGAGGGAAGGCAGTGCCTTCCCAAAAAGGCCTAGGTGGTCCCACCCATGCTCCAGCCAGCTGGGAAGTCTGGGGTCACGTGCTGCCTAGCTGACCAGGAAGGCTGGGACTGCGACGCAGCTGCCCGGCTGCTCCAGGGACCAGAGTGGAGCCTTGGCTGTCCAGTTGGTCTGGGGAATGGGGATGCCTGGCCGCTCCAGAGGCCGGAGTGGGGTTGGAGGGTCATCTGGCTGCTCCACGGTCTGGAATAGTCTCAAGGCTGCATGACTGCTCCAGAGGCCAGGTGTGGCAAGGAGAGAGCTGGGGCAACATGACTGCTCTGGGGGCCAAGAGGAAGTGTTAGCCTTGGCCAGGGTCCAATGGCCATACTAGGCTGGGGCACAGGAAGGAGGCCTGTGGCCAGGTGGGCATGGAAGGTGTGGGGCCTTGAGCAGAAGGGGCACGACTGGAACTTGCCTCCCCTAAGCCAGCTGTTCACCCACCACCCATGTGGATACATTCTTTCTACGAAAGCAGGCTTGGTTCAAAATCAGGGGGAATACAAGCCTAAACAAACTTTCTTCAGCATTTGCATACTACTAGAAAAATAAAATTAAGAGCAGCCAACATGACACTTTATTCCACCTATGATTAGTGTCAGCTACTATATTCCCCTGAAGTTTCAATTCAATATTGTTGTGTTCTTAGCTTCCTGTTCTGAATTGTTGTGTGTCTGTTTGTTCCATGTCAGCAGTGGGAAAAGTGTGTAAGCCTGTGCAAAATGCTCCAGTAATGAAATGATCAGGTTGTACAGTATGAATCCCACTTGAGAGAGGCTACAGTGAGGGATTGCTGTACTGTTGATTGTTTTATGGTATCTAGCTTGTATGACAAAAAGTAATAAATCATTTACCTACACAGTTACCTAGAGAAATAGAACAGTGGCCAAACAGAAGTTACTTTTGGAGACAAAAATCACAAAGAAAGTGATTAAAAGACGTTACATTAATGGTCTTTTCAATTAATTTCACTGTTTGTTTGTTTTTTAAGGAAACGAAGCAGGTGGGTCTGTAATGTGCTTAATAATTAGGCCTTTAAATTTAGTTGGCGTTAACATAAATCTCTCTTCCCTAACAATTAATATGATGTACCCCTTCTGTCTGTTTCCCATGAGATTGTAATTACTCCTGCTTTCTCTTTTGTTAAGAAAGTGCCTACCGCATTAAAGGTGCTATTGAAAATAAATAATTATAGTTAGTCTCAAGTACACTTTGAAATTCATTCATCTGAATGGGTTGAAGAGGGATAAATACACTCATTTTACTGCTGCTATTGTGTGGCTAGAGAAATTCTATAGCATCAGATCCTCAGCTATGGTGCATTGACATCACATCTGATCTCCTTTCTACAAGGTTGGGTCAGCAGCACACTGAGATATTATGGGGAAAACTGTATCTTGGCAATAGTAAAGACTAGAAATTTCAACTTTTGTCCACAACTAAAACCAGACACATATGGCACCTTCTTATTCAGATCTGTGCCCTGGACGGCTCCTGTGCTGGAATTGTTGACTTTATGGCAAAAAAGGGAGGAGGGGATTAAAAACCTTTTTACTCCTAGTTTTACTTGCAGCTTTACTTCCATAGGACTGGTGCTGTGACCTCATATTTGAAACAATCTCTGGGAGGATCCCCTGCCATGGGCCAGACCTCCTAGGGCAGTGAGTGGTGCACAAACTTTGGTCTGAGATTCTTGGGAAGGGGGCATAAAGAAACTGGGTTCCTGGGGGATCCACTGACATAGCAGCAGCAGTGGGGTAAAAATGGGCTGAGCATTGTGGGGCAGGATGGGAGTGGGATATTTTACAGAGAGAGACTCCTCCTGCACTGCAAACATTGCAAGTCCTAGCCAGCAATCTCCACTCTTCTCTGGCTGGCCAACACTACAGGCAATGCCGACACCAGCAGCAGTGCAAACGTAAGGGGATTATTTCCAATTATAAGTAACCAAGGAGTGAGGGGTGTGACAAATTCCATGAACGGTAGGCGGGGGGGAAGGGGGAGGGACTGCAAAAGTTTGCACAACACTACCCTTGAGGTCTCTCACTTTCTGCAGGGCTAGCCACAAGACTGCACTACCTCCTTAGGGAGGACCTGTGGTCCTTCAGGACTCCTGCTTCACACCATGAGCTCTATTCAGCAGGTCCAACAGAGGCAAAACTTATTCAGCTAAAATTGCAAAGACCTGAAAACTAAAACTGCCCAGAAGGCTGGTGGGGCGGCTTTCTTCACTGAATTTCTCCTTACCTGAAGTCAGGAAGATATTTCGCTGTCTGTGTTTCATTAAAATACAAACTTTCTCCCATGTAAATTGTTTCAGAAACAGCCTTTGTGCTGGCTGGATGGAGCAGAGAGAATATGCAGTGATGTTAGAAAGAGCTTTATTAAACCCTATAGAAAGTTTTAGGGTATTTACCCTCAGAGCATGTACGGAAGTGTTGTTCAATCAGTCATGACTTCTCTTCATTTCTAATTCATCACTCCATCCTGCTGCTAAACTATCTGCCCTTCATTAAAATCAGCACCCAAACTAAGTTTCAATTTAAGTCATTTTCACTGTGTACCCAGTAAAGAAAAATTTGATTAATATATAGTTACAATGAGACCAATGTATTTTTTCAATTTCTCCTAACTCAGAAATGGGCAAAGTTGCGTTGCTCAAAAAATCCACGGTCAAATAAAACCATAAAAATCCATCTTTGGGCAAAACAAACCATGGACCAAAACCAAAATTAACTTTTCATTAAGTTTTAAACTTTGTAATTCCTGAAATGTTATAGAAATCTTTATAAGCACTTACCTACATGAAGTTACGAGCATGTCAAAACCAGGGTTGAGAGTGGAAAATGTTTTGTAAGCTAGCAGTCATTTCATTGACCTTTGGTAAAATTATCTGTATTGCTTTAGTATGAAAAGAATTCTATACATGTAACAATTTAATTTTCCTTTTATGATTTCACCTGTACCTTTTCAGCATATACATCTCCTTACCCCCCGCCTCCCAACCAGCAAGTGGCACATTTGGAAAAAAAAAATAAATGCTCAACCCAATGTTGCTAATAAACCTAAGAAATCTTTGGTTTATTAGCATCAACCAGGATAATTTAGCATCAACCAGGATAATATAAAAGAGAAAGTGCCACAATTTATCTGTTATGAAAGCTGAAACAGAAGAGCAATAGATCACACACAGCAGTTGCTGTATCCATGCTTAGTGAGGATTTCCACAAAAGTTCCCGGAAGTGTGTGTTTGCTTCTCTGGGCATATATAAATCACAGCTTTTTAAATTATGCACCTCCTCCTATGACAAACAACATTTACACTGTAATGCGATGTGAGATTTAGTGTTTAACTGTGTTCCCATATTTGATTTCATGATAACTGAGTAAAAGAAAATACTCCAAGGATATAAAATCAATATAATAAGAATCAATACCAGCTATCTTGATTTGATCTAGAGAAGGGTTGTTGTTTTTTCTTTTTAATTTGAATATATCTTGATCTCAAATCTTTTTACTGTATTTATAAGGATTCATATTTCAAATTCAGCAGCCTTCCTGCAAACTGAATTCTCATTGACTTCAGTGGCAATCTCGGTACAGAGTAGGGCCCTCAGTTGCATAGTAATTAGCCAATTATAGTTCTATGTAAAAGTAAAGCTCTTAATTTAATAAATAAAGCCCAGCAACACACTTTTATTGTAATATTGCAAGAAAAAAATTCCTGTTTTAACTTTCAATTATTTACCTTTTTTCCCCCCTTTTCTCCTAAAGCATTAAACGGGGATCATACGTTAGGATCAGGTGAGCATATCCCACATGCTCCGTTTCCTGTGACTGCAGGAAACAGACAGCAGTGGGTTCCACCTAGTGTTCCCTCTGTCTTTCTGTGTGTTCCTCCATCCCCACACAAAGCTATTCCCCAGTGTCTGTAGTTGCTTAAGGAAGAAATAAGTAGATGTTTCCTTTAGCTAATCCTTATTCCCCCCCTTCTTTTTCAGCAAGACAGACACTGCATGATATAATAGTAGCTCGGATCAAGTACGGTGTAAGTGGCAACTCTGATACAGACCAGATTTGGGGAATGACCTCAAGATCAAGTCTTCACCAATTTAATTATTATACTATTAATGAACAAAGTGAGGTGCTGGTTTGATATCATATTTTTAGAAGTCCCATTATCAAATTATTGACACACTCCTAGCTTTATATATAAATTTTTATTGCTCCAAGGGCAGATTCCAGAACCTCAATGTATTTCAGCAATGCCAGCGATAAAGCATTTAAATTTACATAAACTCTTACAGAGTGTCCCTAATCTATCCAAGTTCCCTTGTGCTAGTTAATGAATCAAAATCTCCTTCTACATAGCAGACTGATGATTAAGAATTGGCAGTGCCTTACTGTTTAACATAGTTTGTGTGTAAGATTAAGCTGTTTCAACTCAACAATAATAAAACCTCATATCGAAATGTTAAAATAGATGTATTGCTATGTGACATAGAACACACACACACACAAAGTAAGGCATATAAATATAAACTAAAGCATTGCTGAAATTGTAAAAAGAAAAGTCTCATAGTAATTCTAATTTCATATTCCCCTAGAATGTTTCATATATATCTTGCTTTCTATATGGTGTCCAGCTCCTGAACTTTGATGGAGCATGCATGACACAACAGCTGGAGTGGGTTGCAATTAAACTGTCTTCAGTCTTGCAACACACAAATTTAAAATAGGCAAGTACACCAAGACCAATCACAAGGCTGACAAAGAGCCATTCATGTAGTGAGCATGACATTTTACCTCAATTAAATCAGTGTGCAATTTCTCTTCTGTGGATAAAAAAAGGTAACTTACAGTAGCTGCTCTAGATTCTGTTCTAACATTTTTCACACACTCAAACAGGACTTTTGGAATGCAGAATCCACCTATTCTGAAACACCTCCTTTTGTCAGTTTTAGGATGCACTTATTTGGCAGCATTGTGCATTTATCTTGGAAAGAATAATTACAAAGATAAAAGAAAAATTAAAAATTACCTCTCCATTAAGAAACATTGGAACAAATTATCTGCTGCCATAACTCCACAGAAGTCCAAGGGAGTTACACCAGCAGACAACTGAGCCCATTAGCCCTACTGATTGGCTGAGGAATTACTTGATTAAGCCCATTATCTTGGTTGATACCTTGTTTGTTGAAATAGCTCATGAAATATTCATAATATGAAGAGAAAATGATGTTTTTCTACTTTAGCTCAGAAGATTATTGTTGTAAATTTCCCTACATTGCTTAAAAATCTGGGCATGCTGCTCTGGCTAATGCTATTGCAGTTCTGGGTCTCCTCTCATGTTGTTAATGGATTTAATGCCAGAGTAACCCTACTGAAGCCAGGTGAGTTACACTGATGTGAAAGGAAAAATCAGGTGCTAACAACTTTTCCCCCCCAGGCTTGCTCTGAAATGTTACCTTTTAATAACCCTTTAGTTTTTGTGTAGCATAGATTTCCCCTGTAGCTTCCATTGGATGGTGTGGTTCAGATCTTGTACTACACTTACAGGTGCAGTTAAAAGACTGCCCATCCCAGAGGGACTGCAAAATTGTTGTGAGGGAACACAGTGGCTATGTGCCAGCTACTGCTTAGATGTTATGGAGGGAGAGGGGGAGTGAGGATGCAAGGAGACACCTTCTCCATGCATGAAGGGCTAGGCAGAAATGCAGACCCTGTGCTTCACTAGGTACCGTACCAGGGTACACCAGAGTGAGTGAGAGGAGAAAACAGCTCTTCAATTATGTTAGTCTCTTCTTTCCTACTTCTCTAAGGATCCTGGGAGAGATTGGTAGGGAGGAGGCAGACAGATTGCTCCATCAGTTGCCAGTCTCCCACTTGTGGTCAGCTGAGCTGGCTGGTCGTACAGAGTGCAGTGAGTATGCTTTCAATCAAGACTGGATGTCTTTCTAGAAAATTGCCAGAGCTCAACCAGAAGTTATTGGCTTAAAACCACACAAACACGGGGTAAAATTCTATGATCTGTGTTATGCAGTAGGTCAGACTAAGTGATCCTAGTGGGCTCGGTCTGATCCTAAATGCTATGCATACACAGGAGTTGAGAGAAACACTCTACCTCCTTGAAACAGCAGCTGTCCCAGGGGTTTTGCAATCTAAAAAATTGTCCCAAAACCATAGTCTGTAAAGTGGACTGGGATCCTTCCACATGACGTGCATGTTATTACTTTCTCTGCACAGAACCATTGTTTCCTTCCCAAGTCAAATACTGCGCAAATCTTACGCTTAATATTTCAGTCAGTGGTTTTCATATCCTGCAATGAAAAAACTGAGGCATTTAAAGGGACAAGTCTGACCAGTTTCCTTCTCAAAATCATGGTGCGCTGTATAAAAGGGCAGAGGTGGCCAACAATGTTTAAACTGTTTGTCATAGCAGACCACTTTGGTATTTGCTTGAGACAAAGAGGGCCATGTATAGTCATAATATTATTATAACAAAAGGAGTCTGGAATCCATTACATGTTCTGCTGCCTGCTTTGTAAAAGAAAACCATAAATCTCAGAAACAGTAAATCTGAGTTAGGAGAATGGTGCTGCATCAAACAGCAAGTGGATCATACAGGCCAACTAACACCAATTTTTTTCTTTAGTATGGAAACCATCTGAGACACATTCAGTGGCCTGTGTGGGCGGAATCCAGGGCCTGGTGGACATACACCCACAACACAAACCAACACCATCACATGTGGCATCAGCCTCAGGAAAGAGGTCAATGACTGAACAAGATTAAACTGCTCTTTTCACAGACGTGGTCCTTTGAGATCAGCACAGCTGGGTATTGGCATGATCTTGACCATGCCACTGCTTGTTGCCTATTGTGGGAGTCAGGGCTTTGCCACGCAGGCAAGCTCTTTGAAAATACACAGATCAGACCTCAACCAGCAGCAGGTAAACCATTATTCCTGGGCAACATCATACAGGACACACATGTAATGCAGTGAGGTCTGCCACTGAAAAGATGAGTACTAACAAACTGTCCATATGAGTATTTATTAATCTGATCTAATCTTCAACAATTTTTGTGGTACTTGTGTCACACCCCTGCAGGGGGGCAGTCGGTGCAGGGCTGCACCAACCCAGGGGGAGCACGCAGGGGACTGTGCTTTGCTCCTAGGCACGCTGACTGTCCAGGACTGTGTTGTGCCATTAGGATGGACCAGATTAGCATGATGACCCTATCCAGGGGGCTGGAGCACAGGGAGGGTGAGACTAACATTGTGCTTCCATCTCAGCTCCTTTTCAGCATCTTCCTCCATGAACGAAGCAAGGGTGAGTGGATCACAGGGATTGGCTGTGCTGAGGGGAGGTGCCCTTATGCTACTGATCTGGTCCAAAATGAGATCAGACACATACATTATAATAAAATATAACTGATCTGTGGTTTGCACTGAAATTTTGGTGTACCTAAGCTCCAGTTTGGTTACATACAAAAGTATTAGCTGGAGCTTCTGCTCACTGGAGGACACCGATTTACTCAGCTGGTTGCTACAGCTATACCACTTCTAGTCAGGAAGATGTACCTGTCAGATTTCTGGTATTTCACCATAGCCTGGCAGGCTGTCAGTCAGCAAGGTACCCTGCCAGTCGTGAATGCAGAGGTGCAGTGATGGTGAGCTATATGACTGATGTTTCATATGGGCATGCACACCTTTTTCTGCTGGTGGCCACAGCTGGGCATGGTGTGGTAGGAGTAGCAAGGGAAGGGCTAATATGGGAGCTGCGGAAGGGAAGAGGAAAAGGTTGATAAGTGGCACAATAGGATGAAGGGAACCTCAATCATATTTTTGCATGTAGGGCAATATAAAAATTAATTTAGGTCCAATGCATGGGACCTACTCATTTGACCGAAGTGAAACAAAATTTGGGCCATTTTTGTTCTACATCAGAATTAAAAATAGACTAATGAAAAACCTCAACTTGTGCATACACTGAAGCCCCACATTAATTAAGGGTAACAACACTAAGCAATGGTAAGGTGCAAAATTATTTAGCATAAGGTGATTTACTTTGAAATAAATTAGCTGTGCTAGTTACACACAAGTAAGCCAAAGCAACCTGAATAGCTGCATGTAAAAATAAATTAGAAAACTAAGTCTGCTTGGTGGATGTCATGTGAGAGAAGCTGAAGAATTGAGTAAATGCCCTGTACAAATGTCAGAAAACGCATACCAAACGTATTTCACTGTATGTTCATTCTCTTTGCATTCCAAATGCATTACTTTTGCATAATAGATTATAAACAGTTCTTACATGGAGGCTAATATTTTTGCAAGAGATGGCAAAATGTAAAACCAACTAGGGCAAAATTATTCTAAGATGGTTCTTAGAGAAATAACTTTATCTGCTCCCAAGACCTGATCCTGCACATGGGTAGAGCCATGCACCCGCACAAAACCCCACTGAACTCCAGGTGGGTGAGGCAAAGGATTTCCAGCTGTGTGCAAACATTGCCTGATTGGGGGCCTATTTGCTCAGTCCTGCACGATATAGACATCATCTCATCCTTAGTGCCTGGAGCCATAATACATACATATGAGGGGAAAATGCATTTTTAAATTATAATTTGCATTAACATAATTCAAAGAATTTTAATTTTGCCATTATTAGCCCATGAGATTAAAGCCACATGTCGAGACTTTCCCACATGGCTATGAAGCCAGCCAGTCCTATAATAGGTGTATTGAAGATGCTACTTCATTGATGTAAATGTTCTTCGATTTACATTGTTCATTTTGTGCTTAGTCTCCTAAATCATTTATAAGCAAAAACATTGCTTTCTATAGCTTGATTTTTACACAATTCTTGCTGCCCATGCCCACAACTGATTTGTAGGTTTTGAGGTTAGGTTAGCTAGAAGTGACAACTCTGTTCAGTTCCTTGAAATAGGAATTGGATGTCTGCTGGTAGCCAGTGGCTTCATCTGATGGTTTTGGACCTTGATGGATTGCTTTATCTTTAGGCAGATTTGAAATCTCCCCAGAGTCTCTCCTGCTGCCCAGCAGGGTTTCAATCTCCTGCTAAGTCCCTGGAGTATGGTATCTACTTCTCTACATCGGAGAGGAGGTTGAGCAGGAAGTCATCACAGGTACCTGGACAGCCACGTTTACCTAGAGAATGGTGTAAAGTAATGTGCCTAACACAAAGCTCATGATACCATCTACAAGTTTTGTTAGTCTTTAAAAGTGTGTAAGCAGAGGCTGAAATTCTGCTTGCTGTCCGCCAGCTAAAAGGAGGGGTGGGTGTGCCCACTACAGTTGTTTAGCTCTGCAAGGTAATTAACTGTTAACTGTTGACATGTAAATACTGCTCAGAAGAGAATCTGAGGTGTGGCTATGTAAATCCCATTCAGCCAGGGCTGATGGAAGGTCAGTGTTGGAATGGAATGTGGAGAATTGTATATAATTTGGAACTGTTGTGGGGTAACTAATCATGCTACCCTAAATATGGGAACTGTAAAACATGCCACCAGTGCTTGCAGGAGAGACACCACCATCATGGTAAGAGGTCTCGGAAGAACAAGCCTCCCCGCTTCCAGAGTTGAGTGAACAGAGCTGGGGGAAAGGGTTAAAGGGTTTGAGTCAGCCTGCTTCACACCTGGCAGGTGTGAGCGATAAGACTGGCCCAGCCTGCACCTTTCCCCCTTGGTTTTAAGGACAGACCTAAAGCAGACTCCCTGAGGAGTCTTTTCTTTGCTAGTCCAGTGAAAGCTGGATTCATTTGCCAGTCCAGCTGGTGGCTAAAGAGTTGAAATCACTGAGAGCTGAAATCACTGGTTTGGCTGAGTGCCAGACCTGTTGCACCAGTGAAGTGGCGCACCAGCGGTGTGGCGTGAGCGGCGGCAGGCAAAGAGCGGCGACCAGTGGCGTGGAGCGGCGGCAGGCGAGGACCGGCCATCAGCGGCGTGGCGTGGAGTGGTGGCAGGCGAGGCGCGGCGACCAGCAGCGTGGCGTGGAGCGGTGGTAGGCGAGGAGCGGCCATCAGCAGCGTGGTGTGGAGTGGCGGCAGGCGAGGCGCGGCGACCAGCGGCGTGGCGTGGAGCGGCGGCAGGCGAAGAGCAGCCATCAGCGGCGTGGCATGGAGCGGCGGCAGGTGCCCAGTGGAGCGTCCAGAGGCGTGGAACGAGACAGCTGGTGGAGCGTGGTGGAGTTTCATATAAGGTGTCCCCTATCTATCCCCCAACCCCCATTTCTACCCAGGTTGGGAGGTGAAACCCTGAGGGTGAACTGTGGGACTCTGGGTGGCACGGACCAGGGACAGAGACTTTTGGGGTGTCGGACTTTTTGGACTTCAGGCGATTCTTGGCTGGGGTGGGGGCTTGGCTCATGTTTGGGGTTATGAACTCTGTTTGTAGTGTTTTCCCCCAAGTTAATGCCGTATGACTTCTCTTTCTGTCTCATTAAATGTTTCTTTCCTACACTCAGACTCTGTGCTTGCGAGTGGGGAAGCATTGCCTCTCAGAGGCGCCCAGGGGTGGGTGAATTTCCCAGATTATTGGGTGGGGGCTCGACCCGGTTCTATGTGAGATGGCCCCAAGATATTGAACCCAGCCCTGGTTACTGCCAGGCCTACCCGGCAGAAGAGTTACAAGTGCTACTAGACTATTTGTTGTTTTTTAAGTTTTTCCTGTTACAGACTAACTCAGCTACCCCTATGAAACAATAAGTTATAGGCATGTTCCCATGACTTCCAGGAGACCTATCCAGGTAAGCCCTTTAAGATAGCTGACAGACAGGGGATTGAGTCCCTTGGATCAGGATCTCCCACTATTTGAGAAACTTTACTGTGGCATGGCTATACAGACTTACAGCAGGAGGGAGGACTTGGGCATTAGATTGCTGTTGGGGAATGCTGGTTCACCTAGAAAATCATGTGTGCCTAACTGGCTACAAGTCCCAAATTTGCACCTAACTCGTCCAGCAAGGGCAGAGCATAGTTAAGATTCACAGATACTTCTCAAAACAAATACAGTGGGGCTTGGAGAGAGGGACCAAATCTGTCCCATTGGCATTAACAGGCTTAAAATTAGAATGAAACATCAGGGCTTTTAATATTAAAGAAACCTGCAAGTGTAAAAGAGAAAATGTCTGAAGAAGTAACTTACAATACTATCAAAGACACAGAAATGAAGAGGTTTGGGTTTTCTACCCTTGATATATTACAGCACACTATAATCACTAGACCTAATGAGCTGGAACCTCCTGGGATTCTCTCTTACATGTTCAAGTGTCTTAAACAGCAGGGCAGATTTAGACCTGAATCTTCACCACTCGTAATTAATGGGGTGATGTGACAGAAGCTTGTTTCTAATGAAAGCAAAGTAAGTATTTCTAAAGTGTTATCGGTTTTATTTATTTAAAATCTTGACTCGTTTGTCACCAAGGTCAGCAGAATTTTTTTATAATGCAAAAGCATTTGACAATCTTTTCCCATACAAAATATTAAAAACCATACGCTTTGTGAAGCCCAAAGCTTACAGGTAATAGCTGTAGGAATGTATCCCTCTCTTTGCCTCCCCACCAAACTGGGACTGCTGCATTCAGCAGCATTTCACTCCCTGCCAGGGCCATTTCAAATGTTGTTTTGTGTTAAAAGCCTTCTGTGAATTAAACTAAACATGGAAACACCCATCTGCTTCTGAAGTATTGTCAGAAAATAGCAAACTAAAAGGTCAATTAACGTCTGCTCCTGCCTGGGCCGAATGCAGGAAAATAAAATAATGAAAATCAAATCTGAACATCACCCACACACAAACTATATCCAGCATTCCCAACAGGTGTCTCATGGTCAGAGTGTGAGCTTGGATACACTAGTATGAATCAGAAATAGCTATTCCAGTAACAGAAGTCACAGTAAATGTGAAATCAGAATCAAATCCAGTTGAGTCTATAGCTGGATTGTGGTTGGGTCTTTTTGATAGTGTCATATCCATGTTTAATGAACTACTCTGGAACAAGGAGCGTGACATTACTAACCTCATCACCAAATGTCTCACTATCTACTTTAGAAGAAGTGGGCTGTGCCCACGAAAGCTCATGATACCATCTACTTGTTTTGTTAGTCTATAAAGTGCTACCAGACCATTTGTTGTTTTTATCTACTTTAGATCAGAGTAATTTACCTTCTAATTATTGTCTTTGAAACATACCAAGAGTTGCAATGATGCCATCTTAAAGGCGGCCTAGATAGGTTGCTAATGCGTTTTTTCTAACCATTTGCATTTTGCTGGGACCTCGGTACTAGTCTCTTTGAAGTTTACTTCACATAGAATAACAAAGTTGGCAGCTGTTTGAAACCCTGGATTTTACTGCTTAAATGTCAGAGTAAAAAACTTGAAATCAGCCCAGCCACTTTAAGTATAGCTCAGTGCAACAACTCTGCTTCAAAGGAAAGGCCCATATTACTGCATTCAGTCTGGCCATTGATCTCAATAGTACTTCAAAGATATTCTAGTTGGCTGATTTCAATTTCATTTTGCATTTAAAAAGCTAAATCAGGAATTGACAATCACTCCCAATTTAGCTTTTGTAAATACAGTCTCAACTGGAAATCAACCTCTGAAGTGCTATTGAACTGAAGCTCATCCTAGAGAGGATCAAAGAGAAACAGTTCCTAGAATTTACACTGAATTGTGTAGCCTCAAGTTGCTGAATCAAATCTGACCCAAATTAGCAGTGACCAAAAACTTACTACCAGCATGGTGCTAGAACAGTCGTGGGCAACCTGCAGCCCATGACAGATGGCTGAACTTTTTCTAATCAAAACCATTTGATGTAAAAATTGGGTTTACAGCTAAACAAAAATTTACAAAGATTTTCTGTTACTGGAATTTTTTTTTTTTTTTTTCAAATAAAGTGGGGAAAAAATTACAGGAAAAGCCCCTCATTCCTGACCAACTCTAGTTACATCTGGTCTACTATTATGACAAATAGTTGGATGACCCAACCAAAATAAGAGGCTATTGGCTCTCACACACTCAATCTCTCAGGACATGTCTACACTATGGGGACAAATTAATCTAAGCTTTGCAATTTGAGTTACTTTAATAGTATAAATCACATCAATGAAAGATCAATTTACTGCTGGGTCGACAAAAAAAATCCCTCTCCCCTTAACTCCCCTTACTTTTTTTGTTCTAGAGAACTACCAGAGGCGATGGGAAAGCGATCGGTGGTCAATTTGTTTTGTCTATACTAGATGCAATAAATTGACCCCGATGGAGCAATTGGTGCCTCGTCAGACTGGCCCGTAGTAAAAACATGCCTTATGGGAGGTCTATATGGCAACTGGACGGTGATTCCAGGGCCATCCTTAGGTATTTGCAGCAGTTTATGGCACCACAAGTGCCCCAAATTTAGCAGAGCCCGATGCTGCATATGCTTATGGATACACAGTCCCCAGGCCCATCCCACCTGCCACCCCCCCTACCCGCAGACTTTGCCCAGCCTCTGCTCACCAGGTGGTAGGGAGTGGCCCAAGCATGGGACTGGAGGAGCAGGGGGCAGCCAGTGACTGGAGAGATGAGCCGGTCTCCCCTTCAGAGCACCCCTTCTCTTCTCCCAGCTCCTCTGGTCACTGCCTACTCCTCCTGCCCTGAGGCTGCAGCTGAGTTTCCCTCCTTGGCCTGCACTAGGGTTTCCCACTCTCTCAGACAAGACACCATTGCAACAAATGGCATCTGGAGCATCCGGTCCGAGAGCGCTGGCAACCATCTACCCCGCACTTCTGCTCCCTCTCCTCCATGAAGTGGCCACTTCCACTCTGGAGGGAAGAGTACTGGTTCTGGGCTGCGTAGGGTACCAGCACAAGCAGAGTTGGCTTCTCAGTGTGGGTGGGCACGCACCTACTAGCTCTGCTTAAGTTAGTTTGCTATAAACAGCTCCGTGGCCACAGCAGTACAGGTAACAGCTCGGACTAGCAGCCCAATTACAATCCTGTGGGACTCCCTGAATACGGACTCAGGCAGCTAACCTGAGCTGTCACCACAGCCACACTTGTTTTAAGGGTATTCACGAAGGATTCGAAGAGAAGGATATTGGTGTTCGAGAGGAGCTGTTATAGAAAGATCCTGAGAATTGGATGGATGCAGAAGGTCACCAACAAGGAATTATATAGGAAGATACAGCCAAAAGAGAACCTACTGCAGAAGGTTATACAATGGAAGTTACAGCTATTCAGGCACATCTGCAGAATGAACGATGAGTGAAAAGTTAAGACCCTGATATCTGGCATAATGGATGGTCCGAGTAGGAGAGGCAGACCCCACAGAGAATAGGTAGATGATATAGTAGATTGGTGCGGAGCTAGTCTACAGAAAGTAAGCCACTCTGCACTGGACAGGGAAAGATGGAAGGAAATAGTGAGGGAGGCATCGGATGCCAACGGGTGTTAAGCCCGTGGTTGTTGATGATGATGAGCCTGAACACAGTCAGCTTGTGTCTGTCCACCCATCTAGTTGCAGTGTAGACATACATGATATACCCTAGCCTAAAAACAGAAGCAAGTGAGGGTAGAAAAGCCAGATAAATAACTGATTTTTCATTTCATTGGGAATGCTGAAAAAGTGTGTGGGAGGGTTTAAAATATTAGCAAATCAAAAATTCAGAAGTGCTTTGTTTTGAGTTGAACAACAAGTTTCATTCAACCTCAACCAAAGTGTTTCATTTTGATTTTTAGCATTTTTAAAAAGGAAATGTGAGGAAATTGCTCATCAAAAATCATTTTGAATTGAAAAAAAAAATCAGTGTTTCACATTTGGAAAATGATAGAGCAAATCTTTAAACTTATTTTATTCAGCAAAATTGACACATTTCACAAAATGTTTGGAAAAAGGGGCTTTGAAGACTCAGCATTTTCACAGAAAAGTTTCTCTCAGCTCTTCTGAATTACAAAATGCAAGGAGAACGAAGGGTAACAAAGTCATAATGGGGGGGGGCACCCCCAATGCAGGCTTGTTTTTAAGAAAAAAAATCAGCTATCCTCAACCAACACAAAACCAAACAGTCATTGAATCACTTGCCATATCGCAAAAATAATGAAGGAGCAGCTAGTTGATATTATACACCTGTGCATTTTTTCTAACCTAAGGTGTTAAATCCTGAATAACTCAGTTGAAGTTACTTGGGGGGGGGGGGGGGGGGGGGGGGTTATACCAGTGTTGATGCATTAATTCTCACTGCTAACCTACACCATCTACTGTCAGCCTCACTGCAACTATTCATGTGGTTAAAGGCTTTGCTGGCTCTGGTCTATTGTGCTCAGCACTCAACAGGATCAAGTCCTTAGGGCAGTGGTCACCAACCAGTAGATCAAGATCACCAACCAGCCTCTGACAGGTGATCTTGACTGGTTTGGCCAAGAGGCCATCAAGTGCTGGCACTTCAGCTGCCCCTCCCCCCCATCGCTGTTCATCTCCTGCCCTTTGCCTTAGAACTGTCCCCTCAGGAGCCTCCTGCTTGCAGGGCAGGGCAGGGCAGGGAGAGGAGGGTGCTGATGTCAAGATGCCCCCTCTCCCACCTTGTATCCTTTCTCCACAGAGCAGAGAGGGGGCACAGCAGGACTTGGGATGGAGTTTGCTGGCTGCTTTTGGGAGTGGTACAGGGCCAGGGCAGGAGTGAGCCTGCCTTAGCCCCACTGCACCACCACCCAGGAGCAGCCAGAGGCAAGCAGGGCCCAGCTGGAGCCCACATCCTGAAACCCTACCCCAGTCATGAACCCCCTCCTGCACCCCATGCACTTGCCATAGGCCCGAGCACCCCTGCATCCAAATGCCCTCCCAGAGCCTGCACCTAGAACCCCCTCCACTACCCCAGCTGCCTGCCCCAAGCTCAGCTCAGAGCCCAAATCCCTTAATCCAAATCCCTTAATCCAGACCAGAACCTGCACCCCAACCCTCTGCCCCAGCCTGGCGAAAGTGAGGGAGGATAGGGGAGGCAGAAAGGCATGAGCAGGGGCAGGGCCTCGGAGAAGGGGCAAAAAGAGGCGGGGACAAGGGTATTTGGGTTTGAGGTAGATCTTGGATGGCACTTAAATTCAAAAAGTGACCTTGTGCTTAAAAAGGTTGGAGACCCTTGCCTTAGGGCATTCTCCTGCAAAGGACCATGGTCAGTCTGCACACATGGAAACTTTCTGTTTCTTTCAACACACAACGCAAGATTGTTCACAAGCAATTTGAGGTGTATACTCATGGAACACAGAAGCACGCTACTGAGACATGTTCTACTCCTGCTTGCATTGGAGTAATTACAGAGTGACTACTTGCACAGTCAATAGAGTGGTGCTGCAAGGGAAAGCAGAAACAAGCTCAAAAATACTCAGGCATGCTTTGTTGCTATTTAAATTCATTACCGTAATGCCAGGCAATTTAAAGTAGTAATTGCATCTGTGATTCATCAAAAACTAAACAAATTAAATAGTCACTAAATATTTCTATTACGTGTGGCTTAGTGCTATCAGTTTCATGCACTTTCATCATAGCTGTTTGTACCAGGATCTGACACCAGGTGGATCAGATAATCTTTTATGGGACCAACATCTAAAGAACTCCTCTTTGGCTTGGCTACATCTAGACAGCGGCGCTATTTCAGGATACCGGAAGTATTCTGAAATAGCTATTCTTTAAACACGCACGTTATTTCGAAATAGATTTCAATATAATGGGCGCGCTATTCCGGCGTCCCTGAAATCCTCGTGGAGCACTTTATTTTGAAATTTGATCAAAATAAGATACACAATCCACATAGCTCAAATTGTGTATTTTATTTCAACCTACGGCTACAGTGTAGATTGACCCTTGGTGAGCTCAAAAGCTTGTCTCGGTCACCAACAGAAATTGGCCCCAAGAAAGTATTACGTCATCCACCTTGTCTCTCTCATCAATTGTAATCCATTCTGAGCCGACTCAGAGCACACAAGTTCCATTTCCATCGTGTTCCCAGCTTTCCATCTGTCAAAAAAAATGCTATGAGTCACAAGGAAACTTGTTGAATATGGTTCATTTTAGCACTCTAAATCAAAATAGTACATCTTTTTCCAATTTTGACTGAAAACAAGCCCATCTTTAGGGCATTCTGTTTTGAAATTGTCAGGCCTTTGCCCTTCGGTGTCCCTGAAAAAGTCTCAAATTTTCTTCATCCACTGGAATTAGATTAACAAAATCACTGATCAACCAGACTAAAATCACCTAGAACAATACCTCTCTATTGGCATGTTTAAGGCATCATTTCAACTAAATTGCATGAGAAAATATGTAACTGCTGAATAAATCTCATGCTATACAGCAGCACATATTGTGACTAAAAGAGCCACTTTATGTTTTGTGCACAAGATAAAAATCACCAACAATCATTGTGTAAATATCAAAAGGCACACAGCAATCATGTACAAACATAATACAAAGGGACTGAGAGGTACTGTGTAACCACACTCACTAACTATGATAATATGCAAAGGCTAGCTAGCTATATGTGTACACACACACATACACACACACACACACACTCACTCTGCAGGCAGAGTTCTGGAACATGAAAGAGAGAGGGCCACCAGAGGGCTCAAAAACTAGAGACTCCTCAACTAACAGCCAACTCAGCCTGTAGCCCTTCCCCCAGCTGCATTTCCTATATAGCGGGGGGGAGTTGGGGTAGTACAGCAGTGCAGCCAGGAGGTGCTGCCTACACAGGGCACCATCTTCCTTTCCTTTGGCCACTGTGTTTCCTGGGAGCAGAGCCTCACGGATCAGCAGATACCGATTTCTATCCGTGGCGACCTGCATCTGCAGACCTGAGAGAGAATGTGGACTAGCAGCTAAACACAAAAACTTTATAAAAATCTTTGATTGTTTTGTTCCCCAAAATGTGTTTTTAAAAACAGAAGAGACAAACATATGCCCCCCACCTCATCCTATAGAGTAACTGATTACACAGCTGCTGCATAATAGCAATTGCTGTCAATGGGAGTGTGTAATGATTACATAAGCGGACTATAGAATGTGTCAGTCTGAAAACAGGGGAAAATTCAGCTCTCGGCACCATCTGCCAAATCTCATCTCTAATATTCTGCCTGTGCAGAAACTTGGAGGTGTGGGATTTTGCATGTATATATATGTTTTAAGAATCCTGACTTAACACACCAGGATTTTTCATTACATCGCATGTGTGTGTAATATTTGTAGAATGTTTTATTCATTGTTTGAATTTTTACTTCCTTTCTGTAACTCATCTCATATATTAATCCAACACCTGAAACAGTCATCCCACTGTAAACTGCAAAAAATAAATACGCTTGATATGAAAAATAGATACAGCCAGTTAATTGCTAATAACAAGAACAAACATGGGACAACCACCAGCAGCTGGCAGCTGGCATCATTCAAACCCAAATCTCCATACTTCATAAATCATCATGCACACCAAGCCAGACTAAGTGAAGCACCTCACCCAGATGCTGATAAATAAGCAAATTATTGCAAGAAAACTTGTTTTCCTTTGGTGTCTACTTCTACTCTGACTCTAGAAGAGCTGCTCACCAGGGGACCATACCATGCATCGATTTATAGACAGAGATCCTACTTCAGCCAAAGGGAGTTTGCACATAGACAAGTCAATACTAAGATGCAGCCCTGAAACGCTTTTTTTAAAAATAAACACAGCTCCATTGCTGGAGTCAAAGAGCACTTTTTTTCAAGGGAGCAACTACAACCAGGGTCACCTCAAAAAACCTTGTTTTCCTTCTCCCTCACTGCTAATCTTTTCTTCTCCTGCAGCATTAACTCCCAAACCCTAGATCAGGGGTTGGCAACCTTTTCAAACCAAAGAGCCAAACGACATCAAAATTCAGAACAAGTGGTTATCAAAGAGCCATGTAAGAATGCCCATTGGCATGACTGAAAATATACAACTTAATATTATTGATAATTGACATCATGATTAATAATAGCAGAAATGAAACAATGTACTCAGACTTGATTTAATGGGATTTCTGCTGCTGCATCTTTTCACACACTTCTTTGAAGTTTACATCATAACTGGTCAAATCCAGCTTCATGCACACATTCAGGCAGTCTTCTGTCAATCTTATGGCAGAAGTCTGGGTTGGAGTGTATGAGGGGCTCAGGGCAGGAGTCTGGGGTGTATGATGAACTCAGGGCACAAGAATGAGGTGGGGGGGGGAGTGCAGGTGTGTTATAGCAGGGGAGTGGGGATGTGAGGGTGCAGGAGTCTGGAGATGTGGGGGGATTCAGGTATATGATGGGCTCAGGAGTGTTATGACGCTGCTGCCATATTGGGGTCTGGGCCCGAATTGCGGGCTTGTTGGCCAGGCTTCATTTTTAAATAAAGTAAAATGTTATGTCCAACACAAAAGATTTCAACATTGTCTTTATTTATGGCAAGAGTGGGCAACCTTTTTTGAGTGGGGGGCTACTGACCCACAGGAAAAAGAAAAACAGTCAGGGACCACACAAATGAGATGCAAAAAAACCCCAACCCCAACCCTCCAAAAAACTCCCAACCCTCACTGATGTGACCCCCCCCCCCAACCTGAAACACCTCACTCCCCTAGTGCTCCAGCCCCATGATGGGGGGGGGGGAAGGAGGGGCAGGGAGGACTGAGGTTCACGGCCTCAGGCCAGACTTATTCTTCTGGGGTTCCAGGGTTAGTGGATTTTGTGGGCAGCTGAGACAGAGAAGGAACTGTCAGAACTTTTAGCCCAGTGGCTAGGATACTGTTACCAAAGCCAAAACGTTTTACGGAGATATATCAGTTCTGAGGATAACTTCTGAGGGAAGGATTTTGGTATCCAGATGTTTTTTGGAAAGACACATTCTGTAGCCTGGTATTTAGAGCACTGGCCTGGAATGTAGAAGACTCAAGTGTAAGTCCCTTCTCTGCCTGAGTCATCTGGATCTGAATTCAGAGCAGTTTGTCAACCCACATCACCTTGAAGCCAGCAGAGAACAGACTCAAACATTCCAGACCAGTGCCGCAAGCACTAGGCTAGAGTGCAAAAATGAAACTGTCTCCCCTGTCCTATGTCCAAAAGCTCAGTTTGCAAGCCAAAAGGACATTTTGATAAATTTCATTTTCATGAATAAGTTCCAAAAAGATGACAGTGAAGAGGGCCAGCTCCTGAGCCACTATGAATTGTCATAGTCCATTGACTTCACTGAATCAATATCGATTTACACCAACAGAGGATTTGGTACACAGTTTCTAAATTAGAGAAAAATTAAGGGGGAAGTGTGCCTCTGTTTTCCCTGTGCAACTTATTGATGTCAGAATACACCGTTCAAAAATTAAATGAGGATTGGTTTTGGCCCATAATGTCTATAATTTGGAGAGAACGGGACTGGAGCAATTAGTGCTTGAATATAACATAGCATCAATAACATAGCTTCCCTATAGACTGCATATTCAAATCAGTGGATTTGCATTAGTCACTTGGAGTGTGTACAAATTAATTAAATTACCCAGTTGCATGTTGGGCAATAAAGGCTGGATGAATGGAAGAGAGGCAGGAACTATAGTTTTTTAAAATATATGTATTGTAGAATATATCTGTTCATTAATCAAGTACCAACTGTCACTGCACGGAATATTTTTAAATATGCAGTGTGGAATTTTTGAAAATTCAAAGAACAGACTGCTGAGAAGATATGTAACCAGGGACTGGCAATACAGCAGGAAGTTCAAGATTGCTTCACGACAGATTTTACAGACTACCTTTGAACTTGAGACAACAGCAAAGTACCATCTCTTAGGGTGTGTCCAGACTACAGAGATTTTTCGAAAAAAGTGGCCTTTTTTCCAAAAAACTTCCCCTGCGTCTAGACTGCTGCCGTGTTCTTTCAAAAGTAAATCGAAAGAATACGGCAGTTTTTTCGACCACAGAAAACCTCGTTTTACGAGGAATAACGCCTTTTTTCAAAAGTGCTCTTTCGGAAAAAAGGCGCTATGTAATGCAAACTGTGCTTTTTTGAAAGAAAGCATCCAGACTGCCTGGGTGCTCTCTTTTGAAAAAGCGGCTTGCTTTTTCCAAAGTACTGGTTGTAGTCTAGACACTCTTTTTTGAAAGAGGCTTTTTCAAAAGCCTCTTTCGAAAGAGGCTTGCAGTCTAGATGTAGCCTTAATGAATAAACATCCCTTAAATTCAAGCTAAGGCTATGAAAGAGGGCCTTTTCCCCCACCCATAATTGAATTCTGCCTTGGACAGCAGAAAGCCATTGCGGAGAGACTAAATGATTTCTTTGCTTTAGTCTTCACGGCTGAGGATGTTAGGGAGATTCCCAAACCTGCACCGTCCTTTGTGGGTGATGAATCTGAGGAACTGTCCCAGATTGAAGTGTCATTAGAGAAGGTTTTGGAACAAATTGAAAAACCTAATAGTAACAAATCACCAGGACTAGATGGCATTCACCCAAGGGTTCTGAAAGAACTCAAATGTAAAATTGCAGAACTATTAACTGTGGTTTGTAACCTATCCTTTAAATCAGCTTCTGTACCCAAGGACTGGAAGACAGCTAACATAATGCCAATATTTAAAAAGGGCTCTAGAGGCGATCCTGGCAATTACAGACCAGTAAGTCTAATGTCAGTACCGGGGCAAATTAGTTGAAACAATAGTAAAGAATAAAATTGTCAGACATGTAAATGAAAATAATTTGTTGGGGGAAAGTCAACATGATTTCTGTAACAGGAAATCATGTCTTACTAATCTATTAGAGTTCTTTGAAGAGGTTAACAAACATGTGGACAAGGGGGATCCAGTAGATATAGTATACTTAGATTTCCAGAAAGCCTTTGACAAGGTCTCTCACCAACTGCTCTTGTGTAAATTAGGTTGTCATGGGATAAGAGGGAAGATCCTTTCATGGATTGAGAACTGGTTAAAAGACAGGAAACAAAGGGTAGGAATAAATGGTAAATTTTCAGAATGGAGGGGTGTAACTAGTGGTGTTCCCCAAGGGTCAGTCCTGGGACCAATCCTATTCAACTTATTCATAAATGATCTAGAGAAAGGGGTAAACAGTGAGATGGCAAAGTTTGCGGATGATACTAAACTGTTCAAGATAGTCAAGACCAAAGTAGACTGTGAAGAACTTCAGAAAGATCTCACCAAACTAAGTGATTGGGCAACAAAATGGCAAATGAAATTTAATGTGGATAAGTGTAAAGTAATGCACATTGGATAAAAAATAACCCCAACTATACATACAATATGATGGGGGCTAATTTGGCTACAACTAATTAGGAAAGAGATCTTAGAGTTATAGTAGATAGTTCTTATGTTCTCTGAAAACGTCCACGCAGTGCGCAGCGGCAGTCAAAAAAGCAAATAGGATGCTAGGAATTATTTAAAAAGGGATAGAAAAATAAGATGAACAATATCTTACTGCCCCTATATAAAACTATAGTATGCCAGCATCTTGAATACGGCATATAGAGGTGGTCTCCTCACCTCAAAAAAGATATTTTGTCATTAGAAAAGGTTCAGAAAAGAGCAACTAAAATGATTAGGGGTTTGGAACGGGTCCCATATGAGGAGAGACTAAAGAGACTGGGACTTTTCAGTTTAGAAAAGAGGAGACTAAGGGGGATATGATAGAGGTATATAAAATCATGAGTGGTGTGGAGAGGGTGAATAAAGAAAAGTTATTTACTTGTTCCCAATGATATAAGAACTAGAGGACACCAAATGAAATTAATGGGTAGCAGGTTTAAAACTAATAAAAGAAAGTTCTTCTTTACACAGCACACAGTCAACGTGTGGAACTCCTTGCCAGAGAAGGCTGTGAAGGCTAGGACTATAACAGAGTTAAAAAAGAGCTAGATAAATTCATGGAGGTTAGGTCCATAAAAGACTATTAGCCAGGGGGTAAGGAATGGTGCCTCTGGCCTCTGTTTGTCAAAGGCTGGAGAAGGATGGCAGGAGACAAATTGCTTGATCATTGTCTTCGGTCTACCCTCTCTGGGGCACCTGGCACTGGCCACTGTCGGCAGACAGGATACTGGGCTAGATGGACCTTTGGTCTGACCCAGTATGGCCATTCTTATGTTCTTTTTTAAAGTCTTGCTTACTCTTCCATGTGATGTTTTCTATGTTTAGCTATACACTCTGAGGCTAGCCCAGCTCTGCAAATATGAAGAACAGCAGTATATTTTAAGGTCCTTTTGTGGAAATAGATTTTGGAAATCTGTGACCCAGGCTCTTGGGGGAGTTGGATGATTCAAAGTTAGAGATGTTCAGAACACGCAGTCCTCATCAGCCATGTAGAACCATCTAAGACAGGGCTACTCAACACGTGGCCTGTGGGCTGCATACAGCCCACAGCACCTTTGCATGTGGCCCACGGCGCCTTGAGCCGCTTTCCAGGCCACCTGCCTGCCTCATTGCTGGGGCTGCAGCGGCAGTGCCAAGCCACAGGGAGCTGCCGGTGGCAGAGCATGCCTGCTGCATCTGCCACAGCAGCAGCGCCTCAGAGCTGCGTGGCGCGACACTGAGACAAGCCGCGTCAGCATGTGCACAGGAGCTGCTGGCCGGGGACGGGAGGCAGGGCAGCAAAAGGCGGCGGCAAAGCATGCCTGCTGCGTCTGCCACAGTGGCAGTGCTTCCCCGAGCCAGGCCATGTCGGCACGTGTGCAGGAGCTGCAGATGGCGGCAAGAGGCACGTGGCAAGGCAGTGGCAGAGCTGGGCAGCGAGGCGGCGATGGAGCCAGGCAGCAAGGCCAGGGTGAGAAAGGTCTATGCTAGGGCTTGGCTAGGGTTACCATACGTCCAGTTTTTCCCAGACATGTCCTTGTTTTCACAGGTTAAATCGCTACCTGGATGGGTTTTTAAAAAGGCAAACGTCTGGGATTTTTTGCCCTGCAAAGGGGATCAGGGAGGGGGCGGCGGCATGTGCCTTCAATGGAACGTTCAGAGCCACACGCCTGGACCATTCACAGCCACTCTGCGCACAGGCCTCAGCACCTAGAGGGAAAAGCATGTGGTTCCAGTGAGACCCAGGGCATTACCCTCCGCCCCACTAGATTTATGTCCCCAGCTCTGCGGGAGGGAAAGGGCATTGAGTTAGAGCAGGGAGGCTGGGGGTGCCTGACTCTGGGGGAAGGGTGGGTGCATTGGCTTGGAGCAGGGGGCTGGAGGTACCTGGCTCTGGGGGAGGGGAGGGGAGAAGCACTGGATCAGAGCAGGGGGGCTGGTGGGTGCCTGGTTCTGGGGAAGGGCAGGGGCACTGGGTTAGATCAGGGAACTGGGTGTTAAAACTTCTGACTACTTTCCTTTCCTGTAGGTGGGCAGTGGGTCTGTTGGTTAGATTTGGGGGTTCCAGTCTCTGCTGTGAGGGGACAGTGGGAGCTGGTGCTTGAAGGGATTCTGGGAAGCAGGATTCCGGAGTTCCTTTTCCAGACATGCCACTTCTCCGCTCAGTGCCTTTAATTTCACATTGATTGTACTTATATTTCAGTAAATATTGTATTGGCAGTTTTTGGTTGATGTTAAAATTGTGAAGCCAGAACAAAAAAAGTAGTCAATATAATGGTCTTCTGTTGATGTGTTTTAGTAGTTAAATTGAGCTGAACTGTCATTGCTCATTGAAAGTGCTGTCATATGGGTAGAAATCAAGTAAATATTGAATTTTATTAATATCAACAGATCTGACTTAAATGGGGCCTGCATGTTGTATAGTCTTGCCTTAATCTTTGTATTCATGCCCGTCAGCATGAAAGAAACTATTTGCATATATTTGAAACCACACTTACATTGCAGCCCTCGGCATGTGCTGTATCATTGTGGCCCCCAGGGCTTCCAAAGTTGAGTAGCCCTGATCTAAGAGGTCATTATTGCTGTTTTATTATTATATGTAATGAGATTGGGACCCACTGTGCTAGGCATTGTGCAAGTACCTAGTAAGAGACCCCTACTTAGCCTCAAAGATACTTTGAAACCAGGAGGAGTTAGGTACCTATATAGCTTTGAGGATCTGTATCATCCCTGACCTGATGAGCATAATCTAAATAACTAAGAAACAGCGGGAAGGGAATTAGAGGTGAAGTGTCTGGATGAAGTTTACACAGCAATTCAGTGTCAGTCAAGAATGGAAACCAGGTCAAAGTCTCAGTCAAGTGCCCTCAGGTGTAGTAGTTCTTTGAAAGGGGTGTCATCATCGGGCGCCCTGGGCGACAGTGCCCTAGGCGGCGGCCGAGTCCGCCTATAGTCACGGGCCTCCCCTGCCTGTCTGCCAACAGTGGCCAATACCAGATGCCCCAGATGGAGTGGACACAACAGGTAATCCTCACATGATCCCTTCCCTGTCACCCACCTCCAGAGAAACAGAAGATAGGGACACCATTCCTACCTATCCTGGCTAATAGCTATTGATGGACCTAACCTCCATGAATCTATCTAGCTCTTTTTTGAACACTGTTAAAGTCCTAGTCTTCATCACATACCCTGGTAATAAGTTCCACAGGCTGACTGTGAGCTGAGTGAAGAAAAACTTCCTTTTGTTTGTTTTAAACCTGCTACCTATTAATTTCATTTGTTAACCCCTAGTTCTTATAATGTGGGAATAAGTAAATAACTTTTCCTTATTCACTTTTTCCATACCAGTCATGATTTATAGACCTCGATCATATCCCCCCTTAGTCTCCTCTTTTCTAAGCTGAAAAGTCCAAGTCTTTTTAATCTCTCTTCATATGGGACCTGTTCCAAACCCCTAATCACTTTTGTTGCCCTTTTCTGAACCTTTTCCAATGCCACTATATCTTTTTTGATATGAGGCGACCACATCTGTATGCAGTATTCAAGATATGGGCATACCATGGTTTTATATAGAGGCATTAAAATATTTTCTGTCTTATTCTCTATTCCTTTTTTAATGATTCCTAACATTCTATTTGTTTTTTTGACTGCCGCTGCACACTGACTGGATGTTTTCAGAGAACTATCCACAATGACTCCAAGATCTCTCTCTTGAGTAGTTATAGCTAAATTAGTCACCATCATATAGTATGTATAGTTGGGATTATTTTTTCCAATGTGCATTACTTTACATTTATCAACATTACATTTCATTTGCCATATTGTTGCTAAATCACTTAGTTTGGGGAGATCTTTTCGAAGCTTTTCAGAGTTTGCTTTGGTCTGACCAATCTTGAGCAGTTTGGTATCATCTGCAAATTTTTCCACCTCACTGTTTACCCCTTTCTCCAGATCATTTATAAATAAATTGAATAGCATGGTCCCAGGACAGACCCTTGGAGGACCCCACTAGTTACCTCTCGCCATTTGGAAAACTTACCATTTATTCTTACCCTTTGTTTCCTGTCTTTTAACCAGTTATCAGTCCATGAAGGGACCTTCCATCTTATCCCATGATAACTTACTTTGCTTAAGAGCCTTTGGTGAGGGACCTTGTCAAAGGCTTTCTGGAAATCTAAGTATACTATATCCACTGGATCTTCCCTGTCCACAAGCTTCTTGACCCCCTCAAAGAACTCCAGCAGATTAGTAAGGCATGATTTCCCTTTACAGAAACCATGTTGACTTTCCCCCAACAAATTATTTTCATCTACATGTCTGACAATTTTATTCTTTACTATAGTTTCAACTAATTTGCCCAGTACTAACGTTAGACTTACCGGTGTGTAATTGCCAGGAGCACCTCTAGAGCCCTTTTTAAATATTGGTGTCACATTAGCAACTTCCAATCATTAGGTACGGAAGCAGATTTAAAGGATAGATTACAAACCACAGTTAATAGTTCTGCAATTTCCCATTTGAGTTCTTTCAGAACTCTTGGGTGAATGAAATCTGGTTCTGGTGACTTGTTACTGTTAAGTTTATCAATTTGTTCCAAAACCTCCTCTAATGATACCTCAATCTGGGACAGTTTCTCAGATTTATCACCTAAAAAGAATGGCTCAGGTTTGGGAATCTCTCCAATATTCTCAGCCGTGAAGACTGAAGCAAAGAATTCATTTAGCTTCTCTGCAATGACTTCATCATCGTTGAGTGCTCCTTTAACATCTCGATCATCCAAGGGCCCCGCTGGTTGTTTATCCAGCTTCCTGCTTCTGATGCACTTAAATAATATTTTGCTATTACTTTTTGAGTTTTTTGCCAATTGCTCTTCAAACTCCTTTTTGCCTTTTCTTACTATATTTTTACACTTAATTTTACAAAGTTTATGCTCCTTTCTATTTTCCTTACTGGGATTTGACTTCCACTTTTTAAAAGATATCTTTTTATCTCTCACTGCCTCTTTTACTTGGTTGTTAAGCCATGGTGGCACTTTTTTGGTACTCTTACTATGTTTTTTCATTTGGGCTATATATTTAAGTTGGACCTCTATTATGGTGTCTTACGGTTCATATGGGAGAAGACGGTCCTTCAGATACCCTGGACCCAACCCATTTAGGGCTTTATAGGTCATAACCAAGACCTTGAATTATGCCCTGAAACATACTGGAAGCCAGTGCACTTCCAGAGCACTGGCATAATGTGCTCTGTATAACGAGTATTAGTGAAAACTCGAGCAGCCGCATTATGGACCAGTTGAAATTTCTGAAGGCTCTTCAGAGGCAGCCCCACACAAAGCACATTACAGTATTCCAGTCGGCCACAGTGATCCATGCTCTTGTTACATCCCAAGGCATGCTTGTTCAGGGTGAGTCGCAGCTGGTAGATGAGAAGCTGCCCAAAAGCTCTCCTGGCCACTGAAGAAATTTGGTTTTCAAACGTTAAAGGGCCCAGGGCTCCTCCCAAGCTGCATACCTGTTCTTACAGGGGGAGAGTAACCCCGTCTAGAACAGGTACCACGCCACATTCTGAACAGATGGCCTCCTGATCCACAGGATCTCATTTTTATGTGGGTTCAACTTCAACTTGTTTGACTTCCTCCAGTCCATCACCACCTCCAGACACCGGTTTAAATCAGTCGCCGCCACACTTGGTTCTTATGTCACAGAGAAATAGAGTTGGGTGTCATCTGTATATTGATGGCACCGTCCTCCAAAACTCCTTATGATCTCTCCCTCAGGCAGTTTCTAGAACAACTTGTCTGATCCAGACTCTGAAGATCCAGAGATAGAGAAAAAAGTGTTCTAGATGCCATGCCTATTGCAATTATCCCCTAACCTACCCTATGTAGTGAGATGACTCTCCAGTCTTACTTTGATCATTCCCTTGACTTTTTTGTGAAGACACAATACATTAGTCACAACCCTCTTTAACTAAGCAATAAATCTACTTTCATTAAATATTATCTCTATTCAGTTTGGCACCCTAGTTCTGCTAAGATTTGACAAACCAACCACATTAGATTAAGGCTGTCAGAACTATACATTCAAATGTCCCCACCTGATCAAGCCAGTTTCCCTGTGTATTAAATGGCCATGATAGTTATTTTATGGCCACGGTTCATTAAAATGTATGACAATTTCTCAGCATACAAAGCTGGATGAATTAAGGACAAATGTTTCAGCCTAATGAATTGCCTTCATTTGCTCTGAGCCATTTTCAAAGCTGTCTAAGAGATTTGGATGTCCAGTTACAATTAACTTCCAATCAACATCCATGCAAATTAAGTCTCAGCCTAAATATTTTTAAACATTTTTCCTTTATACTTCAATGGGAGAGGAGACTGAGTAACTTTTTCAAGCTAGTAGTCCCATTGATTTCCCATGGCTACTCATTCCATGACAGGGTTGAAAGTATGCCCCTTCATTAAGTAAATATAGACAACTGCATTGTGTGATTTCATTGTTCTCCAACCCTAACTTTGCTGGCTGGTGAAGTCAGCAGCAAGAAGGGCAGAGTTCAGTATCTGGGGGTTCCTCTTAACACCACAGAACTGGCTTGAGCCACCTACCCTGTAATGTGGAAAAAGTTAACTGTCCCCAGCTGCCCCTGAGAGGCAATACCTTGCCCACTCTGAATCACTGAATCTATGTATAACAAAAGAGACCTTTACTAAAAAAGAAAGAGAACCAAGCATTAGTTTGGACAAACATCAGAACCATATTCAGACATTCTATGATTCTATAAGCCAACCCAACCCAATTTCACTGGTCATTGGGCAGGGTCCTTGGCCTCAGTTTCCCACTTTGTGTGTGTGTGCGGGGGGGGGGGGGGGAGATCCAACAAACAAATGTCCTTTTAGCACATTTGCTCCCCTCTCCCTCCACTGCACCTCTGTAGTTGACTGTCCTTGGTGAGCAATGCCCCAGAGTTCAGAGGCACATTCATGTGGTTCCCCTCCCATCATCTGATGCTTCAGATACTAAGCACAGGACTTGGAGGATCACTTTCATGGACAGAATGGATAGGGGTAGAGTGGCAAAGAGAAAAGCACAGGCATATGCAGCACCAAATGGTAGCACCTCTCAAGCAGCAAACAGATGTGCTGGAGACTCCTGTTGATCTTCAGGCTCAGATTCATGCTCACCTCTTTCTGCAGCCCATAGAGAACTACATTCTGGGGCCTTCCTCCACACGCTCTACATTCCACGTGGCTCCGAGGGCCACTGCATTACCCCTGCCACTCCACCCCACACCAGGGCTACATCTAGACTGCTTTCTTCTGCAGAAAAAAAGATATGCAAATTCAAAGCTAATTTGCATATCTTCTTCCGATTGCGTTATCAGAAGAGGTTTTGTCTAAAAAGAAAGCAGTTTAGACGCGGTTATTCAAAAAAAAAAAAAAAAAAAAACCACCACTTTCGAAAGAACCCTTCTTCCAAAAAAAATGAGGTGTGCAGGGTTCTTTCAAAAAAGGGTTTTTTTCCCCCTAAAGAACCACGTCTAAACTTGGTTTTTGACAAAACCTCTTCTGATAACGCAATAAGAAGAAGATATGCAAGTTAGCTCCAATTTTGCATATCTTCTTTCAGCAGAAGAAAGCAGTCTAGACGTAGCCCAGGAGAGAGTACAGACCACCACAGCTTCATCTGTGAGAAACATGGTTGGTGTGTTTATGAAATGAAAATGACTGTTCTTTCCTCCTCAAATGTTTTCCCCTCCCTTGTATTTATAAAGTTTTATTCCAAACGTGTGCACACAGACATACAAATGAATGCAAGTCTGTTTATGAAAATGCAAGTGAATGCATGTCTGTTTATGAAAACTTAATCTTTACCACCTCACAACATATGCTGGCTGGAGCTGACATCATTCATAGCGAACAGAAATAGGTACATGTGCAGTGTTATATTACTACACATACAGCACTCATTACAAGGGTCACATCAGAGAAAAGAAAAGGAGACAAAAAGACAAAGGGACAAAGGGTGCGTCTAGGCTGGCCGTTTTTCCAAAAAAGCTTCACTTACGTCCACGCTGCTATCGCATTCTGTCGAAAGAAAAATCGAAAGAATGCAGGGGGTTTTCCGACACTGGTAAACCTCATTCTACAAGGAAGAATGCCTTTTCTGAAAGAGCTCTTTTGGAAAAAGGCATGTGTGGACGTAGAAGAGGGAGTTTTTTCAAAACAAGAGGCCTCCAGGAAAAAGCACAGGTGCCCTAAGTGGCCACTCCGTCCATAGTAATCACAGCTTAAATGCGAGATCGCATCCATTCAGTGTGGATGCTCTCTTTCAAAAAAGCAGATAGCTTTTTCAATGCGCTTTGACAATATGGACGCTCTCTTTCAGAAGAAGTTTTTTCAGAAGATCTCTTCCGAAAAAGCTTCTTTCGAAAAAAGCCTGCAGTCTAGACGTACCCAAAGACAAAGGGACAAAAAGACAAAGGGAAAAGGGAAAAAGACAAAACGAAAGCCACGTAGTGTACTCATTACTTTGGCTCACTAATAAAATAGTTTGTCAAAGCCTCCCTGAGCTGTATAGCTCCTCCATTAAGCCTTTTTTTATAGCTGGGTATCTGGCTGCTCAAATCAGCAGACAGCTAGTCCAGCTCCCATTTCCACTCCAGTGAAAACTTTGGCTCATTGTGTGTCAGTCACAGATATTATGAAGTACACAGCAGGCAGCTCTAACCATTGGTATATTTTCCCCCCCCATTGAGGTCTAATCTTGAGAGTAAACAGTGTGGAAGAAAACAAGTCCTCACTTTGAGTTTGGTAAGCAACAAGTCAGAGGCAGTTTATTTCGAGCAATTGCAAGGAAAGACTGTGGTCGGACGGGGGGCGGAGGGGGGAAGAATGGCCCCCCTTCCTTAGACAGATCTTCAAAATACAAGCAGTATAAGACAAGTATATGTACTCTCCCCGTTACATACATCAACGGCTAACGGTTATCTCTCTGCCCTCACAATTCCCTTCAGATGCTACCTTACCTCAAGGTTCCTGCTGGAGTCAGCATTCCATCCTAATCTTTTAGAGTGAAGCGAAGACAGCGTCTCTTACAATTCTCGTTCTCGTGTGGTTAGGCCTCAGGGTTAGCCTGTCTCTTGCTCTATTCCTACCAACCCTAAAATGGCTGCACACAAATCCCCTTTTTCCTTTCCATGCTTCCACAGCAGTGTCAATGACCTTTCTAACACCCAAAGGCACAGTCACATTTTATTGTGCACCTGCTGAGCCTGTAGTTGTGGTGCTCCTTGCTGTTGTCTAGGAGGCTGATGTACATCTTCATAAGCCACAGGAATAAGGGGTAGGTTGGATCTCCCAGGACCACTGTTGGATTTCAGTGTTCCCAGTGGTAATCCTCTGGTCCGGAAAGAAAGTCCCTGCTTTCAGCTTTCTGAACAGGCCTGTGTTCTTAAAGATGTGTGTGGCATGCTCTTGCCTTGACCAATATTGAGGTCAGTAAAAACATCACTAGCGATCAACCAGCGCTCATACCACCATTGAAGCTAGCTGCTTCTGTTGCTGTATTCCGTGGTAAGGGGTCTAGTGCCAAAAGAGGGATGGTCTGTGCCATCTATTGCCCCACCGCATTTCAGGAAACCTGTTGCTACAAAACCATCCACTGTGTCCTGCACATTGCCCAGAGTCACAGTCCTTGGGAGCAAGGCACAAATTCATGGGCCTGCACACTTGCATGACATCAGCCCTCATGGTGGGTTTCCCAGTTGCAAATTGATTCTTGACTGATCAGTGGCAATCTGGTGCTGCACGTTACCACGTGGAAGTTGCTAACACTTCTCCACTTTCCGGGCAACTCATTTCATTGCTGTTGCACCAGAGGGCTTGGGCAATCTCCACACACACTTCCAGGAATGTAGGCTTGTGCATTCAGAAGTTCTGCAGCCACTGTTTGTTACCTTATACCTACATAATGATGCAATCCCACCAGTCACTGCTTGTTTCTCAGGCTCAGAACCAGCACTCCACTTCCTGCAGCCTATGGCTAAATGCCAACAGGAACCTTGAATTGTTTCTTTCTGTGCATTAGCAAGGTAGGCATCAAGGGATCATGTTCTCCACTGCTTCTCTGGCAGATCTGCAAATACTAAAGGATGAGGTGTGCTGTTCTTGCAGCACTCATCATGACTGCACAAAGTTGGGCAGGATCCATGCTTCTCACAGAGATAGTGGACATGTGGGTCTGTGGGGCTTTGGAAAAGAGGTGCGAAACATGATGTGATGCGGAATACTACATTGTGGAATGCTGAAATCATGAGTCCCACCCACATGACTCGCTTGCCCCCATGAGGCATTGCAAACCCATTTCAAAAAACAGTCTGTGCTAGATGGTGGAGAGTTGCACAATGGGATACCATGGTGCCGATTCAAGCACTGGTAGCATGGCTATGCACCACTAATACAAGGAGTGTAGTGTGGCTATGCAAAAGTGATTTAATTACTATAATAACTGTAACTTAGGTTGACTTAATTTTGTTGCATAGGCTTGCCCTGCACCTACCGAAGGCTGTGGGTTCACACTCCAGCTTGCCACAAATTAAAATGTCTATCTAGACAAGTCCATAGTGTCTTTGCCTTCCTTCCCCAAAATGTAAAATGAGCAAAATAATACTTCTGTACCTCAGAGATGCTGTGAAGATAAATACTTAAAATCTTTAAAGATGCTCATGTACTACAGTAACACAAGTACCAAAAAACATAGCTTTCATGACTTGGACCCCTCAGAACCTGCATTTGGGTACCACAGCTTAATTCAACATAGACCCTGATGGAGTGAGATGAGTTAGGGTAAAAATTCCCAAAGCTCTTCAGTGAGCTAGGAAAAGTTCTATTGAAAATCACTGGGACTCGTGCACCAAACGCAATATCACCATGGGGGGCCGGGGGAAGTAATGCACACGGTGAGACGGGAGAGATTTCTAAAGTGTATTAATATGTTGCACACTGATACATGTAGACCCTTCTAATGCACACTAACGGTTCCCTACTGTGCTTTAACATATAGAGAACCCTTAGAGTACACCTGCAGGGTCTCTATGCATCTATTCATGCTATACATTTTAGTGCACTTTAGAATCATTTCCCCATAATATACATTACCCCCACTATGTACAAAAGTGCTAAGTAACTTAACAGAAGCTTTTTAAAATCCCACCTCTTCATTCTTACTTAGCTGTTTAACCCCACAGGCATTATGTAAGTCCATGCCACATTCAACATATGTATCCTATATATGAGAATCCTGAGGAATGAAATCAGGGGAGGTACTGATCATGTGCAGGACTGCGTGAGTCACAGAGGAAAGAGTGACAACTTCTGTTTAAGAAGCTTTGGTTTTGTTTCTTATGTGAATACATTCCTACTCCCTCTCTTTTTTGGAGAGTTTGGAAAATATATCCAAAAAAACCTAAATTACAATAATATTAAGTTTGCAAATAGACATGTGAATACCCACAATATTTTTTAAAATACCTACTGCTATATTTCTTTCATCAGAAATCAGTATTTACTGCCTTCCTCCTCACAATGATGTTGACTGTGATTGTGAAATGATCCAGGAGATTAGATCATTGGCTGAGAGGGGGTTGGGGAGAAATAGAAAATCCAATAGCAATGTAGGATTTCAACTCTTTCCATTTTGATTCAGAGATGAAATTTCTAGATACTATTGAAGGACTGCTTTTCAGAACAGTTAGTCCTGGAACCCACAAGGAAAAAGGGTTCACTGAAGAACTGCCTAAATGGTACACAGGAGTGGTCCAAGAGGTGAATTAACTAACCCAATCAGAAACTAAGATCATAATGTAATTAACTTTAACCGCCTCATAATGGAGAAGTAGCAGAGAAACCAACCACTGTGGCATGTATCTTCAAAAAGGAAGGAACACACACACACTCACACAACACTCCAAAAGGACCAGAAAAAATGCCACCAACAATAAAACAGAGTAAAATAGGAAGTTAGAGAAAAAAAAAAAAACCACCCATCCTTTCAAAAATCCTAGTGAGGAAAATGAGCATAAACTCAGGCAAACCCAACGTAAAATTATAATTAGAAGGCCAAAAAAATAATTTGAAGAACAACTAGCAATACAGCCAGAAAAACTCAGCAGCACTTTTTCAAAGTACATCAGAAGCAGGAAGCCTGCCAAACAGTCAGTAGGACCAAGGGAGACTGAGGAGCTAAAGGAGCACTCAAGGAAGCCAAAACCACTGCAGAGAAGCTAAATGAATTTTGTGCATTGATCTTCACTGCAGAGGAAGGGATGGAGATTCCCACACCTGAGCTGTTCTTTTTAGATAATGAATCTGGGGAACTGTCCCCAACTGAGATGTCAGTAGAAGAGGTATTGGAACTAACTGACAAATAAAACAGAACTAAGTCACCAGGACCAGATGGTGGTATTAACTCAAGAGTTCAGAGGAACTCAAATCTGAAATTGCAGAACTAATAACTGTGGAATATAACCTATTGCTTAAATCAACAAATGTCAGGTCTGCCAACAGGGGAGTTGGGAAGGAATAAAGGGGACAGCTGCCCTGGGGCCTGGTGATTCAAAGGGGGCTGAGTGCAGCTGGCCCTCAGCACTGCCTAGAGAGCAGTGCACCTTCTCCCCAGCCCTTAGCCCCTCTATCCTTGGCACTGCTCCTTCCAGGAACCTGCAGAGGCTATTGGCACCACTGACCAACGTATCAAATCACTGCAAGACACCTAATGTAACACCAATTTTTTAAAAAGACTCCAGCGGTGATCCTGGCAGTTATAGACCAGCAAGCCTAACTTCAGTACCAATAATTGGTGGAAACTATAGTAAAGAATGGAATTATGAGAAATGTAGATGAACACAATGTTGGAGAAGAATCAGCACAGCTTTGGAAAAAGAAATCATGCTTCACCTATCAGATTTTTGAGCTGGTAAACAAGCATGTTGAGGATGATCCACTGAATATATAATGCACATAGAATTTCATCGAGTCTTTGACAACATGTCTCACCAAAATCTCAAACAAAAGAAATAGTCATAGGATAAGAGGGAAGGTCTTCTTGCGGATCCGTGTGTAGTTAAGAGATAGAAAAACAAAGGGAAGAAATAAAACGGTAAACTTTTACAGTTGAGAGAGAGAGAGAAATAGCAGGGTCTCCCCAAGGATCTGTACTGGGACCAGTGCTGTTCAACAGATCCATAAATAATTTGGGAAATCCAAAGCTGACTGTAATGAGTTAGTGGGGGATTTCGCAAAACTGGGTGACTGGACAATAAAATGGCCCATGAAGTTCAATGCTGATAAATGCAAAATGATGCCCATTGGGAAACAAGCCCCATCATTTTGTATGCATAGTTGAGATTAAATGAGCTGTTACCACTCAAGAAAGATCTTGGAGTCATCATGGCTAGCTCTATGAAAACATCTGCTCAATGTGCCCCAGAAAGCTAACAGAACATTAGGAACCATTAGAAAAAGGATAGCTAATAAGAGAAAAAATGTAATGCCACTGTAGAATCCATGTATACTGCACACAGTTCTGGTTACCCCATCACAAAGAAGCTATCAGAGAATTAGACAAAGTACTGAGAAGTGTAACAAAAATTAATTGGGGTACGGAACAGCTTCCACATGAGAAGAGATTGAAAAGACTGGAACTGTTCATCTTAGAAAAGAGATCAGTAAGAGGCGATATGATAGAAGTCTGTAAAATCATGACTGGTGTGGAGAAAGTAAACATTACTTACCCATTCCCATAACACAAGAAGCAGGGGTCACCCAATAAACTTAATAGGCATAGATTTAGAACAAACATAGGGAAGTACTTCTTCATGCCACATAGTCATCAGTCTGTGGAACCCATTGCCAGGAGATGTTGTGAAGACCAAAAGTGTAAATGAGTTCAAAAAATAATTCAGTAAGTCAATTGAGGACAGAGCCAAAATGGCAAGGGATGCAACCTTCTGACTGCTGGGACTAATCAATTGCCCTGTTTTGTTCATTGTTCTGAAGCATCTGGCACGAGCTGCTGTCAGAAGACAGGATGCTTGGAAAGAGTGACCATTGGTCTGACCCAGTATGGCCATTTTTACGTTCTTAATTAAATGAGTATTATCATTGCAAGAACAGCATATATTGCACCTCAGCCTACACACATTATGGCATAATACCTTACATTGCATTTTGCGCGTTGGGAGATTTTTTTTTTAAAGTGTGGGGTATTCCAAAATGCAACCTACTGTATTTTCCTGTGTATTGATCTAGTCTACATATGTCATTCTGCACAAGATTTGACATTAGCACAGCACAAGAGGGACTGATTTCTCACAACCTCTAGGCAGCAAGTCACTTAACCTGTTTCTCCTCCAGCTTTCATATGCTTTGCCCATTTAGCTCTTTGGGGCAGATTGTTCCTCTTACTCAGCGCGTGTAGGAGATTAACAAACACTGACGTGCAAGTAGGGATGTTAAATTGCATGTAATCGGTTAACCAGGTAGCTGACAAATCTTTTGTCAGTTACAAAGCAGCTCTGCTTGGAAGTCGCTTGGGAGCCAATAGGCAGGCAGCCTGCCCACCAGCTTCTAGAATATTTTTAGTGCAGAGCTGCAGTGCGAGTAGGTGCCAGGACCTGGTGCAAGCCAGGACTGAGACCGCCTGCTAAAAGTGCACTCGCAGAGCCGCAGGGGAGGTGCTGTGTGTAGCCGGCAGCATTAACTAATAAGCATCCGCTTATTGGTTAATCGTTTAACTGGATACACTATTACATCCCTATTTGCAAGTACTCAGCATCTCTCAGGATCAGGCCCATAGTCATTTGCAAATTCCGTATACTTGATAACACCTCACATATATATAGTATGTTATCGTCAGACCGAGTAGCCCTCCCAATACTTCTGTGAGCCAAGTAAATCAATGACCTTAACTTCCTATTTCTAAATAGCTATTAAGTGATTTCTCAAGGCCACAAAATGAGTCAGAGGCAGAGCAAGTATCTAGATTCAACATTCCTTTCCCATTCAGTGCTCTATGTATAATCTATTCACATCATCAATAAGCTTTATTTAGCACTTATACCAGGGTTTAGCTTTATTCACACTAATAAAACTTGGTGAGGACAATATTCCCAGTAGCCTCATCGGAGCCATTCAGGTAAATGATCTTACTGATGTGAATTAATAGCCACAGGAGCAGGTGTACAGTACTTTGTATTTTCAGAGCGCGTTCCACAGGTATTAATACTTATAGATCAACTGAGTATTAGCCAAGATTTATTAATTCAAAAATGATTTAACTCGCTTATTTTCATCATGATTTAAAATCAGCAAGCATGAAGTTTTTATTTAAATCACCCATTTTAACTGCGTCTTGCATTTATATTTTTAATTATTTTCCCTAAGTAGAGCCTCATTGGTTAGTAACTATTAAAACATGGATTCACAAGTAAAATAGAACCTTTACACAAGTTTGGTGCATCTTTTAGCTAAACCGGGAGATAACTATGCATCTACACACATATTTAATCAATTCTATAGCTTGATTTACATTCGTTTTACATTTTTATTATATTTAGAAATGCAGCATTCTGTCTTTTCTACTTACAAGATGGCAAATCTTTTACTTATGATCTGTGTTGAGCTATGTTTGAATTGACATCCAAGTCCAAAACAACATTTTACTTTTTAAAAACTAAATAAACCTACCCTAAGTGTTCTGGACAAAGAAAAAAGTTTATCAAAATATGTTTAGCATTTACAAGTCAATTGATTTAAAGCAGTATTATCCATTGTTAGTAAACTAAACTGGATTATTTATATCAGTATCATGGTAAGATTTTAAATCTAATGGATCTCATGCTTTTACACCTAAGCTTTTATTTCTCACACTGGGAGAAGAGATCAAGCTTTCCTGCTTTTGCAATTCCCAATTGATTTCTTAAGTTTGAATGAAGTAGTCTTTGAACTGAACTAGTTTAGTAAACTGAAGTGAAGAAAATGTTCTCTCTGCATCTACAGAAGAGGATACCGCAGTCAAAAGCTAGTTTACAGCTTCAAACCCTGGTTCCTGATTTGCTGGCCACTGAGTTCCTCCAGTCATGAGATTTGATGTTCTTTAACATTTGCTACCAAATTTTACCACTTAAAATTGATTTTTTTAAATTCTCCCTGCTAGTAATTCACTCTACATGTTTTTCTTTCTTTTTCAAGACAAATGTCATGCTGGTTAAGGGTGGCCACTGTCCCCCTGCCATGTTCTTGGGCAAATCAGCATTGAAAATTGGCATCTGGCAATTGGAAGGGCAATGGAGTAGGATAAATCTGAAAAGGAAACTATTCTTTGTTTTAGATTCCAATCAAACATGCTCTTACACAGCTTAAACTAGTCAAACTGTCACCAATAGGACTACTTAAATGTAGGGGTTAAGCATATGCTTAAGTATTTGCAAGATCAAATAGTAAATTTATTGAACAGTTTATTTCTAGGGCACCTGAGCTAATCACAAATAGTTTTGAAAATGTCATTTTGACTCAACTTTAAATTTCACCATCAGATTTTCATTTTAGATTTGGTTCAAAACAAAATACCCCGTGCCCCAGATTTTTCAACCACCAAACTAAAATTATTTGCTCAACTCTACTTAAAAAGGGATGGTTTTTAAAAGATAATGAGCCAATAAAAATTCACAGTTACACAGACATTGTCTTCCTGACACTTATAAGCAAACATTTGTATGTTTTTCAGAAAACAATAATGATGTGCCTCAGGATGGGAAAGGTAAGTTTAGAATGCAGCGAGCAGCTTTAGAGAGCCAACTATCTGAGAGAATGACAAGCCAAGATGACACTGCAAGATGGATGCTTGGTCAAGACATCTGACAAGAATCACCTCTTACCAACTTACAAAAACAATGTTGACAAGAGTTCAGCAAACCGTCTGTAAGCAATATTTTCCTTCTAGGTCAAGATTGTTATGTTCAAAGGAGACTTCATATAATGGAAAGCTCAATACAGCAAAGTGCAAGTTGCTCTTGTAAGATCCATGCCAAGGTGGACAAGGACACCAAGAGAAACCTTTGGCAGATCAACTTTCTTTGCCTCCCCATCCATCAATTGCCATTTGAGCCTAATCTGTGTCAGAATAATGAATGTGAGTTTTTTCCAAAGTTCTCTGGTGAACATTGTCACAATAAGCGTAGATGCGGCCATTTCCAGTCACTGTTCCCTCAACACTGCACCTTACAATGAAAAAGGGACTCCTCAAACAAAGCGCAGAGTAGTAGTCATTTCATTCCCCAATTCGGCTCATTTTAGTCACAGCAATGAGATTGGCATGACAAATTCCTTGAGCACAACAAAAAAGTGGCCTCAACTGAACTTGCCCTCCAGAGGAGGGTACAAAATTTTTTAAGATGACACACACTCCCCACTTCCTCAACCTGATAGGAAATAAGGAATATCCCTCAGCTTAAAATAGCAATAATACCACTACCCCTATGTTTTACATGGCAATAATCCAATTCCCTCCAGGTGACAGTTATTCAGCAAATTGATTAGTGTCATTATTCCCATGAAGAATGGGAGGATTGCTTTGCAAGCCAGAACAGCAATGGGCTACTCAGTCACCATGTATTGCAATAGTCTGATTAGATTTTATGGTAGGGATTTAATGGTAGGGATTTAACTTGAAGACATTTTATATCAGGGGGGACCAAACTTACTGGCCTCCTCACCATACACAATAATCTTCTGAAGTTCAAGAGCTGGACATACATGCCAGGCCTCAGGGCTTCAGCTTCTCTGTGTCTGTGGAAAAAAGATAAACTGCAGCAATATTTACTGAAGTCCCGAGATCCCCCTCCTGCAGGATAGAAGCCCCTAGCCTTAGCACCCTGCCACAGGGCAGAAGCTCTAAGCTCCTCCCTCACAGTCGGTTAGGCGAAGAACAGGAGAGGGAGAGCCCTGCAAGTGGCACCCGCTGTATTAAAAAAAAAAAAAAAAAATCACTGCATGTGATTCGTGAGCCACGGTTAGGCCCCTCTTGTGTGATAGCCACCATTCCTGTGGCATTAAGTCACGCATCAAGACTTGGTTTTATACAGAGCACCTGGTGACAACCAAACAGAGGAATCCCTCTAATCATAGTACTCAACACAGCCACAGCAGTGCCAAACTAATTCAGCATGTTATTTTGATCAACACCAAAGGATCTGAGTGCCTCAAATGTCAGGAACACTTTCCACGTCTGCCGAGTGACTTGCAGTCTTCTGCTAAAGCATCTCTGAGTTGGGGGCATTCTTCTTTTTAATACTGAACTACTAATGGCTCCATCACTGGACACTTTGAGCTAAATTATGATGGCCCATTAGATAGGGCAAAGGCACAGAAAGGCCATGCTAGAAACCAGAAGCCAGCCAAGCTTGTCTGCAGCAGTCCAGTTCTCAGAGAAGGCCTGCCTGAGTAGGATGGGGGCATGCCCATGTCTCACCTCTTTGCACACTAGCCAGTCATGCAAAGCCTGACTGGGGGAAGGGAATACTGTATCTAATCAAAAGGCATAGCAAGGGACACAGGAAACATGCTTCCCCCATCAGCATCCTTCCAGGCACTAGGCGTGCTCCTGCTCCACGCAGAATGCCTCTGAATGGTACTCAGCTGCCCCCCTCTTCCCTGCACGATTCCGTTTGTAGAGCCATACTCGACCTATTAGGATATCGTACGTGATGGGAAAAGTAGCACTCCAAGTAAAGGGAGTCAAGGTTTTAAAAATTCTTAATTCACTTTAAGTCATGGAGCTTTTAGTTTCCTAAAAAAGAGCATTTCATGAGAATGTAGCAGCACCATTCAAAGCACTTTAGTTGAAGCTGGGACAATTAGAGAGCTCCATCAAAGGGATATTAGAGATAGTTTTCAGATACTGGAACAAATACAGCATTGGGGATTTTTGCAAAAACAGTACTTTCTGCTGTGTTTGCCTGGAACAGAGGGAGAACATGCACACGGTGAGATGGACTCCACATTTCCAACTTGTTAGTAAGGGCCAGGAAAATCATGGAGCCAGAAGTAACAGTTCCTGGCCATTTCTCTGTGGGCAACATGCCTACTTTTTCCTATCTGCCTTTCCTTGCAAAGACCCCCCTGAGCTTATATCTACCCCACACAGTGACCTTGCACAAGTTCTTTACTACTTATTCCCCTCCCCACCATCACAGCAGTAACATAGTGTTGCCACTGCTTCTGGAGCTGACACAAACATGCAAGTGACCACCGGATCAAATCTACAGAAGTTTGTAACAAATCGTTCTCAAACGGGAAGAGCAATGGAGGCACCTACCAGTTCCAAGGATCAGACCTGCTAGCCTGAGAATTACAGGTTCTTAGATTAGCGCACTCTGCTCATGGATGCCTACCCTCGGCACAACAGGCTGAATTAAGGATGTCATGTCAGACTTAAGTCAACTTAAAAAAATTACAGAGCAGTTTGACTTCTATCTACTGTATTACTGCAGGTGGCATTTGTGCTTACTATAAATGAAAGATTGGAGAAAAATTATTTTGCTGTTTCTTCCAGTTTGTTTACTTGACAGATTTGACTGCCTTTTGGGCTTCTCTAAACTTAAAATGCTACTCCTGCATAGCAGCTGTGCTGTAGTGCTTCAGAACAGAGACTGCCTGTGCCGACAGGAGCAGTTCTCCCATCAGCAAGAGTTAAACCCCTTTCCTGAGAGGCAGTAGCTAGGTGAGGGAAGAATTCTTCCGCGGACCTAGCATTGTCTACATTGTGGGTTAGGACAGCTTAACTACATTGCTCAGGGGCGTGGATTTTTTCAGACCCGAGTGACATAGCGAGGTCAACCTAACTTTTTAGTTTTGGCCAGGCCTTTCACGTGGAGTCAGTTTCTGTTTCTCTTGTACAGTCAATTTGCCCTTTAATTTGTGAAGCTCTTTCATGCACCAATGAGAGTGAGACAGTGAAGACACCTAAAAACAGAAGAATGTGATTGTAAAAAACCCACAAAAGCTGGCAAAGGGACTTAAGAGTGAGTGAGCCTTAGAAGATTGGTGGTGTCCCTTTAAAATTAAGGTCTCGAGTTTTGTCCATTTTGGTCTCAACTTTAATAATACTAAAATGATGGGTCAGATACCAATAGCTATTTCCAAACTTCAGCTGACTGATTTTAACTCTGCGTAACAGAAAATAGATTATCTGGGCTAGATTCTGATTTTGAACTTAATTTCACATCAGTTATAACTCTATTGACTTCACTGGAATAACTCCAGATTTACACCATTGTAAGAATCAGTGCCACAGAAAATATCATCCATTAAAATAATGGAATATTTTCTGCAACTCAATAACTTTACAATCAACAGGATTATTTCCCATACATAGTCAGTCTCCTTCAAAAACAAGAAAAGCAAACTCTTAAGTGTTTTAAAAATTGCCTATTTTTATTGTGAAGTTATTGCCACCATAGAGATCTTTGTAAAAAAGCGTGTGTTCATGAAGAAATTTGTATTAGATACTGGTTTGTGTGACTTACTGTATTTTGTAAAGGTTTTTTCCCCTTGGGAATTGTGTGTTATTAATGAGCAGTTTTATGCTTTCTTTCTAGTACATGTATACATTGTAATTGGTGTGCTTTTTTGGTGTGCTTTTTTAAATCTCTATACAGAACAGATTGATATTAGGTAGATACTCACTGGCTAAAGTTTCCATATTGCCTACATGTGTGGATAAATCCATATCAAAACACAGGCGCAACTGTTCATTTATTGTCAGTTAAAAATATAGCCTATATAGTGTTCTTGAACATTGGATCTTGATTAAAACTAATATTAGTTGGGCCTTTAACAAAACAAAAGCCACATGGTATCAAAAGTAAGTTTACCCTCACACATCATCTCCATCTGAAGTTTTCAGAAAGCAATTATTAAGTAAACACCACATCAGCCATTAAATAAGGCTGTACTTCAACAGTTTTCTACATTTTGCTTGTGTAGAATCATTACAGCAAAAAGTAAATAAATTACACCAAATTCTATATTTGCTTTTACCTTAAAAGCTTGATTCACTCAGCACTATAAGGATCAGATCCAAAAAGTGCTGGCTATTTGTAAACAAAAAAAGTCTTTTGTTTATGTCTTTTCCTATGTAATAACATGGGACACAATCACCTTATTATGAAAGTGATTAGTCTCATCCTAACCCTTTGAAAAGGGACTTTTGTCCTTTTTAATGTGTATTAAGTTGTTCATACTCTGCAGCTTTATTCCTTGTCTCTAACTTGTGTTACAAATTCTCAGTCGTTTTATGTTTTATTAAAATGATGTGTGTCTGACTTCCTAATAAGTAAATACTATTGTATAAAATAGGACAAAGGAAATTGGTTAAAAAGAAGTGAAGGCATTGTGTCACATTTATTCATCCTTTATACTTGGTACTGATTTCACTAAAGAAATAGGAGTCCAACAGTTTGTCCTGTTGATCTCAAAAGTGTACTTACGTTTACTGTAGTGGCTGTTCTAAATAATTAAGTTTTTACTATGGCTGTAATTTTTGAAGTGTCTCCATATAAAGAAAAGTATGAGGTTAAGTAAGTGGCATATTAAAAGTACACTTCAAACAGATTTTGAAGACAGTTATTCAGTTCTATTCAACAACCTAGCTGATGCATGGAGGTCAGAATAACTCAAAAACAATTACCCAGAGTAACTGCTTTATAAGCCTTGCAAACACTATTTTATAAACCTCCAATTTTTTTTCACAATAGTACAATACTAACACTAATAGACACTACACCACCACATTTGAGTAGTCTACAGTCAAATTTTAGGGTTACAGTGTTTTCCTCGTTTTTGTTGAAACATTGAAAATATCATCAATTACCTTCCAATGAATGTTGAAATTCAATATGTGTGAGTGTCCCATAATTTACTAATCTAGTTTTGGATCTACTCCTGTCTTATTGTTTGTTATATACTCTGGCTTCATATAATGAGCCATGTGCTCCTTCTGAAACGATAGGCAGGAAGACACAAAAGCGTGTTTGACACTGCTATTGCACTGCTTTTGTCTTTCTATACAGTAGTTTTTATAAAGGTGTCTTTAGGGTTTAATAAGTGAGTGTAATGTAAAATAATCCCTGTAATAAAATTTGCTGTAATGTTTGCAAACAGTCTATAGTAGCTTGGAAGGTTTTTATTTCCAGCCCAGCCTGGAGATTTTTTTTTTTTAAAAGCTTCCTTTCCCATAGGTAGTCAAATCCCATGTATGTCATTCATCTGTAATGTATAAAAACCAGTGCTATCAACATTAGCGAAAGGAAAAAGGAAATTCAGGTGTAAGGCTGCTTTAAAGCCATTCTTTCCCCTCAGAGACATGGGCATTGCCACACTGGACCAGGTCAGTGGTCCACATAGGCAGTACTAGAGCTGATTTGAGTTTTTCCCAAAAAACTGTGTGAGGTCATACTGGAGAAAGAAAAGCTTTATGGCTCAAAAGCTTTGTCTTTCACCAAAGAGAAGTTGGTCCAATAAAAGGTATTACATCGCCTGCGTTGTCTCTTTAATATCCTGGCACCAATACAGCTACAACTACGCTGCATACAGAGTTAGTAAGAACATATTTGATGAACTCTCAAAGCCTCAACATTTTGCAGAAACATTCTTCCTGGGATATGGGGAATGGCCCAGGCTCTGCTCCACCTGATCCAGAGCAGAAATTTTCATCCCAGGTTGCCCTGAATCAGACATCCCTTGCGACTGTCTTATCCATTAAGCTACACAGTGAGAGTCAGACAAGATGGATGGATGTGATCCAAAAAAAGCTTTTCAGATCAAAAAGAATGAGGCTTTGAGCTGAAAACAGACATTTGACACGATTCCCTTTTGCAAAATGTCTGCACTAGAATGAAACTAAAATTTTGAAACCTTGAAAGTTGCCACAGACCAAAACAGCCATTGTCCACACTTCATATAGGCACTCAAGCTTTGCCTGAATGGTGGGTTTCAGCCTACCCGGGGGGCTTAGGAGCAGCATTCCCAAAGAGAGAAAAAGCGCTCTCAACAGTCTCACATGAAAACAAGATTCTCACATCACAACACAAATTCCTCAAAACACAGGCGTCACCCAGATATGAAAACCCAGGATTTCACCATAATATGGTAGCCAACAGTCTTTTGCAGGCTTGCATGTACTCACAAGATTCACAGACACTCTCATGGGCAGGGCCAGCCCTACCATGAGGTGAACTGAGGCGTCCGCCTCAGGTGCCAGACTGTGGGGGGGGTGGAGGGTGCCACTAGGGCCCAGAGTGTAGAAAATTGTGTCTGCTGCTGGTGCATATGTATTCTCTCTGCTCTAGGTGCACAGAGATGGTGGAGTGCTGTGCTGGAGGAAGGAGGGCACAAGAGACCTTTCAAAGTTTTGGCCCAAGCGAGGGGGTATGGGGACGTCATTTGAGCTCCCCAGGTGCCAAAATGTTGTGAGCCGGCCCTGCTCATGGGGCCGCACCTACTTAAAGGGAAGCCCCATCTCTAGGGAAGTGGGCACCATTTGATGCTCAGCATTTACCCTTCTTAGACTAAACACACACTATGGTATTATAGTTATTGAGTACTAGATATCATCTATCAAGCATAGCCTTGAGCAGGAGCCACTGAAAATACACTCAACCCCAAATTCATCACTGCATCCAAAATGAGGCAGGTGCTAAGAATCTGTGCCCTTCCCACCCATTTTGGGGTGATGTGTATTTCAAAAAAATGAAGAAAAGGAGCAGTCCCTGTGCTGCTGGGAAGGCAGCGACTACAGTTGCCTCTAGATCTTGTAGATGGTGTGTATAGGATCGGAGCGAGTCCATTTGTGCCCTGCCTGCTCTCCACCCCTCAAATTCCACCCCTCAAAATGGACAATCAGTCCCTGAGAATGGAAAAAATCCCGGGATTTTTACTTACGACTCCAAGTCAGTGCTGTGTTTTTAATAGTGCCCACGAAGAGGAAGTCATGGGAATCAACTCAAAAGTCTCCAACCACATTTAAGGACATGAACGCTCAAAGCAGTTGACCAGCAGGGGATAAGCTCTGCGTCACAAGGAGGAAGCCACTGAAATTAAACCAGCAGAGACATGGGCTCCATTTCTTGGCAACATCCCGAATGTGACAGACTGTTTCCCTCAATACGGGCAAAAGTAAAACATGCCTACCCATTCAATCCCTAGCAAGGCATGCCACAGAGAGCAACTAACACAGGCAGGGCCAGCTCAGCAGACTGCAGAAGGAGCCATTTTGAGTAAAAGGTGGTGGCTCTCTCATCATACAGCCTCTAAGGGTCAGAGATGCTTCTTACTGACAGCATCCAATGTCCTCTTGCCCTAGATGTCACTTTGGGCAAGTTTCATTAATGATGGTTCTTTTCAGTTGATATGTTAGGTTACATTTCAACTTCTCCCTTCCTCTGCCCTCCCTCCCTCCCCCCCACCCAAAAAAAACCAAACAACCAACCAGGCAACTTAACAATAGGCAGCAGAATCCATGGACAATGACTGCTGTGATGAAATGGGTCTGTGAAGCATCTACAACTGACCCATTGCTGCCAGGAAACAGATCCAGCTCTTCAGAAAAACAAAACTTCCTCCCAAAAACCCACCCCTACAACATTCCCACACTCTCTCCACCCCAAAAGACCACTCCTAAGAGCTTATATTTGCTGCTTTACCAAGTGCTTGCCTAAGACTTCATTGTAACGTTGGATTCTAACGTGAGGAGATCACAGTGAGTGTCATGCCTTTCAACACCAATGGAAGCAGTTCCTCTTTCTTGTTCCTCCCAAGCCTTTGCCCTACCTGGCATCCCTTGTCTAGTTTAGCCTGCACTCTCCTTGAGGTATTGAATGTGCCTTATCTCCATAAAGCATTGTACACTTATAACGCTATACAAGAGTTTTAGAATATAGTATAAAAATAAATATTAACACCATGAGCTATGTGTTATGTTGTAGCAATACATCTACCAGCCAACACACTGTAGGAAAAGCTGACAGCTGTAGTTTAAAGAAAATAGGAGGAATTGATGTAATTATATTTGTTCTTTCACATAACACTGAACCTTCCTACAGCTTTCATAACTGTATACAGTATCACAAAAATAAAAGGAGCAATTCTGATTTGTCAATATTTGACATTTACATCTTAGTTGTTTATTTGTATCTCAGTAGCACCTGGATGCTCTGTCAAATCCCATTATGCTAAGTGTTACAAAGACAAAGCAGTCCCTAGTCCCTGTACCTCAGATCTGTTGTACATGTACATTTGCATTTATGAAAACTGAAGAATTTAAAAGCCAAATGATGGATCATCATTACTGATCATTCAAAGTCATCATTGTGTGGCCTTGCAATTAACTGAACTCCAGTGTTTTCAGCATAGTGCAAAGTAACAGAATTTTTACTGTCACAATGATGGTCAACATCAGTGATTTTAAAGTGTATGAAATGTCTTAAAATGGGAATCAATAAAATATTTATTACACTAATGATCATACCGCAGCTAAAGCAGAGGGGGAGCATTGTCCAGGCTTGCCGGAGGAGGGCAGTAGTGAGTCATGGGGATGGAGAAACAAGGTCAGAAACTGCTGCAAAGGAGTGGGTGGTGGTGTCCCTTTAAGACTCTCTGCTGCCTTGGCTTATGAGGGGGAAAGCACAAGGGGACAAAACCAGAGTAGAGCAAGAGAGAACCAGAAGCCCAGCTCAGGTGGGGACTAGAGATGTAATAGTGTAGTCGATTAACCAATAAGCAAAAGCGTATAGGTTAATACTGTACGCATTTCCCTCGCCTCCCTCCCCAACCCTTGCCAGGAAATTTTTTTGCAGGCTGGCGAGCAGCCTGGCTCAATTCTGGCTGCTGCCGAATCCAGAACCAACCCTTGCTGCGGCTCTGCATTTAAAGTGCATTAGGAGCCAGGTGGGCAGACCCCCTCACTCACTTCTGGCTCATGCCAGGTCCAGGAGCTTAGACCCCCACTTAGACAGGAGCTGCTAGCATCTCATGCTGCTGCCTCTTTATCAGAAACAGCAGCACTGGGCGACAGGCAGCCGGCCCAGAAGGGGGGCCGGTTTTTAAACTGGCTCCCCTCTTGGAACAGCTCCTGCCTGGCACCCTGCACGGCTGCCTGTTACAGTGGCTGCTGGTCCTGCCCTTGGAGACGATAGAAAAGTCAACTAAACGATACAAATTCATGAGGTTACTCGACTATTAAATTAACCAATTTTTAACATCTCTAGTGAGGACAGTTAAATACTAGGCACACCATGTGCCTGTGTTTATATGCTCCAGAGAGAATCCTCTCACTACTGACTAGCAGCTGGTGCCTCTGTGTCTGCACAGGACCCCTGTCATTTGTGCTATAAGGGATCCAATTCCCTGAAAAACAGAGCTGGAAGGGTAACTAAAGGAAGACAACTCACAAGGAAGGTGGAGAATTTTGGTTAGCACCCCAAATGCTGGGCAAGACACCCCCTTTCCTCCGGCATCCCTTATCTCATGTGAGGGCAGGGTGGTGGAGTCTCAGCAACAGGCCAGCTGGGACCAAGTTGAGAAGGCCATGGTCTGACAGTAGTCCTCCCACATAGCGGAAATGAAAAAAGACTGATGGCCTGCACTGTAAGCAGTATTGCTGTGTATTCTCAGGTAAATTAATGTATTTTTGGCCTAATTAAACCATAACAATTTCATGTCTTTCTGCATGGTTAGGACAATGAGGGAGTGCTGCTATTGACAATTCAGTCGTTGTGTGCATTGTGGCCTTAATATTTCCCAAACGCTAGTGTTTTCTGGATGGTGCAAAACCAAGGAGTATTTACATTCAATATGATGTGATCAATATTGGAGATTGTAAATAAACACTATGCATGCAGAGCAAATGAAATGTATTATAATGCTTCTTTAAAACATCCTGGTGAAGATTCTGAATCAGTAACAATACACTAATTAATTGCACTGTTAAAACTAAACTACTTCTACCGAGTCATTATCCCTAAATCATAAACAAACAAAAGCATCAAAGTTGGGCTTTTTAATTGAGAGTTCCTTTTAATTTCCACTAGAAAGGAATGATTATTCTGATTGGTTTGTTCAGCCACAAATACTGCAAGATGCAGAGATAAAAGGTATTTCAGCTTTCAGATCTACTTCCAAGAAAAGTAAAGTACAGACTGTTTCACACCAAACAAATCCATCAATTGTTTTTGTGGGATTTTGTCAGCACATTAAGTGGAAATTAAATGGAAATTAAAAACAAAATTCTACATTTCTCTCTAATCTCCATTTTTACACACACACACATTTTACAGTATGAACGGTGTACAAATATTTAGTTTAAATCTCAGAAACAACATTTTTAACTCAGTTTTTTTCAGGTTTCAACAATTTTATGCTACAAACATAACAAAGGTTGAATTTAACATTGATCATGTGCAATTTGTTCATGATTAGTATATTTTATACGTATATAGTATTGGTTAATAAACTAAAAACTTAAAGAGGAGGAAATAATTGTATGTCAAGAGCCTTACCATGCCTTTAACCATCACACAGTGGGAATCAAATTTTTATCAAAAGTTCATTTCAAAACAGTGAAGATGCAATACCGGAAACTGTGGAGGATTCATTACTACATCTTAGAGATATTCAGGTAGTGGCACACTTCTTCTCAGGGACTCCAGTACTGATTCTATACTTCCCCTGTGGCTTGATTAAACTCACCTTAATAGGATAGGTGTGGCTGTTTAGTTACCTCCCCAATGCAGACTTCTCTCTCTCTCTCTCTCTCTCTCGCTCCCTCTTTCCCTCCCTCCCGCACATAGAATTTCACAGTTTTTTAGCCTGCATTGCCGGGGGGGGAATAGAATTGCTGGGCCCTTGGGCAAAGTGGGCGAGAGACCAGCTTTATGTTCCCAGAAGGGGCTGGGCAGGAGTCACCAGCCCTCAGTGGCACCAGGACCACGCAGCATCCCCCCATGCCAGCCCTCGGAGCTGCCTGAAGCACACCAGGCAGGGTTGTGGTGACAAACTGAAGGACCTGGGGCTCCAGCTGCCACCACTGCTGCAAGAGCATGGTAGCTGGGAGCTCTGAGCCCTTTTGTATCACCAAGCCCTGGGTCAGTTGCCCTCTTTGCACCCAGGGGAGCCAACAGCCACACCAGGCTTACGGAAAGGGCGGGACCACGAGCAGCCAGCCCTCAGTGCCATCGGGAGCATGCTACCTCCACCCCCCCTTAGAGTCACCTGGAGTGTGCCGTGTGGCACTCTGTTGGTGATTTAAAGGGCCTGGTGCAACAGCTGGGAGCCCTGGGCCCCTTTTGAATCGCCAGGCCCCTGGCAGCTTCTCCCATTGTTCCCGGCCCCATCAGCAAGCCTGAGCACTGGATTCTGTCCTACTCACGTTTGCTATTCCTCCACAGATGTGTTCACTGCTCTAACACCCAATAAAGGCAGACACAGAATAGCCACACTGTTCACAGAGAGACGTTTGTCAAAAACCGTGGAGAGTCGCAGACTGAGCTAGAAACAGTGACAACGTTTGAAAATTGAGAAAGAAGCAGCAGCTCCGAGCACCTCCAGGAAACGGCTTAGGTCCAGCATTTCACAACAACAGGATTAGACTGAACTGAGTAATTTCTAGGAATACTTGCCAATTGAATTTGCAGCCTCTTATTCAGGTCTCTTTCCAATTAGCTTTTATTTAGTATACTTAACTATTGATTGCTTAACGGTTCGAAAGCATCTCTTTTTTCCATGCAAGATCTAAAACAGCACAAACAAACGCCTTCAAAACTGTATTTCTTTCTAGGTTGGGGATTTGTTTGATTCTCAAGAAAGTACTTGTCAGCTTTTGTCCCTCTAGTCACTTATAGTCCAAAGTCTACATTATGACGACTTTCTTTGGTCGGGGAAAACTAAAACTTTCTTTCCAACATCTGTGGTGCTCATTAATTGGCCACAATGGTTCACCACTGATTAACATAACATAGTTCAAAGGCCTCATTACAAACAAACCAAGTCCCATTTTTTGCAAAATTGTCTATTTTCATAACCTTGGTAGCAAACACTGCTTTTGGGCTTCAGTACTTGGAATGTGTTATATCCCCTCTCGCCATCTCTTTGTGTTCTTTCCATTTCTGGCCAAAGAGTTTTGTTGTGGAATTAGACCAGTACATTTTTGGACTGCCCAGCAATCACTTGTGGACTCTAGAGATCCAGTTACTGACGCAGCTTGCCCACCTATTGTCTTGCCTGAGGATTAGATGACCCAGCCAAATGGGTGGGTCATTTGCTTTGTGAGCTGTGTAATTGATTTGTCACTGAGTCACGTTATGGTTTCTCTTCCCGCATTGGAATAGCTGCTCCCCATTAGGAAATGGGGTCTCTCCAACAAAGAGGTACAACGTGACCTTTTTATGAAGGACGATTACACCACATGCTTCAGAGGATAGGATTGTAATTCAAATGATCTAGACAAACTGGAGAAATAGTCAGAAATAGTCACACTTTCAAAATGGGAAACGACTACTTAGGAAATTGATCAAGGGGTCCTAGTGGGTCACAAGCTAAATATTAGTCAGTGTGACAGTATTGGGGGGAAAAGGCAAAAATTCTGGGATGTATTAATGGGAGCACTGTAAGCAAGATACGAGAAGTAATTCTTCCATTCTGTGTTGATTAGACCTCAACTGGAGCATTGTATCCATTTCTAGATGCCACATTTCAGGAAAGATATGGAGAAGGTCCAGAGAAGATCAACAAAAATGATTCAAGATCTAGAACACATAATTTATGACACAAGATTGAAAGAACTGATTTGTTTAAGTCTGGAAATGAAGACAGAGGGGACATAACAGATTTCAGGAGGCAGAAAAAAAATTCTTCTTAACCTCTGATGATAGGACAAGAAACCAGGGGCTTAAACTGCAGAAAGAGAGGTTTAGGTTAGACATTAGGAAAAAATTCCTGTCAGGGCGGTTGCCTAGGGAAGTTGTGAAATCTCAATCATTGGAGATATTTAAGAGCAGGTTGGACAGACAACTGTCAGGGATGGTCTAGATCAGGGGTTCCCAACCTTTTTCGGTCCCCGTATCCCCTTGGCTTTTAGTAAACCTTCCCGTACCCCCTATTCAATATGAAAGGAAATAAATTCTAGACTCTAGAATCCAAAACTTTTTTCACTAACACTACTACTTTTGGAATATTTCAATTAGGATAATCTAGTTATTTACCAAATATTCCCTGCACTCTTGACAAGCTTCTCAGATTCTCCTGGGGTACGCGTACCCCAGGTTGGGAACCCCTGATCTAGATGGTGCTTGATCCTGCCATGAATGCACAGGACTGGACTTGATGACCTCTCTAGGTTCTTTCCAGTTCCATTATTCTGTAAGGGTATGTCTACACTACAGCATTATTTCGAAATAAGCTATTTCAAAATAGCTTATTTCAAAATAACGCATCTACACACAAAATGCATTTCAAAATAGCGTTTTTCTATTTTGGAATAGCACGTCCACACTGAGTGGACGTTGAATCACATTTAAGGCTGGTTGAACCAGTTCCGGCAGGTCATCAGGTCAGAAGTTGCCTCGTGGCCAGGGCGGCCAGCAGGGCACCCTGGGAAGGGCTGGAGGCCCCCTATTTCGAAATAAGCATCTACACAGTGCTTATTTTGAAATAGCAATTTCAAAATTGGCACTATTCCTCATGGAATGAGGTTTACCAATTTCGAAATAAGCCCGCTGCTATTTTGAAAGTCTCCTCTCTTTTGGAAAACTATATGGAACCCCCAGATTTAAAAATGGGTGAGCTCCCACCTCCCACCCATGGGATAGCAAAAGGAAAAACAGACAAAAATATGTAAACCAGATATATTGGTGACTTAGTAGATTTTGTGTTAGAGGTGGACAATAATGTGGCAACGGCTCACCAGGGTTAGTGGCGGCGACCTGCTATGGGCTACATGTACCTGCATGGCTGCAGGCACCAGTGATCACAGCTCCCGTTGGCCAAGGATTGCCATTCCCAGCCAATGGGACCAGTGTGAAACAGCGTGGGCCAGGACATCACTTCCCACAGCTCCCACTGGCCAGGAATTATGATGATCCATTGCCAATGGGAGCTGCAATCCCTGGTACCTGTGGCCATGCAAGTAAATATAGCAATGGGGGTCCACCAGGAGCTAACCCTGGTGAACTGGATCCAGCCCACTGGTCAATATTTGCCCATCCCACCTTATGTTCTCTTTTAATACAATGGAATTGGTGTAACTATGACGAGTTGTGGTTACAAGGTTGCAGTCAAAGTTCTGGGCTTTTCTAAGCTTAGTGAAGATGCTACCTACACCAGCTTCTCCTACTGGCATAGCTATTCCATATTCCCAAGAGTCAGTAGCTATGTCATTGAGAGAAGCCTTCTCATCCACGTAGCTCTGTCTACATGGTAGGTTACGTCAACATGATTTAATTACGTCGTCGCTCGGGGTGGATTTTCCCGAGCAATGTAATTATACCTACCTATGTTTGTAGTGCACATCAAGCCTGGCTCATTTAACTCCCCAAGTTCTAGGGCTCTGACCAATTAGTTTGAAAGGTTTTGGGGGGGCAGAGATTGATCTGCTATTTACTATTCCTATAGATATCTTACCCTTCTCCTGCTGCTCACATTTAGCTACATGCCTAAACTCACTGCCAACACCTTTGCTCCCCCTGCAAGAATTTCTCATCCCCCGGCATGTTTCATCATCTCCTATTTTAAGCCAGCTCCAGGCCAACACATTTCTGCTTTGATGCATCTACCCAATACACGAACATCCTCAGTGATTAGCCCACAGACATCTTACTATGGCCACGAGCTCTCTTCCAACTGGATTTTTCAGTTCTGCTTGCTGTTCCCTCTCTCCTCTAGCCGGGGAGTTTCTTTCCCTTGCTGAAGCCCTCAGCCTTACGCCGGCTGGTGCCAATACAGTAACAACGTGCACCACGTATAATGGTTATTGCAGACGGCGGTGTAGCCGAACACACAGCCTCAATATCAGTCACATTGAAGATGTTTTTCACCCAACATGCACCCAGAGCTTTGGTCTCCCCCCCAGTCCAATCCACTTGAGTCTGGAAGGGAAAGGCTTGTCCATCCAAGACTCTTTACAAAGACAGAGTCTCTCCTGCAAGCACTGGTGTCATATTTTACAATTCCTACATTTAGGGTTAACATGGTTTGTGACCTCACAATAGCCAAATTAGTTACACCAGGCAAAATACCATTCTAACAACTGAGCATCCATCAGGCCTATAGCACTGACTGAACTGGATTTACATAAGCACACCCAGGATTTCTTTCCCACCCCAGCATGAACTGTATTTACATAACAGTTGAATTCCTTACAGGGCTAAATAACTCAACAAGCATAACCACACCCAGGATTCCTGTCCCCTTCCAGCTGGCTGCATTGGAAGCAGTGATTCAGACCCTGCTTACATCAAAAAAGGCAAACAAAAGCCAGTGCCAACGTGACTGGATCCCAATCCCCCTTATTATTCACCTCTTCCCTCTAATCAACATAAAATGCTCACTGCAGAAGTTCCCAACTCACGCTGCATATCTAACCACTAACAACGAAAAGCCCAAGTCAGATCAGTATCATTGACTATATTCTAATGGGGGACACCAATGCATGAACTGCACCCGGCTCACAATATTAAATTAAGACAGCACTTTGAGCCAAACAATTTTTCCATTAGGCAGTCTCACATACTACTGTGACACAGACCTTGGCTTAGATTCTATAGGCAAATCTGTAGATTTTTAGAGCCACTATTGGCAACTCCAGTTATTTAACCATGAATCTCCCAATATGGGGAATTTCTCTTAAAGAGCCACCTCCTGAAACAAATAACATGTGTTCTCATTAAAAAATAAGTTTCTCTCTCTCATGATTTTGAAGAAAAGATTGGAAATGTGAACACTAAAGGTTCAAAAGCCAGGGGACTGCTGTATTCTTATCTAGATCTCAGTTCTCCTGGATTCATACAGGGAATTTCTACATTGACTTCAAATCAAGTTACATCTCCATCGGAACTACAGAATCAAGGCCTACAGTAGAGTTCCCAATGAAATACAGGTTGAACGTCTCTAGTCTGGCACTCTCTGGTCCAACAACATCCATGGTTTGGCATGATTTTGGTTAGCCAGATGTCCTTTTATCATGGATATGGCCAAGTTTTCTGTGGTCCCATAAAGTTTATTTACAGCCACCAGTCCTGGCTCCCAGTGTTCTGTGCTGTTATTTAGCTCTATTTTACCCCTAAATGTCTTCTAAGAGACCAGTAAGCAGTGGAAGTATTGGTAATGCTGCCAGACAATACTGACCTCTCATGATTCGGCAAATTCTCTGGATCGGTACTGGTCAGGTCCTGAGGATGCTGGTCTAGAGAGGTTCAACCTGTATTACTGTTACTGTAACCTCCATGCCCACTGTGAAAGTTCCCCTTTATTACCAAACAGAACTCAATAAATGGAACATTAATTAGTTCTCACAGCAATGCTCAATTGTGGGGGCCTTGGCTTAAATAAGCAAATGGAAAATTACTGATATCACCATCAAGGCATCTTATAAGAAAAAGAGGACTATCAGATGCAAGAGCAACAACGAAAGACTTGCTTTTCTTTCTAGTGATTAATGAAGTATGTTCATCCCATTAATAAACCTCAGGAAATAATAAACCCTATTGGAAAGATTTTTTCCTCTAAACTGAAATGCACAAATCAGAGATAAAGGCGTACTGTGAAATTAAAGCTGAAATATCATTATGAGTTTGTGATATAATAGAAAGAAGCTGGTCTTAAATTATTTGTTCTCCCCGGTGATATTTTTATTATGATAAATAACCAATGGACAAGATTTGATGAAGCCACCTCATTTTTCAGCTGTAGAATTCAGTAAGCTTACACTACCTTTGCTTACTGATTTACTGTTCCAATTTTTTTTAAAGTGCAGATAAAATTAAGGGGATCAAAACGATCTGGCCCCAGCAGAAGGATCGTCAGACTGAAGTTTGTGTGTGAAATACTGCGAAGAGGCTGCATCAAAAAAGTTGTCTGCGACAGGAGCCATGATGAGGTATTGGGGGTAGGCTGGTGTCAGCGTTTATGCCCACTTGCACAGGTTCTCTAACAGTGGCATGGCATTGATTCACAATTCCCTCATGCAAGTGGGAGTTATCTTAAAAGAAGAAGAAAAGTTCTTGGAGAGCATTGGCTTGCAAATCCAGCTTCTAGCTTCGTGGTAGGAGATGAAATGTAACCCTGTATTCAGAGATCTGCCACATCAACCTGTCTTACCGCTACATTTTTTTTCATGGTTAAAACCTCCCCAAATTTCATAAGCCATCTGCCAAGCCAAGGAACATTCTTTTCCACGTATTTTTCCTCACACCAATTCATAGTAGTAGTAGTCCTAGCAGCTTGTAACGGGAGAGGGAAAATGCATCTTCAGCCATGAGGTAAGGAATAATTGTCACAGTTAGCAAGACCAACAATACAATAGATTCAACTAAAATTAAGCGGTATTGCTTTTCCATCAAAACCTTTAAAACAGTGAGTTAGTTTGTTTTAAGAGTAAATAAGGGAGGAGGTTCATATTTGCCCACTGCTTGGCTTGACAATTTATTACTGCAAGAGTAAAAATACAGCACAGTAGTGTTTTATTATTTTTAAATAGGCATTCCTGTAAAATTGGTCATGACAACACATCTCAAAATCATGTAAACCTGTTCTAAGCCATTTTCCCAAAATTCTTCTACAGTCTCGAGGAAGGCCGGTTTTGCTGTTAAGACAGGTGGAATTCAGTAGATCTCAGTTCTATTTCTATGGGGAAATCACAGTGTTTCCATGCCTCAGCTCCCCATCTGTATAATGGGTATAAAACCACTTCATACCTCAGAGGGGTCTTCTCCTCAGACAGCCATCATTTTAGGCATCATTTGAGCACATTTTGAGCAGGCCTCTTTTATAGACTTAGAATATTGTGTATTTCCCCCCAGCACTTTATAAAGTTGAGTAATTACACTCTCTCTGCAAATGGTATACTCTTTACAAGTGACAGTTTCCTTCCCACTTTGGAACTCCCTCAAGACGTACTGCTGTGGTCACATTTCAAGAGTTGCATTCATCAAAACCATTGCAAAAATACACTATATAAGCAATTAATCATTAAAGCTATATGTGACAGGATTAGTTTGTATTTTATCGGTTACAGTGTGCAATGCCATGAGCAGACACTTGAAGACCACTTTCCCTAGACAGACTGAATTGCTCTGAGTTACAGCCACCTTTGGGATGGTCTCTTTTGGAAGTTAACCCAAGTACACAAGTCACTAGATGTGAAAGGAAGCTGGAAACAATCAAAATGAAAGTACAGCTGTTTTTGACAGTCCAGAGTACTTTCAGAAATACATGTGGTAGGATAAAGATCAAAGGCAAAGAGAGCAGACTGAGCTTGGAAAGGTCACAGCTATCAGATTGTCAAACCAGAATTGTATTGCGTATCAAAAAAGTCTAACATGCTAAAGTTACAGAAGGGGAGGCAGATCAGATAAATACATTTTTATTATTATCGGTATTACAGTAGCACCTAAATGCCTCCAACTAAAAATCAGCAGCCTATTGTGCTAAGTGCTATACAAACACATGGTAAGACGCAATCCCTCTGTGATGAGTTACCCTCTACTTTGGGGTACCTGATATGCTGGGGTACCAATGAACCTGCCAGTTCCATCAGTCTGGGTTCCCTCACCCTGTCCTGCTGAGCCAGGCCCTCAAGTTGTCCTCAGGTCCACACACAGGTAGGGACACACCCATCCACAGAAAGACAAAGACCCTGTGTCCACGCTACAGGAGAGGACACAGCTAGGGAAACGCCCAGCATGCAAGTGCATACCAGAATTGTAACATATTGTGCTTCATAGAGAACTGTACAGCATAAGCTCATGAAATGTGCCCCTTCCCTCAATGTAGAGGCAGATATGCACAGCTTTTTGCCCCCTACTAGTCCCCCTAGTTATTAATTTTATAAACTGGTTTTGGAGAAAAACAAAAATTAGTTTAACCACAAAAGATAGATTCAAATTAAGTTTAATATACTAAGGAAACTAATTTCTCACCTTAAATGTTGTTTTAGGTATTTCTAAAAGCCAGATGCCTTTTCCAGCCTGGGCTCAGCTCTTCTTTCCCCCTTTCATCTTGATTTCTTAGATTTCCAGCAGTCATCATGGGTGGGGACTCAGTGAAGAAAAAGCCTAGAGATTAACTCACTTCCCTGCCTTGAAGAGGATTTACATATGGCAGAAATACTTTGGTATTCCCAGTTTGATTCCTACCTCTTATTAAAAAATATTAGGAGTCCAAGATGGAGTCCAGTATCAGGTGATCAGTGTCAAAGCAGGCATGAGTCGAGGTTGTTAGCAATATCCCAGGAAAGAAGTTGGGAAAATGGTATCTTCAAAGTCCTCTTGCTTCCACCCCCAATTACCCATGCAAGCTGATTGCATTCTGTCTGATGAACATTCCCCAGGTGTAAACAGTTATAATAGGCAATGTTCCCAGCACTAGATACAGAATTATCCATGCATACAAATAGGATAATCTTATTCAATAAACCATAACCTTTCCAGTAATACCTCAATATGATCCATCTTACACAAACATATTAGTTATGCCATATTCGTATTATAACAGTATCTTTCTGAAGAGGATGGGGTGTAGCGTCACCCCCTCCACCAAAGAGTTTACAGTCTAAATAGACTAAGGAAATATCATTAGCCCCATTCTACAGACAAAACTGAGGTACAGAGGTTAACTGATTGGCCTAAAGTCTTGCAGGACATCTGTGGTAGAGCCAGGACTCTGTTCTCACGCATTCCAGTTCAGTGCCTTAACCTGTAGGCTAACTTTTCCCACAGCAGTGGCAACATCATTGCATTCTGCACTAACTGAGTGTCACAGGAATGGCCCATTACAGCAAACAAAATCCAGATACACCATGCTTAGCAGTATGCCTATTGTACCACAAGCCTTAAGCACCAAATTAACCTCATCTCAATAGCTCTCTGTAGAATGTGGAACCCATTTAGTTCTCCTAAAATAATCCTGCAGAGCCACCAACTGCAGAATCTTTACCATGGCTAATAGAATAGAAAGCCTGACATGGGTATTTCAATGAATATAAAGTTAATGAAATGTAAACAATTCCCTACTCCAGTGCCTCCATAAGGACATCTGATTGAAGGGTACATACGTAACTTCTTGAAATACTCTAGTACTGTACCTTTAAAAAAAAACAGCACACTTCTGCATGTATTCATTGGATTTTTTTTTTTTAAGCATTGAATTTGTTATAGGTATATTCAATGCTTTGTTTGCTTCCCATAAGTAGTCTACCAAACAGGTTTTATGGCAGGGATGTGCATGAAAAGAGCAAGTTTTAGGTGAAAACTGTTTTTGTTATTTGTAATGTGGTAGCACCTAGAGAGTTCAATCAAAAATTTGAGCCCCATTGCACTAGGTATTGTCTTCCTGTTTATGGATACAGTACCTGCCCCAGAGAGCTCCTACATAAGAAAATTGCTACAGAAAGTAAATTTCGGTCTTCTGTTGGCAAGTACTCAGCAGCCAAGTCTGATCTGACACAGAATCCAGCCAAGGAATGGAAATACTACCATGTGCCCAACAGTTAAAACTGACCACCTCAGCTCAAATTTACATAATCTACACACCAACAAATTCAAGTAAAGCAGCAGCTTCCCACAGACCGTTTAGGAAGAAAAAAAGGCTTAACTCATACATGCATTATTTATTCCACCCTGTGAACAGGTATTTTCTTTTGTCTTCCCTTCCTGCTAATACTCCAGGGCTAAATTATTCCATATTCTATTTATTTGGTTAAATTTTAAAACCATTTTCCTCATTCTTTACTAGCTGTCCTGCCCATAAAAGACTGGGGTTTTTTTTTTAAGAGTTGTGTTAACCTTTTTGTTGAAAAAAAATTGACATTGAAATTTTGAAAAGACATTTTCTCGTTTCAGAATGTTCTTTGCATTGACGTGTTACCCCAAAAACTGCACAGGGTGTTCATCCTTCGTTGAAGTAATTCAGACCATTTGTAGATGTGGAGATTTGTCTGAGCAAGTCTGAGTTTAACCATTTATGTGGGACACTTGAAAGAACATTTTCATCACCATTTTTAAATCTACCTCCTTCTGAAAGGATTAAGATAACTAGAAATTATTCTATTCTGCAGACTAGATCTACACTGAATAAGTCTCTTCCCCTATCTACAGCTTTGCACAGTCCCCATTGGACGTTTTTCTTTTCGGTCTGAAATTTATTACTCTACCAGGGTTGTAATCGGTTGTATTAAAATAGTGTTTTAATATTTAGCACTTGAACTGTAAACTCCGAGACAGGGATTGTCATTGACTCTATAATTGTACAAAATCAAGCACAATGAGGCTGTGACCTGGGTGGCCGCTAGGCGTTAACCCAGTACAAATGTTAAAGGGCATTTAAGATATTCACAGGGTTTTACAAACCAAGTAGGTCCTGTGGGCACAGCAGAGATCACACACATGGGGAGGAGACAGTGCAGCTCAGGAGAGGAGAAGGAGCAGGGGTGGGACCTGTCAATCTGGAGGCATAGATAAAAAAGTGGAATACAGGCAGCCACAGAAATCCTGGAATGGAAGACGGAGATAAGAGGCCAAACTGACATCTGTTGGAAGCGTATCCCCTCATTTCAGAACCAACTTACACCGGGGCTGACACTGCCCCACTTCCTATTAGATTAGATAATGGAAATAGAAGAATAAATTGATTCTGTTCCAAAACCTCCTACCACCTTGCCTCAATAATATTGTGTATAAGCCAATTAATTCCTGAGAGATGGAGGAAGTTGCTAGCAAACTAGAAGTCTTCTTATAATGTGGAAGGGAAGCTCAGATCCTACAGCAGGGGCGAGCAATAACATGGCTACAGTTTGCCAGGGTTAGCCCCTGGCAGGCTGCTGCTGCTATATTTACCTGCACAGCTGCAGGTAACGGAGATCACAGCTCCCATTGGCTGCAGATCGTCGTTCCCAGCCAGTGGGACCTGTGGGAAGCAGAGCAGAATGGGACACCAAACCAAACAAAGACTAAGGAGTTGCACTCAGGCCTGCCAGAAGCAAGAGAGATCTACCATGAAGATCTGAGTTTAAGGACACTAGAACAATGCTGGGTAGCAGCAGGTAAACTCTAGGTGATACACAATAAAAATAGACTTTGGGGATCAAAAAAAAAAAAAAAAAAAAATTTAAGATGACCAATGAACAGAATCAAGGACTGTCCTGACCAGAACCTACTCAGAGTGTATTCGGTTCCATAAGTTCACGATGCACTTCCTTGGAGATTTTTATCCTTTCTGTTAAAGATCATATTTTGTCTAACATTAAAGCTACAGTCATTTTTATGTACATCCTGTCTGGATTTGTTCAGCACAAAAACTAGACACTTTATAGACAAACTAGATGTTATCAAATGACATACGTTTAATATGGTTTATATTACCAAGCTAAGCAAAGTGAAAGGGAAATTAAACCCAAAGATACATGCATTTCTTTAAAGTTCTCAGTTTAGATACTTGTAACCACAAGTGTCACTCCCCTCTTACAACAAAATAAAAATTTGTTCAGGGACAGCAGGGAGGCCTTTCCATGCATATTGTGTTAATTAACAAAATGAAACCCAATTGAATGTCATTATTCGTTATAACCTACAGTTAGGCACTGTGGCTAACCAGCAGAAAACATAGTTTATATCCATAACTCTCCCCAAACTATTGGGAAAAAGCTTCCATAGAATGCCAGAGAATGCAAACATGAGTGCCCCCTAGAGCATAAACTCTTGAGCTCAAGCTCTCGCCACTTACGCTTGTTTTCTGGAGGTTTCCAGCATGTCAGTCAAGATGGACGCAATCCCATTAGGATGCCTTAACTTCTTGCTTGTGTGGGTTTGTGATCAAAAATTATTTTAAGAGGTTTAAGTGCTGACGGGGATGAAAAAGTCAAACCTCACAGGAGCAATGGAATTTTCCCCACAATGCATAAAAAATGACCTTAAAAACATAAACTTGGCAATTTGATTGTGTCTTCCTAAATGGTAAAGTCAGGGTGCACTTCTCTAACCCCAAATAAGCCAATATCCACAAAAGAAATGATTTTAAAAAGTTGCCAAAGGAAATGCATTTCCCATGTGCCTGTGTATTTATACACTTCATTTGGAAACAGGCTATTAACCACAATATACTCAAGTTATAACTCATATGCCTTAAAGGTTACAAAAGCAGAGAAAGACTCATTAACTAAAAAGAGAGGCTGTCTGAACAAAAGGGCAAGACAGCAAAGCTAGAAATGGTAAACAATGAGACTACAGTGGACGGTTAAAGAAAAGTTTCAAGAACAAGTGATAGAATCACATCATCATGGATCTCAGATTCCAGTTATGCCTCCTGCTTTATTTGCTCAATACAAGCCTCTGCCATACTCATCTGGAGCAGGGAAAAATGTTCATTTGGACAGAGCATTAGAGCAGCACATTTTAGAGGTGGAGGATAAACCACAGACAAAATAATCTCCATAGTGCATAGCTGTTTTTTACACATCTGCAAATCCTTGACCTCTTTTTCATCAAAGCCAAAGAATAGCTCACATAGGCCTTGGTCTACACTAGACCAGGAAAGTTGGCTTAAGGCATGCAACTCCTGCTATGCAAAATGTGTGGCTGGAGTCCGCTTACCTTAAGTCGAGCCTTGGCTGTGTCCACAGTGCAGGAGGTTGATGGGAACAAATGCTCCCATCAGCTCCCCGTAGTCCTCGCAAAAAGAGGAGTACTGGACAATGACAGGAGCTGCCCTCAGCATTTGTTTTACACGTCTGTACTCAACCTGCTAAATTGAACGCCAGAAGATTGATCTCTGGAGCGTCAATTTTCTGGTAAGCATAGAGGTGCCCATAAACCCCTATGCTCTGGCCCATGGTTCATAGCCTCAGTGTGAACAAAGTACTTTTTTAGTTCAGGCCATCAACTTCCCCGGACAGCACTTGGGTGTGCTCTGGAGCTGACAGGACAGTAGTTTAGTAATGATCCATTCCCCAATACAGCTTCATTCCCCTGTCTATGGGCCTCTCCTTCCGCCTGGTCATTCTCAAATATAGTAAGTGCACAGTGTGAGAATTTTAGAGGAACACATCAGACAATGGCATCACAGGGCTGAACATCAGAGCATACTCTCTGGGCTAACTCTCTTTCATGAGCATACAGGAGCATGAAGATGTTTATTCTTCAAAATAACCAGGTAAGACAGTGGCAAAGTCTGGATTTTTATCTCAGTGACTCCCATGTCCCTGCTTAACCATATTGCTTTTCATACAATGTGGAAAAACAAAGTTGGAAATCCTGTACAAGGCATCTGGAAATAGTAGGATTGTGGGGATAGGCCAATTTAGCGTAGTCTTTGCTATCTTGGATTAACAAATTTTTGTCTGTTTATAATGCTTCATGGAGACACACTCTTTTGTACTGCATAGGAGCTCGGAGAACTGTGGTGGTGGTTCGTTAGTATCTGGAGTCAGGAGCAATATAGTGAGGAAGGGTGAAGGAGTTGAGTTTTTGGTACATGATAGTGCTGAGATATGTAATATTTGCATATCCTTTGGTCTGATATCCTTTGCAGACCTTTGGTCTGACCCAGTACGGCCGTTCTTATGTTGTGAAGAGGAATAAGCTTATTATTTCGAAATGAGCCCATTAATGGGCTTGGTAGTGTGGCTGTTCGCCTTGTTATTTTGAAATACGGGGAGTTATTTTGAAATATCTCCCAAGTGTAGACATGCACGCTGTTACTAAGTTATAACTCCATCAATATTCCACAACTTTTTAAAAGTTCATTTCAAATTAAGAGGAATCAAAGCATTTGACTAATTATACATTGTTTTGTGCAGAATCATAGATACATGCACTCACTTCTAAAAGGTCACCTAAAAAGAATGTTTTTGATCTCCATTAGCATTAGAGACTAATTACATGCACCCTGTTGTGGTTTATTACCTCAGCTCAGCTGGTACTGTAACATGATTAAATTACAGCAACTTTGCATCCAAGGAAATTATCTGGAGTCTCTGCTTCATCTATTGCACACACCTAGATTATTTTAGCTGATGTTCATGTTATAATATACATCATGAAACTCTCCAATGCTTAAGCTTAATGATAGCCATGAGCTATTCATTACATGCCATTAGACTGTGAGGAAAAAATCCACACCATCCATTTTTCAGGGGGTTTTGATGTACATAATATGAATAGAGGGTATATTCTGAGGACAACATGCCTCTCAAATAGCTCTTCACTTATTCCTCCTACACCCTCTTTCTTGGATCATTATTTTTTAGATCGGATAGTAAATCCCACAACATTCAATCTAAAATAAACTGGAGGCAAACAAGTTCAACTGATCTCCTGGAAGGAAACAAAAACAGAAGAGGATTGCATTGGGAGGCTTGTATTATAGCTGGTTACAGGTGAAGGGACAAACCGTTCACCTCTGCAAGTAGGTTAAGGTATACATCTAAGAATAGTTAGTGTTTATTTGATTCAACCTGGCAAATATTACATAGAGAACTGCTTCTTTCAGAAAAATTCATAATAGGTTTTGTTTTATTGTTGGACCTAAAGGTGTGGCTCATCTCTGAAAAGTGAGTAAAAATGGCACTAAAAAGGATTGCAGTTTAGTGTGTCAATTATTTTCAGAGTTCAGGTTTAAAAGAAAAAATGTCTTTTGTTTTGGGGATTTTTTTTAAACTGCCAGCACTACAAAACTCAGGCTGCAATCTGAGAGGAAACCTGGGTTCTTTCTGCTTCACCACCAGTCATGACCATGTCAAGCAAATCTGGCTCTGGACAATACCTGTATATCCAGTCTTCCATCACTTATACCTGTGCAACCACACGGTCTTCCAATCTGCCTCTCTTTGGGATCCCATGCTGTGCCACTTCAACCCAAAATCATGGTAAAGTAGCTTAACTAGAGACAGAGAATCACCTCCATGCACTGGTTTTGTTTCTTAAAATGTTTTTATTACATCCAATTTCAATGTACCCTAGATCCATCAGCTAAAAAGCTTCCTAGGAGTAAAAGTCTGCCATATATGATCTTTAACCACTTATTTGCTTTCATCTCACTGGTTGCACAAACAGAACAATACTGTCTAGTGATGCCTATCAGCCTGCCTCTGAGCACAAAATGAAAAGTTCAGTCTACACAAAAGATTCCTCCAACAGACCCAGACTGATAACACTTCCAAAAGTTCAGCTAAATCAATTGAATGGCCAGCAAATGTAATATTGTGTGGCTTTTCCAGGAATATAAATTCGCATTAGACAAAGCTCTCTATTCAACTGCTGTACTATTTTCAGAAATCCAATTTGTCTTCACAGATGGTAGGTGTTCCTCTTGCTATCCTGCTAGGCCTGAGTGCCTGCTCTTTCAGTGAACTATCTGTTCATCATATTCTTATTACACTGCAGAGACCTGGCATTCTACATATCAATAATCATTAAAGGGCAAGAAATGTTTTTTGCAAATTGTTATTACAGCAAAATAAGGCAGCTGTGAAGTGGAAGAAAGGGCAAGTTATGACTCATCTTCTTTAAAGGCACAGCAACAGAAAGTCTGGAATAAGTTACAATGTAACGTATGCATCGCATTTGGCACATGAAAATAAATCTAAGTGCTACGTATGGTAATGAATGATAGAAAGAGTTTCCCAGACTGTCGTTTTAGGACCAGACATGGTCTTCTGTGCACTTGCTGGCAGTCCAGAGAGACTTGACTGATCATGAGGTGTTGATTCCTCTTCCTTATATACAACTGTTAAGTTGCAACTTCAAATACATTAAAAAGTTTCTTTATGTTCCTTTTCTAGGTAAGCAATTGCTGCTGCTGCCGGCACCAATACCACAGAGATCTTACACAATTATAAAAGAAAGGAAAGGTTGCCCTCAGTTTTCAGTCTGAAGGCTACCAGTTCACGCAACAACCTCTGCATGAAAGTGTGGAAAACAGTTCAAAGAGTCTGTGACTCCCTGGATTGACCTGTATGTTTATCACTGCACTCTGATGGATGAAATCAACAGGAAAAGAGCTCTGCTTTCTGGCTGAGCGCAGCTGAGAAAGTGGTGTAGGTTACAAGCTGATAACTGATCAGTTAAATGTGGGATTAACAAGACCCCTTTGGGTACATCTACTCAGCAGCATTATTTTGGAATAACTGACAATATTCTGAAATAACAAAGAGCGTATCTAGGCTGCAAGCTAGCATTTTGAAATAAGGGCAAGCTGGAGGTCTTCTTACTCCGACTCCTGTAACCCTTATTTCACAAGGCATAAGGGAAGTCGGAGGAAGAGTGCTCTACCTCGGACTTCCTGCTGTGTAGACAGCGCCAAAAGCCAAAGTAATCTATTTTGACTTCAGCTACGCAATTGACGTAGTTCAAGTTGTGTAGCTTAATTCAACTTTAGCCCTGCTGTGTAGATGTGCCCTCAGTGTATGAACATTAAACAAAAGGCAGACACACATCACTTCATCACGTGTGCTGACTGAATTTCTGCCATTTCTCTTACCACTACATCTGACACAACAGCATCACCTCAGTCTTACCCTCAATAGGAGGGAAGCAGGTATCTGGCTTGGAGGCTGCTCTCAGCCAGGCCATCCCTCTAACTTCCTGGCCAGGAATAAGGCTGGGCAAGTCCACATGCAGGGGAATGTAGTGTGTCTCTCATTTCCTTTTCCAAACAAACAATCTTCCTCTGCAGGTTGGCATCTGAGTCTCATGCTCGCTCTCACACATTTCACAGTTACATGTACTTGACAAAAAAGGGAAAAGTCATCTGTAAGGTCTGACCTAGAGTGTACGTCTACACTGCAACACTATTTCAAAATAACTAGCGCTATTCTGAAAACTTAATCCACATCTGCCCAGCAAACAGTTATTTCGAAATAGTGTCAAAGTACTGTCAAGCTGGAGGACTTCTTACTCCGACTCCTGTAACCCTCATTGTACGAGGAATAAGGGAAGTCAGAGGAAGGCTACGTCTACACTGCAGGCTTCTTGCGCAAAAAGTTCTTGCGCAAGAGTTCTTGCAAAAAGTTCTTGCACAAGAGCGCGTCCACACTGCCATGTGCTTTTGCGCAGGAGATGTGCTTTTGCGCAAGAGCGTCCATGGCAGCGTGGACGCTCTCTTGCACAAGAAACCTCTGTTGCCCATCCACACATGCCTTTTTGCGCGAGAGCTCTTATGCAAAAAGGCTTATTCCTCGTAGAAAGGAATAACTCTTGTGCAAAAAGCCCTGTGTTCTTACGATTTACTGTACTTTTTCTTGCGCAAGAACGCGCTTGTAGTGTGGACACACTAAGTTTTTGCTGTTTTTGCGCAAAAACTCTGCAGTGTAGACGTAGCCGAAGAGTGCTCTGTTTTGAAATAAGTGCTGTGTAGATGCTCTTTATTTCAAAATAAGATACGCAGTTGACATAGCTCAATTTGCTTAGCTCATTTCAAGTTAAGCCTTGCAGCGTAGACACACCCAGAGTGCTCCAAAACAATGGCCTGCAAGAGGGTTCACCTGGGCCCCCGGCATTGAGGCCTCCCCAGTTTCTGACAACAGGTAGCTTAAAAGAAAGTATAAAATGATCAGGGCTCGACAATTTATGTAATCTACTCGCCCATGGCAATTTCAGAACTTTCATTGACAATTTCAGAACTTTCAGCAAACAAAAAAAATGTATCAAAGCAAAGCTAGTACTCTGAGAAGTTGAGGAAGAGACTGGAATTTCTAAGACACAAAACTAGGGGAGGGAGAGAATCAATAGGAGAGCATTCTACCAGTATTACCTCTGAGCTTTGTACTGTAGATAGTGACAAAGATTGTATCATAAGATTCAGAAGTAGAATATTCAGCATCTCATTCATCAGATGAAGAAGTAATAGGAACAGAAATTTGAAAAGAACCCATCTGCTAATAAGGTTGGAGTCCAGAGAGTAAGATTCCACTAGGACCAAGTCATATTGTATCTGATGGCCCAAAACCACCACAGCTAAGATCTTGTTCTTGTATTTTATTTGAGGATAAGCGAAGAAAAGTTTCAGAACAGATCAGTTTGGTTTATATTCATGGGTCAAATATAGTGAAAGAATTAATACATCTCATAGCTTCCAATGCAGATCTTTTCAACATCCATTCCTGTAGAAAATATATATTAGAGAATGGCTTTAAATAAACAAGGGGGAGGGAAAGCTATGGCAAAGGATGCAGAATTCTGACAGCACAAAAACAGAATCGCAAGAGATGTCAAGTAGTCTGGGCATCATTCAGGAATATTCACTCAGAAGATGACATTCTTTCAGTTCAGCTGCAAAATAAGTGAAGCATATTTTGCTTTAGTGCAAGAGAACCACATGTAGACTGAAATTGTGACAGATGGCCTACAGCTTGCAGTTCGAGGGATTGCACAAAGATGAAAGATGAGAATGAAAGCAGTGATGACAGAACCGCCTGACTAATAGCCAAAGACAACAACATGCGAAAAGAAAACAATGTGGACCACACAATGCAAAATACACCCATTCATCAATATGAAATCATTCACATTAAGTCAGACATGATACTTGCCAGCATAAGCCAAGAAGTGAAAGAGGATAATGTGATAGTGTTCTCGTTATAACGGTTGACAAAACTAAACACATTAGCAAAATAGAACAAGTATCAGTTATGTTGAGATGTTTGGATGACACTGTATGCAAAAGATTTCTTGGTTTCCATCCTGGCAAGTCACTTGATGAAAAATCTCTCCTTCCATATGTGAAGAACACACTGCCCTAGCGTGTTACTTACAATTCTGTATCGATTGCCCAGGTCTATGATGGTGCCAATGCTATGAATAGAGCCCTATCAAATTCAAAGTCCATTCTGTCAGTTTCATGGCCAGAGACTTTCAACATTTGTTAGTTTTTACAACTGCAGATGTTTGCATCTGAACTTTCCTGGTGTTCTAACCGTGGGGATCCTCATCCAAAATAGGATTGGGAAAGGGAGCAATTTGCAAAAGACTAGAGGAGGTTCCTGGGAGGGGAAGGCATCGAATTTGTGGGCCCGAGAAAAATGGTTGCCCCTGCCCTGGAAGAAGACCCTAGTCAGCTTGATTCTCAGCAGGTGTCATGGGGGAAGATGCCCTGAGCCCCAGCGGGAGCCACAGGGGCTGGAAGCCTCAAATTCTGTGTCCCAATCCAAGGCAGGAGTGGGCAGAAACCCAGACCCTGGGCTGCCCTGGCAACAGCCCTCAGCCCTGGTAAGAGCTGCTGGAGGCGGAACCTCCAGGTTCTGTGTCGCGAGTTGCAGCAGAAGCCAATAGGAAGGGGAGCCTGGGAGCTGGGAGTTTAGATCTCAGGCTGCCCCAGTGCAGAAGTAAAGGTGTCCCACCCTCATTTCTGCACTGCCTCTCAAGGTGGGTCTGCTTTCTGCACCAAGAGTGGCCGTGCATGAGAAGGAAACTCCAGTCCCTCTTCAGTCTATCCAAACGAGCAGCTAAGAGCCCCAGGCTTCCAACAGCACAAGAAGATCAGTTTTCATGGGGAAGGACAGAATATATGGTCCGTGACATGTTTTTCATGGTCATGAAATTGGTAATGGTATAAGAAGCTCTCTTACTGAAGGAAGTACTTCAAGCATTGTACATTTATTGGCTCTCATTTAAATGGTCATTGATCTATGCAAAAGGAAAGAAACACCCATTGAATTTTTCCCACTGTCCCACAGAAAATTGTACATTTTTCTCTCTGTATCAGATATGCATGCTAAATTCAGTCATTCAAAAGAAAGGACAGCCCCAAAAGAATATCTTGAAATTGAAGAAGCTCTATGACATTTGATGGTCATGCCAAGTTTCTGCTTAAAATGCTAAGAAAAAAAAGACAGGTTCATTCATTCTCATGACACTAACTGTACCATCTTGAGATGTCAAGATCTGATGGAGTACAATGGATGGATAAGACTTTAGCTGAGTATTAAACTTTGAACATGCAGATAAGGTCAGTAAAAATCACAAAAATTCTTCAACTGCGTAAAGTTATCTAACTACTTGCAAGCAGTTGAGTGAGGCATGTCTCAAGCATGCTTATCTGTGGATGCCCTCATCAATGAATTTCGGAACATCAGTGATTAGGAAGAGGCATTTGATAAAATAAGGAGCAAGTCAGTATCATAGCTTCCAAGGAGATTTGAAGCCAAATGAAGTACGTTGAAAGCATAGTTGTGTATGAGAGTTTCCTAAAAAGCTTCAGAAATACATTTTGACTGACGTGTCAAGTGAAGAACAGCCCATTTGAGATAAAGACAATCATGTCAGGAAATGTGCCTTTTCTCCAGTGCTTGATCAAGTAACTGGAGAACTTTGAAAAAGATTTCTGAAAATATATCTGTTCTTGTTGCTGTCAATTCCCTTAGCCCACCTATGAGAACTTCCATTACTTTCTAAAATTAAAATCACTTGCAGAATATTATGCATGTGATGTAGTCCAGTGTTTCTCAACCAGTGGTACGAGTACCCATGGGGTACTTGAAAGAAGTCTGGGGGGTACGTCAAGACAACTGAAATTTGGAGAAAACTGAATTTTTGTTTTAAGTTTTACAGCATTTTATTATTTTTGTAATTTTTACACCCAAAAGTTTCATCACCCGCCTGGCTATGATTAAGTTGTTTAAACAAATGTGTTGCAATGGTAGAAAAAAATGTGTGTGTCTGAAAAATGTAGGTACTCGGGATACTTATAATTTTTTAAGGAGGTACTTATAATTTTTTAATTTTGGAAAAAGGGTTACTTTATTAAAAAACGGTTGAGAAACACTGATGTAGACTGTGTGGAGATGGAGGGGAAACTCTTGCCACAAGTAATTGAATGGTATGAAGAAGAGCAGAAGTCCAAATCTAGTTTTTTTTTATTAATCCAAACATGCCTTCCACAAACTGCATATGTGCTATGTGATTAGTATGTGTATTCCTCCATGAAGTGCTGTCAAAGTGTGAAAGAACACTTTCATGCCTTCAACAGGTGAAATATTACCCAGAGACTATATGACAAGTGGCCAAGAAACTTGGCTCTCATGGATACTTAATTTTGGTTTTTTTTTGTCAGTCTCTTGAGCTAGAGACAGCTGTCAACAGATTTGCTGCTGTACACAACAGCAGATGTTGCCAGTTTCAATAAAGGTAAATACATTGTTACCAACATCATTTGTTCCCATTCTAAAAAGTATGTGTAGTAAAATCCTTGCTGCCCTAACAATGGTCTTTGCCAGTCCTTTGTGCTCCCTTCCTCTCCTCCTCCATCCCCCAAAAATATGTTAGCATTGTGTGATACATGAAGGTTACAGAAATATCTGAAGTCTGGGACACACATTCTAGGTCACCAAAGAATGTCATGTGAGGTCCCCAAAAAAAAGCCAGTATTGCATGGGCTATCAATATCATTGTGCAAGACACATATTGATGTGGCTAGTGTCAGGAGTTGTTTATAAACTATGTTCTGAAAGTCTGTCTGTGGGCTGGTCACCAGCAAAGGTGAAAAACGAGTTCTGTCAGACATATCAGTTTGTGTGTCAGTTGAGTACGGTCTCATGCACATGGGTCTTCAACCACCAGTGTGAAATGAATGCAAATGAAGGATAAACACTTCAGAAAGAAAAAAAAATCAAGAGAAAAATAGTGGGAGAAGAGCACCTTACCTTGAGGTGCACTTCAGAGGACTGCTCTATTATATTTGGGAAACATCTGTCACCTAGGTAGTAAAGTGGCAGCAAATGTGATTCATGACAAGGGGCTCTCAATGAGGCTTGTCTGAAAATGCTGGAGAGAGCTTTGGCCAAGATAAAATTTCTTTAGACAGGTGGTTGACTGCTAAGTCCAGGTTCGTCTCTAGAAAGCATATGATGATTTTATTGTACATGTAATTTTTTTTTTTTTACTATTCCTCCAGTCACTTGAATCTTTCTTCTCTCATTAAAAATATCAAAGAACAAGCAGCTAATTATTTCTGAGTGCTTTAGTATTAAGCAATGAGAACACTTTGTAGGGACTATATTTGACCAACAGGTTAACTTCTTTAGGCAGGAAATTAATTCAAAGTTCTCTCGAGAGTTTTCAACCAAGCCTGTCATGAAGTAAATGTGCTTTCTCTGTACAATATTGATAGGCAGACCCCAACCCCCTGAAAACTCAGAACTTTACCTGAAATATCCAGCCCCAGCCAAAGGAATAGTGGCTACACCAGCTAGTAAGATTTTGTTTTGCATGGAGCCATTTTCTCAGATTCTTACTCACTGTCACGGGAATCTTTGTTCTTTGATTGTTAAATACATTCAGTGCTCAGGAAACAATGGGCTTGATGATTCTGAGAGAGTGTTCAATGGATAAGGGGCTGGACACTGCAGGGAACACTCCAAGTATTCAAGGGGTTGGTGTGGACCTGTCAGTCGCTACCTGTAGAGGCCTAAAAAGGCCTCATCTATCACATCTCCAGTCAGAACAAAATTTAATTTAACATGATGCTCATTATAACATGGGTGTTTACACATTTTCTAGTGGGATGCTTTTTAGAAGTCCAGACAGGGGTACAGTCTCATACATCCTTTCAATTCTGCCATCCCCATATACTCAAAAATACATCAGTCCCCAAAAAGTCCAGAGGTTGGCTTAAAAGTTGAGGTTTAAACTTTAATACACACACACACACACACACACACACATTGAGATCTTTACCTTCTAGTTTGTGCCTTTGCCTGACCTTGGGTCACATTGCCAAGCTTTTCTCTATAACCACGAGGGCTAGAAAATATCATTTAAAAAAAATGAGCGCGGATATTCTCACTTCACATGATTTCAGGAGTTGGAGCAGGAATACAAACCACCAAATAATGCAAGACTTCTGATAATCATACAAGTTGGCAAAACTAATCTATATATGTAAGGACTTCAGACCTGTTAAAGTAAATAGTTGGTTTGCTTGATGAGTTCTTGCCAAAAATGTTATCTGTGGAATGTCTCCAGATTTCGCTAAACATACATATAGGGCCCTATAGTAACTGAACATGTGTCTTCCAACCCCCACCCCAAAGAAAAGAAATCCTCTACTGCCCCCATTGTGGGCTGAGGATAGGGTTGCCAGGTGTCCAGTATTGAACCGGACAGCCTGGTATTTGCACCTTCCATCTGGTAAAAAAAATTCAGAAGATTGTGTTTGTTTTTCCTAGTTCTGGTGTCCAATGGAAGGGCATTTGGGACATGTGGTGCAGCTGGGGTAAGAGAATTAAAGCCCCGGTCAGTTGGTTTGTGGGGGTTGTTGTTTTTTTTTTGGCTCAACAGAATTTTTTCCCTTTTTTGGGGGGTTAGTATTTTTTGTTAAACCATCTGGCAACCCTAGCTGAGGAGTAGAGGACTAGACTGCCAGTGACCTTCAAACATTGCGAGCTGGAAACCTAAAAGCTGTGGAGACCATGGCTGAACAAGGAGCCTTAGGAGCCAGGGTTCCCAGCTCCACAGCAGGGAACCTGGAAAGCTTGGGAGTGAGCCCCAGCTCAAACTAGAGCTCTCAAGCTTTCAGTCTCCCTGTCGCAGAGCAGAGCTGAGCCCCAGTCAAAGCTGGGACTCCCAAGGGTCCCCCGTAGCCCACCAACTGCGCTAGGAACACGCCAGGCAGGTTTCCGTTGGAGTCCTGCCTGCAGCCCGTCAAACCAGATATATGGCTGCAAAACATTTCAGTTTGACACATCTGCATTTTTCAATAAAACAGGGCTGTGTTGGAGAATTCTGGACCAGCTCTACTCTGGAGTAACCCAGGCTGCCGATAAGAGAAGGCCAGAAAAAAATATTTAATGTGGCAGGGAAACTACATGGGCGTCTTGTGTTCCATGATGTTGGGTCTCAGTTTCCTTATGGAATAGCAAGCTGCATGGGGTTTCCAGGACCAGGACACAACTCCTTTCCCCTCCAGGCAGCTGCAGGCTCCTCTGCCTTCAGAAGAAACATAGTTAGCTCCTCTGCACCAGATATATATTTAGGTTATCAGGTGTTTTTTTCCCCCATCCCCTGCGGGTTATTTTCTTTTGGAAGGGAACATTTAGCCTTCCTGTGCTAAAATGTGAACTATCAGCAACTATGAGTTGTAACATTATATTCCTGGAGATCAGAATGAAAAAAATCATTGAATTTCTGTAATCACCTCTAAGGATTATTCCTGAAGGCCTTGAATGTGAATGTTAAGGAAACTGACTTGCACTAACACACACCAAACCGTGGCAAGCCAAGTGCAACAGAAATTTTATGCAGATGGTGTCACATTCATGCCAGACAAACTTTTTAGTTTTACTATCCAGCAGAACCACTAAACTTTGGGACCCAGACGTGCTTCCAAGATATCTAACTAACTGGAGAGATCTACCTTTCTACTGCCAATGTGGGTCTCAAATATGCTTATTCCCCTCACGTAGAACCAGTTGTAAGAGGAACAGGGAAAGATCAAAAGGAAAAGAAACTAGAAGAGAAAAGATGAAGTATGAAATAGTGCTGGTAAAAGACAAGCGGCAATTCATGATCAAAGGAATGTATCGGGCCCCAACCAGTACAAAAATATAAACAGACAAAAAGTACTTTTCCCTTTCCTGAAATTTTCTGCTTGCCCTCAAGTCAAACAATCCTTTAAAGTCGGGGGAAGGGGGGAGAGGAAGTGTCATATTGGGCTCATTTAAAAATCGAATAAAATAGTCATAGAAGAGGCCTATTCCAGACGCTAGGCACCTTGCCATCCACCCAATATGCAATTCATAATAAACCCACCCAGCAGCAGCTCCCGCCCCACTCAATCAGCAAAGAGTTACAAATGAGCTCTCCAAAACTTCAAATCCTCCAGCCCTGCCCCAGCTATTTCAGCTCTCCCCATAGAGCTGTCCAAAACTATGAGCTTACATTCCGGGTATGCTGCATTGTATTTGGATGGAAAGTAAATTCCAAACTCATGGTGCCCTTGAGGAGAAAACCCTCCCAGCAGCACCCACTTGTGTAAGTGGAGGAAGCTGGGGTGCCCCCAGTGAACACAAGTGCAGCAGTAAGGTGGGATGGTCCCAGACCAAGAGCCAAAATGTGTCCAGTTTCAACCGTTGATCGTATGGCACCAGTGCTGCCTCATTAGCTTTCGTAGACATGTCCAGGTTATGAGGTGATTCTCTAATGGATGTCAGGAAGGAAAAGTGCAACCAGGGCTTGCCACATCCCTTCCACTACTCTGGTTAGGAAGGAGTGGATCTGAAGTCAGAATGGAGCTGCTAGTGCAGGCACATGATGCAGTGAAGCCAGCTCACTCTGCCATGGCAAAATTGGCTCTGTGGGGAACAAACCAACCTTGCCTGTCATGTGGAGCAGATGCTATGGACTTTGTAACCCGGAAGATCTCCAGCCAGGTTTGTCTGCCCTGGTACATCCACAGTGACAGACAGGTTGAGATTTTCAAAACTGGCATTTAACCACCCTACCCTCATTCATTTCAATGGGCATCATGTGTCTAAATCTTCTAATTAGCTTGAAAAAAAAAAAAAAAACCCCAATCTCAGCTGCATGGTCTTTTATTTCCCCCTTATTAATAACCATCTCACTCTGTCAGTGTAGCTTCACAGTGTTATACACTAAGGGCTTGACTTTGATCAAGGCACAACTTAACATTGGAGGTGTGGAGATGCAGCTCCACAGCAGGAGCTCCAGGGACCATGCCAGTGGAAGAGAAGAGCCAGAACACACCTGCGGTGCATGAAGGGCTCCTCTCTCCTCCACACTAACCAGCTGGTCCCAACTCTCCTGACCCCTTAGTAACTTCTATCAGCAGCACTAGTCAGACAGAATCTTTGCACTCCCTAAGCGCAGGGATTTCTATTGTGCTGATCCACTACACTGAAGACACAAAGGCAGTGAGTATTTGAATCATTGTGTCTACTTTTGCACACCTACGAGCACAGTCTGGCCCCCCAAAATACAGCAATTGACATAGTATCCAGTCAGAGGTAGTCAGAAAACAATTGCTTTAAACCTAATCTTAAAGGCAGGATAATCCAGTAAACGGGGCAGTGGGCCAGGATCCAGAAGACATGGGTTCTTATTCCTCAGACTACCAATGAACTGGTGGATAGAGCTGGCTGGAAACTAATTTCCATCCCATGGGAAATTCCCAGACATCAAAAGTTCTTTGTGTTCCAGTTAGGAACACAAGTCTAACCAAAAATTCTCACAGAATAGAAATTCCAACACATTTTGATTTGGAAACATCAAAATGTTTCATTTCAATAATGTCAAAACATAATAATATTTAATAAATCAAAAGAGATAGTCAAAACAATTTATTTCAGTACGTTTCCTTTGAAAGTTGTGTCAAAAATCAACACATTCCTGTGAAATATTGCAGCTTAGTCCAAACCACATTTTTTCAAGGCAAACTGTTCAGTCAAATTTTTCTACAGGCTCTATTGGGTGCAGGACCTTCAGCAATTCCCCTTGGGTATGTCTGGCATTGTCTCAGGCCCATTAGTCTTTGGACTAAAAATAGCACTGGAAAGGTTCTGGCTTGGGCTGGAGACTAAGCTCTGGGATTTTCCACCCTCATAGGTCCTGACCTGAATGCCTACACCATGATTTTTCAGCTCTAGAACCCAAGCCTGATGAGTCAAAGTCAGATGATCTGGGCCAGCCATGGCTTTTTTATCCTTGCATAGACATCCCCTGAGACGTAGCACCACGGGGTTTTCTTTGCCAAGAAACTTTGCCTCTCTCCTCTCCTAATCTTTACACAGCAAACATTTGGGACAGGAACCATTAGCTCCAACTGTGTGTTTGTATTAGGCCTAGCACAACGGGACCCGGATCTCACCTGTGGATTCTAGGGGCGACAGTGATACAAATCATTGTAAAATATTTTTCATTGAATTAATGACACTTTTTAATCCATCATTGTTCAACTAATGAGTAATACACAAAATCTTAAATGGCTGCCTGGCCTAATAAATGGCCACATTACTGCAACTGTACATGGGCAAGCACACAGTAATATGCTGCTACACTGGAGAATAATTATGTGCGTTTGCAGCAGCAGAAAAGTGGAAGTGAGAATAGCAAAATTTGCATAATCCTGAAACATCATTCAGGACAGCAGTTGGGAAAAAGAAGGGGGTTTTGTTTGGCTTTGGATTTCAACAGGATCTATTTTGGATTTGGCAGCTGGTTGGCAGTAGGTTTTCTGAGGGAGTTAGCTGGAACGCATTGTGAGAGTGTGTGACAGAAGCAGCTGCCTGTGCATGTGGGATTGCCCATCCCAGTTTCTCTCAGAGTGCTAAAGAGCGGAGGGGTCAGCGCTTGTCTGATGAGGTGGTGATTTCATTCGTTTGCCTGCATAGCTATTGTTCTGCATAAATTGGCACTGCACACCAAAACTGTTTGCGCGCAAGTCACATAGGGCCTGATCTGAAGCTTTATTGAAATCAACAGCCGACCCATGGAGAACTGCAAAAAATCTGTCTAGTCATCACTGGTAAGAGAGTATCACTGTTTCATCTCCTCTGGCTGCCTGATGGAAATGGGATGCTTTTACTTATTTCCATTGCCATACTGCCTACAGACCTCAATCGGAGACCACTGCTCTGTGTGAACAACTCCTCCTAGCTCGTACACAGCTATTTTGTCAGTAAGTCTTAGTGATTTACAAAGAAGGCGAGTGTCCTTACTTACACCGGATATTACCTTAATCCTCATGATGGAGTGGCCGGAGATTGAAATTATACTTGCCAACTTCATGAATAGAGTACATTGCATGAGGTGTTTTCCTTGCTTCTTCTGTAGTCGTCTGTTCATTAATAGTTGTAGTACATCGATCAGAGTACAGATTCCCTGCTCAAGTTTTCACTGATCTTCATTGCAGTCAGGTGAGGAAAACAGGCTCTATGGCTTATACTTCCCCTGCAGAGGGAGGCGATAGGAACTTGACTCTATCCAAAGGACACCAACCAGAATCACTGAAGCAGTGTGGGCAAACTTGCTCCTGGTCAGGACCTATAACTTCCCCCACCAGGGGCAAAGGCTGAATAGGGAAGTGCAAAGGTGCTCATAGTTTGCCTCTAGAGGTAGATTTAAAGAGACAGTATAGCCCATAATTGTCTTTTATCTCCCAGCCCCTGAAATGATTCAGAAAGAGTTAGACCTAGAATGATAGGTCTAAAGAGTTACAGCTTTCACAGGTACCCAAACAATCCCAAAGGAATATTTCCAGCGCTTTTCAAAAGGAGCGGGAAGTTAACTAAACAGTTATTCTTTTGGCAGACTTTGCACAATTTGGGAAATCCACATGGAACGCGGAGTGGATAATTTTTATGAAGTGATGTAAGTTCTCCCACACTTCAATTTAAAAAGGGCAGGAGAGCGCCAACACCAATTCTGTCCTGTTAAAATAACAGGCCTGATTTGGCTGTGCCAGAGTATACCAGCTGATGTTCTAAAACAATGCATTATGTGAGGTCCCTTCCAGGTCTAGTATTCTAGGATTGCAAGCAAAAATTTAAAAGCAACGACAAAGGCAGCCTCTAGCTTTTCCCCCAGTCCACATTCTTCTCCAAGCTCATTGCCAGCTTTGGACCTCTTGCTAGTCTAGGACCCAGAGTAACAGTTCCATGAAATCTGAAGTTTATGATCCACTATAAAGAGGGGGTTGCAAAACTGCCAAATCCTGGGGCCTCCTGAAAAGTTTCCATGAAGCCCTAAAGGCCAGTCTAGTCCTCTATGTACTGCCTTCCATGTGAACATTTCAAAGTGCTTTGCAGCATGTTAATTAGGTCTCACCAATACCTCTTTGAGGAAAAGGAGGATTATCACCCCCAATTATAAGATTGTGAAACACAAGAACACACACAGATCAAGGTTCCTGCTGATTGCAAAATTGGACCCTAAACAACTTGACTCAGGGTTACACAGCAAGTCATTAACAGAGCTAGGTATACAAACCACGACTACCAGTTTGCAGCTGTGCACTCCAGCTACTAGGGATGACTCCCACCCCTGGAGTCATTTGGTTAGATATTTAACAGTGTTTCTTTTTGCCACATCGCATTTTTAAAAAGTCCTGAGAAGGAACCCAAGAAATTTCCAGCCCAGGGTTTTGCCTTTTTCAGAATTTTCCCCCCTTTAATTCTCAGAGAAAAAACTACCTACAATAAATCTCTTGAATGAAGAAGTTTTTCGGTGTCATTGCCTCAATTACTGCTGCCCTTCAGCTACAGTGGCATTTTTTACACCCCAGTAATTCCCTCACCTAACAAAAAGGGCTAGATAGGAGTGCTGTACTTTCCTTGAAACATTCCCCCTAGTGCGTTTGGTCTTAAATGTTGCTCTGCATTCAACAAAGCAAATGAGTATCATTCCTTTTAAGGCATGGATGCCATTTATTAAAGAGGAAGCAGAATCAATTTATGCATCTTCTGTCCTTCCCTGTTCACCCCACCACCACTAAAAGTTTGTGAAAACGTCAGTGTGAAATAAGAGTGTCACCTTTTTTTTTTTTTTTTTTTTTAAACAAAGATCTGAAAGCAGGGACAAGCCCTGACAAAAAGCTAACAGCATTCTGCCTTCAATGGAGCACAGCTCATCAACACTGTCTAGAAAGCATCCTCTGCCCAGACACCAGACTCTAGGGAATCCAGATAAATATCTTTAAATACTACCACAATTTCTGTCCTCCCAGGGTTTAGAGATATGAGTACAGTCAATCCATAATTTATCAGTTTTATGTCTACTTCCAAGCATTAAGAGCTTAGGGGTCTGAGATTGAAACCTTTGCTGCATAACTGAACCCACCAGAACTTCCTGTACTAAAAAACCCAACCCCTATTAATAATGCATACACTACAGGAAGGAACAATATTTGCTTTTCACAGCATTAGCAATTTGGGGATAGATTTATATGGCCCAGTAGGTCCAGAGGAGGATTAAAATGCAGGATAGAGTATGGTGGGTTATTTTTAGAAAACTAAATTATAAAGCTTTTTATGGTAAAGCCATGGAAATGTTAAGAGCATGAATGTTGTGAGATGAAGCAGAAAGCAAAGCCTGATAATGTTGCTATTTTACATTTATTAAACGCTTGCATTTTAAGCAAAAGAAAAGGAGTTTAAAGTACAACTGAGTAGTTGTCATGCTCCTATGTCAAGTGGAGTGGAGAGATTCAGACATTATTCAACACCTAAATTGTTCTAGTGTTATTGTGTCCCCCTCTTTGCTTATTTTATTATTTATAAGAACAGCCACAGTGGGTCAGACCACAGGTCCATCCAGCCCAGTATCCTGTCTTTTGACAGCAGCCAATGCCAGATACCCCAGAGGAAGTGAACACAACAGTTAATCATCATATGAGCCCTCTCCTGCCATCCATTTCCAGACAAACAGAGGCTAAGGAAACCATTCATACCCATCCTGGCTAATAGCCATTGATGGACCTAACCTCCATGAATTTATCTAGCTCTCTTTTTTTAAACCATGTTAAAATCCTAATCTTCACAAGATCCTCTGGCAAGGAGTTCCACGGGTTGATGTGTGCTGCATGAAGAAAAACTTCCTTTTGTTTGTTTTAAACCTGCTACCTATTAATTTCATTTGGTGACCTCTAGTTCTTATATTATGGGAACAAGTAAATAACTTTTCCTTATTCACTTTTTCCACATGGTCATGATTTTATAGACCTCTATCATATTCCCCCCTTAAGTCTCCTCTTTTCTAAGATGAAAAGTCCAAGTCTTTTTAATCTCTCTTTATATGGGACCACTTCCAAACCCCTAATCATTTTTTTTTTTTTGCCCTTCTCTGAACCTTTTCCAATGCCAGTGTATCTTTTTTGAGATGAGGTGACCACATCTGTATGTAGAATTCAAGATGTGAGCATACCATAGTTTTATATACAGGCAATAAGATATTCTCTATGCCTTTTTTAATGATTCCTACATTGTTTGCTTTTATGCCTGCCGCTGCACACTGAGTGGATGTTTTCAGAGAACTATCCACAATGACTTCAAGATCTTGCTCGAGTAATTCTAGCTAAATTAGTCCCCATCACGTTGGATGTATAGTTGGGATTATTTTTTCCAATGTGCATCACTTTACATTTATCATCATTAATTTGCCATCTTGTTGCCCAGTCACTTAGTTTGGGGAGATCTTTTTGAAGCTCTTCACAGTCTGCTTTGGTCTTAACTATCTTGAGCAGTTTAATATCATCTGCAAATTTTGCAACCTCACTGTTTACCCTTTTCTTCAGATCATTTATGAATAAGTTCAATAGAATTGATCCCAGGACAGACCCTGGGGGACACTAGTTCTCTCTGCAGTCTGAAAACTTACCATTTATTCCTACCCTTTGTGTCCTGTCTTTTAACCAGGTCTCAATCCATGAGAGGACCTTCCCTCTTATCCCATGAGAACTTACTTGACTTTAGAGCCTTTGGTGAGGGACCTTATCAAAGGCTCTGAAAATCTAGGTATACTACATCCACTGGATTCCCCCATGTCCAAATGTTTCTTGAGCCCCTCTAGTAGATTAATAAAGAGTGATTTCCCTTACAGAAACCATGTTGATTGCCTCCCAACAAATTATGTTAATCTAAGTGTCTGACAATTTTATTCTTTACCATAGTTTCAACTAATTTGCCCAGTACAACTGTTAGACTTGCCGGTCTGTAATTGCCAGGATCACCTCTAGAGCCCTTTTTAAATATTGGTGACTTGTTACAGTTAAAGTTATCAATTTGTTCCAAAACCTCCTCTGATGACACCTCAATCTGGGACAATTCCTCAGATTTGTCATCTAAAAAGAATGACTTGGGTTTGGGAATTGCCCCAATATCCTCAGCCATGAAGACTGAAGCAAAGAATTCATTTAGTTTCTCTGCAATGACTTTATCATCTTTGAGTGCTCCTTTAGTGTCTCAAATGCTCTAGTATCAGAGGGGTAGCCGTGTTAGTCTGAATCTGCAAAAGCGGTGAGGAGTCCTGTGGCACCTTATAGACTAACCAAGTGTTGGAGCATAAGCTTTCGTGGGCAAAGACCCACTTCGTCAGATGCCCTACTGGTTGTTTAGCTGGCTTCCTGCTTCTGATGTGCTTAAATATTTTGCTATTACTTTAAGTTTTTGGCTAGCTGTTCTTTTTTTTTTCCCCACCTAATTTGACAGAGTTTATGCTCCTTTCTATTTTCCTCACTATGATCTGACTTCCACTTTTTAAAAGATGTCTTTATTGCTCACTGCTTCTTTTACTTGGTTGTTAAGCCATGATGGCACTTATTAGGTTCTCTTACTGTATTTTTTTAATGGGGGATATACATTTAAGTTGGGCCTCTATTATGGTGTCTCTGAAAAGTTTCCATACAGCTTGCCTTTTAATTTCTATTTAACTAACCTCATTTTTGTGTAGTTTCTCTTTCTGAAATTAAATAGCACAGTGTTGGGCTGCTGAGGTGTTTTCCCCCCATCACAGGGATGTTAAATTTTATTACATTATGGTCACTATTTATATTTACCACACATTTTTCACAGCCACCGAGACGCAAGGATGATTTACCATTCATTTAATTTGCATTTATTAAAACTCAAAGCATTTGCTCAGCTTGACTACGACGACAGGATTAGCTTTCCAAATTCAGCTAACTTTACGGGGCTGCCCTCGGGATGCATAGCTGATTTCTTCCGAGTGTTGAATACAGTCACCTCTTTCCTCCCTAGAGACAGAAGGCATGAATAGCTAATTACTGCCATTCTAGATATTGGCAACAGTTTGACAATCCAGTCATAGTTCAGACTCAACTCTTGAGGGTCTGACTTCTTGCAAAGGCTGTGCTTTGTGTTTTCACCACCTCTCTCTGCACTGAGGTCTGCTCAGTGTATCCCTATGCCTCTTTAGAAATCAACTGTCCCTCACCTTAGAAAGGAGACACGGCTCAAGTGCAGTAAGCAGAGGGATTCTTTGTTCAGGATCACACCCTCACTCTCATCCCATCTTGTAACGCCTTACCTCACAGGCTGCGTCAGAATAAGTTTGGGTTGCAATAACTCGGACTGCTGAGTGTCCTAACACAAGGAATGTCATCCTCCTCGGGAGGTCTTTTTAAAGGAATCCTTTTAGGTCAATGTTATAATCAAAGAAACTTAGGAATAAATCCATCCTCCAGTCAGTGTAAAAATTAGTCACCTTCAATTCTATGGCGTTACCTTGAATTCTAATTAATTTAAAATTTACAATTAAAAAAATATAACATTACAGTAAATCCCAAACTACAGATCAAAATTTGAATTTTCACAATAGCTGGGCATGCTCAGTGCCAGGGATTTGGCTTGGCCATTGCAGAGAAGGGCCATCTGCACCAATCAGATCAAAGCTGAGTGCCCTTGGTTTCAGACCATCTGCAGCCAGGGGTTTGGCCTTTCTCCAATACTAATTTTCAATATTGTGACGCTAAACTTGGGAGCTGGTATCCATATCAGAGATCAGCAAAGGGACACATGACATACTGCAACTCATGGATACTCTGCTTGGATTAAAGAGGAGATTATCTGTACTGCACAGACATGGATGGCTTTGTCTGTGTTGATATACAAACTATGTTGTGGGAGAGTTAAGGTTGCAGAGATAATTTCACACGCACCGCTCCTTGGTTGGCATCTACCAGTACATTTTATTTCTGGATGAATATAGGACAAAGCAGACATGCACACCCACCCACCCACTGTAATAACCACTGTATAATGGACAACACACCCCTAACTCAATACTGCCCCCTAAGGAAGCCAGCCTTCTCTTTCCTCAAATTCCCTACATCCATAAGCAGACCACACATTCCCCTACTATTCATTTTGCACAGTTCTGGAGAGTCACATTTGCTCAGGTCTGGGTGAATAAGCCTATTTTTTTAAATTATTGTTGCCTAATCTTTAATTGGCTGGAACTTGTTAAACCAATTTTTTTCCTCCCCATCTCCCCAGAAAATTCAAGCCTTACATGGAGATCATGTGGTGAAAGCCTGGGACAGACACAGTAGGTTTGTGCTATAAAGCTGGTCAGCCTGCTTTGAAGGCCAAATAGCTTAAATAGGAGTTAAGATAGTGCTAACAGAAGCGGTCCAGTTAGAACACCTGGACAACTCTATTCCCCACATATCACTCTCATGTGTAGAAACTGAACATTGTACCACATATTAAAACCATGCTCGGCCTACCCTAAAAGTCTTGTAGGGAGAAGTAGAGACGTGACTCAGCATCCAAGCAAGTTACAGTAAGGAATGCTGAGAGCAGCATGAACAAGCGTGCTGTGAGCAGCTAGAGAAAGAGGGAATAATTGGGAAAATGAGCAGTTCAGAAAATGAGCAGGATCCCTGTCCCTACCTCAGCCCCATCCAGTCATTGTATTATTTGAAACAGCTTTTATTCCAGGAGGCCTCAGGGAATAGAATCTTTAGACTGGAGGAGCCTATAGGCCCGTGGCAACTGCGTGCTAGGGACCCGAAAGGGATCTGCTCAGTGTGTTACAGTGTCTGTTCCAGGACATGGGAATGCACAGAGATTTCATCTCGTCACACGCGGCTCCCATCCCTCAGAAGAGAGGGCTGAGTAAGGGTGTTGAGGAGATCGTCTCTGCCACTGCCGCTAACTGTAAGGCTGGAGCACAAAAACGATGCTGGGAGGGGTGATTTAGAAGAAAACGATCAAGACTGTAACAAGATACGCAGTCAACAGATGGCCCAGCAGGAGGATTTGCTAATTACCCATCAGTTGTGGTCAAGGAAAACTCAAAGGGCTTGTGCTATCATTAGCTGCAATCATTCTCCTGGCAGCACGGTCTGATCATCTCTTCTCTCAAGCCGCTACTCCACTGCAAAGACCACGTCCACGGGGACAAACCAAATCGGAGCAGCAAGCCACAAAGCTCTGCAGCCAAGTTACCTTGGGCACGGTTCCACTAACAGCTTGAAAAGGATGTATTTGTGCAATGTTGAATATTTTTACATTCTAATGCACAGTTGAATACTGGGCCAGGCCCTCAGCTGGTGTAAAGAGATGTTGATTCACTGAACTCAGTGGGGGCACACTGATTTACATCAGCTAAGGGTCTGGTACAGGGTGTCTACAGTTAACCAGTCAGAACCAGTTTAGAGGACACATGAAAAAAAAATGTCATAAGTAGCAGGGACCCTCCTGGTTTCTAAATCACAGGGATGCTTTATAGGTTAATTAAATGTTTAAAGAGAAATTAGAGATCCTGAGGTTAGAGCTGGTCGGAAAATTTCTGCCTAAAGATTTAATGGAAAAAAAACATTCCAAGAAAAGATTTTGGTAACATTTCTAAACCCCTGTTTTCTATCAAGTGGTACCAGATAGAATGTGATTTAAAAAAAAAAAAAAACAAAAAAAAAAAATGTCAGATCAGGCCCAAGATTAAGTTAAATAAAGCTATTAACAAATGTTTCATGAATTTTGAACAAAAAAAAAATCCAGAAACACAAGTTTAGGTTTGTATTTAGAACCCAAACATTGCAGCCCAGGGCCGGTCCTAACCAATTGGCAGACTCCAGGCAACCATCCGGCTTGCCCGCCCCTAAGACCGGCTCTGATTATAACATTCCCCAGAATACACCTGGCTATAGGAGTTCTAGTTTCTTAATTAACCATGAACATGGCAGGCTGACAAGGAACAGAGGCACAATGAAGGCCACGTCTATACTTACCAAGCCAGAGATCAATCTTCTGGCAGTCAATTTAGCGGGCTAAAAAATATATACATCTCAAACTCTGAGGGTGCCCCTGTTTGGCACCAGTACTCCTCGCAAATTGAGGCACAAGGGAAGTTGACGGGAGTGTTTGCTCCTGTCAACCTCCCATTGTGGACATGGCAGGAAACTCCAATTAAGGAACATTAACTCCAGCTATGTTATTTACAAAGCTCGAGTTGAATACCTTAAACTGACCTTCCAGGGCTAGTATAGTTCTGGCCACCCACGAGCGAAGTGAGTTTTGTCTGATGCACTACTATTGAGGTCATGTGCCCTTGGCTGGATGGGTGCCGCCCTGGTACCCACCAGTTACTAACAAATATCTTAGATCTATATATTTTTAAAATGTTATGGAAGAAAATACTAAAACAAGGGATAATTAATAAGGTGCAGGATTTTAAATAGTTATTTAATATGAAAGCAAATAAAAAGAAAATTAATACTCCGCTGTAGCCCAGAAAGGCACTATCCAGTGAATCACAGCTAGAATCCCAAATAGTTCCAGTTAGATATGCAAGTTTCTCCTCTCTCTTTGCCAGCTTCCCAAAATAAAGAATACAATTCATCTCCAGTTTACCGTAGTAGTAGTAGTAATAATAATAACCCAGTTAACCCACACAGCCCTCCCGGGAGCAGCTGGGCAGCCACCATGCGGTCCACCTCTTCTGCATCAGACTTCTTGTGTCTTTATTTGCCTCTCCTGACATGTAGCTCCTCAGCAGGTGTGAATCACATTAGCTCCACTGATTTCAACTTCTACCAACAGAGAATCTGGCCCTTAGTTCCTAGATCTGGCCACTAACCAAAGCATCAAGCCACTTTACACAAGGCCCGTCTCACAGTTCTGCTGCCTTCTCTCACTAACTACATTGGACTCCAAAGGAAGCTCACAACACTCTATTGTGGCTTGACATGTAGCTGCTGTTGAAATGGTTATGATACAAACAATATTTCTTTTTCAGATTTAGTATATTACAGATTAATGTATCTCCTTTGTGAAGTTTAACTTAACAGGTAGATTGCTCAACCTGAATGGAGTACACCTTTGGGTTCAATAACAGTGTAAAGAAAATAAGAAAGAGTTCCTTTGATAAGCACACATTTAAACTATATAAGAATTTAAATGTTGAAATTAAGACCCTGATTCAGAGATGCACTTAACTGTATACTTAAATCCCTTTGAAGTCAATGCAATTTAATCATGCTTTTAATGCTAATCATGTACTTGGGTGTCTGGCTGGCAACATCAGCTTTAATTTTAATGTATATCATTAAATATTTTTCTGAAATCAAATGTAAACAATAAAGTGTACATCTCAGTTCTAACGCCTTCTTTTTAGGACAAGCAGTTATTGCAATCCTGAACATAATAGCAATGTCCCATGCTTTGTGTAACAAATACAATTGTAAAAAGAGCAAGATAAGAAAAAGAGACTCAGATTCACAATTCTGCACTTAAGACTGCTGATAAAGTCACAGAGCAATTAAATTAATTTATCTACTGATATAAGTGTGATTTAATGATCTAGGAAAGTAAACAAGAAGTTTAACTGAACCCTTTGAATATTTCATCTATGTAACTGATGTCTATATTAAAAACACAAATTAATCTCAGCTCTGTTCTACAGATTGATGTGAACTTTGCACAGAATTGAATACATATTTTTAATGCCATAGGCATTTGTAATGGGGTAGAAAGCCCCACACAAAGCATGACAGAGGGACGAGATATCTTTACCTGTTTACAAGCAATCACAGCCCGACTCCAGTCCTGGCACACGCGGCCCCAGCAGGGACAGCCTCACTGCAGCTCCAACTGGAGCACACCAGAGCAGCTGCTCACTAACTGGGCCGCGTGGCTGCAGCTGGAACTGGGCCACGGTGAGGCTGCCCCAGCTGCCCGCCAAAGCCTCAGAGTGCCCCAGCTCCCACAACCTCACTAGCCAAGCCACGTGGCACCCACCATGCAGGAACACGAGTGGTGAACGCTGCTGCATGGCTCTGCAAAGGAGGTGGGCAGGCCTAGAATTTTTCATGCGTGGCTGCCCAAGTGCGCACCTTAGGGGAAACTATGGTCCTGGCCTAAGGAATTTCTTAACTGCAGCCACTAGCACTAGCAAGTTATAACCTTGAAAAACATGGACACGCAGCCCTTAGTCTGATTTCACTCCTGAGAGAACCAGACAGGGTTAGGGACAGGGTTTTAGGGGCTACAGCCCAGGGCCCTGGGCTAAGGAGGACCCCACAAAAGTACAGATCTTTTTGCGCGGGGCAGTTGGCTGCCGCCACTAAAGCCCCTGCACATTACCTGGTCCTGATTGGCTAGGGGATGGAGCGGGGAGGCAGTTCCACATGCTGCCCTCTTCCCTCCCCCACCCCCGCCGCCAGGCTAGAGCTGCATCTCTAAGGCTACGTCTAGACTGCAGCGCTTTTCTGGGATACCAGAGGTATCCCAGAAAAACAATGCCGCATCCAAGGAACGCCATCTGCTTTTCCGAAAAATTTTCACCATCCCTGTAAACCTCATTCTACGAGGCATAAGGGATGTGTTGAAAGAGCAGGTTGTTCTGGAATTTGGCACTGTGTAGATCCCGCCAAATTTCAGAAAAGCCTCTTTCGAAAGAAAAGCGGAAAAATATTCGCAAATGGCAGTTCTCAATTTGCGTATCTTTTTCTGACTTTTCTTTGTAGCGTAGACATGGCCCGAGTGTCCTCACCTGCCGACTCTGCCCTTGCAGCTCCCTTTAGCCAGGATTCTCAGCTAATGGGAGCTGTGGGGGGACGGTGCTTGCAGAGGAGCTCAGAACAGTGTAGCCCGCCCTAACCCACCTACTTCCCCCTACGCACACTAACCAGGAGTTGCCCTAGGTAAGTGCCCTGCACCCCATACTGTGCCCCAGCCCTGAGTCTCTTCCCACACCCTTACGCTTACCCCCACCTCCTGCACATCAAACCTCTTGGCCCCATTTTGGACCCCCTCCTGCATCTCAAAGGCCTCATCCCCAGCCCCACCCCAGAGCCCATCTCCCAGTTGGAACCCTCACCCCGTCCCACCCACAACCAACTCTCCTACACTGAGCCCTCCTATTTGGGCCCATGTCAGAGCCTACGGGGGCCCACAAAATCTAATAGCCCCAGTTCCGCCAAAAGAGTTAATCTAAGCCTGGTCATCATCCTTTGGCTAGTCAGCCCTCCTCACATATACTCTCTGCAACCTGTTCTCCTGGCACGTGGCAATGGGTGGGCCTCATGCACAGAGAAGCACTCCACTTTTAAAACCAGACTGTCACCTTTTCTGTACCTCCTTATCCTCTGCAGTTGGGTGGGGGTTTCCTTTCACGCACACCTCCTTATCCTGTTGGCTTTCAGAGAGACAGACATTCACAGTCAATGGCCTACCAGCAGAAATCGGAGTGTTACAGTCAGGGAGAGTCATTCAACACTGGTGGCTCTGCCATAACTGCTCAGTTAGTTCTCACAGAACCATAGAATACTCCAGTGGGCCAGGAGAACTAACCCCAATGTGGATGATCAAATCCACAAAGAAGGTGGCAACTCCATAGCAAGGTGACACTTAAAAATGAAGAGTCCCTGAAACAAAAATTTAGAGGTCACCAATCAAAACAGAATTCACAATTTGGCACAGACATATGCCCAATCTCTCTCTCAATAATCATCAAAAGTGTTATTGACAGAAGGAACATCAATTCAAAAAACACCAATGTATTTCTACCCTTAGCATCTAAGTTGAAGTAGGAAAGAACATTACTTAAAAGGCAAATGAATTATAAATATGGTTTATTTTTGAAAAATAGACAGATCTGCATTAGCAACTTTTCCATGAGGGGGGAAAAAGATTTGTGTGAAAACCAGCATGGGCAGAGCATTTTATATCAGATTAGATGTTTGCCTGGAGCCAAATTATTCTATTTTGCAAGCAAAATATGAAAGAATCCAAGCTGAATGTTTTTTAGCATCAATACCTGACTGTTTACTCAATTAGCATGGTTAGCATGTGTTTCTGCACCTAATACCCTTAAAAAGAAAACGGGACCCCATGTAGATTTTTCATGACTTATGATACAAGAAAGGAAATGCCACTCATTGAAGAGTGTCACATGACAAATAGCAGAGACTAAGCGTCTCAGTTCTGCCAAATACTCAACTGATCTCAACTACCTGTTCTGCTGCCATATCAAGTCATGACACTGTTCTGTATATGAAGGCAGAAGGTGAAAAACACTCTGGAAGCTGCACTGACCTAGGAATCAGATCAGACATTCTAGTTTCACCTGTATCCTTTATATAAACCTTATTATTGGCCTGACGATTGAAAAAAGGCAAATGTAGTGCCCATCTTTAAAAGAGGGAAGGAGGATAATCCAGGGAACTACAAACCGGTCAGCCTCACCTCAGTCCCCAGAAAAAAATCATGAAGGGGATCCTCAAGGAATTCATTTTGAAGCACTTGAAAGAGAAGAAAGTCATCAGGAACAGTCAACATGGATTCATCAAGGGCAAATCATACCTGAACAACGTGATTGCCTTCTACAACAAAGTAACTGGCTCTGTGGACATGGGGAAGGTGGTTGACGAGATATACCTTGACTTTAACAAGGCTTTTGATATGGTCTCTCACAGTATTCTTGCCAGCAAGTTATGGAAGTATGGGTTGGATAAATGGACTGAAGGTGGATAGAAAGGTGTCGAGATTGTCAGGCTCAACGGGTAGTGATCAATGGCTTGATGTCTGGTTGGCAGTCAGTGTCAAGCGGAGCACCCCAAAAGGTCAGTATAGAGGCCAGTTTTGTCAACATTTTTATTAATGACCTGGATGAGGGGATGGATTGCACCCTCAGCAAGTTCACAGAGGACACTAAGCTAGGGCGAGAAGTAGATATATTGGAGTGTAGGAATAGGGTCAAGAGTGACCTAGACTAAATTGGAGGTTTGGGCCAAAAGAAATCCAATGAGGTTCAACAAGGACAAGTGCAGAGACCTACACTTGGGACGGAAGAATCCCAAGCATTGTTACAGGCAGGTAACCAACTGGCTAAGCAGTTCAGCAGAAAAAGACCTGGGGATTACAGTGAATGAGAAGCTGGATATGGGTCAACAGTGTGCCCTTGTAGCCAAGAAGGCTAATGGTATATTAAAGGTACATTAGGAAGAGTAATTGCCAGCATTATCTAGGGAAGTGATTATTCCCCTTTATTCGGCACTGGTGAAACCACATCTGGAGTACTGCATCCAATTCTGCCCCCACCCCCATTACAGAAACTATGTGAACGCATTGGAGAGAGTCCAGCGGAGGAAAACACAAATTATTAGGGGGATGAAGCATATGATTATGAGGAGAGGCTGAGGGATTTGGGCTTAGTCAGTCTACAGAAGAGAAGAGTGAAGGGGGATTTGATAGTAGCCTTCAACTACCTGAAAGGGGGTTCCAAAGAGGATGGAGAGAGGCTGTTCTCAGTGGTGACAGATGACAGAATGAGACGCAATGGGCTCAAGTTACAGTGGGGGAGGTCTAGGTTGGATATTAGGAAAAAGTATTTTACTAGGAGGGTGATGAAGCGCTGGAATGGGTTACCTAGGGAGGTGGTCGAATCTCCATCCCTAGACTTTTTTAAGTCCCAGCTTAAAGCCCTGGTTGGGATGATTTAGTTGAGGTTGGACTCAATGACCTCCTGAGGTCTCTTCCAATCCTATGATTCTACTATTGAGCAAGGCTTTGTATCTCAACCCTAGAAGGCAGACAGATAAAAGTCTTCCATTTTACAATTATGTCATCTGAGAAGTTGTATAAAATGTCATGGTAGAGAAAGTAAGGATTAGAACCCAGATCTCAAATGCGTGTCTACACAGGAAGCCATTATTTCAACATAAATTTCGAGCTGAGGACTTCTTACTCTGACTCCTGCAACCCTCATTTCATGAGGCGTAAGGGAAATTGAAGGAAGAGTGTTCTTCCCTCAACTTCCTGCTGCGTAGAGCACGCTAAAAGCTGAACTAAGCCATTTCAACTTCGGCTATGCAATTGACGTAGCTCAAGTTACATATCTTAATTTGACTTTTGCCCTGCAGTACAGATGTGCCCTAAGGGTATGTTTACACTGTGGACTGAAGTCAAGTTTAGAAATGCAACTTCAGCTACATTTGATGTAGCTGAAGTTGAAGTAGTTTAATTCAGCTTTTAGCGCTCTCTACGCAGCAGGAAGTCGAGGGAAGGACACTCTTCCTTCAACTTCCCTTACTCCTCATGAAATGAGGGTTACAGAAGTCAGAACAACAAGCCAAACTTCAAAGGCAAAAGCACTGTGGGGGCCAAGGGGGGGTTCAAACAAACCCCCGCTAGACCCATGCTCCCTGCAGTGTTTCAAAGAGGTAGCACCGCATGGAGTCCAGGGTCTTGACTTGGTTTCCATGCGGTGCTGCCGCTTTGAAGCACCCCCTCCTCTTTGCCCTTCCCCTTGCTACCTTTGATAGAGGCAGCAAGTGGGCAGGGGAAGCAACTAGCGTGTTGACTGTCTGATAAGCACTGGCTTATCGGATAGTCAATTAGTCATTCACATCCCTAGTCCAGATATCAGTGAAATCACAGTGACACAACAGATTTTTATTAAATAGCACTACCTCTCCGGCCTAGCAACATCCATGGTCCAGCATGATTGTAGGGGCTATGGCCAAAGTTTCCTGCAATCTCAAAGTTTATTTACAGCCACCAGACTTGACTCCATGTTCTGTGCTTTATTTAGTTCTAATTTACCCCGAATGTCTTCTTAGAACCCAGCAAGCAGTGTGAAAGTGTTAATGCTGCTAGACAATATAGGCCTCCTGTGGTTTAGTAAATTCTCTGGTTTGGCACCAGTCAGGTCCCAAGGGTGCCAGACTAGAAAGGTTCGATCTGTACCTTTTTGTTTAAATTGGGGGGGGGGGGAGAGAAAAGAGAAAAAGAATTCCAGCAGAAGCTGTTACCACTACAGCTTCTGCTGGAACTTTATGACAAAGAACACAGGCCTACGTGTGCAAATTCCCTCATTTGAAAAAAAGTTGATATAGACTACATGGAAAAGTTGTACTGCTACGGCAGAAAAGCAAAAGGCTTAGTTCTAAAACATAATTAAGTGTGTTGATTGCCTAAAAGTTGGCTCAATAATAATGAAGTTTCACATAAGGGAAACTTAAATTGCACTTTACTCACTATTACATCAGTGTCCTCCAAAAAGAAGAAAATGTAGGATTAATATTAACCGAAGATTTGAGTCACTCCTAGCATTTGCCTGCTGCTACAGCTACTACTCAGCATATGGATGTTTTTAAGATGCCAGAAGGTTTTCAAGAGCCATTTTCAACTTTATTGTGAGCGTCCAGAGTATCATCAGGCAAGGGCTCATAAATACTTAATTAAACAGCAGTAGTTTATCCTTCTTGGTGCACTGTCTAGTGGCTCAGGCACAGGACTCCTGGGTTTTAGTCACTTGCAAAACTGACTCATTCTTTGACCTTGATTAAGTCATGTAATCTCTCTGTGAGTCTATTTAAACCAAGTGTACAGTGACTTGTATTGCTCACAGTTTATAAAGCACTTTAAGCTCAAGTTTATCCAATGGGCAATTGCCCCAGGGCCCAGCAATTCAAAGGGCCCCAGTGCTCCCAGCCATCATCACTGCTTTAAATCCTCGCCAGAGCACCGCACTGCTCTTAGGGCTGGGGGGGGGAAGGGGGGAGAAGAATAGCAGTGCAGTGGGCTGGCTGACCCTGACCCCGCACCTTCCAAGGCACAGAGCCGGGTCTTCCCCCACCTTGCCAAGGGTCTCTCAGAGGCTGTCGGCACCCCTACGTCCATCTATGGTACTTGCATGGCTCACCACCATTAATATCTCTGCACCTTATACTCATTTCTGTGCTTATCCTCACAACACCCCTATGAGATGGGGAATTACTATTATTACTCCCATTTTAAAGATGGGGAAATGAAAACAGAGAGGCTAAGACCCAGATCCACGAAGGTCTTCAGCACCTAAATCACAGACTTAGGTACCTGAATCCCATTTTCAGGCTCTGTTGTGATCCATAAAACTCTAAACTCAACCCCATAGGCATTGAGTTTAAGCACCTACGTTTTCAGGATAAAAGTTTCTCTGAGGGTACGTCTGCACTGAAGTTAGACACCAGGAACTGACCTGTGCCAGTCTTCTCAGGCTGGCGTACTTCGGGTGAAGGAGCAACTTAATTGCTAGATCCTAGAGCCAGAGTGTCTACACTGCAGGTAGACAGCCTCAGTCTGAGCCCCATGAGCCTGAGACCAATAGCATGGGCCAGTCACCGGGGTCTAATTGTAGCATGGGGATACCCTTAATGCTGAAGTTTCTGCCTTCAAACACATGCAATGCTGCTTTCCTTTAGGCATCTGGACAATGATTGTATGCCCACGTGCACAGCAATTCACAAACAAGGGAAAATGTTCAAGTGTGCTTGATCTGTTGTGAGTGCTCAGAGGCTGCCCATCCCTAGACCTTTTAGGTCAGGACTGCACAGGTGCTGCAAGACAGCAGAATTGTACATGTACACCAAGAGGTAGCCTAGGATGAACTTGTGTTTCACCCAGATGATGCTCTGATTCATAGCAAACAGCTTGGTTAACAGCACCTGGCTGGGGACAAGTTTGTGGGAAGGGGAGAGACTGAAGGTAGGATGAATAGCGGCAAGGGGGGACACATGGGGACTTTGGAAAAGTTAACTAACTTTAACGCGCTGTACCTTAATACAAACTGAATTAAGGCCACTTCAGTTCTGAAGGAGTGTGTCCAGACAGGTTTAATGCAGTTTAATCCATTTTTAGTTTACACCTTTAATTGATTCAGATTAATCTTCCTGAGTTTTCCATGTAGACAGCCTTAATGTGGCCTTCTTAAGCACACATGATCACATACGGTCTTTTTCCACACACTAGCTTCTATGACACATGACACAGCAAGACCCCAGTCTCCTTCTCTACACAATCCAGCTTCACCCCCTTCCCCAGAGCCCATCCATCCTGTCTATTGAATGAGGCAGGGAGCCTGTGGCTTGCATGTAATAATTTTGCTGAATATTTGAATGTTAGCAATTTTGGGGACACTGAGTGTCAAATAGCTGGTCACTAGTATACCTCCCATATTCTTAATACTACCTGATCAACCTCAGTATGGGAGGCTGGTGACATTTGCGTGGACAGAACCCCAACATACCCCTCCAACCAGTTTTGGGAGAGAACTCATTAGACAATATGGAGATCTTTGGCGACCTTGGGCATTCCTTTACAGCTTCGGAATGAGGTACGCAATTCCAGATGTGTGTGCTAGATTTGTTGGGTTTGGGGAAAACATGCTGGATAGGGAAAGGGGAATAGCTTGGCAGAAGGTTGCATAATTTGCACCTCCTCTTCCCTGGACCATAAGGATATTAGAGTCTGTTCTTCATAACTGATCAGTGAATGCTTGTTTCTTATGCCTACAGGGATTCACATTCTCTCTCAAGAGTAGCAAAGAGGGAAACCCCCATCTCTTGGGTCTGACTTAGAAGACTATAGACTCATGAGCCTGCCTTTTACTGTGGATTTTCAAAAGAGCTCAGAACCCAACAGATCCCACTGACACACGTAAGTGGTCAGATTTTTAAGAACAGTGGCCCTCCGCTCCCACATAAGTACTGTAAGTGTTTTACCTGTTTCAGGTGCAGCTCCAGTGTTCCTCCGGCTCCGCAAAATACAGTAACTTGGCCTTCTGGTCAGACTTGAAAAGTCTTTCCCCCTCCCAGAATTCCATGGAATAAAGTCCATTGAAGCCACCTGCAGTCCAGTCGAGAGACAACAAGCTAAAGAATGGAAGAAGGTGGCTTCCTCCAGCTAGCCCCCCTGCTGAGAACCCAAACTGCCTGTAAACGAGGCTCACTTAGCACCTCCAACATCAGGCTTTACCTCTTTCCATGGTCTGTGGCTTAGTAGCCTTCATCCTTTTATTGAAGCTCTTTGGAGGAGTTCCCTTTCCCCTCTAGGGGTACGTCTATACAGCAACATTATTTCGAAATAATGTCAAAATACTGTCAAGCTGGAGGAATTCTTACTCCAACTCCTGTAACCCTCATTGTACGAGGAGCAAGGGAAGTCGGAGGAGGAGTGCTCTATTTTGAAATAAGCGCTGTGTAGACGCTCCTAATTTCAAAATAAGGGGTTTTGAAATAAGCTACACATTTGACATAGCTCAATTTGTGTAACTTATTTCAAGTTAAGCCCCTGCTGTGTAGACACACACACACACCATGAATAGATGTCCTCTGCAAACTAAGCCTCTTTAATAAGGAAGTCATAAGTAGCCTCGGCCGATTCATTTCCTGACTCCTCTTGACCTGAATTGAGCCCTTTCGTTGTTCTCCAGCTGCATGGTGTTTTGAAGACCCATCCATGGCCAAAATGAAGCAGTCCAATTTTCACCCACCAGCTCCCACTGAGCACAAAGAGAAAAAGTGCTGGTTGCTGAGCACTTCTAGAAAATCTGGCCCTACTGCCCTGTACAGCACAATGGGCCTCCCCAATTTTGCTTATGGCCTCTAGGCACTCCTGTAATCGAAAAATTCACACACACCACACCACAGCAGGAACCTCAAACCACTCCTTCAGGGACCTCGTAGCCTCCCAATCACACGAGATAGGCAATCCAGTGCCAGGAATGCCCTGGGTAGTGATTGAGTAGAGACACAATACTGTGTATTAAAAAAAATAAAAGCTAACAAAAAGTGTGCCGGGAGATAGCTCCTATCAAAGAGGGGGAAATGAGGACTAAATATTGCAAGTGAACCAAAGGTCACTTCTTCCAGAAGAGTAAAAGGGAGGTAGGAAGAGAGTGAGCGCACAACGGATTCTCTCTGCCCATGCCTTCAGGCAGTCAGCATTTCTAATGCATGATTCCAAGCCTCATGATTTAACCACAAATTTCATGTCATTTGATGCATTTCTTAATGTCACATTGGAATCTCAATGTTCATTTTTTAAAAGTATGTTACTATCCCACACGGTTGCAGAGAAAAGCTTGAAAATATGACCCAAATACACCCTGAAGGTTTAAAAAAAAAAATCTGCTTAATAAAAAGAAGCTTCAATTTATATCTATCATGATTTTTCAAAGCCCAATTCATGACTTTTGAACACTTAATGGTATTTTTATTACTAGCATCATCAATGCAGATATATGCAACACTGTCATTTTTCAAAACTATTTTCCTTTACTCGTGATTAAAGGGAATGCATTTACACATGCACACACACAGCACTATGGGTCCTGAGCATATCTAGGCATGAATGTAGCAAGAATAAACCAATCAATAAAAATAATTACTACAACACAAGGTATTTCAACCCCTTTACAAATATTAGTTCCACACCTTTTCTGGGAGGGACAGTGGTAGAATAAGACTTTCATCATAGTCTAATGGGGGAAACTGAGGCACAGAGTAGTTCAATGGCTTAATCTAAATGAAACAAGGCAGAGATAGATTTACTTTAGAACACACCAATATAACAAGCGATTTTGTAGAGGAAAAGCAATGTGACACTGCTATTGTTCATTCAGGAAAATATCAGCAAGCAGTTCACCATGACTATGAGGCTATTTTTCTTCTTTTCAGAAGAAGTTCTTTTTCAGAAGACGGTACGCAAATTGCGAACCTTTTTCCAATTTTTTTTCGGAAGAGGCTTTTCTGACATTTGGCCTGTCTACATGGGGCCAAATGTGGGAAAAAACCTTCTCTTTCGGAGAGCCCTTCTCTCATATAAAATGAGGAATACAGGGCTTCCGAAAGAACACACCTGCTTTTTCGGAAACTGATCCGAAAAAGCGAACACGTTCCCTGGACGCAGCAGAGTTTTTCTGGGATACTTTTGGTATCACTGAAAAAACCTCTGTAGTGTAAACATAGCATGAGCATGAGTGAATGCATCAGCATGTATGTGGCAGCTCAGCTGAGCCTATGGCTGTGACTCCGCTGTTGGTTGGTGTCAGGGGCAAACTGTTCCCAAGACACTGGAAAACGATATCAGTAATAGCCAAGATCATTGGGTTGGCTTTGAATGAAAGTCTTAAAGACAGAGTCATTCTGGAGTGGCAAATACATTCATGAGCATGACTTTCTAGCCAACTAGTTATGACAGAAGATCACTTGGGTGAAATGACTTTTCATCCTGGGACCAAAAATAGAATGCGGAAAGGAAGTGTCGCTACAGATGCTGTCAGACTGAGGGCTGCAGCTCCTCAGAGACAACAGTAGTTGTCACCCGTGAAGAAATGCTGGCTCTGATTGGAAAGACAAATGATGCGGTTACCTAGCTCAGGACAGTACTGCTGACAGAAAATAAATGTCTCTGCCCGATTTTTTTTTTTTTTAAATTACCATTTTCATGAAGAGGCTTTGGTATCAAGAGGGCATATTTTAAGAATAGAGATCAGACTTTTTAAGCAACAGCAGCATGAAGGGCTATCCTGGAACTATGCTATGGGCCACATTCGCAACTGGTAATTTATGTGAAGCGGCACAGTCTATACCAGCTGAGCATCTGGCCCATAATATTCAGCAATTCATAGTTTCCTTGCCAATGTTGCGTTGTATGTGTCACATGCAATTGACTTTAAAAGCTGATGGTTTTACTTGAGAAAAGCACTACATTTTCTCATACCTAGATTTCAACAAATAGTTTCACTGGATTCCTGAGTTACTTCACACCAAATTTTGGCTAGTGATCTTGTTAACTTCCATAAACTAACCAGGGCTGGCCCTTACATGGGAGGCTTTCAAAGAATCCCCAAATACTTCAAAAGCATAGGGTTGTTATTTCAGAGCTAGACAAGCAATAAACTTTTCAGTGCACTGGTAATTAAAGACATTTCAGACTGACCTAAAATGAAATTTTTCAAAACTTTTGGCAAATTGAAAAAGCTGGAACACTTTTAGTGGGGTCAAGTGAGTCATTTTGTTTGCCCAGACTTAAATTTGTTTCAAACAGAAAAGGAAAGGAGGACTAAAGTCAAAGAAACAAGGGAAAAGGCAAGAACTCCCTTATAAATTTAGCACCGCAACCACTGGGCCAAACCCAACAGGTGATACACACCCCATTCTGTCTGATACGGAGAAAAGATTCAAACTGGCAGGTCACATGAAACAAGCCAGTACACTAGCTATGAGGCTATAGAACATAACAGGATATGGGTTATTCTCTCCTGTTGAAGCGGTTCATTTTTGCATAAATTATTAAAATAGCCATTGGATCAAGGACCTGATCTTGGGTCTCCCACATCTCCAGTGGGTACCATAGCTACCAGGTGAAGTCATTCTCCTTCTTTCCCCAGCCCAGTGATTAATCAGTGTCTGTCAGTAAAGGGACTGAAATTTGGACAAGTCCAGATTCTGGGATATTGTATTGTATCAGTCCTAAAGCAATGTCAAAAATGACACTATTAACCTGGTTGGGGGTGGGGGGAAGCAATGTTCTTTAGGTCTGATATTTGATTTAAAAAAAAAAAAAAAAAAAAAAAAAGAAAGAAATCAGCATGCAGGGATGGGGAGGGAGAAACCTACTGAAAAATTGAACTACTATCCTTCCCCAATGGCACAAAAAAATCTTTTGTAACTCAGGCTGAAGCATATTAGACTTTGACAATGTGTTATGCTGATTACCACCATGATTTTTCTCACCTGCTTTTCAAATATGGCATGATAATAGCAGCCACTGTGTTGAGAATTCCTAAACCTAGCAAATGAATGCCTTGGTATCTTGTGAATACAAATGGAATGAGAGCTTTCTAGCCATATATGGGATTAATCTCCAGCTGCTAAAAAAGGCTTACAAAAAATCAGGTGGGTACACACAAGTGATGCAAAGCTGCTTAGAGTTGACAGACCAGTACACATGCTTTCAGAAAGAGTCAGCTGTTCCAAGAACTAGTCTTGCATCAATGATCATAAAGAAAAATAATAATCCCTGAGGTGCTAAAGGGCATTGGTGTTAGAGGTTTGGTTTTCGGTCTCCTCTGAAAACCAAGATCCTGACCACTTATTAAAGATCCGAGGAGGTTTTTTTGGGAAGGTATTGGTGTCCAAACTAGAATTTAAACCAGAATGCTGAACAGGTCACATCTCTTCTGCCTACTCAAATCCCCTTCTTTACTTCCTGTCCCAAATTATACATAGCATAGATGATTGTGCTTCTTAAGAGTGACCACATATAATGCCTGTTCAATAGTGAACGAAAAGACCTTCAGGCAGCATGTTCAACTATTGGGACCCTTTGTGAAGAAAGATACGAACCCCCACCTACCCTGTAAGGTCATAGCAAGTTAAGCCCCAGGTTGCAGTCTCTCAAGACAACCATGCAATTCGGGATGTTCTTTGGACATGAAAGGACATTTTTCAAAAGGTGTCTGAATCTGTGCCTGCCACAACAGCTATTTTGTTACCAGTGCTTTTTTTTTTTTTTTAAATAAACAAAAAAGTGCCGGTATTCCAGGGGAAAAGATGTTGAGCTCTGACTGGAGGTGCCAGTACTGCGTCTGGACATGCCAGTACTGCGTACCGGGCAGTACCATCACAAAAAAAGCACTGTTTGTTACAAATGGTGTAGTTTGCCCGCTAGCCACAGAACTAGAACACACAACCGATTAAACTTTTATCTGTAGGCTTTGCATATTTTGAGATTGTGTTGAGGCTGTTTGAAAACGTGACTCTTAATGTCAAAGATTTGTCTTAAATGGTCAGAGCTTCATTCTCATTGATAATATAACAATTTATACCAACTGAAAATCTATCCCACATTATATCTGATATAGAGCCACATATTTTTCCATATATTCCATAATGAAGCAATAACAAACAAATACAATTTGATTTGTGCTTGGTAATTCATTTCTAAAATTTCAGAAGCTTACAAAAGAATTCTATTACATGTTGCTATAGTCTTGCATTGCTATTCTAAATTCCCCTTCCTTATTTTTCCATTCTCTTTCTTTTAATCTAGACTCTTTGGGCCAGTTTTTACTGTGCAATGTCTCCCGGTTCCATGCACTTCAGCGGAGTTATGCCCAGTAATACAAGCCAAAAAAAAAAAAAAAAAAAAGTATCCATACAAGTTATTGGTTTTACTAATTAAGTCTAAATCCTAATGAATCATAGTTGCATGACAAAATGCTACAAAGGTCATTTGCTCTTTCCTTGCTGTTTTATAACATCCATTTCCTTCTATGGTACAATTTGAGAACAGCATTACTATAGTGTTGGAAAAAACCCACACAAATGATAATTATCAGGTACCCACTTTTCTAATTGAAATTCAGGCTGAATGTTCACACAAATAGTTGCCTCATTCAAATACAAAACCTATTAGAAAGCTAGTCCTGAGGAAACTGGACAGGTAGGTATGTAGTGATTTAAACAGGGGTCACCTAGAAGGATGGAAATTGGTAACTGTGGTTTGGTCAGCTGCCCTTATTGTCTACCAGACATTCAATACCCTCAGTTCCCATTAGATGCTCAGTATCATCACCCATGAGACAACACTTCACAGTTAGCACATACTCCCCACCATTCTGCTATACACATTCTAACACTCGCTGGATCATGGGTGGCTCTTTCAATATTGGGTCTAGCGCAGTCCTAGCTCTATGGTCATGGATAACATGGACAGTACTGGCAAGCATCATCCGCAATGTAATGGGCCTAATACAGTGATTCAACAGTAGGATAAAGCATGGGGCACCTGAGTACTGGTAACAAAAGCCTAGGTTAGAGAGATTGAGAGAGTGGTTAGGGAAGTAGGACTAAAGAATACAGCAAAAGCCTGAGAGTGGGCAGCCTCAGTTGTGAATGCTTCGACAGGAGAAGAGCAAAGCAAGCCAGTGTGGCGCACCAGTAAGAGAGTGGCTGGCTGCGGGTGGGCCTCGGGATGTTGCCGGGCCCCTGTACACTGGTAAGGTTCTGCTCCCCCACAGGAGCCCAGACTGCTCTCCCTCCTTGGCCTCCAGCTGGATGGCTAAGAGCAGAGGGATAAGGCCTGAGGTACTGGGGCGCACCCCAGCTCCATCTAGAGAGCTTGCGCTGCTGGGCAGCAGTCACCACAGCCCTGGGGGATCTGGCAGCCAAGCAGCATGCTGCTCACAACACTCTCAGGCCTGAACCTCCCGTAACCTCCCAGTCCCCTGACCTGAACCCCCCACACTTCCCCACCCTCCCGCCTTGAATCCTGCAGTCCCCACCCCCTGCCCTCAGCGCCCCAAACTCCATCCCACACTTACATTTCTTATAGGTGCCTGTCTTATCTCAACCCCCAACCTCCTGCCCTGAGGCCCCCGCAAGGTGGGGAGTTGCAATAGGACAGTACCTGTAAGAAATGTAAGCTACTTCCCCTCCTGGTAACAGTAATAAAATTGATGCTAGAAGTGTATTTGCTCTTTTAATTAAATCAAGTTCTAAGAGAGGGTATTGTGTTTAAAAAAAAAAAAAAAATTAGCTCTACAGGTATCTGCCACATAACTAGCTGAATTGCCATAAGCTGAATTGACATAAGTGCATAAATCCAATTTGCAAATAGCACTTCATACCACAGGCAGTAGAAGGCTAATTTTTCTTGTAGAATAATTCAGCTAAGAGGCATATTGAAAATGTTACAAACATTGAAAGTGATAAATCCTAAACTGCCCATTATGACTGGCTACCCCTTCTGCATGGGATATCTCTACAGAGAGAGGTTCCATCTACACCCAGCTCTCAAAGAATACAATCTACACTGTAACTCAGTAGAAGGGTAACTCTCGTACTCTGCAAGGACACACGTGCAAAGCAGCCACTTAGATGGCTTGAAACATTTGACGCAAGAATGGTCTTACATCCATAGGTGCTGGAACTGACGGTGTGGGGGGTGCACCAGCACCTCCTGACTGAAGTGGTGTCCATTATACATAGGGTTTATAGTTTGGTTCAATAGCTCGGCACGTCCCTCCCCCCCACCTATAAAAATTGTTCTAGCACCCCTGCTTACATCTTTACTAATACATTTTAATGTTGCTTACAAATGAAAGACTACACAATGATTTGTAATTTATCAGTCTTCTGAGGTAACTGTGTTTAAAACGTATCAATGCACCATATGTAAAGAATTACCCTGAACTACAGGATTTTATAGATGAGGTAATTAAGTCACTATTACAGTACACTGATTTTCACCAAAAATGTTAAGATGGATACTTTTCACATCAATTCCCCTATTTCTGAGAATAAAGGAGAAAACAAAATAATCTTACACCCTCAATATCCCACCCCCATTACCATTCCCCCTCTGGCTCCTTCTTCCGGAAAGTCGTCTGTGAAGGATTACATCAGCACAGCATTGCAGAGAATGGTAACAGTTACTACAAGTGAATTTTAATAGCAAGAGAGAGACTGCCAGAGCAAGACGCTCAGATGGACTATAACAATATTCAGGGTGTCTCTCTGCTCTGTGGATGTACCCTCACCTACCAGTGATGCTATTAAGACTCTATGGACCTGTCATTAAGAAATTCCAATCGTTCAAAATTGTCATTTGGCCCAATAACTGTAATAGAATCACTAAATATTAGTGTTATGAGATGACTGATCTTTCACAAAACGATTCTAAAGACTCCTGCACAGTCAGCTAGGGAAGTTTTATCTAATCTTACACACACACCCCAAAACAAAACCACAGGTGAACTTCAGAGGATTGCTATCATGTTTATTTAACTATACAAATTGCTTTTAGCTTCTAGGGTGAGATGGGCTACAACAGTTCAAAATATTATTCATTGATAGTCTAGTAGAAAAAAATTCTAGGGTATTTTTAAATATTCTGTTTTATAGCACTTACTGGAATAATTTCTGCGTTATACCAGCCACCCACAAACCCTTTGATGCTCCCAAAGGGGAAACGAAGAAGTGGAGTACAGTTACTGACCAGAGCATCACAAACTTAGTAAGCAAAATGGAATTTCTGTCCCATGGGAAATTCCAACATTTTGAAATCTGGGTTTTGTTCCAAATTGCAAAGAAAAGAAAAAAGAAAAGGAAAAAAAAAAGTCAGAATTTTTGCAAAAAATTTTGATAAAGGACAAAACATTTTATTTTCACTATTGCTTCAACTTTTATGTGCATTATTAAACTATGGTGTTCTACGGTAACATAATAGCTGAAATTATAGCATTGAAAACTACGTTTAGAACATCAAAATCAAAACAAAAAGTTTCACTTATATCCTGTTGAAATCTTTGACAAAAAGATACAATACACGCTTTGGGTTTTTTTCAGCATTTTCCAACAGAAAATTGCTCTGTTAGAAATGTTTTCAGATTTGTTGAGCAGCACCGTAAAAGTTTCAAATCATGGGGGTATGCCTTTAACTGGTTTAAGGTGACAACTCCGCTTACTTCAGATAAGGATGATTCCTTTCCTCCTATCCATACATCCAATATGCATTTACTGACAAAAAGTTAGAACATTTCAGCCACTTTTTCCCCCATCATGAAATATTGATTTAAAAATGAAAATAAAATGTGTAATCAAAATGAGGCAGATGCTTAGGGTAGGATTTCCCATTCTCTCTTCCCTTGAGTTACTACATTTTTTACAAAAATCTAATGACTTTATGCATTACTTAAGTATGCGCAACATTTATCAGTAACATTTTCATTATTTGAATTGCATTCTAATCCATAAAAAAATACAGATGGTTCTTAAAAGCAGCATCTTTGCTACAGTGCTCCCTATCCATCTTCATCATATGCTCTGCAAACACTTAACAACATTATTCTCTCGGTGCCAGCTTTATAGGAGCTGGATAGCTTTCTAGTGCAATGCTGAACATTTTAAGTATAAGCTGTCACTTTATTAACAGCAGGGCTATTGTGTATTTGATTTTTTCCCAACACTTACATGTCATTATCACTAGTGGTAAGTGTATCTAAAAGCTATTCGTGACTTTTATAGGTCAGTTCATACAAGGCATTTATTAGAGTCTATGAATATGTAGTGGAAACCCAATGGTTGGCTGGAGCTAACACTGAATTATTATTAAACCTCATTATAAGCCTTGAAATACAGTGGTTAAATGGACTGAGACAGCAAGAGAAGGAAAACTCTCACTGCTATGGCTCTTTCCACTGCAGGCAAAGATGGTAAAGGCAAGATGTAGAAGGAAATAACTCTCAGGTGTCTGAGGCTAGGCAGCTGCTACATAGGACTGGTGTGCAAGCTTTTAAACGAGGCTACCGGGCCCCCATGGCAATGAGCTAGGCTGACGACAGATGGAAAAACAATTTATCTTTGTCCTGTTACCGCAGGGGGGAACTGGAAGGGCGCATAAGAGAGCTGCGTAGTTCCAGGGAGTTAGCTGCTTGGCTGGAAAAATCCACACCAGGTGCAAATGCAGCCTTCCCCAGTCATGGTAGGCACATGCAGATAGAATCTAGCATTTACCAGGTTGCACACAATGTGTTTTGGCTGTCACAGGTGACATATGGCTCCATGCATGTTGTCATTATAAGTCTTAGCCAGAAAACAATGTGAACTTTTTAGAAGAGCATTTGATACATAAAAAGGTACACCAACATGAATACTGGAATGTATAAGGGCTCCTTCTTTTCCAAGCCATTAAAGACAATCTGACAACTAATATGAGTGATCAGATCTTGTCGTACCTCAGCCAAGTTCAGAAACATTCCAGTTTTAGTCACAGGTTTCACACATCTCAAATTGCCCACACAGTGGCTTTTTAAAGATGTCTTTGCGTGCTTGTATTTGTAACCTTAGCCATTTTAGAGAGGTACAGAGGCCCCTTGGCACCCACCGTGATAACATCAAACATGTCAGTTAGAAAATACACTTACAGAAATATAAATGACATACGATGCAAACTGGGCTCTATTCCCAGCTCTGTCACTGACTCACTGTCCCTCCTTGGGCAAGTCAACGTTTCTGTGCCTCACTTCTCCCTGCATGTCAAATATGAGATGAAGACACTCTCCCGCCTTTGGTTCTTGGATGAAAAGGGATAACCCCAAACTTGGCACTTTGGGTGTTTTAAATATGTAACTTGCCTAGCGGGACAGTTCTGTGGTCCACACACTTTGGGTGCTTTAGTTCAACCACATGCTGTGCTGTTTGAGGATGGATGGAAGTGCCTTGAGGCTACAGGACACTGCAGCCTAGTGTCTGGGAGCAAAGCAGAACAAATATGAATGAAACAATTGGTACTCTGATTAACCTAACAAAACCAGAGAAAAGTAATCTGATAAATGGACGCCAAAAATATACACATCATATTTTGTGTGTGCGCAGATAGATCAGCATATATTATCTAGTGATTGCTGATCAATCTGAACAACCTGCTAAATGGCAGCTGCTTTAATAAAGATGAGATAGGAACTGGAATTGGAGAATCCTTTATATATAGGATCTGTTTTCTTTACGCACAAACTCTCTTGCTCTCCGAAGAATTCCTTTCACTTCCACAACATTCCTTTAGCTCTTTATTCTTTTCATTCCCCTCCCCCCACAAAACAGCACTAGCTATAAAACATCAGCTTAGTAAGTGGTGAAAGTGATTGAAAACTATGGAGACACAATGCACCAACCCTCTTCATTAGCATCCAATTTAGTATGAAGCTGATAGATTGAGTCCAGTCCAGATCTCCAGATGCAGCCAAGTGTGGGGGATAAAAAGATCTTAATTTGACACCAACAATCAAATCACTGGCACATTTCTTATATCAGCAAAACAGCCAAATTGCTATTAGCTGTTAAAGGGAAAAAAGGATTCTAAACTCACTAGATACAAAAGACACAAGGTAACTAGAGGTGTCCCCCAAGGGTCCATACTGGGACCAATCCTGTTCAACCTATTTATAAATGATCTGGAGAAAGGGGTAAACAGTGAGGTTGCAAAATCTGCAGACGATACTAAACTGCTCAAGATAGTTAAGACCAAAGCAAACTGCGAAGAGCTTCCAGGATCTCACCAAAATAAGTGACTGGGCAACAAAATGGCAAATGAAATTTAATATTGATAAATGTAAAGTAATGCACATTGGAAAAAAATAATCCCAACTATATATACACAATATGATGGGGGCTAATTTAACTACAACTACTAAAGACAGATCTTGGAGTCATTGTGGATAGTTCTCTGAAAACATCCACTCAATGTGCAGCAGCAGTCAAAAAAAAAAAACAAACAATGTTAGGAATCTATAATATATAAAGGAGAATGTTTGTATATTTGTGCACTAATAACTTCGACACTAGAAGAGCTACCGCAACCAAACTTTGCAGGGGATAACCTTTCATCCAGGAGAAGGTTTTAAAATACTGTGGGAGGGAAGAGATGAGAGACCAACACCTCTCCCCGGGGCTGCACGGAGCTTGGCAGTGTGGGGAGAAGCGGCTTCCCGCGGGAAGCGGCGGGGACAGTCACTCACTGAGGCCAGCAGAGGGACAAGGAAGCGGAGGGCAGGCTCGGGCGCCAGCGGCAGGTGCCCGGCTCCCTTCCCCCTCCCTCCTCTCAGGCGCCTCACCTCAGTTATATCAACTTTTCCGAGCAACGCCAGGTAACTCCAGCTAGTTATTTAAAAAGGGATCGAGAATAAGGCAGAGAACATCTTATTGCCTCTATATAAAACCATGGTACGCCAACATCTTGAATACTGTGTACAGACGTAATCGCCTCATCTCAAAAAAGATATAGTGGAATTGGAGAAGGTTCAGAGAAAGGCAACAAAAATGATTAGGGGTTTGGAAGACTAGGATTTTCCATCTTAGAAAAAGAGGAGACTGAGGGGGGACATGATAGAGGTCTATAAAATCGTGACTGGTCTGGAAAAAGTGAATAAGGAAAAAAAGTGATTTATTTGTTCCCATAACATAAGAACTACAGGTTGGACTCTCTGTTCCAGCACCCTCAGGACCTGACCAGTCCCAAACAAGGGAATTTGCCAGACCAGAGGAGGTCCCCAACTACCAACTCCCCAGACTACCTTACCTCCCCACTGCCAGCCCCAGCCCCTCCCCCCGATGCTGGGCAGCCATCCTGCTGCAGCCCCCACAGCCCGGACTGCCTCTGCCTCACTACCAGCCCCGCCACATCTCCAGTCCTGGCCCCGCTACCGGGGCTGCCACAGCCCCTGTTGTGCTCCCGGGCTCCGGTGCCAGTCCCAGTCCCACTGAGCTCCAAACCACCAGCCCTCTTGCCACTGGGGCTATGTCTAGACTACAGAGTTTTTCTAGGATACCAGAGGTCAGGGAACAAGTCTGCTCTTCCAACATTTTTTGCGGAAGAGCAGACGTGCTCTTTCAGAAGCCCTGTCTTCCTCATTTCATGAGGAAAAAGGGTTCTTCCAAAAGAGGAGGCTTTTCTGAAATTTGGCCCAATGTAGATGGGCCACATTTTGGAAAAGCCTCTTCCAAAAAAGACAATTGGAAAAAGGTACGCAGATTGCAGAGCGCAATTCACGTACCTTTTTCTGAATTCCCCCCGCAGTCTAGACGTAGCCTAGGGCTCGCAGCCAGGACTGCCTGGTCCAGGAACACCCATGTTCTTGCTGGAACATGGATGAGAGTCTCCCAGTTTTGGGAGGTCCAACCTATTGGGGTCACCAAATGAAATTAATGGGTAGCAGGTTTAAAACAAACAAAAGGAAGTCTTTCTTCACACAGTGCACAGTCGAAGAATTCCTTGCCAGAGGAGGTTGTGAAGACCAGGACTTTAACAGGGTTCAATAAATTCATGGAGGTTAGGTCCATCAATGGCTATTAGCCAGGATGGGTAGGAATGTTGTCCCTAGCCTCTGTCAGAGGCTGGGAATGGATGACAGGAGAGGGATCACTTGATTCCCTGTTCTGTTCACTCACTCTGGGGTATCTGGCATTGGCCACTGTCAGCAGACAGAATACCGGGCTAGATGGACCTTTGGTCTGACCCAGTATGGCTGTTCTTATGACAGAAACAGACATTCAATTTTACAGTATTGCTAAAAGAGAAAGTAAGCCGAAAGGTAGGGTTGGGAGGGAGACAATTCTAAAGGATAGTCAGTGCTTCTAGTGATTTTTATGCATAAATAAAATATTTCAGCAAAATCCCAAGAATTCCAGGGCTAGGGATAAATTTAATTGTTAAACTTATTAGTAGAGGTGCATTAGTGTTTTCCCTTCCCAATTTTGATACAGTGAGAATTTTAGTAACAGAACAAAGTAGTCTCAGAGGAGTAGCCATGTTAGTCTGTAACTTTAAAAACAATAAGTAGTTCTGTGGAACCTTAGAGACTAACAAATTATATACAAGTATCATGCGCCTTTGTGGGTAAGACCCACTTCACAAACTAGGTATCTTGATGGAGAGGACCAGATTGTATCTGCCCTCCTTTTCTTCAGTTGCATACACACTATACAACATTGGATATGTTGCAAACAAATTTTTTTGTATCTTCTTGTTAATCATGAAGAAGTCTTTCCACAAAGAATTGTGCCATTAAGTTGTACATTAGTCTATCAAGAAGAGCACAGAGCAAGCCCAAGTCAATAGGAATCTGGCATAGGAGGATACACCACCATTGACTTCAAGTGAATTTCACTTGCTTACACCAGCTCTGAATTTGGGGTTTTTGTCCTTGGAGCCCCAAAGGACAGAGTGTTCTATAGTTTGCTTGTTTGTGAAAAGTAACACAGGGCTAGCTCTGTAAAAGTATTTAAGGGTGTGTCTAAATTACACCCCCCGTCGGCAGAGGGATGTAAATTAGACATTTCAAAAGTGAAAATGAAGCAAGGATTTAAATATCCCGCGCTTCATTTGCATAATTACGTCATGGCACTGTTTCTAACAAGCACCATTTCGAAACTGAAACCGCGGTTTAGATGCTTTTTTTCGACAATGGGGCAATTTTTCAAAAGATCCTGTACTCTTTCAAAAAGTGAGGAGTACAGGATCTTTCGAAAAAGTGCCCCGTTGTCAAAAACGCATCTAAACTGCAGTTTCAGTTTTGAAACAGTGCCATGATACGATTATGCAAATGAAGCGCAGGATATTTAAATCCCTGCTTCATTTGCTCTTTCAAAACATCTAATTTACATCCCTCTGCTGACAGAGGTGTGTAGTTTAGATGTAGCCTAAGTGTCTAAGTCCCATTGAAACCAAAGTTCCCAATATGATTTTCAAAAGCATCTATCAGCATCTTCAGATGCCTATATACCTTTAAAAATCTGACCCAAATTCCATTGGAACGTCTAAACTGGAAAAGCTTGTGCTTATCCTGCCCTAGTGTCTCCAATTCAGATGGGTTCAAAGCACATGAGTAGCCCCATTGGCTTCAACCAGGAAACTAAGATGCTTAAAAGTAGGTATCTACTCTGATGGGACATGGCCTTTAATGACACAGGCAGCATGCTGTTATGTGGGAACTGCAGAGTCTGGGGGCCCAGGAGAGCTGAAAATTGCAATAAGATAGTTATTCAATAATTTTAGCCTCTTTTCCAGGTCATGTTATTGTAAAACAGTCAGACTTTTATAAATACATGCAAAGTTTTTGAAACCTGGCACACATTTCAGCTGATGGATGGGTTCATGAACTATTCACAGTAATGCTTGTATGGAGTCATCTCGATGCATCATTCACAATCTGTGCTGTATGGCTGCTCATCTAAGCCACGAGGCATTATTTCTGATCCCAAGTCCACTTAGTGCTTTCAGAATGGCTTAGCAAGCACTTCAGGTGCATATACACATCAAAATAATTATTGACACAAATATCTGCCTGTGAAAATATTTTTGCAGACAAGTGAAAGCCACGCTTACTCCTCCTTCAAAGTGTCTTACAAACACAATTTCCCCAGAACACATTCACAGGAAGTGAATAGATGTTGAGGCAAAATAAGAAAGTTGTAAATAAATGGGACTCAATACATTTTTTGTAATATTTGCCCAGTTCTAGTGGCAAGATCCATTCTCTGTCCATCAACAGAATAGCATTGAACTAGAACAGTGCACAGGATGAATGGTCAATCCCAGAAGTGGGGAATGGAAATGCCTCTAGCAAATCTCTCTGTGACCCATGAAAGACCTCAGCCCCCTTTATTTAGAGAAGAATGCATTACTCTGCCTGTGTCATTAGGGGAAAGCCGAGGAAAATTTAAGTCACAGCAAAAAGTGTTTTCAAATCCAATAGCTCATTGCATCTTGATGTCTCTTGGAAGAAGAAGAAATTGTTACAACTGTTAACACTATTTATAACTATGACAAGCATTTTAGGTGTTAACACACAAGACAACTGGATGATCAGAAAGAAAATGGACCGAGAGACGTGCACTGAAATTAATTATTTACTAATTGCTCTTCTCTCTTATATTTTGGTGGATTTGTTTGATTTTACATCTAAGAAATGATTGTGATTAGACTCTCTACTGTTCCTAATTTTCCCTTCTCAGCTACCTGTCTATAAATGTCCCTTGTTTTTGAACATTTCATTCATTCAACGTTTTAACCAATTATAACAACAGATTAAATTGCATTGTGCTCCATGAACACAGAAAAAAATGCTTTGAAGATTAAATTCTGTTTGCAATCCATCAAACTGCATCCTAGACATTTGGGATAGGTCTCAGAAATTCAATTCACAAAGTGCCACTTTTTTAGTTCTCTTTCAAAAGCAGCCAGCCAGTCCCAATTCAATTCCTAGTGGAAAAGTTAGACACAGACAAAGCCCACGGTTAGGATGCTAGTCCAGTACTTAGGAAACCCAAGTTCAATTTTCTTCTGCAATACAGACTTCCTGTGTTGCCATGGGCAGATCACAAAGCCCTTGTGTACATGAACAGCGAGCCTGTGGCCTGCTGCAGTCCAACTGTGTGTGTGGTCTCTGCAGAGGCACATTAGCACTTCTTTAAACTGTGTTACTCCATGTGGACAGTTAGTCCATAGCAGATTCACTCCTTAGCTTGCCATGAACTAATTACTCATGTGGGCAAGCCCTTAATCACTCTGTGTCTCAGTTCCCCATGGATAACATGGGGATAACCACATATACATGCCTTGGGTGGATAAATACAGTAAAAATTGAGGTATTCAGATGTTACAAGTGGGTGTCACAGAAGTACACATGAGATCATAAGTCACCACAATGACCATCTCTGTTGGCATGCCCAGCACTGAAACATGCCACAGTACCACCTACCTTTTCTGGCTTTTGCTGGCCACTGCCTCAGTTTCCTCCTCCTCAACCTCTCCCCCTCCCTAATAGCTACAATAGCAGCTTTTATGGGACAAGCCACATCACTCCATGGGGTCTGGATTTATTAACAAAGTTCCAAAGGAAACTAGAACTCCTATCCAGCCTTCCTAGTGGCTCAGTCTTTTATTCAGGGCTCTTAGCCAATCCCTGCTTAGTCTTTCCTCTCTTTCCAGCCTTCAGAGCTTAGTCTTTCCTCTCTTTCCAGCCTTCAGAGCTAGCTCCTGCTCCCTCCAGTCATGCAATCCCCAAGCCCTCTGCCTAGGAGCCAGGGAAGGCCCCCCCTTCCCCTGTGTACAAAAGCTCATTCAGCTCTCCTGCTCCTTCTGGTCTTTGTGCTCTCTACCAAGCATCAACTTCCAGATCTTCTGTTTTAGCTACACCCCAGAAGGATTGACTTGAGCCACTTGACCTGCCTGCTCTGTAATAATCTTTGTTTTCTCCCCCTAGGGAGGTGAGCCAAGTGGGACACACCTCCCTTGAAATGGACAGTGCTCACCCCATATGGACACCAAAGAATGAATGGGTATGGAAACTGAAACTGACTCTCACCCCCTTAAAAATATTTATGGGGCATTAAGCGGAAGTCTGCATTGCCACTACCCCTGCTAAATTTGCTCTTTCGCAAAGTAAGATTCCAGTCTACAGTATAGTTATTGCAGTAGGACACAAAGGGACCAGCTAAGAGCAGCCCTAGACAGCTTAGTACAAGGGGAAATCTGAACAGCAGGCAGTCTAAACAGACAAGCAAAATGGTGGGAGAAAGAACGTAACAACATCCTCATTGTACAGATGACCAAGTGAAACACAAAGATGGGGGGATTTGCCCAAATTCCTCCAGGCAATCTGTAACACAGCTGGGAACTGAATCCAGATCACAAGACCTCTTAGTCTGACATCTTTCACTAGCACTTCACCTACCCCCAAACAAATACATAAAAATTAAAGGAAAGCAGCTGCTAAGATGCTGATTTAAAAAAAACACCATGGCACTCCACTGTGAGCAAGCCAATGAAGGAAGGCTGAGCACGAGCAGAATCACGATGGACAGAGAGAAGGGCCATATCCATCTTGATGCTTCAATAGCCCTTGAGGAACTTGGAGGGGGGGAGGGAGGAGGAAGAGGGGAAGCGTTTTCTTCCCAATTAATGACTCTCTCAAAACCATTAACTTTACCCAGTAGCCAACATGCCTAAAGGAACTGGAAGGGGGCACCTGGGTCAGACCAGAAAGGAAAGATTTAGCTTCCACTATAACACAAAAGAATCTGATGTAACTGGACCACAGCTGATACTCTGCATAATCATTATACAACAGAAGACAAGGTTGCTCACCCCCCCCCCCAAAAAAAACACCTTTTTTTTAAAACCAGAGTAAAATAAAAAGCTAATATTCACAATCTGATGAGATTAGAATCCACCAAGTAGTTTAAGGCATCAAAAATCCCAGCCCTGATGCCAAAAAACATATCTTCTCTTATGTTTCAATAGAATTGAAAAACCAGTTAACGTGTGATCTTATTATAACATGCAGCTAACGACAGCGGGATTTTCAGACAAAAGGTTTACCATCCTAGAATAAAAAAAAACAAACCACAATGCAGCATAGTCTTTCCTTATTTGCATCTGAAAGGTATAATATGTTACACAAGAGACCACCTCACATGTATTCACATGCTACTGTGTGTGACCGCTGTTAGAAACAGCCCAACCAATGGCTATATTCTCAAATACCCCCAAATTTCTAACCTACCAACAGTAAATCAAGGATGGAGGTGAGCGAGGAAGAACAGCCCATTTTTACATCACTGGCACAGATTGGCTGTTCCTTTGCTATGCATTACATGTGTGTTGCTTTAACAAGAGGAAGGCTTCTAGGAGTTATTACCAGCCCATAGTTTAAAAGCAGGACAGTTATGTAGAATATCCCCAGCTTCCCAGGGTTCTCCAAATTACATTGATTGAAATTAATAGCTCTTCACCAGGGATAAGTATGGGGGGGTCTAGGATTCTATTGAAAGAAAGGGCACATGGAAGAGATGGAAATAAGGAGTCTGAATACAAATCAAGGAGCATTATTTGCAAAGAGAGAGAGAGAGAGAGAGAGAGAGGTAAAACATGAAGATGAACAGGATAACAAGGGGTCTGTTAGATGAACTAGTCCACTTCATCCCCATATATGACTTTTCCCTATTATGTATTTGCTAGTTTTCCATGAGGCATAACAAGGCGGTCGACAAAGGCTTCCCTTGTTGACTGCGGAGTGTCCAGACTACCACGCTGTGCCGCCAAACAGCTGATTGGCACAGCGCAGCAGCCATTTTGATGTAAATGAAGTGGCGATTATTTAAATCGCTGCTTCATTTCCCTTTTTCGAGTACACTAATCTACATGGCTCCATTGATGGAGCCATGTAGTTTAGACTTACCGTGGGTGTGCAGGCTCTAAGGTGGGATAGAATGAGGATTTTGGAGTATAATAAGGGGTTCCAGGCTGGGGGCAGGGCAGAGGGGTTTCAAGATGCGAGAGGAAGCTCTGGGCTGGTGTGGGGATGGGTTTCAGGGTGAATGCAGGCCTTGGGGGGTGCAGGCTCTGGGGTGGGACAGAGAGGAGGTGTTTCAAGTGTAGGAGGGGACTCTGGGTTTGGAGAGGCTCAGAGCTGGGGCAGGGGATTGGTGCTCAGGGTTTGGGCATGGGCTTTCCTCTGCCAGCTCCCAGTTAGCAGTGTACCAGGCCCTGGAAGTGGCCAGCAACAGGTCTCGTTGATGGGCAGAGGTGCACAAATAGCTCTGAGCACTGCTTTTGCCCACAGGCACTGGTCCCCAGGGCATATGCCCCGGGTGCAGACAGCCTGTGACGGCATGTCAGGGAGCCCCGCGATCCTGCACCCCCGTCCGCAGCAAGATGAGACTCCGCCAGCCAGTAGAATAGAGGGGGTTTATTGCTTTTCCAGGCTACAGCACAGCATAGATGTGATGTGGTTATAGGAGTCAGGGCCAGGCAGCCTTAGACCCCTTGGGGTAGGGGTCCAGAGGCCCCTGACCCCTCAGTACTCAGCTTAGTCTCTCCTCTTCATGTCATCCCAGCCAAAAAACTAGCCAGCTCCCAGGCCCTGCCCCTCAGCCAGGTGGTCATCTCCACCTCCCTTCCTTTGTCTCTCCCCTGGGAAGAGCCTTGTCATCTGCTCAGGCTGGGACTAGGCGTCTGGGCCAATACACATGTGGGTGAGTCAGTGGGAATCTCACATCACAGCATAGGGGAAACCCCGGGTTACAGAGCAGACAGCACCCCCACTATGTCACACAACCCCATCCAGGTGAGCCTAGGAGCTAGCTGCTTCTGGGGCACAGTGGGGTTTGCAGTGCCAGGACAGGCAGGCAGCCTGCCTGCCGTAACATCCCTGCTTGTCACCTGGTCACCCTACAGCAAGGAGACCAAGTGCCTGACATTCTGTGAGCCAGCACTGGGTTGTGAACCTTAGTTTGAAAATTACTGATCTAGCAGCAGCATTCAAAGTGCGATATAGCCACATTTGCAGAGGACACTAGAACTAGAGCGGAAAGAAAAAAAAAAAGTGTATGGAATAATGGTTCTCTAGATCTGAGTGGGGGCTGTTTCCTTGCACTATATAGAAATAGGAAGTATTCAGTTTGGATGTTCTATGCCATACAGATGATGGTGACTAGATGTGAAAGTGAAGAGAGCCTATAACAAATAGGGAGCCTGGCCTAATTAGATTGGTAACGAGTAACTGATCTATACAAAAAGAGGACTTTATTCAGAAGGGACATTGAATTTGAATTTTTAACAGCCTATTGTGAGAGAATGACAGGACCTCTGAACAGGATCTGATAGAAGCTACAAGAAAAATGCAAAGTGTTCAAACAGGTATTTCAGGGCATTGTGTCTGCCATCTGCTTTTCTACTGCTAACTGTGTGATGAACACAGTCAGGAGTAGAAAACTGCCAATTTGGAGGAACAAAGAAATGCAAAAATTAATCAATGTTAATAAAAAAAGCTCTTGGAGAGGAACAAAATGACAGGGTAGCTTGTAGTAGGTGGATAGGAACATTTACAGAGAAGTGAAGGTGAATGCAATACAGATAGAGGTAAAGCAAAGAACAAAACAAAGACTCCACTGCGCACAATGAGGGATAATAAGATGTTATTTCCAGGCATATAAGATGAAAGAGGTCAACTGAGAAAGTCAGCAAGGGCTCAGAGATAAAGGCAATTCAGTGACAGCAGAGGCAGAGATAACAGAAAATGTAAATGAATTTCTTGCTTCAGTGGTCATATGGGAGGGGGGAATTGGTGCTGCAAAACAGAAGAACTTTTTTAGGAAAGGCTGGAAGGAAGAAGCTAAACCAGAACTGATGATAAAGTCAGAATTACTGAAGACATCAGGGTTATTCAAACTTCAGCCCAAATTCTTATAGGCTACAGTTGAGGTATTTATATTTGGGAGAATAACCGAAGAATTCAAAAAATATATTGTAAAGTCATACAAAACAAACCGACATATCCAGGGGCTGTTCCGGAAATGGAGATCTGAAAGGCTGACTCCATCAGAAAGGAAAATATTGGAGAGAGAGATTAGATATACCTGATTGGAACAGTTTGAATAAAGATATGCTTCATAAATTTATCAAACCATGCCACAACAAAGCTGATACAATTTCTGAAGCAACAATACAGAAAGGTAACCAAGAGAATTTGAGCTGTGTGGCTTAATATGTAGGGCACTGAACCAGGAAATCTGGGTTCTCTTCCCAGCTTGGCCACGGACCATCACTGGGACCTAAAAACTAGTCACTTTACCTTGCCGAGACTCCCGCTTCCCTCTGAACCATTCACTTAAGTTTTGTCTATTGAGACTCTAATCTCCTTGGGACAGGAAGTGTCACTGTCACCAAGATGTGGGGAGTCTCCAGGCTCTGCCAGCTCCACAGCCAGATGTGACTCTCAGCCAGCAGGTAGAACAGAAGGTTTATTGGTTCACAGGGACACAGCATAGTACAGACTTGCTAGCACTGGAACCAGAAGCAGTCAGTACAATCCATCTTGGAGGCAGAGGGAGTGTGCCCAGAGCTAGGGCCCTGGGCCCCGTCCCTGTATCCTAAGACAGGTGAGATTAACTCTCACACTCAGCAACAAGTCCCAGCCCCACAGGCAGCCCTGCCTCCTCCTTTGTCCAGCTTCCTGGGCAAAAGGTATCACCTGATTGCATCCCCATCCCAGGTTCATGTTACAGAAAGCCTGGGCCATTGTGTCTGTGCTAGGGCTAGGCAGCCTACCTCAATAAGAATCACACCCGAAGTTCCCATCGCCACCTAGGTATTGGTGCAGTACTCAGAGAAACTGAGGCGCACACACAGGGTTACCACTGGACAGTAGAAATCACATGCCACAAAACAGAGCAGATACAATCCCCACTTCAGCAGAGTCACACACACAATAGAGTTCTCGATACCACCGGAATACAAACAATGACATCGCTTATCTCTGTGTTAAAAAAAGAGCTCGATCGGCTATCACACAAAAATGATAAAGCGCAGAAGGTCAGCAGGAATGAAATCAGGATTTCATGGCCAATTAAATGTCCTGCAGGATTAAACTGAATGGCATTAGGGGGCAACACTTCTGTATGAAAAAAAGGTAAGAAGAGTGGGACTAATAAGCATTACTACATGGCAATTTCATGTATCAGAGACGAAGAGGAAAAAACCTGTAATAAGGAATCAAGGCTATAGAGCCTACGTAAGGACATACTGTGCTGTACAGACAGTGTGATGTATTAGGCAATCAGTACTGCATAACAGAAGAGGGAAATCAAATTCAGAATAGCAGGGCAGACTAGGAGCCCTGACAGATGTTGGCTTTGTAATGTAGAGGCTAATTGTGTGTATTAACTTCTCACTACTGGAGGGAATGTCAGGCCTGCCTGAGTGTGTGCAATAACTAAAGCAAAGCAAATAATTTGGAGCAAGAAGTTTACTCGCAATCGATTTAAACCTTTGTTTCCAAATTTTGTAATCAGACATTACAAATTTGATTTAAATTTATTTGTTATTCAAAATTAATTTACTGATTCCTTCTTGTTCAGGGACTGGGCATGAGCAATTCATAGTGAGTATATTAACTCTTCGGTGTATTAGTTTTGAGTGAACACAAAGATAACAGTGGATTTGTCTTCCCTAACTGGCCAGTGGAACCATATCACCAGTATTTACACTGGAAACATTTAAGGACCTCCATATTCACTGTCTGCAAATATTTTCCAAAATTTGTTAAAAATTTGCTGTGTCTATTACCATTCCTGCCAGTAATCTTGGTCACTGAATATTCAAAGAAAGAGGAGACAAAAATGGATGTAAACATGGAAAAACAAATTCATTCTATATAATGTGATTATAAACAGGTTATCTGCAGTTGTGACAGCTGTGGGGGAAATGGGGAATAAACCCAAAGATTCGGTAAACATTTACCTAATTTTTTTTTTAATTTTGTAATAGTAACAAGTTTTGAAAACTTTAAATCAGCTCTGGGTTGCAGCATTTGTCCACCTCTGACTTTAACTTAAATACTAGAAGCCTCTGCTTTTGAAGCATAAGGGTAGTTAGATCTACCAATCAACAGTCATTTTTTTTTTTTTTTTTTTTTTTAAGTGAGGGGAAGTATTGAACACAAGACTAAGTACATTTTTCTGACCTCATAAAAACAAAGTAAAATGACTAACAAATGGAGACAGCACTCTCAAATTTTGATTTGATCATAGTAGAGTATCTCTGCATCGCAGAACCAGGATGTACACATCACAAGCAAAAAAAGGGGGGGGCCTAGTTCTGCACTCCCCCGATGCAAGCACATGGCAAGCTACCTATTAGGGCTATTTTTTAAATTAGAAAAATGGATTTTCAACTTAATAAAATGTTATGCAAAATAACCTGCTTTCTACCAAAAGTCTCAATATTTAAAACTGAAAAAAGGCAGAACATCTGAAAACTGAACACGTTTTTTATTTTAGATTAACAACTGAATCATTTCAGACAACCTCTTAAATATTTTGATTCCTAAATATTGCCTAAGGACCTCATGGAACTTACAGACAGAGGAGAATGGATGCCTCATGAGCTGGATTTCATCTTCCATTATGCACTATTGTCAAGTGAATGCCATGATGCATCACCTCCCCTCACCAAGAGAGGAGAATGTGCTGTGTCATGGGAGAGGAATCCTGACTGGGGAGCATGGCCTAAAGAGGAGAATGGGGGCATGAGGCATCCAAGCTCTCTCTCCTATTTTCTATTTTTTTCCCCCCCACCAGGAGAGGAACAAAACAAAGCTTAAAAAATAGCTCTGCAACCTGTATCTTCTTAGTTGGAGGGAGAACTGCACTTGGGTGCACTGTGACCTACTTTAAACCCACAGATCTAGGTATGCCTCCAACTTCCTAATCACACAAACCTAAACGCTCTTGCTCTACTCCCTGCTCTGCCCTGCCACAAGGCCTTGCCTCTCTTCATTCCATCCCTCCAGCCCTCTGTTACTCACTCTCCCCCACCCTCATTCACTTTCACCAGGCTCAGGCCTGGGGGTGGGGGCAGAAAGGGGTGAGGGCACTTGGAGAGAATTTGGGTGAGTGGCAGGAGCTGGCTCCTGCTTGGGGCTGAGGTGTTCATTGTGCAGGAGGGGTGCAGGCTCCAGCCTGGTAGCACTTACCTCAGGCAGTTTCCAGAAGCAACTGCTATGCCTAGCTCCTAGGCTTTCGGGTGTCTAGGTGGCTGTGCATGGTGTCTCTTTCTCCCTCCCCCCCACTGCTCCGCTGGCCACAGTACCCATGATATGGGAGCTGCAGAGGTAGTGCTTGGGGCAGGTGCAGTGCATAGAACCCCCTTTGGCCGCCTCTCCGCTAAGCGCCAGAGGTATATGCTGCTCACTTCTGGTAGCTGCATGAAACCAGGGCAGGTATGACGCCTGCCTTAGTCCCACTCCGCTGCCTACTGGACTTTAAGCAGTCTATTAATCTCCCAGATTGCTTTCAGTAGCCAGCAGGTGATTGATGCCAGCAGGTTTGGCAACTCTAGAGCCATGTGGTCAAGCATTTGCCCTTCAGTGTGCCCCCTCATGGCCAAGTGTGGTGTAGTGTTAGTACCTTGTTGGTTACTATGCTTGGGCTGTGGGGGAACCCCACTGGCAGCTGTCTGTAAGCACGGCCCAGCAGGGGGTATCCTGCCGCTCCCAGGATGGTAGCAAAGCTGGTTATACAAGTTAAGGGAAGAGAGGGAGAAAGGACTTGCAGGGGGGAGGGAGTTGGGAAGGGGTTCAGTTGCTATCTGGGAAGCATGAAGAGAACAGGCTAAGCTGGGGGCTAGGGGTGATGGCCCCTAACCCTAGGGGCCTGAGCCATCCTGGCCCTGCCCCCAGTAGACATATCACTTATGTGCTGTGCTGTATTCTGGAAAAATCAATAAACCTCTCTCTATTCTACTGGCTGGTGGAGACTGTTCTGGCTTCTACGGGGGTGCAGGATCAGGGAAACCCCAACTCACTGTCACACCAAGCCCTTAATAACAGGGGCCTATCTCAGTTTCCCTTTTTGTACCAGTTCAGAAGCATAGCCCGGGTTGCTTGGAATCTGTTGCAGCTCCAGCTCTTTGGGTGAGTCATTTGAATTGGTCTCCTTTCAGGCTAGTAAGGGGGCACCACCCCAAGGTACTAGGAGTCCCATAATGGTCTCCAGTAGTTAATCACAGGGCCCAAACTTTCCCTCTCAGTTCTTCACTGGGGAATGAATAAAAGTAAACCAAAAGAGGGCCTTAAACATGTGCCACCCCCCAAATCTGGGCTTCAGCAGTCTGTTCCCCACTTGAACACAGGTGCTGGTAGGGGCACCTAGACACACTTTCTCTTTTGATTCCCAGCCCCGGAGCCCTCTAATAGACAGTCAAGGACTGGATGCTTAGGCCCCTGCTGTCCCCCTGTGCTGCTTCCTACCTGTAGCGTTTGCAGCCATCTGCTACACTATAACTTCCTTGAACCCTTCTGCCAGGAAATCCATCTCTCTGGGGGACTTCCCAGCCTCTCCAATAGCCAGCCAGCTTTGTCTGCCTTGGAGCTTTTTATCCCAGGTGTTGCCACAGCTGAGGGAGTGATTGCCCTTGTCATTAACTTCTTAGTGTTTGCTAGCCCCTCAATCAATACCTCTAACTATTTGAACTTTCCTCAAATAGGGGAAGCAAGAGACATGAACTGGAAAAAAGGACCAGACCTTAAAGGAATGTAAGCAGAATTGCTTTCTACATTGATGGGTTAGGCTACAACACAAAATAGTTTACCACAATGGAAGCAGCTAGTTTACATAAGTTTCAAAAGGCAGTTAGGCAAATATATGGGATAGGGCAAACAGTACACAGCTGCTAACTAATACTCTAGAGATTAATGGATATTTGGTTCTTTTCTGTCATTATTAATTACTATGATTTTAGGTCTGGCCTCAGCTGGTTCAGGGACTCTGGGGGATTAGTCTAATTATTTTTCTATTCCTACTGTAGTTGCAATCAGTTTTAATAGCATAGTCTGGTATTAAAGCCTTCAGGAGAAGCCTCAGTATTAAACAAGCTAGTCCAATATTGAAATGAGGGAGTACCAGAAAGCAAATTTTAGCTAACCCTGTGTAGAATAATTAACAACCATGCAATGATTGTATATCACCATTCTACATGCTGTCTTTGTTTAAAAGGCATTAGGTTGCACCCTTCAAGTCTTGCACATAGTTTCCTTTCTCAGAAAACAATTTACTGTCCATGCTCACAGCATGAGAATTATATATCATTGCTCCCTTTAACCTGTGACCATAATGCATTATTGTTCAATATATGACATTCATTTATAATTAGATGTTGCATTTCTGTTGCACCCAGAAGTCCCAGCCAAGGTCAGGACCTTGCTTTTGCAGTACACAGGCAAAAAGATAGTCCCTGCCCTGAAGAATTTACAGTCTAAATAGCCAAATATTAGGAAGACAAATTCCTATTTTACAGAAGAGAAATCGGGGCACTGACCAATTCAGTGTCTAGTCTACATCTGGGTTGAAACTTTCTACATTTTGAACAAAATCTTTCTTTGAAGATTCAGTTTTCTATTAGAGGTAGCCCAGTATCACACAGGAAGAGACAGGAATTGAACCCATGTTTCCTAAATATCCATCTACAGCCTTAACTTCAAAATCCTTTTCCCTATCTGCTCTTATTCACAGAATAAGCACTGCAAGATTGGAACCATACATTGCAATAACCTCTGCATAATGTGCTATGTAATGAGAAATAAATAATGCAGAAGAAATAACTGATCAGATTTCCCAAAAGTCATCATGTGATCCCTCTCTTGTCATCCATTACCAGACAAACAGAGGCTAGGGACCCCGTCTGACTTTATATTTCTTTTCCTGCAATTTATATAAAATTAGACTCCCTTCAAACTTAACTAATTTGCTGGTGCTCATATAACAATATATGCTATTTATTATTAAATACATTTAGCTGTTGAAAGCTTAATCTTTTGATCCTGAATTCAGCAAAGCATCTTAAATCCATTCCTATGCAGCAAAGCATTATTTAAGTGCATTATTAACCTCATGCTTGTGTCCCATTGAAGTCATTGATACCTGAAAATGTGGCTCAAGTTAGCTACGTTTAAATGATTTTCTGAATGGGGGCCGGGGGTGAGCTGAATCAGTATCTTTGATGTTACATTAACTCTTAACCAAAATGTTACTCCATAATAGAGGTGGCACAGGAAACACCTTTATTTGGGGTTGCCCAACAGTTCCCATTGTAAGACCCATTTGCTTATAAATTTGTCAAACTTTAAGCATCTGGACTGAAAATACTCATGCTGGGTGTTTGCCTAAGCAAAATGTCTTTGGGAAATGTTAGCCAAAATAGTTCAACCATTTCTCAGAATATGCCTACAGGAAAGGAGGTCATTTTACCCATGTTTTAAAAAAACCTCACAGTCATTATTTTGAAAAGGTCCCATTCCTCCATGCTCTAGAGCAGGGACTAGAAAATTGGCAGGGCAAGGGGGGAGAGGGGGTCACCTTGGTGTGGGGGGATGGGCCTTTTGCCATCCTGTTGGGAAATTACCCACATTTGGCCAAGTTATTAGCCTCTGAAAAGCTCCATTTATACATGCTCAGCAGACACTTGTTAGGGTTTGACTGCTAAATTCTTCAGATTCTGACTAGACTCCCTGTGAGTCACACTTTCCCAGCAACTGCTGCTTCTGACAGCTAGAGGCTGCTATGGTGCCGGTCACTGGAGCGGAGAGCAGCAAGAACATCTCTTATGCCAGTGGTTCTGAAACTTTGTTCTGTGACCCTGCTCACACAGCAAGTCTCTGAGTGCACCCCTTCCGCCCCATTAAAGGAAAAATACTTTTTTATATATTTAACACCATTATAAATGCTGGAAGCAAAGTGGGGTTTGGGATAGAAGCAACAGCTTGTGACACACTCCCCCTCCCCCCCATGTAATAACCTCATGACCCTTTGAGGGTTCCTGACCTCCAGCCTGAGAACCTCTGTCTTCTGTGCTCTCAATACTCTTGCTGCCGGGGCACAGGCAGCATGGAAGAGGAAGGAGATAGCAGCACTGCTGGAACACAAGCCTCGAGGGGACACTGGCTGAGAAAACGGGGATGCAGAACTTAAGGGGCACTTGGGACACTGGGAGGAGAAGGCAAAAGGTGGGTGAGCAGGCTGAGGGGAGCAGGACATGGCATGGAGGAGCGGGAATGGAAAGGAAAGCGGGAATCTGGATGAGGAACCATTAGGGTCTTGACTCATACTCACAGTGCTATTCAACAGCTGGAGAAGTGTCATGGCTGCTGCTGGACATGGTGCAAGGAATACCAGGAGCTGGAAGTCCTAGTGCCACAGGTGAAGAACTCAGCACACACCCTCATCACTCTGAGAACCAGAACCAAGCTGGAGGGTGCCAGTACATTGAAAACCTGAAACAAAAGCCAGAGTCTCCAGATGCCTTCAAGTTGAACTGTAGATGGGATGCCAGCCACCACTTCCTCCCTGGGGGCAGCTTCACCAACAGAAAGCTCATCCACAGGACCCAGCTCAACTGCGTCCCACTGAACAGAACCATCTGCCACATGGTTCGGGACAAGCAAGTGCAACAAGACGCTACCCCACGTATTGTGTAGCTGCAAGCCCCACTCTAGAGCACGGTAGCTGTGATAAAATGCCATCCAAGACTGGCTGGTCAGAGCCATTTTGCCACCCCTTGGGAAGGTTGCCATGAACTCCCTGAAACAGACAGCCAACTGCAACCACACATCATTGTCACCAACAAGGATGGGCAGAAGATCATCATGGTGGACGTCACAGTGTCCTTTGAGAACAGGACCCTTCCACATTGCCCAAGCTCAAAAGCTAAAGAAATATGGCTGACACCCTGAGAGCTAGGGGCTATGAGGCTCAAACTCACACACTGATCATCAGAGCCCTGGGTGTGCGGGACCCCAGCAATGAGCATGTGTTGAGGGAATACAGAACCAGTCAACAATACGCTCAACTGATGTGGCAATTCACGATGTCATCGGCAGTCAGGAAACATCTATTTGGAACACATCACTGGACACTGGCCATACCAGGAGGCTTGAGCTGGAGTGCGGAGGAGAAGTGCAGTAGGAAACATAATACTTGCCTGAGGGACTGTTTTTTTCCAGTGAACAGCCTGCCCTAAATTCTCAATTAACGAGGGACAATTTTCACTCTGATATATCTGTTTTCCACAACCAACTCTCTGTATAACTTTTCATGACCGACATACCCAAGTATTTGGATTCTAATATCTAAACTGTATTGTAAAATTTATTCTTCTAAATTTGGGTTAATGCTGATTATGCATTACATCAGGGATGGGCAATACAAAAGCAGCAGCTGGCCCCCATCACTATGTTTACTGGCACTTTTGCAGGTATTAGACAATCACAGCTCTTATTAGCCATGGATCGCCATTCATGGCCAATGCATGTGGAGGGAAGCAGCACGGACTGGGACGTCGCCTTCCGCCACTCGCATTGGCCACTAAAGGCGATTTGCAGCCAACAAAAGCTGTGATCCTCTGATACGTGCAAAAGCGCAGGTAAACATAGGGATCAGGGCCCACCAGGGACTGAACCTGCTGACCAGATCCGGCCTGCGGGTGGAATTTGCCCACCCCTGTATTATATGCATCTTTGACTTTTAAAAAAAAAACGTTGTTTTTGTGGATAATCTAAGGACTATATCCAGATGATTCTATGTACAGACACTTTTCTTCACATGTGTATTATGTAAATTTTTAACATTAGCTTTATTAAAAGGTCAACATTCTTTTTTTTAAATCAAGAAACCACTTGTTTCAAACTTTTTTATTTGAAAATATGTATAGTCACACTCTGCAGGGTGTTATAAATTATCTTAAAAGAATATAGGGTGTGTCTAGACTACATGGTTTTGTCGACAAAAGTGGACTTTTGTCGACAAAACTATACCTGCGTCTACACTACCGCCAAGTTCTGTCGACATAACGTCGACAGAACTCAGCAGTTTTGTCGACGGCTGTAAACCTCATTTCATTTAGGAATAACGCCTTCTGTCGACAGAGTTCTGTCGACAGAAGGCGTTATTGCATCTAAACTGTCCTTTGCATCTACATTGCCATGTCGATAAAGCGGCTTGCTTTGTCGACAGAACTGGATGTAGTCTAGACGCTCTTGTCGACAGAAGCTTTGTCGACAGTATCTGTCGACAAAACTTCTGTCGACAAAAGCCTGTAGTCTAGACGTACCCATAGACAGCTTCCACAACCAAAATGTTTATACAACAGTCCTTCTGTAACTGTTAAAGGCACCATAAACGAGAGATCAAGTGTAGCAAAGATTAAATTCAGATTCATATCTATAAAATATTTTTAATTAACACTAAAAAGAATATTACAGAATTCATGCATTGTATACAGAAAATACCTCTTTGTAGCCGTAGGCCATCCAGAGGCTCCATACTAATTCTAGGCTGCAGGGGATTCAATTCTCAGTGTTTCAGGGAAAGATATCAGGATGTCAATTTGTTTTTAAAATGGAACAGGTTTTGGACTAGCCAATGTGAATAACACAGAAATTGGTAGAGGTAAACAATGCATAAATCACTGCCGAGATAATTTTGTCTGCTCAAATACAAATTGCAACTTGGCACAGGGAAGAGAAGGTTTGGTAAGCCTGACACCATAGACATGCCCTCTGGAGGTGTGCATTAACTGGACTGTGTATGCTAAATTCGAAGGGCTGGCTTATGAACCCCTTATTCACAATGGCAATCAGTAACTCATACAAATAGTCTCATAGAGGACCATCAATATTGAATCCAGACAGCCATTTAAGGTGGAAGCTGACTGGCTCACAGTACTGAATTCACTGAATAGTCAGAGATTTTAGCTGCTAAACTAACAAGCAGGTGTGAACTACAGTTTTTGAGAGGTTTACCACTTGGTCAAATGTGGGTGGCTTTACAGAGAAACAGCAAGAGGCACTAAGGCAATTCCCCAGTCAAAGGTCAAATCTCTGTTCCAAAGCATGGAAGTGCTAGATCTTACCAACCAAACAACTGTACAAAAATTAAACATGGGATAAACTCTATTTTTCCCTAATCCCATTTTCGGAAATGGTTGACATGTTTTTGCCCAAACTTTCAAAAACAAGTTCAGCATGAGGCAGATACTTGGCATGGGAAATTTCAGCTCAAATGCTTGCAGTGTGGCAAAGGTATGAGCATCTGAAAACAGTCTAATGGGCAACCTTACACATATACAGCGCTACCACCTCTTTAACTGACATAGTTTAAAATAAAAGAAACACACTGTGCAAAAGGCTATATGGTAGTACCAGACTGATGGGAGAATTTAAGGATCCTTTCATTTCTAGGCCTCATTTATTTAAATTGTGCCAAGGTGTGACGCCAGCCTATTTGTTGGTGTTTGTGAAGTTAGCTGAAGGTGTCAGTTCTCTTCCTAACAGTCAAGTATCCATATCACAAAAGTTGCCACTACCACATTCTGGAAGTCTCACCAGACAGAAGTCAAGGATTGAATGGAGAAAAAAAGATGAACTTGAGTAAGACACCAGCACCGAAATGAGGCAATGTGGGGAGAAGAGAAAGCTTGTACTACCAAGAAGTGGGTTGTGCCCACAAAAGCTCATGATACCATCTACATGTTTTGTTAGTCTATAAAGTGCTACCAGACCATTTGTTGTTTTTTCCTGTACAGACTAACTCGGCTACCCCCTGAAGCTTCTGTCCCTGTACTGTAGAGAAACAGAAATGTTCCATTTCCACAGCTGTCAATGTTGTATCTCTCAACAGCAAAACATTCTTTTTAAAAAAAAATGATAGTTTGGAGTTATTGTTGTTTTCAAATAAACAGATTCCATTAGTAAGTATGATTTACTGCATTTACACAAGATATTTTAGTTTGTGCAAGAGAACAACAGGCAACAGTTCCCACTGCTCTCCATGAGAGGTAAGGAGTCAGCACACCTAACGGGACTGAGCCCTATCTTATTAGCTACATATTGGGTCCTCTTTTACCTGGTCCTAAATTCTTAATGCTTAGCAAGGTTCTTATTGTACAAATACTATATAAAAGAGTATGAATTGTCCTCCATACCAAATTCCAAATATCAGACTGTAACTAGTACCGTTTTAAGTAATATGCCATGTAATATTATTGATTTTTAAACGATGCATATGGCCTGTGTTTACAGATATTTCACAATATCTAGCATGCAAAAAAGGAAGGTTTTTTTTGCAAGAAAAAGATTTATTGCAGCACCGAAGTACACTGGGTCTATTCCTTCAAATAGCTGCATTTTTTTTCATGGCAAGAAATAAATAAAAGGAGTATGTAGTTTAAAAGGATCTGCCAAATGACCTTGAAAAAAATTATGCTCTCTGAGGAAACTTTAAAATACCACAAGGCTTCTTCCTAGAGGTCATATGAGACTGAGGGATTTTTCATGAAAAAAAGTAAGGCACAAATTCTGCCTCCAGATAGCAGGTTCAGCTACACAATAGCTTTAACCAGGTGGATTGGTTGAGTGCTATCAGTGCAAAAAACATGTCATCAGTTCCTGGGGACAGAAAACTAAGCTGGGATATCAGGTTTTTTAAAAAAATGTTCCTCAAAATGTTTTCTGAAAGCACCAGCGAGGAGGGGAAAAGTGTGTTTCTTTCTGCTTGTGAAACAGCCCCCTTTTCCCTCAAGGAGACATTCATTAGAAGAGGTTCATTCATTTTTTCTCTCTATTGTCAGATTATTAAAGTCTCATTAAGCTTTTCATCTCTGGCTACGTCTACACTGGCGCGATCTTGCGCAAAAACTCTTTAGCGCAAGAGTTCTTGCGTTAAAGTAGTTGTGCAAGAGAGCGTCTACACTGGCATGTGCTTTTGCGCAAGAACATCCATGCCAGTGTAGACGCTCTCTTGAGCAAGAAAGCTCTGATGGCCACTTTAACCATAGGGCTTTCTTGCGCAAGAAATTCATGTTGCCTGTCTACACTGGCCTTTTGAGCAAGAACAGTTGTGCAAAAGGGCTTATTCCTGAGCAGGAGTATCATAGTTCTTGCTCAAGAAGCCCTGATTTCATATAGTAGAACGTCAGTTTACTTGCGCAAGAACGGCCGCTTTGGCACAAGATCGCACCAGGGTAGACACAGCCTCTGTGTTTTACCTCATTCCCCCATCCCTTTTAGCTCTAACCCATACATCTCTCAAGCAGCAATCTAGAGCTTTAGATCTAATCCTGAGCTGGTCAGAGCCTCTTTGGAGAGTTTTGAATGCCTGTAAATCACCCCACAAGTCTAGTACAAATTCATAGTAAGGCCTGCCTGCCATTTTCAATGAATAATTTTACCTTAGGACAGTCCAGACATGGAAGCGTCCCTCCATCAGAGTTTTCATGAGCATATAAGGGGGCAAGAGGCAGTAGACTGATCATATGTTTGAGTCATTTCACTTTTTTCTAATCCTGAACTGTGATGTTTGTAGAGTGCTTTGAGATCTAATTCAGCAAAGACCTAACCTAGTGCAACTCAGTTGACTCAGCCTGTGTCAGGTGCTCATGCAGCGAGTAAAATCCATGCCTTCTCAACAAGCAATTTACCTTACCGTTTGGTCCATTAAGTGCTCTATAAATACTATTATTTATTGCTGGAGAGCACTTATACATACTCCATCTTACCTTCCCCCAGTAGGCATCAGAAGCACAGCTTCCACTGCTGATTGGCTGCACAGTGCATATAGAAACCTTACTAAGCAAGAAAATGGCACACAGAGGTTTGCAACCTTGTGAACCCACTAAAAGCAGGGAGGAAAGGAACCATGTGATATAAATCTTTTCTGAGCTGGCTGTCAATTAAATTTACATGGGCATTTCAGAGAGAGCGAGTGGGATAAATTCATGGAATAGAATTCCTGCAGGAAATTGGGAGTAGGCAGAGTAAAGCAACTGCACCCTTGACATAATTTAGAAAAACATAGGCTACAATTTAGGGATCATCTTCTGATAATATTTTGTCATTTGCCTGATTTGAAGGATCTAAAACTACAATATTTGTGTTTGGCTGAATTGACTGAATGTATACTCCATTACTTCAGATACATTAATTAGTGCTAATTAGTGTGAGGTGAAAGTGCTGTTTGCATGAAAAACAACAGCAAAAAGGTTCAAGATGGCATCTGTTTATGTCAGTGATTTTAAGTACAGTCAGATTACGTCACCATGCAATGCTGACCCCAAGGCATATTATTTACCTTCTTCAGTCTGAAATCTTGAGTCAGGTTTCCTAGTGTTAAATGTCTATGCAAAAATGTGTCTGATATAGTAGCAATGGGCTCCATGCTGCTGAGCATCAAGACTTTAAAAGAAGCACCTAACCCTTCAAGTTGTGGTTCTACTCTGAAAAGTGACCCTGTGAAAGGGGCACTTTAAGGTTCTATATTTATTCACGCACAGTGACGTCCAGATCAAAAGGTGCCCTGCTTGCAAACTGAAGCATGTTCTCTTCTAATTGCCAGCCCTGCAAAATCAGCCTGGAATCTGAAATTCAACCTAAGCTCTTTCCTTCTTTTGCGTCAAAAATAGAGTCTCTGAATTTTATCTTCATGTTCCCAGTGCAACCACCATTCAAGATTTGCATATATGATCCCAGTTAAAAGTAATCTGGTACACAACTCACTCCCTCTTACTAGCATGGCTCACAGGAATAAGAAGTAGCAAGAATTTATTTTTGCCTCTAACAAACAGATACAGCTGTGAAAACACCAAGAGCATAGATTAATTAAGAATATGCCTTTTAAAAATGAATTTTTAAGTTATTGCCAATATAAACTTGAAGACACAGCAGAAACTAAATTGGATAACAATTTAATTTTGTCTCTTTGGTTTTCAGCCAGCTGTTGCCTACTCTAAGATTAATACACAATATGTTAATAATTAGCTGTCCGAATGCAAAGAAGGGGAAACCCAAAAGAAAGTAAATTAGCAATTTGTCCAGCAGAACATGCTTCACAGGATTACAAGGAGTTTGCATGTTGTTATTTTTAATTAATTTTCTACAGATAATTTTGAAGATTTGGCACCCTTTTTTTTCCAGAATTTATGAGAACATAAAAATAATTTTACCTTTTCCCCCTGTCATCCCAAACCTATATATCATGTTGCAGTGACAGTAGTAGTATATTTTGTGGCCATTTAGATCATGTCTAGACTGGGAATATATAGCCTCATTTTAAAACATGCAAGCTACTGCATTGAAACTAACAGGGCTTTTCTCCTAGTGAAGATTAGACAAGGCATATATTAAAATACTTTACCTTGTGATCAATCTAGATAATGCATTTGAAACTGTGATTTGCCTTGCATAGATTAGATGCAAAATCTAGTTTAGAATCATGTTACACTTTATTAGCTAACATCATTTAAAATGTGATCTCTTTTCCTAGTCCAGGCATGACCCTAGTTAGTTTTAAAATTACAAAATAAGCTGAGCTACCTTGTGAGGGTATGGGTGTAGGAAGACATGGGTTATAGTTTTAAATTCCTGATGACTGGCAAACTTGTTGAATTTTTCATCAGGTCATTTGCTAACATCCTGCTAGAGAACTGTATCTCTTCCAAAAATATCAGTATTAAAATTGGGACAATGTTTCCCTGGTGCAATCAATCCATCGGCTTCCATTGAGTTAACAGCAAAGATCAATTTGGACTAGGCAGGGCTTTAAAAAATGAGCATTAGCACACAGTCACGAGTTGTCTCTCCTAGATAGATTTTGTACAAACTGAAATTCTAAATTAGCTTTTTAATTGTTTGTGTTTCTAGCTTTTTTTTTTTTTCATTGCAAAAATAGCTTTGAAACTGTAAGAGAACACACTGATGCCTTTTTAAAATATCCTTTTAGAAAAACCTGCTTTTAACAAACAGCAATAGCAAGAAACATACCTCTTCTTCTCCCTATTTGTTTCAGTGAAATGTGACCTTCAAGCTTATTTGGGGTCAGTTAGAAGCTAACAAAATCACTCAAAGACTCAATGAAGCACATTTTAAACCACTGCCTTAAAGCTTCCACTCTGGCAATCCTTCCCCAAGAATTCCTCAGTATCAGGATGCATGTTTCCATATTGCCATTCCCAAATGTTTGGGGGGGATCAGACCCCTTAAAAATATGAGATTTATAATTATTAAGTGTTTGGTTCTTCTATTGGCCTTCTAGTTTCTGAGCCTTTACATTTTCCTTTTTCATGTTTCTCAAATGTCTGGCCTGGGGCTAACCCCAGCTAGCGTGATTGCACAACCATGAGTGCTAAGAACTTTCTACTACTTTCAAATAAGAGCTGAGAGTCTCGTGATCACAATGAATCCAGAAGCTGAGAATGTAAGAGAAATTGAACTGGGAGAAAGCTTTAGATAAATAGTTTATTCGTTGAAAGTGCCTTTTCGGTCAACCTGAAAGTATTAATGAATTTGATCCCCTTAGTTTTGGCAGGGAAAAAGTTTTGCAGGGTCAGCTTCAAAAATACTGTGCTTATTGGTTAGGGCCCAAGCCCAGAATGTAGGGAACCCATATTTGAATCCTCATTCTAGAGCAAGGACTTGAATTCAAATTGTCTTTTTACAACATAGGGGGCCAAGTCATCAAGATATCAGTTATTCTTCTCTTAGGTACTTCTGCTGAAGCTGTTCCATGATGCAAACACATTCATTCTGTGTGTGTGTGAAAGACAGAGAATCTAACTTATCGGCTACTGATTGAGTTCCTCCCCTGGCTGGTAGGAGATGTGGATTAAAATCTTCTCTCTGCCTGATTCAAAGGAGGGATTTGAATCCTCATCTCCTCCCTTCCAGAGGAAAGCCTCAATCACCAAGCTAACAAATTGCTTTCACTCTCCTTGCCCCAATTAATATGTATGTCTCCTCCCAGGGGCAGAGTGATTGTGCAATCCAGCCCTCAATTCCCGGTAGGCCGGGTAGGGGAAACAGTTCATTACCAGCTCCCAAACCCTGCCCTTTCCACCATCGCTCTCCTCTCTCCCTGCATGGCACTCCACAGCCCCCCCGCCACGGAAGGATCCATAGGGATGTGGAATAAGTGCACTCACCCAGTGCATTCCATAGGATTGGGGGTATGACCACTGCTGCCGTGTGGCGCCAGGCCCTCTCCTCTGATCCCTGAACCCATGTCCTCAGGGATGGGGTGGCATAGGGGGGAGAGGGCATGCTAGTGGCAAGAAAGGGTAGGGTTTGGGGCTAGTAACACACAGTCACCTCCCTCCCCAACCCAACAGGAGTCCATAGCCAGATTGTGCAATCGCTCCAGCGGGGGAGACGTTTGAGACCCCTGATTGACATAGTCATGAAAAGGGGGAAAACTTCAGCAGAAGAGATGCAGTTGCCGAGCAGAAGAGATGCAGTTGCCGAGCAATAGTGCCAATAGCCTGGGGGTGAAAGTCCTCACTGAGCAGGGGCAGCACCTAGGTTCTAGCCTCTGCTCCAACCAATAAGTAATTATAAAAAGAAGCAGCACAACAATTAAGAGCAGAATAGCTTTGAGGGCGTTAGGCTGCTCACCCAACAGACTCGAACAGCAACTTGATCTCAGATCTTCTTAGTGGGGATGTCACAGCCAATGCCCTCACTGCAGGGCTAAAGACTCCAAGAGGGTGAGTGAATACAGGTAGGTTTCTAAAATAGGCCAGATTTTCCAATTTGCTCAAAAATTCCAAATATTTGCGGGAACAAAGCTGTATTTTTTCCTGATATTTCAGTTTGCTGGCCAAACTGAACAATCAATTATTTGCCCAGCTGTAAAGAGAAACATGAAATACAATGAGACTCATGATAAAAATCATGAGTTGTCTTTTCTCCTTATCGTATGCGCAACATGCCTCAGGTGGCACACAACCAGGATTCATCACTGCATTTGGTCCGCTTGTTGGATCATTAGCTTCCCTAGCCCAGGCTGGGCACTAACACAGAGTGCAATGTGAATGCTCATCCATACCCCCCATGAGAGTTGTTAACACGAAGAGGGGTCAAATGGAACAGCAAAGCAGTGATGCAGAGCTCCTGGGAGGTACAGGGTCTAAAGAAACAAACTGATTTCAAATGGAAGTTATCAAAAATGTTTGTGCTTAAAATTGTTTTCTTTAGGCTAGTTACCAGAGCACAACATATTGGCAGTCAAAGAAAATAATATAGCTAAGGAAAGGATACAGAAAGCTAAAGTATAACTTATTCATGTTTTGAGCATAAAAATAGTACAATTGAAACTTTATTATATGGTTAAAAACTAGCAACAAATCTTAAGGGCCAGATGTTGCCTCTCTTACATTGAGCAGCATTTTACCCCAATGAATAGTATCATTGCTTTGAATGGGATTACACCTGGAGTAAGGTACTACTCAATTTGATTCATAAGTATAATTCAGCTCTTTATAATTTTCCAGTTACTAACAGCCATACTCGTGTTCAGATTAGAAACCTGCCTAGCAAAGAACTTGGTGAAAAAGATGTTTGCCATAAATAACACCATCATGACAAGAGGGAGAAGGAAAGAGCACACCTACAGAGAGAACACCGGGGGCAATTATCAGAAGGTCAAAAGATGCTTGCTAGGAGAATACCATATTCTGGTGGACAAAGCACTAACTCTGATGGTTAAGGCCACGTTTCAGTCATGGGTATTTTTAGTAAAAGTCATGGATAGGTCATGGGCAGTAAACAAAAATTCACAACCTGTGACCTGTCCATGACTTGTACTATATACCCCTGACTAAATGTGGGTGCTCTGGGGCCGCCCAGGGGCACTACAAGTGCTCGGGGGCACATGTGGCCTGGGACATCCACTTGTACTGTGGGTAGCAGGAAGAGGCACAGAACGTGGTATCTCCGCTGCTGCTAGAGAGGCAAGAGGTGGCAGCCCGAGATCCCCGCTGCTGCTCACGGGTGGGATGTGGGGCACTCTGAAACTGGCCAGCAGCAGCCAGTGCAGCTGGCCCAGAGGCTGCCTGAGTTGGGAATCAGTGACTTCCATGACCTCTATAACAGGTTCACAGCCTTACTGATGCTCCATTAACCTAGAAAAATACCATTGGACCCAGGCAATGAAGCAAAAGATGAAACTGATAATAAGTTAAAGCTGAGAATATGGAACAACTTATGAAGGGGCTTAATAGCTCAGTAGCTCTAACTGAAAAGCCAAAGCATGGGTATGCATTAATCACTGTAATCTAAATAAAGCCATAGATGGTGAACATTATCTGATGGAAATCACTGAAGAAATGGCATCTGAGCTCTCAGAAGCAAAATCATTCTCCCTATTACTACTGGGACATGCATTTTAGCAACTAAACTTACATGAGTCAATTTCTATCTTATTTTAATACACCATTTGGACATTATAAATGTAAGTGAATGTTGGCATTGGAAGATGATAGCAGCAGATGAAAGTAAAAGTTATTTATAGTAGAACGTTGCTCATTTGCACATCACTAATCTTCACGCCCTATAATTCAAATACACAAAAACAGATGTCTTTCCCATGTCACAGCACAGACTGGATAGCAGAGTGTGGTAGAGTGTTCTCATTTCACTAATTCTATTCTGTTTGACAAAGGTTCTTATATTGTCTTCAACACTGTAGTATCTAAGCACTTTCCAGTGGTGCATTAAGCCATCTGATTAACATCTGTCATATATATGACACATCTGACAGATTTTACTGACTTCTGTGTTCTCACAAATTATCCAAATATGTACTAGTTTGCAATACAAGTAATCCTATGAATAATTAAAATTTAACTGATAGAGTAGAAGAACAAAGGGTTGCATTATCTTTGAGGGGTTTAAAATTATGACCTTTCTCTTATTGACTAATTTGCAAGATTCAGTAAGACAGACGAGTCTTCAAGTCATTAAAGTCAATTGTTTATTTTTAAAATCTATTTAATATATAGCTGGTAGAAACCTCTCTTTTGAAATGTATTTTCAATGAAAATTGTCTGTTGCCAACTTTTGGGGCGGGGGGAAGAGGGAGGAAAGATTCAATGAAAAACTGAAAATCTTTTTTTTTTTCTTTTCAGTTTTAGGCAATCAAAAACTGAAAACTCGCAGCTCCAGTGGCCACTGTTTGCTGTTCCCAGCTAATGGAAGGAAGCTGTGGGAAGTAGCACGGGCCAGGCCACCGCTTCCCACAGCTCTTATTAGCTGGGAACAGTGACCATCAGCCAATGGGAGCTGTGAGTGGCCACACCTGCAGCCCGTGGACTGCTTTTTGACCACCCCTGTTCTAGTGGGTCCTTCAGTCTAAAGTCATCAAGGTTCTAGCTATAATTGTTCACAGCTTTGAAAGTGTTACACTTGCTACTCCTCTCATTTGTGCAAAAAAAAATTGAGCTTGGAATAGAGAGTTGGGCTGTGGCATTATTACTGCTGAGAGTTTATAAATACTTAATACCACAAGACAAAATATTCAGAAAACATTCTAAGGGTAGCCCTCATTAAGGTGTGATACAGGACATCAAGTTGGAAATTTGCCTTTTGCTGCAGAAGAGATTTCCCTGGACTATCATTAAGTAAATGCAAACTAGCTGGAAATATTCTTATAATATCGGATGGAAATGTTTGAATATTAGATATGCAAAATTTTGCTTTTTCTGGATAGGTTTCTATTTAAATTTACATGAAAAGGTGAAATAAAAATGCAGACAATTATTATCTTTATCCAGTATTTGTAGAGTCTTGGTTAGAGTGTTGGAGAAACTGCAGATTGGATACACACAAATTATGGTCTGTGAAGATCGGTCAGATACAAATTAGTTACTCTGTTTAGTTGCACTGTTACTCCCAGGACCCCAAAGAAATTTACAAACATTAAATACACAAAGCCTCCCAAAATGAGCATGAAGAAGGTTTTAGTACATTCATTTCACAGAAGAGCAAAGTAAGATCAGTGAGGGACTCATTTATCAATAGCAATTTAGCAACAACACAAGAAGCAACTCAGAGCTAGGATCTGATTTAACTTCTTGCAAAGTCAACGGAAGGACCCTTTGACTTCAGTGTGCTTTAGACCAGGCTTTTTACATTCTTAACAGAATGGTACAAATAATGGGGAGAGAGAGAATTGCATATTTGGTCAGATTTTTAAGTGAATTGGCTTTCTCTCTCTTTGGGCTTTTTTTAAGCTCCCTGTTTGTGTACTCTGGTCTAGGAATGTTTGTGGAACCAGTGACTTTTATGCAAATATTGGAAGGCATTTGCACCAGAAGTTTCATTTTAAGAATTATGCTTAACTCAGCTTTAATTTATCTCTAGTTTAACACCTAACGAGAGCATCAAATAAGCCATTGTGCTTCTAAGTGTATTGCTGCTTTTCTCTCAGTGTGATTTCTCTTCTTAATCGTTTTTATATATCCATTTTACAAAGCCAGAGAGATGTGATTAAAGGGTTCAGCCATTTTGAGGTCTGCTCTCGCTCTCTCTCTCTCACCATGCTTCAAAAGGATAATATTTATAGCAACTCCTCTGAACTCAAGCTTTCAGAAAAATTAGACTATAACTTGATCATGAAATATTCAGTTGTGGAACTGCATTAAAAGGAACCCCTTTCTCTCCTTTTAATACTCTTAGGCTGTTTCATTTTCATAACATTTCCCATGTTTGTCCATGTAACCTGAATAGCTTTCCAAAGCTGCATTTTATATCCCTAGCACTTCTCAACTGGTAGGCAGGTGGTGGTAGCACATGGGGAAAATCTAATTTCTTTGCTGCTGGATATTTCACACAGCATCATTCCAGTGTGCAGAGCCTACTTATCTATCAGCTTGTGTACTAAGGGGTCTGTTCTCTCCTCATTATTCAACTGCATGGCTCTCCTGAGCATCAGTGGGCAGTATACATGAATATCAATAGAGTAACTTACAAGTCCCTCAGACCTGTGATCTTTCTTATCTGTTAATTCTAGCTATTCTTGCTGGCTGTAATTTAGCATTTCCATCTAACCTTCATTATCAGTATATTCTCAAGATACAAATTTGGTATCTTCTTGTTGCTTTGAAATCTCACTGAACTAAGCTGTAATGAAAATGAGGTAACCAAATGGCCCAGGCTTAATAAGTCAAGTTGGAAGAAATTCAGAGAAGAGCCACAAAAAATTATGAAAGGCCTGGAGGCACTGATTTATTAGGAAAGATTAAAGGAGCTAAATATGTTAAGCTTGGTTAAAGGCTGACCAGAGGGGAATATGGTAGCTGTGCACAAGTAATATTTAAGCATCAAGGAGCAAAGAATTTTTCTGCTATTTGTCCAAGGAGACTATAACTTGGGGTAATGGGATGAAATTGAACAAAGGCAAATTTGCCTAAATATCAGATTGAATATGTATTTGCTAGCGGAATGTGCTTCCCAAGGGACACTGCAGAAGTCCAGCTGCTTGAGACACTTAGAATGAGCTGGTACAAAGCAGCTCAGTATTTAACAGCGGGAACAATTCTGCAACGGCAGGGTGTAAAACAGGGTCTTTCTTCTTTCACAGCCTTTTAAAGAGGCCAACATCAGAAGTGACAAGCGGTGAAAAAAAACTACATGACTTGTGTAAGTTGGTCAAAATGTGAAGGATGGGTGTAAGTGTTAAGTGGAATTAAGTTGTGCTAGATAAGTGCAAGTACACTGAGGGTGTGTCTATACTGCGCCCTTAGCTAGGTATAAGATATGAAATTCGAGATACGCATATATTATTTTGATCTAATTTTGAAATAGCTTATTTCAACATTTGGCGCTATCTACACATAAACCGCTATTCCAAAACATCCCTTAACCCTCATGGAATGAGGGCTACCGTGATGTTGGAATAGCGAGCCCATTATTTCGAAGTCTATTTTGAAATAACCGGCTGGTTTAAAAGACACGGAATAGCTATTTCAGGATACTGCCACAGTCTAGACATACCCTGAGAGGGCAGAAGCAGAGGTAAATAAATATATAGTCTTTAAGCCACATCCCTATGTGCCTCAGGTTACTTCTGTGAGAGATGGATACTACTTACTTCCTCACGGGGGGAACTGTGAAGCTCAGTTAATTCAAGTTTGCAAACACAAGACAAGTGTTTTGTCATTTACAATATTTGTAGCTGAGAATTACTGAACATGTATAAATGAAAATACAGAGCTGGACACTGATTAGCCATGCTAGGGAATCCTCTGTGTTCAAATGTTCCCTGCTCACAGACCGGGTACCGAGAACAAGAATAAAAAAAGGAGGCAAACGAGCACACTTGAAACCAAAGAGGAAAATGTATATGCAAACAAGCAGCCTCATTAAAGCAAAATGCAACAGGGCTTTGCAGATGGCAATTTCCATCATGTGGGCAGAAGGATACCATATTCTGCAGCTGTTTTGAAGGTTATTTCTTGGGATGAAGGTAGGTGCATTGCTTACTACATACATCATTGTTAGGCAATCTTTGTCCGGTGGTCTGGTCTCGGGATAGGAAATATTTCACTGTGGCTTAACATCTCCATGCCTTTTGGGGGCAGAGCACACATAAAAAGTAAGAGTTCAAAAGAAAAATAGCCCAAGGCCCATGAGGAGCCATGATCCTTTCCTCATGCAAAGTCTTTCAGGCTCTGCAGGGAGTCTTGCTTCCCACGCTTCTTGGTTGAAGCCCAAGAGTTAGTCTGGATCTTTCAACAAAAGAAGCAAAAAGCTAGCCCCTCATCCTTCCTCATGGGGCTCTGGCTGGAAGTTCACTCAAGCACTTTGTCAATTGGGCTCTAGTTCTGCTTGTTTCAGAATGCCACAGCTGCTAGGCTGAGTTCCTCCCCATTTCCAGGCTTGACAAACGACACCGTTGTGCTGGGTTGGGGTTAACGGTGGCCACAGAAGTTCCTTAAGCCTGTCTTGCCTGGTGGGGATGTTATGGGTCCCACCTTAGGCTGTATTAAGTTTCCATTGGGAACTCTGCACTGCACATAGGGAGAATAATGTGCATCAACCTTGGATTCACAGAAAGCCCTTTGTAAGGTTCAGAAAGAGGGAAGATGATGCCTTAGAGGTAGTAGATATCTTGCCACCTTCCAGGGGGACAGGACCAAAGGCCCAGTAGGGACAGGCCTCACCAGTCCAGCAGCCCCTCAGGAAGTACGTATGCCTCAAAATCTTTTTTTTTTAAGTGGAATTGGTTATGTTATTTTCTGGTAGGAATACCCTCCCTTGCTCTCTATTTTCTGCAAATTAAGGAGCCACTTGCAGGGTCCCTTCTCAAGTGGATTTGCAGTGTGACTATCAGTTTGGGTCCCAGTTTGAATTTGAATTTTCTGCTGCACTTTAAGGCACTAAACTAAGCAAACATGGGAGAAGCTAATGCAAATAAAGCAGGGATATCAGAAGTCAGCCTACACTTCTCTGGACTGCACTATTAACTGGTTTACGTAACACTATCACTCAGCCTAAGGATTGAGCTGCTGCCAATTTTTATTGTGGCATTATTGTCCTGTGTGGACTTCCCTGATTAACCACTCCCGGCCCCAACCTCTTGCATTGAAACAGCAAGTAGGCCAATATCCCGGTTTTAACATTTTTCTACTAGGCTCATGATTTTATGGTAGTTCACTTGTATCCCTTGCTAATAAAAGCAAATTCCCTCAAAATATTCTCCATCTTAAAGCAAGGCTTTAATTTAAAAAAAAAAGAATTGCATGTAAGAATTGTCATTTCCAGGCTAAGATAATTTGCCTCATAATACAGCAGGTCCTAAGCAGATCTCATACATTTCACTCTCTGATATATATACACACACAGTTCCAATGCTTGTGATGCTGAGGGCTTGATACTGCTGTCATGCTGGTGTCAATCAAGCGTAATTCCACCGACAGCCATAGAGTTACACTAATGTAAAATGGGTGCAACTGAGATCAGGAGGTGGTCCTGAGCTTCAGGATAAGATCCATTGAGATCAGGTGGTAAAAGAGTCTTTAGCAGGAGAGAGAGTGTAGAGCTACCCAACATCCCGTGCAGGTGAAGATGAAGAACTTGCTATATCCCTTTATCAATCAGGAGTACAGAGTCTTCTAGAAAATGGCTGCTGTTGTACTTGGTTTCCTTATTATGGATAAGGGCCTAGCACCAATGCCCTAGCCAAGTCTAATCTCCATCTTCAAAATGGCTCTTTGGGGATCCTGAGCACCAGTGGAGGAAGGGCTATTTCACCATGCCAAGAAGATTTTCTATGCTTTGCAGTTGCTGCCTGAATACCAACATAATGTGTGTGCACAGTTCAGCAAATGTGTGTCTTGTCTATGCACCATCCTCCCCCCACCCTCCTTACACATACCACCTAAGACAGGGTGAGAAACCCTTTTTCTATCAAGGCCACTGACACACAGAAAAAAATCATGGGTCACACATAGTCCCACAGTGGAGAGAGGCTCTTGGCTTCCCCAAGCAAAAGGAAAAGACCGTGCTCACCACTTCAGCCTCACAGGGGACACAGAGACTCAGAGTAGGGCTAGATATAAGGGTTCAGGGTGTAGGAGGGGGGTTCTGGGCTGGGGCAGGGGGTTGGGATGTGAGAGGGGGTGACGCTCCAGATGGGGGTGTGGGCTTTGGGGTGGGGCTGGGTCTGAGGGACTTGGGTGGCAGAAGAGGGCTCTGAGCTGGAGCCATAGGGTTTGGAGAGGTGGTAGTGAGGTCAAGGCAGGAGCAGGAAACTGGAGGGAGGTGTGTAGTCTAGGAAGAAGTCAGGGTTCAGGAGGAAGTTCTGACCTCGGCCTGAGGTAGGGTCGCTCCCTCTGCAGCTATTCCAGGAGATTTTTCCCAGCATGATGTAATGTCATTTTCATAAAGTATCCTACTAAAATCCCCAAGATGCTTTCAGTGGTCACCAGGAGATCGATGCCAATTCAAGGAGACTCCAGGCCAACTCTGGAGGGTTGGCGAGCCTGCAGCTGCACACTGCTTACCTCCTGCAACTCCTGGTCAGCTGCGCTGTGGGGCTAAGGCAGGCTCCCTGTCTGTCCTGGCTCCGTGCTGCTCCTGAATCTGGCTGCCATGTCCAGAACCTGCGCAGAGGGGTCAGGCAGCTCTGCAGCATGAGCACCACCTGGACATGAACCTGGAGCTTAAGCATAAGACTCCTGCACTTGGGGAGGTTGGGCATGAGCTCTGGAAGCTCCCTAGAAGTGTGTGGGGGGGGGCCCACCAGAATCTGGACCTTGGCCCTGCCTCTTGCTTTGCCTGAGGTCCACCCCTGCTTGTCCTTCTGCCCCCCAAGGCCCCAACCACTCTCTGCCACCAATCCGCCCCTCCCCCACGGCCCCACATACCCACCCAATGCTTGCACCTCTTCATCTTCTTCTCTAAGCCCATCAAACAGTCTTCTGCTCACACCTCTTTGCCCCTTCCCCCGACCGTCCCCACACACCACTGACATCTCTTTGGCTCCTCTCCCCAGGCTACCTCCCCTTCCCTGCCACTCACAGCTTTCTGCTTCAAGTGGTGTGGGGGGAGCAGTTCTTGGGGGAAGAGGTGTAGTCAGTGTGGGAAGTGGAGCAGTGCAGGCAGGGCCATGGGAAAAGGGCAAGGGCAGAGTTTCGGGAGAGTGGGGGGGGAAGGAGCAGCAGGCGTTCGCACCAGGACGCAGCTTGATTTTCTTCCCATTCTCCAGACTAGCAGGGAGCGAGGGGAAAGTATTTGCATTCCGTGCATGGATCTCACTCCGGGCTGGTGGAGGGAGGGGGCAGAGGAGTAAATCATGGAATGCAAGTACTTTGCCCTCGCTCCCTGATAGTCAGGGGAACAGGAAGAAAAGGAAGCCACGTCCCGGTGCGCACGGCTGCTGCCCTGCCCACCCTCCCACCCTTCCAAAACTCTGCCTTTGGAAAAGAGGATGAATGGGAGTGGGGCCTCGGGATGGAGTGCGGTCGAGGCTACAGAGCAGAGGCCCTTTCAGCAGTAGCATTCCCAAGGCAGTAGACCAGCATGTCTCCAGAAGCGTCTACCCAATTTACCTGCCAGTTATTTTCCTAACATCCTTCAATTCCTGAGTATCTCAAATTCTTCCCAATGCCAAACGATGAGTGCTTTTTAATCCTCTTTGAACAGTAGGACTTACTTCATAGCGTAGCATATACAAGCAGCTCCTTCAGTTTCCTCAGACGGGTATTAGTTATAGTTCACCCTTTTTGTCAAACCAATCAGAAGTCTTTCTCGCTGGGACAATGGAAGTCCAGTGAAAATAAAAAGTCCACATAAGCCAAATCCTCTAGCTCTTCTTCTCTGAGGTACCATTCTACAGTGCAATGTTCCACTAGATTGAACTGGTGAGCTCACAAATCTAAATCCAAACAAAGCTCTTCCTTCAATCTTCTGTAGAAGGTCTACCCATCTTCACCTCCGCCCAACTTCTTTCACAACCGTTATCAGAAAGCACAGGTGTTCTAGTTTTTCCTCATCAGAGTCGCTAGCAGCACTTCCACCTCCAGATCTGCTCAGAGGAGAGGCTTGCAAACAGCTGCTTGCTTCACTCTTACTTCACACTAGAGCTAATCAAAAAATCTCACATTTTCTCCCATAAGAATCTTCTTCAGAAATTTTTACCTCAAATTCTGGAGGGTTCTGAGAGTTTGGGTTTTTTCCCCCAACACGATGACCAATTTGGTTACTTTTTTACTTAAAATGACAAAAGTAATTTAAAATTTTGTTTTTTGGAAACACTTTTCACACTGATCTGTTTTCCATCTGAAAAAAATTATAAAACAATAGGAAAGTGAATGAAAATGGGATTTCCCCTCTTACCCTCCCCCCAGCTGCCCTTTAAAGATCCAGCATGTTCTTGTGATACACCTCTGTATTCGCATATTGTTTCAACTTTTCTGATGATCTGTGGCTAGTTCATTTATTTGTGATAACAGTTTAATTTGCTATGTTCAACTAAGTTGGTTTAGGTTTCTAACCTTTCAGTTTTTGCAGTTGAAGCATTGCTAACTTAGGAGGCATTATTGTGCAATTTGAGGGCAAAAATAACACCAAGTGGACTAGAAACAGGATTTTTACGAGCTGTTTAATATACAATCTGAATCACCAGATGGATATCCCTTTTATCTCTAATCCAAAACAAAACTATTATTCAATGAGTACCATGTAAGGCCAATGAAAGAGGCATTTTAAATCCATGCACCCAGAGTTTTCAAAATACTATTACGCTATCTGACATAGCAACTTCCTTTTTTTCCTGATACATTCACTTCTACACCAAACCCTCAACAAAGTGATCATTTTCTGATTCTGAAACCTCAGTTCAATCTCAGGAATGATATTTTGCCATAATTTTGAAATATTCTCCACTAGGGAGCTCTATATGGACCATCTGCAAATATATTTGTGTTGGCTCCTTTATGTGTAAACAAACTTGATAATAAAAATTCTACTGATAAATTGTCTTGAGGCCAGCCACTGTGAAATATACTGTATACAAACACAATACTGTATAAAAGAAGAAGGGTGGAGAGAGCTTTCACATTCCGGTTCAGATGTCTTCATTTGCAAATTGAACACTATCAACTTAGGACTGAATAAGGATCTCAGCTGGTTAATGCATTACAAATGCAATTCCTCCTCTGTATATTGACATCTCCAGAGCAAATGTTGTGAATGATCCACTTCCACCCTGACTTGACTAGCTTCATTAACACAAGCAACTTCTTCCCTACTCCTGCTTCTATAACTTCCACTCCAATTCATCTGATGAAGTGAGTTTTACCCACGAAAGCTTATGCCCTAATAAATCTGTTAGTCTCTAAAGTGCCACAGGACTCTGAATTGTTTTTGCAGATACAGACTACCATGACTACCCCTCTGAGACTGTAAATGGATTTGTTTTTCTACCAAAACCTGTGGCCATGTCACTTCATGCTGGGACCCATCTTGGATGCTGGGTACTTTTCCACTAAAAGTGGGAAATAGTTTAAACTGAACATAAGGGATTCCCACTTTTGGCAAAATCTATATAAAGGTGGGAAGCCAAAAAATAGGGGCAGCTGCCAGTCATCACTTCAGCCACTGCTTAGCACCCAAGATGATGGCTGAAAACATCAAAGACTGAACAGGGGAAAGCTTGAACCCAGACTGGGAAACTTTTCAGTCTGAGAAAGAAGTTTATTCGAATAACTGAGGTGAGAGCTTCCACATAGTCAGTGTATTAAGCTTAGTTTGCTTGGTCTATGTTGTAACCTACATTGTTCTGTCTGCTATCTGGTATGAGCACCAGAATCCTACCTTTTATACTTAATAAAATTACTTTTGTTTATTAATGAACCCAGTGTAAGTATGTGCTACCTGTGGGAGGGGGGAAAGCAAGCAGTTTGTGCATCTCACTTTACCCATACAGTGAAGAACGTGAGCGTATCTTGTATAAAAACAATGAGTAGTCCTGTGGCTCCTTAGGGCATGTCTACACTGGGAAGTTATTTTGAAATAACTCCCCTTATTTCAAAATAACAAGGGCTATGTCTACACTGCGAAGTTATTTTGAAATAAGTTTTTTTGAAATAATAACTCCCAAAATAACTATTTCAAATACGCTTATTAACTACTAGAGTCAACGTACTATAGGTCAAGTTATTGCAGGTTCTCCACTGCAGGGGGTTGATGGGAGAAACTCTCCTGTCAACTTCCCTTATGCCTCTCATTCCGGTGGAGTACCAAAGTTGACGAGAGAGCGATCAGTGGTCAATTTAGCAGGTCTTCCCTAGACCTGCTAAATCAATCCCTTGGGGCTCAATCACTGCAATGCCTAATACCCCAGTAAGTGGTGACAAGCCTTGAGACTGCATAGTGTCTCAAAGATATCATTACCACTAGATTGGTGCTATTACATTCTTTTATGTAGTGCAGGTTAAGGTGTGTCACTTTATTTTCAAGTCAGAAAACCCCAGGTAGTCTTTTCTAATCTTTTGCAGGTTACTTGTTATCCCCATGCCGCCATCAGTAATACTCTGTGGTGTCCATTGTTACTGGACACTTTGAATTACTACACTGAGACTCAGTACCAAAATAAAACATAGCAGCTGTCAATTTCATTGAATATATCAAGCTGGGCTGTTACCTTACAAAGAACTAACTAAACACTTTTTAGTATGTGTCATGGTTTAAGGTTTATTTTTATGTTACTTCATTCCCCAAAGCCTGTGCTATGACTTCGCATTCTAGTTCACAAACTGGTGCTTAACTTCTCAATAACTACACATGTTACTCTTTTACCCTTTTTCCAGGTGTTTAGAGAAAAAATGGCCAATTACTCTGCCATCTTTTCTTTCAACCCTTTTCTTAAGACATTGAAATGTTAACTGTGTGATGATTAAAATGTTCTTAGACTATTTATAAACACCCACTGATTATCAGGGCAATTTCTAAACTGAACTCTGGCAAATCAAGAGGGGAGGGAGAGGCACTCCATTCTATTGTCTGTTGACATATTCATGATAAACACTGTCAGCTTCAGACTGAAGTTATGGGCCAGTGACCCTTTCCTTGGGCAAGCAGAGTCCCTATCTTATGTACCTATATGACCCTATATTACTAATATCTGAACATTTCACGATGATTAGTTTATTCATCCTCACAACTCACCTCCAAGGAAGTGCTATTAGCCTCATTTTACAAATGGGGACACTGAGGCAGAGAGAAGATAAATGATTTATCCAAGGCCACATAGGGAGTCTGTAACAGAGCAGGGTCTCCCAAGTCCTAGACTTAGTGCCCTAATCACTGGGCCATCTTTCCTCTTGATCCTCCCTTGTCCATCTGAGGTCAAATTACAAGCCTGTAAGGGTGGTGAGGTCCAGTTGTTGGACAGACTTTCTCCTATTTTCAAGTGCAAGGAACCAGCTGAGATACCACTGGATGAATAACTAAAGATCAGATTCAGATAAAACCAAGTTTCTGAGATTTGGAAAAGGTACACAACTTGGAGCAGAAAATGAAGAAAAGCAAAGAAAAAGGCTCTGCTAAAACTATTTCTGGGGTAATTTTTCAATAGGAATCCAGATTTTCTTTTACTTTTTTTAAAATACTAAATCAATTAGTAGTATTTCACATATAATGAACCAGGAGAGTTCTCTTAGGAATAATTAAGAATAATTTGCCACTGCTATTATTTTCCTAGATCCAGATCCGATATTTTTCATTTATACTTAGGCAATTCTAAAGAGGTATTAAGTTTTATAATCACTATCAATTCAAAGTTTTCTTCTGTTTTTCCAGCAATAATCATCTAGAGTGGTAACTCCATTTTAAGTGTAAAATAGCTCAGAACAATGGAATCTTTGAAAACAGAAGAAAATTGGAAAGTGTGGTCACTGTACCTTTAAAAAAATTCTAAAATCATCTTAACTGTATAATTTACCTTGTTTAGACTTCATAATGTTTCTACCTTACAAATCCACCCAGGTTCAGAACATTAATCTCAGCAGGCTGCAGAACTTTCAATTTGTCTTTTATTACATGAAGCTGGATTGTTCTAATGTATTGTTTACAGGCCACTCAGGTCATTTTTGTATGCACTTGGATCGAATCCAGTGATGGAAGCTCATTAGTATAAGCGTATCCAACAGAGCTGAGGCCCAGCTGCAAAGTTCTGCTAAGTTTTGTAAAGTTCTTACAAAGGGTCTTTCTCTTTGAGTTCATCTCTTATAGACAAGCAATAGAAAAATACATCAGCGGAATTTCCTGCGGGATTTTGAAAAGCGATCCATTGTTTGTTTAACACCACCATAGGACACCAGGGGACTGAACAGCACAGAGAGGGATGATAATAGGCCATGAAGAAGTGGTTGCAAAGAACTTACAATGCAAAGTTACTTGAGACCTAGAAGGCATTTAGTCTACGTCTACACGGGGAAGGTTGGGCAACAGAAGTGCTGTCGACGTACAAAAGTTGCCGAAAGTGAAAACTAGTCACGCCAGTTCTTCTGCCTCCTATTGTTGACATTTCATGGACACATTGCTAACTCCCCTATCAACAGATAGAGCAAAGCAATGTGGGTAAGCATCCCACACTGCAATGCTGTGGGAAGGCAGAGCTGATCTCTGTGCTTCGTGGGATTCCCTTATAGCTCTGTCAGCTCTCCATGCTAAGGAATATCAAAGCACCACAGCAGTCTCTCCAGCCCTCCCCCTGCAGCAGCAGCCTGTCTGTCTGCCACTGTGTTCCTAGTGCAGGGCAGAACATAAGCACGCCAATGATTTCTTCATTGTTTGTTCCCCAAAGGGAGCAGCTAACTCAGCTGTCAGATACTTCCTGGGGCTTTGAAAGGGGATGGGTGCATGCGTGTAGGGCAGCAGTGATCACAAAACACAGAGCACAGCCATCAGGGCAAGCATTGTGGGATACTGGTGGAAGCCAGTTCTCTCAGCAAAGCAAACAGTAGATTCCACACTGGCTCTTTGTCAACAATAAAGGGGCAGAGGGGAGGGGGGGAATCTCTCGCAGGGCTGGAAGTTTTTTGTCTCCAAAACTGGGTGTTTTTCCCCAACAAAAGTCACATTGCAGTGTAAATGTTCTCATTGTTTTGTTGCCACAGGGCAGTTTTTGGTGACATAATGTGCCAGTGTAGGCAAGGCCTTAATGAACTTCTACTTTCCAAATTGACATACATGAAAAGAAGCCTGGGCTCAGACCACAAAATGCATAATTAGACAGACATTTATATGGATAATAAAAGAATCCAGAGTTAAAATAATGTATTAAACATTAACAAGAGTTTTAGAAGCTTCATAACAATCCTCAAGCTTCAGGACACAAGCCAACCTATATTTGCTGGGAGTAGGAGGGATTTTTTCCTGCAAGCAATTATCCCAATAATGTCTACTATAGCGGTTCTTGCACATCTTCTGAAGCATCTAATATCAAGTCACTGTTGGTGACAGGCTACAGGACAGTACAGACCACTGCTCTGATATGCTATGAAAAGTCTCTTCCAAGCTACAGCCACCTCCAGCTGGGGCAGCCTGTGTGTGCTGTTCCCAGGATGGGGTGGGGTGGGGTGGGGGGTCCTCAAACCCACCACTCTATGGTTCCTAGGTGAACACCCTAGCCCCTGGGCCACTCTAGAACCCATCCCCTGACTCTATACTATATACGTGTAGGAATAGTCTCAGAGCTATCAAGAGATCAGGACCTGTGCATTAAAGCAGTTTAACCTACTTTAACAGGCTTCTCAGCATGCATAAAGATGTGCGTGTGAGCTCTTTAAGGAGCACCTCTAGCTATCTTAGTACTTATACAGTCCCAATCACCTCAGAATGTAAGCATCCATACAATATATGGCAGAAACCAGCTCTTTAGAAGCCATTAATAAAAGTCTGTTTTAGGCTATTTGTCACACCCCCGTATTCATACCTATGAAACTGTGGTAGTCAGAAAGACAGCAGGTACTGTAAGCTGGGGAGGGATGAGTATAAACAAGTGTCCTTATAGTGCTCAATGTTTTCTTGGAGGGCATAGGTGACTGGTACCTTCAAGGGGTGGAGGTGCAGGAAGTTCTGCCCAGAGGAACAGGGAGGGGTATGTGGGATCACCCCATTGAGCAATCAAATTTTTGGCAGAAGCAGAAGAGAACAGTACACCTCCTGGGTGCTAGCACAAGTCACTAGGAGGGATCGGGGAGAATGGGGAGAGATCAGATAAGCTGTAAATACACACATTTCTCTGACAATTTTTGAACCAGTGCTTTCCAAAAAAAATATTGTTTCAACTGAGCTTATAAACTTTTTTTTTATTTTAACTTTGAGAAACAGTTTAGATATGCCTCTTGTGTAGGAAGGTGTCACAACATGGTGGGATGCGTATGACATTTTCTGTACGAGCAGACCCAACACAGATTAATCACCCTCCTCCATAAACAAACATTTCTACTTAGAAACAAATCTGTTTACCTGGATAAACCAGAGGTGGGACTAGAATTTGGATTCTCAGGTGCTCAAGCAAGTTGTTCCTATTATGAGCAGAAGAAGCTCAGACAGCTAAGACCCTGTGGGGGCAAAGACCATTTTTATTCAGTGTTTATAAAGAGCCTAGAGGAGGTGCTAGAACTAAGGGTGTTGTGGGGGCTGCACCCCCTACTTTGTAGCATATACAAAGTTTATAGTTTAGCCCAATGTCTCTCAACACCCATTATAAAAATTGTTCCAGTGCCTCTACCTAGTGCAATGAGGTCCTCGCCCAAGACTGGGGCCCCTACACACTACTTCAACACAAGTGACGATACACTGGACCACAAATGTTTGTCACAGCACTTTCTTTAGATTTTACTACATTGTGGTTTAGAATTGACAGTGGACCAGCATGGGCTAGTACGGCATACCAGCCTTATGGCCCTGGGAAACCAGAATTTAATTCCTCCCTTCTCTTTATGTGAGAAGGCATTTGAAATAGCAAGAGAGTGTTTTAGAGTATGAAGTATTCCAGGGTGGGACTTTTTCAGTCACTTCTTTTGCAGCTTTTCCTATTTTTATATATAATCCATTGTCATTGAAGCTGGGAGTTGGACTTAGGGCATTCACCTTAGATTTAGGAGACCAATTACTAAGCTCATTTCTTTCCCCCAGTGCCTCTATAAGAGTCACTAAACAAATAATGTGTCAGGAGATGGTGCTCAAGCGTATTAGCACAACTTTTTAGGTTATGAAGGATCATTAAAACTTGTTGCACATAGCAAATCTCTTCTTGCTATAACAGCTCTTTAAAGCAAGTTTTTAAAAAAACTAAACATGACAGCATAGACATGGCTAAAGATTTAACTGCACTTACCTAGATATCCTTCCAAGAATTAAAATCACGATGGTGACAGAGAATTAATATGCCTAACTTTTTATACACTTAAAAGCTCAGGTTTTTCATATGCAATATTAGAAACAAAGCCTGGTTTTACAAACTGTTTTGAAATGTGACACACTAGGTGTAAGAGGTTTCCATTATACTTTTAAAACAAACCTGGAAAGTAAATTAATACCACACATATGAGTCTTTTTCTACTCAAAATACCAGACGTTTTCCCCAAACGGGGCATGAACACACACGCACACACACACACAGGCCCCAAGAACTGGCAAAATCATTTAACATGAATCAGCCAACATCACAAATTTCACTGGCTGCCCACTTCTGCTGAAATGTATAATAAGCTTAAGCAACATGCTGCACTCTAGATTCGATTGTCTGCCAAGAGTGAACAAACTTTTCTAGACAATCTGTTATTTTACTGGCTGCCGTCAGAAAAGCCTGTTGCACCATCTGCTCTGTGGAAAGTACAAGATACTTGTTTTACCTGGGTTCTAAATTAGAGATGGGCCAGAGTCAAAATTCCTGCTGTGGGGATCCACTAAAAAGAGTTTCAGTAGTGATTTCTGGCCTTTTGGGTTCATAGCAAAGTATCCTAAACAAAGCCCTTCCATAACAATGTTCTATACACTTGAGAGAAATTTGTCACAACACATCTGGTTGATGATCTCAGAAACATGAAGGACTGAGGAAGCATCGAAATAGACCTACCTTCTAATTGCTCTAACCAGTCCTCACGCAATCAGATGTTCCTGGGGCTATTCATGTCGATAATTAAATAGTTGGATTCTCCAAGATAGGTTTTGGTACATTAATTCATTATGGCATCGGGTAGGGAGTTTACACTGCCTTTGCCTCCACTATAAGTGCCTTGGTAGTAAACTGGGGGCTCAGGATATAACTGGGTAACTGGTTAATCGGTTACCTGGTAAACATCACTAGTGACCGGTTAACCAATACCCGGGAGCAGACCCTGCTCATAGGGGGGCCACCAGCAGCAGCCCAAGGTGGTGGGAGCAGGATCCCACTTAATTGGTTAGCCAATTAAACCTAAGGTTTAATCAATTAACTGATTAACCAGGATTTTACATCCCTACTGGAGGCTAAAGTCTCAAAGGGTGTTCAGCCGACTACATTGACCACCATTAAAGTAACATAACATCCATCATAAAAGCTGACAAATACAGACCAAAAAATACTTGAAATCAGAGGTGTTGATTTTATTGAATCATGAGGTTAAACCAAAATGAAATCCAGTTGTTTGCTCAAGTGATCCACAAGAGCCCCTTCCCATTTCCACTATATGTCACATGACTTAGATCGGCTATGTTGGGAGCGTGACAGAGAAAATACAATCTTGATAACCCTGGAGTTCTCAAAGTCTCTAAAATGTTTACAAAGTTCTGTAGCCTGGTATAAGGCATAATAGTTTGTGCAACAGTTGGGTAGTCCTGTGAGATAGCCAAAACCATTAATAAATTTGCATCCATTGGGATGTAATGGCACACAAGTTATAGTGAAGACTCAGAACAGGACTTGTGAACATTTTCTAAGTATTTTTGTGTGGAAAATAAGTTTTTTAACTAAACAAAGTTTTCACAAAAGCAGCCATGCAAAATGTTTATTTTTTAGTCTACAGAATTAACACCCTGAAACAGAAATATTTTTTTCTTGAAATGCCACTGCAGAGCCTCACAGGAGTTGCAGTTAAGTTGCCTCATGCTCCTATTTTTCTCTGTGGACCAGGCTCTTAAGCCAAATTTCATCTCCCATAATGCACTGCAGCTATATGACTTTCCATGATGTACCCCCTCAGCAAGAAGAAGACCATGGTGCATGATGGGAAATATAGTGTGACCAGGGATCCCAGCCTATAGAGAGGAAAGGGAGGCACTATTTCAGAACCAAATGAGGCACTATTTCAGAACCAAAAAAATATATATTTTTAATTTTTCACCAAAAACTCCAAATATTCCATTGAGGAAAAAAATCACTTTCTGCCTACCTAATACTAATTTTGTTTTATATCGTGTCAGTGGCTGGATGAATTTCATGGGTTTAAATTTGAGAAAGATACCCTAGAAATGTCTCTGAATAAAATCCTAACCTTCCATTTTGCTTAGTTGCTGAAATTATAGGGTTCAGGACACATTTTTTTAATGGGGTGAGAGAAAACCCACTTGCCTAGTGCTCCTGCTAGGTTGTGGGGTGAGGGCACGGGGCACCCATTTTTCAGGGGCCCCTAATTGGCTGGGGTCAGGTTTCAGTGGCCAATCCGCCACTGCCTGCTGCCACAAGATGGGAATCTTGGGTAAGGGCACTGAGAGCACATTGAGTAATTGGTTCTGCTGCCAATGTGCCTCTCGTCAGACATTCTCTTCCAAGTGCTGCTCTTCTCTTCTGCCATCTGCAAGGCAGTATATGTGCTTGAGAGATAGTACAATCTAAAGGAATAAGGATGAGAGACCCTTGGGATCATGTTAGTATTGCTCACATCTTTGCTGGTGGTTCACTATGTCGTTACTTGAAAGTCACTTCTCTGTCACAGTGTACTCATCTTTAAAGTTAGGACAATATGACAAGCTGATAACACCCTGTATGAGGTGAACTGTTGTTTACCATTCACGCTAACAGCAGCATCTTGGATCACCTGTTGAATATTTCATAGAACAGCACAATATGGTTTCTGTCTTCTAAAAGTATTTGACTCAGAGCCATTGGCTCCAGAAATACTTACCAGCCTTCATTCCATTGTGTAATGAAAAGAAAATACACTAGGCTTCAAGTAGCACACCCAATTTTCCCATCAGGGGATGCTTAAATTCTAGGATTTAAAAATTACAGGAGAGTTTCATTTGTATATTTAATTACATGGCAAGGAAAATGAATGCCCCAATATAGAGATGTCATGGCATACTTAAATGTAATGATATATTTGCCAGTTAATACAGAACAAGCAGGCATGTTTTTCTTTTATTGACCAATAAGAAGAGAAAAAAGGGAACAAGTCTGTCACTGGTTGTGCCAGGCACAAATACCATCTTATAATAATAATAAATAATTCTCCTCCCCAAATTCCATGCTGATGGACTATGTGCTTTAGGACTGTCACTTTATATTTACTAATCAACTCATGACAAATCTATGACTGTGTCCCATGCATAAGTAGTGTACTTGTACATATTTCTATAGGGAATTATGCAGTGGGAGGCTGTATGGTAGATTACTAAGATTCTACAGTATGCTTTACAAATCAAACATAGGCTTTTTATAACCAGACACGTGCTTATCAAAATGTTTCAAGCCATCAGGCACATTATGAATTGGCTCAAAGTGTGAAAGACACATTAAATTATTCATTTTCACTCTCTAGTTTAATGTTACAGATTCACGCACATTCGTTGTCATCCTTTTGAAAACATACAGCAAAAATAAAACTAAAAAAATTACTCATTATAAAAGGGTGTACAAGAACGTGAGGTGGGAAGGAGAGCATAGTCCAACTGCCTATTCAGGAGCAAAATAGCTATCCACCATCGTAAGTGCTGGAACTGAGGTGTGGGGGTGTGCAGCAGCACTCTCTGGCTTGAAGTGGTTTTCATTATATACAGGTTTCATGTTTGGGTCAATGGCTGTAGGCACCCACACTATAAAAATTGTTCCAGCACCCCTGTCCAGCATAAATCAATCCACTGTTTTCCAAAGAGCTTTATTTATTTACAACAGCTGAGGATCAGACCACAGATTTTAAATGCTCTGAGATGGAATCTAAATAGTTGCCTTCTCTCCACCCCCTTTCCATTGCATTATTTATTAGAACTTACCCTTTACAAAAAGAGTGTTCCAAAATCAGGTTCATATCCAATTTTCGAGGTAGCAGCCTTCACTCATTTCAGGGCAACATAGTTAAAGAGCTTTTATGTGATCAGATGCAAGATTTGCACTCTGGAGCTTTCGATGGAAGGGGTATGTTTAATGGACAGCCATGTTTAGGAGAAAGGAAAAAGGGAAAATGTGAAGATGTGCTTTCTGGAGGTGAGAGGAAACGTCTAGAAGTCAGCATTTATGGGTCATCTGTGGTCTACACTAACTTGTTAAAGTTTCTGTACCTCATTTTCTCAGTCTGTAAAATACATATGTGAATAACATCGACTGAAAAGATTAGGAAAGAGTCATTTGTGTGATACAGACTACCACACAGCCAGGAACTGGACTGAGATCACAAGCTCATTTTGCATTACCCACTAAAAACACATCACCTAGTTTTAATGTCTAGTCATTGGCAACATGAGCTGGATTCTAACCAATTACCTAGAGGCTAAAGGCTGTGCTTATATCATAGTACCAGTCTCCAGAGTCATGAAATCCCTTTCTGGTGGACATTCTATATCCTCAGTAATCTGTGTTCTAAACTTCAGGTAATGTTCTAGTAAAAGTACTGGTGAATAAAGCACATCAACTTTCAAGGGCTTCCCCCATCAGATATTTGGGGCCCACAAAGGGCATATCTACACTAGGAAATTATTTCAAAATAACTTATTTCAAAATAATAACTCCCAAAATAACATTTTGAAATAAACATTATTCCTTGTGGAAAGCAGGAGTTATTATTTCGAAATAACCAGCCTCTTCCTTCAAAATAACAGGCTTGGTAGTGTGGATGCTCCGCTTGTTATTTTGAAATAAAAGGGTTATCTCAAAATAGCTCCTTAGTATAGATGAGAGCCAAGAGAATAAAACAAAATATTTATAGAGATTCATACAGGAAATAGCTATAAGAATGTATATCAGGTTTAATTTTTTAATAGCTGATTTCATTAACTTTTGTTATTGAAACAGTATGCTCTTTTTTGTAACTCATTGGCACCAGACAGTGGATTTTCGTTTGTAAAATGTATCTTGGTAATTACTGTCAATGCAAATGGGATTGTTATGTTCATAGCAGTCGGGGGAACTCTCTCCTCTAGTAGTTTTGCATCATTATACTTTTTCAAAGCCACAACGGGATGATTTATCAATAATGCCATCTAAGGATCTCTTTTAGACTGCATAATCAAGAAGTAGACACAACAAATTCTTAAATGTCAACACTCAAACTTGGAGTGCCTTGGTTTCCCATATTAATACGCAGACTGAGGAATCTGATCGGGGATCAAATGTCAGAGTCTCTGACACAGGAAATTACATTGGTTAAAAGGGATGCCAAAATGAAATCACAGCTCACTTTTTCCCATCTCAGAAACTCTTACACATACAAATATACATGAAACACAAATTTGAAATAACTTTAAGGTCAAACGAAGCCAAAGAAAGCCTCAAAGAGCCTTGGACTTAAATGGAAGGGCAGCAGTTAAAGGAAAGGAATACGGCTTTTTCAGGCACAGCTATACTAGGGTGGGGGTTGTGGAGGTGCACTGCCTTAGTGGCAGCTGCTGGAGGTACAGGTATCCTGTATAGTCTCAACACAGGTTGTGTGCCTCACAGGAGCAAACTCAGAAATGGCAGCTACAGAAGGGTTTCTGTGTGAATTCTCCTCATTCCTTGACTCTGAATATTACCAGGATAAAATGAGCAACCCCCCTACCATGAACCATTGTATAGGGGAAGGTGGAGTCATGCTAGTCTCTCCCCTTGCACTTTGGTAGTTCAGAAGCTAACATTCAATCTGGCCATGTGTAGGTGCACAAGAGTTGCAGGGAGAAGTGGGCTGCAGCAACCCACAATCTGGTGCTAGATTAAAGGGAAAATAAGCAGGCTCTTTTACGTAATCTTCTAAAGTAAAAGAAGATTTCACTTTTGTAGGAGGTGTGGAAGCCTGCATAGGCTTCTGAGTCTGTCCAATGTATTTTAAGAGGCAAGCAAGCAGATTTTTTCAAACATTTCATGCTTTGCCAAATTTCATCCACAGAGCCACTTTTTAAAAGTTATTCTCACCATCTTGCTTGAAAATATATTACCGAAGTTATCATCCTATGGGCTTCAAGCCCCCTGGGAGTTGTTCCAAGGGCTCCAATTCCATCAGGGTGCTGCAGCCACCTCAGTACAAGTCCAGGTGGGAAGTACATTGATTACTCTTTGCGGCACTTGGAGCCTTATAGGGAGCAAAGGGTGGATTGTGCAGCAAAATTCATAGCCAGAGAACAGCAGAATACACTGAACCCTGAATACACACATTTATAGATAGCACAAGTTACGTAACTGCAACTTTGCATGCATACACACTTTTTAAAGCATATTAATGCAACAAGTGTCATGCACAGGTGTCTGCATGTGCAAAGTTGCAAACATATCACTAGGGACTGAACGTTAAACCCATAATATGCTAGCATGAAAATCTAGTTCTTGGTTTCACTCTTCATACTTCTTTGGACTTGTATTTGGAATACAAACAGTACAAAACCTTCAATGTAGTCTTCATATTTCTTTTCACAATATCTGTGGATACACAAGAAAGAAACAAGCCAGCTGGGAAACGTTAGAAATCCTTGAGATAGAGAGACTGCACATCTTAAAGCATTGAAGGTAATCTTTCACTTTCCCCAAATTACAGTCTAACTAAATTCAAGAACCAAAACAGGAAATATAAAGTTATCAGATTTTCTTGATTTCTTAAATTAGTCAGGAGAAGAAAAAGGTGCCTTTACCGCAATGGATCAGTAATATACAGAAAGAAACAATTCTTCATTGGCAGACAGCAGAGTAGATAATTTAATAAGATTTGATAGCTGTATTTTTTGTAATTCTACAATAATGTGAATAGTAGCAGGCATTGCCTTAACTCTTCATTTCCTGGCTTTGTAGTGTTTGCATATTGTTCTGTGATTGTACTTCCTGCTTTTTGGAGGTTTCAGTTTTCAGGGGCTAACTTCCATATTCTGAAAGTGCACACTGTACTGCTAAGCAACCTCAATTCCTGTTTGACAAAATATTTGCTAGTCAATGCATCGGCTTGTATTCAAACCACTACTTTGTCCAAATGATGAAAGATATAGAGGGCTTGATGCTTCTCTTCAGATCGTGTAAAGGTATATGGCTTTGTACTGAACACCGACCAGCATTAGGACCACGAGGCCAGATCTTCAGCTGGTGTAAACAGTATAGTTCCATTAAACACCAAATTGCATCAACTAAGCATCTGGCCTATGTAGCTGTATATAAATGACACACAGATGTTGAAGTTTATATTTCCCACATTAATCAACAGTAAACATTACTTGAAGCAGTCCTGAACATTTTGAGAAATGGACGTCCAATGCTTTTAATCCACCCACAAAAAAAGGTATAACCTGGGAAAGCCAAATCAGGGAAAGCCTCAGAGTAACTAGAATGGTTCACTAAACTCCAAGTTCCATGCATAGGGCATAAAGACTCCGATTTTTCTCTGCCATTTCACAAATCACTTACACTGACATGAATGACAGATACCCATGCGTAGAGCAGGTTGGAAAAAGCCATCCAAAACAAAAGGTTAATGAAAAAAGATAACCACAATTTTTCATAATTCCCACACCTTCCATTTTTGTATTGGCTCTACCCAATAATGTAGATAGCTGACCCTTACATATGCTCATATGTATACATATTCTGAACTTGCTCATGAGTGGACTACCCAAATGGGAAAAGGTGCAATTTTTAACCCTGGAACAGCTTTCTGGTAAATTGCCCATAGCTTAACATCTTTATTTAAAGCCTTGGGGCCTCTCTAAAAGATACGCATTAAATCAGCAGCAAGTTATGGATTCAAGAAAGATTGGGTGAAATTAGATGCTCTGTGTTATTCAGGAGCTTGAACTAAATGGTCATAATGGAATCTTCTGGTTCTAAAAATCTAATCCATTTACCTCCTGTTTTTGGCACACACGGCACACTTACCTCCTAAGTGGTAATTTCAACAACTATTGATGTATCTTAGGGTACGTCTACACTACAGAGAAGACTGAAGCTACTGCTGTCGCCCTTGCATGATTTGAATTAGTGGATCTAGTTAAGACAGCCAATTTGAACTGAGAAGGGTGCTCCGGTCGATGCCAGTAATCCTGCTTCCACGAGGAGTAAGGGAAGTAGAAGGAAGAGTATTCTTTCTTTGACTTCCTGCCATGTGGACAGCGCCAAAAGTCAAGTTAAGGTACTTCAACTTCAGCTACGCAATTAACTTAGCTGAAGTTGCGTATCTTAATTTGACCTTAGCCTGTAGTGTAGACATACCCCTAGATAATTTCATTCTTGCTTTAAATGGTGTTAACTTATTAAAGTGGGTATTGTAACAACAGAAATTCTTTTTTTTTTTTTAGACTAGATTGTTAAAATATGGGATATTTACAGGGCATACTTAGCAAAGGAAATGTTATGGAATATGCAGGCATCATGTTGGAGAAGATTTTCTAGCTGATGGCCTTAGCTTTTCATGAATCAAAGCAAGAATTATTCTCTTCCAGAACAAATACTACGTTGTGACTCACCTTCAGCATTGACAGGAAAATCTAGAATACCTCCATCTGTCAGCAAAGCCACTGCAAGGTTAACATTGTGAATCTGTTGATCAGAAAAGGAGCTCAATGAAACAGAAAGTGAACTCTAGTCAAATATAGAAAGTGTATGCTTTATTTCTTTGGTAGTTGAAATGGGAGTTAGGTATACTACACCAACATATTTTTCATAATCTCTTTAATTCTGATGGAAAGTTTATAATCACTTCTACCAATTACCAAATCAGAAAAACAGAAACCAAATTTCCTTTCAAAATTACATGAAAAGGGATGAAGAAAGATCAATTCATTTAAAAGTTTTCTGAAAGCCTTTAATTAATGAGATCCCAAAAGCTAAGAGTTTGATAAAAATACAGGAAAAATTTTAACATCAAATTAAATTTGCAGAAAGTATTCTATTTTTCATTTAGAATGCTAAAGGTTTGCAATGTTCTGAACAACTGTAACAATGAAAATTAGGGTAATCTTTTAACATACAAAGGTCTAAATTCATACATATTATTGAGGATATCCTCATGGATGTCACACAAAATATATTTTTCTGTTCTTTGGTACTTCCTTTTATGGCTTCTTCCCAACAGGACAACAACACTGTAAGTGCTGCATTCATTCCAAAATGACAACAGAACTGTTGATTTTTATTTATTTTAAATCCAGATCCCATTCCCTTCTTGATTTTAACAGTCTAAAGACAGATGGTATATTTAGGGACTGTCATTAGACTGTTCCTTTCATGAAGAAAGAACAAAAACAAAAACTTAAATTGCTTCCTTAGCCATTCTGCTTGTTAATGATCAGTTTAGCCTTCAGGAGGTACCATGTACAGTGCAGCTATCTTTTATTCTGAGATACCTTTGTGTTCCACTTGGTTTTGTGATTTACAAACAACAGTGACAGAGTTTGAAACTAGCTTTATAATCTTCTCCAAATCCATGACAGACAAGGAAAATGAAGGATTATATGGAGCTGCAAACTGTTTACCGCAGGATAAATAAAATGATTGTTTAATGAAATCACCAAGTAAGAAGCGTCATTTTTCCCCCTCAGCAAGTTCATGAGACTTCCACAGAAAAGTAGCAGGTAGAACTTTTATATAAATCTTAAGACACAATACTGACATTTCCGGCAGATAGGCAAACTGGTTTGGATAAAGGGTGCACATTCATCTTCCTGCACTTCCAGATGGAAGCAAAGGCACTAGAATACTGTTCAGCATTTCCAGCCTTATAGGAAGTAGCAAATATGAGAAGTCTTGAATAAACTACTCTGGTAGTTACAGACTCTTCTGCCCCATGCCATTAGCTTGTCTTTGTTCCCATTTCTTCCTTTCCATCGCCTGACACATAAGCATCGACTTTCTCTGGGCCCGAGGGCTGCTCCATCCCCAACTCTTCCCAAAAGCCCCCACCACCTCCACTTCTTCCCACCCCCCAACTCCACTCCAGGCCCTGCTCCCACATTTTCCCCCCCAAGTGCTCACCCCATCCTACCACTTCCCACCCGCTTCCTAAGCACGTGCATCCCTGCTCCTTCACCCACCCTCCCAGAGCCTCCTGTATGTGGCAAAGCAGCTGATTGTAGTGGGAGGAGTTAATCGGGTTCTGGCAGGCAGTGGGAGGAGTTAATCGGTGAGGTCACCAGCAAATCAGAGGCACTGGGGGGAATTGGCTGCTAAGCATCTGTTATTTTTTTCCATTGGTGCTCCAGGCCTGTAGCACCTGGGAGTCAGTGCTTATGACCGAACATGTCCTCTTTTGTTCCTGAACACAGACAGGAGTTCATGTGCATGACCTGCAAGCTGATGGGTATGTTGGAGGAAAAGGTTCTTGGACTGGAGGAGTAAGGAGAGATACTACTGAGAATCAGAGAAGCTGAGGGGATCCTAAGCAGCCCAGCTCAGGAAACACTGTTACAGATGTTCCCTCTAAGCTGCGCAGCCACATAGTTTCCCATTGAGCCCTGCGCACTGACTAGAAAGCCCTGTGCCAGGGCTTCTGATGGCAGCAAGAAGAGATGCCTCTCCCAAAGCTGCTGTAGCTGGTGGAGAGGTGCCTCTCCCCCAAACCCCAGCATGGAGCTTCTATGACTGGGGCATGAAAGCAGCCAGCAGCAGAACTGGCTATCACCTGTTTAGGAAGGATCAAGTAGGGAAAAGGAGAAGGAGAGTGGCACTCTGTGTCAAAAACAGCACTACCTGTTTCCAGATCACTGAGCACTTAGAAGAAAATTATCTTGATTGCCTACAGATCAGTGTCCTATCTGATAAAACACACAGATGGGGGACAAGTTGGTATCTGCTATGGAGCAGCGTATCACAATGGGGAACAAGATAACAGCCTCCTTTGCACCTATCTATAATGTGTAGGAAAATAAGCTGCATGATCATGAGGGACTTCAATCTGCAAGACATATGCTGGCGATCTCATGCTGCCAGTCCTAAAACATCCCTGGAATTTCTAAACATTATAGCTGACAATTTCCTAACGCAAGAAGTGTTGCAGCCTAGGTAGGAGAATTCTTTATTAGACCTTCTCCTAACAAATAAAGAGGAAGTGATCACAGAACTAAAAATTCATGGTAGCTGAGGTACAAGTGATCATGACTTGCATGCAGAATAAAGTCCAGACCATGAATATATACACCTGGTTCTTTAATGGAGACAATTTCATGGAACAGAAAACATTTATGAGCCAAATCAGCTAGACGGAAGAATTTAATCAGGAAAAAATGTGAATGATAACTAGGAATCATTTAAGAAAATCTTAGTAGATGCCCCAAAGGCCATCATCCCACAACTGAAGAACAAGCCTGTGCTAGTTTTAAAAAAATGACCTGGTTTTAAAGGGGAAGTATAGACAGTGTGAGAGCGTGTAAAAACAACTGGAAAACTGGAAGAATGGGGGAGATAATAGTAGTGAATATAAATCAGAAGTTGGGAATTGTGGAAAAAATAGAAGAGAAGCAAAGGCCACAGGAAAAATGTATGGTCAGTGGAGTTAAGGACAATAAAAAGACATTTAAAAAATATATTAGAAACAAAAGAATCCTGGCAATAGTATTGGTCCATTATTAGATGGAACTGGTTGAAATATTGATAACAAGGCACAAAAGGCATAAGGGTCAATAAATATTTATATTTTGAGTGCGGGAAGGGACAGATGCTCTAGTCTCTTCATCTAGTGATGATAACACTCTTTCCATTCTACCAGTTTCTCTGGAAGAAGTTAAACAGAATCTACTGATGTCAGACATTTTAAATTAGCAGATCTAAATAATTTCTTTCCAAGGATTTTAAAAGAGGTGGCTGAGTGGCTTGCTGTCCTATTAATGCTGATTTTCAGTACATCTTGGAGCACTCGGGAAGTTTTCAGAAAACTGGAAAACAAAGCTAATATTGTACCAGGTTTTAAGAGGTAAACAGCCTGATCATAGTAAGTATAGGCCTGTCAGCCTGATATTGATCTCAGTCAATATAATGGCGTGAGCAGCTTATATAGGACTTAATAAAGAATTAAAGGAGGGTGAATCAATTAATGCAAATCAATATGGGTTTATGGAAAATAAATTAAATCAAACTAACTTGATACCATTTTTTGTTGAGTTTACAAGTTTGGCTGTTAAATGTAATTATATTGATGTAATATATTTAGACTTTTGTAAGGCATTTGACTTAGACATGACCTTTTATTTAAAAAAAACTAGAATGATATAAAATTAACATTGCACACATTAACTGGATTAATATCTGACTAACCAATAGGTCTCAAAATGTAACTGTAAATGGGGAATCAGCATTGATATATGTGTTTCTAGTGGCCCCCGCATGGTTTATTCTTGGCCCTGTGCTATTTAACATTTTTTATCAGTAACTTGAAGAAACCATAAAATCATCATTGATAAAGTTTGCAGATTACACAAAAACTGGGGAAGTGGTAAATATTGAAGGGAATAGGTCACTGATTCAGATCAATCTGGATTGCTCGATATATTGGATACAAGGAAACAATACGTGTTTAATACTGCAAAATGTAAATATACACAGGTAGGAGGAAAGAATGCAGGGCATGTTTACACACTATGGAATTTTATCCAGGGAAGCAGTGACTCTGTGAAAGATTTGAGGGTATGGTGGATAATCAGCTGAATAATCAATGTGGTGCTATGTTCAAAAGAACTAATGTGATCCTTGGATGAATAAACAGAAATATCTTAAGGGGAAGTAGAGAGGTTGTTTTACCTCTGTATTTGGCACTGGTGTGTGACCAATGCTGGAATATTGGGTCCAGTTCTGGAATCCACAATTTAGGAAGATATTGATAAATTGGAGAGGGTTCAAAGAAGAGCCACAAGAATGACTAAAACATTAGGAAAATCTGTCTCAGTGTTAGACCCAAAGGACTCAGTCTATTTAGATTACCTAAGAGAAAGTTAAGGGAGACATGATTACAGTTTACAGATACCTACATGGGGAACACATATTTAATAACGGACTCCTAAATCTAGCAAAGACAGGTATAATACGATCCAGTGACTGGAAGTTGAAGCTAGACAAATTCAGATGGGAAATAAGACATAAATGTTTAACAGTGAGTGCATTTAACCTTAGAATAATTTACAAGGGCTATGGTGGAATCTCCATCTCTGACAATTTTTAAATCAAGATTCGGTATTTTTCAGTGGTTTTCAACCTTTTTATTTCTCTAAAAAATTTGAATGGAGCAGACACCCCTTTGGAAATCTTAGATATAGTATGCAGAGTCCCATGGGTCTGCAGATCACAGATTAAGAACTATACCCTAGGTATTATTTGGGGGAAGTTCTATGACCTGTGTTATGCAGGAGCTGAGATTAGATGATCACAAGAGTCCTTTATGTCCTTGGAATCTATGAAACACCCCCCAACCCAATTCCTGCTCTCCTTTCTCTTCTTCCTCTCATCTTCTGGCCCCTGAATCTCTCCCTTTCTTCATCCCTCTGCATTCCCACTAGGGTGACCCAACATCCCAATATTAGGAGGTTTGGCTAATATACACAGCTATACCCCCTGGAAAAAAAGTCACAATTTTTCACACTTGCTATCTGGTTACCCTTAATCCCACTGAGGTTGCTTCCTCCTTTTCCCCTGCACTACGTAGGCCCTGCAGCCAGAAACATGGAGAGAACAAAAGGGACCCTCCCTGCCCTCAGTTCCACTGCCCAAGCCAACAATGGTCCCCACCTACCAGAAGAAGCAATTGCAGGGACAGTCTTGCACTGCCTTGAAGCTCCATGTATGGAGCATGCCTGGTTGCTCTCAGGGTATGGTACATATACAGTGCTGTGACACACAGGAGCAGTGAGGGGACAGAGCATGGTCAGTGCAGACAATCTTTGGGGAATTTAGCTACCAAACTCAAACACCTTTCTACAAACCATGTGTCAACGGAGAGGTTTATAACTTAGCCAAATGTAGGCAGTTTTCTTCACAAGGATGCTAAAAGACCTCACAAAAACCACACCCTGCTGCAAAGAACGCAGGAGCTAGAACTGCTCAACAAAATCAGTTGTGAACATGTTTTTAGCATAGGCAAAACAACAAAGCTCCCCCTAACTCTGTTCTCACAAGCAGGTGAACTGTTTTAGCTGGAAAAAAGATTCAGGCTGAGACAAGTACCTTGTCTGGAAAAGTATAGCCCAAACAGCTGAAGTTTGGCAAAATTCTCCTCAGCTGAGAACAAGCTCTTATAATGGGATATATGGGAAGTACCAAGGCAACCTTAACTACTGGTGGCCCTATCAGTTCCACACACAGGGTACGTCTAGACTACAGGCTTTTGTCGACAGAGGCTTTGTCGACAGATACTGTCAACAAAGCTTCTGTCGACAAAGAGTGTCTAGACTACATCCAGTTCTGTCGACAAAGCAAGCCTCTTTGTCAACATGAGAGTGTAGACATAAAGGACCGTGTAGATTCAATAATGCCTTCTGTCGACAGAACTCTGTTGACAAAAAGCGTTATTCCTCGTAGAATGAGGTTTACCACCGTCGACAAAACTGCCGAGTTCTGTCGATGTTATGTCGACAGAACTCAGCGGTAGTGTAGACGCAGGTATAGTTTTGTCAACAAAAGTCCACTTTTGTCGACAAAACCCTGTAGTCTAGGCACACCCATAATGAAGGAAAGTGGGAAAGGGATAGTGCCATCCTCTGACATCAAAGGGAGGACAGTGACGGGAGTGAAGAGAGACTGCACCATCCACTGGCACGAGAGGATGAGCAGGAGGTAAATGATAGCTCCATCCACAGATGGCCTAGTGAGCTGATCTCTGAGAGGTTAAGTTTAGTTCCAGTCTATGTTGAGCAGGGATCTGCTACCACCATATTTGGTTTTATTTGAGTTTACAGACAATATTCTAAACTGCCAATATTTGTTTTATTTGTTATGTTTTTCCCCTCACTAGCATCCACTCCAATTCACTCTGCCCAAGATACACAGACTCTATCGACTAGCTTTGAACTACCAGCTTTCAGCTTGAGTGAAGGATGATACACAATAATGATCCTGAAGGTATGGCTGATTGTCACCAATTTTATAACAGGAACGTCATGTTTTAAATCTCAGAGGAGTTCTGCAGTGAAGGTTACATTGTCATGTTCTACTGTACCAATTAATGTCTAAAATGTGGGGGAGTTAGAGTACACAAGGAATTTGGGGGAAGTGTTTTAAATTGAAATAAAGTCTCTGAGCTACAGTACCGGTGGTTAGATTTTTATATAACTCAGGCTGGCTATTAGACAGGGAAAAAAACCCTCAAGAAATCAAAGCTTTGACCAAAAGTTCAGTAATATGCCTAGTATCTGAGATTAACTCTGCTAAAATGAAAATTCTTGAGCTACATAATAGCACAGCAGAGTGCTTCAAATTCTCAGTGGATTCTTCTCTGAGGGCAGCATTCAGTGGTTAGAGGCTAAAACTGGAAGTCAATAGCCATGGATTTACCTCTGAAAAAATGGAGATCTCATTCCTCACAAGGAAGTTGTTTAGTGTCATTAATAGACCTGGTCCAAAAAATGGGAGTTCTTTTCTACAAAACTTTTTCAAAAAACCAAAACCAGGTTTGACATGTTCAAACTTCTTCAAGGAGTTTCTAGAATGACTTGAAATTACAGTAAAACATTTTGTTTCACTCTAATGGAATCAGAGCACCAAAAAACATAGTAGGGGAAATAAAGGCGATTGAAGATGAAAATTTTTCATTTTGAAATTCAATTGAAACTTATTTTCTCCCAAATCTAATTAGCAGAGTTTTTAAAGAAGGTCAATATTTGATAGGCTTTGTACTCTAGAGCTCTCAGCTTGGCTCAGAAAGGGTCGGGTGAATTGATGTTAGCAATAGCAGGAAACTTTTAGAAATGTCACTTGGCTTACGTGGGGCCTTAGAGATGGTTCCATCAGGTTATGGTTGAGGCACATTTGTGGAAGGACATGAAGAGTTTCTGTGGCCCATCCCCTGCTGTGTCATTTGAGTGGCTAAATGGAAGAAGCAATTTCTAGGGTAGCTGGTCTAACACTGAATTCACATGAACACCCATGGAGCAAACAGGGATATTTAAAGCACTTGGAATTCAGTGCATGTGTCTTGGTAATGAAAGTAAATAATGACTGCTTTCATTCTGTAGGGTCCTGGTAGATTTCAGTACAGCCTGGGGGGGCAGGAACCTGCTTTTTAAAAAACAGATTATAACATGCTTAGAGCATTCTTGTGTGTTGTCTGAGGCCGTATGATTATCTTTACACATAGTAGTCTCAGAAATTTCAATGAGGCTATTCATATGCATAAAGCACATGTAAGGTGTATGCAGGATAAGGACTTGAGTAAAAAAAAAATAACCTACCATTTCTGCTTCACTACTTGGGTTCAGGAAGAAGTCTCTTAAATTCAGGAAATACCCTCCAAGTTGTCCAATTAACAAAAGCAAGAAAACTCCATCTGCAAACTATAAGAAAAAACACAGAAGTATTATTTATTAGTTTGGCTTTTACCAACGCCAGAAAAAAAAATAGATATAAAGAGTTTTACTCAGAGAGATAAATGTTGTTCTATGGAAAGAGAAACTGAAAATATACACTATTAATTAAACAAGCTAGTGGTTTATTACCTTGACTCCGATTTATACACAAAATGTCATTTCTAGATATATAAGGCTCATAAATCCCTACTGGTAGGAATGTAATACTGTGTGGAGGATAGCAATACAAATGACCTTTTTGAAATGTCCCATGATGTTTGAAGAGATTTCAAACACAAATAAATATGTATCTTTACATAAAAGGAAATTCCATCTAGGGTTCCTGATAGCAATCCCCTTCAAAAGCTCCATTCTCAGTGATTGACACGGCAGTCTCCAGCCATACAATGCAAGCCACTGGAATTATTATTGCATCAAAGGTTTTAATGGTTGTAATAAATTGCTAGGTGTGGGATAGATTTCCCGTCCCCCTCCCATCCCTTTGCATGTGCAGGCCAAATGCCAAGAAGGAAAAGAGAACAAGGGACTTCCCCTATCCCAATCGGCCTCCACTAGTTCACCCTACTCAGAGGCATGGGAGAATCATAATCCCCAAAATCTCACGAGCACAAGAACTGTTTCCCCCTCCCAATCATGTGCCCCAGGAGGCACCAGGTGCACCAAAGGGAGGTGGGAAGAGAGAGAGCTATAGTTCCACACCTCCTCACTGGGGTGAGCAGGTTGCACCCCTCCTCACAGATAGTGCAGTGTGAACTCTTCCCTGCGCACTGTGAGATGTGAACTCTTCCCTTGTGGCTGATGAGGTGCAAACCCTCTTGGAACTCCTTGAGTGCTCGTGCCTCCACATTGTCCCCAAAGCAGGCCTCTGCCTCTGGAATAAGCATGACCTATAAATAAGGCTATTGTTTGGTCACAGAGGTTGCAGAAGTCACAGAATCTATGACTTCTAGCAATCCTGCCACTTACACAGCAGCAGGGAGCTGTGCCCCCCCCAAAGCCCCAAACTCTGAATCACTATGGGCAGGGGGGTACCCTGCAGCTCCCAGCCTCTTTGGGAAACAGGGGAACTTCCAGAGCTCTGCAGCTTCCATGGGGAGCAGGGGGTTCCCACAACTCAACAGTTACAGGGAGTAGGGGATCCTCACAGCTCCCCACTGCTGGGACAGGGGAGTACCCCGTAGCTCCTGGCTACTGCAGGTGACAGGAGGACTCCCACAGTTCCTCACTGCAATCTCTACAGTCCCCTGATGCCATAGCAGGGCCGGGGTTCCCCACAGCTCCGCACCATAGTGGCTGCAGGTGAATCCCCGCAGCTTCCTGCTCCTGGAGTAGGGGGACCCTGAAGGTATGAGTCCTGATAGATGGTGGGGTCCTGAAAGCACCCAGCCACCCACAGCTGCCCAGCCCCTTCCCATTTTATCAGGGATATTTTTAGTACAAGACACAGACAGGTCATGAGCGTCTGTGGATTTTTCTTTATTGCCTGTGACCTGTCTGTGACTTCTACTAAAAATATCACTGACGAGATCTGCGCCTTCCCAGGGCTCTCCTTAGGATTCATGGGGCCCTACGCAGTACTATTAAACTAGTGCCCATGTGCCCAATGGCAACCCAAGGGGATGGATATCAATTTTTAGAGGTGATATTATAATCGACAGCAACACACTAAAGAAATATTTTAAAAACAAATTTTAAACTAAGATCCTATAGACTAACACAATCATTTCAGAACCTGACAGTCTATACCTGGGGTTGGCAGATACCTGTTAAATGGTTTCATTACCACTTGAATGGCTCTTTCACAGGTTCAATGTTCTATTAATAGGTCTGACAGGCTTTGTCACTTTTATTTTAGCTCGATCCTCTTTGGTGGAAGCTGAGCCATAGAACAGGGATAGGAAGAGGCAAAGGGGTGGACATTAAGACCCAGTGGTGCCCCAAATTTTTGGGTGCCTTACTCAGCTGTGTATTCTGCGTCTGAGTAAGGATAGTTCTGGCCTTACTTATAAATAATGGCCTTGATTTTCAAAAGTGACCAGTGATTTTGGGTACCCCTCTTCAGGTACTTCAGCCTACATCCATGGAAGCTGCCAAGGTTCAAGAGCCTCTGAAAATTAGAACCTATAAAACTACAACCATGAGACAGTACTTCATACATACCCCTTATGTTCAATTTTTATAATTTTGGCATTAAACAGCCTCCCAAATCGACATTTTATCTGCCTGGACTCAGGCTAGGAATGAATTTGTCTAGTTGCCAAGTTTAAAAGAGAAATATAGGAATTTTGGAGATGACAGGGAGTATTAACATAACTGACAGACATTTTAACACACAGCTCTAAGTATCTTACCTGAGTGTCAGCATCTTTCACATTTAATCCTAATTTTCCAACATGATTGTTGACAAAGTGCAAAAGCACCTAAAGAATGGGAGGGGAAAATAGAATTTGTAGAGGCTTCTTTAATTATATAATGCAAATGCAAATGCTAATGTCCATTTAAAATTTAAAAGTTACCCTTTTCACATCATCCAGTTTGTCCTGTGCACGTGTGAATAAATCATCAAAGGCAGCAGTTTCTATGGCAAAATATTCAATAAATGTTCATTAGGATTATCGGGAGTAACTACCAGATAGGTGGTTGAACCAGCAAGGAGAACCCTCACTGCATAAGCTCAGGAGAAGTCGACGTGTGGGAGAGCCCTGCTCCCCAATATTCTCTCCCCCCCTTCAAATAGGAGACAAGGGGGAGCTGTGCTTCCCTTGACTAACTCCTTTGTCAGACAGAACAGTTTATTTTGATCAGCTTCCAGAATTTTCCCAGGCCTGGGCTCTCCTTGTTTATGCTGCATGAGCCCTAGGCAAGCTGAAATTCTGTGGGTTCCATAATTCATCTCTTTTCATTTGCGCACCTTACCCCTAACATCTGCAATACAAATTAGTAGCAAAGAAGGGGCATATATTACAATTCTTCAGTTCTTGAAATTTCCATTCTCATCAGTGGGAATTTTGCACAAAAACTGAGGGTGGAAAATGGCCCTACATTCAATGATAGAAATATTTGCACATAATTGTAAATCCATAGATTTTAAGGTCAGAAGGGACCACTAGAGTTATCTAGCCTGACTTCCTCAATAACAGACCATAGAACCTCACCCAGGAATTTCTACTAGCATTAAACATAAGAACTAAGGCTGCACATTGGAACAAAATGTGGACATTTTCAATGAAAAAAAATATTTTGTGTGAATTCCCACCACCATTTTCTGACCAGCTCTAATGAGAATTGTGTACGTCTCCTCACAATGCCCCATGAACAAAACTGCTTTTGCCTGAAATGAACAAAATTCTCCTACACAATTCAAATCAAGGGTATTATGCCAGTGTAACTGAGGGTATGTCTACACTACAGCATTATTTTGAAATAGCTTATTTTGAAATAACATATCTACACACAAAATGCATTTCGAAATAGCTTTTTGTTATTTTGAAATAGCGCATCCACACTGAGTGGATGCTGAATCGCATTTAAGGCTGGCCAGAACCAGGTGCAGCAGGGCATCAGGTCAAGAGTTACTTTGTGTGGCTGCTGCTTGAGGCTATCTGAGGGCTGTACTTAAAGGGAACCCCTTGGACAGCCAGTTCTCATGTTTCCCTGCTTGCTTGCATACCTCGATGAGGGACAGCAAAGCATTTTGTCTCTGCGTACTCTGGTTGCCCTCACTCAGGACACCACAGCACTCTGCAACATGGAGCCAGAGCTGCCCCTGGGCACTCTGGTGCTTCTCGTGGATGCGTTGCTGTGAGCATGGCTGCACTTTCTGCAGGCTGCCATCCGGGAGGTCCATCAGGGGGCTGTCAGTATCCAGGAGGCCCTGTGGGAGAGCTTCCACCCTGAGGAGCACTAAGAACCTCCCCTGGCCTGCCCCACTGGGGGCTTGTGCCTCATTGCTCCCTCACGTCCTTCCACTTACCCCTCCCTAACCCCCCTTCCTGATGTCAAATAAAATACACGTATTTTCATGAACACAAACTCTCTTTATTTAACAAAATGGCGGGGGGGGGATGAAACTCTGGTGAGACTGGGGAAAGGAGGCGGGAGAGGGGAAGTGAGAGGGTGGGAGAGGGGAGAGGGAAACCTGGGAGGAGGGAGCTGGAAGGGGGAAGCAAAGGGAAGAAGTGGGGAGGGGAAGCTCAGGGCTCAGGGTTGGGGGTCTCACTGGACCAACTTAATTTTCATGCAAACCTGCTCCTGGGTTCTCATGTGGCCTTTGGTGGCCAGGCTGGCAGCTATCCTGCCATAGATGGCCATGTTCCTCCATCTAGTGTGGAGATCATGGACGTTGGGGGCATCCCCCCCAAACCTAAATAAGGTCCATGATCTCCACCCTGGACCAGGAAGGTGCCTGCTTTCTCCGGGCCCTGGCAGGCTCCTGGGAGCTGGCAGACTGCTCCTGGGGAGGGAGGAGGGCTGGCTGCCAGTGGCTTGCTGGCTCATGTTTTGGGGCCACTGGGTCAGGGGCAGTGACTGATGGCTCTGGGCTGGCAGGCTTGGAGCTGGCACAGGCACTGTGGCCAGAGTCAACCCCTTTAAGGGCTCCGGGGAAGGAGAGGAGTGTTCTTGGTTGAGGCTGGAGTGGCCACCAGGGCACCTGGGAAGGCTGGAGGCCCCCTATTTCGATATAAGTGTCTACACAGCACTTATTTCGAAATAGCTATTTCGAATTTGGCATTATTCCTCGTAGAATGAGGTTTACCAAATTTGAAATAAGCGCTCCGCTATTTTGAATTAATTTCGAAATAGAGGTTTGGCTGTGTAGACGCTAGTACAGTTATTTCGAAATAACTTTGCTGTGTAGACATACCCTAAGAGGAGACTATGGCTTCTGTGGTGTGGGAATTGAATTCAGCTTTGTTTAGAAGGGAGAATACTCATCAAAATTAGCAGCTATACTATAGAAAGTCTCCAGTGTTGAAAGAGCATCTCTGGATGTCATCTTCCCTATTAAACAGTAGGTTCAGTATTGTTAGGAAACAAAGACAACATCAAATCAAGAGCAGGATTGTGCATAAATCCTACAGCACTGTCACAAACTTGACAGCCTTCTTCTGGAGCCAAGCTTTGTGTTTTTCTTCCTTTCCTTTACCTTAAGAAAGATATACTTTTAAAAAACAGATAAAGACTGAAGAGTGAATTGTGGTTCTTCCATTGACAGATTTAAATGCATTTTTCTTCATTACCCCAGTTTATAAATGCAGACCATTTAATAGAATATTTGATAAAAAAATAAATACCTGTTCAATTAAAATACTTTGTCTTTGCACTAGTTGTAACTGGTGATATGAATTTCATATAAGAGAATTAAAGCAGCCCCATTTATTAATTGAGGGTGAAATGTACCCCTTTGCAGACAGCCAGGCTCAACGAGACCTTGTAAGTCCTTAAAATGGTATATAGGCCTTTTGCTGGACAAGTGAAATGTTTTGCTTCCCTCAGGAGTTCTGATGGTACAGCCTGCTTTGGATTAACGTGGTTGTTAATGTCTGTTGCCAAGTGATGATAAGGTTTTGAAACATTTTTTGAAAGTTAAAGAAAGGAGAATTGAATGCAACTGGCAGCAAGTCAGAAGCCCAGTTCTGCAGCCGCTACATGTATAGTTCTACTGAAGTAAATGGGATTCATCTCACTTAGCCTCTCCATCATTCTGCCTCCCTAAATTTTATTTCTCATTGCCAGTATGGATTTAGGTTCTCCTGTGGGGTGATCAAATGGAACCATGTGGAGCCCAGTTCTGATTTCCCAGTATTACACCATTATAACTCTGACACTCATTGAGTTAGTCCTGATTGATCATGTCATAGAGATCAGAACTGGATAGGTACACATTTTGAAAACAGTGTGCAGTAAAAACACAGTGAATGTGGCCTTCCGAGTACTTACTTGACTGGTCGTCTTCATTCTCTCTAAAGATGCAACAACAGCAACAACAAAAGAGAATTAGCAAAAACATACAGCAGAACTAATCCAATTTCTAAGCAGAGTGTATCAATGCCATAAGGATCTCTATGAAGTACGAGACAGAGTACAGAACCTCACTAGTTATTTGCCAGAGGTAGCTTTCCAACAGACAGCTTTATAGTTCACTGTATTTATGTGTTCTTGGAAGATTATAAGATTTTAATTGGCACACAGACTAATACACATTTATTTTATAAGCACAGTCTGTAATGCACCTTTCCAACAAGCTGCTCATAATACTAGTAATATGAAGTTGTGCTAACATTTAAAATATAAGTCAATAATGGAACTGTAGAAGGGAAAACCTATTTCCATTCATGGAAGAACCTCCATGTTTTCATTGTGTCCCATGTAACAATTAAAGAATCTCACACACTGAGCAAAGATCAGGTTGTTCTTTCTTCAGAACTAAAATAAGGAAAAATTGCTGAACTCTGGTAATGGATAATACAATAGCTATAAATTAGCAATAAGTAAACTAGATTTGTTTTTATACAATTGCACTTTTAACCTCAGTTGAATAAACCTAACATGCTTGGTTTACTAATGATGTCATTTGTCAGGTCTCGCTGAGACCAATAAAAACCTAATAAGGGAGCTGCAAGATGAATAAATGCCTCTACCTCATGAAATAATTCTGTTAGTAGTGTTTACTAAGCCCTGAAAATATTTAAATTACTGAACAGATTGTAACTAAACAGCAACCAGACATCAAGTATTATTGTACATTTTGGTAATCGAAATTTATGATTTTTTTCTGATCAGATCAGTGTGTGGGTGTGACATATTAGGAATTTGTTTATATGAACTTATGACTTCCAATTTGATTTTTATGAACTCTCTGTATGCTTACTCCCTTATTGATTCTTTCACTGTATGATGTCATGTTAAGATTACATCTTTCCTCTTGTGCAAGGGTCTGGCACCTAAGGTGCTGACCCTGAATAAGGACTATCAAAAGTTGAATAATCTTGTCCTAGCAAGACAGTGGAGACAACTGGACAGAAATTAATGACTTACTAATGGCACTTATCCCTGGTAACAAATATGAAGGATGTTAAGTCCACAGGCTAGAGCTAATTGAATGCTGATTCATTGAAATAAAAATGTTTTGATGGAAATTTTGTCAGGAAGATTTCTAAGGCCCAAAATGGAATTTTATGAGTGAGTAAGACCCACCAAAACAGCCAATGCACTGATGGCTAAAGCACTCATCTAGGCTATTGGTGACCCAGGTTCAAATCCCTGTTCCAGGTGAGTTCTCTAATCTCCAAACTACTGGCTATTAATTGGGTGATGCATCTTTTTTCTATTTCTCTTGTGTTCAGTCATAAAGTATATTAAAAGGTTGCACTTTTGATCTGATGCAGAACAAAAACAAATTTTGAAACCTGGCATTTTATAAAAAACACAGTGGAATTGTTGCTTTCCAATCTCCCCTAGCCTAACCACAGGCTATAGAGGTCTAGAGGCTGGAATAACTCCTGGGGAAGGACAGGAAGAAATCACTGTTAAAAAGAGATTTACTTTAGTGCCCCAGGAGAGTGTCAGAAACAGTGGACTAAGGAATGAATCCCCAGGGAGTTAAAAGCACGTGGGAACCAAAGGTTGCGTTCAGTACAGAAGCCTGGTATCTGACCACAAAGGAAACTTTAGCCAGGGCTGTAACATTTAGTTGCTGGAGAAATATTTGTTTAAAATAAGTGATCATTTCAATCCTTTGTTATACAATGTATAAAACAAAATGTGTCTTCTTTTACCTTCTCTCTGCGATACATTCCACTTTACTTTCAGTCCTTAATCCTGTTGAGGTACGCTGTTAAACAGAGAGCAAATATAAAATAATGGTGTTTAACTGCAATGGCTGTACATGGAAATCGATAGTAACAAAGGCAACTTTTATTAACAGTCTGCTGCTATAATCTTTGAGATTAAAATTTTCAAAAGTGCTTAATTGATTTAGGGACCTAAGCTCAACATGCAAAAATGACTTTATGGATATAGAAGCCTAAGTCCCATTCACGTTTAGTGAGACTGAGGCTCCTAAATCACTTAGGCTCTTATGAAACTGTTACCCTACCATTCTGAATCTTACACTGATAGTTGTGTATGAGGGTGATGAGGAAGAGTCAGTAAAGATTCAGTCCTGAAAGGACTCGCATAATTTCGCCCTGATCCTGCAAAGAAAAACATGTTCTTAAAAAGTAATTCTTTATGTAGTTCTGTTGACAACAGTGGAACAACTTGGCTGCATCTAGACTGGCAAGATTTTGCGCAAAAGCAGTCGCTTTTGCGCAAAAACTTGCCAGCTGTCTACACTGACCGCTTCAATTTGCTCAAGAGCACTGACTTTGTAATGTACAAAATCAGTGCTTCTTGCGCAAATACTTTCATGCTCCCACTCGGGGAAAAGACCTCTTGCGCAAGAATACTTGCACAAGAGGGTCAGTGTAGACAGCGAAGAACTGTTTTGCGCAAAAAAGCCCAGATTGCTAAAATGGCGATCGGGCTTTCTTTAAAAAATCGCGTCTAGATTGGCCACGGATGCTTTTGCGCAAAAAGCACTTTTTGCGCAAAAGCATCCGTGCCAATCTAGACGCGCTTTTGCGGAAATACTTTTAACGGAAAAACTTTTCAGTTAAAAGTATTTCCGCAAAATCATGCCAGTCTAGACGCAGCCCTTGTGTATACATGGATTTGGGTCAGATTGGTCAGTATCTTGTATGGTCAAAACTTGATCTTCCTGTCAGAAACTAGCCATACAATAAAGCTTTTTAAATCCTCCTCGATATACAGGAGAGAGCAAACCTAAGACATATGCATCCCATATGCAGCCCCCCAAACAGAGCTTGAAAAGGATGTAGAGTTAAAAATCTGACTCAGTGTTGCCAACTTTCACAATTATATCATAAGTTGTGGGATATGTGAGATTTTTCTTAGAGCCCCAGAGCCTAGGCTCATGTAACTATGTAAAAATCTCAGTTTTCATTTCATAAACGAAATTTTAAAAGGTAATTTCCTAGCCCCCCTCAGAGGTCTGGAGAAAAGCTTGAAAATGTGACCCAAGTGTACCCTAAAGTCACAAAAATCAGAAAGTAAATAAAAAACAAATTAAAAAAGTAAATCTTCCAAACTAAAAAAGTGATTTTAGACCAAACTCATGATATTGCAGGGCAAACAAATAAATTTTGAACAATTGGGACAATAATTGTTATAATTTTCCATCTACCAAGAGCAACTCTCTATTTTCAGTCTGAATGCCCCTAATTTTACATTAAGTGGAAACAGCAAAAGCCTATCAGGAAAGTCTCTATAAGAAAGCATAGTAATTGTAGCTTCTGAAGAATGCTACCTCTGAATTAAACACCAAATGGCTGCTTACTCCTGCAAAAACAGATTTCTAGAAAGTAAAACGGGGCATTACACAGACAACAAAAGCACAACAGGTATACAGTGATATACACCACACTTTTTTTCCGTAGTATTTTTTTAAATTTCTTGTGAGATTGCTGCTGTGGGTCACAGAGCTAAGGAAAGAATCATAATTACCTCAGTGATTATTACTTCCACATTAATATTGGAAGGAATAGCCAGAGCAGGTTGGAAGTGCTTTGCTATAGCAATTAGAAGATACAGTGTGCTCAGTAAGTCCTTCTGGAAGATAGCTGTAAAGAAAGCAAATTATAAATAGTGCAAATTCATTACAGCCTAATAGCAATACTTTGTATTCCTTTTGTGCCATGGCTTTCCCCAGACCACCCCTAGGGAGGATGTACACCACCATGAATTTCCCCAACACCCCCCTCCTCAGTGGTCAACTAGTTACGTAGCCTATGGCCCAAGTGATCAGTTTTGGCTGGTGTTGGCTTACAAATCACTTGACTGCCGGGATAATGAAATGTTCTTACCCTTATTGTGTGCGGGAAGGGCCATAGAACTGTACTTAGTCTGCCCTCAGTGAGGGGGCCTCCTACAATTCAAATGCACTGGCTAAACGGGAGAGGGGGAGAGGTTAGATGCCAGATCCCAGAGGAGAAAGGGTGGAAACAGGTGTTTTGCTTGATGCGCTGCCTAAGAATCACATGACCTGCCCCTCTCCACTTGAGGGGAAATCACTGATAGTCAGGTCTAAGTGCTCTGGGTCCATGTATCTGTGGAAGAGACAGCCCAGCCTGCACTAGGAGCATGGTCCCCTCACTGACAGCTGGAACCTCAAGAGACCGACTTGCAGAGGTCACAGTGGCAGGAAGCAACAGAAGGTGATGGCTCAGGGCCATCTGAGTCTCCACTGACGAAGCACAACACTGCCAGAGCACACTAACTGCCGCCCCCGGCCCCGGCGACTATAGAATAGTTGACTAACTGCTAAAAATTCATGCAGTTAGTCGACTATTCTATTACCCACTAACATCTTTATTTCCAATGTGCACTAATTTACATTTATCATACATTCCACCTTCACCCTCATATTTTCACCCCTCATGACTCTGACATCACCCTGTAAATTCAAATACCCATCCTCCCCCATTTCAATTTCTGGGGAAAATGCTGCATTGTGCCTGCCATCTGAGAAAATTCTAGTGCTTCGAAAAACAAAACTTGGCATATCCCTCCAAATATGCTTGTGAGGCAGGGTAGATCACTCCTATTTTACAGCTGTGGAAACAGGGTACAGAAAGATCAAGAGAGACCTGTTCAGGGACAAATAGGCTGTTAGACATATAAGAACTGGGTTCAGTTCCTGACTGTATTTCAGTGCCTTAACCCCAAGATCATCCTTCCTTTAGCATCATCTTAGCCCAATAAAAACCCAGAACAATGTATTTTTATGTGATAATTTCCTTGCTTTTTACTTCTGCACATACAGTCAACACTCCATTTCAGCTGGCTCTCTTCTAGTTGTAAACACTGGGTCACAGCCTCCAGAACAACGGCAAGTTTATGTTTTTGCTTTTTTTCTGTCAGTGCAATTTCCTCAACGTCCAGCTTGAAAGAGCCTAGTTTTTCTGAGAGGGAAAGTAGTTAAAATAAAACAAGATGGATGCATTTTAACAGCACCATAGAAACAATACATCACCATAACAGAAATTCCAAAAAAGTCTTGATGCAAGTGTTCAGTATAATTTAATAAATTATAGAACGCAGACCCGTAGCCTGCATCTGCATTTGCACAGGTACTCCCGTGGGTTCATGCAGAATCTCACTGATGTCAAGTAGGCTCCACACATGGCTGTGATTGCAGGTTTGGGGCCACAAGCTGCAGATTAACTTTTAGCCACAAGCCATCTATACTCTGAGTTTTACCAGTGGGAACTGCAGGAATCTGCTGTATAGATTGTGTGTGTGTGTGTGCGTGTGCGTGTGTGTGTGTGAGAGAGAGAGAGAGAGAGAGAGAGAGAGGCAAATAGCAATTCATATAAAAAGAAAAACATCTTTATTCATCATTGTGACCTTACAGACCCCAACCATATACAAAAGCCACTCCTATTAACGGGCCTGATAGCACTGCCATGATTTACCAGATTTGATCAATCAGCAGCCGCAGATTAAGAGGTGAAGACCAAGCCAGTTGCAATCAAAGTAGAGTGGAGAAGAGGGTAAAGACAGCACTGATTAGAGGGATGGAATGAATGGTAGACCATAACTGTAGGCAGGGCATTGATTCAAGAGGCCAAACGTTCAGCTAGTATAAAATTGATGTTGCTCTGTTGAAGTGAACAGAGCCACTTTGATTTACAGCAGTTGAAGTTCTGGCCTGGGATATCAGTCTATGGGTTTTTAAAAAAATATTCATAACTGTAGAGGTGATTCCAGCTAGTATTCGTGATAATATCTTAAGTCATATTCATTGTCATGGTTTATAATGTCATCAGCATCTCTTGGAGGCATTATAACCTGAGGCTTCAAAGTTAACTTTTTTACTCTCTATATAAACAATGGAATAAAAAGATAAAGCATTTATTCAGGATCATAATTACCACATACGGTTCACAAAGCAGTACTCCTCTCTATTTGAGTGCAAGAGGCATTAATTAATAAGTAGTAAGATACCAGCAAGCAAAGCTATTCTTACAGTTGAGTGTGTTTGTTTTCGTTTTGTCCATAAGTTTCTGCACTGAAGAGATTGCAAGGTTTGTTAGTGAGCAGAGCTCAAAGAAGCAACTTACTCAAGAGATGATGAAGTATAAGCCCATCAAACAGGTCTTCTTCCAGGCTTTTTACTACTATGTGTTCATGTTTCAGGGTTGCATTAATCCAATCTATCAAGAACTGCAAGGAAAAATCAAACAGTCAACAAAGATATATCTGTTGTTGGAAAGAAAATGAGAAAATAAATAATACTTTACCATCACAGAGGCGTGCCTTCATCTTTGTCTTTTGTTTTCATCCTCTATGGAGTCTCTCCTTTTTAAATTCTAACTTAGTCTTCCAACACAGTACCATGCCCCTGTTTTCGCTTTCTAGCTCTTCTCTCTCCATTTTCATTCTCAGCCCCCACCCACATCATTTTCAACTGAGGTGGCATATACACAATGTGTAGTGTAACACTTCTTCGTGTGGGAAAAGAAGGTGCTCCAATTGTGTCCTATCTGCTGTGGCTAACGGAATATGGTTCAGCACTTTGGAATTTTAACTGCCTAACTGGGAGAATTTATTTTGTGCAGAAAACCAGTGGAACCCACTGGTGAATGCATGTGCCCTTCTGTGCTTGATCTGCAGAGGATGTTAGTTTGCTACAGCCCAGCTACAGAGATTTGGCTCTTCAACTCATGCTTTTAGTTCTGGAGGGCACCAGTTCCATGGTCCGTGCTCATGTCTGTCCTACTTGGAGGGCTTAATTGGTATAGCAGCTTTGTGCTGCTTCTCTGCACAGGGGTGAACGGAATCCTGAATAAGCCCTTTTTGCTCTCATTAGACTGTTCTGCTGGCTGAAACATTACAGTCCATATTGTGACTTTGAAGACATGCTTCACAAAGAAAAATATATAAAATGAAAGTGAAACCCCTTATGAGATGTTTGAAAATTCACAAGAACCTAAAAAACCTCTCTGCACTATATTGATGAGCTCTCAAAAAGTGTGGAATGCTCATTCCAAGCCAAGAGAGAGCGGGATTCCACTCAGTGAACTGTGGTTATTTTCCCCTCACGCCTAAAATTCAAGTTCTGACGATACATTGGATTAGCGTTGTTTGAACTGGCAAGCTGAGGGCAGTGGCATAAGCTCAGGAGCTGCACTGCTGAAAATAGAGCCACAAGCTTTCTTGCTCACCTGGCTTATCTTTTAACAGCCATGTCCCTACCCTACAGCTAAGGCAACATTGCCTTACCTCTAGCTACCAGGGTCTCCCTGGGCAGTACTACAAAGTGTATCTGAAAATACAGGAGCAAAAAACAGATAGGGAAAGAGAAAAAGAATAAATTGAAGCAGTTTGCTACTCACTTCTTGCTTTAAGCACTTCACATTTTATCTTTAGTTCAGTAGTCTTGGCAGCCCATTTGCTTGCTCTTCCTTCCCCCCCGCCCCCCCAAGCCATCTGGAAAAGATACTAAATTAAATATACCACTGCTCTGAACCAGTGTGTCAATTCCTATATTCCTATCACATGCATGGGGCAGCAAACCCAAGTTGGTTTAAGGGTTAGTCCTTATTAGCAGCAAATGTTGACAGGTAATTTGTTTTTTGTTTGTTAGACTCTTCTTTGATATTGCATGGCCATTTTCTTTACAATGAAATAACCCTTGGATATTTGAGGCTCAGATGTTACCCAACTGGATACTTTGAACATGGATCAGGAGGAAAACCCCTCTCAAACGCTAAAATCACATTCCCCTTCACATAACAGCAAAAGTCTTGTTCTGTCCGAGTTAAGCATCTGAGACTTGATTCAGCCAAGTGCTAAGCACTTGGACACAGACCCAGCAAAGTACCTGGAAGCACCTGCTTTACCTTTATGCTTGTGCACAGTACTTTCAATGTCAGTGGGATTATTAACCTGCTTAAGTACTTTGCTGGATTAGGGCTACTGTGTTCAGTAACTTACACAATGGGAGCTGATTACAAAGCATTTAAAAAACAAGGGTCTGTGCAAATAATAATTTAGTAAAAAGAAATACCATTTTTAGTTCTTCCAACTTAGCATTCTGGCAGGAGGCAGGACTTAAGAATTTCCTCTTCTCTCCTATAAATAGAAGTGAACAATATCTATTTCAATTCTCTGATGTGACTCATGTGAGTTTTGTATAACAACTGCCATCAGTTCAATATTACCCCATTCGGCTAATTAAAGCATGAAAAAGTGTGCTAACTTGTAATTTTATAGATTCTCTACGAGGGAGAAAACAGCATATCGGATCATTACAACTGCCTGTTAGAAATGATCTTTCCAGGGAATTCAAATCAATGAGACCTAAGAGGCACTTTCTAAAAATAAACAAAAACACAATTTGGTTTGGTTCTTTTATGTGAAATGTAAGCCCCACTTAGAGGAATAGTGGAAACTTGCATTGACGCCTCATAATCTTTCTATGGAGAGTTGGAGACTGAATTCCATGCAAAAAGGTTACTTACTTGATTAAACTGGGAATAAAGTTGTAAAATAAGTGAGATTCATTTGTAAGGATTTTTTTTTTAATTTTTATTTTTTATTCCTTGGATCCCTTCTCACTCTTTCTTCACTGGTGCATAATATACATACCTGTAGCAATGTCATTCTTTGTATCAGGCTGTGCAAAAGCAGTGAGAACGTGTGGCTCCATGGTATTATTTTTTCTCCTAGAAAATTTAAAAAAAATTCAAAATGTGGTAGAGCAAAATGAATACTAATAAGGGAATGTGCACCAAATGAAATTAATTCTTTCAGCAATTTTTGACGTATTTGTGAGTGACCTACCTTTAAATATGCAGGAACATATATTGAGCGATTTTTAAATTAAAATGAAGTTAGAGTATTTTCCTCTTTTTTCTATAGAAGATTAGTGCTACAGTATTAAAACAAATCTTAACCCCAGTCAGTTTTGCTTAATCTGAATTAGATCAGCAAAATCCTATTTCAGTTCAGATGATAAATGCTTCAGCAGGAGACCTCAGCATGCAAGTTACAAGACAGAGTCAGTACTTAACTGTTTGAGATGAATAAACCAAGAACATAGCATAAGAACATAAGAACGGACATACTGGGTTAGACCAAAGGTCTGTCTAGCCCAGTATCCTCTCTGCCGACAGTGGCCAGTGCCAGATGCCCCAGAGAGCGTGAACAGAACAGATAATCATCAAGCAATCCTTCTCCTGTTATCCGTTTCCAGCCTCTGACAAACAGAAGCCAGGACACCATTCCTGACTAATAGCCATTGATGGACCTAACCTCCATGAATTTATCTAGCTCTTTTTTTAAGCCTGTTATTGTCCTAGTCTTCACAACATCCTCTGGCAAGGAGTTCCACAGGTTGACTGTGCACTGCATGAAGAAGAACTTCCTTTTGTTTTAAACCTTATACCCATTAAATTAATTTGGTGACCCCTACTTCTTATCTAACTTTTCCTTATTCACTTTTACCACATCAGTCATGATTTTATATACTTCTATCATATCCCCTCTTAGTCTTCTCTTTTCTAAGATGAAAAGTCCCAGTCTTTTTAATCTCTCTTCATATGGGACCTGTTCCAAACCCCTAATTTTTTTTGTTGCTTTTTTCTGAACCTATTCTAATGCCAGTATATCTTTTTTGAGATGGAACGACCACATCTGTATGCCAGCTCCAACCAGCATTGGGAGGGTCCCCTCAAAATCCATCTCACATATTTATCTGGGCTCCATTATAAGAAAAGTGCATTTGCTGTATTTTAGTATTGTACAGACTTTGATATTTCTCTTTTTAAAATATGCTTGGCCAGACAATACTAACAGAAAACTATGATTAGATATTTTCACTCATCAGTCTTGCCCAACACAATAGACACAAAGTGACTGGAGGGAATGCATTTCATCACTATGGTTGCAAAACCAAATGACAGCTCTAGAAATACAGTTGACAACAAAAAAAATAATTACAAGTCTGTACAAGAAATGGAGCCTTTTACTGCCTACATGAGAGTAAGAACAGAACTATTTGAGGAACACTGGATCATGGGAAATGAAAAATATAATTAACAGAGTGGAAGATTTTCATATGTACTAGTGGCAATTGGAGTTGAAAGTCCTCACCCTTAACTTGAAAGGCAACGGGGATTAGGTGTCTAACTGCCACTTTTGCTTTTCAGAATCTTTCTTCAAACTCCTAGAAGTGTTTTCTCTTCCTGTAATTGTCTCAGTTAATCGGGTACACTTCCTTTAATATTTATGGCTGAAAATAACTTAGACTGTCAACAACTCTGGGTCTCTCTATTAGCAGGCTAGTAATTAAAAACACACATGGGATATTGGGGAAGCTCCAAAATCAGACAGCACCTTTGAGAGTTTGGACACTGGCATCACAGTTTCCCCTTCTGACTGGGAGAGAGTAACTCTTACCGCAGAGTGGTTGTGTGGGGGCTCTTGAGACAGAGATTTCCTTACAGCCTCTAGTAAGGAGCATCAGGGGAGTTGACAGCCTCCACAAGCCTCTGGGCATGGTGGGTGGGAGCTAGCTCCACACTCCCAGAAGAGACAAGGCCTCAAGTGGAAGGGGCAAGGCTGGGGGCAGCCAGCCCTCCGTGCTGCCCTGAATGTGGCGCCTCTCACCCTTAAATCATTAGAGCTGCCTGGAGTGCACGGCTCCAGCCACCATTGCTATCGCAGCAGTGGCAACTGGGAACGCCGGACCCTATGAATCGCCAGGCCCTAGGCCATTTACCCCCTGTGCGCCTCCCGCCCCCCATGTTGGTGAACGTGCCCCAGGCTCAGATTAGAGACTGAACTGGGACTCAGTAACAGTCACCATTTGATTTCTACTCTCCCGCCCTTGGTCCTGTGAGGGAAGAAATCTACTCTAACCTGAGGCCAGGCATACTTACCTCCCCCCACACTAGCTCAGCAATGCAGACTGTCAGGTGCAGCCCCAGGTCTGCCCATTACCTCCCCTTGCCTGTCAATCTGCACAGGAAGTGGGGTGGGTGGAGCGGCCCAGTGGAAGTTGCCCTCCCTGCTGAGCTGGGACCCACTGTATGACTAACTCACCAGAGGAATGAGGATGTTCCTGGTACCCCTCGGGAGAGCACAATCTTGCCCTAATTATTCAGGAAGCACCTTAAGGCTATGTCTACACTGGCACAATCTTGCGCAAAAGCAGCCACTCTTGCGCAAAAACTTGCTGCCTGTCTACACTGGCCGCAAGTTCTTGCGCAAGTAAACTGACGTTCTAATGTATGAAATCATGGCTTCTTGCACCAGAACTCTGACGCTCCCGCTCAGGAATAAGCCCTTTTGCGCAACTGTTCTTGCGCAAGAGGCCAGTGTAGACAGGCAACATGAATTTCTTGGCGCAAGAAAGCCCTATGGTTAAAATGGCCATCAGAGCTTAGAAGAGAGCTTACACTGGCATGGATGCTCTTGCGCAAAAGCACATCTCTTGCGCAAAAGCACATGCCAGTGTAGACGCTCTCTTGCTCAACTACTTTAACGCAAGAACTCTTGTGCTAAAGAGTTTTTGCGCAAGATCATGCCAATGTAGACGTAGCCTAAGGCTATACAGAGACGACATTCAGATGGTAGGGCATAGTAATGCTAAATCAGTGGCTGGGCGGCTGCCATTTTGGCTGATAGGAGAAATCCCCTAATACTTCCAGGGAGAATATCAATGTGGGGTTGTTTCAAGACCTAATTTTACAATAAAAATGGGCTGTTGTGCAGTGTTGGGCAGGTGACCAAGCAGCACTGCACATCTAGCCCAATGGAAACCCAGATTCTAGATCAGAATGTGCTGCCACCCTTTCCCTCACAGGCTCTTCACCTCAGTGCCATACTGCATCCGCCCTTCTTACCCTCATCCTCACCCCATCCTGTCTTCCCCACCTCCTTCACCACAGTGTTCCTTCCCTCACCACTTTTCTTTCCAGTTACCAAACTTCCTTCTACCGAAACCCCCCAAAAAAGGGATGGGTGGAGAAATTACAGCACGAACAAGACATTGGCCACTGCCGTACTGGTCACTCTGTGTGTGCGTATTCCCCTCCAGGTGTCTGCCTTGTCTATTAGACTCTCTGCTAACCCGCACAGTGCCTGTGTTTGCCACTCTCTCTCTACCCAAGCCAACAGGGGTTCACAATAGGGTTGCCAACCCCCCCAGATGGTCCAGGAGTCTCCTGGAATCGGACTCAATCTCCCAGTTACTATTGAAAGCAACCTGGAATATTTCAATAGGCCAAAAGTCCAGCTGGCAGTGCAGTGGGCTAAGGCAGGCTCCCTGCTTCCCCTGGCTCCTCACAGCTCCCAGAAACAGCCAGCATGTCCCTGCAGCATGTAGGTACGGGGGCAGCCAGGGAGTCTCCGTGTGCTGACCTTGCCACAAGCACTGACTCCACAGTTCCCATTAGAAACCATGGCCAATGGGAGCTCTGGGGCCAGTACCCACATGCAGAGCTGCCTGGCTGCCCTGAACTTAGGAGCTGCAGGGACAGGATGGCACTTTCAGGCACCACTCAGCATGAGCCTGCCCAGAGCCTGCATCCCACACCTCCTCCTGCACCTTCCCCCAGCCCTGAGTCCCCTCCCACACCCAAAGTCCAACCGAGAGCCTGCACCTCAAACTCCTGAAGGAAACCAAATCCTGCACCTCCTCTGGCACCCCAACCGCCTGCCCCAGGCTCAGCCTGGAGTCCCCTTCCATATTCTGAGCCCTTCAGCTCCAGCCCCCAGCCAGCCTCTCCTCCCACTCCCAATCCAGGGAAAGTGAGTGAGGGTGGGGGATAATGTGCAATGGAGGGAGGGGGCTGGAGTAGTGGTAGAGACTGGAGAAAGGGTGGGGTAGGAGCAGAGCAAGCAAGGGAGCTATTTCAGGAGGCATAGTGGGGCAGCAGCCATGCGCACCGGGACGCGGCTTCCTTTTCTTCCCGTTCCCCTATCAGGGAGCGAAGGGAAAGTACTTGCATTCCATGATTTACTCGTCTGCCCCCTTCCTTCACCAGCCAGGCATGAGAGGCATGCACAGAGGCCACGTCCTTTCCCCTCACTCTCTGACAGGGGGATGGGAGCTGCTGCCCTCCCAAAATGGTGCCCTGGAGAGCAAGAGCGCTTGGGTTTGTGCGATTAGGCAGTTGACAACCTGGGTGCAGAATGCTGTGGGGCTGGGTCCTGGGAACCCTGACTCCTCTGATTGATTAAGGAGCTGTGTGGACATGCTGGAAAACCTGGGAGGATCTCATACAAATGTCTGACAAACTGGCAAGATGCTGAGCACCTACTGCTACAGGGGTTGCAGATCTCCGCCTGTCACAGGAAGTTCTTGACGCCAGGCATGAACAGGCCTGAAATTAAAAATTGGTGGCAGCAAACGTAAATACACTCTTAGGGCTCAATGATCTGCTCAGCTGAGAACTGAGGGCCTCAGCATTTCAGAGGATCATTAGTTATTATAATTACGTTGCATTCTGGATCAGGCTCTAAGTTACAATCTAGTGGCCCAACTGCAGCTTGGGAGCCCAATGTGATTTTTTTACAATTATAGTGCAGCTCAGGAAACCCACCATTTCTTCCTATTTGGCTTCTGCCCGGCAGTGGGGTGCAGGGTTTCTGTCCAATGGAGCGGGGCTCAGAGCTCCAGTCCCTTGGAAGGCCCCTGGCAGGATTTGGTGCCCTGTGACCCCACCACCCTGCCACATCTGTGACGATTATTGTATGTGGCTTGGTGGTCCAGTAAGTTTGAGCACCCTGGCTCCAGCAAAAAGCTCAAAAACTGGATACAGTAAGTTTCAGTCCTAAACAACTCCCCTCCCACCCCAGGATGTCTGTACACGTCCCAGACAACTGCCTGCTAAAGGTTCATGTATTGCACTAACATCATGGGGGGACGTGAATGCATTTGGAATCCTTTTTCTATTTCAGTTCCTTAATTGTGTTGTGGGAGGTGGTGAGTGCTTGCTGCTCTGCACACCATGTTTTCTATGTTTCCTTTACTATCAGGCCACTTTCTCTGGCACTGCATCCAGGCATGCATTGTATACTGGTACCTGATGAACACCACTTGGAATAAAACAAATACTAGAAGAGTGATCGCAACAGTACTGCGAACTGGAATTTTTAAATCATATTGGCCTTACTTTTCACTCTTCCAGAAAAATGGCATCTTTTGGTTCTGTGTTCTCTGTTATGGAGACAATATCATAAATTTAGATCTCAAGAAAGACCAGAACTATTCATTTTTCTGCAGTCTCTAGGACTAGTTAATGAAAGTTTTTAGCAAGGTCAAAAATTGCTAGAATACTACAAGCTGCAGTGCAACAGTTCCTTAATGGCTGAAAATAGCAGATAAGATGGTTCTGGTAGAAAAATAACCAATTGTATTAATAGTTCAAATTACCTAGCTTTTCCTCTACTCTCCCTTCACAATCTGGTTCCCCAAATTTCACTGAGCTATTGCTTATGTTTTTACTGCTCCTAATTATACTTTACCATAATATACATGAAACACTTACTTTTGCAGATGAAGACACCAAGAAGTTTGAATTGATTTATTTCCTGCTGGAACAAGCCAAAAGCAGTATTCCAAATAAGCTCAAAATCAGTGCCAAACAAAAGGCTTTCGAGTCTGAAAAAATAACCCCTGCATGTGCGAGAATTCAATCAATCCACCCAAGTTTATACTGCTGCCGTTAAACCACCACCGAGAGACAAGATGGTAGGAAACAAAAAGAAAGACTAGCTCTTTGCACTCAGTTTAGTACAGTCCCTTACTTCCTCCTTTTGCACTGTGGTTTTTTCAAAAGAATCTTTGCTTGTTCACAACAGAAAGAGAGGATGTTTGGCCACTATAATCAATGTGCGTGAGAACATTTTATATAAAAGTACTGATACCATGTTGCTTTTAATTCTTCAAAAGTGTCACTCGAGGGGGGTCAATTCGAAGCAAGGTCATGGGAAAGGAGCATGGAACCTATCAGATGATAAAGTTTTGGGCAGCTTTGTGTTGAAATTGCTGCCTTCCATTCAAAGCAGCTTGAAGATTATCAAGACGAAAGTTACACACGGTTCTTAAGTTACTTTTGAAAAACGAAACCACAATTCTGTTCAGACCCTAATGGCAGGAAGTATGGTCTCTACTAGTGTCTACAATAATGGCAGTAAATGTAAATTAAAACGTACAGTAAAATGTACATAAAACACTGTCTCTGTTTCTCATGTCTCCCCTTCCCCTGCCTGAAAGATCCAGAAATCAAAAGCATTAGGCAGTTGTTGCGCTTCTGTGCTGCATGGCACCTGCTATTCTACATCCCTGGGCAATGCATAACGTCTATTTCCCCAGCTTAGTGGAAAAGTTACATGCAACGCTCATTTTCTTCAGGCTCTTCTTCCAAGTGGTGATTGTAATTTTTTAAAACTTGCGTTGAGATGGAAAACAAACCTGGAGCCTAGAGCCTGGAGCCCTCTGCAAATCCACACAATGGGATAAGAAGCCACTGCCATTTTCACTCACAAATGAAGTCAATCTGTTGTAATGGTATTCAGACTCCCCTATGTTTTGCTTTGCATCCTAGACAATAAGTGACAATTCTGGAATATTATATGGAATATTATAACCAAGTCAAAATGGAACAGAGATATTCAGTCAATGAACACTTAGGTATTGACAGCTCAGCATGGAATGCTTGATTTTGGACCACAGGGGTAAACTTCCGTTGTCCCCTCACAGATGCACCCCACGTGCAGGGAGAAACATCAGATCATACACGCAAAACAAGGATATGCTATCTTCCTACTAATCTATGAGCAAGTCCCATGGCACAGGCACTAGCTTGGGTAGAGGTATAAAAAAATCAAGTAAAAGAGACAAAGCAGTGAGCAAAAGGAGAGAGAGAGAGACAAGGCCATCTGGAGATGCTGTTGTCACCTTCCGAAAAACCCTTTTTGACATCAGTGGTGGTGAGGAGGTTTGAGGGAAGGAAATCTGTCCCAAATCAGAAAGTTTTAAATTGCCCACATGGATTGGGACTTGATTTTTCACAGGTATTTAGACATGTAAAAGATGTAGCTAGGTGCCTGGCAGTGTTCCCTGTAATTTTTCCCACTCCTGAGCAGAATGTTCTTATGTGCTTCAGTGTGAAGGTGCTGTGCAACACAGAGGTGCTGTGACATCATCTTCATATTGGTGCACATAAAAAATTCACATGGTGGGAATGGGGCCAAGGGGCTCTGAGTGTGGGAAGGGGCTCAGAGCTCGGGCAGAAGGTTGGGGTGCAGGAGTGTGAAGGCTCCACCTAGAGATGCAGGTTCCAGAGTGAGGCTGAGTTGAGGGGCTCAGGGCTGGGACAGAGGGCTGGGGTGCAAGGGCTCTGGCTGGGGGTGCAGGGTCTGGGATGGCACTAGGGATGAGGGGTTTGAGGTACAGGAGGGAGGTCCAGGTTTGGGGAAGGGCTATGGGCTGGGGGTTGGAGTGCAGGAGAGGGTACAGGCTCTGGGCTGGGAGTGTGGGCTTTGGGGTAGGGCCAGGGATGAGGGCTTTGGGGCGCAGGAGGGTACTCAGGGCTGGAAGGGGCTCTAGGTGGGGCAAGGGGTTGGATCTTGAGCTTACCTGGGTGCTCCCCTAGCCACTTCAGCTCTATGCTGGGGCAGAGAGCACCCCTCATCAGCGTCAGGGCTTAGAGAGAGGGGTCTCTCCCTGCTCCAACACTGAGACCCTGAGCGGGGCTTAATGTGAAGCTATGCAGCCCCACAGTTTAGAGGAAACTTAGGTGCCTAGTAGGATTTTCAAGTGTGAGAGCAGCTCTGGGGATTAGTTGGGGTGTAGGCCTTTAGAAAGGCTCGCTATCCATCTATTTGTGTCATTAGACATCTAAATGCTTTTGACAGCCTGGCTCGTGAGGGGCCACTGAAAGTAAACAAGAGCCAGGCTCTTACGTGCTTTTGAAAATGGAACTCAGGTTCTTTTAAAAAACATGGTCAGCGTCTAAAGAAAAATCTCTTTTACATTTAGATATTTTATTGATAGGGAAAATTGTGGTCACGCTGCAGCACAGAACACTGCATCTCTCTCGTAAGTAGGATACAGAGACACCTACATGTTAGCTGATTAAATATTTTCTTTATGAAGTCAGAAAGGGCAAAATTGTTCTTTAGGGTAGAATATTTAGATTTTCTCCTAGTCTAACATTTAGAAATATTATAATGGTCTTACCGGTGGGGAAAGCCTGTGAGCTCATATCCATCCACTTACCAATGCACGATGAGTCCCAGAAATAAATTCAAGTGGCTAGTCCAATTTAGTTTTAAGTGTCATAAACAATAAGACTCCCCCCACTTCCATAGGGAGATTATTCCACAGTCCAATGGGGCTCACTCTTATAGCCTATGCAATATTTAGTTAAATTTTTCTTTTCTTAAAATGTCACATTTTTACTCCAAGTTACAGCCTCAACCACGTCTCTGTTCCTCGCCATCACAGAATGGTACATGATTGCCATTCTGCTCCCACAGATATTCATTCATCACTCAGGTTGCCAACCCTCCCGGATTGGCCGGGAGTCTCCCAGTGGCTATTGAATGTAATCCTGGAGGTTTTAATAGCATATTTGACATTACATCATGTTGGGGAAAAAAAAAATTCCTAAAACAGCTTTCTTAAATTCCTAAAAATTCCTAAAACAGCTTCAGAATTGGCATCTCTATTCATCATTCAGCCAAACTAACTGGGATTTTGTGCCTACATCCTTCCTCTCGTTAACGTACACATTCGCAGGTGCTATTCTACAATTCCCCTCCAACGTGCCCAAATTTCTTTCTATTGATAAGATGCCCCAATTTAAGCACAACAATCCAGGCGTGGGCAGTAATTTTTGATGGGGGGGCCACTTCCAAGATTTTGTGAAGTGGTCAAGGGCCACACTCTTCCATGATATTAATGGAGGAAGTTTGGGGCCTGGAATGGAGGTTGGGTGCAGAAGGGAGCTTGGGGGAGGGGACTGGGGTGCAGGAGGGAGAGTGGGGTCTGGGAAGGAGTTTGGGTGAAGGAGGTGATTGTGACCTGGGGCACCCATCTGGCCAACTACTCATTGGATGATTGAAAGTAACTTTAATTCAAAGAAGTGGCTGACAGGACAAATAAGGGGCTGTGGCTTTCTGGCCACTGAGAGCTCTTGCATATATGGATGCAGGAGCAGGGCAGAGGATTGGGGATGGGAAGAGCTGGGGTGCCAGAGGTAGGCTCTGGCCAGGAGACTTACCTGAGTGACTCTGGACCAGCAGCCCAGCACGTTTCTCAGGCAGGCAGGGAGCCTACTCTGCCCCCACACAGGCTGCAGGGCTATGTGCCTGTGTGAATAACTATGAGCCAGAGGGGAAGGGGACATGGTGCTTCATGTACTGCCTGTTATTAAACCAGGCAGCGCAATTGGCCAGTTTCTGGCCAGAAATCAGCCAATGGGATTGTGCTGGGGGCCGCAACAGTGCCTGAAGCCTTCCCCCCCCTTCCCCTGGGCTCTGTTTTTAAAGAGAAATGGCCTCGCAGCCACTTTTCTGAACAGCATGTGGGTGGGACACATCAAGCAGGGAGCCTGCCAAGGGTTCACTGCAGCATCCACAGGCCGGATCTGGTGGTTTGGCAGGCCGGATCCAGCCCACAGGCTGTATTTTGCCCAGGCTTGCATGGTCTCTAAACAAGGGGGCTGGAACAAGCTGTATAGTGGAGGTGTCGAGATCCATTGACCCAAACTGTAAACCCTCCGTGTGATGGAAACCACTTCAAGCCAGGGGGTGCTACTTAGTTCCTGTACCTATAAATCTAACAGGTGAGTGATACTAGGTCCATCCTACATAACCTGGCCCGGTTCATATGGATCAGAAGGGGCCCATTAACCTTAGATACTATTCCTGGAGTGGACCCAAAGTTTGATAGGGCCTAATGGTAGAGGAAGCAGAGCTTGTGGGGAAGGAGGGAAGCTGGGATAACATTGTAAAGCCAGGAAGTGAGGCCAGGCAAGGAGTGTAGGCAGCAGATCTGCAGTTACTGTCTAGAATAAAAAGATGTTGGCTGGGGACAAGGAGGAGATCCAGGGGTCAAGTAAACCCTGGTATCCTGCCCTGGATGAGGGAGTCATTCTTATAGGGTTGCCAGGTGTCTGGTTTTCAACCCTGGCAGCTCCCATTAGCACTGCTGAAGGGGCCACCAAGAGGCCGGTTGGTGAAGTTGGCAGGCTCCTTACATGGCTTTGCACAGCTCCCTAGAAGTGGCAACATTGCTCTCCAGCTCCTAGGTGAAGATGCAGCCAGGGGGCTCCAGACACCACACCTGCCCCTCCCCAAGAACCTCAGTCAATGAGAGCTGTGGGGGCAGGAAGCACATAGAGCCACCTGGATGCACTTCCACTGAGGAGCCAAGAGACATATTACCATTTGCAGGGAGACACCCAAGGTGAGCACCACCACCACCCCCAATCCAGCACCCTGAAATCCCTTCCGCATCCCAAACCCCCATCCTCAGCCACCTTTTACACTCCGCATCCCATACCCCCTTCCACGCTCTGAATCTCCCAGCCTCAGCCTAGAGCCTGCACCCCCCTCCCCCCCAGCTCAGGGCCAAAACCTTTGCCCCAGCCCAGAGCCCCCTCCAAAACTCTTCATCCCCAGCCCAGAGCTTTCACCCAACAAGGAGAGAGAAAACTTGTTCATCTTGGCCTCTGAGGATAGAACAAGAAGCAACGGGCTTAAACTGCAGCAAGGGAGGTTTAGGTTGGACATTAGGAAAAAGTTCCTTACTGTCAGGGTAGTCAGACACTGGAATAAATTGCCCAGGGAGGTTGTGGAATCTCCATCTCTGGAGATATTTAAGAGTAGGTTAGATAAATGTCTATCAGGGATGGTCTAGACAGTATTTGGTCCTGCCATGAGGGTAGGGGACTGGACTCGATGACCTATCGAGGTCCCTTCCAGTCCTAGTATTCTATGATTCTAATGACTGCAATAGCAGCCACTAGGTTGGTGAAAGAGGTACAGGCAGCCAGTGGCAAAGAGGTACAAGAGCTGGAGTTGGAAAAAGAAGACTGCCTGAGAGATAGGGTTGCCAGATGGTTTCAACAAAAATACCGGACACACTTGACATTACATCACAATCTACATTACATCTTATTTAGAAAATACCAGACGTGTATATTTTCTCAATTTGTTTCCCAAACAGAAAGCTCAAATACTGGACTGTCCGGTTCAAAACCGGACACCTGGCAACCCTACTGAGAGAACTTATGGACAGCTTGTCTGGTGGGATGTCATTGCCCTTGGAGAGCGGGGGAAGACTATTCAGTGACTAGCCGAAAGGCTGAATCAGCAAGAGGAAGTACTTCAAGTCATGGACAGGGGAGCACTGATGGTGAGAGAGCAACTGATGGCAAGGGCCACCACATGGGGCAAAAGCTAATTCCCAGAGCCAGGCAGAAGAAGGTGCTCCTGCCCTGGACTCCTTTATATGCTGTCCTTCTAGTGCCAAAGAGACGGACTGTCATGTGCCTGCTCTGTTTTTAAGGCTGATGCAGACCAATATCGCATTGGCCTCTTGGAAAATAGGCAGGATGGCTCTTGTCTTCATCAAATGCATTCTTCAATCAGGTCCTTCCTTTTATTATGACTTCATCCATTAAACAAGCCAAAAAAGAGCCAGAACATTATGCAATCATCATTTATTAGAATAAATACAGTTGTCACAAACCATGCATTAAGTTCCACAACATTCCTGCTGTGACTTTAGAAAACATAGGATTGCATTGTAATTTGCTTACAGTACACTACTTTTACACGCTCTCTAAGCCACACTTGTCCAAGGTATGACAACAAGTGCAGTATCTGAACTGAAAGGTTGTTTTGGGCATGGGGGGGGGGGAGAGGGGTTATGTTTAGTAATAAATCCAGAGTGAACATTAAAAAAATAGTAGGAAAGATTCTGAAAATGCATTAATATACAAAGCACTGGGTTTCTATTAGGGGAAAACCAAAAAGCTCTGAAAGTTTTTACGCTGATGTAAACTCTGCCTTTGTTGTTACTTGTGGTCTTGTGACACATTAGGACACTGCTGACCATAGCTCAGGCCTCTGAGCCACAGAACCAGCTGTAACACAACTGGCTTGAACTGAACCCGCAGTTCTGATGGTGAATCTACCAGGCACGTTACATAGACTGTAAAGGCAGCCCATCTCATTAACAATATATTAATGTGGAAGCTTGAATGCGGGGCATGCAGTATTCAAGAACAATGCAACAAGCCTCGGAATTCCCTTGCTTTCTCTACCCAACTCTACGCTATGAGGCATAATTCAAAACTTCCAGTAACTCAAACAAAATATTAGCTGTCCTGTCCTTTAGCACTGATGGGGTGAAGCCTATATTTTTAAGCATTAAATCCAAAACATATTAGCCCATTGCAGCCCACACATTAAGCAGGTCATAGACTAGGAATGAAAATAAGCAATAGTAGCTGTTGCTGGAGAGCTAGATCAAGAGGTTTTAAAACTTAGGGAAGCCCTTAAGTTAAAAGCATCCTGTTGGCAATTTGCTCATGTCATCAAGGTCCCAAACCTGGCAAGAGTACTCAAGCAAAGACTAACTAACAGCCCAGTGGTAAGAGCACTCATGTAAGATGTTCAAGACCAAGTTCAGTGCAAACCAGCACTCTACCTCAGTTGGAGGGGGGCCTGAATTCAGGTCTCCCAACTCCTAGGTGTAGCACTAATTGCTGGGCTATAAAGTTTCCTGGGGTGGGGCTCTCCCCCTCTCCAGTTGAAGCTTCTCCCACTTCATAGACAATATTTGAGTCGAAGCAGGAATTTAGAGTAGTTGAGCAGGAAGGCTGAGGAATCTAAATTTTGGTCTTAGATGCCCAAAGTGTCAGTTAAGCGCCTAAATTCCTTTGTGAATCTAGTCCTTACAATCTAATTCACTAGTTCTTTAGTCGCCATAGCATCTTCCATGGTAGATGCGAGCTGAATTTCAAACAGAAACAAGTAGAAACCTTCTCCCACTTCCCCCCTCCCCCCACAATAACCCCATTAGGCTACTTTTAGACATCAGAAAGAAACCTTAAAAAAAGATGTTTTCTCCCTTTGCAAGGTCACTGCTAAAGTGTCAAGTTAAGATACAAAAATGTCAATAAAGAGAAGAAACTCTCCTGTATAACTACACCACAGTTCACAGTAAGGGGGACACACGTTTCCTATTGCTCTTTAAAGATGAAGGGTAAATACAGTCCTGGTATAAGCAGATGCATTTTATTTGTAATCAATGAAAGATGGGCCTCTGCTTACAACAGGACCATACTTGGCCCAGAAAATGCAGTAATACGTTCTTCCTTGATAGGCTGCTCTGTTAATTGCTTTACATAAAACCTGGCAGCCCATAACATGTGATTAATGTGATAAATAGAAAACAATAATATAGTGGTTCTGAATCTTTCCTCCACACTCTGAGGGAAGGAATGCTCTAAGGTACATAGCCCACAAATAACTTACTTAAAAATGATAATACTATTTCTTTTAAAAGCCCTGCCCATAATCTGCTCATCCCAAACACATTTTAGCCTTGCCTCTTTGTACATTTAGCTACATTGCATCATTAGACAGTCTGTACACTCGGGTGAAATCCATCAAGTGCTGTAAAGGTGTCTTATGACAAAGCAGATACATTCAAAGGGTCTATTCTTCTCAAGCCAAATGCCCACTGACCCCAATGGGAATTTTGCCTAAGGACGACAGCACTGGGTCCAGAGCTCATAGCAGTAGCAAAGTGTCACTGGGATTGTGGGATGAAGTTAACTCAGCCCTGGGATCACACCTCTAAACTGTTCCAAATCCAGTGCAAGTCCCATGGGTTTGATACTGGGGTACACAATACAGTTTTGTCCACTGTAAACCCAGGAGACGGAGACAACATCTTATTGAAAAATGACTTGTCTCCATTTAATATTTAAGACAAAAATGACAGTTTTGTTTACAGACTTTGGGCTCTGTAATATTATAATTGCCATTGCCTTTAATGAGAGCAGAAGCGGGCACATTAGCTTTTCCCCAAGAAAGTAAAAGTCAACCTTGCACCTCAAAGCAATCAAACTGTCATTCCCCCTGTTCATTCCACAAAGGGTTAAAAAGACTGCACAAATCCAGCCAGGCCATCCATCCTTGACCAGCTCCTGACAGTGCTGATCCAGTGACTGCACATTGTAAAGTGTGACTGCAGCTCCCACCTCAGCACAAAAGGAGGGGAGAAAAGCAGCCATGGCCAGATTTGGCAATCATTCCATTTCTAGGCTAATCGTGCATAAACATCAAGTGGAAATAATACTGGGTGGTATGAGGTTAACATGAAAGGTAGAAAAAGCGCTCCTGGGTTCTTGCCTACAGTTTCAGCTGGTGTCCTTGGAAACAAATACAGTGACACACACAAGCCTTAATGGAAACCATGGAGTTTCCAAATACATTACAATGAAAGCATTTTGTATTGCTAACACTCAAGCCTAGCGTATTTTCCACTAGCAATGGTAACCAAGTAGTTTACTAAAGAAAGTACATAAAGGCATTGCCCCATCAAGGAGGATTCAAGTTTTTCCTGTTTATCCAAGTAGCTAGTAGTACATTTCTTTATCAACAGAACAAGAAAGCTTGTTGACCTTAGCAAACAGGCTCACTAGTATCTCAGAGCACAGATGTAAAAATGATATTCAAATGATATTTCAAACAATATTTGTAACAAACACACAGACTATTTTCAGTGGGCATGTCATGCAAAAAGTTACATGGAGATAATATGAACAAAAGAAGGAATGCTATCATGCAGCATGGAATAAAGTGTAAGGCACAAAGGGAACATAAAGGGTATTTTGTTTTTCCCTTTTTCCCCTCTAAGGAGATTGTGAGGATTAGCAACTCAGCAGCTTCCAGGGTCACTCAACATTCTTGTACTTTGTGAACAGGTTGTATAAAACTCTGAGGGTAGACTTCAGATCCAGGTTAACAACATCTGTGGAAGAAAAAAAAAAAAAAAAAAAAAAAAAAAGAGACATTCTTAGGTTGTTTTAGTGCTACCTCCCAGTTTCCTCTGAATGAAAGTGTCTTCTGATCTGTGAACTTAAAAGAATATAAACTTAAATCAATTTGAAAAAAAATCTAGTTTCCTTGGATAGCATCATATGACAGACTTGGCCATTACTTTAATCATTGATCTTTTTAAACGTCTGTCTGGAGGGAAAAAATAAGAAGAACCCCCATTCCTGCCTGATCTACAATTTATCACAGCCTGAAGGGTTCTTCTGTCTCAGACCCGATATCTCCATGTTAGATACCATGTCGCAGCTTTAACAACTTCTAGTTAGTTTCTACCAGGGACATTGCTAACCAAGGGTCCAGAGTAGGGATTTAAGTCCAAATTGTATACTTCATGTGAGGTTCTAGAGGACCCACCATAACTCCACCATGTAGAACCTCTGCAATGAGTTGCTAGGCAGTAAGCAGGACTTAAAACTCCTGCTTTGTGCGTGCCAAACCTCCTGCATCTCCTCTCGCTGTGCTGGAGTGTAGGTACATTTCCATCTGAGCAAGGATGGGGAGAGTGAATCAACAGTTACAGCCCACCAAAACCACAGACCTTCCTCCTCCCCTCCCCCCCCCCATTCTTCGCCTTTTTAAATTTCAAGCTTATAGCTCATCGGTTTGGCATTCTCCCATCTCAGATGCACAACAGAGAAAGAGCTTCTCTTTTTCTGTCCTGTTTTTTGGCTATGATAACAGAGAGGAAGTGCCATAGAGAAGTACATTACAAAGGCTGCAAGGGGGAGATGTGGCACAGAGTGCCCTTGCAAGACAGAATCTCCCAACATCAGCAGTGCAATAAAGGGGAAAAATGGCAGGTAAAGATATGGGAAAAGATGAGGACAGGAAGGAAAAATTGAATGAACAGGAAGAGGAAAAACATATAAAACAGCGAATAGTCCAGCAGCACCTCAGAGATGAACTATCATGAGCTCTCATGGGCACAATCCACTTCTTCAGATGACCCCTCAGAAATAGGAAAGAAATTGAGGAGAAACCTTTTGGGCGGAAGAGGAAGGTAGAGAGGTAAAAAACAAACAAACAATCCCTCCCTCACCACAAACCCCATTCCCCTCCCCCCAAAAAAGACACGTAAGAAAAGAACAATAAGGAGCAAAGAAGAGAGAGAAAAATAACAGTTATTTGAGCTGGGAAAACCAATCTGAGGTACAATGAAAACATCCACAGCCCATCTGGAAAACTCATTTCTGTGACACCCTTACACCTGCTTCACTCTTTAGATGATAACTCACAAGCTCCCCTTGGGCTTCACACCCGGTTTTCTATCTCTTCTCACCCACTCTTCCTTTGTCTATTATTTTGCACAGTTGCATGAAAAGAGGCTCTTTGTCTTTTTCATGTAACGTGTGTAGTAAATACACAAGAATGGTGCTGGTTGTAGAGCCCCACACAGAGGGAATGCCGTGCCAACATGCCTGCCCTGATATGGTCCCTTGTTGGGGTGGAGAGAAATTCATTCGCCATGAACATTTGCTTCTCAGCCTCCGAGATGAGATGACCAATGGGCTCTCAATTGAGGGGAGAGACCTATGCTGCATATATTTCTTTGAGAAGAAATTAACTGTTTTACACAAGCCTCTGAACAGCCAAAAGCATTACTAAATGACATGCAGCCTCTAGCAGCATGGCAAGATTTGAGGTGGCAATTTAGAAATTAAAAGCTACGTATCCAATTACCAGTTCTCAGCATCATGCAATTCCCCATGCTAGCCTCTCTTCCTCACCCTTCCACATGCATGAAAGCAGCATGAGCAGGGGGCACTCCTAGGAAAGAAAGACCTGGCTTGCACAAAAATGACCACTACGACGCAGGAAGAAGACTCAGGGTATGTCGGTCTATACTGCATTCCTCTTTCGAGAGAGGAATGCAAATGCAGGTGAGCGAAATTGCAAATGAAGCATGGATTTGAATTTCCCGCGCTTCATTTGCATAATTGCGGCTGGCCGCTTTTTTGAAATACTCTATTTTGAGATAAAAAACGCTGTGTAGATGCGGTTATTTCGAGAAAAAACCCTTCTTTCGAAATAACCCTTACTCCTTATAAAATGAGGTTTAAGGGTTATTTCAAAAGAAGGGTTTTTCTCCAAATAACCACGTCTACACAGTGTTTTTTATCTCGAAATAGGGTATTTCGAAAAAGTGGCCAGCTGCGATTATGCAAATGAAGCACGGGAAATTCAAATCCGCGCTTCATTTTCAATTTTGCCTCGCCTGCATTTGCATTCCTCTCTCAAAAGAGGAATGCAGTGTAGACATACCCTCGGAGGTTTAGCAGAATTCTCTCTGTAGATCAACGTTTTCCAGAAGTCGTAGGAAGCTGTTTAACACCCCAGCAGCACAACACTCCCAAATGGCCTGGGAATGTGCTGGTACATCATTCTGCGCAACATATCTAGTTGCCTCAGAGACAGATTTGAATGTGAATTTCGCTGAAAGAGCCATGCTTCCTACCAGCCCCAGCTTCCACAATCAGCAAGCCAAGGGGAAGGATCTTCGCTGTAGGCCAGAGAAACCTTTAGGCAGCCAACCTATTGGTGCAGGCATCCAACTTGAAGTGCCAATACCAAACACATAGCTCTGGCAGTGCAGAGCAGCCGTAAACTGGCCTAAGAGGCTAGCTGATGCTACTGTGACATGGGCAATCCCCAATGGGCATGGCACTTGCGGTGCCAATTCCATACTTCCCGCCAACACAGAGCGTCCCAAAGGAGGGAAGGCAACTGCCAGAAAGCACTGCAGTGCACCAATCTCCCTTGACTCCACTGTAGGCAGCTGGAAATTAGAGCAGCTCTGAGCTCTGACCTCTGCCTGAGACCAAATCACCCTCCAGAAGCCCTGTGAATTGGGGGAATATGAAGAGGACATAACATCCCCTTCCACTGCTGCACCAAGCACAGCTCAGCTAGAGCCAAGGATCAAGGACTACATTTCTAGGTGCCAGTACTGGCCTCTGTCCTTTGTTATAGTGCCGGATCTGCAAGGTAAGTGAATGGTGCAGCTCAGTTGCAATAATTGCTTTACAGGTGACAGGTGGTCCTGCGCCTTCAGGGATTCTTAGGGTATCTGCACCATCTCCCATTGCACCATTGGTTTACTTCATCCCATCCCTCCTATTCTCAAGGCTGTGTGTCGTAATGACCACCCCGAACACAGTGTGGGTGTCCTTTCTGAGCCACTGCCACAACTTCTGCCTCAGCTGTTGGGAGGGAATTAGGATATGTTGCTCCCTCCTCCTACCAAAAAGGAATAAATCCCAGTCTTTTACTTGCTAATGTAATGATTCACAGACTTTAAGGGCAGAAGGGGACTATAATTTTCTAGTCTGGCCTCCTAACACAGGCCAGAGAACTTTGCCGTGTAATTCCTGCGCTGAATTTAATAACTTGTGCCTGCACTAGAATGTATCTTTTAGAAATACATCAACTTTTAATTTAATGAGCTCAAGTGATGGAGAAGCCACCTCATCTTTTGGTAATTTGTTCTAACGGTTAATTACTCTTGCTTATAAAATGTATGCCTTATTTCCAGGTTAATTTTTCCCTGCTTTCAAAGAACTTCTAGCCTTCGAATCTTGTTAAATCTTTGTCTGCTAGATTAAAAAGTAATGCAATATCAGACACAGATCCTCACTGCGTGGGTAATTATAGGCCATGATGAGAAGCACTGACAAGAGGGACACCAGACGTGCCCAGGAAAACACATGATCTCAATCTTCCACTTCTTGTAAGAGGAAGTTTGTGTGGCCAAATCCCAGCCAATGCGATTTGACAGAGTGCCAACAAAAGGTGGCAATAAATCATAAAATAGCCTAAAATAGAGTTTGAATTAATGACACTTCTCCAGCCTGTCAAAATCCCTTAGGAAGATAATAAAGCTGCCCGCTACAGTTCACACTAATGATGTCGGGCAAAATTTTGCCTTGAGATGCGTCTATTGTATTTAATGGACGTAATTTGGCCTGTAATTTGTGCAGTGCTGTATACACCATCCAAAATGACTTTTATATTTTGTTGTGGGGGAAGTGAGTGGAGCAGTATGTACTACATTATTAGCACTTTCACACAGCAGAGTGGTGTTTCAGTGCCCCATCCTACAAGAAGTAATTCAAGAGGCCTTTACTACCCGAGTTAAACCAACTGTCCATCAATGACAATAAATGGCTTCTGGCCAGTTAATTTGGGAGCAAAGTGACAACAGAGCAACAGGACATACACAGCGAATCCCCACCTAAACCATTCTGTGGAGCATGAGAAAATGAACCACGAATGAATTGCTACTCAGGGGGACACTAATGTGTGCAAATGCCTATCCTTCAAGATCCCCCACACAAAGGTGAAAGGAAACAAGCATCACCTCCAATGCAACTGTCCCTTTCACAGAAGCAGCTGTGCAAAAACAGCATCTTCTCTGCTGGAAATCCCAGCTCTGTGCAGCATATCAGCACCCTCACTCAACAGTGTAGCCAAGGGGAACCGTACACTCAAGACTATACATCCAGCAATTGCGGGGGATAATCAGACTGAGAAGACTGCTGCATTACCTAACCTTGCCCTCCTACTTTTATTAATAAATTTGTTTTCTAAAGGGTACAATCATCAGCTGATTTAAAGACCATGGAGACACTGAAACCTGCCCCTGGTTCTCTTTACATCCTCTGCCATACACTGAATCGAAGCAAACCACATGGAGACTTGAGCAAAGAGGAAAGTAAGTTTTAAATGGTTTTCCTGCAGTAATGTCTGGCTAAGCTACCTGCCTTGACCTCTTATGATCCTCATTCTCTCCACTACACTAATGATGCCAGTTCTGATTTTGATCCCTCTGCCCCCTCAACCTTCCCCAGGTCCCATACATGGAATGTCTTCCCAATTCTGGTTCTCCAACCGAATAGGTTCCCTTCATTCAAGTCTCTCCTTAACGTGCACTTTAGGAAACAAGAAACATGGTCTGAGCCACAACGCCATGCACAGGCCTAAACCAAGTAACTGTGGGATCCTGATGCCGTAACCTTTGCACCTTGCTCATCTCATCCCCTCCCTGCTATTGTCCTTATTTTTCCCATGGAAAGTTAGACTGTACACTCCCTTGCGCCTCCTCGGCTTTCTGTTTGCTCTGCAAAAAGCACCCAGCACGCATCTGAGGTGGATGAAATGAAAACAAAGATTGCTTGAGTGATAGTCCAGAAGCCAGAATTCCTCTCATTAGTCCAAAAGAAAGCAGTGTGAAGAGAGTGCAAGCTTCTTGACACTGCTCCATTCATTAACTTCAGTACTCAGAGGTACAACCTTTAAAAAGGCAAAAGGATAATTCTGGCTTCAGGCTTGTTCACTATTTAGCCCTGCACCACTGGAGCCAATGGGAGGTTTTGTCACGGATTTCCACAGGAACAAACTTACTGCCTAGAGTGATATGCAGGTTGTCCCTCATTTATTTGTCTCTGCGATCAGGCTGAAAATTAGAGTTAACAGGGAAGAGAACCATTTTAATGTAAACTTTCCACAAGGAAAAGTATTGAGAGCACCCAACTGATCTAACACAGGCTACTGAATAGCTATTACATAGCACTATCATTTACTAAAATCACCGGTCTGACTTGAACCTCTTAGTAGTGTAGTCTACTCCAGTCCTAATACACGTTATGGGTATGTCTACACTACAGTGTTATTTCAAAATAGCTTATTTCGAAATAATGCGTCTACACACAAAATGCATTTCGAAATAGCATTTCTGGCAGGGCACCAGATCAGGACTTACTGTGTGGGGCTACTGCCTGAGGCTATCGGAGGTCTGTGCTTAAAGGAACCCCACCCCCCCAACCCCGGCCAGCGAGTTCTCAGGTTTCCTTGCTTGCTTGTCTACCTCGATGAGGGACAGCAAAGCATTTTGTCTCTGCGTGCTCTGGTTGCCCTCACTCGGGACACCACAGCACTCTGCATCATGGAGCCAGAGCTGCCCCTGGACACTCTGGTGTTTCTCGTGGACGCGTTGCTGCGAGCCCGGCTGCACTTTCTGCAGGCTGTCATCTGGGAGGTCCATCGGGGGGCTGTCAGTATCCAGGAGGCCCTGTGGGAGAGCTTCCACCCTGAGGAGCACTAAGAGCCTCCCTGGTCTGCCCCACTGGGGGCTTGTGCCTCATTCCTCCCTCACGTCCTTCCACTTACCGCTCCCTAACTCCCCTTCCTGATGTCAAATAAAATACATATATTTTCATGAACACAAACTCTCTTTATTTAACTAAACTGGGGGGGAGGGAATGAAACTCTGGTGAGACTGGGGAAAGGAGGTGGGAGAGGGGAGAAGAGAGGGTGGGAACGGGGAAGGGGAAACCTGGGAGGAGAGAGCTGGAAGGGGGAAGCAAGGGGAAGAAGCAGCTCAGGGGTCTTGCTGGACCAACTTGATTTTCATGCGAACCTGCTCCTGGGTTCGCATGTGGCCTTTGGTGGCCAGGCTGGCAGCTATCCTGCCATAGACGGCCGCGTTCCTCCATCTAGTGTGGAGATCATGGACATTGGGGGCATCTCCCCCAAACCTGAATAAGGTCCATGATCTCCACCCTGGACCAGGAAGGCGCCCACCTTCTCTGGGCCCTGGCAGGCTCCTGGGAGCTGGCAGACTGCTCCTGGGGAGTGGTGGAGGGCTGGCTGCCAGTGGCTTGCTGGCTCATGTTTTGGGAACACTGGGTCAGGGGCAGTGACTGCTGGCTTTGGGCTGGCAGGCTTGGAGCTGGCACAGGCACTGTGGCCAGAGTCTACCCCTTTAAGGGCTCCAAGGTAGTGGAGTGTTCTTGGTTGAGGCTGGAGTGGCCACCAGGGCTCCCTGGGAAGGCTGGAGGCCCCCTATTTCGAAATAAGCGTCTACAAAGCACTTATTTCGAAATAGCTATTTTGAATTTGGCGTTATTCCTTGTGGAATGAGGTTTACCAAATTCAAAATAAGCGCTCCACTATTTCGAATTTATTTCAAAATAACGGTTTGGCTGTGTAGATGCTAGGAAAGTTATTTCAAAATAACTTTGCTGTGTAGACATACCCTAAGGGAGACAACACAGATACGCATAAAATGTCTTTTGGATAAGAGGGCATCAAAAAAACAAAGTTTTACTGTGTGAGTCTATATAATACAGTAAACAGGTTTTTCATCTGGCATTTTGGGAAAAAGGGGTGTGCCAGAAAGCAAAAAGTTCTAGTTAACTAGGAGGGGGGGAGGGAGGGAGGAATTGTGCGGTTGGGATATGGGAGACGGTATGGGGCACGTGATCTGGAAGAGAGTTTGGGTGTGGAATGGGACTTGGTGCAGGGGGTCAGGGCACAGGAGTGGTTTCAGAGAGCTGGATCGGGGGGCCGGGAGGCGAGAGGAGATGTTCATCTCAGGCAATTCCCCACAAGTGACGAGGAACCTATCCTTGCTGCTGCTCCTGGCAGATACGTGATTTATCAGCTTCACACAGCCTCCACCCATAGGCAACAGGTCTGCAGCTCCCATCAGCCTTGTTTCCTGGCCAATGGGAGCTGCAGAGCTACTGCTTGAGCCCTGAGCCCCCTTCTGCACCCAAAATCCCTCCCGTATCTGGCACCCTGAAACTTCCCATGCCCAACCTCAGCCCTACACCCCCTCCCACATTCTGAACCCCTTCTGGCTATTCATCCACCTAAGAACAGCTGGCACATGTCACTACTTCTGAGGAGCCTGCCAGCCCTATGCCAACCAAACTGTAAACCAGACTTTCTATGAAGATCAGAAATGCCCATTTATAGAGCTCTCTGGCTGGTACAGGGCCAGATAACAGCTTTAATTGAACATGCCTCCACAATATTATTTACTAATGTAACCCCAAAGATTGTAATTGAGTAACATGAGAGATATAATTACCACTATGCCTGTATGAATATATATTACCTTCAGGACGAGCCTTTGGTTTCTTGAGCCCTCCATCTTGCATCAACTCAAAAGCAAAGGAAACATTATGGACCTGCAAAGAAGCAATATATTTAAATTTCCAAATCCGAACAAATAGTAAACAAAAAAGTTACTTTCTTCTCCCTTCTCTGACATTCAAAATGATGCTGGGATTTATTTTGTTTTCAAATAAACAACATCTGTTGATCTGAGTCCCAAATGTTTTCCTCTCAGGAGTAAAGGCAGCAGAAATCAAATCTACTGAAGGATGAAGAAGAAAGTTTCCAAATTTAAAGAGTCAACATTTAATAAGAGCACAATAGGAATTACAACACCGCGTGAAAACTTGGCAGAACAATTAAGTGTTGGAGACTAGTGTGCTACAGAGATTGATAAATCATAGAAATGTAGGGCAGGAAGGAACCTTGCAAAGCCAACATGTCACAGCCTTTATATGAGGGCAGAAACATCTGCATTTCTGGTGAGCTCTTCCTGCCTGTGTAATCAAGAAAAATTATAGTGTTTCAGACTTTAAGGAACAGATCATCGACCAACCAAGCTGCAAGGAACTTAATAGCAGTTACTCAACAGAAAACAGGTGACAATTAGAGAAATTAGAAGTAAAGTCAGGCTTAAAATTTTCAAATTATTTTCACTTGATCATTACAAACTAAGTACCAAGGAGCAACAGTAAAGGGCTGTCCCTGCAGAAATAATTAAAAGCAGTATTTTGACAGAGGAAAAGAGGGCTTCTGAGTGTTATGAAAAGGAAAAGTCACATTAACAGAGGATCTATAAATCTACTCTTAGAATTAAGGTAAAGTCACAGAAGAGAACAGGGAAACACAGGGAAAAGAAAATATGAAGAGGATCAATTAGAAGAGAAACCTGTTGGGAGAAAATTTTAGTCTGAATGGTTTTAACATGAGCAATCAGCTTTTCTTCTGGGTGCCTACTGAGTTTAAGAAATTCTTCCTCTCTGCATGTGGAAAGGTAATTCAGATAAAGAGATCTTTGTAGTCTTGTCTCTGTAAGTGACTGACTCTGGAGACATTATGCGACATGGGGGAAGGGAGAGATTTAATTAAAACTACTCATCTCAGTGAGTGGGGGAGTTATGCATACAAAATACCTTTGTATTAGGATGAGAAAAGGCCCCCTTTGTTGGTTTAATTTTAATCTTTCCTCCTACTCCTATTTTTCCTTAATTTATTTAAGCAAAACTAATTTCAGAGGTAGAAAGAGATGCACAGTTAAAAAAATAAAAGCTAACTAATCCCTCCCCTATATTCATATACACCAGGTCTACACAAGAGGATGAGTATGAATCAAGATACACAAGTCCAGTTACATTAATTATGTAGCTGGTGTCAACATACCTTGATTCAAATTTTGGTGCTGTTCCCATAGTGAGAGGTTGATGGGAGAAATGCTCCCATCAACTTCTCCTACTCCTCATGAGAAGGAGGACTACTGGCGCCACTGGGGGCACCCTCAGCATTCAATTTAGCAAGTCCTTACTAGTCCAGCTCAATTGAACCCCAGAAGATCAATCTCTGGAGCATCGATTCAAAGGTAAGTACAGATGTGACCATACATACTTTCTTCTTATTACTGAAGACTGGTTCAAAACAATACCTCATAACTTGGTGAATCTCATGCAGCTAGACATTAAACAAGCAACATCATAATTACAGCTGAATAGCTACAGCACTATAGGTAGCCATCGTATGATTTTATACTCCGGAAAATTCAACCCAAAAGAAAGTGTCAGAAGAAAAAGCTAAGCAGTACCTATGAAGGTTTTTCTATGAAGTAATACATAAATTAATCTTTCCCAACCTGCTCTATAAACACAGCCCACACAGAGTATTAAGTCCTTCCTCACACACGCCCCTTCCCATTTTTCTTTATTACGGAAAAAAAAAAATACTCTAAGGCCACATCTATACTAGCGAGAAGATCGATGCTGCAGTGGATATGGAGGGAGCCCCCCATCAATGCCAATACTCCACAATTTGCGAGGAGTAAGGTAAATCGGCAGGAGCATTTGTTCCCATTGATCTCCCCTTGCGAAGCCAGGGCAAAAGATCCAATTAAGGTACGTTGACTCCAGCTATGCAATTAATGTAGCTGGAGTTGCATGTCTTAATTCAAACTTCTGGGTAAGTATAGACCTGGCATAAGATAACAATGGTCTCTACTCAGATTTTATCCTCTGGCTCAGTTGCTCCTAGGGGATTCCTCTCACAGGACTTCTCAGACCACATCCTGGATCATCTTCTCTCCTGGAAATCACTCCTACTTCCCATACATTCACATTCGGCAACTAATCACCTGCCTCAATGAGTCAGCAAAACCCACATAGCTGTTTCTCAGTTGGATCAATCCTGGTTAACAGGGCAGGGTGTTTCAGGCAAATACTTCAGCTAGTTACAAGGCTTTCCTAATTTGGTAAAATGCATTTTTTGCTCCATGGTGCTAGTATGATCCCTTCTGTTGAGGAGGAGCTATATCCATGAAAGGTGAGTTGCAACAAAGACCACACTAAGGACATTAAATTGCATTTAATCAGCTAATCGAGTAGTCAATGGAATTTCCATCCACTGCTTCAATAGTCGATAAGGCGGGAAACTGCAGAGCCACAGCGGGGTTAGCTCCTGGCCCCGGGAGCTAACCCCACTGTGCCTCTGTCTTTAAATGCAGTAAGAGACACCCGACTTTTATTACATTTAAAAGGCAGAGGCTCAGCGAGGGACTGGGTGCAAGCCTGCTGAGGACAGAGTAGTGAGCCTGCTGAGGACAGAGTAGTGAGTCTCTCCGAGCTGCTAGGGACAGGTCACCCCACCCACACAACCTCTCTCTACTGGCTGGGGGAGACTCCCTGCTCTGTCCACAGCAGGGAGCTGCTGCTGTAGCGGAAGGAGAAGTGTCCCTCCCCTATCCAGGCAGCTCCGTGTGCAGAGCCCTGAGCCCCTGTCTGGACAGGGCTCATTAAGCAGCTGCAGGGCTGTGCTACTGCGCAGCTTAGAGGGAACCTTCCTCCTCACCATGGCTGTTGGGAAGGCCCAACACTGATGACCTGTCACCCCTCCTAATGTCACGCAACATTCTCAACCTGCATATCACTCTAGGCAGCAATGGTCTATTTTACCTGGTGGAACAACCACCTTGCCCTCCCCTCACGGCCTAGTCTGCAATGCCCATCCACAATAACCCACTTTAGCTAAATGCTTAGCTAGAGTTTTCCTTTGGGTCTCTCAGGGTACTATCTATGTACTTAGGAACAATGCCTCCCCTCCCCAATTCTGCAGTGACTTATGGACAAGCAGAGCCCCAAGTTGGCGTCGACTGCTGTTGACATCAGCGGGGGCTCTGCGTTGCATGTTGCGTACATGGTGCTCATTGCATGGTTGAGACCTACTTCTTACTGCATATCTGGTACAGAGTCAATGCCACTATCAGTGTTCAGCAAATGTGTCCTAATCCCAGTACTGTGAGACCGGCTATATGGTCTTGCCCAAGTACAGTAGACTTCCGATAATCCGGAACCTATGGGACCTAGGTGGTGCCGGATTATCAGATATGCTGGACTATCAGGAGGTACTATAAAATGGTTATATATTTACTGTATACATTATATACTGTATATAAAGTGTTCTTAACCCTTTTTATTGTACATACTGTATACAGTATACTGTAATGTTTTAGTTTTTTTAAGCCTTTTTTACCCTTTTTGCTCAGTTCAGCTGCTGCCGCTGTTACCTTGTGACTCATTTTTTGCTGAAGCTCACTCACTAGGCTCTTGCCATTTTGATGCCGGACTATCAGGAGTGCCGAACTATTGGATGCCGGACTATTGGAGTTTTACTGTACCTACTGCTCTGCCTCAGTTTCTCATGTACATGACAGGTAATATTACTTATTTCCCTATTTTACAGGAAAGTGACAAAATTAGGAAGGAGAAAGGATGGCTTTGTAGTGAAGGGAACAGATTGGCATGCAGGACATCTGGGTTCAATTCCTAGCACTGTGGCACTGACTGCCTGTGCTAGCTTGGGCAAGTCACTTAGTCTCCTTGTGCCTCAGTTTCCCACCTCTAAAATGGGGCTAATATTACTTCCTTTCTTGGATTGTAAACAGTTCAGGGCAAAGATTGGTTCTTATTATGACTATGCATGATGCCTCGCAGAATGAGGCCCTGGGCTCAGAGGGGCCTCTAAGCATTGCTGTAACAATAATTAAACAAGTAAATCTACTTGAATATGTAAAAGTTCTATGTAAGTGCAAACTATTTATTATGTTATACCCTTTGAGTTTATAAACATCATCTGACTACAGCTGTGCTGAAAAATCACAGGACCAAGCTTTTCTTCTCTTCTTTACCTATGTGTTTAGGTATTCATATCTTGAATGCTTCTCTTAGCCTAGCTGCGAAGGAGGCATGGGTAAAGTCATTGGGATGTACACCTTTGTTTCACAGGCAACCTTTAAAGTACAGATTCTAGTAACTGTCAGATACTACAACAAATGCATCTTTGCTACACCCTTTGAAAGAAAGGATACACTACACTCTGACTTAATTGGGAATGAAGAGAATGGAGCCACTGGGTGGAAAACAGCATGAGTGACATGGTAATGAGATGGGTGCAAATTGGAATTTCTACTCACCTTTTGATCAAAACTTTCAGGTGTTAAATAAAAGTTGTGGAGAGGAACAAAATAGTCTTCAAGCAGACCCATGAGCAATACCAAATAGACACCATCTGCAAACTGAGGAGAGATAATGGTGAAATTTCCCAGATGCAGGCAGGAGGCATCCAGTTTCATGCAAGACTTCGCAAGCAATGAGAAGAATTGAGATAAATAACCCAAAGTATTTACATCTACATGCAGCACTTCGTTGGCTGATTTACAAACATTTAATCATCTACTTTTTGCTCCATTCAGGACTGGGAACGAGATGCGCTACATTGACAATGGGAAACTATATTTTTAAACACAACCCAGAACACCGCACAAAACTCATGCTTGCCTTCTCCTTGTATTACACCATATATCTATTCACGTGACTTGGGGTGCGGTGCACCAACCCAAGAAGAGAACTGCACGCAAGCCTTTGAATAGGCCTACCAGCAGAGTTTTACTGCTCTGAACCAATACAATTCCTTTTAAACGTTGGTAGGTACTGTCTATTTCAAACAGAATTCCCTACCTTGGTTCCAGTAGGACCTGTGTGACATACCCTGAACTTCTGATCAGAGATAAGGTGGCACATGCAAAGAGTTCTCTGGGGCAGGGACTGTCTTTGCTCTATGTCTGTACCATGGTACTAATGAGGGACTAGTTGCTTCCCCTCCTCCCCCCCTTGCTGCCTCTATCACAAAGAGGTAGCAAGGGGGAGGAAGAAAGGGGATGCTGGAGGGAGACAGCTTAAAAGCCTGTTCCCCCCAGCTCCAGCTCTGTGGGAGGGGGAAGGGCTGCAGTGGCGGCCAACTTTGAAATGTATAAGAGTCCCCACTGGGGCTCTTGTACATTTCAAAGTTGGAACGCTGCATGGAGGCTGGGATCAGTGGGGCACTTCAAAGAGGAAGCACAGCATGGAGCCTGGGGCTAGTACGGGACTCTGAGTCCCCCACTGACACCAGGCACCATGCGGCGCTTCTGTTTTGAAATTCACAACAACCCCCTGCTGGGGCTCTTGTACATTTCAAAGGCAGAACACAAAAGTTCTTATCGACTAATCGAATAGTTGATGGGAATCCCATTGACTATTCAATTAGTTAATTAATCGAAATTTAACATCCCTAGTACCAATATCTAGTACCATGGGATCCTGCTCCATGACTAGGGCTCTTATGCTCTACAGTAATACAAATATCAAAGCAACCACAGATACCTGCACTTCAGCGACCAGAACCACATACCATAGCACTGGATAAGGCACTATCATGTTAGAAGAAGCAGAACCTTCTATGAGCTGTCAGTAGGTGTAAGGGGGAGATTTTCAAAGGCACAAAAGACAGAGGGGTGACTAACAGTGGAAATGAATAGTAGTTAGGGTCCTTGTTGCCCTTTGCTCCTTTGAAAAAAATCTTCCTGTACATCTGCTTTGTAGGTCAGCCACTAGAGGAAGAAGTTACCTCAAACACTTGAAGAGGTCTCATTCCATCTAGTTAGGGACACTAGCACAGATAACGCAGCCAGCATGTTAATGCACTACTGAACAATCTGACGAAAGTAAGCAATAGCTCAGTGATCAAAATTCTGTGTGATCTAGTAACTTGTCAGACATGAAAGTCTCTCAGCCTACTTTCCAAAGCATAAAAATCCTTGTTAATTCTTACCACTTTGCATTGCAGTTTAGCAATTGCTTCCACAGTAAGTGGAATGGTATGAGTTCCAAGACTATGATTAATTCCTAAAATAGAAGGGTGTCACATATGACCAATCCTTCCACTTACTCTAACCTTATATGGCCTATTTTTTTGTAGTTTTTACATTCTTTTGTACCTCTCAGCACTGGTAAGAATGGTGCTGGACTGACAGCTCGTGAAGATCATAGACCCGTACCCATAAATCAGATACTGCATTGACAGCAATCATACAAAACTTTTAGAGCAAGAGAGTTGATCAAGTCTCCATAGCCCTGTTAATCACTGGTGTCTGGGCAGAGATCACAGTGTATTTTTGTAAAACACACAGTCAGGCCCCAGAACTAGGCTGTAACTTACCATTAACTAAGGTAAAAACACCAATCAATAGATGATCGATTTAATCCACATCAGCCTAGGCCAGATTCAAAACAAATTACCTAAATTAAATGTCAGCGTTCCAGAACCAATTCCCTAGGCTACCCAGTGCCCACACTTACTCTCCTGGGCAAACAGCAAAGAGTAATTTAACCACTTAGCCTAATTTTAAAGCAGTCTTTATCTTCAATGAACTTGCTTTCATTAAACAGTATAATTGTTTCTATTACAGCAGTGAGAGCTATGCAAGCTTCAGATATACTCGCCACTGAGTGAAAACAACACGTCCCTGTGTCTCCAGAACTCATGTTTGATTGGGTTATAGTGTTTCCAAGGATATCCAATATCTAATCTGCCATAAACAGAGACAGATGTATACCACAACAATTACTGAATCAACTGGGGATTTATCCTGGTTCAGATCAACAGCCTGAATTCACACAATTAGGAAAGACATGCCGTGACCTCCTCCCATCCATAATTTAATTAATACAGCTGGTGCTTTGCAAATGTTTTCTTTGATCTGTTAGAAAAACTGGCCTGAAACTCAGCCACATACTACAGCCAATAAACACAAATATTAAATATTCTAAAACTACCCTTGTTATATGAAGCCAAGCGAGGTTACAAATTACCAGCAGTATCTGCTCTAAGTCACATTTGCAGTAAATGGGTCTGAGAAGCAGCCAGAGGCAAATGCTACTGCAAATTATGATGGCCCACAAGATAAGGCTAACACTTACACAGGAGTATCCCCCTAATGGAACTATTCACATGTACAGAGATAAGTGCATGCAGAAGAGTTTGCAGAACTGGGGCCCAAATGAGCTTTGCTTTCTTGTATAAAACGCCTACCTGTGTTTCTAATTCTGTCACTTCCAAATTCAGCTTATTGAGGTGTTTGTTCACAAAAGTGATGAGAGACTGTAAAGGAAGATGACAAAGAGCAATGCAATTAGAAACAAGAATGGATACCCTTATAGTAGGGTTAATACAACATTAGATTAAAATGTTTAGTAAATGATTATCACAACACACTCTTTACCAGTAAACACAAATTTTAGAAACTTCAGGGGGTAGACGAGTTAGTGTGTAGTCTTCCCAAACTCAAAACTCCAGTCATCTGAAGAAATGGGCTGTGCACACGAAAGCTCATGATACCAGCTACATGTTTGGTTAGTCTATAAAGTGCTACCAGACCATTTGTTAAATTTTAGAAAGTAAGAATTAAAGTGATATAGTAATGTAAATTACTATCTCCAGTGCAACCTCTGTGCGGCAGGAGTCACTAGATCGTACTCTTCCACATCTTCCAAGTTAATTTTCTTACCATGCAAGCATGATTTTAGTCTGGGAGGAAGTGCTGTGGTAGGGTTGGTTCAGTTGCAGATTCTTTAGGTGAGCAGGCTATGCAGGAGTGTGCGCTCTCTCCCTAATTCTCTACACAAAGTCAGTTCTTGGGCCAGACTTGTTCTACAGGAGCCAGGCATTGGTACTGGGCTGAGATTCTTGAATGCAAGGACTGTTTGGGTATGTCTACACGACACAGTTATTTCAGAATAAGCTATTCCGGAATAGTTATTCCGAAATAGCTTGTTGTGAAATAGCACATCTACACTGCAGGGAAGCCTCAAAATTAGTCCAAGGTAGGCTTCCCTAATGTAGATGTGCTATCTCGATTTAGAGCCCCAGGAGGAATAACTTAGAATGGCCCCAGTGAGGGGCTATTTCAAAAGAGCAGAAGTGGAGCATCTACACACCTCATTTTGAAATAGCTAATACTGAATAAGCATTATTCTTCGTAGAATGAGATTTACAGAAGTTGGAATAAGCCCTCTGTTATTTTGAAATTATTCTGAAATAACGGAATTGCTGTGTAGATGCTCGCATGGTTATTCTGAAATAACTTTGCTGTAGACACACCCTTTGCGTGCTGTTTGTGACCACCTCTGGCCCAAAACTGGTATGCATGTATAAATAAACAAGTTACAATAAGAATGTACTGTATGACTCTGATAGGCATACTTTTTCCACTAATTCACAAACCAACAGAGCGGGGGGAAGGGTGGGCAAAGGGGACAAGCATCAGTGTGTGATTCAAAAGGGCCCAGGATTCCCAGTAGTGCTGCTGTGGCAGCAGGGGCGCCCTGAGCTTTTAAATCCCCATTGGAGCACTGCATGGTGTCTGCAGGCAGTTCTGAGGGCTGGGGAGGGGGCTGTGAACCAGTTAACACTGAGGGCTGGCTGCTCTAGCTCCGCCCCTTCCACTTGAGGCCCTGCCCCTTCCAAGAGCGTGGAGGTGAGCCTCCCCTGCCAACCCCCACATTGTTCAGGGGCCCAGCAAAGCTATTGGCTCCCCCGCTGACTCACAAATATTCTCTACTGTTTTCCAGACTTTGAGGACCCCTTTCTGCTTAAAAATCCACTCCTGACCACAGTAGAAAATGAAATGTAAAGAATATTTTACCTTTTTCACTACACTGAGTTTATCTGGTGCGTGGTCAAAGAGGGTGTCAAAGGCATCTCGTTCTGATTTATAAAGAGACCAAAGCAATGTTAGAAAAATCAATTCTGCTATAACAGCCATATGTGGAAGCAAGTTATACATGACAATTTTCGGTCTTCATGGTCTTAGGAAAAACACAATGGAGACTCAAACAAAAGTTGATCAACCGACACAAGTGCCTAAAGGCCAAAGCAAACTATTGGGAGCCTGAAAATTGTGTCTTAAGTTGGGGGATTTCCCTGCTGCATTTCACAGATGGTACAGAAATCAGACACATGGAAACAAAAACAAAAAGAAAATCTAAAAGTTGATCTTATGGTCTATTTTTCTCTATATCAAATGGCCACTGAATCTCACCTGAGGTTTGTGCTGTTCAGGATGTGTACATGCCTGTTGCTGAGTGATACAGCAATCAGGCCCTGATTCAGTGGGGTAGTTACTCACAAGCTTAATTTTAAGCATGCTAGTAGTACCACTGACTTCAATGGAGCTACTTGCATGCTTGAAGAGAGTCATGCAATCAGTGCCTTGCTAAAGCAAGACTTGAATGCAGATGTGACTTTCCTCCGTCCTCCACCCCAGTATTTAATGTAAGCACTTAGCACTTCCATAGCACTTTTTACTCTCACAGGTCTGCACAAACCCTAATTAATCTCATCAAAATTGATTTAAACTAATTGAAAAGTAGAGCATTACTTCCATGGGTATTGCAATTGTAACTCCACTGTACGTGATGAAGGCTGTATTCATGCTGAAGTCAATGAAAGTCATTTTCTTCTTCTGTATGAACAGAGATTGGGCATTCTCCAGTAACTCCAGAGCCCGAAAGAGATTGCCCAACTCTAGCGCTTCCCTCCCTCTTCCTTGGTCCCACACAGCACTTACTTTGTAATGAAAGATGTGCTGGGGCTCAAGCAGTATTTTTTACTTTTATAACTGATGCAGCAAGCACAGAGCATGCCGGCAAAATGAACCACTAACCCCATAGGTGCCAGGAGTCAGCCCAGCAAACCCTGGCACAAATAAAGCATTGTTCCCACATTACTTTTCCAAATCACTTTAGGATAAAATACTCTGGATTCACATCGCACTATGATGGTTTAATCCTTTATCTTATTATTAGAGAGGACTGACATTTCCCAAGTGGTGAGATTATGGATGTAATTTTTCATTGCAAACTACATTTTCAGTAAAATAAAATGGAAAGCTGAAATGTTCAATCAAAATTTTAATTGAGAAATATATGGTGTTTTGTTCAGCGATGGAGCTGGTTGAAATTTTTTGATTGTTGAAAATTTTCAACAAAATTTTGACATTTTGAAAATCCAGTGAAATTTCCAAAAAACTGCCATGGTTCGTTTGTTTTAAAGACAGATCTACTTATTAGACAAGTTCATGCACTCTAAGGTATTTATATACCTTCCCAACCACCACAGCCTCTCACAATCTTTAATGTATTTAACATCACAACAGTCCTAAGAGAGAGGGAAGCACCACTATTCTCATTTCACAGAAGGGAAATAGAGACACAGTGAAGCTACATGACTTGCCCAAAGTCTCAGAGTTTGTGGCAGAGGAGGGATTTAAACTCTAGGCCTCCTACAACCTTCATGAACCACATGCCTCAAAGGTTATTCCTTACATTATTTTAAATAACAGTGAGTTGATGCACCTAGCCCCAAACAAACAGCGTGAGAGACGCTATGAAGAAAGGAAAACAAGGCGCTCTCAGAAGCAACACCAAAATGTTTACTTTTGCGCTATATGGAACACGCTATAGCAGAGTCTGCACCACAACAGGAAAAAAAGCGAGGAGGGAGACAGAAAGGAAGCTATTCCATATTACTATATGGGAATGAGGAATGGGATTCGTTGGCTATTGGAGGCAGCTATCGAATACACAACTGCAGCTTTCTCAGCACTTATCTACAGCCTACTGATTAGAGCTTTGACCTGGGGTGTGGAAGCCTCAAGTTCAAGTACCTGCTCTGTTCAATTGAGAACAATCTAGGATGGAAAAGTCTGTGCTCAACTAGAGACTTGAATCTGGGTCTCCCACATGAGAGCCTAATTGCTGCCACTGCCCCACCCCCATACACGCATGCCCTCCTGAAGAAAAAAATCAATCTGAAAATGGACATTTTGGATGTGGACCAAAAACAACTTTCAAAAGCTTGAAGGCTGCTGTAAAATGGAACTGCCATCTTCCTATCAGCTCCACTTATAACTACCTACCTTTCCTTCAGCTTTTTTAGAGAGCTTATTACCACAGCGCCTAAATACTAAGGACCATAGGCATAACCTCTCCTTATTGGAAAACTGGAGAGACCTTTGGTGGGGGTTTGCTGAGCAAAGTTTCTATAAAACAGAAAATCATCTTTTGTAATGAAAATAATAGGCTGAGGTCGAACGTCTAGTAGACAGAGCAAAAGATTGAAAATTATGGCTCTTTCGGCAGCTGCCCCATGCCCCTCTACTCCCTTCTTCTTCAGGCAGGACTCCCCTCGGCCAGTAACACAGCTATCCCAGCCACATGCTCCTGCCTTGTACTACTGCCTGCTCCACTGTCCTGAATTAACCGAGACATGCTTATAACAAACACAGACAGATGCTTTGTAAATGTGTTTGATGGGGCAACTTCTACAGGTTAATGTGTTACTTACCAAATCTTCCCATCATCATCCTGCAAGTGAGAACATGAGAAAATATTAATTTAGTTCAGAAGACAATGAAGAAACCCTGGACTTAATAGGCTTGATCCTATGTGGTGCTAAGGACCATCAACCACCACTGAGGTACAAGTTTCAGCACCTTACAGGATCATACCCAACATGCTGGAAGAAGAAAACGGGCCAAATTTATCCCTGATGTAACTCAATTGATATCTGTGACGTTACACTGAGATCAATGAGGGCCAATGACATAAAATGCATAATTATGCCTTTTCCAAGTCTTAGGGTGAATGAATAAATATATTGATTTATTTTATACCAAATTGCTGTAGACACTTAGATAATAGATTACATTAAACAGTTCAGAATAAGCATAGTTATGGTTAGGTATGTCACAGTTTTACTTAGATAAAAATATATAGCTTATCTATGGCACACATATTTTTGTATGTTATTGAAATAACATAGGCATTATACAGGAGCAAAGTCCTCAGGCTGCAGTCAATGGAGCTCTGCAGATTTACATATACTGAGAATCAAGTGCCTCTCTCTCTCTCTCAAATATAGCTATAGACATAGATTTGAGAGAGTTTGTCTGTCTGTTCAAGAACTTCTCCTAAAAAGTAAGAACTAGGATGACCAAATTCAGCATGCAGCTTCCTCTTATCATAACTTAAAGTAAGATAAGGGGTTGGCTGTGCCAGGAAATCGGGATGTGCATGGAATGGGATTGCTGCTCATAAAACCATACAGAAAAGAGACAGACTCACCAGGCAGATAAAAGGGCTGGAACCACCCCTTTCCCCTCCCTGGTACTGGTACTGCCTCAGCTCTGAGCCTCCCACCCCCCAGGCACCCTTTAGAGAAGGCCGGGGGAGCCGAAGCTTCTCCCTCTCCCTCCCTGATTCATACAGGAATATTGCTGGCTGTACCCCATTGCCAGGGAGCGAGGGGAAAGTGCACAGTTTGCTGCATTCCTCACTCTGGCTGGGGAGCAGAGAGGACAGATGAACCTGGACCTGACCCAAGCAGCCAACATGCACCCTTCCCCCCAGTTGTACCCGTTGGAGCTGTAGCAGCCATGGAGAGGCGCTTCTCACTTGGCCCCAACCTGTTGTGCTGAGAGAGGGCTGGGGTTGTCCTCTCTCCCCAAGACAGCCTGCATTCTGAACCCCTCATCCACAGCCCTACCCCAGAACAATTATTTAAATGAACCATGTGCATTCATTTTATTTTCCAAAAACTAAAAATTAATTAAGGTCTCGAGCAATGCAGGGTAATTATAGTATTTTTAATACACACACACAAACCTATATTTAGAGGGGGGGGGGGAGCTCCATACAAGGTTTAGTTTAGTTGGCGATTATGGGGTTAGAAGTTTTTTGTTTTCTTGAATTTCTAATTTGTGTCAGAGCACGTAGGATTTTAGATAGGTGTCTTATTTATTTAAATCTACACCCTATAAAGATACACACTTTATTACACACACACACACAAGCATCTTTCGTACATCACCACTGAACCACAGCCAACTCTAAGAAAGAGGACTGCCAAGCACACTGCCAAGCTGGAAAAGGGAGAGAAATTTTGGCCAAAGACACCGTGGCAAACCTCTATTCCCCTGAAAAGGACCACGAGAGCTTTAATGCCCACACAGAGAAACTGTGCCTTCATTTCTGAAGGTTTCATCCAAAGGGAACCCCCACAGAGCAAACCACCTGGACTCCACTTAGCTACAAAATAATAAAAGGTTGAGGCATCCCTATAGGGAGCCTAGGCACTGATGAGCTGGAGAGGCTTCATGTGAGCCCCTTGTTAACACTGCCTTTAGGCCCTGTGATGGAAAGTCTGAGCTTTCATTTTTAGCCAAAGAGCATTTCTATCCTTTTTCCTTTGGGAGAACTGTAAAAACAAAAAAGCGACATAGACCAGCTGCAAAGATTAAGAGAACTAGCCTGCTGCGCTCCACTGCGCAGCACATGGATGGGGAAAACTTACAGAGCCTTCCCGCGCTCCATTTTCACGTAAAAGCAATTAGTCAATTTTGAGGAGGTGTCCCAAAGAAGAAGCATCTTGCTGATCCTCCCCAAAAAATCCCTACACCACTCATTTAGCAGTGTGGTACAATAAGGCTGGGCAGAAATGGATTATACGCAGTGGAGTAAAAGAAACAGCAAAAAGTTGTTGCACAAATATCAACGACCTATTAGGGTAAAACTAAAATCTTTTGTAACAAAGGTTTGCCCGGGAGAAAAATGTTTTTCCTTTGCAGTGTATTTCCAGTAATAAAGTGGTTTCTGCATTAAAAAAAAAAAGTTGTGCGTTAAGGGTTTCACACAGAGGCAGTTAATTTGATAAACAGAATTTCTGGTACTCTTTCATTTCAAGTAAGGACACACCTTACAGACCCCCTACACACCCACACCTCCACACACGCACACACACACCAGTCAGATGGATAAAGATTTCCTGCTTACTCTGTAGTGGTTGTGAGCTCTTCTGTAACATGAGCTGTCTGGAGAAGGCCTTCCCGTTTCTGGAAGCCAAGATATAAAAAAGTCAGAACTGTAGTGGAGGAGGAGTTCATAAGAGTTCTGTAGCATCCCTCTCCCAATCAAGCCCCAAAGGAGCGCACACATTTTATCTAGCTTTTTAAGATTAAGTTTCTGTAGAGATGAGGCAAGGCAATTGACACAAGGGGTTAAGATTTAGCACAGTGGCATTTATCAGACTGACAGCCAAATGAATGTTGAGGAGGCGTCTATATCTGCAGCCTATAAATTCACTAGCAAGTCTCCTCAAGAGACAGGAATCTAAATTCCGCCTGGATCACAAATGAGAAAGTGAGTTTGTCCATCTCCTCAGAAGTCCCCTGTGGATATTTGTTCATGACACAAACATAACAAATGATCCAAATGAATTGGCAGACCTCCGAGCGGTCTGGGACTGTAATAAACAAGGGTTGCTACCAGAGGTCAGGGCTGAGATCCACTGGCAGAGCTACCAGTGTGTGATGGAGGCTTGCCCAGCAGAAGAATCTAAATTGGAGTGAGTCAGTCTCTCTTTCCGGAGTGACAAACTCACCGAGGAATTGTATGGGAGGGGGACGAAAAGACTAGCTATTTTGTAATCAAAGTTATTTTCCTCTTACTGGACTTTTCAGGATGATTTTCTGCATGACTATCTGCTCTGCCATACAGGGAGCTAGTGCATGGCGAGATCCAGTTACAACACCGTCTTCCCTAGACCCTATTAAAACATGGCCTTTGTGCTGTAGACAAGACCAAGCTGCACTGGAAGCATGTCCCTGACCTATGCTGGAGTCTTGGGGACACACTTCATTGCTGTAATTGGGCCCTCCTGCATGGTCGTTTTCTAACTCAATGCAGAGCTAGAGTTTTTACTTGCTTATTTAACACATTCATAACTTGCCCTTCCCCTGATTCTATAGGTACCCTACAAAATTAAGGGATTCGTCATTGTCCCTTTGAAGGAAAATCATTTTTTTCCTCTTCTTTCTCTCACAGCTTTAGATGCTGTCTTAAGGAGTTCAGATCCCAGCAGCTGACTCCCAAGCAAATCTTATCAAATTGACTTATGACTTGGTTCACTTCAACTGCTACTTCAGGACCAGTTCTAGTTCTGGTATCCCTGGCAAATCACCACCAGAGACGAGCCCATCCCATTCCTCCCAGGCCCTCTCACTAATTCTTGACAGTTAAACCACAAACACCAACAAGAAGTAGTTGTTAATGAGAACGGCACCACAAAGAGGCCCCCCTCTCTGATGCATTTTGTTTGAGCCAAGAACCTCTGCAGGAATTCCTTCCTGCCACTTCCTCACAAAACAAGAACCATTTTGCTGTTTCTAGTGAACCAGTGAGCCTGGCCAAGAGCGATGTTGGAAGTAGGAATGTAAGCAATTAGTGGACTAGTCACTCCTCCCCCCCACCGCCCTGCTGCCTCTGTATCAGAGGCAGCAAGAAGGGGGAGCAGGAGCTGATGCTGGGGAGAGCCGGCTTAAAAGCTGGTTCCCCCCAGCACCATCTCTGTAGGGACGGGGTTGCAGGGAAGGCAGAGGTACAGCAGGAAACCGCACAAGCGGGGACTGAAGCAGTCCCCACTCATGCCAGTCTGACTCATGCCGGTCTTACAGCTGGGCCTCTGCCTTTTAAATGTAGCATAAGCCCCACGGGGCTCTTGCTACTTTTAAAAGGCACAGGCAGTGCAGTGGGGAACCCCAGGCAAGTGGGAACTAGTTCAGTCCCCGCTCGCCTTGGGTTCCTGCTGTGCCGCCCCACCCCACTCCTTATCGAGTAGTTGATGGAAGTTCCCATCGACTACTTGATTAGCTCATTAATTGAAATTATCACCCCTAGTTGGAAGAAGATGTTATCTCCTGCCATTTTGCTTCCATGTCTCCATTTTGCTGCCGTGGCCTGGCTCTGTGCTATACTGAGGGCATCTGTCCCACTGTGGCTTAAGAACACATCAAATCCACCTCATGAATACATCTGATTCTGACCCTATCAGGCAGCCAAAGGATTACTGCCTGGAAGGTGTGACAAGTCAAGATGCAATGACCACAGAGATGGACAAATAAGGAAGTCTGACTGAATGCTAAGCAACTGCTGTCTTGTTTCCATCCCATCGTTCCTCTGCTCTGCTCCCAAGATGGGCTTCTGCAGCCTCCAGCCACCCTTACAGCCCAGAGGCAGAAAGCAATGGCTGTGAATGAATGAATTCAGAAAGTACAGAGGGTGAATAATGGACCTTACATTTTAAAAAGGAAGGGGAACAAAAAGGTTCTGGTTTAGCTGGAAACAATCACTCAAGAAAAAAGTGCTGATTTTTAGGAGCTGAGCATGCTAGTCCTATAGCCGTTATAGAACTTAGTCCCATGAACCTGGGCAGCCCAGGAACCAGTGATCAAGGTTTGGTCCTGACCTTTTGCACTATAGTCACTGAACAGATTTATTTTTCCATGAAGACCACATACCTTCCTCACCTCTTAGGCCTCTGATTTGGGACTGCAGTTGCTGAAGGATTACCTCATAGTTATCCCAAAAACCTTTTAGTAGCATTGAGATTACATGTACTACAAATGTGTGACATTAAGTGGACTAGCATAGTGGTGCGCAACCTTTTTTCATTCATGACTCCCAAATTGCCAGATGGTGTCACCAAAATATTGGACCCAAAGTTGTTGAGAAAAAAAAAAACGGTCGGATCACAGCGCTGTGACTCCCCACAAAGACAGCCCAAGGGGGTTGCCACTCACAGGTTGCGCACCGCTGGACCAGCAGAGAGATGGACTCAGTCTAGGTAAGACTTGAATAATAGAATTCTTGAGTCTTGCACAGTGGACAGAAGCACTGTTCTTATGATGATTTATGAATAAGCCTTTCTATATTCTCCTAATTTAAAATATTTTTCTATTATAAAAAATTAACACATGGAAATTTATGTCCAAATGGAAGTCAAAACTAACGAGAGGGCAGTTAGCGGGGAGCAAAGCCTCAAGATTTTCAGTTCTCTGCTTTAGGCAGGTACAACAAGAATTTCCTCAGGGAGAGGGGGGAGTGCTGAACAACTCATATGTTAAATCCATTCAGCAGGTGCAATCTTAGTCCTGCAAACTCAGTATCGGAGGCAGCTACTTATAAGGTGGTACAAAACAATTTAACTTGAGTTCTCCCCGGACTTCATGAGTAACTGTGACAGTCAGACTGTCATGCTAAAAAAGTTTATATTTCATACCCAAAGCATTTAAAAAAGAAACTGCATAATTTCAAGAGGCAATTAATACTGATTTTGCAACAATTCACCCTGAAGCTGGACACACTGCCATCTTGTGGAGTCTGTTATAATTTCCTTATTTCTAATTATGTCCACTTAGGAATTTCACACGGGGGAACTAAAACTGATTTAAATTGATTCAGTCTATGTCTCCTTGACAGATTTTTTTTGGGGGGAGGGGCAGAACAGCAATGTCAGTCAGAAGTGTGACCTCACACCTCCTCACCACACAGTTATGCTGGCATAACCTCAAATGTGGATGCAGCTCTAACAAGAGAGACTTCTGCTGACATAGCTAATGTTTGGGAAGGTGGTATTACTCTCCCAACAGAAAAATTCCTTCTGTCGCTGTAAGATGTGTCCACATGAGGGGGTTCTGCTAGTACCGTGATATCGGCAAAGCTTTTATAGTATAGAAAAGGCCTGAAACAGACATGGCTTATTTGGCAAATTACCAAATTAAGCTAAGCCAATTTTAAACAAGGATTAAACCAGTTTAACTGAAAGCTCATGATCATATATATGATCTATATATAGTCTCTAAGGTACTGCAGGACTACTCATTTTTAAAGTTGCAGACCGGCACAGCTACTCATCTAAGACAATTTAACTGAGTCTACAATCTGAAGACTTCTAAGGAGTAACAATGTCAAAAGTGCCTAAGTGATTTAGAAGTCTAAACCCCACTGACTTTCACTTCTTGCATCTTTTCTTAAATGTGGGCCAAATTCTGCAGATTCTTACACTCTCCAAGTCTAATTAATCACCTCAGTGGCTCACTGCAGCTCTCAATATAACACCTTTACTTCAAGAGCAAGCAATAGTCTGATTTAGCCACTCAACACTGGCATAGCAGGGAGAAAAGGGAGGAGCAAAAATCTCTTAGCCTCCAGTTGCCTCCCCAAACATGGCAACAAAAAACTAGATTTCTTATCTCAGTCTCTTCCCCTCTACCAGTTTACCCCCCTGAGACTTCTAGGGCCCAAAGTAGCTGTTTCCCAGGTAGAGCGCTCCCTGTCCCACACATCTGTACCTGTAGGACTCCTTCCTGGTTCCTGAGACCATCTCTATAGTTCCTGCTCTCCAACAGCATGTCCTCCTCCCACCGCTCCTGGTGTGCACTAAACTAACTAAAGAGGAGGCTTTTAGCCAGCCCAAACCAGTCCTTGATTGGCCCCAGATGTCTCAATCAAACCTAACTGTCTCAACTGGTTCTAGCAGGTTCTAGATTGCCTTGAGGTGTCTTAATTAACCTGGAGTAATTGCCATTTGGTTGCCATGGCAGCAGGGATTTGTTCAGCCTAGGGCTAATATATCTGTTTTTTTTATTACTTTCTGGTAACCAGCTGGCTTTTCCCTGTCACAATATTTCACTTAACTAGTACATATTTCCTTAAAACGGATTCAAGTACAAGTTGAACTCAAATATTTTACTCCTTATTCAAACTCCCAAAATACAGGGTATAGCATGCTGTATTTTAAAATGCTTCAGGATAGCAGCAGAAAAGAAAATATAAAGAAGTGACATACATAGATAACGTGCACATGTACACACACAAATTCTTGTCCTCCTAAGGTAGGTTTACACTGCAGCTGGGAATGTGCAGACTCATGCTAGCCCTGTTCAAGCAAGGATTGTACTCAAGAGATTAGCCTGAGCTACCACCCACATTGCAATATCAATGCCTCTATTTCCAGTGAGCTAGCTTGGCCAGAGATAACATGAGTCTGTCTGGGTGTATGTTTTCAGCTGCAGTGAAGACATACCTTAAACATTCTGGCTGGCAGCCCGAAAAACATCAGGTTTAACTTAAACCAAAGCATTTGTCTTATCTGCCACTATCTAAATTTCATTAGATATGATCCCTGTTTGTAGAATTAAGGCCTGGGACTCAGTTTCACTACACCATATATCTTCTCATTCCCAGAATGAATCTCACTACAGCAAGGGTGACTTCTCGCTGCTACTGACAAGCCCATGGTCAATGCTATCTGCCATGCATACGTTACAACTGCATGGGCCATCATACTGAACATTTACAGCAGGACATGAGAAAGTAGCCAGCCAGAAGGTTTGGATGGGTAGGACAGTAGTTGTTCAGGAAATCAGAGTTCAGGTCCCATCTTGGGGCTTTTGCAGATTCATCGGCCAAAGAGAACCACAAAGCCAGGGAAGAGTAAGTTATGATGGAAATTGAGACGAAAAACAAAGTTAGAATATCCTGTAAGTCGCAAAATGCTCTTAGTGGACCAAGAAAAACGGGCAAAAAAGTCAAGACCAGACAGCAATGACAGAAATGACCATTGCAATGTCTAGAGCAGGAGACTAGAAGTCATGGTTCCTTGTGTCTAACCTTATCTCCCCAATCGAGCCAAGCAGAGAGAGAAAAAATGGAGAACGACCAGTGTCAATACGCAGAACTAAAGAAATCAGTGTGTCACAATCAACATGATGAACTGGCCCCAGGGAAACACAAAGGGTTTCCCAAAAAGGGCAGGGATTAGCTAAATAACGAAGACAAAGGATGTGGGGGGGCGGGGCGGGGGGGGCAAGGTTTGCGGCATATAAGCAGAGAGGCCAGGATGATGGATGACAGTCATGACGATGTGCTATACTTGGGAGTTCATACTTACCCTTACAACTACCACTTGCACAGAAACATGCTCAGGAAGCCGGATGGGAGCCCGGAAATGCATGGCCAAAGCTACGAGAAGGTGGAGAATGGAAACTAGATTCTTGCCATGGATTGCTGAAGTTAAAAAAAAAAAAAAAAAGAACCGTTGAAAACAGATTTTAAATAACCAGCCTTTTAAGGTTGAGATACTTTATTGGGTAGCAAGGCAACACAATGATCACAAAAGATTTTTACAAACATTAAAGAATTAACCTGTGTCAGATGGATAAATATTATCTGCGCTTTACAGCTGTGGTAACAAAGGGGAACAGACTGTCCAAAGTCACAAAACAAGTCAAAAGTAGAGCCAGTTATTGAAAGCAGACAGTGCCCTGATCATCCCTCTCCTCAGGGAAGAGTAAAAGAAATGAGGGAGCATATTGCACGTACTAACCACATACAGTGCTAAAACAGGTGTACTGACACCCACCGAACTACAGCTGAGTATATCAACAAAGTAGTGCATATTCATAAAAGCCATGTCTGCAGAAGTTCAAAAATCACATTGGCTATAAAAGTGAATTAGCACATCTCAAGCAAGTTCAGATACACTCAACTGTATTAAATCAGACCTATACTTAAGAATGCCTACCCTGAACAAATCTGTAGTAAAATTACACAGGTTATGGTGTGCCTCCTTATAAACCACATTAAGATGGTTCATTCCTGCACAGAAACACATCACAAATTCTGTGGTAGATGAAGGGTCACACTTTAAAGGGATATACTTTTTGCTTACTTCATCAGAAATACCTTCTCTAAACAGGACACTGTGATCCTAGAATGAATGCCTGGATCCAAGAGGCTAACAAGTTTCTCAGATCAACAGAGATCAGCAAAACAATATTTTAATAATAGGCTTAAACACACTTCAAGAAGTCCAATTATAACATATCCCTCTTCATCTGAAGGAGTTCAAAGAAGGACCATAGAGGCTAGTTGGCATGTGCTATAACCCCAACCGTCTCATGCTATGTATATGGGCTACACATATACGTTACTATTAGTATTCCATAAAAGCACTGCACCACAAAATACGTGAGCAAATTATTGGTTACCAGGATGGATGTTGCATTTATGAAATGAGCAGAAAAAAAAAATCATTTCCTCTTTGCGTCCATGAACATGAAACAGTTTCACTTCAAAGAAGACCTTTTGCATGTGACACTTACAGTCAACATTCCATTTGATTGTCCAGCCATGGGGTCGGAGTAAATCATGGACAGCTTCCAGAACTGTCTGCAGCTTTTGTTTCTGACCAATTTCAGACTGCGTCACTTCTGCCACATTCAGTTTACGGTCAGCCAGCTTTTCTGCATTTAAACAAACAAAGCAAGACTTGTTAAACAAGTACAGGCACAGAACTAGAAGGCAGGACTCCTAGGCTCCAATCTCCAGATCTGTCACTGTGAACAAATAACTCATCTGTGAAATGGGAATATTTATTTACCTTCCAAATGTCACAGTGATGTCTTCTGGTAACTCCTGTATTTGGGAAAACGCAGAGCTCGGGGGGGGGGGGGCCTGTATTTTAGAAGTGTTGTAATCATTTTCAGAAGGGTACAATAAAAAAATTAGTCATTGCACCTTCCCTTTTCCTTCCCTATAGTTATAGGAATTCAACACAATAAGGCCTTGTCCAGCACAAGAAAGTTGCGCCAGTTTGACCACAAATTTTGCTACTTGCAGGATATTCTAAGGCCTTGTCCGGCACAAGAAAGTTGCACGAGTTTGACCAGTGAGTTTGTTACACTGGTGCAAACGGCTGTGTGGGCACACTTATTTTGGTTGAAACCAGAGGTAATTTCAGTTTAGCCGAAGTCAGTCAGGAATCTATTTAAGCTAAATCTAAGGCTGAACTAGAGAGCTTACTGCAGCACAATTGTACCAATGCAGCTGTGCCACTGCAACCACTTTGGTATAGCTGCCCTAAGCCAAGGGGAGAAATTCTTCCACCAATACAGCTGTTCATACTGGTGCTTAGGTCAGTGTAACTTCTGCTGCATGGGGGCGTGGCTTTGTCAAATCCCCGAGCAACATAAGTGGTAGTGTAGACATAGTCTAAGCAAGCCAACTCTTAAACCAAAATAAGCATTTAAACAGTGATTTATACTGGTTTAATTAAATTAGTGTGTGTGTGTGTGTGTGTGTGTGTATGTACACACACACACACACACACACACGTTAAGCTAGTATAACTTTTTTCAAACAGACAAAATCAGAGTTGGTTGTTTTTGTTTTATTTTGTTTTTTACTCCAGGGATAAGACACAGCAAATTTTAGTAAAAATCACAGATTTTAACTAAAATTTTGGATTCCTCAATAGTTCATCTTAACTATTCCCCCCCAGAACTACACACTAGTGCAGGGGTGGGCAAGATGAGGCCTGTGGGCCACATCCAGCCTGCCAAGCCTCTGGATCCAGCCCGCAGGCTGCCCCACCGGGTCCCTCAGGCAAGAGCAACCCAAGCCACTTTAAGTGCCTGTCTGCCCCCTGTGGCGGGAAGTGGGGGAAGCCAATAGGAGCTGAGAAATTGTGCTGAGACGGGGACAGCGCACAAAGCCTCCAACTCCTCCAGATGCCTGGAGAGAGAGAGCCCCAGGGACCAGCCAGCCATTTTGAGCAGCCTGGTGTTATGGCAGGCAGGGAGTCTACCTCAGGCTCCTGCAGGGTGCTAGCCAGGAGGTGCCTAGCTAAGTATCTCCCGGCCAGAGTCTGCCTCTGACACCCCACCTCCTCCTACATCCCAACTCCTTGCCCTAGGTCACCACCCAAACCCTCTGTACCCCTCCTCCTCCAGGTCACAACTCTCTCCCAGAACCTGCATGCCCTCTTACACCCTCCCAGGCTAGAATCCTCTCCTATACCCATACTCCCTTTTTGACCCTGCATCCTAATTCCTTGCCCCAGATCACAATCCCCTCCTTCATTCAAACTCCCTCTCAGACCCCTACACCCTCGTCCCCTACCCCGAGCTCCCTTCTGCACCCAATCTCCACCACCTTACCTACCTACCAAAATCTTGGAGTGCCACCCTCCAAAAAATATTAGTGCCCACCCCTGCCCTAGAACTGAAGTTAGGCCAGCTTCACTTTGACTGATCAAATTTGGCACTTGTCTTTTTACCCTTGTTTCATCTACCTGGGCTGTTTTCCTGAGTGGGCGAAGTTTAGACTAGGGATGGAGCAGCCTCCCGCCCGAAGGATCCCGGTTAGCCAGTTAAACTTAACGTTTAACTGGGTAAGTTTTTAAAAGGGGTTTTAAAACCATAGTTTAGACATCAACATGAATCACCCATTTTGGGGACCAGGATTCTCATCTATTCGAATCCCCTATCTGGTCACAAACACAGAACAGTTGGGCAGAGACAGGACAGGTTGATGCTGTGTCTGACTGCTAACGCGGATAGGCTTAATATTTAATTCAACAAAGCTGAAGACAGCTAGCCTGAAGATGGGGCTGGGAGGGGGTAACTAGCCAACACACCCAGAGGGGCTCACTTCTCTGCAAAGCCCCCATCTTTAGAATCAACTTACCCAAAAGCTTCTGTAGCACTTGCCCATCATAAAGGTCTTCCTCAAGCTGCTTAACGATGATTCTCTCTTCCACCAGGACATCGTTAATCCAGTCAATTAGAACCTGGGAAAGTGGGGATGGGAGGCAAGTGACTAATCACTGAAGCACGTTACTTGTATCACAGGCAGGGATCAAAGCAAAAACCAGCAACAGGTCCCCCTGCATGAATAATCATCTTCTATATTTACTTCCACACAAGAGAGAGATCAGGTGGTGAAAAAAAAGCTACAACTTTTTTTTTCGCACCCAGATCTCTCAAGGGCCTTCTCCCCCTCTAGAGCTGGTCAGTGATGTCTGATGGAAACTCACAACTCACTGCCCATCTACTGCTCCATTCAGAACCTTTTCCTTCCAAAGCACAGGCTTCCACCACTTGAAAGAAAGCTGTTACGTGCAATTAATACAGTACTGAGCTTTAGAAAGATCTCTAAGCCAGCCACTAGAGGGCAACAGTCACAAAGACCTGAGCACAGCAGAGCAGCAGTATGTACATGCACCAAGCAGTATTTTACAGCTGTTGGTCAATGGCCAAAAAGGGATGAGTGTTTCACAAAGACAATATGCTTTCTAGCTCAGGGGTGGGCAATCTTTTTGGACCCAGGGTCACATCTGGGTAGGGAAACTGTATGGTGGCCCATGAATGTAGGGCTGAGGCAAGCAGATGGGGCATGGAAAGGTGTGTGAGAGGGAATGGGGCAGTGTTCCCTGTGCTATGCACTTGTGTGCTGATCCAGGAGAGATTCAAATGCCACCCAGCTGATTGGCAGAACACTCACAGGTAGGCTTTTTTTTTTGGTTCTACTAGTGGTGCACAGTCATACATGCCTTGGTGCACACAACATTATTCCACACATAGATAAAAAAATCCTCATTTGGATGGAAAAGATTAGAGGGAACACTGGGGTGGGGTGCAGAAGGGGGCTCAGGGCAAGGAAGTGGGCTGTAGTTTCCCATCTCTGCAAAAGCTCCTACTGTGGGCCATTAGACTCCCTGAAGAATAATCTAGGTCCTTTATCAATCCAAGCAATAAATACATGAGAAATTGGGTGGCCAGACAACAAGTGTGAAAAATCAGGTTACTTTTTTAAGGGACGGGTCATGGGAAGAAGCAGTGGGGCTGCCAGGTGTCCCACTTTCGACTGGATTGTCCGGTTGAAAAGTAACCCTGACAGTTTTAGTCAGCACTATTGACCAGGCCACTAAAAGTCTATTTGTCAAGTTTCTAAAAAAAATGTATACAGTGGTTACATTTAAAAAAGGGGACAAAAAAAGCAAAAACATGTTAAAATTCATTTAATAGGCAGTCCACAATACCAGCTCTCCCAGAAAAAATGAATTTGTAATTAAAAACCATCCAAACCTTTCTGAAAAAGCCCTTAGAAACTGACAAGAGCTGCAGTTTTCAAAAGCCAAAGTTAGCCAGACTGCCTCTTGACTTCCTGATTGAAAAAGCTTGTGTCTCACTGAGGAAACCTGGAAAAATGATCTCTGCATTGGACCTTTTTAACTCTTTCAAGGGGAGAAATAGTATAATTTGTTTGTATTTAAAATGAACAGGACAGACAGATTTTTTTTTCTGATTCTTCTTCCACCGAGGCTTAACTCTTCAAATTTTCCAAATATCCCATTTACACAAAGCCAGACACACAATCTTGCCTATTATCATCAACAGCTGACTAAGCAGCTCGATATAGGTTCCCACACAGCAAAGGATTTAAGCATGTACTTAACTAAGCATGTGAATAGTCCCACTGAAGTCCCTGGGAGTATTTGTGTGCTCAAAGTTATGCACACACTTAAGGGTTAAATGCTGGATCAGGGCCTTAAATGTCAAAAAGTAGAATTGCTCTTAGGTGTTCTATAGTATTTGGCTAGTAGCAGTTTTAAAACTTTAATAAAATCAATTCCTCTCCCCATCAAACCACAACTGTATCAGATCCCCAGGCATATATCTACATAATAATGCCAGCGATGCGTTACATTTTGACACATTTATTAAACCACTTTTAGGGCAAACTCTTACATCTGATTTAACGAGCCATGTTTTATTACCAAGTGTTGGGTTGAAAATTGAAATTGCCACCAGGCAGAACTCAGAAATAAAATGGTTTGAATGAATATCCTATAATAAGGGGAGAAAAAACTGGTCTGTCTTGCCGACTTGGATTATACGCAGGCAAGCTAATTTTTTGCCTCAAACTTCACCAGTACTGTAAAGTACTTTATTAGAAAGGCTGCCTGCCCCTGAACACATTGAAACTTGTTCAGAGCAAATTGGCAGAGATCAAGGACAAAGAGCCCTAGGTCACCGCTGCAAATAAAGAACACAGAATAAAAACAAAACGAGTACATAAGAGCATCTGGCACAACAGGAAAGCAAGAAGCCCAGCAACCAAACAGAGCAAAGAAAGCTAATCCCAAGCAAAAGGTCATTAAAACAAGAGTTGGAAGAGCCTTCTGCAAGAGAATGTGAAAGAATGCAAAAAAACAAGATAGCTTAGTACACTTTGTGGTTGTGTGTGGAAACTGCTGGTGTAAGTCATTCAGGTCTGCAAGACTTTTGGCTAAACCTTCAGTGCTGGTTGTTTCTGGACAAGCAGATTTTATTTTCCAGACAGAACATCTAGCTTTTTGGAACAAAACTTGCATCAGTCAGTCACATGGCAGACCTTTGTGAAACCTCATAAACCCATCTGCAAAGCTCACAGCTCAATAGTTTCATTTTAAGTTTTGTCTTCATTACATCTGACTGACACTAAGTATGCATTTAGTCTTGATGGAGTGAAAATCAAATGGAAAAGTTTGTTGAAACCAGGGATTGACCAAGTAGCATTGTTTGGAGCAGGATTCGTTTTAGGACAGCATTCAAGGGCCAAAACACCTTGCAACTTCAGTTGATTTTACAAGAATTCTGTCAAAAACAGCTTGCAAGAGTTGAACCTGAATGAGATAGGTTTCAGTTTCAAATTTTACAACAAAATACTGCAAGCTATCTTTGCAAGATTTTCACCCCAAACCTTGTAAGATCAGATGATTGTAACTAGGGTGACCAAATGTCCCAATTTTATAGGAAGAGTCCCAACACTCAGGGCTATATAGATGCCTATCACCCCCACTAGTGTTCCCTGTAAATTGTGTGCTGGTGTGTTCAAATGCCGATTCAAATGTCGCCGATTATCACAGCACTCACAGCTTGGTTTGCTGTTTTTACTGGAGGGCCACATTCACACATACCTTGGCACACACAACAATGTAATCTGCACAAGGATGGCAAAGATTAGATGGAACATTGCCTCCATCCCTTGCCCTGATTTTTCACACTTGCTATCTGATCACCTTAATTGTCCCAGATGTGAAACTTGGGAAATGTAAGGAGTTCAAACTCCTTGAAATACACCAGACAGACACAGACTTTTGAGACAATGAGTGGGAATCTCCAGAGTGTGATTAATGCAAAGTACACAACCCCAGCTGTGCTACATCGTGAGGAGGAGCCCACTGACTGACTGATTATTCACCTGTTCCTGGAGACTGGAAATGAAAGGCACAAGGGCTGAATAAAGAAACAGCTGAACTGACCCGTGGTATCAAGCGGTGTCTGGTTACCAATTTAAAAATTGGCATGAACCTGTAACCAAAGGGGGGCAAAGCCAGTTGTGGGGTCTGAAAGACTGATGCCTGCCCGATCCTTATGCTGGGGTTGCGGGTAGCCTCTAGTAAAGAATTCAGCATATATGTAGATTCTTTTATTGTTTTTATATGAAAGAGTTACTCACCTTGTGCAGTAACGGTGGTTCTTCGAGATGTGTCCCCGTGGGTGCTCCACTCTGGGTGCTGGTGCGTCCTCGCGCCGGCGACCGGAGACTTTTCTAGCCGTTTCTGCCGCGCCGCGCAGGTGCCGTGGCGCCCTCTAGTGTCGTTGGAATTGAAGGGCGCCTGCGCGCGCGGCTCCTCCGTTCTTTCTCTGCCCGCTAGAGTATAAGGCTCCAAGCAGGGGGAAGGAGGGAGGGTAGTGGAGCACCCACGGGGACACATCTTGAAGAACCACCGTTACTGCACAAGGTGAGTAACTCTTTCTTCTCCTTTGAGTGGTCCCCATGGGTGCTCCACTCTGGGTGACTACACAGCAGTTGTCAGCTTGCGGAGGTGGGTTTGGAGCCGTGTGGTAGTAACTGTGGATAACACAGCTTGTCCCACTGCCATAGAGGATGCTATGGAAGCGGAAAGAGCATAATGTTGCGCAAACGAGTGGTCGGATGACCAGGTAGCAGCGTTGCAAATGTCTTGCAGTGGAACGTTATGAAGGAAGGCGGTCGTGGAAGCTACCGCCCTGGTGGAATGAGCGTTGTGATAGTTCCAGGTAATTCCTTGCCATATAGGATGTAACAAGTTCGAATGTAGGATGTAATCCATTTAGAAATTCTTTGAGATGAGACTGCTTGCCCCTTAGATCTTTCAGCGTAAGAGATAAAAAGTCTAGGTGAGGCTCGCCACGGCTTCGTGCGATCTACGTAGAACGCCAGAGCTCGTCGGACATCAAGAGTGTGCCATGCAGTCTGGATTGGGTCCGCGTGCGGCTTCGGAAAGAAGGCAGGTAAGCGTATGGGTTCATTCACGTGGAAGGGGGAGGGTACTTTAGGGAGGAATTTAGGGTGGGGTCGGAGTATCACCCTGTCCTTTGTAAATACAGTGTATGGAGGGTTGGCCATCAAGGCCGCAAGCTCACTCACGCTCCTGCTAGAGGTAATGGCGATGAGGAAGGCTACTTTCATAGACAAATGAGACCAGGAGCAAGTAGCTATTGGTTCGAATGGCGGTTTCGTCAGGCTCTTTAGAACATGGTTCAAGTCCCAAATGGGGACTGGTGGACGGACAGGAGGAAAGGTATTCTGCAGACCCTTAAAGAAGCGTTTGGTGAGTGGGTCAGCGAGAAAAGAAGCGCCATGCCTAGAATGGTGAAAGGCCGCTATGGCGGCGGCATGGACCTTGATACTGCTAAGCGCTAGGCCGGACTGTTTTAGGGATAGTAAGTAGTCCAGTAAGGTATGTACAGGAGCGAGGTGTGGTGGGCTTGCGTGGGTTTGAGCATACCAGTGGGAGAAACGAGTCCACTTGTACAGGTAACTTTTCCTGGTGGAACGTCTTCTACTATTAATTAGAATGTCCTTCACTTGTTCCGAGCAGGCAGTCTCGGCATCCTGGAGCCATGAAGGAGCCAGGCATGGAGATGGAGCTTGAGAACGTTTGGATGAAGGGTCCGACCGTGGTTCTGCGAGAGGAGATCGTGGTGGAAAGGAAAGGGATACGGGTCCGTCACCGCCATCTTGAGGAGGTAAGGATACCATTTGTCTGGGCCACGCAGGTGCCACTAGAATGACTAGCGCCAGGTCCGTTCTGATCTTGTTGAGGACTTTGTGTAGGAGCGGGAAGGGGGGAAAGGCATACAGGAGGGAGGCATCCCATGTGATGGAAAAGGCGTCTCCGAGGGAACTTTTCCCCAGGGCTCCTCTGGAGCAGTAGAGGTGGCATTTTCGGTTGTTCTTTGTGGTGAAGAGGTCTACTTCCGGTTGGCCCCAGTGAAGGAAGAGCGGAGTGAGGGCGCGTCTGTCGATTTCCCATTCGTGCTGGTCCATAAACGTACTGCTTAGAGCGTCTGCTGTGACGTTGAGTATCCCGGAAAGGTAAACAGCCGAAGGGGTGACCTTGTGTGATAGGCACCAGTTCCAGAGCTTGATAGCTTCCGAACACAGGGAAAGGGATCGAGCACCATCCTGACGGTTGATGTAGTACATGCAGGTGGTATTGTCCGTCGTGATGGTGATGGACTTGTGAGCTATGTACTGAGCGAAGTATTGGCATGCATATCTGACCGCCCGTAACTCGAGGGGGTTGATATGGAACGTTTGCTCCATAAATGACCATTTGCCTTGGGCTGTGATGTGTCCCAAGTGGGCTCCCTATCCCATGAGTGAGGCATCTGTTATAAGTGTGAGAGGGGAAGGTGGGCATTGGAAAGGAACGCCGTGTAGCATGTTTTGAGGAATTGTCCACCAGAGTAGGGAGTTGATGATGCGTGGTGGAATGGCGACGGACTTGGAAAGTTGGTCTCTGGAGGGCCTGTAAACCGTCACGAGCCAGGACTGGAGAGGTCTCATGTGGAGTCTGGCCAAACTGACGACATAGGTCGTGGAAGCCATGTGTCCGAGGATTTTGAGGCAGTGGCGGACCGTGATAGTCGGCCCCGCTTGTGCTGCTCGGATAAGGTCGCATATCGTTGCGAACCTGTGCTCGGGAAGAGTAGCCCTTGCTGCGACTGTGTCGATGAGGGCACCTATGAATTCCAGCCTCTGCGTTGGGCGTAGAGTGGATTTTGCATAATTTACGTGAAACCCGAGGCTGAGTAGAAGGGCTATTGTGGTATCTGTCATGGCCTTCGTCTCGTCGAAGGACGCACCTTTTATGAGGCAATCGTCCAAATACGGGAATATTATGATGCCTTGGCGTCGAAGAGAGGCCATTACGACCTCCAGGGTTTTGGAGAACACCCTGGGGGCCGTGGACAGGCCAAACGGGAGCACTCTGTATTGGTAGTGTTGGGTGCCGACTGTAAACCGTAAGAAGCGTCTGTGAGCAGGATGAATTGTAATGTGGAAATAGGCGTCTTGAAGGTCGAGAGCCGAAAGCCAATTGTGTTGATCGAGCGCGGGAATGATAGTTGATAGGGTGACCATCTTGAAACGGTGGTATGCGATGTATTTGTTGAGGCGCCTGAGGTCTAAGATGGGTCGCCACCCTCCTGTCTTCTTCTGGGTTAGGAAGTAGGTTGAGTAGAAACCCCAGCCTCGAAATTGTGTTGGTACGTGTTCTACTGCGCCCAGTTGAAGAAGATGTGAAACCTCTTATAGGAGGACGGTTTCGTGAGAGGGGTCCCTGAGAAGGGACAGGGTAGGAGGGTGGGTGGGGGGAAGAGAGGTAAAGGGTATGATGTAACCAGATTGAATCAGATCCAAGACCCATTTGTCCGAAGTGATGAGGGACCATTGGTGGAAAAAGGCCCGGAGGGGGTGGTGGAAGGCCGGAGGGTGGTGCAGAACTGAAGGGTACCAGTTGGGAATGTCAGTGGATTGGCTTCCTGGCTCTCGACGTGACCTTCAAACCTGCTGCTTGCTCGATGGTGGATGAGGTGCGACGTGGTGTTGTTGTCGCTGTGGTCTACGACGTTGAGATCTCTGTTTGCGGAAATCGTACTTGGGTTGTTGACGAAACGGCTCTCTCGGGCGTTGGTAAGGCTGGTACCTAGTTCTCTTGAATGGAGGAGTGTACATTCCGAGGGTCCTGAGAGTAGTACGAGAGTCCTTCATAGAATGCAACACCTCGTCGGTCTTAGCTACAAAAAGGTTGGTTCAATCGAAGGGTAAGTCCTCAACATTTTGTTGAAGATCCCTAGGTACCCCAGATGCTTGTAGCCACGAAATTCGGCGGAGCACTATCGCCGAGGCCGTAATTCGAGCTGCGGTGTCTGCCACGTCCATAGCGGACTGCAAAGCTGTGCGGGAGATGGTGTGGCCCTCCTGCATAATATTGAGCAGGGTTGACCGTTTATGCTCCGGGAGGTGCTGGAGGAGATCCTGGAGCTTGGAATAATTAGCGTGGTCATAGTCCGCAAGCATGGCAGTATAGTTTGCAGCCCTGAGGAGTAATGTGGACGAAGAGTAAACCTTTCGGCCCATAATGTCCACTTTTTTGTGATTCCTGTCTTGTGGGGTTGTTCTTAGATTAGGTTGTTTACCCTTGTGCCGTACCGAATCCACTACTAGGGAGTTCGGAGGTGGATGGGTAAAAAGGAAGTCCATATTTTTTGGAGCGATAAAGTATTTACGGTCTGCTCTCTTATTTGTTGGAGTGACGGATGCTGGGGTCTGCCAGATATTGTCGGCCGGGTCCATAATAGCCTCATCCATGGGGATAGCAATTCTAGAGGCAGTTGGCAGCTGAAGCGTACGAAGAAGGCGATATTGTTTAACTTGCACCTCTTGGAGATCTCTTTCCTGAGCTATAGCAACTCTTTTAAACAATTCCTGAAATTTTTTCGTGTCATCTCCTGACAGTGGGGCTTCGGTTGGTGACTGCTTCATCTGGGGAGGAGGAGGAATTGTGTAAAGGAGATCTAGTCTCGCCCTCAGAGAGGGAGTCATGTGCGTCTGAGGGGGCTGGAGAATTCGGCTCAGTGGCAGATACGGTGGCAGGAGGCGAGGGAGGAGGTGGCCTGGAAATATTAGAAGAGGGTCGATGGTGACTCTTCTTTGGACGTGACTCCCAGGGTTGCCATTGAGTGGCATATGGCGGGAGTGGGTAAGCATACTGCTGTGCATACCATGGGTGCGGAGGAGAGGGTATGCATATTGAACTGCCGGCTGCCAGGATGGAGGTCTATGTGCCGGGCTAGTGTGTTGCGATGAGAACCTGCTCCTTGGTTCGGTGCCGATGTCACTGACTGAACGAAGCGGCCGAGGCGCTGAGATCTCACCGAGTGGATAGAGGAACCGGGGGCGGCGGTGCCGAGGAGGTGTTGCTCCGCACCGGGGATCGGTACGCTCACGCCTCTGAGACGGTGCGGGGCAATGCGGTTTCGGTGGTAATGGCGCCGCTAGCGGGGGGGTTGACGGTGCCGAGGTTTGTTCCGGCACCGGAGCGCTCGAAGGTGGTTTATCGGCACGGGCCTTTTTGGGTGCCGAGCACGGTGCCGTTTTGGCATGCTTCGGTGCCGTGTGCTCTTTCGCTAGCACAGTCGGTGCCGAGGACGGCTTAGGCACCATAGCGGTCGGTGCCGCTGATTTTTGCCTTGGCTCTGAATGAGCTCTTTTGTGCGGTGCGTGCGTCTTAGGCTGCGATGCGCCGGAGGTTCCCGGCCTATCCTCGGTGCTAACTTGTAATGCTGAGGGTGCTGAGGATAGGGATGGAGTTGGAGAGAGACTGGTTTTTGACGTCGTGGAAGAAGAGTGGGTAGGGGGTTGATTTTTCTCCATACCCTTAGTTAGTTGAGGTGATCTAGACAGCGTAGGAGAGTCCTCTGAGGAGGGACAGAGGGACTTCTCGTATAAGAGAGTCCTTAGTCTATTGGCTCGGTCTCGCGTGCCCCGCTGTTAATTTGGAGCAATGCAGGCACTTTTGAGTCTGGTGCGCCTCCCCAAGGCACTTAATACAGTTGGAGTGCCCGTCGGAAGCAGGCATGGCATCTCGACATGACTCGCAGCGTTTGAAGCCCGGTGAGCCGGGCATGAGGTTGGGGAAAAAGCGGCAAGCCGCAACGAGAAATTTTTTTTTTTTTTAAATAACTAGATAGGGGAGGCGAATAGGGCTAAAGAACTTGGATGATGAGGTAACTAGGGAATAAAACGAGGTATTTAACTATTTTTTAGAGAGAAGTAAGGAGAACAGAGGGCTCCGTCTGCTGCTGAGGACGGTAGAGAAGGAACAGAGGAGCCACGCGCGCAGGCGCCCTTCAATTCCAACGACACTAGAGGGCGCCACAGCGCTTGCGCGGCACGGCAGAAACGGCTAGAAAAGTCTCCGGTCGCCGGCGCGAGGACGCACCAGCACCCAGAGTGGAGCACCCATGGGCACCACTCAAAGGAGAAGTTTTCTTTGCAATGTTTTTGCCCTAAGAATAAATGCAGTTTGCTTGGTGAAGGCTGGTTGCATTCATTGTTATAGCTCCCGGGGAGAAAGTTAATGGCAGGTTCTGTACCCTGCTCAGATTTGTTAGAAACCATAGAGAATTACAGAGGGACTTCAAGCCTAAACCCTCATGTCTGAAGGGAGAGAAAGTCTGGTCCTCCATCTCAAGAGAGGTGACTTCTGGGAAATCTAAACCTTCAGTGGGTGCCATCTAGGACAGTGTTTCTTAAACTTTTTAAGACCATGGAACACCAAACAATAATTTTTTTTATGTGGAACACCAAGAGTTTTTTTGTTGGAAAAAAAAAAAAAGCCGAGGGAAATGCGGTTGCGGCCCCTTTAATTGCCGAGTGTCCCGACTGAGCTTCCGTCAGCCGCTGGGAAAAGAAAAAACTCGCAAAAAAAGAAAAAAAGAGAGGAAGAAGAGGTCGCGGTACACCTCGGACTGGCTTGCAGAACACTGGTGTGCCGCAGAACACAGTTTAAGAAACACTGATCCAGGAGGTAGCTCAAAGGTGCAGTTAACCCTGACACTGTGACACAGACTTTGCAATATTCCCCTCAGCCTGAATGATGGAAACCCTAGGAGCATCAGTGTTTAGATGAGATTCTGAGTAAAGTTTTCAAAAGTGCTAATTGATTTAGGAGCCTAAGTCTCATTGACTTTCAGAGAGAGGTGGGCTCCTAAGTCAGTTAAGCATTCCAATACTAAGTAGAGAAATGCTTGAATCCTTTACAAATCTGGGTCTTAAACACTTTTGGAAATTACACTTGTCATGCTGACAACTAAAATCGCCCTTTTAATGAATTATATCTACCAATGTGACATTATTTAATTATAATTCACGTAATTCATTAATTGTGAACCAATTTTTATGAATGGGATTTTATAAATGAAACAGTGTTACCCACTTTTGGATTAATTTGTTAGCAGTCTCTTAAAAATTGCCTTTGAAGAATTTGTTATTGTAACACCTTTTTAATATGTTGTAATTAAAGTGACTCCATATTGAAACTGAAAGCCCATTTTAAACTTTGTACTGCCTGTACACATATGTAATCTCATTTAAAAGTGTGAACATGGGAGTGTTTGTAATTTTGGGATCAGTCCCCAGAGACAGCCCATCTGGGTGACCAGCTGCCAGCACCATCTTGATGGCCAAAGAACAATGAGCCCTGCAAAAGAACCCACACAAGAAAGGGAGACAAAAGCCCCATCAAGAAAAAGATCAAAGTCGCATCTGCCATTAAGTGATGACTCACGGTCATATAGTGCCCTGAGACTGTGGGACAGGACAGGATCCATGGACTAAAACAAATAAAAAGATGGGTACAAAACTATAGGATTGGGTCTTTCGATTCTATGATCATCCTCCAGGAGCATCGGTGTGCACTTCCATCCGTGTGTCTAGACCACCTGGCCAGTGGACTAGCATCATGACTTGAGGCTGGTAATTATATCCCATCCTTAGAACTGTGTGTATGAGTGTGTGTATGTGTGGTGGAGAATTCTAGTAGCTAGGGACAGTAAATTAATTCTGCATTCACAATAAACGTGCATATTGCCTTATCCTCTGAACAACATTCTGCTAGTTCTATTTCTCTAAGTGCAACACACTCTGACTGTACCTGAACCAGAACCAAAAATGAGGACCCTTCCAGTTTTGGATCCAACCAACAACAGAACACATAGATGTGAAGTTCAAGGGGACTCAAATCTGCATTACTGTCAAGAGCACAATATTTGAAGTTGTTCAGCAGAACTGGAATACCTTCCAAATATCCCTAAGTATGCATTAGAATTATTTAAATGGATTGGTCTCAATTACGTTCACATCGCTTCCGTGTTTACTCTATCAAAAAAATTTAAGGGCAGGGATGTTCACAAAAGAATATCTTAAAGCAATGACACAGGATATTAATGGAAAATTAATTTTAAATATATAAATAAGAACATGCATATTGGAAACCTGATAAAAGGCTTGGCTACATGGCCCCCAGAATTCAATTTACAGGGGGCATAAATTGAAGCACACACCAAAGTGACAGGCTGTTACTGCCTCATGTGAACACAGCTGGCGCAAATTAAAAAAGTATCTCCTTTGCATTAACTTACGTCCACATGAGACATTTACAATGCAGCACTTTGGCATGTGCTACAGTTCACACTCTAACAGTCCAAACTGCAAGACCATGTAGAGAAGCCCTAAGAATTACGACATACTTATGTAATCAGAGAAGCACCACATATCATGCAACCCAAATGACCAATGAAAAGTAACCATCAAAGTTGATTTCCAAATACATACTCACATTGTCTTCAAATAGGCCAGAGACCACGAACAAATGAGTTTGAGAAAAGTTTAAGCAGGTCATTCACAGCAAAAAAAAAGTATCCAAAAATTGCTGGATAGACTATATACCGTGAATTGTCATCTAGGTTCTTGTGTTTTGATCTGAGCTTACAGTTTTGGGCCATCGAGTCAATTTCATACAATTCTAATCAGAACCTACTGTGCTAGGAAGATCAGAACTGTAATTCACTATGGGCAGCTGCAAATGAAGTGGAAAATAGGGACTGATGGCCACCGATGGGATTTATTAGCTCATCTAGTTCTTTGCCACTGGATTTCCTACTGACCCATTGTGCCAGCCTATTTTTAAAATTATACTAAACATCACTTTTAAGTCCACCTCTATCTTGTGATAATTTTCAATTCTGTAAGAGTATTCAAAGCATTTATAAAAGTGTCCTCCACACAGAAGCCATTCAGTGTAAGAGATTTACTACACTTGCTTTAGCGGGGATGAAAAGTTATTTTCCCTTTTGTTCTCTCTGCATTACGGTGGAATTCTACAGTCTCTCTCCCCCAAAGCTATGACAGCTATGTTTTAATCACGTCCAAATGCACACAAAAGCCTGCGGTGCTTAATCCACTATGGATACAATTCTTATTGCAGCAGGGAAGAAGAGATTAAACAACCTTTTCTGTGGAGCCAAAAGGTATTAAACAATATGTCACCGTTAAGATTCCCTGGTTCATTTTCCCAGGGGCTTCTCTGCCGACTCTGCTTTTCACAGCACTGATTTGTGAGAGTGCATGCGAGTGGAGTGGGAACAATTAAGAAGGGGGATTAAAAATACTGTAGATATATCCACTTTTTAGAGAGGGAAAAGAAAGCATGAAAACATTTAGGATCAAAACAACCGCTATAAAAATAACTATTCAGATTTACCCTCTCTATTTAATGCTGATCTTAGATTGTAAACTCTGTGGAGCACAGACTGTCTTGGTCTGGGTTTGTAACACAATGGGGTCCTGGTCCACAATTAAGGTTCCTAGTTGCTACCACAACGCAAATAATAAGCACTAATAATAATTTAACAAACCACTAAAAGAAAACATAGCAAAGAGAAGGTGAACACGTCACACTTTCATTAGGTCAGTCAAGTACGATCACAGCATAATTCAATCTCCTCTATGCCTCCTAGTGGGGTCATAAATAATATCTGTGAAGACAAAACTGCGGATCTTCAACACAAATGTGAAGAGTGTGCTCTTGTATGGATGCGAGACTGGGTGTACTAAAAAGTCTTTAAATCACAAGCTGCAGATATTCATAAACAGATGCCTGAGGTACATTTTTCGCATCAAATGGCAAGACTTTGTCACAAATGAGTAGCTTTGGAACAGAGCAGGATGAGAACCACTTGATGTTCAAATCAAGAGAAGAAAGTAGGGATGGCTACTCCACACTCTCAGAAAATCATCTTCCAGTATAGTCTGTCAAGCTCTCACATGGAACCCGCAGGGAAAACACAAAAGAGGAAGATCTTGGACAATGTGGAGAAGATCTACTGAGATTGAAGGACGACAACTGGGTTACTCCTGGAGTCAGCTAGAAGTTTTGTCTCGAGACAGAAGTGAAGTAGAGGAGACTTGTAGATGACCTATACTCCACCTGGAGTACAAGGGTTTAGTACCCGTAGTAGCAGTAGTAGTATGCCTCCTAGTCTCAAATGAAAGTATCAAATTATTTTCCAATTATGCCACTGAAAAAACTCCTGCTTTAAATAATGCTTGTGAATGGTTAATGAATATTTACATTAATATATGGCTCTCCTCCCTGCAGTAGCCTCACAAGAAGAAACACAACGCTCTCCTCTGGACCCTCCCAAGAGACAACCTCTAGTGACTTTCAGGACATAGAGCTCAGTTTTCCATTGCACTGAATATTGTACAGTCATGTGCAACTGTGTATAGTGGGAGTAACATGTTACCAGTCCAGTTTGTAAGCGACAGTGCTGAGACACGAGCCCTGATCCTGCAATGAAACACTGCAGACCATACATACAGAGACCCCTGTGCCCATGAGGAGCTCATTACAGTATTAGGGCTCAGGTCTTCATGCTCACTCTAGGCAGATTTTGAGGTGAGAAGTAGAGGTGTTAAAATGTTAACACTTTTAAAAACGTATAAGCCGGCTCCCCCCAGCGTTGATTCCAACTCCTGCATGCCCCCTCCCCTCTGCTATCTCTGTAGGAAGCAGCAACGGGGGGTGGGGTGGGGGGGCGAGAGAGGGTCAGTGGAGTTGGTATGCATGGAGAGCCAGCTTAAAAGACAGCTCCCCACGTGTATCAGCTCCCACCTGCCCCCCTCACCGTTCACACTGTTGCCTCTCTATCAGAGGCAGCATCACGGAGGTGGGAGGGGCAGACGGATCCAGTGCTGGTGGGGAGCCATCTTAAAGCTGACTCCCACCTCTCCCACTTGCTGCCTCTGACACAGAGGCAGCAAGCGGGTGGGGGAGGGTGGAAATGCATGTTGTCGACAGGATTAACCAATAAGCCTATGTTTATTGGTGAATCATGTAGTTATCTACATGTTGACATCCCTAACCTCAGATGGATAGGAAGCTGGTTTTATGTTCCTCTAGTGATGCCCTGCCATTGCAGTGCTAAGAATACTATGATGGGTGTGTTATAAGTCCATAACAAAGGCTGCTGAGGTTATTCTTTGAGGCATGCATTCATTCCAGTGATGTACCAAGTAAAAATACCGTGACAAGAGTGCATCAAAGTACACGTCCTTTTCTCTTCCGTCAGATTACATCATCAAGATTTTTTTCTGACACAGCTAACCATTATTGCACTGTGGTTTAAGCAATATAAATCAAAAGCCTCACACACAGAGAGGCCAGTACAGGAAATGTAGTAAGAAAGTAATACAAGGATGAAAGCTTCTGGGAAGAAAGGATGAATTAGGGTACAAACCTGCCAACGCTTCTCTCTCTGCTCCCACCTTCCCTCTGTTATATTCTAACCCTTAAACAAACCTTCCTAAATACTACACACTCTGGGTTAGATTCCTCCATCTGACACGGAGCATGAGCAAATGAGAATTATGTAGGGAATTTTGTTGGGGCTGGACTGGAACAGAGTCTACAACCCTACGGGACAGGCAATGGGGCAGCATTTAATATCCTGAGTTGAAATAAAAGCTGTTGCTCCTCCACACACTTAGTGTGGAGGTTCCCAGAAAATGGATACATGATAATCACAGATCTAGTCCATCCTCTATCATACAGGAAGATCAGAAGCTTCTGTTCTCCCTCTCTCATAACACAAAAGCAAAAGGACATTCAATGAAACTGAAAGGAGGAAAATTCAAGACCAGCAAAAGAAAGTAATTTTCACACAATTATACTGCGGAACACACTGCCACACGAGGTCACTGAGGCCAAGAACGTAGCAAGTTTCAAAAGGGATTGGATATTTATATGGATACCAAGAATATCCAGAGTTGTTATAATAAATAACAAAAATATATTGGAAGGGATGTTGAACCTCAAGCTTTAGGTCTTACACTAATCTCTAGAAAATATAGGAAGTATGGCAAGAGACCACCCTGGCTTAACCAGGAGATCTTGAATGATCTAAAAATCAAAAAGGAGTCTCATAAAAAGTGGAAACTAGGTCAAAGTACAGAGCATGAATATAAAACAAATAACACAAGTATACAAGGGGAAGATTAGAAAGATGAAGGCACAAAACAAGCTCAATCTAGCTAGAGACATAAAGAGTAACGAGAAAACATTCTACAAATCCACCGTTCAATGAAACAATAACAGAAAATGTGGAAATGACAGAGGTTCTTACTGACTTCTTTGTTTCAGTTTTCACCAACAAGGTTAGTGGTGATTGCCCACAGTAGTGAATGCTAGTGGAAATGGGGTAGGTTCAGAAGTTAAAATAGGAAAAGAACAAGTTAAAAATTATTTTGAAAAGTTAGATGTCTTCAAGTCACCAGGGCCCAATGAAATGCATCCTAGAATACTCATGGGGCTGACTAAGGTGGTGTCTGAGCCATTAGCTATAATCTTTGAAAAGTCATGGAAGAGAAAAGAGATTCCAGAAGACTGGAAAAGGGCAAATATAGTGCCCATCTATAAAAAGGGAAATAAGAACAACCAAGGAAAGTACTGACCAGGGAAGATAATGGAGCAAATAATTAAGGAATCCATCTGTAAATATCTGGAAGATAATAAAGTGATAAGTAGCAGTCATCATGGATTTGTAAAGAACAAGTCCATGTCAAACCAACCTGATAGCTTTCTCTGATGGGATAACAAGCCTTGCGGATAAGGAGGAAGCAGCAGACATTGTATACCTGGTCTTTAGTAAAGCATTTGATACAGTCTCGTATTATCTTATCAATAAACTAGGGAAATACACATAGATGGGGCTACTATAAGGTGGGTGCATAATTGGCTGGATAACCATTCTCAGAGAGTAGTTAACAGTTCACAGTCATGCTGGAAGGGCATAACAAGTGGAGTTTCACAGGGATGAGTTTTGGGACCAGTTCTGTTTGATATCTTCATTAATGATTTAGATAATGGCATAGAGAGTACACTTTAAAGTTTGCAGATGATACCAAGCTGGGAGGAGATGCAAGTGCTTTGGAAGATAGGGTTGTAATACAAAATGATCTGAACAAACTGAAGAAATAGTCTGAGCTAAATAGGATGACGTTCAATAGGGGCAAATGCAAAATACTCCACTTAGGGAAGAACAATCAATTGCACATATACAAAATGGGAAGTGACTGTCTAGGAAGGAGTATGGCAGAAAGGAATGGAAGGATTAGAGTGAACCACAAGCTAAATATGAGTCAGTGTGACACTTTTACAAAAAAAAGCAAACATCATTCTGGGATGCATTAACAGTAGTATTGTAAGCAAGACGCAAGAAGTTATTCTTCCACTCTACTCTACTTAGTCCTCAGCTGGAGTATTGTATCTAGTTCTGGGCACCACATTTCATGAAAAATGTAGAGAAATTGAAGAAGGTTCAGAGAAGAGCAACAAAAATTATTAAAGGTCTAGAAAACAAGACCTATGAGGAAAGACTGAAAGAACTGAGTTTGGAAAAGACTGAGGGGGAGACATGATGGCAGTTTTCAAGTACCTAAAAGGGTGTTACAAGGAAGAGAGAGAAAAACTATTCTCCTTGACCTCTGATGATAGGACAGGAAGCAGTGGGCTTAAATTGCAGCAAGAGAGGTTTATGTTGGACATTAAGAAAAACTTCCTAACTCTCAGGATGATTAAGCACTGAAATAAAATACCTAGGGAGGTTGTAGAATCTCCATCATCGGCGATATTTAAGAGCAAGTTAAATAAACATCTACCAGGGATAATGAATAGTTCTAACACACCTTAAGGGTTAACAAAAATATTTTTTTTGTTAATCTTTAAGGTGCCACAGGGCTACTCATTTATATAGTTACAAACTAACACAGCTACTTTTTTATCGATCAGGGATTATCTAAATGGTGCTTGGTCCTGCCGTGAGGGCAGGGGACTGGACATGATGATCTCTCAAGGTCTCTTCCAGTTCTAGTATTCTATGAGACATTAATACGGGGGACAGATTTTGCCACATCCATCTACTATAGGACTCTTACATCTTCCTCTAAAGCATCCGGCTCTAGCCATCAAAGAGGACAGCATGTAGGACCAGACATACTTCAGGTCTATTCATTATGGCAGTGCCTATGTTCCGATACTCTCAATCCCGCTCTCCACTTGCACCTGGCCTGGAGCCCACTCCCCCTGTATGCAAACATGAAGACTACACTGTACATCCATTTCACCTGCACCTTTACTGAAACAGGGACACTTTTTACTGGGGCTCCGTAGCACAGAGCATAGGCCCTCCTTCAGCAGGGCAGAATTTCACACTCAGTGAAATATTCCTCCCCTACTGATCATTTCATCCATCTGCACTCCTTTCCTGTAACCCAAACTCACATCTTCCAAAACTGTTTCCCCTGCTGGCTGCTATCAGAGGTACAGGGAGTTCGGTCACATCACCAGTTTGCAAAGAATTACTTATAGTGTTCTAAAGAATTTTCTCATGAAAGAAAAACAAGACAAGTATTTACTTCCTACCTTGATCAGTTCTTTGAACTTGGAGTCTTCTTTGGAGTTGGGATCGATCATGGTACGTTCCTCATTTTCCTCTGCCCGTTGAGAAGGAGAAACTCTAGTTAGAGCCATGACATGAACACACTGCCAAAAATATTGCAGGAACTCTTATTTATAAAGCGGACTGGAAGTTGATTGAGAAATGGCAAACTCTAGTCATCATACTAGTGAGGGAACATCAAGTGATCAAGGCATGAGGAATTCTTTAGTGATACACTGAAGGATTACACAGTACTAACTTCCCTAAAATAAGATTCAGTTAGCGTTCATCAGCTCATGCGTGTGTATCATGTAGTCTCCAGTACTGTGTAGGCTCCTTGGTGCAGGGCTGCGTCTTTCTCCAGGGCACATTAGTAGCACTCAGCTAATAATGATGATCATTTTATCCTTTCCTCGGTTATTTAATTTTCCTTTTAAGCTACATCACCAGACTGTGGTATTCTAAGGAACCCAGCAAGCTCTCTTTGTAACAGGGGTGACATGGGATTATGGGTTATCCTGTTTTCTCCTACTCCCTGCCTTTTCAAATTCCACGGTAGCATGTTCTAGCTAGTGAGGACTACGCTTGCTCTGTTGTGACTGCACACAGTACTCAGTCAAAGCTGAAGAGTAAAACCAATAAGAATTTAGCTCAAATTCAGTTGTGCCTGAGGGAAAGTGCCCAGAGCAAGTCTAGCAGCAGTGCAACCTGCTCCACTGTGATGGAGCAGAAGGGTGAGAAGAAGAGAAATATTTTCTCCTTTTACCTCCAAAGAGCAGTCAGACAGACACAATGTGGAAGGAACAGGAGAAGGAGGAGAAGAGGAAAGACACAGAAAGGAGGTGGAAATGGAGGAGGGACACAGAACAGGAAGCAGAGTGGGACAGCTGGAAAAAAATGGGGAAGACATACAAATGGGAAGTAGAGTGGGGGAAGAGACATTAAGGGGTGGCTGGGTGTATCAGAACTGGGCACTCAGTTTAGTCTGTCAGTGTTAGCAGCAGCTCAGAGTACCATAGCTAAAGCCCACACAGCTTCTTGGCAAGTGTCTTTCCACAGGTTCTAGGGCCAAGCCAGACTCTAAGGAAAGACTTATTCAGTTCTTCTCAGCTTTGAGGGGTAGGAGTGAGGATCTCCATAATACGAGTCAAGGGAAAAAAAAGAGAAGAGGGGAGACAGATAAAACAAAAAAAGAGGAAGACCAGCAGAGAAGGGAGGTGAAAAAAAAATACAAAGGAAGGGAGGAGATAAAGGAACAGAAGAGGAGAGGGAGGAGTAAAGATTAATTTTAGAACAGGGGTGGGGCCTTCAAGACTCAGGGTCATCCCTCCCTCCCCCCAGCACTGGGGAGCTCGCTTAGTGCTCCAGCCCCACACTGCCCCACCGTGGGGCTGGAGCACACAAAACCTACTAGGCTAGGGCCCCCTAGGTGCTGGTGCACAAGAGAAATGTGGGGCATGTCTTTCTCCTTCTCAGTCAGGAGTCACATCAGTGAGGAGGTTTTGGGTTTTTTTTCTCATTTTTTGTTACTGACTTGTAAATTTTGGTGCTCAGTTTCAACTAGCAAACACAGCCTTCCCGACCTTTCCTCATTTTAATCTCTTTCAGGTTGAAATGACCATTTGATTTAGTTCAGAACTGTGAGGGGAAAGGAAGGCACAGCTGCCACATTGTAACAGGAATGCAGTATCGTCGCCTTGCTACGTGATCCACTTCTCTGCAGCTAAAACAGAACTGGAGGGTTTAACTTGAGCTGTGCACAGACACATACAGGATAGAATCCAAGGCCCTTGGAAGTCAATGGCAAAGCTTCCACTGACTTCCATGAGCCAGAATTACACCCATAGCATACCCCTGCTTAAGGTTCATGAGGCAGCAGCCTTTGATACATGACACACTTGGCTCACATCTCACTGTACCCATGTAAGAAGCCAGGCCTATTTGAGTAGGTCTATGCTGAGGCTGCAAGCAAGCCTGCCTTGCCTCGACAGACTGACTGACACTAGCTTCGCTCAAACGAATACACTAAAAAGAGCTGTGCGCAAACTGTGGCCCAGGCATCAGCTCCACCCGATCCCACGAGCTGCCACTGAGGTGGTTTACACTCTAGCTTGAGCAGACCCAGCATAAGTCCGTCTACACAGGCTGAAAGATTCACACCCAGCTGCTGCGTGGACTTTCCCTTTGCATTGCCTTGACGTGCACGTGAATACAAAATGGGTCGAGTTGCCAGCACACTGTGGTACAATGCGGCCCACCACACAAGCAATATCATGGTCCCAAAAAGGCATTCTGATGGTCAGAAGACTCTCTGTGGGAGTGAGGCCATCACTACTATTCAGGCACCAAAATATAGTAAGTTTTTTAATAGATTAAATAGATTGTGGACACTGCAAAGTACTGAACCCACAATCTATTTAAAAAAAAACCAAACTGAAATTTGAAAACATTTGCCAAATTTTCCACAAACCTAGGAAGAGCTTCTGATTCTGTAAGATTTCCAGTTTCTTTTGGTTCTTTACTTCTTCCTGGCTACTAAGATGAGTCAAGCATTTTAACACTGAGGAAGTTACACACCCAGCCCATGAAGTGGTGAGCTTGAACTGCGCATAGAGGGCTCACCCATGTTTGTACAACATCCAACTTTTCAAGGATACCACCATCATGCCGTGGGCCACCGAGCAATCATGCCTTTCCTGGGGTAGGCCCTCATCTTGCTCAGTCTCTCTCACCCCCCTTTAATAGTTAACAGAGGAAAGGATTAAAGAAGCTCTTTCTGTTTCTTTTTATATGAAGGCCTCATGGTGAATTGTTATTTGCTTGAAGGCCTTAACTATATCAAACCAACATTCCATCTAATCTAGTATGCCATTTTTGAAAACAGTCAATACCAGATGCAAAAGAGGAAGTTGTTAGATCTCCATAATGATCAATTATGGAATAACCTCTACATAAGTTAGGTTTCTTCCTCACCCAGTGGCTTATATACCCAAAAGAATGCAGGTGTGTCTCTCTGGCTTCCTTTGCATATTTAATATAACTGGATTTTCTCATTCTCCATAGAAATAGCTACGCCTTTTTATAATTGTTCAAAATTATTTACCTCAATGACAACCTGTGCCAATGCGTTTCCCAGGTTAAATTATATATTGGGGGAAGAGGGGAACATCTCCTTTTATCCTAGACTTGTGGCTTTTAATTGTAATGTGAGCTTCCTTGTTCTCATATCAGAAAGGTTCTTAATTAACCTCCTCTATAGCATTAATTAATTTTACATAGCTCTAGTGTAGCTCCTCTTATTTATCTCTTTGTCAAGTGAAGCATTCATCATCTTTTCAATTTCTCCCTCTCTGTGTTCATTCTCTATACCCACATTTTGTCCCCTTCTATTTCTTCCATAACATCATTTATGAATTGGGATGACCAAAACCTTATACAGCATTCAAGGCTAGAATGTATACAGGCAGTCCCCGACTTACAACGGGTTACGTTCCGAACACCTGGTCGTAACTCGATTTGGTCGTAAGTTGGAAATACCCTTAAACGCGCTGTCTGGGCTGTTCGAAAATCTTGACGTACATGGTTCTCAACTCGAAAATACATATAATGGGGTTAATGGGAGGTTGGTCGTAAGTACGGTTGGTCGAAAGTCGGTGTGTTCGTAAGTCGGAGAGTGGCTGTACATCCATTTATTTAATGGCACAGTCATATTTACTTTGAGAGAAACAATGATCTAGCCATTTGATGCAGAGACAAGGAGCTGGGATACTCATGTTCAATTCCCAACTCTGCCCCAGACTCTATGGGTGTGTCTACACTGCACCCTTATCTTAACATAAGCTACGCAATTTGAGTTACGCAAATTGCTTAGTTTATTTCGAGTGTATTTCAAAATAGCTTATTTCATAATTTGGCGCTGTCTACACAGTGCCAAATTTCAAAATAAACCGCTATTATGAAACATCCCTTACTCCTCATGAAACAAGGTTTAGAGGAACATCAGAATAGTATGCCCGTTATTTTGAAAGATATTTTGAAATAACGGGCACGCTGTCAAGGTGCGGAATAGCTATTTCGGGATACCGAAAGTATCCCAACATAGCACCGCAGTGTAGACGTACCCTAAGAGAGTTTGAGCAAGTAATTTAGACTATGTCTGCATACTATGGACCTTACAACAGCTCTGCTATACCACTGTAAAATCTTTCATGTAGTCACTTCATGCCAGCAAAAGTCAGCTCTCCTGCCAGCATAATGAAACCTACTCCCAACAAATAGTTGTAGCTGTATCAGTGGGTGAGCATCACCTGCTGACCTCAGCACTGTCCACACTGTTGCTTCTGTCTGTGAAGCGTCTGTCAGTCAGGGCTATATTTTTTCCCCACTCCTGCCAAAGTTTGCCCAACAAAAGTGCTAGTGTAGACTGAACCTTTGTATCTGTGCCTCTTTTCCCCGCTGGGGACTCTTGTGAATTTCAAAGCAGGCACCCGGGTGCAGCCCGGAGTCAGCAGGACTTCCCTCGGGCCCCGAGCTGTACACGGAGTTCCACATTCCTTCTTTGAAATGTACAAGAGCACCATCAGGAACTCTTGTACATTTCAAAGGAGGTATCGGAAGTGCCTATCAACTAGTTAAAATGCGGTTAATTGACTAGTTGATGGAATTTCCGTCAACTAGTCAATTAACTGCATTTTGACATCCCTAAGTTGCACCGATGTAGCACTTCTAGTGGAGACCTGCCCTTGGTTTCCTTAATTCCTCTTTAAATGATGTTTTGACAAAGGCTTTGTGCAAGTTCAAATAAAATTATATTTATGAGTTCCTCTTTTATCCACTGTTCCATAGACATTCTCAGAGTCTGGCAAAGTACAACTTTTCTTTGAAGAGGCTATGCTTGTCCATCTTTTCACTGTCATCTAGGGTTATTAATTCTATTTTTAAATTACCATTGCTGACAATTTATCTGCTATTGAAGTAAAAGCTCATTGGTCTGTAATTCTTAGGATCGCCACCAGCACCTATGTTAAAGATTGGTACAGTATTTATTGACTACACCAAAGCTTGGAGAGTAAGTGATATTGATGGGAAGTTTCAACATTTATATTAAGTGTTCAGTCAACTGATTCTTTCAGAAGTCTTGTAATAAACACCATTGGTGGCCTGCTGCACTTTAATTCAGCTATTTGTTCCAAGGCCTCCTCTTCAGATATCTCAGTCTCTGAAAGTGTCTCATCCTCATTACTTGAAAAGACTAGTTCTAAGTTAGATATTTCCCCAATATCCTCTGTGATGTGGAATAATGCAAAAAAACTCTGAAAAGTCCTTGTCCTGCTGATAGTTGAGTGGACATTCCAATACTCTTGCTAGGTTCCTGGATCTAACATACATGAGCAGGGGCCTCACTGTTGTTCAAATTTCCTTAGTACTTCTCATTTTTATCTTACATTCATGCTCATTTCTGTTGGCTTCAACTGACTTCAATTTTCAATGCCTACATACATGCTGGCCTCACTTAACATACATTCAGTTATGCCTATAGCATTAATACTGTACCTAATAGGGTATCTTCAGGGTGGATGTCGATGGTAGTGGGAGACATTGGCGCATTGATTGCATTTTTTCCTTCTTCCTGCAGGTCACTCACTGAATAAAAGAAAGGAAAAAGAAAAAAACCCAACATTTGTAGATGCAGAATTTTGTACATTTACACAGTTTTTAGCTACAGTGGGAGAATGCATCAGGCAAGCCCATTTTCAGTTTATGGAAATAAGAAATGCAGCTGCTGTAGAAAAGAATCAGAGAGTCAAAACATTTTGTAGTTTCATATTAAACAACTGAATAGCCTGATGATTTAGTAGAAGTTATTATGCAGGCATCTCAACTTTGCACCTAAGACCAATTCAGAATTTCCATTTCCCTCTCCGGGAAGCATTTAGATCTCTGTGGCCTCTTTCTCACTCTAAAGTAAAGATTGTTCCTTTGGTGCACTTCATGGGGCTGCCCATGAGATAGAAGGGAGAGCTAAATACTAGTTGACTAGACTTCTACAACAATGTCAACAACCTTTTCCACCTGTAAAGCACCAAGGATCGCTACATGCAACTGTAATGAACAAAATGCCTGAAAGACCCCAAGGAAGATCTGAGAAACAATTTTTGTCCAACACGGGCATTGGCACTGTAAAGAAGCCTAGCATGGGCTGGGGACTAAGCACAAGACTGGAATGTTTGAACTCAAGCTGTCAACCCAAAGCTGCTATGAACCTCACTAGTAGGATCTTGGACAAGTTGCTCTCTAATCTGCATCTCCGTGCAGCCCTCCATAAAATGGATCTATAGAACAGGATTCCAGGATTGTCACTCTGAATGTCCCTATGAAGCCCCTAGACCATCTGATAAATCAGGGTGAAGTGATAGATACAGATACGAGCATGGCTAAGAGTTATTTTTGCCCAGAAAACCACACGGTTCAATCATACTGGCATTCACAGTCTGTTACTATCCCATTTTTAAGTTCTCCTCCATTTTGACTTTATGAACTACACCCATGTGACAGTAAGGCACAAGGTTCCCTCTAAGCTGCACAGCAGCACGGCCCCGCCACATCTTAATGAGCCCCACCCAAGGGCTCAGGGCTGACACTCACGGAGCTGCCTGGCTGGGGGAGGGGCACTTCTCCCTCATCTACAGCAGCAGCTCCCTGCTGAGGTCAGAGAAACGAGTCGACTGCCAGCCAAGCAACTCCACCCGCAGCAGCCTCAATCCCTTAGTCAGGACTCATTAAGCAGCTGTGGGGCTGTGCCGCCACACAGCTTAGAAGGAACCATGGTACGGCATGTATGTCTGTATGCTAGGTCAAGAGTCCTACATCATTGAGATACCAGACATACATCAACCAATTGCCACCCTTTCTTTACAGTTAATTTTCATACACCAACAATTTCATTGGTTGTATGAGGGAGACTGAATAGATAGGGGATTATTTGGTTCAGCTCTGATAGTTCCTCAAAACCACCCACCACAACATTATCAGCTTGTGCTATGACCCAAACATACATAACCCCATATAGCAACTACCTCCCCAGCCCATGTGCCACTTACACAATTCAACACGTCTCCCAGCACAATCCTCCTACAAACAAATCAACACAGCTGACACATATATTAACCCCAACCATCTCTCTGATGCCCAGCATGTCTGTTGAGTCAGTGTGAACCAATGGAAATGGCTACAGGTGTTGCCCTTTTTATTTAGCATATCCTCAGAGTCAAACACCACTAGGATTTTCAACCACAGAGTTTTTATTAAAACACATATGACCTTACAAATTACACTGTTGGAGCAGCATGGCCTCAATATTTAAATCCCTAATTTTCACCAGGGTTGGATGAAGTAACAGCATCTGTGCACAGCTGGAAAAAAGCAAAGCAATGTATGTGCTATTAGCACCATCGCACATTATTAACAGATACGTACCTTAAAGCTCCCAAGGATAACAAACTCAAACGCTTATTTTAAGTTAAAGGAACAGTTGGGTTTGAAATAACACAAAAGCACTGTGCAAGGAAACTGTAGGTTACTGTATCCTACACCAACTCAGTGCAGTGCTCTGTTGATCTCTAATAGTGGATGGGCCACAAAGAGATTGATAAGCCTGCTACAACCTTGACTTACAGAGCTGGAATTTTTTAGCTCAAGCAGTAGAGTTTCATGAGTCTAGATTTAGAGGTACAATGCTCAGTCTCTCCTGACAACAACCCACCTATAGGCCTGGTGCTACATTGTACTTAGGGATGGATAAAATCCAGGAAGAAATAAAAATCCAACATCCATCTTCACCTGTCAGCTTGAAGTTTGGATAACTTTTGTCGCGGCTGTCATTTTCAGTTTTCACATCCTTCTGCACTGCGTGGCTACGGCAAGGTGTGAAAGTGAAAATGCCAAAATATCACGAGGAAGCTGCTCTTGCAGTATTTGGGATCTATCTGAAGGCAGGAATAGATGTGAGTTATGATACAATCCTTAGGATCTAGTCTCCCTGCGCTATCACACTTTGAAAGAGGATGAAGAACTCAGGAGTGGAAAAGAGAAAATTATCAGGAATAGTAAGAGGCAGCAAGGGACTAGGAAACAGAGACAAGAAAGGACCTTTGTAAGGGGGAAAAATCTCAAAATTGTGGTGGATCCTGGTTCTATTTAACCTTAATCTGATTTTACCAGGAAATGCTAGAAACCTCCTATTCTCATGAGATTAACAGACCAAGAGAAATTAGGATACATTAGGGTGGGTAGATAAGAAGGTATTTTGTGGATGCATCTCCCAATCTTTTGGGGCTTGCCCATCACAAGCTTCATGTAGCAATTGCCACTAAGGAAGAGTGTGGTGGAAAGGGATACAAAAACCTAGGTTCCCAAGCATAGTAAAAGCAGAACTTTCAATTTGCAGGTAAGCAGTCCTCCAACTTACCAAAAAAGAGCTACATGACTTCAGAAACAACAAAAATGTTTTTCATACTCAGTGCAGGAGACTTCACGAGAACCCAAAGTCTTTGAGGCCCCTTTAGGGCAAAGAAAAAATTTCCATATAAAGCAGGAAATAATTGCAAGTTCAGCAGAGCTGTCCTTCCTGGGGAAAAAGGCTATCTAAACCCTGCAGGTCTCTCATCTAGCAGTTCTTTATAATGTATATACTGGGTTGATCTCACTACAGGAAAGGGGAGTCTTTTTTAAGTCTCCACCTCCCTCCCATATAGAAAAAGATTAACAGAGAATTAGAAAACCCGAGACACACAGGTGACAATCTCCATGCAACATTTCACTGGCATCTAAAGAAAAGGCATTTAAAACCATTTATCATGTTTCCTAATGAAAATTCCAAGAGGTGAGCTAGCCTGCCAGAAAGCAGAAACTATCAAGCAAGTATAAACTCCCTGACTGCCACATGTTTTCCTAATGTTTCCATAGGCAGCAAATGCCAGTTTCATATTTTCAGGGCGTGTGGATTAAGATCCATATTAAAATGACTTGCTAAAGCTAATATGCAACAAGAGTGTGACATGCCTGTAATAAGGTCAAGCTCATTGTATTGTATTGTATTGTATTGTATACTTCTTGCAAAAGAATAGAAACAAAATTGCATCCTCTACTATATATGCAGTGTAATGCATACACTGTAGCTTTTTACCTAAACATATTCAATTTTAAAAAACACTAAGGATTTCTGGATTTTATTCATTTTTGGATTAATTCAAATGTTTTGAATGTGTCTTTTGATAGCATGACATCCTCTCCATGCTGTATTCAGCCTGCTTAAGTCTCAATCCTGCAAACCCTTACTCCCCCAAGTATTTCTTACATTGAGAAGTCCATGGAAATACTCATGCAAGTAGGAACACAAATAAAGTTTTGCAATCTTGGACCATAAAGTGTGGATTTTCAAAGTTTTCCAAGAAATGTGGACACCTATATCCCATTCAACTTAGTTGCCTTTAAAAATCCCAGCCTAAATTATTAACCCTTCATGGCAAAGTTTTATCTTCATTATTAGTAACATTTACATCATTACTGTAGCACCCAAAGTTTCCAGTCAGGACCAGAGCCTCCTGCACTCAATGTTGGAAAAAGATAGATAATGAGACAATTATTGCCTTGGCGTCACTGCATTTATTTTAAAGTACCTGGCACCCACTTTGTGTTAAATAAATACTTACGATGATTTCACAAAATTGCACTTAAACAAGATTTCTTTTACATGGAATTGGAAGGATTAGATTTATTAAACAGTAAATGTCAGCAAATGTTGACTTCAGACTACACATACAAACTTCAGAAAAAATATTTCCATCATTAACCATTAAAATTTACAGAAAAGCAAAATAAGAAAAACGTTATTTGAGAACTTAATAGGGTTTGATTTAAGGACATCCACTTTGTATATTTTGACAACTGACAAACAATTTGTGTTGTATCGGTTATAAAGCTTTAATGTTTTTCACACCTGCTTCCATTAAAGCATTATTGTCTGACCTCCCCGTTGTCTGATCCTGCTATACTTTCCCATAAGTGTGACAGTTTAAATTAATGGATAATAGCAATGTTTATTTTTAAGCATTTTTTATCAAAATTGTCAAAAATTAAAAATCAAATACTGTCAAACCTACTTTTAAAAATTCAGTTGCTTTTATTCCTCCCAGGAGTTTGATTCAAAAAGATAACTCTCTGATCAAAGTAGATAAGGAAGGAGGCAATTTTAAAATGAAAAAATTACATTTTGAAGTAAAAAAGTAAGGTATTTTTAACAAATATAACTGCCACCTTTCTACAACACCACAGATAAAGAAAAAGTTAAAGATGGAAATAAATACAATCATGCATTATGCACTCTTCTCTTACACACAGCTGAAAAAAAAAGTTTAGCCTTAAAATCCAGTTTGATGAGCTGAATTCCTCAAAAGCAAAAGGTTCTGTCCTCCTAATGGCAAGAGCCAAGTGTCTAATCAGAGCAAAGTGCTGCCATTTCAATATAGCAAACTCTAAAGGGCAGTCGTGCAGACAGAGCCTCATTTACAAAAAGCCACAAGCGCCCAGCAAGAACTCTGCTCCACACAGGTAGCACACAAGCCTTGGAGTTCTGTGCACTTTCGTTCCTCCTTTTTTGCGCTTTTTACAAAGCAGCCCTGCCATTTTGGCTCCCTATCGTAAGCAATGGTCTGGAGTGTACTCCTGCAATCCAGTAAGGGCAGTGCAAATGTTAAAGAAAGGGTGGCAGCTGGACTGACGTGCATGGCCAAACTTGGGTTAATTTGATCATGGTGACTTGGGAGGAGGGAGCAAGACAGCAACAGTTAAAGGAAAGAGAGGGAGAGAAGAAGTATTTTGCTCGGTAGCATGAAATTCGAGAAGGGTGAACTCCCTGCATGGAATCCGCAGCATAGTTCATGTTCTGCAAAAGAGACAAAAAAGCCACAAGTCCATCGCGGTTAGTTCAGGGTAACAGCTGACACACAATATTTTAAGGTGGCACATAGCCCACAAGAAGCCCCTGGTGCCAGTTATCTTTGCTCATTAGGCAGAGCACAGACAGCCACATTTCCTACCACCAAGCAATCAAGGTGCCTTATCAAAGAAAATACTGAAGTGTAGAGAGGAATAAGATGTTCAAAAGGCACGCATCAATTATGCGGGTAGTCAGAGACACCTAGTAGCAGTTCTTATTTCATCATCTTCCATTCCCCTGTGTGGCTCGGTTTGCTTTGAAGTTTAAGCTTCAGATTTATCCTAATATTTCACACACCAGAGTTTGTGAAAATAAGAAGCTGCCCCATGAAAGCAACTAAACATGAAGCTGCAAAGTGGAGATCACAATTCTAGAGCACAGGCTTGGGCAGCAGGTGCCATAGGCTGGGGAGGCTGTTCCTCAACAACCAACCAGGTGTGACCCTGCCCATGCTCTGACCTCAGCAGGCCCCTTCTGCTTCCTGTCCCGCAACTTCCCCTGTGCCGTGACCCTGACTCAGGCTGTGCCTCCCACCCTCCCGGCACTGGAAAGGATGGGGCCATTCTGCCACGGCACTGGCAAGAGGGGGTGCACAAGGGACGGGGCTTTGAGTAGAAGGGGCAGGTCTGTCAACATACTGGCTGAATTTGCATTTGTTGGGGTGTTCTTAACATGGTAAACTTTTAAGCGTACTCATAGGTTATGTCTACACTCGCGGCTTCTTGCACGAGTAATATGCAAATGAGGCTAAGCGTGGAATATCGCCAAGCCTCATTTGCATACCTAATGAGCCACCATTTTTTTCAGAAGAGGTTCTTGCGCAGAAGGGCGTCTACACTGCCCCTTCTTGCGCAAAGAAACTCCTCTTCGCGCAATGCCGTTCTTCCTGAAAAGTAATAGGTGTAGCGGCATTGCGCAAGAGGTTTTTCTTGCGCAAGAAGGGGCAGTGTAGACGCTCCTTCTGCGCAAGAGCCTCTTCTGAAAAAATGGTGGCTCATTAGGTATGCAAATGAGGCTCGGCGATATTCCACGCTTAGCCTCATTTGCATATTACTCGCGCAAGAACCCGCGAGTGTAGACATAGCCATAGGGTTTTATGGTAATAGTCTGTGTCATTCCCTTCCTTCCCCAACATCCTCTTAATTGGGGATACAAAACCAGAAGCAGGAGGTGGAAAATAACCTAAAGCACACACACAAAGAAAAGACCAAGACAATTCACAAACATACTCTAGACTAGAGAGAGTCAGGACTGAGTAATGTATCCGGTTCTGGGAAGAACCCAACAGATGTTTTAATAAAGCTCCACAACATTTATGCAAAAACATTCAGTCTAGCTGGGACAAGTTTCACAACTCTCTAGATAACAGAGGCCATCTCCACACTTAAAAGGGCTTGCCCGCGTAGCTATACCAGCAATGGAAATAGAAATGGACCTTGCACTGGCCAAAGAGGGGCTGTCTTTTACCCAGTGGATCTTATAACAACTTCTCAGATAGAATAAGCTCTATTAGCAAAAGGACTTTTTGGCAGTAAAACTGAATCCACACTACACTAGGACTTTTGCATAGCTAAGTAATTTCCCCCCCACATTCCTAGGAGGCACAGATATACTAGTAAATTTTTCTAGTGTAGACCAGCCCTCAGCCAGATGGTGGGGAAAGCTAACCAGCTTCTTCTGAGTCACAAGGGAATGGTCTCATTTCTGATTCAAATCTGGTCTGTGGGAGGAAATCTGCTAACCAGTTATAGCCCCAGAGAAAAATTTTCAAAAGTGAAAGTGACATTGAAGCCTAGGGCCTGGTCTAAAAAAGTGATACAAATGTAACTATGTTGATTAAGAGTGAGAATTTTTACTGATCTAATTATAGGGACATAAGCCCCGATACAAACTGGTATTACGGTGTGTCACACTGCTGTAGCTTATTTTGCTTCCCAAACTGGAGTGAGCTATACTGCTATAACTGCATCTGCGCTGGCGAGAGAGGGGGTGCCCAGTGTGGATGCAGGTGCTCTATATATACTAGTGTTGGTTAATATAGCAAAACTTTCTAGTGGAGACAAGCCTTAAGTTCTAGTTACAAAAATGATTTAGGAGTCGATATATCACTGACAGTCAATGGGACGTAAGTACTTAAGAATTCTACCCTAAGGTCTCATTGAAAGTCAAGGGGGGTGTTGAGTCCTAAATGCCGACATCATTTTGAAAACAGGATGTAGACACTTCTGTAATACATTTTAATAAAAGCAGACTCCATTGCCCTCCCACTTCTGTGCCTTTTTGCTGCACTCTAATCATGTTTTTAGATTTTTCTCTGCAATCAGAGGAGAAAAGGCTTTTTTGTAAAATAATGAAATAAATAATTAGTAAAAGAAATTAACGCTGAGATTCTTCTGTAATCCCCTGACTTCAGGAGGTGGGGAATTAAGAACTACAATGTGAGTGAGATGAGATCATGAGGATTGAGATAAATCACCAGAGTTGACAAAAATGATATACCCGCCATAGCTTTAGAGTCCCTATTCTAACCCAATTCCCTGTAACATAATGGGTAAAACACAGGGGAAAAAAAAGAAAAAAAGGTAGCATAAAAGCAGCAGAAGTCCTCAGCTCCAGAACTCCAGTTATGTACTTAGGGAGTCATAGAGACTCACACCTGTTCAGTCTGAACTTATTTAAAAAACAACAAATAGTCCTGCAGCACCTAAACTGTCTGAACTTATTATGGTTTTAAAGATCAGTGCCCTGATCTACACTCTCATGCTCTTAGCAGAAGACATTTAGACAGCAGCAAGACTCTCCCCTCCTTTCTTTGGCAGGCATTGTGCCTCTGCTCAGGCACCAAGAGTCAGTCATGAGATAAGGAAAATTAAACAGCACAGGCTGGGATTTGAAAAGGGAAATTAGGACAGGTACATATTTAGTCTCCCAGGACACACATCCTGTGAGATTTCCATGGAAAGAGCAGAGGCTCCAGGACATGATCCCTGTAAATCAAACAGTGATGGTCACTGAGGTAAAATAGGAATAAGCGAGATCAGACTCAGTCCTAAAGACTCTGCACTGAATCAATTGCTTCCTTTGCTGAATTCCCTTCACTCACGCATTGTCTAACACAGAGCCCAATCCTCCTCCCCCAACTGACTTGGAGTTGTGCCTTGCCTCTGCAGTAGCCACTGAAATCAGATCGAGGTACAACTATCTTGATGCAAGTAAGAGCGACAGAATTTAGCCCTTACATTTTCAACTCTTCACAGCAGGGACCTCACTTCTGTCATCGCCTAAGGCAGGCATTATAGTGGCCCAACAGAAATAGTAAATGACAACACAGGGTCATCAAGGGGCCACTGGGTTTGTCAGACACCATGGAAGCTGCCCTAAAGTATTAGGCAACAAATTCCCACAGTAGCAGGGGGCCATAAGCCACACCCCTCTCTCAATTCCAGTGAAGGGACCATGTTTGGTTGTGCTGACTGATCTGGCCATACAGACTCAAATACAGTGCCTGGACTGTCTCTCTACATGACATGCAGCACAGTTTATATCCACAATAATATGCTGTACTATAAAAGACATTTCCGTTCCAAACAGCCAGCTGTTTCAATGTATGGGAATGCATACAATGGCACAGAATGAAAGTGATCAGTAGCAGGAAAGCGTCAGCTCCAATGGGATTTTTCTCAAAGGGCATGAAAGTGAATTTGGAACCCAGTTAAAAACAAACACAAACTAGGCAAATTAGACTATGCATGTAGGTGAGAACAATTTGGTTTCAACATGAGGTATATGATTATCTGTGTCCTCGATAACTTCAGCATCATTAACACTGTGAGAGTGTTTTAGAATATTGTGCAGGCCACCTTTAATGTTCTTGTTCTAAAGGGCCATCAGTACCCAGGACCACAGACAGGGGAAGGCAAAGGGGGCAGCTGCCCCAGGGCCTGACGATTTAAAAGGGCCTGCGGCTCTGGGCCCCTTAAATCTTCATTGTTGCCCACAGCAGGGCTGAGGGATGGCTGCCCATAGCCCTGCCCCTTCCACACAAGGCCCCACCCCTTGTGGGGGCCAGGAGCCAAGAGTCCTGCCCCCATATCACCCAAGGTCCGGTGAAGTCTGTCGTCAGCCCTCAACTATTATAAACAAAACAGAGTGATCATTGCTAGTTAATTTTAGCTACGGTTATTTCTGACCCAGGGTTGACTTCACCCTGTAGAAAAGCAGCAGCTGTCACAATGCTAATCATGGGACTTTTTGGACATTATGTGCCTTCCACTTAATTCATATAGTTGGCTAATTTCATCCTCTATTTCACTTGTTCAAAACTGTGCTTGTGAAAAAGTCACAACAAAAGCTTTTATGGAAAAAAATTGGTCTTGTGGCTTAAACCACAGGTCTAGAAACCAGGAAACTGGGACTCTACGCTAGGCTACATCACATACAAGTCAACTGAGTACATCACTTCACCTCTCTGCCTCAAAGACTGCAGATGTGATACCTGTGTAGTATATGCTAACATAGTGTGGTTCATTGTCTTCCTCTAGCAGACACACAGAAACTGACAAGCCTACTACTGCATTATTAACATGTTAATGTTTATAAAATCTGATGAGATCTCTGGATAAAAAATGAGAGAACAGTGCAAAATATTTATCAGTTAGGATGCAAAAATAGCAACAATGCTAGGCCGTTACTTCAGTCACAGTGATAGGCACTGACTTGATCACATTCATAGGAAGGCACAGTGTTAAGAATTATGTCCAAAACAGAAGTACTGGAATAAAAGGAAATGATTAGTAACCCTGATTAGGCAGACAATACACACACATGCGTGCGCGCACACTCACAATAACCAGATAAAAGGGCAGACTCACAGTGCCACTAGAGACAGGAAAGTCAAAGTCACTAGAGACAGGAAGGTCAGAAAAAGGCAAATGCAAAACAACTGCTTTTGGGAAAGAGTTTTGATCGTGCTTCTTTTTTAGTTGAGAGAAGTGGGTCACATTGTCTTCTATGGGCTGAGTGAAACTGACTGTGACAGATAGTCCCATCAGAGACTAGAAGGTACTGAACAGAAGGGTCCTCCTTATTTCCCCCTTAAAGAATTTAAACACACACACACACACACACACACACACACACACACACACACACACACACACACACACCCCCCCCCAGATGGAAGCAGCACATTCTGGATTAAGGGGTCACCAAATATTTTCCATCAAAACAATGTTTCAGTGGAACATTGTGTCTGCCAAAATTTTCCACAAAAACTGCCTGCTTCCCACAAAATATTCCAATTTTTCACTAAACCTTTACATGAAAACTCCAAAACTCAAAATTTTCCAGGAAAATTTTCTAAGAAAAATCTATTTAACAATTTTTGTTGAAAACTGCTATTGAAAAAAATAATAATTCAGACTAGCAGCATTCAGGATGTATTACTATAACATTCCCTATAATTGTGATGTGACAGAGCCCAAAAGATACATCTACCCTGCAGTAAAACACCTCCAACTGACCCCTATCGACTCATTCTGGTGGCAGGGATATAAAAACTGCAGTGCAGACATCTGGTCTTGGGCTTGGCCTGGAACATGAGCTCTGGGACCACTCCAAAGTTGGGATGTAAAAGTTTAACTGGTTAAACTCTGCCCTGCAAGTGTGTACTGGCTCCAGGTGTGCACCAGCTCCTGCTGGCCCCGCTCCTGGGGAACCATATGGCATAGCCTGCAGCATAGGACAGCAACCAGCGGCTCCCCAGTAGCTAGGCTGGGAGCCGGTGTACACTAGGAGCCTGCCAGCTCTACTGCAGAGCATACAGCATGGAGCAACCAGCTCCCTGGGAACCACAGGAAATATCTCTCACCATCTTTCCCTCCCGAGCCCCACCCAGATGTACATCCCCCAAAATAGTTAACTGTGTAACCACTAGGATTTTTAATGGTTACAGTCAGGGCTCAACAAATACACTCGCCCGCGGCAAGTAGATTTTACCAGCTGGCGAGTGCAGGGGTGGACTGGCCCGGTGGGCCGTTGTGACGGGCTGGCCTAAGCCCGTACTACGGGCGGCGCGGCCCCATCCGATCCGCCGGCCGGTGGAGGAGCAGAGCGCTGCCAGGGAGGGGGAAGTGCAGCGATTCTCAGCGCCGGGCTGCCTGTGTGCAGCTCCAGCGCGAGGAGGCGGGGCGCGAGCCAGAGGGTGGGACGCCGGCAGACGCCAGGACGCTGGCATGATGTGGCGTCCTGACGTCACGGCCGGCAACCGCTGGATTCAAAAAGGCTCCGGCAACCCCGCAAAGTGGAAGGCAGAAGAAGCCAAGTAAGGGAGGGGCTGTGGCTGTGGCTGTGCTGAGTGGAGGGGAAGGGAAGGGAAGGGAAGGGAAGGAAAGGGAAGGAAAGGGAAGGGAAGGGAAGAGGAAAAATATGGGGAAGGGGCTTGTGCTGAGGGGAGGGGAGGAGGTCAGGAGAAGAAGAAGAAGAAAGGGGAAGGCACCAAGGGACAGGGGTGCAGGAGAGACAAATGCCAGGGGGCCAGGTGCAGACAATGAGGAAAAGGGCAGGAGGGGAGGTGTCAGTGGGGACAGGATGATGCTGGGAGAGGAGACGGTAAGGGCATTGGGGGCTAGAGGGGAGGGGAGGTGCTGGGAGAAGGCTTGAAAGAAGGGGTGGGCATGAGGAAGGTGGGGATGGGGCAGGCATGTGTGAGGGCACAGGGGCATGAGGGGAACAGGGGCAGAGGGTGGTGAGGGGTGGGTATCAGGAAAAAGAGGGCAAAGGGGGCAGGGGCAGTGAGGGAAGGGGAGGCACCAGGAGGGTGCAGGTGCCAGGGGATTCTGGGGGTGAATCAGAAGGGCAGACACCTGCGGGGGGTGGGGGGGGAACCAGCACCAGAGGAGAGAGGCAGGGCAGGTGTGTAGAGGGAGATGTTAGGAGAGGGGATGAGGAGGGGTAGCTCACATGATCAGAGTGGGGCTACTGGAGGAGTGGGCACAGGGGGAGAGAAGGGCTGGTGGAGGGGGGAAGGTCTCAGGAAGGCTGAGGGCAGTGAGAAGGGCAGGAGTCAGAACAGCAGAGGAGGGTGAGGGATTGGGGGGGCAGCAGGCACCAGGGGAGCTGATGGAGCAAGGGGAGGAGACATGGCAGCAGAGGGAAAAGGTAGAGGTTTATAAGATATGTATTAATAACTTGGGTGATATTTATTAATAACTTATTAGTAATTACTGTTCTTATTAGGAATTTATGCCATAAAAAAAACACTTGGGGGGGGGCGGCGGCGAGTCCCTTTTTTGTCTGGTGAGTAGGGTTTTCCATAATTTGTCGAGCCCTGATTACAGTTACTGATTTAAGGCTTTTTTTACATCCCTATTCCAGAGCCCAGTCATGATGGGAGAAGGAAGACTCAGTCACAGTGTGGGGCTCACGTATGCTTTTCCTTTGCAATGTAGTTAAGCATCTGTTTCTTTTCTATAGTTGAAATGTCCACTGACGCACTATGTTAAAGAAAGAGGAACTCAGGACGGATCAATGAAGACTCAAATCTGATTTCTATTTTTAGTCCATAAACAGATATCTCCATGCCCTCAAATAAAAACATGAGTCCTGCTCTTTTCCCTAACAGAATCTGCTTTTAAGGATGCAGCAGTTATGAATCCTTTTAAATATACTAAAAAGATATTAAACTTATTACCTGAACTAAGCAGAATGGGACCAGGACAACTGGAAAGTTACTGATGAAATGAACAGTGCTTTGGCCCTTATGTAGCTATGGGGCTTAATGAGGATCAGCATGTGGATGACAGTGGAAGAAAATGTGTACCTAGTTAAATACAGAGGCTCGTATTCTACTGGGCCATTAATCACTGGTTTTTCGTTTTCTTTTTTGTGCATCAGTGGCCATTTCAATTATAGAAAAGAAACAGCCACCTTCCTACATTACAAAGGAAAAGCATACATAGGTCCCAGACACTGAATGGTTCTTCCCTAAGGGTATGTCTACACTTGCACCCTAGTTCGAACTAGGGATGCAAATGTAGGCATTCAAAATAGTCAATGAAGCGGGGATTTAAATATCCCGCGCTTCATTAGCATGATCTCGCCGGCGCATTACTCCGATCAACAGCTGTTTCAAAAGTGAAAGTGCGCTCCGGGAGGCGTTAGTTCAAACCAAACCCCTTGGTTCGAACTAACGTTACTTCTCAGGAGTAACCAAAGGGTTTGGTTCAAACTAACGTGTCCCGGAGCGCACTTTCACTTTCAAAACAGCTGTTGATCGGAGTAACGCGCCAGCAAGATCATGCTAATGAAGCGCGGGATATTTAAATCCCCACTTCATTGACTATTTTGAATGCCTACATTTGCATCCCTAGTTCGAACTACGGTGCAAGTGTAGACATACCCTAACTCAAGAAGAGAGAGAAACAAGAGTTATCACAGCTCAACAATCTCAGCTCCTGCATTTAGAATACATTTAACTCTCCCCAGACATCATGACAGTTTTCCTGAGATGCTTTGTTACTGTCACAATTAAGTTTCCCTGCATCACAGTTGATCTTTTTTGTACTTCTGCACCTTGGAACAGAAAAAAAATAGCAGTCCTATAGCACCTTTGAGACTACCAAATATATTATTATCACAAGCATTTGTGGGTAAAACCCATTTCATCAGATGAAACAAAAAGTTATTCAAGTTTGGCAAGGGAACAAAACAACATGGGTCAGGAATGTCCTACTAACACCCCATACTAATTGTTCTACAATATAGGACCTTCCTCCTATGTTTCCTGCTTTTTGTCCCCAGTTTTGAATGTATACCACTTAGAGAACATGGGCTATTATTAAAGGACGACTGACAACTAGCCATCTTCTCCACTTACCTATTCACCACTAGCTAAAAAGGGGAAACTCTCCCAAGCAAATGAAGACCACTCAGTTCTAGAATGGATGGACATGTTTAAAAGGAGCAAAGTGTACTTGTACAGTACCTAGAACAAAGGGATGAGGACCCATGAATGGGATTCCTAAGTACTACCACAATACAAATAATAAAGCTTCTCTCCTTCAAGATGTGAACAGAATGAATCCAATGAAGTATCATCTTCCTGAACCTGCAAACAGATTGCTGCAGTTCATGAATTTGCAGGCAGACTAATAGAGGGTGGTTTGAAGCGATGCCTAGACTTGTGCTGGCTGCCAACACAGAGATGAATTTCACTCGGAAATCACACTGACAGCAAGTCGCCAAATACATTTCTGTTTGAAGGTGAGGACATGTATTCCCTTCATCCTTGCTCAGTTACAGTTCTGCCATGAAGAGCAGAAGGGATTTTCCACTCATGAAATAAGGGTCAGGTGGTGGTGGATTGTTTCCCACAACCTCCTGCATGAATAACAGGAATCTTGCATTTGAGAGGGGGAGGTGAAGTCTGAAAGCTGCCTGTTAAAACATTAAGGAAAGAGAGAGTCTAATGTGCAGAGGAAATCTATGTGGGGAGACCTACTGAAGTAAATCTGTCATACTTCAGTTTACCACGCACTAGCCTTCAACAACTACAGTACTCCCTTTGGAAATACTTGTTCTTCATCCCTCCCCACTCCTCACCCCCAGTGCCTTGCTATATGGTTAATAAAGAAGTCATTTTAAATTTAGTACAGTAAATTCTCTGTAACCATTGTATATTACTATGTAGTCCACAATACTACTTTGGACCTCTACACCAAAGAAAAGTTCAAAGAGATTTATCAGAATTAATTAATCTTCACAGACATTTTTATTACCGTATTATCTCAAATTTAAAAAAAAAAAAAGAGAATAGACACGGAGAGGTTGAGGGCAAAGTTTGGGAACCCAAATTAGGCACCTAAATAAGGAGCTCATTTTCAGACGTGCTGGCATGCCCAATGCCTATTGAGCAATGAGTGCTGAGCACCTCTAAAAATCAGGCTGTTGACGTGAGTACCCAAGTTTCAAAAAACTTTGGACAAAGTGACTTGCAAAGGACAAATCAGACAGTTAAACAGCAGAGCCAGGAATGTAACTAAAGAATTCTAACACAATCCATTCATTTTAATCTCTCCCATCATACAGCACTGTCCCCCTTCTCCTCAAAAAAATAACTTTTGTACGCTTTAAAACTGGCCCCAAATAAGGACTCAATGCTGCAAACACTATCAAGCACAGCACTTGCTACCATTAGCAATTCCCACTGAAGGTAATGTGATTCCACAAGGCAGTAAATGTTTCGATGATCAGTATTTGCAGAAACAGGATCGAGGATAAATATTTCTCCAGCCTTCTCGGTTGGAAATGGACCATCAAAAGTAGGTTTACATGCTTCTGCTTATTGCTTTTAATCTCTTATCTGTTCTAATTGATATAAAGTATTTTACAGAATTTTATATTAAGCATACCTATGTGTAAATATTTGCATGTCAATTTTTTTTCTGAATTATGTCAAGAGAAATAAAAGGCAAGATGACTCACTAATTAGGATGATGACAGGTAAACCCAGGTAGTAGCAGAATATTGGCGCTCTCCAATCTAGCCTGTAATATGGAAGTCAACAAAAAGGCGTGTGCTATATATGAACATTTGCATCTACAGCTATGACTTGCAATTTAAGCAAAGGAACTTTTTGGGGCAGCAAAATGCCTCTGAAAAAAAATACACCCAAGATAACAGATGCTGCAAACCACAAATAGAAGTTCTCTCTGAACTGTTACTAATCACTCTAGATGCACAAACATCAACAAAAAAGGAAAGGGAGTCCTTTCTCCTAGAACAAACAAACAAACAAATCTTGCAATTCAAACATTTAGCTCAACAAATGTTAGCAAATACTGGATCTGAACCCAGTACAATGTAAATAGGATCCAGCCTAGAGCTAGGGAGACCATTTCACAAGGTTGGAACCCACATCCAAAAGCTCAACCAAAGCTTTCAAAGTGTTTACCATCTCGTCCTGCCCCAAAGCAGCAAAACGGAGCAACCCGATTCTACCACTTATAGCTAGGCCTGATAGGGCCTTCACTCTGTGACTACATTCAGTCATTTTAGCAGAGCTATTTGCAGGGTAGGCTATTACTCCACATGAGTTACTGTGGGGAGTTTTTTTAATCGTTTCCAGTTCTTCCATATTATTTGTACTGAAAGAGCCTAGGGGTCCCACCAAGATCAGGGACCCATTGTGCTGGCTGCTAGACATATCCAGAGCAAGAGATATTTCATGCCCCAATGAGTCTACAATCCAAGAAGTCCAATCAAACAAAAGATGGGAAATAGAAAGTACTTCTATCCCCATTTTACAAATGGGGATCAGCAGCACAGAAAGACTGCGCTGACCTGCCCAAAGTCACATGGGAAGTTCAGAACAGACTCAGGTCTTTGAGTCCTAATCCAGGCCAGCATTTCAACCACATAACTATCCTGGGCATTTCAGGAGAAAACTCAAGCATGAGAAATATCAACCTAAGTACCAACCAAAAGAGGCTCAGAGTTTTGGGAAAGCATCCAAATGTTTGGATTACAGAGTTGGGTGAGCATTCAAGAGTGCAAGTATTTCACTGAACAGAAGGAACAGAGTTTTGGGGGCATTAGGCTACAAATTTTCCCTGGTCTGCCATTTTAGCCTCCCAGACCCCAACTTGGGCTGGTGAAGAGAAGTGGGCAGAACAATAGCCCAGTGAGACACACACCTTCCTTCTCACTCAGGCAGTTGCCTCAAAGCCAGCTCCCACTAGACCAGGAAAGAGAAGCCACTTTCCTATTATTTCCTGTTTCTAAGGCAATAATGCAAGGACCCCAACCAGGAATCAGGGCCCCATTGCTCTAGGCACCGCACAAAAGTTGTACACAAAGACAATCCATGCCCCATAAAATTCACCCAGTGTAAAAATAGCCCCCTTGACCCACACTTGCATATAGCCAGCAGCCAAGAATCATCGCCATAAGGCTGCTCTAGGTTAACATTGGATTCTTTCCCTCTCCACATCCTGCTCAAGCCATACAGAGAGTAGAAGCCTGAGCATGTGGGCTCTGTTCTCCCAAGAGAACTCCTCCTTCACTCCCAACGCCAGAGTCACAGCACCACCCACATTGGGATGCACCAAAATACCAGCATCCTTGGAACAACAGTCTCTGTCATTTGTGTAGTCCAGTCCATTACAAAAATGAAATTTCTCAATCAGGATAAATTCTTGTTATATTCATTATCACTTTCAAGATTGGTTTTGCCCTCAGTGCCAAAATTTCCAGGTGCAATGAAACTCCTTTCACCGTGAACTAGGAAGTCCCATATTATTTCCAGGCACTTTGGTGTGTATGTATATTGCCAGGGCTCGACAATCTATTGAATCTACTTGCCCATGGCGAGTAGATTTCAGCCCGGCACCCCGTTTACCGGTGGCGCGCGCATGCGCAATGCGGCTCTTGCGCATGTGCAGTGCGGGGCTGGCGAGTGGCTTTCGCCACGGTTCGTCAAGCCCTGTATATTGCAATTCTGAGTAGAGAGAAGTTAAATGGCTTCAATATGACAAGGTTCCATGATGGAAGTGAACAGCCTTACCCGTGAGTCAATAGTGGCAGAGATCCTTAAAGGGTTGGACGCAGCACAAGTGATTAAAGATATAGTCCCAGCCATTCCTTCTCTGCCCAGCATCCTAGTGACTTAGTGTCACTGTAGAGCAGATCTCTGGAGCACATGCAGGAAGGAGGCAATTGGTGATTCCAACAAGATGGCATGAGAATGAAGCCCAGTGGAGAGTGAATTAGAAGAGGCGCATTAAAGGGAAGGTCTGCAACCAGATGCCTTGAAAGCCTTCCACAAGTCCACCGCCCCAGAAGAAAAGAAGATTCGGTCCTCATTGTGTGCCAGAAATATGTACTACATCCATGCCACTATGCCAGACAAAGACCACCGTATGCCAGTGCCATTCTATTTTAAAATGAAGAAGGCAGCAATCTATTTAATAACAAGTCTTCAAACACTTGCCAAGCCGGCTAACTGAGGTGATGTGTTTTGAGAATCACAAACTGTTTTTATTTAAAGATAGTGAAAAACAGACAACATGCTCTATACAGAGATAGAAAACAATTACAATCTCCTATAACTCCCACATTTCTGACACCAAGAATTTATTTACCCACTCAAAATAACTGGTGTACATCTCTCTCTCAGCTAATTAAAAGATTTCAGAGCCAGCATATGGCAGCTACACTGCAATACTTTCAGTATGTATTTGTATTACATCTCAGACATTTTAAATAAGAAATACTAATTCAGGAACTGGCAGTCATTAAAGCCTGAAGAGCTGGCCTGTTTTATGGTCACTTGAAAATACGTTTATTCGATGTTGAAAACTGTTTTAATCATAATAACAACCACCACCTCATAGAGATCTTCAAGTGTTTTACAGAAGAGGCAAGTATCATTATCCTCTTTTTAAAGTCTGGAAAACTGTCACTGACAGATAACAAACTTGTTCAAGGTCACCCTGCCAGGCAAAAACAGCAGGGCCAGAAATAAAACTGAGGTCAGGGCCCTTTCTCCAATGCCTCCCCCCTTAACCCACTCCTCCAACACACACATACATAAAAAACAAACACTCTGACAACCAAATCCTTAAGGCAAGACTGAACTGGAACCATGCTGCACACACATGTTTTCCAATTAATCTACATGCAGCACAAAATCCAGTACTTCTGGCTACAGAGGTACAGGTTTCTTCGTGGCTAAGATGCAGCCCCAGGCTTGTCTGCATGGTGACTTATTGCGAATGAGGAGTGCACCAACTTCATATGCAGACATTAGTCTATGCACCTATACGACGTGGGTCTTTGCCCACAAAAGCTTATGCCCAAATAAACCTGTTAGTCTTTAAGGTACCCCAGGACTCTTTGTTTTTGCAAATACAAACTAACACGTCTACTCCTCTGATACTATGCTGACGTTGCTACAGCATAGTGAAAGTCCTAGTGTACTTCTACGTTCACACTCCAAGACTAACTGTAGCAATGTCCATAGTGAGTCATTACACACTAAGATGGTGTAATGTAGATTCACAAGTCACTCTTCATGTAGATGTGCCCCAAGTCAGGAAGTACATATATGGGAAGGCTGGACACATTCCATCTAGGAGAGGTTAGTAGTATGTACACACATGTGCATGCACACACACCGGGATTATCCCTCTCAGAAGTGATAACTAGAGAAAATAACAAAAACAGCATGTGAAGCAAGAGGTATTCCATATCCACCACACATGTCCTGGAAAACCCCTCACAAATTCCATATTTTGTATATTATAACATGTAAGTCAATCTATTCCATCAACAGACCTAATAGAGCCCCTGTGGGAATCAGTAACCTCCAGCACGAACAACTAATGTATTTATCATATTTCAAAGACTAACCCCACCCAAAGTAACTATGCAACCCTCCCAGTTGCCACCATCCTCTGTCAGAAAACCATGTGATGGGTTGCAGGATTACTGCCACAATTGGTCACCAATCACGACGTTGCTCAGCCATGGAGGCCTCAGGCAACAATAAAAACTGGATAGAGAATATACTGAGTGAGGAGGGATGTGTCAGATGCTAATCAAAACATAAGAGTTCCATTAGAGAATCATTCATAGTAAGGCATCTATAGAAATGACCCAATGATAGCTGACTAGACATAGCCTGTTACATCAAACAGGTCCCAACAGACACATATTCAGGTTGGTTAGCAGGTCAGTTTTTCAGTTTTAGATACAGCAAGCTGACTTTTAAGTCACTGGCTTCTGCAGTAAATTATAAATAACTACATCCAGTTAGCCCGAGATAGCCGATAACAAAATCTGTCAGAGTCATGACTGCTTTGATGACTTGAGGTCAGTACAAGGGAAACCCTGAGGGGAACCAGCTTTTGTTTTCCCTACTTCCTGCTGTCACTGAAGCTTTCTTAAAAACAAAAAAAAGTAACGGGTGTGAGGGATGCCTCTTCACTTTCTGATGTGCTGAGGAAGATGAACAATTTAAACAGGAACATGATAGGCCTGGAAATGTGAAACAGCAATGCACAACTCTTGGGCTAACAGGAGAAGCATAATGCAGCTTCTGTTACAAGCTCTCATAGCTGTAATGATGGTCGATCCCAACGAGTCACTGATATATGAAAGTAGTGTGTCCCTCTTATGACACATGCCATTGTCAGTTTACTGTGCCCTTAGCTTTTCTGATGTCCTTAACAAGCAGTCATTGAGGGTTTTCTATGTCCCATGTATTCTCACATCATAACCCACACTTTCAAATTCATAAATACAAGCTAAGATTTTCAAGCGTGCCCAAGGGATTTGGAAACCAAATCATCTTTAGAATAAATTGGAATTGGATATCCAAATCCACCTAGACAACTTAGAAAATCTTAATCATATATTTTTACTTACTCTCCATGTCCTCAAATTTGAAACTCTGGACTTCTGTGTTCACGATACTGACCATATGCATACCTGTGTCAGGAAAGCTCTCTGTACCATGGATAAAGTTATCACATGGGCTGAGCAGCAAGCCTGTAGCTGCCAAAACCCTGAACCTTACAGCAAGCAGAGTCTGCCACGCCTAGCTCTCTACCCAGATCACCTGACTCTTGAACCTTTATCTAGAAACTGTCCTGATGCTTTTTGGCAATGGAAGGAATTCACTAACTGAGATCCCAAATCTTATGAAATAAAGACATGATCCAACACCCAGTGAAGTAAGTTGAAAGACTCCCATTCACTTCAATGAACATTGGATCAAGTCTTAAAATTAGAACATTTAGGACCACAGACATAATATTCTCTTGTATGAAGAATGATGGAGGGCAATTTTGGTTTGATGAAGAGAGTAGAAAGATGACAGAATAAATTTCAATCATACTCCAATGTTTGGCCTAGGCAATTGCTTTTAAAATATGCCAAAAAGATTTAATTCTACAATACTCCTCGGGTGCATCTAGACTGGCAAGTTTTTGCGCATTTGCGCAAGAGCACTGACTTTGTAATGTACAAAATCAGTGCTTCTTGCGCAAATACTTTCACGCTCCCGCTCGGGAAAAAGCTCTCTTGCGCAAGAATACTTGCGGAAGACGGCCAGTGTAGACAGGTAAGAACTGTTTTGTGCAAAAAAGGCCCGATGGCGAAAATGGCGATCGGGGCTTTCTTGCGAAAAATCGCGTCTAGACTGGCCATGGATGCTTTTCCACAAAAGCACTTTTTGCGCAAAGGCATCCGTGCCAATCTAGACGCGCTTTTGCGGAAATACTTTTAATGGAAAAACTTTTCCGTTAAAAGTATTTCCGCAAAATCATGCCAGTCTAGACGCAGCCCTCATTGTATATGTATTGAATAAGCCCTCTGTACTCCCACATTACTGAGCTGTGAATCACTTGAATACAATTTGCATTAATAAAGAGCCCTGAAATAGTACAATCTATAAAAAGCAACAGAAGTAGGTATGATTTCATGCACTGCAGCTATAGTCCAGCCCAACCACCACAAGTCAACCACCACAAAGGAACTGAAAAGTCTATAAAATGCCCTTTTCCTCTCCAACAATATTTTTAAAAACAGTAGTGAAAACAAATTTTCTGTAAATGAAGTATTTTGATAACTATTTTGCAAGTGTTTTTAAATAAAAACATTAGTGAAAATTTTTAAAATTTAAACTACTTCAAAACACTTTGGGTACATCTACACTACGGCACTATTTCGAGATACTTCCAGTATCCTGAAATAGCTATTCTGCATCTTGACAGCGTGCCCATTATTTCAAAATATCTTTCGAGGATTAAGGGACGTTTCGGATAGACAGCTGTGTAGACAGCACCAAATTATGAAATAAGCTATTACAAAATACATTCAAAATAAGCTACGCAATTTGCGTAGCACAAATTGCATAGTTTATTTTGAGTTAAGGGTGTTGTGCAGACATCCCCTCTGCAATGAACACAACTTCAGTATTTCGATTTTAAATGTTTTTTGGTTTTTCAACCTGCTCTAATAAATGCACAGCTATTCTGCTGACTCTTGCTGCTGCCAGATAAGATGAAGGCTTTTAGCTACAACCCCACACAGGATATATTCAGATACACTATTTCTCTCAGACGTATTGTCTATACCTGCAAAGCCCTCCTACTGTAGACACAGGTGAACCAGCAAAAAAATTGCTTTTGCTAGAATAGCTTAGACAAATCACCTGAGTGAAAAAAACTAAGTTCTTTTGCCAATATAACTGCCTCTACACAGCATTGCTAGAGCTGCCAGACGTCTGGTTTTGTTAATCAGAACACCTGGTCGAAAAACGATCCTACTGGCTCCAGTCAGCACCGCTGACCGGGCCATTAGAAGTCTAGTTGGTGCATGGGCTGGCATGCTTTTTACCTGACTCCACAAGGCTCCCCAAAGCAGCAACGTGGTAGGAATGTTACCTGCCTCTATACTGGTACATGTATCATTTTAAAAATATAATTCTAACTAGGGATGTGAACCAGTAGTCGAGTAGACGATTAACTGATAAGTCTAGGTTTATCGGTTAATCTAGTCAACTACTTGCATTTCCGCCCCCCTCCCTTACTGAGTTAAAAGCCGGTTTCCCCCAGCACCTGCCCCCTCCCCTGTGCTGCTGCCTCTGTAAGAGGCAGCAGTGTGGGTGGAGTGGCAGGAGAGAGGCTGCTTCACAGCAGCAGCTCCTGTCTGCGGGAGGGGAAGGGGGGGGGGGGTCCAAGCTCCCTGCAGACAGAGGCTGGAGTACCCTCTGTCCGCGAGGAGCTCAGACTCCAACGCAGACAGGGACTGCTTCCAGAGCAGCCTCTGTCCGCAGCCAGCCTGTGCCACCCGCCCCCTCCCTCTTGAGCAGCCTCTGTCCATGGGGAGCTCGGACTCCCCATGGAGAGGGGCTGCTGCCACCCCCCATGCTGCTGCCTCTGTATCAGAGGCAGTAGCAGGGGATGGCAGACAGCCGGTCCGTGAGGGGAGCTCATTTTTAAACTGGTTCCCCTCGCAGACCAGCTCCCACCTGGCACCCCATGGTGCTGCCTCTGATATAGAGGCAGCAGCACGGGGTGGCAGGGGGCTCCCCGGGAGTGGGGCCAGATTGTACTGGCTGCCAGCCTCACCCCCGGGGACTACAGAATAGTCAACTAACCACTAAGAGTTCATGAGGTTAGTTGATTATTCCATTATTGGCTATCTAACATCCCTATTCTAACAACATAAAATATGCAAATTCCCCTTCTAAAAACAATGCTGCTTAACCAGCTTTCATTCCATCATTGATCTACTTATTTAACTTTACATTGGCACAAGCAACAGTGATGCTGCATAAAAGCTAACCAAGTGCATACCAAAGACTCCGCGCTGTCTCTCTCAGACACTCTTCTTTTGTTAACATATTACCCTTTTATATGCAAATCAACTAGAAATCAATGTTTCTGACTCTGACCCTGAAAGCTGCGTGCCACTTTTCCATTACCCCAGAATAGCTACTGGGCATACATCAATAATAAATTACACTTGGCTCTCACAGTGCTTTTCATCCACAGATCTCATGAGATGAAGTTACAAGAAGCAAACTAAGTATCATTCTCCCTGCTTTATGTAGGAGGAAAACAAAGCACAGAGAGGTGAAGTGTTGTCACAAGGCAGGTTGGTAGCAGAGCCTGGGACAGAATTTATACTTCACGTTTCACAGTCTAGTGTTTGATAAACAAGGACACATTGGGGTAGCAATGCTTTTCTTCAGCAGATATCGGAACTGGAAGTATCCTGAACAAACGAGGGGTTATCTAATACATAACAATGATGAATTATGGCATTTAATACCTAGAACATTTTCCACCTTATTACTAATTTTGCTCTTTATTTAAGAATACCAGTGCTGCAGACCCATTGATTGAAATGATGCAAGAATTGTCTGTCTGGTCTTCCACTTAACGTTGCATTTCATGGCTATGGCATTTCAATTGTATGGCAGCAGTGAAACATGATCCTCCAAACTGGCTGTGAGGTTAGTGATCATTTGTCAGAAATGTCATTGCAGAGCCTTGCGGCAAAAATTTTTTACTCATTATTTCCACATGGGACATAACGGTGGCCAAGAGGGGAAGAAGTTAGAAACAGAAGGAGAGGCGCAAACATCCGGCCAGGCAGGAAACAAAAGGGACACAGAGTGCCTTGTTAACAAGATAAGGAGAATACAAGAAGAGCTATGGTATTAGTTGTTTCCTGCTATGAAACATGGCTCCATGGAACACGGATGGGAGGAACTACCAAAGTCAACAAGACAGAGGAGCCAGTTCTGACACAGAAAGGCAGAGCACCACTGAGGAAGAGGCTCAGAGTTGTAGCTAAGGAAGGGATCAGTCCTCAGCTCTTACATCTAAAAAGCAGCAATCCAAGCAGTCCTCTTACCTTCATTGGGGCTATTTGTTTTGTTTTAAATACTGGAACATTTCATGCCATGGGAAGTAAAATGATGCTCACTCTGTAACAGAACATGTTGTTAAATAGAGGGATCTGGTTGTTATATCTTATGTGCCTCTCCATGAGTCCATTTGTTCAAGAACTTCTCCTAACTTATAAGAGCTAATTTGATATGCAGCTTCCCTTAGTGATAATTTAAAGCAAGGTCAAGGTTTGGTTGTACCAGGACAATGGGATGTGCCTTGAATTTGATGGTTTCTCATAAAATGGAAAGGGCAGAGTCTGGTAGGAGGGACAGTTATTCAGAGGGGGACAGCAAGAGGCCAGATATAGGGACCCAGACAGCAATAACCCAGTCCCAGGTTTGTTTGGCGGATCATGTTTCACTGCTGCCACACAATTGAAATGCCATAGCTATTACATGCAACTTTAAGTGGAAGAACAGCTATCTATTTCAGGCCCAGCAAGGGTGGAGAAAGGGACAGCTATCTATTTCAAAGAGAGAGTTTATCTGTTTGTGTGTCAGTCTGCCCCCACCTGAGTTTCTGGCACAAGGCTGGTCAAAGGACTAATTTGATACTGGATGCTAAATTGAGCCCTCCCCATTAAGTTTCATTCTTGGATAGGTTTCTGACAGCTGGAGATTACCTAATAACTAGGCAGTGTGAGTCCAATGTGCAGCTTTAGTCACTAAAAAAAATTAACCTGGAAAAAAAGGAAAAGTGACTCCCAACCAAATACTGACGCCTGGCTCAGATATGTCACTCTTCCTTCCCTCCTTTAAGCCTAACCCTCTTCATTTGTAGAGATGATGATGATGAAGAAGAATCTGGTATTTTAGTATATATGTTGTGTTTTTAAAAATTAAAAATTAACTAAAAATAATAATTTTTGCAACATGTCTACATGGAAGATACTGTAAAAAAAAAAAACCAACTGCTTTTACAAACCATATTCCACATTTTAAAAAAGTGAAGTTAGTTTATCTCGTGGGTCCAATTCAGCTATCCTCTTGATTGCAATGGCACTACTCACAGGGTAGGGCTATGTTGGAAGATGGAGCCAGGAGGCCAAGTGGACTTGATTCTGAACACTTTGTTCCATACTCACACAACTAGTCCCACGGATTACAAAGAGACTTAGGAATTCTGACCCCCACATTAACTTTGCTCTAAAGCGCATTCCTTTCCCCCAATTTCCCCCATCCCTCCTGGCAATGAGAATCGAGAACGTGGTGGGAAAGTCTTTGCCTGGATGAGTCATAATGGGATTTAGATGTTTGGATTTTAATTTGTGTGGAGATCTGTGCCTCAAAATGAGCTACCCAGAGCAGTGAAGTGGCTATAGGGTGCATTAGTCAGTGGATAGAGCTATTTATCATGCTGGTTTGCCTGAAACAGGGATGTTAGAAACAGTTTATTACAATAACCTCGTAACCGCTAAATTTCTTAGCAGTTACACAATTACGTGATACTCCTGCCCCGGGGCGTGCAGGTAGCCAGTGTGCTCCGGGATCCCCCTGCCACCCTTCACTGCTGCCTCTGTATCAGCGGCAGCAGCGCGGGGTGGCAGGTGGGAGCCAGTCCATGAGTGGAGCTGGATATAGCTAGGGAAGGGATCAGACCTGCAGCACTTACTCCTTTGGTGGTGCACCTTTGCAAATGCCTCAGTGCTCATGCACATAATTCTGCAGATTGATGGAAAAAATCCACACGTGGATGAAAAAGATAAGAGGGAACATTGGTTGTGATTGCTGAATTTTTTTAATCCTAACGTAGCCACACACAGATTTTGGAACCTGTGACAATGTAGGAGAAGGAATTAATAAGGGATATTTTAATTTACTGTTTCCAAGAGTTCTTTAAGCAACAGCCTCTTGACAATGATAGACCACTGGGTCCTCTTGTGGCCTGCTCTGGGAAAACATCCACCAACTACTGCCCCTATAGCAGGGATGGGCAAAAAATTTTTTTTGAAGTGGCCCTGGGCCGCCATAGAAGGGGCAGGGCCAGGATATTTCAGGGCTACCCCACCCACAGACCATGATTGGTCAAAGGGTGGGGGAGTCCCTTTGCCCTCCCCTTCCCACTAGGCACCCATGCCCGTGGCAGGGCAGGAAGAAGCTTTTCACGCTCCCCCACTCCCAGGCCAATCAGGGCATGGGGGTGGGGGAGCGCACAAAGCCTCCTCCAGCCCTGCGAGAAGCACGTGGCACTTTGAAGTACCACGCGCTCCTCACAGGGCTGGGGCAGGGCGAAGGAAGCTTTGTGCAGCTCCTCCGCACCCAGGCCCTGATTAGCCTGGGGGCGGACAGAGCATGCAAAGCCTCCTCCCACCCTACCCCGGCCCTGCGAGGAGCATACAGCACTTCAAAGTGCTACACGCAAAGTGCTACGTGCTCCTCACAGGGCGGGAGAAGGCTTCATGCGCTCCCCCTGCCCCCAGGCCAATCGGGACCTGGGGCAGGGGAGCTGCGCGAAGCTTCCTTCGCCCTGCCCCTGCCCAGCGTGAGCATATGGCACTTTGAAGTGCCGCGCACGCCTTACAGGGCAGGGGGGAAGGCGGAGGAAACTTCGAGTGCTCCTCGCGTCCCCAGGCCAATCAGGACTTGGGGGCAGGGGAGCGCGTGATGTCTCCCGCTCTGCGAGGAGCGCAAGGCGCTTCACAGCGCTGCATGGTCCTGCAAGGGCGGGAGGAAGTTTCGCGCGCTCCCCCAACCCCAGGCCTTAATTGGCCTGGGGGCAGGGGAGCGGCAGGGCCTCCGTGGGCCAGATCAACCCGCTTGGCATGCCGAATCCGGCCCACGGAGGCCCTTTTGCCCACCCCTGCCCTATAGTGTATTCCTTCAATTGACAACTGAGATAGGAGAGCAATTTCCCATGTTTCTAACCATAGAGGAAACGGATTGACCATGTTCTCAAACATCTAATTTCAAGGGATGGCACTAATTTTAGTCTCTAAATTCCCTTTATTCCATGCCCTCTCACATTATTGATGAAAATGTAGACCAGAACTATCCAAAAATAGAGTAATGCCAATGTAGATGACCTCTCAAGGTCCCTCCGGCTATGTCTAGACCGCAGAGTTTTACCGGGATACCTAAGGTATCCCAGAAAAACTCTGCCGTGTCTAGGGAACACGTCCGCTTTTTTGGAACAGTTTCCAAAAAGCGGGCGCATTCTTTTGGCATCCCTGTATTCCTCTCGGTGAGAGGAATAAGGGCTCTTCCAAAAGAGGAGGTTTTTCCGAAATTTAGCCCATGTAGACAGGCCAAATTTTGGAAAAGCCTCTTCCAAAAAGAAAGCAGGAAAAGGTACGCAAATTGCAGTTTGCAATTTGCGTATCTTTTTTCCAAAAAAACCCCTGCAGTCTAGATGTAGCCTCCCAGTCTTACATTTCTCCATGTCTGTGAATTCTGGCAACTTTATCTTGAGCCTCACAATTTCTGTGAGTGTAAATCTGTAACTCCTGGAGGTGTATCACTAGTAGAGAATCCCAGCTTTTACTTTTATTTTAGGAAAGGCAGTTTCTAGCCCTGAGGTTTACTACGCAAAGCTTGAAAATGTGCTCCCCAAAGGCTCAAAAACAAGGAGACAAAGAAAAAGAACCCAACGCTTTGGCTACAAAATCAGGGAATTTTTTAAAAATCTCATGAATTGTTTAAATGCAACTCATGATTTTTAAATGCTTGGAGCTCACAATATTGGAATCACTAAACTAAGAGTTGAGAGAAGGCTATTTATGCTGAAGATATGAAATCTACCATTTGGTTTAAATTTTCTATATGTGCATTTTTGGGGCTTTCATTTTGGCTCTTTGTTACATGCTGCATTAGTGCCTTGGCAGATTGAAAGGAATGACTGGCTGGCATAGGGAAGAAGGCAAAAGAAGCTAAAGGAATGGAAGCCACTTCCCCTTATGGTTAATAACCTCCATGCATTCAAAGTCATAATGCTGGCCCTGCCAGTATGTAAGTTGCAATAAACAAATCGTTGGTAACAGCATAGGTCTGTGGAAATATATTTTTCCAATTTCCATTCATCCCATTTAAAAGGAAGAAGTCACAAATTTGAATTTCCTTCCTCTCAAGAAGAAGAATACAACTCAAGCAGTTTCCATCTCAATACAAAAGACAATAATTAAAAATAGGAATTCTAAAGCCAGTGGGAGCTGTGGCCACAACAGGAGTTGGCAAAATAATAGGCAAGCTCAGCAAAACATGTGTTTGGCTTCAACTAAAAACAACTGCAGCAGCGGATGTCTTGAAAAACACAATCTTACAATGTGGAAATTGTTTGTTTAAAAGGGATGCTGGCAGTGCTCCATGTAATCTTTTCCATCCATGTGCAGAATAAATTTTTATGTGCACGGATGCATGTGTGAATTAAGGATGTGAAAGATTAACCGGTTAACCAGTAAGCATCATCCTTATTGAGTGCTGATCACCAGTTCCAGTTAACACTGGAGCAGTTCCCCATCCACCAAGAGCAGGAGGCTGCTCCAGCCCTGTGGGGCCTGTGCAGACAGGCACATCACGGGCAAGGTCTGCTCTGGCTGGGCTGGAGCAGTCCCTGCCTGCGACAAAGAGGCTACTCCAGCCCAACCAGACTGGAATGCCACGCTTCCCCACTTTTATCAATTAACTGGTTAAACATCATATTTAAACAGTTAACCAATGAAACGGGATTTTACATTCCTAGTGTGAATGTGCACTACCAGTAGAAACAAGAAACTTATCTGTGTGGGTGCTCTGCTAATCAGTTGGGCGGCATCTGAATCTATTCTGAGCGGCCGCACAAGCACACAGCTTACATGAACACTGGATGCTGGTAAGCTATTGAGGCATGAGAGTCACTTTCAACAACCAAAAACAGTTGTATATTTGAAGATTTGGGGTCCCCATCCAGCGACTGATTCCTCCATCCCATTCTTTTCAAAGTGACTTATATCAGGGGATGTTGTGACTATGTGAGGAATCAGTACCTTAGAAATAGAATAGTGGGCCAAACTTTGAGGAACTTTGACTTTTAAAAAAGGATGCTAATCAAAGGAAATTGCTTTTCTTCTCCCTGGTTGCAGTTTGGTGTGGCCTAGCAACATATCCTTTCATCCAAGTTTGGAAGCCAAATATTTATATTTAAAAAAAAAACATACAGAAGTTAACTGCTGTTCATAGGGTAATTAAAACACACACTTTCAATAGCCAATTGAAAGGATCTTCAAATGAAGTGACTTATCTCTTCGCCCTCACCCACAATCTTAATCTAGAGACCAAACCAACAATGTCTCTGATCAGCAAGGTCAAAATTAGATTCAAACATAAGGAAATAACACTCAGGTTTCCTGCTACCATATGTCAATTGTTTATGGGTAAGGATGATGATGATGAGGGATACTTCCTGTGTAGGACTCACCATGCATTCAGAGTCAAAGAATCAGAGGGCAAGAAAGTGAGTTATCCTTAAAAGGGATATTGGCAAGTAGTTTTGGGGAGGATTAAGTTTAGTTTATAAAGAATTAAAACTAGCACTACAAAATCTAACTGCAGTATCTTCTTATTTACACAAAAGTTGCATCATTTTAACGTACTGGTATAGTTTAAGCAGTATAACTACACGGAGGGCCTGTCCACAGTTAAAATGCTACAGGGGGGCAGCTCTGCTGATGGGAGGGGTTTGTCTGTCAGCATAGGTAATTAACCTCCCTAAGAGGCAGCAGCTAGGTGGATGAAGAATCCTTCTGTCAACCGAGGGGGTCTTAAGCTAACAAAGATACACTGTTCAGAAGTGCAGATTTTTTCCAGCTATGACTGATATAATTAAGCCAACCTGACTTTTTAGTATAGACCAGGCCTTAGCATATATGCAATTTATACCAACAAAACCGTGCTTTTAACTGGCATAGTTTATTCCAGTTTCCCTTCACTCCAAGAGAAATAAACTATACTGCTAAAGTAATAACAAAAAAATAGCTATGCCAGAAAACTATACAGTGTAGACCTCGCTTAGGTCACCCTTGTAACAGTATAACTGTAAATCACAATGGCATAACTACAACACTGCAGCTACAGCATGGTAGCACTTCAATGTGGATCAGGGATGGGCAATAATTTTCAATGGTGAGGCCACACCAAGATTTCTTAAGTGGTCCTGGGCCACACTTTTCTATGGAGGGGGTACAGGATCTGGGATGGAAGTTGGGTGCAGAAGGGAGCTTGGAACAGGGAACCGGGGTGCAGGAGTGGGTGTGAGGTCTGAGAGGGAGTTTGGGTGAAGGAGGGGATTGTGATCTGGGGCAAGGGATTGGGGTGCAGGATCCAGAAGGGAATATAGGTGCAGGATCGGATTCTGGCCTGAGTGAGAACTGTAGGAGGGGATGCAGAGTCTTGGAGGGAGTTGTGACATGGAGTGGGGGTGCAGAGGATTTGAGTGGAGACCTGGGGCAGGGGTTTGGGATTCCACAAGAGGCAGGCTTTGGTTGGGAGGTGCTTATGTAGGGGGCTCCCAGCCAGCAGCCCTGCAGGACCCTGAGGCAGGCTCCTTGCCTCCCAGCAGCTCCAGGCTGCTCCCCTGTGGCTTTCTGCCCCAGGCACTGAGGTGTGAAGGAAGGCTTCACACGCTGCCTCCGCCTCCATCATAATTTCTCCACTCCTATCAGCCGGTTGAGCCAAGAAATTTTGCTGAGGGCAGGAGCAGCGTACAAAGCCTCCTCCTACCCCAGGCATCTGGAACAGAGAGCACCACAGAGAGCTTAAAGTGGTGTGGGGCTGCTCCCTGCCTGAGGACGTGCCCACAGGCCCGATACAGTGGCTTGACCGGCCAGCATCTTGCCTGCCCTGGTGTAGACTAGGGATGTTAAAATGTATTTATTTGGGTAAATGTGTACCTGCTGAAATTTTCAGCAGGTACACATTTACAAATGGGCAGAGGGGGCTCTCGCAGAGCCACCTGCTCCCCCCTTCCCGCTCTGTATTGCTGCCTCTGGTGCTCACAGGGAGCCTGCTTAAAAGAAGAGGTAGCAGCATGTGGGCGAGGATAGCTCTGCCTGTAACCATGAAGGTTAACAGATGATCTCAGGCTCACATCCCTAGTGCAGACACTCACTATAGTGAGGGAAGGGATTCCATCACATCCCAGAACCAAAAGTCATTCTCCCCCTCCTCCCCACACACACCCCCAAAACAGATATACCTGTAACAAAACAGCATGTAGGCCCCTAGCCCTGAAAAACTGGCTGGCTTTGAAAGGGTCTCTTGCAGTGTTTGCAACCCAAACACCCCAGCATTGTGCTGAAACAGTGGCCCCTGGCCTTTTCCGGATTCTGTCCTTTTCCGACAGAAAAAAGTGTTAAGTGTTATCCCGACAGCTCAGGTACAAGAACATCGGGGGCGATGGAAAGTAAAACTCCACAGAAACAGTGAAATGTGTCCCTCCTGCCTAAGCGAAGAGGGAGTCAACAAAGGAAGAGCAGCACACAGCAAGTAGCAAAGGGGATGGTCCCAGCAGGCGGCCAGCTCGAGGCTACTCCAGAGGGCTCCCGACGCCGTTTATAGCTGCACGCTACTCTGCAGCCTGGCGCTGGCGAAACGGGGAATGAGCTTTACGTCATTTAATGAGCGGTGCCCTCGCAGCCAAGCGGAGCTGATCAGGCTGCCCGGGCGCCTCCCCTCCTGCACAGCCAGCGCGGCTGCTCGGATCCCTAAAGTCTCCCAGCCCCGAGGGCCAAACCCGGCCACACCCTCCTCTCTCCCCAGCAGCGCGACACCCCAGCCTAGGCTCAGCTGCCTCCGGGCTCTCGCTCCAACCCGCCCCTTCTGTCCCCCGGGCCCGTGGGAATCCCACAAGGGGGGCTCCCAAGTTTCCCTCCCACATCTCCCCTGGCCGGGGGGCAGCCAGCAGCAGCAAGTCACGTTGCTCCGACTCCACGCGGCCGCGGGCAGACTCACCCTCCTTCGCTTTCTTCTTCCTCGCCAGGGTCCCGCCTAGCTTGCCCAGGAAAGACTCGTCCTTCTTCATCCTGTGGGGCCGCAGCGTGGGGGAGCGGACGGGGGCCGAGGACATCTGGCGGGCTGGGCTGGGCGGCGGGGCAGGCGGAGGAGAGGGCCGCGGCCTGGGACGGGCTGGCGGAGCCCCGGGGGCAGGAGCGGCAGGGAAGCAGCAGCCCGCGTTGCCTCATCCAGCGGAGGAAGGCAGGGCACTAGGGGGAGGGCCGGCCGGGCGGGTGTGAGCCCCACACGCCGGGAAAGGGGCGGGCTGGGAGCGGCAGGGATCGGCCGCTTCCCAGCCTGTCACAGCGCCCTGCCCTGGCGTGGAAGTCCAGGGAAGCCCCCTCAGGGGCGGCCAGCGGGCTCCCTCCTACACCCCCCCCCACGCTGTTGGCCAGGAGCCTTGCGGGGAGGGGGGTGTTAATGAGAGCGGGCCAGTGTCAGACCCACACGTGCACTGCGAGCCTGGGGCCGAGACACGGCCACGCCACTCGTGCGCGGGAGCCCCGAATTCGCCCGACCAGTGCAATGAAAAGATCCAGGGGGGCTGCCGCTGCTCGGGCTGCCGGTAGCGCGAAGAGGGTACACAGGAGGGGAGAGAGGGTACACAGTGCAAACGGGCCGTGGTTAACGTGGTGTCGTGCAGAGGTGAAAGTAAGAGGTGCGCCCTGGTGCGCAGCTCCGGCGAGAGCTGGCGCGACTACAGAAGGCAGCAGGGAGCTATTGGAAGAGCTGGCACGGATCCTGGTTGCAACAGGACAGTAACTGTAGGAAAAGTTAAGTTACTTTCAGCATGTGTGAGACAGGAGCTGGGAAGCCCTGCTGAGAGTTAGGCATCGCAGGGCACAGCCCCTGCCCTGTAGAGCTGGGCATGGCAATAGACAAGCCACAGGGCTGGAGAGGAGGTGGCAGGCACAGAGGTGTGTGCCTTTGCCCAAAGTGGGTGGAAGAATTGGGAACCCAGCTTCGAGCAGCACCTCAGTGGGTGTCAGTTGTCCCACAAGGGAGCAATGGCAGCTTCCACTAGTTGAGGGTCTGTCCCAAAACTCAGATTTCCCAAGCCAGTATCTGGCCTATTAGGCCCCCCTGCCTCTTAAACAATATATATGTTATTGTCCCCTCTCCCACTCAGTGTGTCTCTCATTCCCCGGGGGCAGCAATCCTGCAATGAGCTTCAAGAGGCTAGATGCCTGTGCCTACTGGGACCCCATTGATTGCGGAGGGACTCCTCCTGGGCACAGATGTGCAAAGCTCATTATAGGACTGAGGTCACTGACTTTGGAACAGGAATCGTGCTTTGTTGTATAATAGTGCAGCACCTAGCACAAGGGATGCACGGTCTCTCTGGGGATCTCTGAGCACTACTTCTATATAACTATTCAATCCCAATAAAGAAAGGCTACAAGGCAAAGTAAGTCATGATCCAGCTGAAATATTTATTTTATTTCTCATTTCTCTGTATATATCATCATTAAGGTCCGGATATTGCAAGTTGTTCTGCAGGAGCACATCCAAGTGCAGAGCCCCATTGACCTCTCTGAGGCTCACTGTAGGTGCCACGTTTTATAAGCCCCCATGAGTGTGAACAGATGCTTCACTGAACACAAATAAATACAGATCCCAAAGAGGTTACAAATCTTAGGCTCTAATCCTACCAACTCTTATGCTCATGTTTAATTTAATAATTCTATTGAGTTCAGTGGAACTGCTCAGGTGCTTAGCATTAAGCATCTGCCTTAGACTCAGAGCCTCCATGTTATTCCCAGGTGAGGATGTGAGCATGACAGGTCTGTACTATTATACCGTTATTAAACTATGAAAAATGTTGTACAAAGGATTATTTGAAAAGTGTGTGGGGACCCCTATTAGGGATAACAAGGCTGGTGCATTATTTTCCTTTGATGAAATGATGGACTTTTTATGAGGTTGCATTGTTTAGTAATGTGCTGGACAGTACAGGATGCACATTTTTGTTGGGCAACAAGGCTGGGACTAAGAATTTGTGGCTGTTGTCACGTGTAATTACAAGTGACTGGTAGTTAGAGGCCCATGTATTTAGCTAGAAGTGAATTTGCACATTGAAGGCTGTATGTGCAAGTCAGGAGTGGATGTTCTGACAACACAGCAGTGTAAAAAGCACCCCAGGTTAGAGAATTCAGGGTACACAACTGTTCAACAGTCCAGATTGTACCCTGGGCAATGAGACATAGCAGACATTTCCCCTCCAGGGAGCCTGTCATGAACAGGAGTGCTGACCAGCACCTGGTGACTAAGTGGTTAACTCAGGTACCTAGCAAAGGTGTCGGCCGGAGAGGGAGGAGGGTTCGGGCAGTCAGCCAATAAAAATGCAGGTAGGAATTTCAAGCTGGGACAGAGGGGGGGTTTCCCCTCTCTCTCTTTTTTGTTTAAGAGCAGAGCAGTTTCTCCTAGGTATTGAGGAAGAGATGCTTTCTCTCTCCAAGAATAGACTTCTTGAATTGTGTAAGTAGGAAAAAGTTTAGGTAGTTCATCAGGGTTTGTTTTCCTTGTTTGGAAATCATGTCTGAGCTGGCTGTTTTTCTCTTTTGTAACTAAGGATTACAGCCCAGGCACTTTCCCTGAATCTATGTCAACTGTGGCTACTTACCACCTCATCAGTTTACTATGTTTGCAATGGTAGTTTTGTTTTGATAATAAAAGAGTTTTCTTTTTATTTTGATTAACCAGCATTGGTTGATTGTTGTATCCTTAGGATTAAGAGCCTAGTTACAAGGGCAAAGTCCATTGTTCTCTGTGGATTCCCTCTGTTTGTTTTCCCAGCTCCAAGCAAAACAGAGATTGGGGGCAAGGGAGAGAGCTTTACCTTAGGGAGGAGATTCCCAAGTGATCTCTTCCCTGGAAAAGGGTTTTTATTTTATATTTTCTTTTAATCACTTGGGAGGTAGCAGCACGGAACCAGTCTTGTCTTTTTTTGGATGACAGGGGGACTGAGATTGAGTAAGTTTGTCTCTGGGAATCACAGAGACAGGTTTGGCTGTGTTTATTCTGCTAGCTAACCTCCTCCCTCCTCCCCCCCACACACACCTTCTGCATTTGTAATGCCAGAGTGGGGAACAACCATGACAGAGCCTCACAGAAGTCAATAGGGCTCTGCACTGGTAGTCACCCATGCAGAACAACTTGCAATATTGGGACCTTAAGATGAACTATACAGAGAGATACAGACAGGCCTGGCCAAAGAGTGTGTGGGTGGGCAGGGGCAGGAGCTGGGTAGCGCAGGGCCCTGAACGCGTGGAGCTGTGGGGCCCTGAATTTGCGGGGCCCAAGGCGACCACCTTGCCCAAAAGCCAGGCCTGGATACAGGCAGAGAAGTCTCAGAGGGGTATATACAGAGAAGTGAAAAACCAAGAGGGTGGGGAGGAAAGGGAGGTGGCATGTTTCCAATATATGACTGGGTGGTGACTCACTTGAGGCAGACAGCATAATCCTTGGTGGTTTACATACAATGATTTCAAATGGAACACTTGTGTTTTTTATAGGTGATACAGTAGAAGTGAGCTTTTTAGGAGCAGTCTGAATCCTGCGAGGATGGAGGGAACTAGAAGATGGCGGAAGGGCTTTCCAACAGGCCAGGGCAGCAGGGAAGAAAGCCTGAAGGCATATGTCAGAGCAAGAGACAAAAGGGGTGTCACTGCTATCTATCCTCACTGACTAAATGGTAGGGTGGGATCAAGGCCGGATTAAGGGGGGGGCTAGCTGGGCAGCTGCCCGGGGCGCCAACCTATGGGGGCGCCTGATGGCAGCTGTAAGGGGTGTCGTGCGCCCGGCTGCGCAGCATCCCTTAGAGCTGCCATCAGGTGCCGTGTGCCCAGGGCTGGGGGCCGCGAGGCGCCCCTTAGAGCTGCCATCAGGTGCCGTGTGCCCCTTAGAGCTGCAATAGGGCGCCGCGTGCCCAATTGCAGCTGTAAGGTGTGCCGCGGGGCGGGGCCATGCATGCGCCCTGCGCCCGGGGATGGAGCCGCGCACGCATCACGCGCCCAGAGCGCAGGAATGGCTCGAGCTGGCCCTGGGGGGGGATACAAAATGGAGATCAGATATATGCAGAAGCTATGTCAAAGCAAGGACAAAGAGTATGACTCTTTACATATAGGGAAATGAGGTGGTGTTTGTTTCTGTTTGTTTTAAACCTTTTACAAGTTATGGAAGGAGATTATGCTATTAAGGGGTGAACTGGCTCAGTATTTTGTGTTTCTATAGCAACTTTCTCTGAAGTAACTCCGAGCAGTTTACAAATATAATTGATGTTAAATTAACAATTCCATTTCTGTCTGAAAATGGCTTATCTGGTATGGTTACAAGTAACATCTAACTGAAAATGAGAGAGTTTTTTTTTTTTAATTCCCCTATTGCTTTGGCTTGTTTTCTTTATGGATTTAACGCACTTTGTGTATAGTCAATTTCATGGTGTTCCTTGCACAAGAACTTTAGTCACCTGCCCTATTATTTGTGTGACTATTTTCCAGAAATCAACAGAGGGGAGAAACATTTTAACATTTTCTATGAACAGGGGCGGCCCGTGACTATAGGCCAACTCGGCCGTTGCCTAGGGCGCCGCCTTCAATGGGGCGCCCAATGATGACGTCACAGGGCACCCAATGGCTGTCAATGGAGTGACAGCCGTGCAGGAGGGGGCGCCAATTGCGCGTTCCGCCTGGGGTGCCAGCTGCCGCAGCCCGCTCCTGTCTATGAAGCATCAAAACTGGCAGCAGGTCTCGACTAGCTTCTGGTTCTCAGCCTATCCTTAACTTTTTTTTTTTTTTTAACTGACTAGATTTAAAGTTTATAGTGCCTCTTTATTTAAGCTTCCTACTGTCCTTGAATCAAGTTGTGTTTTCAGTCTGGGTTTCAATCATCTCAGTTAGTGGGTGCAATCAGGAGTTAGTATTTTACTGTTATACATTCTGAATATAGGCAACAACTCAAAGTCAATACTGCAATATAATAAAACTAGAAGACTTACACAGCATTGCCCAGGTTCTTCAGAGCAAGAAGCTGACAGTTTGAGGGATACAGGAGTCAGGACAGGGCCTTCAGCATGGGGGATGGGGGTGGCCAGTGCACAAAGCAGTGGTGGAGGGGGTGAGAGTGAAGGTTGAGGATGGGCTATCAGTGGGGGAAGACAAAGAAGCTGCATACCAAATTTGCTGGTCTTAGCTCTTCCCGTTTAGGAGTTCTTGAACAAATGAACTCAGAAACACAGACAGATGCATAAATCTCTAGAATAGATTAAGATAAATATGTCTTTGCTTTTTAACATTGCACTATAAATGTTGCAATCATAATGAATTTGTTAGGTTTTCAATTTAGTAAATACTTTTGTTTGGGAATTTTGTAATAAACTTCATTACATTTGCCTGTGACCTCCATAGTAAAAGCATGGCTACAAAATCTTGCCTCTTGCAAAACCATAAGCGTGTACATCATTTTGCCCCCATGAGCAGTCCCTCTGACCGGTCACACTGCAAGCACATTAGTCTTTGCAGGATCAGGGCCTAAATGCTAGCAGAATCTACTAAAAAAGTCCAACTTACAGTCCGGGTACTTAACAATGTGGTTGCCAGATGAGAATATCTTGAAAGCAGACAGGAAATATGTGTTCTAGAAAACCAAGCTGTCAGAATATTTGAATCATGTTGTAAAAAAACATGCTTACATATGCCAGTGTCATGGCATGATGAAGGCCAAGATCTAGCTGGGAGTCCCTGTGAAATCTGGGAATGATCAGTGGTTAGAGGCTGGTGCGGATACAAAATGTTGTATCTACAGCCGTATCTGTATCCATAAAAATGAGCCATGAATATCTGTATTCCCATCTGCAGATGTGGATGCCCATGGATATAAAGCAGATATTTGCAGGGCTCCACACTTGCAGTGGCAAGGGGTAAGTGCTAAGTCATAACCTCATTCTAGATGCAGCATTTGGCTCACAATGAGCTCCCTGGTCTTTAGCTAGTTTTCTCTCTATTCAGCAAAATGAAAACGCTGGAATTTCACGCTTGCCATCTTCTTCTCACGTATCCTGCTCAGCAGATTCTAGAACTGCGGCCCTCCTGGCTTGCTACTTGTTTGTATGCCCTTGCACTTATTAACAGATGTGAGCTGAGTTAGTCAGTGAACAAAATATTTAATTTAATTTGGCCTTTACTGATAAAAGTACACAAACTTGCATTACACTGGTTATATGTTTTGGTTGTTAACATTTAACAAATATATAATATTACATGGTATTTCAATCCATTTTTCTTCCTATCAGAGAAGAAAAGTTGTGTTTAAGGAATTTGACTTACAACGGGAGACCTGTTTTTTGTTCTCTGCTCCATCAGACTTCCTTTGTGCAGGACAATTCACCATACTTTATTTCAGTGTCATCTGTTAAAATGTGAATAATGTCCACTAAGGCATTCTTCAGCTTAATCTATTAGTGCTTCTAAAAGATTTGGAAAGATTTGGCTGGATAACACAGTGCAGTGGGTACCATTAACACTTTAATATTTACTCCCTTTACTGCTATATTTTCTGTCTCCTGGTGAGCCAGGGAACTATTATTCCCATTTTACAGAAAAGGAAACTCGGGCACAGAGGGAATAAGGCCCAAATTCACAAAGGTACTTTGGTGCCTAACACTCATTTAAATAATTGGGAATTAGGTGCCTAAATACCTTTGTGAAGCTGGACCTAAACGATTTGCCCACAGCGCTACAATCAGACAGTAACCAGAACTCCCACTTCCATGTTCTAACAACTATATAAAGGATCCATAAAAGGCTTATGCATTGCTTAAGTCCCACTTAAACACTCAAAATAGGACTTAAGTGATGTAAGGTCTCATGCTGGCTTTCTGCCCAGAGATTTAACTTTGTGATCTGTTAGGCAATCATTCATAAAGTGCACTGAAAGCATTTAAATTTGCTCACATGCATATATAATTAGACCTAACTAAATGTTAAATTTTACTGATGAATGTTGCTCTTCTTTGAACTGTATCCAAAATGCCTACCTTGCTGTCTGGGTTTGCATGTTGCATTAATAAAAACACATCTCTTGGTGAAACAGTCCTGTGTTTCATAGGCAGCAGTGCATGCACAGAAATATATTACACTGGGTTAGATTCATAATAAGCTTTATTACTCAAGCGTATTTTAGCAGAAGTATTTCTATAATATTGGAAGGGGGGTTGCATAATTCTGTGACTTAGCTATTGTACTAAGAAGATTTAAACACTTTGTAGATGTGCTTTGGCAGTCAGGCTTCACTTTACTAAATATATATCCCTATGAGGCTTTTTGTGTGCAATTCAAATATTTACAAGTAATCGCAAGGCCTCTATACCCTTTAAGTTGGGAGCCAAGTGATGTATGAGCTGTCTACACAAAGAGGAATTTCACCCTTAGGGCCATGTCTACACTAGGAAACTATTTTGAAATAACTAAATTCAACTTAACTCCCGATTTTACAAAATCAAAATTGCATGTCTCCACTACAGAGAAGCCTCGAAATTACTCAGAGGCAGGCTCCATTAATGTGGAGCCTTAGAGCCCCAGGAAGCACGGGGGAGTCATAAGTTCAAATCACTCTGGGGAGTAGTTATTTCGAAATAACTGTTTTGAAATTAGCATTCTTCCCCGAGAAAAGCAGGAGTTCAGATTTCGAAATAAGCAGCCCCTTAATTTGAAAGAACGGGATTGGTAGTGTGGACGCTCCACTTATAAATTTGACCTAAGGGGGGTTATTTCAAAATAAAGCTGTACGGTAGGAAGCATTCTAGTCACTCTTCAGTATTTTTCTATCCTAAATAAAGTTAACTTTCATACTACTGTAATATTTTGAGGGGGGAGACAATTTGCAAGAAGAGGCAAATATGGTGATAGTTTTATAACATTTAAGGAGGTATAGAGAATTTTAGGTATACATAAACACAATTTTAGGTATACATAAAGCTTTGGGGAAAACATGCAATTAGTAAAGGAACTAATTGCATCTTAGTTGCCTAGAGCAAATGAGGCACCTTTCCAAACTGATGTTTTCAAATCTTTGAATACACTGAAATAAGGTGACTGAATCCAGAAAAGTAATACTAGAAACTGCTAAACAAATATTGGTCAGCAGAGTGCATAGTTCACTTGCTAAAGTTTCCATTGACGTGTTATGATATTAATTTTTAGCAACATGGGAAACTAATCACTGCAACATGCTACTCAACCGTTGAAATAAATGAGTTTGCAGCTGGCAGAGTAGATTATGTGGGTGAATCAGTAAAATACTAAAGTATGAAACTCAATAAAGCTCATGAGCTAAACATGAAGCCCAAAGCGCTATAAAACTTCACTGACATGCTAGCAAATCAGAAAAATACAACACTTGTGATATAAAAGTACCATATGGAAACATCTTCTAAGTTAGCTGTGTTTCTTTTTGGGGGAGGGGAGGAGTAATATTTACAAAGAGAATTAGTAAAATTTAGGGAACAAGCAAAAATGGACTAAATACAGGGCTGGCCCTACCATGAGGCAAACTGAGGGGGCCACCTCAGGTGCCAGACTGTGTGTGGGGGGCGGGGCCCTAGGACCCAGAGTGCAGAAAATTGTGTCTTCTGCTGGTGCACATGTATTATCTCTGCAGTACCATGAGAGGAGTAGAACAGGAAGAAGGCAGAATTGAGACCTTTCAAAGTTTTGGCCCAAGCGAGGAGGCATGGGGGCATCATTTGAGCTCCCTGCCTCAGGTGCCAAAATGTTGTGGGCTGGCCCTGACTAAATAGCTGAAGCATGTACGAAAGAAGGAAAGGTAGACTTAGTGGGGAAGAGGATAGGGAAGGTGTGATGGAGTGGTAGGCAACAACACCTAAACCAGCACTCTGAACATTTAGGTGATGTCTACACTGCACCTCTCTGGTGCAAAAGCCTATGCAAATGAAGTGCAAATAAGAAAATTCATTGTGCTCAGGATGGGAAAAATTAGAGCAAACACTGTACATCAGTATTCTAGAAAACTCATATCTCCAGTGTTATCTTGCTTACTGGCCGTGCAATTCCCTTGACTGAGCATTCATTAGGGAATCTGCCAGCACATGTATGAAAAGCTCTGTAAAGCCTGAAAGCTTCTCTCTCATCAACAGAAGATGATCCAATAAAAGAATATATGGAACTATATATAATCTCACACATGTCCTATTAGGAATAAAGGGTTACACTTAGAACTTAGTGCTGGACCTGCTTTTAATTTCAGCGCATGTTGTTTTTGGCACTGGAGAAGTAGGTGATGTAGCTTTAACAATGCAGTCATTTGAATGTTGCCAAAGTTCTTGCCTCATGGGTTTTCCATTTAGTTATAAGTTGCATGCAGTGTTTTGTACTGAGTTCAATATTTAAAGTGTGGGACATGGTCATTATAATTGAATCTCAGTCAAATGGTGTTTGAAATTATATTCCATTTGATGTATTTTATAATTACATGGTACAAATGAGAAAGTAAGCAATTTTTCAGTAATAGTGTGCTGTGACCCTTTTTGTTCCTTTTTGTATTTTTGTGAGCAACTAGTTTTAAAGTGAGGTGGAACTTAGGGAAGGGAGTGGTCCTCACGACAAATCAGACTCTAGAAAGGGGTACAATTGTCTAGAAATGTTGAAAACCACTGAAAGACAATATTACAGTTTCAATACTTTTGTCGCTGTAAAGTATTGAACAAAGTGACGGACAGGCTTTACTGAAAACACTTAAACGAGTGGTCCTGCAACACTTTACAGATGAACAAAAAACATAGATAGTACCATGAGCTTTTGTGAGCACAACCCTCTTCTTCAGATGAATGGAGCTTCTCCAGTCATGGGTTGTGCCCATGAAAGCTCATTATACTATCTATATTTTGTGTTAGTCTGTTAGGGGGTGCAGGATCATTGTTTTTTTCAGTTGTAAACTAACACAGCTATCCCTTTGAGGTTTCATTGAGTTAGGATTGTGTTAGCTAACTGAAGCTACTGATTTGCTTCAGAATAACGAACAAATTGTATATTTTAATAAATTAGAGACTGGCTTATGCATAGAAGTAAAGATTATTTTATTTTTATATACGCTAAATAGATTGCAAGTGGATTTCCCTCCCCTTTCCTCCCCACAGATCCTGGACATTATCTTCTACTAATCTGACTGGCACAACATGTGTTTGGCACAATAAGGCAATCCCCAGTATGGGGGGAAGGAGGGGGGACATTGCTGAAAGCACAGAGGTAACTAATAGGGTGCTTGCATGGACCACTCTGGACAGTGTGGCAACACTGTTATAGACATGATTGCAAAGTTTGAAAGAAAAACCATCCTCATGCTCTGGTGAGAGAAGTCATGATACAACCCTACTAGTAGTAACTACCCATACAGCAAACACTTAAACAACAAATAGTCTAGTAGCACCTTAAAGACTAACCAAACATGTAGATGGTATCATGAGCTTTCATGGGCAAAACCCACTTCTTCAGATGAAAGGAGTATAATAAATTCAGATCCAAGAATAAATAAGGGAAGGAAGGGAAGGGAAGGGAAGGAGGAAGAAAGAAAAAGAGAGACAGTGAGTAGATAGTGCAAATAGTTACAAGAGGCTGTTACTCCGGTCATCTGAAAAAGAGGGTTTTGCCCACAAAAGCTCATGATACCATCGACATGTTTTGTTAGTCTTTAAGGTGCTACTAAACTATTTGTTGTTTTTTTAAGATTTTACTGTTAGACTAACTCGGCTACCTCCTGATGCTTTTGAATACCCCCCCAGTGGTGACTTTTGTGAAGACAGCACTTGTAGCGCAGTTAGTCCTGCATGTTGTCCTATATGTAACTGGGGGGGACTGACATATGAAGTGACTGCTGGCCACTGTGTTTATTTTTGGATAACAATACTGATCTCCTTTGTCAGGCACATTAGGCTAGAGTCACACAGGGACTTAGGTGGCAAGGTGCTCAGAATCACTACTCCTAACTTTTAGGGGTCTAGAAAAATCACAGGAACAACATTGCGATTCTGAGTTAGGCCCCTGTCTGATGGCAAGGGCACACATGGGTGTATTAGAATGTGATCCAGACAGACAGCCTGCTCAGTGAGGGGTTGCCTAAGGTGGCCAATGGGAGATGCTGACAAGAAGGGTGTGTCCTAATAGTGTCAGTAAACCATGCTTCCCAAGCTGTGAAATCTTTTTCTACAAAATATACCCTCCCTTACAGTTTATTCTTTAGCCATATAGTGTGGCATCTGGCAGAATCATAGCACAATTGTAAAAGCAGTGGGGTGGTTTTTTGCTTGGACGGAAGAGCTTCAAGCCAGGTCTAACTGCTATAGAAAGCAGGGTTGGTGGTTCATGAGGCAATACCCATCTTCCAGCATTATCAGTGACCACCGATACTGCTGCCCCTGCCATGGTGTGGAGGCAGTGTTTCAGATAATATATACAAAATGAATCCTGATCACATACAACTAATAGTCCCAAAGGATTTTCACCAAAAATGTGTCTGGCCCAATTTAAAGTTGACTAACTAGCTGTGTTATTTTTCCATTCCTGTGCTAAACGTCGGTGCACGATTACAAAGGAAAAGCCTCTCACACTTCCCCCAGCTGAAGAGATGCACAAAGCACCCGTTTACATGCTCCACCACTGCTTCCTTACTGTTCAGTGAGTCAGCATTAACCCTTCCATTGCTTTCTGACCTACCCAGCAGCAAACACACTTTCAGAGAACCTTTTGTTTCCAGTGCAGACTGACCAGAAAGTTATGTGCCTCAGCCTGGCTGTGCTCCTGCAACTATGTAGATACTGGCAGGTTTTTGTGCAAGAATGGCCATTCTTCCGCAGAGCGTCCACACTGGCCACCTGTTCTTGCGCAAGAAGATTTACAGTAAAGCGCAGTAAGAGGGTTTTTTGCACAAGAGCTACGCTCTTTTCTAACAAGTGTAAGCTCTCTTGCACAAGAGGACAGTGTGAACGCGCGGCAGGGGTTTCTTGCACCAGAAAGCCCTATGGCTAAAATGGCCATCAGAGCTTTCTTGCGCAAGAGAGCGTCCACGCTGCCATGGACACTGTTGCACAAAAGCACCTGGCAGTGTGGATGTGTTCTTGCACAAGAGTTCTTGCACAAGAACCCTTGTGCAAGATGTTCTTGTGCAAGAACCCGCCAGTGTAGACATAGCCCTAGAGTTTGGAAAATCTCAGGTGTGAGGTCAGCAAAACAGCAGATTTTAGTAAGAGCATCAAAAATGGCCATGCATATCAGCAACTAGATACTGGGACAGTCACCAGATTAAAGGATTAGGGAGCTAAAGACTAAAGTACCACAAAACCAGGGATCCAGAACTACACCGTGGACAACTCACTGCTATTGTGTCTATTTTATGAGGCGTTTGACCAATTGTTGGGTACTATGCCTAGCAGGGAGCCAACAGCAGTGCCAATGACTTGGCCAATAGGGATGGTGACCTGTTTGTCCCAGAAACCAGCATGGTGACTGATGGGAGCCAGCAGCAGGTACCAAGAGGCCAGCAAAATGACGGCTACTGCAGTTGGTCCCACAGGAGCAGCAGCTCTAGCACCAAGTTCTGTACTAGGAGCTTTTCCATACTCCCCCCTCCCAGAACAGCCCATTATGGCACCTGCAGAAGACAAGTAACAGGCAGAAGCAGCCCCAGAGCCTGCAATTTGTCTGCTTCTGTGTTTAGTAATATGGGAATGGGAGACTTCTGTTCTATGAACCAAATGCAAATTACCAGAAGCCTTGGTTACCAGGGCGAGTCCATTAATGATAGGCAGCATGCCACTGCCTTAACTCACCCCCAAACCCCACCAATGGGAGTTCAAAAAAACCTTACCTTGCAGCTGTTGTAAGTATGCTGCTCTGTGACCACTCTGAGGTCAAACAAGCCACCAAAAACAATGAACTAGGGAAGGGACAGGAGGAACTGTATTACGTTTATAAATCTAGTACATTTTAGTTGAACACAATCTATAGGCAAGTGTCATTTATCCCAGACGGGGGTTTGAGTTTTGTCCAGAAATGTGCTGGGGAAGAGTGGTGTTAGGACTGCAGTGGAGTTCTGCATATTTGCAAGCAGCCCTAACCCACCTCCAAGGGGATTTCAATCCAACAAATGCACATGCAGCCACTACTGTACACCTGCTATGGGTATAGTTTTATAAGCCAAGGCAGAAAGCAAGTCCCCCAGAATAACTAGGGAAACTAATAGCACCATTTGGTGGTAAGGTCCCATGCAGTCCTCCTGATCAGCAAAACACATGACATTTTCTTGTATTACCACCTTGATATTCAAAGATCATCATCTGCAGTACATGAAGGCTTGCAGAATTTTGTGTTTATATATTCATGTGCTTTTAGAGGTCAAATATCACATCAATGGCCCTGGCAAAATCTGAAAACTACATTTTCTCAAAGCCAGCAGTTACCTCAGGCATATCTTTTATCCAAGCCACGTTAGGATAAACCGCATGCACGAGTGCCTCAAACCTTTGCCACCACTTTACTTTCCAATGACAGATTGTTTAGCAACAGACCTATAGCAATCTTGGGCAGATGGTTATTGCAATCCACTTCTGGAACCATGTAATCCCCCATCATGCATGTCTTTATGCTGGAGGGTTGGGGCAAACTGCTCAAAGTTCCAGAAATGTGGCTTTCTTTATGCAAAAGCTCTGGATCTCAACCTGGTCACCTCAGGCCTGCGTGGTGATGTGGTCCCACCACTCTGCTCCAGTATATGTCAAGAAGCATCAGCAGTTGTACCAAGTGTCATGAGCAGCATCAGCTAATTGGACTCTACTACATCTGTGTCCTCTATCATAAACAATCAGGTACCCACCAGTGGATCAGAAAACATACCCAAAATGTCCACCAGTCTCTCATAGAAGATCAGCCCATTTCTGATACAGAATTAGAAGTACAAGCAAGTATAGTTCTTCCAAAGGCGTCTCCTGCACATTGCTCATGTCAGTTGCTGGGAGTGCACAGGCCAAACTGACTGCTCAGCAGAATGTATCAACCTGGTTGTTTAACTTTCCAGTAGCAGGCAGGATGAACAGTCAAGTTTTCCAACCCTGCACCACAGTCAAAGACCTAGAGTGGCCACATTTTGGGAGGGCACTAGGGAGTCTGGAATAATGTTGGATTGACTGATCTGTGTGCAACAGCATAAACACCACAGGTTCAGGTTAGAAAATTCTTAACCTTGGGTTGACAATTAGTGGAGACAACACAGTCATGTGACCCTCTGCTAAAGAAGCCTAAGTCCCATTAACTCTCAACTTACATTGCAATATAGACATACCCACAGAGGTTTCAGCAGTAAGTTTCAACTGAAGATGTGTCAGCTAAAGCCATACTAGCTTAGTATGATCCATGGAAGTAAAAGTATTTGATTTATATGACTGCTCCAGGGAAATACTTCCACATGCATCACATCAAAGCTTATAAAGGGAATAAATTCCCAAATTACTATTTCATTATCCATCAATATTCAATATCAGACGAGAATTCTCTGGAAATCAAGATTGGGATTAGCTGTACTTTCTTAACGTGAAAACTGAAGCAATTTGTATAGGTATTTGGGTCTCAATTCAGGCACTTGCCTTCCCTTTACAATTACAGTTATAGCCTTGGTATTCTCTAGCCCTGGAAAGTAAAAAGATTTTAATTGACCTGTTTTTCCATCTGGCAACAAGCCTCATGTGCATATAAGAGCTTTTCATATCTCTTGAGAGAGTGATAAAGCCAGTAGAAATTCATCTAATTTAGAAGCTTGAAGAACTTGGACAAATTATACTTAACTCCCATGGAAGAATGCTTATGTTAACTTTCATTATGCAAATACTCCCACTCACACTAAAAAGGTCTTATGTAAAAATGCATAAACACTACAAGGAAACACTCATTTATTGAATCCCTTAATGCAGTGTTTCCCAAATGGTGTTCCACAGAACCCTGGGGTTCTGCAAAGTGAAAATAAGGGTTCTGTGAGAAAATTCCATTACAACAACATTTTATGATTAAAAAATAATATTGAAGCATTTATTAATTTTATTGAAAACAATTTTCATTTGTGTTTGTCACGATAAGTGTCCCTGTGTAATGCCAGCTTAGCCAGAGAGTGAGGACGATGTCACTACTACTTTTTCAGCTCCATCTATAAGACTGTAATTAGGGGTTCCGCAAAATTCTTTTGAGTTTAAAAGGGTGCTGTGACCAAATAAAATTAGGAAACACTGCCTTAATGTAATAAGACTTAGCAGTAAAAAAAGTTGTCCACCATAATTGCTTTGTTAAATATGAATTTATCATGTGGTCAATTTTAATTTCAAGAAGTAAATTGCATTTGCTTTTCAATATGCTGCTAATCTTCAATCAGAAGATTCTTTAAAACTATACTGTTACTCACAATCTATGCAGTCCATTTCAAGTTTGTTGTCTTGCTGATGCAATGTTTTAAAACAGACAGCTAGAACTTAACACAACCATGCAAATCAATATCATTTTAAGTGGGTTATCACTAGTGGAGCAACAACTTTCACCAAACACCAAAACATGTGGGGTGAAATCTTGGCCTGATTAAAGTCAATGGGAGTTTTGCCATTAAGCTCACTGGGACAAAGATTTGACTCCTGGGCATTACAGCACCTGGTCGAGGATCAGTTCTGGACAATGGCTTAAAATGACTTGACACCAGGAAAACCAATTGAACAAAGTAAGAGTTGAGCTGCATTAATCGACATGAAAGACTCTACTTCTCAAGAAAGAGTCATTTTATTACTTATTGTTAATTTCTACAATGACTAATGACAACTAACAAAAGGAGTAGATTTTGATATAAGGCAAGCAGATTTTATGCCTCCGCAGGTACATTTTATGATAATTTAACAAGCTGGCATCTACTGAAGAATTTTGAAAGCAGTCATTAAAATAGAGCAAGTGATTTACAGTAGCATCTTATAAGAATGCTTTTAAATGAAAAATATGGTTAGCCATTCTAGCAGGGTACAATTTTAAAGTAAAATGGATATTACAGAATACAAGGTCAAAAGTGGTCTCTGATATACAACCAAGGAATAGGATAACAGTATCTCATCTCAAATATAGAAGTTGACAACTTTGTTTTGCAACTGTTGCAGAAACCATTGAAGAACAAAACGTACCTTTTAAATCAGGCACTGCAAGACTTGTTGAGATTTCAATAGGACATTATTTTAACTGCCTGCTTCACTGACAATCTGAAGGATTAGCGGTTTCTGAACAAAATAGTAGATATTCTTGAAATTTTACTATTTATTTATTCAGGACAGTTGGGTTCAATTTTTTGAAAAGGACAAAGTTTTTTAGGGTTCAATTTTCAGTACAGCTCATTCTACAGTAGGCATTGTCCCTATTCATCCAACCTGGCATAATGCAAGTACAAAAAAATCCCAATGTATTAACATTTAAATGGTATGTGTGTGCATAGTAGGGCCATCCTAAACATCTGTTTGGCTTGCAATTGAAAGGTTAGGGTTTTATGAGACAAGCAGTCCAATGACAATTATAATGCTGTGGAATTATCCCAGCATTAGTTTTCAATGCACTTATTTGTTTCATTGTAAGGATCAGCCTCAGTAAAGGTTAAAATAGCTTTAAAATTCCATGAAAAAGTCTGTCTGTCTTTGATAAAAATCAGAGGTACACTGCATCTTTCCAACATAATTTTAATGTAGTTACCTGTGAAGTCTGAGAGATTAATCACTCAAAAGGCATATTTATACTTCAAGAAAAAAGCTGGAATCACAGAGAGCCATATTTTATTCAAGTGCTCTCTGACAGCAGCATGAAGTGTTTCTGTAATATTACAGGAATCTTATTCCAGCTCCAAACTGGACACCGTCACATATCCTGAAAGATAAAGGCAATACATTGCACAGTATTAATGTAATACATAAGATATTATTTTCCTCTTTGGACAGTTCCCTCCTACTCAGATTTTCACTTTTAAATCCTTGAAAAGTTACAATCCAAATATATTTTGGGAACGTTGAGCTGACAACGGTTACTTTAAAAACTAAGCAAAAAAATCTATCCTAAAAATGTTCCACCCTTTTTGGTCTATCAGTACTGGAAGATTACAGGCCAAATTCCCCACTCTTTCACATCACCCTTAGCCCCAAAGTACAACAATGAGGCACTATGTGTCAACTCCTCAGAAAATAAAACTTGAGGGGAGCAAAAACCTATCTGCAAAATCTGAAACTGTATTCCCACTGAATCTTTCCCATTGTGTATTATATCATTTGCATGGTAGATAATGTCATACCTGGCTGCAAAATGCAAACATACCCTCCTCCCATTATCAATACCTAACTTTCAAAAAAAAAAAAATCACTTTTCAGGTATGAAATTCCATGTTTGGTAATCTTTAAAAAAGTTTGAATGGATAAGGAAAATGCTATCAGCTATTGGAGTCTGTGTGTCCTTATTGTATAAATAAATAAATAAATAAATAAAAAATAATACAGTCAGCTATGCTTTTATTCATATAATTTCAATAGTTCAACTCAAAGTTCAGTGAGTTCTGAAACCCGAAATATGAATAGTTCTAAACTGAGAAGGGCTTCTGAAACCAATGTGGAAAAAAGTTGACTGAAAAAAAAAGTGCTTCAGTGCTGAGAAATCTACAAATAAATAAATAGATAAAGAACAAACAAAAGACTAAAATTCTCATTTTAGCTGAAGCAGATAAATAAGATTCCAGGTACACAAATTAGTCAATATTCTAAAATACACTATAAAAACACAAACCTGTCACCAGTCTGTACTCCCATAGGGAAACAGTAGTTAAGTTCCAATCTAGCAATGTTTCCAAGTCTGAGCACTATTCCAGCACCGTAAGACCATCGGATGAACTCAGCCAGCTTCTTGAGATGAGCTTTGGGACCTTCACCTAAGTGAAATGAAACATTTGGAGAATGGAAATCAAACCACACCATCAAGAAGTTCAAGGGCTGACTACATTTCCAGGCCTAGTATACCTAGCGCTATAGAACATCCACTACAAAGAGTCTAACCCTGATATAAACAAAGTACCTACAACTCCCAGGGATCCTCAGCATCTCACATCCATCTCAGAATAAGGAATCACTACTCTGTACTTCCTATGTGGTGTTCAAGAGCCACTTCTTAATTTCTGCAGTTATGGTACCCAGTATTAGAGAGCGCATTTAATATCTTCAGTAAGTTTTACTAATTTTAAATAAGATTCCTATGCTGTTCAATTGCATATACAGAGCACCTTTACTGACTGCATGAGTTAATTCACCTCTTCTTTCAAAATGCATGGGTGACAAATGTCACTACAGTAACTGCTCACCCACTATCTCCAGCAAAACTGCTTAAGAGACTTGAAAAGTAAGCTTAAGGAGTAATGGAGAAAAGAATCAAACTAGTTAGCAAACCCTCAGAGAGGTTATGGTATACTTTTTAATCCAGTTGAGCACAGAATAGTTTTTTTTATTTTTACGCTTACTTCCAAGCCCCCTTCAGAGCAGTCTGTCTAGGACAGTGGGCATTAAGGTTATATCTACACTAGGGGTATGTCTATGCTACGGGACAAAGTCGAGTTAAGCTATGCAACTTCAGCTACATTAATTGCATAGCTGAAGTCAAAGTAGCTTAACTCGACTTTTGGTGCTGTGTACACAGCAGGAAGTTGAAGGAAGAGCACTCTTCCTTTGACTTTCCTTACTCCTCGTGAAAGCAGTTACCGGCATTGACTGGAGTGCCCCTCTCAGTTTGAATTAGCTGTCTTAATTAATTTGAACCCTGGAAGATTGACAGTGGCAGCTTCAATCTTCCTCTGTAGTGTAGATGTACCCTAGAAAGTTAAGTCCACCTATGTTAGGTGGACTTACAGCCACTGCAGTAATTACTGTGTTGATGCTTGTCCGCTCTATCCTCCTTGAGTCAGTGGTACACAACCTCACCAGAAGCGCTTCCATCAACCTAAGAGGTGCAGTGTGGGGAGCTGGGAGTCTGGTCACTCAGCTCAGCTGGAAGCTCCCTGGATGCTCCATAGGCTGCTCTGCTCCTTGTTCTGGGGGAGGGGAGATGGGAAACCACCTGGGGCTTCTCACCCTTTGGGAGTGGATCCAGCTGCCCCAGCTTCTCTGCATCCCACCCCAGGAACCAGGCAGTCTTGTCAATTTCATGACTCCAACTACAAAACCGACAAGAGAGCCAACAGCCATGTAAATAAAGCAATGTCTACCCAGATGCAGTGTCACCCTAACTCAGCTGTTCCCAACCTTTTCCGGATGGGAACTCATTTTGACAAGTCAGGAAGACTTGGTGACCTAAGGAAATTCAAAAACAGGGGGAGAAGAGGAGGCAGAGCCACCTGGGGAAGACACTTGGTGACCCTTTTGAAATGTAATGGCGATCCGTATTTGGGTCCCGACCCATAGGTTGGGAAACCCTGCCTTAACTATACCATCGTGACCCATACTCCTCTTTTGGACGTGGAGTTATGATGACAGTGTAGTCCCACAAGAATATCAGCAGCAGGAAGGCTATAGTGTAGTCACTAACATAATTAGGTCAATGTAAGTTGCCTTACATCAACCTAAAAGCATAGTGTTGACCAACCCTAAGCACACCAGAAGGAACAAATAAGTATATGGAAATAGCACAGACTTCCACCCATCCCTTCTGCAACTTGAAAAATTCCTGGCCTAACAAGTTTTAAAATCAAGTACTGCAGATACAGGTCTAGTGAAGTTATCATTCTGTCAAATATGTAGACTACCAACAGTTGCCCTTTATTGGCCCACTAAATTATATGGTGCAAACTAATAGCTTTGAGTAAACAACTCTATTCTGCTGTTAGGTTCTGTGGACTTGGAGGATCAGGTTGTCATGGTTTAGAAGCACCTTCTTCTTACCATAGTTAAGATTGCAGAGGTTTCCAGCATTGAGGAAAAAGTGTGTTCTAAAGAGGTCTCCAAATCCCCCACGACCTGGCCGGAAAGGGAGAGGTGTGTACATATGCAGGCCTCCAGCCCAATAGGCTTCTCCTCCCAGGTAATCACCTACATGGGGGAAAAGATTATAAAAACTACATTTAATGAATATTCCAGAAGGAAAACTTTTCTACATATGGTCCAGGAAAAATCTTCCTAAATTGCTTTATATACCAACAACCCACTTACCACAGGTTCTGAACTCTCCACATCACCACCTCACACGAGGATAAATTAACACTTTCCTAACACTCTTATTCTCCTAAGTGCTCTTCCCTTTTTATCTCTGCCTTCAGACGAGCCATTTGGATCAGAGACCTTTTAGGTATTTGGTATAGCCCACCTACTGTACACTTCTCAAACAGGTATCCCCATTTTAAAGCAAGGAAAATTATATGGTTAAGTGACTAATTTGCTGTAACATTAAGTCAGTAGAACAGCAAGGATTAGAATGGAGGAAGCTCCTGGCTCCCAAATCCCCCTCTCAGCTTACTCTGCCTATCTCCTAAACAAAACCCCTTGGTGTATATATAAACTACATGACCATATGCTGTTCCAAATATAGATTCAGTATGATCACTACTATAACCACTTTTTTTTTTAATTTTGGAAAAGAGTGAAAAATCAAGATGACTCACTGGAGACTGAAATTTAGGTCACTCCTGTGAACAAGAGTCAGTAAATTCAGATGAGGCTCTTGAAAGTCAAAGATATTTTGCTAGCCTCATCTCTTGCAATGGTGCCTTAAAAAGAAGTAGGGCTATTTAAGCAGTATTAACTCTGCCTCATCCTCAACTAGTTTTAGTACTAGCCACATACCCAATATCTTAATACCCTTTGAAGGATATAGGGAAGTTTTAGATATTCCTTTAGAAATGAGAAAGCTTAAAGAAGAATGTGAATGGAGTAACGGTACAAAAACCTAAACAAGACTACATTAACAATCAGTTTAGAGAAGTATTAAGCAGTCTATAAATACGGCTGGAGACTGGCTTTGTTCTACTGTGAACTAACACTAGGAGATCAAAGATACCTAAAACTTCTCATCCATTATACCCACCCATTCTAAGAGAAAATGCCAGAGGCAGATAAAGCAGTTTCCACTTACTTAAAATCTGCAATATGTATAACAGATATAAACCTAACATTAACATGATTAACATTGTATTGATAACAGACTGGGATGCAAGAGTCTCAGACCTTCGCTTTGAGGTCCAATGCTGTACATACTGAATCCACGCACACTTGTTGGTCCACCAAGATAAAACCTAATGAACAAAGTAATTTTTAGTCAGATACATCATCCTTATTAAAAGTCTTCTAGTTAAATTTTAAAATATATACTTATCAATTCTTTGACATTTATATTCAGAATTGCAGGAAACCTTTTTACAAAAAAGATGCTTTTAAAAATACAGAAGAGATGTAATCAACTCAAGTCACTAGGAAATATTTAGACTTAATTTTAAAATGTGTTTACCTTTTAATTTAAGTATTTGGGAAATCAATGTTTACTTACCAAAACCAAAATACAGGGGTCTGCATTTTCTTTGCTAGGTCTGATGTCACAATCAGTGTAAGAAATGCAGTTCACAGCAATATTATTTAAAAATAAAGTTTAAATATTTACTTTTACAGATCTTTAACAAACTTTTGCATTTTAAAGCACAGCTAGAATACAACATCACTAGATGGGTTTACCACTCAATGGTATATAACTTCTCTGCAGTATTTCCCCTAAATTTACAATGGAAAATTTAGTAAATATTATGGTAAATTTAGACACTGGAAGTGACACCTATTTGCTATTTAGTGGCAACCACAGCAAGTCCATAACAACCTTTATAATCTTCAGAGTAGGGATGTTAAATTGCGGTTAATTGACTAGTCTATAGGCACTTCTGCATTCCTCCTTTGAAATCAGCTGACCCCGGGTTCTGGGGAAATGCCTCTCAGAACCAGGGTTAGCTGGGGAGTCCCCAGCTGACCCCAGGCTCCATGGTGCTTCGGCATTTTAAAGGGGCAGCACCGCACAGCTGATCCACAGCTCATCTGTGCAGCACTGCCGCTTTGAAGTACCCCTTCCCTTCCCTTTGCTGCCTCTATACGGTAGAGGCATTGGGGATGGAGAGGAGAAGTCAACTAGTCAACAGACTATCCGATTATCTGATAAACATTTGCTTATAGGATAGTCTTTCGACTAGTCCTTAACATCCCTACTTCAGAGGGGTAGCCGAGTCTGTAACTGGAAAAAACTTTAAAAATAATGAATAGTCTAGCAGCACCTTAAAGCTAACAAAACATGTAGATGGTATCATGAGCTACCCATGAAAGCTCATGATACCATCTACATGTTTTGTTAGTCTTTAAGGTGATGCTAGACTATTCGTTGTTTTTTAACCTTTATAATGGAAATGATAAATGAGGTATGCTTGAAATGTTAATGTGGTGTTCAAATTAAATGGGATCCTGCCTCCTATAGTACCCTTAACTAAAAATAAATAAATCTCCTTCCCCTTCATAACGCAAAAGAAACACCAACTAGAGCGCTTTCACAGTGTGTTGTCTGAGTTTATGGAAAACAATGAAAACAGAATCAACAGGACAATGTGAATTAAATGCATTACTTGCCTATCAGCAATACTGGAGGGCTTATCTCCAAGAGGAACCAACATTCCACCCCAGAAAGATGCTGAAAAAACCTTAGGAAAAAGCAAATCTGTCTTTTAAAATTCTGTATTACTCAGATACTGTACAATAGTGCTGGTCAAACTCTGCCATTCAACACACATGCAGAGCTCCTACTGGGTTATCTAGACCTACGTGAGATCAAGATATGCTTTGCATGCAGTAAGATGAATAGAATTGCCTTTTCCTTAAGCTGTGTACTATGCACATTTTTTTAATATTGGCTTTAATAAAAAATTTAAATCTGTTCTAATCTCTAACAAATGTATTTTCAGAAGAACTGTGGCCAGTGCTGCCCTCTTTCTAAAGTATGCAGTGCTACATCAAAAAAAGTTAAAATACACTTAAAATAAAACAATCAAATTGAAAAATAGCAAAGTCTAAAATCCAACTCCTGCTCTCTCAGCCACTCAGATGCTGCCTCTTCAGCTTCTCTGCAAAATAAACTAAACCATCACTTCAACATCAGTTGCCACCTGTGACTTCAACATTAGGACACGTTTCATCCCCAGAGAACATCAAATAAGACTGCAAGCCATAAGGCCCCTATAATCTAATCTCCCAGCCTATATCAATAAGTTTACAGGTAAACAAATCATAATTATAAACTGCAGATAGCGCCTACACTGTGGCTACGTCTACACTGGCATGAATTTCCGCAAATGCTTTTAACAGAAAAGTTTTCCGTTAAAAGCATTTATGAAAGAGCGCCTAGATTGGCACGGATGCTTTTCTGCAAAAGCACTTTTGCGGAAAAGCGTCCGTGTTAATCTAGACGCTGTTTTATAAGAAAGCCCCGATCGCCATTTTCGCAATCGGGGCTTTTTGCAAAACAATACCGCGTTGTCTACACTGGCCCTCTTGCGCAAAAGCATTTGCACAAGAGGGCTTTTGCCCGAACGGGAGCAGCATAGTATTTCCGCAAGAACACTGACAATCTTACATGAGATCGTCAGTGTTCTTGCAGTAACCAGTGTAGACAGCTGGCAAGTTTTCCCAAAAGCAGCCGCTTATGGGAAAACTTGCCAGCTGTCTACACTGGCCACTTGAATTTCCGCAAGAACGCTGACGGTCTAGACACAGCCTGTGTGTACAAAATAGAAGGAAAACACTGTTGCGTAGCTGGGTCTTCCAGAAGACTATAAAAATCTATAGGTAGTTTAGACTATAAAAAGTTAGTTTTATTGCACATATGCAATCTAAATATAGGAAGCCAAATTCTTACATGCTCCCTTACACTGAATAACACTTTAACCATATTCTTCAGTGGCACTGCTTGTAAAGTACTGCTCTGGTGACAGAATCTAGCCAAACATTATTAATGGAAGAAGTAAGCACACAGCAATCCAGAGCCATGTGTGCAGTTGTAATGCACTTTATGTTAAACCTCCTCAAAAGTTTAACTTCTTGTAAGCCAGTGGATGAGCAGAATGTAACAAACAGCAACAAAGCAGCCGTGTTCAATCTCTACAACTTCTATATGGCTAAAGCGTATCTTCCAGAAAAGCATTCTGTTTTGATCTGAAGACATCAAGAAAAGAAGAATCCACCATTTCACTTGGTAGTTTGTCCCAGTGGTTGTTCACACCAAATGTTAAAAACGTGTCTTATTTCTAATTTGAATTTGTCTGGTTTCTACTACTAGACACTGGCTCTTGTTATGTTTTTCTCCACTAGATTAAAGAGCCTGTTAATACCTGGTATTTCATCCCTATAAAAAATACTTATACTAGGGATGTTTAAATGCATTTAATTAAGAAACCATGTTACTGCTGAAAAATCTCAATGGTTACACATGCAGGGGGTGGAAGAGAAGTTGAGAACGACTCCTCTGGAGCCAATATAATGATGAACATTAACTGATGAGCATGGGCTCATCATCAGTTAACTGTGCACATGGTTACAGTTTCACATTCCTAACTTATACTTTATAATCAAGTTACCCCTAAATCTTTTTTGTTGAGCTAAAACTGAGCTCTTTAAAGTCTCTCAATCCAAGTTATTTTCTCCAGCCCTCATCATTTTTATGGTTCTTTTCTGCATCCTCTCCAATTTTCAACATGTTTTTAAAAATATGGACACTAGCACTGTATAAAGTATTACAGTATCAGTCTCACCAATTCCATATACACAGGTAAAAATCACCTCCCTATTCCTAGTCACTATGCTCCTGTTTATATATGCAAAGATTGCATTTGCTCCTGTTGCCACAACACTGCACGTATGCATTGCATTTCTAGTTTATGGATGTGTAACTTCACGCTTAACCATATTAAAATGCAATTTGCTTGCATCAGCCCATTTTACCAAGCAATGCAGATTGCTCGGCTCCCATCATTATTTACCAGTCTGCCAATCTGTGTGTCAGTCACAAATTTTTATCAGCAGTGACTTCAAATTTACATTTCCAGATCATTGATGAAAGGATTGAATACCGTCAGGCCAGGTATGGTTCTCTGTGGAACACCTGCAGCAGAAACACTTGCTTGTCTATATTCTATTATGATTCCCCTCTGACAGCAACTGTTTGAAATCTGTCAGCCAGTCAGTTTTTAATCTATTTAACAAGGAGTCTATTGATAGTGTATATGTTAGTATTTTAATCATACTACAGAAGGCTAATTTTTAAAGTCAGACTGTTATGGGATACCAAGTCAAACACATTACAAAAGCCTAAGCATATTACATCTACACAGTTACTTTCATCAGCTAAATTTGTAATCTCAACAAAGAATGAAACCAGGTTTGCTTGACAATTTCTTTTTTCCATAAAGCCATGCTGACTGACATTAATTATATTCCTTTCCTTTAATTCTTTATCAACTGACTGCCATTTCAGCGTTTCCATTATTTCCCCTAGGACTACAGGCCTAAAGCTACCTGGGTTATCCTGATTTCCCATTTTTAAATATTGGCACAACATTAACATTGTTCCAGTCATCTGAAATGCCTTTGGTATCCCAAATGTATTAAAAATTAACATCAGTGCTTCAGAGATTGGCAAGTTATCCAGGCCAGCTAATTATAATCTATTAGGGATAAATATTTTTAAACATCCCCTTCAGTTTCTAATGAACTAGAGAACTTCATTCTCAGATGATACAAGTATATCACCTTAATTATTTCCAAGTTACAGAATAGAAATATTTATACAGCACTTCGCCTTTTCTGCACTATTACCATCTTACCATCTCAGTCTATTATTTTACCATCTCAGTAATTTTACCATCTCAGTCTATTATTGTGTTTACACCACTGCTAGGTTTCTTCTGTTCCTAATATACTTAAAACATCTTCTTCTATTGTCCTGAGCCCTGCCACCCCATTGTTATTTTCCTGATATGTTAAACTTCTCTAATCAGTTTTCTGCAGTTCATAAGCTATGGATATTGATTGCTCTCTATTTCCCCCTTGTTATGTATTGCCTTTTAATTTCTTAGTTAATGGGAGACACAAGTTAAAGATTGAACACAGTGCTTTGAAAGCTTCCAAATAATACCATTTGCCTTCCACGGCCCATTTGTTTTCAGTTACACATCGATACAGAAAGCAAACTGATTATATATTAGCACTGCTAAAGTAAATCAAAAGGTGCACTCTCATAATCAAAACAGCATGTGATTTAATTGAACTTCATTTTGCTTCCCCAAATCAAGGACCCCCTCTTGTACTGACATTTGAAGCACAGAAGATGTCCTCATTTGTATTTCATGGTATATTATCTCCTTCCCACGCAACATGCCTGACCTCAGATTTTTTTTTAAACCAGGGAGGAATCTCTTTCCAAACCAGTAACATTGCTCCACTTAAGACCACCAGCGGATCAATGGAGAATGATGCAATGAGCTATCCTCTATCCACAGGATGAGCAGGTACTGTTTTTCTGCCACCATTCCCTTCATATATTAAAGTGTTCGGTATTTCATGTTAAAATTCTTTGTTTCTCTCATACAAGTTAAAGTATGAAAAAAGCATTAGAGCACAATATTGTGCTAAAGTTATTAAAAATAGGGAGCCTTGAAGAACATCTTCATATTTATCCACCAAAGACACCACAAAATAATAAATTCCAAGGGAAGAAAAAAAAAAAAAAAAAAAAACAGTATTTGCATGAAACTTCTGGTATCTATTCATCATATTCTGGGACATTTGCAATGGACCCAAGAGAACAAAACTAGAGAGCCTAAAGAGAGGTTTTTAAACAGATAAATGCAAATGTATTCATGCACTTAATGCTCTCCACAGCTTGGTTTATGGGCACTTTAGCATTGTTAGCTCAATTTTGAGGTTAGCTTTCCAGTTCACCATCAATAGTTTTATATCAAAGAGAAATAAAACAAAGATAATAATGATAACAGGTGCATAATCTTGAATTCATAGTACTATTAACAAATAAAAACAATGTATAACTAAAATTCAGGAAGACAAGACTGACAGAGGATTTTTAATCAAGGACAGAAGAAATAAGAGCTAAGGAATCCAAATATCAAGGAAGCTGGTAACAGCAACCAACCATTATCAATCAACAGAAGTTCCACATAGTATAGATACATCGAACTAAATTCCTTTTTAAGGGAAAACTTTTCTCACCCCTAATTATTTGAGTTGTCCCTTCTCTTCAAAAATGTTTACCTTCCAAATTTCTATGACAGATACAGAAATGTCACAGAAAGAGATTAATCCAAAGATAAAATATTACATATTAATTCTAAGGCAAATTAAGGAATCCATACATTTCGCATTAGTCGTGCCTTTTTGAAGGCATGGTGAAAAAGGATCCTGATAAACATTAAAACCATCCCATTTGTTACGTTAGTAATTGAACTGAAAATGTTTAAATACTTACTGAATCCCATAAAAGTTTCTTATTCAGTTGAAGCTCGAAGTCCTCTTTTAGAAAGGCCACATCGCCACCTGAGTAGCCAGCTAGTTCCTGGAAAAAACAAACTTTAAGACACTGCAGAACCCAGACATTTTGGAGACCTCCTCTTCTCAACATAATTAATCTAAGGCTGTGTTACTACCAGCAAGGTTCTCTATGTAGGCAACAGAACTTTCCACATTGGCATGTATGGGCAACCGAATTCAACACCTGTGGGAAAAGTGCAGCTGAGTCCTACAGAAATGAAAGGTCAACCACACTTTCTTACCACAGTTGTAAAATACGGACACCCCTTTATGCACCGATTGTTGTCAACAAGAGCTTGATGGGATGGGGTGACAGTGTTTGTTCCATTTCCATGAAATATATATTACTAGCTGAAATGTTACTAACAAAACTATGCAAGTCGAGTTGCATTTTACTAAAATATGGGCAAACGTACAGAATACAAGCAACACCACATGATATTTTGTTTTGAACATCTAACAAATACTAAACTGCTGATTATTGCAAATCTTACTCACAGTTTGCACTTTATCACATATATATCTTGAAAGATGCCTTATTTCCTCCACTATATACCCTCCATTCCTTTCCTTATTAAGTCCCCAATCACAGCCACCAACTTTGTGTAGAAGGAATAAACAGAAAGTTGTTCATTTGATCTAAGTTGCTACTTGCTCTTATTTGATCTAAGTTGCTACTGCAGTTCTTCCAAACTCTGCTGGAAGGGAGAATGACATTTCAATCCACCGTGTGATCTAACTGTTAACGCATACATCTGAGAAGCTAATTGTGTAAGATATTTGAAGGGTGAGTGAATAGTGGAAACCATTTTCTAAACTCACGCACATTTTGAAAGTTAGTTTTATAAAAACAACTTAAGTGCAACGAACTTAAACATCTATATAGTCTGACAACATTAGGATGTGATGATACAATATGTGTTCTGGGTGTTAATTTTGCCACTGAGTCTTGGCAGCTAAAAGTATTTTTAACCAAAGAATTTAATGTCAATAATTGAAGACTGTTTTGCAATAATATTGTTTATTTTCATATTTATATCGTGTCTGTAAAGAGAATTAGTGATTTAAACACACACACTGGTGCGGAAAAGTGAAAACAAAACTAGTTTGAGTGTATTTGATTGTATTCAATTTGTTCTTGCTTAAAATGCATATGCAGAAATGAGCAATATCAACTTGAAAAACTAACACCTACTAAACACATCTATTACTGGAGTCAACACTACCTGATTAATTTTCAGCAAAGCACCTCGTCTTGGCAAGATTGAAGAGTTCCGAGAATCGATTACCATGGCATGCTAAAAAGACAGAGTTATTTAAATGGTACAAGGAGCTAGCCATACAAGCAAAGGATGAATTATTTGCCATTAGAAACTGGGCACATGTTAGGAGACAAGTAGCACTCTCAGGCTAAATCATCTACATATATTGGAGAGCCAAGAGAAGATTATGCATCTATAGAGAATAACCCAATTCTGTCTTAACATATGGCAACCCTCCTAAAATTCACTCATGGACTTGCATTTTGTGAGTTAAAAATCAAAGACTGCAAAGTGCTACAGTGATAAAATGCATACAAGTAACACAAGAGCTTTCTTCCTAGGTGGGGCGGGGGGGCGGCTTTGTGGGATGGAGGGAGAAACCATCTCTTGTACTGTGTTCAGCAGCTTTGCAGAAAAAAAGATATGGAAAGAAGGGATAGGAATCTCCCGCCTGGAGCTCTGAAGGATGGAGGAGGAGGGGAGATAAGCTTCCCTCCAGCCAAACAAAAACTAGCAGTCACTAAGGCTAAGTACTTTGTCTAGTGACCTGCAATGTGATTTGTTGAGAAAAGTCATACTATGTAGTAGGTGTCTGAACACTAAACACATGGTCTGTAATTACTAATGTTTTGGTAATAAGCAAAAAAGAATGCGCTCTTTTGCAATATTCACAATTCCTATGGTATATTCAAAAGCATGCATATACCATTTACAGTATGAAAAAGCCTTACAGAGAGAGAAGATTTAAGAGAATGTCCACTTTCTTCTCGAACAGAAAAGGATGCTGTTCTTGCAAGTGAGCCAAGCTCTCTCCAAACACCTTCCCACTTCAATGTGTGATTGGTCTTCCATATGGGAAACTACAAATAAAGACATTTGAACAATCAGGAAGTTTTATAAGGTACAAGTATAACTTTTTCCTCACAAATTTGCATTTCTAATGCCTCATTTCTCTTTCCAAGTTCCTGTACTGGATCTGAGAAAACAAGTAATTCTTCCCTGCCAAAATAATGTAATTCTACAAGCCAAGGTAATCCATCTCTTTATGAATGGGAAAACATTACTGATTAGCCTCCCAAGCAAAACACATTTTGAACTGTGAATCCAGTGTGGCAGACAGATACCTTTTTGAAATCAGGACATCTTTAGCACTACCAGTTTTGTAAGCTGATAAAGCTAAATTGTTTTTGCTAAAGGTGAAATGAGATTTGATTCCATGTAATACAGTCTATCAACAGGATTAAAAAGTCTCAGAATTGCCATATTTCATTTTAACGCAAAACAATCACTGTCATATGTATTTGAGAAATCTAGAAAAAAAGCGCTATACAAGGACACCTTGAACTAAATTATATTTAAATGATGCTTCAATTCCATTTGTTCTTGTAGCAATACAGGAAAAGGGAGGTAGAACTGTACTTACATTAAATTCTGTGGATATTCCCCTGTCAGTCTCACGAAGGGAGCTCCAAGGAAACTGTCCAGTTACTTTATACATGTTAACTGAAAAACTAAACAAAAGTACATGATGATTTGAAGAAAAAAAATGTTATAACAAGTTTAAAAGAAGATGCGTTTCTGGGACATTAACATAACAGAGAAGTAGCAAAGCAGATGGAATGAGCCATATTGGAATGAGCCATAAAAGCACAGATTTCAAGTCAATCTGTGCTATAAACAGATCTTATTAACTGTTTTATTTGCTTATCAAAACTGAAAGATAAACTGAGTCAGTTACTGTAGCTCTCAAGCTAACTCTCATCAGTAATTTCACATCCCTACATTCTCTAAGGCTTTGGCAGGCAGCTGTCTACATCAACGAAATCTGCCCTGAGTATAGACTTGTGGCTCAATTTAGAACCTTATTTGTTAGAAACAAAAAAGCTACAGTGAAGAGCGACTAACATTTATTTAGAACAAGTTGTCCTTTCAATTAAGAGGTCCTTCTGTTCACAGGAAACTGTTGCATTATTATAGATATGTGAAATAGTACAGTGGCTCAACTTTTCCAGACTACTGCACCCCTCTTCAGGAATTTGATTTGTCTTGCAAACCACAAGTTTAATCTCTCTTAAAAACTACTTATTTACAAAATCAGACACAAAAATGTCATAGCACACTGTTACTGAAAAACAGCTTATTTTCTCATTTTTACCATCCATTATGTATTTGAGAGGGTTTGTCTGTGTGGTCTGTCTGTCCATCTATTCAAGAACTCCTCCTAAACAGGAAGAGCTAGGACTACCAAACTCAGTATAGCGCTTTCTCTTATGGTAACTTAAAGCAAGTTAAGGTTTTGGCTGTGCCAGGAAAATGGGATGTACCTGGAATGGGATTGCTTTTTAGAAAACTATACAGAAGAGACACAGAATCACTAGGCAGGTGAAAGTGGGGGGTGGGGTGGGAGGGAGAGGAGAGTGCCTGTCCAGGACTGCCCAGCCCCGAGCCTTCCACCCTCAGGTGCCCTTTAGGTGGACAGGCACCACTTCCCCTTCATCAGGGAGTGAGAGGAAAGTGCACAGTATGCTGCATTCTTCACTCTGCCTGTGGAGTGCAGGGGGCAGACGAACCTGGACACGCACCCCTCCCTTAGCTGTGCCCACTGGAGCTGCAGCGGCCATGGAGAGACATTTCTCTCACCTGGCCCCAAGCTGCTGAGGTGAGAGAGGGCTGGGGTTTTCCCAGGGATAGCTTGCATACTGAACCCCTTATCCCCAGCTCTACCTACCCCAGAATGGAGCTAAATGAAGCATGTACATTTTCCATTTTATTTTCCAACACACAAAAACTGAGTTAAGGACCCAAGCAAAACTGGTAAATCTTCTAGTATTATTATAAAATAAATCGTTGGGAATATAAATATCGTCCTTAAATTTTCATATAAACAAATCACGGTCTGTAGGAAATTTTAGTTTCTACTTTCTTTGCTAATGATTTTTATGTAGCTTGCTGTAAAACCAGACAAACACCTAGATGAGCTGGTACCCCTAGAAAACCTCTATATACCCAGAGTCTGTGTATTCCTGGTTGAAAACCACTGAAATAGAAGGTAGGGATGTCAATGTGTAGTCAACTACACGATTAACAGATAAGCCTGTATCAGAGGCAGCAAGGCAGGAGTGGGGGGGAAGGGGAGCAGGAGCTGGTGCCCATGAGGAGCTGACTCCCCAAAAACACCAGATCTGCCTGTCCCCACCCCCATGCAGCTGTCTCAGAGAGGCAGCAGTACGGCGGGGCGGAGGAAGACAGGCCGGAGCGGATACACGCACGTGCCGGCTCCGTGAACTCACCTGCCCCCCCTTACAGCCACCTACAGAGGCAGCAAGGGAGGACAGGCAGAAGCCAGTGCGGGGGGGAAGCCAGCTTAAAAGCCAGTTCTACCCAGCACCAGTGCTGAGGTGCCACCTGCCCCACCCCTCCGCGCTGCTGCCTCTATCGGGGTGCGGGCAGGGGGGGAAGGAAATGGGGAGACTGCTGCCAAGTAGCCTCAGTCCATGATGGCCTGGGCTCACCACAGACAGAGACTTGTCCATGGGAGCAACCCCTGTCCACCAGGTCCTAGCTCCCCACAGATAGGGGCTGCTCAGACCCCCTGCGGACAGAGACTGTTGCCACAAAGCAGCCTCTATCCGTGGGGATCTGGTTTTTAAAATGGCGCCCAGGAAGACTGGTTCCCGCCTGCCACCCCGTGCTGCTGCCTCTGCCCTACAAGGTGACAGGGGACTCCTCAGGAGTGGTACCAGAGTGCACTGGCTGCCAGCTCCGCCCTCAGGGACTATCGAATAGTCATGTAACCACTAAGATTTCATGAAGTTAGATGACTATTCAATTACACAATATTTTACATCCCTCTAACAGAAGGTCAATTTTCACTGCTTAATGTATCAGGAGAGGAAAAACTGTGCATTGTATTCTATTAGTTCTACATGAATGACAGTGAAAGTGTCATCCCTCGGAGATTTTATTAATGAAATTATATTTAAGTTTATTTATTTATATTGGCAAACATTTCAAAACAAAACAATTGTAATGTTACTACCTTTTTATTACCTATAAATTAATCTGCCATGATGTCTCTTTCAGATTATCACATCACAAGTATGAGAAGCAAAGATTAAGATGTGAAGCTGGTAATTAAGCATTAGCCATAAAGAATCCAGTTTCAGATTCCAAATTGACTTCACAGTGAAGAAAAACATCTTTACACATAGATATTAAAATAATAGGCCCAGTGGCATAAGCAAACACTACTTCATTAACTTCAAACAGGAGAAGTCACTTTCACAAAGTGAACTTGAGTCAATGAAAAATAAAATGTGGGAGCCCATTTTGCCCTTTTTTATTTTTCAGAAAAATCTCACTTTAAAATATTTCTTTTATTATGTAGAAATATTACTGAATTCAGAAATTGTGTGTTTCCTACTTTCTTTCAAAGTTTCCAGGTTGTGGTTTGAAGAATGACAGGCCATATGAAGTTTCCTTTGTTCCATAGGAAAACTGGAAGGTCACTTTCTCTGCACGTCCAAAGAGATTAGGAAATTTGAGCCCAAGCACCTAGGAAAAATGGGAAAATTTGATTTTGATAGAATAATTAAAAAGATATTGGTAAACAATTATATGATGTAGGAAAATATATTTATGGTAGTAATAATGGCCAGGGCTAGACATACAAGCATTTTAAAAAGCTAATTTACTTATCACTATTTATGCTTTTCATTTTTTTTTTTTTTTGGCGATTCTCACAGCACTGACAATGAAAATTAATTCCCTCAATTTTACTTTTGTTTATAGCCAGTATCACTTTTTGCTTCTCAGCATGGTATTATATGCTTTTGATTTTTGACTGTTTAAAAGCAATAGTTATTAGAATTTTAAACCATCACTATATTATTTGTTTTTACAACATGTAAACTGCCCACCTGATTTGAGTTGATAATGCCCTTCTTTCTGCTAAAAAAAGTCGATAAAGTGCATAGCCTTTACCAACTGGCAATGTAGTAATATGAAAGATTTAAGATATTTTCCAAAATGAAATCACTTTTTCTAATGCCCTGCTCTACCACAAAGTCAGAATATTACAAGGTATTTCAAGTCTTACAGTTAATTTCCCCAGCCTCCTTATATTTTACCTGCATCCTTTTCATGATAGTGGCTCTCCTTTGGCTGGGAGAATGAAGAGGGCCAGATAACAACTGTTATCACTACTGTTTCATTGTGGTGTGCTTAGGAGAGTCTTTTTTTTTTCCCCCCTTTTTTAATTCCAAGCATGTGAAAGGCATGAGATCCACAGATCCAGGCATGAGATCCACCAAATCCAGCTTGCCTTGGTCTAACAGCTGTTGAGTGTAACAATGAGAGTTGCCAGATGCCAGTTTACGACTAGAATGCCAAGTTGAAAAGGGACCTTGGCAGCTGTGGTCAGCCCTTCTGACCAGGCTGCTAAAAGTCCAATTGGTGGTACAATGGGACGAAGGCAGGCTTTTTGCCTGCCCTGGTTCCACATGGCTCAGAGAAGCAGCTGGCATATCCGGCTCTTAAGCGCAGGAGTGGCCATGCAGGCTCCATGTGCTGTCCCCACCCCAAATGCTCACTTTGCAGTTAGCTAATGGGAGCTGTGAGAGTGGTACCTGTGGACAGGTGCAGAGCAGAGCCCCCAGCTCCTCTATCTTCTGGGAGCCACCTGAGATAAGCACCACCTGGCTGAGCCTGCACCCCAATCGCCTGCCCTGGACTGGAATCCCCTCCCACGCCCCAATGCCCTCCTATGGCCTGCACCCCATCCTGGTGAAAGCGAATGAAGGTAGGGAAGAGTGAGCGACGTGGGGGTGGGGTGAAGTAAGTGGGGGCAGGGAAGGGTCAGAGCGTTCAGTTTTGTGCAATTAGAAAATGGGCAAACCTACCAGGCTTCATTTATTCTTCATAATTAAGATTATTACCTAGCACATTTTCCAACTAACTATAAATTACTAATATAAAAGGATATTGGTACAAATTTCTACTTCTATACACTCCAAATTTAAAAGGAAAGAATCAACGTGAAATCTAGTTACTTAAGAAGACTAAAATATGATTATAGTCTCACAGCTAATTTCTGGTTTTACAAGCCACATTTTACAATCATTTAAAAAATGTTCCTCTCCTCCACTGCTGTGTGTGAAATGCAAACAGACAGAAGGGGAACATGACTAAGAAAAAATTGAGATAAGAGGGCAACTGGAGTTTTGTCAAATGTACTAGAACCGAAACAGATTTCCCCCCTCTCCCCCCGCAGCTTAGGCTTATCAGTTAATCATTTAAACAACTATATGCTAACATCCCCATTTCAGAGAAGGTTATAAATTTAAGAGGATAAGAGGGAAGGTCCTCTCATGGATTGATAACTGGCTAAAAGACAAGAAACAAAGGGTAGGAATAAATGGTAAGTTTTCCAAGTGGGGAGAGGTATCTAGTGGGGTCCCCCAAAGGTCTGTCCTGGGACCCATCCTATTCAACTTATTTATAAATGAACTGGAGAAAAGGCTAAACAGTGAGGTGGCAAAATTTGTAGATGATACCAAACTACTCAAGATAGTTAAGACCAAAGCAGACTGAAGCCCTTCAAAAAGATCTCACCAAACTAAGTGATTGGGCAACAAAATGGCAAATGAAATTTAATGTTGATAAATGTGAAGTAATGCAGATTGGAAAAAAATAATCCCAACTATATATACACAATATGATGGAGACTAATTTGGCTACAACTACTCAAGAGAAAGATCTTGGAGTCATTGTGGATAGTTCTCTGAAAACATCCACTCAGAGTGCAGCGGCAGTCAAAAAAGCAAACAATGTTAGGAGTCATTAAAAAAAGCTAGAGAATAAGACAGAAAATATCTTATTGCCTCTATATAAAGCCATTGTATGCCCACATATTGAATACTGGGTATAGACATGGTTGCCTCATCTCAAAAAAGATATACTGGCATTGGCAAAAAGTTCAGAAAAGGGCAGCAAAATTATTAGGGTTTGGAACGGGTCCCATATGAAGAGAGATTAAAACAACTTGGACTTTTCAGCTTAGAAAAGAGGAGACTCAGGGATATGATAGAGGTCTATAAAATCACGACTGGTATGGAAAAAATGAATAAGGAAAAGTTATTTACTTATTCCCCACAATAAAAGAACTAGGGGTCACCAAATGAAATTAATAGGCAGCAGGTTTAAAACGAACAAAAGGAAGTTTTTCTTCACTCAGCACACCACCTATGGAACTCCTTGCCAGAGGATGTGGTGAAAGGCTTGAACTTTAACAGGGTTCAAAAAAGAGCTAGATAGATTCATGGAGGTTAGGTCCATCAATGGCTATTATCCAGGATGGGTAGGAATGGTATCCCTGGCCTCTGTTTCTAGGGAAGTGGGTGACAGGGAAGAGATCATGAGGATTACCTGTTGTGATCCCTTTCTCTGGGGCATCTAGTATTGGCCACTGTCAGCAAACAGGATGCTGGGCTAATGGACCGTTGGTCTGACCCAGTATGGCCATTCTTATGTTCCTTCCCCTGTTATCTGAGGTCAAGTTGATATATGCTTTTAATCATACTTAGCTATAAAAAGGTGACTGTAATGCAAATACATTGTATAATATTTAGATCCCCAAAAGTCCTATAGATTTCAGCCCAGAACAGTTGAATTGGACTTTGAAACTAAGAACAAAATAAATATAATTTGGCGGTCAAATCCCTCATACTCCTCCAAGAAAAGCCAAGTATAAACTAATATTCCAGAGAACAAATTACTGATAGGGTTTCCAACACTAAGCACACAAAATATCACAAATGAGAATCCATACATTTGTGATTTTTATGTTTACATTATACATTTGAGACTAATTTGAACATAATACACAAATTATTGGGCTTGAGCACTGTGTATTAAGCCCAAATTCAAAACAAGTGTAAGTGTAATGCTGACAGCAGAACTGAACCTGGGACCTCTGGAGCTTAATGCATGAGCTTGAGCTAAAAGTCAAGCTGGCTCTCAGCTAAGGCTGAAGAGGAAGCTCATTCTTTCTAAGTGCCACTAGATGGGAAAGTGAACCATACCCAGTAGGTGTGGGGGTTACATAAGCACGTTTAAGTGTTTTCCTGAATTAAGGCCTTAGCATCCTAGACTAATTTCTGAAAATCTAGCTACAGGCCTAAACTGCAAGTGAAACTAAGCTATGATCTCAGCCTACTACCCATTTGGGCACAATAAAGATACACTAATTTCAGTAAAGTCTCTCAGAGGTGCCTAATACAATCCTAGAATCAGAACAATGGGGACATCTGTAGGTTAGGATGAAAGTCTTTTGGGAAAGTTATATTGTGGAAGTAAGTGTGTGAGGATCAAGTCTTCACATGAAATTCACTCTTAAATTAGTAAGTTGCGCCACAAGAAATGAAATTTGGAACATTGTAAAACCAGCCATACCATACTGCCTTCATTATTGCCAACCATAGTGTTATAGCTTCCAGTTAGTCGTCTCAATTCTGTCACTTCAAATGTTACATCTAAGCCATTTGGAAGGGCATCATCTCCTAAACAAACACATACATTTATTAGTGAATGCTGTACGTATAATACATTTGTAAAAGTAATGAGTTCAATATTGTTTTGTATTTGTACAAAAGGCAACTTGAGTTGTTTATAAAATATTTTTTTAGAAAGCAAAAATTAGTTGGCTTAAATCTTCATGTATGGCTAAATTATACAGAACAAAAACCTCACAAAAGCAGAAGTCCTAAACAGAATCTGAGGAATTGCACACAACGGTTTAATTCCATCATATCTTGCTTCTCCAGCATCTGTCCTTTAGTTATGAGCTATTCTACTATATATTTGAAAGAGTTTGTATCTGTCTGTGAGTCTGTTTGTTCCTCCTAAATGGGAAGAGCTAGTATCACTAAATTTGGTATGCAGATTCCTCTTATCATAGCTTAAAGCAAGGGCAGGATTTGGTTGTGCCAGAACAATAGGATGTGCCTGGAATTTCAATTTTTTCTCATAAAATGGAAGTGGGGGGGAGAAGAGAGTCTTGTAAGAGGGACAATTATGCTGTAGAATGACCACATGGGAGCAGCAAGGGGTCAGAGACAAGGACTGGGACGGCTATAACCCCACTTAGCCAGGAGGAGGCAGGGGTGAAGAAAGGGACAGCTATCTACTACATATTTCAGAGAGTTTCTCTGTGCATCTTGATGTCCTGTCCCACGCTGTTCCCCCAGCTATACTCCCTGTAGCAGCCATAGACAGGCACTTCTCATTTGGCCCCAAGCTGCTACAGGGAGAGAGGGCTGGGGGGGCGTCCTCTCCCCCCAGGACAGCCTACATACTGAATCCCCCCTGCTTAGCCTCAACCCAGAACAATGATTTAAATGAAGAAAAACAAAACTTTTTAGGAACCTGAGCAATGGTGGGTAAATCTTCTAGTTAAACATGTTTGGAACCTATCCTGTGAAAAGAGATGTACACAGATTTTATTTTAGAAGATATACCATTCAATGGAAGCATTTTCTCCTCCCTCTTAAAAAATAAAGTATTTTCTAGCTTTGCACTCAACTGCTCTGAACTGTGATGGTAGAGAGCATTTGCCTTTGTCCCATAAAAGCTTGCTGCCTGATTGCTTAGGGCCATTTGTCATGTCACAGAGACCTTTCATTTTCAATAACAGATTATTTCCCAAATTAAGCAGTCTCTTGGCAACAGCAAGCCACTTCAACAGTAGCACAGTTCTGATAAGAGGAAATGCTGATTCTTCTTACTAACACATATTGCAGCAAAAGAATGAAACATATAATTGCATTAAAATTCTCATATAATTCATTTTTATTTCTACCAAGTCACTAAATGCACTTATTGTTTAAAAAAAACCTGACAATTTAAAAAGTGGGTTTTTTCCACATTTCTGAGATGCTAATACTGACTGACAGCACCAGAAAATGAATTGCTCTGTATAGTCACAGAACGGGTATAGCACGCAAGTTTCTCCACTCGGCTTTCCTTGACTAGCTAGCTTAGTCCTGACTTGTGGAGGCTGTCACTAGGGGTATGTCTAGACTACATGCCTCTGCCGACAGAGGCATGTAAATTAGACATACCGACATAGTCAATGAAGTGGGGATTTAAATATCCTCCGCTTCATTAGAATAAAAATGGCTGCCGCCTAGTGCCGGCTCAGCTGTTTGTCAGCACAAAGCGGCAGTCAAGACGGGGATCGGTCGGCAAGGAAAGCCTTTGCCTACTGATCCTGTAAACCTTGTTGCACGAGGCATAAGGGATCGATCGGCAAAGCTTTCCTTGCCGACCGATCCCCGTCTTGACTGCTGCTTTGTGTCGACAAACAGCTGAGCTGGCACAACACGGCGGCCATTTTTATTCTAATGAAGCAGGGGATATTTAAATCCCCGCTTCACTGACTATGTCAGCATGTCTAATTTACATGCCTCTGTCAGCAGAGACACGTGTCTAGACATACCCTAGGAGCAGAAGATAGTTCATTCAGTATGCCTTTTCAATCTTTGGGTCCTCTCTTGAAACGACAAGATTTGTTTTGATTTAAAGTAGTGTGAACTAGTAGTTAGCTCCAAGGATGAGAGTTAGGAGGCCAGACTATCATGAAGACTTGCTAGGAAACTTAAGCAAACTACTTGATTTCTATGTGCCTCAGTTTCCTTTTCAGTTATGTAAGGAACGCACCAACCTTTGGAAAGCATTTTTCAGACCCTGGAATGGCAAGCGGTAAGCATGGATATGACCTGGCACATGCACCACAATGACATAAAAGATTAACAGGGAATCTGAGAGCCCAGTTAGCCCATTCTGTGGCACATGGAGGGGCACAACTAATTAAGGATTAGCTCCAATTAGGAAAAATCAGTCTAAGCAGCACCTATAAAGGAAGGACTGTGGAGCCAACAAACAAGGACTGAGACAGCAGAGCTACAGTAAGGAACTGACACTCCAGGACTGAGGGAAGAGGGCAGGAAGGGTGATGGGGTTCCAGGCACCTGCAAGACAAGCATGCACCCTGAGAAAATGTTTTAGCCAAGTGCTACACCGTGAGATGAAACTTCAGAGAGAGGACTGGGGGGTGCAGCTCCACAGCAGACACCTGCATGCAGGTAAAGGTAGGAATCAGCTCAGGTAACCAGAGAAGGATCATAAGAACGGCCATACTGGGTCAGACCAAAGGTTCATTTAGCCCAATATCCTCCTTCTGACAATGGCCAATGACAAATGCCCCAGAGAGAATGAACAGAAAAGCTAATCACCAAGTGATCCATCCCATCACCATTCACAGCTTCTGACAAACAGAGGCTATGGACACCATTCCTGCTCATCCTAGCTAACAGCCATTGATGGGCCTATCATCCATGAATGTATCTAATTATTTTTTTGAACCTATTAAAATCCTGGTGTTCACAAACATCCTCTGTCAAGGAGTTCCACAGGTTTACTGTGTGCTGTGTGAAGAAATACTTCCTTATATTAGTTTAAAACCTGCTACCTAGTAGTTTCATTTGGTGACCTGTAGAAACAGACCCTCAATTATCACATGGGCCCAGAGCTGGAACCAGAGAAGTAGGCAAGCCTGTGATCTGATATTACACCTTTGCAAGCGGGATGGTGTCAGTCTCTGGAACAGAACAAGGATTACAGAAACCAAGACAGGACTAAAGGCCTGCTTTGGGGCCATTGGGACTTAGGGTTTTCATTTGGACTTATTTCTTTTAGTTACCTTGGAAGGGGACTGCACTGAAAAGTGACCTGGCACCCAGCAGGCACAGCTGGCGGGAGCGAGCTGCAGTGGTCATGGAGGGGCGCTTCTCATCTGGCCCCAAGCTGCTACAGTGAAGGAGAGCTGGGGTAGTCCTCTCTCCCTGGGGCAGCCTGCATACTGACCCCCTCCTCTCCAGCCCCACCCCAAAGCAATGATTCAAATGAAGCATGTACATTTTCTTTTTTTTTTTAAGGGCCTGGAGCAATGCCAGGTAAATCTTCTATTACTTAATAAAATCATTTTTGCTTATTATCAAACCCAGTGCAAACAACTGTTACGGGGGTAGGAAAGAAGAGTAGCTTTGCATCTCTTTCATTAATAAAGGGAGTGAACCTTAACGAGCTTTCCCTGTTTAAAAAAAATGTACAGAGTAAGACTGATTTACCTGGGGTTTAGGTCTCACTGGGGCTATGTTCCTGGATGTTGTCAAGTCCCTGTAACTTAGCCCTCCTAAAGTTGAGCTGTTCTCAGCAACTTTGCTGAGTTCTCTTACCCTAACTCTGTGCCTTTGCCTAGGGAAAACCAGAGGTTCTGGTCCAGCAGGAGAGAGTGGTGGGAAGCCCCAGAGGGCAGGTAGGTCGGCTCAGTAGTATCATCAGCCCATCAGGTGACAGTCTCAAGGGGATCTCTGAGACCCAACCCCTCACCAAAAGATTCTTCCTACCATAGATATGAGAATTTTGGCCTTTAACAGTTCACATATTTCACCTCAAGTTGTCTGCAATTTAAGGCAGGTACCTCTTCCTCTGTCATATTTGGTATCTTAGTTTATCCTAAGGCCTGGACATTTAAAAAAAATAAGCCTAACTACTATTCTTCTGATGGTAAATGGGAGTCTCTCCTAGGGAAAGCTTTCTCCTCTGCATTGGCAAGTGTTTTTGAAATTATATTAAGGAGAATAACTGAAAACAATGCAAAACTGATACCATATCAGAGACTAAGTCAGACAGCATACTGATTTACAAACAAAGGTAAAAATGTTCAGGTTGCAAGATCAAGCACTGAAAAGTTAAGATTGCACAGGCAATTTCTTAATTCAGCTCCCTTGTGCATATGGATTATGAGAGTCTTTAATTACATGATGATCACATTTTTCCAGACAACCCCTTCCATATTCAATGAATAATAGTTATTCATCTCTCTCTATATAAAAAAAAATGTCCTACATGATGACAGAGTGATGTCATCACGTCACTCTGCATATTGCCTGCCTGCCCCCTCCCTCCAGTGCTTGGGAGCTGGGGCTGCTGTACCCCAGCCTCCCTCCTCCCCAGTGCTCGGAGGAGTAGGGGGGACAGGGCTGCTGTGCTATTGCCTTGGCCCCACCCCTGCCCCCAGCAGCCGGGAGAAGAGCACAGCCCAGCTCTCCCCCCCCCTGTGGCCAGGGGGGAGAGGGAGGAGGAGGGAGGGAGGAAGGAGGTAGAGCCGGGGCTAGCACAGCCTTGGCCCTGCCCGGCAGCTAGGGGTGAAGGGGAGAGCCAGGGCTGGGCCAGCCTCAGCCCGGTAGCTGGGGGTGAGGCGAAGGGGGCAGGCCAGGAATGCCATGCATCAGCCTGGCCTTCCCTGGCAACCGGGAGAAGAGCCGGGGCTGCTTACCCCAAGAAAGAGGGTCGGATGGCAAGCAGAGTGTGCAGGCCCCTAGTTATTTCTTATTAGACCTCTTGTTCAACGTGTAGAAGCACACAATCCAAAACCTGCACTAAACACACAAATAATTTCCTCAAGGGCTTTACTACAGTGATCTCACTATAAAAATCAGACTACTTCAAGCATGAATATATTTATCTATACAATCCATCCATGATATTAACATTCATTTTACACATGGAGAACTGAGGTAAAACACAAAACAGTGAAGTGTTCACTAACTTTGGGTGCTATATGAAGAAATCTAGGGCGTGATTTTTCAAAGTATAGTTATTTTTTATAGTCCTTTATATATTCACATCACTCTTCTACCCATTTCAGTTGCAGTTGTGAACACTGAACACTCTTGCAAATCTGGCTCCAGCAGTTTCACATCAGCTGCCAGAAAATGAGGTACACATACTTAGTGAACATCTATGAAGAATCTGGTTTAAGTGACTTGCATGGCAACATACAGGAACTCAATGGCAGAGAAAAGAATAGAATCCAGTTCTCACCTTGACATGTATCAATCAGAACGTCCACCTGTCTAAAAATTCCTAGACGCAGCAACTTTTCACGAGCTTCATGCGATTTTCTCATTACCTACAGGATAAGAGAATGACTTTGGATTGCACTTTACCAGGGAATAACTAGTACAATGGCTAAATAGCACAAGATCCAAAGTTTGTGAACAACATATGAAAGGCTTTTAATACAAACCTCAACAAATTGATTCAGGATCTACTTCAATACTGAGATGCAAGAAGGTAAGCTAAATAAAAGGCATCCACCTCAATTTCCTGATTTTGTTAATTTGCATGACAAATTTTATAATACTGAAATAGCCTCGTGTATCCATCGTCTTTCAAACATTTTTAAAGGGAAAAAAGCCTTCTGAACCATATCAGAGTTGAAAAGGTAAGACTTATGTTTATCAACTGACTATATGTTAACTCAAAAGTGCAGATAAAAATCTCTTTCATTAATTATTGAATTGAGTACAGGTTGAAATGCTCTAAACCGGGACTCTCTGTTCCAGCAACATCCGTGGTCCGGCATGGCTGTTGCAGGACCGGCAAGTCCCAGTGGAGGGCCAACAGCAGGGAGCCCTGCGGGACTGGCAGGGCAGTGGGCTGCCTGCAAAGAGCTGCTGGTGGGGCTGCTCAGCAGGGCTGGGAGACTGCCAGTGTCTGGTGACTGCCTGGGGTAGCCGAGAGCCCATGGCAGCTGCAGCTGCCCAGCAGTGATGGCAGGTGTAGAGGAGCCTGGACAGCCCTGCCTCGATTAAAACAACAACATCTGCCTTGCCCAAAGTATAGCTCTCTAACAAAGAAAAACCCAGGCCTGTCTAAAGTCTGATGCACATAAGCAGGGCTTGACAAATCTGATTATCTACTCGCCCGTGGCGAGTAGATTTCAGCCGGTCGCCCCGTTCACCGGCGATTCGCGCATGCTTTGAGAGGCAGGAATGTTTTTTGCACAATCATGCAGATTCAGCATTGTAAAGTGAGATCACTCCAAGAATATCGGGAGGAACCTCGTACTGGTACATTCTATTCCTGATAAGCAAAAATTCAAGATATAGCCATAAAACTATTAACCAAGCACATAATTTTTGCAACATCCTGAGTAGCAGGATGTACCCCAAACAAGGGCATTGGACACTTTAGGTATCTTACACAACACAATCAATTGGTAGATATTATTAAAACGACCAAATCTCGCTTTGCTATAAAATGAGCTTAGTAAGAAGAATCGATGGGAGGTAGTGAGCAGGATTGACCCACAGGTCCTGCTCCTTGTAACTAGAAGTAAACAGACTCTTCACACCAGCTACGGCAGTGCATGGCATCCCAAAGCATGGGAGTCAAAGGGACCATGAACCTCCTGCCTGGTACTGTAGGCGGCATACAGGTGAAGTGCAAGTGAGTAAATATTGTATTATAATAAGTCTATTAATTGCTTTTGTATTGTTTTGTGTTGTACTAATTGTTTTCAAAATTCATAGTATTTAAGGTTTAAATTGTATATTTGTTTTTAAGGCTTGTAAAACTTATACAACTATATTAATTGCTTAAAGCTTGCAATAAATAAGAAAGTGGGTAAGTCTCTCTGGAGTGTCGGTGGATTTCCTTGGCTCTAAAATAAATCGAACCACACAACAGCAGGGCAGTGGGGCCAGCAGCAGGCAAGGAGCTGGCTGGGAGGCCAGCAGGCTGGGCCAGGGCTCGCGGGCCAGAAACAACCTCCTCTGGTCTGGCAAAATCCCTCATCCAGGACCGGTCAGGTCCCAAGGGTGCTGGATCAGGAAGGTCTAACCCGTACTTACAAAAGGAGCTAAATACAAAGAACTTCTGCCTCCAGCATAAATAAAGGCTTGTCTACAACAGGAAACAATCAGCAGAACTGTTGTATAAAGTATTGTAGCTATATTGGTCCCAAGATATTAGAGACACAAGGTGGGTGATGTATCTTTTATTAGACTAATTCTCTTTGTGACAACTCAAAACCATGCCTCTCTCACCAACAGAAGCTAGTCCAAAAAGAGAAATTACCTCAGCAGAACTCTAGAAGTATGAAGGTAGGCAGCAACAATGAAAGTCTGCCCTGCCAAGTGTAAAAATATCCCTACTGATTCAGATTTTGATCCCAGTTCGCATTGCTAGCAAGGTGCTAACTCTGATAGATGATTTCATTTCTTTTGAAAGAACTGAATACAACTACATAAAATAAACACACACATAAATGTAATAAACACAAAGTGTGATTCCACCCTGAAAGTGACTGAAAAAAAAAAAACACATTATGGTGTCCTGGATGGTATCTTGATTTATAAGAAAACAAAATTTTTCTATCAGTTCTCTACACTTAACCTAATCTGAAAGTCAAACTAAGTTTTTCTTTTCTGGTAATCATCAGTGGTAACAAAGACATTGTAAACTAGCAGCACAAGTGAGAAGAGGCTAGGCTGATGGGATATCCCTAAATATAACCTAATTTTTTTTTTAAACACTATATTTGGCTTGTAGGTTTACTCATCTAACTAGTACTGATCAATGCCGAATACATTTTTCAAGACTGGAGTGTTTTGCAGAGCATGTGTCATTCACTACAATACTCACATCAATGAGATTTTTAGCCTTGAAAAGGTCACCAATTTCATACATGATAATGTCATCTTTAGTCCTTCCAAGTCCATCAAAATGTACATGTTGAACCACCACCTAAAGGTAAGAGGAGTTAACAACATTAAAACCACCTAGATATAAAATAATATTATAATCTGACCGAAGGTACAACATTTATTTGGGAATTACTATTAATTTATAGTAACAGGGACCAACAAAGCATCAATCCACGATTGTAGTTAATTCTTGTTAATGGAAATAATTATATAAAAAAGCAAGTATCCTAACTCCAAACTGAGAAACTACAGGAAAGGACAAGAGTAAGAGTCCATAGCTACTAGAATTTTAGTCACAGATCCTTATGAACAAATAAGTCACTGGCTAAAATCATATAACAATTCTGAACACATAAGACCTGAAACTTGCAGTTCTCAGAGTACTTCCTTCGCCATTTACCCATAAGCAAAGAAGTTAAATATAGAGTCCAAAATAAGTCTCAATTTAAATGGTGATGGAATGCTTCATATTATAAACCAAAACACAAAAAAGGTCTATAAATCTACAAGATACCAAAGGACTTTTTAAAAAAACTCAAATTCTTTTCTGTCTATATATCAGAGTATAGACTCTCTAAATTCTGGTTCTAATGCACTATTAAATCTGCCTTATTTTCTCTAGCCTTTTCAGTATACAAACCTAGGATTATTACTCTCTGCAGAAAAAAAGGCCCCAAATGATTATATGCTCCTTTTTCTAAAGAAACAGAAGATAACAGCACTTACCATCACTGAAAACATGACAATAATAAACTGATATGCATGTATAGTGGAATTAACACTTTTTTTTATTAAGGAAAAAGATTTCATTACCAAGCTTCTACTCAGAGTGACTATGAACAAAATCAAGCAAAGGAAACATCTTTAAAAAGGAAAGCATATGAGATGTCTCTTCTTTGTCCTGTTGCTAAATATATTGAATGTATTTAACATCTCTTGTAGGAAAAACAGGGTTGGTAAAAATTACCTTTTATTTTAATTGAATGTTATTTAAATCTGTCATTTAAAAAAAATAAGCAGCATTTTTCTTATTATGCCTCTCTGCACATTTATCATCACTGGTGGAAATATTTCTTGTTGGTTTGTGTAGGTACAGTGAAACTGATGTTCAATAATAAACCAATAAAAAACCTCAACCCCTTAATTTAATATAATCCACTGAAATAATTTAAAATGCTAAAATAATGTATTGATGAACTGAATCAACTTCTGACCACAGTAGCCTCTACTGCTGGTGCAGAGAATAGTTCACTTGAATGACTAGTTCATTCAAAAAATAAGAAACCAATTGGTAATTGAAAAAGGAGGAAAGCTTGTTTTCCTCTTCTAATCCATGAATAAATCTAGGTATGAGGGGGATGAAATCTACTAGTTCCAAAATCTTTAAGAAAAGGGTGGCCAAACACAATCACTTCAATTCACTAACTACAGATAATTAAGGCTATGATTTAGTCACAAAGATTGCAGAAATCATGACTTCCAGCAACCTTCATGACTTCAGCCTGCAGTGGTTGGAGGTGCAGGGTACCCCGGCTGTCTATAGAGGGCCCTGAAGCTCCAAGCTGCTGCAGCCTCCAAAGGAGCAGCATAAAGCTCCTAGCCCCCCCGCAGGTGGACCCCCAGAGCTGAAGATGGCAGTGGTATCATGCAGTCCCCAGCTGCTGCAGGCAAACAGGAGGCCCCACAGCTACCAGCTGTTCCAAGTGGGCGCAGCAGGTCTGGGGACCACCAGAACTCCTCGCTGCTGTGCAAGTGCCCCACAATAGGCTGCGTGGGGACTCTCAGATATTTTTAGTAAAAGTCATAGATGGGTCATATCTTCTGTGAATTTTTCTTTCTTGCCCATGACTTGTCCGTGACCTTGACTAAAATTATCTGACAAAATCTTAGTCTTACTGATATTTTGTTTAATACATCAATTTAAAACGCAATATGTATTTTGCTAAATTTAGAACAATTTCTTATGTATCCCACACTTTAACAAAAAAATTGTTTGTGCATTTAATTGAATTTCCATCTAAATATACCTTGACACAAATCACAAGTAAAAAATTATCTAATAATGCGTAAGTCACTATTTTTAACATAATAAAATGTAAAAATTAAGAATATGAATAAATCTAACTTAGTACAATTACATAACTTATCTCCTGGTCAGCTCAAAGCAACACCAAATTTAGTAAGAGAGTTGTATTTAGTTGCAATTCAACATGTTTTAATGGTTACCAACCTATAAGAATTAACTTTTGATTAGGAAAAAAACTAAAAAGTAAAATGCAAAACATTAAAGTCAATTATTTAAATCACTTTAATTAGTAATTGCTAATTTTAATTATGATTAAAATCACTTTGATTGAACTCAATCCACTGTAATGAATCTCAAAGGAAACCAGACATTACTGGATTGGTTTTATTCTTTTGTTCCACGCATATTAGTTTGGGATATTTCCTACAAATAAAGTAGTAAATAAACATTCAGACCCATTGTTTAGGGACTTACATCTTTGTTTTCAAGGACTTCCTGCTTGGCTTCAGGTTCAACTTCAACTAGTTCTGGTTCATCTCCTAAAGCACCAAACTCAGACCCACTCACTGGAAGAGGCTCCAGACTCTGAATAAAATAAATAGAAATAAGATTACTTTGTGTATATAACACATTAAACATTTTGTTCTACTTGTCTAGTGAAGAAAGTTCTCAACATTCCATAATATTATGATGAATGACAATACCAACAACAGAAGAGAGAAAATACTGGGCATTACATTTATGCATTTGTACAGTATATATTTGCTGACAGTTTTACTGTATACTGAATAATTTGTTTTCTTCAATAAGATAGAATATAAATTAAAGTCTAGAAAGTACAGTATATTTCTTTAACTCTACACAGTTTTGCAGGAGAACAAGTTTCCTTCCTTCCTTCCTTTGTAAAATTTCAAGTATTTAACTTTTTTGATGTGGCCTGCCTGTGCATGCCAGCAAACAGTGGCACAGAGGCACTACTCCAGGGGCCACCACAGTCAACTCTACAGATACCACTGGGATAAAAGCTTTCCAGAGACTGAATGTGTGTGCACATTCACATGTACTGGAACACACATGAGCAATCATTCAAAGAAACAACACAGGTATCTGTTACTTCGTGTGGCTTAAATCTCTCTAGATTTGTGAACAGAAGTTTTCTTTCTATCATCTGTCCTCCAAACATCATTCTAAGAACATAACTCGCTAATGTTGGGAGTCTGCTGTCTAGATGAGAAGAGTCAGTTCAGTTTTCCAACTAAAATGGGTTAGTTTGTTATAACTTACTGCATTACGAAATAAGAACACTGAAAACTTCACAACACCATGGAGAAGCCTCTTAATGTTACTGTTGAGATCAGACTTCTACTGCAACAATCTTTATGGCAAAGTCACCAGCAGAGTATACGCTGCATCACTTCTGGGAAAAGCTATTCTTTTGCAACATAAGAAATGCCATACTGCACCAGAGCCAACTAGTTCAGTATCTTGTCTCCAGCAACAAATATTATGGGAACCAGAGGGAGGTTTCCACTTCCCAGTTTCAGGTTACAGAAATCTGGGTGGTCCTTTGAAAACAGTAGCAGCCACAACTAAAAGGCTGTGAGACAGTCAACCAGAGGTACTTGAGTGAGAGAAGAAAAAAAGGAGCGCGAGAGACAGTTAACCCCTTCCTGAGGAAACCAGTGTGGAGAGTAAAACCAGCCCTCGGGCGCCCTTGCACCAAAACAGTCTCTACCTCTTCCTAGCGCTGCCAAATGTCGCCAGTGCCGCAAGAGGGCCTGCCCCGCAGCGCTGGTGCCGCTGAAACACCCCATCTCCACCCCCGCGGGTTCGCGTCCCGTCCGCAGCCCCGCGCAGGGCGAGCGGGGAATGTGTCTGGTTATTGCCCCTGCCGCGCGGGCTGCCTCCCCTCGGGCAGTGACTCCACGCGGGGCAGGGGCCGGAGCTGCTGCAGTCGGTCACTGACTCGGGGGGCAGAAGGGCAGAGTCCCGCCGCCCCAAGGCCACGCTGGCAGCGGGAGCCGCCCGGGCCCGATGCCAGGGCTGGGCGGGGGGAGGGGAAGCGACACCCCCGCTCGGGCCAGAGCCGCAGCCCGCGGGCCAGGTGTGTGGGAGGCCCCGGGGCACAAGGCTCCCGAAGGTCGCGGCAGCGCGCGCGCGGGTCCTTCCCCTCTGGCCCGGGGCTCCGCGCGCCACCAGGGGCCTCACCCGCGCGTGCACCGTCCCCATGGCCGCGCCGCTGCCGGAAGGGAGAGAGAGCAGCGCTCCACGGGCGAGGTCAGCGGCGAGAGCTCACAGCAAGGGCCGCGTCCCGGAGGCGGCCATGACACCCCGGCGCCCAGCCCCGCCCCCTCCTGCTCTCATTGGCCAGCAGCGCTGAACGGGGGCCGGGAGGCGGGAAAGGGCCCGGATGGGGCGGGCGGGAAGGCGCTAGGAAGCCCCGCCCCACGGGGAGGGGCAGGGGCCGGGAGGGCTAAAGGCAGCGACCGCAGGGCGGGGCCAAGGCTGGGGGGCGGGGCTAGAAGTGTCTTGGGGGAAGGGGCCGGTAGCATCAGCCCTCCGCCACGGCGCCGGGCGGGGACACAGGCCGCCGCAGCGCCGCGCAAATTCAAACGAGCGGCTGCCGCCCGAGCGCAAACCCCGAGCAAACGGCCCCCAAAGAGCCCTGCGAGAACGCCCGTTGGCGTGGCTGAGAACGGGCAACGTACCATTGTCCAGCCTGGACAGGCGGATTGATACCGGCAGAAAGGAAACTTTGTGCAGAAAGGAAACTTTGTACAGTACTGGCAGCCTTTAGTCAAGGGGGCGGCGGCGGCTGCTGCAAGGGGCGGCTGCTGCTGCTGCATCTTGTGGCGCATTGCTTTGAAGTTAACATCCTAACTGGCCACATCCAAAAGCTTCCTTGGGGCAGCCGAGTTGGTCTGTAGAGCGGAGTTTGTTTCCCAAGCGGTGCTCCAGGGAACCCTGGGGTTCCGCGAAGCAAAACGAGGGGTTCCGCGAGGAGCCGGCACTCCCCCGGCCCCTCTGAAAGAGAGAGAGAGCCAGCTAGCCAGCAGAGGCATGGGCGGCGAGTTGTATGGGCTTGTGGTGCCCATGCTCCACCAATATTTGGAACTGGAGCAGGCCCCGCCCCCCCCCCCGTGCGTCCTCCCACCCTGGCCCCAGAGTGTCTCTCCCCCGGACCCGTCCCTGCCGTGCGCAACCGTCACTGAGCTCCCCCTTGCTGGCTGCTGCTGCCCTGCGCGGCGTGCTCAAACCGGTGGGCAGGGAGACGCCTGGGCGTGACGTAACGTCACAGACCAGGATTTTAAAACTGCTGGACGCTGCGTTGCGCTGCCCGGCTGAGTTGCAGGTTCGGAGTCCGGGGATGGAGCTCAGACTCCAGCCCCGCAAAGTGGAAGGCAGAAGGTAGGGGAAGGGCTGGGAGAGGAAGGGGCTTGTGCGGAGGAGGAAGAGAGGGGAAGGCACCAAAAGGACAGTGTAGAGGAGAGACAAATGCCAGGGGGCCAAGTGCAGACAATAAGGAAAAAGGCAGGAGGGGAGGTGTCAGTGGGAGGAGACAGGGTGATGCTGGGAGGGGAGAGGGTAAGGGCATTGGGGGCTAGAGGGGAGGGGAGGTGCTGGGAGAAGGCTTGAAAGAAGGGGTGGACATGAGGAAGGCCGGGATGGAGCAAGTCATGTGTGAGGGCACAGGGGCATGAGGGGAATGGGAGCAGAGGGTGGTGAGGGGTGGGCATCAGGGAAAAAGAGGGCAAAGGGGTAGGGGCAGTGAGGGAAGAGGGAGGCAACAGGAGGGTGCTGGAGTAAGAGAAGGTACAAATGCCAGGGGATTCTGGGGGTGAAGCAGAAGGGCAGACACCTGCAGGGGAGGGACCAGCACCAGAGGAGAGATGCAGGGCAGGTGTGTAGAGGGAGGTGTTAGAAGAGGAGATGAGGAGGGGTAGCTCACCTGATCAGAGTAGGGCTACTGGAGGAGTGGGCACAAGGGGGAGAGAAGGGCTGGTGGACGGGGGCAGGTTGCAGGAGGGCTAAGGGCAGTGAGAAGGGCAGAAGTCAGGACAGCAGAAGAGGGTGAGGAGTTGGGGGTCAGCAGGCACCAGGGGAGCTGATGGAACAAGGAGAGGAGACATGTCAGCAGAGAGAAAAGGTAAAGGTTTAAAAATATTTATTAATAACTTGGGTGCCACAGTGGCACATCCAAACAAGCCACATGAACTCAGTACTGGTGCACAACACAAAATTCATTTTGCTCATGCGAGGAAACTCTTAGGCTATGTCTGCACTGGCGTTTCTTGCGCAAGAACATCTTTTGGGGGAGGTGCAGGGAACCAGCGGGGGTGGGCAGCTCGGTTGGGTTGCAGGGATAGAGGTGCAAAGAAGCCTAGGGGGTGGGAGGGGGGAACCAGGAGCCCTGAAATGACCTCCCCTGGTCCAAAAATCCCTCATCTGGGACCATTCAGGTCCAGAAGGTGCCAGATCAGGGAGGTCCAACTCCTACCCAAGTCCCCTCCTTGCACCCTCCCTCGTAGCCAGACACCCTACTCCCAATCTGCTCCTGCTTCTTCCCAGACACCCTACATCCAGCCTGCTTCTGCACCCTACCTACCACCTAGAAGTTGCCCCCTTCTGCACCCCATCCCTATCCCGCTCCTTGGCAGCCCTGCCATCCACCCTAGCACCACCCTGTCCTTGGCCCCAGCACCCTGCCTCACCCCAGGACTCAGCACCACCCTGGCCCTGGCCCCAGCACCCTGCCATCCACGCTAGCACCCAGCAGCACCCTGTTCCTTGTCCCAGCACCCTGCCAGTCACCCTAGTGCCCAGCAGGACCATGTCCCTGACCCCAGCACCCCGCAACCTGAGCCAGCATCCTTCCACCCAGCAGCACCCTCTCCCCAGCACCCACTTTCACTCTGTCCCCTGCCCCCACCAGCACATTTGGGACCACATTAGTGAGGCTTGGAGGTTTTTGGAGGGTGGTGTGGTTTTTTTTGTTTTTTTTTGTTTTCCTTTTTGCATCTCACTTGTGTGGCCCCAACTGATTTTTCTGTGGGTCAGTGACCCTTGACTCAAAACAGGTTCCTCACCCCTCTCATAAATAAAGATAATGTTAAAACCTTTTGAGTTTGATATAATATTTTATTTAAAAATGAAGCCTGGCCAACAAGCCCCCAATTGGGGCCAAAGCCCCATCTCACTGCAGCATCATAACACTCCTGCACCACTTGACCCCAAATCTGAGCCCATCATACACTGGAACCCCCTGTCCTGAGCCTCTTACATCCCCAAACTCCTGCATCCCCACATCCTCAGTCTTCTGCCGCAACACTCCTGCACCATCCACGCATCACAAATCTGTCCTGAGCCCATCATACTCACAACCTTCTTGCCCTGAGTCCCTCACATATCCAGCCCAAACTCCTGCACCCTCACATCCACAAGCCCATGGCTTGCTCAGCACCCCTACCTTCCACCTGAGCCCAACACTCCCCAGCCTGGAGCCCCCTGCCCGAGCCAACATCCCCTTCTCCTGCAACCAAATTCCCTCCCAGAGCTTGTACTTCTCACCCCTTCCCACACCCAAATCCCCATTCCCACCCCACACCTCCTGTCTCAACCTAGTGAGAGTGTATAAGTGCTGGGGATAGCAAGTGATGGAGAGGAGAGTAACAGAGTGGATGAGGCCTCAAGGAAGGGGATGGGGAGTCTTGGGGGAAGGAATGTGATTTTCATGCATTGGTGGGGATTTTCATGAATTGGTGGATCCTTCCCCCTTTTTTTTTTTTTTTTTGCGCTTGACAAACTTAGGGGTTCCTTGAAATGCTGAAAAGGGTTCCTCGGCCAAATAAAATTGGGAAACACTGCTGTACAGGATAAACTGTAAAAACAACCAATAGTCTGGTAGCATTTTAAAGACTAACAAAACATGTCCATGGTATAATGAGCTTTCGTGGGTACAGCCCACTTCTTCAGATGACCAGAGTGTTGGATGTCTAGAACTAAAACTAAAGAGTTTATTTATTTTTGGTTCTGGACATCCAACACTCAGGTCTGAAGAATGAGCTGAACATGTTCTACATGTTTGTTAGTCTTTCAGCTGAACATGTCCCAATATCAACTTTTCGCTAGCATTCAGGCTGTCTTCTGTCAATCTTACGGCAGGGGCTGGGGATGTGGGGGTGCATGAGTTTGGGGATGTGAGGATATGAGGGGCTCAGTGCAGGGGGTTCAGGTATGATGGATTCAGGGTTGGCATAGGGGGAGGTGCAGGAGTGTTATGATGCTGTGGCCAGATGGGGGCTGTGCCCCAATTGCCGACTTGCTGGCCAGGCTTCATTTTTAAATAAAGTAAAATATCATGTCCAACACAAGGGCTACGTCTACATTGGCATGATCTTGCGCAAATACTCTTTAATACAAGAGTTATTGCATTAAAGTATTTGCGCAAGAGAGCGTCTACACCGGCATGTGCCTTTGCGCAAGAGATGTGCTTTTGCGCAAGAGCATCCGTGCCAGTGTAGACGCTCTCTTGCACAAGAAAGCTCCGATGGCCATTTTAACCATAGGGCTTTCTTGCGCAAGAAATTCATGTTGCCTGTCTACACTGGCCTCTTGCACAAGAACGGTTACGCAAGAGGGCTTATTCCTGAGCGGGAGCATCATAGTTCTTGCGCAAGAAGCACTGATTTCACACATTAGAACGTCAGTGTTCTTGCGCAAGAACTCGCGGCCAGTGTAGACAGGCAGCAAGTTTTTGCGCAAATGTAGACACAGCGCCAATGTAGACACAGCCAAGAAGTTTCAGCATTGTCTTTATTTACGCCAGGGGTAGGGAACCTTTTTTGGGTAGGGAGTTAGGGGCCACTGACCCACAGAAAAATCAGTCAGGGACCACACAAGTGAGAAGCAAAAAAACAATCCCTCCAGAAACCTCCAATCCTCACAGATGTGGCCGCCAACTAAGACACTTCACTCTTCTGGTGCTCCAGCCCCATGGAGGGGGAAGGGCAGGGAGGACTGAGGTTCAAGGCCTCAGTCCAGATTAACACTTCTGGAGTTCTGGGGTTAGTGGATTTTGTGAGCACCGCTTCCCCCCAGGCACTGGGGTGGGGCCAAAAATGAGGAGTCTAATGTGCGGGACAGAGCTGCCTGTGAATGGGATAGGGATGGGGGTACAGAATCTGGATGGGAGGTAGGGTACAGGAGCAAGCTGGGGATAAGTGTCTGGCCGGGGGCAGGAGCAGGGTTTTGGTGGGTGTCTGGCCAGGGGAGAGGGGGCAGTAGCCACACAGCTTTTAGCAGTGGTGATGTGGTTTAAAAAAAGGTGTGCAAGCACAGTGGCTTATGCTTTTGGGGAATGAGGAAATGACAAAAAAGCTGAATTGTGTCACCAACGCACTGCAGCAAGGCGGGTAATTGAGATGAACGCTCCATCATGTTTCTAAGGACGCTTTTGCACCATTGTGCTGAGGAATGAGCAATGGCCAACTGTAATAGCATATTAGTAGGTTTGCTAAAAAAAAAAATGCAGTTGAATACCCTACATTTGGTACTACATCCTATACCAGGAGGCATATTACAGGAAATCTATTAAGTTATGTGACAACTAATGTAATTAAATGTAATCCATAGAGAAAATAGACCACAGAAGCACCGAAAATGTATACATTTCTTTGAGGACTTACTTGAATGCAAGTTTCAGAGGGGTAGCCCTGTTAGTCCGTTTCAGCAAAAACAAGGAGGAGTTCTATGGCACGTTAGAGACTTAAATTAATTTGGGCTTAAACTCTCATGGGCTTCATCAGAGGCATGAAGTGGAAGCTTTAGTTTTGCAAATATTTATACAAAGATGGGAGTGTTCCATTACTACACAGAGGATGAGTACTAACAAAGCTAATTCAGTCACAGTGGATGTGGCCTATTCCCCAACAGTTAATAAGATGAGAATACCAAAAGGGTGAAAATTACCTTTTGTAGTGAGCTAGCTATTCTTAGTCTCTATTCAGACCCGGTCTGATAATGTAAAGTTTGCATATGAATTCTAGCTCATTTGCATATGAATTCTCACTTTAGTCTGTTTATTACTTTTTTTTCTCAAGTATGGCAACTTTCAGGTCTGTTACTGAGTGTCCAGGGAGGTCGAAGTGCTCTCTTATTGGTTTTTTAATGTTACCGTTCTCAATGTCTGAAGAGCAACTGCACCTCCTAACGAAAGAGTTGCTCGTGAGAAGAGTCCTTACAGAGGGATGGGGAAAGGAGCAGAACTGGAGTGTGTATCTCACCTCAACTGTGCAGAGGATCTGAGGTTAAAAAGGCCCAAACATGGAGGAAGTGAGACAGGTGGTTGTGGAAAAGGGGGGAATCTGGGATGTGAATTGACATGCAGCCCTTGAGAGTCCCATCAAAGCCCTTGCATCAAGATGGATTAGGATTTCGCAGGCCCTTGGTCCCGGTTCATGGACCAAGAAGGTGTCCTGCGCCTGTTATTCTGGCCTCTACAGCAGAAGGACTCCTGGCTGGAGTGCAATTAGAACAGGCACCGATGTTGGAGTTGAGGCTTTAAACACCTTGAGTAAATGGGATATGTATCCCTAAAGAGCGCATGGTTGCCCAGGAGTGGAGGCTTAAAACACCTTGAGTACATGGGATATGTATCTCTAAGGAGTGCATGGTTGACTGGGTGTCTTTTAAACTATGGAGCTTCAAGTCAGTTTGCTTGGAAAATAGCCCAGAGCCCTCAAACAGGTCTTGAAGGGTATGCTGGACCTCTGGAGGGAATCCTGATGACTGAAGCTAAACTGAACAACACATGATTACACTGGTGGAAACAGAGCGGGCTGCTGAGTCTGCTGAATCTAAGGAGGCTTAAAGAGCCAACCTGGCTCCTGCTTTACCCTTATCCACCAACGCAATAGGAGTTCTTTGAATTTTAGTGTGATGTCCCATGTAGTAAAATTATGCCTGCTCAAGACAGCTTGTTGGTTTGCTATCCTCAGCTGCAAACCCCCAGCAGCATAGACCTTTCTACTGAATAGGTCTAGATCCCTGGCTTATTTGGCCTTGGGTGCAGATGCCTGCTGATCCTGGTGCTCCCTGTTTGCCACTGAGACTACCAGAGAGCACAAGGGTGGATGGGAATAAAGGTCGAAGCACCTACCACCACTTCATCCAGGGATGAAGAAGCAGCAGCCGCTAAGGGTGGAACCAGGTCCCTGTGAAAGTCTTCAGGGTCTGCCTGCTGTATGTCCCCACAATGGCTCTGGCGATCTATGGCCCGACAGGGCTAAAGGCTCTAGGAAGCTGCTGATCAGCCATAGTAGCCACAAGGTCCTTGTTGCCTGGTGGCTTAGACACCGTAGCCTCAGATGGGCAAGGTGTGGATGTAAGCCCTGGTAACCTGGGGGAGTGGAGCACAAGATTGTGGTCCAAGAATCATAGAGGGAATGTTATGGGCTTGATGGTACACACAGGGAGTCCAAAAAGGCCACTGAGGTGGCAGAGGCCATTGAGGTTGCCATGATATGTACTGGTTCCTTCAGTGACTGTAGGACATGTGCCTGGTCTCCCTATATAGGACTGACTCAGCTTCAGACATTGATGATTCCAATGGGGAGGACCAGGGTGGTGGTGAGGAACCCTGTGTGTGAGGTTGGTGCCATGTAGAGGATCAGGACCGGTGCCTGTTACTAGCAGAGTGGGAATGATGCCCATGTCTTGGCATGGGCATGTTTCAGGTGTGCCGGTGAATGGTGCTGGGAATCCAGCAAACTAGAACAGTGCCTTGGGAGGTGCTGGTCTGCAGACGGGGAATGCCTCATTATAGCAGGCTGTCCCTGACAATTGCCTGGTCAGTGCCAGAGTCTCAGAAATGTCTGCTTAAGGCAGGATGCTGTGAGTTTGATTAAGTCTCTGGCTGCCTGAAAGGTATTGGCCGTTGTAGACTCGACCAATTACACCTATTCATGATCGATGAGGGAGCAGTCCAGTGTTGGACTCAATGGTGCCTGAGTCACAAGAGTTTATAGTACAGCCTCTTTTTCCTTGGAGAATCTTTTGCCCATAGGGGGCCTGGCAGATTTGTGTGAGGAGCAACTCCTGTCCCCTTCTCTTGTGTGGGGAAGACAAGCAGTGCTGCAGCTCTGCCTCCCGCTGCAGTGCTGGAGATTTATGGTGCCGAGGCTTCTTAGTTGAGTCCTTCACCTGCACCATGTTGTGCACCAATGATGGAGCATTCCACAATGAAGAATTTGGTTCTGGTCGCTTGGAGCCCACTGGTCTATGCCTCAAGAAAAATTGCCTCAAGAAAAACTCCCATTATTTGTGCGAGGCTTAAACGACTTCCAAATTTTACAACACTCTACCTGATGAGTTTCCCCAAGCAACTTAGACAGGAATCATGGGGGTTGTTATTAGGCATAGGTTTACGGCATGAATCACAAGCCTTGAAGCCCTAGGCTTGTGACATAGCCCGTAGATTTGGCCGAGCAGTAGAAAAACAAAACAAACTGTCCTAACTCAATAAAATAACTAAAAATACAACTAGAAAAAACAAATAGAACTACAAACTAGGCTAGTGCACACTTGCCAATCAGCAAACACTGTTTTTGTACTTGCAAAAAAATTACGCTGTCTACAATACTTTATATAATTGTGTAGTTAACCATGCTTTCCAAGCATATCAGTATATTTCTATAGATTTCGTTGCTATTTTGAAGATTCCACTATGAATATGAACAGAAAATTTGTAAAACAGATTAAATGGTGGAGGGAGGGTGAGAGTAGGAGATCTGTGTTGTAGGAAATCCAGGCCACAATCCTGCAAAGACTTATGAACATGTATTAGTCCCACTGAAGTCAATGGGTCTTCTCATATGTAAAATCAAGTATGTTTGTAAGTATGTAGAATTGTGGCCTAAATGTTATTGAGGACATTAACATCTATCTATATTTTAAAGTGTGTCTGTCTGCGAGTCCATTTGTTCAAGAACTCCTCCTAAATGGTAAGAACTAGGATAATCAAATTTGGTATGCAGCTTCCTCTTCTAACTTTAAGCGAGGTCAGGGTATGGTTGTGCCAGGATAACCGAAAGCCCTAGGAAAAGGACAGTTTTCCATAACATGTACAAGTAGGGGCTGCTTTTGGAGGGATGTGATATGAGAGTGGCCACTGGGGCAGCAAGTCTGCAAGACAGAGCTATATGCAGAGTGATCACTGGTGGGGGGAGGGGCAGCTGTACTAGCAAGGGAGTGGCCAGCAGGGCTGGGGTGCTGTCATCATGCCTGCCAGCACACCTCTGAGTAGCCCCACTACCTCAAACCCTTCCCCCCCTCCCACAAGCCCTTGGCTGCAGCGCTGGAGGTGGGGAGCAAACAGGCCCCAGGCAGGCTGTGGGGCGGGGGGGTGATGGCGACAGTACAGTCCTCTGGCCCCCAGCCTCCTGCACCTCCCCCCACAATCCCAAGGCCCTGCCCTGAAGGATCCCTGTAAAGCTGGCTATGTCCCCTCTAACCTGTGCTGCAGCACAACTTCACAGGTGGTTAATCAGCCCCATGCATTCAGAGGCTCAGGGCTCCATGCAGGCAGCTGACTGACTGGGCGGGTCTGATTAATCGCCTGTGAAGCTGTGCTACTGCACAGCTTTAAAGCAGTGTTTCTTAAACTTTTTAAGTCCAAGGAACACCAAACAATACTTTTTTTTATGAGGAACACCAATGATTTTTTGTTGAGAGAAAAAAAGGGGGTAAAGAGAAAAACGGTCTGGGGGAAAGTTATTGAGCAAAAAAAAAAAAAAAAAAATTCTCTTCTCCGCAGCACACCAGTGTGCCACGGACACAGTTTAAGAAACACTTGCTTAAAGGGAACACTGAAGGCTGGGTGAGTCTGCTAGTAATTTATTACAACAGTATTTTCTAAAACATGATAAGAAAAACCACTCCATAACCTCAGTTTGCTATCAGAAGAAAGACCATACAAAAAAAAAATCACAATTTGTGTTTTATTTTTTTTAAAAATTAGTGGTTATATCAATATTTTTTAACAGGTCACTGTGCAGAATCAACAATGTACAAGAGTGCAACAACAAAAATCAAGTATCATTTTTTCCAAATGAAATAGCACCAAAGATATATAATAAAAATCCTTCAATAGTTAGGGGGGAATAACGTTATAGCTTTACAACATGTTAACAATAGTTTATAACATTTTAAGTTTATTCTTAAGATGTAGCACTTTGACTTGTGAATTTTCTTTGAAAACCTAAGAAATTGTTAACATTTAGTCCAAGTTGGGAACGTAAAGGTTTTGACAAAGACCTGTAAATATTTAAAATTTACATTATACTATTATCAAAAAATACATTTTTTCCTCCTCCCCATCTCCACTCAGTTTTCTTTAGACTCCCAATAAATGCTTGAGAGTTTCCTTCTCCCTGCAATACAGCTGATTTTATTCCAAATGTACACCATTGTGTTAGAAATAGCATTTACCCCTTAAATGCCACATCTTTTACAAACAAAGCCACAAGAGGTTACCTGTATCTATGATATTTAAAAAAAAATCATTATCCCAAAACATGTTGCTAAAAACCCTTTATTTTATCATTAAAAAGTAGTTAAATAATTATTTTCATAACTATCAGAGTTTTGTCAGATGAACTCATAAAATACTTAATGTAAAGTATTTTATACTGAGATTTGACACCTCGCTGGAACTTTTATTGAGACTAGTTTTTATTGTTTTCATTGTGGACAGGATTTGAGGTTTTGAGGAGAGGGGGCAGAGATTTTTTTTTTAAACAGTGGACTTAAACCTGCATGCAGTCTTTTAGGTACAACATGAGGCTAACAATATCAACACATTTATTTTAAGCTTGAGTTATTCATTCTGATCTCAGGAAGGACACATGCTAGGAAATTTCCCTACACTGCTTAAGATAAGTTAGCACAAGAAGTACTTAAAAACAGAATGGAATCATTGTGATCTTCTTCCTGCTCTTCCAAAAAAAAAATCCAACCTCCCCCCCACCCAACAACCCTAACAGGGCCTCCTTTTCCATTTTACAGAAGATGATATATATAATCCACAAATCAAAGCACAAACATGACTCTCGGACATTACAACATTAAAAGATGTTTTGCAATGTCTGTTACGGCCAACTTCATTGTTACTTTATACAGCTCTACTCAAAGATACTGTCTTTTCAAAAGATCACTGCTCTAAAAACATTAGTTCAAATTAAGCCCATGCTAAGCATGCACAATTTCATTGGAGTCAATAGATTTGTGCCCCATAACATTTAGGGCTAGAGGCAGCCTGGTTCTTGTGACCTTTTCTTTCTCAATAGTTAAGGATAAGAGGCACTTCATAAAACTTGTTAGGAATGGAGAACTTGGATTACAGTATGAATTGTATGGTACAGTATAATCAAAGTTGGTGCCTTTTCCCCACAAAACAGTACATTTAAATGAAAGGCAAACAGAGAGATACAAGAGGGCCTTAAAGTTTTTATGTACATTTCCCTTTATAAAGTACAGATTGCCTGATTTCATGCAAGTGCTAAAATTAATCTAAGAACACTATACTCATGTATTGTATAAAAGTATGGCTTTTAAAATGCAACTGTTCTATAAAGGCTTGTTTCAGTTTAGAATAAGCTATTTATAGGATTTGATTTTATGTAGCTTTTTAATTACAGGTTGCTTAGAGTGAAATCTTTTTTTATATATTGTTCTACTGTAATTTTGAAATGAGGCCAGTGATTTAATAGATTAAGAATGACTTTTACATAGTACAGTGACAACTATTTTATATAATCCTTAGCATTGTCAAGGTCTCAAAGGCAATTAGTCATTGAGTCGTAAACAAAACAATCTTCCAATACTTATTGGCTAGATGGAAGAATGAGTTAACTCCACAAGATTTAAGCTTCTCTGTCAAATGGATTTCAGAGTTTACAAAATTGATCTTCAGAGGCAGTTTGGAAACTTGTGTCTGAAGAGGAGTCAAAATCCATTTCCAAGCCAGATTCTTCAGAATTCAAGAAGAAAATATGATGAGAATCAGAGTCTGAGATTCCCTTTATGCCATCAGAAATTTGCTTCCCTGATAAGTCTCTGCAGTATGGAAAATCCCAGAGCCAGCCTTCAAGGTCTGCAGCAGAGTGTGGCACTTTAGAATGGCAGTAGGGAGAATATAACTCTACATTAGGTGGAACAGTCTGACATTTTCTTAGTGATGCATAGCTTTCTTTACTGTGAGGAGGAAAAACAAAACCAAATATCTATTAGCAATATTTTAATGAAGTTTTTATTTCAGTTCAAGTCATGATGGAATAGAGTTCTTCCTACATGCAAGGGAACTTAGATGACACTACAGCATCTCTCAGGAAAAATAAATGTGAATTCTAAATAATGGGGTAACAGAAAATAAGGCATTAACAGTCTAAACTTGAATGGAGCACATTCTACTGAGGGTACCTGTATAGTTTTGAAGTGTGATACACCTTAAGTATGGAACTGTTATGTGAAGAAAGTTAGTAGAATGATCCGATAAGCCTCAGCTAGCAAGGCTAAATGTATACAATTCCTTTCCAATGCTACTGAACAAAATCAAAGGTGATCAGTAGGTGACCAAGTCTCCCCAACAGTTAACTGAGGAGAATCTGCAGTGATAAAATGCTAAGTCTCATACCTATTTCTATTATAAAAAAGTACCAGTATGAATTGGTGTACAGCATAGTTATTTTAAATGAATTTCCTATAAATAATTTACATAGTCTCAATCTACATACATTAAAAATGTTGTATGTGTTACAGACATGATTCCTATGCCTTACACAGGCATTACTTAAAATATTACAAATTCTAACAAAACAAAAGTGTCTTTACCTATTGGATAGTTTCCTACATTTCAGAACAATAGTTTACAATTAGTAAGTTATTCCTCTTTCCTCAGACACAGGAAAGAGCCAACCATCAAGATATAGTTAGCACCATTTTCTTTTAAATTCCATCCCTCTCCTGGAGATTCTTAACTTTGATTACTACTTCCTTAGGCGAAATCTGGATGAGCCAAAACACACTAACCACACAGTTAAGATTTGGTGACCTTATCAAGTTTCCTAACAGCACAAATTGCCAAGGAAATCTGAATTCTCACTCTCACTCAGAATTGAGAGATAGGAACTACTATCTTAAGGAGGAAGAGGAGAAATAAAAAAAAAATATAACTTTATGGAAGAAATACCTTCAGTCAGTGTGAGGCAGAAGAAGCCACCCATTAAAAACAGGAACTGAGAATCCCACGAGAGAAAGTTACCCCAGAATGCAAGGAAAGGCTCTAAACAGGACCTAGAACTTTTAAGAAATCATCACCAGAACACAGAGTCAGCCAAAGTAGAGGAGGAGCAGGACCAGATTGTTCTTTTTTTAGTTATTTTAAAGATGGGAGCAACGGAATTGGTATCTGATGGAGCCACTGGCTGCCTCATATAAATCCTCCTCTATAGTGTACTTAAAAAATAATTTGAAAGCTTGAGACTAAAGGTCACTGTGAGGAAAAGGTGTGGTGTGATGGTCTGTACAGAAAAACTGGAGAGGTAGAACCAACAAGTAAACTATCCAGGAGCAAGTATCCTGAGAAAGCCCCGGCTGAGTATGACCCTCCCTCCCAGCTCTAGAAGCTGTCTGTAGTGGGTTGCTTTTCAAGAACACAACATACTTCCCCACTTGCTCTCAGAATCTCTCAGTAGCTCCCAGTTCCTCTGAGGACAAGATTTTCCTGTTCCTTCCCATGAGCATCCTGCTTCCCAGTCAATAGTCCTTATCCCTGTGCATAGATGAGGTTGCTTGGTCTGATGTTTCCACTCCACTAGTGGTGGACAGAATAAAAAAGGGGCACACTAGCTGAGCTGTCCATGCCTCTAAAGACAGTATGAAGGAGTTCAAGATACTCCCAATACTCTGATGTTCATCACAGTACAGGAGAAAGCAAGACACTGAAGGAATCTATCTTCAGAAGCAGAGAAAAGATAGAGAAGAAAGAAGCTGGGGTGTTGGAGGCAGGAAAGAGTGATGAATCTAGAAGTCCCTGCTGCAACTGCTTCAGATATTAACAGTCCTAAGGAAAGAGCATGAAGCCATTTACTAAAGAAAGTTCTGATCACCAACAAGATGATTAATATCAGGTCTAATGAAGAGAGAGCAGGAAAACAACCCTTAATATGCTAGTGATAGAAATGTAGCCGTGTTAGTCTGGTGTAGCTGAAACAAAATACAGGACTATTTAAAGTGCTACATAGTCTTTAAAGTGCTACATAGTCCTGTATTTTCTTAATATGCTATAATGCCAAAAGAACAGTGCTTTGGTAGAAATGGAAAAAAAAAACCCTTCTACTTACCCTTCTACTAAATGATTGCAACACAATATTAATAATTGCACTAATTTTTGTTTTGGCTGGCAAAATAAGTATAGAAGATGCATCAGCAGTTTGCACATAGCAGTTCAATGATTTACCTGGATGTACTAAGTAGTTTATTTCTTGCCTGAGAATAAACTGTACTAACAATACGACGTAGTTGTCCCTGCATCCAGCGAACATCATCAGGAATATCAGGAAACCAGTCCACTAACCTGTAGTCATCAAAAAATAAAGTGTTTTTAACATAAATTCAGTTTTGCTGAAAGTTCCATAGAAGTTTTCGAATGCAAACTTTAAGACAAATACACCCCGAGCTAATGTGGAGCAGGGATGTCAACTATCGGTTATTTTACTAGTTGAGTAGTTGATGAGCACTTTTGCATTCCTCCTTTGAAATGTACAAGAGCCCCTGAAGTGACTCTTGTACATTTCAAAGGAGAAATGAGGAACTCCTTGTGCAGCCTGGGATCAACTGGTCCCAGGCTTCCAAGACTCCTGTCATCTGAAGAAGTGGGCTGTGCCCTCAAAAGCTCATGATACCATCTACATGTTTTGTTAGTCTTTAAGGTGCTACTAAACTTAAAAAACAACAAATAGTCTTTCCTGTTACAGACTAACTCAGCTACCCCTCTGAAGATTTTGTGCAAGAGGCATTTCCCATCCGAAATGGACATGGGGTCCCTGCGTGAGTTAATTTTTTTAAAACCAGGGGAACCTGGCATCTTGAACTTGGGGTCAAAGAATTTGGAGGAAAAAATGGGGTGTAACTTTTTTTTTAAACTGTAGGTTTGAAGAAAAATATGCTAGGACTAAAAACAACTGCTAAAACTTTCTCTCCCCTCCCCAGAGAACACACTGCTCAGAGACTCCTTTTCTGCCAAGGATGGTAGAAAAGGAACTAAGAGAACCAGCACCATGTGCGCAGCTAACGGATGGAACAGCATGAGGCAGCAACTACGCATACACGGCACGGCTAAAAATCTCCAATTGCTGGTACAAGGACGCATTGACATCTGAGTGGAGCACCCACAGGACACCACTTGAAGGAGAAGAAAGCATGGTTCTTATGGAGTGTCCTAAATGGTGACAGTGTCTTTTACTCATGGGGAGCCCTGAAAAAAAGAGCTCTTGGGCTTATATGTTGATGCCTCTGCTTGAGTTCTGGGTGGGAAAGAGTAACAGATGCTATAATTTACAGAGATATGTGCTTCCCCAAGCAGCATTCATGTTCATCACAGGCAGGGGACACATTTCATGAAATGGTCCCAGAGCTGTGGAGGGGTTCTCCAACCAAGTAAACAAGCTACTATAAAACTTTTAACTACTAGCTATTAATCTACGAATATAATTATTTACAAGTATTTTCTTTATAGATAATGCAATGACATGAAGGACACAATTGTGACTCAGGATAGTAAGAAAGACCTGGAAAAGTGTCACACCACCTCTAGGACAACTACTGCACATGTGCAGGCCAATGGACACTGCTTTGAAGAATTTCCAGACTCTGGCATATAGCTTGCAAGCATATTTCAGTGTGGATTACATATACAGATCATTACTCAAAGAATTTTTGGCTGTATATTTTCTTTCTAATCCCTTTCAGTATTTTCTGTAGAGAGCTATTGTGATGTGGTTCTGATGTTTATGCACTGGGATGCCCTCCACTACAGTACAGAATTTAGGGCCTTAGGACAATTTAACGTCTTTGTCTTATGTCAGAAATACACAGATTATGAATTGTAATTCGTGTTGACTCCAAGGGAATAATTCTGCCCCAAAAAGCAAGTCTTTATGAGCTATAAAGCTCATATGAGGATGTAAATTCTAACGAACACTAGTGTGTCACACAGTAAGGGTATGTCTACACTACAGAGTTATTTTGAAATATCGCGTCTACACACAAAATATATTTCAAAATAGCATTTGATTATTTCCAAATAGCGCGTCCACACTGAGTAGGCACAATCATATTTAAGGCCAGCCAGAACCAGTTTCGGCAGAGCATCAGGTCAGGAGTTACTTTGTGTGGCTGCCGCTGCCTGAGGCTATCTGAGGCCTGTGCTTAAGGGGACCCCGCCTGGACAGCCAATTCTCAGGTTTCCCTGCTTGCTTCTCTACTTCGATGAGGGACAGCAAAGCATTTTTTTCTCTGTGTGCTCTGGTTGCCCTTACTCGGGACGCCACAGCACTCTGCAACATGGAGCCAGAGCTGCCCCTGGGCACTCTGGTGCTTCTCTTGGATGCGTTGCTGCGAGCCTGGCTGCACTTTCTGTAGGCTGCCATCCGGGAGGTCCATTGGGAGGCTGTCAGTATCCAAGAGGCCCTGCGGGAGAGCTTCCACCCTGAGGAGTCTCCCTGGTGTGCCCCACTGGGGGCTCGTGCCTCATTCCTCCCTCACGTCCTTCCACTTACCCATCCCTAACCCCCCTTCCTGATGTCAAATAAAATACACGTATTTTCATGAACACAAACTCTCTTTATTTAACAAAACTGGAGGGGGGGGATGAAACTCTGGTGAGACTGGGGAAAGGAGGCAGGAGAAGGGAGGAGAAAGGGTGGGAGAGGGGAGGGGGAAACCTGGGAGGAGGGAGCTGGAAGGGGGAAGCAAGGGGAAGAAGGGGGAGGGGAAGCTCAGGGTCTCTGCCCTAGGGTTGACAGCCACCTGGGGGGCACAGATCGTCCCACCCCCCAGGATGTGGTCCAAGGTGTTGAAATAGGGGCAGCTTGTTGTGTGTGCCCCTGGTTGGGAGCTGCCCCCTGTGACCCTGGCATATGCCTGCCGAAGCTCTTTTATTTTCATCCACACCTGCTCCTGGGTGCGGATGTGGCCTTTGCTGGCCATGCTGGCAGCTATCTTGCCATAGACAGCCACATTCCTCCATCTAGTGCAGAGATCATGGACACTGGAGGATTTTCCCCAAACCTCAATGAGGTCCATGATCTCCACTCTGACCAGGAAGGTGCCCGCCTTTTCCGGCCCCTGGCAGACTCCTGGGAGCAGGCAGACTGCTCCTGGGGAGTGGTGGAGGGCTGGCTGCTGGTGGCTTGCTGGCTCATATTGGGGCCACTGGGTCAGGGGCAGGACAGACTGTTTTTTTGGGCTGTCAGGCTTGGAGCTGGCACAGGCACTGTGGCCAGACTCTACCCCTTTAAGGGCTCCACGGAGCGGGGGGGAGGGAGAGTAGTATTCTTGGTTGTGGCCAGCAGGGCACCCTGGGAAGGGCTGGAGGCCATCTATTTCGAAATAAGCATCTACACAGCGCTTATTTCAAAATAGCAATTTCGAAATTGGCATTATTCCTCATGGAATGAGGTTTACCAATTTTGAAATAAGCCCTCCACTATTTCGAATTAATTTTGAAATAGCGGTTGGCTTGTGTAGACACTAGCAAAGTTATTTCAAAATAACCACTGTTATTTCAAAATAACTTTGCTGTGTAGACATACCCTGACTGTTAGTGAGGACCCTTCTGGTCAACACTGAAAGCTCTCTAGTGAACACTGACATAGCACTGTTTGAAATAGGACAGTATCCTTGTGCTTTAGATAACTTTTGCTGCATGACATGCTAGTGTGTCCACTAAAATTTACACCCCATTTGGTACACACCAAATAAATACTCAGTGCAACTCTCACTTCATTTCTATAAGGATTTTTTATATTGTTATGTGATTACAACCAAGTGACACCTGTATACAGGTTAACCAACACCAGAGAATGAAGCAGTGTAAATGAAATTGTTATATTTTGCTCTGAGTGGCACATTATAAAAGAAATCTGTCTGAAAGCATTGTACCTGCTATAGATGATTATTATAGTTGAAAATATAATTAGCAAACAAAAAGAAACCTAACCCTTTGGCTATGTCTACACTACAAGGCAGAGCATCCACACCTCAAGTGCGTTTTTACGCAAGTAAATCAACAGAACAGAGGGCTTTTTGCAGTACAGTTATTCTTCTCCCCACAAGGAATAACTCCTTGTTTGTGCTATAGCTCCTGTGCAAAAAAAGCATGTGTGGATGCTCCACAGGGGTTTCTTGCGCAAAAAGAGCCTATCAGAAAAAGCACAGGTGCTCTGATGGCCATTCTGTTAATGGCAATCAGAGCTTTCTTGCATAACAGCATCCATGCAGTGTGGACGCTTTCTTGCACAAAAGCACATCGCTTTTGCAATGCGCTTTTGAGATGTGGACGTGCTTTTGCGCAAAAAGTTTTTGTGAAAGATCTCTTCCACAAAAAGCTTCTTGTGCAAAACCCTGCAGTGTAGACAAAGCCTTTCTGATCTATTTTGTGCATAATCAGTTTCTCCCTTGTTTTAGGAGACTCTTATAAACAAGGCAAAGGAAATTCTCCATTTTTCAAAAGTCTTTAAATATAGAACTATCTTTTTTGTAGATGTTGCTTAGAAATCAGAATTTTTAAAAATAAGTTAATTAAATGATATTTTGTATGTTAAAAAAAGATGAAATCTCCCCCTATGTATTTCTAGGATTCCATTTCTCCATTTGTCTATCCTTCTTTCAGTTAACAAGCTTTTATTAAAGGCTGTTGTGCACAGAAAGCATCTGCAAAATGAAGCACTATGGAGAAGAGAACATAACCTACAATTTACGTATATGCTAGAGAGAGTTCTAGAACTCAAAGTTGAGTCTTCAGTGTGTTTGAGAACGCTAATACCATAAAGATAATTAAAAAATTTTAAAAAAGTCTTAATGAGCCAAAAATATGGGTTCTATAATGGCTTTTAAATAGAACTTCACCTTAAAGCAACAGAATAGGCAGACTCCACTGGCAGTGTATACGGCAGTATCAGATAAGACATCACTCGCATTGGTAAGAGTTTGGAGAGCTGGGCGTAGAACCCACTCTTCTCTTTACAGGCTTCCTGTAAGGCTAGAAAATAAGGATTTTTTAGAATACATGTTTGTTTTTAATTTACTGTTCAAACAAGTTATTCAAAGTGTGGTGATGTCTTTTAGTATTCTATATGGATATTTAACACTGAAACACAATTAATAAGGAACATTAATTAAATGAACACTTAGTTTGTGGCAAGCTAGGATGTAAATCTACGACACGCTGGCATGCTGTGCACTATGTGCGTACGTATACCTAGCTGTCACGCACTAAAAGTTTTCTAATGTGCTTTGATCTACTCCTGTTTTAGAGAACTTTTAGATTGCAGCAATTAGGTCTAAAGACATTTAATGGGTGGCACACTAGTGCCGTATACATTTACTCCCCAGTTTACCATTAACAAACATGCTTATTTGGACAAGCCCTAATGTCATAACATATTAATGCTAGAATAAGTTTTTCTATTTTCTACAGAGAAAATTATAATAGTACTTAGCCCTTCCATTATGTTTTTAAGCTCTAGACCTCAAACTATATTACAAATATGAGTAAACATCAGCATTCCTATTTTACTAACTGATAAAAGTCTAGCACATTGGTTATGGAAGCACGGACAAGTCACATAAACAACTCATCAGTAGAGCTGAGAAGAGCATCCAGGTTTCTCCAAATTCCAATTTTGTGTTTTATCTCTCAAACAACTCTGCTTTCACAATTTTCGTATTTCTTCATATAATTGACTTGTTTCCCTAAGTCACAAGTTTCAGGCTTTAAATTGCTGGGCATGGTCTATAGGCACCTAGCTAATCTAAGGTAAATTGAAGGACAGTATCCCAGAAATGTTTAGTATATACCTGTTAAGTTTTATTCTCATATTTTTATTTAGTCAGCAGAAAAAGTGTTTTAATGACAATTTCACCACATTCTTATTTATCCAATTTTAGTTAATAAATTATAATTAAATGATTAGTGATTAAAGATTTAATTTACAATATCTTTGAAATACTTCACACAGGATTGTTCATACCACATTATTGTGATAATTATAAATATATCCACAAAAAACAGTGTTCAGTTTATGGCACTGCACTTCCCTTATGCTTTACTAAACTACAGTTTTGTATCTTATAAAACTAGCTTCCATTTTGCCATGATGCATCTGACAAAGTGGGTCTTTGCCTACGAAAACTTATGCTCCAATAAATCTGTTAGTCTACAAGGTGCCACAGGATTTCTTGTTTTTCCATTTTGCCAGTTTCTGAAGAAAAATAAAGCTGTATTTGGCTCATGTGATCATACCTTGAACTGTATTTAAAGAACTGCTCTCAATTACTTTCTTTGATTAAAATCTCCAGCAGATTTTACATTGTTATTTTATGCAAGATAGTTTTGTATTTTCTCTTACCAGAAGGTACTGTCAAGATGAGAACTAGTTCAAGTCATTTATAAAAACATTACTGTCATTCAAAGTTATTAGAAGATATTCCTAAACCTATACCTTTACGAAGTCTAGGAGGTAGATGCTCAAAAATCCTTTCATCCAATGGCCACGTGTTTAGCTTTAGCTGGTTACCAAGTATTTCTTCCTTTAACATCTCCTCTGGGCACTTTCTCTCTTGAATAGTTTTCTTATTTATAAAGTCAGTGTCTTCTATGAGCTCCTGAGGATTATTCTTTGTTAAGGACAAGTCGACATAAAGTGATTCATTAAGAATATCTGAGGAAATAAGAAAGAAATAACTTATATTTATGACAGCTGTCACTGTAAAGATTCCAGAATCCTTTAGAACAGGTATTTTCAACCTTTGTCCTCTCTGAGCCCCACCCCCAACATGCTATAAAAACTATTTGGCCCACCTGCACCACAAAAAATGTTTTTCTGCATATCCAAGTCAGGGCCAGTGTTTGGGGATAGCAGGCAGGGCAACTGCCTGAGCCCATGCCACAGGGAGCTTCACAAAGCTAAGTTGGTTTCAACCCCATATGGCAAGGTTGAGACTTCAGCTTTGTTCCCCAGGCCTCAGTGACTAATGCCAGCCCTGCTCTCTGGGGGGTTTTTTTTTGGCAGACCCCGCCTCCCTTAAAACCTGCTCACTGCCCCCCATGGAGCCGCAGACCTCTGGCTAAGAAACACTGTTTTAAAAACAGGCAACACTTCATCTACCAGAGGTGAAATGCAGGACTCTAAAAGAAGATACCAGTTCAGCCTCTACTGTTCGGACTTCTGTAGTCAAGCAATATCTGTGGTCTGGCTCAGGGAGATAAGGGGCAAGAACAGGGACCGGAGGACACTCATGAAAAGAAGAAGGGTGGTTGTGGAACCCTACAGCCAGGAGTATAGCCCCATAGGGTTCTGCAGCCACCCTGCCTCTTCCCCCAATCACCCTTTGCCTCTTCCCCCTCACCCAGATCCTGCTCAGTCAATGCCAGTCCCTTGTTGCCGGTGGAGTGGAGAGGAGCCTCACAGTCAGAGGCAGCAAAGGCACTGACCTCCCCTGGTCCAGCAAATTCCCTGGTCCAGGGTCTGATCTTTAAAATCTTTACTCACATGAAACCCTTAGACCCCTTGCAGAATCAAGTACCATTTTAGAATAGGAGACGAAGAAAAAATGAAAGCTGTCAACTCAATCTACATAGGGAATAGATGTAGTCAATCACTGAAGTCATAACCTGGTAAGGTGCCATTTGAAGTGTGTGGCAATTCTGAAAAAAAAGGGGGCCTTATTTTTGGAATTTAATGTACCCATGCAACAGACACCCACATCATAAATAATTTTCAAGTTTATTTTATGTCCATTTAAATGAGGCCCTATATGGAGTTGTCAAGTGGGGCAGTAAGCCTGCAGGCAAGGTAAAACAAATGGTACTCAAAATGAGAAAATGCCATTTTTTGCATTCTAGAAACACTGAAACATGACTACGTTTTTACAGTATTAGTTTAGTTCAACACCTTAAGGTGGTATTTGTTGGTCAAAGCTGCCAAACAATGTATTAAAAGATATGTATTGCTTTTGCAAAGGCAAGTTGTCCCGCTCTCCCCCGCACCAAATGAAGCTGTTTAGCAGTGCAAAAGTGGCAATACAACATTTTTTCATATACTAACTTGAAATGTTTTCACATCAGACATTCTTAACCATCAAAGTATCACAAGTGATAGCCCTTTTAATAGTTAAGTAAAATTTGCTGACCAGATCAGTTTCACACTGAAGTTGTGCACGAGTAGCAGTCAAAATTGTGTGATTACTGTTTATACTGCATAGTTGGAAGACAATGAATTTATGTGAATTCCTAATGTAATGTTTCTCTATACACTGTAGCATTAGTCTGCCTGGTAGAAGGAATTGCCTAAGCATGCAATAGTACCCTTTGAAATATTCTAGAAATTAGCTTTTAATTTTGTGACACTTATGCACAGGTCAATGTTCACATTAGAGGAGACGACACAGTTAGGAGAGAAAAAAGTGAGTTAACACAGTGGTTCCCAACCTTTTTTATACCGCGGGCTGGCAAACTCATTCAAAAACTTTTAGTGGACCAGCACTGAAATACTAACATATTTATTATGGTGATTAATTTATTTGCATATTTGCATATTCATTACAGTAATTTTAGCCCATGGCATATTAGGCAAATCAAAGTAGGGGGACATGATGGTTAACAAGAATTTGAAAAACTACTGCACACATTTAAAAAAACCAATAAAATAATTGCTACTACTTGTTCAAGAATATTCTCCAGTCCAAACCTTTTGCCGCAATTGCACCAGAATTAAAGAGGCAGCAGTTAACAGGTATGATAGTGCTGACACATTCTGCACATTCATATTTTCCTATGCACTTAATAGTGCATGCTGGCTGGGAGCAGCTGGAGGCCAGGGGAAGGCTCCCGCTGAGCAGGGAAGGAGGAGAACGGGATCGTAGGGGCAGCTGCCCATCATGCAGCACTTGGCCCCGGCTGAGCATCGCAGCCGCTCTCCATGCAGCCCTACCAGCTGGCCTGCGTAGCAGCTGCTGGAGCTCACACCGGGGCCACCGTGTGGCTGCCCCAGCACAGACAGCCACCTCTAGGGATAGAGATTCCACCACCTCCCTAGGTAACCCATTCCAGTGCCTCCTAGTGAAATAGTTTTTCCTAATTCCCAACCTAGACCTCCCCCACTGCAACCTGAGACCACTGCTCCTTGTTCTGCCATCCGTCACTATTGAGAACAGCCTCTCTCCATCCCCTTCAGGAAGCTGAAGACTGCTATCAAATCCCCTCCTCACTCTTCTCTTCTGCAGACTAAATAAGCCCAAATACCTCAGCCTCTCCTCGTAAGTCATGTGTTTCAGCCCCCTAATCATTTTCGTTCCCCTTCCCTGGACCCTCTTCAGTGCGTCCACATCCTTTCTATAGTGGAGAGCCCAGAACTGGACACAATACTCCAGATGTGGCCTCACCAGTGCTGAATAAAGGGGAATAATAACTTCTCTGGATCTGCTGGAAATGTTCCTCCTAATGTACCCTAGGGATGTTAAGTATCAGTTAATTGAAAAGTCAAGTAACCTCAAAATTTTATCAGACAACTATTCTATAGTCCCTGGGGGCAGGGCCGGCAGCCACTGTATCAGAGGCAGCAGCACGGAGTGCCAGGTGGGAGCTGGTCTGCAAGGGGAGCAAGTTTAAAAACCAGCTTCCCTTGCGCACGGGCTGCTTGTCGCCCTGTGCTGCTGCTTCTGAGAAAGAGGCAGCAGTGAGGAGTGGCAGCAGTCCCTATCTAAGGGGGGGGAAGGGGGTCTGAGCTCTCATACACGGTGTGAGTCAGAACTGAGCTGGGCTGCCTGCCCATCCAGATCTTAATACACTTGAAATGCAGAGCTGCAGCAGGGGTAGGTCCCAGACCCGTCGCAAGCCAGGACTGAGCCAGGCTGCTGGCCAGCCTACTAACAAATGTATTGGCAGGGAGAGGAAGGAAATGCGTGTAGTTTATAGCATTAACCTTTAAGCTTTTGCTTATCGGTTAATTGACTAAAACATTACATCCTTAATGTGCCCTAATATGCCATTAGTCTTCCTGGCTACCAGGGCACACACTCATATCCAGCACACTGTTGACTCCTAATCTTTCAAAAGTAAGTGTTCTTAGGTCACTTGTGCCTATATCCCTCTTCCATCCTGATGGAACAATGGAAAAGACAAAGCTGAACTAGGGCATCAGCTTGAAGCTCTAGCTGATGGAATCCATGAGCCTTAGCAGCCAAAAAAGAAAACCTAAGTGTACAAGAGCTCCACATCATATCTCATCTTAAAATAGAAATAATAAGCTTTCCAATAATGAATGATGTGTGCTTGTAGAAGGGGTACATTAAGCCAAACAAGTCAGGGGAGTCTCCTGCTCACCTATTTCCATCTACACTTGCAAAAATGTGCCGTAAGTTTTTTAAATGACCCAGGCCTTTACATCTCCTCTGAAGATCAGTATCACTGCACACTATTTTTGGGTACTGGCATACTATGTTTGTACATTAGTTCTAGAAACTAAGTGCTACCTATTGTATCTAGAACACCTTCATGGTGTATCCAAGTATTGACCAAGCCCAACTTTATCCTGAGAAACTGATGGGTGCTCAACATAAGGTGGTACAGCTGCATATTTTCCATCTCTTGCTGGCAAAACCTCTAGCAAGTTCTTTCTGAAAACAGCACTAGCTATAGAGTACAAAATTAAATATCCAAAAATGTTCTTTGAGTTCTCAATATCTAAAAAGTAGCAGAAATAAAACACTGTTCATGCAGTATTTCTCTTTGCACAGAAGAGCTGTAAAACTTAATTGATAATATAATGCATATTACACTTCCAAGTATTGCTGGAAAACAAGAAGCAACAGTATATAATGCAGATTTGTACTCAGCTGAAGTGAAACTAAAGATATAGACAACTATTAATAGGTATTCAGTTTTGATAACATTCAGTAATTTCAACTATAGGCAAGACAGTGATTGAAGGATAATATTTTGGGGAGAGGTGGGGGATTTAGTTATTGTGATAATTAATGGAAAGTATTCTGGTTTCCATATATACTGACTGGTATTTTGATCAATTGTTAACAGTATCTGAAGTCATAGACCCATTTTTTTGTTTCTCAAAGATCAAATTAACTTATTTCAACTTCAACACCATGTTTACTACGGATGTGAACGACTAGTCGACTATCTGATCAGCAATGCTGATCAGATAGTTGACATGCTAGTCGACTAGTCACTTCCTCCCACCCTAGCTGCCCCTATCAGAAAGAGGCAGCAAGGATGGGAGGGGGAAGAGGACGGGGTGCTTCAAAGTGGCAGCACCGTGTGGAACCTGGGGCTACACCTCGGGCTCCGCGCAGCACTGCCGCTTTGAAATGCCGTGTGCAGCTCGGGGTCAGCTGGGGACTCTCCCGCTGACCCCAGGCTCCATGCGGCCCTGCCGTTTTGAAACGCTGTGGGGAGCACAGGGCCAGCAGAGGACTGCTTGAGTGCCCTGCTGGTCCCGTGCTCTCCGCAATGCTTTCGCCTTTGAAGTGTAGGAACAGCCCTGAGGCTGTTGCTGCACTTTAAAAGCGGAAGCACCCTTATTGACTAATCGAATAGTCAATGCAAATTGCATTGACTATTCGATTAGCCAATTAATAGAAATTATACATCCCACTTACTAGCAGAAAACTCTTCATGGAATTTGAACTATAACAACAAAGCAACTACTGTAAGGGCATGAATGTGCTTAGCTATGCCTACAATACACAGCTGTATTAGTGCACATTGCCATAGTGCAGTGCATCTATAAAAGGCATCCTGTTTCATATTTTTATTTTTCCAGGTGTGCAGAAGCATTCTGGGAATACACTGGGAGAGCCAACTGCACAAATACAGTTGCTGTACTAGCACTTAATGTGTACATGAAAATTGCATCAACAGAGATTGACATGCCACTAGATGATATGTGGTGATTTGCATCTGCTAAAAGTAAGTGCAAGCCAAGCAGCTGCATGATCAACTATGCACTGTTAGGTCCTAATGTGTTTGTGGATGTATGGTGTATTACAGGAAAGCAATAGCATCCAAACAGTGTTTGGCATATATCTTTTCCTAACGCAGAGAAAGTCTTGCATAAGGAATGGGGACAATCAGTTGCCATTACAGATGACAGTTACAAGAGCAATCATCTGAATTAAAGTTCTCTTATCAGACAAAGAAAAACAGGGTTACTTACCTGTAACTGTTGTTCTTCGAGATGTGTTGCTCATGTCCATTCAATGAGCTGCATATGCGCCATGTGCACGGTTCCCGGAGCATTTTTTCCCCAGCGGTACCCGTCGGGCCGGCAGGTCGCTCCCTGGAGTGGCGCCGCTGTAGCAGAGCAGAAGTACTCCTGCCGGCCCTCCCCCTCCTCAGTTCCTTCTTGCCGGAACAACTCCGAAGCAGGAGGTAGGGGGAGAATTGAATGGACATGAGCAACACATCTCGAAGAACAACAGTTACAGGTAAGTAACCCTGTTTTCTTCTTCGAGTGATTGCTCATGTCCATTCGAATGAGGTGACTTCAAGCTGGAGCCACCTTTTTTAGCTAACAGAACAACCACACCGGTATTCAAGTACAAATGGTAACTCTAATCAAGCAGTGGAACCATAGAACATAACACAGAACTCAAACAGGTAGGCACAGCAGGCACATAACACTACAGCGTGCCACTCATCCATCCCCCTTTCCATTTCTGATTTACAGAATAGAGCCCAACACCGCTGCACCCAAGGCGGAATCCTCCCGCGCCTGTTGAGTGAGGGCATAATGCTCGGTAAACGTATGGACCGAGGACCATGTAGCAGCCCTACAGATCTCAAGAATTGGGACTTGGGCCCCGAAGGCCACGGACAAAGCGCGCGCCCTAGTGGAATGCGCCGATACGCGGGGCGGCTCCCTGTGTGCCAGAGCATAGCGCTCCCTAATGCAGGAGGATATCCATCCCGACAGCCTTTGGGCCGAAACTGGCGTCCCTTTCACCTGCTCGGCATAGGCAATAAACAACTGTGATGACTTGCGAAATGGCCTCGTTCTGTCTATATAAAACGCCAGTGCCCTTTTCGCGTCCAGGGAGTGCAACGTCCGTTCCTTAGGGGAGCGGTGGGGCTTGGGAAAGAAAACCGGGAGGTATATGTCTTGCGACATGTGAAAGGTCGACACCACCTTGGGGAGGAACGTAGGGTGGGGACGTAGATGAACCCTGTCTGCTGAAAACACTAGGTATGGGGGCTCCACCGTCAGTCAGGGCACGCAATTCCGACACCTGACATGCTGATGTAATGGCCACTATGAATGCCACCTTAAGCGACAGAAACCTGAGTGGGCAGGACGCTAGGGGCTCGAAGGGGGGATCCAAGAGCTTGTTTAGCACCAAGTTGGGGTCCCACTGTGGCACCGGGGCTCTCACATGGGGAAATAACTTGTCGAGACCCTTTAGGAACCTCTTCATGAGGGGGTCAGTGAACAGCGACCTACCCCCAAACCCCTCATGAAATGCCGTTAGGGACGCTAGATGCACCCATACCGATGGCGCGGACAGGCCCGCTTGCCGCAGCTCAAACAAGTAGTCCAGGACCACAGGAACAGGGGCCAGGGAAGGGCAAACTCCCTTACTCTGAGCCCAGACCGAAAACCGCTTCCACTTGGCGGCGTATGACCGTCTGGTGGTTGGCTTCCAACTCCCCAGGAGAACCTGTTGTATCCCCCTCGAACAAGCTCTCTCAGAGGGTTTCAGCCATGGATAAGCCACGCCGTCAGGTGAAGGAACTTGACATCCGGGTGATACAGGATGCCCCCACCCTTGTCCTGGGTGACTAGGTCCGGGGTCAGCGGCAGACAAAAAGGCCTGGCCACCACCATCTCCCACAGGATGGGGTACCAAAACTGCCTGGGCCAGTCCAGGGCTATCAGGATTACCCAGGACTTGAACAGCCTGATCCTGGTAAGCACCTTGGGAACCAGTGGGAACGGAGGAAACGCATAAAGCAGCTCTCGAGGCCACGGTGAGGTCAGGGCATCCCCCTTCAAACCCATTCCCAGACCCAGGAGAGAGAAATACTGGGGACATTTCCTATTCCCCTCGGTAGCGAATAGGTCCACCAGGGGATGACCCCACAACCGGAAAAGCTGAGCTAAAACCTCCCCCTTCAGGCACCACTCGTGGTCTCTGAAGGACCTGCTCAGCGAGTCTGCTAGCGTATTTATGCATCCCGGCAGGTACGCCGCCTGTAGCTGTATGCAGTGGGCTATGCAGAACTCCCAAAGGAGAGCCACCTCCTGACAGAGCAGGCACGATCGAGCTCCCCCTTGCTTGTTTATATAGAAAACAGCTGCTGTGTTGTTCAGCAGAACTGACACCAGTTTCCCCAAAAGCATGGCCAGGAAGACCTCGCAAGCCCTCCTGACCGCTCTCAGCTCCCGAACATTTATATGTAACGCTCTTTCACGGGGGGACCACAATCCCTGCGTCCTGTGACTCTGTAGGTGTGCCCCCCAGCCGTCGTCGGAGGCATTTGTGATGAGCTGAACCGACGGCAGCTCCGCACAATAGGGAACTCCGGCACACACCTCGGTCTCTAATGTCCACCAACTGAGCGAGGCCAGGATGTCCTGCGGCACAGTCAGGACCTGGTCCCATTCCTGACCGGCCTGGTTGAACGATCTCGCCAACCATGCCTGCAGCAGCCTGAGCCTCAGTCTGGCGTGTCTGACCACATAGGTACAGGTCGCCATGTGACCTAGGAGTTTCATGCACAACCGCGCAGTCGTCCACGGAGACTGCCGCAGGTTGGATATCAGGGTCTTGATCACTTGGAACCTGGACAGTGGGAGGTAAGCGTGCCCCGTCCTGGCGCACAGGGCCGCCCCCACGAACTCTATGTTTTGTGTTGGTGTCAATTTCGACTTTTCCTCGTTCACAACGAGTCTGAGCCTGTCGAATAGAGACCACGCCAACCCTATGTGCGCGACTACCTGGTCCCTTGACCAACCTCTGATGAGCCAGTCGTCCAAGTACGGAAAGACTTGAACCCCAAGTCGCCTGAGGAAGGCAGCCACTACCGCCTACACTTCGTAAAAACCCTGGGGTCGGTCGACAGCCCGAAGGGGGGGACAGTAAACTGGAAGTGTTGGTGGGATACCACAAACCGGAGGAACCTCCTGAGGGTTGCCCAAATTGCGATATGAAAGTAGGCGTCCTTCAAATCGAGGGCCGCATACCAATCCCCTTTGTCTAGTACCGGAATTATTGAGGCCAGGGTCACCATCCAAAACCTCTCCTTTTTTATGTGTCTGTTGAGGCCCCTGAGGTCCAGGATGGGCCGAAGGCACCCTTTTGGCTTCAGAATAATAAAACAGCGGGAATAAAACCTCTGCCCTCCCTGTGGGAAGGGACCCTTTCCACCGCTCCCTTCTCCAGGAGCGCCATGACCTCCGTCTGAGGAGGGCCTCGTGAGACGGGTCCCTGAAGAGGGACAGGGAGGGAGAAAGGGGGGGTAGGAGTCCAGGAAGGGGATAGAGTACCCTCGTGATATTATGTCCAGCACCCATTTGTCCGAGATTATGACCAACCAGGCCTGGGCAAAGTGGGACAACCGGTCCCCAAACAGGGGGGAGATGGTGGGTATCGGTATGCGGTCCCCAAGCGCACCTTCAAAATGACTGTTTGGGCAGATTGGGAGGGGGCTGAGTGGCGCCCCTGCCTGCATCCGGGCGGGGCCAACGGCGCCTATTGCAAGCCCCCGAGCCCGGCACATTGGCGAAACCCCCAGTAGGACCTCGGGGCCTTCGCCGCCAATAGTCTGGCCGTGCGGCCTGTGGCTGGGCCCTATGCGGTTGCCTACTCGGCAACTGCCTGCGTTGGGGCGCCGGCGTATGTATGCCCAACGATCGAAGAGTCGACCTGGTATCTTTGAGACTGTGAAGCCTGGGGTCGGTATTCTCTGCAAACAGGGCCTTCCCGTCGAACGGCAGGTCCTGTATAGTGGCCTGCAAGTCCAACGGGATCCCTGAAACCTGCAGCCAGGCGTTACGTCGCATCACCACACCCGATGCCATCGTCCTGGCTGCCAAGTCTACCGCATCCAGGGACGCTTGTAGGGCAGTGCGTGCTATCATCCTGCCCTCCGTGGCCAGGGAGGAGAATTCCTGCCTGTCCTCCGGGGCAACCTGTCCCGGAACCTCTCCATTGCTTGCCAAGTGTTATAGGCATAGCGACTGAGCATTGCCTGCTGGTTGGCGATGCGCATTGCAGCTCCCCCCCCCCCCCATTGCATAGACTTTGCGCCCCCCTAGGTCCATATGCTTAGGGTCCTTTGCTTTTGGAGAAGGGCCAGGCTGCCCTGTCTCTCCTTCTGGGCCACGGCCTGGGCCACAATGGAACCCGGCACCGGGTGCGAATAGAGGTGCTCGTGCCCCAAGTGGGGGACATAATACCTCCTCTCGACCCCCTTGAGCGTTGGGGATAGGGATGCCGGCGTCTGCCACAATGTGTTCGTGGTTTTTGCCACTGTTTTATTCAGTGGCAGGGCCAATCTCACCGGGGCATCCTCAGTGAGGATGTCCACCATCAGGTCTGATTCCTCGGTCACCGGCTCAACCGGCACCCCGAGATTCGCCGCAAGTCGGCAGAGCAGCTCTTGGTGCGACCTTGCGTCCATGGCTGGCATAGCCGGGGCCGGGTCTGCCAAAGCCTTGTCCGGAGACGATGAGGATGTCGACTCGCGACTCAGGACCGGCTGCTCCACCACCACTGGAGCAGGGACCGGCTGCTGCAGTACCCCCAGCTGCTGCTGCAGATCAGCCCTTGATTCCCCCAGGTCCCAGTGCCCCTTAGGGCTAGCCCCTCTGAGTGATGGCGGGGCCTGGGACAACAAGGCTGAAGGGGTGGACCTCCTCCGTGACCCACTGACCAAACCAGAAGGCGGGAGCAGCCCCTGCCACTAGTGATATACCCAGGGCGTCCAAAACGGCCAGGGCTACTGCACCTGTGGCGGCCACGTCTGCTCGAACCCCTGCGGTGCTGTTTGGTGCCGAGAATGAGATCGGTACCATGAAGACATGCGAGAAGACCCCGTCGAACACAGAGACTCTGCCTTGGATTCCGAGGACAGCTCGGACGCCGACCACGGCAGTGCCGTCGAGGATTGACCCTGTAGCGCCCCCGGCCTAAACCGTGCCATGGACTCCGGCTTCCCAGCGTGGGGACGGGACTGAGGATGCGGTAAGTGCGGCACTGGACCGCCCAGTACCGCCTGGTAGGACAGTGCCGATCCCGGGCCCGAATCTGCGGATACCAGTGCCGAACTCGGTGCCTGCAGAGCCGGTATCTGCGGTGCCTGCAGGGCCGGTGCCTGCAGTGCCGGCAAGGCCGGTGCCTGCGATGATGGCCTCGGTACCGGCGCCCTTACGACCGACGGGGCTGCAGGGCGCACGGGTGCCGGCAGCGACGCCCCTGGGATTGTCCGGACAGGAGACGGTGCCGCCGAAGCAGCCTCCGCCGGTGCTGGCACAGTCTGACCCCGTAGTGTTGCGGCCAGCAGCGACGGCTGGTCCCTTGACTCTACTGGTGCCGGCCAGGGTCCTGGGGTTGGGGAGACCACCGGTGACCCAAAGGCTTCTGGTAACGAAGTTAAAGACCCCTCCGAGGAGGAGGGCGAGGGAGGCGCGGCCGTTAGCTCTATCAGTTCCTGAGCTGCCTCGAACGCCTCCAGCGTGGGGCGGCGGCGGGCCAGGATAGGCCCAGGGCTCCTGGCCCCGTGTGAGGTCTCCCTCCTCTTCTGTATCCCCTTGTGGGGCTGGACAGGCGAGGATGGTGCCGGGGAGTGCCTTTGCCGGTGCCAGTCCCCGTGAGCCTTGCGCTCAGGTGATCTCCCCCTGGAGTCCTTCACCCATTTCGGTGCGGGGACTGAGATTGCTGCCGCGGTGCCGACTTCTTCTGCACCGCAGTGCGGGGGAGGTCAGAACGCGATCCCCGCACCGCGGCTTCTCTGGAGGACGCGGGCTGTAGCTCCGACTCCATCCAGAGCAACTTCAGGCGGGAATCCCTTTCCCTCTTGGTACGTGGCTTGAACTCCCGGCAAATCTTGCAGGCGTCCGCAAGGTGAGATTCCCCCAAACGCTTAAGGCACTGTTCACGGGGGTCTCCCTTGGGCATAGGCTTCGTGCAAGCCGCACAAGGTTTAAAGCCCTGCGGGCCTTGCATCGCTGGCCCCCGGGGGGGTGGGGGGTTCAAGGAAGAACTATCTCTAAATACTTAACAACTACTTAACTACAACTACTGGAAACAAAGAACTGCCAACGGACAAAGATAACAAGCTGGGATCTGCACAAGACAGCAAGCTCCAACGACCGACCGTCATGGGCGGTAAGAAGGAACAGAGGAGGGGGAGGGCCAGCAGGAGTACTTATGCTCCGCTATAGCGGCGCCACTCCAGGGGGCGACCTGCCGGCCTGACGGGTACCACTGGGGAAAAAATGCTCCAGGAACCAGGCACGCGCACATGCACCTCATTCGAATGGACATGAGCAATCACTCGAAGAAGAATTATTCTGTCAAAACTCATCACAGACCAGAAGCTCTTCATTCACCACTTATTTTGGAACTCTCCTACCAGAATCTAGATTTTCCCATCTTTTTATGAACACAGAATGACAGATTTTGAACTTGTCGCTTGTAGCAACTTGTTTTAATACTCTATTTCTACATTTAGAACTACATTAATTATACAAACTTCAGAGGCTTATTGACTGTGTGAAGATAACAGTTTCACTCAAAATCTTAAATTTTCTAATCTCATTTTTAAGTATCTTATTTCTGTTCAATCATAACACACAGTATTTTACTTTTCCAGGTGACATTTCTCAGAGATAGGGACGTTAAATGGCATTTAATCAGCTAATGGACTAGTCGATGGAATTTCCATTGACTAGTCAATTAGTTGGTAAGGGGAGGAACTGCAGAGCCAAAGTGGGGTTAGTTCCCGAGCCCGCCAGGCTCTTAATACATTTAAAAGGCTGAAGTGTAGCGGGGGAACCGTGTGTGAGCTGGGAATCAGCTGTCCTGGCTTGCGCCTGGTTCCCCTCGCTGCGCTTTAACCTTTTAAATGTATTAAGCGCCTGACGGCGCTTAATACATTTAAAAAGCACCAGCACAACAGCAGGGTCCAGGTGTGAGCCGAGACAGCTGATTTCCAGCTTGTGCCCCATCCCATGCTATGCCTCTGCCTCCCTGCCCCCCGGAGATGGTGCTTGGGCGGGGGGGGTGGAGGAACTGGCTTTTAAGCCAGCTCTCCCCAGCACCAACTCCTGCTCCCCTCTTGCTAACTCTGTCTGATAGAGGCAGCGGGGGGGAGGGAGGAGTGACTAGTTGAGTCACTAGTCGACTAATCGCTTACATCCCTACTCAGAGCCAGACTAAGATTTAAGTCCTAACAAAAAGATTTAAGAAAGCTAGAGTCAATAAACTTTCTTATTCTGTGAACAAGACTATAGGCTCTATTGTTCTGACTTTGCAGACAGGTCTGAATTTTAGTGGGAAATTATAAGACAATCAGTCTCTTGGTTATGAAAGCCTCCCAACTTCATGCTCTTATGTTCCTTTGTAGTACATCTATTCCTTTATTCCATTTCTACAGTATTTGTGTCTTTGAATAATCATTTACTTCTATGCAAAGCTTGTATAACAGTCTCTCTCTCTCTCTCTGAGCTGACAGCATTTTACATCCCCCTTTTGCACAGGCTTAAGTGACTGTGCAAGGTAAAAGATCAGGGTATAAGCGACTAGTTGATTAACCAATAAGCAGGAGCTTATTGGTTAGCACTATCGACTAGTTGCATCCCCCCATTTCCCCTGCTGCAGCTCTGCAATATCAAGAGACAGGGGAGCCAGCAAATGAAGATGTTGTCTCAGCCCCGGCCCCAGGACTCCCCAATGCCGCTCTGCATGATGACTAATGAGAGTCCCAGGACTAGGGACTGAGCCAGCATCTTCGTGCATCTGCTCCCATGGTTCCTTGTAATGCAGAGCAGCAGCGGGGGAGGTTATGCTGCGACCTGGCATGAGCCAGACTAAGCGCTATAACTGCTGATCCTTATCGACTACTCAATTAGGAAAGTAACCACATTTTAACATCCTGAGCAAAAGACAGTAGGAAATCAGACTTAAGGTAGGACCTCACATGACAGCATGACGACAGCAATTTAACCAACTTAGTAAGATTGATCAAATAAATTATTAGTATTAAAAGATTATTGCCCACAGAACAACTGAACTAAACTTCTTATCTTTTCATGATGATATTCACTTTGTCTTAAAGGTTTTAAGTTGCCAAAAAAAAGCATAGGTATAGAGTTATATTAAGTATTGATAAAGACAAATTTAACATACCATTTTCTTTTAAAAATCTAAGTGCATCTGAATATCCTTGTTCACAGATCTCTCCTAGTACCTGCAAACACACAGGGTATACTATGTCAATCAGCCATCAATAGAAAGGTTCAAAATGAAAACCACCAGTTTACAGAACAAATGGCTGCTAAATTCACTTACACTAGTCATATAAGGAAGACAATTCCCATAACCTTACAACTGTCAAACTATAATAAAAGTTTTCAAGTGATGAATTTACATCTGCTGTCATAATACCTAAATGAAAACCCTTTTCAACTTGTAAACATATGGCATTCATCAAAATTACTAAACTTATAACTGTGCTTTTCCAATTGTACTAGAGCATCACATTAGTATGTAGGAACTCTCTTCCTTACTGTCTCTCCCCAAATATGGTTTTTTTTATCAGACACACAGATAAACAGATCACCCCCTCAACATCCTCCCCTTTGCCATTTCTGAAAACTAGAGAGAGCCAGCTGTGCAATTCTCCCAGGAAGGATGAATTTCATGATTAATCCCAAACTTGGGTCTCCCAGATAACCGGTGTTACCAGCTGAACCACCAGGCCACCTAGTAATGCACATTTTCAAAGTCCTAGACAAACAAACAAACAGACAAACAAAAAAACAGAATATTTAAAGCCCACGTAAGCAGAAAAGTGTAAGAATAAAGTACAGATAAAATTAACACTTACAAGAGTGTGTTTGCTCGCAACTAGCCAGAAGAAAAATAAATCTGCTTTTAAAGCATCCAAAGTTTTCAGGTATTTGGTTATTTAAAACACTGTATTTTTTCCTAGTATCTCCCATGACCAGTCACCTTCAGCAGTCTCCATTCAGAAAGAATTTTCCCTCAAGTTCAGTGGTGATGAATAACTACTTTTGAGATGTTCTGACTGCAGCATAGATGCACCAATAGATTTTTGAAAACCTTCAGCTTTAATTGTACCACTTTCAAAGCCTGTGCTGGTTGGTGGCTGAGCATGAACAGGGCTGCAGCTTTGCATACTACTTTAGACTTGTATACACTGCTGCTATAGAGTTACTTGCAGTGCTAGAAAGGTAAACACAGGAACTCAAAAGCAAAATATTTTAGTCTTAGAAAGCAAAACTAACATAAAAAGAATTAAGTATTCATGGAAGTGATGAAAGAAAAGCAGCAATACCAGATGTCATAAGGAAAGTTTATTTGGCTAGATATTAAACTAAGACCCTGGTCACTCAAATTGCTTCTGCAAAACCTTTGGCCTTTAAATGCCTATTATGAACTTTGTAGGGAAAATGTATTACCTTGGGTTCTGGTGGAAAGAGTGCTTGTGTTAGACGGTAAAGGTTTCCTAAGCTGAACTGAATGCTGGTATTAGTAACATTCATTTCATGGAAGTTTGCAGAGTTCCCCTTTGGGCAGATATCACTCTCCCCAGAGAAAGGAGAAATTGTGATGGTATTCTTAGAATCATACTGTGGTAAGTTGTCACTGATTCCACCATCGACATAACGCTGTAAAGAACAATAAAAAAGGGAGAGTTTAATGCCAAACAAACGATTCCTACAAAAATGAAACTCCCTGTGTTAGTTAAACAGCACCTAAGATTTTAAAATAGAACATAAAATCAGTGTGTCTCTGCATATGCGCCAAGGCCAATTTTTTAACATTTTTATAAATACAGTAAAACCTCCACTATCTGGCACTTAACTATCTGGAAAACTTTAGAAACCGGCAAATTTCCTAGGGGCTTGGCGCAGCTGGGTGGCGCTTTGATCCGGACGGGACGGGGGCTGGTCGTGGCCATGCGGCACTTTGATATGGCCAGAGCGAGGCTGGTCGCGACCGTGCGGCGCGGCACTTTGATCTGGCTGGCACAAGGCTGGGCTGGACAGCTGGCGGCCCCTGCGGCGCAGGGGTCGCAGCTCCAAAAAGGTTGCATACCACTGTGCTTGACCTTTCTTGACCCTCAGATAACCAGAATTTTTAGATAACCGGAACGCCCTAATCCCCGAGCGTGTCAGATAACACAGGTTCTACTGTATATGCTTTAAAACTGCAGTAAGGAAACAAGCATATTTCCTAATTCTCTGATAAACTAGAATACTGGTAGTAAATTTGCTCAACATTTTGTAATGAAGAAGAAATTGCTTCATTCTTTGGATCATAACTCTGCTCCGGGCATGGAAGGAGCAGGCTTCACTTCACCAAAACAGGACACAATCCAAGAATTACCCAGGACTTTCTCCCACAAAAAACATGAGATGAAATCATCTTTTTCCAAAAGAAACTCTAAATATTGGACACTCAAACTGAGTTCCTTGGCAATAAAGTAATTACTTAAATAATTATAAAAGATGTTAGAAAAAATTATTTGAGAATATTATAAACAAAAGTTCTACAAACTTCTGGAAAGGAAAAAGTTGCAAGTAAATGTTAATACTCTCGAAACCTTTAACAGAAAATTACACCATTTTGTGATCTAGTCATTTTCAAAATTTGAATTTAGACATGATTTCTGGTTCTACTTCTGATCCCACCAAGTCCAACTGCCAGTTTTGGTATTTTGGCAAATCACTGCCTTGCACGTCAAACTTAGCCATGTCCTACATATGTAATGTCTTATAATCTTAGAGTTTAATATATTACTCACAAAGGATGAAGCACATTCAAGCTAACATGCTGTAAAAACCTTAACTTCATATTTCCTGATGTACATTTTTAGAAAACATAACTAATGCTGCAGATTGGCAAATAGTGTTGCAATATTAAAAAATGTTCTCAGAAATTTTGTTTAGGACATACTGCTTATTGGTTTGGAATGTCAGGTGTACGTGATGCTGCTAAATTCTTCTGAGCCAGATTACAATACCTATGGCCTTTAAAAATCTGGCGGCCTGCTTAATTAAACACTAATTAAGTTTAAAAGCTCTGCCAAGACCACTCAAGACCAAGTTTAACATATTCAAGACAAATTACTATAAAATGCACCACCAAGCCTTCTTAAAAGATTCCTATGCAATAGCTCATAAAATAAATCATTTGGGAATTTCTATCCCATATTTGATAGGATGTAACCCCCCCCCCCAAAAAAAAATCCAGCTTTTTAAGATGTGAAAAGTCTCCTCATGCCTACCCAGAATTCTAGAAGGAGGTCTTGCCTGATTACCAATCACCTTCCCACAAAACAGCACATTCACAAAGTTTCAAGCAAAGAGAAATTTCTGTATCATGATTGTGTTTAACGAAGCTTATATAGTAACAGTCTTAAAGCCTCAGGTCCAACACTGGAAAACACTTAGGGATGTGCATAAGTATCTGCAGAATCAGGTCCTTAATTATAAAATCTTTGACTTCACAAATTAGCAAGTAAAGTCTCCTCTTCCTGGCAGAAACACAGTTCCTATTTCTCTTCTCTATATGGAATGAAAAAGTCAATTTCCAAAATAGTTGGAGTCCTCAAGAAAGTTTCCATCTGGACACAGGCACATTTAATTTTTCACTTCATATTCCCTACAAACAAGAATCCATGAGCCTGTTATAGAATTTTTATTGGTCAGGAGAAGTCAAAAGGAGGCAGACCCCTTTTAATACAGGAAGGATATTCAAAGAATCAACACTTCTGTGTTTTTGTAGTCTGAACTAAGCCCTTTCAGATAATGTTATTGTACAACCAACGAGAACTGAATAGCCAGATTAACCTGGATCCACCTAAACCTTGGATCCAGTCCAATGTCCTATTTCATAACACTTTGCTCCAGCTTAAAGAGCTAAGGATATAGGAAAGCTTTAGAAACGTGCAAAAGGCAGCTTTTAAAAATGCTTTTGAGTCAACTTGAACATTGCTGCTCTCTGCTTTTATTTAAACATGAAGGAGAGACAATGTTTTAACAGATGTTATCCTCTATCTTTCAGCAACTCCTAAGGAACAACATTTGCAAGGCAATATATTTCAAGGGCATTCTTAGAAATGAGAGACATCCCAATTAAAGCTTTTGAACCAAGTGTGCAATGAACCACTATCTGGAATGTCTTCAGTTTTCTTTCAACATTTTACTCTCTTCCTTCTCCCTGTTTTTACTAAAAAAGACTAATGAAAGCAAAACAACTAAGTTGATGCCACATTATGGTGTAACACCAAAAATGTTAAGGTAGTAGGATTAACTTCCCCCAATGCATAGACATCCCTGACCTCTTTGTGTTAAATCATAATGTAGCAATAAATTGTTTGGTTTCTAACATCCCTTTTTACAAAACAAAACAAAACAAATCAGGAGAGTGACAGACAAGACAACCTGATTGATGTAGAGGACGGTCATTCAATAATAGGAGATTTCCAAATTCTAAGGATGACTTTGAAATATGTGGCTTTAAAAGCAGCCTTGTAAACATTACTCTTTGAGATGTGCTGAAAGAGAACAATTAACAGTTCACCTTTGAAACAATCTCTCCATACTGAAGTTAAATTGAAAATGCTGAATCCTGTTTAAATATGCAACTTTAAATTTGCATTAAATAACTTATTTGCATTCATGTTACTGCATATTAAGTATCTCCGTTGTGAAATATTTATAAGTGCAATGTGGTCTGTTATTAGGATACATATTTTCTGACAAGTCTTTAAAAGCCCAGCCATCCACCCTTACTCACATGGATGGGTCACAATGGCTATGTCTGCACTAAATATTTTTCTTGAGCTTTTCTACAATTGCTAAGTGCTAGTTTAAATAAGACCGCGTTTTAGCAAGTATGACACCTAGCTTTGCTTAGAAATTTAAGGGGGAAAAAACTGCTCTAAACCAACCACTAGCTATCTTCCCTTTCATATCTTCTTACATATAAACTACTTTACTATATGCAAAAGTTAAAGCCAGATAACTTCAGAACCATGAACTCTGAGTACTCATTTTAGTAGAGTAGCCAAACATGTGTTTGTGCATTACCTTTCAAAATTTCCTACATGGTTATCAAGCTTTAGGCATTTAGCAGGAAAACAATGCAGACTTACCACACCTCTGAATGATGGTGGAATTAGGCCACAATAAATAGGGACAAACGAGCTACAAATTAAAGCCTATGGAGAAATGAGATCATATATGTAAGTTACACAGCAAATTTCTCTAGTATTGAAAACTACCGTATAATAACAATACACTCATGTCTCCATTTAATGTTAAAGCTGGTGATAATATTAAAGGGACATTGTCAACTTTATTTCAAGTAGATTTCTACCACTCAGTTTTTTAATTACTTTAAAAATATTGCTGTCCCTTCCCACTCTCCAGAGTACTTATGGTGATTTGTAGTTCTGCAATCATTTGTCTTTTTTTTAAATGGGTTTCTTTTATTGCTCTATGAAAATACCACACTAGTGGAAATGATTGGCTATCCCAGAAGCAGTGCGGTCAAATGCATAAACTAAACTAAAAAAGAAAATCATTGAAATTAGAAGAGGGAAAGTATTATTTTAACAATAGGAGGTGAACAGTTTCCAGGCAGAAATGGTTTTTTTAAGTGTTCCTCTAAGTAAAATGAATGTAGGTCTCCAGATAAACCCTTTGTACCCTACTATTTATCAAAAGATGTCTTTACAAACCAGAAGCCAAAAAATTAATGATTCCATCTCCACGAAGTTATTCTGAGTATAATAGATATAATACTAGATACATATCCAAACAATTATAGTCATTACACACTTGTTCTTTCATTATGGAGGAGATAAAGAGCTCAAAAAATAGCAGTATTCTTAGTTGGTTTTCAGTATTCTTAGTTGACTTTCAGTTTTTACAAACAGTTGCATCTTGACTGGATATGCAGAGTTTTCCAGCAAATATTCATTCTACAATATTAATCTCTCAAAAGAGAACATGTATGACATTTTTTATGTTTAGTTTCCCCAATAAACACTGCCTCAAGAATACACTTTATGACAAATCTGAGGCCACCATTCCTTTTTTGAGGTTACTCCAATTATTCCACGACTAAGCACAATGAAATTCCAAGGATACATCTACACTTGGATTTAAAACTTGTAAAGCTAAATTGTTGCAACTTTTAAAAGTTTCCATAATGATGATCAGAAATGCATACCTGAACAATTTCTTCTTTAGAGTTAAAATTAGATACCAACACGTTTTTGCCATCTGATACTCTGGTCAGTGAAATACACAGCTTGCCTGATGACAACTGGTGAGTGTTTTCTGGAAGGTTTTTGAATAGTCCATCTCTTATTATCTTAATCACGTTAAAAGAAGGATGAAGAGGGCCAAGACTTCGCTTTCTGGCTTCTTTGGCTAACACCAGAACATCTGCACAGGCTTCGGCTGAAAAACAGAGTATGCTTCCTTTGAGACCGGACACAATTTCTATAGAGACTAAAAGCATTAAGAGTAATTCCCCAGTGACAGTGTCTCAAGTGTCTAGATTTTTTCATGCTTGTTAAGAGTACTACCACAAAAAAACTTTTTATAAAGATACAGGGATAAAACTAAAAGAGTTAGGGTTAGGGTTAAATAGTAATAAGTCTAAACTTTCAAGTTCAAGTTACTAAGCTTCTAATTTTGAATACTGCCACTAGATTATTTAAATATGTTATTGTTTACTGTAGTACAAGATGAATTTTAAAAATATGATTTATATCAAGAGCATACATGAATATTAGGATTCTTCATTATCATGTCTAGTTTACAACTAGGAAATCTACAATTGAGTGTTTTTTAATACTAGTATGGAATACAGTTTATAACATACATGGCACACACATTTTAAAGTGATTATTCCACAACATAAATGAAGATACCAGAAAACCTAGGGTTCACCTCAACCAGCTAATACTTATTGAATCATAGAATACTAGGACTGGAAGGGACCTCAAGAGGTCATCGAGTCCAGTCCCCTGCCCTCATAGCAGGACCAAATACTGTCTAGACCATCCCTGATAGACATTTATCTAACCTACTCTTAAATATCTCCAGAGATGGAGATTCTACAACCTCCCTGGGCAATTTATTCCAGTGTTTGAATACCCTGACAGTTAGGAACTTTTTCCTAATGTCCAACCTAAACCTCCCTTGCTGCAGTTTAAGCCCATTCTTATTCTATCCTCAGAGGCCAAGATGAACAAGTTTTCTCCCTCCTCCTTATGACACCCTTTTAGATACCTGAAATACATCTTGCCTTCTGTAATACTGGGGGTTTTAAGGCATGTTCACAGACATTTATTTTTGTCAACATATTGTCAGTGATGGAACCTAATTCCAGAGTCTGGGCTCTTCCATTGAGGGAATTCCTGCCATCATTAGTTCAGGCCCCGAGATCCCAACTGTAACCAGAGCACATGGGAAGAGTACCTAAGCCCTAAATCATATATGGTTTTATAAATGAGACAGTAACATGAACAGGACCCAGAAGTAATTAGCTAGTAAAAACACAAGTGCAACACACTCCCTGCAATTACCACCATCAACAGAAAGCAATTATATTTCTGCATCCTGCACCAGTTCTGGAATATCACATTTGGTGACTACGAGGGCTATGTTACCATCTCTGAATCAAGATGACATAGAATCATAGGATTGGAAGAAACCTCAGGAGGTCATCAAGTCCAACCCACTGCTCAAAGAAGGAAAAACCCCAACATAACATCCCAGCCAGGGTTTTGTCGAGCTGGGACTTAAAAACCTCTTAGGGATGGAGATTCCATCACCTCCCTACAAAACCCATTCCGGTACTTCACCACCCTCTTAGTAAAATAGTTTTTCCTAATATCCAACCTAGACTTCCTCCACTGCCACTTGAGATCATTGCTCCTTATTCTGTCATCTGTCACCACTGAGAAAAACCTCTTTCCAACCTCTTTAGAAATCCCTTTCAGGCAGTTAAAAGCTGCTATCAAATCCCCCCTCACTCATCTCTTTTGTAGACTAAATATAAGCCCAAATCCCTCAGCCTCTCCTCCTAAGTCATGTATTCCAGTCCCCTAATCATTTTTATTGCCCTCTGCTGGACTTTCTCCAATGCCTCCACATCCTTTCTGTAACAAGGGCCCAGAATTAGAAGCAAAACTCCAGACATAGCCTCACCAGTGCAGAATAAACGGAAATAATCACTTATCTAGATCTGCTGGCAATGCTCTTCCTAATGCACCTTAATATGCCATTAGCCTTCTTGGCTACAAGGGCACACTGTTGATTCATATCCAGCTTCTCATCCACTGTAATCCCCAGGTCCTTTTCCACTGAACTGCTACTTAGCCAGTTGGACCCTAGCCTGTAACTGTGCTTGGGATTCTTCCGTCCCAACTTCAAGACTCTGCACTTGTCCTTGTTGAACCTCATCAGACTTCTTTTGGCCCAAACCTCCAATTTGTCTAGGTCACTCTGGATCCTATCCTTACCCTCCAACATATCTGTGTCTCCCCCAGCTTAGCATCATCTGCAAACTTGCTGGGGGTGCAATCCATCCCCTCATCCAAGTTATTAATAAAGATATTGAACAAAACTGGCCCCAGAACCGATCCCCGGGGTACTCCATTTGACACTGACCGCCAACCAGACAGAACCAGTTACCTTGTCATAGAAGGCAATCAGGTTGGTCAGGCATGACTTGCCCTTGGTGAATCCATGTTGACTATTCCTGATCAATTTCCTCTCTTCCAAGTGCTTCAAAATGGATTCCTTGAGAATCCCCTCCATGATTTTTCCAGGGACTGAGGTGAGGCTGACTTTTCTATAGTTCCCTGGATTGTCCTTCCATTTTTTAAAGATGGGCATTACATTTGCCTTTTTCCAATCAACATCCTTAGATTTATGCAGAATTCAAAATATGGTATTTAAACACATTTAAAATCCATAAATATTGTCACCTTGTAGTAGAACTTTGGTAGCCAATATTAGTGTCCTACTATGAATCTCTGAAATAGGCATGTTAAACAGTTAACCGGCCCTTGGCAGTGAACTCCAACAGCAACCAGCTGTGCTGGGCTGGAGCAGCCCTGGCCACAAAGGGGACGGCAGCAGGACCTCATGGCCATGGCAGGACCTAAGTTAAAATGGCTAATGGCTATTGTTTAAATGGTTAACCATTTAAACATCTCTATTAAATGTAATTTGAAATTGTCTGCTTTACAGCCTTATGTTTTTATTGCTTATAATTAAGGCTAAGATTGTGTGTCAGACATTTTTTCAGTGCAAATCAGGGACAAGTCACAAACAAAAATTCACAGAAGCCTGTGATTTGTTCCTGATTTTCAAATAAAATAAAAGGTCTGTGACAAAATGGGGAGGGGTATACTCCCTGCTGCAGAAATGGGAGCTCTAGCCCCAGGACAGAAAATGTCACAGAGGTCACACAGGTTGGGAAATCTGTGACTTCCATGACATAATCATAACTAGGGATGTAAATGGTTAATCGGTAAATCTCACCTTTAACAGGCGGGGCTTACTGGTTCCAGTGAACAGATGAGGGCTGGAGCAGCTCCCCGCCCACCCTGGGCAGGGGGCTGCTCCAGCAACATGGGGCCCACTGGAGCAGCCCCTGTCTGTGGCGGGCATGGCCGGCCCTTCCTCCCCACCATAGGTTACACACTGGTTCCCCAAGAGTGGGGCCAGAGCCCCTGCTGGCCCCACTCCCAGGGAGGTGGTTTTGCTGCAACAGCTTTATATTGCAGAGCTCACAGCATATGTAACCGCTATGGTTTTTAGCAGTTACATAATCACATTTTCAAATGAATTTTTACATCCCTAATCATACCCTTACTTATCTTTACCAACAGACAACCTGCTGCAAAGGTGTTGTTTCCATACCCAATCAGAGCACAAAGGAGCAATTCTCATCTTATACCACATTCAAGAGACTAGCATCTGAACTGTGTCTTTCATATCTGAATTGTTCTAAGATAGTGTATTAACTAAAGACTTGTCTATATTAGGGAAATTTAGGAGAAATTCCCATCAGTGAGAAAAGCCAGTGCACAGACCTGATTGACAACTATCTCTCTCTAGTATCTTCATGCCGATAGTATACCTTCTTGACAAATGTTTTACAGAAAGACTTATTACCACTCCTTGAATTTTTGCTTTAGTTTGTCTTGCCATTTCATCCTTATTTCAGTCACTGCACACAATAATTTATAGCATAGTGAAATGGGAATGCATTTAGCTGTACCAGGTAGCTCAAACCATGGCAGGAAAGACTATATTTACAAACACATCAGCCCAACAGATTCAAAACTGGTTAGAAATTACCCTGGATGGCATCCCATTCAGATACACCATTCTCTTATTATGGTAAATATTTAAAGTTCTTATCCTGAATCTTTTGTCTGTAATTTACAAATGGCTTAAGGTAGGGATGTTAAATTTCAATTAATTAACTGAAGTCGATGGGATTTCCATTGACTATTCAATTAGTTGATAAGGAATAAAGCGCGTTCCGCCGTTGAAATGTACAAGAGCCCCACGCTGAGGCCGGGGGCCAGCAGGGAGACCCCCTCTGACTCTGAGCTCCATGCTGGCGCTTCCACTTTGAAATGTACAAGAGCCCCAGCAGGGGCTCTCATGCATCTCACAGATTGAAACTCCACATGGAGCCCAGATCCAGAGAGGACTCTTGTACATTTCAAAGTTGGAACGCTGCCACTGAGCCTCTGCCCCCTCCCACAGAGCTGGAGCTGAGGGAAAATGGTTTTTAAGCCGGCTCTCCCCCCTCTTGCTGCCTCTTTCTGATAGAGGCAGCAGAGGGTGGGGGGAGTGACTAGTCGACTAGCGTGTCAACTCTCTGATAAGCTTTTGCTTATTGGATAATCGACTAGTCAATTAATCGCTTACATCCCTAGTTTAAGGAGCTTCCCAATGCTAATCAGGCAGATTTGCTTGGTTCCAGAAAATGAATGACAAGTTCACAAATAACAGGCTATTATCCTCAAATTGACATTCTGTAAGGTTATCTGGAAATGTTTTTCAGAACTATTTTAGAAATGAGCTATAGAACAAAAGTATACAAGAATTGACTTACTGAAATAATAAAGTATGTGCAGACTGTTCTCAACTCTCAACAAGATTTACTCTTCTACCCTGATGGGTCAGCTGATTTATGAAAGTAACAGGGATGTCAACATGATATAGAGGCAGCAAGCAGGGGAGGTGGGAGCCGGTGCCTGTGGGGGGCCAGCTTTTAAGTCAGCTCCCCACGAGCACCGGCTCCGCCTGCTCCACCACCCCCACGCTGCTGCCTCTAATAGAGAGGCAGCAGCGCGGAGGGTGAGGGGGGCAGGCGAGAGCCGATATGCAGAAGGAGCTGCCTTTCAAGCCAGCTCTCCATGCATGTCAGCTCCACAGACCCCCCTGCATCCCTCCCCCCCGGCCATTGCTGCCTCCCGCAGGGGGAGGAGGCAGGAGTTGGCTTAAAAGCCGGTTCCCTGCACTATCAGGTCCAAGGAACCACCTGACTCGTACCCTGCCACCTCTATCAGAGGCAGCAGTGCAGAGAGAGGGTAGGGGAGGCTGCTGTGGAGCAGCCTCTGTCTGCAGGGATTCAAGCTCCCCACGGGAAGCCAGTCTTTAAATCGGCTCCCCTCGTGGACAGGCTCCTGTCCGCAGGGCTGGCCTTACCATGAGGCGAACTGACGCGGCTGCCTCAGGTGCCAGACTGTGGGGGGGCACCACTTGGACCCAGAGAATTCAGACCTTTCAAAGTTTTGGCCCAAGCGAGGGGACATGGGGGCGTCATTTGAGCTCCCTGCCTCATGTGCCAAAATGTTGTGGGCCGGCCCTGCCTGTCTGCCACCCTGCGCTGCTGCCTCTGATGGAGAGGCAGCAGCACGGGGTGGCAGTGAGGTCAGGAGAGCACTGGCTAAAATTTTGTGCGGCTACATGACTATTAAATTACACGCCATCTAACATCTCTAGAAAGTAATTGCTTTTTGCTTACACTTATTGCATCTGATATGCTGAAGTTTGAAATTTACTTACTCCTGGCCCAATATAGCCAATCCTGATACTAAAAGTTATTTTGAAGACACCCTACAGACTGGATTCACCAAGAACACTGAAATTCTATTCAAGAGTTAAGTCTGTTTTATTCTCCTCTCTAGATACAAGTCATGGATATGCTTAGAACTTCACCGTTCAGTGTTGTTTTAAACTCAGATTTTTAGCATAACTGCTATTGCTTCTATATTTGTTTCCAGGAACTGCTTTTGGAGGCAAATACTCTCTCATGTTCAAAATCAAAAAAATTTTAAGATAGAGATTATTCATTTTTGGTCACTATAGCATGTCAATGATGCTACACAATACAGAAAAAGTCTATGGTTCAGAGGCACTTTCATATTAAAAGTTTTTCAGAAGAGTTAGAGCTTTCATCTTTATGTATTTATTCTTAAAAAGGTAAAAATGATGAAGTTGTAAGCAAAGACAACAAACAAGTGCTTTTTCATGCTTTAAGGAAGGATGTTAATTTTTGTTGCATCTACTTAGCTCAGTGGCTTAGTTTTCAAATACTGCATGCATAGAAGCATATCTAAATAATTATTTTATCCAGCGTGAAAGCATATTACGTGTCAAATGGTGTGTTACTTCAGAACTGTAAATTGCAAGCTTCTAAACAAATACACAGCAAGGAAATTTTCTAATGCATTGAACAAAAGTATTCCTGGCTACACTACACACAAATTTCACAACCCTGAAAATAAAATAGTTCTCTGTTTCTTACCGACATCCGGATTTTAACCTATAATGTAATGAAATGTTTGACTAAAGTTTCATATCACAAAGGCAGCAAAGCCACAGTCAATTCAAAGCACATTAATGACATACTATTCATCTTGAATACATGGGCACACAACTTACTGAGTGTGTTCAGACATGCTGTAGTAAACAGAGCTTCACATGTGCCCAGGGATCCAACTACAAAGATACAGTTCCAAGATCCAAATTAAGCAAGTGCCATTTTGCAAGTGGAACAGCAGAATAAAGTTGAATTCTGATTTTTCAGAGGTCCTAAGCATTCAAACCTTCATAGTAAAGTTTGTGATGTACCTCTGAAAATTAGGCCCTAACTGACCTGGCTAACCCACAACAGAAATGACAGGAGAATACAATCTCCAGACTTTGTTTGCATTCAAGGGTAGATGTACATTACCCGACACAAACATGTATGTTGAGTATTAGGAAAAGTGGAATTTAACATAATTGTTTAAAGTAATGAGCTATAGGATTCACACTATAGCCAATATGATCAGAAGCAATTAGTGATTTTAGGCAACTCAATTTGTGTATTTACTATTAGACATCTTAGTTTTCCTGAAGTTGAGTCTTTTGCCCTCTTTGATATCTGAAAATCTGGTCCATTTAAATCTGGGATCCAAAACCATTACTGACTTTTGAAAATCTTGGCCTAAATGCAGAGAGACTCAAATTAAATTACCAGACAGTTTGCCAGTAATAATATTCTTATTGTTAACTAAACACTGAATTCTGTTGTACAAAATACAAACAACCCACATCGCACAGAAAAACAGTTGTCAGAAAAGGTTATTCAGGACAAGAAAGCATTTGAAAAACAAATACTTCTTTGCAAACTAAAAGTTTCTAAACAAACATATTAACTTGGATTTCTGGTCTTTCTGGAGTATTCTAAATTCAAAGCAGCATTCAATTTTTCATTTAAATCCTTGCACTTCCGAAATTATTTGCTAATATCTTTGATCTGTGTTTCCTCTCCCATGTTGCCCCTATAGACCAGAAATTTGAGCAGGTCAATGGCCTGTAGTAACCCTTCCTACAGTGTCAAGTACCTAATCATACTACAAGTCACCTGAGGCTCAGCTAACCCTTATTGTCCAATCACAGGGCTGAAAACCTCCAACAGTTTATTAGGGCTGCTTTTCATCAATATCAGATTGAACATTTGCCCTTCTCCCTGGCTTAACTTCCACAAAGGAAGTTAAACTACCCATCAGAATGGAATTTAACCTAGAAATTTAAATAAATAAAAGTTTACTCAACTTATGTACAAAAAGTTTGCACTACTTAAACATAAGTAGTAAACATTGGGAAACCTATAAATAAGTATTTTATCATTTAATAACTGCTGTATTTCTCAACTCAGTAGTAGAGTTAAGAAACTGATTAAAATTAATCACCATGGCTCAAGAGTGGGGACAGTTTTTTTGGAAAGGGGAAAGGTTCATTCAAAGTTTTGATTTTTTTACACTGATCTGTTCTAAATTTTGATAGTTTCTAGTGTTCAAATCTTGGCCTCAATGAAAAGCAATGAAGTTATTTTCTGCAGACTGATCTGTTTTCTAGTACAATACTGAATATTAAACCAAAATTGGTATTGATCAGGAATCTTAAAAGTTTCTCTATTTTTTCCCCTGCTATAAATTGGAAACAGCTAGGACCAGGAAACCGAAACATGAAGATTCCTATGGCTACAGATAGTTAAATATATTTTGTGGATGCCCAAATCTCTCGGTCAAGGTACAGTAAAGGCCAGATTCCACAGAAATTTTTTTTTAAAGAACAATGATATTTAGATCTCTGCACACATACAAATGGTCCAAAAGCCAAAGTTAAATTCTACAAATGTTGCACTATTATTGGGCCTCTACATTATTTTCCAAATCTCTGTCGAAAGCAGAGTTCCCATAAGATGATTAACTGAAGCTTCCCATTGCAAAAGCTGCACTAACAAACATATGCTTCACTATTCCTAGAGTATGGAAGGTGAATACTTTGTCAGAAAGAGGCCTCCCTCTGAACTCACCCTCTCTAGATCCATGGAGTTCTGCATTCACAGCATATCTATAGAGAGAAGTATGATAGACCTATTTGCTCCTCCATTCTAGATGCATCTTCTTCACTTCGCCCTCCAGAAATCTTAGGTTAAAATTGGTAGAACTGTGTCAAAGACATTCACAATGACAAGTTTGCTTTTACACTTACCAAAAGCTGTCACATTCAGGCTAATGTTACTCCCTCCTTCCCCCACTCTCTTGTAAGTGGTTTAAATGGCACAAGCCTGGTTACAGACTAGAGATGTTAGCTATCGGGTAACTGAATAGAGTAACCGCATGAATTCTAAGTGTTTACTTGACTATTCTATAGTCCCGGTGGCCGGCAGCCAGGGCAATCTGACCCCCCTCCTGTATCAGAGGCAGCAGTGCGAGGTGACAGGCAGGAGCCGGTTGGGCGAGGGAAGCCAGTTTAAAAACCAGGTCCCCTCACAAACTGGATGCCTGTCACCCCGTGCGGAGTAGCAGCAGCCCCTGTCTAACAGGGGTCTGAACTCCACACGGACAGAGGCTGCTGGAGGGGAGGAAGGCTGCTTCACGGTAGCAACCTCTGTCCATGAGGATCCGAGATCCCCGCAGACAGAGGTGCTCCGCCTCCCATGGAGGCGCAAGGGGGAAGGGGGACAGGACACACGCACCGCGGAGCCAGTGCTGAGGGAAACCGGCTTTTAAGCTGGCTCCCCCCCAGCACCGGGTCTTGCTCCCCTGCCTTGCTGCCTCTGATATAGAGGCAGCAGGGGAGGGGGAGAGAGAAACGCGAGTAGTCAAGAGGATTAACCGATAAGCCTAGGCTTAATTGTATACTCAACTACTCGTTTATATCCCTATTGCAGACAGTTGTCAGGAAAGGGGCCTAATCTCTAGAACGTACTTCCTCAAAGGAGTTGTTTACAAAATATAATCAAAGCATGCTTCACAACTTAGCTATTTTCCCAGATCTTTGAGGAGGAGGAGAAGAATGAAATTTCTACCGGGGCAGGTGGGATTTATTTGAAGTCCACTTTGAAAGTCTTTGTCTATATGCGTAGAATGTTGTAGGCACATTTTAAACTGTGTGAAGAAAGCCAGTTAAGACACCCGACGACGATAGAAGAGTATTTTTAAATCTGTAGAAGAGAAATTTCAAAGGCCAATTTTACTTAAAGGACCCTGTTGCCATTTGGAAAGGATGTTCTTTTTACTTTTTAATTAGTGTACCAATTAAGTGAGACAACTATTTTAATAGATAAGAATTTAATTCTCTAAGATCCCCAGCTAAGATTTTCATGCACCATTCAATATGCAGAGAATCTCATGCACCTTTCCAAATGAGAACTTTACTCAAAATACATTTTAGTTATAGTACAAAAAAGTCAAACTAATAGCTGATTACTTGTAACAAAGTACAGAACTGTACAGTACACTGTGAGATTTTTTAAAGCACTCAACATTGACTTTACCCGACTTTCAATGAAGCCATAGCAGATTTTACTATTAACATCAACTGGAGACATGTTATGCCAACACTCAAGAGTACTTGAAAATCACTCTCTTCCATCTTTTATTAACTCAAACTCCGTAAGTTAGGGTATGTCTACAATAGCTCATTAATTCGACTAGGTAGGCAAATCAGGCAACCTGAGTTGCAAATGAAGCCCGGGATTTAAATATCCCGGGCTTTATTTGTATGTTCTGTCCGCCATTTTTAAATCCCCTTAGTTCGAGCAGAACTGCGGCGCAGTTTAAAGTTAATCCGAACTAAGTCCTTAGTTCGGATTAACTTTAAACCTGCCGCGTAGTAACAGTTCGTCAACTAAGGGGATTTAAAAATGGCAGCCGGACGGAACATGCAAATAAAGCCCGGGATATTTAAATCCCGGGCTTCATTTGCAACTCCGGTTGCCTGATTTGCCTACCTAGCTCAAATTAACGAGCTAGTATAGACATACCCTTTCACAACAGCTTTGAAAAAGACTAATACTCTGGATGACTTTGTCCTTTCTTGTCACCTACAACACATTTACTCCTGTTTTATGTTAGCCTATGTAAATCCAAGCAATGAAAAATCCATCAAGCAGTGGAAAAAACTTCTGTTGAAGGAGGAAATTAATTAAGTTTCCAACCGTTATAGTCACAAATAAAGCCTTTTAAATATGAACTAATGTAGTGTCACCTACCTGAATTTGCAAACAGTTTCAGTTTTGCCAAGCACTAGCAGCAAGACATTTCAACGATTTCTGATCAGTTTTTCTGCTGCTATTCAAAAAACCTGGGACAGTGGTGAAACTATCAAGCACCATTTCTATTCCATATCACCGCTGTTTGGCAATGCTATGAGTAGGCACAATAGTTCACCTGAGTGGGAGGAGGAGAACCCCTCTTCCACCCACATTAAAAAAACCACATAGACAAGAGCAGTGGAACCCTCCTCCCTGTTACCCTCTGGCAGCAACCAAGAGCCAGATGAATGGGATAGTAAAGACAATCTCCCTCACAGCAAATAGGAGAATCCTGAGGACAAGAAGAGATAGAGCTTCTTCTCCCTCTCAGTATCTAATAAAAATGGAACTTCAAGTTTACAGAAGTCAGTGACTTATAGAGTAGGGATGTTAGCAAGTAGACGACTATTCACTTCCCCCTGCCTTGCTGCCTCGGTATGACAGGCAGCAAAGGTGTGGGAGGAAGCTGGTGCTAGGGGGAGCCAACTTAAAAGCCAGCTACTCCAGCACCGTCTCCATGGTGCCGCCTGCCTGCCCCGCTGCCTCTATCAGAGGCAGTGGGGAAGGGGGATTGGGGAGGCTGCTGTGAAGTGGCCCCTGCCCACAGCAGGCCGAAGCTTGCTACAGGCAGAGGCTGCTCTCACAGATGCCCCTGTCCATAGGGGTCCCAATGGGAGCGGGGCCCCACCGTGGACAAGGGCTGCTGACGCCAAGTAGCCTCTGTTCATGGTGGCCATGGTAGTTCAAGACTGGCTGACAATCCCATTTTCACCAGAACTAACCCCCACTCACTTTCAGAAATGTGTCTACCTTTTGCTAACAAGTTTAGTATTTTAGCAAGTAGGTGTTTGGTAAATTTTGAGGCAGAGTAGGAATTATGTTTGAATCTGCATCCTTGCTAAAAAAAAAAAATGTAAATGATTAACTGAATAATAGAGTGAGAACGACTATTCAAAATCATTTTTTAATTTTGTTCAGGAAGTCATTTAAGTGTAAAGACTTAGACTGTCTATATGGAATAAATTGAGTCATCCACTGGTACTTTTACCAGCAATACTGCAACTGTTTCACACAACAAAGTGTCAGTAGCCAGCAAAAGATGTCAATCATCCTGTAAAACCACAACCATGTATGGGTTTAGACCAGCAAATACCAACAAGGCACTACAGATGAAAGGATTGCTCGGTTCATTTATGCCATAAATTTTCCTTTTCCCATTGTTAACAATAAACACTTTCATTGACATAGTTGAGTCCTGAGGACCAGGCTACACTCCACCTCATTTTCTTGTGAACATTCATAACCCTAGATATAAAAGTAGATGCCTAACTTCTGAAGATTACGATGCCCCATGCTGCTGCCTCTTCTGCATAAAAGTCGAGTGAGGAATAATGTGCGGGGCAATATATTAGTTCTGGTTACTAGACTGAAAATTTGTGTTATGAGATATCAGAAATGCCAGCTTTCTGGTTAACTAAGTGCCGAATAACAGAGTTTGTACTGTAATAAGCACCTGACTATATGCGATCAGAAGTGTCTCCTCATCTTAATGACTAATAATTATTAATTGTTCTACAAGGAATTAGAAACCTGTCACCTATTCATTATAATTAATATTTCTAGTCAAACGTGAAAGATACTTTTCAAACAGAATAATCAAAAGCATTTGTATATAAGAAGTATTTTAGTAAATGATCATACCAGATCATGTTAAAGCTAATAGATTCTGACATCAGTATTCCATTTTACAAGGGTTAGCCAGAAATTTGACATGGGGTAAAAAAGATGTATAAGTTTCATTTGTTTATAAGCTACTCCAATAGCTTTTTCTAAAGTCAGCCCATTTTCCCAGACTGCTTTAAGCAGGATGAAACAAAAGACAGGACTATGCAGCACTTTAAAGACTAACAAGATGGTTTATTAGGTGATGAGCTTTCGTGGGCCAGACCCACTTCCTCAGGATGGATTGTTTTAAAATAAACAACTTAAAATCACCAAGCAGGAAGCCTTGCTTATTTAAGTCACTTTTAAACTTGTTTTGCATTTGTACTTTTAAATTATTGTCCTTAAGAAAGGATGAGTCTCATTAGTTGGTAATAATTAAAATGCTGATTTGCAACTAAATACGGCTTTTACATAAACTTTAGTGCTATTCTGTTAGAAAGTGGCAGCTGATGGCTTTCTTATTTACTTGATTAATTTTTTTGATTTGTGGCTTGTGTCAAGCTATATTTGCATGGAAATCTGAAGTCAATTAAAAAAAATCAACAAAATCAGCATTTACATTTTTATTTGGTTAAAAACAATATAAAAATTTATCAAAGCATGTTTTGCATATAAAACTAATATAAAACTAATATATTTATTAGTGAATTGGCCGGATGGTTTCTAGATCCCTTCAAGATTTTTAGGACTAACAGATCTCATCCTCTCAAGACCAAGCTTTTATTCACCTATCACAAAAGGAAAACAAGCTCTTGTGCTTTTCAACTCCCACTTGGTTTCTCAACTTTGAACGAGCTAATGTTGAACTAAAGTCATTGAATAAACTGAAACGAAGAAACTATTCTCTGCATCTGCAGAACAGGCTACTGGTGTCCAAAAGTTGATTTAGCACTTCAACAAACTCTGATTCTGTATACTTAGTATGGATGTGAAAATCTGTTTAGTTTGGTAAATGTGTACCCGCTAAAATTTTCAGTAGGTACACATTTACATGTGGGGGGGAGATGCATGGGGAGCCAGTTTTTAACCTGGCTCCTCATGTGTACCAGCTCCCATGGAGCTGCTTGCTCCTCTTCCTGCTGCACGCTACTGCATCTGTATCAGAGGCAGCAGCACGTGGGGTGGGGAAGATGGGAGCCAGTGCTCAGAGGGAGCTGGCTTTTACCTGCTCCCACTCCCGCTGCTGCCTCTGATATAGAAGCAGCAGCAGGGAGGTAGGGATGCATGTAACCATGAAGGTTAATTGATGCTCATCTGTTAACCGTTTATTCATTTACACTGTGACATTCTTAGCACTCAGACTGTGACTTCCATGAATTCAGTGCTTTCTTAAAATCTTCAGCTAAAAAATGTACTGCTTGATATTTTTTATTTAAAAGTAAATGGCTTCATAGATTATATTAAGTTAAAGCTGTAATGTACATTGTAATTTCAAATTTAACTTTAAAAACAAATCTGTATTTAATATACATTTTAAAATTCATTTTTTTTTCTTCAGAAAAATAATTTATTGGTATCCACCCTGGCTTTACGTGTATGTTCAACCTAAACGTGGATGCATACTTAAAAATAAGTATTTCTAAGCATGTGCTCCTCCTAGTCACCATATGCTATTTGAGTGCTGCGAGATGAGTAAGGCTGAAAAGCATGTTAAAGCTAGCCTAAGCCCTAATCTTAACCCTCTGTAAACCAGGTCCCTACCCCTAAGAAAGGAAACGCTTTAGAGCAAGCACGTTAAAGGTAAGTGGAACTCTTACACAGAGTCAGTCAAAGAGAATTATAAGAAAAATGAGTCACTTCTAATTAAGACAAAAGGAACAGATGAGAACTAATTCAAACTCTCAATAATTCTTGCTTTGACTGACAGGTGGATGAGAGAAAAGTGGAGGGAACAGAATTAGGGTTTCAGCTATCTCTTTCTCTTCCTACAGTATTCAATTTTTCTATGTTGTTTATTACTAAATATTATTGCAGGGTTAAGGAATAAGAGCCCTTGACTACTGTTCTCCCTTAAGTCACTGGAGTGTCTTGTAACTGAAGCTAATGACACCTATAGGATTTAAGTCAAAAGGAGGAACAAAAGTATGGAGACATACATGAAAACCATATACACATGCATAAAAAAACCCTCTCATTTTTATAGCCACTGCTCTATTTAGGTCCTACTCACAGCACAGCTCATTGTGTCACAATATATTTAGCAACTGAAAATATGCAACTGCAGAATGGTGTGTATAGACAAAATAGATGATAAGAACATTCTCCAAGGCTGGGAGGTTCTCACTGAAATATCCTACTTTCAACTGACTTTTTCCTCTCTGAAGGATACATGGACTCAAAATTCCTCTAACTCTTAAAAGGGGTCAGGGAGAAGAGTAGAAAGTTTTACCATCCTTGCAGGTCTCATTCTTTCAATGAGAATCCTCTCCCTTCAAATTAGTCTGAAAACTTGGTTTAAAATTTTGTCCCACTGAGATGTGTGTTTGAATATAAAAACACATGCACACACATAGGCAGTAAATACATAGGTAAATTCACAAGCAGTTATATTGATATAGTTATACCTCTAATTATACTATCATGACTCAACAAATGAATGCTTCTATTCTGGAATAAGAGCGTCTTTCCCAGTTTAGTTAGCTTACACTAAAAACAATGAGTTCTGTGGCACTGTAAACATTAACAAAATAAATCTGTTAGTCTTTAAGGGTACGTCTATACTTGCTTCCTCTTCTGAGAGAGGAATGCAAATGCAGACCAGTGAAATTGCAAATGAAGCGGGGATTTGAATTTCCCATGCTTCATTTGCATACTCGCGTCCAGGCACTATTTTGAAATACCCTATTTTGAAAAAAGAAACACTGTCTAGACACAGTTATTTTGAAAGAAAACCCTTTTGTTGAAATAACCCTTATTCCTCATACAATGAGGCTTACCAATTATTTTGAGAAAAGAGTTTTCTCTCGAAATAACCGCGTCTTAACAGCGTTTCTTTTTTCAAAATAGGGCATTTTGAAATAGCGCCCGGACGCGATTAAGCAAATGAAGCAAATATTTAAATCCCGGCTTCATTTGCAATTTTGAATGTCTTCATTTGCATCCCTCTCTCGAAAGAGGGTGCAAGTGTAGACATACCCTTAGGGTGTGTCTAGATTATATCCCTCTGTCCGCAGAGGGATGTAAATGAAGCACTTCGGAAGTGCAAATGAAGCCGGGATTTAAATATCCCGCACTTCATTTGCATAATCACATAATGGTGCTCTTTTGAAAAAGCGCTATTTCGAAATTGAAACCACAGTCTAGATGCGGTTCTTTCGAAAATAGAAGCCTTTTTTGAAAGTTCCTGTACTCCTCAAAAAATGAAGTTTCAGGATCTTACAAAAAAGGCTTCTATTTTCGAAAGAACCGCATCTAGACTGCGGTTTCAATTTCAAAATAGCGCATTTTTGAAAGAGTGCCATTACGTGATTATGCAAATGAAGCATGGGATATTTAAATCCCGGCTTCATTTGCACTTTCAAAGTGCCTAATTTACATCCCTCTGCAGACAGAGGGATGTAGTCTAGACACACCCTCAGATGCCAGAGGAGCCCTCTTTATTTTTGCATAAATAGACTAACAAAGCTACCCCTCCAAAACTTAGCTTACACTGCTTCCAAAGAGACAACCTGCAAAGCAGAGCACAAACCCCAATTATGACTGAAAATGGTAATATTCTAAACAAAAACAGCTCTCAACCATGCTTGTAACTTTCTGCATTGTTTCACACTGACTCCACACATATTTCATGCCTCAAAATTATGTTTGGGGTGATTGTGCATGGGTTGCTTTAAAGTGTGAAATCTGTGCAGATCTGTGCAGCAAATACAGAGATATGTGCTGCTGCTGCAGAGACAGTCTGTGATGTTATGGGTGGTTGTGTTGATTTATATCTGAAGCATTATGCTGGGACTGAAAGATGTGTGGTTGTTTGTACAGGTAGCAGTGGAACACTATTCCTTGTTTTTTAAGTTTTTCCAGTTACAGACTAACTTGGCTACCTCTCTGAAGCAAGTCATCTGTGTTAGCCTCCCTCCTCCCACCAATTAAATTTATGGATGCAAGCGCTGCTGAGTAACAGCGCTACATACTTAGCTGTAGCTGCCTGCACAGATGTGATCCTTAAACCAGACTGGCTGGTGGCATGGAGACAGCTGCTCCCTGGTAGGAATGTGCTACCGGTAGCACTTTCTTATTTGTACGCTCCGAAAGGAGCTGTCTCTGCAGCAAACTGCTACCTCTCTACATACCGCTGGCTGACAAGGGCAGGCAGCAGAGAGATGCCCGACCCTGGGGTTGGCCTGAGCCAGGGCAGCTCCGGCCGCTGCTCCCCGCTGACGCCAGGGGCACCCGCGCAACAGCCCCGCAGAGCGCAGCACCCTGTCCCCAAACCAGGCACTGGCCCGAGCAATTGAACAGACGTTTCCATCCCTCCTGCCCCCGCCGCTTTGGGCCACTGCGGCGACGCACGGAGGCGCAAACCGACCAGGCACCTCCCTTGGGCCCCATAGACACCCCCGCTACAGGGGCCACCCCGCCCCTACCCGCACGGACCCCACCCCACAGCGCCCCACTCGCCCAGCCCCGGTGGAGGGCGCCGCCCCCGCCCTCAGCCCCGCTCCTGCCCGTCAGCCCCCCAGGTCGCGGTCCCGCGGGGCCGAGGGGCGGGATGACGCACCCAGAGAGCCGCCTCCGACCAGCACGGCGCCGGCCAGCGCCCCGGCCGAGGCGCCGCAGATGTGGCGGGCGCCGCGGATGAGGTGCGGCGCGCGCTCCTGCAGGCAGGTGGCCGCCCCGATGTGATAGACGCCCAGGAAGCCGCAGCCGGCGAAGGAGACGCTCCAGCCGCGCTCGCGGTCAAACATCCCTGTGCGCGCGGCCAGGGGCTGGACCGGAGCGCGGACGAGGCAGCGGCCCAAGCGCGCGGGTCACAATGAAGGGCTGAGGCGCCGCAGCCGGCCGGTTACTTAGAAGGGACCTCGCGACAGCCGGGGAGCGGCCGGGATGGCACCAGGCGCCTCAGCCAATCAGCGGCGATATGCAAATAGGAACACTTTCCCCCCGCCCCCTCCAGCCAACGTGGAGAGGGAAAGACGCTAGTCAGAGCACGCGCGCTGCTTTCCCCAGCCGCCGGAGCGCTAGGGCGGGCGGGGCGTTCCCGGGGGACGCGGCTGTCTGGTGTCCCCTTGTCTGTTCGCCCTGTGTCACCCCGACCCGCTGCCTCCTGCACCCACTAGCGCCTCCCGCTTCCCACCCACCCCCGTCTGCTGCTCTCCTCCCTGCAGCCGCCAGCCTGTGGACGCGCCACCCTCCCACACCCTGGGGTGGCAACTTTCTAACCGCACACAATCCCCAGCAGCTTGCCCAGGCTCCTGTCCCTGCTCACTCTATCCCTTCTCCTGGGGCGTACCCCTAGCCTTGCCAGATGGTTTCAACAAAAATACCAGACATGCTTGACATTGCATCACAATCTACATTACATCTTATTTAGAAAATACCAGACGTATAGTTTCTCAATTTGTTTTCGGAACAGAAAGCTCAAATACTGGACTGTCCAGTTCAAAACCAGACATTTGGCAACCCTACCTATCCCCACTTTCAGCCACCTGGGAGCCGGGTGTGTAGGGTCTGGTGTAGGGGTGGGGAGCTTAGAGTGCAGGAGAAGAAGGGTGGGGTGCAGAAAGATGTGAGGGGCTGCATACCTGCAGCAGCTCCTGGAAACAGTTGTCATCTCTTGTTCCTATCTTGCTGCTACATAGGGAACTGTACAGTGTAAGCTCATAAATTTTGCCCCCTCCTTCAGGGTTCGTCTAGACTACAGGCTTTTGTCGACAGATACTGTCGACAAAGAGCATCTAGACTACATCCAGTTCTGTCGACAAAGCAAGCCGCTTTGTCGACATGACAGTGTGGACGCAAAGGACAGTGTAGATGCAATAGCGCCTTCTGTTGACAGAACTCTGTCAACAAAAGGCATTATTCCTCGTAGAATGAGCTTTACAGCCGTCGACAAAACTGCTGAGTTCTGTTGATGTTATGTCGACAGAACTCAGCGGCAGTGTAGATGCGGGTATAGTTTTGTTGACAAAAGTCCACTTTTGTCGATAAAACCCTATAGTCTAGACACACTCTCAGTGTGGAGAGAAACGTGCAATAGTCTTTTGACCCCACGTTATGATTCTCTCACTCTGATTCAGATAAAGCAAAAACAAGGTTATTAACTGCAAGAGATGGATTTTAAGTGATAAGGGATAGCAAGCAGATCAAAACAGATTACTTAGCAAATAAACAAAAAATGGAAATTAGGTTTAATATACTCAACAGATAGGATGAGAATTTGCCATTCATATCCAAAGAGATGATACAAGCAGGCTTCAGATTCTTAAGGGACCAGCTGCACTTGTTTACGGCTTGGAATCCCCAGGTGTACCATTCTCAAGCTAAAAATCCCTTTAGCCTGGGTCCAGCACTTCCCCACAGTTCAGTCTTTGTTCCTCAGTTGTTTCCAGGACTCCTCTTGCATGGGGAGCAAAGAAAATCAGATTATGTCACTCCCTGCCTTATATAGCTCTTTTCACATGGTAGAAACCGTTTGTTTCAAAGCTTGTTCCCTAGACCATTCTGTGGAAAAACACTGACATCCCAAGATGGAGGCTGGAGATGTGATCACATCTCAGTACCTCTCTTTGTAGAGTCATAGCAGCCAATATTTGGATGTTGTCTGTAGCATTCTCAGGAAGGCTCCCCAGGTAGTAGCTTCTCCTACTGTTTCTCCTAAGGAAGTAGTCATCACCAGTTAATTAGGATGAACTAGTTGATCCTAGGTACTCTTCCAGTCAATTGTGGTTTCCGGTGATGCAGCAGGGCTTACACTAAAGCAGGCTTGCTGTCTGCCTGTCCAGGCCCCATGTCGCTCCCAGAAGTGGCCACCATGTTCCTATTTGTTTGGGGGACATGGGTCTCAGCACGCTGCTTATGCCTGCAAGCACAGCCCCTGCAGTTCCTATTGGCCAGGAATGGGGAACTGTGGCCAGTGCAAGCTGAAGTGTTAGTGCTGGAGACACTTGTCCCCTTTCCCCAACCTCAGGGTATGTCTACACTGCAGAGTTTTTTGAGAAAAACATCTGTTTTTCCGAAAAAACTTGAGTTACATCCACACTGCAATCATGTTCTTTTGAAAGAAAATTGGAAGAACAGAGGGGGTTTTTTGACAGTGGTAATCCTCTTTCTATGAGGAAGAAGCCTTTTTCTGAAAGAGCTCTTTTGGAAAAAAAGCGTGTGTGGACTGGGAAGAGGGTTTTCTTTAGAAAGAAGAGGCCTCTAGGAAATAACACAGGTGCCCTGGTGGCCACTCCATCCAAAGTAGTCACAAGTCTATAGTTCCTGTCTCCTGGCCCCTCTTAAAGCTGCAGGAACTCTGGACAAGCCTTGTGGCAGGAAGCCGGCCATGGGAGCAGCACCTGACTGCGCGGCTCTCCCTGCTACAGAGTGTGAGCAATGGCCGAGCCACAAGCCCCTGGAGACCCTCCTGGCCCTCACAGGGAGCGTGACCAGCGCTCCCAGTACCCACCAAGGGGGACCAAGAGGCAGGCATCCTCCTGGTTTGGAGTGGAGATCCTGTCCTTCCTCGAGCTTTGGGGCGAGGAGGAGACACTACAGGATCTCCGCTCCAAGTGCAATGCAGACTTTCATGGGTGCATGGCTGAGTCCCTGGCAGAGCGCGGACACCCACCTCAGACCTTAGAACAGATCCGGAGTAAGGTGAGAGTTCTGCCAGGGATACGTGAGGGCGAGAGAGTGCAGCTCACACTCTGGGGCAGGACCCCACACCTGCCCTTACTATGCAGAGCTCCACCAGATCCTGGGGGGGAAGCCCTTTTTCCACCCGTCGTCGTGGACTCCAGCCTCAACACAGCCGTCGTCACCCAGCTGGAGGTCACGGCGGAGGAGGAGGACGAGGAGGGACAGCAGTAGGAGGAGGAGGATGACACAGACACCATCACGCTGTCCTTGGAGCCGGTTGTCACAAGCCAGGAGATCTCCCAGGCATCTTTGGACGCCGGGGAGGGGTCTTCAGGTGAGTGCTCTCAGTTTGTCACACATACAGGGCGGGGGATGTGGGCGCAGAGGGGTAGGGATACGAGTGTCGCTCTGCTTGCTTGGGCTGGACATCGTGCTTCAGTCTATGCACAAGGAATCACATGCACAGCGTTTGTGTGTGCCACACGGACTCAGCAGGCAGCCCCCGAGCTTGCCCGGAATCCTGTTCTCAGGCTCAGGAGAGGCCACACACACATCTGGCCCCTCGGGGGCACTCCCACCACCTGCCACAGCTGGACTCAAGCTAGCCACAAGAGTGCAGGCACGACCCCAGACACACTGAAAAGTGCCGCACACAGCACACAGGCATGCATGTGAGGGGCAGGTGTGTGTGTGGGCCCCAGGGAGGGCCAGGCTGCTCCCAGCTCCTCTGCCACCCATGGGGGAATCCCACTGTGGCTGGACACTTCCCTTGCCTGCTTCTCCATGGGCTGGGAGTGGGGGGGTTGGGGAGGAACGGGCAGCATGGTCCCCTGGGCACCTTGGGGCCCCTGTGAGGCAGGGCCTGCTGTGCAGGCCACACATGGCCTTGCTCCCGGGACACGCCCACTCCCTCCCCCCACATCCTCTGGCCGGAGGACTGTTGGTTGCTGCTCACAGAGGAGGGCACAGCCGCAGGGACAGTGTCTACATGGATGACTGACACCTCTCCCTCTTTGAATTCTCCCCAGCCGGACCAATCGGGACTGAGGGGTGAGCCACAGAAGCCAAGCCAGCCGCCAGCCACCACGAAGACCTGATGCAGCAGCATGTCAACATCCTGCACGACATGCAGCAGACCCTGGCGCAGAAGATCCGGGAGGATGCAGAGTGACGGAACCGCACGTGGACCAGCTCATGCAGCAGAGCGACAACATGTGTGCCATCATGTGTGACATGATGGCACACCCGGCTGCTGTCACTGCTCCTGCCTACCACCCTCCTGCTATGCCCATTCCCCCGCCCTCTGCCCCCCAAATGATAAGAACATAAGAACGGCCGTACTGGGTCAGACCAAAGGTCCATCTAGCCCAGTATCCTGTCTGCCGACAGTGGCCAGCACCAGGTGCCCCAGAGAGGGTGGTCCGAAGACAATGATCAAGCGATTTGTCTCCTGCCATCCCTCTCCAGCCTCTGACAAACAAAGGCCAAGGACACCATTTTATCCCCTGGCTAATAGCCTTTTATGGACCTAACTTCCATGAAATTATCTAGCTTCTCTTTAAACTCTGTTATATTCCTAGCCTTCACAGCCTCCTCTGGCAAGGAGTTCCACAGGCTGACTACACGCTGTGTGAAGAAGAACTTTCTTTATTAGTTTTAAACCTGCTACCCATTAATTTCATTTGGTGTCCTCTAGTTCTTCTATTTAGGAACTAATAAATAACTTTTCTTTATCAGCCCTCTCCACACCACTCATGATTTTATATACCTCTATCATATCCCCTCAGTCTCCTCTTTTCTAAACTGAAAAGTCCCAGTCGCTTTAACCTCTCCTCATATGGGACCTGTTCCAAACCCCTAATCATTTTAGCTGCCCTTTCTGAACCCTTTCCAAGGCCAAAATATCTTTTTTGAGGTGAGGAGACCACATCTGTACACAGTATTCAAGATGTGGGCATATCATAGTTTTATACAGGGGCAGTAAGATATTCTGGGTCTTATTTTCTATCCCTTTCTTAATAATTCCTAGCATCCTATTTGCCTTTTTGACCGCCGCTGCACACTGTGTGGAAGTTTTCAGAGAACTGTCCACGATAACTCCAAGATCTCTTTCCTGATTTGTCGTAGCCAAATTAGCCCCCATCATACTGTGTATAGTTGGGGTTATTTTTCCGATGTGCATTACTTTACACTTAGCCACATTAAATTTCATTTGCCATTTTGTTGCCCAGTCACTCAGTTTGGTGAGATCTTCTTGGAGTCCCTTACAGTCTGCTTCTGTCTTGACTATCCTAAACAGTTTGGTATCATCTGCAAACTTTACCACCTCACTGCTTACCCCTTTCTCCAGATCATTTATGAATAAGTTGAACAGGATTGGTCCTAGGACTGACCCTTGGGGGACACCACTAGTTACCCCTCTCCATTCTGTAAATTTACCATTTATTCCTACCCTCTGTTTCCTGTCTTTTAACCAGTTCTCAATCCAAGAAAGGACCTTCCCTCTTATCCCATGGCCATGTAATTTACACAAGAGCCTTTGGTGAGGGACCTTGTCAAAGGCTTTCTGAAAATCTAAGTATACTATATCCACTGGATCCCCTTTGTTTGTTAACCCCTTCAAAGAACTCTAATAGATTAGTAAGACAGGATTTCCCTTTACAGAAACCATGTTGACTTTTGTCCAACAAATTATGTTCTTCTACATGCTTCACGATTTTATTCTTTACTATTATTTCGACTAATTTGCCCGGTATTGAAGTTAGACTTACCGGTCTGTAATTACCCGGATCGCCTCTAGAGCCCTTTTTAAATATTGGTGTCACGTTGGCTACCTTCCAGTCATTAGGTACGGAAGCCGATTTAAGGGATAGGTTACAAACCACAGATAATAGTTCAGCAATTTCCCATTTGAGTTCTTTTAGAACTCTTGGATGAATGCCATCCGGTCCCGGAGATTTGTTAACATTAAGTTTTTCTATTTGTTCCAAAACCTCCTCTAATGACACTTCAATCCGGGACAGTTCCTCAGATTCATCACCCACAAAGGATGGTGCAGATTTGGGAATCTCCCCAACATCCTCAGCCGTGAAGACTGAAGCAAAGAAATCATTTAGTTTCTCCGCAATGGCTTTATCGTTCTTGACTGCGCCTTTTATAGTTCGATCGTCTAGGGGACCCACAGGTTTTTTAGCAGGCTTCCTGCTTCTAATGTACTTAAAAACATTTTGTTATTTCTTTTGAGTTTTTGGCTAGCTGTTCCTCAAAATCTTTTTATGCTTTTCTTATTACATTTTTACACTTGATTTGACAGTGTTTATGTTCCTTTCTATTTATCTCACTAGGATTGGACTTCCACCTCTTAAAAGATGCCTTTTTGTCCCTCGCTGCTTCTTTTACATGGTGGTTAAGCCATGGTGACTCTTTTTGAGGTCTCTTGCTATGTTTTTTAATTTGGGGTATACATTTAAGTTGGGCCTCTATTATGGTGTCTTTAAAAAGTTTCCATGCAGCTTGCAGGGATTTGGCTCTAGTCGCTGTGCCTTTTAATTTCTGTTTAACTAACCTCCTCATTTTTGTGTAATTCCCCTTTTTGAAATTAAATGCCAGGGTGCTGGACTGCTGAGGTGTTCTTCCCACCACAGGAATGTTGAATGTTATTATATTATGGTCACTATTCCCAAGCGGTCCTGTAACGGTTATTTCCTGGACCTGATCCTGCGCTCCACTCAGGACTAAATCAAGAATTGCCTCTCCCCTTGTGGGTTCCTGCACTGGAGTCATTTAAGCCATTGAGAAATTTTATCTCCGCTTCTCTTCCTGAGGTGACATGTATCCAGTCAATATGGGGGTAATTAAAATCCCCCATTATTATAGAGTTCTTTATTTTGGTAGCCTCTCTAATCTCCCTCAGCATTTCAATGTCAGTATCGCTGTCCTGGTCAGGTGGTCGGTAATATATCCCTACTGCTAATTTCTTATTATTGGAGCATGGAATTACTATCCATAGCGATTCTATTGAACATGCCTCTGCTCCCTCCCCAAGCGATGCCCATGCCCCCTTCCCCGCCCTCCCTGCCATTCCTGACCCTGCTCCAGCCCCCACCCCACCCCTGTGGTCCCAGGTCCCACCCAACCCCAAGTCCAATGAGGTCCCTGCACCCGAGGTGGCACTTCCAGACACCCCCCACGTCACTCTGAGCCCCACTCTCCCTCCAGGTTATGAGCCCCCCTCCCCAGCTATTTTTCATGAAAGATCAATACAGAGTTCGTTTTGTTCAAAACCAAACAGGTGTCTTTATTGAGAGGTCAGGGAAGGGGTGAAGGGAGGAGTTATGGGGGGAAAGGGATAGTGCAGCAAGCCAGAGGCCTCTAGGAGGGAGGCCCTGGGGAGAGTTACAGGGGTCCTTGAGATAAACTCTCTCTCAGGGCCTCCCAGATGCGCATCCTGGTCTGATTGGCCTGGTGGATGGCAGCTGTTTGCGACTGCTCAAAGGGTCTCCCCTTGCAGCCAGCCTCTGCCCCCCACCCCAGGAAGAAGCCCCCCCCTTCTTCTCCACAATGTTGTGGAGGACACAACACGCCGCCACCACTTTGGGGATGTTGTGCTCCACCATGTCCAGGTGGGTCAGGAGGCACCTGAAACATACTATAAGGTGGCCAAAGGTCTACTCCACCTGAATCCTGGCCGTTTGAGGTGGGCATTAAATTGGTCCCTGCTGGGATCCAGGTGGCCGGTATAAGGCTTCATAAGCCACGACACCAGGGGGTAGGCTGCATCCCCCACAATGCATAGTGGCATCTGCACGTCCCCAACCACAAAGTCACAGCGGGGAAAGAATGTGCCTGCCTCCAACTTCCTGTACAAGCTAGAGTTCCTGAAGATGCGGGCATCATGTGCTCTGCCTGGCCACCCGGCGGAAATGTGAACTGTCCACAGTGGTTGACCAGGGCTTGCAGGACCATCGAGAAATAGCCCTTCCTATTAATATATTGGGCCGCTCGATGTTCTGGTGCTCAGATAGGGATGTGGGTCCCATCAATCATTCCACCGCAGTTCGGGAACTCCAGGGCAGCAAATCTGGGGATGATAGGGTCCAGGTCTCCCAGACGGATGATCCTGTGCAGCAGGATGGAGTTGATGGCGCGCTCACCACCTACAGAAGGAGACAAACAAACACATAAAACAGAGAATGAGAGAGGGAGTGCCTGAGCCCTTGGAGGTGCCCGCCCCCCTCTCTTCCCCTTCCCTCCCTCAGACACCCCAGGAGCCACCCTCTATGAGCCCCCCCCCCGAGCAGCAGGACTGTGTGAGGGCAGGACGACACAACCCCTAGGGATGGGGCTTCCACCTCCCCACACCTCCCAACCCCCCTTTCCGTAGGGTCCCCTTTTCCAGGACTCCCCCCACCCTGCCCCATGCAGGGACTACAGCCCCCCAAGTGCCTTACCTCCATGAGGAGGGCCCCAACGGTGGACCTCCCTACACCGAATTGGTTGCCCACCAACCGGTAACTGTCTGGGGTGGCGAGCTTCTAGACAGTGATAGTGACCCGCTTCTCCAGTGGGATGGCGGGCTGCAGGTGGGTGTCACGTCGTTGGAGGGCAGGGGCGATCCAGGCACACAGCTGCAAAAAGGTGGCCTTCTGCATGCGGAAGTTTTGGAACCACTGCTGGTCATCCCACCGCTCCATAACCAAGCAGTCCCATCAGTTGGAACTGGTGTCCAGCCTCCAGAAATACCTCTCACTGTGTGTTGTGGTTGCACAGGTGTTGTTTCTGCACACAGGGAGAGGGTCCCAAGAAAAAGCTTTGAGTTGAGCTTGTGTAGGACCAGGAAGGCAGCCTGCAGGCCCGGATTAAGGCATGGGCTAGCCGGGCAGCTGCTCGGGGCGCCTGCACGGCCCTTACAGCTGCCATCAGGTGCTGCGCGCCTGGCTCCCAGATCGTGGGCTGCAGCAGCTCCCAGCGGCCACCCTGCAGCGGCCACCCGGGGCCGGGGCTGCACTAACCCCAGCAGCGCCCTTCCCCCTGGGGCCATAGGGCCCTGCACAGCTAGGCTCGGCCCGCCCTGGGCTGCGCGCCAGTGGTGGTAGCTGGGCCAGGCCCATGCATCCTGCTGCTGACAGCTCCGCGCGCCCTCCTCCATGCGCCGTGCAGAGGTGGGGCTGTGCATGCGCCCTTCCCCAACCCGGGGTGCAATTAAACTGTCTGCCTGGGGCACCAGAATGGCTTGGGCTGGCCCTGGCAGCCTGCATAAAATGCTGCAGAAACTGCTGCTTGCCCATGTGGGGCCATCGCATGCCCAGAGGTAACTCTGGCTCCATGGCACAAAGACAAAAGCTGTGGCATCCAAAAAAGCTGGGCAACCACAGCATGCGCTGCAAGAGCTTTGCTGTCCCTCGGAGAGGTAGTCAAGCACACAGCAGAAGCAGAGAAATGGCTGTCCAGGGGGGACCCTTTAAGCGTGTGTCTCAGCTAGACTCCGGCATCAGCACTCGGAAGCAACTGGTGACCTAAAGCCCTGGCTGAGGTGGTTCCGGGTGGCCTTATATAGGAGATAGTGTCCAATCAGTCTGGACGCTCTCTTTCAAAAAAGCAGATCGCCTTTTCGTTGTGCTTCTGCTGTGTAGATGCTCTCTTTCAGAAGAAGTTTTTTCAGAAGATCTCTTCCAGAAAAGCTTCTTCCGAAAGAAGCCTGCAGTCTAGACGTAGCCTCAGAGGCCACAGGGGCACATTGGCCTCTTCCACGAACTGCATGGGGCCGGGGCAGGCAGGAAGCCTGCCATAGCCTTGCTGTATTGCCAACCAGGAGCCCCCACAGTAAGTGCTGCCTGGCAAGAGGCCCCACCCCTAACCCTAACCCCAGCACCGAGCCAGCAGCCCAGACTCCCTCATGTATTTCAAGCCTCTGCCCCAGTCCTGAGTCCCCTCCCAGAGCTAGCACACCATACCCCCTCCTATACTCCGAGCTCCTATTTAGTGGGCTTTACCCAGTTGTAAATACATTTGAAATGTAGATACCAAGTCAATATTCATAACTTCAGATACAAATAATGGTACATGCATACAAATAGAATATTCAGCAAATTATAACCTTTTCAATGACATCTCACGTCTTGAATAAAACACATCACTATGTGATAATATCATAATAACATCATTATGAAGACTATGGGGTGGAGTGTCACAGGGCCTTCGCCATGAGTGGTACCTTTAGTTTATAAACTCATGAGACCGAAACCTTTAGTTTATAAACTCATGTTTTAGTCATGAACCAGTGAAATGCATAGCTAAAGTGAATAATCACAATAAAGCCTTGTACTCAGTTCTTATAAGCACATTCCCTTCCTTTGTTGTCAGCACTCATGTATATATTTAGGGCCCAGTTCTGCAACACGTTTACAGGGAGGAATTAATGGGATTGACCAGATGAGTATGGATTGCAGGAACAGGACTTTAGATTGTACATTTTTTGAGGTAAGAACTATATACTTACTTCTGCATGCATACATTGCTGTTTAATTTAATAATTATTCCAGCATAGCAGCAAAGGCAGAATACAAAAGTTATCTCAGAAAATATATCCAAAACCTCACACTTTTTCAAAAATAGATCATCCCAGGGTATGAAAATGGGCATATTTGGACCCATATGGCAAATGAAGACACAAGCTGTCGTGCACTTTTCATCCTGGAAACAAAACGACAGCCATAGCCCAACTGAACGGCTACATCTACACTGTGCAAAAACTTCTTGCGCAAGAGCATGTCCACACCTCAAAGCGCATCGCAAAAGCGATGTGCTTTTGCGCAAGAGAGCGTCCACACTGCATAGACGCTCTTGTGCAAGAAAGCTCTGATAGCCATTCACAGAATGGCCATGAGAGCACCTGTGCTTTTTCCCATAGGGGGTTTCTTGCACAAGAAACCCCTCTGGAGCGTCCACACTTGCCTTTTTGCACAATAGCTGTAGCGCAAAAGGGAGTTATGCCTTGTAGAAGGAGGTTTATCTATACCGGCAAAAGCCCTCTGTTCTGCTGTTTTACTGCTGATTTACTTGCGCAAAAGCGCATTTGAGGTGTGGATGAGCCGCAGGTTTTTGCGCAAAAACGGCCATTTTTGTGCAAAAACCTTGCAGTGTAGACGTAACCAATATGTTTAATTTAGAGTATAAAAAGAGTTCAATAAGAGTCATTGTTTTATTGTCTGGATGCAGATTAAAATATTTAAAGGCATAAGAAATATGAAAAGGAAGATTATTTTTAGCATTAGATCAGATTTTTATGCCACAAAGAAGACTTAATATGAAAAGTCTTAAGACTGGTAGAACCAAACTGAATCCAGGTTTACTCCTTTTGACTAAAGCAGTCAGTAATCTTCATTATCTATGAGGAGTTGGATACTTTTAAGCTGTGATCCAATTACTTCAAGATACTAATCAATGCACAGTCTCAGATGTATAAGTAAATACTATTTGAGTCAAAACCAGAGACCCTGGCCTATGTTATACTCATGAAATTCAATGTCAGTTTAATTGCATGAAGGTTAAAGAAGATACCAGCTGTGTTCTGTCATGTTATCATTCTGTGTTGCTCCCCAGGGATCCTGTAACACATCCAATCTGATTTCTTCTGAAAAATTGTAGTGGTCAGAGAGCATTAACAAGAATGTAATTACTCAAACTGTATTTTATCCTGGAACCCAAAACTAACTCATTTTTAGAAAAAGTATCATAGGAGTTTTAGTGACCCAACAAGAGATGTCAGGGCTTGGAGACAACAATTCTATATTTCATCAAAAGAACCCTTCAACTAGGGCTCCCAGCAACATGTAGCAATGGTACCCCAGTTCACCATTGATTCTGGGAAAAGTGTTGCTTCTCCCCTCATCATAACTTCCTGCAGCATTTGGCGTATTACTGTCACCCACATACTGACTCGCCCCGAATTTATTTTGTATGTAATGTCTGAGCGGATCATAACTCAATGTCATGTAGCTACAGACCACATGTGATTTGGCAGTGGGGACCTGGTACATGACTAGATCTCCTGAGCATCACAGTCATCGTGACAAGAGAGATTTCTACAGCAAGCTAAATAGCACATACTGTCTTCTCAGCTGCCCCAGAACCTGTACAGGGTATTATAAATAAAAAACTGGCCTTCAGTTTTAGACAATACCTATTATAGACAATACCTATTATAGCCATTGTCCATGATGAGCATGCAGATAATAAAAATAATAAATGGAAATTTGATATAGATTAGTAATAAGGAGAGGTATAAATCCTAATATGAATTTGATTTGGTCTAACATTTGGATAACTAAGGACAGTAGAATAATTTTATACACTGTTAATGTTAAGCCAAAAGAAAGGGTGAGCTGTTCAGATATTTTTAAAGATTATTAGGGAAAGCTGCATAGGAAAGACAAACCCTGCCAAACTGCAGCAGAAACCATTAACAAATACCTCCTGAGTAAACAGGAAAGTGCCAATTTAGCAATTATCCTGGTTATCAGATGCTTAAAGGAACACGCTGTGTTTCTTTATATATTAATTTGTATTGCATGAATTGCTTTAAGAACAGGCATTGTACAAAGCATTAGAAGAACTTAAGTTATAGTAAGGTATGATGCTCATAATACTTTGCACTCCTATGTCTTTCTTCTGAGGATCTCAATTCCATGCGAAGTTAAGCATGTATTATCCACATTTGACATGGAGAAACAAGCATAGGAAGGGTAAAGGCCAAGTTTTCAGTCCACTAGAACTATATCTGCATCTTTAAGCACCTAAGGGCAGGGGTGGGCGATAATTTTTTGCTGGGGGCCACTTCAAAAATTTCTGAAGTGGCCCTGGGCCGCACCAGAAGGGGCAGGGCCTCGAGTGGAAGGGGCAGGGCTGTGGTACTTCTGGGTTCCCCACCCTCAGACCATGATTGGTCTGGGGGTGGGGGAGCACCTTTTCCCCCTCCCCCAGGTTCCCCCAAAATGCCCATGCCCCTGGCTCCCCCACCCCCAGAACAATCAGGGCCTGGGGGTGGAGGAGCACACAAAGTCTCCTCCCACCCTGCCAGGAGTGCATGGTGCTTCAAAGCACTGTGTGCTGCTCGCAGGGTGGGGGCAGAGAGGAGGAAACTTCATGCGCTCCCCTGGCCCCCAGATAGGGTTGGCAGGTGTCTGGTATTGACCTAGACAGTCCAGTATTTTCGCCTCGTCTCCAGTAAAAAAAATTCAGAAAATACCAGACACCTAAAATGTCTGTTATTTTCTGATTTTTTTTCCCTGCCAGGAGGTGAAAATACTGGACACCTGGCCACCCTACGACACACTCAGCAACCAGGCCCAGCCCCTGGGTCCCCTGCCAGGCCCCCCCGGATGCTTCCTACCCCGCTTACCTAGCTCCGCAGGGGCTTGTCTTGTGGCTGGAAAGAAAAACAAAATGGCCACCAGCAAAAAAGCCTCTTCTTAAAGGGGCCATGCTGATTTTTAATTTTTTTTTTTTTTTTTTTTTTTGCTTAATAACTGCTGCCAGAGTCCTTTTTTTCCCCTCAACAACTTTGGTCTCCCCCTTTTTTCTCAACAGAATTTTTTTCCCGGTGTTTTTTTTGGGGGGGGGGGTTCGGTATTTTGGGTTAAACCATCTGGCAACCCTACTCCCAGACCCTGATTGGCTTGGGGGCAGGGGGAGCACATGAAGCCTCCTCCCACCCTGTCAGGAGCGTGTGGCTCTTTTAAGTGCCGCACACTGCTCGCAGGGCAGGGACAGAGCAGAGGAAACTTTGCATGCTCCCCCTGCCCCCAGGCCTTAATTGTGAGGGAGCAGCAGGGCTTCCACAGGCTAGATCCACCCGCTTGGTGGGCTGGATCCAGCCTGCGGAGGCCCTTTTGCCCACCCCTGCCTAAGGGAAAAAAGAAAACTCTAGTCCCATAGAGGGGACAGGATGGGGCTGCTCTGGGAGGGGCTGGGAGCTGGTGGGCTAGGAGCCGGCAGAGCCAGCCCCAGCCTCAGCACAGAAGCTGGTAGCCAGTGGCAGCCCCAATTCCAGCCCCAGCGCAGGGCTGGGCGCCAGCAGCCACCCCCAGCGCAGGGCTAGTGGCAATAATCTGGCCACTGTTATATAAACTGAGACATGACAATTGTTAAATTAGAAATTATATATATCTATAGAAAATAAACCTAAATGTGAATGCTATTTTCATCCTCTTGATATGTTATTCTAAAAATTGTAACTATTTAAATGTAGCAGACAGGAGTGTACTGGCAATCAAAATAGGCCCAGGAAATGGGTTGAGAATGGCCCTCCCCATGATGTCACCCCTACGTGCCCCTCAAGCCCCGTCTCCTGTGTCATGTCCGGCACGCAGCACAGGCAGTGAGTCGGGCTCTGCGTGCCACATACAGCGTGGACTCGGAGCCGCTCGGAGTGAGGGGCAATGGCGTGCGGACATGACAGCCCACCGGACGACGGCTCCCCGGGAAATTCCCAGTATCCCGCCAGGCCAGTCTGCCCCGCTAGCAAATAATCAGCATGTAGCCAAAACCACAGTCAGCGACCTCACGCCAATAAAATGTACCAAGTCTGACTACACTTTTGTCACTGGAGTCAGGGATTGTGCTTATTTCTAAAAATAAAGCCTTGACTTTTGACATTTCGGATTTTATTTCACACGGGTGACTGTGTGGGTGGACATCATGTTGGTCAATTTAGCTGGCAATCAATTTAATTGCGAAATGAGTGCTGCTAAAATTTTAAGCTACACAGAAATTGAACATGGAGCAACCTCTCAGCATGCAGAGTGGGGACTTAAAGGACCAGAATACTGAATTTTCAAATATTTAATTTTTTCAAGGGTTATCACTCTGCTTCATTCTCAAAGTTAAATAAATAAAGGTGGAAAGTTACAATAGGTTTACAAAGGTCAGTTCTCATACCACATGTACTACATTAAAACCATATCGCAGAACAAGCAGTTATTATTTACATGAATATGGTAAATAAAGCATATTTAGAGTATCAAATATTGTCCATGACACTTGACATTGTAGTTTATTATAGTCCGACTGCTTTTGCATTTTTACAGCCTCTGTGACTTTTCCTTTAAAAGAATGGCCATGATAAAAGGACACTAATCACTACAAAATTATAGCTGAATAAGAATGAAATTTTAATCTCAATAATAGTTACCTGACATTTACATTGCTTCATTAATCCTTTAGGATCTTGCAAATGATAGACAGGAATCACAACACCCACCACTGACTTTGCAGTCATCACTGGTGTGGAATGCAGATGTTTAAAAGTTGATTAGATATGTAATAGTTTAGGACAGATAAAGAAAAGAAATTGCTCGTAGCTAATTGAAAATGCAGGAGGGAATTTGGGTTGTCATGGTGGTTTAGATTTTTCAAAATCTCATTTCACATGAAAACCTACACTCTCTCTCCTTCAGTTTCAATTGGCTGTAGCAATTTGTTTCCTATACTAAACTATGTATCTAAACCAATTATACCCAATACATTTTGAAAATAAATTAAAATGTTAAATAACTTTTTGGTGACAAATGTCTGCCTTTAAGGTTTAGTATTTTTGGATTACTCATGCTGAATAATAAACATTTTATACTGATAGATAAGATAGATGTCCAGTTTCCAAATGTGGTATAAAGTACTAATTTCCATCCCAGATTACTTCTCCAGGACTGAATAAGTTTCCTTCTGAGCTGGAGATAGTGTAATTTGGGGAAAATTATTCTAAATGTAAAGACATTTCTCTGACAGGTTGTTTTCTCAAAATAAATAAATAAATTAATTAATTAAATAAAACCTTTTGAATCTGCTTAGACATTTGCACTGTTAGATTAAGTCTCTGAAAGAAAGTGATCTCAGTGCAGATAAGGATATGAAGTGTAGATACATGCTGTGCACATTGAGGGTATGTCTACACTACAGCGTTATTTCGAAATAAGCTTATTTCGAAATAATGCGTCTACACACAAAATGCAATTTGAAATAGCGTTTTGCTATTTCGAAATAGTGCGTCCACACTGAGTGGACACTGAATTGCATTTAAAGCCGGCTGGAATCAGGTCTGGCAGGGCATCAGGTCAGGAGTTCCTTTGTGTGGCTGCTGCCTGAGGCTATCTGAGGTCTGTGCTTAAAGGGACCCCCCCGGATAGCCGGTTCTCAGCTTTCCCTGCTTGCTTGCCTACCTCGATGAGGGACAGCAAAGCATTTTGTCTCTGCGTGCTCTGGTTGCCCTCACTTGGGACGTCACAACACTCTGCAACAGGGAGCCAGAGCTGCTCCTGGGCTCTCTGGTGCTTCTCATGGATGCGTTGCTGCAAGCCTGGCTGCACTTTCTGTAGGCTGCCATCCGGGAGGTCCATCGGGGGGCTGTCAGTATCCAGGAGGCCCTGTGGGAGAGCTTCCACCCTGAAGAGCACTAAGAGCCTCTTTGGTCTGCCCCACTGAGGGCTTGTGCCTCATTCCTCCCTCACGTCCTTCTACTTACCCCTCCCTAACCCCCCTTCCTGATATAAAATAAAATACACATATTTTCATGACCACAAACTCTCTTTATTTAACAAACTGGGGGGGAGGGAATGAAACTCTGGTGAGACTGGGGAAAGGAGGAGGGAGAGGGAAGACGAGAGCATGGGAGAGGGGAGGGGGAAACCTGGGAGGAGGGAGCTGGAAGGGGGAAGCAAGGGGAAGAAGGGGGAGGGGAAGCTCAGGGCTCAGGGTTGGGGGGGGGTCTCGCCGGACCAACTTAATTTTCATGCAGACCTGCTCCTGGGTTCGCATGTGGCCTTTGGTGGCCAGGCTAGCAGCTATCCTGCCGTAGACGGCCACGTTCCTCCATCTAGTGCGGAGATCATGGACATTGGGGGCATCCCCCCCAAACCTGAAGAAGGTCCATGATCTCCACCCTGGACCAGGAAGGCGCCCGCCTTTTCCGGGCCCTGGCAGGCTCCTGGGAGCTGGCAGACTGCTCCTGGGGAGGGAGGAGGGCTGGCTGCCAGTGGCTTTCTGGCTCATGTTTTGGGGCCACTGGGTCAGGCACAGTGACTGATGGCTCTGGGCTGGCAGGCTTGGAGCTGGCACAGGCACTGTGGCCAGAGTCTACCCCTTTAAGGGCTCCGGGGAAGGGGGAGGGAGAGGAGTGTTCTTGGTTGAGGCTGGAGTGGCCACCAGGGCTCCTTAGGAAGGCTGGAGGTCCCCTATTTCGATATAAGTGTCTACACAGCACTTATTTCGAAATAGCTATTTTGAATTTGGCATTATTCCTCATGGAATGAGGTTTATCAAATTCAAAATAAGCGCTCCGCTATTTCGAATTAATTTCAAAATAGCGATTTGGCTGTGTAGATGCTATTAAAGTTATTTAGATATAACGGCTGTTCTTTTGAAATAACTTTGCTGTGTAGACATACCCTGAGATGAAGATTTGCCATGAGCTATGGATTTGCCTTTTTAAAAAAAATTAATGACTTGAGATTTTGTAAATTGTTTCCCCACATGTGAACTGGTGGACATGATGCTAAACAGCTGAACCATGAGTGTTAATAAACCAAACTCCAGATTCCATGCAGATAATAAGAAAGAAAAAAAATCCACATATACTGTGGAAGGCCGAATCAGTTAATTTAGAAAGTTTTCATAGAATCATAGAACACTAGACCTGGAAGAGACCTTGAGAGATCATCAAGTCCAGTCCACTGCCCTCACAGCAGAACCAAGAACGTCTAGATCATCCCTGATACATGTCTATCCAAACTGCTCTTAAATATTTGCAGTGATGGAGATTCCACAATCTCCCTAGGAAATTTATGCCAGTGTTTAACCACCCTGACTGTTAGAAAGTTTTTCCTAATGTCCAACCTAAGCTTCCCTTGCTGCAATTTAAGCTGTTGCTTCTTGTGGTGTCCTCAGAAGCCAAGGAGAACAATTTTTCTCCCTCTTCCTTGTAACACCCTTTTGGATACTTGAAAACGGCAATGATTTTAATTCTTTCTTTTTGAATTGATTAGGTTTCTGTCTTCCTGAAAGAACAAAAATAATTTGACACCGTTCTCCCAGTTCCCCATAGTGTTTTTGATGGAATTGGTCATGTCTGTATTATGGCCATTAAATAGTAAAGCACCAATTCACAAGAGTGCCTGGCGTGCTCAACTTATAAAAAGAACACTTCAGTCTCAGCAAAATTACAGACAAGGTGACTAAACACAATAAAACAGCAGCAACAATGGTGGTAATTTAAAAACACTTCTGAAAACAGTTTTTAATGTTTTTTTAAAAGGAGGGAAAAATTAAATGTGACACATTTCAGAAAGGTGACAGTTCCTCATGAGTGGGACTGCCACAGTGAAAAGTCAATCACCTATGATTTTAATTGAAATTAGAGAACTACTTAGCACAGGTAGTGTGCAAGGGGAAAAGGGGGAAAAATCACGTGGAAACTCAGGAAATAGGCCTTGAATTTAAATAGGGCCAGTCCCATTCAGAGCTTTATAAACCAGGAAAGCTAATTAAAGATCAATCTGCCCCTTACTAGGCAGCCTGTGTCAAGAATGTAAAGCAGACTGATAGGATTTTGGTACCTCAAACTCATGAACAATCAAGCTCCTGCATTCTAAATGAGCAGCAATTGGTGGATCAGCGTCACTGATAATCCAGTGAAGAGGGTATTACAATAAGCAAGCCTTGAAGTTATATTGCTATTGCCAGGTTGTCACAAGATAAATAAGGGCATCATCTATGCAAACAGTGTAGCGGAAAACCACATTTCCAAGATGTGTCCAACACATGGCTTTCCATGAATAGAGAGCAATACAAAGTGATGCCAAATTAATAAGCTGGCTCAGCCTCTGTAGGAATCCCATTGGAGGACATATTGAAAAGGAGCAAGGCATCCTGTAAAAATATTCTCTCTCCACTTGTCTTCCCAATGCTGAAAATAAGCTAAGTCTGATGTATCCATCTAGCAATATCATTCAAGCATTCCTCCAGAACAAAGAACAAACTCACAAGGTCCATAGGGAAAGAAATGTATAACTGAGTGTACGTCTACACAGCAACATTATTTTGAAATAACTAGTGTTATTTCGAAATAACTTAGTCCGCGTCTACACAGCAGGCAGTTATTTCGAAATAATGTCAAAATACTGTCAAGTTGGAAGACTTCTTACTCTGACTCCTGTAACCCTCATTGTATGAAGAGTAAGGGAAGTTGGAAATAATTAGACGCTCCCAATTTCTAAATAAGCTATTTGAGACACACAATCAACGTAGCTCAATTTGCGTAGCGTCTTTCGAGTTAAGCTCTGCTGTTTAGTCGCACCCTGAGTTACCTCTCTCCAGTCTGAAAACTGACAAATGAAGTATTATGAGCCTCATTTTACAGCTAGGAAACTGAGGCACAGAGCCATGAAGTGATTTGCCTCTGGCCATGTAAGAAGTCTGTGCCAGAGCAGAGAGCTGAACCAGGTTACTTCCTCTCTCTTGCTTATACTTTCCTCCATCCCAGATAACTCTGTCCCAGAATCAGAATAAAGTCTTTGATGGATGTTGGATCTTCGTGCTGAGATAAATATTCCTTTAAGTGACTATTAAGCCTATGAATACTTTCTATCCGTTGGAAAATTTCTTTGAAGGCTGAATCTGAAATTGCTCTCCTTGCAGAGAGTTAGCTGGACTACTGGTTCCCTAAAATGCCAACAGAAGATAGCGCTACATTGAGTCTAATATTCATGCTTCATATATGTTTGTTTTGAACCCCAAATTAAACCTTTTTAAGGGAACTGGTCCCTTTTCTTTCTCCCTTTCTTTGTTTATGGTTCTCTGAGGTTGTGTCATGAAGAAGCCTGAATTACTAGAGTGAAAAGCAGCAATGGGTAACCTAGGCCAGTGTTTCTCAACCAGTGGTACGAGTACCCTTAGTGGTACTCAAGAGAAGACTGGGGGGGTATGTCAACACAACTGAAATTTGGAGAAAACTGAATTTTTGTGCTAAGTTTTAAGTTTTACAGCGTTTAATTATATTTGTACTTTTTACACCCAAAAATTTCATTCCCCCTTCCCCAGCTACCATTAAGTTGTTTAAACAAATGTGTTGCAACAGTAGAAAAAAAAATTGTGTGTCTGAAAACTTTTGGTACTGGGGGTACTTTTTTTCTTTTTTTAAAGGGGTACTTTATAAAAAAAAAGGTTGAAACACTGACCTAGGCTAGTGAGTGAACCTCTTGAGTGGCCCTCCTTCATCGTAACCAAGACTGTGGTAATTTTGCTACCTGCGCTTGTGTACCTAGAATTTGCAGTTGTGCTGATTGAACCATAGTAGCAGTGCTTTGATTGGATCTAGAGGAAGTGCATGGCTCTCACAATGTTGTGTGTGATCAGCACACACCTCACTTCACATGCATGCCACTTTAGTAATACCGGTAAGGACAAAACTGCAAGGACAGAAACCAACAGAATCTAGCAATCCTGCACGTGAGCAGAGGTAAACAAAATGTCTCATGGGCCATACACAGAACCTCAATGGGCCACATGTGGCCCGCAGGTTGCATTTTCATTTTAATCACGTATTGGCCGAGTCCCCTGCCTTTCGTTTCCATCCCAATGAAAACTTAGATTAATATACAAAAGCAGCTGCAAGTTCCCTTCTCTTCCTTTTCAAGATGAAAATTAGATGATTTATTTTAAAAATAAGATCTAGTGACAAGTCCCTGTTTTAAAGAACTTCACTGTATCTCCAAACTTTCCTGTTTGATTTTATTCAACATTTCAGTGAAAGAAATAGAGAATGTGTAGTTTCCAAAAACCTCATCACCATTTCCTACTGAGAGAGACACCAAAACAACAGGACAAACTGGGACATTGGGAGACCTTCATCCTTCATAGACACATACACTTGCTTAATTCCTATTTGTAGTGTGTAAAGTTAAATCAATGGGACTATGTAAGGGCCCTAGATCATGGGTTCCCAAACTGGGGGGCATGTCCTCCTGGGGGGGCATGAAGAAATTCCAGGGGGGGCGTGAGGCAACACCCCCAGCAATTTCCCCCCCCCCTCCCCGCAAGTTGTGCTGCTATTTTTGTTTTTTGGCCCCGGTCAGTTCCTTTTTTTTTTGCTTAACAAGTTTTTCTGCTATTGTGGGAAAGGGGGGGCATGAGGGTTTCTCAAAAATCAAAAAGGGGGCGTGATGCTGAAAAGTTTGGGAACCACTGCCCTATATGGTTATTGCTTCAAATAGGGACTGTTAGGGTATGTCTACACTGCACAGCTATTTCGGGATACCTCTGGTATCCCAAAATAGCTACCCTGTATCTACACAAAATATTTTTTGAAATATTTTTTGAAATAACGGGCATACTATTTCGCCATCCCGGTAAACCTCGTTGCACGAGGGATAAGGGATGGCTCGAAATAATGCGTTATTTCAAAGTTTGGCACTGTGTAGACATGCCAAATTTCAAAATAAGCTATTTCAAAATACTTTTGAAATAATATACGCAATTTGCGTAGCGCAAATTGCATATCTTATTGCGAGTTAGGGTGCTATATGGACGCTCCTTTCCATACAAAACTCCTTTTATAATGAATGATATACTTAGAAAGAGTTTTAACTCAGCTTCAAAGTCTTCCATGGTTAGATTTTATTTTTTTGTGTCTACACAAGCGTCCTGCTTTCAAATAAACACAGTTCATTTCTATGTTCCCTGAAATTGAGAGAGGATTACAATTTATGGGAGAATTAAACCAAGAACTCACCATCCTCTGTAAGTAACTACAAATCTTACCAAAATTCCCAGGCCTATCAAATGTTTGTTCAATAATTAGGAAAGAGTAGAGTGTAGAGGAAGGTTTAATGATGCCCTTAAATGCTGACCATTCTTAGTAGGATTAGAAAAAAATAGATCAAAGGTGAGAACTAGACCACTCCACCCCCACTAATGTGCTAGCTTTTGTTGAGGCCATTCTTAGGCACCTAAGACCTAGATCCACAAAAGGTATTTAGGCTTCTATGTTCGTTCCATTGATTTCAGTGGAAGCAAAGAATCTAAATACTTCTGTGGATCTGTGCCTAGATGCCTAACTTTGAATTTATAAAGCCCACTATTGTCCCAGTGATTTTCTAGGTACCTAGAAGATGAGCACCACAAAGTCTAAATCCCGTTGTAAATCTGGCCTCAGATCTCCATTTGCAAAAATGGGGATAATAGCACCTCCTATATTACAGGATTTATCGGAGGATAAATTCAAAGACACTAGGGTAAGGGGACAATATAACTACTTGAGACAAAGATTTGCTCATCATATTTCCTGGTTTTGAGATACTGAGAAAGCATCTCACATGGTTGTACTGTGGGGGAAAATAGCGTGTGAGATTTAGGGTGAGTTAATTTTGACTTGACCACAAATATACGGTTGTATGCAGGCAAAATATAGAGTGATGCAACATCATGGTGATTCATAGAGGCAGGCTCACAATATAGATCAACAATGACTTATTCACAGCTATGATAGTTGTGGACAGGCTTCTAAGTCCTTGATGACAGAATGAGTGTGTCGGAATGTGTTGCATATCTTAAGAATTCCCTGCACTGTTGCTGTCACCTCCCCACACTTTTGTAATTTTTTAAAGCACTTAAATAATTAGGCATCAACCTAGCTAGCATTTAAGCATGTTTTTAACTTTAAGCATGTGAGTAGCCCCATTCAGTTCAATAGAACTACTCACATGAGTGAGGTTAAGCACATGGTTAAGTGCTTGGATCTTAAGCCCCAGTTTACATGTTAGCTGTTAATGTTTAGGTCATATTTCTGTTTGAAATATCCAAGCCACATCCATGATGTCTCTGAACTCAGAACCTGCCAAGCCAGCTGCTCTGTTCTGAGACAATGCAGTTTACGAAGTACAGGCGAGTGCATGAAAGCTGGAGATCAAGCATTTTCAGTCCAGGGGATTCAGCTATGGAATGAATGAGTTTCTAGAGGAGATTACATTCTGGATTAATCTAAGCAATGTTTAGGACACAATGTAAGGTCTTCCTCTTTGATAAAGCTTTCCCATCATAATCAGAATGATTTTTAAATAACTCTCCTCTGCCACCGTTTACTTCAAACAGTAACAAACAGTATTCTCCCAGAACAATGCAGCTGTCGGGGATGGGAGAAGAGCAGAAGAATCCATGAAATCCTCTAATCCCTTGCTATAACTATCTAATTTGCTTAAGAAGTGAGGCTTAGCTACTGTAGTAATAGGTGCTATAAAAAAACATTAGATAGACACAAACTTCTTCCTATAATATAATTTGCTTTCTTTTCTGTTACTTCATCTTTCCCCTCTCATGCACGCTCATTTGTCTGACGAGTCCATTTGTTGCATCTGCCTAGATGCTAAATTATTTGTGGCAGTAGATGCCTTTTTATTGTCCCTCTGTATCATGTGTGGCACAATGGGACCCTTGACTTGTGTCATTAGCTGCTAGCGCAGTACAAATGAACACATTCACTTGTGCAATCCCATTATCTGATTATGCTCTTCTTTATATCTGTGCAATTCTATTGTCATTAACGAGGCTGCTCTGGCATAGCTACTTAATGTCACAATTATTGCACAGGTGTAACCTAGGGCAGAATTTGGACTTGCAGCTTCATTAACACTTATGCTGACGATATGCAATAACTCTCCACCCTCAAAAGACAACATTTTATTTTTGACACTGATTAAGTTTAAATATAACTTAGTTACACTGGGAAGCAGACTGATTGGCTAAGATGGTGCTGTTTATAGATAGTCATTTTTCAGGAGAATGGCACTTCAGTATTATTCTTTGGCTTGAATTTAGAATGATCAGAATCACCCTTCATTCCATTTTTGAAAGTTAGTGGCACAATTGCTTTTCTCCAGTCCTTTTCTACCTCCTCACTTTGTTCTGACATTATAACAATAAGTTGACAGTAATTCAGTACATTCATTAATTAGTTGATTCTTTTCATACAAACTTCCATCACTAAATCTGGATGATAAACATCCTAATTTTTTTGAAGTATTTCCTTATTTTTTTCCAAACAAATATTAATACAAACTCTTCAGTATTTTCTAGCTGGTCAGTCTTACTTTCATTATTTTTCTCATCAACTATACTTAAAAGTAGATCATTAGCCTGCAAGGTGACAATCAGGGATCTTGAAGGAATATTTTGTGGAAATATTTTGGCCCCAGTCTTGCACACACTTACGCATGTGCTTTAGCTTAAGCATGAGGGGTAGTCAATAGGGCTATTCACATGCTCAGATCAAAGTAGTGACATATATGCTTGCAGGATTAAGTTCTCTTAGATTAAAACTGACTACCTAGAGCAAGCACCTGAGGACAGGAAGGGGAGCAAGTGAATAAAAAGTTGTAGGAGAAGCAGGACAGTCTTGTGGATAAGGCATTACTGGATATGAAGAGATTTGATTCTTGCTCTGCTTCAGATCTTGTTCAAACTGCAGAAATGTGTGCCTCAGTTACCTGATATGTAAAATGAGGATAATTATACCTACTTATCAAGCCTGTTGTGAAACCTAGTTCGTTAGAATTTATCAGGTAGTTTTGAAATAACTCAACAATGCCTGTTTAAGTATTTATCCACTGTTGAACAATCATTGGGCCAGAGAGCAAGTATAGTCCCATGGGTAGGATACCCACATGGGCGATCCCAGGGCCAGCCTCCCTTCTCCAGTCTTCATTATTAATCACAGTGTGGCAACTTCAACAGGAGAGCTGGGGGGAGCCCCATGGAATATAGTCAAGCCTAGTGGTCAGAACACTCTGCTGGCAGATGAGACATCCCTGGTCAAATCCTCCTCCCCGCTCTGGAAGACAGCGGGAATTTCACCTGTGGTCCAACATCCAAGATGAATGCTCTAGCACTGGGCTCAAAATTATAAGGTGGCCTCCTCTGGCTGTTTTGTAGGGGGCGAGGCCAGCATCTACCTCATTCCTGCAAGCAGCTTAGACAGCTGGTTCCCATTCATGGATCTCTTGCAAAGACAGATACTTCTCTGAAGTCTGGACTTTGGCATGGAGCTTACCCCTGGCATCACCTAATGATAAGCTCATTGAGCATCTGTGATCTTAGGAACCCCTGAAGTCACATCCTACTGCAACCGTTTGTACAAAATATGCCTTGTGAGGTATCATCTGAAAACCACCACTATGCTGGTTATTAATCATTGTAAAAATCCATGAATTAACACTATATGTGAAGTTATGAATTCCTTCTATAGGGTGTTACTAAAATATATTTGAACCCAAGTTGTGGGATGGGAAACACTTTTGTTCCCCAGACAAAGGCAAACCAATGCCCTCATCCAAGTGTGATCAGAGACAATTGGTAATCACATGGTTGGTAGGGGAGCCTGGACCATCGTACTCAACCAGGCTCCAATCCAGAGCCCTGTGAAAGGCAATATTAGGTTGGACATTAGGAAAAACTTCCTAACTGTCAGGGTGGTTAAACACTGGAATAAATTGCCTCGGGAGGTTGCAGAATGTCCATCACTGGAGATATTTAGGAGGCAATTAAACAGACACACATTTGTCAAGGATAGTCTATGGTGCTTGGTCCTGCCATGAGGGCAGGGGACTGGATTTGATGACCTCTCGTGGTCCCTTCCAGTTCTATGATTCTATGAATAGTATCAAGCACCCTGGAGTGCCTCCAGGCTGCCTCCCTGGGCCACTTGCTACCACTCACCTTCCTGTCAAAGTCCTGTATAAGACAGCAAAAAGAAAATAACAGAACTTGCAGACCCGCATGGCTCAGCCCCTTCCTGCCAGCAAAGACTTCTATAGGCCCCTGACCTGGAGCTCTCAGCATGGAGTTAATCCCCTTTTGGCCTGTGTGGCTCCCTTTTGGGCTCCTCCTCCCACTGGAGCAGACTCTGCAGGTGTCTGTGTGTCCCAGTAACCTGGGATCGGAACTGCTCCTTAACACCTTCAGTGCCAGTTTATTTTATAGCAGTTTATTTATTAAGCATCTAATTCCCTTTGAAAACCTGGCCCAAAGTGATTTATTATCATGTCAATTTACTATTATGGCAGTTTATTATCTAAGGTTAAGTTTTAAGAGATACTGAGTAAGGGTAATAGAAAGCTAAGAATAAATAGAAAAAGAAATGGTAACATATCAAAAAGGTATAGCGTGCTTCTTAGGGTCTAATCTTAGCTTGCACAGATCAAAATCCTTCTCTAAAGCAGTTTCTCACCTAAAGCAGTCTGCCAACATCACTAGCTTACATGGCCAGGTTCCAATTTTCAGGAATGCAGAAAGCTGTGTCCTTTTTGCAATCTCAGTGAAGGATAAAATGGTGTCCTTTTTGCTATCTACTTATACCCCAAAATCCATTGGTTTAGTCTCCAAAGTCAGGATGACCCCTATGTTTTCTTTCCTCAGGGGGTGCCTAAGATCCAGATGTCTTTCCTGTACTCTTGTTTGTTCTGTATGCAAATTCATGAATGTTGTGTTGACTCACAATGTTTAATTTGTATGTGACAGAAAGAAACGCAGATTGTCTCCTCAGCGGAAGAAACCTGTTTGTCAGTTCTCTCCGCAACACTGGCTTTAACAAGCAAGTTTAATTTATATACACACACACACACACACACACAAAATTGCTTAATATCATCTGTATATACAGCTCTCTGTGATTACGAAAATTAGTATGCTATAAGAATTTTTAGACACCTTACTGACCCTTTTTGGATAAATACTATGAAAGCAGTGTGTTGGGTGTAATACGTTTATCAGGCCTGATAGGAGATGCTGTTATATAACAGTGAACCCTTTACCAGTTGGTAATGAGGGGTCCTTTGGATCACAAACACATTAGCCTGAGCAAAGCTAGTGCAATAACATGTACAAGTTGGGAATCACATCCCCAGCTCAAATGTAGGTGTCCCCGAAAGGATAAAGGCCAGAAGAGATGACAAGATCATCAAGTTTGACCTTTTGTATACCACAAACATCTGACAACACCGAGCAACTGCACACTAAACCCAACAATTGTAATTAGATCCAAGTATTACAGCACTTGCGATGCTCAACTATTGAGAGCCTTGAGAAGCTGCACATGAGGGAATTGCATGAGGTAAGAGGGGGTTCCAGTGGGCACTCTCCACCCATTTACCTCATCTGTTCAGATTCTCACCATGTGGACTGTGACATGGCATTCCATATGCTTTATGAAAATATGCTGATATGAATGTCATAACTGAAGTGTGCTTTGTGTAAAATGGCTCATGTGAGATATCTTTGGAAAGGGTATGATTTACTGAATATGATTACCCCATTTGTGTGCATGCATTGCTTTTGTTTCTGGAGCTAGGAACATGGACTGTAGATTTATAATACCAATGTGTCCATCTTGGGAGAAGCCTAGAACCTGCCCTTCAAGTACAACAATGAAAAGGACTGTGCTGATGGCCCATTAGTGAGAGATAATGGATTGTAAAAGAACTTAGTCTTCCTGGGAACTTGCAGGTCAGTCCCTGAAGAATGGCTATAGGGGTCCTACAGAGACATGTGACCATATCCACAGCCATCCCTAGGGGCCATGGGGCCTGCGGCATGGAACCCGAGGGAACTTCCCACCAGGACCTGCCCTCCCCTCTTCTTCTTGTCCCTGCTTCGCCCCTGCCACATCACCACTCCACCCCTTCTCCCAAACGCCACCTGTGCTCCATCCCACCTACTTCCTTCTGTCCCTGCTCCTCCCCCCATTTCACCCTTTCCTTGAAGCTCCCTTCCCTGAGCTATGCAAACTAGGGATGTTAAAATTAGATTAATCCACTAATTGAATAGTCAATGGAATTCCATCGACTATTCAATTAGTCGATAAGGGCACTTCCGCTTTGAAATGTAGCAAGAGCCCACACAGCTGTTGCTACATTTCAAAGGCAGAAGTGCCACGTGGCCCTCTCCAACAGGGGCTCTTGTGCATTTCACAGATTGAAACGCTGCATGGAGCTTGGGGCCAGTGGGGGGGACTCTGAGTCCTCCGCTGACTCCAGGCTCCTTGCACTGCTTCTGCTTTGAAATATACAAGAGCCCCAGCAGGGACTCTTGTATATTTCAAAGGTGGAACACCGCCCCTGCGCCCCTGCCCCCTCCCACAGAGCTGGAGCTGGAGGGAACCAGCTTTTAAGCTGGCTCCCCCCAGCACCCCCTCTTCTTCCCCCAGCACCCCCTCCTCTTCGCTTTCTGATAGAGGCAGCAAGGGGGGGAAGCAACTCGTTGACTAGTGTGTCAACTATCCGATAAGCTTTTGCTTATCCAATAGTCGACTAGTCGCTCACATCCCTTACCCAGTCTAGGGGTGGGGTAGCAGCAGGGGTCCAGTGCCCCCCACACTCACCATGACATAGCAGCCTGCTCCGCTCTCCTGCCCATCTCCTAGCCCACTGCACTCTGCTTCATCGTGTCAGCGGGAAGTGGAGTGCTCCAGCCCTAGCCTGGTCCCCTCTGCTCCCCCGAGTCCTGCATCACTCGTGGACTGACTGTTTCCTGATTTTTCCTTCTTAACTCTTGCTGCAGCAGGCACATCTGCTATTGGCCAGCTGTCCAGTGGGAGGATGTGGATGTTTAAGGCTTCTCTCCATGCCATCTGCCTCTAAGTTGACTGCTCTTCCCACACCCACTTTGGAGCCCAGAGATGCCGTTTCATGAGGGAGCCATTCACAAAATACCTTCATCCCATTAGTGGGGTGTCAGCTCCCTGACATCATCAGTCAACAAGACCATCCAAATAATGCCCTCAGTGTTCTGCAGCCCTTACTATAGCTTGCACGTTAACAACAGGTGTTACTGAGACTCTCTGAACATATTGTCCTGTAGTATCTAGCCTCTGTCACTGGACACTTGCAGAAATGACCAGGTTTGCTGTCTCCAACTCCAAGAGCAGCGGCTCTCAACCTTTCCAGACTATTGTAACCTTTTCAGGAGGCCAATTTGCCTCATGTAGCCTATGTTTCATCTTCTTAAAAACTACTTGCTTACAAAATCAGACAAAAATACAAAAGAGTCACAGCACACTGTTTTTGATAAATTGATTACTTTCTTGTTTTTACCATACAATTATCAAATAAATCAACTGGAAAATAAATATTGTACTTACGTTAGCGTATAATATAGAGAAACAAGTCATTGTATGAAATTTTAATTTGTATTTACTTCACTAGTGCTTTTTATGTAGCCTATTTTAAAACTAGGCAAATATCTATATGAGTTTATGTACCCCTGGAAGATCTCTGCATACCGCCCCCTCCCCCCAGGATATGTGTACCCTGGTAAAGAACCACAATCTAAGAGAACAGTATATACACAACTTGACTGGCACAACTCATGTTCAGGTCCATTATAACATCACAGCACTGAGATATAGTGAAAACAATTATAAGTTTATTAGCAAAGGCTAAGATTCAAAGATAGCGAGTAAGGATCACAAATGAAAACAAAAATGGGTATATATGAAACAAAAAGTATAACATGCTTGTTAGACACTAAATTTAACAGACTAAAATATATGTCTAAAGTAGTTTCTCACCTAAAGCAATCTCCCTTAACAAAGACTATAGCATGCCACAATAACTGTTCCAGAAACTGCAACTTATAATAATAACATTGCAGCAGTTTGGGGAAATTACTGCAGAACACCCCAGTCTATTATTAAAGAAAGGTTGCTATTATTAAAATAATAATAAAAGTTGAAACTTTATGTGGTGGGAATACAATAGAAAATATGTTGATCATTAAAGCAGACTGCAGCCACTGGAGAAAAATTTACATTATGGCTTACTATGCACTATCAATTATGCAAGCCATGGCATGCACTCTTCTTTGATAGAAACACGATTGCATAACTCCTAGGGGAAATGACAAGTACAAGATAGTGATTCAGACCTTTTTAGAAAATCCATGTTATTAGCTTATGCTTCTGAGTTGTTTGTTGCTCATCTTTCTTACTTGTAATCTATGACTTAACTTCCTTATAGCATCTCTTCTATTTTTAATTTTTAAGGCAATATTGCAGGTTGCTGGTTATTTTTAGTCATCTGCCTTTTGCATGCCTGCTTTGTTGCGTGCTTAATGCACGTGATGTGTCAGTGAATTAAGCGGGTGTATATCTTCATATTCCTGAGAGTGTGGTGGAGATAAGCTGTGTTTCTCCAGAAGAACCTCTCTCAGCACAGCCTCCTGGGAAATGTAGTCCTAGGAATTAAAGGACTGCTAAATTTACCCACCATCTCAGCATAGGCGTTAACTTGTGCTGAATTTGAAGTATTACATATTGTAACAGTATAAGCACTGCTAAAGTCAGTAAAGATAAGATATTGTTAGGCTTGACTGTCCCTGGGAGTGTAAGGAGAGGATGTAAGTAGATTCCCCTCTGCCCTTTGGGTACGTCTAGACTACATGGCTCCATTGACGGAGCCATGTAAAATAGTTTATTCGGCATAGTCAAAGAAGCTGGGATTTAAATAATCCTCGCTTCATTGTAAAATAAAAATGGCCATCACAGCCGACGATCAGTTGATCCGACAGTGCGGCAGTCTAGACGCGATGCGGTCGACAAAGGAAGCCTTTGTTGACTGCGCCGCGTCTAGACTGCCGCTCTGTGCCGGACAAGCTGATCGTCAGCACGGCGTGGCAGCCATTTTCATTTTAATGAAGCGGGGATTATTTAAATCCCTGCTTCTTTGACTACGCCGAATGAACTATTTTACATGGCTCCGTCGACAGAGCCATGTAGTCTAGACACAGCCTTTGTGATTTCCATTGGAGACACAAACACTGCACCTACTGTCCAGTATTTGGGGTATGTCTAGGAAGCACATCGCCGACGGAGCCATGTAGATTAGCGTGTGTTAAAAAGGAAATGAAGTAGCATTTAAATAACGCCGCAATTTACATCAAATGGTTGCCGCAGTTGTACGATCAGTTGTTTGGCTGCACAGCTGGTAATCTGACGCTCACGTTGACAAGGAAGTTTCTTGTCGATCACTTCAGCAAACCTCATTCCACGAGGCATAACGGGCGGTCGACAAGGGCTTCCTTATCGCATCATGGAGCATCCAGACTACCTCCCGCTGTGCCGCCAAACAGCTGATTGGCACAGCACGGCAGCCATTTTGATAAATGAAGTGGCGATTATTTAAATCGCTGCGTCATTTCCCTATGTCTAGAAACCTAATCTACATGGCTCCGTCGACGGAGCCATGTAGTCTAGACATACCCTTGTAGTCCCCCTCAACATAGCGTTTGAGCACTTCAAAATCTTCAACATATTTATCCTTATAACAGCCCTCTGAGGCAGAGAAGTTCTATTACACACAGTTTATAGATGGGGAACTGCAGCCCAGAAAGACTAGGTGATTTGTTCAAGGTCACACAGGAATCTTTGGCAGAGCAGGGAACTGAGCATGGAACTCCTGAGTACCAAGCCAGTACCCTAACCCCAAGTATCCCTGCAGGTAAAGGAGAGGCGCTGGTGTGATCTCCATGGCCATTTCCCACAGAACTGGGCAGCCATGGTAAGAGCACATGGTTCAACTTTGAAAAGGTGGTGTAGTCACTATTCTGGTGTGCTGTCCTCAGGCGGAAATCTGGCTGGGTCAGCAAGAAATATTTCTGGGAGTGAGAGTGGAGCAACATTTCAACATTATTTAATCACAAATCAAGACAAAAAGTTGTAATTTTTCACTGAATGGAAAAGCTTTAGAAAATCGCTTTGGAAATATCAATGTGATGTCATTATTTTCAATCACAATGGAATATTCTGACATTCTCAAAACTGAAATGTTTCACTTTGGTTTATTGAACAGATCCAAAAAAAGGTTTTTTTCAAGTCATCTCAGTATTAAACTGCATTTTCCCAAAGCGCTACATTACATCATGGAAGTTGTAGTTCAGGATCTTGATGTCTCAATTCTCCCCCACAGGCCAGGCTATTTATCCTACAAAGCACTAGGGATGTAATAGTGTAGGTGATTAACCAATTAACCGATAAGCAAAAGCTTATAGGTTAATGCTACAGACTACACACATTTCCCCGCTCCCCAGTCAGCAGCGATGGGTCTGGGACCTACCTCCGCTGCGGCTCTGCATTTAAAGTGTATTAGGAGCCAGGCAGGCAGGCAGCCTGGCTCAGTTCTGGCTCGCACCAAATACGGGCGCTCAGACCCCACCTAGACAGGGGCTGCTGCCATCCTGTGCTGCTGCCTCTTTATCAGACAGGGTGACAGGCAGCTGGGCTGCGAAGGGAGTTGGTTTTTTAACTGGCTCCCCTCGCAGACAAGCTCCTGCCCGGCACCTCGCACTGCTGCTCTCGTACAGAGGCAGCAGTGTGGAATGGCAGAGGGCTCCTCAGGAATGAGGCCGGAGCGCACTGTCTGCCGGACTTGCCCCCAGGGACTATAGAATAATCAAGTAACTGATAAGAATTCATGAGGTTACTTGACTATTCAATTAACCGATATTTAACATCCATTCAATGCACCCAAAGCATTCTTGCACTCACTTCCATGATGCACCATGCAGCTCATTCAGTGGAAAATCTGCATTGCACTTTAAGAAGATGTAATCCTCCAGGAAGCCCATCTCAGAGGAAAGACTGTGGATCTGAACTACAACTCCTATAATGTAATGTGCTGTTAGGGAACTGAAGTTTGATGTTTTGTTGAACTTCTTCAAAATGAAAAATTTGAGGTCAGTTAAAAAAATGAAATATTCCAGTGCAAATTAAACCAACCATAAATGAAATATTTCTTTTTGTTTTTCCAATTAGAAAATCAACACTTTCCAGAAAAATCAAAATTTTCCCACAGAAGATTTAAATTTTGTATGAATTGTGTATTCTTGGAAATTCTGACAGAAAATTCCCAACCAGCTTTACTGGGAGCTCATGCTACAGATTGTCCCTTCAACAAATCTCCCAGCAAAGGACATATTTACCAATCCCCCGCCACATCCTTTGTATTTTACAGCATATATGCAATACTGCAGGTGGTTATTTGGATAAAATTATGACTGTGCAATAACAAGCAGTTATTAGAGATATTATCCTTCCATTATGAATTCACTTATGGTCAGATTTTGAAACCTCAGCCTCCATTTTTATGTCTGCCAACTCTGGACACAACTTTCCACTTTTGGCAACCACAGACAGAACAGGGCATAAAATAACACACTGGTAGCTGAGCTTCCGCACAAATGCATTCCACACCTTGTGATATTTATGTTACAGCTATCTCATCATAGCCAACATCATGATACAACCAGGAAGCAGTGCCTTGCAGCCTTCAGTTGTTTGCTTTTTTAGTTTACACCAACCCTTCTGTGACATTGCAATGGAAGGAAGAATGTAGATTTCCCCATGTCCTTGACATGTACTCATCTCAATCACCTTACTCAGTCCCTTGAAAGAGGGCAGAGATCTCTTTCCTTTTAGAAGGCCCATCAGTGATTTATTTGATTAAGAGCCAAAGCCCATTTCAGCGAGATTAAGCAGAAGTATTTCTTGGCAGTTAACAAAAGAGAAAGAAAACCAAAAATAAAAGTTAATTAAAAAATGTCCAAACTTGAGTTATGAGAAAGACCCTGTAAATTAGCACTATATAAGTAATTTAACTATTTAAATAAGGCCAGATTCTGATACATTTGATCTAACCCAGCGGTTCTCAAACTTTTTGGGCTCCGGAGCCCTTTACATGCATAAAAATGTATGCAGCGCCCCAGCGGTCCACTGATTGTATGTGTTGTACCTATCGATGTTTCCACTTTGTCAACCTCGTGGAGCCCTGGGGCTCCGCGGAGCACAGTTTGAGAAACACTGATCTAACCTGTCTAATAATAGAGAGGAAAGGTAAAGCACTGAACTAGGATCAAGAGATCTTGGCTAACTTCCTGGCTGTGCAACAGAATTCCTGTGTTAATTTAGGCAAGTTATTTAATCTCGCTGTGCCTCAGTTCCCCATCTGTAAAATGGAGAACTGAGAAGCCTTCTATTGTGTAATTTCCCCCCCTAGAATTATGCAATTATGTTTCTATTGAAGAAGAGTGCACGCCTTGTCTTGCAAAACTGAGCTGACCATGATGTAATTTTTTTCCAGGGGTTGCATTAACAAACAGCACATTCCCTATTGTACTCCACCCACATAAAATTTCAGCTTTTAACTATTTTGAATAACAAAGAGCAACCTTTATTTAAAAATGGGCCATAATGTGTGGGGCAATGATTGTAGCATGCCATTTATTAAGGGTTACTGTGAAACTGGTGGAAAACAATCAGAAGGTATAGATTGTTAGATTTTAAGATTTTACACAAGTTTCTCTTCAGAGTAAAATGGCCTAGTGGGTAGCACAATGAATTGAGATTTATGACCCCTGGGTTCTATTCCTTGTTCTATTGCTCGATGACCTGGGGCAAATGCTTTCATTCCCCATCTTGAAAATGGGGATAATACTTTCTGTCTTATCTATTTAGATCTGTGATGGGATACCTAGGCTAGTGAGTGGGCGGCATGAGTAACCCTCCTTCATCTCAGTGGGCTGCAAGATTGTTGTAACCAAGATGTCTGAGATCGAGTTTTGCTTACTGCACTTGCGTATCTAGAATTTGCGGAGTGTGTTGATTGAACCTTAGCGGTGCCTTGATTTGATGCAGAGGGAGCGCATGGCTCTAAAAGTCAGTATTGTGTGCAATCAGCACACACCTTACTTCACATGCCCTTGCTTTACGTACATGTCACTCTAGTAATACTGGTAGAAAAAAAATTACACAGACTGAAATCTGTGAAATCTAGCAGCCCTGAGTATTGAACCCCGATGGGCATCATGCAGCCCACATGTTGCCCACCACTGCTTTAGATTGCAAGTTTTGGGAAAGAGATTGTCTCTTCCTTTGTGTATGTACTGAGCTTAGCACAACAGGGACTCAATCTCAGTTGGAGCATGAGGTAAAATATTTGTAATCTGACCACAGTTGAGATCGTCTGTGTGGTCTCCAAAACAACAGCATTATTTCCTGTCAAAAGAGTAGCTCTGAAAGATAAAGTGAAAATTATTTGGGTTTATTTTATACATCAGCCAAAGGGAATGGCACAGCATGTTTTACAGAAACATTTTAAACATAGTAAAGATAACAACGTTTTTCATATGCAATTGCTACCCTGCTTTTCAGCTGGGCCTGATGAGAAGGACTGTCCTTTATTGTTTGACTGAAATGTATTTCTAACCTATATACCAGTTAGTTTTTAAGATCGCTGGAATATGGATTTGTACTGTGCTAAGCATAATGGCAACCTAATTTGGTTCTATCATCACAATAATGTCAGCCACAACACAATAAGAATTAATTAAGCTGATGTTATCCGACACTCATAGTAATTATTTTCTTCATCTCAAATCTCTTTCATCGGCTTCTTGCTTTCTTTGTGTAGCAAGACATGTTGCTGTCATACTCCTTTATTCTGTACTTGGCCTTTTGAACAATTACATAGAATCATCATAGAAATCATAGAACCATAGAGCTGGAAGAGAACTTAGAAGGCCATCAAGTCCAGCCCCCTGCCCAAGGTAGGACCAATCCCAATTAAATCAACCCAGCCAGGGCTTTGTCAAGCCGAGACTTAAACACCTCTAGGGATAGAGACTCCACTACTTCCCTAGGTAACCCATTCCAGTGCTTCACCACCCTCCTAGTGAAATAGTTTTTCCTAATATCCAATCTGGACTTCTCCCACCGCAACCTGAGACCATTGTTCCTTGTTCTGCCATCCATAACTACTGTGAACAGCCTTTCTCCAGCCTCTCTGGAACCGCCCTTCAGAAAGTTGAAGGCTGCTATCAAATCCCCCCTCACTCGTCTCTTCTGCAGACTAAATAGAGCCAACTCCCTCAGCCTCTCCTTGTAGGTCTTATGCTCCAGCCCCCTAATCATTTTGGTTGCCCTCCGCTGGACCCTCTCCAATGCATCCACATCCTTCCTGTAATTGGGGGCTCAGAACTGGACACAATACTCCAGATGTGGCCTCATCAGAGCCGAGTAAAGAGGAATAATCACATCTCTGGATCGACTGGCATATGCTCCTCTTAATGCAACCTAATATGCCATTAACCTTCTTGGCTACAAGGGCACACTGTTGACTCATGTCCAGCTTCTCATCCACTGTAACCCCCAGGTCCTTTTCTACAGAACTGCTACTTAATCAGTTGGTCCCCAGCCTGTAACAGTGCTTGGGATTCTTCTATCCCAAGTGCAGGACTCTACACTTGTCCTTGTTGAACCTCATCAGATTTCTTGTGGCCCAATCCTCCAATTTGTCTAAATCACTCTGGACTCTATCCCTGCCCTCCAGCGTATCTACCTCTCCCCCTAGCTTAGTGTCATCGCAGACTTGCTGAGGGTGCAATCCATCCCCTCATCCAGGTCATTAATAAAGATGTTGAACAAAACCGGTCCCAGAACCGAATCTTGGGGCACTCCGCTAGAAACCGACCGCCAGCCTGACATCAAGCTGTTAAAACAGTCCTGAGCTATCTACCTCTTGCGCAAATACATTTGCGCAAGAGGGCTTTTTCCGAACGGAGCAGCATAATATTTGTGCAAGAACACTGACAATCTTACATTAGATCGTGTTCTTGCGCAAATCAAGCTGACCAGTGTAGATAGCTGGCTTTTTCTGCAAAGCGCTGCTTTATCCAAAAAACTTGCTGGCAGTCTGGAGACGCAAAAGCCCAGGTGTATCACATCCACTGACTTCCCCATATCCACAGAGCCAGTTACCTCATCATAGAAGCTAATCAGATTGGTCAGGCACGACTTGCCCTTCATGAATCTATGCTGACTATTCTTGATCAACTTCCCTTCTTCCAAGTGCTTTAAAATGGATTCCTTGAGGATCCCCTCCATGATTTTTCCAGGGACTGAGGTAAGACTGACGGGCCTATAGTTCCCTGGATCGTCCTTCTTCCCTTTCTTAAAGATGGGCACTACATTTGCCTTTTTCCAATCACCCGGGATCTCTCCTGATCTCCATGACTTTTCAAAGATAATGGCCAAAGGCTCCTTAATGACATTTGCCAACTCCCTCAGTACCCTAGGATGTATTAAGTCTGGACCCATGGATTTATGTACTTTTAGCTTTTCTAAATAGTTCCTAACCTGTTCTTTCCCCACCAAGGGCTGTCCACCTTCGTCCCATATTGCGTCACTTAGCGCATTAGTCTGGGAGCTGACCTTGTCCATGAAGACAGAAGCTAAGAAAGCATTAAGTACTTCAGCTTTCCCCACATCATCTGTCACTAAGTTACCGCCCTCATCCAGTAGGGGCCCCACACCCCCTCTGATCACCTTCTTCTTGCTAACATGCCTGTAGAAACCTTTCTTGTTATCCTTGACATCCCTTGCGAGTTGCAATTCCAATTGCGCTTTCGCCTTCCTGATAACTTCCCTGCATTCTCGAGCTATACATTTATACCCCTCCCTAGTCATCTGTCCAAGTTTCCACTTTTTGTAAGCTCCATATATCTACATGTATCTGTGAGGCTTTTTTCTGCATCGCATTCTAACACCATCTTTCTATCTTCAGCCCCATTAACACTTTTAGCCTTCATCTCTCAGGAATGAGCCACATGTTCTAATTTTATTAATTTTTTTGGCCCTTCTGGGGCATCCAAGCAGGTGTTAATGTAACACCAGGTGTAACTTGGGACCTTTGGAGCCTAATGAACGAGCCTCTACCACTTTAGCTAAAAGCTAGCTGGTGCTCAGGTAAGGCTGTAAAGCAGGCACGTCAAACTCGAAGCCTACTGAGGGCTGCTCAAACGAAAACTGATAGCTCTCAGGGCCACTAAAGAAAATGTACTTCTATCGGAAAGTCATAATTATTTATTATTATAGATTAAGTTTTAGGTATATTTTATAATTTTTCAGGTCTTGTTTTAATATAATACAATAATTTGATGCGTAAAATTATTTGCCCATATAAAATCATTTTTAATTTAAATATAAATTTAAGGTACTTTTTAATTTTTTATATGATACATAACTTGTTTTGTTGAAATAAAAAAAAAGTATAGACCATGGTTAATCAAATAGAACAGGCTTCTGTGAAAATTTCAGACACTTTGTAAGTTTGAGATTTTGCATAAACATAATATTCATGCAATTGCAAAAAATTGACATATTTATTGATATAAAATTAATTTACATTTTGTGATTTTATTTGGGAATAAATAAATAAATAACAAAATGTTAACAAAATATCCCCCTTCTCTCCCCCAGAGCCAGGCACTCCCCATACCCCTGTTCTAACCCAATCCCCCTCTGCTCCAATCCCCTCTGCTCCCAGAGCACCCCGCTCTAACCCAATGCCTCATCTCTCCCCCAGAGCCAGGCACACACCCCTTCTAACCCAATGCCTCCTTCCCCCCCCAGAACCAGGCACCCCCAACCTAATGCCTCCTCCCTCCGCCAGAGCCAGGCACCCCCAACCTAATGCCTCCTCCCTCCCCCAGAGCCAGGCACTCCCAGCCCCCCCAACCTAATGCCTGGGTCCTGGAGCTGCCACCACATATTTCTTCCTCAGGCACAGGGGCGCATGATCACAGTGGCCAGCTGTGAGCAGGCACTTGATGCCTGTGCAGAGCAGCTGGCCAGCCATGAGCACGTGCTGGAGTGCCAGCACACAGCGGCCTGGCCAGCTGTGAGCAGTCACTGCGGTGCTGTGCGCAGAGCGGCTGGTCGGCCGGCTGTGATCTGCACTCGGCCATGTGCTCCGAGCGGCCAGCAGGCCACACTTTATTCTTTTATAAGAATGTAGTGGCAGGCTGCAAAAAATTTCAGTTGGGCCGTATGCAGCCCTCCAGAGGCCTGTTTGACATACCTGCTGTAAAGCAAATTCATTCTCCCTCTCTGTAAGTGGTCTAAGTGTCACTACATGAGACAGTGAACCATACCCAGTAAGTGTGTGGGTTACATTAACAGTACAAATATCTCCAGTGTAGACAAGGCCTGGGGGTCTGGGCTCTAAGGGTTGCTTTTGGATGCCTCCAGGCTCCAGCATTCCACCTATGGACTTCTTAGCTGGAGTGTACGCTGTCACCCCTCCATGAGCTGCTTGAATAGGTTCAGTTTTGATGGGCTTGATCCTTCCTCCCATTCACTAGCATTGTCTGCAGAATGGCACTAGCGCTAAAATATGCTTGTGGCCCTGAGAGGCTATGTCTACACAGCAATGTTATTTTCGAATAACTAATGTCATTCCGAAATAACAGTCTATGTCCACACACAAGCAGTTATTTTGACATCATGTCGAAATAATGTTGAGCTGGAGGACTGTTTACTCCGACTCCTGTGACGCTCATTGTACGAGGAGTAAGGGAAGTCAGGGGAAGAGTGCTCTTTCTCAAAATAACTGCTATGTAGGCAGCGCCAAAAGTCGAAATAAGCTATTTCAACTTAAGCAACGCAATTAGCATAGCTCAAGTTGAGTAGCTTATTCAAGTTTAGCCCTGCTTTGTTGATATGCCCAGAGATATTACAGGGGTCTCTGCTGCCTAAGGATACACCTACACTGCACGCTTATTTCAAAATAAGCTATTCCAGAATAGTTATTCTCAGGGCTCGACAAATTTTGGAAAACCCTACTCGCCAGACAAAAAAGGGACTCGCCATCCCCCCCCAAAAGTGTTTTTTAATGGCATAAATTCCTAATAAGAACAGTAATTACTAATAAGTTACTAATAAATATCACCCAAGTTATTAATAAATATCTTATAAACCTCTACCTTTTCCCTCTGCTGCCATGTCTCCTCCCCTTGCTCCATCAGCTCCCCTGGTGCCTGCTGCCCCCAACCCCTCACCCTCCTCTGCTGTCCTGACTCCTGCCCTTCTCACTGCCCTCAGCCTTCCTGAGACCTGCCCCCTCCACCAGCCCTTCTCCCCTGTGCCCACTCCTCCAGTAGCCCCACTCTGATCATGTGAGCTACCCCTCATCCCCTCTCCTAACACCTCCTCTACACCTGCCCTGTCTCTCTCCTCTGGTGCTGGTCCCTCCTGCAGGTGTCTGCCCTTCTGCTTCACCCCAGAATCCCCTGGCACCTGCACCCTCCTGGTGCCTCCTCTTCCCTCACTGCCCCTGTCCCCTTTGCCCTCTTTTTCCCTGATACCCACCCCCTCACCACCCTCTGCCCCCGTTCCCCTCATGCCCCTGTGCCCTCACACATGCCTTGCTCCATCCCCGCCTTCCTCATGCCCACTGCTTCGTTCAAGCATTCTCCCAGCACCTCTCCCTCCCCCCTCTAGCCCCCAATGCCCTTACCCTCTCCTCTCCCAGCATCACCCTGTCCCCCCTCCCACTGGCACCTCCCCTCCTGCCCTTTTCCTCATTGTCTGCACTTGGCCCCCTGGCATTTGTCTCTCCTGCACCTCTGTCCCTTGGTGCCTTCCCTTTTCTTCTTCTTCTCCTGACCTCCTCCACTTCCCTCAGCACAAGCTCCTTCCCCATATTTTTCCCCATCCCCTCCCCTCAGCACAAGCCCCTTCCCCATATTTTTCCTCTTCCCTTCCCTCCGCACAGCACAGCCCAAGCCCAAGCCCAAGCCCAAGCCCCTTCCCGGCTTCTGCCTTCCACTTTGCAGGGTTGCTGGAGCCTTTTTGAATCCTGTCATGCCAGCGTCCTGGCGTCTGCCGGCGTCCTGCCCTCTGGCTCGCGCCCCGCCTCCTCGTGCCAGAGCTGCACGCAGGCAGCCCGGCACTGAGAATCGCCGCACTTCCCCCTTCCCGGCGGCGCTCTGCTCCTCCACCGGCCGGCGGATCGGATGGGGCTGTGCTGCCTGTAGTGTGGGCTTCGGCCAGCCTGTCACAACAGTCCACCGGGCAGTCCGCCCCTGCATTCGCCAGCTGGTAAAATCTACTCGCCACGGGCGAGCGGACGAGTGTATTTGTCAAGCCCTAGTTATTCTGAAATAGCTTATTTTGAAATAGCATGTCTACACTGCAGGGAAGCCTCAAAATTAGTCCGAGGCAGGCTTCCCTAATGTAGATGTGCTACCTTGATTTAGAGCCCCAGGAGGCACTGTGGCGGAATAACTTAGATTGGCCCTGGTGAGGGGCTATTTCGAAATAACGGCAGTCTACCTCTGTCTTATTTTGAAATAGCTATTTCCGAATAGGCATTATTCCTCGTAGAAAGAGGTCTACAGATTTCGGAATAAGCTGTTATTTTGAAATTATTTCGAAATAACTGAATGGCTGTGTAGACGCTCACATTATTTCAAATTAATGCTAGCTATCTCCAAATAACGGTGCAGTGTAGACACACCCTTATTGACATAAGGGACTGAGTCAGAGTCCTCATATTACCACCCTGCTTTGCCAAGTGTCCTTGCAGTGCTGGGAAGGGCACATTTAGCCCATCCCACAAACCCCACAGGGGTGACCTCCAATGCCTGGGTGGGTTAGTGGGGAAGCAGGATCAGGGGCTGATTATGAAGCTATAGAAAGCCCTCCCCCCCAATGATACTTTAGGGTCACCCTGCATTGTGGGGGGGTGGGTGCTCCGGTGATTTCTCTAGGGGGCCGTGTATAGCTGGAAGGGTTGCAGGTGCCCCCTTTCAACCGTGGGGGAGGAGGGGCGATGTAGGGGCTGGAGTGGGGATGGCAAATCAAACCACTAACCCCTTCTTCCACCCCCCCACTTCTTTGCAACTCGCAGCCCCCCTTCTCCGGCCACAAGCCCGGCGCGCACAACACGTGTAGCCCCCTTCCCGCCTTGGTGGGTATCTACGTGTGTGTGTGGAGGGCGAGCGCGCCAGGGGCGGGGCGGGGGCTGCCTGGCAGCAGCGGGGGGCAGAGGCGAGCGGGCCAACGCAGCCGCCGCTGCATCCTGCCGCCCACCGGCGCCGCATGACATCACCGCCGCCAGAGCCCATTCGCTGCCGCCCGGCCTCCCCGCCCGCCCGCCTGCCTGGGGGCTGCCGAGCCTGCTTCGCCGCCCGCCCAGCCCAGCCCCCGGCTCCGGGCCGCGCCTCCCCGGGGCCCCTGCGCGCCGGGCCCGCCCCTGGCAGGAAGGAGGATGGCGGAGAGCGAAGCCGAGACCCCCAGCACCCCGGGGGAGTTCGAGAGCAAATACTTCGAGTACAATGGCGTGCGGCTCCCCCCCTTCTGCCGGGGGAAGATGGAGGAGATCGCCAATTTCCCGGTGAGGGACAGTGATGTCTGGATTGTCACCTATCCCAAATCAGGTACAGACTGGTGCTCTCCGAGCGGGCGGCAGCGGCCTTCCCGTCCCCGCCCCTGACTGCCCCTTGCCTGGGGAGGGGCGCCCAGGGGGGCAAGGAAGGGGCAGGCGGGGGCGCCCGAGCTAGCCAGGGCAGGGTTGCTAGTCCCAGGAGTCCCCTGGGCACCGCGGAGGGGTTTGCCTCTTTCCCCGTTGAACCTGGGGGCTTGGGCTTTGAACAAGTTCCAGGCTCTGGTCCCTCCCTATGGCGTCTCTAACTGGGTAACATACGGGATAACACAGCCTGAGGTGAGCACGTTGGGAACCATACCGAGCAAGAGCCATGCTATTTTCTATCGGGTTGCCTCGCCTTAGCCGGCTCTGCATCGCAGAGGTGCACTCATGAGCCTACATAAGGTATCTTGTATTGAATTGGGCATTGTCAACGTGTTGCACAAAGGTATGTAATGCAACAACAACTAAATGCTCTATTATAAACGGAATTGTTTTGGCAATGGCTGTGGCGCTCAGTCAGCCTATTAGAGACAAGAATTTGCTTTAGGATAGGACCTTTGATAGTCTAGGGGGGGTTGAAAGCACTTGGGAAAGCAATACATTAGATCCTGGGATGATGGATTGCCCTCCTTCAAACGTTCATTGACATCCATCAAAACCCATTGAAGTTAAGGGGAGCTCTGTGGACACGGGCCAGTGCACTTTACTACTGGGTTGGGGAGAGTGATTGGGGAATATATGTACCCTTTCCATGGGTTATTTGACAGCATAGAAAGTAAGGGGCCAGTTACTGCTACCTTTCTTTTTGGAGCACCTTACTCCATTGACTCCAGCTGGGCTGCAGAAGGAAGATGCTAGTCAGTGAAAGCAAGTGTATCATAATCTGGCCCAAAAGAAATATATAATGTAGGGTACATGTTAAAGCAGCTGTAGTGGCAGCACTCCATCACCACTCTCCTTATGTTACAAGCCAGAGTATTCAGTGAGGACATGTGCATGGAGCTGTTTGGATAGAATAAGAGAAAAATGATCATTATTAATAGAAGTAGGTGTTTTTGCAGTAAATATGTCCTTCAGCTGTTTCAATTTATTAGTCTAGTATCTATGTTTTTAACAGTATGTTATTTTATTATTCTCTCCTTTTTCAAACAAATGCATAGAATGAATTAATATGGATACAGTGCTGCTGCCAAAAAGGGCAGACAATATGGTAGCTTCATAACCCACTTGATAAAACTGGAAACAAACAGAAATGGCTGGACTCTTTAAACACATTGGTGAATGACTTTTCCCCCTGGTAATAAGATGATCTCTTTCTAGAAAATCCAAAGTCCATTGTACTGAGATAACAGATGTTAGCTCTTTCTGTACAATAGCAAAATCATGTTGTTTTACATGATGGGTAAAAAGATTACTGAGTGACTCCTTTCATTTGACTATATATTTTTTCAATGTGTTTTTATGCTTCTCCAGATTCTCTTGATGTACCAGTGTAAAAAACCACAGTGTTCCATAATGAAAAATCCTGTTATCGTCCACTGGACTTCTAAGTGTCTTTTGCAGCTGCTGTTTCTTTATAGTTAACTAATAATGAGGCTTTTAATGATTCTGGCCATTGTTTAGCAGATGTTTGCACTGTAGACAGACCAGTGGGCCAAAAATGCTAGGATTAGCAGCTGATAGTGATTGCTTTTTAAGCTCTCTCTCTAAAAATCTGTGACTTGCAGAAAGCACTAAAAGCTCTATTTAATTATTTCAGCTTATTAAGGTTTCAGTTTTGTATGGTGTTACTATTTCTGAATCTAAAGCAGTTCATTAGAAAACCCCATATTGATTCATTTGGGTGGGCCTTAAAATAAGCCTTACTACCCTGTGTTGCCCCATAATGCATATGAGAACAATATAAGGCATCACAAGAGAACTGGTTAGTTCCCATAACTTTAGAACCATGGAATCATAAGTAGTTATGTTTAGTAACCCAACTCACAATTATCATTATTGTTTTTAGAAGTAGTACCATTGTAGAGGCCCCGGTGAGAGCAGGGCCCCCTTGTGCTAAGTGTCATGTATACACAATGCCTCACTCTTACAGCATTTCACTTGCAGATCTCAAAGCACTTTACAAAGGAGATCAATATCATTATGTCCATTTTACAGATTGGGAAACTGAGGCAGTGGGTGGCGAAGGAACTGGAATTGCCTATTTATGAGTATAAGTTCAATTTTTTTGATATAACGGAAACTTGGTGGAATGATTCCCGTTATTGGAATGGTAAAATCTATGGTCATATCTTAGATAGGAAGCACTGTGTGGGCAAATGAGGGAGTGACATTCTTTGTCAACAGTGGCACTACCTGTGTTTGAATCACTAATAACCAGAAGAAAATGAAAAAGTGACTTGCCCAAAGCAGAAATGGGGCTAGAACCCAGACCTTCTGGCTTCCAATCCATATTACCACTTTCCCTCTTGCCATAAAAAGCATTGATAAAGACCTCACTGGTAATTAAAGCTGGAGCCCTGCAAATCTGCGGATTTGTGCTCTGTATCCATGATTAATTTTTGCGGATATTGGAGTAGATGCGGCTCTACACGGGTGCCTGCCCCCTCTGTCCTGCCGGGTGCTTACTGGGGAACAGGATTGGGGCATTGCTGTGGAGGAGCGTGATCAGGGCAGGGTGCTTGTCCCACTCCCCGGTAGGAGCATCTGGCAGAGCAGAGCAAGACAAACACCCCTAGGACACCCACCCACCCAGCCATCCACCTAGATGGATGCTCCTCTTGAGAGCGAGGCACTGAGAGATTGCTTACTGCTGCTGAGATGGGGATGCAGTTACACATAAAAGGCAGGGAGCTGATTGTGGATCTGATGCACATTGTTTTCAGCGGATGTGGATTGGTTGCAGATTCATATGTTATGTCTGCAAAAGGCTCTAATTACAGCTAGTCAGACTTTTTAAATAAAAAATGTGGCCTTAAAAAAAAAAAAAAAAAAGCAATTTCACACAAAATAGTATCAACACTGTCAACATTTTTCATGAAAAATTTAGTGTCATTTTAAGTTTTTTCCCCCCAAAATTTTTTATTTATTTATTTATCTATTTATTTATTGGGAAAATTTGTTTTTATTGTTTGGGTCTAGTGGTAATCACTCAAAAGAGAAAATAAACAACAACCAAATTAGTCAAATGACAGAGGTCAGTGCTTCTAGCTGTTATATTTCCACAGTCTTACGCTGCAACCAGGTGACAGAAAGAGTTATTCTAGTTGTTCCTCATATGATTGTTGATTGGGCCAAGAAAAGAAACAAATGGCTACAAATCCACATTTCTTATGAGGGTCTGAATATGCATAATGGTAGACCAAAATTATTTAGCTTGTACAGAAATAATTTCACCTCACACAGGTTTGGTAATACAATACTGGACCTGTGATGGTGAGAGTACTTAGCAGTGGGTAGAGATTTTTGGGAGTGACCCAAGATAAAGGGTGCTAAGAGATAATTTTGCTAACTAGAAAAATTAATATATTAGTGGCCATGCTGGGTATAATGTAATAAACTGAAGAGAAAAAGATCCTACTTTAATGTGATTGCTACTGATGGCAGCCTAAATAAATACACTTTATCCCTAATTAAGTCATTTATTGGAGGCTGATGTTGGAACTAAAGTTCGGGAATCCCTGATCTTGCAAATAGTCAGGCATGCAGCCCAAAAGACACATTTTTCATGTAGTTACAAGGGAACTACATGTTACTTCTGCAATGTTAATACCAGTCAGGCATCTTGCAGTCTTATTAAAGAAATGGGGTCACTAACGTCTACCCTTATGTAACTCATGACTTCAGTGGAGGTACACCAAGGAGGAATGTGACCCTTTACTGCTATGTTGTGCACTAACTGAGAATGCAAAATGGAATATCATTCTGTATATGATTAAATAACTGGAATCTGCACAGCAGATTGCTTTACAGATGAGAGAAGATATATAATACTTTGCAGAAAGACTATTGTTATACTACAGCCTGTCAAAACTCATTGTGATACGCTCACTCATTCAGCGTACTTTTATGCTCCTGTCTCAGAAAAATAAAATTACCATCTATAAATTTAATAAACTTTATTTCAAAATTAATAATGGGGATTCTTGTGAGATATTTCAGCGGACACTATGCCTAGGGCCATATCCATTCCTGTGTAAACTCCATTAACTTCAGTGGAGTTAAATCAGGGATGCAGTTGGTCCCTAAAGTATGGTGTAGCTCACCTGTTTAGTCATCCAGCTGCTATGCTTCCATGATTCTAGTCAGCTGTACACCCTAACTGTATTAGAGCTATTTTTTTGCCTCACTTCGAAGGTGTTATACAATGCCCATCTTGATGAGTATTGGTACGGCATCTATTCCAAATGACTGTGTATTTAATGATCATGGGGCAAAACCTACACATTAATGCCTTTTCCCCCCTTCACTTTGCAATATTGGTAGCCTGGGAAAGCAGGGTTATTCAAGTGAATAAAGAAGCTGTCTTCCCAATTTGGCTGTTCTGCCAAATAATTAGCTAGAATTTTCTCTGGGAAAATGTCAGCATTGGGCAAATATCAGCATCAGGTTACTGCCCAAGTGGTCCATGCTTCTCTGCATTGTTATGGATACAAGTGGCAGTTGCTGTCACAATCAGATAATTCCTACATCATCTTATACTAGCTGGAGCTGTATTATTACCAGGTCTTGAGCTTTTTTCCTCCAGCACTGGACTCTTTTTGTGGCCACACAGTTAAGTTTATTCCCCAGGAACATGAAGGTTGGCCCTGCTCCCTCTGTTTAAATAAGCACCAACAGGACAGGACACTTACAGCTCAGTTCAAGAAGGGCTTTGCTATGTGTAAGTTGCCTATGCTCTCCTTCATCAAATCCCTTCTCCTTGTCTCTGGCATGTATCTTTAAGATATCAGCCTCTGAAGGTGGGAGAGATGAGCTAGTTACCCCTTAGTTTATTTACAAATATCTAAAAGCAAAACCTTACAAATGAATCCTAGCGGGTTCCAGACTTCGTTGCTTTTGTGTGATGAGTGCACTGTACGTGCCAGGGACTTTCTGGGATTCCTCTATTCTTCATGTAGTCCTCCAGGTGTCACTCTCCCATCTCCCTTCATTTCTGCAACTTCCCTACTCCCTCCTTCATAGCAAGGACTCTCTGTGTCCCTGTGATTGGGTGTCTGCCCTGCACTGGCCCTTTAAGGGTTGAAACCCAGCCCTGGTTGAGGGCTGGGGCAGTGGAGCAAGTAGCTGTGGCAGATATTAGCCAATTAGGGCTCAGCTAAAGGCAGTATCAATAAAGGCTGCTGGAGGGGAAGAAAGACTCACTCACTCTTGCTCCAGCGGTAGAGCAGGAGGGATCTAGCTGACAGGGAAGCTAGAGGCTTCCTGACACAGAGCTGGGCTGGGGAAAGGCAGGCAGAGTTGGGGAAGCTCTGGCCAGGCATGCCCTCAGGCGGCAGGGTCTGAGACAAGGCCTGAGGCTACCAGGGCTGCAGGGAGGGCAGCAGAAGGCAGCAGGTCCACACCCCTTTGGCAATGAGTGGCCATTTCAGACTGCAGTTTGTCCCTAAGGTAGGGGCTAGATGAAGACTGGCAGTTGGGTCACTGAGGCAAGGTGGGCATAGGGGGTTGCGGAGTTCCCTGTGGGGGAGGACCCCAGAGTGTTGGGGCACTGCAGCAGGGTAGTACTCAGAGGGGAGGATGCCATAGTCTGGGAGGACGCAGGTCCTAACATAAAGCAGTGGAGGATAAAAGGTAACAGCAGGTGTGGCATCGGCCGAAAGGGGGAGCTCTGGGGCTGAAATGAGCTGATTCCTGGAGTGACTAGCAGGAGGCGCTGCAGTGGCGAGTCAAACACTGTTACAGTCCTCCATTTCCACCTCTGATACATTCCAGGGGCCCAATCCACCGCCTCATTCCTCCATCCCTCCCACAGACCCCGTTGGGCCCTTGTCCCACCGTGGTGTGGACTCTGTACCCTCCCATCTCTGAAATGCAAGGGTTGAGTGGATACAGAGAAATGCCCTCAGGTTCAGTGGGAGATCTTGCCTCACTTTGCCAATGAAAATTATATGTTTATGTGGCGTAGCTAGAACAGGAAAACTAGATGGGACCCAGCTTTTAGGTGGCTGGGCAATGATAACGGGGTGGTGAGATGGGGCAGAAGGAATGGGAGGCCCTGGGGAGCAGAGCAGAAAGTAAGGGTGGGCCCACCTCCCCACAGCCCTGCTTACCACTCAGCAGACACCTGCAGGGGCTTGAGATCCACCCATCTCTCCCAACCCCAGCTTGATATCTGTCAGCCTGGACCCGTCTCACTCTTGCTTGCATTGTACACAGTTTCCTTGGTCTCCAATCCCAGCGCTGGCCCTCCTCAGAATACCATCCTCCCCCACAAGGTATGTTCCTGCTGGGCTAGCGCCAGGGCTGGAGAGTGCGGCCGCAGTTGGCGACAAGAGCTGGGGGAGGGAAGGGGAATATGGCCGGGCTGATGGACACTGAGCCAGGATTGGAAGTCCCAGCCTGTGGATTTGGGAAGCTCTAGTTCTGAATTGGATGGGCCTGGAGGCTAAGTTAGTGGGCCATGGCCCACCCATGGCTACACTTCTACTGTACCCTTCTGGTCTCTGTTTCATGTTTCTTCTCAGATCATAAGCTTTTTGGGGTAGGACTTGGGTGTTTCTGTGGCACTTAACACAAGGGGGAATGAATGGAACCTCTGGTTGCTATTCATATAAATATTAAATAATAATGATATAATTGTACATGTAACGGTGCACAGTTGCATAGGACCAATCTTCCTATGGTTCTGTGGTCTGTACGCACTGACTCACCAACTAAAACATCACCTGCAATTACTCAATTACAGTCCTGTCTGATTAACTGGTTAATATTTGTGCAGAGTTTAAAAGATCTTAAATATTATATTCCTGTATGAGTGGATCATTCTTTTCCTTACTTGCTCGTACACATTCTCTTGGTTGCTGTTTGGTATGTTGCACTTCGGCTCTGCCTCCTGACTTGCTGCCTAACTGGCTAGTACATGCCAGCAGCCTTTGCACGACAGTAGTGATTGATAAGCACAAACACAATGGGATGATTCTTTTCTCACGTGCACCTGCTTTGCACTGGTATAACTCCACTGAGCGCCCTGATTTGCAGACATTAAATGAGAGGAGAGAGTCAGGCTGCTGGGAGGCGTATGGAAATCTGGTTGGCTGGCCTGCCAGGAGCAGTATCGGACAAAGTGGGATGAGTCAGCCGAGGCTGCAGCAGACTGCAGTGTTTGTTCCTCGTGGTGGCAGTAGCAGCCCCAGTCTGGCCACAGATGAGACATGCTGTTAGAAAGACAGACTTGGAGTCCAATTGTCTCACCTGTCTGTCTGCTTTAGACCCTGTTCCTGAGCTCCCATTGTCTCTGCAGTGGTGAGAGTGATTGTCACCTGTTTTTGTTGTTTTTTTTCCTGTCTCTTGGATTGCTCTGACTCCATTGCCAGATAATTAGCCCATTTCTGCTATGTTCTGACTTTTTAAATTCTCCTTTAGTCTCTTCTGTGGGGTCCTGGTGTATGACTGGTGCTCCTAGGCACTATCACAATGCCAAAGTAGTAAAAACTAATTATAATAATTGTAGACATTGGGAATTTTGCCCTTGATTTCAGGGGGAGCAGGATCAGACTCTAAGCTGGTCGAGCAGGAAGCATTGCTACCTGTAGATGAAGAATCAATTTACTTGGTCTCAGTATAGTGGTCCCTCTCTTCAGCATAGCCCCTCAAACCAGCAAAGAGATGTGACAAGAGCAGGACAAGAGCAGCTGATTGTCAGCACTGCACAGTGGCCATTTTTATTTTAATGAAGCGGGGATTATTTAAATCCCCGCTTCTTTGACTATGCCGAGTAAACTACTTTACATGGCTCCATCGACGGAGCCATGTAGTCTAGACGTACTGTTACCAGATATGCCCAGTGCTCTGGGGTATGCTCATTTATCAGGGTTACTCTTATGGGACTGGGGGAAGGTTAACAATTCTATCAGTGTGCTGTTTGTACTTACTTGTGCTCTCATATGGAGCTGAATTTTCCCTGCTGCCAATTCCCCCTCCCACTGGAGCTCTCCTGCAGGAACTAGGTTCCTCAGGATGGGGTTCTTACCACCTTGCAACACACACAGACACTCACACCCACTAACAAAGCACATCTGGGAGGACTGGGTAATCAGCACTCACAAGCTGACCCCCTCATATGTCCCTGGACTCAGCTGGCTGGGTTTAACAGCAATGCCACACTGCACCTTCATGTGCCTTTGGACTCAGTGGGCTGGATTAAACAGCACTTTAAGCTGCCATCCTCATAAGCCCCCAGATTCAGCACTTCCCTATCCCCACTTTCACACCACAGTCATTCACTGGTAAACCACACGATGAGCAAACCCCACAGGATTTTGGGCACTACAGGGATCTTTAGCTTGGGTACAAGAAGCGTTGTTGCAGAGCGAATGGGGGAAGCCAAAACAACACCCCTTAAGGAAGAGTGAGCGAAAGAGAAAGAAAGAGAGAGAAGCAACCAGCTTAACAATGAAAGTTATTTATTTCTGAGTAATGAATAGATATCAAAAAGTTACAATATTAAATCTAAATTGAAACTGATTACAAATGTTAGGTAACCATATAACAGTTTACATAGGGCAGGGTCAGGAGGCTATAGAGACAGAGACAGAGACCTCACCACTCCATGGAGCTGGCACTGATCAGGGTTCCCAGATGATGATGGTAGCCGGGGGTCCAGAGGGCAGGAGACAAGCAGAACAGAGCCCCCAGCACGATCAGACAGGAGGTGAAGAAGTCTCAATGGAACTGATGCAGTTTAAATCCAGGTATCAGAACAGTTTTTCTTGGGGCAAGGATAGGCGTTTTTATAGAGATGGTTCAAAGAGAAAGAGGAGAGACAATAGAGACTGATCATCCCTGGTTATGGGTGATGTTCCTTGAACGAGCTCACAATGCAACTAGGCAGTTTCAGTATTTTAGATGTCAATAGGATCGTTACTAGAATTGGTCTGATAATGACTAATTTGGGTGTGAGCAGGCCTGGGTTCATTAGCATCTGGAGTAGAGATTTCCCATCAGGCAGTGCTGCTTTGCTTTCGGTATCCCATAGTTCATTGCGGTTCCTGCCTTGGAAGAGCTGCTCTCCATTCTGTATGCTAATGAGATGTCCCTCTGTTCCATCTTTAATGCAAATGAAGCTGGGGTGTTTCCTTAATTGTATCACCCTTGTCTGAAGCAGTTTAGGTGCGTGTTCCCCGGCCTTTTCATTGCTTTGTCTGATTCCAGCAAAGGCTTAGGGGAAGTGGGGGGGGGGGGATGGTTTTCCATGAATGTCACTCCCTGGCTCCCAAAAGCACAGGGCTGGTAGGTAACAGTACCCATCATGAAAGGAGCTGGTAGGATGGTAATTGGGTAGCTAATTAGAGCAGGGGTGGGGAACCTCAGGCCCCAGGGGCTAGATGTGGCGAGACTCAGGGCTCACCCCCAGCATTGGGGAGCCCCCCCGCCATCCCACCTCGGGGCTAAAGCACACAATATCTAATAGCCTGGGCCCCCCTAGGTTCTGGTATGTTAGGGAAATGTGGGGAGTGTCTTTCTCCTCAGTCAGGAGCCATGTCTGTGAGGGTTTGTTTTTTTGCTTTTCACTTGTGTGCAGCCCCTGACTGATTTTTCTATGGGTCAGCGGCCCCCCAACCCAAAAAAGGCTCCCCAACCCTGAATTAGGTAGATTTTGGTGTGACTGGTAAAACCTCTATCTACTATATATTTGAGAGAGTTTGTGCATCTGTCTGTCTGTGTGACTCTGTCCAGCTGTCTGCGAGTTTATTTGTTCAAGAACTCCTAAATGATAAGAGCTAGGACCACCAAATTTGTTACGCAGCTTCCTCTTCTCCTAACTTAAAGCAAGGTCAGATTTTGATTATGCCAGGACAATGGGATGTGACTGGAATTCAATTGTTTCTCATAAAATGGAAAAGAAGGACAGTTATATTTCAGGGACAGTTTTATTGTATAATGACCATAGGGTGGAGGGGGAAGCAAAGGGCCAGAGATGGGGACCAGAACAGCTATTACTGCATTGGGCCAGCAGGGGGCAGGACTGGAGAAAATGACAGCGATCTACTATAAATCTATATATCTACTATATATTTGAGTGTGTCTGTTTGTCAGTTGCCCAGCCGAGGGACATGCACCCCTTCCCCGGCTGTGCCAGCTGCAGCGGCCATGGACGTGTGCTTCTCACCTGGCCTCAAGCTGCTGCAGACTGCGATGAGAAAGGGCTAGGGTTGTCCTCTCTCACCAGAGCAGCCTGCATACTGAACCTCACACTTGCAGCCCCGGCCCGAGCAATGATTTAACTGAAGAAAATCAAAACTTATTTAAGTTATGGTCTCGAGCAACGCTGGGTAAATCTTCTAGTTATATAGAAAGTGAGAGCTAGTTCCAAACCCTGTATCCATCCGCCCCCTCCCCCCATTCCCAGTGGGAGAGATGGGCAGCAAATGAGATGTCAGAACTCATCATTTAAAAGGCCGAGGGTTTCTGGCTCATGAAATTAGATCAATAGATAATAGTCCTGATTCAGCTTTTAGCTACACTGCTGTAAATGAGTATAAATTCATTTAAGCCAATGAAATGATATCAATTTGAAACAGGCAAGATTAGAATCAAGTTTAGTGTATCTCCTGTAAGTTATAAATGCAGTGGTCCAGATTCACCAGCATGCTCTGACTGCTTTGCAGTGCACTGATGATGCAAAGCAGCCATAAACCCAGGCTAGCCAGCCAGTTAGAAGTCAGGTTTATGGCTGCTTTGTGTTGCCAGAGAGGCAAGAAGCAGCTGTAATGAACCATTGAAATTGGCTCATTCAGCGTGTCTACTGCTCAAACTTCCCTTAATGATGTTCCCTTCAGAACGTTGATTGAATTATTATCACCTTCTGATTATAAGGAATATACAGTTCTGAGAAAATGATTGTGTTGCAAAAATCACACACACACACAGATGGAACTATTCAGTTCAATTTGCCATGTATTTGGTGCCCATTTTATTAAATTAGGGCTACGTTCTCCTGTAATTTGGAAGAACAATGATAGAAACACTGCTGGCTGCCCCAAGCTCTGATTTTACATTTATGAAAAAGAAAGAAAACACTTTTGACGTGAATAGGGGCGCAGGTATCTTGCAAACATTGAAATCACTTAAGACAATTCTTGTGGCATATGATTATAACTCTTTCTGGAAAAAGTACTGTTTGATACAAAAATGTTTTACCATTTTCTCCGTATATGATTCAATACAGTAATCCTTATTGCTAGGTGATTGTGAAGTAGTGCCATGCCTAGAGGGGAGCAACATTTGTTAAATGTTTAAAATGCTGAGGTGCTTATTTCCTATTCTTTGCACATATGGCTCTTGCCTGCAGCGCTTTACACGGCGCTGTGGGTGCACTAGCTTCATGCTATTCATCCTCAAAAGTATATGCAAATGTACACCAGGGTGGGTAGGTTTTTGCTGATGACTTTCCTGAAGCAGATTCCAAACTGGGGCATGGAAATTCCCTTCTGACTACAAAAGGAAGCAGTATGAGTTTGAATGCCAAGAGAGCACGTTCAGAGCTGACCAGCATGATTCCTAGCATGTGGGAAATGACAGGTTTCTTAGCAAAGACTGTGAGAACTGCCTCAATGCCGGCTTCTATATTGGATGTGATGACATCTCCTGTCTTCTGATCCCCTGCTTGTGAGTTCCAGCACACACTGTGAGGCCATGGATTAAGGGGGCCATGTTAAGGCTCTCTATATACCAGAATAAAAACACTGATTCCATCTCCCTCAAATAAATGGTGCTGAATAAGGATGTAAGCTATTAGTTGAGTAGTCAACTACCCGATAAACATTTGCTTATTGGGAAGTGGAGTTGCTTCTCCCTCTTGCCGGAGGGAGGGGGGAAGCAGGAGTCAGTGCTGGGGGGGAGCCGGCTTAAAAGCCGGTTCCCCCCAGCACAGGCTCCATGGGGAGGCAGAAGCGCAGCGGGAGGCGGGGCGTGAGCTGGGAATCAGCTGATTCAGTTGGTCTAATGTGCATCTGCAGGCAACGGTATGTGATTTTTATATGCCCAGAATATTCAAGGCGTTTTTTTCAAATACATAAGACGACAGACGCTGCCCTGAACAGTGTAGAGAGCATGTTTCCCCCACAGCTTGTTACTGTCCTGTTGATCTTCCCCTCATTGTGATGGCAGGTTTTCTGCCTTTTCAACATTGGTCCCTGATCCAACGTTCTAATATTAGGTGGTGTTTCTGAATTGCACAGAATCACAGAGGCAATGTTTTTACCAGAAGGAAGCCCTGGAGGGAGAGAAGTCTGGAAATGCCAGTAATTATTTGAAGAACTGGATTACCTATAAACACAGTCCACTCTTTGGAAGTAGTAGGAAGGAATTTAATTTTTTCTTGAAGTTATTATGTAAACAGCAAAACAAATTTGAATTTTAGCTCATATTTATTGTTTTCATGTACCTTGCTTATATTGTTCTTTTTCTTTTCAGAGCCCCTTATGCTATTTTTCCCTAATTATTTTGATGACATAGGTCTTGTGTATATCTACACAATGGCAGAGTGTTACATTTAGATAATTGAGACTGAAGGAGATAAGTACCCTACCATACTCTGCCCTTCTTTGCGTCCCAGTTAACTACACACCTGAAAATCTGAGTGACTGTTGATATTAAAATGCTTAGAAGAAGTACACCATATATACTTGAACATAAACCCCTTCGTTTATAAGCTGACCTCCAAACTTACAGAGAAAAAACGGTAAAAAGTCACTGACCCATTTATAAGCCAACTCCAGGGTAGACTTCCAGTCCCAGCTTGTCAGTGTGGGCTGATAGACGTGCAGGCTGCAGGTACGAAGCCTTTCAGCTCCCATTGTCTGCTGTTCGTTGTTCCCAGCCAGTGGGAGCTGAGAGGCTCCATGCTTGCAGCCTGCATGTCCCACAGACCGTGCTCCTTCCCACTCTCTCTGTGGTAGGCAGTGCTTTTTTGTGATGGTACTGCCTGGTACACAGTACCGGCACCTCCAGTCAGAGTCCCAACAACTTTTCCCTTGGAGTACCGGCACTTTTTTTGTTTTAAAAAAAAAAAAAAAAAGCACTGGTGGTAGACAAAGGCTGGCGTTTGTAAAACAGCAAATGTCAGATGGCTTCCTTTCCAGGTCTGCACAGTTGTAAAGTGGAATGAGCAGTTTCCACTCACAAAGGTTTAACAGTGGAAAATATTTGCCTCAGGAAGCAATGCGGGCTGAAAGATGTGCTGGCTGCTGGCACAGAGCCTCACTGGCAGCCAGCACGTCCTTCAGCCTGTGTTGCTTCCCATGGCTCAGGAAGAACCCGTTCATAAGCCGACCCCCATCTTCACAGTGGGATTTTTTTCCCCAAAAAATTCAGCTTATGAATGAGTGTATACCGTAATCACGATGCTCTTCAAATTTCCTAACTTCCTTATTATTTGACTGCATCTTTGGTTCCATTTATGCTGGACTTTTACCCGTGTAAGGAAACTGTTCAAAAATGGTTTCTTTAAACACATGTTAATATGGATTTCCTGTTCAGATGGACCAGGCAAAATGGTATGAAAACTGTATTAGACAACTATTTTCTAGACTGATTAATCTCGACTGAGAAACTAGTCTAGAAAATTATCTTCTGTCCTTGTTTAGCAGTGATTTTACCTGGGCCACACTGACCAGGTCAACTATTTAATCTGTAATATTTACTTCCCTTCATCTAATTTCTAAAATACTATTAATCTGGTATCTAATTGCTGTACAGTACTAAAGAGTGTAGTCCCAGGTGTATTCTCTCTCTCCTTCTCTGGTCCAGCAGCAAAAAAGAAGTGAAAATCACCCACATCTTCCCAGTAGAGGAATTTCCTATCAATGGCAGAGACCACAATTGGGGCTTTTATGCAGTGTTGCCAACTCTCACAGTTTTATCACAAGTCTTGTAATAGATGGCATTTATTCACAAAGCTGCGGTACTCAGGGAATTATGTGAGAATCTCCTCTCTCATTTACCAAAAGTTGTTTTTCTGTCCCTCGGGGTTGTGGTGAAAAGCTTGAAAATATGATCCCCATGAGGCTCATAATTCAGAAAGCAAATGAAATGAAACCCAAATGTATTGTTTTTATAAATCTCATAATTTTAAAGCATAATTTAATGGGTTTTTGCTTGACTTCCTCTGCCACACTTCCCACAATGCCTCGTACAGAGAGTGTGCTGAGGCTGGGAAAGGCCAAGCAAAAAGTGTGGCTGAAACACTCAGTGCTTCAGCTTTTCCCTGCGCGTTAGACCAACTGTTGCTTTAACCTGCACCAGGGCTGGGGACAGATAATCAGGAAATAAATGAGAGAATAATGCCCCCCAATTTGCAGAGTTTAAAATCATGAGAACAGGAGTTCTGGCTGTTAGTTTTTCTAGCGTGCACAAAACTCAGGTGTGGATGGGTACTCTTTGCTGAGCTTCCTCTATTCCTCCAAGTGGTATTTATCACTACTTCTCCATTGCTATATGAAACTGGGAAAGCCTTTTCAGCCAACCTCTTACCTGAGATGCACTTTAGCGTAGGCAGGGGTCGGCAGCCTTTTCAAACCAAAGAGCCAAACTACATTAAAATTCAGAACAAGTGGTCAACAAAGAGCCATATCAGAATTCCCATTTGCGTGACTGAAAACATACAACGTATTATTGATAATTGATATAATGATTAATAGCATGAATGAACCATTGTACTCACAGACTTTACTCAATAGGACTTCTGCTGCTGCATCTTTTCATTCATTTCTTTGAAGTTTACATCATAACTGATCAAATCCAGCTTCATGCACACATTCAGACTGTCTTCTGTCAATCTTATGGCAGGGAGTTGGGGATGTGGGGGTGCAGGAGTCTGGATTGGAGAATATGAGGGGCTCAGGGCAGAGGGTTTGGGTGGTGCAGGAGTGTTATGGCAGGAGTCTGGGGATGTGGGAGTAGGAGGGCCTCAGGGCTGGGGGTTCAGGTGTATGATGGTGTGATGGGTGGACAAAGCCCGACATCCCTGCTGGAGGCCTTTCAGCACCCTGGCCAGCAACAGGAGCAATAGAGAGGTCCTCCGAGTAGAACAGACTGGCAGCCCCTGCTGCAGCCAATAAGACTGCAGCAGGCTGATATAAAAGGAGCTGCTAGGCCAGAGCCTGTTAGTTCCTTCCTGGAGCTCGACCCAGGTAGACCTCAGGGTTGACTGGGGAACACTAGCACTCTGGACAGCTCCGAGTGGGAGCTGGGCATCATACCTGGTCAGAGCCAGGTCCTGCAGCTGAACGCTAGCCAAGAAGCCAAAGACAACCCTGCAGAACCCCAGACAAGGGGAACTCAACCACAAGGCCCGAGAGCAGTGGTTCCCAAACTTTTTGGCATCACGTCCCCCTTTTTGATTTTTGAAAAACCCTTACGCTCACCCCCCCCAAATAGCAGCAAAACTTGTTGAGCAAAAAAAGGAACTGAACAGGGCAGCTAAACTTGATGGGGGGAGAGGCTGGGTCGCCTCGCGCCCCCCCTGGAATTTCTTCACGCCCCCCAGTTTGGGAACCCAGGCCCTAGAGAAAGGGCTGGATGGGACAGCATCCCGGGGAGGTGGCCCAGGGATGTGACAGCAACTAAGTACTTTGAAACTCAGCGGGTAACTGCTACTTATAGGGTCCCTGGCCCGAGACCCAGAAGAGTGGGCGGGCTTGGGTCTCCCTCAATACCCCTGCAAGCCGCACCTGGGGGGATGTAAAGAAGAGGCCTGATCTCCAGCCACTTGGTTGATGCTGCTTCACCCGTAGACAGGCGAGTAGAGACTCTAAGGCTATGTCTGCACTCGTGGCTTCTTGTGGCAGAAATATGCAAATGAGGCTAAGCGTGGAATATCGCTGAGCTCATTTGCATACCTAATGAGCCACCATTTTTGCAGAAGAGGCTCTTGCGCCAGAAGGAGCTGTCTACACTGCCCCTTCTTGTGCAAGAAAACCCCTCTTGCTCAATGCCGTTATGCCTATTATTTTCAGGAATAATGGCATTGCGCAAGAGGGTCCTTCTTGTGCAAGAAGGATCAGTGTAGACAGCTCCTTCTGGCGCAAGTGCCTCTTCTGCAAAAATGGCGGCTCATTAGGTATGCAAATGAGGCTTGGCGATATTCCACGCTTAGCCTCATTTGCATATTTCTGCCGCAAGAAGCCGCGAGCGTAGACATGCCTAAGCCTCCCTTCAGCCATCAAGGGGCACTTGCACGAAGGGTGGACCCCGTTACAGATGGGCTCAAGGTTGGTGGGGGAAGGGTGCAGGCCAGATGGGGGCTGGGCCCCAATTGGGGGCTTGTTGGCCAGGCTTCATCTTTAAATAAAGTAAAGTATTATGTCCAACACAAAAGGTTTCAACATTGACTTTATTTGTGGTAGGAGTGGGGAACCTTTTTTGGGTCAGGGGCCACTGAATTTGGGTGAAGGAGGCAGTTGTGAGCTGTGGCATGGGATTGGGGTGCAGGAGTTTGGATTGTGATCTAGGGCAGGAGGGGATTGTGGTCTGGGGAAGGGGATTGGGGTGCAAGGTCTGGGAGGGAGTATGGGCTCAGGAAGGGGGTAGAGGGTTTGGCTTAAGTGGAATAGGGGGTAGGAGTGGGGGGGGGGGCAGAGGGCTGGGGAAAAGGGAGGGAAGGGCTGGGGTGCCAGAGGCAAGCTCTGCCCGGCAGACTTACCAGTGAGAGTCCAGGCCAGCAACCCAGCACATTTCTCAGGAGCCTTCCCTGCCCACTCCCACAGGCGGAATATCTGTACTGGAAAGCAGAATCTGGCTCACTGGCTTTCTTTTTAAAATAAAAGTGAAGTAACTGAAAACACCATTTAAATTGGTTATTCAACACTACCTTAACCAAACAAGGGGCCCTTCACCAGTAAATCAGATGGTAAATTAGATTGTATCATGAAAAGGCCACTGAAATACCTTGAGACAACCTGCTTGAGGACCAAAAAAACCACCAAAAATTAACCGACTGTGCACCCCTACTTGTCACCTGCCACCTCACACTGGAACCCATGTGGTGTATCATTAAACAGTTACAACCCATACTCAGTGCAGACCACACCCTGAGAGAAATCTCACACCACCACTTTTGACTTCTAAACAATCCTCCAACCTTGTCAAGTTAATCAGAAACAAGCTCCACGCAGACCAAGACACTCCAATTCAAAGTGGCACCAGACTTGTCGGCAGTGAGAGATGCAACTCCTGCAGACCTATATATCTCCACTGCTACCATGATAATACCCACTACAATGCACCTGTCAAGATCCATGGGTCCTACACACATCTGTCATGACATGTGGAACCTCATCCAGCGCAATAAATGCCCCAGTAATGTGTGTGGGTGAAATGAGACCATTACTATGGTCTCTAACTAGCTCACACAGATCAACCATAACAAACAAAACCACCCTACCACCTGTGGATGAACACTTTTCACAGAATGATCACTCCATATCCGACCACTCTGTTCTCAGCCTCAAAAGAAACCTGCACAACATGTTCAAAAGATGAGCCTTGGAGCTTCAATTCATAACTTTGCTGGACACTAAAAATCAAGACACTGGATTTATGACTCATTACATCATTCTATAACCCGTTAACTCTCCTTTGTCCAACAACTGAAGAGGTGTTAATTCCTCATTTCACCTTGAATTGTCTTTCACAACATCTGTTAACGTCTTCTATTTAACAGTCTGTTCTGCCTTAGCTATGATACATGGTTACACCTGACCCAAAGAAGAACTCTGTGGAAGCTCAAAATCTTGTCACTCTCACCAGCAGATGTTCATTCAATAAAAAGATATTATCTCACCCACCTTGTATCTGAAATTAAGCATTTATCATATTTGTTAAAGTTGGTCTGATAGTTAAGATACTAGCCTTGGCTAAAGGAAGATGTAGTTTCAGTTTCTGGCTCTTTCACAACCTTCCTGTTCAAGACTCTTTGTCTGGAATTTTTAAGTGATTAATTTTTCAGTGTCCAAGTTATGTCACTGTAAATCTGTCTGGTTTTCAGACAATGAGTGTGCAGCAGTTGCTTAAAATCAGCTCCTCTAATGTGTCTTACGTTGGACACCTAAAAATTGAGGTAAAATCACTAATCACTTTAAAAAATGTAGGCCTTAGTTCTTACTCAGGCAAATTTCCATCCAAATCAAAATGTGACTCATGGGTCCCAAGTAGGTGAGTGATAGCCGAAGAAATAGGGAAATATTGCATCCACCACAGCTTCATTTTATTGTTAGGCCAAACTATTTAACACATAGGACCGGATTCGCAAGCCCTTATGCAGTGTTACCTTTGTTCTTTTCAGGCAAACTCCCATTGCTTGAACATTTGGGAGGAAAGGAAAATCTGCTTGCAAGCAATTAATAGAACTGTGCAGATAAATTGTTTACAGCATTTGCTGTTAGTCTATAATAGCTTTAGAATCTCTCATTTTAACAAGCACTTACATTTATTGAAGCTATAAAAAAATCTGACTTTTAATGTTACCATTGCATTGTATTAGCTGAAATCTGACCAAGCATTAATGGATCAATAGAGACGAGACAAACAGGCTGCACTGGGTAACTGCTAATGTTAACATTATGAATCCCTTGAAAAAATATGCCTAGCTTTATTGTATTTTTCCATAACATTTCCCAAAATGGGGGTTAAGAAAGGAACATATCAAGAGTTTCAGGTCTGCTTTGTCCCTTGTTATGTGACTTGGAGGGAAACAAAGTTCTAGAAAATGCTATAGTTAGCTCTCTGGTGAGGAAAGAAGATAAAGGATGTTTCTTTACAGCTGCTGTTTTTCCCTTCCACAAAAATGTATGCAGCTCTATGGCCATATTGGAAAAAGAGAGACTGGCTAGAGAACAGTGGGAGGAACCATGGTACAGCTGCTCTCAAATATATTTTCACTATCTTACAGGCTACGTCTACACTGCAGGGTTTTTGTGCAAAACCAGCTGTTTTTGCGCAAAAACCCATGGAGCGTCCACACCTCAAATGTGCTTTTGTGCAAGTAAATCAATTGTTAAACGGCAGAACAGAGGGCTTTTGCCGGTGTAGGTAAACCTCCTTTTACAAGGCATAACTCCTTTTTGCGCTACAGCTATTGCGCAAAAAAGGAAAGTGTGGACGCTCCAGAGGGGTTTCTTGGGCAAGCACAGGTGCTCTGATGGCCATTCTGTGAATGGCCATCAGAGCTTTCTTGCGCAAGAGCGTCCATGCAGTGTGGACGCTCTTTTGCGCAAAAGCACATCGCTTTTTGCGATGTGCTTTGAGGTGTGGACGTGCTCTTGTGCAAGAAGTTTTTGCGTAAAAACTCTTGAGCAAAAGGCTTCTTGCGCAAGAAGCCTGCAGTTTAGACGTAGCCACACAGATTAAATTCTGTCTTTAAAAAAATGAAATCGTATGAAGCATTCTTGAAACATAATTAACGTCAGTGTTCCGTGACTCCCTCTGGAGTGGATCACAGAGTGTGCCCAGTTAGCAATGGCAGCATGGCTGTAAGCTAGTTGTGTTGCTATTTCTGGGGTGCTGGTTCTGAAAGGATCATGACTAAGGGAGGATTGCTTTGGGAAGCCATGGCTAGGGTTTCTTGTAGACCCCTAGTTGCTGGTCTGCTGGCTTGCTGCAGGGTTAAAAAAAAAACAATGGTGATGTGCAAGCTTGGGCTAGAGCATGGACTCGGAAACCCACCCTGACCCATGGGCAACAGCCAGAAGGGAGAGTATATCCCCACTGCCAAACTTTAAAATGACTGTGATTGTGGCTTATTTTGTACCTCTTAGGGTACGTCTACACTGCAATACTATTTCGAAATAACTTAGTCCGTGTCTACACAGCAGGCAGTTATTTCAAAATTGCATGAAAATACTGTCAAGCTGGAGGACTTCTTACTCTGACTCCTGTAAACCCTCATTGTATGAGGAGTAAGGGAAGTGGGAGGTAGAGTGCTCTGTTTCGAAATAAATGCTGTGTAGAGGCTCCCAATTTCGAAATAAGCTACTCAATTGACGTAGCTCAATTTGTGTAGCTTATTTCAAGTAAAGCCCTGCAGTGTAGACCAGTGTTTCTCAACCAGTGGTACAAGTACCCTCAGGGGTACTCGAAGTTTGCGGGGTACATCAACACAACTGAAATTTGGAGAAAACTGAATTTTTGTTTTAAGTTTTACAGCACTTTATTATTTTTGTACTTTTTACTCCCAGAAATTTCGTCGCCCTCCCGGCTGTGATTAAGTTGTTTAAACAAATGTGTTGCAATGGTAGAAAAATTTTTTTGTGTGTTGGAAAACTGTAGGTTCTGGGGCTATTTATAATTTTTTTTTAAAGGGGTACTTTATTAAAAAAAAAAAAAAAAAAAAAGTTGAGAAACACTGGTGTGGATCCACCCTATCTGTGCTGTTACTCAGGAGGAGAATATAGGTTCTGCTAGAATTTGTATGAGCTGCCTAGAAAGCCACAGTTCAATAGCTGTGCATTTTTTCTCTTGGAATATAAGTTGGAACTAAAGAAAGCAGGTCAGTGGGGACTATTTAAAGAACAGTGTGCTGCAGTATCCCGGATACTGGCTGACTATTGGCTTTGATGTAATTGGTGTTGAATAAAATATAGATGTAGTGCAAGTCCATTGGGGCATATGATCTTGCAGCTGACAGTCTTCCTCCAGGATGTAATGTTGGTTTTCAGTCAGCTGCTGGATGGGGGAAGAATGGCTGAAGTGGGTACTAATATCCAGTACACATAGTGTCTCGTTCCTAAAGGCTAAGAGCTTCTCTGTCACTGAGTATTGACTCTGTGTGCAAAACCATGAGTGAAACTCAAACAGTGCTACTGGGAAAAGATGTTTTATAACCCAGCAGATACAAATGGTCTATCCAGTTGCACCTAAGGAAACCTCTGTGGTACGTACACATTTGCTTTCCTAATGGCCCCTTTCTTTCATTGCACCAAGGGAAGGCTATGAGTAATACTGCAGTTGCCCTAAGTTATGGCTAGGAATTGACCCTCCATGTATCAGGGGCCCAGAACTACACAGTGCAAAGGTGAGATTTGTGTCGTCTTTGCAATTGTTTCCCTCTCCTAGACCTCTGCCTTGTCCTTAAAAAAAAATCTCATGGGGTGTTCCTTGCTCATAGTCTAGGAACTGATCCTGCTTTACCAAAAGATCTGGCCAAGTTTTCCTATAGATTAGGATTGTCACAGGAAATTGAAATTCAATCAGAGTTATGCACCCAATTCCCTTAGTCTCCTGTGGAAATCCCGGCCTTCACTATTTCTGGAACGCTAGCAAATTATTACTCGAACTTCCCCTACTTGACCTGGTTTTCCTCTTACATCTGTACACACAGGAGATTAAACCATAAATTCTATACTAAAATATTTAAAAATATGCTATCAACTTTGTTTTGTGAATAAAATAAATTCTAAATATGTAAGGAAGTTTTTGGTTTTATATAAATACTAGAAGACTTACCTGGAGTTGCTTGAGTCCCTTGAGGGCAGGAGGCTGAGGGTGTGAGGGTGCAGGAGTCAGGGCTTAGTGATATGGGGGGGCTTCAGAGCAGAAGGCTGGGAGGATTGGGGTGGAGGAGTCAGGGTTGGGGGGGTGAGGGGCTCACAGCAGGAGGCTGGGGGATGAAGAGATGCTCAGGACAGATGGTGGGGGACGCAGGGCGGAGGTGTGTGTGCAGACATCAGGGCAGGGGGTTAGGAGGTGTGGGGAGTTCAGGACAGGGGATGGGATGGCCGGCAGCTGCTCCCTGGGCCTGGGGCACTTGCTGCTCCTCTGTGGTCATTTATCAGTGTAACTGTCCCTGCTATCACATCCCTTTGTTTCTCATTAAACAGAAAGGATCTCATTCCATGAACATACCATTGTGGTGACAGAACAGAGCAGCAGCTCCCAGCCAGCTAGGGGAGAAAAAAGAGCCTGCTTTCTTCATAGTGCCTGTTGAGCCAGATCAGGGCTCAGAAGATATGGGGAAATAGACAGCTTTGGGCTGTTGCGGGGGTGAGACAGGGGCTTATAAGGACTAGTGGGGGAGGACAGACTGAAGCTGAGTGGGAGTGGAGGCACAGGGTCACAGTGGCAAGGGAGGTGCAGGGCCATATGGGGACAGAAAGGGGGTGCAGCGCCCACATATGGGAATTGGTGTCTAAGTGGGAGTGGAGGGACATGTGGATAGGGGTGCAAAGACACATGGGGAGAGGAGCAGATGAGCCTGATTGAATGGGAGCGGCTAGGAGTCAACTATGGTCTTCATGTGGAAAGATCTCTAACAATCCCTCCAACCCCCCCCCCGCACTCCCCCGTTTCATATTTTCCCACTCATATCCAACAATCCTTCAAGTTCACACCCAGGCTCCTTCCCAGCAGTTGCTTTCCTCTGCCTCAGCTTCTCCAGTACCGCATCTTCCTCAAGCCTTTGTGCTGCTTCTGATGGATGCAGGCAATATGGTTCTGTATTGTAGTTTAAATTAATTATTACTCAGAGTTTTGGATTAATATGCCTAGAAAGGAATCTATTTCTCAAAAAACATTTCCTGAATTTTTTTGTTTGTTTGTGCTGTTATGGACATACTTGCTGACAGGTATTTTAAAATAAAACTACCAAAATAATTGAAACTGATGTGATTATATTGTGTTATTCTGACAAATACCACATGTGGATGCAGAATTTGAAAAAAATTGTGCATACAATTTTTAATATTTCAGTGCAGAATTCTCCCAGGAGTAGTACCTGAGAGTGTCTGGGTGTGAGGAGAGGGAGTGCTGGATGAGAGCTGAAGGAGAGGAAGCCGAAAGCCCAGAGAATATTAGTATGAATGAGACTGGGGCCCACCATCTGGAAAAGTAAAATGAAAAACAGCAACATGTTCATGACTGGAAGAAGCATGGCTTAGCATTCTTAATGTAAACCTGGGGGCTAGAAACATCTGAGTTTTATGGTTGGCTGGTGACAAACTACTTGACCTCTTTATCTGCATTTTTCTATCTGTGAGACTGGGACAAGTATGCCATAAAGACAGTTGGGCTATGTCTACACTGGCAGGTTCTTGAGCAAGAACACGTCCACACTGCCATCTGCTTTTGCACAAGAGCATCCATGGCAGTGTGGACGCTCTCTTGCGCAAGAAAGCTCTGATGGCCATTTTAGCCATAGGGCTTTCTTGCGTAAGAAACCCCTGCCGCCCGTCCATACTGCCCTCTTGTGCAAGAGATCTTGCATAAAAGGGCTTATACTTGTTAGAAAAGAGCGTAGCTCTTGCACAAGAAGCCCTGTCTTCCGACACCGTACTGTAAATCTTCTTGCGCAAGAGCGGGTGGGCAGTGTGGACGCTCTGCAGATTCTTGTGCAAGAACGCCTGTTCTTGCACAAGAACCCACCAGTGTAGACATAGCCTTGGTGTGTGAAGAGTGGTATGAAGATGGATAGTACTGTTAACTGGTCTTCTATGAAAAAGACATTTGATTCACCTTCTCATTTTTATCTTAAGCACTGTTATGAGTCTGCAGTACACACAATCACTACCCTCCTGTGGTATTTAGAACAATCTCTCTAAGCAGCTAACTACTTCTCATACATTTCTTGCAGAATCCAAGTAGACAATCTGAGGGCCTGAGAGTTGCTAAGTGCATATTTTTTTCTACTTGGAGGGGGACGGGAAGCCCATATAATGCACGGGGGGCAGAAAACGCTGACTTTTTAAAATCAGATTTCCCTTTTCATTGTTCCATGGAAGAGTGTAGTTTGCTGACACATCCCATCAAGGAACAGGCAGGAAGCATAACTTCCTACATTAGTGGATGGCCCAAGATCTATGTAGAACTTGAGTGCCATGATTGCTGAGTGGCTTGTTGGTCCTCTTCTCCCCTAGCAACATGGCTCCTCTGACTTTTCCAGTGGCTGTTTCTCCTTGTGGGTATACAACAGCAGCACCAGACGGTACCTAATGGGAGTTATTTTCCTTGAGTTACCTGATTGGTTAACCTCAAGGTTAACAGGTAGCATATTGCAGACTTTAAGCTTCTATCTGTCCCTGCCACCAACCCCACATGTGGCTATTTGGCCGGTTGAGTGTGGCTAGTTCACTATAGCAGTAGCCACTATTGTGGCTATTGCTTCAGAACTGGTTGCACACTACGGCTCTAGTGTTAATGTTTGTCCCTGAACCGGTATGCATTTTCTTCTTATGGACTGAGGTGGCTGATCAGGCTGTAAATTTTTAAGGAGAAGTGTAGTGCTGGTGGAGTAAGAAGGACTAATACTGAAGTGCCACATGTATGTTAATTTTAATAACTAAAGCTACCTGCTCTTCTTTAGAGTGGAGAGTGGATTGAAGAGTTTGAAGGGATGATGTAAATGGAGCACGAGACTGGTCTCTGACATGGGTGTTCGTAATATAAAGGAGCTTCTTCTGAGTTACTCTAATTACCCTGAACTCAGCCGATAGTAGGAATGTGAAAGGTTAACTGGCAAGCATTGCCCTTAACAGGTGATGCTTCCCAGTTCCAGTTAACCAGTGGGGCTGGAGCAGCTCCCTGCCTGGCGGGCACAGGGGGCTGCTCCACTGCCACATCAAGGGCTGCTCTGGTCATCCTGTTAACCAATTAAAGAGGTCAGGTGGTGGGGGGTGCTACAGCCCAGCTGTGGTGGGCAGGGGAGCAGGTCAGCCCGGAATACCCCCCTCCCCCCGGGTCCTCTTTAATCAGTTAACCAATTAAATGGGATTTTATCCCTACCTGGCAAGAAAATAGGTGAAATGGGTCTCATCATAAGTCTTAACATTTACTGGACTCATTCTGGAAAGCAGCTCCCAGAAATGTGCGTCCCAGGCTGTGATTTCATGCCACCTGCATTCCTGTATGTACTGAACGGTCTCTTAAAGTGCAGCACTGTTGGGTTTGAGATTTTGTTTTTCACCTAATTTGGGATTAAAAAATCCTAACTGAAAATTCACTAATTTTCCTGCTGCATTGAAAATGACAGGTTCCGTTCTGTTTGATAAAACACTGCCATCCAGAAGATAAGGTTTAACGGCATCCAGTTTTGCAATTTTCAGACACCATTGCAGATGAGACACTCTGAGGTTAGAATTGAAAGAGGAAGGACCAGTGCTTTCAACTCTTGCCTACACTAGTAATTTTGGTCCTGCTGTAACTCAAGTTAATTGAATAAGGTGAACACCACAGCAAGAAACCTTTGTGTCTGGGAACAAGTTGATCCTATGTAGTTAATGAGTTTATTGACAATTAATAAATTCTCAAATTAAAACAACAAAAATTGCTCTCAGTATGACCTCAGTATTACCTAATGTTTAGAACTGGGTAGGATGTCAGTTCTCCTGCGTTCTATTCCCATTACTACTACTGATGTGTTGTGACCCTGGATAATTTCTGTGCACCTCAGTTCTTCATCTCTACAATGGGTATGATAATATTTACCAATATCACATTTATGTTGTGAATTTTCACTAACACGGGTAAAATACTGTGAGATTCTCAAATTTAAGGTGTTAGGAATTCTATTTATATTTATATTTAAATTTAAATTACTCGAGGAAATAACTTGGACATTTTATAGGGGAGGAGATCGTGTATATAAAAAGCAGCTTGAGGGATAGTAACAATATCTCTAACTCTTACAGACGCTGTAGACATTAGCTTTCAGAATACTTTCAAAGACTTAGTTGCTATTTGAATGTGTAGGTGTTTCCTTTCAGATGTTTCTTTTAAAATAAGGACTGCAATACACTTTTCTGATACTTGGTTTATATTTGGAGGCACAGGCTTGCTACAGGAAGTGGTATATCTGGTGAGTCAAGGAGCAGACCCGGATGAGATTGGATTAATGAATATAGATGAACAACTTCCCGTCCTAGAGTATCCTCAGCCTGGTCTGGACATCATCAAGGTACAGTTGATCTCACTGAAAGCCTTTCAGCATTCATTTGCTTTATAGCCCCATATGTATTACTATTCCCTTCCATCCCATTTTTGTCCTTTTTGTTACTCAACCTGCTCAGTTTATTTTCATGATTCAGAATGTTATTGGTTTATTATTTTTAAAATATTATAATTTATTGTATTTTAGTTTTGCATATGTTACTCTGAGATCTAAACACTTTGATGAAAGTGCTCTGAATATAAAAGCCACCCTTCTTTTTTTTGCTTAGGTAAGTAGAGGTGATTCAAATCAGGTAGCTCTGGATTGTTCATTAGCTTCGCCTTCCCTGGCTGGATCTGCATAGAAGTTTCTGCCAGGAGGTGAGAGATAAAACGTGGATGTCTCTAAGGTGATTTGGGGAGTATAAAATATTCTACACAAGATGCCATCTGCACTGTCGAAAAGTGGTCATGAGGATTAGTGACTTTCATCTACTAGTGGAATATCTTCAGAGATCAGTCTTGGGGATAATCTTATTTAATGACTTTTGCACATAAAGTTGGAGTGTGCTAATAAAATCTGCAGATAATACAAAGTTGGGAAGTATTGCCATTGTGGATGAGGACCAGAATATCCTATATGAATATCTGGACAACCTTGAAAACTGGGGTAATAGAAACAGGATGAAATTTAATAATGCAAAGTGCAAGATGCACTTAGGGACAACAACAAGGATTTTTGCTATAAGCTGGAGACTTATCAGTCTAGAAGCAACAGGGCAGAAGAAAGTAGATCAGAGGTTGATCTGAGAGTCGGCAAGGTGATGTGATGTGAAAAAGACTAATGCAATTCTGGGAAGCCTCTGGCGAAGTACTTCCAGTAGAGATAGGGATCTATTATGCCATTATACAAGGCATTGGTGAGATCTCATCTGGAATACTATGTGCAATTCTGGTCTCCCATGTCTATGAAAGATGAATTCAAACTGGAACAGGTCCAGATAAGGGCTGCTAGAACAATCAGAAAATGGAAAGCCTACCAAGTGAGATGGGAATCAAAAAACTTGGATAGTTTAGCCTAACCAAAGGAAGGCTGAGGGGAGATAGGGTTGTTCTCTCTAAACGCACGAGAGGGATAAATACCAGGGAAGGAGAGGAGTTATTTAAGTTAAACACCAATGTGGACACAAGGACAAATGGGTATAAACAAATGTTTCCAACCATCAGAGGAGTGAAGTTCTGGAACAGCTTTCCAAGGGGAGCAACAATCCTAACTGGCTTCAAGACCGAGCTTGATAAGTTTATGGAGAAGATGGTGTGACGAGTCTGCCCGCAATGGCCTATAACCCATCTGCGACTGCTAGCAGCGACACGTAGGTTAAAATAGTTGTGATGCCTTAAAGTGTGAAAAATTCACCCCTTGAGTGCAGTAGCTATGCTGATCTAACCCTCAAGGTCAATGGAAGAATGCATCTGTCAAGCTAACGACCGTCTCTCAGAGAGGTGGACTCTCAACAGTTAGAGCCCTGAACAGATATAAAATTGGTATCCGCACCCTATCTGTAAAAAAGATCCACGGATATCTGTGGATTTGCAGAGCTCTGAAAACGGGGTCTTGATCCATAAATAGGGTTCATAGGTGCTTCTGCAATACAAAGAATAAGAGTGAATGAGCTTAGTGTTAGATTGCATACATATAGCTACATAACAACTCTATAAAATATAAATATATGATTTTAACTGCCATCAGGTTGTTCAATAACAATACAGTAACTGTCTTAAAGATTATGCATGAAAAAGTTCTGTTTTTAAAATATTGCCTAAACAGTACTGAATCTTTTGAATGCTTTGCCGGGGACTAATTATGAATCTGTTTTAATCTGCATGATTGAAATAAAGAAAAAAAGTTGGTAAAGACATTTAGAGTAGGATTTGCAAAAGTGCTCCACATCCAGCTAATTCTGCACCTATTGACATTATCTTAAATGGAAGCAGAATTAGCCGGTTCCAGGGTGCTTTTGAAAATCCCTCTCCTCATCTTGAACAACCCAATGGTAAAAGAAATGCAAGAGGGTTGCAAATGACCAATTGCTGGAAAGCCTTGTTCTCTTGTGATCTTTGGAAACAAATGCGAACCAGTGATTAAATTCTTAGTCCAGAATCCTCATTTGATTGAGCAATGAGTTTGTGAATGTAAAGCAGTGCAATAAGGATACCTTAAGTTTGACAATTTAGGAAAAATGCCAGCCAATTTATGTGCACTGAAAATGTTTTCTTCTTCAATTTTTTTAGGAGCTCACATCTCCTCGCCTCATAAAAAGCCACCTACCCTATCGATTTTTGCCTTCAGACCTCCATAATGGCGATTCTAAGGTAAAAATGAATTCGTGTTTGATAAGCTGAATGAATTAGTGTTTGATTAGCTGGCGCTTGGATGGCTTGTGAAGTGAAGGAAATACACTTTTATTAAGATGGGTTGTTTGCATTTTCACAGGTAATATACATGGCTCGCAACCCCAAAGACCTGGTAGTATCCTATTACCAGTTTCACCGCTCGTTAAGAACCATGAGCTACAGAGGAACATTTCAAGAATTCTGTCGAAGGTTTATGAATGACAAGTGTAAGGAACTTTTCTCGGTGTATGATGCAATCTGTTATCCATTTGTTTTTACCTCTGCATTCCATTTATTAATACAGTACTGGTATATTTAGGCCCGCTGCTGGGGGTAGAGGGGAAAAGGAGGCAACTGCCCTCGGTCCCAGAGATTTGAAGGGCTCAGAGCTTCTGGCCACTGCCAGTGCTACTGTGGAGCCCTGGGCCCTTTACATTGCTGTCAGAGAACTTTATGGCACACTCCAGAGGCCCAGGCAGTGCACTCTGGACAGCGCGGGGTAGGGGAACAGTTGGACTGGCGCTAAGAGCTGGCTGCCCCAGCCCCCTCCCTTGCCCTGGGCCTCAGCGAGTCTGTCGGCTTGCGGGGGTACATGATTTTATTTTTGGTGATGTTTTAGTGGCTTCATGGATGCTGCCATTTGATTTTTAATGGATGGATTCAGATTGTAAAATTCTTCCATGGAGCTGCAAACTGTGGTCATGTCATCTAAACAGTTGCACAGACTTCAGTATTGGGCACTATGGAGTCAGTCTTGTAACTCTTTACTGTGATAAACGCCCATTAAGGTCAGTCAGCGTCTAATCCTGCAATGTGCCTTGTGGGTAGAACCCTGCACTGATACAAATGCCTTTACCCATGAATGTGAATATCCACGGATAAACTATCGGTATCGGCTGATCCACAGGGCTTTACTCCCAGGAGATACTATAGCCAAAGAGAGGAACAAGGTGCTGCTGCTCCGAGGCACCTGTCCTGGCATTTCCTCCTGTCCGTGCTGCTGTACCATCCCACACAGGAGACATGCCAGGGGGCGGGGGAAGGCTGGGGGCAGTACAGCCGCATGGCTGGGAGGAGCTGCCAGGGTGGAGCGCTGGCTCACAAGAACATAAGAACGGCCGTACTGGGTCAGACCAAAGGTCCATCTAGCCCAGTATCCTGTCTGCCGACAGTGGCCAGCACCAGGTGCCCCAGAGAGGGTGGACCGAAGACAGTGATCAAGCGATTTGTCTCCTGCCATCCCTCTCCAGCCTCTCACAAACAGAGGCCAGGGACACCATTTTATCCCCTGGCTAATAGCCTTTTATGGACCTAACCTCCATGAAATTATCTAGCTTCTCTTTAAACTCTGTTATAGTCCTAGCCTTCACAGCCTCCTCTGGCAAGGAGTTCCACAGGTTGACTACATGCTGTGTGAAGAAGAACTTTCTTTTATTAGTTTTAAACCTGCTACCCATTAATTTCATTTGGTGTCCTCTAGTTCTTCTATTTAGGGAACTAATAAATAACTTTTCTTTATTCGCCCTCTCCACACCACTCATGATTTCATATACCTCTATCATATCCCCCCTCAGTCTCCTCTTTTCTAAACTGAAAAGTCCCAGTCGCTTTAACCTCTCCTCATATGGGACCCGTTCCAAACCCCTAATCATTTTAGTTGCCCTTTTCTGAACCCTTTCCAAGGCCAAAATATATTTTTGAGGTGAGGAGACCACATCTGTACACAGTATTCAAGATGTGGGCGTACTATAGTTTTATACAGGGGCAGTAAGATATTCTGGGTCTTATTTTCTATCCCTTTCTTAATAATTCCTAGCATCCTATTTGCCTTTTTGACCGCGCTGCACACTGTGTGGAAGTTTTCAGAGAACTGTCCACGATAACTCCAAGATCTCTTTCCTGATTTGTCGTAGCTAAATTAGCCCCCATCATACTGTACGTATAGTTGGGGTTATTTTTCCCGATGTGCATTACTTTACACTTACCCACATTAAATTTCATTTGCCATTTTGTTGCCCAATCACTCAGTTTGGTGAGATCTTCTTGGAGTCCCTCACAGTCTGCTTCTGTCTTGACTTTCCCAAACAGTTTGGTATCATCTGCAAACTTTACCACCTCACTGCTTACCCCTTTCTCCAGATCATTTATGAATAAGTTGAAAAGGATTGGTCCCAGGACTGACCCTTGGGGGACACCACTAGTTACCTCTCCATTCTGAAAATTTACCATTTATTCCTACCCTTTGTTTCCTGTCTTTAACCAGTTCTCAATCCAAGAAAGGACCTTCCTCTTATCCCATGGCCATGTAATTTACACAAGAGCCTTTGGTGAGGGACCTTGTCAAAGGCTTTCTGAAAATCTAAGTATACTATATCTACTGGATCCCCTTGTCCGCATGTTTGTTAACCCTTCAAAGAACTCTAATAGATTAGTAAGACAGGATTTCCCTTTACAGAAACCATGTTGACTTTTGTCCAACAAATTATGTTCTTCTACATGCTTCACAATTTTATTCTTTACTATTGTTTCGACTAATTTGCCAGGTACTGAAGTTAGACTTACCGGTCTGTAATTGCCCGGATCGCCTCTAGAGCCCTTTTTAAATATTGGTGTCACGTTGGCTACCTTCCAGTCATTAGGTATGGAAGCCGATTTAAAGGATAGGTTACAAACCACAGATAATAGTTCAGCAATTTCCCATTTGAGTGCTTTTAGAACCCTTGGATGAATGCCATCTGGTCCCGGAGATTTGTTAACATTAAATTTTTCCATTTGTTCCAAAACCTCCTCTAATGACACTTCAATCCGGGACAATTCCTCAGATTCATCACCCACAAAGAATGGTGCAGATTTGGGAATCTCCCCAACGTCCTCAGCCATGAAGACTGAAGCAAAGAAATCATTTAGTTTCTCTGCAATGGCTTTATCGTCCTTGATTGCTCCTTTTATAGCTCAATCGTCTAGGGGACCCACAGGTTTTTTAGCAGGCTTCCTGCTTCTAATGTACTTAAAAAACATTTTGTTATTTCTTTTTGAGTTTTTGGCTAGCTGTTCCTCAAAATCTTTTTTTGCTTTTCTTATTACATTTTTACACTTGATTTGACAGTGTTTATGTTCCTTTCTATTTATCTCACTAGGATTGGACTTCCACTTCTTAAGATGCCTTTTTTTCCCTCACTGCTTCTTTTACATGGTGGTTAAGCCACGGTGACTCTTTTTTAGGTCTCTTGCTATGTTTTTTAATTTGGGGTATACATTTAAGTTGGGCTTCTATTATGGTGTCTTTAAAAAGTTTCCATGAAGCTTTCAGGGATTTGGCTCTAGTCACTGTGCCTTTTAATTTCTGTTTAACTAACCTCCTCATTTTAGCATAATTCCCCTTTTTGAAATTAAATGCCAGGGTGCTGGACTGCTGAGGTGTTCTTCCCACCACAGGAATGTTGAATGTTATTATATTATGGTCACTATTCCCAAGCGGCCCTGTAACGGTTATTTCCTGGACCTGATCCTGCGCTCCACTCAGGACTAAATCGAGAATTGCCTCTCCCCTTGTGGCTCCTGGGAGCGGCAGCACCACACTTCTCTTCTTTGACCGCAGCATCTCCTAGGAGTAGAGCCCTGCAGATCAGTGGATACCAACATCTGGCCATCGATATCCACGTCCATGGGTAGACATTTGTATCTGCACAAGGCTCTACTTGTGGGAAATACCAAGCATCTTCAGCTCCCATTGATTTCATTGCTTGGATTTGCTCTGGACCCAAGAGAAGAGTGAAAGTTTTTGTCATAGTGAAGCAGAAGGGATCCAGTATTTTAAAATCAAGGGCATTGAGTATTATAAAATTAAGGGTATTTTGGGGGGTGGGCTGTGGTATGCTTTTCTCTGAAATATATTGTTCTGGCCACTATGGGAAAGAAGATACTAGACAAGATGGACTATTGACCTGTTCCATGATGGCAGTTTCTGTGGGCAGTTGTCAATTGTGCATTTTTAGCTCCAGCTATGACTTGACTGTCCCCCCCCAACCTGACTCGTGTTTCACACTCACAAATATGTAGCTGTAGGCAATTAGTACTTTAAACGCAACCTAGCCCAGGGTAGGTTGAAACTCAGTGCTGCTGACGGGCAGGTTAGTAATGCAGCAGGGATGCGTCATGCAGCATCTTCAGGTAAAACAACTCAGTGGCTGTTAATCAAATCACTGTGTAGCAACTGGTGGATCCCAGGCAGCAAGCTTCCATTGGAGCTGAACTTTGAGTGGTCATCGCATGCCATCACCCTGTAACATTCATGAATGCTTCCACAGGAAGGAAGAATGAGTCAGTGGAGGTTAATAATAGGCTTTATAAACTGTTGTTTTCTTCTGTGGGTTTGCAGTATGGTGGAAAATCACCCTGTGTCCATGCCATTTATCTCCAACTTGCCGCACCCTCACCCTGAGCGCTGTGGCCTTGTGAAGGGGTTTCAATGTAGATGCGGGGGCGAGGAGCATAAGGAGAACATTCCACAAAGGTGCATCTCTCCTCTCTTATAGGCAGGTGTTATGTGTAATAGATACCTTCCTATACCAGATTCAGGAGTCATGACTCAGGCATGTGATTTATCCCAAAATCCCAGTATCACAGAGTCAGTAAAATATGACATCACTTTCTGTGTTCCTAGTTCCTATAACTGTGCTAATGGGGCCTTTTGCAGTGCAATACTTTTAACTAAGAACCATGTCATGTCCGCCGTTTGTTTACCTGAGGGGGAATGAAAGCAGAAAATCTGATGCTTTGGCCAAAGTATTGCTGGATGAATAGGCCTGAGCCCACATGACATTCTCCCTCCATCCCTCTTACCTCCTGGCCCTGTGCCAACCCCTCCATACACATTCTCTTCATGATGGCTCTTTTAGTTTCTAGGCATGGGGATGAAGTCAGAGAACAGCTTCATTCTGTGGCATTGTGCTCTGAAGATCTGAAGGGCTTTCCTCACATAAGCTAATGTTTTGGGTTAGGAGCAGCCAAACTGTTCTGTATGACATATTTTGCTTAACCAATTTGTAACCCTCGTGTAAATGCTTATTTAGAAGCATGTGGAATAATAATAAAAAAAAGTGTTCAGAATGCCAGGGTTTTTTAAATATACCACTAAATACATTAAAAATGGTTCTGTTTTGCTGAAAAAATACGTGTTCCCTGAATTTTTATATGAAAACAGGCCTTTTTGTGAAGTAAAAAATAAGTCTTTTATCAAATTAAAATGGGTCCTTTCCAAATATACGGTGGCTTCAAAATGCAGAGTTCAGAAGTGGAGTGTTTTCTCATTTTGTACAGCTGATTTGCTGAATTTCATGGGAAAATACAATTTGCAAAGAAAATTGCAGATGACAAGAAGTTTGGTGTAAAATGTAGTGGAAAAATGTTCCCCCGGTTTTGCACAGACCCTACTTCTTGATGATGTGTATTACTCATTAGAAATTAGCATAGAAGACAAACTGATAACAAATTAATAAATGTTCAGAAGATACTTTTGCCTGGATTATTTACCCTAATGTATTTTCTTCTGGTAATATTAGCAACAAAAGACTTTTTTTTTTCCAGATAGTAAGGACCAGTGTCTGATCTTATATTGGTGTAACTTGAAGTCAGTGGATGGATTGTGGATTTACACCAGTGTAACTGAGATGAAGCTCTGGCCCTAAATACTGATATTCCTTTGAATGAGCAGAAGTACTCCTAGACAATTTAAAAGCCACAGAAACAAGACAGTAAATTTAGATTTGGGGGCTGTGGATGGGTGGGGGAATTTCCTGGCTTTACATTTTTTATTTTAACTATTGTTTCCAGAACAAAACTTGGATGTATAGGGCTTTTTTCTCAATACATTCTTAAGTAAGAAAAAAATATGTTGATCTGCCCTAGAAATTGCAATACATATAAGAATGCAGGGAGAGGGAATCTTTTATCAAATGTAGCTAATGATTTCTTAGATCATCTACCATTCCTCTCCCTCCAAGCTATATCCACTTTCTGCTGAGTGTAACCAAGTGAAAAGGATGTAAACTGCAGGAATATCCTCTCATTCCCATTCAGTAATATGCCTAGTGATTTGGAAGCCGCATGCACATTTTGTCTGCTGGCTCCCTTTCAACTCATGAGAAATGTATCTATATTATTGAACTCAAAGACTTCTTGTCATGCAGCACAGTGGCCTTGTGCATTGAATGCATAGCCATAATAACATGCCTTTAGAACAAATCAGCTCTCTGTGAATGTGTTAAGAGTTCACCAATACTGGTGGAGAATATACTCTATTTCAATGATGTTTCTTTTTAGGAACAGATACTGTGCAGAAACACACACACACAAATTCCCTTGGAAGTATGAAGTGATTCAGCCATCCAAATGTACTTATTTTCCTCAATCATATTCCTTGTCAGTTACAAAGTTCTCTTGTCTTTGCAGTAGGATATGGTTCATGGTTTGATCATGTGCAGGAATTCTGGGAACATCATATGGACTCCAATGTTCTTTTCCTCAAGTATGAAGATATGCACAAGGTAAACTAGATATTATAAAAAGTGTTCCATTGCTTGAGATTGAGACTCAGTTAATCAAATTAGGAGTCTAAAGTCAGGCTCCTAAGTCCATACTTAAATTCCTAAATGTGTGGCCTAATGTTTCAAAGCATTGGTCACCCACAACATCTACCAACTTCCATGTAAACTGTGAAGTACCTCACCACTTTATGAACATCAGGTAATTTAAGAGCCTTAATAAGGATTTAAGGCCAGATCCATGATACTTAGGTGCTTAAACACTAGGGCTGCGTCTAGACTGGCAAGTTTTTGTGCAAAAGCAGCCGCTTTTGTGCAAAAACTTGCCAGCTATCTACACTGGCCGCTTGAATTTGCGCAAGAACACTGACGATCTAATGTATGATCGTCAGTGTTCTTGCACAAATACAATGACTCTCCCGCTCGGGAAAAAGCGCTGTTGCGCAAATGCTTTTGCGCAAGAGGGCCAGTGTAGACAACTTAGAACCGTTTTGCGCAAAAAAGCCCCGATGGCGAAAATGGTGATCGGGGCTTTTTTGCACAAAACCGCGTCTAGATTGGCCACGGATGCTTTTGCGCAAAAGCACTTTCGCGCAAAAGCATCCGTGCCAATCTAGATGCTCTTTTCCGCAAATGCTTTTAACGGAAAAACTTTTCCGTTAAAAGCATTTGCGGAAAATCATGCCAGTCTAGACGTAGCCTAGATGTAGATACTTAAATCATGGGTTTAGGCACTGAAATCTCAGTTTTGGCTCCATTTCGATCCACAAAACTCACACGCACCTAAGGTTTCCTAGGCATCTGTGTTTCTGCCCTTGGCATTTGCTGATTTGCCAACATTTGAGTTTGGGGGTCCAACTTTCACATTCAGGAAGGGCACAAGCAGGTCAGGGAGCAGTTTTGTGGTTGCAACCTTAACTCTGCTTCAACATCTACTTAGCATTTCTATATTTAACATTGAAACAAAAGAGAGCTTAGATGATGGCCAGACTTCTTCAGATCAAATTGTGAAAGAAAATTGGCACGACCATATATACCAAAAGGATACAATCAAAAAAAGTGAACACATAAAATTGTGAACACATATATTGTCAATTTTATATGTGTTCACTTTTTTTGATTGTATCCCTTTGGTATATATGGTCATGCCAATTTTCTTCCACAATTTGATCTGAGGAAGTGGGTCTGGCCCACGAAAGCTCATCACCTAATAAACCATCTTGTTAGTCTTTGAAGTGCTGCATAGTCCTGTCTTTTGTTTCAGCAAGACCAGATTAACACGGCTACATCTCTATTACTATTCTATATTTAATATTGACATCTATTAACTTGTACTTGTTTTTAAACATTTTCTTGCAGGACCTTGCAACAATGGTTGAGCAGCTGGTGAGATTCTTGGGAGTTTCTTATGACAAAGCACAGCTGGAATCCATGGTGGAACATTGCCACCAACTCATTGATCAGTGCTGTAATGCAGAAGCCCTTCCTGTCGGCAGAGGTATGTGTCATAAACACAGTAACTTCATAAGGAGGATGTCACAAAAGGATAAGTGATGGATTGATCACGTCCAGGATGTGTTCGCAATTTACTGTCTTAAGTTAAATCTAAAATGTTTTTGAAGTAACACAGGGAAAATTATCATTAGTATCATAGGAACTTTGACTGTTTGGTATTGGGACAAAAAAGGAGTGAAGGTGGTTTAAAAGAAAATAAAAACATACAGGATGAACATTTCATATTTACAAATATTTTAAAGGAATAGGCCAACTTCAGCATTGGTGTAAGTGGGTGCAGCACCATTGACTTTAAATGTCCTGTATCTGCTTATGTGAGTGATAAATTTGGCTCTAACAGAGGCATTCAATTGAAAAACAATAAACATCACCACCACAATCTGGCTGTAACTGGGAGAGGTACATTGCACAGCTGCAGAGGGACCCATTGCATACATTTTAAGGCAAGAAGTGACTCTGGACCATTTAGTCTGACCTCTTGTATAACACAGGCCATAGAATTTCATCCAGTTTCTGCTGCAGTAACTTGTGTTTGACTAAAGTATCTCTTACAGAATGGCATTACACCTTGATTAGAAGACAAGAAAAGCGGCGAACCTATCATTTTCCTTGGTAGCTTGTTCCAATGGTTAATCCCTCTCATTGTTAAACACGTGCGCCTTATTTCTAATTTGAATTTGTCTGGCTTCAACTTTCAGTCACTAGTTCTTGTTATGCCTTTATCTGCCAGGTTAAATAGCTCTTTAGTAGTCAGTACTTTCTTTCTGTGATAGTACTTATATGCAGTAATCAATTTACCTCTCAATCTTCTTTTTTGATAAGCTAAATAGAATGAGTTCTGTAAGTCTCGGACTGTATGTTTTTCTCTCCAGCCCTCACATCATATCTGTGGCTTTTTCTTTACCCTTTTCAGAATCTTTTAAAAACATAAACACCAAAACTGTACATAGTATCCCAATACTGGTCTCACCTTCTTACTCCTAATTTCCACTTCCCAGTTTCTACATCCAAGAATAGTGTTAGCCCTTTTTGCCATAGCATCACACTGGGAACTCAAGTTATTTAACCATTATGATCCCTAAATACTTTTCAGAGTCGCTGCTTCCTGGGTACGATCCTCCATCCTATAGGTACAGCCTGCATTCCTTATTCCCGGATGTGTGATTTTTGCATTTTGTTTGCATGGGCCCCTTTCACCAAGTGATTCAGATTAGTCTTATGACTGCCTGTCCTCATCATTATTTACCACTCTGTCAGTCTTTATATCATCCATAGTTTTTGTAAGCATTGATTTTATTTTTACTTCCTAATCATTGATAAACATACTGAACAGGATTGGGCATAGTATGGTCTTTGTGGAATCTCCCTGGGTATGTCTACACTACAGTGTTATTTCGAAATATCTAATTTCGAAATAATGCGTCTACACACAAAATGTATTTCAAAATAGCTTTTTGCTATTTTGAAATAGCGCATCCACACTGATTGGACGCTGAATCTCATTTAAGGCTAGCCGGAACTGGTTCTGGCAGGGCATCAGGTCAGAAGTTACCTTGTGACCAGGGCGGCCAGCAGGGCACCCTGGGAAGGGCTGGAGGCCCCCTATTTCGAAATAAGCATCTACACAGCGCTTATTTAGAAATAGCAATTTCGAAATTGGCGCTATTCCTCGTGGAATGAGGTTTACCAGTTTTGAAATAAGCCCTCCGCTATTTCGAATTAATTTTGAAATAGTAGTTGGCTTGTGTAGACGCTAGGAAAGTTATTTCGAAATAACGGCTGTTATTTCGAAATAACTTTGCTGTGTAGACAAACCCCCTAAAAGCACTTTTTCAGATCTGTCTGTTAGCCTGTTCTTAGTCCATTTATTGTACACTCTAGGGATATTGTATAGTGCTATTTTTAAATCAGAATGTTGTCACACTTTTGTAAGGCATTTGACTTAGAATAAGTGTATTGTATCTATATAGTTACCTTTATCAACCACACATGCAATTTCATAATAGAATGAAAACAGGCTATTTTGATAGGATCTGTTTTTATAAAACCATGCTGTCTGGCATTAATTCCCCCCTTTGTTTCTGTATTGTTTGAGTCCTGTGTCAGCATAATTTTGCTCAGGACTGACATCAGGATAACTGATCTACAATTATCTGGGTCAACCCATTTTGCTTTTTTTGTCATGACATTAGCATGTGATCAATCTTTATAAGGCAGCTCCTTATTTTCATCAAAAAAATCTGTTACTCTGCAAAGCTGGAATGGAAAGATAGTCTATATACTGAAGAGACTCAGTATTTCCTGGTCTGTACTTGACTTGTTCGGTGACCTTGAGCCTTTCTGTGCCTTCGTTCTCCTATCTCAAAAGAGGTATAATAATTCTTGCCTACCTCCTAGACCACAGGTGAGCAAGATGGGTCCGCAGGCTGAATCCGGCCTGCCAAGCCTTTTGATCTGGCCTGTGGCTTCCCTGTCGCTTTTCCGCCCCCAGGCCAATCAAGACCTGGGGATGGAGGAACACACAAAGTTTCCTCCTGCCGCCAGGGATGCACAGAACTTAGAGTGAACTTCTAGCTGTTCAAAACACCCCCAGGCCAATCACTCCCCAGGCTCCCATCCCCAGGCCAGTCAGGGTCTGGAGGCAAGGGAGCACGCAAAGTCTCTTCTCCCTACCAGGGGTGGGCCACAGGTAAAGGGAACAACCCCTTACCACCCAAGGCCCTGCCCCTTCTGCCTGAGGCCCAACCCCTTCAGGGGTGGCCCATGACCACTTCCAAAATTCATGAGTGGCTCCCCCTTCAAAAATTATTGCCCACCCCTGTCATAGACTGTGTTCACTGGGGAAGAAGGGGCATTCTTAACTCAAGATAACTAATGAGGTAAAATTTTAGTGAAGACAAGCCGGTTCATTGTTTTGCATGAGGGGGCCATTTAGGGATATTGGGCAAATCTGTCAGGGATGGTACTTGGTCCTGCTGTGAGGGCAGGGGACTGGACTTGATGACCTCTCAAGGTCCCTTCCAGTTCTATGAGATAGTTATATCTCCATATAATTAGCAGGTTGAAGTAAAGGACTAGCATACCCTGCACCTCCAGATTCTGTCTATAATGATGAGATAGCTCAATAAAAATACACTGGGCTAGAGCCACAAAAGAGATTTCAGCTCAGCATTCCAGTGCCTTACTTTTAGTCACCCTGACACCTAATGCAATCCTCAGCCGTGACCTAGGCTCCCATACAGCACATAGGGACAGTCAGGAGCCTAAGAACGAGAGTCCAAAAGCATATTGTGAGGAGCCACCTAAACTAGCCATTTGGAAATGGCAAAAAGAAGGGTGTGGTCTAAGCTCTGCTCCTCAAAGGAATTAGCTGCTTGGGATTTACCACTATAACCTCTCTCCTGGAGGGAAATCAGAGCAGACACCATCAGGTCCTGTGCTAGTTCCTGTGCTGGTTTTCAGTACAATAGGACTGTGAATTTAAGTGTTTGGCTTGGCTGTTCAGTTTTCCCAGGATTGGGGAAGAGAGAGACAAAGGCAGCAGTAATCCCCAGCTGTATCTTAGAATCATAGAGCTGGAAGAGACCTCAGGAGGTCATTAAGTCATCAAGTCCAGTCAGCAAGGGCAAAGGATGAGGCCATGGCATTGGTACTGCTGCTTCCTCACTCCTTGATTGGTTCTTATGGAGAGAAGTTTTGCTGGCCTTTTGAACAGCAGCTGAGGGGAAAGAGAGCAGCAGGCCTTAGCACATGGCAGCCTGCCAGCTCTCAACTGGAGGCCACAGTGCAAAGCAGCTTCTTTGTAAACCAGCCTGTATTTCTGGCATCCAGAAGTGCAGGTGATGGTCTCTTCTTTGTACCTCCATCCCTGTTGATATTATCATATATTGTTCTACATTAGAGCCTAGACGCTCCAGGCAGGGATCAGTACCCCTTTGTGCTAGGTATGTTCGTAAGCTCTTATTTTGTAGTGGAGAAGGGAGCTACAGTAGTCGGCTAAACACCTGGTTGTTTATTTGCTGTCTGCTTTTTATTAAAATTCCTTATTTTGAAATCATTTTGTTTGCTGTCTTTGGCTATTATTGCAATGTTTTGTTCCTCTAAAGTGCAACTTCATTAATGGCAGTTTTGTCCTTCCCTGTTCATTTATGTGATACAGAATGGTAGCAATAACACCATAACTTTCTATACTTTGTTCCAAATATTTTTAATTTATCAACTACATTTACTTTATTATTTTGCTTTATTTTGGTTCTTTACTTTTTTTTTCTTTTAGCACATTCATCTTTACTCTGAAGAAAACCCTGAGCTGCTATGAAAGCAGAGCATTTTGATTAGCTATATTACTTATGTTTGCTTCATATCACATCATAAATTACACAGTTGCATGATTCAAATGAAAAACCAGGTGGGTGACTTTTTGACAACCTATCAATCTATATGGTTGAGAAATAGATGCTAGAAAAATATATTATAGTACATTCCATTTATAAAACTTGTATTTGTCCCTATGTTATCATTAGAGAGATTCGGGAATAACAAGGTTCTTTGCTTTTCTATTTGAGAGAAAGAAAGAAAAATCTTTTTTATTACCTAAAGGATAATGTATGATTTTATGTTGCACAGTGTACTGTATTTGTCCCATAAGTATTGCTAGAGCCAACTGAAATCAATACCTGACTTTTATGATTGCAAGAATGTTTTTATTAATAGTATTAACTGATCCATTTGACACAGGAAAGCTAGTAGCAGCATTTATTTGTCAAAAGGTGTCAGATTAAGTATTTTCAGTCAATTTCAAAGCCTTAATCTTTGGGAGACTGGGGAAAAAAACCCTCTAGTAGTGAATTATATCTTTAGGGATACTAGGAAAATGATTATTTCACAGAATCACAGTTGTCATGTATAATAACTAATTTAACTTCAAGTCACTGTGCAGTTGGTGGGACAATCGTTGCAAACTTTTTGACAGAGCTCATGGATAATTATGTCCTTGAACCCAATTATGTAGTTACTGCATATGAGCAACTTTCAGTAAATTAACCAGGAGTTTCTCTTATCCATCAAATGCATTAAGACTCCTGTGTGTAACTTTTGGTCTTATTAATCTGATTAAGTTCAGTGATTAAGTTCACAGTCCTGACTCTCCTCCCTGTTACAGCAGTATAACAGCCTTGATTTTAATAGGGCTAGTTTTCACTTAAACTCTGAAAGTGAGAGTAGAATCAGGCCAACTAAGGCCCAACACAGTAAATTAAATATATATGAGCCTAATTCAACACTGCGTTGCTCCAGTTGATTTTGACTGAGTTCAAGTGGCATAAAACCAGAATGATGCAGTGGTGAATGAGGCTCAGAATGTTATATTAGCAATTTTGATGTTGTTTTCAGGTCATTTCATCAGTTGGATTCAGTAGGAAAGTAAAAATATTTTGTATGAGGAGCTAAGTTTTCAAACATGAAGGGCTAAATTATACCCACAGAAAATGTGTATACACTCAGTGTGCATACACAATTCACATTTTTAGGTGCAAACTGAGTGCCTGAATGCACAGTTTTGTAGGCATCATTTAGGTACTCACTCATCTTTGAAAAACTGCCTCATTATATTTGTACAATGAGGCACTTTTATACATCTACTGAACATAAAATAAAGGCATTTAATTATCTTCAGTGTTATTTTATTGTCTTCTGGGTGTGTCTTTCCACTAACGTGTGATGATGTTTCAGCAACCATGTAAATGCTTCCTCTATTGAAAAGGGGATAATTAAACCCCCATCAGCTGCAGTGAGAGCTGAAATCCACCATGTAGTGGAACCTCTATTTTATGAACATCAATCATATGAACTACCCTTTGGAAGAACCATTTTTCCTGACAGGAAATAAAATATCACGTAATAAAAGTTGTGTTGATGAAAAACATTGAATATCCCTTCATATTTTGCTGCATTCAGTACACTGGAAATCCCATTTGTAGTGGTTTGAAGGACAAGCAGAGAGCAAGGCTGTGCTCTCACTACTGCAATGTATGCACCAGACCTAGAGTAATTTTGAGAGGCTCAGTTATGAACGCATCAGTCTCCAATTAGTTCGTAAAATTGGGGCTCCACTGTGATAATATTCAAAACAAATGTGGTACCCATTATTATGATTTAAAGCTAGCGGGGCCAAATCCTGCAAGGAATATATGTTTGTTGGATGAAATTCACCCCTGTGCAGATGGCCAGTACAAGGAACGTAGCACTTTTTTAGGGCTTCAATGGGATTTATTGGGCTATGTGAATGAATCACACCTCCTGCAAAGTCTGAGCACCCCAGCTCTCATTGAAGTAAGTGAAAGTAGAGGTTGATTGTCAGTTCACAGGAGGTGGTTGGTTCCTTATCTGATCAGACACCTAATTTTAGACAAGCTGGTGTGCTTTCATGTCACCAATCTGACTTATGCTCCTTCTCTGTATTTCAGGACGAGTCGGGCTATGGAAAGACATCTTCACTGTGTCAATGAATGAGAAATTTGATTTAGTGTATAAGCAGAAGATGGGGAAGTGTGACCTCACGTTTGACTTTTATTTATAAAAAAAATGCATGAATACAGTATCCAAATACTAGCTAGAAGTGCTTTATGCATTCATTTATTACCTGCTGGACAAAATACTGCAGCTATTATGTGTAACACGACTTAAAAACAAACAAAATATAAGTAAACCATAGGAAACACTATTGTTCTTGATCCTAAACAGCTGTTTATCCTTCAGCATTTTAATCCTAGGTCAACATGCAAGAATTGACTAGACAATACAAGAATATTCAGCTGTTATGTAATGTATTATATAAGTATAAGGTATGTATCATATATGCAACTAGAATGTACACTTTTTCAGCCCCACATTGATTATTTAATGTATTTTATAGAAGCTTTTCACTAGAAACCTAAATACCATTCAATAGATCAAATAAAAATGTATGTCAGAAGGAAATCAGTAATAGGCCAAACTGTATGCTAGAATGATCTCAGGGGTTAGCTGTCACATTTATTTTTATAGTTGGAATGTCAAGGACAAAACAATCCTCTCTCAAATTAACAATGGATAACTATGGGGGTTATCACTTTCATTATTTGTATGATTTCTGAGTGAATACAATTTGCTGGTATGCTTTGCAAGACAAGCTCTGTTATGAAACCTTACTCGTTGTCACTCCACACACACACATGCTCTTTTGTCTGATAAGAGGTGGTTGTGTTAATAGTGAATGAAATTCATCTCTGTGAAGAGGGCTGGCCTTCACAAGGGACTGTTCACCGGTAAGGGTACGTCTACACTTGCTCCCAAGTTTACACTTGCTCCCTAGTTTGAACTAGGGATGCAAATGCAGCCCTAGTTCAAACTAGGGAGCAAGTGTAGACGTACCCTAAGTCTCACTCAAGCCCTCACCATAGGGTTTAAGGCTACGTCCATACTGCAGTGCTATTTCGGATATCGGAGGTATCCCAAAATAGCCATTCCGCATCTTTTAAGTGCTCCTGTTATTTTGAAATATAACGGGCTCACTATTCCGACGTCCCTGTAAACCTCCTTCCACAAGGAGTAAGGGACATTTCTGTAATAAGTGCTGGTCTTCTGCACAGATATGAGTTTCACCTACTGAAGAATGATCCTCTTAGGCAGGGGTGGGCAAAATTTTTTTGCCAGGGGCCACTTTGGAAATTTTTGAAGTGGCCCCGAGCCATAGAGGAAGGGGCGGGGCATCAAGCAGAAGGGGAGGGGGCCAAGATATTTCTGGGTTCCCCACCGCCAGACAATGATTGGTCTGGGGGTGAGGGAATGCCTTTGCCCCCACCCCATGTTCCCCCTAGGTGTCCATGCCCCTCGTGTGGGAGGAGACTTCCCTCGCTCCCCTGCCCCTAGGCCACTTAGGGCTGGGGGCGGCGGAGCGTGCAAAACCTCCTCTGCTCTCCCCCGCCGCCCTGCGAGTGGCACCCGGCGCTTCAAAGCACCACTGCTCCTGGCAGGGCGGGAGGAGGCTTTGTGCACTCCCCCCTTCCCCAGACCAATTAGGGCCTGGGGGCGGGGGAGCATGTGAAGCCTTCTCCGCTCTGCCCCCTCCCTGTGAGCAGTGCACAATGCTTCAAAGCGCCGCGTGCTCCTGGCAGAGCGGGAGGAGGCTTCGCACGCTACCCTGCCCCTAGGCCCTAATTGGCCTGGGGGTGGGGGAGCAGGGCCTCCATGGGCTGGATCCACCTGCTCAGTGGGCCGGACCCAGCCCACGGAGGCCCTTCTGCCCACCCCTGTTCTTAGGTAACGAGGGCTTTCTGCTGGATTCTGAGCACCCTCAAGTGTTACTGAGATCATAGGAGTTGAGGGAACTTAGTATTTTTAGGACATTTAGATGCACTTTGACATAAATTGAAGATGGAGATACATGCTGGTACAAATACATGAATGAAATATCAGATCTTGAAGAAGAGACTTTAAGGATACTCCAGCAGATGGGAGTATTACACAACTGATAGTATTTATGCACTATACAGTCACTGTAATTGACTGTCAGCCACTAATAATCTGAATTATAATTGTAATCAGAATTTGAGTTTACTTTGATTTATAATCAGAATTTGAGTTTACTTTTTTAAGTCTTTTTATTTTCTTAACTTGCCTGTGAGCATTTACATATATAACCTAGCCCAGGCTATCATAATAATGAGATCTTACAGAATTGTTGTACCTTTGATCCTTCAGTTAATTACATCTATATTTTTAGTTTCTCAGCTGCTGGAGGCCCATTTTGCTGGCCCTATATTACATCTCACCAAATGCTGTGAGGAAGGACTAGCAGATTTTAACATTTTGCTTCTGTTGGAAAATAACCTGTCAGTACAGCAGTTGGCAAGTGGTGTGGCATGATGTGGCTTGACAGACCTTTCCTGGTATATTTGTGAGTGAAACTGCTTTCAGTGAAATTTTATTTATTTTTATATTTTTAGTACTGTATGACTATTAAGCACTACACACTATAGTTCTGTGCTTGCTTGCCTATTTAATAAAGACATGATTCATGCATGGGGGTTTGGTCATTTGGTTCTTTAATATTTGCAAACTGAAAAGTGTCGCCTTTTTTATTCATTTTGACGTTTTCAAGTATCACAAGTCCAGATACGCATGCAAAATAGCTCCTGCGTGTTATATTTTTGCCTCCAAGACTAGGAACAAGGCGGGTCACTCATGGCTACACCTACTCTTGCCTGCATCATCACGACTATCCTCTACGAATTCATGCAATTAGTCGACTATTCTATAGCCTGATAGCTAACATTCCTACTTCTCAGGGATGTAGGCACCTTAGCTGGGGCTGGATAGAGGCACCTGTCACCCTTTGGGATTCTTAGCCATGAACCCTCTCCTGGAGTTAGGCACTTTAAGCATTTTGTGCAAGAAATGGAGCAGCATGTGCCTAATGGTAAGATTTTTGTCATGGAGATCATAAATTCTGAGACTTCCATATTTCAGCTTCAACTCCATGCCGATGCTGGGGCTAGAATTGTCAGCCCCTGGGTACTGCAGGGCCATGGAGCCGTGAGCTGCCAATCCCTGAGCCCTGGACCACAGTGAGCAGCAGGAGCTGGTGCTGTTGGTCTCCTCCCGGTGGTCAGTTTTTCCTTCCACCCCCTTTATTTTAGTGACCATCACAGACAGGTCATAGGCTTCCATGAATTTTTTGTTTATTGCCCATGACCTGTCTGTGACTTTTACTAAAAAATAACCATGACGACAGCTTAACCTTACTAACGTGTGCCACATAAAACGGTGGCAAACTGGAGATACCACTTCCTAACCCCTTATAACTGCTAGCCCTATGGTATGTGTTCTAAGCTGGGCTACGGGAGGTTTGTGTTCAATTCCCTTCTCTGCCTTATGTAAAGAAGTAATTTGAACTTGGGTTTCCCACCTCCTAGGTGACACTCTGACCACTGGACTGTAGAGTGAGTCTCACTCTAGCCCAATGCATATTTAATTATTGATACCCATGGAAAGCTTCACCATGAGAGTTTGAGACAGATTCACTTTTAATAATCTGAATGGGTATATTACATAGATCTTGTGGTGCCCTCTGAAATTTTCCCCAGAGATGCACTATAATAAAAATTACTAAAAATAGAACAGAGAGAAGGAAGGAGGGGACATTAGAAAATTCACATGAAATGTTCTTGATAATTACACCAGATCATTTAAAATGTTATCCTTTGTATGTTGAAACAACATTTTGGTGCAGGTTGAACCTCTCTAATCCAGCACACTCAGGATTCTGGCAACACCCAGGATGTGGCATGATTTTATTAGCCATAGGTCTACTTATCATGGGTGGGGTCAAGTTTCCTGAGGCCTGGCAAAGTCCTGCCAGTCCTAGCTCTCAGTGTTCTGTGCTGTTACTTATCCCCAACCCAGTGGTGCTCAACCTTTTTTAATTTGCGACCCCCAGGACTGGGAAAATTTTGTTTGAGCATAAAACAAACAAACAAACAAAAGCTGTCCGGAACATTTTGTTGTGGCCCCTTTAATTTCAAGCGCCGGTCTGCTCCCCTGCCACTCCCCCCGGCCCCACTGCTTGTACATCAGGCACCGAGCTGGGAAAACAAAATGGTGGCTGGCCTGAAGGGGTCGTGACCCATGGGTTGCGCACTGCTGCTCTAACCTACCACCAGAAGTTTTCTAAGAGCCCAACAAGCAGCGGCAGTGGTGGTAATGCTGCTAAACATAAACATATGTCAATATCAATACAGCAAAAGGTGAAATTGTAGCAGAAATTTGAAAAGGGCACATTGGTATGTGTCATCTACAGTATATGATTTAAAGAAGCAAAAGAATGAAATCCTTAATTTTTTGCCGACAGTGACAGTAAAAAATGTATGAGTGTTCATAGGACACTGAAGGAGGGGAAAGCAGCGATTTCTGAATTATTCTGAAATAGCACATCCTCACTGATTGGAGCCTGCCTCAGACTTAGAGCCTCCAGAAGCACCCTGGGTAGGGCACCAGGAGGACGGAGACTTCCTGTGGCTGCTTGGTCAGGCAAGTTGTGACACGTGCTTACAGGGGCTCCTCTCTATAGCCGCGTCTCATGTGCCACTTCTCCACTGCTTCTCCCCTTGTGGGACACAAAAGGGACGCAGTGCGCTCTGGTTGCCTTTGCAGACACCACAGCACCCGCACCATGGAGCCAGAGCTGCTGCAAAGCAGTTCTAGGCTCATGGGCTTTGTGCTGTGCCTCATGGCGCCATACGTCCAGACTGCCTGCATGTTGCTCCAGCAGGACGAGGAGCAGGGCCTGCAGGATGAATCCTAGCGTGAACTGCAGGCCCTGATCACCCAAGTCCTGGCACTCCTGCTACTGTGCATACCCCTCAATCTCCTGGTTACTGTGGAATGCCACTTCTGGCAGCTGGAGATGAGCTCAGACTGGTGGGACCTCATAGTCCTGCAGCTATGGGACCACCAGCAGTGGCTGCAGAACTTCCACATGTGGAAGGACAACCTATCTGGAGCTCTGCGAGTGGCTCGCCCCTGCCGCCAGGCAACAGGACACCTGCATGCGACCCACCATCCCTGTGAAGAAACGTGTGGCCATCGCACTCTGGAAGCTCACCACACCGGACAGCTACTGCTCTGTCGGGAGCCATTTCGGTGTGGGGAAATCCACAGATGGGGCTGTGCTCCTTCATGGCAACTAGGTCCATCAATGGCTATTAGCCAAGATGGGTAGCAGTGGTGTCCCTAGTCTCTGTTTGTCAGATGCTGGAAATGGATGACAGGAGAGGGATCATGTGATGATGACCTGTTTCTGTTCACTCCCTCTGAGGCATCTGGCATTGGCCGCTGTTGGAAGACAGGATACTGGGCTAGATGGACCTTTGCTCTGACCCAGACTGGCCATTATGTTCTTATGTTCCTGCGGGTAGCCAAGGCTATCAACCAGTTGCTGCTGTAGAGGGTTGTCACTCTGTGCAATGCGGACAGCATCGTTGATGGTTTTGCCACCATGGGCTTCCCCAACAGATGGCACACATGTCCCTAACCACCAGACCTCAGACTACATCACCAGGAAGGGTTACTTCTCCATGGTGACTCACAAGGGCCTGACATCAACGTCGGCTGGTCAGGAAAGGCGCACATCTTCCGGAGCTCCTGCCTGTTCTAAAAGATGCACACCTGCACTCTTTTCCTCCACTGCACCATCAGAGTTCGGGAGGTGAAGATACCCATAGTGATCCTAGGCGACACAACCTACTCCTGGCTCCCCCGGCTCATGAAGCCCTACACAGGCAGCCTGGACCCCAGCAAAGAGCACTGTAATGCCAGGCTGAGCAGGTGCCGCATGGTCGTTGAATGTGCAGTCAGCTAATTAAAGGGGATGTTCAGGAGTCTCCTCACCCATCTGCACCTCAGTGAGTAACAACATCCACTTTTGGGGGTGGCCTGTTGTGTGCTCCACAACCTCTGTGAGAGCAAGGAGGAGACTTTTCTGCCAGGGTGGGAGGCAGAGGCTGAACGGCTGGCCAGGGTATTCGAGCAGCTGGACAGCAGCACCATCAAGAGCATATCAAAGGGCTGTGCTCATCATGGAGGTCTTGAGGGAGAGTTTTGTGCAAGGCCAGTTGTGAGATTGTCTCCTGTGCCTCTCCACAAGGGGCACCTGCATTGTCTCTGTGTGTGCCTTTTCTCCTGTACCCTTCCCTTCCTCTGTGCTCCCTTCCCACCTTCCTCCCTCCCCCCCCCCCACCTCCCCTGCAGAGCAATAATAAAGCCTTCTTTGTAGAAAAAACAGGACTGTTTATTGGGGGATATAGAACAGGGGAGGAACTGGGGAAAGAACCTGGCATGGAGGAGGGCAAGAGAGGCTCAGGGTTGGGGCTGGAAGTGGCACCTGCCTCTGTGTGGCTGAGAGGCTTTGGCTGCTCGAGAGGTCCTACTTCCCTGTGTCCTGGGGCCCTGGCAGCCCCTGGGGGGGCTAAGAGGGGAAGCCACGGGGAGGCAGGGAGGTGTCTGGTGGCCTGCTCCATGCACTACGCCATGCCCTCGATCACAGAGGTGAGGGAGGAGCACATGGCATCACGTTGGCGCACGAGCTGGTCCCAGGTGGCCTTCTGTTGTTCCTGGTCAGCCTGGCGCTCCTCCTAGTCAGTGGCCTGCTCCTGGCACATTTCCTCAAGCTCCCAAATGAGGGACTGCAGGCAGGCTGTCTGCTTCCACGTCAGGGCCTCATGGGTTCTTTTCCTCCTGCGGATCCCACAGAGTTGTGCAGATGGTGGGGGCGGTGGGGAGGTGCCAAGCTCACAGCTGGTTCATCGGTGAAGAAAAGTGACAAGGGTAGTTATCCGAGGAGACTCTGTGTCTGAAGTCTAGCCCTGATTGCTGAGCCGACACTGAAGATCTCGGTTCAGATGATGGCGATGTGCTTCGAGGAAGGCCATATGCTGCCTAGATAGCGGGCACTTTCCCGCCGGGGCACAGATGTCGCAGGGGAGCACTGCAACACCCACGGCCCAGAGACAAGCAGGCATAAGAGTGTGCTGGCCAGGCCAGGAGCCTGCAGGTGGGAGTGGGGGACGGGGCGGCTTGGCTTCCTTCTGTGCCCTGCACATGCTGGGTCCAGTAGTGTCCTGCAGAGAGAGAACTTCTATCCCTGCCCTGTGAGAGGGGGAAGGGGAGGGGAAGGGAGGGGCTACTTGCCAGAGAGCAGGTTCCCTCATCTTCTTCCCCCCAGCAGGTTCCCATGCATGGGATCAGTCTCCTCCACATCACCGCGCTTGGTCGGGAGCAGATGCTGCCTGAGTGCGGGCCTGTGCCATGTGCGGCACTGCTGTGTGTTTCCATGACCCCAGCTTCCTTAGTGGAGGCTTATCATGGGAAGGAGTCCCACCATGTAGGCCAGAGTAAGGCAGGCCTCTCCAGGAACCTTGTGATAAGGAGCGAGGGGTTCCTGTGTGAGAGTGTCATGTAGCCTCCACTTCATCTACCTGGGAAATACCTACAGCAGAGACCCCAGATGTAGCTCAAATGTACCTGGAGGTAGCAGTTATTGTTGCATCACGTTGGAAGTGGAATTCAGGCATGTTTTTAGGTGAGTAAGTTATAGTTTAACCGTATTATCTATTTTTCATATTATTTTGTTTTATGCTTTATCTACTTATGCGCCAATACAGTAAAATTGTGTAACAGTACTATCACTTTGTTATGAAGAGAGCAGGTAAGCCTTAGCTAGGCAGCATTGCAAGCACTGTTCTGTTTATTCACCTTGATGAAATAAAAATAAAAAGAGACCCGCTTGCTATAATATTGACATCCTGTGGCTTGGCAAATTCTCTGCTTTGACACCTGTCAGGCTCCCAGGGTGCTGGACTAGAGAGGTTCAATCTGTAGCTTGGAAAAGTAATTGGAACTCAGTTTTGATAAGTTTTGTAGTTAATCACTCAACTCAGATACCATGTTATGACGTTCAGAATACAAGAGGAAGAGCTGGATGGCTCATGTTGCTGATCACAATCTAACTAAAAATGGTCTGTTACCACACAGAGGCTACTGGGCTTGTGACCAATATTCCCTCTAATTTTTTCCATTCATGTGCAGAATAAAATGTAAGTGCACTGAGGCATGTGCAGATGTGCACAACCAGAAGAAACACATACTGCTGGCTCTGGGCACTCTGCTAATCAGCAGGATGGCACCTGAATCTCACCTGGGAGGCTGCCCAAGTGCTCAGCCTACAAGGAACACTGCTTGTGACCCATGCCTTATGAGTTGCTGAACACAACTGAGAGATGTTCAGGCACTCAACATTTTATAGAACCAGTCCTTTGATGTGCAGACATGCAGTAGGTATTATTCTTGAGGGCTCTGATTCATCCAGGTATAGTTCTCAAAACAAGAAGGCTCAAATAAAGAGAGAGCTTGACATTCATGATTAGTGGGAGTAAAGGCTCTAGAGTCGTCCCCCCCCCCCAGCTGCCACAGGGGGGCATGACAAACTGATGTAAATTGGAGCCACGTTGAGGTAGATTTACATTCTGGCAGGGGTTGAGGCATCCCTCAGAAAGCCCCCCAGCGTTGCAGAGTGTGGTTCAGCATATCTGAGGATCCAGCCCTCATCTAACCCTGCTCATAGAAGATTTAATCAATACTGTGCTTAAACTGCCAGCAGCGTGCCAAACTAGAGCTCCCAGCAGTGCAAACACCATGTTTCTGGGAGTGTATTCGCACTGGCGAGAGAGGCTTAAATGGCCAGGAAATGTACTTTAAGTATTAGACAGAAAGGAAGCTAGTGAGACATCGCTAAACAGTCTTACCCTAATGGTCCTCCGCCTCATTTGTGAGCTAGTAATACGACAGAGGTTATAGGAGCTCAGTACGTCAGACTATAATTATGAAGATTTATATGCTCACCTCATTATTATTATCATCATCCGCTCAGATTTTTCCCTCACCAATGTTAAAAATAGCTCCCCTTAGGAGCCATATGTAAAGATTTTGGGTGGCTTTAAATAACAGCCCTGCCCTCTGTACTGAAAGGGGAAAAGCTAAAAAGACACTCATCAGCATTTAAAAAAAAAACCACAATGACCATTAATGTAAAAGGAGGTGCTCGTAAATCAGGAAATATAAGTCATTGCTTGGGGACACAGAGCAGAGATGTTAAAAATAGTAATATACTGCACTTTCTCTTACTCAGTCATACACTCAATTGCTTTAGTGTAGAATGCATAAACTGTTGACCTCTAGTGGTCAAAGCACACATGTACACAGATTTCTGGTACTGTTCACTTGATGCAGTGTAGATGATGCAAAGCAGAAGGCACAACTAACTTCACATGAGGAAAGGACATCTGGCTGTGCTGGTGGGAGAGGAAGTCTGTGAAAACAGACTGTTTCATTTAAGAATGAGAGAATCTCTATCATCATGTGCCTGGCCCCTGCAAATGAAGCAGATCCGGTGCCAGAACAAGGGTGCTTATTAAGCCAATTAAGAGGAGAGGGCAGCACCTGGGGCTATACAGATCCGGGAGCATGTGAGAGGGAGTTCTGGTGAATCATCTGCATGAGTGAGAGTTGAAAAAGAAGGGGGCAGGTGACTGACTTACCAGAGCTAGGAAATTGAGTGTGATTCATGGGGGAAGGCAGAAGAGCAGCGAAAGGGATGTACTCTCTGGTGTCCCTAAGCCAGGCCTGGAGCAGGCTGAAGGATGGAGGGATGGAGAGGGGGAGTTGGCTGCTGATTTCTAAACTAAGCCCAGGACTGGAAATGGTTGAAGGCAGAGGAACAGTCAAGGGGGTTAGCTGTGGATATTGCCACACCAGCAAACTAGAATCAGGGGAGGGCCAGCAGAAGAGAGATGCGTCCCCGGTGAGGATGATCTGATCTAACAGGGAGGCTGGGATTGTGCTGGGAAGGAAGGTGCTGCACTCCAGCGGGAATGGCTGGGGTAGCTATCCTGGCAGAAGAAGACTGATAAAAAGTCTGCATGTGGCAGAAGGTGCCAATGTGTGATATGTGGGGTGTTGAGAGACGCCTGGAAATTTTAATGCTTACTTATGGTGTGGAGTTGACAAATAGACTATATACAGATACTGGACACTTGTGGAATGTTTCTATAATAAGCGAGCCCCACAAAGGGCTCCTATGGAAATAAGAGAGCCTGACAGACAGAGGCTTTGGGTTACTTCAGGGGGGAAACTGAAGCAGGTGCACCTGGGGTACTATAGCTGGTTGCAGAAAGTTGCTCTGGGTGAACCCACATAATGATGCTCCTGCAGAATTGTGTCCTCAGCAATGCAAGGTCTGACCACACTTAAAAGTGAAAGGCATATAATAGGTGCCACCTGGAACTGGGGCACAGCTGAGCCATCTGCTTTACCAGTCTGGGTTTAATTTTACACTGTGATGTTGTGACAAGCTCTCTAAGCTTGCCCTCATGCTAACACCCACAGGTAAGGCCTGCTTCTAGCTGTGTACGTGAATGCTCTGCCAACCAACAAAAGAGCCAAAATACCCCCCAACTTAGGACCTCAGAGCTGTACTGTTCTGCTCTGGTCAAAAGCTTGACTAGTATGAATTTGTTACCCAGTCCACCCCTCCCTCAATGAGGAGAGAAATATGCACAAACTCTTTAACTGAGCTGAGATTTTTCCCCCCACACACTTCACTCAAAACACACTGTTGTAAGGAAAAATATAAAGTAGAGTTAGCTAGAGAAAGTTAGATTTTAAGTGATAGGTGAAATGCATGCTAGTGTAGAGAGCTGAGTCTGGCTGAAAACCTCTCCCTTCTATGGAGGGCAGTACCACTGGAGCTGCGCTCCCTGGACTTTGCTCACAAATAGTTACAACCAGGCCCCCAAGAGGGAGAATTTAATTGCTTGGAGAGGGCCTGGGCATGAGTTATATCACTTTGTAAAAAGCTGCTATTTTGGCTGAGTGTTTTTTTGAGACAACCACAGCTAACCCCTACAAGGTGCAGTGTGCGGCTCCTCACAGCTGAGAAGGGCCTAGTCTCGGGAAGTAACTCTAATGAAATTGTGCTGTGTGTTTTCTGCTTTGGGGGCAATGTTGAAAGGGTTTATACCAACAACACAGCAGCAAGAAGAGAGCTGCCTCTGTACCTGCTGCCTGTGGAAACAGATCTGGGTTCAGTTGCTAAACTGAGTTTGTTAGTGTGGGGATTCTAGCTGGCTGTTCCAACGCACCAGTCAGGTGACCTTGAGGGCATGCAGCAACTTTTTTTTGTGGTGCCCAAGATTGGCAGAAGTTGCTCTGTGGATAACATCTAAACAAGATCCACTTATGGAAGATGGCCAACATGTATAGACACAAAGGGAATGATGTCCTCTAGTCTACGAGACCTTGGATAGTGGAGGGAGTAGGGGGGAGAGACAGGCTCGTGCTTTAGGTTTTACCCTATTCTGTTTCCTATCTTTAGAAGGGAAATGGATTCCGGAAAATGGGATTCTATCCCTGCTGTAGAAAGGAATTATTTATGATAGCATGCAAGGTGCAGAAGCAATGTTAATGCAGTAATGATAGGCAAGAACAGGGCTACTCAAGCTTTGTGCCAATGAGGGCCAGAGTGGCTATAGCCCTGGCGTCAAATGGCTGTATCTAATAGCATCTTCATAAACTTCAACACCAACAACAAAATGCAGATGAACTTAAGGAGGCAGCTAAGCAAATTCCCTAGCAACAGCCCCTCCATACCATAGGTTTGTCTGATGGAAATGTATTGAAGCACTTTCTGCGCACAGTCTGAATCCACAGTCACCATCTCCGGGACATACTGTGCCTTTGCCAAGTCTGAACATAATCCTCACACTTGGATAATCATAACCCAGCTGGCATAACCGTGTGTTAAGACTGCAGGCCTCATGGTCCTTATAGCTGCTTTCTCATAACCATGGACAAGAGAGAATATTTGAGAGCTAAGAGCTCCATTTGAGTGAACCAGCTAAGCTTTTAGTGTGAGTGTTCTTCCAGAGGCAGACTCTTATTTTATTTATGTTTGCATAGGACCTAATCTACTGGTCCATTACTCATGCATGAAAATATACTAAATAATATAACAACAAACAAGGGCCACCCTCTGCCCAAAACTTGAACTGAAGCAGAAATTAACTTTTCCCAGATCACACTTTTTAAAAAAATTTTTATTCCTGCACATCTACGAGTTGCTGGCTCTGATTAGATCTACAGCTGCAAAAGGATGAAAGGCTGTTCTACCTGTTGGAAAGAGAAGTACAAGCAGCGTCATGAGAGACTTTCAGTCAGGGAAGCTAGCAGCCTCCATGGGCCCCAGGGCAAGGTGTATAGGGACCCAGCTCTGTGCCCCAGAAAGGGTGGGGCTTTGGGCAGAAGGGGTGGGGATGGGAGCAGCCAGACCTCCATCCCACTTGGACCGCACTGCGCCCTCCCCCCATCTCTTAGAACTGCCTGGAGGGTGCAGTGTGATGTCCAAGCCATCCCAGGAAGCCCTCAGAGCCGCATGGAGCATGCAATGACTTAAAGGGCCTGGAGCAACTGCCCATTTTGCCCCCTCATCAGTGGGGGCCTACTTTCAGGAGCTCATCAGTCCAATTCTGCAAGCTTGCAAGGATTCAGTTAGTTCAGCTAAACCTTTAAAGCTATTCAAACCTTCACCCTTTGGGCTTGAGTGTGAGAAGGGTTCAGCGGGTGCTGCACAGACCTAGATTAAACCCCTTTGAAGCAAACCTTTCCCTACTAAGGATCTCACCCATGGATGCATGTTAGAACACACAAACACCTCTTGGTCCTGTGCTGCTAGCATGCCCCGTGCTGCACCATGCATCCCCCGCCCAGCACTCGAACAACCCCCTGATTCTAACTTCTGTGCTAGGAAAGATAATGGAGCAAGTAATTAAGGAATTCATCTGCAAACACCTGGAAGACAATGAGGTGACTGGTAAGAGCCAGCATGACATGATTTGTCCTTTACAAATCCAAACCAATCTGATAGCTTTCTTTGGTAAGATAACGAGTCTTGTGGATAAGGGAGAAGCAGTAGACATGGTATACCTAGACTTTAGTAAGGCATTTGATATGGTCTTGCATGATTTTCTTATCAATAAACTAGGCAAATACAACTTAGATAGGGCTACTATAAGGTGGGTGCATAACTGGCTGGATAACCATTCTCAGAGAGCAGTTATTAATGGTTCACAAACCTGCTGGAAAGGCATAGCAAGTGAGGTTCCGCAGGGGTCTGTTTTGGGACCGGTTCTGTTAAATATCTTCATCAACAATTTAGATATCAGCATAGAGAGTATGCTTATCAAGTTTGCAGATGATACCAAGCTGGGAGGGGTCGCAACTGTTTTGGAGGATAGGGTCATAATTCAAAATGATCTGGACAAACTGGAGAAATGGTCTGAGGTAAATAGGATGAAGTTTAATAAGGACAAATGCAAAGTGCTCCACTTAGGAAGGAACAATCAGTTTCACACATACAAAATGGGAAGCGACTGTCTAGGAAGGAGTACTGCAGAAAGGGATCTAGGGCTCATAGTGGACCACAAGTTGAATATGAGTCAACGGTGTGACTATGTTGCAAAAAAGAGCAAACATGATTCTGGGATGCATTAATAGGAGTGTAATGAGCAAGACATGAGAAGTCATTCTTCCGCTCTACTCTGTGCTGATCAGGCCTCAATTGGAGTATCGTGTCCAGTTCTGGGCACCACATTCAAGAAAGATGTGGAGAAATTGGAGAAGGTCCAGAGAAAAGCAACAAGAATGATTAAAGGTCTAGAGAACATGACCTATGAAGGAAGACTGAAAGAATTGGGCTTGTTTAGTTTGGAAAGGAGAAGACAGAGGGGACATGATAGTGGTTTTCAGGTATCTAAAAGGGTGTCACAAGGAGGAGGGAGAAAAAATTTTCTCCTTGCCCTCAGAGGATAGGACAAGAAGCAATGGGCTTAAACTGCAGCAAGGGAGGTTTAGGCTGGACATTAGAAAAAACTTCCTAACGGTCAGGGTGGTTAAACACTGGAATCAATTGCCTAGGGAGGTTGTGGAATCTTCATCTCTGGAAATATTTAAGAGCAGGTTAGATAGATGTCTATCAGGGATGGTCTAGACCAAGGTTACTCAACTTTGGAAGCCCCAGGGGCCACAATGATACTCACAGTGCATGCCGAGGGCTGCAACTTAAGTGTGGTTGCATATACATGCAAATATATATGCAAATAGTTTTTTTACACTGACAGGCATGAATACAAAGATTAAGCTTTAAGCTGCGGTGCCGGACTCAAACATGGCCAGTGTGAGCCAGTCAGCACCTCTCAGGCTCTGCCCACAAGGCTAAGCAGCCACCATTTCCCACAATGCCCCAGTGCTCCCGGCACCTCCTCCCTGGGGGCTAGAGATGCCAACACCCTGTACCTGTTTGTTCTAGCCAGCTCGTCTGCTTGCGTCTTTCAGTGCTCACCCCACCTGGGAGACGTCTCGCTGTTGTGGAGTGTTCCCAGTGGAGGCCATGTTCAAAGGACCCCACCCGCGGGCCACATGTTGAGCCCCGCGTAAATGCAAACTGCACCATGGGCCGCAAACAGATGAGTCATGGACCGCATGTTGAATAGCCTTGGTCTGGATGGTACTGTGTCCTGCTGTGAGGGCAGGGGACTGGACTTGATGACCTCTCGAGGCCCCTTCCAGTTCTAGTGTTCTGTGATTCTATGGCTGAGCCTCCCCTGGACCTGCAATGGCCCGTGCCCTCCCAGACCCTTCACAAATGCACAGTGCCCTGCACACCATCACCCTGCCCAGCATCCCCTTGCCCACTGCCCCACCACAACTGCCCAGCACCCCACACAGGAACCCCCACTCCCCAGTGCCCCAACACACACACAGATCTTTCCCACCCCCTTACAACTCCCACTCAGGCCCTTCAGAGACCCATTCCCCCATGTCCGGCCTCCTGGCTGCACTCACTGGCCCTGCTGAGAGGTGATTGTGTTTGCTGGGCTGAGCCACCATCAGCTAGGCTCCATCGGGATTCAGTGGCTCAGCTCTATGGTGGGGCCCCCATACATGGTGGGAAGCAGAGACTGCTTGGAGCCTAAGGTGCACTGGTTGTTCAGCCAGGAGGCAGAGAGAAGTCCACTACTAAGGCCCAGAGGTGGGGAGGAGCCCTCCATCAATTGGTGCGCAGGTCAAGATGAGTAAGTGGTGGGTAGTGGGGTAGACTGGATGGGTATCAGGGCAGGGCTGGCCTTACCATGAGGCGAACTGAGGCGGCTGCCTCAGGTGCCAGACTGTGGGGGGGCACCACTAGAACCCAGAGAATTGAGACCTTTCAAAGTTTTGGCCCAAGCGAAGGGACATGGGGGCATCATTTGAGCTCCCCACCTCAGGTGCCAAAATGTTGTGGGCTGGCCCTGTATCAGGGTACAGTGCAAGTAGAACAGGCCAGGATTCCTTTTGAGCATGAGCTCCATGGCGCCATTGTAAATCCAGCACTGTTAGCTCTTGAATCTTGCAAGTAGGGCGATAGAATGTTACTTCTGAGTACAGGGAGACAAGGTGGGTGAGGTAATATCTTTTATAGGACCAGCTTCTCTTGGTGAGAGAGACAAGCTTTCAAGCTTACCCAGAGGCTTTCTTCATGTCTGGAAAACCTAGTGAGTGTGTCACAGCTAACTACAAAATGGAATGGATTTAAGTCAAGGCAAATTGGCCCATTCTGCTACAGCTTTTGAGTACACTCAGCAATCGGAAGCCATTGTTCATCTTCAGGCCATGTTTTTCAACTGCCTTAATTTTTTAAAAAGATGACTGGGATATTACATCCCTTTAAGGCCATGGTGCAGCTGCAAGTCTGCAAATATGCATATGAGTAATTCCACACTTTTCACCAGTCCCATCGAACTCAAAGGCATTTCAAGTATAGGTAAAGTTACTTGAGTATTTGTGGAATCATGGCCTTAGGCTGCAACTGCAGCACTGCTAGAAGTTAGCCTCTAGGGACTACCCTAGGGATGTTAGATATTGTGTAATTGAATAGTTGTGTAACCGCATGATAGTGGATACGTGACTATTCAATAGTCCCTGGGGGCGGGGCTGGCAGCCAGTGCACTCCGGCCCCACCACCAGGGAGCCTTTATCAGAGGCAGCAGCATGGGGTGGCAGGCGGGAGCCACCCCATGGTCCGCGAGGGGAGCCAGTTTAAAAACCAGCTCCCCGTGCAGACTGGCTGCCTGCTGCCCTGCACTGCTGCCTCAGACACAGAGGCAACAGCACGGGGTGGCAGCGGCCCCTGTCCACCATGGTCTGAGCTCCCCATGGAAAAAGGCTGGTCTGCGACAGCAGCCTCCGTGCACAGGGAGCTTGGACTCGGGCTGCTGCTGCAGATCAGCCTCTGTCTGTGATGGGCCCAGGCTCACCGCGGACAGAGGCTGCTCTGTGAGATGCAGACCAGCCTTTGTCTGCGGTGCACTCAGACCCCCCATAGACAGGGTCTGCTGCCGTGGATCAGCCTCTGTCCATGATGAGCCTGGGCTGCCATGGACAGAGACTGCTTTGCAGCATCCTCCTGTGCCCCCTTACCCAGGTTGCTGCCTCTGATAGAGGCACCAGCTCCTGTCCCCTCCCCCCCACTGCCTCTGTAGGAGGCAACAAGTTGGGGGCAGGTGAGTCTGCGGGAGCCCCTAAGCACAGGGAGTTGGCTTGAAGCCCAGCTCCCTGTGCGTATTCGCTACAGCCTGTCCCCCTCACCCGCTGCACTGCTGCCTCTCTATCTGGAGTGTTGATCTCCACTTAAGTATAGAAAAGGCCTAGAGCATGAACAAATGGAATGTTGAGTAGATTGGTGGGAATCTGAAAATAAAGAACATTAACCTCTTATTTATGTGTGTATGTGCCTAGATTTATATCCACAAGACACAACTGCTGCAATGCAACTGTCAAAAAAGGTGGTTCAATTTATACCAAAAAAATTCCAGGTTTGCGCAAGGTCACAGAAAATGGATTTCTGTTATGACAGTGAGGAGGAATTTATTGAGACAGTTTGAACAGAAATGAAGTCTAATAAGAGAAAAAATCCCCTCTGATGCTTCCTTTGTGTTATGTAGGTTTCTGCAATGTGAAAACTGGACACTTCATGTTACCCATATGACAGATAGACCGAATCCTGTCTTACAATTTTTGCTCATGGGAAAAAGCGTGCTTGAAGTGAATTAAATGGTATTCAGACAATGGCTTGCAGGATCAGGCTCCAAAATGATATCCTATTATCAGAATACCTCTTTAGTGATGAAACTGTGGGTACTGAAATGTTTATCTACTTCATTAATTTCATGCAGTGTTAGGATTTAATAGAAACTGTTCTACACTTCTCCAGTAGTGCTAGTGATACACATTCTATCTTTTTGCATATATGAAAGGACTAGGTGGGTGGTAGGCTGACTTTAAATTGAATTTGTTTTTTAGGGTTCTATTGTGCAAAGTTTACTCTGGAGAGTAGCTTCTGTACACATACAAGTGCCCCTATTCCACAAAACCACAGGGACAGTTTCTATCATGGCTTCACGGCTGTATGTCTATATGGAAAGTACCATATTCTCTAGTAATCTTTACTATTGTACTGTACTTGTTCTTGTTAATGAACTCTTGGGGGGGGGTATTTAAAACAAACACTGCTGCCTTCATTATTCCTTAGTAAAAAGGGATTTTAACGATCTGCTGCTAATACATACTCCCTAACACATGTAGTCCATGGTCTGTGACTCATCACTGATTGCAATGCACTAGAATGCCTAAATCAGAATTAATTAGTCAGAATTAAGTGGAATTCCAGATTATATGCATGATACAGGGTTCACTGAAATTAACGGAGCCTTTAAAATGACTTCAATGAGCTTTAAATCAAATCCTTACCACAAGATATTATGTTGAGCCCATCCCTATTCCTGAAGATGTGTAAACAATGATGTAGATACCGAGTCTGCAGTCTGGTTAATAATAATGCCATTAGGAAGAGCAGGTGAGCCCTGGCAGACTATTTTAGCATATGTAGTATGTGTGTGTGTGCGTGTGTAAAAAAAGCCAACCTGTGGACTTATCCTGCTTGAGCCCTGCTGTGATTCTCCTATGTTGTTCTGCAGAAGCTGCAAAAGAGTAGCTGGGATGGGTGGCAGGTTTGCAGAAATTTTGGTGGTGCTCAGTGCCTGCACCCTTCCTAAACTCTGTAGTCCCCACTTGCCTAAGGCTCTGAGCGGGAGCTTGGGTGAAGGAGTGATGTTGGCTTGGGCAGGGGGATTGGGATGCAGGAAGGGGTGAGGGGTTGGGCTCTGGGAGGGACTGTGGGGAAGGGGCCTGGGTGCAGGCTCTGGGCTGGGATAGGGAATTGGGGTGCAGGACCAGGTGAGGAGTTGGGTTTGGGAGGGAATGTGGGGAGAGGGTCTGGGTGTTGGATGCAAGCTTTAGGCTGGGGCAGGATGTAGGGGTGCAGGAGGGGATGAAGGGTCCAGGCTCTGGGAGGGAGTTTGGGGGCTGGAGAAGGTGCAGGAGGGAGCTTGAGGGTGGGAGGAAGGGATGCAGGGGGAAAATCTCTGGGGTGGAGTGCAGCACTAATGTGGGGCACCCTAATCTAGTAGCAGTCCCTAGGCAGGGCTGCAGGAGTTTCTGGACGCTGCAGCCTGCATGCACCGCCCTTGCAACATCCCATGGCTTCAGGGGTGTTCAGGGCAGGGGGAGCATGTGGAGACAAGCCCCCAGGAGTCAGAGAGGCACAGGGACATGCCAGAGGACACTTGGGCTATGTCTACACTCGCGGCTTCTTGCGCGAGTAATATGCAAATGAGGTTAAGCGTGGAATATCGACGACCCTCATTTGCATACCTAATGAGCCACCATTTTTTTCAGAAGAGGCTCTTGCGCAAGAAGGAGCGTCTACACTGCCCCTTCTTGCACAAGAAAAACCCTCTTACGCACTGCCGTTACACCTATTACTTTTCAGGAAGAACGGCATTGTGCAAGAGGGTTTTTCTTGCGCAAGAAGGGGCAGTGTAGACTCTCCTTCTTGCGCAAGAGCCTCTTCTGAAAAAAATGGTGGCTCATTAGGTATGCAAATGAGGCTCGGCGATATTCCACGCTTAGCCTCATTTGCATATTACTCATGCAAGAAGCTGCAAGTGTAGACATAGCCTTGGAGGGCAGGGAAGAGAGTAGGGGAGTATGTGGTGTGGCAGTCAGGGCCAGAGGAGAGACAGGGCCATGAACTTTGGTGGAATATTCCTGGTGCCTGGGCACCAAGGGCCCATAGAACTTGCTGCCTATGGATGGGACAGTTCTTGTACCAGCCCATCCCAGGGCTTGTGAGTAGAGCAGTACAGGGCTGCTTCCAGTGGCCCTAAACAATGCCTGTGCTGGGGAAATACTCCTCTTAACTACTTGCTGTGCATTAGCAGCCTTTATATCCCATCAGAGCAATGCATAGGGACCAAGGTGGGGGTCAAAAATTGTCTATAAAAACTTAAAAAACAACAAATAGTCTAGCAGCACCTTGAAGACTAACAAAACATGTGGATGGTATCATGAGCTTTCGTAGCCACAAGCCACTTGTTCAGATGCCCACACAAGCTCATGATATCATCTAGCTGTTTTGTTAGTCTTTAAGGTGCTGCAAGACTATTTTTTTTAAAGTTTTCCCATTGAACTGAAGCTTTTGTCTATAAAAGTCCTTTTCTGGTTGGTAACTTGAATTCAAAAGACGTTTCCATTTACCCATCTATTAGAAACGGATGCACAGCACGTTTGCAAAGTGCTACTTACTCTGCCCAGGCTGTTTAACTGCCCCCTCACTATTGTCCCTAACACCACCCAAAATTAGCTAGGAGGCTGTTGTGATGACAACGCTCCGTGGTGGAGGCAAAATGCCCATGGCTCAGCAGTGAGTCTGTTGGAGGTACGCGCATAACGACGGCTATAATGTTTGCAAGAGGCACTGGAATGATGTGTAGGGGGGGTGCTGATGAGAGCCACTGCCACTGGACAGGCGGTAGGTCTACAGTGGAAACCGCGACATGCCACTGGGGGGCGGCCACATTCCCAGCACGCCTGGTTCCGGCGGCCCCTGTGCACAGGAGGACACGAGCCCGCGCGCCTCGCCCCAGGCAGGATTCGTTGCCAAGCGCGTCCCTTCATTTTGCACGGGGTGTGGGTATGAGGGGGGGCGGGTCACTGCAACGCCGCGCGCGCGCTCCGGATTGGGCAGGCGCACAGCTCCACGCGCCGCCTCCCCCGCCAGAGACATGCCTTAGCAGCCAGAGCCCCAGCAGGGCTCCGCCTCACGCGCCCCGATCCCGCCCCCGCCTGCCTCGAGCACGCCCCCCCCCGCCTTCCAAGCGGGGGCTCCAATGGGGGCCTGGCTTATAGTTGCTGCGCAGCCGCGGCCTCCTGGCCAATCAGAAGCTAAACCGGTTGCTACGGTAACAGCGTCATAGAAACAGTGAGAGCGGGAGAGAATCTGGGGAGGTGGAACGTGCCCCTCCCACCCCGCAAGCCCAGCTGGTCCCCAGCCCACCGCGGGGCGCGCGGCGCAGGCCCAGCAGGTAACTGGCCCCGGGAGAGCGCCGCCCCCTCGCGCCCCTGCCAAGGGGGAGGCGGGGAGAGCCCCCACGGGCTGCTGGAGGGCGGCGGCGGGTGGGTGTGTGTGCAGCAGCCAGGGCCCCGAGCTGTCCCGGGGAACTGCACAAAGCGGTGCCAGGTGGAGCGTGGGGACTCACTCGGGGCTGCTCACCGGCAGGGCCCCCCCGCCTCTCCAGGAGCTGCAGGTTGATCTGTAAGTGAAGATTGTGCCAGGTGGGGAAATCTCCAGCTGGACTTCCGACCAAAGACTGGCTTCTCTGTCCAGGGCTGTCGTGCCACTGGTTTTGAGGCAGGAGTGCTGGATCGGGGATATTTCTGGAAACGAAAGTAGGTTAAAGTGGATTGGGGTTTTATAATTCATCTTTCCCGCCTCTCTCTTTAATTATAACAAGAAAAGAGACATTTGGCATGGACTTTAGGCCACTTAGGTGCCTACTGCTCTAATTTTGCAAACACTTTAAGTACTCGAGCAGGCTCATCTACTGCTGGGATGAACTAAAGTTAGCATGCACTTAGCGGTATGTATGCTTGGAGCCTAAACATGAATGTGAAATTCAAAGGCAGCAGAGTAAAAAAATGATACAAAGAAATCCTTTCTATGCACAACATATACTTGCCTGCACAATTCATCTTCACTAGATATCATTGAGGCCCAGGCCAGCCCCTCGCCTAGCCAGTTTAAACTCAATACAGTTTATTCCCGAGGGTATTCTGCACCACAGTGCATAGGGAGAATTCGTGTTTCCTGCAGATTTTTCCCCTTCAGAAAACAGATTCTGTAGGTAGGTGCTGCAATTATATATTTCACCCTCTAGGGGCTGCTGTGACAGCAGAAGAGAGGGCACCCAGGCAGCAGGACGCCCTAGCAACCCCCCAGATAAAAAAGCATCTGTTCTGTACTCCTATCCACACCCAACAATCGTCCAGGTTCACTCCTGCAATTAGTTTCCTCTCTCTCAGTTCTTCCATTACCTCTATTACCCCAAGCCTTTTGCACTGCTTCTGTGAAAAATACATTTCTGAATTGTAGTTTAAATTAATTTTATTATTCAAAGTTCTATGTAGTTCTATGCAAAGTAGTATGCCTAGTAAAGAATCTGTCAAAAAAATTCTTGACTCTTTTTTTGCTGTCTACATTGTAATAATTGTTTGCTGGCAGGTATTTTGAAATAAATTACAAACATAAATGAAAATAGTGTGATTATATTTTGTTATTTTGTTTTCCTGGCAAATAAAATATGTACATTTTTGCAGAATTTTAAAATGTTGTGTGCAGAATTATTTGATTTTTGGCGCAGAATTCCCTCAGCAACATGTCAGTTCAGCAAAAAAGGACGGAAAGGTAGCTGTCTTCTCCTGCACTGCTGGGGCTGAGTATGTGGCTCCAAGATTTTTGCAGGACTGAAAAAAATTAAAAATGTACATGGCTAATGGCAGCATCCACAATTGCAATGGATAGTACTGATTTTTTTTAAACAAATGAATATAAATCTTCATACTTCAGGAAATAAGATCTCTTCTAATTGCCCTGGTTTAGAAAGAAATGTTCTCTATGTGCAGATTATTCCATAACTATCCATTTTGTCCCTGATAAGCTTTGTTGTATTACTTTAACTGGAATATGTGGGCCCAAAGAGTAACAGGTGTTAACATAATCCAAACAATTTTAAACAAGATTTGGGGTTTGTTATACAGAAACTTTAGTCTGCCTAGCATCATGGCAAATAGATCTTTAACAATTATTTTACCCCTTTATTAAAGATAGAGGAAAAACAGTAGAAATGTAAAATATTAAGTAAGACTTTCTTTTTAATGTTATCATGTGTTCCCTTTCCTTTAGAAAGAGTTTTTACAAGGAAAAAAAATCCCTTGTCTGACAGTCTCTGAGGCTATGTCTACCCTACCGGATAATTTATTTTGAAATAATTTCCAAATAACTCCAGAAATAACTATGTCGAAATAAGCTTATTCCTCTTCACAAGCAGGAATTATTATTTCAAAATAACAGGCTTGGTAGTGTGGGTGCTTGCCTTGTTATTTCAAAATAAGGGGAGTTATTTTGAAATAACTCCCCAGTGTATGCATGCCCTCATGAGTTAGTAACTAGTGTTTTTCTGGGGAAAACAAAACAAACAAACAAAAAACAACAACAAAGAAAGTAGCTTTTGTTTCTGGTGTTGACTCTGAGAGCTGGAGAAACAGAGGCACAGCACAAGGTCTTATCAGCCACTCTGAGACAAACTTGAATCACCACCATTGGGCTGTTTAGGACGTTGCTTTTTGCTGCCTCTTCCTGGTCACAGGCTAATAGCGTTGTTGCAAAATATATAATCTTGGCTGGCTAAGCCAGACTTCTGTCAGACAGAAGGAATGAGGAGAGCAATAGGAAAGACAAGAAATAAGGTAGAGCAAAGAAAGGACACATAGGGTGCATCTACACAGCACCGTAACTCGAAATAAGATACTCAATTTGAGCTACGCAAATTGCATATCTTATTTCGATTTTATTTCTAAAAAGCATATTTTATCATTTGGCACTGACTACACAGCACCACATTTCGAAATAAAGTGCTATTCCGAAACGTCCCTTACTCCTCGTAGAATGAGGGTTACAGGGATGTCAGAATAACGAGCCCAAAATAACGGGCTTGCTGTGAAGACGCAGGATAGCTATTTCGGAATATTCTGGTACCCTGAAATAGCGTTGCAGTGTAGATGTACCCATAGAGGGTGGGAGGAACACATGCAGTCTCTCATGCCAGGTAATATCTGGGATTCAGCTAGAGCCAGTGAGATAGCAATACCATCTTGGTTTCTCTCTCTAGCCCAGTCGCTCAGGGTATCTCTTAGGATTGGGATAAAGAAGGACTGGGGTCCTAGGAGATTGTAGGGGTAGCACCCATGATGGTGAAGCTTGCTCCTTTCCTTTCTCTAGTATTTTTGTCTAGTATATTTGTCTGGAAATGGATGACGGGAGAGATCATGAGAGGATTACCTGTTACGTTTCCTTCCTCTGGGGCATCTGGTATTGGCCACTGTTGGCAGACAGGATACTGGGCTAGATGGACTGTTGGTCTGACCCAGTATGGCCGTTCTTACGTTCTTATTTTAGTAAACCAGCATTGTGGTAGCCTCAGTCTATTCATCAATTTTCCTTTCAAAGTCTCTTTCTGGAATAGCCCATCCTCCCCTTATTTTATCCATTAGCTAAATCATTACAAGATTAATTTAGTTCTAATCCCACACTGTTCTTTGCCTTTGTTTTTTTGGTGCAGCAGCCTTATCATATGAGGCTATGATGGCCATTTTATTTATTTTTAGCTAAGTGTTTTTTGAAAGTATCCTTTTATTCAGTCTAGCAATCTTAAAGAAATACAGCCAGGCTTCTTTTTTTCTTCTTCTCTTTTTTGCACTTGTTCCATTTTTCTGACATTCTCACCAGTCCCTTTGGGGAAAAAAATCTTTGATTCCAAGCCACCTAAGTTCATAAAGAAACTTTCTTTCCATAGAATATTGTCCACAATGGCATGGAACTTGATCAACAGTTTCTTTGGTTTGGCACACATTAAACTGCTCATCTTTATGTCTTTTTAATAAGTTTAACTTATCACTTATGGCACAATGAACTGTTAACACGCTGTAAATGACTCCTTCACTTTTTCTAGCATGGCTGTGGAATATAGTATTATCTTTGATTTTTGAGCATGTTTCATAAGATTTGGTTCTTTTGTTTCCTTAGACCAGGGTTCTTGCCATGCCTTCACAAGCTCCTTTGTGACCACACTTACGCATTTTTTCAAGATAAGGGTATTTTCTGAGCATGTTTTGTTGCTTTGTCATCCATTTCATTTCCAGGTTATATGCCAGTGTTCATGCAATTGTTACACAGATACCTCCTTGCATTATTTCGGTAGTTAGGAACATTATTTCACTGATTATGCTTTCTGAAATCCCTGTTCTAATCACCATAATACCAGACAAGGCGTTAGATAAAATTAGAGCTGCAGCAGCCAGACAGACGTGCATCTCTAATCCAGGTTAGTGCCAATATTATCCCCATTAGTTCAGCCATCAGAACAGTCACATAATTGAATAGCCTTTTAGATCTCTAGATTCCTAGGAAGATAGAATGCCATTCCAATCTACCACTGCTGTCATCTTTTGATCCATCTGTATAGATTTGATAAAGCTGTCACCATTTTTCTAAATAAATTTAGAAATGTCATTGGTCATAAAGTATTTTTTCCCCTTCCCTCAGTTTTTTCACATAACACCAAGTACACAAATAGAGAAGAAGCTGTCTAGCTATAGTTTGATTTCCCATGACTAAAATGTTTAGTTTCTCAATTTTTCTTTTTAATACCTCTCCTTTACCATTTTTGACCCTGATAAGATGAGGAAGTCTATGACAAACCATATAATTTTGTCTAATAACTCTTGGCAATTCTTATAAATATATTGTGTATTTCTGTTTTCATGATTTCCTTTCCCCTTTGCCCAAAAGGTTAGCTCTAATAGTTTCATTCTTCAATTTATAGGTGCCTCTCCAGTGGATATTTGCATAACACACACTGGTATTGTTTACAGATGTTAGAGTTTAACCGATTAACTGTTTAATCAATAAGCTGATGCTTATGGATTAATGGTATTGGTTAAATTCAGCTGGCTCCTGGGGACCTGGGCGGGCAAGGGCTACCAGTTTGCTCCCCTGGGAGCCTGTTGGGCAAGAGCTGCTGCCTCTGCTACTAGGGAGGTAGCTTCACTGTGACAGCAAAGCTTCCTCCCTGGGGAAGGGCTGGCGGCCCCACTCCCAGGGAGGTTTTGCTGCAGGATCTGCAGTATAAAGCTAAGCTAAGTTTTATATTGAAAAGCCCACAGCCTGTGTAACTGTAACTGCTAACATTTTTAGTGGATACACAGTTACTGTATTAAACGATTTTTAACATCTCTAGTATTGTTATTATTTTACTACATGCCAGTTGCAGAGGTTGGACCTGCATTTGAGGCTGAATTGAAAGTTCATTATCTGGAACTTCAGATTGTAAATTCTATACAGCATCATCAGAACTTCTTTATCTGCACTCCATTTGTTTCCAACTACATTTTTTTAGTACATTCATCCTGCTTTTACAGTTTTGTATACCATGCATATGACCTTCCCAAATAAATTTTATTATCACACACTTCTTTTAGGAACATTAACTTTTGAACTATCTGAATTTTTTTCACCATAAAGAAGTAAGTCCCAGTTGCCCCTAATTTTCTTTCTGGTGAAAAGCATTCCCGTAGGCAGGGGAGCTGACAGCTTCTGTGGGCCCCTGGGCAAGGTGTGTTGGGGGCCCAGCTCCACATGTGAAAAGGACGGGACTAGAGCAGCCAGCCCTCAGTACCACCCAGAGCATGGTGTGCCCTTTTCCCCAGCCCTCAAAGCCACATGGAGTACATGGTGCGGCACTCCGGTGGTAATTGAAAGCGCCTGAGGCACCAGCCCCAAACCGCTTTGAATAGCTGGATCCTGGGGCAACTGCCCCCTTTGTCCTCCCTCTGCCCCATTGTTGGGCCTGCCAATAGAATATGTGTGTATGTCCCTGTCAGCTGGCTTGGGCTAGTGGAGCCTGGACTGTGGGGGTGTAAAACTGCAATGTTATTGGGCTGGGCCCAGGCTCTGAGACCTTCCCCCTTGCAGGGTCCTAGAACTCGTGCTCCAGCCCAAGCCCAAATGCCTACACTGCAGTTTTATAGCTCCATAACCTGAAATTTGTGAGTCCAAGTCAGCTGACATGGGTCAGCCATGGGTGTTTAACTGTGGAGTAGAAATACCCATAGTTTTGCAAGAGAGAATTTAAATTTCCTACTCATTTCCCCATTTGGAAATTCTCTTCAGTGCCTCATTTGTTTTTTCCATTGCTACTTTAAATCTTTTGTACACGTAGCACAATCATCTTTGAAAAGGGAAATCCTATTCCCATCCATACGCTTTCTGGGAGGTCATTTATCATAATGGAAAACAAAGTAGGGCTGATAAAGTTCCTTTATGGAGTTCCATTTGTAAGCTTGTAGGTTTTTGCTAAATTTGTTCCCACTTTGACATTATATATAGCTCTGTCACTTAAAGTCCCTTTTATCCAATTTTTTTGCTAGTTTCTATAAGAGGCATTCCCTCCATAGCATGTCATATGCTTTTTCAATTTCTCAGAAGACTGTGATCATGAAGATTTTAGTCCTTATGCTTTTTTGTACCTCCATTTCTAGTGTCATTATATGGTCAACTGTGCACGTTTCTTTTCTGAAACCACTTTGTCGCTCAGTTATAATATAATTTTTCTCCAAGTATTCTGCTACTTTGCTTGCTTTCATAATTGGTATCAACAATGCTTGTTTCCATTTCAATTGCTAGTAGTCCTTTCTCCCATATACCATTATATAACCTCAATCGAATCTTTGGCCTCCCTAGTGACAGGTGTTGAAGCATCTCATTACTTGTATTTTCTTTACCGGGAGCTGTATTTTTCATTTTTCTAATGGTTGAAACTACATTTTTTCTTTAGCACATCATCAGTATACGCTCACCAGCCATTTAATAGCTCATAGTTTTCCTCAACAAACCTCTTTTTTCCCTTCACGAAATGTATTACTTTGGTTTGTCACTGACCTTTGGAATTAATTTGCTAAAATGTTTACCTTCCTTTCCTAAGCTTGAGACCTCCATTTCATTGTTCACAATAAGACCTGGTATACATTTATTTTTACTCTGAATTCCATTCATTCTTTGAATTTACTAATATATTTTAAGGGGTTAAAATCTTTGTTCAATTTCTCACAGAAATTTCTCCCAGCTTTCTCCCCTCCCCCTTTTTGACAATGCTTTGCACCACTGCATTACAATTTATTTATAATTTGTTGTTTTTACTATTCATGGTGTGTTTTGCTTGCTTGTATGCCTTATTTCTTTCCTTAATTGCTAATTTGCAAACTTCATTCCACCAGGGAACTGGATTTCTAAGTCTGGGGCAATTTGATGTTTTGTAGATGGCCTGATCAGCTTCCGCTATAATTCCTTTTATTACATTGTTGTAGAATTCCCTTAAGTTGTCACTTGTATGGATACTACATAAATATTCAACGCAGTCAATCTTGAAAAGGCCCCAGTCTGCTCTAAGAATGCTTTTAACATTTCCTTGGCCTTAGTACTTAGTGATTACTTCCCATTCCATCGCCTTCATGAATTTCCAGTTGCATTTACTGGCTATATTTTTTTGCATTTAACAAATCCAAAACAGAAAAGGATCCATCATCTGAATTAAACCTAGCAGGTGCTCCTGTACTCAATATTAACAGGTTATGCAAAACAATACATTGTTCTATGCACTTACCATTTAGGCCAGTTTTCTTTCTTCTGCATAGCTCTTTATAACTATTAAAGTCTTTGCAAAATATGAATGGGTTTTTGACATTAACTAATTTTTCTGATTCTAAAACAACTAATATTTTCATGGATCATAAACATAAATCCATATATGTATTTTGTTCAGTATGGGACTCTCAATAGCATTATATTAAAAACTTAGTTTTTGCAGATTGATTTCTATATAAACAAATCCCTCTTTTGTACATATACAGAACCACTCCTTGTCTGGTAGCCTCACAGTCCCTCTGGAGATCCTTTCCTTATAGATTAACACAGATTTCCTTATTAGTCACATTTCTTGCACACCTACATCTCAGACTTTTTTCCCATGTCAAAGATGGAAAATTCCCATCCCTGCCTTATTAAACTATGCACATTCCAGCTAAGGATAGTTAAGATCATGTTATTTAAGCTGTATTATTGCCTTAATGTAAAATCACATAAATGCAGTTTATGGAGAGGCTGTCTATTTTTAGATTTTTTTTCTGCTGTTTTGCTATAATTTAAATCCTTTCAGTTTTTATCCCCATCTGCAAGTTGCACTCAATTATTTCTGTAATAAATACTATAAACTTCTCTTTATCTACAAGTAATACATGCTTTCCCATTCCTCTCATATTCTCTTCCCTGATCAGAGATATGTTCTGTTGCCCCTGTACCTCTTGAGTATTTTGCTCTTTTCTGCAGTGGGCACTTTTTTGCTAGTCTCCACATGTGATTTACTATATTAATGATTTTAATCTTGTGTATTTCTGTAGCTTGTTCTGCTGCTGCACATCATTTATATGCCACACTGTGGTTTCTCCCACAATTGCTGCATTTAGGTTCTGTTCCTTTTACACAGTTTTCATGTGAGTGATTTCCTCCACATACACTCATTGTTCCCTTACAAATGATTGCCATGTGTCGAAACTGTTGACAAATAAATCACTCAGAGAAGGGGCAGAGAAGGGGATATATGGCTTAACCCAGAAAGAATGATACCCTATTTGGATCTTGTACAGAAGTGTCCCACTTTTCAGTGATATGTCTGCCACCATAGATGGCTAGTTTTCTCCTTCTCTTCTATAAGGAGCTGTTTAACAAACTATACTTAACCTTCATATATATTCTTCTCACTACCATTCTCTCAGAATCTTATTGGCACTCCATACATAGCCCATCTGGATTGTGTCAGGAATATAGGCAGTTGAGAATTATCTTTTATTTTCCCGAGGGTTATAGTTTTAAGAAGTTTTTCAGCTTTCTCCTTATGTGTACATTCTATCGATAGATCTGCACCACCACTTTTACTTTAGCCATTCCACCATTTTCAGAGGACTAATATTTCCTATATTTACATCTTCTGGCACTGATTCAACAATTATGAAATAGTGACTTTAGTCCTGGTTTGTTTCTCATTTCTATGCATTCCTCCTTCTAATCCTGATATAGCTGGTATTTTTTTTCTTTTTCCTGGTCTTAAACTATTCCTCATCAGTTGCAGCTTTTCCTTCATACTTCAAGACAATTTTCTCTTTTCCCCCCTTGTCTCTATTGTCAATTTCAGTGTTCAACCTCCTTTCAGCTGGGGATGGCAGGGCTTGCCCACCCATCCTACCCCTGCATCCCAGCCTCTATGTCATTAGGCAGATATTCTCACTGTGCCTGACTCTAACCCAGCCATCCTTCTGCAAACTCAGGCCACAGTTAGGCAATCCCTCACACTGCTCTTGTTTACCACACCTGACTTTCATACACCTGTTGAATTATTGCAGTAATCCTTTTTCTGTGCACTCATCCAGTTTTTCTGTTTCCCTTTGGCAACTTTTCACCATTAACATGTATTATTATAGGTTATTGTAACCCTTCATGAATGTTCACAGTGAAACTGACAATTAGCGTGCATTTGTAAGTCCAGCTATTATGACAACTCCCAGGTGCTCAGAGGCAGCATACTTGCCGCCACCACCCCTACTACTACCATCTTTATAGGGCACACTGCCAGCTGTGTATGATTGCTGCTAGGAGAGAGTGGAGACCTGTTGTTTCACCTTATCCCTAAGCTTTTTGAGGTGCTGTGTTCCCCTACTAGGAGTCGGAAAGTTGCAGCTGCTTCATTATGCTAAGAGATAGAGCTCCTATTTTGCCGGGGTTTTGGAGGGCCTCACAATGTTGGGAAAATGGCACCTTAAACTTTTGCTTTAGTTCAAGGATAAAGCAGAATCCAGACTTAAATACGCAGGCTTTCAAGAATCAGCTTCTCCCCATCAAGTCCTGGAAAAAGAATGAGGTGGGGTAATAGACATAGAGTACCAGTATGTTAATTCAGGGCTTCAGGATTAATTTCAGAGAGGCAGATATGTCAAGAAAAATTGTGAAAACCTCAGTTATGAGGTGTAGTTTGTATCCTTACTTCTTCTTTGTCGATTATGGTGATAAAAGGCTATCAAGCAAGCAAGCGAGAGGATAAAGCAATGGGTAAATAAGTATACAGTACTCTGATCCCCAATCTGTGTATGAAAAGAAGGGTGGGAGTTTTGTAAGAAGACTGGGAGTTTAAAAAAAAATAAAACGCAGCCAAAACATTTTTCTGTCTCACAATACACAATATAATAAATACAAAAACAGTATGAGGAAATATCAGCAGTACAATAACCTAAAAAGTCAGGAAATCAATTTATATTTGCGAGAAAAGAAAAAGAATGCCACATATCATCAGGCTGTTTCTGCAATCCTCCACCAAACCAGAAATGGAATACAAAATGGAACTGTTGTGTAAAACCCATCTGTCCCATAACCACTGTGCAGCCCCTAGGGCCTGGCAAATCAAAACAACCTGGGACTCTCAGTTGCCATTGCTGCTACTACAGAATTGCTGCCAGAGCCCAGGGCAGCACAGTCCGGGTGGTGTTAAGGGTTGGCCGGAGGGAGGGGAAAGGATGGCGCAGTTCAGTTGGTGGCTGAGGCCTGGCTGCATTTCCCCTTGCCCCTTGCCTTGCCCAAGGTCCTGCTCCTTCCGGGAACGTGGAACCACTCCCCCTCCCACTTACTCAGGGGCCCAGCAATTCTGTTGGCGTTCCTGTCACTGTGAAATGTACCCATCACATAGAAATTTGAGGTATGGATTTAGGGAACACATTCATCTCTATTGTCATACCAATAAATATATTTAAATTGAAACAGAGAGCCAGATCTTCAGTTAATGTAAATTGCTCTAGCTCCCCTGAAGTCATCAGCATCAATGGATCTATTCTGGTCTACACCATCTGAAGATCTGGCCCTGAGGTTATTGATAATGTATTTAAAAATTCCTCTGTGGGCCTGGTTATATACACTAGGGATGTTAAATTGCGGTTAATGACTAGGAGGTTAATTTCAAAGGAGGAATGCGGAAGTACCTATCGACTAGTTGAGTAGTCGATGGAAATTCCAAGGAATTCCTACTCGACTAGTCGATAGGCACTTCTGCATTCCTTCTTTAAAATGTACAAGAGCCCCTGCTGGAAGTCCCGCTGACTCCGGGTTGCACGCTGGTGCCTGCTTTGAAATGTACAAGAGTCCCCAGCGGGGCTCTTGTGCATTTCAAAGCCATGGAGCCTGGGGTTAGCGGGGGACTCTGACTCCATGCTGCACTGCATGCCGTGCAGAACCCAGGGTCAGCTGGGGAATCCCCTGAGTTCCGCGTGGCACGTCCCCGGTACCCAGGATCAGCTGGGGAGTCCCAGCTGACCCCAGGCTCCATGGCTGCCCCTTTGAAACGCCGAGGCAGCGTTTCAAAGGGGCAGCTGCCGCACAGCTGATCTCTGGCTCAGCTGTGTGGCTCTGCCCCTTTAAAATGCTGCCTTGGGGTTTCAAAGCCGCAGCGCCACACAGCTGATCCCCGGCTCAGCTGTGCAGCGCTGCTGCTTTGAAATACTCCTCCTCCCCCTTGCTGCTTTGAAATACCCCTCCTCTCACTCTTCCCCCAAATGCTTATTGGATAGTCGACTAGTACTGAACATCCCTAATATACACCAGTGTAAACCAGGAAGAACTTCATGAAATCAGAAATAGCTCCAAGGAGGGATTCCACTGAATTCAGTTGAATTATTGCTAATTTATTTACTGGAGTTATGTGGATGTCAAATGAAAATGAAAAGTGAGTCAGGACTCAGATTAAGAGGGTTTTTTTTGGTCTTGTTTGGTTTTTTGGTTTTGAGTAACACAGGGCTGAATCCTAGTCTACTGACATCAAAGGAAGTCTTGCCATTGACTTAAGATGGGAACAGGATTGGGCCAATAGTTACCACTTCTTTTTCTTAATTTAGATAGTTGCACATACATTTCTACCACAGTTGTTTGAACAGTCCATTTGCTAGCAAATTGATTGATTTATCTATTTGATAACAAGGCAAAAAAGCAGATCAGTATAGCTGGTTCCACAAATTCCTCTCTGTCTCGGCATATTACAGATACCTCATACTATTTTTATCATCCCGTCCTACATGCTAGAGATAGGTCTTGATGGTGCCTGAGACAGAAGTGTTAGTGAGTTCACATTTGTTTGCTCCATTGCCTGCTAGTATTTGTGGAAAAATAGGTCTTGCAGTTTAGGAATGTGTTTATTGAGCTCCACGACCTCCTGGGAACCAGATCATACTTATCTACAGTTTAAAGAGTGGAGATGTCATAACAGCTGCTGGAAGTGTGTCAGACATTTGGTTGCTCAGGTGGTGACATCAGGCCTCTGTGCAAATGCAGAGGAAAGATGTTTTCTACATAAAAGATGAAGAAAGAAGCAATGTTTTGCTTGGGGCTAATTTTTCTTTTATTGATGGCTACAGAGACAGGATACCAGCCAAAAATTGCACCTGTAAAGTACAGACAACTAGTTTTGCTGCCTTGGACATTGTGGGGCTTGTCTACTCAGAAAATGGTGTGTTTAATTTCTGTTATGAAACATGGAAATAAATTCACCCAATTATTAATGTTTTTCCTAATAATCTTAGGCTGTAGGCCATGCAAGCCTCAACCCTTTCGTGTTATTTCCAATTCCCCTATTTAGTGAAATGATGTACAGTACTCTTTTTTCCCCCTATAAGAGTAACATCTTGTACTTGCTCTGTCATTTCTGCTTCATTGTGCATAAGGATGGCTTAGCCTAGATCTAGGTATATGCCAGTAGTTATTTATTCATAATGGGCCATGTTTTCAAAAAGGCATCCTCCTTCATTGTAAATAGTATTTGCATTTCCAAAATTTGCACCTGCATGTTGCATCTGTTATTGAAGTTCAGGTGCTATTTGCAATCAATTTGCAGACATAAGAAGGAAATTTTTGCCTTCAAATAAGCTAACTGTGGGCACAGATCAGGAAGCCAGAGGCATGAATGTTCCAATTTGTGCCTGTTATTCATTTTTGTAGAATGCAAACTTTCTGGGTATGTCTACACAGCAGGGCTAGTCAAATTAAGCTACACAACGTCAGCTTTGTCAATTGCGTAGCTTAAGTCAAAATAGCTGAACTCGGCTTTAGGTGCTGTGTATACAGCAGGAAGTCAAAGGTAGAACACTCTTCCTTCGACTTCCCTTGCTCCTCATAAAATGAGGGTTACAGGAGTCCGAGTAAGAAGTCCTCCAGCTTGACATTATGTCGAAATAATCAGGGCTCGCCAAACGGCAGCGAGCCCTGCTCGCCAGCCGCGCAGAAGCGCACGCTGTGCATGTGCTGACCGCGCTGTGTGGCTGCACCGAGCTAAAATCTACTCACCACGGGAGAGTAGATTGCCTGATTTGTCGAGCCCTGGAAATAATTGCTTGTGGGGTAGACGCGGACTGTGTTATTTTGGAATAACAACAGTTATTTCAAAATAATGCTGCTGTGTAGACATACCGTAACAGTGCAAACTATTCTTGAAAAAAAAAAGTGGGGAGATAGGGTCTTTGAAAATGTATCCTAGAGATCAAGTTCATTCTTCTCTAATAACAATAGAATTCCAGTAGAGATAAATGTGGTCCAATATCTGAGGGGAAAATAGCCTAAATTCTGTAAAAAAATTATTAAGAAACAGTGCTGAAAGTGTTGGATGGTGTTGTTTTAGAATCTTCAATTCTATTGGCGCTGAAAACATATAGCACTGAAAACATATTTCTGATAGATGGAGCCAAATGTCCCAGTATGTTTTAGAGAAAAAGAATATATATAATATGTAACATTATACAGTATCATCACAGTTTAGACCAAGCCTGGGCAAAATACGGTCCGTGGGCCAGATCTGACCCACCAAGTCGCCAGATCCGACCCACAGACACAGTGGGGAGTCCCAGGCAGGCTCCCCTGCTTGCCCCACAGCCCTGCACATTGCTCAGAAAAGTGGCTGTGGGGCCGTTCCTCTTTAAAATCTATGAGCCCAGGTGGGGAGGGGAGGAGGCTTCAGATGTAACGCCTGCCCCAAGCACAATCCCATTGGCTGGCTTCTGGCCAGAAACTGGCCAATGAGAGCTGCCTGTTTGAATAACATGCAGCACGTAAAGCACCATGCTCCCCTCCCCTCCTGCTCAGTTATTCACACAAGCACATGGCCGTGTAGCCTGTGCAGGCATGGGGCAGGCAGGCCGAGAAACTTTTTAATCTCTGGAAGCATTTAATTCTGCAGTCAGGCTGTTTGGGCTGCTGTCTGGTAAGTTTTCTGGCTAGAGCCTGCCTTTGCACCCCATCCCCTCTCTTCCCCAACCTTCTACCCCCCACACAACATACCCAAACCCTCTGCCCCTCTCCTGCACCCTTATCCCCTCCCAGGCACTCCACTTCCCTGCCCCAGATCACAATCCCCTCCTACCCTAGGTTACAACCCTAGGTCACAACTGCCTCCTTCATCCAAACTCCCTCCCAGACACCTCTCTCCCTCTGCACCCCAATCCTTTACCCCAAGTTCCCTTCTGCACCCAACCTCCATCCCAGACCCTGCACCTCCTCCATTAATATCATGGAAGAGTGTGGCTCTTGACCACTTGGTTTAGACACTGCCTCAGAGACAAAACACTATTATCTTTTCAGAAGTCCACTTTGCTGTTTTTGCATGTAGTTTGCCCTGATTTTCTCACCAGAAAAATCTAACAACACATTGTAAATAAAGCAGTCATTGAGGAACTGTAAAATGTACAGTTTTTGCATTGTCTTCCTGCAATACCTATAGCAATCTGCAAGAACTGTAATTATTTAACACAGTTCATCTTGAAGTATATTATTGCTTGTAGAAAAGAGTTAAAAAGAAGCAAGCAAATGTTTTTTTAAACCTTTTAATAAACATCTCCTCAAGATAATTTAATGCCATTTAAAAAAATTCAAATAGCTAATTGTTTATTATTTGAGGCATGATTTAGTCTTCTGCTCTGAAACACTGATTTGAAAGTGCCCACATAGGGCAAACTTAAATGTCCAAAAAAACAGTTTAAAAGAGTCTCGCATCTGTATGGCCAGATTTGAGTCTTTGTCAGTCAGAATCTTCCACAGCAACTTGGACCTCTTTTCATTAAGTCAACTTTTATGCTTCTTGATACTCTGATTAGTCAAATTGTTTCCTTTTGTGTCGTAGCCTCTATAGTGGTATCGTAATTGTGTTTTTAAATTCCCCAGGGACCATGGCCAGAGTGGTGAGTGCAGAAGATTTCAGTGGCTTACGTCCCTACTCTCAAGGAATCATATTTACTGCAAGACCATCGTCTACACCAAGCAGAGCATCATCATGCAGAAGCAGACAAAGCTCAATTAAATCAGTGTCATGTATGTATAGATTGTCGAGTTCTAAGTTTTAAAAGCAGCAGGACTTTAAACTGAAATCTCCATTTTATCAACAGTACAGATGCAGCCTGAGCTACATCTGAACATAAGAACGGCCGTACCGGGTCAGACCAAAGGTCCATCTAGCCCAGTATCCTGTCTGCCGACAGTGGCCAGCACCAGGTGCCCCAGAGGGGGTGGACCGAAGACAATGATCAAGTGATTTGTCTCCTGCCATCCCTCTCCAGCCTCTGACAAACAGAGGCCAAGGACACCATTTTATCCCCTGGCTAATAGCCTTTTATGGACCTAACCTCCATGAAATTATCTAGCTTCTCTTTAAACTCTGTTATATTCCTAGCCTTCACAGCCTCCTCTGGCAAGGAGTTCCACAGGCTGACTACACGCTGTGTGAAGAAGAACTTTCTTTTATTAGTTTTAAACCTGCTACCCATTAATTTCATTTGGTGTCCTCTAGTTCTTCTATTTAGGAACTAATAAATAACTTTTCTTTATCGGCCCTCTCCACACCACTCATGATTTTATACACCTCTATCATATCCCCTCAGTCTCCTCTTTCTAAACTGAAAAGTCCCAGTCGCTTAACCTCTCCTCATATGGGACCCGTTCCAAACCCCTAATCATTTTAGTTGCCCTTTCTGAACCCTTTCCAAGGCCAAAATATCTTTTTGAGGTGAGGAGACCACATCTGTACACAGTATTCAAGATGTGGGCGTACTCATAGTTTTATACAGGGGCAGTAAGATATTCTGGGTCTTATTTTCTATCCCTTTCTTAATAATACCTAGCATCCTATTTGCCTTTTTGACCGCTGCACACTGTGTGGAAGTTTTCAGAGAACTGTCCACGATAACTCCAAGATCTCTTTCCTGATTTGTCGTAGTTAAATTAGCCCTCATCATACTGTACGATAGTTGGGGTTATTTTTCCCGATGTGCATTACTTTACACTTATCCACATTAAATTTCATTTGCCATTTTGTTGCCCAATCACTCAGTTTGGTGAGATCTTCTTGGAGTCCCTTACAGTCTGCTTCTGTCTTGACTATCCTAAACAGTTTGGTATCATCCGCAAACTTTACCACCTCACTGCTTACCCCTTTCTCCAGATCATTTATGAATAAGTTGAACAGGATTGGTCCTAGGACTGACCCTTGGGGGACACCACTAGTTACCCTCTCCATTCTGAAAATTTACCATTTATTCCTACTCCTTTGTTTCCTGTCTTTAACCAGTTCTCAATCCAAGAAAGGACCTTCCTCTTATCCCATGGCCATGTAATTTACACAAGAGCCTTTGGTGAGGACCTTGTCAAAGGCTTTCTGGAAATCTAAGTATACTATATCTACTGGATCCCCTTGTCCGCATGTTTGTTAACCCTTCAAAGAACTCTAATAGATTAGTAAGACAGGATTTCCCTTTACAGAAACCATGTTGACTTTTGTCCAACAAATTATGTTCTTCTACATGCTTCACAATTTTATTCTTTACTATTGTTTCGACTAATTTGCCAGGTACTGAAGTTAGACTTACCGGTCTGTAATTGCCCGGATCGCCTCTAGAGCCCTTTTAAAATATTGGTGTCACGTTGGCTACCTTCCAGTCATTAGACGGAAGCCGATTTAAGGGATAGGTTACAAACCACAGATAATAGTTCAGCAATTTCCCATTTGAGTTCTTTTAGAACCCTTGGATGAATGCCATCCGGTCCCGGAGATTTGTTAACATTAAGTTTTTCTATTTGTTCCAAAACGTCCTCTAATGACACTTCAATCCAGGACAGTTCCTCAGATTCATCACCCACGAAGGACGGTGCAGATTTGGGAATTTCCTCAACGTCCTCAGCCGTGAAGACTGAAGCAAAGAAATCATTTAGTTTCTCCGCAATGGCTTTATCGTCCTTGATTGCACCTTTTATAGTTCGATCGTCTAGGGACCCACAGGTTTTTAGCAGGCTTCCTGCTTCTAATGTACTTAAAAACATTTTGTTATTTCTTTTGAGTTTTTAGCTGTTCCTCAAAATCTTCTTTTGCTTTTCTTATTACATTTTTACACTTGATTTGACAGTGTTTATGTTCCTTTCTATTTATCTCACTAGGATTGGACTTCCACTTCTTAAAAGATGCCTTTTGTCCCTCACTGCTTCTTTTACATGGTGGTTAAGCCACGGTGACTCTTTTAGGTCTCTTGCTATGTTTTTAATTTGGGGTATACATTTAAGTTGGGCCTCTATTATGGTGTCTTTAAAAAGTTTCCATGCAGCTTGCAGGGATTTGGCTCTAGTCACTGTGCCTTTTAATTTCTGTTTAACTAACCTCCTCATTTTTGTGTAATTGCCCTTTTTGAAATTAAATGCCAGGGTGCTGGTCTGCTGAGGTGTTCTTCCCACCACAGGAATGTTGAATGTTATATTATGGTCACTATTCCCAAGCGGTCCTGTAACGGTTATTTCCTGGACCTGATCCTGCGCTCCACTCAGGACTAAATCGAGAATTGCCTCTCCCCTTGTGGGTTCCTGCACCAGCTGCTCCAAGAAGCAGTCATTTAAGCCATTGAGAAATTTTATCTCCTTCTCTTCCTGAGGTGACATGTATCCAGTCAATATGGGGGTAATTAAAATCCCCATTATTATAGAGTTCTTTGTTTTGGTAGCCTCTCTAATCTCCTCAGCATTTCAATGTCAGTATCCCTGTCCTGGTCAGGTGGTCGGTAATATATCCCTACTGCTAATTTCTTATTTTTGGAGCATGGAATTACTATCCATAGCGATTCTATTGAACATGTTGATTCATTTAATATTTTTATTTCATTTGATTCTACATTATCTTTCACATACAGTGCCACTCCGCCACCCACCTGGCCTGCTCTATCCTTTCGATATATTTTATATCCCGGTATGATTGTGTCCACAGATTTTCCTCATTCCACCAGGTTTCAGTGATGCCTATTATGTCAATCTCCTCATTTAATACTAGGTACTCTAGTTCACCCATCTTATTAGTCAGACTCCTAGCATTTGTGTAGAAGCACTTTAAAAATTTGCCACTGCTTATTTGTCTGCCCTTCCCTGATGCATTGGATTCCTTTGTACGTGGTTGTTTGTCTGCTCTGGCCCATGGTTTGCCCTCTCCCCTCCTCTCTTTCTGACTACAGCATTCCTTCTTGGCCACCTCTGTTTAGTTATTCACTTAGGCCTGCCCTAAACTGTGCCTTTTGACACAGCCCTGACCAAGCTGCACTGTTCCAAGACATACAGCGCTGCAGAGGTTTGGCTGATACACCATATCTCCAGTGTTCCCTTCTTATGCTCTTAAGAGCTTTTTACAGGATGCATCATATTCCCCCATTCCATTCCCTATACTCACATGCACAAGCTGCATCTGTCCATTTGCACTGGCTGATATGTAGGAGGGATGGGGTCATGGCCCTTTCTTGTCTAGTCCCCTTCCTACTCACTTACGTGTAGAGAAGGAAGGTGGTATCAGGATGCAGGTTTATTGCAATTACACAGGCATTTGGAGATCAGGGTCTTTCTCCCCACTACTCTGGGCAACCATTTAGCCCTCAATATTAAAGCTGCTGGGTATATGTACTATTTACAGTGTGAGAGATATGATGTAAATTCTGTTATCCCATAGGAACTCACTTGGAATTATTGTATGCTTACTTGTGAAAGAGCAGATGCATATTTTATATTATTAAGATTTATGAATCACTTTAATTAAATAATAATTGGCAATACAGTTGTGAATAGTTCATTTGCAAGAATTAAACACTGTGAGTTACTGGTGTTTAAGGCTTCCTGATTCACAGTTCATGCCTTTCCTTTTTCCCTGCCATGAAGTCTTAGTTTAAGGGGTAAATTCACTCTTGGCATAAGAAATCCCTTAATCAGATCCTTTTCTGGGGAACTAATTGCATTTACAGTGACCAGAGCGCTAGTTCAGCTGTAGGTTCTCAGCACTCCGTCACAGAGGAGAACCTGCAGTGAAGTGTAAATAATATAAAGGGCTGTATTCTGTCATCTTTTCAAATACATACCTCCCATTGAAGGCAACTGAAATATTGTGTACAAATTGATGGCAGGACTTGTGTTAAATTACTGCATGCTCAGCTCCTATTGATGTCAAAGGAAGTATATTATACTTGTGTAGATGATTGAATTTGGTCCTGTAAATCCAGTAGAAACATGAAGCCAAATCCTGTGGTCCTTATTCATTTCTTACTCAGGGTGCGTCCACCCTGCACCCTTAGCTTGAAATAAGATATGCAATTTGCACTACGCAAATTGCGTATCTTATTTCGATTCTTTTAGAAATAGGCTATTTTGAAATTTGGCTCATCTACACAGCGCCAAATTTTGAAATAAAACACTATTTCGAGACATCCCTTATTCTCATGCAGTGAGGTTTACTGGGATGCTGAAATAGCGCGTCTGCTATATTTCACAATAGCGGACGCATTCAAAAGATGCGGGGTAGCTATTTATGGTATCCCGAAATAGTACTGCAGTGTATATGTACCCTCAGTCAAAGCTCTAATTGAAGTCCAGGGGAACATACTCAGGTAGGGATTACGCTATTTGTCACCATGCTGTCCAGTTCTCCCGCCCTCCTTCCCTGGGGTGTTTTTACAGCAAGATGTCTATTGTGTGTTAAAATGCATATCTGCAAAGGAGTCAGCATACTAACAATTGGTGCTGACACCAGTGGCAGATGACTTCACTAAGAAGTTTAATAACTGAATAAAGCCTAAATGATACAAAGCAAGGACATTCAAGGTCTTTTTAGTCTGGTATTCATCTGTAGGGAGAATGTTAGTGGGGAAGGGATGGACAAATATATTGTGAGTTACTTTACATATGTTTTACTTTGTAATTTTAACTGCTCTTTTAGAGTATCTTCCAAGTTAACCAGTGTCTTAACCATAACGTTATAAAGAAAGAGTTAACAATTTTCTTAATGACGCTTAGCACTTTTATATTGCTGTAGATCTTCAAAATGCTGCACAAATGTTAATTAATTTAGAGTGATAGCTCTGAAGATGGAATAATTTATGTTGAATTTTAAAAAAATTATTTTGCCAGGTTTCAGAGTGTATGGTAACTGTCTGATATGTTTTACAGCTACATCTGTGCGCTCTGTCCCAGATCCCACACTGTCCTCCTCAGACATCGAACAGATTTTACTTCAAAAGACAGCTGAAAAAGAAGGTGAACTTAAAAAAGCATTTCAGACAATTGACATTGATCAGGCCCAAACAGTCACAAAAGGTGAATTCAGAAGAGTGATTGAAACCTTTCTTTTCCCTCTGACACAAGCACAGTTTGATGCCGTGCTGGCACAGGTACGCTATGTGTATAATCACTTGGGGGCTGTTCTTATCCATGTCAATGGCAGAATTTCCTCTCAATTTCAATGGGAGCAAGCAAGTCTGGTATTATCAAAATGATGATAGATGGGCCCAAACCCTTTTGGCTTTAAGTGAGTCGTTCTAGTGTTGACAATAAAATTACCTTTATGAGAAAAATAAACTAGATATGGCCATTTGTATTTCTTTTAAAGGATTCTGTCCGCATTCTTTCCCTTCACTGTCTGAAGAAGTTGCAATTCAGTATTAGATTTTGTGATAATAAATAAAATTTTAATGTAATGTAAAGTGAATACAATCTTATTCCTAGAGAAAGATCAGATCGGAAACCTTTTGAGTGATGGTGGAACTTTCTTATTTGTATTGTAAGGAACTTAGTACACATTTGAGCAGTGTAAAATAATGAGTAATTGGATGAAGAATTGTTGTCTGTTCACCTCTTTTAAGCCATAGCTAGAGTGGACTATATTCTTTACAGACCACTGGTTGTACACACCGTTTGAGATTTCAAAACCCAGTAGGGGATTTAGCTATGCAACACCCATTAAGTTCAAATGGAATTGTGAGGCTAATTCCTCTTGATGACTTTGAAAATCTTAACTTCTTTGTCCATGGGGGGTCTGTTTTCTGGTATTAGATCTATAAAGTTCTTATATATTCTAAAACCAATGTTAGTAACTTTATTGTGCTACAACAACATTTAGAAACATGCAGTGAACTGCAAAGAGTTATTCCACGCACCTTCAAGCCCCTGTTTATAGTTGCTTTCAACATAGCTACCATTTCCCCCCACTGCTTATAATGAGTAGAGGATGGATTTTTAGCCTCTGGAGTTCCAGTCCTGACCCATTTCCTGTAGCCATGAAGTTCTGTCCTAAGGTTTCACAGATTTTAGATTTTATATCCTTTCCAAACTTGCTTGTTTGTTGATTTTCATGTATATTGAGTTGTTACAAGGTATTGTTTTCACATTTTAAAAATATAGCTCTCTGAAAAGAGAGCACCAATTTCAGTTAAAAAGTAAGTAATTAGGGTCCTTGATGATACCAAATAAGCAATAGGTGGATCACATATGTATGTGAAACACCTTACGTATGCATGTGGTACAACAGAAAGATTGTTTCACCTGTTGGATTAGATGGGATATATTTTCACACATCATCACAGAAGATCATAGAGTTAGTGTCATAGAAAGACCCACATGATCCTCAAAACTTGGTCCCTTGTAAGCGTAGAATATATCCTCTTGCTGGAGCTTTTATCGGATATAAATTGGTACTTTATATGGGCCTAGACAAAAGGTGAAAAGAAATGACATACAGTACATGGAACAAAAGAGAGGGTCTCAAAGGGGATTTTTGCATTTAAATAGTTAATTAATAATGCTAGTGAATAATTCTTTTTTTAGTTCATGAGATTTTATTACAGGATTTATCTAGAAATCCATTCATTTAACACACTTTTTATTGAAATGTAGATTCCGATGACTAGCAAAGTTACCATACCATATCTTGACTTCCTGGCCAAGTTTACTAGGGTTGCCAAAAGTGACAGCATGCAAAGAAGGTAAGAGCTTCTTATTATGTAATCCCGTTATTTGCAAACTGTGATCATGGATCATTTGCTAGCATCTGCAGAGAGCACACTGGTTAAATGGCTCTAGCTCTCTGTTTCTATCTATCTGTTACATTGTGTTACAAACAGATCCAGGTACATTAAGTATTTTCCAAATATTGCTTTTCCACATAAACAATTGGTTATATGACCACTAAAGGGAGAGGAAGTAGTCTGTCAGTAGTCTGCATTGCTCTTGTAATGCAAACATGTAGCGCTTCAAGCCTAATTGGTATATTCTGTGAACTAGCAGAAGGTATAATTGAGTATAAGAGAAGTTAGATGGGAACTGAGGCTAAAATTTTTTAAGGATACTCAAAACATATCAGTCAACTTGCAGGATTCAGTGTGTGTCCAAGACACAGTCTGGGGCACTCATAAGCATTATTCTGGCAGGGAAGTTAAAATGTGGTGGGATTCATGCCTTCAGTGTAAATAAAACTCTCTAGAGCTTCACTTTCAGCCTTCTTTATTTCTGATATAAATCACTTTCACTTATAAAGGTGTGTGGAGGTACCAGTTTTGTGGGGTAGATAGGCAATTTTGGCATTAAAATGAGTGCCTTCCTTTCACATGAAGCACATTTGAGAGGTATAATCATAGAATCGGGAATACTAGGACTGGAAGGAACCTCGAGAGGTCATCGAGTCCAGTCCCCTTCTCTCAGTACCATACTTTATATTATATTTTAAAACAAATCCTAGTAGCTTTCCTCCAAAAGTGACAGAGGAACAACTGTGCTATGGGATCCTTATGGAGATTTCCTTTTAAAGATTCCCTCTCCTGCAGGTTTGACTGTGGGACCAGATTATTCAGGCTCTGACAAACAGTTGCCTTATTGTCCAGATTCTGACACAGCTTTTACAATCAAGTGTAAAGTTAACAAACCTCCCAGAGAAAGAGGGAGAAGCAACAATGGGAGGAGTTGAAAGGAGGCAGGAGGAAGGCAGAGAAGGAGAGGAAGAGAGGCAGAAAATAGAAAGAGGGAATTTAAGGATGCTGTCTTCAGAGAAATAAGGGAGCTTTACAAAAAATGTGATTAATTAGAAAAAACTAATTAGAGAGTAAACCATCACACACAAAATGAAGGGTTAATCCTTTTTCACATCATGGAAAAAATAACAAATAGGCTATATGTGGGGCCTATTAATTTCATGTGGAATCTGAATTATTTTTGTTCATAAACTCTTGGTTTATACTTGTGAAAGAAAACAGAGAATAAAGCCTATGATTAGAAAATGCTGCATTTTGACCAATTACTTGTAAAGATGTATTATAACTGTATGCAATGTATGTCAGAAAATGTGAAGCAAAAATAAATGTGTGGGACAGTTGTAGCTTAACTTATAAGAGTTTGCCACTGGGGGGCAGTACAGGTGCTGTTTTTACATAGAATTTTTTTTAAGAGGGAGCTTAGGGTCTGTTTCTGCCCCTAATTTAAAGCCCACGTAATCTTAGCGAACCCAATAGGTGTAAGTCAGGGCGGAATTTGATGTTTAGCAATCAATCCTTGAAATATAGACATGAATACTTTCTTGTATAAGGTTTTGTAGGGTCTAGTTGTTAGGGGAAGAGCCTGGGAAAACAGGAATTTAGAATGTTTATTTTATTCAATGAGAAAAATAAAACTTGTTAATTGTTAACTGTGAAAACGTTGTTCTCTGTGCTTTGGATGTAAGTAAATGGGGGAAGTAAATGTGAAAGTAGGGTTATTCTTTTTCTAAAAGATCTTGCATGTTAAAAGATCATTGACAACGATTCTTTAAATACAAAGGGCTAGATCAGGTTAGCTCCTGGCAGGCCCCAACACCCCCCTATTTCCCTGCTCTTCCGCAGGTACAGGGGATAGCAGCTCCTGTTGGCTGTGGATCACCGTTCTTGGCCAATGGGAGCAGAAGCACAGGCAAATATAATGGCAGCGGCCCACCAGGGGCTAACCCTGGTGAACCGCTGCTGTTTCATTGCCCACTGCTGGGCTAGATCCTCATTTATGGCTGACGAGTACTCTGCAGCTGGGCATTGAGGTACAGACTTGTCCTTGGTGTTCACCTGATTCTAGGATTCTTGTGGGTGTCACTCTTGTTCCCTGGCCCAGCCATGCTGCCAGTGGCACCACAGGACTGTTATAACAGCTGGGATTGCTTAGGTACCAGGAAACTATACAGTTGTCCTCCAGCCACATCCTCCACATTGTCAGCCAGGGTATAGGAGCTAGAGCGTCTGTACATTGTTCAAGAATCCACTTGCACAGGGAGATCATCTGGGAGCTGGACCGCCAGATTTAGTGCTACCTCGTGCCAGTGGAGCAGTGTTGTGCAGCCAGGCCTGGAGCCCTGTATAGGATCACTGTGAAGGTCCATTCCTGCTGTCTTTACTCATTCCATATTTAGACAAAACCCTCACCGAGGGACCATTGTTTGTCTATAACAGTAATGCAGTGCATTTGCCTTATGTCTAATCCTTTTGCTAATATTATTTATTTTTAGATGGAATGGTAGCCAAGGCGACCAAACCATGACATTAAGTCAGCTGGAGTCCCTCTTAAAGGAAAAGGTACCGTTGCAGTGGATAGCAACAGAAACTAATTGCTAAAATGGTTATCTACTTTGTAAGTTACATGTGACATTATATAAATGGTACTGATACTCTCAATTCTAGAAGTTGCTGGGTTGCTGGATTCATTTAAGAGCTGGATTCATTTAAGGGGCCTGATTCTTCACTGTAGTGTGTCATGGGTAATTAATTAAATTTGTGGAAAGTTGAAAAAAAAGGCTACCAAATTAGAACAACAACATTTACTTTGTATGAAAGTAAAGACATGGCGTGGATAATCCAGCCTAAGATCTCTGGAACCACGTCATATGGAAAAAAAGTCTGGTACCTTCTTTTGATGATTCAGATAATAGTGGAATGGCTATGTGTAAATTAGATTTTTCTCTGATGGAAGGAAAGACCAAATCAGTGTAGCATTCTTTTTATTATAATTGGACAGCAGTAAAGCCAATCAGAGATATCCGATAGTAGCAAATATTTGTCCTGTCACAGAGCTCAACAGAAGAGTATTCTGTGCCCTCTGGAGCATCATGTGTTGTGTCTCGTCCCACCCAAAGATTTTCATGTAAACAAAAAGCATCCCCAAACATAGCCTTATGCAGATCCTGCCCCCTGCACTACTTGGCACAGTCACGGCACATATGTTGGGAGGGTACAATAAAATCCTTCCTGTTTTATAACTTCTATTGCAATCTCAAGGCTGCAGTAGCATCGTCAGCCCATGCACCCCTTTTATATGGTGGACATATGAATACGTATATTTTCTCCAGTCTGAGTAAAATATTAACATATCGCAGAGCTGTTAGGACAGATTGTACCCAAGACAATCTTTCCTCACTACAGAAAAGCCCATCAATCATAGCTGAATATAGTTATTATTAATGTCATAGCTTTTATTCATTTGGCTATATGCAACTAACTGGAGAGTAACATTTACATTTTCATGTAGAGTATGTTATTTCACAAAAGAAACAGATTAGATATCTTCTTATTGCAAAATTTATGAATTGAAAATATCCCCCAAAGTCCTAATTAGGGTTCTGGTACACTTAATTTACCAAGTTCTGTGTTATATTTTAAGGACATTCTGAAACAGAGGTGATACGTATATTCAAATACAGTAATAGAAAAGGCTACTTAAAAGTAAGGTTATGGCTACATATATATTCCAGGACAATTTTAGTTAATAATCCCAAGCATTTCAAAATATGGGAACTAATTAGGGAAACAGATAAATGTTCAGATACACTTAGAATTCATACAACCTTTTAATCAATTATTCACTTGTAAAATGGCACATTGATTATTCCCAAACCAAACTTTATTCTGCTCCTGTATAGGTAAACCACATCAATTACTGTGGTTTATGGGAAATTGAGCACACATATTTCTAAAAATTGGGTCTTTAATGCCATTTTTCTTTATCTGTAAAACAGAGGATAATAATTCTCACCTGACCAAGGTACTTTGATGGTAAACACGTGCATGCTTGGAAAACACGTTGAGATCCTCAGATGGAAGGTTCTATAGACAGTGTTGTTATAACGAAATACATGTTGCTGCAGACAGTGCAAGAGGGTGGACTACATGACCGATTGGATATTCTGTCTAATCTAAGTAATTTGGTGACACAATAATCACCACTTTTATGATTGGTCTGGGGGTAGGGGAGCGCCTTCGCCTGCCCGCACCTCCTTCCCCCTAGGTGCCCATGCCCCTGGCTGGGAGGAGGCTTCGCGCGCTCCCCTGTCCCCAGGCCCTGATTGGCCTGGAGGCGGGGGAGCGTGGGAAGTCTCATCCCGCCCTGCCAGGAGCGCGTGGCACTTCTAAGTGCCACGTGCTCCTCACAGGGCACGGCCAGCGTGGAGGAAACTTTGCGCACTCCTCCGCCCCTATGCCCTGATTGGCCTGGGGGCAAGGGAGCGTGCAAAGCCTCTTTCAGCCCTGCCAGGAGTGCATGGTGCTTTTAAGCACTGTGCGCTGCTTGCAGGGTGGAGACAGAGCGGAGGAAACTTTGCACGCTCCCCCGGCCCCAGGCCCTGATTGGCCTAGGGGCGGGGGAGTGCACGAAGCCTCCTCCAGCCCTGTCAGGAGCACCTGGCGCTTCCAAGCACTACATGCTCCTGGCAGGGTGGAGGAAACTTTGCGCGCTCCCTCTGCCCCCAGACCCTAATTGGCCTGGGGGCAGGGAAGCGCAGGGCTCCCGTAGGCCGGATCCACCCACTTGGCAGGGTGGATCCGGCCTGCGCAGGCCCTTTTGCCCACTCCTGTGATATTGCATTGGGTGCTCCTGCAGAACAGGGTTCTGTGCCACACAGTGGTGCCCACTTCCTGTACCCCAATCCTGGGAATAGAATGCGAAGGCACTGCATAAAGTGAAAGTGGTCCCTTTGCACAATGGAAGTTCACCAGGTTAGCTGCCAAGAGAGCTCCATAGCCTCAAAGTCAGGGGCAGGATTTTCTCCGTACTCATCCAAAAGCACAAGGGAGGAAATATTGATTCAAAGGGTAAAGAAAAAAAAGGGATTAAAAAAAAAGTTAAATTCCAGGAAAAAGAAGAAAAAGAAGAAAGAAAGAAAAAGACGTGAACCAACCACTAGAAAAAGCAACTTTCTAAGAAGGCATGTGAGGGTACAATGATGGCTCCATATGCATTTATGCATCATGTTTACATTTAGGCATCTCACTGCTAGATGTTATACAGAGATGTATATGCATAAATATTCATACTAACTGATCCTTAGTTTTGGACCTAAACTGCTAGTGTCTCCTTCAAGGTAAGCAACATACTGAGTCTGATTCTCAATTACACTAAAATGCCTGTACACTCCAGTAAAGTGTGGTACAAAGAGGACATTAATATATTACATGGACTTTTAGGGTCCCTGTAAATAGCTAGAGTATATAAAAGGCCTTAAAATAAATGAGAATTAAGCGCAGTATTTCTTCCTCACTCCCCACTTTTCTAAATCCCTTCCCCCACAAATTTTTGATTTTATGTTTATGAGGCTCTGAAAATAGTCTAATTCTTTTCTATCTGGTTTGGCCTATCTCTACCAGCTGGTAAATAGGAAATGTTCACCGTAGGAAGCCAATACTCTGCAGAGTGTAAACAGATGGAATCAATATAAAGTGACAAGTTAGACTGTGCTACTGAGAATACAGAGCCAAAACTAAGAGCATAACAGTCACGATACTTATTTTGTTCCAATTCATTTGGTACTGAATAGCACTTCATATATGCACAGCTGTGTCCTTCCATTTTACTTTCTTTCTTCTGGTTTGATGATGACAATTTCAAAGAAAAACTTTAATTAAAGATTTTACACAAAATGGCCCAAAGTAGAATATAGGGAAAATGAGCACTGATGTGTTTGTTGCAAGAGGAGAATTTTTTCATGCATTTATTTTTCCTTTTTTTTTTAAACAAAGCAACAAAAAAAAAGTGTACAGTACTTGAAATGTGCTGGATTGACAGCCTTGAAGGATGAAGTGTTCTGTTTGTCTGCAAAGCAGACAACAGATTGAGCTGTGGCTGTGAAAGCTTACTAACCCTGCCCTTTCTGTAGACCTGGTACCCTGCTCTGAAGAGGCCACCCTCTAGGGGTAAGAAGATGGTTACGTTTTCAAGCCCATTCCAGGGTAGAATGTGTGTATGTCTGCATGCATGTGTGGGCTGAGGGACAGAGGATGCCAGGATTCAGGATTGCTTCAGTCCAGTATTGGTAACTTCCCCAGAAGGGCTGTGGAAACGGAGGGTTATGGCCTTTCTTGCCCTGTATGGACTGGTAGACTTTGCCTTGTATAGAGGAAAGCACATCTTGCACTCTGTAAAAGCGTGATGCACAAGCTGTGCTTCTCTGGGAACTGCTGCAGAGGCAGGGTGCTTCCAAGCTACTCCTCCCTGCTGCAGGCTGTGCGTTAAAGGGACAGGTGAGTTTTAATCCTTTTGCCGACGAGAATGACAACCTGACGATGTTTGATACATTTTCACTAAAATGAGGAGGCAGTCAGGAGACCTGGATTTAAATGCCAATCCTGCCACTGACTCATTCCTCATTGTACAGTTCTGTAGAATGAGCAGTTGCCACTCTTACATTTTTGCTATTTTTGCTTCAGATAAATAGATAGTTCAGTACTTGCCATCCCCCCTACATTATAGGGTGTCTGCTATAAAGAGGAGCAGCAACTGGTTGTTGGCACTTTGCAGAATTTCCTTCAGATTCTTTTGTTAGTGGGGAGTAGCTTTTGCTACCTGCAGAAGCCATGGGTTTCAGATTCCTCTCTCCCTGTCTCTCTCTGTCTATGTAAGGGAATCTCAAAAAATATGCTCAGAAGACCACTCCAGCATTTTGCATTCCCTGAACAGCATGCTTCCTCTATGAATTGTGCTACAACGGGCTCACTTGTCCTGTGGATTCCTGTCCGGGGCCTGTCCGCAGGCTCCCCTTCCCGGATCGGGCCCCGGGGTTACTGTGGCCCCTGCGGGGCCTCCACTGTGGTTCTTACTAGGGACGCTTGCCCCGGAGTCACCACGGCACGGTGCCCCTGCTTCCCTGTGCCCTCTCTCTGCTCTGGGTTGACCGGCGGTTGGCGGGGAAGGGGGGTTTGGGCTCTCCCACTCTCCAAACCCCAACCCAGGACCCTAGGATGGGGACCCTCGGTCCCACATCCTGACTGATGGGGCTGCTGCCCAAAACTCGCCAGCCCTCGGGCTTTCCAGGACCGTCCTGGGCTACTTCCTTTCCCGCTGGCCCTCCGGTAGCGTCACCCCTTCCCCCCTGGCTCTTTCAGCTCACTCGAGGTGTTGCGCCACACTCTCGGGCCATCGCTGCCCTCTAGGTCCGGTCCTCACCCTAGGGAGGAAGGGAGGCGCCCGTCTCGCCCCCTTGGCGTCGGCTCCCTCTTCCTCCCTTCCCCCGGGCTTCATTCCGCTTTTTATAGTCCCCGCCCCAGGGTCCGGCCCTCCGGGCCTTTTCCATCCGGCGCAGGTGTAGCTATTCAGGCCGTTTGTCTGGTGCCGGCTGCTGCTCGGCTGGCCAGACACTTCCCACCGATCAGCTGTGCCGCGCTGGCCACCGGACAGCTGATTGGGCCTGCGCAGCGGGGCTCTCAACCGCCTGGTGCGCCAGTGCGGGGCCATGCCGCCCTGTCACAATTCCCCTGAAACTCCTTTCAGGATTGTTCCATACTGTATGGGAAAGGTCCTGTAAGTTAGTATAGAAAGACGCAGATGGGGTGTGGGGATGGGGAGAATGCAGTGCAGACCAGCGAACCCTCACCATCTTCCTCTGCTTGCCCTGTCAAACATTCAGAAGTGAAATTTTATGTTCACCATGTAGAACAGATTCCACAAAATTAGGGAAAAGGAAGGAAAATATTATGCAGTTGGTACCCTACAAGCTCAGATGCATGGATGCAGGCTCTCTTTGGAAAGCAGATGTTGAGGGACATATGGGATTATTTAAGATTATTAATAATTATATTGCTAGCAAAATACACTAGTGTCGTTAGCCTCATATTTGGAGGTAGAGCACTTTAGACTTTGTTGGGTAATCTGTGGTCTACATACAACTCTATTTAGAACTCCCTGTGTCTGGTACAAGATGTGATTTGCACTTAATTTTTTTTACACATCAAACTGTAAGAAAATACTTTAAACACCTAGTACTCCAATACCTGCCTTTGATCCTGAGGGATCCCCCAGTGCAACCCCAACTACCTACTTGTAACTGATGAAATGCGGTCACTTCTGGGGTGAAATATAGTAGCAAGAGAGAATCTGATGGTGAGATGCCAAGACAAGGTCCTATTGTAATGAAAAATATGATGGGCTCATTATTGTCTAATGAGAACAAACAGAACTAAAGTTGGAACAGCTGACCATGTTCAATGATCAGCTGAAATATCCTTATTTAATTGTGACAGGATCCCTGGAATACAACCTGGAACTGGAGTACTGATGTATCCCCTTTATCTCTCCAGCCCAAACTGTCTCTCACAATGCTTTACAAGTGACTACTAATGACCTCCCTTCTCCCACCCCTCAGTGCTGTTATCACTCAGTAGAACAGCACATGGAGTCCAGCATATCTTGCAAGCCCCCTGCCTTGCACCCTGGTCAGAACTGCACTGTCTTGCCCTGGTCAGGAGCCTGACTAGTATAAGTTCAAAAGCTTCAGGGGGTAGCTGAGTAGTGGTTCTTATCTGCCTCTTTTGACTATCCAGTCTTTAGGTGTTTATAGACTATTTGTTTTTCCTATTATATTCCAGCTCAGCTTTCTCCTTGATTTTTTTTATACCCACTGCCTCTTCCTTTTTCCCCTCTCCCATTTCTTTCCTTCTTCTCCCCCCACTCCCTTCTCCTCTATTTATTTTAGTTCTGGACATCCAGCACTCTGGTCATCTGAAGAAGTGGGCTGTGCCCACGAAAGCTCATGATACCATCTACGTGTTTTGTTCGTCTTTAAAGTGCTACCAGACTATTGGTTGTTTTTTAAGTTTATAGTATAAGTTCATTACCAAGTCTGCACCTGCCTTAATGCAAAGAGGACACACACTAGCCTTTGCAACCTGAGCTGAGATTCTCCAAGCCTTTCTGACAAAATACACCATTTTAGGTAAAACGTAAAACAGATTTATTAACTACAGAAAGATGATTATAAGTTTGAAGACACAAAGTCAGAGATAGTTACCAAAGAAAATAAATGGTAAGTGCGCAGTCTAAATCCTAGACTTTATTAGATTGAACAATATTTGGTTAGAATCACAGAGTTGGAAGAGACCTCAGGAGGTCAAAGAGTCCAACCCCCTGACCAGAACTGGTTCAAACAGTTTTTCTCACCCCACTAGATGTTGCCGGTTTTCCCTTTTAGCCTGGGACCAGTCTCCTCAATTCAGGTATTAGTTTTCCCAGCGTTCTCGTTCCTTCTGATGTAGGTGGGACAGGAGAAGGGTGCTCTCATGATGCCATTGACTCTTATTTTATACTCTTACTCCTTGTCCCTGGAAAGAAACTAGGCCAGGCATGCCTGGTAGTAGGCCTTGCTGAGTCATAGACTTGAGCAATCCCCATTGTGTGGTGTTTCTCCTACAGAATTGTAAATCCTTTGTTTACAGCTCCCCTGTTGATGAATGGTCATTTAATATCCTCCTGGGTTTCATCACCTCCTTTGTTGTCACTGGAGAACTAACAATGAATGACTACAAAACTTACAGCGTATTTCAATAACAACCATACAGCAATATTTCTTCATAAACACTAAAGATATACATATTTTGACAGAACAATGGGTTTCAGCAGATTATGGTTTTTAAAATGATACCTCACAAAGCATCCATTGTACAAAACATAGGATTATATGCCAATGATGAGTATGGGCGATCCAGGATGTCTCTTTGAGGCACAGAGTGTCACGTAAGTAAATTCCATGGTGTTCAATTTAACTTACAAGGTTGAAGGGCTGAGTTAAACCTGGGAAAAGAATCTCTGATTCTTCAGGGATTGAAGTATTTAAAGCTTGATTCTTTGACTGGATAGCAGGGCTGGCAACAAACATTGCTTGACCCTGGGCAAGGTGAGGGGGGCTCACTCCAGGTCCCCTGGAAGGGTTAGGGCCTCAAGCAGAAAGGGCAAGGTTAGAAGCAACCAGCTCTCAGCACTGCCTGGACCATGTCACTTGGTGATCCAGTGGTGATTTAAAGGTCCTGGGGGAACTGCCCTCTTTGCCCACCTCTCCCGCCATCTATGGCCCCGCCATTCAGTGATCCTCTTTAACAAAATCTGATTACAGAAAGATATAAAATGTTAATAAATTGTGTTTCTCATGGAAAGCTTGTGTTTGCATGGGACTAGATGTGTGGAAATGTTTTCCTGGTCCGATGAAACTAAAAATATCTGCATTTTTGTGAATCCTGTTTATATTAGAAATTTATTGTGTTGTCTTAATTCTTCATATTAACAAAAGGCAATTTTTATGAGTAAAACCAGCTTTCCCTCCTTTTTGTCTCCATCCAAAACAATAACAACAACAATCCTATCCCTTTGCATCATTCTGCCTGTGAACACCTGTCAAATTCCAGTCATACCCTGACTGTATGTCACGATTCTGCCTACTTTGGACTAGATTATGGGTCCTTTATTAATATTGATGGGCAGTTATAACCATAGATCATTCCATTGCACTCATGGGATTAACTGCTCAGCTGCGGAGACAAGGGGTTCACAATGGCAAAGTTCCTATTGACTTCAGTAAGAGCAGGATTTCATGTAACGTTTTGCTATTTTATACTCCTGCTAGCGCGGTATAGCTGGATTCTATTCTAGCTCATGTACCATCATCAGAACAGGTAGTTTATTTCCATTTGTAGAATCTCTGTTGTTACTCCTGTTGTGTAGAACACAACTTGACTTTCAATTCCTAGCTTGAATTTGAAGGAGTCAAAAAGAGCAATATTTTTAAGCAAACTTTTCTTACTTGTAAACTGAGCAAAAATTGACCATGAAGTAATTGAAAAATAGCTTGGAACCCTACCCTCTCATGTTTCAGTGTATAACTGCATTTTCAGGGTCAGACTTTGCATAGGTTTTTAACATGGTCACAGGAAGGGACTGCACTTGTATATGTCACCACCTTTACTAACAAAATCCCATGTTTTCTTTTTTCACCCTCAAACATGCCCTCTGATTTTTGGTAATTATTTGAAGTGGGGGAAAAAAAGAGATTCATTCCATTTTATGCAGAAAACTAATCATTTGTTGTTATCTAATAAATATAAATTATAATTTTGCAGTATTTAGTTTCTAACAAAACTCTAGGTTATCTTTTATGTACTGTCTGAAAGGAATGAGTTGTATTTGAAACTCATTGCTTTATCTTAAAAGGTTTTTAACTTTACCAAAACCATTTACCGGGGAAATGATCTTCAAAACATTCAGTAACTGCACAGTGTTCATTTCTCACAGTCATTTTATGATACTTCCCACTGCGATCAAAAAGGCTGTTTATTTGTTTTTGTGTTGCATTGTTGGAAAAAGCATAAAATGCTATTTTTGATATTGGCATAGCTGTCCAGTGCTTGAATTTCAGGTTACATCAATATTTGTTTCTTGTTTACTTAGATTTCAAAGAATTTGAAAAGCATCGTCAAGACCTGTAGACTTTTTGACTATAACCGAACAGGACAAATACAGAGGCATGAGCTAAGACGGATTCTTGAGATTAGTTGTTTCAGGATGAAGGATGCAGAGTATGAAAAGTAAGTAAGGAAATAGTCCAAGATTTCTGAATGGTACTTGAAAGGAATAAGTTAATGGACCTCTGTGACCTTCTGGCCTGCACAGGTTCTCAGGCTCTGGAGAATGTCTTGACAATAGGCTGTCTGATTAGGATAAGAATAGCTGGCTGGCTGCCAAGAGCCTTGCTCTATGCTGCGGGCCTATCAGTTTTATCACTCACATACACTCTGCAGACTCTGAAACGTCTTGTAGTCTGAGGGAGGCAGCAATTCCACAAAAGAATGGGCCTTAGCATCTGAACTCCTAGCTTCAAGCAGCTTGATTGTTGGGGTGGGAGTGGAGGTCCCACACACGCAGTCTCAAACAGATTGATGTTTGGGGTAGGATGTCTTTGCCTTGCTTGCCAAAAGATTATCAGAGGAGACATTCCTTCCCCCCTTCACATCAATTCCAGAAATGGTGCTGCTGGTGCCTTCTCCCAGACCCTAATTACATGCTGAATGGTGATAACACTGAGACCCACCTGAACCTATTCTAGGGAGAGAAGTGGAGAGACCTTCTTTGCTCCAGTCACTTAAGGTGAAAGAAACAATCTTTTGCTCAATCCTCTAGCTTTCATTGGCTGAGCCATGGGAGCTATTTGAACTATGAGTCCCCTCATATAAAATCATGAGTGGTGTGGAGAGGGCGAATAAAGAAAAGTTATTTATTAGTTCCCATAGTAGAAGAACTAGAGGACACCAAATGAAGTTAATGGGTAGCAGGTTTAAAACTAATAAGAAAGTTCTTCTTCACACAGTGTGTAGTCAACCTGTGGAACTCCTTGCCAGAGGAGGCTGTGAAGGCTAGGACTATAACAGAGTTTAAAGAGAAGCTAGATAATTTCATGGAGGTTAGGTCCATAAAAGGCTATTAGCCAGGGGATAGAAATGGTGACCCTGGCCTCTGTTTGTCAGAGGCTGGAGAAGGATGGCAGGAGACAAATCGCTTGATCATTGTCTTCAGTCCACCCTCTCTGGGGCACGTGGTGCTGGCCACTGTCGGCAGACAGGCTACTGGGCTAGATGGACCTTTGGTCTGACCCAGTACGGCTGTTCTTATGTTCCTATGTTCTTCATAATGTTATCCAAGCAGGGCAGAACTTACCCTCCTCAGGGAAATCTTGGAGCTTTGACATCATGCCGCAACCCCGATTGCCAAGCATGGTAATTTAGTGAGCAGCCAACACAGATCCTGTCCCTGGAAAAGGGGCAGTCAGAGAGAGACTATGAGTCCGGGGACAGAGCATAGAGGTCTTTGATTCAGGAACAGGAAATAATGTCAGATCAGCATTGATTTGCTTGGTAGCCTCAGGCAAATCACTTAACCCTTCTATGCTTAGCTTCACAACCTAGGTAAGAGAGTAATTATAGATACCTCAGTGGAGTAATGTGAGGATTAATTAATGACTGTGCAAGAGATTAAATTATAATACGCTCCCCCTTGTAAGTGCTAAGTATTAATAAGAAGTCCCACTTTATACTTTTGACATTATGATTCCAGGAGCCCTGCCAGCTTTTATTGACAAATGCCCAAGCAGAGGCATCTCTGTCAGAGGGCAGATGTGCAAGTGAAAAAGTGGCCACCACCTCTATTCTACTGGGAGGCAAAGGACGGTGCCTGCAGCCCCAGAGTGGGCTAAACTCCCCCAGGAGGATGAGTGTCCAATGCAATTGGAGGCTACACTAATTCCATGCATCTCTTGAGCATTCTTTTCTATTGGATTCCTGTGGAGCTCTGGTTGTGAGTGAAAGCGTTTCCTCTTCAGTGGAAATTTTGAAAGAAGGCAGGTGAATTGCCCCTGGAGTTCAGGGATATCAGCTGGTGGAAGAAGGGATAATTAACACCAGCAAACAGGAGAATCTAGCTGTCTGTACACCAGATAGTGGTTTCCAAAGATGATGTATCATCTTGGAATTTGGAGCTGCTTTCATGGATGCATACGCCATAAGGTCCATAGAGCTTTTGTCAGCAGCAATCTTGGAAGCTATTTTCTGTTGGATAAGGGCCTAAAGGAAAATTAAACAAATTAGGATGGGCAGTTCTTTTGTTGTTGGTCCCTCCCCCGACTAGAAGCAAACCCCCAAATAATTTTTAGCCTATCTTTTCTGGCTGGGATCACTGTTTCAATTTTTATAGATTTGCTGGCAGGTACACTCTCCAGAATTACATCCCAACAAAACCAATTAAATAATTTTGTACATGCAATTATAGAACTGAAGCAATACTCTTCTAAGGCAGGCAATCAACAAACAAAACAATGCTTTATTTGACAATAAGCCTTGTGTTTGGCATTGCAATCTGAAAGGTAGTAAATCTATAAAAATGTTACTACATCTCCATAAGTACTGAATAATAAAAAGGATGACAAATTTTTATTTGAGGGTTTTTAATGCTCAACAATTACGATGTTTCGGATAAAACTTTTGAAGCGTAACATATAAAATAATGACGAGGGATTCACCTTTATACCGGAGAGCAGAAAATAAAAAATAATGCATTACTTCTTTTAAAATTGCTTTAATCCTATCTTTTTTTTATTAAAAATCACAAAACTACAGTCATATTCTCTTAAAGAAGCCTATTAAACTTGACAGATTTTAAATTTAACCAAACTCTACCTGAATTCCTTACTTGGATGGACCATTAAGCATCTTGGAGTATATTCTCTACTCAAAGTGAAGGGTGGCATCATTAATGACAATAGTGCATAGAGGAAAAGATATTAGTGCCCTATTCCAGGAATGAGAAGACTTTAGCTTTTTGAGGGAAATTAAAACCATGGGCCAAATTCACTGTTATCTCATCAGTTTTGCACTACTCCAGTTAAGAAGGGGTTTTGGGTTGTTTGCATCACCATGGCAACACAAAGGAATTGAGCATGCCAATAAATCTTGTTCTCTATCTTCACCTTCATATTCCATCCTTATAAGTTACGTTCCCCAGATCCAACTTATCCTAAATGAGTATTGTCCAAATGAACAAACTTAGCTCATTAGTGGGCTTTTGCTAATAATAATCATAGGTGAATAAGGAAGGGCAACTAATAAAATTGCAAAATCTAGGTGTCCTCAGGTATTTCATGAGGGCCCTGATCTTTTTCTGACTTACCAAGAGTGAATAGCACAAGTACAGTGCCTCTGCTTTCACATTCCAGAAACTTCACTGACTAGCTAGGTTGCTGCAATTAAAAAAAACAGTGTTGCTGCGAGAGGTGATAACAGCTGAGAAACTAGAAAAGACTAGGTGGAAACTGAGCAAATGTAACTCCTGTGGCAGGCAGGACAGCAAAAGCTGCACTTTTTAGATCTCTTTGCCTAACAGTCCAAGTCTCTGAATAGTCATCCTTGGAGGTCCACAGCAAAATTCCACAGCTGCTGACTAGCTAAAGTCCATGGGCGATTTTCACTCTGCTTTAGCATAGAATCCTAGGGCTGGAAGAGCCCTCAGGAGGTCATAGAGTCCAACCCCCTGCTAAAAGTAGGACCAACCCCAACTAAATCATCCCAGCCAGGGCTTTGTCAAGCTGGATCTTTAAAACCTCTAAGGATGGAGATTCCACCACCTCCCTAGGCAACCCACTCCAATGCTTCACCATCCTTCTAGTGAAATACTTTTTCCTAATATCCAACCTAGACCTCCCCCACTGTAACTTGAGACTGTTGCTCCTCGTTCTGTCATTGAAAACAGCCTCTCTCCATCCTCTTTGGAACCCCCTTTCAGGTAGTTGAAGGCTACTATCAAATCCCCCTTCACTCTTCTCTTCTGTAGACTAACTAAGCCCAAATCCCTCAGCCTTCGCCCCATAAATCATATGCTCCATCCCCCTAATAATTTATGTTGTCCTCTGCTGGACTCTCCCCAATGCATCCATTTCCTTTCTGTAATGGGGGGCCCAGAATTGGACGCAATACTCCAGATGTGGTCTCACCAGTGCTGAATAAAGGGGAATAATCACTTCTCTAGATGTGCTGACAATGCTCCTATTAATGCACCCCAGTATGCCATTAGCCTTCTTGGCTACAAGGGCACACTGGTGACTCATATCCAGCTTCTCATCCACTGTACTCTCCGGGTCCTTTTCTGCAGAACTGCTGCTTAGCCAGTCAGTCCCCAGCCTGTAGTAATGCTTGGGATTCTTCCGTCCCAAGTGCAGGACTTCGCACTTGTCCTTGTTGAACCTCATCAGATTTTTTTTTGGCCCAATCTTACAATTAGTCTAGGTCCCTCTGGACCTTATCCCTGCCCTTCAGGGTATCTACTCTTGCCTTAGCATAGTGTTATCTGTGAATTTGCTGAGGGTGCAATCCATCTCCTTCTTCAGGTCATTAATAAAAATGTTGAACAAAACCAGCCCCAGAACCGAGCCTTGGGACACTCTGCTTGATACCAACCACCAACCAGTCATCGAGCTGTTGATCACTACCCATTGAGCCTGATGGTGTAGCCAGGTTTCTGTCCACTTTACAGTCCATTTATCCAATCCATAGTTCCTTAACTTACTGGCAGAATACTGTGGGAGACTGTATTAAAAGCTTTGTTATAGTCAAGATATATCACGTCCACCGCCTTCCCCATATCCACAGAACCAGCATCTCACAATCTGAGATCAGGTGGGCCAAGAGGTCTTCTTTTCTTTAAGAATATTATCATTCCTCTCTCTCTTTTTCCTGTTTTTTCATACCTATTTGTCACAACCTTTGTTAAAGCCGGAGCCTAGATGGAGGATCCTGCCCCATCAAAGAGCCTAAAAAGCTAGCTGGCTTAAAAAGAAAAGAGAATCCTCTGTACTGCTAGTCTAGTTAAAATTGGCCTCTGTTCCCGAGGTTTCCAGTGATGTTTCTTTAGGTATTAGGATCCTCATTTTCAGTGACATTTACCCATAGACTAGAGGAACTAGAATGTTTGAGTCTCAATTGGCTGCTACACTATAGCTCTCTAGCATCTCTGGGTAATATATATTTAAACAGCATGGGTTTTTCAGATGAAAGCTGCATTTATGAGAGCAGACCACTTCCAAAGTTTGGAGGACCTGAAACTTTTCCCTATACACCCAGTTAACAGGCTCCTGGCTTTTACCATCCTTTTTGTCTCTGGAGTTAGATTTAAACTACAACAGAGTGTGGTCCATCTGACAGATCACTTACAGACCAACCTGGAGTGAAAAGATAGGTGTTTCAGTGTCTTCAGTGTTGTCATTTTACTGGAGTCTGCTGCTACTCTGCCTTCTGGTGTTTGCGCTTCAAGGCAGTTTCTTGTGTTCAGTTCTGCTCTGGACTCTGCAGCTGATTCTGATTCAAGCCCAAGCCTACTGAATAATTAGCTTGGAGTAATTGAGAAATGTTTCTTCTCCATGGCAAAACTTCTCTTATGGTGTTCTGGAACTCAGTGTTGAATCTCTCCATTGACTTTAAGCGTCTTTGGTTTAGGCCTCTAACTATAAAGAGGTTTTTCTCTGTCAAGTCTGGCATGATATTGGTCACAAATATCAGTATTTTGGGTGGGAGACACAAAGGAGTTATGTGGTTTTGGGAAAATGGTCATAGTCAATGATTAAGCTGCACATAAATGCCTGGGATCCAAGAGCCTTGTGAAGGACATCATTTGGTCTCAGGAGCTTTTTCTCAGATAGGCCAGACCTACTCTAGGCAGACAAGTTAATAGTTTGTAGAGTTGTCAAGTGATTAAAATTAATTCTGTGATTAATTGCACTGTTAAACAAAATAAAATGCCATTTATTTAAATATTTTGGATATTTTCCACATTTTCAAATATAGTTACAATACAGAATACAAAGTATACTGTGCTCAAATCATATTTATTATTACAAATATTTGTACTAGAAAAACAAAAGGAATAGTGCTTTTCAGTTTCTCCATTGCAGGTGCTGTTATGCAGTTTCTTAATCATGAATGCTGATTTTACAAAGGTAGAGCTGTGTAAAAAACCCTGCCCTCAAAAATAAAACACTGTAAAACTTTAGAGTCTATAAGTCCACTCAGTCCTACTTCTTGTTTAGCCACTCGTTCAAAACAAGTTTCTTTATAGTTGCAGAAGATAATCCTGCTTATGTCTTGTTCACAGTGTCATCTGAAAGTGAGACTAGGTGTTTGCATGGCACTGTGGTAGACCACATCACAAGATATTTACATGCCAAATGCCCTAAAGATTTATATGTCCCTTCATTCTTCAACCACCATTCCAGAAGAGGTCTCCATTCTGAGGACAGGATCTGCTCTATAATGATCCAAAGCAGTGCTGACTGTTGCATGTTAATTTTCATCATCTGAGTCAGATGCTACCAGCAGAACCTGATTTTCTTTTTGGATGGTTTGGGTTCTGTAATTTCTGCATTGGGCTGTTTTTCTTTTAAGACTTCTGCAAGCATGCTCCACACCTTGTTCTTCTCAGATTTTGGAAGACACTTCAGATTCTTAAACCTTGGGTTGAGTACTGTAGAAACCTCACGTTAGAAATCTCACATTGGTACCTTCTCTATTGTTAGAAATCTCACATTGGTACCTTCTTTCCATTATGTCAAATCTGTAGTGAAAGTGTTCTTAAAACAAACAACACGTGCTGGATCATCATCCTAAACGCCTAAAACATATATGAAATATATGGCAGAATGCAGAGCAGGAGAATTACAATTCTCCTGAAAGGATTTCAGTCAAAATTTAATCAACATGTTATTTTTTTAACAAGCACCATCAGCGTGGAAGCATGTTCTCTGGAATGCTGGCCAAGGCATGAAGGGGCATATGAATGTTTAGCATATCTGGCACATAAATACCTTGCAATGCTGGCTACAAAAGTACCATGTAAATGCCTGTTCTCACTTTTAGGTGACATTGTAAATAAGAAACAGTCAGTGTTAATTCTTATAAATGTAAACACATTTATTCATCTTCATGATAGGCTGAATAAGACGAAGGACTGAATGGACTTGTAGGCTCTAAAGCTTTATATTGTTTTGTTTTTGAGTGCAGTTATGTAACAAAAATTTACATTTGTAAATTGCACTTTCATGATAAAGAGATTACACTACTGTACTTGTATGAGGTGAATTGAAAAGTATTTCTTTTGTTTATTGTTTGTAATAAAAATAATAATATAAAGTGAGCACGGAATACTTCGTGTTCCATGTTGTAATTGAAATCAATATATTTGAAAATTTAGAAAAAACTAAAAAGTATTTAACAGATTTCATTTGTTATTCTATTGTTTAACAGTGCAATTTAAACTGTGATTAATTGTGATTATTTTAAAAATAATGAATATTTTTTGAGTTAATCATGGGAGTTAACTGCGATTCATTGACACCCCTACTAGTTGATACTAAGATGTTGCCAATGAGAGAAAAAGTCTGGCAGCTTTGAAGTCTGGTCCTCTCACAGAAAAAGGCAAACCAACTCCCAGTTGATCTGTGTTGGCACAGTATTGCCTGGAAAGAGTGATCCCTAGGTTTCTCCCATCTATCCATAAATCTATATGCCTACTTGACAAATACCATTCTTTTGTACCTAGTACTTGGATCTTCAGGCTTTGATAGTTATACAGTCCAGTGGTCCTAGTGGACTTTATACTCATCAAAGCCTTTCATCAGTGCTGACATTTCCTTGTTTTGGAATGGCTATTTTAATAAAAAGCAATGGGCCTTCACTCTCCCATTGGTATCCTGGATTTGTCTCAGAGCAACAAGACAATCTCTTCTCATATACTGTAGGTGGGGTGGTCAGATATTGTAGGAGAGAGTAAAGCACCAATTCTTAAATACTACATATAGAAGACTTTCCTTAAAAGACAGATGCTCGAGATGAAGCTGTCCCCTGGCACCTTTAGCGTACTCATCTGGCAGTTATGCAGGAAATTACTCAAGGTTATTTTCCTTGGCAGCATTTCAGAGCAAATCTTTACATAAAGAATGTAATGTTCTTGAACAATGGGCTGGAAAGGATAATGGATACATTTGTTTGTTTGTTTTGAATTTTAATGAATAAATAGTATTTATTTTTGTTAAAAATAGAAAGTAAAAACATAACAAAATAATCTAGTGATAGTGACCCAAATTTTGGTATCTAGAAAACAAGCACAGCCTTATGTCCACATTAAATTTAACTTGAATATTTTAAAATTGGCTATTTTTAAAAAAGGGTAGGTAATGATTTTGTGCTCTTTAAATAATGTGCTTTTTAAAAAAATGTACACTTTAAAATCTGGACAAGGATATTTTTGCTCCTTTGTTAATGTATTTGGAAAGGTTGTTTCAGCAGTGGAAAAATAATATGGCCCAGCCCCTTAATAACCAGCTCAGCTTCAAGGAAGTCAATAGCTGCACTGATTTCAGTGGAGCTACTCAAGACTCTGACTCAGGAAACACATCCGTATTTAGGAAGGATGCTTAAACATATGCTTATATCCCATTAAGTCAATGAGAGTATTAAAGTTATGCATGTGCTTAAGTGTTTAAGGATCAGGGCCTTAGTACTTCCTTCAGTTGGGATTTATGTGCTCAAAATTAAGCACATATGTGTTTGCAGCATCAGAATTTAATTAGGGGTCTGATTCAAAGCCCATTTAAGACAATGTCTTTCTGTTGACTTTAAGTGGCTTTGGAGTAGGGATGTTAAAAAGTGGTTAATTAGGTAACTCTGTAACTGCCGAAAATCTCATGGTGGGCTCTACAGTATGAAACTCATACTGCAGGGCCTGCAGTGCAGCTGGCTCCCCGGGAGCAGAGCTGGCTCGCCCAGCTCCCGGGGAGCCGCCTGCACTGCGGGCTCTGCAGTATAAGCTTTATACTGCAGAGCCTGCAGCACAGGGTGGCAGCTGGCTCCCTGGGAGCTGGTGCATGTCGGAAGCTGACGTTTAAGCTGGCTCCTGGCACATACTGGTTCCTGCCTGCTGGCCCTGCTCCTGGGAAGCCAGTGTGCCCCAGGAGCTGACTTAAAAGCCAGCTTCCGGCATGCACTAGCTCTCACCTGCAAACCCGTTCCTAGGGAGCCAGCTGCCATCCCATGCTGTTGCCTGTGATACAGGGGTAGCAGCGCAGGGTGGCAGCTGGTTCCCTGGAAGCTGGTGTGTCCCAGGAACTGGCTTTTAAACTGGCTCCCTGCACTTACTGGTTCTCAGCCCCATTCCTGGCTCCCAGCCTCACTCCCAGGGAGCCAGCTACCACCCTGTGTTATGGACTCTGATACCAAGCCAGCAGTGCAAGGTGGCAGCCGGCCCCCTGGGAGTGGGCCAGGAGCCTGCATGTAACTGTTAACTGTAACTGATGAGCCCAGGCTTATTAGTTAACCATTTAAAAGTTTTACTATTATCCCCCTTTATTCGGTACTGGTGAGGCCACATCTAGAGTATTACGTCTAGTTCTGGGCCCCCACTATTGAAAGGATGTGGACGCATTGGAGAGTGTCCAGCGGAGGGCAACCAAAATGATTAGGGGATGGAGTGCATGACCTATGAGGAGAGGCTGAGGGATTTGGGCTTGTATAGTCTGCAGAAGAAAAGAGTGAGGGGGGATTTGAAAGCAACCTTCAACTTCCTGAAGGGAGGTTCCAAAGAGGATGGAGAGAGGCTGTTCTCAGTAGTGACAGATGGCAGAACGAGGAGCAATGGTCTCAAGTTACAGTGGAAGAGATCTAGGTTGGATATTAGGAAAAACTATTTCACTAGGAGGATGGTGAAGTACTGGAATGGGTTACCTAGGGAGGTGGTGGAATCTCCATCTCTAGAGGTTTTTAAGTCCTGTCTTGACAGAGCCTCGGCTGAGATGATTTAGTTGGGGTTGGTCCTGTTTTGGGCAGGGGGCTGGACTTGATGACCACCTGAGGTCTCTTCCAGCCCTAGGATTCTATGATCCCTACTTTGGATTACTGAGAATACAGGGGAAACAGTTGAAAGCGACTAGACATGTTGCTGACAATTAATAAAAGTAATCACACAAATAATAGAGAGGTTTTTGCCAGCTAACATTTTTCAGTTGTAACCTGAAACATTACTACATACAAGGCACAGCAAACAGACCCTTTAAAAATGGTACTTTTTTATTTAAGTAGGGATTTACGCCTATATCCTTGCACAAAATTTCTTAGTATGTTCATTGTGCTGTGCATCAGTGGATTACCACCCTATTTTATCTATTCATTTTAATCTAATTTTTTTTTTCATTTTCAGCATCATGACCATTACAGTTCTGAGGTATAATTCATAGTACCTTTAGGATTAAAGAAGTTATGCAAATAATTATGAGTACTGTACTACAAATATCACAATATGGTAAACATCACTGAGATTGCCACTTAGTTATTTCAATTCTAAAAGCATTCTATCTATCAGGATGAGTCTGCCCAAAAAGCATATAAACATGGTTTCCTCCATCAGGAATGCATATTTCATTATTTATTTCCTTTAATAAATACAAGAATCAGTTCTACTCCCTGTGAAGCCACTGATAAAACACCTAGGCTACGTCTACATTGGCATGATCTTGCGCAAATACTCTTTTAACGCAAGAGTTCTTGTGTTAAAGTATTTGCACAAGAGAGCGTCTACACTGGCATGTGCCTTTGCGCAAGAGATGTGCTTTTGCGCAAGAGCATCCATGCCAGTGTAGACGCTCTCTTGCGCAAGAAAGCTCTGATGGCCATTTTAACCATAGGGCTTTCTTGCGCAAGAAATTCATGTGGCCTGTCTACACTGGCCTCTTGCGCAAGAATGGTTGCGCAAGAGGGCATATTCCTGAGCGGGGCGCATCAGAGTTCTTGCGCAAGAAGCACTGATTTCACACATTAAAACGTCAGTGTTCTTGCGCAAGAACTCCCCGCCAGTGTAGACAGGCAGCATGTTTTTGCGCAAAAGCAGCTGCTTTGGCGCAAGATCGCGCCAATGTAGACACAGCCCTACAGATTTCAGTGCGGGTAGGATTTGCACCATTGTTTGTGGATGCTGTAAAGAAAAGCTTACTCTCCATTTCCTGTATTTTCAAGTTGCACTATATCAGTGTTTCTCTACCTTTTTTGATAAAGTACCCCCCGCTTTTTAAAAAAAAAAGTACCCCCAGTACCTACAGTTTTTAGACACACACATTTTTTTTCTACCATTGAAACACATTTGTTTAAACAACTTAATCGTAGCTGGGTGGGCGATGAAATTTTTGGGTGTAAAAAGTACATAAATAATAAAATGCTGTAACACTTAAAACAAAAATTCAGTCTTCTCCAAATTTCAATTGTGTTGATGTACCCCCCCAGACTTCTCTCGAGTGTCCCTAAGTGTACTTGTACCACTGGTTGAGAAACACTGCACTATATCGTTTTTATAGTAACCTAAGGTAGTGATAAAGCATGCAACATAAGATTGTGATCCGTAATTATGGCTTGGGTTTTTTTGATTCCCTTTCAATGGACCATTGCCAAGAGCAGCTTGTAATTCATAATGATGTTCTGAACAAATAATTAGTGCTGTAGTTCAATTTTTGGTTGATAGGACTGATTTTTTAACTTTGGCATATGAAAATCCAGAATAAGCTTTCTTGTTCAATCACCAGTCACTGTCTGGTAGCAGTAACCATACAACGTATGGGATGGAGGAACTTTTCAGATGTTAGACATTGGAACATCCATGTCTTGATGAAAATTGTCACTAATGTTTTTACTGGAAGATGATGAGTGTTCATTTTTGATAATGTGTGTTTATACCTGGATTTAACAGTATTTGAATGTTATAAAAACTGAGCTCCAAAAAAGTATTAATGTCAGACAGCTGTATCATGAGTGACATGTCATTTATGCCAAGATAAAGCATGAACCTGACTTTAACATGGCTTTTTTTTCTATGATTGGTCTGTCAGTGTTCAAATAAGCCAATCACACAGTGTTTGTGAAGTATTTCCTTTATTTTGAATTGTACAGGGAAGTTTGCTTCAAGTTGGAAGATGGTCTATCCGTTTTATTATGAATACATTTTTCTGTCATGCTTTACAGATTTCAAAGCACTGTACAAATATTAGCCAGTTATTCCTTTGGGTACGTAGGCACTGTATCCCACTTTTATGGATGGGAAAACTGAGGTAAAAGAAGGTTAAGTGGTTTGTCCAAGTTGCTTATAAAAAAGGAGATTGAATGTGTAAAAATCTACACAGGGAGAGAATAGTACACACTGAAGGGCTCTTTAATTTAATTGAGAAGGGCATAACAAGAGCCAATGACTAGAAGCTGAAGCCAGAGGAATTCAAATGAGAAATTAGGCATGAAGTTTTAACCATGAGTGTGATTACCCTTAGGAAAAAACTACCAAGCAAAGTGGTGGATTTCTCATTTTTTGTTCTCTTCACATCAAGACTGGATGCCTTTTTGGAAGATATACTTTAGTGAACTGCAAGTTATTGGTTTCAGTACCGGGATGACTGGCTTGTGATATATAGGAGTTCAGACTAGATGATTTAATAGTATATGTAAGACTTAAACTCTATGTATCTATGAACTGTACTATAAAATCTCAGCTTTCATTAAACAAGCTAGTAATTAGTAATTAGAAAGATAAACTTGGAAACATCAAGTGAGAGTTTTTTCACATAAACCCACAGTCTCAAACAATAGTTTTGAAAGGTATGAATTACCCCATTGATTGCAATGGGTTGACTTAAATCTAAAGAGGACAACCTAACTGTTAGTCCTATTAACTATTTCACCAATGATCAGCACAAATATTTAGCAAATATGCTCATCCCATACCCAAATTGTTTCCCAGACTGGAAAATTTAATATCAAAATAAATTACAGGGGGGACATGGTTCTAATTGTAAAATTCATTTCCATATTTAATTCAATAAAAATTCAAATGTTTAATTCAAATGAAGCTGCTGCAGAATGTCCAGTCCATTGGATCTGACTGCTGCAGAACCCAGGCACGTTGTAACAGAATTTAGGTTCAGTTTGCCGTAGCTTACACTGGGCTTTGGTTAAGAAGTTCCATAGTTTTCATGTGTAATTGGAAAAAAGGAATTTCTGTGTGCATCTATAAACATTTATATTCAGGTACATGGTCAGCTGAATCACGTGCTGGTGTGGGATTAAGTACATAGACAATTCAGACACCACATAAATAAAGTCTTGGAGAAATAATACAATGCATTTGTGCTATCTTTCCTCTCTTAATAATTACATAATGTTCCGTGAAGATCATATATGTTCATATTCCAATGTTTCACTACAGATTTGACACAGAATAATGTTGTTCACTGAAAGGAGTTGCTTTTTTTTCTAGATTGTGGAGTCGTTCCTGTGTTGGTAAAACTAATACATTGGATTATAAAGAATTTCTGAAGAATCTTGGTATAAATGTGGGTACAATTAAGAGCCAAGGTAGGTACTCACAAAGAGTATGTATCATGTAGGCTTTGGGAAAGTGAAGTTTTCATTTGGGGGCCTTGTCCTACTGCTGCTGAAATCAATTGGAGTCTTTCAATGGTAGTTGGATTGGGCCCTTATATGGCAAATTTAGTCTGGATTTTTTTATAGAAGCCAAAGACAACAATATGTCATGTAGGTGTTGGTCTCTCTTAGAGTGGTTTGAAAAGCCCATAGTGTAGCAACACTGCTCACGGGGTCAAAATTTCAAAAAGTGGCACCCATGTACATGTGTAAAAAGTACAGTCACAATTGAAACTAATTTGCTGCAATTAGATAGTAAGAGTTCATGTACAAATAGCTCCTGGAGTATCTTCTGGACCTCCCTGGTCCGGAACTGCCAGGTCCTGACTAGTCCTGAACGAGGTTAGCTGGATCACAGGAGACCAACACCAGGCCCCCTCTACTCTGGCCTGGTTGGGCTCCCTGCTCCTGGCCCTGCTGCCAGCTGCTGGCTCTGGTGCCAGTGGTCAGCACTATTGCCATCACCCCAGCAAGGTTCTCGGCCACCGGCTCTCCTGCTGGTGCACTCTGGCTGCTAGGACTCTGTGGTCCAGGAACATCTGTGGTCCAGTTGCTGGACCAGATAGTCCCAGTTTATAGAGGTTCAACATGCACTGTGCTTAGTATGCTTATATATACAATCAAAGGCTGCACATTCAGTCATGCTTTTTGTGCATTGACTTCTGGCCTTCATTTTTGAAAATATGACCCATAACATATATCAGAGTTTAAAGACTTTTGAATGCATTTTAATAAAAGGGCACCATCAGTGTGTTTTTATCATTTAAAATAATTATTATGTATTGTATTAACCTCTTAGAAGCGTGGAATTGAAACCTGTTTCTTAAAACACTTTTTTTTTACATCATGTATGCAGATGGGTTTGTTATTATAGGGTTACTCACAAGTGCTGGCCTTTCTGCCAAGTGAGTTTTCATTTTTCTTTGCTTAAAAGGTAGTATTTAAATATTATGCCAGAGGAAAAAAGCCAATAAAGAATTACATAGACTTTGCAATTTGAAGAAAAGACTGTAATCTAAATTTTGAGCCTTTCAACTTGAAACATTGCCCCTTTCATTTTTACTATTCAAACTTAATACTTCGCAAAGAATCACAAAAGAATAAACTAATCTTTGCCTAGAAAAGCCCAGCCAATAGTCACAGAATTGAACTGATCCTCTTTCTGACAAAAAGTCATCCATTGGGTGTCTGATTTATTTTTAAACCAACATTAAAATGGATTGCCTGATTTTTCAAAGGTGCTGAGTATTGGCTGCTCAGTACTTCTGAAAACCATTACAATCTTTTTTATTTAATTGTACTTTCTCCCTCTTCACTTTGATACAGGGTTGTGCGTACACACTGTGATGTAAGGTTTGTGAAATATTACAAAATAATATAGCTTAGGAAATAATTGGTAAAATAACCACAGCTGCTTAGCACTTGTGGGGGCTCTTTTTACATAGGGTTGCCAACTCATCCCATAACCAAAGCTGTTGCTCTAAAGCAGTTCTGCTCTGATCAAAGAGCAAAGAAGTTGTGAAGGTGAACTTTTCAGCTAGTAAACACAGGGCAGTGTTTAGGGTGAAAATCAGAATGGATGAAGTATAAGGATAAAAGAAGGAGAGGGGTGGATGTAGTAAGAGAAAAGACATTAAAGATGGTGCAACTGGAGTGGTCATTTAAAGTGGGCCTGATCCTGAAAACTCCCACCGCCAACTCCCACTGATGTCAGTTGAGCATATTAAACTCTTTGCAAGAGGCTCTCTTTGCATCAGGCTGTTTGTTCCATAGCTCCTCCTAATATATGATGATTTTATACAGCAACAGGGGAACTTGAATGGGCAAGCTCAAAGGATCCTACTATTATTAGAGAAGAAGATGGACCAATGGATAATGCACAAGTCTGCGAGCCAAGAGACCTGGGTTTTCACTTCCCACTCTGTCATTCACAGACTTTAAGACCAGGAAGGACCATCATGATCATCAAGTCTGGCTTCCTGCGTACTTCAGGTCACAGAATCTCACTCACACATTCCCGTAATAGGTCAGTAACCTTTGGATGAGCTACTGACGTTCTCAAATCTTGATGTAAAGACTTCAAGTTACAGAGAACGCATCATTTACTCTAGTTCAGATCAGCAAGTGACCCTTGCCCTATGTTGCAGAAGAAAATGAATTCTTTCCCCTCAGGGCCTTTGCTAAGCTGACGGGAAATTTTTTTCCCCAGTCTCAAATGTGATCATTTAGGCCCTGGGCATGTGTGCAAGATGCACCTGCCATACATCTGTAGTAATTCATAGTCCTCCCCATCTACCATCCCATCTCTGGCCATTGGAGATTTTTGCTGCTAACAGTCACAGATGGGCCATGTTCCATGGTAGAAAAACTCATCATAACATCCCTACTACACCCTTTGGAAGGCTGTTCCAGGACTTCGCTCCTCTAATGGTTAGAAATCTTTGTCTAATTTCAGGCCTACACTTATTGATGGTCAGTTTATATCCATTTGTTCTTGTGTCCACATTGGGCCTCAACTTAAAAAGTCTGCTCACTCTCTGGTGTTTGTCTTTCTGATGTTTTAATACAGTGTTTCTCAACCTTTTTTTTTATAAAGTACCCCTTTTTAAAAAAAAAATGTACCCCCAGTACCTACAGTTTTCAGACACACACAGTTTTTTTTCTACCATTGTAACACATTTGTTTAAACAACTTAATCATAGCCAGGCAGGCGATGAAATTTTTGGGTGTAAAAAGTACAAAAATAATAAAGCACTGTAAATCTTAAAACAAAAATTCAGTTTTCTCCAAATTTCAGTTGTGTTGACGTACCCTCCAGACTTCTCTCGAGTACCCCTCAGGGTACTCGTACCACTGGTTGAGAAACACTGTCTTTATAGACAGCCATCATATCTCTCCTCAGTCTTTGTTTTGTTAGGCTAAACAAGCCATGCTCCTTAATTCTCCCCTCATAAGGTAGGGTCTCCATTCCTCTGATCTTCCTAGCAGCCCTCTTTTTTACTTGTTCTAGTTTGGATACATCAGTCTTAAACATGGAAGACCAGAAGTGAACACAGTATTATGAATGAGATTTCACCAGTGCCTTGTACAATGATAATAACACTCTCTCTACTGAAAATACCATGCCATATGCATTCTAAGATTGCATTAGTCTTTTTTCATTGCTACATCATGTTGACAACTCATAGAAATCCTGTGATCAATATATCCAGGTCTTTCTCCTGGGTGTCACTTCTAACTGATGCAGCCACAGCAGATAGCAAAAGTTCTTATTATTAGTTCTTAAGTGCATGACCTTGTGCATTTCACTGATAAATTTCATCTGTTTCTCTTACTCCAGTTTTTAAGGCCATCCACATTTTCTTGTATGCTATTTTGGTCTTCCTCTATATTGGGAAAACCTCCCAACTTTGTGTCATATGCAGATTTTATAAGCACACTCCCACTTACTGTGTCCAGGATCATTAAGGAAAATGTTAAATAAGATTGGTTCCTGAGGAACTCCACTGTAACTTCCCTCTAGCTTGACAGATGATCTTTCATTATGACCCACTGTAGTCTCCCCTTTAACCAGTTCACACGTCTTTACCTCACTGATTCACTGGGTGATCTTTGACAAGGAACTTAACTGATTCTTGTCAGGTTCCCCATCACATGTGAATAAATATACTTAGTCTCCTTGTAAAATGCTTTGAGATGCAAGGCCTTGTCTACTCACTGATGATGTAAAACAGGGCAATAATTTTTGATGAGAGGGCACTCCAAGAATTTGGTAAGTGGTGATTATGTTAATGGAGGAGGTATGGGGTCTAGAAGAGGGTATGGGAACAAGAGCAGGTATGCAGAAGGTTTGGGTTATGTGGGATAGGGATGCAGAGTGTGTGTGTGGGGGGGGGGAGCGTTGGGGTGCCAGAGACAGACTGTGGCCAGGGAGACTCCTCCCTGGGTAGCTGCCTGCCAGCAGCACAGCAAGTCCCTCAGCCAGACTCCCTGACTTCCATGCCCCCACAGGCTGCTGGGATCATGTGTGTGCTGACGGCTGTGAGCCTGTGGGGAGGTCAGGAGTGGTATGGCAGCTTCCATTGGCCAGAAACCAGCCAATGAAAGCTGCAAGATTATGCTGGGGGTTGGGGCAGTGCATAAAGCCTCTCCCCTTTCCTCCTGGGTTTGCAGTGTTCAGAAAGCTGCTCTGAGCAGCCCATGGGCCATATTTTGCCCACCCCAATATAAAAACTGATTTAGCTAAACCAGTTTAAAAGGTTTTTTTTTAAAATGTAGTTAAACCTTGTGGATACTTCCACTGGTTCAAAACCAGTTTATAACAGCTACCTCATAAGATAAACTGATAAAAAACCATGTTTAAATTGAATTAAAAGGGCCCACATCGTTTTTTGCCCCTGTTTAATTAAATCGATTTAAAAACATGCCCTGGGTGAATCAGGTGCAACTTTGTGCATTGACCAGACCTACTGATGAAAAGCATTACAGGAGTAGTTAGAGTTGGTATTTTTACTTATTTATGACCAGATGTTGATACTTTTGCTCATGTGGAATAGCACCCTACTTCATGGGCTGTCCTACTGAAATGGAGTACTCCAAGAGTAAAATGCTACTCAGCAAGAGAAAGGGTGTCAGAATCTGGGCCATGTCTCGCACAGTGATGCTATACAGTGAACAAAATCTGGGAGACATAGCAAAGCTCTTGCGTGGAAAAATGTACACTCTAAAAGCACAGTGTGGACAATGTTGGATGGTGATTGTTCTAGCTCGAATGCTTCACAGGAAAGCCTTTTGATAGGGGACACTTGGCATACATTAACTAAAGGCTCTTTCAAGGGCTGTGGGCAGTTTGAAAGAACACAGATTTAGGAAAATGTGAAAGAAACAAAGGGATCAGTCAAGAGAAACCAGCTCTTTCAAGGTTAGCAGGCATGTTTGCTTTTTTGAGATCTGTGGGTGAGTAGTCATCCATACACTGAAATCATGTTTTCAGGAGCCTAATTACTCTATAACGGTATTGCTAAAGAGATAAAACTATCAGAATACTCTGTGATGTTACATGCTAACAAGCATATTTGTTAAGATTGTAAACTACGTGAATTAATTCTCCTAAAGAAAAGTCAAGATAAAACACTATTGTAAATGCTAAGCTTTGTGCCTATTAGTCTTCCCTGTAAATACATTCTGAGAAATACAAAACAGTTGTATTTTGGGCTTATCTTTTTTTTTTACACGAAGACTTCTCTAATGATTTAACAAGAAATTGTCTTCAAAAAGAAATCCAGTTACTTTTATTTCTTTGAAAGTGACAATAGCAGTGATTTTGCTAAAATGTAGTTTTCCTTACCAGCACCGAACTGGGAGGAGACACCAGACAAGATGCAGAAACAGAATAAGCTGTCACTACAGACTTCACCAGCTGAGTGTAGTTTGATAGAATACACACTAGATGACATTGAGATGGCTTTTAGGAAAAAGGTAAGGGAGTCCTTAACATGTCTGAATACTCTGAAATATGAAGAGGTTGAGCCACATGTCACACAGAAAAGAGATTACACAGAAAGATTTCGAGTTCAAGATACCAATTAGTAACTTCACCAGAAAATTCCAGTGTACAATATGTGTGTTGTTTTTTAAAAAGCCCTTAATAAAATGGCAGTTTTACTTTTCATTGCACTTTCTAAAGGTTTCATACATTGTCAGGTTCATAACTTTACAAATGTATATAAATACCTAGGGCAGTACCAAATTTTGTAGGCTAAAACAAAATACAAATATTGAAACTCAATGGCTCAGGCAAATTATATATGAATCTGTCACTTCTCACAGCTACTGGTATATCACTTGCTTGAATCCAACCCAGCTCAGTAATGAATAAAATTGCCATAATTTGGCAATTAATTTTATGAATTACATGAAATAACCTAGTGCTTAGTGGCCAAAGTGCTATTGCTAGTTCAATATGTATGGAACTTATAAATGGCACCCATTTGAATACAGAAGTTAAGGGCTTAATGGGTATGGAGAAGGAATTAACTCTTTATGCCTTGAGGGGATCCTTTCAGAGCATGGTGGAAGGACAGCATGGAGGATCTTGCACTGCTACTTCCATGCATATGTTTAACTTATGTTGTAGATAGAGGAATAGAATCCAAATCTCCTGACTTTCAGTTCTGTCCTTTTACCTCAAGAACCTACCTCTTCTCTCAGAAGGCTATAGAGAAAATGAGGGGACAGGACTATGGACCAGAATTAGTGGTTTAGTACAAATCCAGCTGTACAGGCCTCTACCTGTACTTCCTCAGCCTTGAAATGACCGGAAAGTTCTACCAGGATGGAGATCAGCAGGCACAAAGGGTATAGGGTTACCACCTGACCTTTCCCTTTAGATCTTGATTCTGAGGTCAGGGTAGGTTAGGGTTAGTGCTTGGGTAAGTCACTGGGTACATCTCATCACCCTGTAAATGAAGTCAGCCCATGATATTTATTTTGGAGTTCCTGAGGCCTTTCCATACATTATCTCTGCCCTGTGATGTCTGCAGTTTTCATTTAACAGCAAATAGAGCAGAAAAAGGTAGGATAAAGCACCAAAAAGGGTGATGAAGAGCCCAAGGAATGTTTGTATTATTCAGCAAACAATACTGACTGAACTTTTGGTTAAATTTAGTTTAATCAACTAGCCGATGGAATTGTTATCGACTAGTTGATTAGTGGATAAGCAGGGTGAGCCACAGTAGCTCTTAATACGTATAAAAGGCAGGTGTGCAGTCGGGGGGACCCGGCGCAAGCCGGGAATGAGCTGTCCCAGCTCGTGCCAGGGTCTCCCCCTCCGATGTGCCTCTGCTTTTTAAATGTATTAAGAGCCTATTGGCTCTTAATACATTTAAAAAGCAGAGGCGCAGTGTCTGGGAGTGGGTGAAAGCCGGGAATCAGCTGACTCCCGACTCGTGCCTGGTCCCTGCAACCCTCTCTGCCTCCCCTTCCCCCCGCTGAGACAGTGCTGGGGAGAACTGGCTTATTAGATAGTCGACTAGTTGCTTACATCCCTAAATAAGACCAATCTACTTGCTGTTTTATTATCTTTATTGAAAATTGCAGGAAGTCCCATAAGCAAAACAACACTCCCCTTCTTTCTTTGCAACAGTCCATGAACATAATAACCAAAGAAATGTGCAATATGTTTATGTAACAGGAATATTAACCATTCTGTTTCTTCTAGCATTTTTTTAGCATTCATTATGCTCCATTTTAATAAAGAGGAGCTTGGTACTGAGTTATACTAGGGATGTCTTTACAAGTATATTAAGACAGATTTATCAAGCAGGCGGATCCATCAATATTTTTAGCTATGAATTTTGAGGTAGAATTATTATATGTTCTACCTTTCTATGAGAAACTTGTCTGCCTTGTCACTTGAATCTCTGCGATTGGGAAATTCTGTTTTGTAGTGAGCTTATTAATTAAACATCTGACAGTCAGAGCTTGCCATGGTAACCTATTTGATCCGTTTACAGAGAAGAACATTTGAAAAGGTCTTTTAAAAATACATTATTGTTTTAAAAACTTCATGAGTTTGATTCTTCTGAACAAAACACTATAAATTGTATCCATTTCAGCTGCACTCCGCCTATCAGAACATTGAAAAAGCCTTCAGAGCATTTGATGTCAGTCAGAGTGGATTTGTGTCTTTGGATTACTTAAAGTCAGTCATAAATGGCTTTGTATTTCCGTTACCAAATGGAACTTTTCAAGAGCTAATGAATAGGTAAGAGTAATTTTGTTTTCTTTAGAGACATTTTTAATGCTGCAGCCTCATAACTTGAGTATTACTTTATGTGACTTCCTTTGTAAATTTGCCTCATTTGTATCTGTGTTGCAGTAAAATCTGATAGAATGAGCTAACGGGCCATGTTTGCAGCAGTAAGGTAGCTAGGCACAACAGAGTGATTGTCTTCCCTCAGAATTGCCTTACTTCTATTTGTTTGTCATGTTATATTTAGTTTCCTAGTGGGAAGAGTACTCACTTCATTCAGGTAAATGATGAAACTTTAAGAGAAATTTATAAAATTCATAAAAATCATCATAACTGAAAAATAATTGTAAAATTTAATGCTGGGCATGTTCAGAACCTAATACTCAAATTTATTTTTTTTTCAAAATGACTTCTAGGTTCAGATGATAATTACTCATTATTATTATTACGTTTATTAATTATTTCTTTATTAGACATTAATCATGTAGTCAGCATTATATAAGAAACCAATTTAAAACAATCTCTGTCTTGAAGAGCATACATTTTATTTATAACTCTATGTGAAATGTAGGACAACCCCTATGGATTGAGGGCACTGTGAAGCACCTTGACACCGATGGCAGTTATCTGTGTTGACTGAGAGACTGGTTGCTGCTGGTGCCTGGAAAATACTGTGATGTTGGCTAAGTTATATCTTAGCACATTTTGTTACTTTTAAATGTAAAAATAATGTACTACTTACTTTATCCCAGAAATAAGGGATTTGGTGACTTACTGGAAGAGCACCTCAACCAGTATTACCACTATTACTTTATTGCACTTTTTAAAGATACATCTGTTTAAAGGGTTAAATGAAAGTATGAAGTACAGTATATCTTGAATGGGGCTTACAATGCTAATCACTTTGACTAGGGAGTGGTCACTATGGGTGCATCTACACTGCATCCCTAGCTCAAAATAAGCTATGCAATTTGAGCTACATAAATTGCTTGGCTCATTTCAAGTATATTTTGAAATAGTTTATTTCATAATTTGGCTCTGTCTACACAGTGCCAAATTTCAAAATAAACGCTATTCCAAAATGTCCTTTAATCCTCATGGAATGAAGTTTACAGGGAAATCGGAATAGCGTGCCCATTATTTTGAAAGCTATTTCAAAATAACGTGTGTGCTGTCAAGACACGGAATAGCTGTTTCGGGATACCGGAAGTACCCTCAAGGGTTAACTATAGCAACACTGGGGAGCTAGATGATGTAGTGATGTCACTTCTGGATTTGGGACTCAGCCTGCCCTCAGCTAGCCAACTCCTCAAATCTACATTCCCCTTTTAAAGCCAGAATATGGATATTCTTCAGTTTTTTGGATCAATCTGGATCCACACTTATACACAGAGATCAAAATCTGCAAGAAGAAAATAGCCAGAAGATAACCTAAGACGATATGGCCACTCAAAGAAGAAAGGAAGAAGAACAATTTAACTTCTGAACTTGATCTTTAACAAAAACAGAGATTGCTTGAGTCTTAAATACAGGCGACCTCCGACTTATGACCGCCCAACTTACGACCCCCAGCATTTACGACTGCCTTGCTACAGCCACCACCTCCACCTGGCACAGCCCCAAGCCGGCTCTGGGAGCAGCTTGTGCCTTGCCGCCTACCCCCGGCACAGCCCCCTGCTGGCTCTGGGAGCAGCTCACACCTCAGACTACAACTCCCAGGGGGCAAAGCGGGCCAGGAATGGAACCCCCATTTTAATAATTGCGCCTATGGGAAAAAAGGGTTCAACTGACGATGGCTCGACTTATGACAATTCTCCAGGAACCAGTTAGGTCGTAAGTGCAGGGGTTGCCTATAGTGCTGCAAAGCACACAAGTCAGTTCTTAGCATGTGAGTAAAGCAGGAACCAGATCATGTGTTACTATTTAAAGATTCCATAATATAGTTTACATACTTAAACTCATTTGTGTGAAAGTAGGACCATCCATGAAAATAAATCAGTTGGATTTTTTTCTTGTATGCTCTAGTTAACTTTAAAGGCCTCACTGCAGATAGACATTTTATAGCAGCAGGTGCAGTGTGAGAATATCATCTGCAGTAACCATATTGCTTTGTGCATTCAACAGATAAATCTGATTTTCTTCTAGTCATTCACAATGTGATATAACAGTGATCAACTATTACTTTGTCAAAAATATTGCTATTATAGTTTCTTCAGTTTGTGTCACTTGCTAGTTTTAAATCTTAAAGTAAATCTTGCTGTTGAACACAAGCACATAATGGAAAGATTTCTACATGCATTTTTCCATTGGAATTTTCTCTAGACATTGACAAAATATAGTGTCACTTTAATGATGCTATAAACAGAAATATTCCAGCCTAAATATACTATATCTTTCAAGTGATATTTCTCAGATAAGATCATTCGAAAGATGCACCAGTGTAAAACTAACAACACAGCTTTCTCATAGTTGTGTTGCTGTAATGCATATATAGCTTCATCTAGGCTGATAATGAAAATAACAGAAACCGATAGGGAATGTTGTATGAGCTGTAACAGGGTTCACTCACTGTTGAGACACCTTGTGACTGGATCTGGGGATCAGGTTTTGCCTGGTTTGGCCCCCTTTTCTACTGGTTGCTTGCTTCATGGACTCTCTCTCTTTCTGGGACTTGGGGTGCTCCCTCTTCATGACCCTGCCAGAGGAGTAAAGTCACTATTTAGTCTATTCCTTCTGAGGGTCCAAGTCCCCCAGGACAAGCTATCCATAAGCCCCGCAGGCAGTCTTCTAGTCCAAGTCCAGATATAGGGCCACTTTTCCATGCTGGCAGGGGAAATCCAGGCTTATCCATTATTCCAGGTTCCAACCAAGGGACCCTATGCCTAACAACCATAATTTAAACTTAAAAAGCAACAAATGATCTGGTAGCACTTTATAGACTAACAAAACATGTGGATGGTATCATGAGCTTTCGTAGGCACAGTCCACTTCTTCAGGTGACCGAATATTGAGTTTAGGATGTGCAGACCCAAAATAAATAGGGGAGAAGGGAGAGGGGGGAAGGGGGAAGGAAAAAAAGGAAGGGGGCGCGAAACAAGGAGCAGAGGGTACAAAAAATATCAAAGGGAAAAACAAGTAGGCAGAACTGGTAACCTATAAGCACCTAAAGATTGAATAGTTAAAAGAACCAGATAAGGATCATAGGATAGTAATTAGATAGGAAGGGTACTAATGCAAGAGTCTACACAGACAAAGAGCTGTTGGTACCTTCATTGAATGTTAGATTGATAATGTCCCAGCCATCCGTTATCTCGATTGAGGAGGCCATCAGTGTGAGAATTGAATTTGTGGATGAATTGTAATTCCAACGCCTCTCTGTGTATTTGGCTTGTAGAATTGGTTTGTGACAAGACAGCCATCTGGAGATCTTTTAAAGAGTGATTAGGTAGATTGAAGTGTTCTCCAACAGGTTTCTATATGTTCCCTTTACATATATCTGATGTATATCTTTCCCGTAGGGACTGTCCAGCTTATCCAGTATATATAGCAGTGGGGCATTTCCAGCATTTGATGGCAGAGATTAAATTACAGGATGTGCAGTTAAATGAGCCTTTGATTTGGTAGCTTATGTTGTTGGCTCCGGTGATGAATTCACTTGTATAGATATGTGGGTAGAGTTGGCACCACGGCTGATTGCAGGGCTGGGTTCCTGGATGCTTATGATGTGGTTGTGTAGCATGGTGACCAGAAAGAATTTGTTTCAGATTCGGGGGTTGACTGTAAGCGAGAACAGGCTTTTCCCCCAAGGCCTCAGAGTAAGGGATCATTTTCCAAGGTGGGTTGCAGATTGTGTATAATGCATTGGAGGGGTTTGAGTTGTGGAGTGTAGGTAATGACAAGTGGAATTTTGTTATTTTCTCTTTTGGGTCTGTCTTGAAGTAGTTCATGTCTGGGTACTTTTTTGGCTCTGTCAATCTGTTTTTTCACTTCTCCAGGTGGGTATTTCAGTTTTAGGAATGCTCTATAAAGATCCTGTAGGTGTTTGTCTCTGTCTGTGGGATCGGAGCAAATCCAGTTGTATTTTAGGACTTGGCTGTATACAGTAGATTGAGAAATGTGTCTGGGATGGAAGCTGGAGGCATAAAGGTAAGTGTAGTGGTTGGTGGGCTTTTGGTATAGGGTTGTGGAAATTTGTCCATTATTTAACTGTACTGTAGTATCCAGGAAGTGAATTTCTCATGTGGACTGGTGCAGGCTGAGGTTGATGGTGGGGTGGAAGTTGTTGAAATCTTTGTGAAATTCTTCAAGAGTCTCTTTTCCGTGGGTCCTTATGATGAAGATGTCATCAATGTAGCGTAAGTAAAGCAGGAGTGTTAGGGGGCGAGGGCTTGAGGAAACGTTGTTCAAGGCCAGCCATAAAGATGTTGGCATATTGTTGTGCTGTGCGGGTGCCCATGGCTGTGCCGCTGATGTGGAGATACAAATTGTCTCTGAATCCGAAGTAGTTGTGGGTGAGGACAAAGTCGCAGAGCTCTGTTATCAGGTGTGCGGTGCTGTTATCAGGTATGGTGTTCCTGATGGCCTGTAATCCATCTTCATGTGGAATGTTGCTGTAAAGGGCTTATACATCCATAGTGGCCAGGATGGTATTTTCAGATAGATTACTAATGTTTTGAAGTTTCCTCAGGAAGTCAGTGGTGTCACAGAGGTAGCTAGGAGTGCTGGTAGCATAGGGTCTGAGGAAGGAGTCGATATAGCCTGATAATCCTGTTATGAGTGTGCCAATGCTTGAGATGATAGGCTGTCCGGGATTTCCAGGTTTGTTTCCAGGTTTCCAGCTTTGTTTGTGGAAACAAACCTGGAAATCTTGGACGGCCCATCATCTCAAGCTTTGGCACACTTGTTTCCCACCTCCTTCCTTTTTTTTCCTTCCCCCCCACTTCCCTCTCCCCTATTTATTTTGGGTCTGCACATCCTAACCTCAATACTCCAGTCATCTGAAGAAGTGGGCTGTGCTCATGAAAGCTCATGATACCATCTATATGTTTTGTTAGTCTATAAAGTGCTACCAGACCATTTGTTGTTTTTAAATTTATCCTGTACAGACTAACTCAGCTACCCCCTGAAACTTCCAACCATAATTTAGTCAATCACAGACCCTGTTATTATTTCCCTGGGCTTTTCCCTACCTCACTTTTCTATCCCCGGGCTCATTTCTGGATCTGTCAACTTGAGCATCCTTTGCTTCCAGTGGCTACTCCACCCCTCTCGCTTCTTTCCTGACTCTGTAGTTTAAGGCAGGATCCCCGGGCTTACTTTGCTACTAGCACTCCTCAGGGTTCCTTGCCAATTCCCTTTCTCTCTCAGGCGTAACCACAGAGCTTGTCTCTGCCCTGCTTTTTGCTCTCAACTTTCTGGCTTTGTACAAGCCCAGCTTGCACCTGCTCAGCTGCGCTTCAGTTAGACTTTATCTGGCTCTGGCTCTCTTCCATTTGAAGCATATAAATTTAGTTGGCCTTTTTTAATCTGCTCAGGCCTTGTGTGAGGTGGATAGCCAGGGTGGCCAACGGAATGGCCAGACCCCTGGGCAAGATGTGGGGGGTGGGAGCTCTGTGCTCTCCTGGAAGGAGTGAGGCCTCAGGCAAAAGGAGCGGGGCTTGGGGCGAGTCTCCCCTCACCAGCCCTTCAGCACCATCTGGAGTGTGCCACCCAGGGCTCTGGTAGCGATTTAAAGGGCCCAGGGTTCTGGCTGTCCCTGTAGCCTCAGTAGCAGCATCAGTGGCCCAGAGCCCTTGGCTCTTTTGAATCACCAGGCCCTGGGACAGTTGCCCCCTTTGTCTCCGCTGTTGGCAGGCCTGTGGATACCCCGTCATAGTTGCCCACATTAGGTGAGGCAGGGAACTATTTATAGGTAACAATGCATCATAATTTTGGGGCATGTGTATACTTACTGGAAAATCAGCACTCTGGATGTTGATTTTCTGGTGTTTGATTTAGTAGGTCTAGTATAGACCCATAAAACAAATGCTGAGGGCAGCTCCCACTGGCATCCAGTACCTCTCCTTTTGCAAAGAGTAAGGGAAGCTGACGGGAACATTTGCTCCCGTTGGCCTCCCACAGTGTGGACACTGCCAAGGCTCGACTTAAGGTAAGGTGATTCCAGCTGCGCATTTTACGTAGCTGGAGTTGTGTATCTTAAGCCGGTCTTGGTCTAGTGTAGACCAAGCCTGTATGTCTTAAACCTCAGGAGTGAAATCATGGGTCCATTGATGTTAATGGTGTTTTGTCATTGACTATATAGGGGCTAGAATTTTACCACTGAATAACAGAGGACCCTGTTACCTAAGAACTCTTCTCTCACTGTAAGTCCCCTTGCAGCAAGATTAAATATATTGTAGACACATCATTAATATTTACTTAACTTCAAAGGATATCACTCATGTTAGTCCCAGAGCATATCACTCATGTTAGTTCCAAATTTCACACATATTCGATGTCCCATCATTGTGACTTTTGAAACTTCTTTACATCACAAATATAAATGCATGGAACTGAGGTTACAGGAAGAGTTATTTATGCTGAACAAAGGAATCCCACCACAATTTAACTTCCCTGCATGAATAATATTTTTGTGTCTTAGGTTTATCTTGGGTCTTTGCCATGCATGCCCCTTGACATGTGAAGAAGTATGACTGGAGGATATTCTTGTTGTCTGTTCCAAAGGCCAAACCTGACAACAGTGGGGCCCGCTCTTATGCAACTCACTCCTTTGGTGATGTGCCAGACCCCAGTTAGGCAGCCTTCATTCAGGTCTTGATGGAAACCATGTTTACTTAATCAGGCTTTCAGTGAACTATATATCTGCTTGAAAGAGTGAAGGCAATTTTGTTACAGATGTTTTCTGGTCCTGACAATGGTGATTGTAATTTTCAGCTACCCATTTTGGTTGGCTTAGTATTTGATTTCCATGATTTAATATTTTTTTAAAGATCCCAGATGCTTGGCAGTGGTGCTTAAGATTCCTTAAACATTCTTAAATATTTGGCATTTTGTAATGCATGACTAATAGACTATAATTCATCTGGTTTTATCCAATACTCATGTTATTACAATCTTCACCAAACGATGTCCTCCCTTTTATAATATTTATATTCTAGGTAATTAAGAGAGGACATAATGGAAGATGAATTTTTGAAAGTCCTGTACAATTATGGAAATTTTTAAAAAGAAAATTAGTTAATACACAAGGCCCCGTAGATAGAACACTATACTGGGACTCTGGAGATCTGGGTTCTGGTCCTAGTTCTGCCACTAGCCTTCTCAGTGACCTTGGGCACTTTATCTCGCTGTGCTTCAGTTTCCCATCTGTAACATAAACTTCTTCTTTCAGTCATGTGCCTAAGGGTGATGTAGGTGTGCTTGTGTCCCAGTGCTGCTGATCAGATCAGTGTCTGTTAGTCCTGCACATGTGCTGTCTCTCCTTGTGCTGTGCCACAAGGCTACTCAGCGCACATGGGTTAACCCCCCTCAGTTCCTTCTCAACTGCCTCTGGTGAGAGAGGGAGCTATTCGCAACCCATTAGGACCATTACTTTTGAGTTTGCATTTTTATAGTTAGTTAGCCTCTTAGTATTTAGTCGTAGTTGTTGATTTTTTCTCTCTTTTTTTATATTTTCTCCCTAAAAAAAAAAAGAGATTTTGTTTTTTTTCTTGCTTTTTTCCTCACTGGGAAACCTGCCCCCATTCATCAGGCTTCAAGAAGGGCTCCTGTTGCAGACAAGCACTTCCAGTGCATACACTGCCTTGGGGAAAGCTACATGCAACAAAAGTGTGGTGTTTGCCAGCAACTCTGGCCCAGGTCCCATAAGGATAGAGAGCCCAGATGATCATCTTCATGGGGGCAGCTCTCCAACTGTCTTTGGACCTGCACCAAAAGTCATTTGGCAGACATGATATACAAAGGCTCTTAGTTGAAGAAACAATGCACTGACCCTTCTCATGAACTGTAAAAGAGAGTAGAAAGTCCCAACAGTGAGCCCCTAGATATCTGCTGACAATCTCTGGTGTGCATGGTGTCCTCGATCCCATTGACACTGTGACAGTCTCAGCCCAGGTATCATTGACAAGCTAATGTATCCGACGGGCAAGGCCACCAAGTCAGCAGCACCCAGGGACAGGAGTAAGCACTCTACCGAGAAGGCATAACCTTTGTGCATTAGCCAGGAACTACCTATAGCATGCACATTCGTCACTCCACATACTCAGTTGTTCATGAAGCATCTGCAGATGTGTCTCAAATCTGTCTACTCCCCAAAGAAGGTCACACTAAGCAAATCAGTGTTCGCTCACACAATGACGTATAGATTCCTTAAGAGCAGGGGAAACTTCTTCCCACATGTGAGACCACACACTCCAACCTGGGTTCTTAATCTAGTTCTGAGAGCCTTGAAAAGACCACCCTTTGAGCTATGGCAACTTGTCTCTCTCACCTGTCCATGAAGACAGTATTTTTGGTTGCCATTACCTCTGCTAGAAGAATAGGAGTCATAGCAATCCTGATGGCACATCTGCCCTTCACACCCTGTCTTTCATATGAATCAACTAATTCCTCTTAGGCCCCTGCCCATGCTTTTTCAGAATACTTTGTGATCACCGGAACTCAGTCCGATGCCACCTTCAGCTGCACAGTACTGTCTTCAATAGTAAGCTCCACTCTGAAGCCCCAGTCCTCCGTGGATACTGCTGTGAAGTCACTTACATGGAAGCACCCATAGGGACACTACTTGAAAAGAAGAGGAAGTTACCTTTTGTAGTAATGATGATTCTTTGAGATGTGTATCCCTATAAATGCTCCACAGCCCGTCCTTCTTTCCTCTACTTCAGAGTTCTCGATAGGGAGCTCTGTAGTAGAGAAGGAACTAAGGATGGTTTGCCCATCTGGTACTACATAGTATGGGAAAGTGCATGTGTAGGCTCTACAGACACTACTACCTACAATCTCTAATTAGAGGCTCAGAGGTGCACATACACCTACAATTGACACACATCTCAAAAAACCATAGTTACTGCTCAAGATAACTTCTTAGCTTCTTTGTAAAGCAATTTGAGATCTATTGATGAAAAGTTCTGTATTAGAGCTAACTATTTCCTATTAGCTGTAAGTTTGCTTTGGAATCATGAAATCCTGAAGTCTTCACTCAAGTTTTACTCCGAGTGAATTCAATGTGTATTTTGTGTAGGTAAGATTTCTGGATTTGACCCATGAAAATTAAGGATGGAAAAGATAGTTGTGTGGTCAGGCAAAGCTAAATAAGGTCCGAGCATGTGTATTTCCCATTGAGATGGGTGTTCCAGGTGCTAACTACCTCTTGGATCTGATTCATCTCTTCCCATGATAAAACCCATGGGAAGAGGCTTTCTGGGAGACAATCTCAGTGATGATAGTTTTTCAACAATTCTATTACATCTAACTGGGGTGGAAATTCTCTATCCTGCAGAAAAGGGAGCCTGTCTTCAAACTGTGTGGAGCCTCAGGGATCCATGCTGAAGTCCTGCACTGTTGCATTTGTTCTCACCCTTAGTAGTCATGCTGTGCACTTTACAGCTCCCTGTTGCCATGAGCGTAGTTGTCTGAGGTCGTGTTGAGGTACCTTAAAAAGGGGGTAGTCACGCACGTGAAAAGACCTCTTGTTGTGAGGATCTTGGGGACACTGATGCAGAGCAAAATTCATCTGTTTGCTTGTTTCCAGTGCAGAATTGTTCTCTGCAGTGTACTCTTCAGTGATTTAGTAGAACCATGGAAATTTTACATGGGAAAGATCTGAGCGGCAGGGGGATTGAAAATACAAGTTGTCTGAGTCTTACAAATATGATTATCAATCTGTTTCCCAGTTTTTTCAATAAACTTTCTCTCGCTGCCACTGAACTGTAATGTGTATGTGACACCAGTAAGTGGGTTAATTTTTGAAACTGGGAGCTATGCCACTGACTTCAATGGGAGCAAAACCATTGATTTCAAAGGGATTATTCACAGAGTAAAATACTACTCAGGTTGAGTGAAGTTGACAGAATCTGGCTTGTAATGCCTTTTAAATGCATTCTAACACTTCTAAATTTAAGGTTTTTTTTTATAAAAACCGGAACCATTTGATCAGGTCTAGTTCTGATCAGGTTTCGTTCTTTCTTTAGCTAGACTAGTAAAACTCAGAAGGGAATTTGGCCTGACTTGTTTTATCATTGAAATTTGCCACATAGCTTAAAATTTTGTAAAATTTTAAGATACATAATCTCAGAATAGATTACATGAATTGCTGTCACAATCCAAAATTCTCTTTGGAAAATGTAATTATGACAGTGTTTAGAAAAGGAAATCTTTTTAAACAGTCCTTACCTTTTTGTTTGACCAGATTTGGATTTAAAGCCACAGGTAAAATTGCCTGGCATCAATTTTTACAGAAGTTTCAGAACCCTGTGATATATGAAAATAGACAGACAATTCCTATAAGAAAAAACCACAGGTAAGTAGGAGATTTTTTTTTGTTCAAAGTGAATTTGAACTTGATGGAAAATTATGTTTAGTGAAATAATTGTTGACTACATTTACTTCAAGTAATCTTTTGGAAATATTCTTCTTATCCATATAAATGTCTAAGCATATTTTTGAATCCTACTAAGCTCTTGGACTTAATAAGTTTATATTTTCTCCCTACACCGAAGAGTAAGAAGATGAGAGATGAGAACATTATGTCCACCATGTTTTCCTGTTGTAGGGTAAACCCAATCAGAGTAATGGATGAAGCTTTCTCAAGTGACAGGGTTCTTCTAAAGCTGCGCAGACACATCCAAAGTGCATATCCATCACTGAAGCAGGCATTTCTCATGATTGATACAGTAAGAGACTTTATTTTTTACCCTTACAATGCTGAGACTCTGTGCATGAGTGAACACATTCACAGACTGATGGAGTTTTTAACCTCTTGAGCTACCCTCTTGACAAGTACCCAACAACCTCTCAGATCCTAACCCTCCTGCCAAGCAAGTCTTTCCTTTCATCTGGTTTCTTAACCCTTTCCCAAACATCTTGTCCCATCCCAAAAATCACTTTGAGGTACTGCTGCCTTCTCTTGCCTTCTGTCCTCCGCCCTAGTAAAAATGTCATGGCTACTTACATTCATAGCAAGTGCTGAAACAAATGTGCTTCATCCAGACTCAAGACCTGACCCAACTGTCATTTCCCTCTTGCTGCCTAAGGTCAGCAGAGACTGCCCTCCCATGTGACTCCTTCCTGCTCCCACCCCAACTTTGTCCCAGGTTCTGTCCCCACTCCACTCCTTCCCCAAAATCCCTACCCCAGTGAGCGTGGGGAACAGTTTCACCCCTTCCCCTAAGCCCCCTCCCTTGAGTGATGTGGCTGGGAGCCAGGAGAATAGAGTGGGCTCGAGTTGCTCCACTTCCCACTGTTGATGAGTGCAGGGGGCCCAACTCCTGCTGCTGGCACCAGGCCCCCTGCTAATCTCCTGGGCCACGTAGCTAGGGAGAGGTGGATTGGGGGAGGTGCAGTTCTATATGGACAGGACTGTTCTGTATGTTATCTGCTGACCTCTTGTCCCTCCTCCCCACGGCATTAGGGGCATGTGACCCTTCATCGCCCTTTCCCCAACATGTCACCTCTGTCTCTGGTCAAGAGTCTGACTTTGCCTCTCCCAAGTAGCACAGCTGTGAATATGCCAAGGGATGTATGTTGTGCCAGATACAAGGGGATACCTGAGAAGGAGGAAACTGGGAGGTAGATTGTGGCTGAGTCACAATCTGCTTCCTAGGCTGCTCCTGGGAGCAGCACAACAGCCTTGTACTCAGGGCTCATGGCAAAGCCATGACTGAGCTCCAAATAAGACATCAGGAATGGTAATGTACACAAACCTGTAGTGTAGGGGAACATTTTAACTTACCTGGTAATTCAGTAATGGATTTGAAAGTAGCTATCCTTTTATAAAAGAATTTCAAAACCTGATTACAAAGAGAGACAGCTGAACTGGAGTTCATTTGCAAATTCACTGCTATCAACTTAAGATCAAATAAGGATCTTAACTGGTTAATGCACTCCACTCCAGTTCATATGAGGAGGGAGTTTTACCCATAAAAGCTTGTGTCCTAATAAATCTGTTAGTCTCTAAATTGCCTCAGGACTCTTAGTTGTTTTTGCAGATACAGACTAACATGGTGTATCCCTCTGAGACACAATCTTTAAGTCTTTTTCAGAGTAACTGTTTCCCTTGATCCAGTTCCCCATCTTATATGTGTAGTCTGCATTTTTTGTTCTTACATGCATGATTTTACATTTAGCTGCATTGAAACACATTGTTTGCTTGTGCCCAGCTTATCAGGTGATTTAGATATCTCTGTATCTCTAATTTACCACTCCCCCAATCTTTGTGTCATCTATAAACTTATCAGTGAGTGATTTTGTTTTCTTCTGGGTCATTGGTAAAAATATTATATAACTTAGGGCCAACAGCCAATTCCTTGCAGGACCCTACTAGAAGCACAGTGATTCCCCATTTATATTTACATTTTAAAATATGTTAGTTAGATAATTTTTAATCAATTTAATGTGTGCCATATTCAATTCTGTATCATTCTAGTTTCTTAATCAAAATGTCATAAAATAGATATCAAATTCACTTGACAAGGTCTATTTTTCCAAACATCCATCTTGACTGGCATTAATTATATTACTCTACTTTAATTCTTCATTAATCAAGTTCCATATAGGAGGGAAATATGACATCCAGGAGGCTAAATTGTCCTCTCCCCTGTGAAAAGCCACAGATGAAAATGTTTTTATTTTATTTTTTATTTTCTTAGTATAATTCATTTTTTGATATTTGGTGTTGGAAACTCTCATTATATTTATTCTATTTACTCTATGTAATTCTAGGCTCAGTTGAGTTATATTTTATCGTGTTATTCATTTTCATCTTGTAAACTTATGTACAACTAAATTCCATAAATTGTAGTATGTTTCTATTTCAGAACACTTTTAGCATGCTGTTGTTCTTTGTTAATCTCCACATAGTTTGTTAGTTTTTACTATTGATCGTCCACCACGTCCCAGTTTCTTAAAGCATTGCTAAATGCTGATTTCCACCACAGACCTTCCAGTGTTTTCATGCGGATGCATTTCTTGTGTGGATACATTTAAAAATTCAATCTGGGAGCTTACATGAGCATTACTTTTATTTGTAAAACTGGACAAGCAGTGCAATCTGAGTGTAGTTGTCTCCTAAATAATGTCCCCTGAAGACATCAAAGCCCAAGAAAAGGCGCTAAAGTGTTTTCTAGCCACCCATGAAATCTGACGGTCTATGGCAGTGTTTCCCAATTTTATTTGGCCGAGGAACCCTTTTCAGCTTTTCAGAATTTCAAGGAACCCCTGAGTTTGTCAAGCGCAAAAAAGGTTTGTCAAGCGCCAAAAAAAAAAAAAAAAAAAAAGGGGGAGATCCAATTCATGAAAATCCCCACCAATGCATGAAAATCACATTCCTTCCCAAGACCCCATCCCCCTTCCTTGAGGCCTCATCCACTCTGTTCCTCTCCATCACTTGCTATCCCCAGCACTTATACACTCTCACTAGGTTGAGACAGGAGGTGTGGGGTGGGAATGAGGGATTTGGGTGTGGAAGGGGTGAGAAGTACAAGCTCTGGGAGGGAATTTGGTTGCAGGAGAAGGGGATGTTGGCTCGGGCAGGGGCTCCAGGCTGGGAGTGTTGGGCTCAGGTGGAAGGTAGGGGTGCTGAGCAAGCCATGGGCTTGTGGATGTGAGGGTGCAGGAGTTTGGGCTGGATATGTGAGGGACTCAGGGCAAGAAGGTTGTGAGTATGATGGGCTCAGGACAGATTTGTGATGCGTGGATGGTGCAGGAGTGTTATGCAGAAGACTGAGGATGTGGGGATGCAGGAGTTTGGGGATGTAAGAGGCTCAGGACAGGGGTTCCAGTGTATGATGGGCTCAGATTTGGGGTCAAGTGGTGCAGGAGTGTTATGATGCTGCAGTGAGATGGGGCTTTGGCCCCAATTGGGGGCTTGTTGGCCAGGCTTCATTTTTAAATAAAATATTATATCAAACTCAAAAGGTTTTAACATTGTCTTTATTTATGAGAGGGGTGAGGAACCTGTTTTGAGTCAAGGCTCACTGACCCACAGAAATGCAAAAAAAAAAAAAAAAAAAAAAACCCTCCAAAAACCTCCAAGCCTCACTAATGTGGTCCCAAATGTGCTGGTGGGGGCAGAGGACAGAGTGAAAGTGGGTGCTGGGGAGAGGGTGCTGCTGGGTGGAAGGATGCTGGCTCAGGTGCTGGGGCAAGGTGCTGGGGCAGGCAGGTTGCGGGGTGCTGGGGTCAGGACACGGTCCTGCTGGGCACTAGGGTGACTGGCAGGGTGCTGGGACAAGGAACAGAGTGCTGCTGGGTGCTAGCGTGGATGGCAGGGTGCTGGGGCCAGGGCCAGGGTGGTGCTGAGTCCTGGGGTGTGAGGCAGGGTGCTGGGGCCAAGGACAGGGTGGTGCTAGGTGCTAGGGTGGATGGCAGGGCTGCCAAGGAGCGGGATAGGGATGGGGTACAGGATCTGGGAGGGAGGTGGGGGGCAGAAGGGGGCAACTTCTAGGTGGTAGGTAGGGTGCAGAAGCAGGCTGGATGTAGGGTGTCTGGCCAGGGGGAAGGAGCAGGAGCGGATTGGGGGTAGAGTGTCTGGCTACGAGGGAGGGTGCAAGGAGGGGACTTGGGTAGGAGTTGGACCTCCCTGATCTGGCACCCTCTGGACCTGACTGGTCCCAGATGAGGGATTTTTGGACCAGGGGAGGTCATTTCAGGGCTCCTGGTTCCTCCCTCCCCCCACTAGGCTTCTTTGCACCTCTATCCCCTGCAACCCAGCTGAGCTGCCCACCCCTGCTGGTTCCCTGCACCTCCCCCAAAAGATGTTCTTGTGCAAGAAACCGCCAGTGTAGACATAGCCTAAGAGTTTCCTCGCATGAGCAAAATGAATTTTGTGTTGTGCACCAGTACTGAGTTCATGTGGCTTGTTTGGATGTGCCACTGTGGCACCCAAGTTATTAATAAATATTTTTAAACCTTTACCTTTTCTCTCTGCTGACATGTCTCTCCTTGTTCCATCAGCTCCCCTGGTGCCTGCTGCCTCCCAACTCCTCACCCTCCTGCTGTCCTGACTCCTGCCCTTCTTACTGCCCTCAGCCCTCCTGCAACCTGCCCCCGTCCACCAGCCCTTCTCTCCTCCCTGTGCCCACTCCTCCAGTAGCCCCACTCTGATCAGGTGAGCTACCCCTCCTCATCCCCTCTTCTAACACCTCCCTCTACAAACCTGCCCTGCATCTCTCCTCTGGTGCTGGTCCCTCCCCTGCAGGTGTCTGCCCTTCTGCTTCACCCCCAGAATCCCCTGGCATTTGTTCCTTCTCTTACTCCAGCACCCTCCTGTTGCCTCCCTCTTCCCTCACTGCCCCTACCCCTTTGCCCTCTTTTTCCCTGATGCCCACCCCTCACCACCCTCTGCTCCCATTCCCTCATGCCCCTGTGCCCTCACACATGACTTGCTCCATCCCGGCCTTCCTCATGCCCACCCCTTCTTTCAAGCCTTCTCCCAGCACCTCCCCTCCCCTCTATCCCCAATGCCCTTACCCTCTCCTCCCAGCATCACCCTGTCCCCTCCCACTGATACCTCCTCCTGCCTTTTCCTTAGTCTGCACTTGGCCCCTGGCATTTGTCTCTCCTCTACCCTGTCCTTTAGTGCCTTCCCCTCTCTTCCCCCCTCTCCCCTCTCCCCCTCCGCACAAGCCCCTTCCTCTCCCATCTCTTCCCCTTCCCCTACCTTCTGCCTTCCACTTTGCGGGGCTGGAGTCTGAGCTCCATCCCCGGACTCCGAACCCGCAACTCAGCCGGGCAGCGCAACGCAGCGTCCAGCAGTTTTAAAATCCTGGTCTGTGACGTTACGTCACGCCCAGGCGTCTCCCTGCCCACCGGTTTGAGCACGCCGCGCAGGGCAGCAGCAGCCAGCAAGGGGGAGCTCAGTGAAGGTTGCGCACGGCAGGGACGGGACGGGTCCGGGTCTGGGGGAGAGACACTCTGGGGCCGGGGTGGGAGGACGCACGGAGGGTGGGGGGCCGGGGCCTGCTCCAGTTCCAAATATTGGTGGAGCATGGGCACCACAAGCCCATACAACTCGCCGCCCATGCCTCTGCTGGCTAGCTGGCTCTCTCTCTCTTTCAGAGGGGGCCGGGGAGTGCCGGCTCCTCGTGGAATCCCTCGTTTTGCTTCGCGGAACCCCAGGGTTCCCCGGAGCACCAATTGGGAAAAACTGGTCTATGGAAATTGTAAACCTCTCCAAGTGCTCCTGAAGTTGTTATAGGTTCAAAGGAACTATAGCTAGCTCCAAAATTACACCGTAATCCTGCAAAGATTTGTGTACACAGCTACTGTTACACACACAGGAGACATTCCATTGATTTTGATTTTGACTGTCATTGACATTAAAGATATCATAAATGTTTGTAGACCAAACTATTCTGGAAAATATTTCAAAGAAGTTTGGAAAAATTCACAAATTGAAATATGCAACTTCTCAAATTTCTCAATGGCCTTGTCCTATTATTCCCAAACGTAAGTAAATATCCCCCTGGCATGTGACCTAACATGAGAAGTTATAGACAGAATTATTGTATTTTAGCAAAATGAGGGAAGAGATCAAAGTCAGTATGATAATGTAAAGCAGGGGTGGGGAGCCTTTTTTGGGGTTGGGGGCCACTGAACCACAGAAAAATCAGTTGGGGGCTGCACACAAGTGAGAAGCAAAGAAAAAAAATCCTCACTGATGTGGCCCCCGACTGAGAAGATGAAAGACACGCCCCACATTCCCCTCGCACACCAGAGCCCAGTGGGGCTTAGGTTAGTAGATTTGGTGTGCTCCAGCTTCACGGGGAGGTTGCAGAATGGCTGGAGTGCCAGCATGAGCTCCCCAATGCTGGGAGGAGCCCGGAGCCTCAGGTGCCGGATCCAAGCAAGCCAGGGGCCGCATCCGCACCCCGGGCCTTAGTTTCCCCACCCCTGATATAAAGTAAGTTGAACCTCAACTATAGTAAAAAACCAACAAATGGTCTGGTAGCACTTTATAGACTAACAACACATGTAGATGGGATCATGAACTTTGGTGGGCACAGCCCTCTTCTTCAGATGACCGGATGTTACAAGTTTCCCCGTGGGGTTCAAGTCCGAACCCCCAGTTCACCCCTTTGTACCCAGTGTAGGTCACCTAATTTACGCGCTTCAACAGCTCTCGGGCCACCCTGCGAGAGAAGTAGCCTATGCAAGACTAAGTGGAGAGCACCCCGGGTGGGGAAGGGGGTTCGGGCCCGCCCTCTCTCCGAACCCCGACCCAGGGCCCTATGGTAAGGACTCATGTCCCTACCCAGCGGAGGGGGTCGTAACCCCTAAACTCCCCCGCTCTCGGGGTCCACGCCCCGCCCTGGGTCTCTTCTTCCCTACGCCCGGTAGCCCGGAGGCCCCGGGTTAAGACTCACCTCGGTGCCTCCCCCGGAGTTTCACTGCCGCGTTCGTTTCCCGGCCACCACTCCCTCTCCTCTCCGCCCCCTTCCCTTTTGTTCCCAGAGCCTCCTTTTAAATTTCCCTCCCGGCCTCCCTTGATGACGTCATCCCGGGATGCCCCTTGCTGGCTCCCTGGGGTGACGTCCCCCGTGACGTCATTCTCCCGCATCTTCCCCTGGCTCACGGGGATGACGCCTCCCTTGACGTCACCCCAAGCGTCGCCTGGGCCCGCCGGGATGTCTCCCCCGCTCCGCCGAGGCCGCCATCGCTTCCCCGGCGGGACCCCCCATGGCTCTCTGCCCCGGCGCAGGCCGCCCCCCGCCTCCCTGTCAGAAGGTCCACGGGGGCCATTTCAGTGCGGGGCGATGCCGCCCCGTCACACCGGAGTTATGAGTTTAGGGTATGATGGTCATCTGAAGAAGTGGGCTGTGCCCACCAAAGCTCATGATGCCTTCTACATGTTTTGTTAGTCTATAAAGTGCTACCAGACCATTTGTTGTTTTTTTCTGTAACAGACTAATTCGGCTACCCCCGAAGCTTCTCTACTATAGTGTCATTATCACATCCCGATGCTATACAATATAAATAGAAAATGTGTAACTTGTAAAACATTTCTTGTTTGTGGTCTATAATATGACGTGTATAATGTCAGACCTGTGAGATTGACCAGGACCGCTCCATTGTATCACTCACTTTATTTACAGCAATATTTTAATCTGATTTTTTTAACAGAACCAGGAGTGCTTTTTTTATGTCTAGCTTTAGAATGAATGCACTCTTAATAAAGAATTGTCAGTCGAGTCTTACCAATTCTATGGCTTTCATGTTGTACTGAACTATGTTAAAAAAAGCATTCTTGTCATTTTTGATGGAATGTCATGATATAGACAATCCATACACTCGGCTGTGTGATCGTCCCTTTAGTGGACAGATGGAATTTTTTATTACTTTGATTTGCTACAGATTGCTCTTCTTAAATTGTAGAGTCTATATTTTTGGATTGGATGAGCAAATAATAGACTGAAAAAATTAAAGCTTTCAGTCTGGTTGACACAAGCAAAATGAGCACTGGGCATATCTTCAGAAGTACTGCTGGTATTTTTTATTACAAATTTTATATAGATGATATATCACAATTCCTTTCTAATATAATTACATAAAAATTGCTCTTGCCCGTTCTGCAGTGTAAGTTATACACACACACCCTATAGGTTTGTATGTGTATATACACACACTATCACCACAAAAGAAAGAATTCTTCTAGCAATTTACAAAAGAAGAGAGTTTAGTTTCCTACATTGCAGTAAATAGTAATAACACATGCCAGCATTACGGCCCTGATTCACCAAAGCACTTGAGAACATGTTTAAGTCCCACAGAACTCAAGCACACGCTTATGTGCTTTATTGTACTGATCATTAGTGAATGTGACATCAGAAAGAGAACTCTGGCTGCAGGAGGAACAGCTTCATCCTTAACATCCCAAACTGTTACACCTATAGAGATACGTACAGATTCTCAGCCAGTGTAAATCAGTGTAGCACGAGCGAGCTCATTGGAGCTATGCTGATTTATGCCAGGTGACAATCTAGCTCATAAACAAAAACACTTCAGAGATTTTAGGTGTCAAAGAAATAACCAGAAAGTTCACTGATTGAAGGCTAATGTAACACATATTATTTTTTCAATATTATCAAAGCAATGACTAAAAAACAAATTATCTTTAATCACAGTATCTGTTTAAGCTTCATGAAGATGCTTCCACTTAAAATGGTATAGATTTTCATGTAAAGTAGAACTCATTTTTGTAGCTCCTGTACCAGATTCCTTAACTCATCCACGGAGGTAGATATATTATTAAGTTTCTTTCCCATATGATTTAATGCATTGACAATAGTCTCTAAAGAAAATTCAGATGGCAGAAAAGCAGTTTAACAAGACCATTATCTTTTGATTACAGAACTTCAAAGTGTTTCCCAAACTAGCTGATAAAGTAAATAATTGCTCATCCTGTATATTACTACAGCCACCCTGGATCTCTGTAGGGGACTAAAGAGAAACAGAATTTTTCTTAGGGTGAGGTTTATGAACAGCAAAATATTTGTCTAGTTCGTAGCCAAGAATGAATCACTAGAGAAACTGTTGGCCATTATTTTTTCGTTTATTGTTCCCAAGCATGTATTCTTTACATTTCTTCTTTTATCCACCAGTTTTTTAAGGGAAGCAAAGTAAAAAAATAAATAAAAGTCCAAGGAAAAATATAAAATTCTAAAATTTAATAGACTGTGATAAAAACAGATTAACTTCTGTTTAACACTCTCCCTCAGACCTTATGGTAATAATATGTCATGAGGTCTAAAACAAAAATCATGCCTTAACTATAGCAATACATAAATATAATAGTACTTTTGTATACGCCCATCCATTGTTTATTTCATTAAATGCTTTAAAAAGTAAAGATTTATGTGAAGGTATGACAGAATGTCATACCTTCATACAGAGTTATATCTGCTGAGACACTCTCACTGCCAGACCCGGTGGTTCCTATTAGCTTCAACCCAGAAATATAAAAGGCTTAGCATTACTCTCTGAGGGCACGTCTATACTTACTGGAAGATCGACGCTCTGGAGGTAGATCTTCTGGCATTCAATTTAGTGAGTCTAGTATAAACCCTTCAGTTGAATACCGAGGGCAGCTCCCGCCAGCATCTAGAACTTCTCCTTTTGTGAGGAGTAAGGAAAGCTGATGGGAGCATTTGCTTCCATTGGCCTCCTGCAGTATGGCTGCTGCCAAGGCTCAGATTATGGTAAGCCGACTCCAGCTATGAAGTTTGCATAGCTGGAGTCACATACTTTAAGCTGCCCTTCCTGATCTAGTGTAGACCAGAACTAAGGTGGAGAGATCTAGGCAAAAAGACAGAGAAATCCAGTAAGAAAAAAAAAATAGGAAAAGATAAGCTCAAGAAAAAAGCTAAGATTGGAGTTTGTATTTTATTGTTCTTATATTAAGAATAAGGGAAATTCCTAATGGGGGTGAATTTTGGATGCAAAACCAATGTGAGTGTATATGTAAATTCTGTGCTGAGAGCAGCGTGGGAATCCATTCTAGCCACAAATCACTTTTCAAGGACTTTCCTTCTTCACTCGGGCAATGGATGGGGCCAATGGCAGCAGCAAATCACTGTGGGTAACAGAGGGTTTTTTTTTCTTAGGATCTGACTTCTAGAATAAGAGGGTAGTTCAATTTCTATATCCTTAATCCCTGTGCTGTAAGTACCAACAAGACCTCCAGTTGTGGTGTATCCTCTTCTTCATTGTGAACTGGACAGAGGCTACCAGATTCACAACATGTAAACTGGTGGTTCTCAACCCGTAAGCAATGGACTGTTTGCAATCCAGTGAGCACAGAGCTGCAGCCCATGTGCTCAGTGCCATCTTCAGAGCCATACTGATAGTATAGCTATTGTGTGGATGCAGTCCACCTGACACACAGAAGCTACATATGTGGCCCACAATTGTAAATAGATTGTTCTCCACTGATTAGACTACCAAAAAGCTACCCAACAGTACAGATTGAAATAGGGATGTTAGCGAGTAGTCAACTACTTGACTACCCAATAAGCTCCCCCCCCCAACTGCAGCCTCTGTCCACAGCCATCCTGAGCCTCCGCAAAGAGGGGCTACTGGACCTGGCATGAGCTGGGACCAAGTAGTCCCAGTTTGCACTGGTCTGGGACTGCTGCACCTCTGCATTTTAAATGTAATAAGAGCCACTAGGCTCTTATTTAAAATGCAGAGCTGCAGTGTGGGTGGCTCCTGGAGCAGGGGTGAGCTGGGACTGAGCAGTCCTGGCTCATGCCAGCTCTAGACTGTTGCTGTGGCTTTGCATTTTAAATGCAGCCCGTTGGGCTCTTACTACATTTAAAATGCAGAGGTGCAGTGGTCCTGGACCAGCTTGAGCTGGCTCCAGGAGCTACCCCTGCTGCGGCTCTGCAGAGTGGCCCTTATCGACTAATTGTGTCATCGATACAAATTGTATCAACGACACGATTAGTCAACTAACCACTCTTGAGCATCCTGCTCTCTAGTCCAGCACTCTCTGGTCTGGCATCATCCAAGGTCCGGCATGATTTTAGTTAGCCAGATGACCACTTATCCTGGGTGTGGCCAAGTTTCCCGTGGTCCTGTAAAGTTTATTTATAGCCACCAGTCCTGGCTCTCAGTGTTCTGTGCTCTCAGTACATCTGTTTTACCCCTAAGTGTCTTCTAAAAGCTCAGTAAACAGTGGACGTGTTGGTAATGCTGCTTGACAATACTGACCTCCCGTGGTTTGGCAAATTCTCTGGCTTGGCACCAGCCAGGTCCCGAGGATGCCCGGCTAGAGAGGCTCAACCTATAAAAGCTTTCAGTCTGTTTGGGTTGTGTGACATAGAGGTTCAGAACAGTGTTTTGAAACAGACACTGTGTTTTAGTAAATTTGTTCACTTTCTTTCACACACACATGAATATATGTTTTAGAAAAAAGATGGAAAGATCACAAGAAATGAGCTTCGGCGCATTTTGGATTGCATACTGTTTCGAATAAGTGACAAGGACTTCCAAGACCTAATCAACATGACTGATCCAGATCACACTGGGTTCCTTAGCTACCATACATTTTTAGACTTGTTTGAAGAAAAGGAATCTCTAGTAAGTGCTTATCAATACTTTCTCATATTTTTCTTTTTTATAATGTCTGTATAGCAAAATTGCAATTCTTAATCAAACTCTAAGCTCTGATTTGTTTTCATCTAAGTTAGTGAATGCATATGCTTTTCAGCAGTGTAAAACTCCCTACATAATCCACATTCTTGGATTCTTTTATCTCTGAAGCGTAGATTGCGTACCCATTTCAGTTACCGCATTTTTCTGCAAACTCCCCCTGGAATGTAATTGCAAGTTTATGTACATGTGTGTAGCATCTGTGGGACAGAAGTATCACTTTACAGCTGTCCATCATCAAAACTATTTTGCAGATATTTTGCAGAAGAGCTCTATTATACTTAATAATAATAGGTTCTGAGGTATACAATACCCATTGGTTGTGTATTTTCATGAGTATGGCTTTGACATTTTTGGTGTTTTGTAGCCATCTGTTAATATTTTCCTTTAGAGCCACTACCATATATATAGTGAGGTTATATGTGGTTTCTTTTGACTGGAACGTCTAGTCAATATGTCATTTTCTTTTTTTGCTTGCTGAATTATATCAAGAAGTAGTCTATAGTTTTCATAACTGCTCTATAATATCAGAGCTGTTCATAATATTTTATTAGATCACTTTTAGGTTCACATTAGTGTGTCAACTGAATAAATCTGTATTTAGTTTTTTGTTTTAAGCTGGCGTAGTTAGTGTTGTTGGAAGGAATCAAAGAACCTGGCAGTGTCGAGAGATTCACTAGATGCACAAAAAGAGGTTCCTACTGAATAGTCGTGGATGGTGTGTATTGCTTTGACAAAAGCTTTGATGTAGCTAACTGCACTAGGCTGCATCCTGTTCTGATGGCTCCAACAATAGATACATTTGATTCATCAGCTCATGTCCCTTCTACCTATTCTTCAGTTAAATAATGGTCTTGCTGAGAACCTGGGACATATTTTTATAATTATAAAACTGACATGTTGGAGGGGAAAAGTATACATACTGGCAAAGTACAAATACTGATAGGTCATGCAAATCAATTTGGATGCTAAAATTAACTTATTTGATTCATTTTAGAGTTGAAATTCTAATCCCTTTTCAGTGTACTCAATAAGGCATATTTTAGCATCAAGAAGTGCAGGGTAGAGAAACACAGAGCGACATGGATCATGGCCACCCTGGGATAAGATACCAGCTGATAACCAGGGATGACCACAATAGCTAGGATTTTACACTTGAAGTCTGATTCTGCTCTGAAGAATGGGACAGATTCTGGCCTCTGCTGTGCTATCTGTTGATGCAAAGAAGCTGCAAAGCCAGCCTAGTCAAATACTAAGGATCCATCCTCTGTTCCCTAGGTGGTGTAAAGCCGGCCCTGGAACACTCTGTCCTGCCCACTCTGTGGAGTAGGGGAATTCTTTGGGGCACAACCAAGGGGAGTTGTTTTTTTTTTCTAGAAAGCTGCTGTGCTCCATCATTCTCTGGCTGAAGGGTGGGGACTGTTGCAGCCAGATGAAAGTCATAGCAGTGCTGAGGTATATACTAGTATTGCTGGAAATCAAGATGGGCTTCTGCTAGCTAATTCAGCTCCTGGCTGTCCCCAGGATGGGGGTATCTGAAGGTAACATAAAGTCACCTTTGTCTCCCCTTGGATTTTGCACTGAATAGAGCTCAGTTGGATCTGAGTATTGACCCGAGTTACTCTGGAAAAATAAAATTCCATATTTATTGCATCTCAGAAGTTCTCATATGAAATGTACCCAGCTTACAAGTAAAAAAGATGCTTTTATTCTAACTGCCAGTGCCATAAACTGATCCTGACCTGTGCTCTGTGAGCCAGATTCTGCCTTCACATTCACCGGTGCCATCCCATTGTCTTCGAATTATTCCCTCAGAGACAGCTATCCAATTTGCAGCTCATCCATCAGTCTTAGCAGCGTTTGCTGTGGAGAGTAACAAACAGTAATGTGCTGTTTTGTCATCAAAGTCAGTAGCTGTGACTTTTCATTACAAAAGGAGCGGATCAGTGGAATGAAGGGACATTTTTGCATGGTCACTTTTCAAGTTAGAGCCACACTTTTAAACAGAATCTTCAGACTATATGCATTGCCTTCCATTGTACACTATTTAGGAAACAGTGTGCAAAATTTTTAACACAAATAATATTTGTTTTAATTAGATGGGTCATAAATGGCTTAATGGAACAAAGGAAATTAAGAAGCCACTTTCTCTTGTTCTAACTTGGGATACTGTAAGTAATAATGAGGTTCATCTTCAGTAAGTGTTGATTTTATATAATTAAGAGGTTTATTTAATTTTTACTATATGATTATTGTCATATGACAATGTAACCTCACAGACATTTTTTATTTCAGTGATTGGATATATTTGCATTTTAGGGGGAAGACATTCTTTCAGATAAAATCACGGAAAATTGGAAGGACTTCCATAAGGCTTTGCAGACCTGTGATCCTAAATGTACAGGCATTATTAGCAGGAATCAGCTAAGAAAAATTGTACAGCTATATTGTCCCTCTTTGTCCGACGAACAGTTTACAAAGTAAGCTGCTGGCATCTGATTATTAATTCATGTAACTTTATTACTTTCTCTCTCTTTTTTTCCTAAACAAGTGTTGTTTTGAATCTTGGGATACTTCAGTTTGCCTTAAGCTTAATAGAAAATAAAATTCCATCAGCCCAATCAGTGACCCCCATTCTGCACGTTATCACGTTTCCATTCATGAAATACTATAAAGATTGGGAACATATGCTTCAAAGCATAATTTAATAAGATAAAAGAACCCCATTATTTAAAGTGAAAATTGAGTGTTATGGAAAATTTGTCTTAAAAATATTTACTGTTTCCAAACCGAAACGAATATAATTACCCTTATATCTTGTAACTTTCCACAGTAATATGTTTTAATAAACAATTTGAGTGCTTTGTTTTTAGGAAAACTGGAACATGACATAGTCAGCTCTCATTTTGATCATTGGCCGTTTGATAACTACATCTTAATCTAAAAAACAATGAACATCCCAAATCATATGTGTGTATGGAATCAAAATCTGTATCTTATAAATGAGGAGTGGATTGTATTAGGCATTTTATTGCTATGGCATGTCAGTCAGGCTATAATTGGCTGTAATTTGCTCTCCTACAAGCTGTAACATTCTTTACCTGAAGCCCTATGATTCTCCAAAAGATGTGGGATTCTTTTTTACCTTTCAAAACATCATAGGAAAATCAAAGAAATCCGTTTCAGCCTGAACTTTGTGACCCAGTGCCCTGATGATCAGTATAAGTGAGGAGCAAACACAACAGCATCAATAGGAATTGGCTTTCAGAAAATAATTTTTGATCTTGAAATATGAACAAGTACAAGTGTGATCACTGAAATAAAACGCCACTATGTTCCTTTTCCTTTCTGTGAATTTTGTAAAGAAAACTTTGGGTGCCATCCATGGGTTAATAAGAGTCAGGCATCTAATTCCCTGTGCAGGGTATAAAAATATACCCTTTATGTCATCAGTTTTATGGGCTCAGTGTTGTATAATATATAGACATTGATCACGGATCACGAGCAATTACTTATCCTTTCTTGAGTATTTCATAACTGGTTTTCATCATTCACACACTTCTCTAGATAATGTTTTTACCGTTATTGTCAACCTCTTTTGTTGACAGAGAGCAGTACTCAGGGTGAAGTCCAGAATTACAACCAGTTTACAATCTAAAATCATTTATACCTGTAGTTTCAACATCTTGTACCTGAAAATGATGTTGAGGAGGGAAAACGCAGAAAAGAACAAATGGGTCATTAGGGTCTAATCTACCACCATTGTAATCAATGGACATTTTGCCATTATCTTCAGGGGATACATGATTAAGCCCTAAAGGATCAACCCTGAAAGGTGATGGGCACTATGATGATGATTCAACAAATCACATAAAAAGCGTTTTAGTATGGTGTGAGTCCCATTCATGGGAGCTAATTACATACTGAAAGGATGAAGGTGCTAAAGGTGAGCTCATGCTTAGGTGCTTGTTGCACTGGGACTCTAGTGCTCAGAACTTTCAAAGATCAGACTTTCTAGAAGTGCTAGCTGGGGTGATTTTGCAATGACCTGATAGGACCTGACGCAACTTGACACAATATATACCTAAAAACAGTCTCTGAATTCCACTGTGGAGGTCATTTATCAGGCCTTTGTAGAGTCGGCATGAATTCCACTTTCTAAGGCTAGCCAGTTGTACTAGTTATGAATAGTTTAACCTACTTTTGCAGCAAACACAAGCATGGAGCTTGAACTCTCACTCAGATTACACTTTGGTCCTGGTTCTGGGAAGCATCTCTATTCAGGACAGCACTTGAGGGCATTTGTTAAGATGTATGTATCAAGGAGCACTCCATCCTACAAAAGAAGAAATTCAATTTTGAGGCTAGTATGAATACAGGTTTTATATACAACACGGTATTATACGCTGGACCTCCCTGGTCCAGCTCCCTTGGGACCTGACCAGTCCCAGACAAGGGAGTTTTCTGGACCAGGGAGTCTGTGGAGGGGCGCCAGCCTCTCCAATGGACTCCTCGCCCTAGCTACCTGTCACCACTGCCCTCAGCTCCCTGGCTGCAGCAGCCCTGCATACTCTGCAGCCCTGCAAGACCTGGAGGCCCCAACAGTTTTGCCTGCCCTGTGAGCTCTGGTGGCGGCTCTGCGTGCACTTGCAGCCCCGTTGGCTCTGCTGGCACTCATGGTTCCACCAGCTGTGGGCTCTGCAGCCCCCCTGCTTCCTGGCCCCGTTGGCTATGGGCTTGGCGGTCTTCCCTCCCTGTGGACTCTGGTGGCCCTGCCAGTTTCCCAGTCCCACCAGCTGTGAGCTCTGCAGTCCCCCTGCCCTGCGAGATCCTTCCTATCCCGGCTGGCTGTGGGCTCTGGTGCCCTATGGGCTCCACTGGCCCTGCCAGCCGGCTCTGCTCCCAGCCACCAGCAACCTCCTGCCAGACCACAAGTGTTACTGGACCAGAGAGTCCTGAACCACAGAAGTCCAACCTGTACTGCTATTGATGACTTATCTGATTGTGGGGTTTTTTTTGTTTTAGTTTGTTTTAAGAATTAAATAAGAAATGGGGATTGATTAAATTTGAAATCCATAGATGAAAACTTGCTTGGGAAATGATTTGCTATTCACCTTGCATTCTACCAGACTAGGGGTATGGGTAGACTGCGGGGGGAGAGAGCGGGGAGGTTCGGGATACCAGAGGTATCCTGAAAAAACTCTGCTGCATCCAGGAAACGCGTTTGCTCTTCTGCTTTTTTTTTCAGAAGAGCAGACGTGCTCTTTCAGAAGCCCCTGTATTCCTCTTTCTACAAGAAACAAGGGGGCTTTTGAAGAGGGTTTTTTTCCGACATTTGGCCCAGTCTAGACGGGCCAAATGTCAGAAAAGCTTCTTCTGACACAGAATCAGAAAAAGATACGCAAAATGCAGAGTGCATTTCGCGTACCTCTTTCCGACAAAATTTTGTAGTCTTGTTGTACCCTAGGCTAGGGTCTTATTCTTTAAAAAGAAGATGCTTTTACTCACATCAGGCCACCAGTGAACACATTTTTAAAATGGGGATTTATATGTTATTTAAGACCATCCTGTGAAAATATTGTGGGAAAAGATTATGCCAAGAAACTCTGGATGGCACTGTTCATTCACAGCTCTAAAGAGGTTAGGGATACAGTATTTTAAAATAATAAGCAAAATATAATGGACTCCTTTAAACATGTACAAATTGGACATATGACTGTCAAATCTGTGTTGGAGTTGTCATAACCAGACTGAGGATTTAACTCAGATGCTTTGAGGATGTTGCATTATGCAAGGTTTTTGATTAAGGGTGGTGAAAAGAATAAATTACATTCTGAATTTCAGTGTTTCGGCCACATCAGTCTTACTGATTTTAAATGATACTTCTGTTGTTGGGGGCTTCACTTATAATTGGGCTTTGGGCACTGATGTGACTCATCCTAAAGCCCTTAAGGATAATGCTGCTTTTATTGAGGCAGGATGGCTGGCATGCCTGTCCCAGATGGCCTCCTATGAGATGACATTCAGACTGAGGAAGAGAAGGGACAATTTTTAAGGGACATTTGGAAGCCTTCTGTAGATTACATTTCCAAGGCAGACGTTGTTACTTAGTGTTTTCCATGTGTGGGATGAACTTCTTTGCAGAGAGCTGGTTGAATGATGTTACAGCATGGCGACTCCCTTTTCTCTCCATGATCCTCCCGTCCCACCTCCTGTTATTGTTTTAGGGCAGCAGATTAGATTTAAAATCAAAGAAGGTTTTGGTATGGCTATATTACAAGGAGGGGGCTTGCTCGAGGGAAGGTTATATCTTAAGTTATAAGTCATTTTGTGTTACTTTTTTTGTTTGTTTTTAAATATAAGTCTAAATAGGGAAAACTATTTTGTAGACTAAACAGAATGCTGTGAATTCACAGTATAGTGCATTTCCATTCCATTCCATTATTTCATCTAAGAATCCCCCCAAACTTTACAGACATGAATTGTCTCATAAAGTTAAATTGAGCTCTGTGAGCTGCGTATTATTTTCCCCATTTCACAGATGTGTTAAATTAAAGTACAGAGAGACCACTGAGTCAAAGGCAGAGTAACCCCAGTCTCTTTCTCTAACCACTGGACACACACTGCCCCTGACTGGGAAGGAAGCTCATTGTTTTGGTAATCTTTGCTTTAAAATATCCATATTGTATCTTACTCTCAACTGTGTGCATTATTTTAATTTCTTTATTTTATCTAGGCTATGCCATAAATTTCAGGATATTCCTTCTGATGGGATCCTTTACAGGATGTTTTTGGAGAGCTTAGGAGTTGCTTTACTACCTGGTGACTTAAATGGTGTCAGCACACAGATCTCAAAGGGAAGTCAACAAAGAGAAGAAAAAAGACAAACAGATCTCTCAAAGAGGTACTGAACAATGTTGTATTAATATTGACGATTTCCTATTACATTTTAAAATATTGATATAATTATAAAGGAAACTTCTAAAAACTGAACATTTGCTTTACATGTCAAATGGTAAGTGTTGTTTTAGGCAGAGCTCTGGGTCTATGCATAATCGCTTTGTAATCTGACCTCCAAAGTATTGCATCAGAAGAGCAAATATATGGTTTACTAATATCTTTTGGACTAAAGTAAGAACTGTTGAACTTATTTCCCCTGTTACAACAGGGGTACATCCCACCATGCCATTAAACCTTCAGTTTTTTTTCTCTAAACAGCATCTAAAGTATAGATTTATAAATCTCCATATAAATGTTGAGACTTTTGGGATTGAGCATTCTCAGAATCCATAAATCAAGACTGATTTGAATGGCTTTAGCTTCTCTGTATGCAAGGCGTCTCATTCTATAGCATTACTGCATGCCTTTTTGAATTCAAGGAACAAGGATATTTGAGTAATTGGTTCAACTTTTCTTCAGTTACTAGAAGCTTTGGTCTATGTGGAAATACCTGTATATGAGCCAATAATAAGGTGGGTATATTTCTCCACAAAAACTGTGGATTGGGCCTAAAACTATGAATCACTTTTGAGATCTTCATGGATCTTCAGGATCCTTGGGTCTCCACACTGGCTGAGCCTTCAGTGGCTCTGCAGCTACTCTTTGACAACACAACTCCAATGGATTTCCTAAATGTTGCTAATCCCTGGACTGCATCCCCTAAAGGGGGTTCACTAGCAAGGAAGAGCTCAACTGGAAAGTTAATGGCTATTCCATTGGGTATCAAGGGACAATGTTTGCTTCTCTCCAACTTTGCTTGGTACCTATAGTGAGCCATTTCTAGGGTTTGCGGAAAACAAGACATGCTGGAAGCAGAGTGGCTCTGTGAAAAGGCACACATGGTGGAATTTAGGAGAGCTGGTTTCTAGTCCTGCTGGTGGATGGAAATCAAGATTATATAGTACAGCATGATATAGCCTTGCTTATCAGCAAAGTCACTTATCTTTACTTTCATCGTTATGTGTTTCAGAATTTCAGACATGCTAGAGTTACTTTTCTATGTGACCTACTAGTGATACTTTATTTAAAGGAAGTTAATGAAAATGTTTCATTCAAATATTTTAGTGCTAGAAGTTACAATTGTAAGGTTATCAAATTAAGGGAGTACTATAAAATATACTTAATAAAGGTATAAAAATTAGACTGTCGAATATTCTGTGTTTTGCTTATAGAGAAATATATGCTTTCAGATCTAACAAAAATAATTGTGTTAACTTACTTTTTCATGGACAATAGTAAATCCATAACAAATGTGAAATGGATGCAACCGGGACATATTACACTTTTATGTACATCTTCTCTATCTTTAAAAGATATTGCATATTTAATCATGAGTTATTTTAATAGTTTGCTGATGAAGATTATAGTATTTCAAAGAGAGGGTTATATATTTCATAACTGGGGAGTTTTCTTTTGAAAACTGAGAGAGGATATGCTAATTGACTCATTTTCCAGAAAGGAAAAAAAGTGGAGGTGGCTTATTTGGGTTACTATGAGTGGAAGGATGTGAGTCAAGATGTTATATGACTACTTCCTATGCCCATATATACAGAATAGCACTGATACCATGCCCAAAGGTGACCAGTTGTTACACTTTTTCATTAGTCTGATTCATCTTCATTTAAAGTCAGTCAGAAAGACTCCCATTGACTTTTTTTTACACTGGATTGGGTCCCATAATCGTATTTCAAAAATGTTAATGGGTAAAAGTGACTCCTCAGAGGCTGGGAAATATGAAGATCCAAAATGAACTGGTATCAACTCCTGTATGTGAGAGGTCTCCACTTAAAAATAAATAGCCCGTGGCAATATTATGCAATCAGTTTTTACAAATATCATTTTAAATGGTGGTTCCTGCTTAACAACTGATTGCACAGTATGATCCTTGGAATCTGCATGGGCCTTAATATCGCATAAGACACAAAAAGCATATTTCTGGCATTACTGTCCTGTTTATTGTTAAAATAATCCAGTTCATTATTGAATCAAATGTGAAGTAACAAACACAAGTGACTTCTTTTCATGAGCAATCTTTCAATTTTAGAATGAAACAGATTGAAGACCAAGCGAATAAGCATACCAAGAATAGAACTGTTGATGAAGTAATTGAAAGGCTCAAGGACAGTGTGATACAACAGGAAGCAACTATTAAAGACAGCTTTCTTGCCTACAACAAGCAACCAAATGGAAAAATTAGTAAAGATGATTTCCGGAAGGTAGAAGAAATACTAGGTGTTTTCTCTATCTTTGTGTTTTTACTGGAAGGTGGTGCCTATACATACACCTATAGAAGAAATACTAGGTGTTTTCTCTATCTTTGTGTTTTTACTGGAAGGTGGTGCCTATACACACACCTATAGCCAAGCCTCCAGGCCTGTTTCAGTCAATGATAAACTGGAACATGCTCACATAAGCTCCCTGTTAATAGCATAAGAAAGAAACTCAGCTTTCATTTATAAAGGAAAAAAAGTCAATTTCTAGCCCCTTATCTTGCAGAAATTACCTGGGAAACCCAAACTGATACAAACTGATTTCCAATATCAAAAAGAACTTGCTGCTAGACTGCATCTCTGCAGCAGGTGGCTGGGGAATCTATAGACTCAGACTCCAACCTGTCACCTACCTTCTCTGTAAATGAGTTACATCTGAGGTGCATCCCAAACCACTTTTTTAGTTAGCCCATCATCAAAATCCTTATGTCCCGTGTATTGTGGTATGATCACAGCTGGGAGAAATGAAATACACTGAGGTATGGAAAAGCAGCAAAACATTGTTTACAGGCAAACAAAAAAATTCAGTGTTGCTCCTGCTTGTTAAATATTTAACTGAGCTGGCTGCTGGTCATTCAGGCCACTGCTGTGTATCAATAGCAAAAGCAATGTATAAGTACACTGAGCACATAAAACAATTGTGTGGTTATAGACGCTGAAGTCCCTTCTCGTCTTTAGGTCAGGTTTAAAGCACATTGATGAAGTGATCCAGGAATCTTGCACTGTTGTTTCCTGTGCTATTCCATTCAAGCTCATAATACTCAAAGTATTAGTGCTGTTAAAATAAATATTTAAATTGGCTATGCAGAGTCTAAAATACTGTGGCTGACAATGGGCATAAAAGGCTTAATTGATACACACCACATACATACAATGACATAGTGATTATTAATCTGAATAAAAATGTAGGGTGAGATTTTGTGCTGTGCCACTGAGGGTATGTCTACACTACAGAGTTTTTTTCAGAAAAACGGCCGTTTTTCCGAAAAAACTTCACTTATGTCCACACTGCAATTGCATTCTTCCGAAAGAAAATCGAAAGAACAGAGGGGTTTTTCCAACATTGGTAATCCTCATTCTACGAGGAAGAAGCCTTTTTGCGAAAGAGCTCTTTTGGAAAAAGGTGTGTGTGGATGGGGAAGAGGGAGTTCTTTTGAAGGAAGAGGAAAGAGGAAAAAGCACAGGTGCCCTGGTGGCCACTCTGTCCATAGTAATCACAGCTGAAATGTGAGATAGCTTCCATTCAGTGTGGATGGTATCTTTTGAAAAAGCAGATGGCTTTTTCGATGTGCTTGGGCAGTGTGGACGCTCTCTTTTGGAAGAAGTGTTATTGGAAGATCTCTTCCAGAAAAACTTGTTCCGAAAGAAGCCTTCAGGCTAGACATAGCCTGGGAGGCTTTAGGGAGGGTGGGCCAAGATGGCTTTATGCTACCTTTGAACCCTTCACATGCAGGGCTGGTTTGGGAGTCAGAGGAGCTACCAGAGCATCAGGGAGCCAATGGGTTGCTTTAATCTACAACTGCCTCTCCTGAACTGCCCGTGGACAGTAGTGCTGCCTGGACGCCTCATAGTTCTGTGGCCCCACCCTCTCCTGCTCCTGGCTTTGTCCTAGTATGCCCCTGCTCTGAGACTGGCACATACAGTTCCTGCATTGGTGGAATTCTCCCACAGCTAAGGACCACTTAGGTCATGTACATGCCATAAAAGGAGGGGAGAACCCCTTCTGAGTGTGCACTTGGAACTGACTTTAGTTAATGAGATTTTGCTGTGCTCACCACAGTGACTAATACGCTCCTGTGGTGATTAGATTTTTTTGGCAGTGTGGATCTACAGACCTGGGTGCAGCACTTGGGTGCTCGAGGATCAATATGACAGATTTAGTTTTTACCTGTGAGTGATCCCAGCTGGTTTTTCTTGGTGAATTTTCTGTACTACTAGGGTTGTATGTGATATTCCTCAGGGCATGTTGCAGCTCCGGTTGTGTCCCACTCCCTGTATGTTGTCTCTTGAAGAGATTTAGAACTGATATGAATTTGGTATCATTGCTGTGGTGCAGATTTTCGCTTTCTACAGACCTGAAGAGAAAACATCACCAAAGCTTGCTGCTGGGTGACAAGAAATTGACTGAGATTAAAAATACTAGCAAAACGGAAATTACCCTGGTTGGGTCAGGCAAGAGAAATTATGGAAAAGACAATTCCTTGGGCCTCCTACAATTAGAGCGGGGGGGGAGATGTACTTCTGACAGCTAGTATGGGCTGAGTCTGCACATTGTCTTTATCCAGATGCTGACTGGGAAGAAACAGGAGGAGACAGCTGTCGTGAAAACAGGATTTACCATGTCAGTGAAACCATTAAAAATGGCAGCACAGCTCCCTTAGGACTTCTTCTGAGACTAGGTTTACCTTGGTTTGTCAGGAAAAAATTCATCTCTCATCAGCGTACAGTATGCTGTGCACTTCTTCATCGGGCTGCTCTCCTCCTCCCCAGAGGCGGATGTATTTCTGGGTCCTGTGTGTGCATTGCAGAAGTGCTCTGAAATGAGAGGTGCTCAGTAATTGCAAAATGTTATTTCTTTTTCTTATTGTTAATAATAGTAATAATAATTAATAATTAATGCATGTATCAAGAATAAAATTGCAGCCTTGCCTCCCACATGCTGATCTGTGCTACATACCTTTGGGACACTGGCGTTTAGATTACTGCAGTATGTTCCATAATGTGGTTCCTAAAAGGCTTATTTTGTTGCCTGCAGCTAGTGCAGCAGCATGATTAACATTACTGGTAGGCAGAGGGAACTCCACCTACCTGCTGCTTTTTTCTCTGCATTAGCTGTCTGTTGAAAGTTGGATTTAAGGTTTTGGTATATCACTGAAAGCCACTAATTGACTGTTTTACTAACCTCACTGTTCTTCTGACACCCTACAGTGTATGCCTCTTTTAAATATTGCAAGTGCACACAGAATAAAAAATAAAGATAATAATGTATATGCAGCCATTTGTGCTATGATACCATCAGATCTCATGAGCTTGGCAAGTTCAGGCTTCCTGAGTACTTGGTTGGTATATGGTCTAGGTACTCTCACCCACTGAAGGATGTAGTTCCTCTTACTAAAGCACTAATTTTAACTCTATGAACCAGGGTTGTCATAAATTTGAAGGGAAGTGGTAATTTTTTTACCTATCCAGGTTTAGCTTTGTAATCAAAACTCTATACAGTCTTTTGAAAATGTATATTTAGGAGCCCAGACATTTATCTGAGAGGACAGCCTGTAAGCAACAAACATTTCTTTATTTCCCTTTCGTTTTGTTTTTTCACTTTGACAGGTGTTGGAAGATCATGGGATGCCAATGGATGATAGTCAGTTTAATCTACTGACTGAAAAATTAGGATTTCCAAATGGAGGGCTGAGTTATCTTGATTTTGTAGCCGTTTTTGAAGGTAGATTAACATTAATGACAGTCTTCTATAAAACAAATCTTTCACAGAATAGCCAGAACTTTTCTCTCAATAATCTTGCTGCCTTTTGGGTCATGAACCCCAGTTTGAGAAATGGTGGTTTCCCCCTGTGAAATCTGTATGGTATAGGGTAATATACAAAAGACCAGATCCATAAGGGAGACCTGATATCACGGTCCCTGATGCATTTTTCATGGCTTTTGAATTTGGTAGGGCCCCATTCATTGTTAGTGTAGTGCCCATAAGCCCAAGGGAGGGATCAGGGTTCCACTGCATTTGTGCACACATATAAATTGCACAAACATATCATGAAGAAATGGCTCCTGCTCCAAAGGGATTGCAATCTAAGTAGTAATATGATGTGTCCTGCTGGGATCATTAGCTTCCCTTTTTTTAACCTGCCTTTTGTTGCCTGGACTCAGGGTGAGTAGTACCAGCCTCACTCCATCTGCAGTGTAGTTGATTTCAGGGCAGCATCAGCAAAGGGAGCAGAATCTGGTCCGTATGAGACAAGAAACAATCGTAATTCATTTTCCCAGGCAGCAATTAGATCCAGGAGCCATTGGTGAAGTGTGATGTCATAAGTATTTAATCATTCCTTCTTCCATTGATATATTTTTCTGTTACTTTCCTGCTTTAATTCCAGATTTTCTGGGTGAAATCCTGATTCCACCGAAGTCAATAGGACATTGACTGTTGGGGAGCCTGTTTCACCTTCTGTATTTTGAATTTTTGACCATTTTTCTCAGAGGTGTGCAGTTCTGATTTCTGCACTGTTAGCCGTGGCCATTATTTCACCTGGCTTTAGAAACAGGCGAAGGGAAAGAATTGACTTGTAGCTGGCTGGTGCAGTAAAAAGCCATTTTTTACATCAGCCCTAACATTCCTAATTTTGACCTTGTTCAACCAGTCATCTGACCATCAAAACATTTTCTACTGTCTCAAATAACCTAGTAAAATATGCCTAAAAGCAAGGTAACATCAGTGTGATCAAAGTAAAACTGAACCAGTTACCAGTCATCATAGTTGCAAAGGAGAATTATACACATTTTACACAGAGATTTAAAACACAGAAGGCAAAGAAAAAAATGAATTATTTTTTTTTAAATATGATTTTTAAGACAATCTTATGATATTGGGGAAAATGATTGTTAGGTTTTGAGCCCTTGCAATTAGAAATACTAATATGCTTTTTTTAGGTAAGTAAAACTTCCATTGACATTAGTGAGATGGTAACTTCAGTAGGAATGTTGCCTGAATGAATAGTGCAGGATCCATCCCAAAAGACTGGATGCGTATAAAGCAGGGGAAAAGTAGAGGGTAAAAATGAGAATCATAGAAATGTAGGGTTGGAAGGGACCTCGAGTGGTCCAAGTCCAAGAAACATAAAGGCTCATCGTGGATAGCTTTGGGTGGTTTCTTGGTTTAGAGGCAGGAAGAATGCTGTTTTTGAAGTTTCCATGTTATTTTTATTCGCATGCCTGTGTCTCAGTGGTTAAAATACATATATATTTAGAAGCACTCTGTTAGGAGGTTCTGTTTATTTAATGGATTAATAAGAAATATCCTTAGGGGGAAAATGACAGGAGGTACTCTGTATAAGTTTATCACCTTTGTAAAGTTCAAGTGAAACAAAAATATTTTGAGGTTATTATTAATCACTTGAGGAATTTGCTGAACACACTGATGATGATGAACCTACAGCTGGGGTGGGCAAGACAGCCTCTGCGAACCGGATTTGGCCTGCCGTGCCAGTGGATCTGGCCCCGCGGCCACCCTGCTGCTCCCCCGCCCCCAGGCCAATCGAAACCTGGGGAGGGGGAGCGCACGAAGTCTCCTCCCCCACCAGGGCATGCAGCACCAGAGGGAACCACCAACTGTTTTAAAACAGCTAGCATTTCTCTCTAGTAGCTGCTTGCCCCTGGCAGGGTGGAGCAAGGGGGTGAGGGACTTTGTGCGCTACCTTCCACCCCCCAGGTCCTGATTGGTCTGGGAGCAAGGGGAGTGTGCGAAGTCTCCTCCCACTGCAGTGCCTAGGGGAAACCTCCAGCTGTTTTAAAACTACTGGCAATTCTCTCTAGGTGCTGAGGGTGGAGGGGCAAAGGCTTCATGTGCTCCCTTACCTTCAGGCCAATCAGGGTCTGTACGGGTGAGTACGGGTGGGTGAGTACGAGAAGTATCCCGGCCCTGGCCCTTCTGCTCGAGGCTCCTCCCTTTCCGGGGCAGCCCAGGGTCACTTCAGAAATGTATGAAGTGGTCCCCTTTAAAAATGATTGCCCACCCCTGACCTACAGGTCTGCTACACTATTTAATCTGCTGGGTGAACTTCCTTTATATTGTTGGGTCTTCTGGTTCATTACTTTCTGAAAGACCAAAATTTAAGATTGTGATACTACAATACCTCACGCATGTGTGTGCAATCCTTTTTACTTTAATGGAATTATTCATGAGAGTACGAGTTACAGGATCAGTCCCTTATTTAGGCAGACTGGTTACATGTAGCAACACAAGCACATAAAAATTGCAAAATTACATAAATATTTGTTCAGTTATATAAAGTGTACCAATGATGACTGTGTGTATCTATATGTAGAAGGAGAGAATACATGACAGCATGTATGGGAAGGTTTAATTAACAAGAGTTTGTTCTCCAAAACAACTGCCAATAAAACCTCTCTACCTCACTGCACAGGCATGTATTCTGTATATGCCACTTAAGTGGCAGGAAAACTATTTTTAAAATGCTTTAGAGAGTTAAAACATGTTATTTAGACTATTTTTCATTTCTCTCTCCTGTATACCAGATACCTTAGTTACCAGGGGTCCAGCTGCACAGGGAACAGAAAGAGCTGTAATAACCTGTAACAGTGACTCAAAATAGCTTTTCTATTGCCTAACAATACCATGGCCCTTCCAAGACTAGAAGCAAATGTTGTGTCCCCACTAGGAAGCTGGCAATCTCCTTTTCATGATCTTGCAGTGCTGTGAGATTATAGATACAGAAAAGCTGGTGCTTGTGTAGGATTGAATCTCACCTCCCCTGCTCCTCGGGGGGAAGGGGGGTGTAATTTTGGGGGTGAAATTCCATAGTTGGGCTGAGAAGGAAGAAATACTTTGCTGATAGATTTATGTAGTTGTTTGTGGCTATTGAAGCTACTGAAGGTTTGGGTATGTTAGAATGACTTCCAAGGAGATGGATTTGTGTGCAATGGCAGTGGAGTCGAAGTTAGGTCTCAAATTAATTTCTGTGGCACTGTCTGCAACAGTGCAGACCCTGTGTTCCTTCTCACTCAGGGGATGTCTAGACTGGACCTGGAAGATGTAATTTCCAGCTCAGAAAAACATACCCATGCTAGTTCTGACCAAGCCAGCATGGTGCTAAGTAGAAATGTAGCCACTGCAGCAGGAGGAAGTAGACAGGCTAACCGCCCTGAATATGATCCCTTCTGAAATCCTAAGTAAGTACTCGAGGGTGGCCTGCCCTTCCCAACATATTCACGGCCACAGCTGTACTTCTATTTTTAGCAGGCTAGCTCAAGCACAGCTAGCAGGAGTCTTTCTCCCCAAGCTGGAACTCACTCCTTCGAGCACCAGTCTAATCAAGTGGTCACCAACCAGGAGATCGGGATCTACTGGTAAATCTTGGAGCCTTTGACAGGTGATCCTAACAGATTTGGCTGAGAGGCGGTCAAGTGCCGACACTTCACCTGCCCCTCTCAGCACTACCGTGCTGCTCCTGCCCCTCTGCCTTGGAGCTGCCTCCCAGCCCCAGAGCCTCTTGCTTGCTGTGCAGGGCACCGGAAGAAGAGGAGGTGGTGCTGATATCAGGGTGCCCCTCCCTGCACTCTGTACCCCATCTCCACAGACGGGGGCAGGGGTGGAGAGAGTTTGCTGGCTGTTTTTTGGAATGGTGCAGGGCCAGAGTGGGGGGAGCCTGCTTTAGTCCCCTGCACCACCACCCAGCAGCCACCTGAGGTAAGCAGTGTACAGATGGAGCCTGCATTCCAAACCCTGGCCCCAGTCCTAAACCCCTCCTGCACCCTAAACCACTGCCCTATCCCTGAGTCCCCCTGCACCCGAACTCCCTCCCACAGCGTGCACCCTGAACCCCCTCCTGCACCTTAACTCCCTGCCCCAGGCTCAGCTGAGAACCCTTCTCACACTCCAAACCCTTTAGCCCAAGATCAGAGTCTGCATCCCCTCCCACTCTGCCCCAGCCTGATAAAAGTGAGTGAGGATGGGGAAGATGGAGTGAGCGGGGGTGGGAGGGCCTTGGAGAAGGGGTGGGAAGGAGGTGGGCAAGAGTGTTTGTGTTTGAGGTGGATCCTGGATTGCATTTAAATTGAACAAGTGATCTCATGCTTAAAAAGGTTGGAGACTACTGGTCTAGACATACCTTCAGGCAGGCAAGATGACAACCAATCACAGGTCTCTTGGACTCCCTTCTCTCCTTCTCTGGTTTGATCTCCTCCTCGTTCAGAGCAACACTCAGGAACCAAAGAAGGGTAAAATAAAAGCAAAAAAACCTAGAAAGTCCCACCTCAGTTGTGTCTTCTGCACGAGAGCTTATCCGCAGGGGCCTAGAGTTCTTGGTGTTTTTTGGGCTTTCACTGGGAGAAATCTTTTTACCATGGAGCAAAGCAGGAGCTGAGGCAATTTTTGGCAATCAGAGGGACATTTATAATATCGTATGCATCTATTCGAGTATGTCCTCTGTAGAACCTAAAGAATGTGATACTTTTTTTAACAATGTATTTTATATGACTAATAAATAAGACAACTCCATTGGTTCTCTATGTTTAATACAAAAGAAAAAGATATTCAGGTCACAGATTGCTTTACTCTGGCTTAATTATTTCAGATCCCAGATTGAATGGACCAGGAACTACACTATCTTGCAGTCCAAACCACCGAGTAAATAGCACTAAATTTTATTACATGACTGCTGAAGAGTGTCTAAGTCAATTTAATGCTAAGCTGACAGAAGAATATGAGGTAAATAAATACAAATGTTGATTACTTTTGGCAATATACCTAGTTATGTTAAAATATTTGATGTTAAAATGTACTTTTAAGGGGAGTTGTCAGGAAAGCGACTGTATCAAAATGAATTTGGGGTTCAATGTTTATTCTCTTTCAGTGACTGCCTGGGGAAACACGCTCAGTTTAAAAATCAAAAGCTGATTTTCTAATTGCTATCCCTACATACTCTTCGTGGGATTTGAAATCCAAAATATTTTTCTGACTCTTATTGTCACTTGTAATAAACTGTGCAACCAGAATCAGAACAGACATGTTGATGGTCCACAAAGAACAAAATTCAGATGAATCTTGCATATCTATACTGATTTAGCACTGCTACAAATAGAATACTTTTTTTTTAGTTGGGAAAATAAAAGCAGTTTTTATATACTCTTTTTCAGCTAAGACAATATTTATGTCAATTGCAACAAAAGTAACTTGCGCGTCTGCACTTTTTATACATGCAAGTAGCTCCTTTTGTGTGATTATTAACAGGAGCAAAGATTTGCAAGATTAGACCCATGGTGCCTAAAGATTACAATGAGCAATGCAGTGCCCTTAGGCAAGAAAGCAGACTTTTCCAGAGATTACACTGGTACAATGTAGAGGTGCTGGAAAAAAGCACTGGTTTTACAGCAGTGGTTCCCAACCTTTTCCAGATGGGGACCCATTTTGACAATTCAGGAAGACTTGGTGACCCAAGGCAATTCAAAAATGGGGGGAGGAGAGGGGAAAGAGCCACCTGGGGAGACACTTGGTGACCCTTTTGAAAAGTAATGGCGACCCATATTTGGGTCCCGACCCATAGGTTGGGAAACCCTGTTTTACAGTGAATTGAAATCATACAACTTATTATTAAAATGACATTTAAATACCAATCTGAATTGGGGAAAAGTGACCCTGTGGGATAGGAATCCACCATGCACCATCATTATTGACTGGTTCACTGATAAATGGCAGTTAGGATTTGATGCAGTCAGGAGCTGGCTACTGCTGTGATAGGAGTGTAGGGCTATTCTCAGGGCCAGCCACTGACAATAGACAGGGTATTTTGCCAACAGCACAGAACTACTTGGCCAAATCAGATTTTCTGCTAATGTATATTTAGGCATACAACAATGGAGGTGTTCTCATTTGCACCAGCCTCATGTAGAGTCTAGTAAGGAGGTGTTATAGGTGTTGTAAACAGGGCATTCCCGCTATAAGTCACCCCAGTATACATCTGTTCCTTGCTAAAGTCGTTGACACTTGTAGGAACTGATATGTTATAAGTCCTCCCATTCCCCGCTCTTAAATCGCAGAAAAAACCCCAACCAATTTGCTTAAATGGAAGTAAGCTGCGGGAAAAAATTCCCCCGCTTTATGTTGTTACGCTGTAAGTCCAAGTTTTTTGGAACGTATCTTGGACTTATAGCGACGACGGCCTGTACCATCAAGCTGCCTTACCATCTTTTGCCTGTTGTCAAAATAAATCTGTACTAAATATTCAGTGTTTATATTTTGAAATGTGTCACTAATGTGTTTTATCTGAAAGTTCAAATATTGACATTCTGCTAAATATTCTTTGGTAGGACATGTACTCGGCTTTCCGTAAAGCGGATAGTAACCATGATGGTATCATCAGCATGCTTGATCTTCGAAGCCTCCTGGAGAGCTTTGTGTTCATCCTTACAAATGAAGAGTATTCACGCCTGCTTGGTATATTGGGCCTGAATCTGAACTCCACATTAAATTACCACGAATTCCTTCAACTGTTCCAGAACCAAGAAACTAAAGAGGCACATCCTTGGCTGAATCCATCTCACAAGTAAGACTGACAGCAATTTATTGATCTTATACATGTATAGAAATGAAATATCATAGAAATGTTGGGCTGGAAAGGCCCTAAAGAGGTCATCTAGTCTTCCCTATATGTTAAAGTAGGACCAATATACCTATACTGTCCCTGACAGGCATTTGAATAATCTGCTCTTAAAAAAAGATTTTTTAAAATTTTTGTCTAACCTGTTCTTAAAAATAATGGAGCTTCCACAACCTCTGTTGGGAACCTATTATAGTTCTTAAATATCCATGTAGTTCGTTTTTTGCTAATATAGAACTTAAATATCCTTTGTTGCAGATTAAAGTAATTATTTCTTGTCTGACCTTCAGTATGGCTGGAGAACAATTGATCATTGTTCTCATTTAACAGCCCTTAACATTTTTCAAGACTGTTATCTGGTCCTCCTGCGTAACTCTTCTTTTCTCAAAATTAAACACACCAATTTTTTTAACATTTCCTTATAGACGAGGTTTTCTAAACCTTTATCATTTTGGTTGTTGTCCTCTGGATTTTCTCCAATTTTTCTATATCTTTTTGAAATTGTGGCACCCAAAACAGCACTCAGTACTCCAGATGGGACTTCACCAGTGCCAAGTAGAGTGGAACAATTATCTCCTCTGCCTTACATATGACAATCTGGTTAATATACTCCAGACTGATTTTAGCTTTTTTTGCACCTGCATCACATTGTTGGCTCATATTTATTTGGGATCCACTAAAATCCTCTGTTTTTTTCCTGCAGTACTACTGCCTAACCAGTTATTCCCCATTTCATAATTGTGCATTTGATTATTTCCTCCTAAGTACACTTTGCACTTACCTGTATTAAATTTCATCTTCTTGATTTCAGTCCAGTTCTCCAATTTATCAAGGTCATTTTGAATTCTAATCCTATCCTCCCAGGTGCTTGCAACTCCTCTCAGCCTGGTGTCATTTGCAAATTGTATAAATGAACTGTCTGAGACATTAATGAAAATTTTGAATTGTAGTAGACCCAGGATAGAGACACTGTGGAACCCCGCTACTTATATCTTCCCTGTTTAACAGCAGACCATTAATAATTACTATTTGAGAAAATATAGTATGCAGGCTCCTATTATATAGTATTGAAAAAAAGCAGTATATTAATATAATGCTGCAATTTGGGGTTGTGAAGTTCTTTTAAATCCTCATGATTTAGGACCCAGTTCAGCAAGGTACTTAAGCATGTCAATCGTCCATGGGACTGCTGCATGCTTAAAGTTAAGCACATACATTAAATGCTATACTGAACTGAGTCTTAGATTCCAGTTACTTTTAGGGATGTAAGAGACCAGTCGACTAGTGATGCGACTAGTCACTTCCGCCCCCTTGCTGCCTCTGTTGGAGAGAGGCAGCAAGTGGGAAGAGCAGGAGCTGGTGCAGGGGGAGCTGGCTTAAAAGCAGGTTGCGCCAGCACCATCTCTGCAGGGGGCAGGGGAGGTAGAGGCACAGTGGAAATGGAGTGAGTGGGGACTGAAGCAGTCTCCTCTAGCGCTGCTTCTACTTTGACTCTGCAGAAGCCCCGGAGGGAGCATGGGGCCAGTGGGGAGTCCCCCGCTGGTTCTGCTCTCCCTGTGGGGCTTCTGCTTTTGGAATGTACAAGAGCCCCCGGGCTCTTCTACATTTCAAAGGCTCAGGCACCCAGAGCCGGCCCAAGTTACGGGCTGACTGGGCTACTGCCCAGGGCGCCCCATTGTAGGGGGCGCCGTGCCACCGCGCATGCACCGCACGCCTGGGGCAGCACCACGCATGCGCTGCGCACCTGGGGGCGGGGCCCCACATGCGCCGGGGCCTGGGGTGCACGAATGGCTCGGGCCGGCCCTGCAGGCACCTCAGGGAGCATAGGGCCAACGAGTCTCCTGCTGGCTCCATGCTCCCTGTGGGGCGTCTGCTTTTGAACTGTAGCAAGAGCCCAGCAGGGCACTTGCTACAGTTCAAAGGTGGAGGCGCCCTTATAGACTAATCAAATAATCGATGGAAATCCCATAGAGTATTCGATTGGTTAATTAATCTAAATTTAACATCCCTAGATACTTTAGAGGTCAAAGGCTAGATTTTGAGCTGCATTTTGTATGCATCGCAGAATAGGGGACAGAGCCCAGGAGGGGCCAAAAGCTGGTTATATGTCTCCTTTTTGTACCCTTCCCCAATTCTGTGCTGTTCCAGGGACCAGTTTGATTCCTCAGTATATATTAGAGCAGCCTAGGGGCTGTCTTAACTTAGCGGTACCTGAACTGGCACCGTATGACATCTCCTGACAACCCATCATAGCTTAAATGCAGAGTACTCTGATCACACCTATGGCATACCCATATGCCAGGGACTGCTTGAGGGGATGGGCAGAAGTCTTCTAGGGGAATGAGCTGGCATGCCAGCCCTTTTATACTGCCAAAGCTTTGTAAATGGATTAGATCAGTTGTGACACTTTAGCTAAGTAAACAACCTGTTGTGTGACAGAGTACGAGGGCACTAGGGGAGCTACAACAGCATCAGGAAGATGGCTTTTTCTTTCCCCCTCTGAAGAGTAAAACTGTGTGTCTCAAGAGATTTAACATTTTAAAAATTTGGCTCTATCTTTAAAAATAATTATCAGGTACTTCAGATTCCTTCTAAGTATTGAATTAGAAAAGAATCCATCCTCAGTTGAACTACACAGAGATAAATTAATATAAGTAATGACAAGACAGAGAAGAACCACAACATCTTCTAATCAGCAAGTCAGCTCAGCTGTGGATTTCTAAGATATGACACACACAACTTCTCAGTTTTAATTTGTCCACTATAGAGTTACTAATGGTTCTGACATTACTAGTATTATCAGCTGCTTTTTTATTAATTGTACAACTGAGAAAATCAAGTACATGATTTGAAAAGGAAGAAAGAGCCTGGGGATCATTAGTGGGAAGCTGGTAACAGTAGAATTCATGACAAATGAATGTTTCCCTTTCATTTCATGTCAGCACTAGAATGTGTTGGGTGAAGCTAAAAGATGCTCTCATTTTCAACAAAGTAACAACAGTTATTGATTAGCAATGGGGACTGATACCACTTTCCTCCAGCAACTGTGTATCATCATGAGGCTAAGCCACCAGGAGGAGCTAGCAGTCAGTGGACTGCAAACAAGGGAGTTTTTAGGAAGGATTCCTAATACAGTCACTATAGTTGGGAAGGGCTGCATTGATTGTTCCAATGCTGTTCTTGTCTCCTCCACCTGCGCCTGTATCCAGACAGACAACTCGACCATGGATGCCTCTACCCAGATCCTGGTGTGGATTTGCAGAGACTGTGGCTTGCATTTCCCACTGATGGAAAATCAGGCTGGGGGCACCCTCCAAAGTGAAAGGTGCCTGCTGGTGGAATCTCTTAGGAAGCAGGTGGGAAAGCTTCAAGAGGAGGTGGCCAGGCTGAAGAGCATCTGTGTCCATGAGGAATCCCTCGAGAGTATTCATGTGGAGATATCCAAGGCTGAGGAGACATCCAGGAGACTGCTGTCATGCTACCGGGGAAGAAGAAGATGGCTCTGTGACAGGGAGGACACTGACAGCTGGTGACTTCTGGCAGCAGGCAGTGCTCCACCCCTACTCCACCATGGTAATGGAGAACCATTATGCTGCCCTGACAATGAGAGATGAGCAATCATCCTCTAACGTGGAGGAGGAGAAGCCATGTACCCCAAGGGTAGGAGGTCTGCAGCCACCACTCCAAGGAGAAAACATAGGGCTGACAACTCTCTTCTGAGAGGTACAGAGGCACCTATCTGTTGACCTGACATGGCATCCTGGGAGGCATGCTGCCGGTCAGGGGCTTGTATCAAAGACATTACAGAGCGATCGTCGAGGCTCATTCAGCTCTCTGAATACTCCCCCATACCGCTCATCCATGTGGGCACTAATGATACTGCGAGGGATGACCTTCAGCAGATCAGAAGTGACTGCAGGGCTCTGGAAGTATGTGTGAAGTAGTTCAGAGGCACTGGTGGTGGTCTCTTTCATCCTTCTGGTCAAGGATCCAAAGCACAGAATTTGGGGATAACAGTGGACTTCAGCTACTCAGACAGGAGACAGATGCATCCTGGAGTAGGGATGTAAAAGAGTAGTTGACTACCCGATAAGGTAATCAAGTTGACTACTTGCATTCCCTCCCCTCTTGCTGCCTCTATATCAGAACTGGGGGGAAGTAGGAGCTGGTGCTGGCGGGAGCCGGCTTAAAAGCTGGTTCCCTCCAGCACTGTCTTCATGGTTGGGGGGAGGAGGGAGGGACAGGGAAGGCAGAGGCACAGTGGGGATAGCAAGTGCTGCCCTCCCCCCTTATCGAGTAATCGAGTAGTTGATGGAAATTCCATCAACTACTCGATTAGCTGATTAATTGAAATTTAACATCCCCATCCTGGAGGTGAATGCCTGGCTGCAAAGATGGTGTCACCAGAAGATCTTCAGCTTCCTTGACCACAGGATGCTGTTCCAGGAAGAAGGACTTGTAAGCAGAGATGGGGTCAACCTATTGATGGAAGGGGAGGAGCATATTTGAATACAGATTGGCTGAGCTAGTGAGGAGGGCTTTAAACTAGATTAGATGGGGAAAGTGACCAAAGTCACAGGTAAGTCAAAAGCGTGGAGACCTGGAAGATGGGTCAGAAATAGGTGGGAGCATGAGCTATAATAGCAGGGGAAAAGGAGATGCATGACATAACTGGGGGGAGAAATCAAATCAGTATCTTAGATGTCTGTATATTAAGGCAAGAAGCATGAGGAATAAGCAGGAAGAACTTGAAATGCTAGTAAATAAACACAACTGTGACATAGTTGGCATCACAGAGACTGGCTGGGATAATACATATGACTATAATATTGGTATAGAAGAAAGGAAGGTGATAGGCAGGGAAAAAGGTGGAGGTGTTGCTTTATATATTAAAAATGTGTACACTTGAACTGAGGTTGAGTTGGAAATAGTAAACAGTCTTGTTGAAAGCCCCCAGGTAAGAATAAAAGGGGTAAAAACAAGGGTGATGTCATGGTAGTGGTCTACTACAGATCACTTAATCAGGAAGAAGAGGTGGATGAAGCTTTTTTTTTAAACAATCCACAAAATCATCCAAAGCACAGGACTTGAGGGTGACGGGGGTCTTCAACTACCCAGACATCTGTTGGGAAAATGCCATAGCACTAGTAGGGCACAAATTATCCAAAAAATTATTGGAATGTATTGGAGATCATTTTATATTCCAGAATGTGGAGAAAGCCACTAGAAGAGAGGCTGTTCTAGATTTGATTTTGACAAATAGGGAGGAACTTGTTGAGAATTTGTAAGTGGAAGTGATCAAGCGAAAGTGGTCATGAAATGGTAGAGTTCATGATGTAAGGCGTGGTAGGAGGGAGAACAGCAAAATAAAGACAATGGATTTCAAGAAGGCAGACTTTAGCAAACTCAGGGAGTTGGTAGGTAAGAGCCCATGTGAAGCAAGTCTAAGAGGAAAAGCAATTGAACATAGCTGGCAGTTTTTCAAAGAGATATTGTTAAGGGTACAAGAGCAAACTGTCCCACTGCATAAGGTAGAAAGTATGAGACCACCCTGACTTACCCAGGAAATCTTTAATGATCTAAAAATCAAAAAGAGTCCTACAAAAAGTGGAAATTAGGTTAAATTACAAAGGATGAATATAAACAAATAATACAAGTATGTAGGGGCAAAATTAGAAAGGCCAAGATGCAAAACAAGATCAAACTAGCTATAAACTTGAAGGATAAAATGAAAACATTCTGAAAATACATTAAAAGCAAGAGGAAGACCAAGGACAGGGTCCTTTATTGGAGTCACTCCAGGTCTTGTGATATGCTGCTAAATTGTTTTTGTTTTTTAAGGTAGTTAACATTTCCTTCTAGTCTGAATAAATGATCCGTGTTTGCTATTAAGTCTGCAGGCAAGTTGAACAACATTGATCTGAAAATAAACAGGGAATTACAAAATTTAAGATGTCTTCCCTAACTTGCAGCTGGGGAAATAAGGCAGTATTTAAAGAATTAGGTTTACACAGATGTGAAATAACAGTCTTTAAGGGTTTCTTAGAAACTAAAACAAAACCCGAAAAACCTCCACAAACTTGTGAGAGATTAAAGATTCCATTAACAGTTCGTTATTATTTTATTTTGCTTTCTCAGACCAAAACAGACAATAACGGATGCAGAACTAGCTTGTGATCAGGCTCATTACTATCTTGTTATCAAAGCACAAACCAGATGGCATGACCTCGCAAGGGTAAGAAAAACATTTTCATTAAATAAATAAGCTGCACTAATGGATTTAAGAACATTATGCAATGTTGATCTTCAGATTATATAAATATTCAAAAAAGGCATTCGCAAAATAGCTAATTAATGATAAAAACTTATCTGTATAAAACTAAACTTCTGGGCTGTGTCTACACTGGCACCCTTTTTCGGAAAAGGGATGCTAATGAGACACAGCGCAATTGCAAATCCGCGTGGGATTTAAATATCCCCGCGGTATTTGCATTTACATGCCGCTTTTTCCGGCTCGGGGTTTTGCGGAGAAAAGCGCCAGTCTAGACGCGATCTTGCGGAAAATAAACCCTTTTCCGCAAGATCTCTTATTCCTACTTTCAAAGGCGCTTTTCACGAGGCATAAGGGAGCGGTCGACAAAGGCGTTCCCTGTCGACCGATCTGCGTCTTGACTGCTGCGCTGTGCCGACGATCAGCTGAGCCGGCACAGCGCGGTGGCCATTTTTATTTTAATGAAGCGGGGGATATTTAAATCCCTGCTTCATTGACTATGTCAGGTAGTCTAATATACATGCCTCTGTTGGCAGAGGCATGTGGTCTAGACATACCCATTAAGACAAGCAGGGGGTGCCAAATTATCAATAATTATATCAAGATAAACTTATAAACAATCTTAATAAAAACTAAATAATTACATGTTTGCATATCTGAATTAGTCAAACAGTTACTGTACACTCTGAAGATAGTGGGGGGCAGTGTAGCTAGTAGTGGATTGAGAAAAGAACGAATGAGGAGAGTAAACTTCATTACTTCATTACTTTGCTACTTAAAATTTGCAAGATGAGCATGCACTGCAGCAAGTAAGGAATGCTTCCTGTTAGTTCATGGCACAATAAGCTGTAGCCAGCATCTGCAAAATTGGACACCTCCGTGTGGATTTTCAGTCTCTGCTTTCCACCTCTGTGCATCAAGGTTTATGCATGCACATTACCTGTATGTATGTTTTCGATGCTCAAATCCCAGTGTACACAATTGATAGGAGTTTCATATATAAAACACATCACCAGCACACATATGTGTTACTCCACCAAGAGAGCCATGCACTCAGTGAAGCTGATAAAACGTGTTAAAATTGGAATTAACCTTCATTTCGTTTTTCCTTAATTCCTAATGCTTATAAAGAGATCAAGTATTTTGTAAAGCCCATTGGCTCTTGTTATTATTACAAGTTCTTAAATTCTAGACTTTCCGTGAGTTCGATAGCAAAGGCAATGGCATTGTGCAGCCAGAGGATTTGAGAGCTGTCTTGTTCAGATTTGCCATTCCCATCACTCCAAAAGAATTTGAAAAGCTTTGGGCAAGGTAAGGTGGCTCTAAATATTACTTCTTCTGCAGCAATGCATCTATTTAACTTGACACATGGGCCTTATTGAGGATAGTGAATTATATTTGTTTACTTTCTAAGAGAGACTTGACATTTTATTATGTTGATATCGACTCATCATGATGCCGTGTGCCAAAATAGAGGATTTTGTCACACTAAGATCACTATCGCAATAAGGTGAATGCCTAATCAGTTCTCAATAAAGTCAGAGTCTAATTTCTATTTGGTTTAATGCTTTTGCCTGTCCTCTTTAATTTAATGCTTTTGCCTGCCCCCTTTCGTCTCTGATGATGTCTTGGTCCACAAGTAAAGTAAATTTGGTTTTCTGGTAGCACCTAGATGCTCACTAGTTCCCCCTTGTTGAAAGTCAGTTGTAGAGAGGCTCAGGACTGGAACAGCGGGTATGTCCCAGGTCAGAGTGGAGGAGTATTGGCAGAGCTCTTTACTATATACTATAGGTCTGTCTGAAGTCAGCTATCAGCGACTTCTTTTCATGAGATTAAATTCACTCACAACATTTTCAGCTTAAATAAAAATGATTCATTGAAAAGAAATATGATACGTAGCAAACACATAAAGAAAAGTAAGACTGTTTCATGCTGTGTAAAAATTGTGAGTCATACCACGATAGGTTTTTATAGACAAGTAATTTGTTGTGAAGAAGAAAAAAACACTAGCCTATGTCAGCTGAGAGTGGTTGTACTATAAATTGTGTCTGGAACACAAGAATTCCAGATGCATGTGACATTGTATAAAATCCACCTTCATTGTAAGTCTTTAAGGAAAACAGATTCTCTATGGTAAAAGGCTCAGGTGTATAGTATCTTGGTTTCAAACTACATTAACTATATGGCTTATTTCCTAGCACTGATTCATCTCTGAATTATTTTCTACTCCATTACATTTTACTTTCTATTTTATTCCTTATAGATGTCATGCCCCATGACAATGTGTCCCTTCCATTCAGTCATCTGCTGCACAACTTCATTCCCAACTTCCATTCATTTATAGGACATAAAATGTTTTATTTACCTTCTGTGACTGTATGTAGACTAAAGGAATTAGAATAACAACTACATCTACATTAGGCCTTTCCCTACATGGGAGCATTGGAGAAGGAAGAGGTGGCACAGAGCACACCTATAGCAAGGTCTCTATCCAAAAATGTTTAAACAGTTTTAAAACGGTTAGGCCCAGATTTTCAAGGGTGGCCTCTAATTTTGAGTGCCTCTAGTTTGAGTGCCCAGCTTGACATTTAGGATCTGATTTTTAGAAGTATCACAACTATTGAAATCAGTGCCCAGCACCTCTTGAAAGTCAGACTCTCTGAATGTCAAATAAGGCACCAAGAGGTAAAAATATACTAGGTCTTTAGTGTAGAATTTTCAGAAGTGCTTAAGGATTTGTCTACACTGGAAAAAAAGCCCTGCAACAGCTAGTCTCAGGGCCTGAGTCAACTCACTCACACTCATGGGTCGCATGGTCCAGGGCTAAAAATAGTAATGTAAACATTCTCACCACTTGCGCTGGAGCCTGGACTCAGGGACCCATGCCACTTACTGGGTTTCACCATGCAGGCTCTAGCCTGAACAGGAATGTCTGCACTGCCATTTTTAGGCCTGTAGCGTGAACCTCAGACAGTTGACTCAAGGTATAAGATTCACTGTTGTGGGAGGTTTTTTGCAGTGTAGATGTACCCCAAGTCCCATTGAAAGTCACTCTTACACACTTTTGGCATGGCATCTGACTGTCAATGAGACTTAGGAGGCTAAGGGTATGTCTGAACAGCAATGTTATTTCGAAATAACTTAGTTCATGTCTACACAGCAAGCAGTTATTTCAAACTAATGTTGAAATACTATCAAGCTGGAGGGCTTCTTACTCTGACTCCTGTATCCCTCATTGTATGAGGAATAAGGGAAGTAGGAGGAAGAGTGCTCTATTTCGAAATAAGTGCTATGTAGATGCTCCCAATTTCAAAATAAGCTACTTTGAAATAAGCGACGCAATTGACGTAGCTTATTTCGAGTTAAGCCTTGCTGTGTAGACAAATACCTACTTAGGTATTTTGAAAAAATAATATCGTAATGCTTTGAAATGATGAATATATGAATATTTCATTTGAAAAAGATATTTCTTTTGAAAGGTATGATACAGTCGGCAAAGGCTACCTTACACACCAAGAATTCCTACAGAAATTGGGGTTAGAGTTCGCACCCTCTGACACTGGACTAAGCAGACATATTGCAGAAGACAGTTATGCGACTTTAATGGAGCATTACAGTAATCAGGAAAAGATGCACTGGGAGATGGAAGAGCAGCAGAAACAGCAAACTAAAGACCTCTATGTCAGTGAGATTACAAAGCATATCAAGTGAGTTATCACATAAGTGAATAGCTTTCATGCTGTGCATAGTTACTGAGGTAAACCATAATGCCACGCCTACAGACATGCCTTACAAACATTCTCTGAAGACAAATCATACTACATACTGGGGCAAATTTACACCCAGTGTAACTTCATTGATTTAAGTGTGGAGAAGTTTGACTCATTGAGATGTATAGGCAATTTTAAAATTTTCACCCTGACTGAATGTCATTCATTTAGTAGTATTTATAGCTACAGTCCTAGGCAGTGCCTGAGATACTTTTGACATACACGGGGGGAGTAAAACAAAGCTAGCTGTAAGCCACGCCTTCTTTGCAGTTCTCTGATCCAAGAGGTGGCTGGGGTCAGGCCTGTCACAGTAAAACTTAGCGTAGCCTCAGGACTGTTTTACTGTTTTAACATTCAGCCAGCTGTTTCTGACCCAAAGAGGCATTTCTGGTAGCTGGGATCAGTGGGACATGAGGACACCTTAGTCACACTCCTTTTCTGATTACCATTCTGGACACCTGTGGTCCTTCACATTCAGTTTGCTCTGTCTGAAAGCAGGCCATGCAAGAGGAGTCGAACCCAGTCCCAGACCCCTGAACTCCTCAAGTTTTATGTAGGGCCAAAGAACGCTGTAAGCATCTCATGAGCCAGAGGTTGGAGTCATTGCTTTAAGAATGAAGTCTATAGTGTGAGTAGAGACAATGTAAGGCAAAACCACCGATGCTTCACTTTATGAGAGGGTCATGGGTAGCAGAGCTGAGTACCAGGCCTATTCTACCATGTAGGTCAGCATTCGAAGGCATTTGAAAATGGGGGAGGCCAGATCTAATGGCTACAGGATTTAGTGGTTCCAGTGGCTATGAAATCCAACACAGATGGTTTACAATGGTCCTGGCCCCTATCTCACTCCCTGAGGACTGGGAAATGCATTCCTTCCATCTGTCCAAGCCTGGCCCAGGCTAGTTTAAACAGCCCATTTGCTTTGGCTTTACACAAGTGTTGTGAATTTCATCCTAAATTCTTTGTAGCAGTTTTAGTTCCCTGTGATTAGACATAGTTAAACTGACAAGGACTCTGAGCATCTTAACATTCAGAATATAAGGCTGGATCTATAATTTTTTTGGTTTTGTTTTAACTCACAGGAACAAATACCCCAAATTAGAAACATACATCGAGCAGCAGCTCTCCAGCGCTTCAAGAGAAATACAAAACATTTGCAAGACAAGATTATTTTTTGGCAGCATAGCTGTATCCATAGTTTAAATTCTCATTTACTCAGTGCACATATTTACTGCTGCAAGTGGAATAATTACTGCTTGGAAACCATTAGTCAGTCCAAGAAATGATGAATGCCTCAATTTTCTAAAAATATGAATCTCAAAAGCTGTTTTGATTTTACATCTTCCTTTACTTTAATTTTGAAGGTTTAAGTGGAAGATAATAGTGATGATGAAGAGCTATCATTTAGCAGCATGAGTTGGAATGTAACTTACCCCTGTAAAAGATTCCAAAATAATGGTGCTGTTGTGCTAGATTAAGGGCCTTATTGTGCCTTTAAAGCACAGCCTTTCATTTTGGGTAGTGTGGAGCCGCACTTCCCTATGGGGAAGGATTCCTCACTGAGCACCCTGTTGTTCTCGGGGAGGGTGTAGGCCATATTTGCCTAAAGAAACAATGAGAAGTCCTGTGGCACCGTATAGACTAACAGATTTATTGGAGCATGAGCTTTCGTGGGTAAAGACCCACTTCGTCAGACTTCTCGTTGTTTTTGCAGATTCAGACTAACACGGCTGCCCCTCTGATACTTGCCTAAAGGATTCCCTGATGCACCTAACTTGCTTTGCAGGCCATTCTGGAGAAGCAGACCATGCCACCTGCACTTGTGCCTTGCCTTAACATGTTGACAAACAAGGGGGGAAAGGGCTCTTTGTGCCCTCCATCCATGCATCTCTGTCAGAGCCCACTGCATTCTGACACTACATGCCTTATCTGTGTTCCATAATCTAATCCGGTCATAATTCTCATTCATTATAAACCTCACAATAATTTTTAGTGACTTCCCCAGCCAGGTGAGGAGTTGCAGCAATAGGTTGTGGAGGCAGTAGTAAACTATGGACAGGTTGGCGTTAAATGATCGAGAGAGAGAGAGTGAGGGGTGATGCCTGGGGCTCCAAAAGGTGTTCAAAAGATCCCCAACTTTACTGGGATAAAAATGACAACGTAAGTGGGAGTTGGGAGAAAAGAGTTTTGGGTCTGAATTAACTAATCTGTGAAGAAACAGATGATGATTTAAATACCTGATAGCAGCTCTAATGACTTCATCCAAAGCCTGTTGAAATCACTGGGAATTTTTCTACTGACTGCAGTCAGTTTTGGATTTGGCCCTAAAGTAGTGTAGTTCTTGCTCTGATATAATAATCCCAAATTCTTGCTCTGATATAATAATCCCAAATCTTTCTGTTCTTGTTAAAGTTTTATCAGCTCAATATTGCAGAGGGCAATTTGCTGGAAGTTACTTGTCATAATAGCTATATTAAACATTGTATATATATTTTTAGGGCTAAATTTTCAAAGATTTTGTATCTTTAATTATGCACGGTCAAAAACAGGTAGTTAAACCATCAGGCTAATTGATTTACAAATCCAAATGTCATTTGTACACATATAGCTGGTAGTTTTATCCCTGCAATTGCTTATGCAAATGTAAAAGTAGTTTTTGAAAATTAGATCTAATAATTTTCATGCTATTCTTTGGACAAATTATACCAAGTTAACAAATGCAGGTAAACTGAGATTCTTGCTTTGCATTTTATTTTTGTATATTTGTATATATCTTTTTCTAATATTTAACAGGAGAATGAAAACAAACATCTGCTCTCTTTCAGGGATAAATTTAGGGACTACTTCCAAGACTTCAACAAGGCCTTTTATAAACTGGATAAAAATAAAGATGGCTATATAACAGTAGATGACCTACATAGAATGCTGCAAGAATTCAACTATTATCTTGATGATGAACAGTTCAACAGTCTTTTAAACAGGTTTTTATGATTATGACATAGGTCTCTCTTTTATCTCAAGCCAATAAAGGACTTAAGCATACACTTATATTTGAAAAAATAAGTACAGTAGTCTTATTAAAGCCCATGCAACTACACACATGCTTAAAGGTGCCCATGTGCTGAAGAGCTATGCTCTGAGTGTTGTAACTCAAAGCCTTTTCAAATCAAGCTGATTATTTGAGGAAATTAAGCAGATCTGAAAACAGGTCAGTTTTAGTGGATTTTAAAACTTGTATTAAAATTATTAGTTTTATTTAATTAAACAAAAAGAGTGGGGGGGAAACCTTGCAAAAACAGAAATTGAATCACATCAGGCTAAAAAGTATTAATTTTCAAATCCTACTGCTATGCAAAGGCATACATTGTGTTTTGCATCTTAATCTCATGAAGTAATATTGAGAAATAGAATCTCTTTTATAAGGTCTCTAGAACACAAGGGCCTAGTAAACATTTCCATAGCTTTCTGCACATCATGAACCCTCGAAGTGGCATCCTGTATAGCACCGGGTTATTGTCTCATAACAGTGTGAAACTAGTGAAAAAGATATTTGTAAAAAGAAATTACAAACTCTTTTCTCAGTTCACCTTTTGTTGAGTGATCAACTTTTTATGAATGGAATCCTTAATAAGAATCTTCTGCTTGTTTCGTCTTCAAAGACCTCTTGATGATAAACACCTCCATTCGTTGTAATTTTGTGCAGATTATTCCTTTCTAGATCCAAAATAGACTTTTCTAAATAATACAGAGTAGATTAGCATTTGCATTTGATTTTATTACTAAAATTTTAATACCAACTTGGCAATTTATTTCTCTGATGAAATGGTGTTGATTATTTCCCAGTATTGGAGCCAGCTTTACATTGGTAATATGTGGGAGTGCTGTGCAGCTGCAAGACACAAAATCAGGGCTCTTGAATGTATTTTTTCTCAGTAATGGATATTGGGTCTATGGTTAATTTCTGTACCAGCTTCTTTTTATAAAGCTTCCTTTTTGTTTAACTGGCACTCTTCATTAATTAGACATTCTAGTAAGTGGACATTCTGGTGATTGGTAGCATAGGCATCAGTCCTAAGTGACACTGTGAAAACAGATGACAAAAGTACAATGCAGTAATTCACTTTCACGCAAAATATCAGAATCATCATGCTGGGTCAGACCATAGGGCAATCCATTCCGGCACTGGCAAGTTCTTGATGCTTCAGAGCATACTGTAGCCATCATACCCCTAGCCAAGTGTGCAGTACTGAATGCAGGACACAGAAAAACCTCCCCTGGCTCCTGTAGCATGGAATTTGCTCACCTCTATCAAAACAGTCATACAGGGTCTACAAATGTGATTACTCATCATAAAATTATCTAGCCCTACTATAACTCCTTGCACAGTCTCTGAGCCAGATCCATATCTCAATTACCCCATTGTAAATCTGGAATAATTCCAGCAGAGCCAATGAATTACACCAGGTTAAGTGAGCAGAATCTCACTGATTGACTTTTGGTGTCAGTAAATTCCATAATATGGCTACACTGAGTTTCCCCTGGGTTAGCTGACAGCAGAATTTGCCTTTTGATGCTATGATTTACTGTGGTAATGAATTCCACAAGTTAATCATACAAGTCTGAAGTCTTTTATATTGTTTTACATCTACTTGACATCATTTGATTGAATGTTCTTGTGTGATGGGGCAGTGGAAGAAAGGGTTTTTATAGACTTGCATGATTCCATCCACCCCCCCTCCACTCGTCTTCTTCCTGTTCTAAACAACCCTAATTTTTGCAGTTTCTCTACATATGTAAATCCTACCTTAGTTTTCATTTTATGTGGTGAAACATCCTTGAGTAAAAATGAATTTGGGTTTGTAACAAAGTCTTCTGCAAAAAGCCCTTAAAATCGTATGTTAGAACTCCTCTTTCCCCATGCTGATATTTGATGCAAAAAATTATTCACTGTTTATACCTGGAGCTATCTATATTTAGATGTGCAGCTCACTGAATTTCTTATATGACAGAGTACAAAACTTCATAGTCTCTGTGATATACCAGATATTACTCTTGGCAAACATATTGAAAAGGTTGAGAGGAGGTGTGAAAGACTTCAGGCCAAATGCTCCAATATAATCTGACCATGAAAGGTTAGCAGCGAATTCAGCTTGTGGAGGGGCACTCTTCGCTGGTTGTAGATGACATCTGCTGGGCCAGGAGCATCACACTTCAAGTCAGAGTCAGTAGGTGCACCAAGGGAAGAGAAGGGCATATATCAGAGGCATAGTGAAGGCAAACTTCATTGCTTTAGTTCTCCACATCCCTGAGACACCTTATGCAGTGGCTCAGGTTAGAGCAGCCATTACGTTGCTTATGTGGATACCAGAACTGGGCTAGTGCAGGATCAGACGTACAAACTGCTCCATGATAGCCTGCCACCCTGTTGCCATGCAGAGCTCAAATGCAGGGGACAGTTGAGTTCTCCAATTATAAGCTCAAGAAAAGCTTTGTATGGAAATTGATTTGGTTTCCTACCATATGACAAATAGAAGGCAGTTTACCCAGTAGTTATAGCAGGAAACTGGGAGTCAGAACTCTGGGCTCCATCCACAGCTGGCACGCTGTGATTTTGGAGAAGTCACTTAGGCTATGTCTACACAGCAACTAGCAACAAGCTAGCATACTAAAATGTGGACTTTGCAGCTCAGGCAGTGGCTCAGGCTCTCGAGCACATCTAACCCCCGGTATCCAAGTTTGGATGGCTAGCCAGGGTCTTTGCTAGACCCTCAACATCCACCCTGCTATTTCTTAGTATTCTGAGTCTAGCTTGAACTGAGCTGGCACAAATCTGTATACCTAGGTTGGGAGGCTCCCTTCTACCAGCAGTGTAGACATAGCTTAGGGTTTGATTTTCAGGGATGTTAATCAGCCACAGTCCCCACGGAAGCCCATAGGAACTGTAGGAATGCAGTTTCCCTATGTGTAACATTGGGATAGTAAAACTTCATAGGACATTGTGTGATTTATTTGTACTTTAACAACACTTTTAGATCCTGGAATGAAAGGCACAATGCAAAGTACAAAATGTTCGTACAGCATCGATAGGGTCCTGACCCATACATGGGACTCCCAGGCAATACCACAACACAGCTTATAAGAATTAATTAGTAGCAGTTGTAGTAGTGATAATACTTTTTAACAAAATGTTGAAATACTGTTCTGCTTTTTCTCTTAGATTAGGAATCAGTATTCATGACAGCAAGCTCTCTTATTTTGATTTCCTGAGAGCGATTGATGATGGCAGAGCATCTAAATACCAGCAGAGACAAAAGCCTGCTGCACCACCTGCAAGCTTTGCAATGCTCAGCTTAGAAAAGACCCTAATTAAGATAAAAGAAATAGTCACATCTTCCTATGATTTGTTATACAAGGTAGGTTGCCTGTGGACATAATATTTAATTTCATTTCTTTATGCTTGACTGGGGGGCTAACACAGCTGTCTACAAGCATTTCTGCAGGCTGTGTGGGGTTCCCCAGTCCCAGGCCAGAAGGAGCCGGGATAACTATAAAAGTAGCATGCTCAGCTTCATCAGAGAAAGAACTTTCTATAGCACCTTTGGTGGTTACATAAAGCCGCAACAAGTCACAGCAGCATATGGCTTTGTGAGGGCAGAGGTTGGTGTGTAAAAGGAGAAAACAGGATCCACAGAATTAATTAGGTTCACATAAATTGTGAGTTAGACATATTTGTAGCAAAACTCTTCCAAATAACTGGGAGGAGAATGCACAGTGCACGGTCTTCCCAAGTTGTGAGATACTACTCATAGGGAGTACATGATGCTGTGGTGGAGCATTATGGTTTTACCAACAAGAGTTGTGTAGGTCACCTCAGGGAGGCAGGGCTGAACGGTTGAAAAGAAAACTAGACTAAGAATCAAGAGTTCTCTTGACTCTGTGAAGTTTTGGACAAGTCACTTAACCTGATTGTGCCGCAGTTTTCCCATTTGTAAATTGGTGATAGTAATCATTATCCACTTTTATATAACATTTTGAGATTCTGTGGTTGAAAAGTGCTATTATTATTACTACTATCTATTATTATTCCCAAATCTGCCAAAAACCTGCAGCCAAATTAATTCTCTCAGGGTTCTTAATGTCCAATAGGATCATGCTAGATTCATTCTTAAGCATCAGAAAGAACTATCAGACACACTTTGGAGGAAACATTCCTATCCCAAACCGCAGCTGCATAGCCATGTGAACTGTAATGGACTCTGCTATATTGTGAGAGATGGCACATGCTTTTAAAGGGGACAACAATGATCATGTCACAGAAGAGAAGTGAGATCCAATACCAAAAGGGTCACCGTTTTCTTAAAGTTTCAGTAGAAAGAGGGAAGGTTGAAAGTGTGACTCAATAAAGCCCAGCTAACTTTCTAAAAATATTAGACCATCTTCACAAAAAATCTACATCTTCAATCAAAACACAAACATTGAAAAGTCTGAAAATAATGAAGGGCGACAGCGGAGTCCTAATTGCCATGTAACATTCCCCAATCACTTTTGCCTCACCTGACTCATCTTGCCCACCCCAACTTTATTTTTGCCCCTAAAACGTCTCATAAATATAAAGATCAAAATAAGTTGGTAATTTATAGAATGCCATTTGCTATTCAAGGGATCTATTTCCAGTGTACTATAACATTAAAATGTATTACCACGTGACTTTACAAAAAAACCAACCAACCAAATAAAACCCCCAAAAAGCCCCAAACCCTGTGTGATTTGCTAAAAAATACAGTAAAAAAAAATACCAGCTTGTAAGGTCATTTTATGAAATTTTGTTAATAAAACTGTTCTACTAAACTAAAACATCACAGCATGAAAGAGTATATGGAACTTTGACTGGGACTATATTGCTTTCAAATTAGTACAAAACGTTTACATCTGTAAAATCAATGTTTATGTATTCAACTGCATATTTCTATTGTAGAACAAAACAAGGGAGAAAAGATAAAGCTGGGTAAGTGATTGTTAGTTGGCTGGAGTGACAGTGGACATACCCTGCCCCACACATTGGCTGCCCTAGACTCTAGCATGGCTTCTCAGTGCACTTACTGTCTACCTCTTCTGGTCTTTTGCACTCTCTTCAGTGTTCCCTCCTGACCCAGAATTCAATCTAATATATTTCCTGTGGAAGTCTTTGGGCACCACCTTTCATGTACAAAAAAAAACGGGAACATCTGAGAAAATCCTGTGCCCATAAAATTGGGCAGCTCGCAGTGCGTACTGAGCACCCTTCCAGATTTCTCAGGACAGTTACCTTCAAAAAAAGGAATGAACCTAAGAAAGCCTGGGTGATTGGCAACTGTAATACAAAAGCAAGAATGTGGGGAACCAAGATGAGAGATTATTTGCTCACAGGTTGATCTTTACACCTCCAAGAGTTACTGAGAATGGAGATCTTTCCCACAAAGTACTTTGCAGGGGAGAAAATAGGGAAAAAACTCCAACATTAGCTCAACCAGTCAGAAGTTTCTATCTGCTAGGAGACAGGAAACAAACTGGTGTATACAGCTAGTCAGATTTTCTCTATAGGGGTACTTTATCTCAAACATTTGTTATCTTTTTTATTTGGCTGGTGAGAATTCATGTTAACCAGTACCTGGGTTGCATATTTGGACATTTAAGCAATCAAAGATATAACGTCTCTCTGCTCACACTGAATACTTGTTTTTTCAAAGATTCTGTTGATTGGAGAAAAGTATTTATTAATACATAAAATATAAGATTGATTTTAAATCTTATTTGATTTCAAGACTATAATAAGCTTTTCATTTCCAGTAGGGGCTTCAGTAAAATGGTTGTAAATGACTTGCATTTCTTCATAGCTAAAATATCTGGAGATAAAGAGGCATACATATATCAAATATGGCTTTACCTATACAATTTAGCTATTCAGTATCAGCCATGCTAAAAAGAAATCTCTTCTGAAATATACAGTATTTTTAAAGTAATTTTTTTGTTGGTTTTTTCAGGCATTTTCTCTCTTCGATAAAGAAGGCACTGGGGCAGTTAAAGCACTGGAATTCCGCCAGGTACTTGACCATTTCTGCTTCAAACTAACAGACAGACAGTTCAGGCACCTACTCAAGAAGCTAAAGTTTTATGAAAATCATACAGTAGATTGGAAATTTTTCCTGAAAAATTGTGATCTCCTCTTAGAGGTAAGACTAGCTACATGCTGTTTGTTTTAAAAATGAATGAATTCAATAAACATGCTAATTCTAAACAAATGGTCAGATGCAGCTTCTCCCTTAGAATACCTCTAGCAGTCAATGGGATGTTGGGAATTTCCATTGAGTAAGTTATGGGTAAAGGCAAGTGAATATGATCTTTCATATAAGGAAGAACATTTATTAGCATTAGCAAATTATGACATTAATTCTGCAAGTTTCTTCATGGGAACACAGAGGTTTGCCAGAATAGGATAACTAGTAAAGATGGTGAATTACAGAAAGATGACTGAAGAATAGGCTTATTTAATTCACTCTTTTTTCCTATGATTAATCCAATGTTTTGCCCTGAACAAATATCTTAAAATGGGAATGGTTATGTATACATCACAGAGGGCCAAATTCAGAGGTGAGTTTCAAGTATAGAGGCGGCTTCAGTTGGTGAAATATGAAGCTTCTTCTGACACTCTCAATTAGTGTGTCACACAAATTTGGACTCCCTCTAGACCTGTGTTTCCCAATTTTATTTGGCCACGGAACCCTTTTAAACTCGAAAGAATTTCACGGAACCCCTAATAACAGTCTTATAAATGGAGCTGAAAAAGTAGACCACAAATAAGTAAGGATAATAATAAACAACTGCTAAACAAGGTCATGAGATCAACATTTAGTTTAATTGCACATATTTAAAAACAAAAATCACATTTAATGTGTACAAAACATAAAGTTAAAAAACTAATATGCATTATATTGGCAGTTTTCAATCCAAACAGTGTTTTAACTTCTTTTCTTGGCAAATTCTTTTTATATTTGGTTTAATACCGGAAAGTTGGATTTACATATCTGGCACGGCAGTCAGTCGATTTCTGTATTTCATTTTTGTTGCTGTGTAATTCGAGAACCCAGTTTCACACAAGTATGTGCTGGTGAGGGTAACAACTGATGAATTGTATGTCTTGATAAAGCTGAATATTCTTGAGATAAGCCTCCCCAAAATATAATCAGAGAAACTGCTTTAAATTTTTGTATTAATTGGCCGTCTGAAGCGATTTCAATTAGGTTTTCATAATCTTGCGTAGAAAAACCAACTGGCTTTTCTGTTATATTTAATGGATTTTGAATCCAGTTATTGGTTGGAAAATACTTCATGATGTTTGTGTATAAATTGCGAAGATGATCTGCAGTGTCCTGGCCAGGAGGGAGGGTATAGGAGAGAGCTTGGGGCAGGGTGTCAGAGCAAGCTGGGAATGAGGGGTCTTGGCGGCGGGAGAGGAGTGAGCGAGGGGGTTTTGGGTGTGGGGTCTGGGCATGGGGGCAATGCTTACCTGGCTTGGCACCCTGCTGCAGCAGGGAAAGCCTCTAGGCAGCATGCTGTCATTCCCCTAGCAGGGGGCGGGAGAGGGAGCTCAGTCCCCCCCCATGCAGTGGGGATCCCAGCACAGCTGCAGCACCAGCTCAGGGTTCCCACTGGCAGGGCGGAGGAGGGGGGGTGAAGAAACCCCGACCTTCCTCGCCAGACCAGACTCGGCCGCTTCCCCAGCAGGGTGAGGAGGGACGTGGGGGAGAGAGAGCAGCAGCGTAAAGGGGGCAGCAAGCCCGAGCATGCCCCGGGGGCGGGGGCAGAGCCCCAGCTGAGTTCCATGCGGCCCCTGCTGGGGTGCAGGCGGCAGTTTAAAAATACCGAGGTCTGGGAGCGGCTACTCGGTGCCTCGGACCTGGCCACCGCCCCCTCCCAGCAGCAGCAGTTGCTGTAATAAGCTGTTGCCTGCACACGAGGAGCAGGCGGCTGCACGGCACCAGAGGCTCTATGGGACAGGGGCTGTCCTGCGGAGTGCGGAGGGGACCGCGCCATGCGTGGTGGTGGGGCAGCTGCAGTGGGTGATGGAGTGGCCAGAGCCACGTGCCGCCAGCAACCTGCCCCCGCGGGCAAAGCTCCAGTGGGAGCTGCCTACGCACTCTGCAGGGGGGCCGGGAGTGAGTAGAATTTTCTCACGGAACCCTTAGTTTCACTTTGCGGAACCCCGGGGTTCTGCGGAACACCATTTGGGAAACACTGCTTTAGACTTAAGATTCTCACATTTAATTGTGGCCCAGTTGTGTTATCTGACACTTACACCCGCCATGGAACCCTGATGGGATTTAGATTTACACTCAGACCCACTTAACAGTTTGGAACCTCTCTGTGGAATTAACAAGGCCAGGTAAGAAATTCTACAATAGTTTCCATTCTATTTAATTTACACATTCCTACACCTTTTTTCAGTTGATTTTCATGTTCTACCGTAGACTCTCTTACACAATGATAAATGGGTGTTAAGTAAGTCTGAGTGCAAGGGAGGCTAAATTATGCCACCTTGCAGTTTACTTCTAAATTTGACCAAGAGTATCAAAAACTATTTCTATCAGTTAATATAAGAGTCCTTAAAAATAAAATAACTTGCATCCTATGTCTTAAAAATCAATGAATATATTGCAAAATATATGCTTGCAGCCCAAATAAAATAAAAAATTTTTTTGTCATCCAATGGAAAACCATAAAAAGAGCCTTTTACGGTATTACCATGGCAATAATAGAATGTTGTACAAAACAAATCCATACAGAACTATATGGTAATTAGGTATGTCATAATATAGCAACTGAAAAGCCAATGAAATTTCTATTTTGTGTCTGTTTATATTCCAAATGAAAAAGTCTGTTAGGCATTAAAGAACAGCAGCATTTGTTTCTTTCTTAAGAGGAAGAAAAGGACTGCAATTTTCATATGAAGGAGGACCCATAAATAGCTTCAAAATGTTTGTAATATGTATATATCAGTTACCAATATGAATATTTACATTCACTGAAGGGTTTATTATAAGTGCAACTGTGTCCATAGTTTAATAGGATAGCTTGAAATAGTGTCTGTGAATGCAGCATTTACATTTATAATTTTGTGTCTATTGCTCTGTCACTAATAGCAGGAAAAGCCTAGTTAAGTCCAAGTAGAGTAAAAATAGTGTTAAATAAAGCGCTGTAAATTTTTTTAAAAAATCTTTACATTTTCATCATATTAGTAAAATAATACCCTAACTAACATGATAGATTATCTGGGTTCTTAGATTTGATGCATTTGTGTTCATGTATGCATAGAATTAAAACACCTGATTCACAACTTTGTTAATCCAGATCCAGTAACATATTAGTTTTATGAGTGTATTAGTATGCAGCAATAATCATCCCTGAGCAAGCTTGAACATTAGATAACTATTTTTGATACCTAGGGTTGTTTCTGGTATATCTTGATTCACCAAGGGTATGTCTGCACTGCACGCTTATTTTGGAATAAGCTATATTTATATTTCGAAATAGCTTATTTCAAAATAGCGCATCTGAACAGCAAATGCCCATTGAAATAGCACTGAGCTATTTTGAAATAGAGTGTCAACACTCGTTGGATGCTGAATCGCATTTAAGGCCACCTGGAAGCACTTTACGCAGGGCATGAGGACAGCACTTAGGGTATGTCTGCACTACAGCACTAATTCGAACTAACTTAATTCGAATTAGTTAATTCGAACTAAGCTAATTCGAATTCGTGCATCTAGACCTAAAAACTAATTCGAATTAGCGCTTTGCTAATTGAAATAGCATGTCCACATTGAGTGGACCCTGAACCGGGTTAAGGCTGGCCGGAACCAGTGCCGGCAGGGCATCAGGTTAGGACTTAGAGTGTGGAGCTGCTGCCTCAGGCTAGCCGAGGGCTATGCTTAAAGGGACCCGACCCCCCACCCCGGACAGACAGTTCTCAGGGTTTCCCGCTTGCTTTCAGTCCTGTCTTGGAGTGCCCTGAGTGCCCACACTCGGCATATCACAGCACTCGGCCATCAGCCCGGCTGCACTTGCCGCAGACTGCCATCTGGGGGGGTCAATCAGGGGGCTGTCAGGATCCAGGAGGCCCTGCAGGAGAGCTTCCACCCTGAGGAGCCCACAGAGCCACCCCAGTCCTCCCCATCGGGGGCTCTTGCCCCATTCCTCCCTCACCTCCTTCCACTTACCCCTCCCTAGCCCCCCTTCCTGATGTAAAAAATAAAGGACACGTGTGTTCAAAAATAGAAACTCTCTTTTTTTAACAAAACTGGGGGGGCGGATTAACCTCTGGGGAGACTGGAAAAAGGAGGTGGGAGAGGGGAAGAGAGAGGGTGGGCAAGGGGAGAGGGAAGCCTGGGAGGAGGGAGCTGGAAGGGAAGCCAGGGAAGAAGGAGGAGGGGAAGTATAAAACTATGGTACGCCATATCTTCAGTACTGTGTACAGATGTGGTCTCCTCACCTCAAAAAAGATATTTTGGCCTTGGAAAGGATTCAGAAAAGGGCAACTACAATGATTAGGGGTTTGGAACAGGTCCCATATGAAGAGAGGCTAAAGAGATTGGGACTTTTCAGCTTAGAAAAGAGGAGACTGAGGGGGGATATCATAGAGGTATATAAAATAATAGGGCTCAGATTTTCCTAGATGTGATAGCTGATGAATTCCTTCATCAAGTAGTTGCTGAACCAACAAGGGGGGAATGCTATTTTAGATTTGGTTTTGGTGAGTAGCGAGGACCTCATAGATGAAATGGTTGTAGGGGACAACCTGGGCTCAAGTGATCATGAGCTAATTCAGTTCAAATTAAATGGAAGGATAAACAAAAATAAATCTGAGACTAGGGTTTTGATTTCAAAAGGGCTAACTTTAATAAATTAAGGAAATTAGTTAGGAAGTTGATTGGACTAAAGAAATTATGGATCTTGAGGTGGAGGAGGCCTGGGATTATTTTAAGCTAAAGTTGCAGAAGCTGTCAGAAGCCTGTATCCCAAGAAAAGGGAAAAAATTTATAGGCAGGTGTGTTAGACCAAGCTGGATGAGCAAGCATCTCAGAGAGGTGATTAAGAAAAAGCAGAAAGCATACAAGGAGTGAAAGATGGGAGGGATCAGTAAAGAAAGCTACCTTATTGAGGTTAGAGCATGTAGGGACAAAGTGAGAGAGGCTAAAAGTCAGGTAGAGTTGGACCTTGCAAAGGGAATTAAAACCAATAGTAAAAGGTTTTATAGCCATATAAATAGGAAAAAAAAAAAAAAGAAGAAGTAGGACCGCTAATTACTAAGGATGGAGTGGAGGTTAAGGATAATCTAGGAATGGCCCAATATCTAAACAAATACTTTGCTTCAGTCTTTAATGAGGCTAATGAAGAGCTTAGGGATAATGGTAACATAACAAAAGGGACTAAGGATATGGAGGTAGATATTACCATATCCGAGGTAAAAGCCAAACTTGAACAGCTTAATGGGAGTAAATTGGGGGGCCCAGATAATCTTTATCCAAGAATATTAAAGGAACTGGCACATGAAATTGCAAGTCCATTAGCAGAAATTTTTAATAAATCTCTAAACTCAGGGGTTGTACCATTTGATTGGAGAATTGCTAATATAGTTCCTATTTTTAAGAAAGGGAAAAAAGCGACCCGGGTAACTATAGGCCTGTTAGTTTGACATCTGTAGTATGCAAGATCTTGGAAAAAATTTTGAAGGAGAAAGTAGTTAGAGACATTGAGGCTAATGGCAGTTGGGACAAATTACAACATGGTTTTACAAAAGCTAGATCATGCCAAACCAACCTGATCTCCTTTTTTGAGAAAGTAACAGATTTTTTAGATAAAGGAAATGCAGTCGATCTAATCTACCTTGACTTTAGTAAGGCATTTGATACAGTACCACATGGGGAATTATTGGTTAAATTGGAAAAGATGGGGATTAATATGAAAGTTGAGAGGTGGATAAGCAACTGGTTAAAGGGTAGACTACAGCGGGTCATACTGAAAGGTGAACTGTCAGGTTGGAGGAAGGTTACTAGCGGAGTTCCTCAGGGATCAGTTTTGGGGCCAATTTTATTTAATCTTTTATTGCTGACCTTGGCACCAAAAGTGGAAGTGTCCTGATAAAATTTGCAGATGACACAAAGTTGGGAGGTATTGCCAATTCAGAAAAGGATGGATATCATACAGGAAGATCTGGATGACCTTGTAAATTGGAGTGATAGCAATAGGATGAAATTTAATAGTGAGAAGTGTAAGGTTATGCATTTAGGATTAATAACAAGCATTTTAGTTATAAGCTGGGGACACATCAGTTGGAAGTAACGGAGGAGGAGAAGGACCTCGAGTCCTGGTTGATTATAGGATGACTATGAGCCGCCATTGTGACATGGCGTAAAAAGGCTAATACGGTCTTGGGATGTATTACGCGAGGTATTTCCAGTAGGGATAAGGAGGTGTTAGTGCCATTATACAAGGCATTGGTGAGACCCCATTTGGAATACTGTGTGCAGTTCTGGTCTCCCATGTTTAAGAAGGATGAATTCAAACTGGAACAGGTACAAAGAAGGGCCACTAGGATGATCCGAGGAATGGAAAACCTGTCTTATGAGGAGACTCAAGGAGCTTGGCTTGTTTACCTTAACCAAAAGAAGGCTGAGGGGGGACATGATTGCTCTCTTTAAATATATTAGAGGGATAAATACCAGGGAGGGAGAGGAATTATTTAAGCTTAATACCAATGTGGACACAAGAACAAATGGATATAAGATGGCTAGTAGGAAGTTTAGACTTGAAGGTTTCTAACTATTAGAGGAGTGAAGTTCTGGAACAGCCTTCCAAGGGAAGTAGTGGGGGCAAAAGATCTATCTGGCTTCAAGATTAAACTAGATGGGTTTATGAAGGGGATGGTTTGATGAGATAACATGATTTTGGTAACTAATTGACCTTTCACTATCAGTGGTAAATAGGTCAATGGAGGGATGATAGGAGTTACTATAGAGAACTTTCTGGGTGTCTCACTGGTGAGTCTTGCCCACGTGCTCAGGGTTTAGCTGATCGCCATATTTGGGATTGGGAAGGAATTTTCCTCCAGGGTAGATTGGCAGAGGCCCTGGAGGTTTTTCACCTTCCTCTGTAGCATGGGGTACAGATCACAGCTGGAGGATTCTCTGCATCTTGGGGTCTTCAAAATATTTGAGGGCTTCAATATCTGAGATATAAGTGAGAGGATTATTCTAGAAGGGAGTGGGTGAGATTCTGTGGCCTGCATTGTGCAGGGGGTCAGACTAGATGATCATAATGGTCCCTTCTGACCTTAAAGTCTATGAAAAATCATGAGTGGTGTGGAGAGGGTGAATAAAGAAAAGTTCTTCATTAGTTCCCATAATATAAGGACTAGAGGACACCAAATGTAATTAATGGGTAGCAGGCTTAAAACTGATAAAAGAAAGTTCTTCTTCACACAGCGCATAGTCAACCTGTGGAACTCCTTGCCACAGGAGCTGTGATGGCTAGAACTATAACAGAGTTTAAAGAGAAGTTAGATAAATTCATGGAGGTTGGGTCCATGGAGTGCTATTAGCCAGGGGGTAGAAATGGTGTCCCTGGCCTCTGTTTGTGAAAGGCTGGAGATGGATGGCATGAGACAAATCGCTTGGTCATTGTCTTCGGTCCATCTCTCCGGGTACCAGGTGTTGGCCACTGTCGGCAGACAGGCTACTGGGCTAGATGGACCTTTGGTCTGACCCAGCACGGCCGCTCTTATGTTCTTATGTTCTAAGCTCAGGCTCAGGTCGGGGTCTCACTGGACCAACTTGATTTTCATGCAGACTTGCTCCTGGGTTCGCATGTGGCCTCTGGTGGCCAGGCTGGCAGCCATGCGGCTGTAGACGGCCGCGTTCCTGTGGCTAGTGCGGAGATCGTGGATGTTGGAGGCCTCCCCCCAAACCTCGATGAGGTCCATGATCTCCGCACTAGACCAGGCGGGCGCCCGCCTCTTGCGGCCCTGGGCAGGCTCCTGTGAGCCGCCAGCCTGGTCCTGGGAAGAGGTGGAGGGCTGGGTGGCAGCGGGTGGCTGGCTCATGCCGTGCCAGGTGCAGGGTCTGCTGGCTGGGTGCTGGCAGGCTTGCAACTGGCACAAGCACCGTAGCCAGACCGTGCCCCTTTAAGGGCTCCAGGGCCGGGAGGGGGGCAGAAGAGTTTCCCTGGTTTGGCCCAGAGTGGCCACCAGGGCAACCTGGGAAGGGCTAGCCTCCAACTAGTTCGAATTAAGTGGCTACACAGCCCTTAATTTGAACTACTTAATTCGAACTAGGCGTTACTCCTCGTAGAATGAGGTTTACCTAGTTCGAATTAAGTGCCCGCTAGTTCGATTTAAATTCAAACTAGCGGTTTGTATGTGCAGCGCTTATTAAAGTTAATTCGAACTAACGGCTGTTAGTTCGAATTAACTTTGTAGTGTAGACATACCCTTAGTTCCTGGAGCTGCCGCCTGAGGCTGTCTCAGGCTTGTGCTTAAAGAGACCTCCCTGTACAGCCATGTCTCAGGGCTCTTCTCCTTTGCCTTCCACATTAAAGGACAGCAAACCCATCTCACTGTGTGCTCTGGTTGCCTTTGTGGACACCACAGCACTCCAGCTATGGTGCTGGACCTCCCTCCGAGCAGTTGACAGCTCTTACAACTCATGCTGCCCCTGCTGGTGCAGTTTCTGCAGGTTGCCCTCATGTGGGCACCTCCTCTCCTCTCTCCATGTGCTGCTCATGCAGCATGACTCCACCTGCCCTCCCCTGCACACCATGCACCACCACTTCTGGCGACTGGACACCAGTTCCGATTGGTGGGAGCGAATCGTCATGGAGCGGTGGGACGATCAGCAGTGGCTCCAGAATTTCCACCTGCGGAAGAACACCTTCATGGAGCTGTGTGAATGGCTCGCTCCTGCCCTCACATGATGGGACACCCTCATGGACCTGGCATCTCCCTCCAGAAGTGGGTCTCCATCACTATTTGGATGCTCGCCATGCTGGACAACTACCGTTCTGAGGGGAACCAGTTCGGCGTGGGGAGATCAACTGTCAGGGCTGTGCTCATGCAGGTATAACTCTCTCGTGCTATTGTCCCAGGGGGGCTGTGAACTGCTGGAATGGGGTACCCTAGGGAAGGGGAGGGGTGGTGGTGGTGGAAGCGCCCTCCCTGGGAGGTTTTTCAGTCCCACCTTCACAAAGCCCTGCTGGGGGATGGGGTAAGTAGGGGTTGCTCCTGGTGTGTGAGTGGGGGGAGGGGTAGGCAGGAGGGGGCAGGGACCTCCTTAGGGCTCTGGAAACGCTGTGATTCTCTGTCTCCTTCTGTAGGTGGTGAGGACCATCAACACCGTTCTGCTGTGCAGGGTCATCAACCTGGGTGATGTGGACCCCATCATTGCTGGCTTTGCTGCTGTGGGGGGGAAGGAAGCCATTGACGGCACCCATATCCCCATATGTGCACCAGGCATCCGAATACATCAACTGCGAGGGGTACTTTTCGATGGTCCTGCAAGCCCTTGTGGACCACCACGGTCAGTTCACAGACATCAACGTCAGCTGGTCGGAGAAGGCACACGACGCCCGTGTCTTCAGGAACTCCAGCCTGTTCCAGGAGCTGCATGCCAGCACTTTTTTCCGCGACTGCACCATCAGGTCGGGGACATGTCCAAGTCGATGTGCACTGTAGGGGGACACAGCCTACCCTCTGCTCCCCCAGCTAATGAAGCTCTATACTGGACACCTTGACCAAAGCAAGGGATGCTTCAATGCCAGGCTCAGCAGGCGGTGGAGGGTGCCTTTGGTTGTCTGAAAGGGAGGTTCCATTGCCTCCTCACCCGGATGGACCTCGGCGAGTAGAATGTCCTCCAAGTGGTGGCTGCCTGCTGTGTCCTCCACGACTTCTGTGAACATAAAGGGGAGACATTCCTGCTAGGGTTAGGGGGCAGAGGCCAAGCAGCTCACCAGGGCCTTCAAGCAGCTGTGCACGGCTGCCATCCGGCAGACCCATCAGGGGGTTATGTGCATCCTGGAGGCCCTGAGGGAGAGTTTCAGCCAAGGCCAGCTGTGAGACTCTCCCCTGGGCCTCCTCACAAGGGGCCTCTGCAGTGGGCCTTTTCTTCCGCACCCCTCTCTTCCCCTGCCTTCTATCCCCCTTCCCTTCTCCCCCCTCACTCCTGTGCAGACACAATAAACCACGCCTTTTGTTTTGAAAGAATAAACTGGTTTGTTTAACTGGGGTAAATGTAACTGGGAGGGACTGGGGAAAGAACCTGGACGGGGTAGGGAGGTGCAAGGGGGAGGAGGAGAGGCTCAGGGATGGGGCTGGGACTGGCGCCTGCCTCAGGTGGTCCCACTTCCTCTTGTTTGGGGCCCTCAGCAGCCACGGGGGGTTTAGGGAGAGAAGGCGGGTGGGGAGGCAGGATTAGGAGCAGCAGCAGGATCAGAAGCGCAGCAGGAGCGGCCACCAGGCAGTCGAGGGTGGCGGTGAAAGCTGTGCACGTGGTCCGGCCCTGCTGCAGCAGCTCCTGCCAGGTGCTTTGGTGCAGCTCCAGGTCCATCTCCAGTCTGTCATCCTGTCAGTCCAGAGAGCACTGCAGGGCATGCAGGCAGGAGATGTGCTCCCGCTGACGGTTTTCCTGGGCTCGCCTTCACCTGTGGGCCATGTGGGGTTGGGAGGATGGTGCAGGATATGTGGCTCAAACCTCACGTGGAGCTGGTCCAGCTGTGGAGAACAAAGAGATGGGCAGTCATCCCAGGAGACACTGTGCATGAAGCCCAGCCTTCATCTCCGAGCTGACACCGAAAGGGCTCAGGTCAGATGAAGGGATTGTACTTGTAGCAAGGCCACCTGAGACTGGACGGAGGGCCCTTTCCTCCAGGGACACAGATGTCCCAAGGGGGAGCCTCGCTACCCCCCACGCTCTGGGGACAAGCAGGAATGGGAATGTGCTGGCGGGAGAGGGCAGCTCAGCTTCTGTCCATGCCGTGCACACTCCTGGTCCTGCAGTGGTTGTATCATGCACAGAGAGAGAACTTGTCCCTGCCTGCTGGAGGAGAGGGGGGCAGGTGTTGGGGGGAGGTGTGTGTGAGCGGCAGACACCGCTTGCTGGGAAGGATGCGCCAGGAGTCCCATGTGTGTCTAGAGACTACAACGGGGTGGGGGCTACGGGGTGGAGCTGATCATAATAAGAGTAGGTCTGTGGTGCCACCCCCGCAACCCCCACCCCACCCCTATAGACCTGCCTGAGCTCCTTGATCTTCATGCGCACCTGCTCCTGGGTGTGCATGTGGCCCTTGTGGCCCAGGCTCTCAGCCATCCGGCTGTAGACATCCACATTCCTGCATGGGTTGTGGAGATCCTGGAAGTTTGCCTCCTTTCCCCAGACCTCAGTGAGGTCCAGCATCTCCGCCGAGACCAAGAAGGCGCTCACCTCTTCTGTCCCTGGGCAGAGTCCTGGGAGCTGGCTGCCTGCTCGGCTGCAGCCGCGGAGGGCTCAGATGGAGCAGGGGGAGGGGGGGGTGTCGCTCATGGCAGCGGAGACAGCTGTGATGGCTGCTGCTATGTGGCACAGGGCAGTCGGGGCCTGCCTTGTGCCACAAACTCTTTCCCCGGTGGCTGTGGCTTTAAGGGCTGCAGGGGAAGGGACATTATAGAGGCCAGCCAGCAGGGCACCTGTGAGAAGCCCTGGAGGCCCCTTATTTCAAAATAACTCCAGCTGCCCTGTCTACACATGCCCTATTTCAAAATAGCTATTTCGTAATAGGCATTACTCCTCGTAAAATGAGGGTTACAGAATTCGAAATAAGAAGCCTGTTATTTTGAAATTATTTAGAAATAATGGGCTTGCTGTGTAGACGCTCACTTTAACTAGCATTATTTCGAAATAACGCTGCTGTGTAGACATGCCCCAAGGGGCCACCCTCCTTAATTCCTGTTGAAAAAGCTCAGCATGTCACTGGATCAGGCTCTTAACAAGTCTAATTCTGCATCAGAAACTTCTTTAGTGCTGAATATTTCAAGATCCTGGCAGTTGCTAAGCCTCTTACTTCAGCAGGAAATTAAGATGCTCAATATCTTGCTGGAGATGCTTAGTATTTCACAAGATTGAACCTTAAATTGCTTCTGTTTGAACAGCATTTTTTTCTTCTCAGTGAATCAATATGTTTCTGGCACTTGGCTATGCTGTGCGTGGGATAGATGAAATAAAGCTATCAGTTAAAATTCCAAATCTCTGCAAGTGGGAGAATTTTATTTAAAAGCAATATGAACAAGATCCAAAGTATCAGGTCAACTTCTAGATCCCATCAAATCTGATGTTTTCAGTCTGAGTTCAAATGAAAATTCTATTCCTTTGCAATTTTTTCCCGCTGTGGGCCCACACTCATACCTGGGCTGGAGCATAAGTTGCAAGGGGAGGCTGATCATTTAACTTTTCATTTCATCCAAATATGCAATAATTTTGATTTGTAAAGTATGTAGCTAAATTAATGAGCTATGCAATTCATCCAAGCACGTTATGAAGTCTTATCATTATGTTATATAACTTGATCACTGAAGTATATGCAAAACTAACTAGTAAAGTATTCAGCTTGATCATTAGAGCATGAAAAATGTATTGAACTAGTAAAGTCTGGGATGACTTTTCTCTCAAATGACATTTCATAAGTAAAACTTTCAAACACAAAAGAAAACTTTTACAAGCCCAGGAGCGACACAGGTTTAAGCTCTATTTTATGCTTAGAAAATTGCTGAATAAGGGTAGTTGAGAAATTATTTCAAAATTTTGATTCATCATTAAAAAGTGTCTGGATGGTTCTGATGTAAGCTAATGAGGCTTGTATTCGGATTAATTATATATAATACAAACAACAATAGGTCTGCTCTGATTTAGATGAGTGAGATGTTGATGAACTCTAAATTTTCTGTAGAAGTACTGTCAAAAATAAGAGTAAAAGAAATGTAAAGCATTTTAAGCAATATCATTGAAGTGTAATAAGATAAGGAGGTGAGCGAGAATTCTGCTTGGGTCATGTACCTCTGATATTACTAAGCAGCTACCTAAGAGTGAGCTGGTGATATAGCAATAGCTGAGAACGGGATCACATTTGATGTTGTGATGCTGCTAATGAACAAAGAACACTTCTTAGAGTGTAACGTCTTCCTCCCCAGTGTCTGTCCTCCATGCAACCCTCTGCGTCACCTCTCCAAACTCCCGCAGCGCTAGACTCCTGAACCTCTCTCCTCTCACCTATTGGTCTCCTATCTCAACTGCATGTAGTCAGGGGAGCCGACAGACTCGCCAGGCCCCTAGGCAAGTGAGATGGGCCCAGCTTCACAATTGAAGAAGGACTGAGGCCCTGGGCAGAAAGAGTGGGGCTGGAGCAGCCTACCCTGTGTGTCCCCCAGACCACACTGCTCCCCCCTCAGCACTGTCCAGACCGGGCCGTCTGGAGCACCAGCGGTGATTTAAAGGGCCCAGGCTACTGCGGAAGTGGTGGCCAGGAGCCCCAGGTCCCTTTGAATCGCCAGGCCCTGGGACAGTTGCCCCTTATGCCCCCGTCAGTGGGCCTGCAGGTAGCTCAGGTGTGTAACCCACCCAGCCCACTTACATCTGTGGTCGTAATGCAAGGAGCCTGCTCCAGCTGGGGTCATTGGACTGGCAGAGTGGGGAGGCTGAGCACTCTGGCCTCCTGCCAGTGCTGCTGGGGGCAGGAAGGGGATGGGGTATACTGCAGCTGGGCCTGGTCAGAATGAGGTGAGAAGAAAAGGGAACGGGGACAGAATATTGCTCCTGCCTATTCCAAGACATGGGATCTCAGCTATGCTCAGTTTCTATTGGGTATACTTGGGAAGGGGGCACAAAGGATTTGATTGTGGCTCCTAGCACCTCTGTTGGCTCCCATATATTTTATGTGTGTGCTCTTCCAGGCTGCGTCTAGACTGGCAAGTTTTTGCGCAAAAACTTGCCAGCTGTCTACACTGGCCACGTGAATTTGCGCAAGAGCACTGACTTTGTAATGTTCAAAATCAGTGCTTCTTGCGCAAATACTTTCACGCTCCCGCTCGGGAAAAAGCCCTCTTGCACAAGAATACTTGCGCAAGAGGGCCAGTGTAGACAGCGAAGAACTGTTTTGCGCAAAAAAGCCCTGATGGCTAAAATGGCGATCGGGGCTTTCTTGCTAAAATCACGTCTAGATTGGCCACGGATGCTTTTGCAAGAAAAGCACTTTTTGTGCAAAAGCATCCGTAATCTAGACGCGCTTTGGAAATACTTTAACGGAAAAACTTTTCCGTTAAAAGTATTTCCGCAAAATCATGCCAGTCTAGACGCAGCCCTAATGTATACCTGCTGGGTATGGCCCTCTGGAGCTAAAATTGAAGTACAGCATACTCCCTTCTACACCAGAGCAATTTCCAGTTGAAAAAATCAGCTGATTTCTAACCTCTTTGCGCAGCCAGGGTAGCCGAAATACGTGGTCCAGTGTATTCTCTCTAGATATTCTCTGTGGCTGCGTCTAGACTGGCATGATTTTGCGGAAATGCTTTTAACGGAAAAGTTTTTCCGTTAAAAGTATTTCCGCAAAAGAGCGTCTAGATTGGCACGGGTGCCTTTGCGCAAAAAGTGCTTTTGTGCAAAAGCATCCGTGGCCAGTCTAGACGCGATTTTTGAAGAAAGCTCCGATGGCCATTTTAGCCAGCAAAAAACATTAAGGTGCCTGTCTACACTGGCCCTCTTGCGCAAGTATTCTTGCACAAGAGGTTTATCCCTGAGCGGGAGCGTGAAAGTATTTGCGCAAGAAGCACTGATTTTGTACATTACAAAGTCAGTGCTCTTGCGCAAATTCAAGCGGCCAGTGTAGACAGCTGGCAAGTTTTTGCGCAAAAACTTGCCAGTCTAGACGCACCCTACGTGTATATGTTGGGGAAGAAGTAAAACATTGCTCCTTTTACATTTTGTCTTTGCTCCAGAGGCCATATCTGTGTGTCATCTCCTCCCACTCATTTGTCCCCTTCATCTCAGTATGTTTACCTGGATGGAAGATTTCTAAAAGAAGTTCATCCCTCTTAAAACTTGCTAGCAGAATGCTGGGCCTTGAGGATTCCAACACAGGAGGAGGTGACTGTCAGGGAACACACAAGAGATGTCACTGCCCATAAGGCAGAAAAACTTAAGAGAAGAAAAGTTAGGGATGAGCCAGAGATAGAGACCCCTGAGCAACAGGGAGGGGTCACAACAGGTGGATGGGGGAGACAGAGAAATGCTGGAGAAGAGAGGAATGATCTGGAGGGAAGAGTTGCACAGCTATAAAGTTGTCTCTGGACAAACCCCCAAAAGTACTTTGTTAAAGGGGCTTTACGCTGCTGGAACTTAGAAGTTACACCAGCATAACAAGAGGTTAATGGAGTGGTAAAACAGCTATATTAATCCTATGCATACATAAACACAAATGTATGAGATTTGAGAACCATCTATTTTATCATGTTAGTTCTGATATCGCTTTGTGATCAAATGACCTTGACCTCTGTGCAAAGCGCTAGACAATAGCTCTGGTTCAAAGGGCCTGCGTAGTGCTTAGAAAGTCAGAATTCTTCCCTGATGCCCCCCAGAGCCTAATGCTGTATTTAGCTCTGGGGCTTCCTCGTAACATTGGAGCATTTGCAAGGTTTATCTTCACTGTGGCAGCCTCCATACCCCAGATCTCTTTAAAGCAGGGATGGGGAACTTTTTTGGGTTGAGGGCTGCTGACCCACAGGAAAATCAGTCGGGGGCCACACACAAGTGAAAAGCACAAAAAAAACCCAAACCTTCACTGACGTGGCCCCTGACTGAGAAGTAGAAAGATGCTTTCCACATTCTGCTCGCACACCAGAGCCTAGGGGGGCCCAGGATAGTAGATTTTGTGTGCTCCAGCCCCACGGTTGAGCAGCAGAGGGTGCTTGAGCGCCAGCACAGGCTTCCCAATGCTGCAGTGGAGGGAGCCCTGAGCCTCAAGGGTTGGATCCAGGCAAGCTGAGGGCCGCATCTAGTCCCCAGGCCTTAGGTTCCCCACCCCTGCTTTAAAGGCCTGGAGGTACTCTATGCTGAGAGGCCACTGCAGGAGAGTTAGTACAACCTCATTCTGCATTAGCATTCCTGTAGCATTTCTACTAGCTGCTAAGTGCGGCAAAGCACATCTTCCACTTACCTACAACTTTGCTCCCTACCTGCCCAACACCTCCTCACATTCTTATCCTGAACTTCCATTTAGGCCTTAGTGGTTAAAATGCACAGGGGAGGTAGCTGATCCCCCTCCTTTTGCAGGCGTAGATCCTTGTGACATGATCTAGCCTACAGTAAATGCTTTGAAAATTGATTGTTTTGTATTAAGAGCAGAGTTTGACTAACACTGTTATTTAACTCCATAGTTACTTTAGTTAAAGTTAGAAGAACTTGTAGGCTTGCCAGATACTTTCAAAAAAAAATACCAAACATGGCGGGGAAAAAATTAGTTGAGCAAAAAAAAAAAAAAAAAAGGTCACTGCACCCTTTAAATCTCCCCACCACTGCCAGGAGGAAGAATGTCCCCACCAGCCTGCCGTCCGAGAAAAACAGAAAATACCAGACATTTTACATGTCCGGTATTTTCTGGGTTTTTTTTAACGGACAAATTCCACAAATACCAGACGAAAACCAGACACCTGGCAACCTTAGGAACTTGGGGTTCTCTTACCTCAGGTGAGGGAGGTGTTCAGCAGCACCTCCATCAGAAGGTGAGGAATGAGGTAAAAGGTGATTAGCCCAAACCTATTAATATGTTCTTCTTATTTAAAAACAATTCTCAGGCACACAGCTGACTGTGCAAATCTTATTAATTTAAAAAGGGATTGTAGCCATTTACTGAAACAGAGGCCGAATTGGGCCCATAGTAAATTATTTTCCCTATTGAAAAGTCTCTTGTATAATGGTTGTGTTTCTTTTTGATCTGATCTTCCATAGTAATAATATTTCATCTAAATATTGCTGAGCTGGAAAGTGTGGGTGGTGGGTGGGCAATGAGGTGGATGTCAGTGCATCTGTGTTCAAAACAAGTGTATGAGATGCATCAAACTTTCATTTTCAGTGTATTGTTTTCAAAGCTGACACACTGTTATCCCTTGGTATATATGTACTTTTATCTAAAATCCTATTCGGATCAGTAGTGTTCTGCAAGCTGAAAATCTACTCTGTCTTATAGATACAGTATACTAATATAACCCACTAAGCACTGTGTATTTGGAGCAGTAAGTTTTCAGAGTTAATAACGGTTGTGCTTTGTTATTTATTAAATTTATGAATAACAAAATATGGGAGTCAATGTAGCTGCCAAAGAGTTAAATTTTCAAAAAGTTAAAATTAATTAAAACCGTGCAACTGAAACCCTGTTCACACCTTCAAATTTTAGCTCTAAAAAGCAGCAGCAAATGTCAGATTTTAAGTGAAGCTACGTCTTCTTTATAAATTCAGTTTCATCAACTACAAAATATGGAGTTATATTTAAGATAATTGAATCATTTTAATAGGAAATACTTAGTTTTCAGGCTTACATGCCAAACTTCAACACAGTGTAATTTCTAAATTCTTGAAAGTAACAGTTTCATAACACAAATGGTAATTATCTTTACTACAGCTAATATGCTAGCAAGTACTGCTCATATAAAAACCTATTATAAACACTTCAGCTTTTAATTCAAGGACATTTCTTAAAATATTTTAAATGATAGTATTTTATTTTATAGATTCATAACTTTAAAAGTACAAGTTTTGCCAGTCAAAGTAATATTAGTTACCAGAAAAAGAAACAGATGGCTTTTGGTCTTGCACTCTACTTTCCTTGTCAATTCTCACAAGATCATTATAATTGAATGGAAAGGATAATATGTTTCTTCCATAACTACAAGAACCTCTCACCTAATCAGAAAAGACATCACTATCTTCAGCAGTTTTCAATTGTAATCAAGAAAGTAAGAGAAGAAATAGAGAGGAATTGTGCATGCAGACACTGAATTGGGTCCATGCTGTTGTTAAGGAATTAAGACTGCCAGGCATTGTACATGCATAATTCCTTTCTTGGTTTCTAGGGCTATGTCTACACTACAGAGTTTTTGCGGGAAAATGGCCATTTTCCCGCAAAAACTCGCAGTGTCCACACCTCAAGTACGTTTTTGTGCAAGTAAATTGAAAGATCAGAAGGGTTTTTGTGCAATTGGTAATCCTCATTCTACGAGTAAGAACGCCTTTTTGCACAAGAAGAGGGAAGAGGAAAAAGCACAAGTGCCCTGGTGGCCATCCTATACATAGCAATCACTGCTTACTTGCGAGAGAGCATCCAAGCAGTCTAGACCAGTGTTTCTTAAACTGTGTTCCGTGGCACACCAGTGTGCCGCGAGGCAGTTGGAGGTGTGCCACGGAGAACAACAGAGTTCAAAATGGCCACCCTTAAAGGGACAGGCGACTTTTTTTTCCCCCTCAATAACTTCCCCTGACCCTATTTTTTTTTTTTTTTCTCAACAAAAAGTTCTTGGTGTTTCTCATAAAAAAAATTTATTGTTTGGTGTTCCTCCGTCTTAAAAAGTTTAAGAAACACTGGTGTAGACACTTGCAAAAGTGCATTGCTTTTTCTATGTGCTTTTGCAGTGTGGATGCGCTCTTGCACAATAAGTTTTTGTGAAAGATCTCTTCCGACAAAAGCTTCTTGCATAAAAAGCCTGCAGTCTAGACGTAGCCTAGGTCTTTCTAAAGACCAAAAGGCATTGCACTTCTGTTGTTAATTATTATAATACGATAAAAAGACATTAGTACAAATTGCTTGGAAGTGTTTGAGAGAATAACACATTTTAGAGGGCTAGCTTTCCATATTTATTTTCAAGAACTTTCATGTAATTTTGTTGTACATAAGATTAATTGATCCATCTTAATATTAAGGAAAATTAGAATAACAGCAATACAAAAGAAAAACTCATGCTTACAACTGGAAAATTTGAAAAAGTTACAACTTAATGCATCAGCTCTGACAATCCACAATGTACACCTCATTGTCCCACGTTGAATACCTCTAAAAGCTTTATACAATGGAGCTGTGGTCCAGTGCTTAAAAAAATAATTGGACTGGGAGTCAGGAGTTCTGGGTTTTTTTCCTAGCGCTTGCAGTAACTTGATGTGTGATTTCAGTCAGTCTTATCTTTTCTGTAACTGAGTTTATCTACTTGTATAAAAAGGGGATAACAACTATTAATCTGCCTCAGAGAACAACTGTGCAGTATCAATAATAAGCTTTTGGATCAGTGCAAGATAGAAACAACTTCTATTTTATACTGACTTGACAGTATTAATTGCAGTTTGTTTCATGGATCTCCTCTAGCATTTCAGAGCCCAACCCTGAACCCAGGAGCTCTGCAGACTGCGTGGATTCTGCAGGCACAGAAAATCCTAAGAAGGAAGCACCCTTCTGGGGCACCCATGAATTACTTACATGGCTGCCAAATTCTTTCCTAGATACCGAAATATGTTCCACATGATTGTCTCATATGTTAGTCAGATGCTGGCAAGGTGCTGACCATGCACAATGCCTCTGTGACATCTAGAAGTTCATGGGTTCTTCACTGCCTTTCCTAAAGGAATCTGGGGGGGAAGTTTAGAGGAGCTGTATGGGTCAAACAGTGTCTTTACATCCTAACTACTGAGACAATGAATTTTGTACACTGAGCAAACTTTTACTAGCTTCGAGCATCCCATTGTACAGACAGTTTACACAGTCTGAAGGTCTTTTGTGCCCTAGTGATCCGTGACAACTGGTATCAAGATTGGTCTGCTGATTACTACAACAAAATGTATTATTCTGTTATTTTGTGGGAAGATTACTTTTCAATAATATGTGTGGAAGCAGTTAGTTAGCTGTCTAGCCTTGTAACTGAAGGAAAATGCTGGTGTACTAGTGCTTAAATGACCAGCAAAGCATTTCCAGCTCATTTGATAGCAAATTTTTATTTTAGGACTATGTTTAAAAGATTTCATGCTTGTATTTTATCATTGATTACAAGGTGACAGTCCTCTGCTGGTGTCAACCAGTATAGCTCCATTAACTGAAGCTCTGACTCATGATAAAAGCATACCACAATAAACACAAAGATAAATACAAGATGGAAACTTTATCTATGGTTGTTTTGCAATATGCCATTTTTTCTTTTGGCCATATTTTTACAACATACGTGGTTTCAAGTTTAAAGATTACTTTTTCAAGATAAAGTATTATCAAGAATGTTTAGTATTCGTAACAGAGGGTGTTGTAGTTTATCCCCCGTGGCACCTCCATCAAACATTGAGGAAAATGCTACTTTAAGCTCATACCTTTTTAGACCTCTGTGAAACCCAACTTTGAATTTCTTTGCTTTTATTGGCTTAAGTTTCACCCTTTACATCATGTCAATGTAGATTTTTTTCTTTTCAATAGTAAAATGACCTGTTTTCTCTTTCATGGTATATGCCAGCATTCCTTGAAATAGATTGAACTACAAGGCTGCCTTCTTCATACACTTTCCCTCTATGGCTGGCTGAAGGCCACACCATGATTTATAATTAGTTCTGCAAATTCATCACTCATTCTGTGTGTATGTTTTGTCTAGACAGAGGAAGGGCAGAAAGTCGCTCAGCCTAAAAGTTCTCAGGAGCTGTCAAAGAAAGATATCCTTACACGAATACAAGAAGTAGTGACTGCTCGCTTTAACACCATTACACAAGAATTTAAAGATATCGATTGCGAGAAAGTTAATACAGTATCAAAAGAGGACTTCCGGGGTATTTGCAACCGTTACTTTCTGCTTCTGACAGACGGACAAGTAAGAAAAAATATTATTTAAATTTATAACTAATTAAATTGGCATAGGATTTTGGAGAGTGTATATACATGCTAATGCATATATACAAGTAGCCTGATATTTTTGGAGCAAAACAAAAAGGATTGGAGAACATTATTCCATAATGTAATTTTGAGGGATTGCTTTTTCAATATTATCTGAATATGTGTGTAAACTACAATAATTGCAGGCTCCCTAAAGGTAGGCAGTACATAGTGCATACCTACACTAGGGTGCCAGCACAATAAATTCACATTTCAATTGCACAAATCCTTAGGCACACTTTTAGACCTATATCATACAGTCCTGATGAGGATTCTGTCTCTCTTTGTTGCATAACCATTCATCTCCGATGTCTCAACAGGATCCCCATGGTTTTGGTTAAATTCTGTTTTCAGATACACACTGCAGATTGCACGCATTTTTTTGGTCTTGTGTCCAGTTTTGCCCTAAAACATATGATCACAACTCCTATTGACTTAGTGAAAGTTACATCCTCTTACATGTGGGGAAACCGAGCTCCTCATCTGTTTTCTGATTTTGCATCTGCTGACAATTTTTAGGTCTTTCTGGGTGGCAGACCCTGCAAGCCAGGGCGGAAGTCAGATCAGGTTGACTCTAAGGGTCAGATTCTCAGCTGATGTAAATGGGCATAGCTCCAGTTAATTCATTGGAGGTATATCACCTTAGACGAGCTAAGGATCTGGCTGTAAGTGTTTTATTCAAAGGACTTTATTAGGTCTGGGCCATACACTGGTGCACAAGATGGTGAGAGGATGCAAGAAGTCCTCCACCCTTGTGTGCTGAGCAGCATCTGGATGCAGTAGTAGTCTTTACATCCCCCTGAGCCAAGGACTTCTCAAGTCTAATTGTCCTGCCGTGCCCACATCAACCATCATATGGCTAGCTGAATTGACTTGATCATGCAGAGACAGAGTATACATCTTCTGCAAGGGTGGTGTAACTGTGGTCAAAGTAGCTACAGTTAACTGCTTCATAGACAACTGAAATCCTTGCACTTTTCAAGTTCTTACTAATCACATGTATTGAATAACCATATTTCTCATTCTTGAAAATGACTCAAGAAAGTCAGATTACTTTTGTAATCTGGCTAGGAGATAAGCTGTCCATAATGCTTCTAGAAGGAACTGTGTCAGCAAATCCATCCATGCTGCCTGGCAGTAGTTCCCAAGGACTCCTTCATTTTCTTTATTGGCATCTTCATAGTTGTCTTCTGTCATTTACTTGTATTAATAACTTCTACACTGCAGTTATTTCAGAATAAGCTATTCCAGAATAGTTATTCTGAAATATCTTATTTTGAAATAGCACATCTATACTGCAGGGAAGCCTCATAATTAGTCTGAGGCAGGTTTCCCTACTGTAGATGTGCTATCTCGATTTAGAGCCCCAGGAGGAATTACTTAGAATGGCCCTGGGGAGGGCTATTTTGAAATAGCAGCAATGGAGCATCTACACACACAATAGCTATTTTGAAATAGGCATTATTTCTCGTAGAATGAGGTTAACAGAAGCCGGAATAAGCTGTCCGTTATTTCAAAATAATTTCGAAATAATGGAATTTCCGTGTAGATGCTCGCATAGTTATTTCGGAATAACAGCCATTATTCCAAAATAACTTTGCTGTTTAGACTCACCCTTACTGAGATTTCAGAGGAAGCTTCACCAATTTCAGAAAGCTGGTGGCTTTGGCTTCCACGTATTCAAAGCAGGGGGAAAACTAGCAATCAGGGGAAAAGGGAAACAAAAGTTACACACTAGGAGGGTGTAGTGTGAGGTTTTGCTCTAGATTCCTTTTGGTTGGAGTGCCCTTGGTTCCTCCTCTGAAATTGAGACTGGTGCGCTTTATACTGTTGTTGTGCAGGAGGTACATGCAGTTTTCTGTTCCTTCTTCTTTCAGACTGATTTTTTTTTTTGTATTGTTGATCTGTCTGTATCCACCTATTTGTCTCTTGTCTTATACTTTAGATTGTAAACTCTTTGGGATAGGGACTGTCCTTTTGTTCTCTGTTTGTTGCTTAGCACAACAGGATCCTGAGCCATGACTGGGGCTCTTAGGCATTATGATAACACAAATAATAAATAAAAACAAAGGCAGGTGTAAGAGTTAGTTGCAGGCAGGTTGCTAAGCAACTAATCTTCTCTCTCAGCAGCTGTTTGGTCGCTCATCCTCCTGGGGCAAAGGAAGTGACAGTGGTTTGGGGCTTCTCTCTAGAAATCTACTCTACTGCTCAGCTATGTTTCTAAAGCTCCCACTGGATCAGCTGCAGCCTCAATGGAGCTTTTTTTTATGCCCTGACTGCAGCTAGAATTTGGCAAGAATGACTCTGATTAGCCTGCAGTGCTGAGACAATGGAATCCAGCTCTCTCCCCCCCCCTCCCCCAAGTTCTGTGTCTGTTAAACCCAAAATGGATAGTGCTGCAGCTTCATTGGCTGGAGTTATGGTTATTCTGTCATAATGGGATTGCTGCCCCAAAGGCAGGGTGGATAGAAAAATAGAAGGTGGCTTAAGCAGAGATTTCATATTTTGCTCAGCTGCTGTCCAACCTTCCCTGCTTCACAAGAGTAGCCATGTTGTGATGCAGCAACCTGAAAAATGTGGATCCTCTTAACTATAAAGAATTCCTCACTGCTCTCTACAAAATGTCCAACAACTTTGTTCAGGCCAGATATATCCATGGATTTCCAAGTCACAGATAGACTCCAAACTGTGTCCGAGACTGTGGCCCTGTGGCATACATTTGATCTTGTTGATACTCTTGGAGTCTAGTGGGATGATGTAGATGATCGGAACGTTAAAATCAACCTATTTAGGAAGGATTGGGTGGGCAAAATAGGGTTGGGGGAAGAATGGCTTTCTATGTAAATAATGGCATTACCTGTTTCCAAGTTTCTGGTAACTCAGAAATAATTGTCCTAAATGCTTACACATCAGAGTCCTACAAATAAAGCAGAAGATGGAGTGTGAGTTTGGTGTCTGCTACAGACCACCAGATCACAATGAAAAACAGGGTAACTGACTCCTCATGCATTTATCTATAATGTGTGTGGGGTGGGGAGGGGAGAAAGCTGTATGATCTTGGGTTACTTCAGTTATATATAATTAATACCAACCAACATGGGTTTTCATGAAACATTCTGTCAGACTAACTTGTAATATCTAGTTTAAATGAGGAAAAGTAATAGTATGAGAGTAATACTTAGCCATCAGTGAGACATTTGGCTCTGTTCGGACACTGTTTTGATTTAAAAAAACTAGAAAGATAGAAAGTTAATATGACTTAGGAGATAAGCCCGGAGTATCAACCCCTAGCGGAAAGTCCTGAGAGAAAGCCCAAAACACTTCTTCATTCCAAGTGAAACACTCAACATAACAGCCAAATAATGTTAAGAGGGAGAATGGGCACTGCCTGGTATCAATGTAGGAAGTATCTCACTTTCTCGTTTTAGAGCCAAAAGCCTCCCCTCTCCAGCTAAAGAGTCCTCGGGGCTGGATTCCATAATCTTTAAACTGAAAAAGAAGTCAAGGGGGAGTGAGAGCCGTTATACAGCTAAAACAGCTCAATAAGCAGATGACAAAACTCTGCCATCCATAGCAGACTTGGGCCTGATTCTCATTTACACACTCTGGAGAATTTCAGGTATTAATGGCACCTGAAGCTGATGAAGGCCCTCCTCTGTGCCCAGGCTTCCAGGCAAGGAATGTGGTTGGCTGCACTATTCACCCCAACTTCCTGAATGGGGAAGTGAGTTTGCACACTATCTGCGAGGCAAGCCACCACAATGTTTTATATAAAAAACCAGGGGTGTACATTCCTCTCCTCTTTGCCAGGAAGCCCTCATGCAGTGGGACTTTTGTATAGCTCATTTGATACACCTGGAAGCATCGACCTTCCCAGAGTACAGAACAAGTTGGCAGGCCATCTCAGCAGGTAATTCCATAACCACAAGTGATCCCTGTGCCCGGATGTTGAGAGCTTCATTTTCCGAGAGTGGGGGTTTCCCCAGATAGCTCTGTTTGCTGTGCAATGCAGCAGCAAGTGTGAGTGATTTTGCTCCTTCATAGTCCGGACTCCATCGCAGCCACGTTACTCCTGTCCCGAGAGCGCTACCTCTTGTTCATATTCTTGCCCATTCCTCTCATTCACAAGGTGCTCTTCAAAGCGTGGAAGCCTAAAGATCCAGCCTGGGCCCATCAGCACTGGTACTCATCTCTCCTCTTAATGTCCGTGGAAATACCAGTCACCTTGCCACTCTTCCCAGAGTTGCTAGCTCCAGATCGTGGCCACCTCCAACACCCGAGCCTCCTGTCATTGCACCTCACAGCATAGACACTCCATGGGTGAACCCAAGTGAACTCGCTTATTCGGACCCAGTCACAAAAGACCTTGGAAGCAGGAAACTTTCCACAAGGGCTAGATACCTGGCCAAATGGAGGTTATTTTCAAACTCATCACGGATGAAGCCGTGGCAGGGACCACCCTCTATGCACTCTAGAGTCCATCAGGACCTGTTTAGACAAATGGCCCAAGAGCTCAATCTTCCAGTGGAGAAGGTGGCCAAAGAGTCTGACCCTATCATGGACGTTCTTTTGTAAGGGTAGCCCTGCCTCTGATCAGGTCAATCCAGAGGACCACTAAGGTGCTCTGGCAGATCCCAGCCTCCATTGCACTCATGGCCAAGGGGGTGGAGAGGTGCTACTTGTGCCACAGAGGGGGCATGAGCACTTGTATACTCACCCTAGCCAGGCTCATTGGTGGTGTATGTGGTTAACCATCAAGAGTGTCAGGGAAAGCCTCATCTAGTCCTGAAAAATAAGGACGTCAGAATGCTGGACCTATTCGGGCATGAGGTCTCTTCAACTGGGGGGTTTCAACTGCGGGTCTTGAACCAGAAGGGACTAATCATTCAGTATGCGTTTAACTCCTGCAACACCCTCTCCAAACTGCTGGAGCTTCTCCTCTTGGACACTCAGCAGGAGTTCTCAGCATTGCTGCAGGAAGGTCACATGGTCACTAATCCTTGCAGGTATCCTTGGATTCTGGACTTGGCAGCATGCACGATGGCTGCAGTCATAGTGATGAAACGTAACTCATGACTACAAGTGTCTGGTCTCCCAACGGAGGTGCAGGGCATGATTCAAGACCTGCCTGTTTGCTGAAAAAGACAGACTTCCATCTGCACTGCCTTAAGGACTCCAGCGTTGTGCTGAAGTCCTTGGGTATTCACACCCTGGCTCCTCAGAATCACCAGTTTAGGCCACATCAGCTGTCCCAGTTTTATCCTGGGCCCTCTAGACAGGATCAGGGGAGCTAGAGTGGCTGCCGCAATAACAGGAGGAGGCCCCATCATTCCTCTTACCCAGGGCAAGGCCCCTCCAAGCAACCGCTGGAGCCCAAGCCTAACTTTTGAGGGTGTGCCCACCTACATCTCCACCCAGCTTCAAGCATGGCTGGCATTGGTGTTCATGCCCTCCAGGGATCTTCTTGACTGCGTGGCCACAGTGCCGCCGGTAACCCTGTAATCCCTCGACTGGTGGATATAGACCCAGATAGTGTGTGTGGGAGTCTCGTTTGGGGGCCCACAGCCAGAGATCACCCTGGTGACAAGCTTTCCCAGAAGCTTCTCCTCCCTTTGGGAACCATCTGTCCCACTTCCATCATGCTTGAGCCCAGATTACCTCAGCATGGTGGGAGTGGGATATTCCATCCAATTGTGTACCCTCACCTCCTCCTGCCCCCCTTACCCTTCCCTCTTCAGGGAACCCTTTCATTAGCAACTCCTTATCCTGGAGGTGAGGTCACTCCTCGCTATGGGGGCGATAAAGGAGGTCCTGCAGGAGTTCAGGGGCAAGGGGTTTTACTCCCTGTACTTCCATATCCCAAAGGCTTAAATGGGGTCTTGTACCCCATACTGGATCTCAGAAACCTGAACATGTTCATGCGAAACTTGAACTTTCATATGGTCTCCTTGGCCTCGCTGGGGCCAGGGGACTGGTATGCCACCCTCGATCTCAAGGATGTGAACTTTCATATCTCTGTTATTCTGACCCACAGCCATTTCCTCCTTTTTGTGGTAACAGACCGGCATTACCAGTTCACGGTGCTGCCCTTTGACCTGGCCACGGCGTCTTGGGTGTTTACAAAGTGCATGGAGGTGGTGGCCAAATTCCTGTGCAGAAACTGGGTGCAGTCTCCTGGAACTGGACGACTGGCTGTTCAAAGGCAGGTCACGGGAGCAGATGCTCAGGCACTTGGAACTGGCCAAGACCACATTCTCCTACTTGGGCCCGATCCTCAATGTGCTGAAATCCACACTCATTCCCACACAAAGATCAGAGTTCATTGAGGCCCTTCTCGACTCTGCTCTGATTCCAGCTTCCCTGCTGCAGTCTTGGTTCCAGGCCTTGGCAGGCCTCGTCTCCACAGTACAGCAGTGCCTCACCATGATGGGGTGCAATTGCATGAGGCTTCTTGAATACATGGCATCCTGCAACTATGTCCTGCACCATGCCCACCTACATCTCCACCCCCTCCAAGCATGGCTGGCATTGGTGTTCTTGCCCTGCAGGGACCTTCTTGACTATGTGGCCATAGTACCACTGGCAACCCTGCAATGCCTCAGCTGGTGGATACAGCCCCAGAGTGTATGTGTGGGAGTCTTGTTCATGGGCCAGCAGCCAGAGATCACCCTGGTGACAGACACCTTGGACATGGAGTGAGGGGCATGCTTAACCTATTTACGGACACAAGGCCTTTGGTCTTGCACGGAAATGATGTTGCATATTAATGTCTGGGACTCAGGGTGGTCTCGCTGGCTTTCCAGATGTTCCTGGCCCACCTGCAGGGCAAGTGTGCCTTGGTGATAATGGACAGCACCACAGCAGTGTTTTATATCCATCAACAGGGTGGTGTTCGCTCCTCTTCCTTGTGTTGGGAGGCCATCTCTCTGTGGGTCCTGTGCATTGCTCATGACTTTCACCTGCAGGCCGTGAACCTTCCAGACATGCGGATCACTCCGCTGGTCTTTTCAGCCCCACGACCCCACGAGTGATCCCTCAAGACAGATGTGGCTCTCTCCATCTTCTGAGAGTGAGATCATCCCCAGGTAGACCTGTTCTCAATCCTCTGAAACACCTGTGGCTCTGCTCCTTTTAGGGCCATAGGTCGGGGTCTTGGTCAGATGTTTTACACTTGTTGTGGAGGGAGCAGTACCTGTACACCTTCTTCCCAGTGCTGTTAATACCCAGGCTCCTTCTCAAGATTTGACAGGACAAAGTGGCGGTGATACCGATAGCACTAGTGTGGCCTAGGCAACACTGGTTCGCCGCTGCTGTCCTTGTCGGTGAGTAAGCCCACAATGCTCCCTCTGGTTCCTGACCTATTGATGCAGGAGTTTGGCCAGATGTGCCACCCAAATCTGGAGTCACTCCACCTCGCGGCATGGAAGCTCCATGGCTAAACCACTTTACATTCCAGTGCTTGAACTTGGTCAGGGAAGTCTTACTGAGCAGCCACAAGTCCTCTATTAGGGCTGCTTGTCTCGCCAAATGGAAGAGATTCTCCATGTGATGCCTCAATAAGGGTGCCAGCCCCCAGCAGGCCACGGTTCCCCTGCTTCTGGACTACCTCCTCCTCCTTCTCCTGAAACACCAGGGTTTGGTGGTCGTGTTTATTAAAGTACACCTTGCAGCTATCTCAGCTTTCCACCCAAGTTTGGGGATGGAGTCCCCCTTTGGGAACCCAGTGGTCGGCCGTTTCCTTAAGGGTCTAGATCAGCTCTACCCATAGGTGAGGCAGCCATTACTGCCATTGGGATATGAATTTGGTACTCTCCCAGCTCATGTCCCTCCTCCCCATTTGAGCCCCTAGCTACTTACACCCCTACCTCTCTACAAAGTGGCCTTCCTGGTAACTATTACTTCTGCCAGATGGGTGGTGGCATCTGAGCCCCAGTAAAAGGTTTTTATAAGAATAAGGTGCAGCTGAGGCCCCATTCTGCGTTCCTGCCAAAGGTTGTGTCACCTTTCCACGCTAATCAGGATGTTTTTCTCCTTGTTTTCTTCTCTAAACCACATGACAGGGATAGGGAGCCACACTCCCTGGATGTATGGCATGCCCTTGCCTTCTATATCAAGTGCACTAAACTGTTCCACCGGGCAATGCAGCTCTTTGTCTCCCCGGAATGCATGAAGGGCCTCCCGATTACATCACGGTGCCTGTTGTCCTGGATCACTATGTGTCACAAGCTGTGCTGTGACTTGGCCAAGGTGCTGGCCCCATCTACCACAGCACATTCCATTCAGGAGCAAGCCTCAGTGGCGACCTTTCTAGCACAAGTCCCAATTCAGGACATCTGCAAGGCAGCTACACGGTCCTCAGCGCACACCATCATGGCTGATTATTCCCTCACTCAACAGTCCCAGGATGATGCAGCATTCGGTAGAGCAGTACTTCCCTCTGCAATGAGTTGAGGTCCAACCCCTCCTCTGTACAAACCACTGGTAAATCACATATTGGAATGTACATGAGCAATCTTTCTTTCTAGAAGAAAGAATGGTTACTTTCCTTTTGTAGCTGTTCTTTGAAATGCGTTGCTCATGTCCAGACCCATCTGCCTCCCTTCTGTCAGATTGTTCCAGCAAGAAAGAACTGAAGCAGGGGTTGAGTCGGCAGGGGTATATATTCGACACCGCAAGGTGTCATCACAGGGGGCGCTACAACTGACCCAATGGGTGCTGCTAGGGAAAAAGTCTTCCAACGATCATGCATGCAGCGCACACACACACACACACACACATATATTGGAATGGATATGAGCAGCATACCTGGAAGAACAACAGTTATGAAGAGTAAGTAACTGTTCTTTCTGTTCACACTACGCAATTACCCAGCAGGCCTGAAATGAGGCAGTGTTTGGTAGAGCGGTGCTCCAATCGGTGGACATTTAGACTCCGTCTCCTAAACTTAGGCTAGAGAATCACCCGATTGAAATTGACACGAGCGGCACTCGAAGAAGAAAAAATAGTTACCTTCTCGTATCCGGTGTTCTTCGAGATTTGTTGTTCATGACCATTCCCATACCCATCCACCTACACCTCTGCTGGAATAGCTGGCAGGAAGGAATTGAAGGGTGGAGGCTTGGCAGGGCTCTCGGGTTGAGCATGAAGGTGCAAATCCAGTGGGTATCTAAGTCAACCCAGTGGATGCTGCTAGGGAAAAATCTTCAGGCTGCCATGCCCATGCGCAGTGTAATCAGTGGGACCATTCATGTAGTGAGGTGTTACTCAGCATGAAATATAAGGGTCAGGGTGCTGGTATAAAGGGTGTGCTGAGAGCCACTGAACTAAATTGTAAATCCTGTATATAATGGAAGCCACTTCAACTTAGAGGGTGCAAGAGCACTTTTAGTTCCAACACCTATGATAAGGGTACTAGAATCTGGCCCCATCTCTTCTGAAATATTACTGTGTAGTATACTGATGCAGTTAGTGATACTATATTTTAACTATATAGGCTGTAAAAGACTGTAAAATTTTCCTACGGCATTCATTTAAGTTTTGTGATGAGACATTTTTGCCCTCAGGGTGAAATAAAATTGTTGATGCAAATACAATAACTGAAAAATCTGAACTGCCTGTTGAGATGTTAGTAGAATTTAGATGCACCTGATAGAATGAGAAACTTGCCTCATGGTACTTAAGACAGGATGCAGGTGCACCATGCATTTGATTTACATTTTCTGTTAAAGTGTCCTTATATACTGTAGCTCAGTCGCTGTATCTAATCACAAAGTTTAATGGTCTTAAACAGTGCACTTAGGGCCCTGTTCAATTAAAAAATGTCCTACAGAAATCCCTTTTTCATTGTTTTCCCAGACTTACACAGCCTTCTGCAGAGAAGTGGTAATTTTTTTTATTAAACTGGGCCCTAGGATTCCTTTCATTCCAAGTCATTTTCCTTTCAACATATTCTGTAACAGTCTTAGTACAGAAAATATTTTTCCAACTAGCATTTACAAAAATGGATCGTTTGCTTCTCCATTAGTTTGAAGACCTCTGGAATACAGTGTCTGTTGATGCTGATGGAAAACTGAAGTACTGTGATTTTTTGAAGAAATTCAACTGCGAAGCAGTAACAATGCCATCAGATACTCAGGCTATGAACAGTGCTGCTTGCCCCTCCAAACCTGCTACTCCTACTGAGCCTGGGTCACGGTTACCTTCTCAGCCTTCACGTCCCAAGACAGCAGCTTCTCCTTTAGTTCAAGTGAAAGTAGGTGTTTGATTATTTAAGAACTTTCCTGGGTTTTCATATTTAGTAGTGGCCTGATCCAATGCCAATAGAAGTAAATGCAAATATTCCCATTGACTTCATTGGGCATCAAATCAGACCCAAATGTTTGTTGATAAGAAGCTTTGGCACTTGGCAGAGGATTTGGGGTGATAAAAAATGGACTTGATCCTAATTGGCATAAGTCAGGGGTGGGGAACCTATGGTGCCAGCTCCCCTCTGCGGGAAGAGGGGAGTAACCCCGAGCCTCGTGGGCTGGAGTCAGGCAAGCCAGAGCCAGATCCAGCCCACAGTCTCTGCCTGACAGCGGGAGGAAATGGCTCCGCATGCTGCTGCTTCCCCTCTCACTCCTCTCCTCCCTGGCTGGGGAAACTGCAGTGCAGCAAAGTGCTGCCTGGAGGCTTTTCCCCAGCTGCTCTGATTGGCCTTAATGACAGCCAATAGGAGCAACAGGGGGCAGTGCCTGGGAGTGGCAGGGGACAGGGAGCCATGTGCATCCCTGGGGAGCTGTGCCTGATAAATGCCCCCCCATCTCTTAGACCCCACATCCTACTTCGCTCCTGCACCCCCTTCCCACCCAGATCCCCACCCCCAGCCTGCTCCTGCACCCTACCTCCCACCCAGCCCCCCTACCTCAGCCTACTTCCCAGCAGCCCCCACCACACATTGAACTCCTTATTTTGAGACACCCCCCAAGGTTCTGGTGTGTGAGCGGAATGTGGGGAGGGTCTTTCAGCAGCCCCCGATCCAAAAAAGGTTGTTCAAAAAGCAGTAGCCAATTGAACAGATTAAAGCTGCAAAGGACTTCCCACGTTTGGTAGGTCTAAAAGCATTGCCCTGCTGTGAACTTGAGTATTGTAAGTCCTTGCAATGGAAAGGCCTAACACATGCCTCCTTTATGCCTAAGGGATTGATCCAATTCTCACTGAAGTCAATGGAACATTCCTCATTAACTTTAGTGGGAGTTGGATCTGGACCTAGCAAGATCATAGGAACACAGGTTCCCCTGCCCAAAAATGCACATACATCTGTTGAACAGCCCCAGGTCTATGTCATCATTGCTCATCACCCTAGAAGTGCCCTGGTGGCCATGTGTAAATGGGATGTGGGGATCATAGCCAAGATTTATGATGTAAGCCTGAGATCTGCAAGAATACACGGGAAAGACCCTGTGAATATTACATTAGAATCTGTCTCCCTTCACAAATGTCAGTGGAGCTCATGCCATGCTGCCCAAGGCTGAGGGCTCACAAGCCCACGCTTAATCGCTCCTTGTTCTCAGAATGATAAATTCTACTGAGTTACAAAATCTATTGCAAAGAACAACTGTTTCCCTTCTGGTCACACCCTCTTCTGCTGTAGAGGAGAGATCCCCTGTTGTGATCACTGAAGGGAAAGTGGAGTGATCCCTGAAGTGGAGAATGTACAGGGAATATACTTTGCACCCGTCCAGTCCTTCTCTGTTGGAATGGGGTTTTACTGTTCCTCTCCATGCTACCTAAGGGGAGGGGAATATATGGCCATATTATAGGCATGCTTGGCATAATTTCATTTCTAATATAATTTCGACAGATTTATATTTATTTTTAAGCATTTTTTACATCTATTGATTTAGACTTTCACAGTAGAGGGAAATTATAGGGGGAACTTGCAAAGGTAGAGGGGGTCAGACAGCAATTATTTAATGACAGTAGATATTGAAATTTAAAAAATTAGTTTTCTAACCATTAAAACACAAATTGTCAACACCACATGTCAAAATATACCGCATAAATATCCTTATATCTAATGCTATTAAATTCTCAAACAGCATTTCTCTTACTTTGCCAGTCTGTAAATTTCAGTTATCATGAATGAAAATATTTTTTGTTGGGTTATGTGTATACAGTGAAATTGTTGTTTACTGACATTTGCTGATAAAAATCAAATGCTTGCAAGCCCAATTATAAGGTTCTTTTTTAAATTTACAGTAAGTAAATTAGTGTACTTGCTTTAAATGGTCCCATTCAAGAATCTGTGCATTGATCTATTTATTGTGAGATTGACATCAAATGACATCTTTTTAAAACAAATATATCTGCCACTTACGGAACAATAGGTTCAAGGAGGAATATATGTCATTGAGCTATGAGTTAAGCAGAGTCAAGAAAATTACAGACAGAAAAACACTCGGTAGTTTCAAAGTAGATCAATTTCCAGCATACTAATATGCATGGTGTCATTTTAACATGTTCATCCAAGAAGAAGAATTTTTACTCTAATTTTACTCTTCTGACATAAATCAGATCATAAATAGGGATGCTTCAAACAGGGAGGTATGATAAAGTTTGGAAGCAGTAGAGCTGGGATTTCTTTTAATGTTTTGTCTATGTAAATCTTAAATTTGCCTGTTACTTTAGACACCAGTGTCCAACCGCCCTCATACTGCAGTGGCATGGTCTCCACCTTTACTGAACTGCGAACCAATAGAAAATAAAATAAGAAAGATCATTCAGCATTCCTGGAGAGAAATACTGAAAGACTGTAGAGAGAAAGACGTTGACCGGCTAGGAGAAGTCTCAAAGTCTGATTTCTTAGGTTTGTTGCCATCTGAAAATTGTGGTACCTCATGTTAAAATGTGCTTAAGTTTCTTTCTAGCTGCCAGTTTATGGGAAAACACTGCCCTTAGCAATTGGTATCAGCTGCATGAGTGATCTGGGTTCCATAATGCTATTGTAATGTAAAATCACTCAATGAAGGCTGTGGAGGAATGTACCAGTAGGCAGAATTTGTTTATTTGAAAGGGAAAGCATGGTTTTAGCTGGTGTTTGCTCTAGTATACAGCATAGCATATGTACTGGATGGATTGCCACACTCCCCAACAGAATATTCCCTTGTGGGGCTGCGGGTGATAGTGTGTTTAGGCACCAGATCTTAACACTAGCACACTCATAAGCGGCTTTATTGAAATCAATGACAGGACTTTTATATATTTCAATAGAAGCAGGATTTCATTCTTAGAGTAGTATGCTGCTCTCCTGCTGTGGATTTCTGTGTGTGTGTGGGGGGGGGAGGGGTAAATATCAGTGCATTCTTTCCCTAATCAGGATATCTGCATAGACAGACTTTTTTGCCTAAATAATAGCATATAGATTCATATTACCCTTCATATAGGAACATATTTTGGCTTGTAAAAGCTACAGATACTGCTCAGCTAATATTGAGCTTGTTTCTTGTGTGGTCATTAAAGTTTTATCACTTACCTGTTATCCTGCTAAAAATGAATTGCTCCTCCTCCCCTTGGATACCATGATCCAGATAATGCATTTATGTGACAGTCCCTGGAAATGGTAGCCTGCCAATATATCACAAATAACTAATCTGACTTTTGTTTTAAAACAAGTCACCTATTTGCAAGGATGGCAAATTGACTCTCATTTCTTATTTCTGTGTTTCTTTCAGCCATAGCAGAAAAGTTCAATTTGAATTTAAGTAAAGAAGAGTTTAGCCAAATAACAACAAAATATGACATTAAGAACAATGACAGATTTGCATACTGTGACTTTCTGCAAAGCTGTGTCCTACTAATGAAACCACAGGAAAGTTCACTGCTACAAAGGATGATCATTCAGAAGCCACGAATATCGGTACATTTGGGGCTTGTTTAGCTGTTTGTGAACTGTTTGAGGCAGAAACAGAATATTTTAGGGTCTGATCCTGTTGTCATTTTTATGCATAGAATCCCAGTGGCTTTCCATAGAGTCCAGTGACTTCCGTTGACTTGTTTTGTTCACGTGGTATTTACTTTAGTCAGAGCATCCACAGAATCAGATCCTGCATGTCTAGTTCATAATATAATCTAGATATAATTTGATTAACAATTTAACATATGTGTAAACTGTAAAACACGTGGAGGGGTATTAAAAAGGGCGAAGGCAGACAGTTTGAGCTGTGGAGATTCAGGGTTAGAGTCTGTCTGAAAGTGGGGTAGGTCAGGAAGCTGATTACTCCAAGTGTCTGCTTCAGCCCCAGCCCTGCACAGTAAGGGCAGTCACAGAGACCCTTTAATCTGTGCCTCTCGTCAATGTTCTTTCCAGGACAGTCTCCCAGTGGGCGATAGCCAGTGTGTACAGCACTCTGACTGCTCTTCACCTGCGTCCTTGTCTCCAGCACACATGCCTCCAATATGACCCCTATACCAGATACAGGGAAGAGAGATGCATAGCACCTAGCTATTCCCAGCGGGGCATCCCCAGCATTGAAGTTACAGGCAGGGATATCTGGCTTCATAGGAACTTTTAATCATTCAGTATCGGTATGGAAGTTAAGGCAAAACCATCACGTTTTGCTTCAGACAGTTTCAGATTGTTCACATCAAGTTCCCTTTGTGCACAGATTTGATACTGTAAAATTCTGTCTCATAACTTGGGATGGATAGAGCTATAATTTGAGCCTTTGTCTAGTATCATTTTCTGTTTATTCATTTAAGTTTACAAAGTATCCCATGTTCTGGGCACCTTTACATAATGCAATTGTCACAACAAACTTATTCCATCCACTCCACTGTATACAAATTCTCAGCAAAAGGCATAATAACATAAAATAAAATCCTCTCTGTGACAGGAGCCGTACATAATAAAAATAGCCCATTACTTTCAATCCCCTCCTTGTCTCAAAAGCCAAATAAAGGTTGCAGGCCACACAGAGACTCTGGGAGTGTAAATAAGGAAGAGGAGGGGTCCCTAATACAGAGTGATCCGAATCGCTTGGTAAACTGGGCTTAAGCAAGCCATCTGTTTTAATATGGCTAAATATAAAAGCATATACCAAGGAACAATTGAAGAATGTAGGCCATAGTTTCAAGATGGGGGACTCTGTCCTCAGAAGCAGTTACTCTGAAAGATGTTTGGCAGAGAGGGGAAGTGGGGGATAATCAATTAAAAATGAGCTCTCAATGCACTTCAGTGGCCAAAAGGACTAATGCAGTCCTTGGATGCATAAACCGGGGAATATCAAGTAGGAGTAAAAGAAGTAAATTAGCCTTGCATTTGGCACTGGTATCTTCACTGCTAGAACACTGTGTCCAGGTGTGTTGTCCACAATTCAAGAAGCATATTGATAAATTGGAGAGGGTTCAGAGGTAAGCCATGAGACAGAATAAAGGATTAGGAAATATGCCTTAAAACAATAGACTCAAGGACTCCACTCTATTTAGTTTAAGAAAGAAGAACCGCCTGGGGAATAAATAGTTGATAACAAGCTCTAGAGCCTAGCAGAGGAAGGTATGACACTGTCCAGTCGCTGTAAGTTGAAGCTAGACAACTTCAGACTAGAAAAGAAGGCGTACATTTTTAAGTGCTCGTAATTAGTGATTGGAGCAATTTACCAAAGATTGTGATGGGTACCACATCACTGGTGATTTTAGAATCAACAGGGGATTTTTTTTTTAATACGATGTGGTTTAGTTCACAAGGAATTGGTTTGGGGAAGTTCTATTGCCTGTGTTATCTAGGAGCTCAGATATAGGATCACCATGGCCTTGGAATCCATGAGAAGTTGGGCCTTGAGCTTTAGTGGAGACATGCAGACTCTGAGCTAGAGAGAACAGTCTGGGTCCCTACAGCCAGGATGAAGGGCTCCCTTTCTACTGGAAAAAGTCCACAGGAGCCCCCACGATAGTTGACAGAAGTCTGCGTAGGCAGCTGAGCTAGACAACAAATCTTTCCACAGCTCTGCACTTCCCAAGATTAAGCTGACTTTTACCGTGGGTGCTTGTACCAGCTGCCCACACCACTTGAACCCAACATAGTAGCTGTACAGGGCTGTCTGTGTGCTCACTGCTTGCTCAGTATCCTGTACAGCACATATGAAGAAACAGTGGTCTCCAATCTTTCCCAGTGGCTGGAATAACAGCTGGGTGGGGGACACACAGCAGCTTCTTGCAAGGTCAAAAACAACTTCCTCAAACTCATCTGAAGCAGTGGGTTGTGCCCACAAAAGCTCGTGATACTAGCTATACATTTTTATAAGTCTCTAAGGTGCCACAGGACTCCGCATCGTTTCCTCCAAGATGGCAAGAAGCAATACTCCCCTAGTAATTCCCATGCTAGATTTTGACTGTCCTGCCCCAGCTATTTCAACTATAGAATTGTTCAAAGCCTACTATATAATGAGGGGCAGGTATCTCTTTTACCCTCCTCCTGGACTCATCTAATTCATTGTCTGATGAATTTAGCCACTTTCAGTCAAAATCTAAACATGAAAACATCCAGCCTGAAGAATGAGTTTCCAAAGAGTTATATGTAACTGAAAACAAAGGTTTGGAAGGGGAGCAGTTGTGTGTCTTGGATTGCTGCTGCTTTGTAACATTTATAAAAGTACTGAGGCCTTTCTTTAAAAAAAACCATAAATATCTGATAAAGAATTGTATTAATTTTACAAACACATCACAGTAACACAGATTTTGGGCTTTGACATGTTTAAGTGTTTCAGCTTCACTTGCTGAAGAATGTTAAAAGGTGAAGTGAATCTAGTACTATTTATTCTGCATCAGTCAAGGTTACAGTCAGTCTTTGGTACAATCAGAAATTTACTGTAATACCTTTACATTTCAGCATATGACTGCGCTGATCTACCGTGTTCTTTATATTAACAAATATCTTTCCCCCCACACTTTGTTAGAGGAGTCCTGGACCACAGAGCCTGACATTTTTCAATGCAATGCTAAGAATTCAACCCCAGATCTTGCACTGCTGGAGACCGATGAGACGAACGTTTAAATCCTATGACGAAAGTGGGAGTGGGCTGTTAAGTGTTCAGGATTTCAGGCAGGTAAATTGCCTTTACTAATCTAATACTAACAGACTGAAAACCAAAGTCTCTAAATAACCGTCCTCAAACAGTTTCTAAAATCATGGCAACTGTACGTTTGCAGATATACTTGCTGTGACATTAATACTGAGCACTAATAATACTGGTAATTACCCTCTTTCCAATGCATACAAAAGCACACTACTTCTTTCCCACCAGAATGGAGAATAGTGGGCTTCATCTGCCCAGGAGGGAGACTGGGGAGCAGATTGGTGAGGAGGAATCCTTTCTACCAGGCCCTTCTGCAGTCACTACTACAGCCTCAGGATTCCTGTGAACCACCAGCTGCTATGTTCTCTTATGAAGGGGGAATAGCCTTGTGTACTCCTCAGCATAAGACAGCCCCAGCTGCAGTGCCTTCCTGTTTCAAGCTAGTTTACCAGATGCACCTGTCTCACTTTCCCCTTCAAGTCCCCACAAAGAATCCAGACAGTCTTTCTTAATGCAAATAGGCCTCATTTGTTATAGAAGAAAACTGCATAATCCCAACACTGTAATCCAGGCTATTAAATACAGCAGCCCCAAGATTGCTCACTACACTCCAGTTCTCCAGTTCAGCCCTCTCTGGCCTTTTGGCTACAGTTCTGTGGCTCCAAGACCCATTAGGTATCACCCTCCACTGTTCTTAGCCTTTATCCCTCTCCAGCCTTCCCTGGCTCAGGACAACAGCTAGGCTATGTCTACACAGCAACGTTATTCCAAAATAACAAAGAGCATGTCTATACAACAAGCCATTATTTCGAAATAATGTTGAGCCGGAGGACTTCTTACTCTGACTCCTGTAACCTCATTTCACAAGGAGTAAGGGAATTCGAAGGAAGAGTGCCCGTCCTTCAACTTCCTGCTGTGTTGACAGGGCCAAAAGCCAAATTAAGCCATTTCAACTTTAGCTATGCAATTGACTTAGGCCGTGTCTACACTACAAAGAAAAAGTCGGAAAAAGATACGCAAATTGCGAAGTGCAATTTGCGTATCTTTTTCTCCTTTTCTTATGAAAGAGGCTTTTCCGGCATTTGGCCCGTCTACATGGGGCCAAATGTTGGAGAAAAACCCTCTTTTGGAACATCCCTTCTTCATAAAATGAAGTTTACAGGGATGCCGAAAAAAATCTGCTTTTCCAAAAAAAATTTCAGAAAATCAGATGCATTCTTTGGATGCAGCAGAGCTTTTCTGGGGTACCCCCCGGGATCCTGTAGAAGCTCTGTAGTCTAGACGTACCCGTAGCTGAAGTTTCATAGTCTAATTCAACTTTTTCCCTGCAGTGTAGATGTGCCCCTAGGTAGCTACTCCACAGGCTTTCTAGCCCTCAGCCCTTGTCAGGTCTCCTAACACTGCCTGTATTGAAAGTCAGTCAGCAGGTGAACCTCTCTAGTAACTTCCTAATAATTCCTCTCTCTTTCTCAAGAGGGCCTACTGAGAGTCTTCTACTCTCTGTAGCTTTTGTAAGAAATCACCTCCACCAGTCTTTCTCCTTCTCCTCACTCACTAGGGTGCATTGACACAGCACCCTTACCCCAAAATAAGCTATGCAATTTGCACTATGCAAATCACATAGCTTATTTCAAGGTAATTTTGAAATAAAATACTATTCCAACAAGTCCCTTAATCCTCGTGGAATGTGGGTTACAGAGACACTAGAATAGCATGCCTGTTATTTCGAAATCTATTCTGAAATAAGGGGCATGTTTATAGACATAGAATTGCTATTTCGGGATACTTCTGGTATCGTGAAATAGCCCTGCTGTCAAGACGTAGCCTAGCTTTCTTGCTGATCTTTTATTGCTCTCAAGTAGTCCCTTTAATTGGCCAAACAGGGGGCAGGGGCATTCTTACCGATACTCAGAATAAGCAGCTACATAGGACACACAAAATATTTGGGCACCACTGGGTCTTAATATGCACCCATTCCCTCTTCCTATCCCTCATCTGTGGCTCTGCTTCCTCTGGAGAGGATCTAGTTAATTTGACAGTGAAAAAGCCTGCCAGACCTATTACCAGAACCATTCAAGAGCCATTCAAATGGTAATGAAGCCATTTAACAGGCATTTGCCTACCCCAGGTACATACTGTCAGTTTCTGAATTTATTGTGTTAGTTTAGATGGCCTTAGTTTAAAATTTGCTTTAAAACTATTTCATGAGTGTGCCTAAAGATTATAAAATCACATGTATAAAAATCATCATTCCTCCCTCGGGCTATCATTGGGAATAGGGACACCAGTTTAATCATACTGGGTCGGGACCCATAAATCCTAAGGGTGTACCTGACTGGGGGCACTTGTTCTGGCACACTTACAGGGGACCTTACACCCTGAGATATTCTTTGATACGAGGATGACTCTCTCCCCTCTTTCTGCCCCACCCTTCCATTGGAACACAGATCTGTGGTACGTAGGGCTACGTATCCTCTGCATGGGCGTCTCAGATCCAGCACCTCACCAAACAGTAGAACCACACCCATTTCAGTGTCTGCAAAGCTGCTCCCCACTTGCAGTGCCATATAGCACCATGAGACCAGGGATTAGTGCTATGCTCGTGAATTCACGCCACTTGGGAGTTTGATTGCTGCTTAGCATACATTTTACTTCTTTTTTTCAAGATCCTTGACATTTCTATAAGTAGATATCAGAATCATAATATGAACCACGGTAATTATATTTGCCAGTCAGGTTGCAAGGATTAAAAAAAAAATGATGCATGAAGCTGTTTAATTAACACTGAGTCCAAGTGGGATACCAGTGACCTTCTCCACATGGTATCTCTGCCACTTAGAACATCTGATGAAATAATGGACAGTCCTCAACTGTACCAAGTATTAGCTCTCATTTTGCTCTCCCTTTCCTCAGGCTGACAGGAGCCAAAATGCCCCCTGCTGTAACTTAAAGCAATCTGAAGACCCAAGGGCAGAGGCTCTGTAGAAATTGCTCCAATGGTGTGGGGTCAGTTAGAGCAAAGTGTAGGCCAGCCTCACCACATATACACTCTTCAGACATGCTCCTCTGTGAAGGTAGGAGAGTGAGATACATAGAGCTGTATCAGCTTTATGCCCGAGGTTTCCCCTGTGTGAGAGGAGTTTCCTGACTGCTTTGTACTATCTCAGAGGTGGATATCACCTACAAAAGGGGTAAGGATCTGGTCTGGTGTAATTTTTAAAAACATTTATGTGACATCAAGTTTATTTGTCAAGCATTGGTAATAACTATTTAACTCAGGCCACTTTATCCCAAGCAATTTAATTACATTAAGAGAAAAATGAAACCAGTCCAGTTGTGTGCTAGGATACATTAGGTAAGTTGATTTTTCCTCTGCAGTACTTAAGTGCTCCTCTAAAAATTTCCTTAAGGTACTATGACAAAAATAAATTTATGACATAAAAGATGGTGTACTTGGCAAGCCAAATGGCTTCAGCGACTCCTTAGATTTCAGTTGATTTCATGAGGTCGGGAATTAACTGCAGCGTAAGCAATAAAAGTGCATTTATGTGTCTTAAACAATACTCATTGAGCATTTAGGTGCCAGGCAGTGTTTTGTTAACAGAGTTAAATAAGCCCACAAAGAAAGGAGAAATCAGAAATGGGGTTCCAGTGAAGTATGTCTGAGGTGTTGTAAGATAACAGTGAGCAGAGAGATATTTAAATAACTTAATGTAAGAAGCTCTCCTGTCAGCATTCTCACTTATCAAGGAGTGAATAGACTGATCAATGTTGATACCCGTGCTCTGCATAAGCACTGAAGGTGACACAGATACAAATGTGTGGCTACTGTAACACTAGCACAATAGTGATTTCAGATGTTGGCTTGGCTCACATAAATTCAGTGGCAACCAGAAGGGTAGAAAAGGCGGCAGACTGATCAGAAGATACAGGTAGAGATCCTGTTGGACAACAAACTATTGCAGAGCCAGTGGACAGCACTTAGGGTATGTCTAGAGTACATGGCTCCGTCGACGGAGCCATGTAGATGAGTTTACTAGACATAGGAAAATGAAGCGGTGATTTAAATAATCGCCGCTTCATTTACATCAAAATGGCCGCCACGCTGTGCTGATCAGCTGTTTGGCGGCTCAGCAGGGCAGTCTGGACGCGCCACGGTCAACAAGGGAAGCCTTTGTCGACTGCTCCGGTAAACCTCATTTCACGAGGCATACCAGCGCGGTCGACAAAGGCTTCCCTTGTCAACCGTGGCGCGTAGAGACTGCCTTGCTGTGCCGCCAAACAGCTGATTGGCACAGCGCGGTGGCCATTTTGATGTAAATGAAGCGGCGATTATTTAAATCGACGCTTCATTTTCCTATGTCTAGTAAACTCATCTACATGGCTCCATCGACGGAGCCATGTACTCTAGACATACCCTTAGAGACACCCTGAATGCTTCTAGAAGCACCTTAAACTAAAAGCAATATTCAGAAATAGGGCTGGATTGACTCTTCTGAGAATCCAGGGCTATTAGATTTTGTGGGGTGGGGTCAAAATGGCTCCAGGGTGGGGCCAAAAATGAGTGGTTCAGAATGTGGGAGGGGGCTGCAGGTTGAGGCAAGGCAGAGGTATGGAAGGGGATAGGTCTTTAGGATGGGGTTTGGGATGAGGCATTAGGGGTGCAGGAGGGAGCTTCAGGCTGGGGCCAAGGAATTTGGTGGGGGAGAAGTAGGTGGTTCTGCACACTGCATTGCATGTGTGTGCAAACCAGTCCCCACAGCTCTCATTGGCCCAGATTCCTGGCCAATGGGAGCAGCGGGGGTGGAGCCTGCAGGCAAGCACAGGGCAGTGGGGGATAAGGCTTCTCCCAGTTCTCACAGCAATGTGGCTCTGGCCCAGCAGGGCCACTCCCCGCCAGGCAGAGCCAGATAATGCACAGGGTCTTTAGTGTCTGCAGCCCAGGGCCTCGGGCTAAGGGGGTTTCGCAAATGTATCGGGACTTTTGGTAGCCAGAAGATCTTTTTGTGGGACTCCCTTAGCCCATGGCTCTGGGCTACAATCCCTAAAGTCCCTTTCTTAATCCGGTCCTGCTAAGAAATGAACATCTCTTTAGTCGTGGTGCTAATAGCTCTAAGGGCCAGATTTGTAAAGATATTTGGGTTTTCAAATCACCTAAGCATCGTTGAACTCAGTGGAAATCAGGCACCTAAATTCTTCTGAAAATCCCACTATGCATCTGTCTGTGCTTTGCAGGTACCTCCATACCTTTAAACATCTGGCCCTTCATGTCAATAGCGTTTGGTACCACCTGGTCAGTAGTGTTCTCATTAAAGGTTAATGAAAGAAAACTTAGTACTGAGTACCCCTCCAGAAGCACCTGTCACCACAGACTTGAGGGAGTCTCACAGGCAGAGTGAGTAGATATATTGGACAGGATTGTTCCTTCTACTTCTTCGGATGGAAGGGGCCTGGACACCCCCACGAGACAGCAAAGGGAGAAGCCACATCTGGTTAGCATTGTCACTCCCTGTTATGTGTTCAACCAGGTAGACTGTTAGCTAGTCTCAATGGGACCATCACCTAGATACCTGCAGGGCATCCAGGAGCAGCTGCTGTGTGGCCAGCATACAATAAATCACTACCTGAGGGAGGATTCAAGAGCAGCAGCCAGTGGAGCTGTGTCGGCATAGGAGAGCTGGGGGGCAATAGTAAGGTTCTGGCTTTCACAGATTTGTATCCAATTCAAAACTGTGGGGCTGAGCCTTCAAGTAGTTTTGCAAAGGGTGAACGATACTTGCGTGGTACATTGGCATTGTGCGAGCCCTGTGCCCAGCATTGAATGTCACCCTTGCCTCCTAACTTCAGGTGAGCAGGGTGATTGTTGGGAGGTTGTGGAATCCCCATTGCTGGAGGTTTTTAAATACAGACAAACACCTGTTAGCGATGGTCCAAGCATACTTAATCCTGCCTGAACCCAGGGGGATGTAGTAGCAGATGACATCTTAAGGTTCCTTCCAGCCCTACATTGCTATGATTTCTGATGGCATTCTGTGTATTTTGCAGGTTCTGCATCAGTATCACATCAACCTGACTGAGGAAGAGTTTTTTCACATTTTGGAATTTTATGATAAATCATTATCTTCAAAAATTTCCTATAATGATTTCCTGCGGGCATTCCTGCAATAGGAAATGGAAGGTGTCATCAAGTGCAAGAAACTATAGTTAAAAGAGCTCATGACTGATTCATAATTTCTGATTTCTAATTAATAAATTAACCAACTCCAGCCTTTTTTTGCATCAGCAAGCTCATAATACTTAAAATTTGGACAAATGCAATGGTCATGGATTGTAGAGCAAATCTGCATGGCAGAACTATTAATATTCACATAATTCATTTTATTTGAAAAAAATTATACCAATTAAAGTTGTTATAGTAATGATTTCTAAAACCTTACAAGCATCTACAAAAATAATACATTTCAGGAAATCTATTTTGTAAAATTAAAACCCCTTTTTAATTTCAATAAAAGGTTTGAAAGGCTTACTATTCATTTTTATCAGATATGATAGAAATAATACATTTGGAAAATTATATTATCCTTCATTATTAGAAAATTGTCTGCTTTACAGTTGGTCTTGCACCCTACTTGATCATGTACTGACATATTTATATCTCCGGTAGCTTTATATATTGATATGGAACAGCTGCTATACCCTGAACACACTACATGTACCTTGATGTGTCATCTTTTTGCACTTATGCCTTTTTCCATATTTTTCCCATATTTTAACATACAAATAAAAGTTAAAAATGAAATTAGAAGGAGCTAATTCACCATTCACTCTTGTATTTGTCACTGCAAATGTGGAATTTTATAGCTCCAACTTGCATCTGCTCATCATATTAACCCTGACGTTTATTTGTATGGATAAACTATTTTTATAATATATAGCACACTAAAAGTAAAAAATTCAGTTAGATGTATTGGTTTTGCAAAAGTGAATAGTTTGAGCACCTATTAGAAAATTTTGGGGAAAGGTTTCAGTAGAAAAAGATAACATGCCGAGACACAGCTAGTATGGCTGAGGCATATGTAAATCTTAAAAGAGAAATTAAAAGATAATTTTTTTTGACTGACAGCATCTTTGGTAAGCATGAACTTATGATCAGCAGGTTCTGTTTTCTGGGCTTATATCAGTTCTCAAATGAGCACGTTCTCTCAGGCCAGATCTACATTAGGGGATAAATTCAAATTAAGATATGCAACTCTAGCTATGTTCATTGTACAGCTGGAGTCAATCAACGTACTTTAATTCAAACTTTGGCGCTGTCCCCACAACGGAAGGTCGATGGGAGAAATGCTTCCATCAATTTCTCTTACTCCTTGTGGCCATGTCTACACTACAGATAAGATCGAAGCAGTCGCAGTTGATCTTCCGGGGTTCGAATTAGCGTGTCTAATGAAGACACACTAAGTTGAACTGAGAGGGCACTCCCATTGATGCCAGTAGTCCTGCTTCTACGAGGAGTAAAGGAAGTTGAAGGGAGAAAGTGCTTTCTTCGACTTCCTACAGTGTGGATGGAGCCAAAATTCAAGTTAAGGTACTTCGACTTAAGCTACACAATTAGCGTAGCTGAAGTTGCAGATCTTAATTCAACCTTATCCCCTAGTGTAGACGAGGGGTGTGAGGAGTAGGAGTACCACTGCCAACAGGGGCACCCTCAATATTTGATTTAGCGTGTCCTTACTAGACTGACTAAGTTGAATGCTGGAAGATCAACCTTGGAGAGTCGGTCAATGGGGATGTATAGAAATGGCCTCAGAAACTAGTAGGTGAATACATCTCTTCATGGCAACTTGAATGTCTTCTCTGCCACCCTGTCATTTTCACTGATCCACTGAAGAGCGCTATGTCCCCACAACATGTGGTTGCTTTCCATGTTGCTTTGCTTTCCTCCAATCAAGCATAAAATTATAATTTTTTAAAAGGGAAAGAAACATCTCAAAGAACAAATTCTACATGTATAAGTGTGTCTTTTCATAGTCAGTGTCTAGCAAGCAAGCAGTGTCAGGATGTTTGAATGAAGCACCTTACATTTTTAATGCATTAACAGCAATATCTTAAAAGGAGTTGGTACCAAAAATTTCAATACAAAGCAAAGTAACTACTAACTGGGGATAATGCACAACCAAACAATCTCTGTTTTATTGCTTGTGAACTTGCCAGCCATTACTATAGGTCTGAACTGAAGACAGTTGAAGTCAGCTGAAAGATTCCCACTGACTTTAATGGGATTTGAAACAGGCCTTAACTGAGGAAATAATTTCTCTCATTTGAAGCACCAAGGACAATGTTTGGTGGATTTTAAATGAAGAGTAATAGTGAGACTTGGGGTTGTTTGGCTTTGGTGATTTAGGTTCTTGATCTCTGCTATCAATATGATCTGTATTTTGTTTATCACACACACTTCAGGAACACTTGCTATATATACACAAGGAAGTATACATGAAATTTGAAAAAATTTGAAATAGTAACACAAAGATCCTTTGTAACATTTTCTTTGCAAAGTATTTGTGACCTATATACATCCATAAATCACAGCTGTATTTAGTGCTTAGATAAATGATTAGAATGAAGCAAGGGGTTCTCCTACACCAATCCAATGTGCCGAAGTTCTAAGTTCTGTTTACAGGTGATTTAGATTCTCACATAAATAAGAGAATCTAAAATCCATTTCACCTTTTTTTGTTTAACTCTGTTCTGAAAACTGCTCTCAAGACATTCCTTTTTATGAATGTTTTCCACACTTAATGAACATCAGTCAATGAAATTCACATGCAATATGCCTATGCTAAGCTCTGTTATTTCTATGCTGCTTGCAGTTATAAAAGAATTAATTTTCACCAGATTTAATATTTGGAATACACCTTAAAGAATAATAAAAATCAAAACTTGGAGTAATTCTTTTGGAAATTGGGATATTTTTTCTTGATCTATTTGCTCACTAATAAGAAAAGAACAAAACTAGAAGTTCAGTAAATTTTGTTTTGCGTTCCTATGATGGAAGTGTGATAATTTGGTCCGCTTTTAGATCAAAGGCAATATGAACACCCCCATCTCTGTGCTGCATTATGGCATGTAGCACAGCTACTGTGATTCATGTCAGATACAGGAGTCATCTCCTTGCTTCCAATCATCTCAGGATCTCTGCTGTCTTCAGGAGAAATGGCTCCGGGAGGAGGTGTCTCAGCATTTCTTGACACTTCATGCCAATGTATTTTTCATTAGTGCTACTGGCAGGAGAATCAGACTCAACAACTCCAAAGGGATTAAAGAACAATCTTTTTGCTGTAAAAACAAATCAAATCATGCTGTTTTTTTTGTGAGTTCTTAAAGGCATGGATGGCATTTGCCAACTGCTTATCCAACCTCAAAAACAAACTGAATTTCCACTGCCAGCATTTTGAAATAACCTGGGTAATTTTTCATATTAGGATTGCCAAGTGCTACATACATAAACTTTGCAATAGAAGAGTTTGCTTTTTTGGTGTTTTTTGTAACTGTTATCAGCAGATAATGGTCAGCCATCCAGCAATGATTGGTTGGCATTGATTCCATTTGTTTTTGTTAGGCGATAGATAATGTCAATGGAATTGAACATTATCCTGTGATAATGGTCTCCTGCTGCTACATGTAAATGCTGAGGCAAAGACGAAGCAGTTATGAAAATAAACGTCAAGGCGAAGCTCAGAAATTTACTTTCACAACAGAAAACATTGATCCTCTGTCTGTTACAATAGGTTTACTTCTGTTATGCCATTGGTTGTCACTCTTAACAGCTCCAGCATCGGCCCGATACTGCTACACCAATTGCTCCCTGTGCTATTATTGACCTGCCCTATTGACTTGCTGAGGTACATTTCAGCCAGCCAGAGTAGCTTGTCCAGTGTAATGAGTTTTTTAAAATATATCCCTCTGAAATGCAAACTCGTTTGTAGGCTGAAGTTTTAGGGCTTGAGTCTGGCTGTGGCAGCCCCTCAGATGCTCTTGTAAGGCACAATTCCCACCCTGCTTCTCCTTAGCTCTTGGGTGAATTGTAACTTGCTGATGGCCTAGTAAACTACTGCCTCCTTCCCTGCTTTCTGTCTCTCATGAGTGATTGGGATCTGTGGAGTAAAGGCTTCCCCCATTTCCTTCCCCTCCCAGTTTGCCTTCTCCAGTGAGGGAATAAGCAGGAGAGTAGCTACATTTACACCCACCCAGGTAATCTGCACAGGTGTGATAGGGTTCTTATTCATACTGGCTTGGACACATTGTCTTAGTCACAGTCTGGCCCTCAATGCTTACTTTCCAATATGGTTTATTAGGTGATGAGCTTTCGTGGGCCAGACCCACTTCCTCAGATCAAATTGTGGAAGAAAATAGGCATGACCATATATACCAAAGGGATACAATAAAAAAAAGTGAACACACATAAAAAGGACAAATCAAATTTCAGAACAGAGGGAGGATGGGTTGGGGGAGGTAAATGTCTGTGAGCTAATGATATTAGAGGTGATAATTGGGAAAGCTATCTTTGTAATGGGTAAGGTAATTAGAGTCTTTGTTAAGACCCTGGCGTAAAGTGTCAAATTTAAGCATGAATGACAGTTCAGAGGTTTCTCTTTCAAGTCTGGTGTGAAAATGCCTTTGAAGCAGTATGCAGGTAATCAAGTCATTGAGACAATGCCCTTTCTGGTTGAAATGGCAAGAAACTGTTTTTTCTTTGTGATACTGTCTGATATCCGTTTTGTGTGCATTGATTCTTTGGCGAAGCGTCTGAGTACATTGGACAAACATTGGACATCACCTAATAAACCATCTTGTTAGTCTTTAAACTGCTACATAGTCCTGGGGTTTTTTTTTTCAGCTAGACTAGACTAACACGGCTACATTTCTATTACTATTCTACTTTCCAATAGACAGCCATCCAGCATCTGACTGGCCTACTGCACTAGGTACTCTGAAGTGCATTAGGTAAAGCAAAGATGCCCATTTCAGTTAGTGTGGCTGACGTGCTCTTTGACAGCCCCTTTCAGACTTGTGCACGCTAAGGCTCTTTTTGGAAATCTCGTACCATTGCAGGTGTAGCGCCACCTGTGGCAGCAACGGGGAGAGGAGGAGGAAGGGGATGTTAATGTAGCCCAAGAGCAGGCAGGTGGTGGTGTTTTTGTCATCATGACATCTAGCCTTGCTCTGACAGGTCCTGATGCCACAGCACCAGTCTGTAATAATCCTGCACCATTGCTGATCCAAGGATATGCTACTGTCAAAAAAGGAAGGGCTGGGGTCAGTGTTCCCTGTAAACTGAGCACTTGGGCAGCCATCCAGGAGATATTTAGGTACCACTCAGCTGATTAGCAGAGCACCCAGAGCTGGCAGCATGTGTTTTTATTGGAGGTGCACATAACAAAATTTATTCTGCACATGAATGGAAAAGAATAGAGGGAACACTGGCAGGGGTGGACAGAGCCTTTGAGGCTTGTCCAGGCAGAACATGAAGTCATTTACTGAATTCAGGTTTAAAGCCAAAATAAGATTGTAAGATTTGTTTTTCTGAAGGCATTTTCCAGCCCCCTTGCAGAGTTTAACTCTTCCACACTCAGTCCCCTTCCTAGACGACTGCAGTCTCTCTGTTCTGCTCTTGAACTGGATAGAGAAGGTCTGTTATAAACTGATGGGAATTCCTTCCTCCAGGGAGTAGGTGAATGCACCATCTCTGCAGTAGCTGTAACATCGGTATGGATTTTCATTTTCCCTCGTTCTAATCTCATAAATTAACTGAAGTGAGTGAAATTATAACCAGTGCAAAGGAGAGTCATACCATTGTTAGACTGCTCTTCTATACAACAAATACCTCCACTTGTTCCATCTTTCTACCAGTTAAATACAGGCTGGGGATCGAATGCAGAGAAAAGACTCATGTGGGAGAGGCTAAAGGGGATTGATCTCTGCTTATTCAAGCCTATTGCACAGGAGGAAAATGTATTTCAATATACTTCAAAAAACCAAACTCCAAATATAGACTCAAAGGTGGAGCATGCTCAATAATCAGCTGCTCTCACAAGGGAAAATTCACCCCCGTGCTGGCAGACAGCACAAGGAGTCAGATTCTCAGCTACTGGATATCACTATTGTTCCATTGAAACCAATGAAATTACACTAGCGTACACAAAAAATGAGCATTTTTAAGGCTCTAGTGGGAACACAGCCATCATCCTGCCCAGTGGTGAATTTCACACCAGCGAGAGTCCAGGAGAACTGGCCTTTTAACACCTTAAGCCAGGTTTCCTACCTACTCTGGGCTTTGCATTTCTCTGGTTTATGCTTTTCTTAACTCAAGGGAGCCTTTAAACCCAGAATTCAGCTGTAAACATCTGTTGCTCATTAGCACTTCCTCAAGTTCACCTGCACTGTTCTGTGTCTTTATAAACCCTGACCACAGGCTAGGTGGCTGTTATGATAAGTAGGGGCCTGAGTAGTGAGGTGCAAGGGAATAGGTTCAATGTTTGTTAGTTACAGCTCAAGATAGGGCTTCTGAGCCCTTTGAGAACAGCACCTTAGGGAAAGACAGGACAGCTACCTGTAGGAAAATATAAGCAACTAGGGATTTTTTTTGCCTGAAGAGAAAGGGATAGAAGGAAAACAGGAACTGGAGAAGGAAAAGTAGCAGGAGAAAGGACTTCACACCGTGCATGCTGATCAGCCATTTCTCTCTTAGGTTATTAGCTTCATTTAATTTTAATTCTAAGGGTTTAGCATGAAGCTTGCCTTATAAGGACAGAGAAGGCGCTATAGCATGTTAAAATCTTGTATCTGGCTGGAACATAGCCATTACAATTCTGTTTGATTAAAGTACTGATGAGCGCTAATATATACACAATTACTGTTTTTAGCTGCATGATCTACACTGGGTCACAAGTTGTAAGGCATGCTCCAAATGCTGCAGAATGAAAGTCAAACAAAAAAAAATCAATTTTTCAAAGAACATCTCTTTGAGTTTCTAAAATTTTCTATGCCAAAAGCTGTCTTGTGATAGAACTAGCATTATTATGCTGTGAAAGACATAAAAGGAATTTTGTATTATATCAGTACTTAAAATATGCAGATACAATGGCTTCATAACACCCCAAAAATTGTACTTGGCATGAATTGTTAGTAACAACACAAATATCATCATCTTCAAATAAGCAGGTATAACATGTTGCTCAAATAGCTGTAAAAACAACCTTATCGTTCCAAAAGCATCCACTTACACTGTTCTAGCAGATTTCATCCTTTGATGCAGGTAGTTTTAAATAGAAAGGTAGGAAAAACACAATCCCTTTTAATATCAACCAGTACTGAGGTCAGCTTTTAATGGAACCGCTGCATATTTAACCTCATTTAGAAAGCAAGGGGCTAATGTGTGTGAATATTTACAGAACCATCTTTATTGCAAAGATCGGCTGGGTCTCTCTTTGTCCAAAAATGAATTATCATTTGTTCATAACTAAAGTGGATGGCTCAGCTAACTGGTGAAATCTTCTTTGCAGTGTGGTTATCTCTGTACAAGATACAGTGCATATTTTAAGTAGGATGAAGCAGGAATAGAAAAGCTATTCGATTGCTTTGGGCTGAATTTGCCAATGAGTGAACCTGTTTGCAGCTTCAGCCAGTTAGGGGTCTGGCTAGCAATGGACTCATAACACTGATGCTCTGTTAGCTAATGGCAGTGTTGTTAAACCCACAGGTCAAAAAGGAAGAGAATTCAAACACGAGAGTTAATATTTCTAACCCGAAACATACACGCATCTGTTCTCAGTGTGTACTCCCTTCCGTCTCAGCAATATTCATCTTGGGAGACTTAGTTCCTGAAAAGAAGAAACTTGCAAGAAAACACACTAGGGACTGAGTGCTGCAGGACTCTCTGTTTTTAAAGCCAGGGGTGTGAGTGGGTGAATGATAGCATTCTCTTTCTCCTTTCAAGTATTAATTCACGTTGCCAGAATAAAGCTCCCCTGCACGGATTGGTGTGCACACCTCTGTGTGTCTAGAGGATGACTTCATGGCAATTCAGCATGAAAGTCATATTTCTAGCTGGAAAACCATTTGCCTGTAAAGATGGTTTCTGAGTTTTCTGGCCAGGATTAGTCAGGCTGCCTGAGTGTTAGGATGGTGCAGTAGGGTGAAGGGGGAGCAGGGGATTTTTGGCATCTTTCATCTCTTCCAACTGCCTTTCTAGGTGCCACTTCCCTTTCTGTAGAGAAAAAGGGAGCTAGCTTGTGTGTAGAGGTTGCAGCACTGAGTGAAGGGCTACAGGGAACAGCCTCAATCGAGTTCAGGTGAGGATTATGCCATTGGTGTGTGTCCTTTTAAGGCAGGGGTGGTGTCATGATCATGAGAGATGGCCAGCAGCCTGGGGACTAAAGGGTTAATTTATTTCCCTTACCTAAGCCAGGTAGAGTCAGCCAATAGGAATTCAGGTAGGAATTTCAAACTGGGACAAAGGAATTTTTTGTGTTTTTTTTCTCTCCTTTGTCCCTGGGCAGTTTCTCTCCAGCTACTGAGGGAGTCAGACAGAATGTCTCCATCCAAGAATAGACTCTTCACTCTTCTGTAAGTAGGGTAAAGTTTAGATAAATCCGTTAGGTTGCATTGTTTTATGGTTTGGAAAATGGGATCTGATGTCTGTGCATTTAAAATGGGTTTTTTCTCTCTTTTGCAACTAAGTTTGGACCCATGGTGGAATTCCCCATGAGTATGTTACTTTGTGACTCTACCATCTAGTCATTATGCTTGCAACAGGAATATTGTGGTGATAATAAAAGTTCTTTCTCTTTTCTTTTCTGAACCTGGTATTGGTTAATTTTTGTGTCCTGGTTTGTACTTTAGGGGTGAGATTTCCCGAGTGATCTCTCCCCTGATTTTCTTATGATTACTTGGGTGGTGGCAGTGGAGTTTTTATCCCCAAAATCTAGGTTAAGATTTGGGGAGAAGTTTTTTACCAAAGCCTGGAAAGATAAGGTTTTGGGGTACTTTTGTGGGCCCCCACTTCTGCATTTATCGTGCCAGAGTGGGGAAGGAGCCATGACAGGTGGGGAACCTTTTTTGGATTGGGGGCTGCTGACCCACAGAAAAATCAGCCGGAGGCCAGTCTGTGCGAGGCAATGGTGGGTTGGAGTGCTATTACTGGCTCCCCGATGCTGGAGGGGGAGCCCTGAGCCTCGGGGGCTGGAAGTGATCCCCGGGCCTTAGGTTCCCTACTTCTGTCTTATGGAATGAGCTTCCATAAGGCCACTCAAAGCAAGCAGTGGGAAATGCCTATTTGCCAGCGCTGTTACTTGAAGTGGAAATCAGTGGCACCTCTCCTGTTGACCGACAGCTCTGACCATCTCACTTTCATGTGAAAAATATATCCAGAGAGAAAGAGAGATGCATTGCTGAGCACCACGCTGGCCAGATTCAACCTGGAAGTGACTCCTCTGAGCACAGTAGTGTTACACTGAAGATGAATTCAGCCTCATGTCAAAAGCCTCTGCTTTGCAATAGTGGCAGGTTTTAAAGTCTTACCCTCTGTCTTGTACTCGCATTTCAGTCTTATTGTGTCATGGCTGTCTGTAGCCTCATCCTTTCTTGTGTAGATGTAACATTGTCAGTTCTGGCGGCTAAGGTCTGGCTGGACTTCTTTAACTTGCCCCTTCAGCTATATGGCTGAAGTCCAATGTGTTTTCAGTTTTGCTTTAGCTAGTATCTGTGCTATTACTGTACCATTCCGAGAGAGTGGTTACAATAAAAAATAACCAGTAAGTACTATTGGTTACAATAAAAAAGGGAATAACATAAAACTCTCGTTGTGCTGTAAATATTCTTTCAAATCTGCTTTCAGTGAAAATACGTTTTGAGGGCTGATTCTGATCTCATTTAACATGAAGATACTGTAGCTCCATTGACTTCAGTGAATTTACTCCAGTGTATGAGAGACTGAAATCAGGCCCACAAATTTTTTTTTTTTTTTTAGTTGAAATCAGTTTCTCTGAAAGTAGCAGCTCTTTCTGCTCAAACTAGCACAAGAGACTAAAGTTGATATTGCCTTGGGAACAAATGCATCTTTCTCTGTACCCTATATTCAATTCCCATCTTTTTAATCTTCTACATTAGAATAGATGTTGAAACTGGGCTCATTACCATTTTTAATTTGCATTTTAATTGCCTGTCAGGGTGTAAAATGGCATGGTTGGGTAAGAGAACATTTTGCTTAGTGGTTTGAAGAACATTAGGGGTGGGGCAGGGGAACAGATTGATCTACAGTAGTTATCCTTAAAAACTTTCCAGTTTTGTCTTGGTAAGTAAGTAAAGCCCAGTGAAGTAAGATGAGAGATACTAATTAACTTTAAAGGGCTTTAAATCAGACGTTTACTAAGTTTATTTCAGAATGCAATATTTCCTGTACTTAGGGTCCATGGAGAATAGTGTAGATTGAGATACCATCTTACTGATGAAAGGCAACTGTTTACTTTAAAGGAATCACTCAATAACCTCTAAAACAGAATTCTCCTCGAAAGAATAAATCTTTATGCTTGTTAGACAGCTTCTGTCTGAATGTTGATGTCACTTATTTTCCAGGAAAGCCTAAATAAAAATGCCACTGTTTAACCAATCAAACCCCAACACCCCCGCTGTCCGATTTTATTACAAAGATAAAACTTCATCTCCTTGAATAACAGGGTGTGTTATGAGGGTGTGTGTCTGGGCCATGCTGCAGAGTTGATTTTTCACTTTGAAGATCTGTTCCTTTGGATGGCTAGAAATGCCTCCTGGAAAACAGCAACAAAAATAAAACTCGCAGGTAGTGTATCTTCAGGCATAATGAGACAGTATTTCATTACAAATGATCAGAGTATTTTCTTCGGGAAAGAATGTGATTTCTCAGCTTTGCCAGGTAAAGTGATGCTCCAGCATGTCAAATCTCTCTTGAGTTATCCAACCACAATTAGAAAACAAAAGTTTGCAGAGAGAAACGGGGCTATTATTGGAAAGTTCCATTGACTTCATCAGGGCCAAAATTTCACACAATGTATTTGTTATTGCAATAGGTTTGATTCTGCTTTCGCATACCTGATGTACATTGACAAGATTGCCATTGACGGTTCATGGAGTCACACTGGTCTAAGTGAGAGGATAAGCAGGTTTGGGAGTGGTGGGGGGTTAAATATAGTGAGCCTTTTGGTTGTGGTAGTATTTGCACAAACTTGGGTCATAAAACAGGCAATCAGCAAGAACCAAACCTTGCAGCTGTAAGGAGTAGCCCTTACTCATGGGAATAGTTCCATAGTCTTCAACAGGACTATTTGTGAGTGCAAGACACAGGACAAGATACTGAAGCTAAATATTGGTTTACCCTTAAAAAATCTTCATGGTGTCTAGAAAAGCGGGTGCCTTTGAAGCTAAAAATAACTTCTCCAGGAGAATTGCTTCCCCCCCTTCCTTATTAACAAAAATACATTACCTTCTTATTTTTGACTGTGTGTGGGCTGTGATTTCTCTGAACTGAGTCAGACAATTTTAGAGGCTAACACCACACAATTATAGCACACAACCACTGTTAATAATGTGGATGTGGTGAGTATCAAGACAACCGTGCACTTAAAAAAACCACTATTGTTTTTAGCTTAGAAGCAGAAATGGAACCAAGAAGCAAAAAAAACCCAGTGTAACAGCCACTTTTATCAAGTCGTTTGGATTATATGCTTTGTTTAGTCCTGGATTTGGGATTTTTAAAATTATTAATATTACAATGAAAGCTCTGTTACTTGGCATATTGGGGGAATGGGGATGCAAATTAATAAAAAATTGAGAGTTATACTTACCAATGGAATACTAATAATTGGAATAGAATAAAATAAAGTATTAAATAGTAAACAGGTTGTCATCAGTCCAGTAGTTGTACTTCACTGTGGAGCAGTTGCTTTCTTGAAGCACTGAGATGTAGATAGGTGAAGTTTTCTGTACAGTAGATTATCTGATGACACTACATTTCACTTTGTGCCACTCATGGCATACACCCAGATTACTAAGAATACACTTAATACTAAATCAGATTAAATTATGTTCAATATAATCTTTGATTGAGAATACATTCCAGGATCTTGCAGTGCTTTAGGGGCATCATTATCAACATAAATTGTTACTGCAGATGTAGAAGGCCTAGAGCTGGGGCTGAATCTGTAATGACACTGACACATCCTGAGAGCTCTTTCTTGAATAAATCCTTGATACCAACTTGCTTAGTTGTCCTCTGCCTCTTTTGCATAAATGTAGAGTGCAGAAGGTGCAATTGCATAACCTTGGGGGGAGCATACTGTTCCCGATTACTAGACTGAAGATTTGCATTGGCAAATATCACAAATGCCAGCTGAGAGAGCTTTCTAGTGGGTAAAGTGATGGATAGTACAGTAAAAACTGTACTATCATATGAAACCCAAGTTTGGAAGAAAGTTTCTTTTGCTTATAACCAGTTTTGACAATTTTTTCGTTTAGCAAACGTTGACTTTGAGCAAGATTTAATATGGCTGCTTTGATGTCACAAAACTTTCTGTAGGCTTTAGCCGTAGCACAATCTGCTTGCTGTCACCACTGGAGCAGTGACTCACATCAGCACTACTGTGGGAATAGAAACATTAGCTTTTGCTGCTGGTCACACTTTTGAAAGCTGAGGTTCCCCCTGCCCCCATCTAAAACTATGAAACCAATTGCACAATCCCTGCAAACCCTTTCATTAAAAGTCTACCCAGCCTTCAGAGTCATAATGAAATGTGACCTTCACTGTCTGAGTTAAGAAATGTTTGAGACACACTATGTCATTATTTAGAACTGAAACTAAACATCATTTTACAAATTTACAATAGTTGTACAGAACACGGATTTGTTGTAATGCCAAATGGCCATGCTAGCCTGACCCGAAGTCTGTCAGTGGGCTGGATGACCTTGTTGCAGAAGGTCCAGAGTAGATCTTGATAATATGACACTTCCTCTCCATTCTTATGTGCTGATGAGCAGTGAAATCATTCACAATACTCATGTTTTTTTCACGGCGGCGACAATCTACTAGTTTCTGTTTGTACAATGAATAATACAATGGCGTCCTGGAGCACGGTTAGTCCATGGGCCGATTGTTACACATAGAATGAATCGATAGCAGTGTCTGAGTTAGCATGCGTTGAAATGAACGGAACAGTTCATTTTGGTCCAGGCTCCTTGCAAACTCAGGTACACATTGCTACATTGACTGCACTGATCTTGAGGGTTTAGTTTGCAACCACAACAATTAGTGATTTTAATTTTTAAAAAATGAAAAAAACAAATCAAGATTCCGGAGGAAAATTGAAAGGTCTCATCCACGTCCCTTTGCTCCTGCCCTAGTCCTCTGCACTTTCCCCGAGTAGGCATACCTTATATATTGGGACAGCAGAAGAAGAACAAAAGGATATTGACTAACAGTGGAGCGAGTACGTTTAATCCCATCCATAAAGACCCCCAAAGTGTCTTTTAAATAATTATGCATAAATTGTACTGAGCAAACATGACATAACAGAGACATAGCCTTGTGCTGGCCCTGAAGAAGTATAAATTGCACTCCAAACCAATCTTACATCCTGCTCCCTTGTTTAGGCTTACTTCTTAGCCAGGTTTTCACAGGATCATCCTTTTTTGAGGGAGTTTTCCCAGGAAAACTGTAAGGGTGTGCAGCACCCATTGCCAGCTATCCAGTTTTATGGAGAGTAGCAGGCAGCCCTCTGACACCGGGGGACCCCTGTGTGATGATGGAAGACGAGAATCGGTATTACTCTGTGCTACCTCCTTCCATTCCAGCAGTGGGAGATCTTTCTGGATGGGCTAGTGACATGGCTAGGGGATGGAGGGGCAGAAGCACAGCTCTCCTGGGAACTCCAGTCTGTTTTTGCAGTCACTAGCAGTCAGTGTTTTACGGCCAGTACAGCTCCCATGCCTTCTAGACACACTCCCTATTTAAACATCCAGTAACCTTTGTAGAAGGCAGGTATTGTCAAATCTCTTTGGAACCATATGCGAGCATAGTGTAGTAACAGTGTTCCTGTTTTAGCTGAAGACCGAGAGGTTTTCAACTGGATTGCCAAAGAAGTAAATTGGAATTTTTAAACACTCAGTAACTTTAAGAATAAGCATTTGACATGAACTATTGTTATTCATCCCCACTGTGCCATTTTCACAAACCATTACCCCTGATCTTAGTTACAGCCCTCCGCTAGCTAGTGCTTTCGATGTAATTTGATCCAAAACACATTTCACAGAACAGGGCACCTGTAGCTGTGCAGCCAGAAATAACCCACAACAAATCCCTGTTTCTTTTCATATGTGAAGCCTGAAGTAAATTCTGACATTTTGAAATGAATGAGCTGTAGGAATACAATAAGGTTGAAATAATTACACTTAATATGTCTGGCGTCATTAAAATAAGTATGTATTCTTCCAAGAAAGCCAGACACGGGGAAATCACACAGTGGGGTGACCAGGTCGGTGGACCATCTCAGGTCAAAAGGTGATGTCATAGCAACAGGGATGACATGTGAGGCCTCGCTTGGTGCTGCTCCAGCTGTGCTAAGGAGTTGGGAGCCGCCCTCACCGCTGTGCAAGCTGCAGATTCAGATGCCAGGTTGGGCAATGTGTTCGCTTTAGGGTATGTTGGGGCTGCCTGACACGTGGAGAGGGGAGGGGCTCCTGAGTAAGCTGGTTGTGAAACTTCATGGGACGTGTGAGAGGGTTGGCAAGAGAAGCTTTGTCAGCATAAATGTAAAATTCTCTTTCCCAGAGTTGCTTTGGCCATGGGCCTCGAGCCAAAGTTCCCTTTAAATTTTTTCCATCCATGTGCAGAATAAATGTTGTTATGCGCACTGAGGTATGCAAACGTGCACCACCAACAGAAACATGCTGGCGGCTGTGAGTAGCTCTGGGAGCTCTGCCAATCAGCTGGGCAGCCTGAATCTCTCCTGGGTGGCCGCCCAAGTGCTCAGCTTGCAGGGAACACTGCTGAGGCTCTGTGTGGGGAGAGCCACTGGTGAACAAGCGGATGATCCTGCAGGTTGTGATTTCATTCATTCATCTTTGTGGCCTTTGCTTTGTAAGTTGCCCATCGCATCAAAGAGGTGCTTTGTGGTGCTAGCTCAACGAGAGACTTTAGGAAACCTGTAGCATGTGCTCCCTGCACTAGCGGTACCATGCTCAGAAGCAAGGGGCTGAATTCCTCAGTGGTGTGACATCAGTGGGGATACGCCAGGGCTGAGCGTGAGCCACGGGTTGTGAAGTAGTCCGGGTCTATTGCTCAAAGATGCTGGCCGTCTGGTACTGGGGAGGGCAGATCAGTGAATTATTGTGCTCTCTGCAAGCGTGTGGCAAGCAAGTGTGAGTCACAGTGGTGGCTGCACAAGGGGATGGTGACGCAAAAGATGGGGATGAGCAGAGAAGTCTGTGACACAAGGAAAACAGGCAGCCTCTCACACAGCCTTTCAAAGTAGCTGCTCATTTGGTTTAAAAAATCAGGCAGCAGATGTCCGACACAGTGAAAACAAAACAATACATAAAAATACGGGGGTGATTCCCTCCTGCAGTTGAGCTGTGTTATGCTGGCTAACTTCACTGGTTCTAAGGTATCAGGCCCAAAATGTTTTGGTGGGAGATTGTTTGCAAAGCTTACAAAACCCTGAGGTACAACAGCATCAACCTGTGGGGGTGGCACATGACGTGCTGTACATTAGAATATTCTATTAAACTAACTTTTCACTTGGCACCTAACAGGCAGGACCTAAGTCTGTGTGTCTGGAAAGCAAAGCAAAGCTGGAATGTAACCCGTTGGCACATGTTCATTGCTTAGATCTGTGGGACCCTGGGCCATGCAGCTGAAGTGGAAAATGGAAGTGATGTAATAATTTATCTGCTTGGTCATACGCTGTTTATTACTGCAATCACTGGACCCAACAGCATGCTCAGGTGCACAGCTGTTGCATAAGCCCAATGGCTTGATCCCACATTTACCTCCATGCATCTGAGTGCAAAATCTAACCTCCAGCATAGTCACACAGGCCTGCCTATGCATTCCCATTGGCACCTAAAAAGATATATTTACATTTCCTAATGGCTAGACCCTAATAACCATTGTGGCTCATCTACACTGCTTTAGCAGCTCTATTACAGTGCTTCACTCTCTCCATTCACAGCTGTTGGTGTAGGAGGCATGTTGGGGGGAAGGGTGTGGCCACAAGCAAGAGGGTTGCCAGACTGCTGTTGCTCTACAGCTGATCCCCACTTGGCCAGACATCTCCTTGAGAGTCATTACCAACCCATCAGAGCAGCCCTGAGCCATATTTGGTTCTCTCCACTTTGCTCCTGCATTGACTGGCACTTGGCGGTGCCTGAGGATCAGAGCTTTGCCATATGAACCCTTTCCTTTTGATGCAGTCACCAGCTTAATGTTAATATAAGTTTGATGCAGCATTTTTATATTATCCAGAGTTTTCCCATAAGTGAGCTCACCTTTCCCGAGCTTCGTATTAATACCAACAAAGCAGAAAGCCTTCTGTAAGGCTTGTAAGCGAAATAGCCCTCATGACCTGCCAATGTCGTTATTTCCCATCATCGTGCTACATAAATACAATTAGCCTGAAAACCTGGAAATAAAAGCCATTGCATCACCACATGCAATAACTGACACTCAGTTCTCTGTGAGCAAGAAATCTGTTATTTTCAGCTGACAGGAAGCAGCTTGTCAGTTAACGTTAAGCAGGCACGATTGTATTGGATCAGTGCAAAATGGCGTGGTGCATGGAAACAGCATTCCATTAGCTTAGCTGATTTTAAGTGGGGTTCACTATCATGTGCACAATTTTTAACCCTCCCAGGGCTGCAAGCTGAACATGGTTTCAGGAAAGGAGAATCCTGCCTTTTTAATCTACTCAAATTCTTTGAGCAGGTCAGCAAAGTAGTGGGTAAAGGAGGACTGGTTTGTATACTTTGTGGACATTTGCAAAGGTTTTGACTAGGGATGTGAATAAGTAACCAGTTAACTGGTTACCCAGTAAGCATTACCCTTACCAGGTGATGCTTATCGGGTACCAGTTAACTAGAACCTAGGAGCAGCCTCCCACCAGCAGAGGCAGCATCCCAAGCCCTGTGACTGGGAGCTTCCTGCCTCCTGGGGCCAGGATCCTGCTTAGTTGGTTAACTGGTTAAACATTAGGTTATCCTAACATTTAACCAGTTAACTGATTCATCTGAATTTTATATCCTCTTGTTGACAAAGGGGCAGTTCATGAGGTGAGAGGCAAAATATCGTCATCACTTAGAAAATGGCTAAGATATAATAGAGTAGAAGTAAATGGTCAACTTGCAAGACAACGAAAAGGCTAAAGTTTGGTGCCTCCCAACTTTGTATACTGGGCTCAGGAGTAATATAGGTATCAAAGGAGATGAATGGATGGGCGGCTACACCTGCAAGTGACATAAAATGTTTGAGGTTAGTGAAGACTCCAGAGAGTCCAAAGAAAACTAGCTGAATGAGCAGCGTGCCAACCAGCATGGAACTTGAAGGGAGGAGCACAGGGTGCAGGAGAGAAGAGATTGGAGGAGGCACTTGGAAGCCAGTGCACATAACTAGAGTGCTAACTTCAGATACAACATCTCTGAAAATAGATCGCTTAATAAAGCCCTGTTTTACAAACATGGAGTCACCCAGCATACAGCACCATGAAACATATTGGTGGCAGTCAATCTACTGAAATCCACAGTAAGGCAGTATGGTAACAGGCAAACAATCTGCACCTAGAAACAGAGCAAAAAGCAGCATACAGAGACTCAGTCACTGGGCATGATCAACAAAAAAAACAACCTTGCACGTGCATGCAAGCAAGAACTGAGTCTACATACAGAGCTGACCAAGGGAGATAAGAGAAAATTAAGTTAAATCTTTTTTTTTTAACCATTTCATTGGCAAAAAGGGACAAATAAGTGAGACTGTTGCCAGGATTAAAGCCCAAAACACTAGCAGGGCTGATAAAAGTATTTCATGAGTTCTGTGTCCCCAGACAGCAGGAGACTGTAAGCAGGAATTGCTATTTTAACCCAAAACAAAAAGCAGAAGGGATACTTTAATTACAGAGCTGAGGACTCTTCCAGCCACATGTAAGTTTGGGGACATACAATTTCCCTAATTAGAGAGAGGATTGTTTATGGGCTACATAATTTTTTTCCCCGCAGAAGAGTTTGAGAGGAAAAGAACTTACCCTAGAGAAATGCTTCCAAATGGTAAGGTCAGCTTATCTGTATCAAAATCATAACAGCTGATAATGCAGAACAAGAACACAGGCTCAAGCTAAAAGAATCCAAGCAGTTTGGCTGAAACTGATTAAAAATAGAGGCATTATGGTACTGTGTATACACTGTGAAAAGCAACACAAAAGGCTGACAGAGAAATACCCATCTTATAGGTAGTAGTATTTTATGTTCCAATATTACAACTGCCCTCAAAGAAACAAGCAGAAGTTCATACAGTGATTGAGGATGTAAAGATTTCCCATGAAGACCAGGATATCTGCAGTGAGATGTGAGATCCAGAGAAGCTTAGTTTACATGCACTGCTAAAGGAGGCTGCCAGCCATTCAGATAGCATATTTACAGCTATGCTATTAGATCAACAGCCAGTTCAGTCCCAGATGGATTGTGGCATCAGCTGCAGAGTACTCCCAGCAAACACTGAGAATTTGCAATATTAGACTGGAGAAATATGACCAGGTGCTGGCGATGTATAATAAAACCATTCTGAAGCTAGTGGGCAAATGCAAGCTGTCCATGAGAAACCTATGCAACAAGAGACATTATCAGCTGGAGACTGTGGCAGGGCAGGGCAAATTATACATTTGCTAGCAGTACGGTACCACAATATCCCGAACGTGAGAGAAGAGAGAACAGTTACCGTGGGCTCTGTCCAGAACATAAGGACATATTTTGAAGTGATGGACACATCCAGGGCAAGTGAAGTTAGAAGCAGATCCCCAAATGTACTAAAATGTAGAGTTCTATTAGCCCTGTTGAAGAAAGAACTGGCAAGTCTACAAAGAAGAGACATCATTACTGTGGGGGGAGGGTGAATCTGCTGATTGGGGAGGCAAGCTACCCAGCCTGTGGCTCCACCCCTGCTCCACTGAAACCCCACCCCTTCCGCGCTGTCTCTCCTCTTCCCTCCCCCTCTGTGCTCACGCATTCCAGCCAAATCCTGAACCCAAATATAGCAAATGACATTTGGGGAGAAAACCCCATTCTTATAAAATGTGTTTCTAAAGAAAGCAGAGCTTGTTTTCCACTGCATGTTAGCTTGTGAAGGCTGGACATGCTGAAGGTACCTAATTAAAAGTATTAAATTTGGGAAAATGTCAGTCACAGGTATTTTGATATACTCTGAAGTTTGTCAGAGATTTATTTGCTAAAACTTTGTAATATGGGTAAGTCAGTTGTCCTGCCAAATACACCATTAAATATTATGGAATATGTGATGCAGGCCTGTTCTGTTTTACTTTTTCTTCCTCAATATTTCTAATCTGATTTTATATTTTAAATATACTCTTAAGCCTTCGTAAAGTAATCATTCCAGATTGCTACGTATTTCACTGAAACAAAGACATTATTTTACATTAATCCGTCAGAGCAGTTTAGTGTGTTCATAACAAAGTTCATTGCTTTTAGAAAAATGGAACGTTAATTTATTTTGTGTGATCTCCATAACAATAGACCTGTTTATGAAATTTCACCATATGTTTATGTTAAAAATATGTTTCCAAAGATTTTAGGCATAACAAAGGGTTTTATATCTGACTAAGGTACTGAGTTAGGGGGAAAATAATTCATTTAATAGTCAGAAGTAATGAAAGCTGGACAAATGAGTTTCCCTATTTGGAAGAAAAGGGATATTTGTCCCTTTAAGGGCCCTCTTCTACAGGGGGTTAAAGGAGAGCAGGGATGGACAGAAAGGACAGGAAAACTTTGGAAGCAAATATGTTTATTTTAGATAAGGTTGGTCTTTGGAAGAATTTATTTTAAAAACTATATATCTGAGCCTGGTCTTCACTAGGGCTTTATTTCAAAATAACTCCCTTTAGGCTGAATTTATAAGCAGAGTTTCCTCACTGCCAAGCCAGTTATTTCGAAATAAGGGGCTGCTTATTTCAAAATCCGTACTTCTACTTTTCTTGGAGAATAACACTATTTTTGAAATAGTTATTTCGAAATCGCGTTAGTGTGGACACTCCAGTGCTGCTATTTCGAAATGACTACTCCCCAGAGTAATTCGAACCAATTACTCCCCAGTGATTCCTGGGGCTCTACATCGAGGTAGCACATCCACAGTAACAGAGTCTACCTCGGACTAATTTTGAGGCTTCTCGTAGTGGGGACACGCAATTTCAATTGTATAAAATCAGGAGTTTTTAAATCAAATTTAGTTATTTTGCAATAGTTTCCTACTGTAGACATGGCCTGAAGATCCAAGCATTGAAGGCTAAAGCTGAATACTCAGATTGTGCCTCTAAAAATCTATGCAAGGAGTTTTTAGACATGTGATTTTATTATCTTCAGCAACAAACAAATGAAATGTTTAAATCACTTTAAACTAAGGTCCTGGAGACACATTACAGTTTGCACAACTTTTTCTGCCAGTAAATTCAGATTCTGACAGTAGATACATTCAGGTTGGCTCATGCCTGTTAAATGGTTTCATTACCACTCAATGGCTCTTTCACAGGTTCAATGTTATGCTAATAGGTCTCTCAAGCTGGAAAGCTTTTCACTTTTAAAATAGATCCACTCCCTCGGAAGACTCACCCGCTGTGAGAGCATGCGGGGTAAGAATAGGGATAGGAACTGGGGATTGGTTGAGCACTAAGACCCAGAGGAGGCATTGCCTCCTCTTGCTTCTTATATGCATGGCCCATGATCATTGCAACCATAGAAACAAGTGCAGAATGGGTCAGAAGTCTAATAGAGCTGGGAAAACCTTCAGGTAATCCTGAACAATCCTCATAGACCAAAAGCCATTGAACAGAGCATTGAAAGGAAGTCATTGACCATTACCAATAATTTAAGAACATAATACTCAATTTATCCAGGGCGATGACCACTGTGATGTGAAGAACGGACTCTGACATATTGAGCAAGATGAGCCATCCAGCCATTTGACAACTTTTGCCACATCTTTTGGCAGAACAAGTGTCTATGAATGCCTCTGAGCACCAACCCAGCCCTGGAGGTGTTCCACGAGGCACAAGAGAGATTCCCAGGCATCAGAGCTGTAGCTGAGGACATACGTATGGTAAGAAAAAAAGATGTCAAAAAGAAGCCATGGGGGGACCATGGTACCAAGCTGTTGCAACTCCTAAATGAGAGCTGTGAGTAGAATATTAGGCTGAATATAGACAAGCTGATGCAGACGTGAACTGATGTCCCCCTACATTAGACTTCTGAACTGGACTTCAGCTGGACCCAGACAGCTTGAGAGTCTGTAGGGAAATGCCGAGAACAAAGGATGTGAAGGGAGTTCAGCAATTGATAACGATGGCCAACTCTCTTTGCAGATGCTGCACTCTCTAATCAGATACCTGTGAACCCTTGGCCCAGTTAGCACCCAGTAACACTGACTAGGAATAGTCAGACACCCAAGAAGAGGCATTTGAAGGAGTACAGAAGATTACAAGGGCCGCACTGGTCCTAAAGTTTTACAACCCTGGGGTGCAACTACAGACTGGTGCCTCGGAAGGAGCAGCACTGATGCCAAGCCAGCAGTCCATACTATGTGCTACTAGATCCCTGACAGACACAGGAAGGTGGGGGTTTAGATAGAAGTGGACTAGTAATGGCTGTGCTCTTCAGAAAGAAATAATTCCATCAGTTGACCCTTGGGCACAAGGTGGATGTGACTATGTTGTTCTCATCATTACAAGCAAAAAAAGACCTTTTCTCAAGGGTTGGCTGTGGTTTCATGAGATTGTACAGTTTCTCTCTGTTGCTGGGCACTGCACTCTTGGCTCACGTCATGCTATATCGTATCTGCACTCAACTGGGCATTCACACCTGGCCAGAAGGTTCACTCCCCAGCTCATCTCAGCCATGATTCTAAACCCAGGCAGGAAGTGTGTATCCATCTCATGATGTCAGATTTGTAATCTGCTGGGATTACAAGCTGGTCTCTTAAACATCCCATCTTGTGCACACAGGACATCCCTCCCTAGACAGTAGAGCAGGGGTGGCCAACCCGTGGCTCACGAGCCGCATGCGGCTCTTCAAAGAAAAAATTGCGGCTCCTGCACCTGCGACTCGTGGCTCTGAAAGGGGCAGCGTGTTTCTGTCTGAGACACAGAGCCGGAGTCGCAGCATCCCGTGCAGAGTTCAAAATGGGGCTGCCTTAAAAGGGCAATGCTTGCTCTGCTCTTAAAAGGCCTTTTTTGTTTTGTTTTGTTTTGTTTTGTTTTGTTTTGCTCAACAACTTTTTTCCCTCGGCTCTTTGCACTGTATCCACCACTATTTTGGCTCTTCATCTGTAATGGGTTGGCCACCCCTGCAGCAGAATGTAACCTTCTGTGACTTGCTCCTTGTCATCTGGCCAAACCTGGAGGATGAACTGTTTTGGGGCCTGCTCGGGGCTGGCTTCCCTAGAGCCTCTCGTAAGAGATTCAGAGCTATTACAAAAATGTTGATAGACTCCATTGCTTGGTCTACAGAGCCACCAGGGTTGTAGTCTAGAAGGGAGGCCCTGCTCTAGTGCACCTGCCAGCAGTAGTAATTATCTTCGTCAGGAGCTTATCCTTACACCTGAAGGCTCAATAACATGTTTTGTAGTGTCTTCATGCTACATCAACATGGCTTGCGCTCAGCAGCATTCTCCTCCAGTTTCTGGGGAGCTGGGTCACCTGGATGGCACTCAAGCAAGAATTATGTTCAGGAAAGTGAAGACAAATGTTGCCCCCTACGACATATCCAACAGGCTATGCTCGGCTAATGGTCCACGGTACATTACAGCAGGATTCAAATGATTCTGCACCAAATGGGAATCTGAGAACAAGGCAGCTTCCTCCGAGTACCCACAAAGCAACAGGAAGGCGGAGTTGGCAGTAAAGTCAGTCGAGAGACTAACTGCAAAGGTAAAACAGACAGCAATACATCCCAGCACAGGGAAAGACTGGCAAGAGACTTGAAACTCTGCTTCCATGAGGGGTATGGTCTGCCGCAGCCCAGGGAGAGGAATGTTGGAAAAATCACAGAGATAGTTAAGAGAACACGATGTTAAAGGAGCCAAGGACCTAAGGCCACTGTGCACAAGGGAGCAGGTCTGTGTCTCGCCATCAGGTAGCCATACAAACCCATGGCAAAAGGCAACAATCTAAGCTGCAGTGGGCACTGACCGTGTGAGGCAGCTATAGACTCAGGCTGGTGCTAGAGATAAAACTGAAGAAAATCTCATTGTAGTAGAAGACAGTTGACACACCCAGAGAGACAGGCCAAAGGTCAACCCCAGGAAGCCATAGCAAAAGCCTCAGCCATCAGATGGCCTGGTGTAGGATAGTAAGAAAAAACAAGATTGTGCCAGGTGGGCAAAATAAGGCTTATAGGCCAGATCTGGCCCATGCAACATTTTTGTCTGGCCCGCCATGGCTCTCTAAGCTGTTAAAACTCCTGTGGTACAGTGGGATGCTCAGGCAGGCTGCTTGCCTGCCATGGCCCCATGCTGCTACCCGAAGTAGGTGGCTGCTGTCAGTATGTCTCTGTACACCCCTTGTGGGGGAGAGGTGGCTTTGTGTGCTGCCCCTGCCCACAGCACCATATTCTCAGCTCCCATTGGCCAGAAACCAGCCAATGGGAGCTGAGGGGTGATTCTGGCGGGCATGGACAGTGTACAGAAACTTGCTCTCCCCCTCCCCACATGGAGGCCTGCAGAGACATGTAAGCAGCAGCTGGCTGCTTCCGGGAACAGCATGGGGCCACGGCAGGCAGGCAGCCTTTCTGAGTGTCCCACTGTCCTGCCAGCCAGGAATTGCTCATGGTAAGCTCATGCTTGCCAGAGACTACACTTCACACTCAGTGTTCCCTCTAAACTGCAGGGCAGCACAGTTTCATGGGTGATTAATCAGCCCCACCCAGTCAGAGCCCTGACTGGGCAGGGCTAATTAATTACCTGTGAAGCTTTGCTGCCACACCTTAGAGGGAACACTGCTCACATGCTCTTCTACACTCCAATCCCTACTCCAGAGCAGAACCCCCCTCCTGTACCCCATTTCCAGACTCCTCACCCTTCACCCTCTCCTGTACCCCAACACTGCACCAGCCTAGAGTTCCCTCCTTCATCTAAACTCCATCCCACAGCCCACACCCTTCACCTCCTTCTGCACCCCAATCCTCTGCATTGGGCCAGAGCCCCCTCCTTCACCCAAACACCATGCCAGATCCCACACTCCCACCTTCAGTATAATAGAAATGTGCAGCCCATGACAACTTACCAACATTTATGCAGTGGGTCCCCTGAAAACATTAGTACTTAACCCTGGTCTATGAACCACAGATGCCACCCAGCAACAGGGTGGAGGCAAGTCCTGCGCCAACACCACCACAAACAAGAAATAGGCAATTGTGTCAAAGACCAGCACGCTTGAAGGCATATGAGGCCAACAGGCTGCAAGAGGCTGGCGTAAAGGCCATGTCCCTCTAGCAGGCGCTGCACTAGTAATCTCTAGTTTCACGACGACTGCAAGTGCTAGTACAAAAAACCCATAACAGCTAAAAATGTTAGAAGGAAAGACAAGGTAATGTGCATGGAACTTGCAGGTGAGAAGGGTTTGGAGGCAGTACTAGGAAGTCAGTATGTGTGCACATGGCTAGAATGCTACCTATAGTTGCAGCATCTCTGTCAATAGCTCTTTTAATAAAAGAGCCAGATTAATAGTATAAGCATGGAATCCTTTCCTGTAGGGCTGCCCTATAGCAAATACTGCCCCCACTTTTTACATTTTTGGAGACCTTATTTTTTTTATTGCATTTGTAGCCCATTTCATGACTTTGAGTCATGATTTGCATGCAGGATTTATCCCTGTCGTATAAAATGGTACATTTGCAGGCTAGTCTCCGTAATTCTGTAGTCATTCAATGCCATAGCCAAGCAAATAGAAATGTTAGTTTTTTTCTAAGCTTATAAAAATTTTAATATGAAGACTATCTGAAATGTACCAACATAAACAAACTGTGCACCAACGCTGGATGGACCATTATTAAATAGTGTTAAGGTAGGTGACAGCCCTTGTGAACTGAAAGCAGGGCTGGATTCTGACATGCTGAGGCCCTAAGCCAGGGGTGGGGAACCTAAGGCCTGGGGATCCGGACCCTGAGGCTCAAGGGCCCCTCCCAACATAGAGGAGCTGATGCTGGCACTCCAGCCCCCTTGCTGTCCTACCACGGGGCTGGAGCACACAGAATCGATGAGGTGGGCCCCCCTAGGCTCTGGTGTGAGGTGGAAGGCGGGGAGTGTCTTTCTCCTTCTCAGTTGGGGGCCACATCAGTGAGGGTTTTGTTGTTGTTTTTTGCTTCTAACTTGCGTGCAGCCCCTGACTGATTTTTCTGTGCATCAGTGGCCTCTGACCCCCAAAAAGGGGTTTCCCACCTTTGCCCTAAGCCAGCGGTTCCCAGCTGCTGAACCGGTGCCAACACAAATTTGTTCTCCTTGAGAGCCATGCAACCCAATAACAAGATCACCTGCAACCCCACGTGACACATGGATAGTACATGAAGCAGAAAGTGGCGTATACACTAAAATACCCAATGGTACGTATGTATAGCTCAAAAGCTGAAAGAACATACTAATACTTAAGAAAATGAAGAAAAATCGGAGCAAAGGCACTATACAACTGAGCGTGATGGATCATAAACCAAAGATGGCAGCCTTCTGGCTATTACCAGCCAAGGGGGACGCTGTACATGACATCACTCCTAAAATAAGTCCAATATGACTATCAGCTTGGCACGATTGCTTCACGACACTGCCATCTCCAATCGCACCTTTTTCCCAATTTTGTCGGCAATAGGATTATTTATTTATCTAGTTAAATAAGTTATGATGGCAGGGTTAGAATTTTACCAGTAAGACGTGGCCAACAGCAGGTTGCCTTAAGAGACTGCTAGCAAACTTACTCATAGAAATACTCATTTTACAAGTGCAATTATCATTTATTTCCTCAGCCCTGGCCTTGTGCCTGTCAATAATGAGCAATTGGTGAAGGTTAAGTGTAGGGTAAGGGTATTTGTGTAGCCAGATGTGAATATTTGTGTCATATTCAAATGAAAATGACTATATTCATAGGGAAACTTTTTTCCCCACATCTCCTTATTTATCAACCAGTTTTGATACCATTTGAAATGGAGCCAGTGTTTTCTTTTTTAGAAGCCCCTCATATTGCAAGACCCTAAATTGTTGCTTAGTTAGTTTATGCCTTAATTCAACACTGACTGAAGCACAGCATCAGCAATGTCCAAAGACTGGCCAATGCCATCTTCAGGTGATAAAATAGCAAGCAATGTCACTCTCTTGTTAGCCATTTTCAATCAAAGATTTTTTTCTAACAAGCCTGTGCTTCGAAAATCTGCGCTCACCAATCATGACTGTGACCAGCAGCGTGGGGAGGTGCATCAAAGTTATTTGCTCATTAGGCAAAAAGTCCTTCAGCTCTGCATCATGAATTAATTTCAGAATTTGATGCTTCCTATGTGACAAGATGTGACGGCTTTCGTTCAATTCACCGTAGAAGTCACTGTCATTGATGTCCGAACATTCCCCATGTGCCAGAGTTTTATGTAACTGTGAGGGCATGACTGAAAACATTTTAGGAGGTGAGAGGAAAATGTAGTTCTCAGAAAGTTAGGAAGGAACCGCAAGATTCTACCAAGTTCCAGAACATTCTAGGAGGTTGGTGAAAAATGAATCCGCATATGGAATACCTGAAATGTTGCATCGTACAGTCTATTTTCCCTTTTACTGCTAACAACAAAAACAGCACCCCAAATCCAGTACCTCTATAAGCCCAGCACACCACAGCCCCTAAATCCAGCCCTGCTTTCATGTGATCACCTACCACATGGTACATGAAATAGGCAGCATGATGGCAAAGGGTGTTTCACGTTGACAAATGCTAAGAAATGCCCACTGAAAGAAATAATTTGAAATACTTGTGCACTTTGCTGGTTTCTAGATTAAATGTCACCTCTCAAACAAAAAGACCTGGAAATCATTATAGACAGTTAAATTGAAACCCTCTGCTCAGTGAGCAGCAGCAGTTAAAAATATCAAACAAAATGTTAAAGTGCAGAAAAACAGGATAGAAAATAATATGGAAAATATTATAATGTCATGCTATAAATGAATGGTACACCCTCATCTGAAATACAGGAATCTGCCTACGTACTTCACTCTCAGGAAATACCAGAAATAGAGGGGTTCAGAGGCGGACAACAAAAATGTTTACTTGGAGAGAGAGAGAGACACTTCCTTATGGGAAAGGATTGAATAGATTGTAACTCTATCTATTTATACATCGATTGTGTCATCTCCTATTTATCTAGGCATATGAAATAATGAATGCATAAAGAAGGTAAAGCAGTACTCTCCTTTATCCTCACTCTTCATATAAGAACCACAGGCCATTCAAGGAACCTGAGGGGCAGCAAATTTAAATGAACACAAGATAATACTCTTTTTTTTTTTTTAGTGTATAATTGGCCTGTAGAAAGTGGGAATGTTCTTAATGTTTTCTCTGACTAATGTATGTGCCTCGGTTTCTCCTATGTGTTAATCAAGTATCTAGGTCAGGGATGGGCAATAATTTTTAATGGGGGGGGCCACTCTAAGATTTGGCACATGGTCAAGGGCCTCACTTCTATGTAGGGAGTGTGGGGTCGGATGGAGGTTGGGTGCAGAAGAAAGCTTGGGGTAGGGGAGTGGGGTGCAGGAAGGGGTGTGGGAACTGAGAGGGAGTTTGGATGAAGGAGGGAGCCGTGATCGGGAGCACAGGTTTGGGGTGCATGGTCCAGGAGGGGGTAAGGATGCAGGAGAGGATTCTGGCCTGGGAGAGGGGCTTTAGGAGGGGGTACAAGGTCTGGGAGGGTGTTGTGACCTGGGTGAAGGGGGTGCAGAGGGTTTGGGTGGTAGCCTGGGGCAGGTAGTCAGAGGGGCGAGAGGGGATGGGGTGTCAGAGGCAGACTCTGGCTGGGAGGCACTTATGTAGGTGGCTCCCAGCTAGCTGCCCTGCAAAAACCTGAGGCAGGCTGTCTGCTGCAGGCTGAGGCTGAGGCTGCTCCACATGGCTCCACTCTGGGCATGGTGGGGAGAAAGGGAAGGAAGCTTCCCACACTTCCCCTGTCCTCCAGCAAAATTTCTCATCTCCTATTGGCTGGAAACTGGCCACTAGGCTGGGAGTTCAGTTTGGGGGTGGGGAGCAGCGTGCGAAGACTCCCTCCTCCCTCCCCATCTGTCCAGAGCATAGAGCAGCTGGCCGTTTACAGCATGAGCTGTTCTCTGCCTAAGGGTTCCCACTGGCAGCCTCTTGCCCTCGCCCATCTAGGTGGTGGGATGAGGATGTGTGATCATTACAGAAGACCCCTAGCTGGCAGGTGTGACTGCTGACTGGGTGCCCGGGCACAGAGCATGGCTGGCAACTGATGGGCAGAGCCCATCCTACACAAGGAGCCAGCTGAAACTGTTGGAGAACAAAGCGAGGGGGACACCAGGTGACTGGTTTGCCTGGGAAGGTGACAAAGCACAAGGGAGGGATGGCTTGAGTGAGCAAGTCAGTATCCTAGTTTGGGACCTGGGACTTCGAGGGGGAGCCCTCGGCTCTGGATTCCCCCAAGATGGACTTGGCTGAATGTTCCTAATTTCCCCAGGTGACCCATATAGGTGGCTTCGCTGCAGGGAGCTCACAGGGTGAACAGGGGGGCTGAATGCTCCAAGGTGCTGGAGCCAAGGCAGCTGGCCCTGCTGTGACTGTGCCCTGCCAGGGGAGACACTGTGCAGGAATCCTGCCTGACTTCCTTCAGCATGGTTCCAGGGCACGTTACTCTGGTGACTCACTGCTCCAAGATACCATTGAATCTAGGAACTGAATAGGTTTCAGGAACGGGCTAGGTAGTTCTGAGGCTAGATGGTAAGAACAGGCACAGTTACCTAACGCTGTACATAAAGTTACGTATTTCAGGAGGAATACTAAACCCTCATGCCAACCCCTAACTGATGAGGATAAGGAAGAAACTTCCCCATCAGCAGGTTATTCCAGAATTGCTCACTGTAGGATTTCTGGCATGCACTTCTTCTGATGCGTTTGGTATTGGCTATTGCCAGAGAAAAGATTCTGGATGGTGGATCTTTGTTCTGCACAAATCTGATGCTTCTTCACCTTCTATAGCTCTGCCTCCTTCCTTTTCCCTTGAGCCCAAACAAGCCTATGCTAGCTAGCTAGCCCTTCCTGCTTGCCTGCCCATTCCAGAGCCTGCCAACATTGTATGACACTGTCAGGGCCCAACCCAGCTGGTGCAGAGCGTCACTTCCCCAGAGTTGTTCTGGGGACTCTAACAGTATCTCTGGGTCTCCAGTTTCAGTTCCTGCTGGGAACTGTCTTCCATCTAGCTCCCAGGGTTGATACATGTCAGGAAATAGCATCAAGGGTAAGTGGGTGACAGAGGGCAGGTGTGTGCCTAGGGAGGCTGGGGACAGAGGAAAGTAGCTCAGAGAGGGCCTGGTTGCAGAGTCACAGCTGACTTTCTTTCCTGGTGGCCGAATCCTTCCTGTGCTCCCAAGTCATTAGTCACTCATCCCCAGGAGCATGAGAGTGTTTAAATCACTTTGGTTCTTAGCCATTAGTCTGAAATGATATTTTCCTCCATTCCTTTTCCATGTTTGGAAAGGCACTGAAATTAGCCACAGTGTTTAACAACTCTACTGTAACAACTTACAGCAAAGCATGCTTTCCATCACAAAGTATGGCGAGACATCAGCACAGCTCTGGGAGTGATGTTACCTGATTAACTACAAAAGGGAGCACAAACCATTACCTTGATGCAGGTGCTAAACATTCTTAACTTTTAAAAGAATACATCTATTCCCAAAACTCAACATATGTAGAATCTTTCCTAAGAAACTAGTAGTTTGGAATGGAGTTGTTGTTTAAAAAAAGAGAGAACCTTTCTTAATCTCCTCTGTGAGGTCTATATGGATGGTGCACATAAACATCTCAAACACTCATACATTCCTCAAAGGATTTTAAGTGCATCCTAGTTATGGGCCCCAAAATCAAAATTTTCCATAGCTACGTTAGCTAAATTAGTTACACTAGTTTTTCCTATAACACAATATTGTGTCATAGAAGCAATTTATATATGTAATTAATGAGGATTTTTGAGGACAATAATGTTTTATTTTTTTCTTTCTACAGGTTTAACCTCTCTAGTCCAGCACATCTTGTCCAGCAAAACCCATGGTCCAGCATGATTTTAGTTAGCCCAGTGTCCACTCATCATGGGTGTGGCCAAGTTTCCTGTGGTCCCATAAAGTTTGTTTACAGCCACCACTCCTGGTTCTCAGTGTTCTGTGCTGTTATTTAGCTCTAATTTATCTCTAACTGTCTTCTCCAAGTCAACTAAGCAGTGGAAGTGTTGGTAATGCTGCTAGACAAAATTGACCTCCTGTGGTTCAGCAAATTCTCTGGTTTGACACTGAAGGTGATGAACTAGAGAGATTCAACTTGTACAACCATTGGTTCCAAGTCTTCTTTATTTTTGTCAAGGTAAGGAAGTCTCTATTAAACTGAAGGAGGAATTAAAGAGTTCATCTTCTGCTAAACCAGTAGGTACAGCCAGCCTTGCCATGGCAGATATTACAAGATTGTTTGTCACACAATCCTACAGAAGGCTTAACACCTTCAAGTCCAGCTCACCTCCCACCAGTAGTTTTTAGGTTTGTATAGTACCTGATGCACAGAACAGAGTGCTTTACCCCCTAAAATAAAGGGCAGCTGTGCTGTCTTTTACACCAAATATTTTACCACCATGCCAAACTGAATGTCTCACACAGATGTAAACAGAACTTGTTTTTTAAAGATTTTATTTGTCTAACATGCGTGACAAAAAAAGTACAACATCAAGTTATGCCAAAATGATTAAATAACCTTTGATTTCATACTGCAAGTACTTTTAATGATAACTTTTAAAGTAATAGCTGCTTTCAAATATTTCTTTTCACATAAAATACACAGTATTTTTGAAGATACCTTAGGAAAATTTTGTTTTTAAGAGCATGTTTTATAGTTGACATAGAAATTATGTTGCAGCTAATAAATGCCACCCCCCCCTTAACATTTTAGTAACAAGTGCTGAGCGTGAATGTAAACATTTCAGACTCCTTTAACATACAGCCAGTTTCCTGCCACACTTGTTTCTTAAAACACTTGAATTGTGAGTGGTTAAGACACTTTTAGTCTAACTACACAGTATCATTTTTCTTCCCAATGATCGTGGAAATCAGTAATAGGCTATTAAGTTCCATCCTCCCTAATGTTGGCTGATCTTACACTTACACAAATAGTTCTTGCAAAAACAGTCCTATGTAAATTGATGGCAGACTGCTCATGTGCATATACACCATTCACATAAAAAAGGGTTACAGTATGGGGCACACTGCTTGGTCCTAATTCACCAAGCAGCTCATAAGAAATGAGAGATTTGTGGCATGTCATTTTTTTGGGTAAACCAGTTTGGATGAAGTTACTAGGCTCAAACAACTGCTTCCCAGCATCAATGGGGGGAAAGAGTTTGTACATACGTGAAGCATTGGGAATGAACCTAGTGTCCCTCCTAGATTTTGCTTTGAGGTGCAAGCTTTCAGAAATAGGTGCCCAAGTTGTGCATGGCAATAATGTACATACAGCGGTTACATGCAAAGCTCACATTTATATTGAGCAAGGGTGTGTGCGTGTGTGTGTGAGCAAAAGGGCATTAACATGCACAAATACATAATTGGTGTGTGCAAATGAGGGCTCCGCACATACACTGGGTACATGCATGGGGTGTCTGAATGCCTCGTGTATGAGCTTTGCCTAATGTGTGTGAAGGTAAACACACATCTCCTTTTTTAATATCAACATTCAAAAAAAGATATCCAAAGTATAATACCCAAATAATCCCAGTAAAGGCAAGAGGTCTCCTTTTGATTTAAGTGAAGTTGGAGAAATTGGATAAGGTGAGGCGTGAGGCCTCTTTTCCTTTTAGGGCATGTTTTGGGGTTAAAGTACTTTTTAAAGTGATTTTTCAGGCTAGTGTGAAATGCTGGAATGGAAACTGCAAACACAACTCCACTGTGAACCTATGGAAGTGGAGCATGAACAGTGCTAGTATCAGCTTCCCTGCCCACCACTGCTAATGCACGGTAGCCCTTCCATCAGAATGGACTATAGTGAGGGGTTAGAAATGAGTTCAAGCTCCAGGGTTCATTTAGTCATTGGTCTCTACTACCACGGCTCACAAGGAGGCAAACAGCAATGCAGGGGTTTGTGAGGCTAACACCTGTGCCGGATAAACTGCAGTGAGCTTGCCTCTCATTTTCACCCATGCTGCTGAGCAGCTATTAGAAGATACAGGGCAAAACTCTTTGGTAACTCCATTGAAGTCAGGAGTGTTAATCCAGGGATGAATTAGCTCAGCCTTTTAATCATTCCCATCATGAATCAGATTCAAACCATTGGCCTTATGACAGGCTGCACATCCCTTTACCGGTTCTTTAAGCCAAAGAGCCACCTGGTAGCCTACTCTTTAAAACTACTACTGACTGTCACAGGGCTTCCTTTTGTTTTAAATCCAATCACAGATCGACTCTCATGTTCCACAAGGAAATTTTTTCAGAGTTTACAAATGCCTGAGTTTGTACTACGTTTAACAAGATCTCCCGTCTAGAACGTTGAGCTGTTTACCACACACCGGCAGTATGCACCATTTCCCCTTCCATCTGTAATGCCAGCTGTGATGCAACTGAATTACAGAACAGCAATTAGGATCTTCTCCTGCACTGGCTTTGAAAGCATGCAAGGGCACAGACTTCAGAAGGATTTGCAGTAATAACTTTGCTTTTTTAAAAACTGGCTCAATACAGTGCTTCTGTAGACTTTTTTCATATTTGTCATATTATTCAGCAAAAATATCAACATCATTTTATTTTACCAAGCACCCACTGGAAAATGTTTTAAATGGTTACATTCTAGTCTAAACACTCATGTTTAAACTGTAAACATTCTTTAAGAAACACGCCTTTGAAAAGACTTGATACTTTTAATAAGTTCAATATATGGTGGATACAAAACCCCCCAACTCCCTAATATATGTGGAATGCATTCACTTTTGTGTATTCACAATAATTTTAATGCTGAAATTTTACAGTCCTTAATCAGCTTCTGGCAAATATTGGCACTAAAATGTCTTTGCTTCCCATTTATTTTCATCACTCAAATGTAGTTATGAAGAACTAAAAAAAAAAAAAGTCTTCATTTGTTCATTGAATGGTTTTGTATCAGATTTCTTAGCCAGCAATAGAAAATTGCTCATGTGATGGGTACATCATGAAATCCCTGTAACAATCATGTGTTTCTTGGAGTAGGTAAGTCAATAACTATAGGTGGATTGAGAGGCTGGTAATTCACAGTGCACACTGAGGCATTCACATAGGTAGTGGTTCCATCAGCCATTACTCCATAACCTACAAAAGAAAACATGTTCTAGTTACTGCTGTTATTCATGTATATGGAAGCGGCACTGAATAGTGATACATCCATAGTCCCAAAGAGTAAACAGGACCATATTCTGCTCTCTTTCATACTAGTGAAGCTTCCATGAGAGGAGTAATAATACTGGAGTGACAGAAGAATTTGTGCTGCCTTGTAGATTATAAAAAGGAAACCAATGAGAACGCTCCAGACAAAGTGAACACCTAGCATGATTTAGCCACTGAAGTGTGAAGTTTTCATTAAAAAGTTAGTAACTTTAATCTTTCTCTTTGAAAAGAAGTATACAAAATATAAACTCTCCAGTTATGGAAGAGGGTGGGAGTTTGGCTGAAAATCTTACATTCAGAACTTTTCAGAACTAGCACCTTTTGGGGTGATATTTCCCAGGTTTGGTTTCGTCTCAAAGATTTTTTTTTAAGAAACATTGAGTGAAATCCGTTCAAACATTTTTGGACTCATGGAAAAAATATTTTTTCCATTGTAAAAATTCTAATGGTCTAGGAAAAGAAAGAAAAATCAACTGAGCTTCAGCAAAACAAGCAGAAGAATGAAATCCTCAATTTGGTATGGATATAGGCATGCCATTATACTAAAAATCCCCTTTTTTTTTACTTTTAGTAATATTTTAAGCATGTTTATAGTTATATATTATAAATAATACATAATTTTATACTTTAAAATTGTTATACAATTTAAATTTGTATAGTTATTATTTTGTTTTTAGCTTTAAAGTAAATATAATTAAAATGTAATAATTTGCTTTTTCTTAAAATTTTGCTTGTAACCCTTGTTCTTATGTGTACAAATAAAAAATATGTACAAAAATATAAATAAAAACCACCATTAAACCAGAAATACTAAACAACAACAAACTAAAAGGCATAACAAAAAAAGCGAATTAGCAACCCAAAACACTAAAGAAAAAGTGAATATTTATCAATGGGAACAAAATATTCATAATCTAAACCAGTGTAGCATGGCAGGAAAAAAAAGGAGCAAAAACAGTTGGGGTAACAGACATCCGTCAGAAAAAACAGCATGGAAATGTAAAACCCGCTGATCATGATGGAGAAAGACCATTATAAAAGGAGGACTGCTTTCCATAAGAGTTGGGGTCATCCTGCCATTATCAGACTGGAACCTCAGTCCGGGCTGACACAAACCTGGTTCCTCCCTCACACTTAGTCTACTTGACCACCAGGCTAATGTGAGCAACAAACTGGTAATTATACCATCAGTGGCAGGGGTGCATGTCTGTATGTGTCTGTCTATGTAAGCATATGCTAACTGCTTTGTCATTGTATTATCAATAAATGCGGTGTATTGCCTTTTCCCCCTATAAAGATCCTGTGTGCTTCTTATAAGCATACACCATGGCTCAACATAAAAAACTGGGTTTTATTTAAAGATATGAATGTCTGAAAACTGTGTACACACTAGAAATTATCTTTAATGGGTTCTAGCCTACTGCCACTGAAGTTAGTGGTGACATGCCAAATCACATCAGTGGGTATTTGAGTGGATCCAGTACGTGTTGGTGTTCACTTAAACATACTAGAGAAGTTCTGGGAATGTATATGTAGTTACCTAAGTGCTTGCCTGAGTTCCCACTGAAGTCAATGGTCTTTTTTTCCCCTTTAAAACAAATAAAATGCAACAAAGTATGGCTAAGTACACCGCTCCCAGAAACCCTTTCAAAAAGAGGACCATGGCAAGGAGGAAAACAATGAGATTCCTGCCAGAGAGATTTCTCTCTGTCATTTGTAGTTTGCCACAGAACAATCATTTGTCATGAAACATGAGCCATCAGACATAAACATGGATTTTGTAGTTAACACTGCTGGGGAAAGTTTCAGAATGGGGTTTCTCTCTCTCTTTCTCTCTCTCTCTGGTAAAGCATCCAATCACCATGGCGCCCAGTTGTTAAAATGCTATCTTTTCTACACGATTTATACTGTTGCAATTTTCACTCTTCCCACCTTAACATGGGGAGACTTCTGTATCATCACCCCTCCTTAGCTCTGGCAGAAGCATAGGAAGTAGAGTTTTAGATGGCATTACTGTTGGGCTGCCTGTCGCCATGACTGGTGGAGTAGCAGCAAGTATAGCCATAGATAGAGCATATTTGGCAGAAGCTGCAGTTCAGAGGAAGAAGTGGGGAGGAAACAGTCAGTTCTTTATTCCCCCTGGATACTTAGGAAATGGCTGCTGTAGATGTAGCTGTGTTTAGTCATGGGAGGATATCATCTGTTCATACCATGCACTCACTTTGCAAAGAGCACATTTATTTGCAGAGGCTGTCTGTGAGAACTTACTTGGGAATTCTTCTCTGAGGAGTTTTACTAACTCATTGCAAAACAAGCTTTGCAATTTCCCATTTGTTTTCTCGAATTATGATAGTTTACAACACAAACTCCCTCTCTCTTAACTCTGCTACTTACTGTGACTGCAATGGTAATTGAAATAATTTATCATTCTGTGAGAGTCAACATTTGTTTTTCCTTTGGTGAGCCAAATTCAGACATGGGGTAAGCAGATGCAACTCTATGTACCTGATGGTGAATACTCTATTTACCAACAGGTCACTTACACCAAGTTTAAACTTACTTGGCTTATAATTAATTAAAGGGATAATGTCAATTTAAAAACTGATTTTGTCTTAAATGGTTCACGCACTGCCTTATGAGTAACCTCTAAGACTGCTGTGCCTGAAACAGATAAAGACTTAGTCTCTCTGTGCATTCAGTTGGTTTATTTTCTGCATTTGACAGCACCTAGTCAGAGCCTTATTATTGCAAGGAATAGGCAGCGACTGTACTTCCAGGCTGTACATCTTGCAAGGTATGAGTAAACACCAAAAGATGTATTTTCTCCTTTTCTTTGATTGTAAATATGATCCCACTGTCACTGGCTTCAATGGGAGCAACACTGATCTCATTTAATGTTCTATAAGAAGTGAATTCATTTTCCCTATTGAAAGCCAAATGGTTGAGAGAACACCTTTGGTGGGTCTATGTACTGAACATTTAACCTGTAAAAAAAAAAAAAAAGATCTTACCCTCAGAGAGCCAGTGATGACTCCCTATTCCTCTGAGACATGTCACACTGAAGAATCTACAGTGTCTCAGGTTGCTAGAGAATTCTGCACCACTACTAACTGATGAAGAGATAAATTGTGCACATACCATATAATAGGATGAAGTGTGGGAGGACACTCTAGAGTTTTATGGAGCCTCATTTTAACTTTGTATTGATTTAGACCCTTTTAACCCAGGACCTTGGTACTTAAGCCAAAGGAAACCCTCAGGATTTTACAGAGAGACAATGTGAGACACAGCCAGATTATTTGGTTTCCCAAAGTCACACATTGAGTCATTAAGGAGTCACAAATAGAATCCTGCAGTTCTAACTTGTAGTCGCATCCTGTAACTACAGGTTGAACCTCTCTAATCTGACACTCTCTGGTCTGGACTAAAGAGGTTCAACCTGTACTAAACTTCTACCCTTGTTTTAAAACAACTGGATCAGTAGTTCCTATGGCACAATAGGTATAATGCCCATTTCATAGATATGGAAACTGAAACAAACGGTGAGACCCAAATATTCACATTTGGATGTTAGATGCTTAAATGCATCAGAGGGGTAGCTGAGTTATTCTGTAACAGGAAAAACTTAAAAAACAACAAATAGTCTGGTAGCACCTTAAAGACTAACAAAACATGTAGATAGTACCATGAGCTTTCGTGGGCACAACCCACTTCTTCAGATGACCGGAGTATAATAAGTCCACATCCAAGATCCTTCTGCCCTCCCCACCCCCACTTCCCTTATTTATTTTTGGATCTGGACTTATTATACTCCAGTCATCTAAAGAAGTGGATTGTGCCCACGAAAACTCACGATACTATCTACATGTTCTGTTAGTCTTTAAGGTGCTACTAGACTACTTATATGAATATTATTCACCTTAAGAAGTGGCCTGACTTTGAGTGTCCATTAACTTAGGTGCCTATCTTTAGCCCAAGTTTGAAAATGTTGGCCATAATGTGCAGTAATTTGGGTGCAGTTGTTTTTAAGAATCAGAGAAAAGCTTGTTGACCTTCATGGATGTGTCCAAAAACATGAAGTCTTGGCTGTATTCGTCTCTGGACTGTGTTCAGCAGCTCCACACATCCTACCCTCTGCATTTTCTTAGGGACCCAGTCTAGAAAACCTTTGAAGAAGAAAGATTAATAAACATAGATTTAAAAGGAGTGAGAAAGAAGTCACATTATCTGTGAAACTTTATACATGGAATACTCAAAATCATTCCTGTATTTTAATATTTCTCTTGGTTTCCTAAGAAGTGGCCACAAGAATAATCTATTCAAATGAACATCTTCATTGCTCAGTGGAGGGAAAATGAAAAATATTTGAGGAATGGAAAAACAGTTAATCCAAAGGGATGGGAGTAGTTATTCTTGCCAACATTTTATTTATAAGAGAAAAATCCTTGCAAGAGATTTAAATTAAAGCTAATTAAACCATATTCTATATAAAACAAAACCTCTATTTTTTTAAATCCATCCCTGCTACATTTTAAAAAGGTTTGAGCAAAAATGTTCAAAATTAAGTACCTCTAAACCAGGGGTGGGCAAAAACTAGGCTGCGGGCTCCCACCGCTATATTTACTTGCATGGCCACAGGTACCAGCGATCACAGCTCTTGATCACAGCAATGCCAAAGACTTCACTTAAGTCAAGATCAGAATACTTAGTGCTTAAAATTAGACCCTGAATCCAGATTTAAAAGCCTTCATGTGGGTTTAGAGAACAATAACATGGTGGCAGTTCGCCACAGTTAGCCCCTGGTGGGCCGCAGCCGCTATAATTACCTGCATGGCCACAGGTATTGGCAAGTGCAGCTTCCATTGACCATGGATCACTGTTCCTGGCCAATGGGAGCTGCGGGAAGTTGTGTACCAGTCTGCGCTGCTTCCTGCCACTCCCACCGGCCAGGAACAGCGATCCATGGTCAATGGAAGCTGCGCTTGCCAATACCTGTGGCCATGCAGGTAATTATAGCAGCTGCGGCCCACCAGGGGCTAACTGTGGCGAACTGCCACCATGTTATTGTTCTCTAAACCCACATGAAGGCTTTTAAATCTGGATTCAGGGTCTAATTTTAAGCACTAAGTATTCTGATCTTGACTTAAGTGAAGTCTTTGGCATTGCTGATTATTAAACCAAAACATACTGGCGTTGAGGATTATATATTTCCATTTTCAAACATTAAAATGATTGCCTACCACAGAAGCTAGCAAAAATAATTTTCTCTCTCCACAGAAAATGTTGACTTTTTTAATTAAAACATTGTTTTGTTTTAGCCTCTGTGGAAAAAAAATTAAAAAGCACTTGAAGTTATCATTTAGCTACCCAGTTTTCCATTTTTAAAAATGACAATTTTTTTACCAGTTCTATCCATTACTTCAGAAAGCAGAAATAACAGCAAATCTGAACAGATTACTGAAATACTCTATTATTATTAATGGCACCAAGCACTAATGGAAAAGCATATGCAAATGAAGCATGGTGCGGAATATCGCCACGCTTCATTTGCATAAGTAATGAGCAGCTGTTTTTGTGCAAGAGGCTTTTGAGCAAAAACGAGCTGTGCAGACAGCTCCTTTTTGCGCAAAAACCCTCTCTTGTGCAAGAGCTGTTCTTCCTCAAAAAATGACGCATAGACGTAGCCCAAGTGTGAAAATGCTACTAAAAATTGTATCCACATCTGCCACTACCAGGAGACAAATCTAATTCTCAGTTAAGTCATCAGGACTTTTCATTGATCTGAATGAAGAAGTATCTGGCTGTATGGTCTTAGTTGGGCTGTCGGCTGCAAATTTGATTAAAGGTATCTTCTTTTTAAATATACAGGACTATATGGCAACTTTGAACATGGGCCCACCTTAGGTGCAGGTGAGTAGAGGCCACAGTGCAGCAGGAATCCCTGGAGGCATTATGGCTGAGTTGGTGTGAATTCTGGGAGGGCATATGTAAGGGCAAAAACTCCAGCATTTAGCAACGGAGTTCTATTGGCCAACACAAAAGGAAACTAGGAACAGAATCCAGCTCTCCCCTGTTGCTTTTGAGAAGTCTCATGCAACTGCAAGGATCACTGTATCTCCTTCCCAGTGTCTGCTGGGTCCTTTGCAGAGGTGTGCATTTGTGATTGGCATATTTACCTGCATGGGATACAGCATTTTTGTTGACGTTCTTTTACAATGAAAAACTAAATGCTCATGCTAACTCCAGGCTGGACATGAAATTGTATTTATAAACTAATGTAATTTCAGAAGGGTTGCTAATTGTTGACTAAATCCTGGTATTTCTTTCAAAGTGGTAGGGTAGCCAGAATGTGACACTTCACATGTGACTGTGTGCAAGTGCAAACTTAATCTCTTGTAAATCTATGTAAAAGACGGAAGAGCAAAGAGTCCAGAGATGTACACAGAAACACTATTCGGAAGTGCAAATTGGAATAATTTGGTTAATTTCTGTTGGTTTGGAATAATTTCATTGTTTTGTGCTGCCACATCTCTGCCACTATCATAAAATGTTCCCACTCCAATTTGGAGGACCTAAAATAGATTATACAATTTATATGCGTCTAGATTTATTTATCCTCCTGCTTGCAGTATGTGCCAATTGCACATCTCTGTAGGTACATATGAAGGGAGTAATACATTACATATGTAGAGGGGTGAGAGGATAGGGATGAGCTAGAGACTTTTATGCATTGGATTCAGTTTTCAAATAGTGGAACAGGGGGCCTGAGACAATATGGCTAACAAGGAGCTAAGCCATTTATTTCAATTAAATAAAAAATGGAGCACTCAATTGGAAGAGTGCATTGAATGCAAAACTGATATATACCACGGTAAGGGTATATTTGGACACCCACATGTTTGTATTATAATGCCTATTTTTAATAGTTGGACTTGACATATTTTAAGGTATTGTGACTAAGGGTAAACATTTCTAAAATGTGTAAGTGATTTAGATTTATAAATCCCATTTTTAGGCACTCAGAATTTTTGTCTCCTTGAAAGTCAATGAAACCTACACTACTAAATGCCTAAGTCCTGTTTGAGAATGTGTACTATGGAAAATGTTATCCCAAATGTTTTGGTCTATATATCCTCACAAAAAATCCAGTTAAATGATGCCACAGATGATCCCCATTAAACTCTGATATTTGACTCTGGTCACTTTTGTTCTCTATGGCAGTTTAAAATTCATTCCCTGAAATAACAGCAATTCTTTAATATGTCAAAGTAGTTGAGAAATTGTACCTTCCAGAATCCAGTTCAAACCCTTTTTCATACTAAACAGATTATTAAGACAAGCTGTTGTTATTTCAGTGACTTGAAACAGTTAATTGTCAAAATGTCTGTGGTGAATATGAAGGCAAAGGTATTTCCACTTCAAAAACTTTATAAACAAAAATTCATGAAATTAACTTCTCTATTAAATTAAGCATTATTTATGTTGAACATGTTTTTGTTTACATGCATTATCACCCTTCTGAATCCTTCCCATATGTTTGCTGCTTATTATATACACCTGACTACACAAACTAAGAATAATTGATTACATCTAGCTAACAATTAGAGTTCATCTGAAGAATTTCTCTTATGTTTGGTTATTTGAAACAGGTTTCTGTAACTGTCAGGAAAGTATAAATCTTTGTCAGACATCCATGCAGACAGCAACAGATAAAGACTTAAAGGTGAAATAAAATCCATTTATAAAAAAGGAAAAAGAAAGGAAGAAAAGGAAAGAATTCTTGAATAGAAGACAAAGAATCCTGAACTTAGTTCTTTACATAGTAGGAAATTGACTTTTTCTTTAAAATAAGCATGAAATTAATACATATTCAAAAGAAACAATAAAATACTACAGCAAAAATCAGTATTTCCAATATGCTCTATCCAAAGGTAAGAGTCTCTCACACTTTTAGATATTATGACCCAAGAAGATATGGTATATCCTCATTAACAGATGGCTGAGTACAATGACATCAGATAATTGTAAAATCTTGGGGAACTGTCTTCCCCTTACATGTGTCCACTTCCTGGCACAAGGGGGAGCACAATTCCTGATTGTGGCATCTACGCGCTACTGCCATAGAAATAATGAAGAACAATGATTCTGAGTAGGATTTTCAGAAGTGCCTATGTGACACAGGAGCACCAATTCTGTTCAATATCAATGGCACTTTTAAAATCTCACTCAATTTATCAGTGTAGTTGAGGACAAGGGTATTTGTTTTGCTGCAGGAAAGGGAGAAGAGAAAAGTGGGCAGATTTAAGACATTTATGTAAGAGAAAAAGAAAGGGGGGGAGGGACATGATTACATAAGGCACCATCTCAAAAGAGGGATATTATAATCAGTAATGGGATACAACCCAACAGGGCCCCATTGTAGCTCCCTCTCTTGGACCACATGCAGAAGAGGGTGGCTATCCTCTGAGTCATTTAGCAGACACCACCTATTACTGGAGTCTCTAAACCTAACGTAGCAGTGAGAATCCCTGCTGGCATTGCAGGTATGGCAGTAATAGCATTTGCTGGGTCGCTTGTTGATACCCCATGCAACCATTTAAACCAATAAAAGGAAATGTTTCGTTTTGAAGCATTATAATCTTACTATTTAAGATGTTCTCTACATTGTGTGACTGAATTTGCAAGAACACTGAATGCTTTTATGATCATTAATAGCATCTGTAATTATGCAGACTAAGACCAGGATAATAGTAATCTACTTCCAGGCTAAAATAATTGCCTGTGAAGGACAGAATTCTGTTCCCAACCCATCCATGCACAGCCTACTACATAGCTAGATGTAATAGGGTGAGGAGGGCTGTCACTTTCCTTTTGAGTGCCACATAGTGGCTATTGCAGAAAAGTAAATAACATGTTAGGTGGAGCAATATTTTGATCCATCTCACAAAAGGGTTGCAGGCCATTCAGCGCTGAACATGAGCTGTCCATAGAAACTTTAATACAGACAAGCCGTGAGGGAAAAAAAGCAACAAAACAGTCAACATTTCAAAGAACAACTGTGGAGGATAGTTGAAGATAACAAAAATAGGATAAATACTCAGGCTAGTCAATAAGAGAATTATGAACACTAGATACATGGATATTCTTTGAAACTGACAAAGGAGAGATTTTTTTCCATGACTAATCAGATGGAAGTCTGGGACTTTCAAGAATAAAAGTTAAGATATTTCAAATGGACTACAATTGTTTTATTTTGACTTATAAATAGCTACACTACAAAGATCCAATACTAACCTTTAGGGCACCAATCCATTTGTGATTTTGAATGACCTCCTATGCTAAATATTTAGGGCTGACAGCTCCAGATCTGCAAATGCTGAGGGATGAATGGGTGTTACCAATCAAGATCCAAATTCATAGACAAAATAAATCTGATGGCTGGAAGTGGGTTATGCAATGGATTAAACATGAATTCTTATTGGGAGCACATAGGTTTACAAAGAAGAAACCCCTTTCCCTCAAGCTTTCGTGCAGGGGGAGAAAGGGGAGGAATCTCCAGTGCACCAGCTGTATATGGTTCATCAGGGTTAGTTGCTGGTGGGCCACCAGGTATATTCTTTATCTGAGCATCCACAGGTATTGCCGTTCACAGCTCCCAGGGGGTGCGGTTCACCGTTCCCAGCCAATGGGAGCTGTGGGAAGCAATGGTTCAGCTCGTGTCACTTTCCACAGCTTCCAGTGGCCAGGAACAATGTACTGCAGCAATTGGGAGCTGCAGGGCTCCATACCTATGGATGCTCAGGTAAACAAACCATTTGGCAGCCTATCAGTGGCTAACCCTGAGTAAACTGTGTGCGGGCTGAGGGTTGGAGATTCCCCACCCCTACTTTAGTGAAACACTTAAAACTTATTGACAAACAATTTTGTTTAAGTACCTGTTCACAATTAAGCATGCACTGAAAAGCTTTTCTGTAAAAGGGCTAAAATGTTAATATTTTATTTCCATAATCAAGGTCACATAATTATTATAAGGGAACATAATAAGCCCTGTACTTGTATAAAGATATGCTTTCTTTCATATTAATAATTTAAAGATGCAAATATAAGAACGGTTCTTGTTGGTCTGTACATGCTGTTTGCTGTATCATTAGCATGTCCTCACTAAAGAATGGACACCACAAGTGTCACTATTTTGGTTCATGAGAAGGAAGCAAAGGTGGTAACTCATGATGAACAGAGGGAGAAGTCAATGCAGGATATTTGACAGAAGGGAATGCTACCATAAAAAGTTGGTGGGGAAGCTACATTAGAATTCTGCAATTTTACTATAGTTCCAAATGCAACAGTTGCAGAATTCCTCCAGGACTGTGGTGCCCATTCTTTAGAGAAGACATGCCAATAATAAGGAACCTAGAGTCTGATCCTCTATTCCCTTTCCAGTCCACTCTGTTATTTCAATGGAATGTTGCATGGGCAAAGAATGCAGGATCAGACCTCTAAATTGTGTAAGTATACTAGACCTGATTCATCACTGTGTCACTCCAGTTTTGATATTGGTGTAGCTTTACCTTTTTCAGTGGAGTTACATGATCATAAAACTAGAGTGCGAGATGCATCAGTGAATCAGGGCCTTTTTTATATATATAATGTACATTAAGGCAAATTATTTCACATCTCTATAATTGAGTTTAGGTAATAGTGATCCGAAATACTGGGATGAAATCCTGACCCCAATTAAATTCAGAGGAGCTTTGCTTTCCACTTCCCTTGGGTCCAGAATATCATCCCTGTGTCTGAAAAGAGCATACAGTTATAGTATCATTATTTGAAATATGTAACTAAAAGTGCTAATGTTTTCTTACCAAGAGGTGGTCCATGTGTTATAAGAATATCTATTCCATCTGGAATAAGGTTCCATTTTTCTAATAGTGCTTGGCCTCGTGGAAGATTAAAGCCCCAGCCATAAAACCAAGGTTGCCTGCCAAAAAGAGGAGGAGAATGTCTTCAATGCTACTCATATGCATTGGTCATCTAATTAAAAAATGGAGACTGATTCTCTACTGTTATTGAATTTGGGGACACAAATAGCATTACTTTCCTTTCCTCTGCATTCAATGACACCATATCTGCATACAATAATCACTATTTAATATGTGTGGGAAAGCAACAAGCTTATCAGCTTAGCCTGACAATATATTGCAACATACCTATTGCATTCTTCTAATCATACTGAGAGGCAACAGCTGTAGGAGTTGAAATGCCTTAGGTAGTACTATACCTGGAGTTCCATTATATCTATTGGACCACCACTCTGAAAGGTGTGTGTGTGTGTGTTGGATCATATCATGGCCTTCTTCCCAGTTTGGCCCTGATCCTACAATTGAATTGGCATGGGCAGCTCCCTGCACTCATAAATATCCAATTACAGGGTTGGGGTAATGATCTACATTGCGTTTGGCTAATATTGGAAGCATTGCACCAGAACAAAAACATTTAATAAATGTATGTGTACAATTTTCCTCTGTCATCCACCACATTAGTTCCTTTTAAAATAAGTTTTTACATATTCAAGATTTAGTATATCTTGATGAGAGTTTATTTGAGGGTTGTTGGGTTTTTAAACACATTATTTATGGAACATCTTATTATTAAATGGTGGGATTATAACAGAGCCAGTCAGAATATAATTCATTAGTTTATGAAGTCCTGTTGATTTAAAAAGCTGTATTTCATAGCAATATTACCATGGCAAATTATGATGCTGGTGAAGCCTAAAAATAACGAAATGTGGGGCTAGTTTTGGGGGTTTTTTTGACTGACTGGTGTTCTGGCCAAATGTCCATATATGGAGAACAAGAAATGCGCTGCTCTGATTTAATAAGGTTTATGATAATTGCAGCCTTAGTGTTTATAAATATGTACACATCAACCAGTGTTCTTCTTCAGATCTCACTTTGTGGAAGAAAGCGTTCCACTCACTCACTGCATCAAAACAAAAAAGCAAGATTACTTTTAAACAAATTCTCTGAACTATTGTTTGCATCATGTATAGCAAAGACAAAAGAAAATGCCCACAAAGCTATTCTTCCTTTTCCATTACTCCTGCTTGACTACCACTTCAGAAAGTAACATGTTGCCTGCAATCTTCATGATCATATACTTTTCACGTCTCCTTTTGGAATGCTGTTAAACACATGCATATTGAAAACAACTGAGAAATACTGCATATTAGGAGAAACAAAGGGACAAAGGCTATCCTAGAAGGGGAAGCAAGCACCAATCTACTCATAGTTGGAGGAATTATACAGACTGGTTGCCAGGCAAGAGAGAGAGGGAGAGAGTGACTTAACATAAGATAACCAAATAGATATTTATCTGTAAATAAGGCTGCAGAGATACTGCTAACTTATTGCAGGATAGCCCCCTAAAAAAAAGCAGAGCTTCTGTGAGAACTTCCCCCTCCTTCCACAGCTCAGAGACTTAATTTCTGTAGAGCCAAAGATTTGGGGCTGTGCGGCATTTTTGGTGTCAAGCTAAGAGTCATAGGGACTATCATGGTTCTACATGGCCTGGTTAACAGTTAGGCATCTGGGTGAAAACCTAACTAGAAGTTACTGCTGTTGCAGTTGTGACCACCATCATCTCTGTTGGATCATTCCAGTACCTGTGGTGAAAAACGAAGGTGAGCGCAGGAAAGAAAATGAATGGCAGCAAAGATTCATTAAGAGACCTGCTGACCAGGGCAGAAGTTGGTTGGGCAGCTCTACCTACTGAAGGGAGAATCAGGCATAGAACAGTGAGTTTCAGATCAGAGGTTTCTGATGGGCTTTTACCTTTCAGTGGTTTTTCCCTTGTGAGGCGCTTTGCTCCCAGGAAGAGCAGCATGTGGCTAAGGTACATAGTTCCTCACCTTCCCACAGCAGGGGTGGTAACACTGCATCTGTTCATTGGCTTATCCTGCAATAAGCTAGCAGTCTGTCTGCAGCCGTATTTACAGATAAATATCTATTTGGTTGTCTTATGTTAAGTCGCTCTCCCCTTCTCTCTCTTGCCTTGCAACCAGTCTGTATAGTTCCTCCAACTGTGAGTGGACTGGAGTCAACTACCTTTATAAATAAAGGAGTGTTGTTTATCCAGAGAGAAAAAGGATGTGTCAGTGATTAAGGTACTCACTGGAAGCCCAGGTTCAATTCCCTGCTCTGCCACAGAGCTCCTGTGAGAACTTAGTCACTTAGATACTCTGTACCTCAGTTTCCCATCTGTAGAATGAAAATAATAGTTCCCTGCCTCACAGAAGTGTTGTGAGAATAAATAAGAATTGTGAGTTACTCAGGTATTACAATAATAGAGACCACATTGGTACCATACAGCGATTACAGAGCTTTAGTCTGTTTCTTTGAAAAAAACACAAGGCTGAAGCCCAAACCACAAATGCCAATGGCCCTCCGTCAGTAGTGCCACCAATGAAATCCTAAAATGGCTGGTACTCTGGTCCTGTACTCAACACAATTCATTTAGGCTTTGTTGACACTGCCAACCGAGCAACAAAACTTTTGTTGTTCACAGGTGTGTAACCCCCACACTCGAAAGGGAAAAAAACCTCTTTTTTTCACAGCACGTGACAGTAGAAACAGCACATCATCAGCAGGAGCACTTTCCTGTCAACAACGTGGACTCCACTCATAGGGGGTGGAAGTATTTTGCCAGCAAAAGTACCAGCAAACAGGGTGTACACTGCCTGACTTTAGCAATGTGGCCATTCCACATTGCTCAGAGGCATGTAGTGCAGACAGAGCCTAGTGCTGATTGGCTGCAGACCCAAACCTAGTTTTTCACAAATCTTCACATGAACAAATTTCCCTTGCAAAAAAGAGAATATTTAAAAAGCGCAAATGAGGCAATTCACACTTTGGTTTCTAATTCACCTGAACTATTCATGAGACATTTTTCTCCCATTCTTCCTCACCCGTGTCCTAATCAATACCCTTTGGAGTTAGTTGGAGTCTATCCACTGTCTTCATGGGGCACTATATCAGGCCTTCTACTCCCATGCTCTACAGACCCCCTGAGAAACAAATGGAGAGAAAAACACCAATATTTGCCAAAGAGAAAAGGTAAGAAATCAGTAAAGAAAAAAGTTATTTTAAAGATGTACTGGAGTGTGTGTGTGTGGGTTTTTTTAAAGAAATAACCTCAACCATTAAAGAACTTGACAGTGTCTAGTTAACCCCATTGAAATTCATAAGTTTATGGATCACATATATACATATAATATCCCAGTGGTTTGCCTGCCTCATTACTACCTTCACCTACCCTTACTAGCTAAACATAAAAATCATGATCACTGCAGGTCAAGGCCCAACACTTATATACTTACTTTTTTTTTTTTAAGTGTTTTCCTGTTCTGAATAGGCACAATCTGCAGCTTATTTAGACAAGGAATACTGTCCCCCTTTCCTCTCTCTCTTTGTGCATGCAGTGCATATTTGCTTGAGTTAAGGTTTGGTGAGTTATGCATGCTGGAGCTGTTCTTTTGTGAATAGGAAATGTTAGAACTTGTGTGATTTGCCATTATGCTGTCTTTTATGACAATCCCAAGAATGACAGAAATGTCTGGAATATTTCTAGCTAAAATCTGAAGCCCTAGAAAGGATTCAGTGCATAATGTTAGTATTCTGTACATTAAATAAATTCATACACTTCAATGCCCAAACCACACAAAAGTAAAATCATTTTTATGTGCAGAGGGATTTTATAAATCCTCAAGTCTCTGTGAAATGTTATTACAAAACAACCATCAAAGTTTGTGCGCTGAAGAAAAAAATCTTATTGTATACACACTAACAACTCTGTGACTTGGAAATCATGCAAAGACAACTTTGTCTAATATCCCTCATAGAATGTGGAAACAAAGTTACAGAGCTATGATCTGATGCTCTTTTGGATTGCTTTTCTTGGTGTTTACTTAGTGAAAGTACAACTTCTTTATAAACTAGTGCACATGACTATCCTTTTTACAATAATATAGTTGGGGACAAAAATCTGCTGGTTCTAGGAACGAAAAGTGCAAAAATGTATCTGGAAATTAAATACAAATACCTTTAATGTATTTCAACATTAGGAGCCAAGTTTCCCTGATTAACAGTGTACTTTGATTTAAGTTTTGCCTTCTTTTAGCAAACAGTGTATATATCTCTCAATATCTTATTGAAATTCAGTGCTTTTATTATTATGACAGAATAATGATTAACTACCTATAAGACTATAGGGAAAAATATATTTCAAGAGAATCTGTTTACTGAACAACTAACCTTTCTTAAAAACATATGAACAAATTTTGCAGGTCAATTCATCTTACATATAAAAATGCCTGGATTCTCAAAATTTGTACTAGCAATCGTATGGTGCTTTCAATACTGAATTTCTGCCTTTCTGTTCTAAAGTAACCATTGGAATAATTTTCTTACAGAATGATGGTTGCTATGACAACCATAGCAAATTTTCCTTTTCTGAAACAGATGTCTCATTTAGTTGAAAATTAGAATGTGAAAAACCCATGGGAAAAATTAATTCAAACTTTAACAGAACACTGACTACAATGTAATCTCTTATAGGTTAACCCCTTAACATCTTTCTGCACTCCTATAGTAACCTTCAAATAAACTCCAATTAAACTATTTTAACCTCCTATAAATGACCTTCTTAGTTATTATTGGCACTTGAGTTTTCTTTCAAGTGTGCATTTGTTAACATAATAACAGAAAAAATAACATTAAAAAGTGGTCAAACACATTACTGCCTTAATTATTTAGCACAGTTTGTTCTTTTATTCAACCACCGTTGGAGAGAGGAACACTGCAGTTTGAGTGTTCTATTCTTCTGTCACTTAAATAGGGGAAACTGAGTTTTACATGTAAATTACATGTAATTTACATGTATAGGGCTGTGGTGCATTACATAGATCTGACCTGCAATTTAAATGAGAATTGGGGGGTTGTGTTCTTATACTGCTATACATCTCAACTTTGTAAGCAGATGTATTAATGGGCATACACAAAAAGAATACCAGGCTGGCCTAACCAAGCAATATACATGTAGTCTCCTACCAGAGGAAGTGAGAGACTGAAATGTGGTTCTCTGTGGCTTTAACTTAGCTTCTTAACTAGAAGGACCCATTACTAACTTCATCTATCCTTGCTAGTTCAACATAAACGCCATGATCACTGCAGGTCCTTTATACATGCACATCTCCAGAATTCATAGGCAATTAAAAAACAACAAACCAATTTATTGCATAAACCCCTAACTCCTGGTATGCTGGTACACTGTAAGATCTTGAGGGTTGCAAATTATATTGCAGAAACTTATGTGCAGTCAATTGAGCCCAATTTGCCAACTGTTAGTTACACAACTAGTCTCAATTACTTCAATGGGACTACTCACACAAGTTAGAGTTGTAGGATCAGACCCTATATCTGCAAAGATATATGGGTGACACTTGTCTTTTCTACCATTGCAGAATATTATTCATCATATCAAAGGGATGAATGAGTAGTGTCCTGAGTACACTGTACAAGCGACAAGAAAATGCGCTAAAGTTTCCACTATAATGTTATTTCTTCTTGACTGACCAGGCGTTTCTGTGTCCTATTCAAGCAAGAGATTGCTCTAGTTTACTCATTGTTTATCCACTATGTATTTCAGAGAGATTGTCTGTGCATCTGTCTGTTCAAGAAATCCTCTTAAACAGAAAGAGCGAGGACCACCAAATTTGGTATACATCTTCCTCTTATCATAACTTAAAGCAACACATGGGTTTGGCTGTGTCAGGACAATGGGATGTGCCTTGAATGGGATTGCTTCTCATAAAACCAATCAGAAGAGAGACGGAATCACCAAATCAAGTATGGTCCTCAGAACTGACATGACTGAGGAAATGTTGAAAGAGGGCACAGGGAGGGCAGGGGCTCAGGGCAGGCATACAGAATGCCCCCCACACACACACACACCCCTCCTGCTGGCCCCAGCACATATCTACTGCAGCAACTCAATTCTGTGCTTCCCTGGAGCTGCAGCAGCCATGGAGAGGTGCTTCTCACCTGGCCCCAAGCTGCTGGGGTGAGAGAGGGCCTGGATTGTCCTCTCTCCCCAAGGCAGCCTGCATACTGAACCCCTCATCCCCAGCCCCACTCCAGAGTAATGATTTAAATGAAGAAAAAGAAAAATTCATTAAGGATCCAAGCAACACAGTGAAATCTGACATTGATCCCCTGCACAGAATTGGTATTTCTCTATTGTAAGCAAGTAGGTATTTGTCCACCCTCATACAGAAACTTGTTAGGAAAAAACTGGTCAAATTTAATCCACTCGGTTTTACTCCGATATAAAATTCTACAGCTGCATCTGTTGAACAATAAAATATTGGCCCCTGCATGCCTCAAGCCATACTAGCCAAAATTACATGTCAAGGAACACGGGCCTATGATGTATATTTCACATCCTTGTTGGCAGGATGGCAGCAAGCAGGCCAAGGACTAAATCACAGAAGATAGGACTGGAAAAGACTGCTTCAGGTCATTCAGTCCCTCCCCCAGAAATGCATGCAGAATTTCCCCCACTTGGCCATTTTTTAGTATTTTCTCTGGGTTCACTGTAAATATGCCAAGCAATGAGGCTTCCATTACTTCCCAGGGAAGCTGTTCTATAGCCCAATATATCTTACTGTTTGGAAATTGTGATTGATATTTAGCCTCAATTTTACCTTTCTCAGGGCAGGGCTACACTTACTACAGTGACACTGCTGCACTCTGAAAGTGTAGTACTTCACTGAAGATGTTGATGGAAGAGCTTCTCCCATCTGTGTAGTTAATACACTTCTGAGAGAGGTGGTAGCTGTACTTATAGGAGAAATCTTCCTATCAACCAGGGGCTGGGTCACTGTAACTCCTTTGCTCAAACCCAGGCCCCTGGGTGATGTAGTTATATGGATGTACATTCATAATGTAGACCTGGCCTCAGTTTCACTTCATTTTACTTTTCCTAATTATACCCCACATTAAATATTGTCCATATTTGCCTGGAGTTTATACCCTTCAGATGTTTGTAGTCTTATGTCCCATATGACTGCACTAGTTGTCTTTTAGCAAAACTATATGTTTAGCTGTTTAATCTTTCCTCAAAAGTCCCTTCAGTCCACTAATCATTTTATTATTCTTCTCAGAACTACCATCTTCAATTCTATTCCCAGGTTCTCAAAGTGCCTTCAAGATCCTGTTATATCTTCTTTTGCTGAGGTTGGTTGTTCCCACGTGAACTGTAAATGGGAAATCCAAAATGCTTTTTCTGTGCTATCATTTGACTTTGTACCCAGAGGGTAGAAAACTATCATGTGGGGGCATGGTGCTAGTCATCACTATTAATAAAGTAGCTACTTAGAGATAAGAAACTTAGACAGGCCACTGTTTGTTTATAGGATTTTCTATGGCATGCATCATCTTAGTACATGAAAACCTCACAACATTTATAGAAATGTAGGGCAGGAAGGGATCTTGAGAAATCATCAAGTCCAGACGCTTGCACTGAGGCAGAACCAAGTAACCTCCAACCTCCCTGACAGATGTTTGTCCAAACTTTTTAAAAAAACCTCCAGTGATAAAGATTCCAGTGATGGGGCTTCCATAACCAGCCTTGGTCCTTAACTACCCTTATACTTAGAAAGCATTTCATAGAACCATAAAATACTTGAACAGAAAGGGATCTCAAGAGGTCATCAAGTCCAGTCCCCCTCACTCATGGCAGGACCAACTATCATCTAGATCATCCCTGACAGATGCTCTTCAATAGCTCCAAGGATGAAAATTCTACAGCCGTCCCAGGTAATTCATTCTAGTGCTTAACCAGCCTGACAGGAATTTTTTCCTAATGTGCAACCTAAACCTCCCTTGCTGCAATTTAAGCCCATTGCTTCTTGTCCTATCATAAGGCTTGTCAGGCTGAGGGTTCAATAGGCCTGCTTAATGGAGAAGCCCCAGATGCTGCCAATGGGATGCCACATGCTGGGCTCTTACTTCTTTCTGCTGGAAGCCAAATGGACATCTCCCAGCTGATATTTAAAAAAATCACTCAAACTTTAATGATAAACTGGACTAAGAAGCTAAGAAATTCAACACTAAAGCACTTGCAAGTTACCATCTTGTTTTAAATTGAGAGAACTCCTCAGAAACGAACCAATCATCAAAGGAAGACAAAATCAAAATTCATTCATGCATGGACCCTTTTAAATATTTTTTCTGTTCTCTGTCAAAAGACATGGTCTCCTTCCACTTTTGGAGGTCTTATGGAGTAGGGTTGGGGCTTCCCTAAAGAAGTCCACATTAGTTCTATCTGATCTTATTCTCAAAAACATCTTTTGCCCTGCCTGTGGCAATCTGCTGAATCTGAGAGTCTTCTCTGGAGAAGGGTGAAGACACTGGGATTAGGAGAATGCTTCATGAGACCTGCTCTACACTGGGAGTTTAGTCAAACATAGCCACATTAGGTTGATTTTTCTAAATGAGTCCACACCACCAAGCCTGTTCTATCTACTTAAAGGGGTATTACAGTCTATTTCTGTACTCCTGCTTTCACAAGGTGTAACTGCTAAATTAGATTTTGCATGGTCAAATTTACAGTAGTGCAGAAGCAGTGCTGTGAAAGTTAATGTTTTTGGTCTCCAAGCCACGTGCGAGAGGCATGCACAGAATGCAAGCACTTTCCCCTCAATCCCTTAGTGTCTGGGGAAGAGGATGAAAAGCTAGCCACGTCCCAGAGTGCATGGCTGCTGCCTCCCCCAGTCTCCCGAAATTCCACCCTTGTAGTCAGCATCTGCTCCCTATCGCTCTGTATGATTCGGAGAAGATTGATAGCTCATATGGCAGCCTGGATAAAGCAGAGGAAGCTATTAGCGGCTGCCTCTGCAGTAAACCTTCCATTTGCTCATCCCCAGTGAGGCATGGCTTGAGCCCCTGCCCTCCCTCTACGCTTGGACTCTCTCCCTCCCGCTCCTGCAGGAAGGGAAAGTTGCACTCTCTCGGCAAATGGGGTGTGTGTGCCAAACACACGGGTACTGCATGAACTCCTTCCCTACTCTGCCATCATGCCTGGGCCCTCTGCTTCCTCCTGCCCACAGGCTCGTGCCTCACCCTGTCCCTTACCATGCCTGCCACCCAACCAAGTCCAGCTACTCCCCTAAGAACTCTGAGGTGTACCTGCTGAAAAGAGGCAGCTTAAAAGCAGAATGGTGGCCTAGTGCATAACACATCCCTATTATCTTGAGACAGACCCTCATATTATTCTAACAGATTAGGTTTTACACTCTACCACGTATCTCCTGAAAAGTCTACTTTTCACTTTTCGTTACAGTGGGAACAGCCGTCAGCCTGCTGCGCACTGCCTCGGCCTTGTTAGCTGACCACCGGGCACAAATCCACAGGTGAAAACAGACTAGGGAAGAGATGTCCAAGGAACAAATGCAAACTGCTCACTTGGCCAGGGAGCATGTAAGCGAGTGGAGGAATACGCTGCTGGAAGAGGTGTGCACGGAGCATGGGGAAAGGAAAGCGTGCAGGGAATGGGAAGCAAAGCACCAGGAGAGCATGTTGTCATCCATGGCAGCTGTGATGGACCACATAGCAGCTTTCCGGGATGCCTACCTGAACAAGTACCCCCGCCAGCCCCTGTGGACCATTGTTCCCTCCTCACTGAGTTCCATAGGCTCCTCTCCCAGGGGCCCTCGAATGCAGGGGTGGGGGGGAAGTCATTGTGGTGGCAGCCTCACATTCTCAACCCCCAGGGATGCACTGTGAAGCAAAAGGCTGTCCTTCTCACAACTGTTATCACCCCTCTTCCCCACAAAGCTCCTGGCCTCAACTCCTTCTCTGTCCCTGCTGTGTTCTCTAAATAAACACATGTGGTTTCTGAACAACAATCTCTTTATTACTTGTGTTGATGGGGCGGAGGGGAAGGAGTTATAGGCAAGCACGCTGAATGCAGGGACATCTTGTTGAGAGCAAAATGCATCAGGTCACCTGAAGAAGTGGGCTGGGCCCACGAAAGCTCATGCTACCATCTACATGTTTGGTTAGTCTATAAAGTGCTACCAGACCATTTGTTGTTTTTTATGTTTATCCTGTTACAGACTAACTCAGCTACCCCCTGATGCTTCCAAATATTATTGAGTGCACAGCAGGCTACCACCACAATGGGAATGTTGCATACTCTTAGGTCTAACCTAGTCAGTAGACTGTGGAACCTTCCCTTTAAACGTCCAAAAGCACATTTTACCACCATTCTACACTTGCTCAGCCTGTAGCTGAACTGCTCCTGACTGTGGTCCAAGCAGCTTGTGTATGGCTTCATGAGCCATGGGAGCAAGGGGTAGGCTTGGTTGTCAGGGATCATTATTGGCACGTCAATGTTTCCAAAGGTCCAGCTTGCTTCTTTCTGAAGAGAGAAGAGTTCCTAAAGATGCATGCATAATGCACCTTTCCTGATCATCCCATGTTGATGTTGGTGAAATGGCCCTTGTGATCCACCAGCCCCTGCAGCACAATCTAAAAGTACCCTTTGCACTTTATGTACTCCTTTGCAAGGTGGCTGGGTGCCAAGATGGGGATATGTGCTCCGTCTATCGCTCCACCACAGTCAGGGAACCTCATCGTGGCAAAGCCCTCCATTATGCTCACCATGTTTCCTGGAGTCACTACCCTCCATTGCAGAAGGGTATTAATGATTTTGGCTACTTGTATAACAACAGCCTCCAGTCTAGATTTTCCCACCTCGAATTGATTCCCAGCTGACTGGTAGCTGTCTGGCATTGCAATCTTCCACAGGGTTATTGCCACTCACTTCTCCACTCTCAGAGTGGGTCTCATTCTGGTATTCTTGCACTTCAGGGCAGGGGAAAGCAATTCAGAAATTTCCATGGAAGTGGCCTTATGTATGCAAAAGTTTTGCAGTCACTGCTGATCATTCCAAACCTGCATAGCAATGTGGTCCCACCAGTCTGTGCTTGTCTGATGGCACCAGGACCAGTGTTCCATTGTGTCCAGAGGATTGAATGTCAGCGGCATTTGCAATTCATTCAAGTGCTCTGCAGAAGAGTATGCTCATGGCCTCCTTGGATTCGTCCTCATTCAGACAGACTCTGGATACACTCTGGACATATTCCAGCTTTATCACACCAAGTTTAACATCATCATCATAACGTTTTGACACTCAATAGGATTCACAATGGGTTCCATGCTTATGCTGCTATGGTGTCTGAGCGGATGTCCAACAAGAGAAAAAAGGGCACAAAAAGACTGTTTGCTGTTGGCCTTAAGCAGGGAGGGGGAGGAAGGATACGAGTGCATTATGGGATGCTCATGATGTTTACCCAGAACCACCTACTACACAGTTTTGATCCCAGCATGCACTCAGAGCATAACCCAGAATGCAATGGGGCACAGGTGCTGTGGGATAGCTACCCACAGTGCATTGCTCTCAAAGTCGATGGTAGGTACCATACTGGGGACATGCTACTTCCAATTACATTGAATTCTTGTGCACAGTGGGGATATGCACCTTTGACTTTACAAAACTGGGTGCGAAAAATAAGCCATAATAAATTAGACTTTATCTCTCAGTGTAGACATGGCCCGAGAGACATTGTGCATCTGCTATCACACAGTGAAACTTGCCCTTGTGCAGAAGGACAGAAAAAGACTACTTAAGTTGCATTTACTTAAGCAATGTCTTGGCCTTGTGTTGGCCCTGGGCACAAGAGTGAATTTTATTCAGGGGGAGGAAATATTACCCCAAATAAAGTTTAACTTCTGGCACTAAAAGCACAAAGTACTTGCGAAACTTCCATGGATCAGCCACTGCTGGGCTATTTGAGATGGAATAAGACAAAACAAGATTAAGTGCATTCAAAACCCATATTAAAGGCCTGAACAGGAGCCACTCTTCAGTTTAGAAAGAATGTAAATCTCACCAGATTTGCATTTTTCTTTCAAAATTCCAGGAGTAATTAGACCATATGGACCTGCTCCCTGCCAATTTTTTTTTTTTTTTAGAAAAATCAAACCCATTTTGAGTTAAATGAGCATAAAAATGCATCCAAAACCAATAAATAACAAATGCATATATATGTATAAAGTATATTTGTAACACTCATAATTTAGCAACAGCTGAACTTATTTCTTGTTAAAAAAAGTCCCTATGCAGACACCTTGTGTGCCAAGTTTCCACCTGAATTGAACTAAAAACAGCTCTGTTAATCATTTTCCTGGAATCTGAAATTCACCCTTAACTATGGCAGTGCAAACTCATTGTTACAATAATTTTCTATACCTACACGAGTTGAGCTAGTCAGTCTTATTATAAAGTACACAAGGATGTTCAGCTCAGCTGTCTGAGAATTCTGACATACCCCTTTGGAAAAGAAACATATTTTGCAAGACTTTCACCTGGTGTAAATCACACAGGTCTATTGACTTTGACAGAGCTAGGTGAAAATAACCAGTGGAGGTTCTGGCCCATAATGCTTTGCAACAGAAGTTCTGATAGACTAGTGTCAGTGCTGGGAAAGGAGGTGTTAATGATGGATTTAAATTTTATCAACAGAATGCTTTATGAAATTGTTGTTTCTTTCTTCGGTGTTAGTACAAGCAGGCTGAGTCCATAGAACAATGACCTAGGCATGAGCTCAGTAATAGCAGAACATATAATTGTTACTGTTCCCCCCTCCAGGGGAACTGTTACTGACTCCAAAACCATTTGTCGTCCCCCAAGGACAGGGGGCACTCCTCCTCCTCCACCCTTCTTCTTAGGGTTATTTGCAGGGTCAGGAACCCCTTGTTGGAGGAGCCACACCCTTTATGGACTGTCTGTGGATGTGCCCCACATAAGCAAACCCAGCCAGCACACGACAAAACTGCTGCTCTGTGTACTGGTTCTATGGGAAGGGGTTGAGCAACATTCCTCTCCTCTGAAGCAAGGAAAGAATTATAAAATGGTGCATCAGAATCTGTTGCTTGCTGGGTTCAAGGGGTGGTGCAGCTCAGCTCTGCCTTTACTCAGGGCGGACTATAAAATTACCATTTAGTCATCTGTGTACGCATTCATTGTGCCTGAATCTAAGGAGATGTGTACAAGCTGTTGGGAACAAGGGGGTGGTGGGGAAATGGAAGCATTCCTCAGCTAGGGTAAATCTTTATAGCTCCATCAAAGTCAATGGAGCTAAGACAATTTACACCAGCTGAGGATCTGCTCCCACGAGTGGTGTGTCTGCAATCCACTTATCTGTTTGTGTTTTCCTTACTTGGAATATTGCCAAGGGGCTCATCGCCATTCCCAACTAAAGACAAAGCACAGTAGATAATGGTTGGCATTATGTGGGGGTTTACATCTTCCTCCTCCGAAACATCCTTCAGTAGCTGCTGCCGGAGATGGCAGAGCCGAATGCAGATGGGCCATTGGTAGCTGGAAGTTCTTTTGTTAATGCAAAAATATAAACACTTAAAATCAGCTCTTGCTCACAAAATTAAACTTTTAAGTAAATGTGAAAAATAAAAGAGAAAATTGCTCTGGGGTATTGCTGTTTCACTCTTGTGGTTTATGAACTGCATGAAAGGGAAGCATTCCCTGTAGTGAAATTACAGGTCTCTTTTTCTATAGGTCTTACATTAAAAACTAGCTGAATCCAAAGTGGACTAGTTTACTGGATCTGAAGAGCCAATTATTTCTGTTAAGTAACTGAAATTGAACTACTCTACTCAAATACAATATACAAATAATAATTACTCTCCAGAAAAGGATACTTTCCTCAAAACTAATTAAATCAGGGTAGTATATATTATTTTACTATTATCAAATTTAACTAAAACTAAAGATATTTATACTGAAGTAAGCAAATGCAACTTCATAGAAAAATCTTACAAAATATTAAATGTTACCCAGTGAGGGTTACAATAAACAAAGTAATTTTAGCACCCACAAAAACATGCTCTAGCAATAAATATAAATGATATTAGTATAAAGAAATGCAGAGTTTACACACACAATAATTCTCCACTGACTTGCACTTTATGCAATCATTTGTAGCCGTGAAAGTGGGTATAAAATGCTACCATTCAGACTTGGTAACAATGTAAATTCATTTTGCACACATGTAAATGACTCCACAATGTACAGCAGAATGAAGCATCAATCCCATCTATAATACACAAATACTTGTGGGTATGTAATCAGCAAGGTGGTTTAACTCATTGTTTTCACTGTTCTAGTACTGTTACCTGTTCTCGCCCTTGGGCTAATGTAATCTTGGAGAGAAATCTCATTTGGGAGGAAATATTTTGTGGCAGGTTGATTAAAAAATAAATAGGAAGTATCTGAAGCTTCTCAGAGTCTTGAACTGTTATAACAAATCCTGAGGGAAATATAATAGTGGGAAGAGTGCAGCTAAAGTGCAGAAGAGTATATGATAAAAATGATTGATCATATGTTTCTGCAATTTATCTTCATTACACATGTGCGATATGATATGTATGGTATTACACATACACAATCACTCATAGTGTATACAAAAACTACATACTAATTCCTCACTATGTTCATTTAACATGTAATGGAATATTTTAATCTTGAGTAACAGAAGTTCAGATTTTTGTTTTATGTTCTCCCCCACACACTTCTTTCTAGCACCATAAATGCAATATTTCTCACTGTATGTCAGTCACTTGATTGAATATCACAATACAAATTAGGGATCTTATCCTGAGTTTGGGGGAACTATTCATATCAGTTAAGGAAATCATGTGTATAGTGTTGGTAGGATGGGTCCTGTATTTCCAAGTAATATGAAAATGTTTTCCAAAAAGTTTTACAGCTCAAAATGCATTCATTTTAAGCAATATGTCATTAGCCAAAGAAACGGATTCAGGCAAAAACTTGTTTGTTAGTTTATGGAGATATCAATACAGGCTATATGCACTTCTCAAGTCTTGCTTTCTGCCATTTGAGAATCTTTTACATTTCAAGTGTTATTCAATATGAAAAAAATCTGAACATCTGAATTTAATAGCTCTCATCAAAACCATTTTTGCAGGAAGTACCATTCGTATGATCTTCCAGATGCTGCAAATTAAACTATAGTGTTATGGTTTTAAGCATTTTAAGAACAGCACTTTCCAAAAATGGAATATAGTTTCTGATAAGTACAGAATAGGAAAAAAAAGTCACTCCAGCATTCTATTAAGATATAATTAAACTGAGCTTTATTTGCCCCTGACTGTAATTAATATAGCTTAATGGGATGATAAATTTTGTTTTCTCTTTTCTAAAAATGTTCCTATTCCTTTTGCATCTGTCACATATTTCATTTACTGAACATCTGAAATAAAACATCTTCTGCGTTCTCATAATGCTTCAGCCGTGTCAGGCTTAAGATGTCAAACCTTTCCCCAAAACACCAGTATATATGATATGCCTCAATTTTCAGTAACTAGGGGAGTCTATTATTCACACTCATGATTTTCATTTTCCTCAAGAAGCATGTCAGTCTGCCTAAATTGCTCATTATTTTGCATACCTCAAATGTATTGGTTAAGAAACAGCTCCAATCCCATGACTTTTAACAACATAGAACATCCATCTTTTAAAACAAAATATTTCTGAGCTATCAAAACCCAGCATCCTGTAACAGGCTTTGCCAGGACTAGACATTAAAACACGCAACTAGCTTAAAAATCTAATTAAACTGAAATCTGCAGGAATTTTAAATTGCAATTTGCTTTTTGCTTAAGGTAACAGTACAGAGGTAATTCTACTTTGATTACCCCTCTTCTAAACTGCCGAAGTACTGAAGGTAGGGAAGGGGAATGTAACAGAAGATGAAAATCTTCTTTTTTTGTACAGCAGCCTCTGTGCCACTGTGCCCCAGAGCACAGGATGGAGAACCCACTTGTGTGTGTGTGGGGGGGGGGGGGTGGCACAGGCTAGCCCTCCTCCCAGCTGAGGTCATGTGGGCTTGTACTCACATGGCTACCCCTGTGCTTCAAAATCCATACTGCTATTTTTAGGACACTAGCTCAAGCAAAGCTTGCGTGCGTCCATCTGACTAGGCTTGCAGGCATGCCCCAATAATTTGAACGTTTTGTTTGAATTTCAGAAATAGAAGTCTGAAATCCATACAAAATGGGAAGTGACTGTCTAGGAAGGAGTACTGCAGAACGGGATCTAGGGGTCACAGTGGATCACAAGTTAACTGGGAGTCAACAGTGTGACACTGTTGCAAAAAAAAAACCAACAAAAAAACCAAACATGATTCACAGGAGTGTTGTAAACAAGACACGAGAAGTCATTCTTCCACTCTATTCTGTGCTGATTAGGCCTCACTTGGAGTATTGTCTAGTTCTGGGCACCACATTTCAGGAAAGATGTGGAGAAACTGGAGAAGGTCCACAGAAGACCAACAAAGATGATTAAAGGTTTAGAAAACATGACCTATGAGGGAAGACTGATATAACTGGGTTTATTTTGTTCAGAAAAGAGAAAACTGAGAGGGGATATTATAGCAGTTTTCCAGTATCTAAAAGGGTGTTACAAGGAGGAGGGAGAAAAATTATTCTCCTTAGCCTCTGATGATAGGATAGGAAGCAACAGGCTTAAATTGCAGCAAGGGAGGTTTAGGTTGGACAATAGGAAAAACTTCCTAACTTTCAGGGTGGTTAAGCACTGGAATAAATTGCTTAGTGGGGTTGTAGAATCTCCATCATTGGAGCTATTTAAGCGCAGGCTAAATAAATGTCTGTCAGGGATGATCTAGATGGTGGTTGGTCCTGCATGAGGGCAGAGGATTGGACTTGATGATCTCTCAAGGTCCTTTTCAGTTCTAGAACTCTATGATTCTATGATTCACCATCTAACATTGCTGCTGCTATACTGTACCTGTGAGCTATACTGCCAACTGGGTGATGAAGGGGGACAACTAATAGTTAACATGGTATGTTAAATGGAGTAAATCTTTGATTTTAATTCAATTTCACTTTAATTGATGTGCACCTCAATGTCTGTAAAGAGTTGTTCAAGACCTGGGAAAACAAACACTAGATGATTCATCACTGGCAAAATGAAAGCACGTCCCTCTCATGAAATGAACCTATAAATCTTTGTTACATTATTTTACTGATGGAGAGCGAGTTCAGTGAGGAATGAAAGACTATGATAACTGTGTTTGGTAAGGTGTGGAGGAAAGAGAGAAGATGACTCAGATTGAGGAAGAGTGTGAAGCAGTGTACAGGAAAAGCAAGCCAAACTAATTTTTCATGTTACCATTTTACCTAATTGATTACTAACTGTATCGCTAGTTACCATTGCCCTCCCTGAATGGATGTAGCAGAGTCCTACACAACAATTAGAGCTACAAAGTCAGGATAAAAGTGAAATAAATAGTTAGCCTGAATGAGCCAATCAGGACTTGGCTCTCACTATTACATCATAGGAAAACTGAGTCAAGAGGAACAGTAACAGCTACAATCAGAAGAGCAAATTCAACATTACAAATACTGAAGCTTAATTGGGATTTTGATCATTAGTGGCCAGATTTCCCCTTGTGTTAAGGTTCCTTTGTGTCATTCTGACAGCTGATGTAAAGTAAATCAGCCTAAAGATTGCTCTGTTTTATGGCAGGGCTCAGTCACATCACCCTCCTGGGCTTTACCACGCACAACAGATGATCTTGACCTAGAATTTGTGTGCCACTAGATACCTATTATCAGAACAAAAACACTTCCTATGAACTGGTGGGAAATTGTACAAGAGCTGTGTTGCTTCCTAAAAATAATTGTTGCCCTTATCCAGTCAATGTGCATTAAAATTTGGGAGAGACACAACAAAAAATGTAATTCCAAAATGGACGGGCATCACTCGTTGAAGATCAAATACTTGTAAGCAGGTGAAATTAATCTTTGCCTGCCACCCTCCCCCATGAAAGCTTCTGAAGTTCCAGGTGACCTAGAACAAAAGGATACAGAAGGGGATGGGAACAATAATACTAGAAAAATGAAAATGCTGTCGAAAGGAAAATAGGGAATCATTTCACAGGGATAGCCCCCTCCAACCAGTTCCTATGCAATAATCCAGCCTTCAGGTAACAAATGTTACAGAGAATCCCAGGCTGCACAGTCCCATTCTATCAGGAATGTGTGTCCTGACTCAACATAAAGAACTCTTTTCTGCCACGCTGTATGTCTGGGTCAGGACAAAGAAGTTCCTTTATGAGTCATCTACAGCATTGTGCAACTGGCCAGGGGAATTACAAGGTTTTAGTGATCGTGGTTTTGGTGGTTGGTACTTTATGGGCTTTTCCCCCCATTTCTCCTCCTCTGATGGATCAAGTATTGTCAAAGGTGGGATGTCTGCGATGACTGGTCTAATAAGTGTGTCAACTCCTCTGTTCCTAAGAGAAGGAAACTTGCTCATAGGTTGCACACAGATCACAGCAGTATTGCTTTTATCTAGGGAAGCTTTATACCAGAGTTTTGTGGCAATGGTAATGGAAATAGCAAGGGTAAAGGCATACCACTTTGCCACCTACAAATGGCTTCTAATTTGAAAGAGAGAGAGAGATGTAGGGCTGGAAGGGACTTCACGAGATCCTCTAGTCCATCTCCTCCTGCTGACACAGGATTAAACATATTTACAATTATATACTTAGACTTATATACAATTATATATAAATCTAAGTATACTTAATCCTCCATCAGCATAGGGTGAGGGGCAGGAGGAGGGATAGATTATCGTTAGAGGACCTGAGATCTCTTCTAGCCCTATGAGTCTTTGATTCTATAATAAGTAATTCAGAGAATCTCCAACCTGCTGCTACCTACCCACTAATTCATACAATAAATGGAACAGAGAACAATGTGATCATCCATTTTGTTATCAAGGAAAAACCACAAAAGCACCTTTAACTCAGATACAAGTATTCTGCAAGGGATGGGCACATTTTTAAGGAAAGGGAGGGCACCGGGAGAGAGGGAACTTCTTTTAAAAACAGAAAACTTTATTTATAGCGTATTTAGCTCAGGACATATTTCATTCTGGAATCCTGCACAGCAGAGAAGCAGCTACAACAACATTCAAGATCACACATGGAAGTAGGATTTGTTCATGTTGATATGAAACCTACGGGCGCCAGTAAGGCTGCTTATTTCCACATGTGCTTCTGTCTCAGAGGCAAGGCAATTCATCCAAATAAACATGGGAAGGGGAACACTTTCTTTATGTAAGACCCAATGTAAGGCACTCATCATTTAACATCCATACTGGGGAATAGGATGATGCTGGCAAAGTGACCATGCAGGTGCAGGCCTCTGCTATCCCTTATGCCATCTTAGAACAACCAGTCTCCCTGCCTCTAGAAAGGGCATAATACATACACACACATCTCTGAGGAGTATTGGGAGAATTAATTAATGTCTGTAAAATAGGTGTTCTGAACCATCAGACTCTTTCAAATAGGGTGCCCAATCACTGAGGCACCAGAAAGTTGTGGAGATTTTTGAAAAAAAAAGTTTCTTTTTCTTAATTTCTCTTAGATTCCCTCATCTAAAAATGGGGATAATATACTCCTATCTCATAAAGCATTGTGAAGAAAAATTCATTAACATTTGTGAAACACTCAGGTGCTATGGCGACAAATGCCATAGAAACACCCATGAGGCAATTAATTCTGTATACAGTAATGAGTTTGGTTGGTGTGTGGTAAATAAGGAAGGGGCCACACAACTCAGGCTATAAAGAAATTGTAAACAGCTACTTCAGTCAGTCAGGATATCATCTATCCTGTATACTGAATGAAGCTGGGGTTCTCTAGAAAAAAATTGTATGCGAGCATGTAATTAAAAGGTATCATTACTCTGGAGGGAATTCTTCGACAAATAATTACAATTTCTGTACACAACATTTTAAAATTCTCCAAAGTTGTGCATATTTTGTCAAAACTACACAGTATAATCATGCCTGTTTCAATTATTGTGGTAATGCATTTCAAAATACCTGTCAGCAAGCATGCCTATAACAATATAGACAAACAAAAAAGATTCAGGAAATGTTTTTTGACAAAGAGGCATATTAATACAGATTTCTGAGTAATAATTCATTGAAACTACAGTACCAGAAACATACTTCCCACCCCTCTCTGAAGCAGTACAAAGGCTTGGTGGAGTCAGAGATAAGGGAGAGGCTGAGGGAGAGGGAAGTAATTGCTAGGCAGGAATCTGGATGTGACTCCAGAGGGTTGCTGAGTATAGATGGGAGAAGTATAGAAGAGGGGTTTTTTTTGGATGGGAAGGATTGTTGGGGAGTTTGGAAGCCTCCCTCATGAAGACCCTAGCCTCTCCTGTTCAGGCATATCTGCCCCCATCCCTGTTCCCTTCTGTACCCTTCCCCCATGTGTACTTGCACCACCACTCTGTGCCCCTGCCCTCTTCTCAAGTAGCCCCACATTCCCTTCTCCCCATTCCCATGTGACCCTACACCTCCAGTCACACATCTCCACTCTTCTTCCCCACGTGGCCCTTTCCTCCTCCCCATTTCCATGTGTTCCTATATCCCCACTCAGGTATGCCCACCAGCCTTCCCTATGTGGCCCTGCACCCTCTTCCCCCCATCCCCATGTGTCTCTGCATCCCCACTCAGACATCCCACCCCTTTCCCCATATGGCCCTTCATCCCCTTCACTGTTTCCATGTATTCCTGTACCCATTTCAGCCAACTCCTGCCCCCATCCCCATGTGTCCTTACATCCCCCACAGCCATCCCCATCCTCATGTGGCCCTGCACCTCCATTCCCATTTCCCCAGGAACTTCAGCTGTATCTCCTGCCTCACTCTGCCCCTCCAAATTGCAGTTTACATGAATCTTTCAGCAGTCCCATGTGCCTGGCTCTGTCTGTTCTCCTATACCAGTGTTTCTCAACCAGTGGTATGAGTACCCTTAGGGATACTCAAGAGAGGTCTGGGGCGTACGTCAGCACAACTGAAAATTGGAGAAAACAGAATTTTTGTTTTAAGTTTTACAGCACTTTATTATTTTTGTACTTTTTACACACACAAATGTCATCGCTTGCCCGGCTATGATGAAGTTGTTTAAACAAATGTGTTGCAATGGTAGAAAAAAAATTGTGCCTGAAAACTGTAGATACTGGGGGTACTTTTAATGCTTTTTTAAAAAAGGGGTACTTTATTAAAAAAAAAAAAGGTTGAGAAACACTGTCTTATACCATGCTTCCTCACTTGGCCCTGCAGGCAGGATGCCATGAAGAACACAGCCAACCACCTGCTGCTACTGCCACTGAGCTGGCTGCTCTCTGTTCTAGTGCCAGAGCAGCCACTAGTGGGCAAAAGGTTTAGCTGCAGCATCTCTCTGGCAAGGGCACCATTTCAGAAGGGAGAGAGGCTATGGCCTCATGTATTGGGATGCTGCTTGCTCTTTTCCCTCTTCTCACTACCAGAGAGTGAGGGGAAAGTACAACGCTTGCATCACTTACTCCTCCGTTCCCTCCCCTCACTAGCTGGGAGTGAGTGGGATGCAAACAAGTTATGAACTCTCTCCTCATTCCCTTACAGTGAGGGGAAGGGAGAGAAGAATAAGCAGTGTCCTGGTACATGCCCTCTCTCTCCTTTCCTTTCCTTTCCTTTCCTTTCCCCACCCCGCCCCGCCCCGCCCCGCCCCGCCCCATAATGGTGCGCTTGCTCTCTGGCAGAAAGCATTTTCTGCAGAGAAAAAAATCTGCAGGAGAGGAAGTTGCAGTGGCCCTTTAAAAGAGAAGAGACCAGTGAATTTAGGACTAGTCAGCTGACCCCCATGTATAAGAGAAGGCATCTGGGCCCAGGGTGTGGGGAGCATGGTGAGTCAGGCTTGAGATGCAGCCAGGAAAGGGGCAGAGAGATATGACCTGGAGTTCTTGCTGTCTGCTCCCTATGAAGATATAGGCCAGAAGGCTGGGGTAACAGGAACAGCATGAAATACTCTGAGTGGATGATAATATCACCTGGGAGAAGAGGCAGTAAGAACCTGCCAGAAGGAAAAAAGGATCCAGGGACAAAGTCAATTAACAGGGCTCAATTAACAGAGCATGGGAGAATTCTATCATGGGCCCTGAAACATGAGAAACTGAGAAGTAAAAAGAAAAATGATCAGGGAGCTACAACTCACATGGGAAGAGGAATGTTGTCAGGTTTTTTGCCTATGTTTGAGAAATAGAACTGTCTTCAAAAGAGCTTCTAGGTGTGGCAGAGGGTCCCTTACAAGTACATTTTTTTTGCTCTAATCTATAATCATCCCTCCACACACACTTCTTTTTCTAAGGTAGCTTTTCATACCTTCCATTGTTTCAGATTACCCATTCAGCGACTGGCTCTGTTGTTTGTTTCAGTGGACAATGCCCTTCTAGCAGTAACACCCAGGAGAACCCCAGTTTGATGATGCAAGAAAGACATTGTGCCTTTATGCTAAACTGTTTTATTGTTATCTCATCCCAATTTCCCCAACCCATTTATCTATGTGGATCACCTGGCTGACACAAAATTACAAGCTCTCTGGGGCAGGGAATTTTTTTGGGGGGTAGGGGGAGGAGTTAAAGATTGGATAGTTCCTAGCACAATGAGGTTTAGATCTGTAATTGGGATCCTATGTGGTCCTGAAATAAAAACAATACAAATAAACCTTTGAAAAAACTGCTTCATCCTTTGACGTTTTAGAAATTGTAATTTATCAGAAAGGTTGTATGCTTAAAACAAAATTAGATTAATTTATCAATTAGTTTACATTTTCTCAGGATAGCCAGAAATAGTAGACAGTCCATGCTTTGTCTTATAACTCTAACATTTACTGATTTGCAATACTTTCTAATATGGAAGCAGCCTTTTTTTTCAACAACTCTGATGCTAGTTTTTTAAAAGTCAACAATATCTAGTGATATTATTACACTTATTACCTATTCTAAAATTATCAGCCTGTGATAAATGTTGACTCTTTAATGGGTAACTATTGTACTTTACATAACGATCTGTTTCAAGAAGACTGCTTCCTGTTTGATTATCAATTATTGTGAACTGTACTTAAGGTTGTTAAAATTTGGGGTTAATGATTAAGGACCCAATCTTACACCTTGAAATCAATGGGTCCTTTTGCCACTAATTTTGCAATGAGCGGGATAGCTTTTTATTTTCTTTGTAATTAGACAAAGTGATTGTCTTTTGGATTATATTAGAGGTCAGATGATGTTAGTATACAAGTTCAAATACAAATATTAACCGCAGACAAGTGGTATAGGTTGAAAGACTGGGAGACTGCAAGACATACAAATCAATTCAGCTTTCATGGTTCCCTTTATAACTAAAATAACTTCAACTTCAATTCGTAAGGTTGAGGATATGTATAATGTAAACAATAAAAAATTGCATTTCTCTAGAACCATTCATTTGAGGTTCTCAAAGTACTCTGCAAACACAAATTAACCTCAGCTACCTCACAGATGTATGGTAACTGATTTGTACTTATTTTTAGAATAGCACTAATGGAGGTACAGAGTCAGTGACACAGCGATGAACAGAAATCCAGAAAAATACTGACACTCAGCACTGTCCTCACCACTAGGCAAGTCTCCTTCAATCAAATTAAGTGGACTGAAAAATGAGTAATTTAGCCCATATATATTCAGAATAATAATTGATAAAGATTCCTTGTAAGGGTTTTTTTAAAATTAAAAGGACTCAGAACTAGACTACATAGATTCCAAACTAGCACATGAGAACATTAATTGGGGGAAAATTTAACCAAACTATTTTAAAAGTGTGTGTGTGTAAAATAATCTCAAGAACTGGCATTATTAAAAGAAAGTGTTTTAGGAGACTTAGCAAGAAAATACAAGAAACTCAGCTTTCTTGCTGAGCTCTGCAGGAAAGTTTTAAGAACTATTTTGAGGGATCAACAAGGTCTTTGGGGATGATGCAAGACAAGAAAAAAATCCAAGGAAAGTTTTCACTAGCCGCTTATAATTCCTTTGAAATTATCATTACTATTATGTAAAAAGGGAGTGAGATTAATTTCCCAAAAAGGCTATAACAAAGGTTCCATGTCCGGATGCATACAGATTAGAAATAGAAATAAACTTTAATTAAGATTTAGTTAACATTTTTATTAACATTCATTATTCTGAAAATTATATTTTTACACATGGTTTTTTCCTTATGCTTTTTGTTGGTTTGGTTTGGTTTAGTTTAGTTTCTACCAAATGTGTCATTCTGGTTGTGTAATCAAGAGTGATTTTTCCTGGATGTTTCACATATTAGCATGGAAACTGTGAGTAGCATTCCATAAAAAAAAAATGCTCACCTGAAAGAACATGAGCAAAGCATTGGGTCTAATTCACCAGAGTTAATGCAGTGAGGCTTATACTGCATCAAAAGAAGAACCTTTCCACCAACAAAGCTCCTTGATCCCCAGAGGTAAGTCACACATATAGGAAGGAACAAAGCAGTGTGGGAGAGCAGCTTTAATTCCCATCATAGTTCCAGCACAAACCCTTTTCCAGTGGGAAAGTCTTTAGACAGGTATTGAATCAGAGGACTCCTAAGCACATGGGCTATGCTTTTTTGATGCTCTGCTGTGCTGATTTTTTGTCATGTCCCTAAGAATGAGGTTGTGGTCACTTTGCTTCCCTGTAATCCAGCCTCCATAAGGAAACTCTGACCTCTTGTATAAGGCAGCACAGACCTTCAATGAAATTTTTCCAGCGTATCTTTTCATCCCATAATAGACTGAACCAACTCCTTGGATCTCAACACTGTCAAACAACGAGGAAGTTTTGATTAAGTTCTAAACACTACATCGTAGAGCTATCTGTATCTTAATCAGTACATAAGCACTTAGAAGAATGTACAGGTTGTAACTCCCTTAACTAGGACTCTCTGGTCGGCAACATCTGTGGTCCAGCAGAACCACGGATGTTCCTGGACCACAGAGCCCAGGTATAGGGAGGTTAGGCTGTGGGACAGGAGCAACAGAGTGGAAGGGGGACAGTGACTCAGCCAGGAGCTGGGGGAGAGCACAGAAGGGCAGGCAACGCAGGAAGGAATTCTGGCCCCTGCAGCTGGGCAGTAGCAGAGGACCTGTAGCAGCCATGGAGTTCTGGCCCTGGCAACTGAGTTTGGGGCCAGCAGCAGCACCTGAGGAGCTCCAGCCCTGGCTGTGGAACTCAGGGGCCAACAGCAGCAGCTGCAGAGTTCCGGCCTGGTGAAAGCCACAGAGCTGCAGCCTGGGGAGCCACGGGTGGGCAGGCAGCAGCAGGCTGGGCTGGAGCCCTAGAAAGGGGCAGCAGGGCTGCATGGGCCATGTTAGGAGAGACCTCCCCTGGTCCGGCAAATCCCCTCGTTCAGGTCCTGAGGGTGCCGGATGAGGGAGGTCCAATCTGTAATAGGAGGAATGACAAGCACCTTAGATACATAAAGAACAGGTCAAGCCAGACAAACCTGGTAACCCACAGAACCTGAGCAAAATTAGAGGGTGAGTGGACAAGTGAAAATAACAACTTAATATAACTGTAATATTACATAGACAAGGCAAATATGTCCCCAGGAGATTTCACATATCTGCAAGCATAGGTATAGGAAGTTCAAACACTTTCCTTGGACTTCTACTTAATTATTTCATAGATACATATTTTTTAAATGTATGGTATCTTGTCTTTTTAGTGAGACTTTTGGTACATTATTGCTGAAAAATAAATACTAACATTGGAAATATGGTGACTGATTAGGATTACTGTAGGAAGAGATTAAGTTGTCAGACGCACTGAAAACGGAGCATAGTTACTGTACTTAAACTTAAATATCAAACTGGGAAGTGGTACCAAGTGGCATTCTCTAAAAGTTTATATTTGGGGCTGAGGCTATATAACATCATCCTGAATAATTTGGAAAATAAAGTAAATTGTACATTGATTAAATGTACAGGAGACACAAGATAAAGTTAAGCTTCAACATAGCAGGTGGGTAGACTGAAAATAAAGAGCTAGAAAGCTGAGAGAGATGGGAGTATTTAAGTGGGATGCGATTTTAATATAGATAAATGTAGAATAATAAGCTTGGGGAAAATTAACACCCAGCTCAAGCAACCAAATGGGAAAATGCCAATTTTCTTTAAAAAAAAGTTTCCAATAGATTTCACAGTTTATTCACACTATGAGAATTCACACTGGGTATATGCATCAGGTCTGACAACTTGTTTGCTACATTCCAGCCTGACGTGATTTCAAAAGGAAGAAAAACAGATTTCCTGAAAGCCTACCTTTTAAAATAGAATATTAATGTCCTTTAAATATGTATATAGCGCTCATGAAATGTACCAGATTTAGAACTACATTAACAGAAGTGCAAACTTCCATTTTATTTATCCACCAATGAGACACACAGGGATCCCCAGTAGGGGGAGAGTTCAGTCTGCAACCCAATTCCTACTTTAGCTGATCTATTCAGCCATTAAGGGTACCAAGCGCTACCAGAATTTCTTGTTTATATGTAATGGTAAGGCCCAATCCTTTGGAAGCCATTGGACAAGAGTTTTCTCCTTGCTATCACAAAAGAGTTCCAAGTGGCCTCAGAATACAGCAAAAGGAAAACTGTGATGTATTGATTGGTTACTATAAATGTCAACATTAGTCCAAAAACTAAACTGCATCTTGATGAAGAGTATTAATAATATATAAAAGACAACAAAATTCTGAGGGATAAGAATTCATACTACACACAGATAGAGAAAAAATATATTTTCACTGAAGGATAATATATCTAAAATTGTGAGCTTTCAATGTAAAAAGACAAACTCAAACGACATATTTACAATAGACTCAAATTAAACAGTAGTAATATAAAATTGTTAAATTGTACATTCTTTCCACATACCAAGTTAGCTACATGGAATATTTAAATAGCTCACTCTTGAATGAGTGTCTAAAGGATACATTATTTTATCTTTGTTTCATTGATTTAATGATCCATACTGTTATACTCAGATATTTTGCCAGAGGACAGATGAGCAACAAAAATTAAGTTTATAAAACTGAATATTATTTTTTTATTCTCACACTAATCCAAATATGACTGCAGGGCATGAAATGGCTGGTGTGCTAGTAATCAACGCTATAATTTTATTTATTTATATTAAAGAGATGCTTACCAAGGAGAGCCATATATTCTGAACCCCCTCACTGTAACTTCAGAGTCTTGAAGATAGATGCAATTTGTTAGAAGAGACTGCACATTTTCATAGCTCTCTGGTTTCAGCTTAGACACAGAGGGGAAATAGTAAAAGTCCTGCTTGATTAAGTCTGCCATGAACTCTTGGTCAAAGGTCAATTCATGATTTCCTGCTATCACAATCTTGTATTCGTATGGCAGGCTACCTAAAATAGTGAAAAACAACAAACCTCAGTTACCTTTTCAGGTTCTGAAAAGTGAATAGAAGAAACAAACAAGAAACACATAACACTGCCACACATTCTTACACATTTGTAACAACCAGATTCTGGCCTGAGATGTCTGAACATAACTACCCCTGACTTCAATAGGGGTAACATGCTCTTCTCCAATAGCAAAATTTGACTCAATCTACATGGAAGTAGTGTGGTGACCTGTCTTAACTACTGATTTTTTAAAAAAATATATGTGTAGTAAGATAAGATGAAGGACTGAAACAAAAGCCCATGCAACACAGGCCTGGTTGAAGGCCTGAGGCCTACCTAACAATAGTTAAAACTTTGCTAATATAAAGCAGAGCTAAGCTGCAAGAAGCAGGCTCCTACTTACAATGAGGGATAAGAGTATAAAACACTAATTGGTAATAGGCACAGGTGTAAAACAGTAATTGGTACTAGGTACCAGCTGTAAAACAGCAATTGGTACTGGGCACAAGTTAAAAGCACATTGCAAAAGCATGATAACACTAGCTCGTTTAAAAAAACATTAGTACCCACACTCCCCATAAATACTGACCTAGGTTCAGGAAAGGGTCTAAAATAACAGCATAATAAATAAAAATGTTCTAATCAAACCACAGGATGCAGGGTAATGGTTGGTATCTAAGCAACACCAAAGGGTGGCCAACCTAACATGTCAGAAGTAATGTGTAACTTGTTTGTACCTGTATATAAAGTGGTATTTTAAAGGAGCTGTCTTTGTTCGGCCTAGGGAGCAGTAATAAATTCTCATGTCACTAATTAAGCTGTGTCCATTGTTAGGGGGTACATATGCATAGTGGTTTGGTAAAGACTACGAACAACTACTACTGTACTTCGTATAACAATAAACTTAGCTGAGTGCTTTGATCCTTATCTAATTTTGTGGTCTTTGGGGGCTCCCTCAAAGTCTGCTATGCTGAATACTTGCGCAAGTCAACATGGCGCACATAAATAGGCACACACGCACATAGCCAAATGGTTATCATCATTAACAAAGCAAAAAACCTGTCAAAACAGCACACCAGTAAATCCTAACTATTACAATATGCACACCTCTGTTGGTCACAGTCGCCACTTGTAATGATAACAAAAAACCTCTCAGACAAGCGCTTGGGTTTTAGAGCCAGTGACCATAGCCCTTATTAAAATAAACACCACCTCTAAATTTCTTGCAACCTGCTAGTGCTTAAATGTAATTTCATAGTAGAGAGGCCCTACAAGTCCAAAGCTTGTGTCAGAATAAGAGACCAACTTCGACATAATTCAAAAACCAAACCTTCAATCAAAATAGGACTCAGGATTATCTATTGGTACTGGGATCCTTTGAATCTGTGCCTAATTTGCCTTCCCCTATTCCTTTAACTCAAATTTTGGGGAGGAGGTTAAGACAACCACAGATGGGAGGTGGCACCACTTGCCCTCAAAGCTGCAACAGTAAAATTTCAAAAATCTAAGATCAATGTAGCCTAGAGAACGTCTGCCTGCTAAGAAAATTGTGTGAGCACTTCCAATGAGGAATTCTGACAAGATAACAGTCAAATCGGTGAACTCATGACATACAGGGAAGAGTGTTCAATATTATACTCGGCAACTAGTTCTGAGTGTTGATCCTCGCCGCATATACCACAGGAATGTAAGAACGCCTGAGTCTGCGGCCTACAAACTCTCTCAAGCACTCCCTAATAGCAGCACTACAACAGAAAAATTCCTACCCGACTCCACATGTGGTTATCAGTTGGACCCTGAACTTGAAAGCAGGGATCACTAGCAATCTTCCCTCTAATTTTTTCCACCCATATGCAGAATAAATTTTGTTATGTGCACCAAGGCATCTGTGAATGTGCACCACCAATAGAAACACATGCTGCTGGCCGTGGGAACTCTACTAATCAGGAGGGCGGCACATGAATCTCTCCTGGGCAACCGCCCAAACGCTCAGCTTACAGAGAACACTGATCACTAGTCTCAAACATACCTGAGGGAACCTAACACGAACTTTCTGAATGTGCTTACAGAGGACAGAGAGAAGACTAAAAGATAAAGGAAGAGTAAAACACTTTGAATAAGGCTGCCTCAAGCCAGAATATGCTAACATTGCTTTTGTGCTAGTGAAGGTGGTTTCTGTGGAAAAAAATGACTTCATGGCAAATGCATAGTAGATAACTGTGTGTTGTAGTTAACCCACAGAGACCTAGCGGTTTTTAATTTACAAAAAAAAGTGACAAGGTAACATTATATAAAACTTCACTGATGACTCTGAGCCCAATTCACAGCAAGAATAACTGATGATACCAATCACCATGTGCACATAAAGTGCAATAAAATTTGTCATGGGTAGGACTGAGGAATAAAATCCACCCACATAGGATTGATAGATAGTAAAATAGCAGTTAGACAAAGCTGGTGATTGTATGCAGATTGTGAAGGAATGGGGAAAAAGAGGTGTGGCTTACCAAAGCTCAAAATGTAGAGTCCAACAGCTGTCACAAAAGCAAACTGCCCTAGTCTGATGTTCCATAGGTAGCGATCATACCAAACATCATACATATTCTTAGCACACACTGCAAGGTTACCACATTTCCTCTCCAAGACAGTGTCCCAGAGAGCATTTAAGGGTGAGTCTGCACTACACCCGGAGATCGAAATAAGATACACAATTTGAGCTATGCAAATTGCTTATCTTATTTAGAAACGGCTTATTTATAGTGTCTACACAGCACTTATTTCAAAATAAAGCACTATTCCGAAACATTCCTTACTCCTCATGGAATGAGGTTTACAGGGACATTGGAATAGCAAGCCCGTTATATTTCAAAATAATGGGTTCTCACAAAAGACGTAGAAGAGCAAGTGCTGAAGTGCAGACATAGCCTAAGAGAACAATAACTCTTAAGGCACAGACAGTGGAAATTAACCCAGCAAAGGAATAGGAGAGGCCTCCAGAAAGGCAAGTTTGAAACCCCTAATCCCCGAGGTTCCGCATCCTAGCACTTGTCTAGGAGTTTCACAAGCAACTCCTAGAAATGAATTTAGGCCATACACAATTCATGTCAAGCCCTGTGACCATTTATCAGCATAGAACAATAAGAGCTGTAATGCTTTCTTGGTGTTAGAACATAGTGACATAGGGGAGTCTTGTGTTAGAGATCCATGAGCTACAGCATCAACTTCTCACAAGATACCACAAGATTGCATTTGACACCTGCAAAATGAGGAGGACTGGGGTGAAAAGTTATCAGAGTGGCATAGATGACCCATAACTCTTGATGGTGATGGTGGTGGTCACAGACTTGGGAGAGGGGGACATGTGACTGTGCCACACTGTTCCTCTAGACTAGGGCTGTCAATTAACGCGCGTTAATGCATGCAATTAACGCAGCGCACAACCGACACATTAATTTTTTAATGCGTTAATCACAGGCGCCAGGGCGTTTCAAAGGGGCAGTACAATGAGAGCCTGGGATTAGCTGGAGTCCCCAGCTGACCCCGGGCTCCGGGTAGCGCTGCCCCTTTGAAATACTGCTGCTGCGTTTCAAAGGGGCAGCGCCAGGAGTCAGCTGTGCGGTGCTGCCCCTTTGAAGCACTGCCCTGGTGTTTCCAAGGGGCAGCGCTGCATAGAGCCGGAGTCAGCTAAGGACTCCAGCTGATCCCAGGCTCCACAGAGATGCCGCTGACCCTTTGAAAGGCTGCCCCAGTGTTTCAAAGAGGCAGCACCGCAGGAGCCCACGGATCAGCTGGAGTCCCTAGCCATGGCATTTCTAAGGGGCAGCCGCAGTGCCATGGGAGCCTGGGATCAGCTGGAGTCTCCAGCTGATCCTGGGCTCCCACAGTGCTGCCCCTTTGAAATGCCGGGCGGCCTTTCAAAGCGGCAGCACTGCACCGAGCCAGGATCAGCTGGGGACTCCAGCTGATCCTAGGCTCCTGCGATGCTGTCTCTTTGAAACGCTGCTGCTATTTCAAAGGGGCAGCTGCACTGAGCCTGGGGACTGCTGAGGTCTGCTTGACAGCCCTACTCTAGACCCTTTCTCCCCCCTACCTTTGAGCCATCCGCAGTGGTTCCAAGTCAGCGCCACCTTCCCAGTGGGCTCTGGATATCTACTGCCAAGCAGGCAACTGTGGTTGTGAATGAGGAAAGGGCTGGCCTCAAAGGGCTTCCCCACGCACCCTCTGGCAGAGCTGTACTGCCAGCTCCATTTCTCTTCTCTGTTCTGGGCAGGGCCCAGTTGGACAGCTATAAACTGGTCCCTCTCCCAGGCACATTCCCCTCAGCTACATTCAACCTGATTTCCATGATGGCAGAAAAATCGGTGAGGGGGGGAAGAAGGGGAGAGAGGAAAGCACATGGTTTCCCCTCCCATGCCCCACATCACCTCTGCAGGTTCAGATGTCAGTGTTGTTGGCCAGCAATACCAAAAAAAACCCCCAAAAAACCCCACCCAACAACAACAACAACAAAAACCCTAGAAAAAAAGCTACTCTGAGAGCATCATAGCATATAAATACCAACAGAGTATACCCCATATACTTGCCCTATCTATACAGGCACTGATGTGGGGTGAACATAGTGGTTGAAATCAAGCACTTAGCTACAAGTCCACTCCTGAACACAAAGCATCTCCTCAGATAATAGGGACAGAAAGATTTTTCCCCTCCAGGTCCTGGGCTGACAGTGAAGCTGTTCCATGGCTGGAATGCCAGCGTCTGATCTATGTCAGTAGAGGGTGGTGGAGAGCAGGAAAATGACCAGAAATAATGCACTACCTGATGACCAATGGAAGATCCATCATCCCCTCATTTATGCAATGCTAAATCCCTACTGCATAGTGATATGTTGGGTGTCCCACAGAGCTAGGTTTCATGGTGCTCCTGGCATGAGCACTTTTATGTGCTGACTCTTGAAGCCTGCATAAAAGAGCTTGTTCCAGCTCTGCAGCATAGCATTCCATAACAGTAGTACTGGGAGCAGGACTTGCCCCCTAAGTGCAGGAAATAGCAGTGAAAACGTATGGAAGAGGCTCATTACCTTCAAACACCCAGGGTACGTCTAGACTACATGGCTCCGTTCACGAGGCATAAGGGAGCGGTCGACAAAGGCTTCCCTTGTTGACCGATCCACGTCTAGACTGCCGCGCTGTGCCGGATCAGCTGATTGTCGGCACAGCGCGGTGGCCATTTTTATTGTAATGAAGCGGGGATTATTTCAATCCCCGCTTCATTGACTGTCAGGTAAACTAGTTTACATGGCTCCGTCGACAGAGCCATGTAGTCTAGACATACCCCCCATAGCCAACACAGCTACACATCATATACTGATGACCTGCTCCTATTAAACCTCTGCTCTGAGCCAAGAGCTTTTACCATTTTGACCCTGAATAGAAAGCAAGCTGATACCATAAAAGCACTCTTTGGTGAAATGATCCCCCACCACACACACACACTTCTCAGAGCAGATGTATTTTTAATCCTGGCTAAACTTCCTATATTCTTCTGGTTTTTCTTTAAAAAAAAATCCTATTCTTACTATTTAGACTTAGTATTACCTCTGGTTTTGGGAGGGAAAGGGAAACTTAAAAATAGAATACCATGATGTTGGGTTTTAGTAAATTTTGGAATGCTGAGCTAACATTAAAACTAAGTTCTGTACTCTGTTTTTCTGTCTATATTACATTAATATTCAATTCTTTCCTGTGGACCATAAATGCAATTCCTCATGGCAGAGTCCTGAGCAGAAACACTTTTCTGATTTACGATTTTCTGGTACATTTAGATGATGAATGCCTGAGAGTCAATTAGTTATTTTAAGCATTTTTTTTAAATTAAAATATTTTTATTTCCATTTCTGAAGTGCTTAACATTCTGCAGAATGTCTAACACATGTCCATACATCACACACACACAGAGAGGATGATAATGTAACATAAGTACTACAGTATGTCTAGGCATTCACTAGTACAATACAGCACTACCATTGCCTTTGACAAATACTGAAGAAAATTGCATGACATAGTTTTGTTAACAATTCCATTTCTATTCTGTTTTCTAACTCTTTTCCAGCTCATCTGATCCATCCATCTACTAGCCAAGAACCTGTATGAGCTGGTTATAGTTGTTGCTTCCGTTAATGTATTTATGTCATGTTGCTGTCTGTAGGTGTTACTTAGGCAAATTAGCAAATTACTCTAAACGTACAGTTACATTTATTATAGTGGCGGCCAGAATCTCTGCTGTAGTTACAGGTCTGTCAGCTTTTCAATTAACAGCTCTGTTTTTGATGAGTTTGCAGCTCAGCTTTTTCTTTCTTTCATTATATACCAAGCTGGAACTTGCTAAATCTATTTCCCCTGCTTATCTATAGCCTTACCCTTCAAACCATCTTTTCACGTAAATTAGGAAGGCCATTGTTTACAAAGCAAGAAAAAAAGCTGTTTTTTCACATTTTTATTGCCTTCTAACAAAATCTTTAAACCCAAATCCTGCAAAGATTTATCAATGTACTTAATCTGTCATGCTGATTACTCACAGGGTGTAAATTAAAGTGCACATGTCTTTGAAAAATCAGGATCTTCATTTATATCTGATTGACTAGGGTTGAATCCATAGGAGTGTGGTTACATTCTATGACAGACAGAAGCACTGGATGATTCTCAGGGCTGCAGAATATGGTATTCTATTACCATGGTTCGTTTCTGCCTTGATCTTATCCTACTCACTGCATAACAGTGCTCAGATTACTGCAGATACAGAGATTTTCTTACAGCAGTACACTGTACAGATTTCTTTGCCCTGTGGGCCTGATGCTCCTACCTTTGAAGTCAATAGCAAAACTCCCATTGATTTTTAGCAGGAACAGAATCAGGCAATGTAAGCTTAGCCCTATACTGAATGCCTCTTGAATGCCCTATACTGTAGGACTGAGTCCTCGTCAGCCATCAAAGATCGCTATTGTGCAACATATTCACACATTAACCATTATGTTAAATCAGCAACTTTCTTGCCTGCATATGTTTAATACGTAAATTATCCTGAAGCAAGTCCCTAAAATTGTTGGCTGGATTATCTTGTTACAAGGTTCTTTTCTTTTCCTTGACTGGTATTATTTTTATGTAGTTAGATATTATATATGAGGATTATCTAAAAAACAATAAAAATAATATTTAAAAATGAAATGCTGATAATTAGAAAAATTCTCATTTAAAGTTATGAGTACTATTTCTCATTTGGTCAATAGATTATTTGGCAATTAAACTTTATCTTAAATTTATTGAAAATTTTGCATGACATTTTCTCAATTGTGAAAAGCTTTAATGGATTGTAGCAATGCAGGAGTGGAAGGGACTTCAGGAGGTCATCCAGTCCATCCATCCCCATGATGGGGTAGAACCTGATTCATTATGCCATTACACAACCTTTTCACTATTTCCAGCAATAACTGATGTGAATGAGTTTGTCATAATCAGAGACACAACCTTTGAGAGAAACAAGAAGTTATTATCATTGAATGCATTATTTCTTTAAAAAAATAACTCCACTGCAGAGAAGAAATGAAATAGGAAGAAATTATACATTCTACTTAGTGCAATAAATGTTTTTCATATAACCCAGCTGTTTTTAAACATGTAGGTGTCAGTGTTTGGCTCTGCTAACAGGGACACAGCAGACCTGGGATGGAAAGGAACTAGTTGTGTGTGTGCAAACAAATCTGAGACCATATACTGCTCTTATGGGAATTCTGCACATGGATCCAGTACAAAATATAGCTCCCATTGAGAGTATAAGGCATATGAGAGCACATAAGAAACAGATATGCCATTCAGGAATGCCATAACCTAACATACACATGTTCGGTGCAACTTACAGATGTATTTAATGCTAAAGGAAAAGAAGGAAGTCTGGAATTTGGGGAAATCATATATTCATATGACTACTTATTATGGTTTGTAAAACTCTCAGACTTCTCCTAAGATGCACATGTGAAGCTGCCCCCTGTTGGAAGACACAATATACCATGCAGGGAAAATTCTAGCTAGAGCTGGTAGCAAAATTTTAGGCTATGTCTACACTACAGCCTACACTGGCATAATTTATGTTGCTCATGGGTGAATAAACCACCACCTCCCCCTCACCCCTGAGCTACATAAATTCTGCCAGCATAAGTACTTGTGCACACAGCACCATGTCAGCAGAAGATCTTCTCCTGCCAACCCAGCTTCTGCCACTCACAGAGATGGGTTTTTTTTGCCAATGAGAAGGACTCTCCTATTGGCATAGAATGTCTTAATCGCATGTGGTGTATTGGTTCAGCTGCATCACTACAGCACTCTATGTATAGACACTGCCTTTATCAAAATGGTTTTCCAATCTGAAAATACTCTTTCAATTACACCATTTTTGTATGAAATCATATTAACTTTTGACACATTTCCCATCAGGAAAAATTTTCAGAAAAAAATCAAAATTTCATTTTGAAATTTTAATTTTTTTCTGAAATGAAAATTTAAGAAAAAAATCAGACTTTTCTGTTCACTATAAATATCCATAATATTTAGTTTTAATCCAATTTGGAATAATTTTTTTAAATGTTGAAATGTCATGAAAAATGGAAAATTTTATTTTCAAACCATTCAGATTCCAGCTATGGGGCTCTGGAGCTATGTTTACACTACAGGGTTTTTCCGGGATACCTCCAGAGAATGAATCTGCTCTTCCGCTTTTTTTTTTTTTTTTTTTTGCAGAAGGATGGACGTGCTTTTTCGGAAGCCCTGTCTTCCTCCTCCCACGAGGAAGATGGGCTCTTCCAAAAGAGAAGGCTTTTCTGAAATTTGGTCCCGTGTAGACGGGCCAAATTTTGGAAAAGCCTCTTCCAAAAAAACCATCAGAAAATGGTACGCAAATTGTGAAGCGCAATTTGCGTACCTTTTCTGATAGATAAGTGTAGTGTAGACATAGCCTGGACCATCTTCTTCTCAGGTCACTAGCAGTGCCATAGCCCTGGAAAATGGGACTCAATGCTTCCCTTTCCCCCAGCCACGTGCAATGTCATTAGTTGATGGTGGAGATGAGAGATCAAGTGTGTTTCCCTCCCCATTTTTCTCATTTCTTTCCTTCACACAAAAAAATAGATATCACCACAAATCCTCCTATTTACTAGACTATGGGGATCTTGTTACCTAAAAATCTGGATGAGCATATTTGATTTATGTGTAGCTGATAAAACTTTGTCACGTTCCCTTACCACACAAATGACCTCTAGACATTTTGAGATAAAAAATTGTAAACAGTCTTGGTAATATAACAGAATAGAACTTCAGAATTACAAATATCTCAGGAGTGGAGGTTGTCCATAACTCTGAAATGTTATGGTGTTCTTTCAAAAATTTACTGCTGAACACTGATTTGAAACTTTATTATGCAGAAGAAAAATGCTGCTTTTAACTATCTTAACATTTTTTCAACTTCCCCATTATCTTTTGACTAGGTTGCATTTAACACAGTACTGTATTGTGCTCATCTGATGAAATGGGTTTTATCCATGAAAGCTCATGATACTATATATTTTTGTTAGTCTCTATGGGCATGCCTACATTAGGAAATTATTTCAAAATAACTTATTTCAAAATAATAACTCCTGAAAGAACTATTTCAAAATAGCGTGTCCACGCCGCAGGGAAGCCTCGAAATTAGTCCGAGGCAGGCTCCCTTTATGTGGATGCGCTACCTCGACTTAGAGCTCCAGGAAGCACTGGGAGTAATTACTTTGAATTACTCTAGGGAGTAGTTATTTTGAAATAATAGCAGTGGAGCATCCACACTAGCACTAATTTGAAATAACTATTTTGAAATAAGTGTTATTCCTCATGGAAAGTAAGAGTTATTATTTCTAAATAACCAACCCGTTATTTCAAAATAACAGGCTTGGAAGTGTGGACGCTCTGCTTGTTATTTCAAAATAAATAACTCCCTAGAGTAGACCAGGGCTAAGGTGCCAGAGGACTACTCATTTTGTTTTGTTTTTTTCAGGACTGTATTGTAAAAGATTTTTCTTCTTTATCTTGGATACTGCCTGTTTGTGTACTTCTGGCTCCAAATGAGGTGTGTAGTTGCCTGGTCAGTTCATAACTCTGGTTATGAGTCACGCTCTCTCTCACTCTCTGTGTATATGTATTTCATTAACTAATAACACTTTTTGTTTATTTCTTTCATTATAGTAGATTACTAATTAAGGAAATCAACTGAACATATAATTTTTATGTGCCAATTACAAAATTATTATAGCAATTCCCAATTTTCAAACCACAGTGGGCCCCTTTTATAGGGAAGATAATTTTTAAAGAATAACTTGAAATGCTGCTTCACTGTCACGTGAAATGCAGACTGCATATTAGAAGATACTAAAAAACTCCTATTACTTTCAGTCTATTTCACTGTTTCAGAGTTATCTATAAAGGAACTTTGTATGTATTTAAAGGTGAATCATCCTTTGGTAATGCTCTTTTTTTCTTACATTAGATAAAACAGTGCAAATAATCCAAAAGCAAATGCATAGCTTTTACATTCCAGACTTTTCTTGTTAGGAGTCTTTAGCATTTACCCACTTCATTTAACTAAACACAGAGACTTACAATTGCATCCCCGTACAGCTTCAACAAGATATATGCAAACTCCTAACAGCAGCTGTGCTTTGCTTGTGTCTCGGTATTGTGCTAAGCAGAATTTTTAGTATTCTCTAAAAGCGGTGACAATCATATAAATGCCCACTTAATGCTTTCCCCACTCTCATTTCAACCTTTTAGAATACAGCAGTGAGTGATATAGTAAAAAGACTGTATAACAGTCTCAGATTGCTTTTTTAGCATCTCTTTGACAGTTCTGTGTTTAAACACTTGGCTGATGTCTGGAAAATTTACATTAACATACTTTTTTGCATGGTGTATAATCTTGAATAACATTGTAAATCAACACTCCTCCTTAAGTCATTTGTAAACTGTTAGATCTAGCCATTTCTGCAACATAAAAGTCAGCAATTAAATCAAACACTAAAATAACAAATAAATATACTATTTTTCACCGCTACATTTGCAAAATGGGAACTCTTTAAATACATAGATATAGCTAAATAAAACTAAGAACATATGTTAGAAAAACAATCTGCTAATATTCAAGCATATATTCCAGGATACTCTGTTATATGTATAGTAACTGAACAAATTTATATCTAAAGGAAAATGGACTTCTTTTCAACCTTGTGCCTTCATTTGCAGCTCCTTGGTTCCTGCTTTAAACCACTTCCACCTATGCAGAACCAATGCACAGGACTCTTTGTGCTGCACAGTTCAGCCCCTAAGCCACTGGATGAATTTTAACCTTTAAGAGCATTCTCTGTATATTTAAGATACAGTATGAAATTCTATTCCCGTTTCCACCTTTTTAAAAAAAACCTTAAAAAGTCTTAATAGGGATTAAAAAATTCTACTGTAACTTATATATCTTAGGGATGTGATAGTGTACAGGTTTGTAGGGTTAACCGATGAGCCTGGGCTCATCAGTTAACCTTCATGGTTACATGCAACCATGGGGGGGGAGCAGGTGGGAGTCGGTGCTTGCGGGGAGCCAGCTTTTAAGATGGGCTCCCCATGCCCCGGCTCCTGTGGAGCTGTCCCCCCCTCCTCTCGAACTGCCTCTTCCCCATGCTACTGCCCCTGATACAGAGACAGTGGTGGAGGGGAGGAGGTGGGAGCCGGTATGCATGGGGAGCCCATGCTGCTGCCTCTGACTCTGCCTAAAAGCCAGCTCACCGCGAGCACTGGCTCCCCCTGCCCACGTTGCTGCCTCTGATACAGTAAAAATCACTTCACACTTACTACAAGGATTTCATCACAATTTGATACTGACTCCAATTCAGATCCTGCAAAGTAATCCCTCAGTGTTTCCAAGTGTTCATCTTCTCAATGAGAAGACTTAAAAAGGCAGGTACTAGGTCAGTATATGCACACCACTAATAATAATGTTTTAGGTTTACGTATAATGCTTTATGGTATATGTTCAAAGCACTGTACAGATAGTCACTAATTAACATCTCTGTGTGGCATATGGTTTTATCTAGGGATGTAAGAGTGTAGTCGTGTAAACAGGTGTCCAATAAGTATGAGCTTACCAATTACTCAAACTGCTACATGACTACATGTGGCTCCTGGTCCGACTCCTGTGGAGCTGCCTGCTCTGTTGCCCTAATACAGAGGCAACAGAGTAGGGCGGCTGGCAGGAGCCAGTATGCGCTTAAAAGCCAGCTCCCTGTGTGCACCAGCTTCAGGGAGCCACCTGCCACCCCGTGCTGCTGTGTCTGTATCAAAGGCAGCAGCATGGGGTAGCAGCTGGCTCCCTGGGAGCGAGGTGGCAGGTGAGAGATGGTGCTTGTCAGGAGCCAGCTCCTGTCACACACCAGTTCCTGAGGAACTGGCTGCCCCATGTATAATTTTCAGCGGTTACACGGTTAATCATTTACATGCACTTTAACATTCCTTGTATTATCCCTCTGAAACGAAAGAGAGGCTGTGACTTTTAAAGGTGCCTAATAGAATTAGGTGCTCGTTCCTACAGGATGGGATTTGCGTGCCTAACTCCCTTCATGAAAAATCTTGCCAAAGGCACATCAGAATTTGACTCTGGACCTCTTGCCTTCCAATCCTGCCTTTGTATCTCCAGACCACAGTGCCTTCATGAAAAACTCCACTGAAGCCAAGAGAGCTAAATACTGGGTTAAAACTCATGAGTCCAGAATCAGATGATCAAACTAATTTTTAGACAAAAGGACATGGAGAAAATGGAAACAGGAGTCATTCCACAGTTCCTACAACAGGAGTAACCATAATTTTGACTTTAGCATTACCCAGGCTGACGAATGCACAGACCTGAATTTCAAGCTGCAATGGTACAAAGTGGCCCTAATAAGGGTGCAGCCAGCCTTGGGAGGATGCCTAGCTGTAGCAGAGGAGATCCTCTACCATAGCAACACCTACATCATACATTCCCTGTCACCAGCACAGGAGGTATGGCTGGAGGAAAGGTGTTATAGCTCAGCTTCCATACACTTAGGTGATCCCCAGCTGCCTCATTGGCCCCTGAGGTTACTGGCAGCTAGTGTAATTTACAGAAGTCCTCCGGCTGCCCTAAATTAAGCCAGAGGACTGGCACAATCCCAGGACTGTGAGAGCTCTATACATTCATCTTTGCATGCTTTTTCTTCTGCTCTCTGCTGTGCGATCCACAGCTGTAGCCAAGGATTTGGGACACTATATTAAATAAGTGTGATGAAAATCAACTTTTTATTTTTTTGGAATGCCCAGTCTTTTAAAAATGACATCTGTTCTAAATCCCTATACAGCTCAGGGTTTCTCACTGCATTTCCAAAGCCATTCTTTTGTAAATAGATAATTAGTACTTAAACACCCCTTTCAAGGGGTTTCTACATTAACATAAAAATAGTATAATTACTGATGGTCAAAATGGCAAGACTACACTTTGTAAATTCTAATTTTTTTTTTGCTGCTCAGAAGGATGAATTTCTTTCTAGCTTGCTACCATTTTAAACTGTCTTAAATATGAAGATTATTGCACTCTAAAATATACAGTACCTGTTAAAACAAGAATGAAAATAATATTTACCATCACTGCATAAGTCTCCATGTTAGAAAGGACCTAAAACTAAGATTGTTTTCTTTGATGGAGATTTGTGTCTTATAACAACAAAGAAACTGACTGATTTTAATGAAATTAGCTGATTTTTATATAAACATCAATGCTATAACAATCATAAACAGTGTGTGATTATAGATGGGAAGAATATTGGTATATTTCTATTCAAATAGGCATTTCTATTTGTAAACTATTTTTAGGTGACCTCAATTTTCTGGGGGAAAAATTTGACACTTTGTGGTGAAATTTCATATGGCAAATCAAAACCCTGAAGAGAATTTGTGTTGAGAAGTTTGATAACATTCTGCTTCGCCATTTTTGCAATTTGAAAATCATGAAAACCACCATTTTATTCCTAATAGAATGTTCCACATGTCTCATTTTTGCACTGTAACTCTACGCTGGCTTTGCTTCACATTTGACATGAACTGACTCCTCAAAAAAGAAGAATCCCTTTGACACATTTGAGGAAATACCATTCAGAAATAATGAAGTTAGGAACATTAGAAAATGTGCGTCATAACAAAGTAATCTAAGTCTACATACAAGATTATATTGCTCCACATAGATACTCACAAAAGAGGGTGTAGAACTGGAGCGTCAGATTGAGTATTTAGCACAAATTCCATTTGCGTAACTCAGAGCCATGGTGTGCACTAGGGCCTTGGAGTATATAACATTTAGAAACATTCCTGCAGGTTGGAGCAAAGCAAGCCACAAAGGCTGCTGAACCACACAGACTATTTCCAATGCTATCATTAAAGAATGTATGGAGCGGGGAGTTGCATGCATAATTTGATGACAGCGTAGGGCCAAGACAATGTTCTTGTATTTGTTCTACTAAGTACGTTGTGCGTTTTTGGTTATCAGATAAAAAAGTAATAAAATAAATGTAGTGAGAGGACTGAGTGCACGGAGTGTCCGTAGTATTCAAGCATAAAATCCAACTTAACCATCCTGCATTTTATATTGATAAATATCTTGGGAAAACGGTTTTGGGTTATTTTCAAATGCTTAAAGTGATATCAGTATGTGGGGCCTACTGAAAATCTAGCATATGCTCAAGTTCTCTCCCAACCCATTCCATATGATGGCATCTGAAGACTCCGTGGTCTTGTGACCCTACAACATAGTCTGTTCCAAATGCACTTTGGGCACAATGTTTCAAAAAACAGGAGTTCACAGAAGAAATTGGGACAAAGAGGAAACTAACAGCAGTAACTGTATGAGGGGACAAATCAGAAAAAAAAGCCAGGTTTGAAATAAAACAGAAAGAGTGTTAGGTTTGCCCTATTTTGCATAGCACTTAAGCACATGTTCAACCTTAAGCATTCACTTAAGTTCTATTGAAGACAGTGCTTTTAAAGTCAAATATACTTGACTTCAAAGACAGGGAGCCTTAGGGTACGTCTACAGTGCAGAGTTTTTTCAGAAAAATGGCCATTTTTCCGAAAAAACTTTACTTTGGTCCACACTGCAATCACGTTCTTTTGAAAAAAATCGAAAGAACAGAGGGGGTTTTCTGACATTGATAAACCTCTTTCTACGAGGAAGAAGCCTTTTTTCGAAAGAGTTCTTTCGGAAAAAGGTGTGTGTGGATGGGGAAGAGGGAGTTCTTTCGAAAGAAGAGGAAAGAGGAAAAAGCACAGGTGTCCTGGTGGCCACTCTGTCCACAGTAATCACAGCTGAAATGCGAGATAGCATCCATTCAGTGTAAATGCTATCTTTCAAAAAAAGCAGATTGCTTTTTCGATGCACTTGGGCAGTGTGGACGCTCTCTTTCGGAAGAAGTTTTTTCGGAAGATCTCTTCTGGAAAAGCTTCTTCCGAAAGAAGCCTGTAGTCTAGACATAGCCTTAATTTAATGTGGAGAAGGAAAATGGACAAGAAGCCACAGAATCTGTCCAGGTGACCTCGGAAAGGTCCATTAGGTTGAGAGGAAGATATAGCAGAAATTGGAACACTGGAGAGCCAAGCGAGTATGAGAGAAGAAATTGACGAATGGCAGTCAGCATTGTACCCAAGAAATCTGGACATGAAGAGGAGGAGGGACACTGAGCAGTAGTTTAAAAGGAAGATGAACACAGGAAGGGTTTCTAACAGTTGAGGAAACCACTGTATGTTTGAAGGCTGAAGGGATGGAGCCAAAAGAGATACAAAATGAAGATAAGGAAGAGGAAAGGGAGAGCTGAGACTAGGATGAAGGAGAGAATGCAGTCTGGGAGGAAGCAAAAAAGGATGTAAACAGAGGGTGAAAGCTTTTACCAGATGGTGTCAATTTTTTTGAAGAAATTAGCAAGATCCCAGGCAAAGAGCGAAAAGGAGGAGAAGGAGGTGGTTGGGGAAGGAAGAGGCTCTAATGATTCTAGATACTTTAGTCAATAAGAAAGGCAAAGTGCAGCAGATTTTCAAAGAAAATGAACATTTTTTTTACTTTATTTAAACAAAAACACATAAAACCCCACCTATTAAAACTCTCTAGATACCTGGACAGAGTTTTAGAATATAAACCCAGAAAACAACACCAGTCCCTTCAGCAACAAAACCACCATCATAAGCATAAAAAGCTAAACATTCTCATTTCAGACCCCCAAATCCTGCAAAAAAACAAACACCCCCCAACTCCTACAGCCTGAAATCCCATGCTCCACATACCTCCATCTTCCCCCAAATGACAATTCAGAGAAATCGACTTCGCAGCAAGCCCTAAGGATCAGCAAATTCTCAGAGTATTTTGGAGCAAGGAGAAAAACAATTCCATTCACGAGCCCAGCTTGAAAAAAGGCCCTGCCAGCACCTCCCTCAGCCATAACCTATAACTGAGTGGATTTCAGCTTGAGGACTTCTGCTGTTCACAGCTGGGACAATAGCATGTAGGAAGCCAAGCCGTCTGTAAGGTATACAGGAGCTCAGCAGCAACCAAGACTTGAAGCCCATTTCCCTGCTGACTAACAATGCTCTAATATCGCTTCCCTTCCACACTACTGGATAAATATTGATTTTGTGAAAAGAAGATAACCATGGTGTTTGGAATAGTTTTTGTGCTGTAATATTCGTACAATATTGCAATACAGTGTAAAGACTTAGAGCAGAATTGAAGATTGCTTAGTATTGTCAGAGGGTCCTATTGTCCTATAATGCCTGGGCACAGAAAGATTGAGTAGAATGTACTGTTACAGGTTTCACTGAAAATGGCAATGCTTTTGTGTGTATGTTTCTACCTTAAAGCATCATAACTTTCCCCCCTTATTTTATGTGAGGCATATTATTGGGCTTCCAGAGTCAAAACAATATTTATTGACAGGAGCCTGCCAAAATTAGAGTAAAGGCTTGCTTGCAATTTTTTTTTTTTTAATTGGAAAGGCCTGACATTTTTCTCATTGCATAACAGTCTCTATACTTCTGTCAGCTTTGTGCTGCTCCTAGCCAATTCCACATCAGGAAATTCCATAGCACGTAGCTAAAAAGAAAGGAAAACACAGGAATGTATAAATTAATGAAAAAAGCCCCACCCCTTAAATGTGTACTTCTTGCAGAAGTTTTTTTTTTAACCCTGCCTACAGGTATCTGATAAACCAATACCAGAAACAGGAATTTGTGTTTATCCTAAAGCAGGTATCAGTATTGCAGGGACATAGACCATGATTTTTCTCTGGAAGCAGCATTCTCTTTCCAATTTCAACTGCAATTTTTTAAAGCACATACATAACATGGTAGAAGTGCATGTAAATCACCATTTGCCTGCCCAGTGGAACAGAATTTCTGCTATCAATGCCAACAGTTGCCCACAGAAGGCACCTGCATCTGGTCTGCCACATCCAAGACAACAACCACAGACAGGCGTTTTGCTTTGTTTGGAATTCATCGCTGCGGTGCAGCTGAGCCTCAGACAGCAAAACTATCAGCCTCCAGGATTAAACAGACAAATGCTTTTCTCGCCACAACTTTTTACGGGGAAGGAAAGCCATAACACAATGTACACAAGAATTCTTATGCAAATCATAAAAGGCCCACTGACTTAAATTGCAGCTAATGCTCAAAGCCGCTTATTGTACATTCCCCACCCCACTTAAGCGTGAAAAGGCAGAATGGATGAATGGTCACACAAATCTCATTTGCTCAGCTGAAAAGAACACAAATATTTTTAAAAATTCAAATTCTAAATGTTACCTTTCAAACACAAAGCTAAATTAATATTCATCGTGCCTAAGTGCATAATGTTTTACTAGGAAGCAGAGAGGGTTAACACATTCATTACGTCACGTTTACTTCCAAAATGACATGTAACCTGATACTTACCTAACCATTCATTGAATTTTTTAACTTCGCTAGGAAGTCCCAGTTCAGTGAAGTCACCAGCATGTATTAAAACATCTCCATAGGGCATTTGGATTGGATCAGTTCTTGAGTGAGTATCAGAAATACAGACAAATCGGGTATATCCTGGAGGTTTGGGAGCATCGTGGGGCACAGGATCCACCCTATGGGAAATGCATCATGAGAAGGTTATGAAATAGAATTGACTACATAACCTTTTTAGTATATACTTCACAATTCATACAATTGTCACTCTTACTAAAGATGATACTATTCTGGATTTGTGTAATGAAAGTCACTTATTAGAAGAAACTCACAGAATTAACAATAGAGATGTAGCCATGTTAGTCTGGTCGTGCTGAAACAAAAGACAGGACGATGCAGCACTTTAAAGACTAACAAGATGGTTTATTAGGTGATGAGCTTTCGTGGGCCAGACCCACTTCCTCAGATCAAATTGTGGAAGAAAATTGTATCCCTTTGGTATATATGGTCATGCCAATTTTCTTCCACAATTTGATCTGAGGAAGTGGGTCTGGCTCACGAAAGCTCATCACCTAATAAACCATCTTGTTAGTCTTTAAAGTGCTGCATAGTCCTGTCTTTTGTTACAGAATTAACAGGCAGCGTAAGAATTTTGGAGTTCACATAATAGCGCCTTCAATATTGGCTGGGTAGATGTATTATTTTAAAGACATTATGGAAAAGGCATTGTTTCAGAGTTATTTTCATATTTCAGAAACTTACAAATAAAACAAAGGCATTTCCAATTTCAAAATAAGAATACCATCCTATGTTCAATGTTTAAGATTGCACACGAGAAAAGCGAGAAAAGATTGCTTGAGAAAAGCAAGTTATCACATATATAAATACATTTAAATGCATTTTTCTAATCATTTTTTTTCCAACAAATTTAATTAACACATTTTTGGAGATACAGTACAGTGTGTTAATGCACCAGTAGATAAGAACTCTATTGATGGCTGCTGCAAATGCATATTATAACCCTACTATTGTCAGGACAATTGTGGCAAATTTGGGGGCTTAATTATACTAAGTAAAATAAGATGCAGTAAGGGGACGTGCTGCATTGTATAGTGCCCAATTTCAAGACACAAACCTGAGGAAAATAAATTATCTGACCCGCTTTTGTGAAGCTTCCTCGTGATTTAGGTAAGGAAGGCAGAGAACACAAATCTGCAGTATGAAATAAACTTATTTGCAACTCATTAAATGCCTTCACCCTCAACACATTTCATTACAATATATAGAAGCATGTACGTGTAACTGTACCACAGCTGCAATGGCAATGTATGTAGCACACAATGCACATGCTTTTCCTTGTGCAGAATTTAGAACTTTATTTTATGAAGCATTTTTCTGATTCACACAGCTCTGCAAGGAATGTATTTATTTGAAACATTGTACAAAGCACCAAAAAATTATTGGGTATAAATAAATATGATAAATAAATGAACTGCAGACCACAATGTCACAGAAACAATGCACACATTAAACATGGGTGGACCTCATTTGCAGTACAGTAGTGCAAGCCTGGCCAAAGAGTTTGTGGGGCCAGAGGTGGTACGCTGAAAGTGGGGCCCAGTCCGTGGACGCCATGGTGCAGGCAGAGTCCCAGGGAGTGGGGCGGGGAAGGAACTGCCCCCACCCTGCTGCAGGGGCCAGAGCAGGAAGCTCCCCTCCCAGCCCCACCTGCCCTCAAGCCCCGGGTGAGTTTTGCTCGGCCATAGGATCCAGCCCAGCTCAGCCCAGCCCCACTCACCTGGGCTGGGTAGCAAGCGGCAGCAGCCGGAGGTGAGGGCCAGGAGCAGCAGGTGGAGGGAGGCATGCCCCAGGCTGCAGGAGCAGACAGAAGGGAGTGTGGGCTCCAGCAGGGCTTTAAACCCAAGCCTGGGCCCCCATTGGGTAGTGCAGGAGCTGTCGGGCCAATCACCACCACTAGTGTTGCAGCTAGTGTTCCAGAGCCAGGCATCCCTCAACAGGAATCGGGCGCTTTCGGTGTCTAAGGCGTTTCTTCTGAGGCTGAATTAGCCCCCTGACTCACACCAAAAAAGCTGTCAATTGCAGCGCAGGGCCCTGAAGCCATGGGACCCAAGGTAACTGCCTTGCTCGCCTTGCCCTAAGGTCGGGCCTGCAGTAGTGTAAATGTATGTCAGGTGTTACAGAAACATATTTAATTATACTGTAGAACACAGTTTCCTAAGGCCTGAATGGGATGTCCTTGAGTAGCCCCCACTGAGGTACAATGAACTGTCTGCACTGTGAATAATGCAAAAAAAAAAAAAAATGGGGCCCTTATGGTCTATGCCACTTTTTAAAAATAACATATAAACCTACATATAAATTGAAGAGCAAATCTACAATTTCAGGACAACAATTGTTGCTGGAGGTTGGTACATACGTAGCGCTTCCATGGGGTTTCAAATAGGAGCAGAAGTTTGCCTACATACAGCCAGGATCAAGACCTTAAATCTTCAGGGAATAACTGTCATGATGTATGTCTTCTACAGCTCTGATTATATTATCAGGGCTTAACAAACAGTAGGTGATAATTATCATAAAAGTGCAGTATCCCAAAGCACCTCAGCAACAGAGAAACAAGAAAGACAAAAATGGAGCCAGGAAAATGCTGTGAGAGGTTGGGAATACTTTTGGATGGTGCAGTTAAGGGAGGACAAGGAGTGCAAAACAGTACTGAGGACCAGAAAAAACATGTACTGGCTGTGAGGCTGATGTCAGAAAGGCCTTTGGAAAATGGATAAAAGCATGGAGGAGAAAGGAGTTTAGGCCAAATTTTTTTGGGGGGGAGAGTAAGTTTTATATGGGGTTTTTTCATGATCATTTGCAACATTACTAAATTTGGGATTTTGCAAGCATATAATTCACAAATAGGATGAAATCCTGGTCCTACTGAAGTCTATACAACAGCTACCATTGACTTAAACGGGGCCAGGATTTCATTCATAATATTTATAGGAATAAAGGAGATGCAAGATTACGGCTATGTCTACACTGTAGTTCTTTTTCAGAAAAAAGGTACGTAAATTGCAAACCGCAATTTGTGTACCTTTTTCCGATTCCTTTTTCAGAAGAGGCTCTTCTGACATTCGGCCCATCTACATGGGGCCAAATGTGGGAAAAACCTCCTCTTTCGGAAAAGCCCTTATTCCTCATAAAATGAGGAACAGACGGCTTCCGAAAGAATGCGTCCGCTTTTTTGGAAACTGATCTGAAAAAGCGGACGCATTCCCTGGACGTGGCAGAGTTTTTCTAGAGTACCTCCGGAATCCCGGAAAAAAACTCTGTAGTGTAGACAGCCTACATTTCTTCTTTCTTTGTAACCATTCTGTTAATTTATAAAAACCAAGAGCAATATAAATACTGTGGGTATTCACAAAAATGCTTCAATATTTCTACTGTCTAGACAAATAGAGTTGGTCAAACTACTGTTACAAATATTATTTGTTACAGCTTAGCCCATTTTCTGGTTTTCATTAATTTTTTTCAAATGCATTTATTATTCATGAATGATGAACAGTTTTGGGGAACAATTTTCAGAGAATGGCATGTTTGTGAACTGCTCCCTTTAGAGCATTCTCTGTGTTGTGTGGTGGATGAGCAAAGTCACATGCTATTGTATTCACTCACTGGCAGGGTGACTGCAACATTAAACAAGAGAATAATGTGTAGCAAATGGCTAATAATGAATAACTAATTTCCACCCCAAATTTTGTGATGAAAACTCATTCATGCAACTTTGGGGATTGGCAAACATATACTTGAATACCCAGGGGATGTCTGAATACTCACAAATAATGAATAATATGCCCCACAAATCTCAGAGATCTGAACTTGGCACTTCTGTTTGCCAAAATATTTGTGAATCAATTTTTTATTTGTTTGTTTTCTGTTACCATTTGCTAGCTCTGCAAACAAAAGATGTTCCCTGATGCAGATACTATATTTGTTCTATTTATTATGTGTATTGGATTATCACCTGTAAGCCCCAACAAGGGGTCAGAACCCTATTGTGATTGGCATATATAATAAAAACCTCTTCCTGAGAGTGGTTGTTTACATATTCTAACTCCACCCACATGCAGGCATGAGTCCACATTAGCCTTTAGGTTTCCTTTCCATTGTGTACAATTTGTACCACAATATGTTTGTAAAGTATTACTGAAAAGATATATATCATCCACTCTGTTGTTTTTTAAATTAATCATTCCCTATGATTAGAAATTACCAAAATGTTTTAAAAGTAGCGAATGAAAGTAAGCCAATTTATTCAGTCCTGCTAAAATGCAACGTTTTTTTTTAATGAAAATCAGTTCTCTGATCAAAATGCAAGATTAATTCTCTTTTTAAAGAACAGAGTAAAATATGTTACATTTTGATTTTCTATAAAATATTTTGTAATGGATTTATACACTTAATTTACTTGTAATGGCTTAACAGCTTTGCTCTTCCTTCTGGCAGGTTTCATTTTGTAATTATGATCCTACACTCTACTTTAAAAGTAAATCACCAAATAGAGCAGTTAACTTTACCGATGTCGTCATTGTGTATAAAAAGTCAAAAATAAGCACTTTATTTTAATTACTCCTCAAATACTCCATATTTTCCTCACACTGTTATTAAAGTAAGCTGTTGGATGGGTACCCACTATTTTATTTGTTGACGTCTTTTTTTATAATACATAACTGCAGTATAGCTAACCAAACAACAGGAAAATGTTTATTCTGAAAACTGCTGAATACTATTTCAACAGCTATTTACATGTGATGAGAATGCCAGTTCACAATGCTGACGAATGGTACTAAAATTGTGGAAAATATTACCTATATGAAACCTCTTAGATTAATTACATTGCTTGTTCTTGGTTTCTTTTTTTATAAATATCAAATAGTGCTAGCATAGTGATTTCTCTCCTACCTTTAAAAGAGTACCTATGCTTCCCCAGTGGACTGAATTGTATCATCATAGTAATTATTATTAGATAGACAAGCAAAACATTCTTTGAACTCTTTCTGACTGGTCCATCAAATATCCCACTGACAAGTTAATAACAATTCAGAAGGCTGTGTTAGAGCAATAACAAAACTATAATACTTACATTTGCACATGTGGGGGCTGAAAACGTCCCTGGTTAATGTTGTAGAACGTGAAAGCCTGTGTGGGGTTTGAGCTGTACTCATCCACTTCAATTATGAGTCTACTGTGTTGATGCCTTCTAGCGGCCATAATGTGCGACTGGGCGAAAGCCATGCTTGCACGGTGTAGAATTGGCTTTTTCAGACAATCGTCTGTGCTATCTTTCTACATCGACGGAAGAAGACCATGTCATCTCCTTACCTCATCAACATGTTCCTCTTCTGAAACCTAAAATCACATTGAAGAGATGAAGCATCACTGTTTGACAATTAATCTGTTTTGGACTTGCTTTATTTAATGTCAGATAAAGATTTAAAGGGAGCGGGGGAACACTTGCTGCTCAAAGAATTTATTACAAACCTTTCCAACTCAGTAATTTGATAAATATATTTTAGTCTGAGTGTAGAGGGGTGGGGCACTTGCAAAAGAAAACATGGTGCCACATGTTCAAATAGCTAAGACTTTTAAACACAAATTTAGCAGCACTCAGTGTTGCTGGGGAATGGTATGACAAATTGTAAGGTTTTGTCAACAAAATTATTTACCCCCCACATTGTATTAGTGAATATTTATATCCTTGCCCCCTTCAAAAATGTTCAGTTGACTGAGCATGAGTAAAGAACATTAAAAAGCACCAGTTTAAGGCCTGTTATTCAGTAGTACTGTGGAATTCCTAAAAGGGATTTGTTGTCAAGTGAATGCTCCCTCAAGACTAAGAAATGGATATCAAAATAGGATTCCCTTTCACATTTTATTATATTATGCCTGGCTTTGTAATAATTTATAATGGGCCTACTAGCGTAGTATGAAAGCTCAAAGTGCTACTGCTCCACCTAACATACCTCATATATCCTATTGTGAGGAAGTTGAGGCCCAAATTATAGGATTCATTAGAAAACGGGGTGTTCCACAGCCTTATACCAACAGAAATGTTCTCATTAAGTTTTACTAGGGGGCTGTGCCTCCTGCTCGCTATGCTCGCCAACTCCCCTCTTGGCCAGGGAGTGCCTAGGACTGAGACCACCCCAACCCCTGCTCTTCCCTGCTTCCAGGGAGGGGCCAAGGCAGCCCCATCCCTGGCTCTGCCCCTCCCCCCCCCCACACCCAGCCACTGGAGAGTGCACAGGGCCGAGGCCAACCTGGCCCTGGATCTTCCCCCACCAGCCTCCGGGAAGGGTCCAAGGCTGCCCTGACCCCAGCTCTCTCTCCTTTCCCCCTCTCGCCCCCCGCCCGAGAGGCTGAGTTCACCCCAGCCCTTGTCCCTCCCCTCCCCACCAGCACCGGCTCTTGGGTCCCCTTGGTTGCCGAGGATGGGGCCGAGGCAGTCGCACCCGGCTTTCCCCCCCCAGTCACTGGTGAAGGCCTGGCTCTTCCCCCCCCCGGCCGCCATGGAGGGGTTGGGGTGAAGTCGTGCTGGCCCAAAGCAGTGCTGGGCCCAGCTCTCTCCCAGGCTGCTGGGGTGGTGGGGGCATGGGCCAAGGCCAGGCCAGCCCTGGCTCTCCTCCCCGCAGCTGCTGGGAAAGTCCAAGCACAGGGGAAAGGCATGGGGGGAAGCCGCATGGTTCGTGGCTCCCCAGAGCACTGGGGGGGGGGGGAGGCCATGCGGTTGAGGGTGGAGGGAGGGGCTGCAGGACGCAGAGTGATGCATGAGGTTACTCTGTGGTCCCATAGGAAAAGTTTTTATAGAGAGAGAGAGAAAGAAAAAAAGAAAATAAATTGAAACAGTTTGGGATTCTCCTTGCAATGTATCCAACCCAAAACCAACAGCAATAATTGTTTGGAAAATGAAATTGACTGAAATGCTAACAAACTACTGAAAATAGCAGAAAGTAAATTAGATTAGATTAGATCTCCCCTTCCCAGTTTTAATAAACTATTTCATTATTGGCAATAAATGTAAGGCTCATTTATAAGAATATAATATTTGTAAGTGTCCCTTTAAAATAACAATATTTAAAAGTTCTGTTTAATGCCAGTTTGATAGTTTTTGTTTACTTATTGAAAAGATTACTTTGCTTCAAAGGAACTAATGTTACTAATATTCACATTGAAATATAGTTATTCACTGGATCCATATTGCCTGTTGGGGTATGTCTAGACTACATGGCTCCGTCGATGGAGCCATGTAAACTAGTTTACCTGGCACAGGCAAAGACATGGGCAGCAAGTTGTATGGGCTCGTGGTGCCCATGCTCCACCAATATTTGGAGCTGGATCTCTCCGGCCCTGCTTGGAGTGGGCCCCGGCCCCACTGTGCGTCCTCCCATCCCGGCCCCAGAGTTTCTCTCCCCCGGCCCCGGCCCCAGCCCCGGCCTCGGCCTCGGACCATCCCTGCCGTGCGCAACCTTCCCCCTTGCCGGCTGCTGCCGCCATGTGCGGCGTGCTCAAACTGGTGGGCGGGGAGATGCCCGGGCATGATGTAACATCATGGCCCGGGATTTTAAAACTGCTGGGCACTGCGTTGAGCTACGCTGCGCGGCTGAGTTGCAGGTTTGGAGTCCGGGGACGGAGAGCAGACTCCGGCCCCGCAAAGTGGAAGGCAGAAGGTAGGGGAGGGGAAGGGAAGGGGAAGGGCTGGGAGAGGAAGGGGCTTGTGCAGAGGGGGAGAGGCAGGGGCTTGTGCGGAGGGGAAGGGCTGGGAGAGGAAGGGGCTTGTGCGGAGTGGGAGGGGAAGGGGAAGGCCTGGGAGAGGAAGGGGCTTGTGTGGAGGGGGAGGGGAAGGGAGAAAACTAGAGGAAGGGCTGGGAGAGGAAGGGGCTTGTGTGGAGGGAGAGGGGAGAGAGGGAAGAAAGGGGAAGGCACCAAAGGGACAGGGTAAAGGAGAGACAAATGCCAGGGGGCCAAGTGCAGACAATGAGGAAAAAAGCAGGAGAGGAGGTGTCAGTGGGATGGGGGACAGGGTGATGCTGGGAGGGGAGAGGGTAAGGGCATTGGGGGCTGGAGGAGGAGGTGCCCTGAGACGGCTTGAAAGAAGGGGTGGGCATGAGGAAGGAGCAAGGCATGTGTGAGGTCACAGAGGGGCAGGAGGGGAACGGGGAGAGAGTAGTGAGGGGGTGGGCATCAGGGAAAAAGAGGGCAAAGGGGGGAGGGGCAGTGAGGGAAGGCGGAGGCACCAGGAGGGTGCAGGAGTAAGAGAAGGTGCAGGTGCCAGGGGATTCTGGGGGTGAAGCAGAAGGGCAGACACCTGCAGGGGAGGGACCAGCACCAGAGGAGAGAGGCAGGGCAGGTGTGTAGAGGGAGGTGTTAGGAGAGGGGATGAAGAGGGGTAGCTCACATGATCAGAGTGGGGCTACTGGAGGAGTGGGCACAAGGGGGAGAGAAGGGCTGGTGGAGGGGGCAGGTTGCAGGAGGGCTGAGGGCAGTGAGAAGGGCAGGAGTCAGGACAGCAGAGAAGGGTGAGGAGTTGGGGGGGCAGCAGGCACCAGGGGAGCTGATGGAGCAAGGGGAGGAGACATGGCAGCAGAGAGAAAAGGTAAAGGTTTAAAAATATTTATTAATAACTTGGGTGCCCCAGTGGCACATCCAAACAAGCCACATGAACTCAGTACTGGTGCACAACACAAAATTCATTTTGCTCATGAGAGGAAACTCTTAGGCTATGTCTACACTGGTGGTTGCTTGCACAAGAACATCTTGCGCAAGAGTTCTTGTGCAAGAAGTCTTGCGCAAGAACACGTCTACACTGCCATGTGCGAGCTGTGCTTTTGCACAAGAACATCTATGGCAGTGTGAACGCTCTCTTGCCCAAGAAAGCTCCGATGGCCATTTTAGCCATAGGGGTTTCTTGTGCAAGAAATCCCTGCCGAGCATCCACACTGCCCTCTTGCGGAAGAGAGCTTACACCTGTTAGAAAAGAGTGTAGCTCTTGCGCAAGATGCCCTCTCTTACCACGCCGTACTGTAAATTTCCTTGCGCAAGAGCAGGCGGGCAGTGTGGCTGCTCTGTGGGTTCTTGCACAAGAACGGCTGTACTTGCGCAAAAAGCCACGAGTGTAGACATAGCCTTAGAGGGAACACTTCCCCCAGCCTCTCTGCCCCGAGTTAATGGGTTAATGCAACTGCAGGTTGGGTTAATGCAACTGGGTTAATGCAACTGCAGGATAGTTGCATGAGGGGGTTTTGGTGGGGGCCAAACTAATCCCTGTTGGTAGGAGGATGGTGGGAAAAGCCCTTCGAGAGGGGTGACATGACACCTTTTACTTCTAGTCATGTGTCCATCTTGCCCCGAGCGTGTTACCTCCAGAGGCGTGGCTAACGGGGGGACGGGGGGCAGGGCTAACGGGGGCCAGGGGGCATGGCTAATGGGGCACCACCAAAAATTATACAAACTTGCCGCCCATGGCAAAGAAGCGGGGATTTAAATAATCCCTGCTTCATTAACATAAACATGGCTGCTGCGCTGTGCCGACGATCAGCTGATCCCGCACAGCGTGGCAGTCTAGACACGGATCTGTCGGCTGGGGAAGCCTTTGCCGACCGATCCCTTATGCCCCTTATGCTTAAAAAAGGAGCACGTATCTCCTTGACTCCACTAGAAATGAGTGGTAAGGAAACAGCAGTAAAGTAATTAAGGACATTTTGGATTTTAAACACTCTCAGGTACGTCTAGACTACAGAGCTTTTCCGGGATATGGGAGGTATCCCGGAAAACCTCTGCCACGTCCAAGGAACATGTCCGCTTTTCTGAAAAAAATGTCAGAAAAGTGGACGCGTTTTGTCGGTATCCCTGTAAACCTCGTTTTACGAGTAAGAAGGGATGTTCTGAAAGAGAGTTTTTTCCAACATTTGGCCCCGTGTAGACAGGCCAAATGTCAGAAAAGCCTTTTTTGGAAGTATCTTTTTCCGACTTTTCTTTGTAGTGTAGACACAGCATCAAATGCTACGTTCATGCTATGAAGCAGGCAGTAGAATAAAAATGGTTGAAAGCAAGAGAGAGGGAAGAGAGGAAACATTCTTCTAAGATTAAGAGCACACAAATTTTTACACTTAAGAAATAAGGCCTGATCTGCACTTAAAAAGGTTGACATAACTACGTTGCCTAAGAAAAGGGAAAATCCACATTCCAGAGCCCCATAGCTATGCCAACCTAAATCCCAGTGTAGATGCAACTAGATCAATGAAAGAATACTACATGTCACTGTACACTATGGCTGTGTCTACATTGGCGCGATCTTGCGCCAAAGCGGCTGCTTTTGCACAAAAACATGCTGCCTGTCTACACTGGCGGGGAGTTCTTGCGCAAGAACACTGATGTTCTAATGTGTGAAATCAGTGCTTCTTGCGCAAGAACTCTGATGCTCCCGCTCAGGAATAAACCCTCTTGCGCAACTGTTCTTGCGCAAGAGGCCAGTGTAGACAGGCAACATGAATTTCTTGCGCAAGAAAGCACGATGGCTAAAATGGCCATTGGAGCTTTCTTGCGCAAGAGAGCGTCTACACTGGCATGGATGCTCTTGCGCAAAAGCACATCTCTTGCGCAAAGGCATATGCCAGTGTAGACGCTTTCTTGCGCGCAAATACTCTAATGCAAAAACTCTTGCGTTAAAGAGTATTTGCGCAAAATCTTGCCAATGTAGACGTAGCCTATGTCTATGAGGTTATGGCATCATAGCTATGCCAATATAGTCTCAGTAGTATAGACTTGCCCCTAAAAGATTAAAATGGCAGATATGAGGTCTTCTCCTAGAAGCACTGTGTGCAAAATGGTACACTTTCATATGCGCTATGTTTGTCAATGTCAAAAAAAAAAAAAAAAAAAAAAATTATATTAGACCAGCTGCTCTGAATAAAACAGACGTGTGTTTGAAGTAAACTAACATAAATGGTGGTTTTTTTAGAATTAAATTCAGCCCAGTTAGTAATTTGTAATTCTACAAAGAGGTCTTGTAATATTTAATGAAACATTAAGTTTCAACAACATACTAGTGAGGAGCATAACAGTCTTCCCCATTTTAAAAATGGCTAACTAATATCACAGTGAGGTTGAGACAAATATTTTCAAAATTAGGAGCCTAAATCTGAGCTCCTAAATTTTTATGTAAGTACCTGCCTCATCCCGAAAATTGCTCAGTATCCAAAAGCTCCCACTGACCTCAGAGAGAGCAACCAGGGTACTCAAAACTTTAAAATATGGCTATATAAGCTTAACTTTAGGCTCCTGTTTTTGAAAATCATGGACTGAATCATTTATCTAAGGTCACACAGAGATTCATTGTCAGAATCAACCTTAGAAACCAGGAATCCTCACTCTGAGGCTATGTCTAGATTGCAGACTTCTTTCAGAAGAAGCTTTTCTGGAAGAGCTCTTCTGGAAAACTTCTTTCGAAAGAGAGCATCCACACAGCAAAAGCACATTGAAAAAGTGATTGCTTTTTCGAAAGATAGCGTGCACATTGATTGGACGCTATCTCACATTTCAGCTATGATTACTATGGATGGAGTGGCCACCAGGGCACCTGTGCTTTTTCCTGGAGGCCTCTTCTTTTGAAAGAACTCCCTCTTCCCTGTCCACACACGCCTTTTTCTGAAAGAGCTCTTTCAGAAAAAGGCTTCTTCCTCGTAGAAAGAGGTTTACCATTGTCGGAAAAACCCCTCTGTTCTTTTGACTTTCTGTGGAAAGAACACAATTATAGTGTGGATGTAAGTGTAGTTTTTCCAGAAAAACTGCTGTTTTTCCGGAAAAACTCTGCAGTGTAGATATACCCTGAGTGAGATGTTCTAACAACTTCCTTCTAGGACAAGGTGGAAAGTAGCAATTGCTACCTTCACTAGTATTAGCTGTTTTTGGTACAATTCATTACACTTTGTTCCCAAACACCAAGAAAAGTGTATTGCTCTGATAGCACTTACTGTAGAAGCGTTTTCATAAGAGAGAATCCAGTGTCCTCACACATGGGAGAGCCTGTGAATCACAGCACTAAGCCAGCCTGCATGGATGCTAGCCAGAGACACTCAGCATGATGGTCACCCTGTAAACAGGCAGAGAATGAGAAGCCAGCATGTCTCACTTGAGAGGGGAAAAAATGTATTATCATAGCTTTACTGATCTCCCTACCAAGTGACAGCCATTCTGTGTCCACCCTGGAGACATATACAAATTGTGCAGGATAGGAAAGAAAACCAAAAAGCCCGGATCTTACTGTAAAAATAAAATAGCTAGCAATCACATGAACAACTAATACTAAACAGAAATCAGAATAATATAACCACAGTACATGACTTACAATACTAATTCAATAGATTAAGCAACTGTCAGCAACACACACAAATGTCTTTGATCCTTACCTTTCACTTTCTTGATCCCTTGCTGAATAAGTGGCTGGCTGGCTGGCTGCTAACATTCTTGGTGACTGATAGAACAAGCTGTCTCTCTCCAGCCTGACTGCTATCCAAATCTGACATTAGTCACTCCCCTTTATTTTCTTTTACAACACTCCTTAAGATTTTTTTTTTTTAATTATTTCCCCCATAACAAAAACAGGGTGTGATATACAGTAGGAAAACAATTACCTGCAGCTGTACCACGTAAGTTTTAAAATCACATGCTCAACACTACCAACATACAGCAATAAGACTCAAATCCCCACAGCAACAAAATGCTAACTACTCTCTTCCCCCAGACTTATGGAGCTATGGGATGGCTGCCAGGGAGATACAGATAAATGTAAAAAAGGTTTCAGGAATATGAATATTAAAATAAAAAATCACAATTCTGGATGTTAGTTCTTTTTCAATCTCCAACATTTACGATTCTACTAAATGATCTATCTATCTTCTCACTAGCATAGGAATGTTCTCTGCACAAATTATTTTTCTAGGACTTTGTCCAGTTACTTCTAAATGTCCCCAAAGGTCTGATCCAAAACCACTGTACTAAGTGGATGTCTTCCCAGTATCTTCAACAGGAATTCCACTACTTCCACTGGGAGATTGTTTTGCAAAAGGACTACTTATTTACTTGAAATTAGGTATATTCTTAAATCCCCTGCTGATCGGGGCCTTAGATAACTCATTTTATCAACAAGTAGTCGTACAGCACCTTAGAGACTAACCAAAATTTATAGAATTATGCGCTGTTGTGGGTAAAACCCACTTTGTCAGATGAATTGGAGTGGAAATATCAGAAACCAAGAGATATATGGAGTTCTCCTGATTTTTTTTTATCTTAATGTTTTCCTTTTTTAATTTCATGCCAATATCTCTTGTATAAGTACCAAACAAAATAATTCCAGTCCATATTTTGCAAGAATTATCTTGCCACTGCAAACTAACATTTCACTTTAATCTCTCTTCCCCACACTCCACTCTGAGGCTACAGTTACACTGCCGCTTTTTTGCGGAAGAGGATATGCAAATTGCACTCACATTTGCCTATCTTCTTCCAATTATTTTTGCAGAAGAGGTTTTGCCAATAAAAAGCCCCATGTAGACGGGGCCATTTGTCAGGGGAAAAACCCCTGTAAACCTTGATTTTTGAGGAATAAGGGATCTTGTGAAAGAGGGATTTTTCCGACAAATGGCCCTATCTACACAGGGCTTTTTATCAGCAAAACCTCTTCTGCAAAAAGAATCGGAAGAAGATATGCAAATACAAGTGCAAATTGCGTATCCTCTTCCACAAAAAAGCGGCAGTGGAGCTGTAGCTTGATTCTGATTCTGCCTTTTGTTCTTCCTCCAATTCATATCTTTCCCCACCCACCATTCCTCAACTAACTTACTCCATTTTCTGTGTTACAGTCCCCACTACCACACACTTTAGGTCAGTCCCATGGCAAACACTTCTGTTTTGAGTCTTTCTTGTAACCTTCCCAGCTATTGAACAGGAGCCTGGATACAAAACTGCCATGGCTCAAGTACAGTAGTTTTCATCTTAAATAATATTTAGGTTGTTAAAATAAAATAATATTGTAAGTAGAGAATAGAAATTAAGAAGTAAAAGTGTGAAGAAGAGGTGTACTGTGAGATGAAAATATATGAAAAGTCAAGGAGGCAGAGAAACATAGGATGGTTATTACAGATCATCAGAGTTGCAGAGAAGCACTCCAACTCTTACACCAACAGTAATGCAATAATGTGAAGAGCAAGACAGTGGTAGACAAGTGGGAACAGTGTAGACAGAGAGAAGATATGTGAAGAAGGCTAGCGTTCGTTCATAAAGAGTCTGAAGTACTGGGATTTGGGGATTCAATTGAGAACAAGTGAGAAGACATGAAGGCATTTACATGAAGCTTTAAAATAGTAAAGCCCAATTTTTCAGGGGAAAGAGGTGCTTATAAACACAATAAATTACCGTAAAGAAATGTATGAGAGTATGTGAAGCCATACAGTATGGCTACTTAAGATGCAAACACATTTGCGTTTATTTTATTCCATCAGCATAGTGCCTGGTGGAGAATTCAAATCTTTCTCTACAATGAAGGAAACATTGCTCTTATTGAGTTACTGTCTCAGAAACAGAAGCAAGTTACGTTAGACAAGGAAGCAGAAACCTTATTTTTTTTAAAATCCAGTGCCTCAAAGTGTTTTCTACACTAAGGGTGCTAACTATCACAGTAACATGACTGTAAGACGCAGTATTTGGATCCATTATTACAAAATACTCTAATATGTTTTTGTTTTAAACAAGGGATGGATTGACAGAAGTAGCTCAGTATTAAAGGAATCTAGTGCTATCAGTAAAGACCTTACTCTTTGTCCATTTGTGCTTTTCAGCACATTGGGCTACCCACATTCTCCATACTTGCGTATCATCTGACATGTAATCCTAAATCCTCAAAGAATTGGGTTTGTTTAGTTTGGAAATAAGAAGACTGAGAGGGGACGAGATAGCAGCTTTCAAGTACATAAAGGGCGTTATAAGGGAGAGGGAGAAAAAATAGTCCACTTTAACGTCTGAGGATAGGACAAGAAGCAATGGGTTTAATTTGCAGCAAGGGCGGTTTAGGTAGGACATTAAGAATAACTTCTTAACTGTCAGGCTAAACACTGGAATAAATTGTCTAGGGAATAAATTCCACCATTGTGAAATCCCCGTCATTGGAGATATTTAAGAGCAGGTTAGATACACATCTGTCAGGAATGATCTAGATGATGCTTAGTCTTGCCATGAGGGGAGGGGACTGGACTTGATCATCTCACAAGATCCCTTCCAGTTCTAGTGTTCTATGATTCTATTACTTCAAATTACATTTTTCTATGGCATTGATAATCATATGCTTTCAAGTCATCCTAGTTCTATCCCTCTTTCTTGTTGGATTTTCTGGCTTCCAACTGAGAGTCACAATCCATAGTCAGTAAAGAAGCCATTATATAATTTAATGTAGGAAATGAACTGGCTGTTCTAATAGGTTTTTCTTCTATAACTTATAATATTTACATAATCCTGACATAAATTGGTAAATAGGATCATTTTGCTGCTCTTAGTTCTGCCACCAGGAACTGGATACACTTTCTTCCATAGGAAAGTTTGCAATTAAAAACTGTTTCAAAGGAATATGTTCTTTTTTTATTGTTGGTTTGCTGAGACAAATAATAGCGCAATTGCTGGGAAATCAAAACTAGTGGACAGTCTCTTCTGGCTGGTTTGAATTTACCTTAAAATGAGAGATCAAATGTTCTTAGCCCATTTAAAATAAAGAGAGCGCGATTAAATGGCAACTGGTAGCTGCTGAGGCTCATCATGTACAAATGTACTCATGGAACCATTAGGCCTCAAGTGCTTCCTATACATCAGTAGTTTGTTGTATAAATGCATGTTTAGGGAACTTTTAAAATGTACATTTTCTGAACTCAGTCTAGCACTGAAATATGCACTTAAAAGTCTACTCTTCCCAATAAGAATATGTTATGTACCTGCCATTAGTGTCAATGACAGTTAAGAAAGCATGCTGAAAGGGGAATAAATTCCTTGGGGATATTTAAGTTATAATCTGTAGTGTCATTTGAGGTGTTTTCCTCCCATTGCAAGCTCCCCAAAGACTTTGATGTTATGAATTAGTGATCTAAAAGTTCTATTAGAAGTGTAACCCCATTTTAGGTACAGAAACACTACATCAAATGGAACTATTAACTTTTTAAGATGCCAGCTTAGTGCTGCTGAAAGGTGCCAGGGTGACAGCCTTGCAGACTGAAGTCCTCTGCAAGCTTCCCTGAACTGCCTTTGTGTCTCAAACCTTCCTGGAGAGACCAATTCTGAAGGGTAAGAAGGGTAGTTCAGATGCCATCCCCTTGAATTCTATGATATCTTTGTTGTAACTACCAACAAGGGTAATAATTATGGTGATTTTTGTAACATGGATATCTCTCCACTAGGAATTCTCCCAAACAGTCATGAGATGGCACAAAAGATTATAGTGTAAACATTTAGAAATTGCTCTCATCACAGGTTTCACAGTCCTCAACTCTCAAACATACCTATTTGCTCTGATCCTGCTTTGAATATGCCTGAGGACTATATGGGCAAAGCTATATAAATGTAGCTATGTTGGCTTAACTCTGTGGTGTAGATGTGTGTACCCCAAGAGAGAGGATGTAGGTACCCCCGTCTCCCCAACCTATGGTAGCTAAATTGACAGAAGCAGTCTGCCATAGACCTAACTCAATCTGCAGTGGGGGCAAGATTGGCATAGCTATATTACTCAGGGAGTATCAATTTTTTTATCCGCCCCCCCCCGAGCAACATAGTTATGTCAACCTAAATTCCTAAATTTTAAGTGTAAACCAGGCCTGAGGCCATGTCTACACTAAAAAAGAAGATCTCGGCTGCTGCAATTGATCTTCTGGAGTTTGATTTAGCCAGTTTAGTTGTGATTCTTGCTTCAACGTTCCTTATGAGCGTGGACCTGTCCTGAGATTCAAACTTCTTTGTTTCAGGAGCCTGGCTACCTTACATAGATCTCCAGCATCTCTCTTTTTAAACTTCACTTCTCAATGGTGGATGTTGATAGATCATAAGGATGCATTACACCAATAAACTAAAAGGACTTACCATCTCATCAAGTCCATCATTTGTTTCCACAGATCTGAACAGCTGAGTAATGTCTGACTTGTAATGTGGAAAAATGTGCTTTGGTGAATCATTGAGACCTCTTATTTTGCTTTAACTGAAACTACCTCAGCCTTTTTTTTTTTAATTAAAATTATTTTATCCTAATTTAAAACAAAATAAAGCCCCCACAATATTACATCTTGCTACTTATAACTACCTGTCATATACTGGTTAAAAAAAATCCTTTACTGAAATTAATTAGTTTTCCTCCACTGATCACACTTACAAGTAAGTTACTGCACATGTTATTGTCATTATTTTAGATTTAAAGAACACCGTCACATAAAGATTATATAGATAATGTAAAAAGATATAAATGGCGGAAATAAGATACATTAAAGTCTGTCTCCTTGCCTACGTCTGTGGAGTTTCATCAATGGAAATGTTTTACTTACAGTATGCCACAATTCTGGACAGTCCTGTGGACAGACAGGCAGACAAGGAAGGAAGATGAAGGCAGTCAGAATACACTGAATATTACAATATTTCACCTAAGTAATCTAATAGTTATGAAGATTTAATTTGTTTACCACTCAGAAAACTTTTAGAAAGTATTATTTTGAATTATGACTACATGATTACTCTTTTTATTTTCTTATTCCAACACCTGCAAAACTAGAGTTGCTTATTCTTCATTTTATAAAGATTTAAGTTTCATTTTTAAATTATTAGTTGTACCACTTACTAGATCATATCCTGGGGTATGCAAATACTTTCTCTCTTATTATTTTAATTCTAAAATACAAATGCAGCACAATAATACTTCTGTTTTCACTTCAAACCCTGGAGAGGCTCTATTTTATAATATATCATGAACACCTAGTATATTTTGGAGATGAGAATATTAGTGTTTACAATCACAAATGTACTGAGCAAAGAGAAGACATTTGTTGAGACTAAATAAATTATAATCCTACATTAGATTTTTACTAAATATATTCAGCATATCGTTCTTGAGTAAAGTATTAAATTGGCCACCTTTTCTTACAGTCTAAACTAAGTCCTCTTTAAGAAAAATAAACCATTTTGGTTTAAGGTTATATATATATATTCATCTCAAAATAAATTAGAGGTAGCTAATCTACTTAAATTAAGTAAATCTAGTCAAGAAAATTGTATATACATACATAAAAGCTGCAAAGCTCTTCCATTACTCTTAAGAATCTTTTTCCTTTCCAAATGCTCATCAAACTTCATGATATTATTACTGGAACTTAAGGATAAGCATTAAAGAAAAATAATAAACCCCCAAAAGCCAATATTGAGTTTAAGGAAAAAATAACTGTAAATGTACAAATGCCATGAAAGCATCAGCAAGTTAGTGCCGTGATTATTTATTTCTACACTTCAAATTTGAGTTTGTCATTTTATTCAGCAATTGAGATATGTTTAAAAAACAAAGCATTTTATATTTGAGAAATTTTCAAGTATGCTTTAAATCACAGCTGCAACAAACTAGTATTTGGAGTGTCTGGTTTAAACTCACAATTGAAAAGCTCTCTCTCAGCTATCCTTTGATACTCTTCATCCAGACTCAGCACCATGTGGGTTATGTTGTGCACAATGGCAAACCCTGGCCTCTGGACATACATCTATGCAATTCCCAATGGGACAAACCCCATTTGCCTTATTCACACAAGTAACACAAATGACTTCAGTGGGACTACTTACAAGATTAAAGCAAGCAGAACTCGGTGCACTAAATTGTGCACACATATCTGAGGGAAGAATATGGCATCCATTGAAGAGACATTGTAGTAACATCTATCTCCCTCTCTCCAAAATTAAAGTGGGAGGGTTACAAAGCCTAATATAAATTATATAATTTTGAGTATTCAGTTAAATGTGTTTGTATTTAAGCATTCCAATTCAGTTTTGACAATCCAAACACTGCAGCATTGTGTTAGTGCATGCCTATTTCTGTTGCTCCAAGAGAGTAAAATTAAAAAAAAAAAAAAAAAGGAAGGAAGAATAGAATTTAAATAGGAAAAAATAAAGCAGAATTTAAAAATTCTTAGGTTAACAACCTAAGGTGCTGGCAGTATTTTTTTAAATGATCTAAAATGAATCAACAATGCTTTTTTAAATATAGCATTTCTCTGCACTCATAAGTAAAATATAAGACCTGTAAGAGAAATCTTACTGCCTTATCAACTATTGACCTGGATCATCCCCTCTAGTGGTAAAAACGTTGTAAGGAGGAAAGCTCCCGAGATCCCCTCATATCAGCTCATTAGGGGTGAAAGGAATGAGGCAGCAGGATTTCCCTGTAGACAAAAGGCACAAGATTGGCCCCAAACCTGCCAGATCCCCAGGGATTTGCTGGAAGCTACAGCCACTTGTACTAACACCCTGCATTTACATGGGGGGTATGTCTACACTACAGGATAAAGTCGAATAAAGATCTCCAACTTCAGCTACATTAATTACGTAGCTGAAGTCAAAATAACTTAACTGGGCTTTTGGTACTGTCTACACTGCAGGAAGTAGAAGGAAGAGCACTTTTTTTCTACTTCACTTACTCTTCGTGAAAGCAGGGTTACCGGCATCGACCGGAGTGCCACTCTCAATTCGAATTAGCTGTCTTAACTAGACCCGTTAATTTGAACCTTAGAACGTTGTCAGCAGCAGCTTCAATCTTCCTCCGTTATGTAGACGTACCTGGGAACTGCACTACAGGACTTCTACCCGGGAAAAAACATCAGCCTTACACCATGCTATCTTCTCCAGGTAGTCTCCTTGGGCTGGACAAATGTGTATCAGCTTCCAGGCTTCCCTCAATTCTCCCCCTGCCTCTCTGAACAAATTCTAGACTCAAAGGGCATCCTATATAAGACTGACAGAAGAGGGGGAAGATGTAGAGGCAGTGGAGCCTTCCTGTCTTCCATGTCAGAGAGAGGGGAGAGCTATACAAGGAGGCTGAGCTGCGGCACTGATTTCTATTCTAAATATTTCAAATATACAAATGTTATAAAATCAAGCGGAATGGTATGTGTTCATTTTGTATATTCCTTATGTGTACCAGTGTGGCTGAGCAGGGATCCAATCCCGCATTCCACGCCTCATGTGAGGAATGATACATCCCATTGAAGTTTATGTGGCTACTCATGTAAGAAAGGACTCCCAAGATCAGGTGCTATATATAATTCTGAGAAAGAATTTGTTAGTTTATGACTATAGAACCAGTAAAGTAGAACCTGTGTGACATCCATTGAAATCACTGGTGGTGGTATTATTATTATTATTATTATTATTAATAATAATAATAATAATAGTAATTGTTTATTACAGCAGTATGTAGGAACCAACTGAGATCAGGGACTCAGTGTGGTAGGCACTGTTCAAACATAGAGCCATAAACAGTCCCTTCTCCAAAAAGCTAAGTTGGCAACGTCACATTAGTTATTTTACATGGGGGGGGCGGAGAAAGCAGAGTGGTTCAGAAGTAATTACCTATTACACAGAGGACATGGGAAGAGAGAGAAGTTATGGGAACAAAAGAAGGGAGAGATGGAAGGTAAGATGGGCAGGAATGGAGTAACACTGAGGTGAAGAAACTGGAGGGAGCTGGAGCAAACAACTGTTGACCCCTGCTTAAGCTGTTTCTGCAGCTGCTCTGCTGGATTCAGTCTCTGGCTGAATAGTAAGGTCAATGATAGTCTTAAGAGGAATTGGACTAGGTCTATAGAGAAGGAACTGGGGTAAGGAGGAAACATTCTGCAGGAAAAAGTATCTTTAAAATATATTTATGCCATTGACAATGACCTTATTATTAACAATTAATTCATATGATAAAAAAACTACAAGACAACCTTCAATCAGAGCAATATTTACAGCTGAAATGTACAGACCCATACCCCTGAAAACAGGCATTTGTATCAGGAATCCTGACCTGTCTTTATTATTCTATGTAATTAAATGCAATATACTGTAGAGTATGTTGAAAGAACATTACGGGCACAATCCTGCTCCCAGTGAAGTCATTTAATTCAGTGACTGAATGGGGAAATTAAGCATTTTACATGTAGTCAGTGTAATGAATCCTTTCCAAATTGTTACATAGCAATTGGTTAGTTGGTAGTACTAACATAACTCCTGGTAACACATCACATCTGCCACACTTGTTGGCAACTCAACAAGAAGGTCAAGGAGTGAACAGACATAAAGGGTGAGCTATTTTACACCTATAGACGTGGTCCCTGCAGTATCAGTAGTCTATTAATTAGCAGAATAGTTTTGCTGCTGTCCACACAGTATCTGTTCTACACAGAAACAGTTGCAGGATTCCATTTCTACTCTATCACCATTCACCTTTCACAAGCAGTAAATTGACATATAGTTTACCTGGGAAGAATATTAGATCCAAAGCATGAGATTTTGATGGGGAATAAAGAGGAGAAAATGAACTTAGAGAACTCTCTCTCCTACATGCACAAAAAATGTTTAACATTTCTCATAGACATAACCCAGAATATTATCACAAAATCTCCATATCAAATTTAGAGATAATGTGTAGGATAATGTGGAGATCACCTTGAACTCAAACCCCCTCACACCCAACTTTACTCATGTGTGTACTCCATTCAGCGTCTAACAGCGTAACATCCAGAATAAACCTCACCCTTCTTTAACATAATCACGTTCCGTCTCTTTCAGTTCAGATTCCTTTATGTCAATACAGTATGTGTAAGGGAGTCTCGCTTATGCTATCTTATATATTGCCTCTGAATTTGGCCCTTCTTCCTTGCTTCTGTCAAAGCAAGGTCTAGAAAAATGGCTTTTATGGATTTATTTTTTATTATTATCACTAATCATTTGAATGAAAATTGTTATTAATATTCTGAGTATTAATATTCATACTATACACTATTTTCTTTGTTCACTATTATTGTTTTCTGCATCTGGAAACGGAACCTGTTTTGATAAATGGACTAAATAGTTTATGTTTACTATTTATTATTGATTCATCTGTCTGGAAACAGGAACAGTTTTGAAAAATGGATTAAATAGCAATCTGGTATCACAGAGCTTAATCCTTAATCATAGGGCTTAATTCCCATACAATTCAATGGCTAAACTCCTATTGACTTCAGCATTGCAGAACTGTGTCCATAGTGACTTATTCACATAACTCTTTTACTGAAATACGAGGGCCAAATCCGGTGAAACTACTCAGGTGAGTCTGCTTTGGAACACAGAGCCTCATTCTGTTCCCAATTATTTCCACAGGAGTAGGAGTAGACAATTATTGTAACTGAGAGAAACTTCAGTGAATCACAACAGATATTCCTATATTTCACACAATGTTAGGGGAACTATTTCTCTCAAGAAGTTGAAGCATTAGTGTAAAAAAAAGTATGTGCTTTATCAGACCTGTAGCCCTCTTCACACTGATACCAATATCTCCCACATTGAACATAAAGCTAAATAAAAAGCACAACCCGTGTGTATAATAGTGTCAGCTTTATATTTGCATCTTCATATGTTTACTGCTTTGGATCACAAGCTAATACCATTTCAAATATTTTTTTTAAAATCCCAGCTACATGGAAGATTCTAAAACACGTATTATGCATTTGCGTATCTTGAAAATGGGCATTTTTCTATATGTGAATACATGTAGGCATTTTTTAAATGGTTATTCTACTTCTAACTAAATAAAATGAGGGAATGGTGTATATAATGTGTATATATAAAGTACAGTAACGGGAAGATAAAAATTATAAGGGTGCTCAATCAAAATTTTCTATACTCTGAGAGAAATTAAATAAATCACAACAGTAAAGCCAGATCATGATCAACAAATCCATGGCTGAATTACAGCCTAAGCAATGTATGGCCATAAATTAATACATTTATAATATATAGTGTATCTCCAAAATAAAAGAATGCCAAGAAAATCCATATGTAACACTTCAAAAAAGTATTATGCATGCAACACACTGCCAGTGTGTCTGGCACCATGAAACACAGTTTATTATTCATGGGTCCTATTACAAGATACTATTCCACTGCAGGATATAATGGTTCCTTAAATACTTTTCTCAAAAGATATATTCTTCTCATAGAGGCCTAAAGCCTAGTTTGGGGGCATACATTTAGGATGCAAAGTAGTATTTAAAATACAAAGAAAAATCCTTTGGAAATATTATTAATACATGTCAGCAGTAGCCACTTTCACAGTTTAATAATCTTGGTTAGCTATTGATTTAACCAGAATAGCAAAAACAATAGATCATAGTATAAATTATCACTTGTTACATTTATTTAACTTGTACTGAAGTTGGAAAAGAATATTAATAGTACAGCAAACCCTTTTTAACTTATGACATTGTGAAGATAGGGATTGTGTATAGTGCAACAATTGATCTTCTTCCCAAACCGTGATGGAATGTTTTAAACCCTAGGAGATAGTCCAATTTTCTTGGATTTAATGGCTATATAGTGTACATATACACCTTGTTCTATACTGATTATGCTATACTCAGTAAATAAAAGTTATTTACAATGGCAACATATAAAATAGTGATTAATAAAGCCACAAGTTAAAAGTAGCTAAACAACATCTAAATCTCCAAATGTCCATTTTTCCTGCCCCCCCTTTCCCCCCCCATAATGTACTATATAAGGCTGTATACTAAACCACAACTGTATAACATAATAGATACCAGAATCAGCCTCACTTCTGGACAACTTATAGAACGTTTTCCTGCTGGAACAAAACTTTGGAAGGTCATTAAAGCCTCTCCCACCAGAAAGGAAACAATTCAACCCTCCGCCCTCATTTTGCCACGCAGGGATGAGGGCGCAACCCAAGTGAGCAGTGGCAAGAAACCTCGGGAGCTCCACCGAGGGAGGCTGGGGGCAGAGAGAGCTGAAAACGGGGTGATGAAAATGACACGGGCGGGTGCCCTAAGGCTCCACTCCACGGCGAGGTCCAGCCCCACCCCACCGTGTCTCCGGCCCCAGGGAGGCGCGCGCTGCCCAGGCTGCCCTCAGGAGCCTCCACCAGGGGAACTCCGCAAACAAAGTAACTTCCAAGGTGACATTAGGAGCCCGGAGCCCAGGTGGGAAGGGCTCCCCTCCTGCTCTGGGCACAGAGAAACCCGGCGAGCCCTGCTCAGCGCGCAGCCCAGTCCTTACCTTCCGCCAGCCCAGCACAAGCCAAGCGGCAGCCGCAGCGGCAGCAGCAGCAGCAAAGCCGCGCCGAGGCAGGGGAAGGGGAGCCGGGAGGATTGCAGCCTCCTTCCCTCTGCCGCCTCCTCCTCCGCCGCCGCCGCCTCCTCCCTCTCTCCCGGGCCGTGCAGCCCGCGCCCCAGCTCTGGGGCAATGGGTTGTTGGTGGGCTTGTTTGGAAGGAGCCCGAGCGCAGCCCACGGGGCAGCCTGGCTGGGAGCCGCCAGCCCCTGACACGCTTGGGGGGCGGGGAGGGGTTTGCGGGGGGCGCGCGGGGGGTTCCAGACCCGCGCGCGGCGGCGGCGCACCGAGCCCACCCCGCAGAAGGGGAGACGGAGCCTGGGCGCCCGGCTGCCCATTGCCGCCCGTCTTGCACCAGGGCGCTGCGGCGAAGCCCCCACCCTCCTCCGGCCCAGCCACACGCGGAGCGGGGGCTGCAAGGATCCGCCCCCCACCACCACCACCAGTCCCTGGCGGGGGGAGCCCCCCGAGACTTACCCGCCCCGCCAGGGCTGCTGTGAAGACGCAGCATTTTGTACTAGTATTATTATTATTTGCAAGCCACCGTCTCCTTCTGCGGCAGCCCAGCCTCCCCTCCCCCGCCTCCTTTGGGGGCCCGGGGAGCCCCCCTCTCTTCCCGCGCCGCCTCTCCCCGCTGCAGAGCCGGGCGCCAGGGGTGGCCACTGGGCACCGGGACTGCTCGGGCCCTGCGCGCTGGACAGAGGGCGAGCCCCGTGCGCTGGGGCGGACAGATCTCCCTCCCGTCCCACTTTGGGGGAGGGGGGGGAACGACACTGGGATGGGATGGTTTGGGGCTTTCAGGGCGCTGGCTGCTGCCCCAGAGCTGGCTGCTGCAGGTGGTAGGAGTGCCCTGTATTAGGGGCGCGGGCCCCCACCCTTGGACTGCTGTCGGTGGTCACAGGAAGAGGGGAAAACCCTCCCCCCTTGTCTGAGGGGAGAGGGTGCCCATGCGCTGGCTCTATTGGTTTAGGGGGGCACAGATTGGAAAGGGAAGCCCCCAGTGCCCCAGCAATCCCTCTCTCGGGCTGGTTTAGGGGCGTTAAGGGGTGGCAATTTGTTGACCCCCCCACTATGTTGTTGGGGACTTTCTCAGAAGTCCTTTCCCAGGCTGGGATTGTCTGAGCCCTGCTCTTTCCTGCCAGGCGATTGACTAGGGTCAGGATCCCACCCCATCCCATAAGGATGACCATAAGGGTGGGACCAATGGTCCATCTAGCCCAGTATCCTGTTTTTCCACAGTGGCCAGTGCCAGGTGCTTCACAGTGGATTAATAGAACTGCTCCCTCCCTCCCCCCCCATAAGCCCTTAGTGCAGATTTATGCTGATGATGTGACTCTTACTAAAGGCTATAGATATCTGTTATCAGCTCTGGCAAGTGTAAAAATATCCAGTGCTCCTGGATTTTAAAAAACATAAGAGACATGAACACTGGGGTTTCCCCTGGTACCCTTGGCAAAAATTTCCCTTCTCTACAATGGTGAGTCAAGGAGAATAGTGGCAATCTTGCCACTAGGGGTGACTATGTTTCAGTGGTGCTGCCTGAGAGGCACTTAGTGGTCCTTTGGGAGGAAATGTTATTCAAAATGTAAAATATTTATACTGCACCACTGAATAAGATGAGACAAGGTCTCTGCCCCAAACTGCTTGTGACATGGCTTTGAAAGGCACTGAGCATGCACAGCTCCTGCTAGTTTCAAAATCAGGTCAGGAACACAATATGATATATTAATGATCCTATCATATGATATTATACCTAGAGATCATGAAAATTAAATGAACACATAGAGGAAAGACTAATTATAAACATATGAAGGGCTGTGCTAGACAATCTTCTAGTACAATAGAATCTCAGAGTTACCAGTTGACCAGTCAACCACACACCTCATTTGGAACTAGAAGTTTGCAATCAGGCAGCAGCAGAGACAAAAACAAAAAACCCAAATACAGTATACTTCTGTGTTAAATGTAAACTACTAAAAAAAGGAAAGGAACGTTAAAAAAGATTTGACAAGGTAAGGAAATTGCATATGTTCTTGTTTCAGAATAATTAAGATGATTAAAAGCAGCATTTTTCTTTTGCATAGTAAAGTTTCAAAGTTGTAATAAGCCTTTAGCTGTAAGCTTTTTACTCCTGGGGAAATTATGCATCACTGCCTATGTGCAGTATTCATGATCCTTGCAGATATGTTTGCTTCTGTGCAGAAAAATGACTTCTGATTGGGCAGCAAAGGGAAGCCACAGGAGCAGTCATGTACCCCACCCCCAACAATGTAGGCAAATTGATTTGGCTGCTCCGAGCAGCAGGTAGAGACAGAGACATAAATCACAGCAGGGGGAGGGTAGGCTCGGCAGTCACATGGTGAGCAAGAGAGGCTATGTCTACACTACAGAGTTACACTACACTACTGCTGCATCCAGGGAACGCGTCCGCTTTTTCAGATCAGTTTCTGAAAAAGTGGGTGCGTTCTCTGGGAAGCCCTGTATTCCTCATTTTATGAGGAATAAGGGCTCTTCTGAAAGAGGAGGCTTTTCTCACATTTGGCCCCGTGTAGACAGGCCAAATGTCAGAAAAGCCTGTTTTGAAAAAAGAATTGGGATTTTTTTTTCTGAAAAATAACTGCAGTGTAGACATAGCCAGAGATACTCTGTCCCTCAATGTCACTATTGTAACATGCTTGACGTGGAGGGGCAAGACTTTGTGGTGTTTCTGAGGAGGTAAGTGTGGGGGCAGGTTCTGTCCCTCAGGCAAAGCATAATGTAGCACCCTGCCTGCTTAGTGAATTGTTTCCATGCTGATTAATAAATCCCCCCAGGAGTATAAACCAGGTGTTAAAATGTCATGGCTCTTTTACATAGCCAGAGCGGTCTAAAGGATCCATATTGTAAAGGACAGTAGGGCCTCAGAAATGCTTATAGTGCTTTAGTGATTAGTACTGGTCTACATTTTTTGAATGAAAAAAAAATCCTATCAAAATGTGCTCTGTGAACTGTTGGTACTGACCTTTCTGGAGACGGTCAGTAGCCAATATAAAATGCAAGTTTGAGTCCTCTGCCCTTGCTTGCTCTTCAGTTGCCAACGATGTAACACTGAGCATATGACTGCATAGATTTGTTGACTAATAACTAGAAGTAAAGGGTCAATACTAGCCACATTTCTACTAGACAGAGCAGGTTTGGGGATTTCCTCCAGTGTCCCACATTTCCAGTCTTCATCTATTGTTCTGTAGTCTAAATAAAATTACCAAAATAATTGAAACCAGCATGATTAAATTGAGTTGTTGTAACAAATAAAATATGAAGAAATTTGCAGAATATTGTGAGCAAAATTTTAATTTTTTGGCACAGAACTCCCCCAGGAGTAGCTTTTGAAAGAATAACCATAACATTTTGTTCAAAGGTTCAAACAACCTTCATCATTCCTGTGGTGTTCACAATTCTGAGATTCTAAACTGCATAAATAAAATGTCCATATGTTACAATTCCAAACTGAAATCATTCAGACCCGTCTCAAGAATACATTGGGGTATAAAATCCCATTTAATTGGTTAGCCAGTTAAACATATTGTATAACCAGTTAACTGATCAAAGCGGAGGGCAGGCAGGGGTTGCTCCAGCCCAGCTGGAGCAGCCACCCTGTCTGCCGCTGGGCTGGAGCAATTCCCTCTTTCCCCTGGCGCCCAGGCAGGGGCTGCTTTGGAGTTCTGATCATTAAGATTAAGGGTGAGGCTTACCAGTTAAACATTGACATCCCTACTGTGTGGCTCAGTTGAAATGTGGCTTACTTGAAAATGTGTGCTAGCAATGTGGGAATAATTCATAAGTGTTGGGACTATTATTTTTTTAAATGAGTACCTTTGTAAGTAAAGAAGTAGGCTGATGTACAAGAGTGCTGAGGCTTTGCAGGGAACTGCATTTTGCTCACCTCTTGACAATTAGGCTACCTATTTAGATGGCTAAATATGAACCTTGGAGCCTAACTTTAAGCATCCATTTTAAAAAAACTTTGGTATTTGGTTGCTCCATTTCCTCATCTGTAAATACATAACTTTTTGAAAGACTTCTAAGATATTTAGAAAAAAAAATGTGCTATATAGGTTCTAAGCATCATTATCTATTATTAATGTCCTAATAGAAAATCATGGTCAAAAATCTGTGGAAATATTCAAGAATTGTATGTTACCCATTTACAGATACATTTCCAATGTGGTTTTAACTCAATTCATGGGACTACAAAGCTTTTTTTAAAAAAAATTAGCTGAGTTGCCCATGGTTATGCAAAGAGATTGATCTTTGAAAGTGGAGAAGCTTTTATATCCTATTTTTAAATGATTATTATTGACAGCAGAAATTGCAACATATGGACATGTTATTTATGCAGCAAAAGAAAAAAAGGAAGAATTTCATGTGATACAGAAAGACGTAACTCATTTAAAGGAAAACATAGTTGTACAAAGCAAATAGTTTACTGAGATCAGCAGGGATGTAGAGAAAAGTGGTGAGCAGTGTGTCACTTCATTTTTGTAAAGTTGTTCTTGGGGGGTTGGGTTGACTATTTTATTAATTGACAATATTTTATGTATAGGCTTATTTAGCTCATTACATTATAATCAGTAAATAAATTTATTGAGTAAACAAAGGGTGCAGGCTCCTGTCATCAAAGTGCCATTGCAGAAAGTGATACAGCCTCAGGAGTATTAGTACAGTAATGAATGACAATCTGTAGTCAAATGTGGGCAGCCAGTGGTGCTTCTGGGATCTGCAACCCATGACTATTCTGCTACTCAACTTCCTCCCTCAACCCACTTCCACTGCTCTTTTCCTTCCCCCATCCCATTATCCCTGATTGCTGATTCCCACCTTCCCTATCCAGATCCAGTTTCAGATTTGGTATCTGCCAGATAGTGGCACTTAATGGATCAAAACAAAACAAAAAGCTGTATTTGCTATATCCTTTGTTTAACAGAGTATGGGATCATTCCTTCATGTCAACAAAACCACAGTCAAGCTTGAAAGTATTTTGATTTGGGTCCATCATAGAATAAGAGATGATGGGAGTTAAGAGGTTGCACTTTCTAACACTAATGTTTAACTGTAGATCAAAATGTTCTGGCTGCCTTTCAACTGTCTCAACAAATGATTGGAACATCTGCATCAGAGCAATTGTTCTGTCTTTGTCCCATCGTGCTGCTGGAGTCTCTTGCAATGTAAAGGTGGGTGATACTGAACCGAAGACACTTCAGCTATTTTTCTATCTGAATTTATGGTGGTGGCTTATGTGCAGACCCCTCCTGTGGCACTGTCTAATTCTATGGTGATTAGCCAGTGTAGGGATTAAATCTAACCAGAGATGTCAGGAGTGGAATATTATGGAAAAGCGGCAGAGTAAGAAGACAGCTTTCTGAAGCTACACTGTGGAGAAAGGGAGACACAATTGTGAAAAAGACAGCAAATGTGAGACTTCCCTGTTGTGCAAGGTGTGATGTCTGGAGTCTCCTAGTACAACTCCTGTCCAAACTACTAATCATGTAATACTGAAGGCCTACTCATGTTGCACAGGAAAGCAAAGAGCAGGGGGAAGATTTAGATGAGGAAGTGGTGTAACAGATGGAACTTTAGGGAACAGTCATAAGTTGCAGTTACATTCAGTTGTAACATTTTATATTAACTTCCTTTTCTTTGTGTTTGCATCACCCTTTAGATTTTAACACAGAATCACAAATTGCGATAGAATTCCATTGAACAGTTACAAAATATGTAGAAACTTTAATTCTGAATTATATGTCATGTTGTTTGTGAGTAAATTCCTTAGAATACTATTCCCTTCATCCCCATCACTTTCTATAGGGATTTTCCACGAGGATGTTTGGAAAACACTAAATGGAGAATAGCAAAATCAAGACTTTTGAGATCTGTGGAGTCACATTTGGGGAGGCAGAATGAGGAAACAGTTGCCCATTTGAGCAGGTTTATGCTTACGTTGCAACATATGGAGCCTGAGAGGTATGAAATGCAGATTTTCTTTATGTAGTGTTTTACCTGTCTTGCAATGGAAACTGCAAGGAAATCATTAAGTAAATTCATTGGAAAAGTTGTCTAGTTTCACTGAAGCAGAGTGTAAGTACTAGAGAACAGATCAGAAAATGTCACTGAAAATGAGATTTTGATGGGAAATGGACACAGACATTTTTCCAAACTATTTTCCTTGTCTGGCAATCTCAAATATCTGTCTACTCACTGCTAAATTGGTAGTCCTCAGTCATGAAAGCTGAACCATGCAAGAAGCTCAGTGCCAGCAACAGGACATACCTGTGTGCATTAACTCCAAGAAGGGGCTGTATTTTGTAATTTTTGTATCATATTAACCTTCACTAACTTGAATATTGCTCTTCATCTTATAGTAATTATAGGAGTTGTTTTTTAGGCAATGGAAGAATGCCATTGTCACACAAAATATGCAAGATTACCCTGGACTTTTTTTTTTACACTGATAGATTTATAAACAGGTTTGGGGAATGGCTAAAATATTCCACCAGAATTTCTAAGGAGATCTATTATATAATACTTAGGTATTATAATAATAAATATATAGTCAATACCATCTACTAGATTTGGAAGTCAGCTCATTCTCATTATCACAGGCTGCTTCACTGAAAACTTGGACTGCCTTTTTTAACTAATGGGATTTCTGTTCCATCTGTCCTCATCTAAGATATGGAACTCAAGTACTTATACTACATGTAGTGTGAAGACCCAGATAGATTGGATCCACAACAGGAATCCATGAATTATATATATATACTATAGATAGTATTATATCCCTTCCATCATATGATATAGAATTTGCCTTTACAAAGTCTGGCACAACCAGCATTATATTGACCTCAGATGTTAATCATTACTATTGAAAACCTATTTGTTATTTCTGCATCAATGGTGTTTCTGGGATTGTACATGACACAACAGGTGACATGGTCCCTGAGCAGGATATGATCTACATAAAATTATACATAATCAGGCACTGTTTTCTAAGTAACAGTGATACCGTAATTGTGAGTATTATAAGGCCTCTGACCTAACCAAGCACAGGAAAAAATAGTCTGTGTTGCATACTGAATGTAAGGATCCTGCAGAACAATTATATAAAGCTGACTGCAATACTCAATATGCATAATAACTACATTACAGTACCTCTTGCAAGCAAACATGATTTTTATCATGGAGGTGAGTCACAGGATGGCTGGCCTCTTACCAGAGATGGGCCTCAATCCAGGAAAAGTTTGGAAGGACAAGGCACAACGAATGTGTAGTGATTGTTCTTGCAGATACTGAAGAGAGTAAGGAGGCTCTTCTAGGGCCTTGGGTGAGCTAGGGGAAAATAGTAGCAGGGACGAAGATCTGTGGACAAGGCTGAACTCTAATCTAAGAATGGCTGGGTAAGAAGGAAGCAGGAGGGGCTGTGCCCAGTTTGGAGTTGGAATGGAAGATAACATAAAATAAACTCAAAAATAAAGTAAGAAACCATATCCCAAGAAAAAAATGGTGTTATTGGGTATAAACCTTTGTGGAGTGCTTCAGAAACTTGTTTGAAGGGGAAACTGAGGAAGAGTGGCACAAAGACAGTGCAGGCCAAGAAGGGGCACGTGAGAGGTGTCTAACACTTTTAAAAGGTGTAATAGGGGATGGCAATATTATTACTCTATGGTTATGACCAATGAAGCAGAAAAATCCCAACTCCTCCACTGTAGCTGATAAAGCACAATCACAATGGAATCGATTCTCCTCATTTATCCAGGCAAACCCATTAACATGGGTTTTGATGAGGGTGATTATTAATGGGGCACAGAAAATCCTCTTCATGGGGTTAGATAGGGAGTTATGTTTTTCTTGAGCTTTGCTGATTTTTGATGTAGGGTTTTTTGTATTATTTTAAATAATATCAGAGGTACCCAGAGCAGCAATTGGATACCGATTTCATGTCATTGTTAATAAAAGGAAATATCAGTACTCAGCCTCATCTCAGAAAACCAGGAGTTATATTTTTGAAAAGCTCTATCGATTCCTTTGTAAATGCAATGAAAAATAAAATTGAGACGAGACCATCCATATTATTAGCAAGTTGTATTTTTCATCTGTGAAATATATTCTTCAATTTAAAAAAATGTACATTTCCAAATTCCTTTTAGCAATAATAAACTGTTAATATTTGTATTTGTGTTTTTAGGAATGTGGATCCTTGTTATGTACATTAGATATAGTTTCTAATGGGATTTTTCATTGAATACAACTATTTTGTAAAGTGTCTTTCATATAAAGTGTACACAAAGGGCTTAGTGTTGGATTTGGGTCCCTCCTCCCCTTTGTTCTTTTGTTTTTTCTTTGGATAATTCCCCCCTCCCCTTTTTCTTTTTTGGATAGTTCTCATAATCTTTTCCATTCGTCATCAGCCAGGTTGCTGATTACGAGAGTAACTGCCAAGCTTTCAACTCCTTGTCATCAATGGGCTGTGAATGACAGACAGCATTAATGCTGGCAAGCTCCCACTCTCCTCTTCGCCTTTCCCAAATGTAATTAAACTGCAGTAATATGGCAAAAGAAAAGCTGCAGCTTTATTTTACTTATCCTAATAACATAACAATTAAACCACAGAAGCACACAATACAATCATATTAACCCATCATGACCAGGAAATTCAGAGAAAAGGGAATGTGTGTCTAGAGGTTACAGCAAAAGGCTAAGTTAAGACTACTTTCTCCTGTTCCTGGCTCTGCTACTAATTTATTGTTTGACTTTTTGGGCAAATCATTAAAGCCAAAATTTCCAAGAATAGCCACTCATTTTTTTTACCTTAACATCTTTACCCTTCCCCCCCACCATCTGTAAAATGGGGATAATTATAATACCCTGCATTAAGGCTGTTGTGAATCAATAAATGATTGTAAAGCCCTTTGGCGATTCTCATATAAAAGGCACTATACAAGTGGGAGATATTGCTACATGAATAGTTGGGGACATTTTGAAATGACAACAGTCAAGCTGATACCTCATCTGTCATGCTTCATAAATATTTGTACTCCTGACTATTGTGCATTTTGTTTTTCACAATATATAATTTAATCTGTATGTTACAAATTATCCAGTGATTCTTATCAGGAGCTGAGGCCCGTTTTGAAAGGCATTGTACAAACAGAGGCAAAGATCCAGTCTCTGCTATAAAGAACTTACAAACTAAGAATATGAATAATTGAGGCTGAAATGCCTGCCCATGTTTTTAACTAGAACTCTGAATTTCAGAAGGCTGTAGTCCAGCAATAATGTTAAAGTTGTTTTATTAGATTATTTAAATAGTCAGAAAAAGGTTTTTTAAAAACCTACTTTGCAATGATACTGCAACATTTCAAATCTATTAGACATTTGAGAATGGATGGGTTTTCACTTGGTTCTTTGGGTCAACTGGCTAAAATAATAGTAATATCACACAGCCATTTTCATCAGTTGATTTAAAACAGAAACTTAGAAGTACATTTGAAATTGTATTATTTTCTCCATAGATCATTTTAAAATCCTTGTTCTCTAGTTTCTTACATATTGTGACCCTCGGTAGCAGTTAGATTATGTTTACATGTAAAAGTAATATTAGGGGAATATTGAACAGAGAGGAGGAAAATCAACTTTTTTAATGCAATGTTTATACTTTACAAGAGGGCTTGCTTTTTGATTACTTCCTACTGTTTCCTATCTGAATGGCTTTATATCTTGTCTCTGTAGATAGTACTTTACATTTATTGGGATATCTCTCTTCAGATCCTGTTCTGATCTTTCCAGGTCAATTTGCAGTTTAATACTATTCTCCTCGGCTGTGTTGTCTAGACTGGCCAGTTTTTCCGGAAAATCAGCCGCTTTTCCGGAAAAACTTGCCAGCTGTCTACACTGGCCACTTGAATTTCCGCAAAAGCACTGACTTCCTACTGTAAGAAATCAGTGCTTTTATGAAATACTATGCTGCTCCTGTTCGGGCAAAAGTCCCTTTTGCGCAAAAGTTTTGCGCAAAAGGGCCAGTGTAGACAGCTGAGATTTGTTTTGCGCAAAAAAGCCCGATCGCAAAAATGGCGATCGGGGCTTTTTGTTAGCGTCTAGATTGGCCACAGACGCTTTTCCGCAAAAGTGCTTTTGCGGAAAAGCGTCTGTGCCAATCTAGACGCTCTTTTCCGCAAATGCTTTTAACGGAAAACTTTTCCGTTAAAAGCATTTGCGGAAAATCATGCCAATCTAGACGCAGCCCCCGTGTCTCTTCAAATTTAGAATCACCTGTACATGATCATGGCTCAGTTGGCACCAAAAAACACCTGAGAAAACAACACCTGGCTCAATTATGAGGGTGAGAAAAACAGCAATTATTTTAAGCTGGTCAGGAAAAGGTCTCTGTAGTATGGAGGTAAGGTCATAAAAAAATTTGATCCAATTTTCCAAAAAGTTTGAGTACCTTCATCTTGAATTGACTTAAGGGGACATGAAGAGGGCTTAGCATTTTGAAAACAAATCATACCTCTTTAGAAGCAGTAACAGGGTGCTGATTCCTAGATGTTTCACAGTATCAATGTCCTTAACTTAGATGATTGATTACAGACCTCAGCTGACGCTTCTTATAAAAATGAGCCTGCAGAGGTGGAAAGGAGGGCTGGCATAGGATATGGAAGAGGTGGTTCAGTGTACCAGCTAGGCAGAAGTCCTGGTAGGTACCTGCAGGAAGCAATAGGAGAAGGTCTCTCTGGGAAACAATACAGGGAAAAGATGGTTTTAGAAATAAAGTATGGAGATTTGAATGATGTTTTGTTAATAAACCAGGAAGGGAATGTTGTATGTTTCATGTGATTCTCTGTATTGGCAGGTAAACTAAGAAAGGGTATGAAGGTCAATACGTGAGCCTTGCACTCCATTTTTAGACACTCATTTTTAAAAAAAAATTGCTCTAAAATCCTGGAATGGGCTATATCTAGGCAGAAGCTTTTTCATCATTCTAGATTCTTCATCAGTTTGACAAAATGAACTTTCCACAGCACCTGCCATTTGCTTTGTAGGCCTGTCTGAGAATCATTGACCTAAGAAATCACCTGCTTTAATGAAAGTCACCTAGGAAGAGAAGTGTTGATACCACAAGTAGAAGCACAACAAACGGTAAGGTAAGTAGAGTAGAACAGTAGCTGAGTAAAAGGACCAGAAGCCATCGTACTGATAGCATGATTCAGTGAACATACTTAGCAACACTTATTATTGCTCCAAAGAGGAGTGATGTAATAGCCTCTAAACTCCTACAAGTTGCTGCTAAAGGTAGCTGCAGGTGATTGAGGCTATATTTAGACTGAAGGCTTTTTGTGCAAGAAGCTTTTTGCGGAAGAGATCTTTCGCAAAAACTTCTTGCATAAGAGTGCGTCCACACTGCAAAAGGGCATCACAAAAGTACATGGACGCTCTCTCGCAAGAAAGCTTTGATTGCTATTCACAGAATAGCCACCAGAGCACCTGTGTTTTTTTTAGTGGCGCTTTTTGCACAAAACCCCCCTGTTGCCCATCCACACAGCTTTTTGCGCAAGAACTCTTGCGCAAAAAGGAGTTATTCCTCATAGAAAGAGGAATACCTATACTGCAAAAAGCCCTTTGTTCTGCTGATCTACTGTAAATTTTCTTGCGCAATTGAGGTGTGCACTTGAGGTGTGGACACTCCATGGGTTTTTGCGCAAAAACCCTGTAGTGGAGATGTAGCCTGAGTGTTCCATCCCTTCCACATCTGCTCCTACTGCAGCTGTGGAACACCACCAGCTGTGATTGCCCTGATTAGTGTGGGAAGAAACTGGCTATGCGATGTTGGATGCCTGCACAGGTATTGGGGGTATACTGGGAGAGAAAGGGAATGTTGCATGTTCTGCCACTTAACTTCTCCCAGTACACCAGCAGGATTTTACTCTCTACCGAACTCCAGGGCAAAATTTCCCTTGACAGTGCAAATCTCTTTCACATTCCTAGAGGAGGATATCAGGTCACAGCCACTAGCTATAGGAAGTAAAGTAATATCCTCTGTCCATAATGTATTTTAAAAAGAACTGGATACATGCATGCCTTTAAAACATTTTTAAATGCAGGTTTATATACAGGAAGTATATTAGAAGAACCAGATACTTCTCCCCATTCTGATTCACAGTTCATAGACCATCTAGATCAGAAGAAAAGAAAACTGGCCACCCAATCTCACTGCATTCTGGCAGTTGCAGAAATTGTTATGCCAAACTACATGCATCATATTGTTGCATTTAATCCCCATCAAGTGATTCTTAGCTCATTTCTCCAACTTAAACTCTGAAATCCTGGCCCCTTGGAACACAATAGCAAAGCTCCCATTGACAGTCAGGAATTCATGCAAGAGCTTTAAAAATTTTGCACTGTTTTTCTTCCACCTCTTTCTATGGCTTTCATTCTAACTATATATTGCTTCCACACACATGAAGGCTAAATGCTTGACTATAGTTTACACTATTGACATAGGCAGAAACTTAAAAAAACCTCCAGGAGCCTAAAGTCAAGGCCCTAAATTCCTATTGAGGCATCTGTCTGACTTTGAAAAGTGCTGAACACTCAGGCTTCATCTACGCAGCAGGGTTTTTGTGCAAGAAGTCTTTTGGTAGAAGAGTTCTTCCACAAAAACTTCTTGTGCAAAAGCGTATCCACACCTCAAAGTGCATTGCAAAAGCGATGTGGTTTTGCACAAGAGAGTGTCCACACTGCATGGACATTTTTGCTCAAGAAAGCTCTGATGGCCATTCACAGAATGGCCATCAGAGCACCTGTGCTTTTTCCCATAGAGGTTTCTTGTGCAAAAGCCCCTCCGGAGCATCCACACCTGCCCTTTTGCACAAGAGCTGTAGCACAAAAAGAAGTTATTCCTCATGGGGAGAGGAATAACTCTACCAGCAAAAGCCCTCTGTTCTGCTGATTTACTTGTGCAAAAACATGCTTGAGGTATGGACAAGCCGGGTTTTGCGCAAAAAAAAGGCCTTGTAGTGTAGACGTAGCCTCTAACTCCCTTTGACTTACACACAATGTTCTTTCCTCACAAGGTATGTAATTATATGGAAGGCCCACAAGAAAACCCCAAGCCAAGCCATTTTGTGTTTCCTGAACTTCTGTTTGTGAGGTAGGGAGAAGGAAGGAGCACCTGTCCCTTTATGAACATATTGGGACAGGAGAAGGATTGAAAACGTCATTTGAACACTCCCTAGGTACTTGAAAGGTAACAGATGGGAGTCCTGAGACCTTCTAGAGGACAGATAAATCTCTAAGGATGGAAAAGTAACTGTGGCAAAACTTGCGAGTATCTGGGGTCCATGGGGGTTAATCCTGTAATTTTGGTTCTATATGAATCTGAAACACCAAACAAACAGAACAAAGTTATGATATGTACAACAAAAATTTCCACTGGTTTAAGATTACAATACGCACTCAGACTGAATTAAGTGGGTTTCACACAGCTCTACATACAAGCTTATTAGACTGCTTTTCTGGCTTACTAAAATAGAATAAAAGGGCATTATTAGTATTAATAGTTCTATTGTATTAATAGTTCTATTGTGGATCAGGATCCATTGCTCTAGGTACTGGACAAACAGGACAAAAATATGCCTCCACAAGCTTAAAAGGTAAACATAATCTGAGACAGAATTAGATACAGACAGAGGAGTACACAGAAACAAGACAACATTCACAGAATCATAGAACACTAGAACTGGAAGGGACCTCGAGAGGTCATCGAGTCCAGTCCCCTGCCCTCACAGCAGAACCAAGCACTGTCTAGACCATCCCTGACAGATGTCTGTCTAACCTGCTCTTAAATATCTTCAGTGATAGAGATTCCACAATTTCCCAAGGCAATTTATTCCAGTGTGTAACCACCCTGACAAGAAGTTTTTCCTAATGTCCATCCAAAACCTTCTTTGCTGGAATGTATGTCCACTGCTTCTTCTCCTATCATCAGAGATCAAGGGAAATAATTTTTCTCCCTCCTCCTTATAACACCTTTTTAGGTACTTGAAAACTGCTATCATGTCTCCTCTCAGTCTTCTCTTTCCTCGGTCCTCTCAATCTTCTCATTATTAGTTAGCATGAGAATCAGTGGCTTGAGCGCACCAACTCCATAGCTGTTGTCAGGTTTTTTGTAGGCATTATGGCAAAGAAGTTTTAAAGAGGAACATAATGTAGCTTTATAGATTTTCATGGGGGAAGTTCCTTTCAAGTCTGAGGTGCAATATTAGTAAGTGATTGTCCTTCATAAATTGGAAGATCCCATTTTTAGACCAAGGCTAACACTACATAATTATTTGGAACTTGCCAACAAGCCAATCCTGGTGATGAAAATATTTACTCCTTTTTTGGACACAAATAGAATGCCTATTGTCGTTTTAAAGTAGGCAGTGGAAAAAAGCATTGATACAGGCAGAAATGATCCTCATACACTCAAATGGTGGAACTGGGATAGACAACCCAGAAAAACCCAAAATAGGAACTTTTTTGTTTACATTGCAATAAAAAACATGGAAGAGGATAATACTAAGCTTGGAAAATAGGAATCTGATACCCATGATGTTAGAATCCCAGACTAATGTGTCAAAGATGTTGGAACATTTAGAAATATATTTTTTTACGGTTTCAATGTCATCAACATGTTGTTCTCGCTATTTTCCATGACAAGAGAATTTATTGAATCAATTTGTCTTCAACACATGTTAAATGTACTGTATGTGGGTGGAGAAGCTATTGTTATTTATATTGTACTAGAAGAGAAAATGATAACAACATATACTTAATGCACCTAGCAGTCTTGAAAATTGTATTTCTTTTAGCGGCAAACCCAGTGCATCTTTTCTGTAACAGTTACACTTTTCTCATACTTGGCCTTGTACAGTTGCACAAATGAATAACTTCAAGGGAGAGGGCAAGGGGGCAATATGATTTGTGCCACTGAAGTAAAACTGAAGCATGTTGATTTGGCTTTTATTATTGTGTTTGAACAATTACTCTACAGATAGACATTGCTCTTATGTTGCTGCAAACTATCTAAAAATGAATCCTTATAATCAGGGCTCGACAAATTATGGAAAACCCTACTCGCCAGACAAAAAAGGGACTCGCCACCCCCACCTCCCCCCAAAAAAGTGTTTTTTTAATGGCATAAATTCCTAATAAGAATAAGAACAGTAATTACTAATAAGCAGGGCTCGACAAATAATGTAATCTACTCGCCCGTGGCGAGTAGATTACAACCCGGAAGAGCCGGCGCAGAGCGATCTGCGCGTGCACAGAGCGCAGAACCGCGTGAAATTGCGCAGCTGGCGAGCGGGGCTCGCCGCCGCTTGGCGAGCCCTGCTAATAAGTTATTAATAAATATCACCCAAGTTATTAATAAATATCTTATAAACCTCTACCTTTTCCCTCTGCTGCCATGTCTCCTCCCCTTGCTCCATCAGCTCCCCTGGTGCCTGCTGCCCCCCAATCCCTCACCCTCCTCTGCTGTCCTGACTCCTGCCCTTCTCACTGCCCTCAGCCTTCCTGAGACCTGCCCCCTCCACCAGCCCTTCTCTCCCCCCTGTGCCCACTCTTCCAGTAGCCCCACTCTGATCATGTGAGCTACCCCTCCTCATCTCCTCTCCTAACACCTCCCTCTACACACCTGCGCTGCCTCTCTCCTCTGGTGCTGGTCCCTCCCCTGCAGGTGTCTGCCCTTCTGCTTCACCCCCAGAATCCCCTGGCACCTGCACCCTCCTGGTGCCTCCCCTTCCCTCACTGCCCCTGCCCCTTTGCCCTCTTTTTCCTGATACCCACCCCCTCACCACTCTCTGCCCCCGTTCCCCTCATGCCCCTGTGCCCTCACACATGCCTTGCTCCGTCCCGCCTTCCTCATGCCCACCCCTTCTTTCAAGCCTTCTCCCAGCACTTCCCCTCCCCTCTAGCCCCCAATGCTCCTCCCTCTCCTCTCCCAGCATCACCCTGTCCCCTCCCACTGGCACCTCCTCCTGCCCTTTTCCTCATTGTCTGCACTTGGCCCCTGGCATTTGTCTCTCCTGCACCCCTGTCCCTTGGTGCCTTCCCTTTCTTCTTCTTCTTCTCCTGACCTCCTCCCCTCCCCTCCTCCCCTCAGCACAAGCCCCTTCCCCATATTTTCCCCCTCCCCTCTCCTTCCGTCCACACAGCACAGCCCAAGCCCAAGCCCAAGCCCCTTCCTTCCCCTTCCCCTTCCCGGCTTCTGCCTTCCACTTTGCGGGGTTGCCGGAGCCTTTTTGAATCCGGCACTCGCCGGCTGTGACGTCAGGACACCACGTCACGCCAGCATCCTGGCATCTGCCGGCGTCCCGCCCTCTGGCTTGCGCCCCGCCTCCTCACGCCGGAGCTGCACACAGGCAGCCCGGCACTGAGAATCGCCATACTTCCCCCTTCCCAGCGGTGCTCTGCTCCTCCACCGGCTGGCAGATCGGATGGGGCCGTGCCGCCCATAGTGCGGGCTTCGACCAGCCCGTCACAATGGCCCACCGGGCCAGTCCGCCCCTGCACTCGCCAGCTGGCAAAATCTACTTGCTGCGGGCGAGTGTATTTGTCGAGCCCTGCTTATAATTCTGAACTATTTCCCCCTTTAATCCATGTTTTGCATCAATCTTTCCACTTCCCACCTTTTCCACTCCTTTTTATCTTTCATTCCCTCTGCAGCGCCAAGTGTCTTGAACATGCGGTCTGTTCTTTCTGCCTCAGTTTTCTCGGTGCTAGCTCAGAGATCCTGTGCAATATGGCTTCCGCCCATCCACTCTATTGAGACTTACTGATTTCCTGCTTTTGGCCAAGAGCAAGGAGCTCACTCTGTGTATCTCTACACAGCACACTTATTTTGAAACAAGCAATTTTGGATTTTTTTTTCTGAAATAGCTTATTTCAAAATAGCATGTCTACACTAATGGGAAGCCTCAATATTAGTCCGAGGTAGGCTTCCTTAATGTGGACGTGCTACCTCAAATTAGAGCCCCAGGAGGCACTGGGGAGTAATTACTTTGAATGGCCCTGGGGAGGAGCTATTTCGAAATAGCAGCAGTGGCGCATCCACACTACTGCTATTCCAAAATAGCTGTTTCAGAATAAGCATTATTCCTTGTGGAATGAGGTTTACAAATTTTGAAATAAGCCGTCCATTATTTTGAAATTATTTCAAATAACGGAATTGCTGTGTTGATGCTCCCATTGTTATTTTGAAATAACTGTGCTATGTAGACTGCACCCTCTCTGTGTTAATTATCCCTGACCTTGCTGCAGCCTTCAAAACAGCCAGCATTTTACTCCTCTTTGACCATCTCCTCCCTGGACTTTCTTGGTATTGGGCTTGTTTGATAGATTCCCTTCTTCCTGAATGCTCCTCCATCTTTTTTACTCAGTTTCCTCTCCCTATGTGTCACCCTGGGTCCTTGGTGTCTCTCTCCTATTTTTCCTGTACATCCTTTCACGAGATGACCTCATCCACGCTCCTGGCTTTAATTGCCCTCTCCTTGCCAATGATTCCCATATCTACTTTGTATTCCTCTGACCCTTTCCCCTGCAATCAGTCTAGCATCTGCAACTGTTTGTTTGAACTTTCATCCTGAATGTCTAGTTGCCAGCTCCAACTGAAATGGAACTCTTTATCTTCAACTTTTCCCAAAGAACCTCTGTCTCCTTTTTTTGTCAAAGCTGATCTTTCCACCATCCTTTTCTTTTCGTTGTCCTATTTATTTCGGTAGAATTTTATAACATCAAATTGCATATCTTTGAATAGGAGCTATAAGGACACAAATTCAAGCTACTGGATTCAGTTCAGAAATTCAAGCCAATGGACATCTACCTACATTTAAACCCTCATGTTAACCGCTTCCCAGCCTCAAGTGACAGTGAACAAAGGTGTGGTTTGTCATATCCCTTAAAGATTAACAAATCTGTATGTCAAATGCACCCCAAGTCAAAGAACACTCTCCTGGCTACTTCCTCCGTTTTAACCTGAGGTCGCACAAATGCCTCTGCTGACCACAGTTAGGATGTTATCCCCCAGAGAGAGAGAGAGACTCTTCATAAACAGCGCCAAACTAGCCCTACGGGCTCACAACCTCAGTGTCATGCCTGAACTCCCCTTCCTTTTCCCAACCTCATCCAGGCTGCTGCTAGATCTTTCTTTACTTTCCTATAAGATCTTCATAATAAAGTGCATTCTTCTTCATCTCTAACGCTAAAATACTGGTTTTACTCAGCCCCTCTTTTGCCTTAACTACTGAACCTCTGCTCCTCTTTTACTGTCAGGATTCTTACAGCTCTCTTCTCAAATCTATCCACAGTGATTCAGCAAAAGTCATTTTACTTGCTTACCACTCCAGTGGTGTCGCTCCCCCAGTCACTCAAACCTCACCTTTGAATCTCTGCATTGGCTTCTGATCTCCTTCAACATCAGATTTAAACTCTTCATTCTTACCTTCAGCACAATACCAGCTCTGCACCTTCCTATATATCATCTCTGAGTTAGTCCCCGGCTCGCAGTCTCTGCTTTGCCAGAGCTGTGTGTCCTGTCTCTCCTCTGCTCCTTTTCTTAAAGCACTTGTGCCAAGAAGAGTCTAGGCTTTGGTCTTATTCCATGCAACCTTACTTGCCTTCAGATCCTTCCTCAAGATACTGCTTTCAGTTTGGCTTCTAAAAACCTCTCCTGATCTTTTCACCGCTTCTTCTGTTGCTGGATTTTGCTCCTTTAAAGTCGAGTACTTCCAAAAGAAAAAGGGAATTAACAATATGTGTATGTACAACAACTGATATTCTTTCACAGTTGCATAATTTCCTAGCCCCCATCAACTTACTTTAATTGGCATCCTTGGCTGTGCTGTGTCTTTACCACTACAAATCTAATAGGCCTAATGATTGCTTCGTTGGAATTATTCATGGAAGTAAGCCTACACCTGCTAATAACCAGGCCCGCCAACAGTGGAAGGGCAAAGCGAGCAACTGCCCCAGGGTCTAGCGATTCAAAAGGGCTTTGGGCTCTCAGCTGCTACCACTACTACTACAGCAGAATGGGCAGCACTGATGGCTGGCTGCCCCCGTCCCTTCTGCCCGAGGCCCCATGCCTTCTTGTAGCATGGGGTCAGTCCCCCTCCCCCAGCTTTGTCTAGGGGCTCAGCGAAGCTGTCCGCTTCCCTGCTAATAAGTATTTACAGGATCAAGTCCTTAAATTGCGAGACCCTCAGAGCAGGAGCCTATTTTTTTTATTTGTCTAGAACTCCACCAGCAGAAACAGTAAATAATAGAAATGCAAAGGAACTGGTATTTCTTCTTAGCATATGTAAAATTTTGTTTGCAAAATGCTGTCAAGAATCTCCAGCAGTTGATACAATAAAGGATTTCAACAACTCAGTACTATGTAATTGAAAATATAGTTGCATTTACTTAGAAAGAAGCTTGAAGTTTAGAACAAAAGCTTCTTATGGCCGAAGTCTTATCTGCCTTTGTATTATACAGAGTGAAACATACTGTCAGAGCTCAACAAATAATAATTGATACATGAGAGTCCAATTTAGAAATGTGGGTGCCTTAATAGCATGTCTAAATGCAGGAATTGGACACTCTATTAAGGTTCTTCTGGGCTCACATAGTTTGAATCAATTTGCCAATAATGTTGAGCACTTTATAAAACAAAGGCTGAACTAAAAAAAAAAGGAGAGAAATGTGAGACTCAATTCAGATAATGTGGTCTGAATACTGCCCACAAAGTAAAAGGGATACAACGATAAAGTAACTTTTAGTATCTGGAAACAGGAAGAATCATTCTTGAGTATCTCTGCTATAAATAATTTCAAAGTCAAGAACTGGGGGTTCAGCATGAGAAGAAAAAACCCCAGAAGTAATAGCATTTCTGCTGAAGGTAAAAAGGCTTGAGTAGTTTCTGTCATTTGCATGAAATGATAATTACATTATAAAACCTTCCATTTTCTAATTATGAGCTTGAGTTAAAGTGTAAGTACATCAGAATTCACAGCTAGTAATAGGATGCAATGTAAGACATAACAAAGGTCTGCTTATACATTGTAACCTTGTTGTTTGGATTTCACTGCAAGTGGCTGTAATTAATTCCAGATATAGCTTTGTACAAATATGGAAAATAAAGAGATCAGCATTTAAGAATGCTGCAAGTTTAAGAATGAAGCAAGTTTGTAGGAGGAAGAAGGTGTAAGTTCTCTGGGGCAAGGGCTATCTTTTCTCCCTCATTTGTGAAGTGCCCAACACAATGGGGCTACCGTCCTAACTGTGACCTTTTAGGGGCTGCAGTAATAGTAAATCAAAAGGTGCATCTACACAGCGGGGCTTAACTCGAAATAAGCTATGCAAATTGAGCTACGTCAATTGTGTAGCTTATTTCGAAATTGGGAGTGTCTACACAGCACTTATTTCGAAATAGAGCACTCTTCCTCCTACTTTCCTTACTCCTCATACAATGAGGGTTACAGGAGTTGGAGTAAGAAGTCCTCCAGCTTGACAGTATTTTGACATTATTTCGAAATAACTGCCTGCTGTGTAGACATGGACTAAGTTATTTAGAAATAATGCTAGTTATTTTGAAATAATGTTGCTGTGTAGATGTACCCTTAGAGAGGAGGTAACAGAATAAACCTTTAAGTGACATATGTTCATCAAACACATTTTATCTGCCAGAAGATAGTGCCAGAAAATAGTTTACACTATGAATTAAAATCCTCTAAAGGTTTGCTTATATAGAGAATTTTTATATACAAAATTCATACTGAACTCTGTAATAGAAGGTAATTGATAGCTTCCTTAATTTGTTTTAATTATTTACATTTTTCTTTATGCCTGTGCTTAATTTTGTTTCATTACTTCCCAGAGCACTACGCTGTCATATGCAAAAGCAATAGCATTTTTCCTTACCCTGATTTTCAAGATACCTTTTAAAAATTCTATCTGTGGACAAAAGGAACCAATGTTGTACAAAGGGGTTGTAAGTCAGAACTCCTGTGTTTTATGCCCAGCTCTATCAATGATGCACTCTGGCCTGATCCAGCTGAAATCAGTGTTAATATTCCCAGTGCTTTGTTAAAAGTCATATACCCACTCTGCCTCAGCTTACCTATACGGAAAATAAATGTAGAAATCCTAATCTACTGCTTAAGGGTGTTGTGAGGCTAAATTAATGAATATGTGGTAAGCAGCACTTTAAGATCTTTGGATGAAGGGAACTATAGAATTTCCCAGGTACTAGGTTTATTTCCAGTCACTTTTTAAAAATGAAATTAATGTGATTAAGGAAATAACCGGTATTTTAAATGTACACACAATATATTTGGAATAGATAGTCGGTTGGAAAGGAATGAATGGTTTATTTTATTAGCTGGGGAAAAAAGTATATATAATCCATTGTTTTTGGTTGCCATCAAAGTTCTGCTAGGCATGTACCGCTAAATGAGCAATTTTTACCTTTATTTTTGCTTTGTGGTTTTGGCAGCACAAAAAAGAAATGGATAAAGAGTTGCTTTGCGTTCTCTGACAGTGGCTTTTGAGGTATTCATTTTGGGTTGGGTGCAGAATAAGCTTTTTTAATTTAATTTGTATTGCAGTAGTACTTAGAGGCCTCAAAGATGATTGGGACTCTATTGCTCTGGCGCTGTGCATACATGTAATGAGAGCTTACGTTCTAGGCAGGCAAAAGGTGGGAGGAGAGAAACAGAGGCACAGAAGGATAAAATGCCTGGTTACACATTAGAGCCAAGAATTGAGCACGGGTCTCCTGACTCCCTGTCCAGTGACTTATCTGGATCATGCTACCTCCCTCCCAAAAAACAACCTTACTCTAGATCAGAGCACAACTCTTCATCTTGGGAGAGGCATACATGCCAGTACATTACATTTCATGTGTTAGATACTAGTATTATTAAAAGGTGCATACCGACATACTTTTGTTGTTTTAATTTTATGGCAGAATTAAAAAAACAAAATCCTTGTTTTCCAGAACATGACCTGACAAGAACAGTCTTTAAAGAACCAGTGATAAAGCCAAACAGGAGATTAATCAAAGTCTTAAGTCCTTACCATTTGTAAAGGAAATGGGGATGGTATAAGTCTCGTCTTATTTTATCTCAGTATTTTAACAACAGATGCAATACTGTCTTTGTTATTATCCTTTGTTCTTCAGACAGTATTTTTCCCCCTAATTATTACTTGTCCTCTATGTTAAGATTGAGGAATAACATTCTTTTAACTCAGGTAAACATCAAAGCAGTTTTATTTGTAATGGCATGACTGCGTTCACAGGAGAGATAAATATAGTGAATTAAAAAAAGAACTTAGTTCTGTTCCAAATCAAAGAAACTATTAATTACTTCTGAATAATGGTTACCTGAGCGCAACATCCCCTATGCGGTGGTGGCCTTCTGTGTGCTCCGCAACCTATGGGAAAGCAAGGGGGAGATTTTTCTGCCACGGTGGGAGGCAGAGGCTGGCCAAGGCATGTGAGCAGCCAGACACCAGAGCCATACGGAGAGCACATCAGGGGCTGTGCTCATCCAGGAGGCCTTGAGGGACAGTTTCAGCCATGGCCGCCTGTGAGATTCTCCACTGGGCCTCTCCACAAGGGGTCCCTGCATTGCCCCTGTGTGGCTCTCCTCCTTTCCCCTGCCCACCTTCCCCCCACTCTCCAGAGCAAATAAAGAAGCCATTAAAAAAAAAACACCTCTCTGTTTATTTGAGGGATATATAACAGGGGAAAGAACCCGGAATAGGGGGGAGGGAGGCGGGCTCAGGGTTGGGGCTGGGACTGGTGCCTACCTGGGGTAGCTTGGGAGGCGCTGGCTGCCTGAGACGTCCCACTGCCATGTGTTCGTGGGCCCTTGCGGCCCCTGTGGGGGCTAGCAGGGGGAGCAGGGGTGGAGACAGGGAGTTGAGGGATGGGGTGGGGAGGTGGCTGGTGGTCTGCTCCATGTATGCGGCCATGCGCTCCATCACAGAGGTAATGGAGGAGCACATGGCCTCATGTTCGCATGCCAGCTGGTCCCCCATGGCCTTCCACTGCTCCCGGTCAGTCTGGCGCTCCTCCCGGTCAGCAGTCAATTCCTGGCGCTCTTTGTCCAGCCCCCGGATGAGGGACTGGAGGCAGGCCATCTGGTCCTGTAGCAGGTCTTCCTGGATTGACTTTCTCCAGTGGATCCAATGGAGTTGGGTGGATGGCATGGGACATGGTGGACACGGCACAGTTACAGCTAGCCCAGTTGTGAAGAAAAATTTCAAGGGCAGTCATACCAGGAGACACTGTGTATGAAGCCGAGCCCTAATCTCTGCACCAACACTGAAGGTGTCAGTTCAGATGATGGTGATGTGCTTCGAGCAAGGCCATCTGTTGCCTACACAGCAGGCACCGTCCTGCAGGGGCATGGACGTCCCATGGGAGCATTGCTACACCCATCTCTTGGGGACAAGCAAGCATGGGAAGGTGCCAGCAAGGCCAAGAGCCTGCAGGTAGAAGGGGGGACAGGGCAGCTTCTCTTCCTTCTGTGTCCCACACATGCTGGCTCCGGCACTGGCAGCGTCCCACGGACAGAGAATTTATATCCTTGCCTGCTGGGGGAAGGAAGGGAGTGTTGGGGGAGGTGTGTGTGAGCAGCAGAGGCCACTTGCCAGAGAGAGTGCTACTGGGCTCCCTTCCTCTTCCTCCTCCCAGCAGGTTTCCACACACGGGATCAGTGTCCACTGCATCGCCACGCTTGACTGGCTGGCCTGCTCCTACACACCTTCCACAACCCCGCCCTGAAGGAGGCTGACACCGGGCATGTCCCAGCCATACTCAATGATGGCGGGGGGGAAGGTGACTGGCTCCCTTCCCCAGATGGCTTTGAGCTGCTCGTAATATCAGCAGGTGTGAGGAGCCTCCCCAGAGCATCTTCGCTGTAGGCCTGCTGGAGCTCCTCTATCTTCATGTGGAGCTGGCTGAGGGGCCACATGTGCCCCTTCTTGGCCAGGCTGGCAGCCATAGATGTTGACATTTCTCCTCTTGGTGTGGAGATCCTGGAGGTTGGTCTCTTCACCCCAGACCTCGATGAGGCCCAGGATCTCTGCACCAGTCCAGGTTGGTACCTTCTTTTGTCCCTGGCCAGGGGCAGCTAAGGGTGCTACAGGAGTGCTGGGAGCCAGGGGGGCTCAGAGAGATTGGACATGGCTCCTGGGATGGGTGTGTCATGGGGCTGTGAAAGGTCCATATGTGCCACAAGCCCTTTTCCTTCAGCCTTCTGCAGAAGGGAAGCATTGGAGAGATCAGGTGTGTGGCCAAATGCAGCTGTGAGAGGCTGCTGGAGGCCAATTATTTCAAAATAGCAGCAGCTGAGGGTCCACACTAACGCTATTTCAAAATAACAATGTCAAAATAAGTATTATCCCTCATGATAAGCAGGAGTTATTATTTCAAAATAACCAGCCCCTTATTTTGAAATAATGGGCGTGGTAGTGTGGATGCTCGCCTTGTTATTTTGAAATACCTCCGTAGTGTAGACCAGGGCTTAGAGAGAAAGGTGTCATCAAGTAAAGGAAGACTCACTGGAGCCGTGAATTTGGCAAAGCATGAAGGAGAGTGTGATTAATTGTGTTTAAAAGCTTTAGACAGTATAGTTTTGTAAATTGTTTGTACACTTTGGTAGGAGGATGGGGCTTTGATTTGTACTGCTCATTGAAGTTAGATACAGACTCAGTAGTTCTCTAGACTAGTGTTTCTGAAAGTGTTCCACGGAATCACTCTCTCAGAAACACATTAACTGGCCACTCCGGTTTGTTTATATACTGGTGCTGCGGCCACGGGGCCTCGCGGCTCCCATTGGCTCCGTTTCGTCCTTTGCAGCCAAGGGGAACTGCGGGAAGTGACATGGGCCGGACCATTGCTTTCAGAAACACTGCTCTAGAGCAAACAAACGTAGAAAAAAGATCGGGATATCATACAGGAAGATCTGGATGATCTTCTAAATTGGAGTAATAGTAATAGGATGAAATTTAATAGTGAGACGTGTAAGGTTATGCATTTAGGGATTAATAACAAGAATTTTAGTTATAAGCTGGGGACACATCAGTTGGAAGTAACGGAAGAGGAGAAGGACCTCGGAGTCCTGGTTGATCACAGGATGACTATGAGCCGCCATTGTGATATGGCTGTGAAAAAGGCTAATACGGTCTTGGGATGCATTAGGCGAGGTATTTCCAGTAGGGATAAGGAGGTGTTAGTGCCGTTATACAAGGCATTGGTGAAATCTCATTTGGAATACTGTGTGCAGTTCTGGTCTCTCATGTTTAAGAAGGATGAATTCAAACTGGAACAGGTACAAAGAAGGGTCACTAGAATGATCCGAGGAATGGAAAACCTGTCTTATGAAAGGAAACTCAAGGAACTTGGCTTGTTTACCTTAACCAAAAGAAGGCTGAGGGGAGATATGAGTGCTCTCTTTAAATATATTAGAGGGATAAATGCCAGGGAGGGAGAGGAATTATTTAAGCTTAATACCAATGTAGACACAAGAACAAATGGATATAAACTGGCTATTAGGAAGTTTAGACTCGAAATTAGACGAAGGTTTCTAACCATTAGAGGAGTGAAGTTCTGGAACAGCCTTCCAAGGGAAGTAGTGGGGGCAAAAGACCTATCTGGCTTCAAGATAAAGCTAGATGGGTTTATGAAGGGGATGGTTTGATGAGATAACATGATCTTGGCAACTAATTGACCTTTCACTATCACTGATAAATAGGCCAATGGTGGGATGATAGGAGTTACTATAGAGAACTTTTTCCTGGGTGTCTGGCTAGTGAGTCTTGCCCACATGCTCAGGCTTCAGCTGATCGCCATATTTGGGGTTGGGAAGGAATTTTCCTCCAGGGTAGATTGGCAGAGGCCCTGGAGGTTTTTCGCCTTCCTCTGTAGCATGGGGCACGGATCACTAGCGGGAGGATTATCTGCATCTTGGGGTCCTTAAACCATTTGAGGACTTCAATATCTGAGATATAAGTGAGAGGATTATTCTAGGAGAGGGTGGGTGAGATTCTGTGGCCTACAGGGGGTCAGACTAGATGATCATAATGGTCCCTTCTGACCTTAAAGTCTATGAGTCTAAGTATGACTTTAGAGCTGCAGATCACTGTATTGTTTTGATCTGTGCTTGAGTGCAGACCTTAATACATTGTTTTCTGCCCTGGTTTTAGTTTACTTTGTATTGTTTTATATATTCGTGTATGGAAAATATTTCCATTTCACACATTGCTGCCATTTACTATAAAGTACTATCCTAATCTCAGTCAAAATGGATAGATTTAAGTTAAGAGCTAATAGCACTCAGACTTATTATTTTATTGTTTTATAATCAACACACCCATGTATACCAAAGAACTGGATCCATATTTTCAAACAGGCATTTTCGCAAGTGCCACAGGGTAGACATACTGATTTTCACATACACACATATAAGGTGGGTTGCCAGTGTACGTACTTATATGCTTGCACATAATTTAATCTTGTATATTTCCATATGAAGACATGTGCATCTAAATTGTACACATCTGAACATCGGTATCTAGCCTCCTTCACTGAACTGAGCAAAGGGCAAATTAGGTATAAGGGACATTTTATTTTGAATTCCTAAAGACACAATGACCGAATTGAGATCTGTAACATATATAGGCTTCTTCAATGAATCTTAAACAATTTCTTTTTAGAGTCATGGAATTGTAGTCAGATTTATACATTGTTTATGCAGTTTCTCTTCATTTTTCTTTTAGTGAACATAAATTAAAATAACACACAAAATTAAAACTAAAAAGCATAATTATCTCTTTATCATCCTCTTCCTAGTCTAAAACAATGACAGTGGCTGTATTTAGCTACTTTAATGCAGAAGTAACAGACAGATTGAATTCAAATTGCCACTCTGGAGCCGAAGCTATCATTTCTGGAATGCTTGAATATCAAGACGTTTTAAAAATACTATTATCTATGAATCACTTAGCAGGCTTTGGGAGGTCTGTGAAATAGCAAATAAAACATACATAATAGAAATATAGGTAAATTTAGAAATTGATCTCTCTCATTTAATTTACATTAGATACAATGCTTCAACCTTTACTTATGTGTATAGGTTCTTTATTTGTTACAAAACAACTGATTGCAGTGTAAAATCTTCAGTTAGGCTGTTTTTAATGATAAACAAATATAACAAATACCATGAAAGGCTTCTTAAAGCTGTGGCAAACAATCCATGTACCTTGCACATTCAGGATTATAGTCTTCTTTCTCCTGCATCTGTTTTAATTTGTGTACCCTAACTAGGTATTTAGAATGAATTAAACTCAGTGCATATTTCTATTAACTGATGGATACAATACATTTGCAAGAAAATCTGTTAGAAGCCAGAATGTTTTATGTGACATCTTTGTACTGTTGAAGTTGGCCTCGCAGTTCCTGTTGTTTAAAAAAAAAAATCCTGTCTGCTAGATTTGCTGTCTGTATTGTGGAAAGCTGCACCATCTAGTGACAGGTTCTGCAGTCTGCATGCAGGCCTAATTGAGATTCCTGGGCTTGCTTGATCCTGGAATCCACACGGAAATTAGATGTTCACATGAGCAAGAACTTTTCCAAGGAAAGTATGCAGGACCAGCCCTCCCAGCAGATCATGCCTCCAGATATTTGTTACATTCACGTAGCTTGCAATAATCAGCTTAAGCACTTTATTCAAACAATCACACCTATAGCTTGTTGCCAAAGGTTGCTCTTGCATTCCTATGTGAGAGGCTACCGCTTTCCCTTGGTTGTACTGGTATAGTTGAGATCAGCAGAGGCAATGGTGGTAAATTCCACCCACCATAAATGAAAGGGGGATACTGGCAGGGCAATCTGTGTGGGTGGCCCTTTGCTTCATCATGTGCTTCACTCAAGATCCCAAATCTGTATATCTTCAGAAAACTCTGCAAAGAATATCTTGGGGTTCCTGATAAACCAAATACAATTGTAGGTGCCATTTAGAGGAAATGCGGTTTATTTTTGTGCAACCTGGTTATTAAGTATTTTATGGTATAATATTGCTGTTACTTTTTTTCAGTTACCATATTTTAAGTATTTGTCAGAAGAACCTAAATTGTTTCGACAAGCACCTTTGTACTGTAGAAAGCAAAATAAATATTGTAAGTTAAACTCTACAGCAGCAAGTGTTGTTGGGAAATGGAAGCCATTTCATTAAGATGCCCAAGTCTGGGGCGTGGAAGAGGGGAGCTGACAATGTGCTATCTTCTCTCTGTGGATGTTTATGTCTAGAAGCATTCTAATCAGTATATAGATAGGAGTATACCCATGCTTTCATTTCAGCAGGTTGGGATGCATGCACACTTTTTGGGAGTCATGAATACTGCCAAAGAGGGGGGAAAATACAGTTCTAATTAGAAGCATGCAAAACTCAAATGTTTAGCTTTGCTGGCATTTGTGCAAACATTTTCTTTGGTTTTAATTTGCACAATCTTCCCTCCGCTCCCATTTTCCCCTTCCAAATTTCACTATAAGTTTCAGGTTCACACAGATTGGAAAAAGCTGGAAGTGTAATTCAAGAGAGAACTGCCAACTTACTCACAGTTTTGTTGTAAAACCCATAAGTCTCTGTCAGGCTTCACTTGAGAGAGTCACAGATTTCCAGTAAACTTAGACTAATGATTGAGCTTATAATCAAGTTTCTTATGGTTTTGTGTCTTGTTTCAAAAATGTTGCACAGCTCTGGTTCTAATCCTCCATTTACCACAATAGATTTGAAGTACAGTACAATGGGTATTATCTGAGCTTTGGTTCACCAAACATCTTGGCCAGACGTGTCCTCCAAAGTTTAACTAGCTGAAGAAGAAAACTGTGCCATTAACTTCCCTAAGGCTAGAGGGGAAGAAAGGGGAGAACTAAATGTTATATATTATAGGTTTCTGTGCAAATGTCTTTTCTCTAACCTTCTTCTCTTTTCTTCAGCTGGCCATGGAAAAGCTGAGTGCCTCAGATAACTCCTCTTCCTCTTTCAGCCAACCTGTTCCTCAATTAGCATATATCCTGACTATATTAACTTTAAGTTAAGCAAATAAAATTCTGAGACATGTAAACAAAGAGGCAGACTCTCTGCTTACTTTTTTGCTCACTCACTGACAGATAAGAAATGTCACTTTTTGAAGGAGCCTTTAACTACTGTTTGTATTTTAGTGAATTTGATTGCCTGGAATTTATTATACCTATAGGTAGATCTGTTGGCTTCGTAAAAAGCTGAGATTAATCTAGGTGTGCATGCTGAAATAGTTTTCAGTTCATGTTGTAATGATTCAAACCCTTGCCAGATGGAAGCTGGATGATAGATGTAATCTCTGCTAGTCCTTCTTTAAATTTCCATAAGGAGCTATTGCAAACCCTATATCACTGCTGTAAAGATGGCAACTCTGTGCAAGAAACTACAATTTCACAAAGAAGGTTGTCTGCATCAGAATGACATCATAAGAAACATACAATGTTCAAAACAAAATGCCCTCCTGCCAAGAGTCTATATCATTTACACAAGACATAATCTCGGAAACATTAGCGTTTAAAGCCGCCATTCAAGTCTCTGGCCTCTGCCTTTCCTTGTGGGTAAGAGAAGAGAACACTAAGAATTGATGTGGACACAACTGCAAAATGATGATGGATAATTCCATGCATGTAAGTGGCAGGCCACAAATGGTATTAAACTTTAGAATGGGGAAGGATGGTGTCTGTCCATCACCCACACCAGTCATTTAATTGGTTCCAGTCCAGCAGTTACAAGGATCCTTACCAGATAACCTGTAACTCAGAGTGGGCTCTCTTCAGCGTACCACTCAGGACTTGCTGAGTCCTAATGCTCTCCTTACCTCCCCCCGACCACTGCAAAGGGGAAAGAAGGTATAACGGGGGGAGGAGGGAAGAAGGGTTCCACGCCTCAAAGTCCACAAGGTCTCACTCATGGGCCCAAGGCCCATCACCAAAATCCTAGGTCTTTTCCCCCTGGGAACAGTTAATCTTATCTTTTTAACCTCACTAGAAACCAGCCATAAATTGTAATAAATGAACACGTCTGCCCCAGTACCTGAGTTAGATACTAAGCACATTCCTACTCAACCCACCATGTCTGGAAGGGGCTGCAAGGAGGATGAAAAACTCACTCCTAATTGGCCCATGGGAAGAAAAAAAATCCTCCCTGATCCCCAAATGGGTATTTGGCTAGAGTCACGGTATCTGTCAGGCTGGGTTCACTCTCCTAGGTCAGCTGGGGTGGCTGGAACAGAGCAGAAAGAGGCTCTCAGGCTCCTGCTCCAGGTTAACTCCAGGAGCTAGAGAATGCTGGCCAAACAGCACCCCTCTCACATCGGGGCAATGAGTGCCAAAGACTTGCAAGGTGAGAAGCTACCTTGTGTTCCTCAGCAAGTGTCTCTCTCCCTTGGTGTTCAGACTGCTTTCTTTCACTGCTGGCCCCAGCTCCCCTGCCCATTGAGGCAAGTGGGGTGGCATGTCTATTGACAGAGCTTGTCAGTACCTAAAACACATAATAGTACAAACACTGTTAGAGAAACTTAACTTGAGAAACCTGGCAGACGATTGCCTAATAGCTAGCCTGGCTTTTCTAAGCAAACCAACCAAGAAGCTAGCAAAAAGTCTCTAACAGGTGTTCTGGATCCTTCTCAATGGAGTTTCAGACAGGAGTGCCAACAGTCCAGATTTTCCCAGCATCAACTCTTGATTGAGGTGCTTGTCCCAAGAAATCTGTAAGGCTGGAGTCACTGAAGCTGCCCAGTTTTATGGGCTCAGGAGCATCCTGGTTGTTCTATTTTTTGTCCTTCAGAAGCAGTTATTGTTGCTTCAGGCCAGGGCATAGTACAAAGACAGCCCTTGCTGCGGCAACTGGCCTCCTCCTGTCCATTGTCAAGGGGAGCACAACCAGATTTGTCTTGTGGGATCTCTCTGGCATTTACACTATTGATCACCAAAATCTCTTGTACTGTACCCAGCAGACTGCAGGGATGAATGGAAATACCTATAAATAGTTCAGCTCCTTCTTCAGATGCCCCAATTCAGCTGTCCATCAGTGGGCATAAGTACTCAGGTACTTTGCGAATAGGAACCAGACCAAACTCAGAGTTGTTATTAAGGCCGTGATTCATGGAAATCCACCGTGATTTTAGCCTGCGAATAGCTGGGAGCTGCAGAGTCCCACTGCTGCCCAGGGTGGGCAGGAGCTAGATGGTATATCCCATTACCAAGCTCTGAGGCAGCAGGGGTACCTCACAGCCCCTGGCTGCCACAGGCAGAAAGAGGAACCCTAGAACACCTGTTTGCCTATGGGTAGTGGGATCCCTGCAGCTCCCAGACCACTGCAGGGACAGTGTACCCCACAGCTTTTCATCACTGTGGGTGCCAGGTGGCTCTGTAGACAAGGGGGCCCCCATAGCACCCAGCTGGTCCCCGCAGCTCCTGGTCTCTGATGGTGGGGGGACCTCACAGCTCAGAGCTGCAGGGGAGTGGGACCTTGGAGTGGTGGGGGCCTCCTGGAGCTCCCACTCAAGACCCTGCAGCTGCCTGGCAGCTTTCCATTCTGTGATGGATATTTTTAGATGGGCCATGGGCTTCTGTCAATTTTTCTTAATTGCCCATGACCCCATCCATGACTTGTACTAAAAATATCCATGATATTTTTTTAGCTGTAGTTATGATTAAGTGCTGCTCCACCTTTAAAACCCTCATCTGCAAAGATTTACCAGGCTTAGTCCTCCCTCCCATTGGGTTCAACATCGGTGTGAAGCCCAGAAGGTGCAACAGTGTAGACTAGAAAGCCAGCAGGGTGCAGAGGGCTCCTGGATCTACACCTCCATGATGTCAAACATAAGGAGAACCATATATCAGCTTGCTCAGAGTCTGAATAAAGATCAGGTAGTTCTAAACCTAGGCAAGAAAGAAGCGATTCTAACTTGCGAGAAGTGCTTTGGTGAATTCCTCTGTTATTCCCCACCACCAGATGTTTTTCTTACCTCAGTGTAGGGATTGCTGGGTGAGCTCCACAGGAAAGGTTGATACTGCCTGAAATTGTGTTACCTTTCCTTGGTATGTTTTTGAGGCCAGAGAACTGGTCATGTGTTCCTGTCCCCTTGGTCACCTAATCTTCACACCCCCTCCCCCCGCCCCCCAGTGTAGATCCCAGTTGAATGGGGAGGAAAGGTGTCATACATGTAGGCAAGTCTTCCATTCCTTGCAGAATGGTGGAGAGCTAGGCATGGGGGAAGGTGGATCCAGGAGGTTATGATGTGTCCCTTTGATATTTCTAGAAATACAGAGGTTGGTAGTGTATAATTCTTAATGGGGAGCTGCCACACAAACAACAAAAACATTTTACAATTCTTCAACACTGTGGAATCAGTTCAAGGTTCCATTGGAGACCTCAAGTATGAAACATGAATCAGTTTTTAGCGATGCAGTTAAATAGTGCAGATGTAGGGAGTGAAGCAGTACTTTCTCTAGCAATATTCTGTCAGCTTCAGCCTTAGACGTAGCCGTGTGTCCTGACTGACCGACTTAAATATTTTGTTATTACTAATCTATAAAAAGTCAGAACTATTTTATTAGAGAGAGAAATAGTTTTCTTAAGGCTCCGTTGATAATACCCAGTTCTTTGGAAATTACTTTGATACTGCGAGTTTGTTTAGTGAAACCCATTAGCTCCAAAAAAGGAGTACTTACTTCTGCGATCTCATTAGAGCTACATTTGAATCAATTTTATTCCAGCACTGATGGAGACAAGTAAATTCTAGCTGGTCATGGGGATGCCATGAAATTTAGGTTCTGATACCACAATTGATAGCATGTGTGGGCTCAGGATTGGAGCTTAATAGGGTTTTTTTCTTGACTACTTCCAATGTGTCTAAGTTTGCTAATGTATGTAAGACACTTCCACATGTCTGTTGTGGTGGATTGTAGGGATGTGAATGTTTCACCTGTTAACCAGTAAGGCTCACCTTTAATGGGTGAGGTTTACCAGTTAAGGTCAACCAGTGGGGGCTGGAGTAGCTCCCTGCCTGCTGTGGACAGGGCTGCTCCTGCTGGACATGGGAACAGCCCCTGCCCACCGAGTGCCCTGGCACATGGCAGACAGGGTCTGCTCCAGGATCCCAGCCAGAAGATCAGTCTCTGTCCATGGCAAACCCGGTCAACCCACAGGCACGGGCTGCTCCAGCCCAGCCACAGGTAAGGAGGCCGCTCTAGCAGGGCAGGACCACTCCTCTCACCTGCCCTCCCCTTTAATTAATTTTACATCCCTAGTGTATTGTTCCTGGTTTTAATTGGACAGAAGATGTGAATATTTTAAAATACTGATGCATTTCAGTTCTGTATATAGAGGAAATTGCAGATGGACATATATAAAATTCCACAAGGAGGCAGCAGCACACTTGAATTTGCTTGCTTGCTGAAAATTCATAGCTGATTATATTTTAAGAATATTTTTATCCAGCATGTGTATTGTTTGGATAAGAACATTTAAAAATATTTAATTCAGAAAAAGCTTCCCCCTTTTTTCCTGTTAACAGAAATTTCAACATTAGCCTTATATTTCTCTGTGAGCTGTCACCCAAATATTTACAAGTTATAGAAGAGTAGAACTTTAAAGAAATTTGCATCTGATTAGAAACTAAAAATCAGTGTTTATTTGAGACAATATAGTAAAAGTTCTGTCAGTATTTCCATTGTGCCACCATGTTTTCTGGGTTTTATCACACATAAGAAAAACATTCTAATTTCCTGAAACCTGCATTTGAAGGCCCAAATGCTACAAATATGTGTGAACAGTCCAGTGTTACCAGTTTTTTAAGGTTCTTTTCTAAACTCTGCATGACCCCAGCTCAGCTCAATATTTCATGGGATCCCCTAAATTGTAAAATCGGTACACTAAAAATCAAGGTGAGAGCTGCCTTAAATATGCCTAAAGATATGCAAACAGATTTAAGCTTTATGATTCCCTTAAGTCAGTTATAGTTAACTTAAATTTTTCTTCACGGATATTTGACCATTTGAGTAACAATTTTTTTTCATTTTTATTCTTAGAAATTTAAGAGGATATAGTGCTTATAAAAGCTGCTAGATTTAGCTATAGCACAAGAATATCATGGCCAGCAGCAGTGCAAGCTTCTTGCATGCATTTCTTTATTTGGTCCACGTATGACCTTAAAGTTCACCTCTAAGAAAGCAAAGTGTTTCTTCATGGCCTCTGCACTGAGGCTGCTCACCCTAGCAGCAGCTTTAGTACTGGTTTTGTTATATGGATACCTGTGTAGTGGGTAGAGCTGACCAGAAATTCTTTTTCCTGTGAAATTTTGGTAAAAACTCTTTTTCTTAAATAAAAATCTACAACTTCAAAAAAAAAAATTTACATTTCAACAATCAAACCTAATTTGTCCATCTAAACAAAAAAAGCTTTCAATGTTTTTTATGAATACAGTTTTCATTTATGGGTGCATCTGCACAGCAGGGCCTAACTCAAAATAAGCTACGCAAATTGAGCTACGTCAATTGCATAGCTTATTTTGAAATAGGGAGGGTCTACACAGCACTTATTTCGAAATAGAGCACTCTTCCTCCGACTTCCCTTACTCCTTGTACAATGAGGGCTACAGGAGTCGGAATAAGAAGTCCTCCAGTTTGACAGTATTTCGACATTATTTCGAAATAACTGCCTGCTGTGTAGACGCGGACTAAGTTATTTCGAAATAATGCTAGTTATTTCGAAATCATGTTGCTGTGTAGACGTATCCTTACAGAAATGTATTTAATCAGGCCATTTTCTTTCCAAAAGTGGGGAGGGGGATTTTGACCAGTTTTAGTACTGAGAACTAGCCTGAAACCACCAAATTCATTTCACCTGGGTCAATGAACAGCCATCAAATAGTAACTTTTACTCCTTGTTGACTAGGGCAAAAAAGTACTGATAATCTAGAGATGAAAGACACTAGATCCCATTCCCAAGGCATTAGTCAGCCAATCCTCCAAAACATACTTGAAATTGAGCAGGACTAGCATTAAGCAGCTTATTTTGTAGGGGAATGACTAACTTGGCTATCCTCACCCCCACACCATTTGGCAGCCACACCAGCATGGCTCAATCCACTTTAAAGGGGCCCTGGCACTAGCACCTGCTGCAGTTCCAACTGAGAGGTGCAATGTTAGAGCCTGCAGCTGTGCAGCAGCAGCATGGAATGCTGTTCTGGGGGGTGAACCAATGAGAGGGCAGCACAAGCTGGCAAGGGGCTCAGAACCCCCTGCCCCCCAGGGGCGTTTAGAAGGCAAGTAGAGAGGAAGAAGGTGAAAAGACAATGCTGGAGTAAAAGGGGATTGTCACAGGGTGTCCTGGGATCGGGGCACCTCTAGTCGTTCCCCGTAAGTACAGCCCCTAATGTCAGGGCTAACTCAGCCTCTTGGGCTTTATTCCAGATTGGATTCCCCCCTATTGGGGTTAACACGGCCACTCGGGCCTAGTCACTAGTCTAATGCACCCCTATTGGGGTCAATACGGCCAGTTGGGTCTAGTCCCCAATCTAGTCCACCCCTATTAGGGTAAATGCGGCCTAGTCACAAACACAGCTCCCCTTGCTCAAGGTACGGATGACCTTGATGGCCTGGCTCACAGGTAGGTCTCCCGACAAGCCTGGGAGCTCGGTTGCCGTGGGGAGGGGGGCTTAGGGGGACCTGGGCCCATCCTCTCCGCCGGGTCCCAGCCCAGGGCCCTGTTGGCAGTGATAGCGCACGCTGCCTGCTCAGCGGGGATTCCACCCGAAGCGCGCTGAGCTCCCGGAGCTCACTCCCCGGCCCTGGGCTCCTTCCTACCATCCCTGGGCGTTGTTCTGGTCTCGGGGCCTGGCTCGGCAAGTTGGGGCCTCATAGCAGTCTTCCCGAGCTGGGGTTGTTGCTGAGGCTGCGGCGGTGATGGCTGCGGCAGGGCCTGCTGCTCCTGGGGCTGCGGTGGCTGCTGCTGCAGGGTCTGCTGCTCATGAGCCCCTGCCCAAGCTCCTTCCCCTCTGGCCATCTGCCCCAACTGCCCTGGGTAGCCCTCCTTTATCCCAAAGCAGCTGGAGCATGCCCAGCCAGCTACAGGTGGTGTGGCCTTCCTTACCTTCAGAGTTGGGTTAATCCCTTCCGGTCTAATGCAGGGGAGGCTCACTCCATCACAGGGATTTGCTAAGGAGAGGAAGCTGGATCTTGAAGGACAGTGCATAAGGAGCCGGCTGCAAGTTGCATACAGGGTAGGACCTGTGAGCTGGACCATAAGGACACCAATAGAGGGACTGCAGCTTGGGCACCTGGAGAATAGTTGTGGCCCTCTGGCTGAGGGTAGAGCTGTTGGAAAGAGATGTTATCATTGCAACATTGAACCAAAGGAACATCACAAAGCCATGTTGAGTGATGCTGGACTTGTAGCCAGGGACAGGACGAGTTGATTCTTTCTTGGAGTGACAATTTAGCTTTTTATTTTCCAGAGCAAGTATTTAATGTTACTTTGTATTGTTTTATACTTCATTATTATTACTGCCAATTTTTTAATTTTTAGCTTAACTTTACATTTTAAGCTTTTTATCTTTTTGATTAGCCTCTGCCTCCCCTCACAGTAGGCATAGCCTAGCTAATGCCTGGGATGCCATATTCCCCAAATGAGAAACTGCTTCCAACTATGGTGGCATTAGTACTCAAGCCTGGCCATGGCACCAGGACAACTTTTGGGAGAGGGTGTCCTGCCATTTTAGGCCCTTTCCCATGCCAGCAGACAGCAGCAACCATAAGCAATTCCACCAAGTTTCCAATCCATTGTCACCTCTCAAGCGCATCCCACCACTGGGATAGCTGAAAGCAAAGTGCCTGAGGCACCAAAATCTTTAGCACTGGCCTTGAAGATAAACATTGGACATTAGTCTCTCTCTGCCTCAGTTTCCCATCTGTAAAGCAAGAGTAAGTCCTACCTTAAAGGGGAGTTGTGAAAATAAATGCCTAATAATAAAAATAAAGGAGTTGAAGTGTTCAGATATTATGGTGAGAGGAGCCAATTTGGTATCTGAGAGAGAGAAATTACTGCACATTTATTTTTTTGCTACTGAACTCTGTCATTTATTAGGAGTTGGTGTCATCATTTAAAAAGTCCTTTTCCTGGCAGTTTCACTGTTAGTGAAATGCCACTACAATTAAAGGTGAGGATAGGTTACTTTTTTCAGAGATAAGATGTGGAACTAAAATCCTGACAATTTGTAGTTATTAAAGTTTCTATGGCACTTTCTGCAAGAGTCAGCAATGTTGCTGGGGCCAGGGTTCCTGCTCGAGTAATTACATTCTGTCCATCTTTCAGTTAGATGAGGTATTTTTCACATCTTTGGTATAGTGTTCCTATGTCCTGTTCAACAGCTCTTCATTTCACTTCAGATGACGCTACATTTCAGCGATGGGTGAAGTGATCTCTATGTGTATAGTCTGTAAAGCACTTTGGGATTTTTCCAGATGACAAGAATGAAACAGATGTCATTTATTAGTGCAGTGCTTACGTAGTTTGGTAAAGAATAGAATTTGGGGGAGGAGGCAATTTCTGACACCATGATTGTAATCAACCCCACCTGGGCCAGTTGTGAGGTTTGAATGTGAGACCGTCAGAGAGAAAAGGCTATTTTGCCCAATTCCATGATGTGGCACTAGTCTCTGAGGACTATATATTAATTGCAATTTGGGAAAGTGCTGTCTTCTGTCTTTTTCTGTCTATACAAAAGGAAACAACTAGGCTAGGCTAGACTAGCCTAAAAAACACAGACTTTCCTGGAATGTGGGATTTGTCATACTAGATTCAGTTCATTGGCCCATCAAGTCAGATATCCTGTCTCTAATAGATTCCATTTACATGATGCTTCAAAGGAAGTAACTTTACCTAGCCAATAATGTGCCTAACTAATGCTGCAAACGGGTGAAGTCAACACGCCTCTCAGGCCTGTAGAATTCAACTGGCAGCCCATGCCTGAGATCTGATTACAGTACTCCTTTCTTAATAAGGGCAAGTCTACATTACCACTTAAGTCAATCTAACTTGTCATTCAGGGATCTGAATAAGATGCCCCCCTGAGTGACACAAGTTACAGAGACCTAAGTGCTGTCCACACCAGCAATATGTCAGCAGGAGACCCTCTCCTGCTGACATAGTTACTGCTACTCATGAAGGTGGAATAATTATGCCAACAGGAGAGTGCTTTCCCATTGGCATAGAACATCTTTACCAGATGCACTACTGCAGCTGCACCAGTGTTGCACTTCTAGTGTAGACCTGTCTTAAGTTGTATAACCAAATGGGGTCAGTAATCATAAAATTATACAGGCGTCAAGCTCCAGTATTTGACTCTGACACTTCCATGACAATGAACTGTACTGGGTGTAATATACCCTTTTCTGTGTCCTCATTTAGCTGCAGATTAATTGAACCAAATGACCTCATCTCATATTATTAGACAGAATAAAAAAACAACAACCAAACCCTCTCCAAATCTTCTTTCCATGCATTCCCAGTACTTTGGGGGTGGGTGAGTGGAGGGGAGTTTAACATATGAAATGAGTTACTTACTGTTCCACTTACTTGCTTACTAAATGTTTCCACAGCTCCCATTTTCTTTGGAGATAAATGTGGTTAGACTATCAAACCAATTTCAAATCATTCTATTTTTAGAAAGATGCAGAAAGCAGCTCTAATACATGAAAACATATAAGTGTGATTTAGGGGGTTAAAACCAGGATTTCTTGATTTTTTTTCAAAGGTGCTTACAAAGCTCTTAAATCCAATTGCTTTGTGTAGTGAATTTAGCCACAGAAGGTTTCTTTCACATTTTTAAGAGGAAATAGATGGGAAAAAAGGGTTAGATAAAATGTTACAATTCTTCTGTATGTTACTATTTAGAGACTAAATATAAGACTTTGATATGGCTGGATTTAGGAGTCTCAGAGGGGTAGCCGTGTTAATCTGTAACTTTAAAAACAAGTAGTCCTGTGGTACCTTAGAGACTAACAAAGGTACAGGATCGTGAGCTTTCATGGGTTAAACCCATTTCATCAGATGAACCTGGGTGAGGAGGGTACCACAGATAAAACAGACAGATGTATAAAACAGACAGGAACTGAAGGAAAAGTTTCAGAACTCCCTCCCCTTATTCTCATAAAGTTTTAAATAAGACATGCTTATAAACCTATCAGCTTTGTAGTGCCTCCGCACAGCACCCATCTCCTGTCTCATCCAAGGCCAGCTGGGTGGGGGGAGTAAAAAGGCATTAAGATTGTTGGTGGCATGAAACAATAGCATTTCAGTCCAACGATATATACACAGTAATTCCTCATTTAACACTATAGATGCGTTTCTGAAAATGTTCGTGCTAAGCGAAAATGTGCTATGTGGGGTTAATTTTTCCATTAAAAATAATGGAAAAGGTGGAGGTTGTGTTTCAGGTGGTGGTGGCAAAGTCAGTTTTTTTGTTGGTGCTCGGTCATCAACGTCAACATTAGATATCTAGCAGCACAAGTCGCCACAGTTTGTTAAAACACAAAGATAAACACATGAGTGAGAGCACTGTGACCACATGTATTCATCTGCTCATGCGTATTATCACTGTTTTCACCAACTTATACCACCGCATGAAGTAGTCCACTACTTGATTATTTTCGTGTTATTTCGGGGACGGTTGTGTTATTCGAAAAATGTTCCCTAAAACAAAATTGTGCTATTGCAAAAATGTGTTAAGCAGGCACGTGTTAAACCAGTAATTACTGTATAAGGGAATGGCGCTGAATAGTGGCATGGGAGGTAACAAAGGCACAGAGAGCACATCTGGTGCTGACATCCTGAAGCCACCTCCATCCATATGTCTCTAGCTTGTTTACTACAATGGTGCCATCACGGTGTGGCATGGGAAGGTGTCTGACCACAGAGGAAGAAATAAGACAGCCATCCCTATAACCCAGTAAATATTTTGTTTCTCTCAGGCAATTGGCCTGTCATGCCAACAGAGTCTGAGCTGCAGCTGCAAAGAGTTTGGATCCCTTGTCAGCTTCTGGGTGGTATAGAATATGAGCCTTCTGAAATAGCTTGCCATGCAATTTATAATAAGCAATGGGTTGGAGATGCAAATATAAATGGGGTTATGGAAAATGGGCCGTCTTGAATAATCTGTTTTAAGCAATACTTGGAGTACCAAGAAATGCCAGACATACTTGAAAGCATCAAGGAAAGAATCCAGTTAATTGAAGAAAATCCCAATCTGGAATCGTACCATTGCCTAAATTACAGCTTGCTTGAAACCTGCCAGTACAAGAAAGCTACATTTGCAGTATGATTAATACATTCAGTACATTGTATTGCAAGAGATGTGTAATGTTTGACTGAACTTTCTCTCTCAAAACCACAGATTAAAAATTAATTCAGCAGTTCTCTCTCTCTTTTTTTTTTTTTTTTTTTTTGGGTTGCTTGGGTCTATTGTAATATAAATAGCTCACTGCTCTTTCTCTACTTTACAGGGAACCATGCTTGCAGCAAGCATATTGAAAAAGAGCTGGTACTAGGATGAGTTGAAGCAGTAGTATGAACAAGACCTTAATATTTCATAATAGTTAGTTATATTACAGTGGCATCTAGAAGTACCGGTCAGGACTGAAATCAGTTGTGCTAGGCCCCAAACAAACATACATAAGTCCGTCCTCTGAAGATCTTGAAGTCCCAATAGACAAGGTGGGCAAAAGAGTGCAGGAAAAAGACCATTCAACATACAAGCACAATGATCAGATTGGAGAAGCGCAGAATAGAAGGGATGTGGTGGCAGATCAGGTCACAGTGTTATGAAGTCTCTGCTGTATAGTTCCTTTCTCCTAAGTTTATTCAGTTTTCAGTCTCTCTTTTTCTCTCTCTCTCTCTCTCTCTCTAGCTAGTCTTCTGTCCTTTTCTGGTCAGGAGACAGTTGACTGTCCTCTTAAAGCTGAATCAAGTAATCTAGGTTTCCAAAAATCCTGAATAAACCGTGGATGAAATAGTGGCATTATTGCCATGCCGGCACACATGAACACGTGCAAAGGATATATGATGAAAAGCAAATATGCTCCCAGGCCATATATAGACCTGATCTGAAATGTCATCTTGTCCCTCCCCAGAGAAGAACATTGATTTTTACATTGGAAAAACTACTGCACATGTCAACATTTTCACATTTTGTTCAAAAAATTTCAGTTCGGGTTAGGGTTTTTGATGAAAAACTGAACATTTTTAAATCAAACAGTCTCCACAAACATTTTCATTTTGTTGAAAACCCAAATTTTGTTGGAGGGGAAAAACATTTCAGTTTTTTCAGTCAAAATAGTCAGCCCTCAGCTGCATGTAACTACTTTGTAGAATGTTCTAACATGTGACAAGATGCACCACTAGCAGCTGATTGTGAAAAAACAGCATTCACCCCTTTCCAGAAAAGGAAAAGAGACAGAGCCAGTTAATGGAATTTCTCCTTATTTCTCCAACTGGTGGCTTTGAATTCTCCCTAAAATTACTAGGTGGAATCAGTGGCAGCCCGTCAGTACAGGCGAACTAGGCGGTCACCTAGGACGCCAAGATAAACGGCCGTTGAGGGCTTTGGAGACAGGGGAGCCGATCACGTGCCGATCGCACATTTCGCTTAGGGCGCCAGTTGCCGGCAGCTCGTCTAGGGCCGCTCCTGGGTGGAATAAAGTTCTGCAGCAAAGTGATAGAGAATGAGGACTGCAGTCATTATAAAATTTCCTACACTTGCTAAAGAATTTCTGATCCATGTTAAAGCACAGACCTTTATTACGGTTATATAGATGTAGGGCCAGATTCTCAGCAGGTGTAAATCAGCATAGCTCTGTTGACTAGAGCCAGCTAGATTACATACATGTTTTATAATCTAGCTCAGGACCTCTCTGTACAGTCACCAGTTTGTGACTAGACTCACTTGCCAGGTCCCACCTGCTTCCAATCCCACTGGATCTGGGTTGAGTAGAATCAGAGTCTAGTCACAGAGTCCAGCCCTGGCACCCTAGGGCAGTGGTTCCCAACCTTTTTGATACCGGGGACCAGCAAACCCATTCACAACCTTTTGGTGGCCCACTAACATTTTATTTGGCTATTTACATATTCATTATGCAAATTACAGATATTCAAATATGCAGATAAAATGTTGCCAGTCTTCCAAAAGTCCCCAGAACCCCCCAGTGCCAGCCCTAACTCCTAGAGCCCCCCCAACCCTCCACTATCTCCAGCGCCAGCCACTGACCCCTCAGTCCCCTGCACCCAACCCCCCCAGTGCCAGCCTCCCATCCTCAGAGCCCCCCAGTGCAAGGGTGCCAGCCAGATGCGAGGGGCATGCACAGAATGCATGCACTTTTCCCTCACTCCTTTAGCATCCAGGGAACAGAAAGAAAAGCTAGCCGTGTCCCAGACCTGCCCCCCCTACCCTTCCGAAATAGCACCCTCACCCCAGTGCTAGCTCCAAACGTCTCAGTGCCAGTCCCCCCAGAGCTCCTCAAACCACCAGACCCCCAGTACCAGCCTCCTGTTTCCAGAGCCCCACTGCAGGGAAGCGCTCTTCCGTGGCTGGGATGAGACCCCGCACCTACCCAGTGCCAGTTGGCTGAGAGGCAGGGCAGGACACGCCTCTCCCAACAGCTGCTGCAAGAGTGGTGTTCCCCAACCCCAGCCCGCAGAGCTGCAGCGACCCAGCAGCCAGAGATTGGGAACTGCTGCCCTAGGGCTTGCTCCTGGGCTTTGACCTCTTGATGATGCCCTTCCTTGAGACATGAGATACTGCTGTCAAGCTGTCTTAGCCCTTGAAACCAGTGTGTCAGCTGTCCTGTGCCTCCTACACATTCTTCCTCAGAGTCCTACCTCAGCTGTAGGCATCCCAAGCTTCTAGTGAAATATATTCTGAGGCAACATAGTGCAAGGAACACAGGCTTAGCAAATAAGTCTCATAAACCCAGTAACCTTACTCTTAAAGCATGCAAGAGTTACCAGTCTTTTTAAAATAGCCAAGAAGTTGTGACATGCACTCTCCTTTTGTTTGAGCTTACCTCTCCTGTGAGTCTATGGTTTGGAAGCAGGCCAGGCCGGGCACAATTTCTTCAGCCCTTTCTATCCTGCACGTCCTCTGTACGTGTGACAATGGTTGTCTCCCCTGCAAAAAGCAGGACCCCTCTCTTAAATAGGGACCCTGTTTCTTTTCCATGTGCTCCACTGGGATGCTCCAACACTCAACTCTACCTCACCCAGACCCAGTGGGGTTGAAAGCATGTGGGACCCAGTAACTAGTTCAATCACAAGAGACTGGTGCTGCGGGGTGCTGAGGCAGGTTATAATGTAATCCGGCACTGCTCTAGTCAATAGAGATGATTTACAGCTGCTGAGTATCTGGCCTACATCTATATAAAATAGTAATAAATATCTATTCTTTAATGTGGATCAGATTGTGAGACAAAGTTGATGGCCCTAGATTGCAGTTTTGATAGTTTCTCTGTGACAGTGCTTCAGTGAGGTAAAAAACACCTGGCTTGGTCAACTCTCTGTAATGTAGTACAATAGGATGCACTGGGGCAAAGCTGCTGTGTTCAATATCTAGTACAAAATGGAGTTCATAATCAGATACAGACATATCCCATTCTATCACAACAACAGCTGAGGCTCTGTCCCAATATCAGGGTAGTCAGACACTGGAATAAATTGCCCAGGGAGGTTGTAGAATCTCCATCTCTGGAGATATTTAAGAGTAGGTTAGATAGATGTCTATCAGGGATGGTCTAGACAGTATTTGGTCCTGCCATGAGGACAGGGGACTGGACTCGATGACCTCTCGAGGTCCCTTCCAGTCCTAGTATTCTATGATTCTATGAATATATATTTTAGAGATCTATACTGTAAGCTTCTTTTAACATGACATAGCTAATATTAAGTTTTAATGACAAATTTAACAGTAACAAGTCACTGGGACCAGATGGCATTCACCCAAGAGTTCTGAAAGAACTCAAATGTGAAATTAACTGTGGTTTGTAACCTATTCTTTAAATCAGCTTCTGTACCTAATGACTGAAAGATAGCTAGAAAGCCTTTGACAAGGTCCTTCACCAAAGGCTCTTAAGTAAAGTTAGTTGTCATGGGATAGGAGGGAAGTTCCTCTCATGGACTGATAACTGGCTAAAAGGGTAGAAATAAATGGTAAGTTTTCAGAATGGAGAGAAGTAACTAGTGGTGTCCTCCAAGGGTCTGTCCTGGGACCAATCCTATTCAACCTATTTATACATGATTTGGAGAAAGGGGTAAACAGTGAGGTGGCCAAACTTGCAGATGATACTAAACTGCTCAAGATAGTTAAGACTAAAGCAGACTGTGAAGAGCTTCAAAAAGATCTCATAAAGCTAAGTGATTGTACAACAAAATGGCAAATGAAATTTAATATTGATAAATGTAAAGTAATGCACATTGGAAAAAATAATCCCAACTATTCAAACAAAATGATGGAGACTAATTTAGCTATAACTAATCAAGAGAGATCTTGGAGCCATTGTGGAGAGCTCTCTGAAAACATCCACTCACTGTGCAGCAGCAGTCAAAAAAAGCAAACAGAATGTTAGGAATCATTTAAAAAAGGATAGAGAATAAGACAGAGAATATCTCATTGCCTCTATATAAATCCATGGTGTGCCCACATCTTGAATACAGCATACAGATGTGGTCACTTTAATCTCAAAAAAGATATATTGGCATTGGAAAAGGGCAACAAAAATGAGTAGGGGTTTGGAACGGGTCCCATATAAAGAGAGATTAAAAAGACTGAGACTTTTCATCTTAGAAAAGAGGAGACTAAGGGGGGATATGATAGAGATCTATAAAATCATGATAGGTATGGAGAAAGTGAATAAGGAAAAGTTATTTACTTGTTCCCATAACACAAGAACTAGGGGGTCACCAAATCAAATTAATAGGCAGAAGGTTTAAAACAAACAAAAGGAAGTTTTTTTTTCATGCAACACACAGTCAACCTGTGGATCTCCTTGCCAGAGGATGTTGTGAAGACCAAGACTTTAACAGGGATTTAAAAAGAGCTAGATAAATTCATGGAGGTTAGGTCCTTACATGGGTATTAGCCAGAATGGGTAGGAATAGTGTCCCTAGCCTCTGTTTGCCAGAGGCTGGAAATGGATGACAGGAGAGGGATCACTTGATTATTATCTGTTCTGTTTACTCTCTCTGGGGCATCTGGCACTGGCCACTGTCGGCAGACAGGATACTGGGCTAGATGGACCTTTGGTCTGACCCAGTATGGCTGTTCTTATGTTCTTAATGAACACTGTTGGTGTTTAATTGCAAAAATCAATCTAAAACCACCACTGACATAAAAATTTCCATTGGAATTTTATATAGTAATCTTTATGAAGTTGATACACTTACTTTTCTTATTCAAAGCACCTTTCTGTCAATACAAAGCATTGTTGTCATGGATTGCTATGGCCAATCCTTAGTAGAATCTAGAGTACAAAATGTTCCATTAATTTCAAAAATACTTAACTTTTAAAAATATGTAGCAATTGCTCTAGGTAACTAAAATTGTTACACTTTCATACAGCATGTAATGCTACCTAATAACTAATGGTCAGATTCTGCCACCGTATATAGTTAGATGAGTACATATATTTTACTCTGTGAACACTATAATTGAAATCCGTGCATAATATGACTCTAATAGACCACACTTTTTTTGTTAGATAAAACATTACAAGCCAAAAGAAGAGACACAAACTAAATTTTACATTTTAAAATAGTTAAGAGAAGAAAGCAGGAGAAATGGTGTTTCAAATAACATGATTTATTGCAGTTTATTACATTAGATTTATTACACAGTTGCTAGTAGGTGATTACATGGCATTGATTCAGAGAGAGAATACATTCTGAAAAGGAATTGGTTTTTTAATCTGAATATGTAGTATCAAATTTTTACTTTTATAGTACATCTTTCATCTGAGGGTTCAAATCATTCCTTGAACACTTAATGTATTAAGCCTCACAATTCCTCTGTGAGCTATTAAATTATTATTTTCATCTTTGTGGAAGATGGAATAATGGAGAAAACAATATGTGAAGTGATTTTCCCAAGATCACACAATGAGTTAGGGGCAGAATCAGAAATAATGTCCCTGAAGTCCTAACTTCCACTCTCCTATTCCAACCACTGGGCCACAGTGCTTCCCTGTGTCATATTTCAAAATGCTCTCAGCAATGAGATCAAATAACTTTCGAAAAGATATGCTCCAATTCGACCTGGAAGTTATGGGGTTTGAAATGTTAATTTGGATAACATTTTATGGTTTGTGTTATTCAGGAAGTCAGACTAGATGATCCTAAAGGTCACTTACCATGCAAAACCTACTGACCCTCTTCCTCCCCCTCGCCCCGCACTAAAAATTAGCAATTAGTTTTGAAGAATGCAATTTTACAGAAAGTTTTTAAAGAAGACTAAGTCCTTTCATGCAAGAGATTATGAAAAATAGTTTTAAAAACCCTGAATGTTTGACAGGTTGAATCAAACAATTCGATTTTTAATTTTATTTTGACAAATATTCACATTGCAGCTGACAGCCCCTTGTGAAAACAGTGTAGCTAGTGGCAGTTTCAAATATGTGAGATATAAAACCTTGGGAGCAGGTTTTATAAGAGAAACCTGGCAGACTGTTAACCCTAGCAGTATTATCAGTGTATGTGACTACAATATAAACATGCCATGCTTCAGAGCATTTTCATTAGATTCTGACATAAGAAGGGGAAATGAGATGCTAAAAGTTATGGGGAAATGGAACATTTGGCCTCAGCTGTGTATATTTAGCACCTAAATCAAGCGAAGACTGATTATTGACGTATTGATTCCAGTAAGATCTTAATTAAAAGTTTTGTTCATTACTGCACAATTGCTTGGCTGCAGGTGCCCAGACTACTAAATTGCATGCTTAATCAGGAATTATATTGGTAGGGACTGATCCTCAGTTGCCGTAAATCAGACTTTAGAGGTACAATGCTAGTTAATAGCAGCTGGAGTTCTGTCCTGTTTGTTTTCTACAAAACAGACATTTTTTTGGAAGTAAAGGCATTATAATGTATTGCTGCCATTTGCTGAGCAGTAGCTGATATTGGCATCTTGCAGTCTGGCCTCCCATTGAAGGAATATCTGTGATGCAAAGTATAGGTTTATTCTTAGTGATACTTGTTTCTTTTACACTATATATACCAGGCCTTGAACAGAAGTGGTCACAAACAGCACAAAGGAATATCAGTTACAACACTAATTCTGCCTTTGGTATTTACTCTAGTTGGAGAGGCTAAAGCAGAGAGCACACTCCTTTGCTGCTTGCTAGAGCTGCTCCCAAATGAAAGTATAGCATGAAACTAACAATATAGCATTTCTTCAAAGGGCTCATGCACTAAGAATAACTTGAAAAACTGTATATAAGGGCATGTCTACACTAGGAAATTATTTCAAAATAACTAAAATATCTATTTCGAAATAAGCTTATTCCCCGAGGAAAGCAGGAGTACAGATTTTGAAATAACCAGCCTGTTATTTTGAAATAACAGGCTTGGTATTGTGGACGCTCCACTTATTATTTCAAAATAAGGGGGGTTATTTCAACATAACTCCCTAATGTAGACCAGGGCTAACAGTGCTATCTAATGACTCCACCATAACAGTATGAACACGGTTAATGTTCTTAGCGCCTTTGTTTAGCTAGATATTTCCATCACAAAGAACCCTAAAAAACTATGGATCAGATTTTCAAAAGCTTGCATTGGTGAACGTTTCTATATGGCTGATATTTTCAGGTGTAAGAAACAGGTGGCTATAGGACCTCTAAAAGGGGGGGCATAGTGTGTCTATGGTGAAAAATGAGTGACTGCAAATAGGCTGCATTGTGGCAGGCCTTCAGATGCTGGTATCCTACATCTGTTTTTCAATTTGCAAAGGGGGTACTTAGTCAGACATGTCAGTCATGTGCAAAGCAGCAACCATAGATGAAGGCAGTCTCCAGTCATCCCTCCACTATCTTCAGGGCTTTCCATTTCAATTCAAAACAAGCAGCATATAGCAGGACACTGGGGGAAGAGGGAGAGATGTGGGAATGGGAGCAGCAAGACTATACCTGTTTGGTTGGAGGTGAATGCAGGAGACATCCAGACAACCATTCTGGGCAACCAATGGCGTCAGCTAGCCAGCTACATTCATGTGCCTTTTGCCTGGCATAGTTTGCGCTGCATGCATGTAGGGACACTTGCCATATGTTAGGTGCATCAGCACATGCTAATATGAACCATTGGGATGTGTTAATGTGGGGATGGGGCTACACAGCTGGACATGGGGAGCCTAAATGACACAGAGTTATTGAAAATTGGCCTAAGGCAACCATATAAAAGAATCAATAGGGAGAATAGGCATTTTAATAGCCGCATAGTAGGTGCACCTGCTACACTTCTATGTTCATCCAAATAGTATTTTCCAATTATTGATTCTACTTTGCCTGTGGACCGAACATATGTTTGGACCCACCAAAGGGCTATGTCCTAGCAATGCTAGATGAGGGCTGCTGGCCATCATTGCCTCAACTATCTCTGGCCTAGAGGCCACACATGTGCTGTGATGACCATGTTGTGCAGGTAAAGTGTTGCAAGCAGTGAGCATTTTTAACTGTTATAATCTTTGTTAATATTTTTTTTTCTCCCAGCAGTTTGTGGACCATAGTGTGAATTCAGGTCATAATTGTAACTGGTTTCTTTTTCTTCCCTCCTCTCCATTGTTTCTTGCTAGAGTCCAGAGATCGGGCCAATGAGGGCCAGGATCCAGAAGAAGCAGGTGCCTCCTTGCAGTCCAGTCATTCCCCATGTGGCAGTGGTACCAGGTTCATGGGAGAGGTGGGGAAAGTTGAGTGGGCCTTAGAGCTGCGCAGATGAAAATTGTAGTTTTGGCTGCTGCTGTTTTTTTATTTTCATTTTTACTTGTATTTAGCATAGCACAGTGTGTGCATCTGTGTTTTTTCTGCATGATTTATAAAATCCCTAATATCTTCTCTTGCAGAACTCTGGTAGGTAGGCTATGAGGATCTGGATCCCACAAGAGGCTGTGTTAGAGCAAATATAACAGTTCAGTGGTTTAGGTTAGACAGGGTGAAAGTAAATGCCAAGACTTACCAGTGTACCCTGCACAAGGCCCAGAATCCTTAGCAGGAGAGAGGGGGACAACGGCTCTGTGCTCCCAGAAGGGGTAGGGCCTCAGGTGGAAGGGGCGTGGCTGAGAGAAGAAACCTTCATGGCTGGTGACCAAGAGTCCCAGGGCTGCAGCAGTGGAAGCCGGGAATCCCGGGGCTCCAGAGATGAGCTGAAGGACCTGGGCTCCTGGCAGAAGCCAATAGGCCTGGACTTTTTTAAATTGCCGGCCTCTAAGGCAACTACACTTTCTGATTCCTCCAGTAGGAGGGAGCAAAAAGTCAGCTGTGTGCAGGCTGTCCAAGGGCTGGTTCTTACAGGGTCTCCACCCCGTACCAGCCCTCTTTCATCTCTGAGACTAGCAGAATTGTTAAGAGCATCATAAACAACAGAAATGCTAAAATGAAACAGAGCACAAACCAGCCAAGTGGTGTCTCAACTGTTCTTGGGCTTGCAGAGGCTAGAATGAGGGAGTGGAAGAGGCAATGCTGAAGAGTCCCTCAAAGAGGGCAAGGCAGCCCAACCCTCTGAAGCCCCTTTTCAGAATCTGTGTGCTGTGCAGTGACTCAAACCGCACGTGAAGCCACACCTTGGCCACATTCCTGTAAGGCCTCATTTTTCAGTGGGATGGTGCTGACTCAGTTACAAACAAATAACAAAGGGCGAAAAAAAATAGTTACAGGAGCCATTGTGCAAGCCTTTTGAAAACAATAAACAATGGGCTTCTTGCCCGTGCATCTGCTCAAAAAGAACAAAGGATGAAAGTGGTATGAAATTTTCATGCAAGCTCCAGTGCGGGGCAGGATTGATTTTGTGCCCACTGAAGTCATTTATTTTAATGGAGCCAGGATCAAGCCCAACATGAGGTTTGCCAGAAAGCATTTAGCCAAGATGCAGTAGAGGGAACTGCTGGTTATGGCAGCCAACTACTCCAGGGAATAGGCAACTATTAAAGGAGATGTGGTTTTTCAGAAAAGTTTTAGCTGTTTAACAGTCCAGCTAGCGCAAAGGCTGCCATCCATACTACATGGTTGTCAGTATTGTTTATTGTAAGTATGTGTCATTAGCAGAGTATGTGTCATTCCTGTGCCTTCAGCACAGGAAACTGGGTTGGGCACTGATCTAGCAAAACCCACATGTTGTTAAACACCTTTACTACTCTGAGGAGTCCTACTGATTTCAGTGAGGCTACTCATAGTAAAATTAATCATGCACGTAAGTGTTTGCTGGATCAGGTCTTTGCTGGGTGGATTCTACCCTATGCCAGAAGGAATTTGCTTATATTAGAAATGCCTTACACTATAACAGGGTAAGTGTTATTACTCTGCACAGCCTTTGGTTGGTACAAGAGTTAGCAGATAGCTATTAGTAAATTCTTTGCATTTGTAGATGGTGGTGATTTTCAACCAAGAATCTCTAAGCACTTTAAAAAGATGGGTCTTGTCCCACATTTAACATATGGACAAACTACAGCTCAAAGAGGCTAATTGATTTACCTAAATACACAGAGCAGCTTACCTGCAGAGATGTGAACAGAATCTGACTCAAAGTCATCCACTCCAACTATTACTTTATGTTGCCTCTGAAGAAGATGGGGCTGACTTTACACTCCACTAAAATGAAGATGTGTTGGGTAGAAAATTGCGTATTCTTTATGGGCTGATTACTGAAAGATACTGAATGCCTCCTATAAGGTGCCTTGAACTTTTTTCATGCCACTTCTAAGTATTTTGATGTTATTTTTAGGAATTTATTCCTGAACAGACAGATGTATATTTTCACCAGTAATCCTAATCTTGACATTTTGAATTTTGATTAAAAAACAGAACTATATAAAATGAACACGAGGCACATTAAATGAATTAAAAACTGGCTAATGGGTCCGTCTCAAAATGCAGTTCTAAATGGTGAATCACAACTGAGTGGGTGCATTTCTAGTGGGAATCCTGGGAATCTAGTGGGCCACAGGGCAAGATGTCGGGTTGGGGGGGCATCTCCCTGCCCTGGAAGGAGTGGGGCTAAGGGCAGAAGGCAGTCAGCTCTTAGCACTGCCCAGGCTGCAGTGCACCCCTCTCCCAGCCCTCAGAGCCACTCAGAGCGGCCAGGAGCTCCAGGCCCCTTTTAATCTCCAAGCCACGAGGCAATTGCCCCCTTTGCTCCTCATTGTCGGTGAGCCTGCTTGGAAGAAAACAAAATCACCACTGATCTAGTTTGCAAATGACACACACACTGGAGGAGTGATCAAAAAGCAAGGAGACATGCCACTGATACAGAGGGATGTGGAGTTAAGCTGGGGGCAAGCAAACAATACAGTTACATATACCTGTAGACGTAACATATACATGTAAGAACAAAATACATAGGTCATACTCTCAGGAGGTGCAGTGACTGAAAAAAATTTGAGGTTGTGGTGGGTAATCAGATGAACATGAGATCCCAGTGTCATGCTGTGGCCAAGAGGGTTATGCAAACATTGGATGCACAAATAGGGGAGTCTCAAGTAGGAATAAAGAGGCTTTTTTATCTCTGTATTTGCCACTAGTGTGATGGCAGCTGGAATAATGTGTCCAGGTCTACTGTCCACAGTTCAAGAAGGATGTTGATAAATTCAAGAGAGTTCAGTGAAGAGCCACAAGAATGGTTAGAGAAATATATAATAAGCTTTGTAATGACAGATTCAAGGAGCTTAAACTATGTAGCTCAACAAAAAGAAGGATAAGCAGTGACTTTATCACAGTTTATAAAATACCTAGAAGGGGAACAGATATTTGATAATTGGTTCTTCAATCTAGCAGACAAAAGAATAACACCATCCAATAGCTAGCAGTTGAAGCTAAAAACATTCACATTGGAGATAAGGTTTACAAATTTAAATTAATAATTGGGACAATGTGCTGGGGATGTGCTATATTCTCCATCACTGGCAACGTTTTAACCAAAATTAGATGTTTTTCTAAAGATATGTTCTAGGAATTATTTTAGGGAAGTTCTATGGCTGGTGTTATGAAAGTGGTCAGACTAGATGTTCACAGTGGTCCTTTCTGGCTTTGGAATCCATTAATCTATGAATCAACAGTGCTGGACTTGTCAAACTAAATATTTTTCAATGGAATACTCTTGTTCTAGTAAGACTAAAGAATTAGTTTTACCTTTATGATTAACAGCACAGCTGTCTGAGAATTTTCAATGTTTTTTGCAAAAAGTGTTTTGGAAATCTGTTTTCCTATTTTTTAGTCAGTGTGTAGAGTGGTTAAAACTTGAAACTGAAATTTTGACTTTTTTGCAGGGTTTTTGTTGTTGGTTTTTTTGGTTAGTTGGGTTTTGGATTTTTTTTTTAACTAGATCTTTCAGATTTTTTTAGAATGTTTAATTTGTGCCTAGTAAATTTTGTCCTTTTCCATTGAGGGTATACGCTATCCCAGATTCATCCCTGCATAAACTAGTTTGACACCTTTGACACCCTTTCAAACAATATGGCACCTTGGTGAATCAGACCCATTTTTATCTTCTATTCTGAATGGAGATATTCCAATGGCTCTTTTTTACATAACTACAGTGGTCTTAATGCACAAAGGATCTCATAATGCAAACCATTTCTGTACATACAACAAATGATGTCCCAGTGTGCAACACTGGGAAAAGTGAATGCTTGTCAGCAGCTAAAATGTTAGTAATAGGAACACAAAATGTGTATTGCAAGTTGTAAAAAACAAAAACAAAAAAACCCACATCAGGCTGATGGGGATGTAATGTTAAGTGTCAAAAGTGAAACTGTACTTTTTAAAAAAGATATTTAATATCATGCCTATTTGCAATTCTTTTCACAATAATTTCAAACATAGGTTAAAATGTGGGCCTGTAATACATTTAACATTTTCCAGTCAGTGCACTATAAGATCTTAAGTGAACAGTATGCGCTTTGAAAGCTTCAATAAGAGCTACTGCTAACGCTTTTTGCAAGGTTTAAATGTGGTTGTTTGTCCTGCTCTCTAAATAAAGTGTCACAAAGTTCTGTCAACACTGGAGACATTTAGCATTAATAAAAGGAAAAATCTAAAGCTTTGATCAGTGCAATGTTTGAGAGTGTTTTGCTCCATGAGTTAACAGTTTATTGGCATTAAGTTAAGGCAGCAAATTATAACTGAATAATTACAGCATTTTATAGCTCCACTATGAAATCAACTCCCCTCAGAACCTTTTTTTTAACCTTTCATCTTTGTTTTGTTTTTAATCTGCCAATGTCCATCTCCCCCATCCCCCTTAAAAGAAGCAGCAAATGGTTGCCTCCACACATTACTAAGTTTTATACTTCCCCAGAGATATGGGAATAAATGAATCTACATTTCTTAATAGTTGTAGAGCATTTCTTTAACATGGGCTAAACTCTCCAATAACTAGCAGAAGATTATACACTTGAATCTAATTTTCTGGTTAACTTGGGCCTCTCTTGGGAACCTGCGTAACTGCCTGCAAGGACTTTCCTTGAATCAGCAGTATCAGCAAATACTCCCTATGTTGCTAAAAATATATAATGTAAAAAACCAAAACCCTAACAAAAAATGGAAGAAGACTTAGAAACTAGGAAGGGGTGGAAAAGGGAAGTACTATAAAGAGCAGGGCATATATAAAGAGAGAGGGGTCTAAGCCTTTTACAATAGAGGCAGTCTGAAATAACCATGGTTTCTTCTTTGAATCGTGAGAATAGCTATTTTCTTGTTTAAAAGCTTAAAGAGCTATTAAGTTGGGCAAATCACTGGTAAAACAGCTGGAAATGTAAATAGCAATTTAAACAGTCCATTGCCCCTCAATCCAAATGTGGAATGTGCAGATCTACTTCAAAAACGTCCCTCCGGTTTTATTATATTGTCAATGGTAAGAGGATTGAGTGGGGACCCTTTCTCAGTGGGCTGAATGGAGACGGTGTGCTTTATTTAGCAAATCCACAATTTTTTTTATTTGCAAGTGAGCAGACGGGTCTCTAATTTTCACGCCATTCTCCCTTAGAGACCTCCTTCAATTGCACCATTCTTTCATTATGTGGAACTAATGAAGTGCTCTGCAGCCCTTAGGTCTCCAAAGAATCCATTGCTCTAGGAATATAGTCCTTAAATAAAGCATGTTTCGTTGGCTGACTTCAAAAATCTGTTCTTCAGAGAGAGAGGAGGGAGCAAAATAAATAACTAGCCTGGAATTAGTGTATGTATATGGGGGGGGGGGGAAGGAGAATTACATAGGCATAGACCTTTAAATTACAGTTACAGTCAAAGGATACATTTGACAATGTCATTTTTGTCTCTTTGATTTCAGTCTAGAAACTTACCAAAATAAAAGAGTCTAGAAAAAAGTTCCAATATATTTATTTTGTAAATATTGCATTTTCAGAGACTGCCTCATACTGAGAGACTCTACTGGATTTGCTGTTTGTTCAAAATAATGCAGTGCTAGATCAATAAGGGCTAATAATCCAGCAGCTCAGTTTGAAGCATGGCTGCCTTGGGTATCTTAATAACACATAACACTTTATACAGTGCTTTGCATCTTCAAAGTACTCTACAAACACTAACTCATTAATCTTGCTTGTTTATTCGGCCTACAGAAAGCTTCGCTCAGTATTATCCATGCTGAAGCAAGTTCCCTATTTTCCCAAGACTATATTGATGTTAATACAACTTATTTTCAACCTCCACTCCTGGTCATGTGGAACATGGTTATTCCCTGTAGTTTGGATTTGTCAAAACCTCTTCACCACCACCCCCACAAGCAGTACCTTCCCTCTGGCATTTAATTGATTCTCCTTTCTTTCCTAAAGCTTTTAATTGGTCAGAGCCCCATTTTCCTTCCCCTACCCTACAATCTGCATTCTTGCATCAGAAATGTTCTTTCCCACAATATCTTTGTCCGCAACGTCCCATTTTTGAAATAATAAAAAGGACAGAAAATTTAGCTAAACATACAATTTCTTATATACACCCAGTTTATATATGAACCCAAGAAAGAAATGTAAACATTTCATTTTTATTTGCATTCATTTCCTTTAGCATTACTTGTCTTTTGCTTAATTTTATTTAGTGCTTGGTTCTAAGTTGTAGCATACTGGAGCTTGGCTTTCACAAACTGAAATAATGTTATCATCATGATTATTGTATTGCTGGCATGAGAAATTGGCTGGCTTAATTTCAGTGTAAACTAGAACAGACTGCAATGTCTGTCTTTGTCTGTAAAAATTTATATTTATAGAAACTGTTGTAATACTGTATATTGAGCAAAAGGATTTCTTGGAGCATATCTGTTCTTTAAAACACAGGATTTATCCAAGCTTCTTGCCTGAAAAATAATGTATTTAAGTTTAACTGAACAGATTAAAAAACACAACAGTGTTTGAAGAACATTAAGGAAGCATTTTTAGACTTCTGGTGGTTGGGACAGAAACACTGCCTTTAATTATAGCACCCATTTTGCGTTGGCTGTAAAACACACGTTTGGCAATATCACACATGTGGAATTGGAAATCAGAGAATCTGGACCAGGGTGACAAATAATGCTGGGTGCCCAATTTGAGATACTTCAGAAGAGTCTGTTTTTCAACCATGCTTTGAGCACTCACTCTGAGTTATGCCCATTTATGGCGTTTCATGAAGGCATCCAAAATCATTGGAAATATTGGCCCTGGGGTATGTTTCCAGCTATATCAGAGACTTCTTGTGTGACATTGGAAATCCACACAACTTCTCAGCACCTCATTTTCACTGTCTTTAAATGGGAGGAAACAATCCATAGCCCCTGTAATGGAGCCTAATTCATTAATTTCAGTCACTGAGTAGAAGAAACTGCTATATAGTATTGCTCCACAAATTGCATTGATGTTAAAATGGGAGCTGCAGATGCACAGGACAGCTACAAATTGCAAGTCATTATTGCCATTACTACTAATACTATAAATACAAACTTTTGAGGGTCACCTCCCCCTGTACTACATCTGTGCTCCCCCACTTTTCCCCCGAGCAGGGGCCAGAAGCTGCTTCAGGGAGGGGGGAATACAGCTGGTGGAAGGGAGATGAGTTGAGACCACAGCTGAGTCTAAGGCTGGGAATGGGGCCAGAGATGGTGACACAGCCAGGGGCTGAGGCTGGAAAAGTGGTGTGAATAAAACCACCAGCCAGGCCATGGTTGTGGTCAGCAGCTGGGTGTGGCTGCTAAGCCCTGGGCCAGGAATGAAACCGCAAACTGAGGCTGAGGACAAGAATGGGAGTAGAGCCAAGGCTGGGCCACAGTAGGAGCAGCAACTGGGCCCGTGGCCGAGTGCAGAGCCATGTCGAGTTTGGGGATGGGAGCTGGGAGTGAAGCAAGAGCAGAGCTGAGTAGGGAGAAGCTGGATGGCATTCCCTGCATGCTCGCTGTAGGAGCTTGCCCAAGTTGAATGTTCCCGCCCCTCCCAAATGCCCCTCTGCACCTCCTGAGAGGGGTGCTTGACACAGGTTTGAGGACCTCTGCCATAGCCTTAACAACAATGTGAGTGTAGTGCCAATGTGTCCTCACAGATCCAAATATTGAATATTGTACTAGACTAGACAGGAGCAAGATTTCCAAGCCATTACGATGGGCCTAACACTCCATTATCCTATGACCTGAATAGTCATTTACAAAGAAAACATCAAATAGTACCATCTGGATTTGACAGTGTTTTACGCTTGTATTACGTGTTTGAAAGCATGATCTAAATCTTTATATTCACTGAAATCTGTTGTGGCCCAGGCCTGTAATATTAAACAGAGTGCAAAGCAGTAGAAAATCTTGGTTCTATATGAACATTCATGGTTGTCATCGAAGACTAAATTGACACATGTGCACGGAGCATGGGATATCACCATGTATTGTGAAACTGGCAAATATTTAGGCATGTGCTCCAAAGGCTACATTGACCAATTTCTATCTGATGAACAGAGATGTGCGTAGGAAAGGTCTATCAGGCTTTTTCTGCCGGAGGCTTAAGGAAAACCTGTTCAGGCTGGGCTACCAACAAGGCTTAGTCCGCCAGAGGCACAGAAAGGCCAGAAAGGAGACATTGACCAATTGGGAGCTAGCTTGCCAGCTACTGCTCAGGGGAAGTGCTGCCTGAGACTGGAGCAGTGCCTCAGAAATAGTTCAGGCCCCCTGGACCAGGGCAGGGCCAGGCCTTGGATTAAAGCAGTTGTGTTTTGTGTGTATTACTTTAAAGGAGTATTCAGCCCAATTCTGAATTTCTTAATGTTTGAAGACTGTCGCTGAGTTCCTGGCATGGCCTACTCTGGTCCAGATACACTGCCACATCTTGAAAACTGAGGGAGGGAGGGCCTGCAGTGCCATGTTTCATCAAAAGGGAATGTGATGGGGTAGCCATACCTGTGACAATATGCCAGTGAGAGAGAAAACCATGATAAAAAGTTCAAGGCAGAGTCTGAACTTCCAGAAGATCCATGTATCTGTTATCGTCCACTGTTCTGTCACTTATCCTTCTATGAATGTGATTTGTGCTTAAGGCCTGATCCAACTTCTTTGAAGTTAATGGGATTCTTTCCAATGTCAGAATTTGGCAATGGAAGATCTTGAGGGCTGCCAAGATAGGCTTTACTTCCCATATTTTAAAAGCAGATCTAGTCTGCTGTTTTCCTGAACACACTTCTGTGTATTAGCATGGTCTGAACACACTTCTGCATATCATTTTATCTATCTACTTTCATAGGTCCACAGTCTTCAGCGACATTTAGTATAACGTACATTAACAAAGCCAAGTCCTAACACTATACAAACCCTATCCTAATAAAACTTTATAAATGTAGAGGTGGAAGGGATCACGAGAGGCCATCTAATCTATTCTCCCATGCTGAGACAGTGCCAAGACTACCATCCCTAACTGATATTTATATAAATTGTTTCTAAAACCTCCAGTGATGAGGATTGCACAGACTCCCTAGCTAACCTATTTTACTACTTAACTATACTTATAGTTAGAAAGCTTTTCCTAATCGATTATATATTTTAGAGAGTTTGTGTGTCTGTGAATCGGTTTGTTCAAGAACGCCTCTTAAATGGTAAGAGCTAAAACTACCAAATTTGCTATGCAGTTTCCTTTTAACATAACTTAAAGCAAGGTCAAAGATGATGTGCCAGGACAATGGGCTGTGTCTGGAATGTGATTGTTTGACATTAAATGCAAAGGGGGGGGTGTGAGAGTTATATATTCATGAATGATCACAGGGGGCCAGCAAGCACAGGGGGCAGTTATACTCAAGAATGACCATGGGGGGGCAGCTGCTGGCCAGCAGCATGGCTTCTGCCACCCCAGTCAGAGCAGCTGCCGGCTGCTGCATGGCTCCAGCCCCCCAGGCCAGTGCGCAGCCCCCAGTTTGGCCCCTGGTGCATGGCCTTTGGCCCCTGGGCCCTGGCATGTGGCCCCTGGTTCCAGCGCACATCCCAGAGGACCCAGTACACAGCTCTCCAGCCCCCAACCGCCACCCCACCTCCCGGGTCACCTTGACCCGCCACCCCTAGACTGGCCCCACAGAGAAGCCGGCAGCCCACCTTCTCCCCAGGCTGGCCCCGGGGAAAAGCCAGTGGACAGTCAGTGTGATACACACTGCCCCAATCACCCCAGGCCAGCCCTGGTCACCCTGGGCCAGCACCGGCCCCAGGCAATGCCAGGTAAATCTTCTAGTACGGTATCCAATATAAATCTCCTTTTCTGTTGATTAAGCTGAGTACTACTCGTTCTACCTTCAAGCTATGTCTAGACTGCCCCCTCTTGCACAAAAAATATGCAAATGAGGCAAAGCATGGAATATCACTGCACCTCATTTGCATAATTAATTAGGCTCCGGTTTTGCGCAAGAGGCTTTTGTGTAAAAAGAAGCCGTCTACATGGCTCCTTTTTGCACCTAAAACCCCCCTCTTGCTCAAGAGCCGTTCTTCCGCATGTTTTTCAGGAAGAACGGCTCTTGCACAGGAGGGGTTTTTTGCGCAAAAAGCAGCCGCTTATTAATTATGCAAATGAGGTGCAGTGATATTCCATGCTTTGCCTCATTTGCATATTTCTTGTGCAAAACAGCGTGGTATAGACATAGCCCCTGTGTTTATGAAGAACAATTGATCACAGCTTTCTTTAGAAGAGCCCCTAACGTATTTCAAGACTGTTTCAGATTCCCCCTCAGTCATCTTTTCTCGGGACTAAACATGCCCAGTTTCTTCTTTTCCTCAATCAGGTTTTCTAATTTTGGTTGTTCTCCTCTGAACTCTCTCCAGTTCATCCATATTTTTCCTGAAGTGTGGCATCCAGAATTGGACAAAATACTCCAGCTAAGCCCTCACCAGATCTGGGTAGAGTTGGGCAAGTTACCTCATGTTGTACATATGGCACTCTGGTTATTACCCATTTTATAGCTCTGCCTTTGACCTTTCCTTTCTAACTTCAGTACTTTGCTCTTGTCTTAAATGAATTTTATCATGATGATTGCAGACCAATTTATCAAGGCCCTTTTGAATTCTAATTCTGTTCTGCCAAGTACTTGTAATCCTTTCCAGTTTGGTGTCATATTTGGAAATATGGTGCAAATTTTATAAATATACTTTCCACTCTTTTATCCAAGTCATTAATGAAAATATTGAATATCCTCAGACAGACCACTGTGGAATCCCACAAGATACATCCTCCCAGTTTGAAAGTGAGCCATTTATAACTGTTCTTTGAGCATGACTTTTCAACCAGTTGTGCACCCATTTTATAGTAATTTAATCTAGACTATATTTCTGTAGTTTTCTTATGAGACTATCACATGGGACTGTATCAAATACCTAACTAAAAGCAAGATATATTACATCATCTCCTCCTACCCCTGCCATTTAGTAGGCCAGAAACCATGCCTAAGAAGGAAATTAGGTTGCTTTTGCATGATTTATTCTTGACAAATCTCTGTTGGTTATTATTTATCAATCTATTTTCATTGAGGTGTTTAAAGTTAATTGTTTAATTATTTGTTACAGTATTTTTCCATATATCAAAGTTAGGCTGACTGGTCTGTAATTCCCTAAATTCTCTTTGTTCCCCTTTTAAATATATGTACTAAATTTTACAATCTTCTGTACTCTGGACTTCATCCATCCTACAGGAATAGCTGATGGTTTCAAAATTGTTTCAGCCCACTGAGTTGAAAACATGTCACACATCTAAATATTCTTTAATTCATTCTTTCCATGTTGTGACTTATTTTCTTTCTTTCTCCCCTTTTAATATTAATCATGTTAAGTAACTGGTCACAATATTTTTAGTAAAGAAAAAGAAAAATAGGAATTAAACACCTGAGCCTTCTTGGTACCATCTGTTATAAGCTCTCCTTCCCTTCATTTTATTTTCTCTCTCTTGCTTTTAATGTATTTATAGAACCTCTTCTAATTGCCTTTTATGTTCTTTGCTAGGTATAAATCTTTTGTGCTTTAGCCTTTCTGATTTAGTTCCTACACACTTTCACTTTAGCAATTTGTTCACTTTTTGTAATATTCCTTTTTTTATTTTCAGGTCATTAAAGAGTTCCTGATTAAGCCACGGGGTGCATCTATATTGCACCCATAGCTCGAAAGAAGCTACGCAAATTATTTCGAAATAGCACAAATTTTGAAATAAGCTATCTACACAGCACCAATTTTTGAAATAGAGCGCTATTCCGAAATGTCCCTTAAGCCTTGTGGAACAAGGTTAACAGGGACTTGGAATAGTGAGCCCATTATTTTGAAATAATGGGCTTGTTTAAAAGACAAGGAATACCTATTTCGGGATACCAGAATTATTCCAAATTAGCACCGCAGCGTAGACGTACCCATATTAGCCTCTTTAGTCTTCTATTTCCTATGAAATAGTCTACGCTTGTGATATTATTGTCGTCTTGTGAAACTGCCAGTTCTCCAGAACTTCTTTTCCCTCCCAGTGGAACCCTGCCTACCAGTTCTCTGCGTTACAGGATGTCCCCGCTATAAGTCGCCCCGGTATACATCCGTTCCACACTAAAGTCATTGAAGCTTGTAGGAACTAATGCATTATAAGTCCTCCCATTCCCTGCTCTTAAGTTGCAAAAAATTAAAAACAATTTGCACAAATGGATGTCAGCCATGGAAAAAAAATTCCCCACTTTAAGTTGTTTCACTATAAGTCCATGTTTTTTGGAACATATCTGTATTTTTTGGAACATGGCCTGTATTAAAATCTACCATTTTTGAAGATCATCATCATTATTCTTTTCTCTCTCTTAACTCCTTCCTTCTTTAGACTTTCATGAGCATTTTCTCTCAAGCTGCCGTCCACCTTCATATTTGTAACCAATTATCTGTTAGTCAGAATCAAGTCTGAAATGGCTGTCCCCCGGCTACTTTTCTTTACCTTCTAAAACAAAAAGTTGTCCCCAACAGATTTTGAGAACTTAGTAGACATTTTGTGTTTCACAATATTACTTTCCCTGTAGATGTTTACTATGTATTTGACTAAAGCAGGTAGGAACAGAAGCTGCCAAAGCAAGGACTGCTACACTGGGAGGAAAATGTAGCCCCGTTGGGGCTGCCTCTCCACTCAGGGCCTCACTGAACCTATAACTGTGCAGGGTAGGCACCCCCCCACACACACACACACACACACTTGTGGAAGGGCCTAGGATCCAGGTCATCCTTTTCCTGCTCCCCGTCATGTGACCTTGGGGGAGAAGTGCAGCATGCAACCAACCTGTAGGAACAGAAGCAGCCCAAGCAAGCATCTTTTTCATCTTCGGACATTCCAGTCACAACTGCACAAACTTCTCTGATTTTCTCAGCCCTGTGGGGATTGGCTATTTGCTCCAGCCCTGTTCCTCCCTCATAGTCACTTCACTCCACACCTGCCATCTTACTCTTCTCCTCTGGCTTCCCCCTTCTCCCTCCAATATAACTGATCCCTAAAACTAAATCTAAATCTAAAACTCTAAATCCCTAAATCTAAAACTCCTCTGCAAAACAATAATTGTGGTGCCAACATGTTTGTCACCATGACTTTGTTCACTCTGCTTGTGGGTTCTACACTTTCTTCCACCCAGTGACTGTCTTATCTAAATAGACCATATTGCTTCATTGTGTGTCTGCATTTTGCCTTGTATTTAAATTGTAAGCTCTTTGCAGCAGGGATTATCTTTTTGTTCTGTGTTTGTACAGCACAGTGGTGTCCAAGGCCATGAGTGGGGCTCTTAGGCGCTATGGTCACACAAAAACCAATAATAATTAATAATAATGTGAAAAGAGTTTGGCCATTTCTCCTCTTTTGCCTTAAGGGCTCATGAGAACTTTGCACTTAATCCAAGCTGATACCTCTATGATACTCACTTTCCATCATATCACACCATCTGAAACTGCATCTCTCATTTCAGAATGGAGTTTGAGCTTCAGCTGTATGACACAGAGTTTGGTACTGTAATGCCAGCTACTCTTTCATGGACCAGTACTAGCCCTCATGGAAAAATCATACAGAATGGAATAGAAAATGGTTGCCTTTCTACAGGTTCTTCTAAGTACCCTATAAAACTTAGAAGAGAATTATCACTGCTATAGAATTCTGCAGGCTGTTTTTTAAAAAAACCCTATAGGATGGTATAAAGGAGTAAGCTGTGCTTTTAAGGGCAAAGCTTGTCAGCTATGGGCCTTGGCCCCTTCAGTGACAAGGATTCTGAGAGCACATGACTGGAAGCAGGTAAGTGATAGACATGCTTTCTGGACTCTAATAAAGGTAACCTTTCAGCAAGAGGGCGATGTAGTGGTGTGGCTATTTGCTTTCCTGGGAAGGCTGTGGGTGGCAGGTTCCTTGTGGCACAGTCTAGAAAAGGAGCATGAGAGAAGAGGGCAAGAAGCTGGTGTATGGGTTGGGGAATGCTAAGATGAGGTATGACCCAATATAGCTGAAATGACTTAACAGCTATTACACTAGGGATGTGAAAGTTTAACTGATTAACCAGTAAACATCACCTTTAACTGGTGCTGCTTACTGGTTCTAATTGACTGGCAGAGGGTGGAGCAGCTCCCATATTCCAGCCCTGTGTGGTCTGCCACAGACAGGGATGCTCCAGCTTGGCCAAAACAGCCCCTGTCCATGGCCAGCCCAGGTGCACTGTAGGCAGGGACTATTCTGGCTGGGCTGGAGTAGCCCCTGTGCACAGTGGGCTCCTGTCTGGCTGCAGAGGGCATGGAGACCACTCCAGCCCAGCCAAACTGTACTGCCCCCCTCCTCCACCCATCCCCTCTTTAATAAATGGTTAAACATTGTTTAATTAGTTAACCAATTATATGGGATTTTCCATCCCTATGCTACACCAAGAAGTGGATCTCTGGAGCCTAGGAAAAGGACTCAGAGAAAAATCTGACACAGGGGGCAAAGATTTGTGGGTGTCTTGTTTTGCAAAGGAGTTATAGAAACCTGAGGTAAAGGCTTGAGGTTCTGGGAACTGAGTGGGACTGTGTGAAGGAACACAAGCTTGCAGCAAAGATTTGGGTTGGGAGGGTCTCCTGCCCATTAGTTGGGATATCATCTATATTTGAAGACAGTCTGAAATTAGATGTTGACATTAAAGCCAGACTGGTCTTAACTCCAGTGAGTTTATATAATTTTCCATAACAAAACTGATGCACATATTTTCCTATTGCTGTAAACTTTACTTTTGTGGGTACTGTGTTTCATTTGTATCCTCTTCCATTAAAACATTATAATGGCTGCATCATTCAAAACCATATCATACTAAAGAAAATATAATCAGTGGAAATTGTATCTCTCTCTAACTTTACTTTTAGACCAGCAAAAATGAAGTCACAACAGTGTGCTTAATGCTCATTATCAACTTTCTGATACTTAAAAAATTAGATTTTCCTTTTTAAAGGAACTTGCTCAATCCACCTGGTTAAAAATAGCCCTTAGTGGCTTCAAATGCTTTTCACTCGGATATACAATAATCTAAATCTTTTAAAGACCGTATTATATGACCATATTATACGACCAGAGTAGTTCTTTTCCTCCAGAGAGATTCCCAGCTCCAGAACTCTTCCATGCTGTAGCAGCCTCATGTCTTGTCTCTTATATCTGTGGAAAGTGGGTTTAAAACTACTGTTGTGGTTTGGCCACATTATAAACCTCTTTCCACAAGGGCAAATAATTACACAAAGTCCTGGGAAATTAAAAAAAATCCAATCACTGTCCTTTATTGCTTCAGTTGTAGTGTCTAATAAGATCTTTTGCTATAAACTGAAGGCTCATCAGTTGAAAGTGAGAGGAGGTGAAGGACCTGGGCGCACTGGTTGACCACAGGATGACTACCAGCCACCAATGCAATGCAGCCATGAAAAAGGATGCATTAGGCAAAGTGTTTCTAGTTCAGCTGGGAAGAGTTTTGCCATTATACAAGGCACTGGTCAGACCTCATTTGGAATATTGTGTACAATTCTGCTCACCCATGTTCAAGAAAGGTTAATTCAAACTGCAACAGGGGCAGCAGAGAGCTATTAGGATGATCAGGAAATAGATATCATCTTTACTTTACGAAAGTAGATTAAAAGATCATCTTGCGTAGCCTAGTAAAATGAAGGCCAAAAGGGGGAGTGTACTTACAGGGGAAAAAATCATCAGGGTAAATATCATGGAGGATTAAGACATTGCTTTTTATGGTGGACTGAGCACCTCTAGAGATTCCTGCTGGCTCATGTGCTATGTTCCTGTCACAGGGCATTCACTCACCCCCCATAGCACTTCCTACTGGCTGCTCTGAGAATCAGCACTCCTGCCCCAGACTGCCCTTTGCTGGTCAGCGTCCCAGCCTCTGGTTCAGGTCTTCTGCTGGTTCAGCTCTGTGTCCCTTCCTGGCCACAGTGCTCTTTCCTCCTCAAACTGTCCTGGGTCAGTGCCCTTGCACTCTGGGATCAGGGTTCTCTGTAGGGGGTGCACCTGCATAGGTGCACCCCAAGAATTTCAGTCCTGCTTGCCCCCTCAGAAGAGTCGCACAGCTGCACCTGGGTGCGGGGCCACATAGCAGATGGCTGCTCTGCAGCTGGGCAGCCACCGTGTGGCCCATATAGTGGCTGCCAGAGCTAGAGCCTGGGCTGCAGTACTAAAAATAGTACCATGGCCCGGCTCCTGCCCTGGCACACAGGGCAGCCGCCTGCCACATAGCCCAGCCCTGGAACTAGAGATCTGGGTTGAGGGGTGCAAGTGTCAGGAAGGTAGAATGTGAAGGAAGGGGAAAGGTAGAGATGAGGAGAGGAAGGAGCTTGTGTTGAGGGGAGAGGAGAGGAGAGGGGCAAGGCAGAAGAAGAAAGGGGCAGGGAGGAGTGACAAATGTCAGGGGGCCAAGAGGAAACAATGAAGGGAAAGGACATAAGCAGTGGGGATGGGAAGGTGTCAGTGGGGGTTGGAAAGGGGAGCAGAGGACAGGGTGATGCTGGGAGAGGGGAGGGGCAATGGGAAGGAGGAGAGGGTGTCAAGAGAAGAGGGGATGGAAGAAGGGGTGGGCATGAGGAAGGCAGGGGATGGAACAAGTCATTTGTGAGGGCACAGATGGGCATGAGGAGAACTGGGACAGAGGGGACTGGGTACCAGAGAAGAAGAGGGCAATGGCCATGAGGGAAGAGGGAGACGCCAGGAAGGTACCAGGGCAATTTTGGGGGTGAAGCACAAGGGCAGACACAGAGAGGGAAAGGGAGTGGAAGGGAAGGACGAGCACCAGAGAGCAGAGGAGAGAGGCAAGGCAGGTGGGTAGAGGGAGGTGTTAGGAAAAGGGATGGTGGGGGGTAGAGGAGGCATGGGCACAAGGAAAGGGCAGGGGTCAGAAAGGTGGGGGGGGGGCAGGTCTGAGGGGAGTGAGAAGGGCAGGAGCCAGGATAGCAGAGGAAGGGTGGGTGGCAGCAACAGGCACCAGGGGAAGCAGATGGGGCAAGGGGAGGGTGGGAAACATGGCAGCAGAGGGGAAAAGGGAGAGGTTTATAACTTACTTATAACCACAGAGGCACCCAATCACCTCAATATTGGTGCACAAGACAAAACTCACTCCACTCATGGATGGAAAAATCATAGCAGGCACACTATCTGGGGTCCTTCACTGCCCAGGAACCCCCAATTTTTTTATGCCCACCTTTCCTCAATGACCCACTGCTAATCATCATCTAGTCCCTTACCTCTGCACCAGAGGCAGACTGCAGTCTGAAATAGTCACTCATCATTGGCAAGGGGGTACGGACCTGCTGCTTTCTCCTACCCTGGTTGCTTCCCTGCAGCCTTAATACACTCAGGCCCTACAGCCTGGGAGCGAGATCAGACCAGAGCACCCCAGCACTGCTCAGTCTCAGGAAGCTCCCAGTTTTCTGAGCAATCAGATCCCTTCTGCTCCAGAGCTAGAACAAGAATAGGTCTTTTATTTCCCTCCAGGAGCCCTCATTTATACAGCCCCAGCTGGGCCTTAATTAGCTATATCTGCCTCAGCTGTGGGCTCTGCCCTCAGCCTTCTCCCAGGACTGGGTTTTAGCCTTTATAGGGTCAGTATGGGGGCAGAAACCCCTTCACAGTTCCTGATCTCTCATGCTTCAACCAGCTATCTAGAGGGCTCAAGAAGGAACTTTTTCCACACTGTATTCTTCTTTTGTTTGGCTTTGGCTCCCCGCTGTCTCTGAAATGTCAAGGAAGGTCATGACCAGAGATTTGATACAAGCCAGGGTAGGCTGGTGCTCTCAGGTGATATTGAGAATTCCCTTGTATGTTTGGCTGGATGGTGCTTGTTCATATGCTCGTGATTGTCATTTATGACATCAGGAAGGAAATGTCCCCCCGGTTAGATTGGCAGGGTATGTGCGCATCACCTTCTTCTATAGTGTGGGGGGTGCAGGTCGCTTGCCAGGATCATCTGGGCCCTTTGAGCGGTCTTTGGGCATTGGTACATCTGTCCCCTTATTTTTTGCCTGTGGCACTTGATAGTTTAGTGTTTTGTGGTCTGTAATACTTTTGGTTGTCAGGTTTAGTGTGTGGATGCTGTATGGTGTTGGTAGTCTGTGATATACAAGAGGTCAGATTAGATGAATGGTGGTACTTGCTGGTCTTAAACTCTAACTCTGAGTTCTTGACCCTTTTATTTCTCCTTTTCCCTCTTCATCATCTGTACTTCTGTCAAACAATTGTACAGTAGAGCTGCTCAGTCAGGGCCTTGTTCTAGTCTCATCAGATTAATTTTGTAGTCTTTATAGTAGACAACATTGGGCCTATATCTTCAAGGGGCATGGCAGCTCTGTTAAGGGGAGTCTAAATCAGCTTTGACAATGAGGTAGCAGTTATCAACCAGATGACCTTAATCTCATGACTTGAATTTAACTAGTGATTTCAGCTGTAAACAGGCCAGAGGACACTTAGGAAAGAGGAAAAACACAGTCAAAGGTGAAGACTCAAGAGAACAGAGCTAGGATTATTTGGATTTTTAGTTAATTTGTATTACTGTAGATTTGTATTACTGTAGAAGGATGACTTAACCAGAGGACTGGACCAAGGAAGAGGACAGAAATAAGTTATCACAAAGCCAAGGAACTGGTCATTGGGGCAGTAGAGATGAAAATCTCCGTGAACACAAAAATATGTGCAAGATCTGCTCACATGTGTTATCCCATTGACTTCAAGACACATCTACTATATATTTGAGAGGAAACTGTCTCTGTTCAAGAACTCCTCCTAAACTGTAAGAGCTAGGACCACCAAACTTGGCATGCAGCTTCCTCTTCTAACTTGAAACAAGATAAGTGTCTGGTTTTACCAGGACAATAGGATATGCCTGGAATGGGATTGTGTATCATAAAACCATACGGAAGAGAGACAGAATCACCAGGCAGGTGAAAGGGGCTGGCTTGGGGCACCCCCCCCCACCACCTGGGAGTACCTCATCCCCAAGCCTCCCACCCCCATATACCTTTTAGGGAGAGCAGGGGCGACTGAAGCTCTCCCCCAATTTCTATGGGGAAATTTCTGGCTGTTCCCCTCCATCAGGGAGCAAGGGAAAGGGGCACAGTTTGCTGCATTCCTCACTCTGGCTGGAGAGTGTAGGGGGCAGATGAACCTGGACCTGCCCCAGTCTCTCAAACTTACCTTTATATCTGTAATTAACAGAAATAGATTTATAAAACCCTTTCCCGAAACATGTTCTGTTCTCACTGAACATTTTGAAACTCATTGATATAGAACATTGTAGATTATAGACCTAATCAGAGTGGTGATGCGTGGGGGTGGAGAGAAGTGGGCACCAGGAAAAATAGAACTAATTCTCCTGGCCAAATGGAGCTAGGTCAAAAACTTACTCTCATCAACTCAGACCTCTGTTGGCCTAGAACGCTTTCCTCCCATGTTTCCCAGGTTTGTGCATTCTGACACCACCCCACTGCTTTGCCATCTCTGATAATCTTCATCCATGCCTTAATTTTATATCGCTTTAACTTACTGTAATGCATTCTCTCTTGACCCTCATGGTCTGTTTTGGAGGAATTCAGAACCTTTGCAGACTTCCGCTGGATATCTTCTTGCAAGGTCAATAAAGTGTTGCCACTCACTCCCAGCCTCAGATAGTGAAATGAACCAGGAGCCGGTGGAGCTATCGCATTCAACTTTGCCTCTCTGAACTGTCCATTCTTCAGGGATACTTTCTTGTCTCCACTGTATCTTCCTTCTGCTTATCTGGCGGTGTCCTCCTCTTTGACACATAATGTAATCTCACCATCTCGACCTCATCTTTTGAGGTCTGTCAGATGCCACTGTCTGGTAACTGCTGGTACATGTTAAACACTATGGCTATGTCTACATTGGCAAGATTTTGCGCAAATACTTTTAACGCAAGAGTTTTTGCGTTAAAGTATTTGCGCAAGAGAGCTTCTATGCTGGCATGTGCTTTTGCTCAAGAGATGTGCTTTTGCGCAAAAGCATCCGTGCCAGTGTAGACACTCTCTTGCGCAAGAAAGCTCCAATGGCCATTTTAGCCATCGGGCTTTCTTGCGCAAGAAATTAATGTTGCCTGTCTACACTGGCCTCTTGTGCAAGAACAGTTGCGCAAGAGGACTTATTCCTGAGCAGGAGCATCATAGTTCTTGCGCAAGAAGCACTGATTTCACACATTAGAACATCAGTGTTCTTGTGCAAGAACTACCCCGCCAGTGTAGACAGGCAGCATGTTTTTGCGCAAAAGCGGGTGCTTTCGTGCAAAATCATGCCAATGTAGACACAGCCTATATTTACTCAGAAAGTAAGGAAAGGAACTCCTGCTGTGGAATTTGTGAAGCTGCTCTGTAAGCTCGGGCTTCAAAGGTCTCAAGAATACTCCACAACCCCAGCATCTTACAAGTGTAAAGTATTCCATAGTGCCATGAAGGCAAGTTGTTTTTAATAAAATTGCAAAATAAAGTCTGTCATATTATTATGCGCAGAGTATCTTTTATCAGGAAATAATAATTTACAAGTAGTTAATTTAAGCTATTGGAAAAACTCAGAATACTTTCTAATATTCCATTACTCTGGACACTGCAGCCAAACTTGTAAAAATGTCTGATAGAGTTTTGGGCAGTGGATTACAAAAGCCCTGCCTTGTTCTGAACTCCCCTAGAATTCATGGCTTTTGCCAAGAGAATCAGAGTCATGTCAAACTCCATCTGGCCCTTGTTGTTTTTATGATAAAAGATTTTCTCTCTTTTGGTCTTTTTCTCTTGTTTGATTCTGCAGCATAAAGTCAAATGACGGTAGTTGTGAGATCACCTTCATTTCCACCACAGACACTGATGTCATAAATGAATGGGTTCCTTGCAAGTACAAGGCCTGAACCAAAACCTACTGAAGTAAATGGCAAGATTCACGGACTCCATGGGGGCTTTGGATCAAGTCCTTAAACAGGAGGAGGTAGTCGTGGTGGTGGTTGTGAGAGAAAACATATTTGGACACAAAAATTCAGTGATCGTGAGATATGGGGGGAGTTACTCTTAAAAGGGCCAAATCCTTTTCTCTGCATCACCTGAGAACACAGGCTGTGTGCAGGGAATGTTGGCAGCTTGGGAAGAAGACATCATTCTCCTCAAAACCGTAGTGGTGCAAATCCACGTGTCTCCCTGCAGTAATTCTCCATGGCTAGTATGCCCTGAGTGACAAGAGGGATGGACAGAAGAATGTGCTGTGCCCGATTGACGGTGCCAGTCCCTTTTCAGAAAAGTCCCCTTTGCATCAAAGTGCAGTTCACATAGCCTCTGTGCAAACTCTGGAAATGTCTTCCTCCCCTTCCCTGCCCACTAGGATCACACCAATTTCATTTAGTGCCCCTCACCCCACAGTATGGGATGAGAGGATTTATTATTTGTATTGCATTAGTGCCTAGAGGACCTAACAGAGTGTAGGGCCCCTTTGTGCTAGGCCCTGTACACTCCTATAATGAAAGCCAGTTTGCCATAAAGATCTTTACAATCTAACCAGCTAGGATAGACACAGGGTGGGAGAGGAAACTTTAGTACAGAGGGAAGTGACTTGCCCACATTCATACAATAGGTTGGGGGCAGAGCTGGGAATAGGAGCCAGGTCTCCTAACTCCCAGTTCAGTACTCTAGTCACAAGAAACTTTTTTTAAAATTCTCTGTAAATGTCCACTTTCAACCGTGGAAAAGTTGATGATACCATAAATGCTATGGTCTGCCTTCTAAAAGTGTTTCTGGAACAGTAAACATAAGATGCATCTTGGAAGACTTCTGATTCCTTCAACCTTAAAGTCTGTTTATTATTTGTAAATTATGTTTTTATTTACACCTCTGGCCTGGCTAGAAGAGTTTGTTTCAGAGTGAATGTTCATGAAGCTGGGTTGGAGTTTTTAAAAAGAGACAGATCAAATAACCCTTGCATATGTTCCACAAGAGATTTAGTGGGATCATTGTGATTGTGTTTCATTAATGCTGGATGGTCAATTCTAGGAGTATTACAGATTTATATTTCATGAAATATTGTGTGTGAAGCCAGAGAGACGGAGACTGAAAAGGTAAATCCAGTGACAAATTAATATTTATGATAAAGGACAAGATAAAGGATTTAAAATAAAATATTTTTATGTACTAAAAAAATAGTGCATAACCCCAGAAGTGAAATAAAATTGTTCTGCCGATTTAACAAACTTTATCACCGCTATAGTCTCAAGACTTTAAAAACTGATGTAGTCTCATTCTTGGATATTTCTAGTCACTTCATTTAACTGAGCAGCAAATGTTGTTTGTCCTTTTGTCCCAATTAAATGTAATCTCCTGAAATTGAAAGAGGAAGAAAAAGGAAGTAATTTTAGAAAACAGGACTATACACGGAATATATTTTTTAAAAAGGATTTAACATTCTGTATAAGCCATTCGGTCCTTTATCTATCTAGCAGGCAAAATTCTTACTGCAATCTCTTAGGTCACATCTACACTGCAGACCAATAGTCCAATTAAGATACGCAACTTCAGCTACGTCAGTTGCATAGCTGAAGTCGAAATAGCTTAATTTGGCTTTTGGTGCTGTCTACACAGCAGGAAGTCAAAGGAAGAAAACTTTCTTTGACTCCCCTTATTCCTTGTGAAAAGAGGGTTACAGGAGTCAGAGTAAGAAGTCCTCCAGCTCGACATTATTTCGAAATAATGGCTTGCTGTATTGACATGCCTTTTTGTTATTTCAAAATAACATCAGTTATTCCAAAATAACAGTGCTGTGTAGAAGTACCCTTAGAAAATAAGAGTATTTTCCAGCAGCTCAGAGTCTGATGGTGCTTTTTTACTAAACAGTGGTAATTCAGCTATGTACTGAGATTAACATATTCCTACTACAGCATACAAAATATGCACTAGGTGGAGCTCTAATGTACCAGGTAATCTCTCTTGGGACCTGCATAGAAGCAAAGTTCAATGTACCCATGGGAAGACTTCAGCAAAGAACTCACAAGTGCATTTCAAAATGAATTCACACAAAAATAAGGGATTGTGATAAAAATAAAACCAACCAACCCACCAAACAGTTAAAAACCAAAATTTCCAAAGCACAGTATAAACATTTAGAAATCAAACAGATTTATGGGGTGGCTTCTTGAACTAATCACTAGCAATTTGACAGTAGCTCATTTCTTCTGTAAGGAAAAAGCCAGTTTCAGTAGAAAGAAATGATTCTTCATTTCATTAGTCCATATAAGGCACCACTGAGTGACAAGGATAGATTTTCCTTTATTTCCTTCATAAGGCTTTAAAATATTGATGTTACTCTTATGAGCAAGTACATAGCACTAAAAACTAATGCATATAATTGGAGAGAATTTGATAAAAAGGAGGCATATTAGATTATCAAAGGATAGATTCTGAACATAGTGCAAGTCAGTTTTATGTCTCTCTACTTTGGTGATTTTAAGTAATGAAAACTAAGCCTACAGTAGTCAGTGTTTCACGGGGAAGATATCTGTAAAACCATTGATATATAGTCAGCATGAACAAGGTATATCTTTAAAGCATTTCATGGTCTCTCTTTTAAAAAGTAATATGTGTGGTTCGAAGTTTACATTTCCCAGATTACTCTTTTCCCAAAGAAAGCTGTTCTCCGTGTCTGCTTTTGGGGCAAAATGTTTCTCAGAGGAGAGAGAATGAAGCTGATATGCCCTACACAAAATGTATCCAGCTACATCAATGTTTTTTGCTGGGGGAGGGCGGGCGACGGGGGGAAGAGACTGGAGGAAGGCGAATGTTTTCTACTGTATGGAAATCGTCCGGAGAGTAGAATATAAAACGCAAACGGCGTCTGCAACCATGAGAGGATTTGAGAGCGGGTGTTACCTGCATTAATAGACAAGTGACAGTTTCCCTCTGCGTGAATCGATCGTTTCTGAATCACTGGCGTGTGACACTTAGTTTGTACAACAACAGTGGTAAGAAAATTCTAGCCGTTGTGTTGGGATGGTTAAACAACTCGAGATCAATTTCCTCGCTATTCTGTCTTGTTGTACTAAAGCCCTAGAATTCTGTTAAAATGCCATGGAAATGTAGTGGCTGGTAATGACCCGAGGCAAGTGGAAAAGACAACACGATGGGGCTGGGGAAGGCAAAGGGGACAAAAAAAAAGTTTTCTTTTCGTCTGAGCCCAGGAAGGGGGGAGGGAGAAATCCCTCTTATTGGTTGTCAAGGAGATCTGCTGTTGGGTTTGCTGGACTGTCTGTCTTCAAAGCCTCCTGCCTTTACTTTGAGAGGAGCCATTTCTTTGCAAGGCAGGCAGCCACTGAACCCCTCAGAGAGGGCAGTGAAGAACAAGAACAGTGAAGGCTCCTGAAGGACTTGAGACCTAACCAGGACTCTTAGCAGATGTGATGTGGGAAGCTTTCTACAGTAGAAAAGGGCTGGGGGCAGGAGAAGAGCGTGGAATGTTATTTCACCAAGAACATCTCCCCCCCTTCCCCGCGCACACACACTAAATATAAGTGTAAAGGGGCCAAATTGACCCTGGCAGATTTAGAAGCTTGCCACCGCGTGTGCCGGGTGTTTAGTGCTGAAAAACGACTCGTGGCAATGGAAGCAGCCACACACCCAGAGCCAGCCTCATCCTGTGTGAGTCTTACCTGCGGGGAGGAATGCGAGGTACCAAGTACAAGGGGGACAGCGCAGGGCTGAGGGAGTAGGGGAGGCAAAGGAAGACAAATCTCTCCCAAAAGGCGCTGGGAAGCGTTCAACTCCCTCCCCCAGCGGCCCCCTCCCTCTGCCTTCCCTACTGTCCCCTCCCCTCTCTCCAGGGCCAGAGGCGGGATTGGCAAGTCCTCCCTGTCTGTCCCGCCCACCCTGCGGGTCCCTCTGCGAATCAGCGGGATGCTGTCAGCGCGTCAGTTTCGCTGGCTCCCCTCTGCCAGTCCCGAGCGCGTCTCTTATCAAAGGCACACACTAGCGGCACTGAGTCATAGCATTATCATGGGGACTGTTTGCTTTTCGGGGCACTTCTGTTTGGTCTTCGCGCTCTTATCTACTGGCAGGTTTGCAGGAGGCAACGGGGTCCCAGGTAAGCGAGATCTTTCGCCTGCTCGTTTTTTAGGCTCGGACTGTGGAAGGCAATTGAGGATGAAGGGACTGCATTTCTTCCCCCTCCCCTCCTATTGCTATAAAGGTATGGGGAGGAAGGGAGGAATGAGACCGATTTTGATTTTTTTCCTGATAATATAGCGAAGGGCTTTAAAAGTTGCTTTGAGGAGGAATTGTCTTCTGTGGTTAATTGATGCTCTTATATTTAAAGAGACATTTTTAGAAGGGTTTTTTTTAGGTGCCTGTGAAACAGATAACTGTTGCAAGTGAATCTGTATTCTGTGCAAGGTTAGATACTGTATATTTAAAAACTTTCCGTGTCTTCCCATTAACTAACCCAAAGACCTGATAGTACTCTCCACTTGTGTACCTTTTAAATAACCCCCGCCCCCCTTATAAAATATGAACTTTGCTAAGGTGTAAAATCTCTGCATAGAAATGCTGTAACCCAATGGGAGGGTTATCTGATTTGTTGTTGAAGTTTGATTTTTTTTTTAAAAACTTGAGGTGGAATTTTTTAAAATCACTTCTCCCAAAATGTAAGAAGGTTGATGATGCAAAAAGCACCATGCCAGGGTAGAAATTGTTGTAGCCCAAGAAAGACGGCGTGAACTTTGTAGCTGGGGAAAAGCTCATATTTGGTTTTGCCCTTTTCATTTGACTCATTGGCATTCACGCCTGACTCCCAGGCATCCTCTGGTTGCTGCGAAATGTCCCCCTTGGCTCAATGCAGTTTGAATTTTTGACGGCATTATAAAGAGCCCAGCTGTCACTTTTGCTGATCTTGACGGGAAATGGGTGCCAGTTTAATGAGTCAAAAATATGAACCAAGGCATTTTTAAAAAAGCCCACCCTTCCCTTCTTTTTATGCTTGACTGAATCTGTGTCTGATCTGAGCAACACCCTCAGCCCCCACCTCCTAAGCGAATTCACGTAAATCACAGCTAGATCTGAACTGGCTCAGCAGCTAAAATAAACGAAAGGAAAAGAAAGAAGGAATCCGACTGCAGCAGCCCTGCGTTTCTCAAGGAGGCACAACACGCCGCGTTCGAGAGGGGAAAAACTTTTTTTCTGCCTACTCCTTTTAAAAATAATCAAGAGTCCTTGTTGTTTACTTGTTCAGATTCTTAAAGGAAAGCGAAGGTGCGCCCTGAAAGCAGCTCTGTCCTTTATCCCCCCTCTTTGCAAAGTCCTCGGATGTGTGCATTGCCACAATATCTGATTATTCGCCTCCCTCCAAATAGCCCCTCCTGTCCCCGGTGACTTTGAAGGATCCTTGTTTCATCACTGGAGATGGCTGAGTGAGCATTTCTGAAACAATTAGCGTTAGGATTTCAAGCTAACAATGCCACTGTTTTCACTTTACTGCACCTTTTCTGAGGATCTGTTAATCTAATTGGCATGAAACAAACTGCACATGGATGTCACTGGATTCCTTCTTGCCTCTGCTCTCTTCCCCCCCCCCCCCCCCCCCGTCCGCTGCTCCCGTTACTTTATAAGCATAAATCCAAGCTTCACTTTATCCTGCTGGGTTGTTACTCAGATAATAAAATACCACTCCTGATCCAAGAGCTCTGTGGTGGTGTGTCTAGGTAGGGAGACCCAGATGTGCCTACTGCATTAAATTGTGAGGAAATCCATTTAAAGTGTACTCCCACTAAGGGGGATTTTTCTTATTGACATTAAGACAGCAATCAATAACCCATGGCCACTTTCTTCCTTTAGTGCTGAGGCTTTGGAGGGCCCGTCTCCCACAGAAACTGACATTCTTCGGACGGGTCAGTTTCTTCCCGCTCTCCTCCCTTCCCAGCTTCACTGCCTCTGATAGTCACTTCATGCATTAAATTACAGTAGATGGAGATAGGAAGGGTGTGTAGTTTGCACTGGGTTTTAAAATTTCCCATGTACACCCACAGAACATCAATGCAAGGGTTAGCTTGTCTTTATATGCTCTCTTCACTAACATCACCCTCTTCTCAATCCATTCTATCCCTCTGCTCCCCCATCTAAGGAGAATAAGGAGAAAACCAGTGCTCATCATTGGAGTGTCTTGGGGTGGGGGAGTTACTTTTTTTAAAGCAATCTTATATCCTTGTTTCAAAAGTCTACACATGATTAAAGACTCTGAAAGAAAAATGTTTAGAGGTTGGACATGCATATTCTTTTAAATGAGTTTTGGGTATGTGTATGTTGCTATTCCAGGTTACTCTTCTCACAGATTTATGGACTTTCCTATGCACTCCCATTCATGGTTTGTTTGTTGTTGTTTTTTAATTTTTGGCCCCTAATAAGAAAAAGGATTAATGTAGTTTGACTGTTCACATTTTTTTTCTCATTGCCTGCTCAGATAGATAGTTAGTTTAAACTGGTATCTGTGTTTCTAAATTAAAAATATCTGTTTTCTGTCAACATCCAAATTTCCTTTCCCTTTTATGGTCCACTTAAATAGTTTCTTACTTTGATTAAACAGATGAATAGAGTTGGTTAAAATTAGTATATACATTTTTTTTTCTGTGTAGCTCTATGCTCCTGACTGTGTAGATACAAAACTAACACATGCAAATTATTTGATTCCTAATGCACTTGAAGGATTTTGAGCCTTTAAATTTGGGGGTGGACTAAAATAGCATTAGAGAATTAAAACTTGGGCTACTTTTGAACAACTAAGGAAAACACAGAAACAAATACAACAAACCCCTCTCTTCATAGTTAGGCTGTTTAGCTCACTGCCTTCTGAATCTCTTCAGTTGGAGTCTCTATGTTAAGGGTTTCTGATCTCTCACTATTGAAACCTCTTATTATATGTTCATTCTGTGATTACAGATGCTGATGAATGTGCAGAAGGGACAGATGATTGCCACATTGATGCAATATGTCAAAATACACCTAAATCCTACAAATGCATCTGTAAACCGGGTTATAAAGGAGAAGGGAAACAATGTGAAGGTAAGGACAGCTCCTCTCTCTTCCCCCTCCTTTCTTATTTGTTTGCTCTGTAAAAGCTTCTGTAAATAGCTGAATTCCACAAACGATTAATGCAGATTTACAGCTGCTTAACCTCAAATCTTGGTGTTTATTGGCAAGCATCCCCTGCTGCTTCTGCTAATTGTTCTGCGTCAACATCATAGTCTGCTTTAAAAATAAAAACAAGGAGAGTTGTCTTCTGTCAAAGACAGTCTGGTTTTAAACAAAAATGTTCCACGAAATGCACATAGGTGCTTAGTTTTCAGTGTTTTTAAAAGATCCTATTCAAATCACATGATCATAACCCTAGTGGAGAGGGATCTGAGCTTGGGAAAACTCCGAACAGTTTTGCTTGGTACTAAGCTGTGACTCTGAACTGCAGTGTGTGGTTACTCTGTGTGTGTGGAGGTGCTAGATTGCTAGGCCTTCCTTTCTAATTCTCATATCACATAAATCAGTAATGGGAGGGATAGTTTGGGTGTGTCTACATAGCACCCTTACCTTGGAATAAGCTACGCAATTTGAGTAGTGCAAATTGCATAACTTATTTCGAGGTAATTTTGAAACAATTTTATTTTGAAATAAAACGCTATTCTGAAACGTCTCTTAACCCTCATGCACTGAGGTCTACAGGGATGTCAGAATAGTGAGCCCATTATATTTTGATATAACAGGCTTGCTCTTAAGACGCGGAATAGCTATTTTGGGATCCCGGAGAGATTCTGAAATAGCTCCGCGGCGTAGACATAGCCTTTCTGACCTAATGGTTATTTCTCTTTAAAATTCCCCACAGTTAAAGACAGGTAGTACTATAAGATGCTCTACTGAACCTTTGGCCCATATACTCCAGTTTCCCGTTGCCATCAGTGACCAGTACCAGATGTTTCATATAGGAAAAACTATAGGCAGTTTTGGGCTAACCTGTTTCTCCCTACAAAGGTTTCCTCTTAATCCCTAATATTACACATTGGTGTAAACTGTGAAGAGTACAGGTTTATATATTTTCTAAAGTTCTTTTTTTAAAAACATATTCACTATGATACTTCTACGTGCTCTTGTTACCCATGGCTTTTTTTATTTAATGCTGATAAGCTTTTTGGGCTCAAGAATATCTTGTGATAATGGATTTTCCACATCTACCTTGTATATCATGTGACAAAAATATTTCTTCTTGTTAGCTTTGAATTTGTTACTTTTCATTGAGTGCTCCTTTGTTCTTGTGTACATGACAAATTCTCTCTCCCCCTTTGAATTATAATAATTTAAAAAGTTTGGTTAGGAAACCTAGTTGTCTAGCTCTACCTATATTTGTGTTATCAAGAAACTATAAATGTTCCTGAGTTTCTGGAACCTCACCAGGAGCCCGATCCAGCACTTATTGAAGTCAGTGTCAATTCTGCCACTGATTTCTATAGGACAAGAACAGTAATTGAGCAAAATACCTTTGGAGTAGGGGTGGCTAGGGGTCTTAAAGTGATGTGTATGTAAAGTGACTATATCTCTGGGTCTGTGGAACACCTTCCTTACTTGTCCTGTGCAAAACTATGGAATTAGCCCATTTTAAAGCCCAAGTTTTTTTCAACGGGCATTTGGCAAGACATGGAGTTTATTTTATTTATAGTGACTTTAATGGTGGCTTTACTTAGTCTTGAAATCAATCCATCCTAAATTTCTTGAGTATTTTGATAGGCATTATAGAAATTAATATTTCATATTGTATAAATTCCATCTTGTCTTTTGCACTTCACCAGAGAGCTCATTCTTTTGTTGGCAAGAATGGGTATTCTAGTCACTGTAGGATAAGAGGGTTTCTTTTATTTTTCACTTGTAGTTTCTTAGCAGTTATATAAATTCCTTTCCACATATGTGCTTTCCTAGTGCAGACTGCAACTTTTTCAAAATATTTAGTACAGTCCATTAAAAAGATTAAAGACCTAAAAATGACTTTGCTGAAGTGCACAAAAATTTGAAACCGCATATTATTCTCCATAGACTTTCAAAATGTTTGTTCAAGTGTCCTCATAAAGCGTTTTTCTGGCTGTCATTTTTTTTAATGTTTTTGGCTTAAATTGACAGAAATAAATTCCTATTGTCCATCTCTTAGTGCTGTAGTGTCTGTGAACTCCAGTTTGTTGGAAGCCAGTTTTTCCCCTTGCAAACAGATCAAGAGAATATTTATCCAGCACCATTTTCCTCCCCTACTTGTGTCTTCTAGACAAAGAGCTCTACACTTAGAGAGAACCTACTTAATGATATTGCTACAGAAGATGCAATATCCTTAGCATTGATCCTTGTTGCTTGTAATGGCTTTCCACATCAAACATTTCCCTAAGCATTAGCTACTCATATTTTAAATTTTGTTCTCTGTTTAATGGTTGACCTGGCTGATATCCATATTTATTTAATGCATATATTTTTCTTTGCCTGACTTACCGTGGCTCATTTAAAAAAGACAGCTCTGTAAGTGGTAAGTATAAATGTCCTTGCAGAATTGTGTACAAAATGGAATTTATATAGGTAATTTTAAACTCTAGTATTTGATGGTATTTAGCATCTGTCAAAGTTGATAAGTAAAGTAGGTAAGGCAAACTTGGACATGTTCTGTATGGATGTTAAGTTGTTGGTTAATTCAGGTAAATTAATGTAAACTCCCTAAACTTATAATACCAAGGATTATGCATGGCATATGATATATAACCTTTGCTTCTATTAATATTATATTGATTGTTACTATAAGAACATTGCAGCAGTTTTATATCCATCTTAAGTTCTTGTCTGACAGAAAATTTTGTTTGGGGTAAGAGGACAATTTGAGATATTTAGAAAGTTTCCCTTTCTCAAACTTACCAACTCTTAAAATGCCCAGAGGTTTATTTTATAATACTTACATATAATTCCTTTTTTCTTTTTTTTTTTTTTTGATGAGCTCAAATCACTTCATAATCATTAATTAACAAAAAGTCCTTGATAAGGTGAGTGAACATTATTATACTCTTTTTATAGATGAGTACACTTAGGATAGGTAGACAGTTCAGGTAAGATCAGATAGCAAGACAGTGGCAGTGCTAAATTCTACGCCCCGTCTGCTATTCAACAAGAGTAAATTAACATTGCATCTTGAGGTCAATGTTACAAAAACTACCAAGGAAATATAGAACAACAGCATTCATTGTCAGTAATACATTGCTACAAGACACATACTGCCAGTAGCCAAACTCTTGAAAGGTATTTTGTAAGATGCATGCAGTTATGCCTGTGATAACATAGATATATCTCCCAGCGAAATATGAATAATAATAATAATATAATAATGTCCACAATGTTACAGTCAGAACTGGAACAATCAATTATTCTGACTCTTTATAACAGAGCTCTTCCAAATGGCTTTCAATCTATTGAAATTTATTACCTATGAAAACAAGATGTCATTTTGAAAGATAACGTTCTGTCTCTCAAAATGTCCATTACAAATGCCAGGGAGAATCATCATGTATGTGGCTTAACTTTTTTTAAAAATGCAACTCAGGGCAACCCTGTTAGTGCAGTTACTTTCTCCATTAAACCAGAGTTTACAAAATAAGCTGGGGTTCTCATAACCGCAATTGCTGCTCACATGTTATAATGAACTCAAGATTTCTTCTCTGTTTAACTATAAACAGAGTTCACTAAAATTGTTAGTATACTCTAAACGGGTTCCACTGTATATGATAGCATTTTTTTACCAGGACCTGCCTTTGATTTTTTTTTCAGTCAATGGAAATTATATTTTTGGGGTTAGGGATTGAAAACCATACTTGAATTATGATTTATAAAATTTTATAAAATCAGTCAGACACCCACATTGCCTACACAAAAATGCAAACTCACAAATCTGGACATGAATAAAAAGGTGGGATATTAATGCTAATATTTACCTCTTCTGCAGCAGAAAAAGTGGAGCCTTGCTGGAGTCTCTGCATATGTTGCTACTCTACAAACAAGAGGGTTAGGAGAAATTTACAGTGCAGGAAGAGTCTCTTGAGAACCTGAAATGACCTTTTAGCAATTAGACTGAAACAGTAACTTTTCCTGCTTCTCCTTAATTTTCTCTGGGTAGAGCTCTCTTGTCTGTATAGAGCTCCTCTAAATGTTGATTTTTCCTGAGTCTTAGCTGGATTGGGCTTCTCTGGCTGTCCAAGTTTTCCTAATAAAGGGGACAGATTCCCCAGTCCCTCAGTGTGTCTCATTCTCTTTTCTTCTTCCCAGTTCAACATTTTCTGCTCCCACCCATGCAGCTGGGAAGATAGAAGCCACAAGAAGCAGTTCCTTTGCACTGCTCCAGCCTGCAGCTCTGCATCCTCTTTAAATTAACTACCCAGTTTAATGGTGTTGAAAACATGCTTCCAGGATCTGAATATTAAAGCATATGTTAACCACAAGTACTAGAACTATGGCCTCATTCTTCTTTGGTCTGAAGCCAACTCCACTTCTTTATAGGAATGTCTTTTCAACATTTTAAAATGGCATGAAACATACATCCTTTGTGTGTGTTTAACTGTATGGAGCAACTATAAAGCTCCAATAATAGAATCATAGAATACTAGAACTGTAAGTGACCTCTGGAGGTCATCAAGTCCAGTCCCCTGCCCTCACGGCAGGACCAAGCACCATCATTCTAAATCATCCCCGATAAATATTTGTTTAACCTGCTCTTAAATATCTACAATGATGGAGAGTCCACAACCTCCCTAGGCAATTTATTCCAGTGTTTAACCACCCCGAGAGGAAGTTTTTCCTAATGTTCAAGCCTCCCTTGCTGCAATTTAAGCCCATTGCGTCTTGTCCTAATCAATCCCATAAAAGTATCAGTTCCTTCGTTAGAGATGCTAGTATCCATTTTGGATACTATTGATGTTTCCCCTGGGCAGAAAAAAAATACCATATGCCATGAAAGATGTCATTGGTTGCAAGAGTCCTCTAGAGCTAGTATCTCTAGATGAAGGCACCATACTTGCTAGCATACTGTTCCAAATGGTAATGGGAAGATATTTGTCTTTATGATGTCAGTGCCTGGGAGTTCAGCTCTGTGGCAATTATAATCAATATTTCAAGATAATTTCCTAGAAGCTGAGTCTTTATCTGATAGCCCATTGAATGCCTTGATCCTATAGCTTATCTTTATCTTTTGCACTCAAGCCTTCATGTTGATATTCCAGCTACCTTCACAGTTGCAAAATCATATTACTAAAGTGCTTCAGTTCTACCTACTGTTCTTTTGGGTTTCATCTTCTGTGCAGGATCTTGTCCTCTACATCATACATTAGGTTATATTGGGAGAATGAGTCTTCCTGAGAGGAACTTCACTCAAGCTTTCTCATGGGCTGAAAAGCTCTACTCTAAGTTTTCTGACATGCAATAAGCTTTCCCTCACACTGAGTTCCTTCACTTTTCCCACAGCAATTTCATAGTCATTCATCAGCTGTTATTATCATTGGTCTATGTAGTTGGCCTGACCTTTTTTTTTTTTTACTTCATACAGAATTAAAAAAATATTATCAGTGGTAGTTCCATGATTGGCACATGTACTTTTCAATTTATATAATCCTTCAAATGTGAATTTTGTTCCTTCTGGTAATCGTTTTCTTGCTGGCGGTAGGGAGGGCAACAAGAGCTTTGTCTCCCACTATCATTGCAAAGCCTCTTGAATAGTAGTTTCTCAAGTTCTCACTTTTGGGTCTTCTCAGGAAACCCAAATGGAAAGATAAAGTCTCTGAATAGTCAGTCAGCAGCTGTTGCTTCTGATTGATTGTTGGACAGACCAGAGTGTGATTTATTATAATAGTGCAGTGTTCTTTTACTTGTCTGTTCTAATGTCAATAATCAGTGAGGATGAGCTAGCAGAAAAGAGTGGTGGTAATATTCTGCAATGGGGGCTTTCTCTGAATTTTTCCCTATTAAATAATTGACACATTGCTAATATATTCTCATTCTTCATTTGTGGCTAATTGAATAACTCTTGTGCCAAATTAAATTTTATTTATGTCTCAGTAGAAATCTTGAGTCCCCAACTAATATTGGCACTGCCTTACACTAAGCACTGTACAAGCATGTGCCTTAAAGAGCACACACTCATTCACTCATTTAGTCTATAAAGTGCTACCAGACCATTTACTCCCAAGACAGGCCGCCTTCTCACGCAAAAGTTTATAGAATTCTGGGAGCCCAACATGGAATTTATTTTTTTTTACTACTTTTTTGGGGGAGGAGGAGTAGGTTTGAATTCTTCCTTAATTTAAAGTCAGACTCATTCTTGTATCAAGAATCTCACAGCTTGAGTCTGCTGCCATTTGGGTCCTCCTCCTAAGTGTTGACGTTCTTCCTTTCCACTTAGTTACACATCTCAGTGAGGATTTAGGGTTATGTAGGTTTTCTCACCTTGTCCTACTTTGAGCATCTCTCGGCTGAAGGAAATGTTGTGGGGGGAAGGGGAGAGAGAGTATCCTCTCTCATTGCTGTCTGGACATGTCTAAGAATAAGGATCTGGTATAGTTTCTCCTCATACTGGGATTGTCTGTGGGTTACCGTGGCCATTGTGCTAAACCCTAGTTGGTTGTCCATATGTACGGAAAGAATCTGCATTGATGCTGAGTTTTCCCAGGCTTATGATGAAATGGAAATATTTTAATTCTGATATCCATCAATAGGTTGAGGGATTTAGCTTTGTCATAGTCATGGACTTTCAATATAGGCAGAAAAGGGTGGAGCACAGTACAGATAGAGCCTAAACTATTCAGTAAGAAGCTACTTCAGAGTGAGGAATTCTGATTTCCTGGAATACAGGTGGCAGTACAATTCCTACCTGGATAAATGTTTGTGAAACAAAAGCTATTATGTGCAATTTATCCTCATATTGCTGAAACAATAACATCCCTAGCCCTTTAGCCAACTGGGGCTATGTTTACACTGCACACTTATTTTGAAATAACTCATGTTATTTCAAAATAACAGTGTGCATTTATACAGCAAGCCCACTATTTCAAAATTATTTTGAAATAAGGAGCTTCTTACTCTGACTCCTGTAACTCTCATTTCATGAGGAATAAAGGGGGTCAAAGGAAAAGTGTTCTTCCAGCTGTGTAGACAGCGCCTAAAGCCAGGTTAAGCTATTTCAACTTAAGCCACGCAATTGACGTAGCTGAAGTTGCATAACTTAATTCAACGTTAGTCCTACTGTGTAGATGTACCCATAATGATTACAATAACTGACTGGGTATCTAATACAATATTTCTGGTGTCTTTTGTTCAGACTTCAAATTATGGTGGCCATATCTTAAGTGTCAGTTCCATATCCATTTCTTAACATTAACCTTCCTAGCTACCAGATTATTTTTCTGACCATTTTTAATTTTACCCCAAAGCCTTGCAATCTCTCCAGCACTTTTTTTATAAAGTTTCCATGTACTGCTTAAAACCCTTGCCATATATCAAAATGCCATTTTAAAAATAGGTCTGTAAGTCATCCATACAGTGGTAGGAAGCTGCTGCTGCAACATTGGTCAATCAATGGCAATACAGAGATCAACTCAGGGTTCTCATTTCCCATCTTCTGTTTTGATGCCTCCTTCTGTATCATGTGTTTCACTGCCACAAAAGGAAGAGTTGTCACAATGACTTCTGGGATGCCCCTTGAATAGAATGGTGATGCCATCTCTTCTCAAGACCCCAAGGTTATTTAATCAATCTACTCTCAGCAGATCCATGGTATTGGACCATCTTTACCAGTGATGCCACCTGATGTGGTAACACTGCTGTTGCTCCTTAGTTTCTGAAACATTAGGCATTCTTTCTTGCCTGTTTATGTTTGTGTTCTCTGTCTGCCTCGGAACTCCTCTGTCTGGCTGCTTCAATTTGCTGAAAAGGCTCTTCCCCCATTGAATATGCGCTGGTGGTTGTTCCATCTTATTACGATAGATAAGCTTCATATCTTCAACACATTCATCCTTTGGGACCTTCCAAATATTGCCTCATTTCAGTCTCAATATTATCACTGCATAGCCTTGTCATTATTGCCTGTAAATGTTTGCTATAGGTAATACTTGGCTTGGTCAGCTGCAGGCATTTTATGCTGCTGCAGCTCCTTCCAGCAAATTAAACAGTCCAAAAGGGTTTCTCTGGATTGAGGAACATCTCTGGTCAAATGTTATTAAAAATTGTCTCCATCCTTTTTCTACATATTATGTCTTCAAAAACTGGTATATGAGGATAAGACTGAGCATGTATTTCCCCAATAAGGATGAAGTTTCAGTCCTAAATTTTCAGCCTTTACTATCATTTTCTTAGTCTCTATACTCTTTCGTAAACTAGTCTTGGTTTGATACTTGAAGCTATAATAGTTTCTCTGATCCGTTCTGATATGGTTGCCCAATAATGTTGAGATCCTTAAGGAGTACTAAGGAACTGAAGTTGTTTTACTTGTATTTTTACAGTTACAGGCAGGGACTTCCATGCAGGGATACCAGGCCTGGGGCAGAAGTGAGGAATACATCATTTCCAGGACCACTATACCAGCCAATCTTGCCAGCACATGGGGGTGTGCCCCTCCCCAAAGCGTGGTCATTCCAATTTGCTGTCCCTTGCAGACAGCTCTGATTATAGGTCTCCCAACCTGTTACTATATTCCACTTCTTTTAAAGTTGTCAGATAAGTTATTAATAGCATGTCTCTGATTTTGGCATCGCCCTAGAACTCTGGCTCTCCTGCTAGACTGTATCCCCTACATCAGAGATAACTGTTGTCTATTTTGATCAAATAGATTTGCAGCTGGTCAGTTAAGCACAGAAGAAGGGATATTCATTATCATGCTCTTTGCTCTGTGTTAAATTCTCCCATCATTATTCACATTGAGTAATGTCTCATTCTGTGAGCAGCTCCCCTGATTTCAATAAGAGCTACTTCCAGAATGAAATGCTACCCAATATTAGGAAGTGTGTGAAAATGTAGTCCTGAGTGATCAACTACCCATCTGGTCTGAGCACAATCTCTCTGGTTTCTTCCTCCTGCTGATCCCTGTTAAGTTGAGAACTTCATGAATATCTCTTGTTTAAACTAAAAAAGGTGTCTCTTGGTATCTAGTCTACACAACATGCTTTGCTGAAAGAGGCAATGCAAATGAAGCGTGGATTAGCATTGCCTCTTTCAGGCCAGAGGGGCATAAGGATCTTGCGCAAAAAGGGTTTTTTGCACAAAAACCCCTTGTGCAAAAACGGAACGAAAGAGAGTATGCAAATGAAGAACAAGAAAATGCTAATCCACACTTCATTTGCATTACCTCTTTCGGCAAAGCATGTAGTGTAGCTGTAAGGTTTCCTGTTCCTCTGCAATTTTTCCCCCTATCTTGCAGTCTTCTACAAGTGTCTACCTCCCAGATTTTCCATGAGATGAATCTCATGGGGTTCGTGAAAATTTCATGAAATTACTGGAGGCTGGAAGGAACATATAAGCACAGAAATGCTCTTTTGAGAATCTTAGTGGAACTTGATTGCAGTGCAACTGAAACAGCCATGCATGGTAATTTTTCTTTTGCTTTTCTTTTTTATTCTTTGAGCAGGGCTCTCCTTCCGTTCAGGGTTCTTGAGCCCTGAATTTACTTTTTTGGATTGAGCTGTTCTGACTATTCCACTCCATGTGATTCATGTTCAGGTCCTCTTTCCAGACCACAATCCATTCTTCCCACATTCAGTGCACCACTGTGATCTGCCCAGTGTGAGCCAAAGTGAACAGCTTCCCCAGTGGCTTGGTTTGGAACACTCCCTTTTTATCTTTAAACAAATTATTTTTCTCCTAACATTTTTTTCAAAACTATGTTCTTGAATATGAATATCCTCATGCTCTACTATACCCTAAACAAATATTAGGAGTAGGAATGTGGCCTTATTTGTCTACTGCCCTACACCTATTTGTCAACATGGAAAAATATATTTTCCAAGAGCACTTCTCTAAATAGCTATTAAGCTCCCCATTTGCAGATATTGTATGTACACCCTAGGAACTTTTTCAGATATAAATAGCTGGACAAATATTGAGCTTTCAAATCCCAAGTATTCAAAAGATTTTGTTGTTGCACTTCTTAGATATCTGATACATGCTGTCTATCTTAACAACATTTTTCTGCATTTCTCCTTTTAGTTTTCTCTCCACTCCTCTTCCCCATTTCCCTTTCCACGAAGGATTCCCTTGCATTCCTTCCCTATCATATTGCCCCTAGTATTCCTCTACCTAACTGGCCCCCAGCCTGCACCTTGCTCTCTCCCTTGTTACATAATCATTCTGGTCTCACTCTCTAAGTTTTCGTCTGTTTCCCTTGTATTCTGTTCTCACTTCCCTGGACCGCCCCTAAGTTCTTCTTGTCTCTTCCATTTTAAGATCTTCTCTTACTCTCAACTAGTGATACCCATAATGCCACCTTCTGCCCTCACTGGGGTTTCCTTCCTTGCTTTCTTTCCTCTTTCCTACTCCAAAAAGGAGTTTTTGTTGCTAGGGGAGTAGATTCCCTTTTATTAGGCCCCATGTTTCCTCACGTGGGAGGCCACTCTTGAGAGTGGGTGGGAGGCCAGGTCCCTTCTTTCCTTGCTCTCCAGGTGGCCTCCTCTTTTCCCACATGCTCTTACAGGGTGGATGCTATTGGGGGGGCGGGATGCACGCACATCCAGGGATTAATCCTTCCTTTTGCAAGTTTTCGATGGTTGCAGGCAGTTGGGTGGCTCTCTTCTCATGATCTATTGTCCACATTTGCAAGTTGGCGAGAGCTAACAGGGCAACTGAAAGAAATAGCAGATTTTTGTTTTCTGAGGACCAGCATTAGAGATGGATGAGACACATTTTGCAAGAAGCTTTCACAGATATTTTCTTATTGACGAGGAACGGGAAGACGCAGGATTCTGCAGGCCCATTGCAGCCTTTGCATGGGGGTGCTGTAATGGTGTCAGATCCTTCTGCACATTTTTTTTTCAAGCTTGACCACTTCTGCTCTGCCCCCTTCACTCTGACCCAATCCCACTCATGTGTCTTCTCCAACCCTTGGTCCTCAGCTTCCATTCCATTTCCCAGATCAGAGTCCCATCTGGTCCCCCAACCCACCCACACGTTAGTCCCCACCAGTGTTCCCTCTAAGATGCACAGCAGCACAGCTTCACAGGTGATTAATCAACCTCGCCCAGTCACAGGCTCAGGGCTGCATGCATGGAACTGACTGACTGGGCGGGGCTGATTAATCACCTGTGAAGCTGTGTTGCTGTGCATCTTAGAGGGAACACTGGCCCCCCATCTGACCCTACTCCATCTCCTGTTCCACTCCTTTCTTTTCCTCCAGAATGGCTCCCATCTCCTCTGCATTTTAGTCAGTAAACTTCTTCAGTGCTGCCTGAGCATCAGCAAAGAAGGTCACTGAGCACACAGGAGAGACATTTTCCCTCCTCTCAGTTCTGCTGCCAGCCCCACCCCAGCCTGGAGCAGTAAGGACAGGGTAAATCTTGTTTGTCCTGTAGCCCTCGACTAGAGGGAATGTCCGTAGTTAGTCTGAGGACTAATCTGTACCAGAGTGACTACAGTGGCATGGCTGTCCTGATAGTGCTGCTAGTGCAGGCGCTCTGTGCTGACGGGAGAGAACTCTCTACCATTTGCATAATTACTCCACCTCTCCAAGCAGTGGTAGCTGCATCAGTGGGAGAGCTTCTCCCATCAGTGCAGCACTGTCCACACCAGTGCTTTGGTCAGCATCATTTGTCGCTTAGGGTGTGGCTTTTCCAGACCCCTGAGCAACCTAAATTATACCAAGGAAAGTGGGAGTATGCGCCAGCCCTTGAGGGAACTATGTATGCACAGTCTGGTCAGCACCAGGAGCTGGGAAAAGCTAAAGCATGTTAGTGAGAATGGAATAGAGATTTTTATCTGCTAAGATCTAAGAAGTCTCTAGTTAACACGCACAAACTGAGATTATCCAAATTATTTGGCTAAATGGGAACAGATTTTCATGGGGATGACAAAAGGCCAAAAGACAAGCAGGCCAAATTGAAAGTCCTTGTTTCAAAGCCAGGGGATTGTAGTGCAATGTAAAGAAATGGTTGCTGGAATTTTTTAATACTGTCAAACAAAATAATTTTTTCCTAGTCTAATTCTTGGAAGTGGCTGAACTGATTTGTCTGAAATTTTCCAGAAATAGTTAGCATGTGTCAGATACCTGCAGCATGCAAAAGTTCAACCAAATAATTAATGTTTGGCAAAGTTATAAGCAATGGAAAGCAAGGTCTTGTAATAGTAAATGTGAGGCAACCTTAAAATAGGTGGTGCTACCAGCCCTTCCTGTATTTAGGTTGCAAACACACTTAGGACTTCTAGTATTCCTAGCAGAAGAAATACGTCTCCATGGTATTTGTGTTACTATTTTGTTCAGATGCCCAGATTCAGCAAAGTCTTGCGTATGTGCTTAGCTTGTAAGCAAAGGTCTTTTTACGTGCTTTACTAAATTGGGGATATCATATTTATATTTTACTATTGTAGTGTGTCCTCCTTCAGAGGAAGTTGCTAAAGATAAAAGCTCTTCTCCCGGAGGTGGGCGGGCTTTTTGGTGGGGGGAAGATAAGGTAAGGCCCTGATCACACAGACTCTTAAACATATTTAGCACTAAAGAATGGAGTAGTTATACTGAAGTCAGTGCAGTCTGCTGCTGTGAATAACATCAGATTCATGACCAAGTTCCCATATGTTTTGCCATTGCATTATTGCTCAATCAGTGATTCTACCAGAGATATTAATGAATACACAAAATGCACTAGATTACTTTGTTTCCTGCCTTTAGTTTATTAGGTAAACAAACTTTGTGTTGGGCGATGACATGAAAATCGGCTTGATTTTTATTTTCATTCACTACCTCTGCCAATACAATTTGAAGTGGAGATAACCTAGTAATTTATTACTCATTGTAAGTAGTGTTACTGAAAAACCTGTTATACAGAATTCCTACCTGATATTCATGCCCACCACTTGTTCTTGCTAGAAGGATATAGCACTGGTGTCCTTTTGTTCTAATTTGATTATTCAATTATGAACCCGTGAATAGTCTTGTTGGCATCAATGGAATAATTCAGTACTCAAAGTTGAGCAGGTATATAAGTGCTTTGCTGACACAGGTTCATTGCAATCTTCTGCAGGTAGGGGCTGAGGATTTAGATCTAACTTCATATCTCAGCAGAGGTGGTTGATGTCTTCCTATGGTGTGGTAGAATTGTATCCTAGAGCTATTTGCAGTTTTGCTTTGTGTGTATTATGATTGTATCTTAAAAAAAATTACTTCTGGCTTAATATCCAAACAATACAAAATACAAAGGGCCAAATCCTAAGCATATGTATTCAGATAGATAATTCTTATAATCAGGGTCATCCTTAGGATTGATGGGGCTCTATACAGTACTATTAAACTGGTGCCTCTATATCTGATGGCAACCGGGAGGCGAGGAGAAATTTTTTAAAGAGGTTTTATAAGCGTCAGCAACTCAATGAAATAAAACAGACTTTAAAAATAAACTTCCAACTTCTCCCCGTCCCTCCTGGAGCCTTCCCAAAAGCTGCAAATCAGCTGTTTATTGCACTCCAGAAGTGCTGGGAGGGCAGGGGAAGAGTTGATAGCTGGGGCCACTGATGGGCAAGAAGCACCAAGGGAGGGCTTCAAAGGGGAAAGTTGGAAGACAGGGGTTTCTCAGCATCCATTTTTTCCCCCTATGGATGCTCCAGCCCCAGAGCACCCACAGAATCAGCACCTATGGTTTCCACTAACACTCTCAGAGATGATGATGAATCACAAGAGAGTGCTTTACTAGTGCACAACTACAAAATGAGGAATAACTGGCTAGGTAGAAGTAATGCAGAAAAGGATGTGGGAGTTAGATTGCTTCATATTCAGTTTGTGACCAATGTGATGCAGATGCAAAAAGGATAATATTCTGGGTTGTATCAACAGGAGTGTCATATGTAGGACACAGGAAGCAATTTTTTCCCTCTCTACTTGGCAGTACAGAGGCCTCAACTGGCATATTAGGTCCAGTTTTTGGAAGCTACATTTTAAGAAAGATGTGGACAAATTAGAGAGAGTTCAGAAGAGATGAACAAAAGTAATGAAAGGTTTAGAGAACATGACTTATGAGGAAAGGGTAAAATACACAGGTATGTTTAGTCTTGAGTAAAGAAGACTGGGGGTGGACCTGATACCAGTTTTCAAATATGTTAAGGGATGTTATAAAGAAGATGATAGAAGAACAAGAAGTAAGGGGCTTAATCGGCAACAAATGAGATTTAGGTTAGATATTAAAAAAAGGTTTTTAACAATAGAAATAAGCTCTGGAATATACTTCCTAGGGAATAGAATCCCTGTCTCTCCAGGGCTACGTCTAGACTGTGGAGTTTTATCGGGAAAACTTGTGTACCTTTTTCCAATTGTTTTTTCGGAAAAGGCTTTTCTGGAATTTGGCCCATCTACACTGGGCCAAATTTTGGAAAAAGCTCCTCTTGTGGAAGAGCCCTTCTTCCTCGTGAAACGAAGAATACAGGGGCTTCCGAAAGAGCACCAGAGGTATCCCGGAAAAACTCCGTAGTCTAGACATAGCCCAGGTGTTTAAGAAAAGGCTGGACAAACTCTTGCCAGGAATGTCTAGGTTTATAAGTATTGGCTCAGTGCAGGGGATGGACTAGAGCAGTGTTGCTTAAACTATGTTCCGCGGAACACTGGTGTTCTGTGAACAACTCGCAGCTGTTCCGCGACCTCTTCTTTGTTTTTGTTACTTCTTTGTGTTTATCTTTTTTTTTTTTTTTTTTTTTTTGTCTGACAACTATTTTTTTTAAAGAACATTTTCATAGGTGTTCTGCTTAAAAAAATATTATTGTTTGGTGTTCCGTGGTCTCAAAAAGTTTAAGAAACACTGGACTAGAGGACCTCAGAAGGTCCCTTCCAAATCTATGTTTCTCTGCAGGTGGGGCTTCTCTAATTTACTGCCAGAGATACACACTCCACAGAAGTCCTCTCCTGAAGAAGGCAATTGTTCATTGGTCAATTGTTCATAGGTCTGCCAGCAAGAGCTCAATCCTTTCATCTGTCTTGTTTGGACCTGTCCTCATGGATTCCCATTTGGCAAGTCACTCCCAAATAGTCATCTGTCGTGGCTACTGTTTGCTAGAAACAGGTTGGTTTTCAGCTCTTCATCACAGTTGCAAATCTGCTTGGCCCTCTCTTTGCAGTCAGATTTCAGTCTGCTGCCTCCAGCTAATTGCTCCATGTCTCCTCTGCCTTCCTGTAATCTTTGGTGGCAGCCCCCTTCCCTAATTTGGATGGATTATGGTGCCGTTTATGGGTTGGATGTTGCATTAGAGAGAAATATAGTGTCCAGTAGTGAGCCAGCATGTTCGTTGCAATTCAAAGAGGATATGGAGTGATTCCTGTACCTGCAAGAAATGCATTTTCCTCTTCCTTTTACTCATGGCCAACTTTTCACAAATCCCAAATAATCTTCTGTCCTGCGCAGACAGCAGGATGCTACCGCATCCCTGAGAAACAAGTAATCCATGCCCAAATGTCTAATTGAAGTGTAAATTAAACAAACAGAGAAACAAGGCAAAAGACCCTTATTGTAGGGTACATCCAGAGTAAAATGACAAAGGAACTTTAACAACAGTCCATCTCAGAACAGATATAATCCATGCAATTGCAACACACACACTCGCCACACGCGCGCACACACACATACACTCTCTTAAAGTTTTAAATGAAGAGTAAGAATAAAGTTTTCAGCCTTGATTTAAAAGACACCAGGAATGAGAAATGCAAAAGAATTATTTTTTTATTGAATACGCAATACCTTTTGACTATCTCCTACCCAGCAGTAAGTACCACTGATGTCAACGAGTCTTCATACAAACATGGAAGTTCATCTGCATCGATCAGATTACAGGATTGGGGACCAACCTTCAGTATTTTAAATGATAAATTACCCAAATTCCTTCCCTCTTCCCCCACCCACCAAACTGATGGACATCTCAATTGTGAGAATCTTATGAGCAAGAGATGTATCAATATTATGGAAAAAAAAAACCCTGTATTATCTGAACTGAGAATTAGAGTGAAGCCATGACTGGATTAAGCATAGTCAGCTTTAGTACATGTAAATCAAAATTACTATACTGCCCCACCTCCCTTTCAGAATGTAAATATTTTGGGTATTGGATAATGATGGGTTAGAAGGTATGAAGTTTGTCTCACAGGCATTCATCTTTAGTACAGTTTAACATATAAAAAACTACTTTAGAATTGTGTAAACATTGGTGATAAACAGATCAAACACATGAGGACTACATTTTAGAATTAATCCATGTCACAAAGACATGTTTTCCTCAAGTCTTTATGCAGGGGAATCATTTTTAACTTGATATAAAAGTTATTTTTGCATCTAATACGCCCCTGACAGTTCTGATCCTCCTTTTCTTTGTACTTTAATTTCCTTTTCTTTTTAAATGGGGGAAAATAGAATTCCATTGCAGAAGCATCTGTCTGTTGTAGTGGAGTCCCCTAAAATATAAAATCCTTTATGTGGTATATCACGGAATTCAAATGGAGAATACACATGTAAAAACATGTAATACACCCAGAAGCTGATGGTGTCAACAGGTGGATACAATTTCATGGAATCGTTTATTGTGGAGTTTTATTTGCAACTGGTAGAAAGGCTTTTGTATGTAGTTCTCCTGAAGATTTCACTGTGCTTTCTCCAAACAGTAGAGCAGTGGGATCAAGTTTTGTGTACATAAAATTCCATGCACAAAACCTTTATTACTGCAACATTAGGGCTGAGACATAATTAAAGTCAGAAAAAGCAAAGTTAAGGCCAAAATTTTAACTTGGTCTCCCTATTTTTGTGTCTCTTTATTATAACCTCTTTATAACAGTACACCTACTTTGTAAAATAATACATATTGGAAGTAGTTATGGTATCCTGACAGTTTAGCTCAGATCAGAGACATTAGTGTTCTTATAGCATGTTGTAACAGTTTAGGAAGCCTGTACAATCTCTTTTGGACTTACTAAATACCTGAGAAAGGCGATGTGTTGGCCTTGTGAATCCCATGAAGTTGCTACCATACACACAAACTGACCTCAGTAAATCCATAACTTTCATCATCATTGAAAACTAGCCAAAGGCAGTAGTCCTTATCAAGACCACTAGAATAAAACAAAATTTGATTTTTCTAGATCAAGCCATATTGGAATTCTGAGCCCCAAAAGGAGACATTTAAAAACACTTTCAAGAAGTGAAAGCTTTTTCTTTCCAATTTCCCCAAATTGATTCTGTGATTAGACTTTATGGAAATGTTTAGGCAACTCTGACATGTGTTACTATGATTGGAGGATTGCGGTAGGTGGTGTTAGTGTTCTTTACAATGGGAAGCTGCCTCAGCCATAAATCTGAAGGCACTAACTTGTCTCCATAATGCTTCTGTGAATACAATGTCAATTAATTGCTGAACCAATTTTATTTTTTCATGGCTTATTTCTTAGATTCATTAACAACTTGTCTCAGTCTTATAAGCTCATCTGCATAGGCAAGACACTTATGCTTGTGTAGAGTCCTGCTAAAGTTGGTGGGGCTCCATACAAGCACGGCAGTTCATCTATATGGATCAGATTGCAGAATTGGGGCTCAACTTTTTGTATTTTAAATTATATGTGTCCCAGATCCCTGTCTGGAAAGCGTGCAGAGAGCGTGTGTCTTCTGTTTATAGATGTAGGACTCAAAAACTGGCTGACCCAGTTTTTCTTAAGCGTTCCAAAAAAATTTAACTTCAAAGCTAAGACCAATCATGGACAATTTCAACCCCAAATGAATTACTTGACAGTTATGAGCAATCTGAAAGGGTAGGGTATTATACCAGTAATAAAAGCCAGAACCCAGACATCCATGTGTTTTTTACTTTAACTAGTCATATGTATACACACACACACACACACACACAAATAATTATTGAATCAAATAGAAACAGATTAACTACAACACTTGATTAAATTGGAAGCTATTTTCCCCTTTTTGATATTTTTTAATAAGCCTGTCCTTTACTGAACCATATAAAGTTAAAGAGGAAACCCCATAATGGAAGCAAGTCTTATACTATATTTATAACATCATAAAACTTGTGTTTTATATTTTGCTCTTAAATTCATGTACTATGGACTATAAAACTTCACATACAGGACAATATTATATACCACTGAAGACCTAGTTTATGAATGGACTTCTCTTTACGGGCTTATGATCAACAGGGATGTATAAAACTTGATGGAAACTATGTCTGCTGGTCTCAATTAGTCATTGATATGTTCTTTTCTATTATATTATTTAAGGCAGGGGAGAGCACTTTAAGTGCTTCAACCCATTTAACCTTAATTGCTTGGTTTTAATAGATGTTTAATACTAAAAGAACCAAATTATATCATGAATTAGGCATTATTAAAAGCTCTCCTTTGTAATCAGAAACAGCCTCAGATGAAAACTATAATCCTTTCTTAAGTGGTTTGTTTAAAAAGCTGAAGCCCTTTTGAAAATAGCTATTTGGACTGAACATGGTTAACCATTTCTCGAGATATATTGCACATAATGTATAACAATGTCTTCATGTGGATTTGTTCCACTTTTTGGCGGTCAATGTTTGTTCTCGGGGGAATGAGGAATACTTTCTCTGCAATACTTTCAAAGAATATTGCTACTTTCTGTTTTTGAAATCTTCTAGAGTGACAAATCATGAAATTAACACGTGAATTAATATAAAGATTAGCTTTCTACATTTTTATATCTCCACGTGGATGCAAGTTTTTTGTTGACACATTGTAAATCATTAATGCTACTAGGCAAAGTAGTAGTATCTCAATTTTAATGTGCATTACTCTTACTTTGCATTACTCTTACTTATACCAGCTGTGAGTAATCTTCTTGCATAAACCAAGTGTAGATCCACTGCCTTTTGCACTGAGTCTAATAGACATCCATGTGCTTTTAAGTATCTGCTGAAAGTCATTTGTATTAGTTATGCAAATGTGCAGAACTTCTAGAGTGGGAGTCCCATCTGCTTAGTTATTAAATATTTGGAACACATTTTAAGCTTTCTTATAACTTGATGTTTAATGTCTAGCTTGTTTGTTATGGTCTATGAGTAGTGGATATATAACAATGGTTAAATTGTAGTGAGTATAGATAGACAAGATCAAGGTGTTGTAAATTGTGGTTCAGATGTGAAGTGTTCTGGTTTGGACTCCCCTCTTACACTGATGTATATGCTGTTCAATATTAAAAATATTGTTAGAATGTGAGATGGAAAAGTAATATAGTTGCATACAGAAGTGATACAGAGCACATCTTCCTATGAAACCAACTGGTTCTCAACTGCCTCATTGTTCATGCTCCTGTGCAAGTGACATAAAAGAGAACAAGCTTCTATATATGTTCAGTGACCGAAGAGAATCCTTAAAATATGAAAACAAGTAACCTTGTAATCCTATCCCTTGTCAATCTCCCCTTCAGCAATTGTTACCATGTTATTGGTTGTCATCTCTTCCTGTGTTGTATTGGGCAAGACACTGACATTAAATGGATAAAATTTTCAAAAACATTTAAGTCACATTTTCAAAAGTGACTTAGCCTAAATCTCATTGACTTCCAAAGAGATTTGGGCTCTACTGTACTTCAATTATTTTTGAAAGTAGGGCTCAAACTCCTGTATCTCTCTGGAACTCTTCAAAATTTTACCCATTGTGTCCCTGTAATGTTTTTGTAATACCTACATGAAAGCAAGTGCTGTCCTCAGTTTTATACTGTGAGGGTGCATCTACACAACAGTTATTTCTAAATAATTGATGTTATTTCAAAATAACAATAGGAGCATCTACACAGCAATTCTGTTGTTTTGAAATAAGCTATCCATTATTTTGAAATTATTTCAAAATCTGTAAACCTCATTCCACGAGGAATAAGGCCTGTTCAAAATAGCTATTTTGGAATAGCAGTAGTATGGACGCTCCACTGCTGCTATTTCGAAATAGCTCCTCCCCAGGGCCATTCAAAGTAATTACTCCCCAGTGCCTCCTGGGGCTCTAAATCGAGGTAGCATGTCCACATTAGAGAAGCCTGCCTCTGACTAATTTTGAGGCTTCCCTGTAGAGTAGATGTGCTATTTCAAAATAAGCTATTTTGGAAAAAATTCCAAAATAGCTTATTTCAAAATTAGTGTGCTGTGTAGATGTATCCCTACTGACCAAATTATGATGACTATGTAGCGGAATCACCACGAGTGGTGCAATATTTTCCCTTCCCTAAACTGGGCGCACCATTAGCAGTGCAATGCCAGTGTTACTGTGAGCCTCAATCCTGACTCCCTTTCGCTGTGTGTATAGGTTGTTGCTCTGTAAAATATCAGCAGCATGGTCAGGGTTCAAAGATATTAGCACATGCTGATTACACCTGCTCATACCAAGTCCCATCCCAGAAATCTGCAGTGTGTGAAATCCTGCCCTGTTGAAATTAGTAGGAGTTTCATCAAAGGCTTTAAGGGGATCGGGATTTTAACCCATAGGTTTTGAAAAACAAGGAGCAGAGCACAACAGTTGTACAGTATGTCATTATGTCCTTCTGACTGCTTTTCTGCTTACACATGTTGGATTTGGACCATGGAGTTTAACCCAAAATTGTAATATAAATCTACTTATTGTAATAGTGTTTAACTCTGAATACTCACATATGGGCTGAGCACCTACAAACATGCATGAAAACGGAGCAAATATATGTGTAAATAGGTAACTGAACATGCAGCTAGCCTTTTTCAAAAAGGTTTGCTTATAGTTTTAAAAATATAAGTAAATTGAGCTTTTAAACAATATTCAGATTATGGAGTGTTGCTTATCTATGCATAGCATATTAAAATTGCTAATAAAAAGCATTCTGTGGTAAGTAATCTAAACAAGAGAACAATGAGCAACTCTGTAGGACTAAATCATAATGCTCATATTAGTCCATCCACATCTGACATGGTGAAATGCAGTAAAAAATTAGGGGTGGAAATACTGGTCTGTCATTTCGGATGCAGTGTTGTCTGAATACTGTAAGTAAGATATGGAATTATTTTGTTCTTTAAATTCTTCATATGCAACCCTAATTAGGAAACAAATTGAATCATACAATTTAACAAGTGACATTTCCCCTAATTACAAATACAAGTTCTCCTCTCCTCATATTTTTCATGTCCATCCCCAAACACATACATGACTATGGCTCATAGTGGATAATACCCAATTGTATTTTCAGCAGTGGTTATTTTTATGGTGGATTTTTTTTTTCAGATGACCCAATTCTATGGGCTTCCTCAGTTAAAAATGTTGTCTGGGAAACCTTCCCTCTGAACCTTCTTCCCTCAGCCCATGTGTGCTAGGAGAAGTGGGGAAGCTTGCAGTCTGCTTCAGTAAGTCGCTTTCCTCAGTTCCCTGGCACTGGCTACTGCTCTGTCTGTTCTCTGACTGCGCTGGAAGCTCTCACTGTTCTCTGACTGCTGGTCACACTTTAGCTCTGGCTCCCTAATTGCCTCTCACCTGCTTAGCTGAATAGAATAGTGAATGGAAAACATGGACTGTAATTCAGTGAACTCCCCCTTGTGGGGAGCAGTGCAGAACAAGAAGCAGCTACAGGCAGGTCCCAGTAGGCAGGAGCAGTGTTTAAAGTATGGAGAGCTTGTATTGAAAAAACATGTTGTTTTTTTATTTAAACGTTACACAGTTCTAACAGAACAGCAGTCACAACCAATTTTAAGTGCAGCTTGAAGCTCCCTGCAGGCCAGAGACTGGCCTTCCAAAATGGAGGATGACCTTTAATCTCTGCAGCTGCTTGTATGTCCTTAACAGCCAGGAAGGCAAAATAACAACTGCCAAGCACTTGACTGTAGTGAATTACACAACAAAAGTGCTGAATTCTATAGTACCTTGGGGAAAATGCCAAATTCCATGGTTGCACAAATGCATTATAGTGTTGCCAGGTGTCCGGTATTTTCGCCTCCTGTCCAGTAAAAAAAAATTCAGAGAATACCGGACACCTAAAATGTCCGATATTTTCTGATTTTTTTTCCCAGGCCAGGAGGCGAAAATGCTGGGCACCTGGCAACCCTACAAACACTCAGCGCCCGGACTCCCGAGGCCCCCGACCTCAGCCCCTATGCGTACCTGGTTCTGCAAGGCTGCTGGCACAAAATGGCTGCCGACCAAGGGGAAGTGGGTCTTAGTGCTCAACCGCTCCCCTGTTCCTATCCCTGAACTCACTCTTAAAGGGGACACGCTGTTTTAATGCTGTTTTATTTTAATTTTTTTTTTCTTTCAACAACTTTGGTCTCCCCTCCCCCCCCTCTTTTTTTTCGGGGGGGCGGGGTGTTTCAGTATTTTTGTTTCAATCATCTGGCAACCGTAAAAGCCAATGGATCCCCTAGTGAAAGGACTAAGGTAGTTTATTAGAGTATTGGTATTGGCTCGGATTTTTGAGGTTTTCTTTGCAATTGTAAGAATTACTAATTCTGTTTTAATTTTAAAATGAAAGTTGAGAATCTGAAGCACATTTCTAAAGAAAGGGGTAAATTCTGCAGTAAATACCTTTATCCAGAAGAAAATAAAGGGGAATTTACTAAGTAGAATGTAAAATTACCCAAATTGGAATTTGGTCAATTTATCAGGATTGATCTCCTAGTCTTGCCAAAACTACAGTGAGATCTTTAATGAGCACAAGCATTGAAACATCCCTTCTCCATCCCTATAGATAACTAATTTGGTCTTTATGTACAGTAATACTTACTCACACTTTTTCAATACAACATTTAAAGGGTTAAAATGGTTGACTGTCTACAGTTGCTATCCTAGTCCGAGTAAGCCCTTCTCTAATTTAGAAGTTAACTGTGTCAATAATGGTGGTACAGTAATTCAGAAATAAATACATACTTTGCTTATTTGCGTGTTTGCTTCCAGGCTCTTCTCCCACTTAAGAGCAATTTACTAAATGTATTATTGCTTCCTGTGTTTGGAATTAACTAAAATATCTTGCCATTTCAATACAGCCAAAAACATATGCTTCTCTCTGCTTTGCAAGCCCGATTATGGAAGGCTTTCCTTACTTAAAGATTTCAGACCTATATTAAATGTAGGCTGACTAGCTGAATACATTCAGACTTTTGCAGCTGTGAACTAGTGGGACAACAACTGAGAGAGATGGATTTTTATCTGAGATATGGATATGTAGGATTTTGTTCGGCATATAGTGATGATGACAGGCAGTTGGGTGAACTATTAATTTGCCAGGACTGTAATGCCACAGATGACCCAAATACCACAGATGACCCATGTGTTTCTTGGGTCACATGGATAATGGGCCTGGTACTAGCAGAGAACACATCTGCTTTGGCCCATAATGCACTATTAAATGGGTTGTTATTACAGTAAGATCTTGTCATGATACCAGTACAAATAGCATTAATGCGTTTTGTATATTTAACCAACAACATAGATCATAATGTATCATTCATGGCTTTGGGTGGATCACCATGAAATTTAAGAAGTACTAATCTGCCAGAGACTGGAGCATGAAATACTCTGTATGCAGGAATTACCCAATTTACGGTGTGTGATCAGCCACTGGTTCTTTATAATAGAAATGCAGAAGAAACTGCAACTTTATGTGTTCCCACACACAGGCCAGAAAAGGTAGGTTGCTGTTTTGTGTGTCAGAATTCCATCTGACTCTAGGTTAGTATAGTTAGCAAGTTATACACATATCAGTTGGCTGGTCACATAATCTTATCCATCATCTTCTTTTTGGGGGAGAGAAGACCCCAAATCTTTTATATTTTTGTGGATTTTGAATATGTGAGATTATTCTTTCAGCTAGATGCCCCAGTTGCCAGGATCCATGCACATCACATGGGGAATTAAGAAGCACCAAAATAGGCTCCCATTAATCTTCCAGGGGTTTCCTGGATTAGACATGGAATCAACCATTTCCCCTTAAATTAAGAGGGAATTGTGGTGGAAGTGGTTGTGATTTAGCAGTGGTGGGAGAAGTACTGTCAGATGTCATGTTTCACATCCATAATGACTTGTGAACAGGAAGTCTCTCTGTTTGAGCTTGCCTGGTGCTGCAGCTACTAAATAAAGACAGACTCTAAAACTGTTCTGTGCTCTGCAGGTATCCATCTTTATTTTGATATCTCACTTGCAGTTCAAAGAATTTGTAGCCAATCTGTTTAAATATCAATTAGGAAAAAATGTCAAACCATGGACAAATCCCAATTAGGGGTTCAAGATGTCTTGTGCAGAATAACAACAATTTTAGTTTGATCTAGCAAAGTTTGATATGAACACTGAATAGGCCTAGAAGGTACAAGAATTTCAGGTGAAATTGTATATATCTATTTTTATGCATGTCTCTCATGTTGCATTATGTTTGCCCCACAATGCACACATGTAATTCACTGGCCAGTGTGTATTATGAGTCCCTTTTTGTGTTGTAGCCGCCCCGGATGTGGGTATTGTAAGTTGCCCTAGCTTGTGATCTTGGCTCTTTATCTCATGCTGAAGAGATTCATGCTTTTAGTAGGGCTGTCTGGAAAACAATAATTCCGGTTTGTGAAAATTTTTGAATTTCTGACATTTTGCTTTTGTTCCTCCATTGGAATGAAAACTAGACCTTTGAAAAATATTCACCAAAAACAGACCAAGAGAAAGGAGACACTCTGACAGAATAGGCAATCAAACCTGAATCCTTCAGTCACATGTCAGGGTGTGTGCCTCTCTTGATTTAACTAGCTTCAGGGGGTAGCTGAGTTAGTCTGTACAGGATAAACTTAAAAAACAACAAATGGTTTGGTATCCTTTGATCCTTATCTGCTTCTTTTAACTATCCAATCTTTAGGTGCTTACTGATTTCCAGTTCTGCCTATTTTTGGTTTTCCCTTTGATATTTCCATACCCTCCGCTCCTTATTTCCTGCCCCCTTCCATTTTCCCCCCCCCCTTTCCTCCTCTCCCTTCTCCCCTATTTATTTTGGGTCTGCACATCCTAAACTCAAAACTCCAGTCATCTGAAGAAGTGGGCTGTGCCCACGAAAGCTCATGATACCATCTACATGTTTTGTTAGTCTATAAAGTGCTTCCAGACCATTTGTTATTTTTTAAGTTTATCTTGCTTTAACTAGAAATTCCATCCTGGACCTGAGAAATCATTTTGATAGATGAGCAACTTCCAGTGAAAAACATTTTAATAAAAATTCCCAACCAGCTCTAGCTTTTAGCATTGGAGGAGTGCCTCTGTCCAGTCCCCACTCTGATGGCTACACAGTGGCCACCACACGTACACAACATTCATTGCCACTAATGGCAGTTGCATTCACCCTCTGTGGTGAGAACTATACTTCATTGTATTTTTAACAATCATACTAATGATTTTTTTTTAAGAAAATAAATGGGCATTGAAGACAAAACTCTAAATAAAATCCTACCATTTGTGCCATGGTAATGCCATGAGCAATCAATCACTCAATCTTGGACTTTCCTCTGTGTTAAGGATGGACAATTTCATTTATTTGATATCCGCTCACTTTCTGTTCCAGGAGTTTCAAACATGCAACCCACAGAGGGGATTTGTGTGGCCTGCGGGTGATGCGGCATCTTCACTTTCATGACTTGCCAAACATGTACCAAGTATAAACCGAGGCCATAATGTCTGCCTGGGTCTGCCAACTGCTTCAACTAATGACTCAGATGGGTGAACTCTCTTAGAAGGGACTAAAACAAGGGTGGGCAATAAGCAATCCATGGGCCAGATGTGGTTCACCAGGGTTATCCCCTGGGGAACTGTGGCCAGCCACCAAGCTGCTTATTGCCCACCCTTGGACTAAAAGGACCATTTAGTTTTACTCCCTGCGAGATGCAGGATTTGTTGTTTCTAAACTATTCAAGACAAATGGCTGTCCAGTGTTCTTTGGAAAACCTCCTGCGAAGGAGCTTCCACAACCTCCCCAAATAATCTGTACCATTGTCCTACCATTTTTACTGTTAGATTGAGATCAAATCTCAGCAAAAACTTCCTGCTCTCCTGTAGTTTGAGCCCACTACCTCTTGTCCTGCTCTCTGTGGCAAGAGAGAACAACTTTTCTCCATCTTTTTTATGGCAGCTTTTCAAGTATCTGAAACAGCTATCAAGTCTCCCCCCTGAATCTCTTCTCTTCTAATCTAAACCTACCCAATCCTTCAGCCTTTGCTTGTAGGGTTTGCATTCCATCCCTCTGGTCATCTTATTTCATTTGCCTCAGGATTCTTCCCCAAATTTTCCACATTCTATCTATACATTGATGACCAACGTTGGAAACAATAGGCCAGCTGAGGCCCAGCCAGCGCTGAGTGGAGTGCTACTATCAGTTCAAGTGACTAGCATCATTCTGTATTTGTGCATCTGATTTTTCTTTCCCTAAGTGTAGCACCTTGCATTTGTCTTTGTTGTATTTTGTTGTTGTCTCTAGCACTGTGTTCTCCCTCTGAATTTTAGCTCTGTCCTCCAAATCAGGGGTGGGCCCAAGGGCAACAAGTGGCCATGATTTCGGCAGAGATGGTATCTGGCAGCCTACCAGTGGCTAAATCCTAGTGAACTCCATTCAGCTCGTCCTTACTCTAAAGTATTGGCAACCTCCTCTAGCTTTGTTATCTCTGCAAATTTGATCACCCAGGTCATTAATAAAGCTGTTAAACAATATCAGGCCCAGAACAGATCCCTGTGGAACCCCACTTGAGACCTCCCTCAAATCTGATGTCATTCCATTAATAGGTACTCATTGTCTGTGGTTGTTTAACCAGTAGTATATCCACTTAATGGTAGTGCCACGTTTCTTCATCTTACTTAACAGAATGTCATGTGGGATTGTCAAAAGCCTGCCTATAACCCGGGCATATTATCCACTGCATTCTCCTATCCACCAAACTAGTTACTCTGTCGAAGACGGAAATCGCTGGTTTGGCAGGATTTGTTCTTAGTAAATTCCTTGTCTCTTCATCCTCCAACTATTCACCAATTGAATTTTGGTGAATTCAAACTCCTAGTGAACAACCTGCCGCTCTGCAGCCCCTGCCTCTGGGGTCCCTCCCACCCCTGGGCTCGAGTAGCATCCCCCACATCAAGGCAGCATCATGCAGAGAAGCCAATGCAGCACTGGGTGCAGGGAGAAGAGACGATCCCGGGGATAGGAGAAGGGGGGTTTCTGGGCAGACTGAGCCTGGCTCCAGAGTCCAGCAGAGTCAATCGTCAAGGCATGGGCGTGGCTTGGCAGTGTTCCGCAGCCCAGCACTGGTCCACGGACCAGCAGTTGGGAACCACCGCTATAAGACACTTCACTCTCTGTTGGTATGCATGATCATTCTTGGTACTCTTTCTAAAATCCACTGTGTTAATCCTGGCCTCACACCAGAGATTAAACAAAATCTGGCTGGGGCTCTTGTAACCATGAAGCAGTGCACCTTGCAAAGGATTTCTTCTGGTCAGCGTCCATTGCAAACACAGCATTCTCCAAAGACATGTTTGCAGCTCAAAGGTCAGCATACAATGGAAGGGTTAAATGCTGATTGAATGTGCTGCTGCACTACAAGGAAGGTTGCTTCCATTTCCCTGGAGTCATTTGGCAATTCTTTGGATAGCTAAGACAAAGGCAAGTTGGCTCATGGGTTTTGAGATACTTTCGGCAAACTCCCAAGACCTGAAAAGGAGGGGTGCGGCATCTACACTGCAAAACAATAGGACTTAACCCCTGAGTCCTGGCTTGACTCAAACTTGAACCTTTACCCTCAAAGGGTCCTAAGACTTTCGGTCCAAGCCCACATCTGAGAGATTTGTGTCTAGACAAAAAGGGGGTTTTGGCTCAAGTCAGAGTCCAGCTTTATGTTACAGTGTACATATACTCTTAGGTACCATATTTAATACTATGTCAAACTTAAACTTGGTATCAGAGCAAGTCCAATTGATGCTGTCTTCTGTCTGTTAGCGCTCTCAATACTTTCTGTAGCTGAGAATGGGTATTATAGCAACAATGGGAAATGTTCTAAATATTTTCCTAGCACAGTTAAAGCTGCAGATTCTACCTCTGAGTTGAATTATGGTCAACCTCGCCAACACAAATTTTTAAGAATAATTTCATCAGAGGCTCATAATTCATATTTGTCCATTTGGATAAATTAACACAAGGCATACAGTGATTTACAGAATTCTGAACTTTCCCAAATATCCAGGATACACTTCAGGTTTTTTAATTGAAGCATATGGATATCAAAATCCACTGCAGAGGTGATATTTCAGCATAAGGGATAAAAACGACTTTTAGAATAAAATCGCAGCCCCTAAGACACCCAACTTCAGGTATATTTTAGTCTGGTTTTTTAATCTGGTTTTGCTAAATCTTGATTTCAGTTCACTACTGTTTTGATAATACCAAAAATCAATAAACTGCAAACATGCATTAAGCAATGAATACTTTCTCCTGTATTCAAATGTTATATTCTTAGAGCAAATGCAAGTTGGAATTGTGGACTGATCTTCCCTGATCCCTTATTTAAGTGAATGATAGAGGCAAATTCCAATATGTGTAGGGAGAGGGGAGTTGGCTCAGCTACAGTGTGTGAATGGTGTAAAAATTATGGTGGAAAAGCCACTTGCTTATAGCTGGCTGGCTAGCTAGAATGAAATTCAGTGCAATGACAATTTAGTCCTTAGTGCCTTAACTGAGATTCAGAAAAATTCCCATCATTTTGGGGATGTTGCCTTTGGTTTTTGTTTCCATTTTTGTTTGTCTCTCTGCTTCATATGCTTCAGGGCTAGAACTATAAAAACAAAAAGGAAAGATGTATTTCTCTCAGTATTTTCCACTCTGGCTAAAATGAGGAAGCAGTAGAAACTGAGCAAATCTGTTCAAATGAGATTTCCAGTCCAACTTCTTTGACCAAAGCAGTTCTCATGTATGTTTTGGATAATGGGACTTGGAAGCTCAGCACCTTTGTGTTTCCCTCAGGTGTATCTGCAGGGTCAATGATTGAAGAGTAATAACTCCAATATGAAAACGTTGGGCCAGCCTCTGATCTCAGTTATTCTGGTATATTTTTCTGAAATCAATGGTGTTACTTCAGAATAAACACTAATGTAATGGAGATTAGAATAGAGGAGCCCAAATATTCACACCAGCCAGCTATTTTTATTCATTTTTTTCCTATGCAACTTCATTGGTCAGTAGCAATATTGCTAAGTCCTGGTCTACACTAAGGCTTTATTTCGAAATAACCCCCCTTAGGTTGAATTTATAAGCAGAGCAGCCACACTACCAAGCCCATTATTTCGAAATAAGGGGCTGCTTATTTCAAAATTTGTACTCCTGCTTTTCTCGGGGAATAACACTAATTTTGAAATAGTTATTTTGAAATCGTGTTAGTGTGGATGCTCCAGTGCCACTATTTCAAAATAACTACTCTCCAGAATAATTCAAACTAACTACTCCCCAGTGCTTCCTGGGGCTCAACGTCAAGGTAACGCGTCCACATTTACAGAACCTGCCTTGGACTAATTTCAAGGCTTCCCATAGTGCGGACACGCTATTTCAATTTTGTAAAATTGGGAGTTAAGTCAAATTTAGTTATTTTGAAATAGTTTCTTAGTGTAGACATGCCCTAACGCTACCATACAGGCCCTTAATATGGTGATGGCTGCACTGAAGCAGTGTTACTGGATTTGCTTTCTAAGGTAGCTACTATTTTACTTGCAATACATAACTTATCAGTGCCTCTATCGTAGAGACATATCTGGATTTTTAAAAGGGGCTGCTGGTAAGAAATCCAAACCCATGCAGAACTTGCCTGGTTCATAACAAGTGCAAATTTTGTATTGAAAAGTTTGCCTAAGTTCTCAAACTTCTTGATATAGCTTGGATTTTTTTTGTCAACCCCCCTCAACACTTCCCTCTGGTCCAGGGAGGGAATTTTTTGTCTTGACATAAAACCAAGCAAAGTACTTATTTCATAGATTCTAAGGCCAGAAAATCTGTTTTGATCATTTAGTCTGATCTCTTATATAAAAGAGACTATGTATGTCACACAGTGATTCCTGCATCTTGCTCAACAACTTATGGATGGGTTCAAGTTTTCCAAGAGAGGTATGTGTATCCCTGGGGGTATTCTGAGGTCCTCCCGGGGTTCTCAACTCCTCTATCTTAGTATTTCTCGACCTGAGGGTTGCGACCCAGGTTTAGTTGGAGATCACAAGAGCACAGCTGGCCTTAGGAGTTGTCGAACAAGGCAAGTACCTGGGGTCCCGTGCCATGGGGGATCCTATGAAGCTAAGGGTAGGTCTACACTGCAGAGTTTTTCCGGAAAAAAGCCATTTTTCCAGAAAAACTACACTTATGTCCACATTGTAATTGCATTCTTTCAACAGAAAGTTGAAAGAGCTGAGAGGGTTTTCCGACAGCATTAAACCTGTTTCTATGAGGAAGAAGCCTTTTTCGGAAAGAGCCCTTTTGGAAAAAGGTGTGTGTGGACAGGGAAGAGGGGGGTTTTTTGAAAGAAGAGGCCTCCAGGGAAAAAGCACAGGTGCCCTAGTGGCCACTCTGTCCATAGTAATCACAATTTAAATGCCAGATAGCGTCCAATCAATGTGGACACTAGCTTTCAAAAAAGCAGATCGCTTTTTCGATGCGCTTTTGTGTGTGGATGCTCTCTTTTGGAAGAAGTTTTTCCAGAAGATCTCTTCCTGAAAAGCTTCTTTCAAAAGAAGCCTGCAGTCTAGACGTAGCCTAAGTAACATGCTTCAGTCCTGGGCAGCAGGGCTTGGGTTTCAGATAAGTCTCACAAGTGAAAAACAGGCTCAAGTATCACACCAACATGTAAGTACCATATAATTATAAAATAAATCAGTTGGAATATATTGTAAAAATAAGAAAAAGTAAGCAATAATAAGAAAGCATTGATGTGCTATGGCACTTTTGTATTTTTATGTCTGATTTTGTATGTAAGTATTTTTTAAGTGAGGTGAAACTTGGTGTACACAAGATAAATCAGACTCCTGAAACAGGAGTCTTGTGTTTTGTGATGTCTTTGTTTAGAAAGGGGTCACAATGTTATCAAAGTTCCAGAATCATCCGACTGGATTTAATTCTGTGGTTATCACAGGGAAAAAAAGGCCAAATATTAGCTTTATAGGTGAAATAAGACTTGACCAAAGAGAAGGTAAATGAAGCTACACATGGGGCACTTTGAATTCAACAATAGATAAAATATATAGGTTTAATAGGGCTGACCATTAAATAGGCAAACTCCTAGTTTGAGTTCTGGTATATTCTGCTCACTAAAGAATCGTTGCTCTGCCTGATCACATTTAATACCTTACTTGGGCACTGCAGTTGCTTAGGATTGTGTTTATGAATAAACTTCCTGGGCACTGTTTATTCCAAGTACATCAACCAGCTATTTGGGGACCCAGGATGGAGTGGTTATAATGATGATGACTCTCATTGCTGATCTGTTGGCATTTCTGAAAGCACAGTCAGAGATCAAAATGACCCTAATCTCTGTGCTTTACTTCCTCTATACAGTTATTTAGACAATGATTTAAATTCACCAGTCTCTCTCCTTTTGTGTTTTACCTACAGTTCTGGAGATAGAAATGTCTATCACCCAGCATGATGAATTCCATTGAATAACTGAGAGTCCCTGAAAAAGACACCCCCCTACCTGCAAAATGGGTAGAATTTATGGCTCCAGTACTAATTTTATATAATTCTTCTTGTTCTTAGAAGTTAAATAGTCCTTTAACTGTTTGGTGGTACTGAATAGTGTCACTCGAATTCATTGAGATAAGAAGGCAAAAAAGATCTGTTGTTTTTGTTTATTTTTCTAGTTTAGCTATCTATGGGACATACTAGTTATATTACTAATGCAATATAAATGAAAATCTTCCTATGGACCTAAGCAATGTACAGACATACAATGACAGATTCTGCCCAAATTGTTTAGATGCAAAATATACAAGATTGAGAGAGGATAAGAAAAACAAACTACAATTATACCCAATTTAAAGAAGAGGAACTGAGGCACAGAGATTAAATGACTTGCCCAGGGTCAGACAGGAGGTCTGTGGCAGAGCCCGGAATGCCCCCGTCCTCCCCTCCCCGCACATCCCTGAGTCCCAGTATAGTGCTTTCTCCCTAGGCCCAGCCCTCCTCCTTATGGTAAGTTGAAAATAACAGAGCACTTCAAAATGCTGGTTTCAGTTCACATGGAATCTCAACCCCAGTTTTGGTAAATGGGGAAGGATATTGAATCAATGCCAGAAAATAGTACCATGAGGTAGCAAAGTATTTATGGATGCTTCATAATGTTCCATCTTGCCCACCTTTAACTCATTTCCGTGCTGTTTCAGTTTGAGGGGAATATAGTTAATCCTCAAGCCTCTCCTAAAAAGTGTGGGCATGAAACAGAATTGTTGCAATATTGCACCCACCACAAGGTGGCTGACATTCAGTCCTAGGTGATCCTTTACATATACATTCCATAATGCACTATGGGATCTCTGGGTAAAAGACGTGATCTAAATGTATGATATAATTATTCAAATATGTATATTCCATGTCACATGTCTAGCAGACGGAATATTTCTGTATGCTGACACACACAGCCCAAAATTAACAGAATTTTTGGAACAATCTTTAACTGAGTATTGCTTTCCCCTTCCCCTGTGTCTTAGACATTGATGAGTGCGAAAATGACTTCTACAATGGAGGTTGTGTCCATGAGTGCATCAACATTCCAGGCAACTACAGGTGTACATGCTATGATGGGTTCATGTTGGCCCATGACGGTCACAACTGTCTTGGTAAGTAATTAATGTGGTGAAGATGAATGACCCAGTTTGTGCATTTTACCTATTAAGAGGTGGTTAGCAAGCTATGTTTTCTCTCTGACGTCTTAGTTAGAACTATAATATAATATATATAAAATTATCCAAACCTCACTGAAATTGACTGGAATCTTTCCATTGAGCTTTGGATCAGGCTCCTAATATGTTCATTGAGCCTGAGAATGACAAGCTTGGCTTCTCCTAGCCCTTAATCCATTCAAATCTAATTTGTCCTTCCCTAACACATATTCAAAAAGCCACTGCTACACATGCTGAATGTTATTTTTTTCTTCAGAAAAGTTACCTGATTTCATTGCCCTCCCTTTTTCTTAGGAGAATTGTGTTCAACTCCTAGCATGCCATTGTAGCCGGGTATCAATATGTGGGGGTGTACATTAATAGGAACACATGACTGGTCTTTCATATGATTAAAAAAATGAAACTTCTAGGAGACTAGAAGAGCTAATAAAAGTTAAGCAGTACTATTACCGGTAGACGCTTGGCCAGAGATTAACCCAGTTCTTGACAAATTTGGTGAGAGTACAAGATTCCCATGGAGTAGAACATGCAATGGTATCATTATAACTGTGTTACCATGTTTAAATTGGAACTGGGCACAAACTGCCAGATGTGCATGCAAGTTCACATCTGGATTTCAAACACCCCAAGGTTCAGGGGTGTTGGGTTCCAAGATTTTGGTTCATGCCCATTTCTGATGTTCAAACAGGCTTGGGAATGAAGATGTGTATTCCCAAATGTTGTGAATTACAGACGTGTACATTTTACATTTAGTGCCATTACATATATTTATGCCTGCTCCTGCAAGAACCCTCATCCCTGCCTTCATTATTGATGTTTGGGCCAAATCCTAGTGTCCATGCTTCCTGCTTCCATTAAGTTGTGCATGTTGCATGTATATTTGCACATGTATAACTTGCAATAGACTGAGTTGCTCAAGAATCCCAGACATAAATTCCATTGTCCGCACAGACCAAATGCCATTGTAGGGAAGTATTTGTAAAAGCCTATGGTAGATAGTAGGCACTGACTGGTACTGCTGACATTTTAGCCTGGTTAAACCTGAAAACTCTGTTATACAGTGAAAATTGGGAGCTCAGCTAATGAATAACAAATAATATTGTCCAGTAATGTCAGTCTGCTCTCAGAGAGTCTGTGAAACAATTATAATTTCTGAGTAGGTGTTCCTTAATCTTGCATCTTCTTTTCCTTACATGGTTCATTTTCACACTGGAGTGATGTTTGTTCAGATGGATTGTACATCCAGCCTATTAATAGCTTTTTGACTTGAACTTCTCAATTTTGTCTGTCATTAAAAAATAAACAGAAATTTAAAAGGCTCCGAACAGACTAGTGTGTAAATATAGCACTAGACTTTCCCTCCATTCCCTCACAGGATTCTAAAAGTCTGTCAGTAAATTTAGGTGAAAGCTTTCTAGGCCAGATCCTACCCTCCTGGATTAAGCTACCCATGTGATTGCACTTGACTTCCCCAGAACTACACTGACCAGAGGATATAATTCAGTCACAGTTGAGAAGAAAGCTACATCAGAACCCCCATATCTCTTGCTTCCTACAGGGCCCTGCAAAATTCTGTACCATCCCTACTTGTCAAATTTCACATTCCTTTCTGAGCCTCCACTGCATCTCTGTACAGTGAAGTCACTGTAGAAAAATGATTACAATCTCCTTCAGATGCAGCTAAACATGGAGTTTTCTCAATTAATTAGACAAGATGTGGTTGATGGGTTAAGAGTTTTCTCCTGTGTTCATATTTAAACATTTTCTTTCTTCCTAATGAAGTGAACTTTTTTTTGGATGAGATTTCTTGGCTACGAATTGGTACTGGAAAATATCCAAATCTGTCCTCTGGGGAGCTCAACTCACTCTCTGTTTGACACTTTTATTGAGGAATTCCTCAAAAATAATGTGAAATGACACCATGGGGAATTCAAACTATGATGAGATCCTTGTCTTGCTAAAAATAACTGCTTTTAGTATTGCAGTCCCTTGAAATAGCAGTAGTTCTTTATGAAAATTATTATTCTAAATTCTATTCAGTGGATACAAGGCTAATGTTTAGGCTCTTGCAATAAACTTTCATTATACTTAATTTGAAACCAGTAATGAAATATGCTTTCTGCTTGCATGTATGAAGTACTACTCTTTTTCTTCAGTTATTTGCTCATTTGTCCAGATATTATTTTCAGTTTTATTTTCCCCCACTGATTTATTGATAAATTATTTTTTCTTCATGTGCTTCATAGTTTTAGCTGTTCTGTACTTTTAGTTGCTCTTTTTCTTTTAGCCAAGGCCCTGGGATAATTGATCATCCTCGTGCTGTGTGTTTAATGAAAAGGTAGGGCTGACCTAAAACAGAAGTTCATAAAAGCCAGAGATTAAGTGGCCAAAGGACCACAAACAGGGGAGTTTGCGGGAGGGAGGTGTAATATTGTCACTATGGTTAGGAAGAGCGGCATCACCAATGCCATTGCTGCTCCTGTGTCCTCCACTTACACTGTAGCCAGACAGAGAACATTACCATGGATGTCTCTACCCAGAGCTAGTGTAGATTTACAGAGACTGTGGCCTGCATTTTCCACTCACAGGAAGTCAGGCTGGGGGGAGGACCATCCAGTGTGAAAGATGCCCACTGGTAGAATATCTCAGGAAGCAGGTGGGAGAGCTACAGGAGGAGGTGGCTAGGCTGAGGTGCATCCCAACCCACAAGGAGTTTCTGGAGAGTATTCTTATGGAAACATTTAAGGCTAAGAAAGCTATCCAGCTACAGAGGGCTGCTCTCACACCACCAGGGGAGGAGAAGATGGCTCTATCACAGTTCATGATTCTAAAGTATGGCAAAATAAAGACAATGGATTTCAAGAAGGCAGACTTTAGCAAAATCAGGCTGTTAGTAGGTAGGAAGACCATCTTCACTTAACCAGGAGATCTTCAATGATATAAAAATAAAAAATGAATCATACAAAAAGTGGAAAGTAGCTCAGATTACAAAGGATGAATATAAACAAATAACACAAGTATGTAGGGACAAAATTTAAGAAGCCAAGGCATAAACTAAGATCAAACTAGCTAGAGAGACAAAGCGTAACAAGAAAACATTATACGAACACATTAGAAGCAAGAGGAAGACCAAGGACAGGGTAGACCTATTACTCAATGGAGAGAGAAAAACAATAACAGAAAATGTGGAAATGGCAGAGGTGCTTAATGACTTCTTTTGTGTGTGTGTTTTGACCAAGAAGGTTGGTGGCAATTGGATGTCTAATATAGTGAACGTCAGTGAAAATAAGGTGGGATCAGAGGCTAATATAGGGAAAGAACAAGTTAAAGATTACTTAGACAAGTTAGATGTCTTTAAGTCACAACGGCCTGATGAAATGCTTCCTTGAATGCTCAAGGAGCGTTTTGATGGTCATGCATTTAGAAGAGTTGCTAATTCCTTTGGGGAATTGTATTGCCTCATGGGATCACTCTGCTGGTGACTCTGTAGATAAAGCAATTCTGTACGCTCAGACTCAACAGACTGGTGCCTGAACATCCGTATAATTGCTTGAGCTCTGTAGATTGCTATTATTTCAATGATTTAAGTATTGGGGGAGGTGACTAAAGCACTGGTGTGCTATTAGGTTTTTTTCTTTTTCAGACTAAGGTGCAACATTAGTGTGGAGTTGTTTGTATTTCTATGCTGCTGCTGTTGTGGACACTTTAGAATTTGTTGTCACTTTCTACCATAATGTCTGAGTTCTCAATAGTAGTCAGGGTGATAAGTTGAGAAGGACTTGAATCTAGAAGGAGAGAGATTTTCTTGCTTTTCAGTCTAATCCTGGCTTTGTCACTGTTTTGCTCTGTGACTTCTAAACTATAAAACAAGGTTAATAATGTTTGTTATGGGTTAGACCCTCTTGGGATGTCATCTGGTAAACTAAGATACCACTTAGCTCATCTTTTCTGCCAGCCTAGGTCACCTTTACCTAGTTTTGCTGGGCCAGGCTCAGCAGCCTCTTCTAGCCAAGCCCACATGCAGTGCCACACCTGACTGTAGAATGATACAGACATTGAGATCAGCTCTGGGAAGACTCAAAGTAAGGGTCTTGCCACAGCAACCAGAGGTCTACCTCTCTTGGAGTACTAACCCAAAATTATATGCAAGTCACCTCCTCCCTCAATGTGAAGGAAGGTATGCACAACTTCCTCTCCCCTCCTCCCCCCAGTTAGAAATTACATACACTGGGTTATACTATAAACAAGAGCTATGTTTATTAACTATAAATAGATGTATTTTAAGTGCTTAAAGAGGTAGCAAAGAGAACAAAGATCACAAAGGAAATAAAGTAAAGCACACAAACTAAGTTTGATTCACTAAAGAAAATGGATACTGATAATAATTCCCCACTCATTCTAGCCTGGGTCCAGCAGTTCTTCCCTGCTCCCTTTGTTTTTGGGTGTTTTCAAGTATCTCTGTGGATAGAGAAGCAGAGGAGAAGTAAACTGATTACCTTGATTGTTTTTCTTCCCCACCTTGTATAGGATTTCCACAAGGCAGGAATCATTTTTTTGATTTCCTCATCTCTCAGTGGAACAGTTCAGCAGTCCAAGATGCAGGTTAGTGTCAGGTGACCAGGTCACCTGACTCTTTAGCATCACAACATCCGTGAGTCTGGCAATACAGAATGTCTACAGGAAGGCCAAACCTTTTCTCAGACCACTGTCCTCAAGGATGGGCCAGCAGTTGTACCTGAAATGTTGGCAGGGACATGACCTAAAGTAGCATAGCAGAAATACAGATACACTAGTCGATATTCCTAACTTCAGATACAAAAATGATACATGCATACAAATAGTATAAATATGTCCAGTAAATAACCTTCCCAAAAATACCTTACATGAGTTATATTGCTTAAAATACATCTCAGTTATGTCACATTCATAGCATAAACATACTTTCATAAAGAATATGGAGTTTAATGTCACAATATATATCCACCTGCCTCACTAGAGTGTTGTCTGAATGGCATGAAGAAAGTATGTTCTCCTCTAGTAATGGTTTCCTGGGAAGATGTCTCTGCTGATTTTATCTCTTAGCAGTCTTTCATGTCTCTGACAATGAGCTTTGTTGACTCACTTGCAGTGCCCTGCTGGTGGTGGATGAGTTGGTGCTATTGTACAGATCTTTCATCGGAGAAATTCCTGGTAGTGATGAGGAACAATTTTCCTATCTCCTGAGGGACCCTCAAATATAGGGCCCTGCTTACTTAGTCTGGTCATGTATCCTGCTCCGCATGAATTTAAGGCTAGAGAGACTGTGAGAAGTCCTGGGTTGAAATGTTGCCACCATTGTATGGATGATACTCAGCTCTATGTTTTGTCTTCACTAAATGTGGATTCTGCTTTTTTCTGTGGAGACAAAGATGGCTTCTAGGCATTGGGCTTTGGTTAGCAAGATGGTGCTGGCATCAGTGAGAACTGAGACTATATTCGAGAAATGTTCAGGTGTTCAGCTTGGGCCATGTTAAACTAACAGCCAGATACGTGGGAGGAGATCTCAGGCTGAGATGAAGGGCTGGATGGAGGAAGAGGAGTCAAGAGCAAAAAGGCAGACTTGACAATCGGCAGCATAAAGATGGTGGTTGAAATTGTGTGAATGGATGTGTACACCTAAAGAAAGGGGGGAAAGTGAGAGGGGAAGAGGTCAAATATGGAGCCCAGTGGTACCAACATGGAGAGTGGAGAAGGAGGATTTACCCTTTCAGGTGCAGCAACAATGTTTGGAGAGAAAAGAGCCAAAAAGAAGACAGTTGCAAGAGCCAAGCAGGAAGATGTGATGGATGTAGTTCAAGGAGGATAAGTATGGGTATAGACCTGAGATTCAGTTAGAGAAATATGACTAAAAACTTTGGGGGCAATTTTCACTGCTATACACAGCTAAGCATCCCAAAGCTATTGAACAGAAAGCAGAGGAGAATTCCTTGTCTATTTGAAACTGGAAGTTGAGAGCACCTTGTTTGGCAAGATTTATTTATTAATTTATTGGCCAGAGGGGCGCACAGATAAGCTGATGTTTATCTGCACCAAGGTCTTCTGTTTCCCAGCCACTAAAAAAAAGGGAGGGAAAGAAAAGAAATTATACAGGAGGAAGAAAAGATTGTTTGGACTGATTGCTCCATTTTAAAAGCTCCAAACGGTATTGCTCTTGTGGAGGCAGTGTGATGAACATTCTATCACTCTGTTCCCCAGTCGCCCCCCTCCCCAAAAAGTCTTTGATTTATACTAACCAAACTGAAGCCACATTTGAGGAAAATATCCTAAGTCAAATTTATTCCTGTTGTAAATACATAATTGCATCAGGGATTATGTTTTCCCTTTTCATAGCTAAATAAAAGTGCTATTCATAGCTCATTGGACTACCTCCGCCCCATCATCTGTAATATTTCCTTTTTACAGAAACCCTTCCTGTTTTCCAAATTGCATTCACCTTAACATGTTAAGATCAATTAGTTTCATGGAGTAGTTCTTTTTTTATAACATCTCTAGGCAATAAGCCTTCTTAAGTAGGTGCTATGCAGTTGTTAGCAACCACCAAACAAGACATAAGAATTGTATAGACAATCCAACACGGGGAGTAGGGGAAGGGGGCAATTGCCCCAGAGCCTGGAGATTCAAAGGGGCCCAGAGCTCCCAGTTGCCACCACTGCTACTGCTGCAGCGTCAGTGGCCAGAGCCCCAGACCTCTTTAAATTGCCATGAGAGCACTGGTGCGCTGCTCCAGATGGCTGAGAGAGCTGGAGGGGACATGGCATGGTCTGGGCAGCACAAAGGACTAATTGTCCTTGGTCCCGCCCCTTCTGCCCTAAGCCCCGCCCCTTCCAGTGCATGGAGCTGGGCTCTTCCCCACACTTTGTCCCAGGACCTGGCAAGGTTGTTGGCCTCACTGTAGACAATACACATGATATCCCTCTGAAAAAAGGCAGTGTTCTCTATATTATAATAGAGAATTGAGGCACACAAAGATTAAGTGACCTCCTGATCTCCATACAAAGTACATCTTTGAAGATTTGGGCCTAAGTGTTTAGTAGATATCTTTACAGTGTGAACTTGGTGACATTATTATTATTATTATTTATTATTAAAATAGAACTCCTGAAGCATTTTTCATTTGAATGTTTTGTAAATTTTAATTAAATCTTATAACAACCTTTGGACATGAATAAGAAACTAATGTTTCTACAAAGACTACTTCCACCTATGTTGCACTGAAGCCACATGTAACAGTACACACTTCTACTGCACTACAGTTTGGGACAGGAAGTAAGTTGACATTGCAGGCTGGAAACAGGCCAGCACAAGAAGGTGTGTGTGTGTGGGGGGGCGGCAGGGGCAGGGCATAAAACCAGGAACCTGACTGCTTGGGTTCATTTAGGAGCTAATTGCCCATTTAATAAAAGTTAGGATGTTAGCCCCAATGTGCTAGCCTGATTCCAACACAGATGATGATCATATGCAATTTCAACTGAATAATGTCTATAAAACTTTAAAATGGAAGTTCAGCACTTTTTACATTCAGCACTTTGGTACCTTCCTTTTGCTATCAAGGATAATTTCATTTTTAAACTGCTTGTTTATTTTAACAAGTTTATAAATTTTTGTCATATAAATATCAGAAACAACAACAGTTAGCTACGCTGGAACATAGTCATCAGATCTTTCTGTATAACTGCATTTCACCATACTAGCACAACCATCATTATAACACTAATGTACTTTGCAGTGATTTTATTAAATTGAATGAAATCTCTATGTACATATTTAACAGACCAGACATGTCTATCAAAGGTTACTATTAGGGATGTCAACATGCAGTCGACTACATGATTAACCGATAAGCCTGGGCTTATCAGTTAATCCTATCCACTACACACACACACTTTTGTGTCAGCAGGTAAAAGGGGGGAAGTAGGTGGGAGCCAGTGCCTGGGGGGAGCCAGCTCCCCATGAGCACCAGATCTGGCAGAGCTGCCTGTCCCCCCTCCTATGCTGCTACCTCTGATAGAGAGGCATCAGTGTGGGGAGGAGGGGTAGACAGGCGGGAGCTGATATGCCCAGGAAGCCAGCTTTTAAGCCACCTCTCTGTGCATGCCAGCTCCGTGGAGCTGCCTGCTCCCCCTCCTTACTGCTTCCTACAGAGGTATGGGGGTGCCGGCAGGAGCCACCTGCCCCTCCCTCTGCTGCTGCCTCTATCAGAGTGGGGCAGGGGCTGCTGCGGCAGAACAGCCCCATCTTCAGGGGGTCGGTCTAAGCGCTCCATGGACAGAGGCTGCTCCGTTGGATGCCAGCGCAGCTTCCATGGGATATCCGCTCCCCTTGTGGATCAGCTCCCGCCTGCCCACCCTGCGCTGCTGCCTGTGATATAGAGGCAGCAGTGCAGGGCAGCAGGGGGCCATGGGGCTCCCTGAGAGTGGGGCCAGGAGCACGCTGGCTGTTGGCCTCACCCCCAGAACCTATTGAATGATTGTGTAACCACTAAAATTTGGTGATGTTACACAATTATTCAATTACACAATATCTAACATCCCTAGCTGCTATATAATTTGATTTTTTTAAATTAATTTAGAAACCAAAAACCTGCCTGATGTCTCTTCCTCTGTTCAGTGTGAATGTGCAAACTGGAGATAGGATTGTGAGACTCTGCCTCCAAACGTAAAGCAAGAGGGGAGCTGCAAATATATAAGAAATAATTTCCTATACTCCCAGATGCAAAATGTCAACAAGTTGTAACATTAATTGATTTAAGCTTGCATAATCACTGGCATGGCTAAAGAGAGTAGTGCCTTACTTTTGATTCAGCTTTATTTTTTCTTCTCTCTTCAGACAGCTGTGTGCAATATGTTGCTCACATGAACTCCAAATGAATGCTTCTATTACTGATGTTTATTTTTCTTTATATTACTCAACAGTTCAAATAGATTTTTTTTTTCCTGTTAAAACACTGAACATTTTAAATGTGAAACTAAACAACTTTTGGAAAGCTTTGTACATTTCATAAACACAAATATTTTCAAGAGAAACTGAATGATTGGCTATTCGTTTGGTCCCTCCAGCTACCCTCCTGCTACTTTACTAAATCTAGATGATGGGTGGGTGATCAGACCATTTGGTACTGTCATCTTGTAATATACTACCAATACCTTTAACAATATTATCCATCATACATTTTCTTAAAGATTTCATAGTTGCTAATGTGATTGAAACCTCTTAGCAAACAGAGGAGGGATGTAGAAACCAAATGGCTTTATTTTCATAACTCTTCATTTTTGTTTGAACACATACAAACCCCACACTTCTATCAACTAAAGCCCTTACTCTTTTACAGTGAGCATTTTGCATAGGTAAGCATTTTGGGGATTGGTAGATGTTTGACATCTAGGAGGAGAACCAGACTTTCAAAATGAGTTGCAATGAGTGCACCAGCAAAAATGCACACTGTGGATGAAAGTAAGGTGCAGAAGTAACAGATTTGCATATGTAAATGAAAAGTTTCTATGCATGGAAACAGATTAATGAATATTTATTTATAAACACCTTTTGAGCCCTGTTTTCAAAACCTCACATTATATGATCAGGAATTGCTACTTCTAATGTTTTACAAAATATTTCTAATGCCCTACTAAGTGCTTCTATTAAGTTCAGGAAATTAATTTTACTTTTAACCATGTTATATTATTTTAAAACAGTTATTCATCCTCTTTGATACAGATCTGTTCCTCAAATGAATTATTACAATGATAAACAAATCTCAGGCAGCTATCCTATTACTATTTCAGATGCACAAAATTAAATACCTCAATTTAATAATTAACAATAGTCATCCTCCATGGACATCTTCTTTCCTGGACCTCTATATGTTGTACAAATAGTAACAAATTATGCCTCAAAGCTCCCCTTCAACTCTATTATTATAGGATTAATTGTTATATATTCCCCCTCCTGCCCCTCTCTCATCCTAATGGCTAATTTTAAGTTTCGGGGGTTTTCTTCCCTCATCTGCTTCTTACTACTGGCCACATGGCAACAAGGGAAAGTTCCAAGAGTTCCTTCATTCATATTCTCAGAACATCAGCTCTTTGGCTTGTTTGGAAAAGTTTATTTTGTATAATTCAGCAGAGACTGCAAAACGCTGCCTAAAGAAGGAGAGTATAGCTTTGCTCACCCCTCTGACCCTCCTTTTCCCCTCTCAGGTGGCCCCTTCCGCATTAGCAACCTGACCTGCCCCCCGTCCCATACGCTCCTGTGCTTACCTCTTCCAAATTAGAGTGAGTGGCATTGCAATCAGGCACACAGACACAGTGCCACTCAGGTTTTATCCAGCCCAAAAGTGATCAGACCGTGGCACTCCTGGGTCAGAGGCCTATGGAGTCCAGGTACCCTTCACTGTTAACAGTTTATGCACCTCTTAATAGAAGGACCAGTACACGAAATGAGCCCAAGAGAGACATCTTGAGTCCCTCAGGCTTGCTTAGCATGACCTTGGTCAGAGGGCCTTCCCGTAAGTCCCAGGCTACAGATCTATGGCCTATGAACAATGTCTTTCTTAAATATATGCACCATTAGCAGGTGGGTGGGAAGAACACGTGCTGAATTTGTTTTTGCCAATGTGTGCTTCTTTCTGCCCCTCATGGGACAGGACCTCATGGGGAAGAGGCCAAGCAGGGTGAGGGCCTTGGGTTGGAGCACCAGGCAAGGTCTCAAGCTAAGCATGGGTGGGGCCTCTGTGCAGAGAGCGGGCAGAGCAGGGAGCGGGGCCGTGGTCCATGCACCAGGGCACACTAAAAAATAATCTGGCTCTCTGGGTGCTGAACATCTTTTTTCTGGTTGATGCTTGAGCCCCAAAGCACTCACAAAGTCAGCACCTGTGGTAGGAACTACTATCACCATTTTCAAATACCCATATGGGAAACTGGAACACAGAGACATTACTGAGCTCTCATTTTTGAATCTCTGAGTCTTAGGGTGCTCATTTAGAGTGCCTGGGAGCCTGACTTTTTTTTCACAGCTGCGATCCTGTGGATGTCAGTTGGAGCTGTAAGCACCTTTAAAAATTTGGGCCATAGGTGTAGCAAGCTTGGAAACCCCAGTTAGAGTGTACTTTTCAAAATGTGTTCCTAGCCTTATTGTCCAGTGTGTCACACAGAAAGGGTACATCTACATAGCAACATTATTTCAAAATAATTAGCGTTATTTCAAAATAGCTTAGTCCACGTCTACACAGAAGGCAGTTATTTTGAAATCATGTCAAAATACTGTCAAGCTGCAGGACTTCTTCCTCCGACGCCTGTAATCCTCATTGTACGAGGAGTAAGGGAAGTCGTAGGAAGAGTGCACTATTTCAGAATAAGTGCTGTGTAGACATAGCTCAATTTCTGTAGCTTATTTCGAGTTAAGCCCTACTGTGTAGATGCATCCAAAGTGTCCTGTAGAGCCAGGAACTCTGTTTTTGAGGGACCTGATGTAAGGCCATTGAAATTAATGGGAAAAGCATCACTGATTTAAAGCTCATTGAAAATAGGTTCTGAGCCCTGAGCTTTTGCCATAAGGCATTCGTTCTGCCACTCCCTTGGAGCCTTTACATGAAAGCTTTCATTCTCAGCACCTCTTAAATATGCGAGCATCCAAAATTAATCTCCTGTGTTTACAGGACAGATATTTCTTTGCACATTCATTTGCTATATTCTTGCTTTTTTTCCATCCACTGAGACCTTAAAGGTACCAAAACAAGACTGAGTTTGGGCCAGCTCAATTGTAAATGTTGTTAGGTATGAATAAATAATAATTGTGGAATAAATCTTTGGTTACTGTCTATAAGGAAGGTATATTCTCAGCCTACCATAAACAAAGAACCCAGAAGCTGTGTGGCAGCAAAATTAATTTCTTCCTCTTATTTTGGTAAGTCGTCTTGTGATTTGATTTTTCATTACTCCCTCAGAGGAGGCAGTCAATCAGACTAAGATAGTGACTTATGTTGATACTGCCACTCACAAATATGTTCTACAGTATGTTAACATGAGCCAGTAATCTGGAAGTCAAAGTCTGCTCCTTGGTGTATATTTGGCTCTCATTAAATCAGAGAGAAACTTTAAGGTGACTTATGACTCTACTGTACGTGAACTAAGTTGACCTGCATCAGACACTCTAATTTGAGCACCTGCTACTTTTATGGGAGCCACTGAAATAAGGAGAGCACAAGTCATTGGGAGGAGGGTGTACAAGGGTGGGTAGGTAAATCATTGCTCATTTGATATATAATACAGCACTGGTAATTACACTATAATTACACAGCATTTAGAATGTGGCTATGCTTTAGCTATGTTTCCTGGTAACTAATTAATATAACCAGAACTTAATTCTATGACCATATACTTGTCTCTTTGGTTTCCTATTTAATACATGTAGCTTTAGAATCCAGGTGAAGTAACTATGTTGTGTTTTTGTTATCCTTCCATTTAGCTTGTTAAATAAGATTCTGGTTTTAGTAGTAATTATCCAAAGGAGTAACTACAGTAAAATTGTAGTGCAGGTATAAAGAAGGGGCAGTATCTCATTATGTATTACACAGTGGAAAAATACCCAATTACAAGATATAACATTATTCTAAAAGGAAGAAATTCTCTAGCTTAATGATTCCAAAACAAACATAAGGCCAATACTATGATAGCATCTTTTAATATGGCATTTTGGAAGATTACAGGTAAAATCTAAAAAGAAAAAAAATGTATTTCTGGATGTGTCAGTACCAAACTGAGGGCTGAAAAAATTGGAAAGACTTTCAAGAAGAAGAAAAAGAAATGATTAAGGGGATGCTGAGATTGATATTGTGACAAAGCTCCGACCTTGTCTCAATGGGTCCTATGCTTCCTGGTGGATTATGCTTGCCTCAGAGGCTCACTGTGACACTCAATGTGGCCCCCTCCCCTCTTTCTAGAGGCAAGGGTCTCAGCCTACTGAGCCACTTTCATCATAGGCCAGCAAGGAGGGTTGTGGGAGAACTCCCACAATCTCTGTTTCCCCTTGGGCTTAGTCTCCCCTCTCGGGGGGGGGTTTGCTGTAATGGATCAGGGAGGATGGGGAAAACATGGACCCAGCCTCTACTCCAGGTTCCAGCCCAGAAACCCTGACAACTCTTGGCAACTTTCCCTTCCCTACTGGAGCTGCTACGTATCCATGGACCATTTCTGCATGCCTCCCTGCTTCTTAGTGCCTCCTTCACTCTTACCTCAGGGCTCCCTTCCCTGTGTCTAGCTGGTGTTTTCATTACCCAGTCTTTCAGAAGCACATCATCTCCTCTGGCAACTCTCTCCCAGACTGACTGAGGGAGAGCCTTCTAAACAGTGTGTGTAGGGCCTTAGTCCACATTAGCCTAACTGCCTCAACTGACTCTCTGCAGGTTGAGTGGAGAGAGTTGACCATAGCAGCCTGGAGTAGCCTTTGTTCTGGATTATTCAGGGAATAGAAAACTATTTATCCCATGGCAAGTATATCTGCCTTCTACTACCCTACAGTACCCACCTGGCCTGGGTATGTCATATATGCCATGCTCCTGCTCAACAACAAAGGGCTGGACAGCTTGGGATGTTAGTGCACAGGTGAGAAACCATTGGCATTGCTGTGGCGGTGGCTCCCTGCACTATGCTGTATGTGGAACCAGAAATGTTGAAGGGAATAAGAACCACCTGGTCATCATTGCATCTTCTCCTTGTCCCATTGCATCCATTGAAAGGGGTATGGTCAGTCATGTGCCCCAGCAGGTTAGTAACACAATGTTTCCATGGCCCATTATGTATTTTAGTTTAAAAATACATGTTATTGGTTTGAAATCCGTTACCTTTCAATCACTTGTGGAAAATGTCTACAATACTAATGGAAATCCTTACCTTTTTAATTAGCTTGTAAAAAAATCATACAATATTATATTCCTGGTATAGAATTTCATAAAATGATTTCAAGATATCTATAGGAAAGATAAATCTGTTAAATTCTACAGATATCTTAGAACAATTTCTGTGGAAGCATATTGGTTGTATCCCTATTAAGTTCATTAGCACTTTCCATGAGTCTGTAATGCAACTCATGTAATTAGTGTCTAAGGGCATGTCTATACTGGGGAATTATTTCAAAATAACTGCCCATATTTTGAAATAACAAGGTGAGCGTCCACACTACCAAGCCTGTTATTTTTAAATAACTCTTGCTTGTGAAGAGGAAAAAGCTTATTTCAAAATAGTTATTTCAGGATTTATTATTTCAAAATAATTTATTTTGAAATAACCTGGTAGTGTAGACATTGCCTAAATGTGTTAAGCCTAGGGAAGCATTTTTAATTAAATGTTTTCTAAGGTCTTGATAGTTAGAAAAGCCACATAGTTAGAGTCCTAACAAGATTCCTAGTAGCATGTATCTGTGTAACACAATGAAAGGGAATGGTGCATCTCATTTTACATTTAAAAAAAATTACATGCAGGTAGTATCTGATTCTGTAAGGTCTTGATCTTACTTTTTTTAAGGCACAACATGTAGCCTGAATAATCTCTTGTGCAGATTAGTCATATGTACGTGCAGAAACTGAACATTCTAGACTAGATCCCCAGATGGCATAAATCGGTATAGTTCCATTCTGCCTGTGACAGTTTACCTTGGCTGAGGATCTTCCCCCTGTGTGTGTTTTAGAATCGTGGATTTTGTAACTTTGCTTTGTTGGATTGCAACATTGTAACTGCACAGAGTGAGAAAATGGGTCATTGGGTTTGGCTACCCTTTCCCCGAGTTTGGAGCTTGTGAATTTGGCAGGAATGAGGTAGTTTATTGTGAAGACAGCATTTCCCACTCATTCACTCTGACTTCCCAGCAAGGATATTGTTTGGGGTGGTGGATTTTTTTACTCCTTTTCCCTTGAAGGGGAGCATATAACCCCTTAAAGTACACTCTAATTAGATTGGTTTCTGTGCTGTCCCAAATGTCTTTCATTGAAAGCCACATTCTTTCAATGCATCTGGGATTGTCCAGTTATTAAGAATCAGTTGGTCCATTACAAGATTATGGAAACCCAATATCATTTAACACCATCAATCTTCCTGCTTGGCATAACCACTGCTGGTGCTTTATCTGTGGGAATACCTTTTCCCTACTTGCTAAAAAGTGCACACTTGCCCTCTGGATCTCCAGTGTATCATCATCATGTTGTAACTTGAAATAAATAATTTGTTTAGTACTTATAGCGTCTAAATCTGACACACAAGGAAGCAGTAAAACACATTTTTCAGACCATATCTTATATAGTCAGGGAATAAAATCCCTTAACAGTTGTAAATTGAAGCAATACATAAACAGATCTTTTCCACTATTCTGTGCTACAACTGGCAACTCACTCTTCTATTCCAGTCACCAACAAATGTTTTTCTGCATTCAAAACTTTCATTGTTATTAAATTTTGCCAATAGATGGTTGAAAACTGGAATTCCTATCCATTAGGAAGTTCTGGTATTGTTAAACTTGTTTTAATCCTAATGCAATGGAAAGTAGAAATAAACATTTATCTGTGGAAAAGCTCATAAAGAAATTCTCACTGAAATGAACCTTTTTAAAATTCACAAATATTTATTCCATTTTACTTTGTTGAACTGAGTAATAATTTCATTTTAGGTTGGTTTGTCATTAATCTGCATTTGCATGAGTTGCCATTAGTGCTCATGAGAATGGTAGTTCAGGTACCTCACTTCCACATTCTCCTCTGTGGGACAGGCCCTCATCTAGCGCATACAGAAAAATGGGCACTTTGTACCTGAACTACATCTTCTATGGGCTTTGTGACAGTTCAAGCAAATACAGATTTAATGTCAGACTGACCCAAAGCAAAACATTTTAGTTCAGTTTGACCTAATCAGAGTGACCCTACATCCTGTTTTGGCCATGACAATCGCTTTTTAAAGCCCTATTCTGGCCATTCTGACTTTTTGGTACTACAGGTTGGAGCTCCCTGGTCTGGCACGTCCCAGATGAGGGATTTTTCCAGACCGGGGTGTTCATTCCTGGTCCTCCTTCTTCCACGCTGTCATGAAGCCCCCCTGCCACACATGAGACTCCCTGGCATTAGCCCTCCACTGGGACTCTCTCGTCCTGGAACATCCATGGTCCTCTCGGACCATGGATTTTGCCAAACCAGAGAGTCCCAGTTGAGAGAGTTTCAACCTGTGCAACAGCAGAACTGGGAGCTGAGCACTGATACCATTAGGCTTTCTGGAAACTCCACTGTGACGGAACAGGGCTGGGTTGCAGTGAGGGGAGCTTCACTACATCCCTGGCAGCCAGCACAGGTGCAGGGTGAGAAGCACTGCATCCCTGACGGAGAGAGAGAGACTCTTGAGGAGACTGGGGATCACCCAGCAATTTTATTACTTGACTATAAGGGCATTGTGGGCCTAGGTCACCTTCCCCCTGACATCTGTCCCTGCCCAGAGGGACCTGAGGCTGGAGCAGGTTGCCACAAAAGGTCCACAAGGTGGGGGCTACTTTAGGAACACCATTACAGGCTTTTTTGGATTATAAGGGTTACTCCAAAAACTGATGAGACATAGATAGGAAGTGGACCAGGGCTGTGGACTTAGACTCTCTGCCAGGAGGACCCTGCCAATGTTGCTTCACACAGGGCCCCAGGCTGGGACCCAATGGAGAGGGTCCCTACCTCACCTCTTTAAGGCCTGAGGCTCAAATACAAGTGGAAGCCAGAAGATTCCTGACCTAAGCTCAGGAACCACAAATCTCTGCCATCTGGTCAGGGAAGCAAGAGGCTGAACATCAGGTGCAGTAACCACTAGAGATTCTAGCTCTCCAAGCACCCTGGCAATATCTACCAAAAATGATAAATTGGGGAGCTGGCTTTTTGCTTGTTTGTTTAACAAGAAGATTGAGCAAAAAGCCATAACAAAACAAAGTGTTGTTATGCCCGTTTTATAGTTTGGCAGTCTGTATCAGAGGGGTTTGTTAAAGCTTTTTGATTTGTGTTTAACTTTGTGCAAAATGAAGTCTTATGGATGTCAAATACAGGCCTACTATAACAGATAAGTACAGAGTATAGATGGACAGAATATAGTGACTTCAGCAGTAGAGAAAACATGTCACATTCATAGACATACTGTTCATGATCCTGGTATGGGTGAGCCTAAGAGCGTTATAAGAAGGATGTTAGCAGTAGGAAGTTAGGGGGAAGTATAGGAACTGCTTTCTGTGCCTTTCTGAAGAAACATTTCCCCCAAAGAAGGTAAGACCATCACAAAAAATGACCTGACATGAAGTATGAGCAGCTCACACAATCCTTCCACAGGGTGTTGGTCTGATTCCATACTCAGTGTATGGCTGTACCTAATTTGTATAATTTAGTCCACAGATTACTGTTTAACCAATATTTTCAACCCTTAAGGCCTAAAGTTAGTCTCCTAAATCCATGCTTAGGCATCTGAATAAAAGCAGTCTCATTTCCAAAAGCTCTGGATACCACCTATGGAAATTAATTGTATCCCATGGAAATCTGTGGAAACTGCAGATATATGCTACCTTTATTTAGGTATCTGTGGTTCCCTAATATGGATTTAGGCTCCTAAATTTAAGGGCAACCAGATTTGAGACTATTGGCCTTTACTAAACCATAGTAAAGGACATCATGTGTAGAAAGGACCAGCTTCAAATACATCCATTCATGTAAATGTTAAAATATTTTGCCAAGGGAGCAGGTTAGCTTACTTTAAAAAGGCTGTTGGGGAATTAAGTTCTGTTCAGTCAGTATTGTCAGGGGACATGCATGTGTGTGTGTAAAAAGGAGAGATAATTAAAAAAAGTGTGTAGACGCTTCATGTAAAGTGTCATTTTAGTGAGCTCTTAGTGTTTGTTTTGGAAATGCTAAAAGTCATGAAAAGTGTTTTGATGTCTTAAAAGGGCAAATTGTGGTCCTGATCGTTTATCAGAAAGAAATAAACAAGTGACATCAGCAGACTTGACCTATGTGCTCTGTTGGCATAATAGCATTGAGGCAGTTTATTTCTGTTCAGCAAATGGGCAGAGGACATGCAAACCAGTATTAAGCTATCTGTTTGAAGGGAATGACATTATTCCCTGTTATGACAGAACACAGGCTTCAGCTACATTTGCAGACATCGGGAATTTTTTTTTTTTTAAATCGTGGGAGGCTATAAAATATTTTTTCACTGTATTGTTTTCTTGAGGTTCCAGTTTAAGGACAAAATACCATAATGAATAACCCAAACATTAGCACAGCAGGTTGGGAGCGATTCAGGAAAACTGATTTGTTATCTTAGCCTTGGATGCAGAGCAGACAGTCTGGCTGCATTTATAGTCTCCAAAAGTGATGTTTTTTGTTGATTACAATAAGGATGATGATTTATTACTATAACTGGATAAATACCATTAAGAACTTCCCTCGAATTATTGCTTTTCAAAGGCATCTGCTTCAGCCACATTTGTGCTTTCCTGTGTTGCATTTTCTATGGAAATTTGAGAAATCCAAATGTATTTGTACAAGCTGCCTCCAAGTGAATTTTAAGATCCCAGATTCAGGTGTTTCTATGAAAGACTGAGCACTAACGAGCCCCCAATTATGTTACAACAGTGACTGTGGAGTCGAAGAATAATTAAAGCTCAATAAAAGATGCAAATTACAAGAGATGAGATGCATGAGTTCAAGCTCTCAGTGTTCTACAGCAGGGGTGGGGAACAGCCCTGATTCCACCCATGAGGCTTATGACACTTCCCCATCCTTCTGCAGTGGGGCGAGCCAGCATTGGCATTCCAGTGCTGCCCCCCAGTGCCTTGTGGGCCGAATCTAGGCAAGTTGCGGGTTGCATCCAGCCCACGGACTCTGCCTGGCAGGGGAGGAAGTGGCTCTGCATTGGAAATGGCAGTGCAGCGAAGCTCTGTCCCCTTCACTGGCTTGTGAGCTCCACCCCTGACATTCCCATTGGCCAGGGATCCTGGCCAAGGAGAGTGATGGGGGTGGACCCTGCAAGCCAGCACAGAGCAGTGTGGAGCCACTTGTGTGCCCCCACCCCAAGCTGTGCTAGGTAGGCATCCCATCCCCCTCCTGCAACCTTCCTCCCACCCAGCTCCCTTTCACACCCCCTCCTAGCAAGCCCCCAAGCCCCAACCCCTCTTACACCTTCCTCCTCCCCCCAGATCCCGTACCCTCCCCACTCCATTCCTACACCTCCCTCCCGCCCCAACCCCTCCACTCCTGCACTCCCTGTCCTGCCCAGATTCCACATTCCCAGTCCACTCTCTTGCAGCCCCCTCCTGCACACTGAACCCCTCATTTTAGCCTCACCCCAGAGCCTAGGAGAACCCCACAAATTCTACTACCCACCAGACCCTCAGAAGAGTTAATCTGGCCCTCGGAGGGACGACCTGAGCCTTGGTACACCCCCCTCTCCCATGGGGCTGGAATGTGTAGGGAACCCTGGTACTCTGAGGCTATGTCTAGACTACAGGCTTCTTTCAGAAGAAGCTTTTTTCGGAAGAGATCTTCTGAAAAAACTTCTTGCACAAGAAAGCATCCACAATTGCAAAAGCGTATAGAAAAAGCAATGCACTTTTTCAAAAGATAGTGTCCAGACTGCCTGGACGCTATCTCTCATGTAAGCAGTGATTGCTATGGACAGAATGGCCACCAGGGCACCTGTGCTTTTTCTTCTTCTTCCAAAAAAACTTCCCTCTTCCAGGGTGGACTTTCCTCAAGTTTTGTCAGAAAAACGGCCATTTTTCCAAGGAAACTCTGTAGTGTAGCTATACCCTGAGTTGCAAGAGAGAGGTGAGTGTCTTCCTTTTTTTTTCTGCTTATCAGTTGGAGGCTGCATTCATGAGCTTTTTCTGCTTCTCACTAGTATGTGGCCTCCTCTGATTTTTCTGTGGGTCAGTGGCCTCTGACCTAAAAAAGGGTCCCCACTCCTGTTCTAAAGGCTGCATGGCTCATAATAAAAAGACCGCTCTAAAGAATGTACAGTCTATACAGTTAATTGATACATTTGTGCAATTTATTCTCCATCTTAGAGAGGTGCTTTAACTTTTAAGATAAAAGAAACACTTGAAGAGGTAAGTGCTGCATTTTTTTTTAAAGAATTTGTGTCATGTAGACAGACTTTTCAGCTAAATCTAATTGCCTCCACACACCAAAGGAAGAGGAAAAGCATTAAAAGAAACAGAAAAAAGAAAGATGAAAAACAGGTTCCCACATAGAACTATTGCAGGTAAATTGATGTTGAGAATAATTATTTCTACTTAGAAGGATCCATGAGAGATGGAATAACGAGATTACTAATGAGTTGTGAGCTGCTGCAATTATCTGTATTTCTTATTTTTCCCTTTTCTGCAAAACTTGTTTGGCTTTTGCAGGTTATGGCAATTTTCATACTTTCTGTTTTTAAAGTTATATAGTAAGCATTCACAGCTGTCATCTTTTTTCCCCTCCTTCTGAAGGTGCATATTTTCTGAACTGATCTATGCTTCCTGTAAAATTTCTGTCACCATGATGGTGGCTAAATGCTGAGCTCAATGATTTTCATTAATCTTTTCATTCAAAATGTCTTCTTTTTTGTCACAATCCTTTTTTAAATCCAGATGCCAGATTTTTCAGGTATTTAGCTTTATGTGCATATGTTTTATCTGCTCTTTCATCCTGAAGATATATGAGTATTGCACATCCACAATCAGATATATCCCTTCTCTCATTCATTCATGCTCCTACTTATCTTTCCCTTATCTAAAGATGGTCCAATAAATGTGGCTAGCAATGATTCCACTTATAAATCTCTTGCTCTTTCACATCCACATCAGCTGGTGTGTTCCATCACTCTCTTGAATTGACAAACTTGACACCTGTGGAATGAACATTTCAGTAGGAGCTGCTGTATATGATATTAAACCTACTGCCATTTGCTCAACTCCCACAACCACTGCCAAATATAATCTTGGTGCCTCCACTGTCCTCTCGAAATCAGATTTTCCAAGACGCCTACTGCACAACAGCATTGTTACACTCTTGAGAAGTGGAACGGGGAGGTGGGAAGAGGAAAACATAGCTATAATAAGTAGACCTAATGCTAAATTAGAAGTAGGTTAAGTTCTTGCGATGGGAAGCTTGATTCAGATGAAACAAGAGACATGAATCTTAGTCATTTTTTTAAATTTTAGTGTTCTATATGTATCAGTTACATTTTGTGCACTTTTACTCTTTCCAGTTTATAGAAGAAGCAGACACATAAAAATACTACAAAGTTAGCTATACACAGTATTTCCACCTCAGGAAGGCTTTTTCTCATGAGATTTGTGGCCAACTTCTAGATTAAAGAGGTTCAGAACACACTGACTTGAAGGGTGCGTCTACACAGCGGCAAATTGCATAGCTTATTTCGAGCTTATTTCAAGATAGCGCCAAATTTTGAAATAGACCGCTATTCCGACAAGTCCTTTAATCCTCGTGGAACAAGCTTTACCGGGACGTTGGAATAGCATGCCTGTTATTTCAATTGCATTTTGAAATATCGGGCATGCTGTAAAGACGCAGAAAATGCTATTTCGGGATACCAGATGCATCCCAAAATATCTCTAGACATACCCTAAGGTCCTAAATCAAACTTTCAGACCTTTTAGGACTCAAATATCTCTACTCATTTCTCCTATAAGTGAATAAGTGCCCCTCTCCCGCAGAATTGGTGTTATATTTTCCTAAACTATCTTGTAATCCTGCACTACTGCTGCCAGCAATCCACCTACCTACCACAGTGATATCCACACAGTGCTACTGTGGCCAAAGCAACACTCTGAGACGTAACTTCCACATGTTTTAAAGAAAAAGTTTTAGAGTGATATTTTCAAAAGTTTCTCAGAAGTGATGTAGGAACTTACCTCTCACTCAAAGTCAATGAGGCCTATTCACTTTTGAAAATTAGACTGACTCCTGTGTCACTTAAGCACTTATGAAAATATTTCCATAAGGCAGAAACCCAGAAAGAAGGAAGAGGAGAGATTCTCCAAGAAAAAGAACAGAGTGGGAGTGAATGTGCTTCCCTTGACAATCAGTCTGCCTAATTTGTTTCAATTTCTTTCTGCTGCAAGCCTTGGTCTCAGATGAGGTTGATTTTAGAGGTGTCATTTGGTTGTTGGCTTTTTCCCTAGAGTGTGTTTGTCACAGGGTGGTGCACTCACCCCACCCCTCTGCAGGGGCCATAGTAGAGTCCCAAGGGCTCTTGAAATTATGCCCCCAACCACACACGTTCAGCAATTCCTCCCCTCTCCTAAACACCTGGTCCTCTCGTTGGGGCCCGTGCGGTCTCCCAGCCAGAGTCAATAGTGAAAAGCCCCTCTCATTGAGGAGGTGCAGCCTAGCAGCCGGAGTCAATAATGAAAAATTCCCCTCGCTGGGGCAGTGTAGCCTAGTAGCCAGAATCAATATTGAATACCCCACTCGCTGAAGCAGTATGGCCTAATAGCTCCATACTGGAGTCAGTAGCAGCCAATCCACAGGTTGGGGATTAAAGGGGCCCTCCCTACTCCACCAGGTCCCAGCCCAGGGCTCTATTAGCAGTGGTGTGGTCTATTAGTGTTCGCTCAGCAGGGACTCCTACCGCAACATGCTGAGCTCCTTGGGATACAATCTCCTACCCTGGGCTACTCCCTACCAGTCTCTGCTGGACTCCTTCCTCCAGGGTCCTTCCTTCAGATCCTCTGCAGTAGCACTGGTGTCTCACTGGCTGGTCTCCAGGTCTGGCCCCTCTGGCAGTTTGCCTCCAGGAGCTCTGGTAGTGCCTCCTTCCTCCTCAGCAGCCAGCCCAGACTGAGCCTCTCTCCAGGTCTTTATACCTAGGCTGCAGTCTGAGCATGCCCAGCAGGTCCACGGGGGCAGGACATCCTCAACTAGGTGGACCTGGTCAGGCCTTGCTTCCCCAGTGCGCGGCTGGTACACCCTGTCACAGTGTTCAAAAAGTGTGGTTGATAAGAATTATTGTTCAAGGCAAGACCCTTAGGGATATTGGCTGAAACAAGTATGCTATCTTCAGTTGTGGCTAATTCAGAATACTACCACATGAAGTACACATGGGCTGTTATGAAAGGTTTAGCAGATGTATTCATTGAAAACCAGAAGCATGTTTATTGGTTTTACTAAAAAAAAAATACTCAGTCAGCTGTAATGGCTACACATACACATGCTCCTCTACCTCAACACAAAATCCAAAGCATGCACAAGAGCTAACCTCAGCAGGTTATTAACTATGACTCCATGCCCACTAAAACTGTAAGTCTAGATACAAGGTGTTTTTAAGTAAAAGAAGTTGTGTATAATTTTTATACAATTTAATTTATTACCATGTTTGCATCAATTCTCTTTCTCTCTTTCAAACTGTTGTGGAGTTTGCCACGTTTCTTCCCTGTTTGGTTCTCTCTCCTTCCCTTCCCGCCTGAAGCTGCCCCTTGCATGTGCTCCTTGACTTCGCAGAGCCTGGCTAGAGCATAGTACCCCAATCTGCCTTTGGCCAGTGCAACATAGATAGTGACCGCCTATGCAGTGCAATTCCAGACATTGTACAATCTATTGTTCTAACCAGAACTCTGTGAACATATGTGTCTCATACTCCTGGGTGCCTTCTACAGTGGTGCCGATGGTAGAAAGGGTTAGAGCAGCAGTCATTTGAGAGTGTGGCCAAATACATGTCCTCTAAAACCATGCCCCTTTCTCTGCTCCATCAGTCCCTCTCCCCCTAAACTGGCAGCTTCCCTGCTCAACCAGTGTGGGCGGGGAGGATTGGAGCAGGTGCTCGTGATTGGATGCCTGAGATCAGCTCAAGTGAGAATGATTCTCCCCCTCCCCCCATGATAAGTAAGAAATAATCCATCAGCAGGAAGTGGAGCCATTCTGCTGCGAAGAGGGGTCCTTCAACCTTTGTCAAACCATTACCCCCATAACCTTATAACAGAAAATAGGCTTGGGACCTCATTTAGCCATACCGGGAAATGGGGGAAAGGAAGCCGTACCTCTTAAAATGGGGTTACAAGCCCTGACAAAAGAGCTTATGGTCTAGAATAATCAGCAGTAACTGATAATGTACAACAGGGGTGGGGAACCTCAGGCCCAGGGGCCGGATGCAGCCCCCAACATGCTTCGATATGGCCCCTGAGGCCCGGGGCTCCCCCCAGCATTGGGGAGCTCATGGTGGTAAGGGGTGGGGATTTTTTTGTTTGTTTCTCACTTGGGTGCAACCCCGACTGATTTTTCTGTGGGTCAGTGGCACTAACCCAAAAAGTTTCCCTCCCCCAATGTACAAGCTCTCCTAATGAAATGTGCTTGCTTTTTTAAAAAATAAATCTCTTGTAATGTAAACAGGAACAAAGAAACAAAGTTGTCTGTCTGTCTATCTAATCTGGTACACAGTCTGGAATATTAAAATACGTTTGATTTGAATTTAGAGCAAATGTTCAAGAGAAGGAGAGAAGAGCCTCTCATTTAATCCAAGATGGCCTTTTCTTTCTGTATCTTGATTTAGGACCTATGCTGGTCCTCTGCCATATGGAGTTATGACATATTATCCCAGCTAAGTCTCTGCCTGCAGATTTTACAAACAACTGAGGGCCAGATTTTCATGTGCTCCGTCCTGGCCGTATTTTCTAAGAGAGCTCAACACCCAGCATACAGAGCTCTGTTGAAAATCTGGTCACTTATTTTGGTGCTTAAATGGGAGCTGATTTCTCTGGAAAGTCTGGCCCTTAATACTTGTTCCTATGTTTTATCTGACTGCTATTTATGTGTTGAGCACCAATACCATTGCTGGGAAAATAATGCAAAAAATCTTGAATTCTTTGCTTTGAAATTTTTGAAGACATCCGAGAATATCCATGACTCACTCTCCCAGATCTGCAAGGGCTTGAGCCCAAGTTTCTCTTGTGATTTCACTGGGCTTTGGCTAGGCCCTAATCTGAGTTAGCAATAGGCTGGCCAGGAAATAATTCATAAAATAATTTTTTTGCAAAAATTATCAGTTAAATTATTTGATGAATGTTGTTCAGACAGCTCCAACTAAGTGCATGCTTGACACCATAGATAATAGAGGAGATATGGGTATTGTCCTCTAAAACCCAGTTATAAAATGAGCTCTAGGCAGGCTGATCCTGTGGTCAGATTGAGGCCAAAATAGAGGGTTAAATCAGTGTTATACAGCATGGGTCACTAACTGGTCAGTTGCAATTGACTCGTCAATCCTTAGGAGTCTCCTAGTTGGCTGCAACCAACCTATCTCCTGCCTATCTCAGCCCCACCCTGCCGGCCTGTTCCCGGGAGTGGCCAGCCTGGAGTGTGTGGGGAGGTAAGGGGGACAGGCATCTTGGTGTGCTACTCCTGCCTGCAAGCACTGCCCCCTGCAGCTCCTATTGGCTATGAATGAGAAACTGTGGCCAATGGGAGCAGAGGGAGCAGTACTGGCCGGGGCGGGGGGGATACAGGATACAGTTCAGGATACAGGAGAAGGCATTCTTACTCTGAAGGGCTTGCGTTATCCTCATTACAGTGCTCTGTGCCTGCACAAAGGACTGCATTTTCTGTTGTGAGCAGTGAACATCATAGTCACATAGGTGGATCCCTGAGGTCGTAGGTTGCCAAGCTCAGCAGGGATGCCTGAGACAACCCTGCATCACAGGTTAATTACCAATCAGGTTTCTCTAGCACTTCAAATCTCCTGGATGTGGTGTGCCTGGCAACATGGCTGGCAATTTCATACCCCATTGGCTTTCCTGAAGAAATAATGATTGCAATAGTCGTGCCAATCTGGCTGAGGCGTTTATCTTTTTTGTCTCTTTCTGAAATGTTGGAACTTCTGTGATATAGTGGGTTGTTTGTTGGCAATGCCTCACAAAAGGAACAAATTGTGAGTTTCTTGGGTGGCAGAGACTCTATTGTCCAAAGAGTTAACAGGGAACATGGATACTCTGCAATCTTTTAAGAGCAAAAGATGAGAGTGCTTGCAAGGTTGAATACAGGTCAGATATACTGAGTATATCTTTTAGCATCAGTGCTTTCCTGATGGTAAAACATATGTCTCTTCTAAACAAACCAGTATACAAATTTTAATGCCAAAGGGAGGTAATTGGGGTAAGGGGCAGAAGAGGAAGGAGGGGGACCCTCAAAACAGTCAGTAGCTAATGCTGCTTTTGTGGTTTTATATATTTGCTTATTAAAATGACAATACAGACATGGAACATTTAGATATAAGAAGCCTTCCTTTCATTAAACAACATTAAACAAATGGACAAAGTAGGGGGTTATGACTTCAGTAATTGAAACATGCTGTTCTGTTCAAGACCAAAACTCTTTAAAGACTCTTTTCACCCAATAATGCCCTTTGTGTTTGCCTGCTTCTACCCCGGCTAGACATTACTGTAGGCCCAAAGTGGGCCTTTCCAAGCAGATAGGGAATAAGAGAGCACAACACCACTCTTGGCAGATGGGGTCACAGCTCTTTAGAACATTAACATTCATTGTGCTTTGCAAATCAGTTTGCAACTCAGAATGCCTAGTGGCTTAAGCTGGATACCCTCTTTCCCACCACCCCCATAGTTCTTTTAAAGTTAACTTTAAACCTGTGATGTGAGTAAAGGAATTAAATGGATTAATGTGGATTAACTATACTAGTGCCCATGTATGTTTCATTAGCTTAATTTACAGACTGCCTTTTGGTTGATGTTTGCTATTTTAAATATGTAGTCGGCGTGTCTATATCAGTCTCATTTTTTCCCTAGATGTTGATGAGTGTCTGGATAACAATGGAGGATGCCAACAGATTTGTGTGAACACAATGGGAAGTTATGAATGTCAATGCAAGGAGGGTTTTTTCCTGAGTGATAACCAGCACACCTGTATTCACCGCTCCAATGGTAAGTACTCCATCTCGGAGACATGATCTGTGGAGTTGATAAGATATTCAGAAATTATGTTCTTTATATTTCTCTCTTCAGATTGCTGAAAATAGTTGTGCTATAGAAGTTGTATAGTGTTTTGCATCCATAGCTTTCTGTGAGGTGTGTCTGTTGATGGATTAGTGTTTTGGGTGGTGGGATCTTGAATCTTTTATTATGCAGCCACCTAAACTGGCAACAGGTGCATTAGTAAGGCAGGGAAAAATGATTTTGATATGAAGTAGTAATATGTGGAATGTAAAACCACTCACTATTAGAACCAAGAAGCCATTTAAAATGGCAACCCTCTACCTTAGACATTGTGATATCAGAACTTACATTGAAACAAATGGCCAATTTATTTGAGAAGTTATACACTCTTTTGCCAGAAGCCCAATGAATTTGACTGAGTTATAGATTGCTTGTAGCCAGTATCTGTAAAATCAAGGATTTTCCATGCATTTGTGCTCATAAACTAGTGATGATTTTAGTTAGAGCAAGCACCTCTCTTTTTTTTCTGTAAATTTCAGGCACAGAGGACAAGCTTAGGTGCAAAAGGGGAAAAGAGCAACACAACTATAAATCTTTGCAATTAAGTGGCTACTTGATGTGATTGTTCAGCCTTCTAGTGACCCTAATATTAGTGGGAATACATTTTAGTAAGCTCAGTTAAAAAGAGGTAATGGTGGCCCTCAAAGATAAGATAAGTCTGGTCAACAAAATGACCACTTTAAATTTTCACTTGCCGCACAAACAGGGTTCAAATTATTTTAAATCATTGTCATTAACCAGAGGTTCCAAAACCTTATAGTCTAAACAGGAAGAACTTTCTTAAAACTCTAAATATATTTCTCACAGTGTGATTGTTGTGTATTTAGTATTGCTGAGATACATAATAATTTTGATGTTAAAAATATGTTCAATCTAGAAAATACTTTGTTTCTCTGTTTTTTAAAATGGTTGTCAAGTTTAAAGCAACCAAAGTACTTGGATTTTGAGAACCTGCAATTAAGCTCCATCAGCCAATGCATTTTAAAGGTCGTTATCTACTAGATTTTTAGTCATTCTGTTCAATATAAATGGTTCAAATTTCTGTCCAGCGTAAAGTAATCCTGACACACAGATATCCAACAGAGCAAGGAATAGTAGCTGAAAGCTTAATGAAAACCATTTGCAGAGTGCTGCAATACAATCAGTATTTCAATTTGCACATTATAAAAAATCCCAGCTGAAATAAAAGGGAATGTAGATATCCGATATGGAAGCTAAGGAAACAAATGAAAAATGAGATTCTGAAGGCAAAAGATTTTTATATGAAAGTAGATTTATTGCGGGAAATGGTGCATTTTTATGGTGAGGACGATTCGTAGTGTGCAGGAGGACTGGGGAAGCTGATTTAAAGGGTGACTGAGATATGCCCATAATAAAAACATGTGGGGTGAATGTGTTTGTGCTAGCTTGTTTATAATGAATGTGTGAAATGAGATTTAATTAAAGCAACAGAGTCAAATTATTTGGGTCTGAAATAAGAGGTTCAAGAAGCCATTACAAAATGTATATGAATGCTCTATCACTTTTCAAAAATAAAGTGTCAATATTTTTTTTTAAAAAGTAAACATTGTTTTGTAGCACTGTGAACACAAACACATTGGGCTAGCGCATTAGAACCAGGAAATGAAACTTGGTGATCTATTTTCATTGTGCAAGCTTGGTGATGAAGTACAAATGGTAACCAGGCATCATGAGAAGTATATCAGATTCTTTCTATTAAATACATAAAACTGTTAACTTTTTAGACTATTGTTTATTTTCAGTCTGTATCACTTGTGGGTGTCTATAAAAATTATGAGCCAAAACAGAGAAGAGAGATTCTTTTATCAAAGTATTTAACTAGAGACCTCTTTAGTGCTAAAATATGCTTATGTGGGTGCTCAGTGATTTGTGGGAGAAGGGCACAAGGATCCTCCAACCACATCCACACCCTACATCAGCATGTAGGTTCTAGTCACAACCCAAGCACAACAGTCCAAACACTTCAGCATGGATGTAAACTTTAAACACAGTTAGTCCCATTGACTTGTAAAAAAGGTTAAAATGGATGCCTATCCATACATTTCAGGCACCCTTGATATCATTTAAAAGTACATCCTACGTGACATACTTTACAGAACAAAGCTTTTCCCCCGCTCAAACAATTTCCTGTTCTTGCATGTCCTCCCACCTTTTTTTTAAATGTTTGGTGAGAAGCTGTGCAATGTGCTCTGATGGAGCAGCCCTCTCTCATTTATATTAATTGGGGTCCAGCTTGAGAGCCTCAGTGCTTTACATGCTTAAGTGATTTGGCATTCAGGGCTGTAGCAAGCTACATGGAATTTAGAGGTGAGAGTAAAGATTGCAGGAAGGAAGAGTTTGGAAGAAGCACCAGAAAATCAGTCTGGGTACACATGGCTGGAATGCTAGCTATAGTTGCAACACTTCTCTAAACTGGCTCTTAATTAAGAGAACTAGTTTAAGAAACATGGTGTCTTTTCATGTTATTAGCCAATGTGTGGTACATGAAATATAGTAGCAGCAGTCCATCTAGTACAGTGGTCACCAACCAGTAGATCGGAATATACTGGTAGATCTTGGAGCCTCTAACAGGGGTTCCTAACTGGTTTGGCCAAGAGGTTATCAAGCCCAGCACTTCAGTTCCCCTTCCTCCCCTCCTCCCCCTCTGACTGCTGCACATCTCTTGCCCTTTGCCTTGGAGCTGTCTCTTCAGGAGCCTCTGCATTTCTGTGCAATGCAGGGGAGGGAGAAGAAGGGGTGCTGATATCAAGGTGCCCTCTTCCACCCTGTATCCTTTCTCTACAGAGCAGAGAGGGGGCACAACAAGATTTGGGATGGAGTTTGCTGGCTGCTTTTGGGAGTGGTGCAGGGCCACGGTAGGGGTGAGCCTGCCTTAGCCCCACTGTACCACCACCCAGGGGCCACCTGAGGTAAACAATGCCCAGCTGGTGCCCACATCCTGAAACCTTACCCCAGTCATGAACCCCATCCTGTACCCCAAACCTCTGCCCTAGCCCCGAGCATCCCTGCATCCAAATGCCCTCCCAGAGCTTGCACTTAGAACCTCCTCAGGCACCCCAACTGCCTGTCCCAGGCTCAGCTCAGAGCCCCTCTCACACTCGAAATACCTTAATCCAAGACCAAAGCCTGCACCCCATCCCAACCCACTGCCCCAGCCTGGTGGGACGGAGGGAGGATGGAGTGAGCAGGGGCGGGGGCCTTGGAGAAGGGGAACAAAGGAGGCCTGGCAAGGGTATTTGGGTTTGAGGTAGATCATTGGATTGCACTTAAATTGAAAAAAGCAATCTTGTGCTTGAAAAGGTTGGAGACCCCTGGTCTAGTGCAATATTGACAACTACTTTGATTTTACATGTCATGCAAGTTTGTTCAGGAAGAGAACCAGTCTCAGTCCTCTCACAAATTTTTGCTTTGCCTTGGGAAACCTCCCTCAGATTGGCTGATTTCCCACCAGTTCCACCTCCTGGGAAAGATCCGCCAATCAAGGCTGCTACAGGAAACAGGCAGAATTCTCTTCCCTACCCTCCATTCTCCCAGGAAGGGGAAGGAGGAAACAGAAAATGCCCAGCAGTTCATGATAGCTCTGCTCCCACTTCTCCCTTCCCCTCATGTGTGCAACAGCACTCCTCTCTCCCTTGCTGCAATTCTAGGCCTAGCTGCCTCCCCTCTACTGAAAGGGGGAGAAAACAATCCCTCTGCTGTGCTCTCCTCCCCCATAGCCTGACCAGTCTCAAAAGCTGCAGCAGGAGTAGCAGAGGTGAGGTGGAGGGGGGCTGATCTGCTGTGGGGTGGACAGGAAGATGGGGGTGGGATCTCCTGAAACAGTGTTCAAAATCACCTTAATAAATGTGGGGTCCTGGGCAATACTAATTGTCGCCCACCTGCTTGAGGTTGGGTGGTGAGTTTAAAGCTGAAAAGACCAACCCAACAACTCAATATAACACTTTATTTTAAATCTCATTATTTTCGGGGGAGTCTCTTGACTTTGGGGGGGCATGACACATGATCTTTGATCATTTGAGGTTGGCAATACTGTTAGTAAGACTCACAGCAAGGAAGAGCGTGTGATTATCAAGAAATTAAAGAAACAGAGCAAACAAGCAGCAACCTATGCTCCTAATGCCAAAATCCACATAGGTTGCCACGGAGGCCTTGGCCCGGATAGCCACATTGCACTCCCCAAAGTGATAAGGAGGGGTAAGACTGTGCCCCCTTTTCCTTCTGCACTAGTCATCAGGGGGTGGGGAGTGAATGCAACATCCCACTTCACAATATGAATGCTTGCTGCTGCATACACTTCCATCAGCATCCAAAGGTATTGTCCCTGCCTTCATCTCAACATCTCTAGGAGTTGCTGGTGGAGCTTGGTTTCTGCACATGCCACTCACATCAGCTGTGATTAAAGCCACAAAAGTATATAGTGGGGATTTTGATATCCTCTTCTGTGCATCCTGGATGGCTTGTCTCCATGATTTCCAGAAGTTTTCTCATTATTCTTATGGGCAAAAAAAGGTCAACTTAAATTATCCACAGAGAAGTATGAATTTTGTAGTGCCAGGGTTAGACTGATGTTCAGGTTAGGACACACATTCATTGTGCAATGTTTGTTTTATTTTACTTTCCCCATTACTGACCAACCCTCACAGAATCTTTCGGGAAGAAGCTCTCTGCCCAGTAAAATGTGATTCATTTATTTATGCTTAAGATTGATTTAATTTCCCCGCAGATACTTTATTCTGCAAAAAGAAAAGAGAGGGAACAGGAAGAGTATTTTATGGGGAGGGACAAAACTTAACAGAACATAAAAGAAATTTGCAGTTGTGCATCTGGTTGCAGAAGTAGGCTGTGGTGACTAGTAAATTATGTAAGAGAAAAAAACCTGTGTTTCATGATGCCTTTAAAAGAAACCAGAATTAGCTACCTACTAGCCTTAACATGTGTTTAACCCATTAAGTAATATGTGCTCCAGAAATCCTGGGAAAATTAGTATTTTAGGCACTATCTACACTACATCAAACAAGACTACATTAACACAACCTAGGTACCTAGGTAGCCATATTTTCTTGTATTTGTAAAAACAACAAGGAGTCTCATGGCACCTTAAAGACTAACAATACATAAGCATAAGCTTTCATGTGTCACAACCACTCTGTCAGATGCATGGAGACTAACACAGTGGTTTTGACCCACGAAAGCTTATGTCCAAATATATCTGTTAGTCTTTAAGGTGCCACAGGACTCCTTGTTTATAGGTACCTATTTAATTCATGCCATTAGACTGTAAATGGGGGCAATTGGTATAGCATGTTAGTTTTCTCTACAATTAACACTCATCTAGTTCCTATTGTAGGGGGCATGTATACAAGTCCTTAGATGCAGCTTAATTCTGTGTCTATGCCCACACTCCACCTGGATATATGACCCACAGCCTGTGTAGACATGCCAGAAGTAGCTTTGACATAGCTAGGTCACGTAACAACATGGGCTATACAAGTTCACCTGGTGTGTATGGCTTCACTGTTACTGTTCACTTTGATTTAGCTGACTCGGATAGTAACTTGGGGATGTCCGCACATGTGGCAGTCACACATCAGACTGCAATGTAGCCACACTCTATAATTCTGCTAAAGACTTAGACTACCTTGGTCTTCCGTCCATACAGGCTCTGCATCAGTAGCCATGCAACGCAGCTGAAGTGTTATTACTTATGAGAGTCTCACAAAAGCATACTGAGTATCTAATCACAGGCACACCACCTTAAAATCTGTCGTTAATGTTCCAGAAAGAAACATCAGTTGTTTCTGCTCAGATACAGATTTTGCTTTCATGATTTTATGTATTTTTTCTGTGAATTAGCCAACAAATTCCACATATAAAAAGAGATGCCATTTAAAACCCTAACCTTTGATTCTCTATCGAAGACATATTGACGCTGATTGGATTATATCAGCTAATTATTCATTACCAAAGCCCTCTCTATCCTGGCAGCGTCAAGCAAACTAAAAAGGCAGGAATAATTGGGGAAGGTGGATTTAAGGGGTAGAAGGAAGCAGATGGAGAGGAACTGAGCTATAAAACACAGAAAATTATGGGGGTTTGGTCAAATTGTGTAAAAGCCTTTTAAATGGATGTTGCCATGGTTTCTCAGACCATTTAAAAGCAATTTGCTGAGGAGTTGCTTGTCCACTTCTCCTTATCCCACAGGGAAATGGTGTTCATTTGAAACTTATTAATTGTGTAGTGCTAGTCTAGAAATTATCTGATGGAAAGTGATGGTTTGAAGCCTGGTGTCTGTTATGGTATGTACAGAGATTATCTTAAAAGTTCACTTACTTCCTAAAACTTCTGGCTTCTTTATTGTTGGACAAGAAAATTATACTCAGTTCAGTTTTTCTTCCCCTCCACCCCAACCTTGGATTTATTTGTATTCTTACCCTGTTTTTCATAGTTCCAACAGGATTCCGCAGCAGCCAGATAGCGCAAAGCCTGGGTCTTAGGGAAGAAATACCACCCAGTGGTAAGAGCAGGGTGGGACTGCAAGTTGTACTTTGTTGTGTTCCCAACTCTTCTGATGAAACTGTGTGATCCTGGGCAAGTTCTTAGCCTCTCTTTAGGATAGTTTAACCATGTGTAAACTACTGCATAAGGTCTTCATAAGGTGAGATTGTCAGTTTGAGAGCTCATGGTGAATGGCTTCATGGAAATACAAATCATATATTAATACTGAATATTAGTTTGTAAGGATAACTGAATAACAACTGTGTTGCCGCATCTCCATAGCTTTGGAACATCAGAGATTCTCATCTCCATTTTAAAAGTTCCTTAGACATGGACAGCCTGATAAATTATTTGGGTGTACCAAACCTTACCCATTCTAAGAGCAGGTGCCCCAGGCAATGGAATAACTTCTGTAACAATAGACTGTCCCATTGCAATTTTAAATTGAAATCCGAAAATACACTTACTATGTTAAAAGAGAAAAATATGAGGGGCACATTTTAATGAAATTATTACCTCTACACTAACATGACTGGGAAAGAGGTATTTTGTCTGTTAAAACTTCATTGTCTCAGGAACCTTTTGCTAAATCATAACCAAATATTACCTAATAATAATAATAATAACCCATCAGCTTTTTCATTTGCATTAGCTCTCGAGTAAATAATGTAATGTGACTGCTTATCTGTAACTGCTTTGGAGAGAGAGGATACAGAAACAAAGAGTAATATTAATATTTTAAATTTCATTGTTCTTTGATAAAAATGTGCATACCCTAGCAATGTCACTACTCTTTGGATTGTAAGGTTTCCCATCTGCTGTATGAGCACTGTGTGTGAGAGTATCCCCCACTTGACTTTTCAGTGCAGTTTTCTAGTCTAACAACTGACTTACTCATCAGGCACCTTATTCATAAAGAGCAGTCTATAGACATAACATTTTTTAATCCTTGTTGTTTCTATAAATAGTGAGAGGGTAGAACACTCAACAGTCCTTGCATTATCATGCACCACTTTAATAGGGTGAGTTTTAAATAGAAAAGCAAACACTGGCCAGTTGTAGGGATGGATTGTAACACTTTAAGTACCTCAGTAAAACTGAAAAACAGACAGAAAACACTATTGCCATTTGGAGCTTAGTAAGCCAGACCTTATTTTATCTTCAGGGTTTTAGCCTTTTAGTTTAACCCAATTGATGTTTTCAAGCTTTTCCACACGACCACGATGGATGGAAACTTAAGCCTGTTTTTATGAAAGCCCAAAGTGACTTGGCCAAAGCATCAAGGGAGTTGGTAGCAGAGCATGTATCTCTCTCATTCCACCTGCCATGAAAAATGCGATGAGTGGTCTAAAGCTGTACTTCAGTTTAACATTTCACATGTCTCCTTCAGACCAGAGAGTGTCCCCCAACATTTGACTAGCGCTTTGGTTTAGTACTGACTCGGGGAAAAGAGTCCCAGTATTCAGTTACTAATACCATTTCTTTCTTTTGTTTCTGACTATGGTTTGTGTCCCAAGATACTGAACAGTTAGCTAAATTTAATGGGTGTGAGTTCACTGCAACTGAAAAACTGAATCTTTCAAAATTCAGAGACCGCTATGTGCCTCAGCACAACAAAGTAAGTTGAGTTCTAGGGCTCTCTACAGAAGCTGTCCTGCAAAGCACTCCAGTATTTTAGGGGACTTCTGAGAATTACAAAACCTTTTTTTTTCCAGTGAGGTTAAAGGAGATGTTAAATGCAATCACAAATATATTGCCTGCAACCCTCAGCTGGCAAGAAGTCAACAAACCAAAAGTCTAACTTACAAATATACCATGACTGACTGGAATCATAATCAAGGCAGGCGGATATTTGAACAAGACTCGTGGGGGTGGGGTGGGCACAGGGGAAGAGACGAAATAACAGAAAACCAGAAAATGTGGAAATAGCAAAAGTGCAAAATGACTTTTTTGTTTCAGTTTTCACTAGAAAGGAATTGGTGATTGGATGTCTAACATAGTTAATGCCAATGAAAATGAGGTAGGATCAGAGGCTAAAATAGGGAACGGGTAAGTTTAAAAATTACTTAGCCGAGTTAGATGTCTTCAAGTTATCAGGTCCTGATTAAATGAATTCTAGAATACTCAAGGAGCTGACTGAGGAGATAGCTGAGCCTTTTGTGATTATCTTTGAAAAGTCATGGAAGACGGGAGGGATTCCAGAGGACTGGAAAAGGGCAAATATAGTTCCCATCTATAAAAAGGAAAATAAGGACAACCCAGGGAATTACAAACTGGTCAGCTTAACTTTAATACCCAGAAAGTTAATAGAGCAAATAAGTAAGCAATTAATTTGCTAACACCTGGGTCTTGTCTACTCTACTTCTTAAGTTGATGTAAGTTATGATACTCAGGGGTGTGGAAAAACCCCTTCCTGAGTGATGTAACTTACCTTGACTTAAAGCACTAACTACACTGCATTATATTGGTGAAAGACACTCTCCCACTGACATTGTTTCTTATCACCTTATTATCGAATCAGGGCTTGTTTTTACTACCATGCTAAAATCAATACAGCAGTGTCAATTTAGCATATCTGAAGACCTATTACTTTAATGGGAGAGTGCGCTCCCATCAACATAATTACTTCACCTCAACAAGAGGTGGAAACAATCAGTTTAGATTTATCAAGAATAAACATGTCAAACCAACCTAATTTTTTTCTTTGCCTTGTGAATCTGAGGGAAGCAGTAAATGTGGTATATCTTGACTTAAGTAAGGATACTGATACTAGCTCTTAGGACCTTATGAACAAACTAGGGAAATACAGTCTAGATCAGTGTTTCTCAAAGTGGCCCATGAAACCACTTTGAGAAACCTATTAACTGGCTGCGCCAGTTTGTTTATCTGTCAGCGTTGTGGCCACAGAGCTTCACGGCTCCTAGTGGCTCCATTTCGCCATTTGCAGCCAAGGGGAGCTGCGGGAAGCAGTGTGGGCCAGGCTGCTGCTTCCCAGGGCTCCCCTTGGCTGCAAACGGCGAAACAGAGCCAAGGGGAGCTGCAAGGCTCTGTGGCCATGGTGCTGGTAGATAAATAAACCAGCGTAGCCAGTTAACAGGTTTCTCAAAGTGGTTTTGGATATGATCTAGATGGCGCTCCTATAATGTGGGTGTGTAAATGGTTGGAAAACTGCTCCCAGAGAGTAATTATCAGTGCTTCATAGTCAAGCTGGAAGGGCATATCAAGTGCAGTCCCACAACGATCAGTACTGGGTCCAGTTCTTAAGAAGTATGCATATGATATCAAGCTGGGAGGAGTTGCAAGTGCTTTGGAGAGCAGGATTAAAATTCATATTGATCTGGACAAACTGGAGAAATGATCTGAAGTAAACAGGATGAAATTCAATAAGGACAAATGTAAAGTACTCCACTTAGGAAGAAACAATTCAGTACACACACAAAAAATGGGAAATGAGTATCTAGGAGGGAATAACCCAAAAAAGGATCTGAGGATCACCGTAGATCACAAGCTAAATATGAATTAACAGTGAACCACTGTTGTAAAAAAAGAAACATTCTGGGATGTATTATCAGGAGTGTTGTAAGCAAGGCACGAGAAGTCATTCTTCTGCTCTACTTTCTACTAATTAGGTCTCATTTGGAGTATTGTGTCCAGTTCTGGGTGCCATGTTTCAGGAAAGATGTGAACAAATTGTAGAAAGTCCAGGGAAGAGCAACAAACATGATCTATGAGAGAAGATTTTAAAAAATTGGATTTGTTTAGTCTATCCCTTCCTGCTTCTCCACGTGGGAACTAACGATATGGCCAAGAATGACCTTGAGCGGGTTACTGCAGATTATGTAGTGCTGGGAAGAAGGACCCAAGAATTCGGAGCGCAAGTGGTGTTCTCGTCCATCCTCCTGTTGAAGGAAAGGACTGGGCGGGGATCGACAAATTGAGGAAGTAAATGCGTGGTTGTGCAGGTGGTGTCGCAGAGAGGGCTTTGGTTTCTTCGACCATGGGACTCTGTTCCGGGCACAAGGATTGTTAGGAAGAGATGGGATCCACCTAACCAAGAGAGGAAGTAGCATCTTCACGGGCAGGCTTGCAAACCTAGTGAGGAGGGCTTTAAACTAGGTTCGTTGGGGGACGGTGAGGGGAGTGGGAAAGTCGGATACTGGGAAGGAATGCAAAGAGGAACGAGCAAGAAAGGAGGACCCCTGATTCGAATGGAGAAGATAGGGCGATCGACTGGTTATCTGAGGTGTTTGTACACTAATGCGAGAAGCCTGGGCAACAAACAGGAAGAACTGGAGGCCCTGGCCCAGTCCAAGAAATATGATTTAATTGGGATAACAGAGACTTGGTGGGATGACTCGCATGACTGGAGCGCTGTCATGGAAGGGTATAGACTGTTCAAGAAGAACAGGCAGGGGAGAAAAGGAGGAGGACTTGTACTATACGTAAGAAAGCACTATGATTGCTCTGAACTCCAGTATATAGAGGGAGAAAAACCTGTTGAGAGTCTATGGGTTAAGTTTAGAGGTGCAAACAACAGCAGTGATGTTGTGGTTGGTGTCTATTACTCTCAGTTTCTTCGGACAACTGAGAGAAGCTTCCAGATCGCAGGCCCTGGTTCTCGTGGGGGACGTTAATCACCCTGACATCTGTTGGGAAACCAATACAGCAGTACACAGGCAATCCAGGAAGTTTTTGGAGAATGTTGGGGATAACTTCTTGGTACAAGTGCTGAAGGATCCGACCAGGGGCCGTGCGCAGCTTGACCTTCTGCTCACAAACAGGGAGGAACTAATAGGGGAAGTAGAGGTGGGTGACAACCTGGGAAGCAGTGATCATGAGATGGTAGATTTCAGGATCCTGACCAAAGGAAGAAAAGAGAGTAGTAAAATACACACCTTGGACTTCAGAAAAGCAGATTTTGACTCCCTCAGAGACCTGATGGGCAGAATCCCCTGGGATGCTAACATGAAGGGGAAAGGAGTCCAGGACTGCTGGCAGTATTTTAAAGAAGCCTCATTGAAGGCACAGAAAGAAACCATCCCGATGCGTAGCAAGAGAGGCAAACATGGTAGGAGACCGGATTGACTTACCGGGGAAATCCTTGGTGAACTTAAGCACAAAAAGGAAGCTTACAAAAAGTGGAAACTTGGACAAATGACTAGGGAGGTTTAAACTAATAGCTCGAGAATGCCGGGGGGTTATCTAGAAGGTGAAAGCGCAAATGGAATTGCGACTGGCTAAGGATGTGAAGGATAACAAGAAAGGTTTCTACAGGCATGTTAACAAGAAGAAGGTGATCAGAGAGGGTGTGCGGCCCCTACTGGATGAAGGAGGTAACCTAGTAACAGATGATGTGGGGAAAGCTGAAGTACTCAGTGCTTTCTTTGCCTCTGTATTCACGGACAAGGTGGGCTCCCGGACCAATGCGCTAAGTGACGCAAGATGGGATGAAGATCGACAGCCCTTGGTGGGTAAAGAACAGGTTAGGAACTATTTAGAAAAGCTAAACGTACACAAATCCATGGGTCCAGACTTAATGCATCCGAGGGTACTGAGGGAGTTGGCAAATGTCATTGAGGAGCCTTTGGCCATTATCTTTCAAAAGTCATGGAGATCGGGAGAGATCCCGGATGATTGGAAAAAGGCAAAGGTAGTGCCCATCTTCAAGAAAGGGAAGAAGAACGATCCAGGGAACTATAGGCCGGTCAGTCTTACCTCGGTTCCTAGAAAAATCATGGAAGGGATCCTTAAGGTATCCATTTTGAGGCACTTGGAGGAGAGGAAAGTGATTAGGAATAGTCAGCATGGATTCACAAGGGGCAAGTCGTGCCTGACCAATCTGATTAGCTTCTATGATGAGGTAACTGGCTCTGTGGACATGGGAAAGTCAGTGGATGTGATATACCTTGACTTTAGCAAGGATTTTGATATGGTCTCCCACCATATTCTTGCCAGCAAGTTAAGGGAATGTGGATTGGATAGAAAGCTGGATAGAAGGCCGGGCCCAACGGATAGTGAGCAACGGCTCAATGTCAGGATGGCGGTCGGTTTCTAGCGGAGTGCCCCAAGGTTCAGTTCTAGGACCGGTTTTGTTCAATATCTTTATTAATGACCTGGATGAGGGGATGGATTGCACCCTCAGCAAGTTTGCAGATGACACTAAGCTAGGGGGAGAGGTAGATACGCTGGAGGGCAGGGATAGAGTCCAGAGTGACTTAGACAAATTGGAGGATTGGGCCACAAGAAATCTGATGAGGTTCAACAAGGACAAGTGCAGAGTCCTGCACTTGGGACGGAAGAATCCCAAGCATTGTTACAGGCTGGGGACCAACCAGCTAAGTAGTAGCTCTGCAGAAAAGGACCTGGGGGTTACAGTGGATGAGAAGCTGGATATGAGTCAACAGTGTGCCCTTGTAGCCAAGAAGGCTAATGGCATATTAGGTTGCATTAAGAGGAGCATTGCCAGCAGATCCAGAGATGTCATTATTCCCCCTTTATTTGGCTCTTGTGAGGCCACATCTGGAGTATTGTGTCCAGTTCTGGGCCCCCCACTACAAAAAGGATGTGGACGCATTGGAGAGGGTCCAGCGGAGGGCAACCAAAATGATTAGGGGGGCTGGAGCATATGACCTATGAGGAGAGGCTGAGGGAGTTGGGTCTGTTTAGTGTGCAGAAGCGAAGGGTAAGGGGGAATTTTATAGCAGCCTTCAACTTCCTGAAGGGAGGTTCCAAAGAGGATGGAGAAAGGCTGTTCTCAGTAGTGACAGATGGCAGAACAAGGAGCAATGATCTCAAGTTGTGGTGGGAGAGGTCCAGGTTGGATATTAGGAAAAACTATTTCACTAGGAGAGTGGTGAAACACTGGAATGGGTTACCTAGGGAAGTAGTGGAGTCTCCATCCCTAGAAGTGTTTAAGTCTCAGCTTGACAAAGCCCTGGCTGGGTTGATCTAGTTGGGATTGGTCCTGTCTATAGCAGGGGGCTGGACTTGATGACCTCCTGAGGTCTCTTTCAGCTCTATGGTTCTATGAGTCTATGATTCTAGTCAAGAGAAGAGAAGACTGAGAGAGAACATGATACCATATTCAAATACATAAAAAGATGTTACAGTTAGGGATATGAATTTTTAACCGATTAACCAGTAAGTCTCACCCTTAATGGGCGAGGCTTACCAGTTAAGGTTAACCAATCAGGGCTGGAGCAGCTTCCAGCCTGCTGGTTAACTGACTAGCAGGGGCAGGGTCTCAATTGGAGTATCCAGTCTGGTTGGAGCAGCCACTGTCTACAGCGTCCCCTCCTCCCCCACCGGGGCTGGAGCAGCCCCCTGCCCACAACACAATATGTTTAACAAGTTAACCAATTAAATGGGATTTTACATCCCTAGTTACAATGAGGAGAGAGAAAATTGTTCTCTTTAACCCCTAAGGTGATGACAAGAAGCAGTGGGCTTAAATTTCAACAAGGAAGGTTTAAGTTTGACATTAGGAAAAACTTCCTAACTCTCTGGGTGGTTAGGCACTGGAATAAATTGCCTACGGAGGATGTGGAATCTCCATCATTAGAGATTTTTTAAGATCAGGTTAAATAAACGCTCCTATCAGGGATCTTCTAGGTAATACTTTGTCCTACCATGAGTGCAGAGGACTGGACTAGGTGACCTCTCAAAGTCCCTTCCAATCATGTGATTCTATGGCTGTAAGATTAACTAAATCTAAAAGGAAATGTAGACTTTACATTTTTCCCCTCTCAGTGAACCAAACCTGAAACTGTTTAGAGGTACAGTAGTTACCTCTCATGGTTGCAATAGCTAAGTGCATTTTGGCAGGAAGGAATGGAACTGACGGGAAAGAGTCTGTCAGAAATCACATAACTGGAGATACTAAGAAGCGTGTCAGGGAAAGAGCAGCTGTTTAAAACACCTAGCCATAGCATGACAGGCAAACTGTCAGAAAAAGAAGGGAATCTGTAAGTCAAATAAAAAATCTCTCCACACCTGGGTGACATAGAATGCAACAAACAGTTTGTAGCTCAACTCTTGACTGACTAACACGAGTGAGAAGCAAAAGTGGTATGTATGGTTGGGAAAACAAACTGGAAAGCAGTACATTTTTAAAAGAAAATGCGCAAAGGGGGCCTTCACACTCAATCATTCAATAATACTGGAAGTGTACCAATATGTCTACTTAGAATATGTCTATGTCTACTTAGAATTCAGTAACGTTATAATAAACACAAGAACTGGGGGCCTCTAGCATTCAGCAGACTAAAACTTCAGGTGAGGAAGGTCTGGGGACAGAAGTAAGTCAAAACACCCTGGAAGAAATTCACATTCATATGTAAACTATAATTAAATGGAAAGGCATTAAGTATACGGTACGTGTTATACATCATGGGGTGTATCTCAAATGGATGGAGGGATAAATTGATAGATGAGCGATGCTATTCAGTCCCAGTCCTGTGGTGATCATCTGAACACCATCTGACAGACATTCAGCTCCTTCAAAGCCTGTTGATGTTGTCTACAGCATTTATTGTGGCCCTTACAAGTTTTTCATTCCCTAATTTTTTCATTAATTAACCTCAGAAAAACACACAGGCTATGTTCCTCTTCTCTGCTGACCATGGAAGTTTCACGGACCAGGACAGAGGTGGCCAGAGCAGTGGTGGTCAAGTCTAGTGGTTTCAGCAGGAGTTGTGAACCAGGGATGGATTCTGAAGCTATGTCTACGCTATAGAGTTTTTAAAAGCTCTGCCGCGTCCAAGGAATGCATCTGCTTTTCCGGAAAAAAAGTCGGAAAAGCAGTCACGTTTTTTGGCATCTCTGTAAACCTCATTCTACAAGGAAAAAGGGATGTTCCGAAAGAGGGTTTTTTTTCTGACATTTGGCCCCGTGTAGATGGGCCAAATGTTGGGAAAGCCTCTTTCGGAAGAAAAGCAGAAAAAGATCCACAAATTGCGGTTTGCAATTTGCGTATCTTTTTCCAACTATTCTTTGTTGTGTAGACATAGCCTGAGTCAGAGCTCGAGTCAGAATCAAGAGTTGAGCTAAGGATCAGAGCCCAAGCTGGAGTCTGAGTCGAGCCAAGAGATGAAGCCAGAGTCAATAGCCAAGGGTGGGCCATAAAAGCAGGGATCTGGAACAAAGCGAGTCTCAGGCAGGGCTCAGGAGTCATGTGAGAAGGCAGCATCCAATGCAGCAACCCAGCCAGGGATTGAGCTAATTGTTCAGACAAATTTCCTATGTCTTCTGGCTGAATTAGTGAGTCCTAGACTAATGGAGAAGCCAGACATCTCCTCTAGTCAGGAGCTTTGAGAATGGTGCCTCTACTCAGCTGGGGTCCACCAGCTCTCACTCTCTGCTGGTACAAGTGAGATATTGGGTGGTTGCTGTCATCTGAAGACTGGCTGGGGACCCATAATCCCTCACTGGTGAACATTGGTTATGACACCCAATGGTAGTCTCCTGTCTGCTTTGATGGGTAATGACACAATGTATTTTTGGCTTAGAGAACCAAGGCTAATCAATGGGAATTAAAGCCCCCGAATATTTATTAATATTTTTCCACTGTACAATTGTGTGTGTGTGAGAGGGAGAACGAGAGAGACCGAACATAATGTGTGTGTGTGTTGCGCTTGTCACCAATTACATTCATGAACTGTTTTAAATTATGGGGAGGTTATATGTAGCTCTGGATAAGTTGATGGAATACAGAGTTTGTAGGAGTGATACAGTAGTGAAAATATTAGCAACAGCATAGGAGTTGGCTCTATGGGTCACCAACAGGGGGAAAAGGTGGCTACTCTGCACCCACTGGAAGACCCCATGGGTCAGTACCTCCCTCCTTCAGTGCCTCCCACCAGCTGGTGGCCCTGCTGATTGGTGCCACTCAGTCTTTCCCAGCACCTCCTACCCACCACAGCTCTGCTATTTCACAGCATGCAGGAGATGCTAAGGGAAGGGAGAGGAGCAGGGGCAGGAAGAGGCGAGGGGTCTTGGATGAAGGGGTGCAGTGGGGATGGAGCCCGGGGGTCGAGCACCCCCGGCAATTAGGTAAGTCGACACCTATAAATAAGTGTCTCTTTTCAGGCCATCATTCATCCTAGCCATGAGCATTAGCCTGAATAATTAAATTAATTTTGCCATCACTAACAAAAATAAGCAGATCTAGTAAATGATATGCGCCCTTGCTACATCTACGTGGGGTGTAGTGTGATTGCACAGCTTCAAAAGACTTGTTTAAGTCATAGAGGGACAAGGTGACCTGAAGAAGAGCTCTATGTAAGCTCAAAAGTTTGTATCTCTCACCAACAGAAGATGGTTAGATAAAACGTATTACCTCACCCACCTAATATCCTGGGAAGAATGCAGCTACAATAGCATTCATTTAGCCGTAGCACATGGTGCAAAATGTTTCTCCCACAGCTCCAACAGAACACCATCTACCTGTGGAAAAATATCCTTTTCCCTTGCCATGATATGGGGTACCCCCTTTAAGCTTTCCAGAATGTTTATATCTGATTAAATCATAGCACAAGCAATGTAACCGAATATAACCTAGTACAGTGTGCTGTAAGCATCAAGTTACAATAGTGATTTACCAGCCTTGGCAGTTTTTCCCCCAATAGAAAATATGGACTGAGGATAATGTTACAGCTGCAATCTCCAATCCACATCAAACTGTAAAGTACTAAACAAGTCATGACCAAGGAAACACATTCTCCTTTCTTAGGAGCTAATTTTTTTCAGACATTGATATGTGAATGTTGCTATATTAGTATTTTATGTTATAAGAATCATTTATTTAAACTGACTTTTCTATAGAATGTTCCAAATACAAAGCTGGGAGAAGTAGCAGTACAAATGTATCCTATAGTGTGCATTCTTGACAAAAGGTAAAGTAAGTTCTCCCTTTAAAAGTATGATTCTGCTAATTAGTTGCACTTCTGATGCCATCTTTCATCCAAAGACATCAAAGCACTCTATAAACTCCATTTAAATGTCATAATACAGCAATAAAATAGGCAGTATTTTCTCCCATTTTATAGATCATGTATGTAACAGAAAAATGTTAATTGACTTGCCCATGGTCACACAGGAAGTCTGTTGCAGAGCTAATAATCCAAGTTGCCAATTGTGCTAAAATTTAGTTTCAGAGGGGAAAGTGGGAGGGGTCCCAGTGATGTTGAAAATCTCATTTGGACATTATCAGAATCAAACATTTTGATTTTTTTTCCTATCAAGTCTACTTTTACTTCAATTTTTTTAAAAAAATTGTGTTATATTCTAACTTAAAATAAAACATCAAAATCAAAATGAAACATTTTAATCAATCTCTTATTTTATTTTATAGAGAACTAAAAGGACCCATCATTGCTCTGGTCCTTAACTCAATTTTTTTTTCTTTTTCTTCATTTAAATCATTGCTCTGGGCTGGGGCTGGGGAGGAGGGGTTCAGTATGCAGGCTGCCCTGAGGAGAGAGGACTGCCCCAGCCCTCTGTCACCACAGCAGCTTGGGGCCAGGTGAGATGTGCCTCTCCATGACTGCTGCAGCTCCAGCAGGCACAGCCAAGGGAGGGGTGTATGTCCCCTGGCTGGAGCAGGTCCAGGTTTATATACCCCACCCAGATCAAAGAATGCAGTGAACCGCGCACTTTCCCTGTGTTCCCTGACGAAGGGGAACAGTCAACAAAGTTCCCATATGAATTGGGGACATAGGGGACTTCAGGCCTCCCCCACACTCTCCCTAAAGGGTACTTAGGGAGTGGGACAGTCAGGACTGGGGCTGTCCTGGATGGGTGGGCACCCCAGCCAGCCCTTTTCCCCTACCTTGTGATTCTGCTCCTTTTTTCTGTATGGTTTTATGAGAAGCAATCCTATTCTAGGCACATCCCCTGTTCCTGGCACAACCAAATCCTTACCTTGGTTTAAGTTATGATAAAAGGAAGTTGTATACTGAATGTGGCGATTCCTAGCTCTTACCATTTAGGATGAATTCCTGAACAGACAGACAGACGCACAGACAAATTCTCTCAAATATATAGTAGATTTTAAAGTTTTGGAGGGATAATTCCTATTTGGAGCAAAAACAAAATTTGAACTCTTCCACAAAATGGAATTTCTATTTTTCTTTACAGTTCTACTGAGAATAGAGCCCAGATCTCCATAAAACACACAGCTTTCCCCTTGGACCATCTGATCTAATATCCTTCCCCTGCATCCAGTATTCTTTTCTCATCAGCGCACATTACATTATATTTTTAAGGGCCAAATTATAGAATCATAGAATTGTAGAGCTGAAAGGAACACTAAGAGGTCATTTAATCCTGAACTTAGGTATGACCTATTAACCTTAGACAATTCCTGTGAGGTGTTCTCCACTCTGTTCTTAAAAACCTCCAGTGATGGGGATTCCACAAACTCCTTCTGACACCTGTTCCAGAGGCTAACTATCCTTATAGTTAGAAAGTTCTTTCTAATGTCTAAGCTTAATCTCTTTTCCTGCAAATTGAGCCCATTATTTCTTGTCCTACCTATCTTCAGTGAGTATGGAGGATAGCTGACCATAGTTCTTTTTATAACAGCCCTTGACATATTTGAAGACTATTATCAGATTCCCCCTCAGTCATGTTTTCTTAAAATTAAATATGCTCAGTTCTTTTAACCCTTCTTCATAGGTCAGATTTTCCAAACCTTTTATATGTTTTTTTTTGTTCTCCTGTGTGCCCTCTCCAGTTTGTCCACATCTTTCCTAAAGTGTGGCAACAGAATTAGACATATAACTCCAGCTGATGCCTCACCAGTGCTGAGTATAATTGGACAATTACCTTTCATGTCTTACATATGAGTCTTATGTTGATACATCCCAGAAGGATATTAGCCTTTTTTGCAACTGCATCACAGTGTTAATTCATATTTTATGATCAATGGTAGCCCCAGATCCTTACCTGCATATTACTACTTAGCCAGTTATTCCCCATTTTGTAGATGTACACTTGATTTTCCCACCCTAGCTGTAGAACATACTGAAATTTCATCTTCTTGATTTCAGATGAATCCTCTAATTTGTCAGTCATTTTGAAATCTAATTCTGTCCTCCAAAGTGCTTACAACCTCTCCCAGCTGTGAGTCTTTCATAAAGTTTATAAGCATACTCTCTCTTCCACAATCCAAGTCATTAATAAAATATTAAATACTACCAGATCCAGGACTGGCCCTGTGGGACCCCATTAGATACATCTTCCCAGTTTGATTATGAACTACTGCTAACAATTCTGTGAGTGTGGACTTCAGGCTGTTTTAGTTATTTCATCAAGACCACGTATCCCTAGTTTGCATACGAGAGTCTCAGAGGTACTGTATGAAAATCCTTACTGAAATCAAGATATATCACATCTACTGCTTCCCACCTATCCAGTAGACTAGTAACTTTGTCAAATAAGTAAATTCGGTTGATTTGGCCGGATTTGATCTTGACAAATTCCCTGTGACCCCATTATCCTGCAGATGCTTACAAATTTTAATAGGAAGCAGGTTTAAAACGAACAGATGGAAGTACTTCTTCACACAATGCATTCAACCTGTGGAACTTGTTGCCAGTGATGTTGCAAAAGCCAACACTGTAACTGGATTCAAAAAAATAATTAGGTAAGTTCCTGGAGGATAGGGTGGTCAGGAAGGCTATCCCATGCTCTCGGTGTATATAGGCCTATGACTGCCAGATGGTAGGACGAGATGACAGGGAATACATCACTTGGTGATTGCCCTGTTCTGTTTATTCCCTTTGAAGTATCTGGCATTAGCCACTGTCAGAAGACAGGATATTGGGCTAGATGAACCCTGGATCTGATCCAGTATGTCCGTTCTTATCATCTTATGTATGTTACGTTCAAATAATTTGTTCCAGCATCTTTCCAGGTATTGCTGTAAGGTTGACTGATCTCTCTATAATTCCCTGTTTCCTCTTTGTTCACCTTTTTAAAAATAGCTACTGTGAGTGTGCTTCTCCAGTCCTCTGGGGCCTCACCTGTCTTCCATGAGTTCTAACAGATAACAATTCTGAGACAGCCAATGCCCCCTATAATGAGTTTCATCAGGCCCTGACAACTTGAATACATCTAACTTATCTACTACTTTTTAACCTATTCTGTCCCTATTTTGGCTTGCATTCCTTCTTCTTGTTAATATTAATTGTACTGAGCATCCGGTCACCATTTTAACTTTTCATTTGATAATGAAGCAAAACAGGCATTAAATATATCAGCTTTCTTGATGTCACCAGTTATTGGCTCTCCTGTCACACTGAGTAGCAGACCTGCACTTTCCTTCATCTTTCTCTTGCTCTTCATGTAATTTAAGAACCTCTTATTGTTTCCTTTGATGCCCCTTACTAGATGTAACTCATTTTGTGCCTAAGCCTTTCTGATGTTTGTTCTTACATGCCTATACTATTCTTTTGTACTCATCAGCAGTTTGTCCATCTATTTAATCTTTGTAGGATTTCTCTTTTTATTTTCAGGTTAGTAAAGAGCTCCTGATGCTGCCATATTAGCCTCTTATTAGTCTTCCTGTCTTTGCTTTGGGATAGTTTGCATCTGTGCCTTTTATATTGTCTCCTGGAGAAATTACCAGCTCTCCTGTTCTCTGTTATCCGGACAGGGATAAGGATCTTGCGCAAAAAGGGGGTTTTGCGCAAAACGGACACGTCCACACTGCTTGTTTTTGCACAAAAAACCCTTGCGCAAAAATGGCTTGGAATAGATTATGCAAATGAAGCGCAACAATCTGCTAATCAGTGCTTCATTTGCATTGCCTCTTCCAGCAAAAACTGATAGTGTACACATAGCCTAAGTGTGCACTCGAATCCTTCACTCTCACTTCCAGAGCCCATCAGTCATGCTAGCTGGAAGGGTGATAGCAGAAATAGCCCTATTCCCACTCCTTTTTCTTTCTTTCTTTCTGCTCCAAATTTGTCTGCTTGTTTTCTGTGGGTTCAGCTCAGTCAAATGATGAACAATTTCTGCAGATGTTGAACAACTTTAACTCATATTGAAATTATTGGGAGTTCAAGGCTTTCAACATAGGATTAGGGCCTAAGACTATAGTAGGGGAGAACAGACAGTACTTCTTTCAGTGTGTACAGACCCAGAAATGACATCTCTGTGCGGGATGAAGTGCACAGACAGGGCCGCTGAATGAAAATCGGGTAAAAAAAAATCCATGACAACTTTTTTACAACTGGGAAAAATGGATTTTTGACTAAATGTATATTTTTCCTTAATATTATTTTCTTTGTCCTTTTTTAAAATTTTTAGTTAAGCAATTGAACACCAAAACACTGAAGCATTTTTATTTAAATTTACCACCAATGTGCCTCATGGGAGTTGTAGTTTGGTTGCATCATGTCTACATTCTCCTCTCTGAGCTGGGCTCCTCGGCCAGATTTCATCTCCCACAACGCACCACAGGTAGGTGATTCACATAATGCCCCATAGTCTCCCACCTTGAAGAGCGGAGGTGGTACCTTTTGGGATACATAGGCCAGTGTGTGAGACAGGAGTAGAAAATGGGAGTATTCCTGAATCAAACTAGGTCAATTTTTGGCCAGAATTTTTGGCCATGGTAGGATGTGGGGGTTGTTTTTGTCTGCTGTTTATTTTTTTTTTGCCAAAAAGTCAAAAATTGGGGGCAGGAAAACCCCTCCATTTTGCAGCCAACTCTACTGAATGGCAGTTTTTGAGCTGAAGAGAAAATGACACTGACTACTCCTGTTCTTATGAGTGAGGCGAGTCTCACTGATGAGTGTGGTCTCCTCAAGCACTCCAGGGCCAATGTACCTGCTCTTGGCTTCCCCACAGGTAATGCTTCCAGAACCCTCCATTTTTCACAGGAAGAGCTAGAATTTGGCCTAAATGCTTCTCTGATGGGTACTTGATTATGCTGCTATAATTGGGGTTTTGAAAACATATAATTAAGAAATCCTATAATTAACTGCCTGAAAACAGGATTTAGTGTGCAAATACTTTCCTAGCTAATCTAGATCTCTGTCTCTTATGCTGAATAATTCATTTCTTCATGAATACTTCAGAAAATGTTTGGTACCTAGATATCATATCTTTTTGGCATTTAGCTAATATGCAGTTCATTTTCAACTAGGCTCAGCTGAGATACCTTTCTCCATGGAATCTTATGAGAGTTTTAGTAAACTGCCATTCCTAAACTAGGTCTTAAAGATGTTGAATAGTTATCTGCCCAGAGACTGGAATGCTGTATGCAAAAAAAAAGGTAACAGAACACAATCTGCAGCAATAAAATAAAAGCATAACAATAGTTATTCTGAGTACATAGATTAAAAGAGTATTAGTAGGAGTAGGAAACTTTGTATTTTATTTCTTTGATATTCTCTTTAGGATGTCAACACTGCATCTGAGAGTGACCCTCTCAGAGGGAACAGAATTTGCAAGTAGAGTTTACACTAATGCTCTAAAACTAGTTATGTAGATGCTGTTGCAGGAGTTTGAACTTTGAAAACCCCCCCAATTCACCAGCATGAGAACCCGTGCTCCTGCCCAAACCACAATGTCTACCTAGCTATGTTTAGAACGCTAGTGCAAACCCCACTAGCACAAGTGTGTGAACCGTGGGCTGGGAAGTCTTTTACCAGATGCAGTGTAGACATGTCCATATCCAGTGTGATGGAATTTGTTGTTGTATTTTTTCTGATATATAGTGACCAAAGAAGCTTTCCTATTCTCCATACTGTTGGTCCAGTTTTTAATTCAGCTTTGAGGCACAACAAAGCTGGCTGTGAGTTGTGTAAATTATGTCTGTGAGTTGTATTATTTTCTTAATATAATTCTTTTTAAATAGAATTTCAAAGTCTTAGAGATATTTTCCATTCTGGATTTAAACACTAAGGTTTATTTTTTTTATCACATAATTAGAATCTTTAGAGGTGTAGCTAGACTTGTTTTGTTTCTTCGTTTCCTCTGAAAGCATCATTTTCCTATAAAGATGTCATTTTATCCTAGAGTCTGGTATGACTAACTGCATGGGAATACTCCTATGCTGAGTTATATCGATCATGCCTCATCCAAAGTGTGATTGTGGTCTGAAAAGAGGCACGATTAAAATGGCATGTTGGTGTTCCAAATTTATTCTCCCCAGTGACTTCCAGACGTTATTTACAAGATTTTCCCACTTGCCACAATAACCTGAGTTCAAAAAAAAGCGTGCAGTATGATTTTCTTTCTTACTTTATGCAGCATCCCAGAGGTTGCTAACAGTAGACCACAGAATCAGAGATTAACTGGTTATGTTGTTGATGTTACATCAGTGAGACAGAGCTACATATCAAAAGCAACAGGATCTTTCCCTTTTTCCAGCATCATCCTTCCAAAGCCAGACTGACTGCCTGTTATTGACAATAAACTTGTGGTCTTTTTCAGAGGTTCTGAGCACCCACAGCTTCCAGTTGATTTTAGTGGAAGCAATGAGGTCAGCACCTCTGTAAATCAGACCATTGGTTTTGCCAGTAAACAGAGTAAATAGGCAAGTATGAGACATGGTACGTGTAGAAATCAGGCTTTGTGCATTTGACTGTCCTGATAATTACTGCACTTGAAGTTTGTGCTAGGTTGCATGGCTCTTTTTTCCCCCCCTGTAGTTCTTTTTTCAGAGCTCATGAAAGTGAGAGAGATTGTGAGCCAAGCCTACCACATGCAAGTGCTGTGTAAACTTTCCTATGCGGTTCTGCCAGTGCATCTTCATCTTCACTCATCCCGTGCTTTCACCTCTCAGCCTGTTTTTTAACACAGAATACCGATAGTTAGGTACATAAGTGGATGTTAGGATGAAATAAGATTCCACCAGGCCCTGGAAGACCTCAACCCTCACCCCCAAGTCCTCCACCCCCGCCCTGCCTCTTCCTGCTCCCTCCCCTGAGTGCACCGAATCCCACTCCTTCCCACTCCCAGCACCGCCTGCAAACTGCAAAACAGCTGATTGTGGTGAGTGGATGGTGCTGAGAGAGAGGGGGAGGAGGCTGGAGAGATTGCCAGGGTACAAGAGGTACTGAGGGGGCGCTGCTGGCGGGTGCTAAGTATACACTAATTTTTTCCACCAATAGAGTCAGTGCCTATGAAATAAGGTAGCTTTGATAAAATATGAGAACTCAGGTCTTCAGAATGCTTTCCCTGCCTTCCCACACTGTAGTATTCTGGCTGAAGTGGAGACATGATTTAAAGCCCCATCAAACTCCCATTAACCTTAATGGGAGTTGGACAGACTGGTAAGAGACTAAGAACATCTGTCAAAAGCTAAAGCAACAACAGCACATCTAAACTAAATGCAGTTAAAGCTGTTATTATTTATTCGTATTACAGTAGCACCCAGAGATCCCAGGCAAGATGAGGTCCCATTATGAGAGGTGATGTATAAACACACAGTATGAAACAGTCCCTGACCTGAAGTGCTTGCATTCTAAACAGACAAAACTAACAAAAAAGTAGGAGAAAGGAAATACAGTTATCTCCATTTTATACATGAAAAACTGAACCACAAAGAGTTTAACACCCAAGTCCTCAAAGGTATTTAGGTGCCTTGGATATCTTTGAGGATCTGGACCTAAGTGACTTTCCTGAGTCCCACAGGAAGTTTATGACAGGACTAAAAACAGAACTCAGATCTCCTGAATCCCTTTCCAGTGTTGTAATCACTAGGCCATCTTCCTTGTCAAAAAGTCCCAGCTGGAGAAGAGACAGACTACAAACCAGTTGAGTTTTACACAAGATTGGTGAGAATTTTAGAGAGGGGAGTAAATGTAACCAAAAGTTAGCAAAACTATAAAGATCAGAAGTTAAAAGGAAGAAAGAATAAAGGGGAGAACATTGCTAATGAAAAGCTCCATAACTTCCTGGGGCAATTATAACCATGGCCTTTTGTCACCTAGTTTTCTGATGGCAGTGGAAAGGCAGCATCTCTGGTAATTTTATGCTGGAATGGAAATTGGTACTCTGAGGAAGAAACAGATCCAGTCATAGTCATGAAGAACTATAGATTCAGTGAATATCTGGACCACACTAGCAAATCTCTAATGGGGGCTATAGCCCTTCTGATCCTTTGTAGTAAACTGTAGGACAAAGGTGTCTGTTGGCTCTGCAATAGAAGACAGAGAGAAAGGACAAAAAGTGCCAACAAGAAACTGATATCTGATAATTAGCTTGTAAAACAACTCCTTGTTTAGACTTATACTTACAGTGCAATCTCATGATTAAAACACCACTAAAATGGTTATTCTGGTATAAAAATAAATATGCAGCGTGCAACAGAGGTAAGCGAGTGCTCAGATAGTAATTTTAAAAATTCTGGCACCAAAAGATGTTATCTCTGTCGTCTGAATAACCGGATCTTCCTCATCCACCCAGCACTCAGTAAATATACACAAGAAAGAACAAGAACAGTAGATTAGTACAGTGACGTAGTCAAGGTTGCGGAGGGGATGTTAATTACTCTGAGTAGAATGATCCCTCCAACTTTACAGAGTTTTTTTTTAGAGAGCCAGTTTTTTTTCTCCCTTACTCATCTCATTGATTTCTGATCCCTGGTCTACACTAAGGAGTTATTTCTAAATAACTCCCCTTCTTTCAAAATATCAAGCAAAGTGTCCACACTTCCAAGGGAAATAAGGGGATGGTTATTTTGAAATAATAACTCCTGCTTTCCACGAGGAATAACGTTTATTTCAAAATAGAAGTAGTGTAGACACTCCACTGCTGCTAGTTTGAAATAACTACTCCCCAAAATCATTCAAAGCAATTACTCCCCAGTGCTTCCTGGGGCTCTAAGTCGAGGTAGCGCGGACAAATTAAAGGAACCTGCCTTGGACTAATTTTGAGGCTTCCCTGTAGTGTGGACATGCTATTTCAAAATAGTTATTTCAGGAGTTATTATTTTGAAATTATTTCTAAATTATTCCTAATGTAGACAGGCCCTAAGGGACTACTTGCAGTTTAAAGTGGTACTCAGTGTGAGTAAGAGTGGTAGAATTTGGCTCTACATGATTAATAATCTGGTATCACCTGATAGAAATGCTTCCACCTGAGACATGGTACTTGATGCCCTGAAAAATTCAACCCTTTGTGGAAGGAGTGCAGTGGAATTTGTTGTCTCCCAGCAGTAAGCTCTGTGTGTATAAGTGAGAGGGGGAGACAAGGAATGAAGGGAACAGCAGCCAGAGGGTTATTCTGATGAGGGTAAATACCCAAATACATTAAAGCTAAAATTAATTGCCTTAAAATACTCTTCTCATTAATTTGCTTGCTCAAATAATGAAGATTTTGGAAGCCTGAAATATTTTTGCTTGCCATACTATCTGGATAGTTCTTATTAATAGGCAACTGCAACATGTTTGCTTTCTCCTCTCTGCATCTGTCTTTTTCTCCAGTTCCTTTCACTGCTTCCCCAATCCTGCCTGCATAAGGCCTCTTAGACAACTATAAATCACTCACCTCTCGCCATGCTCCCACAAATGCTCTCATTATCGCTCTGACTTCAGCCCTGAAATTTGATTTGTGTCTGTTAGGCTTCCTACCGACTGTAGACTGGCATTTAATTCAAATTATTTCTTACAAGAAAACAGTGACATATTCCCTCTCCAAATGGCTGTAGCGTATTTCGCTGTAAAAGAAAAAAATAAACCTTTGTATTTAAGTCATCTGCAGAGATTGCAAATTGCAGAGAGAGAGAAATTCCATTTGGATATGATGCATAGACAGGAATCTGTTGGAAGCTTTTGTTATCGGTGTATTAATACTGAAGGGTGTGTTTGTGTCTGGTGATGCCCTAGCGGAGTCAATAACATTTTATTTTGGGGTTTCAGTAGGATTTTATTGAATGCCGAGGAGAGTCTTCTAGCCATGTTGTGGTTTTTCTTTAATGTACAGCCTATCTTTCAGGCCTTTGTCATTGGAACTATCCATTAGGACATATGCATTAAGGTTAAGCACATGCTTACGTGTTTTCCTGGACTGGAGACATAGTGCAATAATGCATTAACACATATAGCAGAGTATAATAGCATTATCTTTCCTCTTTTCCAGGTGTTTAATATTTCCAGCCTTTGTATAGAATGCATGGGCAGGATGACAAATGGCATAATTTGTTCATGGTAAAATTGACAATTGCCCTCTTGGTTAGTAACTTTCATTCTGTCATTCCCTTGAAATAGCCTTTTGATAAACTCTTCCCTTCAGTGAAGAAATGTTTCTAGTGCCCACTGTCTCCATACTCCCTTCCAGCCTTGGCACTGTTAAGTTAAGATGACAGTTTATGGGTACATTACATCATGTCTCGTATTAGCCATTGTTAGAATTTGGATTTAGATGACAGATGACCAGAAGTGTGGTAGGGGTGAGACATTCGCTACGGTTTGACTTTGTTTGATGGGAAATACTGGGTTCTTTTCTTAGGGTGAGTCTACACAGCACCGAAGCTTGAAATAAGATATGCAATTTGAGCTATGCAAATTGCATATCTTATTTTGATCTTATTTCAAAATAGCTTATTTCATAATTTGGCGTTGTCTACATGGCGCCAAATTTCAAAATAACCCGCTATTCTGAAATGTCCCTTACTTCTTGTGAAGGGATGTCGGAATAGCGAGCCCGAAATAATGGGCTTGCTGTGAAGACACAGGATAGCTATTTTGGGATTCTCCGGTATCCCAAAATGGCATTGCAGTGTAGACGTAGCCTTACAGAAGTCAGGGTTATCTGTTGCATAATTCCTTGCCTGTATCATTGGAGAACAAATGAGAGCTCCCTGACAAATTTTCTCCTTTATGGTTGAACTTTCAATGCTGGGTCTGAGCTGCGGAGCACAGGGACTTGGCCATGCTGCTCATGGGGCAGCATGTGTCTGAGTTCTACTTTCACTAAATTATTTCTAGTTCTCCTTTTGAAATGTTTCCCCTTTTAATCTTGATGAACACTTGTTGTTTATATTTGGTGGCTTTCTCAAACCAAGGCCTTGCCCTGCCAAAGAGGTTAGTACCTGGGTTCCCTCCCAGCCATCCAGAGTGCAGTGTTGTTGGATCCATCCCACATTATTTGTTGACATAATTTTCTGGGCTGCCAAGTCTTTTTCCATCTTGCATCTTGATGCTGTCTCCCACGCTTAAACACATTAACTTAGAATTCTGACACAGCTTGGTAGAGAAGCAAGTATTTTAAAAGTCAGTGGTATGTCTTGTCTGCTCATTTTGGTGCCACTGCGATAATTATCTTACATTTTTATATAGCACCTTTCATCCTGAAGGATCCCAGAGCTCTTTATATATTTGATCCTATCCTACATGGTGCTGAGTAGCTGCAGCTCGGATTTACTACCACTAAACACTTCAGTCACTCTGCAACTCTGAAGATCAGGCCCTTAGTACATTTTTATATATGAACTATGCACAGGAAACTATTCCTCTGGCAACAAAATGCAGCTACTTCTTGAGGTCAAATAGAACAGTTTAGCTATGTATAGCAGCACCATGTACTACTATTACATTAGGAAAGAAACAATACAGCATCCAGGTGAAATTGCAAAGGGAGTAAGGACAGGCAAAGTAATATACCCATGTTGGGGGCATCACACGGTCTGGAGTGGCTTACAACTGTGCATGCCTAACTAAAGGTAGACTGTCAGAAAACAGGGCAAACACCCCAAACTAGTGGTGTGTGCTATATTTAAATTTCACCAACTCAGTACCAAATGTGAACTCCTGGACTACTACAGCAGTGTTACCATGGAGCCACAGCCTCTCCCAGTCTGTCTTGCCCCTCCCCTCCCCCGACAAACTGGACTTGGTGATAAATGGTCATTTATGCCACATCACATTCAAGTTGCTTCCAGCCCCAAGAGACCAATCACTTAGCCCAGAACAATTGGTACTTGAGAGAACAAGTCCATTTCATGATAATGTTCCAGGTTTTGACGTTTGTTTTTTTGTTTCTCCTTGGAACAAAAATGAAATCTTTCAAATATTTGTACTAAAACAGACATTTTTGACACAATACTGTTTGCAGTTGGACTGTGTCTGTGTCCATCCTGGCCATTAGGTCATTAACTGGGAAGTAAGAGATCTAGAATCAAGTTCCTGTTGTGCCTAAGTCAACGTGTGGTTTTTATCCCAGATCATTCTGAACCTGGGGGTCTCAAACACCAGGGCAGTGCCCGAACTACCAGGCTACAAATACTTTGTCAAAAACGGTACACCTCTAAGAATATTTTGACTTCAGCAATACAGCATATTTCATTTTGTTTTATATGTTCCAACTAGCATGAAAACACATTCAAGTGCTGATAATCCTCCAGTGCCTTCCTACAATTCCCCATGTGCCTCAAAGAACAGATTTGTTTCCCATAATTCACTTGGAAAAAGCAGAGAATCAAAGAAATGTAGGGCTGAAAGAGAGCTTGAGAGGTCATTTAGCCTAGCCCTTTGCCCTGTGGCAGAACCAAGCATACTTAGATCATCTCTAACAGGAGTTTGTCCAACCTGTTCATAAAAACCTCAGAAAATGAGGATTCCACAATGAGTGGTCCAGATATTCACTGAATCTATAGTTCCTCTGAGCAGCCACAGTGCAAAGCCCCGAGTTACTCTTCCATTTGTTCACATCTTTCCTAAAGTGTGGCATCCAAAAATTGGGCACACTATTCCAGTTGAGACTTTGCTGATGCAAGTTGAGTGAGAAAATTACTTCCCATGTCTTCCATCTGTTTTGTTATACACCCCAAAAGGATATTAGCTTTTTTCACAATGGCATCATATTGTTGACTCATATTGACTATAGCTCCCAGATCCTTTTCTGCATTCTACTACTTACCCACTTATTTCCCTGTTTTGTAGCTGTGCAGTTGATTTTTTTTTTCTCCTTGCACATAGTACTTTTTATTTGTCTTTACTGAATTTCAACTTGTTGGTTTGAGACCAGTTGGCTAATTTCCGTCCTTTTGAATGTCCTCCTGTCCTCCAAGGTTCTTGCAACCCTTCCCATTTTAGTGTAATCCACTAATTTTATTAGTCCACTTCATTATCCAAGCCTTTCATGAAAATATTGGCTAGTACTGCACACAGGACTGATCCCTGCAGGACCACAGTAGATACCCCCTCTTAGTTTTGACAGGGAAACATATCCCAGAGCAGCTCATTTTAGGGCAGTGCTGAGAATTAGGCAACGCACACTAGTAAGTGCAACCCACACTGGTGAGTGCAGTGCCACTGAGTAACTCGGGGCTTTGCACTGTGGCTGCTCAGACCCAATTGCTATTCTCCCCTTCCCCAACTGAACTCTGCAGTAAAGACATACTTGTGGCAATTCTTGAGCCATAAGCATTGGTGTTCCTTACAGTACCTGGCATGCAAATGCTGATCCAAACAGCTTACTTGAGAGATCTGAATGATTCGCAGTGCAAGGTGATAGGCCCAATAGCATGCCCTACTTTTTCTCAATGTTGCTAAATATGAGAAAGTAGGAAGAGAATGGTTTGGACTTGCAGGGTTTGCATTTGAAATGAGAGAAAAGGAGCAAGATCTTGGCTGGAAATGTCATATATCTGCATAGTATGTGTGTTCTATAATCCCTTTTCCAAGGAAGATCTCTGGAAGGATAATATATCACTCTCTATATAAAAAACTTTTCCTATCGGACAACACATTACTCTGGCATCCCACAGCCCCTCCTTCTGCCCTCAGTTCCTCCTTCTACCCTCAGCCACCTTGCCTCCTCCCGCCCTTCCCAATAGTCCAGTAGGCAGCTGGAGCAAAGCGGACTTCTCCTTCCCCCTCCTATGCCAGAGGGAGAGAGTCAGGCCAGCCTCGGCCTTGGTCCAGCCCAACCTCCCTGTGGCCAGAAGGGAGAGAGTCAGGCCAGCTGCAGCCTGGCCCATAGAGTTGCCAGATACTTTCACAAAAAATTCCGAACATGGCTGAGGTTTAAAAAAAAAAAAAAAGAAAGGTTGCTGCACCTTTAAATTCCTATGCTGCCTCTGCCCCTACCAAATGTGGCAGGGGAAAAATGTCCCCGCCAGCCATCCGTCTGAGAAACAGAAAATACTGGGCATTTTACATATCCGATATTTTCTGGGTTTTTTTTTTTACTGGATAGAAGATGCAATTACCGGACTGTCAGGGCAAAAACTGGACACCTGGCAACACTATTGGCCCAACCCCCCGGCAGCTGGAGGGGGAGAGAGCTGGGCCTGCCTCAGTGTGCCCAGCCCTCACCCACCTGGCTGGAGGGAGAGTCGGGGCTGGTCTGGCCTCAGGGGGCCCCTGCAGCTGGGGGGAGGGAGCCAGGGCAGCCCAGGGCTGCCATGGCCTTGACGTGGCCCTCCTCGGCAGCCGGGGGAGAGCTGGGGCTGCCTACCCCCAGAGAGGGGAGTTGGCGAGCGTAGCTTGCAGGGGGCACCACCCTCTAGAGTATTTTTAAAGAAAATCTTTAAAAAAGCTCCACAGAAATGACAAACAACTCAGGGTCTGATCTTGCATTCATTGAAGTAAATGGCAGCTTATCTGTTGATTTTTATGGGAGCAGTATCATGCCCTCAGTGGGAAGAACTGGAGAATCAGGCACTTCACAGAGGTCCAAGTGCCTTTATAACATTACGCAAACTGTGTTGCTCATCACCCCTGTGGTCAAGCTTTCTCTTACCATGATTAATCTGTAATTGCTAGCGTTGGAGAACCAGCTTGAACTATAATGCCTGGCTTTCTACTGTTTCTTTATAATGTTTACCCTATGAACATTTAGAATGGGAGGGATTATTTAGGTGCTGAAACTGCCCTGGGAACTGTACATGTGCATGAGTACATAGATGTCTCTGTGTGTGTATGCTCATATGCGCATACTCTCATCTGTCTGGGTGTGGTCCTGCGTTGGGACTTGGACACCATTTGATAGCTTATATTTTCTTTTTTCCCATTCTCTACTCATTGGTGTAACCCAGGGGTGAGCAAGAGGCTGCCAGTGGGCCAGCTCCAGCCCACCAAGCCACCTGATTCAGCCCACGGCCGCCTTGCCAGGATTCTTAGGCAGAGAACAGCTCATACTTTAAAAAGCCGGCTGTTCTCTGTTCTGGATGGCTGGGGAGGGAGGAAGGAGACTTCTCATGCTGTTCCTGCCCCCAGCAAAATCTCTTAGCTCCCATTGGCCAAGCTCTCAGTTTCCGGCCAATAGGAGCTGAGAATTTTTGCTGGGAGCAGAGGCAGTATAGGAATCCTTCTCCCTTCCTCCTCCCCCTCTTCCCCTCTCTCATGCCCAGAGCAGAGCCACATGGAGTAGGCAGTCTGCCTCAGGCTTCTTCTGGTAAGTGCCTCCCAGCCAGAGCCTGCCTCTGGCACCCCAGCGCCCCCCGCCCCTTCCCAACCCTCTGCCTTCCCTCCACATATCCAAACCCTCTGCCCCCTCCTGCATTCATACTCCCTCCCAGATCTGGCACCCCAATCTCCTGCCCCAGATTACAATCCCCTCCTACCCTAGGTCACGTCCCAAAATCCTGTATCCCAGTCCCCTACCCTAGGTCACAACTGCTTCATTCACCCAAACTCCCTCCCAGACCCCACTCTCCCTCCTGCACCCCAGTCCCTTACCCCAAGCTCCCTTCTGCACCCAACCTCCATCCCAGACCCTGGAATTGCTCCATTAATATTGGTGCAGCCCTTGACCACTTTCCAAAATCTTGGAGTGGCCCCCCGTCAAAAATTATTGCCCACCCCTAGTGTAACCACATGATGTGTTGGCTCCTCTGCTTATTTTAAGCTACTTTAAATATTGAAGGCGAAGACTTGTTTTAGAGACAGAAGTGCCGAAAGAAGGGTAAGAAGAAAATAAGTAGCTCAGCATCAGCCATATTTAAGTCTTAGCTAGCAGCATGCCATCTAAGATGAGACTGGGCAAGATGGAAGGGAGCAGAGCAGGACCAAGGGGAGCTGTGGTTGAAAAATATTTTTTTTTAAATCAGTTGCTTAAAACAGCCTAGGAAAATGGGGGTAACAGTATATGCATTATACCATATACAGTAACTGCTGTGGGTGTCTTGCTGTCTACTTGCAAGTGTGTCTGTCTATAAAATATATCTATACACACTGGGGCTACGTCTAGACTGGCATGATTTTTCGCAATTGCTTTTAACGGAAAAGTTTTTCCGTTAAAAGCATTTGCGGAAAAGAGCGTCTAGATTGGCACGGACGCTTTTGTGCAAAAGCACTTTTTGCGGAAAAGCGTCTATGCCAATCTAGACACGCTTTTGCGCAAGAAAGCCCCGATCGCCGTTTTAGCCATCAGGGCTTTTTTGCGCAAAACAAATCTGAGCTGTCTACACTGGCCCTTTTGCGCAAAAGCTTTTGCGCAAAAGGACTTTTGCCCGAACGGGAGCGTCAAAGTATTTGCGCAAGAAGCACTGATTTCTTACATTAGAACGTCAGTGCTTTTGCGCAAATTCAAGCGGCCAATGTAGACTGCTGGCAAGTTTTTGCGCAAAAGCGCCTACTTTTGCGCAAAAACTTGCCAGTCTAGACACAGCCTGGGTGTGGGGTGGGGGCTACTTTTCTCCACAGACTCTACACACGCTGAATACACAAAGCATAACCTCTGTGATGAAGGAAAGTGACCCACTCTCTCAAAGCATTTTGCAATCAATACTAACATAGTAAACTCTTTATAGAATCAATCCATTGTGGAGTTAATTCTGAACTCTTGTTTCATTCTCAACAGAGCCTAGTTTGACAGTGTCATTGGAACCCTGCCCCTTCCCTTACGCACAGCAACATTCGTGAATCTTTCTCCTTTTTGATTGGGATGGCTCTGCTTACATATAGATCATTTTACGCAGTGATGCTAGGAAGGAAAATTTCTACTTTCTGCATCAAGGCTCTGCAGAGAGCATAGAATCGGGTTGCTCTCAATTGTTCCTGCTGTGAGCTGTACAGTTACTGTGCGCAGCACCCTCCTGTGGTGTGTCATGGCTTTTACTAATTTAGTTTCACTTTCTTGTTCTCTGAATCAAAACCAGGGCTCTGCTACTGACTCATGAGTATAAGCCAAAAGTGAGGGTATAATAGTGAGTGATCCGTGTGATTCTGTTAGCTTTCCTCGGTTATTCTTTTGTCTAAGCTTCATCCTTCCTTCTCCCAATCTGTATTCTGCATGCCATCAAAAGTTGTATTGATCCACTTTGATCATCTGAATCCTGTGTTTAGTTTAGTGTAGTGGTAATGAAGGAGAAGTATAGTGAATAGGCAGATCTTGAAGATCTTATCTATGAAGAGGCTAAGCATCTCCACACCAGAGCGCTTCAAAAGCATCTCAGTTGTGAGCTGTAACAATATCCCTCTTAGTACAGTCCTGAAGCCTCATCTGAGCAGAGATGGTCAATCATAGGGAAATGTATGTAGTGTTCTTGTTACATGGATGATATTCCCCAGCATCAGAAACTGGATGAAAGACCTCTTTCTGGAATTTGACTCTGGGTTTGAAGCCATATCTCCAGAAGTGAAAGACAAGTTCATTCACCCACTTTAGTACCTATTTTATTCTGGATAGGTTCTGACATTTCATTTGTCACTGTAGTATGGAGTGCCTTCCAGATATCTTTCACATAGTGTGTGTGTGTGTGTGTGTGTGTGTGTGTGTGTGTGTGTGTGTGTGTGTGTGTGTGTGTGTGTGTGTGTGCACATGCGCAAGTAAGTGTAAAATAAAAAAAAACTGCTTTGCGTTTATATTAGAGAAGGTGAGGTCAATGAAATGCACCTTGCACTTGGAATGAATGGAGGTCAGGTTTATAGTAGTCCTTAGCTCCCAGGGGAGTTCATCCCACAGTCCTGGATGAAAATTGAAGAAAGCTCTGTCTCTGAGACAGACAAGCCTTTTGTTGAGTGTTCCATTGTACCAAAGGAGTGGAACTGTGCATGGTCTTTACTAGTCTGGGGTATTTACAAACCTTAAAATTCCATTAATGTATATATACATTATAAACCTAAAATGGAACATTCTTCTTCACACAGCGCATAGTCAACCTGTGGAACTCCTTACCAGAGGAGGCTGTGAAGGCTAGGACTATAACAGAGTTTAAAGAGAAGCTAGATAATTTCATGGAGGTTAGGTCCATAAAAGGCTATTAGCCAGGGGATAGAAATGGTGTCCCTGGCGTCTGTTTGTCAGAGGCTGGAGATGGATGGCACGAGACAAATTGCTTGATCATTGTCTTCGGTCCACCCCCTCTGGGGCACCTGGCGCTGACCACTGTCGGCAGACAGCCTACTGGGCTAGATGGACCTTTGGTCTGACCCAGTACATCCATTGTTATGTTCTTATGTTCTTATATCAGATCCAACCAGACTCTTGTCTTTAGAAGAGCTCTGATCCTGTCCTGAACTTCACCATTCAAATTTCTCTGTTTGAGAACCAGTGCACCACATCTAAACACATTTGAACATTGAGAAAGTTTTGATTCAAGTTTATTCTGTATCTGAACTCCATTACTTACCTTCCATTAGTATTGGAAATGGATATATGTTTAAAACTGATTCTTCACACTTAGGCTACGTCTAGACTGCATCCCTTTTCCGTAAAAGGGATGCAAATTAGACACATCGCAATTGCAAATGAAGCGGGGATTTAAATCCCCGCTTCATTTGCATAAACATGCTGCCGCTTTTTCCGGCTCGAGCTTTGACGGAAAAAGTGCCCAGTCTAAGCGGATCTTTCAGAAAATAAAGCCTTTTCCGAAAGATCCCTTATTCCTTCTTTTAAGAGGAATAAGGGATCTTTCGGAAAAGGCTTTATTTTCCGCAAGATCTGCATCTAGACTGGCGCTTTTTTCCATCAAAGCTCCGAGCCGGAAAAAAGCAGCAGCCATGTTTATGCAAATGAAGCGGGGGGGATTTAAATCCCCGCTTCATTTGCAATTGCGATGTGTCTAATTTGCATCCCTTTTACGGAAAAGGGATGCAGTCTAGACACAGCCTTAAAGTATAGAATGAACTTTCTAAACTGTATTCTATTTGGTCAGTCATTGGCTTTAATTCTGCTCCCAGTAAAATCAATGAGATTTTTGACATTGACCTAAGTGATTGCAGAGTAATCTCCAGAGTAATACCTAGAGTAAACTTTGTTTTGTAGCATTTAAAATAGTTTCTCTGAAAGACGAGAATCGCTCATTTGAACTAAGCACACCCCTAAAACAAGATCTGAAGCTTTTGAATGTTCATGGTTATTAGCAATGGTTCAAGGGGAAATGAACATGCATTGCTTTGGTATTGCTCAGTTAAAGCATTTTTAAAAATCCTGCCTAAATGTTAAGAAGAATATTTAAACAAGTAAAATCACTACATATCTTCCTGTGGTCCCACCTTCATCCCACCCATCCTGAGTCTGTCACCACCCTTTTTATTGTTACTGTCTTCCTTGTTGAGCTTTGTGTAAGCTTTACAGTAAAATTCTGGTTCTACTTAAATCAATGGCAAAATTCCAGTCAGCTTCAGTGGAGCCAGGATTTCACCCTGGGATGGTAAACTCTTTTTGGCAGGAACTGTCACCTTGTGTTTTCTGAGATGCACAGCACATTGTTAGATGTCAGGTTCAGCAGCAGCAACACATTTTTCTTGAGATGTGCAAATGTTAGGATGGCAGCTACATACAGGTTGAATATCCTTCTGCTTCCCTGTATCTGAAGTACTGCTCCCCTAATAGTACCACTTCCCAGAAGGGGCAGTACCTCTGAAAGTGATGCGTGAATCTGAGTTCAGGGACTGTTGCTAAATTTCAGATGCCCTGTCCTTAGCTGCTGCACCACTGAAGGCAACAGAACAGCTGGCAGAGGTTATGATCTATGCACGGGGAAGTCAATTTTGACTCTGTCAAGATAAGCCCACCTTGTTTATGGGCATGCCATGGCAAAGTAAAACATAGTTGAATGTCTTATTTTAGCTCAGCCCTGTATTCTGAAGTCCTGCACATAAAGTTTGCTTCCCAGCTGCGTTTTCAAGAGTGGCTGTATGGTCATATGTGGAACTTAAGAACATAAGAACTTGTTCAAAAAGGTATCAATTCACACCATATCAGCTCATCTCATGCTGCAGATATTCTGTGAAGTGGCACACACACTGTCTGTCTATAGAGGAACTCTTGCTAATAACAAATATAAGGTGTTCATTCATCTTCACAACTATAGGGTAATGGATTTTTTAAAATTATTTATAATTCACAATGTACTGGATCCTAATTTTGATTAAATCCACTATAAAGTTATGCACTATTTGCAAAATTAAGGATCAGTTCTGGATTTATAATTAACACTGTTAAGTTTGAGGGTGTTCCTATCTGAGGTGTACTTAACTTGCTTTTTTAAAGTTTTATACATAATTGTACTAAAAATATGCAGTATCTTTAAAATCTATTACAATTTTGGCTATACAAGCACATAATCCATGCTGCTTCATGTAGTTTTAAACACAGAACATGGAGTGAGTCTCCATTTGAAAAGGCTGTGTATTTTGCACTTTGGAAAGGCACATAACTATCACATAGGTGGCGAATATTTCAGTAAAGGAGCTGGCATTGAACAAGGTGATGCTATTTTCTGTTTATACCAGTAAGACTCCTTAAGAGGGTTCTTTGCTGTGCTAATTATAGAACCTGGGCTGAAATCTCTATTGCAAAGCACTAATTTTGCAGCAGGTACTGTGGCCAGACAAATACATTTAAACAGGTAGAGGAATTATTATTAATTTATATTACAGTTGTGCTAGAGGTCCTGTTGGAGCCCCATTATGTGAGGTGTTGTACATGTACAAAAATGTCTCTCCTAAGAAACTAGCCATTTAAATACACAAGAGAGACAAAAGAAGTGGGATCCCTCTTTTAGAGATCAGGAAATGAGACAGCCAAAAAAATCTCTGGGGTGGCCAGGGACAGAATACAGGCCTCCTGATGCCTAGCCCACAGTCTTAACCACAAAATCTTCTTTCCTCATGGGTCTTTAGGTGGGTTGGGGTAAAGAGATTCTCCAGAACTTTGAAACTTCAGATTAATTCACTAGTGTCAATTGAATGCAAAATATTAAACAACTGAAATGCATTTTGAGTTCTGCTCTTGGCATCATGTTCAGAGCTACAGCTGATTTCAGTTGCTTATCTGTGCAAATGATGGTAAAGTGGATAGGCTATAAAACCAGTACTGGCGGCTGAAGCAGCAGTAACCACTGTGTCCTCTGTCACAGAAATTCTGCCAGCCATGATGGACCAGAGGAACTTGCTGCGCTGCTCCTTTTTAAAGAAGCATCATGTGGTCCTGGCTAGCACTCGCTTCTAATAGTGGAATATGCACTAGTGAGCTAGGAACTCGACACATTGGCTTTACTGCAGACTGAGCCACCCGCAGGCATGTTGTTGTTAATCAGAACCTTAGCTATCCCTCTCCCTTTGTGAACTCTTCAGCAGTGGGACTGGAATAATTTTTAGGGTGGAGGCACTGAGCTGTGCCCCCCATACCCCATCCTCAGCCCTCACTGCCCCAAGATGGGGCCAAAGTTGGGGGTGGCTGCAGAGCCATGGGCTGGGACTCAGGGTCTTGGCCCTGAGCTGAGGCCAAGACCCCAGGCAAGAGCAGAGGGGCTGGTGGCCAGGACACTGGGCTCGTGGCTGGGTGCCCAGGCAAGGGGCTGACAGCTGGGTCCCCAGGATGCAGAGTGGACATCCAGGACACTGGGGTTAGCAGTCAGACCCCAGGCATAGGGCTGGCAGAAGAACCTCGGGTGCAGGGCTGGAACCCTGGTATATGGCCATCTTGGGCACAAAGACCGGGGGTGCCAAAGCACCCCCTGCACCTCTACTTCCCGTGCTTATGCGCTTCAGAGCTGTGTAGAGATCCAACCCTGCTCCTTGAAAGGGATCCCAAAGGACTCTGTCTGTCCTCTTCCACACTAGTTTTCATGCACCTAGGCAATAAAGGACAGGATTTAACCCAAGAGCTGTTCCTGATTTAGGAGACAGTATAGGAGTATTGTAATACATAGCATAGGTATAATGCGTACGTGAATAATATTCGCTTTAGAGGGTATTGCTCCTCTGTCTGAAAGCAGAATTTGACTCTTAAATGCTAAAATAAACAACAGACCAAACCCCATGCTATATAATAAATGAGAATGATATCGAGCTGCTGTTTAAAAAGGTGAAATATCCTATGTATACAATTAACCACTTAAATAACCCTGGCCAAGGCTTTTGCATGGGGTGCCCAAAAATAAACTCCCCAAACCATGTTTGGGCACTTAAATAAATGGCCTTGTTTTCAGAAGGGCAGAGCTGCTGGTGGACATTAAAGGGAATCAAACCAACAAGCTGGTGTGTGGCCACCAAGTTACTTCTGTCAATAAGCAGGAGTAAAAGCCAAGAAAGGGGAACACATAGACAGTGCCTCATGTGCCTGCATAATGAGTCCTGTGAGCACATGCCTCCTAAGACGGGCCCATTCTGCATCCACATGCTGCTTCTTTTGCATTGTTGAGTGTGAGTCTCATAAAGGGGGCTTATGACCTTTTTTCGACTCCTTGCCAAGGAACAAATGAGTCTTGCTCAAGCTTACAAGTATCCATGGGTAGCCTCCACTCATACTTGCTACTGCCTTGTGCTCACATTCACACACTGTGTGTTTGGATGATAAGAATAAGAAAATGTGAGTATAACGTGCCCCATTGTGTTGTATTAAATTGATTAATTTAGGCGTTTTCTGTCAATCTGTGTTACATTCATGACTGGAATGCACCAAGAGATAATCCATACAGTTTTAACTTTCCACATGAAGCATTGTTTCTTGTACTTCTCTGTGATAGCAAATTTAAAACATCCAGTGAAGACAATTTGTTGTAGTACAACAAATGAAAGGAGATATCCTCTTTTCGGTTTTGATCTCAGCCTTGTGCTAATGAAGAATCTGAAATTCCTTAGGATGAACACTGAACCACATAAGCCAGTGCTGTGCAAGCAATGGGAGTTTGCTTGCTAGAGAGTTAAAGAATCAGCTTGCGGTGAATGATTGATTTTCTGCTCATGATGAATTAATAAATTAATTCCACACTCACAATAATGATACCAGAGGCAGACTTGCTGTTTCCAAAAGGAGAGAAAACCTGGGTAGACACAGCATCAAATATGTTTCAAAGTAAATATTGAGTATAACTGGAAAAGTCTTTGAACATATTTCTTCTCTTCAAATAGGCTAGTTAATATTTTACAGAGTTCCTGCTTCTTCAGGGCAACTTACTTTTTAAAATGATTATTTTTGTAGTACATACCTTGGAGTAATACAGGAAGGTCAGTTTTTTCCCCTTTCATTTCTTAAAGGTGTAGCAACTGTTTCTGCCTCATTAGTGCTAACCACGCTGATATTTGTTTTGGTTCTTTCCAGTCTATTCCTCAGCTGTTCTTAATTCTTGGTTAAAACTCCTTTGTATTATCCCTGTTTGAAATTTCCGTGTCTGGTATTTTGGGATTTCTGTCTCCATCAGACTATCATCTTCAAAAAGCCATCCTCATTTTATTTATATTTTATTCACTCATGCTCAGTGGCTCTCTCCAATTATGAAATGGATTCATGTGTGGGACACAGGAAGCAATTAGATTATTAAATAGCAAAGCTTTTAACCTGTATTATTGATATGAGGTATGGAGGTAAATACAAATGGTCAAACATGTTAAACACATGAGGATCTCTGGGCTGAAGTAAGAAGAAATGCAAAGGAAAAACTACAGTGTTTTCACTACAATTTATGTGTATTCTAGAATTAACTAAAAGTTATTTGTTTTAAATTACTCTGATCCTGATAGACTTAAACATATGCCTAACTTTACTCATAGGAATAAGTCCCACAGAAATCAAAATCAACATGACTGTTTCTGTGTGTGAAATTAAACACATGTGTTTTCAGGTTTGAGGTATAACTGAGAACAAATGCATAGGAAAGAATTGCCATAAATGAACACTCATGCTCTATTTGCTGTTCCACCTTGCATCCTGGAATGACCTATATCAAAAGTATCAAGACAAGGTGAAATGGCCCTATAATGCACTTGGTTGGCTGTGTAATAGGATATCATAGGAGCAATCTAAAAATCATAGATAAATTCTATACATTGGTTGTAACAAATAAAATTAAATGAAAAATTATATTGCATGAGATATGAGGATAGGTTATAATAGGGCTTGACCTTTCACGTCTGGAAATGAGTGGCAAACCTTTTATTAACTTTAATGTTGCAGGATTAGTCCCAGAATAATTAATTTAGTTTTCTAATATTTTTAATTGTTGCTTCTATTACCTGGTTTCCCTGGTCACTCACAAGAGACGTTGCCTACTGTATAGTTGTCTGCCTCTGAGATTTAAGAGTGTTAAATTAGATTAGTGGGTAGTATATTTCAATGAAAAAATAAATTTCTAGTAAGAGAGAAACACGCACTTTTAAAAAGCCAGAAGAAAAAACTTAGAATGCCCATAAATACCACTTTTTTCTAATGCTTTCTAATTCCTTGTGAATCCAGTCATCCTATGGGTTCAGTTACTGTTCCATGGCAGTAAATGGCAAAATTGCTGCTGGCTTTCAACCTGAGCAGGATCCAGCTTCATTTAAAAAAAAAAAAAAAAGTGTTAAAGGCCAATGTTTTTCAACAGTCAATGTTTCTAGAAATGAGACTGCCAGAGATTTAAGTAATGCAAGTAATTTCCTGAATGGTGTGAGCAATGGACCTTCAGTTCAAATCTTGGAGAGAATAAATTAAGAGGTGTTTCTGACAGCTAGGGAAACTATAGCTTCTCTGAAGTGATTCTCTCAAAGGGCTTTCTGTTGCTGAATGGGAGTTTTGTCATTGACTTCAATAAGGGCAAGATCAGGCCTCAAACAGTAGCAATCACTAAGGCCAAGTTTTTTGAGTGCCTCCATTTTTGGGTGTCCAACCTTAGGCACTCTAGCGGGGTCATGTTGTGAGAATGCAGGTGAGTGTTTTCCGAAAGTACTGGGTACCTGCCTTCTGAAAATAAGGCCCTTTTAAAGGAACCTGAAGTAGGGTACTGAAAAATTGAAGCTAGAATCACATTTGACCTATATGAATGGCATCTGATCCACATGGACCTAATTCAGTTTTCACTGAAGTCAATGAGGCTATTTAGATTTTCTTTAATAGCTGTTGGATCAGACCCTGTGAAGCTAGAACTCATATATAACATGAGTCCATTCATTTAGCATAATGAACTGGCAATAGTCGTATTCAAAGGAATGATCATTCAGGTAGGTGAAGGGCCAACACTAAATCTCCCTGACTTCCCTTGTTATTTTTATTGTGTCACTTGTGAGACTTCTAGGTGTGATTCAGCTTGCTTAAAAACACTTTCCCTTCCTTTTGCAACCACCTTTCAAACACAGAAATAGATTGAAGTGGATAACTGCTCTGGCCTTTCACTCCCAATACGCTAGTTCAACAACAACGTGTTTTCTTAATGGAATGACTTAGGTGGTCTCAGATCAGATCCCAATTGACTATAGACTATATTATAAAACCACTGTGTACAAATTCAGTGGAATTGGCAGTCTTTGCTTGAGAAAAGTCCAGGGCCAAGCTTGCATAAAGAATGAATTATTTCTTGTTCCTAGAGAGGGTCTCTTTAGGTCAGGGTTGAAAGCATTGGCAAGCCAATGTAGGGAAGCTTCCACTCCAGCTGCCTGCATTGAAATTAGACTGTGGATAAATAGAGGACTACAGTTTCCAGACCTGCCAAATCCTTAACCTTCATTAGCACAAATATTTGCTCAGAATTTTCTAAATATTACCTTTTCAATGTCTCCTATTGTGTTAACGTTACTAGAACAATATTCTTTTATGATAGAATCCAGAGATTGCCTTTCAAATGGATGTATAGTAGCATGCACAAGGTACACAAGAATATGGATCACAGTGGGGATATCAAAAAGATAAGTTTCTGATGATTTCTCCAGATATTTCCTCTTGCTCTGTGGATGTTGGTATGTGGTAAGAGGTAGCAGGGATTTTTCCTTTTTAAAATAAGCTAGAGGGCCCACAGGGACTCATAACCTAACTTCAAAAAACTGCTTTCTTAAGCCACTCCTTATGGTTGGCTAGGAATCCCTGGAGACCTGGGTTAGTCTGTGGTCTTGGCAGGGGTTTTTGCTGGCCCACCAGGTCTGGTGAAGCACAGGTAGTCCTAGGCATAAATAACTCTGATTTTAATGAAAAGGATTTATGTGGTCATAAAGAAAATGTTTCCCACTGAGCCAATTCTGCACATTGCTTGATACCCAGCAACAAATGTACAGTAAAATAGTGTCAATTATTTTTTATTACTTTACCACATGAACAATAGAGATGATTTTGGATAACACCATTTCTACATTCTATGTTAAGAGGTCAAAACTTAACTGTCAAATATACACACAATTGTTCCTCAATCTGTTACTTGCAACAAATTCATTAATAAAAGCAAAGGGAATCCTCCAAATAAATAGATAAAATATAGATGACCTACATATGTACATAGGACTGAAAAAAAAAATCTCAGTATAGCATACCCTCCTATTTCCTGTTCATAAGCACAGGACATTAATATCGTAGGGCAGTGGGACATGTGAAAGGGTGATCAGATGCAAATAACTTCCTTTCACACATGGGGCTCTCTTCTAAACCAATGCACATCCCCCTCAAGAAGAGCTTAGCTGTATAGAAGAGGCACTTGCATTGGCAACTTTCCAGGAGGCTGAGGACTATGCCCTAACCTACAAAAACTAGAGCAGAATGAAGCCATTATTTATGTATGAAGACATACAATGTCCCACCTTGATAGGAGTGGCTTTCCATTGAGATGAGGGTCAAGCATCACGTATGGGGATCTTCAGTCTTGGTGTTCACTGTTTAATACAAGGTTGATCATGGCCCATGGTCTAACAGAAATTGCCCCTGCTGAAAGTATATCTCTGGTAGGAGTATATTATTCTGTTGGTAGAGTACAGGGATGTACAGGGAGGAACAGTAGGAGTAGACCAGAGGTCACCATCCAGTAGATAAGGATCTACCGGTAGATCTTGGAGCCTCTGACAGGTGATCTTGACTGTGTTGGCTGGGAAGCTATGGAATGCTGGTTCTTCATTGCTCCTCCACCCACTGTCCTGCTGCTCCTGCCCTCTGCCTTGGAGCTGCCCCCCTGGGAGCCTCCTGCTTGCTGTGCACGGTATGGGAGGGAGAAGAGGGGGAGCGCTGATGTCAGGGTGTCCCTCCTCCCCCCACTTCTGTACTCTGTCTCCACACAGAGAGCTTGCTTTAACACACTGCTCCATCACCTAGAAGCTGTCTCAGTTAAATGGTGCCCAGCCAGAGTCTGCTTCCTGAACCCCTGTTCCAGGCCTGAACCTCCTCCTATACCCAACACCTGCCTTGGATGCAAGTCCCCCTGCACCCAAACTCCTTCCTAGAGCTTGCACCCTGAACCCCCTCCTGGACCCCAATCTCCTGCCCTGGGCTAAGCCTAGAGCCCGTCCCACACTCCAAACCTCTTGGCCCAAGACCAGAGCCTACACCTAACCCTTACCTCAGCCTGGTGAAAGTGAATGAGGATAGGGAGGAAGGGGAATGGAATGAGCAGGCGGAAGCCTCAGAGAAGGGGTGGAGCAGGGGCAGGGCCTCAAAGAAGGGGTGGGAAGGAGATGGGGCAAGAGTATTGGGATTTGAGGTAGATCTTACATTGCACTTAAATTGAAAAAGCTATCTTGTGGTTAAAAGGGTTGGGGACCACTGGAGTAGAGGATAACAGGATTATAGCCAGAGCTTGTCTCTATTCTTGTTGATCCTGCAAGGTACCTCAAAAAATGCCCTGACCTTAGAGAAGCAGAGAGTTTTTTGATTTGCTCAACAGTGACTGCCCTTAGAAATGTTAAAGAGAATCATTAACAGGAATCTGCCAAATCTGCCACCAAAATTGTGGAGCTGAGATGGTGCTTTAAAAGCACAGTTTGCATAAAGCAGCAGAGAACTGGCAACCAGGGTTGCTGACCATTCAGTAAATTCACAGACGGTCTGTAAAAAAGAACTAAAATTGGACTTGTCGGTAAAATCTGTAAAAACGTTTAGTAAAAAAGAAACCACCGAGCTTTGCACTACAGCTGAGGAAGAAGGGCAAGATTCAGGCTGTGAAGCAGCTCCAAGGAGCCTGCGATTCCCAGGGTAGGGGCAAAGAGGGGAATTCTGGCAGTGGTTCCCTCCGACCGGCTGGTGGCAGCTGCTCTTCTCTGTCTCCAGCTTTGAACTTTTTTCTTCAGTGTCACTAGTACAGGCTGAACCTCTGAAAACCAGGACTCTCTGGTCGGGCAACATACATGGTACGACAAGACCACGGACGTTGCTGGATCAGAGAGTCCCAGCGCCCAGGAGTGCAAACCCTGTTCCTGGGGAACCCCAGCCGGGCGGGGCAGAAGCGCCACAGCCATCAAGCCCCGTCCCCAGGGATTCCTGGTCAGGCGGGGGAGAAGCAGGGCCGCTACAGCTAGGGAGCTCTGTCCCTGGGGAGCCCCAGTGGGTCAGAGTCAAGGCCAAGCCCTGCAGGCTGGATCCCAGTGGCAGTGGGGCTGGAGCAGAGCCAGCCGCAGGGAAGGGGAGTGTCCTGGGAGGCTGGTGGCAGGGGACCTCCCCTGATCCAGCAAATTCCCTCCTTCAGGATGGGTCAGGTCCCGAGGGTGCCGGACAAGGGAGGTCCAACCTGTATCAGCACAGCAGCAACTTTTGGTGGGCATGTGTGCAGCACACACCCCTGCCGGGTTTCTTGCTGCTCGCGGGCGGGGAGATGATGTACAACAGGGCAGGTGTAGCAGCCTCCCACAGGCTCCCTGCTGGTAAGTCACAGTGGGACGGTAACTTGGTCCCAGCCAATGGGTGTGTCACAGGATGGGAGGAGGGTGCAGAGGGGGGATGATTTGGGCCGAGGGGACACTGTAATGGGAATAGGATTGTACCCGCATGCCAATGCTCCAATGTGCTGTGGGTCCAGCTGCCTGCATGGTGGGCTCTTCCCCCAGACACCTGCCTGCTGGCTAGCTGGCTCAGTTTGCCAGCTGGGGTGGGATTTCACAGATGCTGTCACTGTCAACTCAGCTGAGAGGCAGGAATGTTGTGATGTATAAATAAAAACACTGAATATTATTCACTTTTGTCCTTTTGAGCCAGCTTTATCTTACCTAAGAATGTGCCTGTAAAAAAGTTTGTTGTTCATAATTTTTTTCTATATCATCCATAAAAATCATTTTCAGCAGTTGGCAACTCTGCTGGAAATCCTAATGGTTACAGCATAGATAGTGAAAAAACTCTTCGTCCCCTTCAGGGATAATTTTTGAAAGGCCCCAGTGAAGTTAGAGGAAGTTTTGCCATTAACTTTAGTGGTGCCAAAATTTCACCCCAAGTATTTGACAACATCACATCACATTGCAAACGTGTTGCTCTTATAATGATGCTTACTAATATACCCATTGTTAGAAATATTTAATTGGTTTTTATTTTAATGGCTAGCCAAGAATTTTTCATAAACCACATTTATTTTACAGAGGACAACGTAGTTGTTAATTTTGACAGATATAGTTAAAATTATATTATATGCATGCACGCATATGCGTGCACATACACACACAGAGCACAAAATCACTTGCGGAGAGGGCCAGGTAAATTAGTTTTACAAACCCCAAGTTGGAGGATACCATGGTAGCACTGCATCCAAGGACCAGTCTCCTTAGTCCCAGGAGCGAATTTACCACGAAACAAACGGTGCTGTGGCACAGAGCCCATACTGGAGCAGCAAAGCAAAGAAAACATGCCTCGTTTCCCAGTTTTGTGCTGTATGCTTATGTTTGCTCTTGTTGTAATGCCCATAAGGTATTTAGTCAGCCCATGAAGGCAAAGAACAAGTCAATAGTGAAGTTGAATGGCCCATTAAGGAACACTTAGCTCACAATAGACCCTAGAAAATGTGTGCCCCGTCTACACTTGCCTTAATGGACTTTTCCTCACACAGAGAAAGGAAAAGGGTGGAGTAGAGAGGTTTGGTTAGCTCTTCTTTAGCTTTAGAGCTAGTAAAAAAAAATTATAAATATGTTCTGTGAAAAATATTGACTCTGCATTTTTGTGATTTTTTTTTTTAACTTTCCAATTTTTTAATTAAAAGGGTGTTTTTTCCCAGTTTTGGGAGGGTGTTCTGTTCTTTCCATCTCCCTTTTATGACTTTTCTGTTTTGTCATTTAAAAGAAGGTTAAAAACTGTGGGGAAAGGGCAAAAAATTGAAAAAAATCAGTTTCTAGTTTGGGGATATTTTGTAGAAAAATTAGGGGTTTTTTTTAATTAAAATTTTCCTTTTTATACAGATGCCATTTTTCACTGGAAAAATGTTTTAATTAGAAAATATCAATAATCTCTAGTAATCTATTTGGCAGGGTCTGCAAAATGTATATGTAGAACCCCAGCACAATGGGACCCTGATCTTGGATAAAAGCTCAATGCACTTCTGTAATACAAATGTAATAATATTAATCATAAATAATAATAGCTAAAGTATTACATTTGCTCTCCAGTACTACAGTAGTATAAAGTGGTATTCTCACAGATGGCTATAGAGATGAATTTATAAGTCATTAAAGAATAAATTCACTGAGTTCACCTCTTTCTGTCTACAAATTGTCCATGACCGGATCAGTTTTATTATATTGTTTTGTTACAATTATTTAAATAAGTGATAATATTAAAAGTCTTCTTTCTGTTATTTTATTTTAATATGACAATTGTGCCAGAGACCACAACTGAGATTAGAGCCGTATTGTGCTAGGTGCTGTATAAACACATAGGGTGCGTCTACACAGCAGGGCTTAACTTGAAATAAGCTATGCAAATTGAGCTACGTCAATTGCGTAGCTTATTTCAAAATTAGGAGCATCTACACAGCACTTATTTTGAAATAGAGCACTCTTCCTCCGACTTCCCTTACTCCTCGTACAATGAGGTTTACAGGAGTCGGAGTAAGAAGTCCTCCAGCTTGACAGTATTTCAACATAATTTTGAAATAACTGCCTGCTATGTAGATGCGGACTAAGTTATTTCGAAATAATGCTAGTTATAATGTTTCTGTGTAGGTGTACCCATAGTGAGAAAGAGTTGCTGCTCCAAGTGTCTTCAGTCTAAATAGATGAAACAGACAAAAAATGAGAGGAGAACCAGTGCATAGAGATGTTAAGTGACTTGACCTAGGACAATGCAATAGGCCCATGTTTTAGTCAGTTCTTCGGACCTCCATTCTAGTTCCCTAGACACTAGACCCGTCTCTTGGCTTGGTACCTTCTCTGAATGTGTCTTAGTCTGTAGCATGTCTGTTAGCAGTATGTTATGATCTTTTGATGTTCAAAATTATATTTGAATGGCACATACAAGTCACTTCATCTTTTTCTATTTGCCCAATTACAGTAGCATAACTGAAAATCAGGGTAATGTGAATACTCATTATTCAAAATTTTGCTTTGGTCAAAAAATGTGTTGTGCTCCCTTAAAATCTGTTGTTTCAGCCAATACTTCTGCCAGTACATTTTTTGCTAGAATATTCTTTCAAAAGAAATGTAAAGGGGAAATATAGAATCAATAAAACTTAATTTAAAAATTCAAATATATTAAGACTTTTTTAACACAATATTCATGCAGTTCTAAGAAGCCAGGCTCAAACCATATAGGGTTTTATTGCTCAACACTAACATCTGTGTTGACCATATTGATAATGATTCATGGTAAGTATAGCACCACGTAATAGCAGGGTTTAGTCATAATAAGTACCAAGAGAATACATGGCTATTTCATCTTCTAAACCACAGTGGAGATACATGGTAAATATTTTTGGACCAACTAAAATTAATTACCAAGTAAGCTGCAAGGACATGTAATTATTATGTAGTCCTATGATAATTACCAAATAAAATTGATGTAGTTACCACATAAAGTAAAATGTACTTAGGAATAGTATATTTGTTCCCTGTTAATGTTAAGTGTTACCTGTCATTTATGTTAGGGTTATCCCTTAGGAATTATGCCTTTCATTTAGTCTTCTATGAATATATCACACTGCATCCTGCAGCTCTGCTTCCAAATGATTTAATCCTATATCCTTTCTCCACCCCAAATTCCCATGCAGGTTTGGGTCCTGAATGAAGGATGAGGGACCTATTCTTTTTCTATTACACTTCACAAGCAGGTTCTTCTCATCACTCTATTCTTTCCACTGTCTTCTGAAATGTCTATACAGGGAACAGGAACAGTCTGTTGGTTCCACAAACCTGTCCCAGTTGAAATTTGCCCCTACACCTCTTTGCTTTCATTGTATCTTCCATGCATTCCCATAAAATTGTGTCACTGTGACAGCAAACCTCATGCTTTAATCACCATTAAAACCTTCCTCTAAGACTTCACTGACATGGGGAAAAGCTGCCAACTGGTTGTGTGCACCCCAAAGGTAGAAAGATGGATTTTTTTTTTAAATGCAGCAGATTTGCTTTTGTGTCAGCTTAGATGGACTTGAAGTTGGAGGATAATATAACAATACTGATATATTTAGTGGAATTTAGTGGAGGGGAGGTCTGTCAAGAAAGGGAAATGAAAGTATGGTGGGGTCATGAACAATACAGCATCAACATGACACACGTTACATGTATTGAAAACAGGATGGTGGGCCAAAAAAGGTAAATTGTAAATGATGAATCATCATCAAGTTGGGGTGTTTCTAGTAGGGTCTGGCAAGGATCGGTTCTTGGGCCCACGCATTTTACATTTTTATCTATGGCCTCAAAGAAAACATAAAGTTATTCTTCCTAAAGACTGTGTGTGTGGCAAATAACAAAGAGGTTAGATCACTGATACAGAGCAATCTGGATCACTTTGTAAGCAGGGCACAAAGTGAACAATATGTGTTTAAATAAGACCAAATATAGAGTTTTATACTTCTAAGAACAAAGAATGTAGAATACTTAAAGGAGGGAAGATTCTACTCTGGGAATTCGCACTTCTGAAAAAGATTTGGGGGGGTTGAGGTAGATAATTAGCTTAACCTGAGCTCTCAGTGTGGATGCTCTGGCAAAGGGGCACCACTAACATCATCCCTGGAGGCATAAACAGGGGACTATCAAGTAGGAAGCTTATGTTACCTCTGTGTGTGGCATTGGTACAACTATTGAAATATGTCCAGTTCTACTGTCCATCATTCAAAAAGAATGTTACCAAGGGCTGGGGTGGGGGGGTTCCATCACTGACAATTTTTAAAGCAAGATTAGATGGTTTTCTAACAGATATACTCTAGTTCAACTAGGAATTAATTCAGGGAAGTCCTATGGCCTGTGTTATATATGAAGTCAGATTAGATGGTCCCTTCTGGCTTTATAAAAATCTGTAGATTATTTGGGATGATGGTGTCTTGGCCAAATTCTAATTTAGGCAGAATACAATTGCTCATATTTTTAAAAATACATGTAATGTTGACATTCTTCACTTCCTCTCTCTCAAAAAAGTATTGAATCTTCCAAATGCCTGCTATAATCCACCTCAAAGATGGCTTTGCTTTTGGCTCCTACAAAAAAATTGCTGTTAGTTCCCCAGAAATTACTAAACCATCTTTTTGAGAAGCAGTGTTTAAGGGTCCTTATTTAACTGATTTCATTTTGCTGGCAATGCTATCTGAACATCTTCAGACTGGTTCCAGAATGTTTTGAGAATGTAGTGACCAGGCATGATTGTCAATAGGCAATACGAATAATGGTTTAAACAACCTAGTTATTTCAGGCACCTTCATTCCTGGTTCTTCCTCTTTGTCTCTGAGACTGTATGATTCTTCATATCTTCATGGCTATAATAATACACAAGAGTTTTTTTTCCATACTATTAGACAATAAATTCCAGCACTGGACTGTGACATATTTTCAGAGATACTTTTGACACCTGCTTGAGATGGTGAGAAACTGCTTAGCAGTTTGCCATTCTAGCCGAACTTAAAATCCAAAGTTGGTTCATTCTCCACTGATGAATAGGGATATGTCTACATTGCAGAGTTTTTTCAGAAAAATGGCCTCTTTTCTGGAAAAACTAGACTTGCGTCCACACTGCAATTGCGTACTTTCGACAGAAAGTCGAAAGAACGCAAGGGGGGTTCTGACAGCAGTAAACCTCTTTCTTCGAGGAAGAAGCCTTTTTCCGAAAGAGCTAATTTGGAAACAAGCGTGTGTGGACAGGGAAGCGGGGGGGGAGTTCGAAAAAAGAGGCCTCCAGGAAAAAGCACAGGTGCCCTGGTGGCCACTCTGTCCACAGCAATCAGAACTTAAATGCGAGATAGCGTCCAATGAACGTGGATGCTATCTTTCGAAAAAGCACATCGCTTTTTCTATGCGCTTTTGCTGTGTGGATGTTCTCTTTTGAAAGAAGTTTTTCTGGAAGATCTCTGGAAAACCTCTTCCGAAAGAAGCCTGCAGTCTAGAGATAGCCTAAGTCATGCATCATCTTTGTTTCTTGCAAAGGCTACTTGGGCAATGAATCATCATTAAAAACCTCAACATTCACTGTCCATATAGGTTTAGCAATAATATTTTATTGCAATCCCTGCAGCATAGTACATGCTGAGGTTTTCTGTAATACCCACACTAGAAGACTTACCTGGTATTGCCTGAGTCCTTCAGGGCAGGGGGGCTGGCAGAGTGGGGATGCAGGAGTCAGTGCAGGCCTTGAGGATGTGGGGGGAGGAGGAGGCTTCAAGGCAGGAGGCTGGGGGAACAGGGAGTGCAGGGGTGAGGCATTGAGCAGGGGCTCAGGGCAGGGGGCTGGGGATGTGGGGAGGTACAAGAGTGAGGGTTGGAAGGTGAGGAGCAGCTCAGGGCAGGGGTTCTATCCAGCATGGATTTCTCTTCCTCCCCACCCCCACCACCCTCTGGCTGGCAGGGGCTTTTTTTTTCATCCTCCAGTCCCCTTGGCCAGCAGGCTGCTGCCCACTCCTGGCAGTGCAGCCAAGGGTCAGGTGGAGGGAAATGGTTTCTGGTCTGGTGGCTGGCATGATGGGAGATCCCCAGCCATGCGGGCTACTCTCTTGATGGTGCGGCTGCCCCCAGTGTTGACTCCTACAGTATCGCTCTCCCCTGCGCTCACTATTCCCAGTGGCCACTCTCGGTATTGCTTTCCTCCATTCTGTTCCCCCTCCATTTCCATGTTATGGAAAACAGTCCCATTACTGGCACTTCCCGTTTTCCTGATGCAACCAAACACTGATCTTGCTTTAAGTTAGGATAAGAGGAAGCTGCATACCAGATTTGGTGGTCCTAGCTCTTACCGTTTAAGAGGAATTCTTGAACCATCAAACTCACAGATAGACAGACGCACAAATCTGTAAAATATATATACAGATTAGCCCAGAGTATCATTTTGTTGGAATTTAAGCTATTGCTTTCTTTTACAGAAGGAATGGTGACTATGTAATAACATTTTATAGGCTGAGAGCCCACAGATATATTTAGTTTGCATCATCCTATTGTTATTCTGTTTATGGAATAGAGGAAAATTAAATTATTGACAGAAAAAGGTTATTAATGCAACAAGCTCCAAGCCCAGTATTTGTGTATTCCAGCAAAAGGCCAAACAACTATATAACTTGGAGCAGAGTTTGCAGAGCAGGGAGGTGAGGGTAGTAAGAGGTTTGCTTCCTTCTACTTAACAAATGATGCTATCTTTATGCATGGTGATGTATTTTTATATAACTATTCTAAAAGATACATTATTATATATATAGTCTCTTTCTTCACATAGAAGTCAGATTCTTGCCAGCGTAGGGTCCCATCTCTCAAATGCAGTGTGATTTTTTTCCATTGATTTCAATGGCATTGGATAGGATTCTTAATAGATTTGGGGTAGTATTTTCAAAAGTCCACAATTGACTTAGAAGGCCAAGGACTTGTTCTCCTAAACCACTTAGGGTACGTCTACACTGCAACATTATTTCAAAATAACTAGCGTTATTCTGAAATAACTTAGTCTGCGTCTATACAGCAAGCAGTTATTTCGAAATAATGTTGAAATACTGTCAAGCTGGAAGACTTCTTACTCCGACTTCTGTAACCCTCATTGTACGAGGAATAAGGGAAGTCGGAGGAAGAGTTCTCTATTTCGAAATAAGTGCTGTGTTAGACGCTCTCAATTTCAAAATAAGATACGCAATTTGAGTAGCTTATTTCGAGTTAAGCCCTGCTGTACAGACACGCCCTTAATCTCTTTTTGAATATTCCATCTTTTGGACTTCACTGACTCATCCTAAGTTTAAGGAAGTGCTTTGCTATGGCATTTGGACCATTAACTCGAGTCCTAAAAAGTGCGGGATTTTCATCATCTGGAATGCTTCCAGAAGATAGACTTTGAGTAGAAATTTTAAGCCAGACAGTGGATGATTTATGATGCTTCTCCTCCCTCAGTCGGAGGCATGTAGCTTCTAGTAGTAGATGTGCTCTCCCAGGAGATATGTGGCACCCACTTTCTCCCCAACAAAACCAAAGTGCCCCGTGTTTCCCTTTTTCCTACTCTTATCCAGTAGGACAACAAACCAGCAAGAAGGAAGGAATAGCTATGCAGACTTCATCCAGTTGGCTGCTGACAGCCCTCAGTTTTCCCCCTTCACTTACATAGTCATAATTTGATGAATCTTTGTCATTCTGCTTCCTTGACTTTGATGACTGACTATCCATTATTCCTCTGTTCCCAATCTCTTGCTGTCATAGTGGGGTCAGCATACTGTCAGCAGTTTTCCAGAGCTGCCACCAGATCTCCTCCCAGTAACTATTCTGATTTCACAGCATGCTTTCCTCAGTCAGTTGACTGCTCATTGTTTCTCCATTGACTGTCAATGCAATTCGTTTATTAATTCCTTGCTGACTGACTCACTTTACAATGTGTTAGTTTCAATTGATTTTTGATTATTTGATTGTATCTCTTCCCCCCTACCCATATAATCTTGGTTTATAACTTATTCAGTGCAGGAACTGTCCTTCTAAATGTGTTTGTTGGCATATTGTCTTGGCCAATGGAGGCCCTATTTTGGGCACTAATTCAATAGGAAAAAATAATAGTAAGAGATATTGATCATGTACCTTAGATAAAAAATTGCTGTTATTTATTCCAGTCATACTATAATGTCTGGATCTGAATTATGTTGCAACAGCATACATTTCCTTTAACAAATTATAATTTTTTTCTAAACTTCTGTCAATCCCCATTACCCAATGTTCCAGTAAAAAAAGGCCAAGTTGGTGGTATTGCACATGTCATCTTAACAAAACAAAATAAATCTTTGCAAATCCATTTAAGTACTATTTGTTTACAAGAAACTGATGTTTAGCTATCAACAGGTTGTTTCCTTCGTATTTTTAAACTTTTGACATGTATTGCAAAGAAACCATACTAAAGAAACATGTATGCAATGTAAAAGATTCAGACAACAACCCCAGTGTCATAAGTAACATTGCAACTTTTTGACCAGTTATGAAATCTGGCAATTAGTATCTTAGGGAAAAAAAATGTCAAGTGGCTGCCAATAGGCTTTCACAATAATAAATGGAAAGAAGATCTTTATCATTTTTCTCAGACAGTGATGCTTAAGACGTGAACTGGATGGCACCAGAGCTGCAGCATTACAGATAATAGGAAAAGGTTCACTAATGATGGAGGCTAAATGTCATGTAGACTGTGGTAACTCAAATCCTAGTTAACAGATGTATCCAGACCCATAAATTGTGTGTCTCAGTTGATGCTGAGAAGGTTATAAAAGCAGCTCCACAAAAGGGTTTTAGGCATAGAGAAAGAGGGGAAAGGCTTCCTGTACAGTCTCTTGTGGGAAGAGGAGAGAGATACTGTTCCAATTTCGCTTTCTGGCACCCAGTACTTGGCCCATAGTCTTCATTCCCTTGGCAGAACAAGTTCAGAACACAAAGTAAGGGTAGCACTTCCAATTCAGTAAACACTCACATCTGAAAATAAGCATTGCATTTTGTGTATTGACTGGCCAAGTGTAGTAGCTGGAGTTTGTGCATATATTGAGTATAATTCAGATTATGGTACCCTATAATGTTTAAGGATGTGGATTAGTGTCAGATTGGATTTAAACTCAATGTTAAATGGCACAGTCTTTGTTGTACTGCTTCTATGATTGAAGCAAAATAACTGCATCAGTGATACATCGAAACAACATGAAGCAGCTATTAAAATGATATATAATCCAAACTCATATGGCAAAATTTCCAAGCTATAATTTGGTGGCATGGTGTGGTTTTGTTTTTTGTTTTGCGTTATGACTGTAATAACCCAAATAATAATACTTTCTGGTGAAACAAGAAACATACTTTTTATTACACAATCTCATTTCATAGGCCCCTTAAAAATGCTAAGGAGTACATCCAGGGTAGTAACTGGAGCCTGAAACAATTGTTTGGTGCCATAGTTTTAGTTACTGACTAGTATATACTCTGCTCCTAAAGATATAATTTCCAGTCTCATTGTCTTAATGGATATCAGTAATGATGGTACTTATGCCTAGTCTGATGTCACTGTGCAAGCAGCTTGGTTATAAAGTTATGTGGCAGGAACAATTATAGCTAGTGAAATCAAGTCTTCCCAGAAAATGCAATTGCTGTTGCTGAAAAATACATTTGTTCTGAAATCAGGATCTCCAGGGACATTCAAGTAATCTTAACATAATAGAGAGACTCCTAGAATTTTTGAACAAAATGTCAAACGCATGCCTTTATAAATTGTCTGAACGTTGTGTTAATTCAGCTGCTCTCCCTGCCTCCCCATATCACCGCCCCATCTGAAGTCCATTCCATCCATTTCTTCTTCTCTCCCCACCCCCATGTCACCCGTATAGATGCAATTTGATTAGTCTTTGTCGTTCTCTTTCCTTCACTTTGATGGTTGGCTGCCCCTTGAGCATAAGCATTCATATAATTTACAGTGTATAGGCCAGATGATGATGGCATCGTTGTTGATGAAGGAATGGGGGTAAGGGGCCTCCATCACCAAAGCTCCTATCTAAGGAGCAGCCAGTAGAAGCACAAGGAGGTCGGGAGAATAGCTGAAGACTTCAGAGAGGGCATGTCTTAGTGTGATGAGGATGCTGCTCCTGACTCGTGTGTCTGCAAGTAGTCTAGTAGTAGGAGAGCTCAAGTTACAAGAAAAGGTTTAAGGAGGGGTGCCACTGAGCGCAGCACTCTCACCAATAGCACCAATAGCACAGTCAAAAAGTATCTAGCTCTTACCCATCTCCTCCTCAACCTCCATCCTTTGTGGTTCTAGGGGGTGTTGAAAAGTGCTGTTGCTTTTCTCCAGTTGTCAGATACATTTGTGACATCCAAATTATTTACTCGCTGATAACATAAACACCAGAATATGACTTCACCTCAGGCTGGGACAGGAGGAAAATCTGGGTGGCGATGAAGAAATAGACCCCATTCTAACAAAAATGTTTGATGATAACAAGAAGAACACAGAAAGTTGCTGACCAAGCGCGTTTCTTTTTGTATAAACTCTTTCCCCCTTCTCCAAGTGTGTTTCATTAAGTAAGGCAGAAGAGAGGTAAAATGATGCTTGTGGTACGTATCACTGTAAAAAACAAGGAAAATAAAACTTGCAAAATTCAGATCTGGATTTGCCTTCACTGAGTAGGAGGTGTGCAGCTTCCCACAGGAGGCATGCAAAAGAGGCCCCAAAGACATCAGGGCATTGGGGCCAAGATTTGATTTTTTATGCTTGTAGATCATTATTGAGGATCCACAGCTGGCTTATTGCCCATCTCTGTATATACAACCGACCAGCTTTCTAAAGACTTCTGTTGCTATCATCCTATGAATCCATGCATTAAAAAAATACATTGTCAATGCAGTTTTTAATCCATTTATAAAAGAACTATCTCAATAATGCAGGTTCCAATCCTACGAAGACTTATGCAGGTTTGAAACTTTACATACCACAGTAGTCCCTTTGAAGTCAGTGGAACACTCACCAGTTTAAGTCTTTGTGTCTTTCTACTGACAACACAAGTATCCCAGAGCTCATTAACTGGATGAATGTGTTCTAAAAGAATTTATTTTAAAAAGAGATTTTTCTCAAAAGAAAATCCAGATTATTTTAAAAAGGGGCTCCTGCCTGCCCTTGATTAAGTTAATGGCTCTTGATTAAGTGTACACCATGATTTACACACAAACTTCTTCCTGTATTTCACAGAAGGAAGATCAGATTTAAATAATACAAAATGCACAAAGTACACAATGGAAGTGATCTACATGCAGTTATGCTTAACACAACTCCAATCATCTGAAGAAGTGGGCTGTGCCCACGAAAGCTCATGATACCAACATGTTTTGTTAGTCTTTAAGGTGCTGCTAGACTATTTGTTGTTTTTTAAGTTTTTACAACCCAGGTAGACAGACTAAAAGTGTCTGAAATAGCTAAGAAACTGTTGCTCAGCAAAATATTTGTGTACTTGGAATACTTAATACAAAAATTGTGTTCTCTAATGATCCAGTGGCCTTTAAAAGTATCTTAGTCATTTGTGTGCCTCTTACTAATTCATCAGCCACACCAGTTCATTATGCTGACATTTACTCAGTGGGTTGCTATAAGAGTTCATTTAAGCTGGGAACTGCAGTTCAACTTTTGGCCTCTTTGGTCTGGCTATGAAATTACAAGATGTGGATGGTAATTCTTTTTCTTTCCAAGTATCAGGCAAAGTAGAAGGGAGAGAATGCTTGTTTCCTTCCAAGAAGTTTTCTTCTCTATCTAGGATTTCAGGGATAAAGGGTAATATCCATATGCACAGAAAAAAACTGACTAAATTTAGGTTTCTGGGAAATTTGATTAACAGTATCTCAGCTGTTACAGCTGTTTTACTGATTCTAGCTGCTTATTTAAAGCTTTTTCACAAAAATTTCTTAACAAGGCTTAAATATGTGACAATATAGATAGAGGGGCAGAAGCTTTTCCCCAGCAAACAAAACCAGTCTAGTACTAACATTGCGAATGCTAAATTCTCTGGCTTAAATTCAGCTCAAATGAATGAAATCTCATTGCCTTCAGTGGAGTTGTTAAGGGTGCATATAAAGAGAAAATGTGGTCCTCTATATCTAGATACTGTATGTTGGTAAACCACTTAGGTTGGAATTACACAGCCCTTTCCATCCATAAACCTCAAGGAGCTGCACAATGGCATTATTTCCATCTTAGAGATGGGGAAACTGAGGCAGTGACAGATCAAGTGACATAATGAGCCAGTGGCAGAGATCCGAACAGAACTCAGGCCTTGCAACAATGTCTGGTTCCCTACTGCAGTGGACTTGCTATAGTCAGTCTAGAAACTAAGCTGAACTGGTATTAGTCTTTCGTAAGCCTCCCTAGTAATTCTGAAGAGAGAAAGTTTCAGCCTTCTCATCTGTGTTGTATCTTTCAAATGACTTAATTCTGTTATATTTGTAATTTTCAAACTAGAGAAACCACCTATTTTGCAACTGATATCTGAGGTATGATGCCTTTTAGCAATCCTTAGGGCTGATGTAGGAAGTTTTGGCGCCAGTGTTCTCTGTAAACTGAGTACTTGGGCGGCCACCCAGGAGAGATTCAGATGCTGCCCCGCTGATTGGCAGAGCACCCACAGCTTCTCACAGCCAGCAGCATGTGTTTCTATTGGTGGTGCACTTCTGCACATGCCTTGGTGCACACAACAAAATTTATTCCAACCATGGATGGGAAAAATTAGAAAGAACATCGTTTGGCGCATCTTTGAGTTTGATCCTGGGAGCTCCTGTTCTAGGCCTCAATCTCTGTACAGCTTCACCCCACAGATTCTGTTGCTCCCCATCCCCTTTTATTTACTTATGTTCTCTTCCCTCCTTCCACTTCCTATGCCCATCATAGGGAGAACAAAGCCACAGATCTTCTCTACTCCCTCTTCAGCCCCAGCCCACATCGTAAACTATGTCAAACTTTGGGCGTGATTCCTGGTTCATGCAGACATACTCATTCTAGCTGCCATCTGAGCTAGCACACCAAAAGAGTAATGTAGCCACAGTAGTACAAGGAGTGGCAGTACGGGCTAGCTGCCTGGAGTACAAACCTGTCTGAACCCTGTGGATATGTACTCAAGGAGGCTAGAATACACCATCACTGCCCATGCTGTCATGGCTGCCATAGTATTTCTAGCACAGTAGCTCAGAGGAGAACTAGCAGCATGAGTATGTCTTCCTAATCTGGGAATCACATCCCTAGCTGTAGTGCAGATATGGACATAGTTACTATGAAAGAGAAGGCCTGTCATTTGGATCTTGTAAGCAGCCAGTGCATGACGACCTTCACTATATTGCAGAGCACTGAGCAACATTTTCATAGATTAGTAGATGCTGAAGCTAGAAGGGACCCTCAGATCATCTAATCTGACCTCCTATATATGATAGGTCACCAACACCATCCAGCACCAGTGTTCCCTGCAAGCTGAGAAATTGAGCAGGCCCCCCAGGAGAGATTCAGATGCCTCCCAGCTGATTAGTAGCGCACCCATAGCACCTGCAACCAGCAGTATGTGTTTCTACTGGTGGTGCACACACACACATGCCTTGGTGCACATAACAAAATGTATTCCAGATGGAAAAAATTTGCGGGAACACTATCCAGCACCCACACACTAACCCCAGCAACTAAAATTAGACCAAAGTGTTGATGATGTACCAATGCCTGAGTCCCCGTGTCAGAGAGAACTAATTATGTAAAATGTAGCCAGATTATTTTTGCAAGTGGCCTACAGCCCCTGCTGCAAAGGAAGGGGAAAGAACTCTGAGATGGCTGGCCTTCTGACCTTAGAGGGAAATTCCTTCCCATCTCCATACAAGGCAATCATTTACTCTCTGAGCATGTGAGCTGGAGCCAGGCAGCCACTCACCTGAGAGAGAATTCTCAGTCCCACCTCTGAGTACCAGCTGACTCTGTCTTCTGACCATCTCAGAATGTGGCCATCTCTGATACTTTAGACTGAGGAGATTTAAAAAAAAAACCACCACCACCCTTCTACAATACAGATTTCCCTATGTCTTACCATTGCATATTACGTTCAGTCCTCTTCCACCAACATGAGGGTCCCTCATGTTTCAGGACATGCCCTTATTTGCAAGTTCTAAGGGTTGCAAAAGTTGTCTCTGCAGCTTGAGGTAGCCTCAGCAGAAGGGTGTTTCCTTTAGCAATGGCCTTCTTTAATAATTATGACTCAGTTCTATCCAACTACCATGTTGCTATGATCTTTGAAGTTTTAATTTGAATGAAATCAAGTATGTAACTCTACTATGGATTTTATAACTATTTCATAGCATTACTTCAGTTGAAATCCCTTTTTTTTTTTTTTTTTTTAAGTACCACAGTACAAAATAAGAATAGGTTTCCATTATCATATCATTTAAATAGCAGGACTTTCCCACCACAGATTAGTTGTACCTGGTGGCTTGGAGCTTTATTGATCTTGTCACTTGTATAACTTCTTTTATATGAGTTTTTTTACTCCAAAGCATGGAGTTTTAAAAATCTAATTGCAGCAGATGTTTCTCTAGTTTTCTCTCTCTCCCATTCCTGCTCTGGAGTTTTACTTGTTTTTTCCTTGGAAAGGTACATGAAAGGGAAATCCTTGTATAGTCAAATGTTTGTTTTACCATCTAAAGCTTGCAAAGGGTCCTTAGACTGGGCTGATTTCTTCTTGAAGAGCTGTAATTATTCAGGGAAAGAAAAAAAGTTTTGTCACTAATAGGCTTCTTGGTGCTTCTTGTAACAGTCTTTATTATTCCTTTCTACATAATTTTCTATTGATGAGGTGAAAAAAAGCTCTCCTCTGCTTTTGAGAGAGAAAAGGTAATTGTTCTTTTTTTTCCACATTTACCAATGCTTGTTGCGTTCCTTATGTGTTTAAAGGGACAAGGATGCAGAAAATTATGTTATTGATGGCATCACCATGGCAACGGTTCTTTAGAATAACACATTCTGGCATTGTCATTCTCAACACACAATAAAGGGGGACTTTCTTTTAAGCACAAACAGATTGTGCCCCTTTTAAATGCACCCATGAACTTTGCTTTTCTGAAGATTTACACACTGGTTTTGGGCAGAAAGGATTCCAACATCATTTACCTCTCTGTGTACATCACATTATAGTGCTAAAGAAAAACCACTTTGAAAAAGCCAATGGTTTAAAGAGACACAGTATGGGAAGGGTACATAAACATTTCTTTGATCAGAAGAACAAAAACAACTTGAAAGAATTTTGAAAATTTATGAGCTCTACCACCAGAACCCTCTAAATAATCAATCAAGAGGCAGAGGAGAGTGGAAAGGGGCCAAACCATCTGAAATTACTGAAATAGTTAGCTCTGGTTAATTTAGCATTTGCCAACACTAGTGCTGTACAGCTTAATAAGTTTAGACTGCAAATCTAATGGCCCCAATTATATTAAGTTCACAAAAATGCTTACTTTTCATATGAAGCATTCCACTCTCTTCATGTGTTGACATCCCACTATATAGAGTAAGCTGCTTTTGCACAATGTCACTGTATTCACTCTTGGTTCAGTTGTGATTTCATAATTCTGAGTTATTTTATTTTTCAAAAACTCATCAAATGATATAGTTCTATAAAAGGAACAAAGGAACGCATTGAAACTAGAGAGGGGCCTGACATCTGTCTCCCTATCTCTGAATTCTGGAGAAACTGGGAGTTGAATCATTAAATCCAAAAATGTGAGGGCATTTTGGTTCCAGGTTGTATCCAAAATAGAAAGGGACCTATTTTCTGAATGCAGTTCAAAATGGCGGAAATTGTGGATGGAGCTGCATTCCCGCTCTTTGGCCTATTTCTAAATAAAACAAGATGAAATGAGGCTGAATGAAATGGCTGAGGACATTTTCAAACTATATTTGAAGCGATAGGGGGTGGATTAGATCCAGAGAGATCATCCGGGAAGGTTCAGAAACTGTGCCATGCGCTATCTGTCAGCAGGATCTGGCCATTAGAGCCAGCATATGTGGCGCTAGATACATCAGCTCAATGTAGAAGAATGTTCTGGTAGCATAGAGCCATGGTAGAGATTATCGGCTATCGAGGGTGTGGCCAGAGGCAAGGTGCCAATCTACAGCTAGGCTTTTTTGGCCCTTTGAGCAGTGAGTAACAGCGTACATTAGAGCAGACTATGATGTGAGGTCAGCCTCCGCACCCAGCAATCCAAAGTTTGGAAAAAGCAAAGATGAGCTTTACACCACTTTTGTGCATGCATTGACTCTGTGGATGCTCTGACATAGGCATGTATAGCCACTGGCTCTGTTCAGCAGTGAGTGGGAGGCACTGGGGCAAGAGAATAGAGCGAGGGTGAGACGAGGGGGCGCAAGAGGGGGGCTTTGGGAGAAGGGGTGGTGTGGGAGCAAAGCCTCGGTGCAGAGCAGGAGTAGAGCACACACCTGGATACTAGTTGCTTTGCTTTTTTGAAAGGCCATGAAGTATCCTAAAGTGACACTTGTTTTGATTAAGACAGATAACATTGACCCATCCTTTCTTGCCACTGAATTGTCCCCCCCATTCCCATCAACAGCCACCTACCAACTGCCCATGCATGGCTTTGTAAATTAGGCCAAATGAAGACTGTTTTTCTTGAGTTGAGTCTTCAGGGGGTTGTTTTGCAAAAAATAAGACCAAAGGCTAGTTTAAGCTTAGCTTTTGGTCCCATTTCAGCCCCTAGAGTTACTTATCCACGTTCTCTATAATTTAGTGTTAGTGTTATAATGTGTCTTGTGACATGTCTTTTCATGCTGTTTATGTAAAAGGAAACTTGGAAAAAATCTATGGCATCTATTAAACTTTCACCAGCCATCAACACAAAGTGCTTAGAAATGTCTTTTGGTATTTGTTCATTATACAAAAATAATCTCGTAGAAACAACAGAACTAAAGTCAGTTTTTTCAGGAATAGATTTGTACTCTCATAGGAGACTGTTTATTTGACTTGGGTCATGTAACACGTTAGTAGGGAATATCTACAAGTCAAGGCCTTGGGAGATATTTTCTTGTCTACAAAAGGAGACATGTATTATGGGTATATTCTTGGTGGAACATAGATGTTGCTGAGAGAGCTCTTCCATTAAAAGTTTACATAGAAATGCAAATGTACAATCTATGGCTGTCCCTTGTGGCTCCATTTGTGATAACCGGGGTCAGTTAAAGCTCAGGAAGACCTAAAATAAGAAATCTGCTTTAACCTATTGTATTGAAAAAAATGCCTTACAGCTTACTCAAATAAGCAAGACTGAAATTAAGGATACTAACTAAGTAGCCCTGTTTTCAAAGGTGCTGATTATTCTCAGACATGCTTTATATTTTTTTACATGATATTGGGAGGTGGCATAAAAGTTTTACTGGTGGGAGTTCAGAATAAGTTATGGAGGTCACCCCAAGCAAATGCTGTTAAAACATTTATACCACACTCGAGTATCATGTATTTTGGGTTTGTAACCTGTCTTACAGAAAAACTGTTCCAGAAATGTTTGAGGTTTAAAATATTTTATTGGAATGATTTTTCACATCTCATTGCCTACAAAACAAGGCTGCATTAGCCTCATGATTCCAGCTGTACAAGCTTCAGAGGGAGAGAGAAGTTATAACATAGAACTCTCTTCTTAAAAAAAATTATCCCTACCCTTTTTATTAAATACATCAGATTGTCATGATTTAAAGTTTTATTAGAGCTGGTTCAAATTTGTCCTTTCAAGCTTTTTTTAGCAGAAAATTGGGGTTTCAACTAAATGAAAATGTTTGTGGTCAGTGTCTACTTTCCATATAAAATAACTAGAGGCATTACCTGGCATTGCTCGGGTCTTTAACTGAAATAATTTTTGTTTTTCTTCATATAAATCTTTGTTCTTGGGTGAGGCTGGGGAGGAGGGAGTCAGTATGCAGGCTGCCCTGGGGAGAGAGGACAATCCCAGCCTTCTGTCACTGCAGCAGCTTGGAACCAGGTAAGAAGCATCTCTCTGTGGCTGCTGCAGCTCCACCAAGCACAACTAACGGAGGGGTGCATGTTCCCGGTGCCCATCTCTGGTCTCTTGATGCACCCCGTGGTCATTATTCAGTATAACTGTCACTCCTACCAGACCCCTCCCTTTTCATTTTATGAGAAACAATTGAATTCCTGTCCCATTGTCCTGGCACAACAAAATCCTGACCTTACTTTAAATTATGATAAGATGACACTGCATATCAAATTTAGTAGTCCTAGCTCTTACCGTTTGGAAGGAGTTCTTGAACAGACTCACAGATGGACAGACAGACAGATACACAAACTCTCTCAAATATATAGAAGATTCAATTCTTCATCGGATAGCTAAAAAGTATTAATTTTTGGGAGGGAGCAGACATAATTTTTGATGAATAAGTGAATTTTTCCCTAGTGGAGGACAAAAATATATTTTCTGAACCCCCCGCCCCATGTCTGATATCTCATGGTCCTCCAGGATCAGAAATAAGTACAGAAGACTTTTGTAAAAAAAAGAGTGAGCAGCTGGTTTCCTAGGTCCATACTAAGTGATACTGCTATTTCCAGTTCAAAGGTGCTTGAGATATTGGACCCAAAGGACATTTTCAAAAGTCACCACTCATTTTGGTTGCCTTTGTTTTGGGGCCCACCCTGAGGCAGTGTGGACCTTGTAAATACTGTGTGCCACCCAGCAATTGGGCTTTGAATGGCTCCTGACAGTGCCGCTGCTTCGTGTATTGAGAAGCCAAGGCAGCAGGATTTCTGGGAGCCACAACCACATCACCATATTCCAAGTTGCTGGTGTTTCAGATCCTCCAGCACACCCTGAAGGAGTGGGGTGGGACTTTTCAAACACAGAAACTTGTTTCCTCACCCAAACCTCCCTCACAGACATCTCACTATTCTGGGCTCCTTCTCTTTCTGGGCCTGCTTTTTTTTGTGTGGGGTGCCATAGCAAAGTATCCTCACACTGCTTAACCTGTGAGACATTTCTGTCTCCTTGTTACCCCATCTAAGGAGTGGTCACCAAGATGCAATCTAAAGATTAAAGAAGAGTAGCGCAATCTAGCCATCTGTTCTGGGGTTTGTTTTCATATTTTATTGTAAGTCTCTTTATTTGAACTGAGCGCTCCTAGAAGGTATAGTGTTGGCAGCTGCAGCCCTAGCTTCCCTGCACTACCATGGTAAATTTCCCTCTGGATGGACTGCATCTATATGTGAGAGGGGAGTTTGATACTTGCTCTCTTTCCTAGACTGCTGACAAGTGTGTCCGTTGGCACCAACTCCTAGCAGTATTGTGGTGTGAGAACTGGTCTAAGATTGCCAAGTAGCCTTCATGCAGGGATAATATTCAGTCACTACTAACCTAGCTTGAATTGGAACCTGTGCAGCCAGAAACTCCTTGACCTGTGGCCTTGATTGCCCAAGAGAATCACCTTCAGTTATGTTGGAGGACATAAACCTGTTTCCTTTCCCTGCCTCTGTTCTTCTGCCGAATGGCATTTGCTCAGTCACTCTTACTGTTCTCAAATCCCTAAACTTGCATTTTATCTTCCCTTCCCCTTCCCCAAAGCTACTGTACCTTTGCAGAATTGCAAATCTTTTCCATTAATGCTGACAAGTTGAAGTTGTGTTTTTTGACACACTCCTATTTTTAAATCTTGAGACAAAACCCCTCTTCAGGGCTTGCTGACAGATGTGGTTTTTCTGGCTGCCACTCAGAGCAGGAGCATCCTGTCAAGCATAAGACCACAAGCTTGTCTGCTGAAGATGACCGTAAGCATGTTTTATTTCTAAACATGTAATTGCTAAACAAACTTATACTTGTTTGCTGTGTAACCTGCAAGCATTTTTTCCCCCTGTATGATGTCCAGGATTTATAGTACTGTGTAGTGATGGATTGTTTTTCCTTAGGTTCATTTGCTCTGTAATTTTTTTAAATCTTCCAGATGAGTAGATATATTGACTGACCCAAGTAGATTTCTTTTTTAGAAGTTTTAAATGGAACCAATCAACCTGTTCAGGGGATCCTGAAGGGGAAAAGAACACACTGATTTGATTAACAATGCAAGAAAATATCAGAGCATGAAATAGCGGAATAGTTCTTAGCATATCTGACACAGGATGTCTCAATTAGTTCTACTGATCTATTCATAAATAGCAGTATTATGTATGAAGTCTTGCCCATCGTGTCATGATCGTCCAGTGGATGTCAGCTGGTACTGTGCAGTCAACTAGTTTCCTCCTTTGTTATTTTCAGCAAAATAAGCAAAGCATGTGTTCCTTTGTTTCCTCACACTGGGTCAGATCCTGGTTTGTGATGAGAGCAACCATGCTCTTCACCAATCAGAATCAAGCCCTTATAAATGGAAAGAAAGGGTCCAAAAGAACTGAACAAATTATATGGCTCAAATACTAAGGATGAAATGCAGGCCTTAGTATTCATCAAATACTAAGGATGAAATGGAGTTTTGCCATTGACTTCAGCGGGGACAGGAATTCACCAGAAGCCTTTTGACGCTTTGTTGTTTGGTTAGTTGTTGGTTTTGTTCAGGGCATTATGTTCACACTGAAAATGGTAAGGACAAATATGCAAAAACAGGTGCTTGCGCTGAGCATGCCAAGAAGTGCAGGGAGGTGTGGTTAGTGAGTTGGCTGCCCTCAAAAAGCAATTCAAGTCACCATGTGGATCCATATTCCGTTAACCATTTTGGACCTGCAGCTGTGTATTTTGTATCTTCAATTACTTGTTCTGCTTGTTTGTGCTCACATGAGCATATTTTCCATACCTGACCCAAGAGGCTATTTTGCAAGGTTTGCCATGCACTCTCACTGCTCAGTGCTCTTGGTTTGCTCTCCCAACTCCCAGAAGCCCAGGGACTTTACTGAATTCTTTCCAGGTATTCAGGAGATGTGTAGATTTCCCACGCAACCCCAGGAATGGCAAGCTTTTTACAAACATTTTTGTGTTGGACATCATCTAATATTTAGAATTATAAAGGTAAAAACATAATAGGTCATAGAGGTAATAGGGGAGAGAAGATGTAAGTCTGGATACACAAAGGGATTCCTAACTTTTAGGTTCCTTGAAAATCACTGGGATCCACAAAAGCCTGTGTGTGGCTCTAAGGCTGTCTGTGTAATGAATGGGAAGAGAACAGGTGCCTGGGAATGGCATCCACAAAAGCCAGCGCACCAGGCAGCTCACTGCCTAAACTAGCCAATCTTGATGCTGTCAAGGGGTGGGTGTTTTAAATCCCACTCCTTTGTGAGGCCCCTGTCACTGCTAGTGTAGGTGCTAGAACTAAGGTTGCTGGGAGTATAGCCGCATCCTCTGGCTAGACATGGTTTCCATTATATACAGCATTTATAATCTGGTTCAATGGTTCTCAGCACACCCTCTGTACAAATTGTTTCAGCGCCCCTATCAGCTAGCAATCCACGTCCAGGATCCCCTCTCCTAGAATCAGCAAGCTGAGGTGCCTACATTATTCCTTGTGAGAAGGCTTAGACGCCAGCCTACCCACCCACAATCACTTAAACCCAGGGATTAGGGTGCTCATCGAGAATAGGAAAGACCCCAATTCAATTTCCGCAGCTGCGTGATATGGAAAAGAGATTTGAACAGAGCATTTTCCCTCCTGTCAGTTCAGGGCCCTAACCATAGCATGATTGTCACTGTATCTGGCCCAATGGCTAATTAAAGTGAAATGGCTTCAACAGGAGAGATTCAGGGGGATCCACCTCAGAATATCCTCAAGTCTAGTGGCTACAGCATTCATTTCAGTAGTGGAAGATTGCTACTCCTTGTCAGGCAAAGGCAGAATTGACCTGGGGACTCCTACATCCTGGCCAAGTGCTTTAACCACTGTGCTAAAGGTTATATGGGAGGTCCTCACTACAGCCCAACTAGCCATTTTGTTTAGAGTTAGGCATGCTCTGAGCACACCTACCAGATAGGGTCCCACAGCCAAGAGAAACAGAGAAGTGCTTATCTTCAACTGATGTGAAAGCTGAGGCTTAAGACGTAGGAGTGGGATTCTGGCCTGAGACAACTCTGCGAGTACCCAGAGGCAGAAATTTAGGCACGTAGGTGGATTTTACAGGAAAAATTCAGGAACAGAGTGAGTTTAGGCACCTACAGGGTTCGGTGTCAGTCTATTGGGGTTTTTGTGGATTGAGATGGTACCTAAATCTTAACTTCAGATAGATCTGGTCCCTTGTTTTTATCATGGACCATAATTGTCAGGGGTTACACAGCTGCAAAATACTTGGACTTAACCAGAAAACCAATATTAAGTAACTTTTTTTTTTAAAGCAAACCACTTATCAATAGATTATCAGCCACTTCTTGATCTCCTGCCCAGACTGGGGTCATTACCAACATTTAATGGGATAACTGGGAATCCAGTAGCAAATAAATAAAATGTCACCCAGCATTAGTGCCAGGACATTTTTTGTTATAGTTTATATTAAGGATACATTTATAAATAGCTACTAATGGGTAATTTATTATTACTAGATATTGTAATATATGGCGAGTCAATGCTATAGACTGTTACAAAATCCAATGCGCCAATGATTGCTTATAATCCTGTTTTATACCCATCTTCAAGATCTTGTACTGGTGAGTTTATAATGTCCTATAACACATGGTACAGTAAAGCTTTGTTATCCAATATGTTGAGGAAATGGGGTATGAGAGCTAGCCAAATGGTCTGTTTAATTAAGAGTTTGGAGTGTACGCGTGAGCTTTGGGCTGAGGCAGGGTAATGGGGTGCAGAAGGGGGTATGGGCTCTGGACTGGGGGTGTGGTGAGGCCAGAAATGAGGGGCTCAGCATGTGGCAGGTGGATCTGGGCTAGGGCAGGAGGTTGAGGTGTAAGGAGGGGGTGAGGGCTATGGGGTGGGGCAAGGGATGAGGTGCTTGGGGTGCAGTAGGAGGCTACAGGCTAGATCCAAGGAGTTCAGAGTGCAGGAGGGATCTCAGGGCTGGGGGTTGGGACATGGGAGAGGGTGCCAGTTCTGGGAGGGAGGGATTTCAAGGTGCAGGATCCTCACCTTAGCTAGCTCCCTGCAAGCAGCAACATGTCCCTGCTGATCCTAAACAGAGGCATGAGTTGATGGCTCTGTGAGCTGCCTCCACCTGCAGTTGTCACCCCCACAGCTCCCATCGGCCATAGTTTTACTGTACACATGTATGTAACTCATTTGTAACAGCTATTCATGGGTGTAACTTTAACATAATGCGTCGTTGTTTGTCTTTCTTGGTACTAAAGTTAGTTAGACAAAAAGAGAGAGGCTCAAATTACTCAGTTCCAACAATTACATGCAAGCTCATTGGCCTTGGAAGTCGAAATCCTTGGCTGAAATTCTTGAATAAAGTGAACACAGGAAGGCCATGTTCCTATTAGCATCCCCAGTGGAGACCAAAGAGCTATACTGGTAGGATGCTCTTGCACTGATTGTGGATGAAAGCTCACAAAGGACAGACCAAAGGGCTTGTGACACCAGCGGACCTCAGAGAGATCAATTTGTATGACAGCCTGGGGTACAATCACAAGTTTGGAAGAGAGCTGTGTAAGTCACTCAGCCCTGTAGGAAAGTGGCAAGGAGAGGGAGTGTGAATGAAAATAAAAGTTGACCAATATATGAGTGTCACAGTCAACCTGGGTTTAATCATTTTCAAGGCCAGTGACCTAACAACATTTTTGTAGGGTACTACAATAGGAAAAGTCATTGCATCAGCCTTACATTTTGTGCAATAGTACTATTAAGAGATCTGTGATAACTAGGGCTGTGTCTACACAGGAATAAAAGATCCACAGGATGGGCTGCTGCTGGCCCATCAGCTAGGATCAGGTAGGTGGTTGGGCTTAGTCTGGAGCTCAGACTCTGGGATCCTCTCTCCTTATGCAGTCCCAGAGCTCTAGTTTCAGATGATCCCGAACATCTACACAACAATTTTACACCCTCGCAGTCAGAGCCCTGTGAACCAAAGCCCACTGACTGCCCGGCCAGCTGTGGATTTGTATATACATTAACACACTAGCCTCTCATATCTAGACCCAAATCCAAATCTTGTCTATCTCAGAGACAAAAATGAGAGCAGTAGTCTCTGTTTAGGTTCTATCTAGCACATCTCATAAGCTTCATCACTATAGAAATCAAGGGACGTGGCTGAAAGTCAGGGAAAATGTAGAAATGCAATAGTGATGGTGACTCAGGTCAGGAATAAAATACTAATAACATATACATTTAAAATTAAATTACTATATTTTCCCACCAATACCACCATTCTGCTACACACTAACATTTCCAAATAGTACAGGCTCCACATTTATGCTTCAGTCTCCTATGTGCAAACTTCACTGGAATACTGGAACTTCCTAGCTTCAGAGGTGTGGATTGGAAGATACTGTTCTCCTTACCAGCAGTAGATTTTCCCTGAAATTGTTGTTGAAATGTGTAGATGTCATCATCAGTTATGGTCATGTCTACTTATTTTTCTGAATTTACCTCATGTACATAAACATCAGGAAAAGGGCTCATATAGTAGATTTTACTTAATAATGCAGCATATCCCTATATTAAAAGGTGTTTCTTTCTTTTACAGGGAAAATAATGACCATGTATTACATTTTGTAGGGAGACTGCAGGTAGATTTATTTAACAGCTATATTGAAAATAAAGTATGGCTGTATTTTACTGGTGACAGGAAAAAGTCTAGAACCTTTCAGTATTGGGACACTTTAGTGTTAGGAGAGAAAAAGGAAAGGCTTTTTGGTGTGCAGGCTATTCTCTTTCATCTACATTTAGTCTTTCACTTCACTTGTGAACTATAATCTTTCAGTTGACCTGTGATCTCATAAATTCTGGAAGCTGGTACCCACAAATCACTGCAAAAAAAAGAACAAATCAGCAAGAAACAGCTCTTCGTGAGCAAAACCAGAGTGAAGAAATTGCATACAAGCAAGGAAAAAGCACAAAGCCTGCAAATACATTAGGATGCAGTGAAAGTTCCCTTGATTTTTTTAGATATTTAAACCTGGTCTGGAGAAAACACTAGCAAAAACCTACTGTGGGTGTAATCCTGCATTGGCTGGGAAATGGGTTAGAAAGATTAACTTGGTATTTCCTATTTCTGTTTCTTCCAGGTTTCTACAATATATTTTTCAGTTGTAGGAAGGAGCAACACATCAGACCATGCTATTATCTCATTTATGCTGGTGCACTTCCACTGACTTCAGTTTGTCCTACGATGATGAAGGCTAAAATCTTGGCCTTATAAAATTCAGTGGCAGATGCCCATTTGACTTCATTGGGATCATGCTCTGCTCTATAACAACTGATTTCCTGGTTTGTTTGGGGGTTTTTTCTGTTTCTTAAACTAAAGTCTTAGGGCTAGATTGTAGCAGCTAGTCTACAGCTTGATGTAGGAGCTGGTGCAGAGCTGCACCATCTAGGGAGACGCCTCAGGCAGTCTGCATGAACTCTGTCAGGGCTGCTGTCTGTGCATAAGGAGGAGCAGTCCAAGCCATCCATTAGGGTGTATACATGGCCAGCGCAGAGGAGTGACTGGAATCGAGGTGTCACTTTCTGACTGCTCCTCCTCCTCCTCCTTTTATTTATTTTTTTAAATCCTCCTTTTTGGTTGTCAAGGGAAGCAGGAGCAAACAATGAGCCTGCTCCCAAGAGCCCTTAAGGCAGCGATGGGCAACTAAGAATAGTGAGTGGGCCGCGTGAGTGGCCCTCCTTCATCTCAGTGAGCTGCAGAAGCCCCACGGCCCCCCGTCTGCTCCCTTCCCCCTTACACCACTCACACACAGGGGCACCAGAGCCCTGCACTTCCTACTCCTCCCCCTCCCTTCCAGCACTTTCGTAGCACCATGAATCCGCTTGATTCGCTCTCTGTTTCTGCTCCTTTCTCTGTCTCCCAGAGCTAGAACGCCACTTACTATAAATAAAATCTGCAGATCAGCAGGCTGCTACACTTTAAATCCATCATAACAATATAGTTCCTGTGGTGTGGATCTCAAACATTGTTGTCCATCACAGCGTAACAGCAAGATGGCTATGTGGCCCAACTTATCTCTGACTGATGGCACACATCATTCACTTTCTATATATAAACAATGTTTAGAAAGTATTGAATGTATTTTTAGTACAAACCTTTTCCATAGCTTGGACCACATCTTAGTGAAGAGAGTGCCTCATGGATCAATTACCTGGACAATTTCCCCTGCTATTTGTAAACACACAACATACTTGTGACAACTTAAGGGTAGGTCTACACTGCATGGCTATTTCAGGACACTGGAGGTATCCCAAAATAGCTATCCTGTGTCTACACAAGCCACCCATTATTTCAAAATATTTTTTGAAATAACGGGTGCACTATTTCGCCATCCCAGTAAACCTCATTGCACGAGGGGAAAGGGATGGCTTGAAATAGTGCGTTATTTTGAAATTTGACACTGAGTAGACATGCCAAATTTCAAAATAAGCCATTTGGAAATAGATTTTAAATAAGATACGCAATTTGCATAACATAAATTGCGTATCTTATTTCAAGTTTAGGATGCTGTGTAGATGCACCCTAACTGCTACACTCACTACTTTTCTAAAATTAGTTTATTTTTAGCTTTGTTCAGTGTGATTTAGCTACATAAACTAGAAGACCAAGTACCATGTGAACAGACAACTCTGCAAAAACTCAGAAAATGCTTCATATAATGGTTCTCAAACCACTGATATTCAGTGAATATACCACCTGGAATGCTCTTTTAATATACACTAATAGTTGGATACAATTCTCCCCTGAATCTCAGTTTGTTCCCAAATTGCAATTAATCCTAACCTTAGATATTCCTCTTCATTCCCAGCAATATACAATTCAGCTCTTCTCAAAGTGATTTTTAACAATGGTGGATATTCAGTAACTTAAAGCAAATACTGATAATCGCTTGCTTCATTAAGCTTCTGTGTCATTAAATATGTACTGACATCTGTCTAATTCCTCCTCATTTCCTTAGCAGAGTGACTCAATCTGGCATGTGTTAACTTTCCTAGATCCTTTTCTGACCAGAGGGTAGTGTGCAGGAATGCAGTTTGTCAAACGCATTGTGTCTGAAATTCTTTGTCGGGGAAGTGTGGGGGAAAGGGATTATAAATTGCCTCAAACACTTCAGCAAGGCTGTTCCCAGGTTTTTTATATCTGTTCATTCAGAAAAAAACCCCATGCCTTTATGATGTTTTATTCACTTTCTGTTTGCATGTGACTACATGTTACTACAGTGCAGCATACATTATTCTCTTCTGGAACATGCATACTTTCATAGAAGTTATTTTTAGCAAGCTTTTAGAATAATAAAGGTTATAACATTTGTGGCTTTAAAGGACATGGGAGAAACTGTCCTGTCTGGATGAGGGTGTGGAATTGTGAGAAGGCACTGGAGGACTAGCACCACTTGAGTGGTAGTAGCCTAGATCCACATTACAGCGTGTGAGCAGCTGAGGTAAATACTTGCAGTTTGGGCTGTGCCACCTGACAGACTGGGCACCTTGAGTTATAAGCACCACCACGTGCAGATTATGGATATTTGTGTGTGCATGGGACTCCAGCTAACTTCAAAATGAAGATAAACCCTTAGAAGCACAAGTCCTATTGAAAGTCTATCATCTAAAGGTGCTTTGGAAAATCCCACACTTGGCTCTTAGGATGATTAAAAAAAATGACTCACACTATCTTGTGCGTCTTACGCATCTATAAGACGGTTGGTATGATGTTATATATTATACACAGAGAATGAAAGAGTGGATTTTCTGGGAAAAGGCTATATTTTGACAAAGAAAGAAAACTAAAGGAAATTTATAGTAAAAAGAAAACCAAAAATATCAATGTGTAAAACTTGATATAAAATGCATAAATATAATTTTTACTGGATTTCTCACTTGAAAAAGAGCATTCTGAGAATTTCACAAACTCTGGCAGACCAAAAAAAAAAACCCCAACAACCAAAACCTGGGCCTTTACACAATAAATAAATTTTTAAAAAAGGAGTGGATTCATTCATTCAGTTCAGGTAACCACGTATGAGACAGGAAACTTCCATGGGTTTGATATTTTTAAATTTCCTCTGCATTCTTCTATTGGGAGGCAGGTTTTGCAACCCCCATCTTGTGGTAAAAAAGTAAAATCTGGCTCCAGGGATCCACAAGGAATACAAAGTCTTGCAGAACCTCTTATGCTTTTCCACTGGCTTTGATCCCTGGTAGTCTCTCTCTGTCCCAAAGGAGCTATACTACTCCCCATCATGGGAGAATTCTCAGATGTCTCGATCTAGAATCCCAGGTTGTACATGAATTCATAAAGGTATAAACACGCACACACTTTATTCTGTGGCATAAATTTCACAGCCTCTCCATTTTATTGCAAAATTCTGTTCTCTTTTCTTTGCGCTTCTACAGTACATAAAGGATTTTTGGGAAGTAGATCTTTAATGGTATGAAGTTGGAAAGGGGAAAAATGATTAATTGTTTGGACACTCACTACATTCTGTTAAATGTTCAAAATACATATGGCTGTAAAGATATAATTTCCAGTGGGCTCTGATAGTTCTAATCTCTTTTTAAATTTCATGCAGCTTCTTCACCTGCTCTTGCAATCTGTCACTACAAATTTTACATTATATAGTTGCAAAAATAGCCGCATTAATGTGATGTATAAGTCTGAAGTGTAGGTATAATGGATCCCAGTGGATGCTTGTTTTGTAATTTATGGTACTCATATGTTGATTTTAGACCCCTATTGCTACAGCATTCAGTTGCCTAATGGGACATTCTCCAGATGGAAGATAAAAATTATGCTGACAATGGAACAATGGACCTGTGAAATTGATTAGAGTTAATCTGCAATGGGATTTTTTTTCAGTATTTGTGTTTTCTCTCTCTCTTTCTCTCTCTTTCTCTTTCTCTCTTTACAGAGGGTATGAACTGTATGAACAAAGATCACGGGTGTGCACATATCTGCCGGGAGACGCCCAAAGGTGGGGTTGCCTGTGAATGTAGGCCTGGCTTTGAGCTTGCCAAAAACCAGAAGGACTGCAAATGTAGGTAGATGGAGACTAAATATCAAATGCCCCAACATGTCTTATTTTCCACTTTGCTATTATTTTCCAGAGATCAAGAAATCAGCTAGGCTTTGGCCAGAGGTGATTGATTGGTCTTGATAGTGTCTGAAAGTGTGTTCATTTGTGAAGTATTTATTTGGGTAAAAAGCTGTTCAGAATACATCCTCAAAAGACATGGGTCTTATACCAAACTCTCAACCTGGACTGCCCTGAATAAATACTGGGGAAGTTCAGGTCCAAATCTCAAAGGTACAGTTTAGTTTAATTTCTAATCTTGAACAGAGAAAATGAGAAGGTAGGAGAAGATATTTTGTTTTTGAGGGGAGACAACAGGGGAGGAGTCATTTAACCCAAATTGTATTTAAATGGCAAAAACATACACTATAAGTTAATACCCCCAGTAGGACTCTGTCTTACAATACAGTCATGTGTCTTTAAGTGACATCTGAGCACTAGAGCCATAAAATGAAGTGCACCTACTTTTCATATTTAAAAGACAGAAAGGTTTCAGTACTATTGGTTGCGTTGCACAAAGGCTGCTGACCTAGACATTACTAGAAAGGGACATGGACCTATCATACATGACATTCTTGAATGCCATATTTTAAATGATAGAACACACTGAAATGTCTGGTGCACAACAGCCAGGGAATTGGGCGCATAGGATTTTCCATACAGGGTAAGACAACTGATCCTTCTGTAAGAGCCTTACCCACAGCTCACTGAAGTCAATGGAAGTCTTTCTATTGACTGCAGTTGACCTTCAATCAGGCACTAATACATTAACTTGCCTCCCTATCTAGATGTTTTGGAAAAGATGGAGGGAGAAAGAATTGCTGTGACATTTCTTTAATGCTTTATGGAGTAAAATGACTAAAAGAACCAGTTGGTTTCTCTTTAAGGGTGATATTTTTGCCATGATCTTTGTCCAATCTTAACCTCTTCCTTCATGCATCCTCCCCCAGTTAGGTGTGATAAGTGATATTTTTCTGTGTGTAAAGAAAAATAAAGGATCATCTTTTACTGTTAGTAAGAAGAACCACAGATTAATGCACAACATATCAATATTTTAAGGAAAAATAAAAGCTCACTGCAAAAAAAAATTAGTTTTCTAGTAGAATTTCCATTCTAAATATGTATCAAAAGTGAACATTTTATTAGCCAACTACGTGCCATTAATTACATGAGGTAATCAGAATTTAAGTTGGAGATTACTTTTACTTAAAACCTGTGCTTGCATTACCTGTTTGCACATATTTTATGTTCCTTGTGGAATATTTAAGCCCTCATTAGTGAAATATGATGATAGGAGAATTGGGGCTTCTGCCAATTTCATATTACTAGGCACATCACAATTTAGAAGAACAAAAGACCTGAATTTGTTCAGTGCCCTGCAACATTCAAAATGTAGTTTGAATTGTAGTGAATTTTGCTGATAGGTCACTAACCAAGGGTCCTGGGTCTTCCATGGCCACAGAATTCATTGCAGAATCCTCATCCCTATTTGCTGAAGAAATGTGTTCAGAATCCTACCCAAAAAAAGTGACTCCTAACCCTTCTGTGTGAAAACTAAGCACAAACCAATGCAGTGCCTCTGTATGAATAGTCACACAACCAACCTGTAACTGTAACTTTGAGGAATGAACTGGCTCATTTATCCCTATGATGGTCCAGTTCTGAAGATTAATAAGGATTTAAAGATTAGTAAGGATTTAAATTACCTGGTAATTGAATAGTCGCGTAACGGCATCAAAACTGTGATTACACGACTATTTGATAGTCCCCATGGGTGGGGCCAGCAGCCAGTGCACTCCAAGCCCCACTCCTGGGGAGCTTCCTGCCACCCAGTGCTGCTGCCTCTCTATCAGAGGCAGCAGTGCAGGGTGGCAGGTGGGAGCCGTCCACGAGGGGAGCCACTTTAAAAACCAGCTCCCCTTGTGGACTGGCTGCCTGCCACCCCGAGTGGTTGCCTCTGATACAGAGGCAGCAGCACAGGGTGGCAGCAGGCCCTGTTCACGGGGGTCTGAGCTCCTCACGGACAGAGGTTGAGGGGGGTAGAGGAGGCTGGTCAGTCAGCAGTCCCTGTCCACAGGGGAGTCCAAGCTCCCCCCTGAGACAAAGGCTGCGCCACTTCCCACGGAGCAGCCTCTATCCACGGCAGGCCCAGGTTGCTTCACGGCAGCATTCCCTGTCCACGGAGAGTCCGCGCTCCCCATGGACAGAGGCTGCTTCAGGGGACCAGCCTCTGCCCACTGGGAGCTCGGACCCCCTGCCTGCGGACAGGGAATGCTGCCACGAATCAGCCTCTGTGGGAGTTGGAGCAGCCTCTGTCCGCAGGGAACTCGGGCATTGAATATCTGACCCCAGGGATCCCAATAACACTTTGTGCACCCTCTGTGCCATCTCCCAATTGGCACCAATCAGTTCCTGGGTCACAGCTTTATAATGAATTGTACTGGGCAACCTTGACTATATAGACAACTCTATCTGTGCCACCGATAATGACTGCACTAAGAGCAGATTTATGCCAGTGCTTGAGTACTTTCAAACATCCTGCCCAATATGTTTATCCTACAAATCTAAATCTTGCCCCACTCCTTCCAGGTGCCAGACCTTCCAGTTTCCCCTGAGAGAGTTGTAATGTGGTTATGTATTGTCAATACAAAAATCTGCAGAAGGTTGAAAACTGGGGACAGAATAAAATTAATTTAATATCAATATTAATAAAAACAAGCCATGCTGTACTCCTAGCTTTATTCACTGCACATTGTATTCAGAATAAAACTCGGTTTTTTAGCTTAGCTGAAACTGCCACAAATTACCAATGTGCTGCTGCACTAGCTCCTACAGAAACCCAGGATCCAGATCCAGCTTGTTGAAAAGTACATGGCGCTTTGGCCATAATATATACTTCAGCCACATATGGTAATTGATAGGGATGTAATGATCTTAATATTTTTTAAATTGTTGGATACTAAATACTAGGTTCAAAATCTGGTCAGGTTCTACATATAAATCTGGGTAATCAGATAGTTTAAGATGTTAAGGTGGTTTAAGAGGTTAAGTTGGCTCAACTCCTTAAAATGCTTACATTTTAAAGCCAGTTTAGTATGCTAAACTTCTTTAAACTATTAAAGTAACATACCTTTTTGAGGTCACTCTTAGTTTGATTCTGAGTAGCTTAGGGGAGCCCAGAAATGTGTACAAATCAGATCTGGTTTAGATATTCTTCTCACATATGTATTAAACATTAAAAGAATGGTATTAAGGTTGCAAAAGCAAGCACTCAAAAAGTTAATGCCAGAATTAGGGTTGGCCACATAACATTTGTTTCTGTTCTCCACTCCATGTGCGTGTCATAGTACAATCTTGATATTGACTCAGATACTATTTTCTCCATAAGATTATCTTTTTCTTCCTGAAGCTTCTTGTGGTCTTCAAGCAAGGATAGGGCCAGATACCACACAAGAGGACAAAATGAAAGTTGAGGGGGCATATAGTTACCAGGCAGAATTAAGGTAGCAGAAGCAAACTGAATTCTAAAGCTTGGTCTACACTAGAGTTAGGCCAGTACAAAGCAGCTTCTGTGACCTTCCTCTGTCAACATCTGCACTACAGTATTGCTTCCAGTGATCTACAGCTCCTACTACATTGGCATAATTACTGCAGCTCTGCGAGAGGTGTGGTGCTTAGGTCAGTGAAGGCTATCACCCCCTTGTATGGAGGCTCCTTCTGTGTGGGGCTGACAGCTCGGGCTGCATCTGCGGCATTCCAGTTGTCAGTGCCCCGGATAGTCAAGTGGGTAGAAAGTGTTCCTGGTGAGAACCTGCACCAGCCACAGAAGGGATGTCCCATGGACATGAACCACCACAGTAATTATTGCGGTGGCTTTGCATCAACCTAAATCACTTTAATGTTGTAGTGTGCTTGAACTTGCAACCTTAATAATGTTATTTCAATGTAGCTTTTCCCTATGGAAAATATATATGTATTGAACATCTCTATTGCGTTTAATGTCTACTTTAATCTGGCCTTTATCTGTTACTCATTTCGGAGCCATGTAGTCTAGACATACCCTTCCTGAGCTATTTGTTCCTCATTGTTCTTGATTGTACATGCCTTTTCTGAGGCAGCCATCATTCTTCCTATTAATTAAAAATGTTGGCCCAGATGTTAAGCTGTGTCTACCACTTAGTGTAGCTCAGAATGGAGCTGCAAAAATGGCTGTTAGCTTTTAGCCATCTTTGTGCTCTCCTGACCCTCAACTAATCTGAGTAAGTCTAATCCTCCCAGCAAGATTGAGAGGAGCCTTATGGCTCTGCTAAATTGTACCAGATGACAGTGGCTGCAGGGTGCTGTTATGGCAGCTAGAGATCTCTGGGGCATAGGGATACATTGGGTGGTTCCTTCCCCCACCCCCCAGCAACATTCTCTGAGCTGACGGCCAGGACGAGAGGTGGCATGGGATGAGTTGAACTATGGTTACTATATCACCTAAAGAGCCCCCCCTACACTGAGGTGACACTCCCAGGGGCAGGTATGCCAGATTTAGGATAGCTTAGTACTGGGAAAGTGGGATCTGGCTCATTACTTCTAATAATAACTCATATAAATGACAAATGTAAGATCACCATTTTTTTAAACTGTAAGGGCTAGATTATATTATATGCTGATGCCCAAGGGGGCATGTCTAGTGAATTAGGCCACATCTATATTTACCCGGAAGTTCGAATTAAGATATACAACTCCAGCTACGTTAATTGCCACATCTATGCTAGTGAGAAGATCAGCACTGCAGTGGTTGATCTGTCATTGGATTTAGCAAGTCTAGTAAATACCCTCTAAATCAAATGTGGAGGGTACCTCTGTCAATGCCACTACTCCTTAATTTGTGAGAAGTAAGGGAAATTGACGGGAGCATTTTCCTACCATCGATCTCCCGCTGTGAAGCTAGTGTGAAAGATTGAATTAAGGTACGTCCACTCCAGCTATGCAAATAACAATGCTGGAGTTGCACATTTTCATTCAAACATAGGTAAGTATAGCTGTGGCCTTGCTCCTCACAAATTGAGGAATACTGGCATTGATGGGGTGGCTTTCTGCGTTTGATTTAGCGGGTCTTTACTGAACCCGCTAAAATCGAACACTATAAGATCGATCGCTGCAATGTCAATCTTCTCACTAGTATAGATGTGGCCTTAGCGAACCTACTACCTCATAATGCTGCCATCTTTAGGAAGTGCTACAGGACATGTGGTGGACATTCATCTTGCTCCTGCTCAGTGAAGCAGCAAAGAACACTTGTCCATTCTTTGCCCTGGCCTTCTCTGTGAAGTGCTGATCTTTGCTGATGAGAACCTGGTGGCAGAGAATGCATTACACAAAATATATGCTCCCCATAGATTGAAGAGTTTGATCAATTATTTATTTCTAATGACAGCAGCTAACCCTATGCACAAGATCTAGTCTTAGTACGGTGCCATAGTTCTAATGGGATATAGCTAGAGTTGCCAAATCTGACTGAAGCTACTCCAGGAGATTTCCCCCTGCCCCCAATATAACATAATATAATTTTCTTAAAATATCCTATTAATTTTATCTGGACTGCTTTTCCCAGGAGATTGATGCTGATTCTGGGAGATGCCAGGCCACTCCTGGAGGGTTGGCAACCCTAGATATAGCCAGATATTTTGATCTCTCTTAGAGTTCCTTAGAATTCATACATATCTATCAAGTTGACTTCATTAGGATTATTCTAGTTTTATACCAGCTTTATGGAGATAAGACTGACTGGCTCATGCATTCAAACAAATATTTAGCTTTTCCTTTAGTGAGAAACATTGACCACTAGATTGCACTCGTTTTATCATAATGATTTAATGTATTGTATACTACTATGATTTATGTCTATTAAAAGGGCACTGTCAAGGTTGGTAGGTTAAAACATTGGAGTTAGTTTTTTGTGAATTTTTTAGTCTCATGCATTCTGAAATCTAATTTATTCTTTTAGCCAGACAGTGAAGTTTGCAAGAAATCTCTTGTTGAGAGCAGGTTTGGAGTTCTTATACATCTCACTATAACACTTCCATTAAAAATAGGGTAAGATCTGGATTTTGGGGTAAATCCTGGTGCCATAAAGGCAATCAGGCTATGTCTACACTACAAGGTTTTTGCACAAAAATGGCTGTCTGCGCAAAAACCGGCAGAGCGTCCACATTTCAAGTGCGTTTTTGCGCAAAAAAAAATACAGTAAATCGACAGGACAGAGGGCTTTTGCTGGTAGAGTTATTCCTCCTCCCACGAGGAATAACTCCTTTTTGCGCTACAGCTCTTGCACAAAAAGGCATGTGTGGACGCTCCATATGGGGTTTCTTGCGCAAAAAGAACCTATCAGAAAAAGCACAGGTGCTCTGATGGCCATTCTGTTAATGGCAATCAGAGCTTTCTTGCGCAAGAGCATCCATGCAGTGTGGAAGCTCTCTTGCGCAAAAGCACATCGCTTTTGCGATGCACTTTTGAGATGTGGACGCGCTTTTGCACAAGAAGTTTTTGTGGAAGATCTCTTCCACAGAAAGCTTCTTGTGCAAAAACCCTGCAGTGTAGACAAAGCCTCAGAGTTTTGCCATTGACTTCATTAGAGCCAGGATTTTGTGCATTCAATGAAGAAGAAAAACTCCCCAATCTTTTGTAATTTGAGGGTTAAAACTAGAGATGGGTCTAAATGTATACATATGCAGAACTGGCTTTCACCCCAAATTTCATAGTAGTCAAGCTTTGAAGTTTTGGTTCAAGTTGCTAAAGAGATAGGGAGAATTTAAGAATTGGAATTTGGATCAGATTTCAAGTGCCTCAAAAATTTGAGAATTCAGATCCAGGATTTTTTGCTTCTGGCCCATCCCAAGTTAAATCTAAACTGGTAGTTTGCTAAATTAAATAATTTCCTATTGCAGTTGTGGGTTCCTCAGCCACCTTCAGCATACATTTTTCATCAGGAGATAGTGATTATGATTTAAGGTACTGAGGGTCAATGTTTTTGTGGACTAACCTTGACAAATTTCCACTTTAAAGACTAAAATGGGGGACAAATTATCAGAAATACTTTTCACTGTACAGCATGGCTTATTGTGCAGATATAGGAAAAGACATTAAACACCAATCCTAAATTCCCTCTGTGAAACCAGTAGGCCAAATTCTTCTATGAGCTTATATAGCCTTTATCACCATTCTTGCAATTGTTAATGGATTTTTATCTCCCTAATAACCCTGTGAGTTACAAAAGTATTATTTCAGTTTTACAGATGGAACACTGAGGCACGGTATAAATTTAATCACTTCCCAAGTGGTATAACCCCTAAACCATCTTTCTTATCTTTTAAATTACACTGGAATAAATCTGGAATAACTCTACTCACATCAAATGTGTTACTATGGATTTATACTGATATAATTAACAGTAGAGTTTGGCTCTGTGTGCACATCCCAGTAAATTGTTCCAGAGTTAGGTCTTCTTTGCTTTGGAGTTGATTTAATAATCATTCTTTTTTTTTTTAAATACTATGTTTGAATTTTCAAACGTGCCCAATGTTGGCCTAACTCTACTCTCCTCTGAAGACGATGATAAAACTCCTGTTGACTCAAATCACAATTAGGCCCATACCGACCACTTTTGAAAATCTCATCCCAACTTTTATTTTGTGTCACCCACTTAGTGCAAGTGGCAGTGCAACAATCATTTCTTTTATTTTACAGACTGCGATATTGTAAGGCAAGTGGAGATTCTTCACTGTGCAGAGCTACAGGGAAATTGGCATTTAGTCCTGCAGGAATCCTACTTTAAACTGTCATTCTAGAGTAGCTTTTTGTAGAAACATGTAGAAATAAGAAGTCCCTTACGTTACAGTAATATGAGCAATTGTGTTAAGATATGTTCACTCCTCTAATGGGGGAGATTTTCCACAAGAACAAATAGTAATGTATACTACACATAAGTATTCCAGTCAAGTTATTTTGAAAAGACCCAGCGAGGCTAAATGTACTTTAACGTGCTTAATTAAAAAATGGCCCAAATATTAGCAATGTATTAGAACATCTGGCATAAACAGCAGTTTATAGTCTGATGTTATAAAATTAATTCCCTTCAGCATAGCTGTCCAGCATAAGGCATGCCCACTGGGAGAGACCCCAAGTAGCCCAAGAGGCAAGCAGGATGGAGAAGGAGAGCAATGTAGGATGGAGGAGTTCCAAGCAATGTGTTCCTGTGGTTCTAGGTAAAAGCAGCTGGTGGTTTCCCTATCCCATTATAGGCCCTAATACAACTGGCCATAGGAGCAGTTCATATTTACAAGGAGCTGGTTCAGACAGCAACCTTCTAGTCTAGGTGTATCTCTGCTTCTCCCATAGTTCTCAGCTAAATTGCAAGAGACTATGTGATCCGGCATATGAGATCGACCAAATAAGAACAATCAAGAGCAAAAAATGAGAAGGAAAAATTAATAAAAGAGAACAAGCAAATAAGGACAGAAGACAGATACCGCATAAAAAGGAAGTGGGTGAATGGAGCATGGAATGAGAGAGGCATGGCAGGTACACATCCACCAATTCAACACATGGGAGGGAGTGGGGATCCACTACAGAAAATTTCTGCCTTCCAGAATAATGAACAGAACACCAGAATACTCTTGTCTACACGCACACATCCCCCATCATCTGAGATCCTTCCAAAAGAATATATAAAAAAGGCTTGTTTGCAAAATTCACTTCATAGATGAAAGAAAAAGGAACATGATAAAGATCAGAAAATAAATTCTCTTCTCCTTACATCAATGTAGGATAGGAATAGCTCTTTTAAAGGGAAGGGAGTGGCACTGGTGCAAAAGTGTATAAGTGAAAAAGAATCAAGTTCCACAATTATGTCTTCTATTGTGCACATTGGAAGTCTCCTTTCCAGGTGTATCTGTCATTGTGGATTTGATTCTCTTCTCACTTACATCAGTGTGAATCAGGTGATGTCAATGAAGTATTTACTGGTATAAAGCTGGTGAAAGTGAAAAGAATCAGACCCTCTCTTTGCGAGTCTTTCTAGCAAGAAAATCTAGGTGAAGATTCCTGTCTAGGTCAAGACTTTGTGTATTGAGACCCTGCCTGATGTTCAAAAGTATTGAACTCTTGTATTGAACTTACATGTCTGAAATCTGGGTTTAAAACATCCATCTTTCATTTTAGCCCTCTAATAATTAGACACACTGATGGTTTTTTTCATGCTTATAGATGATTACACATCAGAAAATTCAGATATATTCCATTTTTTTAGAGGCTAGTAAAGTGAGATCATTGAGATGAATGGGACCTATAGGATATTCCTCACTTTTGAAAATGAGTGGTATTTTAGGGCAGGTCTACACTATGGGGCAATGTTGAACGAAGATACACAACTCCAGCTATGTAAATACCATAACTGGAATTGACATTCCTCAGGTTGAGTTGCCACAAGATCTCCACTGCAGAGGGAGAGAAAGGTCAATGGAAGAAAAACTCTGGGTGATCAGCGGTCGATTTAGCAGGTCTTTACTAGACCCACTAAATCAACCCTCGGGGATCAATCGCCACAGTGCTGATCTCCCAGTAAGTATAGACATGCCATTAGTTTGGATTTGAGAGCCTCACTTTAAGTTCCTTTAAAAAGAAACTTGCCTTTACCTATTTGTGGAACTTATCGATTTGGATACTTCATAAATTCTCTGTTTAGCAAGGGAAATCCTGGTAATATTTAAATGTAATATGTCAGAGAATACCATGATTCTAAAGTAAGTCTAGAATGGCTTAGAAATAAATATCTGTGCGAAGAGCTCCTTTTGTTTAATAAAATTCAGTATTTAAACTGTCATAATAGTCAGACATCCCCAAGCCCTCTGAAATAATTCATATGATATAAGTTAATAATTAGACATTTGATTTCCTAATCCTTTTTTTAAAATAAATATATTCCAGTATATGCATGCAGAAAGGCCTGATCCTTCCCCATCTTGACCCCAGTTTGGACATTTGGACATGTGTATAATGACAGGAAAGTGTGTTCAAAACTCGGTCAGATCACAGCTGTTTCATTTTGTTTGCACTTTGCACACATGTGTGACTAAACATGGTGTAAAAACAGGAAGAAAATAAGGCCCATTGTAAGTCTGATTAGTATTTGGGAAATGCCAGCATCCTATGAGTTAAAAATAGAATTATCTTCTTTAAAATTGCTAAATTCTGCCCATCTTGAGAATTTTGTCTCAGAAAATTTGTTACAAGTAATTTTGGTAACTATAGACCTAAGTGACAGTGAAATTCCCAGCGGTTTCTTTCTAGTTGAAGCTAATATACTGTAGTCCCAAAAAAAGGCTTTTAAAAAAAGAAAAGGGGGTCTCCTGTCTTATTTTTAAACATTCTTCTATTCTGGGAGGATTAGCATTTTTGAAATAATAGATTACAAGACTGATGTATTTTTGCTCTTGCGGTCTGGATCACTGCTTCCTCCAATTATGGAGTGAAGCCCAGCAGGAGAAGAAAAATGCCATCTATAGACTGGAAAAAATATCTGTATTAGTTGACTGCTCATTTCTTCATGCCATATACATCATGGCTATGAACCATATAGCTTTAGGAAGAGATGAAATTGGCTGGTCATTCATGCTAAAACAACTAATCCAAAGAGAATAAATTTAAAGAGTGAAACATTTTTTTTGGGGGGGGGGAGGAAGGTTTATTACATGGAAGAGAGAGGAGTGAGTTAGAGAAAGAAAAGGGGATCAGGCAAAGATCGGAGAGTGGAAAAACCCATAAATAAAAATGTTATCTAATGTCTTGCTTATAACTGATCTTCTGTATTCTGAAAAGCCCCTCAAAAACTAATTGGTTTCATTGTCATTTTATTTATGTATTCATATATACACATACTTTTTGGGCATAACTAGTAACCTGTAACTATGGAAATGGAGGCTGCCAACACACCTGTGATGACACAGATACTGGTCCTGTGTGTGGTTGTCATCAGAAGTATGCCCTACATTCAGATGGCCGAACATGTATTGGTAAGTACCTCTCTAACACATACTTTTTACTGGTCACATGGCAGAATGAGTTGGTGTGTGTTTGTGTATGTGTGCAAAGATTTTGATCATAGCAGTTAGGGTCCAACTTTGCAAAAGAGATTAGTAGGATGCAGTTGCGATTGTTTTATGTAAATGTCACTGAAAAATCCCGTTGTCATTTTTTTGTCATTATAATTCTGTTTGTATAAATCTAATCACTTTTAAAATTGAAAAACTCAAAAGGTAACCACAGATCAAGGGTCAAGTCTACCCCTTTCTACTGGTATGAGCAGTCCAGTGATTTCAGTGGGACTACTCACATCAATAAGCATTTGGTCCTAGTATTTTTAAAATTCTATTTGGGGATCATTTAATATCCAAGATACGCTTTCTTTCCTGGTTTTTGGTTTGGGGGTTTTTGATAGCAAAATAATAGCACTCATCATAAGTAACCTTCCACAGTGACTATGAATGGGAAAATGGCCTAGCAGGAAGTGAAACATCCTGGGTGTTGCCATGCAAATATTCATTAGTACAAAGTACATTGTTTGCATAATATTATCTGGTTTTGTACAAAAAGGGAATTTTGTGCTATAACTTAATCAGGGGGTTATATTCCTTTCTTACATTCTTACTCTCCAAATCAGAACCTAAAAATCCATAATGGTTTTCATCATCTTCACATTGTTATTGATTCGTTTATTTCAGAAATGTGTAAAGTAATACAAAAGTAGGAAATAAGCTTCAATACTTTCAGAATTAGATGGAAGTTATTAATCTGCTCTCTCCTTTTTCCATATTTGAAAACATGCAAGTCCTTATCTCCAACCCATTGAAGTCAATGGAAATCTTTCAGATTACTTCAGTGGGCTTGAGACCAGGCCCATAGGCAGTGAGATCTGTATAGACAAACCCTCTATGTCAGCCCATGGAATTGACTACGGATGGGGCTCAGCATAGGGAAATGGATCCAATTGCATAGATTTCATGGCAGGATCAGGGCTGTAGCATTCACAACAGCAAAAGTAATCAGGGTAAAACAGTTACCAGGTCTTGTCTACACTTCCTATTCCTGGACTGTTAAGATCTGTCTTTCAATACTTTCTGTTACTTTATTGTTCTGAGTCCTGCAGCCCCTCTGCATAAGGAACCCCTGCTGAAGTCTATGGGAGTTCTGGATGGGGAGGGTTTGCAGGATGGAGGACCCTAATAATACCAGGTTTTATTGAGGAACATATAATATATTTTTGACGCTCCCATTTGCCAAGAGTTCACTGTTTGTTAATATCCTCAAGTTGATGTTTAATTTTGTCCATCGTGTTCAAAGGATGCATACACTTCACTCACAGCTTTTTCCTATTACTATGATTTTTCATTTTTGTAATGTAACAAACACAACCCCATGTTACATTCTTTGATCCTGTGATGTAAGTCACATACAACTGCTTGTGTTGATTTTCCTCCCTCTGAGTAGTTCTTTCTTTTAGAACACGTTTTTATTTTTATTTTTATTTATTTTTTTACATTTTTATTCCTGCTTTCTGGTGATGGTTCCTGATTGCCTGTCTTGTCTGATAACTGACGTTCATTAATTATTTACAGAACAATAAAAAAACCCACAATATCTCAAACAAAAGCCTCTATTGCAGCCTGATCCCATCTAGAACTTGTTTAAAAACTTCTCGTTACAACTCAACCATGTAGCGTTGCCACAGATAAAACCTGCCAGCCACCGCCTTCTCCTCCTCTTCCTCATTTCCATTATTTCACTGTTTGCTGTCTTCAGTGGTGTATATAGTCTGGGCATCACTGCAAGAATGCAAACTTCTGCAATACCAGATAAATACTTTTTTACCCTTTGTCTAACATATTTTGTCTTTGTTTGCCTGACTTTTTTTAATGTTTGCTGCATGTGAAAGTCCCCACTTGCATTCTGTTTTGGCTTTTTTAATAAAGCAACTCCCCTACCCTGCATAAATCATTTTATTTACCCAGCTGCTGCTTTCTCCATTGCTTTCTTGTATGAGAAACCTTTATTTTTATTTCACTTACTGCTCATCTCTTCCCTCCCTTGTGAATGATTGTTTCTGTGTATTTCTAATCAAGCATAACTCAACTAAAGTCCTTGTTATGCTGAATTGAAACTCTTACATGTAGGATATCAGAAACTATCTGCAAAATGACCTTTGCTGACATCTTGCTTACTGCATGCTTATAAAATTACTAAACACTGTTTTTGCAGCATCTTTTCTAGCATTGAATGTTTAGCTAGTAGTGTTTCATAGACAAGCAGGCAACCAGCACTGCCCAAATTGATCTTTTTGTGTTTGTTTGGTTTGTTGTTCGTTTTTTGGTTTTGGGTTTTTCCTTTTTTTTAAAAGAAATTTGCATGCATTGTGTTTGGATTTTAAACACTCTATCAATGTGTACATGACTATGGTGCACTCGTGTCCTTCCATCACCGGATTCTTTTAGCTCTGTCTGTCTGTCTCAACTTGGTCCTCGGCCTGCCATTTTCAGATCCTGATCCCACCATCAGCCTGAATCACTTTACAGTTTGTCTTTAATAGTTTGTTTAACTAGAATCGTTGGATTTAAATTTCCATTACTAACATCTGTCTGGGGCACGCCTGTTTGCTGTCTCATTCTCTAGGAAACAAGCTTTGTGTGTGTTTTCTGGTTAATTACTTTGTCATTTATCATTCCTCCTCCTCTTCCTCCTTTCTCCCCTTCTGCCCCAAGCAGCCTTTAATTTTTTTCTGGGGTTTCAAGTGGAATTAACTCTCTAACAGGGATTTAGTGCTTTCATGGCTTGCTTCTTGGCTTTGGTTGTGCCATACCAAGAAACTGTCTTAGGCAGCGGAAAATTGGGCTTTTGATTAACCAACTGCTCCATGTTTGTCCCTTACTTGTGTTTTAGAGAAGGATGAGGCTGCAATTGAGAGTTCTGAGTACAATGCCACGTCAGTAGCTGATGTGGACAAGCGGGTGAAACGGCGGCTACTTATGGGTAACACTTTTCTTCCACTTCCTTTGTTGTGCTCTCACTTTTGTCTGTATGTGTGTGTATGGATTTTTTTTTATTTTTCGTTTTGTTTTTTTCATTTATTTCATCTGTGTTTATAAGATCACCTTTTTTAAATTCTTACCTTGTATAATACAATTTCATTTCTTATTTGTAAACTTTTTTCCCTAACCCTGCAGATTTCATGTTCAATTTCTTCTGCATAGAAAGAAACTTTTGCCATTAACTTGACTTACCTTTTGCAAACTACTTCTTACGTGTGATTTGTGTGTGTATGTGTGGATCTAGGGTTCACATAAAATCTCATGTCAGACCTGCCTTTAGTTTATAAGTGGATGATGATGTTATAAAATGATGCCCTTTTTCATATGTGGTATTAAATGAATTATTATATTCGCTTAGTTAAGTTTTTGCATACTTTTGGGTGAAATGTATATATTATTGCTAGAAATTGATTTATTTCCTTAGCATTGATACATTGTGAACTATTGTGATTGGTGAGTTTTAATATCATTATCTCTTAAGACTAGCATGTAGTTTGCTTCTGTAGATAGTTACAAGCTAAAGAGTGGAAGAAGAATTAATAGGCAACATGAGAATGATAAAATACATTGAACAATAAAGATAATTCTTATGTTTCTGATAGTAATCAATTGCTCAGGCAACTAATAAACTGCCTTGTTCATATGACCATTGATGATGGTGTTCTTTTTGCAAATAAAAAGGAGAGTGCATTTTTGGTTTTCATAAGCGAATATTATATGGGAACAGATTCAACACTCTGGTTGCTTTTCCTGCTGAGTTACTATTTAAGGTCGTGGTGGCTGGATCTTCGCCAGATTCCTTTTCATGTAACAAATGCCATTGAAGAGTATGGATTGCTAAACTGTACTGCTATTTGGATATGAATTTGCATATGAATTTGATAATCCAGTCAGTTTATCAGACTGCAATTTGGGTTTTGATTGATCTCACATGATGCATAATGGCCCCACTAGGTTTTAAGAGTATTTAGTATCTGTGAAAAGTGCCAGATTTCCAGTCTTTGGACCGGGAGTTCTTTATTTATCCATAGAAGAGGTATAGCATATGAACTGCCAATTCCCTGACAATTATGAGCCAAGTCTGAAAAAGTGCTGAGCACTTCATAGGTTCCACTCTGTCTGTCCTGATCTGGAAGGACCATTGCTAGAGGACAAGAAAACTATTCTGTTTCTATGCTAATTGAATCCTTGCTCACTAAGATAAATGTTCAGTTGTTGATAGTGGTTTTGATGCTATCTTGTCCACTTTGAACAGGTTTGAGGCCATCAACTCATTTCACATAAAGCAACAAATAGCCATCAGATGGTAATGGCTTATATGTAGGCTTATATGTAGGTAAAATGCCTTGTATCCTATTACTGAATTCCTCAGCTATCTGCCCCCCTATTGCCACTAGAGATTCTACAGGTTTGCAGTGTAGTAAATGTTTAAAATGCAGTGATCTAGCAGGCAGGCCATAGGTATGATTGTATAATAGTAAATTGAATACCCACAAACCAGTTTAGATTTGCATAAGTGATTGTATAGATCAGTGGTTTTCAACCTTTTTTCATTTGAGGACCCCTAAAAGATTTCAAATGGAGATGTGGACATCTTTGGAAATCTTAGACACAGGCTGCAGACCCCCAGAGGTCCATGGACCATTGGTTGAAAATCATTGGTATAGATCATCCAGCATCCAAAAGGCAGGGATTTCAAAGAGGGACTTAGGCACCCATGCCCATTGAAAGTCAGCAAGAATTGTGTGCATAGCTTCCTTAGGCCCTTCCTAACGTCTAAATCCTAAACAGCGAGCTTGTTGCTGACAATACAAGTACAGTGTGCTAGTAGCAGCACTCATACTCTCATTGCTATTGGACCTTCTGATGTCCAGAAGCGACCACCATGATCATCTAAGAAGAAAAATAAACGGTACTATTGGCCAAAAAGGTCAGACTGTTGAACAGAGGCAAGGGCTTAATAATCCAAGTAGTCATATAAGTGGTCAGAAACATTCAGTAACTCCTATGTTAACCTATAGGGTATGTCTAAACTACACCCCTCTTTCGAAAGAGGGATGTAAATTAGACAGATCGAAATCGCAAATGAAGCCGGGATTTGAATTTCCCGTGCTTCATTTGCATAATGGCAGCTGCGCATTCTTTCGAAAAAGGGCTTTTTGAAAGTAAAACCGCTGTCTAGACGGGGTTCTTTCAGGGAAAAAAAACCTTTTTTGAAAGATCCTGTACTCCTCATTTTTTGGCCAACATGTGAAATACATGTAGTAGCTGGACTATGGAGTCCTGCAAAAACTTGATAATTAGAACTGAATAGCTCCTGAAATCAAATCTGAAAGGGCAGCAGCTGCTTCTGATCCAATTTGTGGTCTATAGGTGATTGGCTTTGGTGATATTCCAGTGCATTTTCAAAACTAATGGCTTTTCCAAATAGCCTGCAGTGCTATTCTCTCTTCAGGTACTTTTCAAACCGTCCTTAGGGGAAGTACTGCAGTATACTGCAGTGTTGCCAATTCTCATAAATTAATTATTTTGATTTTGACCCCTGCTGCAGAAAATCTTGTTGAGACAGGAAAAGCTCCAACTTTCATGTGATTTAAGGGAAGGAGGGTATAAGGGGAGATCCTCCCACGGTGCTCTGTAGTTTAGAGAAAGGTCCGCTAAACTGCAAGCCCACCGACCACCACTGGTAGTCCCAGGTCTTCCTTTGACTGATGTTAGTAGTTCTTGTTTCCTTCACAACCCCTATTGTGAACCAAGGCTTTATACTGCTACCTGGAGCAAATTCATTAACTCATTTCACAGGTTAACTAGGAGCTTGCAACCAAGGTTACTTCAGGCAGAGCTGGGAATGGACTCCTGACCTCTAATAAACAGAGTTAGGTCTCACCTATTTCAGAAGCAACATAAATTGGGTTCTTCTGCAGTTCATGCTAACGCAGTATGACTGTATGTTACCTTCTGATAACTAGACATCATGAAGAGGGAATAATAGAATTCTCTTTCCCTGCTATATATATTTTTCTCTATACCTTAGGCCAGTGTTTCCCAACCAGGGTTCCGCAGAACCCTGGGGTTCCGCAGACCATTGTCAGGGGTTCCACGAGAAATCGTGGAATAAATAAATAATTTTTTTTTCTTACAATGTAAGCTGATATATATATATAACAGCTCTTTACAAATACATTTTCTTGACAGTAATTTAGCAGTAATTGAATTGCGCTCCCCACTGTCAACTTTTTCTGGCCAAGCAAACGTTTTCTAGGTAGGGGTTCCTTGGGATATGAAAAATTATTGTAGGGGTTCCTCCATGGGAAAAAGGTTGGGAATCACTGCCTTAGAGGGCAGACAAGAGACAAGATTTTTTAAAACAATCTGCAGTCTTCATCTTCAGGGCCATTCAGCCTGTCCCAAGGAGTTTTTTCCCACTGTTTTTCTTAATACCTTAGAGGCCCAAAGGAATGTGAACTATCCTTTATATCTCCCCACCCTGCCCTCTTCTCCTATGTCCCTACAGTGAGGACTACCAGGTTCTGAATGGAGACTCTTGCCCTCCTCATTCAGGAAGTGTCACTGAATGACTTTGTCTGCCCTGTGAAGTTAAAGAAGGCATATCTCCACATTCCTATTTGTCAGCTCTTTGACAGTTTCTTCACTCCCACCTGGACCATAGCCACGCAAGAAGAAGAAGAGGGGATACAAGTTCTTCATTAGGTGGATGCTCTGCTGTGTCCTGTGTCCTTTATCTCCATCAAGATCTTTGTCTACTACAGAGCCATAGCATTGTTTGTAACTGAGAAAAAAACTCTTTGGTGTACACGCCAAACCTCATTCATCTATGTGACATGTTTCTTATGAGCTGAAGCCTGGCCTTATTACTAGAATCTAGGGAGAAGAGGCTTCATCGAGTTATCTGAGATTGTTTGCTGAGCCAGGATCTCTCAATCAGCTTCCTCTCTGGGGGTTAATGGTTGCATTGGTGGACACAGTCCAATTGACACTGCTCCATAACAGAACACTACAGGTGTTCCTGCCATTGGTCTGGGATGTCCAGGAGAAGTTTTCCAATAATCATGTTCCTCAGACCTTTGCTGTCTAAAGATCTCGCCACTAGTTACTCATCATGAATAACCTCTCCAAAGGCAAATGTCATATCCTACTGTGTTAAGGCTTATGACAGAAGCTAGTGTCAGGGTATGGGATGCCCACATGGGAAACCAATAATTCTAGGGCCACTGGTTCACTCACAGAAATCCTGATGAGGAATCAGCTTTCTTGAATTCAGGACTGGATGTTAGGGTCTTCAACACTTCCTATTTTGGATCTGCATGCCAAATATCCTGACTGAATGCAACAAACAACAGCAACTATCTCTATAAATCATTAAGGCGACACCAGGAGCTTCTTACTCTGTGTTAGAGATCATCTAGATCCTGTCCATTTAGGAGGACACTATTTCACACATGTTTACCCCGTATGTTTCTAACTCTTTATTGTTCCAGACACAATGCGCTCCTCTATGAAATGTGAGTCTTTTCTGCATTCTTAAGTATATGTTCACCCTCCCCAATGCTCAAATCTTCTGTTTATCTTCAAGAAAAATTGGCAGGTTCCTTAATAGCCTCAGAGGGAACATCACAGAACTGTGGATCCTTCCTCAGCTGATCAGTCTTCTGCTACCAGATCCCAGATCCTGACTTTCCTGTCACTAATAGCATGGAGATGGACAGGCTAATGCTTCATATTTTCAACTATTCCTTAAGGATGCTTCATATTCTGGTGCTGTCAAGACCCACTAAATGTCTGGCTCACTTTCTCACAATAGTTCCTCTTCAGATATGTACTTCAACTCCAGCCTTTGTGATACTTTGTCCTATATCTCTTATTGAATGATTTAAAATAAAGCTTCAGTTACAACTCTTAGGACAAATATTTGGCTTGGGAACGCTCAGTCTCACAATATCAAACATCCCTGCCGTACACTATAAGGGTATGTCTAGACTACATGGCTCCGTCGACGGAGCCATGTAGAGGAGTTTACTAGACATAGGAAAATGTAGCGGCAATTTAAATAATCGCCGCTTCATGTACATCAAAATGGCCGCTGCGCTGTGCCGATCAGCTGTTTGGCGGAACAGCAGGGCAGTCTGGAAGCGCCACGGTCGACAAGGGAAGCCTTTGTCGACCGCTCCGATAAACCTCATTTCATGAGGCATACCGGAGCGGTTGACAAAGGCTTCCCTTGTCGACCACGACGTGTCCAGACTGCCCCGCTGTGCCGCCAAACAGCTGATCGGCACAGCACGGCGGCCATTTTGATGTAAATGAAGTGGCGATTATTTAAATCGCCGCTTCATTTTCCTATGTCTAGTAAACTCATCTACATGGCTCCGTCGACGGAGCCATGTAGTCTAGACATACCCTAATAGTCCTTCTTTCCTTTAATCAACAAAATGTTTGATATACATCATTGAGACTAATTGCTGCAAGAAATCTCAACTCAGTTCTTACGTAGGTAACCAGAATTCTCTTTGAATTCTTTTGGATCAGTTTTCCTTTGCCATCTGATAAATAGGGTATGTTTACATTGCCCTGCAATTTGGACTACAGGGGGTGTGAATTGCAGCATGGATCAAAGTGCTGTGCTGTAGTTGCTCTCAGGTAGACAAAGTGGGCATGGAATTAAAGATCCCTAGTTTGCAATAATGTAACTCTGCAGCCCACCGTTATTCATATTCCTGTAGTCCAAACTGCCAGGTACCGTACACAAGCCATTTAGTCTCCTTTGTTATTATCACCACTTTGGATCACAGAGTGAGTGAACTGAGTGCTATTTCCTGAAAAGATCAGTTTCTCCAATACTTTGCTTGATGGATAGGTCTCTGACCTTCTCCAGAATCATGAGCAGTACCAAATGTCAATTCTCTTTTCCGTACTAAGTCAGATGATCTTCTGCCCCAGCCCATCCTGTCAGAAGGAGATGATTCTGTATTCCCTAATCACGTTCAGACACCAAGTGCTACTTCAGTAGGACTTCACCCTTAAGAAAGGTTGATGCTCCCTTTATCAGTTATAACCAAAAGGTCAAAATGTTCCTTAAAGTCATTATTTCAGATTATCAGAACAGCCACTGGGGAATCCTCTAATGTTCATAAAACATCTGCACCAAAGTCTCAGATGTGTTTCACTAGCAGCTCCCAAGTCCGAGAAGCAGATCTTTCTAGCAGCAGATCTGCAAGGCTTTAGCCTTGTTGTCTCTTCACAGTTTCACCAAATAATCAAAGGTGGAAGTGGGATCCTCCTCTCATTTTCATACAAATAATCTTCTGCCAAACCTGAAACTGCTGAGAAGTAACAATCAAAAGATGCATATGAGGGAGGGAACACTGCCAAATTTAACTATTGGTCATCTGATCCTGCAGGTTCTCCTTTCCATCTAACATATGTTTAATTTTTGGTTTCCTGTGTAGGTAATTCATCCAATTTCTTGTTCTTCTTTCTCGTGTTCAGTCATGTGATTAGTTATTAGTATTGTTCCCTCACTCATATTCTTCTGATTGTTACTTCCCTGCAGTTACAGTATTGGTACAAGGTGATTTGTATGAGAATGGTCTTACTAGAAAATTCATACAGCTTCAGAATTTAATCTCATAAAATAACTGTTCCCCAATCCTGGGGTCCCTCCTCTGAGTTTCCACCCCTCCCCTCACCTATTTTGTTCCATATCATCAGGGATGATTCCAAATGAGAAACTTTCCTCTGGGGTTCTGAGCATCTGCCTGCCTTGTAAAGGGCCACGGTCAATGCACATTTGTCTATAATTTCTATTGGCCATGGCCAGTAGCCAGCAGTTTTTAAATTGATAGGTGGATATTTTATGAGTAGAACAATTCTGTGGTCTTAATAATAGGTCAGATGGCACTGTCCTATTCCTAATAAGAATGTAAGAACAGCCATACTACGTCAGACCAAAGGTCCATCTAGCCCAGTATCCTGTCTTCTGACAGTGGCCAATGCCAGATGCCCCAGAGGGGGTGAATAGAACAGATAATCATCAAGTAATCCCTCCCCTGTCACCTATTTCCAGCCTCTGACAGAGGCTAGGGACACCATTCCTACCTATCCTGGCTAATACCAGGTCAATACCATGTATGGACCTAACCTACATGAATGTATCTAGTTCTTTTTAATCCTATTAAAGTCCTGGTCTTTACAACATGCTCTGTCAAGGATTTCCACAGGTTGACTTTGTGCTGCATGAAGAAAAACTTCCTTTTGTTTGTTTGTTTTAAACCTTCTACCTATCAGTTTCATTTGATGACCCCCAAGTTCTTCTATTAGGGGAACAAGTAAATAACTTTTCCTTATTCACATTCTCCACACCGGTCTATGATTTTATAGACCTCTATCATATTCCCCTTAGTCTCCTCTTTTCTAAGCTGAAAAGTCCCAGTCTGTTAAACCTCTCTTCACCTGTTGCAAACCCCTCATAATTTTTGTTGCCCTTTTCTGAACCTTTTCCAATGCCGAGATATCTTTTTTGAGATGAGGCAACCACATCTGTACGCAGTATTCAAGATGTGGACATATCATGGTTTTATATAGAAACCATAAGATATTCTCTGTCTTATTCTCTATTCCTTTTTTAACGATTTCTAACATTCTATTTGCTTTTTTGACTGCCACTGCACACTGAGTGGATGTTTTCAGAAAACTATCCACAATGACTCCAAGATCTTTCTCTTGAGCAGTTACAGCTAAATTAGTCCCCATCATATTGTATGTATAGTTGGGATTATTTTTTCCAATGTGCATTGCTTTACATTTATCAACATTACATTTCATTTGCCATTTTGTTTCCCAGTCACTTAGCTTTGTGAGATCTTTTTAAAGCTCTGTACAGTCTGCTTTGGTCTTAACTATTTTGAGCAGCTTGGTATCATCTGTAAAATTGGCCACCTCACTGTTTACCACTTTCTCCAGATCATTTATAAATAGATTGAATAGGATTGGTTATAACATCATATAACTTCCATTTCTAGTTGTCATCCTGTAATTCCTTTCAATAGTTACTGTAGTACCACCCATTTTTATTTGGATAACCCTTTGTTAACATAGATTGACTATGAATTCTTAAGATTAGCCCATTTGAGTGGTTTTGGTGCATATTTTGACAAAAAATTATGTTATTTTTCATATCCTCATAAAAAGTATGTGTGTCTGTGTCCATCTGCACATACACATGAAACATCCAATACCTTGAGGTTCCACTTTAAACCCTAAAAAAAATCCTAATTTCAAATGTTACCCACTCACATATTGCTTTCTCTGCCTACAACTGCAGACCTGTCTACAGGCTTCTGTTAAAGCAGCTCTGTCTCACATAAATCTACTAAGAATCAAGGCAAAAAGTAAAGAAAAATGGCAAAAAAGGAGACGACAGCATTATGACAACAAATGCTGTATGCATACTTTTAAAATATTTTTTTCTACTTCTGTATTCATTACTCGTGCATTTAGTTTCCTTTCAATCTTCATTCACTTGGGAATAGCTTGTTTTATAAACACTCTAATGGTGTTCTGTGTTTTACACAGGCTAAAGTATAGAAAGTTGGAGTAAGAGTGAATGCCCATTTTCCTGTGACTAGGGTTGGTATGCAAGTTGTACATGTGAAACTTTGCTCTCACAGACAACTGAACTTAAGACTATCACTCTGACAAGGATTTATTGTAATCCACCAGGTATATTGCACACATTTTGTAAGTATAGTGATCGTGTGAGACAGGATTAGGCTTGTGATGTTATTAGTCAGATATTGGCCCATGCAATGGTAACTGGTGGAGCAGTACCCATTAAAGGACCTTAAAATGCTGAGAATGTCTTCTCCATGAATTAATCCTTGGCTAGCATAAAACTTGCTCTTTGTTGGCCCCTCTTGGCCCACCTGGTATAGAGAATGTGTTGGGTGCAAAGCTGAAGTGCACTGCGTTTTGGTGATCCTGTCATAATGTTGGAATTAGCGGTTCTGGAGGTGCTACCGCACCCCCTTGGCTCAAAGTAATAATAACTATCCAAATACTTAAAAACAATGAGTGGTCCTGCAGCACTTTAGAGACTAACAAAAATGTAGATGGTGGTGTGAGCTTTTGTGGGCACAACCCATTTCTTCAGATGAATGGAACAAAGGGTCCAGAGGTACAAATAAATAGCATTTGGTTTCTGCCATCTATAAAACATTGTTCCATCACACTGGACCCATTTGGAGTAATGGCCTTTGGACTATTACAAGCTGTCAAGTGTTAGAGCAGGGGTGAATAATAAAATGGTGGGGATTCACCAGGGTTAGCTCCTGGCAGGCCACCACCGCTATATTTACCTGGGCCTCTGATGGTACCTGTGATCACAGCTCCAGTTGGCCATGGATTACCATTCCTGGTCAGTGGGAGTGGCAGGAAGCAGCACAAATTGGGACACTGCTTCCCGCAGCTCCCATTGGCTGAGAACAGAAATCCACAGCCAATGGGAGCTGCGATCACGGGTACCTACAGAGATGCAGGTTAATATAGAAGTGGGGGCCCACCAAGGGCTAAATCTGGCCAACCATATCTCGCCCACAGGCCGATACTTGCCCTCCCTTATGTAAGTGGCTGTTTATTGGGCTGTTCTAACTTGCACTAAGGTCATTGTGGCCGTTGGCCAACCCTAGAATCTAGGTGGCTGAGATCCACCATTTCCTCTTCCTTTCAGCTGCACTGAGCTCTCCTGCAGTGCAAAACACAGCTATATATGTATGTACACACAGCAAGACATACCAGCCTATATAGTTTGCCATTAAAATTGTTTTGGAGGAGTAAAGGAAAAGTTCTCGGGGAATCACATCCCCTCAAGTTCTCCTCTGCATTCCTTTTCTGTCTCAAAATGAGGTAGAGCCCTGATAAGTGTCCTTGGCCACCAATAAGCCCCACAGGAGCCCATTAGATTTGAGAGTTTGATGCAATCTTTTTTTGAGAAAAAAAAAGTTGTTTTGGAAAGGAAAGGTAGGAGAGGAAAGATACATGGGCTATAAACAAACTGACCTTCAGTCTTTATTATATATTTTAATTAGGGGTTGCCGAACCAGTTAGTATCGAAAGAAGAACCTGGCATCACCTCGTAACAGTTTATACCCTTTTATTAAGGGCCCTTCTTGTGACAGCAGATCCTGTTGAGCTCCACATTCCTCTCCTTCCCCTCTCCAATCCTGTACTAAGTGGTTTCCTTGAAATGGTGGTGTGCCCCTTTTCCCTGCAGTGTCAGGTCTTTTCTACAAGAAATGGCTAAGGAAGAAGCTGCATCCCTTGCTCACCAGCTGATAAGCTCCTTCCAATACCTCTGTTGGACTCCTATCATAAGGATGAAAGATGCTGGGGTCTAGAGAAATCAAGAGCCTGATTCTGCACCAAATTTATTGATTTGATAATGATGATCTCGATGACAGTAGAATCAGATCCTCAATAAAGTTGTGTAGAGAAATAATGTTCTTCTATAGAATTCTAAACATTGATTCAAGAATTCTGTAGAAATGACATTTTCCATTAAATTATGTTTGGTTTTATGAATAATTTCTAGGATAACCTGCTTATTTTCTATTCAAACTTTGTAGCTATTCATCCTTTTCCAAAAGCATTGATTTTTCTGTCCTTCAAGAAATATTTTAGGCTATTTCCCTAAAAAAACCTGGTACCAATTATAGCTGACATAAGAAAACATGGCATTTACTGCATCTTTTGCATTATGGGGATCTCAGTCTTACGAGTTTTTTTATTATTTATTTCAGGTGATGTCTTTAGACAACAAAAGCAGCTGCAGGACTTTAGAAAGCTAATCAATCACATAGCACTCAGCACTCTTCAAGTATCACTTTACAAAATTGTAGGCATATCCAGTGCTACTCCCATAATGTCCACACATTGCTGCAAAGATCTCTCCTTTCACTATAAGAAACCACTTACAAAGTTGTAATAAGGGCTTTAAGGACTCATCCTTTCATCAGCGTAATGGAAAATGATAATCCTCTGCCATTAAAGTTTAGTCTATATATATAAATAAAGTGCTGCTGTTTAAAACTTCCTCATGGGCTCGGAAAGAGTTTGAGGGATACACACACTCAGAAGGTCCCTCTCTTTGTGTTGCAAAATCACAGATATCTGTGTGTTGCAACAGAAACCACTACCATCAGATTTTATCTACACAGGGAGCACTTCGAGTATATTAAGGACTATTTATTTGGAGGCAAATTGGAATGTATTTTTTTTAAACATGTGAATGGAATGATTGGTGTCCAACTTGAAAGGTCTTTCAATAATACAAGATGTAAAAGTCAGTGGGGGGAAAGTGATTTCTTATGTTAATTCTGCAGTATTTTCAAAGCTTTTAATATACTTCATCTCCTTTTTTGCTGATGTGATGAAGTAATGTAAACAAATCAGTTTCACAGCAAGCCCATTCCCAACCGGACATAATCCATAGCTATTCACTTCCTTGTTCCAGCTTCTATTAGCTGCTCTTCATTGCACTATCACAATCCATTTGTGATATATGATTATACCCTGAAAAATGACAGCTGCTTCTGTGATGACTATGTCTCAAACATAGACACCTATATAGGTTGTTCTTCACAGAATATTGCAATAGAATTCCTGTAAAGTCAAGGGTCCAAAATCTTCCTTAATGTAATTCCACTGATTTCAGTGCATTTACACCAGCAGTGAATTTGTCTAAGTAGCTCACAGGTAGACCAAGTTGTCCTGGGTTGCCCATGGGTTCTCACTCCTGACCCTTCTCTAAAAATATGAAATATCCCTACAAAATATGCACTGTGTGCCATGGTGACTCAAAATACACTCATTTCAGAAATAAGGGGATGAACTTGGCCCACTGTATATAGAAGTTAGCCTTCTAACCTGTTTGGTAGTTAGATGGCAAGTAAATGTGCCTTAGCGGTTGGAAATGGTCTTCTGAATTCTATTCTTAGCTCAGTCACTCACTTGCTCTATGATTTTGGACAAGTCACTCATCCTCTCTGGATGGGCTTTTCAAAAGTGCCTAAGAGCAGTAGGCATCCAACTCTCATTAACATACAATGGAAGTTGGGTTCTTAACTCCCTCAGGCACCATGGAAAATGCCACTCCCTGTGCTTTATGTTTTGAAAAGTAGTCTCATAAAGAGAAGCTATTCTGTTCCATAATACCGTAGAATATATTAGGGTTTGGAAGCATCTAGGTCTTTTGATTGCAGAGCCACAAATACCCAGTTGGCTCCCCTGACTGCCAATTGACTTTGTTTCTGATGTGAGTGTCCATGACTTTTTAGATTCTGTGCAGCCCGTCCCTGGTGGGACTGCTCTTTCATTAGCATGGGTGCTTAAAGCAAGGAGTATGACTATGATATAATTAGTTATTAACAATGCCTCCCTTAATCAGAGTAGTTGCTGACCATCCCTAATCATGCAGAAGTTGTTCAATTCTTCAAAAGGAATCACCTCTTCATTTTGGACATTTATTGGGAAGTTCTCTAATCACTAATATCCCCTTTTTGAGGATAGTGACTAAGAAGCATTGGTTGGATGTATCAGAAATCTCTTGTTCTAAACCCTGGGGGCGATGAGTCTTGTTGCTGTGTCAAAAATTGCTGTTATGAGGAGGCTCATCCTTGCATTGAATCCCTGCTCTTGCAGAAAATCTATGCACTGTTAGAGAGCTAGGGTTAGTTAGGATAAGAAAATGGAGCTTTCCCATTTGTGAAATTCTTACATAAATAATATCCCCTGATGACTTCACAACTGCAGCATATATCCTCTTGAACTTCAGGTGCAATTACAATCATTCACTCCTTACACACTTCCATCAACCTTTTTCTGGGTCTTGTATCTTTTTCAAAATGCAGCAGCAGATTAATGTACAAGTTTGCAGTACATGAGTATATTACATGTACCCAGCATTATTGGCACTGGCTACCTATACAATGCCAGATTGACTGTAAACTAGCGCTCAAGTTTTTTCTAAACCTGAATATCTGGCGTTATTCAACAGTAGGGGCGTAGCTAGACTATGCTAGACTTTTGAAATCCCAGGGAATTTGCATATCCTCTTTCGAAAGTCTAGCGTAGTCTAGATACGCCCTAGTAGTCCTGGCTATATTCCTAGTTTGAGGCTCCTCCCAGGGCTGGCCTTACTATGAGGCGAACTGAGGCGGCCGCCTCAGGTGCCAGACTGTGGGGGGGCGCCACTAGGACCCAGAGTGTAGAAAATTGTGTCTGCTGCTGGTGCAGCGAGGGGTTATGGGGGTGTCATTTGAACTCCCCACCTCAGGTGCCAAAATGTTGTGGGCCGGCCCTGGCTCCTACTGACTCTTTTCTACTCGCTCATACAGCGCTCTAGTAGGAGTTATGTGGCCACACCTTTATTGTGTGTACGGTGGAGCTCACTCCTCTTTAAAATCTGCATCTATTTTTCTCCCCATACCTCTAATTTTTTTTTTCAAATGCATTTATTTTGTCTGGGGTGGGTTAAAAGGCTCATCAGTGATCCCACTGTTACCTTTCTACTCTATTCCTTTTTCTCCTATTTGCACTGGACTTTGTTTACTTTTTATCCGTTTAAAATAAATGCAATCATTTAGCTGTTGGATTGAGGTGGGGGACATAGAAGCAGGAGAATGCAGTAACTGGGTTCATAGCAGAAATATTAAATCCAAGCCATCCGTTTACATTATTATTTTTTGTAATTGCATAAAAACATTTTGTATTGGCTTGAGTTCACCTCTCTCTTGCAATGATGAGAAGTAATATTTCCATGTTGCATAGGGGAAACTGAGGCACAGAATTTTTCCATATAAATTCTACTTCAGGTGATTTTCCCAAGTTCATATAGCAAGTCAGTGGCAAAGCTGAGAAAGAAATTAGGTCTCCATTTCCATGGCCTGGTCTTTTGGAAAATCAGTGCTTTCTTATGTAAATATGAGTTTTATCTTGACAGTGAATAGACAATTGAATAGGATGCCCTGTGGACTTAAAGTGTGCTGTTTAAGCTGAACATATTACCTACCAACATGTTTGATAGAACTTTTCCCTACTCATGAGAAGGCAGTAATAGAAAATAAAATTAAACTTGGAAGTTTTGGTCTCTGTAGAGTACATGTGTACCTTCTTGTGCAATTTAGCTTATATGGGTTCACAGTTCTCAAGTTTTTTGCTGAGTTTCAGTTCAAATGGATCCAAACTGCCAAAGTAAATAACCAAAAATTCTGAGTTTTGCCTGATTGTCAACAAAAACCATAAAATCAGTTCCAGTTACCTTGATTCCAGAGATGAGATCAAGCCACAAAAATTGGATCCAGGTTTTGAACACACACAATTTTGAGACATTCAGATCTTGAATAAAATATGGAGCTACTTTCAAAAACTGAATTTGAATATAGAGTTGAGTTACATGCAAAGGTCCAAGAGGCTGAACTTCAAGGTTTTAGTTTAAGCTTTTATTTAAAACTAAATTCTCTGGAAGATTCCCAAACCATGGTGAATATGCTTAGAGGCTCAGGCTTTTAACAAAACCCAAAGCCCAAGTGAGCCTGATCTGGTGTCAGTTTTACTTTTAAAAGTTTCACAACAGCTCCCTTGCCACATCCTGGAGATTGTCCTTTAGAATCAAGAGCTTCAGGCTCTGGACATAAGGGACCTCTTTTTCAATCCTAAAAGAGTAGGCATATTTCAGGCATTTGAAAGGGCACTCATTAAACTGAAATAATTGATCTGATACACATAGGATTCCTCAAATAACATCTCAGGGACTGCTGATGGGCTAATAAGGAGCTTTCAGTATCATGAGTCAGCTTTTCTGGACAACATCTTGATATGCAGGACCCATGTGTATTCCTTAATATAACTGGAGGTAAAGCTCTTACTCCACTAACAACGTTTTAATAGGGGCTAGACATATAATATCTGTAATGATTTGTATTTTTATAGTGTCTTCTGTCTAAGGATCACCAATATCTGAGTTTCTGTCCTCAAGCAGTAGGCGATTATCTTGAAAAAGGAACACAGAATTTGATCTATAGAACTTTATATACATAAACACTCTTATACTACCCTTTCCTTGAACACTAGGGCTACGTCTACACTGGCAGCTTCTTGCGCAAGAACTGTTTTGCGGAAGAGTTCTTGCGCAAAAAGTCTTCCACAAGAGTGCATCTACACTGGCATGTGCTTTTGCACAAGAGATGTGCTTTTGCGCAAGAGCGTCCATGGCAGTGTGGATGCTTTCTTGCGCAAGAAAGCTCTGATGGCCATTTTAGCCATAGGGGTTTCTTGCGCAAGAAATTAAATGTTGCCTGTCTACAGTGCCCTCTTGTACAAGAGCTCTTGCGCAAGGGGGCTTATTCCTCGTGGGGAGAGGAATAACTCTTCTGGAAGAAGCCCTGTTTTCCGACACTAGACTGTAAATTTACTTGCGAAGAACGCGCGTGCAGTGTAGACACCCGGCAAGTTTTTGCACAAGAACAGCTGTTCTTGCGCAAGAAGCCACCAGTGTAGACGTAGCCTAGTTCTCTCTGAGTTTAGCTTGTAGAACTCAATAAAAGACTTATGTAGGAGTGCAAGCGTAGCTTTAAATTCACTGAGAAATCTTACACATTCACCAAATAAGTGCTACCGTCACCCTCTTCTCCAGGTGTTGACTACCCAACCGCTGTTTGATTTTGATGTATACATTCTCACTAAAATGCGTGTTCGGCTCCCAACTGCATAGTAGAACAGAAGACACATCAGCATAACATGAATAAAGGAAGGTTAAATCTACACTACAACCTTGATTGACGCTCTGAGATCGACCCACTGGTGGTCAGTTTAGCGGTTTAGTGAAGACCAGTTCGCTCTCTGATCAATCTTGTTACTCTACCTCGGACAGAAGAGTAAGGGAAGTCGACAGGAGAGTTTCTCCCTTCAATCCCCCCGCAATTTACTCCCCATGGTAACTCAACTTAAGATATGTTGAATCCAGCTATGTTATTCACGTAGTTGGATTTGCATAGCTTAAGCTGATTTTTTGCTGCAATGGAGATGTAGCCTAAGTTTGAAAATGTAACAAACATTGAGGGTAATGGCTGTGCTGAGGTTGTCGTGCACAGACACGAAAGGCTGATATAATCAGTGCCATCCAATATACAAAACTCCAAAAGGATTCAAGGTGTAAAATTCTGATCCAGATTTTGAAACCCGACCCTACTGTCTCACACCTCTGCATCTCCCCCCTTCACAAACCTACCCTCCCCCACACCCCACCCCTTAAGAAATTTAGTGCCTTGGAATCAAGGGTTTTGGTTCTGCTTCTTTGGATCCAGATCTGAGGTTGGATTTCAAACATATCTTCAACTGTTAAGGTGTTTTAATCTGGAATGAACCAAACTCCTTTCTAATAAGAACAGGTATGTGGCTGATGCTGTCAGGTTTAAATGTTATATGCACTCCTACACATTTCTATTCTGTATAGCATTTAATGCACCACTCCACCACCCTGCTTTTCACTTTCTCCTACCTTCATTTTTTAAGGAGTCTCATCATTACAACTCCCATTACCCTGGTTACTGTAGGTATTGTCAGTCTCGCTGTTCTTACCCTGAATCTTCATCCTATTTGAGCTTGCCATTTATTAAAGGCACAGTCAGCACTGCTTTAAGAGATGTTGACGGGCATTGTTATTTTTTGCTTCCTTTTACTAAATCTCTGTGAGTATAAGAAAAGCGTGCATGATCCCTTTTATTTATACATTGAAATAACTCTTGTTCAATGACTGCCCCTTTACCCTATAGATCCAGTCATCCATGCCAGAGGGGAAAAAAGTTTGTTGTGTCTATTCATTTTCGCTGGATGTCATCCAGAAAGCAGAAATATTGCTGCTTAAGTAATGTTCATCTGTTGCTGATGAACTGCAGTCAAGGGCTCTTCATATGCCCTAGTTAATCTGTTAACATAAGATTTACAACTCAGTGCAGTGTCATGCCAAACGTATGTCATTAACACCTTTTCATGCTTTTTAACCTTAACTATTTGCCCTGACAAATCATTCTACTTTTTAAACTTCTGGGACTCCCAAGAAATGGTCTTAGGTGAATTTTTTTATTTATCTGATTTTTTCCTCACATCCTGAGAATTAAAGTTACTTGATATTTCAGCCCTCTGAAATAGATATAAAAATACCAGCATGTAAACCTATAAAACAAATCCCCCAGTCAAACAGGAAAATGATCATTGCAACTTACACTGCTTAAACAAGGCAAGTCCTGAGTATGCAAATCCTTACTCGTGAGAGTTCTTTTGAACTACTGACTACTTGTGAGTGAAAATTGCACTTGTAGATAAAGGCTTTCAGAATCTGCCTCGTACGTTGGATGTTTTCTCTTAAAGATATATTGGTCTGTTCATCAAATGTGCTCTTGCTAGCAATTACAGATGTGTACACACACACACACACACACACACACACACACACACATACATTAATATATATGTATAAATAGTAATTTTATAAATTGTGACATAATTACGTATATTCATAATATACATAAATGTCAGTAGCACATACCAAAGCTGATATATAGGATTGTGTCACTGAAAAGGAGTTAAATGAATTTTTTCTGATCTGAAGCAGTGATGGCCTTCCAGAGAGCCAGTGAAGTTTCTTCCCAAGGGAAGCAGCAGCTGGTTCCATCCAAAGAACAGTTTTGAACGCTTGTCAATTTAAAGATAAAGTGCTTTGTATTTTGTGTCAATTATTTTGAGCAACATAATATACTAAGGCGATTTAGCATGAGCATGTCCAGTTTTCTGTTGTCAGAGCCTGTCTACAATGTACAGTTGTAACACAAACTCCAAATAGGTGGCAATAGAAGTCCATTAGTAAATCCAAGTAAACTTTGACAAAGCCACTCTGGGGAAAGCCAACATGATGAGAAAGCATATGAACAATGACATCCTTATTATTTTAAGTTTTATCTGAACTGGAGAAACTGAAAAAGAAATTGGATAAAAGACTGAAATATTTCCCTTGAGGTCTCAAAGTAATTGCAGACAGAGTAGCTAGCTACATACGGTTGTTGCTTACTTCTATCTGCCATCCATACTATTACAAATGTACCATTCAGACCAACAAATGAAATTGGTCTCCTAATATGCACTGTATTCTGTGATTCAAAGGAAAGACAATCATATCTCTTGTCTTTTATCTATTTTAATAACTGTTTTAATCGATAACAATAATGATAATATATATTGTAATAGCTATTTTAATAAATTTAATAATGTGTAATATGTGTGAATATACACACATAAAGGTACCATTCCACACACAACTCCATTACCAAAAAATTAAAAATGCCTACTCACACACACACACACATATATGTATGTGTGTGTATATATATTGGAGGGATACCTAATAGCCATTGCCAGCAGTTGTAAAAGCTAAAAAGTATTGTAGCTTTCTTTTCCCTGTGTTTGTCCAGCCACCATTCTACATACTACAAGCACTGGGAAATTTCAATGACACAGCTTGGAATGGGTTCAGTGACCTCAATTATGCCCTCCCACCCACTCCAAACTCCTTTCAATTTGCAAAAAGCTTTAAGTGGACAAAACCCAGATGCCTCTTGCTTGTAGTTCAGTAAGAACAGATTGGGCATGTAGATTCTTGTCAAAGTGATGTATGTAGTTCATTTTCCATTAACTCTTTCTTAACTAAGTATTTTAAATTCTCAATTCCAAGTCCAGCACTATGCTTTGCTTTCTATTGCTTTTTAAAGTTCATTAGACCATGAGACCGCTTTTTAATGAACCTTGAAAAGCCATGGCTAGAGACCATCTGATATGAAACAGACTCAGTCCCTGGTTCTTTTAAAAGGCAATTGCTTTCTTTTGTTTCTAAAGCTGACCTTTTCATGTTTAAATAATTCATCCTATTGTCTAAGATGTGGCAAAAGGACTGACCAAAGAAAATCAATATATGCTTAATTTTTGGATAGAAATAATTGCTTGTGGAAATGCTATCCAATTAAGCAAGTACATGGGCCATGGTCTATCTTAAGAGCTTTGCCTGAGTTAACTTGCTTCAACTTTATAACTTCTTAATATTGCCCAGCACAGTTGATGGCCCCCAGAATGTTTTGTTACACTCTTTCTTGCTCTCTCTTTCATTCTGCAGAAACATGTGCTGTCAATAATGGAGGCTGTGACCGTACTTGCAAGGATACGGCGACAGGAGTACGTTGCAGTTGCCCAGTTGGATTTACCCTGCAGCCTGATGGGAAAACATGCAAAGGTCAGCTTCTGTTTGCTTTGCAATGCATCATTTGCCTTCAGCGATATCAGTACTAGATGTAAATATATAGATATAAGAGATATGTAATAAATGCATAGAATTAAGGCTATTACTGGTTTAGTGATTGCATTTGAATGTATTTATTTTTTCCTTCCTCAGGAGTAATTTTACATAATTCATTCTAATGATTTTTATATTTATGTGAGGTTTTTTATTTTAAGAAATTAGACACAGAAACTAAGATTTCAGAACTGAACAGTGATTTTGGGGTGACAACTTGAGAAACCCTGAAAAAGCTTGACCCCTTTAATGTGTCCACCCGTTGAGACTCCCAGAATTGCAAATCACTTAGAAAATCTTGGTCAGATTATTTACCCACCTAAATAAGCAATTTGTGATCACTTCCAAAGAAGAAATAGGGGTGAAATTATTTTGAATCAATAATCAAGGCCAAATGATAGCTTAAGTATTGCGCCACACTAAGAAGCAAATTAACAGACAGCCTCACTGCCCACTTCCTCACAAAATAATTAGCCAATTACAATACAAAATTACATCATATCAATATATTTGTGCAAGACCAAATACTACAGGCCTTATTCATCTTTCACTGCTCCAGTGGGAGTTTTATTTCATAGAATCATAGTAAGGTCTTCAGATTTGGTCACTAATGAATCTAATTAAAACACAGGGGGAGGGAGAGTAACATCTGAAACTTCTATCAACATTTGATCTTAGTAAGGAGACAGGGATTTACAGCTTTAATCCCTGATACTGCAAACACGAATGTGCTTAATCCCACTCAATGGGACTACTCACATGAGTAGAGTTGAGTATGTTTTTTCAAGATCAGGGTTTACCTAAACCATTTTTCCACTTCAATATGTATTTCTTTTGAACTCAACCGCTAGACACTTGGTGATGGATAAATAGTAGGACACTGCCTGTAATGGTGTCACAAAGAGTATTTTGTTGTCACTCAATGATTTAGCTTAAATTGACCTACCTCACCGAGCAGCTGTTTAGATTATTTTTTTTCTAAGAAGCAACCAGGAATGTCAGAAAATCTCCAATCCAGACCCTGATGTTACTTAAAATAGTAAAACCCACAAAAATAAACATAAAACTTGTGGTTTCCCTTTGCTCCAACCTGAAAACTCCCACTGCTTGGGCATGAACTTGTTAATATTTACAGAAATAACAGTCCATTTGCATGTTTATTCAAAAATAAAACATTAAACTGCCATTGCACACAATGTTAATAGTTAAGAGTGAGCACACATCAAAAATTACTCATTTCAGTTCAAACCACATAAAAATAAATGTTCATTTTTGCAGGCAGCTTAGCTCAGGCCAAAGAGGTGCAGTAGCAGTAACTCCAAGTGCTGAAAAAGGAGACATTTTTATACTGTTACATACACCTACACTTGATCATAATGTTTATTACTTGAAACTCTACAGCATGTAAAATTAAATGAATTCTAAATTTAGCTGTTTTTCCATCTGAGGTCATTGAGTCAAATGAAATAATATTTATATAATAATCAACTCTATAATTTGCATGATAAACAAAATGAAATATTCATTTGATTCTCAAGCCCAAAGTGAGAGATCTGAACTGTTTCACAGCATTTTTTTATGGGGAGGACATGTAAGAAAGAGAATCTGTGTTACTTATGGTTTTCAGATTTATTTTATTTTATTTTATTTTTTTAAATAAATATCTACTGGGAATTCATTTTTACATTTAAAAAGATCCATCAAGTCATTTTTTAACCATTCTGGGAACCTTAGAAAAACGCTCTTTGGTTTTTTTTAAATAAGTAAAGTAATTGTTTTACTTTTGATTAACCAGGTAGAATGTTTGTCTAATGTTGTAGACTGCAGACATTTGGGGCTTGATCCTGCATCAGTGAAATTAATGGCAGCTTTGTGATTATCTTAAGTGGACACAGGATCAGCTCCTTTAAAAAGAGCCAATTGAGCTGCTTTTGTAGTTAACCACAGGCAACCCTATACAGTATACAAGTAAATCAGAACTGCATTCTAGGATTTATAGCTTCAGCATGGGAAAGAGAACATTTTTTCTGTCCCAACTGCCTGCTTTAGAGGTACTGACACTGCTGCCTTTCAGTAGCCTCTTCTTAATAGAAAGAACCTTAAAAAAGTGAACTCAAATTTTCAGTTGTTGAGTTTCTGCAGTAATGGGATGTTTTGGGAGTTTCCCTGGCATTTTCAGGGTGTTGAGTATCCTTTCTATAGATGTTTACAGTGGCTAAGTCACACGAATGATGCACTCCTCAAAGGAAGAAAGTCTTTCAAATACATACTCACAAGTTTTCTCCTTTCCTTTTTTCTTTTCACTCTTTTTGTTTCACTATTCTTGAATTCAAACATGCATGCCCTGAGTCTTCAGTAAGTACAGACGTATGTAAATACCCTTTTAAAGAATCTTCAGGGACCACACAACTGTCACATCTCTAGTGGGACAGCATCTCCATGTACAACAAACATCATAGTGTCCCCAAATGGGGTTTTTCCTAGAAAGGTTATTTCCAAATATTGAAAGAACAAAAACAACAGTATCTGTTGAGAGAGAAAAGTAGGGGTGTAAGTAGCAAACTAGTCATCTTACAAGGTCTCTCCTTTCCCCATTGCTTCAACTGGAGATAAGCAAGCGACTACATGGTCCCATTCCAACATTCTCCTATTCCTTTTGTTAACTGTGAGTAGACTTGGTTGGGAATTCATCAACAAAACTTTTTTTGGCATCTAAACCACAATGTCACATGGAAAAGTACCAGTTTCAACTGTCCAGAATGGAATTGTTGATTCCAATGAAAGCAAGAGGCCCATCCTAGAACAGCTAATAGAGCAGTAGATGGGATACTTGCCTAAGTCTCCCACATCCTAACCACCCAGCTGTAGACTCAGTCTCCTTCTCTCTGGCCCAATGAATGTTTACCTTTTTATACAAAATGGAACAGCTCCAACAGGAGGGAAGTAAGAGAGCTTGACTTAAAGCTGAGTAGCTTGGAGCTCTGCCTGATTCAGAGCAGGGAATTGAACATGGGTTCTCCTTTGTACCACATGAGTGGCCTAAGTACCAGGCCACTGGCTAATCTAGACTCTAGTTGTTTCTCCCAGGAGTTTGTTTTTGTTTTGCTGTGAGACTTTATGAAAGATATCATTTTTATACCAATGAAAAATAGAAACAAATTTTGATATTCCAGAATTTTTCATTTAAAAAAACAGGTTTTCCAGCCAGCTCTAAATGTGAATTAGCCTTCAAGATCCTTAATGTTTGGAAAATGTATGAGAGAGTATGTGTATGAGAGTCTGGGTTTGGAGCATGAAGAAACTAAGTCCCAAGAATGATCATTTTCATGTGCTATTTCCAGCCAGAAGCTGCAGTGCCAGAAATCACACAAGATCTGAGATTTTCAGCCTGCTTTTGCATCTTTATCTTATGGTATTTATACAGTCTGATTATAGTTGCTGAGATAAGTTTGTTTGGAGACGTTTGTGTAGGCTTCAGAGAAGCATCTGAACTTTTGGTATTCCCCCCAAATTGAACCCCTTTGAAGTTGACTCATCACTAGGTAGGAAGTAGCCAAATGTGGGTCATCTCTAGTCTGTCTTTTAACAGATTTCTTGTTAAAGCACAAGTTAATTGAAATTTTAGAATACTTGTATCTTATTAAAAACCTGTGCAATTCTTCTTATTTATTATTGCTAATTCCTAAGGTCAGACTGGGTAATCTAATGGTCCCTTCCCACCTTAAAAATGATGATATCTATAAATGTTTTGTATATGTCTCTGTGTGTGTTTGTATGCATGCACATGGTATTAAAAAAGTTCGGCAAGCAAATTACTATAAACTTCACTAACTATTCTGCACTCTATTTGCAAATGGAAAATATCTCTTAATATTTCACAATTCTCTCCTAAAAACAGAAATGGGCCCAAATCTTAGAAGTCAGATCTGGATTGGGGTTTGAATTCTGAACCCTGTTCCTGCCCCTCCACAAAATGTTAGGAAGTTGATTCAAATGCAGCTATAACTAAAAGTAAAATACAAGGAATGGGCTGGACTGATGTTTCTGAGGGCACTACACATCCACAGCTCCCACTGAGATCAGTCGGAATTGTGAGTCTTGTGTACCACTACAAATCACATCCTTTCTGTTCTGTGCAGTGCAGTGTAGCATGCAATCTGATTTTTATCACATTTCTAAAAAAAAATAGGAGAGAAACTACCTAGCTTTTTCTGCTATAGGGAACCTTTTTCATTGCAAACAAGAATGTATTCTGAGCTGGTTTCCCAGTCTAATAGATTGTTCCTTTTTAACATGTATTCCGTGGCTTGATAGGGATATGGGTAGATTTCTGCATCAGTGCTCCACCTTCTCTTATGTGGGTTTTGTTTTGTTTTGTTTTGGGTTTCTGAACATGCTTTTTAAATGGTGGGTGTTAAAAAATTAAGTAATATTTTATTATTTTTAAGCTGGTAAACCCCATATTGATTGATCGATTGGTTTTTATTCTGCAATAAGATCAGTGAAGAACAAGAAAAAAGACCTGGAACTGAAAGGTCTGATTTATGGGAGGAAACAAAAAAAAAAAGATCGTGGGGCCTAAATGTGTATAGCTAAGCAGCAGGTCAGAGGGGGCTGTGGACCTTCAGTACCATTTGGCTGGATGTGCAAGCTAAGAAAGGGGACAAATTATTTCAGCTGATTCGGTAGAGTGAATCCAAAAGTAAAGGACGAAATAAAGAAAAGGAAAATTTAGACCAAATATTAGAAATAACTTTTAAGTGGGAGATACATCATGATGTGGGATAATCTCACAAGAGAAATGGTGAAAGCCCTAGTACATGGGATATACACAATACGCCCTATTAGACTGAAGAAGAACCCTAGTATATGGGATATACAAAATAAGACTGGATATGGGAGCTGATAGCATCCATGGGTCACTGGGCAAGGTGAGGGGTATGGCACTGCACTCCTCTAAGGGGCCGGGCTTTGGGCAGAAGGGGCAGGGCCAGGGCAGGCAGCTCTCTGCATTGCCCAGAGCATGGAGCCACCTGCCTCAGCCCTCAGAGCTGCACAGAGTGCACAGTCCAGGGCTCCGGCCCAGATTTAAAGGGCTGGGGGCCACTGTTGCAATAGCAGCAGTATCAGCCAGGAACCCCAGACCCCTTTGAATCACTGGCTCCAGGGCAACTGTCCCCTTTGCCACCACCCCCATGCCTCCAGTCAGTGGGACTGAGACTGAAGAAGGACCAGGAACAACATTACATAATGGACGGTGAGAAAAGATCTGCACTGGGCCCTGGGGGATGGAGGGGATCACATGAATAATCTTTGCCATCCCAGACTTGTATCGTTATGCAATCATATGTCCTTAAAAATAGTCTTTATGCAGTCCCATTGTGGAATAAAAAATAATGGTGATGTCTGTGGTGCATAGAGAGTGAGTCCCAGGCCATGCTGAGAGTAGTCAGGACCCAGATTTCATCCCTCTGAAAAATATGAATCCCACCCTATGTGTATTCTCATCTTGGAGTCTCTTACAGAAGCCCCTTCTCAAGTATCTCTTTGCCTTTTGCTGGTTCACCTCTCAGTACGACTTTTAATGAGACAGAAACATGTATCCTTCTCACCTTAGTGCAGAGTCTTTGTCAGGTCAAGAAATATCAGTGCCCCTTAGTATCCCCACTCGTGCCATTTCACCATGTTAGCAGCTTCCCCTGGGCTTTGGTGATGCACAGTCCCCCTTCTACTTTGATTGGGTGACCCAGGGTCCAGCTTGCTGTTGATTCTACCTTATATGCAGGGTGCTGGCTACCTTCTCATTGGCCAGTATGTTGTAAACATCCCAGACCACACCCCCTAATGTGCAGTGTGGTAACTCACCAAACTCAAAAGCAGAGGCTGCTGAAAGGATGGTCCAGGAATCAAACGATACAGTGGCCTACTTGTCTTGAACCCCTACACCTCCCACTTGTTTTTAGCTTGGCTTGTTGGCCCCGCCATGTGGTTGATTTTGTCAGCCAATTGGTCCATGGCTCTACAATTTGTTGGCTTCTGAGGGCCTTTCCTGCCCCCCGCCCCTCCCACTGGATGCCCATTCCACAGATCTGCCCCAAGTGACATATAGAAAGAGATTAATCAGTTTAGTATCTTAATCACGTTAGATATAACATGCATGGCTGACAAAAAAGGAAACATGGTTGATAGAAACTGTTGGGAAGCAGAGAGACGAAATTCAAAACAGGTTGATTTGTAAAGATGCACCATCTTGGTTGGTGTTGAAAATGTAGGGCTCAGTTGTCTTTGGGCAACTGGAGGGAGAAAAGGTGGGAGGGAGGGTTTCTACCAACTCATACACTGAAGAAGGACCAGGAACAATTGTTGTTGCTGCACTTGCTGGATTATAGAGACCTTGTGTGCCCCTGGGAACATAATTGGGAACAAGAGGAAGGGCCAAAGACCCATCTGACTGGTTGGAGATGAGGAAGGATGAAGCAGTCTATACAGTCCTATAGGACGGGCAACTTGTGTGCTCGAGCTGTGCACCAGGAAATTAACAAAAGAATTGTGCACCCTGAAGTTCCCGCTGTGTTAGTGCAAGTCCTCACTGACTCCTGTACTGACCGATGCCTTAAACACACACTATGGCCCAGAGACTGTTGCACTGTGGAACTAAAATGACAGGGAAAAATGTTTTTTAAAGTAGCTTAATAGAAATAAATTGTAAAGGGGTTTGGAGCAGAGGCCATGTCTCATCTATGTTCTGTAAAGTGCCAGGTAACAGTACGACATTCTATAGATGGTTTGTAGTAGTAATTACATTTATTACATTGTATTAATGATTCCCTGCTACTTTGAGTTTGTAGACAGACAGATCATCAGAGGGCAGATTCTCAGCTGGTAAAAATTGACATTGACAGTTTACATCAGCTGATGATTTGTCACCAAATATGGGCTGAGAGGCTAAATGCTGCACTATTAATTCCTATTTACAAATAGATCTTCGCAAGAGACAGATAATTTCATGGATGGTTATTGGAGAGACATAAAACACCTCCACAAGACTCACAACCAAAGATGGGGCAATTTATTTATTATGCTGTACTAAGGATGAGCCCTTCTTAACCTTCTGGTATATTATTTAACTAGATGGGGTGTTATGCAGGGGTTATGTGACTGGATGCTGTTTAGGCAAACATTTCTTGATCCTGCTGTCTCATTGCCATGGTTACCTAGCAATGTAATGTGCTCTTGACTTCCTTGAAACATTTTGCATTCAGATGCAGCAGAGAAATGCGGCACTCATGTGTCTAAATACTTGAATGTGCTGCAGAGGAAGCATCAGCAGGAGGTGTGTTTGTAAACTTTTTTTGCCCACTAACTCTACTTTGTAACCCGCTGACATTCTGGCAAAATTTAAAGTAAACTGGGGGAATATACAGACCGATTAAAAGATTTCAATCCATAGTGTCAGGTCATGATCCAAACTCTATTGAAGTAAATGAGAGTCTTCATTGACTTTGTTGGGCCATGGATAAGGCCCAAAAAGAGGGTTAGGTTTCACGGAACCTTCTTGTCGTAGCAGAATGCACTTGAAATCATTTTGGTTGTGAATATTTGCAAATGAATTAAATGTTCAGGGTTAAATAGTTTCTGTGAAGGCAGCATTTCTTTTGTTACAAGTACTTCTGAAATCAAATTAAGCAAAATCCGTCATGTCTTGCTTAAAATTGAAGTGAAAATACTTTCTGAAAATAAAAAAAATCTAAAATATTAACTGACACCAAGTTGATACCAGGGTACGGTCCAAATCTTGAAACCAATCCTCTGTTTCATTCAGACTTTACTAGAACTAAGTGAATAATTCACAGTGACTCGGGCCACTTTGGCTTCTTAGTCTGGCCACAAAATATCCTGAGCAGCTGTGATTTCCTCAAGTTTATTAATTAGCTAACATTATTAAATATATTTTCTCTATATTGGATCAAACTGGTTAAAGATAGTATATTGACATCTTGCAGATCTGGATTAAATCATTTGAAACTTTGAGACGGTCTCTCCTTTCTTGGAAAGGCCCATCAAAAATAATTGTAAGTACTGTTTCCTGTGACCTTGAATAGTGTGTAATTGTTAATTTGGCACTTCATATATTTGCTTGCTTGAGTCCTGATACTGCTTATAGGAATTAGCTAGGTTTGGCTGCCATTGATTAGATCAGCGCTTCTCAAACTGTAGGTCAGCACCCAAATTGGGTCAGGACCAAGGACCCTCTAAGCTGAGCAGCACTATGGCCCCACAGCCCTTAAAGGGCTCAGGGCTGCTGTGCACAGAGCTGCCTGGCTAAGGGAGGGAAACTTCCCCCCTGCAGGGAGCTGCTGCTGTAGCTGAGGGAGAAGTGCCCTTCCCCCAGCCAGGCAGCCCTGTGCACGGCAGCCCTGAACCCGTGGGCGGGGCTCATTAAGCAGCTGCGGGGCCGTGCTGCCACACAGGGGAACCTTGGTCAGCACCCAATTTCAATGATGGTGCCATGGCTGGCTTATACCTGCTGGGGCCCACAGCTGAAGCCTCATCCCCTACCACCAAAACCAAAGTCCTGAGCCATGGGATTTAAGACACAGGCCTCCTTCCTGGGCTTTGACCTCTCTGCCCAGAGCAAAGGGGCTTGGGCAGGCTCAGGCTTCAGTCTCCTCCTCCTTGGAGTCATGTAGTAATTGTTGTTGTCAGAAGAGGGTCACAGTGCAATGAAGTTTGAGAACCCCAAGGTTAGATAAATTGTTTCTATTTCCTCATCAAAGTCCTGCCAACAGACGGGGTCCATGTGTGGGGAATGGAGCACAAAAGGTCACGAGCTCCACAAACACCATGGGGAGGAGGGCAAGGGGCCAGCAGCTGGACACCCCCATCCATTAGACAAGTCAACTGCCCCATGCCCCATGCTTTGGGGGGCTCTACAGGCGCCAGAGTAGCCCAGGGGACTAATGGGAGCCTGTTGCAGGCAGTAGAGGTCAGGCCTGTCCCCACACTCTCTGGCAGCAGCAGGAAGCAGAGCAACCTGGCCCCAGGCCACTCTGCTCCCTGGGCTCCCAGCCTCATCACTCAGGAGAGAGGGCTTATGGAAAGGGGTGGGACCACCCTGCACACACACCAGCAGCGGGAAGTGGAGTGACCCAGCTGGAAGCCGGGGGAGCAAAGTGGACTGGAGCTGGGTCATCCTGCTTTCCACTGCTGCTGGTGAGTGCGGGAAGGCCCGACCCCTGCTCCTGGCACCAGGCACCCCACTAGTCCCCCAAGGTGCATCGCTTGGGGGAAGAAGTGGAGTGAGGGCTGGGCAAGTGTGGACCAGGGCCAGGAAGAGGCAAGGAGGGGTGAAGTTGGGGCAGGAACTTTGGGAAGGCGGTGGAGCAGGGGCTTGGGCTTGAGAGACGGAGTGGGGGTGGGGTGGGAAGAGGCAGGGCCTGTGGTGGTGTGGAGGGTATTCTGGACCTTGCATCTTCCTAGGGACAGCCCTCCCCCCAGCTAGGAGTGGCATGAAGAGGAGTCATATGGCCCGTGCGCCCTTTGTGTCTCTCCCCAGCAGTCGCCTCTGCCAACAGAAGTACCTGCCCAGGCTGAATTAAGGTTCTTGTTCCCTAATAACCCAACTTAAATTAAATTAGTTTTCCAAGATCTTGCATGCCGGTGTAATTTCACAGAGAGTAAAGTGCACCCCTGTCCACAAATCCTGCTTAAACATATGCACCCCTAAAATCTGCATCCTGGTGTCCCAAATGGGACTTAAGTGGCACATAGGGCCAGATTTTTGAAGCTATTTAGGCAGCTAAATGGCTTTGAAACACACTTACAATGTCACCAGATTTTAAAACATGAGTTGAAATGATCTCCTCATTGGGGACCCCATCCTAAAATCTTTACTCCGGCAAAACTTCTGCTGACAGGATTTGGCTCTTTCTTTCTTGGGTTCAGAGAGTTATTTCTGTGCATCTTCTCTATCTGTTAATGATCTCAGCAACACCCAAAAGCGCACAAGGAATGCTTTTCCCTGCTCTGTGTTATGTGGCAATAGTATTGTATGGCACATTCTGAGGTCTGAATTCAGGTATTGGCAGGTACAAAAAGAACCATTTTTCTGTTGACCTTTCAATAGAAGTAGCAAGTTGGATCAGACTGTCAGACATTTAAGATGTCAATTTCTACAAAGAATGTAGCTTTCTCTGTCCTGCAGACTCACCGTATGTAGTGAACAGAAAGGGTTTCTGCCATCAGTGCTCTCAAGGGGCACTCTTCAAAGGGAACTCATGTAAAAGTAAATGGCTTGAAAGAGTAAATAACAAATGAAATAAAGAAACAACTGGTGATCACCTCTTCCACTTAAGTTGCAGTGCCATGGTGCTATTAAATGTCAATCACAGACTTACAAGCAGTGGTAGGTCCAAGATATTTAAAAGGGGACCTGAGGCATAGTGACAGGGCATAGATGAGAGATGAAGCCCTAATGGCTTTGCTAGTACTGCAATTGGAAGAAAAGGCCTTGTAGAATATTCAGACCTCACATTAATTGAAAAGCCTTGTGAATAGCTGCCTGAACATTAGAACCAAGCACAGAGATGATATGTTTAGCAGCAAATGCTAGGAAGAGCTGACACAGCTGCAAATGTAGGACTTTCTTTCTTTCTGTTTCTTTTGGCTTCCCTTTATAATTATATTTCCTGAGAGGGTCAGTTACCTGCTTGGCACATCTTTTAATAATGAAATACTTAATGCAGCTATTAAAAGTCTTATTGTTTTATTCCTACTGATAATACTGAACCATCCCCTTCTACTGCCACATTATTTCAGTGAGAATAGAATGATGTATAGCCTATTAATCGCTTCAAAATCATGAAAAAATCTGCTTACCTATTGCCCTGCACTAAATAACTTGATTTTCAGAGCAAAATGGGAGGAAACTGAGCCTTTGTCTTAATTTGATCTAATGTATAATGGTGAATACTGTGGTCAGTTTTGTATTTAGAACCATTACATAGCCCCTCAATGATTATCTGCATAATGTGCTACTTGTTTCAGGCACTCTGAGGGCTTGTCTTCACTATGTGGTGGATCAATGCTGCAGCAATCAATCCACCGATGTTTGATTTTATCACATCTGCTTAGATATGATAAATCTATCTCTGAGCACTCTCCAGTCAACTCTGGTACTATACAAGATGAGAAGAGTAGCCAGAGTTGAAGGGAGAGCAGCCCCTACCAACTTTACCACACTGAAGACAGTAAGTACATCAACTTCAGCTACACTATTTACATAGCTAAAGTTGCATAGGTTAGATCAAAGGGGGAAGGGAGAGGAGGTTTTAGTGTAGACAAGGCCTGAAAACTGGCCTGAGTCCACAGAATAATTTCAGAAGGCAGGTTCTCAGCACCAGGAATTGACAGAGGACCAGTGTCTGTATCACAAACCTGTCATCTATAGTGGTAACCACTTTTACACTCTTCTTGGAAGCCTTGATCTAGAAGTCAAGCCTGATTAGGCATGGAGAGCGAACTATCCTCTGATCAAAGTGCAGGGCCATCAGAGGAGGGATGGGGCAGAATGGGGTTCTTGTTTTCATTGTACCCGGTGTATGGATAAATAAGACATTCACTCTCCAGCACGAGCAGCCAGGCACCTTTCACATTGATTTTCAAATTCATTTAACGAGAGATAAAATGAGGAAGAAGGCAAGGGATGACTCTGAAGAATTTTCTGTTCTGTTTTGTCTTATTCTCTGCCTATCACTATATCATCCAAGCACTTTGGTCTGGAATAAAGTGGAAAACCGAGAGAAGTTAGGGTATGTCTACACTAGCTCGTTAATTCGAGCTAGGTAGGCAAATCAGGCAACCAGAGTTGCAAATGAAGCCCGGGATTTAAATATCCCGGGCTTTATTTGCATGTTCGTCGGCTGCCATTTTAAAATCCCCTTAGTTCGAACGAACTGCCGCAGCTACACGGCAGTTTAAAGTTAATCCGAACTAAATCCTTAGTTCAGATTAACTGTTACACCTCATTCCACAAGGAGTAACAGTTAATCCGAACAAGGACTTAGTTCGATTAACTTTAAACTGCCGCGTAGAATGAAGCAGCAGTTCGCTCAACTAAGGGGATTTAAAAATGGCGGCCGGATGGGAACATGCAAATAAAGCTCGGGATATTTAAATCCCAGGCTTCATTTGCAACTCCAGTTGCCTGATTTGCCTACCTAGCTCGAATTAACTAGCTAGTGTAGACATACCCTTAATGCAATATAAAAGAGGAGTTTGTAAAAGGGATAATGATAGATAGAGATAGAAGAACAAAATATCACACAGCAGGAAAAGTATTAAGCATTAAATAAAATAAGAAACTGGGATTTAAACATAAGATGACCAGCAAAGAAGCACTCAAAACCTTAGAGAATGGAAACAGGATGATACAAGAGGGGAAAGAGGTTGCTAATATAGGTAGAGCAAGTGGTATGTGTCTTGTGTCGTAGCTATGAAAGCATATAAGAACCTATCACTTTCCTGTTACGCTTCTCTGTTGACATATGGCTGGATTCGGGAAGTAGAATCTTCAATTATAAAAGTTGGGACATTGTCTTTTAGCAGCCCAAAATAAGCCATTCTTTGGTAAATACTTGAGGGTTGGTGTTTTCCTTACCGCCCTCACTTCCCCATTAAACTAAACCAATATTTTCATACCGTAGTTGTCCTAATAGCCAGGTCAACATAAGGTCTTCATAAATTATTACAAGAGCAACTCCAACTCCATCACACTACCTACACAAGGCTGTGTGCAAAATGCAATCCACCCCATGTGTTTGTCTAAAGATAATGAGAAAGATCAAATTTAAACAGCACTTAAGTTTACTTCATTTACTTCCACTGTATTTTTACATTTTAAAGATACAAAATCAATGAATAAAAAAGCACATGGAATATACATGCACACTAGCAAAAAAAACCACTGTAAAATTAACAAGAGACAACTGACATCTATACTATTATATTCAAGAATTCAAACCATAAACAGTTTGGACCTGTTCACATTTTACAAGGAGCTGTATTAAAGAGTCTGGTTTCATCTTGTAGCAGCTATTTTGTGGCTGAACCAAAACCCAGATTTGAACAATTTTCTATTTTGGGGGAGTGGAGAGGCTTGAAATCCACATATAAACTTTGTGGCTCAAAACCATCTTTCATTTTAATGGCAAAACACCATCTTAAATTCAGTTTTACTCTCATGAACTGTGTGTAATAGAACAGAGGATGGAAAGAGGAATGGATTTCCTTTATAAACTCACATTTGAAGAGCACTAAGTCATTCTTCAGGAGGATCCAGAATGCAGAAGCATAAAGAAACCAGTTTGAATAAAGACTGATTTGAAAAGGGACAGTAATGAAAAGGCGCCTACTTGAATGAATAGCCCAGAATTTATAGAAGGAGAAAAATAGAGCCTGCTTATACAGTATCCTATAAACCATGAGGACTGGCAACCAATATATTTCATAATGGCTGGACTGTCACATTTTAGCAAAATGCTTTCCTTAGAAATCTGTTATGCAATGGAAGATGATTCCTGCCCATTTTCAGTGCTGTTAAGTAACTAAAGGATTTGGAGAGCAGAATGCCATTTGAGGAATCAGCTGACAGCTTTATAGTAAAAAAGCAGATGAGGTGGTCATTGAGGTATGTTTTTAGGTTGTGTAGGAAGGATGGCAAACTCTTTGGATAGATTCTATAGCTGCAACCAAGGATCCACCCCTAACATAGTACAAAGGAGAATAACAGAGTTCTTGGTAAGCAGACAAGACAAAGCAGCAGCAGCAAAAGGGTAAAATAAGACTCTCTAAGCTAAGGTCAGGTCTATATTAGACCCAGAAGGTTGGCATAAATACGTAAATAATGTAGCTAGAGTTGACATAGCTTAGGCCTAGCTTGGCGCCATCTCCACAGCGGGAGGTCAATGGGTGCCAACAATCTTAGTGACTTCCCTTACTCCTCATGAGCATTCGATTTAATGGGTTCTTGCTAGACTCACTAAATTGAACACCAGAAGAACAATCTCTAGTGCAGCAAGTGGAAACATGGCTTAAGGCCCAGGGACCCCAGGATTTCGCCCCCAAGGCTCAGGGCTCCCCTTCCCCAGCATTGGGGATCATGCACTGGTGCTCCAGTCCCCCACCAGCCCTCTGCGGGGCTGGAGCACACAAAATCTACTAGCCTAGCCCCCCTAGGTTCTGGTGTGTGAGAGGAATGTGGGGAGTGTCTTTCTCCTTCTCAGCTGGGGGCCACATCAGTGAGGGATTTGGGGAGTTTTTTTGGCTTTTCACTTGTGTATGGCCCCTGACTGATTTTTCTATAGATCAGCGTCCCTGACCCAAAAAAGGTTCCATACCCTGGCCTAAGACAATAGAAATAGATTGGGTGTAGTCATAAAGGACTTTGAGAATAAGGAGAACAACTCTGAATTGGAAACAAAAGCCTTTTAGGGTGAGAATGAAAGGCTTTTAGGATGATTGAGTGTAGATATGAGGTTCTGGAAATACAAGTTAGATGATTTCTTTCAAGGCATAAAAGAAAGCGATGTAATGTTCACGGTGCTACATGATTAATCCTTATATGAGGGACTCTTCAGTGTGTGGAGATATTGACAAATGTGGGGTTTGAGTGTAGTAATGTGAGATGCAAAGGAACATTTGCTTTCAAAGGGTACTCCAAGTCTATGGACCTGAAAGGAAGGTCAGAGCTGAAAGAGGCTGTTGATAAGCTAGAGATACAACTGACGTTATTTTAGTTGCCAAGTATTTGTCTTGGTACAGAGCCAGACTACATGTATGAGACAAAGGGAAAGGCGGGGTAAGGATGTGAACAAGAGGAAAAATTGAATGACTCTGGCATAAAAGTGGTAGTTAAGATCAAGTTTTCAGTTGTCCACGTGGGAAGGGGCATCTAGAGAAGAGTACAAAGCTGAGACCAGAGCAAAATGGGGGGGAAGGCAGATGGTTGAGGCCAAAATTTTCAAAAGTAGATCTAGAAAATCAGTTCACTTACCTAGGAGCTAAATATGGATTAGAAACTTAACTTCAGGCTTCTGTATTTGATAGTCCCATGCATAATAGCCAGTAGAGGCAAAAGCCATCTGGACTGTAACCGAGTCAGGAGAGAACTAGTCACATGTGAAGAACTACCGGGGAGAATGATTGGATCAGTAGTGCAAAGGCTGCATGGAGGTTTTGAATGTCATGTGAGGGATCTCTGATCACCTGAGAGTCACTAGCCACCTTGAAGGCACCTGTGTCAGTGCTTTGGTGAGGTTGAAAGACCAACAAGAATGAATCAAGGATGCTGTGGCTGGGGGGGAATAATAGTGTTTTTTCCAGTATTTTGAAGAGAAAGGGAAAGTGAGTGTGGGGTAGTAGTTGCTGTTGGGGATCAAAGGCAGGTTTCTTGGGGAGTGGTCAGTATAGTCCAGTAGAGACAGGCTGACAAAAGAGATGTGGTGTGGTGAGATGGTAAAGATGCAAGAAGGTTTGTTTGATTTTCTTTGAAGAGCAGATGATAATAGTGAGGTCAGCTATGGTGAGGCAAACATGAAGGAAATGTGGGGATTGGAGGAGAGTCAATGGTGGTAAATGGAATGCTATTGACTGCAATGATGCCATCACACAGAGATGCATTTTTGGCATAGACGAATATGGAAAACTCTCTGCAGTGGCTGGGAAAGAAAGTGGTTGAATGGGAAAGACAGAAAAGGAACTGATTGAAAGAATGAACAGTGATTACTGAATAATCAATATCTGGTTTTGCAGATAGGAGGGACGCATGACAGATGACTCCATATTATTTACAAGATTTCGGTGCACCATCCGTTTGTCTTTTGCTCTGAGAGCTCGAGTTCATCTATTATCAAGTGGTTTCTAGAGGGACAGAGAAACTGAGAATGTTTCTAAATGACAAGTTGGGTGTAAGATGTGGGGAGAATGGAGTTACACTGTGGTATAGGTGGTAGAAATTAGAAGAGAGGGTGGGATAAAAAGGAGTCCACAGACATCAGAGGACAAATGTTCAAGTTTTAATATTAGCAAAAGGAGAAATATGGATAAGGTATAGGGTGAGTGAGGTGGAGATTAAATTTATAAGGAATAATCCCTGGATCTGAGCAGACACCTAAGTGGCTAAATTGCAGGGTGATATCCTAATTATCAGATCAAGGGATTTGGAAAGTAATAGGCTGGGGAGAATTCTGCTGACATTGTGTTGCATTGGAGTAACCAAGAGCAGAATTTTGCCCAAACTCTGTAAAAGGGAGATGAAATTGTGGCTCACACTGTTTTCAGCTGCTGGTGAGGTGGATGTTTGTCATAAGTGGGAAGCTCGACAAGCTGAGGTGACATGATAAACTGGCAGGCTTCAGAAAACAATGGATAATGTTGGTTAGCTGCAAAGATAAGCAAAGAGCAGAACTTGAGCAGAGTGGATGGAAAGAGTAAGGGTGAGCAGAGTTGAGAAGTAGTCTGTTGATAGTCCGTTAGAGGTTTTGTCAGAGTCAGCGCTATATGGGATCATAAATTCACTGGGGACCCCAAAACCCTATAACTGACCCTGTCAACTGATCCATTGCTCTTCACTTTGATTCTGATGGTCAGACATTTATTTTTTAATTGAAGATGTTCCATCCATCTGTCTGGTATAGAGTAATCTATAATTGACAAATGTAAAGTACTAATTACCTGCTGTGAGGGAGTGAGAGGAGGGCCTGGCAGTGCAGGGGCTAAACAAAGCCTTTTTGTCCAGCTAGCCTCAACCCTGCTTTACCTGCAGCCAATGCCAGGCCTGAAGGGAGGATAAGAGAAAGGAGCCTGCCTCAGTTAGGGGCTGACCAGCTAGGAAACAGCAGCTGGTTCTGCTGTCTGCAGGTCCTGAGCCAGAACCCGTCTACTTGGCCAGTCTCCAGAGCATGTAAGCCTCCAACCCTGCCCCCGGGACAAAGGAGGGGGAACCTACAAGGAACCCCCATGCCCCAAACTTAAGGAATATACCAAGATAAAAGGAGAGAATTCCCCGGCCTGGGGCAAAAGCGGCAGAGAGCTGCACCTCTTCTCCACCGGCCAAATCGGTGTCCTAACCACTAGGCCAACCTGCTGCCAGGGAGACCCGGCCACACCTTCCAATAAACAATGGAACATTCAGATCCAATGTCATCTAATTTATAGACTTTTATTTCCTTTCAACTCTTCAGTCATATCACACAGTGTTTGTATTATAAAACAATGGGTAGTCCTGTGGCTCCTTAGAAGATAACAAATATTTATATATAGTATCATGAGCTTTCATGGGTAAAACCCACTTCTTCAGATGAGATGATCATGATACTACATATATATAGATAGATAAATAGATAGATAGTCTCTAAGGTGCCTCAGGACTACTAGTTTTTAAAGTTACAGACTAACATGGCTACCCCTCTGAGACTTTTAAACATGTTTGTATTATGGTTTTCGTTGTTATGAATTGGTGATATCCCTTTTCCAAGGAAGCTTGAGCTTGTTATCTGTTTTTGCCTTTGTCTCAGTTGAAAATACTAGATCTTTTAAATTACTTCTTGAGGGTCATATTTTGCCTTTTGGTTGTTAAAAAGACTTCACATTCCTCCAATAATATAAAACTCCCTGAGGGTCAACAACCATAATATATTATGTAAAGATATGCCATGAGTTCTACCATTTGGGGGTTGGTTAAAGCAGCAAGCTATTCATAGTCAATGATATTCAAGACTGAAAAGTAATTTTTTATTCTTCTATTTTATTCCCATAAAAACTGCTCCTTTTTACATGTGGCTGGATCCTGCTCCCACTGAAGTAGCTGGCTTCAGTAAATGGGACCTTGAAGGTTAAACTGTAGGAGCTATGAAATATCTTTTTATGAAAATTGTTCCTTGATCCATTTATTGATTAATTATGATTCTCGATCATTTCTGACTGATTTGAACTCACGTAAAGCTGTTTTCTGCTTTGTATTGTTCCTTTTCACTGAGAGTAGCCAGAAAACATGGGGTCAAACTGCAGCCCCAATTTTTGGTATTATTATAGTAAAGGGGATGTTGCAGCCAGCATGATTTCAGTGGGATTGCTGGGGTGCAGGTCAGTGCAGATTTTAATCCTAGAACTACAGAATGGTACAACGTCAATTTTATTTTTCAGAAAAGCTTCAGTTTTAAACTTATATAAAAAAAACAAACAAAATTCATAGCAACCTTTCCAGACAGAGCTTTGTAACTACATTTGTTCGCAGTAAATATATACCCTTCTTCAGCAAATAGCAACTCAAGAAAGGGTGAAAATAGCACAAATTAAAGGGACTCCGTCAAGGTAAAAAGTAATAGGCTAAACCCTGAGGTGCTTACTCAGATCTCAGTTCTGCTAGTCACTGCATGCAGGCTCTGTGGTGTGCCTGGTCCATTATTTTCACTGGGGCTCCATGCAGGAGCAATAAATTGTGAAATCTCCATTTGTTTTCACTCTGACCCAGGTAAAACTCACATGAGCATGAGCGGGTGTTTGCCCTTAATAAAAACTGAGGGTTCTTCGAGTTTGCCCTTAGTAAAAACTAAGGGTCTGATTCTACAAACACTCCCACACATGATGCTTAGTGCATACCATGAGCAATCTTGCTTCCTGGAGATGAGAGAGAGGATGATTAGGATGCTGGTTTAGAACCAGGTTCAGTTCTCTCCTGTGCTTCAGACTTTTTGTGTGACCTCAGACAAGTCAACTTAGTTCCTGATTCAGCTCCCCATCTGTGAAATGCAAATGCATTAAAGATTGAGCCACTGAGAAATTGTGGAATTGGGAACCGTGTGAGTGCATCAGACAAGTAAACAGTAAGTTTAGCAGTATTAGCCCAATGTTTTGAATATTGACCTCCAAGTCTACTTAGATGTCCTCTATTACTATTCTATCAGAGCACCTTCCAATCCTTAAAGTACCCATCCGCACAACACCGCTTTATTGGAGGGAAGTGCTATTAACCCGATTTTACAGAGGTAGAATTAGTACCTAACCATTGGACCATCCTTCCTGTCCTGTGATAGTAAGTATTATCCTCTCCAAGTGTTATCACTAACATTTAGATTTTAGACATTTACAAATGTATTACTTTCCAACATTTATACTGCTTTTTCTTTGCATTTCACTCACCTTGGACACAAAACCTTTCTAGGTCAGCTTCACTCTCTTTCCAGTCCATTTCCTTGTGTGGTTGTCAGGCCTCAGAAACAGTGTTGCTGTTTGAGCTGACAACACAGTACCAACTTGTTTGTAAGTTATTTTTAAAAATAAACTGTTGTTCCATGACATTTTAAAATGAAAATCCTGTCTTTTCATATTAGGCTTAGTAAATCCCTCCCTTCAAAAAATTAGAATTCAGGGCCTAAACTATGTTGACAATGCGTCTCAAGTTTTCCACTTCCGATGCTTTTTGTGCTCTATAAATTGAATTAACTGTAATAAGAAAATAATAAGACATAATGTTTGTTTTATAAGGTGATTGATCTCTTGGCAGCTTGGCATGCTTTTTTATTGATTGATTGGTGGATAATGTCAGAATGGATATGTCCTGAAGGAAATGAGCTGACACTTAAATCCATGTGTGACAGATTACCATCTGTATTTGAAGACAGGTTTCTTCTGGAAATTCCAAAGATTTCCAGAAGAAAAGGGAGAAAGCGACATGAGAGAAATTTGTTGAAACCTGCCTCAACCTTTCCATGCTCTGAGAATATTTGCACAAAACTCTACTTTATGGGCACCATGTTTTCAGGAAGAGAGAGATTAACATTTTATTTGGTCTGTCTGTATCTGACCGATCTAGTTTTAATTTTGGTAATTAAGGAAATGCCTTACTGAACAACCAAACCCACAAAACTAACTAAATGAAAACCTTAAGTTACAATGTGGTGGATTATCATTTATTGTACTTAGCTCATCAGTAGAGGAAAAAATGGCGACGTGGTTAAAGGATGGAAATTGGAGAATCGAGGAAGCTGGGTTATGTGCTTGGCTGTTTCTTTTTGTGGCTGTTTTTCATTTCATGTATGATGCTGGGCAAGTCACTCATCATCTTTTTTCTCATCTTGGTTTTCCCATCTGTAAAAATTACCATAATAACACTTATCCAGCTCACTGAAGTGTTGTGAAGTTTGTAGCATGCTGCCCTTTGTTATCATTAGGTGGGAAGGCACTATAAAAAAGTTCAAGTATTATTTCCTCTGGACTGATGCAAAGCAAATTACAGGCCATGAACTATATTCTGCATTTACATTCATATGTACAGCAAGGGGACTAGCATGCATATATCTGAAGGCAGAACATAATGGCCTACAGCAGGGGTGGGCAAGAGACAGTTAGCAGGCCAGATTCGGCCTGCCACGCTGCTAGATCCAGCCCGCGGCTGCCTCGCAACACCCTTACTACAGAGCAGGAGCAGCCGCTTTAAACAGAGCCGCTTTAAATTGCTCTGCAAGCTGGGTAGGGAGTAGAAAGCTTTATGCACTGTCCCACCCGCTAGCAAAATCCCTCAGCTCCCAGGCCAGTTTCTGGCCAGTAGGAGCTAAGAAGTTTTGCTGAAGGCAGGGGGCAGCAAAAGAAGCTTCCTCACTCCCCCTCTCTCCTCATTCTCTCCCGCCCTCCATTCCTGTGCTGAAGCACAGCCACATGGAACAACCCACCCAGCACACAGGCACTGAGTGCTGGCTGGAAGCCGTTTAGGTAAGCGCCTCCCACCCAGGGCCTGCCTCAAGCATCCCACCCTTTCTCTCCCCCCAACACAACTCCTTCCCAGACCCTGCACTGCCTCCTACAACCCTCCCCCCAGGCCAAAATACTCTTCTGCACCCATAATAACCCCTCCTGGACCCTGCACCCCAAGCACCTGCCCCAGATTATAATCCCTTTCTTCACCCAACTCCCTCTCAGACCCCACAGTCCCTCCTGCACCTCAGTCCTCTATCCCAAGCTCCTTTCTACACTCCACCTGCTGTCTCAGACCTCGTGCTTCCTCCACAGAAGTACGGCCTGTGACCATTTACCAAAATCTTGGAGTGGTCCCCCATTAAAAATTATTGCCCGCCCCTGGCCTAGAGCTTAACCTATCTCCAGAATGCAGCCACCACACCGCATGTAGAACACAGCAGCTACTGACCAGCATGCCACAGCCCTAAACAACTGTAAATTGGAACAGGAAGTGAAGAAAATTACATCCAAATTAAACTGTATTAATGACCAAAAGTAATATTCTTGGATATATAAGGAAAAAATCAGTTTTGTTACAGGATTGTTCCTGGGGTTGAGATTGTGTAAAGGCTGAGGTGGGAAAGAGGAAAACACTAGTTATTGTATCAGTGAAATTCGTATGTATATTAGACAAAATATAATGCTTATATAACTCTGTTTCTCCCTTGAGCTTAAAGAGAAAAGTATCATTATTCCCATTTTATAGACGGGGTACTTCAGGCATACAGATATTAAGGCTTTGTCTACACTGCAGGGTTTTTGCGCAAGAACCTTTTTGCGGAAGAGATCTTCCGCAAAAAGCGCAAAAGCGCATCCACACCTCAAAAGCACATTGCAAAAGCGTTGTGCTTTTGCACAAGAGAGCGTCCACGCTGCATGGACACTCTTGCGCAAGAAAGTTCTGATTGCCATTAACAGAATGGCCATCAGAGCACCTGTGTTTTTTGTGATAGGCTCTTTTTGCGCAAGAAACCCCTGTTGAGCATCCACACACACCTTTTTGCGCAAGAACTCTTGCGCAAAAAGGAGTTACGCCTCATAGAAGGAGGTATACCTACACCACAAAAAGCCCTCTGTTCTGTCGAATAACTGTGGATTTCCTTGCACAAAAACACGCTTGAGGTGTGGACACTCTGCGGGTTTTTGCGCAAAAACGGCTGGTTTTGCACAAAAACCTTGTCGTGTAGACATAGCCTAAGTGACTTACCTGGATTTTTAGTAGAAGTCAGTAGTAAAACTGGGACTAGAACTCCTAACTGCATGCAGTTCACTAGACCATAACCATCCTGATGTTTTTCAGGAACAGTTTAACCTAAATTCTGACTTAAATTCCATTGCAGCTCCATTGAGGCCAGTGGGTCTGCAATATTGGGGCTGAGGACAGAAACTGTATATCCAGCGCATATACTATACATCAAATAGTATATGCGCTGGATATATACTATTTGAAATATTACAGAACTAGACAATTTTCCTGATATTTAAAATAGCCCATGGAATGTAAACAGCACTCTTGATATGTTTACATTAATTCCTATGTCTTAAATATATTTCAGACATATTGTCAGAATATATATATATATATATATATATATATATATATATATAGGTTTTATCATTTACCATATAATTTTAATCTCGTGAATACTGGCCACTCTGTAGTTTGAATGTATTTTTATATGGTGGTGCATATTCTAGATAAGCGCACAACTATGCCTTCCACCCCAGTGAAAGAAGATTATCTAAGCAGTATGGCCTAGTGGATAGTGCATGGGACTGAAGATAGGGGTTCTATTCCCTAGTCTGCTGGGTGACCTTGGGCATGTCACTTCACTGCTCTGTGCCTCCGTTTCCCAATCTGTAAAATGGGCCTCCTTTGTAAAGCTGTTGGAGGCATATTTATGAAAAGTGCGATGTAAGAACTAAATTGTATCATCACTCAGTGGATGCAACTCATTAGAGAATGCTTCAGCAAACCAGACCTCTCAACAGTCTGTTTCACAGGGATGTCCCACTTTAATCCACAAGCCCGGGCCTCCCCCCACCCCTCTCCAGCCTATTAGGGAAGCCAGGTCAATCCTGAGCAACACTGCGATTCCAGGCACCAGGAGCCGGGCCACGATGCCTGGAGTAGGAAGCAAAGCCCAGGTAGACCTGTGGGACAGGTGCCACACAGGGTGAGGGTGTGTCTAGACTACAGGGTTAAAAAACTTCTCCTGCATCTAGACTGCTGCCGTGTTCTTTCAAAAGTAAATCGAAAGAACGCAGCAGTTTTTTTGACCGTGGAAAACCTTATTCCACAATGGCAGTTGGAATAACAAGATTTTCAAATGACTGGCAAAGCAGAAGAGGAAGGTCTGGTCTCCAGGGGCGGACTGGCCCGGCGGGATACCGGGAAGTTCCCAGTCGGCCGTCGGCCGAAGGAGCCGACTGGCGGCTGCTGGAGGAGGAGGGGGTTAAACCCGGCAAGCCGCTCCTGGGAGTGGCTGCCGGAGTCCTGGAAGAGGCAGCGCAGAGCCCGGCTGGAGCACTGCATAGTGGGGAATGTTCGGGCTCTGCCGGCACGCCCTCTGCACAGCCCTTTCTCTCCTCCCCCACCCCGCCCCTTCCCACTCTGCTGGGGGAGCAGCAGTGCACGGGGGGACCCGCTTACACAGCCGTGCTCCGCATGGGGGGGGCGGGGGCTCCCCCCCCCCCATTCCTGCTAATGAGAGCCAAAGCTGGTGTGGGGACTTCAGTAAAATTAGCACCACGCGGCCCAGCTCCAGGCCTGGCAAGTGGTCTGGAGCCCTGGAAGCAGCTGGGGTCAGGGCTGCGGGGACTTCTGGGGCCCATCACAGACTCCAGCCCCGCAAACTGTAAGGCAGAAGGTGGGGGAAGGGAAGGGGGAAAACTAGAGGGAAGGGGCTTGTGCTGAGGGGAGGGGGCAGCGCAGAAGAAGAAAAGGGAAGGCACCAAGGGACAGGGTGGAGGAGAGACAAATGCCAGGGGGCCAAGTGGAGACAATGAGGAAAAGGGCAGCAGGGGAGGTGTCAGTGGGAGGGGGAGGGTATGGGCATTGGGGGCAAGAGGGGGGAAGGGGAAGTGCTGGGAGAAGGCTTGAAAGGAGGGGTGGGCATGAGGAAGGCAGGGATGGAGCAAGTCATGTGTGAGGGCACAGAGGGGCATGAAGGGAACAGGGCAGAGGGTGGTGAGGGGGTGGGCATCAGGGAAAAAGAGGGCAAGGGGGGCAGAGGCAGTGAGGGAAGAGGGAGGCACCAGGAGGATGCAGGGGTAAGGGAAGGTGCAAGTGCCAGGGGATTCTGGGGGTGATGCAGAAGGGCAGACACCTTCAGGGGAGGGACCAGCACCAGAGGAGAGAGGCAGGGCAGGTGTGTAGAGGGAGGTGTTAGGAGAGGGGATGAGGTGGGGTAGCTCACATGATCAGAGTGGGGCTACTGGAGGAGTGGGCACAGGGGGGAGAGAAGGGCTGGTGGAGGGGGGCAGGTCTCAGGAAGGCTGAGGGCAGTGAGAAGGGCAGGAGTCAGGACAGCAGAGGAGGGTGATGGGTTGGGGGGCAGCAGACACCAGTGGAGCTGATGGAGCAAGGGGAGGAGACATGGCAGCAGAGGGAAAAGGTAGAGGTTTATAAGATATTTATTAAAAAATGGACTAGAATACAGAAAAAGTTACCTGGGGAATTTGGTTCGAATGAAACGCTACGAAATACAAAAGAAACTTATCAGAGAAGTCAGCAGTTTCAATACGAGGTATCTAAAAAAACCACAATTTTTATCCAGAATTTTCTGATTTGGATCTGAAGAATTTTGAAAATATTCTAAACAATCTCCCCGAAAATGCATTTGAAAAATTAAGTGAGCTGTTAAAAAAAATTAGCAACACTATCTCAAAAGAAATATTGCATGCAGAGATGATGGATTTCACAAGGAAATGGAGCAAATTCAGGTCAACTTACCGAAGATGTCTTAAATGACACTATTGAGAATAAAGACGATTGTGACGAAGCTGCTCTCGAAAAATGTAAATCCTGCAAAAACCGCATGGAATGTTGTTACCATTTTTTGGCCAAGTTTAATTTGAACACACTGGTGTATAGGCACGTCTTTCTAGTGTACAAATATATATTAACCTTGTCTGCAACCCAGCTATCCTGTGAGAGGTCTTTTTCAAAGCTGAAGTATTTTCTGAACAAATTGCGAAATTGTCTTACACAGTCACATCTTGAATCCTTCATGTTAATGTCATGCGAGAAGGACCTACTGTCCAAAATAAATAATGAGGACGTTATGAACCACTTAGCATCGAAGAGTAAATTAAAAAAAAATTCTTTGATGTGAAAAAGTGGGCCGTTTTCAACCCATTTCCCGGGCCTATTTTGATTGCCAGTCCGCCCCTGCTGGTCTCTAATGAAAACTTAGGTCAACATACCTATGGCACTGGGGGTGGAGGGGTACAAAATCCACATGCCTAAATGTCATAGCTGTGGCATAACTTCCGCTTAGTTGATGGGAAAATGCTTCTGTTGACTTAGCGACCATCATTCGGGGAGGACGAGTCCCTACAGTGAGGGGAAAAAACCCTTCCATGGCTGTAGTTTGCATCTACATTCTGGACTTACAGCAGCATGTAACTATGGCCCTGGTATTCTGACACCATAGCGCAGATGTGGCTGGACACAGAGTGATGGTATGACAGTGACATGGAGAAAGAGAGATACGATTAGGAGGAATTAGTAAGGAAGTCCACTGCCTGGACAAATTGAATATAATTGTCCAGGGCAGGGGCAGTGAAAGTGAGAGAGATGAGTGAGTGGATGCCACAGGGCCCAGGGAGGGGAGAAGCATGAGCAGGATGCAGAGGGGCTGGAGCAGATGCTGCAAGGCCTGGGGGTAGGGAGCTAGTGTAAATGGTGAATTCTCTGTAATTTGACATCTTTAAACCATGGTTTGAGGATTTAAGAAATTCAGCTGGAGATTAGGGATCTATTGCTGGAGTGGGTGGGTGAGGTTCTGTGGCCTGCGATGTGCAGGAAGTCTGACTACATGAACACAATGCTTCCTTTAGACCTTATAGTCTGTGAGTCTTAAGAGGGGCTGAAATGGTCCTGGATGCCTGAAGGCTCTTTTTTATTGCAATAAGTCAGCATTATTAAGTGTTCCTTTACTCATCCATGGGATTGACACACCACACATGTTGAATTATAAACACTGAGGAACATGCAGCAAGATAGAAATGGAAAATAGGTTGTAGATTAAAAAGTACACAAGGGCATTAGAATTTCAAAGGAATATCAGGTCATATTTATTATTTTGTGGAAGGGGGGACATAGAGACAACTTCTGCACTCAAGCTCCTAAATCAAGTCCCATTATTAGCTTCCAAAGTGCCTCATTTATTTCTCTCAATAATGTTTATACAAAAATAAAATAAAATTTTAAATATTTGGTTAATACAAAGGTAGCAAAATCATCTTGAATGATGTCAGAAGAAATAAATGTAACTATTAGATTTAGATATGGGCATGGAGATTTAGAATGGCAGATTGTCTAAGCAAAACAATCTCCAAACACTTCAGTTTTCAAAGCACTTTAAGTACTTGCCCCCGTGGAAGAGCGCTCCATTTCTGTATTTTCACATTCCTTGGGATACTGAAAAGCTGAAGACAGAGAGAAGAAGAGAGAGAACTGAAACCTCTTGAATGTAATCTCTTTTACCACCTGAAAATGGTACACTTTAAAATCAAGTTCACTAAACGCCCCAGGTTGATCGTCCTTACTCAGGCAAAGCTCCATTAACTTCAGTGGGATATTTGACTGAGTAGCAAGTGCAGGAATTTTCCTAAATGCCAGGTATTCGGTAATCAATTCCAACCTTAAATTATTTTTCCTTTCATGATTTATATGGCTATAGAAGATTCAGTGAAGGATAGACATTTCTTGGAGCCTCAGTGCAATTCACATCAACCACTTGGACACACTGAAGTTGGGCAGCAACCAGTTTAAAGATAAATGGGCTCTTCACCCTTTCACATAAGTGGGACCATTTGTTATTTTCACAAGCCTCATAACAAGAATTATTTATAGCTGTGGAAAGAAAAATAGTGGAGAAATAGGCTTGGTGCAATTTATAAGAACAATTTATCAGACATGATACGGTTGAATACTGTTCACTTTCAAGTGAAATGCAGCAAGGCTGTGCCCTCCATAGAGTGAAATAATTTTTACATGCCTTGTCAATCTTGTTATGCCCATGGAAAGAAATATAGTGAAAGCAGAGACATGGTGCTATTTATGTTTTTTAGAATGTTTTTGCAGTTAACAGTTTTAACTTCCATTGTGTTTTGTATGTCCTGGTTTTGAAAGGCCACACAAAAACTCACCCACCCAGCCAGTATTTCAACTAAAATGCCTACAATGTATCAAAGTCATGAGGGTGGGGAAGAGATTCTTTTTTGGACTCTCTGTTTCACCCACATACTGCTGGGATACATTTGACAAAGCGGTGTTTTCAGTGGATTTACACCAGCATACGATCTGATCCTGAGTTCAGGAAAATTTCATTTAGGTACCATATGATCTTCACAGGCCCGTAAAGAAAAGCAAATTGCTACTAGAATTTGGTATAAACCATAGTAAAATACAATGGTTGTCATTAAAAAATCTGTCCTTCTCCACAGTTACCCCACCATGTTGTCGGAGACTCAGCGTTACTTCCTATTCAGATATAGATGCTCAGAATATAGGGCAATATAGCAACTCAGATATCACTGTGTGTTCACCATGAGTAATAGATACCATTTTTTATGACAAGTGACTTCTACGTGTACCACACATGACATGTTATAATTAACATATCACCAGGAATTCCTTTTGTCTGAGATTTTTAACTCTGCTTGGAGATTTTGATAACCTGCAGTTATACACACTGACTCTGGGAAAGTTTGACAGTTGAACAGTGATGGTCTCCCCTCATGAGATCTGCAAAGCAGTCCCAACTGTGCAGAGTGGGGTTGGAATGAATCATTAATAAGACGGAAAGCACTTGAGGAGGAAATAAACCAATAACATTGTAATGTATTATTGTTGTTGTTATTGAGACAGGATTGTTTTGACCACAGTTTAACATCAGATGGGATCTGTCTCCACTTATTAGGGCCAGGCTATTCCGTAGTGTGTTTCCAGGGCTTCTCTTTGCTGAAGGCCAACACTTTCAGATTTGGGAGCCAAAACCTACTATTTTAGATCCCTAACTTCAGGCACCCAAGTTTGAAAATGTATAGCCAAAGAATTCACTTCAACTCTTTTTTATGCTGATTTGACCTGAAAAGCTCAGCTTGCATGTAATAAGTATTTATAAGTGTGTTACCTAAATACAAAAAATTCAACTAACCTTCCAAAACTCACACAAGGATTGATTCTGCCCTTCAGTAATCCTATTGAAATCAATGGCACAACTTCCAATGTAAGGTACTACTGCACATTAATAATAGAGCTGCAGAATCAAGCCAACAGTAAGACTCACCGTTAGTCCCAGAGTTTTTAGTATCAGCTCACTGGACCACAATGACTCCCTCCTTTATTCTTATCATATAAGTATCAAATGAGAAAACTCTTCTAACTACAAATGCAGTGCAAGAATCTGCCACCCTTACTCACTCTCTGTTGTCTCCAGTAGTACCTGGAGAAAAAGAGGTGTGAGAGAATCTGGCTGTCAGTGATTAAAAGTTGTATGTACTGTACATGATCAAGGTTTATGTTCTGCCTCCATTATTCTTCTGCTGTCATATTTTGTTGCTGTATATATCCAGAAATATTACTCCGTAATCAGCATAACTACTTATACACGCTACCCTCCATTTTCACAGTAATTACATGTCTTTTTTAAAGATTGATTTACTTGTTTGCTTATTACATGTACTAATAATAATTTAACCAAGCATTTCTAAAAAATACTTCCCTCAAAATCTTCTCTCTCCTATATATCAAAGTAATGCTTTCTAACTGCACCAGCTCACTCAACAGCCCTATTCATATCTTTGGCAGATTTCCATTTCTACACGATCATTCTTTTAACACCTAGACTTGTTCTTAGCAGGATTTTTTTTTGTAATGGCCAATTGATATTCTTAAAAGTTTCCAAGTTTTTCTGGTAAGAGGCTTCCTGGATAACTGGGAAAAGTCACTCTCCAAAATCAGATCAGGTCTTGTTTCCTTCGTAGAAGAATATGCTGCTGTTTGTGTGTGCCTAAATCCTGACATGTTATCTCTCCTGTTGTATACAATTTCAAAAAAAGGCACATAGTTACCTCTTTTGTTCCCTTTACCAAGTAGCTATTTTCAAAGTCACAGTCAGGGAAGGCACAGCTAAAATGGCAAATATTGCAATGGAAGTGCCGATAAGTATGATTGTCCTGTTATGTGTAGCTGGAGAAGGGAGAAAGCTTTTTTTCTTAGAAACATTGGGGCAGGGAAGTGGAGCTTCCAGCTTGACAAAGGAAGCAGATCTCTTCTGACAGAGCCCTTCACAACACTTCGGTAAATATTTTAAATGCCACACACTTGATCCTGCACTCCATATATGCCTATGACTCCCAAATGGTGTAAATAGGGATATTGCGTATATAAGTACAGGACAAACAACAACATGCACTAATTCAAAGTCTGCCTTGCATTAACAGGGAATTAGGAAGGATAAACATGGGGACTAAAGGTATTCAGGGGGCCCTATATTTACGCCAGAGGCAAAAATCACATATTTGCTTAAGTATTAGTGTAGCTGAGTTGGTTCCAGAATATTAGAGGGACAAGGTGAGTGAGGTAATACCTTTTATTGGACCAACTCTGTGTAAACCTGAAAACTTGCCCCCTTCTTCCAATGGAGGTTTGTCCAATACAAGATATTACTTCACTCACCTCGTCTCTCTTATTTTTTAATCATTTAAATTTTGTTCATGTGAACTTAGCTGCTAATAAACATTCTACACTGACAGCCATGGAAACTAAAGTCCGTGTGTCCACAAGAGCAGGTATGTCTGGGCAGCAGGAGCATAGGCATCCCTGCCTCTTTCCACCAAAGTCCCTCAGCCAAATTGACCTAAAGGTACCATCTCTAGGGGACAGAAGCAGGGATCAGTCTCCAAGACCATTCAGTCCTTCACCTCTGTTAGCATTGTCAATAAGGGGGCGGGGGAGGGAATGTTTTGGTGATATTATTTCTAAAGACGAAGTGTGTGAAGTAACATTTTGGACCATCTTCTATTTGGATTTGGAGCTTACACAGAGCTCTTCTTCAGGCCTGGCTACACTCAAAAGCTTGTCTCTCTCTCTCATCAACAAAAGTCGGTCCAGTAAAATATATTCTCACCCACCTTGTACCTCCCAATGTCCTAGGTCTGACACAGCTATAACACCACTGCATACATATTATTTCCAATGAGACAGTTGTCTAGTTGGGAACTGGACAAGGTCCCATATTCCTACCATTATTCCAGAAAGTAAACTAATCTTTTCCCATCTGTTCCTCACAGACATTGATGAGTGCTTGGTAAACAATGGTGGCTGTGACCATTTCTGCCGAAACACTGTTGGTAGCTTTGAATGCAGCTGCCAGAAGGGCTATAAACTGCTAACAGATGAACGAACCTGCCAAGGTAATATTCATTCTTCTACTCTGTTTTTATCAAGTGAATCTTTAATTTGAATGAATCTGTTTTTAAATCATTTCTACTGCAGATTTTAATCACGTGTCATAGAATTTTAAGCCAGAGAAAACTTATTAGGTGGTGACTGTTCTCTAGGGACTGATACAGGAGGCTTTAACACTGTCATTTCTAATGCTGTGTCCACTATAGGTGTTAATGTTTTTAATAATAGGAATGGTGTGCAATTGCAGTAAGTCTAGCTGAAGCATAAGCAGCAGTGTGTTGTAGTGGAATAAGCACCAGTTAGGGAGCCCTGAGTTTTAATCCAAGTTCTGCATTCATTTGCTGTGTGTGTTTGGGCAACTCCTATAACCTTCCTGAGACTGGTATTTATCTTAGTTACACTGGCTTCAATCCAAAGTAGCCCAGTGAGTCAATGGGTTTCTAGTATTGGAACTGAGATGAGAATCAGCCCGTTGTCTTAATTCCCCTATCTGTAAAATGAGGGGAATGAAACTTGCATACATACGTGATGGGGATATTGTGAGAATTAAAAAAGCTTCATATATGTCTATTGCTTGCTGCATGCATACATTGTCATTGGTCAGATGAGTTGCATGGTATTGTTTCTGTTCCTCGACTCGATGAGCGCATAGCTATTTCCAACAAACTCATGCATTACCTTTACAATTCAGCTTCTACAAACGTGTGCAAATACACGACTGCTCACATGTTCCCAGGAGATAATAGAAAAGGCAAATGTGTATGGCCAGGTAATTTAAAAATGTGATGAAATATTCATGAAAATGTTTTTGCAGAAGATGCCCATCTCTGTTACTAAATGAATGTTTACATAGTGTTTGGAATGTGTAAAGATCTCCATATAGTACTAAACAGTATTATTATTTTGGGGTTTCCAATACTTCCCCCCTTGCTCATCAACAAAAGGAAGCGGAACCATTTGAAGGATACACAAGCAATTTCAAAAGACTTTCCATTGCATCTCGCTGGTACTACCACTGTCTGAAAAGCCTACCTCACCCTAACTGTGTGGTTAGACACAGGGGAGTCACAGCAAAGTGACTAGTGCTGGGCAAGGCACAGATTGTGCCACGTGACCAGACAGAAATAGCACTGCAGGTTTGTGTCAGACAAGGACAGCTTGGCAGGTGTGGAGTTAGCCACTAAAAATAGGGACAAAATTTTTTTTTAAAGGAAGATTTCATCACACAATGAAGCAGGGAGGCAATATATTTAACAGCCATGATAGAAAACATTCATTCACAGTGATACTTGAAACCCATGAGTCTGGATCTTCTCTCACCTTCATTTAAATGGAATGGCATTCACTGAAGCCAATGTAATTACACCTGAGTTGAAATCAGGCCCCTTATTTCTGCTATGCAGGCTCGGGCACAAAGGAATAGAAGGACTGGATTTATTTCTCTGAAGCTGATGGTCATGATGGAAAGATTTATCATTTAATTTTTAATCATTTTTAATTTTTAAGATTTAATATTCCTACAAATAATGATGAGATATTTGGGATGCTTACAAGAAAATGAAGGCATCAGTTCAACAGTCAGAACTTGTTCCTCTGTGTTTGGTTTATCCATGTGCCTGGGTTTCAGAAAGAGGCCATTGGTAGTGAACATTTATATGCAGGATGTCAACAACACAGCTATATTTAAGGGAGTGATTTTTTCCCCCATTATAAAATCTTCCTTTTCTTTGCTCATAATTTTTTCAATCCACATTCCTTTTGGTCTGAATTATGTGATTAGTTTGATGTTAATAATTTAAATTTAATAAAGAAATGTCAAATTATTTTGGATTAATTTTATCCTCATGGTTTGCATAATTTAGATTAGAATTTGACAAAATAAAAATGTATCTACTGGTACTAAGAAGAATTGGTTAGTACTAATTATTACATCTGGTCAGTTTGTAATTTTTCAAAACTTAATATATTTTAAAATTAATACAAAAGTGTAGACACGAGTTTTAGCTACCCTTCCAAAACTGATATCTGAACCAGTCTTCTCCCTGTCACATGATCAGACAGAGTACTGGCCTAAAAATATGAACACGTTTCATTCCCAGAGATCTGGGGTGGGGCCGGGGGCACTTTGTATCCTCTTGACAGTGCATTGATTTGGACATGTCAACTTTCTCCTAATCTATTGCTGTAGCAGGTACATCATTACAAGTCCAGAGAATTCCTGGCCCACAGAAACTGCTCCAATCATAGAAGTTTTCGTTCTTCATAATATGAAATGGGGGAGAAGCAAGTTTTTTCCTGTCTGATGCCTGAGGTATTTGGGCTGTAAAGACAGATTACAACAATACAATGTGATGCCTGCTTCAAGGATGGGAGTGATTTGTGATTATTTAGCTCCTGTCTGGTGCTTCAAGAGATAATTGGTGAACTCATGCAGTCAGTATGACTGCTGATGATGAATGAAGGGAAGCTAATAGAGATCAAGGAATCACTGAAGTGTGAATCACCTGTATTTTGTTTTGTGCTCTATGGAGAAAATCTAGTCAGTGGAAGTGGTTCTAGCTTTAAATGGTAGGCACTGGAGAAAAAAGTGATCAGAGGTTGGTGACTGTTGTATTATAAATCTTTCTGGTTTTTCTGGTAATTGCTGGGAAAGGTTAACCTTAAAAGTGTCCTTGAGAGATTCATGGAAGTTTATTTTTGGTTGCCTTAGCCCTCCCATAGTGTGAATCACAACGTTTTAATTTTTATTTATGGAAGAGGATGTGGTACATGTTGTTTATAGTTTTTAAGTTCATTTGTCCTATTCTTAATGGTTATTATTGTAATTTTTTATTTTTATGTTCAATGTTGCTTTTCATCTTCAGATCTCATTTGGTAACTGAAATTATTGATTCCTTATGTATTTATATATTTGAAGCATTGATTTTGGGAATCAGTAATGAAGGGAATCAGTGTATCTTGTTTGGTTTTAGTCCTGTTCTAAATGTGTCTGGTTTGGCTCGCACTTTAATTTGGAAGGTAGTTATAGAGGCTCATCTGCAGATTAAGGTATTGATCTTGCAATCCTTAGAAATGAATGAGAATTTGAAATGAATGGGCATTTTGTCATATTAAACACTACAGAGTCAGATCCTAATTATGTGTATGAGCACTAGTTTCTTAGTTACAGAAAAGTATCAGTAGAAGAGGAGAAATGTACAGATCTTGCCAGAAATATTTTTTTAGTAACAGATACAAAATGTACATTTACTGTTGCTGCTACTGCTTTTCCTTACTATTTTCATCACTGTCCTCATTAGGCAATTTACATTTTTCCATCAAGGGCCCTTAATGTGAAACTCTGAGGTTCCCTCACTTTGCCCCATTTCTTTGAAGTCTCTTCATGACAGGTTCCTGAGCCAGCTTTAAGATTTTAGGGAAGCCTAAACAGTTAGTCTTTAACAAACCTGCCTCTGTCTATTCATATGGCTCCCACCACCGTAGTATCAGAGTGCCTCACAAAAATACACTCAGAACACCGCTATAAGGGTTTAGTCTCCACCAATAGTGTCCACATGTGCAAGATACAGCACACTGCAATTCACACCCCCTTAATCTGAACTGGGATGGGGGGAACATTTGTAGATGTACCCTGAATCTCAGTTCTAATTCCTTAACTGCCTTTCCTCCTATAGTGGGACAAGGTGGGGAAGGTAGTATCTTTTATTAGTCCAACTTCTTTGGGTGAGAGAGAGAGACTTCAAGACTAACTCTGTGGAGGCTTCCCTCGTGCATTTCTCTCACCAACAGAAGCTGGTCCAATACAAAAGATATTACCTCACCCACCTTGTCTCTAGTACCCCGGGACCAACATGGCTACAACATCACCATGTGCATTTCCTTCTATACAGGTAACATCATAAAATGAAAATTCATTGGTATCAGCAGTTTTGAAACCTGCTGATCAATAGGTCAGCTGAGTTCAACATTAGCAAATGGTGCGATTCATATGATACAGTATGTAGCATGTCATGTGTGTGAAAAATGGTTTTCATTTACTTATTTATGGCCAAACCATTTTCAGCCCTGGTTCTGGGAGGGAAACCTGCTGGTAATGTATGTTGCATATCACTGATTATTTTTCTAGGGCAGTGCTTCTCAGCCTTTCCCATTCTGCAGCCCCATATTACAACAGATTTTTTTTTTTTTTTTATTCCTCTCCTTCTGCCATCACCAGGCTTAAGAACCCATGTTCTGAAAAGTTTCAGAGAGGTAGCCCTGTTAGTCTGCTTCAGCAAAAACAACAAGGAGTCCTGCATGCATCTGAGTACGTGGGCTGCAGCCCATGAAAGCTTATGCCCAAATACATTTGTTAGTTTTTAAGGTGCCATAGGACTCCTTGTTGTTCATGTTCTGAAACAGTCCTGTAGACAGAGGCAACCCCTTTAACTCTTTTTGGGGGGCACAGAAGTTTGACCTCCTCCCTCTCCCAGCCCAGGCTAAGGAGGAGCTTGCTGACGCTCCATCCTCCATGTCCCCGGAAGGACTTCCCAATCATTGTTTGGGGAGCCGTGTCTCTGCTCACCTCCCTCCCCCCAGCACATACCCCTGCTGCAGAGAGAGGCTGTTTTCCCAGGGTTGCCATTTTAAGTGATCAGACTTTAGATCATGAGTTCTTCTTTTTTTAAAACAATAGAGACATATGTATAAATTACTAGTTACTTTAACAAGCTCTTGAATTTAAGAGATTGGAAATTCTTCAGTACGGGGAACATGTCTTAGCACATGCTGTGTGGCACCTAACACAAAAGGCCCCAATCTTGGGTCTTTGAGCATCAGGGTCTTTGAACATAACAGATATGTTAAATAATAAGTAGAAGATGAAATATTTGTAATGTCTACCATAATTAACAGAAAGAAAACAACCAGCATTAGTTTTCAGACCAAATTAAGTACTAAATAGCAAGCCGACTGCGTGGGGCTACAATGAATCCCTACAAGTGCAGCCTTAATTAGCTTAATCCTTGGACGATGTGAGTTTATAGTCAGTTAACTCAATTGCTTATTCAGTATCTGTTTGTTGTGCAGTGATCTTGAAAAAAATTCAACAATAAGCACTCTCTCTGCTCCACTGAAGTTCAAGCTTCATTAGGCACCCAGAAAAATGTGCAAAATGCTATCATAAATAACAATTTTCTTTTCCTGCTGTAGGCAATGCCTTTTGCAAGGAAAGGCAATGTGCACATTTGCCAGGACTCTTGAGTGGGGAAGTGGAAGGGGAGAGAGCCTAAGTTACATTCAGGAAAGGAGCCTTTAGTGAGAAAATCCAGTGATTAATGTAATACCTTAGTCAGAAAAATATTTACCAAAAAAAATACAGCAGAATCCTTATATTGGGTGAAATGTTCCCCTCTAGCAGTGCATGGTTTATACACTACTCAAGTTCCACTTACATCCTCAAAACAGGGTTTACATGGGACTTAAGTGGTTCAAAGGTCATGCACTGGCACAGGCATGAGTTTTATCCTTAATGAAGTCTGGGCAGGGGACATATCACCCAAAAAAATGAATTGATACAGACTAGCTCTGCAAAAAGAGAGGGCCTATCTGGCAATTGACTGCCTCTCCTCTTCACTTCAGGGACCTGCTGGGAAGGACTCTCTGGACCATTCACATTTGTAGGGGGCATTAAGAGTTAGGGGAACTTCTATAAGGCCCCCTTTTCACTCTCCTAGGGTAACTGCACTGTTTGCTCGATAGTTTGATGAGCAGGAGTACAGGTGCCAATGGGGACACCCTCTCAGTTCGAATTAATGGGTCTTCCCTAGACCTGCTAAATTGAACCCTGGAAGATTTACTGCAGCAGTGTTGATCTTCTGCATAGTGAAGACATGGCCAAATACTCTAGGGGGTGCATCTGTATAGCACCCTTAGCTCTAAATAAGCTACGCAATTTGCACCATGCAAATTCTGTAGCTTATTTCGATGCTATTTCGAAATAGCTTGTTTTGTAATTTGGCAGGGTCTACACAGTGCCAAATTTCAAAATAACTTGCTATTCCGAAATGCCCCTTAACTCTCGTTACCAAGATGTCAGAATAAGCTGTCTGTTATTTCAAAATCTATTTCAAAATAACGAGCTGCTTCAGTAGACACAGAATAGCTATTTCGGGATACTTCCGGTATCCTGAAATAGCTCCGCAGTGTAGACATACCCTACGAAATTTAAATAATTTCTCTCCTGGTAAAATTTTCTAGTGTAGGCAAGGACCAATGACATGAAGATTAAAAAATCAAGTTATTCATTCCACCAGCAGGTGAGCTGGCAAATGATCTCTGCCAAGTTACCATTTGAACCAGTTTCTGATTAAAAATATTGATGCTTTTTCCTGACTCAAAACCAAGCAAAAGCAAATGTAAAATAATAATAATTTTACTCAGCCTTCCTCTTTCATTCTTAGTTGGAAATGTGGTAAACGATATTACTTTGGCATAGTCCTCTAAGGCCAGACAGGAGGGCAACCCAGAGGTATTAGAGGAAAGTTATACTATTTGTTTTGGGTTTTTTAATCTTTTAAACAGATTTTTACCTGCACCTACACAAAGCTTCATTTAAGCCGGGATCCTTGTGGTCAGGTTTGAACTTTATCCTGTCGAAAGAAGTGTTAGCATGCCCTCAAGACTCAGCCTGTTCCCTTGAGAGGGAAAGGAACACCGCAGTAGGTGTGGATTCCATAGGGGGTTAGGAAAATGGTCTTAGCAGCTGGAACACCTACACATCCTCTGTCTGACTTTTACCCCAGCCTGTGTGTTTGCTGTGCTCATGAGGAAATGCTGCAAATTGCAAGTCTTCAGCTGTTGCAGAAAATGTACAGGACTTTGAGTTGGCTTCTCTATTAAATCAGGCATAAATCCATTGAAACTTGTGTTGCCAACCCTCCAGGATTTGTCTCTAGGAATTAAAGATTAATCTTTAGTTAAAGAGCGTGTCATGTGATTGTCTTCACGAATTCATCTAACTAAAATGGGCAACCCTAATTTAAATCAACAGAGTTACACTGATGTTAAAGTAAAAGAAGCTCACAGAATGTATGCGCTGTTACAGCTTGTGTGGATTGTACACTGTACTGACTGGTACATCCAGGGCCAGGTTAGCCCACTATTGAGTCCTTGGCAAAAATAAACTTCTGGGCCTCTCCCTTCTAATATGAATAGCAACAAACTGACCTGATATGGTGTCCTGTCTGGGAAAAATGATATTGTGAATGGGCCATGGAGATGGGGGAGGAGAGGTCGGCAGGAAGAGGAGACCACCCAAGCCATGGCCTGGCCACTCTTTAGCAGGTACATGGACAGGGTGTGCTTAAGACACAAGGTCATATAGCCATTCAGGTTTAGCCCCAGCCTCCTTCTGTGATGAAGGTGGGGAAAATGGGCCAAATGTGAGCAAGTGGCATTGCCATCTGGTACACCAGGTCTTAGCACTGCTCCAGTTTGGCCTTGGCACCTCTTCATCATGACATGCCCCCCGTATGAATTTGGTCCCTACGCATTTGCCTGCTTGGCCTATGCATTAATCTAGCCCTCAGTGCACCCAGATGGTGTAAAACAAAAGGACCCGTGTTAGGTGGATTTACACCTGCCCAGGGGCTGGCCTAGTTTGTTTAATGATATTCATATTTCACTGAAAGAATTGCATGCCAACAGGTATGACAGCTCAGCTGTGAAAGTGCCAGATGCACTTGTCAAACTCAGCAGTGTGCTGGGACAGCCCTTGGGAGTCCCTTGTCAAAATTCTGCTACCTAATGATAGGAAGGACTGAGGTGATTTCCCTGCCTCTGATGTTGCACACTCCTTACTGGACTGCTGTCCGTCCAACAGAGCTTTTATCCCTGCGCCTCAGAAAAACACTTCTAAATGTCTTGCTTTTTGCATGTACGAGATTGCTCCACGTATCATTTTTTTAATACCCCAGTGGAGAGGCCCCTCCAGCCAGTAGCAGATGGAACAGTGTGTTTATATCATCAGTGCAGGGCACATTCCTGCACCCCTAACTCACATGCTTAGTCCTGACTCTGGATGACAAGGGTTGCAGGATTGGACCCACAAACAGTATGTGACTCAGGCCCCAAGTGGAAATGTTTCCAGTAAGTGCACTCAGCATGAGTTGTTTGCCAAGTGATGATACATCCCAAATTGGCTGTGGTTGGAAGAAAGTGGTTCTGCTTCAATGTGAAAACAAATAAATTCCCCTGTCCTTCAAGCCTCTCCTGTCTGCAGCAAGTGCGCTCCTGATCCACAGTCAAGGAAGAGGGTTTTTTTTGTTGTTGTTGTTTTGTTTTTTTGCAGTTACCCCTAGTCTGGAAGTGATATTAAACCTCACACTGCAGGGTGTTAACCAGTCTCTAACTATTAGAAATCACTCTACTTGTGAGAGGTCGATCATCCTACATGTACCTACTTACATCTTTCTTGGTAGGGTCTGGTGCTGGCCACTGTTAGAGACAGGATACTGGACTAGCTAACCCATAGGTCTGATCCAGTATGGCAACTTCTATATTGGGAATACATCATTGGGAATGTGGCTTCCTAAAACACCCTGATGCTTCCTTTGTTATATAATGAACATTGGAAGCTAAACAAAATGTTTCATTAGTGTCTAGAGACTGAAATGCTCTTCAGCTCACTTTTCTATGGATAGACTAGGACATACTGTGTGTACCTTTAAGAAATAGCTGGGCTCTGAACTAGAATTGTGATATGTATTAATGAATTAGCAGGATATGAGTCAGCCTTAGAATAGTTTGAGCTGGATGGCAGTATTCTTCCTAAAACAACAATGTGTTATACACTGCGCTGGTGGTTGTAATTAATTGAGTTTTTAAAGAGAGAGAGGGTGTGTTATTTAGTACTCCTCAGTATGGTGATGTTGCTGTTGCTATTGTACATGTAAAATGCAGTTCAGTTAAAGGGCAAGTCCCCTTTGTGCTAGGCGCTGTACAGGCTTGCAGTAAAAAGATAGCTCCAAAGAACTCAGAAAACTTCAGCTTTCCCCTAAGTACACCTTAAAAGGGTGAGTGGATTGGTTTGTTTTGTTGAATGTAAATAAAAGCTCTTTAAGATTCCAGATCATTAAAACAAGAAGTGCAGTTTCATCTCATAGCAGTTTTGTCAGTTGTTGCCACGTATTCAGATATTATGGAGATGGATAAATTAGACGAGATAGAAACCAAAAAACTCTGGACTCGGAAACATATGGAGGAGGAAGTGATTAAGCATATTCATGGTGTTCATAAAGTCTACACATATCTCCTAAGGGGGAAAATACTGTCCCTACACCATCCCCTGTGTCAAAATGGTACCGATGTGGTCCCACTGCAAGGGATGGGTGAGAATTTTGGAAGTCCATGCAGAAGATATACAACCCTGTACCCCACAGCACAGACCTGGGAGTTTCCAAGACACTGAAGCACTGGGGGACATTGGTGGCGGATCAAGGGATGTGGGAATAAACGGGCACTGGACCAGTGGATCCATCCCTTAGCAAATCTATTTTCCCCCACTCACTGTTGTGGGGCAGAAGGATTCCTGACCCTCAGCCCCTGCCCCCCTGCATATGATCTGGTCCTCAGCTCGTGTGCTTGCAGGAAGTATTTGCCTCTTGCTAATATAGGGTCTCAAGGGGAAAAAATAATTTTTCAACCCCTTTTTTGTTCACCTTTTTGTTCACCTGTCCAAGAAAGCAGCATATTCATCCATTCATGGGTCACACAAATGGCCTGTCATTCTGTGTCCTGAGTCACTCCAGGAGCTCAGATTTGCACATAAGCAGTGTCAGTTCCCTGCAACGAATAACACGAGGAGCCCAACACTGTATTTCTTGTGAATGAGGGACTGTTTTCTTAGCTGCCCCATCCTTCCCTTCCTCCTGACATTTTCAGTAATAATAAGAAGCAGAACTCACCTACATTCACCAAGAGTATTTCTTGCTGCCTTCTGCAGCACTCAGCAACTCCCAGTGTTGTTGTACAGAAAGGACAAAATAAATCCCTTTTAAGAAGGGACTGGTGGAAACTTTAAATCTGCCATTGACTTCAGCAGGAGCTTTGGGTGAGCAAGGAATGCTAGATCTCGCCTATGGCAGACAAAGGGAGTTTTTACCTGTTAGCTTTCAGTTGAAAATTAATCTATGTTGCTCTTCTAGCTACTTTAATTACATTAGGCCTTATTCTGCCCCCTTGTCTCCATAGCCAAGTTGACTAGAGCCTACTCTGCAAGGAATCCCAATGACTTCCACAGAAGGCTGCCAGGATCTGCTCCAATAATTAGAAGGCTGCTTTGTAAAGAAAGCCTTTTCCTCCTTTTAGAAATCTGCCTATAAAGCAAGTGTATCATGGGACACAGGGTATACGGCTTGCTCAATACACAGAGGGTAAAGGCCTTTCTCTGTTTGTATCATTAGGCTGTTAACTTGCTCTTACAGGATTGCTGTGTAAATAGTGGCTTGAGAAGAGTGCCGGCTACTATATACCATGTTTATGTTTGTTGAGAAACAAATAAACCTGACTTAAGTTTCTTTTAATGCACTTCCAGTCTTGATCTATAGCTTCTTCTCCCAAGCACTTGAAGTAGTAGCACAGTTTATTGCCATAATGGCAATAGATAACGTAGCTTGCTTTTGCCTTGGAAAATGATTAATTTTGGAAAGGGTTACATGTTTGCTCATAAACTCTTGGCAATGTTTTTGATGAAAGTACTTTGTTTTCTTTAAAATGTTGGGAAAGCATTTGACTCGAATAGCATTTTAGACTGTGCTAGCAAAACAATGGTAAGAGGATAAATGTAATGAAAATCAGAGCCAGTTGTCTCCTACTGGGTCTCATAGATTAATAAATAGAGGAGCCTGACTGTAACAATGGCCTCTTCCAATTAAGGCAGTGCCTGGGAAGGGTGTGAGAGAGTTAACTCAGAGAACAGGAAAGCCCAAGTACAAGGGTAATTTACTGAAAAGGCCAAAGTCACTTAAGTGTTGATACAGCTCCCCCTCTTCAATTTTTAAGACTTCTTTTCCACAGAAATGGCTTTTCTTTCTTTCTTTCTTTCTTTCTCTCTCACTCATACACACACACCATACACACACACACACAAACAATACCAGTAGGTCAAACCCTTCCAGTAGCTTCATGTTGTTTGAAGTCCTTTCTTTGTGTTGTTTCCCAGATATTGTGTCCAACCCTCACACACAAAAATACCCATGTGAGCCAATTGGCTTAAGCTGGTACTTATTTTGGTACCATAAATAATGCTCTATTTCAAAAGCACATATCAAAGGCAATCTGAACATAAGGCTATGAGGCTATGAAACAATTAATGTGATCCTGAGGCATGCGCTTGAGAGTTGCAGGGGGATAGGAGTAAAGCTCTACTGAAGAATGGCTTGTAGTCGTTCTGATGCAGTCTGTTTGAAGGTGTTGTTTTCAGTCTGGCCTATTTATGTGAGCTGTGTTAGTCCTTCTCTAATTTTCCAATACAGTTCTGGACTGATAGTGTAGTTCTTCTCTAATGATCTCAGTCCTGCAAGATGCTTAGCTCAAATCAGGTCCTATTGACTTCAGATATGATTAGATATGTGGCATTGTTAGAGGCAGCAATGCAATATTACTATTACTCTTACTATTATTTAGATTCCAGTAGTGCCCACAGTCATCAGTTAAGATCAGAGTTCCATGGTCAGGCGAGCCAGCAAACATGCAAGGCCCGTGGGCATGGTGTGGGGGATGGCTTTGTGCTCCCAGAAGGGACAGGGCTGGGACAGCCAGTTCTCAGAGCTGCCCGGGCCACACCCTCTCCCATTCTCTCAGTACCATCCAGTGAGCACAGCTTGGGGCTCTGCAGCACATCGGATGGGGGCTCTAGCAGCGATTTAAAGGGCCCGGAGCTCCAACTGTTACCGCTGCCACATAGCAGCAGCAGCTTGAGCCCTGGGCCCTTGTGAACAGCCAGGCCCTGGGGCAGTTGCCTCCTTTGCTCCTCCTCCCGCCCCCCGCCCCCCCATAGGCAGGCCTACCCATAGTGCTAGGCACTGTACAAACACAGGGAGCCTTGAGGAGCTTTACAAACTAATGACAGGGGAGCATGTAACAAACAGTAAGAGGGAAAGGAAGGATGAGAGTGGCTGCAATCATGGCCCACAGTAAAACCAACTGTGCAGAACTGGGATTTTGAATCATCATTCAAAAACTCCCAGTCAGACCAATCCTCCTACCCCCATGCTTCCTATACATCTTGCTAGCTTTTATATTGTTTTATCTAGTTATGGGTTCCCTTCTGTACAGACCATTCTTAGCTGCTTTTTGACCTGATTCCTTCCTTCCTTCCTTCCAGAAAAATAAAACTTCTCAAGGAGTGCCTCAGGTGATGGCCCCTCCCTCTCTGCACAAACTCCCCTCCCCTGCAGGGGCTCAGGGCCTGGGGCGGGAGGAGATCTCCTGTTCTCTCTGCTGCTCTCTGACAACACAGGGAGGCTCCCTACAGATGCCAGAGAGCAGAACGTTCTTTGATCAGTTATGGAGTGTGGTCTGGGGGGCAAAGGTGCCACCCAGAGCCTCCCCATTGTGTCACCCTCTACACAGCCACTGCCTAATTCCTCCACAAGATGGCTGATCAAATAGCTCACATCATCAGAGCTGCCAAAGAAGATGGAAAGGCACCCCCCACCTGCTGGGAAGGCAGGTGAGTTACACCACCCAATTCCTGGCCTTGCAGCTAGTTCCCTCACCTCAACCTCTGGGATTGTTGGCACCTGTCCCTGCTGTTTTAATCTCTCCTTCAATCTCTCTGTGGATGATGTTGAGGCTTTGTAGAAGATGCTCTGAGAAATTCCACTGAGGGCTGTTGCCCCCATGGCTCTCCCGGGGATGTTGGGGCTGTGTGCTCAGGTGTACACATGTAAGGTAGTTATGCCTTCCTGTATGTTAAAAATATTAGACCAAATGAATTTACCTTTCAGAGAATCAGTTAACTAGATAATCTGCTGCTCTCCTCCTTTGATTGCAGGGGTTCTTAAATGATTATTTTTTGAAGTAACAAATTAACCTATCATGAAAACAGATTCTTCATAACTCTACAGGGAACAGAATACTTTTTTCTGTCAAACAGCAGTATTCATAATAATAGTAATATCATATCTCATTTTAAAACTTCAGGCCAAATCCTGCAGAGTGTACTCAGGCAAAACTCCTATTGATATCCCCAAATGATGTAGACCTCGGCCAAGCCACCAATTTTTACCTGGTTAAAACTGCCAAAATTCCATGGTTGCCATCCAAAATGTAAATCCATCCCCAGCGCCCAGGACTCACTTGACATTTCTCCCAGATTCGTAAAGCTTTTGGTGACTCAGAAACGAGCTGGTCATTTAGTGGATGATGCGTAAAGCAGAACAAAACGCTGCTTGCTGACCTATAGCAATATTGGCTTTGCAGTGCTGACAGGAAGAAAAATGTGTGTTGGTCAGTAAACTCATTACATATGTTTAGAAAGACACATAGGGAGCAGATATTTACCGCACTAAGATGATATTTTACTGCCTTTTTCTGTCTGTGACTGAGCAGTAAGTGCTGAGGGAAGCATGTGGCTGATGGTGAGCTTGTGGGCTCTCTGTGGGAGAGAGAAATACAGTGGGCAATTTTTGAAAGAAGCTGAAGAAAAGGGGGAAATTAACTTGCCATTACATGAGATCATACAAGAATCATTTAGAGTCCAAGGAAAGGCTTGTATTTTTTCTGGAGAGGGAGCAAATGATTTGGACCTACATTTTTATCACCAAGTTCAGGATTCATAACCCTTTGCTTTCAAATCCCAGGGATATCTCGCAGGAAAGTACAGCCACTGCTCTTTTGATAAGGATTTATAACAGAGATAAAGAAAACCAGCTTGCCATTTGTATTTCCTATGGCTCTTTGCTTTGCTGGAGCTTCTAGGTAAACGGTGGGAAACTATTGTTGTTGATGAGTTTGCTAAGGAGAAGACAGGTCCACTTGGACCATGTAGCAAAGAGAGATCTGTCTAATATAGCTCCTGTGGCCACTGAAAGAGCCAGATTATGACTAACGTCTTTGGCATTTAACTGCAGTTGGGATTTGATTTAGAAGAGGCAGACAAACCATCCATGGGAACTGTTTCTTTGGAATAATAATCTTTCTAGGTGCAGAAACAACCTCAGATTCAACAAAATAACGTGCAGTAAATGTCAGAGAACACCTGATGCTTTCTGAATGGACAGGGCAAACCGTGCACACTATTAAATTAAATTTTCAGTTTACTGGCCCTAACCAAACTTGGATACCTAAACCTCTACTTGGACAAGGATTATACCAAAGCACAATTTCAAAAATTAACTGAGATTCCAAGTCAGGAAAGCATTTAAGCATGTGCTCAAGTCCTTTCCTAGATAGGGATGCTTTTCTGAATCCTAAATCACTGAAGGTATGTCTACACTTGCACCCTACTTCGAACTAGGGATGCAAATGCAGGCATTCGAAATTGCTAATGAAGCAGGGATTTAAATATCCCGCCTTCATTAGCATGATTTCGCCGACGCGCTAGTTTGAATCACATTTTTTGAGGAGTAACGTTAGTTCGAACCAAGAGGGTTGGTTCGAACTAACGTGTCCCGGAGCGCACTTCCTGATTCGAATCAGCTGTGATTCGAACTAGCGCACCAGTGAGATCATGCTAATGAAGCGCGGGATATTTAAATCCCCGCTTCATTAGCAATTTCGAATGCCTGCATTTGCATCCCTAGTTCGAACTAGGGTGCAAGTGTAGACATACCCTGAGTGAAATTCTATGGCATGTGTTAAGTAATTCGTCAGACTAAATGATCATAAGGGCCCCCTGTGGCCTTAAAATCTAACAATTCTGTGAAATACTAGAATCCAGGTGTCAGCCATCTCTCTCTTAGGAGTTGCTTGACATCTCTCAGCCCTGGACACCCACAAGAATTGATGACTGTAGACTTGTGCAGGTCAATAATTTACAGATTTCTTTTGAACAAATCTGAACTGCTCATTTTGTTCTCATGGGACAAAATGAATATCTCAAGTCAGAATTGCATACAGTAAGTAATAACATGGGTCTCTGAAGTGCTGCTACACCTATATCAGAGTATAGGCTCATCAGAGTGTTAGCCTACATCTACACGGCAATGCTATTTTGGGATACTGGAGTATCCCAAAATAGCTATCCTGCATTTTCACAGCAAGCCCATTATTTTGGGCTCACTTTTCTGACATCCCTGTAAACCTCATTCCACGAGGAGTAAGGGACGTTTTGGAATTGCGCTTTATTTTGAAATTTGGTGCTGTGTAGACAGCACCAAATCAGCTATTTCGAAATAGCATTGAAATAAGATACGCAATTTGCGTAGCTCAAATTGCGTCTCTTATTTCGAGCTACAGTGCAGTGTAGACACACCCTTAGGCTATGTCTAGACTACAGGGTTTTTTCGAAAAAAGTGGTCTTTTTTCACAGCTAGGAATCAATCTTAGGCTGGTGGTTTTCCCCCCAAGATCTGCTAGTTTTGATTAATTTAAAGGGCTAAAAAGAAGGCATAAGATAAAGAGTGTCTCCCTCCACACTCCTCAGGAGATTTCCACTGTATTTTTCATGCTATTATGCCTTACAGACACACAGAGATCCAAATAAAGTCACTGATCTTGCTAGTGGATTTACATGAGCAGACTCAGGTGACTGTTCAGTCTCATTGATTCCACAAGGTTCTGCATGGGCTCAGTGGTAACTGCATAGATCGAAGTGTAGGACCTGTGAAATTGTAACTACAGCACACTCACAATTGCTTCCCCAGCTGTTAATAGAGTGGACTTTATAATAGAATGTGATTGCTTCTGCCTCACTAAAACAAGGAGTGAGTTTTGTCAGTGAATTGGTGCAGAGAAACACATTTGAATAATGGATAACCCAGTAGATTTAACCCTCATTTGAGTTGATGGTAACCATGTATTCTCCATAAGCCAGCTTTAACTGTGGTGATGCCTATTCTTGACATTGATAAATAGCAATTTTATCCTGCTTTTGCTGTCTGTCATTGAAACGGCAAAGGAAACATCCCCTTCTTCACATCCGTCTCAATTTTTGGCATTTACATAATTAGTCACAGGTTTTCCATTATTTATTGCATCTCCCTGCAGTAGAACTTAAAGGTTTGTTCTGCAATTTATATGTATTTATTTGTTTTACCACTGGTTTTGAATTCTTACAGAGTTAATCATTTGTAATAAAAAGCACATTTCCCCTTGCAAGCAGAATGAATTTCCTTCAAAAGTCCTTCATTCTTTGATTAGTGCATTGCATTTGGTCTTCACTAATCACTTAGCAAACTGAGAGCAATAAAATCCTTAAATAAATAAATACTCTGAGTTGAAGTTAGTCATAATGGACAGAGTTGCCTGCTCTGGTTTTTGAAGTGCAAGATGTGGCTAAGCTACTTATACATTTAAGTTCAAATAAAAGGTGTAGTAATTAATGCCAGATATTTTTCTTCTGCAGATCATTAGTACATTATTAACAGCTAGGTCTCAGCACCAAGTGAGGGGACTTGTCTGCAAGTCAGTCACGCAATAGAAAGCTCACCGGGGTATGGTGTTTGAATTACATTTAAAGGTTTGGGTTTCCAGGGGGGTAAGGAAGATGCCAGCCTGTACCAGTTCTTGCCCACTAAAAGTACTCAGCAGGAAAGTAATAAAATAAGAGGTTTTATACTCGGAAGAGTCTGTGTTACCTCTTCTTTATTCACTCCATCCTTCATGGTTTGCTATTTCAGACTCCGAAACACAATGGGCAGTTAGTTATAGAGAGAAGCTGATGTTTGGTTGTTTTGGGGTCTGTGCTGGATTTCTACACACATTAACAAACCTGTGGCACCACTCGGAACCTGGGTCAGCTGCCTTGGGCTCACGGGCCTCTAAAACTGCAATTGTAGATGTTTGGGTTTAGGCTGGGGCCTAGGCTCTGTGATCCTACCCCCCTCATGGGATCTCAGCGTCTGAACCCAACCATCTACATTGCAGCTCGATGGCCATGCAGCCCAAGTCAGCTGACTTCACCCAGCCATGGCTGTGCTGGGTCTTCTGTTCCATTAGTCCTCTCAGGTGATCTATGGGAGGGTGCTCTGATGAGCTGTGGACAGAACAAGGTCAAATTGAGTCAGATAGTGTGTGATACCATATGGATCCCAATTCTATCAGTGTCAGTTCATATGTTTCCTGACACTGAATCCAAGCCATCCCTTGGTGCGGCGTGTGGCCTAAACCAAGGCTTCTGTTTGCTCCAGCAGCCCCTCTGACTGGGATTTGTAGGCTCACTAATGTTCGACCGGCAGCTATTTCAGGTAGTCTCTGATTGTGAAATGGACAACACTGGTGGCAGGGCGAAATTGGGGGGCAGAGAAGGAAAACAGAAAATAGCTGCTTTAAATACATGCCTTTCTAGAAAGCTTGCAGGCTTTATTTTAAAAGCACTCACGTGCTATTTTCAAGTTCAGTGTGTGTGAGCTGGAGCGAGACTGCCGTGGATAAGGAAAGGGAAGGTCTCTTTTTCTCAAAGGGCCCACTAGATTGGGTGCTGAGGAATGGGACAGGAACACTGACAGTTGCAACTGGCTTTGGTTTTGCCTGATCTGAATACACTGCGTGTCCTGAACACATGGCTAATTGTATGGCACTTTGTGAGTATGTCTACACTGCAGCTGGGAAGGTGCTCTCCAGTGCAGGAAGACAGACCATTCTAGCTCTGTTCAAGCTAGTACACTAACAATAATAATATCGCCGTGGCAGCTTCCCCAAGTACAAACCCACTGCCACAGGATAGGGCAGGACTGGTGATAGACGTCGCTGGCCCCTGGACAATGGTGGTAGCTTGTCTCTGGCACTCCCAGAAGGGATGGGCCCTCTGATAGAAGGGGCAGGGTTAAGAACAGCCCTCAGCGCCGCCCAGACCTCTCTGCATCTCCCCCATCCAGTCCTCAACATCGCCCAGATCATGCTACATGGGGCTCCAGTGGCAATTTAGAGGGCCCAAAGTCCCAGGCCGTTTTAAATTGCTGGGGCCTAGGACAACTACCTCTTTTGCCTCCTCAATAAGCAGCCCTGCCCATGAGTATGTACTTGGCATGGCTAGCCCATGTCATCACTCACCACTGCTCTGGTACTGAGGCTATGCTATATTTTTAACACACAAGCCTGATGAAAGCTAATGTGAGTATGTACACTCCAACTGTAAATCACTCCCCAGCTCCAAGTGTAGAAAGTGCCAGAATTAGGGCTGTGTAAATGGTTCAGGGGAAAAATCAAACCAGGTGTGTCTGAGGGCGCTAAAATAAATCTGCACTGCATGGATTTGCATTTGGAAGACAGGATCATCGTGATGTCATATTGTGCCAAAGGACTGAGATGTGGCTCTGTTACCCTGAGATGTGTTGTCATTTTATGTTATGGTGGCAGTGTCATCACTTCGGGTTTGAGGTTCTGCTAATCCATCAGTCAGAACCCAGAGGATTTTCCATTTCTTAAGTCCCCCACAACTTTTACGACAGCAGTCACACAACCAATGCAGAACTGTAGCACAAAGATGAAGATAGATTGTAAGCTCTTTGAGGTAAACCGTGTCATTGTACAGCACCTACCACTCTGAAGACCTGATTGTGCTTGGAGCTTCCAGGTGTAATATTGTTACCCCTCTTGACCTGAGCAGATAGCCGATATTCAGGGTCTTGTGGGTTGTTTCCAATAAGAGAAGAAATCGATAATGGAGCCAGGTATTTCTTTGGTATAATCCTGTTTATTTACAAAAAATATACATCATGCTTTGTTACCCTGAACACAGTAGCCATCAAGCAACAGGAAACATTTTCTTTGCTCACATTTTCAAGCATCTTACCAGATAGCACTCTACCAAAAAGCTCTCTTAGTTCTTTCTTAGAGTCATGCTACACAGGCATCTCTGGCCGTCTCTGTGGTTTCCATGTTGTCTTCTCTGTGTTTTTTGTTAGGTTTCCCCTTGCATTCAGACCCCAGAGAAAATCCCACAGACCACATGAATGTGCCTGAGTTTGGGACAGAGGCTCCTCTTGTTTCAGCTATCATTTCCATAAAGCAGCTTAATTGCTTTTTATTTTAATCCTGAATGAGGGGCAGCTATCACATCTACTAGCTTTAGTAAAGTTTCACCCAACCTCCAATTTAACAGTATTATCAAATAAAATAGGAAAGAAATTAAGAGAAATAAATCCATATTTTTGTAATTTTCTTTTAAATGTCTGAGTGAATTGGGCCCTAAATTGCTTCCATTCTACAACCGTATCCCCAGCTGAAGTCAGCAAACTCACACGTATTTCTCTGTCCAAATGCATTTTGCATAGGTAAATGCGTCAAGAAGCAGTGACAGTTGTTTCCGTATCAATTTGTATGTGCACAAAATCATCTGAAAAGCCAGTGTTGTTTCTCAGCCTTATATTTGAATGTTTAGATTTTTATCAGTTTGTCTCATGGGCCCAATGCTGTTTAAAATGGCCTGGTTTGCATTTAACAGAATCTGTTCTGATTAATTGAATGCAGAGACGGGTAGTGCAATACAGAAAGGAGTCTTTCATTCCTAAGACACTGGTATGAATCCAGCTCAGTTTTGGACTGGCCAAAAATCATTACTCTCAGATAGGTTCTCAGTGCCCTGTGCTCTCAGGCCACAAGTGAGCAAGTATCCACATCACAAAAACCACCAGTACAATTAGTGCTCCTGTAATTGGAAACCCACAGCCTCAGCAGAAAGGCCAAGGACTGGGTGAGCACGGAAAATGAGGTACTCTCTCTTGCCTAGAAGTGGTTCCTTCAGGTTAGCACTGAAGCTCAGCTGTCTGAGGAACCTCCAGGAAACTACTTCTGCCCAGGCGGTAACTCTTCTTCTGGCGATAAATGGAAGGCTTTTTTGTGGCAATAAATGAAGGACTTCACTTTCCAGTCCCGTCAACCTGGCCCCTATGTACAAGCACTAAATTCAGGAAAATAACGATAGTTTAAAAGACCCTTTAGTGCATGTAAGCATTTCAAAAAGCAAGGGGTAATTGCAGAAACAATTGTTTAAAAACCCCAAATCCAAGGTGAAATAAAAGGACCAGCACCTGAGAAATAATTATAAAACATACCTGATATCGGCAATAAACAGATTTCCACACGCACTTGTGAAATCCTGATCCCGTATCAACCACTTAGGAATTTATTCCCTTATGGGCAAAAGGAAAGGAATGCAAGGCCATTACCGGGCTCAGACACTCCCCTCAAGAGCGCAGTGTGGAATGCTAAAGATCATGGACTATACACAGCTCAGTCAGGGTGCAAGCACCTGGTGATGGACATTTGGACTACAGGCAGGGAGGCTTGCAGCAGTGCAAGGCCACATCCGTCTCCCTCTTCCCCATGGACCCGCAGCCAGCTAATGGAGTTCCAGCAAGTGTGTGGCTTCAGCGAAAAGCTTGCGTGGCCAGGGGTGCATTGAAACAGAACATTCACTGAATCACCTCTGCCAATAGGGCTTCCTTAGCTGGTTCCCACCACTGTCCTTGCTACAGAGGTGGATGTGCCAGCAAGAGTGAATTTTGCCCCATAGTCCTAATTAATTTCAAACCACCAGCTCACAGATTCCAAGGCCAGAAAGGACCATTGTGATCATCTAGACCAGGGGTTCCCAACCTTTTTCGGTCCCCGTGCCCCATTGGCTTTTACCAAACCTTCCTGTACCCCCTATTCAATATGAAAAGAAATAAATTCTAGACTCTAGAATCCACAACTTTTTTCACTCACACTACTACTTTTGGAATATTTCAGTTAGGATAATCTAGTTATTTACCAAATATTCCCCATACCCCTTGACAAGCTTCTCATACCCCTGGGGATCTGCGTATTCAGGTTAGAACCCTGATCTAGATTGACCTCCTGTGCAACACAGGCCAAAGAATTTCCCCAAAATAAGGGCAAAACATCCAGTCTTCATTCAAAATTGTCACTGATGGAGAATCCACCATGATCCAAGTTGTTCCAATAGAGAATTAAATTCGCTGTTCAAAATGTACACCTTATTGCCCATGTGCATTTATCCAGCTTCAACTTCCAGCCATTAAATGGTGTTATGTTTTTCTCTGCTGGGCTGAAGAGCCCAATATTATATATTTGTTTCTTATATAGGTACTTATAGACTGAAATCAAGTCCCCCCTTTGGCACTGTCACATGGTGTGCTGAGACCCCACTGAACCTGCTTTCCCTGCCCGCTTGGGCCCCCTGTAAGCCTGTCTTGTTGAGTCACACTCACTAGCCTGCTGCAACAGAGACACCGAGTCTGGGCTCTGCCCCCAAAGCTGCAGACCTTAACTGCAAACAGCACAGTGAGATACTTTTCTCCAACACTCAGATACCCAGCCCCTCTAGCAAAGGGGTGGGGCTACAGCTGCATGTACTGGGACGCTGCTTGCTCTTATTCCCCTTCCCCTCACTGTCAGGGGAGCAAGGGGCAAGGACATAGCTTGCATTGTTTACTCCCCTGCCCCTTTCCCTCACCAGCTAGGAGTGAAAGGAATGCACGCAAGCTGTGTACTTCCCCTCACTCCAATGCAACCAGTGTCCCAGTATGCGTGGCTGAAGCCCCGCCCCCCTCTCCCCAAAAATGGCGCCCTTCCCCTTCTAGGGACCAAAGTCCCAGATAAATCCATCTTATGCTGTATAGAGATTTATACAGTATAACCCCATTAAATTTGCCCTCTTGCTCAATGTAGAGAAAGAGAGACGCAAAGACTCCCTCCCACCAGGTAAAAATTATTTTCACTGGCTTTATTAATAAACAAAAGTGATTTTATTAAGTATAAAAGTAGGATTTTAGTGATCATAAAAGATAGCAGACAGAATAATGTAGGTTACTAAACAAAATAAAACAAACCATGCAAACTAAGCTTAATATACTAAGGCTTGGTCTACACTGAAGGGGAAGTTTGACCTAAGATATGTAATTCCAGCTATGTTAATTGCATAGCTGGAGTCAATGTATCTTAAATACCCATCCACACAGCCGGAAGTCAATGGGAGCAAAGGTTCCCATCAGCTTCCCTTAATCTTTGCAAGTGTTATAGATTCTTGTCGGGGCAGGAAGAAACGCTCACCGCCTGGCCCGCCTCCGACAGAGAACCTGTCCCACGCTGTTTCTCATGACAGTTTCCCATGAGGTTCTCAACTGTCTCCTGACTTCTGCATGCAGGGAGGGTAGAGAGACCTGGGCCCGCCCTCTCTCCAGGTCTCAGCCCAGGACCTTAAGGACAGGAACACCAACTTCCTGTCCGGCCGGCGGGACTAAGCCACAACTCACCGACCCACGGGCTGCGTCTCTGCCCTGTCCTGGGATGCTTCCTCCTGTCCTGCCATGCTCCCAAGAGCCGCTCGCCATTCCGCTTGGCCTCCATTGGTGACGTCTCCCCCGCTGACAGGCTCCGTGCCCTCCCGTTGGGCGCGCTCACCCTTCCCAGCTCACCGCCTTCTCAAAGGGCTTCTTCCCTTTTTAAAGCCGGCGCCCTTGCTAAGGGATACCGGCGCATGCGCGGTACTGCCGACCAGCTCGGAGGCACTGGGTTCCCAGCACGGCCACGCGCGCACCCGGCGCCGATACAGAACACCGCGGTAGTGCGGGAGGCGGGACTCTCTGCGCGAGCCCCCGCCATCCCGTCACAGCCCCCTTAAGTCTCTGACCCCTTTCTCGCTTGTGGTCTCGTCTACCTCACCCACTCTCGAAAAGAAGTCCGCATTCATGTGGTTCTTCCCTGGCTGATGTACTACCTCAAATTTGTAGGCTTGCAGCGCCAGGTACCATCTCATCACCCGTGCATTTATGTCCTTCATCGACTGCAGCCACTTTAATGGGGCATGGTCCATCACCGATCTAAATGCACTTCCTAGCAGATAATACTGCAGGGATTCTATTGCCCATTTCACGGCCAGAGCTTCCTTCTTCACTGTTGCATATGCTTGTTCCCTAGGGAATAATTTCCTGCTTAAATACAATATGGGGTGCTCCTTCTCCTCTGTTTCCTCTGTCAGGGTGGTGTCTGTCTGTACAATACATCTTTTGAAAAATTGGGCTGAGCTAACACTGGTGCTCTCATTAGACACATCTTTAGTTCCCAAAATGCCCTTTCACTCGATTCAGACCACCTTACTCTCTTGGGCTGTTCCCCCCCTTGTTAAATCCATAAGGGGTGCTGCTGTGGTTGCAAACCTAGGTATGAATCTACAATAATACCCGACTAATCCTAAAAACTGCCAGACTTGCTTTTTGGTTGTTGGCATTTTGTATTCTGCTAGGGCTTGTATTTTACTAACCAGGGGCCTCAATCTCCCTCTTCCCACGGTATACCTCAAGTACGTCACTTCCCGCCGGCCTATATGGCATTTTGCGGGGTTCGCCGTTAGACCAGCCTCCTCTAATGCCCGTAGTACTGCCCTCAGATGTTGTAAATGTTCCTTCCAGTTTCTGCTATACACAACAATATCATCGATATAGGCTGCCGCATAGAGCCTATGGTCTCGGAGCACCTGATCCATTAACCGCTGGAAGGTAGCGCTGCCCCGTGTAGCCCGAAGGGCATGGTTTTAAATTGGAACAACCCGAAAGGGGTGGAAAAAGCTGTCTTTTCTTTGGAGGCTGGCGTCAAGGGGATTTGCCAGTACCCCTTTGTTAAGTCCAAAGTTGATATATATTGGGCTTCCCCAACCTTTCCAGTAGCTCGTCCACCCGGGGCACAGGGTAAGCATCAAATTGAGAGATCGCGTTAACCTTTCTGAAGTCCTCACAGAACCGGATTGCCCCATTTGACTTAGATACCAGTACTATTGAGCTTCTCCAGTCACTATGGGACTCTTAGATCACATCTAAGCGCAACGTGTTCTGCACCTCTGTCCTAACCGTCTCCCACATTTTTTGGGGCACAGGACATACTGGGTCACATACCTTATGTCCTGGGGTGGTGGCGATGTGGTGACTCACTACCCTGGTCCTTCCCGGCACCGAGGACAGGACCGTCTCGTACTCCCGGGCAGTCCCCATGACATCTTCGTGTTGGGCTGGTCTCAATTCCTCTCCCACCTGTATCAGGGCATCCAGACCTACGTCCCCTGCCCAAGGCCCCACCTCTGTCTCCTCTAATGCTGGAGCTATCATAAGGGTTTCCTAGGGTTTCCATTTTTTAAATAAGTTTACAAGGTAAATCTGCGAGCCCTTCCTTTTCCCGGCTAAACGGACCTTGTAGTCTACATTTCCCACTCTTCGAATTATCTCGAAGGGGCCCTGCCACTTCGCTAATAATTTTGACTCCCTTAGGGATAACAACAGGAGAAGCTTATCTCCTGGTTTATATTCCCTCAATTTCGCTTCCTATTGTAATACTGGGCCTGCCGATCCTGGGCCTGCAACATATTCGCTTTCGCGAATTCCCCTAACCTCCGCAATTTTTCCCATAAGCGTAAGACATAGGCTACCGACCCTTGCACCCGGGTCCCCTGGTCTTCCCACGTTTCCTTCACTAAATCCAGGATTCCCCGCAGTTGCCTCCCATACAGGAGTTCAAACGGGGAGAACCCTGTTGAAGATTGCGGGACCTCCCGGACCGCAAACAGGAGGGCTGGCAGTAACTTATCCCACTCCTGGGGGGCCTCCTCTGTAAACCATCAGAGCATGCTCTTAAGGGTTCGGTTGAACCGCTCCACTAACCCATCCATCTGTGGATGGTACACAGACGTTCACAATGTTTTGATATTTAATAGCCTGCACAACTCCCTCATTAACCAGGAAGAGACGCTGGTCCCCTGGTCAGTCAGAATCTCCCTAGGGATTCCCACCCGCGCAAAGATCTTGACTAATTCGCCCGCGATTGTGGAGGCCGTAATTTTCTTTAGTGGTACGGCTTCTGGATAATGAGTAGCATAGTCCAGCATGACCAGGATGTATTGGAAGCCAGTTTTAGAGCGTCCGAATAGACCCACTAACTATATAGACACCCTTTCCAACGGGACTCCCACCACTAGAATGGGTACTAAGGGGGCCTTGGGGCCTAACCACATCTGCATCTGCTGGCACTCAGGGCACGATTCACAAAAATCTTGTACCGCCTTGTACACCCCCGGCCAAAAAAAATGTTGCGTAAGGCGCTGGAGGGTTTTCTCCCTCCCTAGCATGTGCTAGTTCCAGAATTCTGTTCCGGTAGCACACTGGCACTAACAATTGACGTATACACCCCCTGCCCTCCATTTCCCGGGTCACCCTGTACAAACGATCCCTTTGTACCTCAAAGTAAGGTACTTGACCCTCCTGCTGGGCAGGGTCGTCCTCCTTCCCCACTTGTTCCCAGGCCCGTGTCAGGGAAGGGTCGTTTCTTTGCTCCTGGAGGAAGTCTCAGTCGGTGACCCAGTCCAGCTCTGCCACTCCGTCTTGGCTCGGGGTGCGCTCCCGTTCTCCTCTCAGAGCAGCCAGGACCTCCTCTGGGGGTTCCTGATGACCTTGTTGGCTCCACGCTCTCAGAATCCGCATGAACCCGAGCCAATCTTGCCCTAATACCACGGGGTATGCTAGCTTTGGCGCCAGTGCAACCTGGCATACCATGTCCTCCCCTTCATCCTGTATTCGTACCCAGGCTGTGGGGTAGGGCTGCACGTCCCCATGGACACACTTCACCCATACTGTAGTACCTGCTGGCTCGGGACTCGGGACCAAGTCAGTTCGGACCATGGTTTGTCCGCATCCGGAGTCCACTAAGGCCAACACGAGTACCCCCTCTATTTTCACTTGAGTGATTACTCTCGCTTCATCCCACGGATGAGCACCTTGGCCTACTGATACCACTTGTCCACAGGAATAGTCCATAAAGGGAAAGTCCCTCCTAAAATGCCCTTCCTGCCCACACAAGCAGCGACTTCGTGCGGTTGCCTCCCACCGTGGGGGCGGCCCCACCTCTCCTGTGTGTGGCATTCCTTCCCCAGGGCCCTCCCCAGGCTTTTCTCTTACCCCTTTGGGATTTCTCTGTCCTCCTCCCTTACCCAGACCTACTCGAGGTTCTGGTTCTTTCGCACCGCAGGGCCGTTGGGCTCGCCCGAGGGCCGCTCGCTCCAGCTGAGCTTCCCTGCTTTCTCTGCCAATACCCGATGGCGTCTTGGCCGCCAGGTAGTTCTCCATGAGCGACACAGCACCCGCAAGGGTGCAGGGCGATGCCTACACACCCATTGTTGCGCCCCTGCTGGTAGGACTTGGAGGAACTGTTCCAAAACCACCGTGTCCTCCTGCTGCGAACTATCCCGCCTCTCCGGCTCTAACCACCGCCATCCTAACTCGTGCAACTTCTGGGCCACCACACGGGGCCGGGTGCCCGGAGGGTATCGTTCTTGTCTGAACTTTTGTCTGTAAGTTTCTGGTGTTACCCCCACCTGGTCCAGTATAGCCTCTTTGACTTTGTAATAATTTAACGCATCTCGGGCGGCTAAGCCACGGTAGGCTAGCTGGGCCAGCCCCATTAAATAGGGTGCGAGGAGGATGGCCCAATGTTCATCAGGCCACCGGGCTGCCGTGGCCACCCTCTCGAAGGTCACTACGTAGGCCTCCGGATCATCTAGACGCCCCATCTTTGTTAGTCTTATTGGCAATTGCGTGGTCGCGGCCATTCCCTCTCCAGCCCCTAGGGGAGTCCCCACACTGGCCTTCCCCAGAGACGCCCCTTGCTGGAGCCACCTTTCTTGTTGGGCTTGCTGCTGTTCTAACATTTCCCTCACTAACTGCTGCTGCTGTTCTTGGTTTTGCACAGCCAACTGCTACAGCAGCTGAGTCTGCTGATGTTGCTGCTGCTTTTGCTGCTCAGCCAGCCACTCGAATACCTTGGCCAGATCCATGCTCCCCTCTTTTCTCCCCCCCCTCCCTTTTTTTTTCCAAAAGTGCACCCTTAAATCCAATTGCTAAGGACCCTTACCCACATTCTCCACCACCTGTTATAGATTCTCGTCAGGGCGGGAAGAAACGCTCACCACCTGGCCCGCCTCTGACAGAGAACCTGTCCTACGCCGTTTCTCACGACAGTTTCCCGCGAGGTTCTCAACTGTCCCCTGACTTCTGCACGCAGGGAAGGTAGGGAGACCTGGGCCCACCCTCTCTCCAGGTCTCAGCCCAGGACTCTAAGGACAGGAACGCCAACTTCCTGTCCGGCTGGTGGGACTAAGCCGCAACTCACCGACCCACGGGTTGCGTCTCCGCCCTGTCCTGGGATGCTTCCTCCCCTCCTGCTGTGCTCCCGAGAGCCACTCACTGCTCGCCACTCCGCTTGGCCTCCATTGGCAACGTCTCCCCCGCTGGTAGGCTCACTCCATGCCCTCCCATTGGGCATGCTCACCCTTCCCAGCTCGCCGCCTTCTCAAAGGGCTTCTTCCCCTTTTTAAAGCCAGCGCCCTTGCTAAGGGATGCTGTCTCATGCGCGGTATTGCTGACCGGCTCGGAGGTGCTGGGTGCCACCGTGCAGGCACGAGCTGCCGAACATTTCCAGCATGGCCGCGCGCGCGCCACAGCACCAACACAGAGCGCCGCAGTAGTGTGGGGGCGGGACTCTCTGCACAAGCCCCTGCCACCCCATCACAGCAAGGAACAGGAGTACTGGTGCCCACAGGGATGCCCTCTGAGTTCAAGTTAGCAGATCTTCACTAGATCTGCTAAAAAAACTCCCAGAAGATCGACCTTGGCAGCATCAATCTGCCCCATAGTGTAGAAGTGCTCTAAGAAACCGGTTACATATTTTACCTTCAAAGTTGTTCTAATAAGCTTCTTTCACAGACTGGAAAGCCTTTTATCACGAGCCCAATCCTTTCCCCAGTTTGGTCTTGGAAGTTTCCAGCAGACATTATGGGTTGGGTATCCAGGGAGAATTGATAACCTAGATTACCTCACTCCCCACCCTTAAATAGGTTCTGCAAAAGGCAGAAATCCTTTGTGTTTGGTCTAAACTTTCCCAGTGTTCTTGAGGAAAAATACCACATCCAAGATGGATCTCAGCATGAGGTGACAGGGCCACATGTCTTCATTGGACCTACCACAACCCCTCCTCCCAGGCTTAAAGGAAAAAAACAAGTTTATTCACAGATCATTGACCTGAGTATTGGGCCATTAAGTTCCTTGAGTATTACTAATGGCCCTCACTTAGCATAACTACATTAGTAACACAGGTTTATACTTCATATTTCTAACTTCAAGTACAGGAATGATACATGCATAAAAATAGTATAATCATTTTCAGTAGATTATAACCTTTCCAATAATATCTCATATGAAGAATCTCACCTAAAGAATACTATGTCATAGTTATATTCATAAGCATATTCCCATAAAGAATATGAAATACCCCATCACACCTTGTGCAGTGATTTTTTTTAAACAAAAGAGAGCAAGATAAGATGCCCAAATTCATTTCTATTGTTTATTGAGCAGTATTTCATGCCCAAGGCTCAACATGAAAGGCAGGTATAATACACAGAGCCATCTCCTTTCTAACATAAAAGAAATTAGTAATATAGAAGTGTGAGAATAAAGTAAAAGCATCTTTGGATCGTCTTCACACTCAGATGGATCAATAGCTTTTTATAGCTAGATATAAAGTTTAAATGATTTTTAGAGGATACATTTCCTTTCTGCCTTGCTTGAAGTATTGACCGCTCTGGCATCTCCGCTATCTTCCCTTCCCCAGAGTTGTTGAGAGAGGATGGCAGGGACAATCTAATCCCTCCCTCCTGTGGAGGTGAGATGGTTGCTTCCACTCTGCCTAGCCTGTTTGTTCAGTTTCCCCAGCTCTAGCACAAAATCCTCTGAGGTCAAAATGTGGAGTTCTGATTGTCCCATATCTATGAGGACTGAACTGCCTAAACTGTTCTAACCTGTGTTGGTATTTTGCTAAGGCTTAAGCTCTGTTGATGAAATAAAATGAAACGGGACTCTCTTCCCGGAGGCAGCTCAGCTCAGTCACTGTTGATAGCAACTGATATATCTCTTACTCAGCGCTAGATCTCAAAGCATTTTACAAAGGAGAAAGTCTCATTGTCCAGATGGGGAGCTGAGGCATAGAGCAATGGTGTGACTTGTCCAAAATCACCCAATAGGCCCACGGCATAACTGAGAGTAGAATCCAGGTCACACAAGTCCCAGGCCAGTGCTCTATCCACTAGATATCGCTGCTGCCATTAAGGGGTATTGTTCAATCGCTGTTGAAATGTGCATATTTGATTCCTCGGAGAGTTAATGCTAGTTAAGCATGCCCTTCTAGAGAAGAAGTGGGCCTGGATTTGTGCAACAATACTAAGGTATGAAAGGGTTTCTGGGAGTCAGCAGTCATATCCTCTGGCCTGGAGCACAGGTATCAAAGTCTAAAAGAGAGGCTGAAAAAAGATTCTACCACCCTGACTTTAACATGCAGCCACCTTCCTTTAGTGCAGAGTAAGCGGTGAATATTTTCCCTTTTCTATGGCTAGTGTTGAATTCCACAAGAGACTGGTGAGTCTGTAGTCATGGGGTTGCAGAAAACTCAGACCCTTGGGCATAGCCTAGCCTGGGGACATCCTGCTATGTCAAACAACCAGACGGGTTATTCTTAAAATGGGGAGTTCTGCATACAGGCTTTCCTGTCCCAATCAGCTGCAGAAGGAGCAAAGGCAGGATTTATTAGCCATATAGCAGGAGGCAGGGTGCTGTATTTAATGGGAAAATTGCCTTTTTTAAATATATTTATACTATAATAAAAATGTTTAATATTTCTATTAGCCTATCACAGACACAATATTTCATTCAATAGGAATCATTTACCAATTCCAAGAGAGCATATTTTTGTTGTAAGCAAACTGTTGCTTTCAGAGTCAAGAAGTAGTATAAATCCTTGATAATGTCAAAGGGTTTAGGGCTTAACCCTGTAGTCATTTATATTAGTGGCATGATTCTGGATGACTTAAATGGTGCAGGATTGGGCCATTACTGAGGAATGATAAAAGGTTTTTGTTTAGTTTGTTTTTTGTCTTAAAAAGAGAGCTACAAATTAAATCAGAGACCAACGATGAATGGTACTTGTGAATTTCTAGTGGTACCATACCCTGGATACTGTCATAAATAAATGAAACTAAAATGCATTATTTGACTGCTTCTGAGTTTGAACTCTTTTAAACATCAGCTAAAGTAGTAGTTTCCAAATTCACTTGAAAATGTATCATTTATTTAGGGAAAACCAGTTGCCATTTTTAAAATATATTGAAATCATTAAATATTTCCAAAGCTACAGATATAATCCCAAGAAAATAATTTTAGAAAACAAACACATTTAAGGAAAATCAAATGGGAAAACTCATTTGAAAATGAAGGATGCCTGGGAAAAATGAAAACCTGGAATCATTTTTGGACACACACAGATACACACACTCTTTTTCTTCCCTTCTTACGTCTCAAGTATATTTCACTTTATAGTATGTATTATAGCTGTATGGATACTTTTTAATTTGTTCTTTTAATTATTCTGTGCATTATCTTTGCATGTATATGTTCAGCACACTGAAAGACTTGTATCACATGAAATATAAATTTTATAGCATTAGAAATTTGGACATAAACAGTGATGAACATCCTGACTATACAAATACTTACATTAGTGCTTAATTTCAGTGGGCATACTTGCATGTCTTGTGTACAAGTCCTTGAATGTTAGCAAATGCAGGCCTAGCTGTCCATTACATTTATAGTGCATAGGCATTGGGTACTATCCCCATAAATCGTTTAAGAGTTCACTAATATTCATGGGTGTTTACCATTTCCTAAAAAGATACAATATACAAGGCGTAGTAACATTTATGTACACTGCTGCTTTGCCTGGCTTCTAAAGCACAGAAAACAGTGAGGATCACCAGTGGGATCACAAACTATTTAAAAGGACACCACCCAATTCCTGTGCATTTCAATACATTGGAGGAATGCTTTTTTCATTTAAATTAAAACCTTCAAACTAGGATCTTTTATTAAACTAGCCTTTTAACTTAAAAACCATTCCTGAGGAATTCCTCTAAACAGGATTTGAGAAAAACAACGGGACTCCAGGTGAGAGACTTGCTGCTGGAATTCACCCTGTAAAAAATTGCTGCCATCCTGCATATGTTGCTGTTTAAAATGTCTATAACATCTTTTCCATGGTACTTTCTATTAAAGGCAGCTTTACTTTGCTCCGTTCAGCATTATGCTTTTTAAAAATCATGCCTATGCTCTTTATTGATTGTTGTGTGCCCTGTGATGGAGCAGAAATGTCATGCAAAGCTGCTAGTTACTGTCATAAGAATTAAGAGTGGAGTAAGACAGTCTGAATATGCATCTCATGTTTGTGAGGTTTGATATGCTATCGGAGGTTAAATGGTGTCACCTAGAGGACAAACATGTGTATTGCTTGCAGACATACTTCTTTACAAAGTTCTTTCCTTCCTTCCCATACTTTGAATTGTCTCTTCCTAAAATTATAGGAAAACTGAGCTTGTCTTTTGTCTGTCTTAGTAATATCTCAGTCCATTTATTAATCATGTTGATGCTGTAACTGAGAGTTAAATTCCATCCATCTGGTATAACTGCATTCTGACTTTATAAAAACATTTGCTCTGAATTCAGATATAGATGAGTGCTCATTCGAAAGGACTTGTGACCATACCTGCATCAACTACCCAGGAAGTTTTGAATGTCTCTGTCACAAAGGCTACACCTTGTATGGCATGACACACTGTGGAGGTTTGAAGACTGATTTTAATTTATTTATACTTGTTTTGTGTAACCATCTACTGAACCAAGGATATTTGCCTTGCTAAGACTGTAGACATCATATGAAAGCTAAATAAACCTAGCCAGGTGGGACCAAATATATGGAGCCTCAAATCTGCCTAGATGTTCTTGGGAGAAGGGTGTGACTGGAACCTATCATTTCTGTTGTAATAGCATCCAAAGGCACCAATTTAGACCATGATCCTCCATTGTGATCCATGCAAGCTAATGGCTGCATCTCCATGGAGCCTCACCCGTGTCAATGAGCCTCCACAAGGACACAACAGTCCCCTGTCATGGATCCCAGTGCAGGACTGTGACACCATTGTGTGCAGCATTGTGCAAGTACACAGAAAAACATTGTCCCCTCCCTGAAGAACTTTCAGCCTCAAACCCTGACCCTGCAATTCTTTGCACACACGAGTAACTTCCATCTGAAAAAGACAAGGTGGATGAGGTGAACTCTTTTATTGGACCAGGTTCTGTTGGCAGAAGAAATGAGCTTCCAAGTTGACACAGGGCTCGGCTCTTCTTCAGGTCTTCTCTGGGTAACTGGAAAGCTTGTCTCTCACCAACAGAAATTGGTCCACTAAAAAAAAAAAAAAATCACCTCACGCACCTCATTTCCATAGGCATGGTTTGGGGGGTGGGGTGGGAAGACACTGCCCCTACGCACATATGCAAAGTATGGGGGGCATCACATGGGGTCACGTGCCACTTCCCCTGCCCCATTTTTGTGGGCACCAAGTTGCCCTTCAGGGCTTGTTCTGCTCGGTCTGCCTGGGCCTCTGCCTTGGCTGCTGGATGCCACCTCCTGAGTCTTAATACCCACTTGTCTCCTGAACAAAGGGGAGTGCCTGCCGGGGGTGAGGCTGGGAGAGAGGGGAAGAGACAGTGGGATGGGGCCGGGTGAGAGAAGGGAATGGGATGGGGTAGGGGACAGTTGGGACAGGAAAGGGGATGGGATGGGAAAGAAAAGGGAATGGGCAGGGGGAAGCAGGATCCCAGCATGCGGCACCTCTTGGCAGCAGTAACATCCCCAGCCTCAGCAGGGAGGTAGCTGTGGCAGCACCAGAGCAGTCACATCACTGCAGTAGCTGGTGCTACAGTGGTTGCTAGCTGCAGCTAGGGCTCCCTTGTTAATCTGGCCCGTCACTCTCCAGCACCAACAGCCCACATATCACTGTAGGCAGAGGGGAGAGAGCCAGTGAGCCAAGAGAACTGCCTTCAGTGTGTGTTTGCGTACATGCGTGTGTGCATACGTACACACACACACACACTTCCTCCTCCTCTCCCCAAAATATAGAAGTCAGACTATGTCTGTGTTGTGTCTCAAATGTCTTGGGACTAGCACAGCTACAACAGTGTCACAGGCAGTTTCCACATGGGTAAAGTTACTGTCAACAATGACATGCATTCATGAGAGCTGCTTCTTGCAGAGGGTGCTCACCCTACCCAGCTCCTGTTGACTGTTTGCCTTTGTGGATGACACAGCCCTCCAGCCGAGAAGACTCTAGTTCAATGTAACCAGAAAGTCTAATTTACATCCAAAGTTCCCGCAGATCAGCCCAACTTCTGCATTCTGTTCCCAGTCCCCTTTCAAGGATTGCTGTAGAGTCTCCTCCCATGCTCCACTATTGAGCACTGGCTCCATCAGAATCCTGAGCTTTCAATCTCCTGCAGACCCTAGCTTTAGAGACCAGGCCCTTAACAGGAACTTTTTTCTTCCCTGAGAGATCTCTTTGCCTTCTTGCGAAAGAGGGGTTTTTTTCTGACATTTGGCCCCATATCAGAAAAACCTCTTATGCAAAAAGAATCAGAAGATGATATGCAAATGCGAGCGCGATTTGCATACCTTCTTCCGAAAAACAACGGCAATGTAGCCTCAGACCCAAGTGTCACCTGAACCCTCCTCACCATGCCTCTGTTGACTGAAAAGCAACTAATTACTTGCAGCACAGATGTAATCAATGTGGTTCACTGTCTCTTAACCCTTTTAACCCATGATGGCCCCCATGCATGTATTTGCAGGGTTAGGACCTAAGATGACAAGCAACTTACAAGGGGTATAAGAGAGGAATGGTATTTTTACCTTCATTATTACAAATAATAGTTCTATTATTTTTAAATAAATAAAAATACACCCTTTATATCAGTCTACCTTCAATGCTCTCTTAATCAGTTGGTTAATTTAAAACAGGTTCTTTGCCCAAGCTATTAAAGCATAGCCCTTACAAAATATTGTCCAGATTCAAAGCATTTTATGTACATTCTCTAATTAATCCTCCTCTTCCAGTTAGAAATGTTAGTAGTATCCCCATTTTATAAACAAGGGAACAGCGGCACATAGTTTGTGTGACTTGCTAAAGTTTTGTTGAGATAGATGTATGCATTCTCAATCCCATCTTATTGAAACACATGGCAACAAAATCAGGCCTGCTGGCTACAATAGAGTGGGGAAAGGCAGCCCTAGCAGGGTAAAAGGCCCACTCCCTTGTTAACTAGAAGTAGGTTACTGCAGGTCAATCAGGATCAGATAAAAAGGCGTTGTCTCAGGCAGATTAGGACCATCTGAGACAGGACTACCTCGGACCAGATCAACTGATTCCATTTCAGGGCTGCCTGAGACCTTTTTAAGCCCTCCCCTGGCGGGAGGAAGGGAAAGGGGAAGGGAGATTGACCCACCCACTAAGTTAAAGACAGCAGGGGTGTGAGCAGCTTCAGGAGGAGAGGCAGGGCTCCCTACCATTGGGGAAGATGACAACCCTAAAACTTCTGCTAAGGGGAAGGCTGACTGCCTGGATGCGGTAGATAGGGGGTACTTTACCCAAGGCTCATCTTGCCTGTGTGGGGAGAAGTGCAGAAGCTGGAGAGGGAAAGAAGGGCCCCTGCCACAACACCAATCTCACACCTAATTCATAACAGCTGATAATTTGGATTGGGGGAAGGAATATCTGATGGTGTTTGGAGGGTGTTGTGATAGAATAATAGCTGTAGGGCCATTTTTCCCCTCACATAGAGGTACAGTGGAAACTTTGCTATAGGCACAACTTCTGCAGGATCAGGAACAGAGAATTTCATGCCCACTTTGGAATTTAAGTCCACTGCATAGCTGCTCTATCACAGTACACAACCTTTGGCCATTGCACTGGCTATCACTCTGAGGGTATGTCTATACTGCAATTAGACACCCACAGCTTGCTCGTGCCAGCTGCCTTGGGCTCAGGAGTCTCAGGTTGTGTGGCTGTTAAACTGTGGTGTAGATTTTCTGGCTTGGGCTGTAGCCTGAGCTCTAGGACCTTCCCATCTCCCTGGGCATGAGGCCTGGGCTCCAGCCAAAGCCTGGAAGTCTGTTCTGCAGTTAAACAGCCTTGTAGCCCGAGCCCCATGAGCCTGAGTCAGCTGGCACGGGCCAGCTGCTGGTTTTTAATTGCAGCCTAGACATACTCCGAGGGATTTCTGTGGTCTCCTATCTGAACATTTAAAAATACTGGTCAAAGGAAAACAATAGTTTTTTCTTGTGGAATATGTTAAGTGTATGTAGCCTGAACAATGCTTTCATAATGCTGATCTCATTAGTTAACAATACAGGGGAAACAAAGAAATGGTACTAGTCCATTTGTTCCTTCCTAGAGCCTTAAATCTAAATTAATGCTAGAAAACGCCACGGTTCAAAAGGAATTTTCCATTTGTTCTCTTTACTTTAAAAGTAATAAGTAGTAAAAGTAGTGTTTGGTGGGTTTTCCAGAGTACCCTGAAATTATGCAAAGTATAATCTGAGTAAAATGTGTGTTAAGCTGTAACCAAAAGTATATTCAGATCATGTTAAGGGTCTAATTTTAATCCCACAAAAGCAAAGTATTCAGAGCCAGATTCTGCTCTGTCACCCCCAACCAGCGTAGAAGCAGAACAAGTCCATTTAGTTCAGTAGAGTTACTGAGAGCAGAATTTCTCTCTAAGGCTACGTCTACACTGCAGATATTTGTCGGCAGAGACTATGCTACCAAAGCACTCATTAGCATTTGTCGCGCTATCATTTGCATATCTCTGCCAATGCTTTTTGCGCAAAAACAAGCTGTGTAGATGGGTCCGTTTTGCGCATGAAAACCCCTTTTGCGCAAGATCCCTTATGCCTCCAAAAAGGAGTTATACGGGATCTTGCGCAAAAGGGTGGTTTGAGCAAAACGGACCCATCTACGCTGCTTGTTTTTGCGCAAAAAGCATCGGCAGAGATATGCAAATGATAGCATGACAAATGCTAATGAGCACTTCGGTAGCATACTCTCTGCCAACAAATACCTGCAGTGTAGACATAGCCTTAAGAGTTCACCATTCTGAGGTATATGAAAATCTATATATGCATTTCTCTCACATACTACAGTACTAGCGAGATCTATCACTGCTAAGGGATAATAGGGCAAACTAATTATATCGGGCTAAATTCTGATTTTGATTCAATGATCATACAACTCAGTTTGATATATAGAAGTAACTGAGGCAGAATTTGACCTATTGTTCCTGCCTGAATTCCCCAGTTTTTGTGGTGTTAAATTGAGACCTCTACTTATGATACCTAAGTCTTCTCTTTGGGAGAGAAGCAGGAGTAAACTGAGACAGAACCCTGGGTAGGGGTCACAAGAGAAAGCATGTGCATGCAGTGAATTAATGAGAGAGCAGAACTATCCAGGGACCGGGTTACAGAAGTCCAAGGAATCAGTTTGAGGGCTGTGAGGATCTATGCTAGTTAGGGAAGGAAGAGGAGATGCTTATTTTTTGGAGACCCCAAAGCTTAGGTTGAAAGAGGCCCCGTTTGTTTTTTAATAAGAGATGGGCCAAGACCCAAACCTTAGATCTAAATACCCCTAAACTTTGGATCAGGCTGAATTCTGAATCAAATATCATGGCTGGCCATATTTCCGTAATGGGCAGAACCAAAATCTTAAATCTGAATCTACCCTTGTTCAGATCTTGATCTGGAGCTGAGCTTTGCAGATCAGACCTCTGTTTCTAGGTTTAATCTGTTCATGGAGGAGGATGTTTATGATTAAATAAATAAATCATTTGGGTATAGTCCACAGGGCACCGAGCAAAAATTAAAGTTCAGACTACCGGGAGGGGAAGAGGAGGGGAAGGAAAATAACACATTTCAGAAACCTCAAACAGGTTTATTTCAAGTTTGGTTTTTAATAAACTTTTTAATTTGTATTTTCTGGGGCAGGGAATTGGCAGGGTTCTATTTAGGCCAAACCTGTTTAGACTTATTTCTTTCTTTCTTTAATAGCATCTAAATAATAAAAGGGAATGCCCTTATTATGGGCCATAGCATGCCCTCCCTCTGCATGCACAATCCTTATTGCTCTTACTAGACCTCTGCTAGAAGCATATGTTACAGTAAAGGCCAGCTGTACTTAAATTGTACATTTTCACAGTCCTTAGTCTGACACGCTACATCTACACTGCGGAGCTATTTTGGAATACCAGAAGTATCCCGAAATAGCTATTCCGCATCTTTAAAGCAGCCCGTTATTTTGAAATAGATTTCGAAATAACAGGCACGGTATTCTGGCATCCCTGTAACCCTCATTTCATGAGGGACATTTCGGAATAGTGCTTTATTTTGAAATTTGGCACTGTGTAGACAGTGCCAAATTTCAAAATAAGCTATTTTGAAATTACCTCAAAATAAGCTATGCAATTTGCATAGCACAAATTGCATTGCTTATTTCGAGGTAAGGGTGCAGAGTAGACTCACCCACACTGTCTGACAGTGCAACTACTCCCAATAAGTAGTTACTCATGTGAGTAGCCCTGTAGAAGTCAATAAAACTACAAATATCCAGCACCTTTGAAACCAGGCATCTTCTTTAAAGCTAGCTAGAAAATAAAAATCCCTTCCCACAAAAAAAAAAAACCCTAACCCAAACAAACATGTATTTTAAAAACATCCGTCCCCAATTGGTTCAAATGCCAAAAATAGGATTTTTTTTCATTTGAAGGGTTTAAGAAAAATTCTACTTCAGGAGAACCAAAACAGAATTTTTCCACTTCTCAGCTGGTCTCCTGGAAGAATCCTGTCAAATTCCTTTTGTGAAAATGTCAAGAACCATCCTGTTCCAGTCTCGAGATGCAGAGAACTGGAGTGCCCACTTCCCTCCCCATCTACCCCTTCCTTCAGTTCCAGGACCAGAAAGGCAGAAAGCCAGGGCCTTGTGGATGAGTCCCATCACTCCAGTTCTCTCTGTCCCTCCAGCTCCTGAAGCTGGGAAGAAGCAGAGAGTCAAGATGTTCAGCTCCAGAGTCCTCCAGGAAAGCTTTTCTCAATTTTACTGGCAAAAAATGAAATTGTCAACAGCATTGCAGGGAGCAGGGGAGCTGGCATTTCACCTTTCAAGAAGCAGTCTTCAGTATTGCCAATGCTAGACATTCAAAAATCTTGAGTCAGACTCCCCCAAAAAATAAAATTATTAATTTAGAGAAATCTCCTGATTTTTCAGCCAGACAGGTTATTTTTCTGAGCCTTTATAGTGTAGTTGCTTCATATTTCCCAGCTTTTCTTTACAACCATGAAGGTCAGAAGCTTTACTTTTTAAAAGAGATGAAAGCTAAGATTTTCATCCTGTCTCTTCATTCCAACATTTGTGGCTTGAAGAAAAACACCAGATAGCACACAACTTGCAATAAATTCATGAGAGTTGGCAACACAGCAGTGAATATAGTTAAGTACTTTATGACTGCAGAATAATGGGTTTCTAGTGGCTAAAACCAAACTTATTTTTCTGTCAAGGAACAACCACACATTATGATCCCTAAATTAATTACAAAGTTGGGTCTCTTTTCAAGCTCATGCAGGTAGTGGCTGCAACAACACTGAAAATATATTTTACTTTGTATTATTCTTCAGGATATAAATGAAATATTACATAAATGCTGATTGAATAAATTAAAGAAGCGATGCTTAATTCTGAACAAATATTTCTAACATTTAAAGCCTTTAGCTAGAATATCAGTTGATGCATTTTTGATAATTGCTTTGCCTGGCTATAACAAGACTCCTTTTCATTAGTACCATCTGAGTAGTAGACTTAACAAATTATATATAATATACTCAGCCCCATCAAATATGCATTTTCTCCCTTCACCATAATCCATCTTTCAAAACATATGTTCTGTTCCTCTATGTTGTACAACTTATGGTATGAATAATATATCTTTCTGATAAGTAAAAATGATTAAATCTCACAGAGAAATACTGCTTTGAAGTTGTCAGTACAATATGTATTATGGTTCCAATCCTGCCGTGAGTTACACATCTGCTTTATGTATTGAGTAATTCTGTGAATTTTAGTGTGACTAGTGACAGTAAAAACTTAAAAAACAACAAATAGTCTAGCAGCACCTTAAAGACTAACAAAACACATAGATGGTAGCCTTTAAGGTGCTGCTAGACTATTCGTTATTCTTTAAGTTTTTCCAGTTAGACTAACACAGCTACCCCCTGAAGCTAGTGACAATAAGTAAATTTAAGCACATCTTTGCAAGATTAGGGACTATATAAGTGCCTGAATAAAGATACTTAGATATTCTTTGCACTAAAATGTTTTGCAGTCTGCATTATACATATTAATATATAATTATTATATAAATATTCTATGACGTATAATGGATATATACACTGTTTTTACTACACAATATGTGTATTACATAATGTATTGTACCATCCTGAACTGTTTCAATATATTTTCAGATGTCGATGAATGCAGTATCAACAATGGTAGTTGTGACTATGGGTGCATTAATACAATGGGGAGCTATGAATGTGTCTGTCCACCTGGAAAGAAGCTACACTGGAATAAAAAGGACTGTGTTGGTAAGTGAGTAACTTTTATTTTCACATGATCTGTGTTGTGCCTTTTTTTTTTTTTTCTTCCTTGGGTACAGTAACTTGGAAAAGTCAGAAATACAAACCTAGTTTTGATGGACCACATGGATGTCTGTGATACCGTGTGTGTAGTCAGGTATTGCCTGGTAAGTTTCTGTTGCCACCACATCCAATCTTTTTCTTGTGCTAAACACAGCAGATGATGCTGGGACGATATCTACTGACCCTATCTCATAAATACATTTTAATTTGATTTACATATTTTTGGTATGATTGTTGTTTAATCTTTCATTAACAAGAGTAAAACTCTTCACCTGAGCATCGTCCAATAGCTGTGTTTGGGGCCTGATTCTGCAGTCCTCATTCAGGAAAAACACCCACTTACTCCAATCTATGTTCCGGCCTAGTGAAGACCTCAGGGTCAGCCCTATGTTTAAAATAACACAATATAACCCTAAAGGTTGTTTAAGGTTCTTTGGTGGCCTACGTGATATCAACTGATGGTGTCCTATCAGCTTCTAAAGGCTATGTCCACATCACAAAAATGGCAACTACTGCTGATACTAATTAAGCATTAATTGACAGAGGTCAGTGGTAGAGTGAATGCATAGCCTGAACTTCCTCTTGTCCCTAGGGACAAGGAAAGGTTGACCGTGAATGCCTGAGGGCACAAACCTTAGAAAAAGAGCCTGGCCTTTGGGCGGTTTTGTTTTGTTATAATTTTTATTATTATTATTCAAAATAACAGAGCAGACTTTGTAAGGAGAATAATTTACACACACACACCAAAGCACAAACTACAAATACTCAAGCATGTGTATGACTTTATGTACCTGAATAATCTCCTTATGGAACTATGCCCACGCATTCATGTTTGCAGGACTATGGCCAAACATCACTCCTGCACTGAGATTTTGTCTTTGTGCTTCACTTCCCTTCCAGAGTGGATCTTTAAGGTCAGCCTAGAAACTGCTGAAAACAGAGTTTCTTCCTAGCTCTCTGACTATTCCTTAGCCTTTTGGCTAAAATAAAACCTAATATGAGTTCAGAATCTGATGCATCCTTTATGAGAACTAAATTCTTTCCTTACAGGATTCATTGATCCAATAAGTCTTTATTGTTTTGAATGATTTTGTAATGCCACCTAGCTTCAAGTATAGTGCCTCAACTGCCTTGTAGGACAGGAAAAGGCACAGGAATGGACAGCTAATAAGAACACTGAAGAGTAACAAAGTGAAGTCATGTTGACATTCTACAATATTTCCCTAATACACAAAACAGAGATCATATTTTTTTAAATGGATGGTGCTGACATTTTAGAAATCATTAAACCATGTGTCTAGGATTAAAACTGCTAGGAACTAATATAAAGTATTGTATGTATTGATAGCCAGACAGAAGAATAGATAAAGGAAGTTTACTTTCTAGACCAGTGGTTCCCAACCTTTTTGAGCATATGGACCCGTTTTCAATCTATTAAAATTTCATGGACCCTCCTCCCCTCGCTGGGGAGGAAAAAAAAGAGTAAGGAAAGAAAAAGAAGGGAAAGGTAAGGAAAGAAAAGAAAAGAAAAAGAAAAGAATAAGGTTTGCGCCCACTGTGGTGTGCCCAATCCTTACATTTAAACTTCCCACAGACCCCTGCAATACCGTTGCGGACCACAGGTTGGGAACCACTGTTCTAGACTCTACCCATCTCTATAGGGAAAGCAGTGGTCAAGTAGTACAGTAGTTCACAAACTTTTTTTATACTGCAGACCGGCAAACCCATTCACAAACTTTCAGCGGACTGGTAACATTTTATTTGCATATATATTATGCAACCCCCACTGTGCCAGTCTCTCTCCCCCCCCCCACCAAACACCACAGCACCAGGCCCTGCCTCTTAGAGCCCCCCACCACCAGATCCTCCAGTGCCAGCCTCCTGCTTCCAGAGCCCACTGCACCCGACCCCCTCCCGAGTCCCCTCCAGTGCCAGCCCCCAGTCCCCAATATTAGCCCCATCCCCAGAGCTTCCCAGTGCCAGCCCTGCCCCCATAGCCAAATCATAATCATACATTTTCTTTGTAATATCTTTTGGAAGACTGAAAATAAAATATTCTTCTCAGCTGACATTATCCGTTATTATTTGATGGTCAAAGATTCCTCCCCTGTACTTCTAATGAGGATTAAAATGAACATAATCTTTCTGCTGACCTCCTTGATTCTTACCAGCATAATCTGGAGAAAATTATGTTATAAACTACAACATAAGAATATATGAGCATCAGGAGGTCGAGGAGGAAGAGACCTAATTGCAGTGAATGCTAAATAATTCCTGAACATTCATGCTACAGAATCCTCTTTGGCTCAATAGTAGTAGGTTGTAAATTCTCTGTTCAGAGATTTCAGTGTTTTACATACATTATTCAATTAAGCATCAAATCAGCCCTGTGAGAGTAGTTAGTGTGATTATTCCCTTATTCCAGCAAAAGCAACAAGGAGTCCAGTGTCACTTCAAAGAGTAACACATTTATTAGGGCATTAGGGCATGAGCTTTCGTGAGATGCATCTCACTTCCTCAAATGCTTGAAAAGAAGGGAAGGGAAGGGAAGGGAAGAGAGGCATCGCAGTGGATGTGGCTCATCTCCAACAGTGCCGAGTAGGTGAAAGTACCTGAAAGGGAATTTACTCTTTGTAATTACATTACAATACAATGTACTCGACACACCTGTGCTAATTTTATTCGAGCTCGCATGGTTAAAAATACCGGTGAAAGTGGTAGCAGCGTGGGCTTGAGAGTTAGCTGTGCAGTCCCACCGGGGATCCCGTGAGCACACACTCACATTGCTAGCCTGCATCAGGGTTGGTGCTGCTGTGTCTTCCCTGCTATTTGCAGACATGTTAGCACAAGTATGCCAACCCAACCCCGTAAGCATGGGAGGTAAGAATATGAGGGGGGGGGCTGCAGCACCTCCAGGCTTTGCACCAGGCATCCTGGCCACCAGCCCTGCACCCCTGCCACCAGCCCTGCACCTCTGCCATCTAGAGTCCTGGCCACCAGGGTCTCTCATGCATGGCCTGCTGCTGCCTGGGGCTTTGCTACCAGCCCTGGGTCCTGCCCATCTATGCATCCCACTTGGCTGCTGGCCTGCATCTGGGGGCTTTACTGCTAGCCCTACATGTTGGGTCCTGCCCAGCCACTGGACTCTCTCCTTGCTGTTGCTTAGCACCCCCTACTCCAAAAATTGTTCCAGCACCACTGTCCTTGCCACAGTCTTCCCTCTGATTGCAGTGTCCACATGCTCATATATGGCCACTCTGATTTTGGATAGGGTTTAAGCAAGACGGGACATACAGAAACTTGATTTAGTTTTGAAAACCCAATTTACCCTTTAGTATCTGCTTGAAGAAGGGCTTAACAACCCTTCACCTCCTTAGTTCAAACAAAAGAAACATTCAGTTTATAAAATGGAGAAAAAGAAAAGTGTTTAGGTATCGTGTGGTAGTGTGGATACTGATGCCACCTGGCGGCTACAGATGAGAAATTCACATACTAGTCATTTACATTTATGATAAAGATTTGTGTTTAAATAGTTCCTTGCATCTCAGGGGATTTCAATTTAAATCCTTTATTGGGATCACTTAATCCATCACTGACATGCAGGCATTCCTGTGCTGAATCCTAGTAATGGTTCAATAGCTCACAGTGAAATTCCATAACAGATCAGGAGGGGAAATGAGGACTGCCTTATCCAGATGAAACTTTAATTGCTGTTCTTAAACTAAAAGCTACAGAAGACTCTGCCTTCCTCCTATAAAGAAACTATGCAGGGGGGTTAGGTAGAATTACAATTTATTGGCATGCTTCCGAGACAGAAGAGTGTGCTTCTCTAAAGGCATATGCCATATTACATACACTGGTAAGAGGTGGTTAGAATTTCTGCTAGGGTGACATCTGAAATGCATTCCCCTTTGTAGCACAATGTCTCTTCATAGTATTGTGCTGAGGCATTGGTTCAGTGGGAGGAAACCCCCTTCCTTCACTTACCACCTGCACTCCCTGAAACATCTCCTCCCTCCTTGGAGGTTTCCTATTCCAGAATAAGGAAGCTGAAGGTGAAGCTGGAATTAAGAATGAGGTGCCAGCAGTATAGTCAGTGAGAGCTGGAGACAGGAAATGGAAAACACTACAGTGTCAAGAATTTAAATAAACAAGTTTGAGTGAGAGTGACTCCCATGTTTGTTGTTTCAATGGGACCTTTGGTTCAAAAAAGATACATTCATAGAAGACAGGTCCATCAATGGCTATTACCCAGGAATGGCAAGGATGATGTCCCTCACCTCTGTTTATCAGGGTTGGAAATGGGTGACAGCGGATGGATCACTTGATGATTGTCTGTTCTGTTCATTCCTTCTGAGGCAATTGTCGGAAGACAGGATACTGGGCTACGTGGCTCTTTGGTCTGACCCACTATCGCCATTCTTGTACACCATGAATAGGGTAATATTACTGAAAGAAAAGCAAGAGATCTCATATGAATACTATTCCCTGCCTACTTCTGTGACTCGATTTTGCACTAAATTGCTTTAGCAGTGCATCCAAGCTTCAAAATTTAGATCTAGATTTGGAGCATTCCATTATTGGGAGGTTTTCTGATGAAGAGTCGGAATTGGGTGCAAACTTTAAGTCCAGATCCAAGTTTAGATTCCAGATATTCTGCCCCCTCATCCCACATACACAAAGCTCAGGGAAGCTTGGACCCGGATCCTTGTTCCTGCCTATTTCTGCTAATAATAGTGTGTTTCACTATTGTCAGAGCACGGCTGCTAAGGCTGCCAGACTGCACAGTATTTGATTTTTCATTTCTTCTTCCTCAGAGATGGTGAAATGCCTCCCAAATGCCAAACCAGCTCCTAAGGCTCAACTTGTCTGCAGTAAATCAGGGGGAATCGAGAGCTGCTTTTTGTCATGTCCTTCCAATACACTTTTTGTTCCAGGTTGGTACAATGACACATTTCCATATCTAGTTCTGTACATAAGGCGACCTTACTGTCTTTTTTTATTGTATTCATAATACCTTCATTAAGTTTTTATTATGAACAAATACAAGAGGGAACATTAATTGTAGAATAATGTAGATGTGCGAATGCCCATTAAATACAGTCACAGCATGCGATAAGGGCCTGATCCTATAAGGGCACCTCCCACCCCCATTGCTGGATTGGGTTCTACAAAATTCAATAGAGGTGACTTTTGAGAAATCAATACAAGTAGTACAAAACTAGTAAAAGATGTGAAGGGTGAATCCATTGTCAAGGCTGCAATGCTAAAGAGAACCCTGACAAGATTAAGTTAGCAATTCAGCAAATTCCAGAAAACTGAGTAAATGAAATCATTAATTTCATTAAATTCCAACCAGCTCTTCACTATAGCATTAAGCGCTTCCTCAGCCCTCCCCTAAATATCTGTTCAGAAAGATGGACTGTGTGTTCGATCCTGCAAGTCAGCCTATTTAGGCAGTTGGACATGGGTGAGGAGTGAATTTCAAAGAAATGGGTCCCTCACGTGTGCACTCTGACAACAGCCCAACAGTGGCAATGTGGCAGGGAGAGAAAGGAGGTTTCAAGCAGCTTCCAGCTAATTAGAGCATTGTAGGTCATAATGAACGACCTAAAGTCCAGGGCCACAACCGTGAATAATTTCATTGCTCACACAGGGCACCTCTACACAGCAGGGCTAAACTCGAAATAAGCTACGCAACTTGAGCTACGCTCATTGTGTAACTTAAGTCGAAATAGCTTATTCAATTTTTGGCGCTGTCTACCCAGCAATTATTTCGAAATAGAGCACTCTTCCCCCGACTTCCATTACTCCTCATACAATGAGGGTTATAGGAATTAGAGTAAGAAGCCCATTATTTTGAATTTATTTTGAAATAACGGGCTTGCTATGTAGACGCACACTACATTATTTTGGAATAACTGACATTGCTGTGTAGACCTAGCCACAGAGACTTTGTAGAGCAATGGAAGAATCAGTACACAGCACTTACCTCGTCTTCACTTTATCGTGAGACACACATAAGAAATGGACATTCTCTGTCCGATCTCGTTTTGTGACAGGAGACTTCCTACACTTCAGACTGAATATAAACTGCATGGAAACAAACCCATCCTCAACTGTATTTTTTGCTACATTAACTATGAAGCTAGAATCAATTGTTCCAAAACTAGACCAGCTGGGTCTCAGTTATATATGCACTACCAGTTACCTCATCCTTTTTTGCCTATATTTTTCAGTATCATTTACTAAAGGTTCCTGTTCTTTAACATAAGGGATTTTTAATTTTTATTTTAATTCACTGTTTCTACATCTTCTGTCTCCCCTTCAGAGGTGTATATACAATATGATCCTTTAGCATTTGCTTTTGGCACTGATATTAAACGCTGTGCAGAGATTCTCGTTTTATTATCAATCAGTCTAACAGAGATAGATGATACTTTGTACCTAATTTGTACACTCAAATACACAATTTTGACCACACAATGAATAAGGCCCTATTTTTATTTTTTCAATTCTGTCAAAATGCTGAAATGAGGGAAGCACATGATGTATTTATGAATTAATTGAGACTATCAAAGCCCATTGATGTACAAAGGCAATAAATTATTTGCTGATGATTACCCTCAAATGATTCCTGGTTAGCATCCCTCCTTCTGGTATATAATATGTGTCATTCCAATGCTGGAAAACATAAAGTTTGTAGTCAACAGCAGGAAACAAATAGACTTTGACGAACCCAAGTCTGTCCATTTCATCCCTTTAAAATGTTAATTGGACACAAAGTATATAACTGATATGATTATTTAAAAATGTTGTGTTTGTGCTGATTAGTGAAGAGTGTGGGCAATGTGTTAGAAAGGTTTTGCATATTGCTCACTATGTGTGCACTTTTTCATTTCTGTTCAGATTCAGAGAATAGTTATACACTGAGCTGTGGAGTGCCAGTACAGCAAGGCAAAGCCCAACAGAAACGCAATGTGACGCTTCCCAGTTGTGCAGGTAGGTGCTACACAGTGTGTGGGGGTATGCGTGTGTGTGTTTTGATACATATAGATAAAAATAGATATTAATAGATTCATAAATAACATTGTATTTTAAAAGAATGTTAGGGTTGCAAAGTTAAGCACTCACAAGCTAGGAAATGCCAGAATTAGGGTTGCCTGTGCAAGCCCTTAGGCTTTCTTATGAACATGTCTTAGGATTCTCTTTAGTTATATGATCACTAGTCCTGCAGCTCTGACCAGGAACGTGGTCAGCTAGTTAGTGATGTGGCACATGTGCAGTCCATTTGGCATATAGAAGTTTTGAAGGGCTGGACAATGTTCACAGAGGATAGAATTTTTGAGAATTTAGCTGCCAAACTCCAACAAGTCTCTAAGCGATCATGTGCAACCTGCATTTTTTCAGTAGCTTATAACATGGCCAAATTTGGGCAGATTTTCACAAGGACAGTAAAAGGCACACCCTTGGCACCCAGGTGTCCCCCACTCCTTTAGTGAATTTTAAATCTTAGGTCTACAGCATCAAGGTGCTAGAACTTCTCAATAAAATGAGTGTATGAATTTTGCTTACCAAGGGCAAACAGTATATTTCTCTCTAATCTTTTTCTCCACAATGATTGAATTATTATTGCTAAATAAATAATACTAAATACTGTGCTAAATTACTAATTTTTGCTAAAGCTTGTCAAAATAAGTCAGCCTGAGGCAGACATGCCATGTAGAAAATTTCAGCCCCAGTGATTAAAGTTCAACTAAATTATAAGCAACTGAAAACAAGACATTAGAATGGGAAACGTTGAACAGTTAAGTATAAGCATTCCTACCTGCTCTGCCTATTTTCCTTGGAGAGTTGATAAATCTTTTGGTTGCATTTTCTAATTTTTATAAATAAATATTTTATATACATAATATATGTTATGGGATATGAGGGGCATGAGCTTAATTGATAGTGAGATGTGGGTAAGCAGAGAAATCAAACTGAGCTGCCTGTTAGATGGGAGATGGACAAGACTGAGATCCCTTTAAAATGTAAAGTGGACATTTAATGTAGATAGATAACAAATAAGCAGCACAAGTGATACTACAGGAAAAGTGGGTGCTGCACTGCTGAGCATGTGTGAGATTTAGTGTGGGTTTGAAGTGTGTTGTCTGTTATCAGAAGAAGTCTGTGCTTACTGGAAAAGAGAGAGATTGGGTCTTCATTTTTCAGTTACAATCGGGAGGTTAAGAGGCAGTTATCTTTGTTAGAAAGGCAAGCAACGGTTACATTTTCCATTCAACCCTCAGTTGTGTAACATGATTTGATTGTAAGAGGGAGAACAGACCTTGTAAGCCATAGACTGCAGTAAAGTAGTTAAAGACACTTCTTTTTGACATATAGTCAAGGGATCGTTTTAAACTGCTGACAATTTAATTATTTTTACATTAGCATACGTGAGATCAGAATCAAATACTTAGTAATTTGGAGAGTCAGGAGTAGAGTTTAAAAAATTATAGTAGTTGCTTTTATTCTGAGTAAGACACTAATTTAACACCTCCAAGACTGCACAGACAAGCTGGGTAGGAAGAGTTCCAGTTCAGTTGATTTCTTCAGATCTCCTCCCACTCACTGAATATCAGGGTATAGTCACTGAACAGACTCTCATTGGCTGATAAGATTCTGTGAGCCTGAGGCTATTCTTAGCTGTTTGTGGAAGAGGAGCCTTATGGAAATTAATTCACGATTCATAGAATGTACACAAGGTAAATAGTTATAGAGTCCTGTCTCCATTATGTTTCAAGAAGACTACAGCTTCAATTAAAAGATAGGTGCCAGAGCCCTTTAAGACTACATTAGGAATGATAACTTTTAATTTTATTTCAACAGATTCATTAGCCCCACCAATCAAGCAGAAAGCTCGGTTTAAAATTAAAGATGCAAAATGCCATTTACGGCCTCGCAGCAAAGAAAAGATTAAAGATGCTGGGAAGCCAGCTATTACAGGTACGTCATCTATACATATATTTTAGAGAGTTTGTGTCTGTTTGCCTGTCCATGAGTCCGTCTTTGAATCTCTTCAAGAACTCCACTTACATGGTAAGAGCTAAGACCACCAAATTTGATATGCAGTTTCCTCTTATCCTAACTTAAAGCAAGGACAGTGTTTGGTCATGGCAGGAAAATGGGATGTGCATGGAATGGGAGCACACAGAATCTACTAGGCTGGGCCCTCCTAGGCTCTGGTGTGTGAGGGGAACGTGGGGAATGTCTTTCTCCTTCTCAGTCAAGTGCCAGTGAGGATTGATTGTTTGTTGCTTCTCACTTGTATGTGGCCCCTGATTGATTTTTCTGTGGGTCAGTGGCCCCTGACCCAAAGAAGGTTCTCCACCCCAAGAGATAGCACCTGCACAGGAAAATCTATAATCTAAATCTAATATACCATGCAATCTTCAGTTGGCTTCCCTTACGCTGGAACATGCAACTATGGTTTAACAAAAAAGATCAAGAAAGTGGAGTGGGTTAGACACAATTTCTAATTTTAGCAAAATCAGAAAGGAAGTCCCAGCATTTGAGGTTTACAAATCTTGATATGAATATACTGTAATGGGTTGACTCACTTTCCGCATGGCTGTTCCCTCAGAGTGGCTTTGGGGAAGTAGCTGGCTGCTCCGACGCGCCCCCTTTGGGTGTGGTGCTGTCTTCAGGGCACTGCCCTCCAGCAGCATCCACTCTGGTCTTGGTCCGTGCCCCCTTCCGGGGAGGGCGGGGGGAGAGTCATTGTTCTTCCTTCAGTCCAGAGTCCTCCCTATTCCCTAGGACTCCCAGTTCTTCTTTTTCCCGGGAACACCCAGCTCCCTCCAGGAACACACAGTTCCTCAGCACCCTCCAGGCCTCAGTGGCCCACTGCCAGTCTCTTCTAGCCCCTGTCTCCGGGCAGACTGCAGTCTCTCCTGGCCACTCCTCCCTGGCCAAGGGCGTGCCTCTGCCTGCCCAGTTGCCTTCTGTAGGGTTGCCAGGTAGACCCCGCTAAAAAACCAGACACGCTTGTCCGGGGCGGGGCTGGCTGGGAGGGGGCAGGAAGCAGAGCTGGCGGAGGGGGCAGGGGGAACGGGGGCCGCGGGGCTGGCCAGAAGGAAGAGGGGCGGGAAGCAGAGCTGGGGGATCAGGGGCTGTGGGGCTGGAGGGGAGGATGGGGGCCTGGAGGAAGGGGGCGGGAAGCAGGGCTGGCGGGGAGGGGGTGTCCAGGGCTGCAGGGCTGGCCGGCAGGAAGAGGGGCGGGAAGCTGGGGGATCGGGGGCCATGGGGCTGGAGGGGAGGATGGGGGGACAGAGGAAGGGGGTGGGAAGCAGACCTGGCGAGGGGCGGGGTGCAGCCTCTGGCCGCAGCCGGAGTCCTTCCGGCTGCACCCCCAGCAGGCGCTCCCTTTACTTGCCAGCAGAAGCCGGGCAGGGGCGGGGCTGGGAGCCACTCCCCCCGCCCGTCTTCTGCTCGCAACCAGAGGCTCCCAGCTGGGAGGCGGGGCCGCAATTGGCGCTGGGAGCCTCTGGTCCCGTGCAAAAGCCGGGGGAGTGTGGCTGGGAGTCCCGGCACCCGGCTTTGCGCGTGACCACAGGGCTCCCAAAGCCAATCGCGCTCTGCCTCCCAGTCACTCCCCCGGCCCCGCCAGGCTTCCCTCCGGCGCCCAGCCAGAAATTCACAAAATACCGGACATTGCACATGTCCAGTATTTTCTGAATTTTTCTACCAGACAGGTGGTGCAAATACCGGACTGTCTGCTAGAAAACCGGACACCTGGCAACCCTAGACTCCTGCAACCCTGCCTTCAGGACTTATAGCCTGGGGCTTCCCTAGCTCAAACTCCCCCAGCCTACCACTGCTGCCTCCTTGCAGCCCGGCCTTTTAGGGCTGCCTCCTTACAAGCCCCGCCCTCCATGGCTACCTCCTTGTAGCCCCTAGGGTCTCAGGCCAGGTAGCCTGGGTTTGCTAGGCCGAAGCCTTTCTTACTGCAGGCAGGCAGGTCAGGTCTCCCTCCTCCTTCCAGGAGTTGCATTAATAGCCTCCAGCTGGGCCTTCCTTAACTGCCTCAGCTGGGCTTCCCCCGGACTCCCTGTCCAACGCCCTGCCACAATACATATTTTCATTAACTCTTTAATTAAAGTTTTTTTTCTTTTAATTGTAGTAACTATAATCTCAGTAGAGTGGGATTGTTATCTGGTTGTGTGTATAGGAACGAGAAAGAGAAGTTGACTAAATACAAAAGTGAGATTGACCATTCTAGACTGAGTGCCCAGACAGAGTGAAGGACAAAAAGTAAATAAACAAAATAAATAGTGAAACAGAAAATACATTGTTAAAACTGTTGCCAGTTGAATAATCTAGGCTATTATTAGTAACATAGAAAAGGTTCATCTTGAGTATCCCTTTCAAAGTTGAACAGACGACACGTTTAAGTGATAAAGAACTAACCATTTTAACTATATATTCCATGGTATGTCTTTGAGATGTCAAGTGAAGTCAGACAAAGGCATCTGTCCTGCTCCTCCAATTAAGGTCCTAGTCTGAAATGCTTCTGCAACAGATAGATCTGGGACTTTACCTGTACATCAATTACAGGCTTCTGGTTTGACATTTTTGTAGACTTCCCTGAATAGATTATGGCAAATTATTTTTAAAGATCTGTTAGGTTTTTTCTTTTATTTTTTTTCCTGTTGGTATTACTACAGGGCAGAGTGAAGGTTGTTCGGGTGCCCTAATTGTGTATCTCTATACCGTATGTTTAAATTTAAAAGAAGTCCAAACATGTTAATTCTGAATTTCCTGAGTTTATAATGCTTAGTTTTAATATAATTCCAACATCCCAGTAAAGTCTTTTATTCTAAATTACTGATATATACTCCCAATCTTAATTCCCTTTTAACATAGATTTGTCTGGGAATTTTCTTATTTAAAAAATCATACATGAACACTAAATTAAAACAATTGAATATTATAATAGGAATTGAAGATTCTTTTATGTTTAATTTCATTATTTATCTTACCTAAAATGTAAATATTCCTCTCTCTCTCTAATTTTCAAAGCACCCATACAATAATTATTCTATTGCTTGAACTGTTATCTTGGCATCATGGCTGTTTTCTTTCTATAACATTTGGGTATCAAAACCATTTTGAAAGTCATAGAAATTCTTTTTTTCAGCCCATATTGTAAGTATATTTTCTTGGCTATATTTGCTTTATATTTGCTAGCTATTTGCCTTAACTCTATCATTTCATCTGACTTGAATTAATGCTGTAAATTGTATGATTACTCAATAAGATTATATAATATAAAGCCATATCCAAAATGACATATTTTAGAGGCTTTGGTGTTGTAGAGTTATGCACTACAACCCTGGAACAGCCATTGTGGCACTGAGGTCTTGTCTACGTTGCGGAGATAAATCGATCTAAGCTATGCTACTTCAGTTACATGAATAACATAACTGAAGTCAATGTAGCTAGATCCTCTTACTGCAGTGTTTTCATCATGTTGTGTTGATGAGAGATGCTCTCCTGCTGACTTACCTTACTCTTCTCAGGAAGACAGAGTACAGAAATAGAAGGGATAGCACTCTCCCATTGATTTAGCATGTCTTCACTTGACCTGCTCAATCAATGCTGTTGCATCAATTGCAACAGCCCCAATTTAACACCACAGTGAAGATGTGCCCTCAGTTATTAAAACCTAGGAGAATATCCCCAAAATCTCTTTATGGGCATGAATGCTTATCTGGTTGTCTCCTAACCGAAATCACTCCCTTCCTCCTCAATATCTCGGTGTTTTTAAATAGTCTAGTCAATTCTCCTGGGCCATGTATACCTAATTTAAAACCTTCTAAAATATGTTTTATAGCCTTCAAATAACAGGAATTTTGAAAAATGTTGTTGCTTAATAGCTGTCACAATATAAATGTTGTCTGTGGCTAGAACACAATCACAACATTGCCTACTGGCTAGAACACGAGTGGGAAGCCACACTTCGAGATTTTGGTCTTTGCTCTGCTTCTCCTTTCTAATATGACATGATGCAAGCGAACCCTCTGACTTAATTTAATCATCAATAAACTAAGCATAACAACATTGACTTTTAATTAAATGTTTGTTGAGAACTTCCATCTCCTTAGACACAGTAAGTTGAAAATATGTATTATTGTTAATAAAGACACAAACAGTATCAACACACAAGCTACGCATTGCCATTCTTATATCTGTGCTGTATAGACTTCTTTTGCTGCCCTTGCTTACAAAAAGCAAAAATTGCACAAATGAGGGTATGTCTAACAATGCATGTGGAATGTTACAAAACCTGCTACAGCATTAATGTTAACCCAGCTGAAATATCACACAGCAGCTTATCACTTGCTACCTTGCTACTTGATTTCTCTTCCATGTCACTTCTGTTATGCAAAGGAGGTCAATTCCCTTGTACAGACAACTGCCAGGTGACCTTTGTGAACCTCAAGTGTGATTCCTCCAAGAAAAAACGTCGGGGCCGTAAGTCACCATCGAAAGAAGTGTCCCATATCACAGCCGAATTCGAAGTAGAGATGAAGTCTGAGGAAGTCTCAGGTTTGTGGAAGATCTTTTCTGGTGGTCTGTAGGGAAATCATATAGTGATGCGTCCCGTGATCACAAAGCTAGTTTCTTTCTGCTGCTGTTTCACCAGGCCAGTTTACAAAGCACATTACACGAAACAATAACGCAACTGCCCATCCCCACTCAGAACTTCCACCGACTTCAGTGAAAGTTCTGCTGTAAGGATGACTGTAAGATGCAGCATGAAACTGAGCTAGTAGCTGCAGATGGGCACAAAGATTGGACCTAGTGCCAATCTTCTCCAAAGTTCAGCGGTATTTAGATCCTGGGATTTGATTTGGACTCATCGCTACTAATAATAGATATGTTCATTGATACAGACTTGGCTCCTTACTGTTTCCTTTTAGGAAATGTCTCTCAAAAAAAAAAATCTCCTAGAATATAGAATGCTGAACTCCAGGTCAGAAAATCAAGCATTTTTTATCACACATTTTTTATCATGTACCTACCATGCCATATTTTGGCAGCCATATAAAGAAGATTCAGGATGGGGAAGAATTGTTTAGGGCTCTCCAGAGTGTTACATTTTTCTTTGATGTTATATTATAATATAATCTATCATAAATATTTCAATATTCAATAGTGTTATTAAACTATGGGATAACATTTCCCAATGCAGTTATAGAGGATCTGCTGTTTGAGTTTTTTAGACTTGAATTGGATTAAGTCCTTAGAAGTACACTGTGGAAGACAATTACTACTTCCAGGAATCCAAGTAACAATAGTCAATGCCGCAACCCATAATGGTACAAGTTATGTTCACTTGATGCCAGCTTAGCTCTGCCAGCTGATGTGATGTGTTTACTGTATCCCTGTTTATAGATAGTCAGTAGAACCAGCCTTGAAACTTTTTATGCTGGGAACGAGACAAGGTCAGATTTCTGTGTGCAGGTATGGATCAGGAAGCTTAGTTTGCTAGGTACAGAGTGCTTAACTATCCTTTTCAGACAGCCTAACACCAAGCCAGCCAGTTAGCCAGCTGATTTTAAAAAAATGCAACTGCTTTGCCACTTGCTACCTAAAAGAAAAGTGAATTAAGTACCAGGACATTTTTCTGGTTGAGAATTTTTTACTAAGCGACTCTTTAAAAAATGACTCTCAGTTGCATCTAGTTTTCTTCTTATTTCCCTCCTAGACACCTGTAACCTGGACTGTGTGCGGAAAAGGATGGAGCAGAAGCTGCAAACTGCAATCAAAACATTGAGGAAATCTATTAACAAACAGCAATTTTATATTCAGTTTTCTGGGACGGAGTACGAAGTGGCTCATAAGCCAGCTAAGGCTACTGAAGGACATGAAGCATGTAGTACAGGACAAGTGCTGCAGGATGGAAAATGCAGTAAGTCCTAGAAAAATTAGAGTCACTTTCTGACCCACAGCACGAAAAATAAAAACCCCTTAAAATTAATTGGTCAACAGTAAACCATACAATAAATTTGTTAGATACATAGGCAATCTAGGGAAACCAAAATCAGGTTAATCTAGTCTAATTCTAGGTGGAACAAAGATAGTCTGGTTTTAAATGTTTTCCAAGTTGCCAGACTTTTGCCAAATGCTGATGATACTAATGCTTTTTCACTAGTTCTTAGCATTATGCTCCTAATTCATCAACAGTACTACTTATTTTTCCAGGCACCACTGTAGTTACTTTGAGTCAAATTTTCAAAACCCACCTATACGTTTTTTCAGTGAAGTTTTACACACCCAGTTGTTTACATTCAAAAAATAATAGCATTTTCACATGTGGATTTGATAATGTCTGATTATCTAGTTCATACACAAATAACACTTCTATTTAGAGGATGGAAAAAATTAGCAATGATAGTCTAGAAACCCTTAAGCTTTAACCTATAGGCATAATGTTATAAAATGTTTTATATCCTGTTTCTGTAGGAGAATGTGGATTAATGTATGTGTTTAGAATGGTTGCTAGTTAAACCATGTCACTGTTAGGAAGTATCCAACATGAGATGCGATGCCTTGCCTTTTGAGAAATCCATGATATCATTATGGCAACCGATCATGGCCTCTGAATATAGACCTTGTATCTGCAACTCCCATAAAACCCACCGCTTTACGTATATCTAGTCTAAATGGGGAAAAAATCACTTAATTCTCCATCCATTATGGAAGAGCATTTTGCTTAAATACAATGTACTTTTTTTAAAACCGAGTTAACACTTTTGGAAGCATATGTCTGATGACATAGTTTAAATTATATGGGCTGGATCTTCAGCAGTTGTAAACTGACCCAGTTCCATTGATTGACCTAGTTCCTTTAGCTCAAAATCCGCAGTGTCATTGGTAATGGTGGAATGATCCAACAAAGTTCATCTTCTCTAAATGTTTGCTATGAAGGCAAAGCTCCGTTATCAAAATGAAGGTCCTTATGTAGATTTTGCTTTTCTTTCCTCAGTTACCTGCAGCATGGGCACCTATTATAGTGGAGAACATAATCAGTGCATTCCTTGCTCGCCAGGAACATACCAAGACACAGAAGGTCAACTGACTTGTGAACCGTGCCCAAGTAATGATGGACAGGGAATAGCAGGCGCACGGAATGTGTCAGAATGTGGAGGCAAGTTTAGTTTGATTATAAAAGGAGTAGATGCAATCCAATAGTAAGCAAGGTATGGAGGCTAATAGTGGGGAAAGCCTTCCACAATTTCTGCCTTATAAAGCTAACAGAAAAGAGCTCTGCGCACTTACAAGTAATGCCAAAAAATATTTCGGTCTGTTCCAACTGTTCACACATGAGCACTGCTATCACGTAGAAGAGAGCTGGAGCTGCATTTGGGGTAGTACAGTAGATCATCAGACTCACTAACATCTTGGGAAAAGAGTTTGTAACTCAACAAATGTTATGGTTGTTCTGTCAAAAGTTTACAACTGAACATTGATTTGATACACTGATTTGTAACTTTGGGTGTGTCGACACAGCACCGTTATTTTGGAATAACGGCCATTATTTCAAAATAACAATGCAAGCGTCTATATAGCAATTCCGTTATTTTGAAACACGTTTTAAATAATGGATGGCTTATTCCGACTTCTGTAAACCTCATTCCATGAGGAATAACGCCTATTCCAAAATAGCTATTTCGGAATAGTAGTAGTGTGGATGCTCCACTGCTGCTATTTCAAAATAGCTCCTCCCCAGGGCCATTCAAAGTAATTACTCCCCAGTGTCTCCTGGGGCTCTAAATCTAGGTAGCATGTCCACATTAGGGAAGCCTGCCTTCGACTAATTTTGAGGCTTCCTATAGTGTAGACGTGCTATTTCGAAATAAGCTGTTTCAGAGTACAGTATAACTCCATTGGTCCGGCATCTGATGGTCCGGCACTCCTGATGGTCCGGCACCATCAGGAACCCGTAAGTGCTCTGGGCAGCCGGACCATTGGAGCTGCTCTGCCCGGCTTCCCGATTCAGCCGCTGAAACTGACCAGCGGCTGAATCGGGAAGCTGGGGCAGAGCAGCTGGAGTGCTGCCAGTAGGTCCCGTAGCACTGCCCCTCGGCACTGCGGGACCAACCCGGCAGCACCCCAGCTGTCCCCGATTCAGCCACCACTGAAACTGACCAGCGGCTGACTCCGGGAAGCCGAGGCAGAGCTCCTCTGCCCCGGGCTTCCCGGAGTCAGCCGCTGGTCAGCTCAGCGCAGCTGACTTGGGGCGCCTGGGGCAGAGCAGCTGGAGTGCTGCCGGGTTGGTCCGGTAGCGCCGCCCCTTGGCGCTGCGGGAACAACCCAGCAGCACCTCAGCTGCTCTGCCCCAGGCGTCCCCAAGAGCAACTGGGGTGCTGCCGGGTTGGTCTCGCAGCGCCAGGCGGTGCTACCGACCAGCCCGGCAGCACCCAGCTGCTCTGCCGCAGGCGTCGATTCAGCTGCTGCTGAAACTGACCAGCAGCGGCTGAATCGGGGACACCTGGGGCAGAGCTGGACTATCGGAAGGGGGGGCTATGAGGGGTCTGGGGTGGCATCCCCACACCACCCTAGACCCCTCATAGCCCCCTTCCGATAGTCTGGCATATCTGATAATCCGGCACCCCCTGGGTCCTAAAGGTGCCGGATTATCGGAAGTTTACTGTATTTCTTCCAGAATAGCTTATTTCGAAATAAGCATGCAGTGTAGATGTACAGAAGAAAAATGCTGCTTTCCCTTCATTTTTTTTTTAGTAGTTTGCATTTAACACCATCCAGTACGGTATTTGCTGTATCCCTGTTTATAGATAGTCAATAGAAACAGCCTTGCAACTTTTTTTGCTGGGAACGAGACAAGATCAGATTTCTGTGTGCAGGTATGGATTGGGAAGCTTTATTTTTTTATTTTTGCTTCTGTTTGTGCTGCTGCCTGGTCACTTGCTTCTGGTTCCAAATGAATAGTGTGGTTCACTGGTCTGTTCGTAACTCTGAGGTTCTACTGTAGTAAGCAAATGTTTTTAACAAATGTAGTAAGCATTGTTTTTAGCAAATAGTTATTATAAAATTGGTAGGATTAGTGTTATGTTTTTAAAGTTTTAGGAAACACTGCATACTGATTTTTTTTTAATATTGTGCACAGAGGTAGGCTTAATAATGTAATTGACCATATTCAATTTCTAGGGCAGTGTTCTCCTGGGTATTTCTCTTCAGATGGCTTTAAACCTTGCAGAGTGTGCTCTCTTGGTACATATCAACCAGAGCCAGGCAGAACCCTTTGCTTTCCATGTGGTGGAGGACTGGTGACAAAATATGAAGGCGCTGTTTCTTTTCAGGACTGTGAAACAAAAGGTAAAAATTTCAGAGCTTTTCCCATTTTGTAAAATATATTGCTTAATAATTGCTCCACAATTTCTTCTTTCACTTGGAATTGTTAATTGCTGAAGAACTGGAAGGCCTTCAGAAAAAAACAACTGTGTTATTAAGTTAAGCAGTCAGGAAATCACAAATCAGGAATGATCTGCTGTCATTGTAGAGTCATTGTACAATAAATATAATATAACGTATTTTTTGGAATGCATGACATGCACTTTCAGGGCTAGATACTCAACCAGTGCCAATCTGCATAGCTTCATTGACTTCCATGGAGCTAGACTGAATTTTTATCAGATGAGGATATGGCTCTCAAGTGTTATGGCTCTCATTTTAGTTTTATTTAAAGAATTTGAAAAACTGTGTAATGCAAGTGACATAAGATTGAGCCTTAATTATGAAAATAACTGTAATATATATGTACAATATACTGTACATGTTTTCAAACTTCCATATAAATGCCACTGTGGTGAAGGAGGAGTTTGTCTGACTACATACCTGTATGCTTGCTTGCTTGTACACAGTAATTCCTCATTTAACACTACAGATATGTTTCAGAAAATGATCGTGTTAAGTGAAAACGTGTTATGCGGGGTCAATTTTCCCATTGAAAATAATGGAAAAGGTGGGGGCTGCGCTTCAAGTGGTGGTGTCTGTTGGGACTGGGACATAAGGTTGGGGGAGAAAGGTGACTGGGTTACACCAGGGAGGGGAGGTGTTTGGCTCTGGGGAAGGGAAGGGAGATTGGGTTGGGAGTATGCCCCTGTGACGGGTCTGCCGGGACCCGCACTGCGTCCGGCGGGGGATCGTCGGGGAACGGTGCGGCGAGCAGCGAACCCGCTGCCGCTTTGCAGGGAGGCGGGAGAAGCCCCGCACAGCCGCCGGCGATGGGCCGGCTGGGAAAACCCAGCTGCCAGCCTGCAAGCGGGGGCGGAGGAGAGGGGGCAAGGCGTCCAGCGAGGGGGGGTCGTCGGGGAACGGCGCGGTGAGCGGCAAACCCGCTGCCGCTTTGCAGGGAGGTGGGGGGAAGCCCCGCGCAGCCACCGGCGACGGGCCAGCTGGGTAAATTGTGTTATTCCGGGGACGGTCGTGTAATTTAAAAAACGTTCCCTAAAAAAAAAATCGTGCTATCACAAAAACGTGTTAAGCGGGCACATGTTAAATGAGGAATTACTGTACAGTAGTACTGTCTAATGTCTGATAATGAAAACCTCTCATCTGCAATTCTAAAAGGTATTTTTGTTGTTACTGCAAACATGTATTGACTTCCCTGTTTATTGACTTACATGTTGTTTGTTGTAAGCTCAGGTATAAATGTCTGATTTGTAAATCACTATGTTTAAATATAGCATAAATATAGCATATTTTACTTGATTAGTAACTATTTAGCTTTAGTTCCTGGAATGTGATTCCAGTCAAAGATCTTTGTAAATGAAAAATGCATTAAAACTGTTTTTGTTTAACTGTATGCTAAATACTTTGGGATATGGAAAAGGCAGAGTATGTAAAGAGAGGAGGGAAATGCCACTGCAGTTAAAATTGTTTTTACAAAGTAACAATGTACCTTCCTATTGCACAGTTCACTGTTCTCCTGGCCACTACTACAATTCCACAACACACAGATGTATCAGATGTCCTGTTGGAACCTACCAGCCTGAATTTGGTCAGAATTACTGCATTAGCTGCCCTGGGAATACAAGTACAGATTTTGATGGTTCTACTAATGTTACACACTGTAAAAGTAAGTTCTTAACATTTTCCCATATGTTGGTGATGGGTTTGAATGAAAACTGTGGATATTAATAAGTCAGACTTTGGGGTGTTCAGAATCTGTATCTGAACCTGAAAATTGCAAATAATTCCATTTGTCACCAGAACAGATTCTAAAATTTTACAGTGGTAGAAAACAATATGAATGCTCTGAGAACAAAACCTGGAAAAGAAGCCCTGAATATATTACAATTTCTGTTCATTAGTTTAATTTGGAATGGTAAAGTTACAAATTAAAAACACAGAGTTTCTAGATTATGCAAATTTTGCAGTGACTCATGATCCTGGGAGTCTCTCTAGAGCTAAAATGATTGAAAATTAGTTACTACCATTAACAGTTATGAAATACTGCGAGACGCAATCACTCATTCACAAACCCATGTCACTGTCTGCATGTTGTAATTCCCTGGTAACCTTTGACTACAGTGATATCTGCATTGAGAATCTGCTACGATAGGCAGCCCTTAATCTTAAATTACTTTAGACTATCTCCAATGAGTGTACAACAATTTAGTGAAAGATCGTTTCTTCTAGGCAATCAGATTTTGCTGATTCTTTGTGTGTTTGTTTAAGACAGTTCACTGTAACTGAACCATGCATTAGTTTATATGTCTGTCATAAGCTTTCACTCTGATTATATGATGTGTAATCTTTGATGTCTTTGGTCATTTCAAATGTAGTTAGAGTAAATTAGACACTTGCCAGGAATTGGTAGTGGTATGACAATTGTAAAATAAAGTGATCCAATTAATTTTGCTGCCTGCATTGATCTCTCTTCCCCACTTGTTTTTTCATCCTTATGTAGCATCTAGTTATTAAGCAAAACACTTAAATATGTTATGTCTCCGGGTAAGGATAAAAGGGGTAAAAATTAAAGGAGATGTCATAGTAGGGATCTACTACAGGCCACCTAACCAGAAGAGGTGGATGAGGCTTTCTTTATACAACAAAATTGTCCAAAGCACAGGACTTGGTGGTGATGGGGAATTTCAACTACTCAAACATCTGTTGGGAAAATACCACAGCAGGGAACCATTATCCAACAAGTTCTTGGAATATATTGAAAACTTCTTTCTAGTCCAGAAGTTGGAGAATGCTATAAGGGGACAGGCCCTTCTAGATTTGATTTTGACAAATAGGGAAGAAATGGTTGAGAATTTGAAAGAAGAAGGCTGATTGGATGAAAATGATCATGAAATGATAGTTAATAATTCTAAGAAATTGTTGGAGGAAAAACAGCAAAATAAAGACAATGGATTTCAAGAAGGCAAGACTGTAGCTAACTCAGGGAATTGGTAGGTAAGATCTCCTGGGAAGCAAGTCTAAAAGGAAAAACAATTAAGACATTATTAAGGGCGCAAGAGCACAATATTCCACTGCATAGTAGAGAGGCAGTATGGCAAGAGACCACCGTGGCTTAACCAAGAAATCTTGAATGATCTAAAAATCAAAAAAGAGTCCTATAAAAAGGGGAAACTAGGTCAAATTACAAAGGATGAATATAAAAAAATCACACAAATAAATAAGGGCAAAATTAGAAAGCTGAAGGTGCAAAATGGGCTCAGTCTAGCTAGAGACACAAAGGGTAACAAGAAAACATTCTACAAATATACTAGAAGCAAGAAGACAACCAAGGACAGTATAGGTCTGTTACTCAATGAAAGAGGAGAAACAATAACAGCACCAAATTTCAAAATAAACCGCTATTCTAAAATGTCCCTTAATCCTCATGGAACAAGGTTTAGAGGGAAGTCGGAATAGCGCACCCATTATTTTGAAAGATATTTTGAAATAACAGGCGCGCTGTCAAGTCACAGAATAATGACTGAGGAAGTGGGTGGGCCTTAAATTCTTAGTGTGTGCCCATTGCAGGCGCGCACCTTAGAGGGAACACTGGTGCTTAATGACTTATTTGTTTTGGTTTTCACCAAAAAGGTTGGCAGTGATTTGACACCTAACATAGTGAATGCCTGAATGCTAAAATAGGAAAAGAACAAGTTAAAAATTACTTAGACAAGTTTATAGGTCTTCAAGTCACTAGGCCTGATCCTACAACACTCAAGGAGCTACTGAGGAGATATTTAAGCCATAAGCTATTATCTTTGAAAAGTCATGGAAGAGATTTCAGAAGAATGGAAAAGGGCAAATACAGTGCCCATCTATAAAAAGGAAATAAGGGCAATCCAGGGAATTACAGACCAATCTGCTTAACTTTTATACTGGGAAAGATAATAGAGCAAATAAGGAATCTATTTACAAACATCTAGAATACAATGTGATAAGTAACAGTCAGCATGGATTTGTCAAGAACAAATCTTTTCAAACTAATCTGATTTTCTTTTGACAGGGTAACAAGCCTTGTGCATGGGGGGAAGTGGCAGATGTGGTGTATCTAGACTTTAGAAAAGCTTTTTATATAGTCTAGAAAACATGACCTATGAGGGAAGGTTGAAAGAACAGGGTTTGTTTAGTCTGGGAAAGAGAAGACTGAGAGGGAACATGATAACAGTTTTCAAATATCTAAAAGATTGTTAAAAGGAGAAGAGTGAAAAACTGTTCTCCTTAACCTCTGTTGGTGGCTTAAAAGAGTTGATATTGGAGGAAGTACATTAGCATCCCCCCCCTTTCAGAGAAGGTATATGAAATGCCAGAATAATACAAAAAGGGTGTAGAGAAACTAGAAAGGATCCAGAGGTGAGCAATAAGATGATCAAAGAGATGGAATTCAAGCCCCATGAGTAAGGGGTAAAGGAACAAGTATGTTTAGTTTGGAAAAGAGATGGAGGGGGGGACATGATAGCAGTCTTCAAATACTCTATCACCTGCTACACAAAAGATTGAGAAAAGTTGTTTCTTGTCACACAGGGCAGGACAAGAAGCAATAGGTTCAAACAATAGCAAAGCAGATTTAGATTAAATCTCAGGAAAAGCTTCCTAACTGTAAGAATAGCTTACAGAAACAATGGAACAAACTGCCTAAGGAGGTTGTGAAAACTCCTTTGTGGGAGATTTTGAAAAGGAGGCTGGACAGCCATCTGTCTTGGCTGGTGTAGTCACAACAAATCCTGCATCTTAGCACAGGGTTAGACTAGATGACCCTGGTGGTCCCTCTAACACTATGATTCTATAACACATACATAGTTGCATTTGTAATACTATGTACCCTAAAGATGGTAACCGTAGTTCAGTGAGGTTTAACTGAACTCAGTAAAGTTTACCTTAATTTTGTAAGGTTTGTTCAGTATATTACAGAACACTGTCTGTCTTTCACAGTGAAACCCTGGAAATAGGATGTTCTACCAGCATTGAAATAACTATATGGCAAGTGACTGCTGCCAGGTGTGTGAGAAAAGCCTTCATGTGCAATAAAAGACACTGTGATATGAACTGTGGGAGCCAGGACTCATAAATCTAATCCCAGTTTTGATGTTCATTTAGGACTTATTGAATGAGTTAGGGTACATCTACACTTGCTCCCTAGTTCGAGCTAGGGATGCAAATGTAGGCGACCGAAATTGCTAATGAAGCGGGGATTGAAATATCCCGCACTTCATTAGCATGATCTCGCCGGCGCGTTACTCCACTCAACAGCTGATTCGAACCAGGAAGTGTGCGCCGGGATGCATTAGTTCGAACCAAACCCCTTGGTTCCAACTAATGCTACTCCTCAAAAAATGAGGAGTAATGTTAGTTCTAACCAAGGGTTTTGGTTTGAACTAAAGCGTCCCGGTGTGCACTTCCTGGTTCGAATCAACTGTTGAGCGGAGTAACGCGCCGGCGCGATCATGCTAATGAAGCGCGGGTTATTTAAATCCCCGCTTCAGTAGCAATTTCAGTCGCCTACATTTGCATTCCTAGCTCGAACTAGGGAGCAAGTGTAGACATACCCTCAGTGTGTGGCATGCTAGTGAACCATACAGCCTCAGCCTGCTTGTGGTTCAATCGCAATCTGCGTAGACAAGTCCTTGATGTGGAACCTTAAGCAAATCACTTATCTTCTCTGCATCAGTTTCATTGAATGCTTACCTACCTTACAGAGGTTTAAGATTTAGGTTTGCAAAACAGTGACTCAGAAAAGCCAATATTCTTTTAAAGGCTTTCCATACCTTTACACTGGTCTAATGCCATGAAGAATTGTTTGGCAGTGGCAGAGCCAAACAATTGAAAGATATTTCAAAGCACAAATGCTAACTTATGTTTCTTCACAGACCAGCACTGTGGAGGGGAACTTGGAGATTATACTGGCTATATCGAGTCTCCCAATTACCCTGGTGATTACCCAGCTAATGTGGAATGCATTTGGAATATAAATCCACCCCCAAAGAGGCGAATACTCATTGTGGTTCCTGAGATATTTCTTCCCATTGAAGATGAGTGTGGTGATGTTTTAGTAATGAGAAAAAGTGGTAAGTTGCCAGTCGTGAGCCATTTAAATATTTACACCAATGTGGAATGAGTGCAATGCCCATATAGAATGGACAAAGTCCAAAAATGATTTTTCTATCCGCTCGAGCCAACGTTCTTACAAGTGCTTTTCAGTGAACTGGTATAGCAAGTTGTGGCTAGTGCTGAAACAGAGTGCTTTAACTAGAAAGTCATGTGTTGATTATAATCAAAAAGTGTCTTGGATGAATCAGAAGGCTCATAATGTAGTCTTGTCTGGCCAGATCCTGTGGCAGTCACTGGAGCTATGCCAATCTACACCAGCTGATGAGCTGGCCAGTCATCTCTAACATTCTCATAAATTTCCAGTCCAAGTATTATATCTGTGCAGTAATGAAGAAAGAGGTTGTTAATTTATCAAGATATTGTTATGTTTCCCAAAGTTTGCTTCAAATTTCTGTTTAGCCTCACAGATAAGGGTCATATAACACCTCCCCTGTGATTTTGTAAGACTTCTCAAAAACAAGCCTGGTCAGTGGTCTAGCCTTCTCCTCTTCAAATCTCTCCATAAGCCTTCAGTTTCTGTTCACCTTATTATTAACACTCTCTAAAGCACAGAGAGGCACCACCTGTAAAAGATGTGATTTTTTTAAAAAATCAGATGTATTGAGCAACAGTCTATTTTAATTAGTACAATGGTTTCAACAGCTTTTGATACTTAAGGATTTATATTTACAGTTCTGTATCTCTGATTAGTAAGCAATTTCTTACCTGCTCTTTTTAAAGAGAATGGGGATATAATTAATCAGGTCATTCTATAAGAGCCAAAAAATTGCTATTCCAGTGTCACAGACTAATAGGACTTGTGCTCTCTCTTTTGGCTCTCTATGGTCCCTGGGAGGAACACCTTCAGTGTGACAGCCTTTCTTAGGGGTTAAGCCATAGGCCCTGCTGCCTCCTCACACCACACTTCTCTGGGCCTTCAGCATGCCTGTTTATTGTCGTGGGCCCCCTCAGGGAGTCCACTTCCTCAGGACCCTCGAGGCTTCCACTCCCAGAGGAAATAATGCTTTCTGTATCTCTCGTCTTGAGTGACTTTCAGCCAGCGTAAAACAAGGGGTGTGTTGAGCGTCTGAACACAGCACAGGAAACTCTCAGAGCCTAAACTCCCTTAGCATAATACATCTAGGTCTCTCCTGCATCCAAGTGGGCGCTGGCTGCTTTCTTTCTCTCTCCAGTCCAGAAACCCCCTTCTTTTAGTTGAGCATCTGATATTACCTTCCCACAAGCCCCACCTCTGTCCTTTGTCTTCTGTCCCAGGTAAAAAGGCCACCTGGGCCTCCTCTCCTCTCATCTGTCCTTTGTTTCCCCATTGGCTGGAATCAGCTAGTTAGGTCACCAGGTCCTCAGCCCATTATCCTCCAACTGCTCGGGTCACCAGGCCTCTAGTCGATGGGGTATTGATTCTCCAGGCTGTTGTCCAGGTCCCAATTGCCAGGCATAGTCACTGCTGGTCCTCTGTAATGGCCATCTCACTCATCCATCAACTCATTAAATAAGTAACACCCAGAGAATCGAGTCCCATGCGTTGTGCATACATATCATTGAAAAAGCAAGAAATCTTCTGCTTCATTGCAACCAACCCAACAGTCCATCAAGTCCTGCGTACTGTTCCAAGACTGTTGAATGCTGGGTGCTTCAGGGGAAAAACCCTTCACTGCCAATATTTCTCCTACAGGAACAGCAATACTAAAATATGGAAGGAAATGTTTTCTTCACCACAGCTAATTATCAACCTATGTCCAGAAGTATGAGAATAGTTCTTCAAGTGCTTATCTGATCTCGTGTAACTTTACATGCTATTTTTATGATATAAGGTCATGGTACCTTCTCTAAGGTTGAATTTCAATGTGTTCTTCAAGCAGCGATCCAAACATTTTATTAGATTACAGCATGTCCTCCCAAGATTCTAGATTTATTCTTTGAATGCAATCTTAATTGTATTCTGTAGTGAGGCCATAAAAAAAGGAAAAATAATGTAACTAAAAATCAATTTAATCTAATCTAATCTAATCCAGGATTTCAAATTTTGATATGCTAATCTTAAATGTATGGTTATTGAATAACATAACTATTGGGCAGAGTTAAGGCTATTGGGAACTTTTACTGTACATTTCTGTACGTTGGCATGTTTTACTTTCTCATGTTTCACCCTGCCTCTGAATTTCTTGGTTTTGTAAGACTTGTTGAGGGATCGTTACAATATCCTTATATTGTTGTTACCCTTAAATTATTGATAGGTACTCAGTCTTAACTCCAGTTTAACATTGATTCTATCTGGGAACTCATTTACAGCCTGATTCAAATCCCACTGAAGTCAGTGGGACTGATAACACTAAGGCTATGTCTACACTTGCAGCTTCTTGCGCAAGTACAGCCGTTCTTGCACAAGAATCTGCAGAGCGTCCACACTGCCCGCCCGCTCTTGCGCAAGGAAATTTACAGTATGGCGTAGTAAGAGAGGGCTTCTTGTGCAAGCGCTACGCTCTTTTTTTATCAGGTGCAAGCCCTCTTGCGCAGGAGCTCTTGCGCAAGAGGGCAGTGTGGACGCTCGGCAGGGATTTCTTGCGCAAGAAAGCCCTATGGCTAAACTGGCCATCAGAGCTTTCTTGCGCAAGAGAGCATCCATACTGCCATGGATGCTCTTGTGCAAAAGCACAGCTCGCACATGGCAGTGTGGACGTTTTCTTGTGCAATACTTCTTGCACCAGAACCCTTGCACGAGATGTTCTTGCTCAAGAAGCCGCCAGTGTAGACATAGCCTAAGTTCAATAGGGAGTCAGATCAGCCCCATAAAACCTAATTCTGCTTTTAAACTTACTCCGGTAAAATATTTTCCTATATTATCCTGGGGATATGAATTCTACAGGTTGCTTTTAAACTAAGTAAAAAGGCCTGTCTTTTAAACACTGGCTTCATCTTTAGATTGCCATCTGCCATGTTATTCCTTAGGGGCTGAGGCACTGTCATTTCTTCCTCACGTGTTTGTGGGATCCTTTCTAGTTTCCCCAAATTGTCAATTGTAATTTGATATTGCATTGCAGTATGGTGATATTTTGCTCTGAAATAATGGCCAATCTGCTGCCATCAAATTAACTTCCAACATTGGAAGTCTTATGAGCTTGTCTTTGAGTATAAGCTTTTTGGGGCAAAGAGTGCCTCTTTCAAATATGTTTTGTTAGGGTTAAGCACAATGGGCACTATCTGCCTGGCATATAATTAATAGTAATTATATCTATTTCAAAATTTATGAAACAGCATTTTCTGACAAAAAATCTGTTGTGTCAAAATCAAAATGTTCTGTAGGATCATGTCAATTTTGATAAAATTTGTGATAGAAAAGTTACTAAATGATTTATAATGGAAATGGGGTATTTTCATTTTGACATTTGTGTTTTGTTTTGATATTTCTGTTTCATTTTGGCTTTAATATTTAATACTTTATAAACATTAAATATTTAGATAAGTTTGCATTGATGCTTCTTAAGTGAAATATTTTGAAATTTCCATTCCACAAAATATTTTCAAATTTCAATTTTTCATCCAGATTTAGGACAAAATACATTTCAAAATGACAGATTTTCCCACAGGTTAGAGATTCCATTTCTTGATCATTTCTAATCATAGTAATTTGGTGTTGAATCCTGCTATCTACCTATTATCCCCACCTTGGCTACATCTAGACTCCATCCCTCTGTTGGCAGAGGGATGTAAATGAAGCACTTCGAAAGTGCAAATGAAGCTTGGATTTAAATATCCCGTGCTTCATTTGCATATTCACGTAATGGCACGCTTTAGAAAAAGCGCTATTTCAAAAATAAAACCACAGTCTAGACACGGTTCTTTCAAAAATGGGGTGCTTTTATGAAAGATCCTGTAAACATCATTTTTTGAGGTTTACAGGATCTTTCGAAAAAGCCTTCCCTTTTCGAAAGAACTGCATCTAGACTGTGGTTTTATTTTCGAAATAGGGCTTTTTCAAAAGAGCGCCATTATGTGATTATGCAAATGAAGCATGGAATATTTAAATCCCGGCTTCATTTGCACATTCAAAGTGCTTCATTTACACCCCTTTGCCGACAGAGGGATGTAGTCTAAACACAGCCCTTGGGACAGAAAGGGAAAGTTGCCTCTAGTCTTCTGGAGAGACGCTTTCCCCTTATATGCAGAAAATGATGGCATGCCTTCTATCCAAAGAATATCACCTCCTTTAAAAGGAAAGCCTGAATGAATGAGTGGACTATTAGTGGACATCTCTACCTCCAGAGAAAGAAAAGGAAACGTAATGTTACAAAGATCTTTATTTATTTAATTTTCTAGCATCCCCTACGTCAATTACCACATATGAAACATGTCAGACTTATGAGAGACCAATAGCATTTACCTCCAGATCACGAAAGCTATGGATTCAGTTCAAATCAAATGAGGGAAACAGTGGTAAAGGATTTCAAGTCCCATATGTGACATACGATGGTAAGACTGGAGTCATTTTCTTTCTGTTTATTTCTGAATGTACACAGCTGCGTGTCTGAATCGATCTTATACTGATTGAAGGGGGGAAACGGGACGCATAAAGAATTTGATGCAACTCACTTTTGTTTTTTCAATGAATAATTCCAGTGCTGATTCTCAATAGTTTGGGGTCTTCTTCCATGTTTTTCCCTTTTTTATTTTTAGTGATTTATTACCTTTTCTTATTCCTTACTCCAACAAGATATATATAAAACACTTTGAGTCTGAGCCTGCTACCATTAAAGCCAGTGAGACTCTTTGTTAATCATTGTTTAGCATAATGAAGATGAGAATACTATTGATAATTGCTCTTTGTTTATAGAAAGTCCATTCATGAAGGCCTATTGGTGCCCAACAAAATATAATTAAAAATATGACTTTGTTAAACAACAAAGCCAGCATAGACAATTCCTATGGAAACAGAAATCTCCAATAACTAATCAGCTCTCATTTGCAACATATAATAAAGAAAAACATCAGTAATCTTCATAAAACTAGCCATCTTCACCTGGAAATATGTCAAAAATGCTTCTTGGGCATATATTCAAGGGGAAATTTCCTTTTAAAAGTATGGAGGAATTTCTTTGTTAGCACACCTCATTTCCCAAATACTAGTGGAATTTGCTGAATTGTTAGTCAATCTGGAATTAGGTTGGGGACAGGGGAGGTGATTTAAAGGTCAAGAGAGGAGATGGCCTAGATAAGCACAGGACTGACAGTCAGAAGACGTGGAGTCTATTCCTGGCTGTGCCACTGGCTTCCCAGATAACCTTGGCAAGTCACCTATTATCTCTGTTCCTCAGTTTCTTTATCTGTAAAAGGTGGATAATAAAACTTTCCTGCCTTGTAATGGCTTTGTGAAGTGAAATTAACATTTATAAAGAAAACTGATAACATCAATCAGTATAGAACTTAAAGTATTAAGTTGATTATATTAAATTGTACTGGTATTGGAGACACTGTGGGTACATCTACACTACAGAGAAGATCGAAGTTGTCAGTGTCCATCTTCCAGGGTTTGAATGAGTGGGTCTAGTTAAGACCGCTAATTCGAACTGAGAGGGGCGCTCTGGTCAATGCTGGCAGTCCTGCTTCCACGAGAAATAAAGGAAGTCTGACGAAGAGTGTTCTCCCTTTGACTTCCTGCAGTGTGGACAGCACCAAAAGTCGAGTTAAAGTACTTCGACTTCAGCTACTCAAATAACGTAGCTAAAGTTGTGTATCTTAATTTGACCTTGTCCCGTACTGTAGACGTATCCTGAATGAGTATAAAACTAAATTTGTTCTCAAATGCTTTCTAGCTAGTTAGCAGTTGACTGGATACTAATCTCTGTGACTGCTTCATAAACTGTTGCTTACCAGACCCTTTACTTTTTATTTTTCAGAGGATTACCAACAGCTGATAGAAGACATTGTTCGAGATGGACGATTATACGCATCAGAAAATCATCAAGAAATTCTAAAAGTATGTCCACTTTCTTTTAGCTAATCAAGGCCAACTATTCAGTTTGACACGTATGTAGAATACATTAGCGCTAAGATAAGAGCTAGGTAGTTTCACTGAGTCTGTTAGTCTCCATGTTCGGGAATTAGAGCTATCACTTCCACAGTTTCTGTATTTTTATTAAATCTAGCTGTGATCATTTAAGAATAAACTTCCACTCTGAGATTCACATAGTGGATCTCAGCACCACTATTTTTCCTTTCTTGGCATGCATAGCCATGAAAAATATTCAGATTTATAATAGAGCTCTTGCCTCTAATTAACAGATGAGGAGGCGGCAATGTATAAAGACCTGTTAATGTCTATGTAATTCTTTGTACTTAAAATAAAAAAGAATGAAACTGCCCATAGGAACAAAGAAATAGAATATTCTATAAACAGCTTCCCCTGTGTGCACCTTTTGTGGCTAGCACTAGTCAATCAATAAAGTCACCTTCTGAATGCTCTGCCTATAGCCCAAGTGTTAATGTCACCAAGCTGCAGAATTCCAACCCAAATTTTAAAAGCCTGGGAGATTGTGAATGGTTAGTTCTGGTGTCGGATCCTATTATTTGGTTTAGGTCCATCCTAGGGACATGACAGAAGTGCTACCCAGGGTTTAGAATTGATGGATATTAGTAGGGGTGTGCCCATACAAATGAACTGATGTTAGGTCACCATGATGGTGACTGTGCAAACACTTTCATTAAGCATTCCAACAGGCCAAGTTTGTTTTCATGCTGTGAGCTAGGGGTGTGATTCCCAGCTCATTTTCACATATGCACCACACTAGCATGGTAAGAACTAGCACAAATATAAATAAAAGTGTAACCTCAGGGCTGTGTCTACACTGGCACCCTTTTTCGGAAAAGGGATGCTAATGAGACACAGCGCAATTGCAAATCCGCGGGGGATTTAAATATCCCCCGCGGTATTTGCATTACATCTGCCGCTTTTTCCGGCTCGGGTTTTGCCGGAGAAAAGCGCCAGTCAGACGCGATCTTGCGGAAAATAAACCCTTTTCCGCAAGATCTCTTGGCGCCTACTTGAAAGGCATAAGAAAGTAGGCATAAGAGATCTTGCGGAAAAGGGTTTATTTTCCGCAAGATCAGTCTAGACTGGCGCTTTTCTCCGGCAAAACCCCGAGCCGGAAAAAGCGGCAGCCATGTAAATGCAAATACCGCGGGGGATATTTAAATCCCCCGCGGATTTGTAATTGCGCTGTGTCTCATTAGCATCCCTTTTCCGAAAAAGGGTGCCAGTGTAGACACAGCCCAGTAGTACTTGTAGCAGCAACCGGAGCATAACTTAGCCATGTCAAGTGCAAACTCATCAGAACCCTGTGGTTTCATACTCAACATGTATCCATGGGGCTCAGGCAGGTTATACTGGGCACTGCTGTATAACCATGCTGTGGCTGTACTATTTATAGTCAATGTTAGCTCACAACCAGCTAGCAAAGGTATGCCGATGCAAGCTGGGAATTACATGCCTAGATTCTAGTATGGATACAGCCCCAGTGTGAACTAGGTATGTTTAGAAGCCTGGGCAGACTCAGAATGAGCTGAGTGCTCATGCACATAGTAAATGTGCTAAACCTTCTCTCTAGCTAGCCTGACTCCTGCATGTTTTACTGAAGATTGCAGTATGGATCACTGGCCGATACAGAGACACTGAATTATAAAACAGGATGATGAGGTACAGACACTATATACAGCCACTACCGGAGCAGGGTTAACATTGTCTCCCTCAGTAGGGAAAACTCATAGCTTGTATACACTGAAGATCTGGTTTTCAAAGTGCTCAGTATCTGCAGTTCCAGTTGGAGACCATGGCAACTGAGAGGGCTCAGCAGCTTTGGAAATCAGGTCTTCATATGAGGATTGACATAGTCATAGGCCATCAGGGGAGTGAAGCAGGGTCCAGTTGGAATGGTTTACTTCATCTTCCAGGGAACAATGAGGTGTATGCTCTGATGGTCTGATCTGGCCAAAATTAAGGTCCAGGCTCTCCCTAAGAGAAGCTGAAAATTCTAAGTCATTTCTATCACATACTGTTTTGGTTGGACAATGTCATTCATTCTGCTTCAGAAAGAAACTTGGACTGAAGGAAAGTCCTTCCGCAAATGCTGCCTCCTCCTCCCCCGTGCAATAATCCTCCCTTTGGGATTAATTCAGAAACTAACTGTGGAAAGCTATTTGCCACTGTATTACAAGTGAGCAGTGAAAAGCCAAGTTTCACTAGCTATTTTTCAAGCCCACCAGATTGATCCCTCTCCTGTCTGAGCCTCAGCTGGCATGTCACATGTAGCTTGAAATCAATGAGATACACTTTGGCAACACTTGTAGGGCTTACCATGCCCATAAAGTAGATTGGATTAAATTGGCTACATGCTGCTAATTTAGCACCTATTTAAGGCTCCAGTTCAGCAAAGAACTTAAGCATGTGACTAACTTTAAGCAGAAGTAGCCTCATTGACTTTAATGGGACTATTTAAAGTTGAACGTGTACTTATGAACATTACTGAAGCAGGACCCAAATGAGGTTCTCAGTTACATACTTGTATATCAGTAAAAGACTTAATCTGTCAAGGAAAGACATTGTTTGAACAGCACTCTTCCGCATTAATCTGGCACTAAATGCGTCAGTGAGCTAGATTAATGTACATGTAAAAAAACCATTATTTATGCAAACAATTTGTCTTGTCTCAACAAGATTCACCCACATCACACACTTCTAAGAAAAATGAATTTGGTTTTTTTTGTTTTGTTTTGTTTTAATAAATGAGGAAAGATTGGAAGCCAGAGCAAACAAACTTGGAAGATAAGAAGGTGATAGGAACAACCAGCATGGATTTGTAAAGAACAAATCATGTCAAACCAATCTGATAGCTTTCTTTGATAGGATAACGAGTCTTGTGGATAAGGGAGAAGCGGTGGACGTGGTATACCTAGACTTTAGTAAGGCATTTGATATGGTCTTGCATGATATTCTTATCAATAAATTAGGCAAATACAACTTAGATGAGGCTACTATAAGGTGGGTGCATAACTGGCTGGATAACTGTTCCCAGAGAGTAGTTATTAACAGTTCACAATTCTGCTGGAAAGGAGTAACAAGTGGGGTTCCGCAAGGGTCTGTTTTGGCACTGGTTCTGTTCAATATCTTCATCAACAATTTAGATATTGGCATAGAAAGTACGCTTATTAAGTTTGCAGATGATACCAAGCTTGGAGGGGTTGCAACTGCTTTGGAGGATAGGATCATAATTCAAAATGATCTGGACAAATTAGAGAAGTGGTCTGAGGTAAACAGGATGAAGTTTAATAAGGACAAATGCAAAGTTCTCCACGTAGGAAGGAACAATCAGTTTCACACATACAGAATGGGAAGCGACTGTCTGGGAAGGAGTATGGCAGAAAGGGATCTAGGGGTTATAGTGGACCACAAGCTAAATATGAGTCAACAGTGTGATGCTGTTGCAAAAAAAGCAAACATGATTCTGGGATGCATTAGCATGATAAGTCATTCTTCCACGCTACTCTGCGCTGATTAGGCCTCAGTTGGAATATTGTGTCCAGTTCTGGGCGCCACATTTCAAGAAAGATGTGGAGAAATTGGACAAGGTCCAGAGAAGAGCAATAAGAATGATTAAAGGTCTAGAGAACATGACCTATGAAGGAAGACTGAAAGAATTGGGCTTGTTTAGTTTGGAAAGGAGAAGACAGAGGGGACATGATAGTGGTTTTCAGGTATTTAAAAGGGTGTCACAAGGAGGAGGGAGAAAAATTGTTCTCCTTGGCCTCAAAGGATAGGACAAGAAACAACGGGCTTAAACTGCAGCAAGGGAGGTTTAGGTTGGACATCAGGAAAAAGTTCCTAACTGTCAGGGTAGTCAAACACTGGAATAAATTGCCCAGGGTGGTTGTGGAATCTCCATCTCTGGAGATATTTAAGAGTAGGTTAGATGTCTATCAGGGATGGTCTAGACAGTGCTGGGTCCTGCTATGAGGGCAGGGGACTGGACTCGATGACTTCGAGGTCCCTTCCAGTCCTAGGATTCTATGATTCTATGACTAGTGAGAGGAACTGTGCTCAGCTGACATTATCCTGGACCCAAACCATCTATATGACAAAGGCACTTAGCCAGCTTAAAATCTAGTCAATTTTTAAAAAGTGAGGCAAAGGAGTTTCATGTCCTACTCCGGCCCTTGAGTCCTCCAGACAAATTCTGTGATTTTCCACAACCCAATTTTAATATTTGACTACAGGTTGTACCCTCCCCTCACTGGAGCTCCCTGGTCCGGCAACATCTGTTGTCCGGCAGGGACCACGGATGTTCCTGAACCACAGAGCCCAGGAAGAGAGAGGTCTGGTGGCAGGACAGGAGCATCATAAGGGGCACCAGTGACTCAGCTGGGAGCCCAGAGTGAGGGAGGAGGGAGGAGGACAAATGGCATGGCGGGGAGTTCTGGCCCCAGCGGAGCTCCCTGGCTTCAGTGGCCGGGGACCTCTAGCCTGGCCATGGCCATGGATCTCCAGCCCTGGCCAGAGAGGTCTGACCCCAGCAGCAGCCAGGAAGCTCTGGCCCCATCCCCAGCTGCGGAGCTCCGGCCAAGTTCTGGCTCCAGTCGACAGGGAACTCTAGCCCCAGCCCCAGCAGCAGCCAGGTTGCTCTGGCCTAGGCTGCAGAGCTTCATCCCCATCCCTCCACCCCAGCCACAGAGCTCCGACTCCAGCTGTGGAGCCAGGCACTGTGGAGCTCTGCCCCAGCGGTGGAGCCAGGCAGCTGTGGAGCTCTGCCCGGCTGCACAGCTCTGGCCATGGCGCTCCGGTCCCGGCAGTAGCAGGGCTGGGGAGAGCCCAGGAGGACTGAGGCAGCAGCAGGGGAAGGCAGGAGCCCTAGCCCAGTGGCAGCACAGCCATGAGGGGAGGGACCTTCTCTGGTCCAGCAAATCCCCTCGACTGGTCCCAAAGGTGCAGACCAGTGAGGTCCAACCTGTACATACTTTTCAGTACCACGTTGCCATGTGACAGTCCCAAACAAATAAAAGGGAAAATAAACTGACTGGCTATTTGGGTAAATCCTAGGGATGGCAAAGCTACACAACAAAAGGACTGAAAACACTGGGTGAAATCCTGGCTTCATTTTGGTCTTTGGGAAAATTTGCCACTGATTTCAATGAGGCCAAAAGTTCACCCTTTCCCCCCCAAATCTCACCAATTACACATGTTAAAATGGAGAAGTTAGTAAACTGCCTATAGTATAATATGCAAAACACAACGTGGACTAGAGTATGCTTAACCTGCTTTGCCTAATGGCAGCTTTTGTAAAAGGAAAGCATAATGAATATTTATTTTAAAAGTTGTACAGCAACTAATACAATCAAAGTAAGTGCTTGATGTACACTTTGTGTCTCGTAGGACAAGAAATTGATCAAAGCCCTCTTTGACGTACTGGCACATCCTCAAAACTATTTCAAGTACACAGCACAAGAATCGAAGGAGATGTTCCCAAGATCATTTATAAAGCTACTGCGATCAAAAGTTTCCAGATTTCTACGACCATACAAATAGTTTCCTAGTAATATTCAATTTGGGGTTATTTTGCATTCTTGTCACATATTGTATTTTCCTCCACAGTAGAACATTTGCTCATTGGAAGGCTATTTTTTGCAGTCTTTATTTTCAATTATATATTGAAGAATAACTATAATGTTTTATAATTGTTAAAAGGCAATATGCTGAATGGGTTTTTTTACTTCAAAGAAGAATACTTGTGGATCCTTGAGTGCATCCAATTGAAGATCCAGATTTGTGTCTGCACTAGTATGTCTTCATGTTTCATTTGAAAATGTTCATTTTAGAAAATATATTTTCTAGCAAAAATAGTTTTCTTCTAAGCAAAGAAGAAACCTGTTCAAACTGTTAAAGAAACTACCTGCAACTAAGTTTTGTGATAGAAAAGAGTATGTAGCATAAATACTATTTGGATTTTGAATTGCACTTGAACTTTATATTTGAAATTTTAGGTAAAAAAAAAACAAAAAAAATCTAAATTTTCTTATTTCCCATTTGTGGTTTTGTGAAGACTTTGTTCTAGTATAAACCAAAAAAAAAAAAAAAAAGGAAAAAAAGAAATGGATGTATAATTTTGTTTTATGGATTATACATGATTAAATCCCATGCCCTATCTGTTTTATCTGCCCTATTATAGCCTTCTTCAAAGGTCTACCACTACCTGTCCTGCTGCAGATACAGTCATGGATTTTTGGATGCCATTTGGTCTCTTTGAAGACTTTTACAATAGGGTGGATGAGAATAAAAAGTAGTAGTCCGTTTTTCTTTTCCTTATTAGAGCATCTAATTAAGTACAATATATAAATATATAAATATATACTTCTATTTGTGGGTACATTAGTAATATTATCTTTAGTTACTGTAAATACTACTCATTCTTAAACCTCTACTCCCACACACAGTATTTACTCGCATCTATTTGTGACTTCACTTAGATGATTAAATAACTTCTCCACGTGCTTGTAAATTCTGTTTATCCCAAAATGAAGTCTCTTTGAATTTTATGATACAAGGAAAGATTAGCTTTCACTTCAACAGTCTTCAAGCTTAATTTATGACAGATACCAGTTAATGTAGAATTCATGATTTTGCTCATTAGTTTGCAGTATCTCATTCAGCAGGTGGTCCTATTCTTGCTCCTTATTCAGGTACTCCTTACATCCTAGTCAATGGGAATTATTCCTGAGAAAAGAGCACTGAATAGGAGGATCACAGGATAAATTAACTTTTACATTAGATTTGCCATCTCTAAATCATTATATAAATATACCTCTTGTAAAAGCCATATTTCTAAAGGGGAAAACAGAAATTATTTTTTTTGCAATCCATTTTAAATATTTTTAAATTAATTAAATATACATTAGTAGTCTGATTCTGCATTCCTTGCGCTCCCAAAACTCCCACTTACTTTAGTATCAGATTTATACTCAAAATACCCAAATCAGACTAGGGGCCCATCTTGTCTCTGGCAGCAACAAGTACCAGATGCATATGAAGAAGGTACAAGAATCCTGTAATCCCATCAGTTCACTGATATAACAGGGGATTTCAATGAGAGATTGTATATTTTTGTTAGCACCACAGACACTTCATTTTTCAGTTCTTTGGAAAATCTTGGATGTGTACCACCTGGAGCCTCATGATTTGTTTAATTTACTGGGGAGGTTCACCACCTTCCCCTTGGTTCCTCATCTTTATTACCTAAAGAGATAGGTATTATCCCACCATCCCTTGTGATGAAGACTCAGGCAGATAAATCATGTAGCTTCTTTGCTTCTCCTCTGCTGCCTTATCTTCCTGATAATCCAACACACTTATGAATTCTCTCAAAAACTTTGTGCTTCTGATATATACTTTAAAGCTGTTTTATGCTAATTTATATGCACATTTTTATGTCTGGCTAATCACTCTTGAAACTCCCATTTTGCTTTCTTAATTTCCAATTTAAATTTTAGTGGCAATAGTTTCTGTTCCTTTCTCCTGGTTACAGCTGAGCTTGATTTCCATTTCCTGAAAGGAACCCATTTGGTTGGAAAATCTTTTTTAATCTGGCCATTTAGCCATTTGAGGGATGGGGGAGATGCCTTCTTTCCTATTTGTTCTGCTTTAGTGTGCTAAAATTGTCCTCTCACTAATTTTAAGTTCATTTTTTATTAAAGAGCCTTTTGAGTTGCTTCTTTTTTTTAAAGAAAGGTCCTTCTTTGAAATTGAATGTTACCAAACATGCTAGCTTTCAGTAAGATCCCTTCTTCAAGGACGTTGAACCTATTTTTTTTTAAATGATCGCTTGCCTAGAAGGAGTCCAAGGGTGGGTGTTACAAGGGATGTACAATCAGTGCTCAGCCTAAAGCATCTGTAGAATTGAAAATCATGTAATGTATTTTGTAGTAAAAACACTTATAATTACACAATAGAGTGCAGTGGATAATAGAAGAATCTATATATAGATGATAAATATGCATGTATAAATCTGAAAGCTCAAATATGACAAAGAAACATAGTACTTCAGAGTGATGTGAACATTGCAAAGGTGTCCCAGGTGTTATCCAATATGGTTGAATTGGTCATGACAGCAAGCCAATTTAAAACTACTGAAAAACTGAAATTCTCAAAAGACGACACACAGTTTAAAGAAATAACATCATGATTACCTGGCAGTTGGACATTGTTCTCTGAACTTTCAAACTGCATTTGTCAGTCAAAGGAAGTAAGTCTGGGTCTAATGCTGCAACCAAAAAAAAAAAACAGCTTGGACATTACAAGTATGTAGCTGATATACGGAATGTTTCTTGTACAGTATATGTAGAAAATCATACATTTCCCCTTAGAAATGTGAAGACAGGTGCAAATTTCTAATGAAAAACAGTTAGCATCAAGTGGTAGTTTCTTGTAGCTAATGGTTTTCATAAATACATAATATTTCACTTATATAAGTAAAATTTTCTATTAAAAATCCCCATCCAAAAGTATTATATGAATTTCAGAGCTGTGTAAGTGCTTTTCAAAAACAGGTTGGTGAGTTATACTAGCAGAAACTGTTATTCACCAAATAGAATATGGTGCCATATTAATTTGAGTTAAGCTTCTGGTTTGTAGATGTTAGTGTTTCCATTGACAGTGGTCACAGAATGATATGACAATTTGTCAGAACATGTCTCCATTCGGTAACAGCAGCAAAGCAAGAAATTTCTTGCTTTGCAGGTGGAGATAAGCTATCAAACTTCTGAGACTCAAAGCACATGGGACAAATTGGGGCATTAATTATGCTTCCCTCTTTGTGAGAGAGGCACCTTCATGATACCAAAAATAAAGATATTCCAAATTGCAAGTTGAATATGTGCAAAAAAAGGTAGGTCTTTAACCTAAATTGACAATATTGCATCTAAATCTAGTACAACGAAATAATTTTCTATTTATGGCTTCACGTGTTACTACAGGGTAATTGAAAAGGTATTACTTTGTGATGACCTAATTCCATATCCATAAATTAGCTCTTTTTTGTTCAATTTGAAAATGTTCCTATGTTTAAAAACTAAACACCAGTAGCACTTATTTTTTGAAATCTCTCCTCCTATCCTGCACTTACTGTTTTGAGAGATGGTAGTGAATCATCCCCTAAATGTTCTTCATCTCCTACAAAAATGACAGACAGAACATACTTTCTGTGATCTTGTAGACTGCAATAATTAGAAGTTGCTGGATATAATGATTGTGGCATTATTATTTTCTGATTGTTAATAACTGCTATGGGGTAGGCATGTGGGTTTAATTTGAACACAGCCAGAAGCAGTACACTAAATTCAATGAGGCAGATCATCAGCTGAGCATTGCGTTCAGTGGAGTTATGACAATTTACACCAGCTGATGTAAATTGCCAACTCAGTAAGACTGCCATGTTCAACGTTTGATCTGTTCCTTCATCCTACCATCAATCTCTACTTTCCTCCATCATACACAAATTGCTTGTACACAAATGACCGCTCTCTCTAAAACACTTTTTTTGTTTTTCAATTTTTTTTGTTTAGTTTTGCCCCAGAGAGTAAAGTCAAAGTACTCTGTAGTATAATTATTGGGGATGTGCCCAAACCACAAGAACACCATCAAATTTTGAGAAAGCTTTGAATTTGAAGCTGATGCTGTAATTTGCCATTCGTTCCAAATCCTCTAATTAGGTCTGAAGAAAAGTCCTGTATTTGAACTTCCCAAACTTTAGAAATTTTTATTCCAGAACTGGACATTATGCCTGCTGTATATGTCCAGTAATTATGTATTTATAGGAATGATTGTGCTATCAGAAGATGATGTACTTTTATTTATTAACTCTGTCATACATCCTCTCTAGGCATGGAAAAACATGACATACAAAGTCTACTATCCATGAGCAGGCAGGATGTACATCTGACAGACTGTACATCCAAAAGGCTGTTAGTGAGTCCTTAACTACTGATGTGGATTGGCAGAAAGAATTGAGGAGCTTTATATGAAAAGCATCCTGTTTCTACACTGAATCTTAGCGAGAGAGCCATATGCTGCAATCATGAAATTCTTCGGTAATTTAGTCCATTTATACCAGCTGCCACAGTGAATGTTATTTTTCCCTCACTGGTGAGACAATTACTGGAAAATATGTATATCTGTGAAAGATTCCAAACCTTGGACTTTAAACAGGATCAAGGCCATTTCTATGAGCTACAAACCAATGTTCTACAAATCATGCGTTTAATTTAGACTGACACAATACTGAAGAAAGGAACTGTGAAAAGGCACTGGTCTTCTCTCTCACTAATTTTACACCAGGGTAACATCACTGATTTAGTGAATTTACTTCTGTTTTACACTGGCTTAAATGAGAAGAGAATTGAGCCCAGAATATTCAGAGTGTCTACAGTCTGATTTATTAGATGACCTTTAATGAGCATGGTTAATTTTTCAGTCCTATGTCATGCAAGTAGAATTAAAAAGAAGTAATTTTAATGCCATGTGAGCAAATTATCCAAAATTAAACTTCCAAACTAAAAAGGTTCCCTTGTTTATTTACCCAACATATTTAATTTATTGTTTCAGTCATTTTTATAAATAATCCAGGACTCACTACCATGAAAATAATTTTTTAAGAGTGAAAGCAACATTGTGGTTCATAGTCTACCAGAATTGCTAAAACAACTGGTCTTTGACTTTGCTGTTGTCTGGATTCTGACTAACTTTTAATGTTCTTTTAAAAAAAAAATCTGGGATGAAATCCTGACCCCTTTGAATTCAATGGCAAAGATCCCATTGATTTCAATGGAGCTAAAAAGCCAGACCTGAAGATATAATTACACATATTAGTGTGATGGTTTCTTCTAACTGCTGGGTTTTTTTCAGTTTAAACTATCATTTGATGGGAATGTCATTAACTGGGAAAATTCTATAAAATCTCAGTACATTGAGACTTTTTATACTTAGTTTTCTAGGATAAGAGAATGTTGTAAGCACTTGAAAAAAAAGGAAAGACTTTTGTCTTCCACTAGAATAATTTTGGAAGAAGGGAAATTACTGTAAAATAATATGACTTTATTCCTCAATTTTGGGTTGGGATGCAAAAAAAAACCTCCTCTCTCGGTCTCTTTTTTGTCATCACATTTTCCATTTGAATGAAATGTACAGGAAGATTAACTCTTTAAGGCAAAGAATTGTTATCTAAGTATCTGAATATATACAATTCCAGTTTACTATTTCATTTATTTATTCTGTTTCTACAATTAGTTATTAATCTATAAAATTAATGTGTAATATACAACAATAAAAATGTACAGTGGTACCCTTAGCTGTAATAATTTAAACAATCTGTATTCAGAAAGTTGAGATAACAAGTTTAAATACATATACACCATTGCAATTATGTTTCAACTGAACTTTTGCTTATGTATAGCACTGATTTTACTTTTAAAGACAATAACTATAAGTAGCACTGTATGATATTTTAGGAATATTCAATGCATTGTATTTTAAATGAGTGTAGTAAAGGAGTAACTTTAATTTAACACTTTAACAGTTTTTCAATCAGTGACTGTAGCTTTATACTTCCACAGCATACACAGAAGTGTGTACTCCAAGAAAGACAGTTGAATTTCTCATTGCAAAATAAACTTCCATATTTAGGAAAACAACAAACAGCTATGCTCAACAAAATTTTATTTTAATAAAAAACATATTGTCCTTTGGGTTTTTTTCATTATTTTGCATTGTAAACACTTTTTTTAAAATGTATTTTGTAAATATTTTTGTGCATTTTATATCTTGGAAATACTGCTAGTTTGCATTGCTAGTGGTGATTATTGAAATGTGATGATTAAAATGTTACATTAGGGCCCAGGTAGCATTTAGTCAGTTGCAAGATTCATTTCTACAGGTAATTAGTCTGTTATTCCAGCAGTCTCCCAGGGATTATAACAAATGCTCTCTGGGACAATGCAGCCTGCTAGTTGTGGTAGCAGAGATCATCAATTACCATTCTAAAGTGCTTACTGTTTTCTTAACATAAAGAAAATGTATGTTAAAGTTAACATTAGCTCCTATTATCTTATTGGGATACAGAGGAAAATAAAATCCAGAAACAAAAAGGGGATTCAAAACATTATGCCCAATATAGTACAGAGATCAGGAAAAGTAGTAGTTTGACTTGGTTGCCGTGGAAATGGTAAAACTACACATTGATCCTGATCTTGGAGTCTGTAATCAGGCAAAACTGCCACTAAGGTAAGAGAGTTTTGCCTGATTAAAGTCAACTATATCCTTTATATGTTAAACAGGAACTTCTGTTAGGCTAGATCTTGGGAAGGGGGGAGGAATGACTGGTAAAAATACTGGTTTATGTACTGTTTTGCTGTTTATAGGTCACTGGGCATGTGAGATGATTTGAACTAAACCCTTGTAGATGCTGCTGGTGAGGCGAAGGTTTATTACCTATGTAAATTATGTACAAACAGCTATTTCCATATGAATTGTACCATGTTAGTTAGAGCAAAGATAGTGAATAAATGTACAAAGTTTGATACTTAGAAATAAAATACAGTGGTCTGAGCTTTGCCAACATTTTAACAAAACTACCAGATTCAGTAGTAGAAAACGATGATGTAAATGTATCTTATCTGACGCTACATTACCCTTTGCCTCTGTATACCAGTAGCTTTGTTTTCTATGTCAAAGCTCAAAATGAAGCATGTAATAAAACTTTTGCTAGACTCACTTTCATAATAAACACAAAATGGAATACATGCTCTCTGTTCCTCATATTCTTGTGCTTGGGCAAACTCTGCAGGCACAGTTATAATGCAGAGAACAACCAGACGAAAAACCTTTTTTTAATTAATGTCATTTTTATATCTTTGGTTAATCTGCATTGGGGGACAATGAGGAGCTTCTTCCTGTGGGCAAAACCCACTTCATCAGATGAGATGGAGAGGGATAACAGGAACCCAGAATTTATAACAGAAAAAGAGAGGGGGGGAAAGATACCTATTAACTGTAGGACTGGTGCTAATGAGGCTGATTAAGTGGGTTGGAAGTGTCCCATACTTAGCTATTGATGTAAAAATTGGGTGTTAAATGCAGTGATCTGGTAGTGATAGAGTCCCCTCCATGTTTTCTCCGTGGTATATGCCACATTTACTCTCATCATATTTGGGTCTTTGATTACTTTGGAAGATGGTGGGGAGGGTCATGGCTAGGGGAAAGCCACACTGCCTACCTCACCTCCTCCAACGCCCTGGAAATTTCCTTGCATAAAATAATTCTGACTTAGCAGGTTTCCCTTGTTTGAATTCTTATACCACACATTCAGATTCCCCTCAGATGTTAGGTTGGCCCAGACATAGGCACAGTGTTGATGAGCATGGCTCCTTAGGGATGGAGTGCAAGGAGTAGCATGGAAGTGCCAGCCCTCTGTGGAATCCACTCCAGATATTAGGAGACCTTTGACTTGCAGACATACCAGCTGCCTGTTCCACAAAGTCAGAAGTGGGCCACTGACTAGGGATCTAAAATCCCAGTTTACTAGTTAAATGTTAGGTTTACCTTGCGTTTTAACTCAACCAACTAAAGCAGGATCCAAAGTGGGGACTGCTCCAGCCTAGCCGGAGCAGCCCTCAACCCACAAGGCTCCCACCCCCAGTCCCATGCTGGGGCTGGCTGCCGGCTCCCAGCCCTACACCAGGGGCTGAGGCTGCTGCCAGCCCCCAGTGGAGCAGCCCCTGCCTGCGGAGCCCCTGCCTGCAGAAGCAGCCCCTACTTGCAGGGTGCCGTGAACAGAGGTTGCTCTGGACTAGAGCAGCCCCTGTCCATGGTGGGCCCCTTGTGGGGCTGGAGCAGCCCCCAGCCTGCAGCAGGCAGGGAGCTGCTACAGCCTCCTCTGGTTACCAGTTAACTGGAACTGGTAAGAATTACACATTTAGAGTGTTGCTTATTGGTTAACCAGGTAAATGGTTAACCTTTCACAACCCTACCCCTGACATGATGATTTGGAAGAAGGGTCAGAAGTCAAAAACCTGAGTTCCTCAGCCCCAGCAAAGAAAAACATTTTGCCAAATGTCCCCTTCATACTGAAATAACTGTCCTGTTGTTGATTTGGATCTGTCTAGTGAATGAATGCAAATTGCCCCTCTATGGATAGCCCAGATGGTGAGTAGATGGCAAACTGGAGGAAAAAAAAAAAGGAAACAAGAGCATCTGTAGTAACATCAACTGCTCATTTAAAGATGTTGTAAAAGATGTAACTGTCATTGGAGATATGTAGTATGCTATTCTAGACAGAAAGAACAGATGTTTAAGTCAATTAAGAGATGTTTATTAAGCATCATCAGCTTTGTCACCTACTAGCTGCTTGCAGCCAGATTAATACAATTGCTGGAGATTAGGGGGAAGGGTTCATTTGTTTTTGTTTGAGTTATTTAACACTGTAATAGTTTGTCTCTTGTTGAACAGACTTGTAATAGTGGACATACTAGAATGGTGAATGACTGCCAACCAGTTTATTTTGACAACAGGAATCATTTATCAAGTGACAAAATTCTGCTCCATTGATTGTACTTACATTGTATCAAATTATGAATGATATAGCTATTATGAACATGACTGATATTTATCAGTGCTGCACTGAAAGTTGTAAATTGTCCTGTTATTGAAAAGCTGCATTCTGATTTGTTGTGGGAACTCAATTATTCTGTGCTTCAGACAACACTATTTATTTATGTATTATGGGTAATTTGCCTATGCTTGTTGTAATTTACTCCTTACTCTGAGTAAGAAGTGACCCCAAAATAAATTGGCCTTTGAAAAAGCAAAATATTGTCTTTTAACGCAAGCCCACAACAGTTTCTATTTTTCACAACTGTAAGGGGTGGTCTACACTACTTGGAAAGGTCAAAGTAAGAGGCGCAACTCCAGCTATATAAATTATGTAACTGGAGTTGACTAATTTTAAATCCCTGCCCACACAGCAGGAAGTCAACAAGAGCGTACTCCTCATGAAGAGCAGGAGTACTGGCACCAACAGCGGCACCTTTTGAGTTTGATCTAGAAGGTCTATACTACACCAGCTAAATCAAATCCCAGAAGGTTGGCCGCAGCAGCATCGACCTTCCGCATAGTGTAGACATGCCCACAGTGCTACAGAGATGCACATACCGTGCACAGGGCAGCTATGGTGCAGTAGTGCTTTAGAAAATCCACTACACCGATAGGAAAGCTTCTCCCATCAGTGTAGTTAATCCATCTCCCCAAAAGGGGTACCTTTCCCAGACCTGAAAAAGAGCACTGTGTGGCTCAGATGTCTGTCTCGCTCACCAACAACAGATGATCCAATAAAAGATTTTACCTCACCAACTCTGTCGCTCTCATATCCTGGAACCAAGAGGGCTACAATGGCACTGCATAAAGCTTGGGCAAGATAATTAGTCTCACTGTGCCTCAGTTTCTCATCTATAAAATGGGATTCATTCTATTTTTCTCCCATCATTTGTATTGTCTTGACTAAAGATGTGAATGGTTAATTGATTAACCGGCTTGAGCCGCTCCCCGCCTGCAGTGGGCAGGGAGTTGCTCCATCCCCATGGAGCCCACCATAGGCCAGGGCTGCTCCGACCACCCAGATGGAGCAGCCCCTGTCTGTGGCAGGCCCATCCCATTTCCCCCTGCCCCCATCCCCGTCAGGGCCACTCCACCTGCCTAGCTGGAGAAGTCTGTGGTGGGCCCAGCCTACCCTCCCACAGCAGGCACGGTCTGCTCCACCCAGCTGGCTGCAGCAGCTGCTGTCCATGGTGGGGGGGACACTCCAGCCCAGCCACAACAGGCAGGGGAGACACTCTCCCCTGGTGGAGCTGGAGAGCCCTACTCGCCCCACCAGTCCCCCTTTTATCAGTTAACCAGTTAAACATAATGTTTAACCTGTTAACCAATTAAAGGGGATTTTACATCCCTAGTCCAGGCTGTGAATTCTTCAGGACAGTAACTGTTGTGTTTTTTTTTACTGTGTGTAGGTGCAACATCCAGCACAAGGGGGCCACAATCTCTGTGCCTCTAAATGCTACAGTGATGCAGCTAATACTAGGATGTATGATTCATTTTGTTTGGAACTGGACCCAAACTTATCCAAAGTTCAAGGAAGCTTGGATAAGCATTTGGATTCAGTTCCATGTCTCTTTTTTATTTATAGACAATGGTCAGTCAGCCAGCAATCTGACAAGGTACCGCCAGGTACAATTGCAATACAACAGGTATCTAGATTTCAGTCTAATGGCTAGGCATGGGACTGCACTGACAGTAACAACTAAAATTAGGTTTGGGACTTTGGTGAGAAACAGCCATAAAAAATATTCTGAATGCCATGCAGTAAAACCTCTCCTTCCGCAGACTGAAATTCATCCCTGCACAGAGGGTTTATGCATCACTTATGCCTCCAAAACAGCCCTTCAAAAAGAATTACAGGTCTATCTGCACAGGATTGAATTTAACCTGGTCTAAGTGTCCAGACAACTTTGTCTTTATATTTCCACTTCCACAATTTTAAAGAAATTGTAGTCTTATCAAAGACAGTAGAATTAAGCATTATAATAGCTCCATTCATGCTTAAAATTTTCCAAATGTCTTTATACCACAATGAGTTAAATACTGGTAATGCAATGTTTGCAAACAAATGAGCAATCACTGGAACATGAATTTGAGCACTAAATGACCTATTTTATTGAGATCCACCCATCTGGGTGATCCACCAGTATTTAAAACAGATGGTAGACCTTAAATTATTCCTGAAGAGGCTTATTAGACCTTATTTTAATGCTTTTACCTGAAGAAGCCTACATCTACACAGCTTCCTTCTTCTGCAAAAGCCTGTGCAAATGAAGCACATTGCCATGCTTCAACTGCATAATTAATTAGGAGCCGTTTTTGCGCAAAACCTCCCTCTTCCGCAAGAGCCATTCTTCCTCATTTTTTCAGGAAGAATGGCTCTTGTGCCAAAACCTCTTGCGCAAAAATGACTCCTAATTAATTATGCAAATGAAGTGCGACAATATGCTAATCCACGCTTCACTTGCATAGGCTTTTGCGGAAGAAGGAAGCTGAGTAGACGTAGCTAAAGAGCACTCAAACATTCCCCCTAATATAGTATTGAACTCCTGCCTCACCAGTAAATATTGAGACTGTGTACCAGTGTGGGATTAGACTCCATGACCAGCTCTAGAAGCAAGCAAAAGAAGCAGTATTTTTAATACTAAGATATGTCACCTGTACAAAACTCTCTTGCTATCACTACAAAGTCTTTTGTATTTTTGGCCTGGACAAGTAGCCACCATTTGGGGCTTTGCCTTGTTTCCATTTGGAGGAGAAATTGATGATACAACACAGATATTTCTTTGGTTCAATTCTATATTTTTACAAAGCATGTATATGGGACGGGTTGCGGTCACAGACGACCCCTCAGGGGTGCCTCCCGGGGTGCAGACACGGTCACTGCCACCCGCATTCCCACTCTCTGGGGCTCCTCACCACCCGGTCCTGCTGGGCCAGCTCCGCTGGTCTCCCCCAGCCAAGGCCCTAAAATGAGGTCCTTGCCCCCCACCGAGAAGCAGTACAGACACTGAACCTCTTCAGGTCCAAGGGGAGTGCAGTTTAGGGCCCAGCCTCCTGAGATAGCACTCCCTAGATGGTCCAAACCCCAAATAATTAGGTAAGCCACCTTTAACAATGAAAGGGGGAATATGCACACTGGTTGCCCGCCTCCCCCAGGTAACAATTACTTACACTGGGTTTGATAGAAAATAAAAATGATTTTATTAAGTGGAAGTAGTAGGATTTAAGTAGTAATAAGTGAGATCAGGCAGAGCAAAGTAGGTTACAAATCAAAAGAAACAGAAACACTTGGCTAATTCTACACTGAAACCTCAGTACAAACTCTTCACACTTACCCTAAAACCTCTTTTCCAGCTGCCACTCTAAACCAGGGCTGTCCCCGGGGTCTTTGGCTCCTTCCTTCAGGTGCAGCCCAGCCAAAAGACCCAGGCCTCTCCTTTCCTATTCTTTTTATTAAAGAATTGAGGCCACTCCCTACCAACCACTGCTCAGACTGAAGGACAAAAGATTGTTTAACAGTGGCTCATCAAGAAGTTGTGGGTAACACCCTCCATGTCTCCCATTCACTCAGCTGAAACTCTCAAAGTATTCCCCACTCCATGTGCCTAATTTTACACTCAAAAGTGATATGCAGGGCTTGACAAGCGGTGGCGAGCCCCGCTCGCCAGCTGCACGGTTTGGCACGCTGCACATGCGCAGACCACGCTGCGCGGCCGCACCGGGCTAAAATCTACTCGCCACGGGCGAGTAGATTGCCCTAATTGTTGAGCCCTGGTGATATGTACAACAGAATAAGATAAACAGAACCAGCAGATCATGACATGAAGATTGATGGGTTACACGAAATTCACTCAAAGCATCTTTGCATTATGTACATTCATGTCCATGAGTCCATTTCAAAAAGCATAGGCGGGGGGTTCCGTCACAGTATACAAGTGCTGTTTCCCTAAACACACAACAAAGAAGAGGTGGGGTTTTTTTTAATGTTCTTTTGTTCGTTATTCAGAAATCCAAATCTGCCTTTGCAACGGCTATTAAGCCCAAAAAAAGCTGTCTTTCCCTTTTCTCCCAGGTCCTCACTGCTTCTTCCTCTTTCTCTCTCTCTCTCTCTCACACAGCTACAACCAATCATAGCTTTGGCCCCTGTAATTGCATTCAGGCATTAAGGGAAACTCTAAAGCTATGTGTCTTAGCACCGATGTGGTCTTTCGTGTGACACCTTGCTTTGAGTGGTGGCTTCCTATTGTTTCAGCTACCACTACACAAATGGGCATTTAATTCCTCTTTCCATTTTGAAAGGGGCTTAGAACACCCATCAATTTTAACTAGGTCTATAGATTAAAGATACACTTCCCATCTAACACTAGTTTAAGAATGTAGGACTATGTCTTGCTCTCATTCTAGAGTAAAATTTCCATTTATCTAAATAGGTGCTAGTTGTGTAAGGACTAAATGCATTATATGGCCCTTAAATGAATACATATAATCTATTTTATATTTCACCATGGAAGAACTACAGATAAAGATGGCCATATTCTGCATATATTTATAGTTCATCCTGTTCAACCACACTGAAATCATTTGACTCACTTAGTATACATTAGCAGAAATATCTGCCTATTCTGTACAATCATAAGTCATGGCTATTTTGAGCTTGTAAAATAATATTAAAACAGATTGTCAGTTTTGAGTAATTGACAACATATCCTTTAAACATGTGCCTTTTAAATCAAAACTTATAAAAATGGCAAACTGAAGATTATTCTGCTAGTATTTTTGACAGACCATCCAGATATACAGATGTCACATTTTCTGTTACATCTTTAGATAGCCACACTTAACTTCTTAACCTTCTTAATCTTTAATTCATTCCTTATAAAATACATGAAGGGGCCCATGCCAGCTCACCCTTAACCTCCCATTGACCTTAGCAGATGCAGAATCAGGCCCCAAAAAATCTGGGCTGCCTTTTAAAGAGAGACAGTACTATGTTTAGATAATGAGAGATCTCAACTTGACTCTAAAGCATAGGTTCCCAAACTGGGGGGCATGAAGAAATTCCAGGGGTGGTGCGAGGTGACCCAGCCTCCTCTCGCCCCATCAATCCCCCCCAAGAAAGAGCCCGGTCTGTCTGGTAAAAAAAATTCAGAAAATACTATGTGAAATATCCGGTATTTTCTGTTTTTCCTGGCTCGGGCGTCTGCTGGAACACACGCAGCTCAGACTGGCTGGGGCGGGGGGAGGATGGAACGTCCTGGGCAGACTTCAAAATGGCTGCCTTAAAAGGGCACCTTTTTCTTTTTGGGGGGGGGGTGGTCAACAACTTTTCCCCTGGAGTACCGGCACCTTTTTTTTTATGCTGGTCCCAGGAATTAAAGGGGCTGCGACTGGTTTTTGGCCCTGGTCAGTTCCTTTTTTTTTTCTTTTGATCAACAAGTTTTGCTGCTATTTTTTGTTTGTTTGTTTGTTTTGGGGGGGCCTGAGGGTTTCTCAAAAATCAAAAAGGGGGCGTGATGCCGAAAAGTTTCGGAACCACTGCTCTAAAGTGACTGTTGCAAGTAGCAAAATTAAGACATGCTGAAATCGGTTTGTGCTGATCATTTTTAATGCATGTAAACTGCTGCTTAACCATGCAGAGGGTGCTCTAACAAAGTTATTGGAGATAACCTGGCTCGGCTGGAGCAGACCTGTGGACAAGGTGCTGCTCCAGCCTAGCTAGGCCTCCCATGATGCAGGGTTAGTTAATTAGTTAAACATATAGTTAATGTTAATTTTTAAACCCCAGTTAATATTTTAAATGGGATTTTACATCCATAATGGGGACTATGACAATGGTGGGTGCCTCACTGACAGAAAAAGGGTTAAAGGCTGCATTGAAGCCAGCCAATCAGAAGGGGGCTGAAAGAAGTAACCAATCATGGCCTGGCAGGCTCATAGAAGAAGGGTTACAGAGCACAACAGAGTTCAGTAGCTGACTGGAACTTGAGGGGAGAAGACCAGGCTCCAAGCAGGATGAAGGAGTACTAGCACCCTGGACAGAGCAGTGCTGCCCGCAAGACCAGGGAAGCTAGAGAGAGTTCCTGGTTATAGCTGCTAAGACTGGTAGGCTGAAGCCCTTATGTAAAGGTGAAGAAGGTACTGGGAACTCCGGGAAAGTGGTCCAGGGAAAGTGGTCCAGAGAAAGACACAAGGAGACTGGAGGGGGACACAGCATGTGGCTACCATCTACAGCATCCTTGGGCCAGGACTCAGAGAAGTGGGTGGATCTGGGTTCCCTCCCTTTTCTTGCTACTGGCAAAGCAGCCTGACAACTGGCTGAGGTTGCCATTAAAGGAAGTGTCTGGATAGTGGACCACAGAATCAATTGAGACACAGCCAGGAGGCTGTGTCCTGAAGAAGATGCCATAGTCCTTGGGACGACATGGATTCAGGAATAAAAGGGATGGTGGGTGAGATACCACCAGAAAAGGGTGCAAAGCTAATTCCCAACACAGCCAGCAGAAGGCACCACAGTAGTGAATCCAACCCCCTGACAGAGAGCAAACCTCTAATCATTCAACAGGCATGGAGGGAAACTATGGAGGGAACATAACATTTGCAGGACACTTAAGCAAAATGCCCATAATAATCAATGGAAGTTTTGCTTGAATAAGTACAGAAGGATTAGGCTCTATACATCCTGTGGGAGTTCCCAGGAAAGCAATCAGGATACTTGAATTTGATTATTAGCTTCAGAGGGTAGCCGAGTTAGTCTGTACAGGATAAACTTAAAAAACAACAAATAGTCTGGTAGCACTTCTGAAGAAGTGGGCTGTGCCCATGAAAGCTCACGATATCATCTACAAGTTTTGTTAGTCTTTAAAGTGCTACCAGACAATTTGTTGTTTTTTAAGTGTATCTTGAATTTGATTGTAACTTGTTTTGTACCAGAGATTGTCTACTAACATTTGTGTTCCTTACTATGGATTCACATTGGGATTATGGTGGGTTTAATTATTGCTTTCATTTTAAAAATAACTAGAAGTCCTGTGGCACCTTAAAGACTAACAATATATATATATATATATATATATATATAGTATCAAAAGCTTTAGTGGGGGGAAAAAATGTACTTTTTCAGATGAGCTAGAAGAAGGACTGGAAATAATAGGAACCCAGAATTTATAACAGAAAAGGAATGGGGGGGAATTATCTGTCAATAGTAGTACCAGTGCTAATGAGGCTAATTCAGTGATCTGGAAGTGTCGCATTGTTAGCTTTTGATGTAAATGAGGTGTTAAATGCATGGAAAGTTGGCTTTATAATGCGACATCCAGTTAATGTCTTCGTTCAAGCCCAGGGAAATTGACACATTTGCATATGAAGGTCAGTTCTACCCTCACTCTCTAATTGGCTTGTAAAATTATTTTTGTAGAAGATTGGCCTACTTTTAAATCCATTAATGAGTGGCCAGATAGGTTAAAATGTTCCCTTACAGGTTTATGTGTGTTACCATTCCTGATGTCTGACTTGTGTCCATTTGTCCTTTTTCATAGAGATTGTCCAGGTTGGCCAATATACATGGCAGAGGGACATTCCTGGCTCTTGATATCACATTAGAGGATGTGTATTTGTATCAGCCTCTGATGTTGTGGCGTATGTGGCTAGGTCCTGTGATGGTGTCGCTAGTATAGATGTGTAGACAGAGTTGGCCACAGAGTTTACTGCAGGGTTAGGTTCCTGGGTGAGTGTGTGTGAGGTGTGGCTGCTGAAAAGAATTTGCTTCAGGTTAGAGGGTTGTCTGTAGGCGAGGACTGGCCTGTCTCACAAGGTCTGTGAGAGTGAGGGATCGTTTTCCAGGATAGGCTGTAGATTTCATTTTGCTTTCTTTTCAGGTTGCTTTCATTTGGTCAACTATAGTTCAAACTCCTCCAAATACTGCAAGAGCAACAAATCACTCTTAATGCAAAGAGCTGGCCAGTAGCCAGAATTCTAGCAATAGCGATCTGAAGCTATTTCTACTCAAATCTGGGGAAGTACTGGAGTGCACTGAGCACTTCGAATAGCTAGGTAGTAGGACCATAAAGGACCCTACACATCACAGATTCAACATACAATTGGACTTGCAACTGTTGCTCCTAGCAATTCTCAGCCACATCTGGTGAAAAAAGGTATTACCATGAAGTATAAAATGAAATTGCTTGTCTTCAGCATGTTGTTATATGCATGCAAGACATGGATGCTAAGGAAACAGGATATTAAGAGGCTTTCTGACATCAAACTGGAATGCTACAGGCAATTGCTACATATTTTTATACCCCACACACAAACTAGAGATGAGGAAATTACCTTGATTGACAGCATATTATAACTGGATATCTTGAAGATCATCAGAGACAAAGAAAACTTGAGTTTGTCAGAGACACAAATTGCATGAGCTGAGGAAGATTGTGAAAGCAAATTGTGCATATATTGGTGATAGGTGCTGGAGCAGGAGCACCTGCAGTGAATGTGGTTTGACTGTGTGACTGCCTGGACAAACTGTGATATGACCTGCTTCTCAAGGTTGTACGAAGACAATCAAACGGAGGAAGATTGTTGGCCAATGACTCTCTTGTGTTGTGTTTACTGATTATTGTGATGTGACTCGATGATTTGGGCTATAAGAGAATATCTGTGTATGTGTTGAGTCTATGGCAAAGACAGAAAAAGAAAAACAACTCATCAGAAAAATATCTCAACCACAATGCAGTGTCTAAGCAACGTCCCATGGTCCAACATATTTTAATCACAGCATCCATAGCCTTCACAATAAAACCTTCATGGCATTAGGGCAGTGGTCTCCAACCTTTTTAACCACAAGATCACTTCCTTCAATTTAAGTGCAATGTAAGTTCTACCTCAAACCTATATACTTTTGCCCCACTTCCTTCCTGCCCCCTCTTTGAGGCCTTGTTCCACCCCTTCTTGAGGCCTCACCTTGCTCACTCCATCGCTCTTCTTCTCCCATCCTCACTCATCAGGCTGGGGTAGGAGGTTGGGGGGCAAGCTCTGGTCTTGGGCCAAGGAGTTTGGAGTGTGGAGGGGCTCAGGGCCCAGGGTGGGGAAGTGGGGTCCAGGAGGGATTTCAAGGTGCAAGCTGAAGGCTCCCTTTAACTGAGGCAGCTTCCAGGTGGTGGAGCAGTAGGTTTAAGGCAGGCTTACTTCTGTCCTGGCCCTGCATCACTCCTAAAAGCAGCTGGCATGTACAACAATGGCTCCATGGTGCCATGTACTGCCCCTCATCTAGAGGCATTGAGGCCACAGCTTCTACTGGCCACGGTTCGCCGTTACTGATCAATGGGAGCTGCAGGAGTGGTGTCTGCAGGCAAGGACAGCATGTGGAGACCCCCTGTTCTGCCTCTCTCAGGGACATGTGAGCCACTTCCAGGAGCAGCAATTCCCATAGGGATAATGACTCTTGCCAAGACAGGTTAGGCTTTTTAGAACTCACTATTCAAATAATTAAATTTAAGCATAAGAGAGAAATGAAAGTATGAAATGCCCAAACCAGTCAAAAACCCAAAAAAACACACTTTGCAAGCCGTAAAAGAAGTAACAACAAGCCCCCACGTATGTGTTGGGTCGGGAGATGAGAGTGAAGAACAGTGTGTGTTTGTGAGAATGACAGACACACACACACACTACGTCTACACTGGCAGCTTCTTGCGCAAGAACAGCTGTTCTTCCGCAAAAACTTGCCAGCTGTCTACATTGCACAAGTGTTCTTCCAGAAGTAAATTTACAGTACAGCATTGGAAAACAAGGCTTCTTCCAGAAGAGTTATTCCTCTCCCCATGAAGAATAAGCCCTCTTGCACAAGAGCTCTTCCAGAAGAGGCCAGTGTAGACAGACAACATGAATTTCTTGCGCAAGAAGCCCCTATGGTTAAAATGACCATCGGAGCTTTCTTGCGCAAGAGAGCGTCTACATTGCCATGGATGCTCTTGCACAAAAGCACATGGCAGTGTAGACACTCTCTTGTGGAAGAGTTTTTGCACAAGAACTCTTCCACAAAAGAGTTCTTGCGCAAGAAGCTTCCAGTGTAGACATAGCCACAGTGTGTGCCAGTGACAGAGATTTGCATTGCCAAGCTCCATCGATCCCCTTCTCTCTGTGTGGAGATAGGGTACAGAAGTGGGGAGAGGAGGGACACCCTGACATCAGCACCTCCCCCACACCCTACATGGCAAGCAAGAGGCTCCCAGGGGGGCAGCTCCAAGGCAGAGGGCAGGAGCAGCATGACAGTGGGTAGAGGGACAACTGAAGTGCAGGTACTTGATAGCTTCCCAACCCAACCAGTCAGGATCACCTGTCAGAGGCTCCAAGACCTACTGGTAGATCCCGATCTACTGGTTGGTGACCACTGCATTAGGGTCAGAGAAGCAACTAGAGGACATGGCAAGGATGACCTATCCCCCTTTGATTATGAGTGCTTGCCCATCTTTTCCATGCAGGTGTCCAATCTGAAGGCTGTGTTGAATCCTCAGCTGCAGCTGGATGACTGTACAGCAGCAATACACAGGAATATTTTTTAACCATCTGCTCCTGGGCAAGAGATTGCTACTGTTTCTTTCAGATATGGGCCTCACTACCATGAGCCATGGCTTTATTACCATTACCACAATGTGCTTTACACAGGGCTGTACCTTAAATCAATCCAGAAATGTATGGTAAGGCAATAAGAAAATGCCTGCCTACTAAGCAAGTCTTCTCTGCGAGCAGCACATGACATCTACAGCTCATCATCTGCACTGACTACCTGTTGGTTTCTGGGTTGCGTTTATGGTGTTAGTTTGGATTTATAAAGCCCTTTTCAAAGATTCTGACACCAACTCTATCCCTGTGCCATAGTGCTCCAGCAATGTCAACAGCAGAGGTGCTCAACTTGGATCCCACTTTATTTTAGAGGCCTGGTAGTGCAGCAGACACTGTGGGCTCTGCAATAAACTCCTCCGCCTCATTTGAAAACAACCCTGATCTGGTTTAAGCTGCTATTTAAGTCTATTTTTAGTTTTGTAACTGATGCTAGAGGTACCTTGAGCTTTTTGACATACTTTATTATGTATTTATTTTTTAGGTAAGTAGGCAGATATTGGGCCATAGTTGTCAACCCTTGTGATTTTTTTATCATGCAACTTGCAATACTTTATGGGTTCCCATGAGTGCTTGCACCAAACTTGTGTTTTCCCTTATTCCCTCTAGCTGCCATCCCCATTGTTTTCAATAAGACTAAAGCTAGGCTGCCCTCAAGGAAGAAAGCTGCCACTCTATGGGCAGGACGCTGGCCAGTAAACCATGAGGAGACAGATGAATGTAGGGAGTATGGGAGGAGGAACTGGAGATATGGCAGAGGAAGGGTAGTGGAAGAGACTCACGGGAATACTGGGGGACTTGAGATGAACAGTAATGCTACTCCTAGAGCTAAGATAATAAATAATCTAGAAAGATAGAAGCCACTGCTGGTACATGCCCTAGCCAGAAAGATGAAGATTCGGCTGCTCTCTCAGGGTCTACCACCTGTGAACAGACCCGAAACTTTCTCCTCTCTGAACCCAAAAGAAAGGAAAATAGACTCAGAGTAAGGGTCAAAACAGAAGTGAAGTGTATTAGGGATTTGTTTACAATTCTGGGAAATGGGGGGGAGGGGAACCCGAAGCAAATTAGTAACTCAGAATAAATTATGGAAGTGAACAGTACAAGTATCAGACAAAGTCCAGGCCCTATTGTATCCTAACTGGACTCCATGTACAAACAAATGGTAAAAGATACCCCATTTTACAATACCCTTCCTTTTCTAGGACAGTCAGTGGTTGCACTAGAGGTGCACTGTCCAGGACCTCTTATCTTTGGGCTGGTTGGGAGCCTGCAGAGAGGAAAACTGGGGAGTCCCTTGATGGGGGATCCGGAAACCAAGAAGAGGATGGCATGCAGATGGAACAGATGCCAGATGATAAGTAGGACGGATGGGTGTCCTCTTCTCCCTCTGTTGGGCTGCTGCACGATCAGTCCTTAGATGTCTCAGGTAAGTGCTATGATGACTTGCGCAGACTACTGCCACTGGGATGGACAGCAATCTTTGCGTGGTATACCAGGCCTTATATAGCCTCACAGGTGGGAAACCCCTGAGGTCCTTTTCTATAAGGTGACCCTCTGGTGGGAAGAGGGCCTGAGGTAAATGGAAACTTCAGGCAAAAAGAGCAGGGAGAATCCAGCCTGTTTCAGTTCTTTAGCTCCCTCCCTGAAGAGTTCCTCCCTGTTCTCTCAGCACCTAAGGAGGTCACATGGTCAGAGACTCCATTTTTCTAACCATTATAAAACACCATACAAATTCATAACTAGCTCATTTACATATCTATAAATAATACAGACACCTGCCCACAGGAAGGAGAATATAAAGAGCGAAGGGGGAAAATGCAGGGGCAGATGAATGTAGGTGGTGGACAGGTGACAAGAGAATGAGTGACTGTGGAAGAAGAGTGTGAAAGGTCATGGAGACTGGGTGGGAAAACAAGAAAGACAGGGTAATGAGAGAGAAAAGGGATGGAGAAGGACAGATGGCAGCTCCTCTTCCCTAGGGATTAGGAGAAGATAGGTAGAGTCTCCACCAAACACCCACCTGAGAGACCTGTATTTTGCATGTATATCAAATGTCAAATCTTGAACCTGAAATGACTGTGCACACTTTTTTGGGGGGGAAGGGGAAGTGGGGAGTTTGCCCCTAATGGCTCAAAGGCAAAAACTACTCTTGGTATGTGGGGCCAGAGGCTTTGAATTAAAAACACAGCAAAGGGCTCACATGGCTGTGGCTATTTAAAGGGCTTGCAGCTCCAGCCCCTTCCAGGATAAGGCCAGGACTGGGAGCCATGAGTCATTTAAATAGGATCCTGCTGCCTGAGCCACCACCTGGCAATTCGGTGGCAGAGGCAGCAGGACATAAATAGAAAGCAGCCAGATGCAAGTCCCCAGGCTGGATCCAGCCCCCAGGCCACAACTTGCCCAGCCCTACCTAGACCATTTCTCTTTGGTTCCTCTGTTTGGACAATGCCTGGTCTGGTTACAGCTGTGACACTGAATTCCAGACTGCACTGAGTGCAGGATTTTGGGAGCCCTTTTGGGAAGCCCATTAAAATAATAATTTGAAAAAGTCACTCTAGTGTGATTAAGGTGTGGCTGGCATCCCACGGACTATGAAGAAGTAATTTAAAAAGCAAAGCAAGAGGCACTAATGGAGTGAAATGAATTCACGTATTAAACAGGACCACACTGGCACATTTCAATTCAACACTGGCCTGAATTAAACAGCTTCTCTCCCCCCCCTTGATCTTTGGACATTTCGGATCGACCCACCGATTTCACAAGGAGCCCTGCCTGGCTTGCTAACGGGCCAAACCAAAAACACCCTCTGCAACCCCCGCCAGAGGCGGCTCAGCAGCATTGCGCAGGCTGGGCGCTTGGCAGCCAGCTCAAGGGCTGGGGCAGCAGCCGGGCGCGCGCCTGCTCTTCCTTCACCCGCACCCACCCGGCTGGCCGGGGGCTGCACGGAGGCGTGGCTGGCCTGTCCCCGCCGCGGCGGGCGCTCGGGGAGCTCCTTCCCCCGGCCAGCCCCCCCGAGCCCTTTCCCTTTAAAGCCAGTCCCCACCCAGCATGCCTCGGTGTCGCCGGGCCTACCACGGAGCGAGAAGACGCCCGCCCCCAAGGCGGCGGCGGCGACATGGAGGGGGCGCGCCCCGCGGAGTACGAGGCGTTCGTGGCCCTGCACGCAGCGGCGCTGAGCGCCTCGGGGGTGCCCCCGCGCTACTGGGCGCGCCTGTGGCACAAGCTGGAGCACGAGGTGGGTGAGCGGGCCCGGGGGAGTCCCCCGGGAGCACATGGCGCGCGCCAGAGCCTCCCCTCCCGCCGCCCAAGCCGAGAGGCGCTGCCTGCTGCTCTCGCCTCGGCCTGCTGCACATGCTCCCTGCGGGTGCGTTTGTGCAACGCTCTCCGGGCTGCAAGGGGCTTTTCTTCCAGCAGGGCTCTCGTCTCGTCAGCCTCCTTGGCCATCTCCCGTGGGCTCGTTCGGTCGCTGCTAGTCTTCAGGCTCTCTTGTTCAGGCTGGCGTGGCACTGGCACTTGCGTCGTTTGGGTGCTTTGAAGTGATTTGGGGGAGGAGGGCGGGTTTTGGTGTGTCCTTCAATCCTAGGGGAGGAACCAAGTTTGTGGCTAGCACTATAGGGATGCTTTTCTCTGGGCTCTTTTACACGTGCATTTAGAAATGATTTTTGACGTTATCACAGTCTGTAAGTAAGGGTACCTTTTTTAAATGATGAACCAATGCTAATTAAACCTTCCTGTCCTGTGAAACGCAGCTGAATTGTACAAGTGATACCATCACAGGAGCTAACCATGTAAGTTACAACATAAGGGGCTCATGCAGCTGCACATCCACTATTGTGATGTATGCCACCAAGTGCCAGCAGTGCCCCTCTGCCATGTATATTGGCCAAATGAAACCATCTCTATGACAAAGGATAAATGGATACAAATCAGGGATGTAAGCGACTAGTTGCTTCCTCTCCCTCCCCCACCTTTGCTGCCCTTAGAGAGAGGCAGGAAAGGTAGGGAGCAGGAGCCAGTGCTGGGGCCAGCTTAAAAGCCAGTTTCTCCCCAGCACCGGCTCCATAAGGGGTAGGGGAGGTAGAGTTACAGCAGGAAACCCTGTGAGTGGGGACTGAAGCAGTCTCTGCTTCCTCTGCTTCTGCTGGGATTCTGCTTTTGAAATGTACAAGAGTCTCTCTAGGGCTCTTGTACATTTCAAAGGCTGAAGCATGGCAGGGAGCCTGGGAGAGGAGGTCTCAGCTGATCCCACAGTCCCTGAGGGGCTTCTACTTTTGAACTGTAGCAAGAGCTCAACAGGGCTCTTGCTACAGTTAAAAGGCACAGGTGCCCTTATAGACTAATCGAATAGTTGATGGAAATCCCACTGACTATTTGATCAGTTAATTTAATCTAAATTTAACATCCCTAATACAAATCAGACATCAGAAATGGTAACACACATAAACCAGTAGGGCAGGGGTTCGCAACCTGGGGTATGTGCACCCCCAGAGGGTACGAGAAGCTTGTCAAGGGGGTACGGGGAATATTTGGTAAATAACTAGATCATCCTAATTGAAATATTCCAAAAGTAGTAGTGTTAGTGAAAAAAGTTGTGGATTCTAGAGTCTAGAATTTATTTCCTTTCATATTGAATAGGGGGTACAGGAAGGTTTGGTAAAAGCCAAGAGGGTACGGGGACCGAAAAAAGTTGGGAACCCCTGTGGTAGGGGAACATTTTAACCTGCTGGGTCACTCATAATGGATTTAAAAGTAGCCATTCTTCTTCTACAAAGGAATTTCACTAACCAATTACAGAGAGTCTGCAGAACTGGAATTCATTTACAATTTGATACCATTACCCTGGGCTTGAATAAAGACTAGCTAGTTGGGGCATTACATAGCCAATTTTTCGTGCCTTTAACACCTGCATTTCCACATCTCAAACTATATATGGGACACATCCAGCCCACTTAATTAATCTCATTAACACAGATCCTACAATTGACAGCTACATTTGTTTATATAAATCTTGGTTTCTGTTAGTTCCACTCCAGTTCATCTGAAGAAATGGGTTTTACCGTAAAAAGCTCTTGCTTCTATACATTTTCATTAATCTCTAAGGTACCACAGGACTACTCTTTATTCTAATATAGTTTGGCTTTTAGTAGGGAGAAGAGGGGTGACAAAGGAAAAACTCAAAAATATTAAACCACACACAGCGCATGCTCATAAAATGATAGTGTGCTCTCTGTATTATTAGTTTATTGCAGTAATGCCAATATGGATCAGGGCCCCCTACTTGTTAGGTACTGTACAAATTAGGGATTTAAGCGACTAGGCAACTACCTGATAAGGAAATGCTGTCAGAGAGGCAGCAAGGGGGGATGGGAGCCAGCATAAAAGCTGGTTCCCACAAGCACTGTCTCCGCAGTAGGTAGGGGAGGCAGAGGGCAGCAGGGAAACGGCACAAGCAGGGATTGAAACAGTCCCACTCGCACTGGTCCCGGCTGCTGCTCCCCCTCCCATTTCAAAGCAAGAGGTGCAGAGGGGAACCTGTGCCAGTGGGGACTGCTTCGGTCCCCGCTAGCTTGGGTTCCCGCTGCTTCTCTCCCTTTTGAAATGTACAAGAGCCACCTGCAGCTCCTATTCATTTCAAATGGCAGCGAGGGAGAGAGGCAGCGAGGGAGAGAGGCAGGGAGAGAGGCACTCCCCTTATCGACTAATCAAGTAGTCGATGGAAATTCCATCAACTACTCAATTAGCTGATTAATTGAAATTTAACATCCCTAGTACAAATGTATGCAAAGGCAATGTCCTTGGAAAACTTAAAATCTAGATTGTGCAGAGGGTAATATGAAGGAGGTTCCCTTACATCAATTCAACTCTTTTTCCAAAATAGTATTGCATAGCATATGATAGTGGAATTCTTTGTTAGCTGTGTTATTAAATCTAAAATATGAAACAATAACTGCGAGAGAAGTACTACTGGAAATAGATCTGTAATCTCAAGTAATCGTTGATAGAAGACCTTAGGGTTTTGAAATGTGATGGGCAGTGCTATGCAATAAGCCATAATGAAAGAACATTGATGAGAGGGCCTCATTACATCATGTAGTGATGTTAAGTGTGTAATTCTTTAATCGTGTAGTCAATAAATGTTTTTTTTGGTTACATGATTAATCGATTAGGGTTAGCACTGCAAGACTCAGTCCCGGCTCATACCAGGTTCCAGCAACTACCACCGCTGTGGCTCTGCACTAGAAGCACTGTAAGAGCTGATGGGTAGGCACACTGTCTCAGTCCTGGTTCACGCCGTATCCGGCAGCTACCCCCCACTAGAGACTGATGGTAGTCATTTTGAAGTTATAAGAAACTAGCTAAAACTCCATTCATCTGAAGAAGCACGTTGTACCCACAAAAGCTCATGGTACCATCTACATTTTTGTTAGTCTCTAAGGACTCATCCAGACTACATTCCTCTGTCGAAAGAGGAATGTAAATGAGTCCGATCGAAAGTGCAATTGAAGCGTGGATTTAAATATCCCGTGCTTCATTTGCATTTTTACATCCAATCGCTGTTTCAAAAAAGGGTGTTTTGAAAGTGAAACCGCAGTCGGGCTCATTTACATTCCTCTTTCAACAGAGGAATGTAGTCTAGATGAGCCCTAAGGTGCTGCAAGACTATTTGTTGTTTTTTCTAACACAACTACCCCTTTGAAACTTTTTAACTTTATGCTTAGCCTGACTGGTGGGTGTGGTGTGTGGTTTGTTTTTTTTTTTTTTTTTATTTTATTATTTAAACAAACTAGGAGGGGTGGGAGACAGCTCCATATTCATCTACATAATTTCCCCCAAATAATTTAATACCTGATTATCTGACTGAACATCTTATCATTGGCTACTACATTCCTGGGAAGTCCAAAAAATACAAACATTCTGAAATGCTGTAATTTAAATAATTTCTTATTGATTTCTTTGCACACCTACAAAATAGGAAATCACTGCTTACGAAGGAGTACTGCAGAATGGGGTCATAGTGGACCAGAAGCTAAATATGAGTCAACAATGTGACACTGTTGCCAAAAAAAAGTGGAACATCATTCTGGTATGCGTTAGCAGGTGTGTTGTAAACAAGACACAGAAGTAATTCTTCTGCTCTACTCTGCGCTGATTAGGCTTCAGCTGGAATATTGTGTCCAGTTCTGGGCACCACGTTTCAGGAAAGATTTTGGAGAAGGTCCAGAGAAGAGCAACAAAAACTATTCAAGGTCCAGAAAATATGATCTATGAGGGAAGATTGACAGCATTGCATTTGTTTACTCTGGAAAACATTAGACTGAGAGGGGCAGGGATAGCTTTCAAGTACCTGAGGGCAAGTCTACACTAGGAAATTTATTTCAAAATAAGTTATTTTGAAAAAAAAAACCTCCTGAAATAAGCTTATTCCCCAAGGAAAGTAGGAGTTATTTCGTGATAACTAGCCCTTTCTTTCCAAATAATGAGCTTGGTAGCATGGATGCTTTGCTTGTTGTTTTGAAATAAGGGGCTGGTTATTTTGAAGACCAGGGCTGAAAGGGTTTAACAAGAAGGAGGGAGAAAATTATTCTCCTTAACATATGATAGGACAAGAAGCAAAGGGCTTAAACTGCAGCAAGGGAACCTTAGGTTGGACACAAAGAAAAACTTCATAATTGTCGGAATGGTTAAGCACTGAAATAAGTTGCATGGGAAGATCGTGGCATCTACATTATTGGAGATGTTTAAGAGCAGGTTAGACAGACATCTGTCAGGGATGATCTAGATCAGTGATGTTCACTTTTTTTTCTTTCTTTCTTTCATGACCCAGTTGAAAATTGTTGATGCCGGTGATATAACATAATTATGGCTTTTGACTAGAATTCAGGCTCAAGGATGGGGGCTGAGATGAGGGGTTTGAGGTGCAAGAGGGGACACCAGGTTTGGGAGGAGTTCAGGACTGGGGTGGAGGTTTGGGGCGTGGGCTTAACTCTGGTGGCTCCCAGTTGGTGGTGCAGTGGGGGTGCTAAGGCATGTTTCCTGTCTGTCCTGGCTCTGTGGACCATGTTGCACCTCAGAAGCAGCCAGCAGCAAGGCTGGCTCCAGGGCAAAGGTGTACAAGTGTCTGAGTGCTGCTCTCATCCTCAGGCATCAACCACCACACCACAGTTCCCATTGGTGGTGCTTGGCATCCCCATAGCTCCCCCCATCGAGGAGCTGGACCTGCTACTGGTCCCTTCTGGGGCACAGCATGGTACATGGTGCCAAGACCGATGGGAAGACTACCTTAGCACTCCTGCTGGTCAGCTACTCACCCAACGCCAAGGCAACCCAGTGCTGGCATTCCACGACCCAGTACTAGGTCATGACCCATACTTTGAAAACAGCTGATCTGGATGGTGCCTGGTCCTGCCCAGAGTGCAGGAGACTGGGCTTGATGACCTCTCAAGGTCCCTTCCGGTTCTGTTATTTTATGACTTCATACATGCACGGTTGGGAGTCAGATTTGTAAGTCTTCACAACTTTTGTTGGCCTTGATTGGCAGAAATTCATGTTTTAGAGGGAATTAGTAGGGGAAATTCTAATCCTATTATAGGCAAGCCTGGTAATGCAGTGTTAAAGTTGTCAGACACTTATAATAAGGTCCTGTTTCAAGTTGCGTATGTATTTGCCAAACTTTAAACATTTGGGCTGCAATTTTCCATGTTGGAGCCTGTGTCATGGTAAACTTTGTGGAAAATTATAGTCCAAACTGCCTATCTGCCTCCAGAAATGAGGCCTGTGAATAATGCATTTATTTATTAGTGTCTGTATTTAAAAACAACAAATGGTGGTTCTTCTCCTCCTCCCCGCCCCCACCCCCTGCACCTGAACAGCTCTTGATTTGGTGCAGGGATTTGTCTGGGGTGGTTATTACTGGGATGTGTATGTAGAAAGTCTGCCATGGTGTTTTACCTATGCTCATTAGCTGTTTTATACAGTCTTTATATGATCACATTCTCTCCACGCACATGACTAGGACCCGTGCCTCATTCAGTACATAACTCAGAGGGGGAAAATGGTATGTGTTCATGTAATTAAAGACTGACCATAATACATGGGTGCAATGGAACTGAACTAAATTCACAAAGGCGGCCTTAATTTTGACATCAGCTAACTTTTGAGTGCTTGACTTTGAAGCTAAGGACATTAAAATGCGGTTAATTTCCATCGACTAGTCGATAGGCACTTCTGCATTCATCCTTTGAAATGTACAAGAGCCCCCGCTGTGGCTCTTGTACATTTCAAAGGAGGAATGCAGAACTCCGCGTACAGCCTGGGGCCAACAGGAAGTCCTGCTGACTCCGGGCTGCACACAGGTGCCAGCTTTGAAATGCACAAGAGTCCCCAGCAGGGGCTCTTCTGCATTTTAAAGCCATGGAGCCTAGGGTCAGCAGGGGACTCTGTCTCCCGCTGACCCCGGGCTCCATGCTATGCTGCATGTCTCTAGGGGGCTGGGGTCTCCCCAGCTGACCCTAGGTTCCCCTGCACTTCCCTGGAACCAGCTGGGGAGTCCCCAGCTGATCCTGGGTTGTGGGGAAATGCTGTGGGGAACCCAGAGTCAGCTGACCCCGGGCTCCACTGCGCCTTTGAAAGGCATGGAGGAAGCAGTTTCAAAGAGGTAGCCATGGAGCCCAGGGTCAGCTGGGAGTACCAGCTGACCCCAGGCTCCCCACAGCATTTCTCTGGAACCTGGGATCAGGTGACCCCGGGGCTCCATGGTTGCCCCTTTGAAAGGCACAGAGGCAACATTTTAAAGGGACAGCAGGCTGCACAGCTGATCTATGGATCAGCTGTGCAGCAGGTGCCCCTTTGAAATGCTGCCTTGGGGTTTCAAAGAGGCAGCGCCGCTGTGCGGCACTGCCACTTTGAAGTACCCCTACCCCGCCCCTTTGCTGCCTCGATCGACTAGTCAAAATACTATCCGATAAGCAAATGCTTATTGGGTAGTCAACTAATCTCTTACATCCTTATTTGAAGTCTTAGTAATCTTTTTTGTCATATTTCTCCTTCCCACAAACACATACACATGCATTTTTGTGCAGGAACAGTCTGTGATAGTGTGTGGAAAGAATAATAAAAATAGCTTGGAATAGAACTTGTATACTCTGGCACCAAGCTAGGAAGGCAGAGGAATTGTTAAGTAAAGAGTTTATTGAAGGAGGGATATAAACAGGCGGCAGTAAAAAACTGGTGAAGAGGCTCGGAGTGCTAAGTGGCTGCCTTGTCATGTTCCATGTCAGGAAGTAAGCAGTAACTCGTAAATTGTCAGGTTGTTCTGCTGAAAACAGACTGTGGATTTTGTTGTTTGGTCAAAAATGGGGCGGGTTAAAAAATGTAAAATGTCTGGTCCTGACTCCATACCTGTTAGGACAAAGTGGAGAAATGTTCTGTGTAAAGAGTTGCCATATGGTGGCAGGAAGCTATACATGTTTTTTCTGTTCCTTCAGCTCATGATTGTGGTCCAGATCACTGTGGCTGTGTATACAGAGCAATGGTCAACACTTTTAATACATGTACATGATTCCAGGTTCTACTCCTGAAGATGTTAATGCACCCTTACAACGGGGACAAAAGGTCATATGGGGAGGGCTAGAAATTCAGAAAGGATTACAAGGAGGAAGAAGTGGACTGGGACAGACAGGTGGGGAAGAGTGACACTGAGCCATGTTTTCATATGTAGGCTGGGGAGCTCTCAGGGAGGCAAGAGAAATGAATACATGGGGAGGAAGGGGTGAAAGGGTTTTCATGGATCAGAAGTTAAAGAATACCAGTGAGTCATGGAGTAGAACGGGGGAAGTTTCCTTCTGTCCTACCAAACACAGGGATCTTGTCTGTACATGAACTTAAGCAAAGCCTAAAATTTTCTAGCAATAAAAAACTTTTAGTGTGTAATGTAAATAAAAGTTCACTTCTCATCATTGGTGCCCCAAAAACCCACTCAAATAGAGCTCTTTCCCTAATTTCATTGAATGTGCCATAACATGCCACAAATGTGCCATAACATGCAGGTATTCTATTTTGAGGGTCATCATAAGATATGTTGGAGCAGGTTTCCTCTCCTGTGAGTCATGTCATTTGGACTTAAGTTGTTTGTTTTTTCTCCTTCCAAAAAACTGGAAATCTTCCAAACAATTTTTTTTTAAGAAGTTTAGAAGTGTTCCCAGGGCTCTGCCAACAGCTGAAAACCACGTCCCACACAATTAATAAAATTCTATACTTGGAAATTTTGCTCCTTGAAAAAGAATGAATGTCTCTTGGGAATACACCAGTTCCACATACCCAAGTGGGAGCCTGCCAGTTCCCCACTGCTATATCATATTTTTCCCCTTCTAACATTTGCATGTGTGTGTGTGTGTATATATATATACACACACAATATTACAAAATCCCATTTCCAATGTAATATAGTGCACTGTATTTTTGTACTGCAAAAAAGTTATAGTATAGTTGAGTACAAGTTTGCATAACTTGCAAAAGTCTCTGAAATTCAACAGAGGAATCCAGTTATATTTATAATAATTTTTGCTGTTCTGTCCACATGCTATCCTATGAAGAAGATCCAGTGCATTCTATCGGAAGTGGAACTTCAGTTCTGTAGTAAGGCCTCTAGATCTTGGGACATTCATTTGTAGTACGGAAGTTAGATATTGGGTACTTGAATAATTGTGTAACTGTTATGAAATCTTTCCGGTTACATGACTATTCGATAGTCCCTGGGAGCGATGTGCTCACTGCCCCACTCCCGGGGGAGTCCCCTTCCACCCCGCACTGCTGCCTCAGTAACAGAGGTAGCAGCACGGGATGGCAGGTGGAGCCAATCTGCAAGGGGAGCCAGTCTAAAAAACAGCTCCCTGCACAGACCCGCTGCCTGCCACCCTGCGCTGCTACCTCTGATACAGTGGCAGCAGTGCAGGATGGCAGCAGCCTCTTTCCGTGTGGTGGTGGTGGGGGAGGGGGTCCCCATGGATGGGCTGCTGCCACCGAAGCAGCCTCTGCCCACAGTGGGCCCAGGCTTGCCATGGACAGAGGCTGCTCTGTGGGATGCAGAGCAGCCTCTGTCTGCAGGGCACTCAGGCCTGCTGCAGACAGAGGCTGCTTCGTGGCAGATTCCCTTGCCATTCCCTCCTCCCCCCCCCCCACCACACACACTGCTGCTTCTGATAGAGGCAGCAGCATGGGGGGGCAGATGGCACCATGGAGCCGATCCTGGGGGGCAACCAGCTTTTAAGCTTGCTGATACAGAGGCAGCAAGGGGGGAGAAATGCATGTAGTTGAGAAGACTAACCGATAAGCCTAGGCTTATCAATTAATCATCTGGTTGACTACATGTTGACATCCCTAATTTATAGCAGACACTTTTTTTTTTTTTTCCAATAGTTTTCATTTCAGCTAAAAATTGATGCTATGATGAAGCCGGAAAAAGAATAATACAGCCAGTTCTAACAGCCTTTGTCATTGAATGTATTGTAGAGCACCTCCTACACTTGCAGCATGCTGAATATTTCTGTTGGTTGGCAGCACAAATGCACTATGGAAATTATTAGGGATGCTGGAGGTTTTGGCCACTAGATAGAGGACAGTTATTTGCATGAGGAAGTAGGTTGGGGTTGTGTGATAAGAATATTTAACTAATGTTTCTGCCAAGGTAATCAATTAAATACTTAAGTGTCACCTTTTAGTTTTCAGAGGTTAAATGCCCCATTGTGGTGAATGCAGATGACCTTTGAAAATATGAATGAGGTATGAACTCGTTGAGTGTTGCTCTTCTCACCTCACCGGGATCAATTCAGAAAACTCATACATGTTCATGACTATTGTCGCAAATACAGAGATTATGAGATGGTATCATTCTGTAACAGGAAAAACTTAAACAACGAATAGTCAAGTAGCATCTTAAAGACGAACAAATCAGATGGTATCATTGTTCGTCTTTAAGGTGCTACTAGACTATTTGTTGCTTTTTTAATATTTTTCCTGTTACAGACTAACTCGGCTACCCCTCTGAAACAGAAATTAGTGTGGGTCATGCTGAAAGGTGAACAGCCAGACGGAAGGGAAGTTACTAATGGAGTTCCTTGGGGATTCATCTAGGGGCCAATCTTCTGCAACATTTTTGTTAATGATGCCACAAAAAAGTAGGAGTGTGGCTATAAAATTTACAGATGATATCAAGTTGGGAGGTGTTGCCAATAAGGAGGAAGACTAGAGTATCATACAAAAGAATTTGGATGATCTTGAACACTGGAGTAAAACAAATTAGATGAAATTTAATAGTGTAAAGTCATGTACTTACAGGCTAACACATTTTTGCAATAAACTGGGACTTACTGGTTGGAAGCAACACAGAAGGAGAAAAATCTGGGTGCATTTGTTGGTGACTATCACCTGCCAATGTGATTATGGCCTTGGAAAATGCTAATGCAGCAGGTGAGACAAGGAAGTTTTTAGTACTATTTTTATATAAGGCACTAGTGTAGTGGCCTCTAACCTTTAAGACTTTTTTTTAATTTCAAGGCAACCGAAGATCTGCCCCACTTCTTCCCCAAAAGCCTGCCCACTCCATTTCCACCCCCCATCACTTGCTCTCTCCCATCCTCACTGACTCTAAGTAAGCTGGGGCAGGGGCTGTGGGCTTTGTGCTAGGACTGAGGCATAAGGGTGCAGGAAGTGGTGAGGGGTGCAAGTGCTGGGAGGGAGCTGGGGTGCTGGAAAGACTCCAGGCTGGGGTAGAGTGTTGGGGTGCAGGTGGGGATGTGGAATGCTGGCTCTGGAAGGGTGGTCAGGGCTAGGACAGGGATGGAGGAGAGAGTGTGAGGTGCAGGCTCTGGCTGGGAGGTGCTTACTATGGATTTAACTGCTAAGGGTGCTGTTGACCCATTAAACTGGTGCCTGGCTGGAGCAGCCCCCGGCACGGTGCGGGGAGAGGGGGTTGCTCTAGTTGGGCCCAGTGCGCCATGGGGCTGGCAGCTAACAATCGAGCCCTGCTGTTAATCGTCTGATAGAATTTTCATTGGTTACACAGATAACATTTTTTTTACATCCCTAGCGCTTACTAGGGATGTTAGCTTGTAATAGAACAGTCGTGTGACCGCATCAAATTTTTGCAGTTACATGACTATTCAATAGTCCCCAGAGGCAGGGCCAGCAGCCAGTGCACTCCTGGTCCCACTCCTGGGGAGCCCCCTGCCACTCTGCACTGCTTCCTCTCTATTGGGGGTAGCAGTGTGGGGAGGCAGAAGGGAGCCAGTTTAAAACCAGCTTGTTGTGCAGACCGGCTCAGCCTGCCATCCCACACTGCTGCCTCGGTATCAGAGGCAGCAGCACGGGGTGGCAGCAGCCCTTGTCTGTAGCGAGCCTGGGCCTGCTGCAGACTAGGGATGTAAGCAAGTAGTCCAATGCTGGTCCACAAGAACAAATAGCCATCAACAAGATTAGACTTAAAATTTGATGACGGTTTCTGATTATTAGAGGAATGACATTCTGGAACAGCCTTTCAGGAAGAGTAGTTGGAGCAAAAAAATCGTACTGGTTTGAAGTCTGAGCTTGATGAAGTCTTGGACGGGATGGTATAAGATTGTCTAACTGGCATGTGGCACAGCTGCAACTGCTAGTAGCAAATCGCTTCATAAGCAGAAATGGGACATTAGCTGGAGAGGCCTCTGAATTACTGCAGTGCATTCTCTCCCAAGTGCCTGGCTGGTGGGATTTGCTGACATGCTCAGTGTCTGTCTGATCCCCGTATTTGGAAAGAGGTTTTTCCCCAGATCAGGTTGACGGAGACCAGGGATGTGAGTGGGTTACCAGTTATCAGGTAAGCATTTAGCGGGTGATGCTTACTGGGTAATCTTAACCTTTACCTGGGAGCAGCCCTTACCTCCCCTCCTCCCACCCATGGGCAGAGGGGTGCTCCAGGCCCAAGGGACTGCTGGCTCCCAGCCTGTGTGGGCTAGGAGTTGGCAGCATCAGCTGTGTGTGGGTGGAGTAAGTCAGTTTTTAGGTGATAGCGAGTGACAAAGGATAATATTGCAGTGAGGAAAAAGAGGGTGCCCTTTAGCTGTTCACTTATAGATGTCTTCACATCTTGTCAGATTTTAAAAATGTGTCAAGAAAACTGTTTTGGGTGTTAGCTGGTTTCTGTGTTAAATTGCTCAGTATTTCACAGTAAGTTTACACTGTGAATTTATTGAGGTGGGGAGTAAGCTAATGAGCAGATCAGGAAAACTCTCTGGCCTAATGAAAACTGCAGCAGGAAGAATGAAGTGTTAGTTTAAATGTGATAGACACCAGAAGATATGTCAAAAAAACAAAAATATTGCCCCATACATACACACAAAAAGTCGGCATGTTGTGGACTACTTGTTTAACTGGTTAATCAAGGTTATACCTCTTGCTAAACAACTGTTTTTTCCACCGCTACCCAAATTACAATAATGATTATCTGCATTAAAGGGAAACTGAAATTACTAGCTTGCTAGTTGTGGTGTCCACTAGAATGCGTAACAGCAAAAAATGTTCCTAATTAAATATAACTTCAGTAATATTGCTTTTAAAAACTCTAGTCCTCTTTACTCCAGCCAACGTATACAGTTCTAGCCAATATTTCTCTAGTAGCCTATCCCTCAACCGTAGCCCAAGCAGAGTTCTGACCCATACAGGGGAAGTGCTAGAGACTCCATGAAATCTAGGGCAGAGGCGGGCAATAAGCCAGAAGCGGTTTGCCAGGTTTAGCTCTTGGCAGGCTGCCGACGTTTTATTTACCTGCAGATGTGCGGGTATAGCTGCTTGCAGCTTCCGTTGGCTGCAGATTGCTTGCCAATGGGAGCTGTGGGAAGCGGAGTCCTGGTCCGTGCATGCAGCCATGCTAGCAGATGCTCAGGTAAATAAAGCATAGGCAGCCTGCCAGGAGCTAACCCTGGCAAACTGCCTCAGCCTGCGGGCCTCTTCTTGCCCACTTCTGCACTAGGGACTTCGTTGTTCCTCTTGGGTTTTGCGTGGATGGCACTCGCATACTCTGAGGGGCTACACCAGTGGTTTCCAACCTTTAAGCACAAGATCACTTGTTGAATTTAAGTGCAAACCAGGATGTACCTCGAAGCGAATGTAGGAGTAAGTTTGTTATATAAAGCTGAAATGAAGTGCTTAACATACATTAGTTATACATTTTCCCTTCTTACTGAGTCTCAGGCTGACCCTTGTGACTGCACGCTATTTGCCAATGTCTTGAAATGTGGGTTGTAATTTTGAAAAAGCTGGCTGGATGAAGTCTTGCAGTGAGCAGCTGTGAGGCAAGTGTAATACTTGGTGCCATGTGTGGGCTCTGGGAGGGGACTCAGGGTTGGGGTACAAAAGGAGATATGGGGTGGAGACTCTTGGACAGATTTTGGGTCTGATGAGATTCAGGGTTGAGGAGCGGAGGAGTTGGGGGTAAGTACAGTAGCCCTAAGGAACACTTTTTGCCTGTCCTGACCTCGCGCTGCTCGCTGAAGCATACAGCAGCTTATCTTGGTGCGTGGAGCCACCTGCCCCTTACATGCTGCCCCTTTCTGCAGGCACCACCCCTGCAGCTCCCCATTAGCTGTGGTTCCATGTTCCTGGCCTACAGGAGCTGCAGAGATATTACCTGCAGGCAACGGCAGTATGTGGAGACCGCCAGTACCTTGCTCAGGGATGTGCCAGTTGCTTCTGCAAGTGGCATGGTTGTCAGGGCAGGCAGGGAGTCTGCCTTCGCCCCACTGTGCCACTGGACTGTTAATGGCCCATCTCCTAGTTTAGCTGCAGGAGCCTCCAGGAGACCAAGCCCAATTCTGAGACTCCCTATCAAACCTGGAGGGCTGGAAACCCTAGACTGAGTGTCAGGGGTTCTGCGATCCACCAGGGAATTGCAATCTACCAATTAGTGACCACTGCTCTAGAATATAGAAGTCTGATTCCTGACTAATCTTGCTCCATGACTGCTTAATTAATTTTTTTTTTCACCGTTTCTCCAGCTAAGAGGAATAATAGAAATAATAATCTTGAAGCAAACACTGCCTTGTGTGAGGTGTAAATTAAAACTCATTACTTAAAGTGAATTCCCTGGAGTAGGAAGCTGTTAGTGCTTAGAATTAGGGTGACTTTTTTGAAGGTTTGGTTTTGTTCCCTGATTTGACATGTTAAACCAATAATTTAGCTAAGAATGTTTTGTACAAATAATTCTAATGCTGCCTTAAACAACATGGAGAGAACTAATGATCTGCCTGGTCACCATGTGTAACTGGCTTAGAGAAGTAGCAGCTTGGGTTCTGAAGTATAAAGCTTATTTAAGTTTTATACTGCAGATCCTGCAGTGTGTAACTGCTGAGATTTTCAGTGGTTACAGGGTTACCTATTTAACTGACTTTTAACATCTCTAGTTACTACACAAGTCTTTTCTGAGATCCTATATATAATTAGTCTTGATTCTAGATCATGATCCTGCAGCTGTGATAGGAAGGATCAAACAAACATCAGAGAATTTCTGAGCATAGGAATAGTGGTAACTGCATAGAAATTAATTAGCAGCATTAGATTAAATCATTCTGAATACCAACGATGAGTAAACATGTGCATTTCATTAAGTCAGTCTACAATGTAGAATGCATTTTTAATATAACTTGCAAAAAGAAGCCAACCTGAAAACTTTCTTACTACTTCAGAACTGACTGTAAAGACCGACTTCCTCTTCACTAAATCAGGACTCCTAATATGTATCAACACAATCCAGAAAAGAGACTAGGGAACAAATTGCATTGGTTGGTCTTTCATCATGTTATACCCAGACATTTTAGGGCTTTAGTGGAGTTAAATCGCAAGTGGATTTGGCCTTGTGTCTTCAGCTTCTAAAGTTTGAGATGGGTAAGCAAAGGGACAGAATTACTAATGACTGTGGAACAAAAACTTCCTGTCAGTGGCCACGTCTACCTGACAAACTTTGGTCAATGCAAACTTTGGTTACTTTAGCTCAAAGCCACAGCAGTTAATGTATCACAATTGCCCTGCAAATCCATGGCTATACGCTTGGCATTGGCGGATGTGGAAGTTTTGGCAATATATGGTGGGACAAATGGGTAGCATAGGGTGACTGGGAGCATGGGGCCAACTTCATACAACTGCCTGCATTCCATAATGTTGTCTATATTCTGTTGTTTTTGCACTTCTATAAAGTATCTGATGAACATATGCAGCCCTCCTTGCAGTCTGCCATCTCTGACAGAAGCATGGAACCTGCATGGCTCTGCACTATTCTCACAAGCATTTCAAGCTCAGGATGCACAATCCTACTGTATTGGCTAAATCCTAAGAACAAGGTCAGCATGGAACACTGCAAGAACAAATTCAGGGTTGTAGGTGGTGGTCATGGAGCACTGCTTCTGGGCCCATGAAACAAGCACCGTCTGGAGGGATTGCATCCTACTGCTTGGGGTGGCCAGCAGTCATTGCAGAGCTGTCGGATGCACAGTCACAATTCTGCCTCTGTGTGCTGAGCTCACCCCAACCCTCCAGCACAAGGACACTGGAATGAGAGAAGCACGGACAGTGGAGGAGCCAGTGGTGATCTGGTTGTGGAAACTTGCAGTGACAGATTGCTACCAGTCAGTGGGAAGTCATTTTAAAGTTGAAAAATCCACCATAGGGGCTGGTTGCCATGGAGGTGTGCAGCATCATTAGTCGTCTCCTGCTGTCCAGTGTTTGTTACTTCCAGCAGTATGCAGGCCATAATGGATGGTTTTGCTGCAGCAACAGGGTTCTGAACTGCACTGACTGGGCAATAGATAACATGCACATCCCTATTTTGGCCCCAGACAACCTTCAATAGAGTGCGTCAGTAAAAAGGGCTACTTTTTTTGGTTATCCAAGCGTGGATGGATTATCAGGGACAATAACTGTGACATACCCAGGGTACAATCTGGGCTGTTATATAGCTGAGGGGACACAGCTGTTCAGCCTGGGGGGGATGCCTTTTACATTGCTTTACTGTGAAAGCTGCCACTTCTGCAGCAAGGACAAGTGGGGAAACATGCACAGATAAGCTGCTTTGCATTGACATATGTCGACCCAGCTTCATAATGTAGATCAGACCTATGTAAACTGAGGAAAATTTTTTTAAATAATCCCCATCCCAGGAATGTGAAAGAATAGGTAGTGCTGAAGATGTCCATTTGTTCCTTTCCAAAAGGTTTATTGAATCACAGGCCAAACTTGACTCGTTGGTACACATTGGACTATGTATATCTGGAAACTTCAGGATAGACTGTACTGCTACTACTTCAGCTAAATGCTTATGGTTATATGGTGCTTTCATTCTCAGGTGTTTGATGCTGGAGAGTTTTTCGGAATAATGCAAGTAGAAGAGGTGGAGGAGGCGGGGGAAGAGGACAATGAAGAAATTGAAGCTGAATTGAAAAAGAAACCCAATCCTGGAAATGAGCTCTGTTACAAGGTTATTGTAACAAATGAGACTGGATTACAAGCAGCAGATCCCAATAGGTAGGTTCTAGTTTTCTCTAATTGCGGATAGTTCACTTTTTTCTGAAACACACATCTTGTAAAACAGTGGTCACCAACCAGATTGGGATCTACTGGTAGATCTTGGAACCTCTGACAGGTGATCCTGACAGGTTTGGCCAGAAGGTAATCAAGTTCTGGCACTTCATCTGCCCCTCTCAGCACTGCCATGCTGCTCCTGCCCTCTGCCTTGGAGGTGCCCCCAACCCTGGCAGCTTCCTGCTTGCTGTGCAGTGCATGAGTGCTGATGTCAGGATGCCCCTCCCATCACCCTGTACCCCATCTCCACAGAGCAGAGGGGGGCAGGGATGGAGAGAGTTTGCTGGCTGCTTTTGGGAGTGGTGCAGACCCAGGGTAGCAGTGAGCCTGCCTTAGCTCCCTGCACCACCACCCAGAAGCCAACTGTGGTAAGCAGTGCCCAGCTGGAGCCTGCATTCCAAATGCCGGTCCCAGTCCTGAACCCCTCCTGCACCTTAAACCCCTACCCTAGCCCTGAGTCCCCCTGCACCCAAACTCCCTCACAGAGCCTGCACCATGAACCCCCTCTCCCTGCCCCAGGCACAGCTCAGAGTCCCTCCCACACTCCAAATCCTTTAGCCCAAGATTAGTGTCTGTATCCACCTCCCCCATGCCCCAACCCTCTTCCACCTGCCTGATAAATGTGACTGAGGATAGGGAAGGGAGGATGGAGTAAGCAGGGACCAGGTCATGGAGTGAGCTGGTTTTGGTTGGAGTTTAATATACAACTGCTTTGACTCTTACCTCAAGACAAGTTCAAGCACCCAGTCAGTAGGGGCAAGGAGGGATGTGGGGGAGGGAAGGTATAAAAACCCACTAAAAACAAAAGAAACACCTCTCTCTACCCCTCCTAGGGGCACAAAAGAGGTGGTACTGAAGCCCCTAGACTCTCAGCCTTCCGAAATGTTACATGACCATAACTTGTAAGGGATGGGAGCAGGGGCACGCACTACTGCCTATGCACAAAACAAGATGCAGTAGAAACTCATTGCATTAGAAATATTATCTGAGATGTAATTTCTATGACTATTGCTGCTCACTGTAACACTTCATATTTTTTTAAATCTGACACAGTTATCAAAAGTGTACACTATTAAATGTAACCATTGACCATGAGTTCATAGAATGGGGATGGCATCCTACCCCATCCCATCCAAAGCAAGACAATTCTGTTTCCAAACCTAAATCTTCCAAAAAGTGAGGAAAAGTCTGTTTTTTAAATAGAGATTTCTAGCACTGATCAGGCAGGCAGAGGAACAGTGGAGGAAGGTACTAAAAGTCCTTCACATGTTATAAATTTATCCAGATGCCTAAATTTTGATCTTCAAATCCTGAGAGATTCTACCCTTGTGCTTCTTTTGAGTGTAAACTACCAACTTGTTGAAATGTGGCTGTTCTGGTCCCAACCTCATCCATTCACATTTGTGACCTCCCCAAGGTTTGAAATTAGATTTGAGGGTGAGGTGTTAGTGTGCCTTCATACACCTTTTCTTTTTCTTTCTTAAATTAAAGGGAGGGGGGAAGCTAGAGCTTTGTAATTTTGAGGGAATGATACACCTAGGAGCCACTAACAGTGAGGCGAGGCAGTTGGGGTGTGCTAGAACAGTTCAAAATGGCCACCCTCAAAGGGGCAGGTGACTTTTTTTTTTTTTTTTTTTTTTTTTCCCCCTCAACAACTTTCCTCTGACCCCCTCTTTTTTTCACTCCCCTCCCCCTTCCCCTCAACAAAAAAATCCTTGGTGTTCCTCATTTAAAAAAAAAATTGTTTGGTGTTCCTCGGTCTTAAAAAGTTTAAGAAACACTGTGCTATATGGTTTAGTTTTTGATTTGGTTTTCCTCAAGAATTCCTTTCCTTTCAAAGTTCCACTAAGTAATTAGACCAGATCAGCATGTGAATGTTAAAATTAAGGCAGAGAAATATTTTCTGTTTTTAAAGGAAGTTTACTAATCTTTTGCTGTGAACTTCTGTCAATCCAAAAGAGGGCACTGCTGATCAGTTGAGGCCACATCACTTCTGAGGTATTTAGAGCAAGACTTTCAAAGCCATCAGTGAGAGGTGAACACCTGATTCACTTCAACACTAGTAGGAATTTGATATTCCTGACTTCTGTGCATCTTAGAAAAATATAAACTGAGATTTTACTGTGTAACAAAAAATGTACATTAACTTGGGACAATTGAAATGTTTAAAATTTTGAAGCATAATATCCATGTTTATTTTTAAGCATTTTTTCTATTTTTAGCTATTGAAATTTCATAATTCTGAGTAATTGTGTGATTTGGACAATATTTAATAGACCCCAAGACTCAAAGTTAAAGTTTTTACATCCTTTAAAACACAAATTATCAATATCACACATCACAACATATACAAAGTAAATATCCTGAAATCAAACTAACTTCCTAAGCATTTTTCTTTATCTGTACATTTCAGTTATTATAGATGAAAATACTTTTGTTGGTTTGCATGTATATGGTGAAATTGACTTTTACCAATTAAAAATGTACTCCTATAAAGCCTAAGTATGTAGCACTTTTCCTTCTTCAAACATGAATTACTCTCCACAGGCTCAAGGTAAGCACTGTTAGCTCTAATTTACACTAATCTCTTATTCTCTTCTCCCCTCCCCCCACATCTGTATCCAGGCTTCAGAGGAGAGGTAGAATTGTGCCTAAGGTTTTGGCCATACCTTTTATGGAAATAGTACCTTCAGCTGTGTGAAGTATATGGTAGAGCAAATACAAAGTGAAAGATAACCCTACTTCCAGTGATGTAAAAATTCTCATTTTGGAGAAGAAATAACTTGGCCATTTACCCTTCTACAAGAAAACCTAGCCTTTTTTTAACAAATTCATCTTGCTTTGTATGTAGACAAGAGGCTTAAGGTAGTAATGTTACTGGAATTCTCTCCTTAGCATTTTCCTTATCGATCATGCCTGGACGTACCGTGTTGAACATGCACGCCAGCAGCTGTTGAATGTTCCCGGTCTGCTACATAGAATGGCAAACCTCATGGGAATAGACTTTCATGGAGAAGTTGCAGATGAGGGAGCTATTGAACAGGTGTTGCAAGAAATGTGGAAATACAATCAGACCTACCAGCTATCTCAAGGGGTGAGTGACTCCTCTGGTCAAGAATATTGAACAACTCTGCTAGATCCTGAATTTAACCATACCCAATACAGGGATAATTAATACAGATGTCTCTCCAATACAAAAACACTCGTTTTTTGAGCCATTTTAGAATGAACTTCTGCTCAGAAAAGGGACAGCCAGGGCCGAGCAGTTGTAAAAAATCAGTGACAAGTTGCCAACTTGTTAACAAAGGGCTACCCGTCAGTTTAGGAAGAAAACTTTTACAAGTTTCATGTAACAAAGAAGCATGTGCATGCTGGGTGACCGTGAGCAAGTCACTTGACTGCTCTGTGCCTCAGTTTCCCCATCTGTAAAATGGAAGTTACGGTCTGCTTTTGTAAAGCACTTGGAAATCTACTGATGAAAAGGCACTACATTGCTAGTAGTAATAGTATTCTATACTTTCTACTAATCCAAAATTGCCTTAAGTTTCATACTATCATTTAGTTCTTCCTTCACTGGAAAGTCAAGTCTTGATTAATTGAAACAGAGCATAGTAATATGGCTTTATCATAAGCTCCTAACCCCTTCTGTTTAACAGCATTCTATTAATAGTATGATGTGTAATGAATGTGTTTTTTCTTCTTCCTTCTCCTCCCCTGCTCCCCACCAGACTGCAGAGGAGAAGGTTCCTGTCTGGTATATTATGGATGAATTTGGATCCCGAATTCAGCATTCAGATGAACCTACCTTTGCAACAGCACCTTTATTTTATATACCTCAGCAAATTGCTTACACTGTGCTCTGGCCTTTAAGGGACCTTGAAACTGGTGGTAAGTGTGTCTGTGTATCAAGTACATTATCTGCTTCTACCCAAAGAATGGAACTCCACTGAATTTACAAATCAAAAACAGCAGTTCTAGCTTTTCACAATTCTGGTATGAGTTGGAGGTTTTTTGTTTTTGGGTTGTTTTTTTGTTAAAACCTCTCAACATCCTGCATGTCTCTTTAAGACTTACTAGTTGTTGTTTTTATTTATTAATGACCGAATATATTATAGATAACGTCTCATACACATTGTGACTCTTATTCAAGAGGATGTGGAGGCCCTCGTCAGTCCAGAAATGTCACAAGGAACAACCTGAGTTCTTAGGTTGCAAAGTCAAGCACTTAGTAACATTTTAAATTGCATGTTTAAAAATATTTTTTAATCCTTTCAGTTGTCACATAATTTATGGTTGTATTATGTCACTTGCATGAAAAATTGTTGGTGGAAAATGACTGGCAATGCTACAGTTATTTTTATATCCCACTGTAGAAGAAGTGACTCGAGACTATGCCTATGGGGAAACTGATCGTTTAATCAGAAAGTGTATGTTGTTGCCATGGGCTCCTGCTGAGGTATTGGATGTTAACTATTCCACTCCAGAACCATCAGAAGATCACTATCAGGTATAATTGTAATACATCTTTTCTTTAGGGTTCCTCTTTTATTTGGGGAAAGTAATTCCAGGTTTTATTTCTCTTCCTAAGTGCAATATGAAGTATCAGGATTTCATAATCTAAAAAACTGCCTTATGTAGAATTTAAATTCTACATAAAAGGAGGGGCATGTAGTAAAGTCAGAAATAAATATATAATATAGCAATTCCAAAACTAAACAATAGTGGCGTGTCCCATATTGCGGTATCCTTTGCTAGCCTACATTATAACAGAGGCACCAAGTAGTCTAGAGGCTTCTGTCCAACAATATATAAACCCGAATTATCAGGGCTCGACAAACTGCGGCAAGAGCTACTCGCCAGCCCCGCACCGCACATGCACCAGATTGGCACTGCGCATGTGCGCAGCGCCGGTGAATGGGGCGCACGGCGCAACCGGCTGAAATCTACTTGCCACGGGCGAGTGGAAATAGCGGTTTGTCAAGCCCTGCGAATTGCATGCTGAATGCCATATAAACCCAAAGGTTGGAGCAATTGCTATTGGATTTATTGTTACAGAATCTTTGGTCAATCCAAAAATATAGGAAGAGTAATCCTTTGTATGTAAGGAACAAAATCTTATTTATAGCCTCCTTATTCTTTTTTTGTTGTGATCTGAAGGCTTGCCTACACTTATCTGGGGACTGGCTCTGCAGTAATCAATTCTCTAGGGGCCAGTTTAGCAAGTCCAATGAAGATACGATAAGTTGACCACTGATCACTCTTTTGTCAACTCCGAAACTGCACCAGTGCGCATGCACACTCTGAAGTAACTTGACCTAAGGTATGTTGACTCCAGCTACAGTATTCACATAGTGGAGTTGCGTAAATTAGGTCTACTTTACCCCGTAGCATAGATCTGCCCAAAAGCAATTCAGTATTACAGCAGGAACAACATTTCAAAGTGGATGGCTTGTTTTTTTCAAGTATCGTCCCACAAATATTTCCCTTTTTGTGTGTGTGTGTGTGTGTGTGTGTGTGTGTGTGTGACACACAACGCCTTCTATTTTCAGCATGTGAACTGAATGTAGTATGGTGTCACCTTTTTTGGCAGAGAGGTTGTAGAAAATATACCAAGACTTTAAAAACCAGGAGCCTAATTTCTAAGTATCAGTGGAAGCTGTTGCTTGTTCATAGGATGGATTTATTTTAATCATGGTTTAAGTGGGCTGTGAGGAAACTTTTTTTAATTTAAATACATTATTTTAATCCTGTTTTGCATTTATATTGTGTTGAGAAAATAACTTACCCATTTAAGTGAGGCTAAATCACATTGGTGAATAACCATTAAAAATGTTGATGTGTAGCTACACATCTTCACACTAAATCTGGTGCTGCTTTTTGCTAACCAGGAAGATATACACAGATATAATGTATTGATTTAAGCAAGTCTATAGCTTAAATTTTTACTAGGGATTTTTTAAAAACTTTTTTGTCATATTCTATTTGGATGGAAATACTAATTCAATTAACAATGCACAGACCAGTGTTAATTTTTTATTAAATGATGCCACTTTAAATATGGTGGATAAGAAAGTTTGTTTCACAGATAATCAAAACATGTTTTGATTTTAAAACTAATTAAGCTAAGGAGGTAACATTTGTAGCTAATAAATTAAACTGATTATTTGTGGTTACGATGTCTACCAACATTTTAGAACTAGAAGATCTTAACCTCTCTCACAGGTTTTCTTCATAGATGGGAAGAAGAAAATATTTCTTGCTTCTGCAACTCTCAGTTGGCATCTTAGTTTTGAATGAGCTAATCGTTGAACAAGCAGAAAAAACTGAAATAAGAAAATAGTCTCTCAGCACCTCCAAAAGAGGCTATTGTTGATCAGACTCTGGTTCCCGGTTCTTAGCCTGTGACTTTCATCAGTTCATGTTATTGACTTTCTTAAACTTCAAGGAGTCCTGTAGCACCTTATAGACTAGCAGATCTTAGTCTATAAGGTGCTACAGGACTCCTTGTCGCTTTTGCAGATCCAGACTAACTCAGCTTCCCCTCTGATTCTTAAAAACTTGGCAGCAATCATGTACTGTACTGCTTAATATTTTATGTTTAATAGATATGTTAAATTCTAAATTTATTATAATATGTTGTTAATATCAAATCTAACTTCAAATGGCTTTTAAAAATATTTTATATAATCCATACTGAACTTCTTAAGACACTGATGAAATACCAGTGCAAAATAACTCTTGGGTACTTGAGTGCAAAATATTTGAAAACCTTCCTGCGCACATTTGCAACTCATATCTTTACAAAACAAAATTTTTATAACTTCATGACCAGTTTTTCCAACTTACTTATAATATGGAGCTGATCATTTTACAGTTCCATAAACTTTTATGGCCTCTTATTTCACAGGTATTTCCATTAGATTCTGCTGCATGTAAACTACAATAATACTCTGTCCTGCCTTGAATCAGAAGCATACTCTTAAGCCAGATTCCTCTTACATTTGCCTGAAAGGCTTTAATGTTTTGTTTAGAAGAGTCACAAACATGATGCTTCTAACAAAAGCACATGGCTGCTAGATCACGAATTATCTCATTGTTACCCAATACTGCAACAAAGTAAACCAAAAAAGCTATAACTTAAACTGGAATATTATTAACATGGAGTCATTTGTTTTCTATAATAGCATTTTGGGAGTATTTACATTTGTAATCTGCTCTTAAAATACAGACTAGCAGTTCTCAGCTGGGCGTCCGTGGGCCCCCTGAGGGACTGAGAGCCCTCTTCAAGGTGGGCTGGGGGCCTTGCAGCTGAAGCCCTGGTGCTTAGCACCCCCCCCCTCCCCCCCGCCATGTGGCTGAAGGTCAGAGCCCTGATCTTTGGTGCCCCCTTGGGGGCTGAACCCAGGAGTCACAGGACTGGAGTTCTGAGCCCTGGTACTCCTCGTGGAGCACACGCTCTGACCCCACGGGCAAAGTTGGGGACATAGAGGGTATTTGCCTCCCCCTCCCCCCACACTCACCCCACCCCCAAAAAACCTGCAGAGCCAGAGCACAGCAGTCTAGAGGGCAGCCCCACACCTCCCCCATCCCCGATCTACTTTCCCCACAACCTGGCCAGGTTGGAGGCAGGGAGCCAGTGCAGAGCAGCTGCTGCTCTGGCTGGTGCCTTGGTGTACGTCTGTCCAGCAACATTATTTCTAAATAGCTTAGTCCGTGTCTACACAGTATGCAGTTATTTTGAAATAATGTTGAAATACTGTCAAGTTGGAGGACCGTAACCCTCGTTGTATGAGGAGCAAGGGAAGTTGGAGGAAGAGTGCTCTGTTTCAAAATAAGTGCTGTGTAGATGCTCCCAAGTTCAAAGTAAGCCACGCAATTAACGTAGCTTATTTCGAGTAGACACACCCATAGTGTCCCTCTTCTCCTGTTAGTGCCCCTGCTTGAAGCTGTTCCTCTGCTCCCAGCCCTCTTTGCTCAGACCAAGGCAGCTGGTAAGAGCCGCCTGGGTGGGGTGATCTGGCTGTATGCTGGCAGACCTCTCTGGGAACAGGGACTGCAGAGGCTCCCTCCCCCTTCTCTCCCTCCCCCCCAGCACACAGCTCCTACCCACCCCTCTTAGAGTATACACTCTGAACTGCCTCCTACCCATACACAGCCCCAGCTACCCCCTTCTTGCACCTGAAGTTGTTTTCAAACTTTTTTTTTGAGCTAAGGGTTCCACCGTTTTGGATTACAATTTTTGGTGCCCCTTACCCCTCGACAGACTGGGTGGCCTTCTCTCTGTGTCTCTGTGTGGACCTTGCCATGCAGAAATGGCCCACGCCCCACTGCTTCTCCCCCCGCCCGCTCCCCCCGTCCCGCCTCCATAGAGACCGGCTTCAGAGAGAACCCCTGGTATGAGACTTCTTTCTCAGTGGGCAGTGAAAATAAGAAGCAGTTATTATGCCTGCAATCCAATCACTTTTGGAGATGGATGTCTAGCTTTTTTAATTTTATTTCATTTTGGATTTTTTTAAGTATAAATAACTGAATCCCCAGCAACAGTAAATCTTAAGGGTTAGGATCCTGAATATGAACTGGATTGCCTGTCCCAGCAGTGTCCTATGTGAGGACAGTGTAAGTGTATGTCACAATCAAATCTCCATTCTCAAGAGCTGTTGTTATTGTATCCAAACGAACCGTTTGATAGCTGCAGCCACTAGAGATGTTAGCAAGTAGTTGACCTACCTGATGAGCATAAGCTGGAGTATCGACTACTCGCTTCCCCCCCTCCCCCGCTTGCTGCCTCTCAGAGGCAACGGGGGTGGGGGGAGGATCCAGTGCTGAGGGGATCCAGTTTAAAAGCTGTCTTTCCCCCCAGCACCTGTCCATGGGGGTTCCAGCAGCCTCTGCCACGGCCAGCCTTGTCTGATGCCAACAAACAGGCTGCTCCAGCGGCAGACAGGGGCTGCTGGACTCCGTGCAAGCTGGGACCGAGCAGTCCTGGCTCGCGCTGGACTGGGATGCTGCACTTCTGCATTTTAAATGTAGTCAGAGCTCAGCATTTAAATGTAGTAAGAGCTGTAGCATGGGTTGCTCCCAGAGCCGGGACTGCTCAGTCCCTGGTCAAGCTGGCTCCTGGAGCCACCCCTGCTGTGGCTCTGCACAGGGATCCTTATCGACTAATCATGTAGTTGATCCAGATTGTATTGACTACATGATTTAGTCAGATAACCACCATTTAACATCCCTTGCAACCACCCTAGTTCCGTAAGAGACCCTTTGCTTTTCATCCCAGATACACAGAAGAAACACTGGGTTATGCTGCTACAATGAATAGAGTGTGGCAATTTTTTCTTTTTATAACCAGATACGCTAGTGATGACATGGGTGGGGGTTTCCAAAGCACTCTGAGCCTAGCACTAATGCCTTTAACGTCAGTGATAAAACTCCCATTTATTGCAATAACAGCAGAGTGAGGTCAACACCACCATGTGATGCTTAGTCCGCCTCCCTAGTTTGCAGTATGTGAAGCCATCATTCATGCAGTTGAGCTGTACCTTGGCTGTCTACTTAAAAAAAAATCAATGTACATTTCTCAAATTGGAGCCCTAAGGGAGTCTTAACTTTTGCTAAAATAAAAAAGAGATTAGCCACATGTGCAAGGAAACTTCTGTTTAACCTGATCCTAATGTTTTAAATATAGGAGTGGAGAAGGAAGAGGGGATGAACTCTGAAATGTTTGTGCTTCAGGGAAACTTTTTCATATGCCAACACTACTAAAACACCCAAGCACTGTTTTATGTCCAGTTGAATTTTTATCTTTTATATTAATACTTTTGTAAGTTTGTTTGTTTTTTTAATGTTCCTTTTCCCAGCTTCTGTTTCCATGTACTTTTATTTTAAAAAAAAATCCTCAATTTTGGGTCTAAATTACTGTATATGTACCTGTAACATGTTAAGATTGTGGGGTTTGAAAGTTTGCTCACTTTACTTAGCATAAGCTTGCTTTTTGTTTGTTTGTTTTTAGGCTATTTTAAACAACAACAAGGAGAAACTACCTGTGGCTATAAATCCATCAGTTTATGACAGGGAATAAAATTTTCAAGTATGTATCTATAAACTAAAAGCCTTCAAAATGCTTTCAATTCCTTGGCAGTATCAATGTTGTATTGTCCTGGGATATTAATTTCTTAATTTTAAAAGCTCTGAAAAAGCAGAGGCTTTTTTCCACGAGTACTAGTAACTTTGGGTACGTCTAGATTACATGCCTCTGCCGACAGAGGCATGTAAAATAGGTTACCCAACATAGTCAATGAAGCAGGGATTTAAATATCTCCGGCTTCATTAAAATAAAAATGGCCGCTGTGCCGTGCCGGCTCAGCTGATCGTCGGCACACGCGAGTCAAGACGCGGATCGGTCGACAGGGAACGCCTTTGTCAACCACTCCCTTATGCCTCGTGAAGCGAGGTTTACAGGAAGCGGTTGACAAAGGCGTTCGACCGATCGCGTCTTGACTCGCGCTATGCCGACGATCAGCTGAGCGCACGCACGCACGGGCACCATTTTTTTTTTATTTTAATGAAGCCTGGGATATTTAAATCCCCACTTCATTGACTATGTTGGGTAGCCTATTTTACATGCCTCTGTCGGCAGAGGTATGTAATCTAGACATACCCTTTGTGGGCTCAGGAGCCCTGGAACTCACTGAAAGAGGTAAAACAAGAATGACTTGAAAATAAATGTTCAGTTAGCAATATCCCTTTAAGCAATATCTTCCATGTCTCTCTGTAAATGTAGATCAGTGTTAAGAACTACTTTGACAAGTGTTCCTTGATAGCAGGAGAATTTTTTTTTTTTTGTAAAGGCTATTGCTTTCATGCTTACAGGATTTTTTAAATCCCCTTTTTGAATGGCACGTGAAGGGAGAGCTTACTCTTTTTAACCCAGCAGTATAGACTAACTATATTTAGGTGAGTAGTCTGTTTCCCTGTGATACTGTGCAGTGTCGAGGCTTATGGAGACTTCCTTCATGAATTAATACTCATGGGAAATGGATTCATTGAAATCTTACTGTGCTGGGAGAAGGTAACACACTTGTCAGTTGAATTATTAATTAGCAAAAAGTGCATCCAGCTTTTCTGCTGAGGAGCCTAAATGTCTGGTGCACAGCTAGCAGCAAAAGTCTATTAAGATATACTGGAACAACTAAAGAAGAATGTAAGAGAGAATAGCCAGCCAGACAAAATGATGCCTAAACATCATGTGAATGAAGACTTATCCGTAGGAATGTAAAATCCAGTTGAATCAATTAAACATAATATAACATTTAACTACTTAAACAATAGGTGATTGGGGGGCTGCTCCAGCTCAGACAGACACTGGTTAACCAGTAAGCATCACCCTTATTGGTTAACCTCTGGTAAGTGGAGATATCGGTGGCATTTACTGTCCCTTGAAAGGGTGAGGTGCCCTTCTCCACTGTCCATTTAAAGGCTTAATGTCTTGTCTTTTGGCTCAGTGCTAGCTACCAAATAGAGGAGGATGTGTTTCCATTGTTGGTTCTCTTCTGTGGCTGCAGGAGGGTTTTTATTTTGAAGAAAAAGTATACTTGATGCATTCCCAGCTTTAGGACATGTTCTTTCTGCTGGCTAGGCTTGTACTCTGCCCCTGCTGAGGTTGTTAATGGCAGTGTGTCTATGGGTACATGCTGTGATGCTCACCACTTCACAGAATGAGCAGATTTAAATGAAGTCCTGTTGGTGAGGACAAACTGAAGGAAAGCAATATCTTCCCCGAATGGTATCAGAAAATCCCTCTGTCTGCAGGGAGCTTGGACCCCTGCCACAGACAGGAGCGTGGGGCAGTAGGCGGGAGGCAGTCTGTTCGGAGTGGCAGGGGGCTCCCCATGAGTGGAGCTGGGAGTGCACTGGCTGCCAGCCCCGCCTCCGGGGACTATTGAATAGTCATGTAACTGATAATATATTGTGCAGTTACACAACTATTCAATTAATCTTGAACATCCCTACTAACCAGTATTTCCACTAAGCCCGCTGAGATCTTTGTTTATGCCTTATATAGTACGCACATTGCAAGGAGGAGTTCCTCATTCCAGCTCTTCCAATGTCTGATGTTAATATCTCTGTGAACTAATTTTGAACTAGGGTAACTGTTATTGACAGAGAACCTTGTGCAACCTCTGTTACCTTATTTCAGGCAGAGCTGTCACTAGACCACAGGTATAGTAACATGACCGATCCAAATTCAACCATGCTACCAAATTCCTTATATCCACGTCTCTAATCACTGAAGAACACTCTTCTTGCAGAGCTGGAAATGGAAGCCAGACTCCTGATAGCCAGTGTTCCAATGCTGTTCCTCCAATAGTTATGTAGCCAGCTGGCAAAATATTTCCATGCTGTGCTCCATACTGTGCTCTAGGGACTTAATCATATAAGTTAATCTAGCACTGCTACTGTTTGCACCTATAGCTCAAATGGGAGACATCTGTGCATGGATCTGGAGGCCCTGTTCTTATCGTGGGTTCAAATTCTCATGAGATGTGGGGGAAAAACACAATGTGATCATGTAACTAAAGACTATATCCAGTGCATAGGCTCAAGACTGTAGCCAGTGCACAGGCAACCTTCCTTGGGCACTTCCGAACTTACAAATGCCTGACTTAGGTCACAGGTTGCCCAGCCTACAACTCATGGGCCATGTGCAGCCAATCAGAATTTTTCATAAGGACTGTGGTCTGCTTCAACACCATATACTAACAACTAACTAGCATTTTGTTCTCATTCATAGGATCATTTTAATTTATACAAGCACGTAAATAGACCGTACTGTACGAAGATAGTTTTTATCTTAATCTATATGAAAAAGCTCAATTTAAATTATAAATCAACACTGGTGACTTTAAATCTGGTTGGCCTACACAAGGTTGTGCGTTAGTTATGTGGCCTTTCTGAATATAAGGTTAGTCAATGTTTCAATAGCTGTAAGATGAAATTCACTTCCTCATTAGCATGACTGCAATGAGGTAAACACAGGAATATGACTTTTCTTAGGCTTAAATTTTTCAGTGTGGAAAATAAAGATCTGCTGCTCTGAATAAGAACAGAGGGGCATAGGCCTTGGTGCTTACCATCAGTTATATTTGCAGAATTTAAAAAATTGGCTTAAGTTATAGTCAGTTAACAAATGTCTTCTATTATGAGAGCCATTAATTTTGGTTTGAGGAGAAACTGCTCTCATGTTAACAGAGCATGTATATCCTTTCTTCCAGGGTCTACACAGACCTTCCTCAAATCATCAATAACTTGAAACACCCACGTTTTGAGTTCACAGAAGATGAGGGAGAGGCAGATATCCTCTACAATTTTTCCCACTTCAAAGATTACAGGTTACAGCTTTTTCCTTGCAAGTACACATAATCCAGCTGTCCTATAAAAAGCTCCATTCCATGGAATGGCCTTTACGTGTCCTCTTATCGCTTGTAGGAAACTAAGTGCAGAGAGACCCCATGTGATGTTGAATCAATTTCCATGTGAGAATCTACTCACTGTCAAGGACTGCCTAGCATCTATATCAAGACGAGTTGGAGGGGCAGAGGGACCAAAATGGCTGCCTCGTACTTTTAACCTTCGCACAGAATTACCCCAATTTATCAGCTACTTTCAGCAACGTGAGAGGAGGTAGGCCATGTTGCTATTGCTGCTTGTCTTGCAATTCCTATCCAACTTTCTCTAAGTACCAGTAGGTGCATGTGTTGGGTTAATAACTCCAAAATATGTAATGTGACATACCTTGAAATATGTAGGGTGAAATCATAACTCCATTGAAGTCAGTGGCAAAATTCCCAGCATTTGCCCCATTGCATTTAAAAAATGTATTAAGATAGCTTTCTCTGGGTCAGTAGCAATTAAAAGCAGTTAAAATTGGAGATGTTAAATTTTGTTTAATCAGCTAATTGAGTAGTCATTGGAATTTCCATCAACTAGTCAATTAGGGGGAAATGGCAGAGCCGCAGCAGGGTTAGCTCCTAGCCCGGGGAGCCAACCTCTCTGTGGCTCTGCCTTTTTGAATGTAGTAACAGCTGTCTGGTGCTTACATTTTTAAAAGACAGAGATGCACCAGGGGACTGGGCGTGAGCTCAGAGAGCTGATTCCCGGCTCGTGCCCAGTCACCCACTGCGCCTCTCCCTCCTCTGCCCCCTGCAGAGACAGTGCTGGGGGGTACCTGCTTTTAAGACCGTACTGTACATAGGGGACTCTTTCATATATATTTAGATAAAAACAAAAGTTAAATTATAAATCAACACTGGTGATTTTAAATCTGTTTTGGCCTACCCGAGGTTGTTCTTTAGTTATGTGGCCCTTCTGAATATAAGGTTAGACAAATACACGTGAGGGATGATGTAGATAATACTTAGTCTTGCTTTGTAACTGATTCTTACTACATTTCTAAAATTAGCTTTAAGGTAAACATCTTAATTGGGGGGTGTTGCTGCATACCACCCTAACAGAGTGGTGTTTCAGTATCTGTAAGATGAAATTCACTTCCTCGATAGCATGACTGCAATGAGGCAAACACAGAAATATTACTTTTTTTTTTTTTTTTTTTTTTTTTCCTTAGGCTTTTAAATTTTTCAATATGGAAAATAATCAGAGGCAGCAAGGGGGCAGGAAGCGACTAGTCGAGTAGTCACTCGACTACCCGATAAGCCATGCTACTACTCAACTAGCCACTTACATCCCTAGTTAAAATTAGTGTGATGGTGTCCAAATTTTCTTGCTTAAAACACTTCATTTTCACATGAAAGTAGAAATCAAATTTAGGGTTAATGCTGGACTTCCTCAGGGTACGTCTACACAGCAGCGTTATTTCGGGAATAACTGACGTTATTTCAAAATACTGGCAAGCTGGAGGACTTCTTGCTCCAGTTCCTGTGAGTCGAATGAAAAGTGTTCTTCCTTCAACTTCCTGCTGCGAAGACAGCACCAAATATCAAGTTAAGCTATTTCGACTTCAGCTACGCAATTGACGTAGCTGAAGTTGCGTAGCTTAATTTGACTTTTGCCCTGCTGTGTAGATGTGCCCCTCAGAGACTAAAAGAGAACTGAATCTGTTCTTCAGAGGCGTCCTATGTTACCTTACTCATAGTCAACTTCCTGTCTCAGTAGTCCCCTCCGTATCCAGGAGATCTGACAATAACAAGAAATGTGTTTGTTAGGATATGTCTACACTTACAGCAGGATATACAGTTGATACTGTGAGACATGACTTAGGCAAACAGAGTAGATTAAAAGACACCCGAACTGCCAGGTTTTATTCTGCACACAGGCTCTTAACATTCCCAAGAAGCGTTTCTCCTGTCTACACTACTATTTTTTAGCAGGGTAGTGTCCTGTTGCCAGAGCTTTTTCCCACTGTGGGGAAAGGTTCCAGGAGAGGATAGGCAGCAGGGAAAGGCTCCAATTACCGAAGCCTTTCACTGTGGAATGTAGCAACACTGGATTGACAAGTATGTACACCTGCCTTTCACTGCAGAGTGTAGCTACATTTGTCCCTCTACTCTGTATGCTGTCATAAGCATAGACATAACCTTGATGAGGGAGGAGTGGAGTTAATGTCTTGCTCCTCCATCAAAATAATCCTTATCTGGTATTGCATTTAGTTCTCTGGTTCTTCTCGGGTTTGTGATTGATGGATGATGATATTGTGACCATCTAGCTGCTTCCCCCTTTTCTCAAGATATTGTTTAACTCCTGAATGGGCTTAACCATAAGGGGACATTTTAAATGTATGTTCTTACTGTGCAGTGTTCTTGGATATACACTTAGGCTACGTCTCCACTGCCACCTTTTTTGTGGAAGAGGAAATGCAAATAGAGCATATTTTGTGCTCTCATTTGCATATTCTTCTCCGATCCCTTTTGTGGAAGAGGTTTTTGTGCAAAAAAAACCCCCAGTGTAGATGGGGGCATTTTCTGCAACAAAACCCTTTTGCGCAAGAACCCTTATTCCTCATAATTCCCCATCAGGAATAAGGGTTCTTGCAGAAAAGGGTTTTTTCGCGCAAAATGGCCCCGTCTACACTGCGGTTCTTTGCACAAAAACCTCTTCTGCAAAAAGGATCGGAAGAAAATATGCAAATGAGAGCATGCGATATGCTAATTAGCACTCCATTTGCTGTTCCTCTTCTGCAAAAAAGCAGCAGTGGAGACATAGCCCAAGTGTATATGCGATAGGTGACCATGAAGCTGTGTGCACTGAGGAGGGAGTTTCAAAATAAACTTTCCATTAAAACACAGATCTTTCACTAAAACTAGTACTGTATTCTCGTACTAAAACATAACCACAGGCAGCCTTTCAGATAACCCAGAGAACATTCTCTGCATGCCTTCACAAATCCGTTGGGGAAGGTGGGGTCTCCAAGGTCGCACTGCCACTGCTCAGTAGCATGCACAGAATGTAGACATGCATATTACTCCTACTTGGGCAAAGCTTTTCAAAGAGTCCAGCTCTTCAGATCTCTAGGTCAGTGGTCTCCAAACTTTTTTGATCGTGCACCCCTATCAGTAAAAATTTTTTGAGCACGCGCCCAATATATGTATATGTATTTATTTATACATTTTTTTAAAAAATTTACTTTCACCCCCATTTGCCACACTCCTGACCCCTGTTAACCACCCCCCTGACCCCTGTTAACCACACCCCCTGACTCCCATTAGCCAGGCCTCAGGAGGTAACACTCTCAGGGCAAGATGGACACATGACCAGCAGTAAAAGGTGTCATGTGACTCCTCTCTAAGGACTTTTCCCACCATCCTCCTACCAATAGGGATAGTTTGTCCCCCACCAAACCCCCCTCATGCAACTATCCTGCAATTGCATTAACCCAGTGTGTGTGTGACATTAACTCGGGGCGGAGGGGGCAGAGAGGCTGGGGGAGAAGTGTTCCCTCCGAGTTTCCTCCCATGAGCAGAATGAATTTTGTGTTGTGCACCAGTACTGAGTTCATGTGGCTTGTTTGGATGTGCCACTGTGGCACCCAAGTTACTAATAAATATTGTATAAACCTTTACCTTTTCTCTCTGCTGCCATGTCTCCAACCCTTACTCCATCAGCTCCCCTGGTGCCTGCTGCGCCCTCACCCTCCTCTGCTGTCCTGACTCCTGCCCTTCTCACTGCCCTCAGCCCTCCTGTGACCTGCCCCCCTCCACCAGCCCGTCTCCCCCCCCTGTGCCCACTTCTCCAGTAGCCCCACTCTGATCATGTGAGCTACCTACCTCTACACACATGCCCTGCCTCTCTCCTCTAGTGCTGGTCCCTCCCCTGCAGGTGTCTGCTCTTCTGCTTCACCCCCTGGCACCTGCACCTTCCCTTACCCCTGCACCCTCCTGGTGCCTCCCCCCCTCACTGCCCCTGCCCCCTTTGCCCTCTTTTTCCCTGATGCCCACCCCTCACCACTATCTGCCCCGTTCCCCTCATGCCCCTCTGCCCTCACACATGCCTTGCTCCATCCCCAACTTCCTCATGCCCACCCCTTCTTTCAAGCCTTATCCCAGCACCTCCCCCTCCCCTCTCTAGCCCCCAAAGCCCTTACCCTCTCCCAGAGCCGGCCTGAGCCATTCTTGCACCCCGGGCATGTGGCGCATGCATGGCCCCGCCCCCGCCCAGCCCGGCAGCACTGCTCAGTGCCCCTTACAATCAGGCGCCCCGGGCTATCACCCAGTCAGCCCATAGCTTGGGCTGACTCTGCCCTCTTCTCTCCCAGCATCACCCTTTCCCCCCTCCCACTGACACCTCCCCTCCTGCCCTTTTCCTCATTGTCTCCACTTGGCCCCCTGGCATTTCTCTCCTCCATGCTGTCCCTTGGTGCCTTCCCTTTCTTCTCCTGACCTGTCCCCTCCCCTCCCCTCAGTACAAGCCCCTTCTTCTCCCACCCCTTCCCCCTATTTTTCCCACCCCCCCCAACCCCTGCCTTCCAGTTTGAATCTGTGAGCTGGGCCGCACGGGTTTAAAGTCCCAGGCCCTGACGTCACAGCACGCCTGGGCATCTCCCCTCTCATCTGTTGCGCGGGTGTTTGAACATGCCGCGCATGTGCTCCCTCGGATGTCTTGCGAACCAGGCGTCTCCCCTCTCAGCTGTTGTGCGGCAGCATGTGCTACCTCGGATCGTCTCACGCACCCCCTCGGATCGTCTCGCGCACCCCCTGGGGTGTGCGCACCCCACTTAGGAGATCACTGCTCTAGGTAGGAGAGAGTGAGGAGAAGGCATACTCTCCTGAGCATGACAGATGTGTTTGGGTGAGGATTCATCTTACTATATTCAGTGCTCAATCCCCAGAGAAAATAACTATATGTTATGTAACTTGGCTGGCTCAGAAGCGGCTGCAAGGAATCCGATTTACAAGTTTTAAAGCACCCACCAAGAATGTCTCAGACTTTCTGACCAGCTAGTCAAAATGGTCTCTTGACCTAGCAACAAGCATTTGATGTAGTCATGGTATGTGTGAAGAGAAAAGGGATTTATTAGCAGACGCATGGTGGGCCCTTACTGAAAAAGAAAGTGAGAACCTCAAAATCCTAACTCTAAATAGCTGTGACCCTGGCGTTCATTGTTCTTGCACCCTCACCCACTGCGTCAAAAGAGCACTCGGCTTCGTAATGCATAGAACCGTGTCAGTGTATGGTTCAGAGTGGAGGTTTGCCAGTAAAATATCTAAAGACAAATGAGATGCACACACTGACATGCTGTGGCCTTGACTGGGTTGTGGTATTTTTTTTTAATGTAGGGGAGAAGATAATCACTGGATATGCAAACCATGGAACTTGGCCAGAAGCCTAGACACCCACATCACCAACAATCTTAACATCATCATCAGGCACAGGGAAAGCAGCCCAAAGGTAGAGGACAGTGGGCTTCCCACTTGGCTTGAAGCACTTTTTTTTAATGTTTATTCTGACAGAGCATTTCGCCCCCAAAAAAAAAAAAAAAGGAAACTTAGTTTCCTCCTTCAAAAAGTTGTAATAGCTGGTATATGTTTGTGAGCAGATGCATCCTGAAATAAATATCTTTGCATTGTGCCAGGGCCATGTTAGAATATTTTTCTATTTGCTCATAGCAGACCCATCTCTTTAGGACAGAAGTAAAATGTGCCCTTACATTTAAGTCTTGATTACTGTGTTGCTGCTTCTGTGCCACTCAGTAAGAAATCAAAAAAGATTAATTCTCACTTTCATGTAGTGTCTGTTGGCTGTAAATATAAAAGTGAGAGAGTGCTGCTTCCCTCAGGTAGTCTTTGAGTGTTCTTATGCACAAAATGCTTTTTCAACAATGATGGGTACATCACGTGGCTTTATATAATAAGCCAACAGCGTGGTCTTACATAAGACTATTACATAAGCTTTGTCTAGAGACTTAATAGAATCTATCTTTAGAATTGCATGCCTCTTTTGGAATTCATATCTCAAAATAAAAATGCATGAAGAATTACAGCAACACTTCAGTTCAGAAGAAAGCTGATTTATAAAGTGAGACTTATTTGTTAATTTTTTATTTTTTTTTAAAGTATGGCATTAAGTGTTTCTGTAAACTAGCCATCTTTTGAAAAGCCATCTTAAAGGCGTGTTTCTATTACTAGTAAACCAAATTAAGCAATGTGGAATTAGGAAGTTAAAGCACTTAGTTTTGCATCTTATCGAGCATTTTATAAACAAAAGGAAAATATTTCATAATACCGAGAACCTTGATTAAATTACTAGAATCCGGTCTTGGGTGCTGCAGGACATACTTAACTTTTATGGCATCCCTAGACAAGGCTGCATGTAGCATTGCTGATGCCCCTTGATAGCTATAATTGTTCCTCACCCTGTACCTGGATGGCTCGCTATCTACCCTTCCTCAGTGCTTACTGTGTCCATTGCTAGCCTTGTCACATACCTCCTCTTCCCCTAGATAAGTAGGGCTGAGGAGCTGGAATAAAAGCAATTATGTTGTCATTTATTTTTTGAAAAAGTATTCTAGGACAATGAGATGATGTGTTAGGTCATCTAAGGAGGAAAAAAAATATTGGATTGAAACTTACGAAAAGATTTATATGCAAGCAAAGAATAAAACAGACTTCAGTGCAATGAGGAGGGCAGTACTTTAGTTCTGTATCCCAGCCGGAAGAAAGAGTGCACTCAGGCTGTTTGGTTACAAACAAAGGCTAAATTGCTTATATTGAGAAACTATGAAAAGGAAAAGTAGGTTTAATGCATGTTGGTAGAATAGATCTGGGACTGTCCAAATCCTCTGATACTCATTTCTGTCATCACCTACTATGCATCTTCATTCCTTAGGGTTTAATTGTGTTCAATCTCTGTTTTTGTTTTAGGTAGTATCTAAGTATATTGAGAGCCCAGTGTTGTTTCACCGGGAAGATGTGGGGATGGTTAAATTTGACATTCGTTACGTTGTGCTTCTGCGATCCATAAAGCCACTCAACCTGTATGCTTATGATGTTTTTTGGCTCCGGTTCTCAAATCGGTAATAACTTTTTTCCCCCCCCCCCCCCCCCAGGAGTGAAGGAGTTAGCGGTGTTAAATTGTGATGCCTTGCCTTTCAAAGATCTTACGTAAATAACACAGTTTCTTTCCTTTATTTGATAGTGAATTTTCTCTTGATGACTTGGACGACTATGAGAAGCATTTTACCGTTATGAACTATGCTCCTGGTGTAACCTTAAAACAGGTAAGCAAGTGAGACACAAAGCAAATGTCTTCCATCCAATCAAGATACTGATACTGTATCTGTGACTGTCATCAGATGCATACCTAATGCATAGCTATCCAAACAAACTTGACAGCTTGTACCTGCCCTGCAGCTATTTTGTAAGATTGGGGGACCCAGAAGAAACAGTTACAGGTTATGGCACAAATTTATCTCTCTAATCAAATCCATATTAAAAGAACATCTTACCAATCCCAAACTGATGCTTTACTGTAGTATTTTCACCACATAGTAAAAAGCACTGTTTGGTAAAAATGGGAAAAGCTTGAAACAAATAGTTCTCGTTTCTGCCCTGTATAGGTGGTGAAATTCCCCAGGACCTTATTTGGAATTTATAGTATGTGTTTATAGTGTCTGCAGCTTATAGTCCTTTTTCTACCCTTTAAAAAAATCCTAGCTCACAATGTGAATAGTCTAGCAAACCAATTTCTAATGCCATTTAATTATTTTAGGTTCACTGTGATGAATTTATTCCTCTGTTTGAGAAGCAATATCCTGAATATTCCTGGAAAAATGTGCAAGTAAGTCACCAATCCATCTTCCCCATATGAAATGGCCACTAAATAAATATTTTTTTTAAGCAAAGATGTTTTTCAAAGGCTCGTGTGCTTTTGCCAGGTTGAGTAGTGAGGAAACGTCTCTTTGGTGCAGCAAAAGTTAGTAGTCCCAGAATTTTAAAGTCTGCAAATACAAAAAGCTTAAACTTTCATTTAAAACACTTGACAACCACAGAAGCTGGATTATAAACAGTCAGTGGCTGCAGTGATATCCACATGAAGCCTGAAACAGCCGTTCTTAACATGTGAACCTGTCCTTCCATTTCAGTGGGTTAATACTGATATTGAAAGATTGCAATTTAAATACCAACAGCGTTAAAGTCCAGAAACAAAAAAAGTTTAGGCAAAGGTATTCAGAAACTTCGCTGACCTCAGCCCTAAGATAGGGAACTATTTAATTTTATAATAAGTTTACTATAGTGATCGAGATTTTGGAATTGATTTTCTTTTTTTTTTTTTTTTTTTAATAAAAATATTTTTCCTGTGGGATGACAGCACGCCATCATCACTCACTCTGCATCCCTCAGCCCCTCCCTTCCACCTCCTCTATCCCTCCCTGGTGCTCTGCAGCCAGGGGGAAGGGCACAGGGCTGTGTGGCTTTCCTCCCCTCGTGGGACGAGGTGGAGCCAGGGCAGGCCAGGTCTGCCATGCCTCGATCTGCCCTCCCCGGCTGCCAGGGGGGAGAGCTGGGGCTGCCTACCCTCGGGGGGGGTTGGTGATTTGAGCATAGCGAGCTGGGTTTACTGCCCTCTGGTAATCTATGAACTACATAAAGCTGATGCTTGATTTGTAGCCTGCAGCACCCTTACAAAACAGTGGTACAGCTTTTGAGGACTTTGTTTACAGAATCTAGGTCCTTCTTGCTGTGTAGCATACACACTTCTGTACAGCCTGCTGTGTATGCATACATTAGCTATTCTGGCATAGCATATGAAAAGGAGTGCTATGCCAAGTATGCCTTTCTGGCTACTGCTCTTGCTTGATGTGCTTATGCTATAAGGCTGGATTGTATAGAGCCTACATTTGGATGCCTTTTGGGTTTCGATTTTTTTATTATTATTATTATTATTATTTATTACAAGAAAACAAAGAGCAAATTCATAGTTTAAAAATCTCTTCTCTCTAGTCTTATAACTTAGATCCTTCATCAAACTTGTTGAAACTAAAATTTTCCCTTTTTGGGTTGAATTTTCAGTTGTTGCTCTAAGCTAACTCTTAACATGTAATTCTAAACTTGTGAAGATTATCAGAGCTTAACATAAAGACAGACCCCCTTAATGTCCTGCCACCACAAAATACTCTAAACACTGTCGATTCTCTAATGTTGAGATAAGTTTTAAATATACAGCCATGCAGAAGCTCCAATATTAAGACTCCATTAATGAAAATAGAAAGTGGATTGTGAAGCATTTACTGGGGGTTACTTTGTGGTGGGTAGTTCTCAGATAAGTTAAAGGCAAAGGTAACTAATCAATAGTTGAGTCAATAGTTTGTTTTCCTATTTATCAAGAGCCAGGAAGTGCAGGGATGGTTAATTTGATCCTGCAGACACTTTCATGTGAGTAACTTTGCTTACAGCCACTCCCCGACTTACAAACACACCGACTTACGACCATCCATACTTATGACCAACCTTCCATTAACCCCATTACAATATTTTCGAGTTGAGAACCATGTACGTCAAGTTTTTCAAACAGCGCAGGCGTCGCGTTTAAGGGTATTTCCGACTTGCGACCAAATCAAGTTACGACCAGGTGTTTGGAATGTAACCTGTTCGTAAGTCAGGGACTGCCTGTACTCTTGTTTTGTAGTTTATTTTACTAGTGGTTATAGGATAAGCCTTAAAATTTACACGAAGAAAACTTTTTTTTTTTTTTTTAACAGTAGGGGACAAAGTGCCCCTCAAGGAGCTTTCAGGGCAAAGTACTAAGGATTAAACTTTTTCAGGAAGTGCATTTTACTCAATGGATAGTAATAAGTCCTTGTACCATAAGTCTTTTACATCCCTTTATTTGGTTTCCATATTGTATCCAGAAATATCATCACAATGTGATAATATTGAAAAAAGTTGTTGTGTTTTTTTTTTAATTTGGAACCTTCTATGTATGATGGTAAAATGATGGGGGAGAGAGAGAGAAAAGTGGATTGATTAGACTGGCTTCCAGAATTTCTGTGCTGTAGCTGTTATGCACAGAACATCTTTTATTACCTTTTAAAATTTGCACTCCTCCCACTGAACAGGATTCACAAGTGTAGAGCTGTACAAAATGACCTAAACATGGATTCATTACCAGCATTATAATACTTTTTTTTATTTTTATGGATTTCTGTAGTATATAGTAATGAGTTCAATTCTGGGTACTCAGCACTTTGAAAAAAATCAGACCAGTTATTAGACACACAAATATAGCTCTAGAAGCTTAATTTCAGGCCCCCTATTTTTAAAAATCTTGGATTTGAGTAAGTGTGGGGGAACCTATCAAATTATTTCTAAAGCAGTTTGACCCCTTCTGAAATGTGGAAGGTTCTTGTCTTCAGGCTTGTCATTTGTAATGATATTTAAGGTGTTTGATATGACTCATAAATGAAATTTTCACCTACAAAAGTGAGGGGTTTATTGCAATTACTTCTTTTTTTGGCAATAGGCAGAGATTTTTAAGGCATTTGCTGAATTATTCCAAGCTGCTTCAGCTAAACCTGCACCGTTTGGCATCTGCGATTATCCATCATCACGAGCAGTATATGCCATTGATCTGATGCTTAAGTGGGATACTACCACAGATGGTAAGCTGCTTCTGTTTGAGAGACTGATTTATTCTCCCCTTTTTTTTTTTTTTTTTTTTTTTTAAACTTGGGGGTGCTCTCCATTTTTGCTGTTTTTTAAAAAAACAGCAAGACTGGCTCGGTGATGTCTATACATAAACAGACTATTTATGTATCTTTGAGGTTTCATATGTGTGAGGATAGAATTTGGTCTTTTTGTTAGTAATAATATTGAAGCGGTTGCCACACCTCTAATTCTTTTTATTGGGTCCATTTTTGCCACTGCTTTTGCTATTCTGACATAAACATGTGAAGATAGGTGTGCATTATGCTTTGCAGCTATCTATTAATTGTAATAAGCTTTTTTTTCTATTGTGATGGTGGTACACCTATTATGCACAGGTGTGGCTACCTGCCCTTTTCTGATTACTCTTTGCGGCCAGTCCACAATCATATGCAGTAAAAACGAATTATAACTTAAAATATAACCATGAGAGCAGTCTTTACTAAAAATAATGCTAAAAAACCCTATGGTTTAATTCAACAACAACGTCAATACAGATGGGAAAGAGAATCTACATTTTTGTCTTCGTATGTACAAAATGCATTTTTCTTACTGTTCAAATGTCAGCTCAACCTCCTGGCCTTATTTTAGGGATGAGAGGAAGTAGACGGCTAAGTGGGGTTTTCTGTGGCCTGTGTTGTACAGGTGGTAAGAACAGAATCACTTTGACATTGTCCCCTTCTGACTGTGGGAGGCGAAAGATTTTTGTCCTCCAGCTTAGGAACCCAGCTCTTTCCAAACCAAGTGAACTAGAGAGAACAATAAAGCCATACAAAGGAGACTTGTTCCCTTAAAAATAAAGGGGGAGGCAGTCCTTTATGGAAGGTGCTTCTCAAGAGTTGCGGTTAAATAAAATAGATGCACTAATTCTGACCTAGTTAAAACAGTGCATCTTTCTAATGTGGACAGAATGGAATGGGTTTGGTGTCTCACCATATTATACTGTAGGCCTCAAAAACCTACCTGGGTATGTACTAAGGTGACACAACCTTCATCCTCTTTCTATTATTTCTACTACAGCAAAGGGAGGTGGCTCCCTGTATTAAAATGTAATATTTTGTTTCTCTTCAGGGAAAAGAACTATGCAGCCTCAGATCCTAGAGGTGAACTTCAACCCTGACTGTGACAGAGCCTGCAAATATCACCCTACTTTTTTTAATGATGTGTTCAGCACCCTATTTCTGGATGAAACAAATAATTGTCATGTGACATGTGTTGTCTAGGCCTAGAAGACTTGATTTGGTTCTTTATTTCCTTTTAGATATGCTTAACAGCAATATTTATATTTCAGTTCTATGAGCTGCTTGTGTGACTTTTCTTATAAAGGTAACGAAAAATTTTCACCAGATGAATGGGCATATATTGTACTTGTAATCAGTAGTGTGCATTTTCTTGCTTAGTTCTATATCATCAGTTTGTGTTGACTTAAATGTCTCATGGAAGCCTGGAAAAATACAATAGTAACTGGAGCAAATCAGCTGTTTTGTAGGTAGCCTTGTACACCTTACTTGCATAGCAGGAAGTGTTATACAACTTTCCTGTGTCTGTCTGCATTAGGATAATTTACTGTATCGTGATGTTTGAGGTCACCCGTCTCTTCCTTTCTGCATAATACCAATGTCATCTTAGCACTAAATGCTTTATTCCACAGAGGATTATGTAAAACAACTCACTTTTAGGTTGCATCTGGTAACTCCAATGAACAGACATTTATGAAGCTTGTTTTTAATAAAGTATTACAACAACAATAGTGTTTTTCAATTGAAGGCAACTATACATTCTCAAATGCTAGTCATAACTGCTGTCTTCTTTTTAAAATGGAATGATTTCTATAAATACATCCCAGGCCTGTAGTTTGGAGCCATTCAGCATGCATAGTAATGCAGAAATTAGAAGGAAACTAGAGCACCTTTCATGTACCAAGCAATTCATTCTTTTTCCACTGCAGTTAGGTAGAATATGGTCATGCAAAATTCTCATTGTGCAAAAAAAACCGCAGTGTAGATGGGAGCTAGCAAAATAAATGAATAATGAAGATCTGCAGTATAATGAGATAATGGAGACATTGGAGGGGTTGGCTTAGGGGGCATTACAATTGAGAGAAAATATCTTTTGCCAGAAGTCTGAAAAGATGTGGAATAGTGTATTGTTTTCAGCAAACAAAGGATCCTTTTAATCAGCAATCGAGTTACAGCTCAGAATTTCACCTTCTTGCTCAGTAGTACTGTCCAAATAAACTTAGTGCTGAGGAACCAGATAGTTTGCATTAATATTCTTTAAATACAAGTTACACTTCTTGAAATATTATAGCCTTAAAGTTAATATTATTTAAATTTTATTTTTGACAAACATTGTAACAATTGCAAGCCAAATGTAAAAGATACAATTTTAAACGATCTTAACCTACAGCAAGCATTGATGGTTTTTAACCTTGTATTGATGTCAAGGAAGTGAGATGCAGAAAAGGGTTGATTGTCAGAGTGTATTTTTTTTTTTAAACAAATACCCCTAATATACATTGAGGAACTAATGTCTACCAAACACTGCCCCACATTTCAGATTTCTGGAAACTTGCTTGATATGTCTGATATTCTGAAATTGCTTCTCTTTCACTGCCATGTATCTGGCCGTAAAATTGGCAAGTGAAAATGAGGCACTGCTGGAAGTTACCATGGGTCTAGGGCAGGAGTAGGCGATCATTTTCATTGGGGGGGCACTCTATGAATTTTGGTACATGGTGATAGGCTGGCTGGAAGGCAGGGCCTAGGGGTAAGAGAGGATGGAGGTTACAGAAAGAGACAGACACTCTGTGTGAGACAGACTTTGTCACACATTTGTAGAGTGTAACAGTGGACTCTGTGTGTGGTACAGTGTGGCACAGACTATGTGAGTGTGTGACTGACAGTCGGTGTGCTGGCTGCTGCTGGGTAGGTGTCTGAGAGAAGCCACACAGTCTCTTGAAGACAGGAAAAGCTGTCCTGTTCTGTTGTCTCCCCTCCCGCACTCTGCAGAGATGGGTAAGGGGGAAGTGTGTTTGTATGAGAGAGCGCATGTGTACTGAAATCTTAGAAACAGGGCACTGCCTCTTAAGACAGGCACTCCTCAGAGACACTTACATCCATGCTTCTGATTGGAGCAGCTCTGCTGTGTGACTCCCTTTCCCTGACCTCTGCTATGCAGAGGCAGGGGACTACCCTGACTTCAGCACTCCCCTATTCCTCCTGCTCTGCACAGCTAGCAGGAGAATCTTGGGAGCAGCTCAGCAGTAGGACAGAGCAAGGTGGGGTTAGAGGCAGCTGAATGCTGGCTGTAAATATGCATGCTCTGCTCATAAGTTGCGTGGGCCAGAGAGAAACATTTAATGGACCGCATCTGCCCCTGGGCCTGATTTTTTTTTTTTTTTTTTTTTTTTCCCCCCCCCCCTAGCCCTGATCTAACAAAACACAGTTTTAATCATTTATAGTTTAAAGGGGGGTGGGGGATGAGCAGGGGAAGCATGGTCATAAAAGCAGTAATAATGTGCTGGCAAGAGAGGAAAGGTAAAACTTTGTCTCAGGTTTCTAGTTCAGCCATTTACAACTCGGTGCCTTCTGGTCTAAGGCTGCAACACTAATCTTGAAGCAGCAGAAATATCTTGTAGCTGCCTCCAAGCAGCTAAAGGCCAGAGACGCAGGTACCTAGGTAGGGTCTTCAGCAAGATGGTAATAAGATGTCTTTATACTCGATTGGGATACCATCAGCCAGGCCCCTCTTCATGAGAGGCAGTTGGCGCCACTAGTAGCTGAGGATACTAGCAATCTGCTAGTGAAGCATCTAGGTTTCAAGCAGAACAAAGCAATAATTCCCTCTTTGTGACCTCTTCTCTTCTCCTTCCCCCGGCCCCCCCTTCAGGTACTCATTGGATACTTGTGTATTGTCATCCATTCCTTTCTATGCAGTTTGGTTGTGCTGTTACGTATTTTTCTGAGCCAAGTAAATTATATTACTTGTAGTGGTTAGGAAATGGAGAAGGGAGGCAGCTTTCTTCTAGACTGCAACATTCTTTTGGCTTACACATCTTTTTAAAAAAAAAAGTATAAGAAATAGTAAGTTAATTAATAGGTTGGAAACCTTCCCTACTTCTCAACTCTAATGATCAAGGCTGCAACTTATAAAATGCTCTCAAAGTGTATATGCACAAATATGGCAATTCTTCCTCCTGTAGAAAGCCTAATTGTAAACCTTTCTATGCACAGCCCTTTGAAGCCAGACACTGAATAAGCACTGTGCCAAGTGATATGTGGCTGAAAGATCAGGCCCACTGTGAGTAAACTATCATGAGCAGGGCTTGACAAACAGCTGCGAAAACCGCTCACCAGCCCCATACTGCGCATGTGCAAGAGCCGCATTGTGCATGCGCACGCCACAAATGAACGGGCCGTGCAGCTGAAATCTATTCGCCACGGGCGAGTAGATTGTATAGTTTGTCGAGCCCTGATCATGAGGAACAATCTTTTGAAAGTCATAAATGTACTTTTGTTTCTGGATATGATCAGCCCCCAATTCACATCAATTGTCAAAAATAGGTAAAGTATTATTCATTAAATGATTTTTATATGTAATCAACAGCAGGGGCAATATGAAAGGGGGCAGATTAAGCCACTTCATTTACTGTGCTTTCAAATCACTAATGCACACATTCTATTCCGAGGCTATGTCTAGACTGCAGGCTTTCAGAAGAAGCTTTTCCAGAAGAGATCTTCCAAAAAAACTACTTCTGAAAGAGAGTGTCCACACTGAGAAAGTGCTTCGAAAAAGCAATCTGCTTTTTCAAAAGATAGCGTCCACACTGAATGGACGCTATCTCGCAGTTAAGCTGTGATTACTATGGATGGGAGTGGTCACCAGGGCACCTGTGCTTTTTTTCCTCTCCACACACGCCTTTTTCGGAAAGAGCTCTTTTGGGAAAAGGCTTCTTCCTCGTCGAAAGAGGTTTACCAATGTTGGGAAAACCCCGCTGTTCTTTTGATTTTGATTTTTTTTTTTAAACGCGATTGCCCTGTGGACCTAAGTGAAGTTTTTCCGAAAAAACTCGGTAGTGTAGACATAGCCCAATTGTGTAATAAGCCAGTAGTTGAATGTTGAAATAAATACTGCCCTATCAGACTGTAGATAGACGTGTTTGTTTTTTTTAAAACGCTCATACAATAAGTACTTCAAGCCATAGTAAAACAGGATTGTAATTTTATTTGGAAAAATGCATTTTAAAAAAACCTTCTGCCTTTGATATTTGCTGCAAGAAGCTTCTGTACTAAGATTGCTTCTTATTTTGATTGTCTTTCCAAATGCGGTAATTTAGCACAGAAGCCAAAGTTAACCAAGCTAAATAAGGGAACATCAAATATGCTGCTTTCTTGTTGACATGGTACCAGGTGACAGTTGTAGCTGTTGCTGCACCACTAGTGAGTAGGAGATCAACCAACGCCTGAAATAAAATAAGGTGGTTAGTGTTGTTTTACATGCTGCATTTTTTGTTCAAGACAGTACTTAAGTATTTGCGAAAATTCAGACTAATCTCTTTGTAGAGAGTTCTGAAACATACAATGTCGAGTATGTGCTTAAAAACTTCAAGCATATCATTAAGAGGCATTCTGAGACATTTTCATACAAAGACAGGTTGAACCTCTCTAAACTGGGACTCTCTGGTCTGACGACATCCGTGGTCCAGCAGGATCACGGACGTTCCAGAACCAGAAACTCTTGGTGGAAGGCTGGTGGCTGGGAGCCCGGCCGACAGCGGCACTGCCAGGGAGCTGGATCAATGGTCAGGCCAGAATTAGGGGGACAGAAATGACCTCCCCTGGTCCAGCAAAATCCTTCATCCAGGACTGGTTAGGTCCCCAGGGTGCTAGAGCAGGGAGGATAGAATATATGCACAAAGCTAGAATTAATGCAACATTACGTCTGAAATTTCATGTATTAAATTCATAGCATTCCTATTCATCAATGCTAAATTAAATAATGCACAAAATTCCAAAAGGTAAGTTTTGTTTTAATATCTTAACTGTTCAGGTGGTGTTAGGGTGGTCAGCTGCAATTTAAGAGACTGCTTCAAATTTTTGCTGTTCCACAGATTTCTTCTGTGCCCTGTGACAAGTTAATATTTCCATTCCTCATCCGTAAAATAGGGATAATGGTACTTCCTGCCCTTATGGGGGGCTATGCAGATAAATACATTAAAGACAAAGGTGCTACCTTGCTATGGTAATGGGGTCTTGTAAATATCTAAGCTAGAGCTGTGTTGTAAGAACCAGCCACGTAGTCACAGGGTGGTTGTTTTGTTATTTTATGCCACAAACCAGCCTTTCTCCCACACACAGCAAAGAATCATTAGTATTGTTTAAAATTGACACACTATTACATGAGTCATCTCATGGTAAATTCCTTTTCACAAGTTTTTGTCTACAGGATCCCTAAACATTTTACCTTGACATAACTGTTTGTCACATAAATTATAACTTCTGTTACCATCAAAGGGTAGAAGAAACACTCAATTGAGAGCTTAGTCTAATGACACTATAGATAAATTTATGCATAATCTCGCATGAGAGCATAAATAGCAGATTTTTAAAACTCCCTTGCTTTAAGCCAGATATTTCTTTTCTAGATCTACTGAAATTCATTTTTAGAATAAAAAAATCCAAAGATGGCACCTTATAACTGACGGTGTCAGGAGCTGATAAAACTTTAAATGTCGTATTACTTACCCATCCCATTCTGTGAGCTCCAAAGAAGATGGGAGTCCATGCCCAATTTAATGCCAGCTGCCCTGCATACAGCCCAAGTGGAACCACTGAGTCTTCATTGAAACCTCCCAACTCTTTCCATACCAGGTAAGAACCATATCTGAATAAAATGAATGTGACAATGCAAGTATTCTGGCAAATTATACAATACCTAATTATAAACAAAAGTCTTTCATAGGTAAGGCAAGTAAATTTTTCAAAGACCTCTGAAACTTAGGATTCTTCATCTTCAAAAGTCAGTCAGGAGCCTAAGTGTATTGACTTGCAAGAGATGTGGGCTTCTCTAAGTGATTTTTGAAAATATTACCAAGCATGAACTAGAGGTAACAGCAATGGACGTGGGTTAAAATCCAAAACCGAAGAACTGATTTACCGTGGGACCTTCAGTAAGTGGTTTCACACCTCTATGCAATTCAGGCAAAATCAGAGAATACAGTAAAACTCCAATAGTCCGGCATCCAATAGTTCGGCACTCCTGATAGTCCGGCATCAAAATGGCAAGCGCCTAGTGAGTGAGCTTCGGCCAAAAATGAGTCACAAGGTAACAGCGCAGCAGCTGAACTGAGCAAAAGGGTAAAAAGGCTTAAAAAAACTAAAACATTACAGTATACTGTATACAGTATGTACAATAAAAAGGGTTAAGAACACTTTATATACTGTATATAATGTATACAGTATATATATAACCAACTTATAGTACCTCCTGATAGTCCGGCATATCTGATAATCCAGCACCATCTAGGTCCCATAGGTTCCGGATTATCGGAAGTCTACTGTATGTGGTATTAAACCATCCAATAAAAGAAGCAAGTGAAAACAGCCACAGCATTTTTTTTTTCAATTTCTGGGGCTACGGAAGCAGATGAACTGCATTTAGGACAAATATAAATTAGAGTTGAGTCCTGAAGACTACAAAGGAAGAAATTGCATTGGTCTTGAACTGCGGGCATCAGTAAGAGTTTCAGTAACAAACTGTTCATTGTGTGGCTAACATAGATTGTTATTTCCAAAGTTACATTGGCAAATTTTCAAAAGGAGGAGATAATCTGGTGGTTAAGTTGAATGAGTAGGTTCCTAATTAGAGAGTGAAGTGTTAGATTTAAATGTCATTTCACCTCCCTCTCATGAAATGTTGGTAATTATTATGGTATTGCTTTTTTTTTTAAATGAGTTAATGGAAGTTAAGGCAAACAGGAAAAAAATTGAGGCGAAAATAGGCGTTAAAATATATTTGGGTAGCATCTGCATAGAAATAATATTTTCATAACCACATGAGATTTTGGAAAGGAGGTGTCAGAGTGAAGAGAACTAAAAGTGAAGAGCTTTTTTCCTGACAGTAAAATCCTCTTGATACTGATTACTACAAGATCTTTTGGAATACAATTTTTCAATTGAAAGCACACTAGAATTCTTATTGCAATCAATGCCCTTTGCAGCATTCTATGGCATTAATTCTGGAATATATGCAGTGAACTAAAAAGTTAAGACAGGATCACTGAGAGGCAGGATATGTGAAGCTAAAGTTTGCATGCTGAAAGCTTCCCACAGCCTAGTTAGCTGGAGCATTCAACGCATAACCCTGTTCCTCTAACTTTTTTACTTTTTGCTTTGGAGTTCAACTTTAAATATTAGTGAATGTTTGATTTTAGGGTCAGCCAAGTATATATTCCAAAAGACAGTCTGCTCCCGTTAGTAATTTGCCACCTGTGTCAATGTAGCATTATGTGGAGATGAAATCTACATTTATAGATAAGAATGCAGATTGAATTGTGCACCTAGCTGGGCTCTGGAGCTCTGCATTGCAAGCTTTGCTCCATGAATACTCCTGACTTCTTAAAAATTCACCCGCACATTTTAAAGCAAGAGATTTTTAGTTGTTTGGCTGCAGGCAGACATTTTAGTCTTCCACATGATTTTACCAGAGTTCAGCTTCACTCAAATGTAGGATGGCAGAGGGTATGACTAGACTGCAGGGTTATCCCGAAAAAACTCTGCCACATCCAGGGAATGTGTTTTGCTCTTCCGCTTTTTTTTGCGGAAGAGCAAACGTACTCTTTTGGAAGCCCCTATATTCCTCGTTCTACAAGGAAGAAGGGAGCTTCTGAAAGAGGGTTTTTTTCTGACATTTGGCCCAGTCTAGACAGGCCAGATGTCAGAAAAGCTCTTCTGACAAAAGAATTGAAAAAAGGTATGCAAAACGTGGAGCGCATTTTGCGTACCTTTTTCTGACAAAAACTTGTCTAGCTGTACCCTGAGTTAATTTTTTTTATTTTGAAGTAAATAATCCAAGCTTACATGCTGGCTGTTCCTTTCTTAAGGGTACAATTTGATATCCTGTCAATCTGATCACTATCCTGTCAAACAAATGTTTTTTAAAAAAAGTTTCATGTTTTTCCATCACTAGGAGGTACCTAAACACAGTTCTGCTTCCAGATGATTTGTGAACTACTGTTAACAAGCAATTGCACTCAGATACGACTTTTGGCTTCTGCTCTTGATCCTTACTTAGATTTTTCTGGCAAATTTACAAAGCTTATTTCAGGTCCAGCCCCTTCATTACACAATTCTTTGGGAGCGCTAGCGTTCTGCTAGGTGATATTAGTATTGAATAACAGAGTCCCCAGAATCTCGCATGTGTCAAAGCAAATAGAGGAACTGAATTTGTTGCGCATTCTGAGGAAGCTCTACAGGGTTACGTATACACAGAACACGATTATCTGGTTTTGAGTATGATTTAGGTTCTAGGAAGAAACATTTAACTGCCTGTAGGATTAGGCTCATCAGTGTGATTGTTCACCAAGAATAGGTATGATTTAGGATGTTAACCACGTCTAAGTATCTCAGAATGTACTATTCTCATGAGGACATACAGGAGCATATGATATACAGGAGCACTTCAAAGTGTGGATCTTTAAACAAAAACTGGCACCTTGCTCTCCTGATTTATAGTCAGAAACGCAGATGCCATTATTTGCATACTGTACAGTTCATTCAAAGGCATAGTTCACGGCTAGTCCTTTTGGTTACATAACTCTTAGGGCATGTTCTGCCAGGAGGCCATCTGACAGTCTTTCTATAGAAAGACTATATGGTCTCAATTCAGTGGTCTATTATCTTACTTTTCAACAAAAAGCTGCTTCCTGTCTAATCTGACATCACTGTGATTTTGGTGCTAACTAAAAGAGAACTTATTGAATATATGGGAGGGAACAAAATAACAAATACTTTGCATGAGGAGGGGGAAAATAACATTTTTAATTTGAAGAAAATTCCTTTGGCTGTATGAGAGTTATGGAGAAGCTGGGCATTGTAGTATGTTCGTGGGGAGAGAAACATCTCCGCTTAAAAGAAAAATTACTTTGGGACCCACAATAATGCAACTATGGTTGTACACAAATGCACTAAACAAGGCATACGGGGTAGTCCTCCATAAAGAGGATGATTCAGACTGTAAGTGAAACAAACTAGAATGTCACTTTGGAGCATGGGCAGTGGGCATTTGCTATGGTTCTACCCTGGCCTCCTTCTGGTGACATCTGTTAGTGGGACTGGGAGAAAAGCAGTCTCTTGGCTGGGCTATTGGTGGGGCAATGTGTGTGTGGGAGTTCATAACTGTCCAAAACAGTCCAGAAAAAAAAATCTATTTGATAAATATTTTAGCTATTCATTGATGAGGTATTGTGATGACAATATATTTTTGTATTACCCTTCAGCTTTTCTTTTAAAATACCTCTAGGTCTGATATTTGGTCCAATACACAACTGTATGCCTTTCAACACTGCCCATTTCTTTGACAGTAAGAGCCTACACTGGCATCAACATTTTAGACTAATTGTTAGAGAGCAGCAGATTATACCAGGCCATGTGACACAGTTCAAAAGCAAGGGGTTTTTATAGGTTTTTTATAAGATAAGGGTTGTAGTTTCCAGTTAAATGTAACTTACTCTCTACTTAGAGCAGTACAAATCTCAATAAGTAACCCTTTGTATACTTCTATAGTTAATTTTCGGCAAGAACTGTAAGAGGACATAGGGGGTAACATTGAAACTGTTCTGTGAGTGCTTGCATGTGCTGCATGCGCGGCTGTTGGAAGATTTTTCCTTGGCAACTACCCATTGGGTTGGCTGTGGAGCCCCCTGGAGGGGCACGCTATATATGATCATGCTGACACCCCCACTCCCGCTGTTCCCTCTTCCCGCTAGTGATGGTTGTTGGAACAGTGGCTCTCTTGCAACACACATGTTCTACATTTTCCCTAGTGTTCTCTAGTTCATTCATCTTGTTCCTAGTAGTTATCAATAGCTTCTAGTTAGTCTAATGTTTGTTCATAAAGCATGCGAGGGGGTTTCCTCTTCCTGTCCACGTTCCCTCTAGGACTTAGGGCATTCCCAGATTTCAGGGGTTCAACCCTGCAGTTCCTGGGTGAAGGCTGTGCCTATGCGTGCCTCCCCACCCCACCCCACCCCCGCCCCCATGACTCGTGTCTTTGATGTCTGGGAGAAATGCAGGATCAGCAAAGCTTTTAAACCTTGCACAAGCAGCTCCTAATGGAGTCTGCCCTTTGGCCCTAGTGGAGGCAGGACCCAGCACTGAGCCCTCTCCACAGTACCCTGCATCTTTACCAAATGCATGGTGAGGGCTGCAGCCTTCCCCTGACTTCCTCATTCTTGGCCATATCACAGATGATTCGGTCCCTCTTCAAGTTCCCCGTTGCCACGGCTGGACAATGCTTCAAACTTCTAGGCCAACTGCTGGCCTGCACATAGATCATCTTATTGGCCAGACTCAGATCCAAACCACTGCAAGCCTGGTTAGCGTTGGTGTACTGCGACAGCATAGACCTGGTAGTTACACTTCCTCGTTGTATACTCAAGATGCTCTGTTGGCTGCTGAACCCACACACAGTGTGTGCAATTCCTTTCCACGCACTGCAACCCACACTCACTCAGGTTACAGATGTGTCTGCTATGGGATGGGGAGTGCACCTCAGATGGGATGACCCAGGCACCGTGGAAGAATGTCTGTGAACTCAGAGTGGTTTGCCTGGTGTGCCAGGCATTCTTGTCCCACCTCACGACCTGGTGCATAGCAGTGATGACAGACAATACAACCATCATGTTCTATATCAACAAACAGGGTGAAGCTCGCTTGTCACCCCCTATGCCAAGAAGCCTTCCAGCTATGGGAGCTCTGCATAGCCCACTCAATCCGCCTGGAGGCCTCATACCTTCCAGGGGTTCAAAACCAGTTGCCAGACCACTTCAGCAGGTGCTTCTTCAACCACAAGTGGTTGAGTCATCAAAATATCATCCACATACACTTCCACAGGTAGGGGTTTCCCTGATCAACCTCTTTGCCACCTGCAACAACACCCCACTTATGCTCCTTCAGGAACCACAGCCAGGGGTTGCTGACGAATGCCTTCCTGATCCTTTGGAATTGGCACCTGCTGTGCACGTTCCCACCGGTCCTCAGAATTCACCAGGGCAGGGCAGACATTCTGGTGGCCTCAGCTTCCCACCCTACTGAACCCGTCAGTACAACCACCCATGCAGCTGTCTCTGCTGCCTGATCTCATCACGCAAGACCATGCTCGCCTTCACCATCCAGACCTGCAATCCATCATACAGCCTGGAGACTTTATGGTTTGAACATGGCAGCACTTGCTGCTCAGAGCAGGCCCAGCACATATGCCTCAGTAGCTGTAAGCCTTCCACTAGGGCCACGTACCTGGCAAAATGGAAAAGGTTCACATGTTGGTACTCCCAGCGACACACAGACCCTGCCCATGCCTCCATTCCAGACATAGCAAAGTACCTTATGTTCCTAAAACAAGGATTCACCCTCAAGGTATAATTGGCAGCAATTTCCACTTTCCACTCAGGCAAAGCAGGTTGCTCAGTATTCCCAAGCCCCTTAGTTGGGTGCTTCTTGAAAAGCCAGGACAGACTCCACCAATTAAGCACCCCATGCCCACATGGGATCTTAACCTGGTTCTCTTTTCATTCATAGGACCTTCTTTTGGACCCCTTGCAAGCAGCTTGCTTCTGTACCTAGCCGCCGGGAAGGCTACCTTCTACGATGTCATCTCAGCTTGTCGTGTGTCAGCGCTTCAGGCCCTCACATCAGAATCAGCCTGGACAGTCTTTCATAAAGACAAGGTCCAACTTAGAACTCCTCCATGTGGCCTTCCTACTTAGGTGGTGTCTCACTTACTTCCATGCCTGTCAGGCTATCTTCCTGCCAGCAATTTATCCGAAGACCGTCAAAGACCCATGAGAAAGAAGCTGCAGTCCCTCAACATCAGAAGGATGCTCGCCTTACACATCGCCTGTACTCAACCCTTCAGGAAGACAACACAACTGTCTGTGGCAGTAGCAGAATGCACAAGAGGGCTGCCAGTTTCCTCTCAGCATATCTCCTCCTGGATCATGGCTTGTATCCATACGTGCGACGATCTGGCTAAGGTCATCCCACCTACTATCACTGCACACTCCACGCACCCGCAGGCCTCTTTAGCTGTATTTCTAGCTCACGACCCTATTCAGGAGATCAGCAGAGTGGCAACCTGATTGTCCGTTCATACCTTCATGTCGCTCTTATGCCATCGTGCATCAGGCCAGAGAGGATCGGCTTTTGGCACAGCAGTACTGCAGTCAGCGACTTGTTGATTCTGACCCCTCTGCCTTGGTAAAGCTTGGGAACTGCCTAACTAGAATCGATATGAGCAAGCACCCGAGTAGATGGTTACTCACCTTCTCATAACTCTTGTTCTTAGAGGTGGTGCTCAAATCTATTCCATAGCCACCCTCTCTTTGAGTAGCAGCAAGAAGGAACTGAGGGAGAAGGCACTGGATCAGCAGGGTCATACACAGAGTGGCCTACCAGCACCACTCCAGGGGACTCCACACCAATCCAATAGATAGTTGCAAGGGAAAAACTTCAGACAGCCATGCATCTGGCGTGCACACACCTATCTGGACTAGATTAAGGATGTTAAGTATCGGTTAATTTACTAGTCGAGTAGTTGATGGAATTTCCATCGACTATTCAACTAGTCGATAGGCACTTCCGCATTCCTCCTCTGAAATGTACAAGAGCTCCCAGTTGGGGCTCTTCTACGTTTCAAAGGAGGAACGCGGAACTCTGCATGCAGCCTGCAGCCAGCGGGAAGTCCTGCTGACTCCGGGCTGCACGCAGGTGCCAGCTTTGAAATGTGCAAGAGTCCACAGCGGGGGGCCTTTGTGCATTTCAAAGCGGCAGTGCAGCATGGAGCCTGGGGTCAGCTGGGGACCCTGGGCTCCAAATGTGGCAGCGCACCACAGCTGATCCCAGGCTCAGCTGTGTGGGGCTGTCCCTTTCAGACGCTGAGGCAGCATTTCAAAGGGACAGCGCCACATAACTGATCCCAGGCTCAGCTGTGCGGCACGGACGCTTTGAAGTACCCCTTCTCCCCTCCCCCCCCCCACTTTACTGCCTCTATCAGATAGAGGCAGCAAGGGGGGGGGGGAGAAATAGACTAATCGACTGACTATCTGATAAGTAATTGCTTATCGGACAGTCGACTAGTCCTTAACATCCCTAGACTAGATATGAATAACGCACCTTGAAGTACAACAATTGCAACAAGATGAGTAACCATCTTTTTCAATCAGTCAGCACACTACTCGGTTTTCTTTTATTGAGGCAAGCAGAAGCAAATTAATGGCAGTTTTTTGGATTCTTGCATGTAATACACCACTTTGTGCATAAACTTGGATAAATGGCAGTGTATCTATCCTAAGTGAATCCTTACCTGTTGAACAGTGCAGGAACAACAGTTGTACATTAAGTTGCTACTTATAAGCTCGTGTATCTTATATAAGCAATAAGACAGCTGTCTGACATTATAAGGTATGATTCTTTTAATAATCTAGCTTTGCTACTGTACATTAAGTAACTATCAGACTACATAAGTGTATACACAAGACAAAGGACCTACCCCATTGATGTATACAGAGTTCCCCAGACAGGGCCAAACATCCAGTTAGGTGGGCGCCAGGATGGCTTCTGTAGTGATTCATACCATATGGGGATTTCTCTCTTTGTTATCATGCCTCCCAAAAACCCTCCAACATGGGGCAAGAGCGTGAAACCAACAGCCGGGGCCCATGTTGGTGCCATTTCCACGATAGATGCTGAATCTGAAACGAAACCCCAAATACCTGAATGTTTGTTTGCAAGGTGATTTTTAGAATAAAATTAATTTAAAGAGACTTAAAGATAATTATTGTAATACTTAATTCTTCTAGGGCCTGATCCAGAGTTCATTTAACAAAGACACTTGACCCACAAGGCAAACTTCACCCCCAATGCTTACACCCACTGTTGGTTAGAGGCCTTGTGTTGCTCCTAACTCTTGTGCTGACCCTCTGCACATGGGTGAATTTCACATACACAGATGTTCATCCATGGATAAATAAAGTGAGGGATAATGCAACACTATATAAATTGTACTTCTAAAACTTTATTAAGGATTGTTCATCTTTTTCACCAAACAACCATTCATCTAGGTAAAATGCTATGCCAACAGAAACTAATAGTGTCACCAGTGTACAAGTAATTGGGGTAAGAGGGAAATGATTGATAATTCATCCAAATACAGATTTGTGAGTCTTTTAGGCTGATCCAACAAGGCACTAATCTTCAACTCCCATTGAGCTCAAAGGGAATTGTGGATGTTCAGTGCCTGACAACACTGAAACCTTTCAACTGAAAGATAAACAGCTTGTGTCAATAGGGCTAAAACAGTTTACACTAGCTAAGGATCTGCTCCAGAAAACTGGAGAGTCTATTTAAGATGGAATTGAAAAGCAAGCAGGGTATGGGGGTGCAGTGACTGATGGACTGGATAACTGATCGAGAAATCTTGGTTGGTAGAATCATAAACAATGCATCACATTAAAACTGTGCGTAAAAGAAAAACTGGAAAGAATCCTTGAGGTGTTGCATCTTGCCTTGTGTTGCCCTAGCTAAATTAGCAAAGGTAGCATTAAGAATGAATAAATAAATAGGCTGGAAAAGCTCTACCCCAAATTTTGTGGCCATAAATCCATTGCTACAAACAATCCTATGCCAGCTGTCTCAGGCTCACAGAACTCAGGCTAAGGGATTGTTTTAACTGCAGTGTAGATATTCAGGCTTGGACTGCAGCTAAACAAGCCAGATGGCTGGCTTTCTATCAGAACACCTAATCAAAAAGGGATCCTGGCAGCTCTATTCAGCACTGCTGACTAAGATGTTAAAAGTCTGGCTAGCATAGGGGTGGGCAATAATTTTTTGCTGTGGCCCCAGGCTGCATCAGAAGGGGCAGGGCCTCAAAAGGAAGGGGCGAGCCAGGATGCTTTGGGCTTCCCCACCCTCAGAGCCTGATTGGTCTGGAGGTAGGTGAGCCCCTTTTTCCTCCTCCTCCCCACTAAGCACCCATGTCCCCGGCGGTGGGAGGAGACTTCCCATGCTCCCCCAACCCCAGGCCAATCAGGGTCTGGGGGCGGGGGAGCACATGAAGTACCCTCCTTCTGGTACTTCCGAGTGCCACACGCGCCTTGCAGGGCGGGGGCAGGGCAGAGGAAACTGCACGCACTTCCCCCGGCCCCAGGCCAAACAGGGCTTGGGGGTGGGGAAGCACGAGAAGTCTCCTCCTGCCCTGCCAGGAGCGCATGGCACTTCAAAGCACCACTTTCAAAGCACTTCAAAGCTCCTGGCAGGGCAGAGGAAACTTTGTGCCCCTCCCCCCATTTGTGCCCCTCCACCTGCCCCCAGGCCTTAATTGGCCTGGGGATGGGGGAGCAGCAGGGCCTCCATGGGCTGGATCAACCTGCTTGGCAGGCCGAATCTGGCCCGTGGAAGCCCTTTTGCCCACCCCTGGGCTAGCAGCTTGCAGGGGGGCAGGCAGCATGCCTGCTCAGTTCCTGGAAAGCTGTTGGCATCTCTGACTCCTAGGCACAGGAGCACTACGGGGGCCCCCTACACTGTCCCTCCCCCAGCTGCTGGCTCTGCAGCTCCCATTGGCTAGGAACCTTTCCCAAAAAATGCCTTTCAAGATCCATCAGTTGTGCATATGCTTATAATGCACTCAATGCCCCAATAACAACTATATGAGTGTAAAACCACACAATAAACTATAAAAGCGACGAGGAGTCCTGTGGAACCTTATAGACTAACAGATTTATTGGAGCATAAGCTTTTGTGGGCAAAGACCCACTTCGTCAGATGCTTTTGCAGATTCAGACTAACACAGCTACCCCTCTGATACTTGACACAATAAACTATGTTGTTGAATAAGGTGTCCCCAGCAAGATCTTGCAGCTCCCATTTGCCAGTTTCCAGCAAAAAGGAGCTGCCTGTTTGCAGGGCAGGCAGCGCAAGAAATACTCCTTCTCCCTCCAGATTCACAGCACTCACTTGCCCCTGCAGCCAGTGCAAGGGCATGGAAGACAGAGACCCTGGCTGACGAAGCAGCTGGGCTTCTGGCCAGGAGCTGTCCAGGTAAAAGCCTCCTGGCCAGAAGCTACATCCAGCACCCCAGCCCTTTCTATCCCCCAAACTTCTATCCCTCTCCTACACCCAACCCAAACTGTCTGCCCCCCCTAATCCTGCACCCATACCTCCTCCCAGACCCTGCACCCCTCCTATATCCTTTCTCCAGGTCCCAAACCCCTCCCAGACCTTGCAGCCGAATTCCCTACCTGGTCACAACCCAAATTCCTGAACCCGCTCCTTCATCCAAACTCCCTCCCAGGTCCTATATCCCCTCCTGCATCCCAGTCCCTTACCCCAAGTTACTTTCTGCACCTAACTTCCATCCCAAACCCTGCACCTCCTTCATTAATATAACGGAAGAGTCTGGCCCTTGACCACTTAACACCACTTAACAAATTCTTGGTCTCCCTCCTCCCCACAACAAAAATTTGCTCCCCTGGCCTAGGAGCTTAAATTTGTACCTTCACTAAACAGTAAAAATCATGGACTAGAGAGAGATACTGGATTTATAGCTTTTTACAACAATCTGTATCCCAGTAACAATCCTCCCCACCCAGCTGTTTCCCCCACCCCTTCCCTTATAATAGAGGGGTATTAGCAGGACACGTCACTTTGAATGGTCCCTTGAAATGTGTTTTACCTTTAACACTTAAAATGAAACAATGTATTCCACCTTGTATTTAGCTGTGATATTGAATATGTTTTCCGGAACTGAAGAGCTGTACGTAAAGTCATCTGTCACCAGAGAAACTGGCCTGTAAAAGATACCCTCACCCCCCTTGTTTCACAAAATAAGATACTAATCCTGAGGAATGGCTACAGAGAGTGGAAGGGGAGACACAGAGGAATATCAATAGATACTGAAGGGCTGTGTCTAGACTGGCAAGTTTTTCCGCAAAATCAGCTGCTTTTGCAGAAAAACTTGCCAGCTGTCTACACTGGCCGCTTGAATTTCTGCAAAAGCACTGACTTCCTACTGTAAGAAATCAGTGCTTTTTGCGGAAATACTATGCTGCTCCCGTTCGGGCAAAAGTCCCTTTTGCGCAAAACTTCTGCGCAAAAGGGCCAGTGTAGACAGCTGAGATTTGTTTTCCGCAAAAAAGTCCCGATCGTGAAAATGGCGATCGGGGCTTTTTTGCGGAAAAGCGCGTCTAGATTGGCACGGACGCTTTTCTGCAAAAAGTGCTTTTGCAGAAAAGTGTCCGTGCCAATCTAGATGCTCTTTTCCGAAAATGCTTTTAACGGAAAACTTTTCCGTTAAAAGCATTTCCAGAAAATCATGCCAGTGTAGACACAGCCAAGGAGATCAGTGAGGTAAGAGGAAAAAGGACAGAAAATAAAGGTGCAAGGTGTGATCAGTTGTTTCAGAGGCGAGGCAAGTCAAAGAAGTGTGTCCCTTTGAACATTGCTGAAAGGTTGTTTATGGACCTTGGTGAAGGTGTTATGAATGATTGAAAGCAGAAGCCAAATTGGAGAGGATCTGGGAAAGCCCTGACTGTAGCAATAGGCCATATAGGCAAGGATTTTAAAAGCAGAGGGGGAAAGATTGCTGCTTTTTCCACTTAGGGATTTAGAAGAGAATTTTTTTCCTGAGTGGGTAAACAAGAATGTGCCTTTCGCCAGAGGAGAAAAGCCAGAGGGGAAAAGGGGTTTGAAGATAGAAGGTGAGGAGAGAGGGTATGCCCAGGAATGGAGGAGAGAAGGTGAATAGAAGGAAGAAATCGGAGACAGAGCCTATACACAAGAGAGGATAGAACTAAAGAGGGGAATGGAGGGAAGACAAAAACATTCTGCTGGACAGTATCCATTAAATCTTTGATGGAGGATGGAAGGCGGGGAAGAGAAAGAAACCTGTGTATCTTGTTGCTACAAGTACTGCAATCATGCCTCCTACCTAGATAGTCTACAGGGCATCCCCGCTCTACATCCGTTCCACACTAAAGTCTTTGACGCTTATAAAAACTGATGCGTTATAAGTCCTCCCATTCCCCGTTCTTAAGTCTCACACAAAAAAACCATGCACAAATGGAAGTCAGCCATGGGGAAAAAATTCCCTGCTTTAAGTTGTTTCACTACAAGTCCAAGTTTTTTGGACGGTATCTTGGACTTAAGCAAGGATGACCTGTATATGCAGAGTTCAAAACTTATTTTTACCAGGTTGTATTTTAAATGCATCACAAGAATTGCAAATTCTCACATTCCTGCATTTTTTCAAATACCCCTGCGAGAGAAGTATATTGAGGCACATACTTCTCAGGAGTATTGGTGGTGTGAAAGTGAACATAATGCGACTCACTTCCACTGTCTACTTCTACTGGGACCCTGGGGAAATGGCTATCTCCAGGACCAACAAGCTGTGCTGGGAATAGGAGCTCCTAGTTGTTGTAGGCTCAAGAGTGTCATACCTCTGCCGCTTTTACACAGTAAGTCGCAAGGAGTCCAGAGAGACAGTGCCGCTCTTATATTACTAGGGAAACACAGGGCTGATTTTCCTCTGCCCTGAAGTTTGTAGAGTCACTTGCACAGTGGATGCAAAATAATATCAGACCAGAATTGTCAAGTTCTGCAGCCAAGGTAAGTGAGCATGCAAAGGAAACTTAGTGGAGAATCTGGCCCAATATCTAAAGGAGCAACAACACAGGGATTATTCTTGAATGAAGGAAAACAGGAAGTATGGGAAGGTGTAAGACTAGGATTTAGCCACAAAACAGGAAGAGGAAAGATGTGCACAAACAGGGGCAGGAGGAGACAAAAGGAAGGAAGAGTTGCGGTAGAGGCAGGACATAATTTGGGATAAGTTTTGGTGCCCTGCCCTTAGGGCTGCTAATACTAAATATAGTATTCATATAGCACTTTTTGAAAAGAACTTCAAGCATTTTGCCCCTATTTTACAGACAGGATAACTGAAGTAGCATGACTTGCTCTAGGACACACACCAGGCCAGTTGCAGCATCAGAACTAGAACGTAGGTCTCTTAACTCCCAGCTCCTGCATGGGAGCTAAGAGCTAGGACCTGACTGAGCCTGCCCCAGCATGGGAGCTGGGAGCTGGCAGAGCCCTGCAGGGTAGGGGGCTGGAAAGGTGAGATCCTACTTAGTCAATTAACCGGTAAATGTTAGGTTAACCTCATATTTAACCAGTTAACAGGTTAACCATAATTTTACATCCCTAGTTCCAAACTTTTGGGATGACCTTCAGTTGCTTTACAGAGTTTCCCTTTATTTTCAAAAAGGGAACCAGTTACAGAGTCTATGAAATGCATTTCATAATAGCTGCTTGATAAGAAGTTTTTTCCCACTATATGCTCATTAAGGGGACACACCAACTAGAAATCTAGTCACTCTGGAAAAAAAAAGTTCAAAGTAGATTCAGGTACTTCACTTGTGTTCTGTGTTATACAGCACGTAGCATCATGAGGCCCTAGTCATTGGGCTAGGTGGCACCACAATACACATAATAAGTAATAATACACCTGCTCTTAAGTCTGCTGTCCTATTTTTGTGAAATCATCATAAAAATAGGAAAAGGGATAGTTTTTCTCATCCCTTTCCTCTGTGAAAGACCCACACAAACAAGGGAAAATGATTAATAGGGTGAGTATTCTCCAGTAAATCACTTTAAAAAAAAAGTTAAAGCTGGAAATATTTCAAGGGACTCCATCCATCATCCAGAATATTACATTTTCCTTTACAATTGTGTTTAAGTTCCGAAGCCTGGAAGTAAACAAAGAGGAATCAATCCAGTTCCCACACTGCCATATAATTTTTCACCACTATAATACCAACCACTCTTAACTTTACCCCATTATTTGTTTTGTACTGGAAATATGCAGTTAGATGTATGTTTATTGTGTAGTAAATATTTAAAAAGTAATATACTTGCAGAGTATATAAAAATGTCAGATTTGACTTTTCAGAGTAGTAAAGTATTTTTATTAATATAATCTGAATGACTGGTATTTGGTGTGTGTAGCTTTGTATCTAAATCTTGAAAGTATGTATCTTTTAACTATGGTGTAGCAACTAAGCTATGTTCCCATTTTACTAAATTGTATTGTGGAATGGGTTAGTGATTTAATAGCTTCACAGTAAATTTGTTTGTTACTTTTTGTAAATTTTAGAGGATGAAGCTAAGGCTTAACAGGTGGTGCAAGTTAATTGAGGTGATACTGATGGACAAGCAGAGTAATGATCTTTAAAATGGGGAACAAAGAGAACCTGGACAACTATAGACTAGTCAGCCAATTCAGTGTTTTCATTAGTGAGTTACAGTGGAGAGCCATTATACAATTTGTGGATACCACCAAGCTGGGAGGAACTGCAAGCACTTTGGAGAATTAGAATACAAAACGACCTTGGAAAATTGGTCTGGAATCAATTAGATGAAATTCAGTAAGCTCCTGTCTATGGTAAGCCTGGTCATCCTGCACTCAGCATCCGCTTTAGCCATCCATGACTGGGGAGGTAGGCAGGGAGCCACTCCTGCCTGGACACAGCAGCCCCTCTACTCACCCCTTGAATCAGTTAATCAGTTAAATGGAATTTTATATCCCTAATTTGACGGCAAATATTGGATAACAATTAAAGATTTATGTAAAATATATTAAGAAATATGGGAGTCAGGTTTAGGGAGGAAGGTATGGTTTTAAAATGGGTGTTTACTACTTAGTGCTAAATGTGGTAACACTGTTAATCTTATCTCTTCTGGTTGGGAGTTTCACAGGAGCTGGCCTCTGCAGAAGCATGGAAATTTTTTCTCCCAGCTTCAAAAGCCTGCCTATAATAGAATGCAACTGTTGTAGAAGGTAATAGCCTTAGAAATAGATGTGATTTCTGTTTGGTAGGTCCAGTCTCTCTGACTATCAGAGCAGAGACCTTGAACTGGACTCTGTATTCAGTGGGGACCAGTGCGGAGAGAATGACATTGGAGAGAGGTACCTGTGTGGTCAGAGCCATGTAGATACAAAATTGATAGCCATATCTGCAAAAATGATCCATGGATATCAGCATCAATATCTACAGATGCGAATACCACAGATATAAAGCGGATATTCACAAATTTACAGGGTTCTAGATACAAAATTTGTATCCATGGATTTGCAGGGCTCTGCTTACTGTGAACTCTTGTTGTTATGTAGATATGCTTCTGTGATGTTTTCTACCAGCTGGATACTTTCGAGACACACTTTCTACCAGCTGGATACTTTCGAGACACACTTAATTCCTAGATTTGAGCTGTAGTATTCATGCCTTTATACTGCAGAGCCCACAGCAAAGCCTCCGCAAGAGCGGGGCCATCAGTCCTGCCCCTTGGGAGGAAGCTTTGCTGCCCTGCCAGCTGAGTTTGAGTTTAACCGATAAGCTTAATGATATCTGTTACACAGTTAGTTGGTTACACTCATTAGGGATGTTAATAAGGTGAATCACCATCTCTAGATTGGTGTCTAATTGTGACTAGTAAAAAGATTACACTTCATCCAAACAGAAATGGGTAGCTTTTGTGCTGTAGCTATGTGGTTATTTAACAGCAGAGAGGAGTTTAGGAACCCTAGACTGTAGACAGGGCCATCTTTAGGGATTAGTGGGGCCTGGGACAAAGCAGCTACTGCTGGTTTTGGGGAGGGGGAGTATCTAGGAAAAAATCAGTCCCCACCAATGAGGGGGGCCCATTGATGGATGGGTCATTGGGATGGATCCAGCCTGGTGCTAGGCCACATGCTGCTGCTGGCAGTTCCTGGCATCTATTACAGGGATATTGTTGACCATAGCGCCACAGTGCCTTAGGACGTCAGTCAGGATGGGGGACTCACTGCAATGAAACGCAGGTGGCCAAATTGAGCACTGTCTCTAACTGCCAACAAGATGGTGGGACCTGTGGACGTGATGGCTTTGTCTTTCGGGACCAATCGCACTGGCACATGGGGGCCCCTAAATGTGCAGGCCCTGGAACAGTCTCCCCAATTTGCCCTACCCAAGAGACAGCTCTGGCTGCAGCTTGGCTTAACTTGAGAGCAGATGCCCTTGATAATGGGGGATGCTAAGAGAAGCAAGTTATTCAAAGCATGTCTCTTCCCACCAGCATTGCTTCAGTTAGGCCTGAGTGCTGTTCTTTATCCAATGTATCTCAACTCAGAGGGGAGCATTGCTCTTTACACCTCTTGGAGGGGAAAAAACAAGAGTAGAGCTGTGTGGTGTCTCTGTACTGTTGTCAGTTCAGTCCACATTGTCTCACTGGCTTCTCCAATGACTTCACTAATGCTGAATAAGATGGAAGGGAAGACTGAGATTTCACATAATGGGATTGCATAGCGGAAGGTGCTGGATGTAAAGTATTTTTTTTCCCATAACAACTCTTTGGTCTCTGAAGGTCCGGCCATATTGCTTGCTATTCTGGTTCATTTTCACTCCAGTGAGTTAAATGACCCAATTCCTTTTATTAAATGGCTCCATAAAATGTGACTCACTGTTTGATGTTGTTTCATAACACCAAAGTAACGCCCACTGATTACACAAGTGCAAATACAGACTTTTATACTCTTTTCTTATAATCTTCAGTTAGGGCTCACTTAACTAAAGTCTGTTTCACTTTAGCCTTTCATGAATTTACTCTATTTCATTACATAGTGTCATAGAAAAGAGCAAAAACAAGCATATTCTTTTCCCCCTCTTGCTAACAGGTAGAATAAACTTGCAACAAATATAGCCAGTTGTGAGATTTATTGATGGGTAAATGCTACTAGTTTAAAATCACACTCAAACTATCTCAACCTCACTGGGGAAAAAAAGTAAATATTGACCACATGAAATTCTGAATGTGAGGATAAAGTTCAAGGCCCCTATGAAGCCAAATGAGATACAAGTGGGCCAAGAAGGAAGAGGAGTAAATACTATTAGTTTTGTTAAATGTGTAATAGTTCACTAGCTAGGGTCTGATTCATTGCCGCTGAATGAACGGATCCAAACCGCCCAGGGGTTCTACAAAGAAGCCAGTGAGACAATGTGGACTGAACTGACAACAGTACAGACACACCACACAGCCCATGATACCTGGAGCTGACCCATGAAGCACAGTTAGTGGGAGGTGTCAAACAGGCAAATGATAGAGCCAAAAGATGCACTAATTCAGCCTTTAGTGCTAAACCCCAGCTTTAAATTACTATGGGGTTTAGCACTAAAGGCTGAATTAGTGCATCTTTTGGCTCTATCATTTGCCTGTTTGACACCTCCCACTAACTGTGCTTCATGGGTCAGCTCCAGGTATCATGGGCATTTGGACTGCAATAAATACACTTGTGGAGATACTCTGCTACAGTCCAAATTCCACCAGCAGAAGCCTGTATTACATAAGGAAAGGTTACTAAGCACTATTTCCCATTCTTTCCTAGAGCCAGCGAGCCTTCGCAAATGTTTTCTTTCTGTGTTCACATAAACGTGGAAGAAAAGGAAACAACTTTCTTTAACATTTTAACTGCAAAATGTCAAATGCTGGTGACAAATAGCAAGTCTCCTATAAATTAACTGCTGATCCAACAGAGACTTTATTAGCATACATTATAATTATTAATACAAAATGCTATACAAAGTGCCTCTTAAATGATACTATGTATCTATATTGGTAATCATTTAACCCAGCACTAAAATGAAGCCAGCTGCGGTCTGCAAGTCATGACCCAGGAAAATGAAAGGTACGTAATAGCAAGTGGGCCAATGTTGCTGAGAGAGTTGGCAAACAAAGGGAGAGAGAATCCCCTTATGAAAAGGTCTTTTAGAACAGCCTGGAGGGAAAGGCAGGCATGCACAACCTTCCCCTTCCTGCAAGGGGCATTTTCCTAGTGTTTTATGTGCATTTACAGAAGCCTCCCAATGCTGCTGGGAAGATATCAGTGATGGGTTGTGTTTTACAGATGAACTAACAGAGGTTAAGTGACTGGACCGAGGCCAGGAATCCCACTCCTTGGCTCTGTCACTATCAGGCACTGCATGACGGGGCTGTTCCTGCAGTCCCAACGCTGCCTGGCAATGTGTGGCACTACAAAACACCGCCTCCTGGTTGCTATTCCCGAGCACTTTGTGTGGCACCCAGGGGCTAACCCCCTCGTGCTATTCCCAATGTCTCCTCGGCCACGAGATGTGGTGGAGAAAGTGCTCCTCCACCCCTGCAGCTAGATCCAGGCCCATAGAGTGGCACCGATGGCTCTCTCCGCTTCCTCCTGCTGCAACTGTGGTTTCTGAGAGACCCGCCGTTTCCCTTGGAAACTAGCAGTTCCCTCCTGCCGCCGCCGTAATACGGAACCGCTGGAGAGTCTCAAGCAGAAACTCGTGCCCGGGGAAGGCAGGGGGGAGACTCACCTGCTGCAGCCCGGAGTTCGGCAAGGTGCAGAGCAGAGGACAGGCCGAGGGCGCTGCTCTATGGACCCAGCAGGGGTGCGGCCTGAGCGCGCCTGTCCCTCCTACGCGCGGCGGGAGCTGGAGGAGCAGGGCAATCGGGGGCGGAGCTGGCTGCGCCCTCTGCCGTGTGTGCTTTGGGGGGAGCGGGGCACGGCCCTGCACAGCTCCTGCGCGCAGGGGGGGGGGGGGGGGAGCGCTTGGTTAGGGAGCGTCTTTGACTCACAGTTTGTGGTGTTTGGCTCAAGTCTGTCCCGCTGCGGGAGGAGGCGGCGGCGTTTGCAGCGACCCGAGGCCCTGTCTGAGTGCGCGGAGATTTCACACGCAGTTCCCGAGCCCCTTCTCTTCACACTGTCCCGGGCAAAAGGGCGGTCGCTGAAAGTTGCAGCAGCTACTGGGCAGTTCCAGACCTCGTTCTTCCCTTCCCTGCGGTGCGTGTTCCGGGCGGCGGAGGCGTGGTGGTTTAAAAAAAAAAAAAAAAAAAAAAAGGGGGGGGGGGGATTCTTATTTTAAAAATGAAAGTGAAAATAATAATCTCCACGCTTGACTTTTTAATAACCGGGGTTGCTGCGTCTTGATTTTGATGCAAAGGGGTCTGAGCCACACTCGGCTGCGTACAGCCACGACTTCTGCCGGGTCTGGGTGGGAGGTTAGACAGCAAGTGCTCTAAGCTTACACTAAAAATGGGGAGGAGGGGAGTAATATCGTGCACCTCTATTTGGAGGATCAATTGAACTCATCATAGGGCTGCCTTTGCTTCAGTCTAGAGCAGAAAAATGCTTCTTCTCACTGAAGCAAGGCAGACTGCAGTGGTTAGCAGTGGGACAGGTTTGAATAATTTTTGGTGAGGCCCAGAATGGGTCAGGAGTGAGGGTGGGGCTGATGATGACGAGTTTGGGGTCTGGGAGGGGCTCAAGCCTTGGGCAGAGGGTTGGGGTCATAAGAACATAAGAACGGCCGTAACGGGTCAGACCAAAGGTCCATCTAGCCCAGTATCCTGTCTGCCGACAGTGGCCAGCACCAGGTGCCCCAGAGGGTGGACCAAGACAATGATCAAGCGCTTTGTCTCCTGCCATCCCTCTCCAGCCTCTGTCAAACAGAGGCCAAGGACACCATTTTATCCTGGCTAATAGCCTTTATGGACCTAACCTCCATGAAATTATCTAGCTTCTCTTTAAACTCTGTTATAGTCCTAGCCTTCACAGCCTCCTCTGGCAAGGAGTTCCACAGGCTGACTACACGCTGTGTGAAGAAGAACTTTCTTTTATTAGTTTTAAACCTGCTACCCATTAATTTCATTTGGTGTCCTCTAGTTCTTCTATTTAGGAACTAATAAATAACTTTTCTTTATCGCCCTCCACACCACTCATGATTTTATACACCTCTATCATATCCCCTCAGTCTCCTCTTTTCTAAACTGAAAAGTCCCAGTCGCTTTAACCTCTCCTCATATGGGACCCGCTCCAAACCCCTAATCATTTTAGTTGCCCTTTTCTGAACCCTTTCCAAGGCCAAAATATCTTTTTGAGGTGAGGAGACCACATCTGTACACAGTATTCAAGATGTGGGCGTACCATAGTTTTATACAGGGGCAGTAAGATATTCCGGGTCTTATTTTCTATCCCTTTCTTAATAATACCTAGCATCCTATTTGCCTTTTTGACCGCTGCTGCACACTGTGTGGAAGTTTTCAGAGAACTGTCCACGATAACTCCAAGATCTCTTTCCTGATTTGTCGTAGTTAAATTAGCCCCATCATACTGTACGTATAGTTGGGGTTATTTTTCCCAATGTGCATTACTTTACACTTCTCCACATTAAATTTCATTTGCCATTTTGTTGCCCAATCACTCAGTTTGGTGAGATCTTCTTGGAGTCCCTTACAGTCTGCTTCTGTCTTGACTATCCTAAACAGTTTGGTATCATCCGCAAACTTTACCACCTCACTGCTTACCCCTTTCTCCAGATCATTTATGAATAAGTTGAACAGGATTGGTCCTAGGACTGACCCTTGGGGGACACCACTAGTTACCCCTCTCCATTCTGAAAACTTACCATTTATTCCTACCCTTTGTTTCCTGTCTTTTAACCAGTTCTCAATCCAAGAAAGGACCTTCCCTCTTATCCCATGGCCATGTAATTTACACAAGAGCCTTTGGTGAGGGTCAAGGGGATAAGGGCTCTGGGATGGGGATGAGACAGGAATGAGGAGCTCAAACTTTGAGGTCCAGGAGGCAGGCTGCCCTGGGGCTGGAGCCAGAGAGGGCAGATCCTCCTCCCCCTCCTGGCACTCACCCAAGCCTTAGGAGGAGTCCACTCTGAGTCACCTGCGGGGGGTGAGGGGTCATGCATGCCCCTACTCCCCCTTTTCTCTGCAAATGCAGCAGTCAGCCTGCCATCACTGGCCCCATTCCTTACAGCCAACCAGGCTGCAGCAGCTGGTGAAGGAATGCAGGGGGCCCAGAAGCAGCTGCCTGCTGCCCAGGGCACAGATCAAGTGAGGGTTGGGGAGGCATGCGGGGGCTAGCTGGTGGAGCTAAAGGACATGCAAGGAGAGGCCCACAGGGGTGATAGATGGGACCAGGGAAGAGATCTGGCCCTGATATTGGTGGAGTCCAACCGAGTTGTTCCATCCATAGAATAGTTTGGGGCAGCCACTTCAGGCCCTGCACTTTGGGGGGGCCCTGCAGCAGCTTCCTCAGCCATCCTGTGGACCATGAGACAGTCCCCCATCTCAGCCGTGGTGGGCCCAGGGTGGCCTAGAAGAGTATTGAGGGTCTGACATGCAGTGACAGCAGGGGTCTGGTCCTCCCTGCGCTCACCATGGCAGTAGGAGCTGAAGTGACCTACTCCACCCCGCTGCCATCTCCCAGCCTGTTACCCTCTGCTTCACCATGGCGGCAGGAAGCGGGCGCCCTGGCCTCGCTCCACTGCATGATGTAGGGTTTGGGGGAGCGGACTGGGGCCATGGAGTTCCACTTCCCGCTGCTGTGGTGAGTATGGGAGGAGCCCAACCCCTGCTGCCACCCTGCACCTGGTAACCCTCCAGCTCAGGTTGCATAGGGGAGGGGTGCAATGGAGGCAAAGGCTGGTAGGGTTGCCAGGTGTCTGGTTTTGAACCGGACAGTCCAGTATTTGAGCTTTCTATTTGGGAAACAAATTGAAAAAATATAAATGAGAAAATAAAAATGTCCCGTATTTTCTAAATAAGAATGTAATGTAAATTGTGATGTAATGTCAAGTGCGTCTGGTATTTTTGTTGAAACCATCTGGCAACCCTAAAGGCTGGGCAGGGGTGGAGTAGGGGCAGCCTTGGGGAGGAGGAGTGAAATGGGGTGGGGCATAGGGCAGGGTGGTAGCCCTGGGTCCCTCTAGGGACAGCCCTAGAGCCTGGGGAATAGGGGCCCCCAGGTGGTTATAAGACTTCTTGGATCTGCTGTACTTGTAATTGTTACTTGTAACATTTGTGAAAGTTTACGGCTGTGTCTACATTGGCACCCTTTTTCGAAAAAGGGATGCTAATGAGACCAGTCGCAATTACGCGGGATTTAAATATCCCCAGCGGTATTTGTTTACATAACTGCCGCTCGGGGCTTTGCTGGAAAAAGCGCCAGTCTAGATGGATCTTGCGAAATAAAACCCTTTCCGCAAGATCTCTTATGCCTACTTGCAAGTAGGAATAAGAGATCTTGGCGGAAAAGGGTTTATTTTCCGCAAGATCCTCGTTTAGACTGGCGCTTTTTCGGCAAAGCCCGAGCCGAAAAAGCGGCAGCTATGTAAATGCAAATACCGCTGGGGATATTTAAATCCCCCGTGGATTTGCAATTGCGACTGGTCTCATTAGCATCCCTTTTTCGCAAAAGGGTGCCAATGTAGACACAGCCTACAAGTGCTTTTGTATGTTCGACACCCCGCATGTAAATCTCCATTAATCTCCTGATAATTCATTGAGTCGGCTTGCCAACTTTCACACACTGTGAATAAGTGCCCAACTTTCACAATAAGTGAAAAATCAAGCCAATCCCATTTCAAAACAAAGCCAAAATAAACCAGTCCCTAAAAGAACCCCTACATTCTATGGCTACGTCTACACTGCACCTGTCTTGTGCAAAAGCCTATGCAAATGAAGCGCAGATTAGCATGTTGCCACGCTTCATTTGCATAATTAATTAGCGGCCATTTTGTGCAAAAAGGAGCTGTGTAGACGGCTCCTTTTTGCGCAAAAACCTCCTCTTGTGGAAGACTGGGTTTTTGCGCACAAAGGAGCCGTCTACACAGCTCCTTTTTGCGCAAAAGCCTTTAGCGCAAAAACGGCCTCTAATTAATTATGCAAATGAAGTGTGGCGATATGCTAATCTGCACTTCATTTGCATAGGCTTTTGCGCAAGAGAGGTGCAGTGTAGACGTAGCCTATGTGACTACATCCCCCTTGCATGCATTCTGGGACTGTGATGGGCCTGCTTACCAGTGCTTGCTCCGTCCCCTCCCCTTCCCCCCCCTTCCTGGAGCACGCTGGCTCTTAGCAAGTGTGTGGGGTAGAAGCAAATCAAAAATAAGTGTAAGCAGGATCTGAAGGAATGTTTCCATTACAGCTATCTGGAATGGGAGAAAAACCCTGGGTGTGTCTATGTAAATACAATTTGCTCCTGCTTTGCTTAGGTGTGTTAGATATTAGGAATGTAATTAAAAAAAACACTATGTAATCAATTGAAATTCAGTCGGTTACACAGTGAGCTCCTGGACGCACAGGATGCCCATGCCTGCTGGCCCCGCAGGCTGCTGGCGCTTGCGAGACCTGTGGGCTCCTGTTGGTGGCCAGGAGTTTAACTGGTAAAGTTAACCGATAAGCTAATGCTTATTGGTTAACTGGTTAAACTCTTACATCCCTATTAGATATTCAGCAGATAGAATGGTATTTTGCTCATTGTAGTCAACTTAATTCGTGACTCAATACCAGCTATGTTTGTATTAAATGCAGGGACAGCTGAAATATGGTGACCAATGTTTGTAATTTTGTGGGAATACAGAAAAGTAGGTCTGTGCTAAATTGTCCCAAACTAAAGGGGGCACACACTTAGTGAAAGAGTCTTCACATGCAGGGGCTTGACTTTTAGAGCTCTGTGAAGGTAAGTGAAAGTTATTCTGGTCAGGTGGCTACATGGCTTCTCTTGCCTGGACTGGTTTGACCTGTCCTTCCCTCTTCCCATACACACACACTGTTCAAAGAACAGAGCTAAATATACACCATTAGATGCCCCTTTTTCTTACATTAATTGTGTTAGAGTTGTGATTTTTTTCTATCCTCCTTGCTAAGAGTTGAAATCACTGGGAGCTGAAATCACTTGGGACTGATGGGCAGAAGTCACAGCCAAGAAGTGGATGGCAGCAGATGGTGATTGAGACCCAACAGGGCAGATGCAAAGAGTGGCCAGTAGAATGACAGCATCACAAGGAGAAGCTAGCAGGGTGGTGACTGAAAGGTGCAATGAGCAGCTAGCAGGGTGATGACAGATAGGTGGTGAGATGAATGGCCATCAAGGTGGTGATAGAGAGCAGTGAGCAGGCAGATGGTGAGTGACCAGCGGAGTGAACAAGATAGTTCTTTACTTCCCCCCACTCGGGATGGGAGCTGAACTCGGTGGATGCACCTCTGAACTCTGGGTCTGCACTGACCAAGGGCAGTAACTGTGAGTGGGGTGCAAAGAAGGGTTGGACATGTGAAGGGGACATTTAGATTGCTGGACTTACGAACCTGAGAGGAAAAGGACACTGCCCAACCTACTTTGAGTGGGACTGTTACTCATGGTTTTGTTTATTAACTGTTTGTCGTGTTTTTCCCAAGTTAATGCCAAGTTACTTCCCTCCTTTTATTAAGTTTCTTTTCTACACTCGGACTCTGTGCTTGCGAGTGGGGAACTATTGCCTCTTAGAAGAGCACAGGAGTGGTGTGTGAATTTCCCACGTTACTTGGTGGGACCTCAAGCCAGTTCTGTGTTGGCTGGATGAAGAAGAACCCTATATTGAACCTGGCCCTGGCTGCTGCTGGCTCTGCTGGCAGAAGGGTAATAAAAGCTACAAGCCAAAACTATTTTAAACAGCTTTGACAATTAACCGTGGCCTCTGAGGATAGGACAAAAAGCAATGGGCTTAAATTGCAGCAAAGAAGGTTTAGGTTGGACATTAGGAAAAATTTCATAGTTATAATTGTCAGGGTGGTTAAACACTAGAATAAAATACTTGGGGGGGGGGGGGTTGGGATTTTCTACACTAGAGATATTTAAGAGCAGGTTAGACAGACGCCTGTCAGGGATGATCTAAGACAATGCTTGTGTAACTGCCTGGGATTTAAACCTGGGACCTCTGAAGCATAGTATAGAAGCCTCTACACTTTGAGCTAAAAGCCAGCTGGCACTCAATCCATGCTGTAGAGCAGTGGTCTCCAATCTTTTAAACCACAAGATCACTTTTTCAATGTAAGTGCAATGTAAGATCTACCTCAAACCCAAATACCTTTACCCCACTTCCTTCCCGCCCCTTCTCTGAGGCCCTGCCTCTGCTCCACCCCTTCTCTGAGGCCTCACCTGCTCACTCCATCTCCCTTCCTCCCCCATCTTCATTCACTTTCACCAGGCTGTGGTAGGGGTTAGGGTGCAGGCTCTGGTCTTGGGCCAAGGGGTTTGAAGAGTGGAAGGGGTTCCAGACTTATCCCAGGGTGGGAGATTGGAGTTGAGGAGGGGTTTCAGGGTGCAAGCTCTGGGAAGATGTTTATGTGCAGGGGGACTCATGTCTGGGCCAGGAGATTGGGTGCAGGAGAAGGTTTAGGGCTAGAACAGGGGTTCAGGAAGCAGGCTCTGTCTGAGCACCATTTAACTGAGACGGCTGCTGGGTGGTGGAGTAGTGGGGTTAAGGCAGGCTTAAGCAGCTGGCATGTACAGTAATGCCAGCCACATCCAGGAGCAGTAATTACCACAGTGATAATTACTCCAGACATGACAGCTTAGGCATTTTAGATCTCACTACTCATAATTATATTAAGCATAAAAGAAAAATGAAAATTATGAAATGCACAGACCAGTCAAAAACCAAAAATACCATACTTTGAAGTAACAACAATCCCCCACATATGTGTTGGGTCAGGAGATGAGTGAAGGACAGTGTGTGTTTGTGAGAACGACAGACACACATACAGTGTGTGAGAGAGTGACAGAGATTTGCATTGCCAAGCTCCCTCCATCCCCTTTTCTCTGTGTGGGGATATGGTACAAAAATGGGGAGAGGAGCGACATCCTGATATCAGTACCTCCCCTCTTCTCCCTCCCACAACCTGCACAGAAAGCAGGAGGCTCCCAGGGAGGAAACTCCAAGGCAGAGAGCAGGAGCAGCATGACATTGGGTGGAGGGGCAACTGAAGTGCCAGCGCTTGGTAACTTCCTGGCCAAACCAGTCAGGATCACCTGTCAGAGGCTCCAAGATCTACTGGTAGATCCTGATCTACTGGTTGGTGACCACTTTTGTAGAGGTCTCTTGTTCTTATCTGTTGCTGTGGTCCAAGTGCCACTGCATTGGACAGTGAACCACACTAGGTCCTGCCATGAGGGCAGGGGACTGGACTCGATGACCTCGTGAGGTCTCTTCCAGTTCTATGATTCTATGAATCCTCCGTTTATCAATAAAGAGAAGAAAGAGTTGCGAAGGGTACCCTACCTACTTCCATCACCATATTCTAGGAGACATAAAAAAAAAAAAGAAAACCATTAGTTCACCAATAAAAACACATCCAATCGCTCCAATATTTAGAGCACAACACCTAAGGCTTATGTAATAAATACCTCAGAAAAAGCAACTACCTTGCAATAATAGGAATATGTCTGAGGGGATTATGAAAATCAAAGCTGCAGCTCACTTTGAAGCCCACTTGATTGGGCCAGTTATGCAACCATGTACTTCTTAGTAAGTCTGTTTGAATTTGTGGTTTCTATGACACAGAACTCACCTTCAGCACTTGCCTAAACTGTTACATTAAGATGAATTAAGAGACATAGTTACAATCAATTTTTCTGACCATCTTAGAAGAATGAGTGGATCCCCATTTACTCTTTGGACATCTTAATACCATCATGTTATTGGCTCCCTTGGATAGAACTGAGAGCCATCAGTGACTCTAGCAGTATCAACTGTGTGGTGGTGGCTTCTGTCCAAAACAAGGCTGTGCAACACTTCCAACCTTGCTCTGTCTAGGATGCATCCTGCCCTGAAGCCTGATTGTGAATTTTAATAAATCATGTTGTACATGTTCTGCAGTCATTTGGTAAACAGGTTGTCCCAATAAATAATTTACAGGAACAGTTTGGAAGTCAGGGCCAGCCCTTAGTGTAGGCAGTGGCTGGAGGGGGACTCCATGTGCTGGATATTCTTTGGTGTGTTATATTATAAGTACAGTAAGTATTATATTGTTTACAGTGGTCTGAAAAAAGTGAGGGGGTCTGTCATAATGTGGGAGTGGGACTTTGGTAAAGTAGTGCTCATAGTGTGCCCCTCAGGTTCATTTCTGTTGTTTTTACTGCCTGGTCTGGGGGGAGCCCTTATCACCCCCACTTTAATTGAAATATTGGTTGTAGGAGACTGTGAGTGGGGCAGGCAGGCCTGATAAAAGGTGGGATTGGGCGTAAGGCAGGCCCTGTTGTGGGCAAGGAAAGCTGCAGGTGAGGCAGTGGGTGGGGGAGGGCTGCTCCTGGTGTGTGCCTGTGGGGCTCTCCGAGTCCGGTGGGTGGAGCGTATGGGGGGGCTTTTAGTTGGGCGGAACCTTTCTCTCGGGTCCTGTTTCCCGGGCGGGGAAGCCTTTTCTCAGCGGCCTCAGCACGCGCCGGGGACTCCATGTGGGGCCGCCAGAGCCGAGCGGTGCCCCCGAGCCTGGTTGCCGAGGCAACGCGGGCTTCGGCGTGGTCCTGACTCGGCCTCGCCTCCCTCGCGGGACCCGCTCGCTATGTGGTGGGGGCGGCTGCCGCGGGGCTGCCGCCGCGCGCGCGCCGCCCTCCCCGGGCGCCGGGGCAGCTCGTGGCCCGGCGGCGGCCGCGCCGTGAACCTGGCCGAGCTGCTGCAGAGCTCGGTGGAGCCGGAGGAGCCGGCGGCGGCGCGGCGGCGGCCCCCGCAGGAGGGCACCGTGCTGCTCTTCCCCGGCCAGGGCAGCCAGTTCGTGGGGATGGGCCGGGGGCTGCTGCGCTACCCCAACGTCAGGGACCTGTTCCGGGCGGCCGAGGAGGTGCTGGGCTACGACCTGCTCTCGCTGTGTCTGCGGGGGCCGCAGGCCGAGCTGGACCGGACCCTGCACTGCCAGCCTGCCGTCTTCGTCACCTCGCTGGCCGCCGTCGAGAAGCTCAACCACCAGCAGCCCAGCGTGAGTGGCTGGGGGCGCGCCTGGCTCCCAGTGCCGGGGGGGACTCCCCTCCACAGCCCAGGCACTAGCAACAGGTCCAGGCTCTTCGCGAGGGGCGGGGGTCGATGCACAGGTGTCCAGGACAGCACTGCTCTCTCTAGGCAGGGGTATCCATCGCCAGGGTTTGCGTGCCTTGTTGGGTGGACCAGAGCTGTATTTCCAGTTAGGCACAGTAGGCAGGTGCCTTGCTTTTGGTATGGCTACACTGCATGGCAACTGTGGGATACTGAAGGTATCCTAAAATAGCTACCCCATTGTCTACACAAGCCCCTTGTTGATTTGAAATATTGAAATAGGGATAAGGAATGGCTTGAAATAGTGCATTATTTTGAAATGTGGTGCTATGTGCCAAATTTCAAAATAAGCTATTTTGAAGTAGAATTTGAAATAAGATATGCAATTTGCATAGTGCGTATTGCATATTTAATTTGAATTTAGGCTGCTGTGTAGATGCACCCTAACGTGTGCAATACGAAGGTTAGCGGGGGGAGTTTAAGATGCTATGCTTAGGGATGCCTATGGTGTAAATTGGGCACTAAAGAAGATCCCTCCCTGAGCTAGTCAAGGGTTGTGTCACCTGGAGATCATCCTGCACATGTAAGTCCAAAGTGAGGCCTCACTTTAGGTTTCTCTTTTTTAAGTGAAAATATGATGTGCCTGTACTGGTTCTGAGTGAAAGTCCATGGGAAATGTGTGCGCTTAGCACCTTGGAAAATCAGGCCCAAGTTGTTAAAGTTGGGCATCCAAAAATGACAAGGTTACTTCTGAAATTTTGAGTTCTGGTTTTTCCTCAGGACATCTTGATATGGTCTAATTTGTTGGATTTTATTGGCTTTATCATTTCAGGTCATTGAGAATTGTGTTGCAGCCGCTGGCTTCAGTGTTGGAGAGTTTGCAGCTCTGGTTTTTGCTGGAGCCTTAGATTATACAGAAGGTACTTAAAGAAATTAGGAATCCTATTTCTGTGTGGCTTCCCCCACCCGGGGGATAATTTTAGATGGGGGGCCACTTCACTAATTTTTGAAGTGGCTCTGGCCCACCCCGGAAGGGGCGTGGCCTCTGATGGAAGGAGCAGGACCATGACCCTTCCATGCTTCCTCTCCCACAGACCCTGATTGGGCTGGGGGTTGGGGAGCACGTGATGTCTTTGCCCCTGCTGCCCCGCCTAGAGAGAACTGCCAGCCCCTTTGCCCATCCCAGCCGTACACACACATACTACCCTTCCAAAACACTCATCTATGACAACTTTTCCTTGCTGCTTCTCTTCCTTTTCTTCTGAATATAAATTTCTAAATTTAGTTTGTCTAAACTACTTAATATATATTTCACATGTAAGTAGAAACCATTACATATTATATACATAGTAATAAAATAAACATATTTTAAGTCCCTGATCCTGTTGCATATGAATGAAAATTTTTTGAAAAGGATTGGTCCCTACATTTAAAGCTAGCTTAGTTATTGATTCACCTTGTGACAGACTATTAAGATGTTGACTTTATTTATATTTATAGCTTATTTAATTTTTTTTAAATAAATAAGTAAACTAATTTTAATATAAGCCTAGGAAACTTGTATTTTACTACCATAAAAGAGGATTATATTAATATTAAAACAAATTTAAAATTTGATCACTTGTGAAAATTAAAATTATGTACAAAGTTAAATATTTTTGTTTGTCAAACTTGTCACCATCAAATTCAGAAATGCTAAACTACATATTTTTAGAACATCTGACTACTGACTTCAATACCATGAGAAGTGTAAATTTTTATATATATATATATATATATATATAAATTACCAGTAATTTAACATAGAGAAGCATGTTGTTGTTATTATTTAAGAAGCATTCACTGTTGAACTTCTGTACAGCAAAGAGATGTGTGTGTGTATATATGAGGGATAAATACAATTTATTAATGTTTTAAAGACTGCAAATAATAACCTACAATACAATGTATTTTAATGATCTTAACCATTTTTCTCTGAGGTTTAAGATTATTTAGAATTTTTGTTCTATCTCTAGCCTTGTATGCAGTGAAAGTGCGTGCTGAAGCTATGCAAAAGGCATCAGAAGCTGTGCCAAGTGGAATGCTATCAGTTATTGGTCGCCGTGAGTCAAATTACAACTTTGCCTGCCTGGAAGCTCGTGAACACTGCAAATCGTTGGGTATAGAAAGTCCTGTGTGTGAAGTTTCAAATTACCTGTCTCCAGATAGCAGAGTCATTGCAGGACATTTGCAGGTATTACTTTAAAATAAGCATCTAAACACATTTTAATAATTTACCATTCTGTCGATCTGTAGGAAGTTAACAATTTTGGCTCAACTTTTGCCAATATGAACATATCAAACAAGCTATATGGTTTGGGTTGCTGCAGTCTTTGTCCAATCATATGTTGTGGTCAAGTAGTACTTTTCTATGAACTGTCTGATTTAGGTCTGTGGGGGAGGATGAGTTTAGTATGTGTGGGTGGTTTGTGTGGGTGTATTTTTTTATTATTTTTTTCAAATAAGGCAAATCAGATTAATATAATTTTGCCCAGAATTGTGTAAAGTGAATAATTAGTGGGGCTTTTTTTCTTTCAGGCTTTGGAGTTCTTGCAAGAGAATTCCCGAAAATATAATTTTAAGCGAACAAAAATGCTTCCAGTCAGTGGTGCTTTTCATACAAGACTTATGGAATCAGCAACAGAGCCTTTGGCTGAAGTTCTAAAATCAGTTGAGATACAGAAACCATTCATCTGTGTCTATTCAAACGTAGATAGCAAAAAATATATGCATTCAAAACATATTCAGCGTTTGTTAGTAAAGCAGCTTGTTTCACCTGTTAAGTGGGAACAGACTATGCATGCTATATATGAAAGAAAACAAGGATTAGAGTTTCCTTATACATATGAAGTGGGGCCTGGGAAGCAACTAGGAGCAATCCTTAAAAACTGCAATTTAAAGGCCTGGAAGCTCTATAAACATATTGATGTTTCAGATGAGGAAGAAGAGGAAACATAGTTTTGAAGGAAAATCCACAATACTTTTTTTCCCCTACTTAATTTTAACTGATTGTATCACTCCTGAAAGAGGCAGACACAACAGCCCTGAAGACTAAATGCCTCTATCTTATCCCCAGAAGAGCTCAGCACACTCAGCTGCAACGCAAGGGTTTCCTTCCTCATATTATGTGCCAGCATGTGACAGACTTCACATTGAAGGACTACTTGTAAGGTTCAGCCATTCAGCTTGTCTTTTCCTTCAGGGGCCAACAGTGAGGCCAGTTTACTATTAAATTTGTGCCCAGTCCTGCAAGCAAATCCACACATACAGGCCCTTTTATCTTTATGGAGTCAAGCTGAAGTCATTATTTCTGTTCATGTGCAAAGGTCTTTTTGCTTGGATCTAATTGCAGAATTAGGTCCTTCTAATAGTATTTTCTTATGTGAACATCTGTTAACTAGGATCAAGAATTCATTTAGATAAACTATTGGATTATAACTTTGTCACTACTATGTTTTGTTTTATAAGTATCTAATCAGTGGAACAAATAACTGAAATGCTCATTCTTTACATTTTGTTTCTACAGGAAAAGTTTTTTTTTCATGAGTCAAGTTAGAAAATTACTAAAGATACAATTTTCTTAATGTTGAATTATTAATAAATTATTTATGAAGCTTTTCTCCATGAATTAGTATCATTGGTGTGGTAATTACACTTAGTCCATCTACGGAAGGAAGTGTTTTCCTTCCGCTGGGCTCACTGTGTCTCAGGATCATTGTACAGGGTTTCATTTCCTAAGTTGTCTAAGGCAGATATGACATTTCACCTTAGAGCCACCCCTGTCAGTCAGATTTACCAAAATTCTCTACCACTAGATAGGTGTAAATAGTAGGCTTAAGTTCCCTGTCCTTAGCCAGGTAGTTAGTTAATTGGGCCAAATGACCCTTTGAACTTCCTTTAAGGAAGCAGAAAAATGTCTACCTCTCTTTACCCCTGTGCTTAGAACAGAGTTGGAAGGTTAGGGCTAGAAAATGCTCCATGTTCTTCACCCTGCTACAGCCCTGATCTTGAGTGTTTTGCCATAGCAACAGAAGAGGAATTCAGGTGCAGGAGAGGTAGGTCCCTCTAGCAACCCTAAAATGATCATCCCATTCTATTTGTGGTTTGGAGGGTACTAAGTTGATGAACAGATCATATGGGTCCTCTATGCCAGTGTTTCTCAACTTTTTTTTTTAATAAAGTACCCCTTTTTTTAAAAAGAGAGTACCCCCCACTACCTACCGTTTTCAGACCCACAATTTTTTTTTCTACCATTGCAACACATTTGTTTAAACAACTTAATTGTAGCCGGGTGGGTGATGAAATTTTTGGGTGTAAAAAGTACACTAATAAAGCGCTGTAAAACTTAACAAAAATTCAGTTTTCTCCAAATTTCAGTTGTGTTGATGTACCCCCCAGACTTCTCTCGAGTACCTTTAAGAGTACTTGTACCACTGGTTGAGAAACACTGCTTTATGCCATAGTAAGTGCAGCTGAAACAAACAGTTGGCCTCTTCTGCAAGTTTTCACTTCAGATTAAGGAACTGAAACAGCATCAGTGCAGCTGCTGCTTTCCTCAGTGAGACCATAGGCTTACGTTGGAGATGGGCTAGGCTGTCTGAACACTGGGGATAAATAATGGTGTCTTAGGCCCCCTCTCCAACTAGTGGAGGTGTCACTGGAGGTGTTATGGTGGCTGTTTACCTCCATAACAAAAGAGGCAGGCTATACTTTCCCTCTAGCCCTGCATGACATTCCACTCTATGGGGTGAGTGACTGTTATACTTCAGGCATATTGGATTAGGCAGTGGCACCCACCAATTTTACCCATATTCTGTAGGGAGCATTTCTAGCCAGCAGTGGATGAGTTAGGCCTTCTATGAAACAGGCTCCTTGCTTGTTTCTTAGTGTATTAATGAACGTCCAGCTTCAAACATATTCATTTAAATGAAAACATATTGGCTACGTCTACACGGGCGGCTTCTTGTGCAAGAACTCTTTTGTGGAAGAGTTCTTGTGCAAAAAATCTTCCACAAGAGCACGTCCACACTGCCATGTGCTTTTGCGCAAGAGCATCTATGGCAGTGTGAACGCTCTCATGCGCAAGAAAGCTCTTATGGCCATTTTAACTATAGGGGCTTCTTGCGCAAGAAATTCATGTTGCCTGTCTACACTGCCCTCTTGTGGAAGAGCTCTTGCGCAAGAGGGCTTATTCCTCATGGGGAGAGGAATAACTCTTCCGGAAGAAGCCCTATTTTACAACGCTATACTGTAAATTTACTTGTGTAAGAACGCTCATGCAGTGTAGACAGCAGGCAAGTTTTTGTGCAAGAATGGCTGTTCTTGCGCAAGAAGCTGCCAGTGTAGACATAGCCAGAGTGTCTAAGAATTAATCTTGCCCTTTAGAAGCCAGTCCTCTCAAATCAATCTATTAACTTTAAATGTAATTCAAAACCACAAAAAATACAGTGCTGAACTCAAAATAATCTAATTCAGTCTAGCTGCATCACCACAGGGAAACAGGATTACTGAAGCGTTTATTGTTAAAGAAAAGAATCCGGTGGCTATCTTCCTCAGACAGTACCAGATCGCCCCCAGAAAAAAGTAAGTTGACAAAAAATCTGTAAAGAACAAATCATCCTAATTATCCTAAAGGTTCTTGAGACATACCCATGAATCTGAACTAGGGGAAGAAGAGGAGCGTAAAGACAAGTATATTTCCAGGGCAACTATTGAGATGGCTGAATGCCCAGAATGATTATTTCAGCACAAACAGGGGTTTTTTTAATCCAAACCACATGCAATGGAGTATGTCCATCCAATTAAAAAAGTTGTGCATGCTTTTGTAATTAAAGACTGACTAGAAATTCTGCACCAAAGTCAAACAAATAGAATGCTTAAGCAATTCTATTTGTTATTGAAGGCAAAAAGACTTGTTAACAAGGTGGCAACAGCTGCAAGGAAAGGTTAAGGACATCATCTCTTCTTCCAAGGCAGACCTACTAAAAGCTCCTGAACAGGAAGCTTTGAATTGCTACTAAGGTATAACTACAAGATGGTAATATCAGCCTGTTGACATTCTGTAGCTCTTTTCAAGAGCCATTCTGGCATGGGCAGATGAAGCGACTAATCTGGGTCCATCAAAATGGAAGAGTTTAAAAACTGAGAAGTTTTTGTCACATCTTAGCTGAGTCCTTGTAGTAGAGGGTTACCAAACTAGGGAATGTAAAAGAGGAGTCGAATAGTCAACTACCTGATAAGCCTAGGCTTATGAGGTAATTGAGTCAACTACTCACATTTCCCCACCTCCCACTTGCTGGCTCTATATTAGAGGCAACAGGAGGGGGGGGGGGCGGAGAGACAGGAGCTGATCTTCATGGTGCCAGGGGTGGGGTAGAGGCACAGTGGCTCTGCCTTTTAAATGTAGTAAGAGCTGCTCAGCTCTCTGACTACATTTAAAAGGCAAAGGTGCAGCACGGGACACCGGATCCAGACCTGCACGCGAAGTGCCTCTTACTATATTTAAAAGGCAGAGCCTCAGTGGTCTGGACCCGGTGTGAGCCAGGACTGAAGCAGTCCCAGCCTGGGCCGGGTCCTGGACCTACTCCTGCTGTGGCTCTGTAGTTTAAATGTAGCAGGAGCTGGGCTGCCTGCATGCCCAGCTCCTACTACATTTAAACTGCAGAGCCACAGCGGCCCCTTATCGACTAATTGTGTACAGGATACAAGTTATATCATGTACATGATTAGTCATTTACTTGACACTTAACATCCTTATACCAAAATGCATTAATTGGACCCAAACTTTGGATCCCACATGCTGGCTGGGTCTGAAATAGTAACATCCAATCACTATTTCTAGCTTTGGGCCTGAAAAGCCCACTTGATGCAGGTGTCCTGTCTAAAACCCATCCTTTGGATGGGAGACTCCACAATGCAACTGTTCTAAGATTATTCCTGTGGCTTCTCAACTGTCAAGTCTCACATATGTATCCTTCCCCAGAATCTTGACTTCACCAAAGCCTCTAGTTTTTGGTTTAATTCTTCAGGGACAAATAAGAAACTTAGAGTTTGCACAGGAACTCTTAACGCACGCATAATTGTTCATAGATAGCACAAGAGAGTTACACAGCTATGCAAGCCACTGAATGCCTGAACACAATCCCCCGCACCCACTCACTGCTCCTGAGGGGTCTTGGGATTTTGTAACCATTTTTGTGGAAAGGCAGTTCTCCTCCACACTATCTTGTATTTCTTTTGATGGACTTTCTTGCTTGAAGAACTTGTCCCTCTTAAAAACTGTCCATAACATTTTTTTTCTTCTTCCATGAAGGCTGGTCTATGCACCAAGCCCCTAATAGCTGTTAGGCAGAAGGTAATTAAAAGTCAGTAGCTCTCCTGATAAAACCCCATTGCCTACACAGATAGGGTTATTCAGTTGTTGAAGGTTGTAAAAGGATAGGCGGCTCCTTAAATGAAGCTGGGCTCAGTGTTCTTGTTACAGTCCAGGTGCTTACAGGTGGGCCAATTAAGAGGGTAGGGCAGCAATCCAGGGGCTATAAAAGGGCTCTTGGGAGTCAGGTGATGACAGCTGTGAGAGACAGAAGTGGATCCTAGTAAAAGGTAAAGAGACTAAGGAGTTTGCTTAGGTGGTGTCCTCCCAGGTTAAGGCTAGACAGTGCTGGAGGCAGTGGTAACAGCAGCAAGAGGAGGAGGAGGAGGAGGAGTTGTCTTCTTCCCCTTTGCCAGAGCTAAGTAGTTGGGAGGTCTGAAGGCAGGGGTGGAGTAGGGGGGAAACTTACTGTGGATATCTTTCACTATTCTTCTAGACTCAGCTCCCCCAGTGTTAAAGGGCCAAGGGGCATAAGTGCTTCCCTATAAAGATTCTCATCCAGCATAGACATTTTGGGGGGTTCTCACTGGCAAGAGCAGGGTTGTACTCTAGCTGTAAGGAGTGGGTGGCTGTCCTTGCAGAGGAACAGAAAATGATGGACAATAACCCTGCCTGTGGTGGATGACGCTGAAGTATGGTGAGGCTGGGAGAGGGAGTGGGGTGGGGGGGGGGTCCTGACGAAAAGAGCAGGATTTTTAGGACTGTGCAGTAGGGATTATGCAGGCTATGTTTTAAGAAGGCTGTTGTGGGCTACCTGGCCTATGTTTTGTTAAGATCATTAACTGACACAGGCTAAGTCTACACTGCAGCCTTCTTCCGCAAAAGCTTATGCAAATGAAGTGTGGAGTAGAATATTGCTGTGCTTCATTTACATAATTAATTAGGGGTTGTTTTTGCATAAGAGGCTTTTGCACAAAAAGGAGCTGTGTAGATGGCTCCTTTTTGCACAAAAAACCCCTCTTGTGCAAGAGCCGTTATTCCTGAAAAAATGAAGAACGGCTCTTGCGCAAGAGGGGGGTTTTGTGCAAAAAGGAGCCGTCTACACAGCTCCTTTTTGCTGCACTTCATTTGCATAATTAATTAGGGGTCATTTTTGCACAATCTTCTACCCCGTGCTTCATTTGCATAAGCTTTTGCAGAAGAAGGCTGCAGTACAGACTTAGCCTAGAGCAGTGTTTCTCAACTTTTTTTTATAAAGTACACCTTTTAAAAAAAAAAAACTAGAAGTACACCTACTACATACAGTTTTCAGACACACACAATCTTTTTCTACCATTGCAACACGTTTGTTTAAACAACTTAATCAGAGACGGGCAGGCGATGACATTTTTCCGTATAAAAAATACAAAAATAATACAGCGCTGTAAAACTTACAACAAAAATTAAGTTCTCCCCAAATTTCAGTTGTGTTGATGTACCCCCCAGACTTCTCTCGAGTACCCCTAAGGGTACCCGTACCGCTGGTTGTGAAACACTGCTCTAGGGCTACGTCTGTCCTGCACTATCTTTCGCAATAAGATATGCAAATGAGGTGTGGGGATGAATATCGCTGTGCCTCATTTGCATACCTAATGAGCCGCCATTTTTGCGGCACGGGCTTTTGCGCAAGAAGGAGCTGTCTACACTGCTCCTTCTTCAACTTCCCTCTTCTAAGAGCCATTCTGCCTTTTATTTTCAGGAAGAATGGCTCTGCGCAAGAGGGGGTTTTTTGCGCAAGAAGGAGCAGTATAGACAGCTCCTTCTTGCGCAAAAGGCTGTGCTGCAAAAATGGCGCTCATTAGGTATGCAAATGAGATGCAGCAATATTCATCCCTGTGCCTCATTTGCATATCTTATTGCAAAAGATAATGCAGTGTAGATGTAGCCTAGGGGACAAGATGGAAAGATTTCCACAACTATAGGATATAGTCAGTGTACTACTACTACTAGTTGAAACTTACTAATAAATGCAGCATTTTAAACTTGTGTTTTGCCAGCACAACTTCTCTGCAGAGTCAAATCAGGGCTTTTACACACCCCTCACACCGGATACTGCTGAAACTTAAAGAATCCTGTGCAATGGACTTGATATTCTTTATGGTCCTGAAACAGAATGGGGATTCTTAGACTTCAAAGCACGCAGCAGAGAACAGTAAACTTCCGATAATCCGGCACCTTTGGGACCCAGGGGGTGCCGGATTATCGGATATGCCGGAGTATCAGGAGGTACTCCGGAAGGGGGGCTGAGAGAGGTCAGGGGGGTTGGCGGGGACGGCGTGGCTGCTGAAACTGATGAGCGGTGGACTTGGGGAACCCGCGGGCAGAGCAGCTGTGGTGCTGCCGGACTGGTCCCGCAGCGCTGCCCCTCACCCCCTAGCTCGGCGCCCAGCAGCACCCCAGCTGCTCTGCTCCACAGCTTCCCCAAGTCTGCCGCTCATCAGTTTCAGCAGTGGCAGCAGCGGACTTGGGGAAACGGCTCGGAGCAGCTCCAATTGTCCGGCTGGCCAGAGCACTTCTGGCTTCCAGTTGGTGCCGGACTATGGGGAGTGCCGGACCACTGGATGCCGGACAATTGGAGTTTTACTGTATTCAGAAATCAAGACAAAGATACTGCATTACACTTTGCAGTGGTTCCCAGTGCGGTGCCCGTGGGCGCCATGGCACCCGCTGGGGCATTTATGTACACCCGCCTAGTGACCAGGGCTGGCCTGAGCCATTCTTGTGCCCTGGCACATGCGTGGCCCCCGGGCGCGCAGCGCTGCCCCCGGGCATGAGGGGCATGTGCGGCCCTGCCCCTGGGCGCCTGGCAGCCCCAAAAGGTTGGGGACCACTGACTTAGTGGCAGCTCTCTTCCTTCAGAGCTTTTACTCTTTAGTAGATTTAAAAGAAGCAATCCAGCAGATGACTATCCAGAATGTTGCTGCAAGTCCTGGCAGTTCTCCTGTCATAAAAAGTACTTCTAGTATAGGGCCTTCCCCTTTTGAGTACTAAAGTCTATGCAAGTCTTCAAAAGAGTCAAACTACTTTGATTCCTGCCACTACGTTTACCTGTTCCTCAATAACATGCAACTTTACATATAGTGGACAGAATATTTGTATATAGTAATGTTTAGAGATCCCAACCAATCAAGAGTCCAAATCCATCGTTTCAAGCTCCAGGAAAATGCAGAAGAAAAGATAGGCCCAGCTCCAAAGAGCTTACAATTCTAAAAAACAATTTAAAAAGTAATCAATGTAGGGAAAACTTCAATATGTACGAGTACATTATGGAAGACTATCTAAAAGTTTACTTTCTTAAATATATAAAACTTACCAGTTTGTGTAAATCTATGGACATCATACAAGATGTGTAGATAATTAATTCTTGCCTTATTTACTCTGCATGCATAATATGTACACTAACAAGTAGAAAAATGTACAGGGATATACTCTTAACTGGGAAGTAGTCTGATTATGATTGTAACTGAAGGCTATATTAAAGGCAAAAACCAGTATAACCTAAACTTAAGCATCTCCTGAATTTGATTTCTTTTCAACCTTAAAGCCCTTGTAGTAGGAGAAAACTGAATCCACACAGTGACTAAATTATACAGATTTCAAGTGTTTAGAAAGTGTTAATTTTTTTTATAAATCAATACAATAAATATCAAATACAGATTAAATGAATAGATTCTAATAGTAATCAAAGAGCACAATACTACTTGAAGACAAAAATAACTGAAAAATGTAGGCCCACGATCTGATCATTAGAGTAAATTAATAGCACTTATTTCTATGGTCTATGTGCTGTCTTTGCCCAGATCTCGCAGTACAAATTCCACTCTTGGCATGTGTAAACATTAATTGTAATAAAGTGCATATAAGGGCTTTGTCTGCTTTATCATCTACTGTTGTAGACTGTCAGTTTAATGTTTAGATACAAATGGTTTCAGTAAGCATTCAGTAAAATATGTTTGTACCTCTAGTTGGGTAATAGATTTGCTGGAATAGTTTGGGTGCGGAGGGAGGAGACAAGAAATGGTTTCTAAAGGTGGAGTTAAATGCTAGATTAGGCATATCTCTACATTTAGCATCTCAATGTTAGAATTTTTACACTCACAAAATGAAGGGTCCTACCTAGTTTTACTTGCCATCTCTTTTGTGATGTTTGCATGCTACATATTCATATCTAAAGTAAGATTTATTACATGTGACCTGGATCTTCTCAGTGAGAGGGAAGAAAACTAGTCTTTAGCTATAACTGCATTTCAAAACCAGACATTTTTAATTTCAGCTGAAAGACAAATGATTGTAATGTAGTTTGCTACAGCGGAACTATCCTGTTCTAATTGTAGTTTAAATAATTTTCCCTAGTCCTGAAAAACCATCACTTCTTCCAGACGGTGGACTGTCATTGTGGGGAAAAAAATCACCTCCGCTTTGTCCTAGCCCATCCATTATGGAAAAAAATTGGGATGGTAGTCTTGTTTATGGCTGTGTTTGGTGTTTTCCTTTCTTACTAGAAAATTCTTGTGTTTTCAATACCCTGGCTCTTCATAAGGGCAGATTGTACAGATAAAGGTGAGCATAGCCCAGTGTGCATTTGTGCTCATAAAGCAAACCATAAATGGTATCAAATATCATCTTAGATGTACCACTAATGTCCTATCACCATTTTTTTCTATTGAATAACTTTGCAGTGACAAATTTTAATATTGGTTTCTATGATGAGCATTTATGTATGTGTACACTGCAGGCTTAAACTTGAATATAACTTGTTAAAGGGGAAAGCATGGTCAAATTCTTCCTTAGCAAATGTGCTGAATGCTAGAAGCAAAGATCGTGAACAATATACAACATAATCTGATACAGAAATGCTGAAGTGCCATCTTTAGTTTGAGGGTGTTGTACTCTTGCAGCTCCTGCTTGATCAGAGAGAAGTAGAAACTAGAAGAAAAAAAGGGCTGTTTTTTGTCTAGTATGTTCTGAAAAGTAGGGTTAAACCAGATAAGTATCAAATCAATAGCAAACCACTGTTCAGACAACCTATCAAGTTTTTCTGACTGCTGCACTTCCACAAGCAGCACCAGCACTCTTAATTCTGTCCCCATTAATCAGGCTGACATGACACATTTTGTAAATATTCCAAAAAGCATGCCTGCATAAAACAGGTAAAAGGATGCCCACAAGTATTTGGCAATTTCATACCATACTTCTACTGAAAAATGTAAATAGAAAATGGAGAGTGTTTGTTTGTTTGTTTTAGTATTTATCTGTGCTAGGCAGGAAAACAGTGATCATGGAAGACCTTCATTAAGTAAGAATCTTACTTAAGAATTGACACTTCCTGGAGTTGTATACTCCAGTGGTCACCAACCAGTAGATCGGGATCTACCAGTAGATCTTGGAGCCTCTGACAGGTGATCCTGACTGGTTTGATAGCTTCCTGGCCAAGCGCTGGCACTTCAGTTGCCCCTCCACCCCGTCAAAGTGGGTTATTTTAGGTTTTTGACTGGTCTGTGCATTTCATAATTTTCATTTGGCTCTTACACTTACATTTAATTCTTTGAGCAGTGAGTTCTAAAATACCTGTCGTGGCTGGAGTAATTATCCCTGTGGCAATTGCTGCTCCTGGACATGGCGGGCATGTCCCTGCAGCCCCTGAAAAGGCTCCTTGCCTGCAGACACCACTCTTGCAGCTCCCATTGATCAGTAACGGGGAACTGGCCTGTAGAAGCTGTGGGCTCAGTGCCTGTAGATGAGGGCAGCACATGGAGCCACTGCTGTACCTGCCAGCTGCTTTCAGGAGTGATGCAGGGCCAGGACAGGAGTAAGCCTGCCTTAACCCCACTGCTCCACCACCAGGAAGCCATCTCAGTTAAACAATGCCCTGCCAAAGCCTGCTTCCTGAACTCTTGTCCCAGCCCTGAACTTCTTCCTGCACCCAACCTCCTGCCCCAGATGTGAGTCCCCCTGCACCCAAATGCCTTCCTAGAGCTTGCACCCTGAAACTCCTCCCAGACCCCAATCCCCTGCCCTGGGCTAAGCCCAGAGCCCCACCCACACTCCAAACTCCTTGGACCAGAGCCTGCACTGCAATCCCCTACCCCAGCCTGGTGAAAGCGAATGAGATTCAGGGAGGACAGGGAACGGAGTGAGTGGGCTGAGGCCTCAGAAAAAGAGTGGAGCAAGGGCAGGGCCTCGAAAAGCAGTGGGAAGGAAGTGGGGGCAAGGGTATTTGGGTTTGAGGTAGATCTTACATTGTACTTAAATTGAAAAAGTGATCTTGTGGTTAAAAAGGTTGGAGACCACTGGTATACTCCAATCCTTCCACCTGCACAGACACAAAGCACAAGAATCAAACACAGTGCAATTCCTCTGCACTGGAGAGAGGACAAGCAGGCTGCAAAAAGGTATACTAGAGTCAAATTACTTGAGCTTATAATCCCCTGAAAATGCTGCTAACAAGCTTTTCTTAAAAATAGCCATTGGCTGGTAACTTTTGGAATCTAGATATAGTCTCCTTGTTTCTGTGAATTTTAATTGTTCATACTTGATAACAATTCTGCTGCTTGCTTCTCCTTTATTGTGACTGCAGCAAAAAATACAATAATTTTAAAGCCATTTAAATTCATTCTACTTGCTGTCTTTGCACAAGAGACCATACAAGTCTCCCCTCTACACATCCCTGATTTGTGCAAACAGTAGCTACCATACAAACTCTGTGAAGCCAGCAGGAAGAAATGCAATCTTGCATACTGCTGGAATGTTTTGACCAAGAAGACTGTCAAATTTGCAGATTGAACTCCTCTAGTATAGACAACACTAAGAGCACAATCCATCTATGGAATTTTTTTATTTTCCACTAAATATTTACTTTAAAATATTTTATTTATGGAATTTACTGCACAATCCTCTTACTATAGATAAAGCAAATAGTTCCTGAACAAAATGTTGTTCCGTTCTTTTTGGTTATGGACCAGAATTTCACTGATCCCAGATCCATTTAGACAACTTACATTCTCAGGACTCACACTGAGAAAAGCTGGCATGCTTAGAAACCTGATACAAATTGAATTTCCTATTCTGCCCCAGCTGTGTAAACTCTTTAAAGCCAGAGATGTTTAGAATTTCAGTGAACCACAGCAACATATGAGCGATCAAAGGTTGAACAGCCACCATGCCGTAAGTATCCTTTTCCTTCTTCATTTCAGTAAAATTTCCTTAATAGCACCTGTGCCCTGATGGGGGCAGGGGGAACAGGGGGAACTTGCTAAACTGGACTGGTTTTAGCATAAATTGTACTCACTAAACAGTTGTGGCTTCCAAAATAATAGGATATAGTTCAAAATAAATTCCCAGGAGTTGATTCTTCATAATCCCTTTAATTTTTGGGAGGAGTGACGGGGATGGACACCTCAGAGCAGACAGGTAAAATTTAGCCCTTAGCAAACTCAGAGTTTTGCCATTGACTTCTAAAGCACCAATGATTTCACATCAAGATTATAGGCTCTGACCTATATAAAACTTTTCTGTTCCATGTCCTACCAGGGAATCCTTGCAGGCCCAGTGGGAAAGGACTATTCAAGGCATGACTGGACTGAGGATAAAGAGGCAGAGCTTCAGACAACTTAGTTGCTTACATAACTGTCATTTTATATGCTAGATTTGAGATGACAAATTAAGATGTTAGTCATTATAAGGACACTTTGTGCTGCCTTATCTTCTACTATACACTTCCACATTTTGAGAAGTAAAATAATGACTCTGGAAAAACTTATTTCAAGCAACAATTTTCATTTAATTAAAAAATCTTTAAGATTTTCATCTTTGCTGTAAGATTAACAATGTAAATGTTAAAGGATGACCAGCATTCCTTCTAAACCAACATTACCTTTAAAAAATATTATGTAATTTGTTGCATAAAAAGAGACAAATTCTCTAATCACCTAGACTTACATATTTAAAAACTAGCAGTTCAGGCAGTTATCCAGCAACAACCCCGTATTATTTTAAACATTTTTCTTTAAAAAAGTATGAAACAGCAGTGGCCCAGCACTAGCCTAGGTTTTAAATATAACAGGGATTTCATTAACAACACTTAAAAAAACAAACTAAATGCCACCACCTGGGTGTTAAGTACAATGGTCAGAGTCCAGCAGTGACCTCTTATTGCAATGCTTCATATTAATTCTGCAATCCATAACCGACAGTCCACCAAAATAAGATGACAAACAGGGCTGCCCGGCATCAACCTCAGGCACATGGACTTAAGAAGAAGCCTAGAAATCTGTTAATGGAGGGGGAGGGGGGAGGGGGGAGAAACAGAAGCTTAATTAAAAATCATGAGTAGTACAGAAAAGGTAACATTCACACAGAATAGAAAGTAAGAGTAGACAAACACCTGGAGCAAGGGACTGAAAATTGGGACCTCCTGGGTTTTAGTTTTTGATTATTAAATGTGTATACCATAATTTGTCAGGTACTTGAGGATTATTCAGGATACAAGATATATACAAATATAACCAACAGTTGAACTTTTCATCCAGAATAGGAATCGTTTCACCCACAAATGAATTAATCCAGACAGGATCTAGATTGTTGTCAAAGAGATTCTAGGCAGGCACAAGGATCTGCCCTCACGAATCCAATTGCAGAATCAGGATTTAGTCAGTGCTCTAAGGGCACTTGGACATAGGGTGGGTTTTTTTCTGTATCAAAGGGAATTTTCAGGGGAAAGCTTGAACAAAGTACGCAGGCTAAAAAAATAGGCTTAATTCCATAGTCACATGACATGCTTAGCTTGCTGATGTCTAAACAAGTTAGGCATTCAAAGAAGACAGGACCCAAAAGTCAAACTCCAGTTGCTGCTTTTGTTACTACTCACTTTCCTAAAAGAGAAAGTTGGATGTAAAAAAACAAACAAACCTTACCCAGCTTCCATAGGCAATAGTTCTCTTAGTCCAACCATTGTTCAAAAGACTTCTGAAACTTTCCCAAACATGCATGTGGAGTATTTTTAAAACATTCACAGCCATCCTGCTAACACACAAAACAAGAGTGGGATAAGAGTTATCCTACTAATTGAGATTCAATTTATGGTATGGAGGAACAATGATTTGTTTTAAAATAAATCTAAACTACCTCATCACTTCCCTAAAATTAGGAAGACTTGTGAACAGAACATAGAATTAAAAGCTTTTTTTCCCCCCTCTCACTGACCAGACTTGTATTATCTAATACCCTCTGCAAATTAAACTTGAAGTTCTGCACATAATATGCAAAGGGATAAGGATGGGTTCCTCTCAATGTTCTACCCTGGAAAGTCAATAGTGCACCTCTCTCCTCCCTCCCAAAAAATCCAACAACTCCACCCAAAAAACCTTGATCGTCTGGAAACAGGAAGAATAGATTTTGTTGTACTTCAAATATTCTTTCATCGGCTTATTTATTCCCCTTCACTATAGTATCTTACCACTTCAGTCTTAATGTATTTATCCTTTCATGTCTCCCTTCCCCAGGTAAGGAAGCATTTCTATTTTACAGATGAGAAAGAATGGGATTTACTTAAGGTTGCACAACGAAGTATGCACTGGTGTGGAGGGTAGCATCCAGTTTCTTAACCACATGACCATCCTTACTCCTTAAAACATATAGGTGAGCATTTTAACAATTTACCCTTGACTTCCAATGAACCTTGTCCCAGGGCAGCAATCTAGGACTGGGTTGTGCTCTTCTATTAAATGGGTAATCAGGCTAGCTTCATGCTCAAGACAGACCTGCCTGGATCTTGGTTCCAGGTTTGGTGTGAAGTGCAGGCCCTATTTTGTGGATATAGTCAAGTGCTCTCTAGCTGCTGAGTATCCATCCAGCTATGGGAGAGTAAGTCAGCTACATGCTTTCAAGGGCTGCAATTACTTTCCCACTATGGATCAGGAAGGGGGGAAAGAGGCAGAATTGTATCTGAGGGGTGCCTGAAGTATAAATTTATTGGAGTGATGCATTTATACACTTCTTCCTGCTCAGCAGTATGGTTAAAGATCCTCTTGCCATGTGGTACCCATTTTTAAATACCAATTAAATACTTTGTTTTAATCGTGGCATTCACGTAGCTTCAGTCAAGGGAAACAAATTGCATTAGGTACCATTAAACTTTATTTCTCTCTCCCTCCCTCCCCCCCCACCACTCCTCCTTCTCCCCAAAAATATACCAGAAGTAGAAAAATACAGGACAATTCTTTTTAAGACATTCTATGTACATTAATAGTAGTAAATAATAGGTAATTTTTTAATTTAGTGGTTCAATAGAAAAATGACTCATTACAGCGCACTGACTTCATCAAGTACTGCAGATGACAATCTGAACACTGAAAATATCCAACGTGTTTTACCCCTGTGCAAGATGAAACAGCATATCCTCTAACTTCCTTGTGTATGTGCTGTTGAATTCATCCCCAATGATTGCCAGCTGATGGCCAACTTGGGTGGCAGAGCTGTAAGAAGTAGTCAGCACATTTGTCAAAAAGGAAAACAGTTATGATACTTCAAAAAGCACTCGATGTAAAACATTACAAACGAGTGCTGATTATCAAACAACTTACTTTACAATTACTTCACTAACAAAGCATACAAGTAGGACACAAATATTTATCCCCAAGAATTTTTTTAAATGTATATCCAGAACTGGGCCCCTAAATCCTATTGGGTACCTAAGAAAACCAGGTCATTTATCTGAGTATTCAGCACTTGGAATTAGGTCACTTATTTAGGTAGAACTATCAGAGGGCGTTTGAAAAAACAGAACTTTTGTCCCCTGGGAAACTGTGATCTCAACATTTCTTGAATAGGAATGAAAAGTTGAAAAAGTTAAACTTTTTTCTGGACCAGAGTTCAGAAAACTCCAACATGGCAAGTTTGCCATGTCAACGTTTCAGACTAAGTTAAGTTTTAACTTTTGTCATGGGAAAAAATTTGGTGTCAGAAAATGGTGCTTCTTGGACAGGAGAAATTTTCATTTGAAGTATTTCAGCTAACTCCCAGTAAATATGGAGCTAGGAGCCTACTTGTAGTCATACATTTTTTTTTTAATTAAAAAAAACAACCCATGCTCTAAGTGCATATACATATGATTAAATCCTGTCCTTGGATACACATCCATGATTGACTGTATCTTGTTAATCAGTGTTTATAAAGCATCTTGAATATCTGTTATATAAAGGAGTAACTAAGTACAAAGCGTGATGGTTTTGGATTTGAAGTAGGAATTTCAAAAGTGCCTAAAAATGACTTAGGAACCCAGGTTGAAGTCCTAAATCATTTAGGCACATCTGAAAATCACACCCTTTGTAATTTAAAAGGCTGCCTCTTGACCTTTTAAATTACCAGTCTTGACAGTGTAAATGTCTTACTGCCAACTTCCAGAGACAACTGCTGGGGCTGAACAGACCTCTTTGTAGACTGTGGGCTCAAATCAATTTCCCTTGGTGATCTATCAGAATTGAGTAATCTTCAAAACAAGTTATAGTACAGATACTTACTCTGTGCAGCATTTTGATGAGTGATGTCTTAGTCTATTACTGATACTGTTATTATCTGTGGACAGTTCTGCCAATGCTAGCTTCTGGAAAGCAAGTGCAGTCTAGCAAATAAATTATGCTACCCTTATGCTACAAAACATCTGAAAATACTGCACATTCCTAAACAGACATTAAAATAATTTGTCAGGAAACTTGTAAAATACTGGATCACAGAAACTGGGGGGAAATTGTTTTTTATATCCCTCTGCTAATGGTATATATTCAGTAGTTGGGGTATGCAAATATCTACTGTATTATGGAGTCTTGCACTGGAAGACTTATGGAAAAAGTCTCAGGAAAACTTGAAACAAGGTTTCAAAGGCAAGAAGGATAAATCCATGGCAGGAAAGCAGGTAGATGTTTGCCACTGACACAGGTGTTCAGTTTACAATTCCTTTTTGGAGGAGAATGTTTGTTTTATTTCTCAAACAACATAGAAAAATATTCACAAGCACAGAAGACAGATTATGACCCCTAGAAACAAAATATATTTCAGAAGCCATTAACAAAAGCCAAGTCTCTTCCCCCAAATCTCTACTCACAAGAGGTGGCTAGGAAACTGTAAAAACATGGCTTCCTCAGCTGCTTATTACAACAGCTGGGCTCCTAATGAATAGCCACATCTGTGACTTCATGCTGCACATGAAAGGTGAAATCGTCTAATGCATAACAGTCTTGTGTGATCAATATTAAGTGCTACAGGTCACCTATAACCATGTTTATTTTGTGTATCATGAATTTTCACTGTAATTATTTAGCTCAATAAATATTCTTGATGGGGGGGAGGTCTATGTGGGGAGAATTAGTACAGTATGATACCTGATATTCAACTCCATTTGCTCTATGGTGTCTGGAAGTGTTAAGAGTCTACTGTGGCTTTCCTCATTTGGTACTGCTGCTCCACTTTGGTTACGAGAGAGAACAAAATGGCTGGGGATTCTTCTTGGCTGAGACATACTTTATTCTAAAGGAAATTAAAGGAAAAGCCTTAACATTCTATGTTCAAATGTGTTGTCATGTGAAATATCTTTCATTTTAGTTACAAATACTGTTTTAAATATCTAGCTATTCTTTCAGAACATAAGCATTTCTACATTGCAAGGCAGAGACAAAGAACCGTTTTCAGAAGACTTAAATAAACGAGTATATTCAGTAGCTTTCAGTTAGCTGAAATTGAAACAGTAAGATATTGCTAACTGCAACAGAATATTCTAGAAATAGGCTACGTACATCAGGGTGCCCTCCTGTTATGTTTGCAGCACTACTACAGGGAGCTGCCTTCACACGTAAATCACTCCAACTGATGCTCTGTCTACACTGGGAAGGTTTGGGACAGAGGTGCTAGTGACATGCAAAAATTGCCAAACATCAAAACCGATCAAACCAGTTTTTATACCTCCCATTGTTGGCATTTCATGGCCACGTTGCTTTGCTCTGATGACAGGGTATTGGTAATATGGGTAAGCATCACACAGTGCAGTGTTGTGGGGAAACAGAGCTGATCCCTGTTCTTCTTGGGATTCCCTTGTAGCTCTGTGAGCTCTCTGTGCTAAGGAATGTCAAAGCAGCACAGCACTCTCCAGCCCTCCCCCTGTAGCAGCAGCCTGCCTGCCTCTGTGTTCCTAGCAGGGCAGAACAGGAGTATTCTAATGATTTATTGTTTGTTCCCCAAACGGAGCAGGTTACTCAGCTGTCAGACACTTCCTGGAGCTTTGACGTGGGAGGAGTGCATCCCTGCAGGGCAGCAAAGATCACAAAACTCTGAACACAGACACCAAAGGCAGGCACTATGAGATACTAACCTTGCTACAAACAAATAGCAGTCTATAATGGCTCTTTGTTGACAATAAAGAGGAAGAAAAAAAATGTTCTTGTGGGGTGGAAGTTTTTTTTTCACCGAAACTGGGTGTTTTTTCGATGTCACACTGCGGTGTAAACACTCTGTTTTGGCTCCAAAAGACATTTTTTGGCAACAAAATGTGCCAGTGTAGACAAGACCTGATTAAAGCCCCAATTCAGGAAGATACCTAAACACACACCGGACTTTAATGGGACTACATACTAGGGATGTTAAATTGTGTTTAAACAGCTAATTGAGTAGTTGATGGAATTTTCATTTACTACTCGATTAGTCGATGGGGCGGAACTGCAGAGCTGCAGCAGGGTTAGCTCCCAGACCTAGGGAGCTAACCCCACTGCAGCTCCTTTCTAAATGTATTAAGAGCCTAGTGGCTCTTTCTACTTCTAAAAAGCAGAGGCGCAGAGTCTAGGACCAGGTGTGAGCCTGGAGAACTGATTCCTGGGTCGCACCTGGTTCCCCCCCAATAGCCTCTGCCTCCCTTGCCCTCCCAAAGAGATGGTGCTGGGGAAACCAGCTTTTCAGCCAGCTGCCCCAGCACCAGCTCCTGCTCCCCCCAACCTTTGCTGCCTCTCTGACAGAGGGAGCAAGTAGGGGGAAGCGACTAGTAAAGTCACTACTCGACTACCCGATAAGCATATGTTTATCAGATAGTCGACTAGTCGCTTACATCCTTACTACATATATGCTTAAAGTTAGGCACATAAGTATCTTCCTGAGCTGGGCCCTAAGGCTGCAATCCAGGCTACAAAGAACTCATTGCAGAATCAGAGTGTAGGGTCTCAGCCCTGCAAAGGTTAAAGCATATGAGTGACTTCATGCACATGAGCAGTCCAATTGACTTCAGGGGTATAGCTACACTTCAATTAAATACCTGCAACTGCCCTGAGTCAGCCAATTCAAGCATGTGGGGGCTCAGGCTACAGGGCTGTTTGTTAGTTTTAATTGCAATGTGGATGGTCAGGCTCAGGTTGTAGCTTTGGGATCCTTCGACCTCCCATGGTCCCAGAGCCCAGGCTCTAGCCTAAGCATCTACACTGCAGTTAAATAGTCCAGTAGCCTGAGTCAACGGACATGGGCCAATCACGGTTGTTTTTAAATTGCAGTGTAGATTAGGGACATAAGCGACTAGTCGACTATCTGATAAGCCAAAGCTTATTGGATAGTAGACTAGTCCTTCAACTAGTTGCTTCCCTCTCCTCTTGCTGACTCTATCAGAGGCAGCAAAGGGGGGAGCAGGAGCCAGTGCTAGGGGGGAGCCAGCTTAAAAGCCGGTTCCCCCAGCACTGTCTCCACAGGAGGCAGTAGGGTAGCAGGGACGAGGTGCAAGCTTGGAATCAGCTGATTCCCAACTTGTGCCCAGAGAAGCTGTGCCTCTGCTTTTTAAACGTATTAAGAGCCTGCCAGCTCTTAATACATTTAAAAAGCAGAAGTGCAGCAGCGGGGAACCGGCGTGAGCCAGGAATCAGCTGGCCTGGCTCGCACCAGGTTCCCCCTCTCCTCCCCACACACACACTATGCACCAGCCTTTTAAATGCATTAAGAGCTGGCAGGCTCTCAATACATTTAAAAGGCAGAGCCACAGCGGGGTTAGCTTCCGGCTCTGAGAGAGAACCCCACTGTGGCTCCCTCACTTATCGACAGAAAATCCACTGACTAGTCCATTAGTTGATTAAATGAAATTTAACATCCCTAGTGTAGACATGGCTCTCCCCCCCCCCCTCCCCCCCCTTCCTGGGACTACTTGTATGCACAGTTACCAGTATGCTTAAGTCTCTGCAGAATTAGGTCCCATGGCAGAAATTGGTCCTGCTCCCATTAAAGTAAATGGCAAAATTCCATGGATTTCAGAAGAGGCAGGAACAAGCCCTTAAGTACTTTTTGGAAGCTTTACCTAATTACCAAAAAATGCTAAAGATCTTCTCTATTAAGCAGCACTCAAGACACCAACAGTATAGAATATGCTTTTACTGCAGTGTTCATTAGTGGGGGGTTTTAAACTTGAATGAAATTACCAAGTAAGATGACAGGGCTGTGCAATGAGACTATTTAAGAAACTGTACAAACAGTTGAGCAGCTACCTCACTCCCTTAAGTCATCCCTTGTTACTTCCAAAGACAAGCTGGCTATGCTGGATCTCTTTGATCCTTTGGGCTCTTTACTGAAGTCATTAGCTGCCTTTAGGACATAATTTATTTTTGGATGACATATTTAAGATTACCCTATTAGTGCCTTAAAAGGTAAGGGAGGAGACAAACTACATCATCTTGAATTAGTTTGAGAATTTCTTTTGTTGGCAGACTGGCTGGTCAATTGCTTTTCTGTAAGCCCGATTTCTTTGTCCTTTTAGGTACATTTTATTAGGCCCACAGAAAAACAGTATCACAGACTACTCAGTTACAGAACTAAAGGAGGCAAAGGTATCTGCCATGATGATCATGTTAACTTGCTTCACATAATGCTAATAAAATGTGAAAAATCTGCATTCCTTATATGCAATTGTTTTTTTCTAGATTGTACGCTCTTTGGGACATGGCCTATGTCTTTCCTCAGTATTTGGGAAAATGCCTCTGTAGTTAATGGGTACAGTACAACCATAAATATTTAACAATTATTACATCTACATTCTTGCATAAATAGATGGCCACAAATATAACTGGAACCTGCCAATGAAAAGCTAATAGTATTTGACTCTATAAAACTAAAGAATCTTCGTATTAATAAAACTTAATGATTACCATATTTATATATAAAGGAATGTTATGGCTCAGTTATGCATGACAACTATTAAAGTTTAATATAGCTAAACAATTTTTATCATATGCTTTGTACTTGCCAAACTATTCACTTTATTTTTTTAATATATGGTAATAAAAGCAGCAGTTCTGAGTTTTATTGCAGACTCTGCCACTGAGTTGCATTATCTTGTACAAATCACTTAAAGATAGATTAACTGTCCAAAAAGTACTGTCAAATGTACACAGTAAACACTGTAAAACTAGAAAGTATTTTTTCTCTTAACAGCAGTGCTTCTTGCAATACTAAGAGATAAAAATCATACTTCCATTTGAAAATTTAAGTTCAGTGTCTTTGCAATGCTTCAAAAGCACTTAGATTCTCAAATAAGGTACTGTGGAGGTGTAAAGGATTATTATATGGAGTAAAATACAAAAGGTATTAAATGCTGATATTAAAACTGCATGTCAGTAACTGTCCCTGGACCAAACAATAGTGCATCGAGGAAACTTCTCTAATTTTTTTTCCATATCTAGAATAGAAAGAGGTTGGTTTCAGACAGACATTTCCACTGTGTGGCTCTTCATCTGTAGGAGATAAAAACTGAGGTCTGAAAATGACCTATAATAAGACTCTGCATTACAGAAATCAGACATGTAAACAAACCAGACAATATCCTAACAAAAGCCTAAAGCACAACATATGCTACCTCACACCTGTTATGATAATACCTTCCTCCCACAGGCTAAAAAAGAAACTGTCATATATTAGGTCATGCTGCTCAGAATTCAGCTGCAGCCTGGTATGCTGTTCTGCCAACCAACTTGTCTGAATATTAGAGCAAGGAAGATATAACAAAGAGGGTATTTATAATAGTATCCCATGGTGTTGTGACTGCCCTGTCAGAGGCAGACTTACAATGACTGACATGCTAAAGACATGTGATACAAATACGTTATTTAGTGTCAGACTTAACAGTCTGAAAGTTTAAAAACAAATATTCTGAATCAGTCCCTATATTGATTAAAAAAAAAAATCAGGCACAAAATGGCATATTAATTCTGCAAAAGCAGTGTTAATCTGGCCTGTTTTCTATCCTGACTATAGCCCTACAGAGAACTGGCAAGTGAAAAATCTCCTTTTGCTAGAACACTCCTGAAATGACTTTGGAGAGTCTGCAGAGTGTGAATTTTGACTCTGGTGAGCCCAATGAATGAATGGCGTAACTTCCACTTGTCCCTCCTTTTTTCCAGGTACATAAGTGTGTAAGAAGCAAACTGTATTTGACTTGTAGAATGTATACACACTGTGAATACCTTAACATTTCAAACATTATCTAACCTTTTCAACTCTGAGGGGGAAGTGTGTTTAAAAAAAAAAAAAAAAGATCAAACTAGAGTACATGCCAAAGGTCATTCTCCTGTGCAAGGACCTCATTCAGCAAGGCATATGCTTAACTTTAATGGGATCATGGACTCCAATGGCTAAGATTATGGTTTTTTAAAGTTAAACATGTGCTTTGCTGAATCAAGGCTTAAACCCAGATTTTTTTTTGTTTTAAATTATCAGTACTTCTATAGGCTAGGTATAAAGGCCCTGAATGAACATAACTATAGTTACATAACATAGCACCTTTGGAAGAGATAGTATCTGAACTCTGTCTCCTGAATTTTAGTGGGCACAACTAAAAAAACCCACAATGATTATGAATATACTACCTATTATTGTTATAAGTAACATCTAAGATTTCAAGTAATCTTAGATGGCTAAGGGGGAAAATCTTTCCTTTGTAGACTTGACAACTCTTTGTGGTTAGTCAGTTATCTCTATTTGTGGTATTTCCACTCAGCAAAAGGGGACAGGAAAACATTTTTTAAAAATAGGAAATGTGGTTAGGGCAGAGGCGGTTGGGGATAAACACAGGACCTGAAATTTATTTGAACTCTTTTTAAAAGATACTGCCAACAAAAAATCTAAGCCAATTGAAAAAAGAGAGTCACCCTGATCTTGCAATTGAAGCAGTTTCAAAATTCTATTTAATAGAGCTATGCCTTGCTAAAACAAAATGAAACTAAAGGGATGCTGTGATGAGTCAGTTATATGTGGAGGAAACATACATACTAGCCTGAAAATAGTAAACTATTTACTATTCAGTGCAAGTCATGGAGACAATCCTGCAGTTTTTACTCACTTGAGTAGTTCAGATATTTTTCCAGGTGCCTATCCATGTAAGGACGGACTGTGGAATGAGACCTTTTACTCCTTACTCTTTACTGTAAGGTATCAAGGCATATCTCAAACTGTTTCAGATTCCACCATCTGTGTATGCAAACTGAAATTTAAATGGAAAACAAATAGAGGCTTGGTTGTTTGCATACATGTCTCTACTACATATCCTACTATTCCAAAACATGACATCATGCTCAACTTTGCAAATACAAATCCTATTCATTTTACACAGGCACCTCTTTTGTACAATGGCAGAAGATTAAAAGCTAATTAACATAAAAGAAAAAGTAGTACATTAGCATTTCTCTCTGTAGGAAAATACTCTTAAGTCCCAAGTTATTACATTTTAGGAAGTTCTAGGTACTATTGATGCTTAAAATTCAGGGGTAAGTGACCACTACTCATTTTTCTGGTTAAGCTTCAGGAGTCTCAGTTCCCTAACTGGTCAGAAGCAATAATCTGCTCATCCTTTGCTTCCCACCATTTTCTCTGGCAACTTTAATGACCTTGGCCACAGTTTAAATGTAAATAGTACTTAACACAGCCTCAAACTGTTCTTTAAAGACACATTTTTTTCCTAGAACTATAATATGCATTGTTTACTTTATTCTTTTCATTTCCATTATATTTTGATATTCACTAATTTAATCATTCCTGCAATATTTTGTACAACTAATATTGATATAAAACCTCAGAAGTTATGAATCAACCAGTTAATTCCATGGGGGGGGGGAAGCCCACTTCTAAAATAAAGATGATAACCTACATACTGGTAGAAAAATTAAATTTCTAAGGGATGTTAGGTGATGAACCAATAATACTGAATTCCTATAAAGGAAACCCACATATGATCTAAGGATGTTGAGAAGCGGGTAACTGATTAATCGTGTAGTCGATACAATTTGTATCTACTACACAATTAGTTGATAAGGGGCCTCACTGCGGTTCTGCAGTTTAAATGTAGTAGGAGCTGGGTGCACAGGCAGCCCGGCTCTTACTACATTTAAACTGCAGAGCCGCAGTGGGGGTAGGTTCCAGACCCGGCACGAGCTCTTATGACATTTAAAATGCAGAGCCACAGCGGCCTGGGAGCCAATGAGAGCCAGGAATGAGCAGTCCTGATTCCCGTCGGGTCCTGGACTGCTGTACCTCCGCCTCCCTCCCCACATGGCGGAGACAGTACTGGGGGAAACTGGCTTTTAAGCCATCTCCCCCAGCACCGGCTCCCCCCCACCTTGCTGCCTCTGATATAAAGGCAGAACGGGGAGGAAAAACAAGTAGTTTAGTGCCTAGGCTTATCAGGTAGTCGACTATTCGACTAGTCATTTACATCCCTAATATGCTCAATAACTACATGGATAACGGTATCTCACTGGCAGATGCAGAATTTCCTTTGTTTTGTGATAATTCCATGTACTACAGAAATATCACTGATCTTTTTATATTTGCTTTATTCTACTTGCTATCAAAGAATTATGCTAGTATTATTTTTCTATCTCCCCCCAGAAAGCTTTGCTTTAGCATTGTTACTTTTGTCCTTTGGTTTCCTCAGCCCCCCCAAAATGCAAATCTTTAAAATGACAAAAATAATTATCAAAGTTGTCTTCATACAAGCTGTGGAAGACAGGCATGAAAACATGTCTTTTGGTAATGTGGGTAGACCACAAAGCAGCAGAAAATATTTTTTCTTCTATTAGGGTATACATTTCTTCTAAAATAAGGGTTTTTATAGTGTGGTGGTATCTTTTCACATTGAAGGTTTAGTTTTTTAAAAAAAACGTGGTCATAATTCTAAGCTCAGGAAGGACCACTGTGATATATAGGCAGACTAGACTAACATAAGCCAGAGAACTTCCTCAAAATAATTCCTAGAGCAGATAGTTTAGAAAAACAACCAATCTTGATTTAAAAACAGTCAGTGGTGGAGAATTTACCAGAATCCTTGGTAAATTGTTCCAACAGTTAATTGCTCTCATTGTCAGAAGTTTCAGAGTGGTAGCCATGTTGGTGTGTTTTAACAAAAACGAGGAATCCTGTGGCATCTTAAAGGCTAACGAATTTATTTGGGCATATGCTTTCATGGGCTGGAAACAAAGTGGGTTCCAGCCCACAAAAGCTTATGCCTAAATAAATGTGCTTATTCTTTAAGGTGCCACAGGATTCCTCCTTGTTAATACAATCAAATGTACACCTTATGCCTTTTCCTGCTAGACTGAATTGTCCATTATTAAATATTTGATCCCCATGTATATTAATTAAGTCACCCTTAACCTTCTCTCAGTTAATCTGCACTGAGCTCTTTGAGTTTATCATGACCACATGAAAAGAACAGATTTTTTTGGGAGTTAACTGTGAGGGAACTCTTTGCTACACATTTTTGCCAATCAAAGCATTTTAAAGCATCTCTCCAATGGTATTCAAATTAGCAGCATGTGTAGCATCTCAAGAGACACAGTTTGTAAATCAAAGTCTTTGGTTTAAGAAGAAGCCAACATTGCTTAATTGAAGTAACTGCAACCTGAGTTTCCAAACAGGAAGAGAAGTCAGGACGGCTATTACCATATCCCCTTGTTTTAAACACAATATTCACTGGTGTTGGAATTCACCATCATGTTCACTGTGGTTGTCATGTCCATCTGTATACTTAGTAAATTTCTGTCACTTATCCAAAGAAGGCTCAGATGAGTAATGTCAGCATTTGTTTGAGCTCCCTTCCTCAAAGGATGCTTTTTGAATTAGGGCCTTAATCCTTTAACTTTGGGCAGAGAAAGTCAAAATTACTCCAAACACAAAAGCACCTTTAGATGACAACAGAAGTAGAAACTTTTATTTCATTGTACATTTTGCTGCGTCCTCCATTAAGCATAGATCAATTTAGAGACTTCACTGATAACCACCACCTTAAGTCATGTTACCATCAACTTGTAAGCAATAATTCCATAATGATTGTAAACTAATTGAAGCCAAAAAAACCTCCAAAACCACAACATTTTATTTAATGTACTGGACCTGTTAGAAATGTCACTTGAAAGGCAAACTGTTTTCTGAATAATGTAAAACTTTGAAAAGCTACAGTTCCTCCATTTTAGTCACAACATTTTTGAAAGAAAAATAAGATAACTATGTGTCTTTAACTCAGTCAAATCAGTTGTGACAAACCAAAGAAAGTGGCACTCCCATTTTAATCAATTTTTTTTGTAATTATTTTTAAAAACAGGAAAAAAAGAGGGTATTTCAGCCTTAATAAACGGAAGGATTATATTTGAATGTGATATCTATGGATCCACTGCTGCCATCTTTACTCACCTTAAGTCTGATCCTATATCTCTTAAACAAATAAAAGATTTACCACTGATTTCAATGGGAGCGGGATCAAGCCCATAATGTAGAACCTACTCTGCTAGTGGTCCCAGGGCACGTCTACACAGCGGGGCTAAAGCCAAAATAAGCTACACAATTTGAGCTATGTCAATTGCATAGCTTAAGTTGAAATAGCTTATTTCAGCTTTTGGTGCTGTCTACACAGCAGGAAGTCTGAGAGCACTCTTCCTCCAACTTCCCTTACTCCTCATACAATGAGGGTTACAGGAGTCTGAGTAAGAAGTCCTTCAGCTCGACATTATGTCAAAATAACTGCTTGTAGTGTAAATGCGGATTTTGTTATTTCAGAATAACATCAGTTATTCCGAAATAATGCTACTGTGTAGACATAACGCCATTGTCTAGTGCGACATGAGTAGGGTTTGCAGAACTGAAACCATAATTATGCCTTTTGTCACCTTATAGATAGTCTTATGTTGACATGATCTGCACCAAAACCCATTTAAGGACAGTTCTGGAAAAACAAGTTGACCACATTGCAGCAGACTTTCTTAATTTTTTGCTTTTTGTTAGATCATGAGAATATCTAAATTGGCTTTTTAATATCAAAATGGAAAAAGCACCTTCAACTAATGGGCTGAGAACTTTTTATTTTTAGTTATACAGTTAAAAAAAAACTTTAGACCTGAGTGATGTGGGCTAGTTGTTATGGCTCGCCACTGGCTGTCTTTGATCAGAAGATATTTAACACCACATATTAATGAGGATTATCTCATTCCCAAAACCATTAACGCTGAGCTGTCTAGCAACTTCTTTGCTTTGCTGTCTCTGCGGTTACTGACTGGTTCTGGTGTCGGGTGAACCAGCTCAAAATAGAGGAACTATACCTATCTGGTTCCCCCAAAGCTGAGGGACATTTGAGTAAGCATTATAGCTGGGACAGAGGTTGATTATGCAAACTTACTGAAATAAGCTTTAGCTGTTCATACAGGATACAGGCCTGTAGGTTTCTTGCATTACAGCTTAATACCAATACCTACTGTATCTAAATAATTAATACAATGATAAATTAGTATAAATTAGCCGATATGACAGGTAAGGAACTTAATCTTATAGGCTACAGAACACTCAAACTTTTAATGCAAGATTATCCAGAGCACTTTTTTATGTATGGCAGTGTGTGAAGGGAATGAAGATGAGGAACACTTGTCTTGTTTTTCTAAAAGGAAAGAGGATTTCTGATAAGACATAAAATAGTACAGTTCAACTAGAGGTTAATAGTCACATCTCAACTTAAACCCATGTGAATATGATTTATAATAGGCCTGCTATCAGTTTTCACCACATTTGTGTAACAGCACTTTCTGATATGATCTAGACATCTGAATTCTCTCCTCCACACTGACTTTATTATATCACTGCCTGCATTTAGTCAAAAGATTGTTTGTTTTAGTTGCAGTCATAACAAGGATTCAAGAGTCCATAAGATTGTGTGAATTTATTAATTCTAACAGCTCAAGAATCCTGCTGTCACTAACTTCAGCACTCAAGAAATTTACACATTTTTACAAACTAAGGAGGAAGACAGGGAAAAAGCTATTGAACAATATTTTTTTACATTTCCAGGGACAATCTCTAGGTACAAATTTAGCCACAAACTTTAGTTTTCCTCCACAGGCCATTTTAATTTTATTTCCTGGTGTGCTGAGAGAAAGTACAAATTCTCAACGAATTTGTTTAGAATACACCTCGACTATAGTAGTGGAGTTAAAAAAAAAAACCCTACCAGAAACACTTTTTGAAAAAATATACAGTATATTTCCCTTTTAAAACCCTGCCCTAAAAATAAACAATCCAAAAAAATCTTCAACCCCTCCCTCTTCCACATAGCAGTATCAGATCTAGGCCTCTGCCCTCTACCCATCAATCTTAAAAACAAACACATTTATTGCCTAAAAGGGTCCATACCTTTTGCATTATGAAAATGTAATAGATCCACTCAAGTTACTAATAATGAAAGTTAGTCACTCTAGGTTTTTTTTATCCTATAAAGATTTTATTTTCCAGGCACTGAAGGCCTCATTCTACATCTATTAAAGTCTACGGCAAAATACCAGTTGATTTAAATAAATGCAGGACTGGATTATCAGAGGAAATGTCTTTGAAATGCACATGATCCTTAAAGGCAGTTCAACACAATATATTAAGCCATACATCTCGGCTATTTCCTTCTTTTAAAATAAAAGCTTTTTAATTGTTGTGGCAGGTGATAAGGTTTCTACTGTTGTTGCCTTCAATGTTTAAAAAAAAAAAACTTTCGTATGGTTTCTAGTGTCTCTCAAATAAGAATGGGTTTGAAAATTAAACTGACCCTGCTCAGATTTGACTAAAACGAAAGCTTATCAATGTATAAAAGTTATAGACAGCCCTCACTAGCAAACTCGCCGCCCGCAGTGCGCCAGCGTGCACAGCGCACTTCGAGACAAGCAAAGGCGCTGCAGCGACGCGGCGCTAGCTCTGCGAAGGTAAAGGGAAGGGAGCTGAACTCGCTCCACACGCAGTCCCGCGTTACAGCGCCTACTGCCCTCCTGATGTCTCCGCTCCTGAATGTGGACTGAGGGCAGGGGCTGAGCCCCTCACTCTTCGTAGCTCCGGGGCCAGCCGACAAGCAAGCCCCTCTCCAGAGCCAGCGCACCCTCCACCCCCAGCCACCTCCCTGCGCCCGACCCAGCCCCGCCTGGCAGGCGAAACCCTGGAGCACGAGGGTGCCGCTGCCCCTACCTTAGCTGCGCCCGCTTTCTCTGGCCGGTGTGGAAGCGACCGCTGCCCTGCAGACACACAGAGAGACACAGGCCTTAGTGCACCGCGCCCCAGCCCCCGTGCGGCCTGGCCAAGGCAGGGGCTGACCCGCGGGCAGCTCCCGGGCCACTTTACTCACCGCAGCGTCACTTGCAGAACGGCCCCTATTGTGCCTGCCGCCGACTCGCCCAGGGAGGCTCCTGCGCCGCGCCCCGCCCTGCTCCCGGAGCTCCAACCACCTCTCCCCGGCCCGCCCCCGTGTGTCGCCGCGGAGCCGCCTGCCCAGCCCCGGCATGTGCCGCCGGTGCTTCTGCCCATGCTCCGAGCGGCTACGAACCTCACCCCACCACCCGGTTTTGCACGGAGCGTGGCCGAGCCTGCCCCCAAATGTTCCCAGCGCGACACGGAGTGGCGGGGTGGGGAGCGGTGAGGAGGAGCCGAGGGGCCAGCCCGAGCAGCGGGAGCAGTGTCGGAGCCGATTGATGAGATCTGAGTGGGGGGCTGGTGGAGGGACAAGCGCAGCAGGGTTTGAGGAGGAAGCTTTTCCAATCTGACTTCCTATTTGTGTTTACGTTTGTTTAAAATAGGAATTTAGCACCTTGACATGCTGTAGCCTGGACTGGGCCGGAAGGCCCTGAGCCAGCAATACACCACAACAAGTGCTTAATTTTAAGCATATGAATAGTCCAGTTAACTTCTGTGGCCTTACTTGGTTGTTTAAAATTAAGCAGATGCCTAAGTGTTTTGCTGGATTGTGTCCCAAGGACTTGATACTGGCAGCTTGTCAAACCGTAGACTTTCGTTACATTCAGAAGTACTCAAGGTTCATCACTTCACAGGATTCCCACAGGATTCAAGGAAGATTACATGTAGTGAGAGAGGGGTTTTATTCCACAGACTTTTTAACCTGCTTTGCTTGGAGTGTTACACACAAAACTAGGCTTTTTAGGATGCCACTGGCAAGGCTGTCCCTACCAATAGGCAAAGTACGCAACCACATAGGGAGCGCCGCAACATTTGGAGCACCAAATTGCCCCTCGGTTCCATGGTGCCTTAGGCAGCTGCATGCTGTGTGTGGGGTAGTGCCAGCTCCAGTGGCCAGCCCCATCCCTTGGCTGTGTCTCCACCTGCTGTCCGCACTCAGAAGAGCTGCCCTTGAGGGATGGAGTGCAGGACCTGTGAAACCTCCCAGCGGTGCCCCCAGCCCACCCCCATTCCACCACGTCTCCCCCCTGCAGTCTGCACCCAGAAGGGTTGTCCCTTAGGGGATGGGGTGCAGGATCTGGGAAACCTCCCAGCTGTGCCCCCAGCCCACCCCCATTCCACTACATCCCCCCCTGCAGTCTGGACCCAGAAGGGCCATCACTCATGGGATGGGGTGTAAGAGCCGGGAAACCTCCCTACTCTGCCACCAGACCACACCCATTACACCCCTTCCCCCATGTGACATGGCTAGGGGAGCTTTTGGGGGGCAGTGTTCTCTTTAAGCTGTGAGCTTGTATGGCCGCTCAGGAGAGATACAAATGCCCCCGCTGAGCTGATTAACAGAGTGCTCCCAGCTAGGTTGTTTTGTTTCTACTGGTGGTGCTCATTCACACATGCCTTGGTGCACATAAAAATTATTCCACACATGGATGGAAAAGATTAGAGGGAACATTGGCAGCGGTGGGGGGGGGAGCAGGGGAGAGAAGTGGAGCAACCAGGCCACAGCCTGCTCCGCTCTCCCAGCTCCCCATTGCATCGCTCAGCTTCCCGCCTCCAGTGAGTGGAGGGGTGGTCCCACTCCTTCCCTTAAGCCCCCTTCCTGAGTGATGGGTCTGGGAGCTAGGGGAGCTGAGTGGTCTGGGCCAGGTTGTTCTGCTTCCTTCCACTGTTGGTGAGTGTAGGGACAGGCCCAACCCCTGCTGCATCCCTGACCTGCTCCTACCTCCAATAGCTCCTGCCCCTGCGGCTCTTAGTGCAGTCTCCCCAACCCACCTCAAAGGGCACCAACATTTCTGGGAGCAATCCTGGCCACTGGAATAACCTATTACCCCCTTGATCTGGTTTTTCTAAGGTATGGATTTCCAGGGTAGCTAAAAAAAAACTTGGGGACATACATATGCAATCTTCCGATAAGTGATTGACACAGGCAGTATTCTTTCCAAAACAAGGTATCTTTTTATTAATGTAACTAATCATCCCTAATACAGTAAATCTAAAAACTTAAATAAAACAGATTCATTTTTTGAGGTTAAAGACCATTTAAACTTCAATTCCATATAGTCCAAGTGATTCTAAGTTGTTGCCCCTCTGTTACAGATGACCAGTCTGCAACAGATTGCTGACAGCAGTTCTTAAATAGTACAATTAGTTTTACATATGTAAATTACAGTTAACACACTCTCCTATGGCACATACATACATAAACTATACACACTTTCTGCTGAAGCCCTAAGTTATATTATGTGAAATTTGGAGCAATTTGGTGCCTCAAATTTCATGGTGTCTTACGCAACTGTGTATTTTGCATATCAGTAGAGACAGCCCTACTCCTCCAACCTGCAATTTCTGTTGCTGCTGCAGTTGTAGCTACCTTTCTTAATTAGGTCTCTTCAGATCTTGCCAGTTCATCCACTCTCTACCTCTTGCCTATTTAACTTATCTCTGACCCCCTCATCCACTCCTCACTCAACTGTCCCTTTTACTGCACATGCTCATTGTCTTAACTAGAGTTTTTCTGCTCATGTTCCTGCCAAACAGTCTTATCCCTATGAATGCATGCCAACATTGCCTCATTCTTGGATGCATGCCAATATTCTAATCACTCCGCACATGCTTACTGCCTTTGTTTACCTCAGAGCTATGCATGACCTTAGCATCTGACCTTCAGTTTCTAATTGCTTATTCAAAATAAAAGATAGGGACATAAAATGGAGTCTGAAGAATGTGTCTGGTGTCAAAAGAAAGCAACTCTGAGGTACATTTAATCCTATCTCTGACTGACCTTTAGGAGGGGATACATGTGGCCATAAAGTTTGGAGATGTTGATTACTTTCACAACTTTGAGACCCATCCTTCCATATTTTCTGAGGATAAAAAAAGTCATATTGTCAAGATGCAAAGTATGAAAGGACTTTCCTAAGGTTTTTATGGTAGTAATGGAAAAGAGAAGGTTTTTTTTAAAAGAGCGGAGATAAATTAAGAACGACTAGTGATAGATTGAGGCTGTGTTAGAAAAATAAGGAATCAAGGAATACATGAGAAGGTAATATTAAAGTAACATGAAAATACACATTTTAACATTTTTGGTGATGTTTCTCATGGTGGAACAAAGTCTTGGAAATTGTTGAGGTAGTAAAGATTACTATTCATAAATTATGCATGTTTGTATATAACTACAAACAAAGGCCTTTTTGCAATAAAAATTTATATTGGAATTTACTCAGGCAAGTTTAATATTCATGCTGACTGCAAGTTTGCAGACAGTTCATATTCAGCATGGCGTTATCTAGCTACTTTGAGACTTGCCTTCTCCCATATTGTGAATGGAGTTGTGGGTTTTGTTTCTCATTGTGGTCCCACTGGTAGAAAGGGAGTTGGGAGTAATGATTTTCTTCACCCTCCAGAGATAGTAGTGGTGTGTTTTCTTATTGCAGTTACAACATTACCAGAAAGGAGGGCGTGGAAGAGGCAAGCTTTATTCCTATGGTCTAGAGAAGACGGTAAGTTTGTTGGTTAATTTCTTGCCTTCCAGTTTAAGCAGGAAAGAGAAGCTGCACTCAGACATGCGCTCAGGCTGCAACTAATCTGTTCTATTGTGTGTGTGCTAATAAAGTTAAAATGTTTCTCCTACTTGAAGGAGGGGGTAAGAAAGATGGAGTCTACTTGCTATATTCCAGCTATCAGCCCCTGACTACCCTCCTCACACCGATCTCACTGAGGTTAGTGAGGGTGAAGTTTTTCACTCCAGGAAAAAAAATGTAAAAGGGCAGAACAAAACTGTTGTTCTGTCAAATAGGGAGACTGGATCAATTCATGCTTGTAAAAGGACTTTGCCCTTTATTTATTGTATGATATCATCTCTAGGCACAGAAGGTAAACAGCATGAAAAAGGAAAACAGTATCATAGATACAGAATTGTAAATAAAGTGTGGGTGTCCGGAGATATACACAAACTGTTTTTAAATGTAAAAGAAAAAAAAATAAATAGATGCTTTCCTTTCTTATCCCTACAGAGTGATCCCCAAAGATCTTCTTGACAGAAGTTTTTCCATTGCCTTCAAGAATGCAAGAATGTAAAATTATGAGACTTATAAATATATAATGTTTCAAATGTACAGTCCTCAGATAAAAAGTGCTACGAATGTGCCTCTTAATCTTCTGATAATTTAACTCAGGGATGGGGAACCGAATGCGGCCCCTGGCTTGCTTGGATCTGGCCCAGGAAGCTCAGAGCCCCACCCACCCACTATTGGAGAACCCATGCTGGCACTCCAGCCTCCTCCCTTCCCACCCCACTGCCTCCCCCCTGGGGCTGGAGGAATGCACAAGGCTGGGCACCCTAGGCTCTGGTGTGAGAGCCAAATGTGGGGAGTGTCTCCTTCTCAGGGGCCACGTCAGTGAGGGCTTTTTTGTTTTGGTTTGGTTTGGTTTTTTTTGCTTCTTATTTGAGTGTGGCCCCTGACACATTTTTCTGTGGGTTGGTCAGTGGCCCCCGACCCAAAAAGGTTCCCCACCCCTGATTTGAACCCTATTTTGGTTTTGTTTTCCTAAGTATAAGGCAAACACTTTTACACATACTTAAGTCTATAAGTAGTCTCATTCAAGTAAGTGAGACTACTCATGCTTTAAACTAAACACATGGGTAAGTGATTGCAGAATTGCATTGATGCTGTAGAACTTCTTTAATAATTATAAGCATCCTGGTAACAAAGCTGAGTTTGGCCTTAATTTTGCAATACTCCCTATAATTTTAAAAATGAAAGTATATACTATAGAAAGTTGAATAAATGCATTGGTAAATTGCAGCTATGATGTATATTGACAAATGAATTTTTAATATTTTCAATTTTCAGCAAGACTGCAAAATGACAAATTTGCACTATGTCATGAAAGGGTCTAATGTTGTTGATGCAGGACCATAAGATTGGTCTTTCAAGACTTAGTATGACAATAAAAATTAATTTTGTTCTGACAATTATTTTATGTTCTCACAACTTCCATAAGAATGATGGATGCCGTTGCTCAAGGACTTGATACTGATACACCAAGTCCAATTTAATTTTTCTCATCTGTCAGTTGCCACAGTAGAGATTTTTTAATGGTTAAGAGGACTTCCTCTCCAGGACTGTTATTACTCCTTACTAGAGTTACTGTTGTCATGGGTGGCAGATAAAGCCCTCCCCTTTGGGGAGGCTAGCCTGTGAGGACCGCCCTTTCTAACCAGGCCCCACCTAGGGTTGCCAATTTACTAATCACACAAAACCAAACACCCTTACCCAGTCACTATCCTGTCCCTTCCCTGAGGCCCCACTCTGCTCAGCCCCTTCTCCAAGCCCCACTCCATTGCGTACCTCCATTGCTTACTCTCCCCCAGCCTCATTCACTTTTGGTGGGTTGGGGTAGCGGACTGGGGTGTGGGAGTGGGCTAGGGATCTGGCTGGAGGTGTAGGCTCCAGGGTGGACTATGAGCCTTGGGGTGCAGGAGGGGGCCTGGGCTGGGGCTGAGAGGTTTGGAGTATAGGCAGGGCCTCAGGGCTGGTTAGGGGGTTGGAGTGCGGACTCTGATGTGGGTTGGGGGATGAGGAGTTGGGGTTCAGGAAGAGGTGTGGGGTATACACTCCAGGAGGGAGTTTGGATGCAGGAAGGAGCTCAGGGCTGGAGTAGGGGGTTTGGATGTGGGAGAGGGTTTGGAGTGAGGGCTCTGACCAGACAGCACTTACCTCAGGCAACTCCTGTAAGTGACCAGCATGTCTGGCTCCTATGCAGAGGGGTCAGGGGACAGCCCGCAGGCACTGTTCCTGGAGCTCCCATTGACTGCAGTTTGCAGCCAATGGGAGCTACAGAGCTGCTGCTTGAGATAGGGGCAACACGTGTAGCTCCCCCTACACCTAGGAGCTGGACATGCTGGCCACGTGGAGCCAGGGCAGGCAGGGAGCCTGTCTTAGCTCCACTGCACCATCAACCGGACTTTTTTTGACCAAGCATTCCACAGCTAGTTTGCCAGCACCAGGCTGGCCTGAAGGGCCAGCTGAGCCATTAGCCCTACTGCCAGCCCCAGGACTGAATCAAGCCACTGGCCTCAGTAATAGGCCAGCCCCAGAGCTACCTTGGGCCACTGCTGGCCACCAGCAGGCCCGAGATCTAGGCTGCCGGCTAGAGCTGAGTAAGCCCCAGCTGGCTTGAGGGTAAAGAGGAAGGCACCATGAGGCCCCAGGGTATATAGCATGGGTGGGGCCACAACCTAGATTAGGGGAGGTTTAGCTGCCCTAGCCTTTGATACCCGCTTCCCAGGACTGTTGTATCATGTCATTTTTACTGCATACGACACAACCAAGAAAATACAGTGCTTTGTAAGCTGTAGACCCATAGATTCTAAATAAATATGGAGTATTATTCATCTCTTCCAAGAATTCATATAATTGGATTCAATTATTGCTTCACAACTACATCTCTGGACTGACCTTATCACCTGAACAAAAAGTATAAATATTAAATTCAGATTAATTTATGAATTTAGAAATTGTTATTTATCTAGTAGTGTAGCTGTTTCATTCCAGCATACTGCAACTATTAACCTGACCATAGCTGAAATAAGTTATTCTATTTTTAAATGTGATCAGCTGTCTACATCCATTACTATTAATGATTAATTTCCCCCTTTATTTCCACTATAACTCTTCAAGCCTTTACAGTCTGTTATGTATTATCTACTTAGTTTTCTATTAACCTTATCGCTGGAGGTCAGATTCTTTATCATTCCACTGACATTCTGATAAGGAGGTCCACTATATAGCATCTAATCTTAAAATAGATGTTGCTTGCCATATGCTGGCACTGGTGCCACTAATCTGTTAGCTGCATGACTCACCCATTTACTGGCATCTTTTCTTTCACGGTCCTCATAGCACAGCTGACTATTCATGTCAGCAAGTGCATGTGTTATTCTTTATTTGTTTAAAAGTCTCAGAGGGGTAGCCATGTTAGTCTGTAACTAAAAAAACAAGGAATGGTCCTGTAGCACCTTAGGCTACATCTACACTGCCCAGTCTTGTGCAAGAACATATGCAAATGAGGCACAGCAATGAATATTGCCATGCCTCATTTGCATACTTAATGAGCCACCATTTTTGCACAAAAACCCCCTCTTGCGCAAGAGCCGGTCTGCTGCTTATTTTCAGGCAGAACGGCCCTAGTGCAAGATGGCAGCTCATTTGCATATGTTCTTGCACAAGACTGGGCAGTGTAGACGTAGCCTTAGAGATTAACAAAAATCTATATGGTATCATGAGCTTTCGTGGGCACAACCCACTTCTTTCATCTGAAATGTAAATGTTTCTAAAATGGCCAGCTAATGGATGTAAGTAGCAAAATATTCTATGTTAGATAATACAAAGCAGTATCTAATTAATATATTGAAGGAGGAAGAGGAACATGTAGTGACCCTTTCCAGTGTAAAACCATGTTTTCAGTTGCAATACATTTGCTGAACTTTGACCATGTGGACTGAAATTTTCCAGACAGAGTGTTCACCTCAGGCTGAGTTTATTTGTTTAATATTTCAGTCCAAATGCTTCAGCCATTTCTCAGAACAAGATTCAGGAAAAAAGCAATTTTTTTGGTTATGTTCAAAATTTACTTAAACTGTTTTTTTTAGAAGCTCTAATGCATTCATGCCTTGGAGTGGGGACTTGAAATTGATATAGGGTTGCTTTAGTGTCAGGGATGTAATTGTTGCTGTTCCCGTGAAAATAAACCCTGTAATTTAATATAATTTTCTGTGGTTTAAAAAATACACCCTTCCCAGATTACCTGCTGATCACAGATCTGGCATGTCAAAAGAATATGATGTTCCAAGTCCCTGAATTTTTGAAGGAGAGGTGAAGAACTTAGAAGAAGCTAGGGTTAAAAGCTATAGAAAAACTATAGAATATAACAATGAATGAGCTGAACCTACCCTACATGGTGGGAGCCTTATGTGCCCTCCTTCCATGTCCAAATGTAATTTCCTCACCCACAACAATGTTAGGGTTACATATTATTTTGGGTATGTTTGTACGTATTAGTGACGTAAGTATTAGCAAGGCTATTCCTGGAGGCCTGGCAACACCCCCCACTGCCTCAGCTAAGGCCCCTTCCTGACCCCACTTCACTACTTTCCCCAAACCCTGCACCTGCTCCCCTCCCTCTTGCCCCCATTGCACCCCTTCCCCAAAGACCTCTCCCCGAGCTACACAATCCAGAGGATTACCTGGGGGGCCTGGCAGTGGTCCCACCCTCCACTCTTTGTGGCAGCAGGAGTCCAAGCGACACACCAGCCTGCTTCACTCCCCCACCCATCAGTGCAGCGGTAGACAACAGGCAACCTGGCTCCAGCCTGCTCCCCTCTGCTCCCTCAAGTCCTGCTTCGCTTGGGGGAGCAAAGTGGGCTGGGGCTGAGACCAGGTTGCTCTGCTTGCCACCACCATGGTGGAACAGAGCACAGCAGGCGGGGAGATGGGAGCAGAGCGGAACTGCTATGTCGGTCTGACTCCTGCCACCATGGTGAGTGCGGAAGAGGGCGACCCCTGCTACTGGTACCCCCGCACAGCCCCCCTCCCCTCCCCTCCCCAAGTAATTCCCCAGGCACCTTGGGCTCCTTAGTTCCCATCTATAGGACTGTTGAGGTGGTCGCCATGGGGCCCAGTGTCGCTTTCCTGGACCATCCTATGGATGGGATGGCTCTTAGTATTAGTGACCATTAACTCTTCCTCACCTGTGTTATTTCTGACTTTACAGTTGTTTCCATGTTCTTTGTGATGTGTCTATTAAGTCTGAAAAAGGCCATGAACTTGGGTGGCTTTATCTACCATCTTGTTTTAGCTTGTCTACTTAACTCCGTTAAAGGTCCCCAGGATATATACTGCATGCTGTAACTAAGTGGCCGGCAACATTTTTCAGCACAAGATCACTTTTTGAATTTAAGTGTAACATAGGATCTACTTCAAAGAAAATGTAGAAATAACAGGGTGTGAGCTCTGTGAGGGGCCTCAGGGCAAGCAGCTGGGGGGCATCTCTGGGAGAGGAGTCACAGGTTTGGGGTGCAAGGCATAGGCCCTGAGAGTTTGGGTACAGAGGGGCTTAGGACTGGGGCAGGGTGTTGGAGTGCGGTAGGAGTTTGGGGTGTGGTTTGTAGCCGGGTGCCTCTGACCTCAGACATTTCCTGGGTGGCAGTGTAGTGGATTAAGGCCCCAGGTCACTCCAGTAAGCAGTGGCATGTCTGGCAGTGGCCCCTTGGGGAGAAGGGCAGGTGGTTCTGTGCACTGCCTCCATCTGCAGGCACTACCCCCAGAGTTCCCACTGGCTGTTGTTCCCGGCCAATGGGAGCTGTGGGAGTGGTGCTGGCAGGTGAGAGTGCACGGAACCCTCCCTCCCCACTCCCCAGGAGCTGCAGGGACATGCTGGTTGCTTCTGGGAATGGCAGAGGGTGATGGCCGGCAGAGAGTCTGCTTTATCTCAGGGATGGACAAAAGGGCCTCTGTGCTGAATCCTGCCTGCCAATCAAGGTGATCTGGCTGGCAGAGGCCCTACCATTCCTCCTGCCCCCACTCCTGTCCCCAGGCAAATCAGGGCCTGGGGCAGAGGGTGGGGGAGAAGCACCCAAAGTCTCCTCCTGCCCTGCATGAGGCTCAGCACTTAAAGTCAACCACCAGCTGCTGCTCAGCTGGCAGTTGACTCTAAGCATGGTGCTCCCTTGCAGGGCAGGTGCAGGGAGCGAGAGACATCACGTGCTCCCCCTGCCCAGGCCCTGATTGACCTGGAGAGTGCTCAAAGTCTCCTCCCACTGCCAGGGGTATGGGCACCTAGAGATAACCACCAGCTATTCAGAACAGCTGGTGGTTCTCTCTGGGGGGCAAAGACTTTGCATGCTCCCCCAACCCCAGACCAATCAGGGTCTGTGGGTGGGGAAGCACAGAATTGTCCTGGCCCCACCTCTTCTGCCTGAGGCCCCGCCCTTTCTGGGGCAGACCAGTTAAAAATTATTGCCCACCCCTGCATTAGCTCTGCTGACCTGCCAGACATTAGTAGCCCATCTCTCAGTTTGGCTGCAGGAGCTTCCTGGAAATCAAGCCTAATTCTAGGAGATTTCCAGCTAAATTGCAATCTACCAGTTGGTGACCACTGCTCTAGCTCATCATCGTCTCTCTTAGATATGTGTATGTTAACTTGCTCTAGCTCAGCATACAGGATGTGACCTATAATTTTCTTGCATTGCAGCTAAAATAGTCAAATATAGACAAAATACTTTAATACAATTTGATAAACCTATTATAATTAATAACAATTAACAAACATATAATGAGTGGTCAAACTCATAAGAAATGTTATATAGGCAAGCAAGCAGGTTAGCCTGATAGGCTACATCACAGGCTTCTGTGAATTTTTGTTTATGGCCTGTGACCTGTCCCTTTTACTAAAAATAATCATGCAAAATGTTAATCTTAATTATGACATAATCTTTAATTACATTATTATATATTGCTTTTTTTCCATGGAGGTAAGGGGAGGGGGGAAGGAAGGGCTGTATGCCTATGTCTACACTTGCAGCTTCTTGTGCGAGAAATATGCAAATGAGGCTAAGCGTGGACTATCGCTGAGCCTCATTTGCATACCTAATGAGCTGCCATTTTTGCAGAAGAAGCTTTTGTGCCAGAAGGAACTGTCTACACTGCCCCTTCTTGTGCAAGAAAAATCCTCTTGCGCAATGCCGTTCTTCCTGAAAATAATTGGTGTAGCAGCATTGCGCAGAGATTACTGCCTATCATGGTGGCAGATAGACAGCTCTCCCATTTGCCTGGTTGTCTTCACCTGTTATCTTGACATACACTTTGTAAGCTCTTTGGGGGCAAGGACTGTCTTTTGTTCTGTGTTTTTATGGAGCCTAACACAATGAGGTCCTTGTCTGTGACTGTGGCTTATAAGTGCATGCTTTAAAAAAATAGGGTGAGAGAGTGGTTCTGAGGGATGTAGGGATCTGACAGTTCCCCACTGCAGAGGGTCTCAGCAGTGGGTTGTCAGCAGGGGCAGAAGTGACATATCTATCACTTTGGGGACCAACCACCCTGGCCAATTGTTCTAGCCCAAGGGGCCCATCAAAGTGTGGGGCCTAGAGTGGTCACCCTGATTCACCATACCCTAGGGATAGCTCTGGATGTCAGTGATGCAAAAGGGTAGCTGTGCAGTGCTGGGGTGTCAGGTTTCTGTGGTTCAGTGGATGGCTGTGGGGTACAGGGGTCTTTGGAGGTTGCTATGGTTCAGGGGGTGGCTGTGCAGTGTGAGGTTTCAGGGGTGGCTCTGTGGATCCAGGAGCTTGCTGGTCTAAGGATGGCTGTTGGAGGGGGGGCTCAGTGATCCAGGGGTGGCAGGTCAGGGTGAGGGGTTCAGGGGTGGTGATGGAGGCAGCAGTCTCTGGGGACTCAGCAGTTTGGGGGTGGCTGTGTGGGTAGGGGAGGGTCTCGGGGTAGCTGCGAGGCAGGGCCCAGGGGTCTCTGATGTCTCAGTGGTTGGGGTGGCTGGGTCTGTCTTTCTGGGGCTCTAGAAGCCTCCCACCCCGGAAGTTCACCCCCCCCCGGCGGGGTGGCCGCGTCTCCCGTTACCAGGGTGCAGGGCCGGAAGCGGTAGGGGCGGTGGCTCCCGCTCTCCCCTCCCCCGCAGCGCGGGATGCTCCCGGCCGGCTGGCGCCTCCCGGCCGCACAGGCTGCAGCGGGGGCGCATGGGGCCGGCGGGGGCGGCGGCGGCGGCTGGCGGGGTGTGAGGAGGAGCCGGGGGCGCAGCCCTTCCCGCGGGCAGGTGAGAGCCGGAGACTCCGCGGGGCCTTCAGGGAAGGGGCCCATCGCGGCGGGCAGGGGGTGGGGCTTGTCTTCCCCTGCACCCCACTTCTCGGGGGCAGCCACACGCCAGCCCGGCCCGCCTGGGGGGGAAGGGATTAGCCTTCCCCAGCCCACCCCATACTGATTCCTCCATCCCTGGGTGGCAGAGGGGAGATTCTGCCCCAGCCCACCCGCAGTCGCGATAACCCCTGTCACGGGGCTGTATAGTGAGGTGTCTACATCCACTCTCTCTCTGGACTCCGGGTATATCTTAAGTGACCTATCTGATAACAATAGACATCTAAATATATTTTATCTATATAGGCAGACACCGCTGAAGGGCCCACTCACTTCAATATCTTGGAGCTGATTTTTTTAAAATTGCGTGTGTGTAATGCTATGTCTTTTAATTAGGGTTGTAAAATCCCCTTTAATTAGTTAACCAGTTAAACGTAAATAAATTTGCCTGCATTTATTTGTAAATAAATGATAAAAAATACAAAGCTTTAAACAGGCTAATTTCACATCCTCTGAGGATAATCAAATCATCCAAATATCCTGAGAGATAAATGTGAATCTCTTGTAATATTGCTCTCCCATTGCATCTTAAGTCCTTTAAAAATAGGGACATTGTGATCCCATGTTCCTAAATAAGAGGAAGGATGGTGTTGTGGTTGAGATACTGGGGGTTAAATTAAGTGCTTGACTTTCCCACACACTTGCCCTATGACCTTCAAAAAGTTCCCTCATTTCTCTGTTGTCCTGGTAGCGATGTTTCCCATCTTCATAATTGTGATGTGAGGATAAATTCACCTACATTTGTGAAGTACTCAGATACTACAGTAAGGAGGCTCTCTCAATACAAAGGATGTGAAACAGGTGATGCTTACCAGTTCTGCGTAACTGGTAACCAGTGGGGGTTGGAGCAGTTCCCAGGCTTGCTGTGGGCAGGAGGCCGCTTTAGATGTGCAGGGGGACCACTGCGGACATGGGCTGCTCCCATCCAGAGCAGTCCCAGTTCGCGACAGGCCCGGGCGCTTCACAGGCAGGGGCTGTTTTGGCAGTGAGCTGGGAACTGGCGGCAGCCCTAGCACAGTGCCTGGGAGCAGGAGCCCCGCAGCCTGAGGGCTGCTCCAGCTGGGCTGGAGCGGTCCCCAACCCAGATCCCACTTTTAGTCGGTTAACTGGTTAAACATTTGCCCCCAATTCTCTCTCACACTCATTCACTCACTCACTCCCTGGCACCACTACTGGTAGTGAAGTGGAACTAGAGTGGCTTCCGGCTGCTAGCTCTGCGCTACTGCCAACATGTCCTTGTGGCCCAGGAGAGGTGTGTGCATAGTCATCCCGTCTATAGGATGGCTCAGGCGTAGCCACCCTGGGCCCCACGGCAGCAGCCCCAACCATCCTATAGACAGGATGGTCCCCTGTACTCAGTGATAGAAATGTAGCCGTGTTAGTCTGGTGTAGCTGAAACAAAATACAGGACTATGTAGCACTTTAAAGACTAACAAGATGGTTTATTAGATGATGAGCTTTCGTGGGCCAGACCCACTTCCTCAGATCAAAAACCTGTACTCAGGTTAGCCCATGGGGCCCTTGGTGGGCTAGGGCCAGCTAGAGGGATTGGGGCCCTCACACTCATCGGGGCGGTGGGAGCTTCGGGGAAGCTGAGTTAGGCATCATCCTGCTCTGCTGCTATCTTCCAAGCCAGCCTGAACTGGGGTTGGGGTGCTCAGCTTTCCACTGCCATGGTGAAGTGGAGCAATGGGACTGGCCTGGGAGATAGCAGTGGAGAAGAGCAGAGGCTACGGTGTCACTCTGCTTCCCTGCAGCTCTTGCCACTGCATTGAGTGTGAGGGGCCCGACTCCTGCTGCCATCCTGCAACAGGCCCAGTGGTAATTCTCAGAGTTGTGTCCCTTGAGGCAGGGCTTGAGGGAAGGGGTGAGGTGTAGGGGAGTAGGAGGAGGAGGGAGGGGCAGGAAGGGGCAGAGCAGGGGCTAGACTGAGGGGAAAGGAACATACCCCGGCCCCAGAGCCGCAGGGACTCGCACGAGCCACAGATGCTCATAGGCAGTGAGTTTGAGACCCTTGCTTTACATAGTTTCTGCGTAAGGTGGGGCATGAAATATCTGCCATTTCAGAGACATATTTTTACTTAAGTATTGTTTATAAGTGGTAAAATTTAAAGTGCACTAAATTTTATTTTATAAACATTACACAAGATAAAGGCAAAGTTGTTGTGTCAGTTCAGTGGACAGATAATCACTAAGGGTGTGTTTGCACAGCAGATTTTAACTCAAAATAAGCTACGCAAATTGAGCTACATCAATTGATGTAGCTTATTTCGAAATTCGGAGCATCTACACAGCACTTATTTCGAAATAGAGCACTCTTCCTCTGACTTCTCTGACTCCTGTAACCATTGTATGAGGAGTAAGGGAAGTCCTCCAGCTTGACAGTATTTCAACATGATTTAGAAATAACTGCCTGCTGTGTAGACGCAGACTAAGTTATTTTGAAATAACGTTAGTTATTTCAAAATAATGTTGCTGTGTAGACGTACCCTAACTGGCACAGTGAATGTTAATTATTACTCTTACTCATAGTCATGGAGAGCCCATAGAGACTTTAATTATTGTCTCATTCCTAAATGTGGTTCCTTAGGTGAGATTTGAGGGACACTGTTAGGGCAGTATGTAAGAAGCTTGCAACTACTGCTGCTAGTGCTATATCCTGGGAATAAATATAGGACTTCAGTGCCTGGTGCAAATGGAGCCATCTTTCTCAAACACTGAATTAATGTATTCTTCCTCATCTAAAAAAGTTAAAGGCAAATTACCATGTGGATACACTTTCATTTCCCCATTTGGTTTTACCTGATCTGTGTCAAGTACAAAATGAAAGAGAGGAAATCATGAAACTATGCAACACTAGAAGTTTGTTTTTCTTTAGGATAATGGCAGGAAAAGTGAAATGGGTAACCGACATAGAAAAGTCTGTGCTAATAAATAACTTTGAAAAGAGAGGCTGGATTCAGGTGGCAGAAAATGAAGACTGGAATTTTTACTGGTAAGTACATGTAAGAATTCTCATTTTTCAATTCAGGAATGAAATAGTTAGCAATCTGGCTGTCAAAATGGGACCCAGACCTTACTGAGATGTAATGTGAAATTCACGCCTCCCGGAGCTATTGTTTCATGTTTTTTTGCAGACAAGCAGATATCTCTGAATCATATTAATATTTTTGAAGGTTCCTTCAAACCATAAATTAGATTTCCTTTCCTTTTATAGAAAAGGGCAGTTGAGATTCTGAAGAATATGATATTTGCTCCAGAGAGGTGCTGCTCTCACCTACTCCTGCAGCAGGGAGCAGTCCCAATAAAAGCAGCTAGCTACTCCATGTTTCTCTCTGCACTGCGGGGAGGGAGGGAGAGGCTTCAGCACACTGCTCCTGCCCCGCAGCAAAATCTCTCAGTTACTGTTGGCCGGAAACCAGCCAGTGGGAGCTGAAAGATTTTGCTGAGGGTGGGGGCAGCATGTGAAGCCTCTCCCTCCCTCCCCCCTTCTGATAGCTCAGAGAGCCACATGCATGGCTAGCCAGCGGTCTGGGGCTGCTGCGGGGAAGCCTGCCTGAGAGTGCTGCTGGCTGGGGACTGCTTCGGTAAGCACCTCCCAACCACAGTCTGCCTCTGGCACTCCAGTCCCTCCCTCTCCCCAACTCCCTCCCAGACCCTGCACCCCTCTTAAACCCTCCCTCAGGCCAGAATCCTTCTCCTGCATCCATACCCCCCTCCTGGACCCTGCACCCCAACCCCCTGCCTCAGGTCACTGTCCCCTCCCTTCACCCAAACTCTGTCTCAGACCCCACACCCTCTCCTGCATCCCAGTCTCCTACCCCAAGCTCCCTTCCACACCCCACCTCTGTCCCAGAACCCACAGCCCCTCAATAGAAAAGTGCGGCCCTTACCCATTTACCAGAATCTTGGCGAGGCACTCCATCCAAAATTTATTGCCCATCCTTTGCATACGAGCATATATTGGGTACTTCCAAGCCCTGTTGGGGACTGATTGGCCACTGATAGTGCCAGGATAGGAGGCGTACAAGTTGACTCCTTCCCGTCCATGCTCTGGCTTCAGACCTGTTGTGGGAATTAATAGTGCCTATAGGCCTGCAGTCTTGTTTGGTGGACTTTCATCTGGTTTTACTAACTAACATTAGTTCAGGGTCTGTTGAAGTTTCAGTAATAACTAAAGTATCCATTCTATAAAGAGAAATATTAAAGACAGAGAGAGGGCACAGATTGCCTTAACATAATAGTTTCCTTAACATTATTGTATGGTTAGTCGTGTCTCCCCCCTTTTTTTTTTTTTTTTAAATCTTCTAAATTCAGTACATTAACCAAAGTGGAATTAGAAAATAAAGACGACAACAACTTGATTGTCCTTTTGAATGCTGTTGGTTGGCAGGAAATCATCTGACATTTGTTTCACCTTCCAGGATGAGTGTACAAACTATCCGAAATGTTTTCAGTGTAGAGACTGGCTACCGCCTTTCTGATGACCAAATTGTCAATCATTTCCCGAACCACTATGAGCTGACCAGGAAGGACTTGATGGTGAAAAATATCAAGAGGTATAGGAAGGAACTAGAAAAAGAAGGGAGTCCGCTTGCTGAGAGAGATGAGAATGGAAAATATATTTATTTAGGTATGTATTTCTAACTGCCAGCATTATTCTTTTTATTAACACACATAGATTATATATGGGATTATATGTGAGAAAATTGATGTTGTGATGATAATAGGCTAAAACTTCAGATGAATGCATTTTAAACAAAAGCAGTACTGGATGTTGGAATCAGTCTGGGATTCTTGCCTAAGATAGATACATTTGTAAGTCACAACTTGAGCATGATGTATTCACAAAATTTATGCTCAAAGGTGTCAAAGTCGTGGAAACTAAAATAGCATATTTTTTTATCTGCAGAGTAGGTATGGCATGGGCAATAAAAATGCAAGCATCACCAAATTATCTGTCAAAGTGCCTTAGTGCTGCTCTTCAAAGACTATTTTAAGGGATCCATAATTCGATATTCATATCTTTGCTAGTATCTTATTAATAGTACATTTATAGTAGTGGTTCAGTGATGTGACAGAGGTGAAATCAATAACTGAGTTCCTCTTTCTATGTTCTCAAACAGCCATCAGATGGTAACAACTGTAGGATACTGCTTTGGTTGATGGATTTTTTGAACCAGTGTCTTGGTTAAAAGGCTTCATCACCTGTTCATTTATCCTGTAACTTTCTCCCCCTGCACTGCTTCACTGCAAAAGCCTCCATTCCAGTGTCTATGATGTTGTATTTGGTTGATGATGATTAATTATGTCAGAGTTTGGGTTGGGTCTGTGGTGCTTTTGTGGCTGTATCTAGAGTTTGATGTGTTAAATCATTAGATGGAAGGTAATTCAGTTGGAGCTTAGCTTTTTTTTTTTTTAGGACTAGGATCTGGTTGGTGTTTGGGGATGGTTTAGCAGGAGAGCTATAGGGTTCATTTAACATTTAGTGTGTGTGTGTAAAATTGCAAAATAAAAACAAGAATCCCCACATTTTTAAAATGTTTTTGATGTTTGCATACTATTAAGTGTACTAAATTAATGTAGTTAACCACTGAAAACATGGCAGCCCAAAAACCTTCCCCGTGTCCCTAGAGATTTTAGATAACGTTTAGTTTAGTAATTGTGTAGCTGCAAAAAAAATTACTGGTTACATGGTTATAGCAAGTGTGTTCCTGGTTCCCAGCGCTACTCCTGGGGGAGCCCCCTGGCATCCAGAATGAGGTGGCAAGGGAGCCAGTTTAAAAATCGGCTCCCCATGCAGACTGGCTCCTACCTGTCACCCTGTGCTGCTGCCTCTGATACAGAGGCAGCAGTGTGGGTCAGCGGGAACCCCAGCTTCCTATAGACAGAGGCTGCTCCTCGGCAGCAGCCCCTGTTCACAGGAGGCCCCAGCTCCCTCCAGACAGAGGCTGCTCCACGGCAGCAGCCCCTGTGTACAAGAGGGCCCAAGTCCCCATGGATAGAGGCTGCTCAGCATCCTGCCTACTTCCCCCCGCCATGCTGCTGCCTCTGATATAAAGGCAGCAGGGCGAGGCAGGCAGCTCCACGTGAGCCAATACGTGCGGGGAGCTAGCTTGAAAGCCGGCTTCCCACCTGTCCCCAGCCCCTGCACTGCTGCCACTTCAGACCAGGGCTTTGGAGTGGAGCCTGGAGCTGGAGCGCGGAGCTGCAGGTTTTTGCCCGGAGCTGAAGCGGAGCCGGAGCACAGAAAATCTTGACTGCTCCACTGCTCGAGGTGTGGTGTGTGTGTTTTGTTTGTTTTTTTTGTTTGTTTGTTTTCCAATCCAAAATGAATGATATTTTAGCAAGAAAGTCCTAAAGGTGCCAAAAAGTTTCACATTGTATAACAATTGATATTAACATCTACTTTACCACTTTATGTAATATGTCACAGTTATTCTCACTTCGGCCGAAATCAAGATTTAATGTACAGATACAAAATTACAAAGTTTTTTGGAGATATGTTTTATTAAAGAATCAGATAATTATCAGACATCCGGCAACACTGCAGACTGCTCCCACCCTTGTGCCAAGGTTAGGCGAGTACGTACTCGCGTAGATTAGTTAGATAAGTAAGTGTTTATTTTCAGCCTTGTAACGTGTAGCCTCATTACTTCCCAACAATTAATGTTGTAGAACAGCGATAGCACGTACTAACGGTATGGCACATACCAAATTTCATTGATATATCTATATTAAAGTGTTTTTGAGATATTAATTAAAAACTTGGAAAATATTTTGAATATTTTACTGCAAAATTTCATAAGAAAAACTAACGTGCAATTTATAAATAAAAAATTATATTAATTATGTATGTTAAAAATTTAAAATGTGTAGTTAAAAATTAGTCGGAGCGCGGAGTCGGAGCGCGGAGCGGAGTCGGAGCAGAGCTGAAGCAGTCACTATTGGTGCCGGAGCGGAGCTGGAACGGAGCAATTCAAAAATTTGATTGCTCCAAATCCCTGCTTCAGCCGAAGATACACTAACTTCCCTATGTACCATCGAAGAGAACAACAATAACAAAAATTGCGCAGACGATTTCTATGGCAGCATGTGACGATATAGTTACATTCTTGCATGTAAAATAGGGAGTAAAAATTTTCATGGTTAACTCAACAAGCAAGAACAACACAAATAATTTTTAGTATTTTATATAGCATATTGCATTTTCAAACCGCTTCTTAAACATTGCCTTGAAAGTTAGTCGATAAATCTTCTACACATAAAGAGGCTGTAATTTGCTCAGTGCTTCAGAGGTAGTTAATAGTTGGGATTAACACTTGTGTGTTTCTGTTTCCTGGTCCTAAAATCAGAGTACTGAACCGTATGCCCCTCTTGTATATCAATAGTCACATGTACAGATCAAAACAAATCCAATTTGCAGAGACATGTTCTAAGCTTCTAAACTGGTGCTGATAACAAAGCTAACATTATTTTAAATAGAAATACTTTTGTGTAGTCTCTTTTTAAATGTTGCTCTGAAGCACTGTCACAGAAAGCCATTATTTCCCTTTTATTGAGATCAAGAATTTTCTCACTTTAGTCATAACTAGACCCTACAGTGCCGGGAGCGTGGTCCTATTGGATTTTGGGAAGTGGGCGGGTGTTAGCTCATCCACATCTAAAGGACCCTCCCCCAGCTTACAGGGAGGATCCAAAGAGCCCTAGACACCAACTGATTCAAGGGAAAAAGAAAAACAGGGACGGGTGTGAGGGTTAAAGGGCTAAAATGAGGGAACCGGATGGGGACACCGAGCAGAGAACCCCGGACAGCGCCCACTGCTCCTCAAAGGTCTTCTAGGAGTGTGGTTGAAGGCAGGTATATCAGTAGTAGAATAATTAAAGCCTTTCTCCCTGTGAAGTGAAAGACCTTAGTGCAGGTTAATTATGGGCACCTGAATCTAATTAAGGGCAGCCTGTGACCTTTAGAAACTTCTCTTTTCACAGCTGAAAGATGAGTAGTGGGACTCAAGCTGCAAAAGGGTTGTGCACAGAGAAGGGGAAAAGCTTCTTCTAGATGAAGAGCTATTTTCCCTATAAGAAGGAAATCTAGTGTTTATTTCTGTTTGGGGAGGGGGCCTTGGCTCCCAGTATAGCTGGGCCTAAAGTGGGTTAGAGATGGTGGCAGTTAGTAGCTGGTATAAAATGAAGCAGTATTCCAGTGGAAGATAGGAAATGTAATTTTTTTGTTAAAGAAGCCCTTGAGCCAACTCTAAGGTCTAACCTGTAAATATTATAAATAAATCATCGTGAAGTATTCAGCCTCCAGACTCATTTACCCCAGACCCTCTCAACATCAGAGGGTGAAACACTCAGGCCTGATGTGACAAAAGAGGTGTGTTACCACAGAACCAAAAGAAGAAGGATGGAAGAGGCTGTTGGGGAAATTTGGGATTTCATGCAGACTTAGCTGTGAAATTCTATAATTTTACCAGCTATTCCAGAACTAAAACAGTTTTCTTTTATTCATGGGACAAAATATAAAACTTTTACAAGATTTTTCACTTTAGAATCCACCAAGTTGTTCCATTTTCCCAAGTTGACCCAGATTGAGGTGTTAGTAGAGGATATTTTGGAGTAAGTTGATAAATAAAATAGCAGTAGTCACCAGGATGAGATGATTTTCACCTAAGAGTTCTGAAGAAACTTAAAATATGAAGTTGTATAACTAGTAACTGTGGTATGTAACCTATTGCTTAACTCAATCTCTGTATCAGATGACTGAAGGATAGATAATGTAGCACCAATTTTTAAAAAGGCTCCAAAGGCAATCCTGGCAATTTCAGGTGGTAAGCATAACTTCAGTACAGGAAAATTTGTTAAACCTGAAGTAAAAAATAGAATTATCAGACACACAGATGAACATGATATGTTGGGAAAGTCACCATGGCTTTTGTATAGGGAAATCATACCACACCAAACTATTAGAATTATTTGACAGTGTCAACAAACATGGACAAAGGTGATCCAGTTTATTTAGTGTACTTGGACAGTCAGAAAGCCTTTGACAAGGTCTCATACAAGAGACTCCTAACTAAAGTAAGCCGTCCTGGGATAAGAGGGAAAATCCTCTCCTGGATTGGTAACTAGTTAAAAGATAGGCAACAAAGGGTAGAAATAAATGGAGAGAGGTGGGGTGGGGTGTGTGTGTGTGTGTGTGTGTGTGTGTGTGTGTGTGTGTGTGTGTGTCGTCTCCTGCAAGGATCTGTACTTAAACCAGTGCTTTTCATAAATGATCTGGAAAAGGGAGTACACAGTAAGGCAGTAACATCTGCACATAATACACAGCTACTGAAGATAGTTACATTCAAAGCATGGATGTGAATTGTTAACTGGTGGGGGCTGAAGTAACTCCCTGACTGCTGTGGACGGGGGCTGCTCCGGCTGGGATGCCAGAGCAGGCCCTGGCTGCAGGGTGCCCTGGCCCATCACAGGCAGGGCCCGGCCAGCTGGAGAGGTGCTGTTCCTGCCCAGCAGCCGGGGCTGCTCTGGCATCCTGGTCGGAACAGCCTCTGGCTGCGGGTCACCCAGGCCCATTGTGGACAGAGGCTACAGTCCCCCCGCCCTCCCTTCCCTTTAATTGGTTAACCGGTTAAACAATATGTTTAACCAATTAATCAATTAAACAGGATTTTACATCCTAATTCAAAGCTGACAGTGAAAAGTTGCAAAGGGATCTTGTAAAAACTGGGTGACTGGCAACAAAATGGTAAGTGTGAAGAAATAGATTATTGGAATACATAATGCCAACTATACATACAAAAATATGGGGTGTAAATTGCCTGTTAACCACTTGAGAGAGATATCTTGGAGTCATCATGAATAGTTTTCTGAAAACATCTGCTTCATATGCAGCGGCAATAAAAAAAAACTCACAATGTTAGGAACCATCAGGAAAGTGATAGGTAATAAGATAGAAAATATCAGCCACTTTATAAATCCATAGTACACCCACAACTTGCATGCAGTTCTGGTCGCACAATCTCAAGAAAGATGCATTAGAATTGGAAAAAAAATGCAGAGCAGATCAACAAAAATGACTTAGCTATGGAATAGCTTTCATATAAAGAGAGGTTAAAAAGATTGGGACTGTTCATCTTAGAAAAGAAATGACTAAATGAGAATATGATACAGGTCTATAAAAGCATGAATGGTATGGAGAAATTGAATAAGGAAGTATTTACCCCTTCATATATCACACAAATGAGGGTCACCCAATGAAATTAATGGGCAGCAGGTATTAAAAAAAAAAAAAAGGATGTACTTCACACAACACACAATAAATCTGTGAAACTTGTTGCTAGAGAACATTGTAAAGGCCAAAATTATAACTGGGTTAAAATAAAAATTAGGTAAGTCCACAGAGGTTAGGTCCATCAATCGCTATTGGTCAATATGTTCAGGAATGCAACCCCATGCTCTTTGTGTCTTTAAATTTTTGACTGCCAGAAGCTGGGAATGGACTATACTGGACTGATCATTCATAGTAATTGCTGTTCTGTTCTAGAAAATCAAGATACTGAGCCAGATGGACCTTTGGTCTTCCACAGCATGGCCGTTCTTATGTTATGGTCTTATGTTCTCTCATATCAGAAGGGATAAATCCAATAAGGACACACAGTAATCAATCTGTGCTGAAGAATACAAAGACATTGTATCCTGGCTATATCTAGTGTTCTAGATCTTACTTTTTGTTTACTTATTTAGATTTTGTGCCTGTCACCTTTATGCTTCCTGCTGATTACAACCTGTTCGTTGAAGAATTCAGAAAAAATCCATCTAGCACCTGGATTATGAAACCTTGCGGGAAAGCTCAAGGAAAGGGGATATTTCTCATCAATAAACTCTCTCAAATTAAAAAGTGGTCTCGAGACAGTAAAACATCTTCGTAAGTTTAACCTCCTTCTCTCCAATTTTTCTGTATTTCATAATTTTATATGTAAGACTGTCAAGTGATTTAAAAAAATCGTGATTAATCATGTGATTAATAATGCTGTTAAATAATAATATACCATTCATTTAAACATTTTTGGATGTTTTTTACATTTTAAAATATTGATTTCTATTGCAACACAAAATACAAAATGTACATGCTCACTTTATGCTTAGTTTTGATTACAAATATTTGCACTGTAAAAAAACAAAGAAATAATATTTTTAATTCCCCCATTACAAGTACTGTAGTGAAATCTGAAAGTTGAACTTATAAAGGAAGAGTTATGTAAAAAAAAAAAAAAAGCCCAGCACTGCATTTGAAAATAAAACAGTATATAACACTCCCTTCCCTCCCCCTCCCCCCCCCCAACATTGCATTTGAAAATAAAACAGTGTAAAACTTAAGTTCCTTTATGTCCATTTAGTCCTACTTCTTGTTCAGCTAGTTGCTCAGACAAACAAGTTTGTTTATGTTTGCAGGAGATAATGCTGCCCACTTCTTGTTTACATGTCACTTGCAAGGGAAAATAGATATTCACATGGCACTGTCGTAGCCAGTGTTGCAAGATATTTATATGCCAGAAGCACAAAAGATCCATATGCTCCTTCATGCTTCAACCACTATTCCAGAGGACGTATGTCCATGCTGATGATGGGTTCTGGTCAGTAACTATCCAAACGTGGACCAATAGCAAATACATGTTTATCATTTGAGTCAGATGCCACCAGCAGATGGTTTTATATTTTGGTGGTTTGGGTTCTGTAATTTCTGCACTGGAATCTTGCTCTTTTAAGACTTCTGAAAGCATGCTTCATATCGTGTACTTTTTGGATTTTGGAATGCACTTCAGATTCTTAAACCTGGGGGTGAGTGCTGAATCTATCTTTAGAAATCTCACATTGGTACCTTCTTTGCATTTTGTCAGAGCTATAGTGAAAGAATTCTTAAAATGAACAACATGTACTGATTCATCATCTAAGGCTGCTCTAACAAGAAATATATGGCAGAATGCGGGTAGAAAACAACAGAAGGCACACAGTTCTACCCCAAGATGTTCAGTAACAAATTTAATTAACACATTTTTTTTAATGAGCATCATTATGTCCTGTGGAATGCAGGCCAAAGCATGAAGGGGCATACAAATGTTTAGCATATCTGGCACGTTAATACCTTGCAGTGCTGGCTTCAAAAGGTGACGTAAATAAGAAGCAGGCAGCATTATCTCCTATAAATATAAACAAACTTGTTTGTCTTAGTGGTTGGCTAACCAAGTAGTAGGACTGAGTGGACTGGTAGGTTCTAAAGTTTTAAACTGTTTTGGTTTTGAGTGCAGTTATGTAACCAAAAAAAACCCCCAACATTTGTAAGTTGTGCTTTTAAGATAAAGAGATTACACTACCATACATGTATGAGGCAAATTAAAAAATACTGTTTCCTTTTTTTACAGTGTGAATATTTTTAATAAAAAATATCAAGGCATTACTGTACACTTTGTATTCTGTTGTAATTGAAGTCAATATGTTTGAAAATGTAGAAAAAAATCCAGAAATATTTATTAAATTTTAATTGGGATTCTATTGTTTAATAGTATAATTGTGATTAATTTTTTGAGTGAATGGCAGTTAATCAGCAGCCCTAATTCTGTCATGCTCACTCAGGGAGCATTCTTTCAACTCATTAATGAATAATTCTTTCTGTACACCAGACCATTTAGTATTACTTCATTATAGTTGCTATTTCTTATTTAAAGTCTTCCTGCTTCAAACAGCATTTAGTGCCAGTTATTGCATTTGGTGCCATGTGGCACAACCACTAATTCAGTGAGCTACAATATATAAATATGCTTTCTGTGGGGAAGTATTTGTATACCCAGCTATGTGAGGAATAAAATTGCAGGGGCAGACTGAAATAATGTTGAATTATGAGTTAGAGGAAAGTTTTCACTTCTAGTAAGTGACTTCATTTTCAGCCTGAGGAAGGTTGTTTGACAGTGCACAACCCCATCCTCAGCTGAACCCTGAATGCATGGCCCCTCGGCTGCTGGAACTGATGCCAGCTGTTTGCGGCGGCTCTGGGGCTGAAGCTGGCTGCTGTGCAGTGGCTCAGGGGGCTGGGGTGTGCCCTAGCCCCAATCCCCTGAGCCACCGCACAGCAGCCATCTTCAGCTCTGGCAGCTACCATGTGGTGGGCAACTGCCGCAGCTGAAGCCAACTGTTCACGGCAGCTCTGGGGGCCAGGGCTGGAAAAGTCAAATGTGCAAAAAAGATGTAGCAGCAGAAATCCCATTAAATAAAGTGTGTGAGTACAATGTTCAATTTATGCTATTATTAATAGTTTCAATTATATCAATAATATTACATTGTATATTTTCAGTCATGCAAATGGGCATTCTTATAGGGCTCTTTGTTGACCATGTGTTCTGAATTTTGATGTAGTTTGGCTCTTTAGTTTGAAAAGGTTGCAGACCCCTGCTGTATGGGGTGGTGCTAAAATTTCAGGTGGGTTAAAAGCTTTTAGGCTGCTTTTGAATACTGGAACAAAAGGTCTAGCTCCTGACATTTGCATGATTACATTTGAAGGAAAGTTTACATATGTGTTAATGGCTAAGATAAGAAAGGAAAGGATTCTTTTAACAGAATTTTTTTTAGTATTGTAGATTATCTGCAGACTCTGATCCTAATAATTTTATGCAAATATGCAAATGAATTTTCATAATGAATATGCAAGTAAAATGTTACCAGTTCTCCAAAAGTTTGTGAATGGGTTTGCTGGTCCGCAGTATAAAAAAGATTGGGAACCACTGATTTTGACTACTTACCAACATAATTGCAAAGGGGCCCAATCAGTGACGCACTCAAGTCTGTATTTAAGGGCTTTGCTAAATAAAATAGTTTGAGTTGGAGTCTAAATGTTCTTCTTATAACAGTGAAATATAAAAAAGCTTAAATGGACAGCTTATCCCACTCATTTGTTTTAGCTGTGCTTTTGTACATATTGTAACCTAGTGCCCTGCACACATTAATCAGAATGATATTAACATTTAATGAAAGTGTGTTATAGGATTTTAGTAAAATTAGAACTTCATTACTTTTTGCGAGATTTCTTTTAATGGAGGGAAAACATTAACATTTAATCAGCATATTCTGAAACATAAAATATTTACTTTTTCTAGGTTTGTATCTCAATCTTCTAAAGAAGCATATGTGATTTCTCTCTATATCAACAACCCATTACTGATTGGTGGGAAGAAATTTGACCTGCGTTTGTATGTTTTAGTGTCTACATATCGTCCGCTGAGGTGTTACATGTAAGATCATACTGATTTCTAGCTCTTAAAAACAAAAAAAGTGAAGATGTACTCAGCCAAAAGATTCTGTGCTCAGTGTACTGAAAAATTTCTCAAGCATGCAGTATTTTAGGATGCTGTTTTCCTCTATTCTAGTTCTATTTAACAAATTAAATACTTTTTTGTTTAAGGTATAAGCTTGGATTTTGCCGGTTTTGCACAGTAAAATATACACCCAGTACAAGTGAATTAGATAATATGTTTGTACATCTTACAAATGTTGCCATTCAGAAACATGGGGTAAGTGAGTTTTAAAAATGATAATTAAGTAGCAAACTGGATTATTTTAAATGGCATATAAATGGAATAGAATTGTTTGTGCATTTTGTTCTGTTCTTCACCCTCCTCCTCATTAAGTCCTCTGAGCTAAATATTTGTTCTGTATTTTATTTGTAAAACAAAATTGATTTATGTTACTTTAAAAGCACATGAGATAATAGATGGAACATAATGCAGCAATATCATGTGGTTATTTTCAGTTTAATTCTGGCTTTAGTGGCTATAAGCAGGAGTAAATTTTGAAAGACTCACCAATTAATACTTTTTTCTAGTACTTGAACATTCCTTGTCATCTGAGAATTTAGCTCCCCAAAACATTCTAGCCAGCTAACTAATAAGATGGAACACAAAGAGAATTAGTCTTGGAAGTAGCTGGGTCCAAAGTTATTTAGAACTTTATACATAATTGACATCCTGCATTGCATTGACATCCGGCAGCCAAGACTGATGCCTCATGGGTTGGGGTCTGCTCTAGCCGGGCTGGAGCAGTCCCCAGCCTGGATCCTGCTTTCAGTTGGTTAACCATTTAAACCATGGGCATTAACCCTGATTTTACATCCCTAGTGTCTCTGAGTGAATACTATTAGATCAATTTTTGTTTACGGTTGGGAAAAAGACTAATTACTCACACTAGAAATGACTGATCATATTTCATGTATTTCATAGATTTTTAAACTTCAGTGCTACATTTTTAAAAGTTTAATTTAACCGTGGTTTAGCCATTGTTAAATTAATCACTTTTCTATTTCTCCTCTTCAATAAAACAACCCCCTATGTAATCCTTTCCTTTTAGTCTTGAAAATATGATTGCCCAGTCATTCCAATCCCCAGCTACATTTCCTGTGTCCTCTTTACATTGTTAGACTGTCAAAATGCAGCTTCTGTTTGATTGTTGTACTTGTGTAATTGTAGGTACCATAAGACAAGTTTTAACACTTGTTTTTGTGATTTGCTATGTAATTGGATTTAAGTGATTTAAAATGTGTTCTGTGTTACATAATAGACAATGCAAAGTAAAAATTGGGGTCTTAGCAGGGGTGTGAAAGTCACTTACATTTCTTACAGGTACTGTATTATCACAACCCATCCCTGCTTGAGAGGGTGCCTCAGGGCAGGGGAGATGTTGTGATACCGCAGTACCTTAAGAAATTTAAGAGCGGGATGGGGCGGGGGGGCGCTCAGAGCAAAGGATTGGGGTATGGGGGTGCCAGAGTCAGGGCTGGGGATGGGGGCATGGGAGGTGCAGGAGTCAGGTTTGGCGTGTATGAGGGGCTCAGGGTAGGAAGTTGGGCTGGGGTGTGTGTGCAGGAGGCAGGGCAGAGGGCTTGGGGTAGGGGTGAGAGTGTATGGCAGGGGCCTTGGGGCTCGCCAGGGTTGGGCCGCTGCAGCTGGGCAGCCGCGACCGGATAGGGGCCAAGCCAGTATCGCCATGGCCAATTCCTCTTCCCTTCCTCCCTCATCGTGGCAGGACTAGGCTGCTGCGGCCAGATGGGGGCCGCCGTCAGCCCCTCCTATGGCAAATGGGGGCCAGAGCATGGGATTGGGACTGGGACTGGGCTGTTGAGGCCGGACAGAGACCAGTTTGGCCCTCCGCAACCTGGGTACAGTCTTGCCGGAGCTCAGCTGGTTCTTGCTGAAGCACCGCGCCAGGCACATCCCCTTACTTTGACTTCTGGGCCTTACAGATCCTGCAAAATGTCATACAGCCAAAATAGTTTTAAAAAATTGTGGTTAAAAACAAATGTAAGTTTATATGGACAAGAATGCAAGGGCTGATGAATTGCAAACTCTGAAACTGAATTAACTCCTTAATTCTGTAGGAGGACTACAATCATATCCATGGAGGCAAATGGACAGTGAGTAACTTGCGCTTGTATCTAGAGAGTACTCGTGGAAAGGAAGTCACTAACAAACTGTTTGATGAAATTCATTGGATAATTGTGCAGTCGCTGAAGGCCGTTGCAGTGAGTAGTGCTAATAGAATATTGCCAGTGCCACCATCATGGTTGCGAGCTTTCAGTAGTCATGAAATTTTACAGTAAAGAAAAAAACTAAAGCAATTCATTTCCCATCAGGAGATTGTTGCTTTGAATTCTCATGCTATTTTGTTATTGTTTTGTTGCCTTTAAAAACTCTGTTACTTCTCAGTGTCCCTGTAAAGCTCAGAGCCCTTGGAGAAACCTGACTGGGTGGGCAAACTGTGTGTATATTAAATGAATAAATTAATGTATGGGGTGCTGAAATCATCACAAACACTTACTTTAATTTAAAGTCAATTAATATTGCCATTATGAATTGCCCAAACAATTCTCCAGACCTGTGTTGTGTTTCAGTAGTAATGGAGGAAATAACCTGGGAAGACAATTTGCTAAACAAAATGCAAAGGTGTTAGGATTCTTTCTTCCATTTGTTTAGAGAATTTGTGTAACTTACTTTCAGCTCTCTGATATGTGAGTTATGTAGTTATCCAAATTCATGCCAAAAAAACTATGGCACCATCAAGTATCTCCTTTCCTCCTGAATAGCTTGACAGAACTATATAGTATATGGGTAACTGTAGGCATTTACAGATAGTAGTTTCCCAAAGTGCCAAATTAGATGCAAGAAGAAAAGGCAGCTCATCCCAATTGTAAAAGAGAGAAGAGAAACAATGTGAAGAGCAGAAGGAAAATAAACAATGTACAGAGGAGGAAGTGTTGTGATAGCTTCAGTGCCCCTTTCTGTTTCCTATACGTAATGGGAGACATGCTTTTCCTTCCTTCCTCATGTCCTGCAAGACTGAAAACCTTTCAATATTAATTTTTGGAACCAATCTCCACTAACTTTCCAAAGGGTCCTTTAAATTGGTGGTTCTCAACTTCTCTAGACTATTGTACCCCTTTCAGGTGTTTGTCTTGTGTATCCCAAAGTTTCATCTCACTTAAAAAGAACTTGCTTAGAAAATCAGATGCAAAAATGCAAAAGTGTCACTGTACACTGTTACTGAAAAATTGCTGACTTGATAATTATATGGTAAAAATGAGAGAGTAAATAAATTGGAATATAACTATTGTATTTCTATTTCAGTGTGTAGTACATAGAGCAGTATAAATAAATCATTGTATGAAATTTTAGTTTGTACTGACTTTGCTTGTGCTTTTTTATGTAGCCTATTGTAAAACTAGGCAAATATCTAGATGAGTTGATGCACCCCCTGGAAGACCTCTGCATACCCCCAGGGGTGTGCGTACTTATGGTTGAGAACCACTGCTTTAAATGATCTGGTAAGTGTTGCACAGGAGAGGTGCCCTGACATTCATTCTGAGCTGATGCTGAACAATGAGGCCACAACTACACTGCAGCACTATTTTGGGATACCAGAGGTAGCCTGAAATAGCTATTCTGTGTCTTTTGAGCACGCCCATTATTTAGAAATATAACGGGCTCACTATTCTGATGTCCCTGTAAACCTCATTCCATGCAGAGTAAGGGACATTTCAAACTTGACTCTAAATATGCTATGCAATTTGTGTAGCTCAAATTGTGTAACTTATTTTGAGCTACGGGTGCAGTGCAGCTGCAGCCTGAGTGATTCTCTTGAGAATTTTCATCCCAGCATTACTCAGTCCCTTAGTTTTCATGACCCCTGTGGATTTGAGCTAAATATAATGATATAGTGATAAAGTATTTTAAATACAAGAAGCTTGTCAATAATTAGGATCAAACTCCATCTTCCCTGCATCATTACAACGCTATACTAAACAAGTGTCTTCAAATAAGTCACATTTAATTTGACGGCGAAAGGTTAATTTGACGGCGAAAGGTAAATTTGTACTTTTATATATAAAAATATGAGTACACTTGAACCTCTTTAATCTGGCAACCTTGGGAAGTAGGCTGTGCCAGATTATGAAATTTTCCAGACCATGGATATTCACCAGAATGAAGATTAATCAAAGTCTATTACGAAAGCTTTTGTGTACAGTAGAGTACTGTATATGTATAACATGTTGTAAGGTAAATCCTTAATGCACTGTATTTCAGTTGTTATCGAGGGGTGAGGGTGTGGGATCTGGAAGGTAGTTATGGTGTAGGGGTGGGATCTGTGAGGGCCGTGCAGGAGGCCTGAATCACAGGTGTTCCCAGATCATGGGCACCCAGATTAAGGACGTTCAAGTGTATTTTTAATTTCACCTATGGCATGAAAGACTTAACATTCCTGTTTTCATACTCCCCACATGCTGTAGGATGCACAGGTGAAATTAAATGGAAACTAAGTAGTCAAATATGTTCTGTTAATACACTGATTCGTATGATAATACTTACACATTATATATATTGTGACAGACCAAGAGTAGCTGGCTGCCGCACATTGATGGAGGGAAGACATTCTGGGACTTGGGTGAACCGCTTTCTTTTCCTTGAGTAAAGGAAAGCCTAAAACCTAACTGCAGCATAATCAGGCAGGCACCTGCGGTCAGTTAGAGCTTGCTAGAAGCTACAGATTGATTAGACACTTGCAGACAATTAAGGCCTCTGGTGTTAATTTAAAAGGGCTCCCCCCAGGCAAGGAAGGGGGGAAAGAAAAGGGTGAAGGACAGGAAGTGCTGTGTGGGTGTGAGCCAAGGACAGTTGAACAGGTACCAAACGAAAGGTACTAGGAGGGATTGTTTGGGGAAGTGGCCCAGGGAAAAGCTATCAGATTGTGAGTGGCAGTATCCCTGCCTGTTGCTGCTTCCTTAGGGTCCCCGGGTCGGAACCTGGAGTAGGAGGCAGGCCTGGGTTCCCCCCAACCACCCCACAACATCTCAATCTCTGCCTTGAGAAGGGAGATCTGGACTCCAGAGGGAATTTTACCTCAAACTTATAAACTAGCTTGTGATGAGTGTGGCTCAGTAGGCTGTGGCTCCTGCCTCTAGTAGAGAGAAAAAGGCTGTGTGGAGGGCCACGGCAAGCCTGTGAGGCTAATGCTATCAGCCAGTAGCGTGAGACTCATGGGGAATAGATGGAGCTTTGCCACAAGAGAGAGAGAGAGAGAGATTGTATTGAGGAGTCAGAGCAGAAAACTTGCACTAACAAAACTGCCATAAATAATTGTTATATTTGTACATGTTACCTAGAGAAATATAGTAATTTATAATCTTTCAAGTTACTTAGTAAATTGCTTTAATATACATACATTTCTTCTCAACTTGTTTCAGCCTGTAATGAACAATGATAAACACTGCTTTGAGTGCTATGGATATGATATTATCATTGATGACAAGCTTAAACCATGGCTTATTGAGGTAAAGCATGCATGTTTTTGTAAACAGCTCTCCTCACTGTTTCCTTTCACAGTGTGTATATTTGCTCTTTGAAGCTTGATTTTGAGTTTTCCCTTTTCTGTATGAAAGTGGCTTGGGAAGGGTCTTGGAACAGGCAACAAAATGGATTGTGGGAGTTGCAGGGTATCAGATTTCAGGTGAAACCTGTGTTTTGGTCTGGTGAGCAAAAATCAAATGCAGGTGCATTTGGACTCGAGGAACAGTCTGAATGCCAGCAGCCGTACCTTAGTGCTCCAGTAGCTGGAGGACTGGCACTGACTTAGTGCAGCGTAAATCTCACCTTTGCTTAAGCTCAGGAATTGTGCATAACACAGTTGAAAGAGTAAGAAAGCTAGAAAATAAGGGATCGACATATTAGAAGAATAAGCTTGAAGTAGTTCAGGATTGTATACATTTATTGTGTGATTTCTACAAACTTCTCTGGTATGTTGACTCCTGTCCAAACGCCATATCTAATGTATCATTTCCTTATTCATTTCCCTACATCTTATTTTTATATATATTGGTTCATTATTCTGATGTGAATTTATAGTGATAATCATAAAACATGACTAGTTTTATGTAAGATGCATGTAAATTTGGATCTGAATGAAGTAGAGGATCCCTAATAATGCAGTACAATTTAGAGGCTTGTGGAGAGACTTCTTACCTATGTTGCCAGTCGAAGACGTGCCGGTCCTTTCAGGAGCCCCCCTCACTCTGTATCTGCATCACATACCCATACTTCCTCCCAAGCTCACATCCTTTCCTACACTCCAGCCCCCTGCCCCAGTCCAGAATCAGTATCCAGACACCCTCCCAGAGCCTGCACACCACACTCTCTCCTACACCATAACCTCCTGCCCCAGCCCAGAACCTGCACCCACATCCCCTTCCATACCCAAACTCCCTCCCAGAGCCCACACCCCCTTCCCATTTTATCCCCTGCTCCAGCCTGGTAAAAGTGAGTGAGGGTGGAGCAATGGAGTGAGGGAGGGGCTTCAGAGAAGAAGCAGGAAAGGGGAGTGGCTTAACAAAAGGGACAGGGCAAGGGTCTTTGGGTTTGCATGATTAGACAATTGGCAACCCTACTAGGTGGATATGTGGAAACCCTGTCTGTGCCAGAAAATCACAGGCTGCAGCATAGCCAGCAGCTTGCTGGGCACCAGCCACTGCAGGTGCAGTACTGCCTAAATGTTGGGGGGGTGGTACCTGTACAGACATGGTTTGGGTCTGCATGGGGGCCATTGACTGTTCTTCCCCAGGGCCCGGAATTACTCTCAGCAGATCTGGCCACACAAGTCCATATGTAACTACTGTTAGGAAGGAGCAAAGCCTCCTCTTTATTTTGTGTGAACTAAAGGTATGAATCAAGCAGCATCTGGGGATTAGCATAGATGAACCTGCTTCCAACAAAAATAAACTCTTAGGCTCCAAGGAGAATTAATGATTCTTAAAAAATAAAATCTGAAGGAAACACACGCTATTTCCTTGCAATGGTTTTGTTCAAAGAAAAGGCAATATGTTGAAATGTTGATTAGTTTATAGGAGAACAGTCATTGTCCTTGTACATTTTGTCTGTAGGACCATATCTCACACAAATGGAAGTTGCTTAAAATGAAATGTCTTTGTTTTTAACAGGTCAATGCTTCCCCTTCTCTTACCTCCAGTACAGCCAATGATCGTATCCTTAAATATAATCTTATTAACGACACGCTTAACATTGCTGTCCCTAATGGTGAAATTCCAGACTGTAAATGGAACAAATCTCCACCAAAAGAATTTCTTGGAAATTATGAGATTTTGTAAGTTTTAGCAGTGTCCTATGTAAATATGAACATTTTTTTCTTCTTGAGAGAAGATTAATTTAGAATCATGTAGGTGTGATGAAATTCATCCAACTGGGGAGAAAAAACAAAGTGCTACTTAATCACCATGTTAAGGCTGGAATAGCTGCTTCCAAGAGTTTGCACTCCTGACTTAGGCCTTAGTTGTGGGTAGTTGTCCCCCTTCTGATGAGGCCCTACACTTCACCTGCAAAAAGATTGGTTTATTTAGGGTATATGATGGTGAAATGAATTTCACTCTTAACTATATAGATAATAAATATATAGTATTTATTTTAGACTGAGTATAAGGTCTAGGTAACAGTTAAATGCATTATATGTCCCAAGAAAATTTTTGAAAACTCTCTTAATTCATCGGAATGATGTTACCCAACTGTTGTGATTTAGTGATGGGATGTTAAAATAGTTAATTGCATGATGTTTTTAACCTGGTATAATGAATGTGTGATGGAGGAAGTTAGAAAAAGAGCTCCCCTGTTTTAATATATGTAATGGGTTAGCATGATATAGGCTTATGCATATAGGGGGATGCTGAACTTGTAATCAAAATTCCCTATTCCATTTGGAATCAGTTTCAAAAGCTAAATGTTTGAGAACCTCGTCAGTAATTAATGGTTCTGAAGTACAGTATGTTAGCTAACCCACTAATCCATGCCATCTGTTTTATCTAGGGCCCCAATTCTGCAAACATTTATGTATGTTTGCAAGATTGGAGCATACATTTATAATTATTGTTAGCTTTGTGATCGCTATGAAGAGCTGCATTTAATATTAGTTAAAAAGTACAGAGGGAATCCTGTTTGACTGAAAAATATAGTAGCTGTATCTTTCTATTTTGATTATTGATGTTTATGTATTTAGAGTCAAATTCTGCATTTGGATGCATCCAGAAACTGTTAAATCAATGGATAGTGAGATTATCTCAGGCCATATTAAGTTTGTACATTTAAAGGTGTACTCGTGACTGTGGCAAACTTTACAAAATTCGTATCAGCAAGAATACGTTAAATTGATGTGCTGTGCTTCTGGAGTTGATAGATTTGTATTCAGATTGAATCTTGTATCTTGACTATTTTAATCAGCCCACTTTTCTTGTTTATTTCAGTTAACTGGTGCCAGAGTCTAGTTTTTTCTGATGTTACAAATGTTTCTGTGTTTGATATGTTGGATTGTAACATTACTGAATAATCAGCAAGTTAATATTTCTATTTACACACAAATCTATTCGATAAAGTGATAAGAAAAGCAATGCAGAAATATATGCCTCAAATAGTTTTGAAAGCTCTACAATTATTTTTGTCTGCTACAGTAGAAATGTTGCTGATGGTGGTGCCTGTTTTTTGTAAATAGCTACTGAAGTATAATAGGGTTCATTTTATTATAGTGTTATAGGGTACAGTCCTGTGAACACTTAGCCAAGTGAATAACTTACGTGAGGAATTGCCTCTTAAAACAACACACTCATGTGGTGAGTGTTTATGGAATAGGATCCATACTTTAAACATGTGAATGCTCAATATTAAACAAAAAAAGTTAGGAAAGGTCATTTTTATTATCTCTGCTGTCCAGTGATTAGGAGATTGAGACACTGAAAAATTATCTTATTTTAGGTATGATGAAGAGATGGCACAAAGCGATGGAGCTGATCGTGATTTGAGAAGCCGTTCTGGACAATCCATTGGACTAAAAGGGAATAGAGCAAGAGATTCAGTAAAGCCTGTGCTCACCACATGGAAGTAGGGACAAAATCAAATGAATATCAAATCAGTAATATTTTACTGAAATTCAGAGCTATGCTCTTGGCTAGAAATTTTGAACTGAATACCGGGTTTTGGGCCGTTCTTTTTCCTTTGGACAGCTTCCTTCTCTTTGCTAACTGCTGTGTAGTGTGTGGGAATTAATAACTCCAGAGAAAATACAGCAAAGAAATATTTGTCCTGATATGAGACATGTCTGTATGACACAGACTTCGTATGAGTGGGGCACCCAATCAGCTGTTCTGATAGTAAATTCACAAGTTTAAGTTTACTGCAAGAGTATTATGGTGCATGTGGCTATAGCAAATCTATTGTAATATAAAGAATTAATATTAATTGCATTAAACTTTTAAAAGCAGAAGTTCTCAGACTTGAGAAACATGGATTCTTTTCAACGAATGGCTGGTTTGGCTTATAGCTCTCTTAAATAATCTTCTTAAGAAATCTGGTGTTAACTAAAAGTGTTCTTACTTACATGAGCCACTGGTTTGGTGTTCAAGATTGTTTGTTTTCCAGACTGTATAATGTAAGTAATCTATCTCTACACTTGTAATTTATTATACACTTTTAACTCCTTTGTAATGAATTAAATGTGTAACTTTTCTTGATCAGAATGGCTGGGTTCTGTAAAACTTTAAAAAAAAATTGCACCTTTGAATGTCACTCCTTTGTGTTCAAGGATTACGTTTGAAAATAGAATCCAGAGAGGTCAGAGGTAATGGGCATTATCATTATATAGCTTACAGTGGCTTGATGACAGTTAAATTCCTTGATACAAGTGCAGTCTCTTCTGGCAACATATACAGTACAAGCCTACTTGAGCTGTGATTGTAAACTAATGCATAGTTAATGATTTTTAGCTAGTGTTGAAATAAAAAAAATCTCAAAATGCTGAGATTGTCAGGTGCATTCAAGCTGTAACTCCTCAGAAGTTAAAATTACGTAGAAGGGAAGAATCACACAACCAGTTGCTGTGTTATCACATTTGACATTTATTTTTACATACAAGGTGATTTTGGACATACCTGACTAAATTTCTTCCTGCTTTGCCACTTGAATATAATGTAATAAATGTCAACCCCACTGCTCAGTAATACCTGTAAATCTTTGCTTGCATCTATACAGCTCTGCATTTGTCTGTATGTTACATATTTTATGTTCTGTAACAAAATTCCATTGCATCTACTAAGCCATTTCTAATCACTCTGTTGTCAGAAGGTACAATAGCTACAAACAGCATAAAGCAAGAGAAATTTAGAAAGGAAATTATTATAGTTTAACTAGGAGAAAATTATATAAACTAGTCAGTTTAGCTGTTGCCTCTGATGTCATAATTCTAGCACTCATTAAGAAGATACTCACAGCTGCTTAATTTTGGGGGAGAAGGAAATCTCCAAAAGTACTTGTGTTAGCATAATAAATCTCACCTGGATCTCATGGAAGGAATAATACCTACATAAAATGAATGAAGGACAATTTTATATGAAATTCTTATCCATTGTTAATCTTGTATTCTGTTTTATGTATAGAAAGTCAAATGCAGATTTTGGTATGTCTTCCCACCAAATCCCTGATCCTTAAAATTTATGATGTAGCACTGTAATAGGTCATCAGAAGGTTGTATCTTGATTTGAGATTAAGCAGTACTTTTTACATGATAAAGAAATTAAATTTGCCTGATTTTTCTCCAGCTCCCTTCTATATTGTTGTGTCCCTTACTCAGGTTCTTGTTTGTACATTTGAGCCTTGGCAGGATGAGAGCCATGACTGGAATAGATCTATGGTCAGATATTGAATGCCGTATTAGTGATGACTTGTTTAAGGGCAGATGTTTCCTCCTAAGCACCTATTGCTAGGAAATGTGCAATAGTGTAGGCCTTGGGAAATATTATACTGCTGTCAACAGGAGTATTTTACAGCATGGCTGATTTCTTAATCTCTTAGAACTCCTTTTTTATGCTCTCTTATTTCAGTACATTCAAACTCTGATTCTTGTCTCTTTTTCCTCTTTCTACATTCCCACTATCCACAGTGCATCTATGTGGTAGCATTTAGCTACGTTCTTTCTCATGGTTCTGTTACAGTAGCCTCTCTAATGGTATAACTGTTATGTATCATGCATACTACCTCATTACCCTTTTTCTGTATGAGTAGTTGAAGGGACTTTGTAAGGTGAAGATGGTGTATGGTATAATCAGTTTGCAGCCAAGTTCAAACTCTTTGCCTTTATGTATAATGAAGTTTTATCCATAAGTCATTGTGACATTATTAAACCTGCTTCTAATATAGAACTAATGTGGAGGAGCAGAGATAGGCATCGGGTATGTTGTATTAATGTCAATGTAATAAAGGGGGTCTTGACTAGAGTAAAAAAAGATAGCATGATCCTGGCACTGTACACTGTTAAACATGATTTGGGGTTTGGAGTAAAGAACATTGACCATTGCATGGCAAGCAAGTTAGAAAATTAATACAAATGTTTGGAAAATTTGAGTAGGATACACAAGAAGAAAATTTTTAAAAAAAGCATTGAAATTGATTATGCAAAACACTTACAATCTATCAAAGGCCCTTTTTCAGAGAGAATAACTATTAGTTTCTTATTGTCAAGCAATCCTTTTTAGTGGGGAAGAAAACAGTAAAGTCTTGTTGAATTCCATGGGGATTACTCTGAGCGATTACTGTTTTTCCTGGTTTTTTTGACAACAGTCAAAAAGGGAGAAGAAAGGATAGCAAAATGGTAGGGGAAATGCATACTGTTTTTGTTGATCTCAGACACAGATGGGTACTCTGGGCTGGGAGATCAGCTACTACAGCTGTTGCTCTTAAACCTAGTTTACTTTCCCAGTCTGGGATCCCACCTGGGTTGTCTACTCAAGTACCTTTCTTACTGGTCCTTCTCAGGCTGGACAGAGCTGGGTGAACTGTCTCATCCCATCATACTGGTGCTGTGCAGTGCTGTTGGTCTCTGGATCAGGTGGAAAAACAGGGAAAGGGACCGGAGTAAAATAGTGAGAGATAGGAAGGGAAGAAAGCAGGATTTTTCATGCATCAGGCTGGGGTACTTCCTGGTCCATTAATGATAACAGGGTGGTGTTACTTGTGGGCAGGTCTGGATGTCCCGATGATTGAGGGTCACCAATGAAGGACACAATCTCTTGAATTGGACTTTCCTAGGAGTCAACTCTACTTGCCATTTTAATTCTCGAAGTCCACCAAAAAGGGTGTGATAGGTGGAATAGCCTTTTTACATTGTCATCCAGTTAGGCCTAATGTCCAACACATTAATTTCTAAAGCTTCAGGGGTAGCCGAGTTAGTCTGTAACGGGAAAAACTTAAAAAAGAAGAAATAGACTAGTAGCACCTTAAAGACTAACAAAACATGTAGATGGTACTGTGAGCTTTCGTGGGCACAACCCATTTTGTCAGATGACAGGAGTGTTAGAAGTCCAGATCCAAGAATAAATAAGGGGAGGAGGCGGAGAAGGGAAAAAAAAAAAAGGAGGGGAGGAAGAAAAAAGAGACAGTGAGTAGATAAGCTTCAGAGGGGTAGTCAAGTTAATCGGTAACAGGAAAAACTTAAAAAACAACAAATAGTCTAGTAGCACCTTAAACACTAAATAGTTATGAGAGGCTGATAAGAACCATTAGCACCTCCATTGTTTGGTTGGTAGGTTAAGTCATAGGATGTGGAAGGTAGTGTGCGAGCCAGCCGATGTCTTTGTGTATACTATTTGCATAAGAATTAAACTTGTAAATGAAGTTAAGTTCCAATCCTTCTCTGTGTATTTGGCTTGTGGAATTTGCCTGAAACAAAACAGTGACTTGGAGATCTATTAATGAGTATCCAGGTAGATTAAAGTGTTCTTCAGCAGGTTTTTGTGTATTGCCTTTTTGGATATCTGATATGTGTCCATTAATTCTTTGCTGTAGAGACTGTCCAGTTTGGCCAATATACATGGCAGTGGGGCACTGTTGGCATTTGATGGCATCAGATTAGTGGATGTGCAGTTAAATGAGCCTCTGATTTGGTGGCTGTGGTTGGGTCCAGTGATGAGATTGCTGGGTATAGATGTGTGGGCAGAGTTGGCTCCGGGGCTGATTGCACGGGTGGGTTCCTGGATGATTACAATGGAGGTTATTGGAAAGAATTTGTTTGAGGTTATGGGGTTGTCTGTAAGCAAGGATTGGCCTTTTCCCCAAGGCCTCTGAGGCTACGTCTAGACTGGCATGATTTTCCGCAGATGCTTTTAACGGAAAAGTTTTCTATTAAAAGCATTTGCGGAAAAGAGCGTCTAGATTGGCACGGACGCTTTTCCGCAAAAGCACTTTTTGCGGAAAAGCGTCCCGTACTAATCTAGATGCTTTTGCAAAAAGCCCCGATCGCCCTTTTCGCAATCGGGCTTTTTGCACAAAACAAATCTGAGCTGTCTACACTGACCCTTTGCGCAAAAGTTTTGCACAAAGGACTTTTGCCCGAACGGAGCAGCATAGTATTTCAAGAAGAACACTGACAATCTTACATGAGATCGTCAGTGTTCTTATGAAATTCAAGCGGTCAGTGTAGACAGCTGGCAAGTTTTTCCGCAAAAGCGGCTGATTTTCCGGAAAAACTTGCCAGTCTAGACACAGCCTGAGAGTGAGGGGTCATTTTCCAGGATAGGTTGTAGATTGTTGATAATGCGTTGGAGGGGTTTAAGTTGTGGATTATAGGTGATGACAAGTGGAATTCTGTTTTCTCTTTGGGGTCTTTCTTGAAGTAGTTCATGTCTGGGTACTTTTTTGGCTCTGTCGATCCGTTTTTTCACTTCTCCAGGTGGGTATTTCAGTTTTATGAATGCTCTATATAGATCCTGTAGGTGCTTGTCTCTGTGGGATTGGAGCAAATCCAGTTGTATCTTAGGGGCTTGGCTGTCTGCAGTAGATTGAGAAATGTGTCTGGGATGGAAGCTAGAGGCATGAAGGTAAGTGTAGCGGTCAGTAGGTTTCCGGAATAGGGTGGTAGAAATTTGTCCATTATTTAATTGTACTGTAGTGTCAAGGAAGTGGATTTCTCGTGTGGACTGATCCAGGCTGAGGTTGATGGTGGGGTGGAAGTTATTGAAATCCCTGTGAAATTCTTCAAGGGTCTCTTTCCTGTGGGTCCATATGATGATGTCATCGATGTAGCATAAATAGCCTAATGGTGCTAGAGGATGAGAGCTGAGGAAACATTGTTCAAGGTCAGCCATAAAGACGTTGGCATATTGTGGTGCCATGCAGATGCCCATGACTGTGCCGCTGACTTGAAGATACAAATTGTCTCCGAATTGGAAGTAGTTGTGGGTGAGGACAAAGTCGCAGAGCTCTGTAACCAGGTGTGCAGTGCTGTCATTGGGGATGGTGTTCCTGATTGATTAATTTCTTATTCCATTCTCTCTTTATTTGCCTGTTATGATCTTATGCAGGCATGCGTGGTATCAATAGATAGCTTCTTTTTTGACTAATTCAGTCTTGGTTTTCTAACTTTTGCTGACTGAGAATGCCTGTTACATAACAAAGGTGCATGTCCCCACTGTGCACAAGAGTTAGGTGTAGTGCATCCCCAGTAAGATGGCTACTGTTGACTTGACTGATGCACTGTGGGTAGCTATCCCACAATTCCTGACACTCCTTTGCATTCTGGATTAGACCCCCAATGCCTGATGGGACAAAAACAGTGCAGAAGTGGTTCTGGGTATATGTCGTCAGTGTCCTATAATGTGCTCATCTCCCCACCCTTAAAAGCAATGACAAACAATCTTTTCATGCCATTTTTTCCCTGATTATCCATGCAGATGCCATAGCAGCGCAAGCATGGACCCCATTCAGCTTCAAAGTGCTTTGGTAATCATTGCAAACACCTTGCACCTTATGCTGCAGTATGTGCAGAGGCTAGCCAGGAGCCACCAGAGCGAGGACAAATGTGAGAAGGCCACAAACATAGAATGTATGAAACACTTGAGTGGAGCAATCAGCAGATGCTGGTGGCTGTTGAACCTCTTGACACAGTGGAATGCTGGTTCTGGTACTGCAAGACAAGCACAGACTGGTGAAATTGCATAGTTATGCACCTATGGGACAATCAGCAGTGACTGCAAAACTTTTGCATGCGTAAGGCCACTTTCATAGAACTTTGTGAACTGCATTCTCCCGCCCTGAAGCACAGCAATATTAGAATGAGACCTGCTCTTACAGTTGAGAAGTGAGTAGCAATAACTCTGTGGAAGCTTACAATGCCAGACCACTACCGGTCAGTTGGGAATCAGTTCGGAGTAAGTAAATCTATAGTGGGGGTTGCTGTGATCCAAGTCAATATCTTCTGCTATGAAGGAGAGCGACTGTGGGAAACATGCAGGACACAGTGGAGATCTTTACAGTGATGGGGTTTGCTAACTGTTGTGAGGTAATAGAAAACACATTGGCAAGGTGGTGAAGTGCCAAGATAGCAAAGAAAACATAAAGTGCAAAGGATCCTTCTCCGTGGTGCTTCAAGTGCTAGTGGTCCACAAAGGCCATTTCACTGACATCAACATGGGATTGCTGGGAACGTGCATGACGTGTATCTTTACAAACTCCGGTCTCTTCAGAAAGCTGCAAGATGGAATTTTCTTTCTTCTTCGAGTGGCCCCATGGGTGCTCCCCTCTAGGTGTCGGGTCCCGTCCCGGCGCCGTGGCTCAGAGATTTCTCATAGCCGTGCTTTGCCGGCTTGCGCATGCGTGCTTCCCCAGCGAGGCGTTCACGCCTTTGATCAGCCGCGCGTGAGCCAGCAACTGTCAGTTCCTTTCAACCGCCTCAGGTCGTGGTCGGTATTTCTCTGAGTATTTCTCTTCAGAATGTTTTCAGTCAGTTTTTGCATCTGTAAATAGTTAAATTTGTTAGTATTAGTCGTGTTCCTGCTAGTTTGTTCTCCTGTTCATAAGAAAGTTTAAAAAAAAAAAAAAGAAATTTTTTTTCCTCAAGCCGCTTCTCTTAAAGCGCTGCGCAAAGCGCTAAAAGTGAAATTGACAAGGCTTCACACGGGGCTTATACAGGCATTTATTCTGCACTAGTTTTGAAAATGCCTGGATCGACTGGTTTTAAAAAGAGTTTGGCATGCTGTGAGCCCATGCTGACGGCCATGACACCTGCATTAGGTGCCTGGGGGAAGCTCATGTCCCCGAGAAGTTCTCTCACTATAGAAAATTAACATCGAGAGCCCGGAGGGAGCGGGAGATGAAGATAAGGATGCTGATGTTCGGGAAGGCGTTGCAGCCTGACCCTATCCCTCCTGCAGCCACAAAAGCCCCCGAACAAAAACGCAGGGCGGCTTCCCCGGGACCAGCCGGCTCAAATTGATCTAAGCCGTCCCCAGCGCGATCCCTTCCTTCAGCAGCTGCAACGGCTTCAGGGGCGTCCAGAATGACCCCCGGGGGTCTGGACAATCTGCTGGGGCAGCCATCAGAGAGCCCCCACCGCCGAGAGCGGCTTCGGCGCCGGCATCGGGAGCGGCGCTGCAGCTAGTCGGCAAGTCTGCACCGGCCTCAGCTGTGCGCTCTGTGAAATTGACGCCGGTGCCGCAATTGACCAGCTGCTCTGCACCGGCTTCAGCGGCACCGGCTATAACAGCGCCTGCCTCACCGGCCCCGCTTATGGTGGCACCGTCCTCCACGGCACCGTCTCCTCTGGCACCGGGCTCCGAGGCAGAAGGTCTTGATGCCTCAGCCCCGGCACGGCTGCTGACTCCGGCACCGGACACTCTGCCGGCACCGGCATCAACGCAGCAACAGCTGCTTTCCCCGGCACCGCTCCACTGCCATTAGGTGCCTGGCTCTCCTGCAGCATTATTTTCCATCCGTTGAATTGCACCCTGTCCATGTGGGCTGATTGTATTTGCTCATTGAACAGGTCATCCCAATTAGGTTTTCTTCTTTGGATCTCTGCTGGGCTAACAGCTGAGGGAGAGGGCAAGAGGCTCACTGCTGCACCTGCAGTAATGAGAAAAGTGAAGGGTAGACTTTAGTGGAGATACATTGTAGAGCACAGAAACCTATCACTTTGCATAAAAGAACGTCTGTCCAACACAATAGGCATGTGTTCTGTACAAGGCCGGAGTTATGCTTTTAAGTGCCCACTGTACAGCAGGTACACCTCAGATTTTAAGGGAGCATCTGGACTCACTTTGGTGGCAGGCATGGGAAGGAGTAGGTTGGGCCTCACTCTTTTGCTTCCATTTTGAAAGCATGTGCGATACAATGGCTGCAAATAGCAGCTCCCACAGGTAGGCAAGTGTCTGGGTTTGTAAAGGGGGGCTACAGTGGTGTGTTCAGCACCCCCCATTTGCTGGGAGAGTGCAACTTTCCCTTCTCGCCAGAGCCTGCAAGGAAGAGGAGGGCCAGGAGTGGCAACAGGTCAGGGCTGGGGCTTACGCAGTCACCATGGTCAGAAAACCATGCTTTGTTGGGAATGAGCAAATGAAGGTGGACTGCCTCAGTGATCTCCATAACATAACTTCCCTGCTTCATTCACGTTGTCCTGCGAGATGTCGGTCTTCTCTGAATCTCACAAAATAAGGAGCAGATGCTGATTGAATGTGGCCAGAAACTTGAACCTTATGCTGCAATGCTTTGTGCTGCAGTGATACCAGATCCCTACTGCTGGCTTGGCATGGAAAGGACAGAATAAGGCAGGCCTCCCCAGAAACCTTGTAAAAAGGATCAAAGAGTACCTCTAAGAAAGCTTTATGGAGATGTGCAGGGAGGATTCCTTCTCTGTCTACAGACACATTAACAAGCTGTTCCGGGGACCCTGTGCTGTGTAGTCAGAGTGGCCACCACCAATTGCCTTACCCTACTTGTAGCATGAGTAAAAATTTGAATTCACTAGAAATGCCCTCCCAGGATTGCTGCCCTACTCTGAGACATCCTGGGAGGAGGGGATTATCTCCAAAGTTATAAAAAGGTCCTGGCTGTCGGTGACATCAGTTGTCCTGTTTGCCTGCTGACAATTGTCCTCCTGCTCCTCCTTCCTCATCCACGCTGTCCTCCATGAGGCAGAGGAGTATCTTGGGAGGAATCCATATATTGGCTAGGGAAGCTAGTCAGATACCAGTTGCTCATAGAAGTGGCATGTTTGCAGCAATGATCCAGAACATCCCTTTGCCTCATGTCTTCTGGTACGGCTGCCCTCAGTTCCTTTATTTTCACACAGCACTGCTGGGCATCCCTGCCATATCCTTTCTCCTCCTTGCCCTTCGTGATCTTGGCATAGCTAGCTGCATTTATTTTGCTGATTTATATTCTGCGAGGACAGATTCCTCTCCCCACACAGCAATGAGTTCCAGGATTTCCTGCATGTTCAATGCTGGTGCTTGTCGGCGACCCTGGATATTCATGGTCAGGTGTGATGTCCACTCTGAGGTATGCTGGCCAGACAGGAAACGAAATTCAAATTTTCCCAGGGCTTGTCCTGTGCACCTGGAATGCAGCAGGGTTGAAAGTGCTGGCGAAAGCAGTCACATTGGGGCACTGTGGGACACCTCCTAGAGGCCAAGAACATTGACTTTCACAGCACTGTGTCTGCATTATCATAAAATTGACCATGCAAGACTAAGTTTAGCATTATTCCTCGCAAAAAGCAGGAGCACCAAAATCAACTGTAATGGCCCTTCAAGTCAACAGAACAGGCTTGGTGGGGGGGACTGATTGTTTAGAAAATCGTACTAATGCGGCTAAGTTCAACCTAAGCTCCCAGTGTAGACCAGCCCATAGTCTGTGGACTCCCAAAGAGTTCTGCACATGACAGATTGAAAGCCACTGATTTAGAGGACAGGCTACTGCATGCCAGATATCAGGGCCACATGCTACTATTACGAGCAGAAAGACTTGCTGCAGAACACACCCATGATGCCACTGCTTAGTTTTGGCATCCCGCTGACATTCTAAAGCAGTGGTTCCCAATCTTTTCCAGCATACGGACCCTTTTTCAATCTATTAAAATTTCACAGACTCCCCAAACCAGATAGCTGTTTTCAAACATTCCATTACTTGATAATCATTTGATTATAATAGTTCAAGAGTGGAACTTCAGGAGAGTAGGGGGCAAGGGTGGAACTTTGGGAGCGTGGAGGGGGGCAGCAGCTGTGCATGCTGGGACGCGGCTTACTTTTGAACCTGTTCCCCGGACGCTAAGGGAGCGAAGGGGAAGTACTTGCATTCCATGCATGCTTCTCACACATCAGCCCAGTGTGAGAGGCTTGCGCAGCATGCAAGTACTTTCCCCATGCTCCCTTAGCGTCCAGGAATGAGATCAAAAGTAAACCGTGTCCCAGCGTGCACGGCTGCAAGGGAGAGAAGAAAAGGAAAAGTAAGGATCGGGCCTGATCCTTACTTTTACATTTCCATGGACCTCGTGTAGTGCTCTTGCAGACCCGCAGAGGTCCATGGACCATAGGTTGGGAACCACTGTTCTAAAGAATAAGTTATTTGAGGAAGAGACAGGTTTTTACTGTGTATATGTCAAGTGCCTAACACGATGAGTCCCTGAATTAGTGCAATGATGCCTAGCTGTTTTAACTATCTACTATATATTTTAGAGAGTTTGTCTTTGATCAAGAACTCCTCCTAAATGGTAAGTAAGAGCTAGGACAGAATTCCCATCAATTTTTCAGTTGAATTTTAGTAAACTTTTTAAAATTTTTTAAAGAAATCCTAGATACAAATAAACGTATAAGTCTTCATCTAGTACCATTACAGCAAATTATCCCTACAAAAGTAGGCACCTTTCAAATAAGTTAACCATTTGCATCATCAAATGAATTGAGTGTAGTAGGACTAAACTCATTGCTCTTTCCAAATGTATTGTGAGAGTATATATCAACATGTTAAAAAATTTTAAAAGATTACAGATATCTGTTTTGTAGTTACAATTGACTCTTACTGGGACATAAACATTCTGAAGAGAATATGTGAACATAGTAAGTGAAGTGATATAAATATAAGAATAACAGAAACATAGCTATACAACATGCAACTATTGAAGGATTGTTAATGGAATTTCTATACAGAGAAAGCCATCAATACATAATAGAGCATATTGAACTATGAGAGGTATCAAAGGATACAAAAGTATATTTAAAAATAGCTAGTATTGCTAAAAAAAAAGGAAAAGAAAAGAAACTATCCACTACTCTCAGAGTTGAGAGGAAATCAGATCTTTTGTGGCAACTTCCTGTTCTGTTCCTAATAACAAAACCAAGCATTTATTTGTCCACCAGGAGGCCTATGTGAGCTATCAACATTTTGCTTTCCCAATTAAAAAAAAGATTGAATAAACTTTGCCAGGCCAAAATTGCAACCATTAGCATACACTAACTCCATTCAAAAAAGTGTGAATAATAAAAATCCACCACTAATTTGCATGTGAATTAATATTACTGTTTTGGCCATTTGGTGCTCAGAAGACACCAGAAAATAATTTGAAAAATTAGATTTAAAAAAAAATTATTCCAGTCAAAATTATTTAAATTATTAATGGATGCTTCTGCATCTGTCAAGAAATCATTGATGGCCTTATGGTAGCAGAACTTTTTAGCTTATCTCATCATGCTAGATGGGTACCATCGGATTCTCAAACTGGCAGTACATACAGAAATATGTAGATATAAGTCACACTTCATTAAGTAATCTTGTGAACCTAAATATATACAAACAGATTCTTAATCTAAAATTCACTTTTTGGGAATGGGAAAAATTACCTGAGAAAACGTTTATGTGCAGTGTTGACATGTTATGATTTGAGTGTATAATGCGTATGACTCTCATTTCTCAAATTCTTAAACAGATGCTTAACTTTGTACTGTAAATAGTCCTGCTGAAGTCAAGAAAAGTATGGTATGTTCATAGGTGCTTGCAGGATAAGGACTACTCTGTGTGTTTGTGTGTGACGTGGGTGCATGTGCAAGGACACACACACACACACACATATATATATATATATATTAAAAACCAAATTTTGCTCTTAGAGGTAAAGTATAACTTATGTGAAAGTCAGTGGAGCTGATCAAAGATACAAACTGATTAATTTTAACAATGTTGCATTTTAATTGCTTCCAAACTACTCCCGAGAAAATAGGGAAAGTGCAATTAAAATTATATTATTGCCTCTGTGGATGTGAGAGACACTTCCTGTCACTTTACAGTCAAACTTTAAGAAAGAGTGGGAGGCATTCTATGACCAGAAGAGGTTATTAGCTGCATGTAAAACATAAATAGTAATCCTTAATATGGTATGCCAAGGCAACCATTCACATATTAAATTAAATTAAGATGTATTGTGCAAATTCTTATTTTTTCTCTCAAATATAGCTTTATTCTTTCTGTTTTCCTTTTAACTTATATTTTCTTTTGATTTTCTTAAGTTTATTATTGTAACTTCGTAGAGCTTCTTATAAATATGGGAAATTAAGGTGAAATGTTGGAAAATGTGCAAATGTGATTATTTGACAATGTAATCTCATACCAGTCATAATATGCAGTGTTAAAATCTCCGTATAGTTTTTAGTATAAAACTGTTTAAAAAAATATTCAGTTCTGTTAATTCTTCCATTTATGTACACTTTAGCTAGACATCCTTTTAAAGCATCTTCACAAGCTTGACAGTTTGTTATATGATAATCATATAACAAACTGATAATCAGTTATATGATTGACAGATGTTGAGGTTTTGGAGCCCACTCTTGGAAATTCTCTGTGTACCATTTAAACAATCTGAGTTCCCTATGCAGAGGCTGGGCTTGCAGGACTGGGACTGGCATATTGCTTTTGCACCACGATGCAGGAGGGCCAGTTTAGTGTATCCACCAATATAAAACGAGTATGGAGAAATGGGGCATGTACAAGTCCACACACAGTGAGGATGCATCCACACAGCAGGGCTTAACTCGAAATAAGCTACGCAAATTGAACTACATCAATTGCGTAGTTTATTTTGAAATTGGGAGTGTCTACACAGCACTTATTTCGAAATAGCACACTTTTCCTCTGACTTCCCTTAGTCCTCATACAATGATGGTTACAGGATACGGAGTAAGAAGTCCTCCAGCTTGACAGTATGTTGACATTATTTTGAAATAACTGCCTGCTGTGTAGACACAGTCTAAGTTATTTAGAAATAATGCTAGTTATTTTGAAATAATGTTGCTGTGTAGACATACCCTGACAGATTTTTAGAGGAATAAGGAATTGTCGTCTTCAGCTAAAAAGTCAGCTCTGATTTTTTTTCAAATGAACCTGGGACCGGATTTTATATAGCCTTGCACCTTGTTTAGTCATTTACATTATTATGACATTGATGTAAAATTAGTGATCTCCTGACTTACTCAAGTGATCATGTTTTACATACACTTGCTGCTCATTTTGAATAGGTGCAAATAACTTAGAGCAGGCATGTCAAACTTGAAGCCTACCGAGGGCCGTACAAACAAAATGATAGCTTTCAGGGCCACCAAAGAAAATGTACTCCTCTCGGAAAGTTTAATTATTTATTATTATAGATTATGTTCTAGGTATATTTTTAAATATTTTTTCAGGTCTTGTTTGACTAATACAATAATTTGATGTGTAAAATTGTTATTTGCTCATATATATTTTAATTTAAATATAAATGTAAGATACTTTTTAATTTTTTATATATTACATAACTTCTTAAAATAAAAACAAGTATAGACAGTGGTTAATCAAATAGAACAGGCTTCTGTGAAAATTTCAGATACTTTGTAAGTTTTGAGATTTTGCATAAACATATAATTATTTGTACGATTGCAAAAAAGGACATATTTATTGATATAAAATTAATACAGTACATTTTGTGATTTTATTTGGGAATAAATACAAAAAATATTAGCAAAATATCCCCCTCTGCTCCTCCAGAGTCAGACACTCCCAGCCCCCACTTAATGCCTCACCGCTCCTCCAGAGCCAGGCACCCCCAGCGCCCCCCAACCTAATGCCTCACCCCTTCCCCAGAGCCAGGCACTCCCAGCCCGCTCTCCAACCTAGTGCCTGGGTCCCGGAGCCGCTGCCACACTTCTTCTTCCAGTCATGGGGGTGCGTGAGCAGAGTGGCCGGCTGTGAGCAGGCACTTGATGCCGTGCACAGAGTGGCCAGCCGGCCGTGAGCACATGCTAGAGCACAGAGAGGCAGGCCAGCCATGAGCAGTCACTGGGGTGCAATGTGTAGAGCGGCTGGCTGGCTGTGATCTGCACTCAGCCATGTGCTCAAAGCGGCCAGCGGGCCGTACTTTATTCTTTTATAAAAATGTAGTGGCAGGCCACAAGAAACTTCAATTGGGCCTCATGCGGCCCGCCAGACGCCTGTTTGACATGCCTGGCTTAGAAGGTGCAAGGCAGTGAAGAATCACGTCTCAGAGGAATACGTTTTTCCCATTATTTTGCCACCCAAATCCACAGTTCTTATTCAGTCAGACTCCCCTTGATTCCATTGTGCCTGAGTATGGACTTAAAGAGTGGACCAGTCAACTACAGTTAGTTTCTGGTTCATTCTATTTCCTAAATCTTCTAACAAGTTTGAGCATCTAACAAGTTTGATGCATCCCAGCTAAAGAAATAAACTAGCATCTGAGGGAGACTGAGGATGAGGAAAATGTAAGGCCCAGATCCTAAAAAAGGTATTTAGGCACCTAAGTGGCACTGAAATCAATGATAGTTAGGTGCCCAAATAACTTTGAGGATCTAGGATTAAGAGCTTTGGCAAAGGTGAGTGTTAGCTTAGTAGTGTTCAGGCAAAATGAAAATCTGATTCAGAGCAAACCTAATAGGATTTATGATACTGTGAAATAGTTTGTAATCCTTTGTGAAGTGAACTGATTGATACAAAGCTTCATTTCATATTACAGTGGGAAAGTTGCCACAGGGAAATAAGACTTCTTTTTAAACTAAGACACATTGACCTTTTCCTATCCAATGTCAAATGTCCTATAACTATAATGAATGTGAATCATATTTCTGTGGGTATAATTTCAAAGGGTAAAATTCGTACCAATGCAGAGGCCTCAAAACATGTTCCTCACTGAAGCATTGCTTAAAAGCCTCTCTGCTAGGATTAATTTGAGTGTCAGTGAACATATGTAACTCTAATGTATGTTAATGAAAAAAAACAACAAATGGTCTGGTAGCACTTTATAGACTAACAAAATATGTAGATGGTATCATGAGCTTTCGTGGGCACAGCCCACTTCTTCATCATGAAAGCTCGTGATACCATCTACATGTTTTGTTAGTCTATAAAGTGCTACCAGACTTTTTTTTTTTTTTTTTTCTGTAACAGACTAACTCGGCTACCCCCTGAAGCTTATGTTAATGAGTTATGCACATGCGTTGAAAGAAGACTATAATACTCTTGTGACAAAAAATTGCCATAATAGATGAAGGCACTCTAGAGCAGTGTCACGTACTACCTCCAAACCAAACTGTCTAGTGTGAGAACATTGCAGGCAGGCTGGCAGTAAATGCAGCAGATGGGAGGAGAATTTTTAAAACTTACGAAACAAACAAAAAATGAAAAACATGGGACTCCTTGTGGGAAGCAAGAGAAAACATAGGATGAAGAGGGGAAATTAATAATACCTACCTATCTCATAGAGCTGGAAGGGACCTTGAGAGGTCATCGAGTCCAGTCCTCTGCCCTCACAGCAGGACCAAGTACCATTCCTGACAGATTTGCCCCAGATCCCTAACTGGCCCCCTCAAGGATTGAGCTCACAACCCTGGGTTTAGCAGGCCAATGCTCAAACCACTGAATTGAAACACTGTGATTACTGTAGCCCAGGGGTTCTCCAACTGTGGATTGAGACCCTAAAGGGGGCTGCAATGTTGGTCCTGGGCCCCAGAAAGTCTAAAGCTCAAGCCCTACTGTCCATGGCTAAGGTTACATGCCTACCGCCCAGGGCAGAAGCCCTTGAACTTCAGCTTGACCCCCACCCAGGGCAGCAGGTGCAGAGTGGTGGAGATCAGGTAGGCTCGGTCTTCAGTTCTTCCTGGGGTCGTGTAGGCCTTGTCTACGTTACAGATAAGATCGAAGCAGCTGCAGTCGATCTTCCAGGGTTTGAATTAGTGGGTCTACTGAAGACACGCTAATTCGAACTGAGAGAGGCGCTCCCATCATTGCCTGTAGTCCTGCTCCTATGAGGAGTAAGGGAAGTGGAAGGGAGAGTGTGTTCCCTTAAACTTCCTGCAGTGTGGATGGCCCCAAAATTCAAGTTAAGATTCTTCGACTTACGCTATGCAATTAATGTACCTGAAGCTGAGTATCATCATTCAAACTTATCCCATAGTGTAGGTCGGGGTCAGTAATTTTTGTTGTCAGAGGTGGGTCACAGTGCAATGATGTTTGAAAATGGCTGGTGTAGCCTGTGAGCCGGACTGAAGAGGAAATTTCTTCTGTTTAAAGTGAATAGGTTAGCAAGGATAGGAACAGGATAAATGTTAATACCTGCAAAGTAATGCACACTGGAAAAAATAATCACAATTATACATTCAAAATGGTGGGGACTAATTTAGCTATTACCACTCAAGAGAGCGATGTTAGAGCCACTGTGGAGAGTTCTCTGAAAATATCCACTCAATGTGCAGCGGCAGTCAAAAAAGCAAACAATGTTAGTAATCATTAAAAAAGGAATAGAGAATGAGACAAAGAATATCTTATTGCCTCTATATAAATCCATGGTATGCCCAAATCTTGAATACTACATACAGATGTGGTTGTTTCATCTCAAAAAATATATGTTAGCATTGGAAAAGATTCGGAAAAGGGCAACAAAAAGGATTAGGGGTTTGGAATGGGTACCATTTGAACAGAGATTAAAAAGACTGGGACTTTTCAGCTTAGAAAAAAGAAGGGGGAGGGATATAATTGATGTCTATGAAATCAGATATAGAGAAAGTGAATAAGGAAAAGTTATTTATTTGTTCCCATAACAGAAGAAGTAGGGGTTACCAAATTAAATTAATAGATAGCAGGCTTAAAACAAACAAAAGGAAGATTTTCTTCATACAGTGCACAATCAACCAGTGGAATGCTTTGCCAGAAGATGTTGTGAAGACCAGGACTTTAACAGGATTCAAAAAAGAACTAGATAACTTAATGGAGGTTAGGTCCATCAATACTTATTAGCCTGGATGGGTAGGAATGGTGTCCCTCTGTCTGTCAGAATCTGGAAATGAGTGACAGGAGTAGGGATGTAAGCTTATCCGATAGGCTCTTAATCCATTAAAAAGGCTAAAACGCAGCACAGGGGACCCAGTGTGAGCTGGAACAGTGGATTTCTGGCTCATGCAGGGCCCCTCATTTGCACACCAGCCTTTTAAATACAAAAGATATCATAAGATACGTTCTTATGATAGGAGAAGAGTTTTACCATTAGTAAATACTGTTCAAGTACAGTGCACCCACAGTGATAGAGGAATAACCAAAAAACATTATTTTAAAAGTGATTTGTTCCAGGACAACCTCAATCTCACATGTAGTTGACAGACAGAAACACTAAATTCCATAAATTTTGTTTTCTGTGCATTAAGGATTTGGCTTGAACCAATTCCTGGCCTGACCACCACACCCTGCCTGGCCTGTAGGCTATTGAGGTGGTGGGGGCGAGGCTCTGAGGGATGCCCACAGCTTCCAGCTTGCCCTACCCTCTCCGTGGCCTACAGGCATATGGGGGCTGTCCCCTCTACAACTACTCCCTGTGGCCTGCAGGCTGTCTGAGGGGGGCCTGGCTCCCAGGGCTGCCTCCTTCTCCAGTGGACCCTGCCCCTGTGGCCTGCAGGCTGTTGCGGGGGAGCGGGGGTGAGGCTCTGAGGGATGCCTCCAGCAGCCCTTCCTGCAGCTTGCAGGCTGTCTGGGGAGGGGTGAGGCTCCAGTGGCTAAACCTTCCTTGGTCTGCAGGCTCTCCACAGTGGGACAGGCTTTGGGAAATGTCTCTCCCTGCAGCAGTCCCCTCCCCCATGACCTGCAGGCTTTCCATGGAGAGCAGGAGCAGACTCCAGGTTTGGGGAAGGGAGGCTACTTCCCTGGCCTGGAGGCAGGCAAAATGGCAGTACCCTAACCCTGCTGGTCACTCTTTTGGTGCTGCAGTTGTCCCCAATGGCCACTCTCAGTAAGTATCATAACCTGCCACACTCTCTGCCCCCTTCCTTTCCATGTTATGGAAAACAGTCACTTTCCCCGTGTGACTGGATGGGGTCACAGGCGACTCCTGAGGGGTGCCTCCCACAGTGCTGATACGGCCACTGCCACTCGTCTTCCTGCTCTCTGGGGCTCCTTACCACCTTGTCCTGCTGAGCCAACTCCCTGGTATCTCCCAGCCAAGGCCCAGAGCTGAGATCCCTGCCCCCACTGAGAAGCACTACAGACACTGCTTCTTCAGGTCCCAGGAAAGTACAGTTTAGGGCACAGCTTCCTGGGATACCACTCCCCAAATGGGATCAAACCCCAAAGGATTAGGTAGGCCACCTTTAACAATGAAAGGGGGAATGTGCACACTGATCATAGGTGCGCGCACAGGGTGTGCCGGGTGTGCCTGGGCACACCCTAATGCGGGGTGGACTGGCCGGCTGGAGGCTGCTGGAGGAGGAGGGGTGTGACAAGGCAAGCCTGTCCCCCCGGCCCCGCAAGAAGACGCCGGCGGCTGCGGCGTCAGAAGCTGCGCAGCCCGGTGCACCTCGGCACTGCTGCCCATGCTCCGGCGGCCCTGGGCACTTCAAAAGCCGGGGCCGCACACCATGAAGCCGGTGGAGGACGCGGGAGGTCTTCGGGTGAGTGCAGCCCCTCCCCACCGCCCGTGTGCCCCCTGCGGCCGGCCAGCCACCCCCTCCCGTGCACACCCCTGCAACTCCCCCTTCCCGCCTGGGGGGCCCCTCCCCGCCTGGGGCCCCCTCCGCCTTTGTACCCCTTCTGCCGGCCGCCGTCTCCAGTGCGGCTCTGGCGACGGCAGAGGAGCCGCTCAAAGGCGGAGGGGGTGGCTGGGCTCCCTGCCTCGCCAGCGCCACTTGCCCGCCTGCGCCCCAGCGGCCGATCGTGCACTCCGAGCCCGAGAGCTGCCCCCTCGGTGCTGGGGCCCTGGAGTCTTGCCACTGGCCGAGCTGCGCCGCGCGGGAAGGAGTGCCTGGCTGGGCAGGGCTGCAGCAGCCGCTCCTTGGGCGCTGGGCTCGGCTCCAAGCTGGGCTGCTGGCGGCCGGGCTCCGGAGCTGCCCAGAGGGTGGGGGCCCACTGCTCAGAGCCCACCCAGGGAAAAAATACCAGCCGGGAGAGGGGCGGGGCTGGCCGGGAGGGGCAGGGCAGCGTGGCGGGGCAGGGGAGATGGGGCGGGGCGGGGCTGGCAGGCGGGGCAGTGTAGCTAGCCTGGGGGATGGGGTGAGGGGCAGTGTGGCTGGCAGGAGGAGATGGGGATGTTGGGGGCAGCGGGGCTGGCCAGGGGAGATTGGGAGGAGGAGAACTGGGCGGCAGGAAGCAGGGGTGGCTGGGAGGGTATCGGGGGCAGCAGTGCTGGTTGGGAAGGGTCAGAGAAAGTGGGGCGGGGAGCAAATCGGCCGGCGGGGAGCAGGACTGACCCCGGCACATGCTGATCCTGGGACACTGTCAGTCCCGCACATGGTCCTGGCGAAGCGCGAGTGAGTCCGGCTGCGGCTCCACAACACGCTCAGGGGATGGGACAGGGCTTCTCCTCCAACCCAAGGCATCAGACTCAACCAGGAATCACCAATTCGGCCCCACACAGCTTGCTCTGGGGAGCTACATTTCCCGGGCAGGTGGGATGTTGAACCTGGAGGATAAATGTGGCTTCCGGTGCCTCCGTGTGCGGGTCCTGCTCAGAGCGTTGGGGCTCTGTGGTTACTACGGTCTCATGTGTCTCTTGGAGACCTTCTACCTGGCCCTGGGCCAGCAGCTGGAGCAGCTCCACAGACTCCAGCCCCGCAAACTGGAAGGCAGAAGGTTGGGAAGGGGAAAAATAGGAAGGAAGGGGCTTGTGCTGAGGGGAGGGGGGCAGGGCAGGAGAAGAAAGGGGAAGGCACCAAGGGACAGGGGTGCAGGAGAGACAAATGCCAGGGGCCCAAGTGCAGACAATGAGGAAAAGGGCAGGAGGGGAGGTGTCAGTGGGAGGGGGGACAGGGTGATGGTGGGAGAGGAGAGGGTAAGGACATTGGGGGCTAGAGGAGGGAAGGAGAGGTGCTGGGAGAAGGCTTGAAAGAAGGGGTGGGTATGAGGAAGGTGAGGATGGAGCAAGTCATATGTGAGGGTACAGGGGCATGAGGGGAACGGGGCAGAGGGTGGTGAGGGGTGGACATTAGGGAAAAGAGGGCAAAGGGGCAGGGGCAGTGAGGGAAGGGGAGGCACCAGGAAGGTGCAGGGCTAAGGGAAGATGCAGGTGCCAGGGTATTCTGGGGTGTGAAGCAGAAGGTCAGACACCTGCAGGAGGGACCAGCACCAGAGGAGAGAGGCAGGGCAGGTGTGTAGAGGAGGTGTTAGGAGAGGGATGAGGAGGGTAGTTTACATGATCAGAGTGGGGCTACTGGAGGAGTGGGCACAGGGGGGAGAAAAGGGATGGTGGAGGGGGGCAGGTGTCAGGAAGGCTGAGGGCAGTGAGAAGGGCAGGAGTCAGGACAGCAGAGGAGGAGGATGGGGGCTAATTTGGCTACAACAAATCAGGAAAGAGATCTTGGAGTTATCGTGGCTAGTTCTCTGAAAACGTCCACACAGTGTGCAGCAGCGGTCAAAAAGGCAATAGGATGTTAAGAATCATTAAGAAAGGGATAGAAAATAAGACACAGAATATCTTACTGCCCCTGTATAAAACTATGTATGCCTACATCTTGAGTATTGTGTACAGATGTGGTCTCCTCACCTCAAAAAATATATTTTGGCCATGGAAAGGGTTCAGAGAAGGGCAACTAAAATGATTAGGGGTTTGGAACAGGTCCCATATAAGGAGAGGCTAAAGCGACTGGGATTTTTCAGTTTAGAAAAGAGGAGACTGAGGGGGGTATGATAGAGGTCTATAAAATCATGAGTGGTGTGGAGAGGGTGAATAAAGAAAAGTTATTCATTAGTTCCCATAATATAAGAACTAGAGGACACCAAATGAAATTAATGGGTAGCAGGCTTAAAACTAATAAGCGAAAGTACTTCTTCACACAGCGCATAGTCAACCTGTGGAACTCCTTGCCAGAGGAGGCTGTGAAGGCTAGGACTATAACAGAGTTTAAAGAGAAGTTAGATAATTTCATGGTGGTTAGGTCCATAAAAGGCTATTAGCCAAGGGATAGAAATGGTGTCCCTGGCCTCTGTTTGTCAGAGGCTGGAGATGGATGGCACAAGACAAATCGCTTGATCATTGTCTTTGGTCCACCCCCTCTGGGGCACCTGGCGCTGGCCACTGTCAGCAGACAGGTTACTGTGCTAGATGGACCTTTGATCTGACCCAGTATGGCCATTCTTATGTTCTTATGTTGGGGGCAGCAGGCACCAGGGGAGCTGATGGAGCAAAGGGAGGAGACATGGCAGCAGAGGGAAAAGGTAGAGGTTTATAAGATACTTATTAATAACTTGGGTACCACAGTGGCACATCCGAACAAGCCACATGAACTCAGTACTGATGCACAACACAAAATTCATTCTGCTCATGGGAGGAAACTCTTAGAGTGAACACTTCCCCCAGCCTCTCCGCCCCCAAGTTAATGTCACACACATTGGGTTAATGCAACTGTAGGATAATTGCATGAGGGAGGTTTGGTGGGGGACAAACGAATCCCTATTGGTAGGAGGATGGTGGGAAAAATCCTTAGAGGGGGATCACATGACACCTTTTACTTCTGGTCATGTGTCCATCTTGTCCTGAGAGTGTTACCTCCAGTGATGTGGCTAATGGGGGCCAGGGGGCGTGGTTAACAGGGGTTAGGGGGCATGGTTAACAGGGGTCAGGGGTGTGGCTAATGGGGGTCAAATAGTACATTTTAAAAAACTTCTTTGGGTGCACACCCTAATGAAATGTGCTGTGCACGCCTATGACACTGATTGCTCCCCCAGGTAACAATTATTTACACTGGGTTTGATAGAAAATAAAAGTGATTTTATTAAGTACAAGCAGTAGGATTTAAGTGGTAATAAGTGAGAACAGACAGAACAAAATAGATTACAAATCAAAAGAAACAAAAACGCTTAGCTAATTCTACACTGAAACCTCAGTACAAACTTTTTCAAACTCACCCTAAAACCTGTTTTCCAGCTGTCCCTCCAAACCAGGGCTGTCTCCCCACCCAGGAGTCTTCGGCTCCTTCTCTCAGATGCAGCTCAGCCAAAAGACCAAGACCCCTGTTTTCCTATTCTTTTTTAAGGAACTGAGGCCACTCCCTACCAACCACTGCTCAGACTTAAGGACAAAAGAGATTGTTTAACAGTTTCTCATCAAGACATGGAGGGTAACACCCTAGATGCCTCTCATTCGTACATTAAAAACCCACAAAGTATTCCGCACTCCATATATCTAATTTTATGCACAAACATTATACATACATCAAAGTAAAATAAACAGAACCAATGAATCATGATATGAAGATCTATCTATCTCATAGAACTGGAAGGGACCTGGAGAGGTCATTGAGTCCAGTCCCTTGCTCTCACAGCAGGACCAAGTTCCATCCCTGTGTCAAAGTCAGACACAGGACTCACAGATTTGTCCGACCGCTCTGTTTATTAGCAAAGCTGCTCTGCTAATACACCCAGAAAATGTGAGTACCATACAAGGCTCAAACCCTTTGATTTATACAGTCAAAAGAAAGCCAACTTAAAGCCAACTTAACAAGATTAAAAGTTGGCAAAAACTTCACATGATTAGTATGAGACTAGTCAAGTATCTTCATTTCCACATCAAGCACACAGCAATCTCCTGTCCATATCTCCCTGGTTACCTCAATTACTTTCTGCCTAACACCTAATGTTCCTTTTCCTGTTATCGCAGGCACACCTGGCTTCATTCTGATCTGCATACCTACAAACATAATCTTCTCTTTCCTGTTCAGAGACAAACAGTATTCCTTCAACTTATTACAGTACTAGCCAATTAGCCCGTCATAAGACGAGATTTTCAGGTCTCTCCTCCCCATCTGTCTTCTTGCCTGAGCCTCCGGTCTCTCCCTCGCTTCTCCTCCTCTCCCTCTGGGGACTGCAGAGCCCAAATGGCCATTTGGGCTCCACACTCCCTGTGCTGTATGGGGGGTGCGGAGCCCAAACAGTCACTTGCACCAACACAGCAGCCTGGCTGACCAGTGCACAGTCAGCCGAGAGCCATGGCAGGAAGGGGCCATTATGTTCACAGCCAGGGGGCCGGGCCTGGAGCTGCTGTCACACCACACCACCCCCCTTCCCCTCGGCGCTCGGCTGACTTCTGCGCCGCTCAGCTGGGCCACCACAGGGGAAGCAAGTGGCTGGTTGGGCCCCACACTCCCCATGCAGCACAGAGGGAACAGCCAGCATTTCAGCAACAGCACCCCCGGGAACAGCCAGCATTTCGGCATTACAGACACTGGGCTACTATATTACAGTATAATTCATCTGTCTCTTACAATGTAATTCTTTCTACTTTCACACCTGACAGATTTGCCCCAGATCACTTCCTCCAGGATTGAACACACAACCTTGAGTTTAACAGGCTAATGCTCAAGCCACTGAGCTATCCCATGTACATTATTTCATGTAACCGAGATTGATTGGTTACATGAAATAATTTGTTAAAGCACCTTTGAGTTACATGCATTCGTGTCCATTAGTCTATTTCATAAAGCAATGAAAAGGGGGGGGGGGGGCGGAACCAACACACCCGACACTTCCCATTTTCTGAGCACAACCAACCTCTAACCTTGGTTTGGTGTCCTAGTTCTTACAGTTTAGGAGGAGTTCTTGAACAAACGGACACATGGATGGACGCACAGACGGACACTCTAAAAATGTATGTATAGATGTCAGCTGCAGTTATAACATTGTTTCTATGGGGAAATTTGTTCCAAGTTCCAAAACATCCGACTTCCAAACGCACTTTTGGAACACAGCCCATTTATAAGATGGGGCCTTCCTGGAGTCCAGTTATCAATGTTGGGCCATCCCACATTGGTGCTACAACACACTTAGCTAATACAAACAACCACAGAGGTACTCAGTCCTTGCTTTCTCAGAGCTTGGCCATATTAGTGTGCATGTCAAATCATAGAACTGGAAGAGATCTCAGGTGGTCATCAAGTCCAGCCTCTTGCCCACAGCAGGACCAATCCCAACTAAATCAACCCAGCCAGGGCTTTGTTAAGCCGAGACTTAAAAACTTCTAGGGATGGAGATTCCACCACCTCCCTAGGTAACCCATTCCAGTGCTTCACCACCCTTCTAGTGAAATAGTTTTTTCCTAATATCCAACCTAAACCGCCCCCACTATAACTTGAGACCATTGCTCCTTGTTCTGCCATCCCTCACTACTGTGAACAGCCTTTCTCCATCCTCTTTGGACCCTCCCTTCAGAAAACTGAAGGCTGCTATCAAATCCCCCCTCCCTCTTCTCTTCTGCAGACTAAACAAACCCAAATCCCTCAGCCTCTCCTCATAGGTCATGAGCTCCAGCCCACTAATCATTTTGGTCACCTCTGCTGGACCCTCTCCAATGCATCCACATCCTTTCTATAGTGGGGCAGAACTGGACACAATATTCCAGATGTGGCCTCACCAGAGCCGAATAAAGGGGAATAATGACATCTCCGGAGCTGCTGGCAATGCTCCTCCTAATGCACCCTAATATGCCATTAGCAGGTCTGCACCAACGCAAGTGCTTTTAAGCTAGAGAAGGGACACGCAGCAGAGGGCTACGCACCCGTCACTGCGCGTCAGCACCAGCGCTCCTTGCCCCAGCGGGCTCTCCCCTTGGCTTCCTCAAACCTATGTGGCTGAGGAAGTGATTTTGAGCGACAGTGAAATGAACCAATGGGATTCTCTGCTGCGCCACTTGGAGGCGGGTTCTCGTGATTCCATGCGAGGCCCTCTCTGCGGGCAGCCAATGGGAGCGCGCGGGCTGGCGCAAGCGGGGTGGGCGGCAGTTGGGTCGGTTGGAACCGAGCGAAGCAGGGACCTTCCCGCCCGCGCCAGACTCGGCCGCAGCGGAGACTGGGAGCAGCTGAAGGTGAGGGGGCGCGCCGCCGGGAGGGAGGCTGAGGGGGGGAGTGCGGGAGGGGGCGCAGCCCCGCCACCCGGGTCATCCTGGAGGGGCGGGGCCGGGCGGGCCGGTCACTGCTTCAGCGGGGGCGCCCGGCGCTGCCCCAGCCCGGCTTCCCTGGGGCTGCCTCCTCCAGTGGCCCGCTCTCTCCCGCTGGCCGGGCTGGCGTGGGGCGACCGGAGCGTGGGCCGGGTTACTCACCGCGGCCTGGCCTGGGGTCTGCAGGGGCTGAAGGTTCTGTCGTGCGATGCTGCTGCCTCTGGGGTGGGGGGCGTGTGTCCGTGTCCCCAGCTCCCTATGTGCCTGCGCGGGGGGCTGTGGATGGGGGCGAGGGCGGAGCTGGGCGATGGGGATAGAGGGGGAACTGTGTTGATTTCTGCTACCTTGTCCCACTGGCTTGTTTTTGTTCAGCACTGGGGTTGTTGGGGTCACTCCTCTCCCTGGTCCCCAGTCTGGGGTAGCTGAGCTGCGGAAGGGAAAGCTTTTCTTGGGGAAGTTTGAGGAGGGCGGGGGAAGGGGGAAGGAGGTTGACAGCTGGGAAGTTTCTTTCTTTGTACCAGGGAAGTTGAGACCTGCTTGGTGAAGTTTAATGACCCATTTGATAGCAAGGGGAGAAGAGCTCTATAACTCTGGTCATCTGAAGAAGTGGGCTGTGCCCACGAAAGCTCATGATACCATCTACATGTTTTGTTAGTCTATAAAGTGCTGCCAGACTATTTGCTTGCTGTTTTTTTCTAAAACTAAAGTGATCTGTTCCTCAGTCCCCAAATCTTAAGAAAATCAGATGCAGTAACTGTAGCGATCCCTGCATAATGCAGACACCCCCACAAATAAAGCGAGCAAGTGCAAGTCTATCATAAGACTTGAATTTCAGAGTGGGTAGTGTCTTCTAAATATTGGTAATGACACAACTAGGCCATGCTTACTTGTCTCACCACCCATTTCCTCTATGCTGCTTTTTGCCAGGAAGAATCAAATCGCCTCATCCTTCACAGTGAAACATCGCTTAGACTTTGTTGGAAGTGAGCAGCCAGAGTCTCTTCAATGTGGGTTGAGTCCACTGAGATTGACTGACTGATATTTACAGTGTAAAATATGTTTCTGGATGTATCTGTCCTTCCTAGCCAGTTTGTTTAACTCTGATTGAAGGGATTCAGAAATTGGCATGCTTCCCTTTGCTCTCTCTTTAGGAGCGAAGGAGACCAGAAACATGAAAGTGATCCCAGATACTCATTTACACAGTTTAAAACACTCAGCTTTTTTGGTGGCCCACCCTTGTAATTAAAACTATAGACTGAGCATTTGAGACTCAGGAAGTAAATTCATTTTGCCTGTAATTATTCCAATAAGTTTGATAAGTTTTCTTCCCCATAACTTGGAACACTAGACAGAGTGCAGAGTAAATGTTCCTAATCCTAACATGTTCCTATCTAAGAATGTAAGTGACTAATGGACTATCTGATAAGCATATGCTTATTGGATAGTCAGTAGTGACTCAACTAGTTGCTCCCTTATATCAACTAGTTAATTAAATGCAATTTAACATCTTTACTCCTATTTACACCTGACTCCCATCCACACACTGGTTAAAAAGTAGATAATTGGACCATTTTCTCTTGGTCTCCATTGGAAACTTTCCTTTGTGCTTGTTTTAATTAATTAAGAGCTTGGCCAGCTCCCATGAAAGGTTATGTGAACTAAAATTACAAGGCCAATAGTTCTAAAAGGTTAACAGGTATACTAATGTTTTGCTTTTTGAGCTGTTGATGAAGGTAATTGTATTTGACAAATGAGTAAATAGTGTCATGACTTTAGTTTGTCTGTTGGTCTCTTTATTCAATCAGTGTAATACAATTAAATCAAGCTCTGTACAACCCATTGTTTTTTGGCTCTTGTTGCTCTTGAGGGTGATACAAAAAGGGCTGACTTAGTTTGAATTCTCATCTTTATACTGAAATTATAAGGCCACATGTAAATTATATATATTGATCAGAGCAGGTTGTCTTATGTTTTTAAATATTAACTTAATATTTATCTTCCATACTACCCTTTATCATTTCCTGTTTGGAATTACTTGTTATGAGACTTAAATGTGTTATGAGACAAAAATGTATTTATTATATGTTCTTCTAATTATGACTAAACTAACTTAAACAAGAGTGTGTGTTGGAACCCATACTTTAAATATAGATTGCCTGAGGAATGCAGCTGCATACCAGAGGTCAAGCAGCAGTACATACCACATGTACAGTTTGTGGTGAAGCAGCCCATTAATGGTACTTCAGACCTGTCTTGAAATAGTTTTGATAAGCATCTTTTTTTCTCCTTGACACTCCCTCCCACCAAAAAGGCATATGGCCTAAGGATCTAAATTGGTCATAGCTAATGCTGAATTAACAAATAAGATTGTTTAACTGTGTGGGTGGTGTTGAGTTGGTGATGCATGTCCATGTGGACATAGATGATGTAAAGTTTTTTTTATAGCCACATGTGTTTGGGTATCTGGGAAGGCCTACAGAACTCAGGAGTTTGGCTGAATGTGGCAATAGTACTCCAGCCATTGTACATTTCATTTTATTTTTTAGCTTTTTGTATATTTCCATTTTGTAAATACATTTATATAATGACATTCACTGTATGCTATGTTATACAACATAGGAATTTATGCAGTGGTTTTCCTGAAGAAATATTTGATCTGTGAATGTCTAAATACATTTTTCAGAAAAAGTCCGACTTTAATATTTTGTCAACTTAAGGTGTCTGCTTGTCCTTTATGCCTCCGGTTCTCAGATTTGGGTCTGTGAACCCCTATTCTCTTTTTATAGAAAGAAATATTTTAACTAAAGGTTAGGTTTGGGAACGTAGACAATCCTTAAGGGAGAGGCTTAATTACAGAATGGTCCACAGTGGGAAAGTACAGTATAGATAATTCTAGATCTTGACATGATAATGTTGTCTTCTGTTAATGTAGAAGATCTTTAAATAAATGTGGCTAATGATGAAGCAATTTCTTTTAGTTATCCATGAGTGTGTTGATTTAAAAACAATTTTAGTATGTTTAGTTACTGGACTCATCCCTGAAAAAGTAGTTTAAGATACTGACTTGACTAAGGAGAGTCATTTGCAGAGATGTCCTTAAGTTACTTGAGTTCTCTCCTCTGATTCTGGGTTGTTGAAAGTGTCACAAACTGCCAGTGACCCCAATGCCATGTCTTCTGTGTTGGCCATAGAGAGGGGGTGACAGAGCTTGTTGTGTGGTTCAATTTATTTTAGATCCAAGGGAAACCAGGACACTTCAGGGATACTTAACCACTTTCTTATTTATTGCAAGCTTTAAGCAGTTAACATAGTTGTCTAAGTTTTACAAGCCTTAAAAACAATTACTATACAATTTAAACCTTAAATACTATACATTCTAAAGCAATTAATAAAGAGCAAAGCAATGCAAAAGCAATTAATAGAAGATCTACTATAATACAATGATAAAGCCTAATTCACTTACACTTCATCCGTATGCTACCTACAGTACCAGGCAGGAGGTCGTGGTTCCTTTTCTTCCCACGTAATGGAATGCCGTGCACTGGGTCGCCAGTGTGAAGGGCCTATTTACTTCTAGTTACATCGAGCAGGACCTGTGGGTCAATAGTGCCCATTCCCAATCCCTCCCATCCATTGTTCTTACTAGCCCATTTTATAGCAAAGCGAGACTTGGTTGTTCTAATAATATTTACCAATTGATTTAAGTATTGCATAGGATATGTAAAATACCCAAATACCCTATTTGGAGTGCAGCTTGTCACTCAGGATGTTGCTGTTATGTGCGTAGTTGACAGTTGTATGGCTGCATCTGTAACTTTTGCTCATCAGAAACAAGTACCAGTACAAGACTGCTTGTCGTGTGTTCTTGACGTTGCCTCACTGTACCATGCTTAATCTGCATTGTTGTTAAAAACATTCCTACCTCTCTCAGCTTCTCCCTCCCAAACCTTGCCTGCATGCTTATGTGCACCAGACTTGAGACAGACCTGGGTTTTGCATTTTAGGGATCTGCACTGTGTTCAAGGCACACATCACCATTTATTGTCAATGCAGGGTAGTCCAGGATCCGCTACAGAGCTACATGATACTTGTCACCCATAAATTATCCTATGTTCAAGAGTAATATGGTGATAGGGTGGTTTTTTGCTGTTGGAGGGCTAGAATTTTCTTTATATACTTCAGGCTCTGGCCAGTTATTTCCGATGAATCTCTTGTGTAATAACTTTCTCAGTTCCTAACTTTAAGAGAAGTGTTTTTAATTTTAAAAATCCTGCAATGGCTTGATGCTCAGAATGCCCTTTGCAATTGCATGAAATAAGTGGCCTTATTCATTAACTATTTTATCCTACAAGCAATCTGTCATTAATGTAATCCATTCTTTAATTAGATCGAATTAATTAATGTTTATATGTTAGTGGTGTTTCAAATGGACAACAGGTTAGATTTTCCAGGAATCAATTTTATTTTCTGTGCTCAGCTTTTCAAGAACTATTCATCTGGCTGCATTAAATTTTCAAATGTGTTGGGTAAAAGTATATGTTGGTGCATCTACTTAGAAGGGTGCTCCTTCAATTTGATTTATAGACATACTGACAGAAATGAGCAAATTTTCCTTGTCCTACAGAAATTAGTATGCCAACAAGCTGTTTTTATCTAAAGAGGTTTCATAGGTACCAATTTTTGGTTAAGTTTTGTTTAATATTAACTAGTTTTCCAGTCAAACAAATATCAGTTTGGGGTTACACTTAAAATCATGAGGTTTTTTTTGGCATATGAAGGGGAATTAGGGATGTTAGATACCATGTAATTGAAAATCGTGTAACCGTATCTAGTGATTGTCGTGTGTTCATTTAGCGATTTACATGACCATTCAATAGTTCCTGGGTGTGGGACTGGCAGCCAGTGTGCTTCTGATGCCACTCCCAGGGAGTTCCCTTCACCCTGCTCTGTTACCTCTGTATCAGTTTAAAAAACAGCTCCCTGTGCAGACTGGCTCCTGCCTGCCGCCCTGCTCCCTGCAGACAGAGGCTTCACTGACAGCAAGATGGGAGAGTGCATGTAGTTGACATGATTAACTGATAAACCCAGATTTATTGGTTAATTGTGTAGTCAACTACACATTGACATCCCTAAGGGGAATACAGCAGGAAATAGCAATACTGATGTACTTGTGTACTGAGATGCATCTAAATACTGAATCTGCTTAGGTGTAACTTCGATTTTAATACTCGTGCGGAAATGTGTATGTTGTCTGGATGATTAGCACATCAGAATTGAGAAATTATTTTGATTGAAGTTAAACTTGATAAGGCAAACAACCTATTGTGGATCTCCAGAAGAAAAACAATTACTTTAGGATGTATTTTTAATAATGTAAAGATCATCATATCTTGAATCTGTCGTCTTTTATCTGACATCTTACAGAGTGCCGTATTTCCTGAGGGAAGGTTGGGGTACAATCAGGTCAGAATTTCTGTGGTGTGCAAATGTGGAACCTCTCTTGATGTGCTTGTAATTATTTGAGCAAGTCTGTCTGTGTGAGCAGTTGTCAGCTGTTGCACATGGTACAGTATGATATTGAGTAGACAGGATGAGTCAATATTTGAGAAGGCACCCATCCCTAAACAGGTATAGAAATAGATATGGATAAACATTCAAATAAAATATCTGTAAAGCATTGTGATGAAATTTGGTTCACAAGTTTAAATCAAGTTTAAAAATTATCCTGATTCAGATCACATTTGTGGTCATGGTATAAATATTTTGACAATCTTGGAAATGTGTATCTTGAAGAGTTTTTGGTTTGAGCTTAATGCAAGGCATTAACCCTTTCATGCTGCTGGCAATTAAAAAACTTGAGTCTCTGCCCTGTGCCCAATAATTAAGAGGGAAAGAAAGTATGGTAAACTAGTTTATTATTCTATTCACTGCTTCAGGAATAGAAAGGAAGAGGATAGGATGGAAAGAGCACATTGAAGCATAGTTCCAATCCTATTTTATGTGTACATGATCAGCGTTAAAACTAATTTCTCTTTCCAGCACTCATTATGGATGTTAGCTACTAGTTGAGTACCTGATAAGCATATGCTTATCAGATAGTCGAGTACTGTAGTCACTCAACTAGTTGCTTCCCCTCCTCCTTGCTGCCTCTATCAGGGTATGTCTACACTAGCTCGTTAATTCGAGCTAGGTAGGCAAATCAGGCAACCGGAGTTGCAAATGAAGCCTGGGATTTAAATATCCCGGGCTTTATTTGCATGTTCCCGTCTGGCCGCCATTTTTAAAAACCCCTTAGTTCGAACCAACTGCCCGCGGCTACACGCGGCAGTTTAAAGTTAATCCGAACTAAGTCCTTAGTTCGGATTAACTGTTACACCTCATTAACTGTTACTCCTCGTGGAATGAGGTGTAACAGTTAATCCGAACTAAGGACTTAGTTCAGATTAACTTTAAACTGCCGCATGTAGCTGCGGGCAGTTGGTTCAAACTAAGGGGGATTTTAAAATGGCGGCCAGACGGGAACATGCAAATAAAGCCCGGGATATTTAAATCCCGGGCTTCATTTGCAACTCCAGTTGCCTGATTTGCCTACCTAGCTTGAATTAATGAGCTAGTGTAGACATACCCTCAGAGTGGCAGCAAGGGGGAGACAGCTTAAAATCTGGTCTCCTTCCCCCAGCACCATTTTTGCTGGAGGCAGGGGAGGCAGAGACATCCTTACTGCTGTGCCTCTCTTTGAGATGTGCAAGAGCTGCCTGTGGCTCTTGTACATTTCAAAGGGAGAGGTGCAGTGAGATAGTGAGCCACCCCTGTTATTGACTAATTGAGTTGTTGATGAACACTCCATCCACTACTCGATTAGTTGATTAATCAGAATTTAACATCCCTATTTCTTAAGGGGAATACTTACAGATGCAGGACAAAAGAAAAATAGATTCCACAGGAATATGTGCAAGGTTCCCAAGTGGTCGGTGATATTAAGCGCCTCTGGGAAAACAAATGTTAAGTTTTCTGACAAGCATCACTGTCAATATACATAGAAATCTTGGACTCTAATTGCAAAGTATAAGATGTCTGCTGATTCTGAAATATCATATTTATTCTATTATTGTAATCTTCACTACAAAGTGCCTTATTTGCAGTATCTTGGCATTCTTATATTATCGTGTCTTTGATATGGTGGCAGTAACACAAACATCTGAATTATGAATTTGATTGACTTGTTTCTTTGTGCCATGTTAAACATTGGCCTGCTGAGTAGCAGCATGCTGCACTGCTGTCTAACTATTGTGCCAACTGCAGGTATGTATTAAGTTTCCACAGGAATGACTGCATTAACTGGTAACTCATGTCACAGCATGCTACTTTCTGAAGCGCCATTGCAGAATATAGTCAATTAGCATGACCCTTGGAAACTGAAAATTTGTAACTGTTTATACAGAATGCCTTTCTTAGCATAGTTAATAGAGTTATTAGGGACGTAGCAAAGTATGTGACTTTTGAGTTGGTGTAAGGAGTTAGTATCTTAAGTCAGGAATAAATACAGCTGCTATTTGTTACTTCTTTAAGCTGTTTTTTTTTTTTTTTTTTTTTTTTTTTTAAGGCAGTGAATTTATAGCTAACATAAAGGGAGAGCAGACATCCCTTGGCAAACTAATTCTAAAGGGGAAATTTGGGGTGTAGATGTTAGTTTGTGATAAAATGAATGATAGGACTAATCAATTTGAAAATCATAGGGACGCCTGTATTATGCCTCCAGTCTTCTCTGCTAATAGGAATCTTCTTGGCTACTTGACAAATATCTAGGTCACTTTTGAAAATAATAACACTGTGTTCTTGTCCAGGGATGTAAGAAATCCACCAAATAGGTATGGATAGGTTAAGGCACCTTTGCCTGTTTTTTATGAATCCATGTGAATATTGTTTAAAATGAATACTCTACAGAAAATAAACTACGAAACTATCATGTTGCCTTTCTTAGTTCATTAATCATCTTTGTGTTGTCTTTCTAACAGCTAGAAAGAGTACTCAACTGGTCCTAAACAAAAGCTTTAAGGGATTTATTCTTGTTCACATTATCTAATTCAAACTCTATAAAACTGCATTTAACCTTGAAATGGCAGCTGCACCAAGTTGACAGTGGGGTAATATCTGGCATTAACTTTACTAGTTGGAGTTCTTTCAAGGGACTTACGGCATTCCATGCTAATATGCCACTCCTGTTCCACAGTAGTAGAAACCAGTTCTAGCTATAGGGACTGAGGATGGATCCCATTTACTATACACAGGACTCTCTGCTTAATCCTTGTGCATTAAGAAAATACTTTAGTCTTGGAATATGGTCAGATTTGTAGCATTTAAACACAGATACATTGTCAAAGGAACAATCAAGCAGTAAACTGCCCTCCAAAGGAACATTAACCTTAACATGAGATATGAAAATGTCTGCAGCTGGAGACCCTTCTGGCCCAAGCACTTAACTAATGTTGCCCACTTTGCGAGGTAGATTCCATTAGGAGGACAAATTGAGTTGAGTGTATTCTTTAGAATTCTGTTTGTTTACAAAAAATGAAAACCAAAATCTGTTTTGTCTAACCATAGAAGAAACAAACAGCAAGCAGTTCCCTTGCTTATAATTTCCAGACTAGTGAGTTCTTTGCCCCCAAAGAAATGTCTGTGCTCACAACTGTTTCCCTCACTTTCAACTTGGTTTCTTGGCAGTTTACTTCACTGTTTGGCAAGCTGTGAGAGGGGAGAACCTCTTGGCTTACATGGCTTAGTTTCTGATCAGGCATTGTCATCTGACCCTTTGCTTTGGACGGTGGCTTTGTTACCCGCTATAACAGTGTAAACAGCTTAATTGCTTCTGCTTCACCTGAAAGATGGCTGATGAGCACAACCATCAGCATTAACCAGGTCTGTGATTATCTGCACAGTAGATGAGACTTACTGTTAACATCTTCCATCATAATAATAAGATTCTACAAATAGGGTTAAGAATGGACATCTCTTCCAGAGTAGAAAATGTAAGTCATTTTGTCACTTGGAAATATTCTTAAGTCATACATCTGAGTTTGAAATTAACTTTGAAAACTCACAGAGAACAACTTTTCAGTCTGGTGGACTATGTAGATATTTAGTACTCGAGTCTTTTATTAGACCCCAAAAGAATTGTATTCTGAGTTTTTTCTGGAAGATGGCAATTGCTTAGCCAGGATAAGCTGCGTATGTTCTATGCATTATGCCTAGCATAGTCACTTTTGGGAATAAGTCTCTAAAAATGGACTGTCAGGGAAGATTGAGAGAGATGATCTTTTGTTAATGAGAAACACCAGTCCATCCTGTTGTACTTCAAGTTGTAACTATGATTCCAAAGAATTCTACTGTCAATACCACTGATCCCTTCCCCTCCCTTTTAAAATTCCCACTAATTAATTTAATGCAAAACTACATCATGCACGAAATGTTAGTGTTCTGCTAAACTAATTATGGTTAAATGAAGCTGTTCCATTTCTACACAAAAGTAAAATGAGTACTCAAAGTATTTTTCTGGAGCTGAAGAATAGCACAGTGCTTAATATCTGCAAGATATGATTGTATCAACTAATGTTTTGGAAACTTGGGATGAATCTTTCTGATTTTTGTTCCCTTTCCTTATTTTTTTGTTTCAGTTCTGTCAAACATCCATCCACCTGAGCGTATGGCTGTCACCTCATATCTGTCACCTTGTCCTGGCATTTTGTAGAAGTGCTAACTGCTGGCATTTTTTTATATATAATCCTTGACTCTTTTTTGTGTAACTTAAAAGGATAAATAACTTGTAGTATTCAGTTGTACACAATATAAAAACCAACAGTACATTATATGTAAGATTAAATATTAGGATAGTAGATCTTTTGTATAAGTGTTTTTTATTTAAATCTTAAGAAATTAACGCTGTTATGCCAAATGCTGCTGAGGACCTATCAGATGGAGTGGTAATGAGGCCCATATGCAGGAATTTCTCTGAGTGTGTGTGTGTGTGTGGGGCTAGTGGCTGTCCTGCCCCTCCACATCCAGCCCTGTACCCTGCCTCGCTTCTGGGGTGGGGGTAGGGGGAAATCAGCCCCAGCCTTCCCCTGGCTGGCTGGAGCACAAGGGAGGGAGGGTGGGGCAACATGCCGCCACAGCCTCACACTTACTTGGAGGACCATGGGGGGGGACGGGCGTTCGCATCCTCCATGTTATGGGCCTTTAAAGATTACATAAATACAGCAGTAAAACTCATAATTATAGCTGATTTCCATTGTTCTTCAGTAACTCATGTTGTGTGAGCTCAAACATTGATTAGTATCTGGCAGTTGCATTCTTACAAGGATGATATATAAGGGCACTTGCTTTATCATGCATTTATTGGGTCTTGGCTGACTTTAAATGCATGGCACCAGAAAACAGGTTAAAAGTTCATAAAACTCTTTACTGTGAACTAAACGGATGCGGAAAATAGTTGTGATCCAAAATTCACAAAGCTGAAGGAATGCAAAACCTATTGTACTCATGGAACGCTGCAGAATTGTGCTAACGAATGAGAACCAGAAACTTGAACTGACAAGTGCTTCTCCCATCTCCTTCCCCCCGCCCCCGATAAATGAAATTCTGTGCATAAATGGAAAAAGCCTCAAACAGTTTTTCTAAAAATCTTTAGCTGTGAATAGCTGTATGTGTGTATTTATTGCTAACTACTCTGGACTGTCTCTATGTAAATGAATACATGTATACAAATCAGACATTAAGAATGGCATCATCTTTCCATCTTTTTCTCTTCAGCATCTGAGGAGATAAGTTGTAGCTCACAAAAGCTTATGCTCTAATACCCTAATAAATTTGTTAGTATACTATTTAAAGTGCCACAGGACTCCTTGTTTTTTTTTCTATTCAAAAAGGTTTCTCTTCCCTGTTTTTTGTAAACTGTTTGCACAATAGGAAACTGACACTAATGTCACACCGGAAAAATACAAACGTATTTTCCTCACTCAGAGTAATTTTGGATGTTATTAACAACAGTAGAAGTGAGCATTTGGAGTAGGATAAAATTATCAGAAATCTCCAAGTAAATTAGGAGAGTCTCTCGAAAACTGGTGTTAAGCAGTGTTGCTGCTACTTTTTCCCACTTATGACATGTCACCTCCATATTGGTGCACATAACAAAGTTAATGTGGTGGTGGGGGGCAAGGAACTTGAAGTATGGGAGGAAGTCTCAGGCCTGGGGGAGAGGATTGGGTTGTGTGAGGGCTCTGGTTGGGACTGGGGATGAGGGGTGCAGAGCTAAAGCAAAGGATTGGGGGGTGAGGGCTCTAGCTGTGTTCTGGGCTGGGGTTGGGGATGAAGGGTTTCGAGCGCTGGTTGCCCTGAGAGCTGCAATGGGGGAGAGAGATCTCTCTCTCTCTCTCTTCTCCTCTCTCCCGCCCCCTCCGCAGCAGCACCGGGGGGAGGGGGAAGGAGAGGTGCCTCTCCCCAGTCGATGGCAGATTCCTGCCACGGATGGGTTGGAGCCAGGAGAGGGGCATCTCTGTGCAGGGCTTTATAGGCAGCTGTGAAGCTTTGCAGCTGAGAGGGAATTGAGGTACAAAACCCTCAATTTTGCCTGAAGTCTTGCCTTACACAGGGTCCAACCTTTATCGTAGAATTTTTGGATATATATAATTCCTTCTGTTAATGCAGAATAATTTGGCTTTCTGGGTCTATGTGGTTTCTTGGGGTTGTAGCACTTCTTTGAGTATTGTTTAGTATCATAGTCTGCTAGCTAGCAGCCCATATGAAAAATGTTTGCAGGGTTCAGTTAAATACAGGGTAAATACCCTGATGAGTTAGCATATCCTGAACTATCATGCACTGGTTGGGAGGGGAGTATTGGAATTTTTCTGTCCTTGGACTCTGCTCTGGCAGATGGGTGTCTGATGCATCCAGTCTTTCTGATCTGCTGAAAAAGCTTTCTCTTCTTACGGCATAATCTCCTGGGCTTCAGAAAGCTATGAGCAGCAGCAAAGGCACTGAAGTTGCCATCCTGAATCTGTAGTAAGGATGTTAACTATCGGGTACTTGTGCAAATGTGTAACTGCTAGAAATTTTAGGTGTTATATCATGTTTAGACACAGAGGGCAGATAGGTGGAAGCTGGTTCTCATGATCCTTCTGAGCACAGGCTCCTGTCTCTTCTTACTCCCCTCCCCCTTGCTGCCTCTGATAAAGAGGCAGCAGCTCACTCCCTGTGCTCCCCCCTTCTGCCTGCCCCCTCACTCCTCATGCTGCTGCCTCTCTATCAGAGGCAGCAGCATGGGGAAGGGCAGGCAGCTCTGCAGGAGCCAGTGCTCGTGGGGAGCTGGCTTTTAAGCTGGCTTCCCCCCAAGCATTGGCTCCCTTGTCCCCCCCACCCATGCCCTGCTGCCTCTGTGGGAGGTCATGGGGAGGTTCCCCACGCATATTGGCGCCTGCCCCACTCCCCCCAGTTGTACTGCCTCTGATACAGAGACAAGAAGGGGAGGGAGTGTGTGGTGTATTAACTGATAAGCCCAGGTTTATTGGTTAATCATGTAATTGACTACATATTGTCAAGTATCAGAGGGGTAGCCATGTTAGTCTGGATCTGCAAAAGCGACAAGGAGTCCTGTAGCACCTTATAGACTAACAGATGTATTGGAGCATAAGCTTTCTTGGGCAAAGACCCACTTGGTCAGATGCATGTAGTGGAAATATCCAGAGGCAGGTATAAATATGCAGGCCAGAATCAGGCTAGAGATGAGGAGGTTAATTCAATCAGGAAGGATGAGGCCCACTTCGAGCAGCTGATCTGGAGGTGTGAATACCAAGAGAGGAGAAGCTGCTTTTGTAGTTAGCTAGCCATTCACAGTCTTTGTTTAATCCTGAGCTGATGGTGTCAAACTTGCAGATGAACTGTAGCTCAGCAGTTTCTCTTTGAAGTCTGGTCTTGAAGTTTTTTTGCTGCAGGATGGCTACCTTTAGATCTGCTATTGTGTGTCTAGGGAGACTGAAGTGTTCTCCTACAGGTTTTTGTATATTGCCATTCCTAATATCTGATTTGTGTCCATTTATTCTTTTACGTAGGGACTGTCCAGTTTGGCCGATGTATATAGCAGAGGGGCATTGTTGGCACATGATGGCGTATATTACATTGGTAGATGTGCAGGTGAATGTACCAGTGATGGTGTGGCTGATCTGGTTAGGTCCTGTGATGGTGTTGCTGGTGTAGATATGTGGGCAGAGTTGGCACCGAGGTTTGTTGCATGGTTTGGTTACCGAATTAGAGGTACTATGGTGCGGTGTATAGTTGCTGGTGAGAATATGCTTCAGGTTGGCGGGTTGTCTGTAGGCGAGGACTGGCCTACCTTCCAAGGCCTGTGAAAGTGAGGGATCATTGTCCAGGATGGGTTGTAGATCACTGATGATGCATTAGAGAGGTTTTAGCTGAGGACTGTAGGTGATGGCCAGTGGTGTTCTGTTGGTTTCTTTCTTGGGCTTGTCCCGCAGCAGGAGGCTTCTGGGTACATGTCTGGCTCTGTTAATCTGTTTCCTTACTTCCTTGTGTGGGTATCATAGTTTCAAGAATGCTTGGTGAAGATCTTGTAGGTGTTGGTCTCTGAGGGCTTGGAGCAAATGCGGTTATACCTTAGTGCTTGGTTGTAGACAATGGATCGTGTGGTGTGTCCGGGATGGAAGCTGGAGGCATGAAGGTAGGCATAGCAGTCGGTAGGTTTTCGGTATAGGGTGGTGTTTGTGACCATCAGTTATTTGCACCGTGGTGTCCAGAAAGTGGACCTCCAGTGTAGACTGGTCCAGGCTGAGGTTGATGGTGGGGTAGAAACTGTTGAAATCATGGTGGAATTCTTCCAGAGTTTCTTTCCCAGGGGTCCAGATGATGATGTCATCAATGTAGTGTAGGTAGAGAAGGGGCGTGAGTAGACGAGAGCTGAGGAAGCGTTGATTTAAGTATGCCAACATTTTTATGGCTGATTGTGGAGCCATGCGGGTGCCCATAGCGGTGCCACTGGTCTGGAGGTATATATTGTTACCAAATCTGAAATAATTGTGTGTGAGGATAAAGTTACAGAGCTCAGCCACCAGTTGTGCTGTGGCATCATCAGGGATACTGTTCCTGACAGCTTGTATTCCATCTATGTGTGAGATGTTTGTGTAGAGAGCCTCTACATCCATGGTGGCTAGGATGGTGTTTTCTGGAAGATCACCAATGCTCTGTAGTTTTCTCAGGAAATCAGTGGTGTCACGGAGATAGCTGGGAGTGCTGGTGGCATAGGGTCTGAGTAGAGAGTCCACATATCCAGACAGTCCTTCAGTGAGAGTGCCAATGTCAGCGACAATAGCAGATCTAAAGGTAGCCATCCTGCAGCAAAAAAACTTCAAGACCAGACTTCAAAGAGAAACTGCTGAGCTACAGTTCATCTGCGAGTTTGATACCATCAGCTCAGAATTAAACAAAGACTGTGAGTGGCTAGCTAACTACAAAAGCAGCTTCTCCTCTCTTGGTATTCACACCTCCAGATCAGCTGTTAGAAGTGGGCCTCATCCTCCCTGATTGAATTAACCTCATCCTCTCTAGCCTGATTCTGGCCTTCATATTTATACCTGCCTCTGGATATTTCCACTACATGCATCTGACCAAGTGGGTCTTTGCCCACGAAAGCTTATGCTCCAATACATCTGTTAGTCTATAAGGTGCTACAGGACTCCTTGTCGCTTTGACTACATATTGACATCCTAATCTATAGACAGATTGGGTTGCATCAGTTAACATTCAAAGGGTATCTTTAAAGTCTAGAAACATAACATTTTAAATGCAATGTTAAATGCTGCTGAAATAGGCAACTTAACTTTCCTCATCACTAGGGATAAGAATATAAGGGAAACTTTTTAAATTGAGTGCATATTCTAATGTTGTGTCAATACTACTTGCGTTGCAATGCTAGATCAACCCTATCATTGCTAAATAATACTGTTCACAGTTTCAGCCTGAAGAATGTTCACTGACCCCCATTTCTTGACCAGTAATCTTATCAGAAGATCAGAAAAATAAGAGTCTTAACTTTGCTGATTTTCATGTATTGATTTATTTTTGGATTGCTAGGCAGAGTAACATTTTTGTCAGAGTACAACTGGGTGAAGAAGTAAACTTCAACACAATCTCTATTTAGAGGAAAAACGACCTATAAACAGGGAAGGCCATCTAAAATATTTTCAAAGTATCTCATGTAGTGTTCCCTCCACGTATAGTTGTTGGCCAGTACCTATGAGCCCTGGGCTACACAGTAGCATCTTTTTGGGGTGCAGAGCTTGAATGACTCTCCACATGACATTGCAGCTGTTGTTACCCGATGATATGAAAATCAAAGCACTTACATCAATATTTTATAGATTTCACATGGAGGCTAGACAGTAAATTAATGAGCACCAATGTATATGGCTGGAAATCACCAGGGCAGTGCATTTGCACAATGATGTGTTCGTGTCAAAGAAGAAATGGTAAATTTGCCTGAAATGAGAGAGTTAACACCTGTATTCCTAGATTTTCAAGGCAAAATCAAGAATATCCTCAAATAATGAAAATATTTAAACATCTTCCAACAGAATATATGGAAGACATCTACCCTTTGAGGTTATGAGGAGAGAAATATTTTAGCCCTTCTAGTGAACGATATACCATGAAACTGGTTGTGCCAAATTCTAACAATCAGGAAAATGATAAAGTAATTATTTGAATTAAGGATGTTAAAACCTGTTTTATTAAAGTAAACGTGTAATTACTGAATTTCAGTGGTTATTCAGTTACACATGAGGGGGGCAGGCGTGCACAGGGAACCGCTTTTAAGTTGGCTCCCTCCAAGCAGAGGTAGAAGTGGGGGAGCCTGCATGTAACCATCCATGTTAACTAATGAGCCCAGGCTCATCAGTTAACTGTGTAAGATTTTTAGTTTCCTGTGTTGGCTGATGTGGTTGTTAACTTACCTGTAGAGAATTTTCTAGGAGGGTGGGTGCGGGAGGGTTGGTTGGTTGGTTTTTTTTGGTTTTGGAGACTGGAACTGGTTAAAAACAAGACAAGGGTGTTTTTCATAATTGTATTGCATCGATTTAAAAAAAAAAAAAATTTCATAGCAAAGAATTAGTAGCCAGTAGGGCCTTGTGTGCTAATTACCACAAGCCTGACAGAATTTGACCATAGGCTTAGATGTGATTAATTTATTTGTATTAGTCAATCATTGTTTGAAAATTGGGTGGAAACGATTACATCATTTTGGAAAAGACTATGTGGGATGAGTTCTCTGATACTAATACATTTCCAGGTTGAACTTTTTATATACAATTTGCGCTCCTGAGTTAGGGATTCTGTTTTTTAGTAGTTGTTTGTTCTGGAATTATGAAGGAAAAAACATTAGATGTTAGAATTAGGAATGTTAAATATTGATTAATTGAATAGTTGATTAACCTCATGAATTCTTATTGGTTACTAGTCTAGTCTATAGTACCCGGGGGTTGGACTGGCAGCCAGTGCACTTTGGCCTCACCCCCGAGGAGCCTCCTGCCACTCTGCGCTGCTGCCTCTGTATCAGAGGCAGCAGCATAGGGTGCTAGGCGGGAGCTGGCCCGCAAGGCGAGCCAGTTTAAAAACCAGCTCCCCTCACAGAAAAACTACCTGTTGCCCCACGCTGCTGCCTCTGATACAGAGGCAGCAGTGCAGGGTGGCAGCAGCCCCTTTCTGGAGGGTTCTGAGGTCCAGACCTGGTGTGAGCCAGAACTGAGCTGGGCTGCTTGCCTGCCTGGCTCCTAATACTCCTAACAAACCCAGGGTCTGCTAATTTAAATTCTACTAACCCTGGGCTTACATTGCAATGTATTAGGAACCACAGTTGGGGTAGGTCCTGGACCCAGCACAAGCTGGGACTGAGCCAGGCTGCTGGACCAGCCTGCTAAAAATAATTTACTGGCAAAGAGGGGTAGGTGGGGAGAATGCATGTAGTCTATAGCGTTAACCTATAAGCTTTGGTTTATTAGGTTAATTGACTACACTAATACATCCTTAGTTAGAATATTGAATGTTGTTTAAGTTTTATAAGCCTTTAGACCAGAAGAGAAACTGGAATCATCTTTGCATGTTTTCTTAAAACAAAGCCTCGTACACAGTGAACATTTTAGTTAACTACTTTTGCTTTCAAGTGACTGACTGAAGAAAGCCTGAACAAACATTCAACTTGTCTAGTTAAAACTGTTTGTAAGATTTTGAAATTGTTAATGATATAGTATTTAAAGGGATATTTTCAGGTACTTTAGACCCATGAATTAGTATGTAGTAATTTCTTAAATAACCTAAATATGTGAATTTAACTAAGATTTTTACTGACATTAATATAAATATACATGTTTATAATTCCCTGTAATTGCTTGTTGTAGTAGTCAATATCCCCTGCAGTGTTGGCAAACTTATGTTGTAGTAGTATGGTGATGTATGAGAATCTGAAAGTGAAATTTGCTAGCTCAGATGGTTCTCAGACTTCATTGTACTGCAGCCTCTTCTAACAAAAATTACTATGACCTGTCCTGATGGTGGGGGCGGAGCCTGAGCTCTGCCACCTGATGCTGAACCTTGTGGGCTTTGGCTTCAGCTCTGGGCCCCAGCAACCTAGCAACCCCATTAAAATACCACTTTGGGGTCATGATCCATGGTTTTAAGAGAGGCTTAATTCTAATGCAGCAGATCTAAACCATGGTTTAAGTTGGAACTGCATTTATAGTTCAAACATGATTCAGAAACTAACTCTCTTTTCAAACCCCATCTTTCTTTTGTCTTGATCCACAGTGAATAAGAGTAAAAAAATATAATGTCTAAAAAACAATTTGGGGTGTTCAGCTTAAAGGTTAGAGAAAGTGAATTTAGATAAGAATTATGTTTTAAATTATTTTTAGCATTGAAGTGTCGTTAAATATCTTTATTCTCAGATCTAAATAACTTTGTTTTCTTGTGATAATGCTACAGTCTGGGCTTCAACCTTCCAAATCTTGATTTGGAAACAGTTTGGATAAAAAGCTTCATTGTTGATGCTTTTAAAAGGAACAGATCATTTCTTTGTTAAATAAAACAAGAATTAGAAAGGCCAGATATGTCTTTTATATGTATACGAGTGAAAACTACATTCCTCTGAGGTCTGAGTCAGTAAGTTCTGCACTGGTGCCAAAAGTTCTGCTGAATAGAAGTAGAAGTGATTGCTTTTAAGGTTTAATCTTTTTGAACTATTGAGATTGCAAATGAATACTTTCCAGTTGCTTAAGCAATTAAATAGTGCTAAAAGTTATAGTCATTATTGCCTTGACAGCACAAGGGTAACTAGATTATAGGGATGTTAAAATGGCTAACCAATAAGCATGAAGCTTACCGGCATGCTCACTGGTTAACTGGCCCTTGCCAGTTAACTCCGGTGGTGGCCAGCCTCACCGGGCAGGAGCAGCACTAGCCTTGGGGGAGGGGGAGCAGCATGAAGGGTGATGGGACCCCATGGTGGGGCTGGGCAGTGGAACCTAGGTTAAAACATTTAATTGGTTAAGTGGTTTCATTTAACTGGTTAACCGTTTTAACACCTCTACTAGATTGCACTTAAATGTCTTTTGGGAGCTGGGGTATGGTGTCTAAAGAGATGGATGTACCTTGAGGGTTTATGAAGTTATCTTTGAGACTCTTAGACCTGCTTTCTCCCAGAAGGGTAAGGATCTATCAGTGACAGATGTAATTTCTTCCCTTAGGCTCAGTCTCAATGCCTGTTTAGATGTGTTTAGGTCAGTCTATACTTAAATCTTTTGCCAGTATAGTAGTGCTGGTTAGGGAATGAGACATTTCTATATTAGCACAAGTCCTAACGTGGATCTAGTTTTCCAGCAAAAAAGTGCTTTTGCCAATATAGCTTATTTCACTTACATGAATACAGTATTACCAAACTGTTTTGGCTGGTGCAAGCTGCCTACGCTAGGAGAAGGTTTTGTGATTATAACCATGCTGGAAGCCTTTTAAAATGTAACATAGGACTTAAAAAATACAGGCAAAGGACACAGCCTTTATTTCTTGTTCCAATCTTCAGGAAAAAAAATTCTAAGTGAAGGTCTGTGTCTGCCTTTCTCTCCCTATTTCCTCCAGTTTGCTTTATCTGTGGGAAGACTAGATTTCTTATTTTTCCCTCCTACTGGGTGGCCTCTCCCTTCATCTGTTTAGGTCACAAGATTTAGAGGGGAAAAGGTAATAGTAAAGATGGGTTCATGTGTCAAAAATGCTAAAGACGAATAATATTTGTGGAAGAGTGCTGGCTATATATCAGCCCACGCCACTCACTCAGTGAACTCCCCAACATTGTCATTAATTTTCAACTTAAAATTGCCTTCTAAATGGGAATGGAGCTCTTCTGCCCTCGCTGCTTGAGCGTGCGCACAAAAATATCAACCCAGACAAATGTCTGCCAGTAAAAATCTTGCTTTGCTTTCCTCATCTTTAGATTTCCTTAGGCTATTTCAAGCAAGCCCTTCTGGTTTTATTTCCTTCTCTCCTCCCCATCCTCTGTTTATTTCGAAACTGGACCTTTAATAACTCCATTCATGTGAAGAAGTGGGTTGTGCCCACGAAAGCTCATGATACCATCTACATGTTTTGTTAGTCATTAAGGTGCTGAAAGACTATTTGTTTAAATTTTTCCTTATGTTATAGGTAGAATGCCATGCCAGTCAGTTCTTGGTAATAGTGGCAAGAAATAAATCTTTGCTAGGGATGATTTTCTGGGATAAAATAGATCTACATGAAAAATCATGTATCTGGTTATACTTAAACCTCTTTAATCCAGCAATCCTGAGAAACCGAGTATTCCAGATTAAAGATTTTGCTGGGCAAAAGAGGTACTGTGGGGGCTGGGTGTGAGGGGGTGGGGATGGGGTGCTTACCTGCTGCTGGGCTTCTTGGGGCACACATGGCTCTGTGCCCCCTGTTGATATGGGAGCGGTGGGGAAAAGTCTCAAAGGAAGAGGCTCTGTGCGCTACCATTCCCCCATCTTGGGGGGGTGGCGGGGGAAGGAGAGCAGCAATGCTCAGAGCCACTTCCTCCTCTGTACCATGGGTGTTCCTGAGTTAGGGACACCTGGATTACCGAGATTCAAATGTACTACTTTTTTTTAATGTGAAATCCTCTAGTAGAACTTTAAAGTGAAACAATGTAGTGTTTTTGAAATTGGTTCCATTTATTTTACAGGCTTGGACTTGGTTCTCTTCCATGTCAGTATTTGATGAGTGATTATAACTCCTCATGCTCTTGCTGAACACAGTAATCCAACTTCTTAAATCTGTAAAAATAGAAATGTTGTAGTTAATTCTTAACTAGGACTCTGCGTGTGTATTTGGGAAATTGGTAGCACAACAGTTTCAATCTTACTGGCACAGTTTTAAAAAAACTTTCTCCTTTAACTCTTCGTTAGGCTAATCAAACACTTAAAATGTCTTTAGTGAATTGATACTCTGAAGAAAGATTTAAATTTAGAACATTCAGATTTATTATAATGTGTAGAAAAGGCAGTCCAAAGTGTTACTGCAGAAGGTAAATGCCAGGAATGGTTGTGGAAAAAACCTGAGATCTGTATGAGTACTGCAGTGTGAAGGAATGACCTTAGTTTGAGCTATAAGGATTTCGGCAGCCAACAGGAAATGATGAAATGTACTGTGAGAGAATTCTGCTTGAGGAACTGGAGGTCATACAGAGCTGTGCAGGGAAAAGACAGGTACTGAAGCTGATCTGTGAAATTATGCAACTGAACTTGGCATCTGGAAGGCAAATGTGAGGTGAACATTTTATTAAGGTCAATCTTATGTAAACTGCATATTTAATGAATTGTTAAACAGCTTTAATTTTTTTCCAGACCCCACTAGATTTCAGCTATGTAGTATAAATAGTTAGAAACTATTTTGGCTGAATTGAATGGGTTTTTAGCTAGTTGGTTTAAACCAATACTGAATGAGTTGGATAATATGATACCCTACATTATTAACAGAAGGTAGGGTATTGGCTAAAACCCATGGAAACCTTCTTTTACTTTAATATGATCATCATACTGATATTTAAAAAATGTAAACAACAAATGGTCCTGCAGCACCTTAGACTAACAAAAAATGTAGATTGTTGTGGTTCAGGTTGTGGATTTATGCTTTTGTTTAGCATTGTTTATATTTTTGGAAGTGCTTTCTGGATAGGTACTTGCATCACAAAATGTATGTTCTGTTAGATTTCTGAGTTTTACTTGACAGCATATCTTGTATTCTTCATCTTTGGGTTACTACAACTGTTATTTTTCCAGTTCCCTCTGTAAAATACAATCTTGCTATATTTTCTTTCTTGCAATTAGGGAAGCAGACGGTTACTTTGCCAAGATTACAGTAAATGCTGTTTCATGCCTTTTTGGTAGGGAGTACATAAAATTCATATCCCCTTCTTATTCTACCGTCTTTACTACTTACCTGCTCACCCCAAATCCAAAAACTTAATCTTCAAGGGGCTAACAGCGTAACTCTATCGTGCTTCCAACTACCATTTCGTTTTGTGCAAGTCATATTGCTACTTTCAAATCTGAGTTTCCTACATGGCAAAATGGGGTTAAAGCATTTAACAGGTTTTAATACTTAGCCTTAATAAATGTTGATGTAAGATTTTTGTCAGAGTTTATGTGGACATCTTACAGTCCTTTCTGTTATTACAGTGAATCACAGTTCAGCTTTTTCTCAGCCTTGTTTTAATTTATAGTAGGTGAAGTGGGACAAAGATTATGCAATGATACTCTTCCAGGTTTCTATATTTTTGTAACTTAATATGTATAAACAAGAATAAATTAATTCTGTAAAGATTTAAAATGTAGCATGTCTTATTTATACTTAGCAAAATTTTTCAATAATAGTTTCTATATGTACTGTTAAAATAACTCTGCTACTGAGAAGTTTAATATTTGGGACACCAAATTAATTAAACCTTTTTCAATCTCAAATTGACTGAAAGATTTACTGAGAATTAAATGCTTTTTCAAAGGTAACTTGCATATGGAAATAGCCTTGTGCTCCTTTTTGCTGCTTTTGAGGTATTCAGATCACAGATGTTTCAGACAGGAGATTTAGCCTCAGTAACTAAGAGTTTTAAGTGAAAGAAGCCTCTGCTAAACATTACACACCCCTGCTCCTTCAGTTATGGTACAGAAACTCCAACTGTCCCTGAGATCTCAGAGTAATCCTCCAGCAAAAAACCAAAACCTGTTAATTTTTAAAGCAAATAAGCAGTTAAAAAGATCCCAAACTTAAAAGCCTCCAGAATATTTTAATAAAAAATTTAAATTCTGTGCAGATCACCTTTGAAAGAGCTTCAATAACGCAACATTCTGTATAATTTTTCAGTCTTGTCTATCACCAGACAAGGATTAACACATTCATATTGCATCTGATTTTTTTCATAGCTAATTTTGGATGTTAAAGGGGCCATTGCTCAAATGAAAGTATGGGGCATGACATCTAGACAGACAGTAGTCCTGTCTAACTATTCATGCACTCATGCTCATGCACACATTGCATTCATATAAGCACTTAATACAGTGTGTGAACACTCCCACCCTTCTATTTAACTGTCAGTATAGAAAGTGCAGGTATTCTGTAAAGATTTAATATAAGCTGGAATGACTGGTGTTCTGGTGAATGTTCAGGTTTTTGGGGGTGGTGAAAGTAGAAGAGGTAAAGGAGAAACTAATCCGCTCTAATCATTATTATTATTATTGAGAGATTTGTCTATTTGTAATCTCCCTGCTTTTACTCAACTCAATTTCTGAATAACTAAAAAAATTATAGAACAAACGGAAATATTCCTAACTCTCTTTAAAAAAGGAATAAAGACAGGGAAATGGCTACAATTTCAAATTACTATTGGTTGGTTCACTTTACTGCATCTCACTCTAGTCAAATGTTTGTTTGCTCTTCTTTTTAGCTCTTTTGCACTAGTTGCAATATTGGCATTTTAAAAATGGTCAGTTTGGAAATTACATGGCAGGGAGTCTTGTAATAGTCTTAGTTTAAAAACTTAGATCCAAAATATTGAGGGTTTTTGGGTTTTTTTACATTTAATTATCCAACAAATTGGCTATCTGTTTTTATGGTTCCTATTGCAGCAGCAGCAGCAGCAGCAGCAGAGTTGCAGTCAGGGTGGAAGGTAGGGATATCACAGGTGAACTGGTAAGCATCACCCTTACTAGATATTGCTTACTGGTTAACTGGCAATCTGACATGGGCTGGGTGCACTCCAGCCCAGCTGGTCCTGCCATGAGTGGGGGGGCCTGCAGGATCCTGTTTAAGCAATTAATGTGTAAAATGCAATGTTTAACCAGTTAACTGATTATACTGGATATTACATCACCGGTGGAAGGGCAAATGCTTATCAGAGATAGTCGACTAGTAGCTTTCCCCCTCCCTTGCTGCCTCTATTAAAGAGGGAGCAAGTGGGGGAAGAAGAGGGAGTACTTCAAAGCGGCAGTGCTGCATGGACCCTGGGGCCAGGCCCCAGGCTCCACGTGGCGCTGACACTGAAAACGCTGTGTAGAGCCTGGGATCAGCTGGAGACTCCTCCGCTGACCCCGGGCTCTGTGTAGCACTGCCGCTTTGAAACACTGCGGGGAGCCTGATGCCGGGCTCCCTGCAGTGTTCCAAAGCGGCAGTGCCACACAGAGCCCAGGGTCAGTGGGGGAGTCCCCAGCTAATCTGGGTTCCGCAGGGCGCTGCCGTTTTGAAATGCCACAAGGACCCTGACGCCGGGCTCCATGCAGCGTTTTCGCCTTTGAAGTGTAGCAACAGCACTAGGGCTGTTGCTACACTTCAAAGGCAGAGGTGCCCTATGGAGTAATTGAATAGTTGATGCAAAATGCATAGAGTATTCAATTAGTCAATTACTCACAATGTAACATCCCTACTGCAAACCAAGGGCTAGAGTGGTCACATTTGGGAGGGCTCTAGGAAGTCTGGGTTCTTCTTCGAGTGATGTTCTTTGGTGATGGGTCACCTGGAGCCACAGATCGGAGCCCTGAAGAGCAATTTCCCCCATTGGGCCGCACGTGTGCGAGACAGTGCTTCATGGCATTCGTGCCTTAGTGCCTCTTGTACCTGGCCTGACCTGCCCCCTTCAGTTCCTTGCTAACCACCCTCAGTTACGGATGGAGCTTCAACCTCTCGCTCAGGCTTACCTCCATGCTTAGTTCGTAGTTTTAATTGATAGTTTCCCTCACTTGGTTTTTTAAATAAACTAAACCTACTTCTTCCCTCTCAGGGGAGACAGATGTGACTCTGGTCGCTCAGGAGGCCACAGGAACTCCGTTGTTTCCTCCCAGTTCTCCCTTCCGTGTTATGTGTGGGTGTTTTTTTTCTTTTTTTTTCCTTTTTAGAAGGAAAACAAAAAAAAAAGAAAAGAAGAAAGATGTGAACCTAACATGCTGGGCTTTCTGGGCTTCAATAATTGTGACAAATTTCATGACCCCATGCCATCCTTGGATGGACATTTGCTCTGTATCTGCTGCCTTGGGGAAGTCTGTATCTCACAAAAGTGCGAGCACTGTTGCAGTTGGGGCTCCCACCTGCACAATCACGTGGCTCAAGACAGGTGGTCCCCGCCTGAGACGTGATTGCACATTAATCTCCTGTCTGCTTGTGGAACTGGTGCATATGCAACTGAGACACTCATAGCACCATGCCTACCTGGTGTCAACAGTACCACCTCAGTTGCTCTACGGACCACAGCCATAGCTTCAGTCTTTTCCTGATGGGGCTGTCTGCCCATACACCTCTTTGCCTCCCACTAGAATGCCAAATGCCCCCAGTTTTGCTCCCAAATGGGTCTCGGTGAAGGTTCTTTCAGAGATGTGTTCTTAATCCAGTGGAGTGCCCCACTGCATTATGCTTTTCTTCGGATTCACTTGTTCCCAGGGTTCTACACAAGATTCGTACAGATGATGCACCGGTCACCCTACTAGCCCCATCCTGGTCAAAACAAACCTGGTTTCCATACCATCACTGCTTATCAATACAGCCTCCGTACCTGCTGCCACGTCGGCACAACCTTCTCTCTCAGAATTGTGGGATGATACTACACCCCCAGACGCACACTCTTCATATCCACGCGTGGCTCCTGTCTGGTTCTGGGAACTAGAGACCCCGATGTTCTGAGCAGGTGAAGGATGTCGTCCTCCACAGCAGGAGACTCTCTACAAGAAAGACTTACCTACAAAAATGGACATGTTTCTCTGGTGTCGGCAGGCACTGATTAACACTCAGACATCCCCACACCATACCATCCTGGACTATATACTAGAGCTCAAGACAACTGGGCTGTTTCCTCTTTAAGAGTCCACTTATCAGCAATAAGTGCATTTCATGATCTCATTGATGGATTCTCGATATTCGCACACCCAGTCACAAAAAGATTCCTTTAAAGGTCTTCAGAACTTATACCCATCTCATAGGGCTCCGCCACCCTCATGTGACTTGAACCTCATTCTAAACTGCTTGACCAGAGCTCCCTTTGAACCTATGGCCACCGTTTCACTCCCCTTGCTTTTTATGAAGGTCTCTTTTCTAATCACCATCACCTCTGTAAGGAGAGTCAGTGAGCTTGGGGCCCTCATGGCGGACTCCCCATATGATTTTTACAAAGGACAGAATTCGGTTGAGACTGTACCTTCCTTTCTGCCAAAAATGTTCAGAAGCTTCAGGGGGTAGTGGAGTTAGTCTGTACAGAAAAAAACAACACCGTGCTACCAGACCATTTGTTGCCAAAAATGTGTACTTCATTTCACATTAATGAACCCATTGTGTTGCCTACCTTCTACTAGGGATGTGAATGACTAGTCGACTGTCTGATAGGCAAATGCTTATCAGATAGTCGACACACTAATTGACTGGTCAATTCTTTCTATCAGAGGCAGGAAGGGGGAAGGAGGTGCTTCAAAGCAGCAGCACTGCATGGAGCCCGGGGCCAGACCCTGGGCTCCATGTGGCACTGCCACTTTGAAATGCTTCATGAAGCCCGGGGACTGCTTGAGTCCCCTGCTTGCTCCATGTTCCCGGCAGCACTTTTGCCTTTGAAGTGTAGCAACAGCCCCGGGGCTGAAGTGCCCTAATTGAATAATTGATGCAAATTGCATCAACTGTTTGATTAATCTAAATTTAACATCCCTACCTTCTACCTGAAGCCCCATGCATCTCTCCTCTCTCCCCAAATATGCGATGCTGCACACATTGGACATTCGGCAGGCACTTGCCTTCTTTTTAGAGAGAACACAAGCCGTCCACAAATCTCAGTGCCTTTTTATCTCTATCACAGAGTACACCAATTTCAGCCCAGCGCATTTCTAAGTGGTTATTGACTTGCATAATCAAATGCCATTCTCTTTGCAATAGACCCTTACTGAACCCACCACGGGCACATTCCACTCATGCTACTGCGGCTTCCATGGCCTTTTTGAACAGTGTCCCCCTCAAAGACGTTTACTATGCTGCCACATTGTCCTCCGATCACACTTTCGCTAGACTTTATGCAATTCTTCCTCAGCTAGCATCGGACTCAGCGGTGGCTATGGCAGTCTTGTCCTCCACTGCCAAACAGTGACTCCGATTCCCACCGTCCAAGTTGAACACTATAGTCACCAACAGCGGGCCATCTACCTCGAAGAAGAAAAGGGAGTTACTTCATTCAATATTGACTATTCTTTGAGACGTGTGTCCCTGTGGGTGCTCCACTACCCTCCCTGCCTCCCCTCTATTCAGAGTCTTAGTTACTTGCATGTAGATGAGGAACTGAAAGGGGGGCCGGGAGGGTCGAGTCACGTGTGTGAGGCACTAAGGCGTGAATGCTGTGAGGTGTCGTCTTGTGCACCCATGGCCCCGTGGGGGAAATTGATTTACTTTCTTTACCTGTAACTTTTTTTTTTTACATGTGTCTACCCTTTTGTTCCTTTTTTTCTAAACTTTTTTCTGCAAACTGCAACTGAAAGGAAATAGTCACAGCTAATACATAGGATATTGACTTCACTGTGAGTACTGGAATATGAAATTTCAGGGAATGGACTCTAGGTAGCGCTGCTTTTTGTTAACATTCTGACTTCAGAGAATTTCTAGAGGCTGCTGCCATGGCCAACCCCGCGGCTCGTGAAGCCACCTCTGAAAACGTCTCCCTGTGCTCACCGGAGCAGAGGAGCCGTCTGGCGCAGCCATTAAAAATGGCGTCTTCAAGATGGCATTGGCTGGTGGGAGCCTGATGTGGCCAAAAAGCCTCTAAACATGTTTCTTAAAGGGGAAGGCCTTTTTTGGGGAGTGGGGGAGCTTGACCAAACGTGGCCGGGGGCTCCTTTTAAAGGGGCAGGTTTGGGGGGTGTTTTTTTGGGGGGTTGACATCCCCACCCCCAGGTTCTTCACACTATATTCACAACTATTTTGGCTCTTTGCCTGTAATGGGTTGGCCACCCCTGCCCTACTGTAGTTGGCCTTTGCAAAGGTGTTCTTGTGTTTGCCAACTAAGGAACTTTAGCACAGTCTCTGTGCCTTTGAAAAGCTTCAAAAACATAGAATCACTTAAAGACTTTTGAAACAAAGACTTGGGAAAAGTTTCTTTTGTAATGACAAAATTAGTAAGTCTCTGACTACGTTACATCAGGTTCACCATGAAATGGCTTGTATTAAATTGTGCTTGAAGATGAAATATGGAAAAAAAAAATTGTCATCAATTATGTTGATTTTAAACTGCTTCCTAGAAATGTTATTTGTATATGATAATCAAATAAAATGGAAAATTGCATTGACTAGTAATTAGTCAATTAATCAAAATTTAACATCCCTATCCCCCAGTACTTGATTGGTGTGTGTTGAGATGCATAGAACTAAAAAGTAATTGTATTTAGATTTTTGGAATTTTGCAGACTGACTATAGTGTCTTTTTGTACCCATAAACAAGAACGCTTCTCACTTACTGTTTACATAGTCTTGACTCAATATGAAGTGTTAAGTTACTTTGCATCATAGGTTGTTCTGCAGTGGACTTCTTGAGGGCATTTCAGTAATGCTTTCATTAAGAACTGCTGATTTGACCAGAAGCATTGATCAGGGAGTCAGGCTGCAGCACTGGATTTCCAGATTTCAAACATATTAAATCCCTGGAGTATATCTGCTTTTAAAAAAATAATAAATACTTTAGCCGTATTATAAAAGGTTGTAACTTAGGTCTCAACTTCAATTTAATTTTAGTTCCTGCTATTTACCTGACTGCTGGCTCCTCCACAAGCAGAATCTGATTTTTGTACAACTGCAGAAATTATGTACAGCAATTTTCTCAACCTTTCTTGGTACCAGAAACTGCTGCCTTCCTAAACTGTCAGGGAGATCTAAGGTACTGGTGCTGGTACATAGACTTTGTTGAGGAACACTGGCTTAAAGGAATGGTGGGAGGGCAGTATTAATACTTTCTCAAATACTTTATTTGCCTGACAGACACACTAGCACAGTGTTTCTCAAATGTGGCTACTGTGGTTGCATGTGTCTTCCAGGACAGCCACAGCTGGCTGGGTGAGGGGTGGGCAAAGTATCACAACTCCAACCCACGCTCTCATGCATGCACATGCACCCGTGCAATCCCATTGCTCTGGCTATCAGCAGGAGTTGGTTCTGCCCCCCTCCCCTTCCTTTGGAGACACGTAGGGCACAACAGTGACGGAGTAGGCAGCTGGTGAGTTTTCCAGGGGCAGTGGGGCTTAGGCTTTGGGTTTCAGCCCTGGGATGGTAGGCTCTGTCTGTGGGGTTTTGGGCTCCAGGCTCTGGATGCACAATGGTAGGCTTCAGACTTCAGCTGCACAGCTTTGGTCTCGAACCCGTGGAGTTCCCTGGACTTCAGGCTCTGACCTCCATCTGCCTCCCTCAGCCACTCCATCACCCCAGCCTCTTCTGCTTCCACTCTCCTCCCCCCCCCTGCGACCTGGCTCAATTTGTCCCCAGGGTTTCTGGTGCTAGTAAGTCTGTGAAAGGAATGCTTGTATGTTGATTAATATCACTTCTCTCAACTGATTTACTAGCTAGAAGTAGATAAATTACAATGCTTTGTGTGTGTACTTATGCCTAGTTATCTGTTTTAGTTCTCTTACAGCTAATTAAATATTTTAGGAAAAAAGTGAGAGTGGCCACCAGCAAGAGTTGTGGTTCAGCTAATGAGTCTGAACTTTGCAGACTGCACTGCATCCATTTGTTATGTAAATGGCATTGCCATTCAGTCATGGAAATTAATTTTCCATAAAATATCAACCTATCTCCTAAATAGCTAAAGCTACTGCATCTAGGCCCGTTGTATCAAGCAGCACTGTAACTGTATATAAATATGCATGTTTGAGTTTTCTTTTCATGTGCCAGAAATATCACTTGCGCTACAAAGTGAGAAAATTGGGCTCATTTGCTATTTCTACAGTGCTATAAACCTTCATGTGTTTGCTTCTAAATAGCTCTAACTGCATAGAAAACTATGTAGATATCTCTTTGCAATTTAATGTGCAACATATGTCTTGTCATAATTTGTTAGCTAAAATAAAATTGTCTGCAAAATAAGTACTGAGGCATATGTTTTCATGAAATTTATTGTGTTATAGAATTAGAGGATATAGTCAAAGGGTAGTACAATTAAACCACTTCATAGTAGGCTTTTTTCAACTGGTCATGGATGAATAGGAAGGGATTAGAGGTGAAGCTAATGAGTGGGAATTGTTGCCATGAAGGATGTGCAGAGATAAGGAACAGGATGAGGATGGGGAAGAAAGATAGAAGGCATGGTAATTATAGAGGCAGTACTTTTTTTGCTTGCTCAGTGATCTGACAATATGGTAAAGGTTGAACCTCTCTAGTCTTGAGGTCACCCTGGAGACCTCACCCATGTCAAACCAGAGAATTTGCCAAAGCACAGAAGGTCATTGTCTATCATTACTAACACTTCCACTGCTTACTAGGGATGTAAAAGTGTAAACATGTAAAGGGTTAACTGATGAGTCATGGTTACTCACAGCCCCCCTCTCCCATGCTGCTGCAACAAAGGAGGCAGAGACCCTACAGACAACAGTTTCGTCTCTGTATATTTGAGTGTGAATCACTTTGTCCATTTGTTCAAGAACGCTTCCTAAACAATAAGAACTAGGACTACCAAATTTTGGTATGCAGCTTCCTCTTACCCTAACTTAAGCCAAGGTCAGGGTTTGGTTGTGTCCCTCTTCCTCCAAACATGAAGTCTGCCTCCCCTCAGGGAGAGCAGGCAGGCTGTGGGGGGGCAGCCTCCAGAGTCTGCAGGCTGCTGGAGGGGGGAAGCACCTGGAGTCTGGCCTCTGCCCAGATATGCTTCAGGGGTCAGCTGCAGGAGGGTGCAACCCCCAGAGCTTACCCCTTCCCAGGCAGGCTTCAGGGATACTACCGGGGGGGGGGCCCATGAGCTTTGTCGTCCCCCCCCCTCCCCCCAAAGACCGACTGCAGGGAGGGCAGTCCCCGGAGCCTCACTCCTCACCCCCAGACAACCTGCAGACTGGGGGGGGGAGGGCAGATGGACAAGGCAGCAGCCTCTGAAGCCTGGTCCCTACCCCCAAACAGACTGCAGGGGAGGGCAGTTGGGGGAGGTCCGCTGTAAGGGGAGTGCTGCTCTGGCTCCATGGGAGGAGTTGTTGCCGGAGCAGCACCACTCTTGCCGCCGCCCGGTAAGCAGCCCCTGACCTGAGTCCTGCACTTTCACTTGCCTTGGCTTCAGCAGCTTCTTCCGCTGTCCTGAGCTCCCCTGCCACCTCACAACCCTCTGCCCTAAGCCACCTACTCCTTTCCCCTCCTCACTTCTGAACTCTGACTCCACCCTTTGTTTTAGAAAAATGTAATAGTTGAAATAGCACATGTATATTTTTCACTTTTCCATAAAGACCATTCCGTCATTTACACACCCGAGCAATGCCGAGTACATCTGCTATTTCACTATACGCAGCCCAGTTCGTTTCCTGAGCATTGTGTATCCAGGACACGAATGAGGAGTGGGGGAGAAAAAGCTACCGATCGTATGATTAGACTGTATATTAAAGCATCAGCATAAGGGGCTGAATTTCACTTAGGTAACCTTTATTCTGGTACTTTCTAACTTTTGAGTGCTTGACTTTTGCAATCTTAATGTACTTGTAATATAGGGGTTTTTGGATGTAAGTTTAAAAAAACAAAACAAACCCTGAAGATCTCACTTCCATCATGTTAATTCCCCTTCCCCCCCTTCCAGTGGATCATTTAGATTTACTGTATTTACTGTACAGGCCTCTATTTCAGTTATAAGAGTAACTGATATCGGTAGCACACTGTTCTCCTCTGGGGACTAGCAACAAGACAGGGATGACACACAATATGCCAGTGGGTTTCACAGTTGTTAGCTAGACAACAAAGGAATGTTGAGACTTGGAATCTTGGTTCTATTTCCAGGTTCTGGAACAGAATGTGCTGTAGTGGGGTTAGATCTTTTCTTGCCCTTTCCACTCCAAATGCTCTCTCTTCCCCCTAAAATGTACTCCCAGCAGCTTACCTCTGTGTCCCATCTTCCTGCCCTATTCTTTAGTCCTCCCTTGGCTTATTCTTGTGAATTCTAGCCATGTCACCACCTCCTTCTGGGTACCAGAAGGGAAGCATAGGGCGAGCAGGAGAGATGGTCTCCCTACACTTTAATTCCTGCTCCTATTGCCACAGAGGCCCTTCATTTCTAGAAGCTCCAGGATTGAATCATGCCTGTCACACACAGAATCTTCTGATAATTTAGCTTATAAGGTCTAACAAGCCTCTACTAACTACATACTGCTTCCTCCCCAACCTCAAAGGCCTATAATCTAGACAAATTTGGATGGATTTTTGTTGAGAAGATCCTCTCTCTGCTTCTCTCTGTCCAGAATAGTTCCCCAACTCAACTGCCCTGCAAGGAGGAAATTTAGCTGGGTGAGCCATTTGACAGAGCTGTGTCTGTATGGATTTGACCCTTCATCCCTCTGTGTCCGGTATCTAGAGGCATCTGGAACAAGTATCTTCATGAAATCCCTGCCTTGAACTAGGAGCAAGAACACTGGATCCTGAAGGAAGTTTCAGAACCCATATCTACAGGAAAAACTTCAAGACCTCTCTAAAGAATGAGACAAACTCCCCCTTTTATGGTGGTAGATATGTGTATGGCTACAACTGTGGGCCATGTTCTTATGCCTTTGCTCCTTACAGCTTAGATGTGCTTGAGGTGAGAGAGCTGAATTAGATGTGGGAGAAGTAGTCAAGGTGCATGGAGTACAGAATGGAGATCTGTCCTCCCTTCTCCCAGAGGTTTTCTCAACAGCCTGCTTTTCGCTCAGACAGAGGTTGCCTCATTCTGTCCACAGACCTATTCCCCTGCTTCCAGTACTTAGTCCCCACATATGCTCAAGTCTGGAGCCTGATCCCTCCTAAGAGGCTTCGTTGTCGTCAGAGTGTTCATTTTTCAAATTTAGCAGCATGTGCATCGATCTGGAATAGCAGTTTTTATCCAGCAGTGTCCCCATGCTGTGCAGACTCAGTCTCCCCATCAAGGGGTGTACACAAGGATTTCAGTACTGGGCAAAAAGAAGTGGGTCCAGGGAATTATTGCTGGGAATTCCTAACTGAAGAGGAAGCAAGAGGTTCTTCTTGTCACCCCTGGGGCAAAGGAAAACAAGAGGTTGATACAGTGTCTAGTCCCAGTCATCTGACTTGGTCTTTCTCAGGTTTTCCTAGGATGAAAATAATACAAATACATTTATTCATGTCTGAATGATGATGGGAGATCACTCATTGCCAACTATGGTCTTCTTCCAAGGGAGATATGAACCTTCAGATGGCTGAATAGGCCAATACTTGAATCACAAATTCTATAACAATGAGGACAGATGTTTCCAGGTACAGCAGGAGGCTATTGACCATGACTAGTAGCCAGTCTCTCCTTCCTCTTGTGCCTCTTCTCCTCAGCTTGTTGGTGGACAAATTCAAAATGAAGGGAGCCATTGCGTAAGACTTCTCCATTTTAAGCAATCCTGGGCGAGTGTCTCCAAGTGTCAATGTCAGTGTTGCACTTGTTTAAGTTATCTTTTAGCAAATCCTTATAACATTTCAATTGTCCTCCCATGTTACGGTATCCTTCTTTCAGCTGAGGAAACGGGACCTGTTTTGAGAGGCGATGGTCTAGCATCCGAACAATGTGATCAGTTCAGCAAAGCTTCTGATGGATGACCATTGTCTTGATACTGGTGGTCTCTCCCTCTTCCAGAATACTAATATTGGTGTGCCTGTCTTCCCATTTAATCTTCAAGATCTCGCGGAGGCAGTGTTGGTGACACCTCTCAAGGACTTTCAAGTGATGTCTGTAGTTTGCCTAGGTTTCAGACCCATACAGTAGTGTTGAGAGAATGATGGATTGACCAACAAGAAGCGTGATGTCTGTTTGAATGCTGTGATCTTGAAAAATCCTGTGCTATAAATGAGCAAAGGCTGCACTGGCACAGCTCAGGTGATGTTGGAGTTCTACATCAATATCTGCCTTGAATGAAAGATAACTTGCAAGGTAGACAAAATTATCAACATTTATTTGTCTGAATACTGGTGACACAATAGCACAGAGGTGGGCAACCCTTCTGAAGTGGCATGCCAAGATTTAACCCTCCTGCCCTGGGCCATGCTGCACACCCCGTGGATCATCTGGGTCAATGCAAACCAGATTGCTTCATCCCCCTCCCTATTCCTGTGCCCCCAGCATGCACACTAGCAGGGCAGCAGCACTGGGACTTGCAGCCCTCCCGGCAGCAGCAGTGGGGTGACGCAGCAGAGTCAGTTCCCTGTCTGGCCCACCCCTTTGCCAGGGCTCACCCCTCAACTTCAGGCTGCGGCTCTGGGACTGAGGTGGGCAGAGCCTGGGGCTGCTCGGGGCTGGTTCCAGCCTGGCTAGGCACAGCCGGGTGCTGGGGGAGTGGCTCCTTGCCCCCGCACACACCCCATGGGGCGCAGTGCGCTGCAGCCTGGGCCCCGGCATCCCACGTGTGACCGACTGCCCAGTCCTGATCTGAGGAGCAGCCCCAGCTCTGACCCCTCCCCTCCCAGAGCAGGAGGCAGAACCTGTAGCATGGGGTGGGGGGAGGGGAGGGTTAACCCCTTAGCTCTCAGGAGCGGGCTGCCCCAGCCCCATGCCATGCCACGCCACGCACCTATCCTGCCCTGTCCTCCCTTCCAGCTGGAAGCCAAAGCTGGTGCTCCAGCCTGCAGCTCATGGTAGTCCTGAGGCTTGCAGGGCTGAACTCCCACCGTGTGCCACAGAAAATTGGCTCCCGTGCCACAGGTTGCTGACTGCTGCCATAGCAGAATTTCTGGAAGTTGCCTTGATCCATCACTCTCAGCTCTCAGTATCCAGTGATCTGCTGCATGCCATCTCCTTGCTGGTCATTCCCTACTATGATGACATGCCACCACTCTTTCCATTGCCAATTTCTTGAGGTTTATTTACAGCTCTATGCTTGATGTGATTAAAACACATAAGTTTACCCCTGTTGATTTCTGACAGCAGGGCTTGCTACAGCCAATGTTTCTAGCAAAATCATTTGTTTTTTCCATTGAGGAATAGGCAAAAGTCTTTACAGCACCAATCAAAGGCTTCAGTTTTCTTGTTAGCAGCATTCATTTCCCATGATTTACATCCTTATGTTGCCATGGAAAAATAAGCTTTTTCACTACTGAACCTTCAAATATTTGGAGATGCCACAGTTTCCCCAAAGTTTCATAAGAGAACATCTGGCTGAAGGAGCCATTTTTTAGTCTTTCAGTTTCTCTGAAACCACTACATTTTTCCTTTATGTATAGCTATGCATTGGCTATGTCAAAAAGGCTGAACTACTCAGGAAATCAGAAAAAGGAAGGGGTCTTCAGCCTGAGTGTTCTGTTGCTTCACCTTCCTAAGAGAGAAGCATAGATCTACATCTTACAGGCACAAGAGACCCTTGGTATCTTCAGGAAGAGGGACAACTTTCAGATTTGGGACAGGCACCACAGGAGGGAGAGCAGGAAGACTTCCTATTGTTCAAATCCATGACTAAGAAGGCAGTTACAAGTTTAGTTATGCTATAAAATTACACTGGTATAACTACATTCCCCAGGGATTTGACAAATACATACCCCTGAGCAACACAGTTATACTGAGCTTAATTCCAGGGTCAGCAGGAGGGCTTCTTTTATGGAGGTGGAATAACTTCACCGACAGGAGAAGCACTACCATTGGCGTAATGGTGTCTTTACTGAAATGTTGCAGCATTTTCAGTATAGACCTGCTCTAAGAAAGATAAAGGAGATGCTGTATCAGAAGAGCAGCAACACCGATCAAAAGTATTGTTCCTCAGGATCCCAAATTGAACTTTATATCTGACTCAGTATGGCCTTGACAGATGTGATCCAGGAAGGAAAGGGACTCCACCGGGAAACCTGAGAAATTAAACAAGGTAGCAAAAAAATGATAGTTTGCACCAGTTTCAATGCAGTACTGTGTATCTAGGCATATAATAAACATTCCACTGCCCCAATATAAGTTAGGTCTGTCTTGGTGGTCAGGAACCAAGTCCTGTAAATGAAAGACCAAAAGGCTGGAAGCAGTGGAAGAAAGGTTTGTACTTTTGTGTGTTTTGAAAAATGGGCAATGTGAAATTGAATGTTGAAGCCAAATTAAGTAAGAAGCAGAAATCAGGGCAAGGGATTGGTAATTCTCAATTATAGCTATAGTTGGGACACTGCAGGTCACTACAAAGAAAATAACGCGGGCACAACCAAGGTAATCTGATGTAAAGGCAACTACCGAGTAGATGATGGATACTGAGTGCAGAGACCAGACAAGGCTGGGCTTTATGTACGAACAAGCAATGGAATGGAGTGAATGGCAATGTTGTACAGCTCTCTGATTGCGCAGATTCTGCAGGCTGAAAGAGTCCCTGTTAGATGTCTTAGGAAGAGAGCATATCCTGAAATCTCTGGAGGATTTGAGAACTTTCATCCCTGATAGCCAGACAGATCTAGCAGGTGAAGTTCCAGAAAAGGATTCTGGGGCTAGCACCTTCCCATGAGCTGACTTGGATTTTTAACTTGTGAAATGTATGGGGGGGGTCTCCCCCTCGCGCCCCCCCCCCTTTTTGGTGGATAACCAGGCACACTTGATGAAAAGTTGATTCTGCATAGATAGTCAGACTCTTCCCTTTTGGTATTCTTGATGGACGGAATAAAAACTGGGCATAAAATACTTTATAACCCTTTTTGTGGTTAATACACTTAAAAGTATGAAAGACGAATTTTAGACTTTTCTCTTGTGCAAACCTTTGAATTGGTGTGTGAGGGGAGAGAACCAAACCCTAAAGACAAATGCGTTTTAAAGGACTGTCTGTTCTAGTAAATATATTTCAAGTGGACAGCATGACTCATTGTTGCTTAATGTTGGTATGTCAGTATTTGGTTTATTTTTAAGTAGTGCTGTACAATTAGAGTTTCTGTGCTAGTTGTTGCCATGACTTCATAATATTTCCCTTAATATGCTTGTTCATATTTTCTCATAGCATCGTATCTGGCATGTATAAACTTTACAATTAAACAGAATTTCCGCAATCATAGTTATTTTCATACTTTTGTGGAAAAAATGGATAGTTTTTGTTTTATTTAAAAAACCACAAACACCTGTTCTCTGAATCGATTTAGGAAATATTATTCCATTGCTGCCTTGATTTCTTCAGTTTTCCAGCTAATTTATCAACTGATGTTCCTAAAGTAAAATACTCTGAACTCTTTAAACTGGAGGTGAATTGATATTACATCATTACTACAGAACCTTTTTTCCAAATTTAACATTAGTGACCAGTAAAATAACTCTCTTTTAAGAAGCCTGTTTGTTTGGTTTCCTCAAATCCACAGCAAACTCCCACACTCACTGTATTAAGGTTTTATTTAAAAAAAATACTAAATAGGTAAGGAAATGGAGTTAAATTTTAAAATAACGCCAAGCTGAAGTGGACTGGATTAGAATTCCTCCAGACCTTAACAAATTGGAGTATTGTACAGTTATCCAAGAAGATAAAATTCAATGACAAAGTGCAAAGTACTACATATAAGAAGGAAAAATCAAATGCAAAGTAAGGTATTGGCTAGGTGGTAGTACTGTAGGAAAGGATCGGGGGCTCATGATGGACTCACATTGAATGTAAACTAACACTTTGTTGAAATTTCATAGGGAGATGTCTTTCTGGGTTTTATTATGAGTTTCACGTAAGAAAATGGAAGTAATTGTCCCATTCTACTCAGCTTTGGTGAGGCCTCAGTTTGAGTAGTGTGTCCAGAATTGGATGCCACATGTCAAAAAGATGTGGACAAATTGGAGCGAATACAGAGGAGAGCTAGAAAAATGATGGGCTTAGAAAACTTGACCTACGAAGGAAGGATTTTTTTTTTTGTTCATCTTATATATTGGCAGAATGATTTCTTCTAATCAATTTCTTTTTTAGGAAATGTTAGTTAAATACTTGTGCATGGTGTCTTACTAATTAGAAAAATCTACTAATACTACCTATATTTTAGTGACATTGACTTATTTTGTATTTATTTCATGAAAAAGTACCTTGTCAATACTTCTGGCTACAGAGGCAGTGGTTGATCATGCAACAATTACTTTAATTGTGGTATTGGTCAAAGAGAATTTGCTAACAGCTAGTTATTAAATGTGTTTTAAAGAAATAGTACTGTTAAATTCAGTTGTCTAGTATCTTCCAAAGAAAACACCCTCTGTCCAGGGAACATACATCACACATTCCTTTCTCTTCAGCTGTTGTTTGTAGTGTGAAGGATCAGCAAAGTCATGAAATAGATATGGCGTACCTTTTTTAGATTTAGTGATTAGTATTTTTGTAAAACATAGTGTTATGCTAAGTGGTAAAAGAGCACATACTGTGATATGGTGAAACTTGTCACCAGGCAACAGTGTCCAGGTCTTTCAGCTGCTAGCGGAATTAACAATTTTTTTTTTCTCTCTCTCAAGATTGCTTTTTGACATAGTACAGAGGTGGCCAGCCAGTTAGATGAAGAACCAGAATAGCTGTGGCTAGAGTGCAAAGAGCCTTGTATTATATATTTTTATATATCTATATATAGATAGATAGATATAGTACACAAAATGTAGTGATAAAAATATTACAGGACATTTTGGACAAAAACCAATAAAAAAGTCTCTAGTCACTTAAATTCACGGCCAGTCCATAGATCTTCAGAGAACTTGACAAGGAACAAACATCAAATTAAAAAAAAACAAACAACCCTTTAAAAATACAGTAATATTCTTTAAATCACTTTATATTTAAAAAAAAAAAGCATCCCCACCATGTATTTTCAATTTAACACTACTGCCCTATTATGTCCTGTGAGTTGTTTAAAATTTAACTGAGAAGTAAATTAGCACAATTTGAAGTGCTTGTTTCATTCCAGCTTGTTGATCTCTAGTATGGTTTCCTTTTTTTTTTTTTTTTTTTTTTTTTTTTATAAATGAAGATTATGGCTTTTTTATGGTTCTAAAAATTCAGGTCTGTCGGAGATTGCAAATATGAGAGGTTCAAAAACAATAAGGAAGACTCATATCTCAGAATAATTGCTTCAGCCTGGCAAACAATAGCCTTTGAATTTTCTTTAAAGAAACGGTGTAAACCAGGTACATGCTGATTCTTTTTTGGCCCTGGAATTTAAATATGACATCTGTGTTGGCTGCCTTATTCTGCATCCACGAAGACTTTGAGCTTTTTTTTTTTTTTTTTAAGGTGCTTCAGCTCCCACCCCTCTCTAACCCAATGCCCCACCCCTTCCCCAGAGCCAGGCACCCTCAGCCCCCTGCTCTAACACAAGCCCCTCCACTCCCCAGAGTCAGGTGCCTCCTCCCCATTCTAACCCAATCCCCTCCCCTCCCCAGAGCCCAGCACGGCCAACCACCTCTCCCCCCGCTCTAACCCAATGCCTGGGTCCCGGAGCTGCCTCTGCCATGCACTTCTCCCTCCGGGCGCGTGCGCAGAACTACCAAGAGCTGCATTTCTTTAAGCCAATGGTCTCCAACCTTTTTAAGCATGAGATCACTTTTTGAATACAAGTGCAATCCAGGATCCACCTCAAACCCAAGTACCCTTGCCCTGCCTCCTTCCCAGCCCTTCTCCAAGGCCCCACCCCTGCTCACTCCATTCTCCCTTCCCCATCCTCATTCACTTTTATCAGGCTGGGGGTAGAGGGCTGGGGTGCGAGGGAGGGTGATGCGGTTTCTGATCTTGGGCTAAAGGATTTGGAGTGTGAGTGGTTCTGAGATGAGCCTGGGGAAGGAAGTTGAGGTGCAGGCTCTGGGAGGGAGTTTGGGTGCAGGGGGACTCAGGGCTAGAGCTGGGGTTTGGGGTGCAGGAGGGATTCAGGACTGGTGCCAGGGTTTGAAATGCAGGCTCCAGCTGGGCACTGTTTATCACAGGTGGCTGCTGGGTGGTGGTGCAGGGAGCTAAAGCAGTCTCACCCCTGCCCTGGCTCTGCACCACTCCCAAAAGCAGCCAGCAAACTCTCTCCATCCCTGGCCCCCCTCTTCCCTGTGGAGATGGGGAGATTACACACAGATTACACAGATGGGGAGATTACACACAGGAAGATTAAAAGATTTGATAAAAAGATTTTTGAACATTTATTAAACCAACTTCTGACTGGGATATTGAGCCTTACAGTGCTTGGAGAGTAGGAATTTCTATATCTACTTCTGCAAGTGTGTTAACTCAACTATCTAGATTGTTTGTTTTATCTAAGAAATCAAATAAAACACTAATTAAGCCTATATTGATTTAGAGGGACAATGACAATTTTCTTGTAACATTTAACTTTTTGACTAATAATTATGGCAGAAATGAATCATGAAAATCATAACAAATTTACAGGTAAATTTAATTTTTACTAATGTTTTTCTCTTTTCCTCCCTACAGATTTTGAAGATCTGGTGCTGATAATAGAACACTGAACACCTGCAAGCTCTCCAAACACAGAAATGTCTGGATCATATGATGATTCTGTTGGAGTAGAGGTTTCTAGTGATAGCTTCTGGGAGGTAACCCGAACACTTTTTTATAAGCTATCCTGTTTGCATCTAATTCTCATTTCTACATATTACTGTGATTTCTGTGCGACAAGTTAAGCAACTGAAGACTGTAGCAGTGTACATGAAATGTGTGGTTATTTTAAACTTCAAGGCTACTTCTGAAGACAGCAGTGGCCTTTAATTTTTGGCCCAGTTCTGTCAGGTTAAAAGTTTATAAAATGAAAATGCTGACACACAACATCACAAACGCCATCCATTTTAGTAGGATATGGTATGCAGTTGAACTTTTTAATCTTTCTGCCCTGTAGGGATGTCTGTGTAAAATACTTCATTCTGTAGTTAGAGATTTACGAAAGCTAAAGAGTACAGGTTGGATCTCTGTGGTACGGCACCGTTGGGACCTAATTGGTCCCGAAGGAGGGAGTTTTCCAGACCACGGAAGGTTGGCCCCTCTGCAAATGAACTCTGGGCTCTCCTGGGGTTTGTCAGATTGCTGGGCTCCCAGCTCTGAGGCCAGCCTGGCGCTGGAGCTCTGCTGCAAGGGCTCTCTGGTCCAGCAGCATATGGGGTCCTGCTGGACCAGAGAGGTTCAGCCTGTGTACTTAAAAGGTATTGTAATTAGAATCATAGAACACTAGAACTGAAAGGGACCTCGAGAGGTCATCGAGTCCAGTCCCCTGCCCTCATGGCAGGACCCAGTACTATCTAGACCATCCCTCATAGATGTCTATCTAACCTGCTCTTAAATATCTCCAGATATGGAGATTCCACAACCTCCCTAGGCAACTTATTCCAATGTTTAACCTCCCTGACAGGAAGTTTTTCCTAAATGTCCAACCTAAACCTCCCTTGCTGCAGTTTAAGCCTATTGCTTCTTGTCCTATCCTCAGAGGCAGGGGCGGCCCGAGGCGGGCTGTGGCAGTTGGTGCCCCAGGCGGAACGCACGATTGGCACCCCCGCCTGCACAGCTGTTAATGGCGTGACATCATCATGGGGCGCCCTGTTGAAGGCGGCGCCCTAGGCGATGGCCGAGTCAGCCTATACTCACGGGCCGCCCCTGCTCAGAGGCTAAGGAGAGCAATTTTTCTTCCTCCTCCTTGTGATCCCCTTTTAGATACCTGAAAACTGCTATCATGTTTCCCCTCAATCTTCTCCTTTCCAAACTAAACAAGCCCAATTATTTCAGTCTTCCTCCATGTTCTCTAGATCTTTAATCATTCTTGTTGCTCTTCTCTGGATCTTCTCCAATTTCTCCACATCTTTCTTGAAATGTGGTGCCCAGAACTGGACACAATACTCCAACTGAGGCCTAATCAGCGCACAGTAGAGTGGAAGAATGACTTCTCATGTCTTGCTCACAACACACCTATTAATGCATCCCAGAATCATGTTTCTCCCCCTTTTTTTTTTTTTTTTTGCGCAACAGCATCACACTGACTCATATTTAGCTTATGGTCCACTATGATCCCTCTCTGCAGTACTCCATCGTAGACGGTTGCTTCCCATTCTGTATGTGTGAGACTGATTGTTCCTTCCCAAGTGGAGTACTTTGCATTTGTCCTTATTAAACTTCATCCTATTTACCTCAGACCGTTTCTCCAGATCACTTTGAATGATGACCCTATCCTCCAAAGCAGTTGCAACCCCTCCCAGCTTCGTATCATCTGCAAACTTAATAAGCGTACTCTCTATGCCGATATCTAAATTGTTGATGAAGATATTGAACAGAACCAATCCCAAAACAGACCCCTTCGGAACCCCATTTGTTATGCCTTTCCAGCAGGATTGTGAACCTTTAATAACTACTCTGAGAACAGTTATCTAGCCAGTTATGCACCCACCTTGTAGTAGCCCCATTTAAGTTGTATTTGCCTAGTTTCATAAAAATATCATGCGAGATCGTATCAAATGCCTTGCTAAAGTCTAGGTATACCATGTCCACCGCTTCTCCCTTATCCACAAGACTCATTATCCTATCAATAAAAGCTATCAGATTGGTTTGACACGATTTGTTCTTTACAAATCCATGCTGGCTGTTCCCTGTCACCTTATTATCTTCCAGGTGTCTGCAGATGAATTCCTTAATTACTTGCTCCATTATCTTTCCTGACACAGAAGTTAAACTGACTGGTCTGTAGTTTCCTGGGTTGTTCTTGCCCTGGTGACTTGCAGACATCTAACTTTTCTAAGTGACTTTTAACTTGTTCTTTTTTTATTTTATCTTCTAAACCTTCCCCCGTCCCGCTAGCATTCACTGTTAGGCATTCCTTCATCAGATTTCTCGGTGAACACTGAAACAAAAGTCATTAAGCATCTCTGCCATTTCCAAGTTTCCTGTTACTGTTTCTTCCTCTTCACTGAGCAGTGAGCATACCCTGCCCTTGGTCTTCCTCTTGCTTCTAATATATTTATAGAATGTTTTCTTGTTTCCCTTTATGTCTGTAGCTAGTTTGAGCTCGTTTTGTGCCTTTGCCTTTCTAATCTTGCCCCTGTATACCTGTATTGTTTGCTTATATTCATCCTTTGTAATTTGTCCTAGTTTCCACTTTTTATGACTCCTTTTTTATTTTTAGATCATGCAAGATCTCCTGGGTAAGCCAAGGCGGCCTTTTGCCATACTTTCTATCTTTCCTACACAGTGGAATAGCTTGCTTTTGGGCCCTTAATAATATCCCTTTGAAAAACTGCCAACTCTCGTCAGTTGTTTTTCCCCTTAGTCTTGCTTTCCATGGGACCATACCTACCAGCTCTCTCAGTTTACCAAAATCTGCCTTCCTGAAATTATTTGTCTCTATTTTGCTATTCTCCCTTCTACAATTCCTTAGAATCCTGAACTCTATGATTTGATGATCACTTCCACCAAGCTGTCTTCCACTTTCAAATTCTGAACCAGTTCCTCCTCCTTTGTTAAAATCAAATCTAGAACAGCTTCTCCTCTAGTAGATTTTTCAACCTTCTGAAATAAAGTTGTCTTCAATGCAGATGTTTAGTCAGTGAAAATAATTGTATTAAAATTTACTGAATGTATTGATCTTCATAAAATAGAAACTTAAAATGTTATAACATTGAAGTTCATTAAGAATTAAGAAATATGAGTACAAGAACTTTGGAATAATAGAAGAGAAAGATCAGTGTTCTATAATGCAAGTACTTTTGTGACTAATACTTATGGCTTGATCTGTGGCAAAGCAGAGACAAATGGGTGAGGGAAGATATATTTAAATATTTCCATAATAACTGTGATCTTGCACTATCAGATAAATTGGTTTGTGATGGCGTGGTGGGATCAGGTCTCCCATCAGGCAGTTGATGATTTTATATGCTTAGTTCACAAGTAGGCTTGGCTTGGCAAAATTAAATTTTTGTTGTCTTTTACAATCTTAATGGATATTATCAATATTTATTTTTAAGCTTTTATGTTTATATTTTCTAAAAAAATTGAGTTTAAGCATTTTTCCCCTTTTTGACCTATTTAAATACTCAGCTGCAGGAAGTTACAGGGGGGAGGTCAGACAATTTAATGACCATTGGCATTGAGATTAAAAGACCTTTTGAAAGCATTTTTCTTTGTGTATCTGTAAACTTTTATTTTGGTGGATGTATTTTTCGTTAGTTTGTGCACAGTGATATGTACTGACACTTATTGATTAAAAGAATCTAATCCTTCCAAGACTATATGCTAGCAGGGGTTATTGGATTTTGATGTTGGATCATATATCAAGGGAATGCTTAGTTTGACCAGTTGAGACTTCTGTTGGACAACTTTCAACCAGCTGCTGTATAGCTTCTTGGAAGACTTCTGTGGTTGAAATGGTCCATGCACTCTTGCGAAGACTCTGGATACCACAGCATAAAATCTTGAATGGGCTTTCTATCTAGTTTTAGAAAATTCTAGTTCACTATTTTCTTCTCTTGGAGTGTCTTTGCAATGAATGTTTGCAGTTTCAGCACAATGGATCTTATTTTGACTTGCAGCTCCTTTAAGCAGAAACCAGACTAGACAGTCAAAGCAGGCTGTGATTGGCTACTGCCCTGAAGACCTGGCCAGAAAGCATGAATTTTTCTCCAGCAATTGTAGGGGAGGTCACACAGCTTTACCAGATCTGCTCAGAGCAACAAGAAAGCAAAACTAAAAAGGGATCCTTTTTTATTTTTGCAATTCAGCTAACTGGATCTAAGCATTACTGGTCTATTATTCAACCGTGAGGGCTCTACAGCAGGGTTCCTGGAAACAGCTTTTTGATGCTTAAGTAACTGACTTGATCAGTTTTCAGAGTGGAATGGATAAATATCTCAGGCAGAAATACAACAGGAAGAATAGGGAGGCTGGCAGAAAAAGGTCCAAAATGCCCTTGCCTTGGGTCAGCCATGCCACACCTGCTGAGCTCACTGAAATCAACTCATGCTGTGAATGGATTATATCTTGCCTTTTTCTAACTCTTCCATACTGTGAACCTTAGAGAAAAAGAGAGGGAGAACATAAAAGAACAAGACATACAAGAACAAGTGGGCAGTAAGGATCTTTCTAGCTCGCTGCTTATTTGTATTTTGCCTGCCTCTTTAACAAGGTGTCATTCTGCTCTTATGGAACTCTGCCTTGTTCGCTTAGGATTCCATGAGACACAATGCCTGCTCCAGGTAAAAGGTTTCTTTACCTCTGCCTGGAGCAGGACCTTAGGGAGCATATATAATGTTCAACAAGTCAATTAGGTATCTACAGCACATCAGTAAGTTTGATTCTGTAGAAGCTGCAGAGACCATTTTATATGTTTAGCTAGAAGCCATCTTGCATACTAGAAACCATTTCAGCTTTTTGCCTTTGCACGTAGACCAGAGTGAACTTTCTATCACCCCATGTGCCAGGCCAAGACAGATGTGCTATTGGAATGTGTTAATTGGGCTGGTTCAAAGAGGAGAGGTACTCCCTCGTACCTGTCCGCCATCTTGTTGATAAAGCTTTGTTTTTCCTAGTTTAATTGATTATTTCTGTAATTGGATGCCCTGACGTCAGACTGTTTGGTTAAGGGTATAAAGATACTAGGATTGATTGTATTAGCAGCCTTACTGGGCCCGACTTTGCTGGGTCCACGTTCGGCTCACTTTGCTTTACTGTACAATAAAGCTATCAGTTGTTGGCCGCCTAAACAGAGAGGAGCGTGTTTTTGCTTCGACAATTCTCCAGTTCTTATTTTATATTAGTTTATCTCTCTCTGCCCTACAAATAAGGGGGAACTGTGCGTAGTCGTTGTACAGTCAATGGTTAGGCTTTCAGAAGCTGATTTCTCTCATTTACCTCCTGTAAATCTGACCAACTGGAAAAGGAAAGAATAAGGCATCAGGGAAGGACCGTACAGATTCTGATCATAGGAGTCGCTGATCCACAGAGAAATTGCTAAGGTTCGTTTTCTCAGAATAAGAGGAGCAGGAGGTGCAGGGACTTCCTTTTCTAGATCACTATCATACACAATTTTGGAGGGTAAAGTGTCTAATAGGGACAAGAGAGGCTCTAGGAAGTGTAAAGAGGCTCCTCATATTCATCTTGCTGGGAGTAAGAGCAGCCTTTTTTAGACTTGACTATAATCCACAGAGGAGGAACCACAGTCAGTTTGTCATGGAAAAGTCACTTGAAACTATTTGAAAGAGTATTATGCAGGCTCATGTTCTACTCAGTAAGTTCCTGAAAATGGAAACCTGGGAGAGAAGGGTGGTTAGTCCACCCTAGTTTAAATATATTCTGCTTTATACTCCCAAAATCAATATAAACCTAACCTCGTGTTGATTATATGGCAAGTCTTTGTATTGCATTTTTCTTAGATTTTTTTTTTTTTTTTTTAAACCAGCCTTGGCTCTAGGTCTTGTGCTAGAGCAGTGGTTTTTAACCTGTGGTCTGTAGATCACTGGGGATCCGCAGACTGATTTCCAAAGGGGTTCACACCAGCATTTGTAATATTTTTGGGGTCCACAAATGAAAAAAATGGTTGAACCACTATGCTAGAGCCATGCATGAATGGTTATACTTGTTCCTGTTGTCCTCTGGACTAGGACCCTTCCTTGAGAGAGAATTCCTTAGTAGTAACTGTCATGGAAGATTGTCTCCTACCTCCAACAATAAAAGAGATTAACAATAAAAGCAATGAGCTATAGCTATTAAAATCACACCAGCTCTGTCTGATGCTATGGAAAGCTGAATCTTAAGGCAAAGGAGGTACTGGCTACTGCTAAGCATTGAGGAGGCAGGCTCTTTTGGACTATAAATGGAGATGCCCTGAGAACCTTTAGATTTTATTTTAATCTCTTTATTTCTTTGAGAAATGGTTCATGTACTTTGAAATAGGTGTGCGCTACACGTGCACACCTCACTGAAAGCTTTCACCCTAGCGCAGGGGTGGGCAAAATCCTCTCAGCGGGCCAAATCTGCCTGCCTAGGGCTTTGATCCAGCCCACAAGGCAGTTCCAGATCCCGCCCCCTAGCATGTTGCCTCGGAGCAGGAGAGGGACGCGAGTCCTTCTAACTGTTTCTATTTAAAGGGCTCATGTCTTCCCCATGCCTTGCCTAGCAGCCACAGGGAAGGCGCAAGCCCTTTAAATAGAAGCAGTTAGAAGGGCTTGCAGCTTTGGCTCCCTAGCAATGCGCTAAAGGCACGGTGAACTGCAAGCCCTTTCAGATGTTTCTATTTAAAGGGCTCTTGTGTTCCCCATGGCTGCTAGGCAACGCATTGCCTGACAGGCACAGGGGAGGTGCCAGCCCTTTACATAGAAGCACTTAAAAGGGCTCTCAGCTCCCTGCACCTCTAGCGCATTGCTAGGGAGCCAGAGTTGAGCCCTTTCAACTGTTTCTATTTAAAGGACTTGCCTGTGGGGTGGCTGCAATGCCTGGCAATCACCAGCAGGCGCAAGCCCTTTAAACCGAAGCAATTAAAAAGAGCTCACAGCTCTGGCCCACTGGCCCGTTGCCTGTGAGCTGCCCAGAGGTACGAGGCCTTTCAACTGTTTCTATTCAAAGGGTTTGTGCCTGCCAGGCTGCTGCTAGACAACAGTTTAGAAGTGGGGGCCAGGAGCTGCAAGCCCTGTTATATGGAATCTAAGCCTCCATCCCAGACAACTCTGGGAGGAGACTAGCCCCCAGCACCCTCCCCTCTGTTCCAGGTCCCTTCCATTGGCCAGAAGTCAGGGGGGCAGGGACCCCAGGCCAAGCGAAGCTTTTGGTAGGGTAGCTCTCAACCTCACCCCTTCTGCCTGAGGCCCACCGCCCCTTCTGAAATATTGCCCACCCCTCCCCATTGGTGTCTGTTGGGTCAGCTGTGGAGTCCCCTGGAGTGGTACTTCCATGGCAGTGTATGCAAAGATGCTGCTGTCTCCCTGCCCTCTCAGTTCTTATGCCAATGATGGTTGTTGGAACAGCTCTAGTCTCTTGCTTCGCAAGTGTCTCGCAGTTAACCTACTTGTAGGCCCAGTTAGTTGGTTGTTTTAGTTATGGTAGAATAGCTAGCAGTTTTAGTTGTTTTGGGGTTTCCCCATCTTAATTTCCCTTACTGGGGTATGTTGTGCTCCCAAGGGTTTAAAGTCACACTGATTTGCCTCAAGTGTCTGTGTAAGGGCCATCAGATTGACAAGTGCCCTATTTGTTGTAGCTTTCATCCCTGAGTGAAGGAGGAGCAGCACTGACATGCTGCGTCCATCAGAAGGAGCTTGTGTCGGTGATCTTGCTATGCTGTGGGACAGCTCTGCACCAAAGAAACACCATCCACAGGCGCTACTCCCAATCCCTGGTGCAGCACAAGTAGCCAGAGGGGGGCTGGCTGCCTATCAAGTCACCACTCAGGGACTCAAGTGGGGTTTGCCTGGTGACAGGGCACCCATAGGCCGCATAGCAGCTCTGGCTCTGCCATTAAGCTTAGTCGTTGTGGTTTCCCTGTCTAAGGAACAATGTGGGGAAGACGTTGACCTCCCATCAACACCTGGTTCCACAGTCCCCGGCCTGACCAGGCACTAGGGGCAAGGTGGACTGCCTGATGTGGGTACAATCTGGCAACCTGGTGCTGTCCAAACTAATGTGTCCACTGTTCAAACTCAAGGCCACTCGTCCCCTCTCATACTTATCCTGGAAGGTGGCATTTTTGGTTGTGATAACATCAGCCAGGAGGTCTCCATCAGGACTTTGAGCTTTGGGTACATGGTATTTTGTAAAGATAAAGTTTAGTTATTCTTACCAAATGTGGTTTCAGTTTCATGTGAACTAGACTGCATACTCCACTCTGGATGTCTGATGTGCTTTTTGTATTGGGAGCACAAAGCAGTTTCGTAAGTCACCATTGCTCTTTATTGTCATCTCCAAGAGAACGAAAGGACTTCCCATCTCCTGTCAGCACATCACCTATTAGATCACAGTCTGCATAATGATGTGCTATGACGTGGCAAAAGTTCTGCCCCCATTGCTGACTGCACGCTATGAGAGCACAGGCTTCTTTGTCAGTGTTCCTAATGCACTTCCCCATAAAGGAGATGTGTAAGGCAGTGCCATGGTTGTCTATATACTGTTACATCCCCATTATACCATCATACAATAGGCAAGTGATGACACTGCTTTCAGTAGGGCTGTCTTTCTTTTGGCTACGGGATGCGCTCCAACCCCCTCCTCCAAGGAAACTGCTAGTGAGTTACATATTGTAATGAACATGAACTACAACTTAAAGAAAAAATGGTTATCTGCCTCTTGTAATTGTTATTCAAGATGTTTTGCTCATTTCCATTCCAAATCCCACTCACTTCCCTTCTGTCAGAGTATTCTGGCAAGAAGGAACTGAAAGGGTAGTTTGTGGGGGGGAGGGAAAACGGGGGAGAGAAGAGAGGGAAGGTCAGCAGTGTCTTTTATATGCCAGCATGGAGGTGCCACTCCCAGGGGGCTTCCCTGTTGACCTAAGTGGTTCCGCTAGGGTAAAAGCTTTCTGATGATTGTGCACATGGGACACTCAAAAACGTATTAAAATGGACATGAGCAACACGTTTCTAAGCAGTTATGAGCAGTAGGTAATCTTTATTTATTTAAGGATCGTGTATCTCAAAGAAATACTGATCTTACTGTGTGTCTTGGAACTTTTTAAATCACATTTAGAAGTACTGGAGGGCTAATTAGTTGGTTGAATATACCAATCAACATGAAGACTAAGGATCTAGTGTGGGAAAACACTCTTCAGATTTCTTGCCACTTCTCCCTTCCCTTATTTCAGAGAACCTCACACAGTGTCCACCTGTAATTGTTTGCTTGAAATATGCAATGTAATTCATTATTACACCTGAAAAATTAATATTAGGCCAAGAAATCCATCCTGGAGTACATTTTTGGATAAAATGAAACTTTCAGCAATGTTGTTGATTATCCTCCTCTTCCTCCATGTAAGAACATGAAAATATGAAGACTGAAATATTGCCTCTGCTTCAGTCTGTAACTGCTTTCCCTGGAGGGGGAAAAGTCTTAGAGCTTGTGTATCCTGCCACTTTGCTGCACTGTAACTGTCTTGCACAGCAAGTTACAGAACTGTAAAGCACCAGTGTTAATAGGCTCATAGCGCTGTTAGCTACACTCCTCATTGAGGTGGTTTTTCCTACAGTGCTAGGAGAGCTTCCCCAGCACTGTTGCCGCTACCAGACTGTCACGGCAGTGCTTTAAACTTGGCAATGTAGACACAGCCTTTGAGCTGTACCCATTCTCTCCCCAATGCCAAGCATTCCACAGACGTGAGGATTCAATCTGTTCATTAACGGATTCTTGCAGAAGTCATATATTTAAAGATAGAGATCCTAAATTACACCAGAGCTGCCATTTCCAATAGAATTTTTTCTACCACCAGTTGAGCCAAAGAACACTTGTTTACACAATAGTATATGAACCACCCAGAGATCTCTCAAAGGTAACAGGCATTACTGGTATGCTGTTTTACCTTTTTGGCCTCTCTTTAAGAGCATCTTCCAACGTGCTATCTAGTATTAACTTGTTTTCACTAGTGGATAACCAGTGTAGGTCTTGCAGGAGACATTGATAGGTGTATTTTTCTGATGCAGTTTTGCTTATTTTACAATGTATGCAAAGTCCTGTTTTCCTGAACATGTTAGGAATCTCACAGGGGATAGTTTGCTTCCACAATATTCCAAGCCTCTTTTCAGTCAGTACAGTACTCTACCTGAAAAAGGTCCCACTTTTTGCTAGGTTCATGTTGCAGGTACTTATCTGGATGTCCTTGGGTTCCTGCTGCTTATTCTGTGTCTGCAGCATTTCTGGCAGTGTGCATGTTTGCACACCTTTGCCCTTCCACCAAAACAACACCTAGACCTCTGTTGTGTTAAGTCTGCTGTAGAACCCTTTGACCCACGTAACTTGGCTCTTGACTAGCCCTTACATGTGGCCTGTGTCTTTGGGTGTTTAATTCTATTTTTTCATCTGTTTTAGTCCAAAAAGCAACTTAACTGCTTCTTACGTTTAATTTGAATAAAAGGTGACTATTACACCTTCCAGCCTTCATGAGATTACCAACATTTCATTGTCTTATCATTGTTTTCTTTAGTTCATTTGTACATATTTTAAAATCTACTAATTGGTGCACTCTTCTTAGAAAAGCCCACAAAACAGCCTTTATGCAACTTGTCATGGAACAAAACAGATTTGTCACCATCCATGAGTAAACAGTCACTCTGCAGTTGATATATTCAGAAGCTTGTGGCCATAGTTTACTGTGCTGTTACAACTCCAGTTGCATCTATCAGGGCTTTGATGTCTTGGCTGAGAGTAAAGGTCTCTTCATGAACATACTTCAATGTGTGTTATTACATGTTCAAAAGCTTCAAGGCGTAGCCGAGTTAGTCTGTAACAGGAAAAAATTTAAGAACAACAAATCGTCTAGTAGCACCTTAAGAGTAACAAAACATGTCAGGTGTGTCTAGACTACAGGGTTTTTTGGAAAAAAGTGACCTTTTTTTGGAAAAACTTCCCCTGCGTCTAGACTGCTGCTGCATTCTTTCGAATGTAAATAAAAAAGAGAGCATCCAGACTGCCTGGGTGCTCTTTCGAAAAAGCGGCTTGCTTTTTCGAAAGTACTGGTTGTAGTCTAGATGCTCTTTTTCGAAAGAGCCCCTTTCAAAAGAGGCTTGCAGTCTAGACATAGCCGTAGATGGTATCATGAGTTTTCATGGGCACAACCCACTTCTTCAGATGACAGGAGTGTTGGAAGTCCAGATCCAAGACTAAATAAGGGAAGGAAGGGGGGTGGGGGGAGAAGGAAAAAAATGATTACGTGGTTCTTCTCTAAAAGTCCCTCTAATTTTCTTGAGCCCACAGGATCCATCATCCCTATTCTCCTTTTGTCCCATTGCCAAGGGATATTCAGAAGGTCACAGTATGTTGAAAACGGAGAGGGTTGGTGTAGTAAATCTGTCAGCTTCAGGGAACAATACCATTCTAGACTAATGAAAGAACAGACCTCCAGTGCATCAGTAGGCACAGGTTTAGAACTATTTGATAGCTCCAGTCCTGGCTAGCAAAGATGCGCTGTTGATGTCTTCTAACATTTCAGCACTGGCTTTTATCAATGAGGAAGAAGGTACCAGATCCTCAATCTTGTCTCTGTTCCTACCGTAAAAGGAAGAGGAAGCATCTTCAGTTTTCTTAAGCACTACATGCAAAATGAGAATAAACATCATAGCAAGTGTTTAAGAAAGTAAATGATAAATCCAGGAGAGAGAAGTGTACAGCCCTTCTCAAGTAGTCTGGCCTTCACTTGATCTATTTGTATCCAAACCCCAGCAAAGAAATTCAGGTCTTATCCAGATGGCATGATTGTAGCGATGTTCTCTTATAGCTAAAAATGTGCGTCTGTCATTTATTGCCCACGCTGTTCTCCAGGATGGAAGCGCACGCACACATATGCACGCACCAAAGTAAGCTGAGTGGCCCCACATTGTTCTGGTTCTCATGATCAATTTACTGACAGCTACCCTCAGTTATGTCTCCTCTACAAGTATTTGCTCCCAAAGACAAATTTCTGTATCCAAACCCAGAAAAAAATTTGAATACGTGTGTCAGTGTCAATTAAAACACTATATTTAGATTTGTAACACGTTTAGCTTTAAAATAATAATCTGCGAATATTAAATATAAATAAATATATAATAAAATAAATATATTTAAAATAATATTCAGGGCATCTTTGAGGGTCATATCTATCTAGATGGATTCAGTTAATGCAAGGGCAGAACAATTTTTTAAAAGAGTTCTTGCAGTAAAATCTTAAAATTGTCCTAATCCCTTAGACCAGGGGTTCCCAACCTTTTTTGGTCCCCGTACCCCCTTGGCTTTTAGTAAATCTTCCCATACCCCCTATTCAATATGAAAGGAAATAAATTCTAGACTCTAGAATCCACAACTTTTTTCACTAACACTACTACTTTTGGAATATTTCAATTAGGATAATCTAGTTATTTACCAAATAGTCCCCGTACCTCCTTGACAAGCTTCTCTTACCCCCTTGGGGTACGCATACCCCAGGTTGGGAACCCCTGCCTTAGACTCTAAAATCCAAATTTAACCATTTCCAGTTCACTAGAGAGGATTGTCCTCATGCAGACATGTTTTCTTCAGTGCTATACATTTCAAATCCATACCAGTTAAGGACTTCCTCTTGGAAGCTAGCTCTTGTATCCAGTGCTCTGACCAGGAATTTTACAAGATGCTTAGAAGTGTCATGGATTTGCTACCCTTAAAGTTTGCCATACTGGGTGCAGTTACTTCAGGAACAAACATTTTTTGAAACTAAGATCTTATTGAGGAAAGACATTATTGCAGTGCTTAATTTATGTCCAGGCTGAGCTCTGGCATCTATAGGCTTGGCAGGTTGTAGGCCTGGGACATCTGGAGTTTGAGTCAGTTACGAAAGTTTAAAAAAAAATTACTTCAGCCCTGGTACCTAATTATGTGAGCCCCACCATCTTTCATTATAAACTAAGCACTGGATTACTGCATTTCTCATGAGGCATAGTTGTTCTAAATCATTATTCCCAAAATTAACCTGGTTACAAGAAATTGTTTTCTGCCCATGTGGGCAAAACACCTTAAAGACCTCCAGGCACAACTGACATGTCAGAGTGCTAAAAATTAACATTGAGTGCAGTAATCCAATTCAGGAATTCTATAGCTGTGGTCTCTAAACCTCAGATAATAAATTTAATAAAAACATCTAGCAAGGCTTGAATTAGTAGATGACTAAATTGTTATATTTCAGAAACTGTCAAAGGTAGAAGCCAATTTGCTCCCCACCCTCCAAATATGCATGCTCATTTATTCAGAGCCACAGTACCCTCCTGGCCTGAAGGAGCATATCCAGCATACAGAAAGAAGTAGGGTGACCACCAGGTAACATTAAGAGCTTCACTAAGGTTGTTGTTTTTAATAAATTAATTGCATTGTCTCCCTTAGTCTCTGCCTTTGGAGACAGGGATTTGCATATTATGATCACCCCTTGTTTTAAATAGATGCATCTCTCACTTATTTTCTATCTTATTCATTTATTTTCTTTCTCTGTTGACACTGCTATTGGATATCCCAGTGTAATGGAACACTAGATTTTTCTGAGCAAAGAATGGTAAATTAAGGCCCATTTTCCTAAGAATTTCCTTTCTTCTAGCACAGCGGGTCGGCAGCCTTTTCAAACCAAAGAGCCAAACTACATCAAAATTCAGAACAAGTGGTCAACAAAAAGCCATATAAGAATGCCAATTTGCATGACTGAAAATATGTTGTGTGGGGTTGCAGGAGTGTTATGGCAGAGGACTGGGAGTGTGGGGGTGCATGTGTTTGGGGATGTGGAGATGTAAGGGACTCAGAGCAGGGGGTTCAGGTATATGATGGGTTCAGGGTTGGTGTGAGGGGGGTGCAGGAGTGTTATGATGCTGTGGCCAGATGGGGGCTGGGCCAATTGGAGTCTTATTCACCAGGCTTAATTTTTAAATAGAATAAAATATTATGTCCAACACAAAAGGTTTCAACATTGTCTTTAGGGTTGGGGGCCACTGACCCACAAAAAAATCAGTTGGGGACCACACAAGTGAGAAGTGGGGGGGGGGGAGACTACATCCAGAATCCCCTAACCCTCTCATGTGGCCCCCTACTGAAATACCTCACTCCCCTGGTGCTCCAGCTCCATGGTAGGGGGAGGGGCAGGGAGGACTGAGGTTCAAGGCCTCAGGCCAGATTACGGATGCGATTGAGTAGTTGATTGGACCACTTGCATTCTCCCTCACCCCTTGCTGCCTCTATCTGAGGCGGTGGCGGGGGAGTGGGGGAGCAGGAGCCAGTGTTGGGGGGAACTGGCTTTTAAGTCAGCTCTCCCTAGCACTGTCTCCCTAGCATTAGTCACGGGGCTGTGCAGATGCCGTAAGTACCTCCAAGGCGTTAGCGCCTTACTGGCTCACGTCCACAGTTGTGCCACCCGTCAGTTCCTTCTCTACCATCCCTGGCTGCAGGCAGATCTCCATGTCAGTGTTTTGCCTGGTTTGAGAAGATAAAATAGCAGTTATTCTTCTAGTTAGTAGTTAGTTTCTTTAGTAGTTGGATAGTTAGTTTCTTCGACGAGTAGTGTCCCCACGGTTGCTCCACTGAAGGTGTTGGGCTCGTCCCGGTGCCGCAAGTTGGAGATTTTTCGTTAGCAGTAGCCCAGCCGGACCGCTCATGTGCGCTCGCTGTCTCGCGCCATTCACGTACCTTTGCGGAGCGCAGTCTGTCCCTGCCAATTCCTCCTAACCGTCCACAGCCGCAGATGGACTCTGGACGAGTTTATTCGTCTGCCACCACCACACTGAGAGTGGCTAATTACGTAGCTCTCCTCGCCAACTACGACTTCAACTGTACTAAGTTGGTCGCTCTACTAGAATACTTTCCTGATGCCAAGAGGCAGATCCTGAAAGCGGTTGTCCAGGAGGGCTATACAGCAGCTCGTACAGCGCTATAGATCACCCTCGACATTGCAGACACAGCGGCGCGGACCACGGCCATGTCGGTGGTCATGCGCTGCGCCTCCTGGCTCTACCTCGCATCGGTCCCAAAAGACCTACAATCAAAGGTAGAGGACTTACCTTTTGACCAGCAGTCGCTTTTTGCCCAAAATACTGATCAAGTATTCCACTTGGGCAAGGATTCTCGCACCACATTGAGAACGCTGGGAATGTACATGCCACCGTACAGACGCAGAAGATACAATAAGCAGAGACGGTTCTCTTATGCCGCGCCCCACTTTAGGCCATATGACCAACCCACACAGAGACAACGTCCACAGAAGCGTCACCAGCAGCCCAACAAAGCGTCCAATCAATAAGACGCCCGGCAGCAGGTTTGACATGTTGATTGAAAGACTGCATGCCATCCCCCTTACAGAGATTCCGCACAACACAGGCGGTTTATTCCATCACTGGTTTGAGGCCATACCACCCACCCTGGTTCGCTATAACCACCGACCGTTGGGTCCGAGAGGTCCTCACATCGGGCTTCACCATCCCTTTCACTACTCTGCCCCCTCCCACCCCTCCTTCCCCGTCCCTTTTCAGGGATCCCTCTCACGAACCTCTTCTGCACCAAGAGGTCTCATGCATCCTTACCGTCGGGGCAGTGGAGAGGGTACCAGATCAATTCCGAAGGAAAGGCTTCTATTCCCAGTACTTCCTCACCCGAATGGAGGCTGGAGGCCTATCCTGGACCTGCGCCGGCTCAACCGCCAGCTTCGAAAACACAAATTCAAAATGGTCACGTTAGCCTCAATCATTCCAGCTCTAGACAAAGGGGATTGGTTCGCGTCCCATGATTTATAGGATGCCTACTTTCACGTAATGATACACCCAGCCCACAGGAGTTTCCTCCGTTTTGTACTGGGCATGGAACACTATCAATACAGAGTGCTACCATTTGGGCTCTCGGCGGCACCGAGAGTATTTTCCAAGACCCTAGCGGTTGTTGCTGCCTACCTTTGACGTCTTGGCATCACGATCTTCTCCTATCTGGATGACTGTCTATTGAAGGCCCCCACCTTAGACGAGGCTACGTTGGCGGTCAACACAACCAGGGCAGCGTTCCAAACCCTGGGGCTAATTATCAACCTGGCAAAATCTTCCCTAACACTGTCCCAATCTCTGGAATTCATCGGGGCAAGGCTGGATTCGATAACTGCAAGAGCATATTTACCCCTAGACAGGTTTCATACCATCCAAGATCTGGTACATACCTTAGTGGTCGCTCCCAAGACCCCCATACTTACCTGCCTACAGTTGCTGGGACACATGGCTGCCATTACTTATGTTGTGTCTCACGCAAGGCTCCATTTATGGTGCCTTCAGCATTGGGCACTCACGATATATGTGCCAGGGATCCAGAGCACGCGCAAGGCAGTCGCTGTTCCCAAACATGTTAGGGACTCATTAGTGTGGTGGCGCACCCCCAAAAATGTTATCGGGCGTTCCATTCCACGGCCCGAAACCAGCTGCACAACTCACCACAGATGCATCCTTACTCGGTTGGGGGGCCCACTTACGGAACTATTGTGCTCAAGGTCTGTGGGCACCTCAGGAGTCCCTGCAGCGCATAAACTTTCTCGAACTGCGGGCAGTGTTCAACGTTTGCAAACACTTTCTACACTTCATAAGAGTTACCACAGTATAGATCCTCACCGACAACATATGCACCATTTATTACATCAACTGGCAGGACGGTTCTCGATCCCTCTGCACCAAGTCCATCTGCTTATGGAATTGGGCTATCCGACATGGGATCACCCTTACCGCTGCGTACCTCCCCGGTAAGAACAACAAGATTGCCGATGCCCTCAGCAGGAGTTTTCCCCCACAACACAAGTGGGAACTGCTCAACAACGTGGCCTGCAACCTCTTTGAACACTGGGGATACTCCAGTATAGACCTATTCGCCACCCAGTACAACAAAAAGGGTATGTCTAGACTACATGGCTCCGTCGACAGAGCCATGTAAACTAGTTTACCCGATATAGTCAGTGAAGCGGGGATTTAAATAATCCCTGCTTCATTAAAATAAAAATGGCTGCCACTCTGTGCCAACAGTCAGCTGATCCGGCACATCACGGCAGTCTAGATGCAGATCGGTCGACCAGGGAAGCCTTTGTCGACCGCTCTCTTATGCCTCATGAAAATGGTAATTTTCCAGTCTGGGAAGAAAGTTTCATCTTAGAGCTCTCCAAAGAGACCAAAGTTGCTAAGTGTGTGTGTGTGTGTGTCATGCACCTTTCCAAACCATCCTTTGTTGATGTTGGTGAAATGGCTCTTGTGATCTACCAGTACCTGCCATTGAGAAGTACCCCTTGCAGTTTATGTACTCGTCCCACCACAGTTAGGCAACCCCAACCACTATGCCCTTTGCGTTTTCCAGCGTCACTACCCTTTGCAGCAGAAGTGTATTGATTGTCTTGGCTACTTGGATCACAGAAGCCTCCACTGTAGACTTACCTTCTCTGAATTGATTCCCATCTGACGTTGCAAGTTTCCACAGGGCTATTGCCACTTGCTTCTCAACTGTCAAAGTGGGTTTCTTTCTGGTATTGCTGTGCTTCAGGGCGAGGGAGAATAATTAAAAATTTAGTAAAAGTGGCCTTAATGCGCAGAAAAGTTTTTTGCAGCCACTGCTAATTGTTCCTCTTCGAGTAGTATCCCTGTGGGTGCTCCACTATAGGTGTCGGACTCGTCCCGGTGCGGCAGTCGGGAGAGTTTTTCCCAGCAGTAGCCCCCGGCAGATTGCGCATGCGCAGAAGACTCCACGCGCTGTTCGCGCCTTTTCTGCGTCACACAGTCCAAAGCACCAGTTCCTCCTAACCATCCACGGCTGCAGACAGAGTTGGAATGAACTCCTGCTGTGCTCTGAGGAGAAATTAGAAATTGATTAATTATTCGTTCATCCCAGTTAGCCCCCTTCCTTGTAGTTATAGTTCGTTAAAGTTACTGTTAGTTCTTAGTTAGTTTAAAAAAAAAAAAAAAAGTTTGGTTCCTGTTCGGCATTACCGTTATCCGCGGGCACGTTAGGATTCGCACGACGGACAACCTTCACCATGCCCGGCTCTCCGGGCTTCAAAAAATGTGCCTCATGTGGTGAAGCTATGCTGCCGTCGGACGGCCACTCCCGATGCATACGCTGCTTGGGGAAAGGCCACATTCCCCAAAAGTGCGGCCATTGTTCGAAGCTGACCGCCAGGGCCAGGCGCGACAGGGAGATGTGCCTGAAAATGTTGCTTTTCAACAAGGTGCTTCAGCCACCACCGGCGGGACAAGGGATGGGCTCCCCGATGCCCTGTAAGGCCCACCAGACTAAGAGCTCCACTCCATCACGGAGTGTAAGCGTAGGTGACGCGCCGAGCACGTCCAGACTCGCTCCAAGGCACAGCGCGGCAAAACTTGTTAAGGCCTGAAGTACATCAGCACCTAGCCTGGCGCCTTCGTTGACGTCAGCGCCGGTGTCCCGCCCGGCACTGCGCCCCAAGTCGGTGCCAGCAGCGGCACTGAGAGTTCACGCAGCATCGCCACCTGCAGCGGCACTGCTGGCGGCACCGAGACCGGAGCTGGCGCTGAGAACGGCACCGAGCGTCGCCCCTGCCTTACCAACGGCACCGAGGGCAGAGACGGCACCGAGGGCGGCATGGAGAAAGCTGGCGCAGGACTCCGCCCCGCGCGGCTCTGCACCGAGCACTGTGCGTGACAAGCCGACACCAAGAGGCTCGTGGGGCGACTCGGCACTGCAGCTACATTAGGCACCGTCCGCGGAACCGGCACAGCTCGCACCATTGGAAGTGGGCTTGGCACCGCCTTCACCAGCCTCATTGACTAGATCACCATACCTGGGACAAGAACAATCCGAGTCCGGATTGGTCATCAGTCCTCGGTAGTCCTGCCCCCGCGCCTCCACCATCTACGACAATTCCTATCAAAGCCCAGAGGAAAACCAGGCGTATGCGTACACCTTCGCCCAGTCCAGACAGGGCAGTGTTTTCGCCTGAGCCTTCGACCTCACTGCAACACGACAGACGAGATTATGACAGACACCGATCGCCCTCAGGGCTTTATTGGAGGTCCCCAAGACAATCCATTACATCTCCCCGTTATCACCGCTCCTATTATTCCAGATCCCCATCTCACTGTTCGTTCCGGTCATGTTCACCGATCTCCCCGGCTCGTTCACACCACTACCGTTATAGGAGTGTGAGCTCATACTCTCCTGGACACTCATACCATAGACATCACCTCTACACTCGCGATGCCTCTTACAATTGGGATCGCCCACGCTCTTCCACACGGTCGCCACATTTATCATCGTACTGTCCCCGATCTCACTCGCCACAGTTGCCGACTCAGGTCATTCTCCCTCCTGCTCAGGCGCCTCTGACACCCACAGGCAATGCCCCATTAGATTCTACCCACCATGGCAACGATGCCCACTCTCCGCCAGTCGAACAACAACAGTTGGACTCTCCAACCAATTTATCATCTTATTCGCCGGATGACGCAGTGTTCAATGACGATTCTTCTCCGGTAGATGATGAACTTTTTAAGAGGGTGGCCCACTCGCAGAATTTGCGTACCTCAGAAGCGCCTCAAAAGCAGCATGCTCTTCTGAGAAATCTTCAGCATTCTAGCGGGGCAAAATTGGCTCTCCCTTTCGACAAGGCAGTTTTGGAGATATCCAACGATATATGGCAGATGCCAGCTTCTGTACCACCAATGAACCAGCACACCGACAAGAAATACTTTGACGCCAAGGACGTGAAATTCCTTTTTACACACCCCCAGCCCAATTTCATCGTTGTCAAGGCTGCCCAACAGAAGTCTAGATCTTCACAAAGCAAGACCACAGCTCCTGACAAGGAAGCTAAACGACTAGACCTCCTTGGAAGGAAAGTATATTCATCGGGTACTTTGGATGGCCTAAGGATGGCCAACTATTCCGCCCAACTTGCGAACCATGACTTCAACAACTACTCCAAGTTGGTGCCACTCATGGAGCATTTACCCGACTCCAAAAAGCAGCTCCTTAGGGCTATAGTGCAAGAGGGTTATACGACAGCCCTCACTGCACTCCAAATCTCACTAGACATCGCTGATGCTGCATCTAGAACCACTGCAACATCGGTGGTCATGCGGTGCGCCTCATGGCTTCACCTGGCCGCTGTGCCCAAAGATCTCCAGCCTAAAGTGGAGGACCTGCCTTTTGACGGGCATTCCCTATTTGCACAGAACACCGACCAGTTACTCCATTCTGGAAAGGACTCCCGAACAACCCTGAGAACACTTGGGATGTACACGCTGCCCTTCAGTAGTAAGAGAGTCGGCCCCTACAACAGGCAGAGGCCCTTTTCATATGCCACGTCGCGCTTCAGACCTTATGATCAACGGAGGCAAAGGCAACGCCCTCAGAGACGGCGCCAGCAACCTACTAAGGCGTTGAATCAGCAACAATCTCGGCAGCAAGTTTGACGTGTCAGTCGAGGGACTGTGCGCTATTCCCCTTCGAGAGGCTCCCGGCGAAGTAACCAAGCTGTTCCAACACCGATTGAGGCCTTACCATCCCCATTGGTTCACCATAACTACCGACCGATGGGTCAGAGAGATCGTGACCTCCGGCCTCACCATTCTGTTTTCCACCCTGCCCCCCTCCCACCCCTCCTTCCCTGTCCCTTTTCAGGGACCCCTCTCGAGCCCATGTGTAGCCGGCCAGAGTAAGTCTCCGGTCCGACACTGGGCTCTCAAGGTACAAAATATGCCACACAGGTATCTGTCAAACACAAGTAGTTTATTTCCTGACAGCTAACAGCTGTGCCTCATAACTGGAAGAACAACATAACAAAGAAGCGGCATATCTTACATCCCTTCCTGCAAGCCTGGAACCCCGGGTAGGCTGTGGACGAAGTGGGAGGTTGTCTCAGCTTCCGAGGCGCCGGTACCCAAAGCCCATCAGTGAGGTCCGATTTGCTAGGCTCTGAGGCAGCCTTAAATACAGTTTTCCTGCCTTGTTTGGCAGTTTGGAAACTTCCAGGGTTTACTCATTATGTGCTGACGTAGGGCTTAGCTGTTAGTTATCGATCTGATTCTGATCTAGTTCTACTTGTTCTCTGGCCTTGTTTACGTGATCAGTACGTTAGGGTAAACAGAATTGTTTATGCGTTCTTGCCCTTTACCTTTATCTCATACTTGTTCCTGCTATACTGGCAACAATGCTTATCTTAAGTGGCGTATGTTCCCAAAGACTTGCTTCTGGCTCATCAGATATAGGGAAAAGGGGGAAAGGAATGCAGGCCTCACCACCCCTAAACTAACACGCAGAAGAACTTTGTACAATTGACCACTACACCCTGCTACGGCAGGAGGTCGTACATCTACTTACCATCAGAGCGGTGGAAACAGTTTCATACAAGTTCAGAGGCAGAGGCTTCTATTCACGGTACTTCCTCACGCGAAAAGTCTGGCGGGTGGAGGCCTATCTTCGATCTTCGTGGTCTAAACCGTCATCTAAGAAAACAAAATTTCAAGATGGTTACTCTAGCCTCTATCATTCTAGCACTGAACGAAAGGGACTGGTTCGTGTCCCTCGACCTCCAGGACGCGTATTTCCACGCGCCTGTTCACCCAGCCCACAGGAGGTTCCTGCGTTTTACCTTAGGCAATGACCACTATCAGTACGTGGTGCTCCCCTTTGGACTGTCGGCACTGCCAAGAGTTTTCTCCAAGACTCCAGCGGTTGACGCCGCTCACCTCCAGCGATCGGGCATCACGATTTTTCCTTACCTCGACGACTGTTTGCTGAAGGCTCCCACAACACGTGAGGCACAAGCTGTGGTCGATACCACCAGAGACCCGTTCGAGGCTCTGGGCCTCATCATCCATGTACCAAAGTCTTCCCTGATTCCATCCCAGTTCCTGGAGTTCATTGGAGCGAGGCTGGAATCCAGGACTGCTACCGCATACCTACCTCTCGACAGATCCCACGTCATACAGGACTTGCTCACGGCTCCGAGGGTTTCCATACTCATGTGTCTGAAGCTGTTGGGGCACATGGCGGCAGCAACGTACGTAGCTCCACACGCACAACTTCATATGTGATGCCTTCAGCATTGGCTTCTTGTAATCTATATGCCAAGTACCGACGATACTCGCAGATGTGTGGTAGTCCCCAGTTGTGTCAGGGACTCCCTAGCTTGGTGGCGCGATCCAAGCAATACATTGGCAGGCGTCCCCTTTCACGCTCAGACCCAGTCTCTTCAGATCACCACAGATGCATCTCTATTGGCCTGGGGGGCGCATATGAACCATCTTCAGGTTCAGGGACTATGGTCCCATCACAAATCCCTCCTCCACATAAACTTTCTGGAGTTACGGGCAGTCTTCAATGCCTGCAGACATTTCCTTCAAAATGTGCATAGTACTACGGTACAAATTCTTACCGACAACATCTGCACGGTTTACTATATCAACCGGCAGGGCGGTGCCAGATCCAGATCCCTATGTGCAGAGTCCATACACCTTTGGAATTGAGCAATCCAACGCCGGATTACACTCACAGCCACGTACCTTCCGGGCAAGAGCAATACCATCGCTGACGCGTTGAGCAGAACCTTCCATTTGCAGCACGAACGGGAGCTGCTCGACGGAGTAGTCCGCAACCTATTCGAGGTCTGGGGCTATCCAGACATGGACCTTTTTGCGACTCGACGCAACAAAAAATCCCGCCTTTATTGTTCGAGGACGGGCATAGGCAGCGACTCGCAGGGAGATGCCTTCCTCCTCGATTGGGGAGCATGACACCTGCTATACGCCTTCCCACCCATCCCGTTGATATCACGGGTGATAGAGAAGATTCTCGCTGACACCGCAACGGTGATGTTGATAGCACCCTTTTGGCCCCGACAAACTTGGCTGCCTCAACTCGTGCGAATGTCCTTATCCCAACCTCGGCGACTACCACTGTTGCGCAATTTACTTTCACAACAGCATGACACTCTCCTTCACCCAAGCATCGACCGCCTGCATCTCACAGTGTGGTTCCTAACTGGCTCCAAGGACCGGAGTTAGCCTGCTCACAGGCAGTCAGGGATATACTAGTGCACAGTAGATGTCAAACTACTCAAAAATCCTACTGCTATAAATGGTGTCGCTTTCAAGCCTGGTGCCAGTCACTGAACATGGACCCCCTGCAAGTACTTATCCGTCGCATTCTGGATTATCATCTTTACTTAAAATCACAAAGTTTGTCGAATTCTTCGCTTAAAGTTCACTTGGCGGCAATCTCTGCCTTTTGTCCTCCAACGGATGGTTCCTCAGTATTCACGCATCCACTGATCAAAAGATTCATGAAAGGAATTGCTAATCTCTACCCTCCACACAAGCCCGTCCCAGAGCTGTGGGACCTGGGCCTTGTACTTGACACCCTTACCCGTCCTCCTTTCGAGCCGTTAGCAACTTGCGACCTGGTGACCCTCACTATGAAGGTTACATTCCTGCTTGCCATCACGTCGGCCAGTTGTGTTAGCGAATTGGCAGCTCTCTCGGCTGATTCTCCATATACACTGTTTACCGAACAAGGCGTGACACTGTGCTGCCATCCTGCTTTCCTGCCGAAGGTTAATTCATCATTCCACGTTAATGAACCTATCGCTCTTTCCACCTTTTATCCAAAACCGCATTTGTACTCTGGAACATGCCCGTTTACTCACCCTTGATATTAGGAGAGCGCTTGCCTTCTATTTGGACAGGATGCGCTCCTTCTGAAAGTCACAATGCCTCTTGCTTTCAGTTGCGAACCGCTCCAGAGGTCACCAATTGTCTTCACAGTGTATTTCATCTCCTATTGTGAGCTGTATCACACGCTGCTACGCTCTCCATAACAAGCCGCTGCCCTCTAAACCTAAGGTGCATTTGGCCATCCTTGACGGCTTTCCTCAAGGATGTTCCCTTGCGTGATATATGCCGCGCCGCTACCTGGTCTTCCATGTCAACCTTCGCAAGACATTATGCCCTTGATCGCTTTGTGGCTGCGGATACTGCGGTGGCTTGGGCAGTGCATTCATCTGTGCACAACTTGAACACCGGGCTACTGCTTCGTACTCACATATAGTGGAGCACCCACGGGGACACTACTTGAAGAGGAAGAAAGTGTTACTCACCCTGTGAAGTAACTTCTGTTCTTCGAGATGTGTGTCCCCGTGGGTGCTCCATGACCCGCCCTCCTTCCTGCTTCGGAACTCGTATGCTTATATTTTTCAGATGTTCTGGCTAGGAGGAACTGGTGCTTCAGACCGCGTGATGCAGAAAAGGCGCGAACGGCGCATAGAGTCTTCTGCGCATGTGCGGTCTGCCGGGGGCTACTGCTGGGAAAAACTCTCCAGACTGCGGCGCCGGGACAAGCCCGACACCTATAGTGGAGCACCCACGGGGGGACGCATCTCGAAGAACAGAAGTTACTGCACAGGGTGAGTAACACTTTCTTCTATGGCTGATTAACAGTGTGGTCCCACTGATCTGTGCTTGTCTCACCAGACCAGAACTGGCATTCTACTGTGTCAATAGGATCAACTGCCCCCCCAGCATATGCCAGTTGTTCCGCTCAATGGGTCGCACACCTGTGTTCATGGCCTCCTCACATTCTTCCTTGTTCCAGTGGCTCCCAGCTAGGTTCTGCATATATATACCATAGCACAGGGGTCCGCAGCCTTTCAGAGATGGAGTGCTGAGATTTAGCTTATTCACCTCTATGTACAAGTCCAAGTGCTGGTGATACTTTTTTAAAGTCAATGGCTAAAGGGGTGGGGTGGGAGGATCATTTATTTAATCACAAAATCTTGAAAGTGAACTCACTTAGTAAATATTGTACTCGTGATTAAGACCAGTGATTTTAAATAGCCATGATTGAAATCAGTCCAACCTGACTGTTATAATTGTCTGCCAGAGCTTCTTAAAAAGGATGAAGTTTGATGGCTGTCAAAATAGAAGCAGTGCAGTTCATAATTCTGCATATCTTACGTAAAACTACTTCTGAGGAAGGTAGTTTAACTCTCATTGGCAGCTTTGCTGGTATTATGATCTTCTGATTTTTTAGCACTTGTGTTTTTAAGAGAACCCCTAACAAAGTAGGTGAGAATTTCCACTAAATGATGACCCCCAGACAAAAGAATCTAGATTTTTATTTTTTTGTCTCAAGTTAGCAACTTTCCTGTATGTAATATGTAAAAGCACCTCAAGATTTATTTTTATGAACTATGGGAAACCTCCAGTGAAAAATTGCCTTTTTAGGCAAAATAGTTGTATCTCGTATCAAGCAAAAATAAATATCATTTTCTGGCAGAGATCTACAAAAATGTAGAAAACATTACCAGCTGGGAATTCTGAGTTGGGATGGACTGCATACAACAGCAATTCAGATGAGATGCATATATTTGTTTTTGATGCAATTATTACAATAAGTAATTTACTTTCTATATGTTGAATTTTAAAAAAAACTTGTTAGTATGCTCCCTAACTGAGCTTTGTTTGTTATTAAGAATTTAATAGGAGAACTATAGTCCTGCCTCAACATGAGAAGATGGACTTGATGATCTCCTTGTGGTCCCTTCCAGCTATACAGTTTGATTTCAGTGAATATTCAGAGAGGTAATCAGCTTTCCCAGACCAAACTGATATTACTGTCAGTGTCCTCCTTTTCTAGGACTTGTTCAGCTCTTCTTAATTTTTGAGTTAATTTTGAATTGAGAAATTTTAAATATTAGTGGTCAACAAGCTGCCCATTACCAGAAGAGTATAAAAGCCAGATTAGGGATGTTAAATTTAGATTAATCAGCTAATCTAATAGTTGATTCAATTTGCATTGACTATTCAATTAGTCAATGAGGGTGCCTCTGCTTTGAAGTGTAGCAACAGCCCCAGGGCTGTTGCTACACTTCAAAAGCGAAAGCACTGCTGCGGGGAGCACAGGGCCTGCGGGGAACTCAAGCAGTCTCCCGCTGGTCCTGTGCTCCCTGTGGTGTTTCAAAGTGTCAGAGTATGGAGCCCGGGGTCAGCGGGGGAGTCTCCAGCTGACTGCAGGCTCCATGCTTTGAAGCACCCCCTCTTTTTTTTCCTCCCCCCTCCCCCTTGCTACCTCTTTCTGATAGAGGCAGCAAGAGGGGGAAGCAACTAATTGACTAGTGCATTGACTATCCGATAAGCATTTGCTTATCGGATAGTCAACTAGTCGTTCACATCCCTAAGCCAGACAGCCATATTATTTGTAATTTGTCTATTCCGTTTGTTATATTTGATGCTCTGAAAGCAGTTTCAAGTCTCTGCCTTTCTGAGACTCCTAGCACATATTACAATGACTCTTTTTGGTACAGGGACTTTTTAAGAGTCACGAGATCTTGTCTACATGAACATTTAGTTCACAGCAAGCAGGGTATGAATCTACCCCATGCTAGCATGCCACAGACAAACTATCTTGTGGACCCTGTTGACGGGCATTAACAGTTTTAAATGTGCTTTGATCTTGTCTTTTTTGAAATGGGAGTAGGTCAGATTAGGGGTGTTAAATGGCGTTTAATCAGCTAATTGACTAGTCGATGGAATTTCCATTGACTAGTGGATTAGTTGATGGGGGGGAAGGGGAGGACTGCAGAGCATCAGCGGGGAGCTGCTAGGCACTTAATACATTTAAAAGGCTGAAGCACAGCACGGGCATTTAAAAGGCTGAAGCACAGCGCGGGGGACGACTGGACAGGTGTGAGCTGGTATTCAGCTGTCCTGGCTAATGCCCTGTCCCCTGCCTCCTCTACCCCCCCATTCCCCGCAGATATGGTGCTGGGGAAGAGACTGGTTTTTAAGCTGGCTCTCCCCAGCATAGGCTCTTGCTCATCCCCATTGCTGCCTCACTCTGATAGAGGCAGAAAGTGTGTGTGTGGGGAGGGGGTAAATGACTAGTCTAGTCACTAGTCAACTCTGATAAGCATATGCTTAGTGAATAGTTGACTAGTCACTTACATCCCTAGGGAAGATCAGGTTAAGAAATTGTTACTGTGTGTCAGCAAGTCCACATGACAGTTGCTCCATGGCAAGCTAGACTAGAGTAGATTCACATGCTAATTTTGCTAGAAACAAAATGTTTATATAGATCAGTATAAACTTAAACAACAGATAGTCTGGTAACACTTTAAAGACTAATAAAACATGTAGATGGTGGTATGAGCTTTCGCGATATCATGAGCTGTGCCCACGAAAGCTCATACCACCATCTACATGTTCTGTTAGTCCGTAGGATAAACTTAAACAACAAATAGTCTGGTAGCACTTTAAAGACTAACTCGGCTACCCTCTGAAGCTTATATAGATTAGTGGTTCCCAACTGCCAGGCTGTGGCGACTCTGAGGGCTGGGGCTGGGATACACCACCCAGCTCCTCCCCCTCCCGCCGTGGCTGTTAGGTGGGGCAGGACATGACACTCCCATCAACCAACCAGTGCCGGGCAGGGGCAGAGTCTCTTCCTGGCCATGGAAGAGGATTTTGCTGTGTGGCAGAAGGGCCATGCGGAGCCTGGCATGGCAGCCTTAAAGCAGCCGCATAGGCAGCAGCACAGGGCTAGGTAAGAGGGGCGGGGCAGGCATGGCGGGGGGCTCTAAGAGGCAGGGGCTGACACTGTGGCACTGGAGGTAGGAGTAGTACTGGGGAGCTCTAAGGGGTGGGTGGCTGACAGACACTAGGGAGCACTGGGGGTCTGGGGTGGGGAGCTGGCACTGGGCAGGTTCTGGGGGCAGGGCTAATATTGGGGACTGGGGCTGGCACTTGGCAGACTTGCTGTGAGGGTTGGGTGCAGTGAGGCTTTTGGGATGGGGGACTGGCACTGGGGGCTCTGAGGGTGGGAGCCTGGCATGGGGGGTTGGGTGCAGGGGACTCTGGGGTCAGTGGCTGGTGCTGGGGAGTAGTGGAGGGGTGGGGAGCTCTAGGTGTTAGGGCTGGCACTGGGGTCTCTGGGGGCTGGGGCTTTTGGTGGACCGATAACATTTTATTTGCATAGTCAAATTGTGAATGGGTTTGCTGGCCTGCGGTTTGAAAGGCTGGAAACCGCTGACCTAGACAACGCCTGTGAAACTCATTCAACTTGCATGAATACTCAGTGACCCAGAAGAGTGAAGTACTATGTCCCAAATCAACCTGTGACACCCTGCTCTTGTGACTATTCACTGAGGAATAAGAAATTTATTTTCACTTTCATGCAGTGTAGTCCTTCTGACTGGGGTCATAGCAATAAAAGTGGCTACCACCTAAAAAGCTTATTAGCTCCCACATTGCTTCTTCATGTAGATACAGACATGTATTTCTAATAGGTGTCCCATTCACTGGAGCAAGAGACTTTTTTCCTCTAGCAGTACTCATGGGGACAGCACTAGTGTCTATGGATACTGTTAAGGCAAAAACCTCCAATGACTGTGTGCACATAAGAGTGGAATAGACATGAGCAACATACCTGGCAGAATAATTGCGAAAGGTAGGTGATCAATTTTTTGAGGGTGGCAGTTTTTAGCCATTACCAACATGTTCAGAAACCCAGAATTAGTAGCTTCTATATTACATTATGAATCCTATAAGGGATCAAAGTCCTATTAAGTATTGGTAAATTAAATGTATGATCTGACTTACAGCCTAGGATATGTAATTAGACACAAAAATAACTGATGCTTATATGAGGTTTCCTTAAGTGGTGGAAGGTAGCATAACCAGTTTTGATAGCATTCATTTGCAGAACTGGAGCAAATACATCTGTTCCTTCATAGTCAAGAGTCTGGAGGCCTATTTTTGTACTGCTCAGTTTTTTTTCTTTTAATTACACAAAGATTAAGTAAATTATGTACAGTTGTTCTCTTAGTTGTCTAAAGTGAATCGCTCCCAGTTTGTTTCTGCTGAAAATAAAGGAAAATGTTAAAATTTTTGTGTTACTAGATGAAAGGCATATGGCATGGGCCACATTGACCCGTCTCACTTGAGGTGTGTTAACTTTGTTTCTAGCCTCACATATCCTGTAAGGAAGTTTAGGGGATAGTTGAGTTAGTCTGTACAGGATAAACTTAAAAAACAACAAATGGTCTGCTACAGACCGTGTTGTTTTTAAAGTTTATCCTGTAAGGAGTTATTTAAAAGTGAATACACTGTTCTTTGACCAGATTAAAACAAATCACCTTTGCATAGCTAAGCTAGATCAATTGCCTTTTCAGGAGGGAAGAGAGTAGGTTATTTGCCACCTGGCATTCTTTGCTTTGGGGAAATGGATATACCCCAGTAACTAAGGAGTGCTGAACAGATTACTGTAGTCATCAGTCCAACAAGCTTGTCACTTTTGACTTAGCATATTTCTACATGGAATTGTCAGCATAGTCATAGATGAGCTGAAAATGAAGTGTGGCCTTTTACTTACCTTCAAGTAGAAAATAATTGCTTTTGTTAAATTCCCTTTTACAAAAGTGGGAGGAACATTTTAAAAATGTACACCTGTGGATTGACTGTACAACTATTAGAATAAAGTGAATTTACACATAGGTTACTTTGCAGTCTTGTCCAGTTTTTAGTCATTTACAAAATTTTGTTCTAAAATTTTGTAAAAAGTAAACCTAAAAGATTTAGTTCCCCAAATCATTAACTGTGTCCATATCTGAAAATTTCACATACATTTAAATATGAAATATTAAAATAAGTTCATCCGCCACCTAACTATCAAAGTGTGTTCTTTTTGCAGCTGAGTGGATTTTTTGGCAAATTGAGTAATTGATTCTCATATTTTATAAACTGGACAAAATCTGTTAATTGTTTTTAATGTTTACAAAAGCATTAGTTCACCTTCACAGTGCCTGTGGATACTTTTCAGTTTTCTCTAGAGGCTGCACATTGTTAATGGGATCTCCTATTGGCTCTTAGTTCCTTTCCAAATAGAACTTTACAGTACCTTACACTGTTACCTACTTACTCCATTTTAATTTTTCACTGTTGAAAATCTGTTGCCTATCTTCTGTGTCTCTGCCAGACTTGAAGCAATCGAGCTGTTCTATGTGACATCCATAAACTATGTACTCCTTTACCCTGGACTTTTCCTTTGTGATACTAAGTGTAAATTTTACAGTGCTCCTTATTCATTCCTCCCTAACTATAGTTTCCATAAGTCTGAGGGGTAGCCGTGTTAGTCTGTAACTAAAAAAAAAAAAACTTGAACAGCAATGGTCCTATAAGATCATGATACTAAATTAGTCTTTGAGGGTATGTTTAGACTACATGCCTCTGCCGACAGAGGCATGTAAACTAGTCTACCCGACATAGTCAAAGAAGCCGGGATTTAAATATCCCCGGCTTCATTAAAATAAAAATGGCCGCCGCGCTGTGCCGGCTCAGCTGATCGTCAGCACAGCACAGCAGTCGAGACGCGGATTGGTCGACAGAGGGAGCCTTTGTCTACCGCTCCTGTAAACCTCGTTTCACGAGGCATATATAGATATAGATATAGATATATATAGTGTGTTTAAAATTTTTAAAGCCTCCTCAAATATTTTAAATAGAGAGGCGGGGTTAAAAATTTTAAATAATGAATATCCTAAACTGCAGTCATAATTACAATACCAAATGTCCTGGATGCATACATACATTATTACAGTTCTGGATTCTATTAGTGCAGAAGTGCTTACTTAATGTATATTTGTGGTTCTGTTTTTATCTTTGCTTAGTGTAACTTTCCAAGTGGACCCCACTATTTTTAGCAGGAAAGCATGCAGTGTGACCTTTGAGCATTGTTGAAAATGGTTTGCTATAGTCTTCCATAAACCATGTAGTACTTTGAAATTGAAATCTCATATTCAGCTTTCCTACTTAAACAAAATATACATTTTTCATACTTTTAACTGTTTCTATTGAAAATTATGCTAAAAACAGTGGCATCTGTGTTACTGCTTTTAATGTGGTTTAAGTTTTCACATAGTTATATTGCTGATAAAGTGGAGATTTGCCTCTGTTGTGCCCACAGCATTCAAGTAGCAATTCCTAAATATTTTTGTACGTCTAGGTTGGAAATTATAAACGTACAGTAAAGCGATTTGATGATGGTCACAGACTTTGCAGCGATCTCATGAACTGTATTCACGAACGTGCAAGAATAGAGAAGGTCTATGCTCAGCAGCTTACAGAATGGGCAAAAAGATGGAAACAACTTGTGGAAAAAGGTAACCAAAATGTCATGAGATTAAACTCTGAGAGGCTTAATTTTTGTTAATTTGAACAATGGTCTTCGTTTAAGTGACTCTTTCCTTGTTTGCTCAGAGGTTCTTATGGATGTAGTACCAGAGAATTTAACTATTTGATATTACTTATCTGAAGTAGTAGAGGACACATGATATGAAGACTGCAATTAAATATTAAGAAGTCAGTGGCAGTTGTGATCGCATATCAACAAAGAAGGAACTATGAATCAATTTCAAGGAAGGGTGCTTTGACTGTGACAAAGTGTAGATCAATTCAGAAGATCTGGGCAATCATGGTGGCTTACCAGAATGAGTGCTCCATGTAGGGCCAAAAGAGTAAATATGGTTTGTGTATATGAACAGAAGTTAATCAAATAGGCTATCAAGGTTATTTAAAAATAGAGGTACATCAGGTGGGGAAGTTACTACCTCTGAATTTGGCACTAGTGAGGCCACTAGTCGAGTACTGTTTTTTTTTTTTCCCCCTTGGTGTTTATAGATCCACAGAAATTTGGAAAAAGTGGTGAGGGTTCAGAGAATGATGGAGGGCTGATGGTGATATACCACCCAGCTCCTCCCCTCCCGCCGTGGCTGTTAGGTGGGGCAGGACCTAATGATGGTAGTTCTAAGGATGTTAAGACAGTTAATTGGTTAAACGATATTAACCGGTTAACCATTTTAGCTTAGGTCCTGCTACCCAGCCCACTGTGGCTGTGGAATCCTACCAGAGTTCATCAGCAAGGGCCAGTTATCCAATAAGCATACTCGTAAGCCTCATGCTTACTGGTATGCTTACCAGTTAACTGTTTAACATCTCTAGGTAATTTATCACAGGATGTGGTGGATTGTTCCATTCTTTAAATTGAATTTAGCGTAGTTTTTAGAAGGACATCTAACTTTCAATTTCAATATTGGGTTTGATATAAAAATTAATGGTTTAAATCTTATGGCCTGTGTTATGCACATAGTTAGATTAAATAATGAAACTGGTTCTTTCTGGACTTAAAATCTGTTAATCTGCAATTGCATAACTTGTAAGAAAATGGATTTAAGATGTAAAATATAATGTAGGATTATGGATTATGTACAACTAAATACAATTTAAGAACTCTATAGTAAGAGGTTCAGATGGCTTTTCAGGGATAAAAGTCCGGCGTGTTGTGACTTATTGAAAATGATGTGTCCTATTGTGTTTAGGTCCACAGTATGGAACAGTAGAAAAGGCTTGGTATGCAGTTATGTCAGAAGCTGAAAAAGTGAGCGAATTACATTTAGATATGAAAAATGCACTGATGAATGACGACTTTGAAAAGATCAAGAACTGGCAGAAGGAAGCCTTTCATAAGCAAATGATCGGAGGATTTAAGGAAACGAAAGAAGCAGAAGATTTATATAGGAAGGCCCAGAAACCCTGGGCAAAAAAGCTAAAAGAGGTACATAATTAGAGGTTGTGTATCAATATATTGATGCCACATAGAAATCACTGAAGTGGGGAAACTCAGTCTACTGGATCCTTTCTCATTCATTGTCTGCTTTAGATCTTTTTCTGAAGAAAAATCTTCTCTGGAGATTTTCTCAGTAACCACTGCCCTGTCTCCAACCTCAGTAGCCTGAGCAAAGTTCTGGAGAGGGTGGAGTTAACCTATTTTTCTGTCCTCCTAGCAGTATCTGTTTGTACAGTTATAGGGTTGTGACTTAGTTGAGGCACAAGCTGCAGGAAAAATGTTCAAGGAAAAAACATTGAGAGAGTGTCACTTTAATGTTGTGTCTGTTTGAAGGAGGGTATGGGAGGGGACTCACAAGGGAGACAAACAAGCAAAACATTTTATTCAGAGCTTTTTGTGAGGCATCAGTAAATCTTTTTTCCTTCAATTTTATTAAGCTTCTCTGAGTGATAATAACTTATTTTCTATAGAAGGAGAATGTCCAATTATGTATATATAAAAATAGAATTCCTCTTCGAGTGATTGCTCATGTTGATTCTATTCTAAGTGCATGCATCCATGTGGATAGTTGTAGATTTTTGCTTTAGTTGAGCAGCTATAGCTCCTCAACTGCTGCACTCATACATTGATAGATGAGGCATTACTGGCCCTACATTCTCTCAGTTCCATCTCATCACCCAGGCTAGTTCATTGGAATGCTTCTTTCCCCTGCATAGAAAGGGTTAGCAATGCTCTCTTCTGGCTTCGAGCTTTAGAGTCTTGTAAATAGTTGTACTGTAGTTCATTAGTAAGTGTTGCAAACTGTATGACCATGAACTTGGAGCCTGCCTCCAGGGATACTGCTTCTGAGTCACTAGAATAGAATCAACATGAGCAAGCACTCAGATTAAAAACTGTTACTTACCTTTCTTAACTATTGTTCTTCGAGATGTGTTTCTCTGTTCAGTTCATTACCTGCTCTTCTGCCCCTCGGTCAGAGCTGCCAGCAAGAAGGAGCTAATGAATGGGTCTGAATATAAGGTTCTTCCTAAACAAAGACTATTTTCTTCATTACTGTGTTGATTTGTAAATTACTGTTGATTTGTAAATTGTACCAGACAGAAAAGTTCAAAACTTCATTTGTAGGTGGAAGCTGCTAAAAAAGCATACCATGCAGCATGCAAAGAAGAGAAACTGGCTATATCCCGAGAAACGAATAGCAAAGCTGATCCAGCACTGAATCCAGAACAACTTAAGAAATTACAAGACAAAGTGGAAAAAAGCAAACAAGACGTGTTAAAGGTAAGAACTCTCCTAGCTAGTGAACTGTTCACATTTAACATTCTGTGTATGCTACACTGCACATCTGTGTGGAATACATATATAGCAAACTGTAGCATGGGCAAGCGCAATGTGGGGGTGATAAACTCATTATATGGAGCAGAGAACATTTTAAATTATGATCCTTGTGTCAAGAACACATACTACCCCTTTTCCAGAGCATGTCAATGGCAAGCTTGTAACAAAAATAACCATAATATGAGTCTTATTTAGTACTGTTACTTTCTGGGGAGAGAGGGGAAGGGAAGGGGGCAGAGCAGTTCTAGGAGTGGGTGAAGGCTGAATTGTCCTTTTAGTTTAAGGGGGCTATGAACTGTGAGTAAAAAACCTACAACATGCAGATGATCATGCTTCACTGCAGAATGTACTACTTTGACTCAGTTAAATAGTGCATTAAAGGCAATTGTGTCAATTTGACAATTTGACTCTGTTTTAAAGAGTGAATGTATTTGTGAAATTTCACTACCAGATGCCCTATTTGGGCATCCTCTATCTCCTCAAATCCTCTCTGCTTTGTTCTTCCCTTTTTTTGACTAATTCTCCATACAAGATGCCATTCTTTGGAGTGTGAAGAGAGGAGGGGGAAAGCAGCCCTTTCTTTCTCTGGCCCTTCAGGGTTCAACATTACATTCTTGTAGTGGTTGATTAGAAAGCTTATTGTATCTGTTTCTGTACATATTCAGAGCCTTACTTTTAAGAAGTGCAAATATAGCGTAAATAAGTGCAAATGCAAGAGAGTCCCATTTTGTTACATTGCAGACAACTAAAAAGTGACAAATTTTTTAAGTGCTTGCATAAACATACTAAGTCCAAATACTAATATGAATGAACTTGAGCAGCTGGTATTAAACGAAGATACTGTATGTATTGGCATCGCAGAAGCTTGATGGAATGTCAATAATCAATGGGACATTAATCCCAGGGTACAAAATACATGACAGAACAGGTTCTGCTGGTGTGGGTGTGGCACTCTGTGAAAGAATGCATAGGCAAATGTAATAAAAAGCTTAAATGAATCAAACTACCATAGAATCTCTTTTGATAGAAATTTCATGCTTGAATAATAAGCATAAGGCAGGAGTAATATACTACTGATCATCTGACCAAGATTGTGGTGGTGACTGAAATGCTCATGGAGATGAGAAGGATTATAAAAGTAGAAAACTCAATAGTTTGAAATGAGGGATTTCAATTATCCCCGTGTTGACTGGGTCCATGTCTCCTCAGGACAGGATACAGAAGTAATTTAGAGACCCCATAAATGATTGCTTCTTGGAGCAGCTGATCCTGGAAACCTGTAAGAGGAGAGGCAGTTTTTTTATTTATTCCTATGTGGAGCACAGGATCATCACAAAGAGGAGCATTAGCTGAACCACTTGGTAATAGTGACCAGGGCTCAATAAACTGTACAATCTACTCGCCCGTGGCGAGTAGATTTCAGCCGCGCGCCCCGTTCATTCGCGGTGCGCGCATGCGCAATGCGGCTCTTGCGCATGCGCAGTACGGGGCTGGCGAGCGGTTTTCGCCGCCGTTTGTCAAGCCCTGATAGTGACTATAAATATAATTAAATGTAAACATCCTTGGGGGAGAAGGGTTACCAGAGAAGCCACCACAGAGCCATTTAACTTCAAAAAGAGGGAAATTATGCAAAAATTAGGAAGCTGGTTAAATTAAAGGAATAATCACTAGAGTGAAATGTCTGCAAACTGCATGGAAACATTTTTAAAACACCATGATAGAGACTCATATTAAATGTATACCCCAAATTGGAAAAAAGAGGACCAAAAATGTACTTCCATGGCTAAACAACAAAGTAAAAAGTGGTAAGAGGCAAATAGGCACCCTTTAAAAACTGGACGTTAAATCCAACTGAGGAAGATAGAAAGGGGCATAAAATATGACAAGTCAAGTATAAAAGTATTAAGCAGGCCAAAAAAAGAATTTGAAGAGTAACTATCAAAAGACTCAAGAATTAGGAGTGGGGGCACTGAATGAAGTTACATTCTTTTCTTGAGTACTCCTTTAGCAAAGAATTAATTTAGCTTCTCCACAATGGCATCTGTCTTTATTCCAAGGATGAGAGAAATTTCTATACTTGAATCAGTCTTTTTAGATGATCAGTCTGAAGAACTATCCCAGATTGAGGTGATGCCAGAGGAGGTTTTGAAACAAATAGATTTGAAACTATAGTAAGTCCCCAGAACCAGATGGTAATTCTTCTAAGTGTTTTGAAGGAACGCAAATGTGAAATTGCAGAACTACTAACTGTTATGTAACCTGTCACTCAGATCTGCTTCTGCATCACATGACTGACAGCTAATGTGATACCAGATTTTTAAAAAAGTCCCCAGAAGCAATCCTGGCATCAGTCCAGTAAGCCTAACTTCAGTACCAGGTAAATTGGTTGAAACTATATTCAAGATACAGAATTATTAGTTCTTCGAGGGTTTCCGTGGGTGCTCCACTTAGGTGTGTCAGCACTGCGTGCACATGGCCCAGAGATATTTACTAGCAGCCCTCCGGCCACCTGCGCATGCTGCGCTATTGCGCAGTCGCCCCAATTAACAGTTAGACATGCAACGGCGGCCGTTCCCTCAGTTCCTCTCAACCGCTGCTGGCATTGGTCGCACTTAGTCAGTCTCCCTAACAGCATCAAAAGGAAAAAGAAGAAAAAGAAAAGAGGAAAAGAACAACAGATAAGCAGGCGAAATGGCGCCTGGGCGCTTCTGCTGCGTCCTACTTGCCCAAAGGACAACACAGAGGGGGAAAAGAAACCCTGTTATGCCTGCATCACTGGGGTTTAAAAGGTGCACAGGGTGCGGGACAGCAATCACAGCAGCAGATGGACACGAACAGTGCCTGCACTGCCCGGAGCAAGACCATCCTGTCAGTCACTGCCCGCACTGTCAGAAGCTTGCCCCATGCTCTAAGAAGGCGTGAGAGCTACCAAGAAGATTATTATTTTTGTACCACAACATGGCTGAGTCACAGCCTCATTCAACCCCCTCCAGAGATAACCCTCCGTTCCTTCTCTACACCCGATTGTGTTAGACAGGAGCACAATGGAGGAGGGTGGGTGTGGAGCACCCATGGAGACACAACTTGAAGAACTCCAGTTACTGCACAAGGTGAGTAACCTTCCCTTCTTCTTTAGGGTTCCCGTGTATGCTCCACTTAGGTGACTACGCAGCACCTAAACCAATGGGTCCTTAGAAATAATACAAACCGGATACTGCATACCATTCACAGCAGTTCCACCAACTCACCCCCCTGCCCCGTCCCTCTTCAGGGACCCCTCTCACGAGTTAGTTCTCCTGGACGAAGCGCAGTGCCTCCTAGAACTAGGCGCTATAGAGGGAGGTACCCAGCTGCTACAGAGGAAGGGGATTTTATTCTCGATACTTTGTCAAGAAATCGGGGGGTGGAGGCCTATCTTGGACCTATGTGCACTCAACCAGTTCGTCAAGTATCAACACTTCAAGATGGTCACGCTGGCAAAGAGCATATCTGCCTTGGAAAAAGGAGCATGGCTTGCTACCCTTGACCTCAAGAATGCATATTTTCATGTATCTGTTTACCTGGCTCTCAGATGATTCCTCAGGTCCACCATCAAGGACTTACACTGTCAGTACAGGGTGCCCCCCTTCAGGCTGTCCACGGCCCACAGAGTTTTTTCCAAAATCTTGTTCATGGTAGCCACACACCTGCAAAGAAAACAAACATATTTCCATATCTCGACAATTGTCTGATCATGGTGTCCGCCTGTGGCGACACAGAACAATTACTGGAGTCAACAAGAGCATTATTTGACAGGCCCGGGCTCCTGTTGAATTTGGAAAAGTGAACCCTCCTATCCAGATGCTGGAGTTTATAGGGGCACAGTTGGACTGCAGTTGCGGCATAGCCTCACTGCCGACCCACAGATGGTCGAGAATGCACGACTTGATCATGTCCATACAGAGTGGCGCACATACAACGGCGCGTACATGCCTGCAAATACTTGGACACGTGGCAGCGTCTGTCCACATTTGTGGTCCCAAATACCCATCTACATATGAGTCCGTTCCAGGCATTGCTACACTCCCCAAGACACTCCATGTGCTCAGCTGGGTCAAAACCACCCTGGATTGGTGGACAGACTTAAACAACATCTGTATAAGACTTCCATTTCAGACGCTGACGTCATCCATCACTATCACAACAGACGCTTCCCCAATGGGATGGGGAGCCCATCTGCGGAGTGTGATATTACAGGGACAATGGACACACGAAGAGTCCCAGTGCTTGAGCTCAGAGCATTGAGAAGGGCATGCTCCCAACTGTTTCCACACATACGAAACAAAATCGTGAGGATATTGTCAGGCAATGTCACAACAACATATTACATAAACAGGTGGGGGGCAAGGTCTCGCACCCTATGTGCAGAAGCAACAAAACTGTGGCAATGGTGTATTCTACCCAACATCACACCTACTGCTATGCATTTGTTGGGCAAGGACGATGTACTAGCGGATGCCCTCAGCAGACAATTCCCACAGAACCACGAATGGGAGATCAATAAATCTATCATAAACAACCTTTTCAGGAGATGGGTGATACCCAGTTGTAGATTGGTTTGCAATGCACATCAATTCCAAGTGCCCACAATATTGTTTCAGGGCGGGCATTGGACTGCAATCTCTCGGAGATGCGTTTGCAATACACTGGGACTTCACACTGGCATATGCATTTCCACCTATACCTCTAATACATCAAACAGTAATAAAGGTCAAACAGGAGGCATCAAGGGTCATACTCGTAGCCCCCAATTGGCAGAGACAAATTTGGTGCCCTCTCAACTCAGGATGGGGGTGTATACCACGCCCTGGGTTACATACACTAAACCTGCAAGCCTGGATGCTTGTTGGCTCTTAAACAAAAAGCTAACCCTGTCTTGAAGGGTCAGAGACATCCTCGTTAATTCCAGGAGACCCACTACAAGATGAACTTACCTGCAGAAGTGGGCCAGGTTTGTGGCCTGGAATTCGGCTCGAGCACAGGATCTATGCAAGGCAGGGATTTCGGATGTACTAGAATATATCTTTCACCTGCAGGACACAGGACAATCAATTAGTTCCATCAACGTACACTTAGCAGCTATATCAGCGATTCACCCACCCGTACAAGGGTATTCTGTTTTTTCCCACCCGTGCGTTAAGAGATTCCGCAAAGGGATACAGAACCTGTATCCTCCGTGTAGAGATCCAGTGCCATCATGGGACTTGAACCTCGTGCTGGATTCAATCATGAGACGGCCTTTCCGAGCCACTTGCAACCTGCTCGCTACTCCACCTATCAATGAAAGTAGCTTTTCTCATTGCAATAACATCAGCCAGGAGAGGGGGAGAGATAGTAGCACTCAGGGCGGACCCACCGGACACCGTATTACACAAGGACAAGATTGTCCTTAGAACCCACCCGAAATTCCTCCCCAAGATACCTACCTCATTCCATTGTAATGAACCAACATATCTATCTGTGTTCTTCCTTGAAACCACACAAGGACAGCAACCAGTCAGTGCTGCACATGCTGGATGTACTCAGGGCATTAGCCTTTTACCTGGAACACGCACAAGATTGCCGAAGAACACCCAGACTATTCGTGGCTTGCGTGGACAGGTCCAGAGGTCAACCTGTCTCCAAACAGTGAATATCCAAATGGATTTCTACATGCATACAGTTGGCTTACTCCCAGAAAAACAGCCAGCCACCAACAGTTATACGGGCACACTCCATGAGAGCAGTATACCGTGACTGCTTTCCTTAAGGGCCTACCAATAGACATTATCTGCAGGGCAGCAACATGGCTTTGCACAATACTTTTGCACAGCATTACGCTATTCAGACCTTTCAGGACTCAGGCACTAGATTTGGACGTACGGTCCTGTCCAGTATCCGGTCCTGCATCACGGAGCGTCCACCGCCAAGCAGGAACACTGCTTTGTAGTCACCTAAGTGGAGTACCCATGGGGACCCTAAAGAAGGGAAGGTTACTCACCTTGTGCAGTAACTGGAGTTCTTCGAGCTGTGTCCCCGTGGATGCTCCACACCCACCCTCCTCCATAGTGCTCCTGGCTAACACAGTCGGGCGTAGAGAAGGAACGGAGGGAACAGCCGCTGGCACATGTCTGATTGTCAATCGGGGCGATTGCACAATAGCGCAGCACGCACAGGCGGCCGGGGGACTGCTAGCAAAGTGGTCCATTTTACAGGATGGAGAGAGGTAAATAGTGGGGTCCTGCAGGAATCTGTACTGGAAACAGTGCTATTCAACATTCATAAATAGGGCCTTATCAAATTCATGGTCCATTCAGATCAATTTTAGGGCCACAAGATTTAAAAATTGATCAATGTAATGATTTCAGCTGTTCACATCTGAAAGTTCATGGTGTTTTAACTGTGGGGTGTCCTGACCTAAAATGGGACCATGGGGAGTTGCAGACTTGTTGTAGAGTGGTCGCTAAGAGCATGTCTACACTGGGGAGTTATTTCAAAATAACACTACTAAGCGTCCACACTACCAAGCCTGTTTTGAAATAATGGGCTTGTTCTTTCAAAGTAGTAACTCCTGCTTGTGAAGAGGATTAATACTTATTTCTGAAGTGATTTCTTGTAATTTATTTCAAAATAACCCAGTAGTGTAGACATAGCTCAAGATTGCTACCCTCACTTCTGTGCTGCCTTCAGAGACCAGCATCCTCCCAGAAGTTAGAAGAGGTTCTGAGAGGTGGAGGTAGACAGGATCTCCCCCATGCTGCTGTGGGTTCCTAGTTAGCAGTCCATGCCAGGGACAGATTAATACAGGTGCCCCTGGTCAGTTTGCCCCCTCCCAAGCAGTGGGAGAAGTCCCAGGATAGAAACCCCTATCAGATCACTCTGCAGCAGACACAGGGGAAGGAGTCCCAGTCTGGAGCAGCTCAGGAGTGGACATCCTGAGGACTGGGCTGTCCCAGGCTGAAGTGGTGGGGAGGGGAGCCAGAGAAGGCCCAGGCTGGAAGCCTTGAGCTGCAACAGAGGGGAGGAGGCTGGAGCTACTGAGAGTGAAAGCCCCCTGCCTAGCAGAAGTAGCTGTGGGAGGAAGCCATGAGCTCAGTGTCTGGACCTGGAGCTGTGTCAGGAGCTGGGGAGTGACAGAAGCCCAGAGCCCAGCACCTGGGCTTCTGCAGCATACAGGTGAGGATGAATCACCCTCATTTCTGTACTGCCCATCGAGGTGGGTCTGATCTCCCCACCAAGAGCAGCCATGCAGGGGAAGGACAATTCCTGTCCCTCAGCAGAATGACTAGAGCAGCAGGTAGGAGACCCAGGTGCCCGGTAGCAGGGGAGATCAGATTCCATAGGGAAGGGCTAATTTTGAGGTTCATGAAATTAGGTAGGGTATTATTCATAAATTATCTGGAAAAGGGGGTACAGTGAGATGGCAACATTTGCAAATGATACAAAGTTACTCAAGACAATTAAGTCCAAAGACTGAAAAGAATTAAAGGGATCTTGCAAAACTGGGTGGTGCGGCAACAAAATAGAAGAAATTCAGTGTTGAATAAATGCAAAGTAATGCAGCTTAGAAAATACACACTCAACTATACATATGAAATGATGGGATTTAAATTAGCTGGTATAACTCGTGATTTTGGAGTCATTATGGTTAATTATCTGTAAACATCTGCTTGGTGCAATGCTAGTCAAGTGCTAACAATGTTAGGAAACATTGGGAAAGGAATCGATAAAACAGGATATCATAATGCCACTATATACATCCATCCCTTGAATGCTGTGTTTTATTCTGTTCTCCCCATAGCAATATACAGTGGCTTTTTTTTTTTTTAAACAAAAAAAAGCACTAAGTGCCGGTACTCCAGGGGAAAAGTTGTTGAGCTCTGACTGGAGATGCTGGTACTGCATCTGGAGGTGCCGATACTGAGTACCGGGCAGTACCGTGTTAAAAAAAAAGCACTTGCAATATATAAAAGAATTTGAAAAGGGCAACAAAAATAATTAAAGGGTATGAAACAGTATGTAGATGAGGAGAGACTAAAAACACTAGGACTGTTAAGTCTGTAAAGATGACTAAGGAGATATAACAGTGGTTTATAAAATCATGGAGGGAGTGGAGAAAGGGAATAGGGAAGTACTATGCATCCCGTCACATAAGAGAATCAGGGGTCACTGAACGAAACTACAGGTTGAACCTCCGAAATCCAGGAGACTCTGATCCGGCAACATCTGGATGTTGCTGTATCAGAGAGCCCCGGTGCCTTGGAGTGCAAACTTCCTGGGAGCCCTGTCCCCGAGGAACCCTGGCCAAGAGGACCAGCGAGCCCCAGATGGACGGGACAGCAGCAGGGCCAGCAAGCCCCATCACAGGGGAGCCCTGGCCGGGCGGGACAGCAGCCGATGGCAAAAGTGAGGCAGCTGGCAAGCCCTATCCCTGGGGTTCCCGGTTGGATGTGGGAGAAGCAGCCCTACCGCTACTGGGGAGCTCCGTCTCAGAGGAGCCCTAGCAGGCCGGAGCCCAAATCCAAGCCCTGCAGGCTGGAGCCCAGTGGCAGTGGGGCTGGAGCTCAGCCAGCTGCAGGGAGTTGGAGTGTCCTGGGAGGCTGGTAGCAGAGGACCTCCCCTGATCCAGCAAATTTCCTCATTTGGGATGGGTCAGGTCCCGAGGGTGCTGGACAAGGGAGCTCCAACCTGTAATAGGCAACAGCTTTAAGCAAAAGGAAGTACTGCTTCACACAGGACCGGCCCACAACATTTTGGCACTTGAGGCAGGGAGCTCAAATGACACCCCCATACATCTTTTCTCCTGCCTGCCTGTTATGTGTCTTGTGCCCTCCAGCACAGCACTCCACCATCTCTGTGCATCTAGATCAGAAAGAATGCATATGCACCAGCAACAGACACAATTTTCTACACTCTGGGTTCTAGTGGCAGTCTGGCACCTGACAGACCCCCACAGTCTGGCACCTGAGGCACTTGCCTCAGTTCGCCTCATGGTAAGGCCAGCCCTGGCTTCACACAACACAGTCAACCTGTGGAACTTGCTGCCAGGGGATATTGTGAAAGCCAAAACTATAACTGGGCTCAAAATAAATTTGTGGAGGACAGGTTCATTAATGGCTATTAGCCAAGATGGACACGGATGCAACCCCATGTTCTGTGTGTGTCCCTAGCCCAGGGGTGGGCAAAAGCCTCTGTGGGCCGGATCCGGCCCGCCTAGGGCTTTGATCCAGCCAGTGAGGCAGTTTCAGGACCTGCCCCCTAGTTCCTTGCCTCCGAGCAGGAGAGGGACGGAAGCCCTTCAAACTGCTTCTATTTAAAGAGCTCACGTCTTTCCTGTGGCTTGCCTAGCAGCTGTGGGTAAAGTACAAGCCCTTTAAATAGAAACAGCTGAACCGGGCTGGGGGTCTGGCTCCTTAGCAATGCGCCTCTAGGGGAGCCCTCTCAATTGTTTCTGTTTAAAGGGTTCTCCTTTTCCCAGGGGCTGCTAGGCAACACGTTGCCTGACAAGCACAGGGAAGGCGCTATCCCTTTAAATAGAAATAGCTGAGAGGGCTCTGTCAGGCAACACAGGCTGGATGGTGGGGTGCTGTGAGCCCTCTCAGCTGTTTCTATTTAAAGAGCTCTCCTGTTCCCTGAGGCTGCTAGGCAGTGCATTGCCTAGCAGCCCTGGGGAAGGAACAATCCCTTTTAAATAAAAGCACTTAAAAGGGCGTGAGTCTAACTCCCTAGCAACAGTGTTAGAGGCTGGGGGAGCTGCAAGCCCTTTTAAGTGCTTCTATTTAAAGGGCTGGCACCTTCCCTGCACTTGTCAGGCAATGTGTTGCCTAGCAGCAGGGGGGAACAGGAGAGCCCTTTAAATAGGAACAGCTCAAAGGGATCCTTCATCTCTGGCAAGGCACTAAAGGCGTGGGGAGCTGCAAACCCTTTCAGCTGTTCCTATTTAAAGGGCTCTTGTGTTTCCCCCAGCCAGCCCTTTAAATAAAAGCATGTAAAAGGGCTTGCAGGTCTCCCCTCCCCCCGGCCCACGTGGTGTTAGGAAGCCAGAGATGTGAGCCCTTTCAACTGCTTCTATTTAAAAGGATCGCCTGCTGGGTGGCTGCAATGCCTGGCAGTCACCCCACTGACGCAAGCCCTTTAAACAGAAGCAATTGGAAAGAGCTCACAGCTCTGCCCCACTAGCCAGTTGCCTGGGAGCTGCACGGAGACACGAGCCCTTTCAACTGCTTCTGTTCAAAGGGCTTCTGCCTGCCGGGAAGCTTCTAGGCAACAGGTTAGAAGTGGGGGGCAGGAGCTGCAAGCCCTGTGTCTTATGCCTTTTCATGAAAGTGATGTGTGCTCTACAAAACTAAAATGATCAAGTATTCACTGGAAAATGTTACATTAGTGACACATGCAGTTTTCTTCTCTCCCCCTTGGGCTTTTCTATTATAGCTCTTAATACAATCTGTGGCACAGTTGTTTCTGAAAGAGTAGTACTTAAGAGGGGGGATAAAACAAATATGACCTTCTGCTCGAGGCTCCACCCATTCCGGGGCGGACACTTCTGAAATTTGTGAAGTGGTTCCCACCTCCTTCAAAAATTATTGCCCACCCCTGCCCTAGCCTCTGACTGCCAGAAGCTGGGACTGGACAATGGGATGGATCCACTGAATAACTGCCCTGTTCTGTTTTTCATCTGAAGCATCTGACATTGGCTGCTGTTGGAAGAGTGGCAACTGGGCTAAATGGACCGTTAGTCTGACCCATTATGTTCATTTACCTTTTCCATTCTTAGGAGCCCTATTTTATCTGACTGGGAATCCAGGAGTTTCCCTTATAAACACAGACTCCACCCGAAAGCGAGCAGAGTCCCTGGGAGAGCCATGGTGGCAGATGGACAGTGAAGGCCCGGTCAGCGCGTGGGCATTGCTTTAGGGAAACGTCCGTGCAAGACCGCCCGGGTGACAGCAGGAGGACAGGGAGGAATTGTAGCAATCCAGCTCTCCTAAGGGTCTCCCCTGGATTCCCCTGAATCCTTGTGGAAAATGTTCACCCTAATATCTGCCTTCATGGTTTGCAGCCTCTGACACTTTGTCTTTAGATGGCCCCTTAGAATATGCAGTCAGCTATGAAGCCTCACTTTGCTACAGGGGTGGGCAATAATTTTTGAAGGGCGGCCACTTCATGAATTTCAGAAGTGGTTGTGGGCCGCTCTGGAAGGGGTGGGGCTTCTGGAGGAAGGGGCAGGGCCAGGAGACTTCATGTACTCCTCACCCACAGACCCTGATTGGTTTGGGGGCAGGGGAGTGTGTGAAGACTTTGCGTCCTGCCCCCATCCTTCAGGGGTGCTTGGCACCTAGAGAGAACCGACAGCTGTTTTGAACAGCTGGCAGTTCCTTCTGGTGCCGTGTGCCCCTGAGCAGAGGGGGGGGGATCCCCCGTCCCCAGGTCTTGTGGCCTGGGGGTGGGAGAGCGGCCACAGGCTGGATCAAGGGGCTTGGCAGGCCAAATCCAGCCCACAGATGCTATCTTGCCCACCCCTGGAGTACAGGGTCTGGGAGGGGAGGTAATCTGGGGCAGGCGGGGGTGCAGGGTTTGAGGGGGGGTTGTAACTTGGGGTAAGCATGCAGGAGGTGGTGCAGGGATTTAGGCTGTGACCAGGGATAGCAGAGTGGGGTGCAAGGTCTGAGAGGGGGTTGTGACCTGAGGAGGGTATAGGAGGGGATGCAGAGTCTGGGAATGTGTATGAGGGTTGGAGCAGGGGTGCAGAGGCTTTAGGTTACATGGGGTAGGGGAAGATGGTTAGGGGAAGGAGGGGCTGGGGTGCAGGAGGTAGGCTCTGGCTTGGAGAACTTACCTAGGTGGCTCCCAGCCAGCAGCCCAGCAGGTTCCTTAGCCAGGATTCCTGCCTTTCATGACTCCGTACTACTCACAGCAGCTACACTGAGTGCCGAATGGGGGTAGGGCAGACAGGGACTCTGCTGAGGCTCTTGCAAGCTGTATTTGGTGGCTTGGCAGGCCGAAATCGGCCCACAGATCATATTTTGCCCAGCCGTGCTCTACTGTCTTCTCTGGAGCAAGAGCTCCTTACACTGGAGATCAGGTTCACCTACCTACCCATCAAGGTCATAAATACTAAGAGTCTGAAGAAACTGAGCCTTCATCAGTAATGATTGTTTTTGTCCCAGGATGGACCAGACAGTTATGATTTTTTAGATTTTATTAACTTGTCAGCACAATCCCTGATCACAGTACCTGTTCTACCTGACATGATCTCTCAAAACAAAGGTCATATGTAACCCAGACAAAGTATCTTTACCTCTGACAGCGCAAATGCTGGCTATTTAACTAGCATTGAAAGAAGTTGTTCAGTTGAAAGCAAGAATGCTTTAGTGTATAGCAAAAACCACTCTACTAGATTGACCTATGTAGCTACATGGAAAAGATCTTCCTTGAAAGCTCTAATTTCTACTATTCAGGACTGTCTGTTGGCTCTGTAAAGGTACATTTGGTAGCAACAGAGGCACATAATTTTCTGTTGAGTTGTATGGTATTTTGTCGTCATACTGTTAATAGACTTCTCATTCATGTATTTCCCCGTTGAGGACCCACAAAGGAAAGGGTTCCTGAATATGGTATTAGGTGGTTTAATGGCAATTTCTTTGGACCCTAGTGACCTGCTTGTTACATGGTCAGTCCACAGAGAGTGCCTTTTTAGTTGTTGTAATATTAGCTTGAACACTAGGAGAAATTCTGCATGGCAGGTCAACTTCACATGTTTCACAAAGGGAAAGTAATTTAGCACTCACCCTAAGTTGTTAGCAGAAATTTCTTTATTTTTACTTAAATCAGCAGATGCTGCCAGTTTTTCTTTCATAAGCCCCACAAACTAAGGGAAAGCTGAACTGAACAACCTTTATGTGTCTAGGGCTCTTCTATGTTGTCTGGATAGAATAAGACCCTTCAGAAGATTCCCTGGGCTGTTTTATGCCATTTGTAGATAGGGTTAAAGGTCAGGAAATACCCATCCAAACATTGTCTAAATGGGAATCTGTGTTAAATTATATTACAATACAGCTAAATTAAATCCATCCTTTCATGGATTCCATGACTCCCCATCCATTGCTGCTCTGGAGTCCTATACCATCTGGATTCTGCATTAGTGAAGGAACGGAGAAATAGTTGGACTTGTCTTTTGTGTTTTTGCGTGGTGAGGGGCAAGAGCATCCAAAGTAGTCACAGCCCCAACAGATACTGCTAGCCAAAATAATCTGATGATGTGTCTTGTGCATAGTAGAAGTGGAATCTGCATGGACAACACATTTTTGAATCAGTTACTGTAAGGTAAGTAACTTCTCTGATTTCATCCTCAAGTCATCTGAATGTGACAGCTTTACAATCTTCTCTGGATGCTGGAACTACTATATATGGTACTTAAAATGCTTAAAGAAAAAGGAATCTAGATAGTCTTAGGGATACAGTCTCATTAGCTTGCGTTCAACACCTTTAAAAGATTTAATTAATTTACAAATAAAAATATCCCCCTCTTATGGCAGACAGAGCTGTTGCAAATCATATAACCTAGAAAAAAATAACTTTACTAAGATAAATAAAGCAGATGTTTCTGTTATAGTCTCAGTATTGACTGTTACTTTACTGACTAGTTCACCATTCTGTGAACCTCTTGTAATAGGCAAATAGTTACAGCAAGAACAACTTGCATTGCATTTTTTTTCCAGACAAAAGAAAAGTATGAAAAATCACTGAAAGACCTGGATCAGGTTACACCTCAGTATATGGAAAATATGGAGCAGGTATTTGAACAGTGTCAGCAGTTTGAGGAAAAACGTCTGCGTTTTTTCCGGGAAGTGTTACTGGAAGTTCAGAAACACCTTGACTTGTCTAATGATACGAGGTAAATTTAAGATTTAAAACATTTCTTGCTAAAATTGCTTTAATGTGGCCATTAAATATTATGCATCCAGTAGAGTTTACAATCTGACTAAATGCTTTCTAAAATGTTTCTTTTTTTCTGGCATTAAATCGAAAGGTTTTAATAATTCAGTGCTAAGCCATTTCTGTAATTTACTTTATTAGTTTTGTTCAGGACAACATGTTGGGAAGATGATAATCCAGTGGCTTTCTTTAAAATTTAGAATATAAAAATGGCAGAAGAGACAGTTAAAATATGCTTTTAGTAGCTTGAAATAACACTTAGCTCTTTGCGTGATTGCTTGTGTGCATTCCAAGCTGGGGGTGGATGGGTGGGGGGGGGGTGTGTGTGTGTACTGAACGCACAGTCATCGGAAAGCTTTTCCCTAGCAGGAACCCATAGGTTAGTAGGGGAAGACTTCTAGAGTGGTGCCAAAATGGCTATGTGTATAGCCCCTTGCCGACTGTCCCTTCCCCTCAGTTGCAGACTGGTGATCTCCAATCCCTCCATCAGATAGCAGATTGGGAATCACCTAACTTGGAATGACCTTGAGCAATCACTCTGTTATGAACAAGGGGAATGATGACCCGCACCCATTGACTAAGGGGTTAACTCAGATACCTAGCAAAGGTGTTGGCCAGGAGAGCCATTTGAGATAGAGGCTTGAAATTTGAATTGAATATAGATTCCCTGCCTGCTTTCTTTGTGTGGGAGAAATAAACCAGGAGTTGAGACACAGACAAAATGATTTAAACCCAGGCAGGACTGCCATGCCACCCCTTCCTTCCCCTCCGGGAATTCAGAGCATGGGAGCGGACTGAACAAACAGAAAATTAGAAGTGAGTGCCAGGGAAATGTGAGTCCAGTCATGTTCAGGGTAATTTTTCTTTATTTTGTGGTTTGGTTTGAACTGCTCTGTGTGAATCTATGCCTCCCCCCATTTACTACTAAACTTTGTGCCGAGACTTTTTTCTGGTTTTTTAATTTGTTTTCCTTGGTTGCTCTGGAACATCTAGCAAATCAAGTATGCTGTATCAAGTTTATCTTTTGTTTTGTAATAAAAATCACTTCCAAGGTGATGATTTGATTCGTGTGTCCTGGAAGGTCTGTCTGTGTGTATCTGCATGCCTCTGGCTGAGGGGTCAGCTACCGGAGACTGCAGCTTGTTTTTTCTCTTTTCTTTTTCAAGCTCTTTTGGAGCAAAGGAGCTTGGGGTACCCCTAGGGGTGGTTTCAAGTATTCACCTCTGGTTTTTTTAGGGATCAAAAGCACTTGATGGTTGCCGCAAATTTCCCAAAATATGTGTATTAGGATTTTGGGGGGAAGTTTTTGTAACTAGTGCCTATAGAGGCAAGGATTTGAAGCTCTCTTGCAGGCCTCCACCTTCTGCATTGGAGTGCCAGAGCGGGGAACAGCCTTGACACACTTGAAGAAGAAAAGACTATCATGTACCTTCCGTAACTGGTGTTCTTCGAGATGTTGCTCATGTGCATTCCAAACCCTCCCACCTCCCCTATGTTGGAATAGCTTCTGGCAAGAAGAAACTGAGGGAGGCTATATACTTAGCCAGATTGGCACCACTCTAGGGGTCTCCCCTGTCAACCTACATGTTCCAGCTAGGGAAAAGCTTTCCTAAGACCGGACATGAGCAACACATCTTGAAGAACACCAGTTACCGAAGGTACGTAACTGTCTCTTTTTGACAGGAAAAACGAGAATCCATTAATTTCAGAGTGCACAGATATGATGGCATAAACATGTCTGACACCAATCATTGTTAAAGGGACAAGACTGACGCAGTACTGGAGATATTGAAACCATTTTTCATTTGAAATGGATTAAAATGTGGGATAACTGTTAGTTTGTCATCACTTGGGATCTTGCCCACATCTTTATTCTGAAGGCTGTTTTTATATCTCTTTAATCTTATCTGGAACATATTACTGTTTAATTGCTAACAGCATTGTTAGGAAATACATATTGTAAGGAAACATAGCAGCCAATTATTGGGTTAATTTTTTAAATTAAAAAATCCATATCCATATTGATTATACTTTTGATTTTCTGGCATTTCAGGTTTTTCTAGTATAGCTTAATTTTCCTAGTAAATATGTTTATGAACATAATTTATACTAGCATTCATTAGTTTTACACTATAATTTTTCAGTCTAGTTTAGGCAAGCTTGATGAAAATTTTGCTTAAGTGGATTTTTAGGCAATATTATAAATGAATTCACGCTAAAAAGCGTTTAAAACATTTATCACTTACAATTTACTATCACTGCTTAATGGTTACACAGAGGATGCTACATAAATAAAAACAACCTTTTGAGTTCAATAATTTTATCAAAAACTCAATAGGTGGGCTACATAGTTTTTCTTTTTATTTCATTGCTATTGCTAAGCTTTGCACAAGAATTTCATACAGACGTCTTTTGTCCTGCACTACAGAATAGTGTTTTGGCTCATGTAAATCATGGCAAAAATACAGGCTGGACCTCTCTGGCCCCAGTACCCTCGGGACCTGACTTGTTCAAATGTGGGAATTTGCCAGACCAGGGGGAGGTCTCCTGCTACTGGTCCCGCAGCTCACTGCCTCTCCCCACTACCAGTGTGTCTCCTCCCCCCCTCTTCCCAGCTAGGCTGCTGTGCTGCTGCATCTTCAACTACCTGGGCTGCCGTGTCCCCGGTCCCAGCCCCACTACCAGGGCTTCCGCATCCCCTGCCCTGGCTCCACTGCTGGGGCTTCTGTGACTGATGCATTGCTGGCTCCGCTACCAAGGCTGCTCTGGCCCCGGTCCCAGTTGTGCTGCCGCCAGCCCCACCTGGCTCCTAGCTGCCAGTTCTCCTACCACTGGGCTCCCAGTCAGGACTCCCTAGTCCAAGAACATCCCTGGTCCTGCTGGACCATGGATGTTACTGGACTAGAAAGTCCCAATTTTGGGAGGTCCAACCTCTATATAATTTTCTATTCTGATTTACTGGATTCTAGTAAATGTATATTAAATAGAAAAACAAATTTATCTTGCAGTTACAAAAATATCTATCGTGAATTAGAGCAGAACATCAAAACAGCAGATGCTATTGAAGATCTGAGGTGGTTTAGAGCTAATCATGGTCCAGGGATGTCAATGAATTGGCCTCAATTTGAGGTAAGAATTTACACCTTTAAAAACCTGCTTTTTTGATACTTGATTTTCTTTCATTCTTCCCCTTAATTGAACAGTAATTTTTTGTCTCGTTTCAAAAAGCTGAATTCCTTGCCTCCCTGTTTGTCTTAATTTTGTTATAGCTTTTGGGTGAGTTAATATTGTGAATCATACTTTGGCTGTTTTTATACAGATAAAAAAATTCTGTTTATGTGCTATGGCTTTCACTTCAACTTGGATCCTGTTGATCAAAAAGCAACTAAGGCTATGTCTAGATTGTAGGCTTCTTTCGGAAAAAGCTTTTCCGGAAGAGATCTTCCGGAAAAACTTCTTTCCAAAGAGAACGTCCACACAGCAAAAGCACATCAAAAAAGCGATGTGCTTTTTTTTGAAAGATCGCGTCCACATTCATTGGACACTATCTCGCATTTCAAGTTGTGATTACTATGGACAGAGTAACCACCAGGGCACCTGTGCTTTTTTTCTGGAGGCCTTTTTTTTTTTTTTTTTTTCCCCCTTCGGGGGGGGGAGACCCTCTTCCCCATACACACATGCCTTTTTCCAAAAGAGCTCTGTTAATATCACTCTCCTTCCCACCCCAAATAATAAAATGGGTGCTAAAAGTATGTTTAATGGGAAGGAGTAGGAGATTTTAAAAAAATTTACCTAATTTGAGGCACCGAGTTGATAGAATTAAAATATCACTTTCCTCCGTAAGAGAACATTGGAGACACCTTGCTTGAGATCACTCCCGGGAAAATGAATTTTGGCAGCATTAATGTGCTGTGATTTTTTTTTTTTTAAACATCTTAGGTTTTTATTCCACATGGATGAAATGCTGATATCAGAATAGTAATGGAGTGAGGGAAGGAACGCTCAAATGAAAGATTAAAAATATGCTTTTGAGTTTCATGATAAGTTTTGAATAACATTAATATAGTTCAGAAGCTTCAGGGGGTAGCCGAGTTAGTCTGTACAGGATAAACTTTAAAAATGGCAAATGGTCTGGTAGCACTTTGTAGACTAACAAAACATGTAGATGGTATCATGAGCTTTCGTGGGCACAACCCACTTCTTCAGATGACCGGAGTTGTTTATTCATCGGCTGTGCCAGGCCTCTTAATAGATAAGATGCAGATACTAATATAATGTAGTTTATTATTTTTCTAATAGAATTTTTTTTCTTTACATGCAACAAGGAGGATGTAAGTAAGATTTTTTTTTTTAATGGTCAAATGTATTAGAAATGCTGTCATATTGTAAGTATGCTTAAGTCCATTCCTTTAAGTTATAGTAATTTAAACTTCCAATTTCTATCTATATAAAACTGCTTAAAGAACTTGTCCTCTGTTAAAAATAAATGGAAATCTGCTTGTTAAGACTGATGGAGCGTATTAATTGTGTAAAAAACCAATCATGATACCAGAATGTTGAGCTTTGATTCATTTTAATCCTTATTTGAATTCTTCAACCTTTTGTACAACAGCCTAACTCTGACTTTGTAACCTATTTACCCTAAAAAGTGGGGGGAAGAAGAAACCATAGGGTGCATTGGAATTTTCCTTAGACCAGTGTTCCTTATCCTTTTAAGATGAAGGAACACCAAACAATAATTTTATTTATGAGGAACACCAAGGACTTCTTGTTGAGCACAAAAAAAAAAAAAAAAGAGGACAGGGAAAAGTTATTGAGCAAAAAAAAAGGGGGGGGGAGGAGTCTGGGGGAAAGTTATTTGGGGGTGGGGAGTCACCTGTCCCTTTAAGGGTGGCCATTTTGAACTCTGTTGTTCTCCACGGCACACCAGTGTGCCACGGAACACAGTTTAAGAAACACTGCTATAGACTGTCCACTTTGGCCTTTTTATTGCTGCACTGTCGTCATTCAGTTCATGTTTTAAATTAGCATACAATTCAGGGTTGACTTTGCAGCTATCAGTTGTGGTTGAAATCTTCACTTTCATGCCTGCCTATCTACCTACATGCCTTTAAGCGTGCCAAAATACCGATATATATTTTATTCAACTAGGGAGCTGCACCGCAAGGGCTTAAATTGAAATGCAAAATCATCATATTTCATGCAATAGGTCACATCTAGAATAGCTGCTTGTTAAACAAGTTGACTTCTCTACAGATCATTCTTAATATGCGCTTATCTATTAAATTTAAATCTTGGAAACTGTGTGTACTATCAGTGCCCGGCTGTTCTGTAGCAGTGGATGAGCACTCTGCTACCTATAGAGTCAGTTTTTTGTGATTTCTCCCTTAATTTTAGATTAGTGGCAGCTGGATTAAGTCAACATGGGGGAATTTGGCATTCTTAGGCAACATCTACACTGCCATTTTTTTGCGTCAGAAGATATGCAAATTGCACTCATTTGCATATCTTCTGCTGATCCTTTTTGCGGAAGAGGTTTTGCTGCTAAAAAGCCCCGTGCAGACGGGGCCATTTGTCGGAATAAGGGATCTTGCGCAAAAGGGTCTTTTTCCGACAAATGGCCCCGTCTACACGGGGCTTTTTAGTGGCAAAACCTCTTCTGCAAAAAGGATCAGCAGAAGATATACAACTGAGAGCATGATTTGCATATCTTCTGCCGCAAAAAAAGGCAGTGTAGACGTAGCCTGAGAGGCAGGGAGCTAGAATGTAAGACTTCAGTTACCGCAAATTATAAATCAGCATATTGCTTCTGATCTTGCCAGTGGTTCACTTTACTCTTAATTTTGTTGCTGATATCCAGGGCAAAGTTTTAATCTTTATGCTATTTGTGCAGAACAGCTATATGTATACATACATAAGCTATGGATCCTACAATGGCTGTTCCCTTGCAGATCCAAAAGCTTGACCATAAGAGAATTTTGATGCTCTCACTTGAGAGAATTTAAAAATTTTCTGTTACCATTTACCTAACCCTTCCTTTGTTTAGATATCAAGTTAAAGGTTTTCCTTTATGCCTCTCACTTGATACATTAACATGTTTTGATAAGTCACAGTGAATTTCCCTCCCTTCATTGCAGGGTGGGGAGTGGAAGCTCCCTATGAATGGGGGGACTGATGGTTGGGGAAGCAGCTCCATGATGGGGGGGGGAGGGAACGTTCCTGCTTCCTGGTCCATTTCAGCCCTTTTGGGACTTGCTTCTTGCACTCTGGCCCACTTCCAGGTTACCTGGTGGCTGCTCAGGTACCTTTTGGGTTCTGCTCCCTGCACTGATCAAAGTCCCCACTATAGCGCCTTGGTCCTCTCTAGGTCCTGATCCTGTGTCCTGCTGTCCTCAACCCCTCCAGGTGAGTTTGTGCAGGGGCAGAAAACCTCCATACTATTTCCACTGTGGGGTCTCCCTTCCCTCCTGCCTCCCCTTGGCTTCATAACTGTTTCTTAGAACTAGAAACAGACAAGGTGTGGGAAACAAAGATTAGGTCTTCTATAAAACTGTAGGCTAAACATATGTCAAATATAGGGTATTGGAAAAGAAGAATATGTATGCAAGACTATAAGCTGCAAAAAAGAACTGTGTTAAGTTCATGGAGGATGGGTGCATCAGTGGCTACTGGCCAGGATGGACAGAGATGGTATTTCTAACCTTTGTTTGCCAGAAACTGGGAATGGGTGACAGGAATGATGATTACCTGTTCTGTTCATTCCCTCTGGGGCACCTGGTACTGGCCACTGTCAGAAGACTGGATATTAGGGGTAGATGAACCTTTGATCTAACCCAGTATGGCTGTTCTTATGTTAGCAGTTTTATAATGGCCTTTGAACCACTAGTGCTCTGAGGAGCGTTTTCTGGCTCCTCTTTGTTTCCAGCTGCACTACAACATTAAGATAGCTAAAAATAGTTTTAAAATATTTGTCCAGTGGCTCTGAATAGGAAATGAAGTGACCTAAGATTTCTGCTAGGTCGTTGGAGAGCCCCCCCATACTAACAGTTAAATAGAATCAAGATTTGTATGCCAAATACAATATGCCAAAAACAACTTAGTGAACAGAACTTATAATTTGTTTGTATATCTGATTATACATTACACCAGCTGTCTCTCTTGGTATTCATTTAGGAGACAGCCTTAGGTTAAAGGGCAGCTAAATATTGTGTGGCTTTCATAGCCATGGTTATGGTGTAAGAGGTCTGGGAGAAGTATGGATGTCTAGCAGAGATGCACAGATCCCTCATACTGGAGGGCAAAGGAAAGAAAAGAACAGATCTAATGATAAACTATAAATATTTAAAGTATTTTGTTCTCATTGGCATACACAACTGATCAGATATCTTAATATAACTGAATTTCAAAATTACATATTGTGCTGCTAATTATCTTAAACTCTCAGCTGTTTTTGCATTCATTTTGCAGGAGTGGTCTGCAGACTTGAACCGTACTCTCAGTAGAAGAGAGAAGAAGAAGGCTTCAGATGGAGTGACTCTAACTGGTGTTAATCAGACAGGAGATCAGGCTTCACAGCAAACCAAGCAAAGCAGGTAGAACATTTTTATGTCTGGGAGAAACAAAGGCTAAAAGCAATGGGAAAGAATGGTATCTTGAAGTACATTAGGTGGATATAAGGTCAGAAATTTCACTGTTCACCTACGTAAATGGAATATGGTTCTGTTGTCTCAGAACAGGACTTAGTGCTTTGCAGTATTCTATGGCTAGGGAACAAACAGGAAAGCCCTTAAATTTCAGCTTTTTGAAAGGGTTATGTGCCTGCAAGTTCACAGAATACTTTTTTTTCCTCATTTTGGAGTTATTCAGCATATCTTTATCTGCCATTCAACTTGGAATTGGAAAAAAAAACTGCATCAGAAATTAAACTTTCTCCTTTTTGTGAATTTAAGTAAAAATGTATTCAGTCAGTTGCAAATGACAACATTAGACATGTCTGCTTTGATGGCTCATTATTGTAATAGTCATTGAAGGACCTGCTGAGCTTTCTGATAAGTCTGAAGATTAAGTCCTTCACATTTTTCACTGCTTAGAGAAAAAGGTGCTATCCCTAAGTGTATAATATTTGTGTAATACTTTTGGGGGGCCCTATGCTTTCCTAAGGCACCCAAGCAATGTGCTTGACTGGTGGTTACTGCCTGGAGAAGGGTAATTCTAAATAGTTCATTCTTATTGTGACACTAATTACATATACATTTGACTCCATGAGTAGATAGGGTCACCTTAATGCTTTTTCTCTCCCAAATAGCAATCTTAGTGTCCCGAGTAATACAGTGCAGTCATTACAATCAAGTTACAATCCCTTTGAAGACGAAGATGATACGGGGAGTACTGTCAGTGAAAAGGAGGACAATAAAATCAAGAAGTCGGTGAAAGAATGTTTTGTTTTTTTTTTAATTGTTTTCACACTTGCTCTTTCTCTATCCAAGGTTTCCAATTTCGGGTTTCTACAAAGGCACCATATTGTATAATGCATGACAGTCCTTATGGTTATATAAGCAGCATTGTAAATCTAACTTTTCTTTTTCTAACAGATTGTATATGTGGACTTTATTTCATCTGGTTTTAAACTATACTGAGGTTATTGGCAGTTGGAAACAAAACTTGCCAGTCGCTTTTTGTTCTCATTTAACTGTTCTAAAATGTGTGAACTCTGGTGTGAAACTGCTGCTGGAGCTTTGCTGCTGTGTGTGTGCTCACCAGAAAGTCCACTTAATATTTTCTTTCCTCTTAATACCTTCTCAATTCCTGTTTCATTGAAGCAATCCTGGTGTGTCATGTTATTGCATGAATGTCATGTGTACATTCAATAGTTGCTATTTCTTTAACTATAAACAAACTACTTGCTCTAAAAGTATTGCTCTAGAGTCTAGAACAACGTTTCTCAACAGGTGGGTTGTGACCCATAGGAAGTCACAAAAAGCAATCAGATTAATATCTAAAGCAAAGAAAATCTTGCTTTCCCACTACCCCTGCAAGGTCAAGTGTTCTATCAATCTCTCAACATACAAATAAGACACTTATCAGTATACTTTTTATTCTTTTACAGTAAATGTAAGCAGGTTGCAAAAATTTTGACTTTAGGTGTTACCCAGCCTAAACATGTTAAGAAACACTACCATAGAAATACGAAACATTGCCTCTAATGTATAAACCATTAAGCTTATACTTAACTATAGGAGGCTGGTATTATTGTATTGATGTATGTAATCTCAGAGTAAAGTAAAAATTTAAATTGTTTTTAGTGTTAGCAGCTCTGAGAAAAACCAAAGCTACCCTACAGAGTGGTCTGATGAAGAGTCTAGCAATCCATTTTCTTCCACTGATGCAAATGGAGAAACTAACCCATTCGATGAAGATGCCTCCTCTGCCATGGAGGTGAGAGTACGAGCACTGTATGACTATGAGGGTCAAGAGCATGATGAACTCAGCTTCAAGGCTGGTAAGTTAACTTCATTCATTTAAAATATTTGTCAGAAGGGGAAACATGAGAAAATTCCTGAAGAATATGGCCTTTTCTCCTCTTCAGGGTTAAAACAAAAACTTGAATTTTTACAAAAAAAAAGATGCACATTACAGTAGTTTGCCTGCAAATAATCCATCCTCCTGGCTACAAAAATCTCTTCATCCTGGGAAGTGTTATGTCTGACCTGCAGAGGACTCCCCAGAGCAGTTAATCCTGCTAACCCCTGGGAGGACCCAGATACAGCCCTCCACTCAAGGACTGACAAACAGTTATTCTTTGCAAACAGTTTTTGTTAAAGTAAACAATTACAGTATAGTTTAAAAGGACAAGAGAGAAAACAATGCCATGTATAGTAAATAGTAAAGAACAGTGATACTATAGTTAGAGATCATAAAGTTAAAGCAGCTTAATAGTAATGCGCTTGTGTGATTGCTACAGTGTTGTAATGTTGGCACACTCTGACCCCTTTCACATATTCATGGGACTCCCAGTGAAAACATTCACATTTCCATGCACGTGCACTAAATAGTGTAACACTAAGTATAATGCAACAGAATAGAGTGAAGTCCTAAGCTAGATATAGTTACTATGCATGATATAGGGACCTTTCATACACATCCATAGAACTCTAGTATAATGTAGGGATGTAAATGGATAACCGATGAGCCTGGGCTCACAGTTAACCTCACGGTTATGCGCATGCCCTGCACCATGGGGTGGGGCAGTGGAGAGGCAGGAGCTGGTGCGTGTGGGAAGCCAGCTTTTAAGCCGCGTCTATAGCCAAATTTTCTGATCATGCCATTACGTTGTCCTTCTATTATACATTGCTATTGCTGTGATTTTATTATCCTTTCATATGTCTTTCACATATTTCTAGTGGCATCCCAATCACATCTTGATGGTTTTTGGTGAATTGTGGTAATCAGGATTTCATAAAATCCTAGGGCTGTAAGAGACCTCAGGAGGTCATCAAGTCCAGCCCCCTGTGCAAAGCAGGACCAACCCTAACTAAATTATCCTAGCCAGGACTCTGTCAAGCCAGGACTTAAAAACCTCTTGGGATGGAGATTCTACAACCTCCCTAGGTAACCCATTCCAGTACCTCACCACCCTCCGAGTGAAATAGTTTTTCCTAATATCCAACCTAGATCTCCCCCACTGTAACTTGAGACCATTGCTCCTTGTTCTGTCATCCATCACTACTGAGAACAGCCTCTCTCCATCCTCTTTGGAAACTCCCTTCAGGAAGCTGAAGACTACTATCAAATCCCCCCTCACTCTTCTCTTCTGCAGACTAAACAAGCCCAAATCCCCCAGCCTCTCCTTGTAGGTCATGTGCTCCAGCCCACTAATCATTTTGGTTGCCCTCTGCTGGACCCTCTCCAGTGCATCCACATCCTTTCTATAGTAGGGGGCCCAGAACTGGACACAATACTCTAGATGTGGCTTCACCAATGCCAAATAAAGGGGAATAATCACTTCTCTAGAGCTGTTGGAAATGCTCCTTCTAATGCACCCTAATATGCCATTAGTCTTGGCTAGAAGGGCACACTGTTGACTCATATCCAGATTCTCATCCACTGTAATCCCCAGGGCCTTTTCTTCTGAACTGCTGCTTATCCAGTCAGTCCCTAGCCTTTAATGGGACTGAAGAATCCTAAGCACTAAGTGCAGGACTCTGCACTTGTCCTTGTTGAACCTCATCAGATTTCTTTTGTCCCAATCCTCCAGTTTGTCTAGGAGGTCACTCTGGACCCTATCCTTACCCTCCAACATATCTACCTCTCTCCCTAACTTAGTGTCATCTGCAAATTTGCTGAGGGTGCAATCCATCCCTTCATCCAGGTCATTAATAAAGATGGTGAACAAAACCGGTCCTAGAACTGATCCTTGGGGCACTCTACTTGAAACTGATCACTAGCCAGACATCGAGCCATTAATCACTACCCATAGAGCCCAACAATCTAGCCATCTTTCCAGCCACCTTGCAGTCAGTCCATTTATCCAATCCATACTTCCTTAACTTGCTGGCAAGAATATTGTGGGAGACTGTATCAAAAGCTTTGCTAAAGTCAAGGTATATCATGTCCACCTCCTTCCCCATATCCACAGAGCCAGTTACCTTATTGTTGAAGGTAATCAGTTGGTCAGGCATGATTTGCCCTTGGTGAATCCATGTTGACTATTCCTGATCACTTCCCCTCTTCCAAGTGCTTCAAAAGGGATTCTCTGAGGATCCCCTCCATGATTTTTCCGGGAACTGAGGTGAAGCTGACGGGTCTCTAGTTCCCTGGATTGTCCTTCTTCCTTTTTAAAAGATGGTCACTACATTTGCCTTTCTCCAATCATCTGGAACCTCTCCCGATCTCCATGAGTCGTCAAAGATAATGGCCAAAGACTCTGCAATGACATCTGCCAACTCCCTCAGTACCCTCAGATGCATTAAATCCGGATCCATCGATTTGTTTGTCTAGCTTTTCTAAATAATTTTTAACTAAGAACTTTGTCACTAAGCATCCTCACCTGTAGAAGCCATATGTAATAGAACATTTATAAACATCATAATTGGTTGTAATCTGCTTCCTTGTCTCTAAACTTTGTTCTATAACTTTTATAAACCCCATTATAATTATGGCTCTAGACCAGTGGTTTTCAAATGTTTTTGCCTGTGGCCTACCCCACTCAACACACACCTTTTCAGGGGCCACCAACCAACCACCCACGATGACAAAATGGGTGCAAGAGGGCGTGGGGGGTGAGGTCTGGCTGGGAGGTAGGGTGCAGAAGCAGGGCTGGGGGTGCAGGGCCTGGGTATGAGGGGAATGGGGGACGCTCACCTGGCTCTGTGCCTTCTATCGGCTGTGATTCTGGCCAATGGAGAAGTGGGGAAAGCCTCCATGTGAGCAGTTTCCTATCCTACCGTCCACCCCCCTTCCCCACCAGTTGAGGAGAGGGGAGCGGCAGCGCACACAGTTGCTTCCTGCCTCTGCCAGCCAGATCTGGCCTGCGAGGCTTGTCTTCTCTCCCCTCCCCCCACAGTGGGAAGCTGGCACTAGTGCTCCAACCTCATGGTGGGGGTGGGGGCTGGAGTTGCCAGTGCAGACTCTCCACTGCAGCAGGGAGGGGGAGTGCCAAGCCCACGGCCCACCTGCAAGACAGTCACAAACTACTAGTGGCCCACAGACTACACTGAGGACCACTGCTCTAGACTTAGTATCTTTTAAATTTTGAAATTGCAACTCTGTATTCTATTAAGTGAAGCAGTACTGCTAGGTGTGATCCACCACTGTATTACTGTTTTCATTTTGGAGTCCATTGTTTCTCTCATCATTGCTACTTGGTTAATCATAATTCCTATGTCTGGATCTCTTACTACTACAATAAGGTAGTTGATCAGGCAGTTATTTTTAATCCTTCCTATAATGCACACTGCCATAATCCAGTTCTAACTACGTTACCACTTATGGTACCCATTCCTTTCTCTGACTTCCAAATTCAATTTGAGGGCTGTGGTAACTTTTTCCCATATCTTTGCATTAAAAGTCCTTTCCCTTGATCATCAAATAAGATGTCATATTTGTGGGCATCATCAGTGACAAGCATTTACTCCTATAATTCTGTGCTGTAAATTCTATAACCCAAGCAGTTCCTATTATTACCTTAATTGCTGTTTTCCTAGCTTCTGGAAGTGTAAACGCACGTTTGTCTGTGATTGGCAAAGGTTCTACTGTTTGGATGGGAGTTAGACTATTGTATTGTAAAGCTTTTGCCTGAATTCGCACCACCATAGCAGAATCCCGTAGATACAAATACCTAGAAGAGCCAAGATTAATAGAGCCACATCTTCCACCATTGAGCTTCCGCTTCTGAAAGATAAATGATGAGGCCCTTTTCAAAACAAATGTTTTACTTTAACAGTTTAAAAATAAGTAACTCTTAGCTTTTCTATTATTTGCAACATTTATATTAACAGTAACTTCTTATTTTTTTCCTATAGTAAATCAGTTATGCTCCATTACACGCAGCAGTTTATATCAATATCTCCATTGTGTCAGCACCTATAATGCTATATTCTTCCACCCCTCTGTGCATAAGACCAAACCTAATACTCATTTGTTTTTGGGCTATGTTGATTGATAGTGGCACGCTTATTGGCATCAAGAGTTGTCCCTCTGACATTTAATATGCAAAATTCTTGTGAGGTGAATGGCAGTAGATTAACATCAGCATCAATATTTAAAATTTTATAAAATTGAACTTAAATCAATATAACGTAACACTCCTGCTCTAATATTGGGATTATCAAAAATAATGGGAACTAATGGCCGCCTGTTCTGGTCTAAAAATAATGGTGTAATGATCATTTTGGGGGTGGCTTCTTCATCCTCTGATGCTTCCAAACCACAGAGGTTTGTGTGTTTGGGGGCATTGGAGGTTTGTCTGCGTGGGGTGCTATTCAGTTGTAGTGATGGGGGTGAGGTGAATCTGTGGTAAGTGCTGGGCATAAGGATCTGTGTGTGGGAAGGGGTGGTCCCTAAATGGAGGGGAGGCAGTGTGGTGTGGTGCACGATCCAGGTCTACCTCCAAGGAGAAAGGAAGCACCAGTAGTATAGGGCCAGGTGGGCAAGTGTGCGTTTGGCAGCTGCCAATTTGTGAACAGTGCTGCCTTGCTGGGCTGGGCAGAATGGGGCTGCTCCTGTCACACTATGCTTCATTGTCCCCATGGTGCCAGGCCCAGAAAAGTTTAATCCGACCCTGGTTTACATAAATAAAATAACAATTGTGGTAGTTTCTCCGTACTAGATGGTTAATTCCAAATGCTTGAGGCTTGGGCATTGAATACCATACCATAAAGAACTTTTTATAGGTTTTGTGCAGCAGTATTAGAGTGAGTGAGACTTGTATTACACTGAGCATTTGAAACATAAAAGTTTCTTGAGGAACAGCTTTATAGGACACACATAAGTCAAACTAGTATGTGCCTCTTCCCTATCTCGGATATGGCTAATCTCCTAAAAGCCTGTCATCAAGGGATTAATCTCTCCAAAATCAATTTGAGTAAATGTATGTAAATATTCTTAAATAGGATTTCCTTGCATACACATCTGCACTACAACAAAATTGACCAGGCAAAATCGAATTAGTGGCTACTGCTCATGAAAGCAGAAGTACTTCCCTGTTACAGCCCTTGAAGTCAATGAAACAGGCTTGGTGGTATGGACTCTGTTTAGAAAATTGATTTTATGCATCTGAGTTTGACCTAAATTCTCAATGTAGACCTTGACTACGACATTGGGGAGGGAGCTAACAAGTTACCTAGGATATTTGAAAAGAGGTAATCACACATCTTGAGCAGCTGAAAACAAGTTTATTGGGGCAGTCTAATACTTTATATAGCAAGAATAGATAATATTCATTTATGGCTTGCAATTCAATCTCAAACCAAAATCTGATTTGCCTTTCTGATGTCACAGCCATGTATCAACTTCCAGTTGCATATCTGGGGCCAGAAGCTAAATACCAATGTCCATTATGTTTAAAGGGAAAGGTAAAAAATTAAATGAAGGGCAAAAGATGGAATCATAGAATACTAAAACTGGAAGGGACCTCGAGAGGTAATCTAGTCCAGTCCCCTTGCCTCACGATAGGACCAAGCACCATCCCTGATAGAGCCTATCTAACCAACTCTTAAATATCTCCAGAGGGGTAGCCATGTTAGTCTGTAACTTTAATTTAAAAAAAAACAAAAAAAAAACTTAAAAAATGAGTGGTTATGTAGCACCTTAGAGACAAACAAAAAATATAGCTAGTGTTATGAGCTTTTGTGGGTAAAAAGTCCTTTTTTACTTGGTAGAAGTAGTTATGCTTCCCAAAATTAGCCTTGACCACCCACATTCTCTAGAAAGGTAGGAAGTTAATACTCATTTATGTAATTCTTACCATTATATTTTCATTTTAATATAACAAAGTATTATTGCCTTTTTGAAATGTTAGCATTATAATTCTTCACTCTTATAAAATTCCTATCTAAGTATCTTAAAGTGCTTATTGGATGCCTTCATATCATATGTGACTGTCTATAAAAAGGGATCTATTTCAAGATCAAAGAAATGGTTGAGAGCATCTAGGAAGAATTAGTGGTAGAGGTTGGTAAAGAAGAAGGGTAGTTATCGAGGATAGAGTTTATACTAAATTTTCTGTTACTGGCAAAGTTTTGTCAGATGTGAAATTTTATTTTGCAGGGGATGAGCTAACTAAAACGGAGGATGAAGATGAGCAAGGTTGGTGCAAAGGACGTCTGGACAATGGACAAGTTGGCTTATATCCAGCAAACTATGTAGAAGCAATCCAGTGACAAAGGATTGTGATTTGGAAGTACTATAACTTTGTAAGCCAGTACAGAACATGTTGCTCACAATAAGGAGAACTGAATGATTTACAGAATGTATATATTAATGCAAAAGGAATGATGGACTGATATTGACTTTATGATGTGTTGGAGACAAAAACTAGAACTGGCAATTTGAAAACAAAATTCCATTGAGTACAAACTGCAAAACAAAAGGATCAGATTGAAAAATATAGTACAACAAGGAAATTACTCTTTAGCTTCTTTCCTATCTAATCTGTGTTAACATAATTTTTGCATTTTCTGTTCTGGTGCCCTATCTACTGTGGGTATATGGCTATCTTGATTTTTTCATTTAATCAGTTATTTTAAGTGACCTTCAGTAATTTTCAACTTGGATTTTTAAGACTGTTGATTTTCTGTTCATTCTTAGCAATGTCTGACAGATGCAGTATTTTTTTTATTTAAATCCTACCTAGGTAAGCACCTTTTTTATCTTTGATTTATCAATTAATACTTAAATTATGACCGATTGATTCACCTGTCAAGTGAATGAGAACTTTCCATGCTGTAATGTTAATCTTTCCATGCTGTCATCATGGATTAAAGTTGTAAAACTAGTATTGTATTTAATGTCTGTTATGGAAAATTGTTTTGTAGCAGATATATCTGCATATATTATGGTTGGATTTCTATTGCGAATGCTATTTATGCATTTTGACATTTAAATGTGAGTTTCCCAAATACACCTTAAATCGCACTCTAAAAGCAAAAACAGAATATTTAAAACTATTTCAGTCATACTCTTGCTGAGAAATTTAACCTTCTATATTAATGATATCAGTTATTTGGAAGATTAAACATGTATGAAGACTAATTTTTTCAAGCAAAGGAGACTGAAAAATAGACAAAAATGCTTTTTATTAAGAGGCTCTTTGTTGTGTATATGTGTATATATAATTTGATATTCAAAAAAAGAGTGTCCACTGTTAATTTTGTGAGCCTTCTGACTGTTGATTAGATTTAGATTCCGCTTAAAATCTTAAATTATATGGATATTTAAATCTGCATTATTTCCTATTGTGCAGTATCATAGAGCCAAATATTCTGTGATTCAGAGTCTCAGAAATCTAGTAAATACAACAGTATATGCTAAAACTGTATTGGTTGGTAAATTGTGGATCCAAATATAAACTAGCTTTAGTAGTCCCTGTGTGGACTATTGTAGCAGAACACTGTAAAGTCTTCTACATTTTGTTTGCAGCTACAACTCAGTCATATGTAATAGTGTCAAATAGTATATATTTGTGACATTTAAAGGCTGGGTTATACTTGTTGCAGGTTTTTGACTTAAACTAAATCTTATCAGGTGAGTCAAAACGCTATGTTAGAAAGCTACACTGTAATCAAATTAAGAAATCTATTTTCATGTAATTGAAACACAATAGGTGTTCCTTAGCTATACAATTTGCTTTTTGAAATCATAGATATCTATTTAGTCAGTAGTTTTGAGTTGAAATGTACAGGTTTAGGACGTGTATGTCTGCCATAAGAATTTGCCATCCACAAGATAAAGACTTAGCAAAAACTGTCAAGAATTTGAGGTCTTGGTCTTTGTATTCTAAAATATTTTAGTAAAATAAAATCTGTTAACCTCTTAAATGAACCTCTTACTTATTAGGGGGAAAATTCTATGCATTTCTCTGCAACTTGAGATGGGTACCCAAAATTGATTTGAGTCTACGAAATTCATAAACTCATGCGTGATATCAACAGAAGCTGTCCCCTGGGTAAAGAAGGAAGCATGACACCAAATTTAGATGGCATTTGCAAAAGCTTGTAATGAAACACATTTATAGAATGGGAGAGGGTTAATTATTATTTCAATGTAACTACATCTGTCTAACAAGACAGGTGATGTCTAAGGCTGTATCAAGGTGTGTGATTGTTAGATAAAGTTAGTTGAACACATCAGAATTCAGACAGTACATTCCACAAGATCTTTCTGCCTCTCTCTGAAAATGTTTCACTCTGCTTAAAGACACTGTCAGAAAAATGAATGTGCTGGAAGAAAAATGACAAACTTCCTTGCTATAGAACCTTTCTATGGTGATGATTGCTTGCCTGGCAATTACGTTGGTATTGGTAACAGACTTAAAAAGCAAGTCCTGTTTTTCAACTACTTTGGACTCTTCTCCTTTGTTATGTTACAACCAGGCAGTACTGCTGAGTGAGGAAATTCAGTCTCAGATTAACTAAAATGGAAATGTATTTCGTTTTATTTTTGCTTTTTAGTAGACCTTTGTCAGCCTGGTGCAAGAACTGTCAACTGTGCACATCTGTTTCAGAACACAGAAAAATATTAAGAATCAAGACTTAGATGTATTGGTAGAGCAATATTGGGAAATTTTATGTGACCACTTATCATGAGGGGTCTACACAGGATGGTTTACTTCCACAGCACAAAAATCCACAATCTCTAAAATGGAGATGAAGATAGAATTCTCAATTATTTTTCAGTTTTTTTCTTTATACTACCTTCTTACAAAATAATAATCAATGTCAGAAATATTTTGTCCTGAGGTGTGCTGTATCTTCAGGGTTTTGCAACTATGGCTAATCTGAACACTTAGAAATATTTGGTTTACTATATTTTTTATGTTTAAAACCACATTTAAAATTTGAAACAGATTTTATGTGCATTAAGAGAGGAGTCAAATTAACAAGTATTTACATCAGTGAATAGGACACAAGAGACCCTCCATCTCAGTGGAATACAAGATTGTCATAACCAAGACAATCTCCTGGGATAGGGCGGTTTTCCTAACTCGGCTTGCATATCCAGAATTAGCAGGGCATACCAACTGAATAACAGCAGTGCTTTATTTGAATGAAGAGGAATCACACAGCTCTCAATCAATGTTGTGTGCACTTTACATGCCCTTGATTTACATACATGTCTTTTTAATAATGCCAGTAGGGTTTTTTCCTATGTGGAAGGAAACCAGCTGAGTGTGGCAACCCTGCAGGTGAGCAACAGTAAACAAATGTCTCGTGGACTGTCCATAGAATCCCAATGGGCTGCAGGTTGCCCACCACTGATTTGCATAATTTAACATGGACTCCAGCAGAAGCAATCTTTCAAAATGCCATCAAAGAGTTTCCTTTAAGGATGTGAAATTTTGATTAATCAGCTAATTGAGTAGTCAATGGAATTTCCATTGACTACTCGATTAGTCGATAAGGGGGGTGCTCCCTATCCTGCTGTGCCTCTCCCTTTGAAATGTACAGGAGTTGCCCGCAGCTCTTGTGTATTTCAAAGGGAGGGATGCAGCAGGAACTTGCACCAGTGGGGACGGAAGCAGTCCCTGCTGGTGTGGGTTCCCCTCTGTGCCTCTTCCTTTGAAATGTAGAAGAGCCGCAGGCAGCTCTTGTACATTCCAAAGGGAGAGGAGCAGCAGTGGGACTGTTTCAGTCCCCGCTTGTGCCATTTCCCCACTGCCCTCTGCCTCCTCTGTCCCCTGCGAAGACGGTGCTGGGGGGAACCGGCTGATACAGGCAGCAAAGGTGGGGAAACATAAGCATTTGCTTATCGGGTAGTTAACTACTCACTTACATCCCTAATTTCCTTGTGGTTTCACATTCATCATACTCTTGCTCGGGGGGGCCCAGTCTTATGGGGCCTTAGAGAAAGGCTAGAAGGACTTGGGCCTAAGGATTAGGGCTCTCCCTTACCTGGAGGTCCTGTCAGTTTGGTGGATCAGAACAAAAGCCATGAGTCACTTTAAACTCAGGTTATTTATACCAACTGTTCTGTCTTTGTCTGCTGATCTCTAGAGAATCCAATTTGAACAACTGAAAAAACTGAATAGGTTATCAGCCAGACAATGCCCATCTCTCCCCGGTGAAACGTCAAAGGACTGATAAAGGAAGTACACTAGCATATACCCCCTTCAAAAGAAGTTATTTACAGTCTCAGCACACCAACAGTTGTATATTTAGTAAAGCAAAAGTATTAAACTTAATGTAGTAAGATTTAATTCATTAAGGTTTGTCCAGGACATTGCAGGAAATTGCCATGTCACAGCCACAATGGTCTGTCACAGGGGCTGGCAACCTATGGCACGCATGGCATAAGTGATTTTCAGTGGCACTCATAGTGGGTGCTCAACCCCACCCCTCCTCTCCTGTGCAACTGCTGGAGCCCTCCTGCTACCCCGGCAGCAGGTTAGGCTGCTGTGGGAAGAGGCAATGCTGCAACTGAGATTCCTCAGCAGTGCTTCCAGCCTCTGGGTCTGGCTCGCAACCACGTGGCCCCAACAGTTGCTGCAAGGCAGTGCAAAGCCAGGTAAGCATCCCCCCTCATGCCCAGTCCCCTGCACTTCAGTTTGCTCTGACACCATCCCTTGTTCCTGAACCCTCCTTCCAGGCCGGACACCCTATGCCCATCCTGGTCCTGCACCCTCCTCCCTGGCCTGGCCAGACACCTACCCCCACTCTGCTCCTGCATCCACTGTTGCTCCTGCCCCCTCCACCTGGCCAGATGCCCTGCTCCCAGCCTGCTTCTGCATCCTGCCTCCCACCCAGACCTTCCACCCTCTCCCCATTCTGCACCCCACCCTCTTCCCAGATCCTGCACCCATCCCTATCCCACTCACTGGCAACCCTGTCTCTCACACCAAACCCCTCATTTTGTCCCTATCCCACAGCCTAAGGGGGGCCATAAAATCCAACTAACTCTGGAACTCTAGAAAAGTAAATCTGGCCTAGGGGAAACCTTGAACCTCAGTCCTCCCTCACCCTGTGAGTCTGGAGCATCAGAGGAGTGAGGTCTCAGTTGGGGGTTTTTGGAGGAGGTTTTTACTTCTCATTTGGGTGGTCCACCAACTGGTTTTTCTGTGGGTCAGTGGCCCCCAACCCAAAAAAGTTCCTCACCCCTGCCATAAACAAAGAAAACTGTGATACTTTTTGTGTTGGACATAAATTAATATTTTACTTTATATAAAATCAAATTTGATAAACTAACCTGAGACAGTTAAAATGCTGTTTAATCATTTCAATTTAATTGTTCTCCCTATTTGCTGCTAGTTCAGAAAATATGGTCCCTGTATCCAGCCTGCCCCCTTCACCTTTCTACCTCCAGTATGCAGATCTGTAAATAGAAGTGAATAAATTAAATCTTGGCACACCACTTCTGAAAGGTTGCTGACCTCTGATGTATCATGTTGGCATGACATGTATACATGCCTTACTGAAGTTGTATTTTGCACAGGCAAAATAGGCAAATTGGCTGAGAATTTGGAAATTGGATGGCAAGAGACCAAGAAATCCAATGATAATTCAACCAGCTGATATCGTGGGGCAAAAAACCCTCAACCATGTTTTAGCAGTTTCCATCACTTCACATTGATTCACAAGGTATTTTAGTCTTCAAAATGACAGTAACATTCTTGGAATCTTATTCTATAGGTTTAGAATAGATTCTGTAAACTATGTTGTACCTGCAGTGCGTATCTTATTGTTAGCTACACCTAAAATGAAGGCGACTGGTTCTGTAATTGAAACTAAAGCCATATCTACAGTACATATCACTGGTGGCCACATATAATACACATGTAGCTACATACCATAGCGAAAAGCAGGCTATATCCAGTGTGATGTGTAACCACATGTCAATGAAAAGTTCTGGCAGAGAGGAGGCAGTGGTGGAAGGCTTCAGCAGTTCTGTTGCAGGAGCTTTTTATTGGGTCTAGGAAAGGCTGATCCTTTACTCGCTATCTCCTTATTGCCAGTCTCCCTGGAGTAGAGGGGGGCTCTAGCAGCAGGACACTACATTATGTGGCAAATGGTCAGCATTATTATGGTGGGTTCCATACTTTCCCTTTGTATGGTGGTTAGTACACCACCACTTGTCCTTATTCTTGGGCATTAGTGCTCTACTAATTCTCAGGTGGGAGAGAAGAGAGTGGGGAAGGGTCTGTCCCAGCTCCCTCAGCTTCACAGGCTTTCTGCCCTCTTAACTGGGGTTTCTCAGTCCTCTGTCTGAAGAGTCCCTCTTCTCTGTCTGAGCAAGGTTTCCCTTCTCCTGGTAGTCTGATCTCCTGGTTAACAATAGTACTCCTCCAAACTGCAGTCTGCTCTTCTTCCCATCTGACTAAATCTGGGGGTTTTATTAGATTTCTGGCTGGGCCTTAATTGCTCTAATTAATTTGTACTAACTGCTCAGTCCACATGGCTCTGATCATACTGGGGCTTACATAGCTCCCACCTGTCACTCTTCTGCTGCCTTCTGCCCTGCTGTATCACACATTCCCCTCCCACTCAACACCAGAAGGTTGGGCTACTTGAGACGGGAGGCTCAAAAGGCCATCTGTGTTGCCTTCTGGTCCTGTGCTATGCTCAGAAATGGAAGAGTTGCAGGGATAGGAACTATCTAGTCATTCACACATTCCTCTGGTCTCTGTGCATCCACGGGAGCAGGGCATGATCGGTCATGAGGGTGAACTGCCATCCCAGAGTTAGTATTGGAGACTGTCCATGGCCCATTTAACCACCAGGCATTCCTTTTTGACAATGGTGTACCATTGTTCTTGGGGGAGGAGTTTCTGGCTGAGGTACAAGATTAGGTGCTTCTCCTCCCCACAATCTGTGAAAGGACATCCCCTAGCCCAGGGGTGGGCAATAAAACGACAATGGTTCACCAGGGTTAGCCCCTGGTGAGCTGCCAATACTATTTATCTGTGCTTCTGCAGGTATGGGCAATTGCATCTGCATTGCACCGTGATCCATGGCCAATGGGAGCTGCAGTTGCCTGTACCTGCAAGGGTGAAGCTAAAAATATTGGTAGCGGCCTGCCAGGGGCTAACCCCAGAGACCTGGATCTGGCCTATGGACCAGTATTTTCTGACCCTAAGCCTATCTCTGAGGCATCCATCTGTATAATCAATTCCTCCATGAAGTCTGAGGCTGTGAGCGCTGGATGATTACAAAGGGATACCTGTACCCATAAATGTATCTTCCACCACATTGGTCCGCTTTACTACATCTGCACCCCAAGCTTTTATCAGGTCTATTAACAGCCATGCTCTCATGGCAAAGTGATGATGAATCTATGCTAGTACCCCAAGATATGTAGGAACACTCTGTCTTGCTTTTTGCATACTCGTCGGGACCCACCCCAACCCTGCATTGCCTCTACCATGTTCCATTGGGGTTTCACCAAGCCTCTTTCTACTACATAACTGAGGTACCTGGCCTCAGTGAATCTGACCATGCCCTTGGGAGGGTTGGTGGCAAGGCTGGCCTAAGGGCGTCTGACACTGCTTCTACTTTTTCATAGGTGAGTCTCCTAGTCAGGACTATGGATGACTACATCCACAAAATAGGGAGTGGCATGCTTGGTGTGGGGTTGTAGTAATTTATGCAGTAGTCGTTAAAACTGTTACTGGGACCCCATGGAGTCCAAAAAAGACAGATGGTCAAGTCCAGCTTGGTCAAATATTGGGCCTTGCCTAGCTTATCAAGTAGTTCATTGAGCTGTAGGCGTAATCTGGCGGTGAGGGTCAGGGCTTTCTCTCCTCGCCTCCTCCCCCCCCCCCCAGGAAGGTGGCACTAGTATTCTAATCTTGCAGGGGGGGCACAAGGCTGGGGCACCAGCACTGGATCCTTGCTGCGAGGGCAGCTGGAGGGGCTGAGCTGGAGCTCCGAAAGAGCCATAATTTGGCTCACCAGCCCTAGGCTGCCAACCTATGATCCAACACCATATCGCAGGGGTGGGCAATAATTTTTGGTGGGGGGCCACTCCAAGAATTTGGAAAGTGGTCAAGGGCCACACTTCCGTGGAGAAGGTGGGAGGTCTAAGATGGAGGTTGGGTGCAGAAGGGTGCACAGGGTAAGGGACTGGGGTGCAGGAGATGGTGTGTGGTCTGAGAGGATGTTTGGGAGAAGAAGGGAATTGTGACCTGGGCCAAGAAATTGGGGTGCGGGGTCTGGGAGGGTGTTTGGGTGCAGGAGAGGATTCTGGCCTGGAGCAAGGGTGTAGGAGGGGGTACAGGGTATGGGAGGGAGTTGTGACCAGGGGTAGGGGGTGCAGAGGGTTTAGATGGTGACCTGGGGGAGGGAGTTGGGGTGTCAGAGGCAGGCTCTGGCTGGGTGGCATTTACCTAACCCTGCAGCACCCCCAAGGCAGGCTGGGCTCTCTGCCTGCTGCAGCCCCAGATGACTTAAAACTGCAAACTGCTGCCTCCATATGGCTCTCAGCTCCCAGAGGGAAAGAGACTTGCGCTGTTCCCATCCCCTAGGCCAGGGGTGGCCAACCCGTTAGAGACGAAAAGCCAAAATAGCGGTGGATAGAGTACAAAGAGCCATGTATTATATATTTATTTTTATCTATTGATCAATCAAGAGAGTACACAAAATGTAATGATAAAAACAACATTACAGGACATTTTGGACAAAAACTAATTTAAAAAAAGACTAATTGCTTTAGCCTGGCAAACAATAGCCTTTGAATTTTCTTTAAAGAAATGGTGTAAACCAGGTACATGCTGAGTCTTTTTTTACCCTGGAATTTAAATGACATCTGTGTTGACTGCCTTATTCTGCATCCATGAAGACTTTTAGTTTAAGGTGCTTCGGGCCCCCCCCACCCCTTGCTCTAACACAATCTCCCTTCCACTTCTCTAGAGCTGGGCACTCCTCCCTCACTCCTAACCCAGTGGTCTCCAACTTTTTTACACCCACGATCACTTTTTAAATGTCAGGGCAAGCTAAGATCTACCCCATCCCTTTCTCATGACCCTTCCCTTCCTTGAGGCCCCGCCCTCTGTTCCCCTCCTCTCCATCATTTGTTGTCCCCAGCCCTTACTCACTTTCACTGGGTTGAAACAGGAGGTGTGGGCTCTGGGGTGGGAATGAGGGGATTTGGGTGTGGGAAGAGGTAAGAGGTGCAAGCTCTGGGGCTATGTCTACACTGCTGGGTTTTTTCGTCAGAAGATATGCAAATTGCACTCATTTGCATATCTTCTGCCAATCCTTTTTGCAGAAGAGGTTTTGCTGATAAAAAGCCCCATGTAGATGGGGCCATTTGTCGGAAAAAAACCCTCTTTCGCAAGATCCCATATTCCTCAAAAATGAGGCTTACAGGATCTTGCGAAAAAGGGTTTTTTTCTGACAAATGGCCCCATCTATACAGGGCTTCTTATCTGCAAAACCTCTTCCACAAAAAGGATTGGCAGAAGATATGCAAATCATGCTCTCATTTGCATATCTTCTGCTGAAAAAAAACCCAGCAGTCTGGACATAGCCTGGGAGAGAATTTGGGTGCAGAAGGAAGTGGAGAAGGAGATGCTGGCTCAGGGAGGTGGCTCTAGGCTAGAGTGTTGGGGTTATTGGGGTGCTGAGCAAGCCGCAGGCTTGTGGATATGAAGGTGCAGGAGTTTGGGTTGGGGATGTGAGAGGTTCAGGACAGGGGGTTCCAGTGTATGATAGAAAAATACCGGCAGTCTGAACATAGCCTGGGAGAGATCTGGGAGATCAGGTTTGGGATCTGGGATATGTGTGTGCAGGAGTGTTATGATGCTGTGGCTAGCTGGGGGCGTGGCCCCAATTGGGGGCTTGTTGGCCAGGCTTCATTTTTAAATAAAACACTATGTCAAACACAAAATGTTTCAGCATTGTCTTTATGAGAGGGCCAGGGAACCTGTTTTTAGTCGGGGTCACTGACCCACAGAAAAGTCAGTCAGGGCCACACAAGTGAGATGCAAAAGACCAAACCCTCCAAAACCCCCCAAGCCTCACTAATGTGGCCCCACCTGAAACACATCACTCCCCTGGCACTCTAGACCCAGGCCAGATTAACTCTTCTGGGGTTTCATGGTTAGTGCAATTTGTGGGCACCTCTACAATGTGAAGTGGGACCAAAAATGAGGGATCTAGTGGGTGGGATAGGGCTGCCAGTGAGTGGGATAAGGTGCAGAATCTGGGTGGAAAATTGGGTACAGGAGCAAGCTGGGGGTAGGTGTCTGGCCAGAATGGAGGGGGCAGGAGCAGGGTGCTGGTGGGTATCTGGCTAGGGGGCAGGGTGCTGGTGGGAGCATGGCCAGGGGGCCGGGCAAGGTACTGGTGGAGATTTGGACAGGGTGCTGGTGGGAGTCTGGGCCGGCACAAGTTACTAGTGGGGGGTTTGGACCTGGTGCTAGTGGGTGTCTGGGCAGCAGGCAGGGTGCTGGTGGGAGTCTGGCAAGGGGGCAGGAGCAGGGTGTTGGTGGGGGTCTGGCCAGGGGGCAGGGTGCTGGTGGGGGTCTGGCCAGGGGGAAGGGACAGGGACAGTTCGGCTGGTACCTGGGGATCCCAGGTCTCAGGAAGTGCGTGGGCTGCCCCTCCCCTAAACAGCCCGCACACTTCCTGAAACGCCGGGTCTGTCGGTCCGCTGGGAACTTCCCCCTGCTGCCTGCCTGTGCATGGTGTGTGTGTGTGGGGGGGGGTGTAGGAGTCCCAGGACTGCGCACCAGCTCCAACTTTTCAGGAAGCGCACGCTTTTCCTCTGTTCCTCATGACAGCCGCATGCTTCCACGCAGGCAGGCAGAAGGAGGAAAAGTTCCCAGTGGCGCAACAGAACCGGCATTTCAGGAAGTGCACTGGCTGTTTAGGGGAGGGGAAGAGCAGCCCGCGCACTTCCTGAGATGCAGGATCTGGCTCGTAGCTGCAGGACTCCCCACCATGACGCAGGAAGCTGGCACGCTACCTGCATTTTTGTTGGCGGTAGCGTCAGTGCAGGCTGCTTCTTGGGGGTGGAAGGGAATGAGGTGGGGCTGGAAGGCCTCATGATCAACTACTCATGCCCCCTCAATCAACCAGTTGATTGTGATTGACAGGTTGGTGACCACAGCTCTAATCCAAACCCCCACCTCTCCCCCAGAGCCAGGCACTCACCAGACCCAATCCCCCTCACCTCCCCTTCCCCAGAGCCAGGCACCCGCCCCACCCCCCACCCAATCCCTCTCCCCTCCTCTTCCCCATGCAGCTGTGTACCTGAGGGTCCCAGTAAGGTGGTCCAGTGACTTGACTAACTTATTGCATAGAATATTTGGCAGAAGTTTCTTCTCTTTCAAACTTTTTTTCATTGGCAGACCTAACAGCAGTCAATGTACTGTCATGTCAAAATATAATGGATTTGCTGAATATATCTTAAATAATCATAACTGGTGACCAATCTAAGCATCACAGATTCTGCCTCTGATCTAAGAGATGGCAATGAAACAGTTAATGTATTATTAAAGAGTCACTGGAAATGGGCTTTTTAAACTTCTTTTGGCCTAGAGAATAGACACTCTGGTTCTGGAATGTAAATAAGCATCTATGACTTAGTTGCTATAGTAAATTGGGTCCTTAATGTATTGACATCTGTCAGTTCACCCACTAGTGTTGTGTATACTTGCTCTTGCTATGAGCCAAAGTTCCTTTGGGTTCGATTCATCCTTAGTGAGATCAGAAGCGCCACAGGACTCAAACAACCTGGATTCTACTGAGCAAACAAGCTTGTTGTTTCCCCTTGGTGTGGCTGTGAGTTGCTACTTATCCTGGCACTCGTGCTGCTTGACATGTTTTTGCTGTTGCTTCAGTCTACCTACTGTTTTCTCAAAGTCAAGTAGACAAATTCAGTGCTGTGATGCTTAGCAACCAAGCCCACTACCTACCATGAGTTTCAGAGGGGTAGCTGAGTTAGTCTGTAACAGGAAAAACTTAAAAAACAACAGTCTGGTAGCACTTTAAAGACTAATAAAACGTAAATGGTGGTATGAGCTTTCATCTGCACAGCCCACTTTGAGCAGTGGTTCTCATACTTCATTGCACCATGACTCCCTTCTGACAACAAAAATGACTACATAACCTGAGGGAGGGGGGCAGTGCCTGAGCGTCACCCTCCTGAGCTGAAGCCCTTGGGCTTTGGCTTTAGCCTCAGGAGTGGGACATAGCTTTGGCTTCAGCCTCTGGCCTCAGTACATCTAACGTGGTCTTGGCAGCCCACAATTTAAGTACTGCTGAGGCAACAGAGGCACTGTAGCAAGTGAAGCCTTCTGACTATTTAATACAAAGGTGGTGGTGGTGGCAAAGAGTGAGTGGTAAATACTGCTTTCTGTGGGCTTTCACAAAGTGTGGGGTGGGTTTATAGATTCCCATTTTGCACAGACTGGATGCTGTCTCATAATGTGATATTTTTGCCTTCTGTAAATTTTAATCTGGTTTTCTCCAATGAGCTCCTAGAGAGCAGATGTCCCCATTGCCATAGGTATTGACTGGCAATTTCATGGGCAGCTCAGCAGAGACCAAAAGTTGAACGGATATAGAGGAATTCCATTATAGAGCAAGTGTGTAGTTTTTCTATGCCAAGGGTTTGGTAGATAATTGGGGAAGCTTCCACTGCTGTTTTCAGTGGTGTGCTTCTTATGTGAAGAGGATTTCCTTTTCAAAAACTGACAATGCATTACAAAATTCACTCAATTTAGAAAAAAATTAAACATATGCTGAGGAAGATGACATCTTTGTATAGCCTCTACCAGTGACAAAAGCAAGAATAGGCCAAGAGGTAATCTTCAGTAAAGAAGCAGAGGAAGAGTTCCCAAAGATTGTTGGTGTTTTTAAAATGGTATTAGTTTTTCTCTCATTAGGACTAAATTAAAACATTGCTGCCATGTTATACACATAGCAATGTCTCCTATTTGGAATGAATGCTGCCAACAAAAATACTTTATTTTTATTGAAAAATTAATAATTATAACAGCTTAGTTTAACAGATCTAAACATTTTCTTACAAATCAATTTTTTCACTATTTAAGTTGCCTGGCTGCCTCTTGGGTTTCATTCTGCTTGGATGGTGAAATCACATTAATCTACTAAATTGTTGTCATTTTCAGGTACAATTCTACAGTTTTTGCAAACTCGGAAGAAAATATTTAAATCCTTCTCTCCCATATAAGCCCCCCCAAAACAACCTTCCTTTACAAATATTAACATGAAACATCACAAAAACTATTTTTTGAGAAAGAGGAGGTTACTCACCTTGCTGTAAAAGAACGGTTACTTACCTGTAACTGTTGTTCTTCGAGATGTGTTGCTCATGTCTATTCGAATCATGTGTGTGCACCGCGTACACCGCGTCTCCGGAGCGTTTTCCCTAGCGGTACCCGTAGCGCTGGCAGGGCGCCCCCTGGAGTGGCGCCGCAATAGCGGAGCATAAGTACCCCTGCTGGCGCTCCCCCTCCTCAGTTCCTTCTTGCCGGACGCTCCGACGAAGGGGAGGTGGGGGGGGGAATCGAATGGACATGAGCAACATATCTCGAAGAACAACAGTTACAGGTAAGTAACCGTTCTTTTCTTCTTCGAGTGGTTGCTCATGTCCATTCGAATCAGGTGACTTCCAAGCTAACCACACTTCACGGAGGAGGGGTCGGAGCACCCAGAAAGAGAAGTCCACGAAAGCTGAACAACCCAAACATATTTATTCAAGTAACAGAACACAGAGAACTGTTGAAAAAAGTGCAATGTGGAACAGAGAAACAGATTTACAACACGGAGCTGAGGATCACAGAACCCAACCCTGCATCCTCCCTGGCCTGCTGTGTCAGCGCATAGTGCACCATAAAGGTATGCACTGACGACCACATGGCCGCCCTGCAGATTTTGGTAATTGGAACCTGCGCCCCAAAGGCTACAGAGGACGCCTGTGCCCTAGTGGAATGTGCTGTAACCCGGGGCGGTACCTTCCCGGCCAAGACATAACACTCCCTGATACACCCCGCGACCCAATTGGACAACCTCTGGGCCGAGATAGGGAGCCCTTACATTCTGTCCACGAAAGCAACGAACAGTTGCGTGGACTTATGAAAGGGTTTCATTCTGTCGACATAAAAGGCTAACGCCCGCCTAGCATCTAGGGAGTGGAGCACTTGCTCCCTAGGGGAGGCATGGGGCTTTGGAAAGAAAACCGGGAGGTAAATTTCTTGGGACAAATGGAACGGTGACACCACCTTGGGGAGAAAAGCCGGGTGAGGATGGAGCCTCACATTATTCTCCGAGAACACTAGGTAGGGCGGGTTTACAGTTAGCTCCCTCAGCTCGGAGACCCTGCAAGCCGACGTAATGGCTACAATGGACACAACCGTCATAGAAAGGTGCTTCAAAGAGCACGTGGCCAGCGGCTCAAAGGGGGGCAACACAAGTCTAGACAACACGAGGTTAAGGTCCCAAGTGGGGAGAGGGGGTCTAACCGAGGGGTACAACTTATCCAAATCCTTAAGGAACCTTTTGACCTCAGGGTCAGAGAACAGAGAGACTCCAGCCGATCCAACATGGAAGGCGGAGAGTGAGGCCACATGTGCTTTGATAGAAGAGGTAGAGAGCCCACCGGACCTGAGTTCGAAGAGGTAGTCCAGAATGGATGGGACGGGTGCACCCCCCTTCTGGACACCCAAGACGAGAACCGCCGCCATTTGGCTGCATAGGACCGCCTGGTGGATGGCTTCCTGCTACCTAGGAGCACCATCTGCACCTCCTGGGAACATTCCCTTTCTGGTTGCGTCAGCCACGGATAAACCAGGCCGTCAGGTGGAGAGAGCTGAGATTCAGGTGAACCATGAGCCCCCCGTCCCAAGGTTGGGTCAGGAGATCCCAAACCGGCGGGAGCGTTATAGGCTCCTCACTGAGCATATCCACCAGGATAGGGAACCAGAACTGCCTGGGCCACCAAAGGGCTATCAGGATGACCGTGGACCTGAAGGTCTTGACCCTGGTCAGAACCCTGGGAATTAGGGGAAATGGTGGGAATGCATAGAGGATGCCCGCCGGCCACGGCACGGTCATGGCATCTCCCCTGGAGTGGTCCCCCAGCCCCAATAGGGAGCAGTAACTCTGGCACTTGGTGTCGTATGCCGAGGCAAACAGGTCTACTAGGGGACAACCACACCTGTGGAAGACCTGATGAAGGGCCGAATCCTTGAGGGACCATTCGTGGGCTCTGAAGGACCTGCTCAGAGCATCGGCCAGCAAATTTTTGCACCCCGGCAGGTATTCTGCCTGCAAAAATATATCGTGTGCTATGCACAGGACCCACAGCTGCAAAGCCTCGCGACAGAGGGGAGGCGACCGGGCTCCCCCCTGCCTGTTGATGTAGAACACAGCCGCCGTGTTGTCCAGGCGCACCGGGACAGAGCGGCGCGACAGCTTTGAGAGGAAGGCCTCGCAAGCTCTCCTGACTGCCCTGAGCTCCCGGACATTTATATGTAGGGCCCGCTCTGCAGGGGACCACAAGCCCTGGGTGCTGTGACGCCCCAGGTGCGCTCCCCAACCCAGGTCCGAAGCGTCTGTGACTACTGTACTTCCCCCCTCGGTGACACTAAACGGAACCCCGCTGCACACCACAGCCTCCTGCGTCCACCACTGTAAGGAGGCAATTACCGCTGGAGGCACCGTCAGAACCATGTCCCAGAGACCCCTGGACTGGTCGAACGCCTTCACTAACCAGGCGTGCAACAATCTGAGCCTCATTCGACCATGGCGTACTACATAAGTGCATGCTGCCATGTGTCCCAGCAGTCTCGAGCAGACTCGGGCGGTCATAATGGGGAACCGGGTTAACTCGGAGACCAGCTCCACTATGGCCAGAAATCTGTTCCTGGGGAGGAATGCTTGCGCCACCCTGGAGTCCAAGAGGGCCCCCACGAATTCTAGGCGCTGAGAAGGAGTCAACGATGACTTTTCCTCATTCAGCATAAGACCTAGTCTTAAGAAGAGAGTCCTTGTAAGGGAAACATGAGCCTCCATTTGTTCGTAGGATCGACCATGAATTAGCCAGCCGTCTAGGTACGGAAAGACGTGTACCCCCTTTTTGCGGAGGAACGCCGCTACGACCGACATGCATTTTGTGAAGACCCTGGGTGCTGCTGAAAGTCCAAAGGGGAGCACCATAAACTGGAAGTGACAGCGGGACACTATGAAGCGCAGAAACCTCCTGTGGCTGGGTCTTAATGCCACATGGAAGTAAGCGTCCTTGAGATCAAGAGTTGTGTACCAGTCCCCTAACTGTAACACCGGGATGACAGAGGCCAGGGTTACCATTCTGAATTTGGATTTCACCACCGTCATGTTGAGGTCCCTGAGGTCTAGAATGGGACAAACCCCGCCCTTGGGTTTTGGGACAATAAAATACCGGGAATAAAACCCCTTGTCCCGTAAGTATGAAGGGACCCTCTCTACCGCTCCCTTTTGGAGGAGCGCTAACAACTCCTGGCAGAGAATGCCTTTGTGAGAGGTGTCCCTGAAAAGGGACGAGGCGAGCCCAGGAAAGGGATAGTATAGCCATCCCCGACTATTCTCAGAACCCAAGCGTCGGTGGTGATTTCTGCCCAGGCGCAGGCAAAGTGGGATAACCTGGCCCCAAATAAGGGGCCAGGGGGGAAAACTGGTGCGCAACTCTCTAGAGGACCGTCAAAACGGGTGCTTGGACTGTTGAGAGGGGCCCTGTCCAACCCCATGGGGGTTGTCCCCTCTCGGACGGCGACGAGGAGCTCTGGACGAAGACGGGGCTGCAGCCGCCCCCGCACCTCCACTGGGAGCGCGAGGACGGCATCTCCAGTAATCCCCACGGGGGACCTGGGACTGCGTTCTCCCCTGTTGTCTGTAGGGAAGCTGACGTTGCTGAGGAGCCGGCGTGTGGATACCCAAGGACTGGAGAGTCGATCTCGTGTCCTTGAGTGTATGGAGCCTCGAGTCAGTATGCTCGGAGAACAACGCTTTGCTGTCAAAAGGCAGGTCCTGTATAGTAGTCTGGACATCAGGAGGTATTCCAGACACCTGCAGCCAGGCACCACGGCACATAACTACACCTGACGCCATGGTGCAGGCTGAAGAGTCAACGGCGTCCAGGGAAGCTTGAAGAGCTGTGCGGGCGATAGTTCTGCAATCTGTGGTCACAGCCCCAAACTCTTGATGTGCCTCGGTGGGGAGTTTATCTTTGAACTTATCCATCGCCTGCCATGTGTTATAGGCGAATCAACTCAGCATTGCCTGCTAGTTAGCGATGCAGAGTTGCACCCCACCGGAGGCATACACCTTACGCCCCATTAAATCGAGGCGTTTGGGCTCCCTAGCCTTCGGGGACGGCCCCGGCTGCGGAAGCCTCTCCTTCTGAGCCGCAGCTTAGACAATCAAGGATCCCGGGACAGGCTGGGAATACAGGTGCTGGTGTCCTGACTGCGGGACATAATAGTGCCTCTCGACTCTCTTTAAGGTAGGGGTTAAGGAAGCCGGGGTCTGCCACAGGGCGTTTGTGATCTTAGCCACAGTTTTGTTGAGTGGCAAAGCCAAACGGGCGGGCGCATCGTCGGACAGGATGTCTATCATCAGATCCATGTCCTCTACTACTGGCTCCATGGGACACCAAGGTTGGAGGCCAGATGCCGGAGCGAATCCTGATGCAACCGAGCATCCATGGTCGGCATCGCCGGTGCGGGATCCGCTAAGGCCTCATCAGGAGACGACGCCGACGACTCCTGAATCGGCACCGGATCCAGCGTAGGGCCCGATTGAGGGGCCGGCTGGGCAAGCACAACACTGTGGTTGCTGTCCTCTGAGGTGAGGGAGGGGGTCGCGACAGCGACGCCGATGGGGGCGCTCGGTGCCCGGAGACACTGGACACCACAGACGGGGGCACAGGCCCTTGCCACTGATGGTATGCCCACGGCGTCCAGAAAGGCCAGTGCGGCTGAGGCGGCCAAGTCTGTTGCACGTGCGAACGATCACGCCGGTGCCGGGAACGGGATCTGTGCTCTGACTAAGCCCTCTAGGACCCGGATCTGAAAGAGCCCACATCCGAATCTGAAGAATAATCAGACTCAGGCAAGGGTGGTGCCGATGATGAGTACCCCGTTACCATCGGGGGAGCGAACCTGGCCATGGATTCCGGCTTGCCCGTGTGCGTGCGGTGAGGTCATACCGGTGCCGGTACCGGAAAGACAGGTTTCGGGCCCGACTGTGGTGCTGACATGGTGCACGTGAACTGCGGTGCCAAGGTCAGTGCCGGTTGCAGGCGCGGAACTGCAGAGTCCAACTGCCTCAGAGGTGGCGCTCCTACTGGTGCCGCCGTGGGCGCCATGGTGGGTAGAACTGATGGCGCTGGAGCCGTGGTAGCCGCCCTACAAGGGATTGGCATCATCGGCAATGGTGGTACCGGCACGGCCCACAGGGCCAATGCCCGGTACTAGAATTGGTGCCAAAACCTGCAGTGGTGCCGAAGAGGGCGGTGCTGATGACTGTACCGGCACCCCGGGCAAGAGGCCCGGTGCCGGTACTGCTGACGGTGCCGTTGACAGTGCCACAAGGCCTCAGTAATACGGCACCGGCACAGCTAAGACCGGTTCCGGGAGAGGTCCCAGCACCGAGGGAGGTCAAGTCCAGCTGAGCGCCGGGTGAGGCCTGGCAGCCTGTGCCGAGTCCGGCAACGACGTAAGAGGCAAGTGGTACTGGTCCCACAAGGGACGGTCCCGCTGCATACGTGACCGGTGCTGACCGATCCAACCGGTGCGGAGGAGAAACCGGTGCCAACATAGCTCCCGGCGTAGAAGACCTCGACCTCTCCGCCTCAACAGACGACGGAGGGGAGGTAGTGAGGCTAATCAAGTCCTGCGCCGCCTCAAAAGTCTTCGGTGTCGAGGGATGTTGCGAGGGTAGCTGACCCAGACTGGATGGTCAGCCTGCTCACTTCCGCCGCACAGCAGCACTTGGAGACGTCTGCACCGGCAACACATAGTGACGGTGTAGGCCCGACCTGGACTTTCGGCTAGGAGACCTACCCCGCGAAGCCTTTAGTTTCTTCGGTGCCGGGGAGTGAGAACGGTGCCGAGCCCTCGGTGCCGAGCCCTCGGTACCGAAGTCCACACACGGGATGGGGCATCCCGCGTCGACGCCGGCGCACCGTGGAGTGGCCAGTCGGTGCCGGTTGAAGAGCCGCCTCCATGAGGAGAAGCTTCAAGCGCGAGTCTCGCTCCCTCTTTGTGCACGGCTTGAACAACCTGCAGATCTTACAGGCGTCTGCTAAGTGGCCCTCACCCAAACACTTTAAGCAGCTATCATGAGGGTCTCCCTTAGGCATGAACTTGGCGCATACTGCGCAAGCCTTAAAGCCTTGCGGCCCTGGCATTCCTCACCCCCGAAGGGGGGAACGAAAACAAAGAACTCGCTAACTATCTAACTAATTAAAACTATTTACAACTATTCACAAACACTACACTAAGAGAAACGGGAACCATTAACTACTCTAAGAGAGAGACATGCTCCAACGACCGTCACGGGCGGTAAGAAGGAACTGAGGAGGGGGAGCACCGGCAGGGGTACTTATGCTCCGCTATTGCGGCGCCACTCCAGGGGATGCCCTGCCGGCGCTACGAGTACCACTAGGGAAAACGCTCTGGAGACGCAGTGCACATGGTGCGCACACCTGATTCGAATGGACATGAGCAACCACTCGAAGAAGAACTGATGTTCTTCGAGATGAGTGTCCCTGGGGGTGCTCTACAGTAGGTGCAGGTGCGTCCCAGCGCAGATTCTTGATAGCAGTGCATTGGGGGCCACGCATGTGGCGCACAGGTCCCTCCCATCCCCGGCACCATCGTGCACGTGTGGCTAGCCTCCCCTCAGTTCCTCCTCTATCCGGAACCCGGTGTAGCAGAAAAGCGCTTTTTTTGGTTGTTGTTGTTCTGAAGTAGAGGGGAGGGAGGGAGGGTAGTGGAGCACCAATGGGGATGCTCATCTCGAAGAATGTCAGTTACAGCAAGTTGAGTAACCCCCTCTTCTTTGAGAGATGTCCCTTGGGGTGCTCCACAGTCAGTGACTGCAAAGCAATTTGTGTTATGAAGGTAGGGACTTTGGATCAGGCTGGTAAGCTGTCTGCAATACAGCTTTTGCTACTCTTGTGCAGTGAAGAGGGCTGGAGGAAAGTGCATAGTGCTTAGCAAAAGTTTGTTCTGATATCCATGTAGCATCAGCACATAAATCATCGATGGGAACCTTCCTCAGGTAAGATCCAAGGTGGCGACTGCTCTCGTAGAGTGTGCCCGGAATAAGGTAGGTGGTGGTAGATGATTGAGCGAGTAGCACATGGTGATGCAATCAGAGATCCAATGAGAGAGTCTTTGGGATGATATGTGGCTTCCCTTGTTGCATTCTGCAATGGAGACAGAGTCGTGGAAATGATCTAAAGGATTTTGTTCTGTGGATGTAGAAGTTGAGCGCCCTGTGGACATCAAGGTTATGCATCTGTGCCTCGAAGGCATTGGCATGAGGCTTTGGGAAGAATACAGGTAAGTGTATCATTTGGTTGAGGTGAAAGAGGGAGTGCACCTTTGGTAAGAACTTGGGGTGCATCCGTAAGACACTTTGTCCTTAAAAAAAGATGGTGAACGATGGGTCCACCATTAGGGCGGCCATCTCGCCTACTCTACGTGCTGATGTTATTGCAACTAGGAATGCCGTTTTTAGCGTTAAGTGGAAAAGAGATATGTGGCTATGGGTTCAAATGGGGGGTTTCGTGAGCATCGTAAGTACCAGATGTAAATCCCATGGTTCCCAAGGAGCGTTAATGTCATGATAAAGGGCCTGTAGGCCTTTTAGGAAGCACTTGGTTACAAGATGCGCAAAAACTGTCATGTCATCAACTGCCATATGGAAGGTGGTTGTTACTGCAAGATGAACTCCAATTGAGTTCAGGGAAAGTTGTGATTGCTTAAGGTACAGTAAGTAATCGAGGATTGTAGGCGGGGGCACCCTCCGATGATATGTTTGCGGGAGGCCGCCCAATGTACAAAGCAAGACCACTTGTTAATATATGTCTTCCTCATTGCAGAGGCCTTGCTGTGTAAGAGTACTTTACGCACCTGTTGTTAATATTGCAGTTCTACCTCCGTGAACCATTGAGGTACCATGCTTTGAGATGAAGAGTAGGAATTAAGGGTAAGGAATCTCGGTTCCTGGTTGCAATAGTATGCTTGGCCGATGTAGGGACATTCTGTTCAGGAGGGGAAACCAGGGTTGTCGGAGCCAGCAAGGTACTATTAGGATAACTCTCGCTTTGTCCCTCCATATCTTGATGAACACTCTATTGAGGAGGGGAAAGGGAGGAATGTGTAGAGCAAGGGCATGTTCCATTTGAGGGTGACAGCATCTCCCAGTGTTTCCCCATGTCTGCCCTAGAGCAGTAAAGTGGGCATTTCTTGTTCGCTTTGGTGGTGAATGGATCTATGTGGAGTGGTCCCTAGTGCATGATTTTGTCCATCAGGACTGAACTGTTGATTTCCCACTCATGGTCTTGGGGTAGGGCCCTGATGAGGGTGTCCGCTGTTGTGTTTAGAGCACTGGGGAGGTGGCAAGTGCTTATGCAGATGACATGAGTGAGGCACCAGTTCCAGAGTGCTATGGCTTTCTTCCAAAGAGCCTGGGATCATGCCCCTCCTTGTCTGTTTATATAAAACATACAGGCTGTATTGTCCATATATATTCTGACATGGGTTCCACTGATGTGGGGAAGAAAGTACTGGCATGTAAGCCAGACAGCCCTGAGTTCGAGGACATTGATGTGCAGTGTTCTTTCTGTTGGAGTCCATAGGCCCGGGGTTGTGAGTTCTCTCATGTGCGCTCCCCAGCTGATGAGAGAGGCGTCTGTGGTGATAACTACTGTGGGTTCTGGGGTTTGAAAGGGTATGCCCCTGCATAGATTGTACAGTTTTGTCCACCATAGTAGTGATCTCTTTACTATGTCGGGGACTGACAGTGTTTTGGTCATTGGCTGCAGGTTGGGTAGTAGGTGAATCTGAGCCATCCCTGAATACACCTCATGAATGGACAGGCGTTGGGGACCAAGGGGTTGCAAGACGCCATGTGACCCAAGAGTTGTAGACAGTCGTGGGCTGTGACAAGTGGCATTACACATAGCGAATGAGCTAATTGACTGATCCTGAAGAACCTACTGGGAGGTAGGGAGGCCATTGCTGATGTGGAGTCAAGACAGGCACCAATGAATTGTATGGACTGAGTGGGTGTAAGGACTAATTTGCTCTCATTTATCAGAAGTCCTAATGATTGGAAACATAGTTGTATCAGATGGGTACAGCGGTAAGAGTTCTGCCTTGTTCTTGCCTTGATGAGGCAATTGTCGAGGTACAGATAAATGGTGACACCACGTTTCCTGAGGTGGGCCATGACCACTGCTAACATCTTGGAGAAGGGCTGTCTGTGATATTGCCTGACCCTCTGTGATTGCTCTAAACTGCACCTTTTTAGTGTCTGGTATATTGTCAATAAAAGTGTTAAGTTTTGCATAATTATTGAAATTGTATTTGTTGAGGAATGCTGCATAGTTGGCCACTCTCATTTGCAGCGTGGCTAACGTGTACACTTTTTTACTGAATGTGTCAAGTCTCTTATTATCCTTGTTGGATGGTGTGCAATGGTTTTGTTGTTGCTTATTTCTTTGCTGAGCTGCATCCACTACTGGGGAGTTCGGTGGTGGACGAGTGAAGAGAAATTCTGACTCCTTAGGTGGGACATAATACTTGCAGACTGCCTTTTTACAGGTGGGAGGGATTGAGGCAGGGGTTTGCCACAGAGTTTTGGTTGGTTCCAGTATGGCTGAGTTAATTGGCAAGGCAATTTTTGAAGAAGGCATCGCCTGAAGGATATTTGTGAGTTCATGTTGCATGTCCTGTACTTCCTCCATGTCAATCTTCAAATTGGCTGCAACTTGCTTAAAAAGGTCCTGAAAAGACAAGTCCTCGGTGGTTGCCAAGGGTGGTGGCATTACAGCTTTGTCCATCACAGATAGTGAGCTTGTGTCAAGTAATGCCTCTGGATCCAAGTTCAGAGAATGATATTCATCAATTTCATTTTGTCCCCTCTCAACTGGAAGGGATTGGGTTGGGGAGAAAGTGCTTTTGCAGTATGCTTCGTCTTATATGGTCTCTTCTTGTGGTGTTGAGGCCATGGGCTCCAAAATTGCCATCGGTGTGGGTAGGGAATGGGTGGTGGCATTCATGGATGGGCCCTAGAGGGCCATGGCTGTGCTGGTATAGTCGGGAACATCAGAATGAAACGAGTGTCCCGATGCCTCTGTGTGTGGGGATAGCTGTGGTGAGAAAACCCCTGGATTCTCATCATCGTCAGTTGATAATACAGTAGGTGATTATGTGTATTTGGATCGTGGTGAATAAGATGGTTTGTCAGTACTTAAAAATGGGGAGTTAAAAGTTGAGGAGACCACAAGGTCTCTGTGATTCGGATAGGTGATGGTAGGAGTGTGCAGCCCCCAATGCCCTGATATCAAGAATCCGCTCTGCGGCACTGCAATGCACCTGCACTTACTGTGGAGCACCCTCAGGGACGTCTCTCGATGAAGAACTCTACGTTACGTAGTATATTATTTCAGTGAGGTTTTACCAGCAAATGATTTTTGTAGTGAAATTTGTTGACGTCATCTTTAATTTTTATTCAGAAATATTAAATGAAAAATTATGATCTATTTGTCTTTAATTCTTCTGATATAATTATTGCCTTACCTTAGACCTTAAGCAGCACCTGCTTCAGTGCTGCTGATATACTGAGCAGTCTAATTCCTCCACTGATTACGGTCACTAGCTATTTGTGGTATATTTTTACTAGGGATGTCAACGTGTACTTGACTATACAATTTTGACTAAATAATCTTTTCGATTACATGCATTTTCCCCCTTGCTGCCTCTGTGTCCCCCCAGCTGGTTTCCCCCCAGCACAGGCTCTGTGGTGCTGCCTCTCCCCCGCATGCTGCTGCGTGGGGGTGGGGGGGATAGGGGAGGCTGCTGCGAAGCTGCCTCTCTCTGTGGCGGGCCCGAGCATCCTGTGGACAAAACTGTTCCACTTCCCACAGAGCAGCCTCTGTCCATGATGAGTCTGGGCCCACCACAGGCAGAGGCTGCTTTGCAGCAGCAGCCCCTGTATCAGAGGCAGCAGTGTGGGGCAGCAGGCAGCTGGTCTCTGTGGGGAGCTGGTTTTTAAACTGGCTCCCCTCATGGACCGTTTTCCCCTGCCACTCTGCGCTGCTGCCTCTCATACAGAAGCAGTAGCTTGCGGTGGCAGGGGACTCCCCAGGAGTGGGGCTGGGAATGCACTAGCTGCTGGTCCTGCACCCAGGGACTATCAAATAGTCATGTAACCTCAAAGATTTCATGTGGTTATACAACTATTCAATTACTCAATATTTTACATCCCTAATTTTTACATAATCTCAAATGTAGAGAGAAACTGTATTTTGATACTTACCTATGAGGTCACGAACATGTTGGCAAATCATTCACATTGATATCCATCCTCAGTGTTGCTGTAGATTCACTGTAGGGAAACTGAGCTGTTGGAACTTTCAGCTGTAATTAATCAAATAAACCCTGAAATCACATTACTGACAATGGAGTAGAAACTAGTGTATATTATTAGTAATCTTTGCAAATTGCTATGTGAATTCTGATTTTACATTAAAACTAGTGACATTTTTAGAAGTAGGTAAAATTCACAAAGCAGACAATACTTATACTAAAAAGTAATCATTAGGTCTAATGCCACACAGATATATCTCTTCACTTATAAATGAGTAGTGCTATGGCACCTTGGAGACTAACAAAAAATACAGAGAATCGTAAGCTTTTGTGGGTAAAACCCACTTCATCTGAAGTTTTGTTTTGAGGGGCTGAAGTTTTACTCACAAAAGCCCATGCTTCTATATATATTTTTGTTAGTCCCTAAGGTGCCACATGACTACGCATTTTTAAAGTTACTAACATGGCTACCCCTCTGAGACTCTTTACTTATGTTACTATGCCTGAGGGCTGGATTCCTTGCCCTCTTCCCTCCCTGTGGGTCAAGTATTCTTCATCTTTAGACCAGCAGCAGTCCAGGTGCCAGAACAAGCTTCTATACGCTACTGCCAGACTGCTCCAATTTTGAACTGGAAGTGCTGCTGGCTATGGTGAAAGTGGTATTCAGCTTCTGTGCAAGAGTTCAGCACCTCTTGGGTTGAGCTCTCAGTACCTGACCTTACTCCTTGTAGTTATCAGTAAGGCTAACTATGGTAAGTGTTGCTGCTGGAATGATGTAAATTTGAAATACTTTAATTCTAAGAGGTTACTTGTAATTATACAGCACCACAAGCATGCATTATGCTTTACTGAGAAACTAGAAATTACAAATCCTGTCCCTGAGAAGTTTACAGTCTAATTTGAGTCCTGATCCTATGAACTGTTGTGTGTGACTAGTCTCCTCTGCCAGTGCAGAGTTCTATTGACTTCAGTGAGGTACTGTCTAGGCAAGGACACCATTCACGGGGGCTAGGGCAGGGCAGGGCAGGGCAGTAGCCCCCCTCATGAGTTTGAACCCCCTGGATTTCATACTTGAGGTCTGTTTAAAGCTGCATGCACTGACTCCAGAGGCAGTTCTTAAATGCAAGAGTTTGAGCTGCTCCCAGTTTTGCCTTTGGGGTAGGGAGTTTGTTATAAAAAGAGAAAGGCAGGGTGATTAATAATAACAAAAGGCTGGGCATTCAGGCAATTGAAGGATTGTTACATTGTCATGAAAACATTGCTCCACTTAAAATGGGGGGGAAGGGGAATAGGAATGAGTGTTGTGCTGTTGAGATTTGCATTTGGGCTACTGTGTTAAACTTACAAATGTTCTTGAAAAAGGGGTGAACAGGGACTAATTCAAAGCTGACTGCAAAGAGCTACAAAGGGATTTCACGAAATTGGGTAATTGGGCAACACAAAGGCGGATGGAATTCAGTATTAAGTGCAAAGTAATGGACATGGAAAAACATAATCCTAACTATAGATACAAAATAGCTGTTACCACTTAAGAAAGAGATCTTGGAATCATTATGAATAGTTCCCTGAAAACATCTGTTCAATGTACAGTGGCAGTCTAAAAACTAAAAAGCTAACAGAATATCAGGAAAGGAACAAATAAGACAAAATACCATAATGCCTCTACATAAAGTCATTGTATGCCCATATATTGAATACTGTATGCAGATCTGGTCAACCCATCTAAAGAAAGATATATTGTATTTGGAAAAGGTGCAGAAAGAGCAACAGAAATTATTAGGGGTATGAGGAGAGATTAACAAGACTGGCACTTTTCATCTTGGAAAATAAGTGACTAAAGGGTGGGAGGATATGTTAGAGGTATAGAAAACCATGAATGGTGTGGAAAAATAGAATAAGGAAATGTTATTAAATACAGTGCTCCTGTCAGCTAACTGCTAAGTTGTCTGCCAAAAAATGTAGTTTTCCAGTACCTTAGTAGCCCCTGGATAGAGATGATGTATCCGGGAGGGAAAGGGGGAGAGGGATGAATGGGGTTGGTTCCCGCCTTCCCCATTTGGTGCTTGGCTTGTACTGAGCATGCTCAGTAACACTCCTGAAGCCCCAGTCTGCCCCCCCATCATGGCATGCAAGTTCCCCTCTGCCCCCGCACACACTGAAATCTGTGTCTGGGCATATATCTGCTTGTATGGAACAATTTTCAGCCTCAAGGTGTTAAGTTGTAGCACTACCATGAATGGCAATAAAATAGCAGAGTGGGGAGGGATGCAGCAGTGAAAGCATGCTGTGGTTATTGTTATGCATATATCCTGTAAGATTCAGTTTGGGGTTTTTTTTAGATATGTAGATTAAAATGTCTCGTGTCCAGAATGAAGATTGTGATGATAACTAGTGGAAAGTAGGCTGAAAGATGCCTTTCCCTTTGTTTTGCATTAATTTTTTTGCCCTCTATTCTTTAGATCAGGTAATTCAGTTCCAACTCCATTCTTGCACTTTTCAGTGCTTGAATTGGCTGTCCTTGAGACAGCACCAGATGTCTGTTATTGACTTTATCTAGCTTTATCTGGTGGGATGGAACTTTGCCATTTTTTTGTATTTTACTCTGTTTTTATATCCTTGTTTGTTCTGCTTCCTGTGTATTTTTTAATTTGTTTTAGCTTATACAGATTCTGGATTAAATTATTATTATTAAATATATAATGAGGATGCACCAATCACAAATCAGCACAGAATTTAGGCCCAAATGTTTTAATTATATTAAAATTCAGTAACCTTCAAAATACTGCTTAACTCATTAAACAGTGCAACATAAGTGCAATAGTTCTTGGAAATGATACACTATTAATCTGATAATACTACCTTGGAACATAATTAATTGACCCAGTTTAATTCTTCAAGCAAAAACTCTGTAGTCCTCAGTAGGAGATGTATGTGAAGACATCAGGATGTAATACTTCTAGCAATACTGTCTGCTTGTACAAGTGCAGAAAGGCTGGGATAACAAAATAATTGTGTGCATGGACTAAGTTCCATTACAGCTGGTTTGATCAGAAACTATTGGTATGAAGGCAGCAAGAAAGTAATGTTGGTAAATGGATTATTTTATTCATTCATGTGTAATGCTGAACATAAGGCTGCTCTGTGCCATTGGCTAGAGTATATGCCAAAATGTGTTTATAGTGGTTAACTAAGTCATGTGACTAATGCATATTTTGCATTTTCTATAAATTATATCAATGATTAAATTCTCTCATTCCCTGCACACTGCCCAACTAATTGGATTTTGGGTTTTCAGTGGTGACAGCCACACCCTAACCCATTGGCATGCTGTAGTTAGCTGGAATAACATCTGCAGAGAGGTTACAAGATTGAACAGTGGCTTTTCTGCTCTTCATTTCTCCAATGCAAGGGAATTTGGATCAGTGTATTGTCCTCAAGGTGGATCCATATGCTCTTCCCAGCTCCAACCAAAATGGTCTCCTTCACACCTAACTACTTAGGGCCAATAGCACACACTAAGCTATCTCTCTCTAACTGACGTATCTCCAAAAGATAAAACTCCTTGTTAAACTATGTCAAGGCACGTACATGTGTTAATCTGAAGTAGTGCACATTATAGTCAGAAAACAATGTCATTGTACATGTGCTATGTTTATATATGTAATTCTATTATCTATGTGCTACATTTAATCAAACAAATCTTTGTTATCTTTAGTAACAACTATCCATGCCAATTAAAGAAATTTAAAGAGATTGGTGTTCAATTCCCTAAAAATGGAAATACTACAACCCATGAGGTTTCCTCCCACCATCAGATCTTACCAGTACCTTCTTCCCTCCCAATTCCAAGTAGGTGCTAGGATAGTTTGCATGAAACTCAGGAGCTTAGTACCAAACAGAAGCAAAAGTGCTGGAATCTCCCTTGAAATTATAGGAAGCTCTACCTCAACCTGCTCTGTGTTCATCTTCCTCACCTTGGCTATGTCTACAGTTGCGGCTTCTTGAGTGAGTAATATGCAAATAAGGCTAAGCGTGGAATATCACCGAGCCTCATTTGCATACCTAGTGAGCCACCATTTTTTTCAGAAGAGGCTCTTATGCAAGATGGAGCGTCTACACTGCCCCTTCTTGCGCAATAAAAACCCTCTTGCGCAATGCCGTTCTTCCTGAAAAGTAATAGGTGTAATGGCATTGCGCAAGAGGGTTTTTCTTGCGCAACAAGGGGGCAGTGTAGATGCTCCTTCTTGCGCAAGAGCCTCTTCTGAAAAAAATGGTGGCTCATTAGGTATGCAAATGAGGCTCGGCAATATTCCACGCTTAGCCTCATTTGCATATTACTCATGCAAGAAGCCATGAGTGTAGACATAGCCCTACTCATAAGTTGGGGCCTACCAAATTCAGAGTCCATTTTGGCCAATATCATGGGGGGGGGGGGGGGGGGATATTGACATTTACATCTGAAGTGTCATGAGGATGAACCCTAACGCTCCTGAACCAAGCGAGAGTCAAAATGCAGGAGGGTAGCCAGGCTATTGTGTGAATGCAGCCCTTACTTGTCTTGCTCCAGGCAGCAGTACTTTCTTCAGAGCTGGGCAGCCATACAGGAAAGCTGCTGCCTGGGCACTTAACTGTAAAGTCAGGGCCACTGCCAGCAGCAGGGCAGAAGCAGGATTGCAGGGCATGGAGGATGGGAAAGTTACCATATACAGTAAACTTCTGATAATCTGGCACCTTTAGGACCCAGGGGGTGCCGGATTATCAAATATGCTGGACTATCGGAAGGGGGGGCTATGAGGGGTCTAGGGTGGTGTGGGGATGCCCCCCCAGACCCCTCATAGCCCCCTTCCGATAGTCCAGCTCTGCCCCAGGCGTCCCCATTCAGCCGCTGCTGGTCAGTTTCAGCAGCAGCTGAATCAGGATGCCTGCGGCAGAGCAGCTGAGGTGCTGCCGGGTTGGTCTGGTAGCGCCGCCCCTTGGCGCTGCGAGACCAACCCGGCAGCACCCCAGTTGCTCTTGGGGATGCCTGGGGCAGAGGAGCTGGGGTGCTGCCGGGTTGGTCCTGCAGCACCAAGGGGCAGTGCTACCAGACCAACCTGGCAGCACCCCAGCTGCTCTGCCCCAGGCGTCCCCAAGTCAGCCGCCGCTGAAACTGATCAGTGGCTGATTCCGGGAAGCCCGGGGCAGAGCAGCTCTGCCTCGGCCTTCCCGGAGTCAGCCGCTGGTCAGTTTCAGCAGTGGCTGAATCGGGGACAGCTGGGGTGCTGCCGGGTTGGTCCCGCAGCACTGAGGGGCAGCGCTCCGGCTGCTCTGCCCCCGGCTTCCCTGATTCAGCCGCTGGTCAGTTTCAGCAGTGGCTGAATCGGGGATGCCGGGGGCAGAGCAGCTCCAATGGTCCGGCTGCCTGACCATCAGATACCGGACCAATGGAGTTTTACTGTATCTCTTTTCCCAACAGCCTCCTAGCAAGGGATGTTGATAGCTATACCTGGCAGGGATTCCTGGAGGTGGGTGTGACCTGCCCTGGGAGCAGCTCCAGCAGGGAAAAAAATCCCATCCTTCCCCATTCCTGGTCACAACTAACTGCTGGAACCCCTAGTTGGCTGCCAAATGTCATGGGGGAAAATAAGATTTTAGTCTGTGCTACATTTTTCAGACAAGGTTAGTAACTTTTTTAGTAAAAGCTCAATTTTTCATTAAAAAAATTTTCAGTTGAAAATTCCCAACCAGCTCTAATCCTAAATTAAAGGATAAGGCATAGGGAAAGGGAACAGTTGTGGGAGTTCCTTGATAAGGAGGATAATATTCAATTTTAAATTTATATTTTCAGGTGCTTTATAAACCTTTGGAAATACTTTCACAATCATTAACTCAGATAAGATTTTTGGCACAAGGACCCTGTGTGCCAGTAAAATATCCAGGCATCCAAAGTCATCTTGATAACTGTTACCACTATTGTTCTTCTTTGGCTCAGATTTTCCTCAAGTTTCTGACAATATCTAGGTTTTTATGCCAGGCCTGTTCCTCTGTGTACAAATGAGTAGTCCTGTGCCGCTGTCGAGACTAGCAAAAACATATATAGTACCATGAGCTATTGTAGGCAAAACCCACTTTATCAGAGGAGCTGAAGAGGAATTACACAAACCCAGAATTTTTGAGAGAAACAGAAGGGGGTGGAAGGGTACCTGTCAATTGTAGAAGGGGTGCTAATGAGGACAATTAAGTGGGCTAGAAGTGCTTTGTCTTGAATTAAAGATTAATCTCTAATTGCTGGGAACAATCCTGGAGGGTAACCTTACCTTCCACCCCCCCTGCGTGTTTAATGTTAACCCCCCTGCTGCCGTAGGGCGGCCCGGGCGGTGTGCTGGTTACGTTGCAGCCTGAGGCGATCTCTTCGCCACTGGCCTGTAGCGCTGAGGCAGGCAGCGGGGCACGGGTGGGAGATGGGGCAATTGAGCCGCCTGAGACGAAGTGACTCGCCCAGCGGCTGGGGCGGCTCATGACGCCTGAGCTCCCGTCAGTCACCAGCGCTGCCCCGGCCCCGGCCGGGCACCAGGCGCACAAAGCGAAGGGGCGCGCAGCGGGACTAGCCCTCGGGAAACGCGACGGGCCAGCGGCCGGGCAGGACGTGGCGCGGTTGCTACAGCGACCTCTCACTCGCTCCGCCCCCTCGCACCCCACTGTCTCAGCGGCAGCCCGGAGCCCGCTCGCCCCGCCTCTCGCCCGGCCGCAGCGGCGTGAAGTGGCGGTTGGGCCTCGGAACGCGGCGGATTGTGCGCGCGAGCGCCGCCCCCACGCCAGCACTGGCAGGCGGACGGCGTATCGCCCCGCCCCCTCGCGCTCGCTCAGACCCCGCCCCTCGCGGGCCGGCCAGTGTCCCTCCGTGCTGCGTGTGTGCGAGGGTGGCCGGCCGGTTCCTCCGCTCTCCCGCCCGGTACCCGCCGCGGCCATGTGCGAGCCCCGCAAGCAGGACATCGTCGCCATCTTCAAGCGGCTCCGCACCGTCCCCACCAACAAGGTAACGGGCAGCGGTGGGGCGAGAGCCCGGCGCTGGGGGGCGGGGGGACCTGAACTTTGTTAGTGACACGTCGCACTGTTAGGCGTGGGCGGGGGCGGCGCCAGCGGGTACCTCCCCCCGCTCTGACTGGCCAATGGGATCGTGGGGTGCCGCTCTCTGATGCAGCGGGGGGGGCACCGGCCCACTTGTGCCTTCCCCTAAGTGCTACGGCTCGGGGGGATCTTCCCGGGGAAGCCCTTACAAGGGCAGCTCCAGGGGTCTGGGAAAGCGGGGTGTGTGTGTCATAACCCAGGAACTGCTTTTGGCTTGTTTTGCCTGGCAAAGGTGGGGCGGGGGACTATGGTTGCTCTCTGTGCATATGCTAGAAAAACGAGGGAGAAGAAAGGGCCGCATAAGCTAACGGATGATATTGGCACAAGACCAAATGGGTATAAACTAGCCATGAATAAATTCAGGTTGGGCATTAGAAAAAGGTTTCTAGCCAAGAGAGGCGTGAGGATCTGGAAGAAGCTCCCAAGAGGAATAGAGGTGGGCAAGCAAATTCATTTTAAGTGGGAGCAGGACAGTAGGTGGACAGGTTCGCTTCTGGTTTATGTTTTTTGTTCCTGAACTTCATGCCTCAAGGTTTTAGTGGGCCTGTGACAGGTGTCAAAAAGGGATCTCTCCATACTCCCCAAATTTAATGTGTGTGAATGTTAGGAGTGGGGAACCTTTTTTGGATCAGGGCCAATGACCCACAGAAAAATCAATCAGGGGTCACACATAAGTGAGAAGCAAAAAAAAAAAAAACACCTCAAAACAAACTCTCACTGATGTGGCCCCAGAGTGAGAAGGAGAAAGTTACTCCCCACAGTCCCCTTTCGCAACACAGCCTTGGGGGCGGGAGGGAGACCAGGATAGTAGTAGTTGTGTGCTCTAGCCCCACAGGGAGGCAGCGGGGGTGGGGACTGGAGCATTAGTGTGGGTTCCCCAATGCCAGGGGGAGCCCTGAGCCTTGGCGGCCGGGATCTGGATCCAGGCAAGCCAGGGGCCACATCTGGCCCCTGGGCCTGAGGTTCCCCACCCCTGGTGTATGTACACTAAAACTTTGGGAATGGAGGTTCCTGAAAACTTTTAACGCTGAACAAAACATTATGGTGGTTTTTTCAAGTTTGTATACAAGAGAGTATTGACTTAATACAGTTATGAAACTTTACTATGCAGAAGAAAAATGGTGCTTTTATCCATCTTAATTTAAATGAAACAAATACAGAAACAGTTTCCTTATCTTGTCAAGTCTTTAACCCCTCCCCTTGTTAAAGTAGTTTACATGTAAAATTGTGTGTGTGTTAGGTGGTGATGGTGGGTTGTTTTTTTTGTTTTGTTTCTTTGGTTTTTTTGTGTCTGCTGCTGCCTGCCTCTGTACTTCCAGTTTCAAATGAGGTGTGTACTTGACTGGGCAGTTCATAACTCGGGTGTTCATAACTTTGAGGTTCTACTGTATATGTATTTTTAATTATCTTCCTTTGAAGGATGGGGGTAGTCATGATTGTGGATGGAATATTAGACTGGGAGAATCAGCGCTCTGAGGTGATAGTGAGCATATTTTCTCTCTTTCTGAGAGGTTCTTGGCTGGCTGGTTCTAACACCCATGTTTAAGGTTTAACTGATTACCACATGTGGGGTCAGGAAGGAATTTTTCCCCAGGCTACTTGGCAGCTGACCTTGTAGAGGAGGTGGTGGTGTTTTACCTTCCTCTGCAGCACAGGGTACAGGTCACTTGCCACAATTATCTGGGTGTGTGTCAATCATTTCCTTGTCATTGCAGGCCAATCGGGCATTGGTGCACCTTGGTCCTTCTGAATATCTGCCTGTGGCACATAACAGTTTAATCAGCTGTGGGCTGTAACTCTTTGGTCTAATTTTGGTTGTGTTTACCAGCACTGCCCAGATCTAAACACTAATCTGTGCAGGAGGTCAGACTAGAGGACCAGGTGGCCCCTTTTGGCCTTAAATATTATGATTTGATAGTGTGGCTGAACTCAACGTATGTCCAAAAGCCACCCATGTCAGTCCACCTATAATTAGGGATTATAACTGGTTAACTGGTGGCCCAGCTGGAGAAGCCCCCCCCACCTATCTGCAGCATGGAGCAATTCCCCCCCCCACACACACACACCTGCACCACACCTAGTTGGGCCTACTGCACCATGGGTGCATGTCTGCTCCAGACCAGCTGGGCCCACCATGCCACGGGATCCTGGTCGAGCGATTAACCGATTAAATGTAACATTTAACTGGTTAACTGGGATTTTACATCCCTACCTGTCATTATTATTATTGCTAGGACTGTAATATTCTCTCCTTCCCTAGACACAAACCTCCCCCTGAGTGATTCACCTCAGCAGTGTCACAGCTTCTTCTGCTTCACTGCTCCTCCCATCCCCAGTGTGAGGACACTTGGGATCTAGATTTTTTCCCCCCATCTCTTCTTCTGGGAAGGGGTGGGCAGTCAAGACTCTCCATGGTTACATTTTCAGCCTAGTTTACTTCCAATAATTATTGCTGATCCTAGGGAGGGAAACCCAGTGTGCTGCCTGGGAGAAGCGAGTATAGGGAGCAGGGTGCCATAACCTCTTGCATCTGAACCTTCCCTTATCTCTAAACTGCTGTTAAGTTCATGAATAGAGCTTCTCGTGTTTAGGACAAATATTAATAAATGAACCCTCTCAATTGCTGTTTGAGGTGCCTAAGTAGCATTATTACTATTTTATAGCTGGGGAATGGAAGCAAAGTTTCAAAAACTGAAGCTATGATTTGGCAGCAGTTAATTTAGCATCTTGTCTCTTGTCAAACTACCTGAAACTAATACAAGTGCCGCCATTCTTTTACAGTCTGTAAATTGAGCTGTTTTTTTGCAGGTTACTTGGATCACTATTCTGCAGCACTTTCATTTCAGTATGCACTAAGATGTTCAGTAGGCTTTCATTAAAAAAAAAAATGTATTCACTGAGAAACCCCTTCAGAACTATAAAAAATAATTTCATTGGCCTCCTTTGTACCCAATGAAAGGAAGAATCCAAATTTGAAAGATGCATGATTTGTAGTACAGTCTCAGAATATTCTTATCAGTTTTTTGAACAAGTATTGTATTATGCTTTGGCCCCATCAAAGAAATGTAGATGAAATAGTGAAAATTAAATATATATGTATCCTTGAGCTAATGAAATGTATGCTGAACCTCATCACTTCCTGTTTTATTGCACATTCTTTGTATGATGGCTTAGATAATAAGCTGTCTGAGGCAGGGATTCTGTCTTGTTACTGTTTGTAAAATGCCTAATAACATTTAGCTCCAGTATATGAAAGAGAAAATTTTGGCCTCCTTCTTATACTCAGAGTTTTGCACTTAGGAACGTGAGGCCCTGTCTTCACTGTACCTCAAGTCCCATCTGCACATGCTTCCTTAACTCAAATACAACTCAGGTTGTCTGGTGTGTCTGGCATAGGCAAAAGCCTGAATTAGCATAGTTTGTTAGCTGTTAACAAACCCATTCTGTCATGTGGATGCAGACTAGCTCCATTCATATGCAGCTAGTCTTCCAATACCTGCCCTCAATTCCTCCATATTCCCAGAAAGGATAAACAAGTTCATATCCAGTCTATGGGAAACTAATTCATAGAGTGGCTCAGTTTATTCTGGTGCAAAGAGCTTTTTAGAAATATCCCTGTAGAAGTCTTAAAAAACAACAAATAGCCTAGTAGCTGTTTAAAGACTAACAAAACATGTAGATGGTATCATGAGCTTTCGTGGGCACAACCCACTTCTTCAAGCTCATGATACCCTATGCATGTTTTGTTAGTCTTTAAAGTGCTACTAGGCTATTTGTTGTTTTTTAAGTTTGTCCTGTTACAGAGTAACTCGGCTACCCCTCTGAACCTGTAGAAGTCTGATAGCCACACATAAGTGAGGGGCAGCAGCTGAACTGTTCTTTCCCAGTATGGCCTCAATTATTCAAGACTAACAAAACATGTAGATGGTATCATGAGCTTTTGTGGGCACAGCCCACTTCTTCAGTCAGTGCTGTGCCCACGAAAGCTCATGATACCATCTACATGTTTTGTTAGTCTGGTAGCACTTTATAGACTATTTGTTTTTTAAATTTATCCTGTACAGACTAACTCGGCTTTTCAATTATTCAAGTTAGGCTAAGCAAGAGGAGTATCTCAAGTGTCCTTAACTCAAGTGAACTTTGCAGGGTAGACATACATTGCATCTTATTCAGTTCTAAAACAGAGAAGAAGGGGGCGGGGGAAGCCATGCCTACTCTACCACCTATATTGTCATAATTTAATCAGGGATGTGGAAAAAGTTCCATGAATGACATAAGTTTTGACATCATAAATGGCAGTGTACTTAGAGCTAATAGCTACTGCCTGCCACTCCTTGGGTTTAAATGTGTTATAGAGCGAGCTTTATCCTGTTTGCACAGATAAGTGAGAGATCTTACAGCAGTGCAGCTGCACTGGTACAGCTGTGCTGCTGTAAGATCTCCAGTGTAGACCTAAGTCTCATTTACTTAAAACTTTTGTATAATAAAATAATCGTTTCAGCTAAGTATTTAACTTAATTGACCCTTCAAAAATTATAAAGACATAAACACAGCTGGTGTTTGTGTCAACTTTTGTGTCACTGTTCAGCCCTATAAATTAGGGTATAACTAATCTTTTTCTCAAGTTTTTCAGGACATGGGCTATCTTTATTTTGTGTTCATTGTTGATACTAAACTAAAAGATCAGAATAATTAATTGCCTGTATTTGAAGAGGGCAAAAGTTTTGTAAGTAACAGTCCAAAAGATGATTTATGAACACAATATGTCGTTTGATATATAAGTTGTCTATTGTTTTAAAATGAATATTTCTAAAGTATTCAGAGAGGTCAGTGTTGAATTAAATTAATCTGCTCAAATCCTTAAGTGTTGCACCCACCAAAATTTTTTAGGGCTACATTTAGTGTATTTCCATATCTAGTAGTGGTGTGTGTGTGTGTGTATATATATGTATATATATATATATATATATATATATATATGGAGTTAATACTATGTAAGTCCTGGTTTAATAAATGCATATTGCAAGACACAAGAATTTATCTGAGTTACCTGTTTTCTAGTGCAAATATGCTGATTATTTGACACTTGGTTTTTCAAAGATGTCTGTTAAGATGAACAGAAAAGCTTTGTTTAAAAAGCTTTCTACTACGCTGATTTTGTAAAACATTATTACAAACAAGATTTGAAATAAAATAACGGAAAATGGAGTTTTTTTCCCTTTAATTGCCTTCTAGAATTTAGAATCAGGCCTCTGCTTTCCTTGCTAGTGTTGATCACTGTGTACACCTAAAACAGTGTAAAGAATACCCTGCTCTGTTTTTAGGTAGAAGTGATTTCATTAACTAGTTCAGAAATACTAGTTATAATGGAAATTTGTTTTAATTTCCTGTCATAGTTCATATAAGTTGAGGAGCACTTTATAAAAAAAAAAAGATCAGAAGAGTAAAAGAAATGTGAATATGGTTTTAATGAGGTGAATGATTCTACTGCTGCAACAACATAAGATGCAATGTTATGCTTAAGACGTAAGATGCAATGGCTACAAAACGGTAGACTTCACAAAGTAGTACACATGGTTTCTGTATAACCAATGACTTACAAATTATGCATGATTTCATACTGTGAATTTTCAGAGGACACAATAAAATAGCCAATTCATTCCTGGCATTAGAAATGTAAAATCCTGTTTAATTAGTTGACCAATTAAATGTTAACTTAACAGATTCAATAAAGGTAGATGAGGGCGGGGGAGACATTCCAGCCCACTGGGCTGGAGCTACTCCCCCCACCCACCACAACCAGGCTAGAGTGGCCCCCATTCCGCAGGCAGGGACTGCTCCAGGCTGTGGGCTCCCAGTGCGCATGGACTGGAAGCAGCAATAGGGGAGAGCTGCTGGCCAACCCCTCCCAACCCTGCTGCCAACTGCAAGCCATCATGGACTGGAAGCTAGCAGCTCTGCAGGGCTGGAGCAGCCTTCCACTCATGGCAGGTTGCGGGTGGGGGGCTGCTCCCAAGTAATGGTTAACTGTTACCTGGTAAGCATCACCCATTAAGGGTGATGCTTACCGGGTAACGGTTACCTGTTCACATTCCTACCCTGCACCAGCAAAGACACTGAACTTCACTGTACTGTAGCAATCACATTTACAAGATGATGCAATGAAGAAAGCTATAAGCAAACATGTTTATAAATCACATAGAAAATAATACTTTGGACTACATACTATGTTTAAAAAGTTCAACACTTGTTTGAACCTAACTATTTACTAACATTCAGATATTTTCCCCTGTTGTTACTGGGGTAAATTGTTAGAATCGAGAACTCAGGCTAAAGCTGCAAGTCTGTTCTGCTTCCTCATGTTTAGAAACAAGACCAGGTTGGTTTTATTAATTTCAGTCCATGAGTTGTATTGTTGTATTTTCTGTTCTTTCAGTTAGAAGGAATAGGGGGTGCTGTCACAGGGGATTTCACAAGAAAAGGTCTGGAAATAACTGGTTTCAAGAGGCAGGCTAATATTTGAAATTTTATATTCCAATTATATACGATTAGAAAGGCAATGAATCCATGTTGATAGTAACATTTTTTTAAATAACATTGCATAATTAAGGGTATGTCTTCACTACAGCAGAATCACCCCAGTGATTCATCTTTGCTGCTTAGTGCTGTAGAGTAGACAGTTCCTACAGCTAGAGTAGGAATTTTTACATTGTTGTAGTTAGTTAATTTATTTGAGAAGCAGTAGCTAGGTTTCTGGAAGAATTCCTCTGTCTAGTTAGTTGCTTCCACAATGGGGCTTAGGTAGACCAAATGTTGGCATTTGGTGTAAAATTTTTCAGCGTTCTGAGCAATGTAGCTAGATTGATCTGATTTTTAAGTAGCACTTAATCTGTTTTAGGGATGTTGAATTTAGATTTATTAACTAATCAAATAGTCGATGGGATTTCCATTGACTATTTGATTAGCCTATAAGGGTGCCTCTGCCTTGCTACAGTTTGAAAAGGAAGCCCTCTCTCCCTGCTGGGCTTCTGCTTTTGAATGTACAAGAGCCCCATTTCAAAGGCTGAGGTGCCGCAGGGAGTGCAGGGCCAGCGAGGGAGTCCAGAAATGTACAAGAGTCCCAGTGGGGTGTTATATGTTTCAAAAGCAGAAGCCCCACAGGGAGCATGGGACCAGCAGAGGCCCCTCTGGCCCTGCGCTACCTGTGGTGCCTGAGCCTGTGAAATATGCAAGAGCCCCAGTGGGCTCACCCCAGCACTGGCTCCTGCTCCCAACCCTTGCTGCCTCTCTCTGATAGAGGCAATTGGGGGGGGGCAAGGGGGCAGGGTAGGGAGAGCAACTAGTCACATCGCTAGTTGACTGTCCGATAAGCTTGTGCTTATCGGATAGTCGACTAGTCTCTTACATCCCTAATGTGTTTGCTGTAAATCAGGGGTGGCCAACCCATTTAACAAAGAGAGCCAACACAGCGGCGGAAAAAATGTGAAGAGCCGCACCAGAATTGTCAAAAAAAAAAAAGGGAGGGGGGGAGACTGCCCCTTTAAGAAACAAGCTTAGCCTTTTTTGGCCATATCAGGTTCCTGTCGATGGATGCCATCTTGGGCGCCATTTTGAATCGCCACCCTGGTGAGCACGGAGGCGGGCAGGGACCATGGGGGTGGGCAGGAGTGGCTTTGTGAGCTGCACTTTCGGGGGAGAAGAGCCACATGTGGCTCGTGAGCCACAGGTTGGTCACCCCTGCTGTAAATGTTGTTTTAAAGTAGTGGTGGGAGATCTAGAGGGTTGTATACAGTGTTCCCTCTAAACCAGTGGTTCCCAAACTTTTTGGCATCATGCCCCCTTTTTGATTTTTGAGAAACCCTCACGCCCCCTCCCAAAAAAGTAGCAGCAAAACTTGGGGTGGGATTGACGGGGTGTGTGTGGCTGGGTTGCCTCGCGCCCCCCCTGGAATTTCTGCATGCCCCCCAATTTGGGAACCCACGCTCTAAACTGCGAGGCAGCACAGCTTCACAGGTGATTAATCAGTCCCACCCAGTCAGAGGTTCAGGGTTCCATGCAAGGAGCTGACTGGGTGGGGCTGATTAATCACCTGTGAAGCTGTGCTGTCCTGCAGTTTAGAGGGAAGACTGGTTGCGTACTTCGTACTTCGTCACTTCTGTAGGCTGAGATCATTACACACATCAGGGGCTTTTTCTTTTTTCTATTCTTGTGCTGCAAGCCCTCCCATCCCCCTGTTTCATGGATTCCCTGCAGCCCATCTCCCCCAAAGACAGAGTCTCGGTGTGCCCCCTCATTACTGCCTTCCCCACCATACCTGGGGCTCTGTGTTTTCCCCATGTCTCATTCACCCTATCATTATCTTCCATCCCCGCCCCCCTACAATGCTTAGGGCTTTTTGTGCCTCCATATTCCCCCGTATGCTAAGGACTCTGTGCGTGTTCCTCCACATTTTCCTTCTTCCCTGCCATATCAGGAGCTCTGTGTTTCCCCAGGATCCCCTCCCTTCATACCATTGTCCCCCCATTCTCACTATGCTAAGGGCTTCTAAATGCTCCTCCTCCCCATTTCCTCTTCATGCCCATTCCACAGGCTCTGCGTACCCTTGTTTCACCTTTGTCAGACTGCCGAATTATTCCTTCCTTGCAATGAGCTCTTTGTGCACACCTGTTTCTCTCCCCCCCCCTTTTCCCTTCACAGTTCTTATAACGTTCTGTCTGGGAGACAGGTCATTCAAGGTGGTGTTATTGTAAACTCTATTGGAAGACTGGGCAGAGCTGAAGTGTGAAATAGGGATGTTAGAAATGGTTTATTTTGGCAATTGTGTAGCCGCAGCAATTCTTAATGGTTACATGGTTGCTAAAATGCTCCCTCTGGGAGTGTTCCTGGTAGCCAGTGCGTTGCCAACCCCACTCCTGGGGATCCCCCTGCCACTCCATGCTATTGCCTCCATATCAGAGGCAGCAGTGTGGGGTGGCAGCAGCCCCTGTCTGTGGGGGGGCCCCAAGCTTCCCACAAACAGAGGCTGCTCCGGCATCCCATGGAACAGCCTCTGTCCGTGGTAAGTCTAGGGACTACGGTATGGCGCAGATCTGCAGCAGTAGCCCCTGTCCGTGGTGGCATGAGCTTGCTGCTGCCCTGTGCTGCTGCCTCTGATACAGAGGCTGCAGCGCGGGGTGGCAGGCGGGGCTCCCCTTTGTGTTTTTCATTTAAAACTCGGATTGGCGGGCTGGGATTGAGCCAGCCTTCCATTCTCAGTTTTAAATACAGAGTGGGGGGTTGAGGGTGGTGTTACAGTTAACTGGGACTGTTAACCTATAAGCAATTGGTTAAATGGTTAACCGACTAGCCGCTAACATACCTAGTGTGAGGTATTATGCTGAATCTGTTTGTGGGTGTCATTAACCAGCTCTTTATATATTCCTGAAGTTGAAGGAGCATCTGCATTTGTGGATCTGATGCAAAGGAACACTGTGTCCCATAGTCCTTCTGATTTTCTGTATAGCGGTTTTTCCCACTGATGTCTATAACATTCCCCATAAACTTAGAATTGAGGTTCAAAAGTTATGTTATAGAGGGAGAAACCATGTTGTGTGAGGTCTCACTTTCCCTCAGCCACCAAAAAAATAAAATCAGGATTACTGAAACAAAACAAGAAAGCTGAAATATTGAGTTGAACTTGCTTTTCCACACAAATCCTGAAAATGGATTCATAGGCTCAAATCCTTCATAATTTGGCTGGATGCAAGGTATTCTCCCTGGAGAACACAGGGGAAAGGAATCCTTGCATCATGCAAGAGTGTGGCTGTTAACACTTCTGCCTGCTCATTCCTGTGTTTTGGGCAACCAGAAAATCAGTGGAACAACAGATCCTCTGGTTCTATTCCCAAATAGAAGCCACAGTGAACAGGGTTTTGATGTACATCGGGGAGAATGCTCCCTATACAGTAACACTTCACTTACCATTGTAGTTATGTTACTGAAAAATGCTACTTTAAGCTAAAACAATGTTAAGTGAATTCAGTTTCCCCATAAGAATTAATGTAAATGGGGGGGAGGGGAGACTTTGTGCCAGGGAACTTTTTTTCAGCAGACAAAAGACAGTATATGTTTTTTAAACAATTTTAAACAATTTAGTACTGTACACTTCAATGATGATTGTGAAGCTTGGTTAAAGTGGTGGACTCATCTATTATATATTTTGAAGAGTTTGTAGATTTGTTTATGCAAAATAGTCATACTTCCTGATTAGCTACAGATACCAAATTTTGCATAAACAATCCTGCCACTTAAATTAGCTGATTGCACTACTTTTTACACTGGAATATGCCAGGTGAAAGGTTTATATAATTATTTTTGTTTTTCATTGGAAAAAAGTCATCACTTATGATCAGAGCTCATAAAACAAAATTAAAATCGAGTCACCTCTTCAACTGTCATATTAGTACAAAGAAAATTTTTATTGTTACAAATCACAAAACAGTTCGAATTAGTTATGGAAAGAGTAATGGAAGCTTTATGAGTTTCTGACTCAAATTTACTATGTATGGTAATTATTCATTTTATTGAATCATGTTTGAAGTTGAAATCCTGCAAATTTAAAACTGTTCTTTTACTTCCCTTTTGCAAGCACATTAATAAAAAAATCTATTATAGAAAATTTAAGAAATTAAATATATATGTGTAATCTATGCAAAATGACTTTGCCTGGTCAACGATGGGCCTCACCTGCTAGTAGTGTAATATTTCCCAGGGAATGTCTTGTTAGGAAATGATTAACTACCTCTTGGCAGAGCCCTTAAGGGTTAACATATTGCTGTTAATGTAGCCTCACACTCTACAAGGCAGCATGGACTGAGGCAGGAGAGAGGAAACAAAGTAGACGCAGGGCATTGGCTGCAAACACTTCCCTGCAGAAATTGAAAATGATGATAAAACCCACACTATCCCGCTGTAGTGCACTGCTCTCTCCTCTGGACAGTGCATACATGACTGCACAGTGCCAAGGTGTGTGAGAGACATCCGCGAAATAGGGATAATATAAAATGAACTAATCAATGTGTCGTGAAGATTAATTCATTTTAAAATGCTAAGCACTACATATATTAATAATTAGAAAAGTGTCTTTTTGGTTGGAATTGATTATGTCCAATTTCATTTACTTTCTTTTCTAGGTGTGTTTTGACTGTGGAGCCAAAAACCCTAGCTGGGCAAGCATAACATATGGTGTTTTTCTTTGTATTGATTGCTCTGGGACCCATCGATCACTTGGTGTTCACTTGAGTTTCATTCGGTAAGTAGTAACATGATTCTTTGCTAAGTAAGTGGTAAGATTTGTTTTCAATATTTGTCACATTATGTAGCTCTTCAGAGGCTTTTATTGTGGATACTTATTAATGATGGGAATGAGCTTTTCACGCTTACTGATTCATATCCATCTATGATAGTGATGGCTGAATGTTATCTGTATGTTGGGAACTATATACAGGTTGTACCTCCCTAAATCGGAGCTCTCTGGACCGTCCGCATTAGACTACGGATGTTGCTGGACCACAGAACCCATGGACAGGGATGTCTGGCGGTGAGGTTGGGAGTGCAGCTAGGGGAACCGGCGACTCAGCTGACAGCCCCATGGCAGGCCATGGAGCTCCAGCTCTGGCGGCAGTGGGGCAGCTGGGCCAGTGGCAGGGGAACTGGCGCTGTAGCCCAGCGGGTCCCGAGCCTGAGGGCAAGAGGGCCAGGCATGGGCTGGAAGCAGTCGGCAGTAGGAAGGGGTGGGGGGCTGGGAGACCAATGATAGGGGATCTCCCCCCGGGTCTGGCAAATCCCTTCATTTGGGACTAGTCGGGTCCCGAGGATGCCGGACCAGGGAAGTCCAAGAGGAGAGGGTCTCAGTAGAGTTCCTGTTATGCACATTGCACTAACTGCGGTACAAACATAATTAAATCCCTTGTTGACAGCCTTGTCCAACTTTCTTGCAGAAGATGAAGATTTAAACAGGCATGAAACTTAACTTAATATTCTCATCTTAATGGCTTTTCCATATCAATTTTGAGCTGTAGCATTGCTTTAAGATTAATGTTTGCCATCTTTAGCTTTGTGTTACAATATACTGAGTATTTTTTCATGGTTGCATGCATCAGAAATGTTTAAAAGGTGTGTATGCCTTTGTTCTTTAAACCTGGAACAGTGAAATGTGTGGTAGCAGGTGAGAAGATACTTGCTTTCCCTGAAAAAATGAGGAAAACTGATAATAGGTGTCATTTTCCCTGACTTGGAATGTTGAAGGAATCTTCACGAAAACTTAGTGATTATCATTACAGGAATGAGATTGAGACTGTAACATTTTGACGTACATAGGCACAAAGGTAAATATTTGGAAAGGGAGTTTTATTGTTCCAGGGCCTCCAACATGTTACCTTCAGTTTTCATTTTCTTGATTGACTTTTGTAATTGGAAAAACTTTAAATCCAGGCAGAAGCTTGATTAGCCTGACCTATTCATGTAGCCTAGGCCTACACTTAAAATTTTTGCTGATATGATAAGTGCTTAGAAGTGCGATTAAAAAAAAAATTAAACTATGTTTGTGACAGCTAAAGTCTTTGTGCAGATGAAATTACAGGAGCAAAAAAGTTCTTTTTCTGGTATGGCTTATTTCAATCAGGCAACCGATATAAACTATGCTAGCTAGTGCTCTCTTTTGCCTGTGTAAACTGCGTCTTACATTGGGGGAGTTGGCAGGTCCAGCAATACTATTAAATTTTTTTCCAGACTAGACCTTAGAAATTCTTTGCTAACCTTGCCTTAACTAAGGCTATGTATAAGTTTTATCAACAGCCAGAAAGGTACTTTGACTCTTGGGACTGTCCTGAAGAATCAAAGTAGACCCTTGGGACTATGCTGAAGAATTAAACTAGACCCTTTTAACTTTGTCCTAAGTAAAGCAGTACAGGATCTCTATGCCTACACATTATTACATTCTAGACTAGGCATCAACAACTTTTCCGAAGTGGCGTGCCAAGATTTAACTTTCCTGCTCTGGGCCGTGCCGCTCTCCTGGAAGGTGGGAAGGGGCTCTCTCCACCACGCACCCCACTTGGTCTCCTGCCCTGGGCTCTGTTCCAGCTTTTCCTGTGGGGAGGAGAGGAGCAGCGCATCTGCTTCCCCAGAAGCTGGATGTGGTGCGGCGCCCAGGAGCTTCCCCCTTGCAGGAAGCCAGCACTAGCTCCAATCTTGTGGGGGTCATGATGCTGGATCGCCATTACGGGCTGGGGTCAGGGTGGCTCGGGGGGGTTCAGGGAAATGGGAAACGTGGGGGTGGGTGGGTGAGTAACCCTGGGATGTCCAGCCCTGCTGGGGGCCGGGTCCTGTGGAAGGTCTGGTCCATGGAGCCCTCACCTTCCTGCCAGGGTATAGGAGCAAGCTGGAGTTGTGGGGTCTTGGGGAGGGGAGGTGTGGGGGCTTGGGGTGCAAGGGTCTGGAATGAGGGGGGATGCTTACTTGGCTTTGCACCCCCATTGCTTTCATTGGCAGGTCACTGCACTGCTGTTCCCCCAGCAGGGTTGGGGGTTGATGAGGAAAGTGCTGACCTTTCCTGCCAGACGGGCTTGCAGAGAGAGGCAGAGCAAGTGGCTCCATGCTGGGGGAACAGTGCATGGAGTCGCTTGCTCTGCCTCACTCCACGAGCAGGGTGCGGACACCTGACACGTAACAAGGGCCAGCTCCGGAGCCAGGTGATCCCACCCATGTCCCTGGTGTCATTCGCTCTGCTCCACTCTTGCGCCATGGGCTGAGTGCAGGGTTGGGGGTGGAATCAGTGATGACGCAGGGGAGCTCCCTGCACCCTGGGATGAGCACACCACCTGCGCAGCCCCAGGGGAGGCAGTGGCCTCCCCTTTCCCCGCACACTGAAGCTCCAAGCAGGCTACTCCATATCACCTTCCTTCTCTCACGTGCACAGCGAGTACTGGCGCGAGGGGAAAGGGCATCAGGAGCAGCCTGTTGCGCATGCGAGTCACTCACAGAACTGCCGTAAACGAGCTCTGGGGACTCTCGTGGGGGCAGAGGGGATGAGGAGCATGGCTTGAGCATTCTCAGCATCCGTACTTCCAGCAACTGGCCAGACACCATGCCTCAACTGAGTGCAGCTGCTTGGGACATTTTAAAGGGCCCAGTGCACAGGAATTGGAGCTTGTTTTTTGCACCTCGCGGCTGCATGGTGACTGCCAGGCTGGATCAGCAGCGCAAATTCCCCACTGTGTGGGGCTGATGGGAGTGGGGAGGGTGGCTGAGCTTGAGCCATGGACTGCGTGTGCCACTCAGTTTGCTTGCATGCCACTGATTGGAGACCCCTGTACTGGACCAACATAATAACTCCACTTCCTCGCTTAAGTTGATGCAAATTCTCCTGGTGAGGATGTGCATCACCGACAGAAGGAGGGTAGCGTGGACATTAAAAGCTCTGGTAAATAAAAGGAGAACCGCGATGGCTGTATGTTAATTTAAGTTGATTTAAGTTTATAGTGTATACATGCCCTTAGTGTAGGGGTTCTGTGCACAGTAGTACAAGCTTTGAATTATGATTTATTACAAGCTACTAGTTTTTCTTAAAACAACTTTTAAAAGATGTCTTTAACATTCTTTTGGAAAACCGTACTTAACATGTTTCTTCTGCTTAGATCTACGGAATTAGATTCCAACTGGTCTTGGTTTCAGTTGAGATGTATGCAAGTAGGAGGAAATGCAAATGCTGTAAGTATATCTTAGAAATGTTTTTCTAATTTCAAGGTATTTGCTTTTCATGTTTTAACCGCATCACACTTAGCTTCATTGCTCATTTTAAGTGTTTAGTTAAGAATTCAGGGATGGAGAACTTAACTCCACAACACTTTGTAATATTTGTGTATTTTTGTGTATTTCAGGTTATAATAATGTATTAACTGCTACATTCCTAAAACTTTATACATCCTGTTGGGTAGAAACTAGGTATGTGAACGACTAGTCAACTATCCAATAAGCAAATGCTTCTCGGATAATTGACAGGCTAGTTGACTAGTCGTGCCCCTGCCTTCCCCACTATCAGAAAGAGGCAGCAAGGTGGCAGAAGAAGAGGGGGTACTTCAAAGCAGCAGCGCCGCACAGAGCCTGGGGCCAGATCCCGGGTTCTATGCGACGCTGCCGCTTTGAAACACCGCATGGAGCCCAGGGCCACCTGCATGCGGCATTTCAAAGCGGCAGCACTGTGTGGAGCCCGGGATCAGCTGGGGACTCCCTCTGTGACCCGTGGCTCCATGTGACGCTGCTGCTTTGAAACACCGTGTGGAGCCTGACGCTGGGCTTCCTGCGGCATTTCAAAGCAGCAGCGCCACAGGGGGCTCAAGGTCATTGGGGGAATCCCCAGCTGACTCCAGGCTTCATGCGGTGCTGGCGCTTTGAAACGTCACATGCAGCCTGAGGCTGGGCTCCCCACGGCATTTCAAAATGGCTTCACCACACCGAGCCCGGGGTCAGCTGCTGCTTTGGAATACCGTGAGGAGTCCTGGGCCAGTGGGGCACTGGCTCTGTGCTCCCTGCAGCGCTTTTGCCTTTGAAATGTACACTTCAAAGGCGAAGGTGCCCGATCGATTAGTCAATTACTCAAAATTTAACATCTCTAGAAACTAGTTAATATAAAAATGGGGTCATTACAGTATATGTGCTGTTTCAAGAAATTTGCACAGACTTGAATGTATTGTATACAATCAATACATTATAGCAAAATGCAATAAGTTATTTTGAATTTTCCATATGTTTTGGCCTTAGTGAAGGGAAGAATCAGTTGTGTTCAAGATTACACAAGTGATAGATAGCATGAAATGTTATTTGTTGGGTTTTTTTTTAATCCTAATATTTTAAGACAATCAAAAGTTGTTAAAAAAAAGCCTGCTTTTTTTTTTTTTTTTTTTTTTTAAATAATGGCAAATACCCAAAATAATTATGTTTAGTTTCACTTTGCTTCTATGTCCTTTTTTTGTTGTTGGCCAAAGCTCAGTTTTTAAAAGTTCAGTGAACAGCAGATGTGGTGATGGGAAGAATTATTTTTTTCATAATTTGTATTTTGTCATTTAATATACAAACCCAAGAGTTCTTCAGTTGGTGCCAGGGAGGTGTAAATTAATTATCCAATATGAGCTACTGTCTGAAACTTGTGATACCATAGCTAATGAACTATTTAACATTTTCTAAGTAACTTGATTTCTGTAATATCTGTACTCTAATTCTGTTAAATTGCATTAAGTATTTCATAAGTTTATTTGTTTTTTACTAATTCTCTGTTTAGCAATATTGTTAATTTTTACTATTTCTTTACTGTAGTTGCACTTTAAGCTTGAACCTTGGCTACCTACAGTGATTAGTTCCCTTGAAATATATAATATACTTACAAAATCAGTATACTCTTCTGAAGTGGTTCCTCTCACAATAGTAAGGCTATTCTCTTGTATGTAAGGCTGAGATTTTCAAAAGTCACACTCATAACTGTGTATATAGAGACCTAAATAAATGGCCAGTTTTTTCAAAGTGCTGAGTACCCAGAAGTTTCCATTAAAATAATTGGCAGCTGCTAAGTGATGAGTGATCATCACTTTCAAAAATCAGGCCATTTATTTGGATGTTTTTAACTTTAGGCACACAGTTTTGCAAATCTTGGGCTTAGAGCCTATCACAGTTAAGACTGAGGCACAGATGCTGGATTTGTTAGCCCTTCTAAAAACTGTTACACTCCATGTCCAACCTTCAGCTATAGTAGGTTGACAAGTATTTCTGTTTATTAGCTATAATTGTGCTCTGAAAAAAGTCAGCTTCAGATTCACCAAATCCTAGATCTTTCAAGCACTTTTGGAATGCACCTCTATCACTTTTATGTAGATTGATATATTAGCTTTCATTTTAGAAGAGTTCCACTGTTACAATTCATGACATCTGAATGACTAAAGGCTTTTTCTTTCATTTAAGCTTTTATTTTAATAAGACATTCTGTAATCAGATGTATGTGTTGAGATGGTGTTTACATAGTCCCACTCATGGTGGTAAGTTATACTGTGCTGGAAGCGTGAGGAAGAACAGTGCCTCTTGGAATATGTGTGTCTTCTGTAGCCAATAACATCAGACTCATAGTTGTAAGAGACTATCTGGTCCCCAGCTTCCTCAGTGCCCTCTTTTCTCATAGCTAGTTGGAGGATTAGAATTCTTCGCAACACGCCTGAAGAGGTTTTCTTAATATTTTTAAAGTTTAAACATTAGTATGTTCACAGTTACAGATTTTTCATAGATTTTTTTTTTTTTTTTTTTTTTTTTGCACTGATGTACAGCTAGCTTAGTAGGCTAGGTCTGTTTTTGTTCTGACACAAGATCACGAATAAGAGACCAGATTTAAACAATGGTTCAGAGTGTCTTGCTTCAATTGAGAACCTTTAATATTAAAACTGTTTAAATTAGTGTTTGATTAATGCAAAACTAGTATTAATTATATTCTTATAACTTTTTAGATTATTAAACATGTTTTATCTTTAATGAATATAAAACTATGGATAGAAGTAGGTTCTAGCCAAAGTGCTGTAAAATAGAACATCACCTCTTTGTTTTAGTTATAAAATGTTCGGGATGGTTAAAGGAATTAGAGAAGGTTTCTGCTTTTTATAACCCTGGAACAGACAAACCAAAAGAGTGTCTTATCTAGACCAAGAAACCTCTCTTCAATGTAATTTACCAGCTTGGTACAAATGTAATCTTTATCTGAAGAAAACCAACTATGTAAAGATTTCTGTTTTAGGAAAATACCTAATTGTAAAAAGGAATGTAGGGTTGTGTTATCAGAGTAAAATTGTAAGTGTACAGTGAACTTTTTCATCCCCTTTCCACCCATCTAAAACAAACAACAAACAAAACCTCTCAAAACAACAGCAAATGTTTCTAAGTAAGCGTATGTCTAAACTACATCCCTCTGTCGAAAGAAGGATGTAAATTAGGCAAATCGAAAGTGCAAATGAAGTGGGGATTTAAATATCCTGCGCTTCATTTGCATAATCGCGTCACAGCGGTCTTTTGAAAAAGGGTATTTTGAAAGTGAAAGCGCCATCTAGACACAGTTCTTTCGGGGTAGAAAAACCCTTTTTCGAAAGATCCCATACTCCAATGAGATCCAATGAGAAAAAGGGTTTTTTTCCCAAAAGAACCACGTCTAGACGGCACTTTCACTTTCAAAATACCCTTTTTCCAAAGACTGCTGTGATGAGATTATGCAAATGAAGCACAGAATATTTAAATCCCTGCTTCATTTGCACTTTCGATTTGCCTAATTTACATCCCTCTTTTGACAGAGGGTTGTAGTTTAGACATACCCTAAATGTACACAAAAAAGTTCATAACAATATCCTTGTTGAAATTTTATAATTCATCTAAAAACTTCATTTAGAAAAGTCTCTAGGAAAAGTCATGTGTAGCTGAAAATGCTTTAAATCTATGGGCATGTCTGCACTACAGATTTAACTCAATATCCTGCCACCAGAATATTTAAGTCAATTGCGTATGACCACATCACACTCTGTCAGTGGAACATGTCTTCACTTGCAGCGCTTGCATTGGTGCAGAGAGATCAGTGAATAGTGGGTAACTATCACAGCGATTTTTGGGAATGAAGTGCAGTGCAATATGAGTGTCCAAAACATTTTCACAGGGGAGACTGGAAACATAATTTCAGCTTCTCATAATGCAGTATTTTCTCTCCCTGATTTCATCTGCAATCCATCTTATTTCACTCTTTTTTTCAAAAGGCTAGTCTAGCTGTGCATATGCCATCTGCAGAGATGCATGGAAACTACTCAGCTGTGCACTATTGAAGTGAATGTTGTAAACAGCGTGCGCATTATAGGGATGTTAAATTTAATCAACTAATCGACTAATCAATGGATTTTCCATCGGCTAGTCGATAAGCGGGAGAGCACAGCGAGGTTAGCTCCAATCTTGGAAGCTAACCCCACTGCGGCTCTGCCTTTTAAATGTATTAAGAGCCTGTAAGCTCTGTAGAAGCCATTTCATATTTAACTAGAAGCCATTCTGTATAACAAAAGCCATTTCAGTTTCTTGTGTCTGCACATATACTAGAGGGAGTGAACTGGCCTTCACCGAGGTGGGGAGAGGCCAGAAGGATGCGCTGTTGGAATGTGTTAATGAACTATTTTGAGCTGTAGCTCAAACTCCTAAAACAACCTATTTCTTTCTTTACTGATAATAATTCCTCTTTGAAGTTCGCTTTGATTTCTTGCCCTGACGTCAGACTTGTTTGGTTAAGGGTATAAAATAATAGGATTTCTTTTATTAGGCAGCCTCACTGGGCCCAACTCTGCTTGGACCACGTTTGGCTCACTTTGCTTTTATTGGCCAATAAAACTGTCTGTTTAGCCGAGTAAACTGAGTGAAGTCTTTACTTCTACAGCTCTTAATACATTTAAAAGGCTAAAGCACAGCAGGAGGGACCCAGCATGAGCTTCTGATTTTTAAATGCCTGGCACGCTTCTGATTTTTAAATGCCTAGTTCCCACTATCCCCAGGCCTCCCCTCCTCCCTGCGGAAATAGTGCTGGGGGGAAACCGTCTCCTGTGATGGAGGCAGCAAGGGGGGGAAAGTGACTAGTCGAGGGACTAGTCGACTGTCTGATAAGCTTTTTGCTTATCGGATAGTCGACTAGTCGATTACATTTCCCAGAGCTGCGAGAAGAACTTCTGTGTGGAATATGGCAGTGTCCTTCAAATAGTCTTGCAGGAAGCCATTGGAATGAAACCATTCCTTGTTGCTGTTGGCAGTCCTGCAGCAGCTGAACAGTGGATTGCAGGTTTTGGTCCCAAGAAGCAAGCACTGATTGATGAGATCATATCATTTTGCGCACGGGATGACAAACAATGGCTACAGAATTTTCATATGCACAAGGTCGCTTTCCAGGAACTGTGTGCAGAGCTCTCTTGAGCCCTGCAGTGCAGTAATATGAAATTAAGACCTTCTCTGATGATGGAGATGCCAGAGATAATTGGTGTGTGGAAGCTTTCAGTACTAGATTACTACAGGTCAGTGGGAAATCAATTTGGATCTATTGTGGGGATTGTGCCATGTAATAGCAATGCCCCTCTGTCATGTACATTGGCCAAACCAGACTGTGTCTACACCAGTGGTCTCCAACCTTTTAAACCACAAGATCACTTTTTCAATTTAAGTGCAATGTAAGATCTACCTCAAACCAAAATACTCTTGCCCCACTTCCTTCCTGCCCCTTCTTTGAGGCCAAGGCCCTGTCCCTGCTCCACCCTTTCTCCAAGGCTTCATCTTGCTCACTCCATCCCCCTTCCTCTCCCATCCTGTCCCACGTTCACCAGGCTGGGGGTAGGAGGTTGGGGTGCAGGCTCGGGTCTTGGGCCAAGGCAGTTAGGCATGTGGGAGGGGCTCTGGTCTTAACCTGGGTGGGGGGTTGGGGTCCAGGAGGGGTTTCAGGGTGCAAGCTCTGAGAAGGAGTTTGAGTGCAGGGGGACTCACATCTAGGACAGGAGGTTGGGTGTAGGAGGAGGTTCAGGACTGGGATGGGTTCAGGAAGTGGGATCTGGCTGGGCACTGTTTAACTGAGACTGCTTCCAGGTGGTGGAGCAGTGGGGTTAAGGCAGGCTTACTCTTGCCTGGGACCTGCACCACTCCTGAAAGCAGCTAGCATGTACAGCAGTGGCACCATCTGCTGCCCCTCATCTACAGGCACTGAGCCCACAGCTTCTACCAGCCACAGTTTCCTGTTATTGATCAATGGGAGCTGCAGGAGTGGTGCCTGCAGGCAAGGACAGCACGTGGAGACCCCTTGCTCTGGCTTTCTCAGGGGTTGCAGGGACATGCCACCCACTTCCAGGAGCAGCAGTTCCCATAGGGATAATTATTCCAGCCATGACAGGTTAGGCATTTTAGAACTCACTACTCAAAGAATTAAATTTAAGCATAAGAGAGAAATGAAAATGATGAAATGCACAGACCAGTCAAAACCAAAAGTAACCCACTTTGCAAGAAGTAACAAGAAGCCCCCACGTATGTGTTGGGTCGGGAGATGAGAGTGAAGGACAGTGTGTGTTTGTGAGAATGACAGACACACACTCAGGCTGCGTCTAGACTGGCATGATTTTGCGCAAATACTTTTAACGGAAAAGTTTTTCCATTAAAAGTATTTGCGCAAGAGAGCATCTACACTGGCACAGATGCTTTTGCGCAAAAGCACATCTTTTGCGCAAAAGCATCCATGCCAGTGTAGATTCTCTTGCAAGAAAGCTCCGATGGCCATTTTAGCCATTGGGCTTTCTTCTTGCAAGAAATTAACATTGCTGTCTACACTGGCCCTCTTGCGCAAGAATATTTGTGCAAGAGGGCTTATCTAATGGGAGCATCAGAGTATTTGTGCAAGAAGCACTGATTTTGTATAGTACAAGGTCAGTGTTCTTGCGCAAATACTCGAGGCCAGTGTAGACAGGCGGTAAGATTTTCCGCAAAAGTGGCTGCTTTTGCGGAAAAACTTGCCAGTCTAGACACAGCCACAGTGTATAAGAGTGGCAGAGATTTGCATTGCCAAGCTCCCTTCATCCCCTTCTCTCTGTATGTAGATAGGGTACAGAAATGGGGGAAGGAGGGACACCCTGACATCAGTGTTCCCTCCTCTTCTCCCTCCCACATCCTGCACAGCAAGCAAGAGATTCCTGGGGAGGCAGCTCCAAGGCAGAGGGCAGGAGCAGAATGACAGTGGGTGGAGGGGCAACTGAAGTACCAGCGCTTAATAGCTTCCTGGCCAAACCAGTCAGTATCACCTGTCAGAGGCTCCAAGATCTACCAGTAGATTCCGATCTGCTGGTTGGTGACTACTGCTCTACACAAAGGAATAAATGGACACAAATCAGACATCAAGCACAGTAACATTCAAAAACCAATAGAAGAGCATTTTAACCTCCCTGGACACTCAGTAACAGACCTGAAAGTTGCATTATTTGAGCAAAAAAACTGCAAAAGAAGACTGTCCTGGAATTCATATGAACACTTGACAGTATCAGACTGCGTCTAGAGACTGGGAATGGCTAGCTTGCTATGAAAGTAATTTTCTACTCTTTTGATATTCTCACCTTAATATTAACTGGTGGGAGTGAGCCACATCCACCCTGTGACTGACTTGTCTTCATTAACACTGGTCCTCGGCATAGTAATGTAGCACTCCCATCTTTGTCTATATTACTGCCAAACTGAAGTTTCTACTTCATGCATCTGATGAAGTGGGCTCCATCTGATGAAAGCTTATGTTCAAATAAGTTTGTTAGTCTTTATGGTCCATGAGACTCCTCATTTTTGCTGAAACAGGCTAACACAGTTACCTCTCTGAAACTTGCTACTATGCTGCTCTTGGGGTTGCCACTGTGAATAGCATGCAACTCTGTGTAAAAATGGCATATCTGTGGTGCTGCACCAGAGGGACTGTTGGCCTCAGTTGTCTTATGGTTTGCTGCTGCAGTTCTTTGACTTTCATGTGGCCCCGCTCGTATATGTCTACATTTGTATTATGGGCTCAGGACAGTACATGTACAGCCTCTTCTCCTCACAGACCCAGAACATCCACTGCTTCCTGCCTACTCTAGCTTGCAGTCAGCATGTTCAACTGGGCAAGCCGGTTCTCTCTGAGGAACAAACAGGAAATGGAAATTCAGAAGTTCCTGGTTGGCACCAGTTGAGAACAGTGATTAAAGCAATCACAGTGTAGCATTGTGGGACACCTGCTGGAGGCCAGTTGAGTCAATGTAAACAATACCATGCCTACTCTGTCACTACATTGCCTCTTCTGGACATGGAATAATTAAGTTGAGATAGCAAGCGAAAAAGACCTGGGAGTGCAGACAAAACATGTTGAGGTTGACATAAGGAAGCTTACATCGAGCTAGCTGTGTAGTGTAGACCAGGCATATGCTTATTTTTTTAAATGTTGCAAAAGCAGATTGTTTTGTTTAAAGTACTTGCAAATATGTCAGTATTTAATGTAGTTTCTTAATATCATTGCTATAAATGGTAAAATACTTTGTATATCAACATATAATCTAATGATTTTACTAAACTAATTACTAATTTAAGAAATATTTAGGAATAGAATGTTTATATTAATAGGGAATGAATTAATGCTCAAGTAATTCCTACTAGGGATGCTAAACTGCGTTTAATCAACTAATCGAGTAGTTGATGGAATTTCCATCGACTACTTGATTAGTTGATAAGGGGGGAAACTGCAGAGCCTCAGTGGGGTTAGCTCTTGGCCTCAGGAGCTAACCCCGCTGCCGCTCTGCCTTTTTAAATGTAGTAAGAGCCAAACTCTTAATACATTTTAAAGGCAGAGGTATAGCCAAGGGGCCAGGTGCAAGCCAGGAATCAGCTGATTCCCAGCTTTTGCCCAGTCCCCACACTAGCCTCTGCCTCCCCTGCCCCCCTGCAGAGACAGTGCTGGGGTATCTGGTTTTTAAGCTGGATCCCCCCAGCACCGGCTCTTGCTCCTTCCGCCCTCCCCCCCTTGCTGCCTCTCTCTGATAGAGGTATATGCTTATCGGGTAGCCAATTAGTTGTTTACATCCCTAATTCCTACAAGAACAACCATTTCTCCAAAAATTGTAATGAAGAATCAACAACTTGTTTAAATAACTCTTAGAAAGACTTTACATAAATAATTACTAATTTTAAAAGACTACAGGCGACCCCCACACTTACAACCTAATTGGTTCCTGGAGAACTGTCGTAAGTCGGGCCATTGTAACATGAACCCTTATTGCCCATAGGGGCAACTTTAAGAATGGGGGTTCTATTCCTGGACCGCTTTGCCTCCTGGGGCCAGGAGGCTGTACTGGGCGGTAGGCGGCGCTGGGGGCTGCACTGGGCGGTAGGCAGCCCCGCGACGCAGCGCAAATGGTGACGTGAGCCAGCCGGCCGGAGGCTGCACCAGGTAGTAGGCAGACCCGCGGCGCAGACAGCACCCTGAGCCAGCCGGCGGGGGGCTGCGCCAGGTGGTAGGCAGCTCTGTGGTACGAATGGTGCCATGAGCTGGCTGGGGGCAGTAGGTGGCCCCGCGGCATGAACGGCACCTGAGCCAGCCGGCTGGGGGCTGCTCTGGGTGATAGGCAGCTCCACAGCTCCCGGAGCAGGGCAACCGTAAATGCGGGAGGTCGAGGGTCGCCTGTATTTTGAAACAATAGCTTTTATATAAATAACAGAAATGTTTGGACTTTTTGAAAGCATTTTATTTTCTGTTGAACTCAAATTTGAAGGGATAGCACCAGAGAATAGATTGAAAAGGACGATTTAAAACTCCAAAATGTAAGATGTTGAGATCCTCCTGCCCCTAAAACAAAAGAGATACTGTCAAGAAAGAATTGCATTTATTAACAAACTACATCGTAAATTGAAGATGCTCCTAAGGACAAATCAGGAAAGTACCGAGCCAGTGAAAGAATGACAGCAACCAACTCTGGATTGAAACACATGGGAAAGATGTCTTCCCATAATTTCATTAAAATAGGAAGGAAAGGATATAAAACCATGACATGAGCACCCCACCCCCCAATCTTTCACATACTGTTATCCTGTTTAAACAGCAAATATTCCACAAGTCATCCTGTCCATATTTACAAGCAAGTTACTAAAGACAGCTAAGAACAGAAAAGACTTAAGAAGAAACCACACCTAAGGAAAATCTGTACAAGACTTTAACATGGATTGGTGAGAAGAAGTTAACAAAGATGCTGTGAAGTGATTAGATTTCAAACTCTTGCATTTATTTTATTAGGATATGGAAATGATGTTGTGATGTAAGATACTAACATTTTCACCTGTTAATCACGTAATGGTTAGATCATGTAGCCTAGAGAGGAGGATTGGCCTAACATTAGTAACCTGAGGAATAGTAGAATTTAGTTGGATTTGAGATTCTTAATATTTGAAATTAGCCTGTCTCAAGATAGGTGCTTAAAGTAACTGAGAAACAAGTTTCAATATTTCTTTTGGTTTCATAGGATTTAATTAGGATTGGCTCTTAATCAAAAGTACACAAAATTTACCTCTTTAAACAAATTATGTCCACGTAAATAGCTTTAAGTATCTATGATACTAAGACTGGATTCAGAATAATTTTGAGAAACAATATACATAGGTCTTAATTTACTAAATGAAGAATATCCCACACGTGGCATTAAGTGCTAAAAGCTCTCAACAGAGAGGCATAGTGAAAGTGGTTATTTCAGTTATAATCTCTGATTATATAGGTTGTTTTGTTTTTAATGTTTTTCTCTTCCTTCCTTTCTTTAATAATAACATAGCCGTGGTTGTTAATTCAGATTATTTTGCTTCGTTTTTAATTATGGTGTCCCCTAAGGATTTTATAAATTGTGTATCTTAAATAGTAGGAGTCAAATCCCCCGAGAGAGGCTCATGAATAGCATGTGTCAGTAATTCCATGTTTTGATTATTGCTTTTCCATGATTTGGCAGTGAAAGAAACAAGTAATGACTGCTTGCTTGTAATTTGTTTCTTTAGTCTAAGTATTTTTATATGTAGTGTTGTAGATGTCAGTCTCAGGAATACTAGAGACTCAAATTGAGGTGAGCTAATATCTTTTATTGGATCAGCCTCTGTTTCCCTTCTAAACAGAAGTTTGTCCAATAAAAGATGAAAAAAATACTTTTAATAATTTTTAAAAGAAAATTTGGCATCTAATAATTTAAAATTACCTCATTCTACCCTACAAATGCATATTATAAGACATAGAATTAAACATGTTTTTGTTTATTTTTACAGTCTGCATTTTTCCAACAACATGGATGCATAACAAATGACACCAATGCCAAGTACAATAGTCGTGGTGCACAACTTTACAGGGAAAAGATTAAATATCTTGCAACACAAGCAACAAGGAAGCATGGTACTGATGTAAGTAATGTATTAGATAATTTGCTTTAATATAAAATGATTGCTTTCCTGGCTCCAAAGTAATTTTAGATCTCTAAGCAGTGGACAAAATGTAATGTAAAGAGTGGTATTTGTCTGCTTTTGTAGCTAAATAAATACAGATTACAGTGAAACTGCAGGGCAAGGAAATGTACTGAAACTAATCCTGTTTCTTGTGGGGGTGAATGCTAAGAATGTCAGGTTTGAGTTAATATTGTCATTCAATTTTGGGTTAATCAGATAAGTACTACTGTGATAATTATGAATGCTAGAAAAAACTTTACATCCAAAAGATGTAATTTTTATTATTTAATTATAATTATTATTGTTATGGAGTAGCACATTTATGAATTTATGTAACTTTAATGGGAAAAGTCTCTCTTTTTTTGTAAACAGTAAAATGTGTGTATTTTGCTTCTGGAGTTGAACCTCTCTGTTAATAGAGCAGGTGAAAATAGTACAGAAAGGGATGGTCATCAAGGATTATGAAATGTCTACTTTAAAATACTTCTGGGTTTTGTAATGATATGGGGACTTACTTTTTCAGCATCACTGGGTCAAATCCTACTCAAGCTATGGTAGAAGTACATTTATTACCAGCTTATTATTCTGTGACATTTATGGAATAGACTGCTAGTTTTAGTTTTTTAGTCCACATAATAGAGTGCCATGACAAATGACTTATTTATCAATTGTCTTAGAGTGCAGGCAAAGAATTAAAGTCCTGACTTGCAAAGTCCTGCAATATGCTGAAAGCCTTCTGCCTCCTTTTGCAATCATTGGGAAGTTAAATATTAGTACTTGCATAAGCGGGCCCTAAATATGATGGAAATTTTGGCACCCTTTTATTCTTGGGTTAGTGGGAGGGTTCTTTCAAAGTAGGGTTAAGTCATTTTGAGAAAGTTGTATTGTTTTAGTTCAAAGTATAGTTTGATAATCTCAATCATATGCTATGTTTTCATTAAGTTATAGTTAGCACTTTAGGGATATGTCTACACTGCAGTGCTATTTCGGGATACCGGAGGTATCCTGAAATAGCTATTCTGCGTCTTTTGAGCACACCCATTATTTTGAAATATAACAGGCTCGCTTTTCCGACATCCCTGTAATCCTCATTCCACGAGGAGTAGGGGACGTTTCGGTATAGTGACTTATTTCGAAATAAGTGCTGTGTAGACCATGCCAAATTTCGAAATAAGCTATTTCCAAATAACATCGAAATAAGATATGCAATTTGAGCTATGCAAATTGTGTATCTTATTTTGACCTACGGTGCAATGTAGACGCATCTGAGGTTTTGAAAGCGCTACAACACTTAAAGAGCTATTTTTTTCAATTCTCGTTTCTGTTAAAGCAGTTCAGAACACTTCTGCTTCAAATAACAGGGGTGGGAAAAGGGAACCAGTCTTGGACAGTTATTGGTGAGAGACAACAGACAATGTGAAAAATTAAATTTGTGACCTTTGGGATAAAAGGCTATGTCATGATTCTGGTGGTGTCAGTATGTCTAAGATCAATTTAAGTCTCAATTAATAGTTTTTGTCCTATATTTGGAAGAAATGTTAAATATATTTGTGTAACATCAGATGGAAGCTGAAGCTCTAATCATAAGATGTTTTATTTTAGTTGTGGATAGATGGCTGTGGAATTCTGCCTGTATCACCCCAACACAAAGAGGAGGATTTTTTTGCATCGCATGCTTCTCTGAAGGTATAGAATATGCTGTACATATTTCTTACATTACTCTTTTCAAGTGCTTGTTGTCTCAGTGTTGTTAAATGTATACTTTTTGATAGTTAGACATGAATCTCTGAAATAAAATGTCTTTTACAGGAGGGATGCTAGTCTGACAACAATTTGAGCTGAAGCTTATTTCCTTTTTATTTTGTTCCTTAGATGCTGTTCTTTTAGTCAGTAAATATGTCAGATGAGATGAAAACATTATAATAGATTAAATTTACCATAAATGTATGGTAAATCAATAAGGGATTAGTAGCCCTTAGCAAATATTTAAGTTCACATTTTCCTGAAAAAACAGAATCTCCAAAATACTTATTTGATCTTTAGAAGACAAATTTGAAGAAAGTTCAGAGGAGATTAACAAGAATGATTAAAGATGTAGACAACATGACAAATGAGGAAAGATTGGGGAAAAATGGCTTTTTTTTTTTCTTGTCCAGAGAAGAGAAGACTGAATGGGGATGTGATAGCAGATTTCCAATACATAGAAGCTTGTTGTTAAGAGGAGGAAGATACGTTCTCCTTATCCACTGAGGACAGGACAAGAAGCAATAGGCTTACATTTCAGCAAAGGAGATTTAGGTTAGACATTAGGAAATAATTCCTAACTATAAGGGTAGTTAAGCACTGGAAAAAATTACCTAGTGAGGTTGTGAAATTTCCGTCATTGGAGATATTTATGAACAGATTAATACAGGGGAATGAACTAAGTGACGTGTACAGGTCTATTCCAGTCCTACATTTCTGTGTTTTTATATTGACAAACTGGCACTTGCTATGCAAAATGCTTATTTCCTCATCAGTTTATTAATGTCATACTATAATTGCATGCACATTGCTTTATAGGCAAATAAAAAGTCTACCCTCAGGTGCTTATTATCTAAATTAAACACAATGGAAATGACAAGTGGGTATAATTTTGGGGGGAGTTTAAGGAGAGGCAAATGTCAGCAGTAAGCAATAGGTCAGTACCGTTCTTGGAGCAGTTTCAATGGAAAGCAATTCTTTGAATTAATACTTTAAATTATTATGGTATTAGTAAGGTTTCATTGACATGCTAAATCTCTGTGATCTAGAGAAGTATATTGACATTTTATGGACGGAGAACTGAGACACTGTTTAAGTTGCTTTCCCAGTATCATCATATGGTTGTACCTATTTAACAAGGAAAAGATCATTACTAATTGAGACAATTTTTAAACGTAAATGGTAGAAATCCAATCCAACAGTCACCCCAAAATGTTTGGTATGGAAAATGCCAAGATAAGTCACTGCCTTACTTAGTGCAGATGCTAATTGTATTTTACTGAATGCATTTTATATTCTGTACATTTTTATTTAGTAACTTCCCTTTCCTGTTGCAGGTGAGTGGCACAGAATGGGCATCATCACAACCAGAGGCAGTTTTTCAAAAGGAGAGTTCTTCAGAAATCATTCCAGAATCTAATGAAGGTATAATTCACCTTCCATTAACAATAAATTAAGTTCACTGTTGTATTGATTGTAGTTTTTAATCTATTTATTATGACAGTAACAGCCACTCACTGTGTAATTGTGTTCTGCTGGCAATAATCTAATAAGCCTTTGGTTAGGTAGGGAACACAGTGTAAAGGGGTCATGCTGTGCTGTGTAGTGCATGTATTGTTAGAGGCCCTTAATGTAAACTCATATTTACTTTGAAACCTTTTGAGCCAGGTTTTACTCTCTGAGTTGTCCATTAAACTTGGTTAGTTTGGAAATTACTGAAAGCATAAACATAAGTCTTACACCAGAAAGTAATTTTAATGATCAGAGTATATTTTATCTTTTAAAGCTATTTTATTATTTATTAGCAGAACATAGGCTACTAGTAGATAAAATTTGGTGTTGCTAAGGTACTTGAGGGTTTTTCCTCATCAATCAAGTAACAGCTTAATTGTCTAAGATTTCATTTTATTTTACACTTAAGTGAAATGTGGATAAGAACGTTAATAGTAATCCATATTGATGGACTTTTTCCATTATAGTTTTTATGTGAACTCATAAAAAGTATTTTGCTTATATAAATCAAAAGTATATTAATTTTTTAACACTACAAATATGAATTCTATGTTTTAAGAATGCAGACAGTGACCTCAGTCATGAGGGAATTCTGCAATTTTCTATGACTCCAAATGCAACAATTGCAGAATTCCCCCTGGCCTAATGTAATACAACCAGAGACTTTAGCCTTATTTATATTGAGAACTAAATTGCCTTCTTTAAATGCTGTCCCTGTGGGTGCTCCATTTCAGGTTGATTGGAGATTTACGAGCGCCTCCGTGGCTCGTGCATGTGCAGTAGGTGTCTTGTGGTGCCACTGATGCATATGTAGCGTGTGCACAGCCTGAGTTTTCCAGTTCTTTCTTAGCTATCCTTGGCTGAAGACAGAGGCATCTTGTGGTGCTGTTGATGCCACACATAGCAAGTGAGCCTTCCAGTTCTTCTTTGAGTGTTGTTTATGTCCATTCAAAGTAGGTATGTGTGCTTGCCACGTGCACTGGTGCTAAAAAATTGTCCCTCAGCAGAATCTGTAGGAGACCAGCTTCAGCACCCCCTCCCTCAGTTCCTCTTTGCCATTCGTGACATTGTTCTGCTAGTGTGAATAGTTTTCTTTCAAATGTAAATAGTTTCCTTCTGTTTGTTAGCTGTACAAGGAGATAGTCCCCTTTAGGAACTAGCCTGGGGACAGGACATGCTCCGCTCCCATGGCTTTAAATCGTATGCTAACTGCTGCAGGTCCACGCCAGTTAGTGATCACCATGTGGACTGCTTTTGTTGTCTGTCTTCTCAATGATGTGAGACTCTCTCTGATCTGCCCTAGAACTAAAAACAGGTGTATTTGCTTAAAAATGATGTTAATGGAGTCTGCTTTGGCTCCCCAAGACCAGCACTCCAATTCTGCGCTGAGCATCAGCACTTCCAAGCAGAGTGCCCCATCCCTCTGCCGGTGCTGTTGACCAGCTAGCACCAAGAGTGCTCAGTGGTCCTGCCTGATATTCACCGGTACCACGCTACTCAAGATGCAAGTGCAGAGCTTGTAGGTCCTGGTCATCATTGAAACACTGAGCATCTTAGTCTTGGCGCCAGTCTCCATCTCCCCGGTATGGGTATAGAGACCTGGGTTTGTCCCCCCACTTGTTGACATGCCCTCTCCCTGAGGCCTCAGAGATTGCTTTCATCAGGGAGCTCCCAATACTGGATGGAGTGGAGGGCCCATTAGCCAGTGTGAGACCACCTAGCTCCATGTCAGAGTTGCCTTCTCTTCCTCTGCTGCAGTCTTTGGCTCCGCATCCCAGGTCATCGCAGCTGGCACTGCAGATGGCCTTGCAGCCAATGCAGTTGCCTCTGGTACCATAGCCTTCTCAATGGTGCCTGTGTATGACTGGAGGTTTTCCAGTCCAACCCCAGGTCACTTGCTGTGTGGCAGGGGCTTCAGAGACATACAGGAGGAGTGGAAGGGAAGACCCACCCCCAGCAACAAGAGGAGGACAACTGGGCCAAGCCTCTTCATCCTCATTCCCAGATGAGGCCACTGTGGCACCCTTTCCCGTGGGCCGTGCCAGGACTTCTTAAAGAGGGTTGCATCAAACTGGGACCGCCAAGCAGAGGAAGTGAAGGAGGCCACACACCTACTGGCTCTTAATACATTTGAAAAGCAGAAATGTAGCGCGGGGACTGGCGCTGTCCCCAGCACTGTGCATCAGTCTTTTAAATGTATTAAGAGCCTGCCAGCTCTTGATATATTTAAAAGGCCGAGCCGCAGCAGAGTTAGCTGCTGGGGCTGGGAGCTAATGCCAGTGCAGCGCCCATGCTTATCAACTAGTCGATGGATATTCCATCGACTAGTCGATTAGTTGATTAAACTAAATTTAACACCCCTAAATGAGGCACAACTATGCGTTTCCTCTTATTCCACCAATATCATGCATGATACAGAAGATATGAACACACAGGGCCAAAGTTATCCTCATAGTTCCAACATGGCCCAGACAAGCGTGTTTACCCTTACTGGATGTACCCAACAGGCTTTCCCTTGTTGTCTGGACCTGCTTTCTCAGCACAACGCTCAAACTCTTCACCAGGACTCAGAGAAACTCCACTACAAGTTTGGCTCTTACATGGTTTCACCATGACAAACTAACCAGATAGCAACAAGTTAAACATGCTATTAACAGCATGAAGATGACCATGCATAATTCTTTCCTTCAAAAATGGAAGTGGTGCTCCACATGGTGTCAAGGAAGACATTTAATAGCGTCTATAGTATCAGTACCACTAGTGCTAGAATTACTGCTAGAAGTAGGGCCGGGCAAACTGAGCCCAGGCTGAAAGTGCCATAGGCGGGGGGTACTGCAAAGGGCTTGGGCTTCCCCTCTCTTGTTGAGGTGCAGACTCCTTTCCAGTCCCTTCCCTGAGCTGGGCCAGCAAGCGTCTCCCCGTCCCTTCCTATCTGCCCCCACACTTCAGCTGGCCAGCTGAGGATGTTCGCTCCACCCAGCTTCCCCTTCCCTTCCTGCAGAGAGCTCAGAGCTGTGTGGAGCAATACCTCCTTGCCTGTGCTGTTTGGTCTTCCACGGGGATGGGACCAGCCAGGGCCAGGAGTGTTGTATGTGAGCGAGCCAGGGGAGCCAGGGCTGGGCAAGGCTGGTGGGGGGGCTACATGGAAGCTGGAAAGAGTGGGGGAGCCAAGCTCGGGGGTAGAGCTGGACACAGGACTTCAGGGTATCATTCATGACTCCAAGGCTGATGCCATTGTGGGTCTCAAAGTACTTACCACAACGACTCCAACAAACCTCAAGTCCTCCCACTATCCTTCCCTCTGAGGGGCACTACTCTACAGTCATTGAAGTGGAGCACCCACAGGAACAGCACTTGAAGAAAGATGCTTACTTGCCTTGGCTCTTCGAGATGTGTGTTCCTGTGGGTGCTCCACTACTCACTCTCTTCCCCTCTGCTTCGGGGTTCACAGTAGTGGCTCTATTGTAGAGAAGGAACTGGAGGGCTTGGGTTGTGCGCACACTACATGTGTCACGAAAAGCATCACAAGACTCCTACAGTGCATGCTTGACCTGCGCAGACACTACTACCATAAATCTCCAAGCAGTACTGGGACCCACCCACACCTGAAGTGGAGTACCCACAGGGAGAAGAACCTTAGCTACTGCACAAGGTGAGTAAACTTTCCTTGCTTGCAAAATTGCATAAAGAACTGGTTCAGGCTAACTTACTTTGTTTGAAAGCTTCAGAGGGGTAGCCGAGTTAGTCTGTAACAGGAAAAACTTAAAAAACAACAAATAGTCTAGTAGCACCTTAAAGACTAATAAAACATGTAGATGGTATCATGAACTTTCGTGGGCACAACCCACTTCTTCAGATGATAGGAGTGTTAGAAGTCCAGATCCAAAAATAAATAAGGGAAGGGGGAGGAGGAGGAAAAAGAGATAAAAAAGGAGGGGGGCGGGAAAGACAGTGAGTAGATGGTTCAAATAGTTAATTTGAACCATCTACTCAAGATGGTTCAAATAGTTAATTTGAACTATCTATTCACTGTTTCTCTTCTTTCCTCCTCCTCCTGTTCCCCTTCCCTTATTTATTCTTGGATCTCCTGTCATCTGAAAAGTGGGTTGTGCCCACAAAAGCTCATGATACCATCTACAAGTTTTGTTAGTGTTTAAGGTGCTACTAGACTATTTGTTGTTTTTTAAGTTTTTACTTTGTCTGGTTTATGTGACGCTGCCATTATGTTTTTCCCCCCTACTAAGAGCTATAATCTGGGTAGGGATTGTTGTGACATGTCTTCCTTGGCCAGCAGGACATGTTAATTTGGAATCAGTTTTAAAGAGGTTTTTAAAACCAATTCTGTTCAGATATATTTTTCCCCATTGTATCACTGTGGGTTTGCCATATATGTTTACTTCCTTGAAAATAATCAACATGAGCCAAAATTTTAAATCTTTGGTCCTTGGAATTGGATACTTTTAATTTCTGTATATTCCAAACATACTTCAAGTTTCTAGTTTTCATGTTTTGTAGCCTGAGAGAGAGACTGGAATTTTGAGTACTTATGAACACATAGAAATTATCTGACTGTCATTAAAAGGTCCCTTCTACCTGCGGTTTTGTGAATCACTTGTAATGTTACTACAGGTATCCTGCTGAACCTTTCTAGTCCAGCACTCTTGGAACCTGACCAGTGCTGAACCAGAGAATTTATCAAGTCACAGGAGGTCAATATTGTTTAGCAGCATTAACAACATTTCCACTTCTTACTGGGCTCTTAGAAAACATTTGGGGTAAATTAGAGCTAAATAACAGCACAGAACGCTGAGAGCCAAGACTGGTGGCTATAAACAAACTTTATGGGACTGTGGGAAACTTGGCCACACCCATAAGTGGACATCTGCTAACTAAAATCATGCCAGACCACGAATGTTGCTGGACCAGAAAGTGCCAGACTAGAAAAGTCCAATCTGTACAGAAGAAATGTAATTTTAACTGCATCAAGCTCTATCATGCCTCTGTGAAATTACAGAAAATTACAAGGAAACGAAGGGAGAATTAGATTTCAGATTGTGGGCAGGGAAATTACCTTTCTTTTTTTTTCTTTTAAGTATATGAGCGATTCAAAATATCCTAATAAACATACATTGTTGTTCTCGATATTTTTTTATATTTTTAGGTGGACCAGACCATGGACCAAGTGTTGATTGCCTTAGTGTCTCACCAAAAGCTGCATTAGGTAATGGCCCTAAACAGATAGATGAACAGTATATTTTACTCCAGCACACCTGTTAAACAAAATGTTGGGTTGGGAAGAAATGTGCAAGTATTACTTTAATATTTATACACATGGGATAACTGAAACGGATTAACTTGTAATATAAGATGTTAATACAGCTATTTCTGTTAAACAGTGTATGACACTTAAAGTGATTTTTACTCAATACTCTTTGTTTTTTATCTCTCATTTTAGCTGACTTGCTGAATTTAAATGCTACAGGCATCGCACCTAACAAAGGTGATCCTTAATGTTTTAGACCTCCTGTTGGGCTGCTTCAGGTTCCACACTTAAGCACACAGGTGGAATAGAGCATTGTACTATGATTCGTGCCTGCTGTTTACATAAAGCAAACACATGTTTCTCTAATAGGTTTGCCTGTCTGTCTTGAACATAATTTAGCTCTTTCCAGCAATAATTTTTAGTTTAAAAACCTTTTCTAATGTATTGCAGCAAATTAATAATATATATTTTCAGCATACAGTACTGTATTGTTAATTTAAGCAACATTGCAAAGCTGTATCCTATAGCCTAAATTAATTAGTTGTAGAGTAATTACTTGAGATAAACATAAGAAACTCAGTTTTTCAGAAATGAGAGAGAATATTCCCAGAAATATACTATAGTTTTTACAATAATTTTAGTATTTCATTATAAAAATGAATCATGATAATATTCACATAGGAAAAAGTGTATGTCCCTTTCATGCTGAGTGAAAATGGCATTTTGATGTCAAGTAGAGCAATTATAATATAAAAATAAATACTAGATTTACATGGCATTTCACAATTATAAAAAGACATAATCCCTGTCCTTAGAAATTTAAAAGCTAAATAAATCAGTGACTCAACTAAATTTTAGCCCAAATCATTCCTCCTATGTTCACCGCCCATGTTGCCTCTCCCCACCCTGTGCTGCTGCTGCCTCCCATGGAGCCCTCCTCCCCTGCGTGTAAGTGTGTAACTGCTGGAAATTTCAGCGGTTACATGTTTTACAAAAATACACACATTTTAACATCCCTAATGAGGACACTCAGATATATTTGAATAAAAGGATGGATCTGCTTTTCCATACTCTCGACTAATTTCCAAATTATAATTAATCCCATCTTTGAAAATACTAGCCTGGATCATCCTTTCTGGGGGAGAGGAGCGGATATTGTTTCTGCTGAGGGGGATCAGCCACAGGAACTATTCCTGCAGATGTGTCAGACTCAGTGTTATGCAAAAGTCCATCCACCCACATAATACCTAATGTCTCTGCACTAGTTGAAAGTTACCAGGATCCCCTTCTCTCTCTCCCTGGTAGCTTGGTCTGTATCTTTTTTGCTCAAACTACATGGGGCTGGACAATGTGTATCCCTCTTGTTTGGGCCCCATTCTTTGCCAGCCCTCTCAATGTATACTTCCTCCCTACATGCACCCCATAAAAACAAAGATACTTTAATGGAAGTTGGAAGGATGGGTGGGCGAGTTGTTGGGTAGTGAGAACTAACTAGTGCACTAAAACTAGCAGTGTAGCCATGACTTCATGGACAGGCTATCTGGTCCTAGCACATACCTAGAGTTTCAAATATCTACACAAGCTGCAAATTACACTTCCAGTGTCCTTGCAGTAATGCAAGTTACTATGAAGATACTGTTAGTATACTGGAAGTTATGGATTATTATAGTGAGAATAATTTGAAAATTCCCATGTTGAAAGTTATATGATTTGGCTTATTGTTTAAGCCATTGTGAAAGAGTACAACATTTTCTTTACTCTTTTATTGACAAAAATCTATATTTTATGGGTTTTGATAAACATTGTGCAAAGTGACTTCACTTCATTTCCACACCTCAAAATTTAGTGTTATTCACAGTGGTTGAAATTTTTAAACCTATGTTAGATTCTGAAATCAGTATTTATGCACTTAAATAAAAACAGTTTAATGTTCAAAGGGGCTGAGTGCACTCATCCTAAAATTAATTTTAGGAAGTTTAAAAAAATTAAGAGTTTAAATATAGATTATAAATCACCTAATTTTCAGAAAAGTTGAGAATTCAGAAAACATATGTCCACCGAAGTTCTACAGGTTGAACCGCTAGTCCAGCACTCTCTGGTCCGGAATGATTTTAGTTTAGCCAGATGGCTGTGGCCAAGTTTCCCACGGTCTTATAAAGTTTGTTTACAGCCACCAGTCCTGGCTCTCGGTGTTCTATGCTGTTGTTGTTTAGCTCTAATTTACCCCTACATGCCTTTGAAGATCCCAGTAAGCAGTGGAAATGTTGGTAATATTGCTAGACAATATTGACCTTCTGTGGTTCAGCAAATTCTCTGGTTCAGCACAGATCAGGTCCTGAGGGTGCCACACTAGAGCAGTTCAACCTTTATTTGCATAGCCATTGTTGGAGGCAAGATACTGAACTAAGTGAACTGAGAGTCTGATCCAGTCTGACAAATCCTTTGCTCTTATTTAGGCATCCAGGTTTGAAAATTTAGCCATAAATTGTAAGCACTAACAGACAGTACAACAAGATACATCAAACATTAAAGCATAATAACACAGTTAATTTCTAAATTTCTTCATTTAGAAACTACAATATTCTAAAGTAGCAGAGTGAACTGCAAAACTTACAGGTTAAGACTTTAATTGTGGAAATATACATCTGCAAGTATTGAATAAATATCAAGTTATATACCAAAGTAACAGTTGTTAATCTTTGCAGAGGGCACCTCTATTATGAAAAAGAAACCAAATCAAGCTAAAAAGGGGGTAAGTATGTAATTAATATATATTTTGGCTTATATCATTTAAACTGCAAGACTTTTAACTAAGTGTTTTGTGGAATGACTGTTTTGTATCAGTAAGGCTGTTTTCACTCAGCAGAAGATCGACGCTGCTGCGATCGATCTTTTGGAGTTTGATTTTGAGGGTCTAGTTAAGATGCATTTAATTGAACACAGAGGGTGTCCCTGTTGGCGTCTGGTACTCCTGCTCTTGTGAGGAGTAAGGGAAGCTAACGGGAGCATTTTCTTTCATCGGCCTCCCACTGTGGAGAGGGCAGGAATACTCAAATCAAGGTAGTTAATGTAGCTGGAGTTGTGTATCTTGATTTGACCTTCTCCTTTAGTGTAGATCTGGCCTAACATGTTTCACTAAAACAAATTAGAAAATTGGAACTATGGCAAAATATCCAACATTATAAACAAAATGGTCTCCTAAACTCTTGTTCATATGTATTTGTTTAAATGATTTTTAGTATTGTGGGGTGAGTACTTTATCCTTCAAGTCATTTTTTTGACTTATGTTAATACTGAGCACTTGCTGATCCTGGATATACTTATGTAATTAATTGAATTCAATAGACATTTTGTATACATACTCAATAGCAGAATTTACTTTGTGTATGTGTTATATTCTTCGTCGAGTAGTGTCCCCGTGGGTGCTCCACTGAAGGTGTCGGGCTCATCCTGGTGCCCTAGTCTGGAGAATTTTCGTCAGCAGTAGCCCAGCCGGACCGCGCATACGCACATGTTGTCTTGCGCCGTTCGCGCCTTTTTTGCGGAGCGCGGTCCGGCCTTGTCAGTTCCTTCCTAACCATCCCCGGCTGCAGACGGAGTCAGGATGAGCTCCCTCTCCGCTCTGAGGAGAATAGGAAAATAGAAATAATTAGTTCGTTCATTCACAAGTTCTTGTTAGTAATTGTTTCGTTAAGTATACTTCAGTTTGGAAAAAAAAAATCTTTTTGGTCCCAGTTATACATCCTTGTTAGAGTAGCCCTAAAATAAAAAATAAAAACGAAACAAAACACAGAAAGAAGACGAGCAAGAAGGCAAGAAAACAATCATTATGCCAGGGTTTCCCAGTTTCAAAAAATGTACGGCACGCCGGGATGCCATGCCCGTGTCAGATGGGCACTCACGCTGTATTAAGTGCCTAGGAGAAGGGCACATTCCTCAAAAGTGCACACATTGAACTAAACTAACCACGCGCGCCAGCCGCGATAGAGAAATGAGGCTACAAATGCTTTTATTTAATAAAGCATTGCAACCGCCAAACTCGAACGCGCCGCCTGATGAGACCGCAATGGCGCATAAAACTTGCCCGGTCCCCAATACTCCGGACCACAGGACCTCCAAACCCACCGGGCGAGTGAGTGTGGGTGACAGGCCGGGCACTTCAGATGAGGCAATCTACTGATAAAACAGGCAAGGGCCGCAGTGCGTTGGCTCCAAGCCCTGCCCTATCAAAAGATCGGCACTGCACAAGGGACGCGATCAGAGTTGGCACCGGCAACAGCCCTAACGGCTTGCACGAAGCCTGCCGACCACCTCAGCACCGGCCCCTCTGGCACCTGTGCACAGGGAGAAGAGACTGCCAGCACCTGCAACAATGGTGCCGACAGCACTGGCACTGACATCAATGGTGCCGATAGCGCCGGCATCAGCGGCGCCCAGAGCTACAGCACCGGCGGTGCTGACTGCGATAGACTCCACGCAGCCCTCATTGCCGGCACTGTTACCAGCGGTGCCAATGCCGCTGACAATACCAGCAGCACCGACGCACACTGGCGATATCAGACATTCCACCCATGATGTCTCTGTACCGGCCAGCCCTCTGCAAATGGCCCCATCTTCTGCACACATCTTCCGTTGTGCCTTTGTAGGCACTGAGAAGTCCGGTCGCATTCAAATGCTGTCCCTTAGCCCGGACCTGGCCACTTTTTCTCCGGAGCCTCCCTCACCAATTTCTTCTTATCCTAGCAGTCACCACCATGCGTCGTACTACGTCTCCACTAGAGAGCGCTACCACAGGTCACCTCATCACTCCCCCTCTCCGCAACGATGTTACCGAGCCCACTATTCCCGATCCCCGTCTCACTACGCCAGGAGGTCAATGTCATCAAGATCCCCAATACCCTCGGCGTACTCCCGCCTCTATAGGAGTGCCAGCGGGTTTCCTTCAAGATATTCACCTGATGCATACCATCATAGGTGACACTACGACCGCTATTATCGCGAGCGCCTGTGCTCGCACAGTAGAGGATACCCGCAATCACCATCACCGCGTTATAGCTGTCCAGTGTCCCCACACCATCCTGCTCAGGACACTTCACCTCCTCATATGGATTCGCCGACTCACACAGGAGACACGATCTCACCCCTTAGCCACGAAGAGCAGAATGATAACCACACTTCACAACAAGAGCAACAACATTTAGATTCCCCAACCGATCAATCATCATCATCACCGGACGACGCAGTTTTCCAGGGGGAATCTTCCCTGACGGATGACCATAAGCAGTTCCAGGAGCTCTTCAAAAGAGTTGCTCAATCTCAGGAGGTTCAAACCATGGACGTGGAGCAAAAACAACATTGCTTGCTAAAGAACCTGCAGCCGTCCCAAAAATTGAAGCTAGCACTCCCCTTCGACGAGGCCATACTGGAGATCACTAATGACATCTGGCAGACTCCAACTAACAAATGATCGGATAAAAAGTACTTTGTGTCTCCTAAGGGTATGGAGTTTTTGTTTACCCACCCCCAGCCCAATTCCCTCGTCATGGACGCTGCACAACAGAGGTCAAAAACAATGCAGGGCAAAACCACTGCCAATGACAAGGAAGCTAAGTGGCTGGATATTTTAGGCAGAAAAGTATATTCCTTTGCCACCTCAACCTTAAGAATGTCTAATTACGCGGCTCTCCTCGCTAACCATGATTTTGATAACTATACAAAACTAGTCCCTCCTATCGCAATAGTGGCTGAGGTGCCTTCATATTTTATGGTATTCAGTACAGAATTTATCAGAATAGTAACAAGGTCTGACAAACTGCAAGAGTTTCACTAGGCTGTAATTGCCATGTGGGAGGCTTAACTATGTTCCTGAAAATCAAAGGTCTTCTCAGGAGAGCAGCTTTTAGGAACATGTTGCTATATGATCTTCTTCACTCTGACTTTTTATTACTGATACCAGAATCTATGGAATCAGGGACAGTACTTGATTCTTCTTTCAAAAACATACTAAACCATAGAACTAGTTAATCTAGTTATCTATAGGTTATAAAGACTTTCTGTTTTCTTTTTAAATTAAAGCTTGGTGCCAAAAAAGGTGGCTTGGGAGCCCAGAAAGTGAGCAGCAAGAGTTTTAATGAGATTGAAAAGCAAGCACAAGCTGTAGATAAAATGAAGGAACAGGAAGATCTTCATGACAGTAAGAGAACTGAAAGGGAAGAACCATTGTAAGTATGAATTTCTTATAAAAGATAAAACACAGTAGTTACTTAATTGGTGTTGCTCAAAATGTTAGTAGATAAATCTAAGTATATTTGGTGTAAATAAAGCTTCAATTGACTTCCGTATTTTACTGCAATAATAGATTATGTGGTTTGAAAAGTAACTTGCTAAAAGCTCTGTTTAGAAAATAACAGCAGCAACAAAATCTTAATAAAGGTGAAAACCTATTTTAGTAATAGGAAATGGTGTTTCAGTCTTTTTTCACTATTTATCTTCTGTTAAAATTAAAGAATAGTTTGAGTACCATTACCTGTACAAATCCACGATCAAGTGTGTCGAGTACATCCTGTATCTTTATCAGAACCTACTAAAATGCTTTTACCTGTAGGTTGCCTCACATATTCCCTAGGTAATGATCATTCAGACCATAAGGAACTGTTTCCACCCTGTCCCTTTGTTCTTTTCAGTAACTGAAGCAGCTAGTTGCAACCTCTGTAGTTTCTTCCTGCAGATTTCAGATGGCTGCATGTTTTTCTTTTATTTCTAGTTTTATGGTAGTTATTAACTAAGTTAATATATTTAGCAATTGACTTTTGTACATTTGTACGGTTGCAAAATTAAATCCTTTTCCTGTAGCCAAGGATGCCCTCCTTTAAAAATCCACTGAGAGTTTCCCAGATTATCTGTAGCCTACAGGTGTCATCCAAGGTTCAAATTACCACTTGCATAGGGCTTTTCTTTGTTGCAGTGTCATTCAAGGTATATCTCTTATTTCTAACCCAATTCCTATCCACACATGCATATCTCTAGGGCTATGTTTACACTTGCACTTGATCGAAAAGTGAAAGTGTGAATGGTCTTGCCAGCAGGAATGCATTGCTGCTGGCAAAGCGAACCCCCTTTTTTGGGGATGGAAGTATTTTGTAAACAAAGGTTATGACAAAAAGCTTTCACACATGCTGACTTGTAGCGACAGGACTGTGTTGATTCAGCCTTGTCACGAAAAGTTGTGTAGTGTAGACATATTCTGGCTCAAGTTAAATGGTGCTTTAAACTCAAGCTTGCTGGCCCCTCAGGATATGTTTATGCTGCTGCTATTAACAAATCTCCCATTATGGATAGATAGACTGGAACTATCGGAGGTTGAGTTAGCACATTAAAAATAGCAGTGTGACTGTTGTGGCTTGGACAGGTTGGGTTCTCAAGTCTACTTTTGATTCCCTGTGTTTGAACTCGAGGCTAGCCCAAGTTGCTGCTGGAGCTGTGATGTTCACTATGCTATTTTTAATGTGCTAGTTCAAACACTTCTAGCATAGGTGTATCCTGACTAGGAGACTTATTATTGGCTGCAATGCATTGTAAACATACCTTCACGGAGTATTGGTTGTGAAGCTCATGTACTGCTGATGCTTGAACTAGTAATACATTGGGGATGCAGCTACAGGCTACAAGCTTGAGTTAGTACAACTTATTAGATGCCAATCCAATCAAATCAATCTGTGTAGCTCAAATATTATGCCACAGTGGGGCAGTTCTTGTTTGAGCTATATTAGCTTGAGTGTAATAACTTGAGCTATTTTAGTGAAGAGAGACAATTATTTTGTTTTCTTGAACTAGGTCTTCACTGGCAAGGAGTTTAAATACTAGATTTAAGGCACCTACTATATTGTATCTCAGAAACATCTCTGTAATAACAGAGCTGCTGCCTGAAGCTTTGTCCATAACTAAGAGCCATGAATCTTCATATCGATCTTGTAGATTTGATAATTAATTTGAAAGAGTCATTATATTTGTATTAAGTTCTGTCTTCCTCAGGGCCAGTATTACTACTTGGCAATCTCTAAGTGTGGCTCTGTGAAAACAGTACTTGAAGAAGGAAAATAGGCTACCCACCCATGAATGAAGTTCTTTGGATGATTACTTGCACAATTCTGTAGGATCCATGCTGTGTTTCTACTTCTGTGAAGTCTGGGTAATGGAAGAGTTGGAGGGACAGGGTTGAGGTTTTGGAGCCAAGAGCTTGATGCAGTGAGGAAGCATACATGTGATTCTAGTGGCCAAAATCCTCTAGAAAATTATGGGAAAAAATGTGGGTGCATGGCTCTGGATAGGCAATCTTATCTTGCAGTTATAGGCAAGTCTCCTGTTTTTTTTTTTTTTCCTTAAAAATGCTTACTGACTCTTTGCTTTGTGCCACTAGGTGGCAGTGCATACAAAATTTAAAGGAGCATGAATATAGTTTAACTTGCAGTGGGCTCCAAATGATCTCTCTGCTGGTTTAAATTTAAAAATTTGGAAAAAAATCAATAGGATTTTATGAAATAGCTAGAATTCAAATGTTGCATTCAACTCACAAAAGTTTTGAGGAAAAATGTACTATTTTCTAAATGTAGTGTATAATTTTAAACTTTTTGTGTACAAGATTTCTAGGGTTTTTATTCTTTTTCTCTTTCTGGTATTGTTGTGATGTGTTCTGTTAGAGAGTGGATAAGTGAACTTATTCAGTGCCATGAACATGTTATTTATTTTAACTAGCAGCAAATATGAATGTTTGATGTTGCTAAAATATCCTTGGTAAACTGTGCTCTTCAGCTCAGTCCTTAAAATCTTGGTCATTTGGTTGTTTAAAAATTGAAGTCCAGTACAAGTTTCAAATTGAATTTGACATGACTAGTTTCAGTTGCCCTGTGACAGAGCTTGCTGTAAATGGGGGAATTAATAAGAACTAATGATTTTGCCCAAAAGATATGCCCTGGTTTGAAGACATGTGTTTTTTCTTATTTTCTTGATTTCATTAATGCTCTCACAGAAGTATAACAGTAAGTCTAATTTATTTATAATTGTAAAAGTCAAAATGCATGTTTTTAGAAGTGAAAGTTTTCTCAGCATATAAAAACATGCACGGCTTCAGAATGGATAATTCTAAGGAAAAGCTCCTTTGCTGCATTTACTTCTAATGCAGATTTTTCTTTCTTCTATTGCTATATATAGCCATTTCCCTAAGTAACATAACTGCTTTAATTTCCATTGACTGATTGTTATTTATACATCTTTTTCATGTCTTCCATTGTAGAACACTTTACTTAGTGAACTGTAGACTTAAAGGAGTACACGATAGCTTAAGAAACTTCCTTTTTTTATAGACCATCTTCAATTTAGTGATTTGGCCTATTTTTTTCAGATTTTGCTTTTGTTCATATTGACTTTTCTGGGATATGTATGTCTAGATACAGTTGTAAAAAGAGTTAAATTTACCATACCAACATGAACTTAAAATTTTAAGGTAAGGTTAATCCTTTAGTTTTAGCTAATATGCTTGTGGAGAGAAAGTGACAGTTATCAAATGTTTAAGATTATACTTTCTGTCTGATAGATGCATGTAAATATCTCTCTGTTGGAACTTGTAGAAATTATATATTCATCCAGAAAAATATACTTCATAGCTTAAGATTTTATTCCATAATTTTGTTGTCCCAGTCATAATTTTAAATGTAGTTTGACATTTTCACTCTTTACTACTTGAAGAAATCTATTCATCTGTATAATATTATACTGAATATAAAGGAAAGATCTTTGCTCTTTTTTGGGGTGATGTAAACTACATATTCAAGGATATGTACATTTATGCGTTTTAAAATATGCATGGTAAGGAGTACATTATTACTGTAGCTAGCCACAGGAATACAATTTCCCTGATGTACCTTAATATTTAAAGGGGTCACTAATATGTTTAATAGATATTTTTGAATGTGCATTGATTTTAAGTATACCCATGCTACAAGATTTTAAATGTTATCTTTGTGGGTGAGGCAAGATATTGCATGCATCTGTGTTTTGGCATTCTTTATCAGCACTATATTGCTTTAGGGAATATCCTAATCAAGTCATTACAGTGTATTTAAATCAAGAGTAAGGAGTCAAGTTAAATACTAACATGGAGTAGCATAACGGCTTATTAGCATTCTTTTGTATCTGATTAGCTGGTATGCATTTATATTAAAATCATTTTGAAATTGAAAACCATGTGCATATATAGTGTCTAAACCTCATACTGAAATACCTTATTAAAACATTGCATTTTAATTTTAAGATCTTCTGTGGAAGGTTTGTATTAATGTTTATTATAAACTTCTTAGTATTCAGATTTATAACAGTGGATGATTACATTCTTAACTACTGATGGAATAACTGTGTTTGCTGTCCTGCTACTGCTTTATTGGTATAATAAAAAAATATTGAATTGAGTTAGCATAATTATATGTAGAAATGAGAGGGCCAGAAGGCAGAATCAAGCAGAGGGATGAGTATTTTGGAGATGGTTTTCAAGCATATATTGGAGAGACTGTACTCTTTTAAAAATTCTGTACATGCCAATTATTAGGAAGTCATACAGGTTGAATCTTTCTAGTCCAGCACCCTCGGGATCTGACTGGTGCCAGACCACAGCATTGTCTGGCAGCATTGCCAGCACTTCCACTGCTTACTGGAAGACATTTAGGTGTAAATTAGAACTAAATAGCACAGAACACTAAGAGCCAGGACTGGTGGCTGTAAACAAACTTTATGGGATCATGGGAAACTTGGTCACACACTTGATAAGTGAACATACGGCTGACTAAAATAATGCTGGACCGCGGATATTGCTGGAACAGAGAATGCCAAACTAGAGAGGCTCATCCTGTATCAAAATACATAACCACAAAAGCGACATTAGATAGTTGAGGAGATGTATTTGATTCTGAGCTATGAAGTGAGTTTAGTTCAGCTAAAATTTCATTAAAAAAGAGTAGTCCTGTAGCACCTTAGAGACTAATTAATATAATAATCTTATAATTGATGGGCCATTATAAGACCAGCTTCCCTTACCTTCAACTCCCAATTGACATAAAAAGTTAAGTATGAGGCACTTCCAGCCCACTCAATTGGCCTCATTAGCACCGGCACTACAACTGATAGATAGTTCTCCCCTCCCCCTTCTTTTTCTGTTCTAAATTCTGAGTGTCCCCCCTTTTTTCTCCACTTTGCTCATCTGAGGAAGTGGGTTTTGCCTATAAAATCTCATGATTTTGTGTGTGTGTGTGTGTGTGTGAGAGAGAGAGAGAGAGAGAGATAAGTTTGAATTAAGATACGCAACTCCAGCTACGTTAATTGTGTAGTTTGAGTCAAAGTATATTAAATAAAATTTTGGCACTGTCCACACTACAGAAGGGCAGCAGGAGCGCACTGTCCCTTCCGCTTCCCTTACTCCTCGTAGGAGCAGGACTACCAGTGTTGACGGGTGCTCTCTCTCTCTGTTTGAATTCTTGTGTCTTCACTACACCTGTTAATTTGAACCTGGAAGATTGACTGCATCAGCTTCGATCTTCTCTATAGTGTACACTAGTGGTCCAACGTGTTACTACTACTTTTTTAAAGTTACAGACTAACATGGCTACCCCTGTGAGACTTAAAATTCCATCAGCCACTTTGTGTATGAAAAATGTATCTTTTTCCCCATAATCCCCAGATTTCCAAAAGGCTGACGATCTGTCATTTTGTGGGTGTGTTTTACATGTGCAGTTGATTTGTAGTTGTGAATCAAATAGTGAGGCAGGTAGTTTGATACCTATAAATTATTTTGTGGGTACAAAAATACAGGGAGAAATTTTTGCAACTTTAGCCTTCAAATACCTTTTTGTTGTAGAATTTTTTTTCCAAAAGTTTAATTTTAAAAGTTCAACTTGATTTACATGCATATTAAAACAAGTTTGTAAAAACATGATCTTGTTTATGTTAGGATGTGCTTGAATCTCACTTTGTATGCTTAAGTAGAAACGTACACATGCTTTTCCATTTAAAAAATTCCTTCCTACAGGAAATACAAAAATTAAATTAAGATAACCTTATCTTTGAGACTTTATATGCAAAATTTTGGACTTTTAAGACCACTACTACAAATTTTGACAAAAATATCCCCCACCCGCAGGCAGATATGAAGGCAGGAGTTGTAAAAATCTCTATCCACTTGCTGGACTGCCACAGAAGCAGAGAAACCTGCAGTAAGCAGGAACTGAAGGGGCATAGCTGGTCTGTATACTTCCAGAACTCTGATTTGCCTCTGTGAGCTGCAGAGGAGGGCAGCCCAGATGTCAGTAAATATGGAAGATGCTAGGCTGCAGAAAAGGGTTTTATAATAGGTACATATGTGCTACCTTAACAATACTTTTGCAGCTAGCCCTGCTGAGGGTCCTAAGTCTTCCTAAGAGATCTCTTTCCAAGTCCACCCCTGCTGGGTCCCATTCTTCTGACAGGGTGGGAGGGGGGAATAGCTTCGACACCCCTCTTAGCTGAATTGGAAAGGATAGGGTGTTTTTACAAGCCCTACTTCTTTTTCCAGGACACTCAGGACTATTTTAGGACTTGAGAAGGAGAGGATTTGTGACCCTATAAGTCTGCCTTCTCTGTTCTCCAGAGGCCACTTGGGACTTACCCCCGAGTCAGCCAGTTGGAGACTCTTGTCATCTTTGAAGCCAGTTCCCCCTCTGCCCAGTCTCCTGGTCTATTTTTCCCACATCAGGGTCACATTTGCTACAAAAGGTATGGAATTCCATGTGCTTCTGTAACTCATAGCCCCAGGAAATGGAGTTAGGGACATGATGCTGGTGCAGACTGGACATAACTCACTGTCTGCTGAGCCCAAAAGGGCAGTCTTACTGATGGAGCACCACTTGGATGTTATTTGGTGCTTTTTTTAGGCTGATCTGACATACTTGTGCAAAAAGATTCACTAAAACTGCAGTGGAGCTTTTATACTTTTCAAGGAAGCTAAAAAAAGCTAATAAATCAAAGAAAGCAAAAATGGGAAACAAAATGTTAGAGAATTTAGGATCTGTGAGTCTGACTCCTCTTTCACCTCATTCTTCACAGAGGGTGGTGAATTGTCAGGGTGACTCCGATCAGGGAAAGACTCGGCCGGCAAAAGTTTTTTCCCCTTCCTGAGAAATTCAAGGCCATATTCAGCAAAGTTGAATCCATTATTCAGATTCAACCTTAAACATATCTGGAGAATAAGCCTCTGAGCAAATTTTTCTCTTCTAAATCATCTTCTGAAGCTGCAGTTTCCCTATACTCCTTCAAGGAAGTAGGGATGAATGGGGTAATGAGATTAACAGAAATGATGTTAAGGTCTATAGGATTCATAAACCAAAAGTTCCAGTTACTGAGATACCAAAGGTTGATGCTGACTTGGCATCCCTGGCTAGAGGTATGTTTGTCCCCTTAGAAGGGGAGTTCTATCCTGAAGATTCCCACAGCTAAAAAAAATGAAGGCCAGGGTATATAACAGATCACATTCTTAACTACAGATTGAATAACCAACTACTTTAAAGACTTTGAGGCCTCCCCAGCTTCTTTCAAGGAATCCCTAGCAGCTGCTTGATCTGCAAGGTCATCTCTCTACTGTATGGAAGGTTCTCAGAGCCCTCAAGTTCACCTTGACTTGAACTCTGTTTTAAAGACAAGTTTCCCTGACAACAGCATTCACTGCTGCTGCCTCAATGGATGAGATGAGATTCTCAGCCAAAGCTGTGGCCTCTAATTCAGTGACCAGGTTCCATCTCTGACTCCATCACTGAAAGGATAGCTATGTGAAGCAGACACTCTGCCAAATTCATGAGAGCCCTTGGGAGAGAAGCTAGACAAGGTAGTGGCAAGCAGTGCTGTAATATCTAAAGAGTATGTTCATACCCTTAAAAGAAAGGAGACTGGCCTTCTTAAAGGGCAGTGAAGTGACAGCTAGGTCTCTGGAGGAAAGCTTTGAAGTTGACTCAGGAAGAAAGGTCTCAAGGAATCCTGTGACTCCCAAAGCCTCTATAGGTCGCTGCCTGGAGCTGATGATTAGAGGCAGGATTTCCATTAGCCTAGAGCAGTGGTCCCCAACCTTTTGGGGCTGCCGTGCGGCCGGGACCTGGGGCGCAAGAATGGCTTGGGCCAGCCCGGGTCACTCAGTGGGTGCACATAAATGCCCCGGCAGGCGCCATGGCACCCGCGGGCACCGCGTTGGGGACCACTGGCCTAGAGGTATGGATTGTTTCAATCATGGACCAGTAAGTCAGGGAGATAGTGAATTATGGATAGTCCCAAATCACAGTCTCTACCCCATCTCTTTTTCATCCATTGTGCTATATCAAATGACCTCAGAAAGCATGGTGACAAGTATCAGAGGGGTAGCCATGTTAGTCTGAATCTGCAAGAATAACGAGAAGTCCTGTGGCACCTTATAGACTAACAGATATATTGAAGTATAAGCTTTTGTGGACAAAGACCCACTTCGTCACATGGATGTAGTGGAAATTCCAGAGGCAGGTATAAATAAAACCTGCCTCTGGAATTTCCACTACATGCATCTGACGAAGTGGGTCTTTGCCCACGAAAGCTTATGCTTCAATATATCTGTTAGTCTATGAGGTGCCACAGGACTTCTCGTTGTTCTCAAAGCATGGTCTAATCCAGAATGAGATTTCTGTCCTCCTGGGTATAGGAGAATAAGAGAATGTTCCCCTCCAAAAGAAAGACACTCAAGATTCTTTATAACCTTGAAGCATACAAGGGGAATCTGAAGCATTCTACCGCTCAAAAGTCTCAACATGCCTCCTATATGCTTTTCAGTTTCCCCACTGAAACAATACTGTCAACCTTTTTTTTCAGGTATCTAAAAGGTTGTCACGAGGAGGGAGAAAAATTGTTCTCCTTAGCCTCTGATGATAGGACAAGGAGCAGTGGGCTTAAACTGCAGCAAAGGAGGTTTAGGTTGGGCATTAGGAAAAATTTCCTAACTGTCAGGGTGGTTAAACACTGGAATAAGCTGCCTAGGGAGGTTGTGTATTCTCCATCTCTGGAGATATTTAAGAGCAGGTTAGATAGACATCTATCGGGGATGGTCTAGATGGTACCGGGCCCTGCCATGAGGGTAGGGAACTGGGCTTGATGACCTCTCGGGGTCCCTTCCAGTTCTAGTGTTCGATGAACAGTTGATGAAGAAAGCAGTATTTTGGATGGGGACCCTAACCTGTTTAGTGTCCTCTTTGTCCTGGGGATTATCTAAATTAAGTGGATTTGGCAAATGCATACCTCTGCACCCTGATCAGACTGTGAAGGTTTGCCTATGTCAGAAATGATTATCAATAATGTACTTTCTTGTCCTTTGCCCCTAGGGTCTTTAAAGAGTTTTTGATGGTAATCATAGCCAGATTCAGGTCATAGGAGATTCCACCTGTATCACTTATTGGATGACATTTTAATTAGAGCTCGCTTCTCAGCAGCTGTACACCAAGCTAAATCCTGAGGAAGTGTGGCTTTATTTATCAACACCAAGAAAAGCTACTTGGTTTGGTCCACCAACGTAACTCACTTTGGTAACCAAAGATATATCCATTTCTTGAGACGTATCAGAAGAGTCAAGAACGCCTCATGTTGTTTTGGATCTGTAGGAGGGCCACTACTACACTGAGCCCTTGCCTCCTAGAATTGTGCACAGGGGTCACTCTGTGGGTGCAGTCACACATCACTTGCCTTCAAGGCTTTATCTTAAAGGTATGGGACAACTACCCAGAATGCATGAAGGATCGATTGAAGGTTCTGACACAGGTGATCAACTCCTTAAAATGGTGGTCAGCTTAATATCCTCCTATATGCTTTTCAGATCCCTTGATTCTCACAACCAATACCAGACTGAAGGGTGGGGAAGCACACCTGGGGTCCTAGATTGCGCAAGACACCTGGAACTTCAAGGACAAGTCCCCAAATAAAACTTCAAGAACTAAGAGATTCAAGCTGGTTCTGTGAAAGCTCTAGTAGTCTAGCCTAGAGGGCAATCATGTTCTTTGAATGTTGCTAATATCAGTTCCATTCTAGGTGTGTGCACATCCACATGCACAGTCAGAGATTTTTGCCTTAGTGGCATCTGTATGGCCAGCAGTGGTGCCCCTTGGAGTGTTGCACCCATGTGTTAGTATATTAGGTACTGCCAGACCTAGGCCCCCTCAGTTCCTTCTTACTGCCTGTGACTGTTGGTCAGAGCACCTTCTCTTTCACTGCAAGAACATTGGTGCTTAACAGCCCATTTTTTATCTTTGTATATAGTTCTTAGATACTTAGTCATTTAGTTAAGTCTTAGTTTAGTTGTTGGTGTCCCGGCTGGGACTACACCCCAGAGCATGGCATGCCCCGTTCCCTCGGCTTCAAACCAGGTTCATCATGCATGCTTATTACTGACTCCCATAGCAGCTGTTAGAAGTGCCTGGGGGACTATCATATAAAGGACAAGTGCAGGACAGGAACATCCTTAGGATTTATGGGGCCCTACATAATACTATTAAACTGGTGCCCCTGTGCCTGACAGTGGCCTGAAGGGCGGGCAGATGACAGTATTTTTAGAGATGTGATTTTATAATCTTCAGCAACTAATGTAATATTTTTAAAGCAAATTTTAAACTAAGGTCCTGTAGACTAACACAGAAACTAATTCAGAAACTGACTGTAAATACCTGGGGTTGGCAGATACCTGTTAAATGGCTTTATTACCACGTGAATGGTTCTTTTACAGATTCAAGCATTCTGCTTTTTCCCTTTTAGGTTAGCTAGATCCTCTTCAGAGGAAGCAGAGCCATAGAACAGGGTTAGGAAGAGGTGGGTGGATAGACATATTAAGACCAAGTGGTGCCTAAAATTTTCAGATGCCCTATGCAGCTGCATATTCTGTGTATGGTTAAGGATGACCCTGGTGCAGGATTTGCAAGAACTTTTGTCCCAAAACTTGTAAGGAGTCATATCCACTTGAACGCCCTCTTCATGGAAGCTGCACTTTTTCTGGCATCAGAGATCACCCAATTGGACTCTGCTCCCAGCATCTCGTCATCGGTGCAAAGTACCCTGCAGGCACTGGACTCCACCTGCAAGTTTCTTGTCACTGGTGCCAGAAAGAGGCTCCCCAATTCCTTTAAAGAGGGGAAGGGGACTCTGGGCACAGAATCTAGTTCCATCCACGCACCCACCCACCCCAAAGCTACAAGGGGGTACCACTATGGTTGGTCCCCCTACTCTAACCAGGGATCAGATTCCTGAGATGAGTAGGGGACCATGTTTCCTCATGGGACCTTTGATGCCTGAAGTTGCCCAGGGAATCAAAGACCTCATGGGCCTGCTGGTACTGCAGATGCTGCACCGGGCTCCGGATGTGGCTAACACCCTGCAATCCCAGGGCAAGCCAGCCATGTGACCTCTCCTTTCCAAAGTGGTGAAGCACCATCAGTCCCCAGATTGTCCCTTGCCCCACAACTTTTAGTCTCTGGCTAGAAGAGCCAGGTCTCCGGTCTCCTCTTCAATGAGGCATGGAACGCCAGAATCAAGGCACCAGTTTCCATACTCTTGGTACTAGTCAGTCTCTTGCCAGAGATTGACCCAGCGCAGGTCCCTATTTACCTGGGTGTTCTCCCAAGGACCACCTTGTTACCTGATGAAGCAGTGGCAAGCCCCTTCCAGACTGATAGTTCCCCCAGCAACTTTAAGGAACCCCAGGCTCCCCATAAGAGGGTGGCTGCCAACAAACTTGGAAAATAAGGAGTTGGAAGAGCAATCAGATGATCTCTTATTGTCCTTTTTTCCACCAGCCTGGCCCACGTAGTGTTGACAGTCCACCTAAGCATCCTCAAAATCATTAAGGCATTGAGGCAAATCTACTCTTCTATTCCACCCACTTCCAAAAAAGGTGGAAAAGTATTGTGTCCCCACAAAAGGGTTTGAATAAGTCCTATATGCAGGGCCCGACAATTTAGGTAATCTACTCGCCACGGGTGAGTAGATTATAGCCCGGCATGGCACCGCAGCGCGATCAGCGCATGCGCAGCATGCTGAACCGCGTGGCTGGTGAGCGGGGCTCGCCGCAGCTTGGCGAGCCCTGCCTATATGCACTCACCAGCTGGGTCACTGGTTGTATCTGCAGCGAGCAGTATGACAAAGAATAAAGGCACCAAAAGACTGGACCTTTTTGGCAGATTTATTTAGTGACTAGACTGTAATTTCAAGTGTCCCATCATCAGGTCCTGTTGGGCAGATACAGTTTTAATCTGTGGGACTCCCTTGGCAAGTTCAAGGACACTGTTCCACAGGACCATGCTCAGAAGTTCACCACAATAGTGGAGGAAGACTAAGCAGTGGCAGAAAGAGCCCTCCAGATGGCCTGGGATGCTATAGACTGGGTGGCAAGTGTCATGTTTTCCATGGTAGTGATGAGATAACTCTTGACTGCACATCCCGGGTTTATCCCAAGAGATGCAATCCGTTCTTCAGGACCTCCCATTTGAAGGAGTGGGGCCTTTCTCTGAGTTCACAGGTGCAAGGCTGTGTGACCTTAAAGACTCCCATGCCTCCATGTGCTCTTAGGGCCTTCACACTCCAGAGCAGGCTAAAAAGCAGTTCTGGCCTCTTCCTGAACTATCAGTTCCTAGGTTCTGGGGGCCTTCCCAACAAGGCAGCTATAGGAAAAAGGACTGAGACAAGGGGTTTAAGTGAGACTACTCTTTGTTCTCCTATTTACCTGTTCAACCTGGCCCTTTGAGACACCAGAGGATAAGAGGGGGAAAAACAGGCATCTTTAGGGTGCACTTGAGAATGGTGCCCCTGTCACATTCTGGCATCTATGCTCCTATTTTTTCTGTAGCTGCCTGCATGCCTTTGGTCAGCATGGTACAAGTAATCTTGGTCCATTGGGTACTCCTAGAACCACGCGGGAACCCACCCCACCACCCTACCTTCAGCACGTCCCTTATACAGTGGCACCCACCCCACCTCCCAACCTTAATGTCGTCCCTTATCTCTTCAGGTCGACCCTTATCTCTTGTGTTGGCGGACTGGTGGCTCCTGGGGTGGCTCTTCAGGCTACACCCTGGTAGTTCTTGACTGTTCCTCCTTTCTGTTTCCTTTCCCCATCCTTCTTTGGGGACCCTTCTCATGAGCAATTTCTTCCGAAAAGGTAGAGAATCTCTTCTATCTGGGGGGCTGTAGAGGAGGTCCCTCAGGAAATGAGGGGGAAAGGGTGCTACTCTTGATTATTTCCTAATCCCCAAAACAAAAGTGGTCCTGTAACTCATTCTAGACCTGTGGCACCTCCAACAAGCTTCTCAAAAAGTTGAAGTTCTGCAGGGGCTCTCTAGCCTTTGTAATTCCCTTCTGAGATCTGGGAGATTGTGTTATCCTTGACTTAAAGGATGCATATTACCATATCTCCATCTTCCAAGGACACAGATGGTTCCTCTGTTTTGCACTGGGCCTGTGACATTTCCAATTCACATCTCTGTCCTTTGGTATCCCATCAGCCCTGAGAGTTGACCAAGCATATGGCACCAGGGGTCACTTATCTGAGGCATTGGGGTGTCCGGATTTATCTATACCTTGATGACTGGCTCATCAAAGGTTGTTCCCAACATGAGGTGCGACATCTTGATCTGATTTATTCTACCTGTCATGACTTAAGTCTTTTAATAAATGAGAAAAAATCTACTTTAATTCCAGTGCAGAGCATAGAATTAATCGGGTAGTCCTCCACTCCATTTGGGTTAGAGCCTTCCTCCCTGAGGCCCAATTCCAAGCTACGACTGACCTGATTTCTTCCATGTGATCACACACTCTCATCATTGCTCACACATGTTTGAGGTTGTTGGGCTACGTGGCAGCCTGTACTTACATTGATCAGTGTGCTCAGCTGCATCTCAGGCCTCCTTAGGTAGAGCTGGCATCGGTCTACATCCCCAACAGATGCAACATAAGCCAAGTAATCAGGGTACCAGACTGCATCCGGTCATCCCTCACATGGTGGTTGAATCCCAGATTGGTGTTGGGGGTTCCCCTTTTTGTCCCCATCAGTGATCTTGGTCGCCGATGCCTTAGACCTGAGGTGGGGAGCCTGCCTGGGTGATCTCAGTATACAACTACATTGGATGAGTCACGATTGCCGCCTCTGCATAAAAGTCTGACAGCTCAGAGGGATTCATTTGGCCTACCAGGCTCTCTTGCTTCATCTGATGGGCAGGGTGACAGAATCACTGCAATGTTCTGTGTCAACAAGCAAGGCAGCGCCTATTTGTCTGCTCTTTGCCAAGAAGCTCTCTGGCTATGGGACTTCCAGGTTCAGTTCACCATCTAAATATCCTGTGCTTCATTTCAATAGAAATGGCCGCCACTTTTTGCCGACGCAGCACTTTGCCAGCAAAAAGCGGCAGTCTAGACGGGGATTGGTTGACAAGGAAAGCTTTTTCTGACCGATTCTGTAAACTTTGTTGCATGAGGCATAAGTGATCGGTCGGAAAAGGCTTTTCTTGTTGACTGATCCCCGTCTAGACTGCCGCATCGGCAAAAAGCGGTGGCCATTTCTATTGAAATGACGCTCGCGATATTTAAATCCCCGCTTCATTTGCAATAGCGATGGGCCTAATCTACATCCCTCTGTCAGCAGAGGGGTGTAGTTTAGACACACCCCTAGTGTCATTAATCCACAGAATCCTCATGAAAATCAAGCAAGACAGGGCAAATGTTATCCTCCATAGTGTCGGCTTGGTCAGGCCAGCACTGGCTTGGTATGCTGCTGGACCTCTTTGTGACTGCCCCATTATAGCTGCTGCTCCAGACGAATGTGCTGTCCTAGAACCAAGGCAGTCTTTTGCACCTGAGCCTAGCAGCATTGCACCTGACGGTTTGGCTGCTGCATGGCTGAAGGTGGAGGAACAGGAATGCTCAGCTTGTGCCCAACAAGTCCTGTTGGGCAGCAGAAAGCCTTCTACCAGAGCAACCTATATGGCCAAATGGAAAGAGTTTATATGCTGGACCTTTGACTGAGGTATTCGGCTTGAGCAAGCCTTACTGTAGTAAAACCTGGACTACCTTTTGCATCTCAGTAGGTTGGATTTTGATCAGGACATAATGGTCAGATATCTCAAGGATCTGGAGCAACTTTACTCCCACATCCAAGACCCTGTCCTGTCTTGGAACCTGAATCTTGTGCGTTCATGGCTCATGGAACCCTGCTTTGAGCTTGTGGCTTCCTGTTCCCTTTCTCATCCTCTCCTGGAAGGTTACCACCTTGGCTGTTATAGTGCCTGCTTGCAGGGTCTCTGAGATAAGAGTCCTTACTTAAGAGCTGCTATGTACAGTAGTCTACAAAGATGAGATTCAGCTGCATCCACACTCAGCTTGGAATATTTGTTGTTGTAGTTGGCTTGCCTGCCCGGAGGGGTTGCTCCTCCTTGGGGGCAGTGGGCAGCCACTCCAGCCCAGTACACTGTCCCTTTAAGGCAAGCCCCAGTTCATACCCGGCCTTCCTTCAGGCGTAGGGTTGCCAGATGGTTTAGCAAAAAATACCGAACTTCGCCTGCTTCCCCCCACCCCCCCAACCCCCAAAAAAACAACGGGAAAAAATTCTGTGGGGGGGGGGGAGGGGAAGGGAGAGACCAAAGTTGTTAAACAAAAAAAAAATATATATATATATTTTTTAAAAGGATGCCATCTTGGGCGCCATTTTTAAAACCCCACAGCTCCACCCAGTAAGCACAGGGAAGCCCGAGGTAGCTGCCAGGGGGAGGCTGAGGAGCGGCTTTGCAAGCCGCACTTTTGGGGGGTAAGAGCCGCGGGTTCGCCACAGCTGGTGTAGAGGGAAGCATCACGTGGCAGCTCCTGGGTCTCTGCTGGTCACGTGGGCCAGAGCAGCGTGTGCTCCCCTCCTACCCCAGCCCAGTGCTCCCCTAGCGTGGTACCCGGCAAGTGACCCCTCCTGTCCCCCCTCACTATGCCTCTGCTGCATTCCTCACTCCCCCGCCCCATGCGGCAGGAGAAAATTGTCCCCGTTGGGCTTCCGTCCCAGGGAAACAGGAAATACCAGACATGTCACGTGTCCAGTATTTCCTGGGTTTTTTTAACGGACGGAGCCCGCAAATACCAGACTGCCGGGTGAGTACCGGACGCCTGGCAACCCTATTCAGGCGGGTGGCCCAACCACAGTCTATACGTTTACACGGGCCCAACCCTGGCTCAGGGTGGGCAGCAAGTCCCCCACACCCCTGTATGGGGTTAAGCCAGCCCTGGTTGAGGGCGGCAGTACACAGTCAGTTACAGTTAGTCCCCTGCTGCCATGCCCTGCACCCAGGCCGGAAAACACAGTCCGTTAGGCCAGGCCCCTGGTGCAGGGCATGGCCGCAGGAAACCCAGTTAGTTAGGCCAGGCCCCTGGTTCAGGGCGTGGATGTAAACAAACACAGTTAGTCCAGCAAGGCCCCTGCTTTGGGGGCATGGCAGCAACCACAGTTTACGGAGGAGCCAGGCCCTTGGTTCAGGGCACGGCAGCAACAAACCACAGTCAGTTTGGGGAGGCCCTGGCCCTCAGTCAGGGCGGGCAACAAACAAACACAGTTTAGTTCAATGGGGAGGCCAGGCCCTGGTGCAGGGCGCGGCCACAAACAAACAATCACAGTAAGCTGGGGAAGTACCTGGCCCTCAGTCAGGGCACGCCAACAACCAAACATAGGTTTGGGGCTCCTTGTTCAGGAAGGGTGCAGACGGGTCGCTTGTGGCAGTGGCAAGGGGGGAGACTGCCACCCCGTAGGTGGGTGGCGGGGGGGCACAGGCCCACCCACTCCACTGCGCCCCGGCCCAAGGCCCTATGAGCAGCAAGGCAGGCTGCTACGGGCTCAGCGGGGCCTCTAGCCCGAAACGCGCCGGCCCTGGGGCCTTTAACAGCCCCACTAACCCTTGGGCCACTTCCGTTCTCCCCCTCAGCCGATACCTGGGTGTCGGGCGGCGTAGATAGGGAGTCCAGGAGGGTCTCATCCCACTGGGGCGGTCCGGCCCAGTCCTCTGCAGCTTGCAGGTCAGGGGGGCTCAGCTGGGCTCCTGGTGCAGGCGGTGTCGGGCGGCTGGGCCAGGCCTCAGGGTCAGGCTCCGTGGGAGTCCCAGGCTGCGTCTCTGGCCTAGGCAGCAGGAGCTGCTTCTCCCGGTTCTGGGGCAGGGGCTGGAGCATAGGATCAGGCTGGCCCTTTGGGTCCTCGGCCCCATCAGTGAAGGTAGGCCGGCCGGGCCAGGTATCAGCCTCCCCGGCAGGGAGCAGGTAGTCTGCCTCGGGCCCCAGGAGGCTGGCCCTGGCCAGGCCTCAGTCCCCACTTCCCAGGCTGGGAGCCCAGGGAATGCCTCTAGTCTCTCGGCAGGCTTAGCCCTGACTGAGGCTGCTGCCTGGGCTTTTATAGTTCTGGGCCCACCCCTTCGCTTCTGGTCAGGTGGCTGGGCGGGGTCAGCCTTAGCCCAACATGGTGGCCGGAGGGGTTCCTCCTCCTCCGGGTCAGTGGGCGGCCACTCTGGCCCACTACAGTTGTTAATGATATTATATAGCTCTTAGGGCTGGGGAATAATTCACTTGGAAGCAAGAAGCAGCAGGAGGGCATTGCCACATGGCTCCCAAACGAATCCTTCTTAGTGAGCTACCGAGAGAGGAGAGTAGCCAAGATGTGGGATATACTGATAGCAGAGAGGAAATTATCTGTATTTTTCCATTATATTTATAATGTCTTTAGTGGTGAATGGAAAAAAAAACACAAGGATAGATAACTTTATTAATTTAACAGTGGTGAAGGGCACTACCCATCTACATTCTCTCACATATCAGGCATTTGCTTGGATCCAGCGTGGAGTTACAGGGCTCCCACCATGTAACCAATAACTTGGTAGACCTTTTCCTGCCTAAATACTAGGACTTAGCTCATATCTGAATTCTCCTGCCACCAACCCCCATGTAGGGATAGAGGAAACCAAAAGGGATCTCTGTTTGAGGAGATTTCGTTTCCCCAGCTCCTTGCAACAAAAAGTCCATCAGACATATCCCAATGTTCATTTATTTATTTCCTTATAGCCTACAAAATTGATAAAATAAACACTAGTTTGTTACAGCCTAATATTAAAATTTCTATTCTTATTTCTTTTAACCTAAACTGTGCCTCAGTGCTGTGATGAGGACAAAACGTTTTCTGGATTCTGTCAGTTTACCCTCATGGAGGAATTTTTTTTTCTTGATCCTAAAAACAGATGATCATTTGGACACACAGCATCCTGGAAACAATTTGAGAGAGACATCCGATGGAGAGTGGATGGGGTAACAATCACAGCAAGATTCCTCCTGGTTCTCATGAGCCAATTAGCCCCTTTAATTGTTTCCAGCTGGCCAATGGAAGGCACAGAAGCCCCTACTCTTGGCACACTCCCACACACAATTAATTTGAGGTGCAAGGAGCAACAAAGCTCCAATCTAGGGCTTCGTCTAGACTGCAACGCTTTTCCGGGATACCAGTGGTATCCCAGAAAAGCAATGCTGCATCTAAAGAACACGTCTGCTTTTTCGGAAAAATTTTCCTAAAAGCGGATGCACTCTTCCACCATCCCTGTCAACCTCATTTTACAAGGAAGAAGGGATGTGTCGAAAGAGGACTCTTTCCAAAATTTGGTGACATGTAGGTGCACCAAATTTTGGAAAAGCCTCTTTCAACAGTAAAGCGGAAAAAGTTATGCAGTTTGCGTATTGCAAATTGCATTTCTTTTTCTGATTTACCCTTGCAGTCTAGACGTAGCCTAGATGTGAGCTCTCCCCCTTCCTGATTCAGCAGGGGCCACCCATCCTTCACAACCACTATGATGAGGAGAAACAATTTTTTTTATACACAGAGAAAAAATTCACCTGTCTTTATTTAAGTGGCTAAAGAATACTTTGTGGATGCACTTTTTAGATTGTGTTCAAACTGGTATATTTGGATGCTTGAAACTTTGCATGCAAATACTCCTTAATGAGGAGTAAAGTACATAGACATTTTTTGGGGGGGAACATATGGGTTGACTCAACAGAGGAAAATTACATATTGAACTTTCACAGTACAACAGTCAAAAGGTGTGCAGTTCAAAACAGACCACAAATGCATACTTTTTCATCTTTACATGTATGCTTAAACACAGATTGAGGCACTTGTCGCTAATGTTGACCCTCCTGTCCCTTGGGTTTCTCCTCTAGCTACCTTATTTATTTAAATAAGTAGTTTATTTGTAATAATTGTAAAAACTGAATGTGTTAAGACTGAGCACTTAAAATAAGTCAGGAGATGCAAAAGTTAAAGTTCCTACAGGAATGTTAATTTAGTCCTATTATTTTTATTATCAAATGGAGTTTTCTGTTGCTTTCCTACTAACATTACTGGATGGGGGACTAAAAGTTAAAATTAATTTACATTATTTGTGTATTTTTGTTTCAGTGTATCATCTTTACGATTGGCCTACAAGGATCTTGAAATTCAAATGAAAGAAGAAAAGTTAAATGTATCTGGTAAAAAGAAAACTGAGGTAGAAAGACTTGGCATGGGATTTGGAAGCAACAGAAGGTATGTGCAATTCTGTAAACTGTGTTAAAATGCTGTTATATAGCTCTGTATTTTTAGGGATGTAAATACCCCTTTAAAATGTTAACCAATTAAACAGCATAATTTTAATTTGTTAATTGGTTATTTCTTAATTTGTGTGTATTTATTTGCAAAGCCAGTTAATGTATGTAGGAGAAGGGAAAATCTGATTTGTTACCATTTGAGTCCAGATGCCCTTTCTCAGGATAGCCTGCAGAGTGTGTGTCTGAATGAGAGTGAGTGTGATATGGCGGGCCGGGGAGAGGGGGAAGATTTCTTTTCCAGTCTGGCCCTCTGTTAACTGGTTAACCCTTTACTTCCATATTACTTTTCACCCTGTTTTTGGTGAGGGTAATCTGATTTAATATCACAAGGATCAGAAAGGAAATAAAAGATGCATAACTGATCAGAAGCTATTTTTAAATCCATTGCCAAAACTGGTATTCCCATTATTGGAGACAAAATACTGGACTTTGTGGCCTATGAGCCCTGCTGCTGTGGTAAATCCTATATTATGTACATTACATCTCACGTTAACCAAAAAGAGTCAGCTAACTGAAGTCTGATTTTATGTTCCCAAAGGTTATTGTATTGTGCCTTTCAACCAAATTTCTGCTCAAGTTAGCTTACGATCAGGGGACTAGGTGGTATGTTTTTACTGAGCTCCAAGTCCTGTAAATTTATAACACAGTTCCTGCTTTAGAGCTCCATTAACAAAGCAAGTTAGCAAACTTTAAAATCAGAGGAGATGTCAGGCATGTTCTCAGTTTTGCTTGACTGTGTTAGAAAATATATAGTGCAGACTTCATAGCTTCCCTGTCTGCCCCCAAACCTGAATTATTCCTAGGTTTTGGATGGTACCTGAGACCTTCAAAAAATAAGGTTGCAATTTTCTTGAGCTCAGAGTTGTACTCGGTCTCTTTTCAATGTAATGTTTTGTTTTATTTTGTTTGTTTTGTATAGTGGCATTTCCCATTCAGTAATTTCAGACATGCAAACAATAGAACAAGAAACACCTACAATCTCAAAACCAAGAAAAAAGTACAATGATGAAGATGATTCATATTTTTCTTCCCCTAGTTCAAGGTAATGTGTTAAAAGTTTTTGCTTGCATTAAAAATAAAGACAGAGGGCAGAATTGCATACAGCTGTTCATCAGTTATGGTTTAGAGTAAACTAATTTAAATGGAAAATTTGCAAAATAGTTGATTTTAATATCTCAGTAATAAAAGCAAATCAATAGTACTTTTATTTTTGAACCTTTTTACTATTTTAATAAGTGAAGAGTTTTGAGTGGGAAGGTGGGACATGTTGGGATTTGTTTCTGCTGAGTGGGGCTACGTGTTTTTCATTTATTTTAACTTGGGCCTGCTGACGGATCTATTTTATATGTTGTGTTATTTCTTACTTTGTGTGTTTGCAAAGCCAATTAACATATGTAGGGAGTAGGAAAACCTGATTTGTTACAATTTGGATCCAGGGGGTTCTGCATCATGTTGGCTTATTCCTTTTCTTCCCTTATTAGCATGTGTAAAATAACTCTCAATCCTAACGATAAGCTTCATATTAAACTGTGACACTAGAATGCTGTGATTGATTGGAATAAATCTAATTGTACGTCTGTGTTGTCAAACATGGAAAACTTACAAATGTTTCAGATATATTGCTTTCCTATATTGGTAAGCTTTCTGATTTGTACACATTTTTAAATATTTTATACTTCAAAAGTAAGGTTTTTTTTAAAAAAGTTGAATGAAAAAAATGTTTAATATGTAAATTATTGCTTATTTTTCATTCAAAGCACATATAATGCATGGTAGATATTGCTATCACTGGAGGAAAAAAGAGTAACTCCTAAAGGCTTTAATTGCTATGAAACAGTTGTTCATGGATGGAGATAGGAACAGATGGTGCTTTTATAAATCTTAAGTATTGGGTTGCTGCCAAAGAAACAGGAAAAAATAGGCTTTGAAAAATTGTACCTACTTACCTGTAGAATGTCAAATTAAAACACAAAGACTTTAACGTCATGACTTTGTAACGTAATCACTAGTGGCAGAAATGCAGGCATGGTACCAAATACATTGGCAACAATGCTGTAAAATAAAACATGAACCATTTGAATGCTTCTATTTGTCCCATGAAAAGAGCTCTTATTGCTCTCAAATTATTCATTAGTACCCTAGCAGTCAAATTATGAATTATGGAAGAGGTGTTTTATATTTGTATTCAATAATTAGATGATAATCATGATCTAGCTGTTGGGTTTTGTACTAGTCAGTTTTTGTATTAGCAGAATTCAATTGAAATTAAATTCAAAGAGAGCATAGCTGAAGGGCCATGGAAAGCAGGGACAGAGAGAGATGGGTTTGTGAGAATGGCCACCAGCAAGAGTTGGCTCTTTAGAGTTCTGATCTGTGTTTAGCAGTAATAATTCACACCAGCTTCCTGGTTTAGTTTTTAACAATTTCCAAAATGCCTACTAGGCATTCTCATCTCTCAACATTTTAACTTTTTTTCAAGTTGGGTGAGTGTGGATCCTACTGTAGCTGAACATAGTAGGTGTCTCTCTTGTTTGGAGAAGTCTTATGTACAGAGCAGATGTTTTAGTCTGCTAATTCTCTACACTGTGGCACAGAAGGCATCAGGAAAGTGGTAGATGAGAGGTATAGAAGTCCCCGGATGATTAGAGCTTTATTCACTGTGGACTGAGAAGAGGTTACTGCAGGTTAATTAGAGCACCTGGAGCCAATTAAGGCCCTGCCAGAGACCTAATAAAATCCCCTGCTTTAGTCAGAGGGAGAGGGGGAAAAACAGTTGATTGTAATTTGGCGAAGTATTGTTGTTGACTAGAGCATCAGAGCACCTGGGGAAGGGAAACCCTGCTCAAGCTGAGCAGATGGACTCCCTAGGCACTGAGGACCAAGAGAAACCCTACCCACTGAGAGAGGGGGCAGGAAGCCCATGAAGCTTCAGAGGCCGAGTGGGAACTAGCCACCAATACAAATCAGTTCCAAGTGCTTAGCCACTGTCTATAGGATTGAACTCGGACCCAGTGCAGAGGGTGGGCAAGGGTCCCTTTTCCCCTTCCCTTTCCTTCCCCACCAGGGCACTAGTGGAGCCATCAACTTCCAAGAACGGGGCAAGGGGCAAGAGTGACCTGACCCATCACATGAAGGAAAAGTGTGGGACCTATTATAATAGTGGCAACCATTTGCCATAACATAAACATGTAAATCACAAGGTCTGAGACTGAAGTGCCATCATTATGAACAAAGTACGTAAACGTCTCATCAGACCAGAGGAAACAAGCTTTAGAGTTCTGCTAGCAGGTCTAGCGCCCTGTCAAGAAGACAAATGGACTCCCAAAAAGTAAAGGGAAGACAGCACTGAGTAAAGACTGAGGGGACTTGTTCTGAACAGAGGCAAAAACTACGTGTAAAGCTCAGTGCCTTCTTGTAAAGAGAGGCACTATAAAGCCTCTGAAGGTAAATCCACCAAATCATGCATGATTGTGAAAGTTGGGAAGATGCTTCAAGCAGCTCTCCTTGAAAATTTAGCGGTTTATGGTAGGATAGGTTATTAAATTGGGCTGCTGGCGCATATTTTTTATGCTTTCACTTAATGACCATATCTTTGTTTTATTGATATAGCTGTTCTCAGTGTGCTACATTTTGATGTGTTTTCTAGCTTGAATTGTTAGAAAAGATGATAAAATACGTGTACTCCAAGAGTAGTGTTACATTTTCTTTTTGATTTCATATTAAATTAACATATTAAGCAGCACACCTTGTTAATTATCCCTTCTATTATATTACTCCATATCTATGAACTTTTAAAATATATATATCCAAGGGTTTTTATATATTTGTATTGGTGGCACATACCTACACATTACCTCAACATTGGTGCACATATCAAAATTCATTCTGCACGTGGATGGGAAAAAATAGAGGGAATATTAACTAGAGGGCACCAAGACTCAGGGCTTCCTGCCTGCAGCAGGGTGAGCTGGTGCTTGTGACTCCAGCTGGAGGGGGGTTGGGGAGGCGGTACTGAGGCACTCACACATGTAAGTTGAATGTCTGTGGCTTGCAAGCTAAATGAAAATGAGCAAGGTATTGGATCTGACCTGGAGGCTATAGCTTCCCCACCCCTGGATTATTGGAAACCATTTGTAAGAGTTTTGACTAGTTTAATCTGTTAGCTTTTGCAGGCATTTATTACAGGGGTTTTCAAACTTCATTGCGTCGCGATACCCTTCTGACAGCAAAATTACTTCACATCTCCTAGAGAAAGGGACTGAAGCCTGAGCCTATCCAATGCTCATTGCCCTGGGTGGCAGGGTGGTGTGGGAGGGGTAGAGGCTGAAGCTCACCTGCAACCTGAGCCCCGCTGCTCAGAGCTGAAGCCTTCAGGCTTTGGCTTTGGCCCTGGACAGTGGGGCCCAAGCTTCAGCCTGGGTCCCAGCACATCTGTCAGCCCTGGTGACCCCATTCAAAGGGAGTGGTGATCCACTTTGAGGTCCCGACACACAGTTTGAGAACCGTTGCATTAGTAATAGCAGAATGCTGGAGTGCTTTGAGTTTAAAAAAGGAAATAGGCCAACTTATTTAATTCTTTTCTTCTTTTTTCATTCAGGTACTTTGATTCTGCAGAGTTGAGGAGCAGCACTTTTTCTAAATGGGATGATACTTCAAATTCCTTTTGGAAGAAGGAGAGTAGTAACAGAGATGCTGACACAATTCTAACTTCAAAAATTGCCGACTATGCTGACAGGTAAATGGAAATAACTTGCACTAACTTAAGTACAAAGAGCTAAACCTGCTCATCTAGGGCACGTTTACATAGCAGGGCAAAAGTCAAATTAAGATATGCAACTTCAGCTATGTTAATTGTGTAGCTGAAGTCAAAATAGCTCAATTCGGCTTTTGGCATTGTCTATGCAGCAGGAAGTTGAAGGAAGAGCCCTCTTCCTTTGACTTCCCTTACTACTTGTGAAATGAGGGTTATAGGAGTCAAAGAAAGAAGTCCTCCAGCTCGACATTATTCCAGAATAATGCTGCTGTGTAGACATACCCCGGTTTCTGAGTGTAATCCTGATTACTTAAATGGTCCTGCCTATAAAACTAATACTAGAAGGATTTGGCCAAAACTGATCACTAGTAATGAGGTTTCCTTACCTATGTAGCCTGAGTTTCTTCTGTTTCACTGTAACTTTTTGTTATTGGTACTTATTATAAAACCTGCTTGCCTTACATTCAACACCCAACTGACATCAAAAGCTAAGTATGGGACACTTCAAGCCCACTCAGTTAGCCTCATTAGCACCGGCACTACTGTTGACACGTACTCCCCCCTCCCTTCTTTTTCTGCTGTAAACTGTGAGGTCTCCCCTTTTCTTTCCACTGTGCTCATTTGAGGAAGTGGGTTTTGCCTATGAACGCTTTTATTTATTTATTTATGTATTTATTTATTTAAGTTGGACACTGAATGAATGAAATAATGATGCACTTGTACAATTGGAACTAAATTTACAAGCACAGATTTGATTTTTTTTAATTGGTCTAAAATATTTGTTTTCCTTTTTCACTTTTACTTTACAGTTTATTTAATGATTAGTTTTGCACATCTTAATTTATTGACACCATCCAACATCCACACTAAATGAATAGCTGTTCTCAGAAAATAACAGAATTTGATTGTGTAACTAAAGACTATCAAAATGTATTCTTAACATTGTAATTTCCTGACTTTAGAGTGTGTGTTTGTGATTCCTTTACATTCTTTTAATGTTAAATTTTTGTAGAAAATTTGAATATATTTTAGTTGACAATGAAATGTGGAAGGTAATGATGAAACTATTTTTTTATGTATTCATTTTGGGCAGAGCTTAACATAGGTGTGATTTACCTATGTAAATAACATAGGTGTAGAATTAATCTAATCCTTATGACATTGGTTTTATTTGAATACATTTCTTTTGAACTAGTTCTTCTAATTCAAACCAACAAAATGCATTGATTTAAAGCTATAAGTCAAGTTGTAAATACCTATTTACTTATAAAATTGTTAATGAAATATGGTTCTGCCACTATCAGTTTTTTAAAGGAAAGTTCTTTATATTTTGGTCTATTATAACAGGGATAAGGAAGAGACAACACAAAACTGGGAGGAGGTTCAAAATAATTATCTTTGATGTCTGTATACTAGTGTGAGAATAAGCAGAATGGGGACTAAGCAGGAAGAATGTGAAATGCTAATATATAAACACAACTGTGATATAGTTGTCATCCCAGATACTTGGTGGGATAATATGGAATGCTGGTATAGAAGCACACAGTTTGCTCAGGAAGGACAGAAACGGGGAAAAAAGGGAGGAGAAGGTGTCTTGTATATTAAAAATGTATGCATTCAGATAGGAGACAGACTTGTTGGAAAAACTCTGGGTAAGAATAAGAGGTAAAAAAACCCCTCACGGGTGAAGACTGTGGTAAGGGTCTTTGGCAGACTATCTAACCAGGAAGAACAAAAGGAAAAACTATGTAGCACTTTAAAGACTAACAAGATGGCTTAATAGGTGATGAGCTTTCATGGGCCAGGCCCACTTCCTCAGATCATATTCTGGAAGAGAATTGGCATGACCATATATACCAAAGGAATACAATGACAAAAGTGAACGCATTATTAAACTGACAAATCAGATTTAGTACAGAAAGTGGGGTGAGAGGGAGGGAGGGAATAGCTATTTGAGTCAATGAATGGCTAATCAGGGGTGATTCATTAAAGTGCTACATAGTTTTTCCTTTTGTTTAGCAAGATCAGACTAACACGGATGGCTACCTCTCTATTTCTAACCAGGAAGAAGCGGTGTATTGGGCTTTTTTTAAACAACTGGCAAAATCATTCAAAGCACAGGACCTGGTAGTGATAAGCGACAACTATTCAGACCTATGTTAGGAAGATAACACAGCAGGGCACAGATTATCCAAGCAGTTCTTGAAATGCATTTGAGACCCTTTTTTAAAAAATTTCAGAAGATGGAGAAAGCTGCTATTTTAGATTTGAAAGTATTTTAGATTTAGGAGAGGCTATTTTAGATTTGATTTTGACAAATAGGGAGGAACTGGTTGAACATTTGAAAGTGGAAAGCCGCTTGGGTGAAAGTGATCATGAAGTGGTAGAGTTTATGATTTTAAGGCATGGTAAGGAAAAGAGAAAAATAAAGACAGTGGATTTCAAAGAGGCAGACTTTAGCAAACTCAGGGAGTTGCTAGGTAAGATTCCATGGGAACCAAGTCTTAAGAGGAAAAACAATTGAAGACCGGGTTGATAGTCATTATTAAGGGCACACAAGTGAACTATCCTATAGCATAGGATAGGAAGTACGGCAAGAGACCACCGTGGCTTACCCAGTACATTTTGAAATGATCTAAAAAATTGTAAAAGTCGTACAAAAAGTGGAAACTAGGTCAAATTATAAAGGATGAAGATCTTGGCTTTAGTAAGCGTTTTCATACAATCTTGCATGGCCTTCTCATAAACAAACTAGAAAAATGCAACCTAGATTGAGCTACTATTAGGTGGGTGCATAACTTGCTGGAAAACTGTTTCCAGAAGGTAGTTATCAATGATTCACAGTCATGCTGGAATGGCATAGTGCAGGGGTGGGAAACCTTTTTTGGGTCGGGCTGCTGACCCGCAGAAAAATCAGGCAGGAGTCACACACAAGTGAGAAGCAAAAAACAAACCCTCATTGACGTGGCCCCATAACCTTGGGGGGGCCCAGGCTAGTAGATTTTGTGTGCTTCAGCCCCACGGGGAGGTGGGGGGAGCTGGAGTGCCAGCTCAGGCTCCCCAATGCGGAGACTCGGGGACTGAATCCAGGCAAGCCGGGGCTACATCCAGCCCCCCAGGCATTACGTTCTACACCCCGGCATAATGAGAGGAGTCCCACAGGGATAAGTTCTAGGCCCACTTCTGTTCAGTATCTTCATCGGTTAGATGATGGCACAGAGAGTACACTTATAAAGTTTGCGGATGATGCCAAGCTGGGAGGGATTGCAAATGCTTTGGATATTAGGATTATAATTGAAAATGGTCTGAGCAAACGAGAGAAATGATCTGAAGTAAATAAGATAAAATTCAGTATGGATAAATGCAAAGTACTCCTCTTTGGAAGGAAAAATCAATTACACACACATACAAAATGGGAAATAGAAAACATGACCTCTGAGGGAAGATAGAAAAAAATTAGGTTTGTTTTGTGTGGAAAAGAGAAGACTGAGAGAGGACATAATAGTTTTCATATAAATAAAAGCAAGTTACAAGAAGAAGGGAGAAAAATGATTCTTGATGATTGAGCATAGGACAAGAAGCAATGGGATTAAATTGCAGCAAGGGAGGTTTAGGTTGGACATTAGGAAAAGTTTCCTAACTGTCAGGAAGGATAGTTAACCATGGAATAAATTGTCTAAAGTGGCTGTGGAATCTTTCATTGGAGATTTTTAAGAGCACGTTAGAGAAACACCTGTCAAGGATGGCCTAGATCAGGGTTTCTCAAACTTCATTGTTCCACCACCCTGAGACTGGGGACTGAAGCCTAAGCATTCCCAAGCCCTTCTATCCCAGGCAGGGGGCCAAAGCCCAAGGGTTTCAGCCCCAGGCAAAGGGCATGTAACTTGAGCCCTGCCACCCAGCACTGAAGCCCTTGGTTTTCTGCTTCAGCCCCGTGTGGTGGGGCTCTGGCTTCAGCCCTGGGCCCCAGCAAGTCTAAGTCAGCACTGGTGTCCCTCATTAAATTGCGGTCCCAAACTACAGTTTGCAAATCACTGGCCTAGATAATAATTATCCTGCCATGAGTGCAGAGAACTGGACTAGATGACCTCTCAAGGTTCCTACTACTTCTATAATTCTGTGATTTGTAGTTGTCCTTGTTTCGTATTGACTAGCATTTATAAAAAGGGAGAACCTTTTTTGTTAACAAAAGCTTTCAATTCAATCATGTTATACTGGATAGAATTTAAAAACATTAATGCAATTTTTTAAACTTTAGGCCTACATCTCGTCGTAAACCTGAATATGAACCACCTTTAGGCACAGATGAGGCACAAAAAAAATTTGGCAATGTCAAAGCTATTTCATCAGATATGTATTTTGGAAAGCAAGATTATGCTGATGTAAGTACAAAAATTTCTGTGCAAAATAAACATTTTTGGACGCTCAAATATTCTGTGAATATTTTAGAAAATTGTATCACAGTTACTACGAATGGACAGTGTCAATATTTCTGATTGGCTAATGGTCAGAGAGTAGGTTGCCTTTTGAGAGTTTTCTGAGACATATCACTGAATATTCAGTGTTTAGGCTTTTGACTTAGCTGTAACTGGTGTGGTATTTCCCTTTAAAAGAATTACATCTATAAATAATAATACTATCACTTCCTAGCAACTGTGCTAAAATAGAAGTAAGAAAGTAGGAGTCAAGTGAATTTGTGTAAAAATGATCCGCCTGATGATGGGTAAACATTTTCTTTCTTATGTCCTGTAAAGGTCTCAGCTATGCTGATTAAGAAAAATATTAAATGAACAGAGGTCTTGTCTTCATGCTTATAATATGTAAACAAAACAAAATAGTGTAACCATAAGGCTGGACTAACCACATAGACTGATCCAATCATTTATGTTTTGCTAAAGCTATTTGGGAATCCATCATATTACTGATGGTTAGAATGTGAGAGAAACTGTAATGCTGCATTGCATTTTTCTGGGAAGGAATCATTGCCAATAATATATTATTTATGAAATTTCAACAGTGTGTTTAGTATTGTACAGAATATAGGAAATGGCACCTACATAGCTTATAATCAGGATGACTGACAATTAGACTTTTGTGCAGGAACAAATTTATACCTGTGGATGCAGGTATCTGCGAATATAAACTAGTATCCGAGGAATTGCAGGGCTTTCCCAGAAACTGCAATTTAGAAAGGAGTAGAATGTGGGGCCGCTGCTCTCAGGAGCAAGCACCTGTGCAGGCAGCTGTTCCAGTGTGGCTGTAGCGCCCTTTATCTCACCCCATCCCTTCCACACAGCTGTCTGCATCTCCTGTCAGGGTTGTTCTGGTGAGACTGGTGCCCATGGGTATAAATGTATATCTGCACATGGCTCTACTGACAGTTAACTAAGAAACCATTAAAACAAAGTATTGTGTGGTCAGAACAGATAGTATGAGGGCACTCACAGTGCATGCTTCCTCATTCTACAATTCAATGTGTTTCACATCTGTCTGGATGGCTGAAGGGGGAGAGTGAGTTCATTCTCCCTCTTTAGTCAATCATTGCCTTCTCTACTGACACAGACAGCAAATTGTCCAATAAATACAGGGTGTGGTGGTGGGTTTTGCTGTAAATCCTTGTCCACTAGGAACTTGGCTGAGAATTGAGACCACAGTCTCACTTTATGTAGAGCATTAAAGAACAACTAGATGGTAGTGACTTTCAGCTGTTGCTAGTCTTGCCTAGATTTTTGTGTTCTACAGGTGAAAGTCTCTGTAGCGCACTATCAGGCAGCTGAGCAAACAAGCAAGACATCGATATACTGTTAAATGATGTTGTATTTTTAATTATTTTCTAGTATGAAGCTAGGTCTCGTCTAGAGAGACTTTCTGCAAGTTCCTCCATAAGTTCAGCCGACTTGTTTGAAGAGCAAAAGAAGCAACCGTCAGGTACCAAAGGAAGGCAATGAGAGAGATTAAAATGTCACTGTATAAACATATTAAGAATAATAATTTCCAGGTGTACACTGTCAGCAAGCTAGCTCTGTCGGTTTCCCACCAGATGAAATGTATAAACTGCAGCATTTATTGCAACAATTCACTCAGAACACTATTGGGCAAGTTTAATTATAAAAATACAAGGAAGCTCAATTAAGATTTTCTAACCTTCCTCAAGGCAAGTCACTTAATATTATTTGAAGCTCAATTTATGCCATGTGTCTAGGCTATGACTTCTAAAGGTTAAGTTTTTTAGTCAGCCGATGGGAAATGATTATCTCTGCAAAATAGGATTATGAAGTCTAGTGATCCAATATTTTCAGATCTTTTGGATAGGTTTTATATGGCACATAAATCATACTAAATAGATTTTGATCTTCACATATAGTAAAAGTCATAAACATAAAACCATTATTTGGGGGAAGAAGCAATCATAAGTGACTCAAGAAGACCTAGAACACTTAGATACTGTTGTTACTAGGTTTTAAAATTATTTTTCCTTAGATGCTTTGTGGCATGTGTGTATATAACAAGATACATACTACTTTTACATATTATTTGCCTAGCCAGGCTTTGGTGAAAAAAAACTGTCAGTCTATGTTATGACATCCCCGTCCCGCTTGCATTAGCAGACTGCAGTAGCAGGTGGGGCTTGTCATAGGTAGGTTTGAGGGAGAAGGAGAGAGAATAAAAGGGAATATAGATGGCACTGCTCACAATGGTCAAGGTTTCCTGCCTTCACCATTACCACTTCTTTGTCCTTTTCCCAGCAACAGTCAAAACCTCAGTTTTGACATGCAGGTTCAAACCCATGAACCTTCCCCAGTGCTACTTGCAGCACCGTATATTGTCTTTGGGGGCCATATTTCCCTTTTCAACCACAGTTGGAGCAGGATCACCATGGACAGTTGTGTACTGGAGATCATCCACCACAGATACTCCATAGAATTCCTTTCATTCCCACCTCATTCACCTTCCCCCTCCTGGACTTTTCCCCAGGAACCTACCCCATCAGTGTCCAGCAAGAAGCAGTCACTGGTGCTCTTCAGGGGGGCTCTACAGCCTGTCCCACCTCAGTATAAGGGAAGAGGCTTCTACTCGTCTGTCTTCCTCATCCTGAAGAAGGGTGGGTGGCAGCATCCCATTCTAGAACTTCAGGTGATGAACACTTTTTTCAGAAAGTCCAAGTTCCATATGTTAATCATGTCATTTATTCCCTACCTCTCCTGGGAGCCTGGCTCACTTCTGTGTAGATATTCACCTGTCCCACCAAAAGTTTCTCCAGTTTTGGATAAGACAACAAAGCTACTTGTTTTAGTTCCTCCCATTTGGTATAACAACGGCTCTGCGAATGTTCCCAAAGATCTTTGTAGTGGTAGCAGGCTACTCTGTTTATCCCTACCTCAGTGATTGGCTCCTCATGGTGCTTTCACATCAGAAAGTAACCTCTGTGAGTCTTGCCCTTCATATGCTATTGGCATCTCCGGGTATTTGTGTCAACAAGGAAAAATGGATATTGATAACCTACACAGGCGATGAATTTTATCGGTGTAAGTCTCAACTCCATCCCAATGAGAAATTTTACTCCTGGAGGACCGCTTCACGATACTGACATCCATCATCACAGACACTGCTCCACAGTCCACTGCTGTCTCTTGCTCCTTCACTTATGGCTTCTTGCACTTGTTTGACACTACATGCACATCTCCACGTGGGTTGCCTCAAGGCATGTTTCCATCCAAACCCAGCAGGACCATATGCAGACCAACATCATTGTTCCCTGGACAGTGCTAGCCTTCTTCACATGGTGGCCAATCTTTCAAAATTTTGATTGGCATCCCCTTTGCCTTTCCATACCACAGATCACCCTCACAATAGATGCCTCCCTTACAGGTAGGGGGACACAGTGGACTGCCACATGCCCCAGGGAGTATAGACACCATGGCAGGAAAGGATGCACATAAATGTGCTAGAGCTCCAAGTAGTCCATTTGGTGTGTCAGGCCTTTCTCCCATTCAATCTCTTCATGTTCAACTACTCTCCGACAACAATATGGCATTGGTGTACATTAAGAAACAAAGCAATGCCAAGTCTCCCTCCTTCTTGTCTGAGTCCATCTATCTTTGAAATTGTTGCATAAAAAACCACATAATGCTTCAAAATATATATCTTCCAGGCACACAAGAGTTCACTGGCTGATATACTCAGTAGACTCTCTAGTTCAATCATGAGAGAGAGCTATATCAGTGTTTCTCAACCTTTTTTTATAAAGTACCCTTTTTCAAAAAAACAAATTACCCCCTTTTAAAAAAAAATAAGTACCCCCAGTACCTACAGTTTTCAGACACACAATTTTTTTCTACCATTGCAACATATTTGTTTAAACAACTTAATCATGGCCAAGAAGGGGATGAAATTTTTGGGTGTAAAAAGCTCAGTTTTCTCCAAATTTCAGTTGTGTTGAAGTACCCCCAGACTTCTCTCTGAGTACCCCTAAGGGTACTTATACCACTAGTTGACTGAGCTATATGATCCCCTGTTACAGAATGTCTTTGCCACTCATGAGAACTATTCTTCCAGAGAAGCAAGAGAGGAGGACCAGTGCTCTCCTCCTCATTGACCAGTGCGCTCCTCCTCCCCTGGACAGAAGACTTCCATTACCCCTTTCCTTTCGTTCCCTCCCTGCCCCAAGTACTACTCATCATGACAGAGTTACTGTGCTAAACATAATCCCATTCTAGTCCGTTCAGTTCTGGTTCATGGAGCTTCTCAGACTTTCCATCTGCATACCGCTCCACCTTTGAACACACACACATCTGCTTTCTCAAGATTGGGGGAGAATCTGGCATGCCAATCCAGTTCCTCTTCACCTCACAGCCTGGCATTTGAGTGGTGATTGAGAGTAGTCTGGGCATGCTCCATCTCCTTACTCAGAGCAGGAGAGGATCCACCAGTTCATGCCACCAAGCAAAATGGAGATGCCTCATGGTATGTGCTAACTGGCACCATCACTCACTGAGTACAGTATCTATATTAGTTGTCTAGACACCTTCTAGCCTTCAGATCTGTACGGGTGCACCTGACAGCAAGCAGTGCCTTTCCATTATGGACAGTATTTATGCCTCGGACCACCAATCACTTTGTGTAGGGTTTACTCAACACATTTCTACCAGTACTGAGGCTTACACCCTCTCTGCCCTCAAAAAGCATCCCTTCCCCTTTGAACTGTTAACTCCCTCTCCCACCTCTCAATGAAAGTGGCATTCCTGGTAGCCACAACCTCAACCAGGTGGGTAGGTGAGCTAGCAGCCATGATGGCAGATCCGTCCAATGCTGTATTCCACCAGGACAAGGTGTTCCTGTGGCACCGCCCTGAATTCCACCTAAACCAGTGCAATTCCACCTTTTGAAGTGAAACACAGTAGCTGTTTAATGACACACAGCAACACTACATAACAGTTTAGGAAAGGAAAATAATAATAATGTATCCAGTTGAAATTTCCAGGAGAGTCTTACACTCTGTCAATATATAATTGCTCAACTTGGAATATGGAGTGTACAGTTTTAGAAAATAGCAGGTTTGGTAGGAATATGTGCAAATTCTCAAATGGAAATTTGGAAATGTAAAGCAAGATGAGTCTTGTGTAATGTGAGTTTTTAATCTAAAGATGATTTTTTAATTTTTAGAACTTTAGTTAGTATGAACATTCAGATATTCATGGGATTGGTTCAATGTAGTAGATAATCTCTAAAAACCTGTTATTTTTTCCTATAGTATAATTACAAAATGTTTTGTTTCCTATATAGGAAACTACAGTATTGCAAATGTCTTGCCTTCAGCTCCTGATATGGCTCACTTTAAACAAGGAGTGAAATCAGTGGCTGGAAAACTTTCTGTTCTTGCTAATGGAGTCATGACTTCTATACAGGTTAGTAAACTAGGAACGTAAGAAATATTAAAAAAAATAAAAGGATCAATATTGAATGAAGTCTTGTCATGAAGATTTAGTAGCATGACTCTTGTTAGGCTGTATATATGTTGCCGCTTTAAGTGCTAAATCTTTAGTCATGTAGGTAGGGATGAGAAAAAACTTCACCCTAAGTGATAAAAGATTTAGCACTGGAAAGAACCTGTATAGACAGCACTATATCGCCAGAAGCTGTATTCCCAGCAATAAAGCTACCACCTCTTGTACAAGGTGTGGGGTTTTTATCCACAGGATAACTCTTACCTAGCGATAGAGAATTACCTATGCTGCCCATGTTAGTGCTGCAGAGGCAATACTGTATCATGGGCAGTGTAGACATATCCTTAATTAACTCCTCTGTGGAGAAAAGTTTTTATACGATGTAGCTGAAATGTCAGAGAACTCTTGTAACAGATGGTAAAATATTTAAGGCTTTTTTTGATGTTCCAATTAATAATTCACTTTTCTTATACTGTTTATATCCCATTTTAGAGTACCTAGTTATAATGTAACTAGTAAGCTGTTTGTCTCTGTAACTGTCCTGATTGAAAAATGTACCACAGAGTCCATGGATAGAAGGATCAATATTTTAAAAAATAGACACTGAATCTTAAAATCCTAAATTCATAATTAAGCACCTAAGTAAGAGGCCTGTTTTTCAGAAGTACAAAAAGTCTAGCAATTCCCATTGAGCTCAGATTAAAGAGCTATTGGGTGTTTGAAATTGAAGAGCCCAATATTAAGCTCTTGTTTTTTTTAAATCTTGGCCAGTTTTCCAAATGTGGTGGCTTCAAAAATTGAACTTCACTTTTAATGAATATTACTGTATTTATCTTGCTGTGGAAGACATTCCCATGAGTATTTTTGTGTTTTTTTTCCCCTTTTTTCTAGGATCGATATAGTTCTTAACCAGATGCATATCAACGTTATTAAGTATACTAAAGAAGAATTTCTCTTCAGCTATGCCAGTGATCACATTGCTGATTGAAATGAAAGCAGCCTTAAGGCTGTAAAATATTTTGCAAGTTGTTCTGTCATTTTTGTTTACCATGTTACTTTCTGGTTCTTGGAATTTTTTAACTGTCACTTTATATTTTTATGTAGCAAAACCTTATAGTAACTTGTTACATCACTCATGCTTTTGTTCCTTTATAGTGTTATATCTTCCAGTGTCCTTAGTGTTACATACATGACATCTCTTCCTCTCTCTCTCGCTCTCTCTTTTTTCCCCCCAAATTGGCTATGGGGCAGGGAAGAAAAAGGTGGATAGATGAACTCTTACATGGAAAGATGAGACTTCTTGAGATGAATCTCTGCATCTGTAGTCATAAACCTCAGGTGCCACATGTATACACAGTTTGGCTGCTGACATTTTTTGTCCTGTAGAAATGAAATCTTTTAAATCATACGTTGAGATGATATTTACTGTATTATAGCAAAATAAGGACTTGATCTGGACCTTTGTTTGTCAGGAAATAGAAGCTCTTGAAATTTGTTGCTCAGCATTAAAATGTCAAGGGAATATTACCTTTAGAGCATTATTTCTCTAGAAAATATTTTGTTTAGGGTGGAATATGAGAAATATAAATCCTCAGAATAGATAAGGTAATAGATTTAATTTTGTCATGTGATCTATCTATTTATTCATAACTTTGAGAATTATTAAAAATGCAATATAGTCTCCTTAAGTGCTTTTAAACAATCAGTATCATGTACAAAATGAACAGAATTCAAGTATACATAATTATAGAGACAAATAGAGTAGCATAATTGAATATTTAGCATTAAGTATTTTAGAGTGATCTTAAGTTTTTTGATAAATTACAAAATAGATGAATAAGAAAATATAGTGGGCTGTGTTTTAGACAGCCTGGAATTTGCTGTTGACAAACTGTATTGCAAATTTTGTGGATCTAAAAAAACTCCCCAAATGAGTTTCCAACTCTCTGTTCTATAGTTTTATTTCTTAAACAACTCTCAAATTTGTAAACTTCTAAAACCTAATAAAAACCAATTGAAATCAATTGTATTTTCTTTTCTGCATATATGTAGGAGCTGAGTCTTTAGTTTTTTAACCCACCATGCATGTTTAGTCTCTCTAGGAACACTGTGCTCACTGTTTGGAATGAGTCTTTAATTAAAATATACTGAAGTGGCCATTTCATATCAGTTTTTTATGTTTAAGAACACCACTGATTTGGGAGTGGGGGAAGGAACCTGCAGTGGTAGTAGCTTTGTAAATTAAGATTTTAATGTAGTGTTCATGTGTATCTCTACTTCCTATCTAACCGGCCAAATATGATTCAAGTTCTTTACATTTAATCTTAATCTTTACTTGCTGCTATGTGTGGTATATCCTGATGTATTAATCCAAAAATAATTTATTTTTTTCTAAAAACTGTACACAGCTGGGCTGTTGTCCTAGTTAACTACACGGATTTACTTTAGTAGATAGTGGTGGTGTTATTTCTGCTTTATTCTTGCAAAAAAAAAAAAAAAAAAAAGTCCTGATACTATTAAAAAGGAAATACTATTAAAAAGGAAAAAGAGGTAGGTTTTGTACTCTTTGGGAAATGCTAATTTAGGACATCCATAGGGGTTATATACATGTATCAGTCGGGCTGACTGCTGTTCTGGTGCTCAAACAATATACTCATTTGCCCTGTGGAGTTGATAGAACCTGGATGTTACTGTCCCATGTTTATAAATACATTTGAAAGTCAGGTTCTCTGGTATAAAGAGTTCCCTTGGAATGTGGAAAGGATTGTACAATCTCTCACTCTAAAATCATGCTGGAAGGATACAGACCTTATTAGTCATGTGAAAGTCAGAGGGAAAGTACATGTAGACCTCAGGACTGCTTCCATTTAAGAGCCTGATTCAACTCCCACTGAAAATTGAAGAGCTTCTATTGACTACAATGGGAGTTGGATCAGGGTCTCAGGCAGTGGCAAAACTGCCTTTGTCAGTGGGAGAAGTATAAGTTTTATAATGTGTAATGAGAAAATGAATCCAGAAGTCATATTCTTTTTAGTATAATTATATTTAGCAACTGCTGAGGTGGCTGTTTGCAGCTAAAAAATGAGCCTTATACTTAATAGACAAAAAAATGCAAGATGTGTTAATGTTAAAAGTTTAAAAAGGCACTGAAATGTAGCTTATCCCCACAATAGAAGTTCTTTGAGTGCCTGCCCACACAGATTCCAGTCTTGGTGCACATGTGTCCCACACGTGCAAGAATGAATTCTTTTTGCATAGCGATGTCTGGTGGGTCCCATCTAAGCTCTAAGAGCTCTCTCAAGAACCTTAGCTGAGTGCACCAGAGTGGGAGCCTCAACCAGCTCTCTGATTCTTATTGCCTGTGGTGCAAAATGGAGCCCCACAATATCCATGCCTCTGCCTACAGAGAGGTTACTTAGATAAGTGTAGTTAATACCTTTGATGATAAAAAAAATCTTTTACGGACGTTCAGGATTTAGGGCAAGTAACCCAATCTCCCAGCACATGGGCCTAAATGGCCAAAGTCAAGTCTATAGACTTCAAGATTTGCCTGCCCTCCAACACCGAAATGCCTGTCAATTCTTGACATTCCAGATGCCTCTTATGCCTAGAGAACACAATGTAAACTGCTTAGTGTACAAATCTTTCTCCAAATGTGCTTTTAAAGCTAAAGAAGGCAGACTTGTATCTGTGTGGGTGTCTTCAAATCTTGGCAAGTAACTTGACTGACCTACTTGACCCAGTTACTTTCGCTTCTGTAGTGCTGCAGCAATCTTTGCTGTCATCCCAAGCACATGGAACACTCAGAAGTCCTGCTTCTTTGCAGCTCTGGCATCAGCTCAAGAAGTGGGCCACCAGGTTTATTACAGCAGAGCAGGGAATATACACATCTTTCAGTCATGAGACAACATCCTCCTGCAGGGCTCCATGTATATCTCAACTCCCGTCCCCTTTTACCCCTTCTCTACTTACGCTACGTCGATGACATCTTTATGATCTGGATGCATGGCCAAGAAACACTGGAGACATTCCACAGAGATTTCAACAACCTACACCCCACCATCAACCTCAGCCTGGACCATTCTACATGAGAGATCCATTTCCTGGACACCACAGTACAAATCAACAATGGAAAATTAGACACCACCCTCTACAGAAAACCCACCGACTCATACAGTTACCTACATGCTTCCAGCTCCCATCCAGCACACACCATACGATCCATCATCTATAGCCAAGCCCTTCGATACAACCGCATCTGCTCTAATCCCACTGACAGAGACCAGAAACTTCAGGATCTCTACCAAGCATTTATAAACCTCAACTACCCACCCGGAGAAATGAAAGAGCCAGACGAATACCTAGAAACCATCTACTTCAAGATAGACCCAAGAAAACCAACAATAGAACACCACTTGTCATCACCTACAGCCCCCAACTTAAACCTGTTCAACACATTATCAATAAACTACAGCCTATACTGGAACAGGATACTAAACTCCAAGAGGCTCTGGGAGACAGACCCATAGTCTCCTATAGACAACCACCTAACCTCAAGATGATTCTTACCAACAACCACAGGACATACCACACTAATACCAACCCTGGTACCTTCCTTGCAACAAACCCTGTTGCCAGCTTTGTCCACATATCCACTCTGCTGATACCATTATTGGACCTAACCAAGTGAGTTATAAGATCAAGAATACATATTCCTGCGCATCCAGAAATATAATTTATGCTATCATGTGCGAAAGTGTCCGTCTGCTTTGTACATTGGACAAATGTCTCAGACACTTCGCCAAAGGATCAATGCCCACAAAACAGATATTAGACAGGATCACAAAGAAAAAACAGTTTCTTGCCATTTCAACCAGAAAGGACACTGTCTCAACAACTTAATTACCTGCATCCTGCTTCAGAAGCCTTTTAAATCTGCACTTGAAAGGGAATCCTCTGAACTGTCATTCATGCTAAAATTCGACACTCTACGTGTCGGTCTCAACAAAGATGCTAACTATCTTACCCATTACAAAGATAGCTTCCCCAATTATCACCTCTAATACCATTAGCTCACAGACATTTACCTTTCCCCACCTCTAACACCATTAGCTCACAGACATTTACCTTCTCTCCCCGCCCCGCATCCCCTTTCTGTTCTGAAATGTGATTTGTCCTTTTCATATGTGTTCATTTTTTTAATTGTATCCTTGGTATATATGGTTGTGACTATTTTCTTCCACTATTTGATCTGAGGAAGTGGGTCTGGCCCACGAAAGCTCATCATCTAATAAACCATCTTGTTAGTCTTTAAAGTGCTACATAGTCCTGTATTTTGTTTAAACCACAATTGGCATTGATAGTCCCTCCCTACAGTAAACTGCATGCTGCTCTGGTACAACTCAGGGCAGACTGCTCTCTGCCAATGCACTGGATGGTTTCTTACAGATGGCATTGACATAGAGAAAACAAGCATCAGTAGCATACAAAAGTGATGGTTTTTCATGTTAAATAGAAATGTACTAAAATGTAAGTAGAGAATAGGTTTTGGGGCCTCAATTTAGGGAGTAATGAAACCTGTTGAACTGTGGGTGAAATAAAGAAAAACAGTTCTGAGGCAAGTTAGAGAGATATTGGGATATAATCCCACGTCACTGTAAATGTGTTTGGGCCTAACTGGTTTTAACAGAAGCTCTAGAGGAAATGTTTGTTGTGGATGAATGCTTTCTATAGTGATAGTTATTGAAATGGTATTTATGCAATTCAGATGTTTAATATAACCAGTGAGGGAGCAGAAGGCTTTCTAGTTATGGTAGCAGAAGTATGGATATTATAATAGTCAGGCTTGCTTACTGAAGGGGTGTTATAATTAATTGTAAAAGGGGAGCATACTAATTTTAGATTAGCACACTCATCCACCATCAAGGTATCAGAGAGAGGGGGTTATGGAGGATTATATATCCATTTTTGTCTTTCAGGGCCCGATCACTGCTGGCTGCACCATTTCATCTTAGAAAATGAGTGTTTAAATACAGGTTATGCTCATACCATAATGCCTTTTTTTTTAACTATTTTATTTTAAATGAAGTCTTTGAAAGTCACAAGGAGTGATATAATTATATTTCTCCACTAAATTAAATTTATCTGTAACCACCCTGAGGTTCAAATCTCAGGAATTTAATTTGTTTGTTGGTATTTTTATTCATAATGAAAATGCTAACTGAAAATATTTAAATCAAAGGTTACTGTCAGCACTAAGCCCCCATGATGCCAGTGACTCATACAGCATTTATGTTCTCATTAGTATGGATGCAAGCTTCTTGGGTACTGAAACAGTTCTTGGCACCAGCTATTAGAGCCGTGAGACCAAGATCGGAATCTCTGATCTTAGCTAGGCTGAGTGAAGTGTTACACAGATGATTTCTCTATAATGGCCAGAGACTTAACTAGACAGGATTCTAAACTAGTGTGATCCACCAGCCTCTTCAGGGGAATGTAGCAGACCCTCCTCACCAGAATGTGACCCATATCTGCCATGACTAACCCAGTGGGACATGGACAGACAATAGAGGAAGGAATCTACAAGTCTTCTGGATTGAGAAGGGAGTCCCCATGCTGGAAACTGCCCCATGTACTTCTCCCCGTCAGTACCTCTACTAACCCAGGCCTTATTAGGCTGTGGAGAGTATCAGCCCTTTTTGTTTTAAAAAAAAAAAACAAAACAGCTCTCTAGACCAAGATCATGCTTCTCTAAACAGCAGATCCAGTCAATTCTAGCCCCTGCTCTGACACTCAAGTTCTCAGCCCCCTGCACTCTCTTCCACAGATGGGGCTGTGGGAGCCTCAGAAAGCCAGGAATGTTTTCATTTTCTAGAATCATAGAACTGGAAGGAACCTTGACAAGTCATCATGTCCAATCCCCGGCACACAAGGCAGGACCACCATCCCTTGCCAGGCAGGTAAGCCAACAGCCTTGCTAGACCCTTGGGCTAGGTGGGGACAGCCTTTCTCTGTGCTCCCAGAAGGGGTGGGGCAGCCAGCCCCCACACACACCCCAGTGTGATCCGGTAGTAGTAGCCAGAGTAGTAGCAGTGGAGGCAGCCAGGAGCCCCAGGCCCCTTTGAATGGCAGGAGTTGCTTTCTTTGCCCTTCTCTCTCCCAGCCTGCTGTCAGGTGTTTGTTTAATCTGCTCTTAAAAATCTCTTGTGATGGAGATTGCACAACTTCCCTAGTCAATTTATTCCAGTGTTTAATCACCCTGAGAGTTAGGAAGTTTTTCCTAATGTCCAACCTAAACTTCCCTTGCTGCAATTTAAGCCCGAGAGTTGAACTTGACTTTCAAAAACTTGTGAAACAATCTTCTAGTATACGTGAGCCAGAATGTGAAACCAGTCTAATGTCATGGTTGAGTGAAATGCAAATAGTCGAATAAATGGTATAAAAAGTGTGAAATAAATTGGATGTTTCCCTTGTGTCAGTTTTAATCTAAGATGCTGTTACTAACACAACTAATATATGGGTACATCTACACTGCAACTCTATTTTGAAATAACTAGCGCTATTCTGAAATAACTTAGTCCGCATCTACACAGCAGGCAGTTATTTCAAAATAGTGTCAAAATACTGTCAAGCTGGAGGACTTCTTACTCCGACTCCTGTAACCTTCGTTGTATGAGAAATAAGAGAAGTCAGAGGAAGAGTGCTCTACTTTGAAATAAGTACTGTGTAGGCACTCCCAATTTCAAAATAAGCTACGCCAATTGACACAGCTCAATTTGCATAGCTTATTTCGAGTTAAGCCCTACAGAGTAGATGTACCCTAAGAAAAATGTTTTAAAACATTGAGGCAAATGAATTCCTAGTCTAATTTCATTGAATGGCGTTGCAAATTTGGCCCATTAATTATAGTCTCTTCTGTATTTTAAAATTGGTGGTAGGGCCTGTCGGAAACATATAGCAAATAATCTAGAGAGGATACACGTGGTTTGTTAGAAATAATTAAGTATGTGGGACATGTCTGTATCAATTTATGTACTCTATTTTTGTTTCTGAACACCTGCTATATTTCAACCTCCATTTTGAGTATAACCTTTACTGTGGCTTTGAGCATTCATTTTGAACCAGAAACTTGGCACCCAGTACAAAGACTAGCTGGGGATCAGAAGTAGAGCCGTCAACATTAAACAGCTTTCTTCCTGTGGTACGGTGAGTTGCTACAGGTGGAGCCATTGACTTTTGAATGAGACTGTCCAGAAGCCAGTGGAGTGGTTGGAGCATAGAAAATGCCTAGCTGAAGAGCAGGAAAAGGATACATATTAGAAGCTGCTCTATAAAGAGAAATGTTTAAGGTTAAGAGAGCCATTTAATCACCAAAAACACACAACCTAAAAGGAGGAGTTGGAGTAGAAGAAACTTTGCCACGCTTAAGTGCTTGGACCAAATCCGGAGACTTACAAAAGGGGATGAGCTCAGACTGAGGCGCATTTGTACTTTATCCATGTATCTGTAACTCTTGTGCTTCTCAAGAGAAAAGTGGTGGTGTATAAAAAAAATTCCTTGGCTAAGCCTGTGTTACCACATCTTTCCTGAAAGTTGTAACTAGAAACTAAAACTCTGACAGACAGGTGGAACCTAGCTGGAATGTGTTGAAGTGATTGGGGAGAAAAGCGGGTTGGGAGCACTAAGGCATTGGTTACACAGTCTAAGTGACAGACTCTATTGTTCCACTACATGAGAAGAGTAATGGACAACGAGTGCCCCGGGAGTGTGCCTTAGAAAAGTAGGAAGTCACTACCTTGATCCAAGAGGGTTAAAAGCTTATGGCAGGGTTTTCCAAAGTATGCTCAGTGAAACTTGCTGCAATACAGTAGTCTTCATGCTGAATTTCCATTCAACTTTTCACAATACATCACCACTTATCTCTACATGTGTGAAAGAAAAGCTAAAACAGCTTCTTCATGCCCCTTAAAATACAGGTCACTAGATGGAACATTCTATTTTATTTACCCTTATTATCAAACACATTGCCCATGGCTAAGTTGATGTAAAAAGGAATTTTGGCTTTTAACAATTGGACATTTGCTGGAACAAATAAGCAAAATGTCGGGCTAGGAAAAGGACAATCACTGACTTTTGTGACAGAAAAATCGGAAAGTGAGCTGTCGAAGAGGAAAGCACTCTCATCCCCTGGATTAGCAGCAGGCAACAAGAAATGCAAGTATGATGAGTTATTTGTCTTTCAGACTTACAAATCATTCTGAACTCAAAGGCATAAGTGTTTTCAAGCAAAAGCTTGATGCACTTTCAAATAGTAAACTCTCAGTGATGAAAACAAAAATGCAAGAAAAGCACCCTACGAAGTGAGCGACTGTATTGAACTCACTGGAGAAGCACAAACAATTGCAGATAAACTTATCAAGCCTAGTGCAAAAGATAATGTGATGTGTATGCTTGATGAGCAATTGATGAGCAAAAAAAGTGGAAGCCGTGCCACTGTCAAACAATAGTGTTGTGTGTCGCATTCAAGATCTCACTGCTGACCTCGAGAAAGAGTTAGTAAAGGCTTTGGAGCTGAAAAAGTTTGAGTAAACCTGGCTTATGGCATATCGTGACTGGATCCACTCACAACAGCTGGTCTGCTCTGAGAACTATGTATGCAACTAGGAAATAAAACATAAATATGTGAAAAGGAAGTTCCAGTTAAAGAAAAAACAGCTCAGGAAAATAGGAAATGTAATCCTGGAAGGAAGGTGGATGCCTATTAATAAAGGAGAAATGTACATAACGTACCTTGCACCCAAGTCTTTAAGTGATAACGTGAGGCAGGAAATCTATAGTTAATGAGACAGTTTATGCTATCTCAGCTAGTGGCGATGGAAAAGTTCTATGTTAAATGGTGTGTGCAAATACACCCTGCAGCACAAGATGACTCAGTGGACAGCTGCACAATTCTCAGGAAAGTATATGGAGGCACAGACACCATCAGATTTCCAGTTAAAGGGTGGATAATTTATGAGACTAATAAAGGAATAAGGACCCTTTTTTGTCCATATCACTGGGTTGAATCCATCCTGGATTGCTGATGACTGAGAGGTGTGACTATTTGAAAGCTACACAATGGCATACATAAAAATTACTGGATCATCAGCCTAGCTGTTTATATCACACCTATTTCCATTGTACTTGAGTGCTTCATCTGTAGGTTGCATAGTTGTTGGCGCACTCAGGGAGAGGGCAGGATGGAAGTGGAAACAAAATCCCCCTCTATCTCTGAAGTCCCTGGCCTTCAGGGCTGAGCAAGTTGATTGTACACTGTGAATGATTATAAGAATTCACATAACTTTTATACTTGATTAGAGAATAGGCAGTAGATTTAAAACAAAAGGAAGGGTTTCCCCCCCGGCCCACACACGATGCAGTCACCTTGTGGAACTCTTTGCCATAGGATGTTGTGAAGGCCAAGACTATACCAGGGTTCAAAAAAGAGCTAGATAAATTCATGGAGATAGGTCCATCAATGGCTATTAACCAAGATTGGCAGTTATGCAAAACCATGCTCTGAAGTGTTCCTAGGTCTGTTTGACAGAAGCTAGAAATGGGTATAGGGAATGGATTGCTTGATGATTACCTGTTTCTGTTCATTCCCCCAAGGACACCTGGCATTGGCCACTGTCAGAAGACAGGATACTGGGCTAGACGGACCTTTGGTCTCACCCAGTATGGCCGTTCTTATGTTCTAGAGCTGGAAAGATGACTCACCTTAACTTCCCCTCCTTTGCATTCCTTGGATAGCCAAGGAATTACTAACATCAATGGAGTTCAGGAGTCTTAAGTTAATCTCCATACTTGCCAAAAGTTCAGGGCTGGCAAGTATCATGCACTTGCACATTCCTGCATGTCACCGTTTCAGCAGACCTAGAAGAGGTCAGTGGGCTTTGCCTACAGTTCAGTCTTTTATCGGCCGAGGCCACAATGGCACATCTTCCCCTTGCTCCCTTCCACCCCCTGTTAATGGATCAGAGCCAGGAGCAAGCACCTGGGCGGGACTGGGAGCAGTCAGTGGATGCAACAGCATAAAATAAAGCCTGATTTTGGCCCCAGGCTTCCTTCTTGCCTAACTCTCCTGCACTAGACACAAGCACAGCCACCCCAGTAAATATCCAGCCCCAGTAACCTCCTGCCCCTCAGGAGCTGCAGCACCTTCTCCCAAGCACCACTACCTTCATTCCAGAGTTCTGTGCCTCTTATCAGTATCAACAGTCTAGAAACTTCCAACTCATATTTCATCAGACATCTTCTGGTATTCATTCAGCTGCAGTAGCTTCTTCTGCCACTGTCAGGGCAAGGTATATTGATAGTAAGCTTAATTTATGGTAAGGTATGTAAATTATTTGCAAATATTTCAGTTCTCTTTAAATTTCCATAAAATATTAGAGCTAGAGCAGAACAGAATTAGGTGCAAAAGTCCTGTGTTGGATGGTTCCACTCAAGAATCTTGTTGTGTTCTCCATATCATGGTGACAGAGAAATAGGTCTCTCTTCGTTTTTTGTGCCAATGTCATTGGCTTTCTCTCTTTCCTAATCAGGCCTTGTCTTCCAAAACCTGGTCACTCCTGTGCACACAAGGCCCGTTTACATTTAAGAAGGGCCCCACCAACACTTCCAATGTAAGCATATTTGCATGAATAAAAGCTCAAAAAATGGCTACCCAAATGTTTACAGAAAGTCAAAATAAAAAGAGCTCTGGCTGCAGATGACTTTTAAACCACTTGCTGGATTTAAGGAGCCTATTCATAAATCTGTGTTTTCACTATCTGCCCAGCTTTTCTGTGGTTTGGCACAATACCTGTCTGCAGTCAGAGACTGCCAGGCTTCATACATGCCATGTTTTTAATTTTGTTCCTTTTAAGGATCTTTTTTGGTCTGCTTCTACTTAGCTAAGTAACATTTGCTTTTTCTTTCCGTAGGCATTGATTATAAAAGCCCAACTGCTACCAGTGAAGTAGGTCAGGTTTGCAAAGGTACAAAGGTGTTGGGGGACAGAAAATTAGAATTTTTTGTCACAGCTGCAATTAGCACCTTCTTCCCCTAGTGTGGAGTATTGAAATCTCTATTAAAATTGTAAAGTTGTATTACTTTAAATGATCAGGACTTCTCCCCCTGGTTCTGGTCAAAGGCTGGGAGGCTCAGTGGGGAAATGTGTGATCTTGGCATAGCAGCAGTCAGTCTGCAGAAATCCAGCCTCTAATAAGGTTAGATGACTTCTGTTTCTCTGCCATAGGAAGCAACTTTGCCTCTCTCTTTGGGATTCTTTTGCATTATTCTGAATTCAAGAACTGAAGTAGTGTTATGTTGTAGCCTTCAAACAAAGAGTATTTATGGTTTTATCTAACTGCTGTTTGTATGCCATGAAACATAACATTAATTTTCCTGTCTTGTTAGTCTCAGTCTCTCTTTCATGTATTTGTATCTCTCTTCCTCCTTGTCACTGTACTTTCATCCCTCCTTATTTCTGCTCTCTCATTGTCTAATTTCTGCTGGTTGTATTATTTGGTCCCCTCCGCCCCCCCAATACATTTCCTTACCTTAGTTCCATCCACCCTTTCCCCTTGCTTTATCCTCTCTACCATCTTTCACTCTTTTCCTGCGGTCCTTGCCCTTTTCCTCAACTTCATCCTTTGCTGTGTTTATTTCTTCACCTTCCTTCTTCACTTTATTCTTCTCCCCCCCTCCCCCCCCCAACCTTGTCCACAGGCATTTTCTCTTGCTCCTAAACATTCACCACCTATAATTAGTTTCCTACTCTTCCTGAAACCTTTTATGCCTTTTCCTGTGGGAACTTTTTGTACTATACCCCAGTGTGCAGTTACTAGCTTACTGCATGGCTAGAGCAATAACTATGGAATGTGTTCTGTGGATCCCCTGCAAAACGTGGGTGTGAATAAATAGACACACAATGTCCAGCAGAGTGACAGTGAAGAGTCATAGGTTGTGACTAGGGTTGCCAGATGGTTTAACCAAAAATACTGAACACCTTCCCCCCTCCAACCCCCCCCCAAAAAAAACGGGGAAAATCCTGTTGGGGGGGGAGGGGGGAAAGAGGGAGACCAAAGTTGTTGAGCAAAAAAAAAAAGAAAGGACCCCGAGAGTTGTTAAGCAAAAAAATAATAATTTTTTAAAAAAACAGCAAGGTCCCTTTGTTAGGGCCAAAAGCTTTTGAGGCTTTTTGGCCCTAACAGGCTGCTGGTGGCTGTCCGCCATCTTGTCTCCCTGCTCCCGGCCAGACAGCTCCCCTGCGGAACCCGGTATGCACCCGGAATTTTCACCTCCTGGCCGGGAAAAAAACAGAAAATACTGGACATTTTAGGTGTCTGGTATTTTCTGAATTTTTTTACTGGACAGGAGGCAAAAATACCGGACTGTCTGGGTCACCTGGCAACCCTACCTGTGGCTTGCACTAGGCCTTATACTTACAGAAGAACAAAAACAGCAAGTGGGTTTCCCTACAATTTTAAGGTCATATGAAAAGTGAAGGCAAGTCCTGGAAAGTAATATAAACCTTGCCTGGAAAGTCTGAGTGCAAGAAAAGTTCTTGTTCGGTATAATGAGGGCATTACATGAAACTCTAAAATGGCCCTGCAAAGAATCTGCAAATTCCAAGCAGGAAGGAGTGGCCTGAGAAAATTTCAGAAGTTGTAGGGAAAAACCTTATAGTACAAAGTGTGCTGTTCTGGAAAATTAATATATAACTGTGATCTGATAAAATGTAATTGCACAGCTGTTTCCTATACCTCTGCTGAATTACTACCTACAAATCCATTGTGAATTATCAGCAATAGATTGCTGGCTAAAGAAAGGACCAACTAACTGGCTTATTTTAGTTTTCTAAGCATTAAAGATCCATGTAAAAATAAGGCTCAGTTCTGCAAGATGCTGAGTGTGGTCAGTTTCTACCCTTCTTCCATGAAAGCTGGGCTCTGACCCATAATGGGATGTGTGGTATTTCTCCCCTGGCTGTAAAGGACTCAACATATCTCAGTGTGGCATCCTGTGACAGGGCTGCCATATACATAGTTGTGGAGAGCGCACAGTCCTTCATCTTCCCCAGAAAGATTTTCATGGCTTGTGGTAGGGTTGAGTGTTCCTACCTACACTACCACTGATTCATGACACCTTTTCACCTGAACAAGGTGCATGCTGCGTATAAAAGACTTGATGACTTCAACAGGCCTCTCTGTAGCCAGAAGTCCCTTCATACTGGGTGTGATTGCAGACTTGAGTCTAATTTTGAAGTACATGTATGTGGATCTGCATGTCCATTTTTACTATTAAATGCAGCAGATAACGCTAAATATAATTAAATGAATGCTGGTGGGTTGTATCTAAGAGCAGCATATAGCTGAACCAAATGCTCGTACAGCACCTAGCCTGATAAAATCCTGCCCAGGTTAGCCTCTAGGTGTTATAATACTAAGCTTAAATTCTAATATCTATGATAATAGACTGCGTGATACAGGCCCCAACTGAGATTGGGACCCCATTGAGCCATTCAGTACATACACAAATAAATAAGTCTCTGCTCCCAAACTATCTACAATCTACATAGACAGGACTAATGGTGGGAGAAAGGAACCTTATCCCTATTATGTAGAATTGAGATTAAGGGCCTGATCCAAAGTCCACTGAAGCCAATGGAAAGTCTCTCCATTTCTTGAGTGGGCTTTGGATTAGGCCCAGCATCAAACAAGAAGTCGGTAGAGCCAATCGCCTGATGCATCTATGCGAAGTTAGTGCTAGTATGTGACAATCCTACAGAAATAGAGGGAAAAAATTACTCTAAAATGGAAAAGATGGAAAGAAGAATACAGCTCTTTCTCTAATGAATAAAAGCAGTGCCAAGTAACTTCTGTTGGAAGATCGCTGCAGTAAGTTTAAAAAAAAATGGACTGAAAAATTATTTCCAATCTTCTTGGATCAAAATTTGTCTTACAGACTAAATAGAAATTCCCATCCTCTTATCCAAACAAACCCTTAATGTAATTAGAAAAGAGGTTTAAAAGACACTCCAGAGATAAAAGATAGATTAAATGAATTAGCAATACACAGAGCCCAGAAAATGTATTTATGTTGGAGTCAAATTCCTGTGATTCAAACCACTCAGCCATCTGATTTCCACATACATTTTAGTAATTCAAAGAGAATTTTTTTTTCTTATGAAAAGCCAAACATCCAGGAAAAGGAGAGCAAAAGCAAAGAACAGAATGATGTGTGTTCTGTAGAAATGATTAGGCAGACAGAGGAGTGTGAAGGGTGAATGCTCCTATAAGAAAAGTGTCAGGACCAGCTGGAAAATTTAACATTCTTGCAAAGAGTCAAATTGGATCCTACAGTTTTTAGTACAAATTGGATTTCATAGTAAAGTGGACTTGGGCCAGATATACACTAGAAACTTTTGCTGGTGTACTAATATCAATTAGAGGTATGATTATTTTGGTGACACTTTTGTACAGGCAAAAGCTTGAGTGTAGATGTAGTTATAATAGTACAAAAGTGCTTTCCCAGATACTCTTATTTAGTTTGTCAAATCCATATAATAACCAGCAAGAGCCCTTCTTTCCCCTTTTTATTGGCCACTATAAGTGGCATCTAGATACACTAGGAGGTTTTGCTGATATAGCTTTGTTGGTTTAGCTATACTGGCAAATATTTTTGGGACTAGTGAGCCAGGTCCTGAGAGCCCCTTGCAAGAGGCCCTGTGGTCCTGCCACATCCTGCCTCAGGCTGTCTACACTATTGGAAAAAGGTACTCAAATTGCACAATTTTTTGGCCAGTTTACATTGGGCCAAATTTTGGAAAAGCTTCCTCTTTTGGAAGAGCCCTTCTTCCTCATGGGAGGAGGAAGACAGGGCTTCCGAAAAAGTGTCTACTCTTCCACAAAAAAAAGCGGAAGAGCAGACTCGTTCCCTGGACGTGGCAGAGTTTTCTGGATCTATCCTGGAAAAATCCTGTAGTGTAGACATAGCCCCAGAAAAGAGCCATAAACAAGTCCTCTAGGAGGCTAGAGCAGCTGTGGAGAAACTGGCTAATCACGGACCAGCAAGACCTACAAAAGGAGCTGCAAAACACAGCAGCAGTGAGTTGCAGTACAGAGTTCCAGAAGAGAAGTCTGGTAACTGACTGGCACTGGAGAGAGACTGTGGACTATGGTGAGACTGATGAACTGTGATAAAGACCTCAGCTAAGGGCAAGGTGTTCTCTCCAGGAGGGGAAACTCTGGGGGCACCACATTCAACCGGAGTGGGGAAACTGACTTGGAGGGATTTCTACAGAGGGCACTGAGAGGGGCCACAGGCAAATGTGTACCCCTTTGAGCGTAACTCCGTTGGAAGGCTGCGTTGCCAAAGAGGCTTTAGGCTGATGGACAGACAGAGCACGGGCATGTGCACTTGGCCAGACGGGGGAGGGGGAAGGGGGAGAGCTCGTGAGAGGTTAGTGCCACCCTGTTACACTTCTCTAATGTAGATGTGGCCATAGTTAAGGGATAATCAAATCATGAGCAGATGGAGGATTTTTATGCTGAACATGGGCCTCTGAACACAGGAATAGTGTTTAATGGAACTGAGCCAATGGCTCTTGAGAGCAGTTCTGAAGTGCTGGGTAAGCTATACCAGTGCTTTACGCGCTAAGGCTTCATCTACACTGCGGCTTTGGCTTCATCTATACTGCAGCATTAGTCCCTTTAGTAACTAATGTTCAGCCTCTTAGGCTACGTCTATACTGCTTCTTTCTTGTGCAAAAGCCTATGCAAATGATGCACAGATTAGCATATTGCCACACTTCATTTGCATAATTAATTAGGGGGCTTTTTGTGCAAACCCCCCCTCTTGCACAAGAGCCGTTCTTCCTGAAAAGATAAGGAAGAACAGCTCTTGCACAACAGGGGGGTTTTGCATGAACAAACTACATTCACTGTGTGTGTGTGTGTGTGTCTGTACACGTACACAGAGAAGTATAATTCTATGGAATTTACAAAGTAACAACCATCTTTATTTAGACATAGCTCAATATCCAGTTGCTAAAATTCTGGGTGGTTTTCTTTTCAGCATTAACAGACCGAAAGACACACAAACTGATATTTAGCACTAGGTTCAACAGCAGGTGACACAGTAGAGTAAATCTAAAAAAAGTATCTTGTTGATAATTAAAATGAAGTTATTACTCCAAGACAGTCAGTTACCCAGTGATGTAGCTAGAGCATTGGTGTTTTTTCATCATGCTGTGGCTAGCTTTACAGCTGTAGCTGCTCTTTCAAGGCATAAAGTTAATCTGTATTATTCTCCAATTGCATGTAAATTCAGACGTGTGGCTGGGTCACTCCAAAGTGATAAAAGGGAGTTGTTCTTTGAGTGCTGTCCCTCTGAGTGATCCACTTTAGGTGTTGGCGCGTCCATGTGAAGACGATTGGAGATTTTTCTTAGCAGTGTCTGGTTGTGCCGCACCTGTGCAGTAATCGCCTCCTTGTGCTACATGTGTCCATTGACTGAGCACATGGCACACCTCCCCCCTCAGTTCCTTCCATCCTCAGCAGCAGATGGGGCTCTTAGCAATCATCGCTCCTGAACCTGAAAGGCAAATCATCTTCTTGTTCATTTATTTTTTTCCCCATTCCTTCTCCTTACCTCTTTTTTCTTCAAAAAAGAGAAATCCCTTTGAACTACTTTCAAAGCGGATATCTTGCTGCATATATACCTGTTACACTCTATGCAACAAGCAAACTCCACATTGAATAACTGTTCACTCTACTGGAGCTGGAGCCACGTCCACAGCTGTGCTGAAAGGCATGCTGTTGCAGGACATAAGTAGGGCTGCAATTTGGTCATCTGAGCATAATTTTACCAGACACTATGCCATAACGACCAGCTCCATTCCTGCAGCCACAATGGAACAAACTGTTCTCTCATCTCTAGCTCAGCCATGACTCCAAAACCCCCCTCCATCGGAGCACTACTTTACAGACACCTAGGGTGTATCTAAACTACGCTGAATGGTCGAAAGAGGATATGCAAATTCAGCGGGAATTTGCATATCTTCTTCCGATAGCACGAAAGTGAAAGTAATTAAGACACGGCTTTTTTGGCGAACCGCTCCCTTTGTCGAAAAGCCGCTCTTCCGTAAAGGAGAAGCCGCTCTTCCCTAAAGGAAAGCTCAGCTTTCAAAAGTGCGATCGGAAAAAGATATGCAAATTCTCGTGGAATTTGCATATCCTCTTTTGACCATTCGGCATAGTCTAGATACGCCCCTAAAGTGGAGCACCCACAGGGACAGCACTTGTAGAAGATGATGATGATACTCCCCTTATGCAATAAGTTCTTCCAAATGTGTGTCCCATTGGGTGCTCCCCAACCTGCCCTCCTCCCCTGTGCTTTGGAGTCTGCATCCTTGATTCCACAGTAGAAAAGGGCGGGGGGCGGCTGCACTGAACTCATAGTTCACAGACCCAAGTGACACCACAAAATGGCTGCTGCACAAGTGCAGTCCAACCAGACATTCCTAAGAAAAATCTCCAATGCCTGGCACAAGGTCTTGCAAACAACTAAAGTGGAGCACCCACATGGACACACGCATTTCGAAGAACCATCATTAGTGCACCAGATGAGTAACTTTATTTCAAGGTCATACACTGAGAATAAAGAAAATGGGATTGTCTATTATGTCAATGAACCATAATATAAGTCACAGAATTCAAGCTGGAAGAATTCACCCTGGTTAAAGAAAAAAGCAGAAGCTACAGTGCAAGAGTGTAAACATGATCTGTGGCCCAGATCCAAACCCATGATGTATTTATGAGGCCTGAAAGACAAAATAAATAAACTGCTGTCTCTCATGGCTGCAGAGACTTTCCAGTTGTGAACCGAGCATAACTAATGGTGTGTGATCTGCTTGAGGCTGCAGAGAACCTAAATATCTCTTCACTGGGGCTGAAAAGTACAACTTCTGTCTCAACTAGACATAGCTGTGCTAGTGCTGATCAAGCTAGCATGCTAATAGAAATGTAATCATGGCATAAACATTTTCAAATACATAAAAGCGTGTTACAAGGAGGACTGAGAGAAAATTATTTCCTTCATATCCGAGGATAGGACAAGAAGCAATAGCCTTGAATTGCAACAAGGAAGTTTAGATTAGACCTTTAAAAAAAAAAAACAAAAACAAAAAACCCCTTCCTGTCAGGGTGACAAAGAACTAGAATAAATTGCCTAGGGAGGTTGTGGAATCTCCATCATTGGAGATATTTCAGAGCAGGTTAGACAGATATCTGTCAGGGATGGTCTAGATAATTAATTAGCCCTGACATGAGTGCAGGGGACTGGACTAGATGACCTCTCCAGGTCCCTTCCTGTCCTGTGGATCTATGAACACATGGTAAAGCAGGCAGTGCTTAATTTGTAATGAGAGGCACAAATTAAGCACTGAAAACAGCACTCAGAGCCTCCACACATTAGAGCTAATGAACCAAGTTAATACCATGTGTAACTCCATTGACAAGGACCAAATTTGTCCTGCGGTTAGTGATAATGCCTAGGGACCAGCAGAGATCAGGCACTGTATAACAACTACTAGACAGTCCCAGCCCCGAAGAGTTTACAGTCTCTATAAGACAGGACAGACATAAAGCAGGGAGTGAACAATGTGATGGTGGCAAATGTCATGTAGGGATACAATTTTTTTTCTGTTTTCTCTTTAAAAAAAACATGATTGGTTGGTGTACCCTTGAGAGGGGACTGCCTACCCTTCTCTCTCTTTCTGTTTAGCTGAAGCATTTTTTGAAAGGGGTGAAGGAGAAAGAGTGTAGGGGAGAGAGAAGGTTTGAAGGATAGGTGGGGAATGACACTGAGGTGAAGAAACTGAAAAGGAGGAGCAAGAGGGGATGGAAGCAAACAGCCAGTTAGTACAGAGTTAGCACTGTTGAAAATCCTCTGATCCAACATCAGTGAGTCCCTGTTTAAGCTGCTGAACCCACTTTAGTCTGTCTGGCTCCTCTCTGCAGTTTCTTGGTCAAGAGTGTGCTGGGCTCCCAAAGGGTCAATTAGTCCCCTGTATGGTGGGAAACTTTCATTTAGCAGTTTTGAACAGATTTAGCCTTCAGTTTTTAGTGTTTGAGGCTTCATTTCACAGCACTGGGGAGGAATGGAGTATATGCGATGTTCACAAAACATGTAATTTATATAAAGCTACTGGTTTTACTAGCAGCTACCAATGTCCCCTGAGCCATGTCTTCGAGGGGAGTATTTAGCTAATGGTTGGTCTGATAATGCAAAGTGCCTTTCATAATCTGCTGGAGAAGAGGCTCTTGGCACAAGGATTGTGCATTCTTTCTCCTGCGTTCTTGTCGTTTCAATTGCTCTTAGCTGCGATTCTTGCTTACTGTTTTTTTTAAAGGAAAGTCAATTTCTTATTTTTTTAATTCACCCCCACTCTGCCACCCTGTACTGGAGCTACAAGCACAAAACCAAGGCCTTCAATTGCTTGGTAAGATGTCTTTAGTTTATTTCTAAGGGAGCAGACTGGTGAATGCCTTGAAGTTTCATGTTCCCGTAGTTGTATGGTTTCTCCTTCCTGTGGGTCGTCAGCTTCCAGACAACACTGGGGCACATTAGCAGGACATGAGGGGGTTTACATTAGTGTCTGCTGCTGCCTGTGCTGTACTTGTTACATGTATAAATACAGAACTTCTTACTCTCTCCAGAGCTGTTAGTCAGCTGCCTTTCTGGTTGCTATGCTGCTTTCCCCTCTCTGGCCAGCAAAATAAACAGCGCAAGTCTGTCTTTTATACCACACTGGCATGGGAAACCTGCTTTTTGCAGAAATAGGAGGAGGAGGGGGAAAACGTGGCACCATGTACAGTTCCCAAGGCAGTTGGGGGTACTCAAGCTATTGTTTTCATTGAGTTTGGAATTAGCCTCTCTCTGCCAACTTGATTCTTCACTTCTTAGGTTAGCTCATAACCTTCTATGTCAGTGGTTCTCAAAGGGTGGTCCATGGATTGCTATTGGTCCAAGGGTGTCTTGCAGGTCAGCCGTGGGCTCAGGGTTTCCCCTCACACAGCAGGGGGGAAGGAACCTGTTTTGCAAGGTTGGAGTGCCAGCGCCATCTTCCTCCTTGGGCGGGGGTTGATCTTGTTTGTGGGAGGAGGAAGCAGCTCCATGTGCTGCTGCTTCCCCTCCCCCTGGCTGGGACAATTGCAGTGCAGGGAAGCACTGTCTGGAGGCTTTCCCTGCTGCTTCTGTTGGCCAGAATTGCAGCCACTTGGAGCAGCAGGAGGCATGGAGCACCCCCCCCCCCCCCAGCCTCACGTACAGATCCTGCACTCCCAATCCTCTCCCATTCACTCCCTCCCACTGAAATCCTGGACCCCCACCTCTCTCCTGCACCCTCCCTTCCTGCCTCCTAGACCCCGCATCCTCAGCCCACTCCTGCACCCAACCTCCCAGCCAGACCTCTTCCTGCACCTATTTTGTCATCATGGGTGGTTGTCTGGTGGTCTGTGGAAAGGTTTGCATTGAATGGGGCAGGCCACAGGCCAAAAAGTTTGAGAACCTCTAAGTAAATGAAGGTCAAGCTGCAAATCCCACAGCAGAAAATCAGATAAGATTTTCCTCCTCTCCCTCCCCGGTTTTCATAAGTTGCTTTGGTTGTATGGACTTGGTGAGGCACAGTTTTAAAAAAAGCAGCCATGGCTCTGATATTCTTGCTTGATTTTTTTATTGTACATCATGCCTCTTCACTTTACCGTTATCAGGGAAACCATCCAGTCAGACCTGTGAGATGAAGTTTCTTGGGAGTTCCCTGGCAAGCTACCTTATGCAATAATTAGCAAATAAGAATTTGGAATCCCTCCTTTTTTTTTTCTTAACACAGCCAAATTGTTTAAAATGATCCTTTACTTTATGTAGCACCATAATGTACGTGACAATTAACAGAATATTTCTCTGTCTCAAAGAGCTTATGTAATCAGCATTTAAAAATGAGTTTGCATATTTCTGCCTAGCACTGGACCAAATTTTCTGCTGTTGTAAATTGGCATTGACTTATCAAAATGGCTCCAGTTTACACCAGCAGGTCATTCCCACCTGTTTTCCTTTTCCAGTCAAACCTCAATTTGTCTAGCAAAATATGCACCTGTTCTTTGAGCACAGGAAAATTAGAAACAGCTTTTGTTCTCTTATCTTAGTATTTTTAAAATTTGACACTATAAAGACAAAACAAAACATAACATAACAGAAGAACTACAGACAAGTAGGAAACTGAGAGCTAAGGCTCTTGGTTCCATTCCTGGTTCTGTCACTGATACTGGGAGAGATTTGTTTGTTACAAAGGACTCCACATCTGCAGTCCTGTAAAAGTTAATAGAAAATCCTGTCCTTTCCATATGGTTTTTGGACTAGCCTACAGAATGTAGCAGACGATCAGATTCCAGACAGGCAATTCTATAGGTAGTTCAAAAATATATAGAAAGAAACACTGTTAAATTCTGTGGGCCAAATTCTGGCTGCCAGTCCAATTTCTCTGGCAGCATTGAAGGGCTCGAGAAGGGTCACAACAGCCTTAGGTAGAATTTCTCTGGTGCTGGAGTTGTGGAGGGCTAATGTATGCAGTTCTATACTGTTCCCCCTGACAGCCCACAGCATAGAGAGTGAAGGATCCCCTCAAAGAAAGGAGGAGGAGAGCTATAGGAGGCACCTATCCAAAAAAAGGGAATGAGGCTGAAGAATAAGTAGAGAGAACACAATGACTGTGGTGGTTAAAGGGGAAGGAAAAGGGATAGGAGCCAAGTGTGGGAATATATAGGAAGAGGCATGTGAGAGAGACACCTTGATGAGAGACTTGGCAATTAGGGTAGTAAAGCTGGAAGAATAGAGGCGCAGGAGGAGGAAAAGGGAACCTCTGAGCCACCAAGCCATGGCAGGCAATCAAGTCATACCATCCCATTCATAAATACATTTGTCAAGTTTTATCTTAAAATTAATTGAGACTCTTTTCTACTGGTGTTTTGAAACCTTTTAGAGAACCTGTCATAGAATACATCACTGCTTTTGAATTCTCAAGGCAGATTTGGAAAACTGATAGAAAGGGTCACAAACTCAACTAGCTTCTGTGGGTGAATAATGAAAATGCTATAAGAGTCAGTGTTTGTAAACAGGCTTAAAAAAAATCCATTTATTGCCAGAGAAGAATTCCCCTCACACTGACATTATTCTCTGAGGACTTCCCCTCAGAAGTCCTGGCATAGGTGAGGCTGGGAATGGCAGGGGTGTATGGGATGGGGCTGTAGCACCCAATTCTGCAAAAATTCTGGGCAGCACTATGGCTGAGGAGAAACTCAGACAGGCCTCCCAGCAGTGTCTAAATTTATGCTGAGAGTGTCTCCAATTTCCAGAGCATCCTGAGATCAAGAGGGCACAAAGCTAACTTCAACCCATCTGAGCCTCCTAATCCATGGGCTGGGAGAATCTTGCCTCAAATTTTTAGAACAATGGACATGGAACCCTAGTGCATTTGTCACACTTTGTATTAACATTCCATTTATAAATATTTTGCAAATAATTAACAGTTGTCTTAAAGGGTGTATATATTGTGCAAAAGATCAGTAAGTTGTGTATAACCATGGCTCACAGCCATCTATAACACATGCTACTCATGGATGGCATACTTGTAACATCATAAACCTTTTATAAATAGACTCTTGTAATAAAATGTTAGACACATTTCTAGAGACCCCAAAAGGTTTTCTCCTTGTTAAATTCTAGAAGGCTCTTCCAGACAATATATTGTAAAAGGAGATATGGGATGATCTCAGTGAGATTTAGGGTAGTCTACATAGCCTCCCAGCAGTGTGTGCCCCAAAGTAGGTGGATAGACATGGGCTTGTCAGGCTCATGGTCTTGCTCTAATGGTAGCTGTGTACACAGCACTTTGAAGTTGAAGCTCAGACTGGAGGGCTGGTTCTGAAGCCTACCCACATTCTTAGGTTTCAACGTGCTGTGTACACAGCTATCTTTAGAGTATTAGCATAAGCCCCACTAGCCTGAGTCTACCCGAGTCTGGGATCTGTATAGACATCTCCTCAGTGCCTACTCCACTTTTGAAAATGGGACTTAGGTGCCCTAACTCAACTTGGGAGCTTTTGAAATTTTTGTCTATATTCTTACCCAAAAGGGAATTTTGAATCCATGGTTACTTGATACCTGTTACAAGATACAGAGCCTTGATACTATGTTAAACTGTTGCGCAAAAAAAAAAAAAAAAAAAAAAGCAAACATTATTCTGGGATGTATTGGCAGGAGTGTTGTAAGCAAGATATGGGAAGTGATTCCGCTGCTCTACTCTTCACTGATTAGGCTGCAGCTGGAGTATTATGCCTAGTTCTGCGCACCACATTTCAGGAAAGATGTGGACAAATTGGAAAAAGTCCACAGAAGAGCAACAAAAATGATTAAAGGTCTTAAAAAACATGACCTATGAGGGAAGATTTAAAAAACTGGGTTTGCTTAATCTGGAGAAGAGGAAGCTGAGAGGGAGCATAACAGTTTTCAAGTATATAAAAAGTCTCAAGGAAGAGGGAGAAAAATGTGTTGCTCTTATCCTCTGAGGAAAGAACAAGAAGTGATAGGCTCAAATTGCAGCCAGGGTGGCTTAGGTTGAACATTAGGAAAAACTTCCTAACTGGTTAAGCACTGCAAAAAATTGCCTAGGGAGACTGTGGAATCACCATCATTGGAGATACTTGTTAGACAGACACCAGTCAGAGATTATCTAGATCAGTGTTTCTCAACCAGTGGTACGAGTACTCTTAAGGGTACTCGAGAGAAGTCTGGAGGGTACATCAACACAACTGAAATTTGGAGAAAACTGAATTTTTGTTTTAAGTTTTACAGTGCTTTATTATTGTTGTACTTTTTAGACCCAAAAATTTCATCGCCTGCCCAGTTACGATTAAATTGTTTAAACGAATATGTTGCAATGGTAGAAAAAAAAATGTGTATGTCTGAAAACTGTAGGTACTGGGGGTGCTTACAATTTTTTTGAAAGGGGTACTTTATTAAAAAAAAAAAAGGCTGAGAAACACTGATCTAGATAATATGTAGTCTTGCTTTGAGTGCAAAGGACTAAATTAGAAAACCTCTCAAGGTGCCTTCTGGTCCTGTGATTTTTATGGTTCTCAAAGCAAATCTACGCATGTTGAAATGTGACTAATAAACAGGCCCAGTAACTTTGTATCAATATTGTTTCCATGCCCAGTTAAATATGTGATCAGCACTGTGCCAGTCACATTTTTAACAGGCATCAGCTCTGGAACTTGAGGTGGGTGGACTATTTGTAGTGACAGCTACATTGAGTTCTGTTTGTGTGACCCCCCTTTGTTCTTGATATGGGGTTTGATGCCCTCTGTTATTAATAAAGATAGTTCCAGAATGCCTACAGGTAAAGCTAGAGCACTTGAAGACTCCCCAGTAGTGGCCTAACTTTTGCTTACTAATTGTACCCCATGAAATTTTGACAACATTGAGGCACCTGGTGTGCTGAGACCACTGCCTGCTATACTGACCAATATTGTCTCTGTTTCTTTGTATTCTCCTCCCCAGCTCTTACTCCATGTGCTATCTCACCTTAAATAGTGATCGTGACCTCTTTGGGTTAGGAGCAGGCTTTTTTGTGTACAGTCCCTGCTATGATGGGCGTGGAGTCTCTAGGGTGCAGTGATCAAAGAAACAAATAATAATGTGATGCTATCCAGATGTGGTGCTGACCTCATTAAGCAGTGGAACTATGCCTGCCAGTCCTACAGCTGAATTATTTTGGAAAATCTTCCTCCTTAAACAGAGATCCAGCACAAAGAGCTTGGGAAGTCTGTGGGAGAATGGTGTGAGGAAACAACATGACAATCTGGTACCCTTTATTCTGTAGGATTGATACAATGGCTTCTGCCACTCTCTCCTGAAAAGGGTCCACAGGTCTTGACCCCTACCTATGGGTCCCCATACAACAGGGGTGGGAACCTAAGGCCCAGGGGCTGGATGGGGCACTCCAGCTCCCCAGCTGCCCCACCATGGGCCTGGAACATGCAAAATCTGCTAGGCTTTCATGTGCAAGGGGAATGTGAGGAGTGTCTTTCTCCTTCTCGGTCAGGGGCCATGTCAATGAGGATTTTTTTGCTTCTCACTTGTGTATGGCCTCCTGCCATAGAATCTTCACATCTCAGCTGCCGTCCAGTAGCTTGTTAGTACGTGGGCTGAGCGGCTAATGGAGCTGTAGCTCCACTTAGCACCACCCCTTGGGGACCTGATCGGCAAAGTGCCCAACTCCAATGATTGATCTAGCTGTGCTATTTAAACTTGTAGCAGGCACAAGAAGTTGTCAGTGCAAGTGGGAGAGTTCCTGGCTGGTGGCTACATTGGATCTTGCCTTCTCACCTGAGACCTGCTTTACTATCATGTTTCTGGTTTCAGCTTTCCTATCTTGTTCTGGGTTCCTGCCTTGTTCCTTCTCCTAGTCACTGATGTCTGCTCTGATTCTGGCCCTTGGCTTAGCTTCCAGCCTAAGGCCTTGGTTCTGCTCCTGACTCCACCTCTGATCAGTAGGTCTGACCACCCTAACCCCAGTCATCACACATCCTTCTGTATCCCTACTTGTTAGTATTGCTGCATTACTACTGTGTGCACCTTCTAGTCAAAGCCAGAGATCTAAATAGTTAAAGAATCCATCATGTTCTTATGGGACCTATCCATTTATAACTCACTGCAGTCATGACATCATGGTTAATTTTTGTCATGCATATATTCTTGGCATTGGAAATAACTCATCAGATTGCCTTTTTCAGATGGTTTAATGTTCAATGAAAAGAGGCTCACTTTGAACTATTAGAAGAGGAAAAAAATTGCAATTTGTGAACCCACATGTGAATTTTCCAAATTACTTAAATTCTTCGCATTGATCTTCATTAATTGGGCACATGGATGGGAGAGCTGAATCTATCCAGTTAGTCACCATTTTAGAAATTTCACGATGCCATAAATCAAACAATTCTTGAGATGTGTGTATTGTGAGAGTACTTAGTACTTAGTGCTTCCCATGTGGCACAAAACATAGACAAAGAAATAAATGATTACAGTTCTTGAGAAGTACAAGTGGTTCTTAAAACATTTAGTTTTATAGAAGGCTATATTGGGTCACAGTGAATGTTTTAAATCAGTCACTGTTTATCAGCTATAGATGCCAAAGGCTTTTGTGGGACTTCTTGAAGATCAGTTGCAGTCAAACATCCTCTTAACTCTTGTCCACCGACAGCTTACTACTAATAAAATCCTTTCTCATTGTTTCATAAAGTTTGTTAGGGTACTTTGTAAACTGTAATCCCCAACATAAAAAACAACTAAATCACTTATCAACAGTAATTAGAGCTGTTTGGAAAATGTTCCTTTTGCCCCACTCTCCATTCTCCAAGGACCATTTCAATGTTTTAATTGAGAAATTGGTGAAAACACCTGAAAATCAAAACATTTTGGCTGAAAAACATCAGGTAACCACCTAGGTGCATTAAAGGAGTATCCTGAGGCTATGGACCCAGGTTTAGTTAGCCATGCACCTACAAGTTAAGGATTATAAGGAATTTTCCCAGCGATCCTATACGAGGTGTTGCCTCAACACTTTGTGAGAGGGGAGAGGCAGTTGTAAGTGTGACTCTAAACAGAACCAAAGGCAGATAGATGATGTTTCTCTGTATGTCTGGGGTTGCTCATTTGGTTTTACAAAGGAAACACATCTTTGTTGGGTTTTTTGGTTTTGTCTACCATGTGCAGGGAGATAGGACTTGGTGTGTATTTTTGTAAATAAAAAGATAACATACAGAATGTTCCCTGACTCAGTGTTGCTGATTTCTCATCCAGCAGAAACCACCCTGCAAGACCCATGTTTCACTCGCCTGCTGAGACACGGAGGCAGCTGCACAGGCCCCTCCATGCATCTTTGGCATAGTTAAATGCACCATGAAACCTAAAGCAGCTTTACAGGTCAACCTGCTGTCATAAAAGACCACCTCAAAGTAACCTTGCAGGCACTACATCAATTTTACTCCACTTCTATCCAAAAGCTACCTCTGTTAGACAATGACCTTTTTGTCAGTGGCTTGAGTCCTTACCTAAAACAGAGGTATATCACTATTGTGGCAGATGTGAGGCTATTCTGTATAATTGTTTAATACTGTGTACAGCAGGGTTATTGGGTAGCTTATTGTATGAATATGTTGGAAAAACAAACAGGAAGTGAAATAATAGCTCAGTGTAAGCTACCTCATGATAAATAGTTCATAGTGGTTAAGAGACATTGCTATTAACTGTGAAGATCCTGCCTCCAGGTTACAAGGCTTGTTTGGCTAGTACCGGGGGCCAGCTGATCAAAAGGACGACCTCAAACACTTAAAAAGACATTCTGTGTCTAAATATTAGGCAGTTGTTGATAAGCTATTCAAACTGGCACATAGATGCCAGTGGCGTCCGAAGAAGTTGGGCTTTTTTTACTTACATCAGGGGTCAAGAAGCTTCTAGGTAAGTTAGACACATGTATAGACTGTTTTGTTGTTTTAAAATCTTTTGCATTGTTCCTACTGTTAGTACTAATCAATACTTTGGTCATTTCATTCACTGGTCACAGACTCTTGAGGTACAAAACCTGGTCAGAGCTACAGGGTGAACACAGTTAACGCATGGGACACTATAACGCCGGGTGTGGTCTGAGGATGGCAAGATACCACAGGAGATGTGAAGGCAATAGGCATGAGACCCGAAGGGTGCACCCACAGAGGAGGCAGCTATCCCTGTAATGGCTACAAATATTTTTCCAACTGTTCTTTAAAACAGGCCATAGGCTCTAATCGCGTAAGCTATTGTATAGACAATTGGACCTCTGCATCCACAGGATGCACCATCGAAGTCAATGAAGCTCCTTGTGCATGGCTGGCTGGGCTGGGCACAGGGATCTGCCTGTAGAATCGGGACCAGAAACAGAACATATTGCCCATGGGGCTATATCAATGATACAGTGTTTTGAGAAGGATTGTTTGACAATATTGATTCATATAACAAAAGCTAGATATATTAAACATATCAAGGCTGAAATGTGGTATCTTTGCACCCTTGACTTCTGTGCCAACGAACTGAAGCATCCTGCGATGGTTAGCAAAATGCAGCATTCCTACTGAGTGGTTTAAAATAGTGAGTTTCTACTTAAATTTGAAGTCAATACAATAGGATGACTGGAAAATAATATGCCTATTAAAACTGCATCTGTCAATGTTTGACATGTGTAAACACCTCTTCAAAGGTTAGCTGTCCCCAAACAGTTCATGTTGCTGACATAGCTGTTGCACTGTAGCTGCATTTTGTTTTAATTAACTTCATTGGCTATTCTTGGCTATAAAGCCAGGAAAAGCAAATGTTTGTAATCCGTACAGCCGCTCCCCGAGTTACGAACGAGTTACAGACCAAAGACTTGGCCATAACTCGAAGTGTTCGTAACTCGGAACCCATAGAGTTACACGGCGACAGCGCTGTTCGTAAGCGCGGATCGCTGTTCGTAACTCGGATCCGCATTTATGACCGCTTTGGTTGTAAGTGCAGATGGTCATAAGTGGAGGTGGTCGTAACTCGGGGAATGGCTATACTGAGATTGTTCTTTTAGTTCCTGTGTCTTTTCGAGTGACATTTGAGTTAGCAGAGGCTTGCAGTTTCTTCAGATTTATCAGAAGCATCTGATGTGAGTGTCATGGACTGATTAGGAAGAACAGTCAGGCTTTTGGACTGACTAGCTGTGATCCACAGATGTCCTCAAAGATTCTGGACTCCTATTGCTTATTAAAAGATATGTGATTCAATATGAGTTTATAAGTTTTAATAAACTATTTAAACAAACAAAAAATATAGTTAAGAAAACATGTCCGACTCACAGGGTACGTCTACACAGTGGGCTTAACTCGGAAACAAACTACGTCAAATGAGCTACATCAATTGGGTAGCTTATTTCAAAATTGGGAGCGTCTATTCAGCACTTATTTTGAAATAGAGCACTCCTCCTCTTACTTCCCTTACTCCTTGTACAATGAGGGTTACAGGAGTCAGAGTAAGAAGTCCTCCAGCTTGACAGTATTTCGACATTATTTCAAAATTAGCCCGTCATAAGATGGGATTTTCAGGTCTCTCCTCCACGTCGGTCTTCTCTCCTGAGCCTCCGGTCTCTCTCTCCTCCTCCTACTGCCTCCCCCCAGCTGTCTCTCAGCTCTCCTCTGCCTCTCTTTCTGTCTCTCTCTTTCTCTTCTCCTCCCCCTCCTGCCTCTCACTCGGGGGACCGCGGAGCCCAAATGGCCGTTTGGGCACTGCACTCCCCGTGCTGCATGAGGGGTGTGGAGCCCAAACGGTCACTTGCGCCACTTGCTCCCATGCGGCAGCCTGGCTGAGTGGCGCAGAAGTCAGCCGAGCGCCACGGCGGGAGGCAAAGGGGGGTGGAGCAGTGAAGTTCACGGCCAGGGGGCAGGGCCTGGAGCCGCTGTTACGCCACACATGACTGCCCTGCCCCCCTTCGCCTCCTGCCTTGGCGCTCGGCTGACTTCTGCGCCGCTCAGCTGGGCCGCCGCGGGGAAGCAAGCGGCCGTTTGGGCCCTGCACTCCCCATGCAGCACGGGCCGCCCAGAGGGAACAGCCAGCATTTCAGCGTTACAGACTCTCAGACACTGGGCTACTATACTGCTGTGTAGACGCAGACGGTTATTTTGAAATAACGCTAGTTATTTCAAAATAATGTTGCTGTGTAGATGTACTTACTAAGGATGTTAAATATTGGTTAATTGAATAGTCGAGTAACCTCATGAATTCTTATTGGTTAGTCGACTATTCTATAATCTCTGGGGGTGGAGCCAGCAGCCAGTGTGCTCTGGCCTCATTCCCAAGAAGACCCCTGCCACTCCACACTGCTGCCTCTGTATCAGAGCCAGTAGCATGGGTTGCCAGGTGGGAGCTGGTCTGCAGGGGGAGCCAGTTTAAAAACCAGCTCCCCTTGTGGACCAGCTACCTGTCTCCCTGTCAGGAGTGGCCCGAGGCCGGCTGCAGCAGCTGGCACCCCAGGCGGAACGCGCGATTGGTGCCCTCGCCTGCACGGCCATCAATGGCATGACGTCATCATCGGGCGCCCCGTGACGTCATCATTGGGCGCCCCTGGTGCCCCGTTGAAGGCGGCACCCTAGGTGACCGCCGAGTAGGCCTATACTCACGGGCCGCCCCTGCTCCCTGTGCTGCTGCCTGTGATAGAGGCAGCAGCGCAGGGTGGCAGCAGCCCGTCTAGGATGGAGTCCGAGCTCCCAGACCTGGCATATGCCAGAACTGAACTGAGCTGAGCTGCCTGCCTGCCCGGCTTCTAAAAAATACGCTTTAAATGCAGAGCTGCAATGTGGGTAGGCCCCGGACCCATCGCAAGCCAGGACTGAGCCGGGCTGCTGGCCAGCCTGCTAAAAAATTTACTGGAAAGTGTGTGTGTGTGTGTGTTAAATATGCGTATAGTCCATAGCAATAACCTATATGCTTTTGCTTATCAGTTAATTGGTTAATCAACTACACTTTTACATCCCTAGTACCCACAGTATTATAGGCCTGGAAGGGACTTGGAGAAGTCAGCTAGTCCAGTCACCAGCACTCATGTCAGCAAAGTGAAGCTATTCTTAAAAATATTACGCTGAATAAAGAAAAATACACCAATGGAATCAAGGTCACATCAACAAGTTCGCATCAGTTTTGGATTAGAATTAAAGGATAAACTGAGCTTAATCATCAAATTAATTCTAAAAATAACCCCTTGTATATTCCAAAGAGAATGATGACTCTCCATTTGGAAATAAATCTTCATTAATGAATTTGACCAAAGTCAGTCACATCTATAACTACAGCTGATTACATGTCTTAATATTACAACAAAATTATTTTTTATGTATTCTGTGAATGCTCTTACCTCGCTCTCGTGACCGTAGTACAGTGGTGGGCAGTCTGTGGGCTACACACAGCCCATTGGAGTAATCTGGCAGGCCACAAGACATTTTGTTTACAGTGACCGTCCACAAACAGATCCTCTCCCTCCCGGCCGCAACTCTCAGGCCAATGATACCTGCAGGAAGTGGTAGTCAGCATGTCTTGAAAACTGATGGCACATGTCTCCACTCAGCAGGTTTGTTGATCCAAAAGATAATGTTTCTTGGTCTTGGCCTTGACTCTTATGGCCTGCCGACTTCACTAAGTCCACCCTCTTTTGGATAAATCAGCTGTGAAGCCCACCATAGAGCTGTGCAACTTGGTCCAATTAGGTTAGAAGAATGGTCTCCAACCTTTTTAAGCACAAGATCACTTTTTGAATTTAAATACAATCCAGGATCTACCTCAGACCCAAATACTCTTGCCCCATCTCCTTCATGTCTCTTCTCCGAGGCCCTGCCTCTGTTCGCTCCGTCCTCCCTCTCTCCCCCATCCTGCCTCCCTTTCACCAGGCAGGGGAAGAGGTTTGGGGCACAGGATCTGGCCTTGGGCTAAGGGATTTAGAGTGTGAGAGGGGTTCTGAGCTAAGCCTGGGGCAGGGAATTGGGGTGCAGGAGGGAGTTCAGGGTGCAGGCTCTAAGAGGGAGTTTGGGTCCAGGGGGCTCAGGGCTAGGGCAGAGGTTTGGGGGTGCAGGAGGGGTTCATAACTGGGGTGGAGGTTTGGAGCTGGCTCCAGCTGGACACTGCTTAGCTCAAGTGGCTCCTGAGTGGTGGTGCAGTGGGACTAAGGCAAGTTCACCCCTGCTCTGGCCTTGCATCACTCTCAAAAGCAGCCAGCAAACACCCTCCATCCCAAGCCCTGTGCCCCCCCACTTCCATTCTGTGGAGATAGAATACAGAGTGGGAGAGGGGCACCCTGACAGCGCCCCCACCGCTTCCTCCCCTGCTCTGCACAGCAAGCAGGAGGCTTCTGACAGGGGGAGGCAGCTCCAAGGCAAAGGGCAGGAGGTGCACAGCAATGAGGGGAGGGGCAGCTGCTGTGCTGCGCTTGATAATAGCCTCTTAGCCAAACCTGTCAAGATCTCCTGTCAAGAGGCTCCAAGATCTACCAGTGGAACCTGATCTACTGGTTGGTGACTACTGGATTAGAATTATGTCATTGTTAGCTAGCATTAGCTGGGGGGAAGTCCCATTTTTAAATAATACATTTTTTAAAAATTCAGTGTTCTACAGACTTCAGGGACTATGTTCCCATGGCCCCTATTCAATATGAGACTACTTTTGAGGAGGTTGGGACGGTCTTACCTGAGTTAAAAATTCTTGTGATAACATTGTGTCTTCAATTTACGTATCACCCGGTATAAAAAATGACGAGTTCAACAGCGCCCAGTAACAAAACTGGTAAGTCATTTGAGATCTGTTCAGCTTCATGACTTTCAGTTCCTTGTAAACAAGGCATTTTGCATTTCTGTTTTGGAACAGAGCTAGAGGGGCACTGGAACAATTTTTATTGTGGGGGTGCTGAGAGCCATTGAACCAAACTGACACCACTTCAGGCCAGGGGGTGCTGCATCATCTCCTGCACCTTTACTTCCAACACCTAAATTGGACTATAGATCAACCAGCTTATTTTTGGGAGCTTCATTGTGATAGAGAAGTTATTTCCATTATGAAATCCTCTGGAAATTTTAGATTTTATAATGGGTCTATATTCCCATACCAGCTATTTCTTTCACACTGTGTTGCTGAGGCACAAGTACTATAGTCACCTGCAGTTTAGAAATTGTTCTGTTCTGAAAAGCAACTCTAGAACTGAACTGAGACTCTATTCAGCGGCTTTTGGCTCAGCCTCTTGGAGGTAAGAAATACAGAGCCATATCTGGTGTTCAGTTTCTGGCTTTTGGAAACCTTGATGATGATGAGTTTTCGTGTTTGCATTTGGTTTCTTATGGAACAAGAGTTGAGATTGAAACAGTACCCACATCTGAAGTTTGGGTCCAGGATTTTGAGTTCCTTGTCACAAAACTTCAGTGCTGGTAAATTATGAGAGGAAAGGGACTTAGGTCTAAGTGGCAGTGTAGTTCGGAAGTCTGCATAAGGGTTTGGGAGTTAAGAAGACCTGAGTTCTTAGCCCAGTCTATCACAGTTGCTGTGTGGGCTTGTGAAAGTAACTTTAACTATCTACCTCAGTTTCCCCGCTGAAACAATACTGTCAACATTTTACCTACCTTTCTTTCAGGGTAGTTGTGAGGATTAATTAACTCATGTTTATACAAAATTGTGAATATGTAAGGCATTAAATAAATGCTCAAGTTAAAACATGATGATAATACTTGGATTTAATTCTTCTGAATAGTCCTGCATTAGGATGAACTAGCTAACTTCAAAAGTTTTTACCTTTTTAATTTCTATGACTCTTCTACAAACAGTGCTCTGCACCTCCTGTATCTGGAAAATTGCAATCCCCATTCTCGTCTATTCAGGTTTTTATACTATGCCAATTATTGTGATACTGAGTGACTGTAGGCTACAATTCTTCCCACCACTATCCCCTTTCTGGTACAGAGCATTACTTCCTAATCATGTTTGCACCCATGTGGGAAAACATTCATACTTGGAAAAGGTCAGGTGAGCTGGCTACAATACAATTGGGTTTGGGTGTTTTCACAAACTGTAGTGAGAACAAACTGATGCCCTTTCAATTCTGCCCCTAGACTGAGACTCAGCAACCCTGGGTTCAAACCTTGGCTTTGTTATATGCTTCCTGTGTGACCTTGAGTCCATCACTTAATATTTGCAAGAGTTCCCCATAATAATAATAGTTATTAGTATATAGTAATAATAGATAATAATAGTTTCATTATTATCAAATGAAAATAATGTTAGAGTGGGTTAAAGCTCTCTGAAACTAGCATGTGTCTATCATTGAACATAAATGTAGGGAAAGCCATTAAACTCCTTTTGTTACCAGCTTACTGGAACAATAGGGCTACGTCTACATTGCAGGAGTCTTGCGCAAGAACTGTTTTGCGGAAGAGTTCTTGTGCAAAAGTCTTCCACAAGAGCACGTCCACACTGCCATGTGCTTTTGCGCAAGAGATGTGATTTTGTGCAAGAGCTTCCTTGACAGTTTGGACACTCTCTTGCGCAAGAAAGCTCTGATGGCCATTTTAGCCATAGGGGTTTCTTGTGCAAGAAATTCATGTTGCCTGTCTACACTGCCTTCTTGTGGAAGAGTTCTTGCGCAAGAGGGCTTATTCCTCATGGGGAGAGGAATAACTCTTCCGGAAGAAGCCCTGTTTTACAACGCTATACTGTAAATTTACTTGCGCAAGAATGTGCGTGCAGTGTAGATGCTCTGCAAGTTTTTGTGCAAGAACAGCCATTCTTACGCAAAAAGCCTGCAGTGTAGACGTAGCCTCAGAGTACTACACAGACACATTATCATAAAAAACGAGGCATATGTAGGCAGAGAGGTTTCATTGGCTGCTTTTTTGTAAAGGTTTGGGTGAGAGAGAAAGAGAGCCAAAGAGAGAGAGGCAGAGAGACGAAGGCAGCAAGGAAGTACTAGACAAAGTCCAAATAAGCACTACCTGGCCCTGCGGAAAGCTAAGAAGGAGAGAGAGCTTTTAGGCTAAGTATTGACTGAAAAGGGGCTTGGAACTGAGTAAGTGAGATTGTTTCTTGTCGTTTGATTCCTTCAGCGGTCAGGGAAATAATTCCTTATGCATTCTTTGTAAATAAACAGGATTGCATCAAAGAAATACCTCTCCAAACAAACAACCCTGATGATCTCAAATTTTAACAAACCACTCAGGTCTAAAGGGATAACAAATATTTCCTTTTTTTCCCTACTTTGTCTCTTTGGACTGTAAAGTCCACAAGACAGAAAATGCTCTTATGACATGTTTAGGGTCCCCATTGGGCTGGGAGCTGCATGATATAGTTTTGGGCATCTATGCGTTGCTGTAATCTAACAATGTAGTGCTGAGAAGTAAGGATCTGTTGCTAGAGCTCAGATTGGATGTATTAGCACAGTTCAAAGCAACTGCATATACTGTCCCTCAATATGACCTTGACAGAACCTCTTCTCTCTTATTTGTTGTACCAAGCATCCAAGCCAGATGCTCATCCTATCACTAATGAATATGTGGATTGTGATAAGGTGACCTGTACACAGTGACTACATGTGTGAGTGGTGAACTCAAACAATCGGTTTGCTGAATGTACAACTTCAGAGAAACAGGTCAGCTGACTGCCCAAATCAGCCATATGTTCCTGATCCACTCAGACGCTGCTGAAACCACAGATAGAGAAAATGATCAATTTAAATAGTGTATTTGTAGCAGATAGGGAAATTTCCTGCAATAGCCTTTGAAAAGCATATTGAACTAAGGTTTTTGTCTCTGGAGTCCATTGCATTAAATGCAAAGTTTATGTATTACAGAATTATGGTTCAGGATTGTATACAATCTCTCTAGGGTGGAGATGGGATGCAATCCCTGGAAAGTACTATAACTTTCCAAGGACTACAGGTGAACAATGTGCCATATAAGCATGGACTTTCAGGACAAACCGTGTCAAGTGGCTTCCTTGGGGAGTCTTTAGGGGGAGGTAAATGAAAATGCCTAGTGTCTGGTGATGCAAAAACATATCCTGGAGAATGAGGAGGAGGGAATTTTTCGGGACATTACCTGTTCTCTCAGTCTCAAGATCAAAGGCCCAGGTTGTATAAATGACAGACTGATCTACTCTTGGGGCTCTACTTCTGAACTAAGGCTCTGGGGAATTCATAACCGCAGAAAAATCCCCATGGTGGAGTTTAAAGGACAGCTCGGAGCCCTTGTTGTAGTTGGTGGGGGGGGGTGTGATCTCTGGTAAGTTATTAGCACCTCTGTAGGTTATTTTAATATTTTCTCTTTAACATCTTCCCCTTTAGAACAAATGTGTGTGCCTTTTACTAAGGGCTGTGTGGTAACATAACTATGGGCAACTAGGCTGGTCATAGCCTGGGGCGAGGCAGCAAAGAGCGCATGCTGCTCTGCTTTGGTGTCACGGGCACTTGGGCTAGGACAGCATAGAGGTGCTGACTTCCCCAGTCCCCTGGGGGCACTCAATCCCCTTCTGTCCTAGGCCTCACACCCCTACTCCACCCCTGCTCCAAGCGCTCTCCCCTCTCTGCCTCTTTCTGCCCCTGCTCCCCCTCCCCAGCACTTCCTGCACGTTGCTGATCACAGTGGGGAGGAACTGATTGGTGGGGGTGGGCGGGCAGGTGGGGGCAGGGCAAGGTATTGATCTGGCTGCCAGCAGGTGCTAAGCATCCACAGGTTTGGGGTTTTTCCAACCCCAGAGTACTTACAAAGTCGGTGTTAATATCACAGCATAACCAGGGAACTGTGCAGCCTGAAACCCCCCTCCAAAAACCAGTGAAGCAGAATAGAGACACAGCTCTCCACCCAACAGAGGGGAAGGCTGAAGTGCTGGGAGCAAAGACAAGGTGCTCTCAAGGGCCTATGGAGGGAAAGTATGTGCAGCTGCTTTGAACTGTGTCAATACTATCAATTCTATTTGTTGGTGGGGTCAAAAGACACACACCTACCATCCAACACAAGACATGCATTATAAACAGAAGACCTTGAAGACTCAGTAACGGAGTGGTAAACCAGCACACAATTGGTAAATGGAATATTCATACAGTCCTGAAGGCAAGAAAAGCCCACCAATATGCACATTGCATAAAAGAACAACTCCTATTTCATCCTCCCAATAATCCCCAAATTACACTTGATAAGTGTCCCATGTTGGCAATAGCTGAACTAAGATGGTTTTGTGTGGATTTGGCCTACTTACACTAGGGCTGCGTCTAGACTGGCATGATTTTGCGGGAAATACTTTTAACGGAAAAGTTTTTCCGTTAAAAGTATTTCCGCAAAAGTGCGTCTAGATTGGCACGGATGCTTTTGCGCAAAAAGTGCTTTTGCGCAAAAGCATACATGGCCAGTCTAGATGCGATTTTGCGCAAGAAAGCCCCGATCGCCATTTTAGCCACTGGCCCTCTTGCGCAAGTATTCTTGCGCATGAGGGCTTTTTCCCGAGCGGGAGTGTGAAAGTATTTGCGCAAGAAGCACTGATTTTGTACATTACAAAGTCAGTGCTCTTGTGCAAATTCAAGCGGCCAGTGTAGACAGCTGGCAAGTTTTTGCGCAAAAGCAGTCGCTTTTGTGCAAAATCTTGCCAGTCTAGACGCACCCTAAGAGTTTAGACCAAATTTAGCTGCATAAGGTTGATTTTCTAAATGATATGCTCACACTACCAAGCCGGTTCTGTCCACCTTAAGAGCTGCTGAAGTCAATTTTGGGTACTCCTGCTTTTCACGAGGTAACGTCAAAGTCTCGACTTTGCTTGGTCAAATTTACGGTAGTGTAGATGCAGCACTGGTGAAAGTTGGGGTTCTTGGCCTCCAGAAGGAATCCTACAGTGACCCGCTCTGGCCAAAACTTGCATCTCTACTCTCCAGGCAGGGCCGGCCTGAGGCATTCTGGCGCCCCGGGCACTAGGCACATGCGCGAGCCTGCCTGTGGGGAGCGGGCCCGCCCCCTTAGGGTGCGCAGGCCCGCCCCCGGGGCGCACGGCACGTGCGGCCCAGCTACGGCCACTGGCATGCAGCCCGGGGCCTGCCGGGCCGTGTAGGGCCCCGCAGCCGTGGGGGAAAGGGCATTGCTGGCCAATGCCATGGGGATGCAGGCGGGCCGGCGCTGCGGGAGCTGGGCATGCGGCGCCTGATGGCAGCTGTAAGGGACGCCACGCGCCCCTTACAGCTGCCATCAGGCGCCCCATCGATTGGGGCCCTGGGCAGCTGCCTGGCTCGCCCATGCCTCCATCCGGTCCTGTCTCCAGGTGAACAGATAAGGCCCTGGGAAAGTTTGAATTTCATTTTCCATGTGGCCAGCGTTGTGAGCAAACCTCAGAGCAGACAGCAAACCTGAGCAGCTCATGTGGCCATGATACTTCAAGTCCCATTAAGCTCCAGTTCCCAGAGGTGCAAAAGAGCACCAGCATGGAGTGTGCAGGAATAAAATTGACAGCAGGCTCCCTAATAGGGACATGCTATTTCAGACCACATTGAATTCTTCCCCACAGTGGGGACACGGACCTTTGACTTTGCAAAATTGGGTGACCAGAAATCGACCATAATAGATTTGACCTCATCTCCTAGTGTAGACATGGCCTTAGTCTCGATGATGTAGACCTGTGCTACTAGCCGTGGCCTGTGACTCATGATGGATCTCCAGTACAGATCTCACACTCACTCTCTTAGGCTATGGCTTCACTGTAGCCTTTTTCTGGAAAAGCTTATGCAAACGAAGCATGGCATGGGATATTGAGGAGCTTCATTTGCATAATTAATTAGCAGCTGCTTTTGCGCAAGAGGCTTTTGCACACAAAGGAGCTGTGTAGATGGCTCCTTTATGTGTAAAAACCCCCTCTTGCGCAAAAGCGGCTGCTAATTAATTATGCAAATGAAGTGCGGTGATATTCCATGCTGTGCTTCATTTGCATAAGTTTTTCTGGAAAAAGGCTACAGCATAGCCGTAGCCTTAGGGTAGTCCAGTTGGAGCACAGATCTTTCATGAATTATCTTTGCAAAGTCTAGAGCACTCTTTCAGCTGCTGCTCCATCTCTGCCTACCCAGTTGCTGCAGGACTTGACTGAGACACTACTGTTTGAGGCATTTAGGGACAGATGAAAAGACACAATGGGAGGAGACGATTAGTGATTAGAGAAATGTGATGATAATACACAAAGCCAGGGAGATCATAGAAATGGGTGTAGAGGTGACAGAAAAAAAGCACACAGAAGAAAGATGGAGAAAAATCCCTTACTTGGAAGAAAACTTTTGTCCTAGACAGGACGTGCTACTGTCTGAAGAGCCAGTTCAGGCACTGGGAAGTAAAGGTGCAACAGGGAAGCAAAATTGTTGAAAGGTCCTGGAGCATAAGAGAGCTAGCAAGAACACAGTTTGGGATGGCAATATGCTTATTCTTTGCATCAATTTTTCAAAAGACCCAATTTCCCATCGCCCACTTTAGGATTCAAAACCACAGAAAAGATTTTCTTCTGCCTAACAATTGTATCCGTACATTTCATTCTCAGTAGGCTGCTGTACCTATTTCTATCTTAAACTGACCCCTCTCTAATGGGATCATATATAAACTGTTCAAGGGGAAGGGCCCACTGAAATTACATTCCCTCAGCCAGTTTAACACAATAACTGTATTCTTTCACATCTTTCACATCTTGAGTTCCCCCTGAGAGGTGGTTGCATTTCAATAGAGGCTCAGGTGATCCTTGTATTTTTAGCTTATAATGTACTTTGGCATCTATTCAGCAAATCATATAAAAGCACATAGTTTTTAGAATGTGAATAGCTCCACATGCTCAAAGTTAAGTACGTGAAGCGCTATGATGGATCCAGGTCTTTGGACTAAAACAAAGACAGCTCTTCTATGTCCATAGTTACTGCTGTACAATTGTTAAGCTCTCTGGACTACATAAAGATATGAAATATTGTTGTGATGTCATTCAGCATACTTATGAGCTACCTGACAGAGTATCTTTGTATGATATCTATTCCATGGCTGAATGCTTGTTTCTCAAATGAATGCTGGCAGCTAAATTATCCTGTACTATCTTACAGTTTATCCAACTATCCAAATAATATTTTCAAAATGTCACAAATAATTTTCACTTTGCATTTGTAGTTCAAAGGAACAAGTAATATTTTAATGAAATATCTCTGCCCTCCCTACAACTCTAGAGCTAAGAATAGAGCATCTGGAATGTTCTCTGGAAGGTACATTAGCAGCACACCTTGAAATGATGGCAGGAAATCAATAAAGATCCAGACAGTTTTTGAAAATGGATTTGCTAGATTCAATTAGGAGTGTTTGTCTATGTGTAACATAGCAAAAAACCCTGAGTTACTTTTGTTTAGCACTAATATCAAAAAGCCTTTCCATTTTAATGATATTTGCTTTCCAAAGACCATGAGGGGGAGGGGGACAGATTATTTTCCTTCAATAGCTGGCAGGTCACATTGTTCAAGTATATTAACTCAACAGATGTTTCTGAATAAAGGACTAAACAAAGCAGTGGTAGCAATGAAACCACACAATTAAAATCAGTAAGTTATTGGGAGCACCTCGAAATCTGGTCACATTGAAGTGATTGGAACAGGTAGACAGCTGGTCACTGGAATAAGGACCAAACTTGAGAGGAAGGATGGGCCAGTGTTTAAGTTATGAGCCAAGGACCTTAGGCAACTTGGCTTCAAATCCCTGCTCGTGGGCAAGTCTGTGCTTCCCTGCAGTGGGAATAATAGCACTTTTCTCCCTCACAGGGCTTTTGTGAGGATAAATACCTTAAAAAATTGTGATGTGCTTTGGGATCAACCAATCAAAGCTCTTTCTAAGAGCAAGGTACTGTTGGGGCTTGTCTTAGACCAGTGGTGGGGAACCTACTGCAGTCAGTGGCTTGCCTTGATCTGGCCCACCAGATTCAGGGCTTCCCTGCTCAACAGTGGGGTGCACTGGCTGGAGTGCCAGCGCCGGCTTCCAGGCTTTGGTGGCCTGGATCAAGGCAAGCTGCTAGGAGCATCCAGCCCATGGACTCTGGCAGGGGGAGAATGTGCTGGAACTGAAGCACAGGGAAGATTTGTCTCCTGTGCTGGCTCCACTCTGTCGCTCCCATTGGTCGGGAATCCAGCACAATGTATTTTGCATCAGGATATAAATTTAATTAGCTTTTGGGGCTACTCTAATTTCCACTGGATATTGCTCCCATCTGCTGCCGACTTTATGATATGGGAGATGCAAAGTTGGAGTAAAATCGCCTTTGACCCTCCCCACACTGCATTTTTGCACTGAATAGAAGAACTGAAGTCTTTGGTCCTACCACATGAAAACACTTTCTGTAAAACAATATTCCTCCTTTTGAGGTTTATAATCTTCTAGAATTCTGGGCAGATAGCCAGGTTGGCCACTTAGAGGGGGGGAAAAAAATCACACCATTTCATTTTTGATCAGAGAGACCTCACTTCAGGGATGGAGAACCAGCCTTATGCAGTTCATCAGGAGTCACTGCTAGCAGGCTGCCGGACAGTTTACCTGAGCATCCACATGCATGGAGCCCTGTAGCAACCAGTGGTGGTGGCTCGCCACTCTCAGCCAATGGGCGCAACAGAAAGTGGTGGCCCGGTTTGCGCAGCTCCCATTGTCTAGGAATGGCAAACCACAGCCTCTGGGAGCTACGGGGCTCCCAGCCTACAGATACTCAGGTAAACAAACAAACTTGCCAGTGGCTAACCCTGACAAATTGCATGCAGCCCACGGGCCAGAGGTTCCATATCCCTGCTCTGCTTGGTAAACAAATTACTTTTAATCCTTGTTGCTACTGACTGGCATTATCTATCGCAGCACTCCTCTATGCGCTGAATATTAATCGATGCCCAGAATGTTGGGTTAATGTTTTTAAAAGGTTTTATCCACGGTTGCCAACTTCTTCATTAAAAAAACCCTGTCTGGATAGAGGCAGATCATTCTCATTTCTGGCTGCCAGCAAAACCATTCTATGGGTAATTCCCTTCTCCACAGAAATTAGATCAAGAAAACAATGAGACATGAATCCTCTCTAATTTCAATTAAATTGTGACTGAACAGGAATACAATCTTCCTGGCAACATAATACTCAGACTTTGTACTTCAAGGGGTCTCGTTCTCACATCCCATGCATACTGGAAGTGGGGTGGGGAAGAGTTCATGCCCTAGCTCTTGAGGTGGAAAGATTTTTTTTTTTAAATATGCTGTTGGTCTCACTTCCAGAGGCCAAGAGGCAGGTGTGTACAAGACAAGCTCTGAGTCACCTTTGAATCTGCTGCCACCTGCCCTTTCAATGCATGTGGTCACAAGCTACCTTGGTTCCACCAGCTGAGACGCAAGGAGCAGCAAGGTAGCAATGGACAGTACTGGTGTACCTTGATCCTCCTGTTCTCTGCCTGTGGGAGACCCTGGTTTTATCTCTTTTGTCTAATTCTGGTTGGTTGAGCTCGGGGTCGAAAGGACTGGCTGGTGTTTGATGGCCTGTGATAGAAAGGAGGTTCGTTGGTCCTTTCTGGCCTTAAACTCTATGACCCTATAACCAAATGGCTTCCAGAACTTCTAAGGTCTGAATATATAGGGGGAGCGAAGTTACACCCAAGCCATGATTACATTAGGAGAATAAGGTGTGTTTTGGCAATGACAGCTAACACACAATAAAATCCTAATTTAGCTTGGGGAAGCTGAGGATTCACCTCAACTGAATCTAATTGGCTGAAGGAACTCTAGGCCAAATGATGCCCCAGGGTGAGAAGTATCTTTAAACTTTTGAATATCTTTTTATTGCATAAGTAGCCCATTTCACAACTTCATTGCATGAGTGGTATTCATGATTTAGATGATATATTTGCACTTGAGGATCTGTAAATCTGACACAACCAGGTTGAGGGAATGGCAGCCACCAGGCATGAAGAAAGCTATTGGATTCAGTGCAAGGATCCTTGCCTGAACACCACTGTTCCTTCCCTTCATGTTTGCAGCATTCCTAACCATTTATTTTGTTCTCATGAAAAATGCTCATAAACAGTTTGGGAAAGCCTTTTCCAATAAGGTGTTCCTTTAGTTGAATACAGCCATCCTTGTCCACAAATCTTACTGTAAATGAAATCTTTTTCACTGTGGTTAATGTTGGGAGTTCAGTTCACTGTTATGGTACGGTGGTTTGTTCTGATCACTGCATCAATAAGGCATCAAGCATTATGTGTTAAGCATGGCAGAAGAAGTATTTTGGTTATAATTTTATGTAGATAGGGGTTTGATAGATATCTCTGGCATCTCATTAAACATGTTCTTTATTAGTTGCTACTCATGACTCCTCAAGTCTTAAAATACGAGTACACTTCCACAATTACTGTGAACCTTGTTTTATTATGTATCACAGATGGGCTCTCACTGGTCTTCAGTCTGTTCTTATATTTTGTTGACTGGCAGTCAATGCCCCTACCCTTATACACTCACTATTTTCCTTTTTGTTGCAAACAACACAAACATCACTACAGGACTCATGCACCAAAAGCCTGGCACTCTAGAGGTCTCCTGAATCACCTGCCCCTAAATCTAACCCTGTTGTAGGCTCCTTCTAAGGATCATCTTGTGTCTCTGAGCCAGGGCCAGCCCACAACATTTTGGCACCTGAGGCGGGGAGCTCAAACGATGCCCCCATGCCCCCTTCTCTCCTGCCTGCCTGTTATGTCTCTTGTGCCCTCCTTCCTCCAGCACAGCACTCCACCATCTCTGTGCACCTAGAGCAGAGAGAACACATATGCACCAGCAGCAGACACAATTTTCTACACTCTGGGTTCTAGGGGCGCCCCCCCCCACAGTCTGGCACCTGAGGTGGCCGCCTCAGTTTGCTTCACAGTAGGGCCAGCCCTGCTCTGAGCTGTTGCTGGTCTTATAGGCACAAGCGTATTCAAATCAAAACTTCCACACCAGCTGACAGGAAGAAGCGGAGTAGGGAACCATTAAGAGAGGAATGGGCTGGGAGTGTTGACAAATAGTCTCTTGCACTTGTTGACTGGCCATGTGGAATCGGCACATTGAGAATTTCTGAATACAGAATTGGCACTACACTTTTACTGGGTCTTTACTTGGAGGATTATTTGCACAGGGATAAAGGGCCAATTTCTTCATGGTGGTGGCAGCTTACTATGCTTAGTGTGCATTCATCTGCCTATGATACATGCACCTTGGGTGTGCTATAACACCGATACAGCTGTAAAAATGGCAATTTCCTAGCAAACATCCCTCTTCCTAATTTCAGTTTATTGACAAAAATAAGCTTTTACTCCTGTTTGCTCTTGTTAACAGTGCTCTGAGACTGTAAAATAAGCTGCATTTCTAGTTTTGCATCTTTTCTTTCCTTTTGCATCTCCTAGCTTGCATCTCCTAGCTCACATCTCAGCTTGCACTGATGTCTATTGACGTTTCAGTTATGAGGATAATTCCACCAGATTTCACCAATTTAAATTTTTTTCACCAGACTAATCAAATTATATCTGTCCTTCATTGTCTACTATATGTTTGAGAGTTTGTCTGTTTGTTCAAGAACTCCTCCTAAACAGTAAGGCTATGTCTACACTGCAGTGCTATTTCGGGATACCAGAGGTATCCCAAAATAGCTATTCCACATCTTTTGACCGTGCCCATTATTTCAAAATATAAGAGGCTCACTATTCCAACATCCCAGTAATCCTCATTCCATGAGGAGTAAGGGATGTTTTGGAATAGCGATTTATTTAAAAGTAAGTGCTGTGTAGACAGTGCCAAATTTCAAAATAAGCTATTTCGAGCTATGGGTGTAGTGTAGTCCTAGCCTAAGAGCTAGGATTGCTAAATTTGGTATACACTTCCTCTTATCATAACTTAAAGAGATGTAAGGGTTTGGTTGTGCCAGGAACATGGGATGTGCCTGGAATGGGATTGCTTCCCATAAAACCATACAGAAGAGACACAGAATCACCAGGCAGGTGAAAGGGGCTGTCTCAGGCCATCCCCTGTCCAGGATTCCTGCAGCTCTGAGCCTCCCACCCCTCAGGTGCTCTTTAGGGAGGGCAGGATTGTATAGGAACATTGCTGGCTGTTCCTCTTTGTCAGGGAGTGAGGGGAAAGGACACAGTTTGCTGCATTCCTCACTCTGACTGGGGAGCACAGAGGCTAGATGAACCTTGACCTGCCCCAGGCGGGGGCCGTGCATCCCTCTCCAGCTGTCCCTGCAGGAACTGTAGAAGCCAAGGACAGGTGCTTATCACTTGTCCCTAAGCTGCTGCAATGAAAGAGGGCTGGGGTTGTCCTCTCTCCCTGGGGCAGCCTGCATCCTGAACCCCTTACCCCCATCCCACCTCAGAGTAATGATTTAAATGAAGCATTTTCCAGAAAATAAAAATTAAGTTAAAAGACCCAAGCAATGCCAGGTAAATCTTCTAGTAAATCCAGAGTAACTCCAGTCTGGTCCACTAGCTCTCAGTGAGGACTATGTCCATGCAAGTTTCAGACTTTAGCCCTTTTAATCACCTTTGCTGTAGATCCACTCTTGTGTAACAGAATGAAAGGGGCTATTTTGACTGCTAATACACAGTGCTTCCCTAGGATTTTGTGTTTGTACTTAATTAAAATTTCAGCAAAATATCTCCATCCATTTGTGAACTAAGGAAAAGTAGGAGGAAAATTCCACTTTCACATTGTAAAAAAAACTAACCAATTTGTATAAGCCATATAAACCATGCATAGAAAATGACAGCTGAAAAGGTGTTCCAAGAACACCTTGTGTTTAAAACATTCCAAATTCTAGTGGGTGTGTCTAATTATATTTTTTAACAAACTGCACAACCTCTCTTATTTACAAGTTCAACATTTGGGGTTTAAATTAATTGGTCCTGTATTTTAAATAGGATTTAAAAACTTGAGAGATTTTTTCATAATGTGCATGTCTTTGGATCTAATATCAATGACTCTCTTGTGAATCTGGAAATCTCTGCTGAAAAATATCAGGATGAGTGTGAACCTCATCAAAACAAAATGCAACTCCATCCTTCCCATAACATGACAAAAATAAAATCCAAGGAACAGTAAATCAGAGGAAAAAAACTGTGTGCACTAATACTTAGGGTGCGTCTAGACTACAGGGTTTTTTCGGAAAAACTTCACCTACGTCCACACTGCAATTGCGTTCTTTCAAAAGATAATCGAACGAACGCAGGGGTTTTTCTGACATTAGTAAACCTCAATTTATGAGGAAAAACGCCTTTTCCAAAAGAGCTCTTTCGAAAGGATCTTTCAAAAAAAGAGGCCTTCAGGAAAAAGCACAGGTGCCCTGGTGGACACACCGTCCACACTAATCACAGTTCTATAGTTCCTGTCTGCAGCCAGATCTTAAAGCTGTAGGCACCTGGGGCAAGCCTTATGGCAGGAAGTCAGCCTCAGAGCAGCACCCTGACCGCACGGCTCTCCCTGCCACAGCAAGAACCAGCCATGGCACAGCCACAAGCCCCCCCCAAACCTCCCTCCAGTCCTTCCAGGGAGCCCCCCAAGGGTCCCAGGACCCACCCAGGGGCACCAAATGCTGGGCGCCATCCTGGTTGGGGGCTGAGATCCGGGCCCTCCTGGAGCTCTGGGGTGAGGAGTCCCTCCAGGAACTCCAGTCATGCCACAGAAATGCAGACATTTATAGCCAGATGGCCGAGGCTCTCACCCAGAGAGGACATCACCCCCGCACCCTTGACCAACTGAGGAGCAAGGAAAAGGAGCTAAAGCAAGGCTATGCACGGGCCAGGGAGTGCAGCTCCTGCTCTGGGCAGGACACCACTGCTGCCCCTATTACACAGAGCTCCACCAGATTCTGGGTGGTGGGCAAGCCCTGTCCCCATGCATACTGGTGGACTCAGGGTTGGAGACACCCGTGGTCCCCCGGCTGGAGCTCCTGGAGGAAGAGGATGACGACCAACAGCAGCTGCAGGATGAGGAGGACACTGGTACCCCGGACATCTCCCAGGCATCATCTGATGCCCAGGAAGGGAACATCAGGTGAGTGCTGTCAGGTTGGCACACACACAGGGTGGGGGGAGGTGGGAGCATAGGGGATGGAGTATGATCGTTGCGCAACATGCTCGGCCTGGACAGTGTGCAGCTGGCCATGCATGTGCAAGCACATGCAGCAGCAGTGTGCAACACATGGTCTCAGGAGCCAGTCCCAGAGCACACACGGACTGCTGCTCATAGCCTGGGGGGAAGCTCCACACACGTCCAACCCCTGGGAGGGACGTCCTCCCCCCACCAGGCACTGCTGGAAGCAGACTGGGCACAAGGGCAAACACACGACTCCACACAGACCGACAAGTGTTGCACACAGCACATGGCCATGCCTGCATGCACGAGGCACCACCCACTCCCGCAGACAGAGCTGCCAGGTGCAGATGTGTGGGCCCCAGGGAGGGCCAGGCCGCTCCAGGCCCCTCTCCCACTCTGGCTGGACACTTCCCTAGCCTGCTTGTCCACAGGGGCAAGGGGGAAGCAGGCATGATGGTCCCCTGGGCACCTTGGGGCCCCTGTGAGGCCGGGCCTGCTGTGCAGGCCACATGTGGCTGTGCTCTCAGGACATCACCGTCCCCTGTTCCAAGGACAGTTGCTCGCTGCTCACAGAGGAGGGCACGCCCTCAGGACCAGTGTCTGCAGGGATGACTGACCACCTCTCCCTCTTGTCCTCCACAGCCGGATCAGCCATCGCTGAGGGGTGAGCCACACCAGCTCAGCCCACCAACCAAAGTGGGGGAGCCGCAAGCACTGGCAGATCCACCATGACCTCATGTGACAGAACATCACAGTCCTGCAAGACATGCAGCAAACACTTGCCCAAAAGGTCCGCGATGATGCCGAGTGGCGCAATCGCATGTGGGACCAGCTGGTGCGGCATGGTGAAAACATGTGTGCCACCATCCGGGAGGTCAAGGCATACCCGGGTCCTATCCCCGTTCCCACTCTCCCCCCTCTACTCTTCCTGCCATCCCTGACTATGCTGCAGCCCCCGGCCCCTGCCCAGACCCCTGTTGTCCCAGACCCCACCCAACCCGAGTCTGTTGAGGCAATACGTGTAGGTGCTCCATGCGACACTCCCAGCCCTGAACTCCCCTCCTCATTCTCAGCCCCCCTCCAGGTTCTGAGCCCCCCCTCCGCCCCAGTTACTTTGATTTTAAAGAACTAAATACAAAGTTTATTTTGAAATCAAAACTGGTGTCTTTATTAATTGTCCAGTGAATGGAGGAAGGGAGGGGTTGTGTTAGGAAAGGTATTGGGGGGGCAAGGCACAAACCCCCATTGGGGAGGCACTGGGGAGAGTTCCTGGGATCCTTCAGAGAACCTCTCCCTCAGGCCCTCCTTGATGGGCCTGGCGGATGGCAGCTGTCTGGGACTGTTCAAACTGCCTCCCCTCGCCACCAGCCTGTGTCCCTCACCCTGGGAGGAAGGCCTCCCCTTTGCTCTCCACCAGGTTGTGGAGCACGCAACACGCAGAGACCACCTTGGGGATGTTGCGCTCCCCCACGTCGAGGAGTGTCAGCAGGCACCTGAACCGGGCCTTGAGGTGCCTGAAGGCGCATTCCACCTGCATGCGAGTCCAGTTCAGGTGCATGTTAAACTGTTCCCTGCTCGGGTCCAGGTGGCTACTGTAGGGCTTCATGAGCCATGGCATCAGTGGGTAGTCCACGTCACCCACGATGCAAGTCGGAAGCTGCATGTCCCCAACTGCAATGTCTCGCTGGGGGAAGAATGTTCCAGCCTGCGGTAGAGGCTAGAGTTCCTAAATATGTAGATATCATGTGCCCAGCCCGACTACCCGACAAAAATGTCTGAAAACTGTCCCCAATGGTCGACCAGGGCCTGCAGCACCATGGAGAAGTAGCCCTTCCTGTTAACAAACTGGGCCACTCGATGGTGTGGTGCGCAGATCGGGATGTGCTCTTCTACAGTTCGGGAATCCAAGGGCAGCAAATCTGGCCACAGTGAGGTCCAGGTCTCCGATACGGATGATCCTGTGCAGCAGCACCAAGTTGATGGCCCTCACCACCTGAAGAAGGAGACATAGAAACACATAAAACAGAGAATGAGAGGGGGTGCCTGTCACGTTATTGGATTTTGAAGGGGAGCAGCCGGGTCACTGCTGCACCCATGGGGGGGGGGGGGTGTTTGCCCCAAAAGTTGGTACAAAGGGGGCCATGTGAGGTGTCAAATAGAAGCTTACTTTCTTCTGATTCTATATATGCTATTCATGTAATTGTATAATGTCTGTGTGTGAAGTTATAAGCACATACTTTGTATGAGTACTGAATGTTTCTCTGTATGTGGTTGAGCAATGGGCAGAGCTCGGCCTATGGACATACTAATGAGCAAAGCTCTATGTAACAATGGCCCTCTATAGACCAAGGACACACCTCAAGAATGGTGACTGATACCTAAGGGCTACCAGCAGGGGACACAGGGACAGGCCGCTGGCCAGGTGACCTGCTGCAGCCAAGAAGAGACCAGGAAGGAGGTATAAATATGCCATGTGGCCGACTCCATCTTGGTACTCAGCTCAGCCCTTCATCCCAGAGGCAGCAGTGCAGGGATCGAAGAGCTGGAAAGAACTGTGGACCCATCCTGACATAGGATGTTCACCAAAGACTTTTAAGCCAGCAGCTATTACATCTCTGCTGTGAGCCTGCATCGAGAACTGGGAGATTCGATGCATGTAATGTATGATACTTTAACAACCTTACTCTCATGCTTTTCTTTCTGGTAGTAATAAACCTTTAGATGTTAGATTCTAAAGGATTGGCTCAGTGTGATTTGTGGGTAAGGTCCAGAGTGTAAATAGACCTGGGATCTGTGGCTGGTTTCTTGGAACCGGACAGAACTTGTTCGGGGTAGGTGAGATTGGGTTCTAAGACCCCTCACCTGTGTATGAGGCCCGGGGCCATCTGGGGCACGGATATTGCTGGGGTGTCAGAGGGGTTTTGCTCGTTAGGCTTCAGGCAGGCAGCTGAAGCGCTCTGTGGGACTGATTTGTGGCCTGTTTGGGAAGGTCTCCAGTCTGGGGGCTAGAGAGAGCCCCGAATTTGAGCATTCGCCCTGAGCGGACACCCTCAGCTGTGCCCAGACCTGGCCAGGTCAGTCACAGTGCCTGAGCCCTTGGGAGGTGCCCTTCCTCTCCTTCCCCCCCAAAGACCCCAGGAGCCACCCTCCATGAGGCCGCCCCCCAGCAGCAGGGCTGTGTGAGGGTGGGACGGCACAACCCGCCCCCTGGGGCTGGGCCTTGCCCCCACTCCCACTCCCCTCCCCTTTCCTGAGGATCCTCCTTTTCCAGCCCCCCTTCCTCTCCCGCAGAGACTGTAACCCGAGAGCGACTTACCTCCATAAAGATGACCCCGACGGCGGACTTCCCCACGCCAAACTGCTGTCCCACCAAGCGGTAGCTGTTGGGGGTGGCGAGCTTCCACATGGCAATTGCGACCCTTTTCTCCAGGGGGATGGAGGGCTGCAGGTGGGTGTACTGTCATCAGAGGGCAGGGGTGAGCCAGGCACACAGCTCCAGGAAGGTGGCCTTCTGCATGCAGAAATTTTGGAGCCACTGCTGGTCGTCCCACTGCTCCATGAGGAGGCGGTCCCACCAGTCGGAACTGGTGTCCAGTCTCTCAACCATGGAATACGGGGGCAAGCGCATTACTCCCGCATTCAGGAAGAGGTTTTCAAAGCTGAGCTCTGAGTCGAGCTGGGGCAGGACCGTCATGATGGTCTGCTGAAAATGCTGCAGAAGCTGCAGCATGGCAGTGTGGGGCCATCGCATGCCCAGAAAAGAGAAAAAAATTCTGTGGCGTCCAAGAAAGCTGGGCAACCAAAGCACGCACTGCAAAAACTTTGCTGTCCCTCAGAGAGGTAGGCAAGCCCGCAGCAGAACCTGAGAAATGGCTGTCCAAGGGGGTTCCTTTAAGCACGCATCTCAGATAGCCTTAGGCAACAGCACCCGGAAGTAACTGCTGACCTAATGCCCTGCCAGAAGTGGTTCCGGATGGCCTTTTATGCGAGAGAGCTTCCAATGAGTGTGGATGCTCTCTTTCGAAAAAGCAGATAGTTTTTTCGATCCGCTTTTGAAATGTGAATGCTCTCTTTCGAAAGAAGATTTTTTCCAAGATCTCTTCCGAAAAAGCTTCTTTCGAAAGAAGCGTGCAGTCTAGATGTATCCTGAGTGGCACTCAGATACTAAGGTGCTGAGGATCATATAAGATCCAAGACAGCCAGATAAATGGAAGATTCAAGTGAAGGTTGAAAATAACTTCCATTCCAAAGCAGGGGTGGGGTCCGTTAGCAGCTGCTCCCCAAGGGGGTGGGGTCATGCTCCTTGACCACTGACAGCTCTGCAGCGGTCTGGGGCTGTTGGGGAGTGCTTGCTTGCATCCCCTATAGTCATTGTGGAGTATAACTGTCCTCCGTGCTTGATGTCCTCAGTCATTCTGCCTCTGTTATCACAGCCCTCCCTTTCCATTTTATGAGAAAGAATCACATTCCACACACATCCTGTTGTCCTGGCACAACCAAACCCTGACCTTTAAGTTACGATGAGAGGAAGCTGCCTACCAAATGTGGTGGTCTTAGCTCTTACCTTTTAGGAATAGATCTTGAATGAAGACTCTCAGACTCTCATATATATATATAGAGAGAGAGAGTAGATTTTCATTCCTGGACAGGAATAAGCTCTGTTAGTATAAGCACTTTTATGCTGGTGTAACTACAATTATTTTTGATACCTCAAACATATTAGTCTAGTCCAGTCGAGTTCATTGGCAAAGCCCATAATTGTCCACAAGCCCTAGCTCAGCAGTTTCCAGGATCAGGCCCTTCGAGATAGCCAGACCAATCCTCACTTCATTTTCTCCCTATTCATGTCCTCTCCCATAGGAATTCGTTTCCTGGCATTAGAGTGCTGGATTTTTCAGAGACCACAGAGGCCTTTAGGATGTTATCCAGACTATTAATATCCCCCAGCTAACTTGTTTCCATGCTTGAGGGGAAGAGAGGGGAGGGGAAGGGAGGCTGAGCTCTTCATTCCAGCTGCAGTTCATGCCAGGCGAACGGGCTGATTAATATGTGAAGGTGTTCCCAACGCTGAGTCCAACACTGACGCTCCCTTGTTGTAGTCACTTCAAAGGATGAATTTGGCCCAGGCTGCCCAGCAGCTATGGAGTCTGGCTCAAGCGTCTGGTGCATGGTAGTTATTTTCCAAAGTGCTAATCGGGGAGGAAGCGAAGATCATCAAAGATAGGCCAGACGGGAGGTCCCTCCCCGTGAGGGAGAGTCAAGCCAGCGTGGGACCTTGTTGGACTTTCCCCCCAGGCAGCATTAGGGGAGGGAATCCCGTTTGCCTTTGCCACCTGCCGCCAATTGGCCGCTTACGAGGCTGAGCCCCCCAGAACAGCGGCGGGGCGGGGAAGACCACTGGCCTGGGAGCGGGGCTGTCTGCAAGCGCCCGCCCGAGAGGTGCTGATGGGTTAACGAGCTGGGCTCGCTGCTGCAGGCAGGTGTTATTTATTGTTTCTGGCAAGCGGGCCGTGGGCTCGAGAGCCAGCCAGCCAGCGCGCGTGAGGGGGGGCCGGAGCGGCGGGGTGCGGGCAGGGGATGCGACGGTGAAGGGTGCCTGGGCGCGGCATCCGCCTCTCGCCTGCGCTTGGACCGCAGCGCCCAGCAGCAGGGAGTGGCCGGCTCTGGAGGAGCCGCGGGGGGACCAGCCTGGAGGTAGGTTCCCCGCACTCTCCCGGCGCGGGGCGGGCAGGGGCTGCGGGTGAGGCGAGTCAGGCTGAGGGGGCGAGAGCCAGCCCCACCCGGTGCCGCCGAGGGGTGGGCGCGGGAGAGCGCAGCCCCGGGGCCCTTCCCCGCGCCCCCTGCCTTGCTGGGGCCCCGGGCTGGGAACTTGACGTGAGCCCAGCAGCGACACCACCGCGCCGGGGCCGCGTCCTGCGGGAGCCGCTTCTTGCTCGGGAGCGGGGGGGGGGGGGCGCCCGGCCCTGCGCCCCCCGCCCCGCGAGGCAGCGGGGAGCGAGTTGCCAACCCGCTGGGAGGAGCGGGAGACCGGGCTGCGCTCTGGCGCCTCAGCCTAGTCAGCCCCCGGCGGTGCAGCACACAGTTCCCCTGGGCAGGGGAATGGGGTGTCCAATGCAGCCGCGGGAAGCGTTGCTTTATGAGCATTTGGGCTCCTGGAGTCCAGCAGCTGGAACTCACTTGACTTTTGGAGCAAAGGGTGGCAGTGTTCGTAAGCTGGGTGCGCTAAGGGTGGGTGGAGGAGAGTGCACCCAAGGGGCATGGCGGAGATGTATGTTGCCAGTGATTAGCGGCAGTATTAGTTAGGTGAGGACATATGGACAGTTAAATGTAATTTTTCTTAGTGGGGTGTATAGGATGGAAGAACTGGTGACGTCTGGTATTTAATCCTGGAGATGGTCAAAAGCCACAAAATTAGATCCAGAACACCCATAGCCCAAGGGAAATTTGGATCCAAAGTTTTGGTTTGGGCCCCTGTCCCAGTTTTAATATTAGTCTAATTTTGTATAGCAGCCAGGTCAGACTCTTAAAACCTTTTTTTTCCCCCTAACAAGCTGTACTGTTAATAAAAACATGTTCCTATCCCTAGGCTTAAAGGATACCAGTTGTTTCTGAACCCTTCTTGTTTGCTTTTGAAATTGACGTCCCTAGCGAAAGCAAAGCCTCTTGTTTTATACATCTTGGTATATACTCCTCTCGCTTGTCTGCTATGTGGCGCTCAGACACTAGCGCACGGATATGATCAATAAGCACAGTAGCCCAAGCTGTGACTGGATTTACTTTATACTTTTATTGTGCATTATGGGAATCTTCTGGTCTGTGGGCAGCAGGTCTACCAGGAGAGCCCAAAGGAAGCTCCCTATCTGGTATAGACAGTAGGAGCTATGGTAACACTCATTGGTTGGAAGTCAGCCCCTCTCTCTGTCTCTTGCATTCTGAGAAATTCTATAAGTTTTATTAGTCTGATTTTGCAAATCTATACACAGGTGCATACTCCCGTGGAGGTAATAAGGGTCACTTAATTTTGTGAGATTGAACCAATATGATAAATCACCCCATTGTAGACAGCCAGATCACTATATTACGCACCACAGAAAACATATTTCTAGTAGGGCTGTAAGGGTTAACCAGGTACCTGGTAAGCATTAGCCTACCGGCAGTTAACCAGTGGCCCAGCCGGAGCAGACCTCACCTCTGCCTGTGATGCTTTCTGGTGGATACAGGCTGGAGCCAAAGTCTGGCAAAACTTCCGTTGACTCCCCCCCTCCCATCCTGAAATCTGTATCCTGGCTCCTTGCTCTTTCCCTTCTGTTCCTGTCAGGGAGCGATAACAAAGTGCACAGTTTATCTGCCCCCTGAACTCCTCAGCCAAAGTGAGGAATGCTGCAAACTGCACGTCCCATCACTCAGTGACACGGGAACCACCAGCAATGTTCCTGTGCAAATCGGGGGGGGGGAGGGAGCTTTCAGCCCTCCCAGTTCTCCCTAAAGGGCACCTGTGGGGTGGGAGGCCCGGTGCTGAGGCACTCCAGGGTAGGGATGTCCCCAGTCAGCCCTTTCACCTGCCTGGTGATTGTCTCTCTTCTGTATGATTTTGAGAAGCAGATGGATTCCAGGCACATCCCATTGTCCTGGCACAACCAAACCCGACCTTGCTTTAAATTATGATAAAAGGACGCTGCATACTGAATTTGGTGGTACTAGCTCATGCTGTTAGGAGGCGTTCTTGAACAGACAGGCATGTGGATAGACATGCAAAACTCTCTTAAATATATAGTAGATTAGCATAGCAGGAACAAACTCAGTGCTGTTCATTATCATTTGTATTACAGTAGTGTCTGGAGGGCTCCAAGGAAGTAGGGATGTAAAATCCCGTTTAGCCCAGCTGGACGGGAGTGGCACCCTCACATGCCAAGGCCAGGATGGAGCGGCCTGCTGCTATAGACAAGGGCTGCTCCAGCTGGCCAGAGAAGTCCCTGCCTGTGGGGTGGGGAGTGGGTTGGGCCTGCCAATGGACAGAGGCAATTCTGGCCAGTCAGTGTCCCTGCTTGTGATGGACCCCACAGGGCTGGAGCAGTTGCATGCCTGCCACAGACAGGGGGCTGCTCCAGTCCTTACCAGTTAAACTGTTAACCGTTCACATCCCTATATAGAAGTCAGGGTCCCATTGTGTTGGGCATCACGCTCCTAATAAGACACACTGCCTGTCCTGATTAGTGTGCAAACTAAATAGAAAAGACACAAACAAGATGAGAGAAGGGTATTTATCACACACACGCACACATACACCTTTTTCACAGAGGCACACAGACTTTGGCTTGTCCTGTATTACTTTAAGTTCTTGTCCCTCTGGTTCTTCGGAGCAAGTTATAAAACATGCACTTGTGAACACATCTATGTGTGTGTGTCTCAAAGGCTAGATTTGCAACACCGTGGATGTTGGGTATGCATATAAATATGTCTACTGTTCACACATCTTCTATGCCTGTCCAAAAATGCATGTGTTGTGGAACTTCATGTTCTAGTGCTCTCTCAAACTTTGCTGCTTTGTTGCCTTCACCAAGCTTGTGTATTTTATGGGTGTGGATGCGCTGGTATTACCAGTTAATACTACAAAATGGATCACAGTAACTATTAGTGTCTAAGAGTTACTTTGAGCAAATGGAAATCTGCAATTCCTCTCTGATACACAGACTGGCTTAGTGAACGCTCTACTACAGGATTAATGGAAAAAATTACTCTAATAGGAAAAAATGAGTCTGTCTGGTCAAACACATAACTATTGCATATTTTTCAGTTTAGTGTATATAAGTACCTGATACTTTTAGGTTAGACTCACTTATTCATTTAATCACTGTAATAATTATGCTCTGTATAGCCTCTAAAAGTTCAGGGGTTTTAATTTTGTTTTTTCTCCAAGTTTTTTACAAATAACGAACACTGAATTTTCTTGTTTAATATGGTATTGCCATCTTGTGCATGTATTTGTTTTGTTTCACTGTTCATATTTTATATACAAATAACACTTTTATTAAAAAAAGCTTCAATAATGTTTTGAAAATGAAAAATTTGTCAACCAACATTTCCTGAAAAGGTTTTCATTTTGACAAATTGGCTTTTTTTTGACAGAAAGCTCTAATGAAAATAATGATACAGGAAATCTCTTGCTATACACTAATTTTAAAAAAATGTATTTAATGTACATCTGTGTCTAAATCTTGCTACCTGAAACTAATGGTGGTAAGATAAATTACTTGTAACTTTATAAATTGCCTTTTAATATTCTAGCAAAGAATACCAAATGGTATAATATACTTACAAAATTGTGTTGAGGACACATCCAAGTTACATTTTTGCAATTCATGTTTTTTCTTTTGTATGAAATGCAACATGCCATTAATACTGCTATTTGGATAAAAGCCTAGATTACAAACAGTATCAATAAAAATATCAAAGTCCATTGAAGTCAGTGGAAAGCCTCCCATTGACTTCCATGGGCTTAGGAGCATGCCTAAAACATCTGATACTTTTCTCTTTTCCATAATTGAAACTATAATCCTTCAGAACTGGTTCAAATAATTAATATCATACGAAGTATAACTAGGAACAGCCCTATAGCCAAAAAAAGTGTGCTTTTTGGTCTACCATTAAGCATCTAAATAAAATGGAACCTTGTATTCTTTAATCTTTCCACTGCTTGAGTCTGATAATACTGATAACATTTTCTTCAAAGAAGAAAAGCGCTAAATTTGGATATTCCTTTTCACTGCAGTAACTTGTTGTTCTTTTTAATATAGGCAATTGGAAAAAATGATGAGGAAGTTTGAGGTTTTTTTAAAAAAAAACTAGTAACTTGCTTAAGGGTACGGCACTAGTTTTGTTGTTGTTCTTTCCCCCACCCTCTTTTTAAAATCTTATCTAGTCACTGGAAGGTAAGACCCTTGTTTGGAAAACACGCAGCCCTGTAAATAAATTCTGAGTTATCTTTTATTATTTATCTTTTATTAATTCCTATTATAAAGAAAGGGATTCTACTCCATTTAATTTATCGTATGTAAACTTTATACCAGTACACTTTTCTTCTGAATTATCACTAGTGGTAGTAAAGTATAAGTAATGTCTAAATAAACATTTTAAAATTAGCTGTGTTTTTCTTTTGATGACTCTGTTCCCTTCCTCTTAAATTACTTCAGAATAAAAGTAAGTCTGAACTTGATCAGTTTCCATAACTGAGGTAAAACAGGCACAAATGTCAAGACTTTTCATAATGGCTACTCCTCCTGTATAAAACATTTCTGGAACCAGAACCACTTCCTGGTAGGTTAGGAGGGACTTGCAGGCAAATACAGCTGCTTTTTTTTTTTTTTTTTTTTTTTAAGTGGACTCTACAATGGCATGGCTAAGGCAGCACTTCTGAAATAATACCACCTTCTAATGTGGGGAAACACTTCAGTCTCTTCTGTTTTAAGTGACTTCAGAAGAGGAGAGTGGGGGGCATATTTCCAAACAAGAGGCCTGTTCCCTTGCTTCATGGAGTTTAACGTCAGGGATAAATAACAAAACCACTTCTGAGTGTCATTAAGACTCTCCAGTGCATGGAAAGGCTCCCTAAAACATCTGATGATTGAAGTAGGACTAAACACATTTACATGTTGGTATTTGTCATGTAGGCAGAAAAAGAGGCTTAGGATTTATAATACAGTTTTGGCACAGTTCCTGAATAGCAGTAGGAAGCATTTTTATACTATTACCAGATCCATTTGCATAATGAGGGCTCAATATTCACCTGAAGGGTCAGAAAAAGATCTATCTTTATTGTAGTTATAAGGATATGATAAACCAGAGTGCTGGTCAAAAAAAACCCAACCTTTTATTTCAAATATTAAACATTTTCATTAACATTTTTGAACTATTTTAATCCTTTATCAACCAGTCTATTAGGGAAGTATTCTTAAACTCCCAAATTATTCTTTTTGCTTGAACTCATACACCTTGATCTGAAGCTGGGAATTGAGAACAGGTCTGAAAAGAAATCGGAGGAGACAAACTCCAGTGCCAGAGACACCTTGGAGGCAGCAATTAGCACATCACAATTTGTCAGAATTTGGCAAGAAGATACAATAAATCTCCAGAGAAGGACCAGCTAGAAAGCGATACAAAATGAAGGCAGGAAATGATGGTGACTTCCCTCTCAGAAGGTTGAGGACTGCAAGCATCACATTGAGTGGCAGTAAGTCAGGCAATATAGCTACAGAATGCTGTACATAACTGCATTTTTTTTATTAAGTTATAAAAAAAAAATAAGATGGTAGAATTATGGGGCTGATAGTGTTGTTGGCTATCAGAAAAAGACATTGTAAGAAACAATCTAAATAGAGAAAACAATTCAGACTCAAAATGTCCTGGATGATCAGCAGACGGGGGGGCCCCATGAAGTATGGTTCAGATCCCCCTGCTGGTGTAAATTGGTATAGCTTCAATGACCTCACTAGAGCAATACAGGGCTTGAACTGGGACAGATCAGCAATACAACACTTTTTTGAGGATGCCATCTTGTTCTTCAGAGTTTCTGCTTTTATTTAAAATCAAACCTGAAGTCTCTTGCTCTCATAGCAGCAAAGACCACCTTCAAAACAAACCTGGTACAAAACAATGCAGAACTGTCTGGCTGAGTCTGCACAGAACCTGAAACACTACTTCTGGAAGTGGCTCCCTTCATTTCAGTGAGCTGTTAACTCAGAAACCTAATGATGATGATTTAATGGTCACTGATCCTGGCTTGTAGAATAAGCCTGTAAGAATACTATGATTTTCTCCTCTGTCCAAATCAAGTCTTGGAGCTATGCTTATTGATAACAGTTGAGTATTGTATCATTTTATTAAAGAATTTCTATCTACAGATCAATATGAATTCATCCTGGTGGGTATCATCGAAGAAGTGAGTTTTTAAAAGGAATTTGAATGAGAGAGGATGATCACCAAAGGGCATTAGTAAATTCCAAACGATGGGGCACTGGACAAATGCCCAAAGAGACATGGGTGGTGGATAAAAAGGGTGCTGGGATAGAGGAGGTTTGTATGGTATAGAATCATAGAATACTAGGACTGGAAGGGACCTCTGGCTTTTAAGCCTGCTTGCCTAGGCCAGGCCCTCCCCCTCGTGAGTCACACCGGGGAAGGCTGACCAGATGCAATCAAGAGAGCAATTGAGGGAACAAAGGGTCAAGCACTTAGTCCCAACTGCCACAGCAGCTGAAACTGAAACTGCAGTCACCTGAAATCAGATTCAGAATTCAACAAACAAACAAACTTCAAACAGTCGAGCAAACTCACTCACACCAAAAGCGAGTACTCTCACCAAGTAGCCTGTTCAGCGGCGGGATCTCTTGCGGTCCCTCTCAAACTTCCCTGTCTGCAGCTCCTGTCCGCTTCACTCCCTGGTCGTATGAATAGAGTAGGGAGAAAGGTAGACAAAGATAGAGTTGCACAGACTCTTCAAGGGCCAGAGGCTTAAGCCTGATGTGGAAGGGAAGGTGAGAGAGTCACTGAAGGCATCTGAAGAAATAAGTGTCATGGGTGAGAAATTATTTTTAGTCAGTATTTTGGGTTAAATTGGATGACAGTGATATGAGAATTAGGAATCCACCAACTTGCACAAGTAAAATGGAGACAACCAAAATGTGGACAAGCATATTTTCCATATCCACGGAAAAAGTGGGATTTGGCAATAGCCTGAATGTGATTGGAGATAAAGTGATGAGTCAAATACAACAGAATTATGAGAGCCTGGAAGATTGGAGTGGTGGTGATCTCAGCAGCCGGGAAGAAGGAAGGAAGAGAGGCTCTAGAAGGAAAGATAAGAAATTCAAATTTTGCTGTTTTCTTATGATATTAATTGATTATAAGGCAAGAAAAGACCACTTTGATCATCTAATCTGACCTTCTGCCTAGGCCAGGCCATAGGATTTTCCTGAACTAATGCCTGTTAAACTAAATAATATATTTTAGCAAAACATCCAATCTTGTTTTTTAAATTTCCACAACATTTGGCAAGTAGTTCCAATGGCTATTAAAATTGTATACCTTATGTCTAATCTGGACTCCTCCAGCAAGCCAAACCACTGCCAAATAGACAAGTCCTAGAACCAGCTGTTCTCTTCTGCTGTGACTAGAGTCCTTTGAGTCCAGGGGGGTGGGAGTGGTCTGAGCTCCTGGACCCGGGATGAGCTGGAACTTAGGCGGGTGGGTGGGCTGCCTGCCTGCCTACCTTCTAATATACTTTAAATGCAGAGCCGCAGCGGGTATTGGATCAGGCCCTAGGATTTGTATTTTGTTCTTATTTTAGGGTGAAGATCACTCATTTGCAGAACCTACACAAGGCCTATGCGCTGTGCAAGCCTTAAAATAAGATCTTGCAGAGGGAATTTTAAGTGGTACAACTGGCTGGATCTCTGCATAGGGACCCTGTGAGAATAAAATTCCGCCCTTCTGGTGGACTCTCACAATGGCATTATTATCCGATATCTCGCCCACAGTGCCATGTTTAAATAAAATCACATGCAGTGTGATGGGATTTTGAATTGCATTAAACTTTAGTTTGCTAGATAGAAAAGCACAAAAGGTGAGAGGACAAACAGATTTGCTATTGTCAATGATACTAATGTAGTGAGACCAATAAACCCATAAGCCAGACTGTCAGTCTGTGTAGTCTTTATATGGCTCTCATTACTGTGGTGTCTGTGACATGCAGTTTTTACTATATGTATCCTCACAACACATCTGTGAAGTGGAAGTTCTATTCCACTTTCATCAGTGGGAAACAGGCATAGAGAGACTAAGGCTCAAATTCTCACAGGTATAATTTAATACCTAAATACCTTTTCAGGATTTGGGTTTAAGTCACTTGCTCAAAATAATAGGGGAGCCTATGGTAGAGCAGGACATTGCATGGAGGTATCTGGAGTCTGTTAGGGTACGTCTACACAGCAGCGCTATTTCAGGATAACGACTGTGCATCTTAACAGCACGTCCGTTACTTCGAAATACATTTGAAATAAGGGGCTTGTTGTTCCAGCTTCCTGTAAACCTCCTTGCACGAGGATTAAGGAAGACGCCAGAATAGTGATTTATCTTGAAATTAGTGCTGTGTAGACAGCGCCCGAATTTTGAAATAAGATATGCCATTTACGTAGCTCAAATGGCGTAGCTTATTTCGAGGTACGTGCTACTGTGTAGATGTACTGTGTAGATGCTACTGTGTAGTGACCCTCCTTCCTCTCTAGCATATCTTCAAATTTTATATATGGGGGGGAGGGAGGGGAAGAAGAGAAATCAATTCCTGTGACCAGAGAGCAAAGGCCTGGGGACAGAGAAATCCCCAAAAGTATGTTGGGAGTAATATGTAAGAATAAGTGTTCTTTGTTTTCTAAATTGTTTATAAGACTTGAAAATTCTTTCAAGTGTATAACTCCAAAGAGCTCTAGGCTCTTGTGCAACTTTTTAAAATACACAGTCCAGTAATCTGTTATTTGATGCCCAATTTAATAAAATAACAAAGAAAAAAAGCCTTGTAGTTCAGAAGAACAGTAAGAATAGGACAAACTCTAAATGGCCCCTTTCCATGGTACAGTCCCTATTACGTTAGTTTATATAACAGGGTTAGATGCTTGCTTTTCACAAATAGTTCAGATTAATATTGCTATAGTTTTTTATCCAATGTATTAATTTCCAAAATGACCACAAATCATGGGAATAGCGACAAAGGCAGGTATGATCCCAATATCCTGACACACATCCTTCCAAAAAGGCTGGTTCTTCTGATGCTTCATCTTTTAGGTGAGGGCTAAAATGTTGCTCATATTTAATGTCCCCAAGGGATAATATAAATTGTGCAATGACTGTACTCAGCATTGTACAAATAAATACCATGTTTGCCACCAGGAGCTTACAATTCAGTCCCATATTGCTAGTATCAGTTTACTCGCTCTTATGCATGTAGCTATTGCTACACTTAAATTGTTTTTTCCATCCATTCTCTTCATTGTCTCTTCCAGCACCTGCCCTACATTCCATTGTAGTGTAAATATTGGCAAGGATTTGTAAATTCTACTACTATATGCCTTTCAGACTCTACAATCTGAAAATAATAGTTTCTCCAGTTAAAGGGGACTAAAGGCCAAAGTCTACAGTTTTTTGGTTTTTTCTGGGCAAAACACTGACCTGTTCTATAGTGCTTAAATCAGGGTACTTAATAATCTGTTCTATGGCAACATTCCTCACTAGTTCTGACCTTGAAAGCTATGAAGGGACCATTGATAATTTAGCTTGACCAGGAGTGCCGACAGCTTCCGTGGGATCCAGAAAACTCCTGCTGAATCTGGTAGGCACCTGAAATCACTTGTCCCCTGTTTTTGAGTAAAAAGTTCCCTAGGCACCTAAATTCCAGCCTCTGAGCATAAGCACTGCTGCATCGCTCCAGGCATCCAGATGTTTACCTTGCACTTGTGCCTCAGTGATCCTTCACCCAGGAGAAGATTGCATTCGGACTGTGTGTGTGCCTGCCCGCCCGCCTGCCTGCCGGATTAGGTCCCATTCAAAGCCAGAAGGAAGTGATGTTGCTGCTGCCCGCCTTAACTTTTAGCCCGTTGGTTAGAGCACGCTCTTGGGATGTATGAAACCCAGGTTCAGTTCTCCCTTCTCTGTCAGGCGGGGAAGAAAAGATTTGAACAAGCCACTCCTGAGCAGTTGCTCTACATACTGGGCCAAAGATTCATTCCTCTGTCTCTTGCTCTGACCCAATGGCTGTGAGTGTTTATGAACAGTGCAGTAGTCACTGAGCCAGAAAGAAGGGAAAAATAGGAATGACTTGGTGGCTCAATGAAAGTGTAAAAACAGTCTCTGGGACACCTCTAGTTGTGTCCCACATTCTTGCCACATCCAGGGTATGTCTACACTAGCCCCCTAGTTCGAACTAGGGAGGCTAATGTAGGCATTCGAAGTTGCAAATGAAGCCCGGGATTTAAATATCCCGGGCTTCATTTGCATCTTCCCGGGCGCCGCCATTTTTAAATCCCCCTTAGTCCGAACTCCGTGCCCGCGGCTACACGCGGCACATGGAACGAGGTGTACCGGTAGTTCGAATTAGAGATCCTAATTCAAACTACCTACTCCGTGCCGCAACTTCGAATGCCTACATCATTTGCAACTTCGAATGCCTACATTAGCCTCCCTAGTTCGAACTAGGGGGCTAGTGTAGACATACCCCCAGTTACTATCCAGCCATTGGTGACCCCAGTACAGGCCCCAGCCTCTTAAACCTTGCTCCAACGGTGGAACAGGGCAGGGCTTAGCACACATCCCTCTTGAGGGTAATTCCCACACCTGATTTAGGTGTCTACCCACCTAGCTTGTCTTTTGTGAATCACAATCGAAGGTGCTTATCACTCTCTATTTGCCATATAAGGAGCCTAGGCACCTAAGGACACGTCTACATGACACTACCTATGCTGATGGGAAGGGTTCTTCTCTTGGTATAGGTAGCCCACCTCCCCAGAAGCTGGGGGTGGGAAGCTAGGCAAGCTGACAAATTATAGCAGAGGGAGTGATAGGCTGTCATAGCTACTGTATATACTCAATCATAAGCAGAATTTTTTTGGCTAAAAAAAATCACGCTGTGAAGAGCAGGGGTTGGTTTATGATTGGATCATTGAGCTTCACACTTTTTTCCTCTGGGGGGGGGGTCAGCAAACTTCAATTCCCAGCCCAGAAGGGCAAACCACTGGTACACAGGGATGTTTTATATACCTGGAGTGTCTGCAGGCGTGGAGACTTTCAGCTCCCATTGGCTGCTGTTCGCCATCCCCAGCCAATGGAAGCTGAGGAAGCAGCAAGGACTGAGGGACTGTGCTGGATGTCACTTCCCGCCGCTCCTATTGACCTGCAACGGTGAATGGCAGCGACTGGAAGCTGATAGGCTCTGTGCCTGCAGACACTCCAGGAATATCAGCTTCCAGTCACTGCCATTCACCATTGCAGGGAGCGGTGGGAAGTGGCATCCAGCACAGTCCCTCAGTCCATGCTGCTTCCTTGGCTCCCATTGGCTGGGGATGGCGAACAGCAGCCAATGGGAGCTGAAAAGCTCCGTGCCTGCAGCCAACACTTCCCTCAGCCCGTGCTGCCGCTGACCAGCTGGGACTGGAATTTGTACACAGCTGATATAGAGTCGGCTTATAATCGGGTATTGACTCTAACATTCTTTTTCCTGTGAGTTGGGGGGGTGGTGGTGGCTTATGAACGAACGGGATTATGTTCAAGTATATTCTGTATGTTGCTTGGGGGAGTGTATCTTTCATATGAGTGACAGAGTTGGGTCAACTAAATTTCTTTATGTAGACCAGCTTAAGACCATTTTGTGGGTCTCATTTTCCAGGTGCCTAAAAATTAGACAGGTGTTGCAGTGCTGAACATCACAATAAGTCCTTTGTTGATCCTGCCTAGAGATCTTATCTTTATATGCAGGATATAGTAGTAACTTGTAATCTCCTTTCTCAGCTGGGAGCTGATTCACCTAAACTGAAGAGGTGTGTGTGGCTTGAGTTCTTGTAAGCCTTTTTGCCACAAAGTTAGGTCAAATGTCAAGGTATTAATTTGTAGAAGTAAGCCTGCTTTTGGTTTATTTTTAAGCACATTCTTCCAACCTGTATTTCAGCTTTAGTTTGTCCATAGTTTTATAAATTTCTTTCTGATGAGCCCTCAGCTGGAGTATAGTGTCCAGTTTTGGATGCCACTTTTTTTTTAAGAACAATGTGGACAAACTAGAAAGAGTCCAGAAGAAAACAAAAGTATGAAACATGTAGAAAACCTATGAGGAAAGGCTTTTAAAAAAACAAAAGAACGGGATATATTTAGTCTTGTGGGGGGGGAAAAAGATTGAGGAGGACTGGATAGGAAGTGACTTGTTCTTCATGTCCACTGAAGGTCAGACAAAGAATAGGTTTCAGCTGTAGCAAAGGAGATTTAGGTTGGATATTTGGGGAGGGGGGGGAACTTTCTAAATATAAGGCTAGTTAAGTGCTGGAAAAAATTAACAAGGGGGGGTTGTAGAATTTCTGTCATTAGCAGTTTTAAAGAACCGGTTGGACAAACACCCAGAGTGGCGTTATTAATGGTTCAGTCATACTGAAAGGGTATAACAAATGGGATTCCACAGGGATCAGTTTTGGGACCAGTTCTGTTCAATATCTTCAATGATGTTATGAGAGGATACTTATAAAGTTTGTGGATGACACCAAGCTGGGAGGGGTTGCAAATACATTGGAAGATAAGGGTATATTGCAGAGAAGGATCTAGGGGGCATAGTGTGCTACAAGTTAAATATGAATCAACATATTGTAAGTGTGAAACTGACATTGTGTTGTATCCTGCAAGCAAGGTACTAACAAACTTCAACAGGACTCTATTTACCAAAAGAGAAGCCTCTTTCCAAAGCTGCTGCATCCCTCTGTAGCTTACACTCAGATCCAGCTAATCTTCTCCCCCCTCCTTCCTGTTTCCTGTGCTTCCAGACTCCCAACAACCAATTCTCCCAGTTCTAATAATTACAAGCAGCATCTAAAACACCACATTCACTCCTCTCTTAAGAAGTGTGCTCAATTATAAAATAAACATTGTTGTTCTAACCACAGCACCAAATATGGAACAAGCCACTATGCTGTTGGCAGAAATATTACACTGTAAATACTACATAACATAGTCTCTAGTCCAGACAGGTGGTCTGGGTCTGACAGACCGTCTCTCAAACCCCGTTTCTAGTGCAATGTCTTGTTGTGTTGGTACTACGGTGAAGTCCTCCAACATGGACTGGGTGTTGGCATCATCTCCTCTTGGTGCATAGGCAGGTGCAAGATAAAAAGCATTCCATCACGCCCATCAGAGTCGATAGGTGCAGAGTCCCCTCTTCTCAATGATTTTAAGAGGAGATGTGAATTTATGGTCCCCTTCGGGTAAAATTCCAGGTTTTCTTACTCTAATGAAGGAACCACCCTCAAACTTCAGTTCCTTAGCACCCCGCCGTTTGTCTGTGAAAACCAAGAAAAGTATAAGGCTCTGTTTGTGACGGAGTGCAGTACCAGACGACCCCTCGGGGATGCTTCCCGGGGTGCTGACACGGCCACTGCCACTTGCCTTCCCACTCTCTGGGGCTCCTCACCGCCTCATCCTGCTGGGCCAGCTCCTCTGGTCTCCCCCAGCCAAGGTCCCGAGCTGAGGTCCCTGCCCCCACCAAGAAGCAGCACAGACACTGAACCACTTCAGGTCCAAGAAGAGTGGAGTTTAGGGCCCAGTCTCCTGAGAGAGCACTCCCCACATGGGATCAAACCCCAAAGAATTAGGTAAGCCACCTTTAACAATGAAAGGGGGAATGTGCACACTGGCTTCTCTTCTCCCCGGTAATGATTATTTACACTGGATTTGATAGAAAATAAAAATGGTTTTATTCAGTGGCAGTAGTAGGATTTAAGTAGTAATAAGTGAGAAGGGGCAGAGCAAAGTAGGTTACAAATAGGGTTGCCAGATGGCTGAAAGAAAAATACCACCCCCCCCCCCAAAAAAAAACCAGGAAAAAATTGTTAAAGGGGGGGAGAAAAGGGGGGGGACCAGTTGTTGATCTCCCAAAAAAACAAACCCCAAACAAACCACCACTCTGGATCACTGCTAGCACTTACCAGGTAATCATTTAAAAAACAAAAAAACCCCGAACACGCTTCAGTGGGGGGGGGCCCAGCCAGGAAGGGAGCGCTGCTGGCGGGAAGGAGGGGGCCTGAAACCGCTAACGGCGGGGGCGGCAACAGGGCTGGCCGGGAAGATGGGGACCAACGGGAAGCAGGGCTGGTCGGGGGAAGGGTCAGGTGGAACCGGGCTGGCCGCGGGATATCGGGAGGGGGACCGCCGGAAGGGGGTGGGGCTGGCCGGGAGTAAGGGGGGGCAGGAAGCACAGCTGGGGGCTGCGAGGCTGGCCGGGAGGAAGGGGGAGCGAAGCAGAGCTGGCGGGGGCGGTGAGCGGTGCTGGACGGGAGGAAGCGGGGACCGGGAGGAAGGAGGAGCGGGAAGCACAGCTGGCAGGGGAAGGTGCAGCGCGCGCTAGCTGGGGAGATCAGGAAGAGGAACGGGCCAGCGGGAAGCAAAGCTGGGGCCAGCCGCAGGGCTGGCCGGGGAAGGGTGAGCGGGAAGCAGAGCTGGCGGGGGGAGGCAGCGGCACTGGCAGGAGGAAGGGGGCAGGAAGCAGAGCTGGCGGGGCAGGGAGAGGTGCAGCGGTGCTGGCCGGGGAGACAAGGAAGAGGAATGGGCTGGTGGGAAGCAGAGCTGGGGGTGCAGGGGCTGGCCGGGAAGATCAGGAGGGGAAGTGGGGAGAACTGGCTGGCCGGGAAGCGGGGGGGGGGGGGGAGAGGGGGAGCAAATTGGCTGGCGGGAAGCGGGACTGACCTGGGCACTTGCTGCCTGTCCCGCGCAGGCTTCCGGCGACGCATGAGCGAGAAGGAGGCTTCCCCTCCTCCTCACACTCAACCAGTTGAGGGCTCCCGGCAGCAATCCTGGCCCCGCCTCCCAGCTGGGACTCCCAGCTGCTCCCACACCAGGCTTCCGTCCGGTGCGCAGCTGGAAAAATCAGAAAATACCGGACATTGCACATGTCTGGTATTTTCTGATTTTTTTTTTTTTTTTTTTTTACCGGACAGAGCACGCAAATACCAGACTGTCCGGTACATTACCGGACACCTGGCAACCCTCGTTACAAATCAAAAGAAACAAAAACACTTGGCTAATTCTACACTGAAACCTCAGTACAAACTCTTCACACTCACCCTAAAACCTCTTTTCCAGCTGCCACTCCAAACCAGGGCTGTCTCCTCACCCTGGGGTCTTCGGCTCCTTCCTTCAGGTGCAGCCCATCCAAAAGACCCAGGCCTCGGCTTTCCTATTCTTTTTATTAAAGAATTGAGGCCACTCCCTACCAACCACTGCTCAGATTTAAGGACAAAATATTGTTTAACAGTGGCTCATTAAGAAGTTGAGGGTAACATATTCCTTGTCTTCCATTCACACATTTGAAACTCTCAAAGTATTCCCCACTCCATGTGTCTAATTTTACACCCAAAAATGATACGTACATCAAAGTGAGAGAAACCAAACTAGCGGATCATGACATGAAGATTGGTGGGTTACGTGAAACAATTCACTCAAAGCACCTTTGAGTTATGTATATTCATGTCCATGAGTCCATTTAAAAAGCATGGCGGGGGGGGGGGGGGAGGTCTGTCACACTGTTCAACTGTTTTTCTCACATCCTCTTTTGGTGCTTCAGATCTTGGCTTTAACAATCCAGCAATGTTCAGTTTAGTATTCATCTGTTTTCCATGCAGTAACTCTGCGGGTGATCTTTGTGTTGTGGCATGTTGTGTAGCCCTGTATGCTTGCAAGTAATCAGTAACGAAGGTTATCCACAATCGCCCTTCCAGTTTAGCCATTTGCAAACTCTTTCAAGCTTCTGTTAAACCTTTCGATTTTCCCCATTGGCTTGAGGGTAATACAATAAAATGCTGCTCTCTGCTAGAAATGTTTCAAATTCCAGGGAAGTAAATTGACTACCATTATCCAAAACCAGTTATTTGGGGTTACCTTCCCTGCTAAAAACTGTAGAGAGGAACTTAATTACTGTAGCAGAAGAGATTTGTGATGTAAATGCTACTTCAGGCCATTTACTTGAAATAGTCTATTAAAGTGATGGCATAACAGTCAATTGGAGCAGTATCAAAGGGTCCTATGATGTCAATGGCAACTCTTTCCCATGCAGAATCCGGAAGAGGAACAGAGTGTAATGGTGGGGTACATGTCACTGCTAGCTTGTAATGCATTTGGCAAGTGACATTGGATTTTATGATTGCTTCAGTTTCGGAGTTCATCCCTGGCCACCAATAAAGATCCTGTAGTCATTGTTTGGTTCTGACAATTCCTTGATGAGTATTGTGTGCCAGGTGTATGAGTTTTGACTAATTCTTCTGGCACAAGTAGCTGGTGTGTACCTCATAGTGCACAGCCATCAAGCAAAGAAAGTTCATCCCGAACTCTAAAATAAGGCAGCAAAACTGGGTCAAGGTTTTTAGGGTTACTGGGCCATCTCTCTGTCAGGAATTCCCAAAGCTTTTGTTGAATTGGACATGCTAAATAAGCAGCTTGAAATTGCTCTCTTGTAACTGCAGTAAGAATGCCTTTCTTGCCTGCCTTTGTCTTCCCCAGATGGCTCACTGGAGGATGAGGATGGAGTAGTTGCACTTATTACAAGCAATCAGCTATCACATTTTGGTTTCTGGGCTTATATTCCAGTTCATAATTGAGAGTAGTCTTGCAGACCATCTAGCAATACGATTTCCTGCTCTTCCTAGTCCTTTCACGGTTAGCAATGTTACCAAAGGGCTGTGGTCTGTGCGCAACTTGAATGCGTGGCCACAAAGGTAAGTTCTCCATTTTTCAGTAGCCCAGACACAAACAAGTGCTTCTTTTTCAACTGTAGAATATTTTCTCTCAGCATCACCTAGTATCCTTGAAGCAAACGCAACAGTCCTCTCTGTGATGTCCTCATGAAGTTGTGTGAGGACAGCCCCAAGTCCACAATGAGAAGCATCAGTAGTCACAATTGTGGGCAATGCAGGACTGAATAGTGCAAGTACTGGACTATGTACAATCAAGTCTTTCACAGTTTCTAGACTAGCTTGTGCATCCATTGTCCACACCAAGGCTGAACTTCTCCGTAGTAATTCTCGTATGACAGAAGCATAATTCAGAATAAATTTTGCATACCAGGAGGTAAGACCCAAGAAGGAATGTAAGATTTGCTAATCTGTCGGAGGAGGAGCTTTTGAAATTGCTAGGATACGATCTGGATCAAGTTTTAGTCCAGCCGGTGAAACTGCATGCCCCAGAAAGGAGAGTTCTATTTGTCTAAATTTGCATTTAGACAAGTTGAGCTTGAGGACTGCTGTGCTGATGCAGTTTAGTATAGACTGCAGGTTATTCCCATGTTCCTCAGAAGTATTTCCAGAAGTATTTCCAAACACAATAATATCATCCAGATAGCACTGAATTCCATGTTGATTCTTCAGAATCAATGACAACATTTTTTTGGCAGGCCCTTGGGGCAGACCGTATGGAACACGTTTAAAATGAAATAGTCCCTTGTGTAATAAATGCTGTGAGGTCTCTGCTGTCTTCATGCAACATAACCTGGTGGTATGCACTCTGCAAACCAAGAGTAGAAAACATCTTTGCTCCACGGAGTTCTGCAAATACTACTTCTATGTGAGGCAGTGGGTGGCTGTCAATCACAATAGCTTTATTTGGTTCCCTTAAGTCCACACAAAGGCGAATGCCTCCATCCTTCTTCTGTGTCACCACTATAGGTGAAACACATTCTGATGTCCTTTTGTACAAGTTTAAGTTCCTCTGAAACAGCTTCCCTGGCAGAAAATAGTAAGCGCCATAACTTCTGTTGTACAGGCATCATGTTATGTCGCATTTTAACTTTGTGAACAAACCCATAAGCACAGCCAAGTTTCTCCTCAACTTGGTCTTGGGTCCCAGCTGAAACTGGTGTGTTTACTGCAAGAGTGCTTTGCTGAGGAAGTTCAATTCATCCATTAACTACCCTGAGGTTTAAAGCAGCCAATAAATCTCTGCCAAGGATAGGAGTGCCTTTGCTGTGTAACTGCAGAGTTCTACATTGTCCCCAATCACCAAAATCACTGTTGCTGCCAGGCAGCCATGTACTGGAATTTGGTTTTTCAAATAGCACACCAAGTGAAGTTTGGGTTCAGTAAGAGGCACATCTTTGAAGTACTACAAATAGATGGAATCAGGTAGTATAGATACTGCTGAGCCAGTGTCCAACATTAGCTGAATAGGATGTGATTTGCCTGAAGATGTGGCAGAAATATTTACAGTGCACCTTATCTGTTCTGGAATATGTGCAGTAGTGATTTTGTCCACACTCAGCACAGTAACATCTGGTGGTGTAACTGCATGCACCTGTTGATTGGACTGGCTACTGCAGCATACCTTAGCAAAATGCCCAATCTTTTTGCAGTGATTGCACTGAGCTATTTTTGCAGGACATCTTGTGTAGCTTGTGAGGTGTTGTGGGGATCCACAGTGAAAGCATACTTTTGCTGTACTTTGAATGTGCTGAATCTGTGGTTTTTCATTAGCTTTCTCCTTGTAATTGTTTGTCTGCAGTGATAGTGGACTTTTCTGCAAAGGAGTCACAGCCTGGACTGGGCCTCCTGTATCCATGCTCATTATTTTGTCTTCTGCTATAGCTGACTCAATCTGGGTAGCAATGGTTATTGCTTTTTCCAGTGTAAGCTGTGGTTCTTGCATTTGCTTACACTAAGTATGGTTGTTTTCTCAATGAGCTGGTCTCTAATCATCTCATCTGCCATATTCCCAAAGTCACACATTACAATCAAACTTCTCAGAGAAGCAATATACTGCATTATAGTCTCCCCCTGGTTTCTGCTCACGCTGGCGAAATCTGTAGCGATTAGCTATTACGTTCACTTTTGGCACAAAGTTCTTTAATGCAGTGAGTGCAGTCTCATATTTATCATCTGCAAGGGGAAAAGTGTAAAATATACACTGTCCTTCTGCTCCAAGGCAGTGGTTAGCAGAGCACATTTTCTTACTTCAGAAATCTCTGTAGCACTGATTGCAAGCAGGTAGGTCTCAAACATCTGAATCCAGGCAGTAAAAGCAATTGGAGGCCCGCCTGGGCTTTGCAGAAAGGGTGCAAGTGGGTTCAGAGGCAGAAGATCCCACCCTCGTTGCCAAAATGTTGTATCCTGCAAGCAAGGTACTAACAAACTTCAACAGGACTCTATTTACCAAAAGTGAAGTCTCTTTACAAAGCTGCTGCACCCCTCTGTAGCTCTCACTCAGCCCTGGCTAATCTTCTTCCCCCCTCCTTCCTGTTTCCTGTGCTTCCAGACTCCCAACAGCCAATGCTCCCAGTTCTAATAATTACAAGCAGCATCTAAAATGCCACACACTGGGAGGAAAAAAAAAGGGGGGGGGGAAACCAATGCGATTCTGACATGCATTAACAGGAGTGTTGTAAACCAGACACGAGAAGTCATTCTTCCACTCTACTCTGCGCTGATTAGTCCTCAGCTGGAGCATTGTGTCTACTTCTAGGCACCACGTTTCATGAAAGATCTGGAGAAATTAGAGACGGTCCAGAGAAGAGCAACAACAATAATTAAAGGTCTAGAAAACATGACCTGTGAGGGAAGACTGAAAGAACGGGGTTTGACTAGTCTGGGAAAGAGCAGACAGATGGTTTCAACAAAAATACCGGACACGCTTGATATTACATTACATCTTATTTAGAAAATACCAGACATTTATATTTTCTCAATTTGTTTCCTAAACAGAAAGCTCAAATACTGGACTCTCTGGTTCAAAACCAGACACCTGGCAACCCTACAGACAGAGGAGACATAGCAGCTTTCAAGTATCTAAAGGTTCTTAAAGGAGGAGAGTGAAAAATTATTCTCCTTAACTTCTGATAGGACAAGAAGCAATGGGCTGAAATTGCAGCAGGCTTTGAATGTTGTTATATTCATCTAGGAAAGCATCCAAGACATCTTGGGCTCAATCTTAGGAAGAATATTTAACACATAATGTAAAACCAACACATTTTGGCCTTTTAAGAATGCCTTGTTTGTTTTAGTGTTACATCATCTTGAGTATATTATGCCTTTCTGCACTGTGGAAACACTTAACAGTCTCTTGTGCCTCCTTCCACAGATGGTTAATTGGTTCTATAGTGCTTAACTAATTGTGTCTAAAGTAGACACAGTATGCCCATTTTTGGTAGTTTGGAATGTGTTTTTTAGAATATAGGCACAATGATTATTTTGGTGAAATGCTGGAATAAGTTATTGCACCCCTGTGTGTGCAGCAATGCTTTACCGAAAGCATTTTGTAATAGAAAACTCTACCTGGTACTTGCATTCTTCTAACAACTACAGATGGGCAAATTTCATAAGACTAGATGGCTACAACCTTTACTTGGCTACTTATGGGTATAATCCTTTTTAGTGTGCCAGAGAATAGTCCTTGCTGGTACCAGCAGAATTTGAGATCTCCTCCTGGATTATGATCAGAGGGACTGGGGGCACCTTGCAGCATTCAGCCAGCATATAGGTCTGCCAGCTCTGTGTATTCCCTGTCATGTGTTCCAGAAATTGCCTCTTGCTTTCCTTAAGTGGGCTGACCAAGAGAATACTCCTGGACTGCTTCTCATCTCTGAGCCTCTGAAACTTGTCATGGGGCCCCGCCCTTGCCTCACTTGCTTCCCGGGCCGCCCCTGACATACCACTTGAGTCAGTTGCAAGACTCCCATCTGACTCCTAGTCATACCCCAAAAAAATCAGGACATGCTTGTGCTTCGTAACACTCATTTCCTCATTCTTGTTCTGCCCTCACTCAGTCATGCAACCTGCTGCCACCCAAGGAGGATGAGGAACACTGCTGCTGTACTCTGGGTTGCATGTCCTTCCAGGGATATTAGTTGGTGGCTCCCCCAAGGAGATGTAAGCAGAGGCATTAACTCCCCTGACACCTGTTCCTTCCATGGTGAGAGGAAGACTGGAGCAAGGATGATGGAACTAGGGATGCTAGGGGTGCTTCAACCTTCCCTTTGTCAAAATGGCTTTCATTATATTCCGGGTTTATAGTCTGGTTAGCAGCTTTCAGCACCCCCACAAATTGTTACACCCTACATAGATGGGTGAGGGGTGAGTGGGGTTGCAGTCCCTCTGCTAATTCTTCCAGAACCTCTTTCTGAGCTTCTGACTGCACTTCTCCCTACTCCTCCTCATTTATGCACAAACCACGTGTGGCCCTGCAAAGTCACATGGCTGCCTCATAAATTTCCTCCTAGGGTCGGCCAGAATGTCTGCTTGTCATACCACGAGGAGGCAGCCAGATGGGAATAGGGGTGCTCTCCAACAGTTGGACGTATTTCTGAACTTCCATCCATCGTTTTTCTGGGCAGTGTTCAGTGACTCCGTTGATGCCTGTGAAGATCAACGGGTGCTGTTTAAGGGTTTTCTGCTTGGTTTTCCCCTCTGGATACAGTGAAACCTTTGTTATCCGGCACTCTGTTAACCAGAAAACTTTAACCGGCATTGTCCACAGCCACACTACTGTCCCATCTTCAGGTGCACAGGCCTGGCTTGGTTTACCATGATTGGCTTAACAATTTTTATTTCAGAAGTACTAATCATCTGTAACTCAAAATAGGAATGTGAGACCAACTGCCTCACACTACAAAACTGCCAATATTAAAAACTTGAGTTTTACTATTGTCCATTGGTTTTTCCTAGGTTGATGGGACCCTCAGATAACCGGAACACCATAATCCCCAAGCGTGCTGGATAACACAGGTTTTACTGTAATTTACTTTTAACCTTTCACACCTGTCCTTGTTTTTTTTTCATTTGTTGTCCCCAGTACTCACTTGCGGACTGGATTCAGTAGCAGCTCCTTCCCCCTCAGTTGAGGGGGTGGGTTTCTAGCTTTGGGCAGGCTAAGAGCACCTGACCCAATAACTGCAAATAGTGCAGATGAATAAACCTCTATATATTGTAGCAGTGGCTTGTGATATGCTGGATACTCTCTAGTCTAACAGGACAGCTTGTCTGTAGGCTGGAGAGCCTGGGGCTAAGCCAATGTGACTACAAAATGGGCCCCATCTGAGAGGAATGAGGTGATTCCTGTGTGAAAGGAGCCAGGCTTAAGTCATGATAAAGCCCAGCTTGGGAGCGGGGCGGGGGGAATGAGAAACTCCTATTAAAAATGCATAAATAAGAGTAAACTAACATTAAAATGTGAACAGTTCAGGCCACACAACACGGTAAAACTGAGAGATCCCAAAAGCTTAGGTGAACTAAACCTAAGTGAACTAAAGGAGTCTCTGCTGTATCCATACCCTGGTCTTATGTTTGGGGGCAAGTACTGAGCCCCCAAAGATCACCAAATGTGAACAATTTGCTGAGTGAGAAACATTTTCCCTTCATTGGCTTGTTGGAATCCAGGCAGACTCTTCCTCTGCTGTGGATCGCTTGTCAGCTAACTGATTAACAAATCACGAGTTTATATATTTTAAAGAAAATACTCTTACAAGAAAATACAAAAACTGAGACCAACCAAATATAAATGACTCTTTCCCCACTGCTACATTTTAAAGAAAAGTTGATGAATCATGCTAGTTAAGAGAGCCAAACTATTCTAGTTAGCTAATATCAGAAAAATATTCAGAGCATATAAATGAAACAAAATAAGTTATTTTTTTCCTCCCAGATTCCCCTTGTTATAGTTAATATTGCCCATGTTCCCTGTTAGAGGGTACACATCAGTAACATGCTGCAAAATATTTAGGAGTTAGGGGGACAGCCTGCTTTCTGTTCAGCTCTTCCCAACTCACTATGGCCCATGTGTCCTATGTAAAACAGTTGCCCTGAGCGCTTTCCCTTATGGAGCCTGACCTCAGCAACACAGAGAGAACCTATTGGCACAGTCCCAAAACTGCCACACCCATTTCCAGAAGCTTCTGGCTGTGGAGTGCTAAATCTGCCTAACAGCATTGACCCAGACACAACAACTCACTTTTGCATCCCCCACAATAGGTCTCTTAGGCCATGTCTACACTGTGGAAGATCAAGGCTGCCACAGTTGATCTTCTGGTGTTCAAATTAGTGGGTTAGAGAAGGGAGGATGCCCCCAACAGTGCCAGTAATTCTGCTCCTCACAAGGAGTAAGGGAAGCCAACGGGAGCATTTGCTCCCATTGATCTCCCACTGTGGACAGCACGGAAATGTGATTTTAAAAAGACGTATTTTACATAGCTGGAGTCGACCACTCCAGTTACATGTCTTAAGTCAACCTTCCCCTTTAATGTAGAACAGGTCTGTGACAGGTCCCTCCCTCCCCATGTTTTATGAAATGGACTTATGGACATGAATATACATAACTCAAAGGTGCTTTGAGCAAATTATTTCGTGTAACCCATCAATCTTCATGTCACAATCTGCTGGTTCTATTTATCTTTCTTTGATGTATGTGTCACTTTTGTATGTAAAATTAGACACATAGAGTGGGGAATACTTTGTGGGTTTCAAATGTGTGAATGAGAGACATGGAGGGTGTTGCCCTCAACTGTTAAACAATCTCTTTTGTCCTTCAGTCTGTGCAGTGGTTGGTAGGAAGTGGCCTCAATTCTTTAATAAAAAGAATAGGAAAGCCGAGGCCTGGGTCTCTTGGCTGGGCTGCACCTGAAGGAAGGAGCCGAAGACCCCAGGGTGGGGAGACAGCCCTGGTTTGGAGTGGCAGCTGGAAAAGAGGTTTTAGGGTGAGTGTGAAGAGTTTGTACTGAGGTTTCAGAGTAGAATTAGCCAAGTGTTTTTGTTTCTTTTGATTTGTAACTTACTTTGCTCTGCCTGTTCTCACTTATTACTGCTTACATCCTACTGCTTCCACTGAATAAAATCACTTTTATTTTCTATCAAACCCAGTGTAAGTAATTATTACCTGAGGGGAGCAACCAATGTGCACATTCCCCCTTTCATTGTTAAAGGTGGCTTACCTAATTCTTTGGGGTTTGATCCCATGTGGGGAGTGCTCTCTCAGGAGACTGGGCCCTAAACTGCACTCTCCTTGGACCTGAAGTGGTTCAGTGTCTGTACTGCTTCTCGGAGCTGGCCCAGCAGGATGAGGCGGTGAGGAGCTCCAGAGAGCGGGAAGGCGAGTGGCAGTGGCCATGTCAGCACCCCGGGAGGCACCCCAAAGGGGTCCTCTCTGACCGCACCCCATCACAAGGCCTTAGGAGCGAGATCTCCCTGTTAGGCACATGGGTTACTATAGCTCATGGGTCACCAGTCCTTTAACCTCAAGCAGTTAACATGTTTAAACACAAAGCCTTTGTTAGCCCTAGATGCTGAGGTGGTTTGTGAAAATGTGCGAGGTAACATGTTTTCCCTGTGTAAACAAAGGTTCAGGCCTGGTCTACACTTGAAAGTTATATTGGCATAAATGTGTGTGTTAGAGGTGAGGGGGGAAGGTTTGTTTTTTGTTTTTTAAATCAGTACGGTTATACTGGTACAACCCCTAGGCTGTGTCTACACTGGCACCCTTTTTCGGAAAAGGGATGCTAATGAGACACAGCGCAATCTAAATGCTGGGATTTAAATATCCCCGCGTATTTGCATGAACATGGCTGCTGCTTTTTCCGGCTCGGGTTTTGCGGAGAAAAGCGCCAGTCTAGACGCGATCTTGTGGAAAATAAACCCTTTTCCGCAAGATCTCTTATTCCTACTTTCAAGACTGGCGTCTAGACTGGCGCTTTTCTCCGGCAAAACCCCGAGCCGGAAAAAAGCAGCAGCCATGTTCATGCAAATACCGCGGGGGATATTTAAATCCCCCGCGGATTTGCAATTGCGCTGTGTCTCATTAGCATCCCTTTTCCGAAAAAGGGTGCCAGTGTAGACACAGCCCTAGTGTAGATGAGGTATACGGGTACCAATATACTTATCCCCTTTTCTGAATGGGAATGTTTTTCTTAAAGTACCTTTTTATACTGATGTAACTACATCCATTCTAGTTGGGTTGTACTATTTAACTTTATCACATAGTTACGGTTGGCAGAACTTTTTATTTTTTTGTATTATTTTGATAGATAATGCTGTTCGGTTTTAAGCAAAGTTTTATTTTTTAACTATTTTCACTATTGTGTACAATTGTGGGATTTAAGCTTCTGTTTAACATTTAAATGTGTTAAACTTTCATAATTGCTGGAAGTTCTGGAAGGGGCAGAACTGTAGAACCTTCCTGAGTTTCCTTCCTATTTAAATACAAAAGACTTTTTAATAAATAAACCTGGAAAAAACTGATCTCTCACAAATGCCAAAGTACATCATTAAATAAAACCTTTTGCTACTTCACTGGCTCTCAGTCACTATCTGCTGCCATCCACTTCTTGGCTGTGACTTCTGCCCATCAGTCTCAGATGATTTCAGCTCCCAGTCAGGGGCGGCCTGTCCATATAGGCGAACTAGGAGGTCGCCTAGGGTGCCATGCTAAATGGGGCGCCAAATGGTGGCGCAATATCATTAAGGGGTTTGGAGGTGGGGGTGCCGATTGCATGGTTCGCCTAGGGCACCAGTTGCTGGCAGCTAGTCTAGGGCCGCCCCTGCTCCCAGTGATTTCAACTCTTGGGCAGGGTAGAAAAGCACAACTCTAACATAAGACGAGAGGCGCCTAATAATGCCTATTTAGCTCTGTTCTTTGAAACCTGGGGGCAGGGGAGGATTTAAGTTACTTGCCACAGAGTTCCTGTGTGGTGCTGGGTAAAGATGCTAAGAGATGGGTAATTGGTTAATCGTGTCGCTAATACAATTTGTATCCACTACATGATTAGTCAGTGAGGGAAGGTGCTCTGTCCTGGCTCATGCCAGGTCCAGGAGCTACACCCACTGCAGCTCTGCAGTTTAAATGCAGTAGGAGCCGGGGGCACAGGCAGTCCATCTCTTACTACATTTAAACTGCAGAGCTGCAGCAGGGATATGTCCCAGACCAGCAGGAGCCAAGACTGAGCTGGGCTTGCTCAGTCCCGACTCACATCAGGTCCAGCAGCCCCTGTCCCTGGGGGTCCCAGTGCGGGACCTGGGACCCCCCGGAGACAGGGTCTGCTGCCGGAGCAGCCTCTGCCCACAGCATACCCCAGCTGCCGCAAACAGAGGCTGCTCCAGCAGCAGCCCCTGTTCATGGCTGAGGCTGCTTCGTGGGATGCAAAGCAGCCTCCGCCTCTGGTGAACCTGCCCAAGTGATCTTTTGCCCTGCAACAGGACAGAAGTCAGAAGTGAGAAGTGGGGGGAGAGGTGGCACCAGCAGAGGCAGTGTGGGGGGGTAGGCGGCACCATGGCACCCCAGCATCAGCTCCTGCCCCCACTTGCTGCCTCTGATTCAGAGGCAGCAAGAGGGAGGGAAGTGAGTAGTCAACTCGACTACCCAATAAGCTTAGTCTTATGGGGTAGTCGACTACTCACTTACATCCCTAGTGCTGGCAGAATTCAGTTCTTCACGGTAGTATTCAATTCAATTCAACACTGAGACCCATCCTTTTTGTTCTTGTAATTCCCTAACTTATTCACTACATACCTACCTGTTACTGCAACAAATGACAACAGACTCCTTCACTAAACAGTCCTGATTCATCCCCAGAACACAATCCTTTGTGAGCATGGAGTCAGGGGTTCTATGCAAAACCAGTATTGCACAGAAAACCTTAATTCTGGCTCTTCCTAAAAATTAAGTATTTCACCTGGCAAATCAATGTTGTTTTAACTTATAGTTTTTGTGTAATTTCTAGGCTTTTTTAAAAAAATGCATGTGATCAGGAGGATTGGCATTTAAATGCTGGTTGAAAGTGTTCTAATGGAACATTTTTTTCCTTTGAAAAAGTCTGATTAATTGAAACCTAAACATTCTGTGGGAGCATGTAAATTCTGACAATTTAATTTAGAATAAGATAGAAACAAAATGTGTGTCTTGTTTTGTTTCAGAATGACTTTATTTACTTTATTATGTAAAACAAAGTCCAAATCAAACAAAAATGACTTTATTAAAACAATGTGGTGACTGATCTGAAACTCTGTCTTTGTTTAATTTAGTAGGACACTTTAGAGTTTTCTGGTTTGTTTGTTTTTTTTTCATTCTCATTCTGCGTGCTTCCCCGCCCCCACATATATCAGAAACTGGAGTTTCCATTGCACAGACTCTAGCTCAAGGGTTCTCAAACTGGGGGTCCCCTCAGGGGGTTGCAAGTATATTGCATGGGGTTCACTAGCTGTCATCCCTGCACATTGCTGCAGCTGGAACCCTGCCATAGCTCCAGTGTAATTTGACTTGTAAATTGGGGGTTGGAGAGAGCTCCAGTCTGGCAACGGGGCTGTGCCTAGTGGGACAAATTCCGTGACTGTCTGAGGCTTGCAGTTTGGGAGGTCAATACCCTTTTTCTCAAACTGCACTTAGGCAAGCATGAAGCTGACAATTGGAGCAGCTTTTCCCCCTCCCCCAACTTTTTGCTTTGCCTCCAGAATTTAAAATAGTGTTTAAATACTTTTAATTTCCAAGGGGACACACTCAGAAGCTTGCTGTGCAAAAGCTGTGTCAGTACCAAAAGTTTGAGAACCACTGTGGGTTTGAACCATTAGCTCCACAGCACATAGCTGTACCATTGAGTAAAAGGAGCAACTAACCGATAGCAACAGTAGTCTGTCGTCCGATATATGGACCAGCACTAGCAGGGGACAAGAGGAGGCCTTTGCAGGCCTTTCACAAATATTTGCAGGCATCAGAGGGATGATGGGACTCGGCAGCCTTCGCTCCTGTCCAGGCTCTGGAGTGGGTAGATTTGGTCTGGACCAGCTCACAATCAGTGCTGTCAGTGGCTGAGCCATCTCCCTTCATATGATCTTTCACGTTTGGAACAGAAACCAGGCTTGAGGAAGCAGGGGAGTGCAGACTACTAGGCACAATATTTCCCACCCATACTTGACTCCTGCTCTGTTGCCTCCCTATTCTGTCTCTTACCCCTCTTTCCTGTCCGCCCCCGGCTCCTTGCCTGATCTCACTTCCTTCCTGTTTCCCTGTCTCTCCTTGTACAGCCATTTGCAGTGTCCTCTTTCTCTCCAGCCCTCAGTTTTCCCAATCTGTTTCCTTTTTTTCAACACCTACCTCCTCCCTTAGTCCAGATCTTATTCCTTCTGCATTTCAGTCAAGTAGATTTTTTCCTCCATGCTGCTGGAGCATTAGCAAGGGAAGAAGCACTGAGGACACAGTAGAGTCTCCTGATCTTAGTTCTTGTGTTCAATTCCACAGTTGCCAGCTCCATTTAGAATAAAAATAATTCACCAAATTTAGTCATGCAGGCAGCTGCTTTTTAGAGCACCAGAAGCAAAGAGGCATACAAATCTTACATCACTATTCCAGTTTTAGTTCAACTGAGGGCCCCCTTAAGGAAATCAGAATGAAAGAATTTCTTGTCTCTGGACTAACAAACTATCAGTGGCCAAGCAGCACTTGCACTTTCAGATCGTATTTGATGTGGCCTTTCATGCTGAGGACAGAAATCAGGCTAGAGCAAGGTATTTATCAGAACGTATAAAAATGGCCACAGTTGTTCAGGCCAATGGTCCAGCTAGCTCACTATTCTGTCTTCCAAATCTGGCTGGCTTCAGAGAGAATGAATAGAACTGGTGATTAGTGAGTGGTCCGTCCTGTGTCATCCATTTATAAATTCTGACAGTCCAAGGAACACTTAGAACATGGGGTTGTATCCCTGGCCATATTGGGTAAAAGCCATTGATGGATGTATTCTTCGTGAACTTACCTAATTCTTGTTTGAACCCAGTTATACTTTTTAGCTATCACAACATCCCCTTTCAATGAGTTCCATAGGTTGACTGCATTGTGTGAAGAAATAATTCCTTATGTCTTTTTTGTTGTTGTGTTTTGTTTTTTTTTTAAACTACTGGCTATTCATTTCATTGGGTGCCCTGTGGGTCTTGTATTGTATTATGCGAACAGGTAAATAACACTTCCTTAGATGCTTTCTCCACTCCATTCATGGTAATATATATTAGATCTCCCCTTCGTCATCTATTTTTTTATTTTTTTTTAAAGATGAACAGTCCTAGACTTTTTAATCTCTCCTCATATGGAAATTCCATACCCCTAATAGCCATAGATTTGGAAAAAGTACAAAGAGTCAAATATAGCCCTTTTTTTAAGTACAGGCCACTAGTACTGCACACAGTATTCAAGGCATGGGTGTATCATGGACTTATATAGTGGCATTATTATATTTTTCTGTCTTGTGTCCTTTTCCTAATGGTTTCTAAAACTGGTAACTTTTGTGACTAATGCTGTGCATTAAGCAGATGTTTTCAGATGGCTATCCATGATGACTCCAAGATCTCTCTTGAATAGTAACAGCTATCTAGACCTCATTATTTTGTCTGTTTTTCCAGTGTATGATGACATAAGCCTCATCTCAGCCAAGTAACAAATGAGCAGTAAATTGTGAAATTAGAGCTCCTTTTCCCTGCTTCCAACCATGCAGAGTGAACTATCAATCCGACTCTTGAGAGGGCTACAGAGCAGAGACATTGGCTGTAATTATTTCCTTGTGTGCTACAGATTTAAAAACCGCAATTAAGACATGGTTTGCTTGGCTGGGGTGTGTGGGGAATCTAGCAACCTAACAAAGTATTTACCAAGGTGGCCAAAAAAATGGTCTGAGACTGCTATGTCAGAAGTCAGTGTGCAATGATATACTGCTGCTCTATAAACTCAGAAAACAGTCAGCAACAGCAAGAGACCATGGGAAGCCTTGCACATTATTTCTATGAAGGTTTTATGTGCTATGTGATTTTTCAACTGAGATATATACAAACAGAAACCTATCCTAGGTGCCTTAGACACTAAGAGCATCTGTGAAGCCTTGTAAGGCATAGGTAGACATGCAGCATCCTGTCCTGTCTATACTATATCCTAAGTGGGGGGGATTGGAGAAGAGTTGGGATACAAAATGGTGGGGGTAGGGAGCAGAATGAGAAGCTAGAGACAAAAAGGAGGGTTTTTCTTGCAGTTGCAGAAGTGATATAATATAGGTGGTGAAAGTCTGCAAAACGGTTCATATAAGAATCCAAACATACTGTTTATCTGGAACAATGAACCATTTTAGTTTGCCCATTGCTAGCATAGCTTTCATTCTTCTCAAATTGACACTGTAGTTATGTCAGCAGTGACTGAGTAAAAGCCCTGTTTTAGAAACTAACCCTCAGTTGGCACATGCTGCTTTCAGATCAATTGAGAATCTGGCTCGCGGTTCCCTGCCCTGTTTTCAATAGATCTTTGCTGAATATACTGTAATAGCCTTTTGCTTTTCTGATCTTTCAGAAGAAAACCACAAAGGCAGGCAGGAAGGTGCTTTTTCTTACACTTATAAAACATGATTGAGGCATGATATTTCCAGAATAGATTTTTTTGCTGTTTTTTTTTTCTCAAATAGACAAGGCCTTATTCTCTTGGCAATATTAGAGTTTTGATACTATAGTTATGTCAATACTCAAAAAGCGTTAGAGTAAATTGGTATTGTGTTCATACTCTCCCTCCCTTTGTCAGCAGAGCGCATTGATAGAGGGATCTCTTATTGACAGTGTGAGTAATGCACCGTGGGTACTCTTTCCTGTAGTCTAACTCATCACCTTCGGCTGCTAAGTCCTGTGGGAAGACAGAGATGATTGAGCCTGGTCCCAAGATGCAGTTCAATGTCCCATGATGCGTTTTCTTCTGTCCCGGTATTCCATGGGTTTCTGGCTTGCTTTCAAGGCATTTTTCTATGGCCCTCGTGTGCTGTGTACCCCAGCATCTTTGTGAGAAGACGGATCCTGCACTGTGCTTTCTATGCTCTGATAACTGCAAGGGAAGACATTACTTACACTGCCATTTGCAATCACATAGTTCCTAACTGAAGACGAGTTCCAGGTGCCTGGCATGCTGTGTGATTATGTAAGGAAGCAGTGTTAGATTGCAGCTGTTTCATTAATTCCAAAAGCAGAAGGTAGATAGATTTATTTGGAGTTTTGGCCCCTTTGGGGGGTTGGTTTCCTGGGTGATGAGCCCTTAACCTGCATCCTCTCAGAGCTGAACTGGTTCAGTGTCTGCTGCTCTGCAAGAGGGCAGTAAACCTGACTCGGGGCCTTGTCTGCGGAAGACCAGAGCATTTCCCCAAGCAGGACAGGGAGGCGGAGAGCTTCAGAGGGCAGGAAGGTGGTCATCAGAGGCATGATCACACCAGGGGACAATCCTAAGGGGACTTCTGTGATTCAACCCATCACAGAGGGTATAATAAACTGTCTGGGCAGATCAAATAACTTTACTTGCTGAATGGCAGGAAATTCTGTCCAGTGAACTCTGAGGAATCTCATCCCCAGGCCAGAACATTACAGGGCCAGTCACAGTGGATGGCACTAATGTGTCCTGCTCCAACTGCAGATTGAGAGGGTAGACAGACTTTTCCCCTCACTTGTGGAGATACCCTAATAGGACGCAAGGAAAGAGAAAAGGACAGTGGGTGTTTCCCCTTCTACTTCCGGGGCATAGGCCTGTGTTGCGAAGGAGGAGATACTTAGATTTAATATTAAAACCTTTACAATAGAAATACCTAAATTAGGAAGCAGAGCACTAGTCAATGGAGAGTGGAGCAGAGCCAGAAGTGTGAAAGCAATCTGGCTCATACTCTCACATGATGGGCAGGGGCACTGGAACAATTTGTTGATGGGAGAGCTGAAAGCCAGTGAACCAAACTGCAGAATCCTGCTATGTTTTAGAAACCTGCATCTGTCCAAAAACTCCTCCTAAACCCATGGTGTCCAACATGTTAGCCGTGTGGCTATTTGGCTGGTTGAGTGTGGCTAGTTCACTATAGCAGTAGCCACTATAGTTGGACTGGTCGGACATCACAGTTCTAAACTATAAGAACTAGAACCACCAAATTTGGTATGCAGCCTCCTCCTATCATAACTTAAAGCAAGATCAGAGTTTGGTTGTGTCAGGACAATGGGATGTGTCTGGAATTTTATTTTCTCAAAAAATGGAAAGGGAGGGGTCTGGTAGGAGGGACAATAATACTCCAGAAAGACCACAGGGCAACAGGAAGGAGCCAGATAGGGGGACCAGGACTGCTACAACCCATTGGGACAGGGCTAGAGAAAGGGAAGCTATCTACTATATATTTCAGTTTGTCTGTCTAGCTGTCCCCTAGTCAGGGGACATTCTTCCCTTCCCCCAGCTGCGCCCGCTGCAGTGTCCGTGGAGAGGTGCTTCTCACTAGGCCCCAAGCTGTTATAGTGAGAGAGGCCTGGAGTTGTCCTCTCTCCCCAGGGACAGCCTGTACCCTGAACCCCTCATCCCTCGCCCTGCCCCCAGAACAATGCTGGGTAAATCATCTTGTCTGTATATAATAGAAATTGCTTCAAGCCAGGGGGCAGCAGCAGCCCCAGCATTACTAGTTCCAGCCCCTATGGTTGTGGGACTTTGTAACAACGAAACAGCACAATGGGGTGTCACCAGGAAAATGAGAACACAAAATAAAGTCAGCAAAGATCATGTTTGTTTGCCAGGCTAGCAGTTGGGAATCTCTTGAGAGGAACACATGATCACTGGGGCTGGTTTCACCTGAGCAATTAGTTTAAGGAAATTACTGTCCTTGTCTTTATGAAGACATTAACAGTCTGTCATAACAATCACAGTTGCACCACAGTGCCTTTTTTCAGGACTCTGGGATTGTTGAGATGGCAGTCCTGCAGAAAAAGTAGACTCCCCTCCCATTCCCAGCTCTCTAGAATCACTACTACATTAGTCTGGTGAAGAATATGGTCTAAAGTGAAAGAAGCTAATATAGGGGGTCAAATTCTGCCCTGTGCAACACCAATTAAATCCATTCAGTTGCATGCATGTAAACAAAGGGCAGAATTTGGCTACATGGTATTAAAGGGAGCAGGGTATTCTGTTAAGCACCTTGCACAATAAGGCTTCAGACTGTTTGGGGCCCCTAGCTGCTGCCGCAATACTTTATTAATCGCCCTTATTATTTGTAAGTCGGTATATTGTGCAAGTCAAAATACATAATTGCATAAGATTCCAAAATATGGATTAGTGTTAACTGTTTTGTTTTGTCTTTATTGTGCTGAATAATTTCCTTTTTTTTTTCCCCTCCCCAGATCACCCTATTTTTTTTTTATTGGAAGAACAAGGTTCTGCAAGGGAGGTGAAAAATGTACAAAATGCCCATCTGCGTGCTACAGCTAAGTAGAGTGGTGATGAACCACAAGCTCTGGGCTGTGTTTATCATCACCTTTAAGTTCATGTCCTTTGTTTCCATCATGTTCTATTGGAGAATCACCGAGGATGCCAAAAGCAAGACTCTGCTCCATGGGTTGCCTCTGGAAGTCAAATGTCCTCAATCTGTGCTTTCTCCTCCCTCACCTGTATCTGGCAGACCACCTCCGCTGCCAGGGGATATATTCTTTGTGGAGACCTCAGAGCGAACCAACCCAAGCTTCCTCTTTATGTGCTCTGTGGAATCAGCAGCCAGGGCTCACCCTGAGACTAAAGTTGTCGTTCTTATGAAGGGCTTGGCAAATAGAAATTTCACTCTGCCAAAACACTGGGGCTTCTCCCTGCTAAGCTGCTTCCCCAATGTAGAAATACGGCCACTGGACTTAAATGACCTTTTCTCTGGTACCCCCTTAGCTACATGGTATTCGGTGGCCCAGCACCGGTGGGAGCCTTATTTCTTACCCATACTTTCTGATGCCTGTAGGATCGCTATCATGTGGAAATTTGGGGGTATCTATTTAGACACAGATTTCATAGTCCTTAAGTACTTAAAGAACCTCACCAATGTGCTTGGAATCCAGTCCAAATATGTATTGAATGGGGCTTTCCTCTCCTTTGAACCCAAACACAAGTTCATAGAGCTTTGCATGCAGGACTACGTAGAGAATTACAATGGTTGGATATGGGGGCACCAGGGCCCGCAGCTTTTAACCCGGGTCTTCAAAAAATGGTGCTCCATCAGGAGCCTCCAGAGCAGTAAAAGCTGTAAAGGAGTCAGTACTCTTCCGAGAGAAGCCTTTTATCCCATCCGTTGGCAGGACTGGAAAAAGTACTTTGAAGTGGTCAGCTCTTCAGAGCTTCACAGACTCTTCAAGAACACCTACGCGGTGCATATTTGGAATAAAAAGAGTCAGGGGACAAGATTTGAGATCACCTCAAAAGCTTTGCTGGCACAGTTACATTCCCACTACTGCCCTTCAACATATGGGATAATGAAGAAGTATTTTTGAAAGGAATCAATTGACCCACCTGTCACCTAATGGGACAAATGAAGTAGCCAAAACTACTTCGGCCTTCCAAGCAAAAATATAAATTTGAAAGTGCTTATTTGTGTGTGAATCATCAAACACCTGGCAGTGATGTGGTGAAATTCAAAGATAAATGTAGGGCAGACTGAACCTAGTTTGAATGTGGAAGTTACCTAAAGAATGAGCAGTGCTTACCTCATTTTCCTTCCTTTCCTTACACTCAGGTCTCTTTTTATTATTTTTGGCTGCGTAAAGGGACCCTAAAACAGGAGTAAATGTTACACCACTGTGGCAGCATAAAGAGGTCTTAAAATGAGATGAAACAATCTTTATGCTGCCAACATGGAATAAAGAGGCCTTAATATAAATAAATGACAAAACTGGACCCAGGTCATTGGTTAATTCCTGTGAACTCCCAAATATCTTCAAAAAAATTAAGCGAGGGCAGCAGAGGGAAAATAAATTCAGGAAGGAGTTAAAAGGAGGATTAGAAAGACCACAAGGGACAAAATAAGGAAGACCACAGAGAAGAAGGAAAGGATAAAGAATTTTTTAAAACCTTTTTTCTATTTTTTTCCTTACTGCAGAAACCAGAGGCTGAAAGGAACTTCCATATGTTCCAGCTTATATTTTACTTATATTTATATACTTTTATTTATAATGGGACACTTTGTGTGTACAAGGAGCCATATGCTGTGTAGTCCTTGCTCAGTTCTTAATGGGGCAAATTCCCATTGTGTCTCTAGTGAGGCTTGACTGGGTAAAGAATTCAGGGTTTGTCCAAACTTTTCTTTTTAAGTAAAATGTATTTTAAACACGGGTCAGAATTTAATATGCTATGAAGATGCAAGAGATGGGTGTTTCCAGATCATTAAGACATTCATTTTATTGGAATGATCTGTGCATATACCCACTTCAGCTTTCTCCACTCCTTTCCATCACTGTAGCATCTGAGCAAATAGTAATCATTTTATCTTCACAGTGCCATGGGGAGGGAAGTACCACTCTCTCATTTTACAGATGAGTGGCGGGGGCACTGAGAGATTTAAGGATGGGAGTTAGTTGCCCAAATATCTCTGAGGATCTGGGCCTAAGCTCCTTGCCCAAGATCACATGGGAAATGCATGGCAAACTGGGAATTGAACCTAGGTTTTATTCTGAACTTCACTTGAGCACTGAACCTGAAAGATGATGCTCCTTACACTGTCAAGTCTTCCATATTTCTGGCACAAAGTAGCCTGGAAGTGCAGGGGTTTTCTGTTAGCCCTGAATAAATGCTACTGAAAGCATCAGTGACTCTGAGAAACTTCCTAATTGATGCGGGGCGGGGAGAGAAGGTTAAGAGGGAAGGGGCAGAGAGAAGATAGTTATGTTGTGGAAAAAGCTGTCTTTGCAGGCTCCCAGCGCTGGGATGAGTCCAAGGGAAACCATAAATGCTTTGGGACTCTTTATCTTGTCAGGAAATTCCAGATTTCCATAAATTCAGTGTAAAATAAATGACAAATTCTAAATTTCCCTTCTTGCACAACAGCTGTAGCCATGTGCTATGGTTAATGAGGTTTTGTGGGTGTTACAACATGTGAAGCTGTCAACTGATCTGTCGGGGGCCGGGGTGTGTCATTGATGGAGGGCAATGAATGGGATGGCTTTTGCAACATTGGAGGAACTTGTCACTGAAGGGATTGGGTAGATTGCTGGATACTGGGGTGGCAAGGAAAAGGAAGCATTGGGTGGGAGAGAAATGTTAACTGCTCCATCTTCCAGCTTTTGAGCCTCCATTTGAGGCTTCTGCTGTGGCAGTCAGAGCCCCTCTGCTGTCTTTAATTCAACATCCTCCCACATGGCTGCCTCCTAGCTTGAGACTTAGCCCTGAAAGGGATTGAACATCTGCTGTGAAGTGAATGGGAACTGGAAGAAACTAGTATCTCATTGGTAGGGTTGCCAGATGGTTAAAACAAAAATACCAAATTACCCCCCCCCACCAAAAAAAGGAAAAAATTCTGTTGAAGGGGGAAAAAAAGGGGGGGGGGAGACCAAAGTTGTTGAGCAAAAAAAGGACTCCACAAATTCTACCCTGCCCCCAAATCCAAAAATTAAAATAAAACAGCATGTCCCCTTTAAGAGTGAGTGCAGGGATAGGAACAGGGGAGCGGTTGAGCACTAAGACCCAGGGGAAAGCATTGCTTCCCCTAGGTCTTTTGTCTGGCAGCCAGTTTGTGCGGGCAGCCTTGGGGAACCAGGTAAGCATGGGGGCTGGGGTCGGGGCTGGGGGTGTTGGGAGCCGGGAGGGGGGGTCTCGAGGGGGGAGGCCAGGCCTGGCCCTGAGTGTTTGTAGGGTTGCCAGGTGCCTGGAATTTTCACCTCCTGGCTGGGGAAAAATTCAGACAATACCAGATGTTTTAGGTATCCAGTATTCTCTGAATTTTTTTACTGGACAGGAGTCGAAAATACTGGACTGTCCAGGTGAATACCGGACACCTGGCAACCCTACATAGGAGGCACTCCACACCTTTTAGGAATAGGCTCTTCCTAATTATGTTGGAGCCAGCTGTAGCCTCTGCAAAGGGGAAAGATAGGTCGGCCGCCTGCCTCTGTCGTGATCTCTGCTGCTTCTTGCTCTTTGATTCAGCTGTGAGTCTACATCCTGATTTAGAGTACAGCAGAACTGAAGAAGTATCAGTGACTACAAGAGAGGCAGGCTGCCAGCTAATGCATCAGTCTGGGTGTGCACACACTCTAACACAAGATGGGGTTGTTATGGGTAAGTGGACATCATCTGTTTCCTACTCTGTACTCAGTAAAGGAAACCACTAAATATATTTCAAACACCTTGCCTGAGCCTTAAATGGTGGTAGTTTTAGTTTTTTTTAATGAATAAAGATGGGCTTGAGCTATCAACTTCAGATCTAAAAATACACTTCTCTGAAGTTTAAGAACAGTGGCTGATCCAGCACTCATGTCATGTTCATGACTAATACGGAATCCTAATGGGATGGTATCATCTGGCACTGCTGGAAAACCACTTCAACTCATGATCCTACCATCACCTCTGACCCAATCTGACCTTCAAATCTGCAGCTGCTTCAGGACTTCTGCTTCCCAGCTCAAACAGAAGCAAGCAGAGACTTGCTCAGTGGAGCCAAGGCAGTGAGTAAAATGAAGGACAGCTTGAAGCATAGCAGGATACAAACTCTTTATTTCTTTCTCTGTTCACTTGCAGCCATGCAAATGGCAGAAACCGCCATGTGAAAAAAATTCTGACCCACTAGGGAACTCAACCCCTTCACCTCACAAGGCTGAGTCATCTGGTCTGGGATTTAACTTCCTCCTAAATTTTAGGTCACATTCTTAGTTTTGCTCATCTTCTATACGTTCTTCAGTCATTTTGGATCTCTTTGGTTTCTCCACAGTCCCCACCAAGTGTACTTACCAAAAACCAAAACATGTAGCCCCAGGGTCAGTGTAAGATGATATCCTGTCTCCATCCATTGGAGCCAAACTGTACTCGTAGCTTTGCTGAGTCCTACCTCATGAACACTTTACATCTGTGACATTAGCATTGATAGCCCTCTCTCTCCCCTACCCCCCCCCCCAAGCTTGTCAGGCAAAAATAGCAGCTGCACTATCTAAATCAGAGATGGGCAAACCGTGGTCCATGGGCTGCATGTGGTCCATTGGGGTTCTGTGTGTGGCCTATGAGATATATTTTGTTTACTGTTGCCCCCATGCCTGGTTGCCAGATTCTGCTGGTTTCCATCTACATAGTTTTTTACCTACTGGTATTACAAAAGTGACATGTACAGTAAAGCACGGGCACATGAATTGCACACAACATTGACTGTGAGAGCTGTGTGCCCCCCTCTGCATCCAAACAAAATGCTGCTATGGTTCAATTGGCACAGCCTGCAAATTCTAGGTACTCAAGTGCAGTTAGCAAAACTACCCTATCCCAGGTGACTTGTCTTGGTTACGACAACCTTGCAGCCTACTGAGATGGAGGAGGGCCACTCATGCAGCCTAGGTTGCCTCTCACTGATTTAATTGGGTAGAAATGCAGGGAATTGCAGGCTGGAACACATCCCTGGTCTGTGTAGTATGGTATCCTATTTCTAGTATTTCTCTCTCTTACTTGCCCTCAGTCCAGCTGAGCAATGAAAGGTTGGCTGAACCAGGGACAGCCCAGTGATCAAGGCAGAGCCTTAATTTAGTCAGGTTGCCTCAGTGTTCATTTTATTTGCTCACACTCTATGCCTTTGAATGTCATGTGAAATATAGCACTGTTCATGTGGAAAAGTGCCTTTTCCTATAATGGCCTATTTCACTGCAAAACTCAACCTGCATAAAGAGTTTTGCACTAATATCATGTTCTCTCTCCTGTTGTAAATAGAACAGAGGTCAGTTTGTTAAACTGAGAGGGAGTTCCTTGGTCATTGTAGAACATGGGAAATTGGATCAGTTGTGTCCTTACAGATTAGTTTGATATGATTCATGGTCATTTAATATCAAGCTAGTCTAGACTGCAGTGAAATGAATAAGGGCTGCCTTTGCACATTAAGGATTGTGTATCTTGGATATCTCCATTCTGACCGCTGCCTTAGTGATCTTGATAATACAGATAAAAAGGGTGCCCAATGGAAATCAAATATTTCATCAACATGGTATCTCCATGTTGAGGAAAATCCACATGGCGTGACCCTCTCATCCATGCATGAGGAAACAGGATAATCAATAATGGTTGTATTTGAGTCATTTGCCCCTATTGTCCCACCTCAAGTGTTACACGGCAGATCTGATTTTAAAAAATGGATAGAATACTTTTCTATCACAATGCAGCTTTGACTAAAACAATATTTTTTGCAGGCACATACTGATTTTTTTGACTAAATTTTACAATGGGTATAAGGCAAAACTTTGTTTCAAATAATTTTGATTTGGATCTTGGTATTGAAAATATATGTAATATTTTAATATGGTATGAAAGTTGCAACAAAATGACTGTGGTGATTGAAACATTTAAAATCTATTGAAATGAAATGTTAGATTGTCCCCAGGTGATTTTGTTTGTTTTGTTTTTGTTTAATCTTTGGCTCATAAGAAACTATATAACATTGGCTTTTTTTTTTTTTTTTTTTTTTTTTTTTTTGCTCTGATTTGGAACAGCTTTTTACTCTCCTGCAGAATGTCAGGCTCTCCTACAGAATGGAAATTGTGGCTCCCAACCAGGTTTAATAAGCTATGATGTTATCTGATAAACCAGCCAAATGCAGTTCAATGTGAGAGAATCATTATTGAGAGAGGAAAGGGAAATTTTGGTTGAAAAAAAGTTCAAAAAAGCTTGAAGTGGTCCACTTGAGTAAGTCAGATCAATCTTTCCTTGAAGACTGTCAAAATTTAATGGGTGTTCCTGTTATATTACACCAAGATATGGAAACTGTTGAGGACTTTTTTTTAAAGCTGTAGGTAGGGCTTATATTGATAATTGAAATAAAAGAGAAGAACAGTTCACTGTGATCTCTTCTCACTTTTTTGTGGTACTGCCTTTACGAGACAGTTGGGGTCAGGATTTTAGCTTCTAGGCAAAACAGGCTCTTGCAATATTGTAGAATCTCCCGGGGTGGGGAGTTTTAAAAGTTTTGCTCTTCTTTTGAGTTTTGGCATGGGTAGAGACCACAGGCATTGTTTTTATTGCCAGAGATCCTAAATAAAAATGCTGGCATATTTTAAAATAAAGAATTTGTGCTGTTCTGTCTGGATAATGCCATTTGATGCCTTTTCAGAAATGATCTCTTTTTAACAAGAGGATGAAACCAAAGCAGCCTTTGGCTTTTTTCCTACTGTTCAATGTTTGGGGGGGAGGGGAGATGTAGTTTTTATCTTTTTTTTTTTTTTTCCAAGTTTCTACAAAATTGTTTCATTTTGTTTAAGTGATTGGTGAAACTTTATATATTCTGTATTAGTTATTGTCAAGACATGAAATTTTCATCTCTTTACAAGAAAAACCTTGATTAAATTTAGCAGTGTTGAAATAGCATTATACTAGCTGAGTTCAAGCAATTTTTAATTTATACTCTAAGACGTGCAGGCTGGATGTGTCGTCAAGTAGTAATATCATTGCAAAATATTCAACTCCTGCTCTCTAATCCAGGATTATAGAATAATTCTTTGGTAACCTATTTAAAATAAGGTTGGTGATTGTGGTCCAGAAAATGGACTGATGTCTACAATGTAAGAAATTGTACTGTGATTTACTCTACAGGCTGAACTCTCTAGTCAGACAACATCCGTGGTCCAGCATGATTTTACTTAGCCAGATATCCATTTACCATAGGTGTGGCCATGTTTCCTGCAGTCCCATAAAAATTGTTTATAGCCACCAGTGTTCTGAGCTGTTATTTAGCTCTATTTTACTCTTAAATGTCTAAGAGCCCAGTGAGTGTTGGTAATAATGCTAGACATTATTGCTAGACATTATTGACCTCTGTGGTCTGGCAAATTCTCTGGTTCAGAATCAGTCAGATCCTAAGGGTGCTGGACTAGAGAGGTTCAACCTCTCCTGTTATCGGTGAGGTCAATAATCAAGCCCCTAAACTAGCATTGATATTTAACCAGCCTTTTGGTCTTAATTGTGGAAAACTTGCACTTCCATTGACCTACCTATATTTTGGGACCTGATCCAAAGCCTGTAGAAATGAGTCTTTCCAGGGACTCCAGTGTTTTCAGAGTAAGGTAATGGATGAATAAAGAATCTCATGAACCAGTGCTCCTTTTGATCACCAAACTGGCTTATTTGTAAAATTAAATGTGTAGCTCCCAGGTTTGTCTTGTAAGGTTCAGATAGGCAGTGAAATTGGCAGGTTTATAAACACACAACCCTGTGTGAATATACAAATACCTGATGATGATTTTTCAGTGATTTAAATATTGGCTCAGCTTTATTTCTGTAGCTTTGCAATGGCAGATTGTGTGTTCTGTTGTTCTCAAAAATGTATCTGATAATAAAATCATTTCCAGTATGTTCAAATCATGTTAATAACTGCAAAGTGACTGAAATTTTACTATGATCATACTGGATCATGAATGAAGGGAACAGATTTCACTTTTAATGTACAAATATTAAACATGTTAAACACTAAATAGTAATGTTCTTCTTGTAATTGTGTATAATGGTGTTGTAGCCATGTCAGTTCCAGCGTTTTAGAGAGACCAGATGGGTGAGGTTATGTCTTTTATTGGACCAGCTTCTGTTGGTAAGAAAGGCTCTTCCTTAGGTTTGGGAAAAGCTGTCTGTAGGTCAAAAGCTTGTCTCTGTCACCAACAGAAGTTAATTCAATAAAAGATAATTGTCAATCCACTTGCAAGGAAGGATGGGGAGCAATGCATAAGGACATTAAAATTGCTGGCTGTACTGGCTTAGACCAGAGTCCATCTGTCTTCCAGCAGTGACCAATGCCAGGTGCCCCCAAGGGAATGAACAGAACAGGTAGTCATCACATCATCTATCCTGTTCCTGGCTTCTGACAAACAGAGGCTAGGGACACCATTCCTGCATATCCTGGCTAATAGCCATTGATGGACCTATTCTCTGTGAATTTATCTAACTCTTTCTTAAACCGTGTTAGTCATGAACCTCCTAACATCTTTTGGGAAGGAGTTCCACAGGTTAACTGTGTGTTGTGTGAAAAAATACTTCCCTGTGTTTTAAACTTGCTAGCTATTAATTTCATTTGGTAACTCCTAATTCTCATGTTATGGGATGGAGTAAGTAACTTTTTTCCGTATTTACTTTCTACACACCAGTCATGATTTACAGATCTCTGCCATATCCTCCCTTACTAGTCTCTTTTCCAAGCTGAAAAGTCTGTCTTATTAATCTCTCTTCATATGGCAGTCATTCCATACCCCTAATAATTTTTGTTGCCTTTTTCCACTTAAAAAAATATCTGCACTAGGGATGTGACTGTTTAACCAGTTAACTGGTAAGCCTCACCTTTAAGTACCTAAAAGGGTGTAACAAGGAGGAGAAAAATGTTCTCCTTGACCTCTGATAATAGGACAAGAAGCAATGGGCTTAAATTGCAGTAAGGGCCATTTAGCATGGTCATTAACCACCTTAGCAGGATATTTTTCCTAAACGCTGGAATAAAATACCTAGGGAGGTTGTGGAATCTCCATCACCAGAGATATTTAAGAGCAGTTAAACCAACATCTGTCAGGGATGTTCTAGTCAGTGTTTCTCAACTAGTGCTACGAGTACCTTTAGGGCTACTTGAGAGAAGTCTGGAGGGTACATCAACACAACTGAAGTTTGGAGAGAACTGAATTTTTGTTTTAAGTTTTACAGTGCTTTATTATTTTTGTACTTTTTACAACCAAAAATTTCATTGCCCACCTGGCTACGATTAAATTGTGGTCACCTTATTTTGAGATCTGTAACCTTCATTTTACGAGGAATAACACCTTTCTGAAATAGTTATTTTGAAATAGGGTGTAGGTAGACAGCAGAGTTGTGGTTATTTCAAAATAAGGGGCCTTCAGGGCTTCCCACTCTGTCTACACTCATCAGAACAACATAGTCCTCTTTCCCCCTTAAAGCTGCAGCCACAGGGGGGAAAGGGCTTGTGGCACACAGCAGGCCCTGCTATTCCTGTACCACACAGCAGTGCTCTGCTCTGCCCTACCTCTGCCATGGTGGACTCCAGCACACCATCTGAGGCCTTCACAGCTGCCAGCCCATCTGTAGCCAGCTCCCAAACCCCTGCCCGGGGCTGGAAGACGAGGGTGCCATTATGGACTGACATGGAGATCGTGGATCTCCTTGAGACCTGGGGGGAGCCGTCCAACAGCCAGGATCTCCGCATCAGACAGTGAAATGCCAAAGTGTACCGCTGCATGGCTGACGGCCTGGTCCAGAGGGGACACAGCCACACTCTGGACCAAGTCAGAATGAAGGTCAAGGAGCTCCAGCTGGCCTATTCCAAGGCTAGGGAAAGGAGTTCCCAGTTGGGAGCGGCACCCCAGACCTGCCGCTTCTACACCCAGATTGATGGCATCCTGGGAGGGAGGCAGGTTCCCTCCTCTCCTTGTCATCGACTCTGGCCTGGAGACACCTGTTGTCAGCCTCCCAGAGGGCGTGGCAGTGGAGGAGGACTACGAGGAGGAGGTGGCCACCACACACAGCATGCTTGCTAGCCAGGCCCCTCACTCTGTCCCTGGAGCCAGTACCCTCCTCCTAGGATGTCACCCAGGGCTCAGCTGAGGCTAGAGCCCCATCAGGTGAGTTGCACTACTTTCCTGGGACACGCGGGGTGGGGGCAGTGGGTGGTGAGGGGTTGTACACTCCTCTCTCTCGGCCTAGGGATCGCACAGCAGCCTGGGCACGTGGTTGCACATGGAGTGGCAGTCTAGAGCAGACAGCCACGCTGAGGCCTGCCTTACTCCCAACCCTGTGGTGGAACGCCTTCCCGCCACAGGCCACCACGAGGGAGGATAGGGTCACAGATGTACACACGGGCATGCCCACACTCCCAGGCCAGCATGGTGAGGTGGAGGACACCAGTCCCCTGCCAGGAGGACTAGGGGGAGGAAGTGCAGGGGACCCCACCAGCACCCTCCCCCAAAAAGTGACACTTGCTGCTCACACACCCCTCCTCCAGTGGGCCTATGCCACTGCCTGTCCTGATGTGTGCATGGCACAGAGGGAAGCCGAGCTGCCCCATCACCCCTCGCCCACCTGCAGGCTCCTGGCCTGGCTGCCACCTTCCCATGCCTGCTTGCCCCAAGTATGTAGGAGTAGTGAGGCTCCCCTGGGGCATCTGTGTCCCTGCAAGAAGGGGCCCGCTGTCTAGGCCATCAGTGGACTTGTTCCAAGCACATCGCCTTCGTCTGACCCAAGACCTTTCAGTGTTGGCTCAAAGATGAGGATTGGGCTTCAGGCACCCTGTCTCTTGGGATGGCTGCCCATCGCTTTGTTCTTCACAACTGGCCCAGCTGCGAGTGAGGTGCCTGAGAGGACCTGGAGGGGGAGCACATCGCCGCCCTGCGTGCCCCGCAGCAGTCTGCCAGGAGCTCTTGCAGCAGGCCCAGACTATGTGCACAACTTACACTTCTGCCGTGGAGTGGCTGTAGGCTGCTCTTGCCCCTGCTCCTGACCCTCTGGCTTTGCCCCCTACCCTCCATCCCCATGGCTGCTGAGGGCCCTGCATATGATGCGGTGGCACCACCCAAGCAGGTGCCACTCCCAACCCAATCCCTGAGCCCCTCCTCCTTCCAGGTTCTTTCCCCTGGGAAAATTACAATTTCCCCTAGTTAAATAAAAAAATAGTTTCTTGGTTCAGAAACAGTCTGCTTTGTGTCAACAAGGGAAGGGGAGGAAAGGAGCACTGGGCCAATGCACAGGCAATTTGTGAGGAGGCCCAGAAGAGTGTGTCATTTGGGGTCCTTGTGAGAAAAACTCACTCAGGGCCTCTCGGATGCATACAGCCCCCCTGGTGAGCCTGCCAGATGGCAGCCATGTGCGGCTACTCACAATCCTTATGCCTGTCCCAGAGAGGCATAAGCAGGGCTCGACAAATCATGTAATCTACTCGCCCATGGCGAGTAGATAACAAGCCGGCACAGCGCGATCTGCGCATGCGCAGCGCGATCTGCGCATGCACAGGTCGCAGAACCGCGCGGCTGGCGAGTGGGGCTCGCTGCCACTTGGCGAGCCCTGGGCATAAGGATCTTGTGGAAAAAGGGGGTTTTTTGAGCGAAACGGCCACGGCCACACTACCTCTTTTTGTGCAAAAACACCCCTAGTGCAAAAACAGAATGAAAGAGAGTATGCAAATGAAGCATGGGAAAATGCTAATCTGTGCTTCATTTGCATTGCCTCTTGCAGAAAAACTCATAGTGTAACTGTAGCCTGAGGGTATGTCCACACTACAGAGATTTTTGGAAAAACGGCCATTTTTCCGGAAAAACTTCAATTACATGCACACTGCAATCGTATTCTGAAAGAAAATCAAAAGAACAGAGGGGTTTTTCCGACATCGGTAATCCGCATTCTATGAGGAAGAGCTCTTTTGAAAAAAAGGCATGTGTGAACGGGGAAGAGGAAGTTCTTTTGAAAGAAGAGGAAAAAGCACAGGTGCCCTAGTGGCCACTTCGTCCATAATAATCACAGCTGAAATGCGAGAGAGTGTCTACACTGAATGGACGCTATCTTTAGAAAAAGCAGATTGCTTTTTCCATGCGCTTTTGCAGTGTGGACGCTCTCTTTTGGAAGAAGTTTTTCTGAAAGACCTCTTCCAGAAAAGCTTCTTCTAAAGGAAACCTGCAGTCTAGACATAGCCTAAACTGATGTAACTGTCCTCAGCAAAAGAAACAGAGTATAAATAACTGTGCACATGCCACGTTTGAAAGCAACTTCCTAATGAGGCACAGACTGTAAAAATCTGAGTAGGTTACTGGTGTGATCTAAACAGCTTGCAGCAGCTGAATGGATGCGCTCCCTCTGCTGCCTCCTTCACTGATCTCATCAGCACCTCAGTCTGACCTGGGCTGAGCTTCACCCAGCTTGCTTGCCTTTAATCTCAAGTAGGCACTGAGGAGCTGAACTACATTATCTGAACTGGACAAGATTAGGGGCATGCAGTTTGGCATGTTGAAAGTGCTGCCCGCCATGCCATTTTATCAACTCTCCTAACAAGCCCACATCTACACCAAACGTGACAGAGCAGCAGCTTGTGATATGCCACACTCGACAGCTCTTCCTGAAGCAGTACAATTGCCCACAACTATCTACTGCGATCTCACTGAGGAAAAAAGAACAAGCAGCTCTGTGTACTCCCATCACAGTCCCTAGCCAGTCAATACCACATCCTGATAAACTGTATCATCGGTAGCTGTTAGATCTAATGATACCAACATGAACTCCTGGTTACCATCCGTTGCCAGGAGGACATCGACCCAATGTGACCAATGTAGTTTCAATTCCAGAGCCAAGTCTCCACCCAGACTGACAATCGAAGAAAGCCTGTTTATAGGGTTCCGAGGCCTGTGATTTGGGGATCATGACTTTTAGACATTCAGACCAGTTCTGGATCTTTTTCTAATGTTTCTCATCTCTCTTCAACAAGTGGGGTTAGCAGACCAACATTGCATCATTCTGTTAGGAAGAAAGGCTGTACGGAGGCCTAGCTTAAGAATCCTTTAACCTGGAAACATGATGGGATTAATGATTAAATAGCCATAAGAAGGCACTGCTATTCCTTAGAAATACCAACTGAGAAGCATTTACAAAATATATTGCTAATTTATGATGCAAGAAAATTCCTGATGTGGTGCCCCCCTAAGCCATTTCTCAGTTAAAAGGGTTTCTAAGGCCGGGTCTACACTAACGTGGAAGGTTGAATCAAGATACACAACTCCAGATGTGACATACCTTGATTCGAGTTTCCCTGCCATCCTCACAGCAGGAGGCCGACAGGAGCAAGGAACCTTAACCGTAGCAGGAGCAGGAGTACCAGCTGCCGGTGGGGGCACCCTCTGCTTTGATTTATTGAGTCTTAACTAGACTTGCTAAATCGAACTCTGGAAGAGCAGTTGTGGCAGCATTGATCTTCTCCGGAGCGTAGACATGGCCTAATTACACCAGATCAGCAAAGGGCAAGCAAAGATAGTCAGTGTGTCACATGAGAGGCCCTCCTTCATCTCAGCTGGCCATAAGATTGAAATCAGACATGTGCCTACCAACTGCTCCCCAGGGCTGGCCCAGAGCAGGGTGAGGCCACGCAGCACGATGGGTGGCTGCTCCCTTGGGGAGGCAATCCTGGTTTGGTGGAGACCATGCTGCCGACCAGCAACTGCTCCCTGGGGCTGGAGTACTTGCTGCCCCATTTGTGATCATTTCTATAGTTGTCGCTCATGTGGTCATTCCTAAGTATAACTAGCCCTCTTACCAGACCCCTCCCTTTCCATTTTATGAGAAACAATAAAATTCCAGACACATCCCAATGTCCTGGCAAAGTCAAACACTGACCTTGCTTTAAGTTATGATAAGAGGAAGCTGCATATCAAATTTGGCGGTCCTAGCTCTTACCATTAAGTAGGAATTCTTGAACAAGTGGACTCACTAATGGACGAACGGACACAGACAGACAAACTCTCTAAAATATATAGTAAATAATGAATAGTCCTTGAAAATATATTTGATTCACCATATTTACTGAAAAACAATTAGGAAGCATCCTTTTCATCTTAGTACAAGGCAAATATAGCAAGAAGGGTTTTTTTTGTTTTGTTTTGTTTTTTAATTTGCCCCAACAAAAGCAATAGTTTTTATAAAAACCACTAGGCTCAGCGTAATAACTTCCATTTTTAAAAAGCGATTTGTGCATAGAGTGTTTTGCTTTAAATAAACTATTCAGTCAAGTTAGTGTGATATTTTTGATCCCATCAGGGAAACAGAGGTATAAAACCATTGTTCTATTCAACTGTATGGGAGGTTGAACCTTTTTTGAGAAATATGGTTAGGAAATTCACTGCAAGAAAAAAATACTGCAATATGTTTTGAAAGGGTCAGGATGTGCCCATCTATGTTCCTTATTTTGTTCAAATGCAGTATGATTGTCTTTTTTTTGTGTGTGTGTTGAATGGCTAGAGTGGAATGTTAAAGTGTGTTCAAAAGATAATGCTTGTAGATCGAAGTAAACAAACTACAGTAGACTTCCGATAATCCGGAACCTATGGGACTTAGGTGGTGCCGGATTATCAAATATGCCGGACTATCAGGAGGTACTATAAGCAGGTTATATATATACTGTATACATTATATACTGTATATAAAGTGTTCTTAACCCTTTTTATTGTACATACTGTATACAGTATACTGTAATGTTTTAGTTTTTAAGCCTTTTTACCCTTTTGCTCAGTTCAGCTGCTGCCACTGTTACCTTGCGACTCATTTTTTGGCGAAGCTCACTCACTAGGCTCTTGCCATTTTGATGCCGGACTATCAGGAGTGCCGGACTATTGGATGCTGGACTATTGGAGTTGTACTATACATAATGATCCTCAACGGCAACATTTCTGTCTGGGAATTGGTGGGAAGGAGTTTGGGTGCAGGAGTGGGTACAGGCTCTGGACTAGGGGAGAGGTTTCGGGTGCAGGAGGAGTTGCGGGGCATGGGACTAGGCTGAGGATGAGAAATACTTCCTTTTGTTTGTTTTAAACCTGCTATCTATTAAATTAATTTGGCCACCCCTAGTTCTTGTGTTGTGGGAATAAGTAAATAACTTTTCCTTATTTACTTTCTTCACACCAGTCATGATTTTATAGACCTCTATCATATGCCTCATTTCTCCTCTTTTCTAAGATGAAAAGACCCAGTCTTTTTAATCTCTCTTCATACCACAGCCATTCCATACCCCTAATAATTTTTGTTGCCCTTTTCTGAATTTTTTCCAGTCTTTTTTGAGATGAGGCCGTAATCAAGATGTGAGCATACCATGGATTTAAACAGAGGCAATAAGATATTCTCTGTCTTCTTCTCTATCCCTTTTTAAGTGACTCCCAACATTCTGTTTTCTTTTTTGACTGCTGCTGCTGCACATTGAGTGGATAGTTTCAGAGAACTCTCGACAATGACTCCAAGGTCTCTCTCTTGAGTGGTAACAGCTAATTTAGTCCCCATCATTTTGTACACATCGTCTCTGTATTGTTATATGCCTCTTCTGGAATACTTAACAGACTTTTTTCCTTCCACAGCTTCAGTTGTGCCTCCTTCAAACTTGTGATTCCATTATCTGGCACCTCTGCCTCACAAGTTTGTGACTCTTTCTGCTGGTATCAAAGCTGTTGCTGGACTGGCAGGTTTTTGTTTCCAGTTCTAGCTTCCTTATTGATGCTGTCCCAGCTAGTCTCCCAGACTGGGCATCAGCATTAGTGCTGTTTATGGAATTACTAATCAAAACTGACATTGCAGTACATTGCCAAACAAAAACAAATAAAAATAAGAAAGATATGACTGCTTTTTCTCAGAGCAAAGATGAATCGAACAGTGATACAAAGCTGAGGTAATGACACTGCGTAATTCATAGGCTTGTTTTTACAGAGTGTGTTTTTTGCCTTGGTGGAGTGTACTGAACATAATGTAATGAAGAGATTTAGATTTTACCCGTGATGGTCCAGAAGGGAGAAGGAATGCAGGTTGAGCAACAGAGAGAAAAGGCAGGCACAGATCTTTCAGATCTGCAAATAGAATATATTTCTTGTGCTGGCATGCTCAGACTGAGACTGCAATTAGATGATTTCTGGTCCCTGCAGAGCTGGGTCTGTTTCTGAGAGAAGAGTCCTTCCATGGGAAGGAAAGTGTAGTGCATATCTAGTAGAGAGAACCGCCTGTTTAGTAGAAAAACAAAACAGGAAAAAATGAATAGGAACTGTGCCAGGTTTTCAGAGAGTATGAATGCTGTGAAATGCAGGTGGGTGCTGAGTAGAGCTGTATGAATGACTGATTTTTTTTATTTTATTTTTTTTAAGTCAGTGGCTGAACAGAATCATTTTTAAATGATTTTTTTTAAAATCAGTAAATCAAAACTCAAAAAAAATTTGTTTCGGGTCAAATGTAATATTCCCCAAAAAAACCCCAAAATATTTTATTTTGTTTTCCATTATTTTTGCCCTTCTGCGGTGTGGGATCAAGGGCAGTTGTTAGGCTTATCTGTGTATATCTCATTTAATCATTTCCCTGCCACTGCAGGGGGCCTTGAACACTGATCCACCTCAAGCCCGGCTATTCTGTACTTGCTGCGCAGGCTAGTGCAGTCTTGTGTGGGCTGTAATACCTCGGTCTAATTTCAGTGGTTGTGCTTAGTGTTGATGGTGAGCTGTGTTACACAGGTCAGCCTAACAAGGACGCCATTTTGGGAGACCAGGGGAATGGGAAGAAAAGCAAGCCACGTCCCAGTACACATGGCTGCTGCCCTCCGCTCTCCCGAAACACTGCACTTGCAGCCTAGGTGAACTGGAGGTCCCTTCTGCCCTTACATACTATGACTTGATGACTCTATACATTTTTTGGGGGTGGGAAATCACAATAAAAGTCTAAATGAAACAATGAACCAAATGAAAAATCATTTGAAACGGCTGAAAAAACAGTTTATCTGTTTTACCATTTCTTATTCTGCTGGAACAAATAACAACGGAGCTGAATATAAACGGGCTACTTTTTAATCTTTGTATTTGAATAGAGGATACATTTCTCACTTAAGAGTTTCCATTTGATATTGGAGAGAGAAGTTAATGTGCAAGAAGGACCTTTCAAACTCTTCTGTAAGACACTACATTATGCAAAAGAAGCTACAAGAGAGAACACAAGCATTTCTTCAAGATGTTTAAAATGTATCCATTACTAAAATACTCGTTAGCTGGTGTAAATTGCTATACGTTCCTTTCAAATATATTTTACAACTACCCATAAAAAGATACTTGAATCTAGAGTTGCCCTGAAACTGGTGACATATGATGTTATTTAAATCAAGAATGTCACAGAATGGCCAACGTAAAAAAGAACCAAGGCTTTAATTGAAACTTTCATAGAAACACCTGATGGTAGGTGTCATGGTTAACTGCCAAGTAGACCCAAGTATCTAATAATAAAGTTGTGGCCTGATTAAAACCATATTAAGTGTTTCCCTATCCTTCTTGCAGGGTAGCCAATCAATAGTTGGGGAACGCTGTGCTGATGCAGATGCTCTTCTGGTGATGACATACAGGAGAAATCCTGCCCTCAATGAAACCAGTAAAGGTTTTGTACCTCAGCCCGTTTCAATTTTGGGTGTGGAGCTCATGTGCAGACTGCCCAAGAGGTGAAACATTTTTAATACTATTTATTTAATTACGAAACATTAACAGATGTGTAAATCTCAGAAACAAAACAATCATTACAATATTGAGCATTGGTTTAAAGAGATATTATACAGAACTATAGTCATGAGACCCTTTTTGTTATATATTTCTTTATATAATTTGTCCCTTCTCAAACTATCTTGAAGTAGAATATTCTGAGCATGTTTTTTCCTTTAACAATATTAGTTAGCCCTTTGACGTTCAAAGATGACTTGGAAAGGATGAGCATTTGAGAATATTTAGCTTATTGAAAATGTGTAATTGTGATGATTCTTGATGTCTCTTTGCTGGCATGAACACTTATATGCCCAATGTCTCATTTCCAATTATGTTGTTTGCAACTGTGGACGTGAACTTGGTTTCTGTTTTGTAAACCTCCCTACCTATTTCTTGTAGTAATTCCCCCCAACTTGTAAGTTCCTGGCCCTCTTCTTCATTCCCCTTACTCTAAATCCATACATAAAATACCAATACAGCATGTAAAGGTGTCCTCAAATTCCTTCCCAACCCAAACCTCCATGCTTTTCCCCTGAACACTTGGCCTGCTTGTCATTGAGGCCAAAGGAGGTACTATCTCCTCCTATGGGACCTTAACTCACCACCCTTAAAAACAGATTGCCATCCAGTCATTTGAATTGCATGGGGAGGATTTACACAGAACTCCTAAACATTCCTCCTGAATCCTCTCTCTTTTCTTCTGGCTCCTCCACCCCTGGCCTATTTCCCCCTTATTGTCTTTTATCATCTCTATTTTTGCTACCATAGAATTATCATCACTGCAATTAAAGCAAACTCTTTTCTTTATAACATTAGCAGTTAGCAGCAACTATGCTCATTTCTGATAACTGCGGATAAATCTCTTCTTGTTCATCCTTAGGCTACTCCTCCAGGATCTAGGTTCTCTTCTTCAGCTTCACTTCTGTCTTTGCTAGTACAGTCTCTAGAGTCTCTGGTCTTCCTATCTTCCTTTTCCTGAGTTTTGCTGTCTGCCAAGAGGTTTTCAGCAACATATTTGTAGTTACTACCACAGGGGACTCCTCTTGCATAGTTGAGATGTGAATTACTATCCCAAGGGAGTGACTGAATTATATTTTTCCTTGTCTAAAGGTTTACTATATACTATTGATTCTGGGATTGTTTTTGGAGAATCCATCCTCTGCCTCATTCTGCTCTGTTTTCTGGAGGAGTTTAGTAGATTTGGGGGTGGGGAGTTGATGAAGGCAGATTGCTTACTTCACTGTCTCCTCAGAGAGCAGGTTTTATGCTAGTCTCCATTAATTTTTTTTAAGTGGCCTGTCTGGTAAAAGAGGGATTGGATGTAGTGTGATAAATGCTGCACTAACGTGCATCCCAAGAATCCTTTCTATGTCCATAAGGATTGTACTGGTTGGGAAGGGGAGGGATAATGTTATAAAAGTCTGGATGGCCATTGGCAGAAATCCTTCTCTCGGCCTATAACGGAGGATGCCAACACAAAGTACAACCATGCAGTATTATTTTACATTGTCATAACACAGAGCTTAATTTCAACACTAATGCCACAAGGTACACTTATTATGGGATATTCTGGTCTGTATTTTATACGGTTTGATCAGTCATTCTAGGTTTGCAGTAGTTAAGAAGTAACCTCTATTTCCATTTTAATAGGGTCTAGTTTAAGAACCAGCTGTCTGGTCAGGAAGTTAAAGTACTGCTTTATGAAGGCACTTTAGTGCAATTTCTTTCCTCCTTGGCTACAATGATAAAAAGGATTTTAAAGCCTGCATGGACACTTTGAAAGACGCATCTTAGATTAAGCATCCTCATACACAACAAAAGCTAATTATTCCAAACATGCCATTTAAAATTCTACAAGACGACAGTTGAACTCAAAGAAACTCATTTTAACTTGATCCTTTTCAATACAAATCTTCATTGTTGCTGCTAAGGAGGGCAGGATATGCTGTTCCAATGTGTGTACCATGCCGATACACAGTTATCTCTAGTTCATACTCCTCTATCCGCACCATCTCACGAGTAATCTTTTCCTGAGACTGAAGAAAAATGATTGTATAGAGGGCAAACTCAAACTCAGGGCTGACACCAATAAAGGTGCTTCCTATGGGCTTTACTAGACCTTTCCAGCTGAACTGCAGGCTCAGAACTTGATCATCTTCATCAGGCTGTAAGCAAAAATAAAAGACATGAAACCCCTGAATGTGACCAGACAGACATAGTTTCACATTCGGGGTTATTCTGCAAATACAAACGTGGGAGACTCTACCGCTGAGCAGCCCATGCTGCTTGTATTGATAGTGTTTTTGTGCAATGTGGGAGGTAAAACAGAGCTCTTGTAGGGGGTTACACAGCCCTTGATCTCACATTAAATCTTCTTTAGAATCTTAGAATCTCCTGTTGTTTATGGGTCAAGAACTCAGCTAGCAGGTTTGTCTTTCCTAATAGCTAGAACAGTAGCCTAAGCCAATCCTGTACTACTGCCATCAATGGCACTAAATATTTATGCCACTTTACATTACTTTAGGTTTGTCTGCAGCACTCATTACTGTAAGTATCCAAGTGGCTGAGGAGGGTGGTCTCCTGTTTCATAAGGGCAGTAAAATGATAGAGCTGGAGGCATGCTCAGGAATATCCTGTTATTAGGGTAGAATTCATTGCCATTCAATTATAGCTGGAAATTTCAAAGGAGTCTGAGTCAGTCACCCAATTCCCAGTGAAATTCAGTGTGAGAGAGGTTCCTTACCGCCCCTTTAAATGAGTGCTCAACAGGCTTTATTACAGTGATGGGCAACTTGTGGCCCCCTGAGCGTGGCCAACTGGGGTTCCACCTGCAGCCTCCCTATCTGCCCCCACTCTCCCATGCACCTCTTGCACACTGGGGCACCAGAGCCCTGCATTTCCTACTCTTCTCCCTCCCTTCCAGCAATTTCAGAGCACCATGAATCTGCTGATTTGTGCTCTGGCCCCCCCCTCCTGTCCTCTCTTCCAGAGCTTGAATGCCATGAGTCAGCTGTTGGTGGCTGTCCATGTTCTAGGAGGGAGGGAGAGGAGCAGGGACAGAATATGCATCAGCAGATCATGGCATTCTGAACATGCTGGGAGTGCACCAGAGGGGTGGGGAAAGAGGGAAGAGAGGGGGTCCATGGGCCACAGATGGAAACCCAGTGGGCTGTAAGCCTCAGCTTGCCCACCACTGGAATCATGCGGCTCACTGAGATGGAGGGCCACGCATGCAGCCCACTCACTAGTCTTGGTTACCCATTGCTGCCTTATTGCATAGCCCTTACTAACACAGTCAAGTAACAAAAGCTTCAGAGGGGTAGCCGAGTTAGTCTGTAACAGGGAAAACTTTAAAAAAACAACAAATAGTCTGGTAGCACTTTAAAGACTAACAAAACATGTAGATGGTATCATGAGCTTTCATGGGTGCAACCCACTTCTTCAGATGACAGGAGTATTAGAAGTCCAGACCCAAGAAAGTGACAAGTAAAGTGACAAGAAAGTCAAGTTGACATCTCTGTCAGTATCCCTTGCATCAGTGTATAAATTATGGCCTCCTTTATGGTTGAAAGGCGACCTCTATAGGACAAATGAAAACTGTAACATTGTGGAGACAAAAACTATGTACAGAGCTTCTTCAGCAGTGGCTCTCAACCTTTCCAGACTACTGTACCCCTTTCAGGAGTCTAATTTGTCTTGTCTCTGTGCACTGCAAGTTTCACCTCACTTAAAAACCACTTGTTTACAAAATCAAATATAAAAATACGAAAGTGTAAGAGAACACTGTCACTTACAATTTGCCAACTTTCTCATCTTACTATATAATTATAAAAAAAAAAAATCAACTGGAATGATACGTCACCATATAGTATGTAGAGCAGTATAAGCAAGTCACTCAGGGTGTGTCTAGACTACATGGCTCCGTCGACAGAGCCATGTAGACGAGTTTACTCGGCAAAGGGAAATGAAGCGGCGATTTAAATCATCGCCACTTCATTTACATCAAAATGGCTGCCGCGCTGTGCCGATCAGCTGATTGTCGGCACAGTGCGGTAGTCTAGACGGGGATCTACCGACCCCAGAACCTTTGTCATCAGATCCTTTATGCCTCGTGAAACTACCGCGCTGTGCCGACAATCAGCTGATCGGCACAGCGCGGTGGCCATTTTGATGTAAATGAAGCGGCAATTATTTAAATCACCGCTTCATTTCCCTTTGCCGAGTAAACTCGTCTACATGGCTCCGTCAACGGAGCCATGTAGTCTAGACACACCCTCACTGTCTGTATGAAATTTTAGTTTGTATTGACTTCACTTGTGCTTTTTGACACCTGTTGTAAAAGTAGGAAAATATCAAGATGATGATGTGCCCTGTAAGACCTTTGTGTACCCATAGCTGTGCGTGTACCCATCACTGACAACCACTGTTTCATAGCATTTTTCCCTCACAGCTCTCAAAATATGCTGCCTGCATTTAAGGGGCACTGTTAACTTCAAGTTGATAGCTACTTGATTTTTTTTAACCTACTATTGTTACAAGTAAAACATAAGATTATTACTGAAAGAATATTTTTTCTGTATTTTCCCTTTGTGGATTAGCCAGCAGTTTGTATGAGTCATTTTCACTGTTTTCCCTGTGTGTATAGGCATTTCACACAGTAATAAGACCGAAAAAACATAATGGAAACATAATCACTAAAACAAAAGAATTGTCAGGGGTTCTCTATGACTAACACTATTTTTAATTCACTTGTTTTTAAACTCACCAGAAACCCTTTAATTAAGCCTCACAACATTGTTATGAGTTAGGTATATTGGCATTATGTTACAGATGAGAAAACTGCAGAAAAGAATGTTTAAGTGCCAGATCCAAAGCTCATTGATTTGTCCAATGACTTCAATGGGTATTGGATCAGACCCTAAGTTCCAAGATCTCCGACCAAGAGAGAAACAAAAAGCTGCAGTCCCATTTTTTAACCATGATACAACACATCATGTGAATTACAGAATTATGCTGCTTTTTTGGACATACTTGTTTGAACCCATTAACCTAACAGAGCTTATAAGTTCCCCAATTGAACCCTTTGAAACTTACTGCATTGGGGCTTAGTAGAAAGGCAGCAAACATACAGGGTTCTGCCCCATGTTCTCTTAAAGGCATGGCAATTTCCAAGAGATTTTTGCGGCTGAATACACTCCGGCTACGTCTACACTGCGAGGTTTGGCCGTTTTTGTGCAAAAACCTGCAGAGCGTCCAGACCTCAAATGTGCTTTTCCGCAAGTAAATCAGCAGTAAAACGGCAGAACAGAGGGCTTTTGCCGGTGTAGGTAAACCTCCTTCTATGAGGCATAAATCCCTTTTGTGCTACAGCTATTGTGCAAAAAGGCAAGTGTGGATGCTCCAGAGGGGTTTCTTGCACAAGAAACCCATGTGGGAAAAAGCGCAGGTGCTCTGATTGCCATTGGCAGAATGGTCATCAGAGCTTTCTTGTGCAAGGGCATCCATGCAGTGTGGATGCTCTCTTGCGCAAAAGCACATCACTTTTGCAATGCACTTTGAGGTGTGGACGTGCTCTTGTGCAAGAAGTTTTTTGCACAAAAACTCTTGCGCAAAAGGCTTCTTGCGCAAGAAGCCTACAGTGTAGATGTAGCCTCAGTGTCTTTCTAATATCAGGCCCTCTTTCCTGGGTCCAGCCTGTAAGGTCAGTGGAGACACTACCTACTAGAGGATTATTAATCCCCTCTATCCTCAAGAGCTAATGGGGAAAAAATGGCCTGAGAGAATTGTGCAATCTCACTGGGGAATTAAAAATTAGGTGGGTATTGAGATTTGTACCAGGCAAAATCCATAGGGGGAAAAAAAATCTGTCTATCCCAACTCCATGGTTCCTTAGATTTATTACCAGAGAAATCTCAAGTAGATTTACTCATTTTATTTATAAACTATATACATACAAACCGACAATCCCACATCTCTCTTACCCTGTTCTTTTGACTCCTGGCTACATAGCCTTTGTAGTCAATTTGTTTATGCTTTTCCTGAAGGTAAAATTGTACCCAGTTATGCAACCCCAGAATCTCTTTTCCATGTTTTGTTTCTCCGACAAACACGTGTTCAAACCCACAGGAATCAGGCCTACAATAAAATCAGCATAAAAATAATTAGCTAAAAAGTTAAAATTGCTGGATGCAAAATGGCAGAAAATGAACAAAATCGGCATTTGCTGAGTGTCATCCATGTACATTTCCTGTTTTGAATGCTTTCTTTTTCTTTTTTTGTGTAAATAATAATTTAAAGATCTGGTCATGAAATCTAAGTTATTTGATTTTAAAGGAATAACTGATACTAAAAAACAAACAAATAAATGAGCCAGAATATTACTTTTCCATTATAAACAGAAATGTATCTATAAATTGGTTTTGTCCCACAAATGAAATCTGTTTTCATAAAAAGGATTGTATACCTACTAATCATTCAGTTCTCAAATAAATAAATAAATATTTATTGATAAGCCAGGATGAGCTATTACAGAACAGTGGGACATTAAAATTACTTTTACCCATGTGGTACCAATTAATACTTACTCATCTCCATTTTCTGTGGTAACGTCTGTGTGACATACAGATTTATTTCTTACATCCCATTAAATATAGTTTTTACTAGGATCCATATTGACCATACTTACCCCTTTCCTGTTTTCCTGGTGTACAGTTGAAACCAGATGTTATAGAGCTGAGACTTGAAATCATTAAGACTGGGTTTAGACCAATTTTTTGTAACTAAATATTGATGAGTAAACTGGAGAATCAAAATAAGGGAATATGATTAGTTTAATTCACAGTTAACTGTGGCAAGTGAGCAAGAATGAAGAGCAGCTATACTCACTTTCATGACTTTTGTTTCTAAGATAGCATCAAGAAAACGATTGTTTTCAGCCATTTCTTGTGGGGTCACAACTTCTTCTACACCAGTTGATGTTTCATAGTTATCCAATAGGGTCACAAAAGCTGCAAAGAAAGAAACCATTCAACATGGCACCTATCAGTATTTAACAGTGTGTAGACTAAAATCACCTTTGTGAATTGTTCTTTAGATGGCAACATAATCACAATAAATGATCAGTTCTGGATTTTTCTCATATAGCAGACATATAAATAATAGCGTTCTAGTGAAGTTCCACTAATCCCTATGTTATTGCATCTTTGCTCTGATCAAGGATTTTAGGCCCAGTAAGTCTTGCTGTTCAACAATACAAAGTTTGTCCATCATCAGAGTGAGTGGAGCAGGTGCTAACCCTGACAAAATAAGTCCTGTGTGAACAATAGATCCTTGTTCCACAGTATAAATAGCAATGCCACCATATAAATAGCAATTTTCTCCATGCAGAAAAGGAGACAGAACACACTGTGTGAACCTGAATGGCAGCAAAATGAGATATAATGTTACAATCAATTAATTAGTTAATGTTTCTAGAAGCACCAAGGAATATGTAATAAATTGAAATGGCAATTTCTGAAACTGTCATTTAATAGGCATATGGCCAAATTCTGTTCTGAGTTACACAGCTCAGTATATATTCAGAGAGATTACCTCCATGACTTTTAATGAAATTGCCATCAGAATACTGCTTAGAGATTTTTGTTTGAAATAAAGGTAAAGTTTGTAGTTGATACTCTATATTTATACCAAGGTAGCAAACCATCTGAGCAACAAAAGTATTAAGTGTAAACAAGTTAAATTTTAAAGGCTACTGGGTTCTGTTGATTAAGTTTATTCTTGTAAATACATATAATTCTAGCTAATTGTACAAAAATGTTTACATTTGTTTAGCTGCATATTTTCTCTGGAGATCAGTGCACTTTCTAAAATAGATTCCACAGGTAAACTCCGATTACCTTTCAAATGACATACAGCATGATGATCTTTATCTCCTGATAATATGACCATCCAAGCTAGACATAATGCTACATTTTAAGTCCACATTTAAAAAAAAATGCAACTTCATCATCCCACATCCAATGAGAACAAAACAACAAGAAGAAAGGATGCACTGTTACCAAAGAACAACTCCACAGAAGATCTCACCTGCAAAAGTTTTTATGCTCTTCAGACGCTCTTCATTTATGTAGTGAAACAGAGGTTTAGCCGCACTGTCTCTTGCAATACTGCTACCCTGCTGAACAAAGCCCGCTTTTCCCTATGAAAACCATAAGAACAAAACAATGAAGGATGCAAAATGTTTTTAAAGGAGGTAATTCCTCTCCTAGTAGTAATCAAAGCACAGCAAGAAGTTAACTGCGATTAAAACTGTTTATTGTATTACAAAACAATAGAGATCATTATACTATAAATCGTGGCAGCGAGAAGAGAAAAATATTAATTGCTGTCATTGTAAGAGTTTGAAAGGAGTTATTGCCTCTTTCTCAGGGCTAAGAATGATGGCTTATTGGGGTATAGCTATAATGAATTACCAAGAAAACCTCTGTGTTATATGAATAAGTAGATTTACCCCGCGTTGCTTGGGTCCTTCGCTCAAATAAGTTTTGTTTTTCTTCATTTAAATAATTGTCCTAGGGTGGGGGTGGGGATGTGGGGGTTCAGGCTGCTCTGGGGAGAGAGGACAACCCCAGCCCTCTCTCACCACAGCATCTTGGGGCTAAGTGAGAAGCACCTCTCCATGGCTGCTGCAGACCCATATCTGGCCCTTTGCTGCCCCCAAGGGGTCATTCAACTGTCCCTCTCTTTCTGTTTTATAAAAACAATCACATTCCATGCACATCCCATGGTCCTGACACAACCAACCCCAGACCTTGCTTTATGTTATGATAAGCGGAAGCTGCCTACCAAATTGGTGGTCTTACCATTTAGGAGGAGTTCTTGAACAAATGGACTCATGGACAGATGTACGCACAAATCCTCTCAAATATGTAGGAGATAAATAATCATGTGGAGTAATGTGGGCCTGATGCCGTACTCCTGGGACAAACAGAACTCCCATTCTTTCAGGGAAATTGGTACCTCCGTTAGAACTGTGGAAACTGATGCAGTGCGGGAGATGCTCAAAGGTGTAAAGGGCAGCAGGGCAGCAAGGCGCCCAAACCCCATTGATTTTAAATGGGAGCTGAGTGCTTAACTGCCCTTTGTGTGTGTGAAAGTCAGCCCTGTTTCTACAAGAGACTGAAGTTTTCTGTGTGGACATTCTTCTCTTGAATTCAAATCCTGAGCCTAGCAGCCAAGCCAAGTACGGAGTAGATACGCTGAGGAGCTTGTGTGGCACAGATCCAAATCTCCAGTGTAGAGGAAAGGAAGAAGCACCTAGCAACTGATCTTCCAGTCCCACTTCCTGTTGCCCGTAGTCCACCCGTATGCTAGACCCCCATGTGCTATTGTTTTCCATACTGAATAAGGGGTACATAGACCCGCCAACAGGGAGGGGAAGCATTAGTAGCCCCAGGGCCCAGCAACTCAAAGGGGCCTGGAGCTCCTAGGTGTCACTGCTGTTCCTGTGGCAGTGGCCTTTAAATCGCCGCTGGAGTATCAGGCGGCACTGAGGGCCGGCTGCCTGAAGCCTTGCCCTGCTTGAGGCCCCGCCCCTTCTGGGGGCATGGAGCCATCTCCCCCCCCCCACACACACACACTTTGCCCGAGAGCCCACAAAAGCTGCCAGCTGACCTGGGAGTGCACACCCCCTGCGTGGCCTCCCATCTTTAGTTCCCTACTCCAGCACAAAGCAGAACTTCACCAGTTCCCCTGCCAAGAAAGGGATCTAGGCTTAGCTCTGGGAGTGTAACATTCCACTAATCGTTTTAGTGTTAACATACAAATATTGGGCAACAGAAATCAGCTAAATCAAGCTCTCTCGAAGGAAATAAAAAATATCTTGCACAAAATTTTAGAGACTTAAGCTTCATTTACAAAATACCCCCTAGTATTTTAATTGATACTTGCCAACTTGCCTTTCTTTTTGTCCAATGTCCTCCTCCCCATACACAACCCTCTGGGCTCTTACTCCCACGATTTCATATATTTAGTAGCTCAATTACCTGTAAGTCTATTGTATAATCTTTCCCGGGCACAAAGCGGTTAACATCTGCATCCCACAGCTCATTGAAAAGTTTAGAAAGTTCATGATTTAAGACTAGCCTGCAAAGAAATGCAGAAAAACATCAATCTTTTTTTAAAAAAAGACACAGATCAATACTTCTCAATCAGAGCCAGACTCCACATTACTGGTGCCACTTCAGTAGCATTCTGTGCGCTTCAGGACCTTGAGGGAGTGTTCTCCACTCATGACACTCACAGTTAGTTCCACACGTAACCAAGGGATAATGTTAATAGTAGTACAGTCAGTTGAGACTATCCAAAGACTTTTTATCAAGAGATGGGAAATTTTTGTTTATTCTGTAAGGTTTTAAGAGGTTTTTTTTTAATTTTTAACTTCAATTATTTTTTATTATCTTTGAATGGTAGACTTCAGTTTTATTCTATAATTAGTGAAATCTACTAATAACAAATTAAAATAAAGATGACAATCTTTCCATCTTTCACTTCAAAGGACATTTGTCTCATAGAGAAATAGAATTACATTGCTATCAGCAAGGAGCATTCTTCAAGATGGTTTGTGAAGGTGACATTTTGTTTCTCTTTCATATTTGTAATGAGCCTCCAAGCTGATAACTTGGTTCCTACTTTGCTTCCACCCCAGCAGAGGTGGAGAGTGCAGGGCAAGGTATGGTTATTCAGTTCATTATCCAGCCAGCAGAGAGCACCATAATCCTCAAAATGCAAGGAAAGCAAGTAGAATGATGAGATCAGAGGGGACTAGGCTCCATAATCATAGAACCATGAGTCTGGAAGGGACTTTGAGAGATCATCTAGTCCAGTGTTTCTCAACCTTTTTTTATAAAGTACCCCTTTAAAAAAATGTATAAGTACCCCCAGTGCCTACAGGTTTCAGACATGCAAATTTTTTTCTACCATTGCAACACATTTGTTTAAACAACTTAACCCTAGCCGGGCGGGTGATGAAATTTTTGGTTGTAAAAAGTACAAAAATAATAAAGCGCTGTAAAACTTAAAACAAAAATTCAGTTTTCTCCAAATTTCAGTTGTGTTGACGTACCCCCCCAGACGTCTCTTGAGTACCCCAAGGGTACTCGTACCATTGGTTGAGAAACACTAGTCCCCTGCATTCAAGGCAGGACTAAGTATTATTTAGATCACTGCTGACAGGTGTTTGTCTAACAGTGGTCCTTGGCAATTTATTCCAGTGCTTAACCACCCTGAGCATTAGGAAGTTTTTCTTAATGTCCAACTTTAACTGTTCTTATTGCAATGTAAGCCCATTGCTTCTCGTCCTGTCCTCAAAGCTTAAGGAGACATTTTTTTCTCCCTCCTCCTCGTAAAAACATTTTATGTCAGGGGTGCAGAACCTTTTTCCTATCAGGGGCCACTGACCTCCAGAAAAAAAAAACACTCATGGGCCACGCACAGACCTGGTGTGGTGGGGGAGGATGGAACATGGGGGCTCAGGGTTTCCCTAGGCTTTGGGAGAGGGTTGCCAACTTTTCCAACTGGACACCATTGCTGCAAATGGCAATGGTGTCCAGTCCTTCCAGTTGGGAAACTTGATAACCCTATAACTGGGATGGGCGCAAATATGAGGGGTTCAGGGTGCAGGAGGGGATTCCAAGATGGGGCAGAGGGTTGTGTGAGAGAGGTGAAGTGAGGACTCTGACTGGAGGTGCAGACTGTGGGGTGAGGCTTGGGATGAGGGGTTTTGGTACAGGAGGAGGGTCTGGACTGGGAACAAGGGGGCTGGAATGCAGGAGGGGGCAGCTCAGGGCTGGGGCAGAGGGCTGAGGTACAGGACGGAGTGTGAGCTACTGGATTTGGAAGTGGCTGGCTTGTCCCTGCAGGATCTGGGTAGGGGACAGGTGGCTCCACGTGCCACCCTTGCCTGCAGACACCACTGCCCACAACTCACATTGCCTGTGGTTCCCAGCCAATGTGAGCTGTAGGGGCAGCACTTGCAGGTGAGGGTGGTGCATGAAGCACCACAAGCAGGCACTTGCAGCTCCAGCCCCATGGGGGGTACCGAGGCTCCAGGCTTCCAGCCTGCGGTATGGCGACTTGCTCCCGGTTAGATGAACTTAAGCAGGGAGCTGGATCTGGCCTATGGACTGGAGCTTCCCCACTGCTGTTTTATGTACTTGAAAGTGGTTATCAAGGGGACAGAGGCTGCACGAGGCCAGGGACAGCAACTCAGGGACAGCAGCCTGGGGTTTGGCAGCAGAGGGAAAGCCAGATAGCGGTCAGCCTGCGAGTTGGGATGAATAGGCCGAGAGCAGGGCAGATATGCTGTGCTGTGGGCAGAGGAGAACAGGAGGATAAGGGGCTCTAACCTATTCATCCTATTCCTTTGTGGTCCATGGGAAGAACAGAATTGCCAGCGTTGCCCAGAATGTGCTCATCTCACCTGCAGGTCTGCGCTAAGACAATGATTATAATAAAATCTCATGCCTCAGGGCTTCAGCCAGTTGCCTACAGGAGTCAGGATGGAATCCCCCACCCCTCTACCCTGGCACACAACTGGGGAAGAGGGTTCACCTTCCACTGAAGCATCAGAGATTGGCTACTGCTGAAGACAAGATACTGTTGAGGGTGGCCCAGTCTCTGAGGTGGTAGAGAGGATTGTTTTTCTAAATGTCTGGCTGGGGTGTCTTGCTCAGGCTCAAATTCACTGCTAGATTTGGGACCAGGAAGGAATTCTCCAGGTGAGACTAGCACTGGTCTTGGGATTTTGGGCTTTTCTCTGCAACAAGGAGCACAAATCAGCTGCTAGGATCATCTGGGCATGTCTCAGCTGATCAGTTCCTTGTCATTTCAGGATCTTCAGGGCCTTTGGTCTCTCCTATTCTCTCCTTTTGGCACATCACAATTTACCCTCTTGATAACTGAAATTTGTATTTTCAGTCATTGGGATAAATATTATAGGGGCCTCTGGGTGAAATTTAATGCTCTATGACAGTGGTCCCCAACGTGGTGCCTGCAGGCGCCATGGCGCCCGCTGGGGCATTTATGTGTGCCCACCGAACAATCTGGGCCGGCCCCGCCCCCAGGCGCCCCCTGCCCCGGGCGTGCAGCACATGCGCGGTGCCGGGCGCGAGGCGCATGGGCAGCCCCTGTCCCGGGTGTGCGGCACATGCCGGTGCCAGCCCCCGGGCACGTGGTGCACGGGTGGCCCCGCCTCCGGGCGCACGGCGCGTGAGTGGCCCCACCCCCTGGCGCGCGGTGCATGAGCGGCCCCGCCCCCAGGCGCCCAGCAGCCCCAAAAGGTTGGGGACCACTGCTCTATGATATACACAGAGGGTAGACTAGATGAGCAAATAGTCCCTTCTAGCCTTAAACTCAATGAAAATCTATGATAGTGTGGAAGGGTTGCTATGAGATTTTACCGGTAAGTTGGGCTGCCCCTAGTACTGTTGTTTCAATTTTCATTGTTATTCTAACTTAAAGCAATTATACCTATGAAATTTTCACACTTTATTTCTGGCTTCCCTAGTAAAGCAATTCTCTTATTTGAAATGTGAGAGTATTTATGGGAACCCAACAAGGGCTGGACCTTGTAGAGCCTAGAGCTTAGAGCTCATGTACACAGAACACACTACCCAGAGTCATAGAGAACGGTTGTACTGCAGCACTCAATACTGTACTGTCCCCAGTATTGGACTGGTTACTGTATTTTCCCCTTTGGTTTACATTTACAATGAAGTTTTTGGCCCTATTTTTTTTCCAGTAGCATTAAGCTTAAGGAATTAGCCTTTGTTTTTGGGCGTATCTTCACTTCAGAGTTCACTTGAGCCCTTCCTTCAGTGTAACCCTGCCCCCTTCCTCTCCGCCCCTGCAGTCCATACACAGGAACCTACGACCCAAGTGTGGTGCTTTTAACCCAGGCTAGCTGACCAAGTTGCAGCCTAAAGCCTCAGTGAGGCTTTCATTTGGCCGGGGTACCTGGTCATTTTTTACCAAGGATGCAGGCAAAACCACCCAAACACTTATAGTCCTCCAGTTCCCCACCCCTCACCCCATGTACCCAGAAGGACAGATAAGGTCTCCCACAATTCAGTAGACAAGAAACATAGAGCACCTCAGGTTATTGCAGCCAGAGCTATCCCTTGGGTACAGTGAATCAGGGTGGCTACCTCGAGCCTTACACGTTGGGAGACCCCATGGGGAGGCAAGGCAGGAGGTAGGTGGGTGAACAAGGTGAGGAGGCAAATGGGGAGGTGAGTGGCAGGCAGGAGTTGAGTGAGGAGGCACAAGAAAAAATGGTGGGGGCTGAGCACTCATAGGCGGGCCTCCTACCTGAACATTGCCCCTTCCCCTGCCAAAATGCTTCTTGCTCTCCAGTGGGTCCTGCTACCCAGCACCTCCCTCTCTCTCCGAGCACCTAGCACCTGTCACAGATCAGCTGTTTTGCAGCATCAGAAGGTGCTGGGGGAACAGGGGAAGGAACGAGGGCACAGTACGCTCGGGGGAGCGGACAGAACTGGATGGAGAGGGGGCAAAAAGAGATGAGGCAAGGGCAAGGTGGGCAAGGGAAGAAGCAGGGTAGGGGTAGGGCCTTGTTGGAAGGGCCTGAGCAGAGCCAGGGGGAACACCCTCCCAGAAGATTAGAAACTTGGTGCCTATATCCCAGGCCCCAAACCCTCCTAAAGATGGCCCCGACTACAGCACAAAACACCATGTGCCACCCCCTCTCCTCCGAGACTCACATGATTGAGTAGGGTTGCCAGATGGTTTAAACAAAAATACCAAATACCCACCCCCACCCCCCAAAAAAAGTGGAAAAAATTCTGTTGAGGGGTGGGAAAAAGTTGTTGAGCAAAAAAAAAAAGGACCCTGAGAGTTATTAAGCAAAAAAAATAAAATAAAATAAAATAAAACAGCATGGCCCCTTTAAGTGCGTGCAGAGTCAGAATAGGGATAGGAAGAGGAAAGGGGCTGAGCACTAAGACCCAGGGAAGGCATTGCTTCCCCTTGCTTCAGGTCATTAAGCTTTGTTTTCTTGATCGAGCCAGAAGGTAAGCGGGGGGAGGGGTCTAGTTGCTGAGTGTGTCGTAGTGTTGCCAGGTTTCTGGTATTTTTGCCTCCTGGCAGGGAAAAACCCACAGAAAATACAGGGCATTTTAGGTGTCCGGTATTTTGTGAATTTTTTTACTGGACAGGAGGCAAAAATACGCAACTGTCCGGGTCGATACCAGACACCTGGCAACCCTATGGTTGAGTGTAACACCAGGGAGGACACAGTAACTCAGCTATGGCTGTACAGTGTGGCTGCTCACACTTAGCTTAGGCCCATTGGGGTGTCTAGACCAAAGTGCTAATCACCCAGGTTAATGCTGCAGTGAAGATACATCATTAGTGAACAAGTGGTGGTGACTCATTTCTGTCCATGCTGAAGTAAACTAACAGAGTCCGGGCAATCTCAAAATACAGCCAGCAGGGCCTATCTAGTTTCTATTTCTTATTCTGCTGTGACTGTTCAAATAGGCTCAATTATAATCCCTTGGACTTTACAAGGTAAAACTTTGGGTTAGCCATTTGAATTGGCAAGTCTAGCACCTTAGTTCCAAAAGAAACAAGAAGAACTTGTGCAAATTTATATTGGCACAAGAACCATGTGTTGCTAAACAAGCCACTGATCACTGAAATGCCCTGTTGGCACACTGGAGAGCAATAAGAATCCTTGTGTGGCCTCAAAAGGCGTGACTAAGTCACACATCCTGGTTTTCTGAAACACATGACTCAAACTGGTGACAGTGAAACAAAAGAAAAACCAAACTACTGTAAATCTTATGCCTTCCCTCCATGACTGCTCCCTTCCTACCTATGCAGTCACGTTGCTCTGAACCTACACTTGTCATTTCTCTTCAGAATCCCTCATTGCCAAATACAAATTAAACCTGCCTTCACCATTTCCTCTAGAGCAGGGGTTGGAACCTCAGGCCTGGGGGCTGGATCCGGTCCCCATCTTGCCTGGATCCGGCCCCTGAGGCTCAGGGCCCTCCCCCCCCAGCAATGGGGAGCTCGCACTGGTGCTCCTGTCCCTCTTCCTCTGCCTTACCATGGGGCTGGAGCACACACAATCTACTAGGCTGGGCTCCCCCTAGGCTCTGGTGTGTGAGGGGCACGTGGAGAGTGACTTTCTCCTTCTCAGTTGGGGGCCATGTCAGGTTTTTTGTTTTGTTTTGTTTTCACTTGCATGTGGCCCCCAGCTGATTTTTCTGTGGGTCAGTGGCCCTGGAACCAAAAAGGGTTCCCTGACCCTGCTCTAGGGATGTGAAAGTGTAGCCGTGTATGCAGTTAACTAAAGAGCCCAGGCTCATTAGTTAACCTTCACAGTTACACACAGGCTTCTGGTACACGCGGGGAGATGGTTTAAAAGCTGGCTCCCCATGTGTATCTGCTGCCCTACATGTAAACATGTAACTGCTGACATTTTCAGCAGTTACACAGTTACTTAATTAAATGCATTTTAACATCCCTTATTCCCACCCATCACAAATAACTGTTTAGTTTCTCCCGACTTAAAAAAAGTTCAGATTCTAAAAGGAAAAGGGCTGAGGAAGAAAACGTTATGCAAAAAACTTTAACAACTGGATGGATGGGTCTTTGCTGGATGGCTTTCTTCTGGAAGATCGTGTTTTGTGGCCAGTGAAGAAACACACTATACAGGGTACATTGATAAGTTTGCCAGGTGTCTGGCTGTTGACTGGAACGTCTGGTCAAAAAGGGACTTTGGCAGCTCTGGTCAACACCACTGACCAGGCTGTTAAAAGTCTAGTTGGCAGTGCTGGAAGGCTCCCTACACAGCTCCTGGATATAGCAATATCTCCCTCAGGCTCCTTGGTGAAGGGATGGCCAGGGGAACTCCATGCACTGCCCCCGCTCCATGTACTCCTATTGATCGGGAACTACAACCGATGGGAGCTGCCAAGGTGGTACCTGCAGGTGGAGGCAGTGCATATCACACGGAGCTGTCTGGCCCTGCCTCTGCCTAGGAGCTGAGGGACATGTCACTGCATCAGGGGATCCCCTTGAGATAAATGCCTCCTATATCCCACTCCATGTAGCTGCTCCCACACTCCAACTCCCTGCATTAGCCCAGAGCCCCCTCTCACACCCAAACTCCTTCCTGGAGCCCGCACCCCAAACTCCCTGCGCTAGAGCCTCCTCCCATGCCCTGAAACCCTCATTTCTGTCCCTACCCCAGAATCTGCACCCTCAGCCCATAACCTGTATTTCCTCCACACTCCAACCTCCTACCTCAGCCAAGAGCCCCTTCCCATATGTTGAACCCCTCAGCTTTCCCCCAACCTAGAGCCCCCTCCTGTATCCCAAAATCTTCAGCCACCCAAAAGCCTGCACCTATACCCCAAGCCCACACTTGAGCCCCTTCCCAAACCCTGAAACTCTCATTTCTGGTCCCCCCCCTAGAATTCTCCCCGTCCGCCCCCGACAGAGCCCTCATATCCTCCTGCATTCCAACTCCCCCTGCCACAGCTTGGTGACCATGAGTGAGTGAGGGTGGGAGATAGTGAGTGACAGAAGAAGGCGGGGATGGAATAAGCTAGGACCAGAGGCCTCAGAAAAGGGATGGGGCAGTGGAGCAAGGCAAGGGTGTTCAGTTTTGTGCGAGTAGAAAGTTGGCAACCCTATACATTAAACCTACAACAGTAGTAGGGTTGCCAGATGATTTAACCAAAAATACCAAACAAAATACCACCCCCCCCCCCCAAAAAAAAAAAAAAAAACACCGGGGAAAAAATTCTGTTGAGGGGGGGGAAAAAGGAGGAGACCAAAGTTGTTGAGCAAAAAAATAAAACAGCATTAAAACAGCATGGCCCCTTTAAGTGCATGCAGAGTCAGAATAGAGATAGGAAGAGGGGAGAGGTTGAGCACTAAGACCCAGGGAAGGCATTGCTTCCCCTTGCTTCAGGTGTTTAGGCTTTTTGCCGGCAGCCATCTTGTTTTCTTGGTCGAGCCAGAAGGCAGCTTCCCTACGGAACCAGGTAAGCAGGGGGGCTGGGCCCAGTTGCTGAGTGTGTCATAGGGTTGCCAGGTGTCCGGTATTTTCACCTCTTGCAGGGTAAAAAAACCAGAAAATACTGGACATTTTAGGTATCCGGTATTTTCTGAATTTTTTTACTGGACAGGAGGCGAAAATACCAGACTGTGCAGGTCAATACTGGACACCTGGCAACCCTAAACAATTGCCCTGTAGTGCTGAATGCTAACATAGATGACAGCCACACTATTCCCTTTTTTTTCAAACCTTTTGCTTTTTGTGCACACATTATTGGGTTGGATTACAATTTCATGTTTATTAAACTGCTGGCCTTCAGATACAAAATGCATTCAAAAGACATACACCAATGGAGAACTGTCAAATGGGCTTAGAGAAAACAGAACTTGAGAGGAAGGAGCTGAGCAAAGGAAAATGTTCCTTCAAACAATATGTATATTTGAAAAAAAAATAAAAATGAGTGGTCCTGTAGCACCTTAGAGACTAACAAAAATATATTTTTTGTTAGTCTTTAAGGTGCTAAAGGACCTCTCTTTGTTTTTTAAGTTTTTTTAAAGTTACAGACTAACATGGTTACTCCTCGGATATATTTTAAAGTATGCAATGTTATAGTTGTGTTGGTACTAGGATCTTAGAGAGACCAGGTGGGAGGAGTCATGTCTTTTATATGACCAATGTCTGTTGGAGAGAGAGGCAAGCTTTTAAGCTGTGTTAATCAAAAGCATCTCTCTCTCTCAGAAATTCCTCTCGCAAAAGATATTGCCTCACCCATCTTATCTCTCTAATTAAAGTGTCTGCTGAATGCAGAGATGAAAGAGGAGCCTAATTCTGCAGCTATTAACTCAGACAAAACAGCTGTTGTCATTAGGAGGAGCGTTATTGGACTATGGACTACAGAACAAGCCCAGCCATTGGTAATCTTTTGAAATGAGTCCTAGGCTACATTAGCCAATTCACAGTTTCCTTGAGGCTCTGCAGTACTCAGGTGGGAGAGAAGGAACAGGTGGTCATCCACATTCTGTGTAGATGCTATTGCTTACTGCTCATTTGGCTAAATGAGGATGTTTATTCAAGGCAGGATGTAAAATGTTTGCACTTACTGGAGACAATGAAACATAATCAAAGTTGAATATCTTATACTACCAAATGTGAGAAACAAAAGAGCCAGACACCATTCAACGTCTTGATGTTATCAAGTCAAACTTCTAACAGCAATGGGCCAATTTCTGCCTTTGGGTGCATTTTGCAGCATCCTTTTGTCTTCAATAGGAGCCCCTTGCATGTATGTGAGGAAATGAAGTATAAGCAAAAAATGGATGAAAGTGGAAGAGAGCAGCATATGTCCTTCGGTGCACACACACTATTTATTTGTGGATGTTTGCAATTCTATTTGGAGCTCTTAAATTAGTTTTAGAACAAACTTTTTAGAAAAAATTCAATAGCCAAGTAATATTACTCCACAATAAATGGTGTAGAAATCAGATGCTGATTACAAAACCCACGGAAAATGTGCTGTGTCAGTGCATGAGAGGAAACAAAACCACCTGAGGAAATGACAGTGTCTTGAATGTACCATGTGATACAAATCTCCATAACAGTAAAAATCAACTCCATGTAATAAAAAGGGAACTTTTCACATACTGCTGCCCGGACAGTGACAATACATGTGATTTAATACTTTTTCATCAAAGACATTCATGTGCCCAAACATTAAACTGCTACTAACACAAAGATTTTGGTTATAAAGAGGATGTGGAACTAAGGGTCTCCTTGCAATAACTGCCCTGCGGGTTCACCTCTTATCATGTATTCCTTCTATCATTACCCCTGCCACACAATCCAGGTCTCTTCGATAGCCATAGTTCACTTAGCCCTGGAGGCCTTGGATAGAATACACATCAAATCCCATGAAATGAATCTCTTTCATTATTTGAAGAAGCTTGTCATTGACTGAGACGAGATACTGCCTGCTGCTGCTGGTCATCGGGGCTAAAAAAGCTCACTCAAACGTGCACTGAAATCAAGGGGAATAAGGGCTAAATCCATCACTAGCATTAAGCAGGTAGAACAAAGGTCAAATCCACTCCTGGTGCTCACTTAGGGCATGTCTACACTAGGAAATTATTTTGAAAATAACTAAATTCGAAATAACTCCCGAAATAACTATTTTGAAACAAGCTTATTCCTCAAGAAAAGCAGGAGTACAGATTTCAAAATAACCAGCGTGTTATTTCGAAATAGCAGGCTTGGTAGTGTAGATGCTACACTTATTATTTCGAAATAAGGGGGTGTTCTTTCAAAGTAACTCCCTATTGTAGACCAGAACTTAAGGTTTTACATCTGGATGAACTTGGCCCAAGAACTGGAAACTGAATCCAGGCCGCCTTTATTTTTTTCATAAATTGTTCAACATGTCAGTGAGCACAAGACCTCTGACAGAATTCAGAGGTATATAACCATAGTTGTTTTGCATATGCACTGTGTTCCTGGGCAGATTCCTTTACATCAGACCACACCTGCAGCATAGATTAACTCTTTTCTTATCAAAATGACAATTCAGTTGCATGTCAGGGAGCATATTGGAAGCGATGGGTTGCCATGCTCCCATCATGTTACAGGTTGAACCTCTCTAGTCTGGCACTCTCTGGTCTGGCAACATCTGTGGTCTGGCATGATTTTAGTTAGCCACATGCTCACTTATCATGGGTGTGGTCAAATTTCCCACGGTCCCATAAAGTTTGTTTACAGCCACCAGTCCTGGCTCTCAGTGTTCTGGGCTGTTATTTAGGTCTAGTTTACCCCTAAATGTCTACTAATAGGCCAGTAAGCAGTAGAAGTGTTGGTAATGCTGCTAGACAATATTGACCTCTTGTGGTTCAGCAAATTCTCTGGTTCAGTCAGATTCCGAGGGTGCCAGATTAGAGAGGTTCAACCTGTACAATAATTTATTGTCACAGAACTGGCCACCTCCTATGTTCATTTATTCGTGGCTGTTTTTGAAGCTTCTCCCTCTTCTGGCCTTTTCTTCTTTCTCACTACTACAGGGATGGGCAACCAAGACTACTGAGTGGGCCACATGAGTGGCTCTCCTTTGTCTCAGTGAGCTGCAGTGGTGGGCAACCTGAAGCCCAGGGTCCACTGGGGTTTCATCTATAGTCCCTCTCTGCCCCCTTCCCCCACACTCTCACATGCGGAGGCACTGGCGCCCCACACTTTCTACTCCTCCCCCACCTTCGCAGAACTTTCAGAGCACCATCAATCTGCTGTTTTGTGCCCCATCCCCACTCCTTCCCCTCCCTCCTGGAACTTGAACAGCTGATTTCCAGCATTCAAGCTCTGGGAGGGATGGGGAGGAGTGGGGATGGAGAGCTAATCAGTGGATTTGTGGTGCTCCGAAAGTGCTGGAAGGGGGGGGGGGGAAGGAGTAGGAAGTGCAGGGCTCCAGTGGCTTGCAGGTTGCCCACCAATGCTCATTCCGGGCCTCACCCCGGAGCTTGTACCCTGAGATGGAAACCTTACCAAGCCCTACAAGCCAATCACCTTGCCCCAGCCTGGAGCCCCAAATCCTTCATCCCTGGTCCCATCCCAGAGCCCTCACCCCCATCTGGAGTAGGGATGTTAAAATCCATTTTGTTAATTGTGTAACCCCTGAAAAATTCAGCAGTTACCTGGTTACATGTGGGCAGACGGTGGCTGCCTGGCAGAGGGTGCGTGCGGGGAGCTGTCAGCACAGGGAGAGTGGCAGGCAGTGCCACTGGAGCCAATATGTGCAGGAAGCTGGCTTTTAAGCCGGCTCCCCACGCCTACCTGGAGCCTGCGTGTATCTGTAAAGGTTAACTGATGTGCCCAGGCTCATTGGTTAACCATGTACACGGTTACACTTTCAGATCCCTAATCTAGAGTTTCAGCTCCTCCCACACCCCAACCCCCTGTCTCAGCCCAGTGAGAATAGGCAAGTGAGGGTGGTGGACAATGAACAACAGTGGGATAGGAGATGAAGTGAGAGGGGGTGTGGTCTCAGCAAAGGGGTGTGGCCAAGGGAGCAGGCAGCCTTGCAAAAATTCTCTATCATGAAAAACACCTGCCAGCCACCAGTCTGCTCACGTGTGCAGTGTTTATTGGATAGGAAGGTGCCCTTTGCACTTTCTTCTTTGGGGATCATTTTTTGGCATTTTCCAAATTACTCCTCCACCTCATCCCCACAACACATTTCAAGCTTCTTTATTCAAAAGATGGCCACGCATGAGCAAAACCACACAAACAGTGGTTAGGCTTACATTGTAATTGAATAAGCATGCTACTGCCAGCAATTGTGTGCCTCGACTTTCAAAGTCACTTCACAGTATGTAATGACTTTCTCTTTTATCTCCTTTCTCCCCTGCCCATGACCAAAATATCAAAACGGTTGGCATTCATAAGTTAGTTAAGGGCTTTCCAGCTTCTTTATTTTTGTTCCTTTTCTTTTCAGACAGGAAGGAAAACCTGCACAGATTGTACCTGAAGTTTAGAATGAAGGTTGAAAAAAAAAATCAAACAGCAAAAACAAACCCTGCCAAGGCAGAGCTGTTGCTTAACAAGTTACACTGGCATTGTGTACAAAGTGTTTCTGATAGTAAAAAGTGTCACAAAAATACCTGCGCCATTGGAGGTGTGACAACCTCATGCAGAGGCTTTGAAGCCCCAGGACATAATACATCTTAAGAGGCAGTCAGTGTTTAGCGGAGGTGAAAGTAAGAGGGTCCGCCTGGGTGCTCAGCTCCAGCAAGAACTGGCAGAGCTGTAGCAAAAGCCAGCAGGGAGCTGTTTAAAGAGCTGGCAGGGTTGCAATAGGACAGTACCAGTAAGAAATTTAAATTCCTTTTACTCCTGGTGTTTCTTTCCTTGAAAGAAAATATAGTACTTCCCTCTCTCATTTTCAATATGGTAGTGTCTGTGGCTGCACTCTGAGAGTAGGCTTGTATGTTCTTGATCCTTTCCCTATTATTCTTCCTTTCATATTGTTGATGAAATCACCTTAATTGCTAGCATTGTGTTTCCATATAAAAAAAAGATGTAAAGAATTTCTGCATGATCAGACAGGCCATGTTTTGCATGGGATTAAAAGTGATTTTTGCAAAAGTGATGCTGGTTTCAGCCATTTCAAAGCTATGTTTCAGTTTCAGTGCAAAAAAAGCTATCCTGACACTGTAAGAAGCAAGAGGGCTGGTGGGATGTAGCTTCTTGACTGAAACTTTACTATGTTCTAACATTTGTACACTTAAAATAAAACTCTAATCTTAGCATTGCTGCTAATTTAAAAGAAGACATTTGCATGATATGCCATTTGTTTCTGTGTTCAGTTCAACTGTATAGTCCGTCCGTCCCCCTCCCACCCACACACTTTTTTTTCATCTTGTCCAAATAGTTTCTGAACAGGAAATAAGTACTGCTGTAACCAACAGAAACAACCAGCCTGAAAGCTAGTTCTAATGAATTCAACAAAATATAATTTTATCTTCAGAGAGACCTTTAGCAGCAGTGCAAAGTAAAAGTCCTCTAATCTTCTCGTTGTTTATACTTTAAAAACATTTGCACAGGTTGTTAAGCAACCCTTGTGTATATAGACTAAACATGCATTTAAAGTTTTCCTTAACATTTTATGAAATGGTTCGTAAAATAAACAAACTAGTGACTCAATTGTCCTCTCATTCCAGTGTAGGTACAACTCTATTAGCTTCAGTGGAGTTATGCCTGATTTACAATCTCTCTGATACATCTGAGAGAAGAACCAGATCCAGTAAATGGAACTGTATCTCTAGAGTGGAGATTAAGCTTCAAGATAATAACTATTAATGCAATAAGCACTCTAGTAAAACCCTATAATTCAGGAAAAACTCAAGAGGTCTTGATGAAAGACTAGAAAGAGAGGGGCTTTCATCATTCTAACTGCCTTTGCAAGCTATCCTATAACATCACCTGTCTTAAAATGGCTAATCTTAGTAACACCGTATTTTACATAAAGCAGCATATAATTCAATTGCATTTATAGCGCCCAGCAGTTTGAAGCAAGTTACTACAATAAAACAGAAACAATAAGCAGAATGTTAGGGCAATGCTGCACTCCAATTAAAGCCCCCTTTAAATATAAGTGCCCTGGAGAAGCATAACTCACTATTTGGCATTTAAAAAGAGGAATATTGGTCCAGAGTGGTTCTCTCTTACCCACGAGCCATGCTGAAAGGATGTATTTCTCTTGGTAAATATACTGGATCCCAGCTGAAGCTCAAAATTCTGTCTGCCACTCAGTGAAGAGTCACTTTCTCCCAACTTGGTTTCTCAGAACTGTTTGTATGATAGAGGGGGCAAGAAAGCAACGGAGATGCACACATGTGGCTATAGGAGGGGAGTGTGAATAGAGGGGTGGGGCAAAATTTAACAATAATAACCTTGCCTCTAGCGGCAACCTGCTAGTAGCTGCAGTAACTTGTTTGTTTTTACAAGTGCTGAGCAGACAAAGAGACTTAGATCTACCTTTTCCTCATTTTTAACTTGCAGATTTACAAAGCACATAGGACACAGAGCTCTGTAGGCAATTCCAGAATTGAATTCTTTGCCCACTACTTTCCAGGATAGTGTATGAATTTTACATCCAGAAACAGTCGCTTCAAACTGAAAAGTATAGTATTGGCTTCACTGAGAGCAGGGGTGGGTCCTGAGTGTCATTCTCATGCTTTTGTTTTATTGCATTATAAATCAACAAAGAAAAAGTTAATGACACAATGTACAGGGAAAAAACACCTTCGTGCCTTTCCACCCACAACTGTCATGATAGCTGACATTTGGCAAGTACTAAGAAGGGCTATAAAATCCTGTATTTTACAAATGCAAAACTTTGCATGTATCAGATAATGTACTCTTAAATCTTTGCTTATGATCAGTTAATTCATCAAGCTTAAATTACAAGTTTTAAAGCTACTTTCTTTTAATTCCCTCTTTTAAAAAAAATTACATATCAAAATTTCACTTTATTTTTGTGACATACAGCTATGGAAGCCAAAAAAATGTTTCCAGTATTACGGCCTCAAACTTGCAAATGGGTCTGCACTCAAGAATTCCTGCACCACCAGGAAACCCCATTAAATCATATAGGGCAGCGTTTTTTAAAGTGTGTTCTGCAGCCCACCAGTGTGCCAGGAGGCAGTCGGAGGTGTGCCGCGGAGAAAACAGAAAAAAATTCTGCTCCCCCGCCCCCTGCACAGCCCGTAGACAGCTCCCGCTGCCCCCTCTCCCTCCAGCCCGCAGGACCGCCCACAGCTCCGGCCACCTCAGCATTTTAAAACTGCCGCCTGCAGGGAACTGGGCTCAGGCTCTACCCCCCCTCCCTGCGCACGCTCGGGCTCTGGTGCCCCCCCCCCACTCGGGGTGTGCTTGGGCTCTGCTGCCCCCTCCCCCCCCCCGCTGGGAAAGTGGCAGAGTTTAATCTGACGGGGATGGTTGGTGTTTCTACTCTCTCCCCCCCACCCCAGCCCTGTCAGCGGGAAGCCTGGCCTGGTGCTGCAGCTGCACTGAGTTCCCTGCTGCATGGGGGGAGGGCACTGAGCTCTCCACACACACACACCCCAAGGAACAAGAGCATGCTCCCTGGAGGCTTTCCCTGCTGCAGCAGGGTGCCAAGCCAGGTCCCCGTCTAAATGGCAGTTTTTCTTTCAAAAAGCCCCGTTTTGAAAAAAAATGCAGCTGCCATTATGCAAATGAAGCGTGGGAAATTTAAATCCTGGCTTCATTTGCACTTTTGATGTGTCTAATTTACATCCATCTGCCGACAGGGGTGTAGTGTAATTTAGACGTAGCCTTAGAGTGCTGAAATTCCCAGACACCATAAAGCAGAGGCCTTAATGAGTGCTGAAGCCTGGCCTGGCCCCTAGGGGGCACCCTGGCATTAGATTTACCAGCACTTGATCAGCCTGGACAGTTTTCTATATGGATTTGCCAGTTGCCAGAGAATCAATTCACTGGGATATATAATGTTAAAAGTTTCTGTGCCCAACTAAAGATTCTGCAGTGTTCCCAATTCGGCAGTTTAAATAAGGAATTGATTATATATCAGTGTTACACTCTCTAAGGGTTTGTCTACACTACAGGATAAGGTCGAATTAAGATACACAACTTCAACTACATTAATTGCGTAGCTGAAGTTGAAGTACCTTAACTTGGCTTTTGGTGCTGTCCACACTGCAGAAAGTCTAAGGGAGAACACTCTCCCTTCAACTTCCCTTACTCCTTGTGAAAGCAGGACTACCCAGCATCAACTGGAGTGCCAAGGGGTAAATCATACTTCGTTATTCACTTTTTCCACAGGTTTGATGATTTTAAAGACCTTTATTGTATCTCTCCTTATATGTTTTCCAAGCTGAAAAGTTCCAGCCTTTTTAATCTCTCCTCATAGTGAAGCTGTTCCATACCTCTAATGCAGCAGTGGAGAACCTTTTTTGGGTTGGGAGCCACTAACCCACAGAAATATCAGTTGAAGACCACCCACAAGTGAGAAGAAAAAAACCGCCCCACACAGCTTCAACTGATGTCCCACCCACAGCAAAAGCTTCTGGGGCTTGCTCAGCTATGGCTGCTCCTTCTTCCCATTTCTCATCTCCGCACTTTGGGAAGGGGTTCTGGGGCTTGCCCAACTCTGGCCACTCCTTGCAGCAAAGACAATGGGGTGGTCTTCCCCTTCCCTCCCACTCCTGCAAGGGATTTCCCCATCCCTGCTTCCCTTAGGTCCCACATGCCTTCTTAACTGTTAAGGAGGCGTTGCTGGCAGCCCGGGGGCTGGGCTGCAAGATGCTTCTTGCTGCAGTCACCCTAAGCAAGGAAGGCTATGTCTACACTCACGGCTTCTTGCACAAGAACAGCCATTCTTCCGCAGAGCATCCACACTGCCCGCCTGCTCTTGCGCAAGAAAATTTACAGTAAGGCGTGGTAAGAGAGAGCTTCTTGAGCAAGAGCTATGCTCTTTTCTAACAGGTGTAAGCTCTTTTGCTCAAGATCTCTTGCGAAAGAGGGCAGTGTGGATGCGCGGCAGGGATTTCTTGTGCAAGAAAGCCCGATGGCTGAAATGGCCATCAGAGGTTTCTTGCGCAAGAGAGCGTCCACACTGCCAAGGATGCTCTTGCGCAAAAGCACATCTCGCACATGGCAGTGTGGATGTTTTCTTGCACAAGAATTCTTGCACAAGAACCCTTGCGCAAGATGTTCTTGCGCAAGAAGCCACCACTGTCGACATAGCCTAAAAGTTTCCTCCCGTGAGCAGAATGAATTTTGTGCTGTGCACCAGTACTGAGTTCATGTGGCTTGTTTGGATGTGCCACTGTGGCACCCAAGTTATTAATAAATATTTTATAAACCTTTACCTTTTCTCTCTGCTGCCATGTCTCCTCCCCTTGCTCCATCAGCTCCCCTGGTGCCTGCTGCTCCCCAACTCCTCACCCTCCTCTGCTGTCCTGACTCCTACTCTCAGCCCTCCTGCCTCTCTCCACCAGCCTTTCTCTCCCCCCAGTGCCCACTCCTCCAGTAGCCCCACTCTGATCATGTGAGCTACCCCTCCTCATCCCCTCTTCTAACACTTCCCTCTACACACCTGCCCTGCCTCTCTCCTCTGGTGCTGGTCCCTCCCCTGCGGGTGTCTGCCCTTCTGCTTCACCCCCAGAATCCCCTGGCACCTGCACCTTCCCTTAGCCCTGCACCCTCCTGGTGCCTCCCCTTCCCTTACTGCTCCTGCCCCCTTTTTCCCTGATGCCCACCCCCTCACCACTCTCTGCCCCCATTCCTTTCATGCCCCTCTGTGCCCTCACACATGACTTGCTCCATCCCCACTTTTCTCATGTCCACCCCTTCTTTCAAGCGTTCTCCCAGCACCTCCCTCTCTAGCCCCCAATGCCCTTACCTTCTCCTCTCCCATCATCACCCTTTCCCCCTTCCCACTGACACCTCCCCTACTGCCCTTTTTACTCATTGTCTGCACTTGGCCCCCTGGCATTTGTCTCCCCTCCACCCTGTGCCTTGGTGCCTTCCCCTTTCTTCCCCTCCTCCACACAAGCCCCTTCCTCTCCCGTCCCTTCCCCTATTTTCCCTTCCCCCTCCCCTCCGCACTAGCCCCTTCCTCTCCCACCTCCCCTAGTTTTCCCTGTCCCCTACCTTCTGCCTTCCACTTTGCGGAGCCAGAGTCTGCGCTCAGGCCCCAGACTTCAAACCCGGAGCTAGGCTGCGCAGCGCAACGCGGCGCCAAGCAGTTTTAAAGTCCCGGGCCGTGACGTCACGTCACGCCCGGGCGTCCTCCCTGCTCACCTGCAAACGCCACGCATGGCAACAGCAGCAGCCGCACTGAAAGGTGTGCATGGCAGGGATGATCCGGGGCTGGGGGGGACGCTCTGGGGCTGGGGTGGGAGAACGCACGGGGAGGCCGGCAGGTGGGGGCCAGGGACCGCTCCAGGCAGAGCTGGGGGAGAGACCCAGCTCCAAATATTGCTGGAGCAGGGCCCCCACTGGCTCCGGTGCTTACCGTCCGTCCCGGCAGAATGGTGCCCCACAAATAGCGGTGCCCTATGCAGCTGCTTACTCTGCGTATGCCTCAGGACAGCCCTGAGTGCCCCTCTCAGTTCGAATAAGCTGTCTTAACTAGACCCGCTAATTTGAACCCTGGAAGATCGACAGTGGCAGCTTTAATCTTCTCTGTAGTATAGACAAATCCTAACATATATAGATCAAGTGGGTGTCGAAGGGGGGAGGATTGCAGAATTGCCTTATGTTTGGGGAAGTTGCAGGCTTATCTTTTGTGCACAGGGACCTTTGCATTTCAAAAACAATAATCCCACTTGACAGTAATGACATGGTAGAGGATGCAGGTATGATCTTCCCATCCCTGGAGAAAGGAGGGGGACAGACTGACTCAAACTGTTGAACACCTTCGGCATAAGGGAGTGAGCTGATAAAAGCACAAGAGCATGGATCTGGGATGCCTTCTAATGTGAATGACCAAGATCTGGCAATAGCAACAGCAGCTCTTGTGACATCTGGCTGCCCAGCAGCATCAGCATCAGCACATATGGGATTTAGGGCAAAACAGCAAGGACAGTACAGGGTGGACCTCCCTGGACCGGCACCGTCGGGACCTGATCGGTCCCAGATGAGGGGTTTTGCTGGACATGGGGAGGTCATTTCTGGCTCCCCTGCTGCTGGCTCCCCCATCCAGCCCTACCAACCATACGGGGCAGCCATTGCTGCCATGGCTCCGGGTCCTGCCGGGCAGCTGTATGTGCTGTGCTGGGGCTCTGGGTCCCACTGGGCAGCCGTGCTTGCCACGCTGGGGATCTGGAACCCGCAGGGCAGCTGCATGCTGCGGATCCCTGACCTACCGAGCTACCACAGTTCCCAGCTCCACTGGGCAGACCTGCTGTCACGAGTTGACTGTGGGCTCGCTGTGGGCAGCCCACTGCCCTGCCGGCCCCGCAGGGATCCTTGCCACTGGCCCTCCTCCACTGGGACTCCCCAGTCCTGCAACATCCGTGCTGGACCATGGATGTTGTCGGACCAGAGAATCCCAGTTAAGAGAGTTTTAAGCTGTAGCAATAACAGGTCCGACAGGAAATGGCCTAGGTGCAGCTTCAGGGGCTTATTGAAGTTTCAACACTAGGAGCTAAAGCCATGGCCAGCTATAGTCATGCCAGTGAAGCTCATGGAAATTGGCCCTGAGGATGACTCAGAGGTTTGCTTGGTGATATTTGAGAAGTATGTTATGCTTATAAGAAGCGCACAGGATCTTTATAGAGGAAAAGGCAATATGCTGCATTTATTAAGAATACAATAGTAAAGCAGCTAGCATGTGCTTACAAAGACAAACACATACATACACACTATCCCACCATTGGATGTTATATTTACCAGTCCACGGTCCGTGTCTCTCTGGTGGCCAAACAGATTGATTACAGATAGGAGACGGACTAAATCGGTCTGGACTGATGCTCCAATCTTGGCAGGACATACCCAAAATCTGTGGCAAAAGCAGCCCCTTTCTATAGCCATTGTCCTTCATTGGGAACAGTAAGTTTCACATCATCATGCTGTAACCAATCGCCATTTGATGAGTGCTTGTTTTTTTAAATTGTTCTTCTTATACCACAGCTATCTTGTTCCAATTGATAGGTGCTTGACTTATCTTTTAGAGTCGTCAATCTGCCCTTCATCCACATCTCGATAGGGGTATACAGCAGTCTCCTTAAGGCTTTTACGTCTGTCCTCTGCTTCTCCCTAGAACATCTGGTCTGGTGATGGCCTTCACACTTATCTTCTAACACACACATTCCTCATTCACACACACAAAACAGAACGGATTTCTTTGTTACACAGACACAATATCAATATTGTGGGAATATCAAATTATAATTTAAAGAAAACAATAATTGTGCCTTTTTACTTATTTCAAAATACTAATTTTAAAACTTAAAACAAAACCCATAAGATTCTATTCCTGCATTGGAATCAGCTTCAGAAAATTCCACCTTTACCAATGGTAAGGTACAGGTTCTTTCTGCTTTCAGAAAGGATGGTTGGCAGGGTACACTGAGGCACGTTACATTGCATAAAGTTACATTTTAGCTACATGGCTACAAGTGGTGACAGGAGTCCAGTGCCCACCTGAGCAACTGGCCATCCTGGAAGCACCTTACCTGATTGTATCAGCACAGGATGAGACCAAGGGCTGTATGCAACAGCAGCCCCAGTGAGAATCTGGTTGAGGAATTAGGGCCTAATGGCCTGGCGTGATGGGATCTCCAGGGTACAACCTAAAGTTGTAGGACTGCGGTGTGTCCCCTTCACTCTCCAGCTGGGCTGTCTCTCACAGTGCTTTGCTAGTGACAAACAGCAAACCTACAGGTTTTACCACTGGCATGCAGAGACACACCCAGTTAAATTGCATAAATGCTCTGCAATTCACTCATACAGAGGGAGACCCCCCCCCCCACCTTTCACCCCAAAAATGTTTCATCTTACATTGTTCAAGTCCTTTTCTTGAACAATGCAAGCTCACTAACTAATTCGCCATGTCGTCTTAGGATAATGGACATACACCATCCTTTGTAATCTCAGCAGTTTCCTCAAGCTCTATAGACAAACTCACTGGTAAGGATGAAGCATTAGAACAAGTGTATTAGCTACAGAAAGATTTGAAGTGATTATAAGTAGTAGGCATAATGGCCATTGATAGTTATGTAAGAAAATAAAAAGTAAACACATATTCTAAATGCTAAACTTTCAGACCAAACAAGATTTGAATCAGTTTTTCTCACTCCCACTGGATGTTGCAGGTAGGTGTCAGTTCTTAATAATACAATAGTAATAGACATGTAGCCGTGTTAGTCTGGTCTTGCTGAAACAAAAGACAGGACTATGCAGCACTTTAAAGACTAACAAGATGGTTTATTAGGAGATGAGCTTTCGTGGGCCAGAACCACTTCCTCAGATCAAATACCAGGCTGAATTTCCTTCTTAGCATGGAACTAATCTCTCCTGTGCAAAGTCTTTGTCTTCCCATGATTCTTGTTGCCTTAAGAATAGGTGGGGGAGGAAGAGGTGGTTTCACAATGCCACTGTCCCTTATTTTATTCACTCAGTTCATGTCTTAGAGAAGATATTGGCCAACCCCTGTCCTGTGGGCTTTGCTGAGTGACAGACTGGAGCAATCACCATTATGTGGTGCTCATGCAACTGTCTCTTACAGAATTGTGAAACTCTCATTTACATTTCCCCTGCTGGCAGTGGCTCCTGATGGTCACTTCATGACATTTGGATGCACCACTTATGTTGTCACAGGAAAGCCAGCAGCAGGTATCTCCCAAACTCACAACTTACTTCACTAACAACAATATAGCAAAACCTCACTAATTCATACACACTATGATATACATATTTTGTTAGAACTCTGAGTTTCAACAGATCATGGCCTTTCATATGGTGTTTTACATGGCATGCTTTGTATAAACTATCACAACCATATGCAGATGATGAATATGAGGGATATAGGGTGGCACTCTGAGGTACAATATGTCACCCTCTTCTAAAACTATGAGCATCTGTGGGCCCAGCAAGTTGCAGAGCCTCAGACATGTCTCCTTTGGAAGGTCCTGGTTCCCTGGGCCCAAGCCTGGACAAAGAATATTGGAGTTCCTGCAGTCTCCTCTGCAGGAAACACATTTATACCTTTTCTGCTTTCAAATGCCAAATCTAAGTTCCTCGCTAACTGCCAAAGGCTGTACAAAGTAATCTGTAAAGCAGGGCCAGCTAAATCTGAAATCAGATAACCCAAGAAGAAGGAGAAGACTGGAAACCCTGGAAGGAGCACAAGGGCTTGCTTATGACTGCATATCCCCTTAGACCAGACAGATGTGCTGGAACAATGTATATATTGCAGGTGTTGAGGGCCACTGAACCAATCTATAAACCCTGTATATGATGGAAACCACTTCAAGCCCCTAGCTCTGGCACCTGTGCTGCCAAATCTGGCATCCCAAGCATCAACTTTGCAGGACCCTGCTACAGAGCAAAAGATCCAAGTGAGACAGCTCATGAATGGCTTCGAAAGGGTAGTTTCCTCCTGGCTAGGAGGTGGAACAAGGGCTAGGGTTGTTCCAGGAAATAAATGGAGAGGAACATAGAATCATAGAATACTAGGACTGGAAGGGACCTCGAGAAGTCATCGAGTCCAGTCCCCTGCCCTTATGGCAGGACCAAATACTGTCTAGACCATCCCTGATAGACATTTATCTAACCTACTCTTAAATATCTCTACACATGGAGATTCCACAACCTCCCTGGGCAATTTATTCCGGTGTTTGACCACCCTGACAGTTAGGAACTTTTTCCTAATGTCCAACCTAAACCTCCCTTGCTGCAGTTTAAGCCCATTGCTTCTTGTTCTATTCTCAGAGGCCAAGATGAACAAGTTTTCTCCCTCCTCCTTATGACACCCTTTTAGATATCTGAAAACTGCTATCATGTCTCCCCTCAATCTTCTCTTTTCTAAACTAAACAAACCCAATTCCTTCAGCCTTCCCTCATAGGTCATGTTCTCTAGACCTTTAATCATTCTCGTTGCTCTTCTCTGGACCCTCTCCAATTTTTCCACATCTTTCTTGAAATGCGGTGCCCAGAACTGGACACAATACTCCAATTGAGGCCTAACCAGCGCAGAGTAGAGCGGAAGAATGACTTCTCGTGTCTTGCTCACAACACACCTGTTAATACATCCCAGAATCATGTTTGCTTTCTTTGCAACAGCATCACACTGCTGACTCATATTCAACTTGTGGTCCACTATAACCCCTAGATCCCTTTCTGCCGTACTCCTTCCCAGACCGTCACTTCCCATTCTGTATGTATGAAACTGATTGTTCCTTCCTAAGTAGAGCACTTTGCATTTGTCTTTATTAAACTTCATCCTATTTATCTCAGACCATTTCTCCAATTTGTCCAGGTCATTTTGAATTACGACCCTATCCTCCAGATTAGTCGCAACCCCTCCCAGCTTGGTATCATCTGCAAACTTAATAAGCGTACTTTCTATGCCAATATCTAAATCGTTGATGAAGATATTGAACAGAGCCGGTCCCAAAGCAGACCCCTGAACATCTTATATTCTTCTTGTGGGTGATGTATACAACTCCATTTTGTTGGTATGTGATCAAGACTCCCTTTTGTATGTATAAGATTCCATTGTGAAAGGTGCTTGAAAATAGCAGCAGGGGTCAGCTAGACTATCAATCCGGCTACAACCGGATTTTCCCGCCAAAAGCACTTTACCTCAGGAGTTGTGCACAGCAGAGCTGTCAGTCATGTGAACTTTCGCACCACTGAACTGATAAAAGCTCTGCCCCTGCCACTCATCCAGTCAGTCTCTTCATACCATCTGAGAGGGAGAGTCTGCATTCCACCAGAGACTAGGACAGTGCGACCCCTCAGGCAACTCCGGTCAGAAGCACTGAGGGATACCAGCAGTGCTTTAGTGGAGAGCAGATCAGATCCAATACCATCGCTGACTATCTCCGCGGGATCTCCCTGGTGTTCCTCCTAAAGAGCTTACAATTAGCTCTGAGGTTGAGGTCCCAGGCTTCACGCTGTCCTTGTCAACGCCCGACACTAAAGTAAACCTCCTAGTTGTTTGGGGTCTTTCTATCATTCTTTTCCTTCTTACCTGGGACAGTTTGGGTCTAGGCTTAATCGGGTCCTGTACTGTACTGTTAGTTTTCTAAGACTTTGTATTTTATGGATGCTGGCTTGTTAATTGGTGTTTGATATTTCCCCATTTTCCCATTTATTGTTAATTATCCTTTAATATAATTATCGACATGATCTGGCGTCTGTTTTCCTTTAATTCCTCGCCAGTGATAGAAACGGTATCGGCCAGGATGCCTGCACTCCTGAAACAGGGACAGCCCAAATTCAGGGTTTGCTTTTAAATTATTCCGTTGCCTGTGTCCCTGAGGTACATTCTCTTTTGGCAATGCCTGCCCTCAACAGTGACCTGAAAAGGAGTTTTTTATTGGGATTTGCCCTTTTTTTAAAAGTCAAAACCAAAGAATTAAATTGCAGCAAGGGAGGTTTAGGTTGGACATTAGGAAAAACTTCCTGTCAGGGTGGTTAAACACTGGAATAAATTGCCAGGGGAGGAGATATTTAAGAGCAGGTTAGACAGACATCTGTCAGGGATGGTCTAGATGGTGCTTGGTCCTGCTGGGGACTGGACTCGATGACCTTTGGAGGTCCCTTCCAGTTCTAGTTTTCTGTGATTCTATGATTCTATGAAACAGAAATCCCTTCAATAGCTTATCTTTTATGTGTTTCATCAAAAAACATGTTTTCCTGTCACCCTACAAACATCCAGCTTAGACTGAACCTGAAGTTTTAATGTAAAATATGCAGGGACTATATTAAGAGAACACAGAAGCAAAAAAGTTCAGGCTTTTAACAATACATAAAAGGAAACAAAAAGAGCATAATACAAGAAATTGTGCACGTCACCTTAAGATCACTGGTTACCTCCTTTCAAATTCCCAGCTTTGTGCTCATTGGCTTGTAACCCAAACCAAGATAATCTGTTTTCCTTTCAAGCCAGAATTTTTAGGGCCTGTGGCTCTTTTATGGATCAATATTTAGTATAGGTCACTCATGAGGTTTTTATTCTTTACTGGATGACCTAAAAGAAATTAGGACCCATTCTCGGTTGCTCTTTTCCTGCACTTAGGTGAGAAAGCTGGCTTTAAGTCAATGTTGTGCTCTCTTTATTTTTGGATATGTCTACCTTGCAATCAGGAAGTATGATTTCAACATACATAGGCACATCTGAGTAGGCTTTAATTTAGTTGATTGGGTACCAACAGTAGAGATGCCAAGGGACCATCCCTCTGAAAGCACTTTACAAAGGAAGTAATGTGAGTATGATTTAATACGAATTTTTTCACTTTTTTATTTTTCAGGATTCGTGTACATTGCAGTCATGGTGTGTCATTGCAACTCATGCAGACATACATGAGCTAGCTTTAATCTAGTTAGGTCAGGTTCTGTGGTAGAGTTGGGTGATTTTTTTCAGATTAGTAGGCCATGGGCGTGCACCTCAGCATGGTAAGCGGCTGCCTGCTCCAGCCTGGGGAAGAGGGGTTAGTTTCTGATGCATGGGTGACATAGAAGCCTCTGGATCCCTTCAGTTTGGGCAAGGCTTCTTGTCTGTGACAGGGAGAAGAAGAGCCAGAGGCTGCTCCCGTCTTCCCTGGGAACAGGGCCCCATTCTGACACTCCTTTTGGCAGAGCTGCATTGTATGCAGTGTATCCCTTTGCTGCATGCTGGTCCTCCTCCGCCGCTCATGTGCTGGCCTAGATTGCAGTGTCTAGATAGGTGTGGTTCCCAGGGTCCCATCAAAGAAAAATGTAGTTACAGTCAAACAAAAATGAGTGATAAGTTGGACATGATTAATTGTGGCTATTTAGCAAATGGCTAAAAGAGGCAGCTGTGATGCTGCTGTCCTTCCAATTGCTCCCTCGTTTTTATCTCCTTTAGTTCGGTGTTAAGGCACTTGCTGGGATATGGGAGAGCTACATTCAAATGCCTGTTCTGGAAGAGACTTTTTTGAGTCACCAACATTTCAGATTTTGTTGGACCTATCCCACTTTGCCTCTCTCCTTCCCCGCTTAGCTCTAAACAGGAGTAGTGAAACTGTGCTACTGTACGTGAGCTGTACAAGTTCTCTCTTACTTGTGCAGCTAGCTCACACAGAAATGTGCACTGCGGTATTGTCACCACTCTGGTACCAGAGCTAGCTACATTACAGGAAGCTAGAGTGAATACTACAGTGATTGTGAAGCAATAATGTTGGCAGGTTATTTAGCAGAGCAGCAGCTACCTGCAACTCAGTGAACCCACAGAGATGCATGTAGAGCTACCTGTTAATTGTGACAAGGCAGAGAATCTAAAACCACCTTTCCATTGTCAGAGAACTTAAATCATATGGCAATACGGAAAGTTACATTTCCTAGTGTTTTCATTGTATGATCTCAAAGCACCATAAGAACATTAACTTTTCCAGCTAGCAAGGGGGCAGAAAAGGGCATTTATATATAATTATATAGCTAAGGTGTTCTCTTGGTTTTATATATGACATACAAAGATAAAACAACTTGTTCAAGGAGGCCAAACAACAAGCTCTGACAATTGGGCTGCAGGCCCAGATGTCCTAACTGCTCTAAGCATTGGAGCAGTGGTTTTCTGCAGTCTGCGGACTACTAGTGGTCCGTGGCCACCTTCCAGGTGGTTCACAGCTCAAGCTCAGCCCCACTCTTCCTTTCTCCCTCCCACTCCCTGTAGCATGGAGCCCATGCTGGTGTTCCAGCCTCACCCCCACCCCCATGAGGTTGGAGTGCCAGCACTGGCTTCCCTCTGGAGGAGAGGGAGAAAGCCTCAAGCTTCCCCGCCAGATCTGCCTTGTGGGGAAGAAGCAGAGCCAGAAGTGGCTCCGTGCACTATTGCTTCCCCTCCTCTAGCTGTGGGAACAGCAGTGCATAGATGTGCTGCCTGGGGGCTTTCCCTGCATCTCCCATTGACTGAAATCTGATCAATGGGAGCAGCAGGAGGCCACACCTGGGATTCGGTGCCTGGGAGCGACGCAGGGTGTGAAGGCAAGTAAGTGTCCCCCTTTCCTCATTCCCAGACCCCACACCCTCACCCTTTCCAGAGACCCCACGCCCCTAGCCTGCTCCTGCACCCTCCCCCCCGGCCAGACACCCTACTCCCAGCCTGCTCCTGCACTCTACCTCCCATCTAGACCTCATACTGTCACCCTCTCCTGCACCCCATCTCCCCCCGAGATCCCACACCCCCATCCCTATCCCACTCATTGGCAGCCCTGTCCCGCACACTGAACCCCTAATTTTAGCCACACCCCAGAACCTAGGGGGGTCCACAAAATCCACTAACTCCTGAACCCCTGCAGAGTAAATCTGGCCTATGGGAAGCCTTGAACCTCAGTCCTCTCTGTCCTTCCCCCTCCTCCAATGGGGCTGAAGCCCCAGAGAAGTGAGGTGTTCTCAGTTGGGGGGGGGGCACATCAGTGAGGGCTGGGGGGATTTGGAAGTTTTGGGGTTTTTTTTTTACTTTCACTTGTGTGGTCCCCAACTGATTTTTCTGTGGGTCAGTGGCCAAAAAAGGTTTCCCACCCCTACCAAAAAGAAAGAAAACATGGAAACCTTTTCTGTTGGACATAAATTAATATTTTACTTCATGTAAAATGAAGTTTGATAAACTAACATGAGAAAGTGAAAGTGCTTAATTTGTTTAATAATTTAAATTAATATTTCCTTTGTTATTGGTTATATTAAACCATTCTCCCTCGCTGCAGCACTGCAAGAGGGCTCAGGCTTAATTATGTAATTAGCTGTGAGTTTCCATTAGCGACTGGCAGTCCATGGAAAGGTTTGCATTGAGTCAGGTGCCAAAATATCTGAGAACCACTGCATTAGAGCACATGCCTTCGCACTGCCCATTGGTAGTAAGGACAGGGGTGAACACCATTCTCTGTCTACAGCATTTTCTGTCTGACCTGCTCTTACAGAGGCTCCTAGCTCCAACAAAGGAAAATTAAAGGCTTCACCCCAGTGCGAAGCCGCCTGACAGGCAGGGTAGGTAGCTTGCTGCTTACCCCGCCCCCTGCAGCCTGCATCCGCCCCTTCCCTTGCACTCAGCCACGCCCCTGAGCTTGCCCCTGGGCGGGGGGATTTGCAGCAGGGGCGAACTGGCAACCAGGGCGCGGCGCCCCGCCCCGCAGCCAGGCGACGAGCGAGGGGCGGGTCCCGGCCGGGCGGCGAGCTGTCAGTCAGCGTGATGGGCAGGGGGCTGCAGCAATGGAGAGGCAGACCCGTGGGGCGGGCGCGCTGGAGGGAGGCAGGCAGGCGTAGGACGGGCCACATTGTAGCGCGGGGCTGCGGGGGAAGGGGGCGGGTCGCGGCCTCCAGGTTCTTCTCAGCGTCGCTGCTGCAGCAAGGAGGGTGCCCGGCGCGGCCATGGGGGCGCAGCTCAGCACGGTAAGCGGCCGCCTGCTGCAGCCCGGGGCCCGTACCCAGCGCTCCGCGGGGTGGCGATGCATCCTCTGCTGGCCTTCGGCTTGGGCAGGGCGCCTCTTCCATGCTAGGAGAAGCAGGGCCGGAGGCTGCTCCCTTCTTTCCCCCGGGATTAGGCCCCCGCCCCGCTGCGCCCTTTGTCAGCGCTGCTCCGTGCGCTGGGGGTTCCTTTGCTGCGTGCGGGCACCCCCCCTTCCCGGGCCTGGCTCCCAACGTCTAGTGACCAGCGAGACAAACAACACAAGCTGGGGAGTGGAGGCTGAAGCCCGCAGGATTCGCGAGCAGTGGGTGCGGTTGGCCTGCTGCCTGCCGAAGGCAGGGGGTTGGCGATGATCCGTGAGCAGTGCCAAGCTGGGAAAACACGCAGAGCTTCTCTTAGAGGCCTCAGCAGCTGCTCCGAGGCTTGTGTAGCGGTGGAGTTTGTGACTCATCGCGTTTGCAGTCAGGGGGAAAACATTTCAGATTCCAGCGTTCTGGATGGCACCTAAACTTGCCTCCACCCAGTTCCTCTCTCCAACGCGTTGAGCGTTTGTGTATAAACACGGGCATTAAATGAGCCTCCTAGTCCTCCTTGCTTTTTGCTTAGGGCTGACTGTCTCAATGCTCCCATGATGCAATAAACAGAATGTGGAAGGTGTGTATGACATAACAATAGAGACATTCTGTTTTGAAAGCTAGTGACTTCACAGGTTAAGCAGCACAACTTGCTTTCTTTGCTTGTAACTGGACAAATTGAAGGTGTGTGAAGAAACCTGCTTAAAGGGCATTGACTGAGGCTTAGGATGCTTGGCTGACTGCCTTTCTGCTGGACTAGTGTTTTCACTTTCAGATTTCACATACTTTGTAAGGTGCAGTTGCATGTTTTTCCTTGCCATGGTCTGATTTTTAAAAAAGATACCATTGTAACTATCAGCTGTGGCTGAGATCTTTGCAGTCATGTGGCTTGTGTCTGATGGGTCTGTGTGGGGGAAAAGTGTTAACGGTCATTAACATGCATCATTACCCATTACCCTTTTCCAGCAGCTGTCTAACCTCTCACTTCCACCACCTTCCTCCCGTGCACCTGCTTAAATATTTCTAACTATGGGTAATTGTGGGTGACCTGCAAGAATAGATGGAGGCAGCTATACACTATCAAATTTTAGATACTGTTGCTTCTAGACCACAAAGGCAGGGAAGGAAAATGAGTAAATGATAAAGGCAAAGTGTACCCCTTCCCTCCAAAACCACAAACAACCCCTCTGTGCTAATTTTACTTTCTTAAAGGTGGGTGTAGGCTGGCAGTTGACCATTCTGGATGGTGCAAGACATTCTCCTAGGAAAGGTGTTTTTTTGTTTTTTGGTTTTTGTTTTTTCCTTTCCATTGCTCTTATTTAATTACAATTCCATGACCAAGTATGCCTGACAGATACCCTGTTCTCAGTTGTTGCCCTCTCTCCTGATAAACCTAGTAGCTCAGTAACTCCTGGCTGTAACTGAGCTGTCTAAAAGCTATAATTCTGAATGTATTTCATTGCATGCTGCTGATCATGCCTCAGTGCAGAAGCTGAAGATCCTGGTGCTGTAATAAAATGTCATTGTTAAAAGTAGAACCTTTTTCTTAAAATATTTATGCTTGTTTCCCCCAACAAGTTGTTTAATTGCAGTAATAAAACTTCCTGTTTAGAAGTAATTTTATCTTTATTAGCAAGATAATGATGTGCCTTATTAGAGACCAGGACTTGCCAGAGCAACGTTTGGAGAGAACGTGCCTTCTCTGACACTCCACTGCTGTAAATTGGAGTAGCCTCCTGTGACTTCAGTGGAGCTCTTTTGATTTATGTCTTGATTGATGCCCTATATTAGGAGTCTACAGAACATGGTTTGTCCTACTAGTATATTCCAGGCCTGTTTTCTTAGCAAGAATGATTCATTATTTTGGAAAGCAACCAGCCTGTGTTTTTCCCATCAGCTGACAAGGAATCTAAATTACTAGATCAGAATGTATCTGAGCTACCCTAACTGTACATTTCCTTTGAAGCTGAATCTCATGAGGCCCTTGAATTAACTGACCATAAATAACAAAGTGCCTTCCATTATGCACAGGCAAAGAATGTATTGGTTGTGTGGAGAAAACCTATTGGTAGAAATTACCATACTGTGACATCTGTAGTGCAGTGCCCTTCCTCCATGAGAGATGGCTGTCATGCGCTTCAGAAGAAGATTTAAATGTTGATATAAAATGTAATAAGTAACAGTAATATTTTGCACTTACAGTGCTTGCCACATGTGAACTGAAAGTTCACAAAGTTGGTGTGGATTTAGCTCCATTTTACAGATGGAGAAACTGATTAGAGAGATGAAGTTAACTTGCCTGATAGTCATTCAGCATGTCCATGACAGAGCTACGAATAGACCTTTGCCCCTGAATCACAATCCTGGGCTCGTTGAATTAGATGTAGCTGCTCCTTTGCTAATTAATAACTGCATCTTTCAATGGAATTACAGAATGTTAGGCCTAAAATTTGGTATGCCTCAGATCTTCTGTAATCTGGAGTTTCTATTCAGGATTTTGCCTGTCACCAAGAAATGAAAAATAAAAGAACATTTTACATAGCTTTTTGCTGTTGCCATATCAGCAATTAATGAACACTCTTCTTTGCCCTGGTCTACACTGTAAACTTACGACAGAATAACTATGGTGCTCAGGGTTGTGGAAAAATCTATAGCTCATAACTACACAGTAGTATTGATGGAACTCCTGGTATAGACAGTGTTATATCAAAGGGAGTCTTCTCCCATCAACATAGCTACCACCTCTCAGGGAAGTGAAGTATCTGCACAACAGGAGATGCGCTCCCATTGGCATAGGTAGCATCTTCACTTAGTGCTAAAGTGGCACATAACTGTAAGTGTAGGCAAACCCTCCAACTTGACATCTGAGTGCCATAGAAACATGGAAGTGTAGTCTTGTTAGCTTCAGATCCATTAGAAACTGGTATGCATGTATAACATCAATATTAGCTGTTAGACAGAAATTAGTGGGACAGCCCGATTCCAAGTTCCTATGGTGATAATGGATAAAATACAAAAATCCCCTACTTTAGTGTGACTTTAGTGTGTTAGTTCAGTATCGCAGAGTTTTGGGAAGGGAAGGTTTAAGCTATTCTGACTTCATTTCAGTTTTTATGAGCAGATACCTCTATTACACATAAAATGATCTAATATAAACCACCATTTATGGCAGATTCTTTAGCCCCCTGACACAGGTAGTTGTTGAACTGCATAGTAGGGATGTAAAAGAGTAGTCAGTCAGTCAACTACACAATAAGCCTAGGCTTGTCTGATAGTCAAGTCAAGTCCTCGCATTCCCCCTGCTGCCTCTATATCAGAGGCACCAAGAAGGGGGGAGCATGAGTCAGTGTTGGGGGGGGCAGGGGGGGAGCTGGCTTAAAAGCCAGTCCCCCCCCAGCAGCTCTCCTGTGTGCTGCTTGCCCCTCCCCAGGCTGCTGTCTCTGAGGCAGCTGGGGGGGGGGAGGGGCAGGGGAGGCTGCTCCAGGATCAGCCCCTATCCGTATGGGGTTCTAGTAGGGAGCTGCTGTGGCAAAGCAGTCCCTGTATATGGGGGGTCCCACCAACTCCCCACTGGCATCCTCCATGGACAGGGGCTGCTGCCGGAGCAGCCTCTGTCCGCGACCAGTTCCAGCAGCTGCGAACAAAGGCTGTTTCAGCAGCAATCTCTGTTCATGGGGGATCCCAGCTCAGACCTGGTTTGCACCTGGTGCGGGAGCTACTCCCACTGCGGCTCTGCAGTTTAAATGTAGTAGGAGCCAGGCTGCCTGCGCACCCGGTTCTTAGTACGTTTAAACTGCAGAGCCACAGCAGGGGTAGTGTCTTCCCTTATCAACTAAATTATGTAGTCAATACAATTTGTATCGACTACACAATTACTAAGTTACCCGCCTCTTAACAACCTTACATCATAGTGCTATAAATGTGACCGTTATAACTTGAAACAGTCAATCAAATTACTTTGTAAGCTGGTGAAAGTGAAAAATGTCCCGTTATGTCTTAAATCCCCCCCATGTCGTATGTAACATTAAAAAAAAAAAAAAAAAAAAAGATTGCCCCTTCTAAATCTTTCTCCAGGGGAAGAAAGTGTGTAGAAAATTCTGCAAGAAGAGCTCTAGTTATCCCCTCTGCTGTGTGGAAGTAGACTGTGGAGAATGATCTAAAATGGCCTATGTTTAAAATCTATTCCTGCACAGAGGACTCCTTTGCCACCTTTGTATGGACCCTCTGTAAAGGGGAAAGGTTTATTCTGAATGATTAACTGGACATATGAAAACAAGAGGCAGAACAATTCTGTCCTCATTAATCTGCTCAGTGCTGTGATGTCTGAGTGCTAAGAGTCTAAAAAGGCAAATTAAATGTGGGTAAACCTGACCAGAGTTTACACTTTCTGCATTGAGATATTTTTGAATGAAATTATTTTCTATATGCTCATAACAGAAACACGCAGAAACTGAGGATCTGTCTCTAACATGATGTTGTTATGGTATCACTTCACTGAAACAAATAGCAATGTTAATATTCTTGTCTTTCTGCATTGTTGCAGCTTGGTGGGATTGTGATCTACCCAGTATGGCTAGTCTACAGCTTCATCATGAGTTTCTTTAGGAAACCCCGTCCTGCAATTACCCTGGAGGACCCTGAAGTGAAATATCCATTAAGGCTGATTGACAAAGAGGTAAGTAAATACACACTTGAATAGCACTGAGCATGCTGATGGCACTTCCATATAGCTCTCTTATGCCCATATTATTCTAAACCAGGAGCAACCTTGCAGCATGTTGTGCTCTGTTTGGAATTGTAAAAGTTCTGAGGATGCAGAGTTCTGTTTCTGGTTAAGCCATATTAACATTTTATATTTAAACAAAACAGAGAACTTATTTATACATGCTTGTTTTCTTAGTTTAGCTGATGTTTACAATGCAGGGTAAGTGTGAGAGCATCTAATTTATTTTAAACATAGACTGTAAGCATCACCATTTTATTTGTGGTGTTTTGTTTTCATGCATGGCAAATGGGAAAGAATGTTTCTTCTGGATTATTCTGTGGAACGTGCCACCCTAAAATTTCTAAAATCTGCAAAATTAGACTCTTTTCTGTGTAAACTTTTTTTTATTTGAATCCAGATTTTCCATGGATTGAGAAGAGACCCATTTTATGATCAGCTCACAATCTGCATTACAGTACTTGTATCTTGGTAGATGGGAGTTCAAAAAAGATGTCTCATATAAACAGCTGTAGCTGAAAAAAATGAAATGAAAAAATGTTTCTTGATAAAATGAACATCTTAAGCCAGCTCCCTGCAGGTACTGGCTCCTGTAGAGCTGCCTGTCTCTCCCCCTTCCCTCCCAACCCCTGCGCTGAGCCCCCTGACCCCGCCCTTGGAGCTGATGGGCAGCCACCACCAGCTTTTCCAGGCCTGGAGATGTCATCAGCTCAAAAGGCAGAGGCAGCAGTGCAGAGGGAGGGGCGGGGGATGCTACTCCCATGGGAATCGCTTCCTGCATGTGAACATGTAACTGCTGAATTTTCCAGATGTTAACATCCCTCTTTGAGATACAGAAGTGTGTTGCACAATTGGCTTTCAGTTTGAATATGGAGCTTAGGCCACACTACACATATATATCTGAGTAATGTAGTTACACAGGACTGCGAAAAATCCACAGCCGTGAGAGATGCAGTTATGCCGATCTAACCCCTGGTGCAGACGTCACTGTGTTGATGGGAGAGCTGCCATTGCCTCTATTGGAGAAACTCTCCCATCAGTGTAGTAGCATCTTCACTGAACGGTGTCATCAGCTCAGCCGTACAGATGCAGCTGTGATGTTGTTGCAGCTTTAGATGTATAAACCTACCCTTATCCTGCAACTTATAAAATTTGTTTTCAAATCTCTCCTATTAGGAGAGGATTGTTTTCTTAGATGGACTCCTAAGAGTTTTCAGAGGTCATTCTTCCCCTTTCTTCCCAAAGGGTGAACTGGGTAAGGGGAGTGGTATTACTCTCCGAAGCTCAGTCCACAACCCAGATTCTGCCCACCCCATGCCAAACTGCATTGCTCCTTGCACTAGAGTGTGCAGCTGTTAATATAAGAATTCCTCTTGTATAGCATGCTTAGATCAGTTAGTGCAGCGTTTCCCAAACTATGGGCTGCGGCCCGGTACCGGGCCATGGGAAAAAAATACCGGGCCTCAGTGTGGCTGTCGGGAGGGGAGCAGATTGGGGGCGGGGGGGGGGGTGAACCGGCCACTGGAAGCAGGGCTGGATGGGGGCAGCAGGGCTGGACTGGGGAGATCGGGAGGAGAAGGTGAGGGGGAGCAGGACTAACCTAGGCACTTGCAGACCGTGGCAGACGAGTGAGTCTGGCCGGGGATTCTATTTTGCCCCCCCCGCCCCCCATACCCTCCCTCGGGTAGTTGCAAACTGTCTGGCAGGTAGACACACTCGGGCAGCGTGAGCACATCTACCAGCCAGGCAGTTCGCAGCTAAGGACTGATACACCTAATTATAATAAAACTTACCTAATTAGAAAATACCAGGCATTTTATATGTCTGGTAATTTCTCAATTTCTTTCCTGGACAAAACCTTCAAATACCGGACTGTTGGGTACAAAACAGGACACCTGGCAACCCTACCCTTCCTTGCACCCTCCCCTCCTAGCCAGATACCCTATCCCCAATTTGCTCCTGCTCCCGCCTCCTGGAGTGCTCATGCGGCGTCGGGTCCCCCAAGCCCTGGCCCAGGCTGGGTGGAGGATGCAGCCGGGTGAAACACTGAAAATTTATTCATTTTTCATTCTTTTTTTTTTTTTATATGCGTTTATATTTTTGGGCTGCAAAAAACAGTACTGAAAAAAAAAATGGGTTCCAACTAAAGTAAAAAAGTTTGGGAAACCCTGATCTAGCCAGCTTTCTATCCATCTTACAGTCCATTAATGCAATCCTTATTCCCTTAACTTGCTGGCAAGAATATTGTGGGTGACTGTATCAAAAGCTTTGCTAACGCTGGCACTGGGGGCTTTGGGAGGACCAGAAACAACTTATTTGAATATTCATTTGCTTAATGAATATGCAAATGTATGTTACAGGTCCTCCAAAAGCTCGTGAATGGATTTACTGGTCCCCATGTCAAAAAGTTTGGGAACCCCTGAGTTAGTGAAAACACCGACAGTGTTACAACTTGAATTGTTATTAAGTTTCACTGTTGAAAGTGAAGACTACCCTTGAAGTGAATATCAGTTAATGCCACGGTCTCAGCCAGTTTTTCAAGCTGCCCACAGACATCATTGCATTTGCTTATTCTCCATTTGCATTTGAGAGTGGGGGCCTTTTCACACTACCAAATACAGGTTGGACCTCCCTGGTCTGGCACCCTCGGGACCTGACGGTCCCGGATAAGGGATTTTGCTGGATTAGAGGAGGTCATTTCTGGCCCCCCTGCTGCTGGCCTCCCCCACCTGGCCCGCTGGCCTCCTGGCTGGCTCCTCACAGTCTGCTGGTCCCGCTGCCCTGCTGGGCAGCCATGGCTCTAGGACCTCCTGGGAAGCCACATGTGCTGTGCTGGGGTTCCAAGACCCGTCCCGTGTGCGTGTCTCCCAACCCCACTGGGCGGACCTGCTGCCACGCACTGATGGCAGGCTTGCTACAGGCAGCCCACTGCCCTGCCGGTCCTGCAGGGATCCTTGCTGCTGGCCTTCCACCAGGACTCCCATGTCCTGCAACATCCATGCTGGACCATGGATGTTGCTGGACCAGAGAATCACAGTTAAGAGAGTTTCAACCTGTAGTAATGTCAGCAACAGTTATTGCTAAGAGATGCAGAAAAGATGATGTCGAAGGAGGTCCAATTGTTAAACAAGGACAAACTGTGTTTAGCACTTCCCCCCCTAACCTTTGTTATGTCCTGGTTTCAACAACTGTTGCCATCAGCTGTGTTTGAGTTGCTTTCATAGTGTACATGAGGCCTTGGCAAATAGAATTATGCATTTTGACCTCTTTAAACCCTTTAGTTTCTCTTAGAATCGTATCTTATGATGTCCAAATATGATGATTTTTACTACACTTTTATGGTTGACCTGATTTTCCAATTAAGTTACAAGGTGATAAAGAGAAGAGACCATTTCCTATCTCAAAAATTACATTCACTGTATTTCATTCTTTCTAGATTCCTGTTTATTGCCTTGTAATGAACAACCAATTTTAATGTTACACCTCTAACACCAGTTTCAATAAACCATTCATACCATACTAAGTGGAACTGCTAGTTGTTGTTCAAGTAGGAAAGTCCTATCAGTAACTTTTGCTATCATTAGGTTATGTCACTTCCTTGGGACTTGGGGCTTGTCCTGTTCTTATATACTTGTGCTATTCAGTGTGAATTCAGCTAGGTTGACAGAACACTTTTGGCAGCCTATCAATGCATTTCATTGCTGTAGGAAGTGTCTACTACAATAGCATAGCTGTGGCACCATATCTCTGCCACTGTGGTGTTCATAGTGTAGACATGACCTTATTCAGTAGAATATTCTACAACTTATAGTGTGCAGCAGCAGGGTCCACATGGACACTTAATGTATGTCAGGCTAGTGCAAGGTAGCACCCCAGTTTGCCATGAAGTAGGTGTTACACAAGCCCTAAGTCTGTCTTACACCTCTGACAAAACTGCTGGTGTGAAAACGCACACTCCTGAACGACCTACATTTCACCAACAAAAGTGCTAACATTTGTTGGCAGGAGTTGCTCTCCCACAGACAGAGCTGCTGCTGCTTGGAGGTGGTTTAACTATGCCCATGGGAGAACTCTTTCCTGTTGGCGAAGAGCAGCTACATGAGACCTTATGACAGTGCAGCTGCAACAGAATTGCTGTCCTGCTGTAAGGTCTTTAGTGTAGACATAGCCAATGAGTCTGATCCTAAAATCCTGAGTAACAGCAGTAGTCCAATTGATTTGAATTGAATCCTGGGGGGGGAGGTGTCCTATATAGTTTAATAGAAATTAAACCTATTTGTAGCAACTATTCTAAAATTATATCTAATTTAATAGATGCCACTTCTGTGGATATTTAGCCATTGTATATTAGGGATATAATGTTCTATTAAATTTTATAGGGCTCTTTTATAAGAGGCAGTATGGTACAGTGGATGAGGCATTAGACTGGGAGACCTGGGAGTCTCTCTCTTCTCTGTTACTGTTTTGCTGGGTGTCCCATGGCAACCACTTAACAGCTCTGTTCTTCAATTTCCTTTGCTGTAAAATGGGATAAATGCCTATCCATCTGTGTAAAGAGTTACATATGAGAACTCTGTAGAAGTACTAAGTATTTATTGTTCAAAGGCTGTAAAGTAATCAGTAACATTGGAGTTCAGACCCTAACATATGCTGTAATGAAACAAAGTGGTGTGAAAAGGGGAAAATGAAAGAATATAAACACCGGTGCTTATTTGCTCCATCCAAATACAGATCACTTAATATTTTATCCAAACTGATGTCACTTTGGTCCAGTATCACTCTTTAAACCATATGAGCAACAATTTATTTTGGGATAAATGCTTTTGAAATTGGTAATAAAGTCCAAGGCTTGGGGTGTTGTGATATGACAGTACCTGTAAGAAATTTAAGTATGGGGTGAAGTATTGGGCTCAGGGCAGTGGGGTGCGGGAGGGCTCAGGCATGGATGAGTTGTGTGTGCGGGAGTTAGGGCAGAAGCTTGCAGGTGTGAGGGTTCAGGTTAGGGGGGATGGGTGCAGGAGTCAGGGTTGGGGGGTGTGAGGAGGGGCTCAGGACAGGAGGCTGGTGGATGGGCAGAGTGCTGGGGGGCATCGGCACTATTTAGGGAGGGCAGGGAGATGCTCCGAATTCATACCATGGGGCTGCCTACTGTCCCCTTTCGTCACTCTCAGGGAGTGAGAGGGGAAGCTCACACTGTGGGTCATTCACTTTTCTACCTCCTCCCCAGCCTGGGGGGAGAGGCATGTACATGCTGTGTGCTTTCCTTTCGCTTCCAGATGGGAAGGGAAACATCAAGCAGTGTCCTTCTATGTATCTCTGGGGGGAGCTTCAGTACCCCCTGCCCTCCCTAAATGGAGCCCTGGGGGGAGGCTCAGGGCTGGGACAACCCCAGAGCAGTGGGGGGGCACGCCCCTAGCCAGCCCCTTTAACCTGCCTGCTGCTTTGCTGGGCAGCCCGGAGAGAGCCCAGCTGGGAGGATGCCATCCCTCCCACTGCAGCCGAGTGCCCCAGCCGGAAATCTCCTTCTTGCGAGAATGGCATGTCGGAGTGCAGCTGCTTATTTTCACCTTTGTGGGGCCATAATGCTGAAACGGTTTTAGTTACATATCTGCCGATTAGGGTGAAACTAACTTTTAGAAACAGCCTGACATGTCTATTAAAAATAAAACAAAAAACCGCCCAACAAAATACCAAGTATTTCTAACAGTGTGCATGATGCTTTTGTGTTGTCTTTCCTGTTTCAGGAAGTTAGTCACGACACGAGAAGATTTCGCTTTGCCCTGCCAACTCGAGAGCATGTTTTAGGTCTCCCTATTGGTACGTTTTTTTATTGTCAGCCTGGTTTTATCATAAGGAAAGAAAGCTCTTAATTAAACCTGTGAAGCAGTACAGACTCTATGGGCTGCAAGAACAGTTTCAGAATTTTTTAAACGCTACTGACGTATATCTTCCCCTGTAATATCTGTCTGATTCATTCCAGTTGCAAAATAAAATGAAATAAAACCTCCTGCTCTAAATGCACATTAAAATGCAGCCTTAAATATGGAGTCCTTAGGGCACCTTTATAATATGCCTTTTGGATGTCAGTCATCTGTGCTATGTATAACTGACACACGTGTTAATGAGGTGGTAATAGCACTCAAATGTGAGTCATCCTTGAACATCCTCTTACTAGGGCTGTCAATTGACCTGCGTTAATGCCTGCGATTAGCGCAGGACAATTCTTTTTAAATGCGTTAATTGCAGGCGTTAATGCTGGGCTGCCCCTTTGAAGTGCCGCTCCGGTGCTTCAAAGGGGCAGCACAAGTGGAGACGGAGATCAGCTGGAGGGCCCAGCTGATCCCTGGCTCCACATTGCAAAGCCCCTTTGAAGTGCCGCTGCTCCTTGGAAACGCTGCCACGGCGCTTCCAAGGGGCAGCGGTGCTTGGAGCCTGGGGTCAGCTGGGGACTCCAGCTGACCCCAGGCTCCATGCAGCGCTGCTTTGTTGAAATGCTACCATGGTGTTTCAAAGGGGAGGCGCACGCGATTAATCGCGATTAAATTTTTTAATCACTTGACAGCCCTACCTCTTACACATCTCTGTTAGGGATGTGACTAGTTGACTCTCCGATAAGCATAAGCTTATCGAAGAGTCGACTAGTGATGCGATTAGTCTCTCTCCCCTTCTCCCCTCGCTGCCTCTTATCAGAGAGAGGCAGCAAGCGGGGGGAGCAGGAGCCAGTGCTGCAGGGAGCCGGCTTAAAAGCCCGTTCCCCCCAGCACCGTCTCCACAAGGGGCAGGGAAGGTAGGGCACAGCAGGAAATGGCGTGAGTGGGGACTGAAGCAGTCTCCACTTGTGCTGCGATTCTGCTTTTGAAATGTACAAGAGCCCCAGCAGTGCTCTAGTACATTTCAAAGGCTGAGGCGCTGCAGGAGCGCACGGCGCCCCTTATAGACTAATCAAATAGTTAATCTAAATGTAACATCCCTAGTCTGTGTATGTGTTTAATATATATTATCTCCTCAAACATCTAAGCTTAATGGCTGCTAAAATAAATAACAAATGCGATTGAGCTCCTGGTTGGAGAACTGCTCTAAGGCTGAGGGAACTGAACCTTCTACCCACTTAGCTGGATTTCGTGTGAACTGGATGACCAAATCTAGCGAGGTAATATGGATATACAGGAAAGAAAGGAGGAAAATTGTTGCTTTTTGGGCCAAAAGTAGCCTTAGTACCAAATCTGGATTTTTCACCAAGTCATTGTCAGCTGTAGTGAAAGAGAATTTTCTCAAATTAACCCTTCCAAAATAAACCTGCTTTTCCTCCCCTCTTCTGTTTGTAGGACAGCATATTTATCTTTCAGCACGGATTGACGGGAATCTAGTTATCAGACCCTATACACCAGTCTCCAGTGATGATGACAAAGGCTATGTGGACCTTGTTGTTAAGGTAAGTCTATTATTGTGCCATATGGTACTTGCTATTTACAAGCCGTTAAAGAGTACAGTAAAAACATGGTTTTATAAAAATACTTTTGTGCTTAACCCTACTATTGGCTTCCATGCAGTGATACCTCAGCATATGGTGTTCCCTAAGTGACAGGCAGGAATTTAAAGAGATCTGTATGTGTAGAGTGCAGATTTCTGAAGTGCACAGTGTATATAGAGCAGTATAAACAAGTCATTGTCTGAAACTAGTTTGTAAGTCTTTGAGTGCATTTTAAGTAGCCTTTTGTAAAAATAGGAAAATATCTAGAGGAGCTGATGTATTCCTGGGAGACTTTTTTGCACCTCCAGGTGTGTGTGCACTCCAGCTTCAGAACCACTGATCTATATTCTATCATCCTTCATGGATATTTGTTCAACCTTTTTTAAACCTCCAGTGTTGGGGATTCTATAGCCTTTTCTGAAACCCTGTCCTTTAACTTAACTACCCTTATGGTTATAAAATTGTCACACACACACCTGATGTAAACGTTTACCTACATCTCCCTTGCTGCAGATTAAGCCTGTTACTTACTGTCCTACCTTCACTGGACATGGAGAACAATTGATCACTAATCCTCTTTATAGCAGTTCGTAATGTATTTAGAGACTATCATCAAGTCCCTCCTCGCTCTTTTCTCAGAATCACCATTTTTGTTGTTCTGGAATCCTCTGGACTCGCATCAGTTTGTCCACATCTTTCCCAAAGTGTGGCACCCAGAATTGGATGCAGTATTCCAGCTGAGGCCTTCCCAGCTTGGTATCATTTGCAGAATTTATAAGCATTCTCGTCCCTCCATAATCCAAATACTTAGTGAAGATACTGCGTAGTATCAGATCCAGGACTGACGCTTGTGGGACCCCATTAAATACTCCCTTCCACTGTGATAGCAAAACATCGAAAACTACTATGAACTTTCAATAATGTATGCACCCACCTTATTCATTTAATCTAGACCATATTTCCCTAGGTTGCTTATGAGAGTGTCATCTAGGACTGTCAAAAGCCTTGATTAAAATCAAGAGCTACAGTTTCCCTCCTATCCGCTTGGCCAGTAGCCTTGCTCAAAGAAGGATTCACAGAGCATGATTTGTTGTTGACAAACCATGTTGGCTCTCAACACTGTTATCATTTAGGTGTTTACAAATTGATTTTGATCAATAATTTCCTTTCAGTATCTTGACAGGTATTGAAGTTAGTCTGAATAAGTCTAGAATTCCTTTGTTCCCCTTCTTTTTTTAAAGATTGGAGTTTTTTAAACCCTCTCCTCAGTGAGTTCTCAGCGATTGTATCTGTTAGTTCCTAAAGTACCTTAGAATGAATTTCATCAGGTCCTGCCAACTTGAATACATCTACCTTATCTAAATACTAGAAGACTTAGCCAGTGTTGCCCAGGTCCAGGCAGGGCGGGGCAGGATGGTTGGATGCTGCTTGCTTGCTCTCTGTCCAGCTGTGGTCATTTGTGAGTATAACTGTTTTGCATCAAATGGGTGTGATAGGAAGGATAGTCCCATTCCATACACATCCCAGTGTCCTGGCACAATCAAATACTGACCTTGCTTTAAGTTATAAGAGGAAGCTGCATACAAATTTAGTGGTCCTATTCTTACTGTTTAGGAGTTCTTGAACAAATGGACTCATGAACGGACACACAGACAGACAGACACACAAACGCTCTAAAATATATAGTAGATTCCTTAACCTGGTTTGTTTCCATTTTTTTCCATTCCTTCCCTTTGTTGTTAATATTGTGTTGAGAATAGGTCAACTTTAACCTTTTCATGGAAGACTGAAGCAATATAGGCATTAAACACTTCAGCTTTCCTCAGGTCTCCCCCATTAAGTAGTGGACCTGTATTTTCTTTTGTGTTCCTATTAGTACTAATATATTTTATATCCCTTGTATTATTTTATGCCCCTTGCTAGGTATAACTCACTTTGTGCTATAAAGTTTCTGATTTCTCTCCCAATTTGTCTTGTGTGTTTCCCTTTTGCCTTTCACAGGCTTCCCTTCTAATATTCAATAAGTGGCTAAGGGGAGTGTTAAATGTAGGTCTTGTCTACATGGGAAAGTTCTATCAATTATCCCATTATGACCCTTTTATTTCTGGTATAAGAGTAGATTGCTTTTGGGGGTGTGAAGAGGCTTAGCTTAAACCCCTTCCCAGGTCACAGGAGCCTGTAGCTCTACTGATAAGAGTCTGATCTTGAAGTACTTGGCACCTGCTTCACTCACTCACTGCCTTCACTTGGAAGATGTAGGCACTTGATATCTCAGAATTGGGGCCCAAGGTTAACAAGTCTTGAGGCCATCCCTACTTAACAAAACTGCCCTAGGACAGTTTTCACCTATTTAGCTGTCTGTGTTGGATTCTCGGATGACTGTTTTAGCTTCTGACAGCAAGTCTCATTGCTTATGGAGTTTGGGCATACAAATGTGTGTATTGCCAGAAAATTAAGGCAGAGATCTGTCTGGTTTTAACTTGTTTTTTGTAAATCAGTAACTTGAATTGTTTTAATAAAATGGTTCTTAAATCTTAATTTTAAACAGATTTATTTCAAAGGGGTCCATCCAAAGTTCCCCAATGGAGGGAAGATGTCTCAATATTTAGACAGCCTGAAACTTGGGGAAACCATTGACTTCAGAGGACCCAGTGGATTACTTGTCTATAAGGGAAAAGGTAACACTGACTCTTTTGGAAATATTGTGTCCAGAATAAAAAGCGCAAGAGATCTTATAAAATAGTGATACACGGAAATGTGGGAGTAGTTATAACTTTTTATCATGGAGGTCGTGGCCTTGTCTGTACACAAGTTGTGCCATTTTAATTGCATTGGGATACTTAGAGGTACAACCACTCTAGTGTGGATGCAGCTATAATGCTGTGAATGTACTTATGTAGGAAGGGGAATAAAGCCTTATTTCCATTGTAAAGTGTATATATAGGCTGGTTGTCTGGTAGTACAGATGCAGCCCATACTAAAGATGTGAAGGCTTAACTGGTTAGTCAGTTAGACAGGATTTTACATCCCTAGCCTATACCCCCAGGAAGGTTGCCAGATGGTTTAACAGAAAATCCGAAACACCCCCAAACCACAGGAAAAATTCTGTTGAGGGGAAAAAAAAAAAAAAAAACCAGCTAAGGGACTGACCGGGGCTGAAACAGAGTCGTGGCCCAGTTAATTCCCAGCCTGCTCCATCTTCCCCCAGCCAGCCCGAGCTGCACTGCGTGTCCCAATTGCCCTTCCGTCGGACGCCCAAGCTAGGAAAAACAGAAAATACCGGATATTTTACATGTCCGGTATTTTCTGGATTATTTTTTTACCGGACAGAAGGCGCAAATACCGGTTGTCCAGTTCAGGGCCGGGCACCTGGCAACCCTAACCCTCAGAGTGTTTATGCTGGTAGAACAATATATGTGTTCCCTGAGTAAAATAAGCTACAGCAGTGAAAGTACCTATATGCCACTTTGGCTTTTGCTGACCTAGAAATGTTGCCCCAAAAATCACACCTCTAACCAGCATTGCAATACTGGCAAAAGTTTCATGTGTAAGCCTGGTATGAGCCACACCAGCATAATGCAACTTGAATAAACTGTAGTGGCCCCCACAGCAGGAATTGCACTATATTGGCAAAAAAATAGCACACCTAACTGGCATAGATATACTGATACAGAAAGAGTGTGTAGACGAGTCCTGATTCGTTCCTAGGAGAAGAACCAGTTCCTAGGAGAAGAACCAGTAGCTGTGTTAGGAGCCCATCTACATGAGAGTTAATTGTTAAACTTGGTTACTTTGGCCCGGGCTCCCTGAATGAGGCAAGAACACACAATGTTAGGGTTAAGAAAGGGGCTTTTATCCCAAGCAGGGGCTGATTCTTAGGGTAAAGTATAAATGTTTGTAGCCTGTCAAATTTAAGAAAGTATTTCAGATTAATTGGGAATCGATTAACTTCTGCTTTAGAAAAAAGACATTGAAGAGAAGCCCATAGAGACCGATGCATGGGCTCTTTTAAATCCTGGTCATGACCAGGGCCGGCTTTAGGCTAATTCGGCCGATTCCCCGGAATGGGGCCCTGCGCCTAAGGGGGCCCCACTCCCGAGTGCGCAACGCACGCGCAGTGCCGTCCAGGATGCACAACGCATGCGCGGGGCCACCCTGGGTACGCTACGCCCTGGGTGCGCGGTGACGCCTCGGGGGCGCGGCCCCACCCCAGGAATTGGGCCCCGTGCTTGCTAAAGCCGGCCCTGGTCATGACCTTTATTTGAAACCATCCACTGGGCTAGTCTTTGTGTAATTGCTGCTGATGAACTGGATTTGCATTTTCATGTTTGGATACTTAATTTTAGCCAATTTTCCTCCCACGCAATTCAAGTGTCTCCTGAAAATAATCATTTACATACAGAGAATGGATTGTAAGTGCTTGAGGGCAGGTTAATCTTGTTGAAGGAGGTCCTCGTCAAAGTGGGCTCTTGCTCCTTAATCAGGGCCACTAGACACTACTGAAATGCAAATCATGATAGCTTGATCAGTAATGGGTTAAATCCCATCTGATTATAATACACTAGCAGTGTTCATTTTTAATGTCTTAAAATAGTTAACATTTTTCAGACACCTCTGTCCTCACTGTAGCCTTATGAGAGAAGGGGACATATCCCCATTTTACAGATGGGAAAACTGAGGGGAGAAGTGACTTCCTAGGGCCTGATACAGTCACTGTAAATCAGAATGAGAACTCAAGATGTGCGATCCCAGTCCTCTGTTTAATTTGATGTTTGCTACTACTTCCTAGTATAGTAAAACCTGTGTTATCTAGCACGCCCAGGGATTAGGGCGTGCTGGTAACTTAAAAATTCTGGTTATGTGGGGGGGGGGAGCTGTGCAAGGCCTATGGGGGCAGGGGGGACACAGGAGACATGCGGGGGCTGTGATGTGGCCTGCTGGTGGGGGCCACGAGCCATGGGGAGGGCAGGATGCGGCATGGTGAAGGGGGGTGGGGGGACAGGAGGCGAAGATGGCAGTGGCAGCCTGCGGGGGAAGTGGGGGGGAGCCATGGGATGGCTGGCCTGTCGGAGGTGCCAGGAGCCGCAGCGGGAGCTGAGATGCTTGCTTCTGGGGGTATGTGCTGCACACTTGTCTGAGGAGCGTCCTGGCACTTAAAGGGCCAGTTTCCTTTTTGTGTTTTGCTTTTCCTGGCATGAGAAATTTGCCTGTTTCTATACTTTTCTGGATGCTTAAGTTCCGGATAGCACAGGTTTTACTGTATTTGTCCTCTCCCTTCTTTTTTTCTTTTTTTTTTTTTTTTTTTTCCAGGCAAGTTTGCCATTCGTGCTGAGAAGAAAGCCGAACCTGTTCTTAAAACAGTGAAATATGTTGGCATGATTGCAGGTGGAACTGGTATGTAAGAATAAAGTTTTGTTCTTTATGTGCCTTGTTTCTGCAAGACTATTAGATTGCTGGTGGCCCATTATTAATTGCATTTTTTTCCAGGCATAACACCTATGTTGCAGCTTATTCGCGCCATCATGAAGGACAAAGATGATCCCACCACTTGCCACCTGTTGTTTGCTAATCAGGTAACTTCTTCTTTTGCATCAAGGTATTAAAATTGTCTTTGTTTTTAACACAAAAATCAATTGTGTGGAAGCCTCTTCTGAGACAGCACTAAACACAGGTATGCCGCAGTATGGTAAAACCTTAGGCTAAAATGAACAAAACCTATAAAAGCAGCCACACATGATACCATTGCAATGAACACACAGTTCTCTACATTACTGCCTCTTTAACTCTTGCCCTGCCATATACCCACGCTGTTTTTCCCTTTTTCCTCTCAAAGCCTGGATAAGAAAACAAAGAGACAGGGGGATTCTTTCTTCTGTATGGTTCCTAGAAGTGCTTAGCACTCTCTTCTTCCCCCCACTCCCCACCTTTGTGGGAGCCCTTTTTGGAATTTTAAAGCTGCTTTATTGAGTGGTGGCATTATCTGCCCTCCTTCAAGATGCATATGCAACCCACCCACCCATATCCAGGGCATGGAACCAAATTTGTGTGAGGAAATATGAATCTGACCATTTCTGAACACAGTTGCAGTATGTGACCTGAACTTAATTGTCCCCAACAGCTGATAACTGCAGAATGGGGGAGAGTGTGCTGTGCAATTAGAAATAACGCTACAGAAATATTTTCTGATCTGCTGGGGGCCATATTCCACTCAGGCCCTGCTTTTAAATTTCTGCTCCTCTGAAAAGTTGCATTGTTATCCCACTACATGCTGTTTCTTTACAAAACTCCAATGAAGGGTTGAGAACAGTGAATCAGTATGGTTGTAGTAAACCTGGTAAATGTAATCTTCAGTTTTAAACAAACCTTTTATGATTTTCATGATCTAGAGGTGCTAATCATTAGGCATACGAAAGAGGAGAAATAGACACATGCTAGCTTAATTTGGATACAAATCTCTGTCCACCATCTGAGGGGTAATTTAACAGGAGGTCTTAGTTCCATTTGGTTCTAGTAATCAAATATCTCCTAATGGTAGCAATTATCTCCCCGCTGGTCGTGAACAGCTTGTGGCTTAAAACCAAGCCAGCTGCTCTGTCACAGATAACATTCTGCCACACATACTAAAATATATGAAGGGTGAGATTCCATCCTTTGACTACTTTAAGAGCTCAGCTCCCATTGTTTTCAGTAGAAGTTGATAGGTGCTGCGCATTTCTGAAAATCTGGGCATAAATATCTAGGTACATCATATCAAATTTCACTAACTCAAACAAAAGCAAATACATGGGTTGATAGTGTATGATGCTACAGTCTATTCTCACTACTTTGTGTCTACTATCAGAGCTGATAATGTAGAAATGAGAAGAGCAGAAGTTAGTGATGGATTATCTAGTGTCCTCTTCTCCCTTCCCCTTTCAGTAGAGGATTGACTTTATTGTATATACTTGAAGATTTACTCGGTGTTGCTTGGGTCCTTAACTCATTTCTTCATTTAAATAATTGCTTTGGGAACGAAGGGTTCAGTATGCAGGCTGCCTCAGGGAGAGAGGACTGCCCTTTCTCGGTAGCAGCTTGGAACCAAGTGAGAAGTTCCTCTCCATGGCCACTGCAGCAGGCACAGCTAGGGAGGGGTATGTGTTCCTTGGCAGGGGCAGGTCCAGGTTTGTTTGCCCTCTGTGCTCCCCAGCCAGAGTGAGGAACACTGCAAACTGTGCACTTTCCCCTTGCTCCCTGACAGAGGAACATCCAGCAATGCTGCCACAGGGAGGAAGAGGCTTCAGCCCCAGCCCCACCTGCCCTCCCTAAAAGGTGCCTGGGTGGTGGGAGGCTTGGAGCTGGGGCAGTCATTTGGGGGGGGGGGGGTTACCTCTGGCCAGCCCCTTTTGCCTACTATTTGCAGTTGCCCATCCCTGCGAGTGCTTCCACAACCTGCTCCTTTGGGCATTTTTCCCTTCCACCTTAGTACTTCACCCTTCATACACCGGTCACTTTTATTGCTCTTCTCTGAACTCTCCACCCTGTCAGTGTATTCCTAGTATTGTATTCCAGATATATTCTAACTTTATATAGAAGCCCTGCTGTCTCCCTGTTCTCTGACATGGTATTTGTGTCTGTGCACAACCATACATCATATTTTAACATACCGGTGAGTTGGAAACTTCTAGCTCCTCTGTCTTTCATTTTTGCTGGTTTCCTTATTTCTCTCTCTGTTATCCTGTGGTTAGGATTGTACCTATATCTTGTATTATCGTAGGTAGAATCTCATTTAAATTCCTCACCATATTTATAAAACTGTAGACAGTCTTGTATTGTCTGTCCTCATGTGTTCTGCACATCCACACTGAATACTTACTGTTAATCTTCCTACATACTTTTTGCCTCTAGGTCATTGAAAATGTGTTCCATTGTCCAGTTCAGATGCCTGCTTTGATTTAGTCATATCTGGAAATAGCCTTCTTGTAACATGCAGTTTCATGTTAGATCCAGAAATAGGTGCCTTGTCAGCACCAGGTGGTGATAAATTTCCCCCTCCTCTGAAATCCCAACTATATTACTGTCACTGGTGCCAAATCGATGGGTAGAATATGAAGAGACATCTCTTAAGATGGACAAACTAACATTGTTCAGTACTATTGAATGTCCTAGGTTTTGACAGCTGAATTGAAACTAAAGGCTAAGACCTTTGTCATGCTGCATCTGATAATCATGTGGTGGGGGTTGTTTTGCTATAGGAAAAAATAATGTAAACATTTTTATTCCTTGGTGGAAAGGGAAATCTGGTGGTCAAAGTTCAGGAAACTGGGGATCTGTTTCTGACTATCCATTGGGTTCATTTATAGATGTCTCAAACTTTTTGTGTGTCTAATATTGAGGTGATACTATTTCACTGGAGTTCTGAGTGTCCTAATTTCTTAATGCTAAGTGTGACTCTCTTCTTTTTCCTGCAGACGGAGAAAGATATCCTGTTACGTTCCGAACTGGAGGAAGTCATGGTTGAGTATCCAGATCGCTTTAAGTATTGGTACACATTGGACAGAGCACCCCAGAGTAAGAACTCGCATGCTACCCCTTAGAATCCTCTCTAACTTTAATCCCCTGTTAAAGTAATTACATGCCTTCAGAACTGACATGGTGACTTCTATAGGAAGGATGTTAGCTTTTGCCTCTGAAGCTGTGAAACTGGTCAAGAGATTGCTAGTGTGTAGTTCTCATCTGTGACTTTTTTTTTTTTTGCAATTTTGTGAGCTACCATGAACTTGGAGGCAAAGCTGAACAAATCACCCCATATTCTGAAGAAAGGGAGTGCATTATTGAAATAAGAATTGAGGATTAAATGTGGTGGTGGACATGGGAGAAAAGATTGCCTCTTTCTTCTCCCTCTTTGGCGTCAGCAGTTGTGTGTTCAGTGCTAGCAGCAAGCTGGGAAACCCTGAATCCTACTCTGAGGCTATGTCTAGATCCCAGAAAAATTCCGCCATGGCCCGGGAACACATCTGCTCTTTTGCCAAAAAAAGCGGAAGAGCAGCTGCGCTCTTTCCGAAGCCCTGTCTTCCTCCTCCAAGGCAGAAGGGCTCTTCCGAAAGAGTTTTTTTTCCCCAAAATTTGGCCCAGTGTAGATGGGGGGCCAAATTTCGGAAAAGCCTCTTCCAAAAAAACTATTGGAAAAAGGTATGCAAATTGCAGAGCGCAATGTGTGTATACTACGGGGCTTTATCAGAAAAAAGGTAGACATAGCCTGAAAGGGTTACCACATTAAACACCTAGGGTGCATCTAGACTGACAAGATTTTGCGCAAAAGCGACTGCTTTTGTGCAAAATCTTGCTGTCTGTCTACGCTGGCTGCGAGTATTTGCGTAAGAACACTGACTTTGTACTGTACAAAATCAGTGGTTCTTGCGCAAATACTCCGACGCTCCTGCTCAGGGATAAGCCCTCTTGCGCAAGAGGGCCAGTGTAGACCAACAAGTTAATTTCTTACACAAGAGAGCATCTACACTGGCATGAATGCTTTTGCGCAAAAGCACATCTCTTGTGCAAAGGCACGTGCCAGTATAGACGCTCTCTTGCGCAAATACTTTTAACGGAAAAACTTTTCCGTTAAAAGTATTTGCGCAAAATCATGTCAGTCTAGATGCAGCCCTATGTTTTCTTAAACTGTGCTGGGGGAGACTTGGGTTCTGTTTACAGCTCTGCCAAAAACTTCCACTTTATTAAAGTTCCCCATCTTTAATATGAGGGTGAGAATATATTTGTCCTCAGTACCCTTGTGTTGTATAAATACAGTCTAGGTGGCTGAACTTTGTCTGCAAAGTTTCTTGGTTGACCCATAATAAATAAGGGTGAGTATTATAAAACCTGTCAATAAAATACCGTTTTTCCCCTACCTCTCTATTCAGATTGGAAGTACAGCGAGGGATTTGTGAACCAAGACATGTTCCGTGAACACCTGCCCCCGCCTCAAGATGATGTTCTGATCCTCATGTGTGGCCCTCCTCCAATGATCCAGTATGCTTGCATTCCCAACCTGGAAAAACTGGGATTCACCAAGAACATGACATTCTCCTACTAAAGAAGAGTTAATTGTGCTGTAGTGTGGAAAGAAAGCTGATGTAAGGAAGAGCATCTAGTTAATGGGGAACAAGACAAAGTACACACAGGTGGCTGGTGTGCAGTGCAGGAAAGCTGTATTTAGATTAATTGCTTAGGTGTCTTAATGAGTTTGGAAGACAAGCCATCCATTTTAGACTCAAATTTTAATTTTGACTCTTTAGTGTAGCCAGGTTGCAGTGATGCCTGTGTGCTTCCCTTAACATGTTCTGCAGAGACTGACCATTGACTACGTCAGTGTCAGTTTTCAGCACTGAAGTGTAATTTCAGAGAAGTAGGGGGAGGGAAATGAAGAGGTTGGTTAAAGTGCTTAGCACTGTAATCACAGGGGTCAGTGGTTACTTCACAGCACTTGATGTACATTGGATATTGCCCATGGTATGAATGGTGGCAGTGATGGGGCAGTGCCCCTTTTTACCTTACTATTGCCAAATCTTATCACAAAGTTTTTACAGTAGGAAGGTCAAGAATAGCTGCATCTGCCACAGTCACCTTGCAGAGGTGAAAAGTTCAAAATGGCCATTAGTTGAAGTCTAGTGGTTGACAGCTATAAGATGTCATAAATACACATACTAGGAACATCATTGCCAGTTGTTTTGGATGGCCCTCACAACAAATCTTTCCTAGCCCTACCATCCTAAGGACCTGAAATGAATTCTTGATGGGAAGGGGTTTTGTGCACTAATCCCCTAGCAGCTGGAGATCAAGGTTTTGAAGATTAAATAAAAACAACAGATTCAAGAGCTGCAGGTGCTAGTGCTTGGCCTGTGAACTACATGTTCCCTACTGGAGCAGTTCTGAAGTGTTGTCAGATCTACAGCAGGATTTCACTCCAATTGCTATGCTCAGCTGTGATGGCTGTACAGGTGGAGATTTTAATTGCAAATCTTTAGAAGAACTAAAATCCCATTGGCAAAAACTACTCATGTAGAGTAATACTTAAATTAGTCTTTTTGTCCATGGTTATTTGTGATGTTACTAAGCAGAGGCCTCTCCCCTGCATACAGTGCTCAAGCAAAACCCATTTGTAAAATTGTCCAAACAGGAAGTGTAGAATCAACTGTAACTGACAGCTTGTCTAGCCAAATACAAAAGAGCTGGGCTGATTCTAGCATAAGCATTCTGTACCTACTCTTTTTGCCATGTTTCCATACAGGATTTTCTACTTTCCAGCAACAGCGAAGCTCTTGAGACTGAAGCTGTCAAATTGTAAAAATCTTGCTCTGTATGCTAAAAACTGGGGGCTTGAAAGAGCATAGAATATGGTCTGTATGCTAATGTAGTTTTGGCTGTCTGAAAAGAGTAACAAAGGTACAGCCTGGTATTCTGCACCTAACAGGGGGAAAGATAATATTCTTCTTCACTTTTAGGTTCCTTGTAACTTCCTTTAGTAGCCTTGCTGCATTGTGGGAGATCTTGTCAATGTGTGCTGCTTACAGTCTCAAAGTTGGGCTTTGGTAGAACTGTACTGTGTCCTCTGAGTACAACTGAGGAGTTCCCACTACACGTCCTAAATCCGTCCTTGGAGCAAGTAATGTGCAAGTTTAAAGTAAAGCATTTGTGTTGCTTGTATTTCTAGGGGACAAATACCCAAAGATTTTTTTCTTGTATTAAGACTTTTTTGATGAGCAACTTTATAGCTGGTTAATCACAAGCGGTTTTGTATTACTCATCATGCAGATTCACTTATTGGCTTTCAAAATGTTTGTGCAAGAAATAAAATATTTTGCTGATCATTTTATATAGGTGTTAGTTGCATAACTTTGCAAAGGTACAGCCATAAAGAGCAAGCAGTTGGATAGGAATAGACTTACTTGTTCATCTGTTTCCTTAGATTCAGGGAAGAATATAATAACCAGATTGTATTTTGTTATGCTTTTTAGTACAGTACAACCCCCAAAATACAAACACCATAGTTATGTACTGAGTGTGAAAGCAGAAGTAACCAGGAAATGGGAGGGTGGGGGGGAGCAAATGCTATTCTGTGCCTGTATTGCATTTTTAAAAGGAAGCCAGATCTAGACTGCCTATCATCCCTCCCTTGGGAGCCAGCTGCTGCAGAAATCTGGCCTGGAGCCCAAACTGCTTTATTCAGTCTGTGGTTCTATTGTGCATCACCTTTGCTAACAGGGGGGCCCTGACTTCAAGATCTTTGTGGAAGAATTAACTAATTAGAAGCACCCTTTGCAAACCTGTCATTATTATAGTTCATTCCTAGGATGACTATGGGTCTTTGAGGCAATACCCTTTCCTGTGAATGCTATATTATCTCTCCTCCTTGCTAGTTCATGCTGTGACTTGACCCAATCAGCAACACCAGGACACTACTCAAAGTAGTAGTCCTCATGAGCAAGGTGACACACTCTTCTGCCTTTACTTTCCCCATTATATGCTGCTTATACTTGTGCATAAATTGTTTTCCAAGGTAACTTTTCCTAACCAATGCTTTAGCTGGGTGGAAGGGTCCCAGTTCTGGCACAGTCTTGTCCCTAGTGGCTTCAATGCAGCCAGTCAATTCCTTAAATGTGGAGCTTTCTGCAGGTAAAAATTGCCCTCATCCAGTACCCAAGCATGGACAATGGTCAGAACTTTCATCACCACTATGTGGTCTCTTAAACCTAACACAGGTTCACACAAGTTCATCCCTAGGATCCAGCTATGAATCACCCACCATTAATGCTTCACCGTGTTTGTTATTCTGAAATAAAATTACTGAAAATGCAACAAACATACCCAGTCACCATTCTGACTCCTCTTACACTAAATTGAAAATTTTCATTGATATTTTAGGTGCTAGTTAGAAGTTAAAAGGAAGTACTTTTATGTTAGACCTGTGTGAATGTCTGCTATAAATCTGCACTCTAGCCTAGATTGTGTGTACTCATCCCTGACTCACTGCATATTTAAGAGGTAGATTAGGTTAACTAACTTGTAGAACTGCCTGTTATTGTTAGCCTTTGGTGGCTGAATAAGAGGTTCTCTACCAAGTTAAAAAAAGTCATTAATGTGGAGCTTCCTATTACAATACTAAATATTGGTAATGTCACACATGTAGTATTAAACAACTCAATTATATTTCTTTCTTTAAAAGTTTGTATTGGCTTTGAAGAACTGCAGCAGACTACTCAGAAGTTTCAGGGGGTAGCCAGGTTAGTCTGTTAGTCTATAAAGTGCTACCGGACCATTTGTTGTTTAAGTTTATCCTGTACAGACTAATTACTTAATGAAGTAGAATATCAGATTGGTTTTCTTAAATCCTCTTTTCCAAATACCTGACAATGTTACCATGCTTCTTAGGCAAGAGTCAATTAGCAGATGCTATAGTGAGATCACATTATGAAATAGCTTTGCTTAACAAAATACTTCCCAGCATATTTCTAGGGTAAATGAGTGCAACAGAAATCAATGGAGCTTAGGCTGTTACACACTAGCCGAAAGATTTGTTACCTATACTGGCTAACTGTAGGGACTTTTCTACTGCTATTTGATACAAACAGTTTTGCATCATGTTAAAGCCATCTGCAAGTTTGAAGATACAGGGGAAACCCTGCATGAAAACTGAAGTTTAGGTTTCTACTCTCTGACCAAGAGCCTACAACTATCACAGTAGGCTGGAGGTAAGTCCATCAGTAAAGAGAGATAGCCAAAAACTTGAATATCACAAATCAGAAGGAAAATTGAAATTTCATTCCAGTCAGGGGAATGAAAAGATCCAAACACACCACAGTAGAGATTGGGGTGTCATGTGACAGATACCCACAGTGTGCTCTGCACCCTACCTTTACATGTATCTCTGGACTCAGCCATTTTGGCATGCAGCAGCCCTGTGGTGCTACTCAGACTGTGTCCCTGGCTTCAACAAACTCCAAAGGAGCTGGAGCCCCAGATGGAAACGTGCTTGTGGGAGCTCTACAGCCAGCGGATCACTTGAGAGCCTGTGCCTGAACAAGATATTTTATTAGTCAATGGGAATAAAATATTGAGGAACCTTGGCTTAGAATGGTAAAGCAAAACCACCTGTACCTATTTGTAGGATCACCTCTCTCTCTCAAGTGGCCCTAATCTGCTGATGTAAAAGAAGCTCTCACTGCTTCTTCTTTTGTCATGTTCAGACCCTCCCTCCCACAGCAGGCAACTCTGTTTTTAGGGTGTCCTGTGATCCCACATTGCAATGGAAATGTTCCATTTTGGGAAACGAAGCCCCTCATGCTGGGCAACCACCAAGACCTAGTCACTAGCTGCTGGGCAGAAACTTTGGATGGGCCATGCTAACCTGCAGGGTAGAAATGGAAAGACAGGTGGTGACAGAGAACAGGCCTCAGAAACAGGGCTAAGGCAGAAAGGGAGGTCATGGGAACAATAGGGAAATGGAGATAGAAATACAAAAAGCCAATGACAGGAGTGAATTTCCTGCTTCTGAGGCAACACGGTCTACTCACTGACAAAGCTCTGGGAACCGTCTACTTGCTTCTATATGAAATAAAACACTATGTTCAACAAAATAAATTAAATCTCATTGTTTTATGTCACATTGTTCTCATGCATCTCATCTGTCCCTCTGGTCGAGTCCATTATATGCTACAGCCTTTCCAAGGTAACTCCATACATTGACAGTCATCCTCCACCCACCCCCACTCTGCATACTTGCTCACTCCACTGCTTACCCTCTGGCCCAGGCAAAAAATTAATATTTTCATGCTCAGTGCGTAACAATGTGAAAGTGAGTGGAGACATTGTGTTACATTCATAAAAATAATGCACAAACTTCCCACCTTCTCCATGTGCTACTAGAAGCATGTGAATGAACTACATGAGATATAATGGACAAAGATTAATAGACTGATCTGAAATTAAAGTTTTCTGACTGGCTTGGCATACTGTAATGTTCCAGTACGAGTTAACCCAACCCAAAGCAAAACATTTCATTTTGATTTTCCTGATGGGAAACTGAAATTTCTCAGCAGAAACTTTAGATTTTTCAATGTCAGGAAAATAGTTTAGTTAGAAACATTTTGTCAACAGAAAATGCTAACTCAGTAAGTGAGACCAAATTAATGGATCTCTGAGGATTTCAGAGGTCTTTGTTCTTTGCAAGGATTTTTATAATGGAAGGAATCAAAAGTGCTACTACCTTCAAACAAAAATGGATATAGTGGGGGTGACTATCCTGTTTTTTAAGAGACCAGTTGTGTTTTCCCTACCTTACTCAACTCTCAATAGACTTAAAATACTTGAAATCTATACTAGTGACCTCAGCTGTTTGTTAGACAACCTTAATCTCAAAGAATTATTTTAGCATAGACAAGGCTTCTCCTAATAGGACAGCTGATTATTGCTGATCTTGGCTGCTCACGTAAAGACAGATTGTAGTACCCTTACTGTTTGTTCCTCATATTTTCAGTTCACCGTTTGGCCTCATGCATCATAGAAATCTGCTAGGAATTCCAGGCTTGATTTTCTGCGCTCTTATACTGATTTTATAATAGCATGAGTAAACTGTAGCAGAGGTGTGCCTGAGTTATACAAGGTCTTAATATCTCAATTTTCATCACCACAAAGATTGCAAAGTCAGTAAAACACAGCACAGCTAATTGATTCTCAATACTATATGTTTTGAATACAATTAACATTAAAATAGAAAATTGACTATTAAAGCGGAAAAAATATGAAAAAGGTTTGCGCAAAGAAACTTAATATCCTCCAAAATTAAATATCCCACTTGCATAAAACAAAGTCTCTTTCAAGGTGTTAGTTGCTTTACAGGATCACCCCCAAATAGCCAGTCATTTAATTTGTGACCACATAATAAATTATTCCCATGGAACTCAGTGAAGCCAGGATTTCATTTCTGTTTTTAGTTTTCCTTTAACCAAATAAGGGCTTTCTATCTTACCATCACCCTTTGTCTGCCTCATTTGGTTAGTGATTTAAGGCTGGGATTATCTCTGTTTTCTGCAAGGCACAATTCCAAATTCATTTGGGATTTCAAGGCATTGCAGCAAGGCAATAATAAATGATTAACAGACTACCATTTATTATATAGGAGAAGAGTTACACATAGGGAAGGCAAGGTTCTTACAACCAGTCTACATACATGCCAAAGCAGGATTGATCCCTGCAATAATGAAACAACTAAGGTTTCACATTCAGCATTATAAAACCATGCAATCATTGCCCTTCTCTCTCCTTACAAATAAAAAAACAACATTTTCTTTATAGCAACTTCCTGTTTAAGTGCCCAATACTCTCTAGGTAAATATAGTGAACTCAACTCTTCCAAAGGAGCTTTCAAAGGATTGGGTTAGAGTGTTAAATATTCTGAAGGAAAAGAATATTCTTAAAATTAAGTTTCTGGCACATTTTCCGGAATACGTTTTAAAAACTGGAGAGATTTAATCATCATAAAAATCAGCTGTCTGGACTAAGTAATAATGTCCAACAGTGCGCGTAGGACAGAAATGCAAATAATTGCAAGATCAGTACTGGATATTCATTGGGTACACAGACTTTTTAATATTAACCAGGAGTTCAAAGGAAGTTAATGTACACCTTGCCCACCTCCTTGATTCTGTTTTTCTTACAAAGGCAGTTTTCAAGCATTTCTTTTGTGGAGAGGAAGCAGTCAGTGTTCAAGACAAACTGCCTTAGAGCATTCTCGCCTGACAGGTGATTTTTTCGTTTCTCCGGGTTGATGCTGTCTAGCATGACACCTCTGATATCTTTAGGTTTCCCTGGCACGCCAAACATTATAAAGAGGCCCACACAACCATGCCCCACCAGCTTGCAGAACTCTTCCAGCTTCTCAAACCTGCTTTTATTTTTGAAATGCCAGTTTGCTAACGAGTCTTCTTTGCTGTGCCCGGTTTCATTCTGGAGGAGCTCAGCCATCTGCAAAGTCTGCACGGCGATCTGAAGTCTGATTTGTTTGTCAGCTCCAGAGAGAGTCCAGATCCAGTCAATCCCAAGCAGCAAAGACTGTTGCTTTGTCATTTTGCTGGTGGCGATACGTTCCTCCATTCCTTTTTCGATACAGAAACTCATGAAGTTAACCAAAAAGATCTCATTTAAAGTATCCATGGCTGGGTGGAATTTGCTCTGAGGATCTTCAAATCCAAGGTATTCTTTCAGCTTTTGAGATGCATGGACCACTCCTTGGCTGAATACCTCATTTATGATGAGAATGTCAGCTTTGTTCTTCTCATCATACTCCTGTGATAATTTCTGGCCCATTTTCTCTGAAAAAAAAAATTGACGTCATGCAGAATTTTCTAGGGCAACTTCTTTTTCTCTCAGCGAAAATAATGTGGTCACGGGGCTGTCATGCCTCTAAATAGGCACAATGTTCACCCATTGCTTTCCAGAAAAAAAGTCACACCAATAGCTAGAGTTATGCTATGCAAACGGCACAGTTCCGGAAAGGCAGATATACATTTTTCTGGGCGTGCTCTCATCCAGCTCAACCCTAGAAACCAGCTGAACAGGTTGGGTAGCTTTCACACAAAGTGTCAGTTCTTTGGTGTGCGTTACTCAGACTTTACACCGTTATCATTAACTCCAGCACCAGCTGTTTAACTTATCCTTTTTTTGGTTTTAAAACCACAACAAAGACAACGTTCTAGGGAAACTGGATGATTCATGGGGATAAACATGGATTCAAATTCAGCTCAGGGCAGCAGAGACCAAACTGCTTTGACATCTGATAGCTCTGTGGGCAGTCTGAAATGAACAGCTGGTCTGAGGTGCGCTCTCAGTGGACGCTTGTCCATTTTGTAAAGTTTGCTAGTAATATCTAGTAACCAGGAGAAAGGCCAAGGAAAAAATGGAAGCTAAGTTATCCACTTTCTCCAGAGAAATGCCTTGTTGCTATCAACTCAGAGATATGGGCACAGTGGCGTGACAAGGTGGGGAAGCTTATAGCATCCCTGCCTACCTGTGTTATGCTTGTCTTGGGGACCCCATACAAAAGGGCTTTTCAATACAGCACCAAAAGGTCTTTCAGTCTTACAAAATCCATCCTCCTCCCCTCTCATTCTCTCTTCTTGGATTCACTGAACATGACGGTAAATTGCATGCCATCTTTCACTTGCACCGTCACAGATCAGCCATGTGACGTTGGGCAAGTTGCTTAACCCGTGTGTGCCTAACCTCCCAACTGCCAAGCTTAACTACTGTTTGCACAGCACTTTGAAACTCTTTGCATTAGTGCCAAAATACCATCATTTCACTCTTCACTGTGCAAATCCACTCTGGGGCATGATATCAGGAGATCAATGGGCCAACTAATGTGGCCTTGAGAGATCATTACTGACCAAGGCAGGAACAAGGCTTTTTCATTGCATTGTTGCTATCAAGCTGGGCTGGTTTATATCTTTCTCTCAGAAATGAAACACGGAATACCTCAGAAATCAAAGAAGCGGTTGGCCTGACAGGACTTTAATTTTTCATCCATCCCTAAATATATAACCGCTGAGATTCTGCTTGGCTTTTTTTTTTTTAAATGATGGGAACATAACTTTCCAGAAGATTAGTTAGAGAAGTATTCCAAGGTCACTTGAAACTATAAAGACGACAAGACACTTGAGATATTATTTAAAAAATGCAGGAGTCCAGAAATATTTGGCATTTTCCAAAGACTTTATTTGCTTTTACATAGCCATACATCTTACACAGAAAAAAATTAAAATATCATAAGAAGTGTGTGTGTTTGTTTTAACTTCCTGACTTTATTTTAGCATAAATATTACTCTCTCCATAAAATAATCAAAGTTCAGATGATAGGTAGCTTGGATAGGAAGGCCTTTTTCCAATCATTAAACTGGTAAAAAGAATGATTTTCAACAGACCTCTACTTACGTTGCAATTCAGCACAAATGAACATCTATAGGTCTCATTAGACTTATTGGTAGCTCCCCCCATCCAGTCCTTTCTGTGAATATTTGTTTTAATATTTGTGTTTGTAATCCCCTTGGGATCTCTTTCTGCGAATATTTTAAGTATTGTGTTCATTTCGAAGAGAGTTTGCTAAAAAGTGAATTTTAAGCAAATACTGATTCCTAAGGGCAGGGGCCCATGTCTTCTTGTATTTGTGCAGTGCCTAGCACAACAGGACCCAGATCCTGCATGGGCATAGTTGGGCACTACTTCAATACAAATAATTACCCTGCAGAATATTCACAGAAAGCAAACTTCAAATTCACAAGTATTCACACGGGAAACCTTATTCTTACACTTAGCCAGTCAGGGAACAGACGCATTCCATGTAACCTACCTGTCCAATCAAAACAGCTCAGATACCAAATCACCACAAGACATTGCTGATCAATCAGCTATACATTGAGCATTATTTGTAGATATTATCCGGTCAATAATTTTGAATAACGAATAAATAATACCTTATGTATTCTTTGCCTGGCTCTGGTTAGTAAGAATGAATGGCAGAGTTTAATGTAATGCGCAACATTATTGGTTCTATTGAATCTATTGTAGTTATAAATAAATATAAACCTATGCTGCACACCTTTTAAAGAACCAGACTGGTAACAGCGGATATGATTATACTGCTAAACATCAGAAAAAGTCTCCAATCCCTCTGTACAAGCCCACATTAAACAAAATCTTGAAAATGTCTCAACTGCATTCCCAACTTCTGTAACAAAACATGACGTGCTGAAATTGCCATAACTCTCACATTGTTTACATTGTATAAGCAACTTGTCTAGAATGGTGTCCTTCCCAGTGCTTGTAACAACAACTATGATGAAAAAAAAAGTATGTTGAAACCCTTCTGTTCAAGCAAACAACATGGTAAGGTAATAAGCCTAGCTGCAGTTTTTCTTTACAAGCAATGGGGCATTATGCAACATGCAACATTCAACACCTTAACAATCATCACTTTAACAGACAAATAGCTGGCAATGTTTTGTAAGAAATACCCTATTCTACAGAATGTATGACAAAAGATTTTCCCCAGCTAGTCAGAATTTTAGAAACCTGGTTATTTCAAAGCAGAAAGGAGTTGTGCTTTACAGAGGCATAAGTATTCGGCAACATATGTTTTGGTATTTAACTTATTTTTGAGGCAAAAAATGGTTTAGGTTTAATACTGGGAAATTATACATTTCTTATGTTTCTCCACATAACTTTTGCAACTATACAAGCCATCCTCCTGGAAACAGAACACAGAAATATCCTTCCTCAGATTGAGCATTTCCCAATTTCAAGCTGTGAATTTTCCAGAATATTTTTAAAAACCTAAAGCCATTAAAACTTACTTTAAATGTTAACAGCTGCTGCTAGAGGTGAAAAGAAAGGAAATTTCAGATAGTACAGATTAAGAAATGTGATGCAAGCAGATCTACATTTCACGTTAGCTTCATCCCAACCATACGAATGTTGACAACACCTAGCAAAAATTAAAAAAATGAAAGGAAGCAAGTAGGTCAAAGGTCAGTCTGACTTTTCCAGTAACCAGCTGGTTAGCAAACTGGGATTATTCCTTTAAAAAAATTTGAACCTTTCACCACTTTATGTCACAAAATAAAACTTCTGCTTTACATGAACTTCATATTTTTTATATAAAACAGTATAAAAATAAGACAGCAACAGTCACAAGTTACCTTTGAGTTTTGTGTAGGGCCATGGGACTCGGAGGCCTACACTGGATACTACACAAAAGAACTGGTATTTACTTTGGACAAATCCATTAAAATAGGACACCGTGATATCTTTTTTCCCCAGCTGAAAACCACAGTGAATGCAGACACAGGTTACCTACACGTTGAATATTCTACTTAATGTTTCAGGTTATTCTGAAACAGCACATTTCACTACATGAATAAGCATAAAGAGCATTATGGCAGCAAACTGTAAATGAAATACTTTGAAATATATGTCACAGGTTTGTACATTAAATATAGTAAAAACAATTATACTACCACTCACCAGTGTCTGGTTGGTTTATTTTTATGGCAACTTTAAAATAGGCACCTTTCCTCCTCATCCACCCAAAAATATCACTTCTAACAAACAGAAGCAAGAGCAATGTAATGTACATGATCTGCTGCCCATCACATATAACCATGATGTTCCTAGCATTTAAGAAATTGAATTATTTATTGGTACTGGCAACCATTGTCACACATTTGAATCTTCATCTGTTATACTGGCGCTAGGAGAGCGAGTAGCAAAGTCTTTAAACATTTCATCTTCTTTTAACATGTGCTGCAAAGGAAGCAAAGGAAGCATTAACACAGACACTGACTAAATCCAGAATTGTATAGTCTCAGGAAAATAAAATGCAATGCAACCGCAGTGAATCCTCTATGGAGGAGTCCTTTGCCCAGTCCTCTCCTGCAACCAGTGTATGGTAGGTGGAGAGGGCAGTAGAGAAACATTTGCAGTTGCCCGATCTTGGGGCTGCTTTGGTTCTTGGTATAATATAGAGCAGTCCCAGGATTGCTGCTTCTGCCCATAAAGGGCCACTGACCAATCAGGGATTGCAGAGCATAGCGGCCACACCCTTCTTCCCCAGTAGGATTACTCTCATATGAGGATGACTGCTGCAGGAGTCATCTCCAGAAAGCTCTGCACAGGCTGGGGGCTCCTCCCTACGCGGGGAACTTTCAGCTGGAACATCTGGCTGTCATCTACACCCTTTCCAGCGTTCACTATAAACAAAGCTACAATTTAGTCAAGATTCTGTGACTTTACCCGACCTCCATGACTACTTTGGCTTCAGCTGGTCAGTGGCTGGAGCCTGGGTGGGAGGTGGGACCCCCTTGTGGCTTCCCAGGGCTAGGTGCCCCCTTCTCTCTGGCCAGGGCTGTGCACCTATGGCTGCGGTTGGAACTGAGTCTCTATGCTCCAGCCTCCCAGCTCTGGAATGGGGGCTGTGAGGCCCTTCCCCCTCCATGGTTCTGCTGGAGCTAAGCCTGTGCCCTAACCCATCTGGGGTGTGGGGGGGAGAGAAGGGATGGCCGGTCAGTTCTCCCTATGGGACTCCAGCTGTCATTCTTCCACCCTTCCTAGCCTTGTTCTTATTCCGCCTCCTGCTTATTTTTAGTGATGTCACAAGTCATTGCTTCCATGAATTTTTGTTTATTACCCATGACCTGTCCCTGACTTTTACTAAAAGTAACGTGACAAAAATCTTAGCCTCAGCTATTAGCAGAACTCAGATTAGTACAAAAATTCTGGACTTTCAGCCTACTTAAGTATAGACAGTGTTTCACAATATAAAAACTAACTTTCACCAAGTTCTGCAATAGATTGAATGATTACTTTGGACAAGTTTCAAGGGTTAAATCAGCTCTTGAACACAGAAGGCCAGCTAAGAAGAATGAAGCAGAGTTGGGATATATTTTGGGATATATTTAAGACACAGACATTTTAGTTCTGGTAAAATTGTAAGGCTTACTGTCAAGTTGTTGATGCCTTCAGAGAATGCTCCTATTTGCCTCACTGTCCCTTCTGAATCTTCCATCTACAAGAAACAGGTCACATACAAAAATTATACTATTCTGTTGTGGTGATTAAATAAGTGCACTAAACAACACACATGCTTTACACAGAGTATTCTTATGAAGTTTGCGGATGATACCAAGCTGGGGTGCCGGGGAGGAGGGAGGGATTTACAAATGGTTTGGAGGACAGGGTCATAATTCAAAATGATCTGGACAAACTGAGGTAAAAGGGATGACGTTCAATAAGGACAAATGCAAGGTCTTAGGAAGGAACATTGTTTCACACGTATAAAATGGGAAGTGACTGTCTAGGAAGGAGTACTGCGGAAAGGAATCTAGGGGTCATAGTGGACCACAAGCTAAATAAGTCAGTGTAACACTGTTGCAAAAAAAGCAAACATCATTATGGAATGTATTAACAGGTGTGTTGTGAGCAAGACACGAGAAGTCATTCTTCCACTCTACTCTGCGCTGATTAGGCCTCAATTGGAGTATTGTGTCCAGTTCTGGGCACCGCATTTCAGAAAAGATGTGGAGAAATTGGAGAAGGTACAGAGGAGCACAACAAAAATTATTAAAGGTCTAGAAAACATGATCTGTGAGGGAAGACTGAAGGAATTGGGTTTGTTTAGTTTGGAAAAGAGAAGACTGAGAGGAGACATGATAGAACTTTTTAAGTATAGTTTAAACCTCTCTAGTATGGCGCACTCTGGTCCAGCAATAGCCACAGTCCATGATTTTAGTTAGCTGGATGTCCACTTGTCATGGGTGTTGCCAAGTTTCCTGCAGTCTCATAAAGTTTGTTTACAGCCACCAGTCTTGGCTCTCAGTGTTCTATGCTGTTGTTTAGCTCTAACAGACCCCTAAAATGTTTTCTAAGAGCCCAGTAAGCAGTGGAAGTGTTGGTAATAATGCTAGACAATATTGACCTTCCGTGGTTCGGCAAATTCTCTGATTCAGCACTGGTCAGGTCCTGAAGGTGCTGGACTAGAGAGGTTCAACCTGTACTTGAAAGGGTGTTACAAGGAGGTAGGAGAAAAACTATTCTCCTTAATATCTGATGATAGGACAAAAAGCAATAGGCTTAAATTGCACCAAGAGTTGGATATTTGGAAAAACTTCCTAACTGTCAGGGTGGTTAAGCACCGGAATAAATTGCCTAGGGAGGTTGTGGAATCCCCATCACTGGAGTTAAATTCCATGCATAAATAATTGCTGGGACTTGTGTCAGGAACCATATTTTTTTTGGCAGCATCAGGGCGTTCCATTACTGCTGCTGACAAGGCATTAAACAAGCCAAGGTAACCAACTCGGAAACAGGAACCCAACAGCACCACTGCAGAATATAAACAGCAAAAGCTGGTCCACCTGCTCTAGTCTATCCAGATCGTCGTCATCGTACACTCGAATATCCATGCCAGGCTTAAACCCTTTCTTAGGCCCACTTCCCGATGCCTGTCCCAACTCCATCGGGCACACATATTCTTCCACATCTTCCTGCTTCTTCTTCCTCAGGCTTCCAAAATTGCTGAAGGCAAGCTTCTTTGGCTTAAAATATTGGAAAAAATTGTCATAAAATCAGGAACTCAGTAATTTACTCCCCTGGATTCAACTAAGTCTTTATTTTTGCACCAGTTATTTAACTGCAAACAAATAAGGGAGATTCAGAACCAACAGCTCTCCTAAACAAATCGCCCTGAACATTTCAAATTTCACTAAAGCCAAGAAGAAACAGACCCTCATTCTTCTTATTTGTGTAACAGTAGCACCCAGAAGCTCAGAACTGAGATTGGGGTTTGACTGTGTTAAATACTGAACACATACAGAGAAAGAAATCGTCTTCTGTTCCAAAAGGCTTGCAAATATAAATGGACAGGGCAAAAGGCAGGAGAAAGGAAGCATTGTCTTCATTCACCATTGGGAAACTAAGTTAGAGAGACATTGCACAATGTCACACAAAGTCTGTTGGACAGCCAGGAACTGATTCTGGATCTCTAAAGCCCTATCAAATTCACTGTCCATTTTGGTCAATTTCAAAGCATCGGATTGTAAAATTTCATGGCTTCAGATATTTATCTCTGAAATGTCAATGTTGCAACTGCAGGGATCCTGACCAAAAGGTGATTGTGTGTGGGGGGCAGGGGGAGGCGGGGGAGGGAAATGGCAAGATTAGGGAAGGGGGAGTTGTGGTGTTGCTACCCCTACTTCTATACTGCTGCCAGAAAGCTAGCAGCTGCCACTCTCTGGCCACCTAGCCCTGAATGCAGCAGTATGGAAGTGAGGGTAGCATGGTATGGTATTGCCACCCTCAATTCCATGCTGTCGCTGGTGGGATGCTGCCTTCAGAGCTGGGCGTCTGGTCAGCAGTCACCATTCTCTGTCCATCCAGCTCTGAAGGCAGTGCAGAAGTAAAAGGTGGAAATACCTTGACCCCACCCCAATAACCTTGCAACCCCCCATCACTCCTTCAGGGGCAGGACCCCCAGTTTGAGCAACACGGGTCTCCTTGGTGAAATCTGTATAGTCCTGGGTAACAGTATATAAAAGACCAAATTTCACAGGGGAGACCAGATATCACAGCCCATGACAAGTTTTTCACAGCCTTGCTGGTAGGGTCCTCCAGATCTCCTAACTCACAGTCTAGCTTCTTCACCACTGATCATCCTCCCATGCTAAAAAGCAGTGGAACGTGCAGGAGCGTGAATCCTGGGTTCTCAGATTAAAAGTGTGATGCTCTAATGACTGAGCTAGTTGTTTTCCCTTCTCCCCAAGCCTCAGTGAGCAGCACTCTGAATGCTTGTAAACCACCACACGTCCGACAAAGTGGTGGTTTAACTGCTGCTTAAAATGTACCCACCCAAACACTGGACAGTAACAAGGACCGACCTACCTTCACTTTGGCAGTCGCAGTTAAAAGAATGTAATCTGGAGATTCCATGGCTTCCCGCTTCTGATGTTGGGCATCCTGACCAACCAGTAAATTGAAATGGGTTGCCAAATGGCGTCTCAGCAGCGTCTTGTTGGGTGGGATGTTCAGCAACTGTGCCAGGGTTTCCACATTGAAACGAGGTTCCAAGACCTAGGAAACAAACCACAGAGAGTCAAACCGAAATCAATATCCCAGCGGCCATGCCAGACTTTATGGGTACTTTTTAGGTTGCACAGACCATTTTTAAGGGAAATATAGCTACGTATTTTAGAAATGTGCCTGTCTGTCCATCTATTTGCGAGACCATTTGTTCAAGAAACCCTCCTAAGCAGTAAGAGCTCTCAAAGGAAACAAACCAGTAAACAAGAGACAGTAATAGACTGACCCACCATCATGTTTAAAATGTGCAAATATTTATGGTAAAAGCCACCCCCCCCTTTTTTTTTAAATGTTACTCTGATTGGATAAATGGAGAGCTTGATCATGATGCGCCAATGTGTATTTTTCATCTCGGGTTTAATGTTGGAAATTTTATTTAAGCTGCACGACAATGAAAATGGAAAGCGAACAGGCATAAAGCGAAAGCGTTGTGTGAGGTGTGTTTCTCAAAACAGCATGGCAACATTCTGCATTCTATAATCACTTTCTGCATAAGAATCTGATCTACTAACCTAATTACTTACATATCTCTCTTGATGGTGGTATCTGAGCCAGAGATTAATATCACTTATACAAAGAAGATTTCTGCTAATGACAGTGCCTGAAGGATCCAAAAGTATTTTACCAACTGATGTACAGACTATACACAGGAATCAAAATACTCACCCACTATGGAAGCACGTCTAGCTGTTTAATACCACAGAGCAGCAACACTATAGAACAGTTTAGGGCAAGAAATAATGCAAGGGAAAGTTTAGGTGTACAGAAATGTTGTTACCCAAATGGCCAACACATTGGGGTTCATAATATTACAAAGCTTATTAAAGGTGACCACCCGTTTGGAGATACTGGAGAGACTGAAGTAAAAAGGAGATTGCTAACATGGCTTGATTTTAGCCACATTTAGTTTTAAAATCTCATCTGGACTCTAAGGGTGTGTCTAGACTACATGGCTCCATCGACAGAGCCATGTAGATGAGTTTACTCGGCAAAGGGAAATGAAGTGGCGATTTAAATAATAATAATCGTTTCACGAGGCATAAAGGATCTGCCGACGAAGGGTTCTGGGGTCGGCAGATCCCCGTCTAGACTGCCGCGCTGTGCCGACAAACAGCTGATCGGCACAGCGCGGTGGCCATTTTGATGTAAATGAAGCGGCGATTATTTAAATCGCCGCTTCATTTCCCTTTGCCAAGTAAACTCATCTACTTGGCTCCGTCGACAGAGCCATGTAGTCTAGACACACCCCAAGTGAAAAACAATCCTTACCATAAGTCCACCATGTACACCACTCCCTCTCAAATTAGGTGCATATTCTGCAAGGTCAACTGAGCGTAACCATTCCATCACACGGTGATTGGTCCACTGAGTAACCTCGGAGGGGGTGATGTTGTTCTGTAAACGAGAGTAGTTGAAGTTAGGGAGATTTCTTATCAATTCCTTTTCTGCCCTTCTCTTTAACCAACCATGTCAAATGCATAACACTTCTTTTTTTCATTGGTACCTCGTGGCATTTCATAACATCAGACTGGAGATACCTGCACCATAATCCCAGATCTAATCCCCCAAACACTGGGAAATTATAAAGGAGATCTAAGCTTTTCAAGCCCATGTCTTCACCAGAGATGCTGTCCTAGGAGGCACCCTACAAAGTGCCTGACAGGTTGAACGGATCTCCTCCACGCTTCTTGGCTGCTGTCTCTTGTTCACCATTCACACCTCCAAGTCTGATATTTCAAGGTCATTTATAAAAGTCTGTTGAACAGCAGTTGGTACTGCTATCAGAAGGTGGAATAAAGAAAGCGCTCTCATATTCCTGAGACTGTTATGAGGACTTGTAGGAAGTTTTTAGACAAGGCCTTTTGATCGGAAACAATTAATTTTAACCAGAACACAAATTCAGAAATTGAAATTTTTATACTTCTACATAAGAACGGCCATACTGGGTCAGACCAAAGATTCATCTGGCCCACTATCCTGTCTGTGACAGTGCCCAATACCAGGTGCCCCAGCAGGAATGAACAGGTAATCATCAAGTGATCCATCCCATCACCCGCTCTGTCACACAGAGGCTAGGGACCCCATCCCTGCCCATCTGGCTCAAAGACATTGATGGACCTATCCTCCATGAATGTATCTAGTTATTTTTTGGTTATTCTCTTGGCCTTCAAAACATCCACTGGCAAGCAGCCCCACAGGCTGATCATGTGTTGTGTTAATAAATACTTCCTTAAACCTGCTGCCTATTCATTTCATTTGGTCATCCCTAGTTCGTGTGTTATGAAAAGGAGTAAAACGCTTTTCCTTATTTACTTTCTCCACACCAGTCATAATTCTATAGACCTCTATCATTGTAGCCATGTAACTAAAATGTAACTTTATGAAATGTAACGTGCCTTACCAACCATCCTTTCTGACTTGCAGAAAGGAACAGCCTAATGCTGTTGGTAAAGATGCATTACGCAGACTGTTTGTGTTTGCTGAAGCGGGTATAGACTAAAAGGGTCTATTTGTATGAGTGCAGAATGAGGAATGTGTGTTAGAAGATAAGTGTGAAGGCCATCACTAGACCAGATGTTCTAGGGAGGAGCCAAGGACAGATGTAAAGGTGCCAGGAGATTGCTGTATACCCCTATTGAGATATGGCTGAAGGGCACGTTGACGACTCTAAAAGATAAGGCAAGCACTTATCAACTGGGACAAGATAGCTGAAGAACAATTTCAGAAAACAAGCACTCGTCAAATGGCGACTGATTACAGCATGATCATATGAAACTTATGATTCTCAATGAAGGACAACTGCTATAAAAAGGGGCTGCTTTGCAACAGTGCTTGGGTCCTGCCCTGTCAAGACAGGAGCATCGGTCCGGACCGATAGAGCCCCCACGCCTCCCTATCTGTGCTCAATCTGGTTGGTCACCAGAGAGATCCAGACTGTAAGCTGGTAAATATAAAACTTGATTGGTGGGCCAGTGTGTCTGTGCGTGTGTGTGTCTTTGTCTATGTAAGCACATGCTAAGCTGCTTTATTATAATATTCTTAATAAATGCGGCATATTGCCTTTTCCTCTATAAAAATCCTGTTTGCTTCTTACAAGCATAACATCATATCCTCCTTTAGTTGTCCGTTTTCCAAGCTGTAAAGTGCCAATCTTACTAATCTCTCCTCCTATGAAAGCTATTCCATACTCATAATCATTTTGCTGCCCTTTCTGAACCTTTCCCAACTCCAATATATCTTTTTTGAGATGGGACAACCACATCTGCACATAGTATTCAAAATGTGGCTGTGATGCATCTTGAACCCCAGTCCTGGTGACCTTATTTTAGTTTCATAATTTCCTGTCAAGAGCAAGCAGCCTCTAAGACAAACTGGCAGCCCAAAGTAATATTTGATTACAAGGCTCAACTCATTCTAGGAGGCAAATATTTAGTAAACTAGAGATTTCATCAAGACCTAAGGCTTTAGAGGAACTGTGCCTCTAATTCAGAATAATTAATAGATTCTAATGCCATCCTTAAACTACCATAACACAGAATATGATCCAGAAAGAGTCAAGAAGGCACTCAACGGCCTGGGAGAAGCCAAGGAGAAGAAAAGTAGCCAGTCCCAGACAGGTAAGACACAACATGAAAGTTGAAGACGGGAATAAGCAAGGGACAGGGACAGTTCAGGATACACAGCAGTCAAGACTTGGGATACGTAGAGTAAGAAACATTTATAAGGTAAACCAGTGGATTATACTCTCCATGCATGATTTAGTCTTCACTTTAAATATTTTACCTCATCAGACGGCCTCCTGCGCAGACAGTTGGGTTCAAAGTTATTTATTCTCAGGACTTGAATGGCTCTCTTAATACTAAGATGGTGAAGGACACTAACAACTTTCAAGGACAGCAAATCATCCTGTGAAAAATTAAAGAGAGGTGTGAAAACACACACACACACACACACACACACACACACACACTTTTGGCATCTATAATGCCCTGAAAAGATAGATATAGGAGTCTGCCTACTGTGCCACATGTAAGAAATGCTGGGATAGCTCCTCCTTTTGGTAATTTTGAAAGGCACAAAATATATTTTCCCCTCTTGAGAGTCCTGTCCCCCCCCGCCAAGATTTCCCAGAATTCTTTCTACCAAATGCGCAACGTCCATCAAAACAGCACCAAAGTTAGTGCAAGAGATTCCGAGGAATGATTAGGTGAGAGAGTGCCGTAGCCTATCATCACCAAATGCTGCCAGCAACTCATTTTACATTTTAATTCAAGGCAGGGACAAGCTTTCACATGGCTAAATAAATAAATAACCCAATTGTAGCTGATAAAAAGTTTTTCAGACATTGCTGTGAAGGAATGAATGATCAGGTGACTGACAATGGAAACTGACCACTTGCTCACTAGAGATGAAAGGTACTAGTGCATGAAGGCTACTGAGAGGTCTGAGTGAAGTGGTTTGGTGGCTGTACACACGTAAAAAGCCAAGGTGAACCAAATCATTAAACCATCCATGACAGGCACATAAATCCTGCACTGACGGGGCTTGGGAGGCACTGGGTCCTAAAATACCCTTTCCCCTGTCAGTTATGCTTGGTAGGGAGGAGAGCTTTAAAAGGGGGAAGCTGCAGTCATCAAGGGGGACATCCTGAGAGGGGGTGTGACTAGAGAGCTGCTGGAATAGCAGCAGGAATCCTCATGCCAGAAGCCTCCCAGTTGTGGGTGGAATCCAGCAAACTCCAGGGGTAAACCTGACAGGGAGTGGCTGATTCAGCTATCCAGCCATAAGAGCCCCAGTGAAGCTGCTACCTGGGCACCCCCAGAGTAAGGCGATGCCCTTTTCGCCATGTTATTGACTCCAGGAAGGGCTTGGTTTTTGCTGACCTGAACTGTTGCCTTTCCCCCCAGCCAGAAGTAAAGTAAGCAGGTCCACAACGGGGTGGGACCACCACCCGGGCTACAGGTATGTCTACAAAGGGATAAACAACCTGCGGCTGACCTAGGTCAGCTGAGCCAGACTTGTGCGGCTGAAACATTGCTGTGTCGATTTTTGCGCTCGGTCCGGAGTCCCAAGTCTGGGACCCTGGAAGGGTGGTGGTGGTGGTGGGGGGGGGGTGTCCCAAAGCTCAAACCCCAAGGCTAAATGTCTACGCAGCCGTTTTTAGTCCCACAGCTCAAGCACCGCTAGCCCAAGTCAGCTGACCTATGCCAACTGTGGCTGTGCAGTGGGGCGTTTATCCCATGAAGACATATCGTAAGAGGCTGTGGCCTGTATCAGGCCAATCATGAGGTGGAAACTGGTCATGGTGAGGGGCCCCAGCACAAGCAGGAAAGTGCCCCAACAAACAAAACCAACCAAAACCAAGAACACAAAATATGTCAGAAAATAACCCCTTCCTTTTACTTACAACACTCATGTAATGGAGCATTCGACCATCCACCCTTCCATCATCAAACTGAGTCTTATACTGGGGAAGTCCAATGTCATCCAACCACCCTTTAAAAAAAAAAAAAAACTATTACTAAGCTCAAAACACCTTTGGACTAAGGACAGTTGTGTATCTAGCCAGCACTCTCCATATTATCATTGCTCTCAGGTATTCACAGAAACTTGAATTATCCAGAACCCTTAACCCCCCTGCTCTACAGTACATCTATACTGCACACTCCTTATAGCAGCATGTAGAGTACATGGGTAGCACCCCCATCTCCTCCCCAGCATGGGTACCAACAGCTATATGGATGGTGAAACACTGCTCAGGTGAGGAAAGACCTGAACGCTTAGGGGTAGTTACCCTGTGTGGCTCTCTACATGCCCAGGCAGCACCTCCTCCCATGGATACCTCTACTGTTAGCAGTGAAGTGTCCCACTACCAGTCCTTCCCCGCCTCAGAGAAAGGCTCCTGCAGCAGGGAAAGGCTCTGGCAGTGGGGAGAGGCCCTGGTGGCGCTTTCCCCACCACAGGGAGCTGCCAAAGCCTTTCTTTATCAGAGTGTGAGATTCTGGCAGCAGGGGAAAGTTCCTGCAGCTGCCTCCCCCTGACAGAGCCTTATACACTGGTGCTGGCCAATGGGTGAGAAGGGTGTGTGTGTCGCGTGCACACACACGTGTGTGCAAAAGGGGCATGTGCCCCAGGGCCCCACGATTCAAAGGAGCCGGGGCTCCTGCCTGCCATCGCTACCACGGCAGTGACAGCAGCTGGAGCCCCAGACCCTTAAAATGGCTGCCAGAACACCACGCAGAATGTTTTAGGAAGGCTGCCTGGGGAGGCAGAGGCGTTGGGAAGGTGCAGCACTGCAGTCTGGGGCAGCATGGAGGACTGGCTGTCCCTAGCACTGCTCCTTTCACCAGAGCTACGAAGTGTAGTGTGGACGCAGCCTGGTCTCCACTGCTGCGTGTGGCTTCACTGCTGCCATGGGGTGCAGTCACGCTTTTAGAATGCAGAGACTATTATTTTAAAGTGCACGAATCTTACTGGTAACCCAGTTGTAATCCAGTTTTCCATGATTGTTTTCTTCTTCTGACCCCAGTGCCTGAAGAGCAAGCTGAAGTTTCTTTCGATGCAGTGGATGCTTTATTCCAAGTTCCTGTGAAGATAAAGAACCCAAAGCATTTAATGTCTAGTTCAGCAGCATATGGTTTACACAGAATCAAAATATAAAAATAAATCAAAATCCTTTTTACACAAACAACAAACTAACACAGGAACTCCAACACTACAGGCTAAATGTTGCCATTAGACATAAGCAGCAATTGCTATTGAAATTAACAAGTATTGTGCACGTGTAACAGAGGACAAATCTGGTTAGGTGCCTAAATTCACAGTGAAGCACCTACTGAGCACAGCTTGGTGTTTGTTGAGCAACCAAACGCCCTAGGATGTCAATGGGCACCGTTTCGGGGGGGGAGGAGGAGGGGGCGGCAGCAGCCGTCTGTACTGGGATGTGGTTTGCTTTTCTTCCCATTCCCTGATAAGGGAATGGGGGGGAAAGGACATGGCTTCTGTGCATGCCTCTGACTCCTGGCTAGTGAAGGGAGGGGGCAGAGGAGTAATTCACAGAACCCAAGTACCTTCCCCTTGCTCCCTTATCGTCAAGGGAACGGGAAGAAAAGCAAGCTGCGTCCCAGTACTCGTGGCTGCTGCCCCTCTCTACCCCCCGCTCTCCCAAAATGGGGCCCTTGAACACTGAGCTCTAATTCACAACTATACAAAGTGGCAAACAACCAGATCAGAAGAGTAGCATTTCACACTCACTCACGTTTAAAAATACATTCAGGTAAAGGAGTAACATGTGGAAGCAGGGGCGGCCCGTGAGCCTAGGCAGACTCGGCGGTCGCCTAGGGCGTTGCCGGCCTGGGGCACCCGATGATGATGTCACGGGGCGCCCAGGCGCCCGATGATTGTGTCACGGCCATTGATGGCCGTGCAGGCGGGGGCACCGATCACGCCTTCCGCCTGGGGCGCCAGCTGCCGCAGCCGGCCTCAGACCACTCCTGTATGGAAGAGTTAGTTGATGTGCCAATATTTATTTTGGTTAAAATCATAAATTTCATTACCTCTTATTATAGAAGAGTAAAGTCATACTAAAGGTCAGACAAATGTATTTTAACAATTCACTTGCTGGACTTGGGCGCTTTTACATGCTGCATCTCCTAGCCCTGACTTTTGCACATACATAATGTACACCAAGGCTTAACATTTATCCCAACAGAAATTAAGGATGTTAAATAGCGACTAACTGCGTTATCGAATAGTCGATGTATTTGGCATCGACTATTCAATTAGTCGATAGGGCAATTCTGCCTTTGAAGTGTAGCAACAGCCCTAGAGCTGTTGCTACACTTCAAAGGCGAAAGCGCAGTGTGGAGCCCAGGGTCTGGCCCCAGGCTTTAAGCGGCACTGCTGCTTTGAAGTATACCCCCCTCTTTCCCCCCCCAACCCTTGCTGCCTCTTTTTGATAGAGGCAGCAAGGGGGTGGGGAGAGACTAGTTGACTAGAATGTCGACTATCCGATAAGCATTTGTTAGTCGACTAGTTAACTACTTCTTCACATCCCTAATAGCAATATTTTCCTAACATTTCTTACCTTTTCCAGATCCTGCTGAGAAGCTTGCAAGAGAGTCTGTCCAGACAGTATCCAGTGTTTGCCATGATTCATGTATGAACCTAAACCCTGATTCTGAAGCCAGTTGCAAACTTGCTCCTTTGTCCATTTAGCAAATGGCATATCCAGGTCACTAAAGCAGAAGAAAATTTTAAAAATACTTGTGTTACAAATTCATGGGTGTTTTTGAGAGCTCAGGCCACACATAGGCAAGATAGCGTCTGTATTATTGAGACTCTAAGTTATTTGGGAAAAGGTACGTCTACTGCACTATGTTTATATAGTGCTTAGCAAAACGGGATCCTGATCTCAGTTGTTGTGTCCGAGATGATGTTGGCTATTATTCACCATCATGATCAAACTGAGTGTTCCAGGATGGCTACAACTTTAAAATATGACTGAAATATTTTGTTTACTCAAGATAACTAAAGATACTCTAGTGACCTATACAGTATTACAATGAAGGCAACCATAACAGCTTATGCCATGACCAAGGCCTTGATCCTCTTTAAATCTATGTGGCACCTGCACTCATGTACAGACTTGGACTTTACAGCTTAGAAAAGAGGAGACTCGGGGGAGATATGATAGAGGGCTATAAAATCATGACTGGTGTGGAAAAAATGAATAAGGAAAAGTTATTTACTTGTTCCCATAATATAAGAACTAAGGATCACCAACTGAAATAACAGGTAGCAGGTTTAAAACAAACAAAAGGAAGTTTTTCTTCACACAGCGCAGTCAACCTGTGGAACTCTTTGCCAGAGGATGTTGTAAAGACCAGGACTTTAACAGGGTTAAAAAAGAACTAGATAAATTCACAGAGGTTAGGTCCATCAAAAGCTATTAGCCACGATGGGTAGGAATTGTGTCCTTAGCCTCTGTTTGTCTGAAAATGGATGACAGGAGAAGGATCACGTGATGATTACCTGTTGTGTTCACTCCCTCTGGGACATCTGGCATTGGGCACTGTTGGCAGACAGGATACTGGGCTAGATGAGCCTTTGGTCTGACCCAGTATGGCTGTTCTCCACAGATTGGATCCAGAGCCCATTCACCTGAAATCCCACTGCAGCCAATGGGACTACACTCGGGTCTGGGATTCCATCCAGGTGACTCACAATGCAGGACTGCGGGACACATACTTAGTACATTGAATCCTGACCATCCTCTTAAGGAGGACAATGTCCCAAAGAGCCAGGGCTTGCCCATTTCCTTTTGCTAGCAATGCTAACGTTACTCTCACTTAAGAGGAACTGTGCTTTGTAAAAGTTAATAGAGCAGCAAAATGAAAATCTTCTACAGGGGCAGATAAAAGTGGGAAAGCACTGCATGTTCTGGTTCAGTGCAGTTCCTCTTACTTGTTAGACTGTCCAAGGTCTCGAGACCAGCCTAGTCTTGGTCCTGCAGTTGCTCTTGTCCCTCCTCTTTTGAACTCTGCCTCAGACATATCATCCGGGTTAAATGTGGTAGACTGACTCCTTTTAAGCCTAAGTAAAAAAGGCAGAGAACATTTAATAATACCTTTGTCTCAAATAATAACCAGGAATAAATCTCTTTATTGTTGCAACCACAGACTACACCATGGAGTTTTGAAATAAGTTGCAATAAATTTTGCACTTTTCCATCTTCATTAATTTCCATTAGGTCTATTTTAAAAACTGGCAGAGTCTAGACCAGAGCTACTAGGTTGCAGAAAAGGAGGGGGAAGATTTTCAAGAGCTTAGGACAAAGAAATAGAGAGATAAAATAAAAAACGTGATAGGTATATCAGAGATTTTGTGGTAAGGATAACTATTTACTAGAAACTGTGTGAGAATACCAAATCATTCAACCTAGGCCACCAAAGACTTTATTACGTCCAGCTTGAGCTACACGTCTGGTGACCTAGAGATGAAAGGTTACATAGCTCGTTAGCAATCCCCCTAATGATCCAACCCCACACGATGTTTTAAAAAACAAAACTTACCTTCCAAATAGTTTCTTGATTCCACTGGTCTTCTTCTTGGAGTCAGGAGAAGAGGGAGACATCTGCCCACTATCCGTTTCTTTAGGTCGAGGGGGCAAACCAGCTAGGTCCAAGTGATCTGCAAATCCCTTTTCTGTTTCAGCTATTTTGAAACAAACCCCAGTAGAATTTCACCTGGCAGAACTTCACCTGCATTTCGCATTATGAGCACACTACTGAAGCCTGTAACCACTGTGGCTGGAATTACAATGAACCATCGATTTAAGAAAACAGGGGGATCCCAAGGAGATAAAATGTGCTGCTTTCAGTGGTAATAGTGTCTGAAAACTGATAGCACCCCAAAACATCAGTATGTTGCATTCATTAAGCACCTTGCATCAGAAGAGCACAAGACACTTTATGAATCACTAATAAATTAAAGCCTCTGACAACTTTGGCAGGGAAGTGTTATTTCCCCCATTTTACAGAAACATTGAGGCACAAGGAAGCCTGGCTCGGCTAGGAGTAGTACCTAAGGATACTCTAAGCACTGTGAAGCATTTCCTCACCAGTGTCCTTGATAATAAAATGTAATTTCTGATTCAATTCCCATTTAGCAACAGCCATCTCATTCTAACTCAAAAATGCAATTGGAAAAAGAGGGCCTTATGCTTCAGCACATAGCAGAATATTTTGCTCTTTCACAGGCAAGTACCATGCACTTTGGGGTTGTGTCCTGACTAAAAAGCCCCTGCTTCTTATTTTACGAGTCAAAGGATGGACGTATCTAATACTCAGGACTGCACGGGGAAACAACATGTTACCATTCCTGATGGAAATCTTACGTCTTTATCCTGTGTTTGTCTAGACTTCACATCCAGTCCAGGTAAACCTGGGGACTACTCAAGAAAGTACTTGGCAACCAAAATTATAAAATGAAAAGCAAATAAACAGAAAAAGGTGCTACACAGGTGACTGAACAAACTGCAGAAACTTCTACTTAAGCAGAGGTGAGCCAGCAAGTGCCATACAGCTGTGGGCAAACAAACGACGAGGAGTTTGTTTACATCACTTATTTGCTAATGGAAGCTTAAAACAAAATGGAAGAATGACGACTATAAATCTACTGCTTGAGCCTCGTAAAGTGAAGCAGCCATAGCCAAAATGTAGCCCCTGGAGTCCACAGAACGGTTTGTGGCCACCGTCATCATCTTTAACATGACGGACAGCTACAGGTACCATCATTTGTTTTAACAAATAAACTCTGTATTGCCTTTCAAGAGAAACCAATGTTCACAAAGCAACTGCAAGTCATTTGGACCAAGATGGAGCATGATACGTTGGGAGCTATAGTTCAATACAGGTTGAACCTCTCTAGTCTGGCACCCTCACGACTTGATCAATGTCGAACCAGAGAATTTGTTGAACCACAGGAGGTTAATATTGTCTAGCAGCATTACCAACACTTCCACTGCTTACTGGGCTCTTAGAAGACCTTTAGGGGTGTAGCTAAGAAACAGCCCACAACACTGAGAGCCAGGAATGTAAACAAACTTTATGGGACCACGGGAAACTTGGCCACACCCATGAGAAGTGGACATCCAGCTAACTAAAATCATGTCGAACCACAGATGTGGCCAGACCAGAGAGTGCCAGACTAGAGAGGTTCAACCTGAACCATAGTTAAATGATTAAGGTGGCTCCAATTTGCTCCAATTAATACAAGTTAGGCATGACCCTGTGGCTCCTGGGAACTCAGCAGTGTGGTCATTAGCTGGGCAAAATGTTGATGCCCTAGCAAAAGCTCATTTAGAAGGTCCCATTTTAGTAACATCTTCTCCTAGTGGCCAAAAATGAAGAGAGGCAACTATATAATGTATTTTAACAAGTGCTTTCTAAGCATTTGTGATGGGCGAACAAAGTGTTTGGTGCTGGAGGACACAGCTACTCTACAGGTAGGGTATTTTGGAAAGGCATCTAAACCTAGGGGAAAAAACCTACATTTAAGCAGCATTCTTGGTGGGATATACCAGGAGATGGTTGACCGAATCAGAGGCAGAGGTTTGTGGGTACTAGAATGCCTGCTCGCTCCATCTCCTTAAATCTTTGAAATAATCATTTAGAACAGCTATTTTAGGAAAGTGATGTTTGGAAATTGGAACACTAATGAAAAACAAGGAGTCTGCCTCTGTTTCTGTCATGTCTTAGGACCATATTTGGCTTCAATTATGACTGGTTTAAAGTGACAAGGGTGTACATAAAGGCAGCACACATTCCTTTCCGGTTCCTATACTGCCCTCGTTACTAGCATAACTGGTAGTTTTGGCAGGTGCTTAGCTGCCATGTGTGATTTTTCTCTCTTATATGTATTCTATTAATTTCTTCCTTAAGTTATTTGGGAAAGAGGAATTGTGTATCCCTCCCTTCAGAGCTACCTTAACCAAAGCCTTACATATACTTCCAAAACTCATGTTGCATTATTTGATAGCATCTTCCAGAAGCTCTGAGTCAGATGAGAATACAAAGAGATGATGATTGGTTCTTATGATAAAAGTGAGCGGAATGCATGGGCAAACGTTGTGGATTACATACACTTCTGCAGTTACCTCCCATTCTCATTAACCATCACAAGTCTACCCACATCATCTCACATTAGTAGTGGTTATCGTGAAACAATGCAGCAGACTTTTAGTAGTGGGCCAGTGTTACACAGAACATATATTTTAGTGTGCCAACATAAAGATCTTGTTTCTAGCTCTGTTTTAAAAGTGCATGGCCATAACAAGCTGTTAGCAGCAATCACACCAGAGCACTGGTACAGGCAGACATGCAGGACTACTATACCTAAGGTAGGTGCACTTGCACTTCGACTGCGATCTTCAGATATCCAAACAATGCACATAACCACACGCAGCACAATGGGAGAGAATACGCAGAACGACAAGGTAAAACACAGATCAAAATTCACATTGGCAAAATACAAGACAAGGGGAGAAAAGTAACACAGACACATGCACCACACACAGCACTGAAAACACAAAGATTAAGATTACCCATACATTGTTAATCCCTTCCTCACCAAAACCTAACATAACAAGACACAGCTTTGGGTAAAACAACATCCAGAAAATTTCCATCCGCATTGGAGCACAAGAAAGTAACAGATTGCATGTGTAATTATAATTAGTTGTGCCTGGGCCTCACAATACCCTGGTGAGGGAGATAAGTATTATAGACTAGTTTTCCAGATGGATACACCAGAGCACAGATAATGAAAGTGACTCTCTCAGATCACAAAGCGAATTCACAGCAGAGCTAGGAACAGAACCAAGGTCCCATCTCCCAGCCCTCTACTGTGACCACTGTACCCCACTGTTTTCAGCTAGTAAAAATTATTTTAAAATTGCTATTTTTGTTGCACTGCAGATGATGTATGAAGAAATGGGCACAAAAACATCTTAATGGGACAAGACAACTGGTCTAATCATCGAAATAGTTTCCAAGCAGGCCAATACATTTTCCTTTTATGTATGGGAGAAGATGAAATAGGCTATATGTAACAAGACTGAGGCTAAATTAACTCCCTGAGGTACAGGATAGGAATGACCATTAAGTAGCAAGAGTGGAAGTCTTATTTGGAATAAGGAAGCCATAATTCCATATAAAAATCTGAAAGATGAAGGTTTTTCATTGCTTCTCTCCCAGAAAAAGTAAGAGTTGGGAGGATGTATCAAGTGCACACATTTTATTGACACTTTTAATAAAAGGATGGAAGACAACGCTAGTAGAGATGCTACAGTATATATAATATTGGACTGTAGTAACAACAACTCTCATGATAAGATTAGGGTATTGAGCAGAGGTTGGAGCAGGATTAAAATGGATAAAAGTTGCTGCATTTCAGTAAGGAAATTGTTGCTTTAAATTGCTGTATATTATTATTCGGGCTCTGAGGAGAGAGGTCAAGACAAGGGTTGAATTGAACTGCTATGCAATAGCATGGTACTTTCCTTGTGCAGCCATCAGTAACTGCAATATGGCCTTTGGGTCAGATTATGGTTGGTCTTACCCTTGTTTGTGGTAGCTACAACATACATTAGAAAACCCCTCCTCTCTTATTAAAGATTCTTGTTCAAAATACACTGGAGATGGTTTCAGGAGCATGGTACCTACCCAAATTAGGTGCACTCGCTGTCCTCTTGTTATTTTTTATCTTGAAAAAGCCTCGTCCAAATGAAGATCTGGTTTTGCGGGTACCAAAACTGTCATCCTCTCCAGTACCACTATGGCTTGGGGATTTTGGAGGGAGGGTTCCACATTTGTTACCTTCCACAGGAGCTTTAGTCTGATAAATTAGAAAAATGAAACTTCAAAACTCAATCTTGCTGCACCATAAAAAGCATTTAATTGTACACAATCATTTCTGAAAGGTAACCTGGAAATAAAGATGTATTTGTACTGTAAAATAGAATATAGTGTATGTGTTCCGAGTCTAGATTAAATAAGGAAGATCTTCAGTTAAAATGTGTTCAGGACTCAGTTATATTCACTACCTCTTTAACAATAGCATTTCTGTACTAAATGTTTCAGATCTTGCAAAAGTGGCACATTAAAATAATAAATTAAGTGCACATTCTGCATTCAGCTCCCTCATCTTCCATTGAAAGTTTCAGGGGAAAAAGGAGGAGGAACAAGCACCTCACGACTGGCCAGTTCTCTGCAAATTGTCAGAAAGTTTCCATGAACCGTGAGCAGTTTGCAGAGCACAGTATGAAAAAATCACTGGACCAGCTGCACACCTGCTGGCAGCAATTCCAGGCCCCGGTGCAGAACAGTCAGTGGGCCCCCATGCATGCGCAAGCTGTGCACACGTGGATGTGGTCTGCCTGACATTTGGGTGGTGCTGCGCCAGCATTGGCTGGACTCCAGTGAGCTGCTGAACGCACTGTCTGGGCCTGCTCTACTGTCATGGTCAGGGCTTCCACATGTCCACCCGGTTTCACCAACGTTGGCCCACCTGGGGCTCCTGGATGCTGCTACTGCAGCAGTGGCCATGCATCCTTGTACCCTTTTACATTGCCTGGCACCCCTGGGCAATTGTCCTCTCCCCGCTTCCTGTCATCAGGCCTGACTAGCAGCCTATTTCTATTCTCTAATTGAAAGAAACGGACGCAGCAAGCAAATGGCAGATGTGGTGGAGACACATTAGTTTTGTCAAATTCTGGCAGTTTTGATAATCTAAGAAGATTTTTGTAATATTAATAAGCACATCTTTGTTGTTCATACTGGGTTTCTTAAACATATGATTTTTAACCTTTCATGGTCTCTGGCTAGCAAGGTAAACACATTAACATCTCAAACGCAGCAATTATTTTGCTGAAAAACACAGTCATGACTATAAAAATGGTATTTGAGATTCTAGGATTCCTCCCTCTGACTTAGAACAGGAAACAGTGGCTGTATTCTAGTTAGTGGCTGGTAAATTGTTACTTTTCAATGGCAACCACTGTAAGAAGATAATTGCAACTCTGCTACAAAACAAAATGTGAACTTGGAAGGTTTCTAATATAGAAACACACAAATTAATTACAAATGCTACAAAGCTAAACAAACCCGAGACCCAACGTTGTTAGTTTGTGTGGAGCAACGTGTAACCTCACAGGTGGTAGGGATGGAGAAACTCTGTAACCCTTGATCCTGGGCTGACAAGGGATGAGCATGCTGGAGTAGCAGCACACACTCTGCCATTTGGAACAGAATCTGCGTTTAGTGTTCTGTAAGGAATCCTCTAGCTGGCTCAAGAGAAGCATACATGGTTTTGGCTGAAAGCCCCGTGGAGTTCTACTTAGCCAGGGCAACCTACCACAATAAGATGGTGTCTTTGGGATGGGATGAGAATAAGTGAGGAAAGAAACTCAACCAGGAAACAGAATCATTTGAAAATGTATGCCCCAAGAGAAGTCAGGAAATGGGTGATTTTATTTATTCTCAGCAGGTCAAAATGAAGAACCATGTATGAGAAGACAAGAGCGAGTGGGAGAATATAAACTTGACACAAAAGTGATGGTGGAGACCCAAATATATTCCCTGAGATCACACTCCACAATCTCACTTGCAGGTCTGCTGTTCTTCCTGAAAAATTCTGACACTGAACGTTAATAAAATTATGCTATTTAAAACACCTTCTACTCTCTGCATCACTTCACATCAAGACACACATAAAAGTTACCTCTGCTGATTTCTGTAGGGGTTCTTTGTCCTGTTTGGAAAGGATCGAGAAATATTAATTGCAATTAAAAATAGTGAGATTTCTTTCCTCTTCTATTTTTCAAAAGAAATCATTTAAGAACTACATTTCCCATAAAATAATGTCACTTTTTATTTTCCCGACAGACAAGCCATTCTGTTTAGGTTTCGGATTTCATAATCTAGGTTTTTTTTCGGTGCTGATTTATTGATGACTTTGCACAACCAATATTAGCTTTAAATAATTCTAATTTAGTGCTGGGAATAGCCTTTCTTTAAACATAGGGCAAATAAATTTTGAGGTGTAATTGCTGGTTTACCCTTCCATAGTTCTGAAAATAGCAGTGAGCCTAAACTATCGCTACTGATCTCAGATTTGGATATAACATGTCTCAAATTTACCCCATCTGTTTAGTTTTGGTTCTCTTCTTGGCAGATAAAGATTTGTAGGTCTAAGCAAAATTCACCCTCTCTAGTTTCCTCCATGTCCATCTTTTATCCGTCTCTAACATGGGTCCCTGGTCTTTAACTTGCCCCGCTAACTTACATAACAATGGCAAACTGCCTTGTCTTTACTAGGGTAGGGTTACATTTACCAAGGCAACCTGAGTTAAGACTAGACCTTTATCATCTAAAGATGACAACTTTGAAGTGCAGGAGATTTATTTATGGAAATATCTCATACAGTAAGAGGATAGGCAACCCCTAAAGTATTCAGCAACAGATTTTCTCCTTCACTAATATCCACAGGATTCTGTTACAAAAGGGGCCATATATAGCTGTAAATTGAATGAACAGAGCTCTGTTCTGCTCCAGACCTCATCTGGGGCAGGCAGAGTTGGTGGAGGAACTGGCTCTATGCCACCTGAGACACCTCCTCCCCCCCCCCACCCACAGGAATTCTCAACTAGCCAACTCCATCCAAATTCCAGTCCCTTGCACCACTCATGAGACCAGAACTGGAGTAGACGGTTTGGACCTCAGTATGGGAGGGAGGGACTAAAAAAACAAAACCAACCACTTCTGATGTCTCTTTCTTCAAATTGCCCAGACTGCTGGATTTTTGCAGGGCTGAAGCTCTACAATAAGAACATAAAAATTAAAATGATTAGTAGTTGATGGAACGCATTGTCTCAAAGGCAAATGTATTTTAAAGAACTATATAAAGATTGTATTACAGTACTCCCTTGTTATTCCTCCCATGTGGTGGCTAGTCATTGCCTGGAGATCTTCCATAGCTTAATTACTGTTATGTTAAGGTAGAAGAGAATGAGCTAATGCTGGAGTAGCAGGAAATTCAACTCTGAAATTCTTTGCTTCTCACTTTGTTACATTTTCCAAAAGATAGGCTGAAAATACACATCCAAATCAAGTACTTGCAAGAGCCAAATTGCATGCATAACTTGCAAGCTCTTCATGTTTAATTTGTACATATGCATACATTAACAGCTTTGTACTGTTAATGCATGCATACTAATTCAAGCACTTTAGATGGACATTCAAAAATTCTGTTATTTCATTTTTAAGAATGGCATATACATTTTAAAAACAAAATACAGTTATTTTTAAAGGAAAGTCCCTCAAGAAAAAAAATCACTTATTTTAGGATTTCAGTAAGGACAGAGAAGAAACTGCACTGGGAATCAAACCAGGAAAATGCACTATTTTTAGATTAAAAAAAAAAAGAAACTAGGAAACATTTTAGAAGAAACAATACGGTCAACAACAGGCTTTGCCAAATTTAATTTTAAGAAACATAGGTTATTACGTCTCTGAGCTGCTTTTGAAAACATAACACTAAGTCCCATTTTCAGAAGAGACTTTCAATGAGCCATATGTCTGGTATACATTATGAAGTTAGGTTGACATACCTGGCTTTGCAGCCCTCAAACTGTGTACATGTCTACCCTTTGTCTCCCACTGATGTACGTGCCCTGTTACGTTGACATAGTAATATGGCTCCGCCAACCAGCACTGAGCCATCATCTATGTATAGAAGAGCTACATCCCATCAACACTGTGGACACCGCTGAGTAGATTAACACCCAGACTCCTGCCATGAACAGAGAGGATGAGGAGGATGATGAGGGAGGACAGAAGCCAGGATTGGTTTGAGATTCTACCACCGTCCAGTCAGTTTAGCAGGGGTGAACCCAGTGCAGGGGAAGGAACCTCAGGTAAGTGTAAATGTATTTCCCATCACAATGATGTACTGCTAAGTGCCCCCAACTTAATAGGATACAGCTATCGACTTTTCATTAATTTACTTGTACTAGAAGTATAACAAAGAGCTGCAGCACTATTTTCTTTTCATTTGCTGGTAAAGTTAGGGAAGAGAGGCCATGCAGAGCAGTTTTTAAGTGCCCCACACACAGAGATGGTCCCATGAATCTTCCTGAGAGATCTCAATGAAACCTTCGGGGAAGTTCTCTGCAGTCTTCTCCTGAATGTTTCCAAGGAAGACAGCCTTGTTTCTTCCTTTGCAGTAAGGTACTTTCACCAGGCAATACCATTGGCCAGCATCACTGCAGTACAAGGCATAGCAGCATCCTTCCCCACCCAGGCAGCTCCGGGAGTCCAGCAGCAGCTGCACACACTCTCTCTACCTTTGACACCTTCTGGAGAGAGATATCAGCTAAAATCACCACTGCCTGTGGAAAATGGTGCCAGTACTCAGTGTCATTGGCCTATACTTGTAGTTTCATGCAATGCCTTCCTAATTTCCCTGACCCTGGTGGGCCCATACTCACGATAGCTGTGAATGGTGCCATACACCAGCATTCGTGTCAACAAGCAAGTTTGTTTAAAACTTTATGGGAGCAAGTGAAGGGGAGTTCTCAGTCTCAAGTTTCACTTTCCACTGTAGACAATGGCACCCCCCGTGTGTTCCATCTGGAGCTGCTGCCATTGCAGCCATGAGAGGTTTCACCTTCACACCCACTGAGTATCAGATCCAGATACGAAAGTGAAAGAAGAGGAGTTGGGATGACATGTTCAATGAGATCCTGCAAGCTAGTGCTGCATCAGATCATGAGCCAGGGGCTTGGATGGTGAACACTGCAGATACCATGGAAAAGGAAAGAACAGAGGAGAAAGACCCAGGAGTCCCAGCAGGAAAAGGTAAGGAAGATGCAACAGGATATAATGGGTCTTCTCTGGTAGCAAACACATGCTGCAGACTGCCAGTTTCAACAATCACAGGCTCACTCCCCTTTGCAGTCCATGGTGTACTCCATTATAGTACTTCCCTACACCTCTCCTCAGTATTTTACCTGCCATCAGCAATCGTATTCTGACATCTATCACTCCACATTCAGAACATCAGGAAAATCACAGCTTCATATACACTGACGTGGTTTTTTTCCTTGTTAATAAATTAGTGGAACAGAATTTAAGTTTTTAATGTATTTACTTTCAAATTGCAAAGATTTTTCTTTGCACTGGTTTTGTTAATGAAAAAAGTCTATTATTTGGAAAATAATGTCTCTATTAGTTTACAACATATGTTGCAGTAATGCCTAGCAGCTCTGAAACCACCCACTTATTTGTTACTGTACAGAGTGAGACAACTCATAGGCTCGGTGGCCAAACAGCATAATAATCAGAAATGTACATCAAGCGCTACACAATGAATAGGTGCACTGATAGTGTTGTATTCACAGATATGCACCAAGCACCTCACAATTTTTAACATGCCCCAAAAGCGTATGGCCAGGTTGAGCACAGTATACCACTATGTCTTAGGGTGGCTTGCTGTTGAAGTGCTCCTCCAAAGTATTCCAGAGCTGTATGCTCCACACTGAACTCTTCTAATAGCCCTGGCATCTGGCTGTTCAAACTCAGAGAACAGCTGTTCCACTTCCATCCTCAACCATGGTGGCAACTTTTGTCCCTTTGCTTCGCAGATATTATGAAGGACACATCAGGCTACTAGAACCTTTGGGATATTTTTAGCATGGTGATCCAATCTTGTAAATAAACAATGCCACGGTCCCTCCAATCTTCCAAAAGCATATTCAACTGTCATTCTGCACCTGCTGAGCTGACAGCTGACTCTTTCCTTGGTGCTGTTGAGGCGAGTGTTATGCATTTTCTCTGATCAGCCCATACTGATGTCAGTGGAGCATCCCGCATAATCTAATAATGATTGCATAGTGCTAGAAAAGCAGCTTTTTCTGTACGGGCACTCTGTGGCATGTGCTCTGGGGCCAAAATAGGAACCTATGTCCCATCTATTGTCCCACCACAGTTCTGGAACCCCACTGCTGCAAATCTATCTGCATATTGCCAAGAGTCACAGTGCTGCACAGCAGGAGACGATTAATGGCTCTGCATACTTGCATGACAGTTACCCCACAGGAGATTTTCGAACTCCAAAACGATTTCCTACCAACAGGCAGTAATCTGACAATGCAACTTCTCACAGCATGATCCCCAGGTTACTTCTCTACTGTCAGGGTAGCTCTCCTTCTGGCGACCCCGCTTTGGGGGGCTAGGATGAGCTTGGCACACAGACTCAAGAATGTGGCCTTGCACATCCAAAAGTTCAGTAGCTTCTGATCACCCTCCCAAGCTTGCAGCACAATGTGATCCCACAAGTCGCTGCTTGTTTCTTGGGACCGGCAGTGGCAGTCTGCCATCTATAGCTACTCCAAGAATGCCACCAATCTTAAATTGGTTCTCAATATGTCCCTTAGCACACTGTCTTCCAGGAAATGCTCATGTTCCCTGCTGATCTGGTTCCTCTTATAGCTCTGCAAATACTGAAGGATCATGCAACTTGCACTAGCTACAGTTATAACGTTAGTGTGAGCTGTGACGGCTCCATGCATCTTTCAGAGATGGCAGACAACAAGGAGTTCCGAATGGGTTTGTGGATTTTTTTTTTTTAAAGCACAAAAGTTATGGGATATGGGGTGGAAACTGTTACATGTTGGGAAGCTGACCCCTGGCTTCCAGGCACCCCAGGTGATTCATTTGTGGCCCCTACCAGGGACTGATGGTGAGTTGTGCAACAGGATACTTACCCCTGGTGCACTGAACTATACATCGACACACACGTTCCTGGTGAGTATGTGCAGGGTTGATGCAAGGAGACTAGGATTCATGGACGCTAGAAGACTAGGATGCTTTATGCCCCTTTTCATCAAATAACTTACGTGTATGCTAAACTTGGAGCAAGGAAGCAGTCCCACTGATTTCAGTGGGTGGTAAAGGTAAAGGACAGAGGTTAAAATTAATTTCCCACAATGAATCCCTTTAGCCAGCCAATGTCCCTTTGCCATTACCACAAAAGGCAACCATAAGGCATGTGTACATATGAAAAAATTATAAATCCCCAAGCCTACTGTTGTTACATGACTTGACTGAAGACATTTCATATTACAACAGAAATGAGATGCTAGTACACATTTCTAGATATAGTACACATTTCTAGAAAGAGCATTAGAAATTATTACAGGAAATGGGCATCCACCTTAAAACAGTCAGAGCAGAAAACCATCAACATCACCAAATTATTTTAAAATGATTTAACATGGTTAGAATTACTATACACATTTTCGTGTGATCATTAAAAATATGGTAGAAAGGTGTCTAAGCAGAAGCATTTCATTAGTCGACTCAGTACTTACAATGGACTGTCACATGGCTGTGTTTCTGCAGAGGAACCTGGTGTTTTCCCTTCACTGTAATGAGAAAAAGTACCACATTATAAGATACCTGAGAAACCTAACAATACAGAATTGATGCAGAATTCCTATCTTGTCAGCTAGTGAATTTTAACTCTCTCTTTTAGTCTGAATGACAATATATTACCACAAATCACATCTTTCCTTCTGCTATAAGGGTAGGTGTGAACTCAAGTAGTATGACAAAGACCTTCCACATCACTGCAAGCACCACAGGCTAATCAACATATTCAGGCATTGAGTCTGAGTAAATGAAGAGGTCACAGCTACGAGTGGCAAAACAGCAAGAAAAAATATGCAAACCAGAGTAAGAGTGGGAAGGAAGGAGAGGGAGAGAGCAGAGAAAGAGAGCCTGATTCAGAAAAAACAAACAAAAAACGAAAAACCACCAAGCGTAAGTGCTGTCCTGGGTGGAGATACTTTCCTGTATCAGAGCCAAAGAAAGCACACTTCAACACTTGCCTGCTGTAGTTTTCACACTAAGCTGAAAGGCAGTCTTATATCAATGAAAATTCATGGCATTTGAACTCCTAAATCTGATATTTCTATGGATAACAATAACGGTTGAGATCTTCAAAAGCCAACTAAGGACCTCAGCCAAACGGCTCCCATTAGCTTTAGTAGGAGTTCTGCAGTTAAAGCTATAATCATCAAGTTGGCTTTAAAAAAGGTCAACCAATGCTCCTCATTAAAATCTGCACTCACTCCAGACTAGGAAAACACAATTTCATTGTCCTATGCCAAGCCTCAAGGAAATCTATTCCTCAGACTTTTTGAAAATGAGATTCATCTTCCTGATAGCTTAGTTATGACTCTTGTGATCAGTACTGGTTAGCCACTCTCAGTTTTCATTTGGTTTTGGCAGTGCTTTGCACAGTAATTTTTAGTAACCATGGAAAACCTTCATGTGCAAATCACTTACAGCAAATTCATACTATACATCATGATGTTGCATCTAAAACTAAGCTATTTGTATAAAAAAGTAAAAAAACCTTTTTGTTTGCTGACAGAGGGGGACAGTGATCACGAACAGTCAACATGGATTCACCAAGGGCAAGTCAAGCCTGACGAACCTGATTGCCTTCTGTGACGAGGTTAACTGGTGCTGTGGACATGGGGAAGTCAGTGAAAGTGATAAACCTTGGCTTCAACAAATCTATTGATACGGTCTCCCACATTACTCTTGCCAGCAAGTTAAGGAAGTAGGGATTAGATAAATGGACTGCAAGGTGGATAGAAAGCTAGCTGGATTGTCAGACTCAGTGGGTAGTGATCAATGAATTGATGTCTGGTTGGTGACAGGTATCAAGTAGAATGCCCCAAGAATCGGTTCTAGGGCTGGTTTTGTTCAACATCTTTATTAATGACCTGGATGAGGGGATGGATTGCACCCTCAGCAAGTTTGTGTATGACACTAAGCTAGGGGGAGAGGTAGATATGTTGGAGGATAGGGAAAGGATCCAGAGTGACCTAGACAAATTGGAGGTTTGGGCCAAAAGAAATCTGATGAGGTTCAACAAGGACAAGTGCAGAGTCCTGCACTTGGCATGGAAGAATCCCAAGCACTATTACAGGCTGGGGACCAACTGGCTAAGAAGCAGTTCAGCAGAAAAGGACCTGGGGATTACAGTGGATGAGAAGCTGGATATGAGTCAACAGTGTGCCCTTGTAGCCAAGAAGGCTAATGGCATATTGGGGTGCATTAAGAACAGCATTTCCAGCAGATCTACAGAAGTGATTATTCCCCTTTATTTGGCACTGGTGAGGCCACATCTGGAGTACTGTGTCCAATTCTGGGCTCCCCATTACAGAAAGGATGTGGACGCATTGGAGAGGGTCCAGCAGAGGGCAACAAAAATTATAGGGGGCTGGCGCACATGACCTACAAGGAGAGGCTCAGGGATTTGGGTTTGTTTAGTTTGTAGAAGAGAAGAGTGAGAGGGGATTTGATAACAGCCTTTAACTATCTAAAGGAAGGTGCCAAAGAGGATGGAGAGAGGCTGTCCTCAGTAGTGACAGATGGGAGAACGAGGAGCAATGCTCTGAAGCTGCAGTGGGGGAGGTCTAGGTTGGATATTAGGAAAAACTATTTCACTAGGAGGGTAGTTAAGCACTGGAATGGGTTACCTAGGGAGGTGGTAGAATCTCCATCTATAGAGGTTTTTAAGTCCCAGCTTGACAAAGTCCTGGCTGGGATGATCTAGTTGGGATTAGTCCTGCTTTGGGCAGGGGGCTGGACTCGATTACCTCCTGAGGTCTCTTCGAGCCCTGGAATTCTATGATTCTATGATTTTTTTTTAATGGGACGTTTGTTACCCCAGAAGAGGTTATGTTTGGTTTGTCATTTGGCCAGTAGGCTAAGCCACAGATGCAACATAGGTATGTGTGGAGGAGACCCATCTCAGGGAAAGAAACTGAGGCATGGAGCATCTATCGTGCCACACTCAGCCTGTCAGGGGACACTATGGGGCAACAGCTCCCCACAATACTCCTACTGAGCTCAGTGCCTTCTTTCTTAGCAAGCATGTTGCACATTATTGGTGCTATAACAAATAATGATGATAACAGAAATGCAAAAACAAATGGATTTGCTAAGCACGCAGTTTAATCCTAGATCAGTGTTTGTCAAAGTGGGCCTGAGGCCCACTTTGAGAAATCTGCTAATGGACCACTCCGGTTTGTTTATCTGTAGCCACAGAGCCTCGCAGCCTGAGGGCCATTTTGAGAAACACTGTCCTAGATGGAAATTACAATATGTGACACTGCTTGTTTGAGTAAATAGATTTAATAGTCCAATTGCCCAGGACTAATAAAACACAAATACATTTTGTAACAAAACTTTGACTTTACATACCAGTTAGAAACAGTTTGTAATAACTATACCTCACTTCACTTGTAACTTCTGCTTTAGGCTGTGCTTTTGCTTTTTCTGTAGCTGCCTCTGGGCTTTTGGGTACAGGAGAAAAAGCAGGGATTGAAACTTGCAAGATGCTGGTGTGAATCTGTAGTGAATTCTAAAAAAGAAAGGACACATTGTTACAGCGGCCAAAAATGACACAAACATTGAATGAAGTAAGAATCAAATAGGTCAGTGACAAAATAAAAGTCTGGGCACCTGGTTTGATTTATTTTCTTTTTTACTATAAACATATTTTAGTGCTTATAAAGATGGGCCAATGTTGTTGATATACAGAGAAAGTATAATAGGATAGATAAAAGCTTCATAAGCCTCTTGATGCTGCCTACTCAATGTATCTCTCCCATGAGGAAGCCAGAGCCGAGGGACCCTGAGCCAGGGGAGGACTCGACAGCCATAGAGGCTTGCAGCCAGGAGCTGTTTTGTAACCCCTGAAGAGCCAAGCCACTGGCAGCTCTCCGAGGCTGTGGATGATACGACTGGTAAGGGGTTGGGAAAGCACTCAAGTGCAGGGGTTGCTCGGTTGTGAAGCGATGAACCGTGGAACACTGGGACAGGACCCAGGATGCCTTACGCCTCCCCACAAACCTGCAGCAGAAGAGGAAGAGGTGCTGCTTCCAGAATGCACTGCTCCCAAAGGAGCTGCAAGTGCCTCGCATGTGACCATGCTAACATACTGGCAGCTGACAGCGTGGACACCTAATAGCATTTTCACTGCAGACTCCATGAGCGGCGCTGTAACTGCCAGCGCTTTACATATGCCTGTGTAAACATGGCCTAAAATTAAAAGATAAAAACACTACCTGGAAAAGTCCTATGGAACTTAATAGAAAACTGTAACTTCCCAATAGGTCATTTGAAATATCATTTAGAATTAGATAGAAAATTATATGCTAGTTCTTCCATTCAATGTTCAAAAAAATCCTGTACAAAATTATTTTCCGGTACATTTTACATGGATTTTTAAAAAGTAATTTCTCTACATCCTATTTAATATCTACATAATGTTAATTGTTTAATTCACTTCATGCACTTGTGTAAATCCATCCCTGGAAACCCTTAAGTAGATGCTTAATGTTATGCATATGCTTAAATCCCATTAAATGTAATTTCAATGGGCAGTGACCATGTGTTTAAGTGATTTGCTGAACTGAGGCCCAGAGAGGCACACTATATAAACTAACAAAAGATGAGAGAAAATTGTACATTTAATTTTTAATTTTTATTATCTCAGATATTAGCAAACACAAGAAACCGTTTAAATACATGATGTATAACAGGAGAGCACCAGGTCAGCTAAATAGATCCCCATTTTTTTACAATGCAAGACATGTTTGTGAAGAAAACTACTGGTAGAATGCAGCGGGGTTTCTCCATCATCCTCACCTGCTGTCTCTTGTCTTACACTTAAAATCCCAAACCCTTTGGAACAGGGATTTGGGCTGGCTTTGTATAGCCTTTAGTGGACTGGGATCCCAGAATAGGACTAGGGCTTCTAGATGTAACACATTTCCACCATTGTTCTTCATTTCTTTAAATAAGCATCAAGAAAACAATGTATGAATATATAAATTCAACCCATGGGCTTTGTCTACACTGCCGGGTTTTTGCGCAAGAAGCTTTTTGAGGAAGAGATCTTCTGCAAAAACTTCTTGAAAAGCGCATCGCAAAAGCGATGTGCTTTTGCACAAGAAAGCGTCCACACTGCATGGACGCTCTTGTGCAAGAAAGCTTTGATTGCCATTAGCAGAATAGCCATCAGAGCACCTGTGCTTTTTTTGCGCAAGAAACCCCTGAGGAGCGTCCACACCTGCCTTTTTGCACAAGAGCTGTAGCGCAAAAAGGAGTTATTCCTTGTGAGGAGAGGAATAACTCTACCAGCAAAAGCCCTCTGCTGTTCGGTCGATTTACTGTTTTTTTTTTTTTTTTGCGCAAACGCACTTGAAGTGTGGACACTCTGCCAGTTTTTGTGCAAAAACCTTGTAGTGTAGACATAGCGATGGAGTAAGACATCCTATTCCAAGCTGCTCAGAGCCTTTCAGAAGGCAGAAGCACCAGACTTGAAAATACACTAAATAAAAACTAGGGTCTTAACCCCACTAATACCTACACAAATAAGTAACTTTTCACATCAGTAGTCTCACAGACGTCAACAGGGCTTACTTACACTTATGTTACTTGCATGTGTGTCTGATAAGATCTTCTCAGACCATTTAAAATGTGCTAATATAAGCAAGTTAAGAAATGAATACTAGAACAATTATTCAAATTTAAGGTACAGCACAAGCCAAGACAACTTGCATGTTCTAAGACCAGTTCTTTTAAAAAAGTGGATTGGGGTACTGAGAAGAAAGAAGTATAAATAGATACCCAGGAAGAGAAAGACTGAAGAGTACCAAAGATAAGAACCTCAGAAAGGCCACATGGGGTCACACAAAGGTCTATCTTCCAACAGTGGCCAATGCCAGATGCCTCAGAGGGAAGGACTAGAACAGGTCATCATCAAGTGATCCATCCCCTGTCATTCATTCCCAGATTCTGGCAAACAGAGCCTAGGGACTAGGGATGTAATAGTGTAGCAATTAACTAACTGATAAGCAAAAGCTTATCGCTTAATGCTACAGACTACATGCATTCCCCCCTCCCCGCCCCCTTGCCAGTAAATTTTTTAGCAGGCTGCCAGCAGCCCAGCTCAGTCCTGGCTTGCGCTGGGTCCAGGACCTACCCCTGCTGCAGCTGTGCATTTAAAGTGAGGCAGCAGTGCGGAGTGGCAGGGGGCTCCTTGGGAGTGGGGCCAGAGAGCACTGGCTGCCCACCCCAATCCCAGGGACTATAGAATAGTTGAGTGAGTGATAAGAATTCAGGAGGTTAATCAACTATTCAAATAACTGATATTTAACATCCCTACTAGGGACACCATCCCTGCCCACCCTGGCTAATTTATCTAGTTGTTGTTGTTTTTTAAATCCTGTTGTATCTTTGACCTCTGGCAAAGAATTCCAAAGACTGACTATGTAGTGTGAAGAAATGCTTCCTTTTAAAATGTAGCAATTCAGAGAAGAATTCATCACGTTATCTCAGTATAAGATATTATCTGGCACTATATATAAAATTGTCCTGATACAGTGCTCTTTCTTAGTGCCCAATCCTGCACTGCCTATTCACCTGGATTGCCAGCTGAAGAAATGCAGGGCCATGCCCTAGGTTTAAAGGGGCACCATCATCAACTTAAAATAATCTCACTTTTCTGAAATTTTTTGAACCACTATTGTTACTAGGTACCCTGTGGGGAGGGACGGAGAAGGGAGAAGCCAGGAAAGGAGACAGCATGTTTCAGTTTGCTTAGTTCATTTTCAGTGGTTTTCTCTGTATAATTAATTAGTTCCTCATTTTGCATGAGTGCTTTGAGAGGAGAGAAAAACATTTTAAATTTAGGAAAACACACTTGCAAAATCAAAGCATGTTCGCATGGGGGCAGATCATAAAATACTTGCAACTCTTTTTTGGAAATGGACAAGATTCCAAGTTTTCACAGAATACTTGAACTGGGAGGGAGCTAGAGAGGTCATCAAGTCCAGTCCACTGCCCTCACAGCAGGACCAAGCACCATTTAGACCATCCCCAACTGTGTTCCTTAAAATATATACTGCAATATATTTAAACTGACTTTAAATAGTCTCAGTTTATTTCAGATAACTGAAAATAAGCTTTTAAATAAGATTTTATATAACATCGTCCTAGAAACTTCCTTATATTTGATATTAAAATAATTTCTGGACATTTTAATTCAAATGAATTTGTGTGTGTGTTTACAAATTTGGGGTTGGTGGCTTTCACATAAATTCTATACACACAAGGACTTTCTAAACCAAATGAGGAAGTTTTACTCAAACTTTCTAACAGGCGAGAACATTTAATGAAGCAGGGGGCTGGTTTCTGTAATATAACTACAGCATGAGTAACATTATCAAGTAGTGATACACATAGAAAACATAGAAAAATACCTCTTCAGGAACACTGGTATTAAACCCTTCATGGCTCGGAGAGCTGATTACTGGAACAGGAGATGGGCTTTTCTCTTGATCAATTAAACTCTGCATGTCCAATAAAACCGCTGAAACAGATCCCGGATTTAAAAATTCTTCACATTCGCCTTCTTTGCCTAATGAAAGAGAGATGCAAATGGACTGGCTTTAGTTTAGTATATCTGAGAATTGTTCTCCTGGAGGACAAAGCCAGTACTTTTATTTATGGGCTCAACAGAACAACAGGGTAGGGATGACAGTGACAGGAGGAGACACAGTGTAAGGTTGGGATGGCTGGCTTCTTCTTTAACCACTTCCTGACTGGCATCGTGATTTCCCAACAGAGTTTAAAGTAAAACTCCAACAATTAAAAAAAACATTATCTGTGGTTAACAGCAGGAGCTCCAATTCCAGCCACAAAGCCGGACATTAGTACGGATACCCCATAGGCAGCTGTAGGATTGTTTTTTGTTGCAGTGCCCATACAACAAAAGGCAAATGAAGTTTCACACTGTGAGGCAGATGTTTAACCATTGTAATTCAGCATAACTACACTGACTTTAATGATGTTATGACCATCTGAAGATCTGGCCCTATGAATCCCTATCTGGAATTTGGACAATGTTAGGCAGAAACCCTGCACAATGATAAGCCAACTGGTGTTTTTTTGTTTTGTTTTATGTTGTTTTTAATCCAAGAGGGTTGCATTTTTTGAAAGCCATTGTTTTAAAAATGTATGGCTTTCCAAAAATGTATGGCTAGTGAACTCCGGAAAGATTCGTTACGGGTTACTTGAGGTTCTTGTGGAACCAGAAAGCATAGACCTTATTTAAAACGCACAGGGGGAGATGTTTTGCTGTGACACTACGAGGCTGGACACAGAACACTGAGGCTAGTGGAAATGGGCTAATGGGGACTTGGTGCCCTTCCAATTCCGGGCTACTGTGGAGGCCACTGTGGTCCCTGGTGTAAGCTAGCCCTGAAGGGCTGCCTGTTTCTAGGTGCCTATGTTAGCAGCGCTGCCTGGAATTCCCACAGTGCTTCCTGGTTGCCTGTGCTTCTCCTGCGCCTGTCCTCTCTCATATACATCCAAAGCAGGGCTTATAGTGGGGCCCACATGAAGCCGTGTAAAAGCCAGCTCATGCAAAGCCTGAGCTGGGGAAAACTTTTCCCTAGCTGGGTCGAATTGTCTAATGACTCATTACACAACTGTGGCAGAAGCAAAGGGCCACAGTAGACAGGAGCATCCTGCTCACACAATTATACTTCTTAATTACAATAGCAGAAATCCACTCCCTGCATATGAGCATTTCAGTGGGTTCCTTTTCAACACGTTGAACATTCTTTGTGCTCATTAATGTATCAAACCCCAAAACACTGCACAGAGATGTTTCTTTTCCCATCATCATTGAACCAAAAAGGAACAGACATATTCGCCTCAAATGTAAGATGAAGAATCAAAATTGGTCTCCGCTGTGCAATTTGAGTCACCCATAGGGAAAATGGTGAATAAAGCTCAGAGCAGTAAATAACTGGAATAAGAACAGTCAAAATCAATTACTGCGCTAGCTTTTAAATAAGAAAAAAATTCTGACAGTTTGTACTGTGCCACAAATCAATGGGGCTTCATTCTGCCAATTCCCTGCCATGTTAGACTTTGTATATTCAGCTTTCACTGATAGCACTGCCATTCTTTAACTGGTTCAGTTATGTTGAAAGGTATAGATTTCTACACTTCAGATCAATACCTAAAGTATCACATGACTGAAAATGACAAGAAAAAGCAATGAGGCAGTCACAACCCTGTGTTTCTAGCACCTAAAATTAATCATGAAAGTAAAATTTCAACCTTACTGCCCCTTTTTCTCTAGCTGAAAAAAAATGTGAACTGTGAAGCTTACAAGAGGAAAAACAGACTTATCATTTCCTGTGGCATGTAGATTATCACAAATGAACACATTGAACCTTGGTTTTAAAATCTCCATCTCTCTCTCCATACTAAATAGGTTGCTCTGTCCTACCAACCTTTGATCTTTTCATGCAAGTGCTCAAACTTCCTGACGTAGGCATACAAAGTTTGCATATAGGGATGTGCAAGCTAGGGGTCTAATGACACCACCATGAGGAGCTGAGTGCACTCAGCTCCAGGAAAGATCATGCTCATGCATCCTGACCCAAAGCTCCCTGAAATCAATGGAGTGGCCCTTGACCACTTTCAAAATTCTTGGAGTGCCCCCTCCCCTCAAAAATTATTGCCCACCCCGTGCGACATTGATTTGGCTCGTCTACAGACTTTGATCACGGTTTTGACCATAGACTGTCCCAGACCACAGTTTCAGAGCTACCCTTGATCCAGTCCTGACTCTACAGCTGGCTTCGACCCTTGGTGCCCATTCTTGGCCACAGCTCCAAACTACTATGCCTCACCTGCCTAGAACCCAGAGCCTGACATACTGTCCTTAACTTTATTGGCCATTTAGTGCTTCCCTTATCAATTTTCTACGATTCCTAACTTCTGATTTGTATTCATTATAATAAACTTCCTCTTTCTTCCATTTGCTTTATATAGAATTATTTTCTATAGCTGCCTTCACTTCCCTTTTAAATCAGGTGGTTTTTTTTAAAACCAACATGGCAGCCTTCTGCAATTGTGGCTTTTTGTGCATCTAGTATAGTGCCTCAAATGACTCAAAAATTATCAAGCATATTTTTCTGACTAATCTGTTACTCTCAGCTGATCTGGCTCTCAATTGTTTTCACCTTTGTGAAACTGGGCCTATTAAACCCATATGTGTATCAATCACTGGTCTGGACTTTACTCTGCACATAATAAATATGATTAAAATCATCACTTGTATCCAACATGTAGAAAGTGATGAACTTCTTTCCCCCTCCGTTTGCTGTCTAGGCCACACACAGGAACTGTCAGGGACTAAAAAACTTGAACCCTACACTGACGAGTTAGCTATTCTGCCCTCTGTCAATCTTCACTCCTTGAGAGTCTCAGAGGGGCCTTCTAAGTCCCAACCTGCAGCAATCTCAGAAATCCCCAATTTTTGTAAGCCTTAGGACAGGGATGGGCAATAATTTTTGACGGGGGCCACTCCAAGATTTTGGAAAGTGGTTGAGGGCCGCACTCTTCCAGGATATTAATAGAGGAATTCTGAGGTCTGGGGTGCAAGTTGGTTGCAGAAGGGAGCTTGGAGTAAGGGACTGGGGTGCATGAGGGAGAATGGGGTCTGGGAGGGAGTTTGGGTGAAGAAGGTACTTGTGACCCAGGTCAGGGGACTGAGAGGTAGGATTTTGGGATGTGACCTAGGGTAGGAGGGGATTGTGATCTCAGGCAGGAAATTGGGGTGCTAGATCTGGGAGGGGGGTATGGGTGCAGGAGGGGGCAGAGAGTTTGGGAATGTGGAGGGAAGGCAGAGGATTGGGTGGGGGGAGTAGCTGGGGTGCCAGAGGCAGGCTCTGGCTGGGAAGCACTTACTAGCAGAAACCTGAGGCAGACGGTCTACTGCACGCTGCTCCATATGGCTCCACTCCAGGCATGAGAGGTAGCGGGAGGGGGTCGAGGAGGAAGGGAGAAGGCTTCCTACATTGCCCCTGCTCCCAGCAAAAATTCTCAGCTCCTATTGGCCAATGGGAGCTAAGAGATTTTGTTGGGGGGGGGGGGGCAGAAAAATCATGAGAAGTCTCCCTTCTCCCTCTCCAGCACGGAGAACAGCTGGCTCTTTAAAGTGTGAGCTGTTCTCTGCCTAAGGGTTCCAGCGCGGCCTGCTGGCAGCCTCTTGCCCACTCCTGCCTTAGGATCAAGGGTCACCTACAGTGTCAATACACATCTGTCCTTCCCACCACCTTTAGCAAGCCAAACAGCCAAGTCAGTTCTCAGCCTTTTGGAGGTCTGGCCCTTTGCAATCCTTCCAAAGGTTCACAGTGACAAAGGTAATTCAGTAGGGCAAGTCACTATGCTGCTTCCATAAGGCTTGCAGTCTGCATTCCCTCAAACTCTCCTGGCAACATGCTAGGCAGCCTTCATGTTGGTAAAATGCCAATCTCTATTTTAATAGTTACTGGCCAAGCCTAAATCCTTTAGGAATAGATGTGCAAAGAGCTTGCGGGAGATATAACATGTGACTGTGTAATTAAAGATTGCATGATAACACACATGCACCAGGAGGCTAAATTAAAATTGCATAGATACTCTTCACCCTCTAGCATTGTCTAACTTTTTGAGTATTTGATTAGAAAACCCGACTAACCCTTTTGAGGCACAGAATTTTACCATTTGAGCTATGGGACTGAGGACATTATCTGGCAGTAGAGAAGTCTGAGATAGCAGAGGTGAGAAGGCCATAGGTACCATGTACTGGCTCTAAGGGGGAGCCTGGCCCAGCCTGGTTCCTTCTCCCTTCCCATCCCACAAAAAAGGTTGGGGGGGGCTCTTGTTCTAAGTCATGTCCTCCACAGAGAGGGTATGATCCTGAGGCCGCATGCTGGCTCCAGAGTATGTGATGAAGACAGACTGAGCCCAAACTTGGTTTTCTCCTGCCCATTACCAAGTGCTTGGGGGGGGGGGGGGGAGGAAATCTCAAAATCCCGCTGTACTGAGACTCCCTTCTGACAAAAAAAAGTGAGGGGGGACTGAAGCCCGAGCCCACCTGAGCACTACCACCCCAAATGGCCCCAGCTCAAGTGCTTCTGCCCCAGGCAGGGGGGCTCTAATCTGAGCCCTACTGCCCAGGGCTAAAATCCTCAGGCTTCAGATTCAACCCCAGGTCAAGGCCAGCCCTGTCAACCCCAGTAAAATGAGGCTGTGACCACTTTTAGGGATCTGACCCCCAGTTTGAGAACTGCTGGCCTATTGCAACAGCCGCTCCGGCAGCCCTCAAACATTCCAAGTGCAGCGTGTGATGGAGGCTGCTGTGGCAGTAGTGGGAGCTCAGCTCCCCAGAACGTTCATAGCCAGCTATTATTTTGGCTGGCTGCCAATTCTCCCCCAGGATGCAAGCAAAAGAGAATGGTTGTTTCCATGGAATTTTGTGGGACAAAGTAAAGGAACTTCTCTAGCCCAAGGACTTTCCCCTTTCTGAATTTCAAAGGCCTGTAGCAATCAGTGGAAGTGACAGAGCCTTTAAAAGCGGGGTGGGGGGTCATTTTAAAAATGGAAAATATTGGGGAATCTAAATTTTAAGAGTCACTACCTGATCTCTATATAATCATCATCAAGGCTAGTTCCTTCAGGTGTTAATTGGTGTAACTGCATTGTCTGCAATAAAACTATGAGAATTTACACCATTTGTGGAACTGGCTCTTAATATACTCTCACGTGGAAAGATAACAAGTCCAAGAGTTAAATATCTAATGGTACCACAGTAGGTGTGCAGTTGAAATGTCAGCGAAATGAAAAATCTTGGCATTTGCGCCATACCTTTTTTACCCTGAGCCATTACCACATCTTGCACTTTCTTATACCGATTCAGGGATTGTCGCAGATCTTCTATCTTCCTATCCTAAAATAAAGAAAGGATCCATCATGAAGAGTCAAAAATATGAAATAAAAGCCTAAATACATTAAAACTGTTTAACCAATTTAAGGAAACTAAAGGTGATAAAAATTCAACAATTGAAGAGTGTAGGAAATTCAAACTTGAATCTATATTTGGTGAAAGCTGGTTTCTGTAATAAGGACATAACCAAAACTCAGAATCTAAATGCAGAGGATTCAAATATACCCAAACTTTAAGGTGGATCTCAAATTTTGCAGCTTCCCCCACCTCCAAAAGAAAAGGAAAACACATATCCTTCTGCCCTTTTTATTAAAGAAAAGGATATTCAAACTATGTTTTGCAAATTCTCCAAATACATCTGGAAAATTTACACAAACACACACAAAAACCAATATGTTCATGTGCAAATAGTGAGCATCCACATTCTACAGCTGCTACCTACTTTATTGAATGCTCCTTTTCAAATCTGGCCCATAACTACTCTTGAAACTTATATGTAGATCTTTACATTTTCTAGCACTTTATGAGATATGTCTTGAGCCACAAACCTTACTCATGGAAGGAGTTCCACTGAATTCAATGGCACTACTTGTGAGAGTAAGGATTACTTGCATGGCCAACATTTGCATATAAGTGCCTATTTATGGTCCCATTAGCAGGGCTTGACAATTAAGGTAATCTACTTGCCCATGGCAAGTAGATTTTAGCTCAGTGCGACCGCGCAGCGCGGTCTGCACATGCGCAGCGTGTGGTTCCGCGCAGCAGGCGAGCGGGGCTCGCTGCCGCTTGGTGAGCCCTGCCCATTAGAAACATTTGCAACACACCTATTGACTTAAATGAGAACAGAATTGGACCCTTATTGATTAATCTTCAAAATGAACTGTAACAATTTACATGATGCACATGTGCTGATTGCACTACAGGTGTAACTTCATATAACTTAATGAATGATTGTTTGGCTACCTTTTCTTCATTCGCTGCCATTAGAGACTCCATGGCCCTCTTCATTTTCTGTACCTCTATATCTAAAAATATATAGTACATGTCAGATTAAATAAGTAAGTGGAACAAACCTTCCTGACAATTTCTGAAGCTATGTTTACAAGAAACAAACAAAATGCAAACCACTACACTTATTTTGATCTGAAATGGAAAGCAAGAAAGAGATTCAGAACATTCTCCCTGTGGAAGCAACTTTCAATAACTAAATGATAGAATTTAGCAAATATTCATATCCTAAACAATTCTAAGAAAACTGCTAAAACAATGAATGATGCCTTTTCTGTGCTATTTCTATTCTTTATATAACGGAATAACGATAAATAAGAGCTCCAAAATAAAAACATTACAACCAGAGTACAATACAACAGTCCATTATGGTAAAAGCCAAACATTCCACAGGCCATATCATGAACCCAGCTATACAAAGCAATGGAACTAAGCAATGGATTGTGGACATGGTAAGAAAAGCATTGTGTCATGAGACTTAGTCATAACCCAGAACGGATGTAAATATGAGAACAGCATGATGGAATGGCATATCTTATTCACTGTGATGAGCAATCATGCTAGAATGTGTGTTGTAGTTTAGATTTGGAAAACAATCCTTAAAACAGAGATGAGTACAAATTGTGCTTCATCTATAATCCTCGCTTACAAAATATGTAAATGCCACTGTTTACTTTGGCTATCAAAGAGGATTTTTTAATTTGGTGTTTTTAAGAGGCAGTGATGTTCTTTTCTTCTATTAGAAATCTACCTATTTTGAATGAGTAAATGAAGATTCAAAATTAATAATGTTACACATGTAAAAAAGTGATCAAAAGCTTGAGCAAAACAAAAATTCTGCTTTGTAACATCACAGATTAGTTTTTTAACCTGCTACTGGTTATCACACACCAACAAAGATAACCAAGATTTACTGATAAGAGAGTGAAAAAATGTGGTCTCAGCAAAACAGAAGACCAAACGAAGATATACAAACTACATCATCCTGTGAAAGACCTGCTCACTGCATAAATATAGCTGTTTAAAGTTAGATATACAAATTCTCTGCATCTCCACCGACTTTCATCAAGTTATGCCAGCAGTGGAAAATTTGGCCTAGTGCATTGTGACTGCACTTATACATAAAGTGTCCCTCTGTGTCATGTGCCTGTATGAAGAAAAATCTATTCTATCAACCATCTGTAAAAGTACTTCTTAGTAGGATCAATTTAATTTCTTACAGGCCTTTCTACAACAAGTCTTATCTAGCAGGCCCCTTCTGACAGGCTGCTTCAGGAAACCACACCAAAGATTTTGTTTACTGGATTTCAATAAAAAGATTCATACTAAAAGATTAAAATGTCTCTTTATGTCTAATAATGTAACTGAGGGTTATAGATGAGGCAACCTAGCAGCTTTTGTTAAAGCAGTTTTAAAAAACACATGCAGAAAGCTATTTTGGACAGAACTTCTGAAGTATAAATGCTTGCAGAAAGACACCAGGAAACCTTACTTTTGTCTTTGAGCTTCTTTTTACAATTTTCATCTGTGCAGGAAAACCCAGTGGATTTGAAATTAGCATACAGGTTATCGACATTAAACACAATTTAACCTTATACTGCTGTTACTGTTGGAGTTATCAGTGAATCATTCCTTACCCTCAGATAACAAGAGTAAAACAAACAACATTTACAATTTAAGGGCTCAGTCTTACAAATTTGCACATAAAGGCATCCCTACTCACCTGCTGAAGCTAAACAGAATTACCATAAACTCAAACATAAGCCTGTTCGTTTATAAGCTGACACCCCAAACTTAGAGAAAAAAAATGGTAAAAAGTCACTGAGCCATTTAGAAGCCGACTCCAGAGTACAGTGGTCTAGGACCTTATAAATGGGCCAAAGACCTTTTACCATTTTTTTCCTCTAAGTTTTGGGTGTCGGGTCACAGACCGCTGCAGCTCTGCTTTGTAAATGTAAGAGCTACCAGGGTCCCCAGTTTTGCCTTTTAAATGCAGTAAGAGACTGGAGGTTCTTAATACATTTAAAAGGCAGAGCCGCAGTGTCTGGGACCTGGCATGAGCTGGGACTGCTGTGTCTCAGCTTGCGCCGGGTCCCCCGCTGCCACTCTGCCTTTTTAGAACCCGTTCATAAGCCAACCCCTGCTCTTCAGAACGGGATTCTTTTTCCAAAAAAAGTCAGCTTATGAACGAGTAGATGTGGTACTTTCTAAGGGCTTTGGCACGAGAGACGATAATATTGGGCCTTAAACAAGGCCTCAGACACTTGTCTCATATAGTATTTTCCCCCCAACAGAATACTCTTGCTGTACCATGTATCACTGTAGACATGAAATATATTACACTTATACTAGCAACTAACAGCAGATGACAGAATATAATTGTTCAGATAAGCATAAGTCTGCGAACATGGCAGTTAATCTGGAAATATTGCAATCGCATTCACTGCAAAAGATGCATTAACGTTTTCCAAACACAAAAGAACCTTAGTTCATTCACAGTAACACCCAGGACTCCGTGTGCTTCTGAACGTTGAAAATTACAGCTCAAAACCACAAGTTAATAGGAGCGCGGAAGCTGAGGATGCTCCGCAGTCAGCACCCTCCAGGAAAAAGCTCAATATAAGTAATAAATGCAATAAAAACTAACATTAGTAAATTAGTAAGCGTACAAACCAAAACTGCAAGGATAATGCACACGTATTTTATTCATTCATCTTTGCAAAGGAAGACTAGTTTATTTACAGTGCAATAATACACTAGGCTAGCAAATGCCATAAAACACATTTTACAAAAATAATGGAATCTTAGCGATCTGAAGACTGGCTACAGAATGTGTAAATTGCTAAGAGGTGAAGTGGGGGCTGGTCAGAAAATGCCAATTGTTTTTTTTTGGTGGCAAATTTTGAAGGAAAAAAAATTCCTTTTAAAACCCCCAGAACATTTTGATAGCCCTCCTCCCCCCAAAGTGATTTTTAAAAATGTTCTGGACAAGGTGTGGGTTTCTACTTTTTCCACTGAGAAATTAGGAAATGTTCACCACAATGAAAATCCATCAGAAGAATTCCAGTTTAAGAAGGACTTAGGGTTTAACTGGAACTACCATGTAGTGTATGTAGGCCTTGCACACATCCTGACTAACACTCGATTAAGGTTGGCCTACACTTAAAATGCTTGCCAGCATGGCTATATTATTTCAGGGGTATGTGATTTTCTTTCTTTACCTCCAACCAGCTTAGCTAACCTAAGCCCCTACATGGATGCTGTTTTACCAGCAAAAAAAAGCCTTTTGCCAGTATAACTTTAGAGCAGTAAACTATATTTTTGTAGTTATACGCTTCATCTCCATTCATCCTCCCCAACTGGGGATTCCCAGCAAACCTTTTCTAATGTAGACAGGGTCTTAGAGCTGATTGCTTTGTGAATTCTTGCAGAATATGTTAAAAGGAATCAACCTGCTGGCAAAATGCCTAACTGAGGTTTATAACAAATGATTTGCTTATAACAACTGACAGAAACAACTATTTAGAAGCAGTAACTACAACTGTGCAAAAGATATTGCCAGACACATCCACTTAACAGAAAGCCTCCTTCATTCTTACCTTTGTCACTTATTTCAATTCCTTCTCCTTTCATCTTGCAAACCAATTTTTCTTGTAACCGACTTACTTCTGCTTCTTTCTGTTCCAGTTTCTCTTTCAGAGATGCCAGTTCATCCTATATAGAGCCACAATCATTTATCCATAAGAAGAACAAGATTTCCGTTTTGAAGAGGCTTTTAAAATATTTTTTACCATTTAAGTTAGAGATGGTACCCAATGGAAATGTCACACCTAAAAAGCCCACAGGGGAAGAGCCTCATCTGATGCAAGCTGTTATGGGCCCACTGGAATAACAACACCAGCTGAGAATCTGTCCCCAAAACACTGAACCTGAACATCGCAGCAAAGCCACTATCTCTGTAGCAGAACAGAGCCTTCCCGAAGGTCCAAACAGCCCCAAACTTTGCAATAGTTCGGATTCAGACCAAGTTTTCCATGCAAGTCCCATCACCAATTTAAATGTATTATGACTTTTTTTTGTCTGAATTAAAATTAGCATTGGGGAAGAGAGGTATTTCTTTTCAGCATGCATAAACAGCAAAATTAAAGAGGATGAGGCTAAATGCTTCACAGCGCTTTGTATGTTTGAAGTGCCGAAAACAAAACACAGTTGTATATTAATTGAATCATGCTCTATTTTGGGTCTAGTATTTTATCAGGCAGTAGCTAATCACATGGATGTGTTTGCTTACTGCCTATGCTTGATGGCTAGTAGATGTTGCTTTATTTCTCTTTAAATTCAGTGTTGTCTCAAAACAGGCCATGAACAGTTTTGACAATACACACAACTTACTATGAAAGAAAATCAACTATAATAATGTAATAAAAGCAAAACACTCTGAAAAGCAATTCAGACAAAATGAACGAAAGTAAGTTGCAGGCAGTTTTAGCAGTGAGACTCTCAATAAGGAAACCAAACCAAACCTCGTAGTCTAGATATTCCATCTAAGCTCTTTCCATTCCGACAGTCTAGGATTGGGTCACTGCAGCTACACAGATTAGTTCACCTACAACTTATACCTTAGAGGGGTTTACTACTGCAATTCCTCAGCAAAGATTTGGTTTTTAAAACCAAAATCAAAGAGCGTGGGTAGGATATGGATCCCATTTCACTGGAACAATCAAAGCTCATATGGTGATTGGGGTTAGATAAATACTTTTGAACTCTAGGTCCATACACAACGACCCAGCATTAAGTTTCGTTTCCGCACTCTGAGCCAAATTCTGTTCACCTTATTAACATATCCCTTTGACCTCAATGGGACGCCTCCTGGGAGTAGCTGGAATAGGATTTTACCCCTTGTTGAAGCTCATTATAGAATTATAAAATGGCATTTGTTTAACTTCCTTTTTAAAAACAAAACACAAAATTGCCTTTGCAAATTCTAACTGTTCTATTATATCCTGGAGACTAATGAGTCAAAATGTAACATTTAGATTCAGACAAATTCCCCAGACATTCCAAACTGGTACTGATTTCAATGCAAGGTTTAATTGCACAGGGCATGCATGTCTAGGCCCCTACATTCTTCCACAAATGTATCTCTATCTTAGAATCTTTAAGAATTTTTAAACTAAGAATTGAGATTTAAATTGGAGTTACTTTCAGTTTCTGAAGTAAGGTACTTCTCTCAGTGAACTCAACATCTGGTCTGTTACTTTATGTTCATAATATATAGAGAAGGTGATGTATTACAGCAATTGTTTTCTTGATTAAAATACATTAACAAGTCTTTGGTAAGAAAGAGTGCGTTAGAGTGTGTATGTGCAAGAGTGCATGTGCATGTGTCCTTCTCTAAGCAGCTCAATAAGAGCATTTTCTGAATAACGAATGCAAGCTGGAGAAGTAAAAATTACCCTTTTGAAGAGGGATCATTTACATTTAAAGTAAAATTGTGGGTAACACACTCAAGACCTGTGCACTATGGAAAACCCTGTAAACATCTATTTATGCCCTAAAAACAATTTGTAAGGAGGAACATCTCACTTCAGAAGGTTTAGTTTCTACTAGCAAGAGCACACTGCATGTCAAAAGAAAGTAATAAAAGAACACAGACAGCATGACAGCAAGATGCAACACAGACCACAAAGCAGTTGTGCAGAAAACAGGCCCAATATTACCCACAATCTACTACACCTTTAATATCTGGCATTTTTGCTCCATCCGCTGCTTTTCATACTGCATCTGACCCACTTTGATTTTCATGCTAGAAAGTTTGGCCATTAAAGACTGGTAACAGAGACAGAGGAGTGAGAGAAAACTAACGATAGAAAAGAAACAGGCTAGATAGCTAACAGAATTCATAAGGGAGTTAGATATTTAGAGAAATGGCATTATAGAATTGCACAGGCCTCTCTCTTCAGGGAAAACATGGATAATTTATAGCACATGTCAAAGAAAATAATGCTAAAGTGTTCATCCTACCCTTGTCCATACCTCTCTTATTACAACCTTTGTTCCCTGATCAAAAAGCATACGGATAGCTAAACAGAACTTAAACATAAAAATTGCTGCTACAAGCTAGAAGTAGGGTTGCCAGGTGTCCGGTATTGAACCGGACAGTTGGGTATTTTCGCCTCCTGTCTGGTAAAAAAATTCAGAAAATACTGGACACCTAAAATGTCCAGTACTTTCTGATTTTTTCCCAGCCAGGAGGTGAAAATCCCAGGCTGTCCAGCTCAATACAGAGGCAGCCTGGCAACCCTAGTGCTTACTGGGTTCTGCAGGGGAGCTGTCCGGCCCCGTGCAGGGAGGCAAGATGGTGGGCGGCTGCCAGCAGCCTGTTAGGGCCAAAAAGCCTAACCACGCGTTTCTTAAAGGGGCCACGCTTTTTTTTTTTTTGCACTTAACTCTTGGGGACCTTTTTTTGGGGGGGCGGGGCGGCGGATTGTATTTTTTCTGAAACCATCTGGCAACCTTAGTTAGAAGTTTTCAACTAATGCAATGGTTCCTCTCAGAAATAGAGCTGTATCAGCCGCCCTGATCTGAACCTCCCCCAGTTTCTGTGCTGAGGTTTGAAATCAGAATTTGATATGAAACTTGTAAATGGCCCCTATCTTAAAAAAAAAAAAAAAAAAAAAAAGAATACCACGAAAGCTCTGGATCTGCAAACTCCTAAGACTTCAGGATGTTGGAAAACCAGACAGTTCCAAAGTTTGCAACTTATACCCATTTCTCCCCTCTTTCCCACAAGTTGTAACTTACTTTGGTGGATTTAAGCTTCTTCTCGTACTGAAGTCTTTCATTATCCATCTCTCCGACTCTTGACCGCAATACACTGATTTCCTGCATCAAGCCCTGAGTGGAAAGGGAAAAAGGAAAAAGAAATTCAACAAAACAAAACAGAACTTAACTACACCTCAGCAGAAAAGTAAAACCAAGCAATAACACTCCCCTCCCCCCCCCGCCCCCGCCCCTACACACACACACAGTGCATACAGACACATCTACGTTGAAAGTTAGGCCAGGACAAATATTCAAGCAACTAAGAGCTTGGTGGGCCATCCATGGGCTCCAACTGAATTCCTACATTTCTGCACTGAAGGCAGGAATGAAGGAGGGAAGCAGGTGAGCAAAAGGTAGCTTTCAGTGGCTGCTGTGTTCCCTATGTTCTTTCTGGGCCCCAGTAGAAGTCAAAGCAGTCCACAGCCCATCCCTTTATTTAGAGGGTCTTTACATTTCCACAGCAGCATAGAGACCATCAAGTAACTAAGAATCAGACCCATGAATTTCCCAGTTTCCTCCTCAAAGAACCAAATTAATGCATGCAGGCAACAATCAGCTGATTTCTCAGCTTATAAGTAAAATAGCAGCCTGATCCTCCGCTATCCTGCACCTCATGCAGCCATTTACACCAATGCAAAATTTCTGCACATAGTTCCAGTGGGTGACACCTTTTTATCAATTTTGGTACCTATATCATCAGTGAAATGAATGGGATATTATCTGTGGTGTTCTATATTTTTGCTCATATTAAGCGAGATGGTAGTGCAACCTACGTTTCCTGGGGCTGAACACAACTGCCACCACAAGATGTGTGCTGCATAAGCAACAAAAGTTGCTGTGAACATGGTCAGATGTGTGCTTTTGAACTCCACTCACTCCTCACTTGCTTCAGAACCAGGCTAGCCCTCTTGGATTGGGATCTGACTCCCACAGAGGTGTCCTTGCCCTTTTGAAGTAGCTGCACTTCACCAGAAGTGACACAGCTAGGGACAAGCAGGTTTCAGCACACTAGCTTTAGGGGGTAGAACATTCTGAGCCATGCAATACTAGCCGTAGAACTCTTTGCTAAAAGAGACCAGACTGAATCCAAGGTTGACTGTGTTTCAATCAAGATGGAAGGAAGTATACATTCCCCCTTACTCTCACAGATATTATGAAGCACACACACAGCAGGCTGCCACGACAATGGGAATGTTGCATTCACTGAGGTCTAACTAGTTAGCGGACTGCAAAACCTTCCCTTTAAATGCCCAAAAACACATTCTACCACCATTCTGCACTTGCTCAGCCTGTAGTTGAACTGCTCCTGACTGCGATCCAGGCTGTATGTTTACAGATTCATGAGCTACAGGAGCAAGGGGTAAGCTGGGTCTCCAAGGATCACTATTGCCATTGAAAATGTTGAAATGCCAATTTTCTGGTCTGGGAAGAAAATTCCATCTTGCAGCTTTCTGAAAAGACTGGAATTCCTAAAGATGTGCCCATAATGCACCTTTCCCAACCATCCCACATTGATGTTGGTGAAACTGTCCTTGTGACCCACCAGTGCTTATAACACCATCGAGAAGTACCTCCACTATGTCCTGTACGTTTCCCGGAATCACTACCTTCACAGAAGAAGTGTATTGAAGGCCTTGGCTACTGTGATTACAACAGCCCAAAATGCAGATTTCTCCACTCCAAATTGATTCCCAACTGACCGGTAACTGTCTGGCACTTCAGGGTAGGAAAAAGCAATTTGCCAACTTCCATTAAAGTAGCCTTACTCATGTAAAAGTTTCACAGCCACTGCTGACTGTCCCATAGCTGCATCACTATGTGGCCCCACCAATCTGTGCTTGTCTCTCAGCACCAGAAACAGCATTCTAGTATGTCTAGAAGATCAAATGCCGGCAACATTTGCCAGTTGCTGAACTTAAGTGCTTGGCAGAAGAGTATGTTCATGGCCTCCCAAGATTTTCCCTCGTTCTGGTGGGCCCTGATACACTCTGGACATATTGCAGCCTAAGGTGCACCGTGGTTAACATGATTGTCATAATACTTTGATGCGGAACATGTTCCATGATGGTTCCATTTTTGCTCTGCTATGGCATCTGCACGGAAAACCAAGGGAAAATAGGTGCAGAAAGACTGTTGCTGTTAATTTCAAGTGGCAGGGGGAGATGAGTTCATTAGGATGCTGACATGTACCCAGAACCACATGCTGCACAGTTTAGGTCCCATCAGGCATTGGGAGCATAACCTAGAGTGCAAAGGGGCAGCAGGAACTGTGTGATAGCTACCCACAGTGCATCACTCTCAAAGTCAATAGTAGTTACCCTACTGCAGATGCACTACTTCGAAATACGTTGAATTCTTCTGCACAGTGGAAATATGCACCTTCAACTTTACAAAAACGGATGCTAACAAATAGAGCTTAATAAAATTCGACCTCATCTAGTAATGTAGACAAGGCCTCACACTTTCAGTGGTACTTCACTTCCTCAGGCTCATTTGAATGAATTTTTTTCTGCTTCAGTTCCCTCATCAGCTGCTTGTGTTATTCTTTCTTCCCATCCTTTATCTCGTTTATTGGATTTAGATTATAAAATATTCAGTGCAGGGACTGTTGCTTACAAGGCGTTAGTACAGCGGGTCCCAATGCTGATGGAAGCCTCTATGTGCTACTCTAACACAAATAAGTACAACAGTCCACAGTCAGAATACTTCTGGGAAGAGGTGCTAGTGCTCTCTACATCTACACCTAACTCCTCCAGCCTTTCAGATATGATGATGCAAACCCACAAACCATTAGGCCCTGATCAGATGCCCAATGTAACCAACAGGAGTCTGATTAACTTCAATGGGCTTTGGATCACATGAAAATACTGGACTGAAAGGTGAAACATTGAGACGGGTTTTATAGAACCTACTCAACTTGTACTTAATCTCTCCTTTGAAAACACACACACACACACACACACACACACACACACGATTGCCTTGGGCTATACATAGCCAAAATAAGGATGTTAAGGAGCAGGTATCTAGCTAATTGTGTAGTCGATACAAATTGTATCGACTACACGATTAGTCAATAAGGAGAGGCACTTATTGATAAGGAGAGCTGCAGTGGGGGTAGGTCTGATACCTGGTGTGAGCTGGGACTGAGCAGTCCCGGCTCACTTCGGGTCCCAGACTGCTGTGGTTCTGTCTTTTAAGTGTAGTAAGAGCCAGGAGGGGTAGGTCCAGGACCCAGCATGAGCTGGGGGACTGAGCAGTCTCGGCTTATACTGTGTCCCGGACCGCTGCAGCTCTACGTTTTAAATGTAGTAAGAGCTGCCCAGCTCTTACCACATTTAAAATGCAGAGCTGCAGCGGTTCCGGACCAACACAAGCCAGAAATGCTTAGTTCCAGTTCGTGCCAGGCCCAGCAGCCACTGTTCATGGCAGCCCAGGCTGGCTTCGCAGAAGCCTCGCCTTCCTCCTCACCCCCCGCTGCTGCCTCTGATAGGGGTAGTAGTGGGGGAGGGGGGGGGGGAGAGAGAGGGTCATGTCTGGCTGTGAACCCTTCCCTAAATAAATCTTCCTCCATTTTGTACTGTACTGAGGTATGTTTACCAAGTTATCCATTCTAAAACACCACATTTGGACCAGAGTGTTCAGTTCTGGCCATCTTCATGAGAGATGCTGTCAAGATGGACAGAGCAGAGCACAGCACAGCACAGCACAGCACAAGGCCAAAAAGATGAAAGAGAGAAATAAATTGAGAGGTTTTATTGGAGAACAGATTAACATTATTAGGACTATTTAATATAGAAAAATAAATCAGTATGGACTGAGTTACTGAAATTAAGCATATCATTAACCTGGAAAAGCTACTGTACCTGTGAATATTGGAGAGAGCCACTCTGGGACACAAAGATTTAATTGACAAAGCAAATTATGTAAAAAGAGTTGAAAGGGAGTATTCATTTAAAGAGGGAGCAGTGAAGAGGATAAACTGACTTCCAGTTGAAGGGGAAGCAGTAGTAGTAATATTATTTAAGTAAAAATGGGATGGTTGTGGGGGAGTCAATTATTTAACTCAACCAGTAATCAAGTATGTCTAGTACTTGGGAGTAGCTTAGTATTTGGAGGGCCGGGACATTTTTCCTGATTGTGTTTTCTTCGAGCTATGGAGCGTCTCCGTTTGGTTTGGGTGTATTTGTGCCTATGAATGGTACAAGAAGCTCAAGAGCAGAATTTTCAAAGGACTCAACATTGGCATCGGTGAAATGAACTGACCATTGACTTCAGTAGGGGTAGAGTTAGGTCAACAGTGAGCACTTTTGAACATTCTACTCCCCAAAACTACAGGGCATCAATATGCAGAGCTGTCACCAAGTCTTTACTACCATAGAAAGGCTAAGCTCATGGAACTAAGAGGTTTTGTAACAAAGTTTGCAGTATTATATTGCCTTGGGGGGGGGAAGCAAGACACATTTAAGAGTATTAGTTTTGACATGGATGTCCTGCAAATAAAACTATATTGTTCTTACTTATTAATAATTGCATTTAAGTGCAATTTAAGTTTAATTTTATTACAGCAGCTTCTTTTAGACATATAAAAGACTATGATTTGGCCTATTCTGAGGCATTTTAAGAGAAATATTGGTATTAACAGCTACCATGCAAGTAAGCCTTTTGCACAGAGTCTACAGTTGCAGTGCATGGAGTGGAAAAGTCACCTCTTGATCCCCACTCTTTTCCTGGAACAGTACTAGTTCCACCTCCACTTTCTCCATCTGTTGTCTGAGTTCTGCCATTACGTTATGGCGTGACTGCAGTGCCGAGGGAAATTAAAGAAGGGGATCACAGGAAAGATTGGAAAAAATGGTAAGCAAAATACCAACACATGCAAAGAGTAAAGCAAAAGAACTGAAGCATCAACCACTTTCGTTACTGGTTTTGGAAAACGTATTTAAGAAACCAAGCAGTGATACAGAAGAATGAAGTTTCAGCAATATGTGTTTCCTGTGATCATTTATCAAATATTGCCATCAAAGCAAATGTTTGCTATTCATACTGATGTGTTCACCCATTAGACTGCTCAGTGAGTCTTCGTTTATAAGTGTTGGATCACACTGTATCTTTTATATTTCCTACATTAGCAAAAAATTTCACATTTTACTGTGTGACACTGGGGTGAGCAAAAAACATTACAAGTTGTGGGAGTTCAAAGCACCAGCCAGTTATAACTTGACTGACCTACCACAGCACTATCAATGCTGAGGAGAATTCAATCAGTCTTTGACAGATGGAGATCTTATTTCTACAGCATTGGTATGAGTGGCATTTGTCTGAACTGGTTAAGTTTAATGCTTTAAGGCAATAGCAGTCATTCAGCAAAAACTGGGATCAGACGACTGCAGGAAAAGGCAACAGAATTCAAAGCAAGCCCCGCACAGCTTCACAGAAGTTATTTTCGTTTACATAATGAATGCTGACATTTAAATTATCGTCGTTAGTCTTCAAAATGAGCAAACCATGGAAGTTAATGGGGCTTGTCATTCCTCCCAGAATTACATTATTGTTTTTTTTCTTTCTTTCCACAGATCCATTCGTGTTTGGAATTCTACCTTTGCAGCATCAAGGGTACGAAACAAAGTTTCTTTTTATAAAGTCAGCGCTTAAAATTATCTTTAGTAACTTGTGCAGCCACCAAATGATCATTGTCATAATACCGCTCACTGCTACTGGTGGCTCAGTTCACTCTCACTGTTAACATGCATAACTGGGCTGGGCCAGTTTGATCTTTATAACAGAAAGCCACCCAAAGAGAGTTAGTTTTAAATTAAAACAAAAAAAAAAAAAGTACATGTACTATGCACACCAAGCAGCATGTTGAATGGCTTGCTAGCTGGTGAACCTCACCAGAGAACTCCATCTTCCAAAGAGAAATTAAAACACACAAGTTCTGCTGGGAGCTCTGGGTGGTGTTCTATGTTCAAAAATGGTAAACATTTTGCAATGAAGACAAAGCCAACAGCTCTCGGCACCCAGGGGCAGCATACTTATTTTTAAATTGCCACTTCTTAGCCTATGCGCAGCCAGAGGATACTGAGCCATGCGTTACAATTCTGTCTGGCCCTGATTCAAGCTGTTAATTGAGGGGAGAGATCTTTATATTCATCTCTCCCTGTCTCCCATCCCATATAAAAGTCTGGCAGAATCCAGATTTTAGTGAATATCTGCTGACATTTTGAACATCTGAGACACACCTCCAACTCTGGGTGAAATTCTGGCCTCCCTGAAGTCAATGGCAAAGCTCCCTTTGACTTCAAAAGGGCCAGGATTTACACTTTGATTTGTCAAATGGGTGAGATTTAAAAGAACTATCAGAGAGATGTATGATTCTCACAGACCATCACCATAAAGTCTTTCATTACAAGAGCAAGATGCTTGAGAATCTGCTGTGACATGCACAAGTATGTAGGAGTGTGACCTGACAGCTTGAAACACAGCAAGGTAATGTACCTTCCCCCTAAAAGTCCATCTCAAATCCGTGTTTGTTTTTTTTTCAACACTCAGAATGACTTTAATGCGGACAGGTACTTCTGTAAAACCGAGAGTGTGTTTCAGGTAAATGGCAGCCACATGCAGCTCTGAGAATCAGTTCATCTGCTTTACTCACCTCTGTGTCTCCGTATCTATCTTCACAGTCTAACCTGTCCTTCTCTACAGCTGTTAGCTTTAGCTTCAAATTGGAAATTTCTGCCATAAGGTTCAATTTCTGAGTTTCAAGGGATGTTCTACTCAAAAGCTCCTGATTCAAGAGGAAAAGGCACAGAGTTATTCTTCTAAGGAAAAATTACATGTTGAGCATCATATTATGACAGGCCCAAGAAATAAGACAATAGGAAACTGATCTTCCTACATCTTTCTTGGGTTGAAAGATTTGACTCCCCCTTCAGTCTATCAAGCCCAGGACACTAGCCCCAGTTAACCTGGTTGACTATATGCCTCTCTTGATTGTTCCCTGCTGCCTGCGTCTCCAATAAGGACTCAGCTTCTAACCTTAGTTTATCCAGGGATTTTTCCCTTGAATGCCCAATTCCACCCCTTTATGGAAAGGATGTGAATCATGGACATTCGCAGGTCTTATGCAAGCCAACACTGCTACTCAGCAACCATTGACAGATATGGTCTTTGAATAATTGGTGGCTGCCGCTAACCCGAATGCCTCCAGAAATATGGGTATTGCGTGAGTTTCAAGGGACAGACCCAAGGAACAGCTGTCCCAATAAACTTGCTGGCTATAACAGTAGTCAAGGGCAGCAGACACAGTTAAAATAAGTAAGAGCTAAGAATTAACATCCATTCTACTTAGGGCCTCAATCTAACTCCCTTCAAAGTCAGAGCAGGGACTCCCATAAGAGTAAGACTGGATACTTATTCTGTGGAACAGGGCTGACAGGATTAAGAATTAGCATTGCTCTAACGAATAAAATAGAAATATAAACAAAGAAGTTGCCACTTCACAGTGACACACCGAGGGTTTCAAAATCTTGCGCTAATACCCTAGTCTGAGTGAAGCAGACAAACCAGTATTCAGTGCTACCTCAGTACAATCTACTCGGCACAAACAGGGAGAGAAATGAGGTTGCTCTGGCTTCCTCACAATACCTGCTGCAGCATCTCTTCTGTGGCATTCAGCTTCTCCCTGTGCTCCTCTAGGCAGAACTCTAAATCTCGGATCTTTTCTCCTTGGGCCTCCACCTGGTCAGTAAGTACACTTACCTGTAGAGTACAGAAATAAGAAAATCCGTAACTACCTCAGCTTTATACAGCACCTATCACCCTGAAGGGCACTGACCACACATAAAAGAGTATAGATACCGACTTCCCCACCCACCCCATCTCCTCCCCAAAGAGTGCCTTGCTCCCACTCCTACCCCTCTCTTGGCGTTTCCTGAATGCCCACTCCAGAAGCACTAGGAGGGCAGGGGAGGAGTTGGTCAGTGGGCCCACCAGTGGGTGAGAGGTGCAGGGGAGAAACAGAGGGGGTGACCTTAGCTGCTAGTGGATACTCAGCACCCACTAATTTTTCCCCATGGGTGCTCCAGCCCCGGAGCTCCCACTGAGTCGACACCTGTGCATAGGAGGCAATCTCTAGTAGTTATGCTGTTCAGGATGAGGAGGAACATTAGGGTTGCCACCGTGAGACAGACCATGGTCCAACTTGCCTTGTATCCGGTCTCTGAGAGTGGTCCATACTAGAGCTTCAGGGGGAATGTAAAGAACAGAATTTCTTCCACTGCTGGCAGTCAGAGGTGTAGGATCATCCCAAGCATGAGGTTGCATTCCTGACCATCTTGACAACCATTCATGAACTAATCCTCCATGAAATAATCTTTTTTTAACCCAGCTATACTTTTGGCCATTACATCGTCCCATAGCAACGAATTCCACAAATTAATTGTGCATTATGAGCAAAGTTACCTCCTCGTGTTCAGTGCTTTTTTTGTGACGTTACGGCCCGGTATGGCTTACTGTCACCTATTTTCCCAGCACACAGTAAAGGAATGGCATTTCCTCCTGTGCGTACCAGCACCTGTTTTCCTGGCGCTGCTCGTCTCCTGACGGAAGCCTGCTCGGGACGCAAGGCATTTTTTTTCTGGCTCCCAGTGTGGCATTTTGGCTCTTAAAGGGGCTGCGACTGCAGTTCGGCCCCTGAGCGTGTGTTTGTTTATTTATTTATTTGCTTGACAACTTTTCTTCCGGGTTTGTTTGTTTGCTCAAGTAATTTTATTAAGTGACCCCAGTTTTTAAATTGTGTGAAAGGAAAAACAACAATTCTCTATCCATTTCTACCCCCCACACCATGGATGATTTTATAGACCTCTATCATATCTCCCCTTAGTGGTCTCTTTTCCAAGTTGAGCAGCTCTAATCTTTTTAGTCTCTCCTCATAGGGAAATTGTTCCATGCCCTTCAGCATCATCTTTGCCCTTCTCTGAACCTTTTCCAGTTCCATTACATCCTCTTTTTTTTTTTGGGCGGTGGGGTGACCAGAAATGCACACAGTATTCAATACGAGTGCACCACAGATTTATAGAGTGGCATATAATATTTTCCACTCCTTTTCTAATGGTTACTAAGATGCTGTTAGCCTCTTCTGACCACTGAGCAGAAATTTTCAGAGGACTATCCATGATGACTCCAAGAGCTGCTTCTTAGGTAGTAACAGACAATTTAGAAGCCATCATTCTATATGTATTGTTGGGATTACGTTTTCCAACGTGCACTGCTTTGCACATAACATTTGCCATTTTGTCACCTAATCATCCAGCTTTGTAATACTTCTAACTCCTTCCAGTCTGCTCTGGACTTAACCATCTTGAATAATTTTGTATCTGCAAATTTTGTCACTTCATTAATGATCTGGAAAAGGGGGTAAACAGTAAATACTATGCTGATGGGAGGCATAGGTAATGCACCTCCCTGAGAATGGGCAAGCTAGGTCAGTGGATAGCGTTGATACTGGGGATGAGATCAATTTAACTAAGTTGCTCAAGGGTGTGGATTTTTCACATCCCTGAGTGATGTAGCTTCATTAACCCAACTATTTAGTGTAGATCAGGCCTTAGTTTCCTTCAGAGCTTTTGGTGGAGGAGGAGAAACAGGAAATCCCAGTGGCCAGCCAAAATTTCAGTGCAATTTTTGGCAGGCACATCACAATTGTCCAAAGCTGCAATTCAGGGAGGATTGCAGGGCTTTCTACTTCCTTTTCTGAAACGTACCATAAGCTCTTAAATGTCCACAGTTGGTTGAAGTCTCATTTCACTCTTGTCTGAGAACCTACATGTCTACCAACACTATGCCTTTAAGAACAATGAGTAGTCCTGTGGCACCTTAGAGACTAACAAAAATATATAGGATCATGAGCTTTTGTGGGTAAAATCCACTTAAGCAGATGAGTCCAAATATGTCTTTAAGGACCATTTATTTTGCTGCCAAATCAGATTTGAAGGTACCTTCAGCTATATCACCAAAGCCACTACATAGCACATTCTAACCCATCCAGCTACTGAATACTCCTGATTCTGCTTAGCTATTAATCACTTTGTAATGCCCATGATATTAACTTCATCATATTACACAGTGAAAGGATATGATCCCCGCCCTTACAATTTTCATTCATGATGCCATGAAGGAGGTCAACTAAAACATTAGGAAAAAGTTAACACAAGCAAGATGAGGACCACATCAGTCCGATTATGAATTTAGTCTATCTAGCCTTTCCTGAATAAAGAATTTTTAAAAACGATAGCAAATAAAAATACATAGATACCTTAGTTGTATAATTTCTTTAAGGTGTCAAAGAAGATGGGGTGCTGAAAGAGGGATACAGATGCGAGAAGGTAGAGATCTCTTGAAAAAGCTCAGCTAGCAAGATTAAATAAATTCACAGTTCAAAGGTAGCATGACTGTAGGTCACCATTCAAAGCTCTATATTCAGTCATTCAAAGCACAAAATCTATACACACAAGCGGGGTGGAAAATAACCCCTAACTCTGGAAATGACTTACTTGCAAAACAAGAGATTCCTTGTCATTTTCCAGACGTGCAAGCCTTTCCTGATATACATCTCCATTACCAGCTATATGGCCATTAGTCTGAAAAAAATAAAAGTTTGGATTATGGACTATTATATGATCAGCATTTTTCATCAATGTAATTTCAAAATAATTAAACCCTAGAAACTCCAGCTAAATGCAATACTGCAAGTCCTTTCAAGAAAAAGGTTTAATATATAAAAACAATGGGCTAGATCCTTACTTGGTATAACCGGGGGGTCAATGGAGATATGCTGATTTACACCAGTTGAAGATCTGGCCCCACAGATCCAAATTATCGGCTGCTGTGACTTCACTGAGCTCAAGTGACAGTAACAGAGAATTTGGCCCACTAGGCATCACTTTCAGCATGTCAACTTTGATTAATATAAGTAAGGGAAGAGTAATAAGCTAGGCACTTTTAAAACATCCTTCCTATCATCTATATCGGGGGTGTTTGGCCAGAGGGAAGGGGCAGGAGCAGGCTGGGGGTGCAGGCTCTGGGCAGAAGGGGAGGGTTGGATTTGGATGGTAGAGGGGACCCAGCATGGCCTGGGGGGGCGGGTGTCAGGCATCATGGTTGGAGCAGCCTCTATCAGCTGGGTGCCCAGGCCCAGAGCAGCCCCTGTCCCAGGACACTGCATGCTCCAGTCCCCACTGATTAACCTTAAGCAATGAGCCTCACCTGTTAAGGATGAGGCTTACTGATTAACTGCTTAACCAGCTAAACATTCATATCCCTAGCATGGAGAGGAAGGGGAAATGAGGGGTCCTACAGAATATGGGGGGGGTGGAGAAAGGGAGTAGTAGGGAGTCCCTGAATTAGAGGGGGATAGGGACTGGTGCACATGGAACTATCCAGGATAGACAGGGAATGTGGATACGTAAAGACCCATGTGCTTGGCCTACAGAAGGAGCAAAGCACACTCTAGTTATAACTTCATTCATTACTGAAAACAGCCTCCGAGTCAGTCGTTGCAGCTATTTAACAGTATAAAAAAAACAAGCTCAGAATAAGGATGTTAAGGACTAGTTGACTATCCGATAAGCAAATATATGATATAGAGGCAGCAAGGGGGGTGAGGGGGAAGCGGAGGAGATGGGGAACTTCAAAGCAGCAGAGCCACATGGAGCCCATACCAAGCTCTGTGCAGCACTGCCCCTTTGAAATGCTGCCTCCGTGACAACTGCAAAAATATATTTTAAATGTACGTACATAGATTTTGTTTTTACATATATATCACCCAACACCTCTGTAGGTGAGTGTCATGTGATAAACACAGTATGCACCTTTCACCATTTAATCTGCCCTCTACCTACTACATTCCAAAACACTGAGCAGTTTCAAACAGGTGCCATTTTAAAGCAATCTGCAAAGTGTTTCCTTCCTTTTCCTCAGATGTAGAATTTCCCTCAAAATTAAGCCTACATTTGAGGCCCATAAAATATATTTTTGTTGTCTATCTCTGGACCTCTCTATTCTTGAATTTTAGGACAAAATAACCACAACTGAACGCACTATTCCAGTTGATACTGCACCATTGATATACAGTATATGTGGACATCGTAAAATTAGCATTGCTTTATACTGTGCTATATTCCATTATAATATTTTATCCTCTTCTTTATGTGGTACATCCCAACATTTTGTTTGCTATTTTCAACATTATTGAAGCTTGAACAGAGATTTTTCATTGTTCTGTCAAGTGCTACACACACATATTATGCTCATTAGAGATGTTAAAGTAGCTTAAATTGTTCCTTTTAACACATTATCTAGCATCCAACCCATATTCCTTAGCATTTGTCAACAGCATTTGTCAACACTAAACATCTACCATCATTATGCTCATTCATTTAGCTTTGTTGGGTCCCTTGAGTTCCTGAGTCTTCTCTAATGCTGACTAAACCTAAATTATTTTGTGCTACCTGTAGATTTTGCCACCAAACTTGCTGTGTCATAAAAAGTATTATGGGCATTCAATTGGGATGACCCATAAAAATCATATATAGCTTTATCAATTATGAGTAATGAGATCTATCCCAAATTCCAATAGAGGAAACCTTTATACCATGCCACATGATCGTATACACAGTAGCCTCCTCCCATTGACTTTAACAGGCTTTGGATAGATGGATGGATGGAGATATCTCCACTACCTTAATCAGTTTAACTAGTATGCACAGAAGTGCACCTCTTCCCTCCCCCCCCAAGCCTACATCTCCTTCGAATTGCTCTTCCTTATAACCCTTGTGATTTTCATCACCGCTATAAATTATCCATTTATATTCATAATGGTCTACTGTTAAACAGTACACTTTTAAAAATTTACTGAACACTTCTGTGAAATTTCATCATAAAAAAATACTAAACTAATTTTACTTGTAAAAGATTTAGCAGAAATGCACGTGAAACAGGCCCACCTCCTGCACCCAAAAAATGTCGGAGAAGAAAGTCTAAAAACAAACAAACAAAAACCTTAGAATTTACCCGAAACATGTTCTAAAAATAAATAAAGCAGCTGCTAAGAAGGGGAAACTATTTCAGGAGGGCCACTTCCTTCGTTAACAATTCAAAACTGCTACAGCACAGAGCTATAAGCCATACAAACGTGTTATAGTTTGTTACCCAGATAGCGCGACTCAGAACGAAAATAGATGTTCTTACCCTTTTTAGCGAAGCACAGTGCTTGTGAGTGTTCCAGTTACACTCCGTTTCGGTCACATTTATTTTCATGCATGTTACAGCTGTGACTGAACGTTGTGTCTAGCTGAGACACCAAAAGCCGCAGCACTACTCATGCAAAGACCTATCGTACCACAACAAGCACAAGGTGGTGCCTGTGTGCCATCAAGACTTCCTGGAGCAGAGATTTTTGTGGGGAAGCTAGCAATGGCCAGGTTTCCTCCTCTACTAGGAGACTGTATAGATGTGGGGTTGGCGTGGGAAGGGAGGCTGCAGAATGCCTGCTCCCTCGTGCATGAAAAGCAGCTTCTCACTAGGCATCAAAGCCCCATATTCCTAGATGGGCTAATTTGTTCAAATTTGAGACACCCAAGCCTCCCTCCATTAGTCATTACCCCCTTCTCCATGTTCCTTTGTTCATCTGGCAGAGTGTCATAAAGACTCCCTTAGCTTCTTTTGCTTTAGTACAAGCATTTTCCTTCTCAACTCCCCAGCTTCTACCGAAATCAGGAGGACGACCCTCCTTTTATATGGAAATAATTCAGTTAAAAATAGAGATTCTGATTCTGTTTCCTGCTTACAAGTATCAAGACATAAATAGGGTTAAAAACACTAGGTCTTTTACTCTGATTTTACTGATGGACTATTGTTTTAATAGGTGGAAGAGTAGATGGGACTCAAGAGCAGAAGCCAAGCAAAATGAAAAATAATTGATAAAAAAAATGGCTGAACATTCTCAAGTCGAAACATGACATCTAAAGTTTTAGGAGAAGATTTAGGAGTCAGGTTATGGTGCATTGTCTCAACACCACCAAATGCCTCAGTGCTTTAATTTTTAAACTGCCACTTGGTGAATAATTATACTCGGTTACACTTTTGCCAACTCTCACAATTTTGTTGCAAATCTCGTAATATTTGGTGCATCAACCCCAGCTCCTGGAGTCCAGTGATTATCATAAAAATTCAGTTTTTGTTTATAACCAAAAAAAAAAAAGTGACAGCCTCATTGTTTCAGAGAAAAATCTTGACAGGTGAACTCTAAAAGAGTCAAACACCAGGAGGCAAATGAAAAGAACCTTGCATTTATTAATCATTAAACACTCATGATTTTTAAGACAGTCATGAATTTGTAATCCCAACTCACGATTTTTTCAATGCTTTGGAGCGGTGATACTACCCTTGTGGCTGCTCAACAAGATACAACGTACGGACGCAAAGATGCCAAGCAAAGCAGCATGGTGGATGGCTCCCTGCTATTCTCAAATCACTTATTTAATCCAAGACACACCAGCAAGTAAGGATAGTCACATGGTTAAAGAGCATTCTGCAGCTAGGCAGGTCCTAAGAAAACTCACAATTGTGTGACAAATTGTGATGTAGGCACTTTCCACTAGGGGCTAGCATGGAATCACTATACGCCTTTTTATCTATGACAGGATTTCCCAACCTATGGGTCGGGACCCAAATATGGGTCGCCAAGTGTCTCCCCAGGTGGCTCTGCCTCCCCTCCTCCCCCCGTTTTTGAATTGCCGTGGGTCACCAAGTCTTCCTGGTCTGCTAGCACTTTATAGACTAAGAAAACATGTAGATAACCATGGTTATCTACATGTTTTCTTAGTCTATAAAGTGCTACCAGACCATTTGTTGTTTTTTTCTGTAACAGAGTAACTCAGCTATCCCCTGAAGCTCAAGTCTTCCTGAATTGTCAAAATGGGTCCCCATCTGGAAAAGGAGGTTGGGAACCGCTGAGCTATGATCTCTGGCAGGATCTGAATTCAGATCACAAGGGGTGAGAGGCTAAGTGTGCCACATAATCAGAAAATGCTTTCAGATTCTAACCCGACCAGTCTAACAAATAAATCTTCTTTATGTTCACACTAAGAAAATCAAATAAATCTTCACTCAAATACAGGATTTTTCCCATAAATAAATAATCTGTAAATGTTCCTTATCTAGTGATCTACTTTCACCACATGGAAACCACGCCACATCCTTAAAAGAGCTGATTTATTTCAGTACAATTATCTCATATAAGCAAATTTATCTTTGAAACCTAATATGCCTTCATAAAGAATACTATTGGTTTTATTATCTTCAAAGACTCTGGCTAGTTTATAAAAGAATTAGCTCATTAAAGAGGAGGCAGAACCTCCAGCTAATTATACAAGAGGACCGTGTTTCTTCATAGTGTAACAACCAAATGCATGAAGTCAGCAAATCACTATCTGCAACACAAGTCAACTCATTAGCACAAACTGAAAATACACATGAACTAACCCATGGTGAACATAAAACATGACTTTAAAAAAAAAAAAAAAAAAAAAAAAGGGACACTGGCTGTTAAAGATCACTGGCTCCTCTGTATTTAAAACAAATAAAATAAAATAAAATAAAATAAACAAAGCACACAGAGCTATGACACTGCTCTTAGAGATGGGGCCCAAGATGAAAGGTTCAGATCTAAACTTCAGGAAACTTACAGCTGGAGTTCTGGGCAAAATCCATCTTTAAACAAGAAATGCACAAAACACTCACTGAACTTGACCATATTTTTTCTGTAATCAATATCACTTTAAAAGCAGCAACAAATTATCCAATCTTAATTTGAAAACAACTCAAGAGAGGGAGGTGATGATCGTGGTTATGGGAAAGCATTTTAAGAAGTTCGCTGAACGTCTGGGAGTGCCTGCTACCCAACTAGGAAGATGCAGTCATACCTGACAGGTGTCTTTTAGATTTTGGGATTTTTTTGTTTGATTTTTACTATATATTGCTTAAAGTAAGGCTCCACTCATAAAAACGTAGCGCTCTGCAAATTTGCACATACCCTCTTTATATCTGCAGGTATCTGCATCCACAGATGTAAATGCGGATACAAATTTTGTATCTACACAGGGCTCTGGTGATTAGGTAAAATGTATAACTCCTTACTCAAGAGATTTGCTCCCAAGTATGTGTTCCCAGTCAGAGCTGCTCCCTTTAGTGACTATGGAAAGATTTTGCTGTATTTAACTCTTATTAGCATCTTGGAGCCAAATCTGGGACAGTGAATTGAATTCTATTCTTTTTTGTGCTTCATCAGCAGAATTATGTATTAAGTTCAAACTGAAAGCAACAGAATCGCAGTGATACAATTACGTGCAGAATTTGCTTTGAAATAGCTTTGTTACCCATGATGATATGCAAGAAGAAAGAAGAATTACATTGCCTTTTAATTTGTGAGACTCATAGCTAGAAATTTTTTTTTTTTAAACTTGAAAACTGACCATATCTGACCAAGAAAGAACTGAGAAACAAAACATAATCTATGTGTAAAGAAAAGAGACTGAATAAATGCTTTGCCACGGGCACTATATAAATTAAATAGATACATGTTACAACAAAATGAGAATTTTTATTCATTAGTAACTATCCCTGAAACTTCAGAAAGGTTATGATGTCATTGTAAATTTCATAACTGTTCACTATATCTACAATTGGACACACTGAAACACTGGTTTCCAATAATTTGGAACATGGAAAAAAAGCCTGGATCCATATCCAAACTTTGAATGACCAGGCCTTCTCCAAGTTTAATCACATTAATCCATCCACCTCCAGCACGCACAAAGGGAAATGCATGTATGATTTCCACTGCACTTTTTTTTAAATTCAAAGTTAGTTAGAAAAGGAGACAAGAAAAACAGCTTGATTCTACCCCATTTAGTTAATTAATACCATATGGATTTCAAATGGAAACATTAAGCGCTCATTTTGTTCAATAGAAACATTAGTTTCCCTGTGAATTCCCCAATGGAAACTACTTGATCACTTTACATAAACAACTCCTTTCTCTCCGATGTTAAGTGTACAACACATACAGTTGGTTCCTCCTGGGCAATCTACACACTTAACGATTCTCCTTAAAATATTTCACATCTGTGTTTTAACGTAACTCCTTGTCCTTTTGTACAAAAAGGGCATCTGAAACAGTAAAAGTTCATTTCGTTTTTAAATGCTTACTATGTAGAATAGGATTTAGTAGGGGTTGGCCCTGTTTTGAGTAGGAGGTTGGCATGGATGATTCCTGAGGCCTCTTCCAACCCTAATCTTTTATGAATCTTCTATTCTATTAATCTTGCTCTCTTTCTTTGAGAGTCATCCCAACAGGAAGAACAATGAGAATAACTTCAGACAGCCAATTTCAATATTGTAGGATTGAAAGAAATATCTGTTAACTGTACCACATTATACAGAACACCATGAGTAATGCTAATCCAGACTCTCTTCCATCTAGGTCACTAGTTCAAATTCCACCTGTAGTTAAAAGTGGTTACTATCTGACAGCTGTTTGGTGGTCGATATGAAATGAATTTGGTGATTTCCTTTCAGTTCCTAATAGGCAGGCACATCTGCATCACAAAGCCACCACCAAAACTGGCATTATTTAGCATCCTTATAGTCCTAGCAGAGAAACCGAATGGACACAAGGACAGAACTACCTTCTTGCTGGTACAGATGGCTGAGATGGCCCCTGCAGCTCATGCATAAGGCAGGCCAGGAAAGCCAAACTTGCACTAGTCATGCAGAGATTTTTCCTTCATCACGGATATAGTTTATTTAGCACCATTCACAAGCATTCATGTATTTTTAAATCAACTTCTTGGACAGCACACAATTGAGTCCCATGTTTATTCTCGTTCCACACAGCTCTGGTATTAGCGAGAGCTGGCATTCAGTACTGTAAATTACAGGCTTTAGAGGTGCTGAAATTATAGATCATTTTATCTATTTTGCAGAACTGAACCAAATAATTCAATCCCCTCCTTCTGATATCAGTGTGTTATGTCACTTTGGGTCTTGGTCACAGATTTCAACATTTAGCAGCCTGATCCAAAGCAGGGATGTAAAATCCTACTTAATTGGCTAACTGGTTAAATGTGTTTAACCGGTTAACTGCTTAAAAAAGGGGGGCACTCCAGCCTGGCTGGAGCAACCTCCAGCCTAAGGTGGGCCCCGCAGGGCTGGAGCAGCCCCTGGCCTGCCGGGAGCTGTTCCAGCCCCTACAGGTTAACCTTTCACATCCCTAATCCAAAGCATGTTCAAGTCAGTGAAAAGACTCCCACTGGCTTCAGCAGGTTGAGATCAGGCCCCAGGTCACTTGTATAAAACAAAAGCTACTTCAAAAACACAGCTCTCCTCCTAGAATCTTCAATAAGAGAAAAGTTCAGCAGTTGTATTGTTCCCAGGGCTGGTTTCTCTCAACTAATATTTCATAGAACTACATGTGCCACTAGATGGCACCAGAAGTCAAACAGAAGCAAATTCTATCAACGAAAAACATTACATTCTTACAGGGACACACATTCAAAAACGGCCTCTAGTTTTGCATACAATGTTGTGAATGTTACTAACGGAATGCAGTCTTAGGAACACAAGAACTGAATCCCTCCAAGGTCCATGTAGTTTTGTATCCATCCCCAATGGCAAACTGATTTTTGATGGAAAATTGGGTTTCAACTAACCTAAAATTTTCACTAAACAATGTCTGCTTTCCACACACAAATTTGATTTTTTCATAAAAAATACTGACTGGCCAATCCCTGGAAAATTTTCCCACCCTGTGGTGCATCTGGAAAATATAGTCCACCTACTGGCTCCCTGGAAATAAAGGACAATTAAATCATGAGGCCCTGAAGCAGCTTTTCTGAACCAAATTAGGTCCTATTTTGTCCCAAATATTTTGGTTTTCAATTTTTGATTGTAGAAACCAAAAAGCCATTTTCTGACCAGCTGGTAGCATGTAAAACAGGACACCAATGTTTTATAAGAAACTCGAGATGATATTGTACCATTTGGCTTTGGAGCCATTCAATCAGAGCTTCTGCTGTTGAATCAGGGATCTGACATCGCAATCCTTCTTTTTCATCTGCTTCCATCATCTCTAATAAACCACGTAAATCCTCCACAAGGTGCAGCGCTCGCAGGCTCCCCATGAATGGGGAGGTAGGGGACTGGCAATCAAATATGCCATTGGAATACTCCAGAGCTTTGGAACCTAGACAAAAAGGTAAAGGGACAAGGATTATATTAGATAAGCCACAAGAGTAAATAAATATATAAATACAATTATGAGGCTTGCCATAGTACATCTAGGAGGTTCAGCATCTATAGAGATTCCCAGTGACATGTATTTATTCCAAATAAAATTCAGACCTAGACTTGGATTTTGAACCTCCCAGATTTTAAGGATGTTTGGATACAACCTGATCTGCATGTTATAGCACAGATGTAGGTAATTCTTCACTGACAGGCATCTGCTGTCCCGATGCGACCTGTAACTTGCATCTTTTCTACAATTCTAAATCTAACATGGTCAATCAAGGGCTGTTAAGACTGTCTTGCAGCAGACTAACATGCCAATATGAAGCACATGGGAGCTCAAGGCAAAGCTTGATGCACCAGCTCCCCAAGGCTACCAGAGGTTGGGAATACAATGGAAAAAATAAGCTCAGCCCTAGCTGTGCTGTCACTCTGTCGTGATTACATGACCCAAGAGTGACATTGATAGGTTCCCCAGGGAATGGCAGTCAATATTTATCACCCAGGAAAGATAGGATACCCTGATGCAATGCCTTGGAAGCCTTTAAAAAACCAAAAACAAAAACAAAAAAACAAGAGGGAGAGAAAGTAAATATTGAATCACTTCGTCTACAATTAAAATCCTATGCCCAAACAAATTGGATATGAGGGCGTTCACACTTGTGTATTAATAAGCACAAGTTAACATTCATTAACACAACGGATATTCACTCTAAAATTAAAGGTTAAATAAAAAAAGCAAAAAAGTCACAGTTAAACCTGATTTAAGTTAGCTTAGCTAATTCTGTCTCAATACTTCAGCACACTGATTTGAGACGGTCATATCTGTAAACTTCATACTGGAATGCCGAGACACAATGCGACATATTAATGACAAAATACCAGCTTTTATGCTATTCACTGTTTGGATATTGCAGATATATGCAGAATATGCACTTCCTTCCAAGCCTTCATTTGTCTGGCAGTCTGAAAAATGTAAGTATTCCAACTGTTAATTTCCCTTCAAAAAATTACAGAAATCCCTCACAGAAGTATAGGAGGTGATAAGACAAATTTAACAACTCCTTTGCAATATTATTTAAAAGTTTGTAAAGATATATGTAATAAGTCTTTGGTGTTGTAAACATCCTGACAGCCACCCTTTATTTTTATATTAATCCCTATGTTGTCCAAGTCTACTTGGGCCCTTCATAATACTGATGCTTGACCAGATCTGCATGCTAATATCTACTTACAGACATTTTTTAGACACATTATATCAATTGTAGGACATCGTTATGACCTGCTGTATCCACTGTACACGTGTAGCAAAGGTCTTTAAGGAGACAGCATTGTAGAGAAAATCCAGTTGTAGAAAAGCACGCATTTTTTGAAACTTTTTGCTACTTTCAAGAGAAAGTATTGTATGTGGGATTGTGGAAGCCTTCCTATCTCTGACACTGCCTACGCGGAATACTTAGTCAATTTGAACAGCTGTTTGGATAGCTCTGCTGGAATGGAATCAAACCAAAAATGTGTGTCTGCCTTGTTTCGCTGTTCTATATCATTTTTTTTTCTTGCTCACTGGATGCAATTTTAAGAGTTCAGGAAGTAATATACTTTTTCATCTCTTTTCCCCAGCCCAGTAAAATTTATGGGCGAACTGCTCATACTTATGAAAACATTAAAGTTAGAGATAGACCCAAACCAAAGCCCAGATTCAAAGAGCCCCTACTTTGAAGGGATCAAAATTCAGTTCTTGATCTTAATTGTCTCATTCAGGACCATTTAAAGAATTTCTCCCAAGATCTGAGTGAGATACAGCACTAGACAAGTGTTCCCTTCCTGATACCCCGCTACTCTTCAAAACACACTAATCCTGATTTGAAACATCCGTGGCTATTCTAGTCCTTCAAGTTGAACCACATTACCCATAGACATGGGGAGGTAGGAGAAAAGCCACAATCAAACTGGCATTATGTGTATGCAAGGATTTGTGCTATCCTCTTTCAAATTTGTCTACTTCCCTTTAAGTTTCACAACTAGTTAGTAGGAAGTCATCAAACACAGTTCTATTTGTATCCTCCTACTGGAACTCAGCCCTACAGAGACAAAAAGGAGGGCTGAACTGGTTAAACAAACAGCACAGTGTTTTGACCTGCTATAATGCCATCCATCTGTTCCAAAGCGGCAGCCAACATGTCACTTGCGTCACTCATCATCTTCCTGCTTCCCAAAGGTACTTGCTGCTAAACCCTAATGAGAAAAGAAATGATAATTCTGTTACATGGACACAAATACTTCAAAAGCCTCAACTATGCAAATTAGTCTGTAAGTGGATATTCATTTCACTGTTGTATTAATGTAGATGGAAAACCTGAGCCAAAAGCGTTAACATAACCTAGTCACTGTCCAACATTAAAGAAGGTCTGGGGTTTGGTATATACAGACCTCAGCTGGCTTACTACTCTGGCAAACCAACCACTGAAGATCCCCGGTAAGTGTTTATTAAAGATACAAAGAAGGGGGGGAAAGTTGAAGCAACTTCTATGAAAAGTAGTCAGTCAGACTTTCATTTCAACAACTCCCCTTGTTCTTTCTCCTTTATCTGGAAAGAGCTTTTAGAAGGAACCATCCTCCGCCTTGTTTGACAGTCTCTCTTAGATGGTATTCAAGATGGTAATAAAAGTTAGTGGAAATAGGCTAGAGTTGTTGTTGCTCAAGTTTGATCCCATTTTATTTCAGGTGGTTTTTGGGATTCAGATGGGAGTTGGTAGGGCTAGCACTGCTATCAGCATCCCTCTCTCTGGCCCATTCTGGGCAGGGCATCTCTCGGGATCAAGAGACAAAGGCTGGGGTCCAAGGAGACACAGGGGGAGTGTCATGATGGCAAAGTTGCTCCAGGAGCCCGAGTCTGCTCTTATTCTCCATTCTCTCCCCGCCATTATTTTGTCCAGCAATAATGCCTAATATTTGACATCAATTTTGGTTCATTCATTTTTGGTTCCACATTTTTGGTTTTACTAAGTACTAGCTGTAGTCTTCTTTGTTTACACGAATTCAGTTTTGTCTCACTTTCATACCTTTTTATAACAATTATTGAAAACAACCAATTTCCTCCGACATTTGTTGTTTTATAAGTTATTGCATCTTGTGAACTTTCATATACTTATTTACAATTGAGCTTACAATAAGGATGCATTTGTATGCCCAATTCTCACAGCATCACTCAGAGTCCTGTAAAAATTCAGGAAACTTCTTAAGCAACAGGGCTCTTTCCTGACCACTGGCGGTATCAGCAGATGCCTCTCCCCCAGGGTCCGACAGAGCTATTAGGAAATCAAGCCTTTGCTTTGCAGACTGGTCCATATCTTTGGAGGCCTGTTCACAGTCATGTTCATGTGCACCAACTGCCTGTACTCAAGAACTTTTGTTGCTTCTAATTTCCAGCAGCAGCAGCATATGAACAGTTCACACATGAGAAACAGCTGAAATTTTCCAGAAAGGAGGTAAACTGAGGATAAATCTTCAATCACACCAGTAGCCCGAGTCTCTGCTTTATAGCTCCCTATGGCTCAGAGCGCCTCTTTTCTTCTGTAATCCCACACGAATTAAAGACAGTCTCACAGTGGATGAGAAAGGAAATATCTCTTTTGGTTAACAGAGTACCATTCTATATCAATGGTGCATCTAGGGGGGAAGAACCCAATTTCTGATAATCCAGGTTTCAGGAAGTTCAGGTAAATCAGGATTTAGTGTTCTGCACATTACTTTAATAGAAGCAAGGGAAAAACAACCCATGTGTAATGTTAGGACTATGTACGTAGAAAAAACAAGAGAGGACAAATAGGGTAAAATAAAAAAAAAATTTCCTCATAAACAACAAATAAAATGAATTAGTAAATAAAAATACAAAAAGAGAGTTCCTTGCGAGTAGAGAGAGTGCTTCTAGTTGTTATCTTTTTAACAAGAGTCAGCAGTGTGTGAACCAATGTTCCCTGTAAAGTTGTGGGTATGGGTGGCCCTCCAAGAGAGATTCAAATGCCATCTAGCTGATCTGCAGACTGCCCACAGCAGGCAGCATACGTTTCTACTAGTGGTGCACATCTGCACACATACCTCAGGGCACACAAAATTTACTCTGCACGTGGATGGAAAAAATTAGAGGGAACATTGGTGTGACCCAAACCTTCCCCTGGGAGAAATCCAGGGAAGACAACACAGTTACATCACAGGTCATCTAATGATAAAAGTGTTTAGAAGCCAAAGAATAAAGAGGGATTTAAAAAAAATAGACGGATCCTTTGAGTAAAGCTTAGAAATGCTAACAAGCAGGATACACTTACCAAGATGATGAGCTGGGAGTTTTGGAATCTAAATGGGTAATTTAAAGAAGAAAGCAGTATTTTTAAGTTTTGGTCCTCAAACTTTATTTCTTTGCTGAACCACTCCCACTTTCCCAGCTGCAACAATTCATCCTGGTTTCCTGTTATCCTTTAATTCATGAGAACATTCAACTTTAAAAGCCTCTTATGTTGATTTTTCTAAAGATGGTAACCTCACTTCCTTTGCACCAATTTAAATGAACTGCATCAGAGCTTGCTCGCTGAGGCAATTGCTGATAACCTTTTAGCAGGAATCAAAAGGGGCCAAAGTCAAATTCACTAGCAGCAGCACCTTGGAAGCACCTGGCATGCTAGAGTTCAAATCATATCTTATATGAAAGTAACCAAAAAAACCCACCAAAACCCACACCACCCACACATCCTGCAGCTGTAAAGGAGACTTTATATTTCTAGTAGCGCTGTCAAATTATTTAAAAATTAACCACAATTAATCACAGTTTTAATCATATTATTAAACAATAATAAAATACCCATTTATATTTATTATACATATTTTGGATGTTTTTCTACATTTTCAAATATATTGATTTCAATTACAATGCAGAATACAAAGCATAGAGTGATCACTTTATATTATTTTTATTGCAAATATCTGCAATGTAAAAAAAAAAAAGTAGTACAAAGTCAAAGCACAAAAGAGCATAAGAATAATTAGCATATCTGGCACAAATACCTTGCAATGCCAGCTACAACTGTGCCATCTGAGTGCCAGTTATCCCGTTCAAGTGACATTGTAAATAAGAAGCTGACAGCATTATCGTCTGTAAAGGTAAACTAACTTGTTTGTTTTAGTGATTGGCTGAACAAGAAGTAGGACTGAGTGGACTTGTAGGATTTCAAGTTCTAGGTTGTTGTTTTTTTCCAAGTCCACTTACGTAACGAAAAAAACATAATTCTACATTGGCAAGTTACACTTTCATGGTGAAGAGATTGCCCTACAGAACTTGTGTGAAGTGAACTGAAAGTTACTATACTCTGTTTACCATTTTTATAATGCAAATACTTGTAATAAAAAAATAAAGTGAGCAATGTACACTTTGTATTCTGAGTTGTAAATGAAGTCAATATATTTGAAAAGATAGAAAAACACCCAAAATATTTATACTAAATTTAAATTCATATTCTACTATTAACAGTGCAATTAAAACTGATTAATCATAATTTTTAATTGAGGTAATTTGTTTTGGGTTAATTGCAATTGACAGCCCTAATATCTAGACATAATACACAGTATTTACTGCTTGTGTAAAAATCCTTGTATACAATATAAAATTTGAACCAAAATGATTGCTCTCTCAGAGCTCACTATATTTGGTTATTACAACCAGGGACCAACATGTGACTCCTTTGCCTTATACCTAAGGTTAAGGGCATCAGACCAGTGGTTCCCAACCTTTTTCATACCATGGACCGGCAAACTCGTTCAAAAACTTTTGGCAGATTGGCACTGAAACATTTGCGTATTCATTATGGCAATTCATTTATTTGCATATTTGTTATGGCGATTAATTCTGAGCAGTCATGTGTTATTTTACATTGCATCTGTACACACACAATGCCCCGGCCCCCAGAGGAGTCCTGCTCTCCCAAGCAGCCCAGCTAACCCCGGAGCAGCCCCGCTCCGCCATGCGGACATCTTATTGTCAGATCAAAGGAAACTGAAGTAAATTTTGATACCAATCCAGAAAGTCAATCAGCCTTTAAACCAAATAATCCTATGAATAAATTGCTGCTATAGAAAAACAAAAATGTAGACTCAAAAGTTGTTATAAAATCCCAATAAAAACTCAGAAGAGATTATATTAGGAACATATTTTCAATAATTATTTGCTATTAAAATCTAAGATAAATAGTCTGTCAATTGCCACGAGGCTTTAGGCAGCCCTATCCCTGGAAGATGGATTGCTTTTAACACTACAATGAACGAGGCTCGCCAACTGCTGGGCCGGAGAGCTGTACAATATTTTACCCAACCCGGTCCCCTTGCAGCTCAGTGCAGAACTGCAGCTGGAGCGGAGCTGCCCTGTTCAGGCTGCCTGGAGCCTTCAGCCCAGCTGGGCAGTGCCCCCCTCTGCCTTGTCTGCTCCAGTTCCATTCCAAGCCAAGTCTGTATCCCAACGGTGTGAGAAAGTTTGAGCCATTGCTTCCCATGCCTTGGCTTACCCATTAGGGTGCATCTACACTACACTACAACAGGAGCTATAATTTACAGCTTGGTTAGATGCCCCATGCTAGCTTTGAGAGAGCATGTGTGCTACACATAGTGCAGTAATCACAGTTGCACAGCTAGCCACCTAAATACATACCTAAGGCCTCTCAGGTGGATTGTCCTCAGGTGGTTACCCTGTGCTGTGCCACACTCTTTTAGTTCACTAGTTCAAATCAGAACTAGTGTGTGAGTACAACTACCTGACCTGGCAATTACATCCCCAGCTCCAGTATAGACACATCTTTTATGATGGGAAGACTTGAGTCTCCAGGATGTCAATCTGGATCCCTTCAGAAGCACTAAGATTGCCTTTAAAAAAATTTAATTGTCTTCACCAAGATGGCAAGCCACTGTGCTGAAAGTGGAGTTTAGATGCACATGCTCTGTACTTACACGACACTTAAGCATGTGCTGAACCTCAAGGTCACCAGTAGTTCCATCAAGCAATCTATCTGTATGCTTAAACCTCAGCATATGCTGTAGTACTTTGCTGAATCAGAGTGACTATAAATCAGAGGTATGGTAGCCTCTATTCCAACAAAATGAAGATACAGTTCCAGGGATTCTCTAGATCGTTGTGGCTTACATCTGGTACACATTAGTCCATGTGAGAGAACAAGTCTATATAAATATAGATACAGCACAAGGCTAAACAAAAATCAGACAGGGAGAATCATTTTAACCTTTTGCATGCCCTGCCATTTTGTCGTCTTAACAAAGGTCAGGTTATTTTCAGCGTCATTGGAAACACTCTTCTCCAATGCAAGCAATACAGAAAGCTGTTCCTCTGACCTTTGGTGTAAATTATAGAATGTAGATCCCTAACAAGCACAAAAAAATTCTTAAGTTTCCCTACACAAGTGCCGTCTTCTTGGTACAAACCATCTGCTGGGTAACTTTCATTGCAGACTGCCCGCTATCTCTGCTGAAGTGCTCAAAAAAGGCCAGTGAGCATCATATCCTTTCCAGCAAAGCTTTTCTTGCAGCAAATCAGCAATAAGGGGATCTGAACCTTAAGGATATTCTTTGAATGAAAACTACTAAACTTACATAATGACATATGCAGGTTTTTTTCCCTAATTACCCAAGTTTGAGAAGCTTCAGTGATTCCTGGAAAGGAAAAAGTAACATGTGGCCGAGTTACACATAAAAAAGAACCTCCAAATCAAAGAATTATAGCTGCAGGTTTTTTGGCATAAAGTATGCAAGACATAAAGATCAAACAATATATTGCTTGCCATAATATACAGTAAATCTTTCTTAAAATATCTATAGATCAGCTGCCTAAATATTGGATAAGGGAGAAAAAATCTCTCTTCTTTTGAAGTTCATCTAGACAATTCAGATCTCCTTGCATTTTCCCTTCCCAACTGTAACATAAGAATCTTCATTAACAGAAAATGTTCATGGTCATCTTTAAACTTATCTTGAGTCCTCTAAGGCCGAGAGCTTAAAGAGAACTTGTTCCGCTCTAGACAACATTCTGGTTCCCCAAAGTGAGGATTACCTTGAACTACCATTTATTTTAATAGGAACAGAATATGCTCGGCACAGCTCAGGAACAGAGCACCTATAAAATAAGCCTCATGGAGTGAGAGAACATCAGAAAGCCAAGTTGCTGCCCATAACTTTGACAAGGAGCAGAATCATCATCTCATTGTTACCTTGTGTTTCCCCCATACCTGTTCATTGTCTTATGCTTTAAATGTAAGCTCCCTGGGGCAGGGACTGTCTGTCACATGTTTCTACAATGTTAGCAAATAATGGAGCTGGAGCACCTAGGCTCCACCTACTACCATATAAAAAAGGAAACCATTTTGCTTCCTTGGGGCAAAACAATCTCAGAGTTTTCAGCTAAATGCATTTCCCACTTACTTTTTTCCTTCTGAACAAAGACTTGGTCTCTAGTTCTTAAAGAGCTTCACCAAAGCTACCGTCAATACAGCTCTACTAATAGCAACACCAGTGTGTGTGCTAGTTTAGATAGGGCCCAGGTGGTCACTTGTGTTTTAATCAGAGTCATCTCGCCCTGCTTTAAATGGGGTTGGACGACAGGCTGGTTAAAAACACAGGCAGCCATACAGTAGAGCTCCCATTACTGCTACCACAACAGGAGCTGTCCTGAGGGGTAAGAACAGGGGACAAATTTAAAAAAAAATAAAGTCCAGGGAAGCAACAGAATACAAGGCTTCTCCAGACATCCTTTTGGCGCCTCTCAAAGGCCATCTATTGTCAAACTGAGCAGTAGAGCCCTGCAAATCCACAGGTATCTGCATCCGTGGATGTGCGTCCATGGCTCATTTTTGCAGCGTGGATGCAGATACTAATTTTGTATCTAGAACTCTGTGGGTTCCCACCTCCATGGATCAGTTTTGGAAATGTGGATACAAAATATCCACTCAGGGTTCTACTAAGCAGGGCACAGACTAGGAAATGTTGAGAGGTAAAAGACAAATGGAGATTATATGACAAGATAGCACAGCTGAGTTATTAGGAAAACAAGCAGCAGTAATTTAGAACTCACATAGCTTGAATTGAATTTAATGGGCTGACCACCGTCCGCAGACAGTGCATCATCTAGGTTTGAGGAAGTGAAATTACTGGCGATAACAAGAATACTGAAAGCTTATTTCTCCTGCTTCAGTAGTTTTTATTATTATTTACATAGCACCACTGCTACATATGGCATTCAAGTGACAGGAAGGAAGACAAAGACTTTGCACTCCAAAGAATTTACAACAAACAAAAAACAAGGCAAGAAAAGGTAATGCACCACAGAAAGAGAAGGAAAGTCGTGAGGCCATCATAAAGCAGAGGGAAAGGGTAATATAAAGCATACATTTGGGGGACAGGCGCACCAAAGCATTTTATGTACCAAGATAGTGGTCATGCTTGCCTTCTACATACTAAATGCATCATCTGAGTGCTTGATTTTCTAGCACTAATAAAATATGAGTAAGGATAAAAAATAATACTGACACACTGAAAGAATCATTTGCTGACTTCCAAAACAGAATGGGTAGCATCTAGTCTAGGCCGCAGATGAAAGAATGATGAACTGGCAATGAAACAGAACAGATCAGATACTTGTTGATTAATAGAACAGCTTCATTCTTCTAAATTTACTTTACCCAAAGGAGGTAAAATCCTACCAAAAAATAAAAAATTGGAAAAGCTAAACAGTCAGGTAACACGGAGTGGTAAAGCAGTCGAGGACCCTGGGAATATTTTATTAACTAATGAGGTTGTGCAGATAATCATTCATAGCTAATATATAAACACCACACCGAATAAGCTATTTTCTCTCACTTGCAAAGATAAGTAAAGAGAGAAAAGGGAAAATCACCACATAAGAACAGATGCAGCCACATGCATAACACAGAAGGTGAGACACACAGATGCTTACCTACAAAGAGAAACACATGGAATTCATCCATTTTACAATCTTACTGACATCAGGGTAGCTACACCAGATATGAATCTGTTCCACTGTGTGCATATCTCTCACGAAAGACTTTACCCTAGGGACTATTTCAGACAAGCTCTGCCACGCTTCCCAAAAGAAAATCTGTGTTACCGTCCTCACTCCTTTATTAAATATCATCCGTTCAAGAATTTTTTTTCAAACCTCTAAGCCAGAGCTCACAGCTGAACTCCTTGTTCAGGCTAAGAAGAATAAAACAGTACTTCGTGAAGGTTAAATGACAAGAGACACCATTACACATTACACTTATTTCTCTCATCAGTTAGGATGACTTATCGGTTGCTGACATTCCCAGAATATCTCCTTATATGTAACAGCCAGAGACATTTGGTCTTACTTGTTAAATATCCTTTCTGCTCGTTCCCACCACCACTCTGCTTGCTAGGCTTATGCTTTCAATTTTTTTTTTTTTTTTTTAAACTGAAAGACACACAAACCCTTTTGCCCTTCTGACTACCTCACCAGCGCAGATGTATTCCAAACCACTTAAAGAGAAAATGAAACACAAACCACAAAGAAAAGAAAACACTGCTTTGCAAGAAAACCAAAGGAAAGCCAAAATATGCAGCATGTGGGAGGTTATGCTGCAATACTCATTCACATAAAGTTCACATCAGCTTCAAACAGAGATCTGCCTGAATAAAGACTTCAGGATCCTTAAAGATGACAAATAAAAATGAAGTGCTTAAACATATTATTTATGTTTAAAATTTGAATAATTTTTCTCCTCCAGAGACTATTCTAGCTCAAAAATGCATCTCTAGTGGCAGCATTTTCAAACATGTCCCCTAGTTTTGGGTGCCTTTGGTTTTGGATGGACACAGTCTGATGTCGATGATGGATTCTGGTGCTCAGCACCGTTGAAAAGGTGGCTCTGTCTCAAGATTATTAACACCAAAATTAGAGGACTTTTTAAAAACTATGGCCTGAACTTTTAGATGAGAGAGAGCAGACTTCAGAGAAATATGGCTAATTTAAGAAATATGAGTGTCAACCATTTTCTTTATTTCGAGTCTGAGCTCCCTGCACTTACAAAGAAACTACAAATTACTGGGACAGCGACAATACGTGGAAGGCCCGTGTATTGCTATGTTAGGCTATGTCTCCACTATAGGGTGGATCAAAGCTGTGGTGACTGATCCACTGGGGGTCAATTTAGTGGGTCTAATGCAGACCCACTAAATGGACTGCCAGTCAGTTTCCTGTCCAACTCCTGTACTCCACTAGAATGAAACGAGTAAGGGGAATCAATGGGAGAGTTTCTACTGTTGATCCAGTGCAGTGTGGACCCTGAGGTAAGTAGATCTAAGCTACATATATTTAAGTTACATTACCAACCTAACTCAAATTGTGTAGCTTAGATAGACTTGTCCCCATAGTGTAGACCTGCCATAGTGACACCCAAAGAGATCTCTATCTGCAATTTGAGCAGTAGTGGTATGAAAGGCCAGGTGGTGAATTTGGACAGAAACCCCATGGAGATTCATTCTCTGATTAAAAAAACACCAGCAACATCTTAAGTCTTTCTTTCACTGAAAGAGAAAGCTTCAAAACTTGACAGAATCTAGAGAAGTATGTTTCACTATTTTGAGCTCAAGGAAGGTAAAATGGCCTTCAGGTTTAATAAAAAAAGTCAAGAAGCAGTTTCAGTTCATTCAAGAACTCTATGCACAAGAACTATTTGTTTTTACGGTCCTCTTCAATTTCATACAAGTGTCTGTAGTTCCTATACATACAGAAATTATTAAGTCTCACCTAAAACCAAATTATTTTCCCATTTACACAAAAGTATAGTTGGTATCCATTACGGTTAAAGAGTGTAATTACCTTTGACTGAAATAAATAAGTTGCTCTAATGAACCACAACATGCTGTAAAATTAGCTTTAGATACACATAATGATGTTCTTTCCACCTCAGACAATACTGAAAACAACTAAGGACAGGTGGGATTAAATGTATGTTTACTTCAATACATTTTCAGTTGCATCAAGAAAAATATTTTTAAGCACACTATCTGTACATTTTCTTTGGTAATCTATCAATGTCCAGATTTACTTTGAGTAAAACCTCCAGTTCCATTTCCTGTCAGCACCAGCTTCCTCTTATATAACTGAAAAATATGTATATAAAAAAAGATCCAAATAGCCAAATCTACCAAATTTGTCTTCTCCTTAATACAAATTACATTGATCAGAATTATCTCCCCCCCTCTATAAAAAAATTTCCTGGGGACAACAAAGTGATGTCATCACATCACCAGCGTTGCTCCGCCCCCAGCTAGAGTTTTGCTCCTCTGGCCCCACACCCCCTTTCCCTGGTGCTCTGGAGAGGTGAGAGACGCAGCGCCTCCTAGGTGCTACGCGTGCCCCTGCTGCAGATATGCTGCTTCCTGCACCCTGACTCTGCTCTCTCAAGCTCTGGGGGAACGGCAAATTTGTGCCTGCCTTAGGTGCCTGGGTGGAATGTTAAGTGCATCTGCAGCAGGGCGGGCCCAGGGTATGAGCCCCCAACTCCCCCAAGACGAGACCCCACTCCGGTCACTCACTATCCTGCCAAGATCCCACCCCCAGCCCACCCACTCACCTCCACCGCCAAGACCCTGCACCTCCAACCCCCTCACACGCACCCTCCGCCGAGACCCCATGCCCCCAGCCACCTCACACATCTCCTCTACCAAGACCCTGCACCCCAGCCCCCTCAGGCATACCCCTAAGCAGAGACCCCACACCTCCAGGCTGCTCTTGCACCATCCCCCCTGGCCAGACACCCTGCCCCCAGGTGCTCCTACACCCTTCCCACTGGCCAGATACCTACCACCAGAGAGAGGGGGATTGGTGAGCACAGCTCTCTCACTCTCTGGCTGGAGAGGGGGGTTGGCGAATGTAGGTGAGCAGGGGGCACAGCCCCCTAGTTTTATTAATTGTTATGCGAAGAAGCTGTGTAATAATTTAGGACATGGTAACACTTTCAAACAGCAGCATCTGTTATCAGTGTTGGCTGCCCAAGGAATTTTCTGTGCCATTTTGGTTTCCTCAGAGCTTTAGAGCTCATTGGGAGTCATATACAAAACTGGACTCCATCTCATTGGAGAGAAAAAGATGATGAAGAGCACCTCACACAACAAGTGGAGTTACAACACTTACCATGCTTCTGGTTCGCAGATGCTACAGTGATGAAGACAAACGTCTTATGCCTAGACCAAATCTTTTGCCTTTGATAAATTAAAAAGCCCTTCTCTATGAAGCATCTTTTCTCCATGCTGTATTTGCACATTATAATTAAGTTGCCTGTCAAACTTCTTTTTAATAAGATAAATATCTATCTTCTTTGGCTCCCTCATTATAAGGCAGGTTTTCTAGTTCTCACATTATTTGGATGGGCTCTTATCTGAACTCTTCCAAATTTTTTCAACAACCTTTTTGAAACATGGACACCAGATACAGCATTTCAGTAATAATCTCACTAATGCTGCAAAGATACTATCGCTTCCCCATTGCTCCCCCATACCTACACATCCAAGAGTCATGTTCAACCTCTTAGCCAGAGGATTTCATTGGGAGCTCATGCTCAGTTCGATATCTACCATGATATTGTCCTTTTCACAGACACTTAATATAAGGACATAGTTCCCTAACCCATAAGCAGGATCTATAGTCTTTGTCCCTAGAGATGTAACCTTGCATATGGCTTCCTGAAACGTGTTTGCATCAGTTTACTAAACAATCTAGATTGCTCTTTATATGGTGACCTAATCCTAATAAAGCATTTGATAAGTACTAAGTATTACTATAATTGATTGTAATGTTTTCATTATCATATATATATATTTTTAGAAATGTCTGAGTCAGTCTGTTCAAGAACTCCTCCTAAATGTTAAGAGCTAGGACCACCAAATTTGGTATGCAGCTTCCTCTTATCCTAACTTAAAGCAAGGTCAGAGTTTGGTTGTGCCAGGACATGGGATGTGCCTGGAATGTGATCCTTTCCATTTCATGGGAAACAGAGGACTATGATAGTGGGACAGTTATACTCCAGAATGACCACCGGGGGGAGGAGGGGACAGCAAGCAAGAATGCCTTAAGGCCTCCCATCCACAAGCACCTGTCCTGACGCCTACAGCCTCTCCATCCACAACCCCCTGCCCTGAAGGACCTGGACAAATCTTCTAGTTATATAATATAAAATATATGCTTCTTGTCTTGGGTAACCAGTTCTCACATTGCTTTCTGAAGCATTTTAACATTGGTAGTTACTGCATGCCACATTTCCAATCCTGGTTATGTTTTGTTTTTTAGCCAGAGGAAACAGTTTTGGGTGAGGAGAGGGGAAAAAAAACCCAGCTAGTCAAAAGGCTATTCTCTTGGTAGTCTATCTGGAAACAAACACACACACACAAAACTAAAACTAAACAAATCAATATTTATATTTTGCAAGTGAAGGGGGTTATTCCATGCAGAGAATCAATGTGCCACATTTCACCCTAGAGCAAAATTAATTCTGCCTAGTTACAAAGCCCACTAATAAGGAATGATGCTATGGAATTTAAAAAAAAAAAAAAAAAAAAATCAGAAAAAACACCACCACATCCTTAACTATCAGCATTACTAGGTAAAGCTGTATTCACCTCAGAGACATACATAGTGATACCAATTTGTGTGCTCTCTGGAGAGCAAAATAAGCAAGAAACGTACTTTATGCAGATATCTTTGCCCAATACATTTCAATTATGAACAAATTTAGTAACAAGATTCACTAAGAATAATTTCCCACAGGATGTTTTAAAGGCTACAAAGCTAACAGCCAGTTTTATAGTTAAACAGTATCAACCTGGTTAATTATGTTTTGCTCCTTGCATGACACCACAACTCTGCAAATTATTAAACACATGAAACGTTGATTTATTAAAGGCAACGTGAAGAACAAAGAAAGGACATCACCGCTACACCTTTCATGTGGAGTGGCACTCCAGTCCACATCTTCTAGATTCATGGTCTCTATTCGTCTCATGGTCGTATTTATTTTTTAATTTACTACAGTATTCACTTCTTAAAGAAAATGCATGTGGGTTTTTTAGCAAATGGCAAAGATGGGTGAAAGGTGCAAAAATAAAACTTCAACATTTAACACGTAACTGATTTTTTTTAAATTACTTTGGGGTATTTTTAGTGGTTATAGAAAAAGGTCTTAGCTTTGAATCTGTTCAGGCCTGAAAAAACACAGTAGAAATGTATTCAACACATTACACTGGTGTTCTAGGAAGGAGAATAAATAAACTTTCAAGTAATATTAAATAAATGCTGGCAAGGCAGTAACATAATAGGAACAATTTGGAAATATATCTTAATACAAAACAGAAAAAATAAACTATGTTTCAAATTTATCTCCAGACTTTTTCTGAGTGGTGTGTTAGAATCTGTGCCTAAGGCAAGCAAATAAATAGATGATGAAAATCATGATGGAAGACATTTGCCTTATCCTACAATATGTACTGTAGCTAGAACCAAATTGCAATTTGTAACACCCACTACTAGCATTGGAAAAAAGTCTTGAATCCGGTTATTAAAGAGTAGACAGAGGAACAGGAATTTAAGCAGCCCTCGTTTTAACTGGAAGTGAATATGCCAAAAGGAATGATGGATTTTAATCACATTGTTAGTCTGAATGAAAGAGATTATTACTGCATAGTAGAGTAAGTCTTCTCAGAGATACGAAAAGGGGTGCTCAGACTAGCCCTGACCATATAATAAGAGGAAGTGAAAGGTGCAGATAAAGGAAACTGTAGATAAAAGAAAAAGATACATATTTAAGTAGGGATGTAAGCGATTAGTCGACTACCCGATAAGCCTAGGCTTATCGGGTAGTCGAGTCATTACTCAACTAGTCACTTCCCCCCCTTGCTGCCTCTATATCAGCACCGTCTCCGCAAGAGGGAGAATGGTACGAGCTGGGACTCCAGCAGTCCACGCTTTCCGCCGGGTCCCACTGCTGCATCTCAGCCTTTTAAATGTAGCAAGAGCCCCACCTGGGTTCCCCGCTGCATCTCTGTCTTTTAAATGAAGCAAAAGCTCTGCAAGGCTCTTGCTACACTTAAAAGGCAGAAGCACAGCAGTCAGACCCGGTGTGAGCAGGGACTGCTTGAGGCTCTTGCTACATTTAAAAGGCAGAGGCGCAGGCAAGATAGCGAGCGCCCCACTCTACCCCCCCTTACTGACTAATTGAATAGTTGACGGAAAATCCATTGACTACTCGATTAGCTGATCGGTTGAAATTTAACATCCCTATATTTAAGAAGAGTTACGTGTCTCTCAGATATGATACACAGGAAGTGGTAAAGGAAGAAGAGCTAAGTGGGCAGGCTTATAACAAGAAACTTCCTAGGACTGCAGATTAGCTCACTGGAAAGATCACTGTTAGACTAGAGCTAGTGAACAATATTGGCTTGTGACATTTCTCATCTCCTTCTTCTCTTCTAAACTTCAAAGTATGGAACCATGTCTTCAGCAGGAGCATCTTCCTCCAAATACTTATTAATGCAGAACATCTACTCTACCTTCCCTACCTTAGGGCCTGACTGTTATTATTTCTGAGTCACTAAAGCAGCTTTTCAAGGTGAGACTAGGAATGTTGACATGTAGTCAATTATACAATTAACCAATAAGCCTAGGCTATATCAGAGGCAGAAATGGGATGGGGAAAGGAAGCAGGGGCCAGTGCTGGGAGCGTGGGGCTGGTTTAAAAGGCTATCAGAGGTAGCAGCACAGCGGGGTTGGGAGAAAGGGCTATGGGAGGATGCCACGAAGCAGCCTGTCCGCGGTGGGCCCGATCTCCCCATGGACAAAGGACGAGAAGAGACTAGGGGTATGCGTAGATGCTATACCGCTGATATTAATTAATTATTCTTTTCAACGGTTCATGTTAAACATTCTGAGAAATCAATACATTTACTTCCTCTCACATTCTGCTTAGATCAGCTGATTAGGAAAGAACAGTCAGGACATTCATTTCTAGCTCTTAGACCATAAATATAAGCAAGGAAATGCCATACAGTCCCCATCAACACAATATTGATAGTCTGTGGCCACACTGCATGTAACAAAGGAGACACTGTTCATTCAGGGTCCTAGAATTAAGTCTTCAAAAAAAATCTAGAAAAACACCAAAATCTCAGATCCGAAGCCATGCTCAGATCAGAGTTTGCAGCTCATGCCTCAGTCTTTAAATAAATTAATCCAACCACAAAAATTGAAAAATGACCTCAAATTTGGCCGAATTCAAATTTGGATTTCAAACCTGCCATTATATGGGTGTGTGGATCAAGATATTGATGCAGCCGATTATGACATTTGGATTGAGGGTTTTGCTTCGGGCCCATCCCTGCAAAATAATGGTTCTGATGTATGTGCAGGGCGTCCCTGGGTATAGGTTGCCCCAGTATACGTCGGTTCCACACTAACATCGTTGACGCTTGTAGGAACTGTTGTGTTATAAGTCTTCCCATTCCCCCCTCTCATGTCGCATGCAAAACAAAACAAAAAAAAGACCAATTCGAGCAAACAGAAGTCAGCTGCAGGAAGAAAATTCCCCGTTTTACATTGTTTCGCTATACGTCCATGTTTTTTAGAACATACCTTGGACATTTAGCAGGGACTCCCTGTAGTAGGTTAAGACAATACTTTTGCCACATAGATTAGTATTTTAAATGGGACCTCAACATACTCTTTGGCAGCGACATTTTCCATGAAATACCACATGTTTGTTCTCAAACTTTCAGTTTATAGGTATTTCAGAAAAAAAATATTTAGCCTTCAAGATTGTAAAGAAAACCTTGAAAAGGGGAAGCGGTATAAAATGACGCAGAGTTGCCTTCTTCAGACTGCAGAGAGACAGCAATAATAAACTAAATTCCTAGGCTACACATATTTACATATAGTAAAGCTACCTCAGTTAGGAGTGCTAGTTTTAGTGAAATAATTATACTGGGACCACCATCCTAGTACGGACCCTGCTATACTAGTTCAAAGGGGCTTTATAGTATAACTGTATTCCTCCTCCTCCATAATGGGGAGAAGTTGTGTGAGTATAAGGCACCTTTATACCAATATAACTGTGTCCCCACTAGGAGAGTTGCACTGCTTAGCTGCACTGTATCGTTAGAGGTAGAAATTCAGTAGATACGTAAGGTCAAAGACAAGACAGTAAGCTGCTTCATATAGAACAACAGGATATTAATTGTGAAGACTAAAAAAAGTTAATAACATTAATGTTTTATTTATCCATTTCACTACTGAATATTTTAGAGTAAGCATCAAACTAATGTGCTTGCCCACATCACCACTCAAACATATAGGTGCCAAAAGCGCCAAATGTTTTCTACACAAAGACCAAAACTTACAACTTTCCTGGTTGAGCATACAGAACCTGTGGCACACTGGTTATTGAGTATTGACCTGAAATTGCCAGAGAATTGCCAACTTCCACATTAGAATTCTACAGTAACAATGGGGCTGTGCAGCAGATTAATATGCTGAAACTTGGGTATAGTTAGGCTAGCTCTTGTGATTTTATCACAAGTCTGTTCCTTAGAGCTACCTTGCTGCAAGTGAATGAATGAGGGAAAGAAAGTATATTTCTAGCCTTCATGTTTGAAGAGAAAAAGTGTGCAAATGTGGTCTTTGTGCACTATTAAGGCTTCAGAACCCAGAAGGCCAATAAAAAGAACCCCAAATGTATTATTTCGAATCATCTGGAATGCCGCTGTGAGAAGGGCTCTGCAGGCATTTCCATCACACAGCATGATTTTCTGTATTTCCTGCCATGGTGATCTGAAACTAAAGGAGGATAAAACTTGGCATGTTTGTGAACTTGATTTTCAAGAATTTCCTCTCTCCAGTTAAAAAATTAAAGTTATAAAGCAGAAAAAACTAACACCCCCAACACATTTTGGCCCAGTTTTCAGATTCTTCCCTACTAAACTCAAAATCAGACCTTAGGGGGAGGATTTGTTTGCGGGTGGTGATTGTTTTATTTTAAAGCACTATACCAAGAGTTTGTAATGGAAAACTGTGAACTGTTTATTTTTACATGATAAATTTGATAATCTAATCAGTCCTTTGCATCTCTAATTACTCTAAGTCTAATAACTATGAATCAAAACAATTTACCCTGGATAACAGATGACCTTAGTCATTGTAATCAAATGAAACTGATCATCTGAAATCATTAAAATATTCAACAAGAGGAGCTGACATTTTCTAAGTTTTGAAATAATTAATAGTTTCGAAAAATATTATGCTGGAACCTGAATATTAGTTTGTACCAGACAGATGTTGAAAAATAGTTTCAACAACAATACAGCTTTTTTGCACAACCACCGTTTTAGGCTCCAATCCTGCCTGGTGCCAACCACCTTCAATTCCCATGGCCAGGTCCTAGTCCCACTAAAGTTAATGGCAAAATATCTATTGATTTCAATGGGAATGAAATCCTGTCTGCTGAATGCTATCCAGGATCAGGCTTTACATAGCAGTATGTTAGATGCAAAACAAAAATGCAGTGCTTGAAAAACTCTCCTCAACATGCCATACTGGTAAGTAGCAAAGAAACCTCTATTAGTGCTACCACATATTGTTCTTAGCAGTGTCCAAAGCTATGAGTTCGCTTTATAGTACACATGGCCCTCTATCAAAGCTGAGTCAACTGTCCCATGGGAATCTTAACTTCAAGCTTGCCTGGATTCTCATTCTGAAGGCTATTTTAAAGCTGGACTTTCACATCTATCATTATGGGTCTGGCAAAATAAAAGTCACATCTATAATAAGCAATCAGCTTAACCAAAAGTTCCTACTGTCCCTTTTGATATACTTGTACATTTGGTAAAAGTAGCTGAGTGTTTTCAATCACAGAGCTTTAGGTATATTGCTGGCAAACTCCAGATCCAGCCCCCTAGTTATAGCTAGTTAAAACAAGGAGTGGTCGGATGGCACTCACAGGTAGGTCATTTAGAACAGAGGTAGGTAGGTCTTGCAGCCTGGAGAACAAAACAATGGCTTAGAAACAAGCAGAACGGTTTATCATTGTGTTTATTGATCAATCTACAGATACATCTGTGGCAGAGCAATCCTCTGTATGCTGAATTTGCACAAGATGAGAAATTTTATGTTCTCTTTGATGACACAGATTTGGAATCTAGGATAGCTGAGGGAATAAAAATGGCTGTAGGAGTTGTGTGGGTTAACACAGCAGAACTCAAAAATTGGTTGGCCTAAATTGGTTCTTGTTATTAATTATGTTTATTATGACTATGTCTCTAGACACTCTGAGGTCAAGGACCCACTGTGCTAAGCGCTGTACAAACATACAGTCCCTGCCCTGAAGAGCTTACAGCATCACAAGACAGGACATAGGAGAGCAGAAGCAGAACAAACGATAGAATGGTGACAAAATGTCCTATTAGCACCACAATTTTTTGTCTGAGATGAGTTTTAATTGGGAGGGGATAAAGTAAATGGAAAGACGAAGGGGCTGGGCGACTGAGGAAGCAGGAAGGTGTTGGAGCAAACAACCAATCAGCACAGGAGACAGATTGTCCAATCAAAACTTAAAAAAACTCTAATGGCTTCAGTATCATCAGCAAGTTCCTATTTAAGCTGCTGCTGCTCTGCTGGTTTTACTCTCCGGCTTCTCCCCACAGTGGCTTTCCCAAAGGCAATGTGGTATTCCCTGTGGGGCACTAAGGAAATACCTAGTGCCTCACAGGGATTTTCCCTGGCACAGTTTTCAGGGTGGTCTGTTCCAGGGGATGTAGGCAATTCAGCAGTGAGTATTGGCTCATTACAGTGGTGTGCAGGCCAAACACAGACAAGTGTGGTTGTGTGCTGTGTGAGCCACACCCTTGAACCTGCTATTCTGGATCTCAATAAGATTTTGTTCCTATCTGTAAAGTTTCCATTTATTTTAAAAGACATTTTAAATTTTAAGTTGCAAAAGACAACAGCAACTTTAAGCTCTTAATTGTGCCTTTCAACAATACTGAGAGCTATTTCAGCGGCAGCCACTTCATTCAGTGGTTTGCTAGTTTGGCCAAAGCACTCAAGGCAATGAAACAAAAAATCATTTGACTCTTACTCACTTGGAATGCATTGCAGAAACTCAGACAGACACTAATTAGCCTGAGGGAGGGGCATTAGTACGCAGATCAAGACAGACACATGTGGGCATTTTACACTGTAATTTCATAACAAACTTGAATTTATCAGCCTTGTGTCTGACGTTTCTTACCGTTTCAAGAAACGGCTTTCTATTTGCAACTTTGCAGAAGAATGTGCTATGCTAGAAGTCGTAGCAGTGTAAGACAATCCCGGTCTTTATGTCCTAAATTATCTGCTTATGGGTGGTAGATTTTCAGGGAGAACATGTCTGGTCTTTAGAAGCAAAGCTGCATAAAAATAAAATGTAATGTATACTCTCAAAGTTATCAATGAACATATGGATGCCAGGTTCACTAGTCTGCAGCTGCCACCATTGACACAGTGTATATAACACAGCTTTTTCATCAAAATGAAAACATTCCATTTGATATTTATTTAACCTGTCATTAAACAAATGCCAAAAAAAATTCAGCTGGATGGGCAACTTTTTTTTAAACAAACAAAATTTTTTTTGCTCATTACAGTGGTGTTCAGGCCATGTTATTTTATTAAAGTTGCTAAAAATATTTTCAAAAATTTTTTAGATCAAATGAAAAATCCCTTCACTTTTGTCTGAATTGTTCATGGAATAAGAAGTTTCCCCAATCACTTCTATTTTAAGTGTTTTACCGGGAGGACGCATTTCAGAAGGTGCTGAGCAACTGGCTTCTGAAAATCAGGCCTCTTCAAGATCACTTTGAGGCACCCAAAATCGCCAGCCTCTTTAACACAGGTAAAAGTTTTCAGAAGTGAACAATAAGAAATACCAGACATGCCCACTTGCAGTACACTTGTATTCCATCTGATGAAAGAACTGCAGAGTCTGAGTATATCTGCTCAGATGTGAATAAACAAATTTCAATTTACAAAAAGCTTCAGGGCCATTGAGAGATTTCAGTATAAACAGTGTAACTGAACAGCAAATAGAACATATTTTTCACAGGTCATCCCTGCATTTCACTGAAATGTCAAAATTTTCCTGCCTACCAGTTCCTGTCAGGTATCTCCAACGCTGAAATAAGCAAGCTTTGGAAAGCTTCTCTCCTCCCCAATTATCCTTGTATCTAAATCAGTCTTGTGCCGCGATTTCCACTTGGAAACAGTTTTTTCCTAGGACGCTTTATGCAACAATATTTTAGGTGTCAAGAGATCAAATGGAAGTGCGTGTACAAGGCTTGATCCTGTCAGGGGCTGAAAACTCAAGTCAGCAAAGGATTTAAACATGGCCTTAACGGTAAATACGTAAGCAGTCCTATCATTGTCAACCTAAGTGGGGTTCTGCAGAGATGGAAGGGTCTGGCCCCACAGAGTCTCTAAGGGAGCAAAGGGCCACTCACATGTATCTCATTACATTATCAAGGCCCCTGATGGACTCAGTGACCAATGTGTAATGAATAGGTAGCATCTGCCCACTTCTAGGTAAAGAAGTATCAAAATTAGACAGTGCATGGTCATAACTGGCACAAGTGCTCCTTGGCAGTTTTGTCAGATAGACTGAAAGACGGGAAATCTGACTCTCGGCAAGAAAGGAGGCTCCTCCAGACTAGAGGACCCGTTGGCAGTGCAGGGTATGGAAGCTACCCTGGCTGCGTCCTGCAGTTAGAGGAAGGAACAGCCTTGGCTTTCCAACTCATCACTTAAACATCATGGGCTAATCCCCATCCTTGGAGTAATTCAAATCAGTGGAGTTAGACCAGAAAAATGTGGCTTGCTCTCAGGCACTATTTAAAGCAAGCCATTAAAATGCTGACTCTCATTGAACAAATTTAAAAATTTTATTAATGCTTATGTTAAAAATGTACATAATTTGCATGTAAAGAAAAGAGTATCTGTCCATTTGGGTACAGTGCTTGGATTATCCACAAATACAAAGTCTGTTTTAAAAGTCAAAGATAGAGATAGTACATAATCAAAGATAAGCTAAATTTAGGGGAATAAATTTAAGCAATACACTTTAGATATTGGCATCCAAGTATTCAAATACACCACTCATGAAAAGTTTGTTGTGGGAAGCAATATACACAGAGTTGGTTGTGGAAAGCAAATATACCAGTGTGAAGATTGTCCCTCAGGGTATGTCTACACTGCCACCCTAGTTCGAACTAGGGTGGCTAATGTAGGCATTCGGACTTGCAAATGAAGCCCGGGATTTAAATATCCCGGGCTTTATTTGCATGTTCCCGAGCGCCACCATTTTTAAATGCCCCATAGTTCGAACTACCTGCCCGTGGCTACACATGGCACGGACTAGGTAGTTAGAATTAAAGCTCCTAATTCGAACTACTGCTATTCCTTCTTCAAGGAGGTTTAACGGTAGTTCAAATTAGGAGCTTTAATTCGAACTACCTAGTCCATGCCGCGTGTAGCCGCAGGCAGGTAATTCAACTACGGGAACATTTAAAAATGGCTTGCTAGGAACATGCAAATAAAGCCCGGGATATTTAAATCCCGGGCTTCATTTGCAAGTTCGAATGCCTACATTAGCCACTCTAGTTCGAACTAGGGTGGCAGTGTAGACATACCCTCAGAGACTGAGAATTTAGAGCAGACTGTCCATAAGAAAATAGAGTCTATCAGGAAAGTATTTGAATTATTTTCCCCAAACACGCTTCTCATCGTAGTACACGTTCAAAAAAATTTTTTTATTCCCCTTAAGGCTTTCCCCCACTGAAATATCTTTTGTCAAGGCTGACTAAGGCTGGTTCAGGACTCAGACTAAAAATAGAAGAATTGTTTTCAGTGATATTTATATTTAGTTTAAAAGCACTGTGGATTTGGTTTCCATGGCTAAAGTTATGACGTGCTTTTCACTTCACCACTCCTCTCTTCCCCCTCCCCCCCCACACCCTCACCCCTACCACATGGAAAGAAAGCATCTTACAAATTTTATTCTAGGTTTCCAGAAGACACTAGTCATGCAGAGACCCCATGGTATGACATTTTAGTCGTAGTAAAAGGGCAAATTGAGTCAAATATGCAAAAATTTTACCCTGGAGCAGAAAATGCATTTACAGTAAACTTCCAATAATCTGGCACCTTTAGGACCCAGGGGGTACCGGATTATCAAATATGCTGGACTATCGGAAGGGGGGGCTATGAGGGGTAGTCCAGCTCTGCCCCAGGCGTTCCCGATTCAGCCGCTGCTGGTCAGTTTCAGCAGAATCGCGCAGCGCTGTAGAGCAGCTGCTGCGGGTTGGTCCGGTGGCGCCACCCTTGGCGCTGCGAGACCAACCCGGCAGCACCCCAGTTGCTCTTGGGGACGCCTGGGGCAGAGCAGCTCAGGTGCTGCCGGGTTGGTCCAGTAGCGCCGCTCCTCGGTGCTACTGGACCAACCCGGCAGCACCCCAGCTACTCTGCCCCAGGCGTCCCCAAGTCAGCTGCTGCTGAAACTGATCAGCAGCTGATTCCAGGAAGCCCGGGGCAGAGCAGCTCTGCCTTGGGCTTCCCGGAGTCAGCTGCTGGTCAGTTTCAGCAGCGGCTGAATCGGGGACAGCTGGGGTGCTGCCGGGTTGGTACCGCAGCACCGAGGGGCAGCGCTACGGGACCTACCGGCAGCACTCCAGCTGCTCTGCCCCGGCTTCCGATTCAGCCGCTGCTGAAACTGACCAGCGGCTGAATCGGGGAAGCCGAGGGCAGAGAAGCTCCAATGGTGCGGCTGCCCAGAGCACTTCCGGGTTCCTCATGGTGCCGGACCATCAGATGCTGGACCAATGGAGTTTTACTGTATATTTAATTTTCATTTTTATGGACTAAAACTAGAGTTTCTGTCTATCACAGAGAAATTACTTTTTATATTCTAATATGACAATAGAAAAAAAATCTTTATGCATTTTAGTATTTGTGTATATTTCCAAATAACGCCACAGTAATTTACAGTTATGGGAGAAGTATTGCTGGTATAAACTCAACTAGCATACAGCCAGGTTTACATGAACATAGAAATCAATGAAACTATTCATGGCTTATGGTAGTGCTCAATGAATACGGAGTGGCAGAATCTAACCAACACTTAAAAGCTTTACCACCAGCAAAATTATACTAGTAAAATCCTCCAAATTTAGATGCAACTTCTGCCAGTACAGTTTACACCAGTTCCACAAACAAAATAAGCTATATCAGCAAAAGCATCTTTATGCCAATATAATTGCATTGGGGCTTTTCCCTAAATCAACATCACTATGCTAGCAAAAGTTTCTCATGAAGACCTCAGAGAACATTCATTTCTAAGAGTAGAAAAAAAATCACTAATGTATCAAATTCTCATGAACTTTCATAGCTGTTCAGTAAATGAATGCACTGAATGTTGCATGCACAATCATTTGCTTATGCAACTAGCTACATAATTTACATTCATAAAAACTTGTGTTTATACACACACAAATTCATGTCCTGATTCTGTAATCCAATTTGTAGGGCAGATTCCAGACCCAACATGGAAATTTAGCAGGGATTCACAAAGGTACAGGGATTAGGCTGAATGGAACAGAGAACCTGATAAGGGCCTTAAAAAACAGATTGGGGACACACACACACACACACACACACACACACACAGTGTTGGAGTTTAAGTAACACTTTCCATTAAGGATATAGTCTCTCTCAGTACAATAAGCTTGTAATTCAAAAATATACTATAATGAGCCTCTTAAAAACTGTTAAAAAAAAAAGTTTGGTTTTCCTGATTCTCTCATCACAGTATTTATTCAAAATACTAATAAAAATATTAGACACTGAGTACCAAGAGCTTTGTATAAATTATAAACTGACTTGTGTACTATTGGCATTTATCAGGTACTATATTACAGCTCTATGCTCTAAAATAGAACAACAAAATGCTGTGCACAAGAACCATCCCCAATTTTATAGACCTTAAACCTCAAATTCTTTTGATCTCATCTCCTGGGCTTCCACTTCTCAAAATCAAGCGAACAAGAGTCTTTAAGAGAAGCCAGGCTCCTCTACTGGAGGGATGGCCTGCAGGAGGCCTAGCTCAGTTAAAAAATGTAGCAGATGTTATGTAACATTCACTGTCCCAACTCCAATTAACTGTGGAAGCTGCAGAGAAAAAAAAAATTTCAGCCTTGCACATTTTTGTAATGTACTTGGAAATAAATCTAAATTCTGATACGGGTTAGACCTCCCTGGCCCAGCACCCTTGGGACCTGACTGGCCCCGGATGAGGGATTTTTCTGGACATGGGGAGGTAATTTCAGGGCCCCCTTCCCCTGCCAGCCCTCCCTGGCTTCCTGGCTCCCCATGCAGCTCAGCTGGGCTGCATGCCAGCTCCCAGCCCCTCCCCAGCCTAGCTAAGCCGCACACCAACTCCTAGAACCCCCACAACACAGCTGAGCCGCACACCAGCTCCTTGCACCTCCCCTCCTCCCACCACACTCCAGCTCCCTGCCCCCTCCTCGCAGCCCAGCTGAGCCCCACACCAGCCCTGCTGCAGCGCACCAGGACACACTAGTTCTGGATTATCCATGGTCATGCTGGCCCACGGATGTTGCCGGACCATAGAATCACAGATTTTAGAAGTGCAACCTGTAATCGCTATTACAGATTTTCTAAACACCGGTTCAAACTCAACTTTAGATGAACTTTACATTTTCTTTGCAGCTAGGTCTGGAAAAAGATACCCTTTTATAAAATGCCATCAAGTTGCCCAGAAGAAAAGAGAATGAAAGAGAAAGCATCCCATAATGGCAAGTGTTACAGTATTGCACTTTCAATGGTTTATTTCTGAACCAGAGGTTTTTGTGCAGTTCTAAAAAAAATCCTTCTTGAGAGTTCTAATTAGCAAATTTCTGTTTTCTGAGGAAGTCTGATAAAGCAAAAGTGCATTTTAATGAAACATCATCTCTCCTACATCATTTGAATTAGACAAAATTTGCTTTTTTAAGTAGCTTTTAGAGAATGTACAAGTTAACATTCTTGACATTCATCTTTGTGCATCTAATTGGTAAGATTTAAAAAATAAATTCTCTAGTTAAATTTGCTTTAGAAAAAAAACGGTGCTGTAAGATAAGCAGCATATTACGTGCAGTACTTTGAAGAGACTGCAAAATCTGAATCAGCATTATCGACTAATTGAAAACTTCAGAGGAAAGCAGTAGTATTAAAAATCTTTTACTTACATTAAATTACTGGAATCTGAAGAGCAAAAATTATTAAAATAAGTTGGCAAGACTGAAGTACTACTGAATTGCATCATTTTTGCATGTATGTTGATTTTTAGGCTTGTGCAAAGCATCCTTTAATATGATTCAAATAAAATGAGGATTAATGAAACTTGCTTGTTGAACTGTTACTCTTAAATGTTTAGTACACTGCAATAATGACTCTTACCACATGAGCACCAGTGTTTCAGCACTTGAGAAAACCTTGAGAAAATCTTTGAGCATGCTTTTGTTGCCTGTGTTCACTCAGCAGGCTAGTGTTGGCCGCTAGGCCCAGGACTTAGGTATCTTAAGGTGTATTCCAGTGCCCTACCTGCTAAGTGACATTTCCTACCAGTCTGAGAAAGAGTCTGTTATTGTTCAAAAGGGGTGAATAGAAGGGGGAGTTTTCCAGTGACACTTCCCCTCCCCCCACCACTATATGCCTTGGGAAAACCAGGGAGATGAATGTCAAGAATAATGGACAATACTCCCATTTCTGCCACACACCCAAAAAGCAACCTTGGGCAATTTGCTTATTACTTCAAATTCTAGCTTTGCCATTGATACCATGAAGATAAATACCTTCCCACCTCACTGGTATATTATGCAATGTAGATGTTAGCAGTGTTTGCAGGCCATAGATCAGGGGTGGGGGAACCTAAGGCCCAGAGGCTGGATGTGGCCCCCGGCTTGCCTGGATCTGGCCTCCAAGGTTCAGTGTTCCCTCCTAGCTTTGGGGAGTCCCCACTAGTGCTCCAGCCTCCCCACCCCCCCGCTGCTCCAACACAGGGCTGGAGCACACAGAATCTACTAGCCTGGGTCCCCCCGCAGAACGTGAGAAGTGTCTTTCTCCTTCTCGGTCAGAGGCACGTCAGTGAGAGTTTGTTTGTTTATTTGTTTGCTTCTCACTTGTGTGTGGCCCCCGACTGACTTTTCTATGGGTCAGCAAGTCCTCACCTAAAAAAGGTTCCCCCACCCCTACCATAGGTGCAAGTGAATTAATGCCAGACCTGTAAAGAGAACGCAGGTTTCTTGAGCCACATTCAGTGTTCTACCCAATTCGTCACATCTCCTCCAAGGCTGAAATGTCTGTGCTGCCATTTATATCCCCACAGCCTGCGCCTCTAGAGTCAGTTGATCTGGGTTCTGTGGGATTTTATTGCAGTATAGGACACATCCTAAGCATCTTCGTGGCTTAGAAAATGGGATAGTACTTGTGTGACAGCTTTCCTCCAGCTAGAACCATATGGCTGTGTAATCTCAGTGCTGGGTACAGGCTACCCCGACTTGCGACGTGATCAGTTCCGGAGATAGCGTTGCAAGTGGGGGCGGGGCGCGTCGTAACTTGAGTCCGCATTTACATCAGGCGTTGTACGCCATTGTAAATGTGGAGCCGAGGACGTAAGTCGGGGGATTTTGACCCCTTCCGCATTTATGGAAAAGGTCGTAAGTGCAGGGGTCGTGAATCGGGCCGTTGTAACGCAGGGGGCGTCCTGTATAGGCCTGGAAAAGGCTTCTGTTCAAGGAAGACAATATGATGTGGCTTCTCTCCTTCAGCCATTTTAGTGCTAGAGTTTTGCCTTTAACTGCAGCTCTTCTCCTAATATACTGAAGACCCATGACATTCCCTAGGGTACAGTCTGGACTATAGAACAGCTGTGTCCCCTCAATAATCCAGCCGGGCATGGGTGCCAGCCTGGCCTGCAGTGGATCTGCCACTTGACCACTACAACTATCCACTGTTCACTGCATCCCTGCCCCCTTCGTGGGAGTAGGAGTGAGGAGGCATGTAGCAAGCCAGTAGGTGGCTGGCTGGAGGTGTTTGGCAGGGGAGTGAGACAGCTTGGCCAGGAGCTGCGCAGTGCTGGTGGCTTGAGGAGAGTCGTCTCTAGAATTCATCCCCCACCACTGTTCACTACAGCTTTATACTGAACTGCTGGCTGAAATATTTGACTTGCACTGTGGGAAAGTTTAAAATTAGATTGCCACAGCCATTTTCACTAATGATTTCTACTTGTACTTGGGGTGGCTGGGACTCTCCTCCTGGACCTAGATATTATGTTGACTAGCATATTATAAACTGGGGGGTGGGGGGGAAGGGTAAAGTTTGGGTTTACACGGGACTCAATATGCAGCCCACGGGTGGGAGTCAAAACAAAAAAAAGTAGTCACTATAATGGTTTTCTTTTGATATACGTTTTAGTAGTTAAATTCCTGGACTGTTATTGCTCATTAAAAGTGCTGTCATACGTAGGGTTGCCAGATGGTTTCAGAAAAAAATACCAAACAACAACCACCCCCCACACCAGGAAAAAGTTTGTTGACAAAAAAAAAAAAAAAAAAAAAATCAAGAGTTGTTAGGCAAAAAACCCAAACACACCACACCGTGGCACCTTTAAAAACCATGGGGTGAGGCTTTTTTGGCTCTAACAGGCTGCCAGTGGCTGCCCACCATCTTGCCTCCCTGCGCTGGGCCGGCAGCTCCCCTGCGGAATCTGGTAAGCACTAGGGTTGCCAGGCTGCCTCTGTATTGAGCCGGACGGCCCAGGATTTTCGCCGCCTGGCCGGGGGGGGAGAAATCAGAGAGTACTGGACATTTTAGGTGTCCGGTATTTTCTGAATTTTTTTTTACTGGACAGGAGGTGAAAATACCGAACTGTCCGGTTCAATACCGGATACCTAGCAACCCTAGCCATACGGGTGGAAATCGGGTAAATATTGCATTTTATTAATACCAGCAGAACTGACTTAAATGGGGCCTGTGTGTTGTGTAGTCTTGCCTTAATCTTTGTAGTCATGCCTGTCAGTGTGAAAAGCTATTTGCATATATTTGCATATGTATTTGTATGTATATGCAACCACACTTACGGCCCTCAGCATGTACTGTGAATTTGATTGTGGCTCCTGGGGCTTCCAAAGTTGAATAGGCCTGTTCTAATTGGTTGCAGGGTTCAAAAGTTTTCAGTTCAGATAATTTAAATACTATAGGATCACAATCTCAAGTGTAATTATGAGAAATTTAAATGCGTAATAAAGTGTAATTTAAAAATACGTGCAATACACTGCTGGTGTTGGGTTTTTTTGGAGCCATTACATGCAGTAATAGAAAAGGTACCAAACAGGACAGAGGCATAGATGCACAGGCATACTGGGCACTGCAAAGGCTTGGCAGCAGCAGAGCATATCTTGCAGATCTCTCATTCAAGTACTGACACAGTCTAATGGTTCTTAGTTTACGGTATCTGACAGGATCACAGCAAGGTAGCATGGCTGTAGGCCAGCAAGCGTGTACTGTGCAGAGTGTGTGTGACCTTTTACATCGCTTTGGTTTTAGTGACTCCAAAATATCATCTGCAAATGCTCAGTGACACTCACACGGTTGCATATACTTCTATTTTATGCAAGCAAAACAGCAAGAGCACTAGCAAAGCTCAGGATATTTACAGATAATAAACTTTTTCTCAGCAGTAAATAGGTCCACCATAGCTTGGATTATGGAGTATGCTATGCTTGTGCTATATTGTAAATTAAAGCACCATTCACTTAAAGCAGAGGTGGCCAATAAAATGATGGCAGTTCACCAAGGACTATTATGTTTACCTGCTCCTCCACAGGTATGAGCAACTGCAGCTCCTGTTGGCTGCAGATTACCATTCCCGGCCAATGGGAGCTGCGGGAAGAGGTGTCCCAGTCCACACTGCTTCTTATAGCTCCCATTGGCTAGGAACAGCAACCCATGGCCAACAGGAGACACAGGTAAATACAGCATGGGCGGCCTGCCAGAGGCTAACCGTGGGAGACTGTATTTGGCCCACGGGCTGATATTTGCCCACCCTGACAAAGTAAGCAGAAATTCTAGAATATTACATCAAAGACATCTGCTTTGAAAGAACAGTCAAATTTTACATGAAAGACTCTGAGAAATATCAAAGTTACAGTCACAGGCGCTGTATCACTTTGGAACGAAAGAGCACTGAATGAGGTGAGTTGAGTGTTATTGTTAAAAATGCAATTTTCACTATAAGTGCATGGAATGCAATTCTCAAAGGCTCAAAACTCAGCCAGACCACCACCATTTTTTCAAGAGGACTTCAAAAAGGCACTTTTCCTCCAGGACAATTATTTCCCTGCCAAACATTCTTTTTTGTCTTCCAAAATGCCTGGATTATTTTTGCTTCAAGTACAAATTCTACAGAACCCAGACCCAGAGAATCTCAGGCCAAAAACAGCTGATTAAAACTAGGGGCTTTTCTGTAACCCATGTAAGCACAAACATCCGCCAGAATTTGACTCTTCATTTTCATTCATAACTTGAGCTAAGGAACCATACATGTGTCTGGGTTTTTTTTTATAAACAATAAATTATGTTCATGGGATAGACCAGAGGCGTAGCGAGGGTGTTATACGCCCGGGGGCAAAGGCAAAATTTGCACCTCCCCCCACCGCGCAGCGGGGCTCCGAACCTGGCACACAGCTGAACCCAACTCGGGGGTTGGGAGAGCTTGTACCATGTCTTCCCCCTTCCCCTTCAGTTTGGGGCCAGGGCCCCTGCACGCAGCCAGTGGAGATGGAGAAGGGTCGGACTGGGGGCAGTAAGGCAGCAGAGGAGGAGCAGGTGAGCCGAGGGATGACAGGGGGAGCGGAAGGGGACTAAATTGGCACCCTTTGCCCTCCCCCCCCGGCTGTGCCATTGAGATAGCCTGGCCCACTGGTTTCTTGTGTAGACATGGCAAAGACCTCAGCAAACATCACCCAGTAATTAAACCAAGCAATTATCTTTGGCTTGAGAGGGCAGAGCAGGTGGCTATATCCTGACTGCAGAGTTAGCTGGAGTCTGCAGTCAAGTTAACAACTCTTGCCACTTGGTGAAGTAACACTGGTGCTGCTGCACAAGTTGATTTTATCAGCATCTAATGATTTTGCTAACTCAGAGGAGGACAAGCTAGGGCCCCGTGGGCTGCATTCAGCCCAACAGCCATTTTAATCTGGCCTTCAAGCGCCTGCTGGGGAGCAAGGTGTGGGGTGTGCCCTGCTCGGTGTATGCCGTGGTTCCACGCGACTCCCATCCTCTTTCCAGCCGGCTCCTACGAGTAAGGGCGGCCAGAGGGCTTTGTGTGCTGTTCCAGCAGTTCCCACTGGCTGGCTGTGTCTCCACATGGGAGCCGGCCAGAAGGAGGACATGACACTGCTTCCAGGAGCTGCTTAAGGTGACAAGCACAGCCCGGAGCCTGCACCCTGAGCCTCTTCCCCACACACACACACACACACACCCCAAACCCCTGCTCCCAGCCCTGATCCCCCTCCCACCCTACAAATCCCTTGGACCCAGCCTGAAGCCCCCTTTGGTGCCCCAAAGCCCTCATGCCTGACCCCACCCCAAATGCCGCACACCCTGCCAGAGCCTCATTCTCTCCCACAGTCACCCCAACACCGTGCCCAAGTCTGGTAAGAAAGAGTAAGGGTGGAGGAGAGCAAGTGACAAGTGGGCTGGAGGGAGCAGGGGCAGGGCCTCCGAAAATGGGTGAGAAAGGGGTGTTGTGCTATTAGAAAGCAGACCACCTACACTCATCTCATATACAGAAATAACTAGGGGCAGGGGCAAAGTTGATGAGGAGAAGAGAGGAGTTTAGCCCTTGATTAAAATCCTCAACCTCTCTGGTGTAAGATATTGCTAAGGAAATTCATCATTTCTAGCTTCTGAGGCCAGAGGGAACCATGATGAGTTCCTGCATAGCACAGGCCATAAGACCTCACTCCGCAGTAAGTCCAACAACTTGGGTTTCAACTCAAGCCTATCTTGCAGAAAGACATTATGCCTGCCACCGCCTCCCTTGTGCCTCATGGTACAGACCCTCCAAGTGAGCTGGGCTGTCCTGGGTCAGTATGTAGAGAAGAGACTTCACCATCCCTGGGACAGAGTAGGGATCTGGTAGGTGGCACTCCTACCTCTGAATGAGCACAGAACCAATCCACCAGCATGGTGCTAAAGGGCTAATTTGATCCAGTACATCGTTAATGATCCATGGCAAAACTGGCCGGCCAGCCAGCCAGCCATGAAGCCTCACTAAGTGTCTCACGTTATGACCAATATTGCTTAAGTAATTAGCAGTTAAGGATGGGGGAAGAAGCAAATGAGGAAGGTATTTTCCAAACATAACCTACGGCAATTGGGCTTTGTTGAAGCTGTAGCAGCCCTGCCTCTTATTTTTGCCATCCTCAGTGAAAAATGCTTCTCTCCAAAAATTCTGTTTGTCTCACTGTGCAACTGACTGCATTTCACTGCAGATCAGTGTGATCCCACAGAAACAACACTCCTTTAAGACAGAGCAGATTAATGCAGGCATCTAACAAGTTAATTTCCCAGAAACACTAGTTCACTAATTCGAAGTGGAGATATACTTCACTACCTTTAAACAGAATATAAACCAACATGTATATTAGAATCTCATGTATTTGAACTATCCGAACCCACTTATTCTAAAATCTCCATTATGGAATACTGAGTTGAACAACCTCACAAACTGTACATAAAATTTACAATACAAAGTTCCACATTTATGAGAATAAACTCCCTGTCCTTCCATCTATTCAGATAAATAAGAGAGCTTATTTTTCTGGGCCTGATGTTTCACCACCTCATACCTTTGAACAGCTGTCCAAAGTGAATGTGAAATGCTACCATTCTAATTTGATAGCATTTTACACGCACGCTTTGCACAGGTATAACTGGAGGCACAAGGCAGAGGAGAATCAGGCTCTATATTCCAACTCCCTCCCCTTAAAAAAGGGGGCAGAAGAAATGACAGTTTTTAAATTGTTCCAGTTAGGTAGATTTAATTCAAAAGGTATGGCCCAAAAGTAAAGGATTTATCAACCACCAATAGACTCAATAGAATTGTATTTCATTTATAGGACAACTAGAAGTTTTGTTGCTCTGGACCTTCAGGGCAGGGGGTGAAGGGGGAGTGCAGGAATCAGGGTTGGGGGGTGAGCAGGGGCTGAGGGCAGGGAGCTGCTGGTGTGGGAAGTGCAGAAGCCAGCAGCGGGCATGCTGGCCAAGGCAATGGCTCCTAGAGGCTGGCCACAGCAGGGCTGCGCTGACTGGGGAGGGGATAGCAGGAAGCTTACCTGCACCCCTGCTGCCCTAGTGGGGTTAAAGCTGTCCCAGTCCCCATCTCTGACTTCTTTCTGCCTCCCTGTGATCATTACAGTATAACATCCCTACTAGCTACCCCCTCCTTTTCTGTATTATGAAAAACAACCAAATTCCAGACATACCCCCATTGTCCTGGCACAACCAAACCCTGACCTTGCTTTAAGTTATGATAAGAGGAAGCTGCATAGCAAATTTGGTGGTCCTGTTTAGGAGGAGTTCTTGAACAGACAGACAGACTTGCTCATTCACTCACTCAGACAAACTCTCTCAAATATATAGCAGATAAAATGGAACGATTTTACCTTGCTACTTTCATGTGGTAACAACATTTTGTGTGTGATATTCTTGGTGTCTAAATGAAAAATGGTGCTTATAACTATATATGGCGTTTATTCTCTTGGGGGGGGAAATGTACTGATACTGCTAAATATGCAGATGTTAACGGTGACATTTATATATTGAATGAAAAAAGTGCTAAAGGTATTTCTGATGTATAGCATATGGCCAATTAATGTTCCCCTCCCTTTGGCTCATAGCCAATTCTCTTAATACTGTGATTCTGAAATGTGCTGTGTTCCTAAAAATGCTTGGACACACACTGCTTGATACTGGCTAACCTCCAAATGCTGAATGAATGACTTCAGGAGGTTCTTAAACTTTGAGAGATGAACTTTTGAAGAAGCCTATTGTTATTTTTAAACATCCATAAGTGAGTACATACAGGTTTTAAAAACTGAGATAAGTCTGAGCCATAACGTTTAAGTTTAGATAGGACCCAGATCTGAATTCCCCCACTCCACCCCAACGGAAGTTAGGAAATTTAAGAGGTTTAGATCCAGGGTTTGTGTCTGGACCAGTCTCTAATTGTAACCATTACTGCTTTATGTTTGCACAGGGGTGACGGGTGGGAGAGTCCGAGGGGCCATGTGCCCACCCCACCAAATGCCATGGGCAGGAAGGGCAAGGGACCAGAGCCTCTGGGTGGCCAATGGGAACAGCAGGGGTTTGGCATCTGCAGCAGGAGTCGGGATCCCTGCATTCACCAGCAAGAGCAGGGCAGGGGGAGCAGAGTTACATGGCCCTAGTTCTCCGGCAGCTCCAGGTGCACTGCTTGGGGGAGGGAGTGGGACTATCCCTGCACTCACCGGCCGGAAGCAGAGCATCGCTCAGGGGAGGAGGCTTAGGAGAAGAGGCAGGGTGGGGGGTGGAGCAAGTGGTGGGGAAGGAACTGGGAGTTGTCCCGGCCCTCCCCGGGGATAGAGGTTGTCTGGGGAGGTGTCACATCAGGGGGCCAATCAGCCCAAGTTTTCCTCCTCACTAGTCACCCCGGTGTTCACATGACACCACTACCTCAGTTCTGTCATGCTTGGGAAAAAACAGACTCTACAACTAGAAGAGTGGGTCAGTCCACAGGGGCTCCTGTTCTGAATTGCCATTCCGCTAGTATGCTTTAAGTCAATCTGTATGGCATTTTAAAGCATTGTTACCATTTACACCTCATCAGCCACACTGTGATATTTTTTCAATGCCTAAACCTTCATGATTACAGAAAGTGGGAAGGTTCCTAGGAATCCTTGGTTCAAATCTTGGCAGCAGCAACTCATCCTTTCCTCCTCTTAATATGCACAGCATAGGGAGGGGTGCAGCTTGCTGGGTAGTAATCTTACTGACAAGGTCCTAAAAAGCTCAAGTCCTACCTGCTGCTCTTTGTAGATCTTAACAGATCCCAAAATCCTTTCCAAAGAGCCAGGAGCTTGCTTTGGTACCACTGGCAAAAAACAGTCGCAAACCCACTGGTATCTAGTATTATTCTGCACTGGTTGATTGGCACCTTACACATATGTGTATCCCTGGAGCGGCAGGTTGTAAAGCATGATGGGATCCATCAGGTTGAATAGTGCTATGTAAGTTATTTTGCAAATGTTTGTCTCTGACACTAGAGGATGATGTGATTCCTACCTCTGAGTTTTGCACATCTAATTAGATAGTATCAGTATTTCTGGCCCTTCACTAACCTAATACAAACATAGTGGAGTTATTTTACAGTCATTTTAATTCTTCTACCGATAACATGTTTAAATTAATATTTTAGGAGCTGATGGATGCAATATACTAACAACACACAAAAGCTGAATTAAGGTACTACAGAGATCCTGGAGCCTGGAATTTCCTAACTTTCAATGCTGTAGTTTGGAATCTTAATATATTCTAATGTGATTTCTTAACTTATAAAAGCCACAAACTGGTTTTGAGTGTGTCGTAGAGTTGCCAGGTGTCCAGTATTTTCACCTCCTGGCAGGGAAAAAAGATCAGAAAATATCGGACATTTTAGGTGTCCGGTATTTTCTGAATTTTTTTTTACTGGACAGGAGGCAAAAATACATGACTGTCTGGGTCAATAACGGACACCTGGCAACCCTAAAAAGTCTGGTTAGCAACACAAAATGCTTGTTGGGAAAAGTCCAAGTGCCACAACGTGGGTCAGACATAAGCAGCACAAACCACTTTGGAAACCTTTTGGGAAGCACCACTGAGAATTTTTTAAACAAGATGAAGGTATTTCCAGTGCAATTTGCATTTTTCTGCCCCAGCCCTTTTTCACTAAGCAGATAAAATATCCTTCCCCAACAGGGTTACCTGGCTCTGTCATTATTCAGCTCTGAGATTATCTTCCTTATTGTTCAGCAAAACGGCCAAACAAAACTTGTCTCCTTTATTCCAGGGAAAGTATTTTTAGCATAACTAGCAGTTGGAGATTATTAGTATGATTTACATCCCTATTCTATCAGGGATGACAATTCAGTAAATTAAGTGAACTACCTGTTCTGCAAAATTCTTAAAGTACTTTTGGGCAGCGTAAAATAATTCAACAACAATAAATACAGTGAATGCCCTGTTAAGCCTTAGCCAAAGTCACTGATTTATAAGATTGGTTCTACTGATGAGAACCTCCAAAGGGGCCTGATCCAACAACAACTCCCTCCCCCCCCCAACTTCAAGGGAACAAAAAAATCCCACAGATTTCTCAAAGTTGGACTGCGCCTAAGGTGCATAGTTCAGGTTCAGGTTCTATGTGATGCTTAGCTGAAGTGTATAAGATTCTCAGGAGTCAGCACAATTCAGTTGGGACTTTGTTAAAACAAACTTCCGCCTATTATTTTCAGCATTACTAGTTCCAGTCCCATCTGGAATATGTTCAGCTTTATGAAAGGGGAGAAAGTTTGAAGCATGGAGTGGAAGGAAGGAATAGACAGCAAAGTAAAATGAAGCCTGGCCAACAAGCCCCCAATTGGGGCCCAGCCCCCATCTGGCCGCAGTATCATAACACTCCTGTGCACCCCATACTCCAGCCCTGAGTCCATCATACACCCCAAACCAGACTCCTGAACCCCTACATGCCCAGCCCCCCACCATAAGATTGACAGAAGACAGCCCGAATGCGTGCATGAAGCTGGATTTGGCCAGTTATGATGTAAACTTCAAAAAACTGTGCGAAAAGATGCATCAGCAGAAGTCCCATTAAATAAAGTTTCATTTCTGCTATTATTAATCATTATGTCAAGTATCAATAATATTAAGTTGTATATTTACAGTCATGCAAATGGGTATTCTTGTCCGGCTCTTTGTTGACTACTTGTTCTGAATTTTGATGTAGTTTGGCTCTTTAGTTTGAAACGGTTGCCAACCACTTGTAGGAGAATTATTTATTTCTCCTACACTCTAGTAAGTCAAACACACCCCTTTAGCCTAATAAAACCAACCAGGGGCGGCCCTAGACTAGCTGCCAGCAACTGGCGCCCTAGGCGAACCATGCAATCGGCGCCCCCACCTCCAAAACCCCTAAATGATATTGCACCACCATTTGGTGCCCCATTTAACTTGGCGCCCTAGGCAACCGCCTAGTTCGCCTATATGGACGGGCTGCCCCGAAACCAACCCTTCTTTCACCCAGACATGTCAGCCATCCAATGAAATCAACAATAAGCAAAACACAATACATAATACATCAAAAACAAATCAATCACAAAACAAGACATTTCACCCCTCTGCTTGATCATTGCTTTTTAGTCACATCTCAAGCCCTATTCTTCATTCCTAGGTTGCCTGCTCTGCCCAGATTCCAAACAAGCAGATTCATGCAGTCAAGAGGGCTCTGCCCACATGAATCCAATTGTAGGTTTGGGATCTTGGACTTCATATTCCTTGGGGGAGGGACCATTTCTTCATAACTTGCAAAACTTGTCATTATACAAGTAAATAACTAATAATGGCTCACAAAGCTAGGCTAGATCACTTAAAGCATAAAGATGACATTCTCCCAGAGTGTCTGACTTAAAATTTCTCTTTTACAACTGAAGTAAATTAGTCTGACCTTTCTCTAAATAAAGTTTTTCTTAGGAGAGCAAGTTTGCAAAAGGGTGTGGTACTGTCTTAGCACAGAACTAAGAGCCAGCACCTCTAGAGTTCTAATTTCATTGTGAAAAATGACTGCCCTGCCCTCCTTGTCATGGCCTAAGGCAAGTCACTAAAACCACTCTAGTTCATTTTCCCACCTGTAAGATGGAGCAAACAATAATTACTAGCTACTACACAATGTTGTTGTAACGATTAATTACTTAATGCTCATAGAGCTCTTTCAAGATCCAAAGTGCTACCTAAGTGCCAAGTAGTACTATTCGATGATGAAATTATGTATTTTCTCCTTCTAGGTACTTATGAAAAAACACAAACACGCAACTGTATTTGTAATGAAACGAGATACTCAGAAAGTGGGACATTTTAAACCAAGTTGCATAATCCCTTGCCAGCTCAGGAAGATTATTCCAACCACATAAACTTTATAGGATTACACATCCAAGAAAAGAAAAATATCACTCAGTGGGCTTTCTGCTGGCAGAATAAGCTTGTCTAAATAAACATTAAAAAGTATCTGAAGTCTTGGAGAGGGAAAACAACATCTCAAAGAAGTGGAAATACTTAAAAGCTCTGGGGATGATGAATCTATAATTTCTGAATATGAAGCGACTTACCCAGCATTGCCCGGGTCCTTCAGGGCCAGGGGTTGGCAGTGTGGGGGGTGCAGGAGTCAGGGCAGGGCCTTGGAGATATGGAGGTCAAAGGCAGGAGGCTGGGGACTAGGGGTGCAAGAGTGAGGGTTGTGGGGGTGAGGAGGGGCTCAGGGTGGAGAGTCTCATCTGACGGGGCTCTCTCCCCTCTCCTGTCTGAGGGGCCTTCTGTCTGCCCCCAATCTCCCTCCCCAGCTACCTAGGGCCTTTTCTCTTCCCCCCAGCACCTCCTGCTGCCAGGAACCAACCGTCTCCCCCCCACCTCCTTCCCTCCAGCGCCACAGCCAAGGGCTGGAGATGGGGAAACAGTTTGGGGCAGGCGAGCTACTGAGCTACTCACCTTGTCTGGTGACAGGCAAGACAGCGGAGCTCCAGCCCCAATGGCCACTTCCTTGGTGGTGTGGCTGCCCCCAGTAGCCACTCTCGATATCATGTCCTTCCCTTTCCATGTTGTGAAAAACAGTCCCATTCCCAGCACTTCCTGTTTTCTTGGCACAATCAATCTCGGACCTTGCTTTAAGTTAGGGATGTAAGCGACTAATCAACTATCGGATAAGCAAAAGCTTATCGGATAGTAGACACATTAGTCGACTAGTTGCTTCCCCCCTGCACTGATTCTATCACAAGGAGGCAGCAAGGGAAGGAGTGGAGGGGGTGCTTAAAAGCTGGTTCCCACCAGTTCCAGCTCCATGGGACGGGACAGGGGCGCAGCAGTGGCACTTCCTCTTTGAAATGTACAAGAGCCCCAGCGGGGACTCTTGTACATTTCAAAATTGAAACACTGTGTGGAGTCTGGGGTTAGCAGGGGACTTCCTGCTGGACCTGGGCTCCACGTGGTCTTTCAATCTTTAAAATGCACAAGAGCCCCTGCTAGGGCTCTTGTACATTTCAAAGGCGGAATGCATGCTAGTCATTATCAACTAATCAAATAGTCAATGGAAATCGCATTGACTATTCAATTAGTTAATTAATTGATATTTAACATCCCTACTTTAAGTTAGGAGAAGAGGAAGCTACATACCAAATTTGATGGTTCTAGCTCTGACCGTTTAGGAATAGTTTTTGAGCAGACTCAGAGAGGTGCACATTCTAAAATAGATAGCCGGCATTGGAGGGGTAAATTTAATAAATCACCAGATAGAAAAACAAACAAACAAAAAAAAACCCTAATCACTAGATGCCATGGAGAGGTCAGATGCTAGATAAATGGGGCAGTGTGCTAAATATTTATATGCTTTCTCCCTGTCTCTTTGTATTAGAGTTGACTGTTGGTGTTTTAGGTGAAGAGAATGCAAAACAGAGCACTTCTGTTGCCTGAACCACAAGCTAGACACGTTTTTACATTATTAGAAGACTTACCCGGTGCTGCTTGGACCCTTTGGGGCAGGGGACTGGTAGTATGGGAGGTACAGGAATCAGGGCAGGGCCTTAGGGGTGGGGGGCGGGAGGCTGAGGGTGTAAGGGGTGCAGGAGCCAGGAAGGGGGGGCTGAGGAGTGTCTCAGGGCAGGGGGTGAGAGAGTGAGGACTGGGGGTGAGGAGGGGCTCAGGAAGGTGGGGGTGTCCCATCCACTAGGGGCCTTTGCTCTTTCCTCCAGACACCTTGGGCAGCAGGGGCCTTTCTCCCTCCCCTCATTCCAGTGCTGCAGCCAACAGACTCAGGAAGGAAGGGTTTGGGGGCAGGGGAGCTACTTATCTGGTCTGGTGGCAGGCAAGATGGCAAGCCCCAGACCCAACTGCCACTCTCTTGGTTGTTTGGCTGTCCCTAGTAGCACTCTGCAGTATAGCCCTCCCCTGTGGGCTCACTGCCCCCCCAATGGCCACTGTGAGTATTGCATCCCTCCTCTCTCTGCTCCCTTCCTTTCCATAATATGGGAAACAATGGAATTCCAGGCACATCCTTCTGGCACAGCCAAACCCAGACCTTACTTTAAATTTGGAGAAGAGGAAGCTGCCTACCAAATTTTGTGGTCTTAGCTCTTATCATTTAGGAGGAGTTCTTGAACAAACAGACTCACAAACTCTAATATAAATATAGAGAGAGATGAGGCCCAGTAACACAATTTTCTACAAGTAGCAGCATTTGTTTACAAAAAAAAATGAAGTTTCAATAACACCCTCCCACACACACACACCCCCCACAACCATCCGACTCATCTGTAAGAACAGAATTCAAGTATATTCTTTCATGTTTAGAACACATCCACACTACCAGTCTCAATGAATTAACTATGTTCCATTTACAAATATCAAGTTTTCTTTATGCAGATGTGCTGGAATTGTGCCTCGTGCCTGAACAGAATTGACAGCCAAGCGTTCAGTGCTTTTGAATATTGTTAGGGGTTTGTCTCTGCTCCTTCCTCATTCCTTCATACTTGAGGTTAAATTCATTCATACTATGAATAACACAACATCTGTCAGGGCTTGTCTGGACAAGACAAAGAATTCATTTTAAAAAACTGAAGTGTCTGTGGCCTTATATCTCTGTGCATCTAAAGGTGAATCAAATCTAAGTACAATCCTCTTTGATTTGCAACTTCAACGGCATTTAATACTGTCCTGATACTTGGATGGTATGTAAGCTTATCATGTTTCCTATAAAGCTTCTTTCTACTTCTGTGTGTGTGTGTGTGTGTGTGTGTGTGTACACACACACACAGATCTTATCTATCGAGAGAGAGAGAGAGACACAGACAGACAGACAGAGACAACACAAGAGAAGTGGGATGTATATAGTTTTCTTAAAAGAAAATATTTATTCAGGCTACTGACACAAACAAGTAGTAGATGGCTGTTTTGAAGACAGGTACACTTGAAGGAATGTGAGGCCTAAGAGGGCACAATGAGTTGATGTTCAAGGCCATGTGCCCATGGAAGGGTCTGTTCTAGTAACACCACGCACACACGCAAAAATTGTAAAAGGGACACTGTAGAAACCTTCATGGATCTTGGAAGGAGAAGCACAAGTTGCAAGAAGAGTTTGGAAGGAGCACTAAGAAGTCTGTCTGTGTGCATATGGTTGGAATACTAGCACCAGTTGCTGTCCCTATGTAAACAATTGTATTAATAAAGAGACGGTTTAGTTTCAGAAATATGAAGTCCTCTCATGTTTTATCCAGTATTTAGTACCTGAAAATGTAGATAACTCAACAATGCCACACTCTGACATGTGCCCACTTCTTTAGATCAGAGTCTAAACCAGGGTGTGCAAGATATGTCTCATGGGCCAGATGCAGTCTGCCAAGCCACTGGACCCAGCCTGCGGACCCCCATGCCAGAACCCTCAAGCACGCAGAAGCGGCTGTTTTAAGCACAGGGCTGCCCTGCTTGCCTCTCTGCTCTGGAGGGTGGGGGAGGCTGTGTGTGATCTCCCCACCCCCAACCCAATGCTCAGCTCCTATTGAATGGAAATGACCAGCCAATAGGAGCTGAGAGATTGGCCTGGGGGATGGGGAACAGCGCAAGCCTCTCGCTCCTCCTGGAGCTGAGAGCCACATGGAGGGAACAGCCTGCAGGTTTAAGCTATCTCGGGCTGCAGCAGTCAAGGAGCCGAGCCTGCCTTGGGAGTGTTGCAGGCCGGGTAAGCACCTCCCAGCCAGAGCCTGCCTTTGGCACCCCCTGCCCCTCCCGCACCCCAACTCCCTCCCGCAGGTCACCATCTAAGCCATCTGCATGCTCCTCCCCCAGGCCACAACTCCCTCCCAGACCCTGTATCCCCTCCTACGCCCTTCCCCCCGGCCAGAATCCTCTCCTGCACCCAAACACCCTCCCAGACCCTGCACCCCAATTTCCTGACCCAGATCACAACTCCCTCCTTCACCCAAACTCCCTCTCAGACCTCACACCCTCTCCTGCACCCCAGTCCTATACCCCCGTGGGCCATTCTGCACCCAACCTCCATCCTAGACCCTGCACTCCCTGCACAGAAAAAGTGTGGCCCTTGGCCACTTTCCAAAATATTGGAGTGGCCCCCAACAAATTTATTACCCGCCCCCATTCTAGCCTACAGTTGGTCAAATTCAGATACATGTAAAAATATAGGTCTTCATCCTAAAAAAAAAAAAAAAACCCAAATATTTTATTGTTTAACAAAATGGTCTTCTAAATCGAGTTCTACCAGAAAGATAGTTCTAGTGATTATTTTAGAGAAAGTTCCTGTAGGTGTGGATATGGAAGTCTTCCACATGATATACAGTACAGTGATAGAACAGCAGTCTGCCTATTAAGGTCCCAGTCCTACTGCCTCAAAGCAGGGATAATACAAAGGAAGGGACCAATCTACAGTTCATTACAAGGATTTTATACTGTAAAACTTTCCCTAACTTGGGAAAGTAGCCCCTCAGGGGTATAATGTAAAAGCAACACAGATGACTACAACCTTTAAAGATGTCAATAATGAGGATGATTCAGTAGACTGGGGAAATTACTCACACTGGAAAAGACGACTTAATGCTGATCTTTGCTGCCACTCTTCAGACTATACAGCTGATTAATGAATGGATCCATACAAACATCTGACACTAAAAAAACAAAAACACAAGAAGAACTCAAGTTATTAATCAGCACAAAGTTTGAAGTAACTTGTTAAGCACACATAACTATCAGATACAACACCAGCTGAAGGAAAAAAAAAAAAAAAAAAAAAAAAAAACCACTGAATGTCTCATGTAAGTGAATATCAACAACAGACTAACGGGTAAGAGTAGAAAAAGAAATGCATATTGGAAATGAGTTAAATTTATTCCTAATAATTCTTAATAAAATTTGTTCCTACAATTTCTATTTATTCCATGGCCCTGATTGTTCTTTCCATTGGCCAAGATGATCAAGAACATGCAACAAGGAAATGAGAAAACAAAGAGCATAGCAACAGGCTCGCCTCTAATCTTGGGAGTCTATGGAGAGCACACCACAGAGCTGGGGACCCATAAAATCAGAAACTGAGAAAGCCAGAAGCAAGCATGCTTCCTTGAGCCCCAGGTGAACTTTCTGCTTGAAGCAGCCATTACGTCCCCTCACAGATTCTACCCACATTTGCAATCAAAGCAAAGCCACTAATAATTCTCCATTTCTCTTGGAGACTCTACATTCTTACAAACATGAAAGCAAAGCACAATTCAGAGGAGAAGAACTTAGCTGAATAAAAACAAATTACATGTATGAACCTCCCCCCCCCCGAGAGGAGACTATAAGAAACAGTAAATGAGACATGACTTTGCAGTGAGGTATAAAAGGAAAAAGATGTGTGTACTTTGGGTCTCGTATATTGTAAAGGTAACACACATCACTGAGCAGCAGGGTGGAAACCAATAGCCTCTCTCTCTGTGTGGCTCTGCTGCAACCACATCTAGATATATTGTCTTCAGGTCTGGACTCCATCATAAAAGAAAAATGATGAAAAAATGAAGGGATCAATTTGAAAAAGAGGATTAAGAAAATACAGCTTGACTGGCTGAGGTAACGTGGCGGCTGAGAATGTGAGAGGACAGTTTGGTAATATTCAAAAGTGTAAAAATACAAAGGAGTGAAGGATGTCTAGTGTGTGGTACATGGTGGTATAACCAGGAATACTGCTTGAAATCTAGGGTAGGAAAATTTAAACCGAATACAAGGAAAAACGGTCAGTGAGATGTATTAAGTTATGGAATAGTCTCCTAAGAGTAGTGGTAAAAGCTCATTGGCACCATAAGAACAGCCAAACTGAGTCAGACCAAAGTCTGTCTAGCTTAATATTCTGTCTTCTGACAGTGGCCAATGCCAGGTGCCAGAGAGGCAATGAACAGAACAGGTAATCGTCAAGTGATCATCCCATCACTCATTCCTAGCTTCTGACCAACAGAGGCTAGAGACTCTATCGGTGCCCATCCTGGCTAACAGCCATGGATGGACCTGTCCTCCATGAATTTATCTAGCTCTTTATTAATTCCTGTCACATTCTTGGCCTTCACAAAATCCTCTGGCAAGGAGTTCCACAGGTTGATTGTGCATTGTATGAAGAAGTACTTCCTTTTGTTTGTCTTAAACCTGCTACCTATTAATTTCATTTGGTGACCCCCTACCTAGTTCTTGTTCCAAAACTCTTTTAAACTAGAACAGACAAAAAGATTAGGAAACAAACATCAGAAACAATTCGACACTGGCAAGGGCTTGCGCTGGATGATCTAAATAGCTTTTCTAACTCAATTCCTTTGATTCCTAAATGCCTTTGATTCCTAAAGGTCCATTGTATTTTTAATGCAAGATACAAGCACTTTCTGTACATAGTCAAAGAACTGTGAAATCATCAACTAATGAACCTACCAACCCAGAAGTGAATTTAAAGGGGGGAAAAAAGGGGGGAAAAAAAAAAAAAAACCCACACACACACACACAGACACACACACACACTAAATTGCTCTGTAGATCCATCTTTGCACTGGTGGGAGCTGGCCAGGACTGCTAACATCTGTCATAATGCTGGGGCACAAAGACAGTTTGTCCAGATTAGGCGACATACAGATCCAGGCCCTGATCCTGCAAAAGGTCACACAAGTGGCTCCTTGCTCTCAAGGCAGCAAGAATCCACATGGGCATACGGGATTCTTGTTGAAACAGATACCATTGCAGGAATAGGGCCACAAACTTTTGAAAAAGAACAATGGTGTTAAGTTGAGCTCTATTCACCAGTGTTAGGGGGGGAAATCATTTGCTGGATGTAAAAGGGACAAAATCTGGGAGGTGGAAAAAATAGGTGAGGATTCTAAAAACGGTACTGCAGACACATAATTGCAGACAGCTAGGGAAGAAGTTACTTGACAATGTTATTTTGAGTGTGTCTAGACTAATGCAAAGGACTCAAATGGAAAATAATGTAACAAGGAAAAAGATCTCGTCTCTGCTGTCTTAATCCCATGTATTAAGCTGATGGTAAGATGCTCAAGCCTCATTAATTGGCAGGATCTGTCACAAGGTTGTGGCTTCATGTTGACAGGGCCAAACACAGTAGTGAGTCAGAGGGCAGCACAGTAGACAGTGATGTTGTGTGCTGCCGAACAGGGCCAGCAGCTAGCTGCCAACTGAAATGAGCTAGCCTGACCATGGGGCAGGAAGACTAAAAACTCAGGAAGACAGCAGTCCATCCAGGGGAGTAAGAGTCTAAGGAGAGGAAGGAAAGAAAAAAAAAAAAAGTCTTCCCCAGTGTGTGAGGTAGAGGTTCATAAATTTGCTTTAGTCAGGCCTCCAATTGGCCTTCACTCACTTGTGCTAACTGAATCAAGGCCACTCTGTCCTTCTCATCTGTTGTAGACTTTATGGAGATCTGTCTTAAGGGAAAGAATAACAGAATGTGCTGTCAGGGTGAAGCTTTTTCTGGTTATGCAAAGTCCATCCACCTTATTTATTTCACATTAATAAGGAGAGCTGCTTTCGCTCACTTCTACCCTGAACATGGAGCTCGGGTTAATTTGTTCTTCCATCAGTGGAGTGTCCTTAAAAATCTGTTTATAAACACTGTCTCTCTCTCTTTCACAGGGCTATTTCTGTAAATCTAAGATGTTCTTTGTACTCTGGTATGACAGAAAACAAGAAGCCTTGGTTATTTCCTTTTCAACAGGCTTGAGGTTGAATGTACAAAGTCTAGAGTTCTAGCCACTGGTACGGTCACTCACTGCTTTACAGGAGGAAAAAAAATTAACATATTTTGCATAAAGGAAACCTACACTACATTGTGAGCTGTTACCACAAAGATGAATCTGAGTTTTTTAATTTTATTTCACAATAATGTGTGTGCCTATGACAATCTTCAAAATTGTTTTTTTCCCCCTCTTTTAAACCTACATTAATTTTATTAATAAGTCCATACACATTCCTCGGAACCCCTTAACCCTGGGGGTGGGCAATAATTTTTGCTCTGGGGCCACTTCAAAAATTTCTGAAGTAGCCCCGGGCCACCCCAGAAGGGGTGGGGCCTAAACGGGAAGGGGCTGGGCTACCCCACCCCCAGATATGATTGGTCTGGGGGTTGGGGAGTCCCTTTGCGCCCCCTTCCCACTAGGCACCCATGCCCTGGAAGAGGCTTGGCATGCTCTCCCACCCCCAGGCCAATCAGGGCCTGGTGAATGCACGAAGCCTTCTCTGCTCTGCCCCCGCCTGGCGAACAGTGCTTCAAAGCGCTGCACGCTGCTCGCAGGGTGAGGACAGAGAGGAGAAGACTTTGTGCGCTCCCCCACCCGCAGACCCTAATTGGCCTGGGGGCGGGGGAGCAGCAGGGCCTCTGCAGCCAGACCCTAACTGGTCTGGGGGCGGGGGAGCAGCAGGGCCCCCACGGATCAGATCTGGCCCACGGAGGCCCTTTTCCATACCCGTGCCTTAACCTATGACAAGTGGTCTCAGAAAGTACATCCCATCACCACCTTAAACTTTTGTGAGGTGCCTGTTTTCAGAGATAAGCCCCCAAACAAAAAAATGTAATATAGTTCCACATGCCTGGCTGTGATCTTACCTCAATATTTTTGCTAAAGTAAGAACTGAATATTTCCATTGCTGGTCCTTGGCTAGCCACTGAGATCCACAATCATCACTACCGTCGAAAGGGAGCAAAGGAGATGGCTGATCAACCTGCCATGTATTCAGCCTCCTTAACATTCCAGGTTTATGGTTTTAAAAATCCAAGGAGTGACCCAATTTATGGATCACTAGAGTAGGGATGTAAGCAAGTAGTCGAGTCCTGACTACTCGCTTTGCCCACCCCCTTGTTGCTTCTGTGCCTCAGTTTCCCCATCTGTAAAATGGAGGTGATGATACTGACATCTCTTGCAAAGTGCCTTGACATGTAAAGTACAACACAAGAGCCTCATTATGCACATCCTGACTTTTTCCCCCCAGAGTGGGGCTTTGGGAAAGAATAATAATAGACTTGCTTTTTCTCCCTTTCTCTTTTTTAAATGTGGGAGGTTTTTGGGTGCATGTAGGTGTCCTGTGGGGCTTTCCCCACCTTAGATACCACTCCTGTTTTCAGGGAGATGGAGTGTTCTTCAGCCTGATGGGCCCCCATCTCTGCTGTTTGGCTGCAGCCATACTACAGAGATATTTCCCAGGACAAGCCCTCAGACCACCCAGCACATTCAGTCTCATCACCCCAGACTAACTCTTCCACCCACTGCTGAGATACTGAGAAGGAGCCTCCTCCCAAAGAACCTGCCTGTACTTAAAGCGAAGAGTCAGACATCACCCAGTGATGAGGATGACATAATGAAGGAGCTGTCTCATAGGAGATGTTCTTCTCCATCAGAACCCCAGGTGGCTTACACATCTTCTATGAGTTTCACATCAAAGATGACCTTTTAGCCAGGATTTGGCCCTCAGACTTTAACCTCCTCAACAATAATCCCATGCCCAGTACATGCTGTATTTTATAGATAAATGATGTAAAGTGGCCCCAGAACTGAAACGCTCTGATTGACAGATGCTTCTCTAAGAGTCCTACTATCAACTGCTACTTGTTTTTCCTTGATCTATGCTGAAAGCCATGGGGAAGTTTTGGAACCTACCCACCCTCTTCTCTGTTTTTTCTCTTCATATTTAGTTGATTTTGTGATTCACCAGAGATTTTTAAAAGGGGGGATTATTTTAAAATCAAAGGAAAGGAATACTCGTCTATGTATTTCTAAAGCAATCACCACAGTCATAATAATTTCAATAATTATGGATTATTATGGATGTCACCCAACTGTCAAACAGCATATTTTGGTTTGTTGTTGTATTTGTTGTTTTAAATCAGTGATGACTATGTAGGGTTGCCAGATGGTTTCAACAAAAATACCGAACACACTTGACATTACATCACAATCTACATTACATCTTATTTAGAAAATACTGGATATTTATATTTTCTCAATTTGGTTCCCGAACAGAAAGCTCAAATACTGGACTGTCCGGTTCAAAACTGGACACCTGGCAACCCTATGACTGTGCACCAAGGTTGAGGCAGAGACCATAAATTTATATTACAGTCTTAAATAGTCAAAGAGCCAAACATTGAAGAATATTTGTGTTCCTATTTCAGCCCAATGTTTTCTTAGCAAAAAATAAGTCAACTCCATGTTCATGGCTGATAAACATTCTGTTATCTCAGCATAATATTTTGCAAATTATCATACAACAGGCATTAAGTCAAACACTTTCAGCTGAACCTGGGCTGAAAGAAATGCTGGAGTTTGAACTCAATTTTACTGTGAGCTTCTGCATTCCTTTAAACCCGAAGCTCAGAGAGAAACTAGTGCTCAAACCCTCATGACTGAAACTTAATGTATGCATGAAGCCCTGTGACCAAAACCACTGGTATTCTGCATACTGCTACTTACCACTACAAAATTTTAAAGTTGGAGGGGAAATAAAAACAGGTCACTAAACTCACGTCAGCCTTGTAGGATGTAGCCAACACCTGACAGCTACTGCAAACAATATCTAGTGAATATGGTTTCTGTGTTCAAAATTCAATTACACATTCTGTGATTTGGATTTGCTTTGATGTTCAGGAATCTAGTTTGCTCAGCAAGTGTCCAACTTACAAATGCATAATTTACTCCAATGAGTGATGTGAAAGCTAGAGTATTTACGCATTACAAAAATACCCTATGATCCAGAGGCAGTAGCGTGGGGTAGCAGCACCTAGGGTTGCCAGGTGTCCGGTATTGACCCGGACAGTCCGGTATTGACCCGGACAGTCCGGTATTGACCCGGACAGTCCGGTATTTTCACCTCCTGTCCAGCAAAAAATTTCAGAAAATACCTGACATCTGGCAACCCTACAACACACTCAGCAACAGGGCCCAGCCCCCAGACTCTCGCCCCCACCTTCCTCGGTTCCGCAGGGAAGCTCCCTTCTGACTCAACCAAGAAAACAAGATGGCCACCGGCAATAACCCTAAAGACCTGAGCAAGGGGAAGCAATGCCTTCCCTGGGTCTTAGTGGTCAACCTCTTCCAGCTTCCCCAGGACTGGAGATGGCTTCAGCTGAAGGTAGGGAGGTGGGGTGAGGTGGGTCAGAGGCAGCAGCGTGGGGGTCGGGAAGCAGGCGGATTCAGTGCTCCTTAGGAGTTGGCTCCGCGGACCTGCCTGCCCCCACATTACTGCCTCCTACAGAGGCAGTGGTGGGAAGGGGAGGAGAGACAGGAGCCGGTGCGGATACAGAGGCAGTGGGGAGAGAGAGCATGTAGTCAAGAAGATTAACTAGGCCTAGCTTATTGGTTAAATAGTCGTCTACATGCTGACATCCCTAGGCCTCACATATACTTGTGATACAAGAGTTGTTACTCCAATTTTACAGATGAGGAAGCTGAAGCAGAGAAGCAAAGTCATTTGACCAAGCGCACGATACAGAATTTTTCAACCTTCACTCAAAATATCATAGAATACTAGGACTGGAAAGGACCTCGAGAGATCTTCGAGTCCAGTCACCCGCCCTCATGGTAGGACCAAATACTGTCTAGACCATCCCTGATAGACATTTATCTAACCTACTCTTAAATATCTCCAGAGATGGAGATTCCACAACCTCCCTGGGCAATTTATTCCACTGTTTGACTACCCTGGCAGTTAGGAACTTTTTCCTAATATCCAACCTAAACCTCCCTTGCTGCAGTTTAAGCCCGTTGCTTCTTGTTCTATCCTCAGAGGCCGAGATGAACAAGTTTTCTCCCTCCTCCTTATGACACCCTTTTAGATACCTGAAAACGGCTATCATGGCCCCCCTCAGTCTTCTCTTTTCTAAACTAAACAAACCCAATTCTTTCAGCCTTCCTTCATAGGTCATGTTCTCTAGACCTTTAATCATTCTTGTTGCTCTTCTCTGGACCCTCTCCAATTTCTCCATATCTTTCTTGAAATACTTGTATCTTTGATTACTTTTTCATCTCTGTGAAAAGGAAATTGTCTTCAACTCATAATGTGAATCAAGAACATTAACCTCAGAAAACTGCATCAAAAACATATTATCCTATACACTAACCCAGTGTTTCCAAATTTTATTTGGCCATGGAACCCTTTTCATCTTAAAAGAATTTCAAGGAACCCCTAGGGTTGCCAGGGTAACAGTTGTCAAGCAAAAAACAAAAACAAAAACAAACACACACCTGCCAGAATTGGTCGAGCAAAAAAATAAAAATAGACTCTGTCTCTTTAACAGGCGAACACTGCACTAACCTATTATTGGGAAAACACTACACTAACCTATTATATACAGGCTGAGCCTCTGTAGTCCGGCACACTCTGGTGTGGCAACACCCATCATCTGGCATAATTTTAGTTAGTCGAATGTTCACTTATCATGGGTTTGGCCAAGTTTCCCACAGTCCCATAAAGTTTGTTTACAGTCACCAATCCTGGCTCTCAGTGTTGCATGCTACTATTTAGCTCTAATTGACCCCTAAATGTCTTCTAAGAGCCCAGTAGATAGTGGGGGGTAGGTAGTGCTGCTAGACAATATTGACCTCCCGTGGTCTGGTAAATTCTCTGGTTCGGCACCAGTTAGGCCCAAGGGTGCTGGACTACAAAGGTTCAACACGTTCTGCCAAAAGAAAGCATTGATAAGCGCTATGTTAAACGGATCTGTGGGTGAAAACATGAGTAATAGGATGAAAATAAAATTGCAAATCATTTAAATAAAGTATTCAAGTAACTGGCTGTTTAGAGTTTAAAAGTGAAACTAGACATGACCTATGTTAGGAAAAAATTTAAGACTATGACTAATTTGTATATTAATCACTGACTGAGTCAACTGCAAAATTAAAGTACTCTTCTGCACTAATTGTGTCATTTAGGTTAGGCTAAATAGAACTTGCTGTTTTAACTTAACTTTATAAAACAATGACAAAACTATGGTGGTTATTTTTGTTGCATAATTCCCCACCAATGAACAATGGATGAAAGATGGCGAATTAAAAATAAAATCTTCCTATAACTCACAAGTCCAATGTAAGAATCTACAACATTTCATGCCCCAAATCTGTTGTAAAAACAAGGTGGTAATTGGTCGTATCCAGAGGGATATTGAAGAGATCTCTCATTTCCCCCCATTACGCAAAAAAGACTTATTTTCTAGTATAAATTAAAATGATGGAATCTATTTGTCATGTCTGTCTTTTAGTTCAGTCAATTTTTCTGGTATCTCTTGGACTCAGTTCATTGATCTTGCTAATTCAGAAGACAAGTAGGTAGGTGCAAGTTACAACCTGCAGAGTTAATAGCAATGCTAACAGCAAGCCACCCTTGTGGAAATTCCAAAAGTCTATTACAATCTTTTACCTGATGCCTGATCTACTAGAGTCCAAAAGGCAGAATGAACAAGAGTTTTCTTTGAGAAAGGACTATGATTTAAGCCCCTAGTACAATCATTTTATAAAAGAACAATGCTTTAACATGAGAATGTGGCCACCCTGTTTTATCACACCGACCCCAATTTTACTCCATTCTTTTCACAACTTCTGAAGAGGCTATCTTTAATTTCACTTGCATCTTATCTGGAGACACACAGGGACAAACTCATCTCTGATATAGTTCCGCTGACTTGATGCGGGCCCTCATTCAATTCAATGGCATTACAAATAGAGGTGTATTCCACTGTTGCCAAATAAAACTGCAGTTCCAGGTTTTCTGGTTTGTCTGTTTTGGTTTTTAACTTTAAAATATACGGATAAGCACAAGTGCAATGTAAGCTTCCAATATACAAAACAAACAGCCAACAGTGAATTTTAAATAATCCTGATAACACCATTTCCATTCTCCAGATGATTTTCCAAACAGTGTAAAGAGCTGCAATTAGATTACTAAATAAACCCATCATCACCCCGATTTGTTGTTTAATCTCATTCATCCAAATAGAGAGTTCTCTTCTTTCTCCATCAGAGAGAACTCCAGAATTGTGGGTTATTTTTATACACAAACACAACTATTCTGGTGCCACTAGATGGGACGGAGTACCACACCCAGAAGGAGTGCGAGCTATAGCCACAATTTAGGTCAGTGCGACGTTTAAGTACTTGATTTGTGAGTGCACACAGGAACAGCAGCTGGAAAACAGGATGCAAAAAGGGATGTGGTCTGGAGAGAGCCCCTCATGTAGACTGACTACAGGAACACAAGATCTCATGTCCTACAACACAGCTACCCAGAGCATGATTCTCTCCCCAGACTCCTCTCCTGGGCAATGGTTTATGCAAGGCCTTGTTTTTTCTTAAGTAAGCAGTAGTGCTTGTTGTTTTTTTAAGTTCCCCTCTTGCAAGGAGGAGGATTTGACAGCTTGTGGGAGGAGATACCAGAGAAATGGATTTTGATTGTAAACATATGATACTAGGCAAGAACAGGTTCCTGAGAAATACTGACTGGAGCAAGACAAGGGGAAGCTGTCAGTAGGCAGAGTGAAGGGCCAGTAAGAGCAAGGCATAAATTGAACTGGGGATATTTGCGTGTCTATGCACCTTTCACTCATGCAACTCAAAGTATTTCAGAAACATTAACACATTTAGCACCAGAAAACCACAGAGAGGCAGGTAAGTATTATCCCTATTTTAGAAGTGGGAAAACTGAGGCACAAAATGTGTCAAATAACTTCCCCATGACCACATGGAGCAGGGTTAGGCAATAAAACGGTGGTGTTTCTTCAGAGTTCGTTGCTGGTGGGCCATCACCGCCATATTTACCTGTACCTCCACAGGTACAGATGAGTGCAGCTCCTATTGGCTGTGGATTGCTGTTCCTGGAAGCAGCGTTGAAGACCAGGACACCACTTCCCGCAGCTGCCATTGGCTGTGAACGGGCAATCCACAGCCAACAGGAGTTGCACTCAGCTGCACTCACGGAGGCGCAGGTAAGTATAGAGCCAGCAGCCCACCGGGGCTAACCTTGGGTAACCAGATCCAGCCGACAGCCTGGCATTTGCCCATTCATGACATGTCATGTGAGACCCTGAGCATATTCTGCAATGTGCTGGTCCTTGCAAGCACTCAGTACCCTGCAGAAGCCGGCCCATAGTAAATCACTAGAAGCAACAGGGGTAGACCTCAAAGTACCTGCCCCACTTTCCTATTCTAAAGGACTAGACCATGCTGCCTGTACTTGCATCTGCCAGGCTGGGGAAGGTCTCTGGAGAGGTGCTGACAGGCCACTTCACCTTGAAGTGTCCCTTGAAATGTGTGTTAGCGACTTAGGCTAAACAGACTTCTCCATCTTGTGACACTGAGTACATTACCCAGACCTGAAGAAAAGCTCAGTTTCAGAGTGAAAGCTTGTCCCTCTCACCAGCAGAAGTTGGTTGAATGAAAAAAATATTACCTCACCCACCTTGTCACACTAATATCCTGGGACCCATACAGCTACACCACCGCATGCATACATTTAAAGCTGGCAGATAAACAGCACTAGTTTTATTTATGTTGGTAGTTTATAGCTATCATTTCCTCATTGTGATGCCAGAAGGCAAAATCTTCCCCGCATGGCTGCTAGAAACATTTTGATCTGCCTTTCCTTACACCAATTGCAACATTTTATCTCAGCAGTAAGTAAAGATACTGCCACTAGCATTAAATACCCCAATTTCAGTGACAATTATAGAGCATTGTCCTCAGAGAATAAACGTCATTAGCTTTCAAACCATCTACTTCTCCAAAGAGGTCAGTGTCTTGCAACAACAGATTTTTGTTTTTCTCTCCAGGAGAATACCAACGATGCACTGTGAGTGCAACCCAAAAAGTGCCACAATTTCATTTTCCTGTCTGGAGGAGAAGTAAGCTCTGCTTAGAGCATGAAGAATCAAGCCCACCCCTCTCAAAATAGGTTTTCAGAGACTGCGGTATCAAACTAAAACTAATGAAAGCCCCAACTATTTTCCTTTTGAACAAAATGCACCATTTTTCAAAAAAGGAAGCAGGAAGAATGGGTGGCTCAGGGCATTGCTGAGAAGATACTGAACCTTATCAGCGCTAGGTCACCAATTCAAATCCAGCCCAATGATGTAATGATTGAAATGTACAGCCAATGGATTTTTGGCTGACCTTTTAAATAAGTGAAATTTATTTCTCGGGCCACTTCTCAGTGGACACATGTCCGCCACACCTCCAGAAAGCACACCGCCCCCACACTGGCAGGCACGCCAGAAAAGCAACAGGCTGAATGTGCATGGATACTGAACTGCTTTATTAGCACTGCAAGTGCCCCAGGTCTAGGCAATGTGGGGAATTTTGCTCGGCTGCCACCTATACTGTACCTAGCGATTGTCACATAGATGTCAGCCTGGCAATCTTCATGATGAAGCTCATTATTAATATTAGAACAGCACCCTGCACCTCTTGTGCTAGGCACTGTACAATCATAACAGAAAGCCTGTAAGCTGTTGGGGCAGGGCCTATCTAAGGGTAAAACTACAGACAACAGATGGACAAAACAGACAGGGGGACCAGGAGTAAACAATGAGACAAAACTGGACAGAAAAGTAAAAAAAGATGAGCCACTGGTACGTAACGTCCTCAGTCTTTCCACGGTGAGCCATCAGTGTGCTCCAGCAGAATCAGAAATAGAACAGTGCAACTATTCAACAACAAAAGAAGCACATTTACTTTTGTTCCTTTCAAAGAGTCTAGTTCAATTAATTCTTTTGTTTCATCTGCCAAGTTTTCAAAGTGGTGGAAACGCAAGCTGTTCAAACCAAGAGACAGTAGCTAATTAGAAAATCATCCACTGGGTACCTACACTGTCTTTCACAGCTATTATAAATAAAAACAAGCCAACCCACATATGCAGTGTGCAGTATCTTCATGTAAAAGCTACCACAAATAACTATACCTCTCAGCCACAGGGGAAAGTTATTACATATGACTCCTAAATGAAGATGGACAGTATTTATTATTAGAAGATCAGGAATCCAAAGCCAGACAAGTAAAATAAAATGTTATTGTTAGTTTGGTACAAGTTTTGATCATTGGGAAAAGTTCAAATTTTACTCTCTAATTATGTTTCTACTGTTTAAATTGAATTAGTTTAACTAAAAATACTTAGAGACTTTTAGTCCTTAGAGGGGTAGCCGTGTTAGTCTGTAACTGTAAAAACAACGAGGGGTAGCACGCTCTCTCTCTCTCCCTCCCCCCCCTCCACACACACCACGAAAATCATGAGCTTTGGGTTTTTGCCCATGAAAGCTTATGATTCTCTCTCACTCTCTATGTATACGTATATGTATATATTTGTCTTTAGTGCCACAGGACTACTTGTTGCTATTAAGGGTTAGATTTTGACAGGTGCTTGATGGAAGAACACAGGGAACTTCCTTAATCACTTATATAAGGACCAGTGACAGTCATAACCCACTCAATGAGGAATTACTTTCTTCACAGCCCTTAGGATGCGTGTCACTCCCATGTGCCAAGTATGCCACATGCAAAGGCTTGAAGGAAGCCAGTTGCACCATCCTAAGAAATGTCCAATTAGCACATCTCCCACCCTCAAGCAGCAAGAATTACAATCCAGCCCTTAAAATACTACAGTGCAATTTATTGTGGTAGACAGCCCTTCAGAGACAGAAATAGCCTAATGCTTTAGTGACAACAACAAATCCAAGAGAAGAGGAATGTGTTTTGAGGGCAGAACTTCCATTTATGCAGAAGGATCCCAAAGATCTTTACAAGTTTACATTAAGAAGTTATTCAAGATTCACTTAATCTGGTGCTGAAATGCAGCCACTGCCAGCAGCGCACTTGTGACCCTGTGGAACTGTTATGGGCAGCAAGTGAAAATGACAGCAGCCAACTGCAACTAATGGAGAAATTTTAGGTAAGCAGAATGCACACAAGTTGTTTCAAAAACAATGGAGCAGACCTGTGGCACCTTAGAGACTAATCAAAATATATAGTATCGTGAGCTGTCGTGGGCAAAACCTCACAACAGTGAGGTTCACAGTGTGTTTTTGACAATTGCCACTAAAACTTTGAAGGCCACAAGCTCTCAGTGTAATACCTCTATTTCACGTCTCCTCCAAAAGACACCACACTCCCTGTGATGATGCCTTTCATATTATTTATGGAAATACACTTATGAATATGCATTGATGGAAGATACTTTATGCAAAATACTCCTTATAAGGCAGCGGTTCCCAACCTTTTCCACATGGGGACCCATTTTGACAATTCAGGAAGACTTGGTGACCCAAGGCAATTCAAAAACAGGGGGAGGAGGGAGGGCAGAGCCACCTGGGGAGACACTTGGCGACCCTTTTGAAATGTAATGGCGACCCATATTTGGGTCCCGACCCATAGGTTGGGAACCCCTGTTATAAGGTATCATTTAAATAGTTACCATTTGCTCAAGATGTATATTCTATTTGTGTGCATCTATCAATCCTGTATTTGAAGTTAAAAATAAGAAGTACAAAACCTGCTCTACTAATCTACACATGCTACGAGAGGGCCATTAAGGGTACTCCAGAAACTTGAGGGCTCATGCATAGGGACGATGACCTGTAAATTGACTTGTTTTCCTATGAACCAGCTAGTAGGGGCTCAAGACATGGGTTTAGGTCACCTAATGCTGGAACCCATCTTGGACATAGTCCTTTTCCACTGAAAGCGTGAAAAAGTGTAAACCGAATACAATGGATTCTCACCGTGGGCAAAAATCTATATACAAAAGGCTGGAAGCCAAACAGCAGGGACTGCTGCCAGATGCCACACCACTGGAGTTTATCACCCAAGATGACTGCTGAAAACACCTAAAACTGAACAGGGGGAAGGTTGAGCCCAGGGTGGCAGGCTTTCTAGTCTGGGAGGGGAGGGGCAATGGTTAGAACTACTGTTAGGGTAACAAAGTTTATTAGTATATGGGGCTTAGCTAACCTGTTTTATTTTGTTTACCTTGCTCTGTTTCAGTTTTATACAGAGTCAGATGGATTTATCTGAGAGTCTGGTCCCACCGGGGCTGTGCACCTGGATGCTGTAGCAAGTCCCTTTGACTGAGCCTTTCCAGAGCTGAGCAGACCTCAGTGTCTGTGTTACTCTGCTGTGGGCTGTGACTTCATCTCTAGGCTAGTGCTGGAGGGGGCTAGATGGCCTGGCTCAGCAGGACAGGGTGGTGGGGAGCCCCCCCAAAAGGCAAGTAGGTGGGCCCAGTGGTATTTTCAGCACATCCAATGACAGCCCCGAGGGGGGTCTCTGTCACCAAACCTGTCACACTGCCCTCTTGTTTCCAGCTGGGAGGAAAGTTGTGCTTTACAAGCCCTAAAAGACGCAGTGGTTTCAGGGTACAGATTTAAAGAAGGTAGGTGACTCAATAGCCTTGAAGAAGGGAAGAGACTGTCAGACTGGTCAGCACAAGGAAGCAAGCCACAACCTTAAGAGCGGGAGCTAGAAGCGGAAGGCGTGCTGCAGCACCCCCAGCTTCCCACAGGCCTCCACACCCAGCCTTGCGCTAGGGGTCCTGCTACCAGCACTGAACGCAGTCTCCAGTCGTGGCCCCACGTATGGACTGCCAGCTTAGGGTCCAGGATGCCAGCCCCACTCCTGGGATCCCGGCTGCTAGCCACAAGCTCAGCCCCCCACCTTGTCTGGGTCCCCACTCCTAGAGACAGAGCCCTGCTTCCAGCCCCAACTGGGAGGTGAGGGGGAGGCTGGCTTTTAGCACCCCCACTATTACAAAAGTTCCAGCGCCAATGTCCACAAGCACCATTACTCGCAGGAAGGAGAAAACAGAAGAATAGGGAAAACACAGAGAAGGAGAACGGTATAAGGCCCTCCAGAGCTTGCAAATGGAGTCAGCAATTTTGACCTGACTATTGCAAAGTTAGCTTCATTACTATCTGCTCTTCTCCTTTTAGCGGAGAAAGATAAATCCTTTTTTTCTTTAAAAATACTAGGGGGCTGTGCTCCCTGCGCTTGCCAACCCCCCTCTTGTGGAGGGCAGGCAACCCCGGCTCTCCTCTGCCCAGCCACCGGGCAGGGCCGGGCATCCCCTTCTCCTGCCGCCACCCTGGCCCCCATTCTCTCCCTTCCCCTGTCACTCCAGCCCAGACCCCTTCTTTCGCCCTGCTCCTCCTCCCTCCGTGATCCAAGGTCCCTTCCTCCCAGCCACCGCCATCCCAGGCCCTTCCCCCCCGGCACACGAGGCCTGGCTCTAATCCTGGCGGCTGGGGAGGCGTAGAGTTACCTGCCCACCATGCGTGGGGCACAGTGAGGCGCAGGTAGTGCCGTGTGCACTCCGCACTCCAGCCTGCTGAGGTGGGGAAAGCAGCAGCGCAGGAGGCTCTGTCCTGGCTTCTCCCCCGTGCGGTCCCGCTTGTGCTGCTTCCCACCCCAGCCCTGCTCACAGAGCCCAGGGCTGCCCTCCCACCCGCAGGGAACCAAAGGAAAGGAGCAGACAGGTCAGTGCAGCGGCTGCCCCAGGCTGCTTGGGGTTGCTTTGGCAGTCGCCGTAAGTGCAGCCGCTGGGGAGGGGATGAGTCGCCATGGGTGCAGTCGGGCACTGCCCTCCGGCTCCCCAAGAGCCTGGTGGCGGGGGAGCCCCCCAAGAGCCCACTGCTGGCACATAAGCCCAGCTGGGAGCCCCACTCCTAGCACCTGTCCCCGGACTGCTGTTTCAAGCACCGTACCCTTTCCCCGCCCGACATGGCTGCGATGTGGGGTCTGTAGGCTGCTGTTTCTTGCCGTGTTTCTTGGTGTTGAAAGCCCTGTGGGGTGGGAGTGGAGGAAGGTGAGCAGGGGCTCAGTTTAAAATAGCAATTCCAAGTGGTGAGGGGAAGCAGCGATGAGAGGGAGGAAGCAGGCGGGATGCAGAGTGACGTGATGATGTCACTCTGTCATCCCACAGGAAAAACTTTAATATACAGAGAGAGAGTCACCAACTGGCAGTTTCACAATTTTCCCCCCCAGGGTCACTTCTCCAAGTCTGCTGGGGATCTGCAAGCTGCTAAGCCACCTTCTGCTACAGCATGAAATCAGTGAGATTTAAAACTTACCATAGCCTAGAGACTACCCTGCTCACTGCACAAAAGCAATCCTCGTGCCTACTGAAGCTATACAGTTTGTTATAATGTATTTTCCCCCTCTCTGCCTGCAGCACAATTTCTCATTCAATGGGTTTTTGTAGAGCTCCTTTATTTGAGAAAAGTGTGCCAGCAAGGAATAGAGGGTTTCCGCCGCCCCCGCCCTCACAATATAATTATGCCAAAGAAATGCTTAGAAACAAACTATTTTGTTAGTAGCCTGGTTCATGGCTCAACTTCAGGGAATAGGTTTCCAGTGTAGATTTTTTTTTAAGTGTACCATATGTAGCCCAATACAGTGGGTCATTATAAAAGAATGTCACATAAAACTTCCCCTTTTATGAAGCAGGACTTGTGGAAAAATAGATTCAACCATTTAAGACTTACGCCCTTGACTTTATTTCCAGCAATTCCCTGAAAAAAATCCTGCTGAATTCAAAGGCTTGTCTAACCTAAAGGTTACATTGGTATAAACTTACGTCACTCAATAATGGGAATAAGCCACCCCTGTAGAGGGATACATGTTGCATGGCCCTACACACAGGTGTGAACAGCAGTATGTTGGCAGGAGAGCTCCCACCAAATTAGCTACTGCTACTCAGGGAGGTGGTTTTATTCTAGCAACACCAGAGCTCTCTCCAGCCAGCATGGAGCATCTTCACCAGATGCACCACAGAGGTGCATCTGCAGCCATGCAGTGTGCACTAACCTAAAAGCATGGCCAGGGCAAAGCAAGAACATTCTGGAGTTGAATTCTGCACTCATACATCAAGGATAACTCTGCTGAAGTAAATGGAGTTACATCTGTGCAAAACCAGCATAAGAAAAACAAACAAAGTCTGTCTAAAGATGCTCTGATAGGTCAATAGTCCGACAACTACGCAGGATGGTCTCCTTTTCCATCCACTCAAACTTTTCAGACACACAGTGATACTAACTGGTACTTAAGTTGCAGGGTGGTCTTGTGTACTGCATTTGGATTGGGGAACCATGAACAATTCTAACTCAGTCGCCCACTCTTCATTTTGCTTTATGGCACCCAGGTAAGGATATTTAAAGTGATTGTCATTTGAGAGCCAACATTTACCTGGAGTAGGACTCTCAGCCAAGAGAAGTAACTGTGGTAAGTACGGTGGTTACTGGGAAATGCTGACTTTAAGAGGGACCATTGTATGAACACTTAAGAGCATCTGTTCATACAAGATACTGAATCTACATGATGGCCAGGTACAGATGCTCCCAACGGCAGGCACAGTGTTAAAGGAATCTGTATCCTCCTTTGAAAAATATTGTGCAAACAAAGTGCTACATCAGTGCTAATTATTATTTCTTACTAAGGCTGGGCCTAACTCACAAAAGCTATATATGAATCTGAACTTCCCTGTGGCTCAAAACTAAAAGTTTCAGTCCAGGCCCAATGATTTCCTACCAGATACATAGGCATGAAACTTGCATCTCTTCATGTCATGCACATGCACATGCACATGCACATAATTACATATATACCTAACAGCTTTACCTGTTTAAAGTCATTTGTTCCCCCAAAAGGAAGCAGGAAGTGAATAACTGTAGACCCCAGGAAGCACAGCAAATTTACATAAGGAGCTTTGCAAAGTGCAAAATTCTACCCAAGCACCTAACAGGCGAAGAAAGATTCTTCTTCAATACAAGCATATGCTTCTGTCCATTCCCAACAAGAGCTATCCTATTCAGCAATGGACTCTTATCACCACTGAGGTGCAAGGAAATCTGATTGTTCTATAGTAATGGCTACTGAGTTCATTCAATATCCAAAAGCTAAATTTTTTCCAGATAGCCCACAAGCTACGATTTAATATTTAAAGATGTCTGCAAATTCTAAGCTACAAAGGTACTTCTACTAAATCCCTTTTTCATACAGGTCATCAAAGCTTCTGTGCTGAGATGGTTAAAATCAGCTTTGTGAAGAATCAACTAAAATCAACCCCACATGCAAAGACCAGAAACACTGCTGAAGATTGAATGTACTAAAATCAATCTTCAGAATATCTTGAAAGGGTTCACGGTCTGTTAAGAACATAAGAACGGCCATACAGGGTCAGACGAAAGGTCCATCTAGCCCTGTGTCCTGTTTGCCAACAGTGGCCAATAACAGATGCCCCAGAGAGAGGAAACAACAGGTAATCACCACATGATCCCTCCCCTGTCATCCATTTCCAGACAAACAGAGGCTAGGGATACCATTCCTACCCAGAGAGTGACCTTTGGCTTTCACTCTCTTCTGTGCCTAGTCATGATATCATGATAGCTTGCACACGTCTAGTTGGAACAAAGTATTGGGTCAGACTTGCAGCAAATTGGGGATTGCGGCATGCACTTTTCCATCGACCAAGCACATGTTTTGAAGCAAGCTAAATAGCAAAAGAAAGCCTGTGTTGATGTGTGACACAGGAAAGATCTGGAAAGTCTCAGACTAGCTCAACAACAGATTCTGAGAGCATTCATCAAGAACCATGTGTTTTCGCCTTTCAAACAAAATGGGGCCAATTCTGAGCACACTCACACAAGCTTTACAATAGGGTAACTCCACTGAGTAAATTCTGAATTCATACAGGTTTAAGTCAAATCTTAGTCCTGTAGGGTCCCATTCTGTCTGCAATGCTGGCATGCAACAAGTGCAGAGAAGGTGCTAGCTGGAAGATTTCTCCCTCAATTCTGAAGTTTTCCAAAATCCTCCAATGGGTCAGATCTATACTTTCTATGGTGGGAGTTGCGAGTTCCAGCGCATGAGGTCCAGGCAGCTGCATGCATATTCCTACTGCTCCAGTTCATTCACCCACCAGGGATGTTATACTCCCTACAGGAACCATTAGTACTAGGGACCTGGGAAAGGGCAGAAGGTGGTTGTACGATGATAGGCAACAAACTCCCACTTTAGAGCCATGTACAAGAGAGCCAGAATTTGGTCCATATGAGAAACTGAGGAAGAGAGTCTCTGCCACATTTTGCTCCCTTTGTGACACTCAAATGGCATAAAAGAGGCAGAGACTAGCTACATCCCCCTGACCTGACAGGAAGGTGGCAAAGACTAGCCACCTTCCCAGTAGCTTCTTATGCAAAAAGCTGCCAAAGTCAGGAAGCAGGTATGGCTGGGTACGCTGCTCTCTGGGTACACCTCAGCTGGCAAATGATCTCTAGGGGACTACTGAGCCATCTGATACAGGTTAGAGGATTCTGGACACAGAATCAGGGAGCTGTAACCTGCTCCCTGTCAACCTCTCTCTCTGCTTTGAGCAGAAATTATCTGGACCCAAATCTGCACAATCGAAAATTAAAGTTCCATACAATAGTATAACTACAAGAGCTGGGGACTGCAGTTCTGGCAACGTGCAGCACTTCTTGGAAAACAGAGTCAGGCAAAATGCAAAAGAACTGACATACAAAAGGCCTGAGATCAGTACTATTTGTCTCACAAATACTCTCCAATAGCCATTTGATTACACCACACTATTTTCCTATCTACTAAAAGGTCAAACTGTATTTTTTTTATTTTATGATTTCCCTCTAATGAAACATTTTTCTGATGCCAAGAAAAGGTATAATGAGACTTATTTGTCCTGTAAGATACTGTGGCAGCAAAAAGAAATCATTGTTTTCACAGTCACTCTTAAAAAAGAAAAAAGCGAATAAGGAGCCAAAATTATTAGCACAGGGAACAGAAAACAAAGAGGAAAAGGGCCATTCAAGGAATATATTCCAGGAGCTTTTTCAAATAATTTAGGAAAATACCATGGACTGCAGATATACTTCCCATGAGCTATAACATCAGGTAGATTTTTTTAAGTCATTGAATCTGAACAGCCTATTACACCCAGAGGACATAAACTCTGTAGCAAAACAGAGTACTGCACTTTGAAATGTTGCATTTGAATATACAGAGACACAAACCTGGATTTGAGTGATTGTCCTTTTTAATGGAGCAGGAGTAGTTAACTGCTGATAATCTGCAAAGCAATTAAAAAAAAGGCAGATGATCAAACTTCTCAATGGAAGCATGATTGTGAAACAGCAACTCTGAGTTTCTAAAAGAAGCTGATGGTGGGACTCCCCACTCCTCTCCCAAAGCCGGAGAGGGAACCCAGAAGTCCTGATGACTCCCTCTAACTCACTAGATCCCACACTCTTTCAACCAAGGATAGAACCTGGGAGGCCTGACTACCAACCCCATGCTCTCACTACTAGACATCACTTCCCACTCAGAGCTGGGGACAGATGCAGCTCACACCAAAATGGACTGGAATTCAAGATGGGCCAGAGAAGGGGAGCGGGAGAGAAAAGAGCATTTATACAGGCACAAAGTAAAAAAGAAAACAGATTGAGTAGAATTCTACTATTCTCTCTCACACAGTAGCATTATTGAAAGACTTAACCAAATTATGTTCTAGAATATTCCAGCTACACAAAAAATTAATGAATGATGCAAGGTGTTATAACATACAATGCATTCTATAATATAAACTACCCAGAGATTACTCAGTGCATTACTGAAATGCAACCATTTCACAAGATTGAGACGGAGGAACTGTTTAACATTGTACAGCAAACCACTATGATAAATAAGAGAATGATAAAAAATGTTCAATTGCTGTAGATTTAGATCAACAGACTAATGAACTGAGGGCTTGGCATCACTGCCAAATTGTAACTTGAGTATTGCCCCTTAGGCCTAGTCTACACTATCTCCTTTCCCCACCCCATATAACCTACGCAAATAGCATAGCTGAATCCGACATATTTACTGTGGTGTCTTCCACACAGGAAGGTTGGCTGGGGCTGCTCTCCTGCTGACTCCGGCTACTCTTCTCATTCTGGTGGAGTACCAGAGCTGATAGGAGAGCTCTGGGAGGTCGATTTATTGGGTCTAAATGGACATGACAGATTGACCACTGGTGGTGCGGTAGTGTAGTGGAAGACAAGCACTAACTTAACCTCCATCCACACACAAAAACCCTGAACTCAAGAGCCACGGTATTTTTATTCAAGGTGGTCAGCTCATCAGAGACATAGGCTCAAAATAATGCCCAAATAAATCAACTTGCCCTATGCTAAACACAGACATTCTGCAGCACAGACACAAGCTACTGCCACACTTGAGTAGTGCTAGTTTTCTAAAGGCTCTTCACAATCCATCACCCCCCTCCCGTGCCCACAAAAGATAAATTCTCCTACAACATCCCGTGAAAGAATGCATAGAGCAGCAAATCTTACTGCAGCTCTAACCATCATGGCATGTGGTCCCAACAGCCTTAGCACTACACATGAATAAGGGTCAGGCCTGTGTGGACATAGATACTCAAGAATGATACTGGGCCTCTCAGGAGAGGTAGACTAATTCAAAAGGTGTAACAAGTGTAAAAAAAAACCAAACACACTCAAATTAACTCTGCAGTGAAGACATACGCTGAGCCAGAATTTAGCCAGGAATCCAAGGTAACAACTTTACTCTTGTTAAAAGCAACGTGGAATTTTTAATGATTACAAGTGGCTAGGACCTCAGTTCTCACCCATCTGAAAGACAGGCTATCAAAACCTGGCAGGCATCAGCTCATTTTTTCCCCATTATTACCTTGTCTGACAGCCCATTTTTCATAAACATTCACGCGTTGTTGGGTGAGGCCATGGAAATACACTGTTTAAATTTATTTTTTACAGAAATATATATATTTTAGGGCTATCAGTTAAAACAACTGAGTTAATTTTAATTAATTTGTTTTCAGTTAATTGCAGTTAATTATTAATTCCAGTTTTAATCACTCTGTTAAACAATAATGGAATACCAAATGAACTTTTTATAAATAATGTTTCTTCTACACTTTCAAATATATTGATTTTAGTTAACACTAAGAATACAAAGTGTACAGTGCTCACCAGATATTATTTTTATTACAAGTATTTGTACAGTAAAAATAGAAAAGAAACAGTATTTTTCAATTCACCTCCTACAAGTTCTGCAATGAAATTCTCTTTAATATGAAAGTGCATTTTACAAATATAGAATGTATTTGTAGAACCAAACTTCAAAACCAAAACAAATAATGTAAAACCTTAGAGCCTACAAGTCCACCAAGTCCTACTATTTCTTCAGACAAATGCTAAGACAAACAAGAGTGTGAAATGACCAGTGCTTTTTTTGTGATGGTACACCCCATGACAGCATACCAGCACCTATTTTCCCTGCATAACTTAAATGAATTGAATTCCCCTTGGGTGTACTAGCACCTCTTTTCCTGGTGCGGCTGGGCTCCCAACAGAAAGGGGGCTCTTAAAGGGGCCGTGATGGCATTTCGGCCTCCAGGGCTTCCCCCCCCTACAACTTTCTCCTGGAGTACCGGCACCGTTTTTCTTACAAAAAAGGCACTGGAAATGACCAAATAACAGACAGCAAAAAAACAAGCAAAAAGGAACAGCACTCTTATTTCTCTCTTTTCTTAAAAAGAGATACATGGAATCAGTTGTAGGACAGAAGAGTTTGAAGGAAACATGAGGGAATCAGTCTCTGTCCATATGGCTGCAAACTGCATTATATCAGTAAGTAGTTCTCTTAATGGAGAGCCAATTAGACTTACAAACATAGAATCTTCTTATGTTGTGACCCAGTATGCAGTACATTTGACATGGTGTTTAATTTTGGAGAAAAGAACTGAAACCAATTTAACAAAAACCAAATCCTGATTCAGATAAGAACATGCTTGTCAAGTTTAAGCCTGGGGCCAAACACATTTTTGTGTTCAGTGCTCACCCTGTATCCAACTAAATGTTAAGTTAAATAACGTAACAGACTCAGTTCAAGACCTGCTTATAAACCCTCTCTCCAGCTTTTGCAGGTATGGGACTTATCATAACATGGAGATTCCTTCAATGGGAAGAGGAGAAGGCCCATTGCGGGGAGTAGGGAGAGCGAATAATCAAGTGAGCAGCAACACAAGTTAACACAGGTCCCAATCAGGAATACCTGAAATGCTAAGAAAGAGTGCTACAGGCACCAAGCCAATGACGGAAGGTCTCCTTGGAAAGGCATAACAACAAATAAAATGAGTATGTTTTCCTTTCTCTTTCAGGCAGGTCATCTCCTCTGGACTGATAAATCACCAGAGGCATTTATTATCTTGGGCTCTTGACTCGCACTAGATTCATTCATAGGCAAGAGCAGCATGCAGTAAATTGACAAACATTAATAGAAATAGGGACATGGAATTAATTAATCTTACCGGAGGGAGCATTCTGTGTAAATGCTGCACGTTACAGATTGATGTTGGGAGACAGGGGCCTGCTCTTCTTCCCAAGCTCCGTGTTATGTAGGTGGCAGTATAAATGTACCCAGTGCTTTAAGTAAAAGTTAACAGCCCTGCTCGAACCACTTATAATCATAAGTCCCAAACCTGAAAGTTGACTCTAGTGGGAATCCACCTGAATTAAATAAACTTGAGGTCTAAATGAAGACGCGACCTGGGTGACAACAATGAAATGATGTGGTAGCTTTGATGAATAATTCACATATGCCGAGCTATGGCTTTATAAAGAGTTAACAACATTAGACTTAATAAGCCTAAGTGTGTTTCACCTGAAAAAATGGGCTACAAGCACCACAGTGCCCAGTTATACAATTTTTGGTGATGATTTAGTACAAGCTCAGAGGGGAATGTGTGCGTAGTGACTGGCTACCACCATTCCCTTGAAGGGTATGCATGTGTTCATTTTAAACAAAATGTGGTTTGGAAAGTAGGTATGCATAAAGAAGCATGCTGTGGCTCACCACCCTAGGAACAGTCTAGAAAAGGCCAAGGGGGGAGGGGGATGAACTCAACATGTGGAGTGGAGAAGTAGAAGCATGTGACAAACAAACCAATCATATTCAACCTTTCCATATATGGCTTTAGAAGTTTGTGTTATGTAACCTGTTATGTAACTGCCCTGTGCTATAAAACAGCAAGGGGAGGGGCTCCTTGCTCGAGGGGCTCTAGCTAACTTTACTGCCAGGGTCTCTCCCCTTTGTGCACACTGAATAAAGTCTTGTTGAATTGAATTGAAGTATCGAAGACCCTTGATTCTGCCTAGCATCTGACTCTCTGGGAACCACAAAATCCCAACACCCTGTGGCAACAAGATGGGAAAACTCCCATGAATATCTCCTGATTGGCCAGGCCTAACCCTGCCCACTTTGAGACCCCTGATGAGATCCCAGCAACTGGGACAGAACTGCCCACATCCCAGGTCACAGTGCTGGCTGTCCCTACTTGGTCCTCGGCCTGGTTTATATTTTTATACTAACTCCAGCATGAATTCAATTGGCCATAAGGTGAGTCTTCACCACTTGAAGGGTTCTGCTCTGCCAAGCTGATTGCACCAGAATCTCTTCCCTTCCCCTAATGCTAGGAGTGGGGGAGGAGAGGAAGGCATCTGGCATAGGAACCGGCTCCACCAACCTTACACCAGCCAAGAGTTCCCCTCTCTCTGCCAGAAGAATTCTCAGCTGGCCCCTTATGGCTCACCCTGAGCACCACCACGGGAACAGAACCATGTCCATCTTCTCTAAGATGCTCCGAGACCCACCCATTTTCCTGGTATTCACTTTTCTTCCTCATGCTCCAACATTGTAGCATGCGCATGGAGAAGCATGAGTTTCCAAAAGCCAGTTATGTATCCTGTGGCACATGTGGCTTAAAGCTAACCAATAAGCATTTCCGCCAGGCCTGCCCTAGCAGCTCTACTTTACTATCCAGCCCATCCCTTTAGCTCTTTTGTTTAGTTGCTTCAGAGATAATGGGTACAATGAAGTAGGGTACTGAGCCTTTATTTTTGTAAACTAGAGTAGTTACGTGAAGTAGTTCACCTAATCTCTTTACACAACGCCTACACAATCAACTTTATGAGCAGACTTGTCTCAAAAACTGCATAAAGATCAACTCACTTTTCCATATACTTTAAATTATGCAACACGATAAATGTATACTATAACACTGGATCTACCGTGCAATAAATAATGGAAATTGGACTTCACCTGACACGTGGTTATCCATTGGCTCTGCTAGAAGCTTGGAGAACCTCTTCCTGTCTTTTCACTTTACTATACTTCTTATACAGTGTGGTTAACATATATGGGTTTTAGATATTCACAAGGCCTCTGCTCCAGAGAGGTTACCATCTAAATCAGACAACAGTTACACAAAAAAGGCCACAACATAAATTGGTTGGGATGGGTTGTATATTTGTCTTCTGAATTCTGAGTTTGACATTAAAACCCCCACATTCTATTTATATTGTGAAGAGACTAAGATAAAGTAGTAGGCGGTAAAGCATATACAATGCACAACTGGATGGCATTTGGATACTATAGTGATCCGCTCAGTGCAAGAACCTAGACAGGATACAATATGTATAAGAGGAGGGGTGGACGGCAAAGAAGAGGCAACAAATCAGATTTGTGAAGAGATGAAAAAAGGTGAGTGCCTTTCCCAGATGTAGAGAGTGGTTTGAAGGGGAGGAAGGGAGAGAAGAAGTGCCACAATGCAGATAGGAGGAGATTATGGGTTTGCTAAAGCAGATGGAGTTGGTAAAGAGTGGTAGGAAACTAGGGCAGAGATGTTGGCAGGGGTGTCACTGTGCAGCACATCTGAACTTCAAGTAAAATGGAACAAAGCCGGGAAAGGGTTTCTGTGGGAGCTGGTAACGATCAGAATGCTAGGCCCGGAACACAGGAGAGCATTTTAGTGGGACAATACTGAACTGAGCGGAATGGGGAGAAGCAGGCAGAGGAGAGCGGACCAGATTACAGCAATGCAGGCACAAGATAACAAGAGCTTAGAGCAGAGCTTTGGTAGTTCGAGGAGAGGAACTGGATTTCAAGCTGCATTTCTATAATTCACTAGTCTCAATGTTACATGAGAGCAAGTAATTTCTCAAATTCTTCTTCCACAACAGACTAATCATCAGACTTCAAGTTATTTCTTAAAATTACAAAAATTTCCACATGCACAATATTGGGCAATGGCTTACAGCTGTGTATCATATATGCATCCTGGAAGAAAACACTCATTTATTCTTTTGATTTAAATGACAAACAAATAGTGCCTGTGTACAAGCTCTAGGTGCCCTGACAACTACACTTACAATCAATTCAAACATCACCCAGCAACCCAACATAAAGATAAAAATCAGAAAGCCAGCCAGCAAACAGAACCTCAAACTCCATCATGCTCTTCCACCCAAGGCCCAAGCTTGCAGCTCACATCACAAGCCCTAATAAGTGGCTTTTTGCACAGTGCCCTAAACATTAACACGTGGGCTATTCCATACTGTACATATTAAGTGATGACAACATTGGCTCTAGCACCACAAATGTGTATTGCTGTTTTAGAACAAAGAAGACAGAAAGAAGTCCAGCCCCCACTGAAATCAACATCAAAACTTTGTCGGGTCAGGATTTCAGCCTTCATTGAGTTTCAGAGCAGCTTACAGTACAAGTGCCGGGTTCTGATTTTTCCACAGCACCTTCTCAACAACCTAGGATTTAAGTGGAGCCACTCTGGAAACAAGGTACTTTTCAGGGTGACTAAAGCCAGAGGTTCAAGCAGGATATTGACAAGAAAAAGAAAACAAGGAGCAGGATATCCAGACACTCCAAACCTGTCTCTCCAGTTTTTCAACTGTTGAAGAACAAATCTCACAGCTATTATACAGGCTACACTCCCACAGAGCTAAATGTAGACTCTACACCATCTTAATAAAGTGGCAATCACAAAAGAAGTGAATCTCCATCTAATAGCTGAAAAGATAAAATAGAAAACCCAGACTCTACCCACTAGTGGTCACTGAATAACAACATGGCACTTGGTGGTAAAATATTAGGTGCTCACCTTATATTTATAAAGTGACCACCTAATATTTTATCACCACGAGCCCAAGAGGCAGCTGCATAGAAGTGTTTCCTCTATTGAAAAGATTGAGGCATTTTGAGATTTCTTAAGGAAAAGCATGCTTATAAGTTAAAACTACAGGTTGAACCTCTCTAAACCAGGATTCTCTGGCCCAGCAATATCAGACCATGGATGTTCCAGGACCAGAGAATCCCACTGGATGGACGGCAGTTGGGATCCCTGAGGGCAGGCTGGGCAGCGGGATGCCAGCAGTGGGGCTGCCTAGCAGGACCGGCTGGCAAGGCAGTGGGACCGGCAGAAGGCGGGGGTTGGCCAGGAGGCCGGGCCAGGACAGGGGAAGCAGTTTGCAGGGAGGCCACAAATGACCTCCCCTGATCCAGCAAAATCCCTCATCTAGGACTGGTCAGGTCCCCAGGGTGCCGGATCAGGGAAGTCCAACCTGTATCATCATTCTGCCTTCTCCACATCATGTGTGTGTGTTTTTGAATAAAAATATAGACTAGGTCTACCTGACAGAAAAGATTTTCAAGCTTTTATGTACTCCAATTTTTTTTTAATATGCTGATGTACCACTACAGATAGGTGCACCAATGACTATACCAACTGGATTGAATGCAACATCCAAAGAAAATGTTATGTGCTTATTTAGTATATTAAGCTATGTAATAAAGCAGATTAGGGAAATACAGTGAAGTCTGTGAACGCCCTTTCAGAGGCATAAGGAATAGTTCTCATAATTTGCATTCACATTACCCTAACAGTAAGACAGGTCCCCTCTAGATATTCGGTTACATCTATGCAAGCCCAGTAAGATGAATGGAATAGCACTGGTACAAAAAGAGCACAAACAGTACAAGCATGTGTGTTTTGTTGAGCTTATTCACATATGATGGTACTATATTTCACTGAGAGTAAGATAACCTTTTAAGAGCAATGCAAAACAGCTGGACAAAATTCTAAAATACAGCCTTCTAAATCAGTGTTTCCCAACCTTTTTTATACCAGGGACAGGCAAACCCATTCGCAAATTTGCAGTGGACTGGCAACATTTGTGCATTTGCATATTCATTATGCAAATAACCAATGTGAATATGCAAATAAAACACTTCTTGTTTGCCAAAATATGTACCACCACCCCTCCGTGTACTCTAACCCTGACCCCTGCTCCCCCCCCCAATATTATTTTATTCAGTTCCAGCGGCCAGAGTAGCTGCCCATCAGATGGAGCAGATTCCAGCCCCCTGCCATGCAGCAGGTTCCGTCCCCCTCTTCCCCGCAGCAGGTCCCAGCTCCACACCCCCCAACCTCAGCAGGCCTTGGCCTCCCCCACCACTCAGCCGTGGCAGGCCCCAACCTCCCTGTCAAGTGGCAGGCCCCAGCCCCTCTCCCAAGCAGGCCCCAGCTGCCCCACCACACAGCCACAACAGGCCCCAGCCTCCCTTCCCCCCCGCTGGAGCAGGACCCAGCCACCCAGCATGTGGCCACGGCGCTGGCCCTGTCCCCAGCTGCTCACCACGCAGCCATAGCCTCACCCACCCCCAGCACCGTAGCCACTCTCCACACAGCCCCGTTAGCTGGGCTTGTAGCCAAGCTCCAGCCCTGCCTACCGCTAGAGTTGCCAGGGGTCTGGTTTTGAACTGGACAGTCCAGTATTTGAGCTTTCTGTTCGGAAAACAAATTGAGAAAATAGGAATGTCCGGTATTTTCTAACTAAGATGCAACGTAGATTGTGATGTAATGTCAAGTGTGTCTGGTATTTTTGTTGAAACCATCTGGCAACCCTACCCACCACTCCACTCACCCTGCTGCTGCATGGTGAAGTGGGCAGAAGGGAATTCCCTTCTAGGGAACCCCAGCGGGCGGGATTAATCAAACATTGGGGGTGTGGCCAGGCAATGTGCCATGGCCAGGCAGGCTGGGGTTAACAGGTTGGGAACCGCTGTTCTAAATGAAACAATCAGGGTCAGATTTACTTTGGGCACATCCGATATACCCCATTTCAGTTTTGCTTGTTGCACTTCTGCAAAGATTTCATCACACATTAGTGCCAATAGCTTAGTATCAGCATGAGGTTTCAAACTAGGAATATTTACTTTCATCTCTCTCATTGCAGATTGACAGATTAAGTCAAATTAGACATGATGTACAAATTAAAGAGCACTAACGCTCACATGCTGGGAACTATTCAAACAGGAATAATTCAATTCCTTTGCCACAAAATTAGCTGGCACCTAATTATGTGCATTGCAAGGCATAACAGAGAGCTAAAAGGTCTTTTTAAGACCTTGACTGAAATTTCACCCTTATCAGATTGATAATCCTGGTTGAGTCCAACAGGAGTAGTTCATCCACCAAGAATTTAAATCCATTATTCCCTCATTTGCAATGATGCATTTTTTTGCAGTACAGTTAATTCCTCATTTAACACTACAGATATGTTTCAGAAAATGATCGTGTTAAGTGAAAACATGTTACGCGGGGTCAATTTTCCCATTGAAAATAAAGGAAAAGGTGGGGGTTGCGTTTCAAGCAGTGGTGTCTGTTGGGACCGGGACATAAGGTTGGGGGAGAAAGGGGACTGGGTTACAGCAGGGAGGGGAGGTGTTTGGCTCTGGGGAAGGGAAGGGAAGGGAAGGAGAGGAGAGGAGAGGAGAGGAGAGGAGAGGAGAGGAGAGGAATTGGGTTGGGAGTATGTCCCTGGGACGGGTCTGCTGGGACCCGCACTGCGTCCGCGAGGAAGTCAGAGGGGAACAGCGCAGCGAGCGGCGAACCCTCCGCCACTTTGCAGGGAGGCAGGGGATGCCCCGCGCAGCCACCGGCAACAGGCCAGCTGGGGAAATCATGTTATTCCGGGGACGGTCGTGTAATTCAAAAAACGTTCCCTAAAAAAAATCGTGCTATCGCGAAAACGTGTTAAACGGGCACATGTTAAATGAGGAATTACTGTACAAAATTGAAGAAAGAGAAGCTGTTACCAATATGTTTCATTGCACAAACTTGCAATAATTGCTTAACTACTGGAAATAATTTCAGGTATGTCCTGAAGGAACGTAAGGGATAATTGTGAGGTGCATCTCTTCCACGGGTATTGCACAAGTACTTTTCATATCACCATGGAGCCAGTTTGGTTTTTTTATTCTTGCTGTATAACTACCTGGTGCTAGTTGATTTATTTACAAAATTCCTGTGAAGAGGGAGAAATGGAAGAAGAAGGTTTAAATCTCCAGAGGCCTCAGATGTGGGGGCTGAAGTGGGTTAGAGCTGTAATCACAGGAGTTCGGTGCTAGAAACTCAACGTACTCTTAGCATGGAATGGCCACATAAATGCAATAGAGCGGTCAGCACAACCAGCGTACAGTTCCTCTTCTATAGCCATCAAGCCTTGCCTATTGCCCTGACATCCCACGTGTATATAACATGGAGATGAGAGGAGAATAACCTCCTCCCAGTGTCCAAAACAAAATGCCACCCTCAACCAGGGCAGTTAGAAATGCACCTTGTCCAGCAAGGGAGTGCAGAGGGAGGGCCGTCTGTGGTCATGCAGAACTGCCGCCAGTCTCGCTTATAACTGTAGTACTGGTCTGAGGCGTGGCGCTCTGGAGGGCCTGCAAGGGTTGTAGCAGCATTGCTCGTGTTCATGTGGGAACTCCAGTTGTTACCATCACTTTCAACACCCTTAGCAACTGCACTGCAAACTAGAGAAGAGGGAAGGGAAATCCATTCCTATAGCTGGGAAGTTATAGAATAAGAACCAAGGCAGTAGGGGAAGTTTCTGCTACAGATAAGCTACTGCCTAGAACCATCAGCTCACTCATGACCAGCATGGGTGCCTCAGTTAAGTTAGAAATCTGATCTAGCACAGCCACAAGTTCACAGACCTTGGCATGTTGAGTAAAAAGATTCCCCCTTAAGTTGCTTCGACTTGCCCCATGCATCACAGCCTAGTGATGGATTATCAGCTGAGCCGAGTGACTCTGCCTTTACCCCTCCTTTCTGACAGATGAACTAGAGTTATTTTGACAGGCTACACAGCAATCAGACCTTCAGTTATCAATTTTGATCATAGTGGGAGAATTCTGACATCCCTTCTATCATACTGATACCTTAGCCTGAGCTTTAGGACAGAAGAGTCTCTTTACACCTTAATTTATGGCCAACCAGCATGAAGAGCAATTATACAACTTTTCCATGTGTATGTCCTCATTCTGTGCCTTTTGGATAAGGATATGCAAAAATTAGGATTCAGATCCAATTCCAAAAATATAGTGAAACTCTCACATACAGGACTCGTAAGAGATTTTTTTCAACTTAGATAAAAAAAGTTTCTCTCGCTTACCAAAATATTTTTATAAATTCATTTCAGAATAATCACCCAACAATGGAGCTAAACCCACAGAATTACCTCTGTGGAACAACTCACTAAAGCTAGCAGGAAGTTTATTTGCACCACCCTTAGAACAACATCATTTGTTTTTTATCTCTGTGCTGCATGAACCATCTGAAGCCAAGTCAGCCATGCAAGTAACAAAGGAATAGTGAACAAGAAACTATGACTGCAGTGACATCTGCACTGTTAAGGTTAAACTCACTTAGAACACACTTTTTAAGTGACAGAAAGAACCGTGAAGCAGGTAGAGCAGTGTGAAGTAAAAGGTGGGCCAAAAGGGAGATATTGAACAATCAGTTTTAAGCTCCCCGCAAAAAGCAGCTTCAGCTTGGTCTATACAGAGTTAGAGCAGCATAAATATTTATGGTCAGATTTGTGAAAAGCCACATGCCCCTGACCAATGCAGTTATGCCAACACAGTCCTCAGAGCTCCTGTGAACACAGCAAATGTTACTGAGGAAGGTGGTATTCCTGCACCCACCAAGAGAAAAATCCCTTCCGTCAGCATAGGCTGAATCTACATTATGGTGCTATGCTGGGATAGTCTCCTTAGTGTAAACATATCCTTTGAGTGGCGCTATATCCATGGGGCTCTCTTTACACACAGGGTTGCCAGGTGTCCGGTATTGAACCGGACAGCTCGGTATTTGTGCCTTCCTTCCGCTTAAAAAAAAAAAAAAACACACAACCAGAAAATACCGGACATGTAAAATGTCCGGTATTTTCTGTTTTTCCCAGCTCAGGCGTCCGACGGAAGGGCGGTTGGGACACATGGTGCAGCTCGGGCTGGCTGGGGCGGGGAGGATGAGAGGGCTGGGAACTGAAGGAGCCGCGACTGTATTTTGGTTTTTTTGGCTCAACAGAATTTTTTCCCTTTTTGGGGAAGGGGGTGTCAGCATTTTTTGTTAAACCATCTGCCAACCCTATTTACACAACCGTGTTTTAGACCTGGTGGCAGTGGATATGCTAGTGTAAACAGGAGACAGATGTTTTTACCAGTAGCAAGAGCAGAACTAGATGACAATTTTAAAAATGCCTATGCTATAGCTTCCCCGATGACTACAACCAATCCATACTTTCCTCTAGAACAGTGTCTCAACCTTTCTTTACAAAGTACCCCCTTTAAAAAAAATTATAAGTACCCCCAGTACCTACAGTTTTCAGACACACACAATTTTTTTCTACCATTGCAACACATTTGTTTAAACAACTTAACTGTAGCCAGGGAGGGGAAGCGATGAAATTTTTGGGTGTAAAAAGTACAAAAATAGTAAAGTGCTGTAAAACGTAAAACAAAAATTCAGTTTTCTACAAATTTCAGTTGTGTTGACGTACTCCTCAGACTGCTCTCAAGTACCCCTAAGAGTACTCGTACCACTGGTTGAGAAACACTGCTCTAGAAGATACTTTCAGCTAGAAGCTATGGGTTTATGTGTGTGGCTGCCAACACTGTACAGGCCGAAAGGAAATAACTTGTCGCCGGGGCACTGGAACAATTTGTATCACGGGGTCACCGAGAGCCATTGACCCAAACGGTAAACCCTGTACATGACAGAAACCACATTAAGCAGGGGGTGAAGCAGCACCACTAGAAATCCTAGTTCCAGCCTCTGACTGTTGCCAGAAGGATGCAGGATAGAAATGTGCGTCCTTCTGCACTTGAGTGATCACCTCTAGGCTTCCCTCTGCCTTTGTCCCATGGCTGATGCCTGCATCAGCCCCAGGTTGAGCAAGAAAAAGAGGCCCATTGGATGACTGAAGCACATCTACTAAATTAAGAATGTAAGTTTACACCATTCTACTTTACATGAGCTTAGCTGTTAAATACTTCTGAACCTTGCCTGATGTTTCTCTGAACAAATATGGTGCTGTGACAGGTTAAACGAACCTCAGTTGGGTGAGACACAAACACTGCACGGTTTGGAAATCCACCTGATGGGGCCCTGTCAAAATGAAAACCAAAACAGATTTTCCACAGAGATTCAAATTAAGAATGCAAAAAGTTTCCTTTGTCCCACTTTTAAAATGGAATGCACCAAAAGCAGAGTTGTTGACTCGAGTCCCAAGACTACAACTCGAGTCCGACTTAAGTCGCCTCGGTGACATTGTTTGTGACTTGAGACTTGCTAATTTTGTTAAATCAACTTGGTGAAAAAATTGTCCAAAAATGCCGATATTGATGGCTTGTACAAAAGTGACTTGACATTTTTTAAATTAAGACTTGACTCGAAAGTGACTTTAAGGACTCGAGACTCGACTTGAGACTTGAACTGTAGTGACTTGAGACTCAACTTGGACTTAACAATGACGACTTGAAGACAACACTGACCAAAAGGATGGTTTTGTGCAGCCAAACTAAGTCCAGCGGAACAGCTACATTCCCTCTTTCCTGCGGGGGACTAATGCCTAGTGCTGACTAACCAGGCTCCTCGGTATACCTACTTCTGGTCCATTAAGGCTAGAATCAGGGGAAATTACCATGGTACCCTCATTACCAAATTCTGTTCTGCTGGGAGTGGGGTACTCCACACATCACCATTGCATTTGATCTTCTAAAATACACTAGCTATCTACAATTCATAGGTTCCCTGAAAATTCCTGGTTAAGGTTGGTGCATTTTTTCCCCCTCAAGAGACTCTTTAGTGGTTTGGGTAATAATCTAAGACTTAGAAGACATGGAGTCAAAAAAATCCCAACACCCCAAAGGCACTTACGAACATACAGAATGAGGAATTCACAATAGCTAAAGCTCACGTAGTCCCTCTCTCTGCCAGAAAAAAAATCCTTGGAAATTTACTAGTGAATAGCCACCTATCCACAAAATGTTTAATATCGGCCTACAAAATTCTACAGCAGAACTGGGTCCTCTGTTAAACTATAGGTTGTTGGAGTAATTTCTATAGAAGTCTTACAGCATGTGTCTCAGCAGCAGGAAATTTTTCCTGCGATGTCATCTAAACAGCAAAGGCTCCCCAAGGAAAAGCATTCATTTCAATTATTAGAATCCTGCTTTGACTTATGTATCATACAATCTTAGTTTAGCCCTGGAAACATCTTTATCTGTCAATTTTACTTCTCCATTTTCAGAAGCCTTCTGCTCCCAGTGAACTTATATTTCCTTTTCGTACTCTCATTGCATTTTATTAAACTCCCTTTGGTTTGGGCCATCCTAAACAGCGGATCTGTAATGTGTAATGCTTACATATTTCAAATACCTATAGAAGTGTGATATTTCTGCCAGATCCTCACACACCATGTAACCAAGATATATTTACAAGAGACAGACGGAGCTGTATTATCCTAACTCTTCCAAACTTTGGGGAAGTTCAGCTCCAGTCTGCATAGATGTTTCTGATCCTTAAAAAAAAATAAAAATAAAAATAAACCACCCACAAACAAACCCCGGGTTTCTGATCATCTTCAAACTTTAGGAAAATTCAACTGATGAGCCAAAGAGCAGCTTTTCAAGAAACTTAATCATTACCTTTTAACTGGAATATGTTATGACAGACAACAAAACAGACATTTTGGAGGAAGCAGCAGTTCAGGGGTAAGTCACAGGACTGGGAGTCAGAGTGTGGGGCTCTGTTTCCTGCTCTGTCACTGATCCTGTGTGAGACCTTCACCTCTCTTTACAGCTGTTTCCACTTTCACCCATTGTCCGCCTTTTCTATTTAGGCAGTACGCTCTTTGAGGTACGGGCTGTATGTAAGTACTGTGCCCAAAAGTTGGCTTCTAGGTGCTACTGTAATACAAAGAAGAAAAAAAAACAAGGGGCAAATCATCCCTGGGGGTAAACATGCTTCTTTCCCACGGACTTCAACGGTGCCTGCCTACACCAAGGATGGGATTTGGCTCTGAGGGTTCTGCAGCCTTTGTGGGTGCAACAGGATGGAAATCGTTCCAGGTTTCTTCATTCATGCCGTTGAAAGGGCTTCTTTTTGCAGAGAGGAAAAGTGTACAGCTGAATGGAGTCAGCATTATCTCTGAATGTAGGTACTCTGACTGAATTCACCCACTACTAGCGCTGTTTTAAATCAAAACCATTTAGTCCAACAATAGCTGAAACATGTGACTGGTATCAAATTAAAATGCAAAATGACTTTGCACAGTACCGAGAACAGATGGGCAACTATGTGTAAAGCCATCACAGACTCAGCAGAGTGCCACCCTTTCTGCTAGTACCAAAAAACACTTCGCTAATTTGGTAAATGCATACATGTTCTTAATTTTATCTTTCTGTCATTCATACAAGGTACTGTAGGAGTAGGGCCTTCAAAATGAGAGTTTTTTAAAAAAGAAATAACAAAATCATCTTGATATTATGGAGTCTCTGGCTTAAAAATCACATTTAGTAGTTTAAATTCCCCTTTCACAAACATTAAAATGTTTGATAAGCTTTTGGTAACAAGAACTTGCTTTCTATTTTTATATTTGAAATGGAAATTCTGCATTTTCCAGTGGTGGTTACCTAAAAATTGACTAGTCAATAAGATACTTATGACCAATCATTACATAAGCACAAAGTTAGCCAAAATAAACTCCCCCTACAGCCCATAATCCATTTTATGGTCCCAACTTTTCCATCCCTCTGTTATTTTAATCAATTCTCTCATGAAAAACAGTTAAATAAAGCTGTTCTCCCAAACCAGTGCCATAAAAGTATTTGAAAATAACTACTTGTCTTAAATCAGTATGTTTTTTAAAACAACCTTTAAGTCCTATAATTAGATTCCTGTGTACGTCCTAAAATTCAGGTACTGTAGTAGGTGGTTCATAAACATGATTCTCACACTCTAGTCTCCAATAAGATTAATAAGCCAACAATGACGGGGACAAGCATACACCTGTATCGATCAACATACAACTTTCCATCAGAAGTTTCTGTGGAGTTAATGGGACTATTCCCATAAGGACATTCATGTCAGGGCTGAAGGACCATGCCCAGTGTATGGATGTCAATATTAATGTTACCCATCCATGCAACTTGCTGTTGTAAAGACAACATCCAAATTAAAAAAAAAAAAAAAAAAAAAAAATCACAGCACTAACAATCAGGAGTTATCTAAACCACCGCTGTTTTGTGTCTGAGCAGAAGACTAAGAGTCAGGAAGTCCTGAGTTTAATACAAGCTGTGCAGCTGATTTCCTCTCTAGTCTTAGACAAGTCATTCAAACTTCCTACCTCTCTCCCTATGTGATGAATGAGGATAATGATTATCTACATCCCAAGGATGTTTGTGGGGATTAATGTTTGTGGCGTGAAGATGTAAAAGTGCTATACAAGCATTATTACTATTTGTTAGTAATAATATTTATCAAGAATACTTTGTAATATTAGAACATTTTAAAAATATAATGATCTGTCCATCATTTACAGTTAACTCAAAAAAATTCTAACTAGGTAGGCACCTAAAATCAATATTCAGGGTCTTAAATAAGCTGCTTTCCCAGTTAGAAGCTGTGGCTGCTTCTTTATGTGGACTTTACTTTTGACATTTGGTTAGGACACAGAAAATAAAACTACAAGGGATCTACACAGCTATTTTCACTGCCCGATTCCCATGACTTAACATGTTGTGTAATCATATTTGGGGTTCACAACACAAGAGGAAGTATTTAAAAAGTCACATTTGTGCTACAACTGAAAACCACAAACATTTATATTCACACGCACTCGTGTCTCAGACCCCAAACTAAAAGGACTCTAACTAACCATAGAGAACATGTCCCCTCTCCATTCTGCAGTGCAGCAGAGAGAAAACAGTAGAAACGTCTTGAAAATGTTGTGGGTAGTGTTCAAGGGAAGATAATATTCCACTTTCTGCTGAGATAACACCTTCCATTCACTTGAGATGACTTTTCAAAGAGACACAGATTCCAAGGCCAAAAGGGACAACAATGATCATCTAGTCTAACATATGCCATAGAAATTCCCCCAAAATAATTCCTAAAGCAGGTCTTTCAGAATCCTGGCCTGATTTTAAAATGGTCAGTGATGGAGAATCCACCATTGGTAAGTTATTCCCACTGTTAAATTTGTACACCTTATTTTCAGTCTGAATTTGTCTACCTTCAATTTCCAGCCTTTGGATGGATGTTATACCTTTCTCTGCTAAATTATAGAGCCAATCATTAAATTATGTGTTCCCCATGTAGGAACATACAGACTGTAATCAAGTTGCCCCTTACCCATCTCTTTTTTGAGATAAATTGATGCTCCTTAAGTCAATCACTATTAGGTAGATTTTCAAAAGCCTTTAATCATACTTGGAAGTTCTTCTCTGAACCTCCTCCAATTTATCAACATCTTTCTTGAATTGTTGACACCTGAACAGGACACAGACTTCTAGTGGCAGTCCCTGCAGTGCCCAATACAGAGGTACAATAACCTCTCTATGCCGACTCGAGATTAACTTGTGTATACATCTAAAGACTGCATTAGCTCTTTTTGCCACAGCATCACCCTGGGAGCCTGCATTCAGCTAATTACGTAACACAACCCATACATCTTTTTCAGTCACTGCTTCATAGTCTAGTTCCCCATCGTGTAAGCATGGCCCACACCAGAGGTCTCGCACTCAATTTAGCTTAGGGCCAGTGCCAGTCCTCAAATCCTCCTTGTGGTCCAGTGGGTACCCTTCTCTGCCAGGGCTTGAAGGAGGGGGAAAATATCTCAACGCATTTCTCCCACACCCTCGTTTCCCAGCCCCATCTGCCAGGTGCACACTCCCTCCCACTCTGCCGCGTGTCCCCCAGCTCCACTTGCTGCCCCTTGAGCAATTTATATTCTCCCCCCGAGATCCTTGGCACCACCAGCAGTAGCACAACTTCTGGCTGCTAGATCTGTACCACTGCCAGCACGTGCCTGTGGCCTGGCAGAGGAGTGCGCAGAACCATCCTGTCCATAGGACAGTATGGGCCCCCACCCTGGGCCCTACAGCAGCCGCCCCAGCCAGCCTATGGACAGGATAGTCCATATTCAGATTAGCGGGAGCTGCAGGGAAGCGGAGCTACTCAGCAGCCAGTTCTGCTGCCATCTCCCAAGCAAGCCTGCACAGGGGCTGGGCGCTCTGCTTCCTACCAACACGGTGAAGCGAAACAACCAGGCTGGCCTGGCAGATGGTGGTGGAGCAGAGCAGAGGCTGCCACATTGCTCCGCTTCCCTGCGGCTCCTGCCACCACAATAAATGCAGGGGGGGAGGGAAGGAGGCTGACCCCTGCTGCCACCCTGAAACAGGCTCCCAGTAGTCCCCGAGGCCACGTCCCTGGCCTACACTCTTTGTTCCTAAAATATACATTTACGGTCACTATTAAAATGCTTGTGGCAAAGAGAGTGGAGTGTGCCAGGGATGGAGGAGAGGAACAGCCACTATGCGGCACATACTACCTAGAAAAGACGGTTCTGCTTAAAGCTAAGGAAGTCCTAAAGCAGGTTTAAATCCCTCCACATTGAGCAGAACCACAGGGTTTAACAGGTAGCAAGCACAGAAGGCAGTGCTGCTGCAGAGGTACGCTTCCCATCATGAGAGAAATGTGGAGGAGCAGTTATCTTGATGAAGAATCACAGAATTTGAGTCACAAATTTTCAGCTTGTTAAGGACTTGCCTTTCAGCCTTGCCAAAAGCCCCAAACCTTGCCCAAGTTTTCAGGTAAATGTTCCCTTCCCTCACAAATTATTTCCATGCAAGAGGGAATGAAAGAGGCTTAAGAAAGGCTACGGCTGCAATTTGTTTTATTTAAAACATTTCCATGCACCACAATCAGTTTTATTACATGGTAATTTAGTTTGGGCTTTTGACAAAAACAGACACATATTCTTTGCACAAATTAAGCTTTTTATCCACCATATTTTTCCAGTCTACAACAAAGATAAAGGAATAAAAGGCTCTGAAAGCTACAAGCTTGAGGAAACCCTATATGTGAACAGGAAAGTCAATCCACATCACAGGTAAGTGACTGCAAATCCCGTTTGATGACTCATTAACAATAAAAAATTCCAACCTTTAGTAAAAAATAATAAACCTCACACCGGTAATAAACTGTTTAGTCACTACAATTAGAAAAATAGCAGAGAACCAGTAACCTTAGCCTATCTGAACTAAAAATACAAATGACTATATTCAATCAGAAAAATGACTGAATAATTCACAGCACCCTGGAAAATGTTCACACTTAATCCCCTGACTGGATATTTTGTTTAAAAACAACCAAACAAGGTCAACCTCCACAGGAAAGATCTGAAAACACAGTATCCCACTGACAGAGCCATTGTTTTCCTCACTTGATGTAATATTTGAGGCCTTGGTTTACAATAACTGAGGAGAAATAAAGTTTGCTCTATAATTCAACAACAGGAGCATGCACAAGGTGGGAGAGAGGGGGCAGAGCGTGCTGGAGCATAGGTCCCTTCCCCAATATTCACTAAAAAATATTTATTTCTGCTTCAGCCTTGGATCCAGCCCTAGATTCTGCTCTAACAGGCCCCTCCAAAAGGAGTCAAATTTAAATTCCTGTGCACACTCCTGTCCAACAGTGAAGCATTCATATTTCCAGGTAACCCACTCGCTAAAGAAACATAATTTAGTGCTCCAAGAAGAGAACCAAGTTCCAATTCTGGATTTGATACCAACTCCTTCAAAAACCTTGGGCAAGTCTAATACCTCTTAGGGATAATACTTACCTTCGCTCACGAGGTACTGTGAAGATCAGCATTTGTAAAGCATGTTGAAGACTAACTTGTGCTCTATATTATCCTGGTTTCTGAAACTGTCTTTACATAGTTCTAAGCAGTTTCTTCACAAGTTTCAGGTCACCTCCCTAATGCAATAGTACTGGAGTTATTCCCAACTTCCACTGAAATCAGAGTAAACAGATATAAAACTAGCGTGGAAGGAGAATCAGACTCAGCATTTCTATTTTTTTTTTTTAAATGTTGCAGCAACATAATTATTGGCAAGTTCTACTGAAAAGTTTATGAGAAAAGTCCCCCTTGTCAAAGGGGGAGTCATTGCAGCTCCTGCACACTAGCTTTGATCTAGCTACTGGAGCAATGAGGCTACAGCAACATGGCCTATACAGGCTACCCAAAACTCTGCGTCATTACTCAGCCGTCTAGCCTGCACTGAAGCCTAGATGGCGATGGCTTCCCTGGGCCAGTACCTGAACTTGCTAGATCACATACTCTGTGATTAGAAAGTGGGCACACACTTTGTTAGGAAACTAACTCCCCTTTGTGCCATTACCCCTGGACTGTAAGCTCCTCAGGGAGACACTCTCTTCTTAAGGCACATCAAGATTAGGTCCCAGAGCCAGAGTGAGTTTACTAATGAAATGACTGCATGGGTGACCCCACTCACCCACCCGCCACCTCTGGAGGGCTGGGAGCGAAGCGCCACATACTGGGGAGTGAGGGACTTAGAACCACTGGTGCCTGCACCATGGCCCCACCCACATTCTGCCCTGCCCCCACTCTGCCTCTTCCACCAATGGCTCCCTCACTCGCTCCTCTCCACCTCCTCTTCCCCCATTGCCCACCTAAAGCAGGTAAATGGGATGAGGCCATGCCCCTTCCCCCGTTCCAGGAAGGGGGCAGATAGGAGCAAGCAGTGGGTGGGGAGACTTTGGGGGAAGAGGCTGAGAGAAGTGAGCAGCTGGGCCTGGGGCGGGGTGGGGGTGGGGAGGTTGGGAGAAGACAGAGGGCGGGGCCACAGTCCAGATGCTCATGGCCCCGCCCCTCACTTCTATGTTGCTTCCAGCTCTCCTGTGAGAGCCTCCCCAATGGAGGACCCATGCGCCACCTATGAATGACTGGCAACGATGAGCGACCACTATCAGGGGAGGTCACTGTTCACTGTACATATGCAAAGATTCCAGGGCATTTGGAGCTAATTGTTTATATTAGGCTCCAATTACTCATCTGAAAAGTGTGGCTAATGATTCTGATCTTCTTTGCCGAGCTCCTAAAGGGATTTAGGGACGAAAAGAACGAGGGGACATCATCATGATCAGGTTTCTATTTGAGATTAACCTTACCACAGAAATATACAGTAAACCTGGCCAAAAAAGAGCAGTCAGAAGTTATAGCAAAAATTTTAAATGTTCAAAGCTGATATTTGTATGTTTAACATGCAAGACAGAAATAGGTCACACAGTAATTGTATAGCTTTAAAGCTGCAGAAGAGTCTGAATTTCTTTTTGAAGTCTGAAAATAATGAGTTCAGCAATAGAAGAAGGTATCACAAGTAGACTGTGCCGGTGACATGCATACCTCGAGGATGAAAGCTATGTGAATGGTTATAGAGGCATGGATACAAAAGTAAGGTAAATACCTGTAAACTTCACTGCTGAACTGCAGCAGTATTCACAAGGCACTGCATTATCTCCTTTCCCAGCATGCAGTGGACTATTACTATTTGTACTGTGGTAGCAGCTAAATGCTCCTATCTCAACCTGGTGCCTTTCTACTAGGCAGGGTATAAACATATGAAGAGATAAAATAGCTTCTGTAAACAGCTCACTGTCTAAAGGCTCTATGTAAAATCTAGGATGGATTCTCTTGGGGGGGGGGGGAGGGGAAGGAGAGGTATCTTCTTTGGTTGTTCCAAGTCTTGATCAAGATTTTGGAGGGAACATGTGTGTACATCAAAGGCAAAATCTGTGCTTGCAGAGGCTTCCCTTGGCAGTAGGACTTACGCAGTTCTGCTGTACCAGATGACGGGAAGTAGGGCCTCAGGGAAATGCCGGGTGTGAACTGGTTATGTAAAGCTCAGTTTTGCGGGGAATGGTCCAGCATGCAGCTGGGATGGGTTGTGGAAGATGTAAATCCCAATGACCTGCTGCCATGTAGATCCTTCCCAGTGGAAGGGACGTGTTTGGGCTACAGAGCAGTTTAGTGGTTGTGGTGAAGGGGGTGCAACGATAAGGAAGGAATCTTACCAACACTCCATACCTCTGTGGTACAAAGCAGGGGTATGTCTACACTGCACCATTGTTTTGAGATAACTAGTATTATTTCAAAACAACAATGCGAGCATCTACACAACCATTCCGTTATTTCGAAATAACGGACGGCTTATTCCAAAATCTGTAAACCTCATTCTACGAGGAATAACGCCTATTCCAAAATAGCTATTTTGAAATAAGGCAGGAGTAGATGTTCCACTGCTGCTCTTTCGAAATAGCCCCTCACCTAGGCCATTCTAAGTTATTCCTCCCCAGTGCCTCCTGGGGCTCTAAATCAAGATAGTACATCTACATTAGAGAACCCTGCCTAGGACTAATTTTGAGGCTTCCCTGCAGTATAGACGTGCCATTTCAAAATAAGCTATTTCGGAATAACTATTATTCCGAGGACGGCCCAGATGGGAGAATAGACCAGATTCAGTGCTGACTTGCATTCAGTGTGATGTCGTTGTTCACAGAGCATATCTGCATCACTTTGCTTTGGCTAACTGAAAACAGGAGGCATATTTTTTTTTTTACAAATCCAGGTTATGCAATATGTATCACTCCTACAGTACTTTCCAGGAGAGGATCTTAAAAGCACAATACCAACATTAGTGGACTGAGCCTCAAAATATCCCCACAAGATAGATGTTATCATCCCTAGTTGAGAGATGAGGAAAGTGAGGCACTCAGAACTTAGAAGACTTAATAAATCAAGTCAGCATCAAAGCAAAACAGAACCCATATCTCCTGGTTCCCAACCCAGTGCTTCAATGATGCCTCTCTGATTACCACGGTACTGATTTTACTGAAATCTACACTTACAATGTGACCAGAAGTCAGAAGTCCTTCACAAATATTAATTCTTAAACTATGACTCTTGCCTTTAATAGAAGCAATAAATCTGGATTTGACACACCAAGACATTTTATTGTCAGACATTTGATCACACAAGCATGAAGAACATTTTTCCTTTGAGGACTCAGTTTGAGGAATGCAGATACTTGTTTTGCTCAGCTCTGTGGCATATACTGAAATGGCATCAATGAACAACTTATGCAGTGTAGCTGTAGCCATGCTGGACCCAGGATATCCCAACACAAAGTGGGTGAGGTAATATCTTTTATTGCTCCAACTCACCAACAGAAGTTGTCCTAATAAAAGATATTACCTCACCCACTTTGTCTCTCCAACAATCCACTCAAACATTTTACTATTGAAATCCTTTCTGGGGTCAAAGCAACCAGACCAAACCAGCAAGCCTCTGAAAGCTCCCAAGATAACTGAACTTTAGCTACACAGGCATAGTTAAAGCAATACTACTATTGTGCATAGACAAGCATTTCCATTTAAGAGTCAACAGAATACAATCCCCCTTACGTGAACACAGTTATACCAGCAGAACTATTGAAGTTAGGGAAGGTAAATCAGCTATTTCAGTATAAGGGATTTCTATACTGGTATAGCAGCATCCACACTAAGGGTTACACTGGTTTAAATAGTCTGACAAAGAGCACAACCAAAATAGTTATATAAGTGTGTAGACCAGGCCTTAGAGAAGAAAACATCGCTAACCCAAGGCACACCTAGCTTTTTAATGGTTGTATTTGGAAGAGTTCTACTGAATCCATGAATTATGAAAGAGCTTGAACTTGAGCACACCTTTCCCCTACCATCTTCCTAAAAGCAGCATGTCTCCATGGCTTGTAGCTAGTGACTTTCAAGAATACATCCCAGTACATGCAGTATGGCAAACCAGACACAGATTCAACCCTTTTGCTATAATGCACTATATTACGCAGTAACAGAAATATGACAGGTTTAAATTTAGACCTTCTTCTAATCAGCTTCATTTTTCAGGCCTAGTAAGTGGCCAATTAGCAGAGTCCAGTAGTCTAAATTTTGTCATCACCTGTTTACTTACACACACACACACACACATTTAGTTTTCATCCCTATTGGCTGGCCTGGAGAGGATGCCATTTGATACACACCACTCTAGTGCCATGAGTCTAGTTGCTAGCTAACCATTCACTCACAGTGAAGCCAATTCCTGTTCCCTTATGGAGATGCTACAAGGTGGGAAGAAAGGCAGTTACCTTCCTTTGGAATAAGGAAAGCAAAAAATTGGAAACATGACTCATCACCCTAGACTCTTTCTGTCAAACCCTGGCTAAAGATCAAGCAACAGGCAATGTCTTTTGCGGGGGGGAAGGGGGAGGAAGACGGATCGACAGCTCTCTCCAAGAGAGTGGCTACACAATCTCTAAATACAGCTAAAGCCAAACTAGAAGTAACCCAGGCAGATGTGGCTTTTAAAGTTTTAAACACAGTTGGTTACTTGCCAACTTGATACAGGTAGTTCAACCTTTACCTTTTTTTAGTAGGCACAAGATTAATTTGTCTTGTTGCAATGCATAAGCATTAGCCAGATCTCCTTCTAACTTTACTGTGGACTCCAGTTTCAACCAGGCAATCAGGGGAAATAAAGAAGTCTATGTTCACATGAGCCCTTCACTTTCCAGAAAGAGCAGAACTTTAAAAGCAACAGAAAACGTTCCTGTGTTAAAATTAAGGAGGAAAGTGGAAATGGCTGAGATGAGCAGGATTATCTGTGCTGCTCAACTGAAATGTTTCCCAAAAGGCTGCTTTCCCTTAGATTTAGGAGACAGGTTTGCAATTAACACATGCAGCTGAATTTCACACAGCCTCCCACAGAATGCAAATAACTTACTGAGTGCAGCATTTTTAATTAAATAAAAGGCACCTGCAGCCTTTCTTGGGGATGAGAAAACCCACAGCGCTAGTGAACTCAATCAGCTTCTAGAAGACGATTTCTTTGAGAACCCTTGTCTCAGTCTCTACACTGCAACAAATAAAGCATGTTATTTGAAGCAACATTACAACCAACCAATGCTTCCTGTTCTCTTTTCCACATAGCATGGTATAAGCCTGAAGCCAGAAACTTATAGCACCTGAAGGCACCAGGTTTTCTTTTTCAAAGAATCCTCCCTTCCCCCTTTCTCTACAGAGAAACCATTTAAACACACACACACACACACACACACATCCTTACAAACACCAGATTTGAAATGTACTAAAGCACACAATCGCCTCCCCCACTTTTTTTCGGGTCTGCAATCTCTCAGCATTTTCCTTCACAGTCTGCTACCTCCTCCCCTAACAAATCCTTCCAACTACTGCAAACAAACCTTCTACAGAAACCTTCCCATGAACACAAACACCGTCATGCTGTAAGGCAGACTGAATTAGGTACTGTCTCACCGCCCTTCCGTGGGAGCTTTGCCCGATCCGTTACTGAACAGCCCTGCGCTTCAAGTAAAAACCCAGAGGCCAAGAGAGAAGAGAAAGGGACAGGTTTTGTTTCGGAAGGAGGAGCAGGAATTGCAGAGGGAAGCCGAGCCCCAGGAAGAGCAGCTGCAGACAGCCCCGTGTTGCAATACCACCCTCTTTCCCTGACTTCCACCAAAGTCCAATCCGACCCACCTACCTGGGTGGAAAACAGCCAGGTCCCTCCCCAAAAGTTCTGCCGCCCCTTCCCCCAGGCCGAGCGCGGTACCTTCTCCCTAGGCAGCCTTGTTAAACCATCGGGCGCCCCCCCTTCCCCGCCGGGGCTCGCTCCCTGCCTCTCGCACCAGGGCAGGAATCCGAGTAGGGGCTGAGCTGGGAGCTGACGTCACTCCGGTTCCAGGTACCTCCCTCCCCGCGGGGAATGGCCACAGAGGCTCGGGGAGGGGCGGGAATGGCAGCCGGCACCCTCCAGCTCATTGGGGGCGGGAGCAGTCACTCAGGGGCAGTCAGGGCATGTGTGTGCATTCCAGGCTGGGAGCGCGAGTCCCGCTGGCAATCTGGACTGGGGCGGGGGGAGGCTGTGGATGTGACTTCCCTGGTGTCTCTGGGCAGGGCGGGCGCTGGTTTCGCGACGCGCTCAGGAAGCAACGCTGGGCCCCTTCTGCATCGGACAGTGATGTTGATTATGATCCCACAAGGAAAGTGTAAACAACCCCCGGTTACACTGCAAGGGGGAGCGACACCGGGGCTGCCCCGCTCTCTGGGCGGTGTTCCCTACACAGACTGAGCAGAATCGGCACACGCTCCCAATCAGGTCCAGCGCCTTCCCCAAGTTTCAACTCCTTACGACACGCCTCTTGCACTCCCACCGAAGAGCAACGTCTCGCAACTCCCACACAGACACCCCCCCAAAGATCTCCTCCTTGCAACGCCTCTGTTGATACTCCCCGGGTTGTTCCCAGCGAGGCTCCAGCAACCTGTGGGTACCCCGCGGAAAGCTGCCTGCAACACAGTAGGGAGGGAAACAAGAACCCAGCGCTGCATTCCCTCAATCTCTTGCACACAAACATCTCCGGAGCTTGGCTCCCTCGTAATTAGAAAACATGCTCGAAGCATTTGGATTTCAATACAGGCTTTATCCAGGGTAACCCATATTCACTAACTCAGCACACACAGTCAACTCTGAATGAGCCAAACAGGAAGAGCATCCACAATTCCCCTCTTTTAGGGACTAAGGGTAAAGTCATAGCTTTTACTATGTTTGGGATCGTCTAACAATTATGCAAACCACTTCAAATCACCTACCTTTAAAATATTACTACTACTAATAAAATAAAAATAATAAAAAGCAAGCATTTAAGGATACTGGTTTGAATAGTGTCTGCCTTGTAACACCCTCTGGAGATGTTTATTTTGGGTCTGCACATCCTAAACTCAAAACTCAGGTCATCTGAAGAAGTGGGCTGAGCCCACGAAAGCTCATGATACCATCTACGTGTTTTGTTAGTCTATAAAGTGCTACCAGGCCATTTGTTGTTTTTTAAGTTTAACTTCTGGAGATGGTGTGTACTGGCCTCTGCTATGTGATGTGATATTAATAATTTGTATTCCTGAACTGATAGTTCCTGAATGGAGCCAGAAAATAACATTAAAGCTGGCCTTTATCTTAATTACACTGTGTATTCGTTATTATGTAAGCAATCCCACCTCCCTTCACTCCTGTAGATCACCTTCTGCGAAGATCTAAATTGGTTCCCCAACTAGCTTCTTCTGAATCAGAAGACGCCAACTGTGGATGCCAAACATGATCTTTGTTGCACTATGTAACTTGTCCACACTTCGCCTCAGTGATTTCTATCACTCTTTCATGCAAAAAAAATGAGCCATTATACCAGTTTGCCAAAATTCAAATTAAAAAATCCCACAAAATTTACCCTTAGAGAAAGGGATGAGAGAAAGAACCACACACAACAGATGGTAGTCATGTCACTCAGTGTGCTCGGGGAAAACACCAGACTCTTAGAATCATAAAATACTAAAACTGGAAGGAACCTCAAAAGGTCAGAAGTCCAGTCCCCTGCCCTCATGGCAGGACCAACTACCATCTAGATCATCCCTGACAGATGTCTATGTAATCTGCTCTTACATATCTCCAATGATGGAGATACCACAACTTCCCTAGGCAATTTATTCCAGCGTTTAACCACCCTGACAGGAAGACTTTCCTAATGTCCAGCTTAAACTTGCTGCAATTTAAGCCCATTGCTTCTTGAACTATCATCAGAGGTCAAGGAAAACAATTTTTCTCCCACCACCTTGCAACACCCTTTTAGGTAGTTGAAAACAGCTTAGTCTTCTCTTTTCTAAACTAAACATACCCAGTTCTTTCAGTCTTCCCTCATAGGTTGTACTTTCTAGACCTTTAATCATTTTTGTTGCTCTTTCTCTGGACCTGCTCCAGTTTCTCTACATCTTCCTTGAAATGTGGTGCCTAGAACTGGACACAATACTCCAACTGAGGCCTAATCAGCACAGAGTAAAGCAGAAGAATGACTTCTTGTGTTTTGCTCACAACACTCCTATTAATGCATCCCAGAATCATGTTTGCCTTTTTTTTTTTTTTTTTTTGCCACAGTGTCACACTGTTGGTTCATATTTAGCGTGTGGTCCACTATGAGCCCTACATCCCTTTCTGCAATACTCACTTCCCATTCTGTATGTGTGAAACTGATTGTTCCTTCCTAAGTGGAGTACTTTGCATTTGTCTTTCATCCTATTTACCTCAAACCATGTCCAGATAATTTTGAATTATGACCCTATCGTCCATAGCACTTGCCACCCCTCCCAGCTTGGTATCATCTTCAAACTTAATAAGGGCTCTCTCTATGCCAATATCTAAATTTACAGTGAAAAGCAGCAATAAAAGGGTATGAGTAGACCAGAATTGTGATCTCACTTGCAATGGTACAAACCAATGAAGTCAATGGAATCAAATGAGTATAGAAGTGGTGTGAGATTGTAACTCATCATCCATTGATCCCATCCATCCAAACTGTCCTCCAAATTAGCCACCTCTACCAGATTTTTCTCTTGCAAGGTGAAATGACCAGCAAATATCCCATGAATCACTTAAATCCCACATAAATCGTATGTCAGGATTTATCTGGGATTTAACTGAAGCCTGGTCTTTCTGTTGGCTGGGTGCACAATGAATTGGCATTTCTTTTCTGTTCCTAATATAACCTTTCAGAAATCAGGGGGACTAATTACAGTACTCAAGGTGAAGATATACTGTAGCATCTATTTTGTACAATGACATTTTCTGTAATGCCAAGATCTTACTAGCTGTCATGCACCAAGAAAACATCTAATTTCACTTATTCACTGGCCTCCTGGATCTTTGTGTTGGGAAGTTATAACATAGTGAAACCCCATCAGCGTGTATGAGAACAGTTGTATTTTACCTGGAACAGATCTACACAGAAGTGTATCTGCTTTTATTTTGCCAAGTTATCTAATTGTGGTTGGTCTTTCTAGACATTCTCCCAGTGTTCCCAGTAAGTTGTGTGCTTATGCAACCACTCAGAAGAGATTCAAATGCCATCCAGCTGTTTAGCAGAGCACCATAGCTAGGTTTTGTTTCTACTGGTGGTGCACATTTACACATGCCTTGGTGCACATAAAATTGTTCCACACATGGATGAAAAAAAATCTGCACATGGATAGAAAAGATTAGAGGGAACACTGGCTTTGACTGTTTTGAATCTACAACACATTTTGCCACTTTGCTATGCACCCTGTGTCCCAGACAATTAATAAATATTAGGGCTGGGATCAAACACAAAAATCCTGGACCTAATCACTTCACTCCTTTGGTCAATTTAAGCAACATTGATCCCTGGCGAAACACACTACTATAATCTCTGTCTGTCCGTTTATTTCTTTTCATTCTTTTATTTTCTGATTCTTAACTCTCCTTTAATCCTGAAAGACAAAGAGCAACTCTCAGAAATCTAATCCAAACAGAAATATTTTGTAGGAGGCTGAACAAGTGAGTTTTGTCTGAATACAAATCAGAACTGAAAAAGAATTTATGACCATTGTTTGAATTCTTTCATTAAAGAAAATACCTTGTAAGTCAAGACAAATCTCTGATGAGGTTTTCTGCTTTGCTTATCACTCATCTCTCAAAATAGCTTAGCCCTTCTTGCTTCAGGCTGAATTGTAAGAAAGGTTGTTGTGCTATACATTTCTGAAAAATGCAACATTTGGAAGAACAAACTTCTCACCCAACCCCTCTTAGGAAGGCAACAGGAGATTGTCACAACCAGATATTTGCTCTAGAATGTTTTACATTCTTTAATATATTTTGTGCAATTAAAATAGTCTCTGTATTTGTGGTTCAAAATGAGTATGAATACTTGAGCCTATAATTCTGACAGCTCCCACGGGCATTTTGAAGATAAATAGTGTACATGACTTTGTCTTTTTAGCACCAGTGAATAACTCAAATGTTTGTATGGATTAACATGGCTGTATCATTTTAAATGTTCAAAGTACTGTACAGAAGAACTAATTAATCCTCACAAAGTGTCCATTTTAAGTGCTAGCATTGCTGTCATCACTGTTGTATTTGAACAGCCCACAGTCTTCAATGTAATTATCCTGACAATGCCCAGGTGAGGGGCAATTACCCCATTCTATACCCATTTATTTGAGGTAGGTGGGTACATATTATTATGACTGAATGTACTTCTGTATTCACACCCTGCACACTACTGCAATCATCTTTGTACAAAATATTTCTTGTGTGGTATCATTTGAAAACTCTTAATTTGCTGATCAGTATCATCCTGATAAAATATGCATGTCAACATTGTTATGCGAAATTATAAGATGCCACTCCATGGTGTTATTAACACATGTACAGCTGCCAACTTTTAATTGCACAAAACCAAACACCCTTACCCCACCCCTGCCCTGCCCCCTGCTCTGTCCCTCCTCTGCTCCGCGGCCCTGTCCCTGTCCCCATCACCCTCCCCTCCCTCTGTCACACACTCTCCTGCACTCTCACCCACTCACTCACTCATTTTCACAGGGCATTGGGGCGCAGGAGGGAGTGAGGGCTCTGGCTGGAGGTGTGGGCTCTGGGATGGGGATGGCAAGTTTGGGGTGCAGGAGGGAACTATAGGATGGGGCTGAAGGGTTTGGAGTATGGGGAAGGGTTCTGAGCTGGGGAAGGGGGATTGAGGTAGGGGAGGAGGCTCACAACTGGAGCAGAGGTTGGGGTGCAGGGTCTAGGGTTGGACCAGGGATGAGGTCATTTGGGCTCTGGGCTGTGGCAGTATGGGAAGGAGTGCAGGGTGTGGGCTCTGGGAGGGAGTTTGGGGGCAGGAGTGGGTTTGGGTCACGAGGCTGGGCACAGGAAGGAATAGGGTGTGGGCTTCAGGCATTACTTACCTTGGGTGGCTCCCAGAAGTGGAAACAAGTCCCTCAGGTCCTAGGTGGAGGAGCAACCAGTAGGCTCTACATGCTGCCTCCACCCACAGGCATTGCCCTCACAGCTTCCAATAGATGTAGTTCCCAGCCCATGGAAGGTGCCAGACTGGCGCTCAGCTGAGATGAAGAGGTGCAATGGCTTCCCTAGGTCACACAATGAATCAGGATGAAAACTCAGGCCTGCCTGGTTCCCAACCATGTGCTCACTTGTCCAGATGACACGGACTTTCCATGGCTCTTAGCCTTTTTCAGATTGAGAACCACTTCTTGAGAAAGCTCAGCTTGTGGCCAGGCTCCATTTTGATTCTGCACCTTTTGTGCAGTTCCTCCAATTCTGGGTGACAGAGAAAAGTCACTGTGACAGATTTGAAATACAATGAGAATAATCTTATGTTAACACCCTGGGTATAGTTACATCACAGTGTTCTTTATTTTGTGCTCCCTGGGAAAGGAGTTTCACATTACTAGTAGAGAAGTCCTCTCTCCTGAGGCTTCCAAATTCTCTAATCAATCCAGATCATATAGCAGTTTGGGTCTGGCCTCCTGATGCTGTACCCCTTATTTTGATATCATCAGCAGATTTGAGAAAGACTGAATGTACATCCGAGCAGCAACAAAGAACATCTCCATAACAATTTGATTCCGGTGCAGCACACTAAACAGGCTGAGGCATAAAGTGCAACATCTGGTAGGAAACAAAGGAGCTCAGCTCAGAAACTGATACAGGGGCAGGTCTTCCTATATGGCCCCGACTACAACGGCATAGCTGCACCCGGGCAGCTGTGCCTCTGGAGTGCTAGTGAAAATGATATTATGCTGAAGGGAGAACTTTTCCCATTGGCATAGTTAATCCACTTCCCCTGAGAAGTTGTAACTATGTTGATGGGAGAAGTCTTTCACAGGACAGTAATGCAGAAATCAGGAATTGTTGCCCTATAGTTTTTTTAAATTCCTTAACAGAAAGACTGAGACCCAGCAAGAGGGATGTTAAAATGCATTTATTTAGTAAATGTGTAATCGCTGAAAATAGCTGTGTAGAGTTCTCCTGTAGACTTGAAATTAGGGTTGCCATGTGTCCGGTTTTCTACCGGACAGTCCCGTATTTGGGGCCTCTGTCCGGTATAAAAATCCAGAAAATACTGGATATGTGCAATGTCCGGTATTTCCTGGTTTTCCGGCTGGACGCCGGACGGAAGCCTGGCGGGGGCGAGGGGAGTGACTGGGAGGCAGGGCGTGATTGGCGCTGGGAGCCTTGGTTGCATGGGAGGAGGAGGAGCAGCCCGGTCCATGCTCCTGCGCGCTGGTCAAGCGCGTGGTGGAGCCGCAGCCGGACTGACTCGCGCGGGATGGCAGCGCCCTAGGATCTGCACAGCCCGGGTCAGTCCTGCTCCCTGCCAGCTGATTCGCTCCCCTGTCCCCTCCGCCAGCTCTGTGTCCTGCTGACGGTTCCTGCTCTGGATCTTCCCCGGACAGTCCCTCTCCCCCTCCCGCGCCACCAGCTCTGTATCCCGCTGGCCGGTTCCTGCTCCGGATCTTCCCCGGCCAGCCCTGCTGCACCCCCCGCCAGCCCTGCTTCCGGCGACCAGTTCTCCCCTCCTCCTGGGCTGCCCCGGCCAGCTCCCCCCCGATATCCCGCGGCCAGCCCTGTTCCGCCCAACTCCGCCCCACGACCAGCCCCTGCTTCCCGTCGGCCCCGATCTCCCAGCCAGCCCCGTTGCCCCCTCATTAGTTCTGTTTCCCGCCCCCACCCCTTCCCGGCCAGCACTGGCTCCTCCCGGCTGGTCCTTCCCCCCCCTTCCCCGATGTAGCGTGTCCGGTTTTTTTTTTTTTTAATGACTACCTGGTAACCCTAGCAGTGACCCTATCCCTGTGATTACCACAGAGATTTAAACTGAGAAGCAACTTGCCTCCCCGGCCCCCTTCGAGCCCCCGCTGGCTCCCAACACCCCCAGCCCCCCTGACCCCAGACTTACCTGGTTCTGCAAGGCTGCCGGCACAAAATGGTCTTGGAGTCCTTTTTTTTTCTCAACAACTTTGGTTCCCCCCCCCGCTTTTTTTTCCCTTCAATGGAATTTTTTCTCAGTGTTTTTTTTGGGGGGAGAGGGGGTTCAGTATTTTTGTTTCAACCATCTGGCAACCCTAGGCTTGATATAATACAGTCACTCAGAAGATGCTTCGGGAAGATGCAACTTGAGAAGGCCTGTGCTTGTGTTAATCATGCTCCCTTTGGTTCTCCATTCGGTGGGTTGCTCAATATAACAAATATTGACCCTTTCAAGATTATGCTGCTCTCACATGTTTTCTGGAAGCTCTGCATGATTCTTCTCTCCATTATGGCACAAGTAGGGAAAGAGGTCAACAACCACTACAAATTCTTTTCAAGTGAGTAAGAAATCTTCAAATAAAAAGCCTCATATACTAATATGTGTGAAACAGAGTGATTAATTCCTGGAATCTGGCCAGCTTGAACATTGAGATAAATATCAGTGAGTTACAATGGCTATACATAAAAGCGATGTAAAAATAAAATCTAAAAGTTCCTCTTACTTTGTTGTGAACCGGAAATACTTAGATAGTCAAATGAAGACTATTTTTTAGTGGCAGCGTTTTAATTATTGTCAAGATTTGATGGGTGAAGGGGGCTTTTGTTTTTATTTTATTTTTAATGATCACTTCTGCTGGGAGCAATGAAGAAGAAATTGCAGCCTGAAAGTCAATTTCACATCCTTATGTCAAATTTCTAGGCCCCTTTTCCCTACAAGAACCTTGCTTTTTTGTTTCAAAGATTTTCCAGATTTTCATTTGAATATAAATATACCTTAATCTGAATGTAATATTCAGTGAGTTCATGCAAGTACAGTGTTCATATATAACTCTCTCCCTCTCTCTCTCTCTGGACCTGAAGAAAATGTTTCACTGCTTCCTGCTTCATGTCTTTATTAAAGTTGACTGCTGGATCAAGCCCCAGCCAGAACACTTCCTTCTAATACTGAAGAAATATGGATTTGGATCTAGAAAAAAAATCTGCAGTGACTCACTTAAAGCTATAAAATTAAGCTATCAATCATAAGATCAATTACTTTTTTGATTACACCCATTTCCTGACTAACTTACACTGCTGAGGTCTTTTGTGGATGTGCAAAATGAGAGTAATTCTACTCTTTCTCTACACACATACACACAGAGGTTTGGGCAATGCCCACCCAGCACTACTTATCAGGGCAAAGGAATCTATAGAAATACAGAGAAATGGCATCTGGGTATAGCACACCTGAAGGACACAATAAAGAGCAAAGGTGCATTTTATATCTGTGTCTAATAATGGCTGTTATGAATTGTCCAGCTGGTCTGTAACATCTGCTATGTCTGCATGCTTTCTCCTTCAGACACCTGTAAACCCATTGTGCAGCACACCTAGCCATTCCTCACCCTGCCACTATGCTTGGGCACATGACTGCCTTATATTGGGTATTTGTTATCACGGCATCCCACTTACATTTGCAGCATGGCCTGCAGAGAGGCTCTCGTGTGCTCATTTTACACCTATTCCGAGCCTGTGCTGCAGCAGCTTGCCTGGTATAAGTTAGTCACAGAAATTACATCCTCTCACAACTTCCCCCGTAATCAACTAGCTGTGTACTAGAGAAGGGAGAGGAAGACTGGTGCTTTATTTTTTCCTTGAACTCTTTTAATCAGTTGCATTAATCATGAAAGTTATTTTGAGTAAACCTGGATCCAATTTGCTCCAAGCTGCAGCCTTTAAGAATATCTACACTGCAACTAGACACTCATGACTGGCCTGTGGGGGCTTATGGGGCTCGGCCTAAGGGACTATTTAATTGCACTGTAAAGGTTTGGGCTTGGGTCAAGATCCTTTGAGGTGGAACGCTCCCAGAGCTCAGGCTGCAGCCAAAGCCTGAACTTATACACCACAATGAAACTGCCCCTTAGACCAAGCCCCATGAGCCCAAGTCAACTGGCATGTGCCAGCTTGAGGTATCTAACTGTGGGGTAGATATACCCTAAGGACATTGTGAACCCTGGTCTATGGGACCCAGGTCTGTGGACTCAGTGTTTTCCAAGCCCACAATTTACAATTGCTGGACCTAAGTCTTGCAGCTGGGCTAATGTGTCAATACTGTAATATGCCTTATGCGGACTTGCTGAGTTGGATCTGCAGCTTGACCTACATCAAAAGAACAAGATTTGGACCAGAGTCTTAATGCAATTTGGGCTCTGATCTACCCCCTCAGCAGGGTCCTAAATTCTTGCTGACATGAACTGGACTAATTTGTGAGTGCATGGAAGGAGGGGAGCTTGAGCTCAAAGGTGAGTCAGAGCCAGGTTTATTGGGCAGTGCAGATATACTCTAAGATGCACTGGGGCTAAAAAATGCTGGTGGCCTTAAACAGAGTCCTTTTCAGATTATGTCAACAGGGGCCATACATACAGTATATATTTAATGCCTGTCACCCTTCATCAAGCACAGTCATTCAGGTAACAAAAATCACAATAAGGATACTTTACGTATCTATTGTGCTGTTCATCAGAGGATCTCAAAGCCCTTTGCAAGCATGAATGACTTAAACATCAGCTTTCTGTGAGATAGGGAAGAGTTGGCTCCATTTTGCAAATAAGAAAATGAGGCACAAAGAAGTTAAGTGACTTCCTCATACACACAGAGAGTCAATGGCAGAGGGAGGAACACAACCTTGCAGGCTTGCGCTTTAACACCAAAACCAGCTTTCCTTCTTTAAAAAGAAGAAGAGACTACATGCTCAGTCATTCCCCATAAAAATCCGACAATAGTATTTAAAACCCACAAGACCTCCAGGGAAGGTCACAATATCCTTCCACTATGTGAACAGGAACTGTGTTTGCTTCCCATTTCCAAGAGTTTGTGACATTTGTATTTGCTTGTTCCTGGACTGACATCTTTAGAATGCATTGTGTGGTTTGAAAGTCCCTGACTCACTGACTTGGGAAATAACTGTACACCAAGGGCCCCATTCATCCCTCACATATGTGGGATAGAAATGAGCATTTTAAAGTGCCACGTAATTTTGTTTGTAATCTAAGAAAACAAGAAATGGCAGGCCAGATCTTAGTAACTGTCTCAATGCCAATTCCGAGAGTTGACTCCCACTCTTTTAATCACATGGGATTCTTGCCATGCCTTGTCTTTAGCAGTGGTGTCAGCTAAGCAAAATAACTATAGTCATTAACTATAAGTATTTTATTATTAAAGAAAGAGAAATAAAATAAGACAAAACTAAACAGAACTCACGATGTAACAACAGTTACTTCAGATGCAATATTTTCTGCATGTCTTTCTGTGATGAACTTTCAATAGAGAGACCTTAAAAATGAGTCCTCTTTTGGTGAGGACACTCTCCTCTAGGTAAGATAAGACAAGTAAAATTATTCCCAGAACTAGTAATGAATCCTGTCTCACTACTAGAGCAGTTTATAGCTGGGCAAATAAATATTTTTTAAGAGTTGATTAATACTTCTCAGTTTAGCCTGGGTAACCTGAACAGTTTATGAATAGCAAAGGTAAGTGTTTTAAACTAAATCTTATGAAAGCAAAAACAATATTTAAATTTGTTGCCTAAGAAAAGCAAGGAACAGTCTGGAAACAGATACATTAATTATTAAGAATCTTACATTCAAGTTACATTTCACTATACCTTTCTGTCTACCAAGGGTAGCGGACATCTCTTTTTCAGGAGTACACAACAGTGTTGTCTTCAAGTCGTCATTGTCAAGTCCAAGTCGAGTCTCAAGTCACTATAGTTCAAGTCTCAAGTCGAGTCTCGAGTCCTAAAGTCACTTTCAAGTCAAGTCCCAAGTCGAGTCTCAAGTCTTAATTTTAAAAATGTCAAGTCACTTTTGTACAAGCCATCAATATCGGCATTTTCGGACAATTTTTTCACCAAGTCGATTTAACAAAATTAGCAAGTCTCAAGTCGAGTCTCAAGTCACAAACAATGAACCCGAGTCGAGTCTCAAGTCGAGTCACCTAGGCGACTTAAGTCGGACTCGAGTTCAAGTTGTGGGACTTGAGTCAACAACTCTGATACGCAATCTAAGCAATCTGATATTTAATAGGAGAAACTCTTAGTACCTTCAATTAAAATAACATTTCAATATCCCATTAAAACTATTTCAGGATCAGTTTAAATCCAGTCCCTTGGCAGTGCTTTTTCAAGTTTCAGCTCACCACTGGTGTTCAATTCTTTGATCATGTCATCATAGGAGGTGGTTGAAATTTGAAATTTCCATCACATGGGGAGTTTTGAAATTTGGTTTAATCCTGAATTGGAAAGAAAAATCAAAATGTCATGTTTTAATAAAAGAAAATGTTCCAAAAATATTGTTTCAATGCAACTAACATGTTCTGAATTAATTTTTGAGCTATATATTAGAAATATATACACCCTAAAAGTCAAAATTATAAAGTCAAAATGAAAGTTTTAGATAGTTTCCTATCAACATTTTGATGAAGTCATATGTTCTTTTGAAAGTTGTCTATTTGTATTTTCCAATGGAATATTGATCTGTCAGATTTTTTTTTAACCAGCTCTCATTATCTTGTTGCAGCAGCCGTACTGGGTCAGGAGAATGCTGCTTCATGATGCTGTACTGCAGCTTCATTGTTCTTCTTTAACAGGTGTGTTGTGAGCAAGACACGAGAAGTCATTCTTCCGCTCTACTCTGCGCTGGTTAGGCCTCAGTTGGAGTATTGTGTCCAGTTCTGGGCACCCCATTTCAAGAAAGATGTGGAGAAATTGGAGAGGGTCCAGAGAAGAGCAACAAGAATGATTAAAGGTCTAGAGAACATGACCTATGAAGGAAGGCTGAAAGAATTGGGTTTGTTTAGTTTAGAAAAGAGAAGACTGAGGGGGGCCATGATAGCCAGGTATCTAAAAGGGTGTCATAAGGAGGAGGGAGAAAACTTGTTTATCTCGGCCTCTGAGGATAGAACAAGAAGCAACGGGCTTAAACTGCAGCAAGGGAGGTTTAGGTTGGACATTAGGAAAAAGTTCCTAACTGTCAGGGTAGTCAAACAGTGGAATAAATTGCCCAGGAGGTTGTGGAATCCCCATCTCTGGAGATATTTAAGAGTAGGTTAGATAAATGTCTATCAGGGATGGTCTAGACAGTATTTGGTCCTGCCATGGGGACAGGGGACTGGACTCGATGACCTCTCGAGGTCCCTTCCAGTCCTAGTATTCTATGATTCTATGATTCTTACCTGTTATATTGCTGCTCCTGCTGAGATGAGATGAACTAGCTGAATTAAGGGCATAACCATAAGAAAGTGACCGTGCATGAGCAAAAGTAAGTGTGAGTGAGTATACACACTTAGGAATATGAAAATAAGAGCACAAAGGTGTGTGAGCCTGTATGCATCTGAGTCCAGTGCTATTTATACACCTCTCTTTTCACAATTCCACTGAAGATGGAAGGCACACCTCTTTCAGGACTTGACTGGATTGAAATAGCAGCCACTGTAACCTTTCATTGGCAGGTCATGGGAGCATCTTCAGCTCATGAATATGCAATCTCCTATTGCATATGCAGCAGGGTTGTAATTCTTCAATTTTACAACTAATTGCTTTTGAGTTTGGGACAGGAAATTCTCAAAATACCTTGAAAGAGAGTTAAAATGCTATATTTATTTTTTTCAGTTCATTTTCTGATACATCCCTTTACTTTCATCAGGGTTTAGTAGGAGTTGAAATTCTACATCTATTTCCTATATACGTCTTTCAGCTTTTAACAGTTTCTTTTAAATTTACATTATTCTTAAAGAAAGTCTTTAAACTTAAATGGTCATCAAAAGATAACTCAAATATTGTTACATCTAGCACAGGCAAATTCTGTTTTACATCTCATCTTGACAGATAGAAGGAATTGATATCTGAACTAAAAATTAGTTATAGATCAGGTGCAAGTGCTCATGTCTTGATTATATTTAATATGTGCAAACACAACAAAGTCTAAATCTGTAATATATACTAGATGGTTTAAAAAGGCCAATTTCACAAAGTTGAAAACAATTATGCACAAAATCAGCTTAAAAGAAATGATTTAAACAGAAAAAAGCTGAGAAACTGCTTAAGAACACCTTACAAGATGCTCAAAAAAACCCACAATCCATTTTACCTGATGCACAAAAAGCTACAGTTGAGAAAGAACACTATGCTAGTTGAAAAAACAGCCTGACTCAGACAGGAAGTTAAAGCGGCTACAAAAAAAGTAAAGTCTCAATATAGTATATAATAAATGGGGAACAGGGAAAGTTAGCAGTTAATAAAAATTAGAAGACATAAAGGACAGAAAATTGATAAGGTATACTAAAAGACACAAGGCACAGTCTATGGCCAACAAAATATAAGATAATAAAAAGGAAGGGTTTTAAGAATGGCAAGAACAAAAGTGGTTCATTACTTTTGAAACATGGTAGAACTGTTTCTAATAATGCAGAAGAGGCAGACATGTTCAATAAATATTTCTGTTCTCATAGGTGCAGACTTTCAGATTTCCTGGGGGGCACTTTATCCTCCACTCCATCCTAGGCCCTGCCCCCAATCCACCCCTGTCCCACCTTTTCCCACCCCTGCTCTGTTCTCTCCCACTACAGTGCCCCATATTCAAGTAGTGCCTCCACACAGATGTAAAGGACAGGTCTCTAAAGGAGTGGGCTCATGTGCCCACTCCCCTGTACCTAACTTCAGGGCCACCATGCTCTCCCCACCCCATGGTACCTGTGGGGGGCATTTTGACCTCCAGGTACACCTGTTCCATCTCCCCCGGGCAAATTCTGCTGCTCTCCCTGGAGGGCAGGAGTCCAGGCGCGGAGCAAGAGGGATTTGATTTCAACATCAGCCCCTCCTACTCACTTCTCTGCAGCTCTTCTCATCAGCTGCCTGAGAGAGCCTGGCTGGGGAGGAAATGGTTTCTGCTCACTCCCTGGCTTGGCTGTCGGGGACCAGCACCCAAGCCCAGGCAGGGAACAGAAGTCACATCTTCTCCAGCCAGGCTCTCTCGGACAGCTGCCATGCAGGACTGCAGAACAGCAGCACCTCAGTGGCTGGAAGGGGCTGGTCCCATCCCGTCCACTTCTAGAATCTGGGTCATGCATTGCCCAGGACCACCAGCACCCTGCCTTTTTCCAACTCTCAATGCCTCCACTGTACGCCAAACAACTGATGGTGCAGCCAGGAGGCACTGGGAGGGAAGGGGACAAGGAAAAAAAAGCATCTGTCAATTGTAGTGCCGGCACTTTTCTCCCCCTCTCCCTTCTTTTTCTGTTATACATTCTGGATTCTTTTTTTTCCACTCCAGCTCATCTGATGAAGTGGTTTTTACCCACAAAAGCTCATGACGAGGTTATATATATATATATATATATATATATATATATATATATATATATAATGTATGTTAGTCTCTAAGGTGCCACCGGATTACTTGTTTTTAAAGTTACAGACTAACACAGATACCGCCCTGAGACTTTTCCTCATATTGAAGTTGTTCCAGACCATTGATAATTACAAATATGCACAGAAACATGCACAGAGTACTTGTGAACATTCAAGCATTTTGTGCTTTAAAAATAATCAGTTTCTATGTTTTTGCAGGAACTGGGATATTTTTTTCCCCTTACTAAATTGGGCTCATGTTAACAAGAGCTCAGCTTGGTTTGTTCTGTACTAGTTTAGGAAAACTGGCTTCTGCTCAGTTACCATCTAAGCCCCACATTTATTTTTGTCTAAAGAAGCCATATACTTGGGGAAGCAATAGTACTTTTGTTTGAAAATAGTAATAATAAAAAGAATACATAAGCTCTTGAGCATGAAACAACATTTCTTAAAATTAAACCAAATTCATGGAAATTTATTTCCCACAATAGCATATAATCCAAGAGAAGCAGGGGAAGGGGGAGGCAGAGTTAAATGTAATAGCTCCCCACTTCCCGGAAGCCACTATAACCAAGAACATAAGTAAACTAATAAAATAATACAATCAACAATGCATAGCAGCATCTCACAGCTCAGAAAACTTCATGTTTTGCCTCCAGCTTGCTTCATCACCTCTCTGGCTGCACAATATCTGATGGCTCAGTGACCGTGAAGATGAAAAAAAACCCCTCCTCTTCACTCAGTTGATCCAGACATTGAATTCAACAAGAAGTTTAAAATTAAATTTAAAATTACTGTCCAGAGGCAGACTTTGGGCATAATTCTGATCTTAGTAGAATCATAGAAGGTTAGGGTTGAATGAAACCTAATGAGGTAATCTAATCCAGTGGTTCCCAATCTGTGGTTTGTGGACCACTAGTGGTCCGCACTGGAACTCTAAGGGATCTGCAGAAAGTTGGGAGCTGAAAGGCTCCATGCCGGCAGCCAGCAATTCCCTCAGCCTGCACTGCTCGACGAGCGGGCTGAGGGATGTGGCTTGGGAAGCAGCACAGGCTGAGGGACATGCAGGCTGTAGGCACAGCTATATTGTATGGGGGGGTCTGTAACGTTTTAATAGATTGAAAAGGGGTCTGGAAAAGGTTGGGAGCCACTGATCTAATCCAATCCCTGGCTCAGTGCAGGGCCAACCCCAGCTAAATCATTCAAACCAGAGCTTTGTTAAGATAGGCCTTAAAAACCATTAAGGATGGAGACTGCACCAAGTTGGGAGGCCTCCCAGCTTGTGAGAAAAGATTTTTAGAACTATTGTTTGAATAAGGAATTACATGTAACAAGTTTCTTATAGTATTAAGCTTAGCTGGCATGTTTTGTTTTATTTTGTTTAGTTTATTTTGATGTTTGCTATTACTCACAACTACTTAAATCCTACTTTTTATATGTAATAAATTAACTTTTTTATTAATAAACCCAGTGTAAATAATTGTTAACTGGGGGTTACAACAGTTGTGCATATTTTTTTCATTGATAAAGGGGAGGTGAACAATTTATGAGTTACTCTGTATAAAAAACTTTATACAGAGTAAGATGGATTTATCTGGGCCTTTGGTCCCATTGTGCACCTGGGTGCTGTGTCAAGTCCCTGCGACTGAGCCTTTCCAGAGCTGCGCTGATCTCATTGTCTGTGTTGCTCTGTTGTGGGCTGTGATCCCAACTCTGTGTCAATGCTGGAGAAGACTGGAGGGTCTGGTTCAGCAGGATAGGATGCTGGGACACTCCAGAGAGCAGGTAGGTGGACTCAATGGTACGATCAGCACATCAAGTGAGAGTCTCAAGGGGATCTCGGTGACCAAACCCATCACAGAGCCAACAGAGATCCAGGGGACAGTAGGGAGGAGCTCAGGGCACTCTCAGAGTTGAAGAACCCCAATTTTGCTTCTCTAACTTGAGGGCCCTGAGCTACAACTCAGTGGAGTAGGCAAACATGGTCCCCCTGCTAGCTCCCCGGTGGACTTTGAACTGAAGAAAGGCTTTTTATATTCCTGGTCACTGAGTTTATATTGACTGCCTAGCTAACCTGGGTGAGCCCAGAGGATGTACCACACATTGCTAGAGAGGTGCAATGATGCATCTCCCCTCTCTGTAGTAAATCACAATTGGGGGAGGTAGCAGGAGTGTATGTCAAGGTTGGGGAAGGGAAGAGAAGGCCCTGAAGAACTGCTGCTATATAGATCCACCAACTGCCAGACACTGAAGAGCAGAAATGGAGCAGAGGATCTAATATTACTGCCTCAGGACTCTGCAGCCTGAGGTGGGAGATGAAAAAGATCCCTTTTATCACCAGTGTTCATGGAAAAGGAAAAACAGCTCACAGTCCTGCTACAGTCAGACTGTGCGCTTGGATTTGCCCTAAATCCCTCTTACAGCTTTCATCCTAGGATCTCACAGTACTAATTAAGCACCATACCATGCTACTGCTTAACTCTAGTTTAGCATTCACATAATGCCTTTCATCTTTGAGTCTCATAACATTTTATAAAGAAAGGGAACTGTTATTATGCCCATGTCATAAATGGGGAAACTGGACCATAGAAAAAGGTAAATAACTTACCAATGGCAAAAAGAACTTGGAATAAAGCCCAGGAGTCCTGATTTCTAGTCCTTTAACCATTGACTACACACCCTCCCCTACAATACACGTCTTTGGTATTATTATATTCTGGTGGTACTGTATTTGTTATAAAATGCAATATAAAATAAGTTACATCAGAGTAAAAAAGGAAGAAACAACCACAGCCAGCCTTACAGGACCTTTCAATACCTCCAACCAAAATCTGGACTAAGTGTCCCATGACAAATTAAAGATAATCTTTAAAACCATAGGCCTTTCATGTACTGTATCCTCTCTCAGATGAGGCAATCCTTAGTGGCAATGATGATTTGTTTGGGCTGTCAGCTACCATAGTAGCATTACGTATGCAGCTGTACTTTTAAATTAAACATATCTTATTCTACACAGAACAGAACCTTAATTCAAGCTGCGCTCCCGGTTTTTGTAAAAAATTATGCAGCCTATCGCTTCTGTGTTAACGAGGCAACATACATCAAAGCAGCGTTAGAAGACTGATGCAGGTCCTCTAAAGACAAGAGCTATTAATGTATGTTCTCTAGACCATTTCAGAAATTCATCTAGTTTCATTCTGAATGTAACAGCAGCACTTCAAAAGCAGAGGTGGGCTGGATTTTTATTCTGCTCAGAACTCATATGCTCCCTTTGTGTTAGCCTCAGGACTTGTTTTTGCTTTGGAAGCATCAGGGTGCCTGATATTAATGCAGTCCTGTCATTATCTCTTGGCATTTCACAGGTGACGACAAACAGCATCCAGTCTCCTTTAATACTGAGGGTCCTGAGGCCTCTTCCGGCCCTATGATTCTATGATTTTAAAACTGAAGAGCTGGTTTTTCAGTATCATCAAATAAAGTGCAGAAATTACCAGGTGGAATTTCATGACCTGTGCTATACAGGTCAGACTAGATGATCCTTTCTGGTCTTGGAATTGCTAAAGCAGGTAGAATCAAACATTTTATACATTTTTATAAAAGGGGGGCTATGTGCCAAATTCTTCCCCCCCCCTTAGATGCATGTGTGTCATTCCCAGTGACTTTGATAGGAGTTACGTGCAACCACTTATGTTATTCTTCCCTCGATTATGGACCCAGGAAAGGTCGCCTCTTGGAAAATCCTGTAGGCCCTGAACAGAGAGTGATAGGGTACCGTAGGGTTGCCAGGTGTCCGGTTTTCTACTGGACAGGCCTCTGTCTGGTATAAAAATTCAGAAAATACCGGACATGTGCAATGTCCGGTATTTTCTGAATTTCCTGCTGGGCGCCGGACGGAAGCCTGGCGGCGGTGGGGAGTGACTGAGGGGGGGCCGCGATTGGCGCTGGGAGTCCTGTGGTCGCGTGCAAAAGCCGGGCGGGGTGGCGGGGCGGGGGCAGTGGCTGGGACTCCCAGCCACTCCCCCTGCCCGGCTTCTACACACAACCAGAGGCTCCCAGCGCCAGTCGCAGCCCCACCTCCCAGCTGGGAGCCTCTGGTTGCGAGCAGAAGCCAGGCGGGGGGAGTGGATCCCAGTCTCGCCCCGCCCCGCCCCCGGCCCCGCCCGGCTTCTACTAGCAACTAGATGGAGTGCCTGTCGGGGGCGCGGCCTGTTGGACTCCAGCTGTGGCCAGTGGCTGCACCCCGCCAGCTCTGTTTCCCACCCCTTCCTCCGGTCCCCTCCTCCCGTCCAGCCCCCAGCGCCCGATCCCCAGCTCTGCTTCCGCTCCCCCTTCCTCCCGGCCAGCCCTGCAGCCCCGACCCTCCTCGCCAACCCCACCTCCCGCCCCCTTCCTCCCGGCCAGCCCCGCAGCCCCTGCCCCGCCAGCCCCGCCTCCTGCCCTTCCCAGCCAGCCCTGCCCCCTCCCAGCCGGTCCTTCCCCACCCCGCCCACGATCAAGTGTGTCTGGTATTTTGGGGGAGTCTGGCAGTAGAAATAGACATGGTTCATTATGTCAGGTTGGAGTGAGTACCTTGTAGGGGCGCTGCAAAAATTAATATAGTGGGAGGTGCTGAGAGTCACTAAAGCAAAGCTGTAAACCCTATACATGATGAAAACCACTTCAAGCCAGGGGGTACCACATCACATCCGGCAAACCTACTTCCACCACTTGTCATTTTTAACTACATCCTGAAATGAATCCTCAATTCATGCAGGGATATGGCTGTTCTATTGTGGATGTGTCAGAAGATGGAAAGAATATTCTGCACATATTGGAGACCAAAGAGGTGGGATTTGGTTTAATAGTGCAAGAGAGAAATAAGGAAGCCATGCATAAGAATTTCCTTGAAGGTGCTAATCAGGTAGTGGCAGACACTGGACATGGTGCTGAGGTGGTGTTATGTGAGCAATGCCCTTCAGACCACACTACAACAGAGCAGCTACAATCCATTGTGTTGTAACCTAGTGGTAGCACCTTACACTGGCATGCAGGAGACCCAGCCTGACTTGGTTGGTCTCCACAACTGGTAAGGACTGAACATGCTACAGTGGTAGCATATTTAGTTCTGCCCCTAGAACATTCATCTGACAGACTACGCTTTGGTGTTAGAGGCTGAAAATAAAATTCTGTCCATTTCGCTCTAGATAAATGGCCAGTGTAGAGGCTTCAGAAAGGAAGTTAGATGGAGTTAAAATGAGGAAAATGGAGTGTTCCATTAGGGATGCAGAAGACTCTAAGAAAAACTAATTGTTTCTAAAGAATAGATATGTTAAACAGGGCCTTTTCAGTCTGCCTCTACAGTCAACAGACTATGAATGAGAGAGTCCAGTATAAAGCTACCACACAACACATTTTTATCCTATCAGTACTTTGGCACATTATTTTCTGGGAATGAATTTTTACAACGGACTGATCATCCATCGTACCTATGATCTGCATATGAAGGATCCCCGCTGATAGATCAGATAGATTATAGGACAGGCAGAAAGAACAGGAATTAGTAATTTGAACTAAAAATTCTAAAAATAACATTTTCAAATAGTTTGGAAGCATCAGATTACACAACCCAAATCACCATGCAGTCTCATTACACTGCCCTTATCCTCTCTCAACCTTCCTGTACCAGTGCATATTACACTGTAAGATCTTTGAGGTAGGAACTAAGTACTAGGAACACCTAGTACAATGAAGTCCTCTGGTAACAAAATCAAAAGTTGATTAAAAGGAGTAGCCAATTGTTTGACTACATTGATGTTTCATTTTTAAAATGATTGAGAGACCAAATAACTGAATTTAGCTGAATATATTGGCTAAAGACAAAGCAGTGCCATATATAAAGGAGACATTCCTACTGTCCTTCTGGGAACCAAATTCCCACAGCATTTTCAACTTACAGAGAAATGTTTTTTCAGGTAGCAATATTCATACTATCATTTTACAAGTTACAAAACTTTTTATATGTGGCTAAAATCTAACCCACTATGTCATACCAGCGCCTTAATTTGTTGCTCTGTACCTTATCTTTGTTTTAGATACTAGCATTCCGGGTACTGGTCCACGAAGGTACCTCCCTACACTTTGCCATATCTCATTTTGAATACTGCATTCCAAGTGTTGATAAGCCTGAATATACTCCCTAATTATACTTAATACAAAGAATTCATGCAACTTTGCTTTGACAAGTTTCCTAGTTTGTAATGCCAAAGCTGACTTTGACTCTTTGGTTGTGGGATACTGGACATGGATGGACAGAACTATGGGAAGAGCATTGTACATTGTTAACATAACTTCCTAACATACATATATGTTGTATATTGTACAAATACAGGCACATAGTTTACATGATATAGTGTATACTATGCCTATTATATATGTATTGCTCAACAGGCTGGATGTTGAAGCTAGACAAATGCCAGCTGGAAATGAGGTTAGCTAACCAATAGAACAACTTAGCAGGTGTCATGGTGGCTTCTCCATTACTAGCAATTTTTAAATCAAGATTTGTTTTTTTTTTCTAAAATAATCTTTACTTTAAACAGGAATTATTTTGGGGAAGTTCTTTGGGGGCCAGCTAATCACAATGGTTCCTTCTGGTCTTATGATCTTTTAATCAATCTTGAATGCAGCAGTCGGATGCGACCACAATAAAACAATTCTAGTCATATGTGTATGTTCCTCTTAAGGGATACACATATATGAAATGAGCTACCTGTGTGTTCAGTGGTTGGGCAGCATCATTTATATATTTGTAGGTATTCTGCATCTTAACAGAGTATCTGCTTTGAATTCCCACTTTACAAAAAGGTGTATTTCCAGTGTAGTTTGATAAAAAGAATAGACACCGCACAAAACAATATTAAAGCTGTATGTTACCACAAGCAGATCTGGAGGGAACATTTTTGAGTCTATGCTAATGTAAACTTTTTATTTGTAATAACTTGTTCTGAAGCATTTGCAGCTGTGCAGTCACTAGGGAATCATTTGGCTAGGCTGTATGAATTTATTCATATCTGTTAGGTAAATCAGAGAAGCAAATGCAGACTCTAGTGCTCTGAAGCATTGGGCTAAATCCTCAGCTGATGTAATGCAACAAAAGTTAATCAATTTCAATTTTCCTCTGCCAATATACAACAAGTGAAGGCTAGTCCAATATGTAGATTTGTGACACTCCCAGGAGGATTTTGGAACCATAAGCCAATGAACGAATTACAAAGCACAATAAACATAGTAAATAAATCTTGCTCCATTATTGTTCATATGACTCCCCCCCCTCCAAATATCCATTTTCTTATCAGCATTATGGCATTCTGAAAGAAAAAAAAAACTTTAAAACATGAATGAACTGAGATTGTGACTGTAAACTTGGCATCTTATTGTAAAATGGCATATTTCTGGCAAGACTGAAAAGTGGCAGTTTTCTTTTTTGTTTCCTATCTTATAAGTGAATGCAAAGAAATGAAAGAGATTATCTATAAAATGGGAATGAAGCATGTGGCAAGCATGTCTATGAAACACATAGCACATCCCACACACATTTTAGCTGTGGTCAAAGACTGTCTCATACAAGATAGCAGTAGGGTTTTTTTTCCATAGCTTAGTTAATTGATATTGGCAAATCATATGCATAATAGACCTTTCACTTGACCAATGTCCTACGCATTGCTGCAATCCCTACTCAATAACATTGACATGCACCTCAGTACCAAATAGTGAAATTGATAAAGACTATTCTGAACTGATTGCTGTTCTGGCAGTGTAGGAGAACATTTTAATTTGTATCAATTTTGCATTTTAATTGACAGGTATTAGGTACGACTAATTAAGGACAGCTTATGGTTGAATAAAATAAAGGTTATTCTAGGGCTGAGCCAGAGGTTGAGTATCACTGATCTAGGTGATCAATGGAGAAGCTGATTTCCAAAAGGGATTGCCTGGTATGCTGTCCTTGTGTGCCTCTTGTTGAAAGACCTAATGTCTTTGGAAGAGAGTCTGTGAACTCTTGAGCATCCACAGATATTACAAGGTCAGAAAGGAGTCAACAGAAGTTGCAGGCCCTGAATTTCTTGCAAGATTTGGTCCTGGGTTATCTACACTCAACCTTCACAAAAGTAAAACAGCTAGAGATGGACCAAAACATAACCTTGTGAGCAGTGGATTGGATTAAAATGCCCAGAACTGAATGTGCTCCTATACTTTTGATTCAAGAAGTAATCCCAAACCAACAGGGGCTCTTTTTCTGCATTCCTTGTTTTTGTCATACAGCAGCAGCTGTTCTCACAGGATTTGGGGCCAAAATGGTGGATTTATCATGCTATTGACTTTTCCCATGAGCTTTCTATCAACTGAGACAACATCCTGTCAGATTTTGAAGGATTTCAGTGCTTTCTACCCCTGCTATTTGGCCTTAGACTTAATGTGATCAACACCTTCTCTTCCTCTGCTTAATAAAATGCTTGTACTAAAAACTTCCATTCATGGTGTTGTTTGATATATTACCTACACAGTGAACTCTATATCTGGTTAATAATCCCAGTGATTTTTGTAATGGTATGGGATTAATTTCTTTATATTCAATAGATTTTCTATAACCTGAATAAATTATATGGAAGTAATTTTCAATGATGAAAGTGGAATATCACCATTTTTCATGGCCAATGTCAAGTGTGGGTATAAAAATGACAACTGGCCTTCATTGCAAGGAGTAGGTGTGAGCTGTATTCATGCTGGCCTTCCTAAACATATCTTGTTCTTAGCTAAGAATTTCAGCTTCCAAGTCTTTTGGTTTATCTAACCTTACACACTATGGAGAGATTTAAAAAAAAATGCCTCAGGGATTTAGTACAATCTTAGTTTGACTTTCCTAGTGCCCTTAGGCATTTTTGAAACTCTGATCCAGTGTAGCGTGGCCATCTACCCCCTTCTCTTTGAGTCATGGTAGGAGTTAAGCATTAACATTAAAACGGACTCTGACAGATGTCCAGTCTTCGCTATCTGCAATAATGGTGAATCTACAACTGTCACGGGCAGCTTGTTCTAATGCTGAAGTCTTACAGCAATAAAGTTTTTTTTTCCAGCACTTTAAGCTCACTAGTACCTGTGCTCTAGCATTCAACAGATATCTAGACAGGGAAGGCTGGGAGACATCTGGATGAGATATTGTGGGACAGGAAATACCACAGACTGCAGTGTAGCACAGTTCTGGCTTATTGAGTTAAATCACTCAAAAAGTAACACCTGCTTCCAAACTTAATTTAAAAAGAGTCACAATTAGCACTCAGGTTAGAATTTCATCAGGCTAATCTAGCAGTGTTTGAGGAGAAACAGTAGTGTTTGGTTAATGCCTCCTTTCTCTGTGCATGATTTTCCTTCTTTGGTATGCATCAGATAAACTCTGCTGGTTTCCTAGTGAACAGCTGTGTCTCAGCTGTGTCATGAATTAATCAGCCTGAAAAATGGGGTGGCTGGTTGTGAGAGCAGCTCCTCAGAAGTAACTCATGTTTGGTTCATCAGGCTCATTTCCTGCTTTTCAAGGGTTATCACCAAAGTTAGTTATTCTAAAGCTGCAGAATGCAAAGTTCTGGAACAGGCAAACAGCCGATATCAGCAAACAGATTTTTTTCTTTTTATTTAAGTCCCACCATTTTGCCTTCTCCATATGATTTTCTTCATCAGAAGCTCCATAGCAAGAGTGGAATTCAAACTACAGTATAGATTTAATTATGTTTTCAGGACTGTGCAAATTTACCCTATGCTTGGGCTATGAATGTAGTCAGTTGACCTGAGTTGGGGCAATTATCAAACCTCCACCACTTTGCTGTTCCCCATGGGCAGCAGCTGGCATTCTTACCAGAGGCTGGTATATTAGATACTTATATATCCTCCATTGTTGAAGTATCTGAGCACCCCAAAAACTGAAATTTATTTATCTTCAACACATTCCTATGAGTTCTGCAGGTGCTATTAGCACTTGGGAACAATTAGCAAATGGGAAATTAAATGACTTTCCCAAGGTCAAATAGGAAGTCTGTGATACAGCAGAAAAATTGAACCTGGATTTTCCATGTTCCAAGTTAACAGCCTGGACTGTTTTTTTTCTCTCTCTCTCTCTTTCCCTCCCCCACCGCTCAGCATTGCTTCAGTGGCTGTAGTAAAGCACATTATGTCATCAATGGATTGATGTTCAAAAGGCGCGGGGACAAAATACACCCTTGTCTTTCATCCTGTCCAATGGAAAACCACCCACTATTGCCTACTGACATTTGCATTATAGTTTGTTGTTAGTGGCAAAGACTTGAGATGGGTTCAAATGAGACACTGTGGAACTTGTTTGTCCTCCAAACATGGGTGGTATCAAAATATGGGTGGTATCAAAAGCACATGATCAATAACTGATTGTACTCTGCATTTTTCAATGATGTGATGGATTTTTGTGATTTGGTCACATGTGCCTCAACCCTTTCCAAAACTTGCAGTGAGGGTAGTTGTGCTTCTAGCCTTTTCTTTTATGCAACCCTGCATTATGTAGCACAGAACTCTGTGTGCAATATCAGGGACATGGTACAATGATTACCACATGCTATAAAACCAGTTAGAGAAAGACACGTACTGTTCCTGAATGTGACAAAAACAAAATGCATGTACGTTGCCACAGTTAAACAGCATGGAAACTGACATCATGATAAATAGATGAGCTGTTGTGGCAGTAGACGAATTTAATTATCTGGGATCACATTTATCCAACTAGCAAGGCTATTCTAAAGAAAACAGAAGACGACTAGGATGACTCACTCAGCAGACACGTGCATGCACAATCCTAGGGACACTGCTCTAAATTCTCCAATCGATGGCTTGGCGGTGGCACACCGACCTAATGTAGAGCACCCACAGGGACATCTCTCAAAGAAGCAGCAATGTTCCTATAGGAACTGCCCTCCCTAAAGGGCATATGAGGGGTGTGAGGATCAGGGCTGGGGTAGTCACAGATGATGGGTGGGGGCACATGCCTCCAGCCAGCCCCTTTTACCTGCCTAGTGATTCTGTCTCTTTATATTGAGTAAGAATAATCTATTATTTCTCCTTTGCACCACAAGACTACTAGTTGAAATCCCACCTAGTCTGGGATGGATTGAAGTTATTAGTGGTTCCTGTAAGAGAAGGTGGTGGAGTCATTCCAGTTTCTGGGACACTAGTGTCCCTACCTCACAAAGCAATCACAATCCCAGCCAACATTCAGAATCCTCATTTGCAAATTTGGCAGAAGAGCCAAAAACTGAACTTTAGAACCAGAGCTGGAACTTGAACTACTCTCTCAACACTAGAGGCTCCACATCAGGGTTTAGGCACAGGCAGGGATTGTGAAATTGAAAGATCTATGAATTAGGAATGAAGTTTATAGTGTGAAATTATGAGACTAGTAATTTAATCTCTGTGTCTACGTTTCTCCATCGTTAAAATGGTAATAATGCTTGTTCTCCTCACACGAATGCTTGTGAGGATTAACTAGTACAGTGCTTTGAAGATATAAAATGCTACATATATAAGTTCTTACTTTAGTGTGCTCATGCTGTGCCTTTTCTGAAGCTAGAGTTTTTCATTTCCAGTGCTGTCAATCAAGGGTACCTTTTGCAACAATGCTAAATTCAGCTATGAAAAACTAGATGAGAGAAAACAAGGTCATGAAAACATCAAAATGCACAACACTGACTGTTTTTATTTAATACTCTCCTCAAGTTAAAATTTAAATTAGAAATGAGGCACAATTTAAGTGAGGATAATTAAACACTGGAACAATCTACCAGGGGACATGGTAAATTCTCTCTCTTTGTATTTCAGATCAAGACTAGATGCTTTTCTGGAAGTTATGTATTAGCCAAATACAAGTGATGCTTTAATAACCACTGGTTATTGGGCTCAGTGCATGTATAACTGGATGAAATGTGTTATACATAAGGTTAGATTACATAATCAAATGGTTCCTTCTTCCTTAACTGCATAAATCTTTTGGGGTGGGGTAGGGTATCTATAAACTGGTGGCTCAGATATAATGAAATCCAGAGCATCCTGATGTCTCAAAAACAAAACCTGTCTGGTAAGATTTTGTAAATCATAAATCAAACCCACACTGCTTTGCTCCTTCCTCCCACTCAAAGAAAGGTTGGGTGCGGATACAATGGAACCCACATCTGATTACTCTTGGTGGAATTCTACAACACTGTGCATATGCAGAATTCATGCCCCCCCTCCAAATTATTTGCTTCCACACAGAAAAAAATACTTTCAGATGGAGATGCAAAGGGAAGCAACAAGAGCAGTCATGTGATCCTCCCCAGCAGTATGTTATGGGTCCCTAAGGCAGCCAGCAGAGAGATAAATCACTAGGGGCAAAGGCCAGGACTAGGTAAGATGGGAGAGCACTGGGCTTATTGTTCCTAGCCTGTGCCAGGCTTAGCTGCTAGTCCTGGCTGGGGCAGGGAGGAAAGGCCTTCCTTTTCTCCTGCATGGTTTCTCAGGTCAAGTGAGACCCACCCCCAGATTTCTCCACAGGTTGCAGAAATCTCTGCAAACTCCCTCATTCCCACTTCCTGCACCCATCACTCCTCAATTACTAGATGAGTGATCCATGTATGGGAGCTGCTACCCTATCTGTCCAAGCCATACATCTAGACACCCTCAGACCCACCCACCAAGTCTCATCCCTCATACCCAGAGCCCTCCCTGCTGAGCCCCATTCCCCTCACACCTGGAACACCCCAATAAGCCACCTGTACCCTGATCCCCACTCCATCAATCCCTAACCAGCTGCACCTGGATCCCTACCCTATTAAGTCCCATTTCCCCATTGGTTGCCGAGACAATATCCTGATTTTGTACATTTTAACCTTAACTGTTATGTGAATTTTGCTTAATTTTACCATGATCAAATCATATCCATAACAATTATAATGCAACTTCTGTAATATAGCTAATACTGGAACACTTAATTCAGGACCATTATTATCTTTTTCAGCTGAAAAATATAAGCATATTACATTATAAAAAGATTAATTTGCAAACACAATCCATCTAATTAGTTTTATTAAATTAAATTCTAATAATATTCCTTCTGAATGATTACAGAGAATTACTCCTTTCTCATTTGATTTGAATTTAACAGTCATGAATATGTCATATCTTCAAGGCGAAAACATGCATAAAAATATTCACTTCTTAGCATTTTATGGCTGAGACTTCCAAAGTCATCTGAATTAGCTGTAATGGGAATTGGGCATTGTGACAAAATGACTAACTAGTTGGTGTGCTGCCTTGTGGCTGGGTGTGTTGTTATAGGATTTTCCCTCTCTGCACCCCAGAGGTGGGCAAAAGGGCCTCCGCAGGCCAGATCTGGCCTGCCAAGCGGGTTTATCCACCCTGCCGCTTCCCCGGCCCCAGGCCAATCAGGGCTCAGGGACGGGAGAGAGCACAAAGTCTCCTCCCCCGCCAGTGGCGCGCGGTGCTGAAAGTGCCACACACCCCTTGCAGGGCGGGGACAGGGAACAAGCAACTTTGCGTGCTCCCACCGCCCCCAGGCCCTGATTGACCTGGGGGCAGGGGAAGCACGCAAAGTTTCCTCCTGCTGCCAGGGGCACAGGTGCCTAGAGGGAAATGCCAGCTGCTCAGAAAAGCTAGTGGTTCTCTGGCGGTGGGCGGGGGCAAAGACTTCATGTGCTCCTCCACCCCCAGGCCAATCAGGGTCTGTGGGTGGGGAAGCACAGAAGTGTCCTGGTCCCGCCCCTTCCGCCTGAGACCCCTCTCCTTCTGGGGTGGCCCAGGGCCACTTCAAAAATTTCTGAATTGGCCCCTGGTCAAAAATTATTGCCCACCCATGGTGTAGCCCCACTGGCCACCTATTCAGGTCCTTTTGTGGTCTCCATCTTGTGACTAGGCCCTTTAGCCAAGTCACATTTAGTGTCATCCTTTTTGGAGTAAACCAGAGTTCAGATCAACAATAGTTTCATGACCTCAGGTAAGGTCATCAGCCTGTATCCAGACAAGGGTGGCCAACACTCCAAGATTTCCCTGAGGCTGATAATCAAATAATTTCAGGATTCTGGTTATTCTACAAAAGCCATCTAATAATATAGGATTATCTTGGGTAATTCATATAGAAATTGCACATAATTTCCTTGAAAAATACCTATTCAATCTTTTGATTGACTGGCGGTGAGGGTTTCTCTTAGTTCAGGCACATAATTCCCATTAACCTGAGTTACTCTGCAATCTCAATACAAAATTTACTCCCCACACGTTTCTCCAAGATAGAAATTGTTTAGGGGAGCCAAGTCATCAATTTCTTATTCCAAAAATATTTGAACAGCTTCAACATTTGTTTTTTACTGGAGTGGGACAATTCCCATGATTTCAACACAGGTCATCCAAGGCTAAATTTGGAAAGCTCTTTTCCTGTTATGTCTTCATATATCTGAGTTTGGCTAATCAAAATTAGAGTAAGGTATCAAAGCACACAAGGAACAGCAGGATGTATAGGATGAGCTATAAATAGTATGGTACATTTTCCATTAATATTTCTAAAAGTAAGACTTGTGTTGTCTTATTGGAAGTGAAGTGTTTTAATTCAGCAAGCTCTCTCTCTATACCTCTCTCTGACAAATTCTGCCCATAGGAATACCGGTGTAAAGCTAAAGTCAAACACATTACAAAAGTGTAACTGAGGACTGAAATTCACTCAATGGGATTGATTTACTTCTTCATTCATAGCCCATAAAATCAGGAGCCAGCCGGCCTCTTCCTCCACCTTGCACCTGCCAGACAGGCCCCCTCCCCCCCCCGTCCTGACTCTTTTTTCCCCCTGGCCACCAGGAAGGGGGGCCCAGGCCAGATTGCACCTGACTCTTCCCTGGGGCCTTGCGGGAGAGGGGCACTTTCCGGGGCCTCAGAGACCCCGTACTCTTCCCTTCGGCTGCTATGGGGGGAGGGGCACTCTCTGGGGCCTTGTAGGCTCCACGCTCTTCCCCCTGGCTGCTGGGGGGTGTGAGGGAGGGAGGCCTCACAGGTCTTGTGTTCTTCCCCCAGCTGCCAGTGGGGAAAGGGGGGCCACTCTGGGGCCTCACAGGCCCTGTGCTCTTCCTCCCTGTCACCGGGAAAGGGGGAGGAGGGAGGTTGATGTGTGGCAGCAGAAACCTGGAGAAGGGGAGGGGCTGCAGGAGGCAGAGTAACGTGATGATGTCACTCTGTCATCCCAAAGGCAAAACTTTTTTTTTTATATAGAGAGAGATATACACAACTAGACTAGAAAGTTTTGCTTAATATAGAAGTATTGTTGCTCTTGGAATTGCAATACTGAAACACTGAAAACAAAACAGAGAACATATAACTTCATTTAACAAGAACTTAACTGAACATTAGAAATGACATTGTATGTGCTTTCATAGGGAATCAAGAGGCAACTATGCAAAAACCTACTGAAAAGGCTTACCTCATCAGAACAAGTTTTCATTAGCTGATTGTGTCCTAAGGACATGACACTTACTAGCATCTTCTGAACACCTCTGATTTTTAGAGGCTAACCACTCCTTGGGAAATACTTAAAGAATCTGACATTGAAGTTACGTTGGACTCTGATATGAAGGATGATGGGATTCTGAAAGACTCCATGGACCATAAATGGGTACATGAATGGAGAGGATTGAGGAATGGATTCACTTATTTTCCCATTTTGACAAAACATTGTCACTATGAGAAAGGGGCCCTTGTCAAGCAAACAATCTTTTAAAATATTTTGTATAAATAAGCTCCTCTGCAGTATACAGATGGTGTGATTTCTACCACCAGGAACATATAATCATGCATACTTCACAGTTCAGCCAAATCACATAATAGCTGCATTAGCTGAACTGTGATATCTACCCAAAGTCCATTAGAAAAGTTATTGTGTTAACTCTGCTGAGGCCCCCAATGAAGTTTTTGCAAGGTAAGAGTCAGTGTGATGAAGATGGGAATGCTTTTCAGATGTAACACTTTTCAGTGTGGAAGATAAATGCTACTTGGACAGCGTTAACATGGTGTTGCAGGCATTGTTAAGGTATTGAATGCAGGACTTATTCTCATCTTTTCAAAGATTTGGCATTGATGGGAGTGTTGTGTCCGAAACCTTAACTACTACTAAATAAAGTTTTTGTTTATGTTGATTTCCCAAACTTGTCTTTTTTATATACAAAATTGAAGCAACTCAAATCTTTCAGGATCTGAGAAGAGGAGGAGGAGAGACAGTATAACTGCATCACTGAAGCCACCCCTAGCTATCTCAATCCTCCCAAAGGTCATTAAATGCAACATACCGCATAAAGGTCTCTCAGCAATATGAGTATTATAAAGTTACCGAATCTAATTAAGCCAAGAGTAACCTGCCATATTTAATAGTAATAACAACCTATCAGCAGGAGTGACTTCCATGAAAAGAGTATGCAGAACTCCTTCCTTTCCCAAGCACATCAAAGTTTCCTGGAAAACTGATACAGCCAGGAGATGCTGCAGCAACAGCATGCGAACCTGCACTGTAATGCTGCCATGCTCTCCTCTCTCATGGTCTTCCTCTTCTGCTCATGTGAAGCATCTCTCTCTACTTTTAAACCTGGCCAGAAAGATATCACAAAATTTGATCTCAACCTCCACATTTTTTGCTTGGATTAAACAAAACATTTATCCTTGTTGAAGTCCTAATTTATAAACATACCAACTGTTGTCATTCTCTGTCATAGCCAGCACATTTTGTGAGTTTAAATGAGGCTTGTCATTTTGCAAGATGAAGCAGGGGTCTAGGTGAAAGGAACCGGTTTTGAGGGAGGGTTGGGTTATACCATGAGTATGACTAAATCTTCCCCCATCGCTGCTAGGACCAGCAATGAAAGACAGTATTTGCTTAATAAAAATATCAAATAGTATTATATAATGATGTGAATAACAGAGTGGAATGTATACTTATAAAATCTGTAGATGACACCAAGCTGGGAGAGGTTGGTGCGTAGAATTAGAATTTAAAATGACCTTGACAAATTGAAGAATTGGTCTAAATCAACAAGATGAAATTCAATAAAGACAAGCGCAAAATATTTCCCTTAGACAAGAAAAATCAAATGAACAATTACAAAATGGAGAATGGCTAGCTGGTAATACTGCTGAAAAAGATCTGGGTGTTATAGTGGATCACAAACTGAATACAAGCCAACAATGCGAGATAGTTGTGAAAAAAGCAAATAGTTTAGGGCATATTAATAGGAGTGATGTTTATAAGACAGAGGTCCCATTCTACTTGGCACTGGTAAGACCTCAGGTGGAGTACTGTGTCCATGTGTAGGTATTTAAGGAAAGATGGAGCGAGTTGAGAGAAGAGCAACAAAAATGAGAAAACATTTAGAAAACCTGTCCTATGAGGAAAAGTTAAAAAAAATAAGCATGTTTAGCCTTGAGAAAAGATGATGGGGGTGGGGAGTCTTTAGATCTGTTGAGGGCTAGTCTAAAAAGGACTGCGATCAACTGTTCTCCATGATCACTGACAGTAGAAGTAGTAATGGGCTTAGCTCTGCAGCAAGGGAAGTTTAGGATAGTTAATAGGAAAAACATTCTAAGTATAAGAGTATTTATGTTCTGGAATAGACTTCCAAGAGAGGTTGTGGAATCCTCATTACTGGAGTTTAAGAACAGTTTGGACAAACATCTGTTAGAAATGGTCTAGGTTTATTTGGCCCTGTCTCATCACGGGTGACTGAACTTGATGATCTCTAGTGGAGGTCCTGTCCAGTCCCACATTTCTATGATTCTATAAATATTTATTCTAAAATGTCTTTTCAGTCCTATGCTGAACAAAATTGAGTGAACACAAATTTACAATATTGTGCTTGCCTCATTAAAGCAGCTGTACCACATGGAGGTTTATGAGGAGCCTGCTTCTGCTGTTGACCTAATGCAGCAATGGGCAGCCCAGGCTAGTGAGTGGGTTGCATGAACGAACCTCCTTCATCGCAGTGGGTCATAAGATTGTGGTAACCAAGATGGTCTCCCAGCATAAGGTAATTCTGCTAACTACACTTGCTTATCTAGAATTTGTGGGGTGTGCTGACTGGACATAGAGTGGATGCATAGCTTTCACATCAATATTGTGTGCAATTAGCACACACCTCACTTCATGTACATAGAATCTGTTAACACTGTGCATGGTCAATGATAAACAAAATGTCTTGCAAGCCATGCATTGAACCTTGATGGGCTGTACGTTGCACACCGTTGAACTGATGGCCCTAATCATTAACAGAAGAGGCTTTAAATCTAGAAATGGTCATTCTCCCACAGATGATCTGATTAGTGATCATCATTAGACATCTAACCACTAGATGGAGCCTCCCCACAAAATCACCCACACAGTTAAATTAGGTTACAGTTACACACTTACCTTCCCTGGGGAAGACTCTCTAGAGTTGCAGAAACCCACAAGTGTTCAAATTCCCATATATGTCTGCAGGATTGGACCTGAATGTACAATTATGTGAGCTTGAACTCAAGAAACAGGTCAGAGGTATGAGTAGACTCTCAAACTAGAATCCATGGTTTATTGTTATATGAGGATGATGGGCCAAATAATTAGCATGAATGACATTTGCATCTTCTGAAGTCCTGTAGTGTATGTAGTAGTAAATCCTATGCCTGATACCTTGTGTCATTCTAAACCATCTGTGTAGTGGTACAGGAATTAAGTCATCAATAACAATGGTTACCTTGACCTGTAACATATAATTTTCAACATCCAAACCCTAATTTTTTTAAACTTTCAATTGCTATTTATACAAAACATTACAACTTTTAAGAAACATTGTTACACATAAATTGAAACAACTCCCACACATTTAATTTTATATATCACATATCTTTGGGCAAGTGATACTTTTTCAAACAGTCAGAGCTAACTTTATATTTCTTCCTCACCAGAAACTGACATGGAACATTCAAGCAGCTTATAAAACTGATCTTCTAACTCCAAAGACAGATTTTTAGAGACCCTTTTCAACCTGTTAAAACAGAAATCCTGGAACAATCTTAACTACTATGATATTACTGCACCCACAATAAAAACACTGGGCTTTAAACAAACGCACATAATTACTTGAAATTTGTATAAAATATATTTTAATTTCCCCTCATGGTCCATCATCAAAAATATTTACAAGAAACATTGTAAATGTAGAATAGTGTGAAATCAGAGGTATTGGCAAATGGTTTTGCAAACCAAAAGGATTCAAGAAAGAAATTAACAAACAGGCACACATACTGAACAAGGTGCTGATTACAAAAGGCCCAGCTAACGAGATGAGCAAAACTAGTTCTACAATAGATTTGCCTCAAAGGTAAAAAAGTTTCTCCAGGAATAATGTGGGATAATCCCATAACAGTGGTTTGAGCATGCATGAGAATATCTCTTATAAGAAGCAATACTCACATTCTTGCATGGGAGCATCTAGATAGACTCTTCTTTTAATACTCTGGTTCTAAAGTGTTTATTTTCTGGGTTACCTACAGAACTTGATTTAATAAGAATTTATTCTTACTTTAATGTTCAAGTAGCAAATGCAGAATAAGGAAAAAAGCCATTGTGTTTCATAGTTTTCCCTACAATTAAAATAATAGTTGGAATCTGTCTTTCAGGAACAATTATAAAAATTGAATCCTATCGCTGTTCTGGGAGAGTCCTGATTTTTTGTGTTGCTTCAGGTCAAGGGTCAAATTTAGCTCTAGCAGTATAATTACATCTGTAGTTAGAAATGTATACATACCTGACATTTGAGTAATTTTTTAAAATATCTTTAAGATATAAAGCTATTCCAGTCAAATATAGAAGTTAATGCATCACAGAAAATTACAGTATCCCACCCTTTTCAGAGTCAAATTATTTTCAAACAGAAGAAGTTTGACATCTAGTGGCTATTTAGGATAATTACATATTCTTTTTTCTTGAAATAGCCTAGGAAATTTTCTATACACCATTCTACACTCTCAACTAGATATGTTTGAAGTCTGCTGAAGTCATCACCTTTAATGTCAGGCACATGTTTACATCACGTGCAATTTCTTCCATTAAAATATTCATAATTTTACATTTAGAAGACTTACTGCTTACAAACTGAACCAAACATTTTCAATGCATTTCTTTCATTTTATGCATCTGGGTAGGAAAGTGTACATTTGAGAGATTCACTCATTTATTTGCACAAACAATGTATGAGATAAGACATCAATACCTGGAAACTAACACCATATTAATACAGTATATTAAGAGTACTGCACTCAATACTTATCTGTCATAACTGGATCACATGTTTTGCAAGGTTATAAAATTAGAAAGAAAAATGTTAAATGCAGTAATTATATATTAAAGGAGTGTAGTGGCACAAAAAATTATTTGCATCTAGTATTAAGTAATAGAAAACTGTTTTGATTTCTCCAAAATACAAATACTACAAAAGCTGATATTAATTTAAGCATACATCTTACAACATTTAACATAGCCCTAAATTGTCACTTGCAAACCTCCTAGAGCCACTACATGCGCGCACACACGTTTTTCCCAATATTTTGTGCAGTTACATAACTCAAATGTAGCTCCAGCAGTCTCAATTAATAGACAGAGAAAAAGACCAGGATTTTTTCAAAAGAGGCTAGTGATTTTGGTTGGCTCAATATTTAGGCCCCCAACTTGAGGCAAAGCTCACAAAACTGTATTTATGTAAGACAGTAAACAGAAAAGGGCCATTAAGGACCAACATGCTTTACCACTTCTGACTAGACGCAATCCCACTTTATTACTTTTTAAAATCTCCAGCTCCTCAATTTTTCTTCAGATCTAAAATTATATTAACTAATTTTATATTTACTCACTTTAAATAGCTATGCTCTATAAAAGAGGTTTTCAACCTGTGGTCCATGGATCTCTGGTGAACAGCAGACTATGTTGAAGATTTCCAAAGCAATCCACCCTTCCCTTCAAAATTTTTAGGGCACCACAAGTGAAAAGAGGTTGAAATCCACTGCTCTCAAGCATAATTCTAAGAGAATAATATTCCCAAATGATAGTGACCAAATTGCAAATATAACTACTTTGGTTTTGTATTCTGTCCTTTTACTTAGATAAAAATACTTCGTATTAATTAAACTATTTTGTTTCTCTCCTTCTCCCACTCATCATATATGTGCTGTGGGACAATGTTTAACATTATTTGTCCAGAACTCTTAAAGTCGTTTCCTGGTTAACTTACTAGATAATTTATAGAAATCCTATAACTTGCTTCTGGGCTATTGTTTTTTTGTTTTGACCCGACTACAAAAACTACACACAATATTTCTAAAAAGAAAAAAAATTGTAAACCACAATGTCCCCTTTAGTATTATAGTACTTTATCTTACAATTTTGCAATGTGGAAACCATATTTTCAAAGACAACTTATGGATACAAAACAAATATGTCTCAAAGTGGGTAAGCAGATGTCCTACAGAAGTGACATGGAACATAATACTCTTATCTATCCAACTCTCAAAATTACAAATAAAAGCTTTTTAAAAATGTATTAAAATATTAAGATGAACACTGTTATTCCTATACATTGTACGGTATCTTTGGGTTAAAGCTTTTTTATAAACAGTGTTGTAAGCGTTCTAGTTAGATATGGATCAATAATAAAATGTTGAGGTTCTCAGTCATGAAAAAAAATCACATTTTCTTTGATATTTGCAGATATTTGATATTTGATATTTCTTCTCTTTGTGAACCAGGCATAAAAATCTTAGCAAATATACAGATAATAAACATGAATTAAAATTAAGTATTGAAAATTAACAATACAGTACTTGAGGATGTGCGGTTGTTGTGCATTACAGAATTTTACATTCTTCTCGTTTGTATAAAAAAGAACCACTAGGGAGTCCATTGTATATCACTGAGTTCTACTGCATCCCCAAGGCCTCCTTCAGCTTCCAAGTAATTCATGAGAGAAGCCATGGCAGTGTCATCATTTTCACACATTGCATCAAAATCTAATTGGCAACTGTCACCTAGGAAACAATTAAACAACACCATTTATGCAGCATAAAAACTTACTCAACAAAGTCACATTCCAAACTTACTTTTACAATGTCTCAGAGGGGTAGCCATGTTATCCTGTAACTTTAAAAACAATGAGTAGTTCCGTGGGACATTAGGGCATATCTACACTAGAAAATTAGCCGGCGAGGAGCTGGGGCCGTGGCAGGACTGGAGCCGGTTGGACGGGGCCTGGCTCCGCCGCACGCCGCAGCCAGCTGCCGGGGACACAAAGCCAGAGCTGAGCTGCCGCGGCCCTTTACAATCGGCGGGGCCAAGTCCCGCCAGCATCCTGGCGTCTGCCGGCGCACCGCCTCCTCGCGCTGCAGCTGCATGCAGGCAGCCCGGCGCTGAGAATCGCCGCAGTTCCCCCTTCCCGGCAGCGCTCTGCTCCTCCGCCGGCTGGCGGATTGGATGGGGCCGCGCCGCCCGTAGTGCGGGCTTCCGCCAGTCCGTTACAACGGCCCACCAGGCCAGTCCGCCCCTGCACTCGCCAGCTGGCAAAATCTACTCGCCAAGGGTGAGCGGGCGAGTGCATTTGTCGAGCCCTGTACATTAGAAATAATAACTATTGAAATAACTATTTCAAAATAAGCTTATTCCCCGAGGAAAGCAGGAGTACAGATTTCGAAATAGCCAGACTGTTATTTTGAAATAACGGGCTTGGTAGTGTGGACACGCCGCTTATTATTTCGAAATAAGAGGGGTTATTTCAAAGTAACTCCCTAGTGTAGACCAGGGCTTAGAAGCTAATATATAAGATCATGAATATCAGATGAAAGTGGGTTTTATATATTTGTTAGTCTCTATATTGCCAAGGATTACTTGTTTTTATTTTTAAAACAGCAGCTCTCCCTGAAGACAAGAATGTAATATGCCCCTTACATGCTTCAATTTACCCATCTTTGAACACATATTTTAGATTCAGGAGAGACTTTCAATGTTTATACCACCAAATTATTCAAAGTATTTTACTGCACATGAACAGTCAAAAGAATAGGTAACTTGATTCTAGGACTAAATTTATGTCACTCCATAAGCACACCTTAAATTTCATGCTAATAAAATGACAAATTTAAATCCATGCCAGTTAATTGGGAAACTTCATGCCACACTATTTACATAGAAAACTTGATTTCAGTACAGTTTATAAAATGGCCTTACTTTAAATAATAAACATTTCAAAAGACATGGTTGCTTCATTTTTCACATTTTTCACATTTTTATTTAAAAAAATTCTGAAATTTTCTATTTATCCAAATCTCAAGTGTTTGATAGAAAAATGTTTTAATATAAAAGAAAATTGGTCATTTCAGACCCTATAAAATGGAAAAAACTTCAAAATTCCAACCTGTTTTGCAAAACATTTATGTTTCGATCAGCTCTATAGACACAAACATTCATACTTTACATAAAGGGTCTGCACATCAGTTTATATCCAGTTCCCTTAATTCTGCATGGATAAGCTCTGCACAACTTCTATTTTTGGAAGGAAGAACTGTGAAGCAACCTATTTGTGAGTATTAGAGAGCAAGAGAAAAGACAGTGAACTTCCGTTCCCACTATTATGATGGGGTATAATTAAAATAGGAACCCTGATAATCCTTCAAAACTGGAAGAATCTTGAGCACACTCACTGTACAACTTTGTTGTGCTGAAGCTGCACCAACTGATAGAGTTTTTCTTTAAAGCAGGGGTTGGTAACCTTCAGCACGCAGCCCATCAGTGTATTCTGCTGGTGGGCTACAAAAACACTTTATGTAGATCGTTTTCAGGCACATTCCCCTGCAGATTCCAGTGGCCGCAGTTCACTGCTCCCAGCCAAAAGAAGTTGTAGGAAGCGGCGGCCAGCACATTCCTCCAACCTGTGCCATTTTCTGCAGCTCCGATTGCCCAGGAATGGCGAACCATGGCCACTGGGAGCTGCAGGGTGCCATGCCTATGGACAGCCAACATCAGCAAATTGTTTGGCGGCCCACCAGCAGATTATCCTAAGCCTGGGTTTACACTAGGGAATTATTTCAAAATAATGCCCCTTATTTCGAAATAACAAGCACAGCATCCATAATACCAAACCCATTATTTCAAAATAATAACTCCTGCTTTCTATGAGGAACAATGCTTATTTCAACCTTTCTGAAACTATTTCAAAATAGTTGTTTCACAATAGCATTAGTGTGGACACTCCACTGCTGCTATTTTGAAATAACTACTCCCCAGAGTCTTCAAACTAATTACCCCCAGTGGTTCCTGGGGCTCTAAGTCAAGGTAACGTATCCATATTAAGGGAGCCTGCCTCAGACTAATTTCAAGGCTTCCCTGTAGTGTGGACACGCTATTTTAAATGAGTTATTTCAAAAGAAGTTATTTCAAAATAGTTTCTTAGTGTAGTCATGCCCTGATGGACCACATGCTGAATGTTGTTGACCCTACTTTAAATAAAAAGTGATAAATTGTAATAAAAGAGCTCTTACTGAGAAGAGGTTCATTGCTTGGGAAAGAAACAGTGCCCTGATTTTGCTCAGAGGTCTCCAGGTCCTCCATTTCTGAAGGACATAATCGAATCAGCTCTTTATTTGGCTCCTGAAAGCACAAAAAAGAAAAACACATAATGAAGTTAAATTATAAATTGATTCAAACCATCATACAAATGAATTAATTTCTCTGAGTCTAGAAAATGATCAAAGCTCACATTCTTCCACTTCACATACCATAATCTCTACAAGGCTTACGCTAACCTCCTCCCCCCCCATGTATTTTAAAGAAAATACATCCTAGCTTTAAAAAAAAGACTCACCGTATTTTAGTTTCTGCACTAAGCTATTTGGAATGCGAGCATTTGTTTTAAAAAATGCTGGTATTTTTGTTGCATTTTAAATCTTGTTTTCAGCATGTAAATATTTTAAATTGTATTAAATGATTTTAGTGCTTACAAGGAGTCTAGGGTGCTATGTTGACAGCAATGGAAACTGAAGACTTTTCATCACCAAGATATAGCAAGAACTGCCACATGGGTTTTCCTTTAGGGGACTGTGGTTAGTTCTACACTGCAAAGAAAAGTCGGAAAAAGACGATAAGCAAATTGAGGGTCACAATTTGCTTATCTTTTTCCACTTTTCTTTCAAAAGAAGTTTTTCCAAAATGCGGCCCGTCTACACGGCGCCAAATTTCAGAAAAGCCCCTTTCAACACATCCCTTCTTCTTCGTAGAACAAGGATTACAGGTATGGTGAAAGAACGGATCTACTTTTTCGGAAATTGTTCTGAAAAATCAGACACATTCCTTGGACACGGCACAGCTTTTCCGGGATACTTTTGGTATCCTGGAAAAGCTCTGCAGTCTAGACTGTGCCCCCCCACAGTCTGGCACCTGAGGCAGCCGCCTCAGTTCGCCTCATGGTAAGGCCAGCCTTGCACTAATTAGAGGGTGGGTCAGTATCTATGAATCAGTTCTTAGGACAGAGCTGAAGTAATGTGTGGGTGGGAATGGACGTCAGGTATAAAAAAGGGAGAAAGGGGGAAAAATCATTATAGCACAATGCTGTTGAAAGAAATTATCAGAGAAAAGCTACATTTAAGTAGGAAGACAGTGATTGGATTCACAATTTTGCTGGAGGGAAGGAAATAAGTGATTAAGAGTATGGTCCAAAGGTCCCCTCTAAGCTGCATGGCAGCACGGTCCCGCAGCTGCTAAATAAGCCCCACCTTTCATTGAAAGTTCTTGGAGTCAATGGTATATGATATACTTACACTGTTGCATTTTGGAGTTAAAGTTGGGGAAAATTTCCTCATAAGATCAGATGGACTTAACTCACCAACAGATGGAGAATGTTGTAATCTAAAAAATATACATGTGCATATTGTACAATACATTCACTGTTAAGTATGAACTTACGTAGTCTCAGAGCACAGCAATACCCACACAGGTGATAAGCTATTTAAGACTTCAGACAACACTGCTTTCTCAAAAAGTGAAATTTGAAGTCTGTCTCATAACCGCGCACATTTCCTGCTCCTAATTTTGGTAAAGAAAGAGAAACAATAGGCCATCTAGACCCAGGATTATAATTAGTAGAACACATTTTCTCAATTATAAAAATAAACATACATCAGGACAAAGAGCCATGCACACTTCAGTGCAAAACTGCTCACTCTGGAGCACATAGCTTCCAAAAAGCTGAACATGGTGGTTTGGAATTTTGATGTATAATTGGTGGGAACAAAAATGAAAAAAAAGTGGAGGGGGAAGAGAGGGAACGTACCCTACACATATCCTGTTGATATTTACTTTTACTTCTTGTGCTCTTTCATGCAATTCTTTCATTAAATGCTGTCTGGGAAATTTAAAAAACAATAACAAATAGACTAGTAGCACTTTAAAGACTAACAAAATATGTAGATGGTACCATGAGCTTTCATGGGCACAGCCCACTTCTTCAGATGACAGTGGGTTGCACCCACGAAAGCTCAGGGTACCATCTACATGTTTTGTTAGTCTTTAAGGTGCTACTAGTCTATTTGTTGTTTTTTAAGTTTTTCCTGTTACAGACTAACTCGGCTACCCCCCTGAAGTTTTTGGAAAATTAAAGTTAACCATTTGTAACCAGACTGCACATTCCACTTTTGAGAGCCCTGGTGAACCATCGTTAATGGTGAACCATTCCTCTTTTTTTCCCCTTTTTCTCTTTCTTTACAACTGGGCGTGGCATAGCAGCTCAATTTTCTTTAACTTCTCCTACCAATGGCCACTCTAGTTCCACAGGGATCCACCTCTTCTGGCAATAATATACATTTAGGAAACAGCAGTAAACACCAGTGAACAGGGAGCTGGATGTTTGTGGAAAAGTGAAAAATCTTTCATATAGTACTTTAAAAAGTAGAAAAGTTTATAAAGACATAACTTGATCAGTTGCAGGATTTGACCATATAATATTGGCTAGCTGCAATAATCATTCCAGAATGAGGTGTGTGATTTTCTGCTGGAAGGGGGGTGCAAAACAAACACAGGATGAGAAATCTCTTCCACTGTGAATATTTTCTACATTGTAGCCATTTTTTCCACTAGTTCTTGAAACTGAATATCACCTTCTGATGGAGAAGAAGTTGAGGAAACCACACATAAGGACACAAGATAGACCATGCTGGGTCAGACCGGTGGTCTATCTAGTCCAATATCACATCTTCCCATAAAGGATGGTACCAGATGCTTCAGAGGGATTGAACAGAACAAGACAATTTATCACAGAGTGATCCCTGTAATTCATTCACAGCTTTTTGCATTCAGAGATTTAGGGACACACAGAGAATGGGGTTCCATCCCTGCCTATCTTGGGTAATAGCCACTGATGGACCTATCCTCCATGAACGTATCTAATTCTTGTTTTAAACTCAGTTATACTTTTATATTATCATCAGGAGACCAGTTTTGCTAGCTGGTTCCCTATCAGTGTTCTGGAATTCAATGATACCTTCCAGTTCATTTTCTGATAAAATATCAGGAACTAATGCTGGACAAGGTCCCTCAGAAATGAAGATGTAAACTGATCTTGATAAGTTTGATCCAGTGCGCAAGGTTTAAGGGGATCTTTGTAAAGACAGAACAGGTCAGCATCCTTTTAATAGCTAGGAAAAGTCAGTAAGGTCATTTAACCCAACGTGATATATTCCATTCTTGCCAGTATTCAGAGTCAGATTCTCTATACTAATATCCCTGTAGGATAATTGTATTCTGTTTGTCTAAATTCTCTGTATGTTGTGTCAATTTAATGTTTTCTAGTATATCTGAGCCACTCCCCAGGAAAAAAAAGTGGCAAGTTAACAAGTCTGTACTGGCCTGAGTCTTCTGACTATGGATCCCAATGTAAAGGAGAGAATTCAAACTGGAGACGGTATTAATCTTGGTAAGTATCGTACAGAAAACAATGAGACACTTTTCCCTTGGGAACCTGTACATGGCCTGAGGAATGTAGCAAAACTTCAGAGGAAACCTGCAACTGGCAGGAGGGTTTTTATTTTCTTTCACAGTGGGGAAGATGGAGAAGGCACACACAATATTGCAATCTTTATTTAAAAATTCCCTTGCCTTTCTGCCCAGAGGATCCCTGAAATGGGTTGGCCTTTGGTCAAAGTGTGATTGTCACTGCAGAGTATGGTTCTGAAGCTAATTTATGATCTTGGACCACTACTGCAGTAGTGGAAGCAGACAACATTGAAGAATCTGAAGTTGTCTCTTGACCCTTTTCTGGACATTTACTTTGGGAACAGATATGCTTCTTATATTGGGATGTACCCCTTCTTTCCATATTTATTGTCACTGTGGTCTTTTATTTTTGATTTGGGCTCTGAAGGTCTTGGAACTGAAACCATGAGACCTGAAAGGGTGCTGGTGTACAGACTGGTCAGCTAACAGGAGCCAACAGCTGTATCATTTCTTTTGTTCAAAACAGGTGATGCGGGATCCCAATGACTGCATTCTTGAGGCCTGGCTCTGCTATCTGCTGGATCTAGATATCTTATTTTGATGTATGTATCACTCTTGTATATAAAATTAGAGATATGGGGTAGTGAATGGTTTATGGTTTTAAATGTGCAACTGCAAGCCATCAAAGGTGTTTCCAATGCTCAGACACCTCAATGCCTGGGTGATCACCTGTAAATGGCCTCCTTTATCCTTTAAGTTTAAGCAGTGGTTGGTCGTAAGAAGACATGTGACCATCCTAACTCGTAGGATCTAACCAGGTAATTTTCCATGGAAGGATGGAATGCGGAATCAAAGAACTCCCACCCAAAAGGAAGGTTATTTAGGATGCAAAGTTTTCAGGGTCTTTGGCTACCTCTACACTGCAGGCTTTTGGCGCAAAAACTTGCGGCGTGTCTACACTGCACGTGCATTCTTGCACAAATAAATTTACAGTAAGGCGTCAGAATAGAGGGCTTCTTGCGCAAGAGTTATTCCTCTCCCCACGAGGAATAAGCCCTCCTGTGCAACAGCTCTTGCGCAAGAAGGCAGCGTGGATGGGCAACGGGTTTCTTGCGCAAGAAACCCCTATGGCTAAAATGGACGCTCTTGTGTAAAAGCACATCTCTTGCGCAAAAGCACATGGCAGTGTGGATGCGCTCTTGTGCAAGACCTTTCGTGCAAGAACTCTTGTGGAAAACAGTTCTTGTGCAAAAAGCCTGCAGTGTACATGTAGCCTTTGTCTTTGGCTGGCATGACACACCCAAGAGGGTAACCAGAGACCCTAGTGGGAAAAAAATCATCCCTGGCTTGGAGGTTTATCTGAAATAAGAACAGTTTTAGGGTATGTTTGCAATAAGCTTTAATGTGCTAGCTATGCGTTTTCTGTTACTTTAAATTTGTAATTTGCTCTGCCTGTTTTCACTTGCAACCAGGAAGCAACCCCAAAGGGCCTTCTGTGATTGTACCCCATCACAGGTTAATTCTACACCAACAGAGTGAGCCAAGGCTCTGAGTTCTGAGTCTATGATTCCAGTCGGAACGACGTGGTGAGGTTCACAATCAGTCTGAAACTGTGATTGGAAGGAACTGAGGTGGATGAAATGACATGCCTTTTAGAATATTACCCTCTGAATATTTGGGAACAGTGATAAATGAGATCAGAGGAATGGGCTATAAGGGCTCCCCAACCGACACTGCTACAAGAAGGTTCCTCTTTCAGAGATGCACTGATGGCACATCTCTTAAGTATAAACAGGAAGAGTCCACTTTGAAGATAAAGATTATTTCTAATCCATAGGCTGTCTTTTCTAATCTAGTTTAAAATGAAAATGTAACTAATCGAGAATAATACAAATTTTAGAAATCTGGGTGAATAAGCAAACTTTTAAAATAAAGAATGACTAGCACGTTACTAAGATGGTTATCAGGTCAGAGCTCTGCACTGTCATGCAGGGATCTCAAGGGAGGTTGTTATATTTAATCTCTCACAACGTAATCTACTAATGTTGAATCAAAAAACAACTACCCATATGACAAGATAAAATAAATGCAGTATATTAGTTAATTTCCATTTAATTACTTATGTTTGCTATTTTTTGCTCAAAGCCTTAAAATACATACTTAATTTTCATTACCTTTCTAAGTTTAATACTTCATTTGCAATCTCAGTTCCTATGCTTCCAGCGCCAAGTACTGTTCCAGTGGACATCCCAGGTACACTGGGAAAAGACTGCTTTGAAGTATCTATAATTACAAAAAGAAAACAAAGTAGAAGTTTATTAAATATTAATATATTTTCACTAAACAGCAAGAACCTCTTATTTACACAAAAAGATTCCTTGTATTACTAACAACTTAGAGAGAATTTTATAAATTTAATTAGATTTTCATTGTTCACTTCCCATTTCACTATGCTTGACTAATGAAACTGCATTTCATTTAAAATCAGGATGGACTGATTTAAATTGGCAATAATTTTATATTTGTACGCTATTTTCTTAAAGAAAAGTTAATCCTCATTCATTTGTAATCATTATAACACATTATAATCATGTGCAATGAAATATAGCATTTACGCTAACTTTGGAGCTTTAACCAGGAAGATACAGAATATCTACACACGTTTATTTAAGCTATTATACAGCTTAATTTAAATTTATCCAGATTCTTAACTTTTACATATTTTATTTGTTAGAAAATGGTGACTAATGAACTTATTTATTACATATTGTTATTTTATTTGCAATTTGTGTCAAGCTCGATGGGATGAAAATTAAATTAAATTAAATTATATTTTATTAGATAAATTACTGGATATGTAGTAAAAAAGTTTCAAAAAGTTTATTAGAACATGTTTTTTATTTTAAAATGACTGATTTATTAAACAAAGGAAGTATTATCTGTAGTTAATTAATTGAACACATTGTTTCTGGTCACCATGGCCTTCGAGACTGCTATTTAATTGAACTGGTTGAATAAACTGAAATGAAGAAAATACTTTCTTTGCACTTTCACAAGACTCATAACAAAGGCCATACTGGGTCAGATAAATGGTATACCTCAACACAGTATCCTGTCTTCTGACAGCAATTAATACCAGAATCTTCACAGGAACAAATAGAACAAGGAAATTATTGAGTGATCCATCCCATCATCCAGTCCCTGATTCTGGTAGTCAGAATACAAACACCCAGAGCATGTAGTTTTGCTTCCATGACCATCTCGGCTATCCTTCATGAACTTACCCTTTTTGAACTTAGTTATACTTTTGGCCTTCACAACACCTTTTGGTAAAGAATTCCACAGGTTGTGTGTTGGGTGAAATAGTACTAACTTTTGTTTGTTTTAAACCTGCTGCCTATTAATATCATTTGGTGACCCCAGGTTCTTGTGTCATGTGAAGTAGTAAACAGAATTTCCTTATTCACCTTCTCCACACCATTCATGATTTTACAGATCTCTTTCACATCCCCTCTTAGTTTTCTCTTTTCCAAACTGAAAAGTCCCAGTCTTTTTAATACCTATGCATATGGAACCTGTTCCAGACCCTTAATTATTTTTGTTGTCCTCTGCAATACCTTTTCTAATTCGAATGTATCTTTTTTGAGATGGGGTGACAATATCTGCATGGGCGTATCATGGATTTATATAGCAGCATTATCATGGGCAGCCAGTATGGTAGGCAGGGGAAGGCATTGCCTTCCCAAACCTCCAGCATGGCTCCGCCCACACTCTGCTCCCAGAATGCCTGCTGTAAATTTTATTCATTTTATTGTATTTTCATTCTTTGAAAGTTGGTATGCCATTGGTAAGTATAACTCTTAGTTAACCGGAATGTTTGATTGATTGGCACCCACATTATCTCAGCATGCCGAATAACAAAGTTTTCACTGTACTATGGATCAGAAGGTGATACAGTGATCTACATGAGCCAAAGATACTATGTTTAATACTTGAGTATTAAAGTATGTTTTATACTTTAATACAAAGATACTTGAGTTGGCTTGGAGAATGCTTATTTTCCTCATACAATTCCCCTGGAGCCAAAGTTCCCAAGACTTGGGTTATTCCAATATTATACTAAACACTAGGAATGATCTTGTAAGAAATGTACATATTATAGTGATAAGATTTTGTGAATTAAAAACTGCACTTGCCTTCTGAGGACTGGGAACTACAGGGTAGTAATGTTTCTTCTTCTGATTCATTATGACCCCTAGAATTTAATAGCATAGAAAAAAAATCAGTAAAATTTAAAACACAATACATTATGTACTTGGTAATTGATTTAAAACAGTATATGAAACAGAGTAAAACATTACCGTTCTGGGCACATCACTGAAAATTTTAGGTTCGATCCTTTTGCACAGAAAAACTGAATTCCTGCTGCTAAATAACAATGTCCTATGTTATCGCTTTGTGCAGGACAACCTCACTTTCTGTGAAATTAGGTGAAAAATTTAGCACCATTTTTTCTCCAATTTTGTTTAAGTTATATTTTACAACTAATGAAGGAAGCTAGAGCAATGGAAAACACAAGGGATTAGACCAGATTCCTCTAGTACGAGACGGTGAGGAGTGCACTTCATATAAAACCTATCCAGACATATGACTCACCACTCTGCACACTAGGATGATCAATCCTAATGTGCAAGGGGACCCAGGTTTGCTCTGCAGATTGGTGAAGTAGAGCTGCTTAGGCCACGTGTCTGAAGAAAAAAGGCACATAAATGCCTCCAAGCACCTCAGGATGGATTTGTGCTCTCTTCTTCCCAGCTTCAGGAACAGTAAACTCCTGCCAGGAAGGGCAGGAGACAAAGGGATTCCTCTTTTGCGTGTCTATGGGAAAGCTGCCTTTATATCCTCCAGGGTGCATTTTGTGGTTCTGTATGTTTCTCTCATTCTAAGACCCAGTTACCATGGAAGTCAAGATAGTTAATTGAATTGGGCCTCATCTGAATGTTCTGACCGAAAACACATCTCAGGGCATATACTGTACCCACGGTGTTAGACTGACACCCGGGGAGGCACTCCACCCAACCCGCTGATGAGACATCAGAGAATTACTATCTCTCCTGATGCATATGGCTAGTCAGGCACTGAGGACAGACAACAGTGGAGTTGATCTTTCTTGGAGGAGGATTATGTTAATTTTGAGATTCACTAGGTGTCTGTGGCTGGAAAATCCATTACAGCCATAAAGCTGTTGCAGGCTCCAAACCATTGACAGATTAAGTGAAATTACTGGTCCTAGATTTAGTTACCTTTTTAGCTATTGAACTTTGCCAAATTCTTACAGAGGAAAAATTGGGCACCATCCCTACAGTACCATGAGACCTTAAGATAAGAATACAAACTAAATTCACAGAAACGTAATTAGCTCTTTGGAGTGGGAACCATTTGATGGTGCCTCCTGCTAAATAACCAATAATCAGGTTTGGCCCCCTATAGCCAAACCCCTAGGATTCAATCCATTTCTGAATTTGTATCCTTCCCTTCTGAAGGGGAATGTGGGTACACAGGAAGAGTACTTCAGTCTGCAAAGATTTAAGGTCTACCTTTCTTCTACTGACTACTAGCTCTATATGCCACCTCCCTGGTTTCAGGAAGCTGGCTCCTTTGAGCCTCATCTGTCCCAGACACCAGTCACAAGTTGCAATATAATTACAAACCGCACATATAGCTTTTAAACTCCTTTTTTTACACCTTTTTAGCCTAAAATGGGATGAATAGGGTGCTGTAAAGACAATAGAAAAATGACACCTTGCCATTAGGGTAAAATTTCTTTCAGCTCCCCAAAAACTGTCCAACAGCCAGACATGTAGTATTCTGGTAACAGAGTTCAAACTTTATTCCCTGATAAGGCAGGGAGGCTGGCACAGCTGCAGCAGAGGAATGGCTGTTGCATGTTCTAAAGATTTCATATACAGTAGAGAGGAAGGAGCCCATGAAAGACAGTCAATTCTCTTCCTCTGTCCTGAACAGTCTACCCATTTGAGTGACACAGAGATGGGGGAAAACAAAACCTTCCTTCTCTTGCCTCACCACCCAATTACTCCTGAGGGAATTCTGTGCCAATTAATTTTATGTTAATAATATTTACATATTGTAAAATTCTGCAAATTTTATTTGTCAATAAATAAATGAGGATCCAGCATGGTAGTAGGGAGCACAGGCCACTGGCTGCATTGAAGTGAGAGATCACTTTGAAGCCCCCAGACCTCTGGTACAGGGAACTCAGCAGCAAGGCTGCACCTGACCTTGACACAGAGCAAGGGCCACGCCTGCTGCTGCACCAGGTATGGATGGGAAGGCTCAGTCCAGCAGCATCCAAGTGTGGAGTAGCTTAATGTGGGGGATCCAAGTGTGGGGTGAGAAGTTTCTGTGTGGGGCAATCTGGGTGTGGGTGGCTCATTAGGAGAACTGGATGCACAGGGGCTTGTTGGGGGAGATCTTGAGTGCAGGGACAACAGAACTCTGTAGGGGATGCATGAGAACATGGCCTGGGCTCACCTGGGCTCCCCTGATATGGGGATTTGAGTGGCAAGAGTTTGGGTGCTGGGGACTCAGTGGAAGCCTGGGAATTGACAGGATGGGACTTCAGATGCTGCTGGGGGGCAGGAGTCTGTCTGTGGAGGCCTTGTTGGAAAGGGTCCAATTGTAGGGCTTATCAGGGTGAAGGTTCAATGGGCCTTCTTAACAAGGGAGCTGCTGCTGCAAAGGGGATGCTGCATCCCAGTTGCCCCCTTCCCTCCACAATTCCCCTATCCCTTTTTCTTCCTCAACACATCCTCCTCCCTAACTTGCCCATCCTCCTCCTTTCACTCCAGGGATGTGCAAACAATTTGTATAGTGGGGTGCTGAGAGCTACTGAACCAAACTGCAAGCCCTATACATAATGGAAACCACCTCAAGCCAGGGCATACTGCACCCCCTCAAACCTAATCAAGAGCCTATGCCTCACTAACACATTCCCCTCCCCCAGCCCTATTCCAGTCCCCTTACTTTCCCACTGTCTCTTCTCCCACCCCCTCACTCCCTTTCCTCATTTCCCCATCTTACCAAGTACCACCACGGACATTTATTGTTACACAGAGAACAGGAAGGCTCCCTGCACGCAGAAGAGGAGAGACTAGCATTAGAACCAAGGGGGTAATGTTCAGCTGCATTCAGCTGAATCGAGATGCAGCCTGGTGAGTGGGGAGAGCTGCAGTATGTAACACCTCATGCCTTGCCTCTGTTGGGGGACAATCTCCCCCCAAGCTGCAACCATGGGTCATCCCTACACAGCTGCCCTTTGTTTCCTTGCCATTTTCTGCAGGGAAGTGTAGGAATTCTGCAGTGATGGCATTTTCTGTAGGTGCTCAGTCCCACAAAATTGCCCCTGGAGTAATCCAATGCCTTCTCATTCAAATCAGACATCCCCCAACTGAGGCATAGTGATGGTGGGGATTTTACTAAACACAAGATCAATCAAAGTCTTAAGTTTTCCCTAAAAAGATTTTCCATATTAAAATAAAACACCTAAGAAATTAAATGCAAAAACTTTGATAAAGTTGAAATTAAAATCAGAATCAGGAAATGTAAAATAGCTGTCACAGTTGGAACAGCAACAGAGGAGCCAATAAACAGATCTGAAAACAGAGATTTGTTGGAGGAGATGGGAAGCAAAGGGAAGTGAAGAAAAGTTCTTAAGAGTTTTGTTGCTTACTTGCTAGTTTGTTGTTTCCTATTTTCAGTTTGCAGATAGGAGGCAGTGTACTATCAGAGAAGGAGAGCCATTTAGACAGCAGAGCCCTGATTAGGGGGTGGAGTTTCCCCAACTTCAGGATCTATTAAAGGCAGCTGAATAGCAGCATTGGAGCCAACCAACACAACTGAAAACAGGAATTTTAGGAAAGCAATGTGTGTGCATGCTCACGTTTTTTTTCCTCTTGGCAAGCGCTTAGGCAGGAAGGCTATGACAGTTATAGAGGTAATAGCAGTAATGACTCAAGGAATGAAAGAGATAATGAAGATGACTGTAGCAGCAGGGTTTACATTATCCTGGAGAAAGTACATGAAAAATGTGTTTGAAATGCTACCTAATAGATCTGATGGAAGAGAAGATTCAAGATTCAGTGATTCAGGTAAAAACTATGGTTGAATGTCATAAAGATCTGAGCAGATGATGTAGGGAAAGCAAAAGGAAGCTGACGGGAAAACACAAAGACTTGCAGAGGCAAGCTAGACTGGCTAACTGAGAGGGGAGACTGCTGGACAAGGAAAGTGGAAGCACGGGACTACAAGAACCAGGAAGAAAGAAAAGACTGACTAGTGAGCAAGAAACAGACCTCATGAACAGGTTTGCTGAGCTGGAAAATGAAAAAGGGGCACTGGAAGTACTATCAAAAGGTGGGAGGGCAAGGAAGAAAAGAGTGGCTAATCCTACAAGAGGGAGTCAATGGAGATAGCCAGAGTTCAGAGCCCCAAGAGGACAAAGGATGACTTGCTTAAAATTTCAAGTGATAACAGAAGATAAGGCAACTTGCACAGAAAGAGAAAGGTTAAAGAATCACACCAACCACAAGCAGAGCAAGACTGAGTGAGGACTCCCTGCTAAAAAGAACAGACAAGCTTGTCACCAGAGCTAATCCAGAGAACAGAAGGGTGTGTGGTCTGCTGGGAGCGAAGAGATAGGATGTGGACTTGAGCATAAGGAGAATAAGGAGCAGGAAGAATCCTTTTATTGTCCTTCACATGGGAAAAAATTCATCAAGCTGATCCTTGCCAGAATGCATCAACGGAGACTATTACAGGCGGGGGAAGACAATTAAAGAAATGGAGGCTCATGTGATCTTCAGTGAGATTCTACCTGTCCCTAGAGGACAGAGAAGGCAAAACAAGTATGATGACTAACAGATGGCTGTAGCAGTGGTGCTGCAAAAAATGTTTTCAGCATTCACAGTCAGTACTGATTCCACCAGAGTAGTGAGGGAAACAGAATTCTAGATCAACTGATTAAACGACCTATAAACTAGGAATTCTTGGGACAGCCATGAGAGTTTCATGTAATCGCCTCACTTGATTCTAATAGAGTGAGGCAAATCAAGTAGGAATCATAGAATATTAAAACTGGAAGGGACATCAAGAGGTCATCAAGTCCAGTCCCCTGCCCTCACAGCAGGACTAATAAGCACCATCTTCTAGATAATCCCTGACAGATGTCTGTCTAATCTGCTCTTAAATATCTCCAGTGATGGAGATTACACAACCTCCCTAGGCAATTTAGTTCAGTGCTTAACCACCCTGAGAGTTAGGAAGTTTTTCCTAATGTCCAACCTAAACCTCCCTTGATGCAATGTAACCCTGTTGCTTCTTGTGCTATCATGAAGGTTAAGGAGAATAATTTTTCTCCCTCCTCCTTGTAACAACTTTTTAGGTATTTGAAAGCTGTTACTATGACCCTTCTCACACTTCTCTTTTCCAAACTAAACAAACATAATTATTTCAGTCTTCCCTCACAGGTCATGTTTTCTAGACCTATGAGAGGATAAAACAATGAAGAAAGGAACAATATGAAACACATGGTCATTGGTGTCGGCACTAACAGTCAGAGAGGCGATTCTGGTAGTAGAACAACTAACCAACTGGGTAAGGAATCTGGGTAAGCAGAACCAACTATCATGTCTGAAGTTCAATGTAATAAGCCTGGGTAACAAAAGGGAGGAACTCCAATTACTGGTGCAGGAAGTAAAACCTGGTGTTAGGGGGTAACAGAAATATGGTGGAATAGGGGTTATGGCTGCCATACAGATATTTATGGTATATGTGCTGTTCAGAAAAGACTGAAATAAAAAGGTAAAGGTGGTAGAGTAGCATTGTATATAATAATGAGGCAGGCTGTAAAGATATTAGAAATGATGGAATGAATAATACAGAATCTGCTTGGGTCAAAATCACATTGGGGAAGAACAACAGAAAATCTTGTTTTCTAATGCTTTTAATGAAATAAATATTACTGGGAATTGTGTGATTATGGAGATTTTAATTCCCCAGATATCGTTTGGAGGACAAGTTCTACTAATAATGGTAGGGCCCAGATTTTCGTGGATTTGATACCCAACAGATTTCATCATCAACTAGTCACTGAACAAAACAAAACAAAAACAAAACAAAAAAATGCAATGCCATTTTTAGACTTAGCATTCACCAACCAGCTGGTTGTATAGGACAACTTTAGTTGGAGTAATCATGAGCTAATTCAGTTCAGTACTATAACAGGTCTGCAATTAGGGTCCTTGATTTCAAAAAGGCAAACTTTAAAAAAAATTATGGGAATTAGTTAAAGAAGTAGAATGGATAAAAGAACTCAAGGATATGAATATGGAGAAGGCTTGGAATTGAAATCAATGTTGCAGAAACCATCTGAAACCTGCATACCTAAAAAGGGGAAAATTTGTAGGAAAAGGTTGCAGACCAATCATCTCAAACAGGTTATTAAGAAAAAGTAGAATGGCTACACAAAAAGCTACTTCTGGGAAGTCTGAAAGTTTAGGGAACAAGTGAGAACTAACAGAAGCTGAACAGAGTTGGGCCTTTTAAGAAAATTAAAACAGTAAAAGGTACCTAGCCATATAAAGGAAAAGAAAGACAAGGAAGTGCGACAAGTGAATATTAAGGATTAGGTGGAGATTAAAGAATCTAGGAATGGGCCAATACCTAAATGAATACTTTGCCTCAGTTTTTAAGAGTAATGGGAAGATATGGAGGATGGTTAATGGAAATGAAGATATGGAAGTAGAAATTACCACATCCGAGTTAGAATTCTAACTTGGACAGTTAATGAAATCAAATTGGAGGATCATCCAAGAATATTAAAGGAACTGTCACATGAAACTGTATAAGCCCATTAGTAAGGATTTTAATGAATCTGTAAACTTGGGAGAGTCGTACCCTATGGCTACAAAATTGCCAGTATAATATCTATTTTAAGAAAGGGAAAAAAGTTATTTGGGAAACTACAGACACATTACTTTAACTTCAATTGTATGAAAGTCCTTTGAACAAATTTTGAAAGAGAAAACAGATAAAGACTTACAGGCAAATGGTAATTGGGATAAAATACAACATGATTTTATAAAAGGTAGATCATGCCAGATCAACTTGTTCTTTCTTTAAGAAGGTAACATTGTTTTTAGACAAAAAAAGTGCAGTAGATCTAATGTTTCTGGGTTTCAGTATGGCATTTGATACAGTTGAGCATGGGGGGGAAGGCGTAATGCCGTGGTTAGTTCCAGCAGATTAGAAAGGCATTGCCCAGCAATCCCTTGCCCAGTCCTGCCCGGGAACAGAAACGAGGACGCTTGGCGTTGCGCAACGGGCTGTAAAGAGGTCTATTGATGGAAAGCCGCACCGGTGGAAGATGGAGGCAAGCACTGTTAGATGCAATTCCCACTCATGGTCAGTGGAAAAATTGCAGCTCAGAGCATCCACCATGACATTGTTCACACCAGGGAGGTATGATGCTTTTAGGGTGACCCGTGATGAATGCACCAGTTCCAAAGGCAGATTGCTTCCGCACAAAAGGATTGGGAAGGGCACCACCCTGCCTGTTTACATAAAACATGATTGTCATGTTGTCTGTGAGTATGCGAACGATGCGATTGGTAATGGTGGTAGCAAAGTGTCTGTACGCGTTCCTCATGGCTCTGAGTTCAAGAAGGTTGATGTGTAGCACAGCTTTGTGTGGCAACCACTTGCCCTGAGTGGTGTGCTGGTGCATGTGTGCACCCCAACCTAGTAGGGAGGCATTCTTGTGATCTGTACTGTTGGGTTAAGTTGGTGGAAGGGGAACCCCATTAGAAGACTGTTGAGTAATGTCCACCATTTAAGAAAGTCCAGCACGTTCTTGAAGATGGTGTAACTGATGCTACTCAGTACTGCAGGGAACAAAAGTGGAGGCGCACATACTGGATAACATAGGTGGTATCAGCCATATGGCCTATCAGCTGAAGGCAGGTAAGTACGGTGGTGGAAGGCTCATGGATAGTATGGCTACCAGATCCTGTAGCATGGTGAAACGGTGGTGTGAGAGATAAGTTTGGGCAGCTCAAGAGTCGAAACGAGCCCTAAAGTACTCTATATCCTGAACAGAATCAAGAGTTGATTTCTGCTCATTTATAAGGAGATCTAGACGATGGAACAGATGACTAGTCTTCAAGACCATTTTGGTTGACTCTGCATGTGACCGGCCTTTTATGAGGCAGCCATCTAGATAGGGAAAAATCACGTCCTCCTGCTGTCGGAGGTAAGCTGTAACCACTGCGAGGACCTTTGAAAAGACCTAGAGGGCAGAGGATAGGCTGAAGGGCAGGACTCTGTACTGAAAGTGGTCCTCTCCCATGGTAAAACAGAATAGCGTCTGTGGGATGGGTATATGACGACATGAAAGTATGCATCTTGTAGGCTGAGGGCTGCAAACCAGTCCTCCTTGTTAGGTGCTGGGATGATCAAAGCCAGTGTGACTATTTTGAATCGTTGCTTTCATAGGAAATTGTTTAATCAGTTGAGATCCAATATTGGTCTCCAGCCCCCAGTGCATTTCTGGGTCAGGAAATATTTGGAATAAAATCTCCTTCCCCAATACAGGTCAGGAACCCTCTCTATTGCTCCTACGTGAAGGATACGATCGATTTCTTGTCTGAGAGGAATCTCATGGGAGGGGTCCCCAAAAAGGGCCGGGAAAGGGGAGAAGGGAGGGAGAAGTGACGTAAAGAAAATGGTGTATCCTGTACGGATGATTTCTAGCACCCACTGGTCTGATGTTATGGAGTCCCAATGGTAGAAAAAGGGACGTAGCCAGTGGGTGAAAAGGTAGCACTGGACAGATGGAAAAATCAGGCAGACCCGAGCAAAGGTTCAAATCTGCTGCCTAGAAGCCTAAGAGCCAGAGGAATGTGATTGAGGTGGGCACTTCCGCTGGGGCCGGGGTCTGGGCCAGTTATAATCATAGGACTTCTGCTGCAGGTGGTTATAGTAACTGTCTTTGTTCCTGTTGTACAGGGTATAAGGCTTCCGTTGACAAGGATAGGTGATAGGTGAGGCGTATACATGCTGAGCGTTCGGAGTGTAGTTTGGGAATCTTTGCTGCTATGCAGGACCTTGTCTGTGTTGGCCACAAAAAGGCTTATTGAAAGGGAGATCCTCCACCTTAGACTGTAGCTCCCTAGGCACTCCCACTGCCTGGATCCAGGAAGCTCTTTGCATACAACTGCTGTAGCTGTCGCCTTAGCCACTGTGTCAACCATGTCTACTGATGACAGCAATGCCATGTGAGTGATGGTATGCCTTTCATAGATGACCTATCTGAGTATGGGCTTCTTGGAATCTGGGAGATGTTCCATGGGTTCAGCTAGCTTAGAGTAGCTAGCTGTCAAAGTCATGGTTCATTAGGAGCGCCAAATAGTTCGCAATGCTAAGCTGTAGTATGGCAAAGGAATATAATTTCCTACCAAACAAATCTAGCTTTTTATGCTCCTTGTCATTAAGTGTGGATCTGAATTGTGGAGCTTTCGGGTGGTGGTTTGCAGCGTCTATTACCATCGAATTAGGCTGCGGGTGAGAAAAAAGGAAGTCTAAGTCCTCAGGAACAAAATACTTTCTATCGGCCCTTTTGCAAGTCAGTTGGATGGAAGCAGGAGTTTGCCAGATTTCATCTGATACCTCCATAATAGCCTCATCAATGGGCAATGCAATCCTTCCCTGAGAGCTAGGATGGGTGTTTGAGGAGGTGATGCTGTTTTTCCTTCACCTCTTGAAGCTGAATCTCTTGGCTTGCAGCCACTCTCTTAAAGAGTTCTTGGAATTGTTTCAAGTCATTGGTGGGATGTGTATCCTCTGGAATCACGGCTTCATCAGGTGATGATGATGAATTGTCAGTAGGTGAGTCCCCAAGAGCTTGTGTCCCGGTCTGCTCATCTGGGATTTGACCCTTTTCTTCCTCCAAATCCTCCATGGCTAGAAGAGGGCAAGTGGGCGAGGCTGGTGGAGATCTCTTTGCCAGGGTAGACAGAGCCATGGAGTGACGTCTATGGGATCCCCAATGCTCCCATGGTGGTCAGCAGGGTGGATAGTGGGAAGGAGGATACAGCCACTCTGAGTACCAGGGTGGGTCGCAGGGTCTGACACGATAAGATTAGTAGTGGTGAGATGTAGCAGGGGAGGAGTGCTGCGAGGAAAAGACACTCCTCTGCTCTTCTTCACTGAATCTGGTGTGCTCAGACAGCACCAGAGACCTAACATACCTCGAAGAAGTATAGGGTGAGAGCAGCATCAGGGAGAGTTCCCTGGATGGAGGGAGGGAAACATGTTGTCTGCTGATTATATCCGGTGCCAGCGATACATGAGCGGGTCTTGTCAGTGATGTGCGCTCATCATGTAGACTATGTTGTACTAGTGCTGAGGCCCGTAGGGGAGGCAGAATTGAGGTCGGTGCCAACACAGTGGAAGGCAGGACAGCTGCTTAGCTGCCGGTGTGGAGACTTTCGTTGGTGCTGGGTCCTCAGATGTTGTTGGCATCGGTGCCGAGATTTGTTGGTGGGATCTTTCTGGTGCCGACAACCGTGTCAGTCTTGAGGCCATGCAGGCTGCAGAAGCAGTGCTAGCAGAAGGTCTCGGTGCTGTGGTGCCGGAGGTTGCCAGTGCGTCTCCCTTGCTTACACTAAGAGACAGGGTAGGAGGAAGAGATCTTGCTGGGGAGGCTCTCTTCTTCAAGTGCTTCCGTGGAAAGGGAGAAACAGCCCTTTTCTTAGCAGCCTCCACAGGATGTCGAGAAGGTTGTGGCTCCTCAGCGGGCTGCATTGCCTTTTCAAATAGGATCGTACGGACCTGGAGCTCCCTGTCTTTTCTGGCTCTTGCCATAAGGCTGCGGCAGTGATCACACTTTTGGGGTATGTGAGCCTCCCCCAAGCAGCATATACTCCCGGGGGGCCATAAACTTTTTCTGTCTCCTCCTGCTCTCTTCTTTTTCCTCCCCCCCCCCTTTTTTTTTAACACGGAAATGAAGATAAGGAGGGTAGGGTAAGCTGTGGTGGGGCAGCTTAACTAGGCCGAAAGCTGCTGCTGCTCCGCAGCTCCCTTCAGGAATGATTTTTTGTTTTGTTTTAACAGATAACTGGAACAAGAAAATCCTAACTATTGAACAATACACTAAGAAAAAAAGGTATGAATAAGTCTAGCTATCTACGTGAGGAGAACAAATGCCTTAGGCAAGAGATGAGCTCCATCCATGACCGAGGGTGGTAAGTGAGGAACTGAAGGTGGGGAGGGGATCAGGCTGCGTGTGCAAGGTGCCAAAGTACAACCGGCATGAGGCACCTTTTGCGTGTGCGCGGTCCAACTGACAACTGCTAGAAAAGCTCTGATCTGCGGCTCCGGGACGACCCGTCATCAACAGTGGAGAACCCATGGGGACATCACCAGAAGCAGAATGGAAAATATACCTTATAAGAGGAGACTCAAAGAGCTTGGGTTGTTAAGCCAAAACAAAAGACGTCTGAGGGGTGGTACATTTGCTCTCTATAAATAAATCAGAAGGATAAATACCAGGGAGGAAGAGGAATTATTTAAGTGCCAGTGATAACTATAATAAATGGATATAAATTGGCAATAATATTTAGGGTTGAAGTTAGATGAAATTTCTAACCATCTGAGGAGTGAAGTTCTGGAACAGCTTTCCAAGGGGAGCAATGGGGGCCAAAAAATCTAACTGGTGTGAAGGCAGAGCTTAATAAGTTCATGAAGGGGATATTATGATGAGACTGCCTACGATGGTATGTGGCCCATCTGTGACTGCTAGCAGCAAATATCACCAGCAACTGGAGATGGGATACTAAACAGAGAAAGTTCCAAGTTACTACAAAGAATTCTTTTCCATATGTCTGGCTGGTGGGTCTTGCTGACATGCTCAAATTGATCACTGTTTTGGGGGCTGGGAAGGAATTTTCCCCAAGTTCAGAATGGCAGAGACCCTAGAGGTTTTTCACCTTTCTCTACAGCATGGGGCATGGGTCACTTGCAGGCTTAAGCTAGTGTAAATGGTGGATTCTATGTAACTTGAAGTCGTTAAATCATGATTTGAAGACTTCAGTATTTAAACCGGTTATGGGTTTATTACAGCATTAGGTGGCAGAGGTTCTGTGGCTTGTAATGTGCAGGAGGTCAAAAAGCTAGATGATCACAATGGTCTCTTCTGACCTTAAATCTATTATTCAACTAATTTCACGGAGTTTGTATTTTTAGCCCTGATTTTTTTTCATTAGTCTTTTTAAAATGAATAGCTTTATATTAATGATTTCCCTAATTAAGACAAAAAGTAAGATGCTTATTCACATCACCAGCTACTTACAACACTAGAGTGTTGGTCGATACAATGTACTCCAGTTCTTTGGTCCATGGATTGATGAAACTAAACCACTGACTCTTCAATGTAATGAAAGTTCCATATTTTGTTCTGAATTTGTAGGAATTTGTAAATATTTTTTCTTTACTCTGCAACACTAGATAAGAAAAAAACATATTAAGGTCCTCCTAATTTGTATATACAGGAGGACACAAATGACTTGAAAATCTGTTTTGATTACTCAGTTTTGGTAGCCACACAACCAATAAAACAATGTCAATGTAGTATAGTGTCAACAATGTATTTGGTACTTTCCAGATAAGCACAAAGACTGGACACTAATCAAATTTCAAAGTTAGTCATCTGATCAGATGTCAAGCGGAGCCCATCACCTGTGTGCTTGCAAGTCAACAGTGGGAAGATTTGAGGTTTGTTAGTCCATTAAATTCAATATTTAATTACATGACTACATACTCTTTGCTATATAGGACCTCTGCTTCATTCAGTGCACAGGATAGACAGAGGCTGAGGCAGAGGGTTAAGGGAAGAGAAAGAATATTCTCTTGTGTTTAAGACACTGGACAGCAATACTTAATGCATATGCACACAAAGGCCTTATTTCTACTATTTCCTAGCTCTTGACTACTTGACAATTTTCTTTTCACATAGTGTTTGTATGTAATTTACTTAGGGAATATTAAAGAATTTCATACCTGCTTTGTGTGTATCAGCTAGATGACTGTGATCATCTTGATGGAAGTACTCATAACAAGAAGTTCCTAGAAGTTCTTGTGGCAGATATCCTAAAATTGCTGTTGCGCTGTTATACAATAAGAAGAAAGGATTCACACATAATTAAAAGACCTTCTTTAGCATCTTATGCCAATATCATACAAAACAGAAAAAGCACATTTAAAGGGGAAAAATGTTTTGTGTTTGAAAACAAAATTCTACTACAACAGATACAGATCTAAGCATGTATAATATAAATGATCAGTTAAAAGTAGCAGATTACCTTGAATCTATTTGCAATAGCAACAGGATATTAACATTGTTATGGTAGTCAGCATCATCAGACACAAAATAGTTCAATCCCATATTTTACAGAGAATATTTGTATTATGGGCATATTTTGACATTTATGAAATTCTGCACTGTTAGTTCTACAAGCTAGCTCACCATATAGAAAAAAGGCTGATGTAAATTATTTACATTCATTACACAGTGGGATTTCTAAAAAAAAAAAAAAAAAAATTGAATATATTTTAACAATTACTGCTTTAAACTCTTCTAGTAAGAATGAAGCACTTTGGTTGGTATCAAAGTGTTACAAATCAGTATTACTTTAAATAATAGTAATGGGGGTGGAGGAAGCAAAGGGAGCAACTGTCCCGGAGAGCACTGATGGCTGATTGGTGCTGTGGGCAGTGCTGAGGGCTGCCTGGGGGAAGTTAACCCCAGACCCACCCCCTTTTGCGTAAGGCCCCACCCCTTTTGGGGGCACAGAGCCGCCCCCCAACCTTGCCCTGGGCCCCAGTGAATCAGATGGCCCCACTGAATAATGGTGTTTAAACAATTACTTTTTTCTATATTAAAAGGCTTTGTGCTCACAGATGAGACACAGAATTGTATAGCCATAGCACAGTAAAGCAACCCTACAGCATTTCTACTTAAAGTAATGAGACATAAAATAAGAAAAGCTGACAATTGAGTCTATATTATGAAGTGTTTGTTTTAAATAAACTAGTTAACACATGGACAAACTCTTATGCTTACAGGGCATCCCCAGTGTAAGTTGCCCCAGTATACATCCATTCCACACTAACGTCTTTGACGCCTGTTGGAACTGATGCATTGTAAGTCCTCCCATTCCCAGTTCTTAAATCGCACAAACTCTCCCCCCTCAATTTGTTCAAATGGAAGTCAGCCATGGGAAATGGCTGGGTTCAATTAGCTAATCAGACTGCAAACAGGAGTGTTTAGAGGCTGGAGGCAGTGGCTTACCTGTGCAGAAACAGGTAGAGCCTATATAGCCGGGAAGCTGGTAACAGACAGGGACTGCTAGAAAAGATTGCAGGAAGGCAGACAGCAGTTACCCCCTAGGAAGAGGGAGGAGGGTTTGCAGCTGGTACATTCAGGGCAAAGAGGGAAACCAGGAGTTATAGGAAATAGTCCAGGGAAGGAGAGGGCTGGAGAGGAAAGTTGAGAACTACTGGATTGAGGTGCCAGATTTTCTTATCAGCCATTGATGGCCTGGCATAGACCAGATGTAGAGCAGTGAACTGGAAAACTGTCTGGGTCACAGTGGGAGTGACAGATTTGTGGGACTGTATCCTGGAAAGAGGAAAGGATGAGTCACAAAGAGGATGATGTGCTTCCTGGGACCAGAGAGGAGCTGCGTACAACAAAGAGACAGTGTGATGGCATATGACAAAGGTAGGGGCCTCAGCCTCAAACTAATTCCCAGAGTGACCATGAGGAGGCACCAGACCAGAAGTAAGTAGTACATCCTTTAGCAAGCATGATAACACTATAATGTGTGATTTAATCTGGCCAGTAAATTTTTTTAGTGTAAGATAACTTTTTACATGCGCCTACTTACTTATGAGCTTCCTGCTCAACTAGCTTTGTCTATGTAACAGAAAGCATTAAGCAACTTATATAAGGAGTTGCTATCAACTCTTTCTATAATAAAAGAACAAAATGCTTACCGCTGGTCTACATAAACAAATTTTCCATCCATGGCAAAGCGTGTAACAAATTCTGTTGGCTTGACCTTTATCTCACCATTCTTTTGTGGAACAATATAAGGATGCAATCTCCCAATTGCAACAAGACAGTTCAAGTTACTTCTGCCTTTTTCTGCATCATTCTCCTCTTCCACTCCCACCTCACTAGGAGGCCAGCTCTTCAGATAGCCAGTACAGTGGACTGTACGATACTTTCTGTGATCTGATTAAAGTAGAAAAGGAGTTAAATTCCCAAAAGCAAATTAAGGTCTGAACTCTACAGAGTTGTAAATAATGTCATTAACTAGTGTCTTAAATGTTTTCACACCAGAAAATTAAACCAACTGTTTACTAATACAGATTGCTTTCATTTACTGCAAACATTTTATGCAGTTTCTTTTGTACCATGAATTACATTAGGCTAAAGAGACATTCTGTAACTTGAATATCCTAATCTTAGTCAAAGAGACTGAGATACGATTCTTAGTGTAATTGCTAAGACTAACCTTTCAGCAAAATGTAAAAGCTTGAATTTTCTGTTTCTTGAATGTATAGTACATATTGCAATTATCTCAGTGGATCTCTTCCTGTTTTAGTGTGTGACATTCAGGAATCAGTACACTCACCATGATATGGATGCAGGACTGCAGCTAAGTAAACAACCATCATATTACACAAAAAGGAGCAGATGGAGATATTTTGCCCAGAGACATTGGTGCAAACCTTTATCATTCTAAAAAGTGCCAAGGGATTGTTGGTGTCCATGCACTGCAGACAGGAGCTCTGTTTTTAGAGTCCTATTCAAAGATGCTTTGGTCCAAAGTAAAATGCATGCAACTCAATTTATCTACCTTGGGAAAATGAAAGGCTAAGCCATTTCCAGTGGTATATCAACATGATTTCTGGGGCATGTCTAGATAGTCATTCTTTCCCTAAGTACTGATGTACAGGAAACCCTCACCGTTTGCAGTGGATGCGTTCCATTGCGACTGATGAAATTCGTGAATATTAGAAGCCATGGCCTCTGGTCCTCAAGGTGAGATCCCTGTGGCTCCTGAACACACCACGGAAGATGGAAGTGGCGGGGAACTCACCAAAGCTGCTGGGAGCTGCAGGGAACTCACCACAGCTGCCAAACTCACCATGGCTCCTGACTACCATGGGGAACTTACTGTGGGGGGCCGGGAACTGGGATGAGTTCCCTTTCGCTCCCAGCCCCCGTATCCTCCTCCCAGGCAAGGAAACACCTGCAAACACGTGGAATCATGAAAAGCAATTCCACAAATTGCAAGTGTCTCCTGTATGCAAGTTTAAGAATGAAATCCTGGCCCCATTACAGTCAATAAGATTTTTGCCACTGACTTCAATATGGTCAGGAGTTGACAATAAATGTTGTGGGAAAGAGAGTAAATTAAAATAGCTCCATGGTTAATAGCAACAAAAAGAGTTTTACATTTAAAATAAAAATGACAAACTTTGGAATCTCTGACAATTTCAGTAAGCCTTGAAAAAAATCTATGTTTAATATAATCTAAACAAAAGTTTTGTTTAAATAAAGTGTCCAAGTACAACAAAAATATGACAAGTCTTTACTATCACTCATAGAAACAAAAAAAGCTATAAAAGCTGTCATGTAAATCAGTCATAAATATACTAAAGAATTAAAGAGATGGAACGGGAAGGTAATAATCTTTTATTAAACCAACTTCTGTTAGTGAAAAACCAGTTTTCAAACCAGGAACTGAATAAGAGCTCTGTGTAGCTCAAAAGCTTGTCTCTCTCATCAACAGAAGCTGATTCAATAAAAGATATTACCTCATCCACCTTGTATCTCTAATTTCTGGGGGCTGCATATTGAATAGTGAACTTTGGTAGGTTTTATAATAAAAGAGAAATCATACCTGATATGTAAATACAATAACAATGTATTTGGGAGGGGTGATTTTTTTCATCACTTAACCTATCCTCTCGAAAACAGCAGATTTGGCAACCCTATTAATAATGAACTCCACAATAGATATTTCTTCTTATTCCTACTCCTATGCTTTTGCACTGCTCCAGTTCCATTCAGCAATTCTCTTCAGGATTCAAGATCCCGTAAGAATTACACATACACTTAGAAGCAATGACCTAAATCTCTGTTTTCTTTTTCTAGGGGATAACTAAGCCTAGTTTTTTAGAGATCAAACATAGTCTTATCATGTATGTCTTATTCCCTACAATTATTCTGTGAAGTCATTGATAACTACACAGATCTTATAACTGATTCAGAACTTAAATATATAAAATTTAAAAATAGAAAACCTCCAACTCAGTCACACTTGGCCATACCTTTCTTCTTTGAGTTGGGCAAGCATTTCTTTTCCTCCTTGACTGTGATCCTACTACACTTTATCCGACAGAAGAAGGAACGCCGAGCACCAGAATGCAATCGAGCTGATCCAGCTTGAAAATCCATATGTACTTGCAAGCCAGCTTGTAAAAGTTTAATAAGACAGTCAGAAAAAGGTCATTGGACTATAAAAAATTGTGATTTAAATCATTAATATATTATCCCAATTTCCTTACTGCCTGTTAAATTTTTGCACATACAATTTACTAAAAAAAACTTAAATGCATTAAATAAGATGAACAAAACATGATTGGCAAAAAGTGGAAACTAATTAAGTATGCTAATATACCATTCAGTGCTATGCAATCTTATTTAGTAAATTAAGTGTTTAAAATCTTTCCATTTATATTTGGTATGGGGGGAAAAGTTGCAAAGCTGCTCATAAAAACCACTATGAAATAGTGATCAGCTGCAAGTACATAATGTTCTCCATACTAGCAAAATAAGACTTGGTTAAATTAGGATTGACACTTAGCATTTTCAGAGAAGACAGTGATTCTTGATATTGAAGCATTTTATCCCATGCTCGACTACATCAGGTCTTTTGTATTGACAAGACCTATCAAATACAAGAAAAAAAAGTAGTATGCCTGGTTAAAAAAAAAGTTCATACCAATTCTTGGTAAACGTCTAACAATGCAAACTTCAAGCATTATTACCTAAAATGAGTTCCTTTCTGATGTAATTTTCAACTTATTAGTGTATTCTAAGCAGCAGTATGCATTCAAACATGTTTTGTTTGTACAAATTATATAACTGAACTTAAAAGCAAATGGAGACATTACATTAAAAATCTGAGTATATTTAAATAGACTCTTACTTTTAGCATCTATAAGCTTTTCTCTTGGTGAAGCATCTGAAGAGGATAGTTGTTCCTTCACTTTGGCAACATCTTTTGGATGCAAGTAGTCAAATAAACTTTGTCCAATCAAACTGGCCTAGTGGGAAAAATATTAATTTAGAAGCTGTGCATAATGTGCTCTATTCTGCATCTCCTCACCAAGGAACTTATTTTTTTAGGTGGTTTTACAATACGCCAGAATTTCCAGATACCTGAATTATTCTGTCTAAATTGTAACATTTATCTATTGACTTTACTTTCAAACAAATCTTTGTTAAATTCTTAATTTTGTTTCAGTATTTTAGTCAAAATTATATGGACACACTAGAAATTAATAAAAAAACATTGTGGTAGAAATGCACTTATATCTTACCTGTTAAGGTCAATGGTGAAACTGGAAAATATTCATTCATGCTGTTTTCCTATCTTTCAGTTTTTAATTTAAGGGTGAAGGTGTTTCTTACTGCTGACTAAAGAAGAGTAAGGGGGCAGACAACCTTGTTTAAACTCTAAAATGCTATGAGGAAAAATGGAAAAGTGGAGGGGGTTTAAAAGCAGATGTGGGTGGCACAAAGAGCTCGAAAAGCTACTCATCAGCCACTGGGCAAGGCAGCTCAGGCCAGAGATTTCCAGGAAAATAGCTTGCATCTTGGCAAAAGAGAATCATTACATGCACTAGATTGGTCTTCATTCATTCTCCTTCCCCTGAACTAAAATGTCTAGATGGGTTGGTTTCCTTACTAAAGGTTGAACTTCTCTGGTCTGGGATGCTCTCGTCCAGCAACATTCATTGTCCAGCAGGACCACAGATGTTGCCGGACCAAATATATCCTGGAACAGAGTGCCCCAGGAAGCTGGGGGCAGGGAGAAGAACTGGGAGCCCAGTACCAGGGGCTGGCTGTGGAGCCTGGGGACAGGGAGCCAGTTGGGTCTGCTGACGGACCCCCAGGAGAGCCCAGAGTCAGTCAGCAGAGGGGACCGGAATTGACCTCCCCGTGTCTGACAAACTCCCTCCTTCAGGCCCGCTCAGGTCCTGAGGGTGCCAGACTAGGGAGCTCCAACCTGTACAACACCATAAATGTCAGTGCATGAATATTCACTCTTAAAACCTTTGAAACAAAGCAATTACCAAGCTAAGTTTCAATTTATTTGCACTGTTGAAGTACTGGTTTTAAAATTCAAAATAACAGTTCACCATATGAAAGCCCAAATCTGTCAATAAAAGCTGGAAACAAGAACATCTTCAAAACATATTCTTCTTGTAGGTTAGTATATAAATTATTACCTGAAGATTAGTTATTTCCTGAAATCAGATGTCAGTAATTAGGTCAGAAACGTTCACTTTAGTAGCAAAATCTTAAAATTTCAGAGTAGCAAATCTTTGGAATAATTGCGTTGAAGAGGAAGCTAAAGCCAAAAGACTTAAAGAAATCATGCACAAGGAATGATATTTATAACAAAACCAAACACATTATTCAGAAACTAATTTTGTTTTAATAAAAACTGACCTGATCATAATAAAGTATCTTGCAGACTGTTTCAGAGACAAAAAGAATTTTTCCTCTGTCACATCCAACCACAAAGAGGAACCCATCCGCAGCCTATAAATATAAGAATTAGTCTTTATAAAATCATACCACACTATTTAGAATTAGTATATTAACTGATGCTGGACGGTATAATTGTGCAACTCAATACTTAGGTGAATTCTAGTTTATTAAATGAAGAAATTAAAATTATGGCAAATATTCAATCAGACCATGACATACATGCAGCAAAAAATAAAAATAGTTTTTGGAAAAGGCAGCTTAGCTGTAGAAGAGATTAACTTAGAGATATTTTACAGATTCTAGCTAAAGAGTATTATTACATGCAATAGAACAGGTAAACTGTGGCAAATGAAAATGTGATAAGAAAATATTGTAAGTAAAAACAGCTGCTTTCATAGGGTGATTTCCAGATCTTCCAGTGACTGAAGTGTATACTTTGAAAACCAAAATGAAATGTAGAAAAAGTGCAGGCATATTTCATGGAAATGAAAGAGGTTTTCTGTAAAAGAGCACACAGCTGGATATTTAGAAACATATCCACCAAGTACATTATGTAGTTTTAGAATGATTTATTATATTTGTAGGTGTAGTTTGTATAAATGTCCTATAACCCACACATCTTCTATGGCTCTTAAAGAAAAATCCTGTGCATATAATTCTATTTTTAGAGTTTATAGACTGAGTCTTAGCAAGGATATCAAAGCATTGACTTGAAGGAAGGAATATGAGGAAAAGCCCTTTGCAGTCAACTGAAGTTAAAGTTAAACCAGGCTTTAAAGAGGCCATTGCTTGATATACGGTTTCTTTTCACATACCCTAACGATTAACTGTCTCAGTTCACCATCCTGCAAAAATGAAGGTTTGTACTGGACTTCTGCATAAGAACTGGTAGAACCTGTAAAACAGAAAGTTTTATTTATAAATGTTAATCCTTTAAGTTTCCTTTACAAACAAGACTGCACTTTAATCAAATTTACACACAGAACATGCACTCAGTACTTTCTAACCATAAAAAACAGTCTTCTGCTTTCCATGCTGGAATGTACTTTCATTTTTCTTTTAATCAGTAACTCATTAAAGAGTCATACCCTCATCTCAGGAATTCCAGACTGCTGCTAAAGCAAACATGTTCAGGAAAAACACCCCAGAACATTATATACCCCCTTCAGTTGGCTGGGGGAGCAGGAGCCAATGCACAGTTCACCTGGGCTGCCGGAGGAGCCAGGAAGCCTGGTGGGGGGAGAAGGAGCTGGCAAGGCGTGGGGGCCATAGCAGGGGGCTGAAATCACCTCCCCTGGTTCGGAGAAATCCCTCATCTGGAACCAGTCAGGTCTTGAGGGTGCTGGAACAGGGAAGTCCAACCTGTACCTCTAACCGAACTTCCCCCTAGAAGCCCTCTACCATTGCTCTACTCCAAAGCCCCACTGCATCTTCCCTTCCCCAAATTGGATAATACTAAATAAACTGAGAAAAGCCAAAATAACTGTCTGTAACATCACCAACTTGATTTTGCATCACTTATGTATAGAACTCTGATTTTCATTTTAGAATGATCATTCAGTATGTATTAAGAATATCACCTAAATACAAGTTGTACCTCCCTAACCCGGGGCTCTCTTGCATCTGGCAGCATCCATGGTCTGGTAGGACCACAGATGTTGCTGAACGAGAGAGCCCTGGGGCAGGAGGGCCAGCTGCTGAGAATCCCACGCACAACAAGGCTGGTGGTAGTGGGGCCAGGGCTTTAGCAGCCTGGCGGCAGTAGCAAGACCATGGTAGTGGGGCAGAGGCAGCCCAGCAACCTAGCTGGGGCCAGGGCAGCCCATGTGTGCCGGCCCAGCAGTAGGATTGTGCCATGGTAGCTCAATGGGGGACTGCATGAACAGAACAGCTAACCTTCGTTATGTAACTGTAATGAAATGCTATTGTGTAAGTCCCATTAAAACAGGGAATTATAAGATCAGTTTTTAATTTACCTTTTAATGACTTGAAATGTTGTACAGCCATTCGTAATACTGTAAGTTTGTCTAATTTACGTGCCATAGGATTGCACTGAGGTATCATAGCAGATAATTCTTCTATCAAGTTATTCATTTTATCTCTTCTTCTTTTTTCCGTTTGACTATGAGCCTCTCTAAGAAGAAAAGTATTTTAATCAAAGTTCAAAAAACATACATTTTTCTCTAGATTTTGCTCTTTGCTATGCTTCAGCTTTATCAGGGGGACAGATTGTATTGTGAGAAATACCACCATACTGAAAGAATTTATATACAATGCACATATTTGACAGCTAATCTGTCACCTAATTGACCTAAAATATGCAGTAGCTACTCATGAAAAATGGTGTGAGGTGAAATTTTGATTTGGTAAGTACACCATAGATAAGACGCCTTGGCCATTCTGGTTAAAGAGAGAGGTCACTGCAAAAGTGCGTAGTGTTTGGTGAATGTTTGATCAGAGGTCCATGTTGCTGCAGCGCATATGTCCTCAATGGGAACCTTGCGGAGATAAGCTATTGATGTGACCACAGCCCTGGCGGAATGAGCATGTAGCAAGATAGGTGGTGATAATTGGTTATGGTGATAACAAATTCTGCTGCAGTCAGAAATCCAATATGATAATCTCTGAGATGATATCTGCTGTCTTTTACTGCGTTCTGCTATAGAAATAAACAGCCTAGGTGAAGCTCTAAAAGGCCTTGTATTATGGATGTCAAAAGAAAGCGCCCTGCGTACATCGAGGGTATGCATTTGTGCTTCGAAGATATTGGCATGAGGTTTGGAAAAGAATACAGGCAGGTGAACAGTCTGATTGATATGGAAGGATGAGCGTATTTTGGGGAGGAACTTCAGGTGGGTGCATAGAGAAACTTTATCTTTGAAGAAGGGAGTATATGAGGGATCTACCATTAAGGCAGCCATCTCTCCTAACATTTGTCACTATGGGTGTGTCTAGACTACAGGGTTTTTTTGAAAACAGTGGCCTTTTTTTGAAAAAACTTCCCCTGCGTCTAGACTGCTGTCGCGTTCTTTCGAAAGTAAATCAAAAGAACGCGGCAGTTTTTTTGACTTCGGAAAACCTTGTTTTACGAGGCAGAACGCCTTTTTTCGAAAGTGCTCTTTCGAAAAAAGATGCTATGTAATGCACACTGTGCTTTTTCGAAAGAGAGCATCCAGACTGCCTGGGTGCTCTCTTTCAAAAAAGTGGCTTGCTTTTTTGAAAGTACTGGTTGTAGTCCAGACGCTCTTTTTTGAAAGAGGCTTTTTCGAAAATATCTTTTGAAAATATCTTTCGAAAGAGACTTGCAGTCTAGACGTAGCCTATATGTCTTTCGAGTTGAGGGAGTCCTACTGTGTAGAAGTATGTTCTGTACTTGACTTGAGCACTGCAGCTCTATCCCTGAAAGCCATCTAGTTAGCAGGCTTTTAGATGAAGTCTGAGAAATTGCAGGTGCCAAGTCTAGAGCCCTGGTTGAAATAGGAGCTTTGGGTTGAATGGATTAGGGGACATAGGGCCATTCTTTTCCAGAAAGGGAACTAAGGCTGCCAGGGACAGCATTGGGCTACAAGAATGATCCTCACCTTGTCCCTCCTTATCTTGAGAATTGTTCTGTTGAGAAGGGGAATCAGTAGGGAAGCATACAGTAGGTGATGGTTTCATTTGAGAATGAGGGAATCTCCAAGGGAGACCGTGCCAATGCCAGCCCTGGAGCAGTACAGGGGACAATTTTTGTTTACCTTTGTGGCAAAAAGGTCTATCAGAGGGTATCCCTTTTGCTTGAAGATTGTTGCAAGAACTCTGCATCAGCAGTGGTATTTAAGGCACCGGGAAGATGACAAGCACTTATGGCGATGCCATGAGCGAGGCACCAGTTCCACAGGGTAATAGCCTCTGTACATAAGGCATGGGAATGGGCAACACCTTGCCTGTTTATATAAAACATGCAGACGATGTTGTCAGTATATATTCTGACATGTTTGCTGGATATTGCTGGTAAAAAGCGTTGGCAGGCAAACCGTTCAGCTCACGTTGGCGTTGTAGTTGGTGGTCCTGTCATTGCTGCTGATATGTGTATGCTGCATACCTTGGTCTAGAGCAAAGTTGGTATCTATACTGTCTCCTACTGGTTGCAGGTGTATGGATTCCAAGAAAATGGAGTGTCGCCCTGGAATTCTTCATGGAGTGAAGGACATGGTTGGTTTTAGCCAAAAACAACTTCTAGTCCTCAAACGGTAAATCCTCTGCAGTTGACTGTATCTTGCGAGGAAACACTGAAAAGCTGAACCACGAGGCTCGTCTCATGACCACTGCCATTGCTGTCAATCTCGTGGCCATATCTGCAGCATCAAGAGCAGCTTGTAGAGCTATCCATAACATTGCATGGCCCTTCGCAATGACTGCTTTCAATTGTTGTTTCTTCACCTCCGATATATGATCAATAAAGGTGTTGAATTTTGAGTATCTATTAAAGTCATATATGCTGAGCAACACCGCATGATTAGTGATTCTGAATTGCAAGGTGGATGGTGTATAAACCTTTTAGCTGAACAATGCCAGTCGCTTGCTGTCTTTATCAGCTGGGATGGAGCAGAGCTGGTGCTGCTTATTCCTCTGATGGGATGCCTCCACCATCACAAAATTTGGGGTGGGTGGGTAAAGAGAAATTCAGACTCCTTTGGGGAAACATAGCACTTTCTATCCGCCCTCTTACAGATAGGTGGGATAGTGGGAGGGGGTCTGCCAGATAGTCTTGGCAAGAGCCATAATGGCAGGATTTATGGGTAGAATCTTAGCCAATGGAGTGGCCTGGAGGATGTTGGTAAGCTTGTGCTGCATCTCTGCGACCTCCTCCATGGCGATATTAAGGTCAGCTGCTACCCTCTTGAAGATCCTGAAAGGATGTGAAGTTGTTAGCTGCAGTGGGAGGTGGAGGCATTACTGCCTTGTCAGGTGAGGAGGACAAGTTCATATCAGGGGATGTATCTGGGTCCAACTCAAGGGACTGTGGATCCGCCATCTCCTGCTGCATCCTGATGGAGACTGTGGTGGAGGAAAAGGGACAGGCTGAGTTTCCCTCTTTTTTGTGTGTTTCTTTCTGTAGTTGTATGTCGATGGGCTCCAATATTGCCAATGGGAGGTATAAGGCATGGATGGTGGCATCCATGGGTGTGCACCCCAGGGAGGAATGCCGGTGCCAATTGGGTGCCTTAAGCTGGGATGGGTTGAAGGCACTGATATCTTAGGGCCAGGCGACAGCTGGGACAAAAATGTTACTTCCTCATTGTCCTTGTCATCACAAGATAACAGCTTGGGCGAAGAGGCATGTTTGGGTGCCGCTGTGGCTGGTGATATGTCCATGCCGAGGAACAGAGTTTCATCTACATTTAACTCTATCAGGTCTCTTGGGTGGAAGTACCTTAGTGTTGGAGTGGACGGTGCCATGGTTGCTACTGGTGCAGAGGTGGAGGTCGTTGGTACGGATGTGTGTTGCAGCGCCGAGGTGGTCACGGCACTGCTTGATGTTGCTATGGTACAAATGGCCGGGGCAGCTACTTGTTGCGGTGCTGTATCAGTAGGCCTTGGTACTGACATGTCCGTGCTTTAGTTACACAATGTCGCAGTGGGCCCTGAGGTATGTGAGGCAAGCACGGTCAGGCCTGTAGCTTTGATGCAGGCTCTATGCATCCCATGCTTGGAGATGGCCCGATTGGTTCTAGAGATGCCCACAGCATCGTAGTTGCTGAGGCGTGGTGCCCTTTTAGCCCTCAGTGTAGATCTTTCAGCTATGCGCCGTTTGGGTGATGGAGCCTTGGGAGTCAGAGATGAGGCACGTTTCTTGGGGGCCTTTTTCCCCTTATCGGATCTCAGTTTGTCAGGGTGTTCTTTGCCTGGGTCAGAGGACTGAGGTTGTGCTTTTTCCATCATAAGCATTTTAAGGTGAAGGTCCCTGTCTCTGTGCGTTCCCACCTTCAGTTTGGCACAATGCTGGCAGTCCTGCTGGACATGGGCCTCGCTGAGACATCTGACACATTTTGAATGTCCGTCAGAGATGGGCATGTCATTGTTATAGGCTGAGCAGCATTTCAAGTCTGGTGTTCCCAACATTGTTCACAAACTAATCAGTAACAACAATAACAAGGGGAGAACAACTTGGAGAAAAAAAACCCTTTTTTTGGCAGGGAAGATGAACTTGGATGAAGTGTGGGGTAAATGGAGAAGAAATAACCAAAATGTAACTACTTATCTACAGGATATGATGATGAGTGAAGAATACTGCTGAGCTCCACCTGAAGCAGGGGAAGATAAGAAGGGGAGGGGGCTGCGCATGCGTAATCCCATTGCACATGCATGGCCCTTCAAGGCACTGCTGTGAAGAATCCAGTCAGTGGTGCTGGGGCACAATAACACCTGCTGTGGAACACCAGAGGGATGTCTCTCCAAGAAGAATGTATAGCAATGTAAATTATAACATGTATGTAGCCAGACAGTTGGGGGAAGGTCCCACCTCAGTTGTTTAACACCTGGAGAACCCAATAAACAGGTAGGCTATTACAACTGGGGTAGATGGATGCAGGGGTCTGGATGGTGCAGAATGCATTCCTCAGCTGCTAAGAAACAAAGTTTTATGATTTCCAGGTAGGAGAGGAGACTAAGTTCATAGATTGTCCAACAAAGCTTCTGCAAAACAACAATGGAGGAACCAAGCCCTAAAATATTCCTCTCATGAATTGCATGCATAACAAAATTAAGGACAAAATGTGAAAATACACAAAGGACAGAATTTATATACAGACTAGCCAATTAGCCCGTCATAAGACGGGATTTTCAGGTCTCTCCTCCACATTGGTCTTCTCTCCTGGGCCTCCGGTCTCTCACTCCGTCCCTCTCTCTCTCTCTCTCTCTCTCTCCTCCTCCTACTGTCTCCCCCCCTCTCTCTCTCAGCTCTCCTCCGCCTCCTGCCTCTCTCTTTCTCTCTTTCTCTTCTCCTCACTCGGGGGACTGCGGAGCCCAAATGGCCGTTTGGGCACCGCACTCCCCGTGCTGCATGGGGGGTGCGGAGCCCAAACGGTCGCTTGCGCCACTTGCTCCCACGCGGCAGCCTGGCTGAGCGGCGCAGAAGTCAGCCGAGCGCCATGGCGGGAGGCGAAGGGGGGCCGGGCGGTGACGTTAACGGGCAGGGGGCAGGGCCTGGAGCCGCTGTCACGCCGCACGTCACCGCCCCATCCCCCTTTGCCTCCCGCCGTGGTGCTCGGCTGACTTCTGTGCCGCTCAGCCGGGCCGCTGCGGGGGAGCAAGCGGTGTAAGCGGCCGTTTGGGCCCCGCACTCCCCATGCAGCACGGGCCGCCCAGAGGGAATAGCCAGCATTTCAGCAACAGCGTCCCACAGAGGGAACAGCCAGCATTTCAGCAACAGCGCCCCCCAGAGGGAACAGCCAGCATTTCAGCGTTACAGACTCTCAGACATTGGGCTACTATATATATGATTCTCATTAACCACTGGGACACCTTGAAAACTGATTTTTGTGTTTAACAAGTAAAATAGGCAGCAAGGACCATACATTACAAAGAGCATGTTGATTTAGTTTGACAATTAGTTTAGATTTAAATTGTCTGATAGTTCAGAGTAAACAGTAAACATGCTTTCATAATTATTGTACAATAATTAAGATTTTGGTAATATTAGACCACATAACAGGACTCCACTATTAAAGTTTTTCTGACAAGAAAGGAATGACCAGCATTTTTTCTGTCACTTCGTAGCGTGCTGATTAGTGGATTGTGGAGTTGTAATATTTGACTGTTAAGTTATAAAGTTCTTCAAGTCACAGAGGTAGATTCTCAAATTTACACAGCTGTGCTCTAGTTTAAACATGCCATAAATAAACTTTTTTTCTAAACTCATGTTGAAATTTCAAACTCCTGGTTTTACTAGGTATCTATTAGTGTAAGTAAACTGGAAACATAAGTATTTGAAAACTTTTGACAAAACTATGAATTATGATTTTAGAGATTGGTAGATTCAGTCCCAGTAACTAGTAGAAAAATGTATTTCTCCAAATTACTATACCTGAAATATTTAATTTTTACATGTTCTCCATCTTCACTCCTGGAAAAACAGAATACAATTTTACATTATATATTAATTTTTAATTAAAAAAATAAATGACGTATTGCTCATTAATGGAAAAGTTTGAAGTCTCAAAATTCTTCAGGAACCATTCCATAATGCAAGAACAAAACATAATACAATGCACTGAATGTAACTTGGAATGTTCACAAAACTTAAATAGTATAGTCTAATATAATGGCTCGCATGACTGCTGTAGGTCCCACATTTGGCTATCATAAAATTTGTAATTTGGTGAGAAATGTGCCACGGATTTTTCTTTTTTAAAGACACATATTATTGCCAAGAAAAACAAACCAAACACAATTTAGGATGATTCCATTTAGTCAGCACAGAGCACAAATTAAACATTTTTCGAAACAAAACAGTAACATTATTGATACTAGTCTATAAAGACATAAACGAAACAAAGCCATATTGGCTTCTATCATGAGAAGCTAGGAGAAAAAGGTGAACATTCACTAATGGAATGTAAGTGGTCAGCCCACAAAAATATTGCCAAAAAAGGATGTAAAGTGTAAAAATATCCTGTAACTGGTACATTGTCACTGATCTGAATAATTTCCCCCTAACTCCCAGTCCCAGTTTCCCTTCCCACCAAGATTTGATCTAAGTTGCATGGCTGTGCAGCTATCTAATAAACCCCGTGCTAGGCTTCAGGGATGCCATGCATGGAGCTGCTGCAGCCAGAGGAGAGGTGCGCTCCTCTGGCCACAGCAGCAAGGCTAAATTAAGAAATGGACTTTAGGGGCTGCAGCCCATAAAGCCTCTGTTTTCTGGGCCAGTGCTTCCTGGTGGGGATGGAGGGATGGCGACGATGCACTGCCATTCCTCTCCCCATGCCAGGTTGGAGCCACATCATTATGAGCGCTGGCCAATGGGAGTGTAGGGGGCAGTGCCTGCAGATGACCACGAGGCAGCATGGAGCCAACTTGTCCCACCCATCAAACAAGAGCAGCCCCAGCACAGAGCCCATTACAATTCCCTCACAGACCTCATACCCCAATCCGCTGCCCTAAGCCTGCTACACCAACCTAGCTCCCTCCAAGACCACACACCCTATCTCCTGCCCAGACCCAGCACTCCCACTCCAACCATCTGCCGTGAGACTGGTCCTGCATTCCAAACCCCTTGGCTTCAGCCACACCCCAGAGCCTGTACCCCCAACTAAAACTCTAATCCCTCCCAACACTAAGCCTCCTCCCACACTCTGAACCCCTTGACCCTATTACCACCACAGATCAGTTATGTGCAGAATGAATTTTGTTATGTGCACCAATATGGAGGTGATGTGTCACACATCTCCATGTTCGTGCACATAAAATTCTTTGAGGTCAGCAAGCATGTGGACAAAGGGAATCCAGTGGAAATAGGTACTTAGATTTCCAGAAAGCCTTTGATAAGGTCACTCACTAAAGGCTCTTAATTAAAATAAGCTGTCATGGAATAAGAGGGAAGGCCCCCTCATGGACTGATAAATGGTTAAAAGACAGGAAACAAAGAGTCAGTTTCAGAAGGGAGAGAGGTAACTAGCAGTGTCCCCCAGGGGTCCATACTGGGACTCAGTAGCCCATGACCAGGCCAAACGATAGGAAGAGAGACAGTTGAGGAAAAAATGGGGCAGATTATGGGAGTTGACTGGGGCATTGCTCTCAAGCACACCCTCAAAACTCACACTTCTGATCTCTGCAGTATTTCGTTGGGCCAGGTTGCTCAGGTGAATGAGAGGAGAAAAGGGAGTGGCAACTAAAACTACTGTCCCGTCTCCTTGTAGACCCCTGCTGAGGCTGCCATGGTCTTGGTATTGGGAGTGGCCGGAATTGCTTCCTGGCCAACTGAGGTGTCTGTAACCCCACTGAGCAGAGGATGGCCTGAGTGTCCATCAATCGGTGCAGCTTTGCATCTGTTTGCTCTGCAAAAGAGTCCAGTTTCACCAAACGGGAGATTCTGCATTGAGAACTGCATCTCCTGGGTCCAAAATCAGGAACTCCACCTCTCAACCACTGCTGAGGCGACTACCCTGGCTTATGAATCAGCTGCATCCCAGGCCATCTAGAGAGAACACAGAGTCACTGCTATTTCCTCAACAAGGGCCCTGAATTCTTGGGACACTTCTTGGGATATGGAGTCCCAAACATTAAAGTTATATCGCCCCAAAAGAGCCTGGTGGGTTGCAACTCTGAATTGGAGACTAACCATGGAATAAATTTTCCTTCTGAAAAGGTCCAGTCTCTTGGCTTCCTTATTTTTGGAGGTGGAACTAGAGTGCCCTTGCTGGTCTTTCTAGATGGCCACTGGAAAAAAGTGACCTTGGGGTGGGAATGTATAAGCATTTGAATCCGTTGGCAAGGACAAAATACTTCTCAGCCCTCCTGGAAGTGGGCAGGATTGAAGACAGGTTTGCCAGAGGGCTTTGGCGATCTTGAGGACCCCTTTGGGTACTGAAAGCATAACATATGCAAGGGTAGATGTGGAGAGCATATTAAAAGTGTCTGATTGTGCCACCATATTTAGCCAGGAGCAGGGGAAGCACCATCATGCAGGAGAGCCTCCCCATAGTCTAGGCAATGGTAGTGATCATTGACAAGGAGAGGATGAATGTGAGGATGAGCAGTGCTAACCATATAGTGACTGGCACTTCCCTCTTTGTGAGTCTAGACCAAAAGGGTGGAGACTAGGAGTGCGGTGCGATTTGTGGAGACAAACCAATGACTTGGCCTGATGCAGAGACCAAAGGGGTAGTGACACAGAGCTCTGCGTGAGCTCTAGAGACTGGTGGAGTTCACTAGCCTTCTAGAGGCTTTCATGGCTGGCTTGACCTTGTAGGGAGCTTTTGTGGGTCCACTGCTGCACATGGTGACGGCTACACTGGGAGATTCCTTTGCTCTCTGGGAAAAAAGGGTCCTTTATCCAATGCCCGTTGGTCCATCTTGTTCAGTGCTAGGTCCAGCTTTTTTTTTTTTAAACTTTTTCTTGGGCACTGGCAAAAAGGGTCAGTGCTGAGATGCACCAAGGCCGAAGTGCCAGGACATCTTCAAGGCTGGGTCGAGAGCAGCATCTATGAGAAAGGCCCTCAAATGAATGTCACATTCTTTTTGTGTCCTTGAGTGAAAGTTCTTATAGATGCAACACTGTTCTTTGCTGTAGGATTTCCCGAGACACCAGACAGCTACCATGCAGATCACTAAGACATAGGCCTATTACGTAATTACGGTCAGTGCAGGGTTCAAAACCCAAGAATATGGCATGCCCTGCCTGGGGCAAAGTCCCCTCCAGCAACCCTAACTAACTACAGTACTTAACAGCTACTTAAAAACTAATCTACAATAAACAAAACTGCCAGGCTAGGGAGAGAGAGGCACTGATCAACTACCACACTGGTGGTAAGAAGGAACCGAAAGTGCATAGGGCTGGTGGTTAATGATATGTTGACATGAACGCAGTATTCCTGAGGGCACCACAGTCAACCCTACAGATAATGCAAAGGCAAAAGTCTCTGACAACTGTGCATGTGGGCGTGCACACACCTAGAATGGAAAAAATATGAGCAAGCACTCAAAGAAGAACTTTACACTTTTACAAAACTAAGAAGCACTTTGTACAAAGTATGTGCAAAGGAGCAGAGAAAAGATGGCCCAGCACATCACAAATCTAACAAGTCAATTAGGAGTTGAAAAAAGCAGGAAAACTCATATTTCTGTTTCAGTTTATGAAGCTAAATGACTGTGGGACTGGGGAAGATGAGAAGTTTTAAGAACATTGTACATTTAGGCTATGTCTACACTCACGGCTTCTTGCGCAAGTACGGCTGTTCTTGCGCAAGAATCTGCAGAGCATCCACACTGCCCGCCTGGTCTTGCGCAAGGAAATTTACAGTATGGCGTGGTAAGAGAGGGCTCCTTGCGCAAGAGTTACGCTCTTTTTTATCAGGTGTAAGCCCTCTTGCGCAGGAGCTCTTGCGCAAGAGGGCAGTGTGGACACTCAGCAGGGATTTCTTGCGCAAGAAAGCCCTATGGCTAAAACAGCCATCAGAGCTTTCTTGCGAAAGAGAGCATCCACATTGCCATGGGAGTGCTTGCACAAAAGCACTGTGCGCACATGGCAGTGTGGACGTTTTCTTGTGCAAGACTTCTTGCACAAGAACCCTTGTGCAAGATGTTCTTGCGCAAGAAGCCGCCAGTGTAGACATAGCCTTAGTGTTCTGAGGACTTCTCTGTTAGAGTTAACAAACTTTAATTTTCAAATTTTAACGACAGCTGTCAGCCGGCAACTCAGTAGAATGCTGCAATTGCAAATGTGAAACATTTATATAACAATTAATATTTACATTAATAAAATGTAAATGCTATTGTGTTTATGTGTGATTTAGTTCTTACCATTCTTAATGTACTGCTGCTGCATCTGCAGCTTGATATGAGTAATGAATATTATGTATTATTTCCTAAATTAATAAGTTATCTAAAAATTACATAAACTATGCCCTCTTACATGTTGTAAAATGCTGTACCGAGTTGTAAATTAACGTGTTTTAGTGATCAGATTTGCACCATTGTTTAAGAAATAAGTATCAGCGGGAAATTATTTTTTTCTTGGTGATTTAAATAAATCCACCCTGTTAAAGGCCCACTTCCTAATGCTAGCTAATACAGTTAATTTCTGTAATTCAAGCTGTCTTGCAGTGCTAAAACATTAGGTTCAAACCCTACTGATGTCAATAATTTGCTCAGGAGAGGGTAGAAAGATGCGGTATTCCAATTATTGTGGCATATCTTCTTTTTTCAAAAGGCACCTTCAAAATTACATACAGTAAAGCTATTTATGTAGAAAACTCAATTCCTTGAAATGTGAGACTTACCATTGACCATGCCACCTTAATGATGCCCCCATGTGCTCAGGATAGCTATTAATAAAGTGATCTTACACTTGTCTATATATCAAAGAAAGCTTTTCCTGCAGGACGACAGAGTGATGTCATCACGTCACTCTGCGTCCCACCTGCCTCCTCTCTTTCCTCCCTCCCAGCTCAAGCCCAACCTTGCTGCTTCCCCCTTGCCACTTGGAATTGCTATTTTAAACTGAGCCCCTACTCCCCTTCCGTCACCCCCACCCCACAGGGCTTTCAACACCAAGAAACGGCACAGTAGCCGGCAGACCCCACATCGCAGCTGTGACAGCCCGGGGCAGGAGGGAGGGTATGGTGCTTGGGACAGCAGCCCAGGGACAGGCGCTAGGAGCGGGGCTCCCAGCCGGACTTATGTGTCAGCAGCAGGCTCTTGGGGGCTCCCCGCCCAGAGGCGTAGCCAAGAGGGAGCGGGGGCAGTTGCCCCCAGGCGCCACACTAGGGGGGCACTGGGCTGGGCTGCGGGGGGGGAAAGGAGGTGCGGAGCACTGGGCTCAGCTGGGCCGCAGGAGCAGGGAGATGCCGGGAACCCAGGGCTGGACTCAAGGGGAGGGAGGGGCAGGGAATCAGCACTGGGCTCAGCAGGTCTGCACGGTTTGGGAGGAAGTGCAGGGAAACGGAGCTCAGCTGGGATGCGGGAGTGAGGACATGCGGAGCACAGAGCTCAGCTTGGATGCAGGAGCAGAGAGGTGCCAGGAACCCAGGGCTGGACTCCAGGGGAGGAAGAGAGGGGCAGGAAATCAGCGCTGGGCTCAGCAGGTCTGCGGGACTTGGGGGGGAAGTGCAGGAAAATGGGGCTCAGCTGTGCTGTGGGGGAGGCATGCAGGGAACCAGTGCGGGACTCAACTGGGCTGAGGTGGATGGGGGAAGGCATAGGAACAGACAGGCAGCTCAGCTGGGCTGCGAGGGGGTGCAGGGAACTGCTGCTGCACTCCCTTGGATTGTAAGGGATGATTCTGGGGGAGGCGCAAGGAACCAGCAGAGGTGGGCAGCTCAGCTAGGTTGCAGGGGATGGAGGCTCAAAGAAGTCTAGTGGGGAGGGGGTGGCACCAGGAGCCCTGAAATGACCTCCCCTGGTCCAAAAAATCCCTCATTTGGGACCAGTCAGGTCCAGAGATTACCAGACCAGGGAGGTCCAACTCCTACCCAAATCCCCTCCTTGCACCCTCTCTCCTAGCCAGACACCCTACATCCAGCCTGCTTCTGCACCCTACCTCCCACCCAGACCTCGCAACCTTGCTCCCTTCGACCCCCTCCCTCCCAGATCCTTCACCCCAGCACTATCCCACTCATTGGCAACCCTCTCGCACACACTGAACCCCTAGCCTATGGAAAGCCCTGAACCTCAGTCCTCCCTGTCCCCTGCCCTTGCCCCTTGGGGCTGGAATGCCAGAGGAGTGAGGAGTCTCAGTTGGGGGTCACCTAAGTGAGGGTTGGAGTTTTGGGAGTTTTTTTGTTTCTCACTTGTGTGGTCCCCATCTAATTTTTCTGTGGGTCTGTGGCCCCTGATCCAAAAAAGGTTGCTTACCCCTGCCATAAGTAAAGAAAACATTGAAACCTTTTGTATTGGACATAAATTAATATTTTACTTTATTTAAAATGAAGTTTGATAAACGAACATAAGAAAGTTAAAACATTTAATCTGTTCAATAATTGAAATTAAACCATTGTCCCCAGCTGCAGCACTAGCAAAATGGCTTGGGCATAATTGTGTAATTAAAGGTGAGTTTCCATTAGCAACTGGCAGTCTGTGGAAAGGTTTACATTGAGACATGTGGTCCACAGGCCATAAAGCTTGAGAACTACCATCTATCCCTGGCCTCTCCCCCCAAGAGACTGCTGCAGGCTCCCTGCTGCTCCACAACAGCCCACAGAGAGATCAGGTCTGTTACCATGGTGGTAAATCACCATGTTGCTCCAGTGTGGATGATGGACAGACTCTTTGTGAGTCTTCCTCATCCAAGCAGTCGATTTAAACAGCATGGTAAGATGCCACATGAAAACACTTGGTGCGTTCACAGAGAGGCAGGATGTTTTGTCTCTCTCCAGAGAGCATTGTCCTGACTCGTGTCTCTGGGTGAACCAGACCCTTTGTGAGCTCTGTGAAGAGGTGAGATGTTTTGACTTCCAGCTTCAAGGGATCTTCTGTCTTTGGCGGTGCACGTTGCTTTCACCTGAATGGAATTAGCGGTGACAACGCATTTCTGTGTTATTCTGACACATAAAGTGAAACCTGTGCTGAAGACTTCACATTCAGTGAGAGAAAGTGCTGCTGTCAGAAAAAGTAAATTCAAAGTCTCTCCAATTTTCTTCAAAGATCACCTCTACCAGGCAGTTACTGGTTGGTCCCCTATATGTTTGAAGGGTGACTAAATGTTATCTGGATCTTTTGGGGTCATATCAACAGATTGTTTTGGGCTCAATCCTAGCTTATAATTTAACTTGTATCAGGCCGTTTGTAAGCAGGTTGGGAAGTGGTCTCATTTGGCAATTATTATTCAGTATTATTTACATAATATACACATTGCCATCATGGTACTGACATATATATTTCTCAGGACCTTAACATATAAAATAGCCCAGCCCCACTGACCTCCATGGGCAGTGTACCTTGTAAGGAGTGATGGGAATATGATGAAGTTGTTTAAACAAATACGTTGCAATGGTAGAAAAAATGTTGTGTCTGAAAACTGTAGGTACTGGGGGTACTTATAAATTTTTTTAAAAGGGGTACTTTATTAAAAAAAGGTTGAGAAACACTGTTCTAAACCATTCCTTTTGGCCTCCCTGTTTCCTTTCTCCTTTGACAAGTTGGGCAGGTAGCAGTTTTGGTAAAAATATATCAGACATGTGCACACAGTGCCCACTCTACCTCAGCTGGTTCTGGATAATCAGAGCCTCAATTCTAAAGGAATTGGCATTATCGAGGTGATCGATTCCCCCTACATTTTGTTGTGGATTTTCCAAAGAAAATGCTGGTGTTTTCTATAAGTCACCCACATCTCCCAGTCATAGCAGAGACTTGGGATTAAACATGGCTTTCTCAATTAAAAGTCTTATACACCTTCGGACGTTGTGATTGTGAATATCTGGTGAGGCAGTCTGCCAAAGGCAAGGCTGGCCTTGAATCTTGATATCTACGGCTTCAGTTGAATGGCTTGTGTGAAATTTGGAAGAGCAGCTCAGAGAGACCTCTCTCTTTTACTTAAGGATAGAATCTCACAGCAGCATGAAGGAAAAAGTCCTCGTGGCAGACAGAAAGCCACACTTGCAGTGTATCCTCAGCCTTAGGCTACTTACTGCTTCAAGTGCCTTCAAGAAAGTGAGGGCGAGTCTCATGTTGTGTGTTAGTTTTATTTAAAAGTTTTTTCTGAGTGTTATTTTAACAGGTAAGTTAATCTCTTACTTACATTCACTGACGTAGCAAAGGAGGTGGGGGGGTAATTGCCCCTCTGCTCCCCCATCATACCTCGGCTTGCCTGCTCCTCCTCCGCCTGCCACCGCCTGCTGAAGCCTCCTCCCTGCCTCTGAGCCCCCCAGCCCCACCCTCCTCCCTCTTCAACAGCAGGATAGTGCCCGCCCCAAACTGGAGGGAGTGGGGGAAGACACGGTACAAGCTCCCCCCCTCCTCCCAGGGTCGGGCTCAGCTGTGCCCCAGGTTCAGGGCCCTGTCACGTGGTGGCGGGGGGAGAAGCACAAATTTTGCTTTTGCCCCCAGGCACATAACACCCCCGCTATGCCTCTGCCCCCACCACCAGCCTCTTGGGGAGCTGGAGTGCAGTGCCTGACTGCACAGAATCTGGACACTCACCCTGTCCCCAGCAGCTGCACTTACCGTGGCTGCCAGAGCACCCCCAAACCACTTGGGGGAGCCGCCACACTAACCTGTCTGCTCCTTCCCCTCTGCTCCTGGCAGGCACACGGGTGGCCCTGGGCTCTGTGAGCAGGGCTGGGGGGGTAAGCAGCGCAGGAAGGACCACATGGAGGAGAGGCCAGGACAGAGCCGCCCACGCTATAGCTTTCCCCACCTCAGAAGGTTGCAGTGCCCTGGAGCGCCATATGCACACGGCACTACCTGCGCCTCACTGTGCCCCACGCAGGGCAGGCAGGCACCCCTGTGTCTCCCGGGCTGTCAGGGTTAGAGCCAGGCCTGGCGTCTGCCACGACCGGCAGAGAGGGGGTTAGGGTTGGAAGGGGAAAGAAGAGGCCCAGGCTGGCGTGGCAGGGAGAAGAAGGAGGGATGTGGCCTGGCGGGAGGGAGAGGGAAAAGGGACCTGGGCTGGCAGGGGGGAGGGAGAAGGGACCCAGGCTGTTGCGGCCACAGCCCAGCCCTCCCTGGTGGCTGGGGGTGGGGATAGAACCGGTGTTGCCTACCCCACGCACGAGGGGGGTTGGTGAGTGCAGCAAACAGGGAGCACAGCCCTCTAGTTTGTTTATAAAAATCTGTCTCATTATGTGCTATGGTTCAATGTATAAAAAGGGAGAATTAAGGTTGCCTGGGCAATCCAATCTGGAGTTTCCTGACATGAATGCATGATTTGGCAACTTAAATAAATGTTTTTAATACATTTTTTTACACAACTGATGTTTAATTTCTGAGGCATGATAAATTTGAATTATATTACACTAAATCAGAAATTTGGCTATCTAAACAAATTTTAGTAAATGTGGTCTGACTGGCTCAGGAAATTGTCAATGAGGAATTGTCAGTGACTAGATTCAGAAATCTTCAGAAGGGCTTGAAAAATCCACTTCTTGCTGATCCTATGTCATACGTTCAGCAGGAGCTAAAGCTTTTAATTAATTTTTTAGCATTCTTATTGTTTTCAAGATTAAGCTTCCAAATGTAAAACTAATGCACAGAGCCAGTGCAATACTCTTTTCCCAAGTCTATCCTAGTAAAGCAGCTATGAAGACATAGTTGCCGCTGTTAATTTTTCAGAAATGAATTTGTTTGGACTTCTTATTAAAAAGCCTTAGAATGGCAGAGATTATCTGAACATACCACATGACAGTGGAAGTCAAATGTTACATTCTGAACAGTTAAGTTGTTGAGGTTCAGAAAAAAAGCCTAGCTTACTTTCAAGGAAATTCCCTTCACTGGTACAAATGCAGCATGGCGATTCTTTCTTTCTTTTATATATATAAACTATTCCTGTGGGACGACAGAGTGGTGTCAGCACTGCCTCGCCCCCAGCGCCAAGCCCAGAATGGCCTCTTGCCACACTACCAGCCCTATCAGCTGCAGCCCTTCCACACGGCATCCTCAGTCTTCACACACACACACACACACACACACACACTTCCCCCCCCCCCCCCCGCAATCCCCACCCCCTTCTCTCAAACCCCCACTAAGGTGTCTTGGAGGAGAACCAAGCCCAGCCTGTCTCCAAAGCCCAGACTGGCTCTTTCCCGCCCAGCCACATGCCTGCAAGGTGGGCGAGCACTGACCTGAGAGGCCCGGGTCCCTTTGTCTGGAACCCTGGGGTGCCATGATCTGCTCCAGGGCAATGTTGCTGTTGTTCTTGGTGCTCACGGGCTGCTGGGCCAGCAGGCTCAGGAGCAGCACCAGGTGCAGGGCGAGGCACCCCGCATCCCTGGCTGCCTGCCGCTCCATCCTCTGCTGTGCCCTGAGCCCAGGGCCAAGAGACCCAGATGAAACCCACCACCACAGCCCAGCAACCAGCGACCCAGCAGCGTTGGAAGCAGCTGCCAACCTGATGCTCTGGGGCAGGGGGGTGGAAGCCAGGAGCCTCTCCTCTCCCCCTTCTCCAGTGCTCAGAAGGAGGAGTGGAAGCTGCGAGCCATGTGGCCCTGGGAGCCACACAGCCTCTGCCCGCTACGCTCCCCGGTGCTCGGTAGGGGGGAGGCAAAAGCTGTGAACTGCACAGCCCCAGGAGCCGCACAGCCTCTCTCCCTCCTGGGTGATGGGGGAGAGAAGCGGGAGCTGCAAGATCTCTCCCCTCCCGGGGGGGGCAGGAGCTGCGAGGCCTCCCCCCCCTCTCTGGTGTTCCAGGGAAGCAGGAGCCAAGGCCCCTCCCCACACCCGTTAGCTTGGGAGAGAGCTGGTCTGGTGGGCTGCAGCCCGGTGCTGCCTGGCAGTGGGGCTGGGGCGGGGAGAACCGGGGCTAGGGTGGCCTGAGCCACGGGGCCTCCCCAGCAGCTGGGGTGGAGCGGCGAGAAAGAGCCAGGGCAGGTCAAAGGTGGCGGGGGGAAGGAGGGGCAAGAAAGGGCTGGGGGGGAGGAAGTGGAAAAAGAGGCAAGAAAGAACAGGGGCCCTGGTGGGGGGAGAGCCAGGCCCAGGAAAGCTTCACCCCTGGACCTTCCCCAGCTGAGAGGGGAGTTAGCAAGAATGGAGCACAGCCCCCTTGTTATTAAACATGATGATTCTCAAGCTGTAGTCTGTGGACCAAAAGAAGTCTAGAGAGAGCTTGTTGGTCTGATGCACTGACTCTCTTTCTTCCTGCCAGCTGCTAAGTTACATTAAAAAAATGTACCTTAAGGTACAGCTTCCCTAACTTTATTTTTTCCATGTAAGCAATCGCTGTAGATGTCCCAGGTATGTTATGTGCCTGTGGATGGAAGAGAAGCAGTCTATAAAATAACCTCAGTATTACAGCATGCGTGTCACTATTAAATGTTTTTAGAATTCCAGCAGAAAATCCTTGCTTGTACTTCTGTCTAGATACTTAACTGACTTCCTACCCACTTCATCATTGTGCCAGGACCATATTTTAGAGTTCTAGGTTTAAGAGCTAATTAGCCAACCCAACCAGACACTAAGGGTATGTCTAAACTACGCGCCTTTTTCGACAGAGGCTTTCAAAAAAGCCTCTTTCCAAAAAGAGCATTTAGATTGCACTAAGTGAATTGAAAAAGTGATCCGCTTTTTCGGAAAAGAGCATCCAGACTGCCTGGAGACACTGTCAAAAATAAGGCACCTGGAAGCACTTCTGCCAGGGCATAGGGGCAGCCTTTACTTCTGGGTCCTGCAGCATGCTCTTTGCAGAGACATGTGCTTTAAGGGATCCTCCTGAACAGCCATTGCTCTGCTCCTACAGCTGGCTTGCCTACCTCCAAGAGGGACAGTAAAAACTGCTGCAGTGCTTGCTTTGAGTGACCTGCTTTGTGGGACACCACGGCATTTTGTTTCCTGGTTGGTTTTTGTGCTTTCAATTGGTTTTTTGCCATGGAGCCGGAGCTGCCCCTGGGCAGGCGATGGCCCCACGCTGTGATGTTGGAAGTTCTGCTGCATGTTCATGAGACCATCATCATGTTCATGGCAGAGCTGAATTCAGAGCCCAGCTTTGAGCCCCTCACTCGAGCTGCAGCCCCACTGCCCTTGCCACCTAACTTATTCCTGGAGAGTTTGGAGGCTGGACACCACTTCAGACTGGTGGGACCGTCTTGTTAGGGAGCAGTGGGACGACAAGGCTTGGCTCCAAAACTTCCGTATGCGGAAGTCCACATTCCAGGAGCTGCGTGCCTGGCTCGCCCTGCCCTACAATGCCAGGATACCCATTTGCAGCCCCCATCCCCCTGGAGAAGCGGGTCGCTATTGCCCTGTGGAAGCTGGTGAAGGATAAACTTAATTTGTTGTCAGTATGACCTCTGTGTGACCTGGATGTTAAGTCTGGTCTTTGTAAAGAGGTACGTGCTTAAAAACAGGTATACAAAAGAAGGGGATAGGTGAAACTGGTTTGAACCTGTTGTAAGGCCTGCAAAGGGACTGTGAGGGGACAAATAATGATTGGAGGAATTTGGTGCAAAGGGCATGACCTGTATATGCATGCAATTGTAAGTGGTCAGTGGAAAAAGGGTAATTACCATGTAAGGTAGTACAAAAGACCTTTTTTTGGGGAAGTTGCAGAAACTTTTCCTGAGTATCCTGGAGATTTTTGCCCTGGAATGCATTCCTGAATAAAGCTGGTTGCTAAAGAAGGGTGTCTGGAATTGATTTGGTAGGGGTTTTGGGCCCCCATCCGAACCCTCAGATTAAAATTCTCCATCACTGGCCACCCCTGACAGGTGCCGGTTGGTGGGACATCAGTTTGGTGTGGGGAGGTCTACTCTTGGGACTGTCTTGATGGAGGTAAGTCACTCTCTGGGGACAGTCCATGGAGGGTGGGGGTTGGATAAAGGGGGCAGTCAGGACCGGGCAGAGGGGATGGGGTGGGAGTGGTAGAAGCCCTCCTGGCCTCACCCTGCTGTGGTGCGGGAGGGGAGGGCAGTGGGTTGCGAGGGGGGGGCGCTCTTGGGGTCTGGGAGGGGAGGGGTAGCACCTTTCATCAGCTCAGGCAGCTCAGGCAACTCCTCTAATTTCCTGTTTTGTGTGTTTCTATTTGTCCCTTTCTGCAGGTGGTAATGGCCATCAATTCGGAGCTGCTTCACAGGACTGTCTGCCTCAGAGACCTGGATACCATCGTGGCCGGATTTGCGAACTGTGGTGGAGCACTCGATGGGACTCACGTCCTGATCTGCACACCGCCCCATCGAGCAGCCCAGCATATTAACAGAAAGGGCTACTTTTCCATGGTGCTGCAGGCTCTGGTCGACCAACGGGGACAATTCACAGACATTTGTGTCGGGTGGTGAGGCCGGGCACACGATGCCCGCATCTTCCGGAACTCATACCTGTACCGCAGGCTGGAACATTCTTTCTGGAGTGAAACTTTGCAGTCAGGGATGTGCAGATGCCTATGTGCATCATGGCCAACGTGGCGTACTCCCTTATGCCCTGGCTCATGAAGGGCAGATTTAGAAGCCTGCTCACTCGGCTGGACATGGGGGAATGCAACATCCCCAAAGTGGTTGCTGCGTGTTGTGTGCTGCACAACTCAGTGGGGAGGAAAGGGGATGCCTTCGTCCCAGGGTGGGGAACACGGGCTGATGTGGAGGGGAGGCAGTTTGAGCAGCCCCGGACAGCTGCCATCTGCCAAGCCCACCAGTTGGGATTGCGCATTTGGCAAGCCCTGATGGAAAGATTCTCCCAAGAAGCCCGAGGAGTTTATCCAGGGCCTTCCAAATGTGGGAGTGCCCCATGCCCCCAGTGCCTTCCCCCCCAAAACCCATCCCTGCTCCACATTGTACACATTCACACAGAGAACAGAGACAGGTGTGCTTGACAAAATGCTTACAGTTTATTGCACTGTTGTATGTTACAAAACCTATATAACTGTTTTGTAAAGAAAAATAAACTTTTTGTTAAAGTAAAGTGCTTCCCTTGATGACTCTCACAGGTGGAAGGGGGATGTAAATCTGGAAGGGGGAAGGGAGGCTCAGGGCTGAGGTGCTGCTGCCTGGATGAAGAGCTCCTGCCACCTCGGGTGCAGGAGCCTGCTCAGAGACGGCCGTGCATGCGGACTGGGACAGTAGGTGGCTGGGCAGGAGGTGGGGCTGCACCTGGGTCTCGGATGGGGGGGGAGCGGGGGTTGGGGAGGCAGGCTGAGCAGGAGTAGGAGGAACAGGCACAAGACTGGGGAAGGCCATCGCCTCCTGGATAGCAGCGCAAATTGCAATGTGCTGCTGGACAAACTTGTCCAGCAAGCGACTGCGCCAGTCTGCCTCTGCCTGCACCCTCTGTGTGATTCTCTCCTGCATCCCTTGCAGGACTGAGATGTGCTGGCACGTCAGGTCCAAGTATGTGTGCCAGTGCCGACGGGTTCCATGAAGCCGTCTGGGTGGTGGGACAGGTGTGGCACCCCCCTCCTGGTCAGCTGTGGAGGACAAGAGGGAAAAGTCATCAGTCATGCATGCTCACACTGTCCCCTGAGAGGCCATGCTCTCCTTCTCAGCAGGAAGTGCCTGTCCTAGGGTCAGGGGATGCTCATGTGGTCTCAGCAAGGCGTGGTGTGGCCTGGCCAGCGGCCACAGCCTCCCTGGAGCCCAGAAGATGTGCAGGCCACCATCCTGCCCCCCCCCCGGCCCCACACACACACACACACACCATGGCCAAGCAGCACACGCAAGTGTCAGGCCACAGTTGGGGTTCCCACAGGTTGCTGAGAGGCCTGAAGCTGTGTGGCAATCCCAGGGTCCCAAACCCATGCCTACACCTGGCATCACTGTCTGCAGGAGCAGATGGTGCCTCGCACCCATGCCGGTGCAGGGGAAGGATGGCCCTCCCTGTGGTCGGCCATGTGTGGGGGGCCCCCCCAGGCTGTGATCAGCATGACACGTCACAGTACTGCACCATCCACTTTGCTCCTGCCTCCCCTGCCCTGTGCATGTTGGACCCTCACAGCCCTCACCTGATGTTCCCTCCCCGGTGTCTAAAGTTGTCTGGGAGGCCTCCTGCGTCTAGGTGTCTGCCTCCAGGGTGAGGGTCACTGTGCTCCTGGTGTCCTCCTCCTCCTCGTCTTGGAGCTGCTGGTCCTCTGGGGTGTCATCCTGGAGCTGCGGCTGCTGCTGCACAGGGGTCTCCATCCCAGACTCCACTACCTTCTCTGGAGACAGGGGTTCCCCTGCCCCCAGAATCCGGTCCAGGTCCTCATAGTATGCACAATAGCGTGCTGTTTCCCCAGAGCGGGAGCTGCGCTCACAGGCCTTAGCATACCCCTGCCGCAGCTCCTTCACCTTTGCTCTGACCTGGTTTAGTGTGCGGGGGTGGTGGCCTTTTTTGGCAAGGCCATCAGCCATTCTGCCATAAATGTCCGCATTCCTCCTCCTGGACTGCGGGGCCTAAAGAGACTCCTCCTCAGACCAGCGCTCCAAGAGGGCTTTGATCTCAGGCACAGACCAGGAGGGTGCCCGGTGTCTGGTGCCCCTGGCTTGCTGTGGGGATGTGTCCCTGGAAGGGCCAGGGGGGCCTCGGGAGGCTTGTCCCTGGGACATGGCTCTGAGTGGGCCTTCCAGCAAGAGCCAAACAGCCAGGGTCCTGGTTAGAGCTGGCTTGCTGCCACAATGCTACTCCTGGGTGCCTGTGCCTTTAAAAGATGGCTACAGGCAGGAACAATAGAGGTGAAAGGTCTGGCAGGAGTGTCCACCAGGGCTTCTTCCTGGAGGCCTTTATTTTCGGAAAAAAAAAAAAAAAACCAAACAAAAAAAACTTCCCCACGTCCACACATACCTTTTTTTCGACAGATCTCTGTCGAAAATAGTATTATTCCTCGTAAAATGAGGCTTACCGCCGTTGACAAAACCGCCGCGTTCTTTTGATTTACTGTCGACAGAACGTGGCGGCAATCTAGACGCAGGTAAAGATTTTTTGAAAAAAGGCTACTTTTTTCGAAAAATCCCTGTAGTCTAGACACACCCTAAGTGATATTCTTGCTTGCATCTGTAATAATCCTGTGCTTCATGTTAGCATGCCTTTACTTAAAAATTAAAAAAAATAAAAAATAAAAAAAAGAGGGATAGAAAAAAGGTATGGCTTGAAATTCCAGCACCAACAGTGTACTACCAAGGTCTTGGACTAGAAAATTCCGTTCTAGAAATCCTACTAAAATCAACTGTGGAAAATGAGGACCCTGTATACAGTTCTTAATGTCTCAGGATTTCCAAAGAATGGATGTGCAATATTATTTTCCCTTTAAAATAAATATAATATAATGGGAAATGCTACCAAAATAGTAGGAAGTCAAACAAGAACAGATGCTTGCTTCCAATTGGCCTTGTCTCATTATGATGTAGAAACAGAACAGAAGCAAATCACTTACTGGTTATCACAATCACTTTCTTTGCGCTTTTTTGGAAACTCAACTGCAAATGTATTGAATGAGCACGAAGTGGTAGGCTTGGTTATTGCGTTAATAAGGGTGGAGACTTCAGGGGCAACACACCAGTTCCCTTCCATCACAAGATTATCTGTTAAAAGATAAAATAAAGCAGAAGAGTATTATTTGTTCATTTCAATCTTAAAAAGTGCACGGTTACACTTCCACATCCCCCGTTCAAATGAAAGTCTGTGACAATTTTTGATAGAAATTAGGATGATGCCTATACTTTTTCCAGATAGAACATAACATACAGTAGATCTACTGTCAAAGCCCCACCTTCTTGAAGAGATAGCTTCAACTAAAACTACCATTTCATAGGGAGAGAAATAATGAGGAGCAGCCAGGGCTGCCTTTCGAACCAATAGCAAGCAGTGCAGACAGAACTAATTTAAGGTGCCACACAAGATCCCACATTTATAGGTGGAAACATCTTAGTAAGACCCTTCAAACACTTTACAACCATATTATCATCTACTAGAGGGTGAGGTATGGATTTTCAAACAGCCCTAATTATATTATAGTCCTTAATTTCATGTGAACATATTTTTCTAGGTGAATTTAGCTTAACTCAAAGCACAAGATCGAAGTACAAGGAGGAGAAATATAAATTACAAAGGCAATTGTAAATCTCCCATTTCCTTACTCTTGAGTTGAGTTTGCAATCTCAAAAATGTATGTTTGACACAGCAGTGGTTTGCTTTTTTTGGAATTTGTGTTTATTCACATTTTCTCATGGCTTTCATTTATAGCAGAGAAGGCTATGGGAAAAGTGAATTTTTTTCTACATTTTATCCTACTGATGAAAATTTCAGTATCAATATATGATGACTTTAAATGCTAACATGTGCAAATATTAAATTAAATCAATTTCCAAAGATTTATTTTTAGCACTGCACTCAAACACCATTTTTTAAAAATACCGTTAATTTACAGATCCAAAATTTAGTTTTATAAACATAAATACAAAAAATCCTGATAGTATTTTTACAGCACTTGGACTTACTGTGCTGAATAAAAAAGGAATTACATATTTATATCAGGACAGACTAATGAACTAGGCTTGTCTAGCTATTATAGTAGAACAATCAAAGAAGGAAGGTGAACGAACTGAAATCCATGATTTGTCCCAACAGATTTACTTCTGGGACTGCATTCTCAAATTGTGTTCTCAAATTGCCTTGAAGAGGAATTTTCTTTCCATTCTGTACTGCTTAAATGTTTCCAATTAATCTAAAAAAAAACCCTACTAGCCTCTGGCATTCATTTCACATTTCCATCTACCATAATTCCTTTATGATTCACTGTAATTGATATGCTGTCACGCTCCTTGTCTGACTTATAAAAGCACTACCTAGGTGGTGCTCATGAAGATTTCATTACTAAACTAAAGGAACTCTCTTTGACAATCTCATTTCAACCTATCACTACAGGGTTTTACTTAAGATTAAGAAAAAGGGGAATTGAGGATTAAGTTCTAAACAGTAAGTCAAAGAAAATACATCTAAATGGGATGATCTGTAACCAGGTCATGCCATCGTATTGCCATTTTAAATTCATATAAGAAGTCAGTGATGAATGTTGCAGTCATTATTCATTTTATTATTCATTGTACCCCTAAGTCTTTGAAGACAAAGACTAGTTTTCTTCTTTCTATGTGAACTTGCCCTATGGACTGTTCAGTTCCATCTGCTTTGAAGTGATGCTTGAACATCAGAAGTACCCAACCTTCAAACCTAGGAGAAAAAGTCCTGCTGATAGGTGGAAGGTTGTTTTGAAAATGCTGCCTTATACTCATTGAGGGAATTGGTCTGAGTGTTCTACTAAGCATTAAAACTTGTTATTTGAACAAGCTTTTTTCCATACAAAAACCATATGAAATGTGGACAAAAGATTCCTTCAGGTAAGCAATCCATGTGTAATAAGTTGAGGGTCAGTAACATGGAGTCAGCAGGCCTAAATAGAGGCCTGTAACATGAAAACAGCAACAGGCCCGCAATCTAGTGAGCAAGACTTTGGTTCAGTAACACAGGAGCCAAGAAAGAGGCCCTATTGATAATTGTGTGATTGTGTAAGTTAGGTCGAGCATGGAAGGACACAGGGAGGCACTGGGTACAGACTATAAGCCAAAAGGGAGTAACGGAACATCTTAAGGAATGTCTTGGTACAAAGACTCCCTAAAAACTAATGCACATACCGACCTAGGTTCAGGACCAGGTCGGAATTGACAGCATGAAGGATAGTAAGTAAGCCCCCCCTTCCGTAAGGTGAGGGGTGGTAACTAGGCAACAGAGGGGGATAACCTGGTACGTAAAGAAGTGATGTAAGTTGTTTATACCTGTCTATAAAAGGACACCGCAGAGGGTGCTCTCCGGCCGACCTTGGGGGGGGTGCACTAGGCGCCTGAACGGCAGGTGTCATTGCCTAAACTTACAGAATGCACAGTAGCTTAACTCTGACTAACTGCTGTTAATATCTGATATATGGCAATAGGCCTACCCGGTGTTGGTACCTTGTCAACGCAGGCCATAGTGCCCAGTGGTGTAACATTGTACTGATCTCTGTTACCAACTGGTAGAGCTTCACATTTGACAATAAACCTTCTTGATTGATTTCAGACCTTGCCTGCATCTGTCGTTTCCGGGGCGTCTCAGACATCTCCTGTGTTGACCCAAGTGCACGGGGTCTAACACTCTAGATAAAGGGAGTACCAATTGTTACGCACGCAGCAGAAAGTTTATCACCACCGACGGAGCAGAGGTCCTGTCAGGAGCATGCCAAGACGACCCTGACCAGACGACGCTGACACTGACAGTTCAGACCACCAAAGGTACTGAGGTACAGAACACTGAGGTACGACATGTAGGATACACCAATGACAGACTCAGGAAACAACATAGACCTGCATAACAAAAAATATTTTAAACTGCTCTTCACTAGACTCCCATATATTTCTCTTGCTTTACCATAGTACAACTGTCCTTGGTTCTTTACAGCATTGACTGTGTATAGAATAATAGAATGATATAAAGTTGATAGTTTTAAAAGCCATACGTTCTGATTCTGCAAACTGTGCTTTTGTAGGTTGACTTTTACATCCCTGTGGAGCCCCTCTGACTTCAATGGAGCTCCAGACAAGCACAAGGGTTTGCCTTCATAGAGGATCCTGCCTATTCTGTATAGCTTCTAGGCCAGGCCTGCACAACATACGGCCCACGGGCCGCATGCAGCCTGAAGGGGCTCACTGTGTGGCCCGCGACGACTTTCGGAAATAATATTTCCTCCCTCCTCTCTTCCGCTCTCCTCTACTCCCCTTTTGAATGCGGTGCTCTCTTGTGCCGGCGCCTCTCCCCCTGACGTCAGGGACACACGCACGCTCTGGCCCTGCCCTACACCCGCGTGCAGCCCTGCCCCCGCTTCCGGCTCCCGTCCCAGGACTTGGGCCCCTTGCACGCCGCCTGGCTGGGCGGCTGCTTGCGCGGCGCAGACCGCTGTCAAAATGCCGCACTCCCCATGCAGCACGGGGCTCGGCGCTGTTGGAGTACGGGGCATGTCGCCCTCACTGCTGCAGGGCGGCCCCGCCCCATCACAGCTCACTAGCTGGTAAAATTTACACCCCGTCGATATTATAACTTGTATCAGAGGGAACAAATTTTGTGCTGTGAGATATTTCTTCTCTTTGCGTGTGACTGTGAGTCTTTCCCTTGTGTGTGAATTTATTCAACAAAATCTTGAGCTTTCAACAAAATCTGTGGTTGCGTGCTGAAGCTGGGCAACGAGTGGTTTTTTTTGTATGCCCGACACGCGTGGGGTTTGGTTTTTTTTGGCTTGAAAAAATTTTTTAGCCCACGTGTTTGGTATTTTTTGGGAGAGCATCTGGCCACCCTACTTGCGGCCCGCAGCTGTTTTCTTTGGAGTAATATGGCCCTCGCCGCTTTCTGAGTTGTGCAGGCCTGTTCTAGGCTGGGGTGGGCAAGAGGGTGCCAGCGGGCCAGATTTGGCTAAGCCACTGGATCTGGCCTGCGGCTGCCACGCTAGAACCCTGAGGCAGAGAACAGCTCATGGTATAAACAGCCAGCTGCTTTATGTTCTGGACAGCTGGCGAGGGAGGAGGGAGCCTTCACATGCTGCCTCTGCTCCCCCCAGCAATGATGCTTCTGATGTTCCCCAGCACTGCTTTGAACAGTTTAAAATAGGGATGTTAGTGTGTAATAGAATAATTGACTAATCACATGAATTCTTAGCGGTTAGTCGACTATTCCATAGTTCCTAAGGGGGGCAGGGCTGGCAATCAGTTCAATCCGACCCCACTCCCAGGGAACCTCCTGCCACTCTGTACTGCTGCCTACGTATCAGAGGCAACAGTGCGGGCTGCCAGGCGGAAGCCGGTCTGTGAGGGGAGCCAATTTAAAACCGGCTCCCCTCGCAGACCGGCAGCCTTCCACTGATCCAGAGGCAGCAGTGTGGGGTGGCAGCAGCCCCTGTCTGTGGGGGGTCAGAGCTCCCCCGTGAACAGAGACTGCTAGGGAAGAGTGGGAGCAGTGGAGGCTGCCACAAAACAGCCTCTGTCAAGCAGCAGGCCCAAGCTCGCTGCAGACAGAGTCTGCCCTGCAGGATGTTGAGCAGCCTCTGTCCTTGGAGAGCTCAGACCTCCCTGTGGACAGGGGCTGCTGCCGCAAAGCAACCTCTGCCCGCGGCGGGCCCAGGCTTGGCGCAGACAGAAGCTGCTCTGCATCCCACAGAGCAGGTTCTGTCCACAGCAAGCCTGGGCCCGCCACGCACAGGGGTTGCAGCCTCCCCTGGCTCCCCCTCACTGCTCCCTTGATTAGTCAATGGGGGGGGTGGGGGCGCTCGCTACCCCCACTGCTCCTCTGCCTTTTAAATGTAGTAAGAACCCAGTGGCTCTTACTACATTTAAAACGCAGAGGCGCAGCAGTCAGGACCGGTGTGAGCATGGACTGAAGCTCACGCCGGGTTCCCCGCTGCGCCTCTGCCTCCCCTGTTCCCCACCCCCATACCAATTGCGGAGGTGGTGCTGGGGGGAACCAGCTTTTAAGCTGACTCTCCCCAGCATTGGCTCCTGCCTTCCCCCCAGCCCTTGCTGTCTCTGATATGAGGCAGCTGGGTGGGGGGGGAAAAACACAAGTAGTCAACTACTCGACTACTCTTTTACATCCCTACTATGAATTACTAGGAATAATGTTAATAAAAAGAACCTAGGGCAGAATATAATGTGTGTGTTTCTACCCTGGATAGCAACTAATGTAGATGGACAAGAAAAGAGTTAATAGACCGCAATCAAGAGTATCAGGCTTTAGGCAGTTATAACACAGCCACGGTTTGTGAGGAATGATATAAATGCAACATGGATATTAATGATCATGAAGTGTTTCAAATCTTATCTTCACTTTGAAATATTTGTAACCTATTTCAGAAATGACAATACTGCTTCTATGTCTAATATTAATTCTGAATTTCAACATTTTTCTGGATTAAATCTTCCCAGCACATTTCATTCCCAGTATCTTTTTCAAAGAAAAATGACTATGTGGGAAATTAATTAAACCTTACAATCCAAAAAGGAGCATATGTGAAGAGCACCTGTACTTATGAGTCATGTTTACACATTAAATATTGATAATGAAATCTACATAATCTCAGTTTTTTAGAAAAATCTTGTGGGGTATATATTACTGAAGGATACCAAATAGGGATGTGAATGGGTAACCAGTTAACAGGTTACCTGGTAAGCATCACACTTAATGAGTGATACTTACCAGGTACTGTAATGGTTAACTATTACCCAGGGGTAGCCTGGGCCACTCCAACCTGGTTGTGACAGATGGGCGAGGGGGTAGGGTTGCTCCAACCCAGCAGGCTGGAACTGCCCCCTACCTCCTTCCCACCCCTGTTTAATCAGTTAACTGTTTAAACTTAACGTTTAACTGGTTAATTATTTAAACAGGATTTTACATCCATAGTACCAACCTTATGTGTACACTGAGTAAACAAAACCCTGAGTGAACGAAGATTAGATTCTTTTCAGTACAGCATATCCTTTCATATAGTAACAAAATCTAAATAGTCTTTTGTACAAACTAAGATAGCCAACCTGTTTTTTAAACCACTTCGTAAAGAAACAGAAAATAATTTAATGGCATGGCTGGTCACTTACAATGGTACAAATTTTCCTCCAAGCATAATAAGATAAAAACTTGAATATTTTTCTTAAATAAAAAAATAACTCTGATGTACTGTGAAAACTACCACACCAATTTTTTCCCTTTCAAAACACCACCTACCTTTTTTTTTTTTTTTTTTTTTAAATAAACTGTAATATTAAGAAAATAAATATAAATAAGCTTTGGAAGGAATTTATATAAAAATTTATTAGGCTGTTTTGGGTTTTGTTATGTGACACCCAGTATGTCTGGAAATGGATAGCATAGAGACTACTGTTACCTGAATAAAAATAGTTCGTACCAAGCTGGTCTTAATTAAAAGAGACTTTCAGTAAGGAACCAATACTCTTGCAAGGTAGAGCATAGAGATTTTAATTAATTCTTCCCTTAAGAACCTTTACAATGATAAAGAACTAAGAGAAGGAAGAGAAATATCAAGTAAACAGCTCTAAAGCATCAGGACCAAAGCATAATGATCATTTTTCTGAAAATAGACATTTGGGTATCTGATGATTACTAAGCATGGAACAAATGAAAGCACTTCATAAAACTGTAGCACGCATCACTAATGCCAGGTCTACACTGGGGGAGAAATTTGATATAAAATACACAACTCCAGACACATAACAGAGACTGCTTCAGCACCAGCCCCTGTTCGCAGCAGCCAGGGCTGGCCATGGACTGGGGCTGCTGCCTGAGCAGCTTCTGGCCGCTACAAACAGGGAGGGGCTGCTTGGTGGCAACAGTCCCTGTCCATGGAGGCACCCAGCACCCCGCTGGGACCCCTGCAGACAGGGGCTGCTTCGCAGCAGTGTCCCCTATCCGCCTCCCCAATGCCTCTGATAGATACAGCGGCGGGGGGGCAAGTGGCACCCCAGAGACGGTGCTGAGGGGAACTGGCTTTTAAGCTGGCTCCCCCCAGCACCGGCTCTTGCTCTCTGCTTGTTGCCTCTCTGACAGAGGCAAGGGGGGGGAGCAAGTAGTCGAGTTGCTACTCAACTATCCGATAAGCATTTGCTTATCAATCAGTTGACTAGTCACTAACATCTCTATTTGGAGTGTAATAAAATAATAAAACTAACAAAGTAGGTGCATTTAAATTCTGTCTGACATTTTTCATATTCTATAAATAGGGCATACACCGAAAATTTCTCATCCTTGTGCAGTTAATCCCTCCTTTGCAATACTATGGCTGTCATTAAGGTCCTGTCAGCATTTCACTCTTAAGCTATGTCTACACTCGCGGCTTCCTGCGCGAGTAATATGCAAATGAGGCTAAGCGTGGAATATCGCCGAGCCTCATTTGCATACCTAATGAGCCACCATTTTTTTCAGAAGAGGCTCTTGCGCAAGAAGGAGCGTCTACACTGTCCCTTCTTGCGCAATGCTGTTCTTCCTGAAAAGTAATAGGTGTAACGGCATTGCGCAAGAGGGTTTTTCTTGCGCAAGAAGGGGCAGTGTAGACGCTCCTTCTTGCGCAAGAGCCTCTTCTGAAAAAAATGGTGGCTCATTAGGTATGCAAATGAGGCTCAGCGATATTCCACGCTTAGCCTCATTTGCATATTACTCACACAAGAAGCTGCGAGCGTAGACATAGCCTTATAATTTAGAAATGAAAAGGCACTTTCATGCTAATCCTTTTTTTTTTTTTTGGAGGGTGCAGATGGTAGGGGAAATTATCCAGAACTCTCTCATGATTGTTCTTATTCCAGAGGTGAATTTTTGTTGGGTATGTTTGAAGAAAATTCTATCAGCAATTTGAATCAGCATAGCATAAAACGATGTTTTTTTCATGCTTAAGTAAACTATTCAGATACTTTTTATGCTCAGATTTATCCAAAATATTTTTAGTAGCTCAGACCTAACATATTCAGAGATTTCAGCAAGGAAATCAAGCTTTGATGAGTTTGAAAAAGTCTGGATAAGAAATAAGTTAGAAATTATTGTAATTCGAGATTGGACAGTTCTTCACCAATGAAATGGCCCAAGCTTGTAAAACCTTACATATCCCATTGCCTTCAGGATTTTCATATAGAGTGTACTCACACAGAGGTAAGCAACGACTCATATTTAAACCTAAACACCCACAAACAGAAAATGCTTTAAAGTCTTCTTTGCCTCCTCAGTCACTTCCAGGTGCAACTGTGGGATAGGGATGTTAGCTATCTGGTAACAGAATATTCGACGAAACACATGAATTCTTAATGGTTAGTCAACTATTCTCTGATCCCCGGAGGCAGGGCCAGCAGCCAGTGCAGTCTGGCCGCACTCCCAGGGAGCCCCCTGCCATCCTGTCCTGACATCTCTGTATCAGAGGCAGCAGTGTAGGGTGTCAGGCAGGAGCTGATCCATGAGGGGAGCCAGTTTAAAAACAAGCTCCCTGGGCAGACTGGCTGCCTGCTACCCCGCACTACTGTTGTTATGCTTATAAGAAGAACATGGGATCTTTTTCAGGGGAAAAGGCAATACGCCACATTTATTGAGAATTCAGTAGAAAAACAGTTAGCATATGCTTCATAAAAACAAGCCTCCCCCCCGTCCCCCCCCCAAAGTCTTGTCGCTGCTTAAAATTACCAGTTTGTTGCTCACAATAACGTACTGTCCAGGCAAGTTAAGTGGGAGGGAAAGGAGCAGGAGCTTCTCTTGATCTGGACCAATGCTTTGATTTTGACAAGATGAGACCCAGAGATTCCTGCAAGACATCCCATCTTTTATAGGACTTTTCTCCCATTCAGGTTTATACATTTTGCTTCGTCAGCTATTAATCAATCACCATTTTGACATCTGTTTATCTGGAAGTCATTCTTCTTTGCCATCTGACATCAGTATGTTGGTGCCTCCTTCCCAGTGTTTATTTCAAGGCTATCTTGTTTGTAAAAGGGTGCTTGCTTCTTAATACTTCAAGGCCATCTATATGTCATCCATTGGTCTGCTTCATATTGGGCTTCAATTTACCATACCTTGACACCTCTGAGTCTTCCAGCCCCTTCCCCTCTTCTACCATCTGAACTCTGAAATTGCTGGACCTACAAATTGTTCTCTCTCCAAATAATCACATTCCAAACTCATTCACTCTGCCTCCCCAAGAACTACACATTTCAAACATGGGGAAAGGGATACCTTTTGTATGGACAATTGTATCAATCTATTTTCAATACAAAACTTCTGCTAATACAAACTTTTAATTCATTCATCATATAAAGAAAATAACATAATATATATTCTAATTACTCCTAAGAGCAACAATGTGACCATGCTGAATCACAAGGCTCCTTCTGATCTCTTTCTGTCTTGACATCAGATACAATAATCACAAGCCGTTTTTGCCTGATGCATCTTTATTAAGGACCTAGAAGACTCTTCTGCCCTGATAACCAGAGAAAGGTGGCCAGCAGAGTTATAGTTGTTTAACATTCACTCTCAAACTACCCATTAAGCACATTAGATAAAACATTATAAAACTCTGTGGTCTACATTGCCTCTGATACAGAGGCAGCAGCCCTGTCTGTGCAGACGGAGGCTGCTCCAGCAGCAGCCCCCATCCAATGGGACCTCCTACTGACAGGGGCTGCTGCCATGAAGCAGTCTCTGTCCATGGCCAACCCGGGCGGCCGCAGTCAGAGGCTGCTTCGCGACAGCAACTCTTGTCTGCGGGGGCTCCCAGTGCACAGGGGCTGCTGCAGGAGCAGCCTCTGTCTGTGGCCACCCCAGGCTGCCATGGACAGCGTGGTGGGGGTTGGGAAGCTGGGGATGCCACAGAGACAGTCCTGGGGGGAAATCAGCTTTTAAGCCAGGTTCCCCCAGCACTGCCTCCTGCTCCCCCAACCCCGCCTCCTGCTCCCCTACCCCCACTGCCTCGGATACAGGGGAACATGCAAGTAGTCAACTAGATTAACAGATAAGCCTAGATTTATCGGTTATTCGACTAGTCAACTACTCACTTACATCCCTACTCTGGGAAAGCTACAAAGAACTGCACAGTTTGGAGCCAAACTGAGAAAACACCTGTCCCGCACATCCTGTTAGGCAGTTAGGAGAACTGATGATATTTAGGATTTGCAAGAGAACAGATAACAATGATTGTGGGCAAAACCCTGGTTCTACTGAAGCCAATGGCAAAATTCCTGGACCTACTGAAATCAACAGAATTTCAACCAGGAAGTTTTCAGTAGTATATCCTTTGGCTCTTGGTTTACCTCAATGGTCCTTGTTTACCCAGGTTTTGCATGCGCGCGCGCGCGCACACACGCACACACACACACCCCACTTTACATTCCCACTTGTAGCTCACTTTGCATTTGTGTCTTAATATCAAAAATCTAATTTTAGTTTTTTTCTTAATTCATACAAGTGCACTAATAATGTGAAAGGGTAAATTTAAAAATAAGAATTAAAAGTTTGGTCTCAACCTAGTCCAATTTTAGGATTAAAGAGTTTACGGTCTTTCACATAGTTATTTATAACTTAATAGTAAAAGTAAACAACTTATACTGTAATTGGTCTAACATCTTAAAGAACCAATGTGAACAAGTATCAGGAATCTGATAGTGGAAACTGACAACAGTAAGAAACAAATTACTATAAAATATGTGACAGTATGATTAACTATCCTTCCTTGGATGCTTCTCAGTGAGGGTGGGGGGAAGGTGAAGAGCAGTGTAAATTCAGTGTTTTGAGAGTTTTTTTGTTTGTTTCCTCCTTTTCTTACAAGAGGTATACAGAGTGGGGAGTGACTCAAATACATTTCCCCCTTTTGAAATGATTTTAATTGAAGCATCAAGGTAAAAAATAAACCCCACATGCTCCAAAAACAAAAATCAGTTTCAAAATCACACCCACATTTAAACAAACATATGCTGTCTAGCTTCCATAAACCAGGAGACAAACAGGGGGAAAAAAACTGACCTATTTTTAAGTGACTAGAATTCTCTCTCACACACACAGCCCAAAATACCAAAACGCTTAGCATGAACATAACAAACTACAAGTGACATTTGGAACGGGAAATCACTCACTCTTCTGTGTCTCAGAGTCAGATACAAAGCATCTATTTCTTTCCTCCGATGAAAATCAGGGAAGGAAGCAACATATACATTTTAAAGCAGAAAAAGACCAAACTGCTGCGAATTTTGAATCTCACTCAGCTCCTGAGAGTCATGGTTGAGAACAAACAACATTAAACCTAAGCATATTCTCTCACACAACAGAAATATCACACTTAAGATGGATTAAACTAGTGCACATCAAAAAGCTGATACCTGATGGTAGAAGCTCATGATACCATCTACATGTTTTATTAGTGTTTAAAGTGCTGCTAGACTATTTGTTGTTTTTTTAAGTTTTTCCACTTACAGACTAACTCGGCCACCCCTCTGAAGCTTTTAGATATATTACACACATACTCTATATAAAGCAAAATAATGTAGATCAGAAAGTGTATATCAACCGCTAAATTAAAAAAAAAAACCCAATACATTACAAACTAGAAAAAAGGCAGTTAGCCCAGTTCATCTGAATACAGGTGTCTACAACAGCAATAATAAATCAGATCAGTGTGTGACTATTTAGCATAAAACCTGCATGTGGGTGTATAGGATGAATAATAAAATAGAACTCAATGCTGCAAATGCTTCCTCATCTAGGACTTCAAAAACACTGGATGGGCAAGTGAGTAGCTGGCAGGATCTCAGGGCCAGAGAGTGGATATTAAGCCTGGGAAAAAGCAGGCTTCTGAATATACTGGAAGGGCAATACAATCCAGTGAATTTTTCAAGGAAAGTGGTGTGATACTGGGATAACGTATTGGGAAAATCAGGCACAGAGATACAGATGGGGCACAGCACCCAGGATAAAAGAAAGACACACTGCCTATGTGTGTATTTATGTATCACAATACAGAAGTACATCCAGGACACAATGCAGACACACACAGAACCACCCAGGATAACACACCCAGAAAAAGTATGTTTATGTACAGACACACACACGGGAATGCACAACTTCCCAAGACACACCCACGCACGCGCTTGCACAACCCCCTCCAGACACCCACACCCACGCACGGGGATGCACAACCGCTCCACACACACACACACACACACACACACACGGATGGACAGACAGACAAGGCAGGCGCTCCCTAGCCTGGCACAGGGCAACCGGTCTGTCTGTCGGTCGGTCGGTCGGACAGCCCCAGCTCCCCCTCGCTGACCTGCAGACGCCGTTCTCCGCGGCTCCTCCTCGGGCCCCGCCTGGGCCATGGCGAGCGCCCCGTGCCCCGCGCGGCAGCGCGCCCGGCCCCAGCGGCATGGAGCGCGCGAGGCGAGCCGGCCCGGCGGACGGTTGGCACAAGTCAAGCCCCGCAAAGCCCCGACTCTAGCGCCGCCCGCCCTCAGCCGCGCGCTTCTCGCGAGATCTCCTCAGAGCTGGCGGGGGCAAGGGCGCTGAGGTTCCCAGCGCGCGGGGGCGCCTGGGCGGAGCGGACTCCCACGTGCAGCCAAATAGAGTCCAGGGCCGCGGAGCCGAGCAGGCTGTGACGTGCCACCAGGCGCCTGGTTGGTCCGCACTGCGTTTGCGGGGCCCGAGCACAACGACGCCACAGGACCGCCAGTCTGCAAAAGTCGTCAGTGCCCCTTCCCCATCCCCAAATCCTGACCTCTTCACACATAGGAGCCTTTTATTTAGCTCCTGTTTTTAAGCAGGTGAGTCCTATCTTCAAGCTTTCCTCCCCAAATATGAGCGCTAGAAACTTGCTTACAGAAGGAAAAAGCAAGAGATTCTTCTATAGGCCCTCAGCTGGAAGAGTATCTATATTAGGGATGTTAAATATCAGTTAATTGAATAGTTGAGTAACCTCAAGAATTCTTATCAGGTAATTGACTATTCTATAGTCCCTGGGGGCAGGGCCAGCAGCCAGTGCGCTCCAGCCCCACTGCTGAGGAGCAGCCTGCCACTCCACATTGCTCTCTTTATCAGAGGCAGCAGTGCAGGGTGCCAGGCATAGTTGGTCCGCCAGGGAGCTAATTTAAAAACCACCTCCCCTCGTGGACCAGTTGCCTGTCACCCTGTGCTGCTGCCTCTGATAAAGAGACAGTAGCCTGAGGTGGTAGCAGCCCCTGTCTATGGTGGGTCTAAGCTCCTGGACTTAGCTGGGCTGCCTGCCTGCCTGGTTCCTAATATACTTTAAATTCAGAGCTGCAGCAGGGGTAGGTCCCAGATCCATTTCATGCCAGGACTGAGATGGACTGCTGGTCAGCCTGCTCAAAAATATACTGGCAAGTGTGTGTAGGGGGGGAAACATGTATTCTATAGCATTAACCTATAAGCATTTGCTTATCAGTTAATTGGTTTATCAACTATGGTATTACATTCCTAATCTATAGCAGTTCCCTAAATCACGTTGACCTCCACTGCTAAAACACTGAGGCCATGTCTACACTGGGAAGGTTTGGAGATTAAACCATTTTTTCTGCCTCCTATTGTTGGCATTTCATGGCCTCATTGCTAGCACCCTGTCAATAGATAGAGTGGGGGTGGCCATCTAATTAGAGACAAAGAGCCAAAATAGCTGTGGATATAGTGCAAAGAGCCACGTGTTATATATTTATTTTTATATATCTATGTATAGAGAGACAGATGTAGTACACAAAATGTAATGATAAAAATAACATTACAGGACAAATTTCAAATTAAAAACCAATAAAAAAGTCTCTAGTCACTTAAATTCACATCCAGTCCACAGATCTTCAGAGAACTCGACAAAGAACAAACATCAAATTGAGGAAAAAAAAAATTTAAAAATACATTAACATTCTCACACTAAAAAAAAAAAAAAAAAAAGCATCCTGATCATATATTTTAAATTTAACACTAATGCACTATTATGTCCTGTGAGTTGGTGGTGGTGGGGTGTGAGTGTTTTTTTTTTTTTTTTTTACAATTAAACTGAACCGAGAAGTAAATTAGCACAATCTGAAGTGCCTGTTTCACTCTAGCTTGTTCATCTCTGGTATGGTTTCCTCTTTTTACTTATGAAGATTATGGCTTTTTTGTAGTTCTAAAAATTCAGGTCTATCCCAGACTGCAAATATGAGAGTTTCAAAAACAAGCAGGGAGAGACTAATATCTCAGAATAATTGCTTCAGCCTGGCAAACAATAGCCTTTGAATTTTCTTTAAAGAAACACAGTGTAAACCAGGTACATGTGTTTGTTTTGGTTTTGTTTTGTTTTTTTTAAGCGGACTTTAAATATGACATCTGTGTTGGCTGCCTTATTCTGCATCCATGAAGACTTTGAGTTTAAGGTGCTTCAGCCCCCCAACTGTAACCCTTTCCCCCAGAGCCAGGCAACCTCAGCTCCCCATTCTAACCCAATCCCCTCCTCCCCCACAGCCAGCCCTGCCCTCCTCCCAGCTCTAACCCAGTGCCTGGGTCCTGGAGCGGCCACGTGCTTCTCCCTCCAGGCGGTGGGGCGCATGCACAGAGCAGCCAGCCGTGAGCAGTCTGGGCGCATGGCTCAGAACAAGAGCCGCATTTCTTTAACCAAAGAGCTGCATGCGGCTCGAGAGCCACCAGTTGGCCACCCCTGTGAGAGAGCAAAACAAAGTGGATAAGCATCCCACAGTGCAGTGTGGTGGGAAGACAGAGCTGATCCCTGCACTTCTTGGGATTCTGTCTTAGTTCTGTGAGCTTTCAGTGCTGAGGAATGTTAAAGCAGTACAGCTGACTCTCCAGCCTCCTCCCTCCTCAGCCCTCCCATCCCTGCAGCAGCAGCTTGCCTGCTGCAGTGTTCCTACCGAGGCAGAACAGCAGCATTCCAATGATTTGTTCTTTGTTTGTTCTCCAACCAGAGCAGCTCACTCAGCTGTCAGATGCTTCCAGAAGCTTTGAAAGGGGCGGGGTACATGCCTGTAGGGCAGCAGAGATCACAAAACACTAAGCACAGCCATCAATACAGACTTTGTGAGATACTGGCAAAAGCCAGTTCTCTCACTAGAGCAAACAGCAGTACGTACACTGGCTCTTTGTCAACAATAAAGGGGGAGTCTTTAGCAGGGCTGGAAGTTTTTTGTCTCCAAAAGTGGGTGTTTTTCCTAATAAAAGTCGCATTGCAGTGTAAATGCTCTCACTGTTTTGTTGCCAAAAGGCAGTTTTTGGCAACAAGGCCTCAGACTCTGTACTCTGTCATGAAGTGAGAGTAGGGTTCCCTGGAAAATTTAAGCCCTACATTAAGGCTCAATCCTCCAAACATTCATATGCATAATTATATACAGATTTGGACCCTAAGCAGTCAAACCAAGATGTAAGTGGTGAATATGGCCTTGCATGGGTCCCAGTCCTAGTTTGGGTTGTGCATATTTTGTCAATATCTGCTGTGTGGATTCATAAAATGTTTTATTCCATCCAAGCATGGATGTAAAAACACTGGCCAGCACTATCCAGAAATTTTAAAAAAGTAGCTAAATTTCTTTCATTCATAGTAAAGACTTATCAGTCACTTACAAATGGGTTTTGCTTCAGGCACATTGCAAGCATCAAGTGTTGTTCCAAAAGTTACATTTACATTAACATTATGAAGTTTTCTATAGCAATATTTTCTTTCCACCAACTTCAGGATTATGTGAAAGCATTAAATAGTACATGGCAACTAATTTAATAGTCTTCCATGTAACTATCATATACCACTAATTAATTCTGTGAGTTAAATATAAAACAAAAAGATAAGTAACTGTAATTGTCAATCTTATATTCTTAAGAACTCAGTCTTTTCCCTTTAAAAATAAAAATGACAATAATTAATTCCCTCAGACAATTTAAAATCTTTTCTTTTGGGCAGAGCCTTTCAATTATTAATGATCATTTTTCAGTTCTATTGCAGTAGCACATAGGTGCACAAACTGACACTGAGACCCATTGTGTTAAGTGCCGTACATACACATAATAATGGGAGAATGACACCATAGAAGTGTAAGACTCGAAAGGACCTTAAGAGGTCATCTAATACATCCCTATGTGCTGAGGCAGAGTTACTCAGTCTAAAGCATGGGTTCCCAAACTGGGGGGTGTAAAGAAATTCCAGGGGGGGCACAAGGCGATCCAGTCCCCTCTCTCCCATTTCCCCCCCCCCCCCGGTCAATCTCACCCTCCCAAGTTTTGCTGCTATTTTTGTTTTTTGTACCTGGTCAGTTCCTTTTTTTTTTTTTTTTCTCAACAAGTTTTGCTGCTATTTTTGGGGGGGAACACGTGATGGTTTCTCAAAAATCAAAAAGGGGGCATGATGCCGAAAAGTTTGGGAACCACTGTCTAAAGAGTAACTTGTGTGAACAAGACTAACAAAACAGAGGAGAAAAAAAGCATGGGGAGCTGAGCCACAGAGAGACTAAGTGATTTGCCAAAGGTTATATCGGTAGACTGGCAAAACCAGGAATTAAAAATCCAGATAACACCAGTATCAGTCCAGTGACTTCACTGCATCACTGTACTTCAGCTGCTAAAATGTATGTGTAGGGAGCTTTTGGAACTGAAACGACTTGTGCACTTTTAAGGGCTGAAACATTCCAAGCCAGCAGAATTTCAGAGAAGGTTTATCTAGACTATGCTAGAGTGTCGAAAGAGAATATGCAAATTCCATGGGAATTTTCCACAGAATTCCGATGGAATTTGCATATCCTCTTTCAACACTCTAGCGTAGTATAGATAAGCCCAGAGTGGGCAATCAGGTGTAGCTGGAGCAGGCTGGAAACCAAATCCAAAATGAAGTGGGCTGGATGTTATTGATAAATAAGGATCCATTGTATTTTATTTTTTTTTATATTGTCCACAGAGAAAGCCATGGTATTTAAATAGAGCACAATTGGCTTATTAGGACCTGGACACATTACAAAGGCAAAACAACATCACATTTAAAATACAGGGGGAAATATTCCACTACCTTGAATTACAAAGTGAAAAGGGAAATGTGAAGAACAGAAAAGGCATATCTACTTCCAGCTAAAGCAGGAGAAATTACTTACATAAGTACTCTCTCAAGTGACTATTAACCTTCAGGAAGCTGAGGTCACACATGTGGATGAGTGCAGGCTAGTTGTTTGTCTGGTACAATGGAAAATGAAAGTATGCCAGGATCCAAACAAAAGCTGTCCATTACAAACTTGCTACTGCAGGAATAAATGAACAAAGGGATATTTCTCTGAAAAGGCATTTGCTTCAAAGGATAGTCTTAAACAATAGAGGACTGAAGGGGTTAGAATGTTGATGACACTTCATAAGCACCTCACAGCTGGTGGCAGTTCTGGTGGTGAGGCCTTTCCTTTCTACTTGTTCAGTCACAGTCAAGAGATTACGCCTGGCTCTTTTAAAAGGCACCTTTGTAAATTAAAGAAAATTACACACTCTAGAAAGGGCTCTCACTGTAGCTTTTCAGTCAGATAATCCTGGAAAGTAGCGTCACGTGGAAGATAGAAAACACCTATGTCTATATTTGCTGTGTAACTTAGGGATGTAAAATCCTGTTTAATTGGCTAACCGGTTAAACATATTGTTTAACCTGTTGACAAATTAAAGGGAGAAAAGAGGGGGGCTAGAGCATCCCCCACCACCTGCTGCAGGCAGAAGCTGTAGCAGCCCCTGTCTGCAGTGGGCTAGGGTGCCGCATAGGCAGGGGCTACGCCAACATCCCAATTGGAGCAGCCCCTGTCTGCAAGGCACCCAGGCCTGCTGTGAATAGAGATTGCTCTGTGGGATGCTGGAGCAGCCTCTGCCTGCAGCGGACCAGGGCTCCCTGTAGCAGGTGGGGAGCTGCTCCAGTTAAACCTTTGCATCCCTAATGTAACTAAAAGTAGCCTTTTGGTACCCTGGGAAGCCACACTCTGAAACGAAATTCTTGCCCCATCCCTCTGCTTCCATATCATCCTTTTTAACACTCCCTTTTAAGAAAACTGGTTTGAAAGTTTGGTGTGGAAGGAAAGCCATTTGCTAAATTTTACGTTGGAATCTTGGGCTGCTATTGCTTGTTTGTTCATCTTCATTGCTGGAGTATCTCACTCTTTCATAATATCTTTTATCTCTGGTGATCAAAGTACTTTGCCAGCATTAATGAAATAATCCTGTGAGTAAGTATGTATTAATTTAGCCATCTGTAAATTAATACATACTTACACACAGAGTGTAGCCTTCCCACAGTACCAACAGTCTACTCCTGTTGCTATGAATGCAAAGGATAAACCAGTTACCCGGTAAGCCTCACCCTTAACGGGTAGGGGGCTGCTCCAGCCGTGCTGCTGAGCTGTATCAGAGGAAGCAATGCAGGTTGGCAGGCGGGAGCTAGTCCACAAGGGGAGCCGGTTTAAAAACTGGCTCCCTGTGCTGACTGGCTCCTGCCTGCTGCCCTGCACTGCTATCTTTGACACAGCAGTGGCTGCTCTGCTATCCCACGGGCTTCCCATGGACAGAGGCTGCGCTGGCATCCCACGGAGCAGCCTGTCAGTGGCGAGCCTGGGCCCACTGCAGAGAGAGGCTGCTCTGTGGTAGAAGCCCCTGTCCGCGGGGGGCTGAGCTCCCTCCAGACAGGGTCTGCTCTGGCATCCTGCCTGCTGCCCCCCACCTGCATTGCTTACTGGGTAATGATGAACCGGTTCCCCTGGAGCAGCCTCCTGCCCATGGGCTGCCACAGAGAGAGGGCTGCTCTAGCTCCGCTGGGCCCGTGTGTCAAGCCCCTGTGTGAGGCCACCTGCCGGCAGCTGGCCCCAGTAGCCATACCCTAGGGGCTAGGAGCGGTCTGGGGCTGGGATCCTGCTTAGTCAGTTAACATGTTAAACGTTAGGTCAAATTAACGTTTAACCAGTTAACTGATTAATCAGGATTTTACATTCCTATTCAACATATTCATAAATGATCTGGAGAATAGGACTGGTCCCTGTAGGACATCATTAGTTACCTCTCTCCATTGTGAAAACTGACCATTTTTTTTATTCCTATCCTTTGTTTCCTAACTTTTAACCAGTTATCAGTCCATGAGAGGGCCTTCCCTCTTTTCCCATGACAGCTTACTTTTGGTGAGGGAGCTTGTCAAAGGCTTTCTGGAACTCTTCACTGGATCCCCCTTGTCCACATGCTTGTTATCCTCTTCAAATTAGTGAGGCATGATTTCCTTTTATAGAAACCATGTTGACTTTTCCACAACAAATTGTGTTTATCTATTTGTCTGACAATTCTGTTCTTTACTATAGTTTCAACCACTTTGCCCAGTACTGAAATTAGACATACTTGTCTGTAATTGCCAGAATCACCTCTAGAATGATCCTGGCAATTACCGACTGGTAATTCTAATTTACAATCTTAGATTTACATGTCTACGCAGCAGCATTCTTTTGGAATAACTGACATTTATAACATTTTGAAATAATGTCAAGCTGGAGGACTTCTTACTCTAAGTCATGGCAACCCTCATTTCACAATGAGTAAGGGAAGTCCAAGGAAGAGTGCTCTTCCTTCGATTTCCTGCTGTGTAGGCAGCGCCAAAAGCCGAATTAAGCCATTTTGACTAGCTACACAATTGATGTAGCTGAAGTTACGTAGCTTAATTGGACTGTTGCCCTGCTGTGTAGATGTGCCCTTAATGTCTACCCACTCGCTCTTCCTATCCCTGGTAGGTGGCTCTGTTTTCTCTGGAGAGGATCTAGTTAACTTAAAATGCCTGCCTGACCTATTAGCACAAATAGAGCCATTCAAGTGGTAATGAAGCCATTTCAGGCATTTGCCAGCCCCAGGTATATACTGTCTGTTTCAGAATTTACTGTATTAGACTACACTAGCAGTTCCCAACTGCTGGGCCGTGGACCGGTGCCAGGCCACGAACCACTGGCTGCTGGGGTACACTGCCCAGCACCTCCCCTCCCACCATAGCTGTTGAGAGGAGTGTCCTGCCTCATCTCTCAGCCAACCAGTGCCGGGCAAGGTGGGGTCTCCTTCCAGACGTGGAAGAGTAGTTCACTGTGCGGCAGGAGGGCCATGCAGAGCCTGGCACGGCAGCCTTAGAGCAGCCACGACCCGGGCAACAGCACTCAGCTGGTAGGTGGGAGGCAGCACAGGGCTGGGTGGGGCAGGTACTGGGGGCGTCAGGTGGGGCTCTGGAGGTGGGGGGCTCTAAGAGATAGGGGACTGGCACTGGGGAGGCTCTAGAGGCAAAGGTAATACTGGGGGCTCGGAGTGGGGCTAGTACTGGGGAGCTCTAAGGGTTGGGGGGGGCTCTAAAGCAGGGGGCTGATACTGGGAAGCAGTAGGGCATCCAGGGTGGGGAGCTGGCACGGGGGGGCTGTGAGGCCAGGGATAGTAGTGAGGAGGCTACTGGGGCTTCTGGAGGGGCTGGGTGCAGTGGGGCTCTGGAAACAGGAGGCTAGCACTGGGGAGTCTGGTGGGGGGGCTCTAAGGTGCAGGGGGCTGGCACTGGGTGGGGGGTTGCGTGCGGGGCTGGTGCTGGGGGGTAGTGAAGAGGTGGGGGCTCTCGGGGTTAGGGCTGGCACTGGGGGATCTCAGAGGGCTGGGGTGTATCCCAGCCCCCTGAGCCACCGCAAACAGTTGGCTTCAGCTGCGGCAGCTGCCCACTACATGGCGACTGCGAGATGTGAAGCCAGCTATTCGCGGTGATTCAGGGCCAGGGCTTTTGGCGGACTGGTAAAATTGTATTTGCATGTTCATTATTTGCATAATGAATATGCAAATAAAATGTTAGCCGTCTGCCAAAAGTTTTGTGAAAAAAAGTTGGGAACCACTGGTCTACACTACAGGACCATAGTTTAAAATTTACTTTACAACTCCTGCATTAGTGTGTTGCTAAAGATTATAAAATCACATCTCTAAAACATTGTCAACCCCCACCCCCAGGCTGCTGTTGGCATAGGAGCACCAGTTTAATAGTACTGTGTAGGGTCCCATAAATACTAAGGAGGTCCTTACATCCCATCATGCCACAGAGTACACGAACAGAATGGGATGTTTTTCCATCGTGGTGCAAGTGCCAGTGGGGCATCAGGGAAATAAAGTCAGTATGGGTGGATGAGGGAAGATGCATGATGTTTGCATCTTTAAGAACACAGGACTTTTCCAAAAGCTCCAAACAGGAACATTCTTCCCACTGGTGATGGGAAATGCCAAGAGCGATTCTAGCAGACCCAGCCTATTCCTTGCTCCCTGGCTCATGAAGCCATACGCTGGCCACCTCGACGTCATTTAAAAAAAAATCAGCTGATATTTCAGCCAGTACAGGATGACTGTTGAATGTGCTTTTGGTAGACTTAAGGATTGCTGATGGTGTTTACTGCCTAGATTGGAGCTAAGTGAGGCAAACATCACCATAATTATAGCTGCATGTTGTATACCATGTACAGTGGGTGAAGGGCTGGGTGGAGGGGTAACGTGTCTGCTGATTTCAACCACCCATATATAAGGGCTTTTGGAAGAGGCAGGTGCAGAGGTATTACAGAAAAGCGACTTAAATTAAGCTGCAATAAACTTGTCTTTGGCAAAAATCCATACATGGATGCAGCACAATATAAAATCACTACATACTTAAGTATAGAGGAGCCATTTGCACATTGAGTAAGCTATCTTAATTTTAAACTAAAAGGGAGCTAGAGCATTTCACTTCATTTTCCCAATCTCAGTTTGTCCAGATGGCCTTACTGTTTATGCATTAGTGTGCCATGCTTCACATCTTACCCCAAAACAGCAGGCACAGATTGGGTTTTCTAATCTCCTCACTGAGTGTTCTAGGCAAACCTACTGGAAGTGACTACATCATTTTAGCCTGACTGGCTCACATGACATATTAAAAAGTTCAGATTTTGGTTAGGTCACATCCTGTAAATCTTCTCTTCTGCCAAAGAATTGTTATCTATAGTGGAGTCTCTAGGACTTCTCTGTGTTAGCACCCTCATTTTAACAAGTGGATAGGCACGATGGAAAGAAGCATAAACATTTATGGCAGCTCAAGCAACTGCCAATGAATCCATTCAAGAGACAAGGTGGGTGACATAAAAACTTTTATTAGAACAACTCCTACTGGTGAGGGAGAGAATTTCAAGCTTACACAGAGCTCTTCTTTTGGTCTGGGAACTGTAGACACACAGTCACAGCGAAATACAAGGTGAAATAGATTATTTAGCCAAAGAAGTCAACACATATTTCAAAGGACCAGGCAAGGTGAAGTGGCCCTTTAAGTAACACCCCTCTAGCCATAGAGAGAGGGGAAGGGATTGTTAGTGGGTTATGGAGCTTTGTAATAAACTATAAATCCAGTGTCTCTAGTCAGTCTCTCATCAACAGAAGTGGGTCCAATAAAACATTATCTCGCCCGCCTTCTCTCTAATATTCTGAGACTAACCTGGCTACAACAACTACATATGGTAAATCCATTGCCATTTTAAAAAAACCTGTATAAACTGTGCATAATGGGCCAGGTGTTCAGCTAGCATTAGAATAGCTTAGAATCATAGAGCTGGAAGAGACCTCAGGAGGTCATCAAGTCCAGCCCCCTGCCCAAGTCAGGGCCAATCCCAACTAAATCAACCCCTCTTCAATGCGTCCACATCCTTTCTATGCTGAGAAACTCTCCCCATTTGTTCAGTGTTCATTGTACTTGAAGTTTCCAAATGACTGATCTTAGTGAAATACCTAGTGGTCAGCAACAAGTGATTTTATGGTTTCCTTGTTTTAACACCAACAGATTAACCCAAAATCCACTTTCATATAACATTAAGTTCAACACTATTTGAACAAAATTGTTTTATATCAAGCTCTGAAGCCCTGAGCTAGTAACAAGGAAAAACTAGCAACTGGCTTCTAATTTGTTCAGTTTAAATGATAATAGGATATTTTATCATGTATCCCATGTGAATTTTTTAAAAATAAGTACATTTTCTGTGGGTATTAAAGTACTGTGTAACTGTCCTATCTTTCATAGATCAAGCAAAAATGAAACCCAGAAAATACCCACTTACTGTTGCTTTTCAGCTGCCAGAACTAAATGAACATCTCTCATTTTAATGTGAACATTTAATATACAGCAAGCGTAGGACTAATAGTTCTTACCCACCTGTAATGTGCTTTCAGAAGTGCAAAGTATATTATTCCTTCATCGCTTGGTACAAATGGATTAGAAAAACTCTTGTAGAAGATTTACTGAAATACTGTATTTTATGCCATGAACAACACAGGTAAGATTTTCAAAGCTACTTAAGGGATTTGGATGCCCAGTTCTTTTAAGATTAAAGGGTTTGGGGGGGACACTAAAATCACTAAGGTATGTTAGCAATCCTAAAGTAGACTTTCTTATTTAGCTGCCAGATTATAATTCAATTAAAAATTTAAATATGGACACTTTCAAAAGTATATTCTTCCTTCAGCATTTATTCGTTCATATTGAAGAAAGCCTTCCAGACAGTTTACTGAAATATATTTTGTACACATTAACAACAACATACTTAAGATTTTCAAAGCTCCAGAAAACAGCCGGGGGCAGGGAAGGAGGAGGGGTTGCTGCTCATAACTTTTAGACCACTGGTTACAGTACTTACCTGGCTGTGGGAGATCCCTAGTCCTAGTTACCCTGGGAAGTCATTGAAGAAAGCAGAAGCATGTGAAGAGAGACAAGGTGGGTGGTTAAAGCACTCGCACACGAGGTAGAAGACCCAAGATCCTGTCGCTCTGCTCCAATGATTCTGTTTGGCAATGCAACAGCTTCAAGAGGAGAGTCTGAGGGGCACCACACATCAGACTGTCCTGTCACCAGTGAGGGCACTCACCTAAGAGCTGACACATCCCAATTCAAAATGCTTCTCCCCCTCAGGTTTAGACACGCTTGAACCAGGGGGTTGAGCCCTAGGTGAGTACTCTGGGTCAAATGTTTAGAGGGAGGTCCTGCCTGCCCCAACTCCAAGCTTCTTGCAGAAGTGCCTAACTCCAAGGGGGCTCCTGGTTAAGACCTGCAAGCAGAACTAGGTGCCTCTGACACTCTGTGCCTCCATTCAGTCCTGGAATCCCCATATTCACCACTGTCCTACAATTATGATATGTTCTGTACAACCTATGCCTTGTGACTGTCAGGTATTTTAAAAGTCTTAATCGGCTGAGCATTAATAACCTATTGGATTGTATGTGCTGTCCTTGTATGTGAAGTTAGGGAGTTTTGCCATGTGTGTGTTACTGAAACATGTGAGGTTGGGACAGGGCCATCCTTAGGCATACTCAGAGCACGCAGTTGCGTAGGGCACCTCTCTTTCTGGGGCACCACTCTGCCGAGCCGAGGAACTCCGGCGAGGAGGCCGGCAAGCTGACCCCGGCTGGAGAAGGTACCGGGCCGGGGGAAGGGAAGCTGTCAACCCGCGCAGCAGCAGACGGCCGGGGGAACGGGGGCAGAGGGTGGTGAGGGGGTGAGCATCAGGGAAAAAGAGGGAAAAGGGGGCAGGGGCAGTGAGGGAAGGGGGAGGCGCCAGGAGGGTGCAGGGGTAAGGGAAGGTGCAGGTGCCAGGGCATTCTGGGGGTGAAGCAGAAGGGCAGACACCTGCAGGGGAGGGACCAGCACCAGAGGAGAGAGGCAGGGCAGGTGTGTAGAGGAGGTGTTAGGAGAGGGGATGAGGCGGGGTAGCTCACATGATCAGAGTGGGGCTACTGGAGGAGTGGGCACAGGAGGGAGAGAAGGGCTGGTGGAGGGAGGCAGGTCTCAGGAAGGCTGAGGGCATGAGAAGGGCAGGAGTCAGGACAGCAGAGGAGCATGAGGGGTTGGGGGGCAGCAGGCACCAGGGGAGCTGATGGAGCAAGGGGAGGAGACATAGCAACAGAGGGAAAAGGTAGAGGTTTATAAGGGTACGTCTACACTAGCTCGTTAGTTCGAGCTAGGTAGGGTAATGAGGGCAAGTGGAGTTGCAAATGAAGCCCGGGATTTAAATGGAATGAGGAGTAATGGTAGTTCGAATTAGGATCTTTAATTCGAACTACCTACTCAGTGCCGCGTGTAGCCGCAGGCACGGAGTTCGGACCAAGGGGGATTTAAAAATGGCGGCGCCTGGGAACATGCAAATGAAGCCCAGGATATTTAAATCCCGGGCTTCATTTGCAGCTCCGCTTGCCCTCATTACCCTACCTAGCTCGAACTAACGAGCTAGTGTAGACGTACCCTAAGATATTTATTAATAACTTGGGTGCCACAGTGACACATCCAGACAAGCCACATGAACTCAGTACTGGTGCACAACACAAAATTCATTCTGCTCATGGGAGGAAACTCTTAGAGGGAACACTTCCCCCAGCCTCTCTGCCCCCGAGTTAATGTCACACACATTGGGTTAATGCAATTGCAGGATAGTTGCATGAGGGGGGGGTTGGTGGGGGCCAAACTAATCCCTATTGGTAGGAGGATGGTGGGAAAAGTCCTTGGGGGGGGGGTCACATGACACCTTTTACTTTTGGTCATGTGTCCATCTTGCCCAAGAGTGTTGCCTCCAGAGGCGTGGCTAATGAGGGTCAGGGGTGTGGCTAATAGGGGGTCAGAGTACGTTTAAAAAAATTCTTTGGGTGCACACCCTAATGAAATGTGCTGCGCATGCCTATGACGAGAAGCAGTGGAGCATGTAACAGCAGGGCTGGGTCCTAGAGAGAGCCAAATGCAATCCCTGCAGCACAGTCTGAGGGAAGGGATTGGCTGCTGGAGTCTCTGGAAAGGGGAGGGAGTAGGGGTGGAAGAGCAAGTCAGGCATAGGGGCACCAGTTTAATAATCTCGTGTAGGGCACCATAAATCCTAAGGACGGCCCTGGGTTGGGAACACTCACAACTTCCTTTCGGGTACAACAATGGCATAGGAGGCAGACAGGCTGATAGCCCATTAAAGAGAATCCACTTTCCCAAGGTTTATCCCAGATGACTTCTTACAGGGAGCAAAACAATGGGGACTGTTTCACCAATGGGGATTGCTTGACTCCACTTCATAAGATCTTTCTGGAAGAAAGGTTGGAAGAAATTATAAAAGGAGAAGTGGCACCATCTCTTGGCCTTTCCCACTCCCAACTTACCAGCTGGAGGACACAAGTCTGGAGGATCAAGCACTTTGAACTGGGGGTGAGTGGTCCCAAGCCAGGAAACAGTCTGATCCTCTGGATCAAATATTTGTGACCTGTTTGTATCACCTGTCAGGGTGAGACATAGCTTGATTCACATCCTCTTTGCAGAATTCAGACTAAAATTTATTTTTCTTTTACTTAGCCAATTGAGATCTCTGTTTGCTACTTTCAATCATTTGAAATCTATCTCTCTGTAGTTAATAAATCTGTTTTATATTTTACCTAAGAAAGTGTGTTTTGGTTGAAATGCTTGGGAAATCTCAGCTTCTCTCTCCACAGCAGGGCTAAAGTTGAATTAAGCTACACAACTTCAGCTATGTCAATTGCATAGCTTAAATAGAAATAGCTTTACTCGGCTTTTGGAGCTGTCTACACAGCAGGAAGTTGAAAGAACACTCCTCTTCCTTTGACTTCCCTTACTCCTCATGAAATGAGTTACCATGAGTCAGAGTAAGAAGTCCTCCAGCTCAACATTATTTTGAAATAATGGCTTGCTGTGTAGCTGTGCTCTTTGTTATTTCAGAATAACGTCAGTATTCCAAAATAACGCTGTTATGTAAACGTACCCTGGGCATCCGCCTCACACTGAGGGAGAAGTGGGACTGGGCAATCAACTTACATAGGCCAGCTTCTGACCAGCGCAAGATGGCACAGTTCTGAGTTGCTAGGTGGGTGGGTGGGATGGATGGCTGGAGCCTCCCTAATGACTGTTCACAAGTGCCTAGCGATCATCCTGTATTCCTCAAAAAATGAGGTTTGCATTAAAAGTAATTTAGGAGCCAGCAGGCAGGCAGCCTAGCTCAGTCCTGACTTGCATTGGGTCCGGGCACTATCCCCACTGCAGCTCTGTAATAAGACTTTTTTTGTAGCGCTGCAGCAGCGGTAGCATCCAGACTAGCATGCACTGGGACTGAGCCGGGCTGCCTGCCCATTGGCTCCTAAATAACTTTCAATGAAGAGCCACAGCAAGGGTAGTTGCTGGACCCAGAACAAGCCGGGACTGAGTGCTTGCAGTGCTAACCCTTAACAGTTAATTGTGTAATCTACAAAATTTTTGTCAATTAACAAATTACACACTTCTTAACATCCCTAGAGCCCACCACAACTCCATGACTAGGTGGGGCTCAGTACACACCCCTCAGTTCAGCATATTCCATGGACAAATTTGGCCAGCTCCTCAACTCACATGCTGACTTTTGTGAATCACTTTTTAACACTTCATCTACTCTGCTGAAAAAACCCACAGCAACAAACCAGCCCTCAAAACCCCGGCTTCGTCTCCGACCCCTAATTCAACTGACTCAAGCTCACCTTGTGGCACTAAAAATAGCAGTGTAGCTTTTTCCACTAGGGTTAGACCGGGGTGGGCCCCTTCCTGTGCCCATCTCCCCTCCTAGTACTGGCACCCCAATCCTTTGCCCCAGATCAGTCCTCTCCTGCCTTAGCTCACAACCCAAATCCCTGCACGTACTCCTGTACCCCAATTCCTTGCCCTAGGTCACAATCCAGCCCCCTCCAACCTAGTCCCGTGCCCCAGGTCACAACTGCCTCCTTCACCCAAACTCCCTCCCTTACCCCCCCAAGCTCCCTTCTGCACCCAACTTCTATCCCAGACCTCGTACCTCCTCCATTAATATCATGGAAGAATGCAGCCCTCGACCACTTTCCAAATTCTTGGAGCCACCTCCCCCCCCCCCCAATCAAAAATTATTGCCCACCCCTGGTCTAAGGAGCCCAGGTGCTGAACTGAAGCTTTGGGAGTTTTAGAGCACTTCTGTGAATTTCTAGGTGATGAAAAATTAGGTGCCATGCTGCTCAGTACCACAATGCCTAACTCCTTTTGTGTGCCAGGTCCCAGAGACTTTAATAGCACCAAGATTTCTGCAGCGGCGGTATCCCTATCAAATTTCACCTCAGTATTACAGTGCTCAGTCACAAAATCGTTCATCAGAACTCCTCTTGAAACCAAAGACCAGATTCTTATCTGTTTCAGTACCATAAACTCACAGTAACTTTCATATCAATGGGACTTTTGACTTAGAAAGAACTACAGATCTAAACTGATATGACCTAATCCTGCCAAGTGCTGAGCAACTATTAAGGAGCTGCTAAGCGCCTAGCAAGCTCCAACCCTTTGTGCTGATGAGTGCAAAATATAGGGCAACCTTGGGAGACCCTGAGCATTTTGAACTGTGATTGAAGTCAATGGGAGCTGAGGGTTCTCAGCACGTTGCAGAACTGGGTCCCCAGTGAACAAAAGACTGAGTACAAGATATCCACGTTAGGGCATCTTTAGTCACAAGCAGTCTCCGTGAATAGCTTTCTAAAAACATCAAGGTAAGATTTGGAAATAAAGGGGACCCTTAAAGGGAAAGGAATAAATAGCTACAGCGTGATGCAGCGAAAAAACCCACCACCCCACCAAAATAGTTTGATATCTCTAAAAATGCTTTGAAAAGCCTGATCAATCTGTGCAGGAACTAAATCTCACAGTAATATAACTTTAAAAAAAATAAACTACTACGTTGTTACCGTGTCTCCCTAACTTCACCCCAGCTCAATTCTTCATCTCATCCACATACTTTATCTTGTCTTTTCACTTGTAAGCTCTTTGGGACAGGATTTGTCATTTATTATATTTTTCTGTGGGGCCTACCACAGTGGGGCTCACAATATAAATTTTAAACAATCTCAGTCACCTTTGGTCTTCTGCTTTTTAAAGTCTGGCAATGGGAGTTAACAAAAAATCATTTTTGACATCTCAAGCATTGCAGTAACTATATTGTGAATTGACTTGCAATAAAAAGGCATGCTTGCAGTGCTGTTGTAGCAGTGTTAGGCTCAGATCCTGGTACAAGGTAGGTTAGCTAATACTTTTTATTCAACCATCTGCTGTTGGGGGAAGAGAGAAACTTTCAAGCTTCAGGGCCTGAAGAATTGCTCTGTGAGCTCAAAAACTTGTCCCTTTCACCTAAAAAAGCTCATCCTGTAAAAGATATTACATGTAACCATGTGCCATAGTTATCACAGTGATGAGATGTGCCTGAGGAAGGGAAGTGGATCTTCCTTTAACAAACAGGTGGAGCAAGTTCTCCATGAGAAATTCGTTTACTTAAATGTGATCCACATACGAATACGTTTGGGAAACTATTATAAATAATAAATCTTTTAAAAAACATATGGTTGCCATCTATGTAATGATAGCAACAGCAGCATGGCTAATTGTTTTGACTGAAGACAACTGTAGCTTTGACTGGTGTATGATGGAATTCATGATGGGCAAATCCAACACTGAAAGCCTTCAAATGTCTCAAAAGTCCTTTGTTTACACACTTGCAAAGGGAAACAAAACATTCCTTTTAAAATGCCATTTATGAACTGGGTTTAAAAAAAAACTCCAACTTTACAAAAGAATGCTATGTTTATTTTCAAATGCTATAAAAAGCCTCATATAAATCTTTTATAATGCTTCTATATAACTTTCCCAATCACAACTAATGCAACAGTCCAGAAAAAAATATAGCAGTTGCCATTTAGACTCAGAGAATGAGCTTGTGTAATATGAACAACATTAAAAGGACTCCAGGTACAGTATGTTACAATGCTTGTAATTACCCCCACACTGTATCCAATGAATTAGGTTATTAATAATTGACCTATAAAAATAAAATTTACCTAACTCTTCAGCAAGGCAAATTAACAGTGCAAATGCAGTTTCAACAATATTCAATTCTGAATGCTGGCAACATTACTTTGTCATTTTAACTCCTTCTCACGCACACATAAAATAATCCCCTCTGACCATCGTTTATTTACTGCCTATACCTCAATTCACTAACCCATGCTGATTAGAGATGGATTGATCCAAGTCCAAAAGCTGTATTTCAATCCAAACTTCCTCCTCAGTTTGAGGGTCATTAGAGCCATGATTGTGGTTCAGGCTCACCTCTATGCAACTAATGATTTAACAGTTTCTCCTGCTGGAACAGGTTACCTGCCCAGAAAAAACTTTTGTGGATAGCACACCCTATTCCATACTTAACAGAAGTTAACAAAACATACATATGGAAATCAAAACTTCACATGATTGCAATCATCAAGCCATTTCAGGATCTTTGGTACTCTGAGAATAAGAAAGAAAATGGCATAATGACAAACATGGTCAAAAGCAAAAAATTATCAAGCAAAAAGACACGTTGCACTTCCTTGTTTTTGGAAAGCCAGTGTAGATAAACCTTCTGTTGTCTTTAGATCATTACAGTGTCATAGTTTTGCCTTTAAAAAGTATTCTTACTACAATTCTAAAAGCAGTATTCTTATATTTTCTTTAATTTGACTTGCTGATTAGATTAAAATAATGCCATTTTTTTCAGAAAAAAAATCACCTATCACGATACAGGAGATTATTATGTTAATGATATTGCAGTAAGTCTCCCTAAGAGTGTAACTCCTATGTGAGCATTCATTTGATTAATCATCTGCAGTATTCTATGCAAATTATCTTTAGTGTTATGACTAGGAGGGTATAGCTTTTTCCTTAGTGATAAACCAATTAATATGTACAGAAAAGTCAGTGTAGTAGATAGCTTCAAGTTAAATGTATATATTTCACCCTCATACACACAAATAACCAATTTTGAGTGTTTACTATTTCCACGAAACCTCCTTAATAAAATTACCTTCATATATGTTGACAAGTTCAATCACATAGGGCACGTTTTTGATAAAGAATGGTCACTTACTCTATGCTAATTGTGATTCTTCAAGGTGTGCGGCCCACAAGGATTTCAATTCTGGTGTGCACACACTTCATGAGTGTGAAATTAGATTCTTTTGAACAGCAGTGTTTGCTGAGGCCCCATCTGTGCCCCGGATGTTTTGACGGCATGAAAGCCAGAGTAGGCCCAACCATCCCTCAGGGAAGTGATCACGCTGTGGAACACATCTTCAGGAATCACAGTTACAGTAAGGCAAGTAACCTTGTTCAAATGATTGTCCACATATATGCCACTTCTGGTAACTCACAAGCAGTGACCTCATAGTCAAGAGCTCTACTTGTACTCTGGTTTAAACAGTGGTTGCAGGACGGCTCTGCCAAAGTGGACATCAGCTCTAGCGCTCTATTAAGGAGTAGCACTAGGCGAAAGTGTGGCCTGAAGTCTAGGTAGCTTCCCTACATATCTCAAGAAAGAGAATGCCACATAGAGAAGCTGCAGAAGCCGATGGGGCTCTGATCTGCAGATGGAGCTACAGAAATTGATTAACAAGGTTAAGTATAAAATGGACCCTGTCCTATTGCAGGTATGCATCCTCTGCAGAGGAAGAGAAGGGTTTGTTTGTTTTACACAGGTAGAGCTACCCTCTCAGGTGTTCCAAGGAACTCTGAAATATCTTCCATTGGTATCGAGGCTAGGAGCGTCTTTGAGGAAGAGAGCAATGATGACTCTGGTTGTTTGATGACTGTTAAATTACTCTGGATTATCAAGCACTTCAATCCTGAGAAGGTCTGCACTAGAAAGCTCACCTCCACATCTGAGCGTTGGGTATCGTAGATGAGGGTACCAAGTGCTTTGATACCAACGTGCTACTGTTCTAGTAGGAGTATGGATAGGATCCTCAAACAGTACTTTGGTTATATGGTGACCAGCTGGTGCCAAGGTATCAGTATAGAATCATAGAATACTAGGACTGGAAGGGACCTCGAGAGGTCAGTAGGACCTGATCTGGGCCTTGAGCTGTGTCCTGGCTAAGAAGCATGAGCTAGAATACATAAATAGTGGGATTTCTGTTTAATTTAGCAGATCCCAGGGAAGACCCAAGTCTGTGGTCACCTTGAGAAAGGTGCTCTTTCCTTCCCCTTTTCTCCAACATTAGGGCAGAGGAGAGTTTAGATGTTCTTCCTTAATCAAAGAACGTGTCTTTCGCAAGGGAGAGGAAGGCTGGGACCACAGGCTGACCTGTGGCTCCTCAAAGCACTCACAGAGACAGATTGATCTAGTTTAATGGTTTTATCTTCCTCGGGGTCAGAGGAAGCGTTCCAAGAGGAAAAGTTTAAACGTGAGATTCCCTCACTTTTTTGTCATCTCATTAAAAAAAAAAGCGAGGTACGGAACACTTGCCTGGAATATGTGCTTCAACGAGGCAGAAAAGGCACTTAAAGCCTCCACTATTCAGAAGAATATTTGCCCCACAGAAGGCTTAGGATTTGAATCCTGGTGTCTTAGATTCCACCCTCCTATAGGAGGCTCCAGTACCTATACTAGTAACACTACTCATAACAACTAAATAAAAATTAGAAATTGCACAGAGCACAGACAAAGACAACCTGGCAGGGGTTCTGCCCATGGCAGAAAGACAGTAGAAAAGAGATGAGGGATGACTGAAGGCACACCACTAAAGAGTTCAATGTCATACCTGGAGAGCAATCCATGTGGACAATCACTCGAAGGAGATCTTTACAAATGTATTTGATGGTTTTTATACTGTAGATCTAAAACCCACCAGGTTAGCAGTAAAATAATGGTGCTGCAACTTCAGCCCATGTTGCATTTTCAATTGATATGTTTTTCCTCCTGCGTGGATTAGATGGCTTACAGTACAAACAAAGCCACAGTACACAGAGGCATAATTAACCTTTATACACACACAGGCAGTGCAGTTACAAAGGGATGTATGATCCTTTTATTCCAGTACCTTTGTATAATAAAGTTAACAAAAATATTCAAATATTAAAAAAAAAAAAAAAGCCAGCTGGCACTGCCAACTAATTCCTGTAGTAGTAGTCTTAGAAATCCTAATCCTGTAGAATTTCCTTGTGAAGTCGATGCACACCAGAGTCACTGTATTGATATCTACGCCAAGCAGGCCTGGTGATGCAGCTACCTGAGTTTTTTGGTTGTTTTTGTTTCTAATTTTGTGGAGTTTTGTTTCACAACTTCCCAGCTTTCATGTAGGAAGGGATAGAGCCACGCTGGGTGAGCCCTTCAAACCTCTTGTAGGTATAATTGAGGAAAACCCAGTCTTTGGATTTGTAGTCAGGTTCTGTAGTATTTGGCACTGGAATGTAGAAAGCAAAAAGAAATAATTAAAAAATTAATATTGCTGGTAAGACAAGTTGCCACACAATGTCAAGCAAACAATCCTGAAGTTGGTTTTCTCTAGCATCATAAAAACTGTAGGCAAAATGCTGGTCCTAAGGTAATCAATTATTGTGAGTTTTGCCATTAACTTTAACATGGATGGAATATCACCTTGTATCTTTAAGGAAGGAATTGCCCTTGTATTGCCTACCACAACAAGATCCTGATCCCCAACTGTGACCACAATTAAAATAATAATTAAACAAAACAACAGTTTTTAGGAGCTGACACAAACACGTATGGTCCCCTACCAGGAACAGCAGTGAAAATCCCAACAGAACTATACCACTCTAAACTTTTTGCCTGCTCATTTTGAATTTCTTAGTGCTTTTGTTGGGTCTGTAGAGCATTTAGGAAAACTAGAAATATTTTTCTTTCTGAATATTTAATATTCAGCACTGCAATAGAATAGAACTGTCTTACAGTGATCTTGAAAATAATTATTCAAATAAATTTTCCTATAGTTCTAGGACAAAACTTGCAAATCTAAAAGTTAAGTTCATATTTGGGCATCTAAAGAATATGCAACATTTTCTATGATACTGTGCATCACAGATGCCTATTAAATGGAAGTAATAGATCCTCAGAATATCTTTAAAAAAATCCATGCAATTTAATTAGCTGCCCAAATAGCAATGTGATACCTAACTTTAAAAATTCTGGCCTTAAAGGAAAAAGCAAAACAAACTTGCCATTATATTGGAACCACTTCAGGGTTATAGGAAAAAAATTAAGATTTTGGGGAAGTGGGATGAGCTAAGAATAGTAAAGACTGAGGCCAAGATACTTACGTATGTATATCATTCAAAGCACATACTCAGTATTGTTGAAGCCAGTGGGAGCTGAGTGATACTAGATATTGTGTAATTCAATAGGCACGTAACTGCATGAATTCTTATCAGTTAAACTTCTATTCTGTAGTCCCCAGGGGCAGGGCCAGCAGGCAGTGTGCTCCGGTCCCACTCCTGGGAAGCCCCCTGTCAACCTGCGCTGCTGCCTCTCTATCAGAGAGGTCGTGGGGTGCCAGGCGGGAGGCAATTTAAAAAACAACAGCTGCCCATGCAGACGGACTGCCTGCCGCCCCTCACTGCTGCCTCTGAAACACTGGCAGCAGTGTGGGGTTGCAACAAGCTGTGTCTGCAGGGCTCTGAGCTCCCTGTGGACAAAGGCTGATGCGGGGAGGGGAGAGGAGGCTGCCACGAAGCAGACTCTGTCTGTGGTGGCACGGCAGCAGCCCGTCTGTGGGGGGTCTGAGCTCCCCACGGACAGAGGCTGCTCCTCCTCCCACAAAGCAGCCTCTGTCCACAGCTGGCCCAAACTCACTGTGAAAAGAGGCTGCTCCATGGGTGGTAGAGCAGCTTCTGTCATGGGCTGTTGCCGGGGACCAGCCTCTATTCACAGCAGGCCCAAGCTGATAGAGGCAGCAGTGCAGGAGCGAGGGGGGAAGTGGCACCATGGAACCAGTGCTGGAGGGAACCAGCTTTTAAGCCAGCTCCCCCCCAGCACCGGCTCTTGCTTCCCCTGCCCTGGCTGCCTCTGATACAGAGGCAGCGGGGTGAGGGGAAGAAATGCACGTAGTGGACAAGATTAATCAATAAGCCTAGGCTTATCAGTTAATCATATAGTTGACTACACATTGACATCTCTAGCAGCCGCTACTTTGCAAAGTCAGGTCTTATACATTTAACAATCTCCTACTACATGCTGACCTAACTTTTTCAAAAGTGTCTATATGAGTTCCAATGAGAATAAGGCTCCTAAGTCACTTAAATGTCTAGCAGTCCTTACTATTGCTGCTTGTCGTTCATTTCACTGCTTTTGAAATTTGAACAACAAAGAATATAACATTTGCTTTTGGTTTAAATTTCAATGATATCAAACACCTGAAACCAATTAGTTCAATACATTTTACCAAAAATGTCACGATATTGTCTATATGGTGAAATCCTGTGTTGTTTTCTATAACTGCTTACCATTAAGGCAACACTTTCATATAAACACTCTGAGTCTCACACACACCCCCAAAAGTTGGTTAAGGTATGATCCACCTACTTCAGACCTGCACCATATTTGAATTAAGATACTGGAAAAATGAATATAATTGAGATAAAAAATCTATTATATTTTGGTATATGTTAGATGAGTCTGCCGTTTACAAGGTCTCACCTGGCTGTAAAATATCAGATTCAGGAAATTCATCGAAATTGGAAGTGTCATCAATACTTTTGATTTCTATAGGGATTGCAGCTGGCCTCTCCCTGCACACAAACAATTACATTAGTAATGAATAGTAAGAAAAACTTCATTTAATTTCATAGCCTTTTCATTTAGCTTTTTTTACACAACAGGATGAAAAAAACCCGTAAACATAGTTGGTAAGAGTTTCAGCTGGTGTACAATGTTATAGCTCTACCGACCTAACACAATTTACACAAGTTGAGGATCTGACTGTAAAATGCCTCACTCGTTTCTGGTTTGATATCACAGGAAACTAACAGTCTCTTTGAGTTAGTTTATATTAAAACAGTTCTTGTGAACTGAATTTGAATATGTCCTCTAAAGTTTGGCTTCCATGTGGGAAATATCTGTCTCCCTTTTGTTAAAAAAGGGCTCCAAACTGATTTCTAACCTATGGCTGTGAGATTCACTTTTAAATCAAGATTTGTAGTCAGGAACTGATGTCGCAGTTCCAACCTACTCATTCAGTCAAGTACTTACCTGGATAGGCTGGGTCATTCAACATGCAGCACTATGAACTCTGCAGTTATTGTTCTGAATACCTTTTCTTTGTGATCGCTGCTGCTGACTGTTTTACCAGTGTGCTTCCTCACTACCTCCCACAGAAAGGGCTGATTCAGACCATTAAACTAATAGAGCAGTAACAAAGTAACAAATACTTGTAAAAGGGAGATTTGTTAAAAAGAGCTTCCCAAGTGACTTGCCTTAACATTATTTAAACAAAAACAAACAAACAAATCAAAAAAGCACACATCCATTCAAAACCCAAGCATGGGTGTGAGAGAGACCGGAAATAGAGATAAGGTAGTAAAAGGCAAGGACACACTCCTCTCATAATGAACGTCTCATAATATCTTCTCATAATGAACATTCCCCCAGGAATTTAGCCACATCACTGGGGAATCTTGGAAGGGAAGAGGGAAGGCTATGTTATTGTGTTGCCAAATCCAGAAATTACAAATGTACTATTGCTCTTGCTGTCCACTGGTTCCCACCACACTGAAAAGAATATGAGGGAGAGAGCATAAGTGCAAATGAGCTGCAGGATTGGGTGGGAGTGACCATCAAGTCCCGAGGAGGAATGTGGGCTCTCACATACGAAGGTACAATATTTCTAAGAAACAGGTTTACCTTACATCCTTAAAGGACAATAGCAGCAGCAGTCCCTACTAATGTTAGTTTTAAAGGAGATGGCCCTGTGTTTAACTCATAGCTGCAACCTTTTTCCTTTTCATTCTCTTTCCTTGTGATTTCTGTGTATGATTTTTTTCCCTCATTTTATTTGCTGTTTTTTTAAATTTGTACCTTCTCCTTAAATGAGCTTATCAGAAGGCTACATGCTACCTGAGGGCAGAGGTAAAAGTAAGCGGATAAGCCCAGTGCACAGCTCCGGCAAGCACTGGCTGAGCTGCAGCAAAAGTCAGCAAGGAGCTATTTAAAGAGCTGGCAGGGACCCAGGTTGCAATAGGACAGTACCTGTAAGAAATTTTAAGTTACTTTCACTACAGCCTGGGTGTGACCAATGGTTGCTCTCTGGGGATGGGCCCCATGTATTTTTCAAAGTCATGAGCTATATCTCAGCCTGTTACAACATGGGAAGCTGTTGGAGCAGGGGAAAAGGTGTGAGGCTGACAAGGTACGGACCACTGCTGCCAAGGGAACAGCTGGAGGCGGGGAAGTGCAAGTCAGGAATCCTCTTTACCTAACACCAATGCATCACCGTGAATTCTTTCTAAGGTGGAGCATGCGTCTTCTGAGATCAAGGCGGGAATTGCTTGTTTTTTCCAGTGGCTACTCTTCAGAAATAACAAGCTAATTAAAACAAGTTATTCCGGTCTTTACAGCATATAAAATGGTTGCTCTCAAGATTTCCATCCAATAAATAAAGCACATGTATATACCTGATATGCCCCCAGTCAACGCCTTCAAAAAAAGGATGATCCTTTATTTCCTCTACTCCATTACTACCAATTCTATTTTCAGAATCAATACAAAATCTGAAAGGGGGAGAGAAGAGAAAGAATATTACAGTCAATGCAAAAAGCAGCATATAAAATAAGCCATCATACTGTCCTGTTGCAAAAATTTTATAAAACCCTTTAAAATGGTTTAATCTTTGGATTGGTCAACATCCCATAGGAGGGGGAGAGGAGAAATCACAGAAACATTGCCAGTCACATTATAAAGGCACAATATTACAATGGTAATATGTCACATTTCCCTTCCCTCCTTAGGCTTTTGTGAACAAGTTGCTGCCAGTGCTGGTCATTATTCCAAACCAGTAATAGGAAGGCATTTTGTTTTAGAATTCCCAGTTTCTCCACATGGTTTGGTGTAGAAGAAGTAACTTGATTTTCAAGTGTCCATTTCTGCTAAGTACTCTCTCTTTGTAACCAACCTCCAAAACCTTATACTCTCACATTAAACAGCAGCATGTTTCACCAGCAAGAAGTCAGTGGTGCACTGAGAGTCAGCCTTCTAACACTGCTAGTTTAGCCAACAGACAATTGGAGAAATAAGTGCCTTGTCAAGGGCCATCCATAATAGAGAAAACAACAAGGCTCTGTTCTAATAAACAACCCAGCCCCTTTTGGTGCTTAGCCACCCACTGACCTAATGGGAGTCGAGTCCAGTCAGCAACTTGCAAATTGGGCTTTCAGTATGGTGCATGAAAATGTGCTGCACTCCCTGAAGCTCATTTGTGGACTGATAAGATGTTTTTGTATACACTCATGTTGTTTCTGAAAGTTGATTTGTTTAACTAGATTCCACTTCTACTCTCAAGTAGTCATCTGTTTCACACTAGAGCAGTAGACCATCTGTGCTCAGCAGCAATTGTTGTCCAGCAGACAGAAAATTCTCTCTGTCATCTGAGGTAACAGAGTTAAAGGGGTGTGTGTTCGGCAGTTGCCAACATACTCAGAGCAATTTGTTTATCGGAATCAATATGGGTAACAGGCTATTTCTACATGATCACAACATCCAGATTCACAAAACATTTTATCAACCAAACCTTCTCAGAAACAAAATCTTCTCCTTGCCAGCACAAAGCAAGTTCTGACAGGCATTTCAGTAACGTGACAAGTCAGTCAGGTTATAAGTTGACTAAGCCATACTCCCACGATGTAATATTTTTGCCTTACATTTGAATGGCACTTATTGAGGTTGAAATTATTTCCTATCTTTAAAAATATCAACGCGCCTGCTGTGTTGTTTTGTTTGGCTCTGACTGTATGTGCTTTACTTGTTGGGTGCTGTTCATTTTTTCTAGTCTCCCGATAAATTAAAATTTTATTTTTAAAACATTCTGTCTCTGCTTCTGGAAACCAACATTCCAAGAGATTTGTAATTGCATTATTCCTATTCCCTCATGCAAAGCATTCAGATGCGATTTTGGAACAAGTTATTGTGAGGTACAAATGAAAAACTGAAAAATTTACCAATAATGGATAAAATGCATAGGAGAAAGGGTAAAGTGGGAGAGGCACCTGAAAGAGATTCTTAGACTTCTCTTTCAACCCAAAATTTTCTCTGCATGTAAAAGTAAAAGATGCTTTGATCTCCCACTGGATCACTGTGGAACACTGTTCATAATTTTTACGGTGCTTGTGACAGAAGATTGCTTCTAAAGTTATGCCTTTGAAAAGTGACCGTAAGAAAGACTAATGCAGTCTATGAATCTAATGCTTTATAAGATTAAGTATTATACTGTAAAATCTATTATCACTGTTCTTTTCCTTCTTCCTCATGATCCTCCCTTTATTCTAGCTTTCTCCCCATCTCTTATATTCTTTCAGGGCCCAGTCCTAATGCAGACAAAATTTCCATTGAATGGGGATTCTATCTAGGGCTGTGAATGGTGAAACAGTTAACTGGTAAGCATCACAGTTAATGGGTGATTCTTACTGGTTACGGTTAACTGGCAGGGGCTGGAGCAAGGGGCTATTCCAGGTGGCTAATCTGACGTGGGCAGGGGGGAAAGGTGCTCCAGCCCAGCTACAACAGCCTCCGCCCACAACAGGCCTGGCCAGAGCAGGTGGTAGGGGCAGGAGGGGATGCTTCCAGCCCATATGGGCTGGAGTGCCCCCCCCCCCATCCGCTCCTAATTAAGCAGTTAATTAGTTATACATAAAGTCTGACCAGTTAACTGAGTAAACAGGATTTTACATCCCTAGTTCTGTCATCCTCAGCTTAACAGGATCAGGTCTTTAATACATATGCATTAGTGTAATTCAGGATGTCCATCCTTAGGGCCTACTCTTGCTCCCACCAACTTCATTGGAAGCTTTTCATTAACTTCAGTGGTAGCAGAATCTAGCCAGCAAGCTGAATTTTCCATTTCTGTAAGATGCCTCAGGAAATGATCATATGGGGAGAAGGAGATGAGTTCAGCACCTTTCCATCATGCACAATGAGTTTCTCCACAAGGTGCAAAAGTAACATAATGGAAGAGGATCCTGTCTATGGGTCTGAATGGCCACAGGAGTTTAATTACCAACCTCAGAATTAAGTCCTTTGCTTTCTCTGAAATGGGCACCTCTGGAGGAAATATCAAAGTTTCTTTCCAGTTCATAACTTTCCTATACGTTTCTTGTGGCGTTTCAGAGCAGAAAGGTGGATATCCTATATAAAAATGGAAAAAAGCTTAATGAGCTTTTCCAGCATTAGAAAACATGCCCAGGTCTGAGCTGACAGTCATTTTGTTACCTCTCCCTGAAAAATTTCTGCAAGGAAATGTCAACAAAAATAGTCTCTCCTGGAAAACTATAAAATCAACTACTGGACCAAACTACTAAGGGAAGTTGTGCATTCTCTATCTCTTAATGCCTTCAGAGTAAGGGTGGATTCCTTTCTTAAAGATCTACTTAGCTGAATACAAATTGTCAGGTTAGACTCGATTAAAAAAAAAAAAAAAAAAAGAAAGTAGATGAAATTTTACACCTCATGTTAAAACAGGAGATCAGACTCAATCACCTAATGGTCCCTTCTGACCTTGAAATCTATCTCCGCATTGTTAACAACATACCTATTAGCATTTCATACATAATCACTCCCAAAGACCACCAGTCACACAACTTGTTGTATCCAGTCTGCATAAATACTTCTGGGGCAATATAATCTGGGGTTCCAACAGTAGAGTATGCCTGGGGGGGAAAAAACAGAAGGTGGGTGGACTCTTCATATGGGTTATACACTCACCATTTAGAGTTCTGTGAAAATCTTACTAGAATTACTGTATAAAGTACAATACTGATATTTAGTGGGAAAAGGAGAAGCAATCTGATACATCATCACAACACATATAACCCAAAGTAACGGTTCATTTGGATATACAAGCATAGAACCAAAGATAACTTTGAAGTGAGACTTCCAGAGTGAAGAGACTATAGAATATACAAACTGAAATATCAATGATTTCTTAGATCAAATTTATTTATTCATTTTAGTCTACTGTATTACTAGTAAATTACAAAAGAAGTTGGAAAAAAGTATACATTCAACATCTGACTCTCCTGAAACACTCTCAAACTGTTCTGCATATGGGCTTATTTGCACTACAGAATTAATTCAGGCATTTCCCCTAGCACGGCTCCCATTCACACACAAGAGTGTGGTTTACTGTAATAGGCTCGCTGGCTATTTAAGGTTAAAACTAGAGCTGGTCAGGAATTTCCTGACAAATGGAAATTTTGAGTGCCACTTATCTCTACTTCAAGTCCAAATGCTAATGACACTCAGGTAACCTGTCTATATTACTCTAAGAATGTAGGCTCAATCACCACTGCTGATAGTTCTCTAATGCCTTCCCACAATTCCCTCTTTGTGACCAGACAGACAAGTTCTCCTGTATTTCACTAGGAAATAATCACAGAGGGTATGTCTAGACTACATGCCTATGTCGCCAGAGGCATGTAAATTAGACTACACGACATAGTCAATGAAGCCGGGATTTAAATATCCTCAGCTTCATTAAAATAAAAATGGCCGCCGCGCTGTGCCAGCTCAGCTGGTCGTCGGCACAGCGCAGCAGTCAAGACGCGGATCAGTCGACAGGGAACACCTTTGTCGACCGCTCCCTTATGCCCTGAAAAAACTCTGGACGGGGCCCCGAGGACTTGCTAGGCAGGCCCTGTCCCTGATTCTGGGCTGGTCGGGAATGGCACCTACCGTTCCTCCCATTACCATTCCTGCTGAGGTGATGAGAGAAGTCAGGGTGTGCTCCCTGCTGGGGAGGCCTGGGGGCGTTCATGCCCGAGAAGGATTGCCATTGGGTAGTTGGGGTGTGGATACCCAAGGACTTGAACGTGGCCTGGGTGTCCTTGAGACTGTGCAGATGTTGGTCTGTCTGCTCAGAGACCAGAGATGAGCCCTCAAAGGAGAGGTCCTGAATCGTATTTTGGAGCTCTGAGGACACCCCGGATCTTTGCAGCCAGGAGCTGTAGTGTAACACCAATCCTGTGGCCACGGCATGTGCAGCTGAAGCAGCTGCACTGAGGGCAGCCTGGAGCACAACCCTGGAAATCGCCCTGCCTTCTTCCGAGAGGGCTCTAAACTCGGGCCCAAGTGTTGTAGGCATAGCGGAACAGCAGAACCTGCTGGTTCGATATGTGAAATTGGAGGCCTCCAGCTGCATAGGCCTTCCTTTCTAACAGGTCCATCTTTTTGGCACCCCTGTTCTTAGGGGTGGTGCCCTGCCTCCCCCTCTGCTTAACTGTCTGGGCAACCAGCAACCCCGGAGGTGGATGAGAGAAAAGGTATTCGCTCCCCTTCTGGGAAACGAAATACTACCGCTCGGCCTTCTTGTCCGTTGGTGGAATAGAGGCCAGGGTTTGCCAGAGGGACTTGGAGATGTTGGCCACCGTTTTATTGATGGGGATGGCCACTCTGGTACGGATGTCAGAGTGTAGGATGTCGACAGAGTCCTCCGACACCCTCTCAGCCTGGACCCCCAGGAGGAGGTCCCGGTTTGCCCTCGAGTCCATTGAGGGCACGGAGGGGAGAGCGTTGCCCAGAGCCCCATCTGGAGAAGATGATGAGGACCCCTTCAGGCCTGTCTCCACAAGGACTGTGGCCTGCGAGGGGGCTTGAGAGGCTGAACTCTGGGGCCCTTGGTCTCCGAAGGACGTAGGGATTTCTGGCCTGGTAGGAGCGACTGCTCCGACGTAGGGGACCGAGTCAGTGGGGTCACAAAGGAGGTTCCTTGGACCCAGAAAACACCAACTACCGTCTAGAAGGACCCACACCCTCGCTCTGACAGTAGGTCCATGGGGTCCAAAACGGCCACTGAGATGGAGCTGGTGCCAGTGGAGACCATGACAGCTACATCCCCGGTACGGGACTGGCTGTGCCCACTGGTGCTGTTGCTGATGGGCAAAGGTACTACAGGTGCCGTGATTGGTGATGGGAGTAGGACTGGTGCCGAGACCGGGATCTGGATCCCCTTGACGACCACATGGACTCTGCTTCTGAGTCGGCTGACTACTCCAAAGCTGACCAGGGTAGAGCGGAGGCAGCCGCAGCCGGTGACCCTGCTGTCAGGCCATCAGCTCTGGCTTGCCCCGGTGCCGACGAGGGGGAGGAGAAAGAGGCATGGCCGGCCCCGGGCCTGGTGAGCTCTGGGTGGGCCAGAGGTCATGGCGGCCGGTGCTGCACTCACTGCCGCTTAAAGGCCCTTGTCCTGGTGCTAGGTCCGGTGCTGAGGCCAGGGTTGAGGTTGCTGCTGGTGCTGGCCCTGCAGGCAGTGCTGTTGGTGGTGCGGCGCTGGGTCACTGTTTCCTCAGTTCCGGTGCTGGGTGCCCTAGCCTCCAATCGGTGCCGACCGGAGTCCCAATCCTTGCCTGAGGCCGGTGCCAAAGTAGGAGAGGGGGACAGTTTAAGCCCCTGGCAGCCTCGAAGGCCTCTGGAGTCAAAGGCTCTGGGAAGTCCCCCAAGGGACTGGGGTCCCAGTGCAGACTGAGTCATTTGTCTGACCGTGATGGTCCAGGCTCGGCACCAATGGTGCCACATGTCCCACTTGAGGGCACGCGCCATGGAGGTGACCTGCACCTGCTAGGCCTTCCTTTTTTCTGAGGCACCGGGGACTGGGAGCAGTGCCAGGGTCTGCGCGGTGTCAGTGAGGCATGCAAATAGCTTGATGCCTCCCGCACCGAGGCTGGTGTGCTGTGGGTCACCAGTGCTGGGTTGGACGCCATGCTGGCCACAAAGCCACCTCCATTAGGATGATCTTGAGGCGTGACTCTCCCGCTTCATGCGCGACTTCAACGCCTTACAGATTTTACAGGCCTCTGACAAGTGGGCCTTGCCCAGGCACTTAAGGCGGGCAGAGTGCAGATCACCACTGGCACTTTTCACAGGACTTGAAGCCTTGCAACCAGAGCATTCCCCGCCACACATGCCAGGTGCATGAAGCAGGAACCACGGTGAGTTCTTAACTCAGGAAACACCACTTAACAACTACTTAAACGAAGAAAAACTTATAAGAACCATAACTATGATACTAGAACAAAGAAATTTAATGCTGAGTAACTGCAAAAAGGGCACCTGCTAAACAAGAGCAGAAGCATGTTCCAACAACTGTCACAGGCAGTAAGAAGAAACTGAGGGAGTGGAGGACCAGCAGGGGTATGCACTGGCTGGTATAGGGGCGCCATTCCAGGGGGCTCCCCTGCTGGCCCGACAGGTACTATTAGGGGAAAAATTTCCAACGATGCGTGCATGCTGCACACACACCCCAACATGGAATGGATATGAGCTATCGCTCGAAGAAGAACACATGCTACAAGTGGCGGGTGTCCATGGCTCCATGCTATGCACATTGATACCACCTGAAGATCTGCCCGCAGGTATTGTGACTGCATTTGTTATCTTCACTACTAAATCACACTGCCCCTTGACTACAGTGGGAGTGCTCACACTTAAAGCTAAGTACATACATGTGAGCATGGCCTTTGAGGACTTTGTCAGTAACTTGAACATTTTAAAAACTGCGAATTTTTAAGATCTGTCTCACATTTGTTTCTACAAATATTAAATATGTTCCACTATAAAAAGTGACTCACCAGCTGTCGCCTGTTCTTCTTCCACGTTTCTGCTTTTCTTTTTGAGTTCATATTCTGAAATGCTTATTTACAAAATAGAGCTATTAGACACTATATAGATTTGTGAAAGAGTACAAGAAAGAAAGAAAAATCAGCCTGATTATTTTGTAAAATGACATTATCAATCTTTTTGTACCTCTGAAATGCTATATAACAGGGTTTTTTGAGGGGGGGGGGGTGAGGGGCGTGAACTGGACAAGGAAAAGGAAATGTAAAACAATTCTAAGTTGCCAGGATGAAGAATGCAACAGTAACAATAATGATGTTTATGATAATGATACAATGATTTAAGGATTTCTCAGTGGTAACTAACCGAAGTTCAACAGCTTTATGATGGACCTGGTTAGACATAGACACACCATTACACTCACACATTACACTGGTTACACATTACACTCACACCATTGCAGAATAAAGTTAGAAGTGGAAAATAAGGCATCTGAATTAAAGCACAGAGAGAATTTAGATCAGTAGCATATAATTATCTACCACTGAAATGTGACCATGAAAAACAGGTTGACACCCTTGCAATTATGAAAAAGTGGCATGAGAACATTACTTATCCCAAGTGATGAGGACATTCTAGCTGAAAGACTATTTCCAGCAGCACAGGAAAAGATCCTCTAACATTAGGGGGCATGGGTTCAATTCAGAAAAGTGCCACCTACAGAATCACCAATACTATCTCCTTCCTGTAATTCCTAGCTGTTCTGTGGACTGTTCTCCCATTCAAAACACAACTCAACCCAACCCAGTCTTGCTTAGTCCCTGAATCCTAACAGATTTAAGATTACAGTGTGGAATGGCTGCAGTCCAAAAGTCATTGAAAGTTTTGACTAGAATACCGTATTACTTACAAAAGTCACTTGGTGGATTGTGCGTAAGGTTCCTATAGAATTCAGTTCGATGAGCTTTCTTTAAGCCAGTGCATAGTCCAAAATCAGATAGCTTCACATGACCCTACAGAATCAGAGAAGATAAAAATTTCATTGAGAAAGTTGAGTCTTAGAGGGAGCAACACAATTTAACAACATTACCTCCTGCCTTCAGAAATGAGTAAACTACAGAATTATGCAGGATTAATTCTAGAGGACATCATAACTAAATCTTTATACATCAAGAAAGCATGATTTTTTTCTTGCCTCTGCTTTGTAATGAATGAGCTATGCTAATTTATTCCAAAGAATTTTGTTTATTTGATGCTTAGAGTCAGAGGAGGGGGGAAATGGAAAAGTACAGTGCTGTTTACTTAGGAAGTCTCAACTAGGATGAAAATATACTTTTAAAAATAATATATTTTTATCCAGTTTTATAGCTAGATTTAGAAAGATATGTGGTGATCAACAAACTCACTTTAGGGATAGACTAGTTTAGTTTCTTGGCTCTCAAATTTTCTTCTAGCCAATAGACTAGGTCTTCTGATCAGTTAACAGATAAAAAGCCAAATGAGATAACTGCATCATGTGCTACAACGTTCATTTTAAAGAAAAATTGAACACTTATTAGCATTGGGTATGTGTTTTGCACTGTATTTTTTTGTAAAATAAAAGCAACAGCTGAGGTATGTGCAGCTTAAGGCTACAGTCTGCAAGTATATGGACATTGTGGATGTGTCTTTTCCAGCTTCTAAGAAGATGCACATTGAAAACACTTTCAGTAAAGTAAAACAATGTAGTATTACTTTTGCTATGCTAATTATGCAGATGTTCTAAATGATAAAATGTAGGTAGCAGATTCTGACTTCACTTCCACTAGTTTAAACCCTGGCCTAATGCTGCTGGTTTCAATGGTGTTACTTCTGATTAACACTAGTGTAAGGGAAATTGACATCAGGCTGTAGAAGTTTAAAATGTGAACAGTTTACAAACAAATTACATGCCTTGGCATCTAGCAAGAGGTTATCTGGCTTAATATCTCTATGGATGAATCCCAGTTGATGAATGGCATCTATGGCCAGCACAGTTTCAGAAATGTAAAATTGTGTTTCCTCTTCTGTTAAAGTGTCTTTCTTCATAAGTAAGGTCATCATGTCACCTATCCACAGAGGAAAAAAGGAAAAAAAAAACAAAACAAAACACCCACACATTAGAAAGACGAGTGCTTGGTAATTAAAATGCACAGTTGTACTGGAAATGTCAGTAGATTCTATTAGAACCTTGCAATTGACTTCAGTGGATTCAACTGCAGGGCCACGCCAGGACAGTATTTCTCAAAATGTTTCATGCCCCCACTTTGGGAAAGCCACCAATGGGCCTGCGCTGCTTTGTTTACTTAAATGAGCTTCCTGGGCTGGAAATGGCAAACTGGAGCCAATGGGAGCTGCAAGGCTCCACTGTTATGGACCTGTTAAGTAAACAAAGTGGCGCAGACCCACTAGCAGCTTTCCCAAAGCACCCAAAGAACACTTTGACAAACACTGATCCAGGAACTCCTAGCTCAATACACCCATTGTTACTCTGCTTCAAGACCTGTTCAGAAAATTGGACCTTGCAAGAACCAGATGAAAAGTATTAACTGGATTTTTAAGTAGGGTTCATAGGTAATTAAACTGACTCCATCTCACTATCTCCTAACATATACCACACAGTAATTGTTTTCAGTAATAGCCACTTTCATAGATATTGGCATCAATAGAGAACAGCAGAACATCTAGTTACAGGAATTATTTCAATCAAAGCCACAACTATGATTACATATGTTTTGAAGTCCCAGGGGAAAAAAAAAAAAATGCAGGAATAGTTACTTCACGGACACTGGAACTTAACAGTGTAAAAAGCCCATAATCATCAAGAATTTAAGATTAGTTTTGTCACCCACGATCTTAAAAAAAAGGAACAAACACTGAGCCACTGAATTCAGTGGTTTGCTTTTTACCTCCAGGTAGGAACTCCATGATCAGGTAAAGATTTCTTTTATCCTGAAAACTATAAAACATCTTCACCACCCAAGCACCATCTGCTTCAACCAATATATCTCTTTCTGCTCTGATATGAGCCACCTACATGAAAAGATAACAAAAAAAAAAAAAAAAAGTCACATCTCAAGGACAGTTATTACTTAAATACTAACCTGTATTTCTAGTTATTGAACCAATCACTGCATTGTTCATGATCTCTGATGAAGAAGCTACAGTCCTGTGTCAGGGTGCTGGGCAACAACAGGGGAGACAGCACTCTGGTCATTGAAACTAATTAATTACTCTAGAGTCAGGCCCATATGCAGGAATTTCTGGGGTGTGTGCGCTTTTTTTGGTAAATGTGGACCGCAAGGGTGTGAATGCACCCTCATAGTCCTCCAAGTAAGCGGGGAAATCAGCCCCAGCTGGCCAGACAATGGGCAAGGGAGGCTCGGATAGCGCTCCACTCCTGCCTTCCCCAGCTGTCCAGAGTATGCTTACTTGGGGGACTATGGGGGTGTTTTTGCACCCTTTGCACTCCCACTGCATACAGGCCTAAGAGTAGACCTCATTAAGAACTGTGCCTAACTGATGTGCTGAAGAGAACTAAGAGACTGACACAAAAGGCATAGGAGGGAATTGAGAGAGGGGAGGAAGAATGAGAGAAAGGTCTCTACAGCCGTGGTGTCCAACCAGCTCTGAAGCAGCAGCCGTTACAGTGGCTACTGCTAAAGTGAACTAGCCACACTCAACCGGCCAAAGAGCCACATCTGGCTAGCATGTTGGACACCACGGCTCTAGAGATCTCCCCTGCTTCAGGAGGGCTCTGTAGGGCAGTAAGCATAAAATAATACAGGGTATAAGAGTGGTGGAAACAAATGTGGTAAATAAACTGCATGGAGTGTTTGTTTTACCAGTAAAAGGTCTCTGAACAGTGCATGGGCTTGAAGAGAGTAGGAACGAACAATAACTCTACATGGCAAATTCCTGATTTGAAATATCATCTCAATGCATTCCCAAATCCATTGTTGTTTGTAAAGGGTGTTTCTATTTGAAGAAAAATACTCAGCAGCTGAACAGTGCTTGTGGAAAAATGGAATTTCTTTAGATGCTTTATTGAAACTGGCTATGGATTTTTTTTATTTCATGAAAGACTTTTATATATTGATGGAGCCCTGCAAATCTGCAGATATCCACAAGTATCTACATCCACAGACATGCATGTGGACATCCATGGCTCATTTTTGCAGATACAGGAGCAAATACAAATTTTATATCTAGAACACTGCAAATTTTCAGATATCAGCAGATCATTTTTGCAAATGCCAATACAAATTTTGTATGTGTGCTGGGCTCCACATATTGAAATATAAAACCATGTCAAGGTCTGGTCTGTAATGCAACTTTTCCAACTGTGAATTCATAGATACCAACAAATAGCTGAAATGTTATTTGAACATCAATGTGAAAGCCTGGTACAAGTATCAGGTAAAGTGTAGGAGCTTGTCTTAAATCATGTGGAAACAGTCTGTTTGTCTGGCAGAAGAATGGTTCCATCATCAAGAGAGGTAAAAGACAAGTGCCTGAGCTGCAGTGAAATATCCCTAGTGCTATTTTGTTAGCTGAATACAACTTACTAGCAACCTAACGAAAAGTATTAACCAAGTGTTCACAAAATGCACTGGGAAATATCCTAGGTTTTGGGACTCTTGTATGAAAACAATCTACAAAATAGTACTGGACTGGTGGAAAAGCACCTTGACAGACTGTTTTTGTCTGCAGCACTGTTAGTTGGAAGAACTGTGACACTCTAAGGCGTAGCATTTCAGTGGAGAAGAGGTGTGGTGCAGAAAGACTATGTCGTATAAATATTTCCTGAGAGCTCTGATGTAACTCGGCAACATCCTCTAGACAGAACTTAAGGACAATGCAGCTAAGCGCTGTATCCCACTGAGTATTTTCTAATTCTTAAAGAATCTGAAATATGATTGAAGAGTTGAATCATACTCCCTGACAGCTGAAATTTTGTCTTGCAGACAGATAGATACAAGATGTTAAATAGAAGGAAATAATCTTACAGTATTCCAGCTTTAAGAGCTATTTTCACCAAGCAACAGAACAACCTGATCTTTAATGTAACTTTTTATACCGCTCCTCACAACTCTATTGCCCAGAAACATCTCTGTGAGGATAGTGGTCTCCCCATTCCTCATTCTGTCACCTCTCCACAGAGGCCTATTCACTTCAATTTATTTGCCTGTCCCAATAGATTTCTTTCCTCCCTACCTCCTTTTCAGAATGAGGATACTGCATACAATTAAACATAGTTTAAAAACAAATCATGATGATCTCTCCCAGTGACAACATATTTGAAATTGTGTAGATTTTATTGCATTTGTCTCTAACGCATTGTCCCTACAGAACACACTCAGCAGTGCAACATTCAGCAAATCTACACTCCTTACTGTTTGTGGGTTGTCTATACTGTAGCCATAGCTGTAATTTCTGCACTTGCTTTAATAGAGTTAGTGTATGTGGTGAAAACTGTGTAGCCCAATTATTAAATGTAAATATTTATAGGCAAATAGGTCTCAGTCTACAACTGAAAACTATTTATTAAAATAAAGTTTATTTGAGAATTAAAGATTGTTTTCTTAATCCCAGAGGTGATGGTGTGTTTTGAGTTCTTCAGCAAACCACATAGATGTACAAAATTCAGAGCTTTAATCGACTGAATATTTTCCTCCCATCTTTCTGTCCACCAAAATAAACCCTGATATTTATCCAGAAACATTATTAATAATTTTTGTACTGATTTGTATCTGTTTTTATTGTTGTGGTAATAAACACTGGTAATTCCTGGAAAAAGCAAAATAATAACTGAAAATGAAGGGCCCTATCTGCACTATATAATCTGAAGAAAAAGGGCATTGTTCATGACCCCAGGAGTGTCCAAATATAACACTTTGCAAAATGCCATTGTTACAAATAAAGGCTAGAAAATAAGGTATTACCATAGTGTCCTGGAGCACTAGTCATGGACCAGGAGCCCACTGTGCTAGCTGCTGAACAAACACAGGATGAAAAGATGGTCCCTGCCTCAGAGAACTTGCAATCTCAGTAATTTCCTAGCATAAGCAACAGAAACATAAAAGGTATTTACTATAAACCTAGGCGCATTCCATTCCACAAACCTGCTCTTTTTCCAGCATATCAGCTTTTCTCAAAATCTTCATTGCATAAATATGACCCGTATCTTTCTTCTGGACAAGGCGTACCTAAAATTAAATAGAAAATCATCCTTTTAATATAGTTCACAAAATTGTGATATCTTGAAGGATTGAAAATGGTTGGTGCTTAAAAGATATGTTTGATTTTAAAGTCAGGAAGACATGAAAAATAAAAAACAGGACATAAACCATACATACTTATACACCAAACTGGACTTTAGTGATCAACAGATTTTAAATATCTTTTTGGGATGGTCAGTGTTTTGATAAATTAACAATCAAATGGATTACTACATGGTCTTTAGATCAATGGTGCTAATTTGTACAGGAAAGTCTTATGGCTTGTCTACACTCGCATATTTTCTGAAATATCTATTCCGGATAACTCCTACGTGGACACTGTTATTCCAGAATAAATATAACATTTCAGACACATACCTCCCCAAATGCTCCTCTTCCTATAACTTTCAGAGATTCAAAATCATCCAAACCAAGCCTCGTCCTCTTCAGTCGCAGGAATTCTGTTTCTTTGCGGGCATGTTGTGACCTACGCAGTTTTTTCTAGGGAAACATATTGTGATAATTAGAAAGTTTCTTGTAAGTTAAGTAACATATATAACTGAAAATATCTGGACTATATAAAACTATATTTTAGAAAAAAAGTTTTAGAACACAGGAAATGTAATTCTCCATCAGATCCCCTAGTCCATCTAGTTCAATAGTCGGTCTTTGACATAACTTGCACTAGATGTTTGGAGGAAGGTGCAAGAAACCCCCAAATAAGCAGGTGTGGATGTTCAAACTCCTAGGAAGAGCTTATTGTAATAGTTAGATATTGGCTTCTGCCAAAAAAAATTTTTAAAAACACCTTCAGTTCTCCACGTTTAAAGTTAGTAACATTAATATTTTAAAAACAATGAGGGAGTTGGTGGGGAATTTTTCAATTAAATGTTTTTTGATCTGAAAATGTTGGATTAATCAAATCCAAAACTTTTGGTGGAAAAGGATGAGTTTCGATGTTTTTTGGAGAGGGGTTGGGGCAGTTAATTTCAGAATTTTAAAAATGGGGGGAAAAAAAATCTGATTTTCCCATTCAAAACAATGTTTTCTATTTTGCACCTCAAACTAGTTATACTAAAAAAGTAAATGGTTGGCACTGAAACAAAACATTTAGAAATAAATGAATCAAAATATTTCAGTTGACTCAAAACGGGTGTGTGGGGGTTGGATTTTCAGTTTACAAAGATATTTGAGATTCCAACTTTTCATCCTGATTTAGGACAGAATTTTTTTTCAAACTTTTCCATGAGACAGGAAGAGATTGTCCAAGAAATTCTTGCTCAGCTTTTGCTGCACTTGTACTCCAGCTGCAGGCATGCTACTTGCATAAAGAGAGACTGTAATACAATCAGGTAGAAAGTCTGAAGGGGAGTTTAGTTACTGGTTTCCACTATACATGAGAAGGAGAGAAGACACTTCGTTTAAAGTACATACCACTGTACAATGACCTAAATACACCTAATTAAAGTTCTTGAGGTGGGGCAGGAGTGGAACACAAACATAGATGCTAATTGGTGACATTTCAAAGTACTGCTTCCAGTGATGCTTCAAAACTTGAACATTGACACAAAAGAGATTCCAATCAGCTACATATGCCACTGGGTAAAATCCACTGGCCCAGAAGACAATTCTATTTTGAGGTGGGGCAGGTGGGATAGGTCAAGAAAAGCAAAAGCACAGGCACTATGAATTGGATGGGGGTGAAAAAGGAAAAGGCAGCTGTGGGAGAACAATTAGGTAGCTTGCTGGGCAACTGAGATCCACATTTTTCATTTACACCAAAATCTACTTGTGTAAGGCAGCTTGATGGTCATTGCAAATATGTTTTAGTATACAAAAGTGTCAAAGGGCTTCATCCTGAAAGATGCTAAGTACCACACCTTCCAGTGATGTTAATAGGAGTTTTAAAGGTACTGAGACCCAGCAGGATCAGGCACTGAAGTAATACATTTTTATATTAGATTTTTAAATATCATTTAAAGCCACAAGATGGCATCACATGGCCACTTGTTCTCCACTCTCATTCTCTAAAGAATAGTAATGGAGATGTAGCTGTGTTAGTCTGGTCTTGCTGAAACAAAAGACAGGACTATGCAGCACTTTAAAGACTAACAAGATGGTTAATTAGGTGATGAGCTTTTAAATGCACCAATACAAGACCCATCTGAGGCAGACTATTGTATTCTCGTTGCATCTTGTAAAGTTCAATACAAAAACCAATTATGTGAATGGCCACAGCAAGGCAATTTAAAGGAGAAAATGTTGAAAGATCCAGTGGGTGTGATTCTCTTCTCACTTACACTGCTGTGAAGCAGGGATAGATAAATCCTTTACTGCTCTAATGCTGGTGCAAGCTAGACCCAGTGCTTTAAAAAAACCTCAAGGTTTGGTTCAATAAAAATATAAAGCCACTGTAGCAAATTCAGCCCTCGGGTGAGTATGTGCAACTCCCACGGTCTACACTGGAATTAGTTACCTGCTTGAAGTTGGGTACATAGTTAAAACAGCCTGCTGAATCAGGGACTATAACCTAAATCCTCTCCCCTATGTATTTTGTCTTCTGCCTATTTCATCCAAGTGTTTCTGGCCCTTTTTTCATTCCTTCTCCACACCTGAGTTTCAAACAAATTTGTACTCCAAAAACCAAGGGTTATGTTACGTTCTTTTTGGGTGCCTCTATCTTATTGGATCATGAGCACCAAACAGTGTGTGAGCAATCTTTTTTATGAAAAAATTAAAAGCTTACGAGGCTTCTCTTATAAAAACTCAAATATGGAGTTTGTTTACAACAGCAAAACTTACAATAAAAAAAAAAAAATCAGTCATATGTTGGATAATAAGACTCTTAATCAACCATGTACTCATCCAAACACCAGATCTGAACAACCACCATGAAAGACAAAGTCTTCAAATGTATCTCAATTGGCATTACCTCTTCATCTGCCAGGCCTTCTTCTTCCATAGCCACTTCTAGCTTTTTCTGTCTGCACAGGTAGACATGGGAGAAGACATTTTTAATAAAATTCCATCAGACAGTATACAAATTTCTTACATCACAGGTCTCCTCTCTTTATCATTTACATCAACTGGAGAATGGAAGTGTAATATCAGAAATCTGCGATTTTAGAGTGCTTTTTCATTTCTTGGGAAAAGATATTCTGTACAAAAACAAGGGATTTGTACTATCGTTTAAAAGAGAAGAACATCATGAACATCATGAACCCATCACAGAGCTCCCACACAAAGGCATACACGACAATATGTCCCAGTCCATATGTGTTAGCTATTATATTTTGATAATACCAGATGTCTGCATAGCATTTCACATAAAAGATGACAAGGCCTTTGGCCCAAGAGCCATCTAATGCCTCAAATCCCTCAACACTTACACACATGCTCAGTCATGCCTCTCACATGTGACCAGACCTGTTGAAGCCAATGGGTCACATGAGTAAATTTTTATATATGCAAAATGTCTGCAGGATGGAGATTTAAAGGTCCAAATTCTAGATACTTTGATCTTCATCACTTTATTCCCATGCATTAGCCTGTTGAAGCAAATGGGACCATACATGTGAGCTAAGATTCTGAACGAGTGAAACGATTTTAAGTTCTCTAGTTTCACTTTAAGCACTTATTTAAAAGTCAAGACTTTTTCTCATTTTGAGAATTACAGTAGAATCTACTAGACCAAGACTCCTTGGTGAACAATCTATCCTCCCACTTGGGAGAGGCCCATTTAATATAGTAAGGACTAAAAGAGAAGCCCCTCAAACCTTTTCTGTGGTTATATAATCTCAATAAAAAAAGTTTCTGTTATTATAGAAACAGTTATGTCATTTATTGAAACAAAGTATTCATTACAATAAAGAGTTGGTGTTTTGACGCTTTATTCAGTAGCTTTACATTAGGATCAATGTTCTCTCTAAAGCCGTGCTCCCTGCAGGAAGCTGACTGACAGGGTGGGGCTGATTAATCACCTGTGAAGCTGTGCTACCGTACACCTTAGAGGGAACGCTGATTACGATGTAACTGGAAACTAGGCTACATCTAGACTGCATTACTTTTCTGGGATACCAAAGGTATGCCCGAAAAGCAATGCCGCGTCCAAGGAACGCGTCCACTTTTCTGAAAAAAATTTCGAAAAATAAGACGCGCTCTTTCACCATCCCTGTAAACCTCATTCTTCAAGGAATAAGGGATATATAGAAAGAGCACTTTTTTCCAAAATTTGGCGCTGTGTAGACGCGCCAAATCTTGGAAAAGCCTCTTTTGACAGTAAATCAGAAAAAGATACGCAATGTGAATACTGCAAATTGTGTTTCTTTTTCTGATTTAACTGCAGCGTAGACCTAGCCCTAGGGAAGGAGGATATGGAAGTTAAAATCAAGTTAGTTGGCTCTATACTAGTGCTTCTGCAGTTATTGCAACCAACACTGGTGCAACAGTGATAGAAGCCCAAACAAGGCCTTTGTGCTGAGATACACATGCCCTAAAAGAATGTACCCTCAAATAGTCAGCAATTTCCTTAGAAACTGAAATCAATACAACTTTCTAAGAAATACTTTGTGCAGGGACTTAAATGAATTTAAAAGCACGTAGTTGGTTTGTACAAATACCACAAAATAACATAAATAAAAAGCTAAAGATGTGAAAGAACTGGGACAAAGTACCTGGTTTCTCTCTCTTCATGCTGTAAAATTAGGTTGCTGTAGAAATTCTCCAATGTAAGTTTGGCCACAGTTACTCTCTCCCGGGTGTGGTTGCTCATGGGAAAGGATGTTGTAGTCCCTGCAGTCATTGCCATAGTAACATGAACTGAAACAGAGCACATACAATTACTCAAAGAAACTTTTTATTCCCCCCAGAAAATCAGAGAGAGTGTGAAATTCATGGGGAAGACACCTCCCTTATTTGTGAACAAATCCATAAACTTCATATTGTAAAGTAAGAGCAAGGGAAGGACGTGCTACCCACTCACCAAAAAAAACAACAGAAACCATGTCCTGGCAAAACAAGAAGTGACTCATAGGAGAGTACCATTCTGATTACAGGCAACTACCCTGATGTACTTGTCCAGGCATTAAAGAGATTGACTACTGGCTCATTAGAGTCCAACTCTCTCCCTGCTCCTTCCCCTACCCTCCCTCCCACCCACCCCATATATAAATATAAAATGAGTCTGGAGCAAGAGGAAAGAGGTCATCCATGTAGCTCTCTAAATGCAATATGTATGGACAGCACAAAAAAAGTTTTAAGACTGAAAAACTTCAAATCTTTCACATAGAAAAATGGTGAAAATGAAAAACAAGCAAACACCTAGCAAAGATAAGATGAGCTAAATTTCACTGTAAACTATTTTACTTAAAAAAAAAAAAATCTTTTACTAGAACTTAGTACTGATACTTGGATAATACTGTATCTAGAAATCATCCTCTCAAAAAGATATCTTCCGTAGTTTATGGAGAAATTTTTCTTATCACAAAAATAATAAAAAATAAATCATGAAACTTGCTCTCCTGCAAATGATCAGGCTCCGAGGGAGTTTTTGATCACAAGGCAAATAACTTTTCAGATCATCTCCTCCAGATCCTTTTCCATGCCCTATTGACAAGCTGGTAAATCAGAACTGTTTAGCACATTCAGAAACCACTGTAAAGGGGTTTTCAGGCTGAAAAGGAATTCCCCTAGACCTGCACATGGCCATTCCAGGTTTGTGACTTAAATAACCTGTAGAACAAGGGGTATGATCACTGAGGCACAGGACAGGGTTGCTAGGAAGCAGTCTGGGGGCTGGTTAAAGACAAAAAAAAGCCACCCCAAACCGATTCCATTTTGGTTTTAGGGTTGGAGTTCCAAGAGAAGGGTGGGCAAGAACTCCCCACAGTGGAAGTGAGCAAAGCCAAGCTCAGCTCTCTCAGCTCCAGGGCAGCAGAGCTGCTAGGAAGCATTCTTTTCTCTTAGCAGTCATGTTTTAGTCCGGGGCTAGGTAAAAGCATGGTGGGAAATAAATCAGTATGTAAGCACTGCCATTCTCTAAGAGACAGGGAAGGATGCATTTTGTGCCAATGGCTCCTTCCTGAAAAGCGACTTCCTTTTTTGTTTGTTTATATTACCCTATTGCTTCATAAAAGGATTTTGATGCAGCTCCCTCTGACAAATATCCAGATCAATGTTTGATCTTCGAATACTATAATGGTTTTTGGTGAACAGATAAAAAGCCACAAACAGAAGTAAGTTTTAGTATAGAAAAACCAGAGACATGCCTTTTTCTTGGTCTGACCTTTCACACAAACAGTATGGGCGCGTCTACACAGCAAGTTATAATTAAGCTATAATTAATTGCATAGCTTAAGTTGAAATAGCTTATTTTGACTTTTGGTGTTGTCTACACAGCAGTTACTTCAAGATAGAGCACTCTTCCCCAACTTTATTTACTCCTCATACAATGAGGGTTACAGGAGTTGGAGTAAGCAGTCCTCCAGCTCACCATTATTTCAACATTATGTCAAAATAACTGCTTGTGTGTAGATGTGGACTATTATTTTGGAATAACATTAGTTATTCTGAAATAACACTGCAGTGTAGACATAGCTTAAGGGAGCTTGTGAGGAAGGCATTTCGTCTTCTTTTAATTGAATTTTATGTGGCAGTATGACAGTATTTCTTTGCTAGAAATGTACCAGCTGTGCATCGAGCCATGGGGTTTTACAATAGCATGCAGATAGTATTTTACTTATGCATTTTGGACAATGCCCACGTGCCACTTCTGAGAACAAGTGAGAATACTGATGAACTAGCAATACAATAGACTTTACGATCCTGTAGCTAGGGTTGCCAGATACCTTCACAAAAAAATCCCAAACATGGCAGGGAAAAAAATTGGTTTGGGGGGGAAGAACCATAATTGGTTTCTCAAGCAAAATTGTTGAGGAAAAAAGGACGCTGCACCTTTAAGTTCCTGCACTCCCCTGCGGTATTTTCTGGTTTTGTTTTTTTTTTAAACCAGACAGAAGATGCAATTACTGGACTGTCCAGGTGAAAACTGGATACCTGGGAACCCTACATAGCTATTTCTGGGGGTTTTATTAGCAGGGCTCAACAATTAGTGTAATCTACTCGCCCATGGCGAGTAGATTACAAGCTTGCACAGCCGCTCAACGCAGTCAGAGCATGCGCAGCGTGGTCCGTGCATGCGCAGCGTGCCAAACCATGCGGTTGGCGAGTGGGGCTCGCCGCCACTTGGTGAACCCTGTTTATTAGTATTTTATCTCATTAGAATTTCTCACAATGAGGCCTGCTATTTGCTCAATTAACTTATTATAATCTTGATTAACAATAGATGAATACAGACAAACAAAAATCCAAGAGGTTACCTTCTCTTACACCAGAACTACCAGGCATGATCGTGATTTTACAGAATAAAAATAAAATCTCCCTCTTCCTCTCCGCCCCTCCCCTCCCCCCGGCAGTTTTCCCATATACAGAAGTGATGGAAAAACTGATGAAAACAGATCTACAAAATCTCTAGCCATTTCTATTAATTCTGTTGATTACATGCCATTTCAAAGTCACCACGTCAATAGGTGGAAGTCTTGATAAAATGTAAGTATAGCATATTTCTATCATGTCAATACGTATTGTAATAGTTGCACTACAGTTCTCTATTGACAAAGAAAGGGAAACACAAACCAGGTGATTTTACTAATGAAGTTCAGTATATGCACACATCCAATTCTAGTTCTCCCTCTTAGCGGGGCACAGAGTGATATCAGTGATCAAATCGTTTCCAAGAATGATCCAGTATGGCAAAAAACAGCCTTTTGATCCTTTAGGAATCTTGGCACTGAATGTATTGCGAACCCAAGCTCAAAATGGATTAAACTTCATTTAAGGTATAAAGACTTTTCAGTTGTACCAGACACGTATTTATCATTTGCAAGTCTAGTACTTTCGGTTGGCCAAAATAAGCATATAATTGTGTGCTCTGTTCATTTGTTTTCCCCATGTTCCTATACACACAAATGCAGACACTACCGAATCTCAGTCACTTGATTTCATTAAGCCTGGAAAAAGGAGATCATTTTAGCAGTAAAGCACTGGGCTATAAATAGAATGGCTGATTTTGATTGGGAGTAGTTCTAAAATAAGAAAATACAGAATAGTTCCTGATTAGTAAATTAACAAGCTCAGAGAAAGCTATTTAACAGTTAAGAAGCTTGTCATTACTGTGCTAATACAGCATAAAACAAGGAAAGGTAGAATTACTGTAGCAAGTGTCCACTTCCAAAATCACAATTGCCTCCCCCTAGCTACGTCTCTCTGTTGCTATTTATTCTTCTGATGTTTAGAACATTTTGCTTACAATGTGATGCGAGCACATTCAAGGAACTAACAGTTCCAGCACTGTAAACAAAACCATCCCTTCAACTAAGGGCCTAATCCTAATCAACTCCTTTGATTCCCAAGAAGGAGCACAGAGGTGTTGCAGAAAGTGCACAGCACCTTGCAGAGTTGTCCCTAAATTTCCACGTGTGTACACACACAACCCAACTCAGTTGGGAAGAGGCAAACAAAATATTTAAACATGGCCTTTATAAACAACTGATCTGGGCAGGAGGGGTAAGGGAAATCAAAGGAAGCACTGCTCAGAATTTTGGCTGAACACTGCATTCACTGATCTCACTATATTCATCAAAATGTTTTGAAAAGGTGCCACTCATATTTCTTGGAAATGCCCATAAAAGAGCCATTAATCCACCCAAGATCATGCCATTTACATAATGGAGTCATTCTATTCCTGAAGTGCCATCCGATTTGCATTAGATTTATGAAACTACAAAGAACACAGCACTTTAACCAATTAGTCATATTTCACTTAAAGCCTTCTGGCTGAGAAATTCAAAAGCGCTAAGTCCTTTACAACATGTCTATTACTCTGGAATACTTGATATAAAAGATAATTTACAGGCATTACCACAATCTCATCATCACAAACCTTTACATTTTCTACCAATAAAAATTACTGATTGGTTAAGCCATACCCCCAGCCTTTCAAATCTAAAATCTTCTAAGTGGACTATGAAAGAAAAACTAAGCACCAGTTACTATCTCCTCACTCCACTTTCAAATCAGTTTTATGGCTGGATTTTAAATCTGTCTGTTTCCAGTCAAATGTTCCTGAAAACACTGTTCCATTGTTGAAAGTCTCCACATAGCATAATTTCTGGTGCACAAATGGCCATGCGAAGCCCCCCTGCTCAAATTCTATTCCTCAGAATGTTTACACTGACTTTGAAATGTTAATTAAACCAAAGCATATTGGAGCACCATAGCATCTGAGAGATGGAACCACTTGCTTCAGTGAGCCAGAATAGTAAAAATGGGATGAATGAAGCATCCGGAGAATGAGTTCCCTCTAATGAGACTGACCCTCTGGAAATGTGGGAGCATTTCCTAACAAAAGAGAAACGAGCATACAAAGCCAGTCTCGTATTCAAAGTCTCTCATATTCAGAGCACTGCATCTCCATACTTCAGAGATTTGGATGGGATCCAATTCAGAAAAGCCAGAAAAATGAAAGATGAGGTAGCATCAGAGCCATCCCTACCAGTGTTGGTGCCTTAGGCAGCACTGGCACCACTACCCACCACGGCAGGAGTGGCCGCTCTGGGGGAGAGGACCTGCAGGGACAGAAGCTATGGGGGGCAGGGGGCTGCCAACTTTCCCAGAACAGATGAGCCAGATGCCATTTGCTGCAATGGTGTCCAGTCCAGGAGAGTTGGCAGCCATGGAGCAGGGGAGGGAAGAAGGTTCACCTGCAGCCTCAGGGGAGCAGGCAGGAGGTGCAGGAAGCAGTGAGTGATGTGAGCACCGGCTGGAGCAGCAGAGGGTGGCTGTGTTGCCAGTCGGAGAGAAGGGTCACTTTGAAGGGGAAACTGCTGCTGCTCTCCAGCTGCTGGCTGTGCGGCCGCCGGTCTGAGCTTCCAGCCTGCGCTCTTGCCTCTTGTTGCCACCTGGTGAGCAGGAGCTGGGCACTGCCTGTGAGGGAGGCCAGCCAGAGGATGGGAGCTGCCAAACCAGTGCTGAGCCCAGGCGGGGTAGGGCAGGGATGTGGCTAAGGTCTGCTGAAGCAGACACTGAGCATGTGAAGGGATGGGGCTGGGGGCTGCTGGAATCCTGGTGCTGAGTCTGCAGAGGAGGCAGGGGATGGAGCCGCTGGAGCTGCCCACAGCTGTTTAACATCCCATACCTAGGCCTATGTGGCATGCGGTGCCCTATGCAGCTGTGTGTTGCACATGCCTAAGGCCAGTCCTGGGTACCATGAGATCTTGTGGGTAGCCGCCAGACAACAGCAAGCATGGAGTTGTTTAGTTCGGAGACACTGAATGATAATTAGAGCCCCTCTGCTCCTTACACAAAACAGCTATTTATACTGAGGAAAGAGGGAAGAATGATCTAGGGGACAGGGCACTAACCTTGAACTTACACTCATGAAATATAGGGTCAAATCTGGCTCAGCCACAGACTTTCTGGGGACCTTCAGCAAGTCATTTCATCTGCCTTGTGCCTAAATTTCCCATCTATAAAATGAGGGCTTAATATTTCCTTGCCTCACAGATGTGTCGTAAGGATAAAATCCATTAATATTTTGTGAAATGTTCAGAATAGGGTTGCCAGCTTTCTAATTGCACCAACTGAACACCCACGTCTCACCTCTTCCCCTTCCCCGAGACCCCAGCCATCACTCACTCCCTCCCTCTCCCTTCCTCTCTCAGGCTTGCTCCCCACCACGCTCACTTTCACTGGGCTGGGGCTGGTGGTGAGATCTCCAGGTGGAAGTGTGGGCTCCAGGATGGGAACAGAAATGAGGGATTCAGGATGGGGTGTGTGAGGAGGTGTGGACTCTGATGTGGGGCAGGGGATGAGTGGTTTACAGAGCAGGAGGGGGGGAAGGGGGCTCCAAGTTTGGGGCCAAGAATTTGGAGTACGGGAGTGAGCTCAGGACTGGGACAAGGGGCTAGATTTAAGAGGAGGCTCAGGGTTGGGATGCGGGGTTGGGATGCAGGCAAGTTCTGACCTAGGGAAGGGGATTGGGGTGCAGGTGGGGGTACAGGCTTTGGGAGGAAGTTAAGGTGCAGGAAGGAGTTCCAACCTGGGACAGATGTTCAGGGTCAGGCTCCAGCTGGGTGGCGTTTCTCTCAGGCACCTCCAGGTTGGCGGCACCGTGAGGCTAAAGAAAGCTCCCTATAGACCCTAGCTTCGTACTGCTCCTTGAAGCAGCCAGAATGTCCGGCTGCTAGGCAGAGGCACAGTCAATGGGAGCTGTGTAGCCAGTACACGGCACTTCCCTGATCACTCCTAGGTGTAGGGGCTGCAGGAACATGCTGGCTGCTTCCAGGAGCTGCACTGAGCCTGCCTTACCCTGTTGTGCTGCCGAATGAACTCTTAACAGCCCATCTGACTAGGCATTTCAGTCAAAAACCAGAGGCTTGGCAACCCTAGTTCAGAAAGTACATTGATAGGGCCATTCTATGCATGGCGCTAGAGAGACTAGCCACATGACCACAGATCCTTCTATCAAATCTTTCTGGCTCCTCATGTTTTGTTTTGAATATTTTTTATTTCAGTCTTTTAATGGGAATTCATGCTTATGAAAAGGCATTAGAAACACTGAAAACCAAAGACTTCTGTTCACTCAACAGGCACAGCATGAGCAGGGGAATGGTATCTTTCTCACAAAAACACTTCAAGATCCAGGGGACACCGTAAGTCTCCAAGCCCATTCAATCCTTAACATCTCTTGCAAAGGATGCCAGCAACAGGGCAAACTGGTGAGAGTGGTAGTGGTAGTTTTCTTGATGTGGACAGCTCTCCAGACTGAGATCACCAGTCCCATTAAAGATAAACCCCTCTGCACAACTGCATGAGATGGTACTATTTGCTACCACTCATCAAATTAAATAGCATTTAAACCAGACAATGCAAATATTCTTCCCAGCCACTACTACTTCTGCAAACTGTTTTATTTTAGTTTAGTTTTTAACTGCTCCAAAAGCCAAGAGGATATTTGCTAATTGGACATTGTAGCTAGGAGAAAACAACTGACAAATTGGAGCCTCTTGCATGGAGCACAAAAACTTCCAATTTCCTTATACAAATTTAACAAATATATACTTACAGTACAGCACATTGTAATTGTTATTCAGATTACTGGGTCTCTCACAATTTAGTTGGGAAACTTTTGAAACCTCTTTCTGCTCTTTTGGGTTTAAAAATACAATGCTTACATATTGTATATGTAAAATGTATATGCTGATGTACCTGAGGATAGGGAATGCCTATCCTTTCTATGACGACTCCTATGAGTCTTCCTTAAGACTCATTAATGCAAGCCAGTTCGCATTAGTGCTTCTGATTCCTAGAGGTCACAAGCCTAATTCTTTGCTATTGTCATCTGTCAAGACTGCACTCAAACCAGTAGAGCCATACTACTCACATTTCAAACCTGAGTATAGGGACAATATTGATACATAGTTTCTCACTTTAAACCATAGGTTCTGAAGCACTCTCAGTGTAATACATTTTCTCATTTGATCCCAACTTTCTCCTGAAATCAGATAGGCAGAGGAGATAGAAGGAAAAAGGTCAAGAGGAGAAAGTTATGCTGATAGTTATTCAAATGTTAAAACACACAGTCTAGTAAAATAATTATCTGAAGAAACTCAATCATCACCACTATATAAAACAATGACGTGCCTGCTCTTCTGAAGAGAAAAGACCACATTACCTTTACTGTTGTACAGTTGCTTGACCAGCGACTGACAGACAAACAGCAGAGCAAGTGATAGCAAAATTAAGTGACAAAGTAGTGCTGTCTAAAACTATATTTAAAAAAAAGGGGGGTTATCTATAAAAGTAGTAAGGAGAGGGCAAATTAAGAGCTTTGGAATATGAAAACAGCTCTCCCTTCTCCAAATTGTTTACATTCTCTTTGAGAGAGACAGAGGCAGGAGACAAACAAAAGCCACAAATAACTGCATGATTCACACCAAAAGGCAGTGGGCAGGGTCAGTTACAATGGGTGAGACAATCAAAGAATCAGCAGTATGGGGTGATGTGAGGAAAGAGAGAAAGAAGATTGCATTATGTACCCTGAAGAAACGTGTGTCTTTTGCACGGTCATTTGCACTTGTGTAGAACTTGTTATTTGTGTTGCTTGCTTTTTTGCATCTCCCCTTTTCGAGTGCAGATTTCAAATCTTCAAATCAAATTTACTAAAACTTGACCTTCACCAAACAATGTTTCTTTCTACAAATGCTTAAAAATCCAGGAACTGGAAATAACACTAATCCAAAATCTTGGTTGTATTATTGTGCAGGTAAGAAGAATCCCACTTTCATGGAATAATGTGGACATATGAGTTATGGAGCAATATTTTGCAAACTGCCAGGGATAGCTAATAAGACTCCATAATACTGAAAAACATGGATTCACATTTGTTAGTGAAATGAAATATATAGGACCTAATAAAAAATCCACTTAAGCCAGTAGAATGACTTCAATAAGATTGGATCAGACACATTAAAAATTAATCTTATTCTGGTGACCTGGAAAATATTAACTGCTAAAGTATTGTTACCCACAAGCTTAGTTAGTAGATCAGTAAAACTTTTTCCAAAACACTGCTTGATCAATAAGCAAAAAAAAAAAAAAAAAAAATATATATATATATATATATTCCTTCATAATTCATGTTTCACAATAGCACCATCCATCAAAACCTCTAATTGTATTTCTGCTTACACCTTTAAGTAGCAACTTTTACAGTCAGGTATTACAAATCAGATGCTTAACACATACGCTTTGCCTTCCTTGATAATATTTCTATAAGCACCCTCACTAATATCTCTGGAATACATTTTTACTAAAGTACTGCCTAACAAAGAGCAGAGAAAATGAAACTCAAAACATCAGTAGACAATAATGAGAGGATTACTTCACTACCACTTCCTTTATCCTTAAACGTTCCATTTACTTATTTCCTCCACTACCTAAATACTTTGTAAGTATTTACACGGGGAACAAATATTGAGTAATGTGTTCTTCAATCTAACAGATAAAAGTATAACACAATCCAATGGCCGAAAGTTGAAGCTAGACAAATACAGACTGGAAATAAGGCATAAATGTTTGAAGGTGGGGATAATTAACTATTGGAACAACATACCGAGGATCATGGTGGATTCTCATTGTTGACCACTTTTAAATCAAGATTGGATGTTTTTCTAAAAAAAAATCTGCTCCAAGAATTATTATGGGGAAGTTCTATGCTTGTTATACAAGAGATCAGACTAGTTGATCTCCTGTATAACAACGGTCCCTTCTGGCCTTAGAATCTATGAATCTACAAACCTTTACTTAGTCATTATTTTCCAATATGTATTAATCTGTCTGTAACCAGGTTCACATGAGTTTTACTATCTGGCACTAGCGAGTGAACACAGAGCAACCCAGAGTAAAATTAGTTCTCTCAGAACAAGCTTTACTATTTAAAAGTAAAAAGTACTCAAATGTTTTGGCCATTTTAAGTAATTCTTGCCCTTCCTGTAGAATGTCCATAATAAGTCGCCCATTCTAACCTCTTACAGTTAAAACCAGATATAGCTCCATGACTCGTCTGGTGACAGCTAATATAGCAAAACAGCAGACACTCCCAACATCTGAACTCTAAGATTGTGAAAAAAAAATCCACAGAAGGTATTCATAGACGTGGAGAAACGAGAGATGGAGAAAAAAAACACCTATTAGATCATTCAATTCTTCAGACATTGCAGCTCTTAATAGAGACATTAGGAATTCTCAGAATACTGAGAATGAGAGCCTAGAAAAGAGCTAGGGATTTAGCCAGTTAAATTTATCCAAATGCCTGTTGTGTTCAAAATGTTAAGCCCTGCCTACATTAATGAGCTTGCAGCAGCACAGCTATATCGATACAGCTGCACCATTATCAGATTGCTTGTGTAGCTGCTTTGTGGAGACAGCAGAGAGCTCTCCCATCAACCAAACCACTTCCATGACAGGAGAAAGCTTCTCCTGCTACACAGGGCTGTGCACACTGCCGCTTATGCTAGTGAAATTTATGTCACTCAGGAGAGTGATTTTTTCCTACTCCCCGAACAACATAACTTTTGCCAATGTAAGTGGGTGTGTAGATATGGCCTTAGATTTTAGAAGAATTTGTTGGGAAGCACCTCTCATACATTGGACCAACCTAAAAGGGGATCTATAAGATAACATAACTGAGATCCCCTGACCTTTAGACTAACTCCTACAACTCCATATCTCTTGCCTACCTGAGTGTAAAGAGGATCTATTTAGACTAGAAAAAAAAAGGTGCTTTTTAAAAAACACTGAGTTAGATGTCATGATTTATAACATACCTCAATACTGCCACAATTTAACACGGCCTAGTCATGTCAGCCAATTGCATCAACCATGAGCAGCTAAAAGCTAGGCGAAAAGTGTTAACGTCCTAGATCTAGCCTACAGAAAAAATTGAGATTCGTTAATACTCGACATCTTCTCACCTGCTTTTCCTCATCCAGATGACGTACCTTTTGTTAAACCACAAGCTAGCACAGTTGCAATGGTGGAAAACTGTATCTATTCTACATGTTAATCCAAAACGCCCCTTCTATTAGTGACACCATTTTTTCTAGTCAAAACAGGCACAGAGTACAAATGAGTTCTAGGAGAGTTTGTCTAAACTCAGAGGACTAATGCTACCTTACTCATTGCCTTCAAATTAGGCCCAGGAAAATTAATCTTCCTCTTCATTACAGAACACCAACAGTAATGATAAGGAAATATTTCCAAATACGGAATACAAATTGAATATTGGAGTTCTGTTGCACTTAAGGATTTCCTGCTATTCAACTAAGTAAAGCAGCAGGAACCTCCTGAAAACAACAGACTGTGATTTACTGCTACTCTACTTTCAATGAGCAGCAAGTAGGAGGACTGACAAATGCAAATTCATTTCCCCAACAGGAAAACATACTGGACGGGTAAAAGAAAGCTATGTACAAAAAAGTTTAATCTGTCATCCAGCACAAGTAGTAAATAAACATTTAACCGAACACATCAGCATTTGTTCTGGTTAGCAGTGGAGAGAACAGTTATCTAAAGTTAGAAAAACTAAACTATCAATAAAGCCACTTCAGTGCCTGAACATTTAACAACATGTACACAATACAATTATAGTCTCTATATTCCACTATCAAGAGCCATTCTCTTTATTCCAATGGTAATAGTACAATTTTGAGACACTATGTACCCAATATAGAGACAAAGCTTTATTGTTCTGCTCAAACCTTAAAGAGCTCAGCCTCTTCACAGCTTTTCTCTTGACAAACTATTTTCAAAAGAAAGTATTTGCTCTTTGGTAGTGCCCCCATCTAAAGATTTCAAATGCTTTGCAAATATTAATGAATACTGCTGTAAGATAGGTAAGATATTATTATCCCCATTCTAGAAAGAAGGAACCTGGGAATGTGATGTCTATGCTGCACCGCCAGCAATAAAAGGAGGGCCGCCACGATAGGGACTGGAGTGGAATTAGAGGTCCTGATTTTCAGAAGTGCTGAGCCTCCATATTTCAAACCCATTATAATGGGAGTGGTATAGTCTCAGGAAAATCAGCTTGATGGCATCCTGACTTCCAGTCTTTGGCTGTGTTAATGTGCCTCTCTCAAGGGTTACTCTAAAATTTGAAACAATGTAATTTTGTTTCACAGTTTCATTATCTTTGGCAAGGAAGAAAAATCAAGTAGTGCTAGAAGATAAGTATGTGACACTGCACATTTCACACACTACCCTAGCTTACTATATCTTTTTCCTCGTCAGAGGACTCGTCTCGGATTCAACTTGACGTACAAAATGCAAGGTGGTTGTACTCTTAGAAGGGTTTGAAAACAATGAATTGCTCCATAGTAGCCAAAAACACTTGAGCATGTGCTTACCCGTATGCTGGTGCTTAGGTCTAATCTTATCCAGCAAAACACTATGTTAAGCCCCACTGAATTCACTGATGAAGCATGTGCATAATGTCCCACTTTTCCACAGCATATTCATGGTGAGAGGTGGTCCGTTCTTTTTAAGATCCTCCTTCAAAAACAAGTAAGTGTCACTTTCCTTAGAACCAGAAGAGCAATAATTTAATTAGAAAAGACAGTGTAGTTTTGTGAAAAGCCTCTGAATAGTTGATCTTGCTTTGTTCTTCGTTATTTCATGGCCCAGTTTTTGTGGCAAAGTAACAAAATATTGTTTCCCCCACGTATAATCTTTCTGAGCCATTGATACCATTATTGTGAAAAGACAAAGTGTGGGGTTGCTACACACAAGACTGTAAAAATAATAGTAAAATGATTACGACCCGTGGCTTCCATACACCATTAAAGTCCTTTGACCGCTGGAATTCCATTCTGCCCATGATCCAATAGAGTCCAAGTCTACTGATTTCAGGGCATGCTGCAAAGATCATCTATTTTCCTAGGGCTTTGCCTACACTGCCCCCTCTTGTGCAAAAAAATAGGCAAATGAGGCAAAGGGTGGATATCACCATGCCTCATTTCCATAATTAATGAGGCTGTTTTTGCACAAGAGGCTTTTGCGCAAGAGCCGTTCTTCCTGAATGGGAAAAAAAAGAAGAAGAACAGCTCTTGCACAAGAGGGAGTTTTTGCACAAAAAGGAGCAGTGTAGACAGCTCCTTTTTGCGCAAAGGCCTCTTGAGCAAAAATGGAGCCTCATTAGTTATGCAAATGAGGCACGGCGATATTCCACACTTCGCCTCGTTTCCTTTTTTTTTGCACAAGAGGGGGCAGTGTAGACATAGCCTAGTTTAGGGAGGCAAGAGCATAAGGACCACTGGAACAACAAATATGCATGGTAATGTAGGCTAGCAAAAGAGAGGAGCTCTGAAGGAGAAGCAGAATTGAAACTGGATGAGCTGCTGTGGTTGTTGTTATACAGATGGTCAGAATTGATGACCTAATGGTCATTTCTGGCTTTTAAGATTTATGAATCCAAATAGAACTAAGCTGCTGGGAGCTGGTTGAAGTTCCACCGCTGACAGATTATGATTTTTGGAGCAGGAGCCAGTTGTTAGTGCATAAAGCAGGAGAAGAAGCTTAAAGCTTGCTGGACAGATGAAACATGGAGCACACACAAGTGCCTGAAGGTGCCTTCCAAGTGCCTGGACCTGTGGAGGTGGATGTGGTGGGCAGAGCTCCTCCCTGTTGCTTCACATACAGCTGGATTCAGCCCCCTGATACCGCAGAAGGAAGAAGAAAGATTATTTCATGAAGGGACCGTGAGACTAGCAGTAAGGTCCCTAAAGCAATAAAGGCAGCAGCAAAGGGAAAACATTTCCAATCTGCTGTAGTATCAGGTTAACTGTACAGTATAAAAGCAAAGGCAATATTAGTCTAATTTTGCACTCGGACTGACAACAGCACTGTAGCTATGTTCACCATCACAAGCAAAGACATTCTTCAACAAGTTGTTACAGGCTCAGAAAGGTAAATGGACTCAAATTTTATTTTCAGATCTGTTTCAGAGAGTCCACAGGCATCCCTAGCAAGGTTTGCTTTTAACCTTTGATCTCTCCGATGCTTGGGCAGCGAGAAATCTTATTATATTCTGTATTGCTTCTTATACTGCTCTCATCACTATAGTATCCGAGCGCATTAAGTAACATCACCAGCCATTTGTCACACATTTGTCCTCTCGTCCTTCCCCCAAGGAGAGAAGAGTGTGCAGCGGTTTTGTTTTGATTTTTTAAATACATTTACGGACACATACATTGCTATATTGGAGTGGACGGGTCCAAAAAATTGCCTTGCACTAAAGCAAGGCTATGTCTACACTATAAGAGCTATAGGAGCAAGGCTGCAGCGATGCCACCATAATACAGATGCTTCCTACATTGATGGAAAGGGTTTTTCCCATCAGCACAGTTAACAGACTTCTCTGAGTGGGTAGCTATGTTGATGGAAAAATTCTTCCATCAATCTAGCTGGGTCTATAATGAGGGTTAGTTCTAAATACAGTGCTTGAGGCATGAATTTTTTCACGGCCTTGAACAATATAGCTATCTCTATCTAATTTTAAGTGTACACTTGGTCTTAGACTGGAAGATGCTAAGGTTTGGGATGGGTCTTTGTTTCTGTGGGACTTCATTCCATAGTCTTTGGCTTGCCCTTGAGACAGCTCAGTCAAATGGGTGGCATTTTCTTTTAAATTAATCTCACACTCGATATTTCCGCTAACGTATTTCCCAGTGAAATGACTGCCGCATGCTGAGGTGTGGACAAGAGCCTTAGCCACCATCTTAGTACATAAAAAGTGAGGGAAAAGGAGCAGAAGGTGGTTGCTTAATTCCAAGCTCTAGGTGCTCTGCGACAGTTAAAAATACAAATACAATTAAAATGTTAAGTTCAAATAATGTGAACAAACTGCCCAATGAACCAGTCAGATTGAAAATAATCATCCAAGAAAGAAAAGACAATTCTCCTCCCACCATACCTCTATCACCCTACTTACTAAAAACCTCAGTGGAGAATGAAGTTTACTCAGAAGATTAACGTTAAGTCTACATTCTGGATGACTGAGGCAGGGAGTAATTCTAGCATTAAGAAGGACTCTTCGTGGAACATATGCCATTTGATCCAAATATGTAAATTTTATCTAAAAGTAGATGGAAACATCAATACAACTTTGTACTGTTGTAAGTGCTTTTACAATTATGAGGTCTTTACACCTATGTGAGATTCAGAGGGGTAGCCATGTTAGTCTGCAATAGAAAAAAAACTTAACGAGTTGTCCTGCAGCACCTTAGGGTGCATCTACACTGCAGCATTTTTCCGGGAAAACACTGCCATTGAGTTATTTCGACAGAAAGTCAAAAGAACAGAGGGGTTTTTCCAACAGCGGTAAACCTCTTTCTACGAGGAAGAAGCCTTTTTCCGAAAAAGCTTTTTCAAAAAAAGGCATTTGTGGACGCGGAAGAGGGTGTTTTTTTGAAATAAGAGGCCTCCAGGAAATAACACAGGTGCCCTGGTGGCCACCCCATCCATACTATTCAACAACTTAAATGCAAGATAGCGTCCAATCAATGTGGACGCTCTCTTTCAAAATAAACTTTTCCAGAAGATGTCTTTCGGAAAAGCTTCTTCCGAAAGAAGCTTGCTGCCTAGACATAGCCCAGGAGACTTTAAAAAAAATGTAGATGGTATCATGATCTTTCATGGGCACAACCCATCTCTATGAGGCACACAAATATCATTACCACCTTAGACAGATAACACAATGCAGGCATAAAGAATATAAGTGAGTTTATTTTCAATCATTTGTACGAAAATATAAAGTGATTGCTGATAAAGTTTGCAGATGACAAAGATGGTGAAGAGAGCAATAATGAAGACAACATGCCCTGTATTCAGAGCGATCTAGTTTACTTGATAAAATGCCTACAACCTACCATTTTCCATAAATTTTAGCAAAAAGAAAAAAAAAAAAAAAACACAACAACAACCCTATGCTGAATAAAGAACAAGACAAAAAACCCTAAGATACTATTTTTTCACCAAATTTCTTACTAAGTGAACATAGGCCACAAGGTTTGATTCTGAATCTAGATATCAGGCATGTTCACATCTGGGATCATGGCTCAGCCCACTGTAGAAATGGGACTCATTGCCAAACTCTTCTATAACTAGAATTGCTCTTCAGAGTTTACCACAGACAAGCTAGATGAAACCGTGATATTGACATAGGGCAGAAGCCTCCACCATGCACTCAGGTTTGACGTCTTATGTTTTGATCTTGGTAGTCTGATCAAACAAACCAGTGTTCGCTAATAAGCTTGTCACTAATGCAACCAATGGCGGGAAGAATAGATGTTTTACTTATGACAATGGCAAAGGCCACTCCCAAGGGCCTTCTTCAGCTCTTCTTATGCATTTGCCTCATCCTGGCAAATTTCCCATTGTCATTAATAGTAGATTTACATGTAAAGATAGTGCTGAAAGTCATCCACTAGTTATCAAAGTTGGACAATCCGTACTGCAAAAACAAAAACATTCTTGAATCCTGACTGCAGATCCTAGCCTTTAAGAAACAAACAACTAAAAAGTTAGCCCTGCTTCAGCTTCATATTATGCCTATACAAAGAGAAACTTTCTGTGGTTAAGACACAGGAAATAATATTAAGTAACTTAGATTTGGGTTCTACTTCCACTTCTGTCACGGATTTCCTGTTTGACTTTAGGCAAAACACTTGTGGGGTGCCTCTGATTCCCCATGTTTGGAATAGGTAGAGAAATGATATTAACAGAAAAAATTATGAGGAATCATTAAGGAATCCATTTTAAAAGGTCTCTTAAAATAATGTATAGTATTTCAATTGGCTGGATAAGACTTATTTTTATCTTAGGTGGATGTTTTATCTTGGGTTGAATGTTTTAGCCCATATCTGCAAAAGGACCTAATTGGCAAATGCACCAAATCTGACTGCAGTTACTGGAAGCTATTATTTGTATGCCTATTCCATCAAAGTCATCATTGTATATATTGGGGCATATCTGTATTTCATTGGTAGAGCGAGATAAGCAATTATGACACTTTACTCTGAAAAATGTGCATTACGTAAGTGCCTTGAGCACAGGATGAACACTTACTCTGGCTTCATATAGTGAAATAAAGAAACGATTACAAAAGGAAAATAACTACTTCAAATATTAACAATTTAATGCAAGTGACCAGTTAGGTTTGGCAATAAACATTTCCCGTTACTGTTACATTTTCCCTTGGCTAAAAGCAAAACGTTGCCACCAGGAGTTCAGTTAAACATATCTAACTGAATGTCTCTTTAATCAACATTTCATACTCTTATTCACAAGCCAACAATTAGTGTTAGATATTTTAAATCAGCTCTTTTGAAATAATGCTAAATACATGACACCTGGATATTTTTCAGATTTCCTTGTAAAGACATATGTGCAACTATATCACAAATATAGTGTGCTGTATTTTTTAATTGGTGAGAGCATGAGCATTTTTATTTTCCAGCACAGAATAGAGCTTGCCCCATTTTCCCTTCATGCATTATGACTTAACAAGCCACATTATCAAACAAAGACTGCATTAAGACTGATAGTGTGGAGCTGTTCCAAAATCAGAGTCAAGCTGTATAAATTATGTTTATTCTTAGATGATTAAATAAAAAAAAAAAAAAAAAAAGAGTGCTTGAATTATAACTTTTACTAAAAATGATTTTAAAAGGATCAGAAAAGCGATTGCATGAAAATGACGCTTATTTACTCAGCAGATCAGCTCCGTATTTGTATTCAGAGTCCAATCTGCTTAGTCTAGTACCAAAGATTTTTTTTTTTTATCTAATTTGTACCATCTTCATCCTTAGACATCAACACAGCTATAGGAAAGGGAGTTGGATTTTATTCCAACTCATGCACTCTCAGCAGTGGTGGAACAATTTGTATTCTGAAAACTTTTGAACAAAACTGAAAACCCTGTATGACAGAAACCACTTCAAGCCAAGGGGTACTGTCACACCCCCAGCGCCCTCAGAATAATTAATTAAGACCATCTGTGGTGCTATAAAGGCAAAGAGGAAGCTGCTGCGGTGGCAGCTACCTAGAGGCAAGGGTGTGTCCTCGCCCTTCTCAGCTTGTTGAAAGTTGCAAAGGTCTCTCCGGTGGTTATTGACAAGAATTCTGAGTTGCTTTGTTCTTGTTTTGAATATTCTTTGCATTAAAGTCAGAAAGGTACCTGAACTGACCTGGTTTGGGAGTTACTCGACTGCAGATGTTTCATTTCTTCAGAGTCATTCATCCAAAGATCTCAAAGCACCTTGCAAAAATTTCAGAGGGGTAGCCGAGTTAGTCTGTAACAGGAAAAACTTAAAAAACAACAAATAGTCTAGTAGCACCTTAAAGACTAACAACACATGCAGATGGTATTGTGAGCTTTTGTGGGCACAACCCACTTCTTCAGATGACTTCCAGCACTCTGGTCATCTGAAAAAGTGGGTTGTGCCCACGAAAGCTCACAATACCATCTACAGGTTTTGTTAGTCTTTAAGGTGCTACTAGACTATTTGTTGTTTTTGCAAAAATTAACTATCAGTGCCATACGGCACATCTCTCTATGGGTGGATCAGTAGTATTATCCACATTTCACTACTCAGGAAACAGATCTTGAGAGGGCTAAATCCTGTAGTCATCGGAACTTTACGGATTTCAAACAGGTGTAAATTAGGGCAGGATTTGGTTAGAGACACCTGCATCACACAGGATGTCTATAGCAGAGCTGAGACTAGAACCTAGATCTCCTAATTCACACTCCTCTGACTTCATGTATATTTGTCAAGAATTGACATTATACGAGTCCAAAGCATTTCACATTGGAGGATAAAGCGTTCTAGTCTCATTTAATAGATGAGGAAACTGAGATAAAGGAAAATTAAGTGAATTAACTGAACTCATGGTGTAAATCCAGTTTTCAAGGCCCAATCTCTAGTATTCTTTCCACGGATTTATGTTTTGTATACAGTGCCACGGCCTGAGAGCCAGGCTGCTCACCATAGTCACATGGCCATACTCTGTCTAAGTCATTATGTATACGTACAACATAGAGAGCCTATTTTAAATCTTGGTACAAAGAAAGGAAAAGTTTCATTTGATCTTTAAAAACCATGAAGCAAAATGTGTAATTTATCAAAACTACATACTCAGAAAGAAAGAGTTGAGAAACTGAATCTTTATAATCCCGGATGCCACCAGCTGCTCACAGCTAAGAATTGAAATAAGGTCAATATTTGAGCCTTCGGGAGAGGCAAGCTATTTCTCTGGCAACACATCCACATGTTCTCAAAAGGAAACACATTTGAAAGTGAAGTTTGTGCATGCATTAAAAGAAACAAAACTAAGTGTCTATGGTCGTTCATATGATTTAGCGTTCAAAACAGAAAGATAGAATAAAGCTCTATACAGTTTAAATAGGAGGAGATTGAAAAAAAAAAAATCAAGAGTTTAAGTGAAGACTGAGCCAAATTCTTCACCAGTGAAAGTGCATTAATTCCAGAGGAGTTCCATCTGCTTCTACCACTCTCTTGGGCTCAGACGTTTTAGCAGCTGCTATTATGCAGCAGATTCTCATGCTCTTCCAGAGACAGTTAAAAACATTCCAACTACATCATGAACCACATACAGTCACTGAATTAACAAGATTTTGTTTGAACTGCAGTGATATTTTATCAAGATAATGCCAACTCATTTATCTTAACTGAAATATCAATGGAAACAGTGTTTAAAAACATTTTGGGGCAGCAGCAAAGCAGTGCACATACTCAGCACAGAACAGCAGTGACTTCACAGTGGCCTTGCATTCACTGGCTTTCTTCCTGGAAATGTTTAATCCAAAACTCGCATCAAACAGTTAAATGACTATTTTTAACTTGTACTTCACTTTAGGATATTGGGTAATTTAAATTTAAGAGGAACCAGATGGTGGCAGATTCAGAACCTGAATGTACAGGTCATGTAATAAATCAGACTATTTCTCTTCATTCCCCACTGACTGAAACAGACCTTGGATGTTAGAAATTCAACTAAATTCCAGGTACTACAAGTACAATTTGGGTCAATGATGGTGGAACTCGATCACTGGTAAAACTCTAACTTGAACATTCTTTGGCTGAAATGACAAAAGCCTATTAGCACAAATAATCTTAGTACAGTTAGCTTTGCTAAGCAGGTAGAGATATACTGAGGACAGCAAAGAGAATCAGTGTCTTATGAGGAAGGTTTCAGTCCTTTTGAATTTTGGATGCTTAGTGAACTGCTCCCAAATTAGGAGACTTAATCATGGCTATGAAATTTGCTACTGCAAAAAAACAGGCTGAGGATCTGAAAGCGCAAATATGCCTTTTTTTTACATTGGAAATAAATTTAAGTTATGTTTTAACATGTTCCTTTTAAGGCTCTCTTTAGATTTCATACACAAACAAAAAAGATCATTTGACTCCTTTGTGTATCATCTTTTAAAAGCATGATCAAAATGCAGATTATTATTTCCTTTTTGAAAATACTCTTTTTCCAATCCTGTTCCCACTAAAGGATCTGGGGATCCCACTGAGAATTTTGGCACAGATTTTAACATGAGCAAGACTTGGCCATATATTAACAGACCAGACTTTTTTCTGGAAAGCAGCTGTTCTCTTTGAGTAACTAACCTGACCCACACAGGACTTTTGGAGATTTTAAAAACAGTAATAGTATTTCTTTTTTTCCTCCCAAGTGTTTTTTTTAAATACTTCTACTTCTTTAGTAAATATTCATTTAGGGCAGGGGTGGAGAACCCTTTTGGGCCAGGGACTGCTGACCCACAGGAAAAAAAAAAAAAAAAAAAAAAAAAAAGAGAAGCAAAACACAAAAACCAAACACTCACAGATGAGGCTACCAACTGAGAAAGAGAAAGGCACTCCCCACATTCCCCTCATACACCAGAACTGAAGGGGTCCCAGGCTAGCAGATTGTGTGTGCTCCAGCCCTGTGGCAGGGGGGCTGGAGTGCCAGCATGGGCTCCCCAATGCTGGGGAATGGGGAGCCTGGAGCCTCAGGGGCCAGATCCAAGCAAGCCGGGGGCCATATCCAGCCCCCGGGCCTTGGGTTCCCCATCCCAGATTTAGGGCTTGTCTATGCTACTGCTTAAGTCAACGTAAGTTATGTCAGTGGGGATGTGAAATAGATCAGTGTAATTTGTGCTCTTGAGGGGTGGCTAAGTGCTGTGCACACCAGTGCTAAATTAGGGGAAGATGTGCTCCCACCAAAATAGATTCTGCCTCTTGTTAAGGTGACTCTTGTGTCAATGGGAGAGCACTCTCATGTTGGCACAGTACATCTCCATTAGAGGTATCAGAATGTAATCTATACAATTTTCCCTTTAAATAATATTGTCTAGCTAAGTTTTGCATCATATAATAGGATTCTGAGGGGGGAAAAAAAAACAGATTTCCTGAACCTCTCCTGCTCTTCTATGTATAGATACAAGGGAGAATACCCCAGGAAAAACACTGGCAGGTGCAGAAGTTAGTTGGTCATGTGCAAAAGAACACTTCATATGTATATGGAAAGTCTACTTATTGTAAATGACTTCATCTTGTAAATCAGATGCTTTGTTGACAAGATGATCACCACCCTTGAATACAAGGAAGCTGCACCCAAAGAACAAATTTAATCATTCCAGACAGAAGTCAGACCTTCCATCCAAGACAAATATGGAATATAATCTGCACTACACTGAATGTGGTTTATTAGTTTGCAATATCTGGAAATCATTTACTTTACCATTAGAAGTGTTACTTAACCAGCGCTTTTGCAGTAAAACCCAGCTCTGATGCCTTGGAAGCAAAGGGCAAAGGGAAAAAAAAAGCACTTAGATTTTCCTTAGTCACTGCAAAATCTCATCCAGCACACTTCAGCTGCGGACAAGGCAGATATAGATGCACTGTAGCTCCCTCCTCCAATATATTTTGAATACTCCACATAAAGGTACGTACTTTGTCGTCATCCATTGCCCAGCAGCAGTTTTTTAAGGTGACATTTTAGAAGTCTATGGCTAGACTACTTTTCACAAAAAAGCAATTAGATTATGGAGACAAGAAAACATTGTGCTTCTTGGACTAAAGCAGTGGTGCCCAAACTTTTCGTCTCATTCCCCTGACCTGCAATGGAACATGTCCATGCCTCTGTGCACGCACACCCTCCCAATCAGGAATGGAGATGCAGCTGAGCTGACGGCTGAGCCTGGTGCTAGGAGCTGGGCCAGGAGCAGAGCCAGCACAGCCCTCCATGCTCCATGGCCCCAGTTTGGGGACCACTGGACTAAACAAATGTCCTTACCCCAACTACCCCAACTCTGTTTGGTGATCCCTTAGCTGGCTGGCTGGCAAAAAAAATCAGCAGGAACCAGGGAGGTTAGGTTAAAGTGTTGCAACTAAGTAACTAAAAATGTGGCAGGTGTCCAGTGTAGGTACTTGTTAGAGAAGAGACATGGTTATTATTTAAAATGAACTGGAAGGGGGCTAAGAGGAAAGCATTCCCTAAGTAAGCTGGGGAAGAAGTGGTTCAGAGCTCCTAACATCTCTGGTACAACTGGGAGCTGAAGCCTGCTCCTTTTCCAGCTGCTTTACCTCTCATATGAGGGGAAGGCAGTTAGGTTCCAGGCTGGCAGGGTCCAAGTTGAGAAGAGAGGGCTGCTGTCAGCCCTCTCCCAATAAGTGGAAACGACTGAGGCAGTAATGATGGCCTTCGCTATACGATTTACTGATGAGTATTCCCAGATGGTTTAAGTCAGGGGTGCGGCCCCAGGCTTGCCTGGATCTGGCCCCTGAGACTTAGGGCTCCCTTCCCAGCCCGCTCCTGCACTTGTCCTCCACCCAGACCCCACAATCCAAGCCTCCTTCCTAGCAACCTTTCACACACTGAACCCCTCATTTTGACCCCACCCCAGAGCCTAGGGGTGAGCCACAAAATCTACTAGCCTGGTGTATGAGGAAAATGTGGGGAGTGTGGGTCAATGAAGTGCTTTTCTTTTTTGGTTCGCTTCTCTTCTCACTTTTGCACAGCTCCTGACTGATTTTTCTATGAGTCAGTGGCCCGCGACCCAAAAAAAGTTCCCCACCCTGGTTTAAGTGAACAAAGTTATGGCCTATTTAAACCCCATCCATGGTCTCCTGTCTTTCTTCTGGCCAGAAAATTACATTCTTAAGCATGTAGAAGATACACCATCAAGTCAAATGTGACCCAACATTTCATTGTAAGTCTTCCATGAAATTTTTGAAAAGAAAAAAAGGAAAAAGAAATTAAGAGTTCCAATGGAAACTTAAAAATAAAGCAAATAAAATCTTTTCTTGCAATGTAAACAAAGCTATTTTCTTTCACTGCCAGATCTGACAAAAGTAAACAGTATAAATCATGAAAAATAAATTAGATTTTTAAACTCTTATATACATTCAAAACATCACGTTTTAAAATTACTATAAACTGGCTAATTATGCAATCTATTTCTGACTCTCCAAAATTAATAAAATCCTTACAATCAGCTAGTCAAGAATGGTTATACTGTCATGAGATTAAATGGAACTTAATTATTTTTAAAACTGAAAATGTGTGAATACATTTGATTGTCTCCCACTCTCTTCAACTATGTCTACACAGCGGCATTATTCCGAAATAACATAGTGTGCATCTACACTGCCAGCCTTTATTTAGAAATAATCTCAAATTGGAGGACTTCTTACTCTGACTCCTGTAACCCTGGTTTCAAGAGGAGTAATGAAAGTAGAAGGAAAAGTATTCTTCCTTCAGCTTCATGCTGTGAAGACAGCATCAAAAGCAAAAATAAGCTATTTCGACATAAACTACGCAATTGCTGTAGCTCAATTTGTGTAGTTTATTCCTACTTCAGCCCTGCTGTGTAGATGTACCCCTCCTTGGCAATCACTGGTATCCTTTTGAGGCCCACACTCTGTGAAGACTTATGAAAATACACATTAACTTTACACCATCTGAATAGGGCCACCAAGTGTAAAAAACTTCCATGTTTACCAAAACTAAAGAACAACAGAAAGGCAACCTGAAATAGAGAGGAAATTGGTAGAAACAAAATTTTTATATAAACAAGCCAAGTCCATTGTAGATTATTAATTCCCAATGAAACTAAGTCACATGGTTAAAGTTAAACAAGTGTTTGCAAGACAGTAGGCTGGCTGTAAGCTCTCAGGATAGGAACTGAGTCTCTGAATGTGTTTTAACAGCACCTAACACAAAGTGGCTTGATCCCATAGTACAAAACAATAAATCAAGGAATAGTGTTTATACCAAACTCCTCATTGTGATATCTGAGCAACTTAATCAGAGTAGTAACAGATCTTGGGTAAAATCCTGCTCTTATCTGAAGTTAGTTGGAGTTTTGCCATTAACTTAATTGGGTCTAGAATTTCACTCCATTTGTAGAACTTACGCTGAAGATATGGAAGATTCACATGAAAAGGATTTAAGGGATCAAACTGATTAGTAGGGGAGGATATTATAATCCTAAATTGGACAGCTCCAACCCCCTGTATATATTCATACAAGCTTTTGCAAAATACAAGTCAATTTTTAATCCCATTAATTCTGTTTTCCTATACAGTGGTTATTATATAAGAACATAAGAACAGTCATAGTGGATCAGACCAATGGGCAATCTAGCCCAGCATCCTGTCTTCTGACAGTGGCCTGAAGGGAATGAAGAGAACAAGACAGTTTTGAGTGATTTATTCTGACCAAAACACTTAGCCTTAAATAAGACTTAAAACTAGTTCTAAACAACCATTTGCTATTTTAAATTTTTTTAGTGTACCTTAATGTATGAGAGATTCCCTCTCCTCCTCACAAACACATGCACAAAGCAGGTTTACTCGGTTTTTTTAATAAATTTATCAGAAACCAAGAGCCATACCTGGATGAATTTCAAGTGATGAAAGGAACAAATTATTTTAAGCACAAAGGGGAAGCTTAATTTAGCAAGGAGAAAGTTTCTTTAGAGACAAGAAAACTTTCAATTTACAGAAATGAAATACGACAGGTCAATCATGAGGAACGCTGTGCCAGTTGTTCAGTCAGAACATTCTACCACCACAGCTGGGCAACCAAGTGCAAAGAAAACCTTGCTATAAAAGTGTATGTGCAGGATGTTGCAAAAGGGTGAAGCTAGTGATGAAAATTCCTTCTTCCCTTCCCCTGTTAACTTCTCTTAACAGTGTGAATGCAGCTGAACACACATTGCTTTCTAGGACACGCAGCTGCTCTGAGAGAAAAGACACCAGTCCTAGGAAATAATTCCTTCAGAGTGTATTTGCTACACAAACATCTGCAAACTAAGAGTCACAACTGCATTAAATGGTAGCTTGTGTCAACAGTTGGCCATCACATCTTAGTAACAGCCAACTCTTTCAATGCTGTCTGCTTGTTCAGTATCCAGTAGAAAAGCTCATTTTCATTTTAAAAATCTCTGACTTCTCTGTGCAAGATTTCTGTGCTGAGCAAATTACATTTTCAGAGCAGAACCACCACTCATACACAGACTTTGTTTTCTCTCTTCCACAACTATGGCTGATAAAAATGTTTGTGTGTTATATATACACACACACCACCACCTAATAACTGAGTTCACTTACTCTCCTTTCCTGCATCACCAAGCTCTAAATAACACCACGCACAAGTTGCAGAGCCTACAAGTGCAACTCGTTGGCCTTTAACCTCAAGAAATGGTGACTACCTCCAAAAATACAGTTGGGTTAATTTTACCCAAAGAGTTATGAATGAAAACAGTGTATGTTACTGTCACATCACATACTAAAACTACATCAAATTTTTAGGTGGAACAGACAATGCTTTCATGATTGGACCGATGTTTGGCTCAAGTTGCACTAACCCCCTGATCAGATTCCAGTGAGTTGGACGGGCTGGGATTGGGTTTCACAACTGTTTTATTTTTAAGGAGCTGTTGCATTGTGAGATGAGTCTCTCTCTTTCTCTCCCATCCCAGTCACAAAAACCTCAGAGGAAGATTTCAACTTGGGATCCACCACATCCACCTGACTACTATAGCTGGGGCATTTCCTCCTTCCAATACTCTTCCAGAGTGTCTTAGAAAGAGAGTGTGCAGCAAGAAGTCTTAAATCCAGTGGTCAGTCCTGTCTTCTTTCCTTTGGAGCTAGAGGGGGAAGAGTTCAGTGCTGGTTGTGCAACTCCCTTTAAGGAATGTTCTGGGCTTACTCAGGCAAGAACCAGACTTGCTAGGAGATACTAGGCATACTTGTGCCTTCCCCTCATGTCATCTCCAAGTGCCTAAGTACCATACATAGCTATCAGGGAAAGTGGAGTCCCAGAGCCAAACTTGGGAAACAATAGGGGAGCTTTGTGGCCAGGTAATCTGTACGTGGCCCATGTGTGGAAAGCATTTCTTCCCTGCACCCTTTGTTAGCTGGCTCAGATATGCAAAAGTAACTGTGGCAGTAAGTGGGCCTTTTCATGGCAGCGTAAGCTCTTTCCCTCTGTAGGCAGTGGGGTAAGGTTTAGCGAGTTAGTACTGGTAACATGCTTGGAGGATGAGTGTGCCAAGTAACAGTACTGTTACCTGGTAGTTGACTCAAGCTGTTAGCAACAACATTAAGTTCAGCTCCATTCATTTCCTAAAAATCGGATGTTAACTCATATGCAGTTCGGCCAGATAACACAAACTAAAGAGTGAAATCTGTAGGATTGGTTAACCGGTGGGGCTAGGGACTGGAGCAGTTCCTGCCAGGGTGCCCCACAGGCAGAGGCTGCTCTGGCCGGGATGCCAAAGCAGCCCCTGCCTGTGGGGCAACTTGGCCTGCCAGAGCAGTCCCTTCCAGGGTACCCGACAGGCAGGGGCTGCTCCAGCGTCCCAGATGGTGTAGGTCCTGCCTGAGAGCGGGATGGAGCAGCCCTGCCTGCAGCAGAGAATGGGGGGATTTCCAGCCCAGCAGTGGCGGGGGAGAGCTGCCCCTGCTCACCCCTTTTAATCAGTTGATCAGTTAAACAATATGGCTAATTGGTTAAACAATTAGCCAATTAAATGGGATTTTACAGCCCTGAGATGTATACCCCTCTCCTTGTCAAGTGTACTGTGTTATACAGGTGTAGGAATTGATTCTTCCCAGAACTTCAGCTTATGCCTTGAACTAGAAGATTTAATCACCCTTACTGTTATTTTTCTTTGCACAGCTAATACGGTTTCTAATAGTGATGCAGTTATCAATCCCTTTTAAAAATCCTTCCATAGTGCATCTTAAAGAACTTAACTTCTGTTAGTTACTTACCAACCTCGTATTTTTATAGTACTGTAATACAATTACTGTTGAAGGCACATCTTTTCTAAATATAGTTGTACATTAAAATGAGTAAGGAACGAGAGAAGATTTTAAATGATTTTGTGTACAATAGTATGTTTGACTTATGTCAACTAGCATTACCCTAAGATACACAAAACCTCTTCTGGGGGGGGGGATAAAATCAAATAATTTACCATATCATTACAGCTCACTCTTTATGTTGATGAATACTGTATTTAAAGAAGTAACTCTCCCCCCCGCCCACAATCATTTACAGGCTTATCATACTTCTGTCATCATACAATTTCAGAAGTTTGTCAACCAGCTTCATATTTAAATAACCTCTCTCAATTTGAGAGGGAATAAAGCATGGCCAACATTCACCACTAAGATAGATAGTAAAGTGTTAAGCACTTCAGTTATTGCTCTAAATAAAAACTGTCACACACTGTACTTCTGGAATGGAGAAGAGGCAACAATTTAACATTTCTGCTTATTGTGAGAGGCGCATCATAGAGTATGCACAGCAAATCAAAGCAGTATTTTTAATGTGATATACACTCCAAAACAAGATTTATCTACAGCCAGGCAATTTGAAAACCTGCAGTCAACACCAAAACAAGGTATTTAAAACAAAAGACAAAGAACAATGGACAGCAAGCATCTGAAATATACTGTTCTAACCCAAAGGTTGATTTGTTTAGGATTTTTTTAAACAAGATTTACAGCATGTACAAGACTCTTCTTACTTCTGCATGCATTTTAACTTTGATCCTAATCAATGCTACTTTAGTTCAGTTAAAAATACAAACCAAGCAAAAAGCAAAGCTGCCACGCTACAGGCCTGAACCAAAACCCACTGAAGCCAAGCGAGAGGTTCCCACTAACTTCAATGGGTTGTTGATCTGGCCATATAAACCAGTTCTCTCTTTTTTTAAATGGTGCAGCCTTAGGGATTAATCTGGCACTTCAAAACAGGACAGGATATTCCTAAACCAAAAATCCGCTTACCCTTCAGCCTTTTGGGGAGTATCTGTCACCAATCTGGATGAATTTTAAAGGCAGGATTTTAAAGCTTGTCACACTACTGAAAAAGGAGTTCTGCTGTAAAAGTCTCTTTCATTTAAAAACTGTACTTCAACTCAAGTCCTGGAGACTCTAACTAGCCCCAGGATTTCGGGCGGGGGGGAGGAGGGGAGGGGGGACAAAACACGAAGAACAAACCTGCCAAGTTGAAAGCCGAAGTCTAGAGCAGGGAGAACCCCTTAGCGAGAAGGTTCATCAGCTCTCCCTCTGGTGGAGATGACTTTTTGAGGTGGCTAATTTGGTAAGAGATTTAAAATCTCCCTCGACACTTTTTTTTTTTTTTTTTTTTTTAAGAGAAATCTCAGCTCATTCAATGGATTGCACAGCCGGACCGCTTCTTCCCAGAGAAAAAGACCCTGCCTGCACTGGGCCCGCAGGGAGACACCCTCACCTCTCCGCATGTACATATTACCCCCTCACGCAGAGAGACCCCCGGTGCCCCACAGGCTCCGGCCCTGGGGCAGGGCAGGGGGAGACAGACCAGCGCCTTTGTTTCTCTCAAGTGCGGATTCCTCTCGTCCTAGCCCCTCGCGTGGGGTCTCTCTCCAGCAGCCACACGCCGCGACACCCCTCCTGGCGGGGAATGAATGTGGCTGCGAGCGCTGCCTCGCGGCGGTGGGGAGTGCGTGTGCTGGGGGGGACGTGCAGCTCCCAATGACAGGATCCATCGCTCTGCACCCCACAAGACAGAGGCTCCTCCCCCCCCGGAGCTGACGGGCCCGTCCCCGGGCAGAGACCAGGGCGCCCCGCACCACTCACCTCCCTGCGCCTGGCCGCCGGCTGCCGCGTCCCCGCACTGCCCGCTGCAGCCCCGCTCCGCGCGCTCCCTTCCCTCCCCTGGGCCGCTCATGCAGGCAGGGGGGAGGGCGGCAGCAGCAGCAGAGGGGCGGCGCTGAGCGGAGGGATGTTTACTAGCCAGCTCTCGCGAGAGCGCGGGGCGCCGGCGGAGCGGGGCGCGATTGGCTGGCGGCGGGTGAGGCGAGGGCGGCCTGTGACAGCCCGGTGCGCGCTGAAGTCCTCGCCGCTCTCCCGCAGCGCGTGCGGCAGCAGTAGCTGCGCGCGCCGCGCCTCTCCTGCCCGCTCCTCTCTTCTCCCTCCCCCCCAGCTCCCGCGTGCAGCGAGGCCAGCTGCTGCCGCGTCCCAGGCGCTGCTCCCCTGGCAGGACGGCGCGTGCCCGGCCGGGCTGGCTGCAACCCAGCGCCCTGTCCCGAGGCGGCGCCGGGGGCTCGCCTGCCTGTGTCTTGTGGGACGAACTCCGGCCGCCCCCTCTCTGAAAGTCCCCTGTGCGCCAGCCCCCTCCGCTCGTGGCATTCATCCTCGCTTCACTGACTGCCAAAGGGCTACGGTGCTGCTCCGCACCCGCCTCGGATCTGGCCCGCGTTTCTGCTGCGTTCAGACAGCCCAAGCACAGGTTTTTGGGGTGTGGTTTCTAAGCCGCACTTCTTGATGAACCCTGCAAACTGCCCAACGCAGGACTGGGAAATGCAGAGAGGTCTCAAAATAGGGGCGCGTATGTCAGGCTTTGGGTTCTTTAAAATAATACACGCCCCTTATACACTTGTACCTTAGGTTAATGGACCAAAAGTTGAGGTCTTCAAACCCTTTACCTTCATTAAAATCCTGTACACATTCATTGCTCATCCACGAGGATTTATTTAATTGGCCCATTTAGAGTGACCAAATAGACAATATGAAAAGACAGGGCGGGAGGGGAGGAGGGGATAACAAGCTGCGATGTAAGGCAAAGCCCCAAATAGCCTGTCCCGTTAAAATCAGGACATATGGTCACCCCACCCCATTTAAACTGTCACCGTTTCATTTATTTTATTATTAATGTAGCGAGAGGAATGTGCTACCTGCACTTCAAGGTATTGTTCATGTCCCAGAGATCCTACAGTCCAAGCTGATCTGCATGGGCAGAGTAACTGAGTTCAACCATCTCTGATTGATCATAGGGGTAAATCTATATGAATCAGTTTTCAGAAATGTTTTTGGTCCATCTGACATGTCAAAAGTCTAAAAAATCAGTACATTTTTATTTGGATTTTTTGGAGGGATTGGAAATGGAGAAGTTTCACTCTCTAATTTTCAGCAGAAAATGACACCTACTTACTTGTGTTGGATGAGTAGATATGAAATTTCAGAAGAATCAGCAAGAAAGAAAAAGGCTTGTTCTCAGAAGTCAGCGAATACAAAATAGAAGCCTGATATATCTGGAGCAGCAGTATTTTCCCAGAGCAGTCCCTTGTGGGCAAAAGTCTTTAAAAATCTTTACAAATGATGGCAAGAAACAGGAGAATAGAAAACAGCTCTTCTAGAAAAAAATATTGGATAGGGCTATCTATTGTGATCAACTTCCCCTCACGGATTAGATTTCACCTCCTTAATACTTTGCTGCTAATGTCCCTCAAATGTTATCACCTAAAGGATGCTGGAGTTGTGTAAAAGATGAGCACCAGCTGTGACAATGAAAGCTGAATGAACATTCACAGCATGATATTACAGTTCCCAACTTGCTGTTGCTGCTCCATCGGGTCCTGCCAGCACAGCAGATGGCAGACACTGAACAGTTGTTTTACCAGTGGAAAATTACTGAGTTTTGAAAGGAGGGTGGTGAGGCTTTTTTTTTTTTTTTTTTAATGAAAAGAAAAAGAAAGCTAATGGTCCAATGCATCACATGTCCATTTGGCTAAAAAAACAAGTAAAATCTAAGTCAGCCCTCTCATTTTAGAAAAAGCACAGTTTGTTAAGTATATAGTGAAAAAGCTTAGATGAATTTTAAATTATTGTTTAAAATACCTTTAACAAACTTCTGATTTCAACATCTGCTTGATTCAGATAAAGAAATTACTATTTTAATTCTCCTATTTTGCCTCCCTTTGAAATCATTTACAATTTTCCATTGAAACTCAGGCATGCTTTGTTTTGATTTTGGAATTTTACATTTGCAAAGAGCACCCCTTAGAGCACCTAGGACCTGCTCTCGCAGTGGGATTGACTCTACTCCAGTTAACTTAAATGAGACTACTAACGTGAGTGAACTTAAGCATATGGGTATTTGCAGGATCCAAACCATACAGGAAGTAAGAAAAAATATTTAAGATCACAAATGCACCACAATGAACCATACAGGAGACTGACGAAGTGGGTTTTGCCCATGAAAGCTCATGATTCTCTATATTTTGGTTAGTCTCTAAATTGCCACAGGATCACTCATTGTTTTTAAAGTTACAGAACAACATGGCTACCCCACTGAGATTTCATATAGGAGACGGTCTCTCAAAATCTGAATCATGAAGGTAGATCCTGCTCACGTAAATAGGCAGTGTGTGCACATTTACAAAAGAGCACATGTGGTTATGTCTCACACCCAATGTCTCATATTTGAATGAACTAGTTAAAACATATCATGGGCCTACTCTTGCAGACACTTAAATGGGTAATTTGACTAATCCCAATAATTTCTATATTATTACTCACGTGAGTAAATTACACAATTGTTTGCAGGATCTTGCTTCATATTTAGGCAAACAAACCACAAGCTTTTAGAAAGATGGACTTTTTATCCTGTCTCCTAATCTGAGCCCTGAATTTATTTATTGTATATCTTTAGACTGATGACAAAATACAAAATGCCAATCTATTTCTCTAGAAATCTTTAACAGACACTTGAAAGACAATCCAATTAACAGCAAGTTAACCACAACAAAAATGGCATTAGAAATGCACAGTTCTGACCTCTTCCCACGGTTTGTACTTTCCTGAGAGCAGAGATTGTTATATTAATGAAATCTAGATACACGAAAACCTTGCTCATATATTCATAGCCTCTACAGAACAAAAGTAAATCACTCAACTTAACAAAATATCAAGGAAATTACTTTAGTCACCTTAGAAAGTGTAAGCTCATATCCTCAATGTCTTAGCAATTCGCAAGAAACCTTCCAAAAAAAAAATCAATGTTTTGCCAGTTTTAAAAGCAATCCAAATGACATTTTTCCTTTGTAAGTAGGGGGAAATGCTTCATAAGCAAGTGTAATTGCTGGCTTGGCTTCCACATCTGCAATAGGATTCAAAGAAACATAACTTTGTTGTTCCTGGCACAGGTACATCAAATTCCTCATGCAGGAGTTTAAGATGTGACAAATTTGATTATTTTTCTAAGTGATTATAACTTTCATACACTAAAGTTCACTTAAACATCATCATCTCTGATAATATTACTCTTCCTGAGTTCTCTTTGAAGAAAATCCTTTGGGACCTGCTGAAGACTTATTTAGTGCATGGTCTTTTCCTTAAACTAATATACATATAGGTTATTGTACAGAAATGTTACCAAAATAACTAAATTACTGTAATGTAGTCTTAAGAAGCTCTGTTACTCAGGAAATATAGTCAGCACATGTCTTTTAAAATACTGGAAAAAGAAAGAGAGAGACATTTGCTTTGGACTCCCAAGTAGAAAATGATGGTGGAATGAAGAAAATCTGTATTAAAGAACTGCTTTAATAAAAAATACCAACATATTTTAGATAACTGTATTCATTATGAAGAATAATCTTTCTTATTCTCTTTCAGGACTATCCAACACTGCCCCTATCCACATGTCAGCCCTTGTCTCCTCCTTCACCTCTGCCAACTTCTACTTCCTTAGCACACTCCACATCTCATTAGCGCCATGTTCTTGCCACACCACTCTGTGAATGGAACAGCATCCATAAACCACAAGGAATCTCTCTCTTCCCCTTACTAAAAATCACTGTTTTCAACTTGTCTTCCACCTGCATCCATCTACATGACTTCATGCTCCTAAGATTTAAAAAAAAATAATTAAAAACAGAACAAGATTTATGCAAAAAGTAAACAAACCAAATGACACAACTTTGTTAGATCCTGTTCCCTGCTCCTCTGACTAACGTGTCTATTTGGGTTGAGCCCATGAAAGTTCATGATACCATCTACATGTTTTGTTATTCTTTAAGGTCTACTAGTCTATTTGTCATTTAAGTTTTTCCTGTTACAGACTAACTCGGCCACCCCTCTGAAGCTTGTGTCTATTTTAGTTCCTGATCAACCGTTACTCACATGTTGGGGGTTTCCCACAACTCCACAACCCCCAATCCAAAACATACAGAAGCCTCTTCCACAGGTCCATGAGCCACTTGAAGGAGGTTGTCCAGCAGGGAAGAATATCCCAGGCCAGAGAGAGAATATACATTATTCCATTCCTGAGGCCATCGAAAATTAGTTAAAAAAATACGTCCTCAGGCTTTGACAGCTTTCCTAATGAAACAAAAGACAGGACTATGCAACACTTTAAAGACTAGCAAGATGGTTTATTAGGTGATGAGCTTTCATGGGCCAGACCCACTTCCTCAGATCAAATTGTGGAAGAAAATTAGCCAACAATTCTAGCGGCAGGTCCATGCCCATTTCCATAATGAAACCACATGACTATGTATGTGTGTGTTGAGAGAGGGAGATCAAAACCCAATGCAGAAGTGCCATCCCTAAGAGTTCAAACAAACACCATGAGTCAGAAACCCCTTTAAAAAAGTAGATGAAAAAGAAGAAATCATAGTTTCTGGTCAGGGTTCTAAATTTTGACCTTCCCCTGCTCATCCACAAAGTAGGGGTGGGAATTACAGCTTGAAAATTCAACTATAGATGAAGGCAAAATATACATACAGATAAATAGGTCTTGGCTTTCCTATATGCTTGCCTCCATAATTTTTCCCCTCCTGCCACACACATTTTCTTCCACCCAGCCCTCCAGAACCCTCTTCATTACCTAGCTCCCACCTGCTCTATATATCCTGACAGCTCCAGCACGATATCTACTCCCTTATGTCCAGCTTGCATGGATGATGCTTCCCCTGGGCTCCTTCATTCATTAACTCCTCAGTGCATTGTGATGGGAATGGGGAGGGAATCAGTCACTGCTGTGCCATGCTGCTCCGTGACTGTTCCATACAGAGCACATGGGAACCCCAGAACTGCAGGAGGTTTGCACAGCATAGATTGCACAACTCCCAATACTGCAGGCAGTTTGTGCAGTGTAGATTGCACTGCGTCTTCTAGGTGTGTGTCAAAGAGGCAAACTGCAGATAGGAAATTTTTGAGCTGCTAGTGTTTTCTTGCGAGAACCCACCCAAAATCATTCTGAAATTATATCATTTGAGACAATGCAGGGAATGTTGATGTGAATGCCAGGGAGATTGCTCCTATAAATATAAACTTTAAGGTCCTAACTCTGCAAAGTAATCTCTCCATATGGTCCCTTAAACCAGCACATAGTCCCTTTAACTTCAGTGCATGACAGATCCCTGAACAGGAACAGTATCTTAGGGTATGTCTACACTGCAAAGTTGTGTCACCAAAACTAATATCAATAGGCAAAACTCAACAAATGCAAAGTCGCCACAGTGTTCTGTCATACCCTTCCCCACATACTTTATGAAAATAGGCTTATGAATAAAGATGTTTGATGTGAAGAATGTCATGTGACATGTCATTTTAAAAGTTGTAATCTGCTTACCTGTATATCCTATTTGTGTACATGTATCTTTCTTATATATGGAGTTAGAAATATTAAGTGGGAACCTGTTTTATTAATCCAAGTATTTTAGTAAAAGTTGTTAATTATACTTTAGGAACTTAATGGCTTGGTGATCAATTCAATAACCCGTGAATGGTTTGGTTTTTCCTGTAAGCACAAACTGTGGTTGGTTTTACAAAAACAGGTGACTATGCCACCTGATGCTGGAACCCATTTTGGATTTGGTACTTTTCCACTCAAGGGCTAGGTCTACACTACAGCTTTTCTTTCCAGAAAAAGCTACACAGAATGTGCTCCGTGTTGTGTACCTTTTTCCGATTTTTTTCTAGAAGAGGCTTTTCCAAAATTTGGACTGTCTACACTGGGCCAAATTTCAGAAAATCCCCCTCTTTCAGAAGATCCCTTCTTCCTCATGGAATGAGGAAGACAGGGCTTCCGAAAGAGCGCATTTGCACTTCTGCAAAAGAAGCGGAAGAGCAAATGTGTTCCCTGGACGTGGTGGAGTTTTTCTGGGATACTAGAGGTATCCCGGAAAACCCCTGCAGTGTAGACGTACCCAAGGTGAGGAAAAATGTGAACAGAGCACAAAGAATTCCCCCTTGGGCAAAAGGGACATAGGGGGTTGGGGAGGAGGCAAACAATAGGAGGAGTGGCCAGATGCCAGGAGACCAAGATGCCTATTGAAAACATCCAAGACTGATCTTATTCTTGGAGTCATGGTTAGTGCACATGCCTGATTACAATCTTGTGGCCCACTGAGATGAAGAAGAGCCACTCATGCAGCACGCTCACTAGCCTTGGTTACTCATCACTGTCTTAGACTGTAAGGTTCCAGTGGCCGGATCCTTGTCAAAAGTGTCAATAAAACTCCATGCATTTTTATGGAGCTACAGAAATAATAAATCTGTATTTAACAAAGCTTAAGGCTTAGATGAACTGCATTATTAGAAAGTTGGTTAGACCCCATAAACAACCCATGAACAGTTGTAGGACTTTTGAAATAAAATGTTTCAAAAATAAGCATAAATGAAATTTTTAAAAAAGTGAAGATGGGAGCTTCTCAGAATTTGCTAAACAACCTACATATTGCCTTTTAAATTAGGGAAGACATACACTTCTACTGTTGGATTTTGACTATGCTGTTACTAAACATCTCTTAGTTCTTTGGATAGGCTCTCAATAGCCCCCTTTTAGTTCACAAAGCTTTTATAGTCTATGGGTACGGCTAGACTGGGGGGAGGTGGTTCTGGATACCAGAGGGAACACGTTTGCTCTTCTGCTTTTTTTGCAGAAGAGCAAATGTGCTCTTTCAGAAGCCCCATGTATTCCTCGTTCTATGAGGAAGAAGGGGGCGTCTGAAAGAGGGGGTTTTCCCGACATTTGGCCCAGTCTAAATGGGCCAAACATCGGAAAAGCCTCTTCTCACAAAAGAATTAGAAAAAGGTACGCAAGATGCAGAGCGCATTTTGTGAATCTTTTTCCGACAAAAACTTGTAGTCTAGCCGTACCCTCAGTCATGCATGCGCACAGCTCACCTGAAGTTTCTGCAGGTCAAGCCTGGAAAAAGAGTCTAGAAAGATTCATAATAAGATCTGCATAATCTATTATACAGCTTGTTTGGAGTTGAGAAGAGCCTGGGAGGATGCCATTCTCTTCCTTTCACCCATCTTGGCCCAGATTTCAGAGACACAGTTAGGAACTCATGGAAGCATTCTTCTCAACACTAAGCTTGCAAACATCCTGTTGTTCTTTTTCCTCTTGGCTGGTGTTTTGTGAGATTTACCTTTGTTCTATTTTCCCTCATACCAAGACAATTGACAACATAAGTAATATAACTAGACCTTTCATTTTTTAATACACCACAACCACACACTGGAATATATTGATTTTGGCACAATCACTGTCTCCCAAGGAGAAGAAAAAGTGATTACCAGCTAACAGAATAGTTAACAACTTTATGCAGCATCAGACTCACTAATGAAGTAGAACTGAGAGGGAAACAATTCTGTTCCATTTCAGATAAATTTTGGACTTGAATCTTCAAATGAAAATCAACTGATTAACTAGCACAGCGTTAAAAAAAGTAATAAGGTCTAAAAAGACAAGCTGAAGATCTTTAAAAAATATGGTTTTGAGTCTTATGATCTTCCAAAAAGGTCTTATGGTTTCCATTTACTGCTACAGATCCTTCCCTACGGAGTTCATTGTCACTGTACCTTTCATGAGACACTGGACTTTGTCCATTAACATTTAATAGTACCATTTATATGGGTCAAAATCTCCTAGTTGCTTTCTGAAATTTCATATAGGGCATGCTGTCCTGCAATAATTAATGCCTTAACATGGGAGTAGCAGTTCTAAAAAATTAAAGATGCCACAAAGATGTTTACATTAGGATTTTAAAGGGAGGATTGTCCTGCCTAGCACTCTGGCTTAGTCTGTAGAAGACTTGGGTTCCTGCTCTACTATGGACTTTCTGTTTGACCTTGGGCATGTCACGGAACCACCTTGTTCCTCAGTTTCCCATCTGTAAAATGGGATTTAGGATTATTAGTTACTTGGAATGTTTCCATCTGCCCTATTAAATACAAATTCCCAATTCTGCAGATACTGTTGCAGGATTTGGACCCTCATTTCCACACTCTACGTATTATAATGGATCCACATCCAATTGCTCATGCAGACAGGTCATATTAGAAAGTGTAAGAACATGGGGACTATTTAGAAAGCAATTTTTAATCACATTAATTCTTTGATGTACTAGAGGCAGATGGAAAACTGGAGCATAAAGACAGTTTGAGAGACTCATTTCCTTTACATCCATTCACATGAAAATGAGAGAACTTGTCTTGTGATGGCAACAGCCCAAAACATGGTTTCTTTAGTTGTGAAGAAAATTACTGGGAGTTTATTTCCTGTATTTAGGGAGTATGATCCCAGGTTATAATTTTTGTGAACAGTCTTCCCAAGTTGACACTTTGATCCTCACCAATTCAGAGGTTGTGTAGCAAAGGGATATAACCATTAAATTTATCATGGATGCTGTCTTACTAGGGTACATTTGAGAGTTAGTTTTTTAGTATGATTGAGAAGGGAAAGATGGCAACCCTTATTTTTTAGAGTGTTTGTGGTCCTCCCCACTCCCTTTGTGAAGGGTCTTTAAGGAGCAAGATAAGATATTTTCCTATTTGTTGTAGCACAAATCATTTGAATGAATGAGCTGCTATATACTTACCTTGGCTGATCAGTCCTTCTAATTTTTTCCCTTTGTCTTTTCCTTTTCTTATCCTGTAGATCACCTTCCCTCTCCTCATGATTCTGCTAACCAAAGGCACATGTAAGTCTTGTGAAATTTTTTCCTCTAAAAATCTCCTTATACATAGGGAACACTAAAACATGAGGCTTACTGAGGCTACTTTTTTTGTCTGGCTCTGTTGCCCAGGGAGCAGAAGAGAGGAATGACAAAACTCATTGCAATTAGACCTACAATAGGCTTTTGTTTTGTTTGTCCAGTGACTGCAACCTCCAAACTCCAAATCCTCCAATTAAACACTCCTGAATCAAAACTGCATTTGGTACCATGTACAAATAAATATACCGAAATCCACAGAGACGCTAGTTCAAGGCTGCTTATTTAATTGCTAGTTTTTCTTCAGGTTCCTCACCAGCTCCATTCCCTCTCACTGCACCTGACCCAAAGTTCACGGACTTATGCTCACTGCAAGCTTCTGAAGGACCAGACTGAGTTCAGTAAGAGCAGAGTTTGGATTTTTCTTCTTTCCTGATCCAATTCTTTTATTTCCCCACTCTTGGTCCTATCTGCCCTGTTCCCTCCATTCTACCAGTTCTGTCTCTCCCGCAACCCTTGGATTCCTTCTGCCAGTCCCATTTTCCATGCTTTATCCAGTCCCAATCTCCATCTCTCCGGCTTTTCATCCCTGTCAGCAAGTGTCCTTGCTCAGCCAGCCCTAGCTCTCCATTCCGGTTCACCGTGAGTTCCAGTCTCTCCCTTTTTCCTGCCGCTCGTGCCAGTCCACTTTCCCAGTCGTTCTCAGTCCCCCCAATCACCCTAACACCTTGCCCTCAGACAGCTCCAGTTCTCCTAGCTCCTTGTCCTTTCTCTTCATCCTCCCCCAACTACTAGTCTCAGTCTCTCTTGCATGGTTTATCAGCCCATCTCAGTCTTCCCCATCCCTAATGCTTTGTCTCAGTTTATTGACCCCATCCAGACCCCAGCTCCTTGTTGGATTGTCTCTTCTCCCTCCTGCCACAGTGCTCCCCTACTAGCTGCACCTTTCTTGTGCAGATAGTCCCAATCTATCCTGGCAGCTCCTCATGTGTATCCCCTATCCCTGCTCCCAGTCCCAGTCACCCTGCTCAATCAGTACCAGCCTTCCTCCCCTGACAACTAGTCCCAGTCTCCCCACCACCACCACCACCACTCCAGCCCACAAGATTCCTTTCCCCAATATCCTCTGGTTCCCAATTCGCTCCCTCTGGATGGCTTGTGTCCTCACTACATAGCTTGGTCATACTGACGGATCTTCAGCCTGTCTCCCTTAGCCTTGCCAAAGTTAGAAAGGGTGAAGCCATGAACTTGAGATTTGAAGTGTTTTATTATCTATATTATATACTTCATGGAGCAGGGCCCAGGTCTTCTGTTTCTTATACAGTGAGATTCAGGACTAGTGGTGCTTAACATATTTACATTTTAGTAAATAAATATAGTGTAATAGATCCCAACTGAAAGTAACAAGTAGAGGATTAACAATAGTGGGAGCTATATACTTAATTTGTTCTTCTTGGCTTGAGAAAGTTATTTTTATTTTCTAAGTAAACAGAATTTCCTAGTCATTTCACTACTCCAAAAAAATAATTATACTCTGATTGGCTGACACAGTAAGAATAAAAACATGAGTAATCCTGTAGCACCTTAAGTTATGTCTATACTGCACGCTTATTTTGAAATAAGCTATTCCGGAATAGTTATTCCAAAATATCTTATTTCAAAATAGCACGTCTACACTGCAGGGAAGCCTCAAAATTAGTCCGAGGCAGGATTCCGTAATGTAGACATGCTATCTAGATTTAGAGACCCAGGAGGCACTGAGGAGGAATAACTTAGAATGGCCCTGGTAAGGGGCTATTTCGAAATAGCAGCAATAGAGCATCTACACACACTTTATTTCGAAATAGCTATTTCAGAATAGGCTTTATTCCTCACAGAATGAGGTTCACAGATTTCAGAATAAGCCGTCCATTATTTCAAAATAATGGCTGTGTAGACGCTCACATTGTTATTTTGAAATAATGCTAGTTATGTCTAAATAACGGTGCAGTGTAGACACATCCTCAGAGACTTTATATATACAGTAAAACTCCAATTGTCCGGCATCCAGTGGTCCGGCACTCCCGACAGTCCGACACCAACTGGAACCCGGAAGTGCTCCGGCCAGCCGGACAATTGGAGCTGCTGTGAGCCCCATGGGCGCTCGCGGTTGGGAAAGGGAAGGGGAAAAGAGGGGAAGGGGATTATACCCCTGTGACGGGTCTGCCAGGACCCGCACTGCGACCGGACGGGAGGGTGGGGGGTGGACGGGGAATGGCACGGCAAGGGGCGAACCCTCCGCCGTTTTGCAGGAAGGCGGGCGAAGCCCTGCGCTGCCGCCAAGAGTTTCTGGGAGGGGAGTGGGCTCCCCAACCCCCAGACTGCAGTAGTTATCGCCGAGCAGGGGGGTGAGGGGTGGCACTGCGGGACCAACTCGGCAGCACCCCAGCTGCTCTGCTCTGCAGCTTCCCCAAGTCCGCCGCTCATCAGTTTCAGCAGAGGCAGCGGACTTGGGAAGCGCACGAGCAGAGCAGCTGAAACGGCTGCCGGGTTGGTCCCGCAGCACCGCCCCTCACCCCCCTGCTCGGCTATAACTACTGCAGTCTGGGGCGTGGGGAGCCCACTCCCCTCCTGGAAACTCTCGGCGGTGGCACGGGACTTCCCCTGCCTTCCTGCAAAACGGCGGAGGGTTCCCCCCTTGCCGCGCTGTTCCCCGCCCACCCCCCGGACGCAGTGCGAGTCCCGGCAGACCCGTCACAGCCCCCTGCCGGAATACCTCCTGATACTCCAGCATATCCGATAATCCGGCACCCCCTGGGTCCCAAAGGTGCCGGATTATCAGAAGTCTACTGTATATATATATATATATATATACACACATACACTCACACAGACAGTTTCTCCACTGATGTAAATTGTCAATGGCTGATCTGCTACTCAAAAACACTGTAAATGCCATTCATGAAGCTAGGTCCCAAATAAAGTTTTAGAGAGTGTTTTCCACCTCCTGATAACCCAACAGCAGGAACTCTGCCAGTCTGAATTTCAGATAACACTATGCAAAGGTCAGGTGGTATGGAAGATAACAAAACACCACAATGGTGAGCCCCAAACACATCCAATGGCCTTAGAGAACCTATGCTTTTTTATTGAGCACTAACTGAACATCAGACTTTCAATCTGAGGGTTCAGGCAGGGTTCCAGTCCCTGTTCAGAGAACAGCTGGAGAGCAAGGACAGTCCAGTGGTTAGAGCACAAGTTTGGGCCAGTGCAGACTTGAATTCCTGTTCCAGCACTCATCATGTGTTATTTTGGACAACTTGCTTAGGCCAAGATCTTCAAAGCTATTTGATACCTAACTCAGTGATTTCAATGGCAGCTGTGTGTCTAAATAACTTGGATCATATGGGCCTCCATTCCTTCAGCAGGGGTCGATTTATCACAAAAGATGGATTTCTGATCACTCTCCTGTCAACTTCACCTCAGCAAGAAGCACAAAGAGAGTTGAGGGTAGAGCGTCTCCAGTCAACACACCACAGTGAAGACACTGTGGTAAAAGTGTCAACTTTAGCTACATTATTCACATGTAATTTAAATCACTCTTCTGTGGTAGTGTAGACTAGCCCTAAAGGTGAGCTTTAACTATATTAGTTAAAATTGATGCAATAGGCTAACTGGAAACTTATTTCAGTTTTATCAAGGTTTGTTTCAGTTTATTTTAAAAGAGATTATGAATCAGTTTAAACTAAACTGAATTAGGCCCCTCTTAAACTGAATGAAAAGTGCCTACAGAGGCATCTGTAGCAACTTAAAGTCAGATAGAAAACTAACTTAAGCTAAATAGGCGCAACTTGCTCCCAAGGACAAGGCCATAGGAAGAACATGATTGGACCGTCTCCTTGGTGGAGGGAATTATCAGCTGGAGAAGGCTAAGGGAAGGCATATGACACACCAGAAGTTTGTGTTCAAATTATCACATCACATCACAGATTTATCAAAGGAAAGGAAAGCACATCTTTCTGCACCTTCTGGGCTGTTTGGAATTTCATTATTGTTTTTCAGTAACAGGACTAAACAAGCCAAAGTCAGTTTTGGCTTGCAAAATATGTTGGAGCAAACATGCACTTTAACCACTCCTATTTTATATATTTATACAAAAAACAGGCAAATAAAGGTGGGTCAGGGATTGATTCTGCAAACCATTACCTAAGTGAGTCGCTCTTGCCCATGTGTATAGCATTGATGGTGCTTTGCTCTAGCTGAATAACTGAAAGCTGCTTGAGATTGCAGATCAAGGTACATTTATAGGTCAAAACATTTGATAAGAAATGTTTCATACACAGACACTAGTACCTGTTCTGGTTCTAGCCAGTCAGCAGATGCCAGGAAGACCCTGATGGTTTCACAAAGAAGCTCAGTTACAGGAAAACCAAATTAGTTTGTTTGAACCCTACACTTTTCCAACTTGAAAGCCTGTGAACAGAATTTGTTAGCCATAAGAGGAAGGGTAACTGATAGTAAGAAAAGGATCAGCTACACCATTAGAATGGTGGTTCTCAAATGTTTCCTCACTAAGGGAAATACTGGAGATCAGACTAGATGATCTAATGGATCCTTTTGACCTTAAAAAGCTATGAATGCCTATGGCCTCTGGGGAATTAATTTTTTCTGGCTTGGTTTTAGGACAGCAATGCTGGGTGGGAGGTTCACTATGCTGCAACAGCCTTTGTGAGCCAATGTTCTTGCAACTGAGACGTGGCTGCTAGCTTAAAGCCACCATTTATTCTGCTTAATAGTTTGTAGACTTTTGTGGATTACTAATGGTCCTAGAGCCCTTATCCATTCTCCACTTTTTGTCCTCTGCGGTTCAGACATCTATTTGCACAAAGGGCAAGAAAAAAAAAGTCAGCCTTCACTATGGTGCAAAATGTCGCCAAGGCTCGTTGGCCCACTTGAAGCCCTAGGTGGGAAGTTGGACAGCTCAGGAGTCAGGACTCTTTGGACTTCTAGGCTGGTGAAGAGTAGCGAGGGAGGCAGGAGGGAGGGAAGAGCCTGGGCATCCAGCCTGAGCAGTCAGGCAGGTTTTCAGTGGAACCAGAGTGTCAAGAAGGGTTCTGTCACATTTCCTGTCCTGCCCAATTTCCATGGGAATTTCACTGAAATCAGCACATTGTGTCAATTTCAACAGCTTGACATTTTCTGATGGAAAAATGATGTATCAGCTTGGATGTAATGCTCATACAGTAGTGAGAGGTTCTTTAGAGTCGTAGTAGCATGCCTACTCAACTGTTTAACATCAGGGAGCAAGCAGCTGCATGGACAATAAAAGGTGGAAGTTTGTTAGTGTGAAAAGTTCAGCAGTTCAGATCTGAGAATGCTAGAAGCTGATCTCTTGTTTATTCTCTTGACAATTCATGGCCAACGCCCAGACTAATTGTTGGTTTTGCCCTGTTACAGACAAAACCACCTGTTGCTACAGTAAATCAGAATCTGATACTGCAAAGGTATCAAATGACTGTGGACAATGAAGATACAAGTTCTGCCCAGGCACAAGAGACTGCATTACATTTCCTCGAAGAGCAATCTGAATGGGTGATAAACCACATAACTATGAGAAATGAAGGCAACACATCAGCTCCAGACACAACAGATAGTGAGTAAGAAAAATGAAGGCAATTTCAGACTTCACTAGAACACCTGGTCATTGTTGCTGAAAGAATCAGTGCTGTCAAATCCCAGTGAGGCTCATGGAAGGGTATAGTTAGTGGCTGTAAAAGTAATTGACAGATAAATGCCACATGGGGCTTCTAAGTAACAGGTAACACCTAATGGATGGCGCAGACCAATATATTTGTCATGCTACGTAAGTGACATTAGGTAAATCTGGCTTGGAAGCAGAAGTAAATAGAATACAACAAGTGGCACAGTTAGGATGCTACAATGAGACTCAGTAGTTATTTAATAATGGCACAATGTCCCTGCTAGCCGTTTGATCCTGAGGAGACCTCCATAAGTCTGTACGCCAGATTCTGTAAATCAACCCAATGCTGTAAATCAACATAGCATGATCAAAATCAATCTAATCCACTGAGAATTTGGCCCATAGACTTAGATTGGACGCTGGAATTACAGCTACTGAGCACCACCCCGGCTCAGGCCCCCTAGAAGCAAAGTGGCCTCTCTCAGGAGCTGGATATTAATCATCTCTCTTGTGCACATGCAGTCCTTGCCAGTCTGAGACAATAGCAAGGCCACAATACAGTGGCTACATTCTACTGATGCATGTCAAAGGAGCCCTCAGTTTCAGTCACATGCATGTTTAGAGAGGACACAGAGATCAAGTGGCCAGAGGTTGCACAGTGATGCATGATTATGGTCCATGCATCTGAACCAGGTACCTGCTGTGCATTACACCATGACTAGGGGACATAGCTAGGTTCAGATGACAAGTATGATTAGGTAATAATCCTATGATGTGCAACATCCCTAATAAGCCAAAAGAAGTCTGCGGTTATTAACACTGGTGAGTTGCTCACACACATTTCTCAGTTAATCAGTGAGAAGTCTGAAACTTAAGATGTGTCAACACATCCACATTAATGTGATATAGGTGATTAAGCAAAATCTTCCAAGGGGATGACTCATTGTTTATTTTATCACATTACACTTAATGAGCTTGGATGTGTGCTTCTATCATGCACCATGGGCCTGTTTTGAGAACACACTTTGAGGCTTTGAGTATCACGGCTTTGAGTATCAGGCAGGTATTGTGCTAATCAAGGGAAATGGCAACCAGCAGAGAAGCACAGTACAAAGTTTATCACCACCCAGTAACTACATCACTATGCACTGCTCCCTCATCCCCTTCCCCAATATAGAATTGGAGTGTTCCTGGGGGAGGACCTATGGAACTTGTCCCCTCTAGAAGTCTGCCAGACCCTAGCTGGTCTTAGTCTCAAAGGATGAAGCAAGGCAAATATTCGTCAGGGATGTCTTTACCAGATGTGCCTAAGATCAGGCGTTGTTACATCTTCCTGCTGTTAGAGTGGATAATAGGATAACTGGGAAAAAGAAGGTCCGTATTGTTAGCCATAGCATAGTGCAGTAGTAAATTATTAACAATAATAATAATAATAAATGTAGTAAATATGAGTTAAAAGCCAGGACCTGAATCTAAACTTCAAAATTTAGCAGGAGCTGTTTTGAATTTGAATTCAGCCGCCAAACACCTTCATTGTTTTGATTTAGGGTCAGATCCAAAACAAGGCGGAGCAATTTCTATCATCTGGATCTAGCCCAAGACTACAGAAATGTGTGACCAACTGATCTCATAAGTTTTCCACCACAATGGGGCTGACATCTCATCAGAATACTCCAGAAGATTCTGGTGTTGTATTCAGACTCAGCTCTGAACCTGAGCTTTGCTTTAGCTTTGAAATGAGTCCATCCCCAGCCTAAACCTAAACTGGAGGCAAACACTCTGTCCTCAGCCCACCTCTGAAAGACAGCTGCTGTCATGAAATAGCCAGCTCTGGTAGAGGTGTCCCGGACAAATATGAACAGAAACAGTCAGTTCAAGATGTATTGCTGCTGCTGTCTCAAATGAGGCATCTTCCCTATGGATGAATCACACCTGTCTAGTCAGTGGCAAGTCCATGGCACTGTTACACTATTTCCCCATATACTCTAACCTTGCTAACACCTTCAAGATACCATAAATACAGATGCAGTAGGGCCTATGCCATTTATGCAAGCAAGAGAAGCAAAACATCAGACAAAGATATACCTTATTAGCCACATCTAAAGCAGATCATTGTGGAGCCTAGATTAATGGTTCTCTACACTCTCTGCCATATGGTCAGCAGCCAGGCAATACCCCTCACCTCCAGCTGTTGTGTAGAAAGGCACAGCAGACAACAGCTTGTGACTTGCTGTTCTATTTCCCCGATCCAGCTGTTTTGAGGCTGACTGAAGCTGTGTCACTGCATGCCACGAACATATTGCTTGGTTTGACTAAGAGGCAGTCAAAGCTGATCTGCCTATAGCTGACAGTGTATACCTACCAATGTGATGGAATCTCTGTGGATGCACTACTGAGTTCTGTGTCCGCTTACAGGCTGATGCACAGAAATCAATCACACATATGATTATTCCTGTAAGGCAGGGGTGGGCAATAATTTTTGGTGGGGGGCCACTCCAAGATTTTGGAAAGTGGTCATGGGTTGCACTTTTCTGTGGAGGAGGTATGGGTTTAGGATGGAGGCTGGGTGCAGAAGACAGCGTGAGGTCTAAGGGGGAGTTTGGGTGAAGGAGGGGGTTGTGACCTGGGAGAAGGGAAAAAGGGGGTGTAGACTACAGAGGGTTTGAGTTGTGACTTGGGTCAGGGGATTGGGTGCAGGGTCTGGGAGGGTGTTTGGGTGCAGGAGAAGATTCTGGCCTGGAGGAGGAGTGTGGGAGGGGGTACAGAGCCTGGGAGGGAGTTGTGACCTGGGGCAGAGGAGTGCAGGGGGTTTGGATGGTGACCTGGGGAAGGGATGCAGGAGGGACAGGGGTCCCAGAGGCAGGCTCTGGCTGGGAGGCATTTATTTAAGTGTCTCCTGCCCACCCAAAACCTCCATGGCAGGCTGGGCTCCCTGCCTGCTGCAGCCTCAGATCACTGAGAGCTGCAGGCTATTCCTTCCACATGGCTCTCAGCTCTTGCACTGCCCCATTCCCCAAGTGAATCTCTCAGCTCCTATTGGCTGGTTGTTTCCAGCCAATAGGAACTGAGGATTGGGCTGGGGGTGGGGTGATTACATGAAACCTTTCCCTCCCTCTAGAGCAGAGAGCTGCCAGACTGTACTTTAAACCCATGGAAGCTGTGTGCCTGAGGGTCCCGGCAGGATGGTCCGCAGGCCAGATCCAGACCCCAGGCTGTATTTTGCCCAGCCCTGCTGTAAGGCCACTCACAAGCCATGACACTTACACCACATGGACCTCCAGCCCCTGGCTATCCAGAACATAGTCACATAAAACTGATTATGCCACACTGCATCACCAACAAGGTGGAGCCATGATTGTTGCACTGTTTTAGCAGCATCATTCCTTATCCCTGCTGCTCTCTCCACTGAGCTGCCATTGCTGATATTTCTCCTTTCCTGGATGTATTATGATGTACATCCCTTGAAGATATGTATCAGTGCCATGCCATCTCCATGGTGCAGTTGTATTTTAATGTTTGAGCAGGGTTGCCCTGCATGCCTCAATTTTGGCATCATTTTTAACAGCTTCCCTTTTTGAAAGCTGGGAACAGAAGTTAAGTTGCTGGGTCCTTCCTGTCATTGGTGAAAACTACATTTAGGCTACGTCTACACTGGCATGAATTTCCGGAAATGCTTAAAACGGAACAGTTTTCCGTTATAAGTATTTCTGGAAAAAGAGCATCTACATTGGCAGGATGCTTTTCCGGAAAAGCCCTTTTTCCGGAAAAGCATCCGTGCCAATGTAGACGCCTTTTCGGAAAAAGCCCCGATCGCCATTTTCGCAATCGGGGCTTTTTTATGAAAAGACTACTGTGCTGTCTACACTGGCCCTTTTCCGAACAGTTTTCCGGAAAAGGACTTTTGCCAGCGGGAGCAGCATAGTTTTTCCGGAAAAGCAGCTGATTTCTTACAGTAGATCGTCAGTGCTTTTCCAGAAATTCAAGGGGCCAGTGTAGACAGCTTGCAGCTTATTCCGGAAAAACGGCTGATTTTCTGGAATAAGTGGCCCAGTGTAGACACAGCCTTAGGGTATGTCTAGACTACATGCCTCTGTCATCAGAGGCATGTAAATTAGACTACCTGACATAGTCAATGAAGCCGGGATTTAAATATCCCCGGCTTCATTAAAATAAAAATGGCCACCGCGCTGTGCCGGCTCAGCTGATCGTCAGCACAGCACGGCAGTCAAGACGCGGCTCGTTCGACAGGAAACGCCTTTGTCGACCGCTCCCTTATGCCTCGTGAAATGAAGTTTACAGGAGCGGTCGACAAAGGCTTCCCTTGTCGACCGATCCGCGTCTTGACTCGTGCGCTGTGCCGACGATCAGCTGAGCCAGCACAGCGCGGTGGCCATTTTTATTTTAATGAAGCCGGGGATATTTAAATTCCGGTTTCATTGACTATATCGGGTAGTCTAATTTACATGCCTCTGGTGACAGAGGCATGTAGTCTAGACATACCCTTAGTGTCTAAGTATGAAATAGAAGTGAAGGTTCTGCCTCATTTTCCCCCTCCTCCCCTTCTTCCTGCCTGGCTCAGCTTGCACAGTGCACTGATCATATGAAAATGCCATGCATCACAACAGTCACAGGGCCACATAGCACTCACAACTGACATCCAATGTTTGCTCCCTCTCTCTATTGCATCTTCCCTTGTTTTTTATTTCTGTAATATGACATGTGTCACAATCATTACTAATCAAACTGCACCCAATACATCTCACTGGCTTCCAGGCCAGATCCGAAGGTGAATGTTCCCATGTCCCAATGCAACACTAGTGGAGGTCTCTCACCATAGAACATAAGAATGGCCATACTAGGTTAGACCAAAGGTCCATCTAGCCCAGTATCCTGTCTTCTAACAGTGGCCAATGCCAAGTGTCCCAGAAGGTATGAACAGAACAAGTAATCATCAAGTGATCCCCCGCCAGTCACCCATTCCCAGTCTCTGATAAACAGGTTATGGGGACACTACTGCTGCCCACTCTGGCTAATAGCCATTGATGGACCTATCCTCCATGAATTTATCTGGTTCTTTTTGAACTCTGTTAAAAAGTCTTGGTCTTCACAACATCCTCTGGCAAGGAGTTCCACAGGTTGACTGTTCATTACATGAAGAAACACTTCCTTTTGTTTGTTTTAACCTGCTACCTATTAATTTCATTTGGTGAGCCCTAGTTCGTGTGTTATGGGAACAAGTAAATAATTTCCTTATTTACTCTCGACACCAGTGATGATTTTATAGACGTCTATCATCTCTCTCCTTAGTCTCCTCTTTTCTAAGCTGAAATGTCCCAGTGTTTTTAATCCCTCCTCATAGAGCAGCCGTTCCAAACCCCTAATCATTTTTGTCATCCTTTTCTGCTGACTTGCTGTCTGTAGTCCTGAAAGGTAAAGGACACATTGAAGATTCTAAATAATCTACTCCTCTAAATACATATCACTCCGCTTGGGCACCATTATCCCCTTCCATGAGCCTCTAGGTACTCTACCAGGGCACACACAATGTCAGTTGACATACTGTTATATAATAGGTATGCATAGCAAGTGTTTGCATGGGTTAGGCTTTGGAGATGTGATGTACACTGACTGCCCTAATCTGTCCTGAATGACTCAACGGGGCCTTGCCTCATACAGGGTGTGATTATATTGACAATATAACTGCATGTATGGCTTAAGGACAAAGGGCGCAATTGTAACTGTCACAGTGTATATGTTGCAGTTTGAGGCCATAGCATGTGTCCACATGAAAGGACAGTAGTGGCAGTGTAACAGATGTGACCCTGCAGCAAGGTGCAGTAGGATAGCAGCACAGGCCCTTGCCTATGCCTATGCCTCTGGTGAATGTTTTACATAAGGCCTACTACAAGTAGGATCACAAGAGGCAGGATGGGTGGCTCCAGACTTTCTTATCAGTGCTTACCTGCAGATCTCTACTTACAGTAGGTCAGCTTTGTCAGCTAAGCAACGTGCAATATTGTGAATACAGCTATGTACATTAACTGAAAGGAGAGGTCATCTGCTGTCCCTTCATTCCACTTTAAACTGTGACGTTGGCTCCCTGCAACTTCTATGGTGCATTTCAATTTGGGTACAGGTAGTTAGAGAATGGGTCAGGTATCTTCAAAAGAGCCTTAGACAGGTCAATCAAATCCCACTGAACACCTTAGGTGGAAACTACCTGCACATAGTCAATAGGATTGGGACACCTACTGCTCCTAGGTTCCTCTGAAGCTCCCAACTTGTGTCACTATGTTCCTCATCTAGCCTGCAAATGCTTGTTTTGTTCTCTGTGTATGGTATTTTTGTCTATGTACATTAGAAGATTTTTTTAGACTTACAGACATGCCACTCAGAACCTCCAGTAGGTTTGCATCATCAGCCAGGCTGCTTGAAGGAGGTCAGCATTTGCTTCAGGGTAGCGCTTTTTTCTCTCTCCCAAACACTCTTAAAATAGAGTTCCATGAATAGAAGCCAACCTCAATCACAAAGAGGCTTTGTCTACACTGCAGCCTTCTTGCGCAAGAAGCTTTTTGTGGAAGAGATCTTCTGCAAAAACTTCTTGCGCAAGAGTGTATCCACACAGCAAAAGAGCATTAGAAAAGCGATGCGCTTTCGTGCAAGAGAGCGTCCAGACTGCATGGACGCGCTCTCGCAAGAAAGCTCTGATTGCCATTAACAGAATGGCCACCAGGGCACCTGTGCTTGTTTCAATAGGCTGTTTTTGCGCATGAAACCACTGTTGAGCATCCACACACACCTTTTTGCGCAAGAACTCTTGCGCAAAAAAGGAGTTATTCCTTGTAGAAAGAGGAATACCTAACCACAAAAACCCCTCTGTTCTGTCGATTCACTGTAAATTTTCTTGTTCAAAAGCATACTTGACGTGTGGACAGTCTGCTAGTTTTTGCACAACAGCTGTTTTTGCGCAAAAACTCTGCAGTGTAGATGTAGCCTGTGTTACCACCACAATGTTATATGTATGTACACGCACATCCCAACCTCAAACCCTGTTAGACTTTCCCCCACTGCCTTGCTCTGTAAGCCCACTATATAGGCCTTTTTGCCTTTCCTGGTTCATACACAAAGCTCTAAACTACATCAACCTGCACTCCCACTGCTCTTGCATTGTTGAACTTTAGGCCCACCTGTAACATTCCTAGGAAATGGATTTCCTGTGGCTGACTTTGCTTTGCCTGTTTGTTGCCACTGTTGGGAATGACTATAGCGCCAAAGAATTCATTCCCTCAGCCTGTTTTCCAGGTGAAATTATCCAAGAGTTCAAGTTTGTGCAGCCAGAGACTATGTCCAGAGAACAATGAGCTTTCCTTCTTCCCCCTTTCTACAAGGACACTTTGAGTCTAGTTCCAACTAATCCAGATGCTGCAGTGACACTGACTTTTCTGTCTTGGTAAAATTATCTAATTCATCCCACTTGGACAAGTTTGATTCCTTGAACTGAAGTGTCTTTGTTCTATTCAAAGAGGAAGACTGTTAGGGTATGTCTAGACCGGCTGGTTTTTCCAGAGGTATCCCAGAAAAACTCCGCCACATCCAGGGAATGCGTTTGCTCTTCCGCTTTTTTTGCGGAAGAGCAAACTTGCTCTTTCCGGGAGCCCTGTATACTTCATTCTACGAGGAATAAGGGCTCCTCCGAAAGAGGAGGCTTTTCCGCCATTTAGCCTTGTCTAGAAAAGCCTCCCCCGGGAAAGCAATTGGAAAAAGCTACGCAAATTGCGAAGTGCAATTTGCGTAGCTTTTTCTGAAAAACGGCAATAGTGTAGACCTAGCCTTAATGTCCTTTCTTCCACCTCCTAGGGGAAGCCTCCTGCCTGCACTAGAACATGGAAACTAGCTAGCTAATGCTCTCAGTTTCCCCCTTCAACCTTTTGTTTCCAAAAATGAAAACTCTTGGGTCAGATATTCTTCTGAGAGTTACTTTGCCCTAAATCAGTAAGCGTCTTATGACACATTAACTTTCAGGTGCCCTTTGATGTAAAAATAATAATGTCTATCATTTTAAAAATCATGACTCTTGTGAGTAGGGTTGCTCTACTTGCCTTGTTTCCCACAACTTTGTTATGGCAGATCTTTTATTGATTCCATTGTGCAATGAAGAATCATACTCTCAGATTTCCTTAAAAAAATGGGTAGTGTTTACTTAACACAGAGACAGTAACTATCACAGGGAGTGGTAGAGATCATGACAGCCATTTAGAAGCCAGCATTTTTCCTCCCAGGCAATCATCACAGAATACTAGAACTGAAAAGGACATTGAGAAATCAAAGCTAGTCCCCTGCACTCACAGCAAGACCAATCATAATCTAGATTATGCCTCAGATATTTATCTAGCATACTCTTAAATATCTCCAATGAGGAAGATTCTACAACCTCCCTGAGCAATTTATTCCAGTGTTTAACCACCCTGACAGTTAGGAAGTTTTTCCTAATGTCCAACCTAAACCTCTCTTACTGCAATTTAAGCCCACTGCTTCTTGTGCTATCATGAGAAGTTAAGGAGAATACTTTTTCTCCCGCCTCCTTGTTACAACCTTTTAGGTCCTTGAAAGCTGTTACCACGTCTCTCTCAGGGCGTGTCTACACTGGGGAGTTATTTTGAAATAAGGTGCTATATTAGCCCTTTTCCAGTCTTCTGGAATCTCTCCTGACTTCCATGACTTTTCAAAGATGATAGCTAATGGCTCAAATACCTCCTCAATCAGATCCTTCAGTATTCTAGAATGCATTTCATCAGGCCCTGGTGACTTGAAGATGTCTAACTTTTCTAAGGGTATGTCTAGACTGCGTTGCTCTTTTGGGATATCGGCAGTATCCCGAAATAGCAATGCCGCATCTTTAAAAGAGCCCTCTATTTCCCAAAATAGTGGATACACTATTCTGACATCCCTGTAACCCTCATTCCACAAGGGTTATGGGATTTGTTGGAATAGTGCCTTATTTTGAAATTTGGTGCTGTGTAGATTTGGTGCAGCATCAAATTTCAAAATAAACTCTTTCGATTTAGACTCAGAATAAGCTACACAATTTGCATAGCGCAAATTGCGTAATTTATTTCAACAGAAGGGTGCTGTCTAGACACACTTTAAGTCGTTTTAAACTTGTTCTTTTCCTATTTTAACTTCTGAATCTATCTCCTTTTCTGAAGCATTCACTATTGTAGGCCTACAATCTCCCCCAACCTTCTTGGTGAAAAGAGACATAAAAAAGTCATTAAGCACCTCAGTCATTTCCACATTTTCTGTTATTGTTTTCCCTTTTTTATTAAGCAACTAGCCAATTAGGCCGTCATAAGACGGGATTTTCAGGTCTTCTCTCCTGAGCGCTCTCGCTCCGTGTCTCTCTCTCTTTCTCTCTCTCCTCCTACTGCCTACCCCCCTCTCTCTAAGCTCTCCTCCCCCTCCTGCCTCTCACTCTCCCTTTCTCTTCTCCTCCTCCTCCTGCCTCTCTCTCCCCTCCATCTCTCCCTGCCCCCTTCCCCTTCCCCTTCCCTCCCGCCTTGGCACTTGGCTGAGTGCTGCCTGCTCAGCCGGGCTGCCACGAGGGAGTGGGGCGGGGCGGTGACGTACACGGCCAGGGGGCAGGGCCATGTACGTCACCACCCTCCCTTCCCCTCCCACCGCAGGGGAACCCAAACGGCCCCTTGCGCTGCTGGCTCCCCCGGCGGCCCAGCTAAGGGGCGCAGCACTCAGCTGAGTGCCACAGCAGGAGGGGAAGGGGGGCGGTGATGTACACGGCCCCGCCCCCTGGCCGTGTACGTCACCAGCCCGCCCCCTTCCCCTCCCTCCGTGGCGGCTCAGCTGAGTGTTGCGAGCTCAGCCGGTCCGCCGCGGAGGAGGAGGGCGGGCGGTGACGTACATGGCCAGGGGCGGGATGTCACGTCACCGCCCCCCCTTCCCCTCTCCCGCGGTGGCCCGGCTTAGAGGCGCACCACTCAGTGCCATGGTGGGAGGAGGAAGGGGGGGCGGTGACGTACACGGCCCCGCCCCCTGGCCATGTACGTCACCGCCCCTTCCCCCTTCCCATCCCACCGGGGCTCAGCTGAGTGGTGCACTGCCAGCACCACTCAGCTAGGCTGCGGCGGGGGAGCAAGCGGCGGCAAGCGGCCATTTGGGGTCCGCGCTCCCCACGCGTGGGAGAGAGGGGAAGGGGGGGCGCCAACATACACGGCCAGGGGGCGTGGCCGTGTACGTCAGTGTTACAGACGCACAGACAATGGGCTACTATATATATGATGGGCCTACCCCTATCCTTGGTCATCTTCTTGCTTCTAATATATTTGTAAAATGTTTTCTTGTTAAACTTTATGTCTCTAGCTAGATTGAGTTTATTTTGTGCCTTCACCTTTTTAATTTTGCCTCATGCATACTTGTTTTTATATTAATCCTTTGTACTAGTTTCCACTTTTTATAGGATTCCGTTGATTTTTTTTATCATTTAGGGTGATCTCTTGAAATCCACTTTATTTTGCTATTCTCCTTTTTACCATTCCTTAGAATCATTTAATGATCACTTTCACCCAAGCTGCCTTCCACTTTCAAATTCTCAGTCAGTCCCTCCCAATTTGTTAAAATCAAATCTAGAACAGCCTCTCCCCTAGTAGCTTTCTCCACCTTCTGAAATAAAAAACTATCTCCAATACAGTCCAAGAACTTGGATAATCTGTACCCTGGTGTGTTATTTTCCCAACAGATGTCTGGATAGTTGAAGCACCCCCTTCACCACCAAGCCCTGTGCTTTGGGTGATTGTTAGTAGTTTTAAAAAAGCCTCACCCATGTCTTCTACCTGGTGAGATGGTCTGTAATAGACCCCTACCATGACTTCACCCTTGTTTTTAACCCCTTTTAACCTTAGCCAGAGTCTCTCAACAAGTCTGTTTTCTATGTCCATCTGAAGATCAGTCCAAGTATATACATTTTTAATACATAAAGCAACACCTCCTCCCATTTTTCCCTGCCTATCCTTCTGGAGCAAGCTGTACCCTTCTATATCAATATTCCAGTCATGTGCATTATCCCAGGCCTCTGTGATACCAACTATGTCATAGCTGTGTTTATTTACTGGCATTTCAAGTTCTTCCTGCTTATTCCCCATATTTCTTGCATTTATATACAGACAACTCAGATACAGATTTGATTTTGTCCCCCAGTTCTGCCTTCTCTCCTTTATCCCTGCTATTACAGCCCATGTTCCCCCCAGTTTCTGACCCATCTCCCAGGTTTCCATTTTTTTAGCTTAGCTGTGGGTTTTGGTCACCTGCTTTTACTCTGTCTCCAGACTTAGCAACAGGTGTAGACTAGAACATTATTGGCAACAGTATGGGCAAATGACTTCATCCCTGTACTCTTCCTTCCCCTCCTGTGCTTTGCCTCTGGGTAGGCTCTTTGGTATAGAGGCTACCATTTGTTTGCACATTGCCCAGTACAATGGAGCCCTGCTCTCAGCTGGGGCCTCTTAGCATTGCCATAATGTTACTAATGCTAGACAGGTGTAACCTATATCCAGGCACAACTAGACAACAGGAAATTACACCTGATGCTCTAGTGAACCCCTCAGAGAAAAATACTTTTAATACCCCGCAAGCTCCATTGCAAGCAGCTGAGTGTACAGATCTAGGGAACAACGGATGAGACCAACAAGCAAGATGAGCAGGACAGCTCATTCTATGGATCTGATTGATCATGTATTGTGGATTTTTAAAAAATGTCCCTACCTAACATTTGTCAGAAGAATACTACTCCCGTGGCGCTTAGCTTTGTAGGAAGGGGATCTTTATGGTGATGCCTGCTCTGCACTGTGCTGGTAGATCCAAAACACACTTAAAGCTGACTACTGAGGAAAGCCCTGGGTGGGACAGACCCAGCCACCCTTTGTGAGACCCTGCTGCAGGATATAAAACAGGCTGCAGCTGAAGTGCTGCTTCACTCTGGGGATTTCTAGGCTGCTGTATGTGAAGGTGGCCCAGCTTAGGGTCTGACCTATAACAAGTGTCAATAAGTGTATGAGCAAAAGGATTTAATCCTAACTGACATAGCTGCAGATAAAATTCTAGGGCTATCAATCAGCATAGGACTCAACTTCCATTACCTCCTCCATTTGAGGAGCTTGAAGCTCTTTTAATGATTAAGCTTCATCACACCCTTGTGCAGTATCTGGGGAATCTACAGATTTTCATCAGTGGCCATTGAAACGTAGTAACAGCCGGCATAGAATACGGTAAAAGTTTTGCACTGCACATAAATGCTTTATAAGCATTTAGGACAGGAAGTGAAGCACACTGTATTATTTGAGGATTTACCTAGACGAAGAAAAAGATTACCTGGTCTGGAATTTAGCCAAGACATCATGAACACCACCCTATTGCTTATGAAAATTACTATTGGGTTTTTAATAGCTGCAAGCAGTCAGTGCCCCCATTCTGATCTCATCCAATATATGGGCCCAGCAGCAGCAAAGAACTCCATAATGGCATACTGGAGTATGAATCCAACTCAGAATGAGATTTTAAGAATGCCAGCTGCTGAGTCATCCACACCACTTTTTGTAGCACATAGGTAATTCTTGGCAGTCTCCCATCCAATCTCCGCCTCCTTCCAAAACCACCAAACAAACAAGCCCTTTCACCCCCACCACTGTGACTGCCAGCCAGCCCTGCTTCTCTTGTGAAAACCATTGGGATCTTGTCATATCTCAGAATAAAATGAAGTTTTTTCCCCCAGCATCTGGTAGTACACAAGCATATTTAAGGCATTTTACATTCTCATTTTATGCATCCCACATTGGCCACAGTCCAAAACAGTGTAGTAAGTAGATGGACCATTGGAACTGCCATTCTGAAACAGATCAATATAAATGAATCTGCTGCTGGACTTGTTTCCTTAGGAAGCTATCGTCTGAGTAATGATTTCTCATTGCAACTTACTCATGTAGCAGTATTGCTTTAATAAATCATGCGGCCATCAGGACACTAATAATGGCACCAGTTTCATGCATTGTCAAGGGAGACGCTGTGCTAAACAGGCAGCCAGCTGAGAAAGAACAGAGTTAGTATTGAATCAGTTTCATTATATTCCGAGCAACATGCTAGTGCCAAAATGCTCTTCACCACTTTTAAAATCCATGCAAAATAAGTGCATACTTGCATTATGATCTCTTTACAAATCTCATGGTCTGATTAACTTGGCTTAATCAAGAAGTCACTGAGTGACAGTAGCTGCTTCAATTACGTTTGTTGGGCTGAAAAAGACTTAGTCTGGCTGTGGATTTACTTTCTATTGCACAAACTACAAGCTTCATGAAACAAAATGTTTATTTCCTGTGTGCCTGACCCACAGCCCATTGAACTAAATTGAGAGCCTTTGCATTGACTTCAATAGGTTTTGGATCAGGCCCTGTGGGCATATTCATTCCCTTCTGCTAGAACATGATGCATCAACCTTCACCTCCTACGGTAGAGATAAAAAACTATAGTAGGGAAGGCAGGCAGCTTTGAAGGGAGTTGAGGAGGAAATTCTTCTGCAGCCCATTCTTAGATTATTCTTCCTCACTGGCATGATTCCATTTAGAGCACAGTAGTTGAGAGACTGTCAACAAAAGGTTCAGCCATCAATAAGTGACAATATTCTTGCACATTGTGTAACAGATGGTTCTACTGTTGTAGAGTTCTGACTCTGAAATGAACAATGCTTGAAAAAAAATAGTTTGAAGATCCCAGAATAACATGGACATTCCATGAAAGCTGAGACTCTGAATGAGATCATATCAGGTTGCCAAAAAGTGGAGAATTTCATAGAACAAGGAAGATGTATCCTTCCTCCTCTCCCTCTTCTTTCTCCTTATTTCTTTTGTTCCTTAAACAATATCAACATCCATTGGTATTAAGATGGTTAAATGACTGGCATACACCAGATGTTTGTACCACTCCCTTTTGGGAAACTGTCTCCGTAACAGTATACATTAATCTGTCCAGTTTCAAAACAGGAGGAAAGTTAGTGAGATTACTAACATGGAGAGAATATTTCAGATTCAACAGTGATGGAAATAATATAAAAAGACAATTATTTGAATTCTTTTTTTCCCTTTGTATTAACAGATCAAAGTATGTATTGCTAGTTACATAGTCACTCTGATATCTGGCTAGTTTGCTTGTGTTCTTCCTGGTCATACCAGGAAACAATTGCAATAGAGGAGTGGGGTTGTAATTGGTTAAAGGAGTGACATCTTAGGATAGTGTATTAATTGCACATTGCAATAGCTTCTGGAAACCCTAGTCATGCGCCAGGAACCCACTGCACTAGGCACTGTACAAACAGACAAATCAGACAAGCATGAGCCAGACTTTGTGCTTAAAAACTTATGAACAACTCCCACGGATTTTAATGAAAACTGTAGGCGCCTATCTGGGGGAAGATCTTGTCCTAGGTTAATGTTGTGCAAGCAGTTTGTGGTTTTACACTGCACCTGACCAGGAAGAAAGACTTTCTGTATGTCAGGAGAATGGCAGCAATTCAGAAAGGATCACTCAGTTGAGCTGCACAGTGTATTAATCAGTTTGCATAGTAACTTGATATTCTAGATAAAAGCCACTGCAGACATGCAGAGTGTTAGGGTACCTGTCAGGAACAGATGTAATTTTTAGCAGAACATTTTATTGCTTTTTTTTCTTAACTGTTGTACTCCTAGCTCTCTGCAGCCTCTGTGTCAGCGCTGGATTTATGCACAAGCTAAATAAGCTACAGTTTAAGGCAGGGGTGCAGAACATAAGGCCCCTGGCTTGCCTGGGTCCTGCTATCCTGCCCCTGAGGTTTGAGCCTCCCTGCTGTCCCCACGGGGCTGGAGCACACAAAATCTAGTAGCCTAGGCCCCCAGGATCTGCTGTGTGAGGGGAATGTGGGGAATGTCTTTCTCCTTCTCTGTTGGGGGCCACATCAATGAGGGGTTTTTTGTTTTTTCTTTGCTTCTCACTTGTGTGTAGCTAGTGTTGCCAGGTGTCTGGTATCCGGTACCCAGTCCCGTATTTGCGCCCACTGCCCGGTAAAAAAATTCAGACAATACCGGACATGCGCAGTGTCCGGTATTCTCTGATTTTTCTGGCTGGGCACCGGACGGAAGCCGGACGTGGGCGGGAAGAGTGGCTGGGCCTATTAGCCACTCCCCCCGCCCCTGCCAGGCTTCTGACGCGACCAGAGGCTCCTAGCAGCGATCGCGGCCCTGCCTCCCAGCTGTGACTCCCAGGCTGGGAGGCGGGGGCGTGATCGCTGCTGGGAGCCTCTGGTCGCGTCAGAAGCCTGGCGGGGGCAGGGAAGTAGCTGGGTGGCGGGGCGCGATCGGGGGCTGGGAGCCTTCAGCTGGTTGCTTCTGGCCTAGGAGTGACGCTTGGGAGGAGAAGGAGAAGCCCTGTCCCTGAGCGCTGTTCAAGCAGGGTGTGGAGCCGTAGTCCAGGACAGAAGCCCACAGGTGCTTTGTGGTTGTTTAGGCACTTTCCATGGGCTCTCAGCCAAAACTGAGTGGGGTGGAATTCCCGCTTCTTTCCACTGGGACACCCAAAGACTTGGCTATGGGGAAGTCACCTTCCTACCCATGGTCGCCCCACCCTCCGCCCTGCCATTGTGTTGCCCTGGGGTCTGCCTCTCTGCTTTGCATAGCAGGCGGCTGCTTTGCAGAGCAGGCTCTGCTGCTAGGGTTGCCAGGTGTCCGGTATTCACCCAGACAAGCCGGTATTTTGGCTCCTGTCCGGCAAAAAAATTTAGAGAATACCGGACACCTACAATGTCCAGTATTTTCTGAATTTTTCCCCGGCCAGGAGGCGAAAATACCGGGCACCTGGCAACCCTACAAACACTCTGTGCCCGGCCTCCCCCCTGGCTCCCAACACCCCCAGCCCCCCAATCCCAGCCCCCATACTTACCTGATTCCCCAAGGCTGCCGGCACAAAATGGCTGCCAGCCAAAAGACCTAGGGGAAGCAATGCTTTCCCCTGGGTCTTAGTGCTCAACCTCTCCCCTGTTCCTATCCCTGCTCTCACTCTTAAAGGGGGCATGCTGTTTTAATGATGTATTATTTTAATTTTTTTTTTTGGCTTAATAAGTCCTTGGAGTCCTTTTTTTTTTTTTCCCTCAACAACTTTGGTCTCTCCCCCTTTTTTTCCCCTTCAACAGAAGTTTTTCCCGTTTTTTTGGGGGGGGGCGGCGGGGTTTGGTATTTTTGTTTCAACCATCTGGCAACCCTATGTGTGGCCCCTGACTGATCTTTTCCCCACCTCTGTCAGAGGCTGGAGAAGGATGGCAGGAGACAAATCGCTTAATCGTTGTCTTCAGTCCACCCCCTCTGGGACACCTGGTGCTGGCCACTGTCGGCAGACAGGCTACTGGGCTAGATGGACCTTTGGTCTGACCCAGTACGGCCATTCTTATGTTCTTATGTTCTGGTATAAGGCGTCAGAATCTGAGGGGCCTCTAAATACAAATTACTAGTTTTTAGTTGCATCCTCACCTGTGTACCAGTATATATGCAAATACAAAACTTTATTTCTATTTTCATTGTCCTTTTGTGGTTCTGTGGAGTACAGGGTTGCTCTGTTGTTTGCTGACCTACTACTGGAATGCCTGTTTTTCAAAAGCAAGTCTCCATGGGTCAGTCTATCCAACTTACCAGAAACTGTAGTCAGCAGAAAAACACTTGGACTTGTATAAGTTACATCTTTAGTAGGGTCAGATCAGACTATCAGTCAGAAGCATATTCTCTTATCTTAACTCATGAGAGTCTTCTAGCAGAGTTACCACAGTATCAGAGACCTATGCACCCGTAACATTGTACAAAAGCCCTTCTTTGGTCATCAGACTTGAGTAGGCAGTTCTAATTCTTTGGGGAATGCTCAACGGAGCAAAACAATGTCGTCAGACTTCTGTGCCACTTCCCTTCTTGTGGGCCGATTGTTATTGTAAACTACTCTCTTCAGCCTTGCTTTCAATGCAATGGAAAACTGCAAAACTGCAGTCTTTCACTTTTATAGCACTTTCCTTCTCAAAGTGTTTTACAGCCAAGGCTGAGGTCAGCCGCACAGCCACTTTGCAAGGTGAGTAAATGACGTGGTCCATTTCAGAGATAGGAAAACTAATACACAGCAGTCACATCATTTGTCCAAGATCACACCTGAAGACCATAGCAGAAACAGGGCCAAGACCCAGTTTTTCCTTACAGTTAGGCCATATACACACTGCCGCAGAGTTTAGACTATGGGTGTATGAACAGCCGTTTGCACATCTGACCAAAGTGCTGCCCTGTAACTCCCCCATGTGGGTGCTGTTGGTGCAAACTAAAAGGTTCCTAGTTTGCATTAATGTCATCCTCTTCAAACAGGATTGCATGTATGCAAAGTACAAGCTGAACCTCTCTGGTCTGGGACTCTCTGGTTCATCAACATCTGCGATCCGGTAGCTGGACCAGAGAACCCCTGGATCAGAGAGACCTGGCAGCTGGGAGCGGGGACTGGGTGGGAGTCTGGTGTCAGAAGGGCCAAAAGCAAAGAACAGAGCTGGTCCAGTGGCAAGGAGCCCAACCAGGGCTGGGAGCAGAGTCGGTCTGGCAGCCAGGGGGGTCAGCGGCTGGGAGTCCAGCCAAGCCTGGGAGCAGAGCCTGGAGGCTGGGGCTGGTGGCTGTGAGGGGAGCCTAGGAGACAGGGCTGACAGCCAGGACAGGAGTCCAATTGGGAGACTGTCAGCCCCCTGGGAAAGCCCGATGGTGGCAGTAAAGGGGCCGGAACTGACCTCCCCAGGTCTGGCAAACTCCCTTATTCAGGAGTGGATAGGTCCTGAAGGTGCCAGACCAGAGAGGTCCAACCTGTAACAACTTACTAGTTTGCACTTGCAGCATCCACACAGGGGAGTTACTGTGCAGCACTTTAGTACACCCAGTCCAAGCTGTGGGGGAGAGTGGACATGCCCTCAATCATGTAATGTAGCCACAAGACTAACTACCCTCTTATGCCTGTGTCACACCACTAGAGTGGTAGCTGCCCACAGATGGCATCACAAAGGACATCTCTCTAGATGGGACTGTCAGAGCCATTGGAATTCCTTTGCCTGTGTTGGGATGAGGCACATTCCAGAGGAAAAACACTCTAGTCCAAAGTCCAAATCAAGACCTGTCCTTTCATCAGGGAAACAGGAAATTTTCTTTAACTGGGACACCCAACTGTTTTCCATTTCCCCAACGGGGATACCTATCTCCCTAGGTCTCTGAGGCCTATAGCTTCCCACCGTGTCCTGTACTTTCCAGATTAACTGCAGCTGCCTCCCTCAAGGGCTGCTATTTCTAGAAGGTGTTGCATGTTGGCGCCTGTTTCTGGGTATTTTGTGTATTTATATGACATTACCATACTGTTCCTAAAAATCTGTAAAGCATATAGTCTCACTATATCTCTGTGAGGTGGGGAAGTACTATTTATCCCTATTTTACAGAAGGGACGAAGCAAACTTGCAATTATAAGAATTAGAAAATTGAGCCTAATCTCCCAAGTCCTAAGCTAGGGTGCATCTACACAACACCCAAAACTTGAAATAGACTTGAAATAAGCTACAGAGCTTATTTCGAGTCTATTTCAAAATAGCGTATTTCGTCATTTGGTGCTGTCTAACCAGCCCCAAATTTCAAAATAAAGCACTATTTCAAGCCATCCCTTACTCCATGTAAAATGTGGTTTACAGGGATGGCGAAATAGTGCATCTGCTGTATTTCAAAATAGCGGATGGGTTCAAAAGACATGGGGTAGCTATTTCGGGATACTTCTGGTATCCCAAAATAACTTTGCTGTGTAGACATACCCCTAGTGATCTAATCACTGGATTATCTTTCCTCTCATGCTCTGTCATCAGGACAAACTATTAGGCCCGTCCTGTCCTGGCCCAATATGGAATTTGTACATCTCATTTGATTCCTGTTAAGATGTTCTCTGCCAAATTTTTTAACTTGTATTTTGCACCAGGGCTGCATAGCACTTCGGACTTCTGGAAGTTTCTGGCAAACCACATGAATAAACTAACTGCCATGTAAGGAGGTCTCTGAAGAGACTATTCCTCTCATTTCCATTTCAGGAGAGTCAGTTTGAGCCCTCAGATCCCCACCATGCACAATAATTCTGCCTGAACTGTCGTGTTAATTTTCAAACCTGCAGCAAGCATGACTGACACAAAACAGTATCCTGTTCAAAGAACTGGCTTTCCTGGTTTTACTATTCTTAAATACAACAGTGACCTTTAGACTAAGGCACTCTTGCAATACAATTATATGGAAGTGAAAAAAAAAAAAAATCTTGCAGCCTCTCAGATTGTCCCTTTTTGGTTTTGTATTCTCCAGTCTTGTACAGCTCATAAATTCTCTGACTTGTTCTGATACTGAACAGTCATGTTCTACTCCTTCCTTGAGCCCCACCTGTCAAAGGAGCATTTTGTTTGTGCCTTACATCTGGATTCTTAGTCATCTGCTTTGACAATTACAGTGTATGCAAACATCTGATGGGAACAGGAATGTAACCAGAGCTTATTTCAGAGGTGCACAAAAATGATTTGTCTTATTCTCTTTTATAATGACTAAGTCATTACCTTCACCTGCCTCTTCAGTGGCCTATGGGATAAATGAGCAGAGTACCAATGCATCTTTCAGTGGACACAATGAAATCCCACCATAAATGGCATCTATGAAGACAGAATCATAGAGACCAACATTAGAAGGTGCAAAGGGACTGAGTCATCACTAGAAATGGTCTCATCGAGTCATGACCAAGGCACAGTGATAGTCCCCATGGGAAAGCTATAACTGTTCATAGAGGACTCCAGTCACTTGTTCTGTCAATCAATACTTGTCACCAGTATTAAAAATCTTTTAGCCCCCATAATATAGAATTGCAGTACTGGGCGTCCCCACTAGACGTTGCTCCAGTATATGTTGGTTCCGCACTAGCATCGTTGATGCTTTTAAGTCCTCCCGTTCCCCGCTCTTCCATCGCGCAAAAAAAAAAAAAAAAAGACCAATCTGTGCAAACAAAAGTCAGCCTCGGGAAAAATTCCCTGCTTTACGTCCTTTCGCTATACATCCATGTTTTTTTTAAACATATCTTGAACATATAGCAGGGATGCCCTGGACAGTATGGTGTATTGTGTGTGGCCAGAGAGGGTGGGTGGGTGCTGTGTGGTGCTTCACATTCCTTTGAAGTATCCAGTCTTAGCCAGTTTCCAAGCCAGGACGCTTAAGAGTTCCAGCAGCCCATTCCTGCACAACTTCCTCAGGCAAATCTCTCATTCCATGTTGTGTAGCTCTGGCTGATGTAGGAATGAAGGAGTCAGTCCTCTGCTTTCTGGATACAAACCTCTGTCACCTGTCAGCCACCACAGTGAGGAGTGCATTATAAGAACCTGACCAAAATAGAATGCTCCCTTCACCCATGAGTCAGTCACCAAAACTCTGATTTTCCTCTTGTTTACTGAAAATGTGGGAAACTGTTTACTTTAAAACAGTTTTATCAAGAATTTTTATAGTTTAAATATCAGTACTTCAGCTTCCAGGAGTTGGGAGCACATTCTTTATGCATACACTGGGCCAAAGAATCATAGGACTAGAAGGGACCGTGAGAGATCATATAGTCAAGTTCCCTGCATTCAAGGACTCAAGGCAGGACTAAGTATTATTGAAACCATCCCTGATAGATGATTATGTAACCTGCTGTCATAGCTCAATTCCCCAACCTGACACTCCGAGTGCAGAGATGGGGAGCCGGTTAGTAGAATAAATTCTGTAAAACCTGTCTATGACTCCAAGACAAACTTGTCCCATCTCAGTCTCCCTGAGATCCAAAAAGACAAACACTGCTCACTGCTACCACCCGAGTAAAAGAAAATATAAAATAAACCCTTTTCCGGGGAAGAGATCACTTGGGAATCTCCTCCCTTAGGCAAAGCTCTGCCCCAACCTCCATTTTGCTTGGAGTTGGAAAAACAAACAGAAGGAATCCACAGAGAACAATGGGTTCTGCTCCTCCTGGACAATTTAGGCATGTAGGCTTTAAGGACACAACAATCAACCAATACTGGTTAATCAAAACAAAAAGGAAAACACCTATTATCAAAACAAAACTACTGTTGCAAACATAGTAAATGAGTGGGTGTTAATAAGACATGGAGTGAAATAGACTCAGAGGAAATTCCTGGATTGTAATCCTTTGTTACAAAGAAAAAAAAACAATTAACCAGCTCAAACATGATTTCTAACCCGCAAACAAGGAAAACAATAAAACCTGGTGGACTATCTAAACTTTTCCCTAGTTACACATTTCAAGAAGTCCATTTCTGGGAAAGCCTGTCTCCTTCCATCCCTGGAGAAACTGCTCTAATCTCAAAGGGTATGTCTACACTGCAAAGTTAATTCGAAATAACAGGTGTTATTTCAAATTAATGTTAATAGCGTCTATACATGCAAACCGCTATTTCGAAATTAATTCAAAATAGCGGAGCGCTTAATTCAAATTTGGTAAACCTCATTCTACAAGGAGTAACGCCAAATTTGAAATAGCTATTTCGAATTAAGTGCTGTGTAGACACTTAATTCGAAATAGGGGGCCTCCAGCCCTTCCCAGGGAGCCCTGGTGGCCACTCTGGGCACAACCAGGAAAACTTACTCTCCTCTCCCCCAGCCCCGGAGCCATTAAAGGGGTAGATTCTGGCCACAGTGCCTGTGCGAGCTCCAAGCTTGCCAGCCCAGAGCCAGCAGTGGTCACTGGGGCCCCTGACCCAGTGGTCCCAAAACATGAGCCAGCAAGCCACTGGCAGCCAGCCCTCCACCGCTCCCCAGGAGCAATCTGCCAGCTCCCAGGAGCCTGACAGGGGCTGGAGAAGGCAGGCACCTTCCTGGTCCAGGGTGGAGATCATGGACCTTATTCAGGTTTGGGGGGGATGCCCCCAACTTCCATGATCCCTGCACTAGACGGAGGAATGTGGCCATCTATGGCAGGATAGCTGCCAGCTTGGCCACCAAAGGCCACATGCGAACCCAGGAGCAGATTTGCATGAAAATCAAGTTGGTCCGGCGAGACCCCCAACCCTGGGCCCTGAGCTTCCCCTTCCCCTTCTTCCCCTTGCTTCCCCCTTCCAGCTCCCTCCTCCCAGGTTTTCCCCTCCCCTCTCCCACCCTCTCTCTTCCCCTCTCCCACCTCCTTTTCCCAGTCTCCCCAGAGGTTCATCCCCCCCAGTTTTGTTCAATAAACCCAGTTTCTATTTTTGAACATACGTGTCTTTTATTTGACATCAGGAAGGGGGGCTAGGGAGGGGTAAGTGGAAGGACGTGAGGGAGGAATGGGGCATGAGCCCCCAGTGGGGAGGACCGGGGAGGGCTCTGAGGGCTCCTCGGGGTGGACGCTCTCCCGCAGGGCATCCTGGATCCTGACAGCCCCCCGATGGATCCCCCGGATGGCAGCCTGCAGCAAGTGCAGCCGGGCTGATGGCAACGACCCCACGAGATGCACTGGCGTGCCCAGGGGCAGCTCTGGCTCCATGTGGCCGAGTGCTGTGGTGTCCCGAGTGTGGGCACTCAGGGCACTCCAAGACAGGACTGCTTTGCTGTCCCTCATCGTGGTAGACAAGCAAGCGGGGAACGCTGAGAACTGTCTGTCTGGGATGGGGGTAGGGTCCCTTTAAGCATGGAGCTCAGTTAGCCTCAGGCGGCAGCCCCACACACTAAGTCCTAACCTGATGCCCTGCCGGCACTAGTTCCGTCCAGCCTCAACTTTGGTTCAGGGTCCACTCAGTGTGGACGCGCTATTTCAAAATAGCAAAATGCTATTAGTTTTAATAGGTTTTGTGTGTAGATGCGTTAATTTGAATGAGCTTAATTCAAATTAACTATTTTGAATTAAGTTAATTCGAAATAGCGCTGTAGTGTAGACATACCCAAACAGAGAGAAAGAAAAACCCCTCTCTCGGTTTAAAATTCCTATCTGCATTTTTATTGGCTGAATGCCCTCTCCCTCTCCCTCTGGTGCATCTCCAATTGCTTAACCCTTTCCTTACTCTTCAGTTAAGTCAGACTCCTTAGCAGCTCCTATGCTGATTATTTTCAGGAATAACGGCATTGTGCAAGAGGGTTTTTCTTGCGCAAGAAGGGGCAGTGTAAACAGCTCCTTCTGGTGCAAGAGCCTCTTCTGCAAAAATGGTGGCTCCTTAGGTAGGCAAATGAGGCTTGGCAATATTCCATGCTTAGTCTCATTTGCTTATTTCTCGCACAAGAAGCCATGAGTGTAGCTGTAGCCTGGGTGTTCCCTAGGAGGAGAACAGGGTGTCCTGGTGAAAGGAGGACCCTGGAGTGCAAGCAGGATAAACGCCAACACCTGGAAAGGGGCTAGGAGACTAGAGTGGGTACTGCCGGAGGGCAGTGTCCTGAAGAGGATACCGTGGCCGAAGAGAAACATGAGGAGACACCAGCTAGAGGGAGGCGGCCAGCCAAACAAATTAATTCCCAGGACTGCTGGCTGGAGGCTCTATGGTGGTGAGTCTGCCCTGTGACACACAGGTACATCAATAGTATGTTCACATTTGAAATCAGCTTTGAGATTGAGTGGTCGGGGAAAGATCCTTTCCAGATTCTTAATCGGGAATTTAGAACAACTCAAGTAGAGACTTAACATATGCTGTGGCAGAAAGCTTGGGAGTTTCAGTAAAGATGATGTCCCTCAAAATACGGGAAGCCTGGATGGAGCCAATATTTCAGCAAATAGACGTAGCAGACATGGGAAATCTTCACGCACCTTCCCGACAGCATATCCTTGACTAAGTGTGGGGAAAACAACCTTCCCACACACCCCAAAAGTGTGCATAGACACTGAATAACCAACATCAACCTGTGTCTGTATTCGATCTGTGAGCAACTCCCTGCACAATAGAGATGTAAAATCCTGTTTAATTGATTAACTGGTTAAATGTAATATTTAGCTGGTTAGCTAATGAAAGAGGGGTGGGTGGGAGTGGCCCCACCCCCACTGCAGGCAGGGGCTGCTCTAGTCCAGCTGCTTCCTGCTCCTGCATGGGATTGCTGGCTCCCAAGCTGCATGGGGCTGCTGCATGTGGGGGGCTGCTTAACTGGTTATCCATTCCCATCCCTACTCTGTTTTTTCTTAATATAATAGATTGTAATCTGCATATATGCCAATATCAACCATGACTGAATCAGGGAGCTTACATGTATTACATGAGGGACTCTGACCATTCCCTATGGCCTCTTAAGATCCTCTTCTTGTGGAGGTCTTATAAAAAATCTGCCCATTTGTAATATTTAAGGGGGGGGAGGCAGAATCTGACATGACTAATTTGTGCCCTGTGCTTCTAATGTTGGCAGTGGGTTTGTTGGCATACACTTATGTACAACAGAAGCAAGGACTGATACTAGTGATAAATTCATAGAGCATAACAGCAAGTGATACTTCCCCTACATTATCACAATGCTCATCAAAGCTGCTTAAATAAAAGTGTTTTCTTTTGTAAACTGCAGTTGTAGTTCTGATTGGGTTTTGGCATGTGCTTTGACTGGGGAAGTGACTTTACAGAAGATAACTTTGCACTAATGTAATCAAAGAACAGTTCTCAGAACAATAAAGCATAGTCAGACAGACTTAAAACTCACAGCACACATGCCATGTGACTTACTGTGAGGAGAAATAAATTCAACATTGAGGCACTCAGATACTAGGGTGAGGGGGCCACATAAGTACCACAGGTAGATGGAAACTTCTCTGTACCATTGCTGTCCCTTTCCCTGGTTTTGGCCCCTGGGCAGCAGGTGAAGGCAAGATGAAGCCACTCCCCTTCCACCCAAAATCCCGCCCCTTTCTCCCAGACCATGCCCCTTCAACAACCTTGTCTCCTCCACAAGGCATAGTCCCAGCCTTCCACAGCCACCGGACTGCTGTGCGGCACAGCCCCAGCCATCCCTGGCACCAGGCTGCCACATGGCGCGGCCCCATCCTCTCCAAGGGGCCTGGGCAGTATAAAGGGAGTTTTTTGAAGGCAATGCCTATCCTTGCCTACATGCCCACCACCCATGTTTTGGCCCCTTCTTTTTATCTATCCCCCTCACATCTCCCTCTTCTCTGAATGTAACTTTGGCTCAGAGGGCTTGGCTGCATTTCTTCAGAGATCCCTACCTTTTGTTTTCAACCTCCTTGCCCCTGCAGAGGGATTTCTGTCTTACAGGCTCTTCTAACAACTTTTAGATCATGAATTTAATTTCCAACTCTTATCTCAATCACCCTGCAGGGGAGCGGACAGCCACCCTGGACCCCTAGGCAAGGTGTGGCGGGGAGGAGCAGAAGTGGGAAGAGGCTGTGTGGGGCAGGATGTGGAGGGAACTTGTCCTTCCCCTCTTCCCCCATGGTGCTATCTGTTTGTAAACAAAATACTGACTGCTTTCCCTGGGGGCAGAAGCTGGGACCAGCACCTCTACTCTGATGCTCTGTCTGGGGCTAGGATATGTGCCACCAGCAGAACTCCTGTACAAATTTCTGGGGGGAACCCTCTTCTGCTCCTGAAATGGCACCCCTGCTGTATTTCAAAACTTTTGCACATGAAACAATCTTTCTTTAAATGTTGTAGACGTGTCTATTTATTCCACCCCAGAAACCCTATTCTATATAAGTTTGCTATGATTATTATTGGGGCAAAACTCCCAGGGAATCCAATGGACGTTTTGCCTAAGCAGGGCCTGATGAATCAGGCCTAAAATTACAAATTCAGGTGGGGCAAAACCTTAAAGTCTAATACAATATCTACTGGATTAGACAGACAGCAAGATGAAATGTACCTGAACAAATTGCTAAAGAACCCCCTGATTAAATGGCACACAGAAATGTCAATCAAGAGCTCAGATCACTTGTTAAAATAGGATTTATCTGCAAAGTAGCCTCATTTTTTCTGTTCTGAAATCCTCATGGGGGAATGTCAGCTCCAGCATTCTGCTGTCCTTAACCCACAGGGCTCTAGCATTGCTGACAATAGGAAAGGCTCATGCTCCTTCTCCGAAGTGATGGATATGCATAGGTGCTTTTGTTTGCTAAGGCTTCTCTCAGTTAAGGCGTCATCCAAAGGACATTTAAGTCAAAAGAAAAACATTGATGTCAGTGGGCTTTGAATAAATCCCCTAATCACATTTAAGGGTTCTTTAGAAACATAAGTTTTCACTCAAAAAACTATGAAGTGTCCCCCCTGGAATTGCAACCATTTATTAGCCAAGGAAAAACAAAGAAGATTGCAGCAGAGCAGTATTTATCAGGACAGGCTTAGGACACAGACAGACAGTACCTGGCTGAGGAAGTTCCTTCCCCTTATTTAATCACAGCTAAACTATCTTGCCCTTCCATCCTTTCAAGTAGATAGAAGAGGAGAGGAAGTAGATGCACACAGCTGAACACTGAAATAAGATGGAGATGTTGCCAGGCATAAGGATACAGGAAGATTGTCCTGTGTGGCAAGATCAGAGAAGAAGATTGTTGCACTGAATTGGGGGGTGAGAGTGTATTCAGAAAAGGTGAACAAAAATTATTAGGGATTTGGAACGGGTCCCATATGGAGAGAGATTAAAAAGACTTGGACTTTTCATCTTAGAAAAGAAGAGATTAAGGGGGGATATGATAGAGGTCTATAAAATCATGACTGGTATGGAAAAAGTGAATAAGGAGAAGTTATTTACTTATTTCCACAATATAAGAACTAGGGGTCACCAAACGAAATTAATGGACAGCAGGTTTAAAACAAACAAAAGTAAGCTTTTCTTCACTCAGCGCACAGTCAACCTGTGGAACTCCTTGCCAGAGGATGTTGTGAAGACTAAAACTTTAACAGGGTTCAAAAAAGAGCTAGATAGATTCATGGAGGTTAGGTCCATCAATGGCTATTAGTTAGGATGGGTAGGAATGGTGTCCCTAGCTTCTGTTTGTCTGGAAATGGGTGGTAGGAGAGGGATCATGTGGTGATTACCTGTTGCGTTCCCTCCCTCTGGGGCATCTGGCATTGGCCACTGTTGGAAGGCAAGATACTGGGCTAGATGGACTTTTGGTCTGACCCAGTATGGCCGTTCTTATGGATGAAGATGATTCCCAGTACAAAGCTTCTTATGGATTTTGGCAATCTAAACATTCCTTAAAAACATTACTTACAAAAATCTAACCTAAGGGAATAATTTTGGGCAATTTCCAAGGTGCTTTATTATTACAGGTTGAAACTCCATAATCCAGTCTTCCCTAGGCCAGCAACACCCTGGTCCAACATCACCAGGGTGACCCTGTGGGACCATTCATGGGGATAAGCTGGTGGGCTGGCACCAGGAGTGTTGCCAGACTAGGAGGCTGCTGGGGGGAAAGCGGAGACCCGAGTGGCTGTGGAGTGCCTGGTGGCAGCAGACCCGCTGGGAGGAATGTGGAGCTCCCCATGCAGCAACGGATCCTCTCAGCCAACTGGAGCGCGAAGCCCCAGGCAGCAGTGGGGCAGACAGGCGGAGAGTGGAGCCCCCAGATGGTAGCAGGACCACCGCGGGGAGCCCTGTGTAGCAGTGGAGCCATGGGGAGGAAAAGCAGAGCCCCCAGGTGGTCAGTGAGAAAGTGAAGCCCCTGCCACAATGACCTCCCTTGGTCTGGCAAATTCCCTGGTTAAGGAAGTTAGCCCCCAAAGGTGCTAGACTACGGAGGTTCAGCTTGTACTGCAGGCTACTTCATACGCGGCCCATTGGCCGCATGCGGCCTGCAGCCCGTTTGTTTGCGGCCCGCAGAGCAGTTTGGGTTTACGTGGGGCTCAACATGTGGCGCACGGGTGGGATCCTTTGGACATGGCCTCCACAACGGTGAGCCGTCTCCCAGGTGGGGTGAGTGTTCAAAGACACAAGCGAATGGGCTGGCTGGACCAGACGGGTACAGGGTATCGGCATTCCTAGCCCCCAGGGAGGAGGTGCCGGGAGCGCTGGGGCATTATGGGCAGTGCTGGCTGCTTAGCCTTGTGGGCAGAGCCTGTCAGTTGCTGACTGGCTCACACTGGCCATGTTTGAGTCTGGCGCTGCGGCTTAATCTTTGTATTCGTGCCCATCAATGTGAAAGAAGCTATTTGCATGTATATACCACCACACTTAAGTTGTGGTCCTTGGCATGTGCTATGAGTATCATTGTGGCCCCTGGGGCTTCCAAAGTTGAGCAGCCTTGTTGCACTGTGTATTTATTTATTCATGCTTCCTAGTCCCAGAATATCCAAACCAATAGATGAATAAGCATTGGTAGTACATGAAGCTTGGGGATGATTATTTTAGAAATTCTCCTTTAAAGCATGCCAGAAACTCTTGGGATTGTATTTTCTGACTTTACAAGAGAAAATGGAAAAGAACTGTAAAGCTCATAGGAAGTAGAGAAAGTGTTAGAGGCATGAAGAGGGTTTTATCTACATCACTGAGGCTAGGTCTACTCTACAGAGTTTTTGCGCAAACCCGTCCACACCTCAAGCGTGTTGTTGTGCAAATAAAACGAAAGAACAGAGGGGCTTTTCTGGTGTAAGTATTCCTCCTTCTATGAGGAATAACTCCTTTTTGCACAAGAGCTTTTGTGCAAAAAGGTGTGTGTGGATGGGGATCAGGGGTTTTTTGCACAAAGAGGCAATCGAAAAACGCACAGGTGCCCTGGTGGCTATTCTGTAAATAGCAATCAGAGTTTCCTTTCAAGAGTGTGGACACGCTCTTGCGCAAGAAGGTTTTGGCGCAAGAAACCTGCAGTGTAGACAAGATTCCTAACAAGAGAAGGATCAGGGCAAATAATAGCTCAACCCTTTTATCTCCTAGACAGTGACAAATTGTGGACTAGGACCAAAGTCATTTCAGACTCCTGTAGACATTTTCATAGTTACTTTCATATAATACATTTTACCGGTTAAAAAGCAATTGAGATTCAGACTCAGCACAGAATAATACTGTATGTCTTAGTGACTTTCCCACAATCCAGAAATAACAACTCTGCCATAAAAGTGTCACAAGTGTTGACAAAATACAGACTATCCTGTTCTTTTGTTGTTGTTTTTGTCCTTAAATATAACACAATACCATGACCACACTTTGTACTTAAAGGTGACCTGAAAAACCAACGACAGATTGAATTTGTGCCCTATTTTTTAACATCTTTCTCATGTTTATAGAAGGCCTGGTGGGGTAAATATTTAAAATCTATTGTTTTCTGTCTGCTTTTACTTCAAAAATAACAGCAGCATCTAATCTGGTATTTTGGTTGCTGGTGCGAAGGTGAGCATGGTTTTTCTTACCTCCTAAATAATGAAGTTAGGGAACTGATTTTTTAACAAAGACATTTTTCTCCCACATGTTTATGAAGAGTTTAATACTCTTTGCTTTATCTTTAACTTAAACAGCCAGAATAAAACTTTACTTCCTCTCTTAAATAACCAGGTTAATTAATCTGTGGCAGACAGGATGCTAGATGGCAGGAATATTTGAAACCTGATACTCTATCATGTCTCCTCCTGACCTAGGCACTGTTGATTATCTTACCTGGCATTTGCTTTTTTCCCCACATTTTATTTTCACTTCAAGCCTTTTTCAAACTAAATATCATTGAACAAAGGCTGAAAAGTGGTAATATGGGTGAGCCTGGACACCATCATCAACAGTAAGAAAAATAATATTTATTCCTTTAAAGGAACACAACCTTAATTAGGATTTTGTTAGTGCTGTATATTTCTCTGTTATATGTTGTAACTTTCATGTATTTTCACTCTCTGTGCCAATGAAGACCTTGATCAGTTTTCTTATGGCCCTATTTAGGGCAACAGTTTGTCCTTCTTTGTAACTTGACATGTTACTAAAGGTAATAAGTGCTCCTGACACTGCCTGCTGTGAGGTCAGAGTTCAAGTTGTCTCTTGGGAGGGGACCAAGTTCTGAGAATACAAATTCTCCTATATAATAATGGCTGAATATTTCCTGGGCAATTGCACAGAAATGTCGGAAGAAAATAAAAAAAGAGACAAGTATAAAAATAAATATACTGAAACTAATACTGCAGAAAGCATCTCTGGATTGGCAATACATTTAGTTACACTATAGATTACATTCTGTAATACTGAAAAATCCTTGTAGTCCTATGCAGCTGACAGCTGTCCATGTCTGCCTTTCTGCTCAGTGTATGAACAACCAATACCAAGGGTGTGTGTTTTTGTAATCAGCGAGATTTCTCTTTATAGTCTGTATTGGCGCTGGGAAATTTAAATCTCAAGCCTCGGTTAGCATTTGCCATTACATCACCTACTAAACCAAAACAAGGTGAGAATTCTGTTTGTGAGTTCACTTATTAATAGGAGAAAAGACATGTTTCTTTGAACAATAGTCTTGTTTGCTTCAGTTAAATTCCTCTCACAAGCAAGCATTGATATTAGACAACGTTATCTTGAACTGTCTCCCTTTACCATTATATTATCATCAATTAATCAGGAAATTATAGATTTTCAATTCACATGTTTGAGGTCAACTTTTGTTAATATGTAATTTAGTGAGAGATACCCAGCAGAAGTTCCAAGACTATAGGATGCAGTAATTATTACTGCCCGTTATACTCATGGTATAGTTTATTTAGATATAAATATTATAGAAAAGTTAATACAGGAGTGTGAATAATGCATAACAAAACAATTAACTGCCCGGAAAGTTCAAGACTCTTCAGATCTAGAGTTTTAGTTCCTCTCAATACAGACACAGGGATTAGACATGAAATGTAGATCTCCGTCCATATTTATGTTTGTAGTGGCTCAAATATGGCTCCAAACATCACCAAACTTTGGGATTATTTGAACATGGTGTTTTGGTTTGGGCCCATCTCTAAATCCAGTAGCCAATGTGTTGTAAACAGGTTTTCATTTGACATAACTTAAAAATTCACCAAATTATTTTGAAGTTTAATTAGGCACAAAATGTTCAACATTAGAAATGGGCAAATTGATTCAAGTAAAATAAGAACTGACAAAACCCTTCTCTTGGATCAAACCCACACTACTTATTAACAATCTCTGTCTCTCTCTCTCAATTTTTTTCACAACTCTGCCCTTCCTATGGTCATTTTGGCTAGTTCCAGAATCCGAAACACAAAAATACTGCAAGACAGGACACTTCTGTGCTGTTTCCAACTTGACTGAAACCAAGAGACTTTGGTTCCAAGATTTCCATCCTGACCTCAGATATGCATCCAAAAATTTGTAAACATTTGGATCATTTGTATTATTCCTCAAAGTTTATACTTCAAAGGCCTGGTTCTCCTCACACAGGATATGAGTAACTCTCCTTGACTACAGTGGGAGTTACTCATATCCTGTGAGGCGAGAAATGGGAGGGAGGAAAAGACTGAAGACAGAGAAAGAGAGGGAAAAGGAGAGAGAGAATTAATACACTGTGGATCAGAATCTACATTTAATGACACCAGTGGTAATTGGGATTCAATTATTCTATCAGCCATGTGCGCATAACTCAGTTTGAAGTTAGTGACAATTGTGTACTCACAATTGATACAACAGTCAGACCACTCCTCATTTTAAATTGTTTGTGTTATCCTTTAACATGTCACTTTCAATATGCATATAATAAATATATATTTATGTTTATATATATATATATATATATATATATATATATATATATATAATATGTATGTGACTTTACATTTATTTACATAGGTGTAAATATAAAAGAGAATTAGGCTATTTTGGGGTAAAACAGAAAAGCAGTGATTGACACCACCCTATACAACACTTTACAAAAAGAGCCTAAGGCTCATTTCTCAAAGTTTAAATAATGAATTGCCCATTGCTTACTGGATTAGGATGTTTCCCACGGCATTCAGAAAAAAAAAAAAAAAGAACCTTTAAAGTATGTGGCTGTATAGCTCCCTGTACTGTAAGAAGGATTTCACTAACTGTCACTGAGGTGTGGGGAGTCATCAGGCCTTGCACCGCCATCCACAGTTAGATGTGATTCTCAGCCAGCAGATGGAACAGAAGGTTTTAGTCCACAGGATACAGTGTAGAACAGACTTATTAGCATGGGAACCAGAAGCAGTCAGTTCAATCCATCTTGGGGAGAGGTGGCTCAGAGCCAAGGCCCCTGTCCCCCATCTCTGCACTCCAAGGCAGCGAAATTAACTCCCATCAGCAGCCCACCCAGTCCTGCAGCCAACCCTGCCTCTGGCCTTTGGGGCAAAAGGGATCATGTGGTCACATGGTCCTTCCCAGGCTCAGGTTACAGAAAGCATTTGCCATTGTGTACTGTGGGGGAGGGGGGGAAGGCTGTCACACTGAAATGCCCATCACCACTTAACGATTGGTGCAGTGCCCATGGAAACTGAGGCACACACATGGGGTTACTACCAGACAGTAGAAATCACATGCAACATAAAGCAAACAGAGCAAAAACAATCCCCACTTCGTCACACTAACCACGCTTGCAGACTCCAGAGTCTGGCACAGGAATTCCTCATTTTCTGATGATGTAAATAAACAAACAACCTGTCATAAATACCTTGTGGACACTGACAACAAAGTGGCAGCTGTTGTCAACTCGGTGAGGCACTGGAGTAACAGGTTTCAGCGCAGCAGGAAAGAGATGCTGCCAAAAACAAACGCCTGCGCTCCTGATGTTGCTGCCACTTCCCGTGCCCTCAAATGCTGCTGTCTCTGTCTTCTGCTAGGGTAGTCACCATCACATTTCTCTTCAACAGTGTGGCAAAGAGCACCTACCAAGATAAGGAAAAACAATACCAGAGGCAAGTCTGAAGTCAAAGTTCAGGAGTGTTTGGGTCTGGCATTTTGGTTCAGCCTCAGATCTTTGTCCCCACAGCAGAAGCCACTTGCTACATAACAGAGGCCAGCTGACAGAGCTGAAAATAAAGGCCCAGATCCAAAAAAGCCAGATCTAAGAATGTGCATAACTTTAAGCAAATGTAACTGCTCATATACTCAAAATAATGGGCATGCTTTAGTCCTTGGCCATATCAGGGCCTTGAAAAGGAATCAGTACCATGTTCAGTGCATAGGATACAATTAGAACTTCTGCATTGGGTTGAGGATGTGTTCTAAAGATATGTGCTCCATAGAGGGCAAAGAAAAATTATGTTTTATGTTGAGGAAAAGCTGGACAAAGTGTTCAGCAAGCTGCTTGCTTATGGCTGATTAGAGGGGCCATTCTATCCAGGACTTGGCACAGAGTTTTTGCAGCTGCTTCGGGCCGGCCCTGGAGGGATAGGGAGAATAAGACTACCACACACAAAACACTGTCCCAAGGCCGAGGGCTGGGCTCTGTTTGACGTGGTCAGTTTTTTGAGTTACTATCATTTCATAGCATGTTTCACTTGGCATTCATCCTAGCTGGGACCAAGTGAACATATCCCAGATTGGTATGCCCAGGCCCCTTTCAGCAAAAGGGAGTTAATGAAAAGCAGAGGAAGGGAAAGTGAGAAATTTAAGCAATTTTGCTCTTTGTTCTCCTTCCCCTTTTTCTCCGCCTCCTGACAAAAAAGTCCCCTGACAAAGTGTGTCCTAATGCATGATTACAAACTCCTGGCTAACATGTTTCTGGTTTTCCACGGAAGACTCCTGCTTTGGGATACCCTTTGCTCAGCCCCCGCCCCGCTCCCAAACAGCTGTTTCCATAATTTCAGGAGATTCAGAGACAGCTGCTTAGCCAGCATCAAGGAAGCTTTGTGCAATGGAAAATGGCCTTAGGGTATGTCTACACTGCAATGAGAGGTTTGACAGCCTGCACGGTGACAAAAAGAGTCCTGAGTTGGCTGGTACAGTCTGCATTGTTGTAGCTTGTTTGCTGTTTTCATTCAAGAAGTTGGCTAGAGGAAAGGAAATTGGAGTATTTCTACACATGCTGCAGTCACATCTCTGATTGCCATGTAGACATTTCCTTAGGAAACTATGGAGCAAAAAGGTGTAGAGAGAACAGCCAAAGCCAGACCCTGCATCAGGAAAGAGCCATAGACTGGAGGAGAACAGGGAAAGCAGATTATAAGAGTAGGAGAAGGTCACTACAGCTCAGCAAAGACAAGTAACAGCAGCTGCTAGTGTGCAGAAGCTTGCGTTGAATGTAGGGATTTTTCAGTTGGAGTCTGTGCAAAACAGAATGAAGCTGGGTGAAAATTGTATATGTGTTTAAAATAGACATCAGTGAGATGTAAAACCAAGGTGTTATGTTGTGTGTGTTTAAAATCTTACAAGGCCTTTCATCCCTCTGCCTAAGGATCAGGCGTTAATCCAGGTGTCATGGCCAAATGCCAGCCTACATGCTTTCCCTCTACCCTCACACTTAAAATTTTTGCTGCAGTTTCAAGGAAATTTCTTTCCCCTTCACATCTCCTTGTGATTTTCCATGTCCTCCTACTCTGGACACTTAGCAACACAGATTTATATGTATTTATAACAGTGGTAGAGAACGTTTTTTTGGGTCAGGGGCCTTCTTGTGACTGGGTCTGTAAATGAGTTTTCACCCTCTATGGTACCCACTTCCATCCATTATTCATGATGTTACCCATCCCTTTTATGACTCAGTCCTCTAACAAGATCAGCATATAGTCTCCTCACACACCTTCCCTGAGTAACAAAGTCCCATCGGTCACAAGCTCCATTTATATCGGAGACAGTCTTCTGTTCCATTTCCAGGTCCTAGGGCCAGCTTGCCTCTCTGGTTTCCAGACCACTAGGTCTGTTCAGTCCCAGAACTTGTTGCTGTGTTACTGGGCTCTTTCCTACCTCACCTACAACATGACACCCCTACAACATCCATTGATTGACATGGAGGTGTGGGTGCTCAGCATTTCTCATAATGGCATCTTGGTGTTTAGGGTTAGTTTTTTGACAGGGGTGTTTTATGCTGTTTTGCTTTAATTATATCTTACTTATAAGACTATACACTCAACATTGGAAGTGGAAAGAAATAAAAATCTTGGCTCAGAAGCACAGAGGAACATAAGACACCTAATATGCATTGAAATCCATGAAAATTAGGCACCTAAATACTATGAGGATCTAGGCCTTTGTGGTTAAAAGGAGAATGATGCATACACTTTCTTGCTTAATAACAAAGTGATGTAAACAAATGTTTTGTTTTGTTTTTCTTAGCTTTCTTTTAATTGATTTCTATTATCTACCATCTCTAAGTAGGTATTTCTGATGGCTTTACACACTGGTTAAACTCTATTAAACAGGTTTTTACATCAAACCCTATTTGTTTAATGTCAGAGATGGATAAAAATATGTTTCTTTTTCAGGAAGATCCCAAGAGTGACATTCAGAGGGATGGGCAAAAAGCATCACCTCACATTTGCCCTGAGTAGACCAGGAGGAGCCAATTAACCTTAGACATGCTGTACTTTCATGGAAACCATGGATTGAGAGGCCCTAATAATGGTAGATGAGCCGAAACAGCATTATAAAGCCAGGAAGTGAGTAGCAGGGGCTGTAGGAAGAGCTGTGGTCACTCCCTAGAGGAAAAGGAGTTGGCTATGGACAAGGAGGAGATCCAGGAGGAGAATAAGCTCTGGGGTCCTGCCCTGGGCTAGGAAGTTTTACAAGAGGCCTACAGGGGAATGTAGCAATGAAGAGTGGATGGAACTTTGGGGGTAAACCCAGGGACAGGCAAGGAGTTAGAGAGGTGGGGTAGGAAAAGGTCCAGTAACACAGCAACAAGTTCTGAGCCTGAACAGACCTAGTTTGCTCGTCATAGGGTCCTGGTCTGGAACCCAATGGAAGACTGTCTCAGATATCAATGGACCGTGTGTCCAGTGAGACTTTGTTACTTGGGGAGGGTATGTGAGGAGATTATATGCTGATCTGGTTAGAGGACTGAGGGGATGGAGTACAGCATGAATAATGGATGGAAATGGGTACCATATAGGGTGGGTGGGTGCCATATAGGTACCCATCATATAGCCATATACCATATATAGTCACATACCATATAGGGTGGGTACCCTATGGGTTACAGCATGAATAAAGGATGGAAGTGGGTACCATATAGGGTGAAAACTAATTCACAAACTCAGCCACAAGAAGGCTAACCTATGGTGAGTGGACCCTTCCCCCCTCTACAGTCAGCAATAAGTTACACGTTAGTAAGTGGGTGTGACTATAAGGAAGCCTAAGTTGCTGACTCATGTACATTGAGAGAAATAAGAAGATATAGAGGGGAACAACTTACACAGCCTTTAGCACGCTTAGACTTCCTTAGTTCACTGGGTTTGATTTTGTTACTTATACTGATGTAAATTGTGCTTATACTGATGTTAAATGTGTGAGGAAAATCAAGACCATGGACTTGATTACCCACTTCCAAATTTAGCTGTTGATGTTATATTTAACACCAAAATAATCACTGTAGGTAATATGCAAGAACAAGTGTGGGGAAATAAAATGGGGTGAGAATAAACCTCAGTCAAAAAAAAGGGATGTTAACAGAATGAGGTTATCTTTTGTAACTCTCTTTGTGACATAAATGTCTGGTCAGCTCAAACATTAACACAAGCTGACCTTTTCAACCCACTAAGCAGAGGGAGGCGTGACAGCAATTCCTGTAGCATGACATTTTCACTGGGTGACATAATTCTCTACTAATTTCTTGAAAAAACTTATGATGAAACATACATTAAGACACGTGTTCTGGCCTTTCCAGATACCTCTGAGTCAGTCAAGACTAATTTTTCCAATTAAAAACAAACAAAACATCATGGCCAGCTTTCTTAAAGCAGTGACAATTAGAAAGAGATTGATTTTTTTTAAAGTATGGTCTTAGGGTGTACTGTTTCCCTAGTGGGATCTACCTAAATTATTTGGGGTTTTTTTAACCTCCCTTTATTTTCACCATCTCTGTGGTTAGTCAGAGACCTGGGATATTTGTAGTGCTAATGTGTTCTTGAAGACTATTTTCCCCTATGTTAAGAATATTATGATTGCTATACGAGGGGACCAGATGACTCTTGGGTTTTGTAATAGAATAGAGAGTCTCCCTTCTAGATAACCAATTGACCAAGGTTAGTACTAACCAAAGGTCATTCTCTTCTAATGGATATTTGGAGGTCTGTGTGATATGAATTGATAGTCTCAGTACAGCAGACATATAACAAGTGTCACTGTAAATGTCACCAACTGATTCCCTGCCAGCATGCTCAGCAGAAAAGCCAAAGGATGAATAGACATGTAAAGCTATGAACTGTCCTTGCACCATCTAAAGATGACCACCGTGAATTGAAAGGTCTACTCTAAGGCAATAGCAGCAAAGGAGGGAAGCTTGCATGGGGCCTGGTTGAGCAATATCTATTTTATGGATGAAGAAAGGACTTTAGTTTTTGGAGCTGTGTCTACTTAGACAATGCAGAGTAAAGCTCCCTAACTATACCTCTCACCTCACACACATATACCAACATTCACTCAAGAAACCAAAACCTTTCCTACCACCAGGAAACCAACAGGACTCCGTAACAGTCATCCACATGATGTGTTAGCTAAAAGAGCTATAACTTTGACTTTTAAGACAACCTTTTATGTATATCTACCTAGTTGGAGGCCGGATGGAAAAGAAGTAGGTACTTTATACAATTATGGTTGGATCTGAGTGCCATCGGTCTAGTGGTGACATTGGTGAGGAGAATTTTGGGTATGATAAACCAGAACAATTGGGCATATCCTTTTGTTTGAGGTATCTATGCTGACAAATCAAACATATTGGAGGACTCCACTAGATATATCTGGCAGAGGACATGGGAGAAAAGTAAGAGCTCTGAGTCCCAGACAGGAGAGCTTGTCTGACTAAGACAGTCAAAGATAAAAATGAATTGTCAGAAACGTAAGGTTTCTTCTTTCCTTTTCATTGTAACTGAGGGTATGTCTACACTGCCACCCTAGTTCGAACCAGGGTGGCTAATGTAGGCATTCAAACTTGCAAATGAAGCCGGGATTTAAATATCCTGGGCTTCATTTAGCATGTTACGCAGCGCCATTTTTAAATGCCGTAGTTGAACTACCTGCCGCGCTACATGCGGTACGGACTAGGTAGTTCGAATTAAAGCTCTAATTCGAACTACCGTTATTCCTCCTGCAAGGAGCTCTGAGGAGCAAGGAGAAATAACAGTAGTTCAAATTAGGAGCTTTAATTCGAACTACCTAGTCCGTGCCGCATGTAGCCGCGGGCAGGTAGTTCGAACTACGGGCATTTAAAAATGGCGCCACTGAACATGCAAATGAAGCTCGGGATATTTAAATCCCGGGCTTCATTTGCAAGTTCAAATGCCTACATTAGCCACCCTAATTCGAACTAGGGTGGCAATGTAGACATACCCTGAGGGATTCTTATCCCAATAACTTCATGCAACGTTTAAAGCCAGATATATTATGCAAACAACTTTCTTTTTTTTTTTTAAATGCTTCTATTTTAGTCAAACTTTCTTTAATATAACTAAACAGGTCTTAGACAACTGCCTGGGTAATTTTGCGCAGACAACTCTGAGGGTGCATCTACATTGCATGGCTATTTCGGGATACCAGAGGTATCCCGGAAATAGCTACCCCGCATCTACACAAGCCACCCATTATTTTGAAATATTTTTTGGAATAACGGGCACGCTATTTCGCCATCTCTGTAAATCTCATTGCACGAGGGATAAGGGATGGCTCAAAATAGTGTGTTATTTCAAAATTTGGCGCTGTGTAGCTGCACCAGATTTCAAGCTATTTTGAAATAGATTCGAAATAAGATATATTGTGTATCTTGAGGTGAGGCCAAGAAAGAAGAAGAATTCTGAAACCTCTCCCCACTTACATGTCTCAATCAACAGGCTATGGGCCAGAGGGATTCCATCTCAGGAGATGTGTCATGTGCAGAGTTGAGGTCAGGTGACACATAGGACAACTCTTAAGGACCAAAGTGGAGACATGAGTTGTAGCAGGAGAGGTGACACTGTATGAAAAAATTAAAGTCAATAAGAAATTGTAACAGGACTTGCTGGCCCTTTAAGGGAGGCTGCTATCTCAGCACTGCCCAGAATGAAGTTGTTCCAAGAACTCTAGCTTCCAATCTGATGGGAGCTGGAGACTTGACAGTGAGTTCTACTGGGGACAGGAACGGAACGGGACTATACGTAAGTTCCCTTTCCGTAGTGTGAAAGGAAAGAGTGAGCGTGATGTGTGGTGGTGCTCCCTGCTGAGACACTCTGAGAAGGACCAGAATGGGAGAAAGCGCTTCAGAGAAGGATGTGAAGGGAGAAGGGGAATGATGAACTTGAGCTCTGCATCTCCTCTGAGGGAAAATAACTTTCTAGAAGAAACCTATGAAAAAGCGCAGGAAAGATGATTGGAGATTAGTAATATATTTCCTGGGTGTACTCTGACAGACAGCACATGAAGGGTGATAGAGTCAGGTTGGAGGAGACACCTGCTTTTATCATCTAAGGCCCCTTCTTTGTATTTGAAGGAGAGGCTGAGCTTTCAGATGACTGTGCAGCAACATCTGGAGATGGTGGGCTTATATCCTTGAGCTGAAAGGTGAGAACCTCTGACAGAAGGGGAGACGATTCAAATAGATCCTGGAGAGAAAGCTGTAGTTTAGGGAATGAATAACTGACTGAGAGGTTGCTTCTGCTGGAGAGTGTGCAGGTTTTTTAAAATTATATTTTAATTTTTGTTTGCTTTGAAAGGGATGGGCATTCTGGATTAGCCAGAAAACAAAACTACCTACGAAGAAGGGAAACTGAGGCAGCAGATGCCTCTCTGCACATGAGAGGTAAGGTTCCCCATTATACATGCATTGGATCATTAAGACAACAAACAATGGAAGTAAATAAGAATGTAAAAATTACAAAACCTTGCACAATTTATATCAAAAGTTGTAGAATGAAAATTAGAATACCTAGCCATCTGAGGGAAAAAATCTTCCAATGTAACTATGGATTAAGTCATAATATTACAGATAGACAGCTGGAAAATATTAAGATTGAATTCTTATGTTATATGACCCACTTTCCCTGTATTTGCAATCTGGACAAGGTTGTGCTCATCCTTATAAATTTTTCTAGATTAGGAAAAGACGATGAAGTTAATTGGGAGTTAACTCTCCTAATTTCCATTTTTCTCCTAATCTGGACAATTTATACGACTCTCTCTGTAGGTACTTTTTCCAATTGTTAGCCCAGTCGGGTCTGCTTAACTTGATTAAAAAATTCCTCTTGGCACACATGGGCACAATTTAAGATAGTTTTAGCTGGTCATGTTGTATCTGAGGTGGGAACGTAGTTAACTCTATTGAGGTACCTCACTAGAAATAGCACCTTTCTGAGTATGGATACAGGGCTTTTGTAGTTATACATTGGTCTTCTGTTGTTGAGAACATAAAGATGTGACGTTGTATTATGCTAGCCAATTTGAGCTAACACATCCTGGAACACTAGTCAAGACTAAACATATTTTTACTCTGGTAAATGCTAAACTGATTGAATTAAAGCTCAGGGGGAGAAGGAGTGAGAGCAAACCAGCTAACACCATTTAACGTCATATTGAGTTAAATCCTAATTCAGACGAGGCAGAGAGAGAATGAGCAAGGTGCAAGAAGCCTTCTCCCCACCCTTGAGTGGCCGATGCATAGATGAGATGTACTTGTGGTTTGTGAGTACAGATGAGTTTAAGGACTGCACCATAAGGGGATGCCTGTCAAGTGAAACTGGAATATACTAGAGCTCGAGAAGAAAGCTGCACACCCCAGAAGACGTAGCAGCAGGTACGTTGATTTTGAACTCCTGGGAGGCATTCTGACACGCAGGAATGCTTTAAAGTAAAATGCCTTAAAGGTCAATTCAGGATGACAATGAACTTGGACTCAACTCAGGGTTTGGACGAAACCACCTGAAAGTCTTTGAAACCACAAAGACTGGAAAAAAAAACAATATTCATTCCTGGACTTCAGCCTTTTAGCAATAAACAAAACCTGCCGTAATGCCCCCCTCAGCCCTCACGTCAGCTGTCGTCAGCTGAAAGGAGAGGTATAAATGTGTTCTGTGTAATGACATTGCATTCTTGCTGTCAGAAAAGAAAAGAGCATAAAGCCTTGTCCCACACAGAAGAGCTCAGAATAATCCAGAAGGAGAGTGAAACATGGATTGGGTAAGTAACTTTTTCCCCGTGTATAGCAGTTAACTCACCTCTCACATTTTGTCAGCACATCAATGATGTGACATTAAGGCTGAGCTTCAACAGTAAGTGCTGACCATCCTTACCCACACCCTTCTGTCTATGACTGCACCTCCATGTGTGCAAATCTGGGCCCTCTGCAAACTATTTGCAGGGCCCCTGGCTGCATGCAACCCCAGTTCACCTACCCAAATCTGTCCCACCTCCTCTTCCATCTCAGCTGGAGGTTTCAGTCCCATGAAGGTATGTGTATATGAGATAGGAAGAAAATGGATATAGGCCTTATGTTAAACAGAATAAGGGGCCATCCATATGATGTGCTCCTGCCACGGATGTGGAAACAAGAGATAGGTCCTGATCCCCAAAGGCTTTGGCTAACATCACAGAGCTTACTCCGCATGAAGCAGCTTTTCTAACATGCTGTGTGACACTCAAGCAAGAGCAGCAAACCTGACACTAGCATGTCAACCAGTCCCTGGTCAGCTGCTGTTCTGGGAGCACTGAGTGACTGAGTTATGGAGCATCTTACCATGTTTTTTGGTCCTGTACAGCAGGACATTGCTTCTGGGGAAGGACAAAGCTGTGTCAGCATGTAGAATAATGTCTGATTATATTATATCTGACAGTGTTGGGAGATATAAAGCAGGAATACACAGACTTACGAAAAGTTGGATAGGGGAGCAGGCTAATATCGCTACTGCCTCATAGTAACAAATGACCCCCCTGCTGTATGGTAACTGCCCTGTAACTGACAAGGAGATGCTCTCTGCCTGAGTCTATAAGAAGCAGCCAAATCTACCCTCCCCACCTGTACCAAACCTGAGTAGCTGAGCTCTGGAGAGATCTACAGAGGGGAGTAGGAACCTCCCCACAAAGCATTCATGGGCAGTGATTCTGCTCTGAGGAGCCTATTTGTATGTTAAACTTATAGGCTGTCCCTGCAAGTTTCAGGGTTATTTTCTCCTCGGCAGAGCCAGAAGAAATTGTCTTGAGTAGTCTGATAGGATTCACTTTTCCCTGGATAAGATAGTTGGAACTGAGTTCAGCTTGTCTTGGATGGGAGATTGAGGCTCCCTAGATCAAGCCAGGAGAAATCACATTCACATCTTATTAATATGGTATTTGCTGTTGATTTTCCTGGGTTCTCAGCTGTTGCAGTTTATTATTCTTAAGGTTCAAAGAAAAAATATTATGTTTAGTGATGAGTTAACAACCAATCTTTCTTTTGCTTTCAGCTACGGGATATATGGGATTTCCTTACTTCAGCAATAAAGCTGGAGCCTGGGGATCTGATTGAATTTAAGAGACTGGGATACCAACACTGGGGCATCTATGTGGGAAAGGGACAAGTGGTCCACTTCACATTTCCAGGTAAATATGAATAAAAAGATGAATGCTTCCTTAGATTCATCACTTAATCAAAAAATATTTTCATCTGATGACTATTTGTCCCTTGTGTAAAAATGATTTCACCCCGGTTCCCAGTGGGACAGATGTGCGCAGCACATGACCCATCATTAAAATGTACACCAGTGGTCTCCGACCTTTTTCAGCCCAAGATCACTTTTTGAATTTAAGTCAATCCAGGATCTACCTCAAACTTAAACACCCTTGCCCCACCTCCTTCCCTGAGGCCCTGTCCCTGCCCCAATGCTTCTCTGAGACCTCACTCAGCTCATTCTGTGGCAGTAGGGTACAGGGGTAGGAGTACGGGGGCACTCTGGCTATGTCTACACTTCAGAGTTTTTGCGAAAAAACTCGCAGAGCGTCCACACCTCAAGTGCATTTTTGCGCAAGAAAATTTACAGTGAATCGACAGAACAGAGGGTTTTTTTAGTATAGGTATGCCTCTTTCTATGAGGAATAAGCCTTTTTGCACAAGAGCTCTAAAATGCCTAACCTGTCATGTCCGGAGTAATTGTCCTGATGGTGGTTGTGGTCCTGGAGGTGGCTGGCATGTCCCTGCAGCCCCTGGGAGGCAATCAGAGCTTTATGTGAGAGGGCATCCATGCAGTCTGGATGCTCTCTTGCGCAAAAGCACTTTTGCAGTGTGAATGTGCTCTCGCAAGAAGTTTTTGAGGAAGATCTCTTCCACAAAAAGCTTCTTGTGCAAGAAGCCTGCAGTGTAGATACAGCCTAACATCTCAGCTGTCCCATCCTGCACAGTAAGCAGGAGGCCCCCCAGGAGGCAGAGGGCAGAAGCAGCACAGCAGTGTAGACAGGGGCAACTGAAGTACTAGCACTTGATAGCTTCCTGGCCAAACCAGTCAGGATCCCCTGTCAGTGGCTCCAAGATCTACCAGAAGATCCTGATCTACTGGTTGGTGACCACTGATTTACACTAATTGGACCCTTGGCATTCTCATGAGTGAGATGAAGGCCTGAATGGGTCCTGGAGACTGAATTCTTATTTCACCCAAGTGATGCCTGCTCTAGGCATGTGGCTAAAGGACACTGAGGTTGGTGGGTGGCAAAATAGGGGAAGCGTAGGTGTGAAATGGCAATAACTAAAACTGTTCTCTTCACTCTTCCTTCTGCCTACGATCCTCTGTTCTTGAATTGTACATACTCTCAGAGCCTTTCTTGGCGCATCTCAGAGTCAGGAGAGCCCTAAGCAATTTCTGACACTTAAATCACAAACCAAAAATCACTGATCACACTGAGCTCTGCTAGCCCTTCTGTGGCTCAGCCAAGACAGCTAAAGAAGATTTGGTGCCCAAAATTAGTAACAAGCAGTTTGGGCCTAGAATTTTGCTCAGTTCAGATTCGGGGCCCAAATCCAACCTTTTCACCTCTCCTCAAAATTATAGTTCATCACTAGTACTTCATATCTCAATTTTATCTAGATAGCATACTCATGTGGCCTCCTTTACTGTAGCATCTGAGCACCTTACAATCGCTAATGTATTTGCCCTTCCTGTAAAGTACTAATACCCCCATTTTACAGCCAGGGAAATGAGGCAGAGACACATATCATGTCTCAAGTAAGCCAAAGGTGTTACATGAAGTCTGGAACAGCAGAGTCTTGAATTCAGGTTTCCCAAATTCCAGGTTAACACCTAATCACTTAACAACCTTTCTTCTCACTTCCAACAGGAGACACTGTAAACTTAGCTTATCTCACTCATGAGTTGCTGTAGTAGGGCCAACCGAGAGAAGAAACACTAAGTATGTCTTTTCTAGATATCACTGTGAGAAGGCTGACATTTTTTTGACAAATAGTTTATTTTCTGAAAACAGTTTTGCATCAAACAAAATTATTTACTAATTTGGGTCAAACAGGAAAATAGTTTCATCTTAAAAATATTTTTTTTTATTTGAAACATTTTGTTTTGTCATTTTCTGAACAAAACATTTTGACTTGGTTTGTATGTCTAGTTTTTCTAAAATAATGAAAGTAGGGTGAAAATCTACCCAAAGACCCAACAAAATTTAACAAAGGAATCTTAATTTGTGTTTAATAAAACACCTCATTCAAACAAAACATTCTTTCTTTTATTTTTTCCCTTCAATTTAGCCACTGAATCAGAAACATCACTATTTGCGTGCATCTAAGCAGATATGACACATGCCCTTGTGCAAACTCTCAATCCTTTTTCACCTCTCATGTCTCTTTTTTACTTCTAAGAGTTGGAAGAAGGATTGAATAATATGCTCCATGGAGAATTCTTCAAAGCCAAAGTGCAAAAGGAACATCTGAGGGCCATAGCTGGTGTTTCAAGCTATGCTGTAAACAACCAATTAGATAAAAAGCACCCTCCATTACCTCTTCGTCATGTGGTAAAGAGAGCCGAGCACCTGGTGGGGAAAAACATAGACTACAATCTAGTTATGGCTAACTGTGAACATTTTGCCACAATGATGAGATATGGCATTGCTGAATCACAACAGGTAAGTCTGATTCCTTCACTTGCTCTCCATTTAGAAGAGATGCCCTAGGAATGATTTGGTTATTGGGCCTATTTGTATTAGTGAAAGAGACAAGCTTTTCAGCTCCATAGAACTTTTCAGGTGCAACAAAAACAGCAATGCTCTCCAGTTGAGTGTAGGGCTTCACTTTGCTAGGCCAGGGAAACAAAAGATGACTTTGAAACTGAGTGCCATTTATTTCCAAACACTTTCTTTGATCTCATGGGAAATCCCTTCTTTGCTGAGCCTGGAATTAAAAAAACCCTAAACTGGATAAGTTACCCCGCCACTCCAACCTACCTCTCCACCCCCCAAATGGGAAAGAGTATAACCCAAAACGTGGTCAACTAGATTTGAGTTCACTCTTCACTGTCATCATGAACTTGGCTTCTTGTTTTAGACAATTTACTTTGAAGTGGATGAAGGTTTTGTGAAGCAGATAAAGAAGTGGCTAGCTGAGATCAATGAGTAGCTTGTGGATTGGTGAGTATGCACAAAGGCATTTAAAATGGGCATTGACTTCTCAGAGATCAATTGCACTTACATTGATGCAACATCCATCCCATCATAGACAAGTACCCAATGTAAATTAGTCACCTATATATCCCTGAATAACTTTCACATGAGTGGAGAAAATGAGCTGCCAACCACATACAAAAGGATAAAACGCACACATGAGAAGATCTGAGCCCCTTCCACATTAGTGAACAGGGGAGACAGTCCTTTCTCTCAACACAGATCCCACATAACTAAGGAGTCTATTGACATAAGCCATAGCCTCTTCTCCCATAAAATCTGAGCCCCCCTTCACACTAATGCCAATCAGTCTCCCAGTGGTGCTTTTGATTTAGACTGGTGTACAAGAAAACAAAACCTGTACAGTTATAAGTATAAACTCCTATTGAATAATGAAAGTCATGCATACTCATGTCCTCTGTATAGCCTAAGAAGAGGTACAGACATCAGCAGTGATAGCTGCCTCACTTTACTAATGTGTCTCACACTTTGGCTTTTCTACTGAGATCAGAGAAGAGTACCATATATTGCATACTGGTATTATTAAATACACAGAATCTCAGGACAGGAAGAGACCTTGAGAGGTCATCTAGTCTTCCAGTACCCTACACTCATGGCACAGATATAGCATTATCTATTCCAGTGGTTCTCTATTTTTATGGCCCTGGGCCCAGCTGGCTCAAAGCAAACCTTTCTGTGGACCACCAGTTGCTAATGGAAACTCACCATTAATTACATAATTATGCCCAAGTCATTTTGCTAGTGCTGCAGCTAGAGAGAATGGTTTAATTTAACCAGTAAGAAAATATATTAATTTAAATTATTAAACAGATTAAGTACTTAAACTGTCTCATGTTAGTTTATCAAACCTCATTTTAAATAAAGTAAAATATTAATTTATGTCCAACACAAAGTTCCTATGTTTTCTTTATTTATTGTAGGGGTTGGGAACCTTTTTTGGGTCGCAGCTTCTACTGACCCACAGAAAAATCAGTTGGGGACCACACAACACCTCATTGATGTGGCCCCCAACTGAGACAGTTCACTTATCTGGGACAGCGAGGACTGAGGTTCAGGGCTTCCCATAGGCCAGATTAAATTTTGTGGGGTTACAGGGTTACTGGATTTTGTGGAGCCCCCCAGGCTCTGGGGTTGGGACAAAATGAGGGGTTCAGTGTGTGGGACAGGGCTGCTAGCAAGAGGGATAAGGGTGCAGGATCTGGGCAGGAGGTAGGGTGTAGAGGAGGTGAAGGTGCAAGGTCTGGGTGGGAAGGGGGTGAAGGTGAGAGGTCTGGATAGGAGGTAGGGTGCAGGAGGTAGGCTGGGAGTAGGGTGTATGGCTAGGAGGAGGGGGCAATAGCAAGGGAAGATGCAGTGTGTGGCCATGAGGGAGGGTGCAGGATCAAGGGTGAGTGCAGGAGCAAGTTGGGGGTAGGGTGTCTGGCCAAAGGGAAGGGTGCAGGAGCAAGGGAGGGTGCAGGAGTGGGCTGGGTGTAGGTGTCTGGCCAGAGGGGAGGGTGCAGGAGCAGGCTGGGGGCGTGAGGTCTCAGTGGGGGAGTGCGTGAGGGGGCTGGGGTGTGGGGATCTGCGCATTTACTTGCTTTCGCGCCCTGAGCTGGTCCCAGGCAGTGTCTCCTGCTCCTCCCATTGGCCAGATTCTGACCAATGGGAAAGCCTCCAAGCAGTGCACCTGTGTGCTGCTGTGCCCCCAGCCCAGGGAGGGGGAGTGCTTCTTCCCCATGAGATGGATTGCACAGCAACACTCGGGGCTTTCTCTCCTCTCTTCACCATCCCTTCTCCCCAAGAAGGAAGCTGGCACCGGCGCTCAACCACATGGGGGAGGGATGGTGAGGCTGGAGTGCCAGTGCGGGGGAGCTGAGCTCAATCTGTGGACCACCTGGCAGGCAGCTGCAGACCACTATTGGTCCGCAGACCACAGTTTGAGAACCACTGATCTAGACCATCCTTGACAGGTGTTTGTCTAACCTGCTCTTAAAGATCTCCAATGACAGAGATTCCACAACCTCCTGAGGCAATTTATTCAAGTGGTTAACTACCCCAAAAGTTAGGGAGTTTTTCCTAATGCCCAACCTAAACCACTCTTGCTGCAATTTAATCCCATTGCTTCTTGTCCTATCATCAGAAGTTAAGGAGAACAATTTTTCTCCCTCCTCCTTGTATCAACATTTCTGTATTTGAAAACTGTTATCATAGCCCCTCTCAGTCTCTTCTCTAGACGAAACACACATGTTTTTTTTAATCTTCTCTCAGGTTATTTTTTCTAGACCTTTAATCATTTTTGTTGCTCTTTCTGGACTTTCTCCAATTTTTCCACAACTTTGCTGAAATGTGATGCCCTCAACTGGAAACAATACTCCAGTTGAGGCCTAATCAGCATAGAGTGGAAGAATTACTTTTTGCATATTGCTCACGACACTCCTGCTAATATATCCCATGACATTTACTTTTTTACCAATAGTGTGACACTGACTCAGCTTCTGGTCCACTATGATCCCTTATCCCTTTCCACAGTACTCCTTCCTAGGTAGTCATTGCCCATTTTGAATGTGAAACTGATTTTCCTTTCTAAGTGGAGTACTTTACATTTATCCTTATTGACTTTCATCCAGTTTACTGAAACCTACTCATGTCTTACAGCTCACAAAACAATTCTCATACTAGAAAATTTGACTGCTCACATGGGCTGGGTGGGAAACCAGCAATCTATACTGGATTGTGAAAGCCATGATTTTCTACTACCTGTCTCCTGCGCTTGTCTTTAGATTGTAAGGGCTGTTGGACCGAGTTATGTTATATGTTGTCAGTAAGGTCATAAAGTAAAAGCAATCCCAAAGTTCTAACTAGCTGTATTTAGCAGGGATACTTTCACTTGCTCCGTTAATGTGTTCTTCTCTTCAAACAGCACAACACTCAGCCCTATGACTACTGAAGGAAATGCATACACGATGCCTTCAATGCAGGAGCTTCTGAGAGTGAAAAAGGTGTCTTGAAACTTTGCAAACCTAAACCTCTTTTCTATCCAATGATGTAGAATAAAAGGATTTTCACTGCGTGCGGAGGACATCATCAAAATAAAAACCTCAATAGTTAACTCTAGTCATGAAAAACCCTAACTTCCTGGATAAATCATAAATTCCAATCTGCCTAGATCTAAATGTGTAGTCCTGATGTATCTGTGAGACTCTGTCAGTCATCTGGAGGAGAACTGGTGGCAAACTGAGAGGCTGATCAACCAGAAAGAGACATCAAAGACTATATCCTGTAGCAAAACATATTAAGAATCAAATCTGCTTAGTTCAAACTTTCTAGGGAGTGGGCTAATTGTGTTGATTTTGATTTGTTGGACATATTTTAAAGAGATTCATGTAATTAGGTTTGTTCAGTCTTCTTATTGGTCTCACAAGAATGACTCAAAATTGAGAAACATACATAAAGGAACAAAACAATGAAACTGGTTAAAATTACCAGCATAAGGCAAATCTGCCTGAACACCGTTACCAAAAAAACCCAACCTTAAATTATTTAGAAGTTTGGCATAATGCAAGCCTATGAAAGTGCAAAATCATGTTCTCACTTTCCCTCAAACTTGTGTCCTATCTTCAATTAGATAGTCAATTGTTCACAGCAGAGCTTGTGTCTTCCTACTCCATCTGTGTGTACAATCCCTAGCACTGAGGGGCTTTGGTGCCCATTGGGACCTTTGGTCACTACAAACATATCCAGTCTCCTACAAGCACCTAAAAATACATGCAAATAAACTAGAGCTGGTCAGAAAAACAAAAGCTTTCCTGTGGTAAACTCAGTGGGAAAAATCATTGCTCCCATTCATTTTGAATTTTCATTTTTAATTTAAACAATGTTTCATTTCAAAATATTGATTCAAAATGTCTTTTACTTTGGTTTAAAGTGTCATTTTGGTTTTTAGAAACTGAAAAAAAAATCAGTTTTCCATTTTCAGATTGTGGATAAACAGCCTTTCTCCCTCGTTTTTTCCTCATCTTCGCATACTTTTTTCTTTCTAGAGAAAGGGAGGGGAAAGTACAACTGAAAGGTGAGGGAAACCTGAAAATCCAAAGCCAGAAATGGAAATATTGAGATTTTTGTTTCAAAAACTGAACTATAACAACGTTTTAGGTTGAAATGAAATTAACAATGTCGCTACAAAGGGTTGGTTTGAAATGGATCATCACTGATTCTGAGGCTACAGAATTTGGTAATTTTATAAGGTGCAAAGATCACCCATTTGCTGCAAGAAGGTGCCTGGCATTTTCTCCCCTCTAGACCTGCCAGCAGCTGCTTTGGATTCCCCATTGATCCCCATTTAATTGGATTACAGTAATACAATTCATATTTTGTTCAGTGTCCCATGGAGTCAGGCAGCAAGGAGTTAGGGAGCCAGGTTGTATTGAGGCAGTCTGATGTATAGGTTGAAAAGCTTCCTGGAGATCAGTATGGTGGCCAGGAATTGGGAACCAACTTGGAGAAGCAGGAGGCTGACCTGCTAAAACAGGCTCTGCACTCTTTTGCCCTGGTGGCATACACAGGGAGTAGTTTCTGTACAGGGCAGCTGGGACAACATGGGTATGTCGACACAGCAGGGCTAAGGTCGGAATAAGCTACACAATTTCAGCTATGTCAATTACGTAGCTTAAGTTGAAATTGCTTATTTCCGCTTTTGGTGCTCTCTATACAGCAGGCAGTCGAAGGAAGAATATTCTTCCTTCCACTCCCTTACTCCTCGTAAAATGAGGGTTGCCATGAGTCGGAGTAAGAAGCCCTCCAGCTTGACATTATTTCGAAATAAAGGCTTGTAGTGTAGAGCTGCTCTTAACGCTGCTGTGCTCTCAGATCTTTTTCCCTTGCAGAAGGATGGGTGCAGTTGGCCTCAGTTTTCTTCTTCTTCATGGGGTGTGATTTGACCTGTAGCTCCATTGTTCCTTTTCAATCTCTTTCATTACAAAATGGGAAAACAAACGGATGCTGAATTAAAAATAGGGATAATGAAGGTATGAAGGTGAGAAGACAGATTTGGGGATAGTGCTCAGGCTCAGAAACAGCCAGTCCACATCTGTGCACCATACCAACACTCAGATACTACTTTGTTCTCAACTTTCATGTGTTCAAAAAGGAAATATCTAGCTATTGTGCTGGTGAAGAAAATCTCAAAAGTGCACACTGAAGCCAGGTTTATGCTACACACTTACTTCAATTTAACTTACAGCACTTAGGGGTATGAAAAATCCACACCCTGAGCATAATTATACTGACCTTAACATACACCATAGAGACAGAACTATGTTGTCAGGAGAAGCTCTCCCACCAACATAGCTACTGCCTCTCACAGAAGTGGAGTAACGATGCCAATAGAAAAAAACAAACAACAAATGGTCCGGTAGCACTTTATAGACTAACAAAACATGTAGATGGTATCATGAGCTTAAGTGGGCACAGCCCACTTCTTCAGATGAGTTAGACTATAAAGTGCTATCAGACCATTTGTTGTTTTTTTCTGTAACAGACTAACTCAGCTACCCCCTGAAGCTCCTATGCCAATAGAAGAGCTCCCACAAGTGTAGCTTCTGAGTGACTCTGAAAAGAGACTGGATAGCTCTGAAAGGTGTAAACCATCCCATTTGTTATATTATGATGTAAACTCAGGTGCCCAATGATGAGCATTTAAATGGGAGCTTTGTTAACTATTCCATGCCTCATGCAAGAACAAAGGACAGATTACAAATCTGCACGACTTACTCTGATGACATAGTGGGTCACATTTGGAAAATAGCATAACTTTTTTTCTTCAATCACCAAAGAGCCAAGCACAAAGATCTAGCAGAGCTCACAGGCATATTCAGAAGCCTTACAAAGGGGAAGTATTTCAAAGCGCCCGACAGAGCTCAGAGGACACACACAGTCATATTTTCAATTAGGGTTGCCAGATACCTTCACAAAAAAATCCCAAACAGGCAGGGAGAAATTGGTTGAGGGAGAAAAAAAAGAAGAGGTTGTGCCTTTAAATTACCGTGCTTGTCGCTTCCCCCGCCATTTCAGATGCCGCTGGCCATCTTTTTAAGGAAGAAAAGGCCTCTGCGCCTTTAAATTACCACGCTCCTCGCTCCCCCTGCCCTTGCAGACACCGCTGGCCATCTGTCCAAGGAAAACAGAAAATACCAGACATTTTACATGTCCGGTATTCTCTGAGTTTTTTAGCGGATGGAAGGCCAAAATACCAAACTGTCCGGGCGACGAAAACCAGACACCTGGCAATCCTATTTTCAATATCTGCACAATCTACAGTTAGCATCATCCCATTTTGGTAAATCACATTGAGATTATATTGTAGGAGGAGTTTAGAAGAATTAGACCATTTCCCCCTTGTCTGACCCTCAGAGTGGTGATTATGTTTTACATGGGAGAAACTGAGACTATGTCTACACTGCAGAGTTTTTGCACAAAACCAGCCTTTTTTTCTGCAAAAACTCACGGAGCATCCACACCTGAAGCGCATTTTTGCACAAGAAAATTTATAGTGAATCGACAGAACAGAGGGGTTTTTGTGCTACAGGAATGAGGAATGACTCCTTTTTGCACCCGAGCTCTTGCGCAAAAAGGTGCGTGTGGACGGGAAACGGGGGTTTTGCGCAAAAACAGCCTATTGAAAGAAGCACAGGTGCCCTGGTGCCCATTCTGTTAATGGCAATCAGAGGTTTCTTGCGAGAGAGCATCCATGCAGTCTGGTTGCCCTCTTGACCAAAAGCGCATCGCTTTTCTGATGCATTTTTTGCAGTGTGGATGCTCTCTTGCACAAGAAGTTTTTGCAGAAGATCTCTTCCACAAAAAGCTTCTTGCACAAGAAGCCTGAAGTGTAGATGTAGCCTGAGGGGTTGTGGTAAGCAAGGACATATTTCCTCCCTCAGTGGTTCCTCCTTTCCTCCCTCAGTGGTTCCTCCCTTTCAAACTTTTCTCCTTTTATCTCACTCTCTCATCCTTTCAGACTTAAAACAATTTAGCTGTGATGGGTAGATTAGCAGGCCTTGGTGTCCTGCCACAATTGTCCCAGGAAAGGAACAGTAGAGAAGTCTGCCATGAAGCCTAGATTGGCTGCAATGGAAGGAGACAATCAGGGCCCAGTAGGGCAATATAAAAGGAGCTGCAGAGCCATAAATGGTTAGTACCTTTCTGGAGCTTGAGGAGCATATGGGGTGCTCCTGGCTGACTGGCTAAAGGGAACTGCAGTACCATCCAAAGCTCACAGTGCTGGCCACAGTGGGGCAGTAAGGATAGTTCCAGGCTGACTATTGGGCCTGAACTTAGATGAGCCCTGAGATAAGGGTGAAGCTTTGGTGAAGAGTGGGCTGTGGGGAAGTGGCCCAGGGAATTGAAAGCAATATAGTTAAAGAGACATGGTGGTACATGGCTGCTATTCTGATGGTCCATGGACTGGGACCCAGAGTAGTGGGTGGGCCTGGGTCCCTTCCTTAGAACACTGGGGAACTGGCCTACAATTGGACAGTGAGAAACCCCCAGAAGGGGAACTGAACTATTTAGTGTCCAAGTTGGGTAGGGATGTTAGTGAGTAGTTGACTGGAGTAGTGTTTACCCCCTTCCATCCTGCAGGATGGACCTGGCTCTGGCACCAGGAAGGCAGGATAAGGGACGTCCCGGTGGTAGGGAAGTTGAGTGGGATCTGAAGTGGCCTAGGGGCTAGGTCAACCACCTACAAAGCACAGGGGGGTGGGTTTGAATTCCAGGCCTCCCACCCCTGCCAGCACCAGGGAGACTGCTGCAAAGCAGACCCTGTTTGTGGCTAACAAGGGCTGCTGGACTCAGTGAGAGCCACCACCAAGCAGTCCCAGCTCACACTGGTCCAGGATGCTGCGCCTCTGCATTTTAAATGTAGTAAGAGCCTGCTCAGTCCCAGCTCAAGCCGGCTGCTGGAGCTACCCTTGCTGCAGCTCTGCAGAGTGGTACTTATCGACTAATTGTGTAGTCGATGACTACATGAGTTGTCAGATAACTGCAATTTAACATCCTTAGAGTTGGGGCCAGAGTAAACCAAGAAGGTGAAACCATTGAAGGGAGGAAGCCCTAGGGTATGACCTGATGTCCGGGCCAGGACTAACCTAAGACTGCAGATGCTCTTGACCAGAAAGGATGCTCATGAGATAAGTGCCATGTGTTGCAGCCTTCCTGGCTCCCAGCAGCACAAATCATTTTAATTCTACCTATCCCAAGACAAACACACATTTATTTTGCTCTACTCAGCAAAAAAGATCAATTGATTCTGGCATCTCTCACTTGAGAAGGAAGATTTTTCACTCCTCCAGCCTTGGAGGAAGCGGTGGGACCACCACCAACAGGTGATCTTCAATAGCCCTGTGAGGCAGCAGCAGAAATTTTTTATCTTCCCCACAGTCTGCAGAACAGCAGGTGAATGGGCATGAGTTACTGCAGAGTGGCGACACATGACCATAGTGTGACAGAGCAAGGGAAGAAAGGAGTTCTTCCTGCTACACAGGCTGAGGGCCAGTCGGTCCCACAGTACATATAGCTGTCCTGCTTGGCTGCTCTTCCCAGGAGTCAGGGAGAATGGGGAAAGACAGCCTATCAGTCTGAAACTTCTCAAACCCACAGGTGTTGGGCAGGGATTTGATCTTTTCAGTTCTAGGCTAGGGATGTGAATCCCAACGGCCCATGCTCAGGTTCTCTGCCCATCTGTATCTCTATCACTAGTTAATTAGCTAAGTACAAAGGGCACAACAGGATGGTTGGGTCCAATGAATAGCTTTATTTAAAACACCAACACTAACAGATGGGACCGCTCGATAGGGTTGCCAGGTGTCCGATATTTGTGCCTTCTGTCCGGTAAAGAAATTGAGAACATTTTATGTGTCCAGTATTTTCTGCTTTTCCTGGCTTGGCGCCACGATGGACACACAGCGGGGTGGAGGGTGGGGAGTGGCCGTGACTGCATTTTGGCAGCCCGGTGCTTATTTTTTTTTGGCTCAACAACAGTTTCCCGGTGTGGTTTTTTTTTGTTTTGGGGGTGTTTTTTTGCTTTTTTGGGGGTGGGGGGGGAGGTGTCCGGTATTTTTGGTGAAACCATCTGGCAACCCTACTGCTCAACCTGACAAATAAAGCAGAAGAGCCAATTGGCAACACAAAGACAGTGGCATAAAGCTGGACCCCAGAAATACAAATAACATCAGTGTGGGATACACTAGGAAAGGAATCACTCAACTGTACTCTTGATGACAGAAGATGAGGTAGGAGGATGCCACAGGGTCTGGAGACACTAGGCTGGAGCTCAGGATATCTGGACACCAGTGTGGACCTTTGAGATGGACACTCAGGTAAGCAGAGGATAATCTTCTTTCTTTAAGTCTTCTCTTCTTGACTCAGTGTCATGAGTGGAGAATGCGATCCAGTGAGGTAAGTGTCAGATGAGTGCAAATCTGCTTCAAAGGATCCAGAGGCTTCAATCCTGATGCCGTTACCCTGACCATTGTGGAATTCCCACTACACCAGCAATCATTACTACATGTGGGTGTATGGGTTGCTCTGCCACTGAGGGACTGTACCAGACACACTCTCTGGCTGTTGATCTCCTGTCTTCCAATGACAGGTAAACAACCAGGCTCCTGCATCTGATGGCCTCGTGAGCCAGCAGCCTGCCCCAACTGCCTAAAGGGATCACAGTAGAGCTTCCACTTCAGTGCCTCAGAGTGACAAGAAGGGTGAATGTCCCTTATAAGTTTTCCTCTTGCTGGGCAGATTAAGGTCAGGTGACTCCACTTTTTTCTCTCTCTTTTCAGGACACTGATCCTCCCCTTTCCCGCTCTTTTCAGGACAGGGAACAGAGTATCAGAGAGGCTGACAACAAGTTCTGAAAAATCAAAATGGCGAACACAAGAGCCCTAGCACTCCTCCCCCAGCGGAGGAGAATTTGACTCTGCATTCTACAGGCAAACCCCAAAGAGTTATCAGTTCTGAGCATAGCAGATTGGCACCCTCACAGGTCAGAGAGGCAGAAACTGTTTGGTCCAAAGACCACCAAACAGAGATGAGGAGCAGCAGAAGAACATGTTTCAAGGAAGAGGGTGGGAAGCCTTTTAATTTTTTCTGCTCCCAAGCCAGGCAGAGTCCGGACCATACAAAATACAGTCAGTAAATAATCTCTTTTGCAGGTCAATTTGATCATATCCCTTCCGTCTTTCAGTCCATCAATTTCTGTCTCCAGCTATCACTTAAAATTACTGGCCATCTGTTATAGGGCTCTGTATAAATCTATCTCCTTGTGCAGAATCCCTTGTTGAGTTCCACCTCGCTTCCTGCCCCTTCAGCAGCTCTTCCATTGTTACCACTCGTCTGTCTGTCAGCTGCTCAGACAACCACTCTGTGGTTTTTTCCATGTGACTATTTATTGTTTTATCTTCCTGAATTCTTTGTCATGGCCGCTCCATTTTTAAATCCTACATAAAATCACTTGGCGGTTGTGCTGCCTGTAATGAGTCTGGTTGATTTGTTAAGAAAATCTCTCTTGCTGTACTCCCTTCTGAACCTCTGCCTACTTCTGTCCAACCTTAAATTGGGACTGTTCAGTGTAAGGACTGGCCTCTTTGTCCATCTGCAATGAACCTAGCACATCACTGGCATAACCACAAACCAATAACAACAGAACAGTATCTGTTGGATAGAGGAAAAACTCTAGCCTTTGTTACTGTAGAAAAGGACAGATGACGCTGTGGTTCTGTGGTATGTAAGTCTCATGCTCTGCCTTCATTAGCAAGATCAAGTGATTAATTTGTCCTTAAAGTCAATGGGAAATGCCCTTCTATCCCCACACATATTTGTAAAATGTAAGGTATCCAGATCACTAATAATCAAAGGTCATTTTCATTTAATGAATATTGAGTGACCTATCTGACATGAATTGGTGGCCTCAGTTCAGGGGATATTTGACCACAAAGCAAAATCGCCACAGTAAATGACACTAAATTGCTTTTTTCCTGCTGAGATTGCTAACCAAGATGCCAAAGGTTAAATGTACATGGAGAATGGCAAAGTATCCCAGTCCCTGTAGAGATAGTCCCTCCAGGTTAAGGTTAAAAAGTGCTAGCAGAGAAGGAAGATTGCATTGCTACTGCTTGTACTGTATCCATGTTGTGGCTAAAGAAAGTACTTAAATTTTTGGAGCTGACCATCTGGAAGCTATTTCAAATTGTAAATTCACTTGCAAATTATTAAGAAAAATAAGGCTTGCTATAGTGAACAATGTATGACACTTAAGAGTTAAATAGCAAGATTCTGTGAAACAGGAAATTAAATAAAATAAAGATCGTATCCACTGAAAATTACTCTGCATAGGTAATGGACAAGATAATGGACATATGCGGAGTCCATTAAAATTAAACAGTTTTCCACTGCACTTATTCAGATTTATCAATCAATTTTTGGCTTCTCTCCAATGTGGCTCGAAAGGAAATGATTGCCAAAAAAACTTAAAGAATGTCTGCCAGTCATACTTGGTGTATGTCATTGTCTGAGCTGCAGAGAATAGTTCATTATCCTCTCCATCTAACTCAGAAAGTGAATGTCTCTTGTCATAAAAACTATACAGAAAGCTCCACGCTCCTTCTTCCAGTTTCAAAAACTAAACAAAACTTGATCTCACTGGTGTCGTCTACTAAATGTGCAATGGACATGTAATACCAGAGTGAAGAAGTCAGGTTTTACTGTACCTGGCTAGTTCTTGGGCTTTGGCTTCAGCCCATGCAGCAGGATTTGGGCTTCGATACTATGTGTACATTTCCATGACATTGTTTATTGCCCATAATCTGTCCATAATTTTTAATAAAAATACCCATGCTGAAATTGCAGGCTTACTCATGACTAACTTGAAGACATTTAGAAATTCATAAATCATGCCAGTAAAAACCTTGCTTAATAAAGATAAGCAATTGTGAACTGGTAAGTTCATGGTTAACTGGTAATTGCCACGCCTCAGCATCACATGTTTTCTACAGAAACTAACTACAAGTTCCCTTTATAAGGCAATAGCTGCAAACTGCTTAATTTCAGATTTCTTTTTCTTTAGAAAAAGACAGGTTTTTGTTGTGGCTGAGATCAAGTGTAACAGTTATACATACTACAAAATAATCTTTCTTCCTGTGAAAGAAGTGCTTATCCTTTCTATGTACTAAACCCAATGGGCCAAATTAACCACATAGGTAATTCTATTGGTATCGTTTTGTATGGCTGAATTTGATACCTTAATGCAATGATTTAGGGCCTAATCCAAAGCCTATTGATGCCATTGGGTTTTGGATGAAGTCTATAATAACATTACACCTCACAAGATTAAAAATGACCTATTAAGGAAAATACTGTAATACGAGTAGAAAGAAGACAGGTGATATTAAAGAACATTGAAGATTATTTAGATTTCACTGTGATTTTGGTACATTACAGTGACCTTTAAATAGAAAGCTGAGTCCACTTTTTTGTTAAGAAACTTAGTTCCTTACTACTAGACCAGATGGCAGGTTGATGTCAGGAGAGTAAAGTCACAGCCATGGGCAAGCCAATGACCAATCTCCTGTGTTAGGGAAGCTGTCCCTGGTTAATTCTCAGTGTTTCTCTCAAGTATACTGGCCAATTAAGGACTTCCGATAAAGGAACAGTAGTAGGTGATGGTGGTTCTCTTCTCATCACATCTTCCACCAATACAAAATGATTTCAGTGGGATCAAGACTGGCTCTTAATTAAATAATTTCTGCCCAGAACAATTCTATAGCTATCAAGGAGAATTATAGTTTGCACTCTTTGGTGCATTGAAATTTTTCAAGAATTTCCATTCTGCTTCCCTATAAACAGAGTTCCCTTTCAGCCTAACTTCACTACTGGCTTGATCTAGCAGTCTTTCCAATAACTTCAGTGTTGACAACACTTTCCTTTAGATAAGGCCCATAAGCAGATCCCAATATACATTCTGTTGTAACACAAAGGATATATCTATGCTTCACACTAAACCTGAGTCTATGGGATCTGGACCTATAGATTCAGTTTTTCAGGGCTGTGCATGAGCACTCCCACTAGATTGTAAACCTGGGTCTGATTGCACTGTGGATGGTTATACCTAGTGGTCAGGGCAGGAGTCAGGCCAAGTCAGGTATCAGAGAGTAGGAGACCAAGACAGGGTAGTGGCAAACTGAGCGTCAGGCACTGGGAGGAAGGCAGGGTCTGGTTACCAGGAGATATGAGTCTGAGACAGGTCAGAGGGAAAACCAGGAGGCCAGGGTCAGAAGACAGGCAAGGTCTAATTATAGGTCAGTTCTCAGGATGGAAGGGGCTTGGGCTCAGACCTGAGTCAGAGTCTGGGCTTAGTGTGCAGTGTAGACATGTGCTAAAGGAGAGGTTAGTCACCTTCTTCTGTAACTGTTCTTTGTGATAAGTTCCTCTATGGGTGTTCCACTTCAGGTGCGCATGTGCTTTTGATAGTTTTTTTGGTAGTAGTTCAGCCTGCACGTGTGTTATAAGCCAACTTGTGCCCTCTGCTGAGACTACACAGGGCTGCACAAGCAAATTGCCTTCAGTTTCTTCTCATGACAAAGTTCCACAGAGGAAACTCTGAACCAGAAGGAGACAGTGGTGGAACACCTATAGGGGAACACATCTCAAGGAATTCAAGTTACTGCATAAGCTGTTCAAGTAGTGTCTCTGTGGGTGTTCTACTTTAGGTGACTTCTGAGCAGTTTCCTCAGCTGGAGGAAGAGTTTCAGAACTGAGCTCAAAACTGAAAACAAGACTGCATTCCCAAGCACTGCATCTGATCTAGAAAAACAAACCATCACATAGGGTTGGAAAAGGCATGTAGAAAAGACCAAGTTGTGGCCTTGCAAATCTCAACAATGGGAATATATCTGAGTAGTGACAAAGACACCTCATGGAATGGGTTAATAACCTAAAAGGAGGCTGTATATCAACAGCTACATACCAAGGAAATAATACAACTAGAAATCCCCCTCAGAAACCTCTGGGTGGAGATTATGGAACCTTTGAATTGCTGACAGTTAGAAATGAAAAGTCTAGGAAACTTTCTAAATGATCTAGTTCTGACCAAATAAAAGCCTAATGCCCTCCTGACATTCAGAGTTTGGAATGTCACATGCTCCCTGGTCTGAGATGGCTTCTGGAAGAAAACTGGGAGATTGGTGACTTGACGTGAAATGTTAAGTAAACATGCAAGATGTGGATGCAGTTAAATTTTTGTCTTTGAAAAACACTGTAAAGAGAGGATTCACCTTTAAAGCTACAATTCCCTGACTCTTGAAGCAGAAAGGATGGCCACTAAGAGTGCCATTTTCATGAATATGAGAAGAGAACAGGTGGTCATTGCTTTAAAAGGGGATTTCATAAGACATTTAAATATGACATTTAAAGCCCATGCTTGCGTGGGTTCTCAAATATTCCTCCGCTTAATGAATCTCATTGTGAAGAGATAAGCAAAAACTGAGAATCCCTCACATAAGGAAGGAAAGGTTGTAATAGCCACCAAATGAACCCTGGTGGAACTCGTAAATAACTGTGACATCTTTAATACCAGTAGACAGTCAAAGAAACCAGAGAGTGAAGAATGAATGGATGAAAGATGTCACTGGTCATACCAGTGGCGAAATCTTCATTTCTGCAGTACTGTAGACCTTTTTCTACTCTTCAATTACACCTGCTGTCCCTCTGCAGAACAGGGTGTCTCTATTCACCATTGAGTAACTAAGCCTTGAGTTGAAGAATCCCCAGGTTGGGCTGGAGAGGGGGACAGGCATCTTAAAAGGGAAGGCTGGGAATGCACAGAAGATTCATTGCTGGACAAACAGCAAGGTGAATCAAATAAGGGTACCAGGCCTGTTTAGGCCTCTGTGGAACAATTACTGTAAGCTTGGATTTATCTTGCTTGAATTTGTTTACCACTCTCAATATCATGGGCATTGGAGGAAATGCATGCAGAAGGCACTTTGGCCAAGGATTGACTAAACAATTTCCCAGTGAATGAAGGTTCAAGACGGCTTCACACTCGTGTATACAAATTCAAGGTGCTTTTTATGTGTTCCTGGCATGAAGATGGATCTGATGCATAGCCTCTCCTCCAGGCTCCGTGAAATCTCCTTTTACAGGTGTACATTCCTCCCATTCTAGGCAAAGTTACAGAGGTTGTTTATCCTGACTACACACTTATCTGCACGCAGGTATGATCCAGAGACCAGGCAGCAGCTCTTGGAAGTGATCCATGATCACCAGTGCTGATCAATAGACAATAGTCTTCACAGGAGAACTGATCTTTAGTGATGCTCAGTGTAGATTGCTACTACTGTTGGCACCTTTATACCTTTGGGTATGGTCAATGCACTGTGGGAATGGCCCTGGAGGATTGTCAGTACCTGTGACCTGCTACACAGTCCTTTTCCCTATCCATACTGCACTGTAGAATGGGGACAGAGCCATGCCGCAGCAGAAGCAGGTACATACTCACATCCTTCATGTGTGCTAGCTTTCCTGCACTATGCTGTCCTCAGTTTCAGGACTTCAGATGTTGACAATGTGGATATACAGTTCAACACACATGTAACCATGTACAGTCAAAAGTTTAGCTGTCTCCCTAGAGAAACTGGGAGCCCTAGTCACACAGTCAGTACTGATGAAGCACAGAGCCTCAGTTGCCCCTGGATCAGGATGTGAGATTTCCAGTAATCTTATGCTGGAGTGGCTGAGGCTTTATGGATGTGTGAACTCTTTAAAGAAGAAGCCCTTTTTTCACAAGTCTTTCCTTGTGTCTCCTGAGATCTGTTCCAAGTAGGCTAGAGCAAATGTGCAGATGTTGTGGGAGCACTGTGCTTAGCGAAAGACTAATGTCTGGAGGGGGGTCTCCTGGCCTGGATGGAGAAAATGCTCCATCAGTAAGAGCTTACGTTTTATCTCCCATTTCTTCTGAGCTCTGCTTTCAAATGCTGAGCAGGTGATACACTTTTCAGGGACACACATTTTTCCTAAGCAGTGGATACACTGGGAACATGTCACTTGCTGCATTAGTTTCCCACCATGTGAGAACATTTTTGAAGCTTGGAGATCCTGGCATACCCTAGGATGATGGAGATCTCTAAAATAAATTTAAAAAATTAAGGGAAAAGGGAATATAAAATAAAACCCTCTACAAAATGATTTTAAGTATAAGAATAACAGACCAAGACTGTGGAATAAACTGTGAACAGCATAAGCGAATGCACTAAGTCAGACTATGGGTTGTGACCCAGTACTGCGTCACGGACTGTCAGGCACTGGGTCTCATTGCTGCAGGGTGAGCAGATGCTCAATGGGGGTGTGAAGGCGGGCTACCTGCCAGTGCTGGCACTGCAAACTGCACAGAGCCACAGAAACGGCTGGCAACAGGATCGGCTCTTAGTGGGAGAGGACTCTGCACACTGCCCCTGCCCTGAGCACTAGCTCCACTCCTGGGATGGGAACCTGCTGCTGGCGGCTTCTGGGGCACAGCATGGTCTGAGGTGCTGGGGAGAGGCAGGAAACCTGCCTTTGCACCCTAGCTGCCCACTGACCAGAAGCCGCTCAAGGTAAGCCCCTCCTGCCACAGCCTTGACCCCCCCCCCAAGATGAAGCCCCCACCTACACTATAAAGCTCTCATCCTCAGCCCCACTCCAGAGCCCACACACTAGTCAAATTATGTTGGGTTGTGCGCATCAACAATTTTCTTCAACCAGGTCATGAGAAAAAAAAGTTTGAAAACCACTGCACTAGACACTCCATCACAGGACAAGGCAGTTGAGAAGGGTGGCTCCCTTATACAATCTTGTATATCTTTGGTACGGGGGCACATGCTAGTGTAGTGTCATGCATGGGCCAAAAGAGCACTACCTCTGATTAGAGGTATGCAAGGTGCATGTACACCTGAAGTGGAGCACCTTGTGACACTACCTGAGGAAGAATAACAATTTACTGCACAGCAAAGAATAATATGCTAAAACTGCATTCAGGGACTCTTGCTGCACCCCAGTGGTGCCCACACAAGTAGTTACTGTGCAGCAAGATGATGCACTGTAGATTCAGACTTGGTTTGCCGTGCAGTGTTTTGGCACACAGATAAACCCTTTGATGTGTTAGGGTAAAATTGTCAAAATCCCAAGCTGCAAATTAAAATGAAATGTGATTTTAACAAACTACATCATTTTATGTTCAAACTCTGTGATCTTGTGATAAATACTAATACAGTAACAAAGTTAAAAGGTTTTCCTATCCATTGTGATGTTTCCATTCCTATCATTGTACATCATATATACCCTATCCTATATCTCTTTAGGATGAATCACACATACAGAACCATGCAAGATTCAATCCATGAACAGTTATGTAAATGTTTAGCTTTATGTATATATGTGGTCTCAATGAAGTCAAATGTTTGAAGGTGGGATACTTATTCCTCTGCATCTTACATTTTCATATACAGTAAAACTCCAATAGTCCGGCACTCCTGATAGTCCGGCATCAAAATGGCAAGAGCCTAGTGAGTGAGCTTCGGCAAAAAATGAGTCACAAGGTAACAGCGGCAGCAGCTGAACTGAGCAAAAAGGGTAAAAAAGGCTTAAAAAAACTAAAACATTACAGTATACTGTATAAAGTATGTACAAGAAAAAGGGTTAAGAACACTTATATACAGTATATAATGTATACAGTATATATATAACCTGCTTATAGTACCTCCTGATAGTCCATCATATCTGATAATCCGGGCACCACCTAAGTCCCATAGGTTCCGGATTATCGGAAGTCTACTGTAGCTGCATAGTCTATAATGTGGTGGGTTTTGTAACTGAAGGGTTCATGTGTCACCATAACCACCTAACTTGCATGATTTTATATACTGTGTACTAAGAGCCTGACAGTTTATTACTGTTTTTGAAACAATGCTGAGTGAAAAGGGTGCATTGAAAACAATCTTTGCCAAATACAGTCTGAGAAGCTCTCTACTTTCAATTCTAGGCTCAGTACACACATACAATGCTTGCTGGGGCGTGAGAAGATGTTTATCTAACTGCAGAATCTTGAAAATGTCCAGATACCAAAATTAATGTGCTTGCTTATTCTATCTATATACATGTTTTAAATAATGTTGATGGCAGACCAAAGAAAAATTTAATCTACACTTTTTCAGATACCTGCTGAGAAAAAGTGAGAGAACTTTATACAAAGACGCCTTATCCACTTCTTAGCTATATCAAAAGAGCACAATCATATCACCTCTCCTCAAACTTCTCTACTGGCTTCCCACTCTCTTTAGAATTCAAGTCAAAATTACCCTCATTTTTAAAACCTTATGTTTTTGTTCCCACAGAACAGAAGAGTTTAATAGATCACCAGCATACTAAGGAGAAAATGATTTGTCCCTTTCCCTCTCTTCACTCTCTTCCCATTCCTTTTGCTTTGGCAGCTGCCTCACCCCAAAATTTTACTAGCATTTCAAGAACTTCCTTCGCTGCAGCTCCTGGCATCCCGGATGATCTTCCTATGTCTCTTCCTCATTATTTTTCAATCTTTTAAAATCTCAGTTGGAAACAAGTCCCCCCTTCTCCTCGGCCGGGTTCTGTCCTTTAGGCTGCAATTCAGGAAAATACTTAAGCACATGCTGATTTTAAAGATGCTGAAAGTGAAAGTATGTGCTTAAGTACTTTCCTAAATGGGGGCCTCTAGGGATACCACTTTTCATCTGTAAGTGTACTGTGTAGGGAAGGATAGTCTCTTAGCTACAAGAGAGGGCCTGGAGCCAGAAATGTTCTCAGCTATGTTAGATGCCACACCCTTGTCTCAATTTCTCCATCTATAAAATAGGAACAATAATTTCTTCTATTGTACCTATTTAGGAGTACTTTCATATACATCACTGTAAATCCAAAGTAACTCTTGAGTAATTGAAGGTAGAAGCTGGTACCCTCGGATTTACAGCACCATTACAAATACAAAATGTTATGTAAATGTGCAAATGTATCATATGCATAATTTATCATTAAAAGTATGAAAAAATAGTCATTTCAATAGAATATATGCTATATACTTATTAGACTTGATTACCATATATTTTTCTAACCTTGGTAAGTAATATTTACTCGTTAAGTAAATATCAAGTCTGTCAACAGAGGGAAAGTTAATACAGAAAAAGGCATGTTTATATAAACACTATGCTGTGTGAATGTTAACTATAAAAAGAGTCTGTAGAAGCCCAGCCCTGATATAGTGGCAATCTAACAGTTCACAGAATAGAAAGCCCTTTTATATTTGGAGTTGGAGTGGTCATGCAGATATGCAGCTATATATAGGATACTGCATTTCTCTCTCACACTAGTGAAATTAAGAAATGAAAAATTCACTAATTTCATACCAAGATGACAGACAGTGCAACTCTTCTCGAAAAAGATGCATGTGGAATTGAACGCTATACTAGTTTGTGACACTAGTGCCAAAGAACTGGAAGTTGCTATATGGCTTCTGGGATTCAAATACTCACACAAAAGTGCATGGCCCTCTAATTAAATATTCATTATGAAGCCAACCAGACAGCCAAACTAACACAGCCAAAAATTTCCCAAACATCAGTTCCATAAATAGTCCCAATTTGAAACTGAGTAACTTAAGCAAATTAAACAAACACTAGAAATAAGAATTGGAGTACTAGGAATACTCATTTGTAATATCAACCTAGTATTTTTCATCTCTTTTGATGCTGGAGCAGATCCAAAGAAATTATAGAGATGAGAAGAGCCTATTAATTACCAAGAACATGATCAATAACCCATTGAAGTCAAAGGAAAAAATGTCCATTAAAATTCCATGTTTATAGTGCTTTTTGCCAGTCTAAGTTCAGATACCTGGAGTGATATGTACACATATGCATAAATATAATTTATTTCCTTTTAGGGCACAGTAATGATCTGGAGGTGACTGTAACAGAGTCTCTCTTTGTCTGGAGCCCTGAATAGGGACAATCTGTTAGAAGCAGGTGGGTGTATTCCACATGGTTGATCTTCTATAATTACAGGATGCAGATCCTACATCCCATGTTCTCTAAGGGTTTCAGTTAAAACATCAACCTCACTATCACTTTAGCGTGGAATTTCACACCCCATGTTAGACCAGCTCTATGACGAAGAGGCTTCTGTGCAGTTTATGTAAACTTTGACAGCACCCTGAAGTCATCACTAGGAATTAGATTAATACTTTCACCTATTCCGTTGCTCTGCCGATGGGGAAAAATAACCTCTGCTTGAAGACTACAGTAGGGTAAACACTAAAATCAACATGGCTCCTCTACAACTTCAGTCCTCCTTTCCTCATTCATACTCATTAAGAGCCATGAATCCTGTTCTAGTGCTAATTTACCACTGAGTAATTGTTCCTACTAGTGCTTGGGACACTTATTATTGCAAATAAGTCACCTACCTGAATATCTGTGAATAATATAGCACTGCAAATGCAGAAATTATATGAATTCACTCCATTTATTCTTGAATCCACCCTACTCTAGTTTGATAATTTGTTTTCCTGACTTTGCATTGCCATTGTGAGACGTTCCTGTCCTCTTAGCATGGAGGTTTGTAGTTAAGAATCGTGAGATTGACAGTAGCCATTTTTTTATTCAACTGATTGCAATTTCTTTACTAGTGGGTGCTATGGATTCTAGGCACACAACACTCCTGATCATTGGAAGTGGTTTACATTGTTCTTCACTGGAATATTCCATTAAGTGATGTGTCATCTTTCTTCAAAGAACAATTTGTTCACAGGGCAGTATTCCTTGTCAAGTACAATATGCAACGCTATTTTACCTCTCACTCAACATGGCTTTTTGTTTCTGTTCCCTAACAGTATGTTTCCATTTATTCTGGCTCCTGTGGACAAAGTGAATCTGTTTGCTAGAAGCCAAATGAGATTTCAGATTTTTATAATACTTTCTGTGTCCCTGTATGTTTTTGAGTAGGTTAAGACATTTGGAGGTGATAATAAAGATCTCAGCTAGAATAAAGGGCGTTCTCTCAAGACATTGTGAGGAGCAGACACAGATGAACAGACCTAAACTCAGAAACCACATGCCAAATAAAGAAAACCAACTTTCTGGGTGTTTAGATGTTGGGTTTTTGGAGGGGGGGGGGGCCGCACACTCATCTTTGAAGTGTAGCTTAATTTACTATCAAGCCTCAGCACAGCTGGTACTGGAGTGGTACAAACCATGTGGTTGTAAGATGTCCCTACAACCATCAGAATAAGGCAGCTAAAGACAAAAGGTCTCCTAATTTTCAAATACACCTCATTATGGTAGCCTAAAGATGGTGTACAACCTCTATTATTAAAGGCTCAATAAAATTTAAGTGCAATTCTTACTATTCCAATACACTTAGGTGATGGGTGCTTTATAAAGGTAGACAATCACCCTCAATGCTTTTTTTGCCTCTGTCTTCGCATTCAAGGTCAGCTCCCAGGCTATCGCACTAGGCAACACAGTATGGGAAGGAGGGGACAGCCCTGAGTGGGAGAAAGAACAGGTTAAGAACTATTTAAAGTTGGACATACGCAATCCATAGGGCCAGATTTAATGCATCCGAGGGTACTGAGGGAGTTAGCAGACGTCATTTCAAAGATAATGGCCAATGGCTCTGCAAACGCATGATTGAGGGAGGTCCTGGACAATTGGAAAAAGGCAAATGTAGCACCCATATTTTAAAAAGGGAAGAAGGACAATCCAGGAAACTACAGATCAGTCAGCCTCTCCTCAGTCCCTGGAAAAAACAGAGGGGATCCTCAAGGAATCCATTTTGAAGCACTCGAAAGAGTGGAAAGTGACCAGGAATAGTCAACACGGATTCACCAAGGCAAAGTCATGCCTGACCAACTGATTGCCTTCTATGATGAGGTAACTGGCTGTATAGACATGGGGAAGGTGGTGGACGTGCTATATCTTGACTTTAGCAAAGCTTTTGATACAGTCTCCCACATTATTCTTGCCAGCAAGCTAAAGAAGTATGGATTGGATAAATGGACTGTAAGGTGGATAGAAAGCCGGCTGGATTGTTGGGCTCAACGGGTAGCGATCAACTACTTGATGTCTGGCTGGCGGTCAGTATCAAGTGGAGTGTCCCAAGGGTCATTTCTAGGGCCCATTTTGTTCAACATCTTTATTAGGGTATGTCTACACTACAAAGTTAATTCGAACTAACAGCCATTAGTTCGAATTAACTTTCATAGGCGCTACACTTACAAACCGCTAGTTCGAACTTAATTCGAACTAGCAGAGCGCTTAATTCGAACTAGGTAAACCTCATTCTATGAGGACTAACGCCTAGTTCGAATTAAGTAGTTCGAATTAAGGGCTGTGTAGCCACTTAATTCGAACTAGTGGAAGGCTAGCCCTTCCCAGCTTGCCCTGGTGGCCACTCTGGGCCAAACCAGGAAAACTCTTCTGCCCCCCTCCCGGCCCCGGAGCCCTTAAAGGGCCACGGTCTGGCTACGATGCTTGTGCCAGTTGCAAGCCTGCCAGCACCCGGCTAGCAGACCCTGCACCTGGCACGTGATGAGCCAGCCACCCGCTGCCACCCAGCCCTCCCCCTCTTCCCAGGACCAGGCTGGCGGCTCCCAGGAGCCTGCCCGGGGCTGCAAGAGGTGGGCGCCCGCCTGGTCTAGTGCAGAGATCGTGGACCTCATTGAGGTTTGGGGGGAAGCCTCCAACGTCCACAATCTCCACACTAGCCACAGGAACGTGGCCGTCTACAGCCGCATGGCTGACAGCCTGGCCACCAGAGCCCACATGCGGACCCGGGAGCAGGTCCGATGCAAAATTAAGGACCTGCGGCAGTCCTACTCCAGGGCCTGCCAGCCAGGGGCCGACCCAGAGACCTGCCCCCACCGTGGAGCAGCAGCTGGGTGTCATGCAGGAGCCCTGGACTTGCAGAGGGGGGGTTGGGTTTCACCCACCGTGTCCCCAGGGAGAACTGACCACTGCTCTTGTTTCACCACAGCCGCAGCACCTGGGACTGCAGGGCGCACCACCCCGCCTGCAACAGCCACCCGCACCCGGGCCAGCAGGCGCACCAGGAACCAGGAGGAGTACCAGCGGCGGCACCTGAGGCTCCAGGAGCACCAGCTCCGCACCCAGGACCACTGGGTCCGGGAGGACCTGCGGCAGCGGAGTTTGGAGGCGCTGGAGGAGCAGGGCCATGCCCTCAGAGGCCACCTCCAGACCTTGGTGGACAGGTTCCTGCCTCCTCCTGCTCCGGCCCCTGCGGCCGTCCCAGCTCTCACTCCTCCTCCCACCCCTGCTCCCCCTCCTGCTTCCTCCGCACCCCCCGTCCCTCCTACCCCACCCTCCACACCCACTCCCGATGCCCCCGCACCCACAGTGCTGCAAGACGGGAGAGCCAGCAGGACCCCCAAGCCTGAGCTTTCCCTTCCCTTCCTCCCCCTCCTCCTCCTCCTTCTAGCTCCCAGGTTTCCCCCTCCCCTCTCCCATCCTCATTTCTCCATCCCCCCACCCCAGTTATGAAAAATAAAAGAGATTTTTGTTGGCAAAACAGGTGTGTTTATTTGACATTAGGAAGGAGGGTTAGGGAGAGTGGAAGAAGGCCCCACTGGGGCATGCAGGGAGAGTTCAGTCCTCCTCCTCCACTTGGAAGCTCTCCCGCAGGGCTTCCCGGATCCAGACGGCTTCCCGGATCCTGAATTACCTTAGTAGTTCGAATTAGCGCTGTAGTGTAGACATACCCTTAATGACCTGGATGAGGGGATGGATTGCACCCTCAGCAAGTTTGCAGATGACACTAAGCTAGGGGAGAGGTAGATACATTGGAGTACAGGAATACGGTCCAGAGTGACCTAGACAAGAGGATTGGGCCAAAAAGAAATCTGATGAGGTTTAACAAGGACAATGGCAGAGTCCTGTACCTGGGACGGAAGAATCCCAAGCACTGTTACAGGCTGGGAACCAACTGGCTAAGCAGCAGTTTGGCAGAAATAGACCTGGGGATTACAGTGGATGAGAAGCTGGATATGAGTCAACAGTGTACCCTTGTAGCCAAGAAAGCTAATGGCATATTAGGGTGCATTAGGAGGAACACTGGAATAGACTGCTAACAGAGGTGATAGAGAATCTCCATCCCTAGAGGTTTTTAAGTCCTGGCTTTAACAAAGCCCTGGCTGGGATGATTTAGTTGGGGTTGGTTCTACTTTGGGGAAGGGGCTGGACTTGATGACCTCCTGAGGTATCTTCCAGCTCTATGATTCTATGAACTTCCAGGTAGCTTCCACTACTTCCTTTCTTCCCCTGAAGGTACCTCAGACATTCAGCTATGCCAACAGCTTTCCTGTCTACTAGCTATGCCGTGGCAAGCCCCTAGGCTCATTAGTGCTGCCACTTCTCCCTTTACCCCCAAATTATGAGCTAACTTGTTCCTTAAAAACTTACATTTTATTGAGGAGGATGCACTGTACAGACTTAGGCCCTTCTTATTTAGGAAAGCAGTTCCATGTTTACTTTAAGCTCTACCTTGCTCAGAAGATAATCAGTAAATTTGGGAGTGCTAGTTCTAATCTACTTTCTATTAGTACTGAAACACAATGCTATTAAGTATCAGAGGGGTAGCCATGTTAGTCTGGATCTGCAAAAGCAACAAGGAGTCCTGTGGCATCTTATAGACTAACAGATTTATTGGAACATAAGCTTTCGTGGGCAAAGGCCCACTTCGCCAGATGCATCTGACGAAGTGGGTCTTTGCCCACGAAAGCTTATGCTCCAATAAATCTGTAATGCTATTAAAGCACTGTTATAACATTACTACTTGGTATATGAATAATCCTGATTTCTCCCCATTCTGTGCTGCAGACCTAGTAACTAAAATCTGATAACAAAAGCTAGGGGGTGCAGGTTGAATGGTTAGGCCACAGTACAGCCCAGGTGAAAGTTTGCATTTGGGACTCATGCACATCAGTACATGATACACAAATCCTTAGAGCCCTGCATGGATACAATATTGGTATCCACATCCACAAAAATGATTTGTAGATATCTGCAGATATAAAACAAACATCTGCAAATTTGCAGAGGTTTAGATACAAAATCTGTATTCAAATCCATATCTGCAAAAAAGAGCTGCGGATGCGGATACTCATGGATATAAAGCAGATATCTGTGATTTTGCAGGACTCTACCAATGCTGAATAATGGGTGGAACCGTGTTTTAGAAGTTGTAACTGAAAAAATAATCATCTACTTTATGAAGAAAAAAAGGAAGCATTTTACCAATTTCCTTGCTTTGTTTTATTTTTATTGTATTATCAATAAGTAAATTTTGACATTTTAGTAGAAATACGAAGGTACATATCAAAGGGGCACACAAAACGTGTTCATGGCATTCTTTACACCACCATAAGAGTTAAAGTTCCTCACATGCAGAACATGTTTCTTTAAATAGCTGTTCTGACACCAGTATACGCTTTAATATAAAGGTGGCTGGCACATTAATACACTAGAGTAAGCAGCAAGCATGAAGAAACTTCTACACCAATACAACCTTTCAAACAGGGAAATAAGGAATTCCAATAGTAGCAACTTCCTAATATTGAAATATAAACACAAACCTGACATATCTGAAGACAGATGAACTCTGCAGTAACTCATGCAAAGAGAACTTCTGAACAGCTAAAAATATTGAGATTGGGTTTACTTCTGGCAAGTTAACAGCTGACACAGCACGGATACTAGAGCCACTATGCAACTACACATGTTAAAAGTGTAGTTAGGGAATCCATTTGAGAGTATGAATTCAGGGGTTGGGCTAGCATTCCATTTAATCCATCTCTAGTCTATCAAACTCCTTTAGCAATATATTGAGCTTCCAAACTCCTGTAAGACAGGGAAGTTCTCATATGTAAAATGGAGAAAACAAAAGATTAGCTCCAAGATAAGTGTTCACTAAATTAAGGTACCTCACATGCAGGCACACAACTTGAGACATAAGCATGCTTTTTTAGATTTGGTGAACACAGCTCCCATGACTTCAATTACAATTGGTGTCTGACATCTATTTTTAAAAAAAGGAAAAAGTCAAGCCCTCAAAGTCAGCACCCAAAATTAGTACATATTTGTGAAAGATGAGCTCCACTGACTTACCAAGAGACACAAGAAGCCATGGCACAGCTGGGATCACAACACAGGCCCAACTTCTACCTGAATAAGACCATGCTTCCTTTCATCTTTGTATCTAGGTATTGCAGGAGTCTCAAAACAGCAAGTGAAGTTTTTCATATAAATGTGATTAAATCCAAAGTTTCAGTTTTAGCAACAAATAGAAGTACTTACCTCTTTGTATAATTAGATTGTGAAAGTCCTCTTTAGAACACCAGACTGTTTGTACAGGGTGTGTTCTATGTCCTGCTTCACTCTTTAACAGCAAAATTTAATGGGGGTATGGCTCTTTGAATGCATTGCCACTGGTAGCTTGCCAAAAAACAAGTTCAAATGGTTTCAGATCAACTGAACACAATAGAAGCATAACAGTTCCATGTATATTAGGGAAATTTTTCCCAGTACATACAGATAAACAATTTGAATCAGGAAAATGAGCAGACTATATACACACAAACTTCAAGAGAAGCAAGTCTATCTTCAACAACAAAATGGCCAAAGTAAAATATTTTGGCTGATAAGGAGGAAGAATGCACTCTGTTACTTATGCCACAAAGTTCAAATATTGATCCAAACACCCCCAAAAGCTCATGGTGTTTAAATCAAAACCACTGTTTGGAGTACTTTTTGTTTTTCAGTATGGAAGAACTCTTATTTCAGGGACTACCCCTTTTTATAGAAGAGCAATATTAGGAAAGAAGATAGTGTCAGCTCTTCTATCACTGCCTTTTGTTTTTTTCCCCCAACTCTTCTGATGCAACTACAACCAGCAGTCGTCCCCCCCCCACCTCTCATTAGCATCTGCTTTTACAGATACGTTGTTTGTCATGAGAAAACTGGCATCTGCAGAAGCAGCCTAAAGCAAAGGGGCAGAGCCAACCCCATATTACCTGCTAGCAGCCTGCAGGGAACCAGCAAGTGCATCAAGAATCACTACTGCTCCACAGACCCATTTGTAAGCCACAAATCTGACAGACACTTGATCCTTTTTTTTAAATATTAACGGGATACAGCTGGCATGAAAACTGCATGTTAGCTTGCAGCCAAAGATAAAATACAGTCAATTAATAAGATTTCCAAAGTGTCACAGCAGAAATGGCAATTTAATACAGCAATGCAGGAGGTGAGCACAGGAACAAGCTCAGAATGCACAGCACTTTGATCATAGAAATCTTTGCAGTAAAGCAGTATCTCCTGTAAAAGCCTCACAACAAAATAAGACAATCTAGCCTTGAAGATTTAGAGGAAAGGGAGGTTACCAAAAATATGCGAAGTATTTTCCCTTATTCCCCAGAAGGAATATATAAATTGACACTGTTCAGATGACAGCCCACCAGATGCACTTCCATGCATAAGAGAAGCTAAACTCATAGTTTTTTGAAATAAAGGAAAAGCATTAAATATGTAGTGTTGGGGCAACATGAACCCCAATTCTTAGTTTATAAATGCTTCTCATACCAAACTTCAATCTATATATCAAGATTTTTAGGCTTTGACAAGTGACATGCTTTTACCATAATCAGTGCACTCAAAATATTTACACAACATTATGGCTCAATATTTCTGTAAGTGTTTTATACAAAACTTTGTTTTCAAAAATATGACTTCATTCACACTCTAACAGTTCACTTTTGCAGCAAAATGCTGCCCCCTGCTGCTATGAATCTGGAACAGTATGGGTGTGAGTACCACTTCTGGTCTTTAGCTGTGATTGAGCAATATCTGCTAGAGCACTCTGTATCTTTTCTAGTAGCATATCCCCACGATAAACCACCTCTTCCAGACGGGCAGCTGCTTCATGGTTCTCTTCCTCTAACCGATACAGACTAGCAGCCTTGAAATACAAAAGAAAAGTTAGGGAATCTTGAACATTGCATAAGGCAGAGTTTTCTTCAAGAGGATAGGTAGAGTTGTCCAGGACCATGATGAAACATTAAGATCCCATCTTTAGCTCCTGCATCAGTCATTCTCTGGTGGAGTTCATGAATACCATTTATCCACTATAAGTTTACCATCTAAAAATGCACTCCTTGTCTGGAGATTAAATTAATCCACAAAAATAGAAATTTGTGTGTCTAAGATGGTCAATTTTAGATGAGCTCAACTACTGCTTTGTTAAAGAACAGAAATCAGAACTTTTGTCCCTATTCCAAAGAGTAGGGTATAAGGCTTTCAAATCTTAGTGCGTGTTTGTGCTACATTCCCCAACAAGCTCATCTTTGGAGCTGCACAGCCAGTGCCTTCAGAGAGCAAGGAGACATATACTTGTGGAAGACAACAGGAATTAGAATCCAACAATTATTTAACTGAAAACAGCATCACATGTGACTAGCTAAAACATGAACATTTCTACAATATACTCAGCAATGACCTAGCTATGTGAATAGAAAAGTGAAAAAAGTCAAGTCTTGGAAGAACAAATATTGCAGCCCCATATATACATTTAGGGTACTGTCTGAGATGCAGCTATGGGTTACCTGAGTAACAGCAGACATGCTGCTGTTGTGAAATTGAACTGTCTAGTCCACCAGCAGTATAAAAGCTTGAGCTGGTTTGATCTCATGTGATCACAGAAACCAAACCAAATCAAGGATGTCATGCTCATCTTCAAAGTCAAAGGATGATCATCATCCTTTAGGATGAATTCATGAAATCACATTTCAGGTCCAGCTTTTTTTCTTTTTAAGTTATGCCTTAGTTAATAAGTTGAATCTTTTTATATTGCACGTTTAGAACCTCCACTGTTTTTACTGAGGTAAACAGTCAATTTCATCCATCCTTATATCCCAATAAAACTGACATTTATTTGCAACCCATTTAAGAATGGAAGTAAAGAATAAACAAAAAGCCATATCCAATTGGAAGTGTAATCAGAGGACAATTTGACCAAGATTTAAACATCTACCCTTGCAGAAAGAGGCCATGAAACGTTCAATGATCACAATCACTAGTAAGGCTTCTGTTGAAAAGGGAAATACAGTGGCCCCTAAAAAAATCAAGCATAGGCACTGGTGCAAAATCAGACAAGAGGAAAGCATTCTGGCTAGTGGGTCATCAAAACTAGTTTCTGTAGTGCCTTGGTTTTCCCACACAAGTGTAATTAAGATCAGACATGACTCAGCTATGAAACATGACATCATAATCTGTGGTATGTCAGCAGATAAGACTATGGTAAACTATTCAAGTTATTTGTGTGGACTGTGAAATTACAATGATGCTTACATGGTCTGAGTTTTTAATATAACTAATATGTTTAGTCACTAATATAACTAGAGAGCTAGCAGAATATAGCACTTTTGTTCCATATTCTTAAACTATTTGGGGCAGTATCTATTAAGCCCTATTTACACTTCTCCAGTTTAGACATGACTAATCTCTTTAGTAATCTGCAAATATCATGTTCAACTCATCTTCAAGAATTGAAGATACAAACTTTACTCTTCCCATCTTCAAATTGCTTCAGTGTAGCATATGGAGTTAGGGGGGTATCTTTTACACATACTTACACAAAGTAATTTTAAAAATCTCTCTCGGAAGCTGGAACTGAGAAGGTGGTTGCTGCTAAGAAGGACAAGACAAGTAGGCCCCCAAGCAAAACTTTTAGAAAGAGATGAGCATTGGAGGAAACTATTTTGGGAGATAGGACTGACCTCTGGAGAGACCCTAGTAGGAGGCATGTAGGTCCTTCTGCGAGGAAAAAGTTTGGGGCATCAAGCTAGCTCTGCTGACCTGCAGGAAGGTTTTCTTATGAAGCCAAAAAAAGGGAAAATGTAACATTTCAGAAATGCTAAAAATCCTTTTAAAAAATGAGTGGTTCCCCCCCAAACTAAGATTACATGCTTTATACCACTTGCTACTTTAGATATTCAAAGGGGAATAAAAGAGTGTGGATTTTTTTTTTTTTCCTGATTTTCAAGTGGTTTAAGATTTTAATGATATTCTTACCTGCAAAGCAGCTGTTGATTCTTCACTAGGTAATGAATCTATTAGAACATCAATATCCTTAGCAGTTCGTGCAATCAATGCTGCAAATAACTGAGCATATTCTATAAAAAATTAAAAATCAGATAAGATTGTTACATTATCTATTATAATTCAGTTGATTTTTTTTAGAGGAGAGCTGTGAAACTTAGTGCACACTGAAGGTACAAATGACTTAGAATTTTACTCCAAATTCCAGAAGACTTACACTGATTTCAAACTCCAGTGTAGCCTACAATTTAAAAAAACTCTTTCCTGTACTAAAGACATGGTAACCTTCCATATAAAACAAATCTAATACAGGTTAATTGTCAAAGACTGTTTAAGCTAAGATTTAGAATCAATCTAACAAATGGCATTGGAATAGCAATCTCTTTACAAAATAAGGCAGACAGTTCTTAAGCCAGATACTCTATTCTAGCAGCATAACAAACATTCTAATTGTAATATATTACATATGCCAGAGCATCAAAATACTCTAATCTTTCAAAATTTTTTTGAATTTGGTCACTGTGCTAGCTAAAAACGGACAGGAATTAGATTAGATAAACCTAATAAATCTGAAATTTATTAAATGTACACCTACTTAGCAACAGATAAGAGAACTCTTAACATGGCTGCTTCATAGATTTATCTTTACAATTTATTTTGCCCCTTTAACTTAAAATGCTTTTACTTTGTTAATTTACAAATTCTCCTGAAAAGTTTAGTTCTTTAGTGACAGGATTTTAATTTCACTTCTAAACATGAAAATGTGTAGAGTACTTTCAAAAGGATATTGTAGTTTAAAGTCAATTCTGAACAGAAATGTTTTAAATCATGTTACAAGTAAAACACCAGGTTATTATAGCTAAAAAATTAAGAGCGAGAGCTGTATTTTTTCAAATTTACTTTGAACATTTGCCATACTTTTAGTTATATTCCCTATTTCCCCTACTTGTATAGGTCTTTCATATAGCTGCACAGGAGAGAAAATGTAAAGATAGGAAACTGACTATAAAACTCAGCAATAGGTATAGTAAACTATATTTTCAAACTTCACTGTAATTGAAAAAGACAATGTTCACTTAAATGTATACTGAACTATCACCATATATCACCGTGGCATAGAAATATTAAAGTTCTACAGCTTGTACCTAATCTTTCAAAGACAGTAGTATCTAAATATAAGAAGCTTAGTAATACCAGTAGGAAAAAAATCTACATGGATGGAAACCAGCAGAATCTGACAAACCTGCACAACAAGTAAACAAAATGTTCTGTGGCCCACAAATAGAATCCTGATGGGCTTGCCCACCATTGTTACAGGGAGACTGATCTGCCAAGAAAACCTGGGCTTCTCTAGAGTCCAGACTTTAACTTGAACAGTTACAATATGCAGAAATACAACTTGTCTTCTCTAGCGTTTAAGACCGTTAGACTAAGTAAGTTATAATCTAATGCCTTTCAACTTTAAGCAAAAACTTGGGCTCCTGAATCAGCATTTAGCAATTACCAGTTCCCACAATTGGACAGCTGTTATTAGAAAGAAAGTGAAGTGAAAGCTCTGCTTTTCTGCATCTTACAGTAGTCACCAATATCAGATGGCAAGCCTGTCCAGGCCACTGTGGAATTAACTGAGTTTCCTAGAACTGCAACCGAGCATCATTTGTGCACTGTGCTAGCCTCAGTTGAGATTCCTGAAGTCAGGCCTACTCTGATATAAGACATGAGTAAAATAAAGTGGACTAAAGAGCCATTTAGGGATATAATATAATGCTTTAACTAGGAAGCCACATTTTAAAAAATTATTCAAAAAATTAGGGCCATCCTGAGCATAAATATTTTCTAAATATCACATATCCATATGACTGAATCTTCTTTCCAGCTTGCTATTTTTTCCACATGAAGTATGATCATACAATTACTTTATCTTTAGAAAAATGGCCAGAATGAGTCTATAAAAGAGAACAGATGTAAAAGGTGTTTGGTAAACTAATCTGGATGCTAACTTCTATAATTACAGACACTAGAGAATGTAGGTATTATTCTAAAAAAATTAAAAGCAAAACCATAGATAGATAGAAAAGCTTTATACTCAAACTAATGCAAAATTTCACAAGACTAGTGCATGCTTGGTTTGGCTTTTAGAAATAAAGTTTCCTTAACACTGACTATGAACCTCCTCCTAACAGTGATGCTTATGTTTGAATTATTAGATCTGTATAAACAAGGCATATGCTTAGCTTTGTCAAAAATATTTCAAATATCTCAGTCAATTCACTTCTCTGCAGAAGGTGTAATTATCCACAACTTGGCCTGAACGACTAAAACTGTAACAAATTGCAAAGTACGTTTCTTATAAGCCTGAAGTTACTTAATTTTAAATTGACACTACCTATTTTACCAGAGAGTAATCATGTTTAGTTAGTGGACACAAATAAAACTGACCTTCTGTAGGATTAGCTGGCTGATCTTTGTTTATTGCTGTCTGAATGTTACTGAAGGAGGCAGGTGGGCCACATTGCTGCAATACTCCAATGGCATTACAAAACTGATCCGCAAGCTATAAACAAGATGAAAGAGAGTGTAAATCATACTATCATTTTACTCTGTATTTAAACTTTTTGGCCCCATCAACTACTGCACAGTATTGAACTTCAGTAAATGGAAATAGTTAACCCACGTCTGTGACGAAGACCCAAATCCTGTCTTCTGTGCAAGTGGATGCCTCTGACTGCACTGCGAGTCAATGCCAATGCAACTTCACAGAAGGGATATTAGATATAGCGTAAGGCTATGTCTACACTGGCAGCTTCTTGCGCAAGAACTGTTTTGCGGAAGCGTTCTTGTGCAAAAAGTCTTCCACAAGAGCGCATCTACACTGGCATGTGCTTTTGCGCAAGAGCGTCTATGGCAGTGTGGACGCTCTCTTGCGCAAGAAAGCTCTGATGGCCATTTTAGCCATAGGGGTTTCTTGTGCAAGAAAATCATTTTGCCTGTCTACACTGCCTTCTTGTGGAAGAGCTCTTGCACAAGAGGGCTTATTCCTCATGGAGAGAGGAATAACTCTTCTGGAAGAAGCCCTGTTTTCTGACGCTAGACCGTAAATATACTTGTGCAAGAACGTGTGTGCAGTGAAGACACCCAGCAAGTTTTTGCGCAAGAACAGCTGTTCTTGCGCAAGCCGCCGCCAGTGTAGACGTAGCCTAACTGAATAGTGGTACAACCGCATGAAATCTTAGCGGGTACATGACTATTTGATAGTCCCCGGGGCAGGGACGGCAGCCAGTGTGCTCCCTGCCCCACTCCCAGGGAGTCCCCTGCCATCCCGCACTGCTGACTAACTTAAAAGTATCCCCCAAATTAAAAAAACATTGTAAGAGAACCAAAAAAGGGCCACCGTGGCGTAACAACCAAGTAAAAGAAGCAGTGAGAGATAAAAAGGCATCCTTTAAAAAGTGGAAGTTAAATCCTAGTTAGGAAAACAGAAAGGCACATGAACTCTGTCAAATCAAGTGTAAGAATATAAGAAGAAAGCCAAAAAGGAGTTTGAAGAACAAACAGCTAGCCAAAAACTCAAAGAGCAATATCACATTTTTTTTAAGCACATCAGAAGCAGGAAGTCTGCTAAACAACCAGTGTGGCCACTGGACGATCGAGATGCTAAAGGAGCACTCAAAGATGATAAGGTCATTGCGGAGAAACTAAATGAATTCTTTGCTTTGGTCTTCATGGCTGAGGATGACAGGGAGAGTCCCAAACCTGAGTGATTCTTTTTAGGTGGCAAATCTGAGGAACTGTTCCAGATTGAGGTGTCATTAGAGGACGTTTTGGAACAAACTGATAAACGTATCAGTAACAAGTCAAGGGGACCAGATGGCATTCACCCAAGAGCTCTGTAAGAAGTCAAATGTGAAACTGCAGAAATATTAACTGTGGTTTGTAACCTATCCTTTAAATCAGCTTCTGTACCTAATGACTGGAAGATAGCTAATGTGCCAGCAATATTTAAAAAGGGCTGTAGAGGTGATCCTGGCAATTGCAGACCGAGAAGTCTGATGTCAGTACCAGGCAAATTAGTTGAAACTATAGTAAAGAATAGAATTGTCAGACACGCAAATGAACATAACTTGTTGGGAAAAGGTCAACATGGTTTCGGTAAAGGGAAATACTATCTTACTGATCTACTAGAGTTCTTTGCCATGGGTTAAGAGTTAGTTGTCTTGGGAAAAGAGGGAAGGTCCTCTTGTGGAGTGGTAACTGGTTAAAAGACAGGAAACAAAGGGTAGGAATAAATGGTCAGTTTTCAGATTGGAGAGAGGCAACTAGTGGTGTCCCCCAAGGGTCTGTCCTGGGACCAATCCTATTTAACTTACTTATAAATGATCTGGAAAAAGGGGTAAACAGTGAGATGGCAAAATTTGCAGAGGATACTACAATTTTTCAAGATAGTTAAGAACCATGCAGACCGTGAAGAGCTTCAAAAGGTATATTGGCATTGGCAAAGGGTCACCAAAAATGATTACGGGGAGGGGTTGGAATGGGTGCCATATGAAGAGAGATTAAAAAGACTGGGATTTATCAATTTAGAAAATAGAAGAATAAGGGAGACTATGATAGAGGTCTATAAAATCACAACAGGTATGAAGAAAGTGAATAAGTTATTTACTTCTTCCCATAACATAAGAACTAGGGTCACCAAATGAAGTTAATAGGTAGCAGATTTAAAACAAACAAAAGGAAGATTTTCTTCACACAGCAGACAGTCAACCTGTGGAACTCCTTGTAGGAAGATGTTGTGAAGACCAAGACTTTAACAGGGCTCAAAAAAGAACTAGATAAATTAATGGAGATTAGGTCCATCAATACTTATTAGCCAGAATGGGTAACAATGGTGTTCCTAACCTCTGGTTGTCAAAGGCTGGAAATGGATGACAGGAGAGGGATCACTTAATGATTACCTATTTTTGTTCAGGTAAGTGAGCTCCTCATGGGCACGGGCACCAGCTTCTCCCCACCTTGCTGTCTCTGACACAGAGGCAGCAAGGGGGAGGATGGTGTAGTCAACAAGATTTAACCAGTAAGCATAGGTTCATTGGTTAATTATGGAGTGGTCTACATGATGACATCCCTACTTCATAGATCAACTGGCAGAATCCGAGACTAATTAAGATGCTATCATCAGTACACTCAAGTCCAGGACATAAATTTGGTTCCTAAATCATAATCTCTGTCTGCTGCTGCTGCAGAGATAAAATTTTTCGCCCTTTTCCTCAGCCACATGGGTAGATGCTGCCCAGCCTTTTACTGGTGAAATTAAGTGGGAAAATTATTCTAATCAGTGATGGGGGTGGGGGGAGCAGTGTCCTCTCACCAGCACCTACCAGAGTGGCTCACTGAGGCAGAGCAGATACATGGACGCGTTCCCCACGGCGGCCTCCTTTTTAACACCCCTTTCAGCCCCATACCAGCCATTCCAAGCGTGAGCCGAAAGACTGACTTGAAGAGCGCACCGAGGCAAAGGGCTTGCAGCGCTGCTCCTCTGGGAGCGTCTCCCTCAACAAGCAGCCTCCCCACAGGCACAGCCAGCAACAGCGCCGAGCTCCTCTGCTGCGGACGGCGCGCGCTCAGCGTTGGCGCGCGGGCTGGGACAGGTCAGTTCCCGGGCGGCGCGAGCTCAGCGCGGGGCGCTTCTAAAGCGGGGAGCGGATCCCCGCTCGGGGACAGAGCCAGGCACAAGCCAGCCCGCCCCTCCCCCTCCGGAACTTCGGAGGGCGGGGCGCGAGAACAGCCGAGAACGCTTCCAAGCCCAACGGCCTCCCTGGTCGTAAATCGGCGCCACTGTCCTCTCCCCCCCTCCCCGAGTCCCAGGTTTGTGACCCCGCCCCCGTCTCCAGGCCGCGGGGAAAGGCTCGCGAAGCAGCGCGAGGAGATGCGGGGAGCGACGCCCAGGCCCGCACCAGCTCCCGCCTCACCGAGTTCACCGCGTCCTGAAGCTGCGTGAGCCGATCCGCCATGATGCTCCCCGCGCTCTCGGCCGCCCGGCTCCCAGTGCCGCCTGCCCATGGGACAGAGCCTGAGCGCGGTGCGTGCGTGGTTCTCTTTCGGGTCGGAACGTCGGCTCGGGCCCAGGGGACGCCTCGATCGTCGCGCGCCCCCTGCCGGCTGGGAGGAGCCGCGGCAGCTGTCCGGGACGCCCTACGGAGGGAAAGGCCGAGGGTGGCGTCCACTGGGCAATGAAAAAAGTCTTGTCATTGCTGTCAATGAGTGCTAGGTGGGGGCCGGGGCTGAGTGTACAGGGCTATGGCCAGCGTCCTGGGACAAACAGCAACAGAAACAAGGGGGGGCCCAGGATTGTTTTAAATCCACCCCCCTCCCACTTTATTATTAAACCTTTTTCTTCCCCGATGTTTTGCAGCTACATAAGGAGTGTGACAGGAGCAAGATTCTCAGGTCCTAAGCCTCTCAGTGACAAATGCAATGTTTTGTGATACACCATTTGGCCCACCCCGCTTAAGCAACAGCCCTGAGCTAGGATGGAAGCAGAATGACAGCTCTTCCATCAATGCACAGACCTTACCCACTCTGAAGCTCAAGTTCCAGTAGCCCAGTGACTAAACTAGAATCTCAGCTCTTTTTTCTACCCTCCATACTTCCAGAAAAAAACTGAAAAACATGCCCATGGGATAAGTGAGTTGTGCCTGTGAGGGGAGAGGGTGCAGGGAGAAGCAGCCAGAGGAAGAAGGAGAGGGCATGAGGGAGCACTCCATTTAGCAATCACATTTTCACCTCCTGGGTGCTACCACAAGTTGCCTGTGCCCATGTGGTACCCTAATTACTAAGAAAGCACAAGGCAAATAAAAAGAACTAATCATTCATTATTGTTAAAATAATCTCACAATTTTAAAGGCAATCTCTCGATTTGTTACTATTGGGATTGGCAAAACTGCTTGAGAATGTTGTTGAAAGCATAGTTGTGCATGTAGGCATGGAATCTTAGAGCTAGTCAACACTAGAAAGTTAAGGTGGTTTATTCACATGGGTCAGGGTGGTGAAAAATCCACACCCTTGAGCAACATAATTAGGGCATTTAAAGTCCCTCTGTAGCCACTGCTAGGACTACCAAAGCATTTTTTCATCAAACTAGTACCGCTTGTTAGGAAGGTAGATTGCTTATGTCCATAGGAGAATCCCCATTGGTGTGGGGAGTGTCTACAGTGGCACAACTGTTGCATTTTAAGTCTACCCAAGCCCTTAGAAGTTGGGGATGGAAGAGACATATTAGGGCCAAAAAGATTGTCTCCTACTATATAATTACTTTTATATTTAGTTTCAGAGGTCTCATGTACTGTGGCTTCCACCTCTTTCCTTTTGAGATGATTCCACAGCCTATACATTTTACTAAATAAGAAACTGTTTCCAACATTGAGTTTACATTTTAGCTATCTTAATTTCTTCTCAGTACTCCCACTTTTACTCCTTGGCACTATTATAAACAATTCTTTACCAGCCTTGAATTTACAAATATTTGTAGACTGCTGTCACAAATCCTCCTTAATTCAAGCAATATTGCTTCAACATTTTTCTTCATAAATCAATCCTACCAGCTCTCCAATCATTTTCTTCTCTAAACTCCTTTCAAACTATCAATATCTTTCTAGTAATGTGATGCACAACTGAACAGAAAGATTCTAGAGTCACACCAGATCCTTAGAGAGTTTTGATGTACAGCCCAGAACTAATGACCTTGTTTGTAGAACCCTGAAAACCTGCAAATATTCACAGCTCATTTGTGTAGATATGGATGCATATGTGGATAAAAAAATTGTATCCAGAACTCTGCAAATTTGTGGATATCCACTTTTTAACTGTGGGTTTGCACATACACAGATGTCAATGCAGATATCCGCAACTTATTTTTGTGGATACAAATGCAGATACAAATTTTGTATTCATGCAGGGCTCTCCTTGTTTGCTTCCATGTTACCTAGTCTAACTTGTTTAATTTGCAGTCTGTCCTCACTGATGATTATATGCAAAAACATGTAGCAGAAAAAAGTGCTGTACCTTAAAAGCAAAGTTATTCCTAACCGAGACTAAGGAGAAATGTTGTGTCTAAAAGTAATACTGAATACCCAACATATATGTGTATTATTAAAATTCCAGGTATGCTGCTTAACACTCTCTTTGCATGACTTAATTCTTTTGAAAGAGAAATGTCAAGTTTAAACTAAAACACAAGCCACACTGTTTATCAGTTGTGAGTAAAATTAGATTAAATCAACTTCTGCAATTCTGAGAACAGATAAATATCAGAAATTTGGAACCAACCAAAAAACATTTATGCATTAAGATCTTGCATGGTAAGTTTCAGTCCATAGTATCCAAACTGCCAGTCCATTTATGGCATCCATATAAAGCATTTCTCAAGAATAGTGTACTGTCGGTATACTTAATCCTGCCTCAGTTAAGGGGGCTGGACTATGATTCTATCAGTTCTGAGAAAAGATACTCTAGGAAAAGCAAGCCTACACTGACAAGACTCTTATTTTATGTCAGTTAACAGATAAAAGATACCAATGTTATGCAAATCTATAAGAATAGTCATATTGGATATGACCAAAAATTCATGTAGCACAGTGTCCTGTCATCCAAGAATGGCCAATGATAGATACGCTAGAGACAATGAACAGAACAGGCAATCAAGTAATCTATTCCCTGTCACCCATGCGCAGCTTCTGAAAACAGAGGCTAGGGACACCTGGCTAATAGCCATAGATGGACCTATCCTCCATGAATGTACTGTACCGTAATTCCTCATTTAACACTATAGATGCATTTCTGAAAATGTTCGTGATAAGCGAAAACGTGCTATGCAGGGTCAATTTTCCCATTAAAAATAATGGAAAAGGTGGGGGTTGCATTTCAGGTGGTGGTGGCAAAGTCAAATTTTTGTTGGTGCTCGGTCATCAATGTCAACATTAAATATCTAGCAACACAAGTCACCGCGGTTTGTTAAAACACAAAGATAAACACATGAGTGAGCGGAGGAGCGCTGTGACCACGTGTATTCATCCACTCATGCGTATTATCACTGTTTTCACCAACTTATACCGCCACACGAAGTAGTCCGCCGCTTGATTATTTTCATGTTATTTCGGGGACGGTCATGTTATTCAAAAAATGTTCCCTAAAAATAAATTGTGCTATTGCAAAAATGTGTTAAGCGGGCACGTGTTAAACTAGTAATTACTGTATTTAGTTCTTTTGTAACCCTTTCATAGTTGCGGCCTTCACAACATTCTCTGGTAAAGAATTCCACAAGTTGATTGTGTGTTGTGTGAAGAAATGCTCCCTTTTGTTTATTTTAAACCTACTGGCTATTAATTTTATTTAGTGACTCGTCATTCTTGTGTTATGAGAAGGAGTAAATAACACTTCCTTATATACTTTCTCCACACCATTCATGATATTATAACCCCTTAGTGGTCTCTTTTCTAAGCTGAAAAGTCCCAGTTTTATTAATCTCTTCTCATACAGAAACTGTTCCATACCTCTAATAATTTTTGTTGCCTTTTTCTGAACATTTTCCAATTATAATATATCTTTTCTGAGATGGGACAACCACATCTTCATACAATATTCAACATGTATTTATATAGAGGCAATAAGAATTGCCATGGATTTATATAGAGGCAATAAGAATTTTTGGCCGATTATCTATCCCTTTCTTAATGTTTCCCAATATTCTGTTCATTTTTTTGACTGCTGCTGCACATTGAGTGGATGTTTCAGAGAACCACTCACAATGACTCAAAATTTCACTCTTAAGTGGTAACAGCTAATTTAGACCCTGTCATTTTATATGTATAGTTGGGATGATATTTTCCAATGTGAATTACTTTGCATTAATCAATATTGAATTTAATTTGTCATTTTGTTGCCCTAGCACATAGAATTTGGCTAACAATCTCCTGAGCAAAGACAAATCACAATAAACCGCCATCCCTACTGACAAAGATTTCAATCCCCCAAACACTTACGTAGGACCTGTCTGTACAAGAAAGTTGCGTGCCTAAGGTGTGAATTTAAACTGTTACATTTAACACAGTGCAAACCTGTGTTATTTCAGTTTGAGTGGTTTTTTGGTTTCGGTTGGCTTGGGTTGATTGGGAACCAGTTTACATTAAGCCAAAGCAAGACACTCTTAGCTAAAACAAAACTATCTACCCAGGTATTTGTACGGTTTTTGTTATACTAGTACACCCACTCAGAGGTGCTGGAACTAGGAGTTCTGCTGCACTCCCTGGCTTGAAGAAGTTACCATTATAGATGGGGTTTACAGTTTGGTTCAATGGCTCTCAGCATCTCTGCTCCCAACCTCCAAACACTATGGATCAGGCCCACCACAAATCATGAGCTTGGTTTAAAAATTACTAAAATTTAATAACAATACATGTGGTGATCTTTTAATTGCTCGTCCGTTTCCTGAGCTTTTAGCGTGTACCTGAGCCACATTTTTGGACTTTTCTCCACAACCAAGAGGGCTAGAAACATTTATTTTTAGATGAAGTCTGAGAGTCTCACACAACAACCCGCCTCTAGGATCTGGTGCTTCAAAAAACAAAACAAAAACATAACATTTGCAAAAGCTGCAGTCATTTCAAAACCCAATAATGTAATAACTGGTGCAACTTTCTCAAGCGTGGAAAGGCTTAGATTAGAACCTTGTCACAGCGGCTGCTAAGACGCGTGTACAGAGCCTAGCACCCTGATCAAAACAGGCCTCCAGCACTTTTGCAAGGCAGATCAATAATATTTACAACAGCCAGGCATTTCCGAGTCAATAACAGACGTCCGAGCTGAGGGATATAAACATCTGCTAGTGCCAACGTTTACCTTCAGGCAAACCCTAGGGAGGCTCGATAATCACTGACAAGGAGCTGCACGCGCACACGAGCCGGGGGCTCGTCTCACTAGTTCTGGCTGATTCGTGTTTGTTGTTTGCACAAGGCCTGGCAGCGCTCCCACACTACAGAGGCCCTTCAGGTGCACGGTCAAGCAGGCCTGGCTCCTGCAGCGCTCCCTGTCCCGCCCCGCGCTCCTCGTGCACGCAAGCTAGCGAGAGTGGCGCGGCGGGCTCGCTGCCGGAAGTAGGGGGGGTTCCGCGGAGGCCCCGCGGGTTAGAAATGGAGGCGAGCGGAGGCGCGGCCGGCTCCGGCCGGCGTTAGGGCGCGCGGGGGCTGCGATGAGGGCTTGCCCGGCGCAGAGCCGCCCGCGCCGCGGAGGTAGCGTCTCGCGAGCTTGTGTGGCTCCTTCCCCCGCCCCAGCCCGGGCGCGCCGGGGGGGGTTTCCAAGCGCAATGTGGCTCCCGTGCTTCCTCCCCGGCACCTTGCTGATCTTGGGGCTCGTGGGCGGGCGTGGAGCCCTGGTCGCCTCCAGCACGGGTAAGCTAGAAAGGGGGGCGGGACGGGGAAGGAAAGAAAGGTCCCTGCTGGCCTGGCCTGGGGGGATAACCCCCCTCCCCACCCGGGACAGACCCCCTTAGTGCCCTGTGGTGGCAGGTGGGCCCCGCTTTCACATTGCGCGGTCGGAGGGAGCGCGACTGGGTTTACCAACAGATGGCTGGCAGCAGCGTCTGCGCGTTCTTGTTTTGCAACTGCGTTTGCCAAGGGGATCTTCGTGAGCAAGTGGGGACCTCGGGATTGTCACCCCACGCATATAATTAATAGCCGGGGATAATCTCTCAAGCTGCAAAGATGATCCTGGATCACAGCTGCTAGCGGCTTCCTTCAGCATGAAAATAAGGGGTGGCCTAGAATAGTTGGTCAAGATTCCCGGTAATTTCTCTGTCTGGGGTAGCCATGTTCCCTTGTGGGATCTTTATTTATTTGCAAAGAACATTTGAACAGTTGTCAACGCACCCTAGAATGCTTTCTACACCGTGGGGAATTGGCATGGGTTGTTGGGTTGGTCCCCAAAATCAGGTGACTTGCATAAGGAGTAAAGTGATCGTGAACATTATAGTTCTAAAGGAGCATGTCATGTGTTTCATGGATCAGGGCTCAGTCATATGTTTTGGCAACAGTGAGGCTTTTTTCCTGCTGTGAACAAGCATTTCATTATGATCCAGAGAATCTTAATAGAAAGCAGCATGGCTAGCCTGTAAGCAACAGAAATATACTTAGAGGGTATAACTCCATTGAATGGTAAAACAAAAATAAGCCAACCACTACTGGCATGCCCCTTCTTTGAAATATGTGCCGTTTCAAATTCAAACTGTTGGATTGTGCTGCACAAGGAAGGTTGGACAAGGAAGATTGTGCTGCACAAGGAAGGTTGAATATCAACAGAGGTTGAAAATAAAAGCCCATTAGGTGGAAGGAGTCTGTTTTATACAAACATATCTCCGAAATATTTTGAAGTTCTGCTTATAACAAAATTTTCAGTATGAAGAGATTATCGATATACAGTTCATACTTTGTGGCTGTATTAATTTTGCCATCATTATCCTTCTTTTCCCTAGCTTTTAAACTGAATGACAGTCTAGATACTCTGGACTGAAACTTCCCATGTGAGAGCAAGATCTTAATGCAGAAATGTTTTTTGTTTGATTCCCAATTTCTGATAATACATACCTATCTGTGTTAAGTGCAGAAATTGATTTTATCTCATTTTGCTGACAACTAGTGAACAGTGTGGCTCATGTTTTAGTTTTAACTTGACATTTCTCTTTCAGAATAATTAAAGTGTTAAGCAACATACATGGAATTTTAGTACTACAAATACCATGGTTAATTCAACCAGTCTTCTGGATCAGTGTGTCATGTTGAGTCAATAGGCAGTGGAGTCCCAGAGAAACTGATTAGTTTAGTAGATCTGTTTTTTAAGCTTGCAAAGTGTTGTCTCTTTAATGACCCAAGAAACAGCCATAACTATCAAGTAAATTGTTATAGGAGCCTGGTTCTTGAATCTGATGATTCCAAAATAGTTCATCAGTGCAATGTAGTTATATGGACACAAATTAGTAGTGTTTTAGACCAAGCCTCAGTATTTCCATGCAGACATGGCCAACTTGATTGAATGTTGGCCTTGTCTCTTAATTTTTTCTTTAGCTTGTCTCTTACAGCGGCTAACATACGGGACTATGGTCCTGAAAGTGATGATTTCAAGCCTTGTTCCATTTTTGTACTGAAAGATCAACTCCAGTTCACCCAGATGCAAAATGGATATTTGTCTGTGGGATTAGGGATAATCAAAGGCAGTCTGATGCGACATTGGCCACATCTCTCCCTTGTGTATTGTTGGTTGTGAAACTGACTTGCCTTCACCACATCAGTTCAGTAGCTTGGGGGAACTTGGATTCTTACAACTTTGCTTTAAATTTAATATCTTTTAGTAAAGCATAGAAAAATATTTGGCAACAAAGTACTTCTAGCTCTTGTCCTGTGTAATAGGATTTTTAGGCCAACATTTAAAAAATGTTACCAATTTGCTAATTTAGTACTCAGCTTGAGAGAGCATGGGTCTTTTTTTCTTTCCCTTGGAGACACTGAACTGAAGTCAGTTGATGGTGTAGGGTGCTCAGTGCTTCTGAAAATCAGGGCATCTAAAATTAGTGAGCACTTATGAAAACCTGGGCTGAAATATATTGAATCCTCATGTTTGTACTGCAGAATGCTGGCAATGACTTCCCTTTTCATCTTAAAGAGTCCAGGGGAAGAAGTCAGTTTTCATATTTTTTATGGTTGTGTGTTTTTGGTTTCCGCAGTACACTTAAGTGGGGAAACAGCCAAAGTGATACTGAACTAACCCACTTCCCCTTGGAGGATGCTAGGCTACTGTTGCAAGGCAGATCTACATTTTTATAAAGCTGGTCAAAAAAACCTCCTTGCAGGAGGAATAACAGGTAGTTCAATTTAGGGCTTTAATTCGAAATACCGGGTCCCTGCCGCGTGTAGACGTGGGCAGTTAGTCCGGACTTGTAAATTTAAAAAATGGCGACCGGCTGGGAAGATGCAAATCAAGCGTGGGATATTTAAATCCCGGGCTTGATTTGCAACTTCAAATGCCTACCATTAGCCTCCCTAGTTCGAACTAGGGGGCTAGTGTAGACATGCCCTAAAATATGTTTAATAACTATGACCAAACCCTTAAAGTATATCTGAAGTATGAATTAATTCCCTTTAGAATATCCAGTGGTGGTCCATGTACTTTGTATTAACAATAGATTTTTTTTTTTTTTGAGTTCGGACGAAGTGGCTGGGTTTTCTTTGCTCGCTTTCTAACTATTCTTTTGAAAGGTAGACTGGTGTGTGAGAAGTGAGGTGGGTCTGATCTGTGTCCTTGCCAGTACCTTACAGAATATGTGAGGCTATCTAATTTCTAATCCTACTCCTTGTAATTTCTGCTGTAGTTTTAATGCTGCACAGCAGTACTTTTGGGTGAATAACACCAAGTACTCAGCTTGGTGACTCAGCTTGAATAGAGTGGTAAGAAAGTGCAAAGCAGTGACAAGGGATCGAGTTTTATTTTTTAATATAGAGTGTTTAGATTCAAAAGCCACCAGAAAAATACAACATTGTATGGACACTAAAACAAGGTATTGCTCAAAACTTGGTATAGGTGACTTGAGACTGTCCTATTTCACAGAGATTCTTTCTCTTCAAACGGAAGAACAAAGTTGTCTTTGCCTGGCATCTAATGGCACAGCACTACAACAGTCCTCTTTGTAGTGCAGAAAAGGTAACAATGCCTTTGTAACAAAGTGAAAGCCTTCTATTGTGCTGGTAGCACTTTACAGACTAACAAAACATGTAGATGGTATCATGAGCTTTCGTGGGCACAGCTCGCTTCTTCAGTCTATAAAGTGCTACCAGACCATTTGTTGTTTTTCTGTAACAGACTAACTCTGCTACCCCCTGAAGCGTCTATTGTGCCGTCATCTAATTTCAGGGACGCAGTTAAGAGACCTCGCACAGGTGGGACGCGATTCCCTTTCCAGGGTCTGCTATAGCTGCAGTATATTTGGGGACTTGTCAGTGACCCTTTCCTATGCTGCTGTTCCTGTACACACAAAATGCCACCATGTAAAAGGGCCTGCTAGATAATCTTAAATGTCACAAGTGACTTCACAAGTAAGAGTAAAGGGAGGAACTACAGAGAAGTGTTTGGGTTTCCCCTACTCTTTTCTTTGCTGAGTTCATTTGATTCTGCTGTGAATTTGGTTCCTTGATTCTGAGAGAACTTGTTTGTAACAATAATTCTATATCCTAGAAATAAATCAAGGTGATTGTCTGCTTGCAAAATTGGGCAATAATGTGACGAAGAAAACTTGGTTCAGGGGAGTAGTCTGGTAGTCAAATGCAAGTTTTGGGCAATACCATGTTTTAGTGTCCAATTGGAATTCACCAATTGTGAGAATTTGAATGTAGCCCAGAGGGCTCTGTGGGCTACGATACCAAGGATAACACACTGCCAAGAATAAAGCATGCCAAGGACGAAGGTTTATCCAACAAAGGTATGTGATGCTTGCCAATAAGCAAGTTCATGAGAGGTTGACATGAGCAGGACTGTTTTGTCATTTGAGTTGACCCTTGAGCCAGTGTCAGTGTTCACTGACACTCGTGACATGAGACTTAGCCTTGGCAAGCGTAAGCTAAAGAACCAGCTGCAGATAGAAGCGTCAACTAGACATACTTAACAAGACATCTCCTGTAAAGTCATTGATGGTTCCACTCTTTTCAGTGGCTCGCTAGCAAGTGATATTCAAGGACTTGGTGTCCAATTTCTTTCGAAAGAGGAATGTAAATGAAGGAAATCGAAAATGCAAATGAAGCGCAGATTTACAAATCTCACGCTTCATTTGCATAATTGTGCTGCTTTTTCGAAATTTTTTAAAAAAGTAATCTAGACACGGTTCTTTCGGGGGAAAAAGCCCCTTTTTCGTAAGAACTCTTATTCCTGAAAAAATGAAGTTTACAGGGTTCTTTCAAAAAAGGGTTTTTTCCGAAAGAACCGCGTCTAGATTCCTTTTTTCCAAAAAATCTTTTGAAAAAGCGATCGGATGTGATTATGCAAATGAAGCGTGAGATTTGAAAATCTGTGCTTCATTTGCATTTTCAATTTCTTTCATTTACATTCCTCTTTTGAAAGAGGAATGTAGTCTAGACTCACCCCCAGAGTATCACAAGACTTAGCAGTGCTACAGAAGCAAGCAGGATGCATCAGCTGAGTGCGAGTACAGAGCTACTGCCACAGAAAGCTGTTTTGACGTTATCTGGAAATAAACAGTTGATTGACATAATTTATACAGAATTCATTCAACACAAAAATATTGACCAAGAGCACCCATTAAAGCACAAACTAGGGGGCATTGCAGGTAGAGGCCACACATCCCCTGAAGTGAAGATGTGGTGATCAAGAGAGAAGATATGGCCACATAAGCAGTCAACTACCTCATACAACAGATGGGGATGGTTGTGAAAGAGATTCCAGTGGGAATATCAGTATTATCTGATAACTCTGATGTATTTGTCTTACTCTTGCATCACTGCCTTGAACAGGGTATGGTTTCCATAATCATTGAAGAACCTTCAGCTCAAGTGAGAGCTGTAATAAACATTCATGCTGTGGCAGCACAGTACTAGAACATTGTGCCTAGACTATTAGCTATCCTTGCACCCTCTGGCAGTGATGCAGTAGCATCCTGTTCTGGCCTTAGCCAGGGTACTGTGCTGAAGATTCTGTGAGCTGGTGATTCCTTCTTTCTGCTGGTTGACATCAGTGCAGTGATGCCTGATGTCATTGAGTTGACAAACTGTGCCCTGGTGTCAGAAGCATGGGAAGAATAATGTGCAGTGAAAATTGGCAGAGGTAGCGTGTCAACGCCACAGCTCAGGTCCCTACCAGCACCAACTGAAGCTGTTATAGCAAATGAGCACATCTTCAAGCACGAGTGTGGGAAAAGCGTGTTGGATCTAGATGCACCATCACTTAATTCACTGCAGTATTTGGTTAAAATATTACTATAATTTAAACAGATACATATTTTGAAAGTTTTTTTCACATTAAAAAGAGAGGTCACTCTGTGAATTGCAAATTAAGATTCGTGCTGTACCTCTACCTTCTGCTTCATATACTTGTATTATTCATATACATGTCAATGATTGATATTGCAAATGTACATGAAATGTTTGTAGTTGGTACTCTTATGCCTTGATTTTTATGTGCCCCAAATCTTGTGCAAACATTTGTTGATTATGGGTAGGTGTCGGGTGGGATGGTGTGTCAATAATTCCAAATGCTCAGCAATGATAGTCATCAGGCAGACTCTTAATATGTATAGTCTTGAGATGCAAAATTTATAAAAAGCTTTGTATGGACTAAAGCAATGTTGACCAACAGTGGTAATGAGTATCAGTGTTCCAGGGCTGTTGAGCATTCTGCAGAAATGCAAGGTCCTTGCTTTGCCCTCCAAAAAAGTGAATATCACAGGCCATGATCCTGCACTGAGCTTGACACAGGTGACTTCCTGCACCATCAGACCAGGAGGAGGGCTGAAACTAACATCCTGCAAAGAAAGGATGGGAGAAAGGGATAGAATTCAAAGTGATGAAGGCTTTGTCTGCACTTAAAAGTGTGGCCAAGGCACAAGAGGTGGAAGAGAGCTCTCCGATCATCACTCTATGTAAGCCACCTCTACGAGGGGAGTAGCTAACCGTTCTGGGAGCATAGCTTCCAGTGCTGTAGCCTGGTTCACACTAGCACTTGATAGCACTGTAAAAAAACACTCCCCCTAAGCCAGAAAGTTAACAGTGCTGTAACTTGCCAGGCTTAGCTGAAGCAGTGGGTGTTGAGATGCACTTACTTAGTTCTGTGACTTTCTTGTTCTACATTAATGACATTGTGCTCTGATCATAATGAATATCCAATAAGAAAACACTAAGTAACACTTGTTGAATGCTGTTGCTTCTCCTTATATTTTGCTGTTTAATTCCAGTTCCCTCTTTAAACAAAATGTCTTTTAGCTCTGGGTCAACAATTCAAATCCAGCCTGGTTTGGTAGCGATCAAAAGTCATTGCCATCTGGCTGTGTGTTAACCTTCTTGGAGGGGTGCAAAGAATGGAATAGACCTGCAGACTGAATTTAGCTAATGTCCCATAAAGGTGATCATTCAGTTTGGGTTTCCTGATCCTACTTTTTGCTAAGTGACAAAGGTATGGCCTTGGAAGACCAGGTTCTATTTCAGGCTCTGCCACTGACCTATTTTGTAAATTTGGGCAGCTTACTTCTGTTTTCCCCTCCCACTCTAAGCTCTCAATGACAGGAATTGTGTTTGTGGCTCCAGTGTAATGGGGCCTTAATCTGCGCCCCGTAAGTACTACTGTGGTACCTTCATTCAATACAGGGAAGCCTGCACCAATCTAGTGAAGTGGTGGTGCAGGCTATGTACTGATCTTTGGGTGGAGGACTTTGCTCCCCTGGCTGTCAATATGACACTTTGTGCCAGTACTGAGCTTCCTTGAAGTTGCAAAAATTATGTGTTAAACTGCACATGGCTTAAATGTGTGTGTGGGTGGGTTTTTTTAATGCCTCTACACACCCTAACACGTAACTGAGAACTTGTGATGTAGTGGTGAGGGGCTCCTAAGTAGGCTGTTTGCTTTCCATTCATCATGTGTTGGCATAAGCAGTAATGCTGTACAAGCAGAATACATGCCTTGGGATTACAGAATAACTAGAGACTTTTAATAGGATGATGTTGACTTGGTTGTCATCTTCCTGGGGCAGCAAAAATGCTTTATCACCAGCCCTGTTTGTCTTCTATTCCTGTGTACTGCATTGCTTGTCTATAAAACTTCAGATTTCAATTACAGTTCCCAGAATCATGGGGTAGGTGGGTTGGGATGGCTTAGGAAAAAATATTTCAGATAGCATTATACACCACAACTTAATTTAAATTGCTGCCCTGTAAATTAGCTTGTCGGGTAGGATGTCTGCTGCTGATGTCTTGTGATCGAATTGAGGTAGTGTCTCCACATGTTGAAACTGGAATGCATGTTAATAAAGAGATTGTTCTTCTCATTAGCATAGATAATGTGGAAGTCTGTGGGTGTGTACAGAAGGGAGAACCTTGATTTTTGTTGTCTCTACTCCACTGTAAAGGGCTCAGATGATGTGTTGGGTGAGCAGTGCATCCTTTGGAAACATCCTGCCTCTGTCCGGAAGATCTTGCCCAAAAAGTCTGGGGAAGAATGATACTTTTTTTCTCATCTCCATTCCTTCAGATTGTTTGTTGGCCATGGCATGTTTTCACATGAGTTATTTTTTTTCTCTTTTACAAAGAGACCATTTTCTGCTCCTGATTGGAGGTTAAGGACTTCAGGACAGTAGTAAAGAGTCTCTTTTGGAAAGTGCCCATGATTGAAGAGGAGTATGAATAGCAATGTTATAGTAAATCTAAGAGTAAGGAATCTTACAACTTGTTATAATTGAATGGGTAGGAAAGATCTTTTCTCTAGCATCTGTCTTGGGTCTCCTAAAATTTTAATAAACGATGCATTTCATTTGTAGGTGTTATCTTTGGCTATTTTCTGGCTTCTGTATAAACAAGTTGATGAGGTTTAGATGGAAAGACAGATCTTGACACTGCAGAACAAACACCATCTTTTTTGGGCCTTTCAGCGTAGGCATGGAGACTGAACACCCTCTCAGCTTGCTTAATGAGAGCCAAGATTAGTAGACCCATGGAACCCTTGTTACCAATGCTTAATTTGTAATAAAAGGGGCCGGAGCTCAAGCAATTTTTTTACATTCCTAACTAATGTGCCAAACCCAGAAAGGCTGGGGCAATGGGGAGGTTTGAACTGCCAAGTTCAGAGATGCCAGGACTCTGCCCTGGCAAAAATTAAGTACAGCTTATTCCTGTAATTTGGGGCTAAGAGATGTTGGCTCAGCAGTGGGGGAAAAGCTTTCACTAACCACGGTGTGTCTGTACTGTGTGTAGACAAGTTAAATTTCCATAACTTTCCATGTCTTTTGTATAAATTTAGCGCCTGGGAAAAATTCCTCTTTGATTCTAGCTGTTGAAACTGCTCTATTCTAGAGGGAAGTTTTTTTTGTTAAAAAGCCAAAGACATGAATCCTTTTTTTTTTTTTTTTTTTTTCCTTTTTGGAGTATGACATAAGTTCACTTTGACTAAGATCAGGCTACTGCTTTAATTGTGGAATTCTTTGCTATGTTCTGTATTGTCTTTATAAATGATCTCTCTTAAATCTATAACTCCCTCACTATATAAAAAAGCTTTTCCTGCCATGCAACAGAATGACATCAGCTTACTTGAAAGGGGAGTCTGTGTCTTGCTTACTTGCATTTCAACCAGAACCAACTACAAAACTGAGATCTGTCTGTAGATCGGTCTGTAACATGTAGTATGCGAGCAATAGACCAGTTAACAGTTTTTTCTATACAGCTTAGTTTGTTCACACTTCTGTATAATCAGTACAAGATTAAAAGGCTCTTTGGCTGCGAAAGTGGCCAGAGAGAGGGGGGTTGGTGAGCGTAGCAAGAACGGGGCACAACCCCGTGTGTGTGTGTGTGTGTGTGTGTGTGTGTGAGTATAAATATAAAATTGTAGAGGAGTCTGTATATCTGCAAGTCTGTTTGTTAATGCCTCCTAAATGGTAACAGCTAGGATCGCCACACTTGTTCAGCTTCCTCTTATCCTAACTTAAGGTGAGGGTTTGATTGTGGCAGGAAAACAGGATTTGCCTGGAATTTGATTGATTTTCACAACATGGAAGGGAGAAGGCTCCTCAGAGGGACCCGATACTGTATAGTCACCACTGGTGGCAGCAAGCGCAGGTGATAGCTGTAATGCAGAGACTACAGGGGGCAGCTGCACCAGGAAGGGAGTGGCCAGCTGGGGATGTAACTTGCTATTTTGCCAGTCACAAGTCCAGTCAAGTGGCCCCCAACTGTAAAACCTTCCCCTCCTGGCCCTTGGCCCCAGCGCCGGGACCAGGGGAAGTCCTGGCAGCTCCATGGTGTCCCCTCCTCCCCCAAGCACTGGAGCCAAGCAATGCAGCCCTATCATCCCTCCCCCAGACCCCAACACCGCTAGGCCATCCAGCGTACCCCTGCTTCCGTCTCCCCAGGTGGGCTCAGGGAATGCCACAGGGCTGTCCTGTGTGGCCCCCCCTCTCACCTCTGGCCTCCAGGGAGCATGGGCAGGAGGCCTCTACCTTCCAGATCTGTGCAACACCAGCTAAGTCTTGTAGTTGTATTTATAAGAACATAACGGCCATACTGGGTCAGACCAAAGGTCCATTTAGCCCAGTATCGTGTCTTCTGACAGTGGCTAATGCCAGATGCCCCAAAGGCAGTGAACAGAACAGGTAATCATCAAGTGATCCCTCTTCTGTCATCCATTTCCACCCCCTGACAACCAGAGGCTGGGGACACCATTCCTACCCATTCTGGCTAATAAGTATTGATGGAACTAACCTCCATGAATTTATCTAGTTGTTTTTTTGAGCCCTTTTAAAGTCTTGGTCTTCACGACATCTTCTGGCAAGGAGTTCCACAGGTTGCATGCTGTGGAAGAAAAACTTTTTGTTTTTCATACCTGCTACCTATTAATTTAATTTGGTGACCCCCTAGATCAGCAGTCCCCAACCTTTTTACACCCAAGATCACTTTTTAAATGACAGACCAAGCCAAGATCTACCGCCCCGCCCCTTCCTTGAAGCCCCATCCCTTCCTTGAAGCCCCGCCCTCTCTATTCTCCTCCTCCTCTCCATCACTTGCTATCCCCAATCCTTATACTGCTGCTTTTTTTTAAAGAAAAATCTTCTGTAGGAAGAGGTTTTTCCAACATTTGGCCTGTCTAGACTGGACCAAATGTCAGAAAAAAACCCCTTCTTTTGGAAGCCCCCTTACTCCTCGTGGAAAGAGGAATATAGGGGTGACTGAAAGAGCATGTTTGCTCTTCCACTAAAAAAGCGGAAGAACAAACGCAACCCTGGATGCAGAAGAGTTTTTCTGGGATATCTCCAGAATCCTGAAAACTCCTGCAGTCTAGTCGGACCCTTGCTGGGTTGAGACAGGATGTGTAGTCTCTGGGGTGGGAATGAGGGATTTAGGTGTGGGAAAGGGTGAGAGGTACAAGCTCTGGAAGGAACATGGATGCAGGAGGAGGTGGAGAAGGGGACACTAGCTCAGGGAGGGGGCTCCAGGCTGGGCAGTGTTGGGGTACTAAGCAAGCCACAGGCTTGTGGATGTGAGGGTGCAGGAATTTGGGTTGGGGTATGTGAGGGGCTCAGGGCAGGGGGTTCCAGTGTATGATAGGCTCATATCTAGGGTCTGGGGAAGGGGGAATGCAGGAGTGGTTGTGGCCAGATGGGGGCTTGGCACCAATTGGGGGTTTGTTGGCCAGGCTTCATTTTTAACTAAAATACTATGTCAAACACAAAAAGTTTCTGCATTGTCTTTATTTATGAGAATGGCAGGGAACCTGCCTTGAGTCAGGGGTCACTGACCCATAGAAAAGTCAGTCGGGAGCAGGGGACACAGTACTGGGGAGGGGTGCTAGTGGGTTCTGGGGCAGGGAACAGGGTGCCAGTGGGGGCAGGGGAGAGGGGGCAGGGTGCTAGAAGGACAGGTTTCTGCAGTAGGGGCCAGGGTGCCAGTGGGGACAGGTTTGTGCAGAGGGGAGCAGGGGACAGGTTTCTGTATTGGGGAAGGCAGGGGGACAGGTTTCTGCAGTAGGGGACAGGGTGCCAGAGGGAAAGGGTTTCTGCAGGGGCGGGCAGGGTGCCGGGGGGGCAGGTTTCTGCAGCGGGGAGGGGGGGTCAGGGGAGAGGGAACAGGGGGGCAGGAGGGCGGGGGACAGGTTTGGGGCAGGGGAGAGGGAACAAGGTTCGGGGGCAGGGAGTCCCCTACACCAGCCATGGAGGGAAGCCTCCGTCCCGCGCTCCCTCCGGGGCCAACCCCCCACGAAGGAAGGAAGCCCCGTTGCGCGCCTCTGCCGGGCCTGACCCTCCCACCGAGCAGGCAACCCCTCGGGCAACACCTCCCCCACCCCCCACGTGTGCCTGCCCTGGGGCCGAAACCCCCGTGTGTGCCTGCCCTGGGGCCAACACACACACTCCCTCCCCCCCGTGGCGCAGGGAAACCCAGCGTGCGCCTGCCCCAGGGACAACTCACACCTCCTGCGCCGGTGCAGGGAAATCACCATGCTCCTCTTCTGGAGACAGGGCCCCCTCCCGCAGCATGCCTGGCAAAGCAGCCAGCGCACTTCCAGAACTCCCGGAAGTGGCGCTAAGCTGCGGGAATTCTGTCCACCCGCGGGAAGCCGGCACTACCTCCATTTTCGCTGGAGGTAAGTACTGGGGCTTCTCGGGGTGGGTGGAAAAATGGGGGGGGGCCCGGACACCTCGCGATCGACTGGTCAAGACCGTGCGATCGACCAGTTGATCGCGATCGACCTGTTGGTGACCATGGCCCTAGATCTTATGTTATGGGAAGAAGTAAATCATTTTAGGGGGAGGGATAGCTCAATGGTTTGAGCATGGGCCTGCTAAACCCAGGGTTGTGAGTTTAATCCTTGAGGGGGCTATTAGGGATTGGGAAAACAGCAGGGATGGTACTTGGTCCTGCTGTGAGGGCAGGGGACTGGACTTGATGACCCTTCCAGTTCTATGAGATAGTATATCTCCATATATATTATTATATATTATTTTTCCTTATTCACTTTCTCCATACCTATCATGATTTTATAGACCTGTCATATCCCCCTTTAGTCTCCTCTGTTCTAAGCTGAAAAGTCCCAGTCTTTTAATCTCTCTTCACATAGCACCCGTTCCAAACCCCTAATGCTTTTTTTTGCCCTTTTCTGAATCTTTTTCAATGCCAATATATCTCTTTTGAGATGAGATGAGCACATCTGCACACAGTATTCAAGATGTGGGCATACCATGGGCGTACCAGGGCTTTATCTGGAGGCAATAAGTTATTCTCTCTCTTCTTTTCTATTCCTTTTTAAAGGATTCCAAACATTCTGTTAGCTTTTTTGACTGTTGCTGCACACTGAGTGGATGTTTTCAGAGAGCTCTCAACAATGACTCCAAGATCTCTCTCTGAGTGGTTATAGCTAAATTAGTACCCATTGTTTTACATGTGTAGTTAGGATTATTTTTCCAATGTGCATTACTTTGCATTTATCAGCATTAAAATTTATTTGCCTTTTTGTTGCCTAGTCACCTAGTTTTATGAGATCCCTTTGAAGCTCTTCACAGTCTGCTTTGTTCTTAACTATCTTGAGCACTTTTATATCCTCTGCAAATTTTGCCATCTCACTGTCTACCCTTTTCTTCAGACCTTGTCAGTCTTTCTGGAAATCCAAGTATACTATGTCGACTGGATTCCCCCTTGTCCACCTGCTTGTTCACCCCCTCAAAGAACTCTAGTAGATTAGTAAGGCATGATTTCCCTTTATAGAATCCATGTTGACTTTTTCCCAACAGATTACATTCATCTACGTGTCTGACTATTTTATTCTTAACTATGGTTTCATCTAATTTGCCCGGTACTGATGGTAGACTTACCGGTCTGTAATTGCCAGGATCACCTCTAGAGCCCTTTTTAAATATTGGCATCTCATTCGCTATCTTCCAGTCATTAGGTACAGAAGCTGATTTAAAGGATAGGTTACAAACCACCATTAATAGTTCCACAATTTCATATTTGAGTTCTTTCAGAACTCTTGGGTGAATGCCATCCGGTCCTGGTGATTTGTTACTGGTAAGTGTATCATTTGTTCCAAAACCACCTCTAATGATGCCTCAATCTGGCACAGTTCCTCAGATTTGTTACCTATAAAGAATGCCTCAGGTTTAGGGATCTCCTTATCCTTTTCAGCCGTGAAGACCTGAATCAGAGCATTCATTCAGTGTCTCCGCAATGACCTTATCGTCTTTGCGTGCTCCTTTAGCATCTCGATCATCCAGTGGCCCCACTGATTGTTTAGGAGGATTCCTGCTTCTAATGGACTTAAAACACATTTTGCTCTTACTTTTTGAGTTCTTGACTGGCTGTTCTTCTAACTCCCTTTTGGCTTTCTCAAATGAGCTCTCTTATTTCTGAATGTCTGACATGGCATGCCCCTAGAGGCTGCACGGAGGGGAAGCCTAATATGTGACGAATGACTTAAAAGCAGGCAAGCTAATCTATCAGGTGGCGCTTATGTGCCCTGTGTGGCGTATTAGTTCTCCAGAATTTGTAAAAAAAACTCCTATGAAATCAGTTGGCACCCAAGAAGGTGCTAAGTATCTGAATGTGAACAGAGGGTAGCTGTGCCTGTGTTGTCTTCCTGAATCTGCAGACAGCTTGAAATAATGGTTGCAAACTGACACCTCCCTACCCTATTAACTTCATCGACTAGGTGTTAATACTAAAACCTAATTGACTCTAAATATCACCAGTGCCTCTTCCATTGCTGATAAGGCAGAAGGGGCTGGAAATTGTTGTGTGGAAAGAACTGAGGAAGGGAGACATTCAAAGAAAAGAAACTGGCAGAGAAAGAAGAACAGAAATAACAGGGATCTTAAAAGTGAGCTTATTTCCCAGTGAATGATGCTGAATGCAGAATGAAGGTATTGCAAAACAAAAGCTCAAGTTTTGAGTTATAGTTCTGCCCTTGCTTTTTGTATAAAAGTCTCCTTGCCATAAATGGGAATGATCCTTATGGATTGAGGGAAATATGGAGCACAAAATCTGGAGTTCTGGCCCAGGAAAAATAATTAGTACTGGACATCAGACTTCTCCACTGAATGTGTTTGAAACTAAGTCTAAAAGAACTACTCTTTGTGTGCTGACCTTGTTTTTGCTGGATGAATCATTCAGGTGTAAGTTTTTCTGCAGCCTTGAGCTGGCTCCAAATCAGAGAAGCAGAATCATTTAACAAACTTTAATGATGTACTGTATAAGGGCTTGTCTACACAGGAATTATTCTGAAATAATGCCCAAGTGCATGCAGTCTTCTTCTGGATTAAGCTAATCTGGAAAAAATCACTCTGTTTCATAAGGGCTGGTCTACACTGAAAAGTTATATTTCTATAAGTATGTCTCAGGGTTGTGAAAAATTCACACCAGAGCAAGTAGTTAAACCATCTAATCCACAGACCATGCTAGATTGATGAAAGAATTCTCACATGGTCACACGGATTAAGTAATGTTCAGGTGTTATGAAAAACCAGTAGGTGTTATGAAGTAGTGTGAGAGCAGGAAACTCTAAGTTTTCAGAATACTGAGCAGTTACTTTAAACAGTGTGAGATTTGTTGCTACCTATGGATTGTGGTAAGCCTGGAGGGAGGCGCACACAAGTCAGAAGCAAAAAAAAAAAAAAACCACCAAAAAACAGCTCTGTGCGTGTGCTAGCTCTGTAGAGCTGCCTCTCTTCTCCTCCATTCCTCCCCCTCTTGCTGCTTCCCACAGAGGCATCAGCATGGGGGGAGGCTACCCTATGGAATGCTAGCGTAGCCTCTGTCCACGGGGAGCTCAGGCCCCCCGCAGACAGGGGCTGCTGCTGCCCCTTGCTGCTGCTTCTGTATCAGAGGCAGCAGTGCAGAGTGTCAGGGGCCTCCTCAGGCGTGGGGCTGGGAGCACTATTGACTAATTGTGTAACCGCTAAGATTTGATACAGTTACGCTATTATTAAATGAATCAATATCTAACATCCCTAACATGGATTCCACCTGTTATATCTAAACACTATATTGTGAGAGCAGTGCATTGAGCAATCAGTTATACCAGTAGACAAGGGTAAGTGGCATTCAGCAGCATGTCTGCTAACTCAACTCATATTTATTCCATACTCAATGTTATTTGCTCTTGTTTATAGTCATGGCCAGCATTACCACCTAACTCAGGGGTTCTCAAACACGACCCCCGTCTAAGTTGCTTGCGACCGCCCCCCCGGGGGGGGGGGTGTTTGGGACCCACACTTTGAGAAACGCGGACCTAACTCCATTCTTCACAGTATAAGGTTTCTATTGAGGATAGCCCCTCTGATGCACGCTTCCTGAGAGTCCCTGGGTTAAATTTGCATTAGGGCTTTCTTCTGCAGAAACAACTTTTTTTTTTTTTTTTTTTTTGGTGTAAGGTTTACTGGTGGTGGTGTTAAATTTTTTAACACCAGATTCTGCTTTGTTTCCAGATGACTAATTTTTGCATCTTGTAAGTCTTTACATTTGTTACATCTATCTATTTCCTCCTCTCCCTTTAAAGATAACAACAACTTTTTTGATTGTTGAATATTTATTTAATGCAGGTCTTCTTGAACTCTCTTTGGGCAAGTTCAGAAATGTGCTACTTAACAAGACCATCCAAGTGGAAGCTGTAATAAGGAATATTGCAAGCACTGCGTCTGTCATTATTTTTCAAGTACATTCCCACCAAAAAAATGTAACCATCTCTTTTAATAAGGTATGTATGAAGTTGGAATCCAAATATCTCAGTTGTGTTCACATTATCTAGTGGTACTCATCCTTGGAAGAGGACAATTAGAAAATTGCTTTGTTGTAAGGATTTTGTGTCTGGAGGTGAGGGAGGAATGAAACTGTGCACCAAGAGTATATTGTTAATGTTGGAGCTCCCAAACGTTAGAACTCAGGCCTTGTCTACATTGGCATGTTTTGTCACCAAAAGGCAGTTTTTGTGACAAAACAGTGAGAGTGTTTACACTGCAATGTGACTTTTGTCGGGGAAAAACACCCAGATGTGGTGACAAAAATATTCCAGCCCCGAGAGAGAATTTTTTCTTTCCCTTCCCTCTATTGTTGATAAAGAGCCAGTTTATCAACGCTGCTGTTTGTTTTGTCGAGCGAACTGGCTATCCCACAATGCCTACCCTGATGGCTGTGCTCAGTGTTTTGTGTCTGGTGCCCTGCCCTGTTGGCATGCTCCTCTCTCCTTTCAAAGCTCTGACAGCTGAGTGAGCTGCTCCGTTTGGGGAACAAAGAACAAATCATTGGAATGCTCCGGTTCTGCCTTGGTAGGAACACAGCAGCAGCGCAGGGGGAGAGTTGAAAGAGACTGCTGTGCTGCTTTGACATTCCTCAGCACAGAGAGCTCTACAGAGCTACGAGGAAATCCGAAGAAGCGCAGGGATCAGCTCTGCCTTCCCACAGCATTGCACTGTGGGATGCTTACTCACATTGCATTGCTTTATCTGTCAAATGGGTGCTAGCAATGTAGCCATGAAATGTTGATAATGGGAGGCAGAAAAGCTGGTTTGACCGCAGTTTTCACTTCTGGCGACTTGCATGTTGACAGCACTTTCATCGCCAAACTTTCCCAGTGTAGATCTAGCTTAAGACTTTCTCATGTCTACTCAACACTCTTGTAGTTTTAGGTGTCTAAAAGGGTGTCACAGGGAGGAGGGGGGAAAATTGTTCTCCTTGGCCTCTGATGATAGGACAAGAAGCAATGGGCTTAAACTGCAGCAAGAGAGGGTTAGATTGGAAAAACTAACCTAACCATCAGGGTGGTCAAACACTGGAATAAATTGCCTAGGGAGGTTGTGGAATTTCTGTCACTGGAGATATTTAAGAGCAGGTTAGACAGACACCTGTCAGGGATGATCTAGACAGTGCATGGTCCTGCCATGAGGGCAGGGGACTGGACTCTGTGATCTATCAAGGTCCCATCCAGTTCTAGTGTTCTATGATTCTCTCACAAAATAGCTCTGTTTTCTCTATATTGGGATTCTGAATGAAGGAGCAATTGGTGCAAACTGCTCTGAAGCTTTTATTGTGGTTCTGTCAAATGACCTTTGAAACATGCTGCAACATCTCCTATGTGACCTACGACTGACCTTATTCCCCACTTACTGCTTTCCAGTGGAAAACAAACATTTGACTATTGCAATTCAAGTTTATCAATGTGGATATTATAGGGCTCTTCATAAAATGTTCTATGTGGCTTTGTTCCCCAAGTTGCCTTTTCTGGATTCATTTTTGTTAGGATGGGGGATGGGGTGGGGATGGGGGATGGGGCGGGGAGCTCTTAAAAGCTCACATCCATCCTCCATATTTCTTTGACAAACATGACTTTTTTTTCCTGTTTCTAATGAAGCATAAGCATTTTTGCTGCTGAACTCTAGCTTCAGTTGAGCAACAGTAACATTGGACAGTGTAATCTAAAGGGCAGATATTCTGCTGCAGTGAGAATATAACTGGTTAGTGGCACAAAATGTACCTTCAGTTAATCTCTGTACTTTCATGTGACTAACTCCATTCTCCTAAGCAAGACTTCCACGGGCATCTCCCAGGGTACTTGGGACAAAATTAGGCAATTTGTGATTGATAGTGATGATGGCTGTGCAAGTTTCTTCTTGTAATTCTTTAAGCCCCCTCCCCCCCTTTTTTTTTATTGAATATTTAGTAAGGTTGAACCTCTCTAGTCTGGCGCCCTCGGTATTTGACCAGATCGGAGAATTTGCTGAACCACAGGAGGTCAATATTGTCCAGCAGCATTACCAACACTTCCACTGCTTACTGGGCTCTTGGAAGACATTTAAGGTTAAATTAGAGCTAAATAACTGCCCAGAACACTGGGAACCGGGACTGGTGGCTATAAACACACTTTATGAGACCCTGGGAAACTTGGCTGCACTCAGGATAAATGCGCATCCAGCTAACTAAAACCATACTGGACCACGGGATGTTGCTGGACCAGAGTGCTGGACTAGAGATGTTCAACCTGTAGTGCCTGCTGCATAAGGCATTGCTTTTTGTGTAGTCCTAAAGAAAGCAACCTCTTAAAGGCAACAGAATGATGAATGTAAATAAGAAATGCAACATAGGGACTTAAAAGACTGAGAAAGTTACTTTAAACTAATCACTTCACTGTCCTTTTTCGAGCCCAAACAAAATGGCATTGCCGCTTAAATGACAATAAAATTAAAAAGCCTGTGGCTGGCTGACTTGTCTGCAGTATGCAATGATATAGTATCTGGCAATGGGATACGTGCCCCAGATAACGTGTGCTTTCAGGAATGAGCTTCATGTGTATGTGTCACTGTGCAAAAATCTACTGCTGTGCTGAAGATGTTTGATTTTATCTGTTTGTTTTCAGAATCTCTTTGCAAACAGCTCAGGAACTGGAGTAGATGAAGGGTTAGTTTCCATCCTTCGGCCTCAGCAGAATGTGTGCACATGGTACCTGCAGTCTCTGGATGCCAGCCAAGTGTTAGGCACAGCTGTTTCTTTTGCTTATACTGAGAGAGGTAACTCCGCTCCCCTCCCCCCATTCTGGTATGGAGTAACTATACAAGAGTTAAGATCCTTTCTCTAGAAGGCCATGTTTGTTGCCAGGTGCTATGCATAGCTTGCACTAGACACACCAGAAGCCCTGACACTTACTGGGAATGGATGCCAAATTTGGGCTCAGCATTTAAGCAACTCATTATATTGAGCTCAAGCATTAAAACAATTGCTGTTTTGGAGCTGGCTGTACAGGCTTTGCTAATCTAAAGCCCCAATCCTGTGCCAACACTTATCACCATGTTTAAATATAGTCAGAGTTTCACTGAAGTCCATTTGACTTGCATGTGTATACCTGCAGGATCAGGACTTCAAGATCTTTAGATTATGCCTGTTGGTTCATATCAAATGGGGCCTTAATAATAAATGCAACAAAAACTAACTGTAGCTTCTTTCCATTGCACTGCTGAGAATTCTGTATCAAGGAGGAAGATTTGCTATATCAAACGGTCTTACTTTGTGTTTTTAGATCCTATCCCTGGAGGCTGCAATCTGGAATTTAACTTGGAAGTTGATCCCAATATTTATTTAGAGTATAACTTAATTGACACACGCATCAGATTTGCTCCTGCAAACTTGGGATATGCCAGGTGTGTGTAACTTAACAAATAGCTTTCCTTGTATTGCATTCGTGTGGTGCTGGAAATACTTAATAAACTATATTATTTTGCTGGAAAGGTTGCTTCTCTCTCTTGGCAAGAGAATTCTGCTTCTAGCAAAAGAAGTAGACGGTGAGTGACTGACGATGTATAGCGGATTCTTAAAATAGGTTAACTTTGTGAGGGGGAGAAGAAATGGGGTGAAGAGAATACCCATAGCTTGTAAGAGAGACTATACTAGTCAAAATTTCTGATATGTTTACCCTGGTGAGCAGTATACAGTTATTGGGACAATGATTCTTCATGGAAAACGTCTGTTCTAGAAACCATTCTATACTACTGTTTCGGTTTTTTTCTTCATTCTATTACCATGATAGCAGGACCCTTGTCTGACAGGCTTATCTAATCTTACTGCTTAGGACTGCACGTTATAATCTTCTGCATAGTGTAATGCATCCTGATAGATAGCTGTGAGCCGAGGGTGGGGAAGAATATAAGGCCAGATGGAATTTGTGCCTTAGTCAAATCAGAAACTCTTTCTGAGCAAGGGCTTTTCTAAAGCTCTGTGGTGTTGGATGGATTCTATTTTAGCTGTGGTTCTTCATTTTAACCTACTCCCGGGGGAAAAAATGTGAATTCTCTCCTAATGTCTGCCTGGCTGTTGTGACACATGTTCCAAATGGCCATTTAAATTATATTTCCTTGCAAGGGTTATGTGAAGCATTTGCTATGAGGGCAAGGTCTGTTCTATGTGCTGTGGAAATGCACAGTAAAACATAATCTCTTTCCCAGAAGATTTTACAACCTAGATTATAGTTCGGAGACCGATTCAAATCCTAACTCTCAGCCTGAACTTACTTAAAAGGGCTAAATTCTGAAGCCTAGCCTTGAATCTGGATGTTGAAATACTGGTGTTCAAATCTCAAGTTCTGCTTCTGACAATTCTTGATACATACCTAAGACCAGGATTCTTGGCCTGGGGATGCGGCTACTATAACCTTTTGTTTGTCTAATTCCAGAGGTGCCAACCCTCCCTCGTGTGATTCAGATACGGGCCAGAACTCTAGATGGCGACTGCGCTATGACGTCTATCAGTATTTCTTACCAGAGAATGATCTCTCAGAAACTGTACTCCTGAGCCACCTGCGAAAGATGTCTGAGGTGCAGAGCATCAGAGCTAATGGCATTCGAGTAAGTTTGGCAAACATTTGGATTAAAAACAGTTTGTTTGACACTAATTCTAGTTTCTCGGAAAAAAGTGTGGAGGGGAAGGAGGTGAAACAAATAGCTGCAGTGTTGACTCCCCAGGAAGCTATGTTCCTTCTGGGTTCTGTTCGCTGTCCCGGCATCACTGTTATTGACCTTTACTTGTGGGTATGACATGTGAAATGGGTATCTTGTAAAACTACTTGCTGTTAGAAATTGCTATGCATATGTCTTGCCCTCAGAGTTATGATCTAGGGATGTAAGTGACTAGTTGACTATCCAATAAGCAAATGCTTTTCGGATAGTCAACTAGAGACTCAGCTAGTCACTTCGCCCCTACCCCGCTCCCTGCTGCCTCTATCAGAGAGAGGCAGCAAGCCAGGAAGCTTGCTTAAACACTGGTTTCCCCAGCATCGTCTCTGTGATGAGAAGGGCAGCAGGGAACTGACTGTGCTTCCGCCTTTGAAATGTAGCAAGAGCAGGAGTCTTGCTACAGTTCAAAAGCTAAGCACTGCTGGGAGCACAGGGCCAGTGAGGGACTCAAAATTTGCAGATGATACCAAACTGCTCAAGATTAAGACCATAGCAGACTGTGAAGAGCTTCAAAAAGATCTCACCAAACTAAGTGATTGGGCAACAAAATGTCAAATGAATTTTAATGTTGATAAATGTAAAGTAATGCACACTGGAAAAAATAATCCCAACTATACATACAATATGATGGGGGACTAATTTAGCTACAACTACTCGAGAGAGATCCTGGAGTCATTGTGGATAATTCTCTGAAAACATCCATTCAGTGTGCAGCAGCAGTCAAAAAAACAAATAGAATGTTAGGAATCATTAAAAAGGGATAAGAGAATAAGACAGAAGATATCTTCTTGCCTCTATATAAAACCATGGTATGCCCACATCTTGAATACTGTGTACAGATGTGGTCACCTCATCTCAAAAAAGCTATATTGGCATTGGGAAAGGTTCAGAAAAGGGCAACAAAAATGATTAGGGGCTTGGAATGGTTCTCATATGAGGAGAGATTAAAAAGACTTGGACTTTTCAGCTAAGAAAAGAGGAGACTAAGGGAAGATATGATAGAGGTCTATAAAATCATGACTGGTGTGGAACAAGTGAATAAGGAAAAGTTATTTACTTATTCCCACAATATAAGAACTAGGGGTCACCAACTGAAATTAATAGGCAGCAGATTTAAAACAAACAAAAGGAAATTTGTCTTCACTCAGTGCACAGTCAACCTCTGGAACTCCTTGCCAGAGGATGTGGTGAAGGCTAGGACTTTAACAGGGTTCAAAAAAGAGCTAGCTAGATTCATGGAGGTTAGATCCATCAATGGCTATTAGCCAGGATGGGTAGGAATGGTGTCCCTAGCCTTTGTTTGTCTGGATACGGATGACAGGAGAGGGATCATGTGAGGATTACCTTTTGTGTTCTCTCCCTCTGGGGCATCTGGTATTGGCCACAGTCATCAGACAGGATACTGGGCTTGATGGATTATTGGTCTGACCCAATATGGCCGTTCTTATGTTCTTATCCCACATTTAGTTAACTCTGCCTCTAGATATTTAAATACTGTTCCAGAGTCAATACCTGACCTGATTAATCTTGCAACTTGATTAGCTAGGCTTGCCAAGACTTTCTGCTTGAATGGCATATGCCCTAGGCATGATGCAATGGAGGAAAAGGGCAGATCCCTTTTGTAAGATGAGTGTATTCATCAATGGTGACAAATTTTGTTTTTTCAGCTGGTTTCCTTAACAACTGAGGAAAAGACCAATGTACACTTCTCTTCACTCCCTGGACAAGGGGTGATCTATAATGTAATTGTGTGGGATCCACTTTGGAATACCTCTGCTGCATATGTGCCTGTTCATACGTATGCCTGTAGCCTCACTGACCTGGTGGAGAATTGTTCCTCTCTTGGTAAGTCCAGCATACCTGTGGGTTTTTATTTTTATTTTATTTTATTTTATTTTTTTAAATACACACTCTTGCTTTCAGGGTGAGTTGATCTATGTAACATGCTCAGATCTGGGCTTGGGCTTCTGCATTTGTCAGCAGCTTTGGAGAAAATTAAACGCAAAGCAAGAAGCTGCCAACTTCATAGCATTTTAAAGCATGAAAAGTGATTCTGTGATAGGTTAGCTTCTTTCAGTGACCCCATATCTTACTTGCCAAGTTCATAAGTGCAGGTAGAACATCTATACTTTAACTGGCTACCCAAGCTGTGTTTTTAATTTTGTGTCCTACCAGTAAGAAGAATGCGGCAAATAAACTTATTGGTTAATGAATATGGCATGTGGATGCCAATAGGATCCAGCTCCTTCTAATATCAATGTTAAAATGGCAGTGCGAAACGTAATAAGAAGAGTGTGAAGTGTATTTATCAGCAAGCTGTTGAGATATGACTCTGAATGCAGGGAGTAAACCTCTTGAGTAAGAAGGTGACATTTTTTTACATAACTGTCTTTCTGACCTTAACGGCACAAGTGAGTGCTGGCAGCCAAAAAGCGTAGCTCCCTATTCACTGCTTCCTGGCAGCTCATGAAATTGCTTACAAAGTGAATGGGAGGCATGGGAGACAGTTGTGAGGGACTGAAGCAAAGCTGTCATTCTGATGCTTATAGCACGTCATGCTAGCCTTATAAATGGCTGGTGGGGGGTAAATGACTGTTCGAGGGACATAATAGTGGAGAATTTGGTCCATGAAAAGGAGTTGCAGCAGAGAAATACTCTTCTAAAACTGTATATTTTGACTTAAGCAATGGTATTTAAACTATTTGACAAAAGCATTCTGCAGTCTGTGGGAGAGAGCTTTAGATGGGATAATCTTCTTAACGTGTCCAGAGAATCAAACTCTAGTTTCCCCTTTTCCAGTAGTTATAACATCAGTAAGAACAAGTCATTTGTCTTGTAATGGAACGTTTGAGGAAACTCAAATTCGTGAGGATATTTAGAGGGGAGCAGGGTCTCTTCTGCAAGTTGGTTTAATGGAGAATGAGGTATCAAATAAATGACTGCAGGTACTTAGCTCTGGTCTACACTATGAAATTATATTGGTATAACTACATTGCTTGGGAATGGAGAAAATCCACACTTGTGAGCAATGGAGTTATATTGACTGAGCTTCTGAGTACTGTGTTGACAGGTAGAACCCTGCAAATCTGCAGATATCTGCTTTATATCCGCAGGTATCCACATATCATTTTTGCAGATATGAATGCAGATACAAATTTTGTGTCTAGAACCCTGCAAATTTGCAGATACCCAGTTTATATATGTGGGTATCCACATCTGTGGATGTGGATATCCACAGCTCATTTCTGCAGATGCAAATACAAATTTTGTATCTGCTCAGGGTTCTATTGACAGTAAAGCTTCTCCTATCAAGATAGCTACTGTTTCTGGGGAAATTCTCTTATCGGTGCAAGGAGCGTCTTCACTAAGCGCAGCAATGGTGCAACAGCAGCACTAAGTGTAGCTAGACCGTCAGACTTTAAATTGTTGAATAGTGCCATTTCCTATGTCATAGCACTGTGGCTCTATGTCAGTGAGGGTTGTGACTTGCCATCTCAAAGCTGTGGTTGAGGGTTGGTAGAATGTTGTAACTGAAATATAATTGGTAACTCGTACCACTGTAATTTTATTTACATCATATGTTTAAATGACATGTGACTTGATTGGCCATCTTGAACTTGCTTCAGGCTCTGCTGTCGAGAGCCTCATTCCTGCACTGATGCTGGAATTGGAGATATAACTGGAATTTCTCAATAGTTCCAAACCCTTTTCTATTAAAGAAGATGCTCCTTTAGCTCAAGCAGTACTTCTGGCCATGACTTGTTACCTTCTCTACAACTGTGTCTGCATAAGCATGCCCAACTTTATTTTTTTTTTTTCTTTATAGGAAGACTCTCCACCAAAATATTCTTCACCATTTTTGCTGTTCTTGGTCTCTTTATTTGCTTCTTTGGGCACAGGTTCTGGAAAACAGGTACTGTGGAGTGTAGGGGCGGAGGTGTGCCTGTCTTTGTTTTGAATGTAATAGAGCTTCCTGGCTGTAAATTGAACAAACCATAATCTGCATACCCCTCACTCTTGAGCCCTGTATTTAACTCCTATTTAATGAGGTTTGCTGTAAATGTTACAGGAGGGGACCCACTGTTCTAAATCATTTAATTTTATAATGGGCTGAAAATTTTGTATCTGCAGTTGATGAGAAACTGGCTATAGATGTCACAGAACAGGAAACTAATATTAGCTGGAAGGGGAAGGGCAGTCTTACTGTAGGCTGGCTCTGAGTTTTGAAGAAGTGAGCTAACTTCATTTACCAGTGTCGGATGTTTGTGTGGGCCTGTGTTGTTTTGTTTTTTTACTCTGGGCAAACTACTTTTATAACAAACATCTCAGTACCTGGAGAATAGAGGTCTTTAACTGTACACAAAAGTAGGCTTATAATTGAAAATTGTCAGAGCTTGCATATCTCACTACATTTTTGCCTTTTTATTGTTTTAGATTTGTTCTACATGGGCTTCATTGTCACAGGATTCTTTTCCTTTATATTATTTACTAGAATAACCTCCGTTAGCTATGATGGTAAGTAAAGACAATTTTTTTTGGGGGGGGGGGTGAGAGAGTGCATGGTTGGAGTCAATGGCAATGTTCCATTGAAATCAGTTGGGACGGGTATCATGGCCCTTCGTTAGGGCCAACAAGTTTCTGTAACGATTAACATGTGACTGCCATTTTTAAGAATCTCTAGATTGTCCAAATAGTATCTAAAAGGCCAAATAGTATCTAAAAGGCCAAAGTAACTGCTGGCTCGTGATCTGGTACATTTGAGTTGGGGTGAACTGTAGGATGGCAGAGATTAAATTGTTTGGATTGGGATACTAGAGGAAGGCTATTACTTTGGAAAGCAGTCCATTTGCATTGTGCCTCTTCCTTCACTGCCATTGCAATAAGAAAGGGTGGCCTTCTGGTTAAAGCACTAGCCTAGGATTCTTAATGCAATGACACTACCAAATCCTGAGTCCCATCCTGATTCTGGTATTCTGATCAGTGTTGGGAAGCATTTCAACTAAAGACTGCATTTCAGCCAGTACACTTGGCTATAAGCTAGTTTTAATGGTTTCATTATCCATTGGGTTTGCTCAGATAAAAGTAGAATTGACTGTATATGATCAAAGGAGCATTGCATATCACCTCAATCACTGTGATCTTTTAGAACCTTGCCAAAACTGGTTTTTAAAGGAATTTGACATCGTGGAGATGCTTTTCTTACCCTTTCTCCCTCCCCCACCACATCCCTTCCCATGCTTTTTTTTTTTTTCAGTTTGTCTGATTTTGACAGCAGTAGCTGGACTTGTTGGAGGGCTTCTCTTGGTTGCTGCTTGGTGGAGATTTGGCTTTGTCCTTCTCTGTATGTTGATTGTTGGACTTGTGCTGGGATTCTTCTTCTCATCCGTGATCTTCTTCACTCCATTAGGTATGCCTTTTAGCATTTTCCGTTAGTCTGACTAGGTCTTCAGAGACTGTACTGCTGCATTGTCACCACACTGCTGGGATGAGGGGGGTTGTAGTTTCTGAGGTTTTGTTACCGCTACAGCTTTAGAGACTGGGCTTCTGGGGAGGATGCCAATTGTTGGCTGATCTGTGGACGGCTGGGAGCATTATGTTGCACTTTTCTGCTGCACATTTAAAGTGACAAGTGTTGTAGCATACAGACAAAATGCAGTTTATAATATGAGCTTTTAAAAAGCCAAATCCCCTGATATGTGGCAGGCCACAAAGAACTCTGTATTGGGACACATTGGGACCATCCCTAGTGTACTTGCTCTTTCAGAAATCTAACATAATACCAACATTATTCCCCATGCTTGTATATACATACTTGCTTCTCCCGTCCCCCAGTAGGTTACATCCATAGAGAACTCTGCAATCCTGTAACTTGGGGAAGAGACTTTGCTTGAAGATGTTCTGAGAGCTGCTCCTTGCTTGGTGGCATGTTGGAGATGAACATACAAACAAAAAGCCTTGTGCACAGTGCTGCCTTGGAGGGAGGAGTTTTACTCCTAACTGTACTGATGTGCTCTTCAGTGTCTGGTGTGACTTCACAAATAGATGCAGCTGCTGTTACTCTAGTACCCCTTACTTACAACACTACTTCAAAGCCTGTTTTACAGCTAGGCTACTGAACTGAAATACTTCTGGAAAAGTAGTGTCAACCAAGCTACTTCCTTCTCTCTGATTTTATATCTCCAGAGATGGCATTCATCTTGCAGTGCCATGGCAGTACTGAACTCAGAACCGGTCCCTTTTTTTCCTCTTTCTCCAGCAAGCATAAACCCTCAAGCCAAAAATCACATGGGGGAGAAGGGACAGTTCCAAGCTGTAGATTTTCAGTTTGGACCGTGAAGTGTAGGAAAGAGTTCACTAGTGCACGACTTAGACACTGATCCTGCAATAATCTCTGTATGCGCACCCCTATTGAAGTCAGTGGTGTTCTTCACTGGTGCAGGGATCTGCTCACACAGAGCTTGTGGCCTTTGGATTGTAAGCTCATCTAGTCAGTAAGGCAGCTGGAATCTTTTCAATTATTTCTAAATCTCTTGTTGACATCTCAGGTTTTAACATGACTTTTTGAGAGGGGGCAATTTTTTCAACATTTTCACTTCTCCGTTAGTTCTACTGTGTACACATACGGTACAGTTGTTTGTTAAACCCAGAGTAGCCACTGGCTATTGCAATGGACTGCAAATGATGAAAGTGGTGATTTTGTATAACACAATGAACAGAAATAGAAAGCAAGAAATTCAATGGTTGATCTGTTCTGCTGCCCATATGTAACTATACAATCTCTCCCCACAATACTCTCTGAATTTATTCCCAGAAGTCCCTATATATTGAGATGATACTCTAGTCCAGGGGTGGGCAAAATGGCCTCTGCGGGCCAGATCCAGCCCACCAAGTGGGTGGATCCGGCCCGCGGAGGCCCTGCTGCTCCCCCGGCCCCAGGTCAATTAGGGCCTGGAGGCAGGGGAGTGCGCGAAGCCTCCTCCCGCCCTGCGAGCAGCATGCGGTGCTTGGAAGTGCCGCGTGCTGCTCGCACGGTGTGGGCAGAGCGGAGAAAGCTTCATATGCTTTCCAGGCCAATTAGGGACTGGGGCCGGGGGAGCTGCATGAGGCTTCCTTCACCCTGCCTCAGCCCTGCGAGTAGCCCGCGGCACTTCAGAGTGCCATGTGCTCCTTGCAGGGTGGGAGGAGGCTTTGCACGCTCCCCTGCCCCCAGACCCTGATTGGCCTTAGGGTGGGGGAGCGTGACAAGCCTCTTCCAGGGCATGGGTGCCTAGTGGGAATGGGGGCAAGAGCTCACCCACACCCAGACCAATGATTGTCTGGGGGTGGGGTAGCCCTGCCCCTTTTGGCGTGGCCCAGGGCTACTTCAAAAATTTTTGAAGTGGCCCCTGGGCAAAAATTATTGCCCATCCTTGCTCTAGTCTTAAAGTAGTATCAGTCGTTGTTCTTTACTTTGCAAAATCAACTCCATTTACACATGAAGTCTCACTAGTGGCTGAATCACAATGTAGTGTCTCTTCACAGGAGACTACAAGGTTTTCCATGATGATGCTGTGTTTTGGGTGACCTTTTCTTGCATAGCATTGATGGTGCCAGTAGTCTTTGTTGGCTGTCCAAGAATTGTAAGTATTTGCCCTACCTGGCTTCACTCTCTACAACAGTTGAAAACAACAGATTGGGTAGAAGAAGAAGTTTGCTTAGGAATGTAATCAAAGAGCCTTGTGCAGCTCTCCAAAGAGTTTCCTGAAACCTTTAGCGCCTGCCCCCTCACTTGTGTTAAACACAGGGATTTATGGCACGTTGTGTTTGTGTTGGGACCCTGTTGTGCTACGTGCATTATAGGCACACACAAAACTATCTTGAGGAGACTAAGAATATGCTACCCTTGTTGCAGTCAGAGGTGTCACTGCAGTGCAGCACCGCAGCATCACCCCAAAATTAGCTTTGATTCAATGAGCTCAGACAGTAGCAGTGACATGATGGCTAGCATAGGCCTGCCATTAGACTGCACACTCGGATCCTGGGTGGGTTTTTAAAGCTCAAGATGCCATGGCTTTATAGCTGATCCAGTCAACTTAATAACAAATGTGAGTGTGTACAAGCTGCCACGAGCGTTTGAAACAAGCAAAGATGAGACATGCAGGAGGGAAGACAAGGTAAATAAGACCTCTCCCTATGCTGTCTGTATGGAAAAGAGAAAAAGAGGATGCTTCTTTGGTGGCCACTTAAAAATCTGACCTTTCTGTCTTTGTTAGCTGAACATATTGGCCTGTGGCATAGTTGGCTCTTACTCGGTGGTCTTGGCTATTGCTTGTTACCTGTACACAAGCCTTGCTTACATCACATTGGACCTACTCAGGAGGATTCTGAATGACGACTTCAGGCAAGCTTACACTAATGTGCCCTTCCAAACAAATGGTGAGTATCTGGGTTCTGTCTCTTCCCAAGCCACTAAATATCCTTTTGGACCAAAATGATTCTGAAGCTCTTACTGAGAAGCTACTTTGGAGCAGTAGCCTTCCGTGCTGGTACTTCCATGGCCTTTGCCTTGTGGGCAGGCCTATGCTTTGCCATGCTTTCAGATGACACTGTTCTCTCTCTCTTTGCTCTTGTGGGATTTTTTGAGGCTTTTCCGTGAATGTAAATTGCTGGGTGAGGAGGTGGGTTTTGCAACTTTAGAGCAGCTCCAGGCTACTTGGCAAGGATAGGCTGAAGAACATGGTTTCTAGATGCAATTAAAGGCTCTGGGTTTCTGTAAGATCCCAACTTCCAATCTGATTGCAAGAGAAGTTAGTTTTTACCAAATGTGAATCCTGGATTGTGCTAATGCTACGGTGTCCGTGTAACAATTAAGAACTGTTCTGGGAAACTCTCTCCCCAAATGCTAATCTTCAGAGGCCCTCAACACACTTCTTAAAAACTGTAATCATCACAGCATGCTGGAGATGCATTATTTTCCTCCTCCCTCCCCCCCATTTATAGATGTAGAAACAGAGTGTAAGTGAATTGCCCAGAGTCCTACAAGAAGTAGCGAGGCAAAGTTGGACTTTTAAGTTTGACTCAATCCCCTATTTTAACTAAAAGATTACTCTTCCTCTCTACAAACATACTGTGTTTGTAGTACACACCCAGACTTGTATTTTTCCATTCCTCTGACAGCTTGCTCCAAGCATGTTAGTATGCAAATCAGCATCTTAATCTGAGCCTGATATTTCCAGCAATGTTGCTTGGAGGAGGGGGAAAAGAGAGGAAATTCCTTCATTCTGATTCTATTTCAATGAATGGCTTCCTATTTCCTTGTAGATTTAATCATCTTGGCAGTATGGGGGATGCTGGCAGTCTGTGGAATAACAGTGCAGCTTCGCCGAGAGAGACGCGAGGTACCCTTCCCACCGCACCCTTATCGTATCTGGAAGCGAGAAAGGGAGCGTAGGATTACTAACATCCTGGATCCTAGCCACCACATCCCTCCTCTGAGAGAAAGGATCCATAACAAACTATCACAGATCAAGGAGTTCTTCCGAAAAGAGCAGCCAACTGGGGAAAGAACTCCATTACTTCTCTAACTGACCAAATGGTGCATGTTAAAAGCTACTGAAAAGGGCTCAAAGCATCTAACTGAGATGGCAATGTACAGGGTCTATCCAGCCGTGCTGACTTGGTGTCCTTGTTACCTAACCCTGCTTAACAAAAGTAAGGTGTGCGTTGGTTATGGAAGACAACCCTTTATTCAGCCAATACACTAAATGTTGTCCTACGCTTTCTCAATGGCCCGCTTATCCTGCTGTACCATGCAAACTTCTTGTTCCTGCAGAGACCTTGCACTAAGGGTGAAGTATATTTGAGTGCAATAACTAAGGTGTTTCTCCTTGAGTCTTGTTGGGTTTGTTGCAAATGCTTGGTTATGTGAAGGCCTAAAAACAAGTCTGAGATGGTAACTTGTGATTTTTAAATATGTGCAATGTTCACACTCTTTCCTTGAATCTTGTAATGGACTTTGAAGAGACCACCTTGATGCCCACCAAACATGAGCATCCTATAGTAATTGTACAAGGGAAGAAATACTAAAGACAGACAAGATATTGAAGTATCTTAACTGCAGTGTCTTCACAACTGTTAAATCTTCAATACTGGTACAAAACCTGCATCTCTGAACACAGGAACAGTTTCTACTGGGTATATTACTGAACCGTGACAAACTGTACTAAGTACCTTGTGTTTTAATTGCACTGGATTAATATTTATATTTCTTTGTGGTGGTTCAGAAACTGGACTCTGCCTCAGAGGTAGAATAAGAAGGCTCTTTTTCACCCTCCATTTTAAGCTATCTGTGAGGTGGGATGAGGTAATTTTGGTACCAAGTTGTTTGTGTGGTCTCCGCTTGGAGAATGGCCCCAGTCCTCCAAGAAGCAGTGAGGCAAAGCTGGAGTTGTAAGTTTGACAGATGATGGCTTGCTGATAGTCCCCTCCCTTGCTTTAATTGCCCTAATGACCTCTTTTTGTTTCAGCTATGGTACTTTGTAAATAGCTTTCATTCCTGATGATTGATATTGGCTCTTCATAGAAGGATAACCTCAAATTCAGCACTTCTCTATTTAAATGCAGATTTTTTGAGCTTGCTCAGAACACTAACCCTGCCTCTTAATCAATGCTTTCCTCTCCACTCCCCTTTTGAGTTGAAGATTGGAAACCCATTCTGCAGGTAAAGTACAGACCTGAAGCCTTTGGGGTTGACAATACCTACACTTCTTCTACACTCCAGTTAGCACATGGTGTGAAAGGAGTTAAGACCACCTATTGTCTGTCTTCTTTTAATCGCTGCTGGAGAAGTGACCAAGAGTGGCTTAGAATGGATCATTCAATAATACCACCAAGTCAAACTTTCCTCCAGCTCCTCCTCGCTGGCCTCCAAACACAATCTTCCCCTTGCATCTGAATGTGATGGTCTGTCACATTCTACAGTGACAGTTATAAAGGCCATACCTTCCAAGCCTGGATCTAGCTTATGCAGGCAGTTTTACCTTCCTCCTCCCTCATCACCCCCACTTGTATTCCTCTGACTCCTAGGCAGCAAATAGTATTGACCTCTCTTGCTTTGTTGTAATGCTCTTCAACTTTGTATAAGAACAGCAACTAACATAGTTAAATACTAAACTTAGCAGTGCAACTTGATGGCTAAAACCTGAAATTCTGTAAACGTGGGACACCACCTTGAATTACAAAGTGGAAAAAAGAATCAAGTTTTTTAAAATTGCTTTTGAAAGCTGCAAAATGTCTGATGGCATGAGTGGAACACGACCTCTTCAAGAAGCATTCCCTTGAAATCTTGGTACTTCAGACCATTTTAATATTAAGCTAATTTAAAAATGTTCATTATGGAGTGAAAATTAGGAAGGATGTGGTATAGTTTACAGTCTCTTAAAAGCTGTTTCATCTTAAATCAATCATTCATTGGGGAGCTAGAAAGCAAGGGCCAGATTACAGCACAGCTCAAATGAAATCGATAGAACTATATTGACATACCCCAATTGAAGATAGGGTGGTAATCATGCCAGCTTTCATGTGTTTCAAGGGAAACCTGTTTCTCATCAGCTACTGGACTGATGCTCTCTGACTATCTTTTATAGCACTGATGATACTGAATAACTTTGCCACATCTGCTGGTCAAAGTAGCAAACACTTAACTTAGATATGAAACTACTTACACGTTTACTTTGTTTTTATAATTGCCATGATTAACATTGTGAAAGAGGAACAAATTTAACTCATTTTCTATCTTTTATAATAAAGTTTTTTTTTAAAAGAGTATATTGAACTGAAGAAGTCTGCTTTTGTAGAGGGTTTCATCACCTTTGGTACATGCATAGTTAAAACCACTTTCAACCAATGTGTGGAAACACCTTCTGTCTGTTATGTAGCTCTCTTGTGAAGACTTTCATAAGATGAGTATGAAGGTTTCATTTTATTTTTTTGTATAGTAACATCTTGAGTTCCCATCTGAGATCTGGGTGTCACTGTGTTCAAAGGAGAAAGGAAACTACAAACCATATTTTATACATTGAGGAAACTGAGCCACATTAAGCATTTTGCCTAAGGTAATGCAGGAAAACACGGTCAGGAATGGGAATGAAACTCTGATCTCATCAGGCAGCAGCTGTGCCTCTTGATTTTCAAAACAGATTTTTTCTAGGCTTTCCCACATGTCCTGACACTGTCAACTTAAGGAAACACTGCAGCTGTAACACTTACATAGTAAATTACAAACTCCACATTCACTTGGCTATGACAGAACTTTTAGCATCAAGGACTTTAGAACTACTTCCTCCCTCAAACCAAGGTTGCTTCTGTGTCTGACTTTCTGTGGCATGCCGGTGTTGTGCCTCCCTTAATCAAACAGACTAATTTTGGGTGAGAGAAAATTGATCATATAAACCAAACAGCAAGGGTCAAATTTTCCAGGGAGTGTGCTGTTTGTCAATTAATGTGAGATGGTCACTAATACATATCAGTTTGTAAAAGCACTCTAAGAGCTCAGTCAGCCAGCAGGAATTTTAGTGACTGATGGGGATGGTTGTATTCAGGAGCCTGTGACAGGGGAATTGTTCTAGAATCTGTTTTTACACAAGAATCTTTTCTGCTTTTAGAGCTGCTGAGCTAATGCTGAAAGCATAAGCAGAATGCAATAGCAAGCAGCGTGTACATTCAACCTGAAACAAAATTTCAGATGTGAACTAGCCTATTTGTTAAATGGGTAAGTGACAGGTTTCAGAATTATTTCATGCATGGTTTAAAAAAAAAAAAAAAAATCTATCTCCACTCTTCTCCCTCCTCCCCTCACCTCCCTTGCAGCTGTCAGGGCCTTCAGTTTCACATTCCCACCTCTAATGCATTTAGGCATTGTCAATACAAAAATCTACAATATAGCGAATACAATGTGGCTACAGCATGAGATGAAATGTGAAACTTGAGGCTACTGTACTGACCAACTCCACATTTAGTTCATCAGAACCCTAAAGTTCTAAAACAGCTAGGCTATGCCTTAACTGCAGGCTTTTTGCGCAAGAACAGCCGTTCTTGCGCCAAAACTTGTGGAGCGTTTACAATGCATGCGTGTTCTTGCACAAGTAAATTTACAGTAAAGCATTGGAACAGAGGGCTTCTTGCACAAGAGTTATTCCTCTCCCCACGAGGAATGAGCCCTCTTGCGCAAGAGGGCAGTATGGACGGGCAACATGGGTTTCTTGCGCAAGAGAGTGTCCATGCTGCCATGGATGCTCTTGCGCAAAAGCAAATGGCAGTGTGGACGCGCCCTTGCACAAGACCTTTTGTGCAAGAACTTTTCCGCAAAATAGTTCTTGGGCAAGAAGCATGCAATGTAGATGTAGCCCTAAGTTTTAAAACAAACTCAGTAAGGGGCATGGTTATCTTGTCCCACTAAAACAGTGGGTGATCCTGACTGGCTTGATGGGGGAGGCTATCAAGTGCCAGCACTTGAGCTGCCCCCTCTGCCTTGGTGCTGCCCACTACTTACTGTGCGGAGAGGGGAGGGAGAAACCAGAGGGCTGCTTATATCAGGCTGTCTCCCATTCCCTACCCCTGTAACCTATCTCCACAGAAAGGGGGATATGACCAGGTTTGGGATGGTGTGAGCTGGCTGGCAAGCTGCTTCTATTGCTGTATGTGCTCAGCATACTTCAGAGCAATGCAAATCTGTCACTCACTAACACACTTTCATGTGTACCACAACACATGCTCGTGCTGCTGTTACTACTTTTACTCCTTTCAAAGTGTGTTATTTCAGTTTTCTACAGCAGCTGCACATTACCTTTACAGGGGTGCAGAAAACAGTTCTCATCTTTCCTATGCGTGTGCACAATACATGCCAGGGGTCTGCTGGAATTAAGGTTGAATGCCTGGAGACTCCTGCTGATAAATTGGGAGATTAGCTGCTAACAGTCTGGCAATGCAATACAGCCAAAGCAGACCCTCCCCCACCTCTCTATTCTAACCCTGTGCTGCTCCTGGAAACAGCTGGTGAATAGCTGTAGCTGCTAGACCTGGCAGGGCAGGGGATCTGCACATGCTGTCCTTACCAGCAAGCACCACCCCCACAACTCCCATTGGTTGGGAACAGGGAATTCTGGCCAATGGGAGGTGTGGAGACAGTGCCTGAAGACAGGAGCCCGGTATACTGAGCACCCTCACAGGAGCAGCTACATGCTACAAGGGCCATACTGGCTGCTTTTGGGAGTGGTACAGACCTAGGATGGTGGTGAACTTGCCTTAGCCCCACCGTGCCATTGCTTGGGAGCAGCGGCAGTGCTCAGTCACAGCCTGCACCTAAGCCCCAGCCCTGAACCCCCTTCTTACACTCCAACTCTCCCAGCATCTTCACCCTGAATCCCTTCCTGTACTCCAGCCTCAGCCCAGAACCTCTCCTGCACTCCCAACCCCCTCAGCCCAGAGCCTCCACCTCCCTACTCCAACCTGTGAAGGTGAAGTGAGGATGGGGGATGCAGTGATAAAAGTAGGGCCTCAGAGAAGGTGTGGGGGAGGGGCAGGGCAAGGGAGTCTGGGTTTGGGGAGGATCTGAGATTGCACTTAATTCACTTAATTCAAAAAGTGATTGTGTGCTTATAAAGGGTTAGAGGCTGTGGCACTAATAACACAAAAAGGTGAGCTCAAGTTACCTGCCAGATTTTAGTCTTCTGATTGTTCCACACCCATAATACTGAGAGCCTGTGGCTATCAGTCAATAAAGCTTGAACAATGCTAATCTTGTCAAATTGAGGCCTTGCCTGTCAACAGGTACAGTAGTAGACAAGCTCAGCCAGCTGCTGACTTTCTAATGTGCTGATGGGTACTCAGTCCCTGCCTCCACTCACCCCATCCCTGGGCATGCCCTACCTTCACCTCCTGTACAGCTGATTGGTGGCAGGCAGGAACTGTGGGGGGGAGGGGAGGAAAGAGAGGGAGAAGAGGTGGAAAAGCTGCTGGCCTGTGATCTCAGTTCTGGGAAACCAGCCTGACTAAATCCCCTTGCCCAGTATAGGATGTAGAGCCCCAGAGAGTGGGGGATTAGTTTAACAGTGTAATCACCAACCAGTAGATCGGGATCTACTGGTAGATCTTGGAGCCAGGTGATCCTGACTGGTTTGGCCAAGAGGCTATCACATGCCAGCACTTCAGCTGCCCCTCCCCCCCCACTGGAGTGCATCTCTTCTCTTCTCCCTCCCCCCCAGGCCTCCTGCTTGCTGTGCAGAGCAGGGGGTACTAATGTGCCCACAGAACAGAGGGTGGACACAACAGGACTTGGGATGGAGTTTGCTGGTTGCTTTTGAGAGTGGTGCAATGCCAGAGCAGGGGTGAGCCTGCCTTAGCCCCCCTGTGAACTCCTGCCCCAGTCCTGGATCCCCCCTCCTGCACACCCTGCCCCAGCCCTGAACCCAAACTTCCTTACAGCACCTTCACCCTGAACCCCATCCTGTACCAGGCTCAGCTCAGAGCCCCCCTCACATGCCAAATCCATTAGCCCAAGACCAGAGCCTACATCCCAACCTTCTGCCCCTGCCTGAGGAAAGGGAAGGAGAATGAGGGAGAGAGGACAGAGTGAGCAGGGGCTTGGAGATGGGGCAAGGGTATGTGGGTTTTAGGTAGCTCATGGACTGCACTTAAATTAAAAAAGTGATCTCATACTTAGAAAGGTTAGAGACCACTGGTCTAACTGCTGGACAGACTCACCCATTGACAAAGAAAGGGATTTAGGCAGTGACCTTTAATTATGTGACCTCATGACCTGGGTCATAGTGTCATTCATAGCTGCAGTAGTCACATGGTTAGAAAGCCTCAATTAGTAGCTAAGTGTTGCAGTAAGTCTTGCTGTTGACAGTAGTGAGTTAATCCATTCAGCCCCAGCACCAGCATTACTATCATTGATAAAAAGGACTGATTGCTGACAAAAGAAGATGCAAAGAAACCACACTAGTTGTTATGAAGGATAAATAACTGAACTCTAGCCATGAATAGATGCAGTAATGGCGCTTACGCACCTTAAAGGCCATTCTACTCTTGGTTTCTGCAGTATTTCTTCACATTCAGCCTTCAGTTGCCCTCCTGTAGCTGAAGCCTACTACTTCCTACTGGGACCTTGTCTTTAAACTGTCCATGACCTATCTAGAAACACTCATTTCCACCCAGCCTTTTATATTGATTCAAAATTCCCAGTTCTTGAGTTGCCTGTCAATTTAAAATACTGTACCCCAATCTGAATACAGTACTATACATCTTAATAGGGAAAGTAGAGCAAAATACTCACTAGTTAAACCCTATTGTTTGTTATTCCTTTGATTCATTTCACCAGGTCCTCTGTGAAATGGAGGACCTGTAGCTGTTTCTTTCCAATGTTACTGCTCCCTATAGGAATTAGTTATCTCTTTGATTAATAGCCATAATTAAACATCTCCTGGTTTGTTTTTTTTAAATTTTGAACAAAAACAAGATATTCACTCTCACATCCTGGTCAAATTCCAATTAATTCTTTAGTATTTTAACTAACTTGTTTTCTCCTCTCATTTCAGTTAACTATTCTCACATCCTATCTTTGGCTTCTACATCATGAGTTTGTAAAAATGTCCTGCATTTAAATAGTGGTTGATGAATGAGTTCTCTCTCTTTCAGAGCAAAACAGCTTGGGATCCAACTTTCCTGCGTACTAAAAGCTACATAAATGTGTACTAACAACATTGCAGCTATAAATTTCAATAAGCAGCTAAGTTTAATTGCAGGTTTGACTTGACACTATATGCCAGGCTTTTTTTTTAAATCCTGCAACACACTAACAAACTACTGGACACATCACCGATCTTTAACCAAGCAACTTGGACTATATCCCATTTGGTATAAAGATAGTTTACATTTAATTCTTGAAGTGCACTTAATTTAAGAGTAATTACCCAACTTTATTATGCGTGAGAGTTAATCTTCATAAAAGCAGCAGCCTGAACGCTGATGTATTTTTTTTTAAACTCTGAAGGAAAAAAAAAAAAGATTTTAGCAAAATGCTTTCAAAATTAAAAAAAAACCTTTTGTAAAGTGTTCTGTATTAGCAAACTGCTGTAATATATTTGTTTTAAAATACGTATGACAGCTTATGAAAGTGACGAGGCAATTACTTGTCCAAACTGATGAGATTCTACAGACTAAGTACATTTGACTTACAAATTTTAATTGTCACTCCATAAAAAATATGCCCCCTTAAAATTTGAAGGAAGTTCAGTGAAAGCCATACCACCACTAATTAAGCATCTTTTCTATAAATAAAGTACTAAGCACGCTATACTTCTTAAATGGTATATTTTGCTATTGTTACCTGAATCATAAAACCATCTACATATTCAATCATCTTTATTCATAAAATAAATGTACTGTACAGTACACATTCCCAGCCATCAATTGACGTCAGGCATCTGCTTTACAAAAATAGTGGGTATGTTATGGAAAGTAGTCACTCCACACAATGTGAAATGTCTTTAAAACCCTAAAATTGACTGTTTTGGGGATAGATGGGGAGAAACATCCACACAGGTAGGTGAAGACTAGGAATAGATAAATTAAAATCACATTTAGTATTTACAAAGATAAACACTAATCAAGCATTGTTTTGTAATAGAGCAACCTTAAGGAATTGCCACAGACTAACTGCTTTCTATTATACAAGACAGGAAATTACATTTTTTAAAAAGATGTATTCAAGATAAATTTTAAGTTGTCTTTGGACACTAGTCAGTAACGGCAAAAGCGAAATTGCTATTTTCTTATAGCTCTAATGGAAATGAAGTCTTTCTAATGCTGACACAGCAAAGAGATGTTCTAGGACATGCAGGTTTTCCTAAGTTCCTAAACAAAACAAGATAAGATGCTGATCTTGTAATCACTCAAAACAGAACTAATAATCTTTTCAGTAATTTTATGACCTTAATTGTAAAAGCAAAATTTGAGTTGAGAGTTTTGCCCTCCTCATTACAGTGCCTTTTACCACTTGTGAGCAGTTCAGTCATTACAAACGATTAACTTGCATATTTACAATATTCATCAAGCAAGCTCATACAGATTATCACATATGAAAAATCTTAACTGTAAAAGCTTCCAAGGAGGGGAAGTGTTATTGTAAATTAGTGGGAATAACATTACTGTACCAATGGTTCAGTCAACTTTATAAGCCAAGTTTTTCCATAGGCTGATAATTCAGTCTTAGACATTTATACCATCCTTGGTTTTAGCTTGCAAGGGCTCAAATGAGGTTTTTTTTTTTTTAAATTGAAAAGCTATGAATATGGTTTACATTTATGTGTTATCAAATGACGCTTGAGTAGCAGTCTTAACAAAGGTTCTTTGAATCCTATGTGAAAAGTTTGAGCTGCAAAAGTATTCAGATTTGGCTAGTGCTCGTGTGTGTAATGTTTTGCTTCAGCTTTTACTATACATATTTGAATTTTTTTTTTCACATGCCAGACAAAAGATATGCAAAAGGAGCAATACATCAACTGAGGGTTTTCCCATTCCTATTCAGGGAAGCAATTTGTCGAATTTACAATAAAAAAGACAAAAGGTAAGGGTTAAAATTATCTCCTCAGCTTTTCACTTCACACCTGCAGCAACTCATAACTTTTAATGTTACTGAATCTATTTTTAAATTTTCAGTATCTGTGATGTACTTTAATAGAAGTATTTAGTACTGCACACACATATGAGCAGAAGATACTATGGCTGCCTAGAGAAAGTGCCTTTACTACTGACAACAGCATTAGGAATAACAAGATTTGTCATCTTAAATTAGCTATTTCCTAATTGCTCTACCAAATGTAAGTGAATATATTTTGAACAGGATTCTTCATGAGGTCTGTTTCTACTGACTTCAACCATGTTATTGACACGTGTCCTTTTCATGATCAGTAGTTTATATAGATTCTCTGCATGTGACTGTTTAGCTTGTAATTTGTTTTGACCAGATTAACAACAAATTCATGTCCTATTCCACAACTGCATTGAGAAGCAGTTTACTACAAGAGTTAGGTCTATGGCAATTAACTATATTGTACACTGTCTAAAGCATTAAACTGAAGTCCAATTTAAAATACATGGGTTTTCTGGTGCCCTATTCATTAACCAATGCTTGACAAGCGAACCCTGATATTTTGAACTGTTAAATGTGCAAGAGAGTTGGTTGACTTCACAGAATCTTCAGCTCTTCCTCAGGCTCAGATCACTGCTTGTTACTAGTGCTGACAGCGATGTACTCTCAGATATATCTTCTTTCTTGAGATTCAGGAATGATTCTCTGGTGATCTGAAGAATTTCCCTCAAGCCTTTGTTTTCTTGCTATAAACATGCCAAAAAAGAGAGAAAGACACTTAGACCTGGAAATCAGGACGAAGAAAGAAAATTAGATCTGTCTTGGAAGAAAAGTGTTTGGGATGGGAGAGGAAGAAAGCAGTCTTATGTTAACCTGTGATTAGAGAGAGGGGGAGTATTTAGGAGTTCTATTTTTTTGTTGTGCTGAACAGATTTTCAGCATCAAGAAAAGTGTTCAAAGGAAGAAGATAGCTTAAGTTTAAACTTAGTTTAAAAATATTTTTTCTTCCCCCTCACCTTAATGGGAAAACTCATAGAAAACATTCCTCTGCCACAAAGCATTTTGCCAGGCCATAATCAGAAAGCAGCTCTGCCTACCCTAAACATTCAGAAATATGCCAACATTTTAAAAACAGTTTCAGATACACATGCAGATGGGTTTGAAGGTTATTTGCTTTCTGAAGCTTCAGGATACACTCCTATCACATTTTTAAGCTGTTGTCTACAACCATGAGGACTAAAGCCTTAGTAGTTTAAAAATGAAACTTTAAACTCTTCAGTAATTTCTCTAGGAGGTGGAACTTTACATAAGACATCCTGTTGCAGAACAAAAACAAAACAAAAAAAGCAGCCACCACGCAAAAGTTGGAAACAGCAAAACTGACTAGCCTTACTGTCTAAACAATATAATGCAAACAGCAGCATAAAAATAAATTAGATCAAGCTAATTCAGTATCAGAGTAAACTTTTGATAGTTTTGTCATGAGATGAAGGGTATGTCTAGACTGTAGGTTTTTTTCTGGGATACCCGAGAAAAACTCGGCCGCGTCCAGGGAATGCGTTTGCTTTTCTGCTTTTTTTTGTGGAAGAGCAAACACGCTCTTTCGGGGAGCCCTGTATACCTCGTTCTACGAGGAATAAGGGCTCCTCCAAAAGAGGAGACTTTTCCGCCAGTTGGCCCCGTCTACACGGGGCCAAATGGCAGAAAAGCCTCTTCTGGAAAAGCAATCAGAAAAAGCTATGCAAATTGCAAAGTGCAATTTGCGTAGCGCTTTTTTTTGTTTTGTTTTGTTTTTTTGAAAAAGTATAATGTAAACCTAGCCAAAGTTGGTTCAGGTGGCACTAATGTGATTGGAAGAACAGGACTAGAAAGTTTACATAGAACAGAAGTTGAAACTAAAAACCAAAATGGAATGCTTCCTCCATCATGCAGGACTAAAATGGCACTAAATAGAAAAGATGAAGCGTTCACCTTCAAAATTACTAGCTTTGCATATTTCATCGTTAGAATCATAGAATCATAGAATACTAATACTGGAAGGGACCTCGAGAGGTCATCGAGTCCAGTCCCCTGCCTTCATGGCAGGACCAAATACTGTCTAGACCACCCCTGATAGACATTTATCTAACCTACTCTTAAATATCTCCACAGATGGAGATTCCACAACCTCCCTGGGCAATTTATTCCAGTGTCTGACTACCCTGACAGTTAGGAACTTTTTCCTAATGTCCAACCTAAACCTCCCTTGCTGCAGTTTAAGCCCATTGCTTCTTGTTCTACCCTCAGAGGCCAAGATGAACAAGTTTTCTCCCTCCTCCTTATGACACCCTTTTAGATATCTAAAAACTGCTATCATGTCCCCCCTCAATCTTCTCTTTTCTAAACTAAACAAACCCAATTTCTTCAGCCTTCCCTCACAGGTCATGTTCTCTAGACCTTTAATCATTCTCGTTGCTCTTCTCTGGACCCTCTCCAATTTCTCCATATCTTTCTTGAAATGCGGTGCCCAGAACTGGACACAAAACTCCAACTGAGGCCTAACCAGCGCAGAGTAGAGCGGAAGAATGACTTCTCATGTCTTGCTCACAACACACCTGTTAATGCATCCCAGAATCATGTTTGCTTTCTTTGCAACAGCATCACACTGCTGATTCATATTCAACTTGTGGTCCACTATAACCCCTAGATCCCTTTCTGCCATACTCCTTCCCAGACAGTCGCTTCCCATTCTGTATGTATGAAATTGATCGTTCCTTCCTAAGTGGAGCACTTTGCATTTGTCTTTATTAAACTTCATCCTATTTACCTCAGACCATTTCTCCAATTTGTCCAGGTCATTTTGAATTATTACCCTATCCTCCAGATTAGTCGCAACCCCTCCCAGCTTGGTATCATCTGCAAACTTAATAAGCGTACTTTCTATGCCAATATCTAAATCGTTGATGAAGATATTGAACAGAGCTGGTCCCAAAACAGACCCCTGCGGAACCCCACTTGTTATGCCTTTCCAGCAGGATTGTGAACCATTAATAACTACTCTCTGAGTACGGTTATCCAGCCAGTTATGCACCCACCTTATAGTAGCCCCATCTAAGTTGTATTTACCTAGTTTATTGATAAGAATATCATGCGAGACCATATCAAACGCCTTACTAAAGTCTAGGTATACCACATCCACCGCTTCTCCCTTATCCACAAGACTCGTTATCCTATCAAAGAAAGCTATCAGATTGGTCTGACATGATTTGTTCTTTACAAATCCATGCTGGCTGTTCCCTATCACCTTGCCACATTCCAAGTGTTTACAGATGATTTCCTTAATTACTTGCTCCATTATCTTCCCTGGCACAGAAGTTAAACTAACTGGTCTGTAGTTTCCTGGGTTGTTCTTATTTCCCTTTTTATAAATGGGCACTATATTTGCCCTTTTCCAGTCTTCTGGAATCTCTCGTCTCCCATGATTTTCCAAAGATGATAGCTAGAGGCTCAGATACCTCCTCTATCAGCTCCTTGAGTATTCTAGGATGCATTTCATCAGGCCCTGGTGACTTTCAGGCATCTAACTTTTCTAGGTGATTTTTGACATGTTCTTTTTTTTATTTTACCTTCTAAAACTACCCCCTTCCCACTAGCATTTACTATGTTAGGCATTCCTACAGACTTCTCGGTGAAGACCGAAACAAAGAAGTCATTGAGCATCTCTGCCATTTCCAAGTTTCCTGTTACTGTTTCTCCCTCCTCACTGACCAGTGGGCCCTACCCTCTCCTTGGTCTTCCTCTTGCTTCTAATGTATTTATAAAAAGTCTTCTTGTCTCCCTTTATTCCCCGTAGCTATTTTGAGCTCATTCTGTGACTTTGCCTTTCTAATCTTGCCCCTGCATTCCTGTGCTGTTTGCCTATATTCATCCTTTGTAATTTGTCCTACTTTCCATTTTTTATATGACTCCTTTTTTATTTTTAGATCACGCAAGATCTCGTGGTTAAGCCAAGGCGGTCTTTTGCCGAATTTTCTATCTTTCCGACACATTGGAATAGCTTGCTTTTGGGCCCTTAACAGTGTCCCTTTGAAAAACTGCCAACTCTCCTCGGTTGTTTTTCCCCTCAGTCTCGATTCCCATGGGACCTTACCTATCAGCTCTCTAAGCTTACCAAAATCCGCCTTCCCGAAATCCATTGTCTCTATTTTGCTGTTCTCCCTTCTACCCTTCCTTAGAATTGTGAACTCTATGATTTCATGATCACTTTCACCCAAGCTGCCTTCCACTTTCAAATTCTCAACCAGTTCCTCCCTATTTGTTAGGATCAAATCTAGAACAGCTTCCCCGGTAGCTTTTTCAACCTTCTGAAATAAAAAGTTGTCTCAATGCAGTCCAAGAACTTATTGGATAGTCTGTGCCCAGTGTTATTTTCCCAACATATATCTGGATAGTTGAAGTCCCCCATCACCACCAAATCTTGGGCTTTGGATGATTTTGTTAGTTGTTTGAAAAAAGCCTCATCCACTTCTTCCACCTGGGTAGGTGGCCTGTAGTAGACTCCTAGCATGAGGTGATAAAGTTAGAGGTGATAAATGTTGAAAACAGTTGTTAGAATAGTTCATAGAGATCCTTACTTCAACAAAATATCATTGCATTTTGTAATGGGCACAGAGAAGCACCAATGGTAAAGGCTTTCTCTAGTCTGGGCATTGTTGCAGACAATGTAGCATCTAATTAAATTAGAAGTCAGAGTAGACAACTGGAGCCAGGGAAAGTATCTGGACAAGTGTTAAACAATTTAGTGAATGCCTAGGACTGACCTAAGGGGAATACCCATCTTTATGCTCTGGATCCCTTGGTGTGCATTAAGCTGCTGCAGCCTGAGTGAGTTCAGTTACTGCTGTAATCTCAATGTATTTATCTTCTAACTGGCACCCACTCTCAATATGAAACTACTATGCAGCCACCTAGCCCTTTTTAGCTCAACACTGACACTCCTGCACTGAGGTGCCTCCTTCAACTCATCCCTTTGCCCAGAATGCCACCCAAAAGATGTGAAGCTTCCCATTTACAGTGCAGCAGTTGTGATACACAAATACACTTTATACTTTATTCTCTCTCATACTTAATTCTGTAAAGCACAGGAAAAAATGAACATAGAAGAAAATAATATACCCTAAGCACAATCTCTCAGTATCTTAAGCTTTCTATTGGAAATGGTTAAAGAATAATCCATACCCTTGTCATGCATGCTGTCAGAAAGCAAGTGAGCTCTTCCCCATAAAGAGCAGAAGACAGCCTCCAAGCAGTGACCAGCCTCTATTCTTTTAAAACTTCAGCACTGATCAGGTGACAGTCATGTCAGCTTCCCTACATGAGCACACACTCCCGTCAGGTGACTGTTGCCAGAGTCACTTCCCACCTGCTACATTCTAACGCAGTTCTTCAGGGCAGGGACCAATCTCTTGTCTAGAGTGACTAGATTTCCCATGATTGGGCACCGGAGACAATTACTACAGAGAAAGCTAAAGGCTGCAAGTTGCAAACTATTTTGAACATAACACAAACATAGGCTTCATAATCTCACACAATTCGTAAACTGAACTGGCACATTCACAGTGGTTAAGTAGTACAACTAAAAATACATAAAGGCAAGAAAAAATGTTGCATTAGAGGCTAAATCCACTGATATAAAAGCTGAGCAGGATCTCAAAGCACTCAAACCTGAGTATAATATGTAGCTCAATTCTCACTTAATACTATTTCAGCAAGTCTGCTCTTTAACCCCTTGCTTCTGTTGCCCTGACAACTAGAAGGTGATAGAGAAGATAAGCCAAGCAAAATAAATGTTTAGTGCCAAAGAGGGATGTAGATTTAAAAAAATCTAATAGGTGGTCAAATAAAAAGTCAACTTGAAATTTGAGCAAGCGAGCATTTCAAAGCTAGAAAAGTTCCTCTGCTTTGAAAATCCACGCTAATTAAAAAAACAGCAGCACTGGCTTCAGTACATTTAGCAGTTGAGAGAGGGGAAGAGAAAACCTGGTTTCTGCCTTAGCTTCTTTCATGTAATACTTACTTCTAGCTGAAAGATACGCTCCTGCTCTTTGCAACCACGCTGCTCATCAATTTCAATGGCTCTTCTCATTACTGCTGCCATTTCTGTAATTTGGTCCATATGCACTTGTAGCTCCTAAACCATACATGAAATTGAAAGCTTTAGCAATATATACTTTCCTGCATTAATACAAGTGAGCATTAAATGCATTTTAACTGCAGTGCCAATTATCAAAAGTTTGAATTTTATAGTGATTTATATCTAGCAGTAAATTAAGCCGCACAACTTTTCAACACTATCTGATATTATTGTGACAGTTTATCCAGTAAACCTAATTATTGCCAGAGTAACTTTCTGAAGACTTAAGTCACCTTCAGTCTCATGCTTGCAGAAATTGGGATTAAGCTTGCTACCATAGCACCAAAACTGACCACATAATCTCTACAGGGGTAGTGATTTCTTTGCTCTTCTGCTGAAAGGACTGTCAGGGAGAACTAGGGATGTTAAATTTTGATTATCAACTAATGGATGGATTTACCATCGATTAGTCGATAAGTGGGGGAGCCGCAGCAGGGTTAATCCCCAGCCCTGGGAGCTAACTCTGCTGTGGCTCTGCTTTTTAAATGTATTAAGAGCCTGCCATCTCTGAATACATTAAAAAGGTAGAAGTGCAGCCAGGGTGAGGTGCCTGGTAAGAGCCAGGAATCAGCTGTCGCAGCTCACGTTGGGTCCCCCCACCGCTGCACTTCTGATTTTTGAATGAATTAAAAGCTGTCAGGCTCTTAATATATCCTAAAAGCAGAGGCACAGCATCTTTGATTGGGCATGAGCCAGGAATCAGTAGATTACTGGCTCGTGCCTGGTCCCCTGCTACCCCCCTGCCTCCTCAACCCCTGGCACTGATGGAGGCAGGGGCGGGGGGGGGAGGAGGAGGAGCAGCAACTAGTCAAGGGACTAGTCAACTATCCAATAAGCTTTTGCTTTTCAGATAGTCGGCTAGTCGCTTACATCCTTAGGATGAATCTCTACTAACTCCACTGTTCAAAGAGTAATCCCTATTCTATTTCTTTTGTGGGGTGGTCCAGACAACTTTTAGTTTTTTGGTAGGTGTCCTTAAACTATGTTTGGACTTTAATCAATTTCTGTTACCTTGACTGCCCACTAAAGCACACATCAGTTCTTTGGTCAAATTTTTCTTTTCGTATCACAGTGAACTACAATTTCAGTATTCCTCTTTCCTTATTCACATCACTATTTTCTTCCTTAAAGTTACCAATGATCTTCAGATAGAGGGAAAAACTTAATAAAAATATATTATACACACACTACACCTTTCTACAAAATTATAAGCAGCCATTACTAGTATCTACCTACTGAGTTAGGTTAATTATTTGTTTTGTCTCATATAAAGTGTGGTAAAAGATAATCAAAGTGCAATATTGAATATCTAGCAAGTCCGATTGAAATGTTAGCATTTCTAGAATTGACATTGCATAGAGCCCCCACATTGCAGCAGTGGACATGGAATAATTAATTCACAAAGACAGAACTAAAAATTGGAATTATGCACTTCCTTTTCTTTCAGTATTTCTGCTGGCTCTTCTACCTTGCTACCCACTTCTCTATAATATCCTTTAATGGCTCTTCATCCTCCCTATACCACTTCAGGGTTCTGTTTTAAAATTTATTCTATAAACTCTTTTGGTAATGTCAGCTGCTCCCAATGGTCTCCTCTATGGTAATGATTACAGATCTACAATACACCTAAGCCACTCTCCCCTGAAACCAGTAACCAATATCAGAAGAGTTAAGTAGCCCCACACATTTTATCCACCCCTGAAATACAGTATTTTACACCATTAACCCTACATATTTTAGAAAGTATTTAATAAATTAAAATAAAAGACAATGAGGAAGAATGTAATTACTGAAGTTGGAATTTGCCAGAACTTTAAGATTAACATCTCATACTTAGTGATGAGGATTAGGCTTTAATAATCACTTGTGACCAGGACTGCTATTTTATACCTCACCTGGTAGATTAATCTCCCCCAACCATGTTAGAGAACAGATTCTACACCAAGCCAGAGAAAAGCAGGTCATCCATATTAGCCACTTCCTCCATCTATTGATTTTGATTTAGATATTCCATTTAAATCATAGAATCCTAGGACTGAAAGGGGCCTTGAGAGGTCATTGAGTCCAGTCCCCTGCCCTCATGGCAGGACTCAGTACTGTCTAGACCATCCCTGAAAGACATCTAACCTACTCTTAAATATCTTGAGATGGAAATTCCACAACCTCCCTGGGCAATTTATTCCAGTGTTTAACCACCATGACAGTTAGGAACTTTTTCCTAATGTCCAACCTAAACCTCCCTTGCTGCAGTTTAAGCCCATTGCTTCTTGTTCTATCCTCAGAGGCCAGGAAGAACAATTTTTTTCCCCTCCTCCTCGTGACACTCTTTTAGATACCTGAAAACCGCTATCATGTCCCCTCTCAATCTTCTCTTTTCCAAACTAAACAAGCCCAATTCTTTCAGTCTTCCTTCATAGGTCATGTTCTCTAGACCTTTAATCATTCTTGTTGCTCTTCTCTGGACATTCTCCAATTTCTCCACATCTTTCTTGAATGTGGTGCCCAGAACTGGGCACAATACTCCAACTGAGGCCTAATCAGCGCAGAGTACAGCAGAAGAATGACTTCTCGTGTTTTGCTCACAACACACCTGTTAATGCATCCTAGAATCATGTTTGGTTTTTTTGCAACAGCGTCACACTGCTGACTCATTTAGCTTGTGGTCCACTATAACCCTAGATCCCTTTCTGCCGTACTCCTTCCTAGACAGTCACTTCCCATTCTGTATGTGTGAAACTGATTGCTCCTTCCTAAGTGGAGCACTTTGCATTTGTCCGCATTAAACTTCATCCTGTTTATCTCTTACCATTTCTCCAATTTGTCCAGATCATTTTGAATGATGACCCTATCTTCCAAAGCAGTTGCAACCCCTCCCAGCTTGGTATCATCTGCAAACTTAATAAGCGTACTCTCTATGCCGATATCTAAATAGTTGATGAAGATATTGAACAGAACCGGTCCCAAAACAGACCCCTGTGGAACACCACTTGTTATACCTTTCCAGCAGGATTGTGAACCATTAATAACTACCTCTGAGAATGGTTATCCAGCCAGTTATGGACCCACCTTATAGTAGCCCCATCTAAGTTGTATTTGCCTAGTTTACTGATAAGAATATCATGCGAGACCGTATCAAACGCCTTACTAAAGTCTAGGTATACCACATCCACCGCTTCTCCCTTATCCACAAGGCTCATTATCTTATCAAAGAAAACTATCAGATTGGTTTGACATGATTTGTTCTTTGCAAATCCATGCTGGCTCTTACCTATCACCTTACTATCTTCTAAGTGTTTGCAGATCATTTCCTTAATTACTTGCTCCAAATTTACATTCTGATTTGCTAGCTACCTCCTTTCCAGTCCATAATTAAGTGCTTCATGGACACACCAAGAGGCACTAATGAGGAAGAATCTCTGATTTAGAGTAATTAAAGTTTACATCCATTTTAACATTGTAAAGTATTACAAAAAAGGTAAAGGGTGTGCAGTTACTAGTGTTTGAGTTACAATATTGCTGTTTAAAGTACTTGGCTGTTTTAAAGTTACCAGATGGCACTAGTCCACAGCTAGGATCAAGTGCCTGCAAAAATTAAAAAAAATTTAATTGTCAAAACAGTCTTTAGGATGTTTACAATTAAACTGTTCATAGCAGGAAACTGCATGACAAGTTTAAATTCAGAACATATTTCTACATGATTTAGACCAGTTTTTACTATTTAATACCATTCACATATTTTTCTGGTATGTATAGCACTAGCATAAATATTTTCAAATTTCTGTCTAAAAAGCGCCAGTTACAGAAAACGTAGAAAACTTCAGTAGACTAGTGCCAAAAATTGTTACTTTGTAGAACAGTAATGAACTGCTAAACAAGATAAATTCCTTGGACACCAAATTTGGAGTATAGTCTTAATGCGCATAAGAAATAGAAGCTTTTAGACTGCACTTCAAGATTACGCAACGTAACTGTGTAAAACTAGCGGGAAGTGCAAGTGGTGAAATTCCAGGCATACTGACACATTAATATCTCTCCAACAGACATGCTAAATGGGTTTAATTGGACCAAAAAGTTCAAGGTGGTCTTGAAATATCTCTACTAAAACAAACTCTTACTGTATCTCCCTCTGATTTACATGAAGAGTTGTGTTATCCAGCTCCATACCAAAAGGACAGCTCTATACACTAGCATTCCTAATCTTCATAAGAAGTCTAGTTTATAGTCTGTTTGAAGTGGGGCTGGCAGGCTCCTTACCCAGCTCTGCATGACTCTCTGAAAGCAGTGACATTTCTGTGTTCCTTCTAGGCGGTGGAATGGTTCAGGGTGCTGGTGGCATGGGCTCTGGGAAGGAGCTTGGGTGGAGGAAGGGTCTTGGGGAAGGAGGTTGGGATGCAGGCAATGTTTTACCTGCAGCATAACTAGGTGCCTCCTTCCACTGTCTCCCCCCGCAGGCATATCTAGAATCCCAAAACCCTGCCTACACCCTCATCTCTTGCCCCCAAATCCCCTCCTGCACATAAACTTCCTCTCTTTAGTTAACTGGAATTTTTCCGCTTACTGGCACCCCTAATTCCCCAACATCAGAGGTGGGAAAAAATGTGATGGGAAGCCACTCCAAGAATTTGGTAAATGGTCAAAGGTCACATTCTTCCATTATATTAATGGAGGAGGTGCAGGTATCTGGGAGGGAGTTTGGGTGGAGCAGATTGTGACCAGGGGAGCAGACTGGGGTGCCTGGTCTGTGACCTGGGGAGTGTGACCTGGGGTAGAAGTGCAGGGGTATTGGTTGTGACCTGGGACAGGGGTGCGGGTCTGGGGGTATGGGTACAGGAGAGGACTCTGGCATGGGGAAGGGGTGTAGCAGAAGGGAGTGCAGAGTCTGGGAGGGGAGTTGTGACCTGAGGAGGGGTCAGGAGGGGATATACTATCTGGGAAGGTGCAGGGGTGCAAAAGATTTGGGTTACATGGGGTAGGAGTGTATGGCGGCGGCGGGGAAGAATGGTGTGCCAGAGGCAGGCTTTGGCTAGGAGACCTTGCCTGGCCAGCTCCCAGCCAGCAGGTTCCTTAGCCAGGGTCCCTGCCTTCCATGCCCTTGTATGTGCTCGGAGCAGCTGCAGGGGCTGTATTTGCTACTGTGAACTGAATGCTATGAGCCCAGAGATATGGGGCACATGCTGCCTGTCCTGCTAACAGGCAGCTGCTATTGGCTGGAAATGGGACACTGGGAACTACTGGGACAGGGACAGTGTGAGAAGCTTCTCGTCCCATCCTGTGCTCTCAGCATTAAGAGACGCACATATGCTCCCGCAGCCAGCTTTACTGCATGCCAAGGAGGAGTGGGGCAGGCAGGGAGTCGGCTGGCCAATGGACCATATTTTGCCCAGCCCTGCCCAACATGCTGGATTAAACAAAAAAACTCCACACACCACTTTCACTATATAGTTTTCTTGCTTAGGACTTAAACACAATAATGCTTCATCTTTATATCTTCTAGAAGCATATACTAATTTTATAGTACTTGCATTTCTTTAATTTATCAATGTCCTATTTGAAATTTTTGTCTATGAAGCTACTTCTGGTACCTAACAATGCTTTTTATTCTATTATTTGTATGTAAAATCTATTTCAAAAGCTCTTCTAATGCAATAGTGCACAGTAACCATTGCAGTACTTTCCATTAATTAAAAGTTTATTGTACCATGTTACAAAGGTACAATTTAAATACATATCAATTACTCTTAAAAGATGAATTCAACATTCAGTTTCTGACAAAAGTTTATTAAAGGTGAAGAACCAAAATAACATCGGTCAGCCTGATTAGGAGCTGAATACTTTCATTTGTATTGATTTATATATCTCCCACTGATAGCAAGTTAGAAAAACATTGGCTTTTAGTAATCCTTTACTCTTCTCTGATCATCAAGCAGCTCACCTAATATGGACAGCTTCCAGTTCCACTCAGACATCCTACAATGCACTGGTTACTCCATAGCATCTCTGATTAGTGCTAAAACAGGAAGTCTGCCAGAAGGGGTGGGAGAAGAGAAGAAAGATAAGCCTGGTTATTCAATATTCAGAAGGTTCTCTCAAAACTACTTTAATACCTTCAGAAAAGCGATTGAATATTGAATAAACAAGGTTTACCTTATTGACCCAGCACTGATCACAGAAGCCATTAAAGTCACCAGTGCATGCTGGAACACTGAGCTAATTTAAATTGCTCGAGACTGACAGCCGAAAGTCCAATATAGCATAGCTGCTTCCCCCCTTCCCCAAAGGTCTACAAGAGAATTATAGAAATGTTGTAATGAAATGCTCTTTGAATGCATGAACACAAATATTTAGTAAAGTTGATTGGTTAGCCTGAACAAGCTGCCTGTCCATGTTTAAGTAGGCTATTCTATAAAAATTAGGGAACTGATAATATACTTTCTAATGTAAAAATACATTTGTTCAATTATCTTACATTTAAACACGAATAAGTTTTTTAAAGAGACTTATTACCTTGGAATGTTGCTCTTTTAACTTCGTAATTATACCTGGATCATCCTTTTTGCTGGCCATAAGCAGCCTGAACATCTGCTCTCTGTATTTGCTCATTATGAGTTCCAAAGCAGACTGATGTTCTTCAAGAGATGTACGTAGTTCTAACAAAAATAATTTAAGAATTGTTTCAAGACATGCATGCAAAAATTCTTCATTTGCAAAAACAAATAAAAGCTCTTAGATACCACCAAATAAAAGTCTGCATAGTGCTTTTACTGAGCTCTCCCACAGCCAGAACCAGGCCCTATGGAACCCCCTTTATTGCTGCCCCCATCCCTTTTTAAACTGGAGTAAAGTGGCCATAGAAAAGGGTGAGGATCTCACTCCTACTTCTTCACTTAATACACCCAGTGCAGAGTTTATCTGGAAGTTGGGCTACTGTTTTATCTGTAACTCTGCAGCATTTGTCTGAATTTAAACATGAGCAAAATTTTGTTTTGTGATACAATATTTTGTGATTCTTCAGTATATAGTACCAGCAGTTCATTTTCAAAAGCTAAGCTTTTCTGTACCAAAGGCTCAAAGGGATTAGAATTGTACTTAGTAAGCTGGGCTAATCTTTGAGTTGGTACTATACAGAAAAAGAGTATTGAGATGAGAATAGTGAATATGAGTGTTCCCTTGTTTAGAGTACCCCAAAACCATCAAGATGTTTCATTAGATTTTTCTTTTAAATAGAAGAGTCCCCGTACATAAATTATTTTCTTGGCAACATCAAGATATACCCACAAATAAATATATATATGTTATAGTAGCAGTTAATGTTATTTATTCTGTGACTTAACTAAGAGCTGTAAGACCTATAGAAAAATGCCAGCAAAACTATAATTTAAAAATCTCTCAAAGGAAGAGAATGCATGATTTTTTTAATTCACCATTGTAATAAAATCTCCATATGTACTGGTTTTGTAGATATCTGACTGATTATACTAGAAGAATTTAAGATAAAAACAAAATTCTTAGGATATGACCCTAAGTCCGTTGAAGTCAATGACAAAACTCCCATTGATTTTAATGGAGCAGGATCAGATCCTTAAACAAAAGCCTCACCTTTATTTTCCTGTTGCAGTTCTCTAATCTGTCTGTTTTCCTGTTGGATACCCATTACTAAGGTAGATCGAGGCCGATGTCTTGCTACCTCATTGAGTTCTTGAATTTCTTCTTGGTACTAGTTGTAGAATTAAACAGATTAAAAAAAACCTTGTGTAAATGAGGCCAAGTAGCTGCATTAGTTCTTACTAGTTTCAAAGTTGGAATCTGACCAATATTAAATAGCTCTTACGATACACTGTTATTAATCAGCAAGTAATTAGAGATCATTAACAAAAGCTAGTTTGTAATAATAATAATCTTATGCTTGAAGGTTTTGCTGACCATTATAATCCTCCTGAGATGCAACATTTACTTCACGACTTTAAATAAAAAGGTGACTTTTTTTTTTAAACTTGACTGAGATTGACAGGATGGATACCAAGGTGGATACCACAGAAGCTATTACCCACACTTAGCAAAACAGATTCTAATAATAGTCACTGGTTAAATTAACAGCAGAAAGGAAATTGTTTACCCACTTAGAATAATCTGAACAGGCTACTTTGTCATGGAAGAAAATATAAAGATGAGAATTCTCATGCAAAAGAAAACAAGATTGTGTTGTTCTTTTATGAAGAATAATATTTTTGCTTACTCCTGCATATCTGAGCTAACAGGTTTTTTTAATTTTATAGAGACTTAGATAAGGACACTGAAAGTGCCGTAATAAATCATAAAACCCAATCCTATAGATGCATGACTATGCTTAACTTTAAGCATGTACTGGTTTGCAGGATGGGATCATAGTAATCAACAAGTAATTTATTTGTAGTTCTGAGACAAGAGACAGTGTCAGAGTTCATCTCAATCCCCATGAGATAGTAGGTATTGGATATTAAACCTATAATGCACTACAACATCACTGTTTCCCAAGTGGTGCTCCGCGGAACCCTGGGGTTCCGCGAAGTGAAAGTAAGGGTTCCGTGAGAACCCGAACGTTCCCCCGCCCACTTAAAAAGACAGAGAGGAGCCCGGCGCGAAAAGACACTGTCTCCTTCTCTGGTTCCCCGCTGGGCTTTCAGACACCTCCCCTTCCTCGCTGCCGCTCTGCCTTTACCAAGGGACCTAGCAGCAGCAAAAGCTGCTGGTCCCACTTTTCCCGATCAACCCAAGATTCCTCTCCCCCCGGCCCCCGCTGCCACTCTGCTTTTACAAAGCGACCAGGTGGTGCTGCTGCTACTAGGTCCCTTTGTAAAAGCAGAGCAGTAGCGGGAGATGGGGGAGAGGAATCTTGGGTTGATCGGGAGAAGCGGGACCAGCAGCTGTTGCTAGGTCCCTTTGTAAAGGCAGAATGTGTGTGGGGGGTACTATCAGTGAGTGGTGCTATCACATGGCATGGTGTGTAACACCGGAAATCCTTTACTCACTGTGAAGGAGCGGAAATCCCCATACACACTGTGAGGACGCGTGGCTCGTCTGTGACTTTAAGAATAAGTTAATATCAAAATTTCCCATGGATCATTGGTTAAAAGAAGGAACTTTAAAGAAAAAAGTGAGTACTTCAAACTCCCATATTTTTAGTGAAACCGGCAAGGAAAATACTGAGACAGTTCAAGTTAATTATGAAAAACTACAGCCAACTAATAAGAAACGCAGGTATTGTGAGGACTATTTGTCATTTGGATTCACAAGCAATGGAAATGAAGATGCTCCAGGTGCCCAGTGTGTACTGTGCAACAAAATATTATCTAATAGTTGTTCATTACCTGCTAAATTGTGAAGACATTTTGAAACAAATCATTCAGAATACAGAGATAAAGACATTAGTTTTTTTTAAGCAGAAGCTTGAATCTCTTGAAAAAAGAAAACTCTGTCAAAAATTGCCAAATCTGATAATGAAAATGCAACAGAGGCGTCTTACAAATTTAGCTATTGTATATCGCTCACCAGAGAAGCACACACTATTGGGGAAATCACTCATAAAACAATGTTCAAAAGATATTGTAATGTGTTTGTTGGATCAGGTGTCTTGTCAAAAAGTTGAGCCCGTGCTGCTATCAAACAATACTGTCACACGTCGTATTCATGATCTTGCTGCTGACATCGAGAAGGAGCTTATTTTTCGGCTGCATTTATGAAAATACATGAAATAAGCTGGGAAAAATGTATTGATGTGTGCAGTGATGGTGCCAAAGCAATGGTAGGAACAGTAGCTCGTGCTGTAACACGAATAAAAAAAATGTAGCACCAAACTGCACCAGCAGTCATTGCATTCTCCACAGACACGCTCTGGTAGTTAAGAATATTTCTCCTTCTCTTAAAAATGTGTTGGACGAAGCAGTACAGATTATTAATCATATAAAAACTCGACCATTACAATCAAGACTGTTCAAAATTATGTGTGACGATATGGGGAGTCAGCACACAGCCCTGCTTCTACATACAGAAGTAGGTGGCTATCGCGAGGCAAAGTGCTGGTTAGATTATATGAGTTGCAGCATGAGCTCTCCGCATATTTGATGGATCACAAATTCCAACTGTCTGATCGTTTAACAGACTTTTTGTGGTTATCGAGAGTTGCGTATCTTGCAGACATCTTTACAAAACTAAATGAAGTAAATCTGTCGCTGCAAGACTGTAAATATTTTTAATGCGAAAGATAAAATTTTGTCATTGTCACGGAAGCTACAGTTTTGGATCTCGTTTGTAGGACAAAATAATTTGGATTGTTTACCAACCCTGAATGATTTCCTTGAAGAAAATGAATACAAACTTGATGAAGATATTCACAGCGACATTGCAGATCATCTCTGCGATTTATACACGAACATCATTAAGTATTTTCCAACCATAAATTACAACAACTGGATTCGAAATCCATTAAGTTTAACAGAAAAGCCAGTCAGTTTTTCTACATAAGATTATGAAAAGCTAATCGAAATTGCTTCAGACAGCCAATTAATACAAAAATTTAAAGAAGTTTCTCTGATTACATTTTGGGGTGACTCTTGTCAAAATCAAGAATATTCATCTTTATCAAGACGTGCAGTTCATCAGTTGTTACCCTTCGCCAGCACATACTTGTGCGAAACTGGGTTCTCGAACTATCCAGCAACAAAGACGAAATACAGAAATTGACTGAATGCTGCGCCAGATATGCGAATCCAACTTTCTAGTATTAAACCAAATATAAAAAGAATTTGCCAAGAAAAGAAGAAAAACCACTCTTCGCATTGAAAACTGTCAATATAATTCATATTATTTTTTAGCTTTATTTTTTGTACACATTTAATGTGATTTTTGTTTTAAAATATGTTGAATTAAAATGAATGGTGATCTCATGACCGTATTTAGCATCTTATTACTACTAATTGTGGTGTAAGCCCGGTCTGTGTGTTTGGGTAGGGAGGTTTGGGGGTTTGTTTGTTTTTTTCCCTCAACAAACTTTTTCCCTGGCAGTAGGGGTTCCTTGAAATTTTTCTGAGTTTAAAAGGGTTCCATGGTCAAATAAAATTGGGAAACACTGCACTACATTGTAGTAGTCAAGGTTAACTAAACCAGTTTGAAACAGTGATGTTTCAAGTGTTTTCAAAGTGTCTTTTTAAGTGATTAAGCAAAATAGGAAAACAAACCTGCTTCATTGCTTCCACCCGCTTGTTGAGAGCTGTAGTCTGTTCAATAAGAGCTTCTGCTGCGTTGTCATGTTCTCTTAGTCGTTCCACTAGTGCTTTAGCATCAGCTAGGGCTCTCTCAATCGTACAACTCATTTCTTTAAACAAAAAACAAACAAACAAGTTATTTTCAAGACAAGAACTGTTTATCATACAGCTACATCACCATCATGTCATACCTCAATCAAATGTGTTTTCATTAACTCAGAAGTAGTCAAATAACATTATTTCCCTCATCCCCAAATAAGGAGAAACATCCTCACGCTGCAGGAACTATTTTCTCCTTGGAAACAAGAAACACTGCATTCTGCATGGAATCTGAGGCCCTCCACTTCCTTCACCCATCGCTGAGCTCCAAATTCAAGGTCATGCTCATGCACCACAGCAAAGCTTTCTTTCAGCTCTTGGGTATTACAAAAAAAGTCACATTAACTGAAGTTAAAGATACCTATTAATAGCCATCAAAAATACAGGGATAGCACTTTCCCCCTTTAGCTGCAATAATCTGCTTTAAGTGTAATTTCCTAGCAGTCTTAATAATGGAATACTATGTTCAAAGGTCATCCAGAGAGTTCTCTTTTTGTAAACTTAAAAAACAACAAATGGTCTGGTAGCACTTTAAAGACTAACAAAACATGTAGATGGTATCATGAGCTTTCATGGGCACAGCCCACTTCTCACTCTTCTTGTAAGACAGGACAGAGATGTTATCTATTCTGAAAGTAGAATAGCCAGAATTTAATATGGATTGTGAAGGGAAACTAGTCCAGAGCATAAAGGGAAACGTGATGCTGGCACCTTCATTTTGTGTTATTGTTGTGGCTTGTTCCTTCAGAAGAATATTACAGAAATCAATATTTTTGTGATGGTGTGATTTTTGCATAGCTTCTTTATGAAGTGAATATTAAAAGAGGAAAATAAAAATACGTAAATTTGGATACTGAAGAGATGGTGGTGTTTAAGCTTAAAAAAATGTATTTTAAAGGTCCCAATGATGTATTAGAGAAGATGAACATCTAGAATTCATGCTGAAAGGTTAGGAATAAATACATGTGTCAAAATATGGACACTTAACAGTACAAAGCAAAACAGAAATTTAGGACACAAAATGAATATATGAAACTCAATTAAACCTTCACGCTCTATTTTACTACCACTGTAACCTAGTGATATAAAATCCCATTTAGTTGTTTAACAGGTTAAACACATTTACCCAATGTGTGTGTGGGAAAGCAGGCAAGCACCAGCTCCCTCCTGCCCCCGGATGCTGCTTCTGTATCGGAGGCAGAAGCACAGAGGGCAGGTGGCTCTGCAGGAGCTGGTATGCATGGAGAGTAGGTTTGAATGTTGCCTGCTCCTCCCCTCAGCTGCCTATTAGGGATGTGAATGACTAGTCAACATACTAGTTGAGTCACTCCCCCCTTCCCCCCCACGCCTCTATCAGAAAGGCAGCAAGGAGGATGGGGAGAGGACAGGGTGCTTCAAAGCAGCATCACCATGTGCAGCCCGGGGCCAGCTGGGAGTCCCATGCTGGCTCAGGCTGCACATGGACTTTCAAAGCAGTAGCGCAGCATGGAGCCTGGGGTCTGCCACTTTGAAATGCCATGTGCAGCCTGGAGCCAGCTGGGAGACCCAGCTGACCTGAGGCTCCCTGCGTACTGCTGCTTTGAGATGCTGCAGGGAGCATAGGGCCAGCGGGGAATTGCTTGCATCCCCGCCACTGTCCCCATGCTCCATGCAGCACTTTTGCTTTTGAAGTGTAGCAACAGCCCTGGAGCTGTTGCTACACTTTAATTGGCTGATTGAATAGTCGATAAGGGTGCCTCCACCTTTAATCTAAATTTTACTTCCCTACTCTCTATCAGAGGCAGCAGCACAAGGGTGGGAAGTTCCATGGGAGCCAGTGCTTGTAGGGAGCCAAGCTGTCTCCCCTGGCACAAACCAGCTCTCATCTGCCTCTGACACAGAGGCAACAGTGCAGGTGTGTGTGCAGGGCAGTAGGCTTGGTGGGAGCAGGGACAGACAGCTGGGGGGGGGGGGGGGGGAGTAAGGGGGATCAAGGCAGGGGTGCATGTAACCATGAAGGTTAACTGAGCGCAGGCTTATCCATTTACCCTGTACATGGATACATGTTAACATCCCTACTCCCCTCAAAAAAGATATTTTGGCCTTGGAAAGGGTTCAGAAAAGGGCAACTAAAATGATTAGGGGTTTGGAACGGGTCCCATATGAGGAGAGGTTAAAGCAACTGGGACTTTTCAGTTTAGAAAAGAGGAGACTGAGGGGATATGATAGAGGTGTATAAAATCATGAGTGTGGAGAGGGCGATAAAGAAAAGTTATTTATTAGTTCCTAAATAGAAGAACTAGAGGACACCAAATGAAATTAATGGGTAGCAGGTTTAAAACTAATAAAAGAAAGTTCTTCTTCACTCAGCGTAGTCAGCCTGTGGAACTCCTTGCCAGAGGAGGCTGTGAAGGCTAGGAATATAACAGAGTTTAAAGAGAAGCTAGATAATTTCATGGAGGTTAGGTCCATAAAAGGCTATTAGCCAGGGGATAAAATAGTGTCCTTGGCCTCTGTTTGACAGAGGCTGGAGAAGGATGGCAGGAGACAAATCACTTGATCATTGTCTTCGGTCCACCCCCTCTGGGGCACCTGGTGCTGGCCACTGTCGGCAGACAGGATACTGGGCTAGATGGACCTTTGGTCTGACCCGGTACGGCCGTTCTTATGTACTCAAGGTTAGCAGAGACCAAGATCAGCAGCTCTGACAGCCCAGCAACACATGGTTGCTTACTTCCACTTCCTGCCTTTAATGAATGGCATTGAAGCTTATCCAACTCTGTTGCATTAAAAACATATTAATCTCCGTCCACACATACAACCTTGCCATATTTTTCTCCGTGTCTGCTAAAAAGCTCTCTGCCTCCCTCCCTATAAGCCGTTTAATTTCTCTCCCTTTTTAGGAGTAGTTTTCTAACACAGGCCAGCTGTTAACCAGCACTTGAGCAAAAATGCAAAGGCACGTTTTGGAAAACACCGCGTGCAACCTCATTTAAAACAGAGCGAGCAGCAATCCCCTTGGTAGGTTAAAAAACCATCCTTCCGCGTCTGACAACAAAACATTTAAGCTCTGTCGCCAGATGAGCCCCCGTGGTTGGGAGCCTGGCCGCAAGGAGCTCGGGCTCCCCAGCCAAGCCGAGGGTGCGGGGCGGGAACAGGGGTGCTTGGGGAAGGCGAGCCCGCCCGGACTCACGTCGGCCGGACCACCGGCTCCAGCTGCCACAGGCGGGTCTCCCCTCCCCCCCCGGGCAGTTCCGGTGCCGCAGCGGGCTGGCGGGACAGACGCTGTTCTCTCACGACAGCGGCATGTCTCGCGATATCGGGGGCTGAGCCCGCGGTGGGTCTGTGAGTGACACGCTCGCGGGGCACGTCACACGTGCCGAACACGACGCCCCCTCCCCTCCAGCCCCAACCGCTGTCCCTGCAGCCCGCCCCGGCGCCGGGGGGTGCCCCACTCACTCATATCCGGTGGCTCCCGCAGCGCCGGGAGGGGACGAAGGGCCCCCAGGCCGCTTCAAACAAGGGCGAATTCGGGGGGCAGCGCGAGGCCGGGGGGAGGCGCCATGGGCGAGGAGTGAGCCCCTCCACCACTACCCGCCGGGAAGAAAACACAGGTGGAAGAGACTAGATATCGCGAGACTACCCTCTCCATGTTTATTTCCCAGACCTCGCGAGACTTGCTGGACTCCGAGGCTTGCGAGGAAGCACGCTTGCCAAATACCGCGAGACTGTCAATTTCTCTTGCGCGTGGAGAAGTCCCGCAAGAGGCTTTATGGACGGTGGGTTTCCAAAGTCTCGCGATATCATGGTGGTTAGGGTAGCGAGGCAGGGACGCTGAGGCATGGGTAGGGGGCGTGTGCGTGTGAATGAGCCGCGGTGGGATTAGACCCGGGGCGGCCGCAGCAGCAACTGCCGGTCTTGGGGTTCCTGCCTTACGCGGCAGCTTCGGAGTATCGGGGCCTGTGGGGTGAACGGAGCGGGGGGGCGAAGCGGGGCCCTGCTGTGGGGCAGCAGGAGGGAGATAGTGGGCACCAAACCGTCGCGCTCCCCTCCCCTCCCGCTGTAACGCTTAGTGCGCCTGCGCGCTCCCAGGCTGGGCCCGGGCGGTGCTTTTCCGGTAGAGGATCCGGCGAAAGTAAGAAGACGCCTCCTCCCCCTTCCCCTCCCCCTTCCCCGTGTGTGTCGCTGCAGCCGGGCCCGCCGGGGACCAATCCCACTTGGCTTTTGCGGCTCCCTCAGCTCATGCCCGGCCCAAGTCTCCGTCGCACGGGGCTGGCCTGGGTCGAGGCCTGTCTGTGCGCGGATGTAGACGGCTGGTAGCACCAGGCTAGCTGCCCCCGAGATCAGCTGCACTGCTTGCTAGCGTGAATGGGCAGCTGACCGAGGTAATCCGCGCGTGAAAGTGGAGCAGGGTACTCCAGGACCCTGTATGCACTAGGCCGAAAAACCTGCTTCTAATTGTGTTTGCAGTGGGGTAGTTGTGTTGGTCCCTGGTTGTTAGAGACAACGTGGCTCAGTTAGTATCTTTAATGGGACCTATTTCTGTTGGTGAGCAAGACGAACTTCAAACTTCAGTTCTCGAAGAGGTGCGCTATGTAAACTCAAATGCTTGTCAGTCTCGTCAACAGAAGTTGATGTGGCAAAAGATACTAGTTCAGCCACCTGCCATTCTAAAGTTTTACACAAACATATGAATGACTTTAATACTAGAAACTAGACTCTATTGTTAATCTGTGAATGAAAACTTCTACGGCAAAGCTCTAAAAATTAGAAGGGAAGAGGATTGGAGGGAATAATGGGAGTGTGACATGTTTATGGGGTGGGACTAACTTGTAAAATGGATGGTGGATTGGCAAACTGTTGGGCTTGGTTTGCTAAGATACAAAAACTTCTATAAAGTGGGGAATACATCTTATAATTCCGTTCTATATAACTTTGGACAGTTCCTATTTTTAATTCATAAGTGTTTAGTTCACTACATGGTTGCCTGATTTTCGTTATAAGTGCGGTACATGTGAATGCTGTAGGTTAGTGTTGTGGCTAACAAATAGTGATTATTAAATTGCCACCAAACATTAAGGTTTGAATGTTTTTCAATCAGTGTACTGAGAGTCAAAGGAAATGGTAAGAAATAAGTGATTCTGTGGACTGAAGTTATGAAAACACATAGTGTTTAAAACAATGTTTACAATTTATTGTAAGTAGAAAGATTTGTGCTCGTAAAAATGCAGAAAATGAGTTTCTTCTAAATCTTCAAGATCAAATGTGCTATTGCATGCGTGCACACGTACACTCTCTCTCTTCCAGAAAAACAGAACATGACAACATGAATGGTTCTGAAAAATGCCATTTTCAACACTGAGCCCATCATGGCATTTCACCAGGTCTTTAATATTGCCTAAACTCTGGGGATTCAGAGAGGCTGTGAAAACTTTCCATTACTTAACTGGCATGACTTACTCCCAAAATACAGAGATCATAGGGTGGCTGTAGAGTATGAAAAGCATGGCTGATGGAACATAAGCTTGAGTTCCTTCTCTTCTGGCACTTAAAAGTCAAACAACTTGATTTTTACCTTAAATCTTCGTTTACGAAGAAGGTTGTATCACATCCAAATCGTGCGACAACAGCGGTAGTAAAAATTACAGACAGTTGTGTGGGTTGAACCTCCCAAATCCGGGACTCTCTGGTCCTGCAACATCCCTTGTCCGTCAAGGCCACAAACGGTGGACCAAACAGCCCCGGGAGAATGCAGGGTCTGCGGAGCCCCACCTGGGCCAGCATTGGCTAGGCAGGGGAACCCCGGTGTCAGGGGGCCAGGCAGCATTGGGGAGCCTCTGCTCTAGCTAGGGAACCCCTGGGGTCAGTGGTCAGGTGGCCGGAGAGCCTCTGGCAGCGGGGCTGTTGGTGGCCGTGGTTGGGGAACCCTGCTGGTGGCAGCGTGGCCACACAATGGCCTTGAAGTCCCAGACAGGGAACCCCGGTAGCTGGGCCAGGCAGCAGTCAGGGAGTCCCTGCCCCAGCAGGGAAAACCCAGGTGGCAGCGGAGCTAGTGGCTTGTATAGAGCTGCTCCCTATAGGACTGTGTTACTTATGGAGAATTTAGTACAAATCAAAACTGCTACTGGTAGCATAGTCCTCCAGGGAGCAGCTCTGTACAAACTGATGGCCCTGGCCAGGGAACCCCTGGAAACCCACAGCGGCAGCGAGGCTGGTGGCAGCCAGGCGGCTGGGGGCCAGCAGACTCCAAGGAACTCCCAGCGGTAGCGGGGCAAGTAGTGGCTGAATGTCGCTGGTGGTGGCCCTGGCTGGGGAACCCCTGGCAGCAGCAGGGCTGGCAGCCTTGACCAGGCCAGTATTAGCAAGGTAGCAGGAGGGTGGGCCCCAGCCTTGGGAGCCACAGGGAGAGGAGCCAGCAACAGAGGAGCATTGACCTCTGCAGGTCCAGCAAACTCCTTTGGCCAGAATGGCTCAGGTCCCAAGGGTGCTGGACCAGGGAGGTCCAACCTGTACAGTTAAAAATAGACAAAACTCTGAATTCGAAGACCTCTTCACCTATCTTGTTAGCATTAATCAAGAAAACTTTTAGTTCATTTGGAATGGTTCATAATAGGAGATTTTGAAAAAATCTGTGAAAGGGCATATACAAGCACTTGGTAGTCTTAATTAGGTTATAATCTGGTTAATTCTTCCTGTTGATCAAGGAAACAATATTTTGATGCATTACATTTTTGAAAGGTTGCTGTTAATGTAATCTCTAATTTCAGATAATGAGTTTAAAATAGTTTAAGGTTGTGTTATTCGAAAAACGTTCCCTAAAACAAAATCATGCTATTGCGAAAACATGTTCAGCGGGCACGTGTTAAACAAGTAATTACTGTACTCTTGATACAAACAAAAGGAAAACCTCTGTCTGCAGAGATGGAAGAGAAACCGACAATCCGCATAATGCTGTCTAATGCATAAACTTAACTGGAAAAGAAAAGTGTCTTCACTCTTAAAAATTGTTTGTCTCAATTACACCATAAATGAGTGATTAAAAGAATAAAATGCAACAAACCTACAGATGAGTGGGGGGTTTTTAAAAGTTGATGTAGCTAGCACAATTTAGCATAACTTCTAGTGTGAAAATCGTGTACTGAGCAAGCTAAATTTGGTTGACTGAATTTGCTTTGCTACGTGTGCTTTCAAAATTACACAGAGCTCTTCTTCAGGTCATTGCAAAGAACTGGGTTGGCTGCTAAAAATTGCTGACTGCTCTGTAATTCATTATTTTCAGAAATAATATTTTAAGTTAAATTTCTAAATATACAAGCAAAGGAGCTGTTCACTAATTTAATTTTTCTTCTGTGAGTAAGAACTGCAAAAAAGTAATAACTATTTATTATTTGCTTTCTCTATCCCATTCATGTCAGTTTTCTTCCCTTTCTGGAGAAAATAGTTTCTTCCTAGGTATGGATTGTGTATTATTTTTTAGTTGAAAGGGATTTTCTTTTTAAATACCAAATAAGTAAGGCGAACAATCAGTGCAAATAGGTATTTATGGTGGTAGTATTTGTGCATCGGTAACAAAAATCATACCAAGTGTAGCTGTCTAATAAAGTTGATTTTTGTAGTACGAATTTATATAAAATAACACTAAAAACCTTCAAAGGTTTGAAGTTCATATAATAGTTTTCTCTTGCTGTGTTTTAAGTTTTTGTCTAATTTCAGGGTTTATTTATTTCAGGAGGAAAATGAAAATTTTCTCTGAGTCCCATAAAACTGTTTTTGTTGTGGATCACTGCCCGTATATGGCAGAATCATGTAGACAACATGTTGAGTTTGATATGTTAGTAAAGAACCGGACCCAAGGAATCATACCTCTCGCACCCATCTCAAAATCTCTGTGGACTTGTTCAGTGGAATCATCTATGGAATACTGTAGAATAATGTATGATATATTTCCTTTCAAAAAACTGGTAAGTGTTTGTAAAAGTATTGCTTATTGTGGAGATTGTCCCATTTTATTGGGTGCTTCTTTAAAATTATTTTTGGATGCTGTCAGATTGAAAAGCAGGTGAGTCAAATTAAAAACACTGGAAATTTTTAAAAATAAAAAAAATTATCATTTAAGCTGTTGTTACTCCTTTAACTCAGTTGAACAATGAAAATAGTTTCATTTTAGTTTATGGGCCTTTTCACTTTCTGGTTATCTGCTTTATTTTATTGGTTTGGTTGCAAACCCTGTGGGTAAGTGTTTAATCATATACCAAGTATAATAAAAAATAATATTTATTATTATTTAAAATAAACGTAAACATAATGAAATCATTTCTTTTGATCTCAGGTTTTACAAAACCATGATTTTATATAATTCAGATTTTGACTTGGATTTAACTTGTAAAATTTGATGAAAAAAATAAGAGAAACAAAATACTTTTATTTATAGGCAGCATTTTCCCTTAGGTTACGTCTAGACAGCAGGGCTATTTTGGGATACTGGGAGTATCCCGAAATAGCAATTCCACATCTTTAAACGCGCCCGTTATTTCGAAATAACGGGTACGCTTTTCTGGCATCTCTGTAACCCTCATTTCACAAGGGTAAAGGGACTTGTCAGAATAGTGCTTTATTTTGAAATTACCTCGAAATAAGCCATGTTGTTTGCATAGTGTAAATTGAGTAGCTTATTTGGAAGTAAGGGTGCTGTGTAGACCCACCCTTAGAGAAGAAATATACTTTACTCTTAAGTCATGCACATAATAATTCACAAATGTCTCTAAGTTAGTATGGGGTGTTACTCAGTGGAGTAACGGTAAAAGCAAGGAAGAGTAATAGAATAATTACCCTCATTCTCATATCTGACTCTGTTGCTGAAATTACAGTAAAATGTTCTGCCCCTAGTTCTATAGTTTGTATGAAGGATTAGTGGTTTGAGGCTTTAACCCTGCATTCCATAATGCTGTTTTCCACTTTTGTGTAGAGAGGAAAATGCAGTCTTGCTGAAAGATTGATAATGTGTTACGATCCATTTATCTTGCTGTAAAGAGTTTAGTTTTCATTGAGTCTTTTCAAATAATACAAAGAACATAAAACACAGAACTGGATCAGGCCTCTTTGTTCTCACAAATTCATTTACAGTAAAACTCCGGTAGTTTGGCATCCAATTGTACAGCACTCCCGATAGTCCGGCATCAAAATGGCAAGAGCCTAGTGAGTGAGCTTCGTCAAAAAACGAGTCACAAGGCAGCAGCGGCAGCAGCTGAACCGAGCAAAACCGGACAGGACCAAGTCAGTCTGCCAGTGGCAGTGTGTGACGCTGGACAGTCAGTGCTTGTGCTACAATAAAAAGGGTTAAAAACACTTTATATACAGTATATACTCTGTGTGTGTGTGTGTGTGTGTGTGTGTGTGTGTGTGTGTGTGTATATTTTTATTTTTTTATATATATATATATAAAACCATCTTATAGTACCTCCTGATAGTCTGGCATAGCTGAGAATCCGGCACCACCTAGGTCCCAAAGGTTCTGGATTATCGGAAGTCTACTGTATTTGGTTTTGGAGTTAAACTGTTACATTTTTGGACAAAACTAAGACGCTTGTAGTGCATCACTTAAGTCTGTTTTTCTTTTGGCAGGCATTAGGGAACTCTCTACCCCTTTAAGACACAACAATTTACTTCTGTGATTTCTGGTTTCTTTTCTTCTTTAAGCTGGAAATTAAATCTTAAGGGTGCTCGCTGATGCATGCGTGGCATCATGTTCAGCTGCCATAATTCACTATGTCCAGCTTGATTCTAATTTTGTGCCTTATCTTAGTAGTATATTTAACAGATTCTTAGACTTTTTTTGTAGTTGCCCACACTTTAACACTGTGATTGTTTCATTTCTGTGCCAGTGAGAAAAGGAACTATGAATAGCAAATCAAGGATACTTTGAAAACATAAATAGAAAGCTGAATTTTTTTTATCATAACCTGGGCAGTGTATATTTGCAAGAAAAATAAGTTTAAAGTAAATTTATAAACATATAAATTAAAATGGAAAGATTTGCCAGACTGCAGTTTTTTATTCTTTGTAGAGTAAGCATTGTGCCTCTTAATTAATACTTCATAATTAAAGTATAGAATGCCAGATTGGTCATTCAGACTATTTGTCACTGTTCTGTTTTTGTAATAAGGTAGTTATACTCTTTTCTGCCCTAAATGTGTTGAATTCTTTTATAGCTCTCTATAATCTCAGTTAAATGGAGTGACAGTTCTGTTATTAAATGGTAGTTTCTCCAAGGTCCCAATTCAGCAAAGCATTTAAGCATGTATGTAAGGCCAATGATGGAAATTACAGTGAAGTCAATGGAACTTAAGTACTTGCTTAAATGTTTTATGAGCCTTCAGTGCAAATGTTCATACTCATGAAGTTATCTAATCTATCTTCATATCTCACTAGGTATTATTTACTTCAATGATCTCCTTAGCAGATTCCACTCGCTGATTACGTGCTGTGTTTAATTAAATAAGGGAAAACATACATCTGTGCTCAGTGATAACTATTGCTAATGAAAATCTAACTGAAATACTGAGGGGATTGCTTCATTTTTTTCTCTCCTGTTAGTCTTGTAGTGGTAACTGCGGTGTTAAGTGTAAATCAGCTCTTTGTTTATACTCTACTTACTAACATGTAAGATATGAAGACAGTGTCAATAATGAAATTCTAAAAAATGTATCTATAAATGAACATTTTTTCTTTCTCTTCACACCATTTCTAAATGTTTGATCTCTGCTTAAAATAAAAAGGATATGTTAAAGTCTGGATTTAGTGCAAAAGTTAGTTGTATGTAAAAATGAAATAAGGTTTGAGTGACCTATAAAAAATAATACTATGGTAGTCTAGCCTTTTATAGGTAGAGCCCTGCAAATTTGTGGATACCTGTTTTAACTCTGCAGATATACCTGTTTTATACCTTTTTATATCTGTTTTTGCAACTCACAGCTTGGATGCAGATTTTGTGTCTGTACAGGGCTCTAGTGACTGTCCCACAGAAATCAGGATAACTTTGCAATAGACAGGATTGCTCTGGGCCTAGTAGCAGAAGATGTGAGGGGCTAGGGGGTAGGTGCGTGGAGGAGGTGGGACTGGAGGTCTGACTGCAGCACACACTCATCCAAATGAAGTGACTGTTACCCAGCCCTCAGATTCCCACTTAGCTCTTTGCAGCCCACTAATGTAGAAATCAATTTATAGGAAAAGCCTGCTAAGGTTTCTGGGGGTTGTAGTGCCCAGCTTGCTTAGACGGAGGAGGTAAACGACAACTCCCAGAAGGAAATATGGCCATGTCTCCCAGGCAGTGAGTCAAGTGCTATTTTGAAAGAGGTGTCATACTTTAAACTAATGCGCAGCAACAGTGGGGGCTGTGAGGAAAGTAGTTGTTGCCTCTGACTGTCCTGTCCAGGTCTGCGTGTCTTAGAGCTCCTGTGGCTGCATAGCGATGTCAGAGCCCCCTACTGAGAGGATGGCATTGCACTCAAAAGGCCAGGATTGTAGACCCTCTGCCCGGAGTGGGAGGAGGTGCAGTGAGGGCAGAGCAGGTGGTGGGGCAGGCTGTCTTGGGAGCAAAGTGGAGGGCAGTTGGGATACAGCCCTGTGCCACTGGTGCATGGTGATCTGTGGAGTTGTTAGTAGAGCTCTGCCAATCCACAGATTTCCTCACATACAGGTATCCCTGGCCCATTTTTGCACGTTGTATGTAGATACAAATTTTGTATCCATGCAAGGCTCCATTTCTGGGTATGTGGGAATTATGGTATAAGAAGAATACATTACTGTAACCTTTAAAATATGTTTTGTAACCTTTTAGGTGAATTTTATTGTAAGTGATTCTGGAGCTCACATCTTAAATTCTTGGACCCAAGAAGACCAAAACTTGCAAGAGGTATGACTAGTATTTTATGCTTCTATTTATTTTGTGAAGCTAGCTTAAATTAATTATAGTGAAATAATTTGTTTTCTTAGTATATTCAGTAGGTAACATTTTATCATGGTATGATATACCAGTGTTTTAGTTTTTTATCTTATATATTTTGCCGGAGAAGAATAATTGGACTGTGTTAATTGATTCATTTGTTTGAAGGAAGACTCCGGATTTGGAAAGGTTTTTGTTCCTCAGAGAACAAAGGTTTTATGTGTATGCAGTTCAGTTACTTTTTGTCTTAAGATGATGGTTTAAATAGAGAGCAACTTTTAGCTTTCTGTGTAAATTTTAATTTGCATATTCTTACAGTGCTAGATGAAACTAGTTCCTCGTTTAGACTCAAATTTATTTTTCTTTTATTATTCATCTTTTAAAATCACTATCATGTAATTATAACAAAGAAAAATATACAAGACCTGTAAAATTATCTTTATTGCAAAAAGTCCCAAAATAATCTTGTAAAGAAATTCACTAAAACTCAATGGGAATACAAAGGGGGGGAAAATAAGTAATTTAAAGACAAAACTAAAAGGTACTCCATCATAGATTTGACTGCTCTGTAATGCCTTCTGCAAGGCCAGGGATGGTATTGTAGATACTCCCTTGTATTAGTCTATAATAGTGGCTCTCAACCAGGATGTGTGCCCCTAGGATACTTGAGGGCTCAAGGGGGGTGCGTCAACTCTTCCAGATATTTGCCAAGTTTTATAACCGGGTATTTAATAAGCACTAGCATAGTCTGTCTATATGAAATTTTAGTTTGACTTGTTTATATTGTTCTGTATATCATAGACTGAAATATAAGTACAATATTTATATTCCAATTGATTTATTTTATAATTGTATGGTAGAAATGAGAAAATAGGCAATTTTTCAGAAATAGTGTTCTGTGACACTTTCTTGTATGTCTGATTTTGTAAGCAAGTATTTTTATAGTGAGTTGAAATTTGGGGGTACACAAGAGAAATCAGATTTTTGCAAGGGACACAGTACTCTGGAAAGGTTGAGACGCGTGGTCTATAACAGTGGTGGGCATTGCAACCTGCAGCACATGGGCTGCATGCCACCCATTGGGATTCCACCTGCAGCCTGCGCAATCCCTATTTGCCCCCTTCCTCCTCACACCTCTCGTGCACGAGGACACTGGAGCTCCGTTATTTGCTACTCCTACTCCTTTCCCTCCCTCCCAGTAATTTTTGGAACGCCATAAATCCACTGATTCACACTTGTTCCTGTTCCTTCCCCTTCCTCCCAGAGCTTGAATGCTGCAAATTAGCTGTTTGCGGAGTAGGAAGTGTGAGGCTCCCGTGTGTGACACACATGTGGGGGGGGGACAGACAGGGTGTGTGGGCTGCAGGTGGAACAGCTTGCCCACCATTGGCAATCATGCGGCCCAGTGAGATGAAGGACCACTAATGCAGCCCACTCACTAATTTTGGTTGCCCATAGCTGTGGTCTAGAAGTTTTGCTTGGGGTAGGGAGGTCTATCTATTGGGCTGCCCAGGAACCAGGGCTTCTGGTAGCCTGCCTCAGAGTGGGTGGTCCCAGAGCTCCTTGGAAGCCTAGAAACCCAAGGGATCATTTTTCATTTGGGAATGTCACCAAAATATTCCCCTAACATGCACTAATATGAGCAGGTTAGTGTTTCCAAAGCAAAATAAAACAAACGCCTAGTTGCATGATAAATTTTGAGATTTTTCAATGTTTGTCCTAGTTTGGGTCAAAAAATTTCATTTTTGGCCTGCTTTAATTTTAATGTCTGAAGTCAACTATCAAAGGCTGTTTCTGATGGTAAAATTCGGCAACTAGTCATAATTAAGGATGTTAAGAAACGGGTAATTGACTAAGCTTATCAGGTAGTCAACTACTCGAGTAGTTGCTTACATCCATAGTCATAATCAAACTCTCAAGAACATCCTCATCAGGAACTATATCATAAGCTTCATTTGGATGAGCCTCTTTTTGGCCTAATTATATTAATGATATGTAAGTATAGAGAAGAAATATAATTTTCAGCCCAAAAGGAGTATCTTTCAGGAAACTAGAAGTGGGTAATAAAGAAAGATAACGGATATGGTTTGACAACCTTAGGAACATAAGAATAGCCATACTGCATTTGGCTAACGGTCCATCTAGCTCAGTGTCTGCTGTGCCAGAGGGAATGAACAGAACAGGGCAATTGGAAGTGATCCATCCCCTGTTACCCAGTCCCAGGTTTTGGAAGTTGGTGGGTTAAGGACACTCAGAACATGGGATTGAGTCACTGACTGTCTTGGCTAATTAACTAGGATCTTACCAAATTCATTGTCTATTTTCATAAATTTAATGGTGATATTTTTAAAATCTTGAATGTCATATATTTAAATCTTAAATTTCACAGTGTTGTAACGAAGCATGAATATGTATTTTAAGGCAGCAAAATATAAATCCCTTAAGTCAACATTTATCAGAGCTAAGTGGCTGGAAAGTGGTGGTTGACAGCCCAGCTTTAAAGACAGTGCAAACCGCCACTAGATCCAGCCCGCAGCCACCTCATCGGCATGGTTATTACAGAGCAGGTGCAGCTGCTCTGAACATCAGGCTGCTAATTGCTATGCAGTCTGGGCAGGGAGGAGAAACTTCACACGTTGTTCCCACCCCCTAGCAAAATCCCTCAGCTCCCATTGGTCAGTTTCAGGACAACAGGAGCTGAGAAATGTTGCTGAAGGCAAGGGCAGTGAATGAAGCCTCCTCGCTCTCCCCCTCCCCACTTCCTCCCCACTTCCTTCCTCCCTGTGCTGGAGTAGAGCCACATGGAGCAGCCCATCCAGCACACAGGCAAGGAGGGAGCCTGTCTTAGGTTCCTGCAGAACTGCTGGCTGGGAGCCACCTAGGTGAGCTCCTCCCAGCCAGGGCCTGCTTCTGGCACGCCATCCCCTTCTTTCCCCACAAATACCTGCCCTGGGCCACTACCCAAATCCTCTATATCCCTTCTCCCCACCTCCTCCAGGTCACAACTCTTTCCCAGACCAGCACCCATATCCCCTCCTGGACTCTGCAGCCCTAGCCTCTGCCCCAGATCATTAAATTAAAATTTTTAAATTGATGGAGATTGCCTATTTCCTAGAACTGGAAAGGACCTTGAAAGGTCATCAAGTCCAGTCCCCTGCCTTCACAGCAGGACCAAGTACTATCCCTGACAAATTTTTGCCCCAAATGGCCTCTGCAAGGGATTGAACTCACAACCCTGGGTTTAGCAGGCCAATGCTCAAACCACTGAGCTATTCCACCTCCCTCCTTCATTCAAACTCCCTCCTGTACTCCAGTTCTGTATCCCAAGCTCCCTTCTACACCCCACCCGCTGTCCCAGAACCCGCGCCCCCTCCACAGAAGTACAGCCTTTGACCACTTATAGAATCTTGGATTGCCCTCTCCCTCCATTAAAAATTATTGCCCATCTCTGGCCAAGATCTTAATTTCACAACAAAACTTTTTTTTTCTTTTAAACCAGTTAATGGCAGCTCTAGCAGCTGTTGGACCACCTAATCCTCGTGCAGACCCAGAATGTTGCAGCATACTGCACGGTTTGGTTGCAGCAGTAGAAACACTCTGCAAAATCACAGAATACCAGCATGAGGCCCGAACCATGCTAATGGAAAATGCAGAACGTGTTGGAAACAGAGGAAGAATAATCTGCATTACAAATGCCAAAAGGTGTGTACTGGATTATACAACATTTCTTTTGGAAATGAATGTTTTTATAAATAGGCTAAATCCTTTCTTCTGATTTTTATTTATTTATTTATGTGTTGGGTGGTGTAGTTCAATATTTTTATTTGGACATATAATACCTTTAATAGTTACTTTTTTGGATACTTTGCAGACAGCTTCTCTCCTAAGCAGAAGCAACTGGTGAGGAGCGGGGACCCAGAAAGTTACCGGCCACGTGACCCTCCCACACCCAGCCCAGGGAAGGGCCGGGACAACCCCGCTCCAAACTCAGGGTCCCGTCTCTTCCCCCCCATTCTGCCTCTTCCCCCAAAGTAGGTGGACTGGCCCTTCCCCCGCGCTGCCAGGCAATGGTGGGGGAAATGGAGCAATGTGGCCCCAGCTCGTTTTGCACCTCCGATCATGTTACTCTTCTTCCCGCCAGTGAGTGCAGGGGCAGTTCTCTCTCCCCTCACTGCCCCCCGAGCGACATGGCTGAAGGAGCAGAATGAGCTGGGGCTGCTTACTTTGCTTCTCCTGCTACTGCCAGTGAGTGCAGGAGGGCTGGACTCCTGCTGCAGGCATGAGGTTTGCCCCAGCCCCGCTAGTCCTCCCACCAGCTGCTGACTGGCCCCTTACTCCTCCCACCCACAGTGTTGGGGTATGTGTAGATGAGACCTCTGACTCATTCTATGCCTTTTTGCTTACAGATGCATCAGTCCACAGATGCGTACAAATTTGCAGATTGTGGCTTATTGTAGGGATGTTAGATATTGTATAATTGCATAGTTGTGTAACCACATAAAATATTATCAGTTACACAACTATTTGATAGTCCCCGGAGGAGGAAGCAGCAGCCTGTGCTCTCCAGCTCCACACTCAGGGAGCTCCCTGCCACCCCATGCTGCTGCCTCTCTATTATAGGCGGCAGCGCAGGGTGGCAGGCAGGAGCCGGTCTGGGAGACAATTTAAAAACCAGCTTACCTCGCGGACCTGCTTACCTGCCTACTGCCCCATGTTGCTGATACAAAGGCAGCAGCACAGGGTAACAGCAGCTCCTGTCTGTGGGAGGTCCAACAGAGGCTGCTTTGTGGCGGTCTCCCCTGCCCTTCCCGCCCCCTCCCCATGCTGCTGCTTTTGATAGAGGCAAGAGCACAGGGGAAGCAGGCAGCACTGCAGAGCTGGTGCTGCAGGCCACTGGCTTTTAAGCCAGCTCTCTCCAGCATAGGCTCCTGCCTGCCCCCCTTCGCTCCCTCTGTAGGAGGCAGCGAGGGGAATCAGGTGGGTCCATGGGAGCCAAAACATGCGGGTAGCTGGCTTGAAAGCCCTCACCGTCCGGGCCACTGCATCAGAGGCAGCAGCACGGGTGGGGTGGGGCAGGTGGGTCTGGTGCCTTGTGGGAAGCCTGCTTAAAGCCAGCTCCTCATGGGCACCAGCTCTCCTGATACAGAGGTAGCAAGTGGGGAGGGAGTGCATGTAGTTGATAGGATTAACTGATTAGCCTAGTCTTATTGGTTAATTGTTTGACTATATGCTAACATCCCTAGCTTAGTGTATAAAATTTGTAATTGTGTTCAATTGTACTTGCATCTAGGTGAAAAGATAAGGTTTTTTGTATTTAATTAAAATTTTACTTTGACTTTTTTAAATATTGCAAAACAAAACCTGGTTATACTTCATGCCAAAACAGTGAGAACAATGTTAGTGAAACATACATAGCCACAAAAGTTTTTCAAAATCCTCTTGACCTGTAAAAGGAATAAGCCTTTTACTAAAGTAATTTTCTCTCTCTTTCTAAGGAAACGTATTTTTTTCTTTTTTCTTTTAGTGACAGTCATGTTCGAATGCTTGAAGACTGTGTCCAAGAAACTATTCATGAGCATAACAAGCTTGCCGCTAATTCAGATCAGTAAGCACAGGGTTTTTTTAATCTTACATGTGCCAGCTTTGGTGTGCCTTTTAAGAATTATTGAACTATATGATGCTGTTTATTTGAAAACTTATCTGGATGGGCTATTTGAACATTTAACAGCAGTATTGTCTTCAAGTCGATATTGTCAAGTCCAAGTCGAGTCTCAAGTCACTACAGTTCAGGTCTCAAGTCGAGTGTCGAATCCCTAAAGTCACTTTCGAGTCAAGTCCCAAGTCGAGTCTCAAGTCTTAATTTAAAAAATGTCAAGTCACTTTTGTACAAGACATCAATATCTGCATTTTTGGACAATTTTTTCACCAAGTTGATTTAACAAAATTAGCAAGTCTCAAGTCGAGTCTCAAATCACAAACAATGAACCCAAGTCGAGTCACCTAGGCGACTTGAGTCGGACTCGAGTTCAAGTCGTGGGACTCAAGTCAACAACTCTGTTTAACAGAGATGGGAAACTATATGAGGAAGATACTGGAACACAATCCTGTAATCTGAGATCTTGAGCATAACCATTATGTTTTCTGATACCAGAGCCCTGCATAAGGCAGTGCTTCTTTAGAGTGGTATCTCTTAAAGCAGTGAGGTAGGGCAAGGAAGATAATTTAGCCTAGCTGTAGAAAACATCTCTGTAACTACTGTATCTGAAGAACTTCTGATGCTGCTGGTGATTAAATCTTTGATCAATGCATATAGCTGGCAGACCGTGTTCTCTGGCCCCTCTCTCCCAGGGAGCCCCCTGCCACCTTACAAGTTTTATGTGCTTGTTACGTTAGCTTGCAAAAACTTCTGTGGTTATAAATTGCTTTTAGTTTTCAAATAGGTTTTTTTTGGGGGGTGGGGGGGGGGAGGGAGAGCTGGTATCTTTGTCAAAATTTGAGAAACAGATTATTGAAAAAATGTTATGTGTTCAGGAAATCAAGCTAGTTTTGCATGGAAAAAAGCTGGCATGTATTGTGTGGCATACAACTGCATTGCTGACCTACTAAATAAAATATTTGATTTCTAAGCCTCATGCAGATCCAGAAGTGTGAATTGGTATTAATCCACACCTATCCAGTTGGTGAAGATAGTCTTGTTTCAGATCGCCTTAAAAAAGAGGTAAGGAGCTTAAATTGCTTTTAAAAAAAAATACCGAAAGTGTTACAAACTAACTTAGGGTGGATCTACACTTAAAACGTTGCGTCACCACAGCTGCACCACTTTAGTGCTTAAATGAAGATGCTCCTATGCTGACAGGAGAGAGCTCTGTTACTTCCTGAGAGGCAACAGCTATTTTGACGGGAGAAGCTTTCTACATAGTGCTCTCTACATGAGGGTTAAGGCTGGTATAACTGTTGTTCAGGATGTGTATTTTTTTTAACACCTTTTGAGTGACATAGTTACACTGACATATGTTTGTAATGTATTCCTGGCTCTGGTAGACAAACACGTGTTGAAAATGTATTAGTAATGTTTTGAGTATCCTGTCTCTGAGGGTACATCTAAACAGCAACATTATTTTGAAATAACTATCATTATTTCAAAATAACTTAGTCCGTGTCTACACAGCAGGCAGTTATTTAAAAATAATGTCGAAATACTGTCAAGTGGCGAACTTCTTACTCCAACTCCTGTAACCCCCATTGTACGAGGAGTAAGGGAAGTGGGAGGAAGAGTGCTCTATTTCGAAATAAGTGCTGTGTAGACACTCCCAATTTGGAAATAAGCTACGCAATTGACATAGTTCCCCAGGGTGCATCTACCCAGCCGGGCTTAACTCTAAATAATATATGCAAATTGAGCTATCTGTAAAGGAGAAGGCATATGTGGCAATTTCTGAAAAAGCTGACCTAGAAATGTTATTGCTGTGTTCTGTGTGTTTTTCCTTCTGCTGTTGACATGGAGTTATGATAGCCCGTTTTTCAGCCTGCTTTGAGGGTTTTGTTGTTGTTGTTGCTAACTGATGTCTTCGTAGTAAAGCCATTCGACCTTGCCGTTTTTGCAGATTTAATTCTTTAGTGACCTCTTGAAAGAACCATTAGTTCTTCTTCAAGTGGCCCCGTGGGTGCTCCACTCTAGGTGTCGGGTCCCGTCCCGGCGCCGCAGCTCGGAGATTTCTCATAGCCGTGCTCTGCCGGCTCGCGCATGCGTGTTTCCCCAGCGAGGCGTTCGCGCCTTTGATCAGCCGCACGCGAGCCGGCAACCGTCAGTTCCTCTCAACCGCCTCAGGTCGCGGTCGGAGCTCCCTGAGTAGTTCTCTTCAGAATGTTTTTAGTCAGTTTTTCCATCTGTAAATAGTTAAATTTGTTAGTGTTAGTCGTGTTCCTGCTAGTTTGTTCTCCTGTTCATAAGAAAGTTAAAAAAAAAAAAAGGGGGTGGGTGGGGGAAGAAGGTTTTTTTTTTTTTTTTTCCTCAAGCCGCTTCTCTTGAAGCGCTGCACAAAGCGCTGAAAGTGAAACTGACAAGGCTTCACAGGGACTTTTACAGGCATTTATTCTATACTAGTTTTTCAAAATGCCTGGATCAACTGGTTTTAAAAAGTGTTTGGCATGCTGTGAGCCCATGCCAACGGCTGACGGCCATGACACCTGCATGAGGTGCCTGGGGGAAGCTCATGTCCCCGAGAAGTGCTCTCACTGCAAGAAATTAACGTCGAGAGCCCGGAGGGAGAGGGAGATGAAGATGAGGATGTTGATGTTCGGCAAGGCGTTGCAGCCTGACCCAATCCCTCCCGCAGCCACAAAAGCCCCCGAACGAAAGCGCAGGGCGGCTTCCCCGGGACTAGCCGGCTTGAAGCGAAAGCCGTCCCCAGCGCAATCCCTTCCTTCAGCAGCCGCAACGGCTTCGGGGGCGTCGAAATGACCCCCGGGGGGTCCGGACAATCTGCTGGTGCGGCCATCAGAGCACTCCCGCCGCCTAGAGCGAGCGGCCGCACCAGCATCGAGCGTGCCGCACCGAACCGCAAGTCTGCACCGCCTCAGCTGTGCCTCTGTGAAATTGACGCCGTGCCGCAATTGACCAGCCGCTTCCACCAGCTTCAGCAGCACCGCTATAACAGCGCCTGCCTCATCGGCCCCGCTTATGACGGCACCGCCCTCCACGGCACCGTCTCTGGCACCGGCTCCGAGGCAGAAGATCTTGATGCCTCAGCCCCGCACCGCTGCTGACTCCGCACCGGGCGCTTTGCCGGCACCGCATCAACGCAGCAACAGCTGCTTTCCCCGGCACCGCGTCACTGCTATCCGGTGCCTGGCTCTCCTGTGGCTGTTAGGGTGGAAGACACCTCCCTACGTAGGAAGGCATTATCAAAGACTCATTATAGAGACAGATCTCTGTCTCCAGATTTTTCACCACGAAGGTACCGTCGCTATCGTGACTATAGCGTTTCTCCTACGCGGGTCACGTATGGACGGCGTAATTATGGGGACACAGTCTATCTAGAAACACGTCGGTCCCGTTCACGATCCTGCTCACCCGGTCGATCCTCAAGATGCGACCCTGGTAGACGCTCCCCATGCCGTGTCTATTATATCCAGCATGGTAGTGCACGCTCGTCACGCCACTCCTCTCCATTGCATTCTGAGCGCTATTATGATAGCTACCATAGACCATATGATGATCGTCCTTGGGACGATTGTACATCGTCCTCCCGTAAGGGATCCTCCTGCATTTGTCAACCACGGAGCGAAAAGTACTTACCTCACCAATCACAGCACCTAGACTTACCTTCTCCATCTAAGAGTCCAACGATCCATCTAGACCAGTCCGAGCCGGAAGAGGGGCAGTTGTCTGAGGTTGAAGACCCCAAACTGGAGACTTCTCCAGCAGACTGCTCCTCGTCATCTCCGGATGAGGCGATATTTCCAGCTCACGTCTCTCCACCGGATGATCTGAGACAATTCCAAGACCTCTTTAAACGTGTGGCGGGCACACAGGAAATACAGCTAACGGATATTCCGGTTAAAAAGCACCGTCTCTTGAAAAATCTCCGTCACAACAACGGGCAAAGATCGCCTTACCTATTGATGATGCGATCATGGAAGTGGCGGATGAGATATGGCAGACCCCAACATCGGTTACACCTACGAGTAAAAAGGCCAACAGAAAATATTTTGTACCGGCGAAAGGATTGGACTTCTTGTTCAATCACCCCTCAGCCAAATTCCTTAGTAGTGGATGCAGCACAACGTAGGGCTAGAGCGCCACAGTACAAAAATACGCTTCCAGACAAGGACAATAAAAAATTGGACATTTTTGGTAGGAAGGTCTACTCCTCAGCCACACTTCTACTGCGCATCGCAAATTATTCAGCCCATCTATCAAACCATAATTGTGATAATTATTCCAAATTGGCGGAGTTACTTCATCATCTCCCGGACAACAAGAAGCCACTCTTAAAGGCAATAGTCCAAGAAGGGTACGTGTCATGTAGTACAGCACTGCAGATAGCCATGGACGTGGCTGACACAGCGGCTAGAGCTACTGCCACAGGTATTGCCATGAGGAGATCATCATGGCTGTCATCTGCAGGAGCCCCAAAGGAGATGCAAAGTAAGGTTGAGGACCTACCGTTTGACAAGCTTAAGCTTTTTGCGGCAAACACCGACAAAGTCCTCCACTCGGGAAAAGATTCACGCACCACTCTACGTACACTTGGGATGTACACTCCCTCCTTCAAACGTAGACGTTATTTTCCTTATCAACGAAGATATGATTTTAATTTCTCCAGACAACAATCACGTCCCTTCGACAATCAACGCCTTAGACAACGCCTCAGCGCAAACGACCCCAACAGGGCCGTCGACCAATCAATCGCCAACAAAGCAGCAAATTTGACTTGTCGAGGATGCAAGCCAGCTACCTGCAATCAACACGGAAGACGACTATCCATCTTTTCATCATCGCCACGGTCATTTTACCATCATTGGTCCGACATCACCACGGACAGATGGGTACTAGAAATAGTGCAATCCGGCCTTTCCATTCCCTTTCTCTCTATTCCCCTACCACTCCCCTGCCCCGTCCCTTTTCAGGGGACCCTCTCACGAGCAAATGCTACAACAGGAAGTTCAACGCTTTGCTCGACATTGGGGCAATAGAGAGAGTTCCCAAGCAGTTCTGGGGAAAAGGCTTCTATTCCCGATATTTTCTCATACCAAAAAAGTCGGGAGGCTGGAGACGCATTCTAGACCTTCGAAAGCTAAATCGTCATTTTCGGAAGTTTCGTTTCAAGATGGTAACCTTAACAACTATCATTCCGTCGTTGAACAAAGGGGATTGGCTTGCAGTCCTCGACTTACAAAACGCTTATTTCCACGTAGCTATCCATGTGACTCACAGACGTTTCCTCCGTTTTCAATTGGGGAACGAGCACTGTCAATACAAGGTTCTGCCCTTCGGTCTGGCATGTGCTCCCAGGGTTTTCACCAAAACGTTGGCAGTGGTTGCGGCCCATCTGCGCAGATTGGGAGTGACAATTTTCCCCTATTTGGACGATTGCCTCATCAGAGGTACGACGTTTTTGGAAACGTGTCAAATGGTTCGAACAGCGTCCAACACATTTGAGGCTCTGGGCTTTCTCATAAACGTGAAGAAATCATCACTAGTTCCATCCCAGAACCTCGTCTTTATAGGCGCACGACTCGATTCCACCATGGCATGAGCATACTTACCAACAGAACGTTTTACGGTGATCAAGGATCTGGTGCACACTGTAGTACACGCTCTGACAATTCCCACGCGCATCTGTCTACAGTTGATGGGGCATATGGCTGCTGCCACCGTCGTAGTGCGCAACGCAAGGTTACGTTTTTGTTGCCTCCAGCACTGGCTCGCCACCATTTATGTTCCAGCGAAACACAGTGTCCACAGGCTAATAGTGGTGCGAGTATGTCCGGGAGTCCCTACAGTGGTGGGTCAACCCGCCAATCTTCTTGCGGGCGCCCGTCGCTTCATCGCCCACAACCTACAAAACAGATAACAACAGATGCTTCCCTAACGGGGTGGGGAGCCCACATGGACAGTCGCACAGTCCAGGGACGATGGTCAACGCACGAAATGCTATTGCATATCAACGTCCTAGAGTTGAGAGCGGTACGCCATGCTTGCAAGCATTTTCGGTCACAGATTCAGAATACAACTACGAGGATTTTGACGGACAATGTGGCGACCATGTTTTATATCAACAGACCAGGAGGTGCCCGGTCGAATTCTCTGTGTGCGGAGAGCATTCGATTATGGAATTGGTGTATCAGCAACAACACCATTCTAACAGCTTCGTATCTTCCAGGTGTCGACAACTCAATAGCGGACTCTCTCAGCAGGCGTTTCCCTCACGACCACGAGTGGGAGATTCGTGCGGACATACTGACTCATATTTTTGCCCAATGGGGGTTCCCGGCGATAGATTTATTCGCGACGGAGCACAATGCGAAATGCCCCGCCTATTGTTCAAGAGCCGGGATAGGACGTCACTCTCTGGGGGACGCCTTCCTTATCCACTGGGGAAGGTCATTACTATATGCCTTTCCCCCAATAGTCTTGGTTTCCAAGGTTCTCGAGAAGATCAACACAGACAGAGCCCGGGTAATCCTTCTAGCTCCGGCGTGGGCTCGTCAGCCTTGGTTTTCAATGCTCCACCGTATGTCAGTGAGAGCACCGTATCCTCTGCCTTCTCTCCCAACTCTGTTGACCCAAGACAACGGAACTCTCAATCACCGGAGGCCCGAAGTTCTGCACCTCACGGCGTGGATGCTTGCTGGTTTACCGACTCCCGAGCAGTCCTGTTCTCAGCGAGTCAGGGAAGTCTTAATGCATAGTAAGAAACAATCTACCCGATCAGCTTATACAGCTAAGTGGTCCAGGTTCCAGGCATGGTGCGCGGATAATGCTGTAGATCCTCGCTCAGCAACTCTACCCTGTATATTGCAATACCTCTTGCAACTGCATGACAACGGCCAGGCAATCGCATCTCTGCGAGTACATTTGGCAGCAATTAATGCATTCCATTGTAGGGATGGGGATGTCTCCTTGTTTGCACACCCCATTACAAAAAGATTTTTGAAGGGGCTCTCGAACCTTCATCCTCCACGGAGACCTCCTCCACCTCTATGGGACTTGGATCTAGTCCTACAAACTTTGACTCGTCCTCCCTTTGAACCCTTGGCTACAGTACCGCTGCATTTACTTATGGTCAAGCTTCTCTTCCTCCTAGCCCTCACATCTGCTCGCAGAGTGAGTGCGAGAGCAGCTTTTATGGCCTCACCTCCGTATACAATTTTTTCCAAGGATTCGGTGACGTTGAGGACCCATCCGGCTTTTATTCCGAAGGTTTCTTCGGAATTCCATATAAACGAACCAGTGGTGTTACCATGTTTCTCGCCTAAACCCCATACCTCAACGCAAGCAGCGCTGCTACACACGTTGGACGTGAGGAGATGCTTAGTGTTTTACATTGATAGAACGCGGGGTTTTAGAAAGACAGACCGCTTAGTAGTATCATTAGCACACCGTTTGAAGGGACAACCTCTAACTTCTCAGCGTATCTCCAGGCTGATAGTTTCTTGCATATCCATGTGTCACTCGCTACGAGGGAAGCCTCTCCCTTCTCTTCTGAGGGCTCACTCGACTAGAGCAGTTGCTACGACCACAGCTTTTCTGAGCGGAGTGTCTTTTCGTAACATTTGCAGAGCAGCAACATGGTCTTCTAATGTGACTTTTATGAAGCATTATGCTATAATCAGTCAGTTTGCATCAGACTCTTCTGTGGCTACAGCAGTACTTAATCATGCTGGTAGTCTTGATTCCGGAGCGCTCTAACTCTCTCCTAGTTACTGTCTGGTCACCTAAGAGTGGAGCACCCACGGGCCACTCAAGAAGAAGAAGAAGTTACTCACCCTGTGAAGTAACGATTGTTCTTCGAGATGTGCCCCGTGGGTGCTCCACGACCCGCCCTTCCTCCCCGCTCCGGAATTGTTTGTTTGTTTATTTCAGATGAGCGGGTGAGAGGAACTGACGGTTGCCGGCTCGCGTGCGGCTGATCAAAGGCGCGAACGCCTCGCTGGGGAAACACGCATGCGCGAGCCGGCGGAGCACGGCTATGAGAAATCTCCGAGCTGCGGCACCGGGACGGGACCCGACACCTAGAGTGGAGCACCCACGGGGCACATCTCGAAGAACAATCGTTACTTCACAGGGTGAGTAACTTCTTCTTTTAATTTCTGAGGATTAGAGCATAACTGAAAAACAAGACTTTTGTGTAATGGTGTGGCTGAAGTCACTGGGATCTTCTGTCTCCACAGAAGAACGCATTGCTGGCCCCGAGGAACCTCTTTTTCCTCTCACAAATTTTTGTTGCTGAGTTTGATAGCCTGCCAAAGCATGAATATTACTAAACATTTTAAACTTTGTAAATGGACTTGTATCTTTTTAATTAAACGTCAGTGGAAAGAATATGTGCTTCCAACGGGGTGATTTTGCAGGCATGCTCACAGTGTCTCAGCAGTTGATAAAATCCTTTAGTACCTATTCACATACCAATAAAAGAAAGAAATTGTGTTATAAATAATACTGTGACAGTCAGTTAAAATTATTCTGTACATTGATATTTTCATATTGCTTATTTACAATGCATGCTGTTGGGCAATCTAAGTATTTGTAGTGACTAGATCAGAAGCCACACATACACCAAATGGCATATGCCATTGTTCTCTGCTGTTTTCAGTCCTGCTCTGATTTAATAATAATAAGACTGTAACTGAGGCGAACACACATTTTTTTAAAGAAACCTTTCTAATTTGATAGTGCCCTTATGTGCACTATCAAATGCGCATAGAATTATTTTTAAACTGTCACTCTGAACATGAAATAAATCCAACTGTATCTCTTGTAGAAATAAAAATAAATTTAATAGTTAAGCTCCCACAGAATTTCACAATGCTTTACAAACTTCATATACCCCATGTATAGTGTAGTAAGTATTTATGCAATAGGTGTGGAAAGCAGAAAGTATTCTTGATCGTTCACCATATCCTGAGGTTCCCCTCTGTAATACAGTCCTCTCGGCAAGGAAAATTAGACATGACTTCCTTGCAATTCATTTTATCAACTCATGACTCATAGCATTTACCTCTTCAGAAGTCTCTGTGAAACACACATGTGAGGTAGGCAGATAAGACTACTGTCTCCACTTTACAGACTGGGAAATTGAGACAGACTTACCTCGGGCCCTATGACAGATCTGAGATTAGGACCCAGAAGTTCTTGGATTGCAGTTCCATGCAGTGACGTGGCCTCTTGTTGGCTGGAAAGGGTCACAATTTAACAAGTCTCTGGTGTTCAGCATGTTTGTCTAAGTCAGTTATGATGACTGAACCAAGATCATTATAGCACTAAGATGACTTTACAAATGTTTATATCCTTTTTCCTTCTTAGAAACCATAACGCATGGCATTTTCTGTTGAACTTGGCGATGCATGTCTTTTTAAGCTTAAGATTTTGAGTGATTTGTATGTTATATGATCTCAGTAAACACTGATACTATACAGTCTATGTCCATTTTTTTAAGCTTTCTCCTGTCTTAACCAGCGAAGTACATAGTGTCCGTGCTGGACGGCATCTGGCTACAAAACTGAATGTTTTAGTACAGCAACACTTTGATCTGGCTTCAACCACAATAACTAATATCCCTATGAAGGTAAGATAGTATCTATACTTTTATGGTTAAGTAGCTGCATCACTTTTAAATTGCTTTGAAAAATTAATATTTATTTTAATTGAATTTTTACATTGTTTTTCTCTCCATATCATATTTTCTGTTTTTTTATTAGCCCACATTCAATGTCTGTGACCAGGTTAGTACATTTTAAGAAGGAAAAAAAGAAGGATCACAGAACAAAATGCTGTATTGCTATGTCAGCAATTCAATTAGGCAAATACAAGTGCTATTTGAGTCCACTTCATATTATTTTATATAATCTTGTTTGCTTCAAATTACTTTGTCTGTGATTCTTTTGTCTCTTAAAATTACATTCATTAGATATTCTTGACCTTTGTGCATTTTAGTGGCTTAGTGAGTCTTTTTTCCTCTGTTTCATTTTCATGCCCAACCAACATAAAGGTGTTTGTAACTAATAGTTTCTGACCAAGAATAATGGTTTTTCAACTGGTGTGGAGCTGCTTAACCAAGAGGCGGAGAGGAAAATTGTGTCTCTAGTAATGGAAGATATTAAATAATTTTTCCCCATAGAAGTTATCTACGTGCCTACATCTCATTTATTTATAATTAATTTGCATTGCCAGTGGGATGACAATTACTGTAATTAAATATTCTAATTGGCTTTTAGTAAGTAGGAACCCCCGAGCTTCAATTACATTTTGCTGCCAGAGTAAGAGCACTGTCATCAAAAGGGAGGAGAGTTTTTATTAGCAAAACTAAAGAATGCACAAAAGGAAAAATAAGTGTCAACATTATTACCCAGTGCTCACTTCTTTAAAATGAATAAATAATGGTAGTGTATGGATTTTGTGAGTTAGTGTCAGTTTACTTACTTGAATTTTTGACAGTTTTCAGCTTTAACATGAATGACAGTATAAATGTAATTTTTTTTATTTTAGTTTCACAAATACCTTATTTGTAACTTACTGCCCTGTGTGCTACTAGTATGCCTCTTTCTCCAGTCTTTGTCTTTTTTTTGGGAATAGAATATGTTTGGTTCCCTGCATACTATTTACTCAAAATAAATCCCCCAAGATTACTATTCTGTTTTTGCTGATTTTCTGTTTATGGTGTTTGCTGATCTGCTGCGTCTGTTTAAAGATGCTGTGTCCTTCTTTTAATACATATCCGGTCTTTAATTTTATGCCTGCAGTTTGAATAGCTTCTTTTTCTCAACTGCAGGAACATGTGGTTACTTTAGTTATTTCAGATTAAAAAGAAATTCTCCAAAGATAAAATTGATTCCACCAACAGACTGTAGTAGTGAGAATTACCAGGTGCTGGTTAGGAAACTATAACAGTTTCCTAATCTGTTTCTTTTAACTCTGTGTAAGAGAATACTAGGTATCTTTCTTATGCTGCAGAAGAAAAGGGAAGGGGGGGAAAAAACTAGAATTTATGTCTGTGTTATTTATCTGTGTTTTATACATTGTGCATATTTATGGCATTTATATAAATAGAAATATCATATATTTAAAGAAAAACAGGCTATTGCATCTTTAAATAGATCAGAAAGCAAACAGATCCCTTAACGTTGCAATCCCTTGTTGTCTGATTCACTTGGAATTTTATTTTTTTCTGAAAGGTAAAATGTAGAATATCGTTCTCCATTTTAAAAAATAAAAAAACAATTTAAAAAAAGAATTGGTTTCTTTTTTATTTCCTTTTTATTTAAAGGAAGAACAACATGCTAACACATCTGCCAATTATGATGTGGAACTTCTTCATCACAAAGATGCACACGTAGACTTTCTAAAAAGTGGTAAGTAGGAAAAAATGTAAAAATGTAAGTAATAATCTAAATTGAAAATGTCTATAATAAAATACTTTTATAAAACTGTTTACGATCATTCAAAAAGCTCAGGATCTGGGCTTTAAATTAATGCAGACTTTAAGTTCATTTACGAAGGACAGAAGATTTAACTAATTAAAGGCAGATTTTTTTTTTATTTTAATTTTTCTTTGCAACTTTTTGAGGTATAATGTAAAATGAATTGGTCCTGGAATATTTGGTTTAACTGATTTATTTTTTTAAAAGAGAAGACATAACGATGACAAGGATAACATATATAAACATCAAACTAGACGAAACATGCAGTTAGAACATGTGTGTTTTGATTGCACCAGAGGGATGTCAGTTGTCACATGGATGTAAGAATGCCAGTTCATGAATTAAGAGACCAGATGCTTGAACAAAAATTCAGGAATTTTTGAGCAAGAGGGAGGATTTCATATCAGAGTGTTTGTCATTTATCTAAAGTGTAACTGACAGAGACTAACGAGTATCAAAAGGAGAAAAATCTAAAATAATGGGTGAGAGCAAAGAGTTCTTTTTTTTTTTTTTTTGCCTAGTTGCATGGGTTAATTTACTGCAAAGTGTTTGACTAGTGTCTCAAACTAAAGACTTAGAACTGACAAAAGCAATTTTATAAAGCATAGACAACAAGTTATATATGTTGAGAGCTGAAAGGTGACATGTTATACAGATCTTCATGTGAGAGTAAAAAAAGTTTACAATGACTTTCATATTTTGAGTTTGAGAGATTTTCTATTCCTTCCAACAAAGTTGTGAATAACCATTACTGTCCATTTCTGTGCCATTTTGCTTTCACGTTATGTATGACCCTTTGACCTCACAGGTTTGTGGGCACAATCTCTTCATTACACAGCAATATAGCCAAACCTTACAAAATCTGCTGGCCCCTTTCTGAACACTGTTGTTGTTGTTGTTAAAATAAATATTTAAACAATTATTCAGGATTTACAACTTTCTTACTGAATTTAGAAAAATTGTTCAGCTTATTTCCATGCTACAGAATAAATGTACTGCTTAGGACAGATTTTTGAAAGACTCCAGTTGTTGCTGTGTCTTTGAAACATAAATTAAGTATAGTATAAAATTGCCTGTACTTTTGTTTGCATTAAAGATACGTTTATTAATGTTACCTTGACAAACTCTGATTCCTGTATCCCCCAAAAACTAACTAACTAAATACATTCCCAGCCCCATAAGCTTATAGGTGTTTCATAGAATACCGAAATCCTATACAAGAGGTAACATTTCAGAAGTGCTTAACTGACTTAGGCATTGAAGTTCCACTTTCTAAAACAACTTAAACCACCAGTCATTTATATAGTTTCAAAAATTTTACCCAAAACTAGTTGTAAAATGTATCTGAATTATTAAGGACAGATAGCCCTACAACAGCCTTTCTTCATTGCAGTGGCAGCATCAAATATTATGAACTGGATCCATTTCTGGGCTAGTGACAAATCTGTTGTTTTCCAGAATGCTTTTCTGACTTTCAGGATTTCAGGGAATTACTTGATCTGGAAGTATCTTTCATGTACCCCTTTTCAGGTTTGCCAGTAGAATGCAGTTGTATAGTACATGGCATGGATCTGTAACAGGCCAAGTTCTCTTTGATTTTGTAGGAAGTATTCTCCATCCAGGTAGCTGTATGTCAATGTCTAAATGATAATGTTAGCTATTTCACTCACAGACGCACAGATTTGTTTCCATAAATTTAAGACAATCAGATAAACATATGAAAGTATCATCTTCTCTGATGTACATCTGGGTATGCTAGATTAAAATTCCTGTAGAAAGCTGACAACTGGTAAGTTCAACGTATTAGATGAACTCTTAAAATTGAGACAGATCATTTGAGAACTGAACCATATTCTCTCTCAGTTTTTTCTTCTTACAGTATGATCTTTAGCTTTTGGCTTCATCTCTTACAATCCTCTAATAAAATTCAGTCTAACTCCATTGCATTTTAGAAACAAGTTTAGTATGAACAGCTTTGCCACATAGAGTACTTGTTGTCTAAAAACATGGTATGGCTGTCCAAGCTCTAATTTAATGCACAAATATTGTAAGGCCACAGTTGGATTAACTTTTTATAGATACAAACTTCTGCCTTTTAAAATATTGAAAAAAATGAAGCAGATATCCTACCCTTCGACACGTAGAGCCATCTAGCCTAGGAATAAATGGGTGGGGTACTTGGAAAATATTTTTTTGTTTTGTTTTTGATGTTTTAGAAAGAGAGATTGAATTACCATAGGTTATTATGAAGGAGAAATTACCTAATTATCTTTTATACTTTGTCAAATACTTTTGAGAGTGATGTTTGATCAAAAAATGTTAGGCAGTTTTATCTTTAATTGAAGCAGTGAGGGAAGAGATTTGATAGAATGTACAAAAATTAAGGTGGATGTACAAAATTTAAGGTTAAGATTCTATCACTGTTATTTTTAGTAAAAGTCAGGGACAGCTTATGGACAATAAACAAAAAATACCTTGGCACAAGGGGACAGACTAATAAAACAGTTCCAGGAGCTTGCATCTCTTTTCAAAATAAAGTTCAGATTCAAGTAAGACATTTTGTATATTAACCCTCTCTCCAAATGATAGAATGGATTGTGTAGCATCATCTTATATCTATATAAGGGTTATAACGACTAGATTTTTTGCATTCTGTAATGTAATAAACTGAAGGCTGCTGACTAATTTGTAATGGTGCATTTTCTCTAACTTGCTGTTGCAGGTGATAATCATTTGGGTGGAAATAGCAGAGAGGGTACATTTAAAGAAACTGTAACGTTAAAATGGTGTACACCGCGAACAAACAGTGTGGGTAGGTACTGTATTTTCTGTAAAAAATATTTGCGAAACACCTTCTGTCCTGTACTAGGTTTCTGCCCCCTCCCCTCCAAAAGGCATCCAAACCTCAAAAAATATTACTCCTGAGTGATTGCACTACTGCTCCTCTCCTTTTTGTTTCCTATACCTCTGTCTATTGCCACAGGTTGCTTCATTGGCCTATAAATAGGCTGCAACCTCTACTGCCACTATATGGGTGAAGTGTATTTTGTTATATTGAATGCTCATGATGCTGGCTAATCAGCGACTTATTTATATAGGAAAGAAGAAAAGCAGGATTTTTTTTCTCTCTACACTAGGGATGTTAGATAGCGTGTAATTGAATAGTTGTGTACCCACATTACATTTTAGCAGTTACATAACTATTTGATAGTCCCCGGGGGCGAGGCTGGCAACCAGTGTGCCTCCAGCCACACTTTCGAGGGGCCCCCTGCAACCCTACGCTGTTGCCTCTCTATCAGGTAGCAGCACGGGGTGGCACACGGGAGCCAGTCTGCAAGTGGAGCCAGTTTAAAAACCAACTCTCCACACAGACTGGCTGCCTGCTGCCCTGCACTGCTGCCTCTGATGCAGAGGCAGCAGTGCAGGGTGGCAGCAGCCCCTGTCAGCAGGGGGCCTGAAGCAACAATGCACAAAGGGTCAGGTGGCACGCCAGGGCTGGAGGGAACTGGCTTTTAAACCAGCTCCCCCCAGCACCGGCTATTGCCTTCCCTCCCTCCTCCCCCCCACTGCCTCTGTGGGTGGCAGCAAGCGGGGGGGAGGCAGGTCCGTGGAGCCACCATGCGCGTCGGCTCCTGCCTGCCCCCCCTCACCCTCCGCGCTGCTGCCTCTCTATCAGAGGCAGATCTGGTGTAGTCAGATCTGGTGCTCATGGGAAATTGGCTTTTAGCTGACTCCCCTTGGGCACTGGCTCCTGCCTCCCCCATTTGCTGCCTCTTATACAGAGGCAGCAAGCCGGGGGCGGAGTAGATAGGATTAACTGATAATTTTAGGTTTATCAGTTAATTGTGTAGTCGTCTACACGCTGACATCCCTACTCTCTACCAAGTGAACATTTTGTTGCTGGCTAAAAGTGTTCAGTAATTTTCTGGTCAGATAATGTATTTTCCCCTACATTACTTTTCTGTGGTTTGCATAATTAGTTTGTAACTATATTATAATTCTCGAGTAAGATTGCTCTGCAGGGATTTTCTTCCATTCCTCTTTCAAAGAAATTTCACAAACAAATCACTTCAGCTACTTTAGGTATTTTGCAAGAGAGTAGATTCAAGACCTCTTTGTAGTGTGTTCTATTATATTTTAGGAACTAAGCTATAAATCTTTCTACATTTTTATTTTTCAGAATTGCATTATTGCACTGGTGCATACAGAATCTCACCTGTAGATGTAAATAGCCGACCTTCTTCCTGCCTTACAAACTTTCTTCTTAACGGTAAATTGTTACCTTAGCTAAACATTGTAAAAATCGTTCATATTGCAAATAAAATATTAATCCTTCTAAAAAAGTGTGCAGGTATATCCATATTGTACAAAATGTAAAAAAATTAGTCACGTTATTTTACAGAAGTCATACTAACACATGATCTGTGTAAAGAACAATAATACAGAAGCAAGATGGTGCAGGAAACATCTAGATATTGACTGACAATAATATTTGAAGGCAAATGGAATAAAAATTACAATTTAAGTTTAAGACTAGAAATAGGGGAGAAGAGATGGGAAAGAGAGGAATCCTGATTGTTTTTTCTAAATCCCAACAGAGGTTCTGTGTTTAGTAATATACATGAAGTTTAATATTGCATCTGTTGTTGAATTACACTATAGCTGATTAATAATACAGGTTTAACTTCCCTAATCTGGGACTGTCTGATCCGGCAACATCGTGATCTGGAGGAGGACCACGGATGTTGCTAAACCAAAGAGCTTTAGAGGCTGGGAATGGGAGACAGTTTGGGTGCCCTGACTGGGCCAGCAGAGGCTGGGGAGCCCCAGCCCTGGCCAGGGAACACCAGCGGCAGCAGGGCAGTCAGGCAGCCCTGGACATGGTCAGGAAACCCCCTGCTGCAGCAGGGCTGCAAGTGCCTCAGGGAAGTCCGGCCATGTTTGGGAAACCCTCATGGCAGCGGGACCGGCAGCACCCCGGGGAGCCCAGGGGCTGGCATCAAGGTGGGGAGCCACGCAGCCCAGAGAGAATCTAGGTGAGAATCTGGGTGTGGGCAGCTAACAGAAGAGCATTGACCCTCCCCTGGTCTGGTTAAATTCCCTGGTTCAGGACAGCTAGGTCCCAAGGTTGCCAGAACAGGGAAGTCCAACCTGTAATGTGTCTGATGATAATGCTTAATTGTGCTGAGTATTATTACATTTCTATTCTGAAAGAACCAAGTGTTCTTCCATCAGAAACTGGAAAATAGGGTTTCTTGCTCTCATCAGTTCAGTGGAAGTTGGTCTGAAACTAGCAAAGGATTTGCAATAATCTGAAGAGATTCAAAACAGGATAAGAATGTCTCAATGTGTTCTTCTTTCCCTCACCGTCTTATTCAAGAAACTAAAAATCTCTTCTCGTCTACTCACCATTGAAACTTTTTTTGACTTTCATTTTAAATGTAATCCAGTTTTGAGCTAAGGTACATATGACAGGATGTATCATTGCTAAAAGATGGGCATCTGTCAGCAATCAGAGCTGACTCAAGGAAAGCTGAATACTGTCCTTGCCGCTCACAGTTGAGCCAAATAGGTGATTGTATGACTTGCTATGTTTATTTGTATATACTCGGATGCATTTTATCTGCTTGAAACTGACATAATAATTAGCATTGAGGTCAACTAAGGATTTGCTTAGTCAAATTTATCATTAGACTGTTACCATAACACTACTAAATACGTTCTTTTGAGAGTGAAAGTTTTCTGATACATAGTCTTAATGTCAAGAAAATAAGCCATTTTTTGCTTTTGTGACCATAAAATGGCATCCCTTGAAACCAAGAATCTTGAGAGCCTATTGCTCAAATGATTCTCACAAGATAGTGTTTTTTTTGTTTTTGTTTTTTTTTAAACTATATATTTACCATGCCTTTAGTCTTCAGCAGTGGTTCCTAGACTGCAGGTTGGGGCACCAGTGCTGGCATCTCACTGGTGGGGGGGAGAAGAAAGCCCCGACCCTCACTGCATGATCTGGCTTGTGAGAAATAAGCTCTCCCCTTCCCCTGGCTGGGGAACAGCAGCGTGTGGGTGCGCTGCCTGGAGCCTTTCCCCATTGCTCCCATTGGCTGGATTCTGTTTCCCCTCCGCCTCCCCGGCTGAGACCCGGCATCCCCCCCATACCTGCACCCTCACCCCTGGACAGACACCTTATCCCCCGCCCGCCCCTGCAGCCACCCTTGCTCCTGCACCTTCCCTCCTGGCCACACACTGCACCTTGCCTTGCTCTTGCCCGCTTCCCTGACCAGACACCCTACTCCCAGCCTGCTCCTGCAGCCACCCTTGCTCCTGCACCTTGCCTCCTGGCCACACACTGCACCTTGCCTTGCTCTTGCCCGCTTCCCTGACCAGACACCCTACTCCCAGCCTGCTCCTGCACCCTATCTCCCACCTAGACTTTGCACCCTCATCCCCTCCTGCACTCCACCTCCTGCCCAGATCCTGCGCCCCCCATCTTTCTCGCTGATAGCCCTGTCCTGCACACTGAACCCACCATTTCTGTCCCTAGCCTGGGAGGAGGGGGTGGGAACCACAAACCTAACCCTGTAACCCCAGAGGAGTGAATCTGGCCTGTCAGAAGCTCTGAACCTCAGTCCTCCCTGTCCCTTTCCCTCCCCCTTCCACTCCCCCAGTGGGGCTGGAGCACCAGAGGAGTGAAGAGTTTTAGTTTGGAGCCACATCAATGAAGGTTGGGGTTTTTTGGCAGGGTGTGGTTTGTATTTTTTTATTTCTGTGGGTCAGTGGCCTGTGATCCAAAAAGGTTCCCCACCCCTACAATAAATAATATGAGACGCTTTTGTGTTGGATATAAATTAATATTAGTTTATCAAACTTCATTTTAAATAAACATGAGAAAGTTAAAGCGCTTAATCTGTTGAATAATTTAAAGTAATATTTCCTTTCTTACTGGTTAAATTAAACTGTTCGCCCTGGCTGCAGCACTAGCAAAATGGCTCAGACATAATTATGTAATTAATGATGATTTTCCGTTAGAAACTTGTGGTCCACGGAAAGGTTTATATTGAGCCAGGTGGTCATGGGCCAAAAAGTTGGAGAACCACTGGTTTTCAGTGAGAACAAGTTATGTGTTTGGATCACTATTTGATTGACAAATATATTCTGAGTTGTTGAAAATAATGAGCAGGCCACATAAAATGTAAACTTTCTTTACTTTTTAGAAATATTTGTCTCCATAAGAATATTTTCTGAATTGTCAACAGATAAGCTGACAAGTGATTAATCATACTGTTAATACCATTTATTTAAACATTTTAAAATGTGTCTTTGTCCATAAAAGCTTATGCCCAATAAATCTGTTAATCTTTAAGGTGCCATAGGACTCCTCATTTTTTAAATATTTTCAGATGTTTTTCTATATTTTCAGATATATTAATTTCAATTATAACACAGAATACAAGGATATAGTGCTAACTTTATATTTATTTTGATTGCAAATACTTGCACTGTAAAAACCAGTATTTTTCATTTTCCCCCAATGCAAATACTGTAGTGCAATCTCTTTATCATGAAAGTTGAACTTACAAATGTAGAATTATGTACAGAAAACAACTGCATTCAAAAACAAAACAGTGTAAAATTGTGGTGTCCACAAGTCCATTCAGTCCTACATTTTGGTTCAGCCAACTGCTTAGACAAAACCATTTGGTTTACATTTGCAGGAGATAATGTTGACCGCTTCTTGTTTACAATGTTACCTGAAAGAACAGGTTTTTACAGGGCACTCTTGTAGGTGGCATAAATATGGTCATACTGGATTAGACCAAAGGTCTGTCTAGCCCAGTATCCTGTCTTCCAACAGTGGCCAATGCCAGATGCCCCAAAGGGAGTGAACAGAACAGGTCATCATCAAGTGATCCATTCCTGGCCACCATTCCATACTGATGACATATTCTGCTCAATAGTGGTTCAAACAGTGCAGACCAACACCTGTTCATTTTCATCATCTGAGTTGGATGCCAACGACAGAAGGTTGATTTTCTTTTTTGGTGGCTTGGGTTCCAAAATTCCTGCATTGTAGTGTGGCTCTTCTTAGACTTCTGAAAGGCTTAGAACCTCATCCCTCAGATTTTGGAAGGTACTTCATATTCATGTGTTGAGTGCTGTAACTATGTTTAGCAATATCCTATTGATGCCTTTGTGTGTTGTTAAATCTGCTGTGAAAGTGTTCTTAAAACAAATGTGCTGGGTCATCATCTGCTATAACATGAAATATATTGTAGAATGCAGGTATAACAGAGCAGCAGACATACAGTTCTCGCCTAAGAAGTTCAGTCACAAATTAATTTAATGCATTGATTTTTTTTTAACAAGTGTCATCGACATTGAAGTATGTCCTCTGGAATAATGGCCAAAACATGAAGGGGCATATGAATATTTAGCATATCTGGAACATGAATATTATGGAACACTGGCTACAAAAGTGCCATGTGAACACGTGTTCTCATTTTCAGGTGACATTGTAAATAAGAAGTAGGGATGTGAACATGTACTTGTGTACACAGTTAAATGAGAGTGGGCTGATTGGTTAACCCTCATGGTTACAGGCATCAACACCCTCTCCAGCTGCTGCCTCTGAGAGAGAGGCAGGAGCCGTCTGTCTCCTTCCCCCTTTTCCCCCCTGCACTGTTGCCTCCCACAGAGGCAGCAGCAGCACGGAGGGAAGGAACAGATGGGAGCCTGTGCTTGGGAACACCGGCTTCCACCTCCTCCACCCATGTGTAAACTTTTAACCGCTGAAAATTTCAGCAGTTACAACATTTACAAAAATAAGTGCATTTTAACATCCCTAATAAGAAGTGGGAAGCATTACCTCCCATGAATGTAAACAAACTTATTTCTCTAAGGAATTACCTGAACAAGAAGTAGGACTGAGTGGATTTGCAGGCTCTAAAATTTTACAATGGTTTGTTTTTAAGTGCATTTATGTAACAAAGAAGAAATCTACATTTGTAAGCTGCATTTTCACGATAAATATATTGCACTACAGTACTTGTATGAGGTGAACTGAAAAACTATTGTTTTTGCAGTGCAAATATTTGTAATAAAGTGAGCATTGTGAACTTTATATTCTATGTTGTAATTGAAATAATATATTTAAAAGGGTAGAAAAACATTCCAAAATTATTAAAGTTCAATTGATATTCTATTTTTTAAACAGCGCAATTAAAACTGTGATTAATCTTTTTATATCCCATTTGATTTTTTTGAATTAATCATGTGAGTTAAGTGCAATAAACAGCCCTAGTAAACCGAGTACATAGTTTGAGCCTTTTCAATCTATAATGCAAGAACAGTCCTATAATAGCCTATTTAAAGGCAGGAATTAAAGTTTCACAGGAAACAGTTGTAGTTTGAGTTTAGTAAGAGACTATCATTCGTTTAACCCTCCTAAGGGTTGAGTGACTCAGTGATTAAATATAAACCTGTAGAATATCTTTAAATGTAAGTTGCTGTATTTAGTAGGTAATCAAACTGATTTCAATTTTAATAGGCCGTTCTGTTTTGTTGGAACAACCTCGCAAGTCTGGCTCTAAAGTGATTAGTCACATGCTTAGTAGCCACGGAGGAGAGATTTTCCTTCATGTATTGAGCAGTTCTCGGTCAATTCTAGAAGATCCACCTTCAATTAGTGAAGGATGTGGTGGGAGAGTCACAGACTACAGGATTACAGTAAGATACTATTTTATGTTTTTAGTATTACTCAACAATTCATCAGAATTCAGGGGTGATGAGAGAGGGAGGGGGTTGAAACAGAAATTCTGTTTTGTAGGAAATTGTAAGTTACTTATATTAGAAAATGGCACACCTGAATAAACTATTTCTTCATTCTGCTATTGATAGCATTTATTCTCTCTCTCTCTCTCTCTTACTCATGCACGCACGTTCGCACGCACGCAACAACCACTTTATAGGAACCTCCTGACTCTAGCCCATGTCTGTAGGCAATATGAACTTTCTGAAATGCTCTCAGGAAACAGTTGTAGTTTGAGTTTAGTAGAGACTATCATTAGTTTAACCCTCCTAAGGGTTGAGTGACTCAGTGATTAAATATAAACCTGTAGAATATCTTTAAATGTAAGTTGCTGTATTTAGTAGGTAATCAAACTGATTTCAATTTTAATAGGCCGTTCTGTTTTGTTGGAACAACCTCGCAAGTCTGGCTCTAAAGTGATTAGTCACATGCTTAGTAGCCACGGAGGAGAGATTTTCCTTCATGTATTGAGCAGTTCTCGGTCAATTCTAGAAGATCCACCTTCAATTAGTGAAGGATGTGGTGGGAGAGTCTGAACTACAGGATTACAGTAAGATACTATTTTATGTTTTTAGTATTGCTCAACAATTCATCAGAATTCAGGGGTGATGAGAGAGGAGGGGTTGAAACAGAAATTCTGTTTGGCGAAGCAGAGGTGATTATAGAGTTACTTATATTAGAAAATGGCACACCTGAATAAACTATTTCTTCATTCTGCTATTGATAGCATTTATTCTCTCTCTCTCTCTCTCTCTTACTCCTTACATGCATACATAACAACCACTTTATAGGAACCTCCTGACTCTAGCCCATGTCTGTAGGCAATATGAACTTTCTGAAATGCTCTCATTGGTTACAGTTTTAAAATATTGTTTATCTTGACAAAAGAGGTGAGCTGCATCCAGCCCTCTATCAGAAGGATAATTGTCACAATGAGCGTCTTTGTGAATAGCTGGGCTGAACAAATAAAAAGGGGCTGGAGCTTATTGACTCAGGTGTGGGGGGATGTACTCTAAGGAAAGCCATTTTATTATTTTTAATTGATATCCTCTGCATTCAGTGCACATTAGCAAAAAGTGGCCTATAATTCCTTATTTTGTTTACATATGTTAAGTTTTTATTACTAAGCCAAAGCAATCCATTTGCTCCCGTGTCCTACAGTTTTGTGAATCTACTGTTTCATGAAGTTAAGATTGACAAATACCTTCCTTAAATGCTTTCTGTATGTTAGCGAGATTAAGGACTAGTCAGTCAACTAGTCCGTTTTCCTGCCTCCCACCCCCTTCCCCGCCCTTGCTGCCTCTATCAGATAGAGACAGCAAAGGAGGGTAAAAAGGGGGTACTTCAAAGCAGCAGTACCACACAGATGATCCCGGGATCAGCTGTGCCGTGCTGCCCTGCGTGGAGCCCAGGGTCAGCTGGGGACTCCAGCTGATCCTGGGCTCTGTACCCGGGATCAGCTGGGGAGTCCCCAGCTGATCCCGGGTTCCACTGAAATGTGGTGTGGAGCCCGGGATCAACTGGGGAATCCCCAGTTGACCCCTGGGCTCTGTGGGGCATTTCAAATCTGCAGCGCAGCATGGAGCCTGGGGTTCATGCTACACTTCCACTTTGAAATGCAAAAGAGCCCCCACTGGGGACTCTTGTACATTTCAAAGTTGGCATCCGCGTGCATCCCAGAATCAGTGGGACTTCCCACTGGCGCTGGGCTGCACGCAGAGTTCCGCATTCCTCCTTTGAAATGTACAAGAGCCACAGCGGGGGCTCTTTTGCATTTCAAAGGAGAAATGCAGAAGTGCCTATCAAGTAGTCGATGGAAAGTCTGTCGACTACTCAACTAGTAAAATACCCGATAGTTAACATCCCTACTGTATGTATCCAAAGTAGAATTGCTTGTGAGATTATTGAACATAAACATTTAGTTTTTAGGGTTATATTCCTTGTCCTTTCTGCATTATTCATAAGGGAGGCAGTGATGTTTGACCCATTCAGTGAAAGTTATTTTGTTAGAGAAGTTCCTAATTTTATCTTGTTTGGTTATCATTAGGATTTTGGTGAATTTATGAGGGAAAACAGATTAACTCCTTTTCTAGACTCCAGATATAAGATCGATGGAAGTCTTGAGATTCCTTTGGAACGTGCAAAAGATCAGTTAGAGAAACATACTCGTTACTGGCCTATGATTATTTCACAAACCACCATCTTCAACATGCAAGCTGTAAGTGATCATGGATCTATAGTTTCCTTTTCTTTTTCTGTTCTGAAATGAGATTTTATTTTAAACTGTACTTGTGGAAGAACTAATATAATAAAAACTGCATAGCTGATCACATGCTATAGAAGAATAAACAAAACCAAAATCAGAATAAAGTTTTAGCTTTCACTTTTGTTTAAGTACTTTGTGTGTATTTTACAACTATAACTTTGTATCCAAACGTCTCCGGTTGGACGCAAAGCTGTTAGTTTAAGAGGGAGACATCATGTACGGACGCAAGGTGGGGACACTTCAGAATGTAGGTTAAAGAATTTTTGTTTTTTAATGTCAAGCTCTGATATGCTTCTAAATGCAGATTTTGGTTTGTTTTATTTGTCTTGAAGGTAGTGCCATTAGCCAGTGTTATTGTGAAGGAAGCTCTGACGGATGAGGATGTGCTGAATTGTCAGAAAACAGTGTACAACTTAGTAGATATGGAGAGGAAAAATGATCCACTGCCCATTTCAACAGTTGGTACCAGGGGAAAGGGTCCAAAAAGGTTTTAACATTTATTGATTTTTTTGTTGTACTTTTTGCAAAAAGTATGTCACATCTGCGTACATTCCAGGTGAAGCTTGTATTTTTAAGGTGAACAATCAGAGGTAATATAGAGTGTGCTAAACTACATATACAAGCAAAACAAATGTTGACTATAGTTTGGAGCTGTAATCCTATTCCTCTGGTTTTATGTTGAAAGAAAAACTCAAGTTGTATTTGGGAACAACAGGTTCAATGATATCTTTATCTTTATTGTATTTAAGACTTTTTTTTTTTTTTTTTTTTTAAGAAAAATATAACCACTCAGGGAAACACCATCTTGACCTTAATGTGGGCTAGAACAAAGAAATGCAGGTCACCACTGGAATCGTGGAACTTAGAGACTTCCAAGGCTATTGTATGTTTAACATATTTTTAATATTTGATTATCTGAAAAGTAGCCATACCATTGTCCAGACATTTTATATAAGAGATGAAACTTCCCTACAGCAAATTTGGAATTCTCTAATATCCCATCTGTTGGAATAGTGATCTGCATTTCTTGTACAGCAATCTAATCCATAGAGGGACTGTTGCATGAGTATGAACAAAAAGTTATTAAACTATTCAGTTCTGTAGTGTTATGATGATGATTGTTTTGTCTTTAAATTTTGTCTTAGAGAAACACTAATCATTTGAATCTGGCAGTAAACAGATGGATTTTATTGTAAGAGGTTTCTTTTTGCCTTGAGTTGGTTGGCTCAAGTGACTTTAATAGATTTTGACAATGTTTCTACGATAGTTGTGACCCCAGGAAATTGATGATTGTGACTCAAGAGGAGATTTGGGTATTTTAGGTTTGTTAGTTCAGGTTTGTTGGAAGCAACTGACCATGTTCACATATTATGTGGCTCTGTTGATTCCAAGAATCTGATACAAGGTGATCAGAAATATGGATGTGAACAGGTAACCCTAATGGGTGATGCTTACCGGGTAACAGTTAACTGGTACCTGGGAGTAGCCCTGCCTGGCCCCCGTGTGGGGCTAGGAGAGGCCCGCCCCCCCCGGCCTGCTCACCTGGGCTGGCGCCCCACCCCCCCCTCCCCTTCAGCCAGGCTGGAGCAGCCCCTGCCTATAGTAGTGGAAGGGGAAGGAGGCGCTCCAGCCTGCCCATGGTGGGCGGAGGAGTGCCCCCCTTAATCGGTAAACTGGTTAAAAACTATGTTTAACCAGTTAACCAATTAAACAGGATTTTACATCCCTAATCAGAACTCTGGTAAAAATGTAGTTGGAGAAAGTCTACTTGACTGAGACTTTTTTGAAAATGTAGGCACAGTGCACTAGACTGTAACTGTTTTGAACCTTGATTATTTAATATATAAAATAAATTACTTTTATAACCAAGAGAGAGAGAGAACGTGTATGTGTGCGTAAATATGTGAAGATTTTGTTTTATGCCTGTGGATAGAGATGAACAATACCGAATTATGTGGAATGAATTGGAAACCCTTGTTCGAGCACATATAAATAACTCCGATAAACACCAGCGAGTCTTGGAGTGTCTACTGGCTTGCAGAAGCAAACCTCCTGAAGAAGAGGAGCGCAAGAAACGAGGGAGGAAAAGAGAAGAAAAAGAAGACAAGTCAGAGAAATCGGGGAAAGATTATGAACTGGAAAAACCCTGGCAGGAATCAGAGAGGTGAATTTTCTGAATGAATATATGTTTTCACATACTGGTGGGAAATGTGGAATATGCAGCACATTCTAGCACTACACTTTTTAAAAGTTTAAGCGGTTTAACTAACATGGATTTTAGCTTGTTTATAAAGGGCACATATGGAAAGCACTTAAAGGTAAACTCTTAAGTATCAAAAGCCCAATTATCTGATGTTAAAATAAGCTTCCCAAATCTGAAATTTAGTTTTGTGCTTTATATTAAGGTACACTTAAGCAGTTTATGATGGTCTTAATAAATTGTTTTAATAAGTACTTAATCCATTATTATAATGGCCAAAATAACAGGGTGTAAGTTGATTACTTCTGATTTAACCATTTATAGCACTTTCTTCTGTTTAGGTGTATGCTTATTTGTAACATACTACATCTGTTATTAATAGCTTTTTATAAACAAACCCTAATGTGAAGTGTCACTGAAAACCATAGAGAAATAAATTTCATTTATCCTGAACTCTGGCTGATTGACTGACCGTTTAGGCATCCTTATACAAACTTAGATGTTCCAGTTTGTCTGCACTTAATTTTGTGTAGATAACCATCAAGGTTTATTGACTACGAACCTACTTTCCATGCCTTAAGAAACACAAAGATGTCCTGTTGGCTGGTATGATGTTCATGATCACAAATGATCAGCTGACATTCTGTTTAGTCTTGAATTTCTTGAGGCTTCTCTTATTTGTCCTTTCAAACTGAAGAAGTTATAAAGTTGAGACTCAGAAAAAATGGCTAATCGGCTCTAAATTCAACTTGTATGTGCTCTTCTGTGTGTACACATGGCATCTAGGAAAGATAGATGTTTTGACCTGCAGTGTTACCAACGTGCTGCTGATATTTAGATCTACCTGTGCATGTGGTCAAGGCCAATAGAATGATTCCTTTTTCTACTATGAGACAAAGGTAGGGAGACAGATGGTAGCAAATTAGTTCAGGCTCAAACCCAGAGTCAGCAGTAGAGTTAGCAACAATTTCACTTGTAAATCTCTAGCACTGCCAGTTATCACAATAATGTGTGGAATATAAATATTGATAATTGAAATTAGATTGAGTTTCAGGTTAATCACACTTCATTTTGGCCTGCCTCCAAGAAAATATTTAGCCAATGCCTTCTCTCATTATTTCCATCTATCTTATGACAAAACAATTGTTATACTAGGACTGATGTTATATAGATAACCTTGAAGTGCATTATAAATGAGAAATGGGGTGTTGGTGCTTTCTGATGTCTCACCTTTTTTTCTCCTACCCTGCTCTTTTAAGATTAAAAGGTGTATTGGATCGTGAGAAAGAAGAACTGGCAGAAGCTGAAGTTATAAAAGATTCTCCTGATTCTCCTGAACCACCCAACAAAAAGCCTCTTATTACAATAGATGAAATACCTCCAGTGGAAAAAACAAAAGGTATGTCAAAATGATAGCAAAAGGGTTTAGAAAAATAGTAAATTAAGTAAAACTGGTGTGAATTGCAAGATCTCTTTTGCAGTTGTCACAACAGTTCATATTTGCTTGCATAAGGTAAAGATACATCTCTTGAACATACTGTGTGTAGATTTAATTGTTCCATGCTAAAGGGAGTGGTGGCTAAGTTATTATACACAAAGCACGGGAGAGGGGGAATCAAACAGAGTCTTACTAGGAGTTGAACAATTTTGGTCCAGGTGGAGAAATTAACTCTAAAGTCAAAGGTCCAGGGAACTGATATTCGATACAAAGCCTCTGATTTGAGTTCCATTGGATTGCTGTGCAGCAAGGGCCAGTCTGTGATAGTTTTACGTGCGGTTAGTACTTTACTTTGTATGTGGTCCCACTGATTTCTGTGGAATTACGTCTGGAATAAGGAACTTCTCACTGTGAATAAGGATCACAGTCTAGTCCTAGACGAGGTACTAAATTTGTTGAGTTCAAAATTCACTTCCTTGTATAGAGATGTCACTAATGTAGGTTAATTAGTCTAGAGTTAGACAGAAAGAATGAGGTTTAGTAGTGGACATCTAAGAGTTACCTACAGAAGAATTGACTCTTGGAGAAACTTGAAGAATTATATTTAGTTTAATTAGAGATGTTCTCTAACTTTTGTGTGATATAATACACCTGTGGTCTGCAGATCATGGGAGTCTGCAGACTGTGTCTAAAAGGGACCGCAAAAGGTGGACTATGACATAAAGTTTCAGATCCCAGAAAAGGGATTCTGTTATTCTGATCAGTCCAGAGTATTTGAATACCCCCACCTACAGGTCAAAACCCGAAAGTAGTGTTACAATAGAAGTTTAGTACTCTTTCTCTCGCTGCAACAATGCCATGCTGAGCACCTACAACATTTATACAACGTAATTTTTCAAACTAAGACTTCTGTGATAGGGATCTGCAGACCATTGGTTGAATTTCCAAAGGGATCTTCCCCTCTGTTTAAAATTTTTTAGGGATCCAGCTATAAAAAAGATTGAAACCCACTATATTAAATAATTGACATATTATATAAAATGGAATGTTGTGGTGGTTGGTGAAGGTGCTAGTGATATCTGCATTGTGGAGACTCTCTGGAGCAGTCTGCAAAAAATAGAGAGGGATGATGTAATTCACAGAGATTCCTCTCTTCCAGTATGACACATGCTGCTGGAAAGCTCAGAGGGCTCTGCTTCTGCCCACTGCTGATGGTGGTTCTTTGTGGGGAGTTCTTTGGGCTAATGGGCTACCATTCTTGCTGGCTGAGAAGCTATATTTCAAAGCTGTCAGCAGTGTCTGGTGCTGAAAGGACAGTGACCATTTGTCATAGACACTATCATTCAGCTGGAGAGGCCAGTCTCTAGGCTGGGATCTCAAGGGGAGAAACTGCCCCTGTTGGTGGCCCCGCTACCATATATTACAGTGGAGTAGCCATAGCTTCAATTCTGCCTTTGGGACAAAGTTGGATTGATGCAGAACAATTCCTACTCTGTTTTGGGGTGTGAATGGGATGGGGTTTGCCTCCTGAGGATCCATTTACCAGTCTGCCCAGGCACAAAGCCTGGCCCAGCTTCATGTCCATAGAGTAGTGGATTCCATTTTTGTCAAATGTATTGAAATGATAAAATAAACTATACAGAACTAACACTGAGGAAAGGTAACCTCATAATCTTATACCTTCTAATAGGGGTGTTATGTAGTGGTTAATAAGCTAATTGAGTAGTCGATGGAATTTCCATTGACTAATCAATTAGTCAATAAGGGAGTTAGTTCCTGGGTGCGAGATGTGCGGGGACTGAGCAATCCCGGTTTGCACCAGCTCTGGGACTGTTGTCGCTCTGCTTTTTAAATGTAGTAAGAGCCACAGCAGGGGACCCACAGTGGGACTGCTGAGTTCTGGCTTGTGCCAGGTCTCCCACTGCGCTTCTGTTTCCCTGCCTCCCAGAGATGGTGCTGGGGGGAAACCGGCTTTTGAGCTGGCTCCCCCCAGCACTGGCTCTTGCTTCCCCCGCCTTGCTGCCTCTGAAATAGAGGTAGCAAGGTCGGGGGGGGGGAAAGCGAGTAGTTGAGTAGTAACTAGACTACCCAATAAGCCTAGGTTTATCAGGTGGTCGACTACTCAACTAGTTACGTAGATCCCTACTTTCTAAACCTTGCACCTGTTTGCAGCTGTTGTATTCATCTAACCTATGGTATAAGTGTTTTGGGGCAGGGACTGTATCTTATGTGCTGTGCTAGTGCTGTATACACAGTATAATTTTTTTGTAAATTTAAGAATTCATTGAGCAAATCACCTTGATTCTGTTTCAAATCTAATCCTAGGGCCAATGTCCTTGCTGTCTTTGTGGAGCAATAGGATTAATACAGCCAACTCCAGGAAACACCAAGAATTTATTGGACGTCTGAACTCTGTCAACAATAAAGCTGAGCTGTATCAACATCTTAAAGAGGAAAATGGGTTTGTGTTGCTGAGTACATAATTATATTTTACAAACAGCCAATGTGCTATACATAGGAATAAATTAGTCATATAGTAATCTGTTAAGAGGATTCCTTATCTCTAGCATTAATTAAAATTTAGATTTGTTTTTTAAAACCAATACATTTAATTATCTCCATTTTCATTCATTTGCCTCTACTTCATTGCAATCCTTCCCCTAACTGAACAGGACTGAATGCCACCCTGTTGTCTTGAGGGGCTTGCTCCTTTCCTTCTGTCCTAATGACTGTCTACACAGTATAATCCTCTTTATGCTTAAAGGGAGCTGAATGGGAAACGAGGTAAAGACTCGAACTTGGATCCTTTGTGTGCCAGTCTTTGGCTCGGTCTAGCCTCCAAGACCACACCTTGTATAAAAACACCTAAACCACATATGGCAGAGAGAAAAGCATTGCATCCTATACAACGCATTAAAGGAACAAAAAATTCCCTGTCTCCCCACAAGTCCAGCTTCAATCAAATAATTGTTAGAATGGAAGTGGTCAACTGCTTGATCAAAAGAATAAAAATAAAGGGAAAAATATATAGCAGTCAAGCGACTAAAAAATTAATTGTGTGATTTAAGCAATGATAAAATACCATTTAATTATTGGTGGATGTTTGCTACATTTTCAAATGTATTGATTTCAGTTACAACACAAAATAAAAATTGTACAGTGCTCACTTTAGATTTATTTTTGATTACACTGTGTAAAAAAACCAAAGTATTAGATGAATTGAAGAATACTAATGCTATAGTGCAATCTCTTTGTCGTAAAAGTTGAATTTGCATATATGGTATTATGTGCAAAATATAACTACAGTCAAAAAGAAGTAAAACTTTAGAGTCTGCACGTCGACTCAGTCCTACTTCTTGTTCAACCAATCACTCAGACAGACAAGTTCATTTACATTTATGGGAGATACTGCTGCCTGCTTCTGATTTACAATGTCACCTAAAAAGTGAGAACAGGCACTGTTGTAGCTGGTGTCACACACTATTTACTTATCAGCTGTGGTAAAAACTCATATGTCCCTTCCTGCTTCACCCACCATTTCAGAGGATATGAGTCCATGGTGATGATGGGTTCTGCTCAATAACAGTCCAAAGCAGTTCAGAGTGAGGCACTTCATTTTCATCATGTGAGTCAGATGCCACTAGAAGAATGTTGCTTGGAGAAACAGGGTGGAGGAATTGTGTTATTTGGGTTCTGTAGTTTTCACATCAGTGTATGGATCTTTTAAGAGTTCTGAAATCATGCTCCACGCTTCATCCCTCACATATTCTGGAAAGCACTTCAGACTCTTAAACCTTGGGTCAGAGAGTTGTAGCTATCTTCAGAAATCTGACACTGGTACCTTCTTTGTTTTGTCTGCTGTGAAAATGCTCTTAAATTGAGTAACATGTGCTGGGTTGTCATCCGAGACTGCCATAACAAAAATGTATGGCAGAATGGTAGTAAAACAGAGCAGGAGACTTATGCAGTTTTCCTCCAAGGAGTTCAGTCGAATTTAATTAACGCATTATTTTTAAATGAGCATAATCAGCCTGTCCTCTGGAATGGTGGCCAAAGCATGAAGGGGCATCCAAATGTTTAGCATCTTTGGCACAAAAATAACTTGCAATGCTACAACAGTGCCATGCGAACACCTGTTCTCACTTTCAGATGGCATTGTAAATAAAAGTGGGTAGCATTATCTACTGCAAATGTAAACAAACTTGTTTGTCTTAGCAATTGACTGAACCAAGTAGTATGACTTGTAGACGCTAAGGTTTACATGTTTTTTGGTTTTGAATGTGATTTATAGCCCCAATTCTGTAAATTGCTTTTTTACGACAGATTACTCGACAGTACTTATGAGGTGAACTGAAAAATACTAGTTCTTTGGTTTATCTTTTATTTATCAAACTATGGTTACTTTTTGTATCAAACTATAATTATCGTTTGCAAATTTTTTTAGTAAATATCTTGGGTTAACTGTGATTATTCAACAACCTTAGGAAAAAAGTTAAATACTGTTAAGGATTTGACAGAAATAGATACAGCTCTAGAGATTCAGAGAAGTGGACCATCCACAGTCAGACACGAGTCAGTGTTTTTGTCTTGTCTTTGTTAACCACTGCTGCAGTCAATGTCAGTCTTAACTGTGATTTTATATGTGCAACTTACTGCTCATTTACCCTAGCTGTAAGTGGAAAGTAGCTTGAAAACAAACTTGCCAATGGCTTAATGATTACTGCATAAATAAATGTCTAGAAAGATAGTGTAGGGATTTTATACAAGTACAAAGAAATGTTTATATAAAATCAGATACTTGCCTTTTATTTTTAATAATGTGAGTGCATTACAAGTAAACTATATGTGCTATAACTGACCAGTTCTCTTGTCTTATTTTTCTATTTCAGAATGGAAACAACAGAAAATGGAAAAGCCAGCCGTCAATAAATGTTTGGTTTTTTTTAAGAACGAAGCTTAGCCCTGTTTCATAAATATTTTATGCTGGATTTGATATCGGCACATTTCAATAAGATTGTATAGGTCTGTTGTTTTGGTTTTACATTTTTCTGATTTTATCCTTTTTCTATTAAATGTTAAATTTACATATTACATTCAATGAATTGTGTGCAAATGGGATCTGTCCTGATGTATCTTATCATATTTTAGGATGAAAGGATGTTTCTCTTACTACACACACAAGAAAACCTGTTAAATGATGCAATCTGTTTTTTAAGTCTGTTTAATATTAAAAAGCACAATATTCAAGCATTTTTTAAAAACTTGAGCCTTTTTCTGTTGTATTGATTCATTTTAGATCTAGATGCAACTTTCAAGAAGTCATGTTCTAGGAGAAGAGAAATATAAAAATACTTGTTGAGTACAGACTCTTAATCTGGAATTCCTTTGTTCAGAGCATGTTCTTCCAGAACAACAGTTGGGAAGTGAGGTGAAGAATGGTTTAAAACCTTCACAAAAGTATAAATGATTGGGGTGAGAGCATGAACTTTTTAAAAAAGATTAATTATTAATTCCATCAAGAGACTCACCCAGTTTGAAAACAAAGCTTTTCTAGTTACTATTTGTGCCAGAACTAACAAAACAAAGAATCTCACCTTTAGCTGGTAATGGGCTAATACAGAGAACAGGGCCCGAACCCATCAATTACTTTCCATGCAGCAGAGTTAATCCATCTTTTGCTGGATTGACTTCCTTTTGCTTGATGGCAGCTGGAAGAAAAAACTGACTTGGATATTCTACAGTGCAAGATGTTGTCCTGTGCACTTACATTAGGAAGAAGGGTAGCTGGTACATAGGCTTTTGTTCTGAAGAAGTTAGTGTGTCACATAGCTAAGTTTCTTTAACTGAGCAAAGTATGAAGGCCATACATGATGATGATGATTGATGGCTGGATCAGAACACAAATATCATGTGAGTACTCCTTACTTACATTTGTAACTGCTGTCCACTTAGTGGCATAGAACATAGAAGCACAATATTGAGCTTCAAAGTGATTGTTATGTAATGTAATTACTGAGTAAATACATAGTTCTTTCCTGATATATGATGATTACTTTGTGGCCTGGTGTAATTATTAACTGATCCTATAGGTTACTTAAATAAAGAGTACTTGCATGATATTTTGTCTGTCATATTTTATAGTTATGTGGAGATTGCTAAGGTTCTCAAAGCTTGGTGCCACACCAATGGAATCCAGTGACCTCTGGGAGAAGAAAACAACCATTGCGCAGCACTTCATAACGGCTAGAGGAGGGAAAATGTTGACCAAAGGCGCTGGGGAAAAATCTCACATTTATAAGTGAGGCGTACAGATACTGAAAGTTCTCAAAGCAGACAGGACTGTTTTGTTTTTTTTAAATAAGGTTTGATCCTAAAGATCTCTGTAAAGCAGGGTTTCCCAACCTATGGGTCGGGACCCAAAAATGGGTCGCCATTACATTTCAAAAGGGTCGCCAGGTGTCTCCATAGGTGACTCTTAAGGAGCCATTCACACATTTTTTCAATTGCCCTGGATCTCCAAGTCTTCCTGAATTGTCAAAATGGGTCCTCATCTGGAAAAGGTTGGGAACCGCTGCTGTAAAGGCTCGCTTCTTTTGAGAGTACTACAGAATCTTTAATGGCCACCGATACTTAAGTCCTTTGTTTCCACCTTTTATATGAAACACAGTATGTCCTGTAACATAGTATGTCCTAGCACCATGTTGAGGCAGTGGTTAAGTGCTGATGCAGAAACAGAAGTGCTGCTTAGAGCCTTGCAGCCTGACAGGACCAAATTACAAATATCAAGTTCAGATCCAAAGACAACCTGACTCTGTCACAATTGGGTCGAGTTGTCTGATCATGTCCCACTGGGCTGCTGCTACCTCACTCCTCTCTGTTGTGACGAGTGAGTGTGCCAGCAAGTCACAGCACCTCTCACTCCACAGTGCACACACAAAAGTGAGGCAGCCAGCAGGAGCAAGGCACATGGGCTCTCGTGCCACCAAAGCCTTGACAGGGAACCATTGGAGACAGATTGCAGCCTTGGGATGTAGGGAGCAGGAAGTTTCCACCATGCCAACTCCCAAGGATGAGGCTACAGCATTAACTCACAAGTTTGGGAGCTATGTCAGTCACATCTGAAAGTGATTTCACATGAATTTGGGTTAGCTGTGGGCTAGTTGAGTTCTAGATTAAAATAGGGCCAAAGCAGACCTGATGCCATCCTCACTTCTTGCAGCACCTAAAATTTTATGGCAGCTTCTCATCTTAAAACTTATTCAGCCTCAGACAGCTACCTGATGTGAACTTCCTGCTGTCTATACTGAAGACTTGGAGTCTGGATGCTAAGTGTTCAAATTAGGGCTGTAAAATCCCATTTAATCGGTTAACCAGTAAAATGTAATATTTAACCAATTAAAGGGGGGAGGTGAACAGCCCTCCAACCCAGCTATAGCAGGCGAGGGGGGGGAGCCCCCCTGCCTGTGACACACCTGGCTGGACCTGTGCAGACAGGGGCTGCTCCAGCTGAGCTGGAGCACCCCCTCACCCTGCAGGTCCCGTGGGGCTGGAGAAAGCCCCCTGCCCACAGCGGGCAGGGAGATGCTCCAGCCCCCCACGGATTAACCAGAACCAGTAAGCATTACCCATTACAGGTGATGCTTACCTGTTAATCATTCAGATCCCTACTTCAATATGAACATTAAGCATTAGTTACTTCTGTTTTGTAACAGAAACACCAAGCAGAAGTGCTTATCCTTTGTATCTGGGCATTCTCTATCTCCCCTCCTGATGTTCCACAAATATTAGACAGCAAACTTAAAATATTTATGCGAATATTTAATCATAAGAAGAGAAATCCTGCATGTTCCATTAAAAACAAATATACTGCATAAACAACCTAAATAGCTACACATGATTCAGTAAAAATACTTTGCTCTTCTAGAAGACCTTCCTCAAAGTCTTTTACAAACCAATGAGCCCTGATTCTCTAAGGCACTTAAGCATATGTGTATTATTAACGATGTAAGCAATCTTTTTGAAGTAAATAAGGTGTTTGATACACTTCAAAGTGAGGCATATGCTTACATTTACCCCTGAGTTGGGGCCATGATGATTTCATTTTAAGTTTCACAACAATCCTGTGAAGTGAGCTTGTTAAATGTATGTTATATGTTAATTATCTTTGTTCTTGCCTTCTGATGCATACTCAACCCCACCCTTCCCCTGCAATAGCATCTTTAAAGACTCATGGCCCCTCTCTGGAGGGATTTAATAAGCTTGTATAAGGTGGACTTTTAGGGTCAAGATAGTCAAACAAGTGGACACTAAAATAAACAGCTGGATCTTTTCGTAGAGCTGAGCAAACAGCTAAGATGGCAATTTGGGTTTATCAGGAATTGAAAGTTTGGGTGACTTTCTGTCCAACCTTACCACATTTAACATGTTTTAATCTTTCAACGATGGCCCATTAATTAAAAAAAATACCAGTTTTATGCACAATGCTATATATGATTGCTGGCAGCATGATTGAAGCTGTGCAAAAATAGATGCATCTATTGTTGTAGCACCCACAGGCCCCCATCAGGATTTTGTGCCCATTGTGCCAGATGCAGTACAAATGTGCAGGTGCATAGTCCTGGCCCTGAAGATCTTACAATCTAATTTGAAACAAGACTCAAAATGTGAGAGTACTGAATATAAGGCAGACCAGGGATGAGGGGTAATAAGATCCTGTGGCTGAGTAGGCTTGTTATGGACTTGACCCTGCTCCACTGAAGTCAATGGCAAAATTCCTATTCACTACAGTGGTGCAAGTTCAGGTACAGGTTGCTCAAAATCAAATATTCCCAAATCTTGTTCAGCCTACCAAACAAGAGGACCAGATTCTCAGCTGGTGCACACTGGCATACCTCTCTTAATTTCAGTGGAACTATTCTGATTTACATCAATTGGAAACCGGGTAACCAATTGGTTGGCTTCTTGTAGGTATGTCAGCAATGGTCCTGAGGAAGAAGCTTGTGGATAGATGCAACACTATTCTACTGAACTAGTGCCCTCAGTTCATTCAGCAAATCATCCTTGATTCTAAACCAGGCTATTGCGGCCACGTTCACAATGATTCAAACCGCCATTGTGGAAAAAGAACACTGGTAGGTATAGGGTGATACTGTCAACAATTTCAGTGTTTTTTGTCCACAGTAGCAACAGTGGTGCTGTTCTAATAGTCTTCAATATAAATTAATGATACATTATTGCTTATCTTTGGAAGTTATGTCTGGAAGTGCATTTTCCAAGTGCTTTCCACAATATATAAGCTGGTGGAAAAAGAAGGGACATTTATATGTACAGGTTGATCCTCTCTAGTCCAGCACCCTGGGGACCTGACTGGTGCTGAACCAGAGAATTTTCTATACCACAATAAGTCAATATTGTGTAACAGTATTACCAATGCTTTACTGGGCTCTTAAAAGACAATCAGGGATAAATTAGTAGCTGAGAACACTGAGAGTCCGGACTGGTGGCTGTTAAGCAAACTTTATGGGACCACAGGAAACTTGGCCACGCCCAGGATAACTAAACTCATGCTGCACCACGGATGTTGCTGGACTAGAGAGCTTCAACCTGTAGTGCCTCTTGGGGAAAAAACAAGTCAGTCTTGGTAAATTCCATTAGCTGAAAAGCAGGTTTTGTTTATCCATGTTTTATAGCTCTGTCAAGATTGTTCTTTTTATTCAATTTTTGTGTGTGTGTTCTAAGTGCAAAATATCATTACTTTTATAAGAGTGCAGCATCAGCAGAGAACAAATAGCTATCCTACAAGGATTTACTTTGTAGCTGTTGGTATATTTAAAGGATAGACACATCTTTTTCAACATTATAACACCAGTGGGTTGCCTTTATTTCTTTAACGTGATGCAACATTGCAGCAGAAAGCATTTCATGGATGCATCTTTCCTATAATGCTCTCTCATGTGATCCTGTGGAATTGCAAAAAGCATAAAATGGAAGGAGATGCTAATTTGAGGGAGAATTTCTACAAGTCTACAGAAGTATGTGAATTAATGAACAATTTAGATATCTTAGGTTACGAAACTGGTGTGCTTCCAGTTTGTTGCAAATACACTTTACATAGAAATTCTTTCTATTATGGCGTCTTTGAATATGTTGTGGCACTGGAACCTCCAGTTTCCTGAGCTGGTATGGTCTACAGTGGAGAAAGTAAGTCTGTGCAGTTTTCATTGACATGTTTGCCCTGTGATCTTGCTTTAAAAACACTGCTTTGCTTTTGTAGTTAGGCAGTCTGCATTGCTCTAGATGATGAAATGGAACGTGTGTGTGTGTGTGTGTGTGTGTGTGTGTGTGTGTGTTTAATAAGTTTAAATATCCAGAATCTACAGGAGTTACTCTTACTCATACCCAAGTCTGAGATGAGTAACTGACAGGTAACATTTTCAAAACCACCTAAGTCCCATTTTCAAAAATAACTTAAATATCCAGGGGCTTTGTCCTACTGACTCATTGAGACTTAGGTCTGGATTTTCAAAGGTATTTATGTTCCTACATTCCAGGATCTGGGCCAATGTCACTTAGGTGATTTGGAAAATGTACCAAGAGGGAACAGTAGAAGTGCTATTTTGACTGAAGAGGTCATTAAAATTAAGACATATAACCAGTGCCTAAGTTGTGTTAGTACTTGCCTCTTATCAATTCATCTATATCAATCTGTTGCTATAAAACAAACCCCTAACCTTTTTGGTTTTGCAACTTAAATCTGTTTGTTTTGGCATCTTGCACTAATTGTTAATTCCAAAATTCTGTATTGTGACACCACCTTATAATTTGCAGGGTTTAATACCTTTTTTCAAATTTAAAACAGAATACAACATTAAGAAGCTTATTGTTCTGTGCATCTTCTTCCTAATAGACAAATATACCTCTTTTGAGACCGATTCTTAGTGTAATCTTGATTTAGGGTAATCTCTTCTGTGAATATTGCCTTGGTCACTTTGGTTAGTAATATCTGCTTCATAAAGAGGTGGGAGTTGATATCTGGGAGGCTGGAAAGGTGGTAGAGACTGGGGCAGTCTTACACTGGGCCTGCAAGTCTGCTGGTGGGAAGAAGGTAGCACGGGTATCCATAACTGTGGTGACGAGGGTGAAACTTCCCGTTGAAGAACAGGTGCTTTGGGGGGTTTCAGCATGCCCATTTCCAGGTCACCATAGCCTAGCGGTCTTCCATAAAAAGTCATGGACTGTGATTCAAGAATCTTGTGATATTTATAACAACGATGGGCAACAATTATCAGAGTCATCACAATGGTTGCACATAAGCTAATTAGCAAGGCATTTTTAATCCGGCAATTGTTCTCTTCATTATATGTAGGGAAGGTACTGTTCAGAGTCAAGGATCCATTAAATGGCTCTGTAGTGGGCAAGCAGATTCCTCCATGTGAAACATTCTCAACTATGTAAATTTTGTATTCTGGCAACATTGCCTCAGCAAAGTGTGGGCTGACATTCCCATCAGGTACTCTAAGTTTTTTCAGCACTTCCTGGATTTTGTCTCTTGAGCACAAACTCTGGGATCTGTTGGTGCTTGTACACAGAGACCTGTTGTACCACGAAATTACAGTGGACCCAGGTCTGAGGGCAGTCAGTGTGATGCTCTTAAGACTGCTAGAGTTTAAATATTTAGAAAGCTTGTCAAGGAATAAACCAACCCTTTCTCTCTCTCTCAGGAAAGAGTGGTAACTATTTTTTGTTCTTATAGTATAAATGTGGCATGGGATACTGATGGGCCTCAAAAGTTCAATGGTGAGAGGTTCCCAAGCAGTCAGACCCCCTGAATCAGTGGCAGATAGTACAAACTCCTGAGGTGAATATTGAAAATCAATATTGAGTGGATAGCCAGACATGGTTTGAAGAGATGCATTAAACTGAAGCCAGCTTTCTGGCCCTGAGGGAGAGCCGTCGACTGGGTTTATTCCAAGGGTCAACTGAGTTGTGTTGCCATCTTCCTGATCATAAAATGTGTCAGCGGGTACTGAAAAATGGAATTTGCATCCAATGGTTGCTGTTATCAATTTAATGGAGTTAACAACTTCAGGGGAAGTGTTTGTTTGACCTACAAAGGATGAAGAAATGGGGATGGAAAGTTACAAGAAACAAACACCTGGCTCACAGAAAACAATAATAAAGAAACCTTTACACCTTTGGCAACTAACCAGTTTTTCATAGATTTTTATCTGGGTTAAGTATGTTCTGCCCCTTGTCCATTGCATCCCCTGCTCCTTCCTTTCTCGATCACCACAAATTACTCTTTCTTCTGAAATAGGTAACTTCTACCACAAGCAAAATATGCTGGAGATATCTTGCACCCATGCTGAAGATATCTTGAAGTCCCTTCATTCACTTCTCTCTTACCTGCTTCATCAGGAAACTATAGCATTGCACTTGGGTTTCTATAATAATCATAACTATTACCATCTCCTTAACTGGGAGCATCACTTAATCTTACATAGCAAGGTATGATTCAACTTTAAATACTCTTTAGATAAAGATTGGCTCACATTGTTGTCTTGTCTACCCTGCAGGGTTTTTGCACAAGAAGCCTTTTGTGGAAGAGTTCTTGCTCAAAAGCGTGTCCAGACCTCAAAGCGTATCGCAAAAGCGATGTGCTTTTGTGCAAGAGAGTGTCCACACTGCATGGACACTCTTGTGTAAGAAAGCTCTGATGGCCATTCACAGAATGGCCATCAGAGCACCTGTGCTTTTTCCCATAGGGGGTTTCTTCTGCAAAAACCCCTCCGGAGCATTCACACTTGCCTTCTTGTGCAAGAGCTGTAGCGCAAAAAGGAGTTATTCCTCTGGGGAGAGGAATAGCTCTACCGGCAAAACCCCTCTGTTCTGTTGATTTTTCTTGTGCAAAAATGCACTTGAGGTGTGGACGCTCTGCCGGTTTTTGTGCAAAAACAACAGTTTTTGCGGCAAAAATCTTGTAGTGTAGATATAGCCTGTGAGTTTTTCAGAAATTGATATTGCTTTAATGAGAGTCACAGAGAGCCTTCATTTTGCTTTAGTTTGGGTATTCTGGGACAGATGTACCCAATCTTAACCCCAGACTTGAGCTACTTTTCTGAGTCTCCTCTAATTGCTTCTTATTGGTTTCAAGTTTGTTTTTTTGTCTACATCTTTGAGTTTCTTTTATGCTAGTGTCAGTAGTTCTTTAGACCATTTAAATTGGAAGAAAGCTATTTCATATTTTAATCTGCATTAGATTGGTGGCTATACATGCTTTTAAAATGACTGTATAACTACCACCTTGCAGGGCCTTTTGAGTTCTACTTCTTGGATATTGTAGTGGAAATGCAGAAGACGATTGTGATATCGAGGCGATTAGGTGGTGTACAACAATCGTTCCTTTTATACTTGCATCTCCCTTCAGGCTTGGATGCTCTAGGAAGCCATTTATGCTATTTCCTTCTCACTATTTTCTTCATCTTAAGGAGTTAACTGCTTGCTTAAGATGGTACAGCTTAGGAATGCACTGTTTACTTTTAACAGGCTCTGAGACCCATTTCAAGGCTATCCACCTGGTCCGGGAAGAAGGGAATGTCTGGGAAGATCACATAGCCAGGGCTCGCCAAGCGGCGGCAAGCCCCATTCGCCAGCCGCGCAGTTCTGCATTCTGCGCATGCGCAGATCGCTCTGCGCCGGCTCTTCCGGGTTGTAATCTACTTGCCACGGGCGAGTAGATTACATTATTTGTCGAGCCCTGCACATAGCTATCTATGTTGAATGTTTATCATCTGCTAAAGCTAATTATTTGGCCTGGGAAAATAGTCGATGTATTAGCAATTTTTCCAGGTTCTCAAAACAATCGGTGTGAGTAATGTAGATTCGATAGTATATAAGTGCCGAGGATATTCCTAACATTGGAACCTCGGCGTAGACCGAAGCCACGGGAGGTGCTATGTACGGGCCACTGGGGTCTGTCTGCTGTCCTCCTTCAGGGGGTTCCCAACAGCAGAAGGGACGTATGCATTGCATTGCATTGCATTTCGAGGTTTGCTTAGGCTTAATGAATATTGTACTTTTTTAGTAAGCATTGTATCCTATCCTAAGACTTTCTTAATTAGCATTGTACTTTACTCTGATATTAAGCATTGTATTTTACCTTGATATTTGCTTAGTAATATCTTTAAACCTTCAGCCAATTTGTGTGCTTATTGCCTCTGAATCCTTTAAGGAAAGAACCATTGCTTCTTGGCAACACAGATATGTGTCCTTTATTGTTCTTTTTTTTTTTTTTTTTTTGTCATTAGCATATGAACCACCAGTGACTGGCGGCTTTGACTAAGGAGCTTCTCAAGGAAACCTTGGGCTACCTCACTTGACAGATGTTATAACTTTAGTTTGTATTAACACTGAAATTTTGTCAGTAGTATACTTCAGCCAGTGTGTATGTATTGTAATTTTAAAACCACATCTATTATAAAATGTAGCTACACTTAGGATGTAACATTATATAGATAAATATAAAGAAATTTGTACGTTGGTGTACAGTGCACATATAAACTATGTTACTTTCTTCCAATCAGTATTGCTACCTGGCTACTACAATAAAATGTGTTTTTGTACGAAAGGTTTCATAGGGTATTGCTGCAATATACTTTGCATTGTAACCTATAAAAGGGATCATTTCCAATATCAGACCCCATTTCTGCAATCATTTTATTCCCATGGTTTCCAGTGCAATTTTGTTTGATCTTTAAAACTATTGCCTCTATGATGCAACCAATTTTGGCTATTCTCACATGTTGCTGCTTAAGACAGACTTAATTTAAATGCACTTACGTGACTAGAGTATTGTATGCAGGTCAAAGCAATAGCTGTGGTGGGGTGTCTAGGGACATATTTTAGGTGGGATTCTTTTGATTTTGGCACTTTCATGCCCAGGGTTAGGCATGAAAAAAATCAACGAGCTACGAGTAGAAAGGCCACGAGGTATTTCCATATGGTGGTGACAAATGGGAGAAGGGAAGAGGAGGCAGAAAGCAGTGTAGAGCTCCAGAGGGTCCTTTGTGCATTTAGATGGCCAGTTTTCGGCAGCAGCAACTCTGTCTCACTGTAGGTATGGGATTGAGTACAAGGGAACCCTGATCTCAATTAGGGCCTCTCCAAACTACAGTAAAACAAGTAAATGGGGGGGAGGGTGATGACAAGATTTTGAATTGGAGCATGAAGAACTAGGAAGGAGCCTTCTAACTGAGTCCTGGAAAATCCAGGGAGACCGAGAGATCTTGCAAGATTAGAAAAATATATTCTAACTTCTGAATACAGCAGATATTAGAAGGGAGGAGCCACTCTGCATTTGAGAAACACTGAAGTTTGTTATGCTTGTGCTTTCCAAAGTAATTGTATTACTAGAGTCCTGCGTGGATACAAATTTTGTATCCCCATCTGTATTCACAAAACTGAACTGAAGATATCTGCATTGACATCCGGAAACATGGATACCCATGGTATAAAGTAAATATCTGCAAATGTGCAGTGCTCTATGTATTACCTGGAGTTATGTCGTGAAGCACCTGTGACACAGAAAACAGAAGATGAACCCATGCAACTTCTGTAGATTGCAGTGCTTCATATGTGGGGAATGGCAAGGTGCTTGTATCTTGGTAGACCAGTGAAGAGGGCATCTGTACCAGCTCTGTGAAAAAGAAATGATTAATATTTATTACAGTGTTAGAGAAGAGAGAGTCTAGTCTTTTGTTTTGATTAGCTCCAATGTTAGTAATGCTGAGGGGTTAACCACATGATTACCAAAAAGAGAAAATCTAGTGGAGGGGAAAAATGTGAGTGAATGAGGTAGGAGCCATAGAAGACTAGAATATGAATTTCCTCATTTATGAGTGGCTTCTACCTCATTCTGCCATTGATTCACTGTGTGGTCTTTGTCAAGTTATTTAATCTCTTCATCTTGATTTCCCATTCTTAAAATGGGGATGATGCCAGGTGACAACATTAGTATTAAGTTAATTCATTAATTTTTGTAAAGCATGTTGAATGTGTAAATCCATACACATGTGAGACATTAATTTTATTATGCAGTGAGTTGATGTTAAAGATCACTTGGGTATCAAGTTGAACATGTGAATAGCCAAGTGTCAAATGGGAAGGGAGTAATGAGATATTTTCTTGACTCTGTAGCACATGCCCTCCCCACCTCTTCTTGTAGACACTGCTGACTGAACTGTGCACTGGAATGACTGTCGTCATTGGATTAAAAAGATACTTTGGAAAAGCACCTAATGGGATGTCCTTTCAAACATGGGGAAATCTCCCTAAGGTTGGGTTCTCTCCTCCCCTTGTAGCCTTTGATAAATGACTGAACATTGAGAATCTCAATAATTAAAACAACACATTTGCACTACTAGTGCTTCAACATACAGACTGAATTTTACAAAATCATTTTTGTGAAGTGTGGTTATGGGATGGTACACTGAAAATGGCCAGACTGACACGCACTCAATTCATTCTAAAATATAGAAATATTTTGACAATCAAAATGCTTAACTTTCTTTTTCTAGTATTTAAGATCTGCTACAATTATCGTTTACAGTTTGTTTTTTTGCAGGGACACTATTATCCACAAAGTAAGCTGCATGAGCAGTGGCAGTGCAAGCTTCTGGCTTCAGAAAGGTACCACCTCAAGGATTAAAGGATATACTTGAGTCTTTGAGTCCATTCTATTGCTACCCCCTCTCCTACATTTGCTAAGGTTAATATTTTGATGATGGATGTGAGCTCATGTCTGCTAGAATCAAGCAAAGAATCCACCAACCTTCTTCACATTAGTCAGCATTTCAATAAATACCATGAATGACAAGCCACAAACCTAAAACATACCTTGTCCGTTGTGCAGATGAGAAGCAGCATTAAACATAGTCCTCATAGATGTTTCTGCAGTGTAGGATGGGATGTTTGACACTTTGATCGGCTCCAGGGTAAACGCTGTGGTGTTTGGCAAAATTATTCTGGTTCCAAGAGATTTGTCTGGATTTAAAACCTTTGTGCCACTAAGTAAAATGCTTGGAAAATGATTGTATGTTCTGAGTTTGCTCCTGTCATAAGAATCAAATATCTTTGTTGGTCTGGACAGCTCAGAGCTTTGAAAGCCAGCAAAATCTGTAGGCAGAGAAAGCAATGGAGCATTATCAGGGTAGGACTGAGCTGTCAGACTTGTTTCTTGAGATGTTCCAGCATCACTGGGGAAAGTGCTACTTAAAATAGAAGAATCCAATATTGAGGTAACAGAGCTTGGGTTGGATGTTCTATCCCAAATTGCTGTACCCATGTGGATTATAGAAGAATCTGAGATTTCTTCTTCAGTAAATGGAAGTCTGTCTGTCTGTGGGATACTCATAATAGACTTAGACATATATTCATAGCCATTAAATACCTCTTGACTCAAATGACTACTTCCTGACAAAAGTAGAAACATATCATCAATGGAAGGTGTAAAATCAAATAATGTCAGGTGTAGTGAAGTAGATGTGGGTGTTGAAGGCAACTTTTCTGGAGAGGTGGTTGTACTAGATGGCATTCCATATTCAAGAAAATGGTCATAATCAGAGATGCTGTCCTTTGGATGACTATAAACTGATGTCACTATTTCTTCTAGAAAACATGTTTGAGGTGCTGAGCTAGGAGACACTTCCGGCCAGATCAGAGGCCATTCATAACGTGTTTCTGTCATTAAAGTGTAAATGGGTCTTGAAAACTGGCCTTTACCAGTTGGCTCGGTAATGTCAAAAGAAAGGACTGATAGAAAATGGTGCTGCAGTGGCTCTGATTTGCTAGACTGTAAGAATGGATCCAACTCTAGTTTGTGAGATTGTGGTTGCTCTAATAAGAGTGGCATACTAGAAACAGTATTTTGCAGTCCCTTAAGCTCTATTGAAAGAGAGGTTGCTGTACTTATCAAAGAGGGTGAAAGTTCAGGAAAAGCAAAAGCAGAGTGCTCTTGAAAAATAGTACTAGACATTGCTCTTTTACTTGGAAAATTCCATGATGGGTCTATTTCTAAGGCACCTGAACTCTGTTGGCTTGTTTCAAAATGTGGAATAAGATCATTGTAATTGGTGATAGCTGTGCTCAGTTCATGGAAAAATAACCAACTCTGCATAGGGGAGACCACAGTCTGTGTGTGTAGGTAAAATAGTGACTTTGACTCTTCTCCAGTTGGTTTTGCCATAATTTCAGTCACTTTCAGTGTTGGTGCTGGTGTAAACATTAACTGTCTGTGTTGTCTTCCTGAATGTTGTCTTTCAAATCCTTCTCTTTTAATTATTCTCCAGCCTGCAATTTCATATCCTAAGAGCTGTGAGAGACGGTGTGAATCAACATTGTGTCTTAGAACTTGAACTAGTTCTGAGAGCATTGCAAAAATTCCACATCCAACAGGCCAATAGAGCCCTATATAATGGCTTTCTAGGAAATTGATGTGACTAGTATCTTCAGCCAATACTGTTAGGTTCCACCTGCTTCTGTGTACCAAACCCTGGTATGGATTTAGGGCCAACGAAGTGGGATCCAGATGGAGATATTCTGCCATGGTGCACACCAGGTATAGGCGTTCCTGAACATCCAGCGATTCAGCTGCAGCGTGGATGATGATCTCAGCAGAGGTGACAGAACCCGTCCTTGTACATCTTTCAGAACTGATACTGAAAGTAAAGAAATGTAGACGGTAAAACCCTTCTATCAGACGGCTTTTGATGTGAAAATTCCTGTTTGAATTTAGGCTATGTCCCCTGACACACATCAATGACATGGGAAACTCTCCCCCTTTTAGCCAAATTCCCTCTTATCTGGATAAATTTCAGGTCCACATTCTATCCAAGCAGTATTTGAATGTAATTATAGTTGTTTAGATTTAGCTTCATGATCTCCTATCCTGATCTCACAATATACAGTTTATCAGACATGCTTGTCTTTTTTTTTTTTTTTTTTTTCTGGGTCAGAACAGAAACTGACTCCTTTTGTGGTGTCTCAGCTTTCTGGTACTTATTCAGTTACTGAGAGGGGTTCTATTTTTTTCCAAATATATTTGCCATTTACTTAGCATCTGCCTGTTGTCTGTTGGGAAATGAAAATCTGAAAAGTGTTTCTTCTCTTGCACCTCTTAGTTTCCCCCTCCCCCATGTTCATTTTATTACTTTCCTCACCCCATATCTCTCTATATATATATAAAAAAAAAACTTTTCCTGAGGGACAACAGAGTGACGTCATCACGTCACTCTGTGTACCACAGCCCCTCCCTCTGCCACCCTGCCTCCTCCTTCCCTCCCCTGGTACTCTGGCAGGCTGGAGCCATGTGGCCTCCTTCCTCCCTCTTGCAGGTAAATCTGACCCTGTGTCTGCATCCTTGCATTCAACCTGCATTCCCTCGCCCTTTTCTTCACTTCACTTTTCCTTAATAAATAAATCCTGCAGCTGGTGGATGCATCCACATTTTTTGGTGCTTTTGGCCAAATGCATTTGTTAAGTTGCCAACATTAAAGATACTTACATATTACCCTTGGGCACATGACTCAAACCTGTCCTCTTTTCTGGGATCAAAATGCTCTCCTGAACAAGAAGGGTGAAATTTACATTAGCTCTTGGTGTTTTCTGAATGCATACATCTCCATAGGCAGCTACATTCAGGTGGTATTCTCCACTCTTCTCGTTCACTGGCAGTCCTTGCAGTGTAGTTGTATTAGGATTATACTCCAACCATTTTGGCAATTCTGCACCACTGGCCAAAGTAAACTGTTCAATAATGGGACAAAAGTTACACTGAGTTCTAGGAGTAGCACATGGACGTCACTCTTATAACTGAAAAATATACATCAAGAGTTCTATGAAGATAAAACTACTCTATAACAGAACCAGCTGCAGCTATCCTTAAAGATAGCTGGAAGCTATCAATAGTTCATTTAATTTAATGGCAATATTTTTTTTGTCTTGTTTTGCAAGATTTTTATTAAGGCGAAGTTGCAATAAAATATCAGTGTTCTACATCATACATTACTTATTCAGGGCCAGTTTAATATTCAAAGAAAAATGGCTAAAGATTCTGCATTTTTGACTGGGGAACTCTCCTGTAAATACACTAAAAAGGGTAACATTTTATAGACTAACAAAACATGTAGATGGTATCATGAGCTTTCGTGGGCACAGCCCACTTCTTCAGATGACCGGTCGTCTGAATTCCAGTCATCTGAAGAAGTGGGCTGTGCTCATGAAAGCTTATGATACCATCTACATGTGTTTGTTTTTTAAGTTTATCCTGTACAGACTAACAACAAATGGTCTGGTAGCACTTTATAGACTAACTCGGCTATCTCCTAAAGCTACTAAAAAGGGTGAGCACGTTTCTAAAAACCTGTCCTCATCTTGGCCCATGTCTTGTGTACATTCTTGGTGTTTTTCCATTACAAGGACCATCTATATTTTACTATACTACATTTCCACTGGAGGAGGAGTCACTTTTTCCCCCCAATAGTGTGTAATACCAAGTCTTGCTCCTAACAAAAGTTAGTTTTATCTTTCTGTCTAAAATGTAGACATTGTATTAAACCATTAAATGAGCAGGTCAGAGGATTTCTGGAAACCCTGACGTAAAAAAAAAATGTTGAGACTGCAGTCAGCAGCCATGTTTGACACTAAAGACTGTTTAGTGCAGGGGTGGCCAACCAGTTAGACACTAAGAGCCAAAATAGCTGTGGATAGTAGTGCAAAGAGCCATGCACCCCTCCCCCAGAGCCAGGCACCCCCAGCTCCCCTGCTCTAACCCAATGCCCTCCCCTTCCCCAGAGCCAGGCACCCCCAACCTCTCTGCTCTAACCCAATGCCCTCCCCCTCCTCCAGAGCCAGGCAGCGCAGCCCTTCCACCCCACTCTAGCCCAATGTCCCACCCCTCCCCAGAGCCAGGCACCTCCAGGCTCCCCACTCTAACCCAATTTCCCACCCGTCCTGCAGAGCCAGGCACCTCCAGCCCCTCCCTCCCCCCCCGCTCTAACCCAATGACCTCCCCCTTCCCCAGAGCCAGGCAGCCCGAGATTCTTTTATTCTTTTAGTTACACCCTGGGTCTCACCAGAGCCGCCGCCGCAGCCACATACTTCTCCATCCTGGCATTGGGGCACATGCACAGAGCAGCCATGAACAGTCCAGGTGTGTGGCTCTGAATGAAAATCGAGCCCCCTCTCTGAATCCCGGACATTTTTTGTGTTTTACAAAAGCTGGAAAAATGAGGACACGGACGTATGGTAACCCTAAGAGCTGCATTTCTCTGAGCAAAGAGCCACATGTGGCTTGAGAGCCACAGATTGGCCACCCCTGGTTTAGTGCGTAAAAAATATTTGGGTGTTTCTTTAATATACAATTAATGTAAGCAATATAATTGTTATGCTGAAATCCAAGTTACAGGAGGTTAGGTTTTAAAATAGTCTTATTAAAAATCCCACTCCCTGCAGGTTCTCCAGAGCTGTATTGTAATTAACTAGCAATTATTGCAAAAATCAAGAGTAAATACCTACCTTAGTAATGTATTATACAGAGGAGTGTATTTAACTCACTATTACCTTGTAGTGGGTTATCTTTCCCTGAAAGGCAAATGGTGGTACTGAGTAGTAAAATACTTTCCCCATCATGGCTGTTGTGTCTGGGATGCCTCGAAGGACTTGGATCTCCACACATGTGTTATTTGAGTCCTTGGCAACCACAGCAGGTATGAATCCTGAGAGAGATACCAGTGCAAGAAGCAGTAATGTTGGTAAAATTTGCCTCTCCAGGGACAGATGGGACTCAGAGACAAGAAACCTGTCCTCCGTACCAGTGTGTATTCTCAAGGCATCCATAGTGTGTGTGTGTGTGTGTGTGTGTGTGTGTGTGTGTGTGTGTATCTCAGGTAATCAGAGGCTGCAGCTTCATTGCATTGCAGAGCTGTAGGATGAAAAAAAAATGCAAGTTTACAGTCAGTCGGCTGCATGTGTGGGAACAGAGAGATTTAAAGCTTCCTAAGACTTAAACTGTGTTAGTTAGAACCCACTTGTTGAATTCTAGGTGAGCATTAAACTAAAATGATTAGTTTGCAGACTTCAAGCCACCTTGAAAAAGCCACAATACTCACAGTTACTGCTCAGCTCAGCTCAAAAGTCTTTCCTGAAAAACACCATAAAACACAAACAGCCTCTTATGCTTTTTAACATGGTTGCCTTTAGAGAGCGATGCTCCCATTTCTGCCTCTGTCATGAGAGAAGACCACCTGGTCTCTAGGAGATGAAATACTAGACTAGGGCCTCATGAGGGGGGCCTTCAACATATGGCTTAGAGAAGTGCCTCCGGAAACTGAGCAGTAACCTGATCTGGCAGGCTTTTATTTATTGTAACAGGGAAAGGCATTATTACAGGGCCAGAGACAGTTCAAGGATTAACATGTCATTCCAGCTTCATCCCTGATGTCACCCCACTGAAGTTACTGGAGTAGCAGTGAACATGAATTAGATCCATTATGTTTTTAGGTATCTTTTTAACACTGGGGATAAAGTATTATAAGTAACAGTATAAAATAGTTCCTGCTGATGTAGATTATGTGGCTAATGCGACGAGGAGTCCTATGGCATCTTATAGACTAACATTTATTGGAGCATAAGCTTTCGTGGGCAAAGACCCACTTCATCAGATGCATGTAATGGAATTTCCATTACATGCATCTGATGAAGTGGGTCTTTGCCCACGAAAGCTTATGCTCCAATAAATGTTAGTCTATAAGGATATGTCTACACTGCATTCCTCTTTCGAGAGAGGAATGCAAATGCAAAGGAATGAAATTGCAAATGAAGCGCAGATTTGAATTTCCCGTGCTTCATTTGCATAATTGCATCCGCACGCTATTTCAAAATATCCTATTTCAAAAAAAGAAACACAGTGTAGACGCGGTTATTTCGAAAGAAAACCCTTCTTTCAAAATTACCCTTACTCCTTATAAAATGAGGAAATCTAGCTCCTCCTCACCAACCAGTGCTGCTCCCCGATTGGCACTGACAAAACTGGACATGCCACAGCGCCCGGCACTTTACAGGCACCTTGGCACTGAGTGAACATTCTGGCTCCCATCAGTCAGAATCAAAGCACACTCCAGCACCAGAGCCAAAGAAGGTTTCACGTAATACACATCATATACCATACTGAGCACCACAGCCCCAGGCACTGTCTCTGCTGGTGCTGAGTGCCCTTTCACCACCACATTCTCCAAGACTCCATCAAATGAGTCTGCACCGACAGTCTTTGGAACCTATTTCTTACTCAGCCACACCATCGTCACCAGGCACTGACCAGGAGAGCAAGTTCTCACAGCACTCCTCCCCAAAAGGCTCAGTGATTTCATGGCATTCCACTCAGCACTGACCATTTCACCAGCCATCACAATTTCTATGGTTTAATCAGCCTTGGCTTTATCCACCTTAGCAGTTTCTACCCCAATGGCCACCTTGGGAGCCATGGAACCAGTACCGCCCCTATTCCTCCCACCGTCATAATTCATGCGAGACATCGGTATCCACACCAGCACATACGATAATGCACTCTCCACCCACCACTACACACTCCTCACCATCTCATCCTCCACACGCCTTCAGTAACAACCCAAGCTGAGGCAGTGGATGAAGATGACGATTTACCTCACTCCGACTTGCACAGTTCCTCCCCAGTCTTCCTCTTCTCCAGACAAGGCTGTCTTCCCTTTGTCTTCCTCTCCACCAGCTGACAACCTGAAGCAATTTCAGGACTTATTCAAGCGCGTAGCTCAATCTCAGGACATTGTGCTGCAGGAGGTACAGGAAAAACAACACAAACTGCCCAAGATACTCCAACCAGCAACATCCTCTAAGATGGTGTTACCAATCAATGAGGCTATTATGGAACCATCTGAGGCACTCTGGCAAACACCAGCCTCTTTCCCTCCTACTAACCGCAGAGCAGATAGGAAATATTTTGTCCTGGCCAAGGGGTTGGATTTTCTGTCTTCACAGTCCCATCGAATTCATTGGTCATGGACTCTGTCCATCACAGGCCCAGACAGCCTCAGTACAAGGCCATGTCTCATGAGAAGGAGGACAGGCAGTTGGATATCTTTGGCAGGAAAGTCTCCTGCTACTCTCCAGTTCTGAATATCAAATTATACTGCTCTCCTGCCTAACTATGACCACGCCAACTACACTAGATTACAGGAGCTCCTGCAAGATTTCCCTGAGCAAAAAAAGCCCCAGCTCCAGTCCACAATAAAAGAGGGCCAATCAATAGCACAAACAGGCCTTCATGCATCTATGGATGTCGCCACTGTGCATCTCTCTCTTTTATTGATAAAGGGAGTGGATCCTTACCTTTCTCTGTATAAAGTGGGTAAGATGGATTTATGTGGGGGTTTGGTCCTCTTTGCGTGCTGTGTTCCTGGGTTCTGAGCCCTCCCAGAACTGAGCTGGTTCAGCATCTGTGTTGCTCTGCAGGGGAGCAGTATCCCCAAATTTATGCTCCAGCAGGACAGCATGGTGGGGAGCCCCCAGGAGGCAGGAAGGCAGGAATCAGTGGCTTGATCAGCACACCAGGAGAGCGCCCCAAGGGGATTTCTGTGAGTCATCCTGCCACAGTGAATGTGTGTAAAAGATGCTGTACTGGTCAGGTGAATCATATTAAAAACATGGATACAGCCACCATTCTTGAAGCATGTTTACAAGTCTATTAATGCTATTTTCTCCCTGTTGTGGATGAGATCTTTAGATGGATCATGGACAGAAACATTGGTTTAGATCCTATCTGGGCTGATTCGGTCTTTCATCCTCCTGAGACTTCTGGTAAGTTAAGTGGTTTATTATGGGGATCTTTATTCTTTTGAATGGAGTCTCACAAACCAAGAAGCTGTCCTTCTGCACAAAGTTTCTCCAATGTGGCCAACAGGGGGCTTTAATGTGGATACTACAGCCTCCTGGGCAGAGATGGAGGAGTGGAAGAGTAGTGGTCCCCCCTTGAAATGCCCAGAGACTACAGGGGAGGGATTCAGTTCCTCCATGTTTTCAGCAGTAGGACTGCAGGGATGGGGCTTCCCTGGTTCTGCCAGAGACTCCACTGGTGGGTCTGAGCCTCCTGGCCCCCTTACCCTGGCTAAGCAGGATTGCCAACTTTCTAACTGCATAGAACAGAATACTCTTGCCACGCCCCTGTCACACTCCTTCTCTAAGGCCACACCCCCACTCCCTCCAGCCCTCCCTCCAATGCTTTCTGTCCCGCACCCTGACTCAGTTTCACTGGGCTGGGGCCGGGGGGTCGGAAAGGAGTGAGGGCTCTGGGGTGGGGCTGGAAATGAGAGGGTTGGGATGCATCGGGGGGCTCTAGGCTGGGACCAAGGTTTTGGAGTGCAGGAGCAGGCTCAAGGTTGGGTCCTTGAGGGTTGACAAGCTCTGTAGGCCCTGGGCAGGACATGTGTGGGGTGGCTCTGTGCTTCTGGAAGGAGCAGGGCCAGGCACAGCCGGATCTCAAGCCACTCAGACCATGGTGTGCCCACCCCGCATTCGAGAGCTGTGCAGAGGACCAGGTGTGGCACTCCAGTAGCCATTTAAAGGGCCCGGGGCTCCAATCACTGCCACAGTAGCAGTGGTGGCAGTCAGAAGTCCTGGGCCCCTTGGAATCAATGAGCTCTGGGGCAATTGCCCTCTTCGCCTCCCCTGTTGGCGGGCCTAGCTGGGACAAGGGGACAAGGTGGGAGTAGAGGTATAGCCCCCAGCTAGGGGTGTGGGCTCAGGGCTGGTGCAGCGGATGAGGGGTTTGAGGTATGGGAGGAGGCTCAGGGCTGGTACCCGGACTTGGGGTGCAGCAGGGGTTGTGGGATGTGGGTGCTGGAAGGGAGTTTGGGTGCAGGAGAGGGTTCTGACCAGATGCAGGGAGTTCAGAGTGTGGTCTCTGGCCACATGGCACCTACCTCAGTTGGCTCCCTGGTAACCCTACCTCTAAGTCGTGGGGCTAAGGGCATGTCCTTAACAGGCTTCCCCCCCTTCAGCTTGGGGCTCTGGTGGCAGCTTCTGTGCTTGAGTCCCCCTAATGTTAACTGCTGCAGTGTAGTCTTCAACCCCCCTGGGTGGTGGGCCTTCAGGCTTCAGGGCCCCCTCTAGCTCCAGCCATAGGGCTCTGACTCTGGGCTTCACCCCAGGGTGGGAGGGCTTCAGCAGGGCCAGCCTTACTCCATGTCATGCCATGAGGCAAGGAGTAGGGTGAACCTGGGGTGTCAGGCCATGGAAGAGGCAGTGTGGGATGGAGTGGGGGCTGGGGAAGATCCATGGGTGGTGGGCAGGAGAGGCAGCAGGAGGTGAGGGGGGCAGTGGGAGCCAGGGGCATCTAATACAACTGTATATTATTTTATTATGAGTCTGCCAAAAAAAAGCCCCACCCTGCATCAATAAATTCCATTGGTTTGGATATGTATATGTGCATATTTATTTGTTTTGCTTAAAATAAGGAAAGTCTTTAGGAAGACTTGTCAGAGTGTCGGATGGTCGCACTCTGAGCCTGCCAAAAAATGTGTTGTGAGAGCCGGTGGCGCTTTTCATGAGAGCACTGATGTGCCTTGCTGTCTTCGCCAACATGTTATGGTTTTGCATTGGGCTTTGTATCAATTACCAGCCTTCCTGCCACCCTCCACTCTATAGGTGCCTGTAGTTTGGCAATGGAAATTCTCTGGGGGTCATTTGAAAGCTACTATATAAATATTAATTAATATTAATTCATCAGTTAAGGCCACAGAATCCTGTGACATGGAAATGTATGACCAGCCGTTGGAGCCCCCAATTTGTTCTGTTTGTTATAGGTGGCGTGCTGCACAGCAAAGAAATATTTAATTACCCTGTTACTTAGCTGTATGTGGCTCAGTGAACATACATACAACTATGTTGAATTATAGGACTGTTTTGGAATAAAAAAATCTATGATCAAACTAAATGTTGGCTGCAAAGATTTTTTTTTTTTTTTTTTGGTTAAAACCATGATTAGCTATTACTAAAGTTCTGTTCTTTATGATTATGGTAATTTCTTTGAGAAAGCAGTTACTGCACTGAAGTCACTGTTTTTGTCAGTCTCTCTTAGAGTATGTCTAGACTGCAGCACTATTTCGGGATACCAGAAGAATCCTAAAATAGCAACGCCGCGTCTTTAAACGCGCCCACTATTTCCTGAAATAGCAGTCGCACTATCCCTGCATCCCTGTAACCCTCGTTCCACGAGGGTTAAGGGATTTGTCGGAATAGTGCCTTATTTTGAAATTTGACACTGTCTACACAGTGCAAAATTTCAGAATAAATTCTTTCAACCTAGACTCGGAATAAGCTATGCAATTTGTGTAGTGCAAATTGCATAGCTTAGTCCAATAAAGAGTTCTGTCTAGACGTACCTTTGGTAGCATACTTTGTTAATCCCTTAAAACAAAGTACTTATTAGAAGTGATAGGTTAGGGGAAGAGTGAAAGTACAAGTCAAATATGAGAATTTTTTATTTAAAGTATTTAGTGTTTATGAAAGTTTCTGGCTTGACAAGTCTGGAAACTGAAACCCTGTTTATTCATAATTAGATATATCATAAGTAGGTGTCTCTTAGAGGCCTGACCCAGCAAAACACTTAAGCACATGCTTAACTTTTAGTATGTGAATAGTCCCATAGACCTGAGTGGGGCTACTTGCAGGATGAAAATTAACCATGCACATAAGTCTTGCAATTTTATAATGAGTCTTGTGAAATTGGGTGTGATTTTTCTTTAAATTCCAGTTCCTACAGGCAAGAGATTGCATGAGAATTTGATTCCATTATATAAATATGTCCTAGCTCTCCTGATTGGGGAGAATAGCTGGAAAATGTGGGTCAAGCATTTCCTAAAGTCTCAGAAAATAGAAAGCAACTAAAAAGAACTGAAAATGTATTGAGCTTAAAAATTTGTTTTAAAATGATCAGTCTATCTCATGATTCTGAGGTGGGGAGCTAACATGAGTTTTAAATGTTTGCGGTTTGCTGGACTGGTGATTCTCTGAGGGCTTTGCTAGGGAAAATATGCCGTTTCTTTGGAACGGGAATAAAAATGTTCCTCGGCATCTCTAGCTTTGTAATATTTTAAAACTTAATTTTGTTAAATGCCTCATTTTGTTTATCATTGAAAGGCTACAATAGCAATGACTTTGTGTTAGTATGGGTGTGGCTATGCAAATGAGATGTCATCACACCAGTATAAAATGACTGTGTGAACACCTATATAATCCTGAAAGCAGAGTTGTTGACTCAAGTCCCACGACTTGAATTCGAGTCCGACTTAAGTCACCTAGGTGACTCGACGTGAGACTCGACTCGGGTTCATTGTTTGTGACTTGAGACTCGACTTGAGACTTGCTAATTTTGTTAAATCGACTTGGTGAAAAAATTGTCCGAAAATGCCGATATTGATGGCTTGTACAAAAGTGACTTGACATTTTTTAAATTAAGACTTGAGACTCGACTTGGGACTTGACTCGAAAGTGGCTTTAGGGACTCGAGACTCGACTTGAGACTTGAACTGTAGTGACTTGAGACTCGACTTGGACTTGACAATGACGACTTGAAGGCAACACTGCCTGAAAGTGCCCCGTTGTGAACCAGATATTTCCAGATGCCTCAACAGACACAGAATGAACTGTATCTTGGCTGTTGCATAAAAGTGCTGTGCCTCCTTTCTTAACTGATTTGGCTCCTGAGTCCTGAGTGTTTGGTAATCATTATGTAATGGTTATCTGTACTCTCTCAAATGGTGGGAAATTTGTTGGACCCCCTTTTGCCATGATAATTCTGCCTCTCTGGGCTGGCGTTTTGAACATAAAATTACAGTGCAGAATTCAAATCCAATAATTCAAATCCAATCCCTGAAATTCAGGAAGGGGAGGAGTTTAAACTAGTGTTTCTCTTATTTTGGTCCATCTTTAAATTTTTTGTAATTTATGACCCTATAGCGCTGCCTGTAGCAAATAATGCTTATTCTCAATATGCTTTTTTTGTGGTTTCAGATGCTACAGATCTATTCACCCAGAAATGTATAGACATATTTACCCATATCACATGTTACCACAGGCAATACTCCAAAGGCAAATATGCCAGTACCTTTGTATGAAGGTGATAAGGAAGTTTAAAAGACAATCAAATCTCCAGGAGGCTGCCTGGAATTCGTACTGCAGTATAATCAATGAGCTTAGTTAGCTCATATTTCATTTTACACTTACATTGTAACAGTTGCATATAGGCCTGAATTAGGTCGATGCCATTTGATAAAGCAGAAAACAACTTGTAGAAAGTGCTGTCAAATACAAAAGGGGGAAAAAAACATTTCTGTTTGTACCGTCTCCATCCAAGCCCAGAAGTGACCAAAATGTCTCAGTTGAAACTGGCTTTATCAGAAGCAAGTTATTTCCAGTCCAAATGGCTAATATTGGAAACCTCATGGAATAACCCTATTCTCGCAAGATGTCCTGTCCAATTTTGCAGACTCAGCTGGTTCAGGTAGTTTAGATACTGATGGACAATTTTAATTCAAAGCTCTGGGTACTGACCTGAACCAAATTGAAGCACCTATAAGTGCTTGCAGTGAAATAATTTTTTTTTTTAAACTGGGCAAACCCACTGCACCATTTCTAGAAAAGAGTATGGGCTGTTTTCCTAAGTGTTGGCTGCACATTTTTCTGTGTATGATTCTGAGGTGGAGAGGTTGCATCCCTAGTGAAAACCTATCAAATATACTCAAGCTACATCATAATTTCTCCAAGAGCACATCATAATTTCTCCTCATAGCACAGAGAAAAGCTTGAAACTGTGAAGCTCGTATACCCCGAATTTTCAGAAACCAGAAAAAAAAAAAGAATTTAAAGTGTATTATTTTAAAAAAAGGTGGGACTGACTCATGATTTTGAAGTTCTTCAGCTTGGCAAAACTGATAGCCACACCTCCAAGAACTTGATAAAGAGGCTAGCCATTTCAAATGGCTTTGCATCGATGGGACATTTGAGAACACCATTAACAATACTTTATTGGATGAATTGCACTGCATAGAAAGACTGGAAATGTTCGTGCTCTCTGTTCCTTTTTACTTTGTGTGTTCTGGGAGAGGCCTCTGTGCTTGAGTTGCTTGGTAACGTATACAAAGATACCTGCAGGTTGGTTCTCTCATTGCAAGACATTTCTCAGCATGCTAATTCCTGTGAAAAATATCAGACACGGTTTTGTTTGAGCTGTTGCGATAAACATAATCCTGTAAAACACAAACATAGTAACACTGGCACAGGGAAAAATGTGGGTCTGTGTACTGAAGATTTTATTTTGTTTTTTAAATTAGATGGAATTCTCAGTGCGTATAGGCTAGCCAGAACTAGTCCTAGTCAACACACCCTATAATGCAAGTACAGGAACCTTCAGGGCACTATATACCTTTCATCTTCCAGTTAATTTTGCTCTGCCTCAGTCTCATTGAAAGTGTTTATTTTTACAATTTCTGCTGGTTGGGTATGATTTAGATCAGTGGAGCTCATCCTTTCCAGACTGCTGTACTCCTTTCAGGGGTCAGATTTGTCTTTGTGTACCTCAAGTTTCACCTCACTTACAAACTATTTCCTTACAAAATCTACTGTATATTTGAGGGAGTTTGTGTGTCTGTCTGTCTGTTCTAGAACTTCTAAACAGTAAGAGCTAGGACCACCAAATTCAGCATGCAGCTTCCTCTTACCATAACTTAAAGCAAGGTCAGGGTTTGGCTGTGCTAGGAAAACGGGATGTGCTTGGAACAGGATTGCTTCTCAGAAAACCATACAGAAAACAGACAGAGTCACCAAACATGTGAAAAGGGCTGGCTGGGGGATCCTCCCCTTTGGGACGGCCCCAGCCCCAAGCCTCCCACGCCTAGATGCCCATTAGGGAGGGCCGGGCGAGCTAAAAGGGTCCCACCCCCTGATTCATATGGAAACATTGCTAGCTGTTCCCTTTCGCCAGGGAGCCAGGGCAAGTGTGCAGTTTGCAACATTCTTCACTCAGCCTGGGGAGTGCAGGAGGCAGATAAACCTGGACCTGCCCCAGGCAGGGAACATGCACCCCTCCCTGGTCTGTGCCTGCTGGAGCTGCAGCAATCCTGGAGAGGCACTTCTCACCTGGCCCCAAGCTGCTGTGTTGAGAGAGGGTTGGGCTAGTCCTCTTTCCCTGGGGCAGCCTGCATACTGAACCCCTCCTCCCCAGCCCCACTCCAGAACAGTGACTCAAATGAAGCACATACTTTTTTATTTTATTTTCCAAAACTCCAAAATTAATTAACTTGAGCAATGTCAGGTAAATCTTCTAGTCAAATAGAAAAATACTGAAGTGTCACAGCACACTATTGCTTAAAAATTGCTGATCTTCTCATTTTATTATGTAATTATAAATAATCAATTGGGATATAATTGTACTTGCATTTCAGTGCATAGTATGTAGAGCAATATAAGCAATCATTGTATGAAATTTTAGTTTGTATTGACTTTGAGTGCTTTTTATGTAGCCTGTTGCAAAACTAGGCAAATATCTAGAGGAGTTGACATAACTTCTGGAAGACCTCTGAGTACCTTCAAGGGTTCTGTTCCTCAGCTGAGAACTACTGCTCTAAGGACTTGTCTACATGTGAAAGCTAAACTCATGTATGAATAATTATATAAGCTAGGTATGAATTTGAACTGAAACTCTGAAATTAACTCTCAGCATCATGTCGATGCTTACTCTGATATTAGAATGTCTTTTTATTTTAGTTTTCCTTATTCAGCTTCAGAAGCATTTAATAGAGCTGATAAAAATGTCTCTTATTCTGAACTAAAAGCATCCAAAGAGGAATCAGGCCATTTATTACAACATCATTTTACTTATGCCTAAATAATTAAACTGATATAATTGGTAACACTTTCTCATTTTTACCTTTTTTCTTAAACTGTTCCTCTACCCCGACACTCTTTCCAGTGGGGCAAATAAAGGGGAAGGATTTAAAAATGGAGAGTAGCTTGGGATTTTTCCAACGTTTTGAAGTGATTTTTTTTTTCAAGAATGTCAAATTATGACAATTTTTTTTCAATTTCAATTTTTTGGAAAAACAAAATTTTTTTATGCAAAACTTAGATTAAGCCCCATTTTTAGTATAAAACATTTTGATGATAAAATTTCAACCAGCCTAGAAATTTGGGAGCTGAGCCATGTGGCATTCTCTTGATTAGGATCTTTATTGATCATATGGCTTACTAAAGTGCACTGTATCTGATATGGGAGAAGTACACAATGTTGGGAAATGTTTTATTGTATTGCTGCAAACTTTTAATTTGTCCCTATCTATAATAGGGAGAAAGGGCGTTTAGACTAAAACTCACAAAGTGTGTTTTACCCACAAAAGTTTATGCCCAAATAAATCTGTTAGTCTATAAGGTGGACTCCTCATTGCTTTTGTATTTTTTTTTTTTTTTTTAATATTTACATTTGTTCTGAGTAGGCTTTTATGGCAAATATCTGCAAGGTTTTAGCAACATACCACCCTCCTTCATTTGCCACTCTGTGAAATGCAGAGGGCTGAACTATATGGAGGTTTGTATAAACACTGCGACAGAATAGGAACCTGTGTGCCAAGTTTCCGCCTTATATGATTTTTTCGAATGGGTAGGTTGTGTACAATGCAACTGAAAGAGGGCTTATAATGGATATGCTGGCAGAGCCTTATTTATAGTGCTTGCTGTGACAGGACTTTGCTTTATATTCATTTGGGGTTTCTGGCTTCCCACTGCAGACTTTCAAACAGGTTGTTGTAATATCCTAGTTATATTTCTGTCTCAGTTGATGTGCCAATTTTAGCCCTGGTTTTAGAAGATGTGACTCCATTGGATGGTGCTCCACCCACTGGTACCGGGTCTAAATTTAGCTCCAAACATTTTGTGTAATTTTAAGAAACTTTTTCCACCCCACTCCTAAATTCAAAGCTGTAAATTTTTTCTCCTGAGTTCTAGAAGCTGTTACTCTTGCCTGTGCCATGGTTCCATTTTCATTTTGACAGTTCCTATCTCCCCTACTGGGAAGAAGTGAAATCACATTTCCCATGAGCTGTTGTTTGCAGACCTTTCTGCTGAACAATGCTACTTCTGGATGGATTCTGGCCAATTACTGAAAACCATGAGCGACATAAATATCAAACATTTTCCAAAAAGTGCCAGGTTTGCACAAATCAGCTCAGTAGCTGAAATACCACTGTAGAGATGACCTGCAATTGCTTCTTTAAGATGTATAATAAAGTCCTGAAAGAGGGTGTTGTGTGTTTTTTTTTTTTTTTTTAAATATCCTCTGGTTTTCTTACATTACAAGTTCAGTTTTTTTGGCATCGGAAGAATTTAGTTAAACTGTAACATCCCTAAAGACATGAGAGAGAATGTTCAGAAGAAGGGATGGGGAAGGTATTTTCAGCTGAATTAGTTAAGTAACTTTATTTTTGTATGGTTTGATTAGTGTGTTTATTTAATCACTAATTTAACATTTTAGATGAAGGAAGCCTTTGTTAAAGGTCCATTCAATTAAGGTACAGGTTCAATTAATAAAAATCTTTGCTTCATAGATCCTCTAGAACAGTGATGCTCAACTTTTGCAGCCTACTGCACCTGTTTCAAGAGTCTAATTTGTTTTATGTAGTCCCAAGTTTCACCTCAATTAAAACTGCTTGCTTACAAAATCAGACATAAAAACACAAAAGTATCACAGCACAGTATTATTGGAAAAATTGCTGACTTTCTTGTTTTTACTATCTAATTATAGAATTAATCATCTGGAATATAAATATTGTACTTACATTTCAGTTTATAGTATATACAGCAGTATACACGACTCATTGTATGAAATTTTAATTTGTACTGACTTCACTAGTGCTTTTTCTGTAGCCTATTGTAAGACTAGGCAAATACCTAGATGGATTGATGTACTGTCTTGAAAACCTCTGTATATCCCTAGGGGTACACACATCCCTGGTTGAAATTTGACAAGCCTGATATTAAAAACTTTATAACAAAACAAACATCTCAGACTGTCTTTATAATTAAAAAAGCACAAGCTCAGTTTAAAAAATCATTTTTAGGTTGTCTTTAAATAAAAAAATATTGTAAGCTGTTAGTAAGGGGCAGATGTTTTTGTTGAACTTTTGTATGAAGATGATTGACGTTTGTTTTCAACATGGTTGATCTAAGGCTACATCTAGACTGCAGGCTTCTTTCAAAAGAAGCTTTTTTCGGAAGAGATCTTCCGAAAAAACTTCTTCCAAAAGAAAGCGTCCACACACAAGCGTGTCCACACAAAAAAGCGCATTGAAAAAGTGATGCTGTTTTCGAAAGAGAGGGTGCAGACTGATTGGACGCTCTCTCGCATAAAAGGCCACCTAGAACCACTTCAACCAGGGCTTTAGGTCACCAGTTGCTTCCCAGTGCTGGTGCCAGAACCTTGCAGAGACACGCGCTTAAAGGGACCCCCCTAGACAGCTGTTTCTCTGCTTCTGCTGTGTGCTTGCCTACCTCTTCCAGGGACAGCAAAGCTCTCGCAGTGCCTACTGTGGTGGCCTAGCCTTTTTTTAAAGCAAAAACCCTGTAGTGTAGACATAGCCTGAGGGCTCTTCACCAGAAGATCTTCAAGTGCTTTACAAAGGAGGTCATTATTATTCTCACTTTAAAAATGTGTAAACTGAGGCACTGGGATGTGAAGTGACCAACCACAGATCACCCAACAGGCCAGTGGCAGAGCCAAAAACAGAATCCAGGTCTCCTGAGTCCCCATTTAATGACTTATCCAGTCATTAATGACTTAATCACTCTGCCTCATGTAGGGCTATGGATTAATCATGCAAAAGGCTGAATTTGCAGGCTCAGGCCATTGGAAGTATCTATAATATATCTTGTATATCCCCAAACTGTGCTTCTGTTTGACAATAAGACCTAACCTCCTTTGCTCACGATACTCACTTGGGGCATGACTGACAGATTTATGACGGCACACAGTTTCCTCTGTTTGTCTGGCAGTGACTGATCAGGCTTTGTGATTATGCAGCTGACTTCTTGCTTGGCTAAAACTTCCAGCTGGATTCAGAGGACAGGAAATGATTTAGCAAAAGGCTTTCAGTGACAATTAACAGAATTCCTGCTGATAATTTTCCCCTCAGTGCTGGGTTATTTTTTTATAACAGGCTTTTGGTAGCTACAGAGCGCCATTGTAGGTGGTTACAATACAAATATTTGAGTACTTTTATAAACAGCCTTTCATTTATGTTGCTGTTTAAAGTACTTTTTCATCCTCCATTTCCTCAGTCAGTGGTCACAGCAACACTAACACTTACATTTGTTACCAGACAGTCATATCCTGAAGAGCAACGCAGCTAGCTCCGAGTTCCATGTGTTGGCTTGATAGAGTGGGTTGTTCTTAATTTCTACTGTGCAGTTTGGCCTCCTGCAATAGTGTAGCTCTTGTGAGATTAACCTAAATAAGTGTCTAGCAGCACCTTAAAGACTAACAACACTGCTAGACTATTTGTTGGTTTTTAAGTTTTTCCAGTTGCAGACTAACTCGGCTACTCCTCTGAAGCTTCTAAATAAGCGTGTTATCTGGGAATCGCAACCTCTGGTCTGGGACCACTTGGGGCCTACGTCAGAAGTGTGCAGGCTGAGTTGTAAACTGATTTTGGCAGCAGTGGGTTTGGGATTCTGATATAGGACTTGTGGTGTGTAAGGAAAGGGGCTTCAGTGAATGGTGTGGAGGTAGCAATGGCCCTTGTGAATAACTGAAGGCTGTGGTTTGTTTTGTGTTTTAAAAAGGTTTCCATGGCATTATCTGGTGTGAGGTGTTAACTCTTTGATGAGGCTGACTATGATGGCTGTGGCGGAGAAAGAAGCATATAGACACTGGATATCAGAGGTGACATAAGGGAGGTACGTGGCCCCCTCCAAACACCATGGGCAGGAGGGAAAAGGGGCCAGAGCCTCTGGGCAGTCCAGGGGACTAACAGGAGGTCCTGGCACCTGCAGCAGGAGTTGGGCCCCTCTGCACTCACTGGCAGTGGTGGGATAAAGTGGAGCAATGCAGCTCTGCTCCCCTGGCTGACTGCCGCCTCGCTCAGAGGGAGGGGCGGGGGGACCACCCCCCGCACTCACCGGTGGGAAGCAGAGTGACACAGCCAGCAGCTGTAGGAGTGGAGCAGGCTGTGGCTGCATCACTCTGTTTCCCTGGTCCCAATGCTGCTGGTGAGTACAGGCGGGCTGACCCCCTGCTGTCAACGTCAGACCTTTACTAGTCTCCCAAGCAGCACTGTCAGGGCGGGGTGTGTGTGTGTGTGTGTCTGGGAGGAAGACACAGAATGGGGGCAGAACAAAGATAGGGAAAAGATGGAGTAGGAGGACTGGGTGGGGAGGCGGCAGGGCAAGGTGAAGCATGGGGTGGAGATGGGTTAGCCTGGCTCTTCCCCAGGCTAGAGGTGATGGCTGATCACATGGACAGTGCCCTCTCCTCCCGTGTCCTTCCGCACCAGTCACCACTGCTAGATATGCAGTTGAGAAAACTACTGGAGTTGGGCCTAGGAGACTATGACATTCTGGGTTGCAATTCAGACCAGTGAAGGGCTGTGTCACCACCTGCCCTGCAACTTGGGATGCCTCACAATGCTTTGCTGCTGCAGCTTCCATCTGGCTTTTCACCAAAAACCTGCAGATCACACCCCGAGTGTCTGTGTATAGCCACTGCCCTGGTCCAACAATTCTGACCCCAGCAGCCTGTTAGTAAACATCAGCCACACTCTGATGTTCCAGCAGCCTTGGTTACACTTGCAGGCTGTGTCTACATTGGCATGATCTTGCGCAAAAGCGGCCGCTGTTGTGCAAAAACTTGCTGCCTGTCTACACTGGCTGCGAGTTCTTGCGCAAGAACACTGACGTTCTAATGTATGAAATCAGTGCTTCTTGCGCAAGAACTCTGATGCTCCCACTCAGGAATAAGCTCTCTTGCGCAACTGTTCTTGCGCAAGAGGCCAGTGTAGACAGGCAACATGAATTTCTTGCACAAGAAAGCCCTATGGTTAAAATGGCCATCAGAGCTTTCTTGCGCAAGAGAGCATCTACACTGGCATGGATGCTCTTGCGCAAACATACATGCCAGTGTAGACGCTCTCTTCTGGAAGAGTTTTTGCACAAGAACTCTTCCACAAAAGAGTTCTTGCGCAAGATCATGCCAGTGTAGACGTAGCCGCAGGGTAGCCCCAAACTCACTCCCTGTCCTATATTTCCCCATAAAATTTGTGTTCTGTAGATGTTCTTGGATATTTTAGGTTCTTTGCCTTTCTAAGGAGATCAGTCAACAACAGTTTGCTTCCATGAGTGGAATTACCCACACAGTTCAGTCTAAAGACAGCACTACATTAGTTTTAATTAAAGAATAAAACAAGTTTATTTAACTTCAAGTAGAAAGTTTTTAAGTGAGTGTAAAGTATGTCAGAAGTGGTTACAAGAGAAATTAAGACAAAACACTTCCTAGGTCTAAACTTACATAGCTAGACCTGGTTCAAAGTGAAGTTCTCACCATATGCTGCAAGCATTAGATAAAATGCATTCCTGTGGGCAGGACAAAGATAAACCATCTTGTGGTGAAAGATGCATCATGCTGTTGTTTGCTAAGATATGGGTATTTGCTCCTGCCCGCCTTCCTTGCCAAGGAATGGCCACTTGATAGGCGATTGCCCATCAACTTTGACACCTGATTAGAGGTGTCTGCTTTGTCTTTTGGCTTTGAGAAACAGGTTTGTCCACTCCATAGACTTGTCTGGTAAACACACTTAAGTCATGTTTTCAGCTTAAGTTCACAACTTTATATATCATATTACTGCACACTTTTTACCACAATCTCATGGAAAATGATACCTCACAAGGAATATTGCATATAAAGATTATGACATTACTGTGTAAGGTGCCAATACAGGGGTACAGTTGGGATCTAGACTTTTTTAAAATTTGAGACTCTCCATATCCACAATCTTATGTGGCTCTGTAGAAAGATACTGACTAGCCACAAAGCTTGGATCCCTATTTTGAGAACTTAGGAAGTGTACCGGCTTTGTACTGGGAGTATATTTCACCCAATAATGTTTGACAATATGGATCTCTGAATAGGAACTTATTTTAAAAAATTGCAAGCATAATATTTAATTTAGGCTTGTGATCAGATTCAATTATTCAAAATGTCTTTGTTTTGTGACTGGCATATTATGAGGAAGTGTTGTATGTAAAAATGACAGGGCATTTCCTTGGATGTATGCGGTGCACAGGCAAACTGGTTTGGCTTAACTTCAAACCAATTTGAATGCTGAGGGTTCAGATGTTCAACTGGACCAGAATGAAGTTTGCATTTTGTGTAAAAGAAACCAAGAAATGGGGCAGGGAAGAAAGAGGGAGAAGAGTCCAGTGAAAACACAGGATGGGAAACGGGCAAATGAAGAGGCAGAATGGGAATAATGTAGAGAGAGAGTGAAAAACAGAGATGGGATTGGGTTGCTGGCCTGGAAGTTTTTATAGTGGGGGTGCGGAGAGCCATTGAACCAAATTGTAAACCCCGTATATGACAGAATCTAGCTCAAGCCAGCGGGTTGTGGCTGCACCCTAGTTCCATCACCGATGATGGGGAGAATACAATTTGATAATAAGACAGTCAATTTAATATATACACTGGCTGTAATGCCAGCCTAACTCTAGGAAGGTTTTTCTATCCCGTGTGTGTGTGTGTGTGTGTGTGTGTGTGTGTGTGTGTGTGTGGAGTGAGGGGAAAAAAGCACTTTAAGGCTGTCTACACTATGGGGTTTTTGCACAAAACCGGCCATTTTTTCACAAAAACACACAGATCGTCCATACCTCAAGCGCGTTTTTGCACAAGAAAATTTACAGTAAAATGGCAGAACAGAGGGCTTTTTGTGATGTAGGTATACCTCTTTCTATGAGGAATAACTCCTTTTTGTGCAAGAGTTCTTGCACAAAAAGGTGTGTGTGGACGCTCAACAGGTGTTTCTTGCGCAAAAAGAGCCTATCAGAAAAAGCACAGGTGCTCTGATGGCCATTCTGTGAATGGCCATCAGAACTTTCTTGCGCAAGCATGTCCGTGCAGTGTGGATGCTCTCTTGTGCAAAAGTGCATCGCGATGTGCTTTGAGGTGTGGACATGCTGTTGTGCAAGAAGCCTGTAGCGTAGACATAGCCTAACTGAGGAGTTACTGCTGCAAAAAAATTGCTTTTAGATAGTTGGAGTATAGGGGGAAGGGAAAAAAGGGAGAAAGTGGTTTTGTAAAATTATACTTTTTTTTTTTTTTTTTTTTAAACTCAAAATGGCCTGAAAGGTTTGCAAACGGTTGGCTTCCACAATGTTCCCTCCCATCCCTAATTATCAGTGATATCCGGTTCATATTTCTGTTGCTATGTATTACATTTGTGGTTTTGAATGACACTGTATATTTTGTGGTTAAATTCTAGATTTCTGTTTATCTGTGTTTTTGTGGCATTCCTCACCATGTTATCTGTGTGTAAATAGGTAAGCACAACAGGTGTAGCCAGCCCATATGTGGTAGAAGAATGGCAAGACTAGGACTAAGAAGACCCTATTTCCTGCCCGCCCCCCCCACATGACCAATATAAGGACTGCCCAGAGTCATTGTTCTTTGTCTTAGGGTGTGTCTAGACTACAGGGTTTTGTTGACAAAACTGGACTTTTGTCGACAAAACTATACCTGCGTCTACACTACTGCCGAGTTCTGTCGACAGTAAGTTGACAGAATGTGGCAGTTTTGTCGATGACGGTAAACCTCATTCTACAAGGAATAACGCCTTTTTTCAACAGAGTTATGTCGAAAAAAGGCGCTATTGTATCCATACTGTGCTTTTTCAAAAGAGAGCATCTAGACTCTGTCGAAAAAGCAGCTTACTTTGTCGACAGAACTGGATGTAGTCTAGACGCTCTTTTTCGACAGAGGCTTTGTTGACAGTATCTGTCGACAAAGCCTCTGTCAAAAAAAGCCTGTAGTCTAGACGTACCCTTGGAGAAAAGGATAGTAGGCAAAGCCATGTCAGAGCTGGTGAGCCACACAGAAGGAGTTCGCTGCAATTCTTAAAAGGAGTAGAAACATACTCTTCACCCTGTCCCCCACAGCACAACAGAGACCTAAGAGGCACAGCTTAACCCTTTGTTATTAAACGGTAAGAAGCATGATAGTACTAGAATGTCCCTGCTTAATAACATTCTGTTTCTATGTAGTCACTTTGGTGTAAATTCTGTGTTCTTTACTTAGACCAAACTTAGATTGGCCGAGTGTCAAAAATGTGTGCCACATAAGTGCTACTTTAAAAAAAAAAACTAATTGAGGTTCAATGATCACAGGACTTTAGAATAACCAGCTTCATAACTGATCTCTGAGTCCAAGTAACTACGTGCAGTAGAGTGAACCCAATGGCTGCTGATGTGAGAAGACAGTGAGGCCCAAATCCTTGAAGATGACTACAGCAAAGGTCTAGTTTGAAGGAAAAATTGTAGTGGCTAAGCTAAATGCTTCCAATGTTTTAGTTGTAAATCTCCACCACGTTCTAAAGCTAGTTCCAAAGGCAGAGTAGCAGCCAAGGTGGGTTAGCTTGCCCTGCTAGATAATTGCAATATTTCTTTTATGCAAAAAACAAGAAACCAGTTCCTACAGTCCTCACTCAAGCAAAATGCCAATAGAAATAACTGCAAGAGTTCTGCCTGGTTCAGGTCTGTAGGGGTTGAACCAGATGGCAATATTTTCAGTGCTCTTTCATTTCTGTGTATTGGTTTTCTCTTCTCTGGTTCTGATCTTCCAAGCCATGACTTGGGGTTCCAACTTGTTTGGCTGCTTTCAATTTACAGTCTTCTGATGTCGCTTGGGACATTATGGGACAACAAAATAGACTTCTCCAACATCTACACACTGCTTTTTCCTGGAACAGAATGGCTACAGATTTAGACCTCAGTGAGTGATCCCTGTGTAGACCTAGTGAAAATCTATTTTCAGTTACCATAGGCCAACATAACCAGGATAGCACTGGTGTAACAGAGAGTAGAATTTGGCCCAAACTAGCTTGGAAACTTTCTGAATGAAAGGTCTTCAATAGATGTTGGAGAATTCGATCAGCTTTTCTAGTAAGGATTAGTGGTAACTGACTACTGAAAACAACTGTAAAGCTATTTGTAGCAACAAGTATATTCAAGCAAGAGTTACCGATTTTTTTTCCAGATAAGTTGAAACAGAAGATGTTGGCTACAGATAATTGTTAATTTTGCTTTGCAGCTGTATGCTACGCTTTCTCCAGTTCACTGTGTTACACTTCACAAACTCAGTCTGCCTTCTTAAGTTAAAAGACATTTAGGACCTGATCCTGCCCTTGTTTAAGTAAATGGGAGTTTTGCTATTAATTTCAATGGGATTAGGATTGGAACCAGGGTATTGTAGGTGGCTTCATGCCAAGTGAAATAAGAAGGGGGAGAAAAAGACATCCAGCTTCTAGAAGCATCTGCCTGCAATTTTGTGTAGGCAAGAGGCAAACCAGTATGTTTTTTGCTTGAGTTAATGAAGCAGTTGATGGAGTTGTTTATACAAGATTGTTCTCTAAACACTTACTTTTGCTTATACTGTATATGGATTCTATCAGCTAATCTGGTGTCAGGGAAACAAAGGCTGGAGTGAGAAACAAAATAATGTGGGCCTTGTCTATATTAGTAATATTCTCTCTGCTAAAAGCTGTGTGCTCCACAAGAACACTTGTAGGGCCTCCAGGCAAGGCTCTTCTTGCCTTGACCTTGATTACAGAACTGAGGGTTACTTGTGGTGTATGGCATTTAAAAAACCCACAGTGGCCTTGTGCAATGGTAGCAGTGCAGGGTATCTGAATGTGGGATTCAAACTCTCAGCCCCTTGTTCCCTGGCCATTAAGAGGCTGGAGAGCTGCCCTCTTTGCAGGAAGGAGGACCCTTTGCCGCATTCTGTCATCCTCTGTAGCTGACTCGGGGTGGCAATGGTCAGCTCCAGAGAGAACTGTGTCTGGGCATCTTTAGCAGCAAGACTCACTCTCTGGATGCAATGCTGAATGGAGAAGGTTGAGTCCAAAGGGCGGAAGACAATATTTTGATTTATTTTTATTTTCATTTTCTGAGGAATGCTTTTGAAGCATGGGTATCAATCAGAAATACACAAGACCCACTTTGATCTTGAATGATCTTAAATAAATAAGATCATTTATTTGGCACAAACCAAAATATCTTCCTCTTCAGGTCCCACATAAAGGACAAGTGGACTCCATTTTCCTGTGACACCCACTCAGCAGAATTGTGGAAGGGTTAATGTTATGCCCAATAGAGCTGTACTTTGAACACTATTGTAACTATTAGTGGAAGGGAGGTTCCCATGGTTCCTATCTTGTTTGCCACTTAATTAGGACAGGATTTTGGAGTGCTGTCCACTCCTGTCTGCCCCATTACCTTCCACCAGTTCCCTACAGTTGGAAACCTCCAACAGCATAGCTGGAAGTTGCTCTGTAGTGGTGGAGAGTCTGTACTGCAAAGCTGAAGGTGCCAAGTTCCAACTCTGATAATGCGTAAAGAGAAGGACTGGTTATAACTGCACATAAGAGAATTTGTTTTGAAGAATGTGGCTCAGTATAGAGGGACTAGACAAAGCCTCAGGAGTCCTGGTTCCATTCCTGGTGCTGCCATTGGCTGTGTAACCTTGGGCAAATTACTGTACCTCCATGTGCCTCCATTTTCTCATCTGTAAACTGGGGATAATCATGTGTAAAGCACTCTCAGATCAACAAATGATAAATACTGTATAAGAACGAAATGTGATTGTGAAAACCTAGAGAGTGGGGCTTATTCCTGGTTTGAAAATCAAACTCCAAGTTTTCCCACTCACCTAAAAGATTTTATATTTTCAAAAATAGCCAAAAACACCCCGGTATTCTCATGTTGAACAGTTACTAACCCTGAGCGTGTTTGTCTGTGGAATTCTGGTTTAGGCCCCTCTGTTTCAGACGTGTAACAATATGTAATTATATAACTTGAGCTGCAGCTACACAGATGTAAATCACATAGGCATGTTATCGCTCTGTGTAATCAATTATTTGTTTGTCATTTGGGTACAAGAAGTGCTTAGGTCAGTGTTAGAAATAACTGGGCTACATCTCTGTCTACAAGCATTAGCATGAAGTATTGAATTATTCAGCAGGGGAGCTATTTCTAAAAGATATACGCTGATATATCTAGCGTTTTTCATTCCCCGTTAATGCTTCATGCACCGAACAACCAGCTAGTTTTGCACAACTGTAAAACAAAATGTGCATGCTTCTGAACCTCTCCTGTTTATGGCTGTTCTGATTAATCTTTAACTTTTAGAAACAAATGTACTGCTTTCCTGCTCTTGTTGGGAGTTCAGTTCACCATGATTTGAATCCTGCTTTTCATTTTTGGGGCTGTCTGTTTTTTATACTAATCCTCATTGTATGTTACAATCATAAAAATTCTTTTTCTGTGGGTCAGAAACTGAATATTGAACAACATCGTAAAAACCTCACACCAAGCTGTTACCTGGCCAAGGGCATTTACATTGTTCTTGTTATGATGGGTAACTAAGGAACTTTGTGTTCTGAAGTCAGGGCTAGAAAAATCTCTCAGCAGATGAGATGGTGGGAAAATCTATGCTACCACTTAACTTGATGTCATTTAGGTCACCCAGGAGTGTGGGGGAAAAAAATTCTCCTGAGTGACGTAAGGTACATTGCTGTCTACACCACGCTATGTTGGCAGGAGACATTCTCCCACCAACATAGCTTCTGCCTCTCGTCGAGGCAGAGTAATTACATCAATGGGAGGATGCTCAACACGCTACATTCTCATGCTGGCACCAGTGCAGCTGTGTATCTGTGTGAAGGTGTTCAGGTGACATAACTGCACTAGGGGGCTGATTCAAAGCCCACTGAAGCTAATGGAAAAATGTCAGGTTTTGGGGAGAGGCGGGGGGGGGGGGCGGGCCTCAGGACAATACTTCCAATTTCCTACGATTATTTCATAGTATCAGGAAGGAATGCATGTTAAAATGTTACACTGCAAGCTCTTTGGAGGCTGTGACATCTTTTTGCTCAGTCATATAGTGCCTGAGGGCCTGCTCCAAGTCTAACACTGCAAGGCACTATAGCAATACAAATCAATAATAGTCATGACTATTAAGTTTTGCCTTTGGTAGGTGATGGTTTTAATTTTCTTGCAACGTGTAACTTATTTTTTTCATTGCAAACCCTGAATTTTTTTAAATCCTTGACCCCCTCACATAGTAACTCCACAATTTGCTGCATGATGAATAGGTGAAAGGAGCATCTGAGATAAGTTTTCCACAATGTAACGAGTGACATGGAGGCTCTTTTGCTGTTTGTCAAGGAAGAGGTGATGGCAAAAATTGGATTCTGAGCACAGAGAACTGCACCCACCAGTCCTGTCCCCATTTTCTGGAAGCAGGGATTTTTAAAATGAACCCTTAAAATACTGGGATGTTACAGGGTTACAACCTGTTGATTGCCCAGCTGAGAGGAAGGATGGTCCAATGGGTAGACCATCACCTGGGGACTATGTGGCCTACATCCAATTCATGCCCCACCATAGATTTTATGTGAATTTGGGCAAGTCATTAAGGCTCAGATTTTTAAAGGTAATTAAGTATTGTCCCACTTAGCACTCTACCACCTAAATGACTTCGATGAATAGATTACAAGGCCAGAAAGGACCAGTATGTTCATCTATCTTCGGGCATGAAACTGGACACTGAACTTCCCCCAGCACTATTCCTAGGTCAACTCTTTTAGAAGAACAATATGTATCTTCAGTCTTACTTTCAAAAGTGAGGTAGGCAGCCAGGAACATGTCCCAAATAAAGTCAATGGGACTTAGGAGCCTAAGTGTCTCAATCAATTGAAAATGACACTTAGGCTCCTAAGTGAATTAGGCACAGACAATGCCTGAGGATCAGATTTTCAAAGGTATTTAGGCACTTACAGATTAGATAATCCCACCTTTCAAAGAGCCTAAGCAAGCTGAGTGCCTAAGTCCCATTGACTTAGATAAGAGTTAAGCATCTAACCTGCCTATGCACTGGTGGGAGTCCTACTAGACAACTATCTGAATTTATAGGTGCTTCAATATCTTTGAAAATCTGGTCCTTAGTCTCTCTGTCTCAGTTCTCCATCTCTGTACGTGTGTTTGCTAGCAAGCTAGCTAGCTACACGTGCGTGCACATGCACATGCACACACACACACACTGTAATAGTACTTTTCTACATCAGAGAGGCATTGACGTTGATTGTGAGATGATCAGACACTGGTGTGGCCCACTTTACTGTAGGATCTTGCAGATAGTGCTCCCTTTTACCACCTACGGATCATTAAGGATACCTCTACATGGCAGCTGGGGAATATGATTGGTAGCTTGGGTAGCTGTATATGTGTTAGTTCTGCTCCAGCTAATGCCTAAAAATAGCCATGTAACTATAGTGGCTTGGGCTAGCTGCCTCAGTACAATCCTGTTTTGATACATACGTCCATGGCTAGCCTGAGCCACCACACTGCTATTTTTAGATGCTAGCTCAAGCAGGGTTAGTGTGTGTATGCCTGTCTGGGCTGTGAAGAAGTGCCCTGAGGGTCTATGGCTCCTGGAAGCAGGTTTTCTCCTCTCCAACCAGGCTAGGAATCCTCTCTCCTCCTCTGTCCTGGGTGGAAGGTGCCTCCTCCACCCATGAATGATCCTCCTTCTACTTCAAGCAGTGTTGGGAGGGGGGAAATGAGACTCAGCAGCAGCTGGGGACAGAGGCTTCCTGCCATAGAATTATCAAGTGGCCCTGCAGCTCCAAAAGGGTGTTAGTTCTAGCAGTGGCAATGGGTGGACGTGCGGTAGCTAAGGAGGAGCACAATTCTGCAACAATTCTGCAACAAATACCACAGCCTCATAATTGAGGACTATACAAGGCTCTGACCATGGCAATAGCTTCACCTTCCTTTGGCTGCAATAAAAACAGGCTTGGATGGTTTTTATTCCAATGCATACAAAGTTCCTCTAATTACAATCAAGCCCTTTATGAACCAGAGTGTCCGCCGCTTCAACAACAATGGAGGTGTTTTAGCAATTGCTTGACTCCCTTCTGTGATGTTTTGTTCAGACAGATAATTGCTTATCCCTCCAATGCATTATCGGAGAGCCACCAAATTGGGAAGGGGATGTTCTGAGAGTTTCCAGAAGCATACCGTTGCTATGGGAAACCTCTTCATGAATCTACATCTTAAGTATGTTTGTTTCTTATCTTTCTCTTGGCTCTCAGAGAGGAAATTGTAGTGTGGGGAGGATACAGATAGCTTTAAACAGGAAAATTCAACTTGTCTTGACGTTCCTGTTTTCCCTTAGAAATTAGTATTCTCCCATGCACTTCTGGAAATAGTCTCCCATCTAGCCTGGGTTCTGACACAGCCTAGCCCTTGCTTAGCATATGAGATTTACTGAGAGCATTGTATCTTGATGTAAAATATAACTGCAGGTATTAGGAGTACATGACACAAGTTAAATCACATTTTAAATGAAGTTCTGGATGTAAAACTATGATGCAGTCACTGAAAAAATCATACACTGGCCACAGTCAGACACAATAGTGAAATGGTCACACAGACTTTCAAGGCTGGTGTGGTGAGCCACTGGGTCTTACATTTCCTAAGTGCTGTCATGAGTAATCTTAATATTAAATGTAATGTAGCACTGATCAGGAAACTTAAAGTTCCAATACTCAGGATATGTCTAGATACCTGTCTCTTGTTGTTTTCTTCCTAGAAGATGATACAGATTTTTCCATATGCAGATAACTGAAAGTCTTTACTATCATCATTGACTATTTAATGTGCTTTGCTTTCTACCCAGGTGTGAATGTTGCCTTCTGTATTGAGAAAAAGGTGATAGGATTCCAACTCCTACCTGGATTCAGATACAGCAGAATGAGGATTATTTGCAGTAATTTATTGCCTCCACTGCTGATTCTTGCTTGATCTTGATTAAAAGAGAAAATGATGAGTGATGATTATTTTAAATAATGCTATTTTAGAGTTACTTACGTGTGCTGTGTAATTATATAAAACTTCCAAAATAAAATCCAAAGCATTTTTGCAAGGTATATGCAGAAAAGTTAAGTTAATATTGAAAGAGTGGTTTGCTTCTTTAATTCATTAAGTGCAAACCTCATTTAGCCATTGAAATATTTTGCAGCTAAAGGAGATGAGCTTATACCTCTCAGTCTGCTAGGGTTCAAATGTGTTACACCTGTGAAGACACCAAAATGAGGAATGTTTCTAAAGAACAGCAGGGAAAGAGCTTGAAACAGATGTGGGATTAATTTCTAACACACAGTTTTTGTAACCTTTCTTTCGTGATTCAGCCATTACCCGGTGTATCTCAATAGTACAATATCAAATGTTAAGATTGTTCCATGAAGGTAAATGAGACATGCCTCATAATGGAGTAGTGTTAAAAGTAAGTATCCAGGGTTCTGTAAGTTTCAAAGACAGATGGCTGTAGCCAATCAGAAATTCTTTGGAGGTTAGATTCAAATCCCTGTATCTAAAACAGACCCAGCTGTTTCAGTGATGGACAGTATGCTAATTTGGGAAAAGCCTGTTTTTTCAAGTTCATATGTAGCCAAGTTGTAAAGACTCAGCTGGCCCAAGATGGCAGAAATCATTTGAGATCCAGTTGATCGGACGACATTTCCTCCATTTGGGGCTAAAATCAGCTTACGAGATGTTGGGGTTGTTGAACTAATGCTTTAGCTCATACTAGATCTAGAAGTAACACTCAACCCAACCATCTCCATTCATCACTGCTTCTAAATAAATTACTCTGTAATTCCTAGGAAAGTATCCCTAACATTTTCCAGGCCAGGACCAGATGAACTGAAGTAGAGATTCGCATTCAGGAGTTTATTCCAGGTTCAACACTAGATTCAGGGTAAGGTTCAACCTAGGATCTACTTTGGCAGATGTCTCCAGAGGAGTCCTTCTTGGACTTCCCTTTCATGTAGCCTTTACATTTCTATGTACAGAAATCCATATAAAATTATGCTTATCGGGCCCTTCTGTTTCCCTCCTCTGCCCAGTTCTGAAGCAGTTCTGGGTCTTTCTTATTTTGGAGGGACAATAGGGCCTTTCTTTTACTGAACCCAAGGCCACAGACTTCCTTAATCTGCCTCTGGAGGAAAGAAAGGGAAGGTGCTAAAATAACTTTGGTTTGAATAGGATAAAAGTCCATTGTCAACTAATAGCACACTGTTTTCAGTCAATTTAACCATTTAGAAGTTAGCTGATATCCAGGACTAAGTGAAGTGCTGGGATCTATGTTTCCATTTACCCTCCCCCCTACCCCCACCCACTGTGCTAACTAGGACGAAAATTTTCTTGGTGTTGAAAGGTATTGGGTTGGGAGTATTGGTAAAAGCCTGTCTTTTCCTGCCTTCCCATTACTGGAACCTACTCCCATATGCTAAAGCTAATTTATCAGCAAGTATTCTCTCAAACCAAGCTAAGGGGAACATTTAATGCAGAAGCTAGGAGGCTCCATGAAAAGCAGCAGAGTTAACATCATTGTTTGAGAGATGTGTAGGGACCTTTGGTAAAGCTGATCAGAAAATATTTTTTTTCCGCCCACAGAAAATTTCAACTTTTTGTCCCCAAAATAAAACTCCATCCCCTCAAAGTTTTCATTTTCTGCCCACCAACCTCCACTCCATTGCCCCGAATTTTCAGTTTCTAGGTTTTCAGTTTTTCTGACACAAAGTATTGAGGACAAATGTTCTGTGAAAGCTTTTTTTTTTTAATCAAAATCTCAGTTTTCAGTTTTAAAAAGAGTTCGAACATTTTCACCCAGGCCTAGGTTGGGCTGAAGAGGCCTTCATAATGCTCAATGTGGTGAACAGAGAGTAAGTAAGGAGAGTTCTCTATTTGCATCTTATTGGCTCTCTCAACCTTTCCAGACTATTGTACTTTTCAGTAGTTTGATTTGTCTTGCATACTCCCAAGTTTCACCTGACATAAAACTACTTGCTTACAAAATCAGACATAAAAATACAAAAATGTCACAGCACATGTTACTGAATAGTGTTATTTTCTAATTTTTAACATAAAATTATAAAATAAACTAATTAGAATAGAAATATTGTACTTACATTTCAATGCACTGTACACAGCAGTATAAACAAATCATTTTCTGTATGAAATTTTAGTTTGTCCTGACTTCTGTAGTGCTTTTTTATGTAGTGTGTTTTAAATGAGGCAAACATCAAGATGTGTTTATGTACTCCCTGGAAGACATCTACATATCCCCCAGCCTTCATGTATCCCTGGTTGAGAAACACTGTCATATAAGATACCGACTTTAATTACACAGCAGTTGCATTTGAATTTCAGTGATTTTACACCCCTCTTGTGATTGTTTTGGTTTTTTTGAAAACTAATTATCACTGATTCATATAACAGGAATGTTAATTACATTGTGGAACTCATTATTGCTAGAACTGATGCAAATATGGGAATTTTTGTATGCACCATTTGTCCTTTTTCATTAAAATATTAAGTTTCAGTGAAAAGACTCAAAATTTGGGAAATTTCAACCAGAATTATTACCCCTTTTGTTTTATGTGCAATAGATAATTTTATTTTTGGGTAATAAATTACAGTGTAGATGTAATGCAGTTAATCACTGTCATAGTTAAATTTTCTTCTATGAATTTATTAATTATAGGCATTATAAAGTAATTACAGTCAAAGCGATGCAGGCTATTTTTTTGTGTGCAAGTGATGGTTGGGATGGATCCGAGCCAGAGAGGAGAGTGGTACCCTTAGAATGAGAAGTTGAAAAAACAAGGGTGTTCCTTTTCATTCCCTTCACTGAGGGGGATTCTATTTGTTGCCTTTGTTCTAAGAGTTAAACCTTGTATGTGGTAGCTCCCACACTGAAGATTTCTAAAATGCTCATAAAAAGGAAAATGAAAACAATGTCTGTATATCTATATCCTATAAAGAAAAATAGTTCATTCCATATAGTTGAGAGAAAAGAAAACCCAGCGGGGGCAGCGGGGGAACCCTAACCCTAACCCTATTTATTAATCAGCCTCTTGTGACTTATAGTGTCACAATGCAAAATTAATGTTACTTTTGGCTCTCATTCTACAAGGGGATAATAACCTCATTTTTGTTTGCTTCCTGATGCTAGCCCTGTGGTTGTGAGCTGATAGAAGGCAATGCTTCTACTTCCTGAATCCTCTGAATAAAGCATGCTTTCTGCACAGATGCTTTTTAAGAAAGGGAACATTGTGTTTTCTGCTTTGAGAGATGTTTATGTTGGTTCTTTGGATGAACAAAGTTAGTTAAAAAGTAGAAAAATATTTTAGCAGGTTTAAATGTATTGCACTGAAGCATATTTTCCCTTGAATGGGTTAGAACAGCTGACAGATTATTTACATAACTATTACTTTGTTATGCTATTTGAAAGGTTTTAATTTTGTTTTGTGTTTCTACTTAGACACTCAGCAGCATTTTTCATTGTTTCTACGTTTCTTCTTTTCAAGCAAATATTACAGCAAAACAACAAACTTAAATGTAAAGTTTAGAATGTCTAAATTCAATGTTGAAAATAGCAAGTGAATCTGTCTCATATATTGCATAGATGTTCTAATTTAGGCAACTACTGAGCATAGATAAACTCCCCCACACCAATGTTCCCTTTAATCTTTTCCATCCTGGTGGAGAATAATTTTTGTATGTGCACCAAGGCATCAATAGAAACAAAAAACCTAGCAGTGGGCGCTCTGCTAATCAGCTGGGCGGCATTTGAATTTCTCCTGGAAGTCCACATAAGTGTCCCACTTACAGGGAACACTACCCTACACCTTCTTCAGCTTCAGAGTTGAGAAGGTTATTCATTTTCCATAGCCATTTATTACTATGACACCAGATAGCCTCAGTTGTGGTAGGAACTTTAGATTGAGCCCTCCAAAGTCAATTTATACAGATAACAGAATTAGAAAGCACTGGACCAGGTCTCAGGAGATCTGGGTTCCTTACATTTCTGATTCTGCCTGCTGGGTGAGCATGGGCAAGCCATTTTGCCCCTCTGTGCCTCAGTTTCCCATCTAGAAAATGGGGATAATGATACTGACTTCCTTGTAAAGAGCTTTGAGACCTACAGATCATAACTAGAGATTATAACTATGGCTACCTAATAGTGTGTCACTCCAAAATGGATTGGCTATAAACTGACAAACTAGAGGTGAAAGATTTTATATTCCATTTGTATCTCTTTCTTGACCTGAATTATTTCCAAATAATGATCACTGTAAAACTTATGTGTTCCACCAGTTTCTTAATGGACTAGGCTTATACAAAAATCACATTTACTGTGTTAAAATATTTTTGGGGGAATGAATCTCTTTAATCATAATTTTCAGTACTAAAAAAAGACAAGTTAACCCCAAAAGGAGAAAGAGATAAAAATTAACCCACATAGCTATTTTTAATATTTATAAATCAAGAAGTCATGCAGAGTTGTATTCTGATATTAGCTGTAAACCGAATAAAACAAAGCGCTGCCAATAATAAATCTATTCATGCAGGTAGTGCTGAATAATCTATCACATCTTTATCTGACCCATTCTTAAAACAGGTCATATTGGTCATCACTTTCTTTTATTTGTGCATCCAAAAATTCTGTAGCATCATCATAATCAAGAACACAGATTAGTTGTATGGTAACATCCACAGAAAGGTAATCACTATGTGGTCATATAGGAAGTCATAAAAAACCTAAAAACTAAGTCCATCTTATCTTAAATCATCCTTAATCATACAGAGTATGAGATAAATATATGGAAAAATAATAGTGACAGCTTGGCCCATGCTACAAAATTCAGATCTGGATTTCAAATATCAAAATGTTGTTGAATGTTCAGTGTCTGGTTTTAGTCTGACCAGCAGTGACAGTAACTTAAAATTTCTTACAGGTACTGTTTTATTGCAAACAGGGTTCCTGCGAGCTCCGGTTTGCAATAGAACAGTATTAAATAGCTCCCTCCTGGATTTTGCTTGCTGCTCAGTCAGCTCTTGGCTGGAACTCTGCACCAGAGTGCACCCACTTACTTTCATCTCTGATTCTGACTCATTATAGAGACAGGAAGTAGCACGAATAGATAGGGTCCAGAATCTAAACTGTGCTCCACTTCCCCTCCAAAATTCATCAGTGTTTGGAATCAGGATTTTGGTCTTGTCACATCTCTAGGTGTTGCTTCAGCAACATTCCTTTCCAACTTTACTCCTGCAACTGGAAAGCAATATATCCTGCTTCCATTAAAACAAACATCAATGCTGCTTATTGCAAAAGCCTCTATTTGCCCTGGTCTGCTGTCACTGGAATGCTGTGTATCTATAGTTTTAAACAAGAGGTGCATTGTGTAGGTGCAGGATGAAAGTCTTTTGAATTAAGTGTTTTGCATAGCAATGAAATACCATGCTTCTCTCAGGAACTTTTCAGTTTATACAAGAGGGGAAGGAAGAGCAAGCATCTATCTAAGAATGAGATTTTGGAAAAGGAGTTAGAATGTGATATCAGCAAACTTACAGTCTGTTGTATAGAATTTAAAAATAAAATTTTAAAGCCGATCTTGCCCATTTTTGCACCTAATCCATCTTTCATTTGGATGCTATTATTGACATTTAGGCAATTAAATGTATATGCCTAGAAGCTGATTTGAGCATCCAGATCTGGGATTTGGAGATTACAGTCAAGCTTCCCTATGGCAAAATTGGATCCCTGATATTGCCTTTTCTTTCCCCAGATTTCATATTAGATGTCCCTCTAAATTTAATTGAAAACTGCTCTTTGTATGAAAATAAATAATGAAGTTTGAAGAAATTTGAGCAGGACAAGCCTCTGCCTTACACTGTGCAGGGTATTTGTTCACTGAAGCACAGTTTATCAGCACTAACTGGTGACTTTTTTTGCATCTGAGCACAATTTAACAGAGAGGTGTGTATCTTTGCAACAAAGGATTAGCAAAGATGAAAAAAGGAAAACTTGTTATGTCTATTGACTCAGCAGCCTCACCCTCACCTTGAGCTTCATTGAAAGGTTAAAAAACAACAAAAATAAACCTTCTCTTACTCATATTTTATCAACAAGTTTTGCTTAACTTTCATTCCAGAGAATGATCTAGGGATAAGAATGATCCCGTACTACTGGATCAGACCCATGGTCCATCTAACCCGGTGTCCTGTCTTCAGACTGTGACCAGTGCCAGGTACTTCAGAGAGGAATGAACACAACAGGTAATTACCAAGTAATCCAATGGCAAAATGCCATCATCCTCTTGGATCATATTGTGCTTTTTTTTTTTTTTTTTTTAATAAGCTTTTTATGAAAAAAAGTCTCAATTATATTTTTCAGCCACTATCTTCAAACATTTAACATTCAGAGATGATCAACCATTTTTAGAAGAGGACTAATGTTTATTAATGGTGCCATATTAGCAACCCTCAAATCTGAAGTTTTTTAGCTATACACAGGCATTAGTAATACCAACATCCCTTACATTATTTTCCTCAGTCCACCCATTGACCAACAGATTTGACCCTATTTTGGAGAGAATCCACCTAATCCAGCAAAGCATTTGAATTTGTAGTTAACTTTAAGCACGAGTAGTCCAGTGACTTCAGTGAGACTATGTGCTAATGTTGCCAGCCCTCCAGGATTGTCCTGGAGTCCCCAAGAATTGAACATTAATCTTTAATTTAAAATGTCATGTGATGAAACCTTCTGGAATTCATCCAGCCAAAACTGGCAACTCTACTAATCACTCAGGGTATATCCTGAACTCTTTTGTTAGCACCGTTTTAGCCGAGTGAATTAGTGTTAGGGGCACTCAGAATTAGTGATAACTGTTGAGGAAATGGGTGGAGACTGCCACTTCATTTCACATATGTCCCAAAGTTGCCATGAGATGGTAACAAGTTCTAGATGCTGCCACCTACCAGGCCAGATGTGAACGTTTGGCTTAGAAATGAAAAGAGTTGGGACACATGCATTGGCTTTCTTGTTGAAAGAGACAATCCAATGTGCTCATATATTCTGCAAAACAAAACACAGCAGGTGGCACCATTTCTGTCCTATCAGCCTTGTCTCTGCCCCCATTTTCTTTAGTATTTAAAAAAGAATATAATCTTAGTTAACCCTCTCTCTTGGAATTCTTGAAACTCAAAATAACAGGATACAGTGTATATAAACACTGTAAAAGGGCAATTTACTCCCAGGACCATCGAATGACAAGTTTTAGACCTGGATGAACAGTAGTTGAGGCCAGGCCAAATTCTAAAGTTTTTATTCAGGAAAAACTCCCATTGACTTGAACTTCAGAATTTCCTCTTCTATTAATAAACACTGATGCAGGGCCATTTATGTACGTGTCACTTTGAGAATATAGAAAACACAATCCCTGTCCTGGGGAGTTTATAATCCAATCAAATATGCAGTAATATTTCACTTGTAGCTGAATTTTGAGTTGATGACAAGCCAGCTTCAGTAGTGTGTAATTCAACGTTGTCCATATCAGGATTCATAATTTTATTTTGCTCACTTAGAAGATCCTCCATATCTCCACTCTTCCATCTTAGTAGTCATTTCCACAGTGAAGTGTATCCAATTCTGAAGGAATTTCTACATAATTTTGTTTCACCTATGTATCTCTTTCATTTGTTCTTCCCCCATCCTGGTTCCCTATACGCTTTTTAACCTCCATATTTTACTGTTCTGTCTCCTTTCCCTGTGGTTTCTATCACTTTCCTCACTACTCCTAAAACACTATCCCAATCAGGAATGTCCATAGGATTTATGAGGCTCTAGATAGTACTATTAAACTGGTGCTGCTATGCCCAATGACAGCTGAGAGGGTGACGGTTCTTTTAGAGGAGTGGTCTCCAACCTTTTTAAGCATGAGATCATTTTTTTTAATTCAAGTGCAATACAAGATCTCCCTCAAAACCATATATCCTTGCCCCTCCTCCTTTGTGCTCCTTGCCCCGCCTCTCTGAGGCCCCATCCCTGCTCACTCCATCCTCCCTCCCTTCCCCATCCTCACTCACTCTCACCAGGCTGGGGCAGAGATTTGACGTGCAGGTTCTGGTCTTAGGTTAAGGCCGTGTTTCTCAAACTGTGGGTCCCGACCCCCCCGGGGGGTTGCGAGCAACTTAGAGGCGGGTCGCGGTATCACAAAGTTTGAGAACCCTGGGTTAAGGGATTTAGAGTGTGAGGGACTCTGAGCTGAGCTTGGGGCAGGCAGTTGGGTTGCAGGAGAGGGTTCTAGGTGCAGGCTCTGGGAGGGTGTTTGGATCCATGGGCGCTCAGGGCTAGGGCAGGGACTTGGGGTGCAGGAGGGGGATAGTGACTGTGGTAGAGGTTCAGGATGTGGACTCTAGCTGGGCACTGCTTACCTCAGGCGGCTCCTGGGTGATGGTACAGTGGGACTCTCCCAAAAGCAGCCAGCAAACTTGCTCTATCTCTAGTCCTGTTGTGCCTGCTCTCTGCTCTGTGGAGATGGGATACAGGGTGGGAGATTGGGGCACCTTGACTTCAGCGCCCTCCTCTCCCTCCTGCCCTGCCCTGCCCTGCACAGCAAGCAGGAGGCTCCTGGGGGAACAGCTCCAAGGCAAAGGGCCAGAGATGTGCAGCTGTGGGAGGAGAGCAGCTGAAGTGCCGGCACTTGATAGCTATGGGGCCAAACCAGTCAGGATCACCTGTCAGAGGCTCCAAGATCTACCAGTAGATCCCGATCTACTGGTTGGTGACCAGTGTTTTAGAGATATGATTTTAAAATCTTCAGTAACACATACATACATATTTTAAAGCAAACATATAGTACATACCTGGGATTTGCAAATGCCTGTTAAATGGCGTCATTACTACTTAAATGGCTCTTTCATAGGTACAATGTCTGCTAATAGGTCCAGCAGATTTTTTCACTGTTAACTAGCTCCTCACCCCATTGAACAGGGATAGGAAGAAGCGGGTGGGTGGACATCACGAGCGGCCCTAGACGAGCTGCCAGCAACTGGCGCCCTAGGCGAAACGTGCGATCGGTGAGCGATCGGCGCCCCCGCCTCCAAAGCCCTCAACGGTTGTTTATCTTGGTGCCCTAGGCGACCGCCTAGGTCGCCTGTATTGACGGGCCGCCACTGGTGGACATTAAGACCCAATAGTACCTCAAATTTTGGGTGCCCTTTGAACTGTATATTCTGTGTACGGGTAAGGAGGGCCCTGATCCCAATCATCATCTCTCTAACAAAAAGCTCTTTGAACCTGCAGTTGGCTTGGTGTGTGATGGACCCCTCTGTTGGCATAAAGTCCTATTTTCTTCAAAAGGGCTCTCTATAGTTGCAAACCATGTTGACCCCGTAAGCAGGAGTGGGCTCTGGATTTGCAAATTTGAGTGCACAAATATTTTATTTGAGCACATTGTACTTTTAAGCACCTTGCATGTATATCATAAGTCTCATCAGTCCCCAGTTATGTGACATAACGAGCTTACTGTCTGTGAACATTTCCAACATTTTCTTGTCTTTTCTCTAAGGATTGTATGTATTGGGGAAGATCATCAGCTGATAGAAGTTGTCATAACTTCATATGGAATGAAGGCAATTTATACTAGCTGAAGATCAATCCCATTATCTTTTGTTTTAAAAAAATACCTTTGGTGTAAGGTAGGTTCCATAAAGCAATTTAACATCTTAAAGTTTCATTACATGAGAACTTGGGCTCATATTTCTCATAACTGCTCCTATTTGTTTCTTATTCTAGACTAGTTTCAAGCCCTTAAACTGTAGATTTGATCCTTTAGGCTACGTCTAGACTACAGGCTTCTTGTGCAAGTAGCTTTTTATGGAAGAAATCTTCTGAAAAAACTTATTGTGCAAGAGAGCATCCACACTGCAAAAGCGCATAGAAAAAGCAATGCGCTTTTTTGAAAGAGAGTGTCCAGACTGCCTGGATGCTATCTCGCATGTAAGCAGTGATTGCTATGGACAGAATGGCCACCAGGGCACCTGTGCTTTTTCCTCTTCCCTCTTCTTCCGAAAAAACTCCCTCTTCCCATCCACACATGCCTTTTTGTGAAAGAGCTCTCTCTTTCGATTTACTGTTGAAAGAATGCGCTTGCAATGTGAACGTAACTCAAGTTTTGTTGGAAAAACAGCAGTTTTTCCGACAAAACCCTGTAGTCTAAACATAACCTTATAGTGCTTCTGTCTACTCTGTTCAAATTGCATGTGTGTGCATGTGCACACACACAAACTGCAAATGCCAGTTTGTGATGATGGCTTTTAAGTAAGTACATAATGCTAAAAAGACACAAAATGAGAAAATGTAGTGAAAAAATTTCAGGAGGAGGAATTTGGAATATTATAGAATCAATTTTTTAAAATGCTAAAGGAGTAAAGCTTTCTCGTGCCCACATAATAAAAATTCAGCATTTTCAGACGTCAACATGTACATTAACAAACAATGAGTAAACATCGGGCTTTTGTGAGGGTGGGAAGTTAAATGAATGAAAAATAAAGTTGGCACACTTTCAGTTAGTTACTCATTCTCAAAAGGTTGAAGCCTCTCTCACGCAGTTGGGTGTTCTCACCACTTTAAAGTACTGTATGCAGTAGGTCATCTTAATAATTTGACCACTAGGGTGCACCTTACAGCTTGCTTTGAAGAGGGCTGTGCTTTATACTATCAATAGCAATGGCAAAATAACACAATTTTGAGGCCTTGTGCCCTGCTTCTCAAATGCCTATTGAGCATTTTTGTCTGAGTGGAGACTATATGAGTAGGCCTTAAATTAATATTTTATTTTGATATAGATCTTTCTGGACCTCCTATTTCTCAATCAGAATTTTGACCATCCTTATTACATCAATGGCAACTTGCTAGAGTTAGGAATTGTATGTAATACCTAGTGGTCAGAAAGAAGGGTAGAAATTATTTTCTTTTGAAAGAAAATTTTATTTTTATTGTTTTTATAAAAAACATAAACACAACACATCAAAACATACATAAACAACATGGAAATAGCATATACATCACAACATTCAATTTTAATTAGTAAAACGTGGCACCAAATAACCCAGAACCTCTAAAGGTTATACAGGGCACCAATTATTAAAGTGACTAAATTAAAAAAAAAAAAAGAGAGAGAGCGAGAGCATAACTATAAGCAGTAGGAACTGCTACTGCAAAAGTCTGCAATGGTTTCCTGTGGGACCAAGAGAAGTTATTTTCAATAAAAGTGATTTGGTGCCTGAGGTCTGCAACATATTAAATGGAAGGTTAAATGAAACACTTTGGAAAGGCTGGAAGTGCCTGAAAGAGAATGAAACCCTTTGAAAAAGAGCAGAGTAGGAGAAAATTACACATAGCATTCCAAATTTACTCTTTTTCTCCTCTCTCCCAGCCTGACATGTTCTACAATTAGGAGTGTGGTCTCAAACAATAGGAAGCCACCCTGCCAAGTGACTCACTAGCAACGGGCACTGATGCTTGCGGGGGTGCAGGGCAGGACACCCATAGGGACAGGGAGAGGGTGGGTGGGGGCACGCCATTGATCAATTAAAATGCTGGCAGGGCCATAGAGCAGCAGTGTGAGTACGTGAGCATGTGAATGCTATCAGGCGTCGTCTATGCTCACGGGTAAAGTTCTGCCTCGGGAAAGCATTGTGGGTAGGGGAACCGAAGGATGCCTGGGTGAAGCTGAGGCTTACAAATAAAAAGCGTGCCCACGCTGTAAACCAGAGACGCATCTGTAGAGAAAGGGGGAAATCCGCTCCCAGCCGGGGTAGGCCATTGAGAAGCAAGGGACGGGTGGCAAAGGCAGAGCACCACACACAGCTCTGCAGCCGCTATGCCAGGCCCGGAGAGCTCCTGCTGCGAGCCCCCGCCAGTGGCGCTCACACCTTGCTGCCCGGGGCTCCTTGCCCTTTCCCCCTCTGCCAGCCCAGCGCTGCCGCGCTCTGATTGGCGGGGAGGCCCGCGAGAAGCCCTCCTCCCGGGCGCTCAATGGGAAGCAGCCTTTGCAAAAGTTCAGGGGGAGAGCAGAGCCGCAGCGCGCTGGGGCGGCCGGGCCGGGCGGGGAGAGGCGGCTGGACCTGAGGCAGGCAGGCGCCAGGGGGGGGAGCCCGCCGGAGCAGGGCGCAGGGCACGGGAGTCAGGCGGCGCAGGTTGCCCGAGGGACGGTGCTAGAGGAAGCCAGACCTGCCCAGCGGAGCGGGGAGCCGGGCAAGGCAGCAGCGGCAAGCGGCGGCTCCGGGCGGCTCATGCCAGGCTCCGGCCGGGGGGAGGCAGCTGCTGCCACCGCTTCCCCCTCGGCTCCCGCGTCGCCCGCAGCTTTGCAAGCAAGCTTGGATCGCTGCCGAGGGGGCCGCCCGCTCGCGTGCGCCCCCCTTCCGCCCCCGGGGCTGTTCTGTGACCAGGGGGCCGGCCTGAAAATGAGCAAAAATGTCTGACAAAATGTCCAGTTTTCTGTACATCGGGGACATCGTGTCCCTCTACGCGGAGGGCTCAGTCAACGGCTTCATCAGCACCCTGGGGTAAGCCAAGGGCTGGGGCCGGGGCTAGGGCGGGCGGGCTCGGTGCGTGCGGCTGCTCGCTCGGGGTCGGGCATTTGGCTGGTTTGTGGGACACTTCTCTCCCCCCCCCGCTAGTCAATGTCAGGCTGTGACTTCTGGCTGCAGGACAGACCCGCGGAGAGCGCATTAAAACATTGCAGCACAGGAAACAGCGGGGATGTGCGGCTGTGTAGCGCCAGCAGCAGCAGCAACTTCACAACCTTCTGTATCAAGAGAGATAAAAGTAGGAAGTGATTTAAAAAAAAAAAAAAAAAAAAAGTTCTCGAAAAGGCCTGGGGAAGTGGAGCCTGGTAGCAGCTTTGCTGATAGAAGCTTGTTACCCATCGACACTGTCTCTTATTTATTCTCACACCAACCCTTCTCTCGATTTAGTAGCTCCAGCCTAAACTGATTAGGTTATGGAATATAGTTAGCCCTCTTTACGCTCTCGAATCAATACAGGGAAAGAAGAACTTTCCATGGATTTAAAAAACAACAACAAAACCAAGCTAGGCCTATTCTTTTAAAAAAAAAAAAAAGCAGCATATTCTTCTGGGGACTGTTACTGAGTCAAACCTGCTAATCACATACATTTGGCCAATCTTGGAAGCATTAAGATGTCTGGAAGATGTATCCTCTTGCAGCTGTTTGTCATCCTTTTAATAATTAAGCCATCAGCACTTGAAATCCAACACTGTTATGTCTAAATATTTTGGGGCTGGTGATAGTTACCATCATGTAGAGCCATGGTGTCCAGCACACTAACCACATGTGGCTATTTGGCCAGTTGAGTGTGTTTAGTTCACTATAGTAGTAGCCACTCTAGTGGCAACTGCTTCAGAACTGGTTGCACACTACAGATGTAAAAATCTCCAGGATTTGAGAACCAAAAAGCATTTAGAACCTGCTGGGTTTTAGCTGATGTGAGTGAAACACTGGCTCCACAGAACATGGCAAAACTCCTGTGGACTTTATTAGGCACAGGATAAAATCCTAGACCCACTGAACCTCATTAACCCTGGATTTGGAGAGTGTAGACCCACTTCTGAGAGTACTGTGAAGAAGTTAGATAACTAAGTAGTATGAACAGAAGAAGTCCTAGCTTCTAAATTCTAACAGCTTGAGTGTTCATGTTCTGTTGAGAAATGGAAAAGAATAATTTCTTATTAAAACCTTATGCTTACAATATTAATGTAGGCATCACAAATATAGAAATTGTCTGTTTTCTGATATCTTCTAATAAGTAATGCCATTAACACGTGTATCAAGTTGGGTGTTCGTGGCCCTGCTCTTGTATACATTTGTTTACTGCTTAATATTAGGCACCTGAGTAGACCCAGGAATTTCAGTGAAGCTCTTTCAGTTGTTTAGAGTTAAACATGTGTGTGTTAGTGTTTGCAGAATGATGATCTGAGGACCTCCTTTTGGATGGTGCTGAGCACGTAAGACTTCTGTTTAATCTAGCTGAAACTTTGTCTGACAGCTACAACTTGTGTCCCAAAATTGCACCCTCCTCTAAGGAGGGGTATAGCAGGAGGGCTCTTTATGACTGTATTTAACTCCCTCTCCTCAACTTTCAGCTGCACATTTTGCAAGAACTTAATTCACAGATAAATACAATTCTTTAAACAAATACATTAGGAAAAGGGAATATATTTATATTCATTATTTTTTAACTGCTGCTAAAGGCTTGCAGTGGTGAAAACTTTGAATTTCTTGCTCCCCTTTCTAGCCAACTTGTTAAAAATGCTTTAGCTGCACTTGTCTAGTGTTACGTTTGTTTATCCATTTGGTGGTGGATTTGATTTGCCTAGAGTCATATCTGTTTTTAACATTGATCAGACATTTAATTTCCTGTGGATTATTGTCTCTTGTCTTCCTGTCTCTCAAAAATGACTCCCTGAAGAAAAGCTACTTCAGAAGTTGTCATTCACCTGACTGTTTTGAATCATCCTTTCAGTTTTATTTTTAAAAATATCCAGCACAGAAAAATTCTACGGACAATGCATTATTATAAAACTATCATTGTTATAGGGAAATGTCCAAAGTAGTAGTCCCCACTGATGTCAGCAGGAGAGTTAAAACAGTGTCAGTGATTTTTGTAGCAAGTCCGAAGCAAATGTGTCTTTAATGATCTGTCGTTACAAGCCAGAAGATATTTCTGTGAACCACAGTGATTCTATTGGCACATATTGGAAACAGAGCAGCTCCAAAACTAAGAGTTCCAGCGTGGGTTGTTTTTTAAACAGTAACTATTATACACCAAGAACTATATTCAAGTTAATAGTTAAGGTCTAATCCGTACCAATGGAAGGTTACAAAATTTGCTGTTAAGTTTGTGACTTCATCCTCTGCTATTTAGCCCTGTTGTGCCTAAGCATTGCAGAACATCAGTAAGATTGCTTATATTCTAAAACTTCTACATCAGGAAATGTTGGGGTGTAGTAAGGACAGAATGGAAGCACTAAAAATGAATTTCTGTGTTTTCTGTCTGTCACTTAGATCTTTAAGGGTATTGGAAAGCAGTTGGTGTTCATACCTTTCATCTTACTTCCTGTTCACTCTTTTCTTCTGCTTGCAAATGTCTTTCCATGATGTATTCCTCTGCCTAAATTTAATGTTTTTCCGCTTCCACTTATAACTCTTTGGTATTCATTTCAGGTCTCTGTTTTGCTGACCACTTGGAATTTTAAATCCCAACTCAAAACCTCTTGTTTTCTGCACCTTCAAATACTGTAATTGGATCTCTCTCTCTGTTGTTGCAAACATTATATTTCTTTCAAGTTAGGACCTCTTGTTGACTGGCTTGTTGTATTGCTGGGGCTGCAGGTTTGTCAGTGGTAAAAATGTCACAGATAGGATAATTTTTTCAGTGTATGACTTTACTAAAGCAGAGTTTTCGAAAAGGTGGGTTGCTGTGGTAGATTTGATGGGGAAGGAGCTGGGCCAAATTTGAGTAAGTGGCATTGGAATGTTATGTAGGATGTTGAGCAGACCTGGGAGTGTTATAGCATCGTACCTTTAAATATATGTGTCAGTGCTTGCGATCTGTTTTCTATGGGTTGATAGCAGCCACACAGGAATGGTTTCATAAGGAGTAATTTCTGGTAAGAATTCTGCTAGGAAATCTGTCCAGCTGAAAGGGGAGCATGTTGTGGTGTGTGGTTGTTCCTGAGTTCCTTCCCCTACATTCTCCCAGATCTTTTTTTCCATTATCGAGAGCATCTTTCATATGCAGGTGCTTATGTGTCTGGAGGAAGCCTGGAGTAGGCAGTGGAACTGCTGCTCTCATCACCTGACTGATTTGGGTCCTCATTTCCACATTTTGCTACCACCCTGACTGCATAGCAAATGGTAGTAGCCATGTACCCCTAAATTTTCAGAGGTGCTAGGAGAGGGAGATAATAATCAAGATGCCAAGTGACAATATAGTTTATTTAGTCCTCCAAGTAGCCTCACCCAGTTGCAGTAATTTTAATTCCAGCTCAAGTTTAGTGATAGTAAAGAAGAGACTTGATTCTGTTTTGTTGTAAGCTGCCAAAGGCTAATTGTTCCTTACTCAACGTACAAGTGAAGCAGATCTATAAATAAGACAAATGTGCAGAATGCGCTTCTCAGCAGGGCGGTCTGTCACGTAAATGAATCATTCAGTTCCGTAAAGAGTGATGTACAAGTAAGCTTGTTTGAGGAATGGAGGTTTTCAGTGGCTGCTTAATTTCATAATGCCTGAAAATGTGAGCGATTGGTGAGACACATGGTGCACTGCCTTTTTTTTTTTTTTTTTTTTTTTTTTTTAATTAATGTTGGATGAGAGATAAATCAGTATCAGTTTCTAAGGAATGCGTCTGCGTTTCCGAAAAAAAAATGTTGGAAAAGCGGATGTGTTTTGTCGGCATCCCTGTTAACTTCATTTCATGAGTAAGAAGGAATGTTCCGGAAGAGGGTTTTTTCCTGACATTTGGCCCCGTGTAGACGGACCAAATGTCGGAAAAGCCTCTTTCAGAAGAAAAGTGGGAAAAGATACGCAATTTGTGTATTTTTTGGGGGCTTTTCTTTGTAGTCTAGACATAGCTCGAGTCTGGAAATTAGTGCAGTCAAGCTGTCTGGAGTGGCTCATGAGTGTGAGTGCCAAAGTGGGCGAGAAGATCTTTTATTGCATCAGCTTCTGCTGGTGAGAGAGACAAGCTCTGACATGTACACCGAACGTTTCCTCAGGTCTGGGAATCTAACTCAAGCTGTCAAGAAACAGGATTCAAACTGGTTGTGAGAGCTATACTTGGGTTTCACCAGCTGAACATCAGGTGTGAATTCCACAGGCATCATAACAGCCTTAATATGGAATCAGAGTCTGTTCCCTTGGGCACTGCAGTTTGTTGCCACCAGGCAAGTCTGCCTTCGTGGTTGGTTACTTACAACAAAATGTCAGCACTATTTAGGTTACTCACTGTGCCAAAGGACCAGTCATGTATCCCAGGTCAATTACACTTCAGTTGTCAAACCAGAGACAATGCTTGTAGCCAATCATATAATACTATGTAGTAATTTATTAACTAAGGTCAGGTCTGCATTATTAACTTACATCAGTCTTACTCTGTTGCTCAGGGTGTGAAAAATCTATACCCCTGAGTGATGCATTTATACCAGTTGAACTCCCAGAGTAGACAGCACTATTTACATGGGGGAGTGTCTTCCCTCGATGTAGCTATCGCCTCTTGCAGAGGTGGATAAACTGCTACACCAATGGGAGAAGCTCTCCTATTGGCTTAGCAGTGTCTTTACTGAACCCCTACAGTAGACTTGCCCTAAGAAAAATAAGTAAGATTTGTTTACAAGGTTAAAGCAGGTAAACAAAAACAACACAAATGAAATACAGTTTACAGTACCACAAGATTGAAGTAGCTTCTATGATATGCAAGCTGTGTGTGTGTTTTAGGGTCAACCCAAGACAAGCAGCTTAAGGTTCTCTTGCTCAGATTTAGAAACACTTCTCTCTCCAAATCCCACGCAGTGTAGTGATAATTTCTCTTCGAGAGATTTTTATTTCCTTCCCCCAGCTTTCAAACTGTGATGGGATGAGGGCTTTTGCATGTATCCTTCACGGGTGTGGGGGAAGCAGCCAACAAAGTCTCGTTCAGTGATGCTTCACAATGATTTTACTGGTGTCTGCAGGCCTTTTGTTGGGGAGGTGACGCCAGTTGTGGTAAAGTAGTATTTCGCACTAGGTCAGGCTTTTTGGTTTACAGTCTCAGCAAACATTTTAGATGGTTGCAGAGCAAACACTTAAATATTGCCTTACAAGATACTGATATTGCAAGTAAGAGTATGAAATGCTTACAGGATGCTGCATGTATTAATGTCTAAACACATTTTTATAACTCATGTATCTATTTAACAATATTAAGAGACACAGGTGAGCCAAACTGGTTTCCAGCTATGCCTTTGTCAGTATTTAGTGAGGCTTAGGGCCTTGGTAGAGGCTGACACCTTGTCTGCCAGTATCACAAGTGGTACAAATACTCAGAATTGCACCCCTAATTTATTTTGCAGGCACAATTTGATCAAGGTAAACAGCAACCAAAAAGAAGGCTAAGCCTCAATCCTGCTGAGAACATGAGTCTGGAGTCAGAGGGTGTTTTATTCTCCAGCCCCTGTCAGTTGTTGTCCGACATGCTAAGTGTGAATGAGCGTGCTGGTTTTGAGGGTGATGCAGATGCCTGTTGAAGAACTTTTGTCTCGCTGAGGTATTAAAAGTTCAAGAACTTTGTTGCACTGTAGGTCTCTGTAGAAAATGACTAGTTCAAATTCTGCTTTGATTAGTGCAGTTACTCTAAATTTACACCATGTAACTGAGAATAGAATTTGGTCCATCAAGTATTTATTTTTTCAGCTATGTGGTAAATTGCATTTCTGACAAATAGCTATTCCCGCTTAAACACAGCCCCTAGTATATATTGTAAAATCAATACAAATAGCTAGTAGAATAACCACAACTCACAGAGGGTAAATGTATAAATAAAACTCTGTGGCTTCCATTCCCTGCAATATGATGCATTAATCAAAGCCCTGTATCCATTTTAATGCTCCCACTCACAGTAACAGCTATAGAACACTCTAACTTCATCATCATTAACAACCATGGGCTCAACGCCCATTGGCGTCTGATGCCTCCCTCACTATTTCTTTCCATCTTTCCCTGTCCAGTGCGGAGCAGCTTAGTTTCTGTAGACTAGCTCAGCACCAATCTACTATATCATCTACCCATTTTCTGTGGGGTCTGCTTCTCCTACTCGGGCCATTCATTATGCCGAACACCAGGGTCTTAACTTTTCGCTCATCGTTCATTCTGCAGATATGCCCAAATAGCTGTAACTTCTGTTGTATAACCTTCTGCAGTAGGTTCTCTTTTGGCTGTATCTTCCTATACAATTCCTCATTGGTGACTTTCTGCATCCATCCTGTTCTCAGGATCTTTCTATAACAACTCCTCTCGAACGCCAATATCCTTCTCTTCGAATCTTTTGTTACCACCCATTTCTCACAGCCGTACAACATGCTGCTAAATATGCGTTTTCAAAACACTCAGCTTCGTTTGTAAGCTAATCGTTTATGCCTATCTGAAGCGTTTTATTGGTGGTGCCATCTTTAGTTAAACTGTAACAAAAAGCTTCACCTGCTCAGCTCTCATGAGAGAGCTTAATGTGATGAACTCCAGAGCTGTATTGTCTATATCAGAGGCTTTTGCTTTTTGGTAGCAGAGCATACGCTTTCAACATACAGGAGCAAAGTATCAGTCTCAAACAATTTTAGTTGTGAGGGCACTCACTATGTGTGGGTACTTTCTGAATATTTAAGTAGTACTGTTCCTACTCTGAGGAGCTCACCATCTAAGGACAGACAGACAAGTATACAGACTGTAGGGGAAGGATGGAGAAAAAAGGCAATTGATTTTTATACACTAGTTGACTCAAATAGCTATAGGTTGGACCTCCCTTGTCTGGCACCCTCGGAACTTGAGTGGTCCCAAACAATGTCGTTTGCCAGCCAAGGGGAGGTCAAGGCTCCCTACCCGGCTGTAGGTTCTGCTACCGGGTGGGGCTGTGCTCCCTGCTGCTGCCTCCAGTCCCACACCATGCGAACCCCGGCAATGGCTGCGCCTCCCCAACTCCCCTGCTGCACTGCTGGTCCGGGCTGCGTGCCCAGCTGATTTTAGCCCTGGCGGGGCTGAACTCTCTCTTCTCCCCTCCACCCCTAGCTGGGACTGCACTCCTGCACCATGCCAGCTCCAACTGAGGTGCTTCCCACCATGCCAGACCTGGCTGAGCATGTGCTTCTCACAGTGCCAGCCCCTACTGGGGCTGTGGTCCTGGCCGCCGGCCCCGCTACCTCCAGTCCTGGCTAGGGCTGCGCTCTTTGCCATCAGCCCTGGCCAGGGCTATGCTCTCCCCTATGCTGGCCCCTCTGGGGCTGGGTTCCCCATTGCCAGCCCAGCCTGGGCTATGATTCTGAACCTGGCTAGCTGGTCTCTCTCGTCCAGCAATATCTGTGGTCTTGCTGGACCACAAATGTTGCCGGGCCAGAGAGTCCCAGATTTTAGGGATTCAACCTGTAAAGCAGAATGGATACAGTGAAGAGGAACTTAAATGAGGACAAGAGGAGGGGCCTTGCTAATACTGAAAATTCACAGTAGGGTTGCAGGAGATGGGGGGGTGGGTGGGAGGGGGGAGCATAATTATCTTCTCCTTAGCCTTAGGAAGAAGTCCCTAATATCTAAAATTAATTGTTGTTGTGTTACATGTTGCAATGTGTAATTGATTTAAGAGCCTAAGTCTTGTTTCCTAAAGGATTTAGAAGCCAGTATCCTTTTGATGGTCATTGCCTAAATACTTTTAAAAATCAGGACCTCACTGCGTTGTGTGTCTTCCTTTCCCACACACGGGGAAGAGATTTTTATATAAAACACTTTTTACTTTCCTAGGTTCTCTCTCTCTCCAACAGGGCTGCTTGCACGTACTGACTTCATTGGGAGTCAAAAGGTGATCTGTAGAAGATCTGCAAATCCATGGTTACCTGCTTTATATCTGCCAGTGTTTGCATATGTGCATGTGGATATCCATGGGTCATTTTTGCAGACATGGATACAGATTTTGTATCTAGAACCCTACTGATTTGCAGATGTCTGCGGGTATCTGCATCCATTAGTATGGATGCGGATACCCATCGTCGCTTTTGCAGATGTGTATACCAGCTTTGTATCTGTGCAAGGCTCTACCCATAGAGGGATGGGTAAATCACAAAACAAAATCTACTTCTCAGTGTGATACTTATCAGCTAACTGTAAGGATTTAAAATCCTTAGGTGCAATTCTTTCCAGTTGCCTTGTTGTTATATAGAAGTTTGTGTTTGTGTTGCAGCAGCCATTGTGGTTGAGAGCAGAGATTGACCCACTGACCTGTAGTGCAGAAAGGATGAGTCTTGACATGTTGTTGAGTTAGAGCCGTTCTTATCACCGGAATCTGTTAGTGTTCTGCCCTCTGTGGGTTTGTCACAGATGGGGAGATATGGAACACTTTGTGCAGAAAATTACATCTGCTTTGTAGAGTTAATTTATTTCTTGGGGGAAGGGGAGAAAAACAGATTGTCTATATAAATATCACTCCTTGTATTGCCACAAAAGTAGGATGTTAGTTAAGGACCAGAAACACTGAGTGCTTGGTGCCGTACAAAGACAAAAAGACCATCCCAATTCCCAAATAGTTCCCAATTCTAGGCCCTGGTCTACACTAGGGAGTTATTTCAAAATTACAAGTGGTGCGTCCCCACTACCAAGCCAGTGATAGCAAAGTAACTCCTGCTTTCCACGAGGAATAACACTCATTTCGAAATAGCAGTAGTGTGGATGCTCCACTGCTGCTGTTTCGAAATAACTACTCGCCAGAGTCATTCAGAGTAATTACTCCCCATTGCTTCCTGGGGCTCTAAGTGGCGGTTGCTCATCCAGGTTAAGGGAGCCTGCGTCGGACTAATTTTGAGGCTTCCCACTAGTGTGGATACGCTATTTCGAAATAGTTATTTCTGGAGTTGTTATTTTGAAGTATTTATTTCTAAAGTATTTCCTAGTGTAGACATGCCCTTAGAGGAATATGTTGGGGCACAGGAAAGGAAAGTGGAGGGGCATTGCAGATTTTTTTTTTTTTTTTTTTGAGGGGCATAGTACATTATGGTATGCATTTCTTCAATTTTGTATTATGAATGTATGTGTCTTGCATTAAAACAGGTTAGTAAAAGTGTAATTTTTTTCAACCTTTGTATACACAGATTATAAATCACTAGGGCTGTCAAGCGATTAAAAAATTTAATTGCGATTAATTGCGTGCACCTCCCCTTTGAAACGCCGTGGCAGTGTTTCAACAGGGCAGCGCTGCATGGAGCCCAGGATGAGCTGGAGTCCCCAGCTGACCCCAGTCTCCATGCAGCGCTGCCCCTTGGACTCCAGCTGATCCCAGGCTCTGCTTGGCCTGCATTAATGCCTGCGATTAATGTGTTAATTGACAGCCCTATAAATCACATTCCATCTAATTATTGGGGTTAGTAGCATTCACTTCCTATTATGGATCCTGTTTTCAATTTTCCGTGTCTTTGCAGCACTTTGATCTTTTCATACCAGGTGTTTGCCTGATGTTGATTTTGTTGTTGTTGTTGAAAGTGTCAACTAAAATACTTCAGCCATTCCAGAGAACAAGATTAGGGAAAAATACATTCTACATATTTTTGTTCTTATTAATGTGGGCAACCATGTTCTTTAGAAGCTCTCTTGCTACCATGCTTTTGGAGCGGAGTCTTGAAATTTGGCTGAGGTGTTGTCCTAGAGTTGGAGATGGCCCTGTTGGTATCCCCTTGAATAGATGGCCAACTTATGAGTCTTTGACAAACTTCAGTTTGCACATAGATACTTGTTAGAATTTTCCTGCTGAATTCACCAAAGATTCTGTCTGGTGTATATGCTCCAATCACTCAAAGCTTCTAGATGCTTACCAGACTGCATGTTTCATCCCTACAGAACAAATAAGCATACTTCATTGCTGGGGCTAAAGGAATAGAGACTGACTTTCCCTGCCATTGCTCCTCACTGACTGCATGTTTTTTTCAGAAAAAAGAAAATCGGAATAACACAGGGATTTTTCCGACATTGGTAAACCTCATTCTATGAGGAAGAACACCTTTTCCGAAAGAGCTCTTTCGGAAAAAGGCAAGTGTGGATGCAGAAGAGGGAGTTTTTTCAAAAGAAGAGGCCTCCAGGAAAAAGCACAGGTGTCCTGGTGGCCAGTCCGTCCATAGTAATCACAGCTTGCATACGAGACTGTCCAATGAATGTGGATGCTCTCTTTCGAAAAAAACAGGTCGCTTTTTTGATGCGCTTTTGAAGTGTGGACACTCTTTTTTGGAAGAAGTTTTTTTGGAAGATTTCTTCCGAAAAAGCTTTTTTTTTTTTTTTTTTTGAAAGAAGCCTGCAGTCTAGACATACCCTGCGAGGGCCACTGTGGTGCTGGATATTGGAACTGAGAAGAGAGACTGTCTCTTAAGTTCTTGTGCTCTCTGTGCTTCCCCCAGCTGAGTAGGTAGGAAGTAGGAAAAGAAGGTAGTCACAATGGAATGCCAAGGCGTTTGTGTGGTAGGAGGGACAAAAGGTTGCAAGGAGGGCTGTCAAGCAATGAACAGTGCAATTAATCTCAACTGATTTTTCTAAACAATAATAAAATACCATTTATTTAAATACTTTTGGATGTTTTTCAGCATTTTCAGATATATTGATTTCCGTTATTACAACACCAACTACAAAGGGTAGAGTACTCACTTCATATTTTAATTAAAAGAATTTGCACTATAAAAATAACAAAATAATATGTTTCAATTCACTTAATACAAGGACCATAATGCAATCTCTATCATGAAAGTTGAACTTGCAATGTAGAATTACTATATGTACAAAAAAATTGTTTTATTCTTGAATACAGTGTAACATTGTAGAGCCTGCAGGAAATAATGCTGCCTGCTACTTGTTTACAATGTCACCTGAGAGTGAGAACTTGTATGATCATGGCACTGTTGTAACCTTGTCACAAGATATTTACATGCCAGATGTGCTAAAGATTCATATGGCCCTTCATGCTTTAACCACCATTCCAGAAGCCACGAACCATGCTGATGACAGGTTCTGCTCGATAATGGTCCAAAGCAGTGCAGACCAACACACGTTCATTTTCCTCATCAGAGTTGGATGCCACCAGCAGAATATTGATTTTCTTTTTTGATGGTTTGGGTTCTGTAGTTCCCACATTGGAAATCTTTTAATACTTCTGAAAGCATGGTCCATACCTTGTCCCTCTCAGATTTTGGAAGACACTTAAGATTCTTAAACCTGCAGTCAAATGATGTAACTATCTTTAGAAATCTCACATTGCTGCCTTCACTGCAGATTTCACAAAACGTAAAGAAAGTGTTCTTAAAATGAACAATATGTGCTGGGTCATCAACTGAGACTGCTGTATCTTGAAATATATGGCAGAATATTGATAAAACTGAGCAGAAGACAAAATTATCCCCCAAGGAGTTCAGTCAGAAAACGAACAGATTTTTTTTTTCACAAGTGGCGATAGCATGAAGAGGCATACATATGTTTAGCCTCTCTGGCACACAAATAGCTTGTAATACCAGCTACAAAGGTGCCATGCATATGCCTGGTCTCACTTTCTGATGACATTGTAAATAGGGTATGTCCACATGGCATTCCTCCTTCGAGAGAAGAATGCAAATGCAGACGAACGAAATTGCAAATGAAGCATAGATTTGAATTTCCCGTGCTTCATTTGCATAATCCCAGCTGGCTGCTTTTCCAAAATAGCGTATTTTGAGGAAAAAACCCAGGGTTATTTCGAAAAGAAACCTTTCCTTCGAAATAACTCTTACTCCTTAAAAAATGAGGTTTAAGGGTTGGTTATTTCGAAGGAAGGGTTTCTTTTTGAAATACCCTATGTCGAGGGGGGGGAAAAAAAAAAAAAAAAACCACCACACGGTCCACAAGGGGTTATTTCAGAAAAGCGGCCGGCTGCGATTATGTAAATGAAGCACGGGAAATTCAAATCTGTGCTTCATTTGCAATTTTGCTCACCTGCATTTGCATTCCTCTCTTGAAAGAGGAATGCAGTGTAGACATACCCTCAGAGATCAGCATTATCACTTGCAAGTTTGTTTACATTTACTTGACTTAGCAATTGGCTGAACAAGTAGTAGGACTGAGCAGACTTGTAGGCTCTGCAGTGTTGTATTGTTTTGGTTTTTTGAGTGCAGTTATCTAACAAAAAAATCTACACTTTTAAATTGTGCGTTTTACCACAAAGAGAGTGTTATATTTTGATACAGTATTTGTATGAGGTGAATCAAAAAACACCATTCATGAGTTTTACAGTGAAAATATTTGTAATAAATATACACTTTGATTTCAGTTACAACACAGAATATATATGAAAATGTAGAAAAACATCCAAAATATTCAATACATTTAAATTGGTATTCTGTTGTTTAACAGTGCAATTAAAATTGATTAATTGCAGTTACTTTTTGAGTTAATTGTGTGAGTTAACTGCAATTAATTGACAGCCCTAGTTGCAAGAGTCAGAGGACAGGTGACAGTTGGTCTGTGGAGGAGGATAGTAGTGGAGCAAGGGGAGAAGAGTCTGGGGTCAGTGTGTGTGGGATGAATAGGAACAGAGCAGCAGGGAGCCAGTGGTTGGATAGGAGCAGAGGAAAGATGAGGAGGAACTGGGAGATCTACATAACTATTTGCTGACAGCAGAGCATTTAACCCTTTGGCAAAGTGTGAAAGGGGATGAAATGCACTATTAGTCCATCCACATAGAGGATGTAAAGGACCAAATCCAGCTGATGACCCAAATTGGGGGTTCAAGATGAATTTTTGGTTTTTTAAGGCTTTTTTAATATTTGGAAATTACATTTAAAAACCCCTACCTTGAAAAAATGTTAAGGTCGCAAAATGAAGCTGTCAAAAGATATGAAATGCCAACAATAAGGTAGCCTATGTAACCTTAACTTTCGCCCTTGTGCATGTGGATTATGACAGTCTTTAATTACACAATCACATAAAATTTTTCCACCGAAGTTTTGCCTCTCTGAGTATGCAGGGTGGATAATGTGCTGGGGATGAATCAGGATTGTATAGTGAGGGAAGCTGTTGTAATCGCTATATAAGAGAGTTTAGGATAGATAGGTTTGCATGAACTTCCTTCAGTTAGATGGCCACCACGTGACAAATAGCACACCATTGAAACTGAGGTGCAAATATTTTTGAAACAGAAGCAAACTATAAAAACATGTCCACATGTGATTTTCAGTATTTATCATATCAAAATGGATTTACTGTAGCTCTACTCTGTACAAATAGAAATTGACTTTTGGTCTTTGACTTCCTAGCAGATAAAATCAATGTCACATTAATAAAACTAGACAACGATTGTGAATCAGAGTATAGAAAGTTGGTAAGAAGGTATGTTTGGAGTTCTTACCTTGGCTTTCTTTTAATGGCTTATTTGACATTGAAACAATAAGTCCCCCCCCCCCCCCCTTCCCTCCACTTGGTACTCACATCTAACGTGTATTAAGGGGAGCTAAGAAATAAATGCATAGGAGAGTAAGTATTTCTTAAACCAGGGATGGGCAATAATTTTTTTGCCAGGGGCCACTTGAGACATTTGTAAGTGAGAGTAGAAAAACTGAAGGGAAGGTGTCTAGTGCTCTTCAGGTCAAATATAGTTCTCAACAGGTTAATTTTACATGTAAAGCCGGTTTCTCGAGCAATAAACTGAAGACATAGTACATGTTTAGTTTCAGGCTACATTTAGACTGCAGGCTTATTTTGGAAGAAGCTTTTCCGGAAGAGATCTTCCGAAAAAACTTCTTCCTAAAGAAAGCATCCACACTGCCAAAGTGCATCGAAAAAGCGATCTGCTTTTTCGAAAGGTAGCATCCACACTGAATGGATGCTATCTCGCATTTAAAGTGTGATTACTATGGATAGAGTGGCCACCAGGGCACCTGTGCTTTTTCCTCTCTCCTCTTCTTCTTTCGAAAGAACTCCCTCTGCCCCATCAACACATGCCTTTTTCCGAAAGAGCTCTTTCAGAAAAAGGCTTCTTCCTCATAGAAAGAGGTTTACCAATGTCGGAAAAATCCCTGTTTTTTTTCTATTTTCTTTTTTCCAAAAAACGTGATTGCAGTGTGGACGTAAGTGAAGTTTTTTTGGAAAAATGGCTGGTTTTCCGGAAAAAACTCTGTAGTGTAGACATAGCCTCACTGTGTCACCAGTTAGGCTTAGGGATGAAGTCAATAAAAAGTCCATATCTCAAATATGACTTAATCAGTCTCTCAGCTTTTTTAAGAGGTCAATATAATTTAAAAGTTCTTAGCATGTAATTTTAAAATTATAAACTGTGTCCAACTTAACTTGTTTTGGTTTTGTTGACCGTGTTGAGACAAGAATTTTATTACTATACCAGACTACAGAGAGCAGTTTATGTAGTCTATATTCTGATTCGCAGCCTTAAAAACTCTGGTGTCAGAATTACAGAAGCTTAATTTTTTACAGGTGTGCTGCTTAAACATAATAAATAAAAGCTGTTTACAGTGTTACGTCACTAAAATGTGTTGACTTAAATTTTTAAGAGGAAAACTTTGGAAAATCATTTCCTTTTACTTGTCTGTCAAAAGTGTGACTTAAAAGTTTTGTTTTTTTTGCATTACGAATATATAACTTAGGCCTCAATCCTGCACATTGCACACAACTTTTGTTGATTTAAAATGGATCCAACCTGGGTCCTGGCTACATGTGTAGGTTCAGAGACTGCTTAGGAAAAGCCGTGAGATCAGGTACTATCGGTTGAACCTCCCAAAACCAGAACTCCCTCATCCAGCAACATCCATGGTCCAGTAGGACCATAGGCATTCCAGGACCAGGGAGTCTTGGCTGGGAGCCCTAGCACCAAGAGGGCTGGTGGCTCAGAGCCTGGTGGGGGTACCGCAGCAGGGGCCGCAGCAGCCCCAGTATCAGGGCTGGGGATGTGGCAGCCGTGGTAGTGGGGCCGGAGCCAGGGACACATGGCAGCCCCAATAGTGGGACTGGGGCCAGGGCAGTCCAGGCTGCCAGGGCCACAGCAGTCTGGCAGGCAAGCAGCTGGGGCAGGCAGCAGGGAGGCAAGGTGGTCTGGGTAGTGGGTAGTAGGGTCCAGCAAATTCCCTCATTCGGGACCGATCAGGTCCCGAGGGTGCTACAGTATCATTGAGATTATCTATGGAAAGGCCTGGGGGTTTCCAGTATTATGATAGGTGGCAGCTCTGTAATTTCATCCACAAAGTTGACAAAATTGCCATGTAAAGGTCTACACACCTCTAGCAATCCTAGGTTCCTCTTATCCTTTACTGCTCAGAGCATATGGGATGTACTTTCTGTTTTTGGGATGGAAAGTCTTCTGCAGCTAAGGGGAGCAAGATTACACTAAGGATGTTAAATATCGAGTAATTTGCTAGTGGAGTAGTCGATGGAATTTCGATAGGCACTTCCGCATTCCTCCTTTGAAAAGTACAAGAGTCCCTGTTGTGGCTCTTGTACATTTCAAAGGAGGAATGTGGAACTCTGTGTGCAGCCTGGGGCCAGCGGGAAGTCCTACTGATTCCGGGCAGCACTCGGGTACCAGCTTTGAAATGTACAAGAGTCCCCAGCAGGGGCTCTTGCGCCTTTCAAAGCAGAAGCGCCCTCATGGAGCCTAGGGTCTCCCACTGACCACGGGCTCCATGCTGCACTGCCGCTATGAAATGCCACGTGGCGCCTGGGGACTCCCCAGCTGACTCCAGGCTCTGTGTGCTGCACTGGAACCTGGGATCAGCTGGGGAGTCCCCAGCTGGCTCCATGCAAATGCTGTGGCAGCGTTTCAAAGCAGCAGTGCTGCACGGAGCCCGAGTACAGGCTCCGTGTGGTGCTGCAGCTTTGACGTACTCACTTCCCCCCCCCACCCTTTGCTGCCTCTATGCGACGGGGGGGTAGGGAGGAATCGACTAATCAACTCAACTATCCGATAAGCAAATGCTTATCGGATAGTTGACTAGTCCTTAACATCCTTAGGCTACACTCTACTCTCCCTCCCTTTGTCTGGTACATTGTGAGGTCTCTTGGCTTCGGACATGTGGAGTGTCCCATGAGTTCTATCTTTCAATGATGTCTCAGTGATGCAGGCAAGCCCTGGTTTTCCATCCAAATGAAATCATGGCTGGCCAATTGAAGACTTTTCTCATGATATTAGTGAGTAGGCTCCAGGCCTGGCTATGAAAGTTTACCTTCTCTTCTGTTCTCATGTCTGAATGGAGGTGGAGAAGTGGCCTCTGGGAGCAATTTATGTCTATGATTTCTCTGTGCTGATCTGTACCAATCCCAAAAGAGGTTACATCAGCTTTGAGGTTGCTCTAAGATACATCAGCTATTGATAGTACCCACAGCCCAAATGACTGTATCTGCTGGGGCTTGCTGAAGTGCACTGGGGTCTAGCTTCCCCCCTTTGCAGCCAGGTGGGGGAACTTGCACCAGGGCACCTGAGAGCTCCTTCACCATGGGAGAATTCTCAGCTGGTTAGATCAAGCTGCTTTCTGGTCCCTTGGCAGTACCAGAGAAATGCAGAAGAGGATTTGTACTGAATTCTTGAGAGAATCTTCTTAATTTTGTTTCCAGTCATTTAAGCACAGAATTAGAGCGCATAAATATTACAGTATATTTCATGTAAGGACATAAAAATCTGACTTGATGGCACTTCTATATAAATTATTATTTTGGTTCCCTTTATATGATGCTTTAAAAAATTGTCCACTGCCATAAATTTAAATCAGAATGCAAAATAAAAAAAATACTGTGTGTGTGTGTGTGTGTGTGCGCGCATGCAAGTGTGTGCGTAAAAAAACAACAAAATTCCAGTCTCATCCCTAACTCTTACACTTGCTAACACACGAGCTGGTGCAAACCAGATAAACTTAACATGACAGTGAAAACAAGCATTCAGTATTGGATTGCAAGACCCCCAAAATCAACATCCTTGGAGATAAAAAGCCAAACATGCCTCCCTCTTATGGAGTGATTCTTGCTTCCTGGCCTTCCAGAATTGTTGGTAATTTGGGTTACATCAATTTCAATTCTATCAAGACAGGATTACTCTCCTAGCTGCCTGTTAAGGGCATTACACTCAATGGATGGAATTCTGGCATTGGAGCTTATTAGGCCGGGTCTACTGACCCGGAAGAGTGTGTCTGTCTGTCTGTCAAAGGGCACAAATACTATGGGGCCTGGCAATTTTAAAAGCACCTGGGGCTCTGGGCACTGCCTTTGCTGCTATAGTGGCCAGGGCCCCGGTCACTGTAAATTTGCCACCGGAACCCAGGGTGATGCTGAAATGACTAGCCTCCTAGTCCCACCCCTTGCACCCAAGGTCCTGCCCCTTCCACGGGAGCCCCCCTTGGTGAGGGCCTGGCAAAGTCTGTCAGCCACCCTGATCTGGCCTCCGCTCTTGATGAATAACAAGCAGTCCTATGGCACCTTAGCGACTAACACGTTCATTAGGTCATGAGCGTTTGTGAAAGAGATTTTATTCAATCAGGCCAACAAGATCTCACAGGTAGCGTTATCAAAGGTAGCTTACAAGTCAGACATTAGTATGTAAATATGTCTCAGAATCATTGCTGAGAGCTGGCCATACAGCCTGCAAACACCAAATAGTGTGTCAGTGCTATACTGAGGCTGGCAGCCAAAGCAGAGGAGTTTGGAGATTCTACATTGCTTGAAAAATATTGGCGACCACCTTTTCAATCCCCTTCTCAGCGAGGAGCATTTGAATCTGGCTGATAATGGAGTAACTATTCGAGGGGACTTTCTTAGTAGGGGGGCCAAACCTTGGGATATTTCAGCTTGACTGACATGAGGCCCTCCGACCAGGGTGGCAGAAAATAATTTAGCCACCAAACTGCTGTATGAGAGTATTCAAGGCAACATATTGCTTGGGCATTGGAACAGTTTTTATGGGGGAGGTTGAGGGGATTGCTGAGAGCCCTTGAACCAAACTATAAACCCTGCGTATGATGGGAAATCATTTCAAGCCCCGGGTGTAGCAGAAGCTGATAAAGAAATATTTCTAGGAGAAGCAAAGCTTCTGTAATCAGTACGCAAAGCTCTGCTGCAGAGAGGGCTGCAGGGCCATCCTTGGGCATATGCAGAGTAAGCAGCTGCATATGGCACCTCTAAATTTCAGGCATCACTCTGTCCCAAATGTAGTACCCTATGCTGCATATGTCTAGTGCCAGACTACTTGAGCAGTCCCAACCCTCCCAGCCCAGGTGGCCCAATTCCCCAGCGCCCCTTGGCCACTGCTCCTCTGCCCCATCCTGCCAGCCCGAATTCCCTGTCCCCTTCCACCCTGCTGCCTGTCCTTGGTAGCGCAAATTCCCCAGCCTCCTGATCACCTCCCAGACCCTGTCCCCCTTCCACCTGCCTCCCGGACCCTGTAGCTCTGAGCACACCACACCCTCTGCAGAGGTACTGCCCCGCACCCCGGTGGAGGATGGGGGTGCAGCTGCTCGAGCTGCGCAGGGCACCAGAATTCATAAGGATGGCACGAGAGGGATGAATGACTTTTGATTACACAATGAAATCTGGTAAAAAATGATTAAAAAATCGGAGCCGATACAGGGTAGGGTGACTTTATCTGTACTGAAGAGACAGTACAAAATAAGGGGGGGCGGGTTTTGGCACGCATGAATGGTTTAGGAATTCTAACCACAATGATTAGAAGGCTTTTAATCTCCATTCTTCTGGCAGTGATACAGCCACTTACAATGGTATCTAGCAATCCAGAAAGAGGTGTAAAATGGTAAGGAAATGATTGTAATAGTCACACTTTTGAACATCATTCTACAATGTTTGATTGACTTTCACAAGCTGGAAGGGGTTGTGTACATTTATGTAGCTTAACTAGAAACTAAAATTAAGCTTTGGTATGCTCTCTTGGCTTTGCTTTGTAGAGAAAGGCTCCAGTAATTCTTCAGTCACCTAGCACCATTAGGTGAGACAATGGAAACCAAAAGGCTGTGGATTTCACCCTTTGATTTGTAAGGTTAAACGTAATTGCCTTTAAGAGTACACATTGGAATGGAGGAACTGAGTTAACTAGACTCGATTGAAAAGTGGAATGAGTTCTTGGGGAGCGTTTCCCAAAAATATATCCCTTAATTTTTTTTTTTCATTTAAAAATTCTGAATGTTGACCTCTTTTAACCAACTCTAAGAGACTGGAAATTCCTTGGGGGAGATGCTGTTGCTGACAATGCCTGTGGGCTTGGTCTATGATTTGGGTCCCTAAATGCTATTGTAATATTAGTAATGACAATTATTAACCCAGTCCTTGCCTTCTGTTCCTCTTTCCTTCCTTGTGGTGATCCTGTGGCCCTCTGCAAACCACGTCCATCTCTCTCCTTTTGGTGAGTTCTTCCTCGTTCCTTACCTGTCCTATGTTCCGATCACTGCCATCCTTCCTTCTCCCAGCAGGTGATGAGCCTTCCACCCTTCTGCCTCCTCTGCTGTTGAGTGCTTCAGGGCTTTTTGCCAGTGGGCCCATCCTTGGCCTATTCTCTCCCTACTGGTTTCCAACCTAAGAGCATGTGGGCACCAGTTGTTCAGTGTGGCAGGCCAGGCTAGGAAAGCAGATGACTCCTTGCAGGGACAGCTAGGACTGTGCATAAGGAATAACAATACATTATCCCTGCTTCTCAGTGTCCAGAAAACTTCCTGCTGGCCCAAAGTATGCTGGGCAGTGCCTTAAGAGGTAGCAGAGGCGAAAGGAGGGTGGGAAATGTGCTTATTTCCATGCATGCAATAAAAGGACACATTGTGGTATACAGAGCAAAATTAAAAGCTTTCCCAGCGCATTACCTTGTAACAATTTTTTTTTCATCCTGTTCCTGTGTTCCAAGTCCTTTTTAGAAGACCTGTGCTGATTACTAATTCCTTAGGAAACACTGAGAACGTTCACGTTGGAGTTTGGCCTGGTGACAGCTTGCTTGTTTTGCTGCCAACTGTTTGAGGCTCAAGTTTCTCCACTACAGTGGCGGGGACCTAGTGCTCAGTGTCAGATGAGGGGCCTGTGAGCGTCACATTCTCCTCCAAGTTCCTCAGGCTGCTGCAGTGCTTGACTAATGGGGAGGGACAGAAAAGGGGACATGTGGTCTCCCCAACCCCACGTGACTCCTCCCCACACCACCCCTAGCTTGAGGCCCACATGCTCTCTCCATCCAGTCCCTTCCCCATCCCCTGTTACCTGCAGTTTGTGTGGGAGTGGGGTGTCTATCCTGTTGGATGGCAGCAAGCAGCGTCCTAGACAGCATCTCCTCCCGGGCAGTGTGGCTGGAGGCTGCCTGGGTGAGTGCAGCAGCCAGACAGCTTGGCCAGAAGAGGAGAGGCTCTGGTGCCACCAGCTGCTTGTCCTTTGCCCCTCTTGCTCCATGGTGGGGAGGGAGAAGACGTGACCCTTCCTGCCTTCTTCCTCCTGTCGCCCCTGCTTAAAGTAGATTGATGGAAAGCTCTTGGTTCACCAGCCAGTGAGGAGCAGGAGCTCTATTGAGCCCTGCTCAGCCAAGTTGGTGAGAGGAAGAGGAAGCTTTTGCTTTGTCCTAAGCAAAGGGAGGGGAGCTATGTTCCTGCTGTGCCCTCGCCCTTGGCAGACAAGAGCCAATCTGAGCAGCAGACTGCTTGCTGCTGAGGGTGTGGGAACAAGAAAGTGGCCAGGAGCAATGTTGTGTAGAGATGGGAGGAAAATGCTTTCAGACATTGGCCATGAGTCTGGTGCTGCTTGTACAGAAGCCTTGAGTCAGAACCATGAAAGTTATGAGATCGGTTTAAAAATCATGGGGTTTAAAAATAATAAATAATTGAGTTCCTTTTTCTTTGCCCTTTTTGTATTTGTTGAGCATTTTCATGCTTTTCTGCACAAGCAGTAGAGTTGGAAATCTTTCTTTAAAGACTAATTCTGAAATTCTTACATATTCACTTGACTCCAGAAGTTAGAGCATTAACAAAGATGCCACATCACAAAACTTGCAATAAAATCACAAGAGTAAGTAACACTGCCCATTTGTGGGTTGTTTTTCCTAAATTTTCCTAGGGCTTTCTCCCATTGACTTAGGGTCTCATGGGAGCTCACCTAAAGTTGGTTTTCCTTTGATTTATAATACATTTTAATTGGCATAATAAATTGGCATAATTTAATTGGACTGTGTGCAATTAGTCATTGAATGTTAAAAATAACAGTGCTTTCAAGAGGCAACACATCAATAACAGTAATATACCTAGCAGCAAGAATAAAGTGGACTCCGTTTACTGTACCACTGAAGTACAGATACCATTTTACTTTCTCATTGGTTAATCTTCCCCACCCCAATTTGCAATGAGCTATTAAATAACTCCAGGTAGGAAGTGATATTTGCAGTCATCTGCAGTTTCATAGGAGGTCAGTATAAACAGTTGTGGAGAGGTCTGATAGTTGTTTTGGGTTGAGTCAAAAGAATGCTGGAAAGCCAGAGAGCCTTTAAAAACAAGGGGCCCTGTGTAACAAAGGTTATAGTGCAGCTACGCCTTAGGAGCTTTTGTTTTTTGGAGAACTGACAGCACAGCCACAGTATCAGTGTTCTACACAGTTAACACGGAGCCATTGGTATGCTACCTGGCAGTAAAAATGCCCGCACTCAGTCAACGCTAATGCTGTCGTCATTGCCAGCACAAGAGGAACTGCTAAACCACTGGGGGGAGAATTGCCTACAGTTCTGAAAGGCACACTATTAACTTGGAATCTGATTAGTTTAAGAAATTAGTTGCAATCCGTATTTATTATGAAACCTGCCAATATGTCGACATACCATACATTTTCATACTTTCAAAGATGTTTTGTCTCCCCAATTGCTGTGACACAGATGCATACAAACAACAGCAGAGACTGATTAACTAGGCCAAGTAGCCACTAAAACTTTATTCTTTCTCCTTGTATTTGCCACTGGGTGCCTACTGCAGCATTTCTCAACTTTTTCAGACTACTGTACCCCTTTCAGAAATCTGGTTTGTCTTCATTTAAACCTCCATATAAACAAGTAATTGCTTAAAAAAATCAGAAATAAAAATACAGACTTGTTGCTGTGCACTATTACTTAGAAATTTTTTTTTCATTTTTCCCATAGAATTATAAAATCAGTTGGAATATAACTATTGTACTTACATGTCAATGTACTAGAGGACAATAAATCACACAACAATTTTCATATAGATAGACTTTGAGTGTTTTTTATGTAGTTCATTGCAGAAGTAGGCAAATATCTAGATGAGTGGATTCCACCCCCTAGACTACCTCTGCATACGCACAGGGGAACCTGTACCCATGTTTGAAAATCACTACCTTGGTGTAGGCAGCTGAGAGTAGATCTAGAGGACATAAGCTACATCTATGCTACTGCAGAAAGTCAACCTAACCTATGCAGTTCTCACTACATGAATAACAGTGGGAGTTGACTTATCTTAGGTCATGTTTCCATGGGGTCTATGTGGTGGGGAGTCAATAGGAGAAACACTCTTGTCAACTTCCCTTACTTTTCTGTCCAGGGTAGAGTAATAGGGTTGACTGGAGAGCAATCTGTGGTTGATTTGGCAGTTCTTAATTAGGCCTGCTCAATTTACCACCAGTGGCTCGTTCTCAGAGCACCAGTCCAGGCTGTAGTGTACACGTAGGCTAAGTGTTTAAAACTCTGGCAGCTGCCAGAAGTAGCACCCCCCACTAATTTTGTTGCAGCTATCCTAAGGTTTACCTGTAAAACGGGGCTACGTTTTTTTTTAAACCTGGCAGAAATATGATTTTGGAAATTATGGTGTCCCCTTAGTTGGGAGCTGCTCCACAGGGTCACTGTGGCTGGTGACTTCACACTTTTAATGACTAGGGATTGGTGAAAACTCAGAAGGGCTTTTTCTTAAGTTCACCTGATCATTGTGTGGTGTGAATTCCTCCACATGCATATTTTAATCTTCCACTCAGGGTAGGAGGAGGCTAGACACCTTCACATGAAGGTTATGTCTGTGTTCCCAAGAGGGGCTGTTTGTCTAGAGCAGGCAGAGTAGAAGTTCTGGCTTTTGGGATCTGTTCCTGCCTCTGCCTCTGACATACTGTGTGCATGGCTTTCAGTAAATTAGCCTCACGGGGAGTTCTGATGCTAAACTAAGATTTGTGAAATGTTTGCTGTGATTATTTATTATGCATTCCCTCAGTGATTAGAGGTTCCGTTGTGCTAAGCCCCATAAATATAAGAGACAGTCCCTGGCCCACAGAGATTGCAGTTTAAATAGATAAGACAGATGAAAGGTGAGGTGGTGGGAGGGAGGGAGGATTTTTATCTCTGTTTTTACAGTTGGAGAATTAAAGCACCAAAATGTTAAGTGACTTGCCCTGAGTTACACAGGAAATCTGTTGCAGAAGCTGGATTTGAGCCCAGATTTTTCTAAGTCCCCACAGCTTGAATAACAAGACCATCCTTTCTCCGTCATGCCTTCAGATCATTGTTCAATAATCAGGGAAAGAGAGGCAAGCTGTAGGTGGAGTAGGGATCTCTGAGAAATGGACCTAGTTAATGAGAGAGCAACTCTGAAAATGATCTGGAACCACTCCCAGAATGATCTGCCAGTAGGAAGCAGGTTCACCTTAATTCAAGAACAAGTAAACAAAGTCTATGTAACTTCTCCACTGTTTTCCTCTCGAAGGCAATTTTTGTTCTGACGCAAAAGATGGAGGAGAGCAAAGAGAATCTGCAAGCTACTTGGCACAGCCTTTAAATGTTTTAAACGTTTGTCATTGCAAAGCAAAATTTTAAGTCTTGTTTAGGCAACTGAAACTTGTTCATGTTTGGGGCTTTGAAAAGTGTACGTAAATCCCATTCCCATCCACAACAGCTGGGCACGTGTGAAAGGGTAAATAGACCTCTTTCCATGGATTCTTGCAAAGCAAGTCATTGCCCCAGAGGCAGAAACAAATGGTGAAACCAGAAATCTAGCTGCATGTCTCGTACTGCTTTTGAGGCTGCAGTAAGGTTATGTTGCAGGCTGTCTAATTCATCAGAAATCCAGGCTGGCTGAAACAAAGTGCCAAACTCCAATCCACCAACAGGGTGGGGGGCAACTGCCCTGGGGCCCAGTTATTCAAAGGGGGCTGGGGTTTGCTGCTGGAGCTCTTAGGGCTTCCTGGGGAGGTGGAGGTGCTGCACAGCGTGCTCCAGGCAGTGCTGGGTGGAGCTGCAGTTCAGGTGATGCTGAGGGCTGGCTGCCCTTGACCCTGCCCCTTTGACCTGAGGCACCACCTTCCGGGAGCACAGAAGACCCTGCCTTGCCTAGGGCCCTGTGTGGCTGTTGGCTCCCCTGGCCATATTCAAGAACCTGTCTCACTCTCTGTACCAGCGCCTAGGTCGATATAACTATGTGACTCGGGTGAGGATCTTGTGTCAAGTGCTAAGGCCCAGTTTTGCTCTTCCTCATTCCTGGCACAACGAGCTGTTCTGACCAAATAAGAGAAATGAATCCATAATAGAGTTAAAGCAAATTTTTACAAATTATGTAAAGGCACTTTACCGGCTTGGTTTTTAACACTGGGACGTAGCAGGCATTTTGTTCTGAGATACTGTTATAAGAAGGAAAAGTAGCACATTCATTTTAACTTGTGCACAAGATTTTCAAAGGAACTCGAGTGTATTAGGCACCAATTCAGGAGTTGGGTGAACACAGGAACGGCCATACTAGGGCAGCTCAGCGGTGCATCTAGCCCAGTATCCTGTCTTCTGACAGTGGCCAATGCCAGGTGCTTCAAATGGAATGTATAGAACAGGGCAATTATCAAGTCATCCAGTCCCAGCTTCTGGCAGTCAGAGGCTTAGGACCACCCAGAGCAGGAGTTGATACCTTTTCAAACCAAAGAGCTAAACTACATCAAAATTCAGAACAAGTGGTCAATAAAAGGGCCAGTATAAGAATGCCCATTTGCATGACTGAAAATATACAACTTAATATTATTGATAATTGACATGATGATTAATAATAGCACAAATGAAACTTTGTACTCAAGGACTTTATTTAATGGGACGTTTGCTGCTGCATCTTTTTGCACGTTTCTTTGAAGTTGATAAAACTGGTCAAATCCTGCTTCATGCATGCATTCAGGCTGTCTTCTGTCAGTCTTGAGCGCGAATTAATTTTGATGCGATTCAAATGAGAGAGAGCCTGCTCACACAGATAGGTGGAGCCAAACATGGAAAGTAAGCCCAAGCTGACATTCTTCATAGTGGTGTATGCGACAGGAAGTTCTTTCCAAGTTTGCAGCATCAGATTATCATTGTGCTCCAATTTCTCCATGTCAGTCCATTTGTGCAATTTTGTCAATTCTGCATGTTGTTGAGCAAGGCATTCTGCATCAGAGTTCAGCTTGACAAATTTTTCCATCCAGATATCGAGCTCCTTGAAATCTGCTATTTCCATTTCCAAATCACTGAGATGCCTCGAATGACTTTAAAATCCAGTTCTTCAACAGATGATTTATGTGGACAAATCATAAACTTAAAAAGAGTGTTTGGAAAAGTCAACAAAACGAGACTTGAATGCTATCAGAAGCTCAGAAACAAACTTGGCAAGCTGCTGCAAATCAAGGCTGTTGTTTGGATTTTTCTCTCTGATACGAATCACAAAACATTCATAATCTTTCAAAATGTGCCAGTCTACCCATCTCGATATCTTTGATGAAAACTGTCAATTTTGACTCAAATCCAAATACTGCCTGCCGCAGAGTCAGGGCTGTATTTCCTTGCCCTTGTAGCTTAAGGTTCAACTAATTCAAATGACCGGTAATTCAAACCTTGCCCTTGTAGCTTAAGGTTCAACTAATTCAAATGACAGTAAAACTCATCAAATAGTTCATGACCAATTTTTTGCATGCATCTCTTCACGTAAACCTGGTCATTGAAAGGCTTCCCCTCTTGAATAATGCTGTATGACAGTGGTCCCCAACCTTTTGGGGCTGCTAGGCGCCCGGGGCCGGGGCTGCCCGTGTGCCCCGGGGCCGGGGCTGCCCGTGTGCCCCGGGGCCGGGGCTGCCCGTGTGCCCCGGGGCCGGGGCTGCCCGTGTGCCCCGGGCCGGGGCTGCCCGTGTGCCCCGGGGCCGGGGCTGCCCGTGTGCCCCGGGGCCGGGCTGCCCGTGTGCAGCGGGCGCCATGCCCCAGCAGGCGCATGGTGCCCCCAGCAGGCGCCATGGTGCCCGGCACACCGCCAGGGGACCACTGCTGTATGAGCCCACAAAATAATTGAATTTTTAAAATTTTTAATTTTTTCATTTTAATTTAAATGTGTATTTTGGGACTGACAAAAGAGCAATGTTTGGTTCTGTGTTGAGCCATATTGGACTCTAGAGCAGGAGTCAGCAACCTATGGCTTGCGAGCCAAATATGGCTCTCTAGGGAGCCAGATATGGCCCTTCTTAAGCTCCAACTCACGCGCCCCCAGCTTTTCCCGCAGCAGGGAGCCATCACTGGTGCTGCAGCCTCACGGCCCCTGCAAGACTGGAATGCCAGTGTGGGGGGGGGAGGGGAGGGGAGGGGAGGGGGAAGAGAGCCCCTAGGCTCCCCACTGGATCCGGCATGTGGGGAACAAGCAGGCTAAACTTGTCTCAGTGACAGCATTTTCCTTCCCCCTGGTGTGTGGGAAACCAGAAACCACAGATGGATCCTTGCACATGACTAATTTGTTCTCTCAGGAGACACTTCCTCCCCTACCACCCTTTCCCGGAGGCTTCCCGCTGGTGAATGGGAGAAGCAGGAGGTGTGTTACACTGTGCTTGCTGTGCGGCACGAAAACAAGTGTCTCCCCTCCCCATCCCATCCCATCCCATCCCATCCCATCCCATCCCCAACTCCTCATGCCCAGATTTCCCCCGCCCGCACCGCACTCACTCCCTCAGCCAGACAGCCTGCTCCCAGTCCTCTGTCCAAAATCTGCCCCGGCCAGACACCCCTGCCCTGTCAGCCTCTCCCCTGGCCCAAATCCCCCCAGTCCCCTGGCCAGGCAGCCTGCCCCCTGGCTAGACCTCGCACCCTCACTCCCTCCTATAACCCATCTCCTGCCGAGATCCTGTACTCCCATTCCTATCCCATTCACTTGTAGCCCTGTCCTGCACACTTAATGCCTCACTTTTGCCTCCAGCCAGAGCCTGGTGGGGGGGGGGGGGCACAAAATCCATTAATCCTGGAACCCCAGAAGAGTAAATATGGCCTGAGGCCTTGAACCTCAGTCCTCCCTCTCCCTCCCCCCACTATGGGGCTGGAGCACCCCAGGTGTTTAAGTTGAGGGTCACATCAGTGAAGGTTGTAGGGGGTGTGGAGAAGTTTTTTGGTTTTTGTTTATTTTGTTTTTTTTGCTTCTCATTTATGTGGTCCCCAGTTGATTTTTCTCTGGGTCAGTGGCCCCTGACCCAAAAAAGGTTCCCCACGTCTGCCATAAATAAAGACCACGTTGGAGCCTTTTGTGTTGGACATAAGGAAAATAACCCCTTAAATTGGGCCACAGCATCATAACACTCCTGCACACCTCCCCCATCAACCCTGAGCCCATCATACACCTGAACCCCTTGCCTTGAGCCCCTCATGTGCCCACATCCCCGGCCTCCTGCATCCCCAGTCCTCTGCCATAGCACTCCTGCACCTCCATACACCCCAACCTTGTGCACTGAGTCCATCATACACCCCAACCCAGACTCTGCATCCCCATACCTCCAGCCCTCTGCCATAAGAGTGACAGAAGACAGACTGAATGCATGCGTGATGCTGGATTTGACCAGTTATGATGTAAACTTCAAAGAAATGTGCGAAAAGATGCATCCGCAGAAGTCCCATTAAATAAAGTCTGTGAGTACGTTTCATTTCTGCTATTATTAATCATTATGTCAAGTATCAATAATATTAAGTTGCATATTTTCAGTCATGCAAATGGGCATTCTTATATGGCTCTTTGTTGACCACTTGTTCTGAATTTTGATGTAATTTGGCTCTTTGTTTTGAAAAGGTTGCTAACCTCTGCGGTAGAGCCATCGGTTGGAGACCCCTGAACCAGAGCATTCCTGACCATCTTGGCTAATAGTCATTGATGGACAAATCCTCCATGAATTTACCTAATTCTTTGAATTCTTTCTAGGACAAGTTCCACAAGTTTACTGCGTATGGAAGTAGTACTTCCTTTTGTTCGTTTTAAACCTGCTGCCTATTAATTTCATTAGATGACCTTGGTATGTGAAGGTGTAAATAACACTTGATCCATTTTTTTCTCTACACCATTTATGATTATATAGACCTCTGTCATCTCCCCACTTAATCTCTTTTCCAAACTAATCTTTTTAATCCTTCTTCATAAGGGAGCTGTTCCATACCCTTAATCATTATTGTTGCCTTTCTCTGTACCTTTCCTTTTTATAATATACCTTCTTTGAGCTGGTGCTGCATGCAGTATTCGAGGTGTAGGCGTACCGTGGCTCTGTGTAATTATATATTCTTTTTTAATGATTCCTAACATTGTGTTAGCTGTTTTTTTTTGTAAACTGCTGCTGCATATTGAGCAGTGAGGTGGTAAAGTTTGCAGATGGTACAGAATTACTCAAGATATTTAAATCCAAAGTAGACGGCAAAGAGTTACAAAGGGATCTCACGAAATTGGGTGACTGGGCAACAAAATGGCAGATGAAACTCAGTGTTGATAAATGCAAAGTCATGCATATTAGAAAATATAATTCCATCTACACATATAAAACAAGGGGGTCTAAATTAGCTGCGAACACCCAAAAAACAGAACTTGGTGCTGTTGTGAATAGTTCTCTGAAAAATCCACATATATTCAGAGCTGCTTGTTCTCGAGGTGGAATTAGATTTTTAAACTTGAAAAAAATATTTTTTTTCATACTACAGATGCTATAATCTGGTCTGCAGAACTTTTATTACTGGTGGTGATGGCAAATAAAGAAGGAACCTAGCTTGACTCTTGGGAATTTGCATCATATTACAGGTTAGACCTTCCTCGTCCGGCACCCTTGGGACCTGACCAGTCCCAGATGAGGGATTTTGCCAGACCAGGGGAGGTCATATCCAGCCTGCCTGCCCTACAGGCCCCTCCCATCCTAGCCATGCCACGCAGTCCAGCTCCTGTCCTGTGGTGCGTCGGGCTCCCGGTCCTGCCAGGCAGTCCCCTCCACTGGGACTCTCTGGTCCTGGAACATCTATGGTCTTGCTGGACCAGAGCGTCCCGGTTTAGAGAGGTTCAACTTGTAGATTCCAGATTGAGTTTGCAGGGCTGACACTCAAAGGGGAGAAAGTGTAAAGTTTATTTTGCTTTGTCTGTCTGTATTTGATTTCTGTTGTAGAAATCACTGAGCACAACAGAGGACCCCAAGAGATGCTTATAATAGAGTTGTTTTGTGTGATTTAGGCTTTGGCTTTAAGCAATAGAGTACTTACACAATGGCATCCCTAGCTATGTGACGCACCTTTGTGTCAGTGAAAAGCTTTCCTATTGTTCCTCTCTCTTGGCGCGTGCCTCCTTTTTTATATTATGGGTTGACTTTATGATGATTAAGTATGAATGCCTTAATTACCATATGAGGTCACTTTTTTGATCAGTGAGCAGATTATGGTATTTCTCAACAGGACCTTTTGAGTATATAAAAAAGGTCTGGAAAATAAACCTAGTTTGGCATTGTGAACACTATTTAATGAATCAGAGCCATGAATGTTAACTGGAAGAAATTGAAATACTTCAAAGCAATTTGTTTGAATCTGGGGTAGGTGTTTAGCAGTTACAGACCTAAAACTTTAGGAAAGGCCTATCAGATGTCATTAATCCTCCTGGTGTTATTGTCTGGGCTGGCCTTGGAATCTTTTTCCAATTATACCTACATTCTCTCTACACCTGGGTTCTCCTTGCAATCTGAATGGTTAGCTATGAAACAAGATTTAGGGTGGGATTTTTAAAAAAAGATCCTATGTCATTTAAGAGCATAAATCCCATGGATAATCTGTGTTCCGTAATCACTTAGGGACTTTGAAAATCCAGCCAGTAATTCACAGTGGTCACAATCTTAAAGTAACTGCGTCTTCAGTAACTCCATCATACTGAATGAACAGGGTTCTGATTGTCACAACTTGCCAGTTAGAAGTGCTGAGTTGCAAAATTATCCTCAGTAGCTGTAAAGAGGCAAAGTTAAGGGTTTTCAATCTTGATTGTCTAATTTCCAGCTCCTTCCATGATTTCCTAAGCGCTCTTAACACTGTCAACAGCCAGCCAGCCAAATCCTTTAGTTTTAAACCATTCTTGTAATCAATAGGGATCTTGCTTGTGTAACAACTGAGTAAAGGGATTATAGCTGTTAGGTCAGAGATCTTTGAAATACCTTAAAAATGACAAATAGAGAAAAGATTTGTAGAGCACCACAGGTGTGTGTGATGCTTTGCCAAATGGATATAAAATATAAGGTATCTGCCTTGAAGAGCTTATACCTTCTGTCATATACTGTATCTGGAACAATGGTTCAAACTGAATAAGTCATGTAGACACAGCTCATGAGTAGATAACATGTATTGACGTCTACGTGCACAATTTATATGTTCATTGAGCTACGATGTATTTCAGTAATGCAATACAGAAGGACTGTATAAAGATCCCGTTTTATAAAGTTGGCTTGGAATTACTCATTTTCTGAGTTTAACTGTAAGTTAATGAGAATTAACATTTTTTGGGCAGTCTTTGTGGCAGATGTCCAAGATTTTGCTTAGTTTAACTATAACAATACCTCACAACTCTTGCTGTAAGCCAGGAATAGTTTATCAAATTAACCTAAAGTTAACGGAGAGGTTTTTGCTTGGTATTATATTGATATCTTTTGAAACAAACCATTTCAGCTAAGGAATATGGCCATACATTGAGACATATTGGATTTGTTGTCGGGGAGGATTTAGCAGCTTTGCTTTGAGGGATGTGTTTTCTAGCTGTAAGCACGTTAATATGCATGGGTTTTTTGTTTGTTTGTTTGTTTGTTTGTTTGTTTGTTTGTTTTAATTATTGCAAATCTGGGTGATGACGGTGCTGTTTCAGAGCATAGTGTTATCAGTCTAATCCTGCTCAATGCTACACAGAGGTGCGGTTGGTGGGGGAGAAGTTCCTCGTATTCTCTTCCATGTCCAGCATACACAGATTTCACGGCACAGGGTAAGCTGCCAGCACTCTTGTTAAAGCTGGGAAAAGGGCTTGCTAATGGGCTTTTTGGTGCCCCACAGTCCCAAGAGGACATGGTCTGATAGTTTGAAGTTGTATGCAGGCACTCAGTCCCATCTGCATGTAGGCTGCATTTGGCAGCAGGTCTATTTCTTTAGTAGCTGTTAGGCTAAGTGCAGCCACACAGCTGGGTGCCTCCCAGACTCCCTTCTCATCACTTCAGCTCCACTTTCTTCCAGAGTGCACCTTTTGGTGAGTTGTATCATTGACTTCAGTGGGGCCAGGATTGTACTGATGAAATGGTACATTGTTTGAGATATCAATCTTCTGTCCAATGCAGGATTGTTCTGATCTACACTTAATAGTGTCTTGTCCCGTCTAGTTTAAATATCCCAAGTGATGGGACTTTCACAGCTTCCTTTGGGAGACCACTCAAAAAGCTAATATCTTTCTTGGTATACATCTTAAACCTTCAATTTTGTAATTTCTAAATGTCTCAGAATTTCATAACAAAAATGTATTTGTGTGCTGTGTAGACCCTTCAGAGATTTGTAGGTTATTTATGCCCTTCTAATAGAGCAGGATTTTGTCCTTTATATTTTAAAAAAAATAAGAATTCTTCTTTGTGTTACAGGAACATTATTTGGCTTCAGTACATAGTACAATAGGTAGATTCTGCAACACTGAAATTGGCTTAATATGAATTTAGTGTGTGTGGTCCCTTTCATTTGTGTTGGTACAATATTTCAAAACCCTTACACGAATCTACAGAGCCCTGTAATATTGACAGGTATCATGATTCTCTTGCACACATGAGGAAAGAGTTTAAGTGATTTACCCACATTGTCATAGCAAGTCAATGGCAGATTTAGGGTTAGAATCTAGGAATCCTGGTTCTTGTCTCCTACTGTAAATATTGCAGAGGATTATCCTATTAATTTAATTGATATTATTAATTTATGTAATGTTACAGATCTTCATGGTGCCAAAAATAGATCAGGGATTTCTTTGTTAGACTTGAACATTTTACAATCTAAAAGCATTGGTGGGTACAGCACAACACACAACAACAGAACGGCTTTAGGATGTTATAGCTGGAATATTTCACGGAACAAGTGAAACATCCTGCTTTTACTTTGGTATGCAGGTTTACAGGAAGAGTGGCTAGTAACAAGGATATTTAAATTTTACAAGCATAGCCAAATAAGAGGAAAAACCTCTAACACTGGCTACTTTTGCTCTTTCCCACATTTTCTGTTTCTGCCTTCTTGTCTCCTTCAATGCAAAGTGATCGGCAAAAACATGTCTCAGCATGGTAAATGCTGTTGTTAATCTGAATCGCACATATGCTACATTTGTATTGCTTTTTTATATAGCGAAAGGTATGTGCATAATGATCATAGATCAGGGTTGGAAGAGACCTCTGAAGGTCATCTAGTCCAACCCCCTGCTGAAAGCAGGACCAACCCCAACTAAATCATCCCAGCTAGGGCTTTGTCAAGCCTGGTCTTAAAAATCTCTAAGGACAGAGATGCTACCACCTCCCTAGGTAACCCATTCCAGTGCTTCACCAACCTTCTAGTGAAATAGTTTTTCTTATTATCCAACCTAGACCTCCCCCACTGCAGCTTGAGACTATTGCTCCTCATTCTGTTATCTGTCACCACTGAGAATAACCTGGCTTCATCCTTTTTGGAATCCCCTTTCAGGTAGTTGACGGCTGTTATCGAATTCCCCCCTCGCTCTTCTCTTCTGTAGACTAAATAAGCCGAGTTTCCTCAGGCTATTTAATGATCACCACTTTAAGACACTTTGACAGGTGCAGGATATTAGGGGTGTAGCACTTTCTATGAAGAGCTGACATTTCTTTAATAGTATATTGCAATCTGGGCTGCAATAAATTTGTATTTGTAATAGTTTTTAAAATGATTCCAAAATAAATGGGATAAAATTACTGAAGTAGGAGCCAGCTAGACCTACTAAATCTGGTCCTGTAGCCTTATTCTTGTGCAGTTTTACTTAGACATGTAGACCATGTTCTCTCACTGTCTGAAGTAGCTCACGACTGAGAGCCTACATGGAAGCTACATCTACACTATAGCATGGATTGACATTCTGAGATCTGTCCACCAGCAGTTGATTTAGCGGGTCTAGTGAAGACCTGCCACATCAATTGCTCTGCAGTTGACCCTAGTACTCTACCCTGATAGTAATGTGACTTAAGGTACCTTGTTTCCAGCTACGTTAATCAGATTATTCATATAGCTGGAGTTGCATACATCTGGTCGACTTTGTTCAGCAATGTAGACGTAGACTAGGGCAGAAGACTGACAAAAGCAGAGCAGATGCTCTGAATTGTTAGTATGCCTTATTAAACATCACCAACCCAGTACCAAATGTGAACTTCCAAAATTCTACGAGAGTCTTATGGAGGCACGGGTAGTCCGTTGAGACACTCTAATCTAGCTTGCCACCTGGGCAAGATGGACCATGTTATAAATGTCAGATATCAGAGGGATAGCTGTGTTAGTCTGAATCTGCTAAAACAACAAGAAGTACTGTGGCACCTTATAGACTAACAGATTTATTGGAGCATATGCCTTCATCATGCATCTGATGAAGTGGGTCTTTGCCCACGAAAGCTTATGCTCCAATAAATCTGTTAGTCTATAAGGTGCTACAGGACTTCTCGTTGTTTGTTATAAATGGTTATTTACACTAAGGATGTTAAGAACTAGTCAACTATCCGATAAGCAAATGCTTATTGGATAGTCAATCGACTAGTCAATTTCCCTCCCACTTGCTGCCTCTATCAGATAGAGGCAGCAAAGGGGGAGGGGGAAGAAGGGGTACTTCAAAGTGGCAGCACTGCACAGCTGAGGCAGGGATCAGCTGTGTGGAATTGCCGCTTTGGAACCCCAAGGCGGCATTTCAAAGGGGCAGCTGCCGCTCAGCTGTGCGGGGCTTCCTCTTTAAAATGCTGAAGCGCGGTGGAGCGCTGGGTCAGCTGGGGACTGACCCTGGGTTCTGGAGAAATGCTGTGGGGAACTTGGGATCAGCTGGGGAGTCTCCAGCTGATCCTGGGTTTCGCTGAAATGCCACGTGGAGCGCTGGATCAGCTGGAGAGTCCCTGCTGACCCTGGACTCCATGGCTTTGAAATGTACAAGAGCCTCTGCTGAGAACTCTTGTACATTTCAAAGCAGCATGCCTGCATGCAGCCCGGATCCCGCTGGCCCCGGGTTGTACACAGAGTTTCGCATTCCTCCTTTGAAATGTACAAATGCCTATCAACTAGTTGAGTAGCCGATGGAAATTTCATCGACTACTCAACTAGTCAATTAACCCGCAACTTAATATCCTTAATGTACACCAAAACCCACAAAATAGATAAAATAGATGCAGCAACATGGGGGTGGGGGGGGGGCAGGCGGCACCATGGAGCAGGTGCTGGGGGGAACTAGCTTTTAAGCAGGCTACCCCCAGCACTGGCTCCTGCCTCCCTCCCCACCCACAGCGTCTGTAGGAGGCAGCAAAGGGGGGACAGGTGGGTCCGCAGAGCTGGCATGTGTGGGGGAGCCTGCTTGAAAGCCAACTCCCTGCACGTATTGGCTCCCGCCTGCGCTTCTCACCTCTTGCACTGCTGCCCCACTATTAGAGGAAGCAGCACGGGGTTGGGAGGGGAGGGGAGGGGGGGGGAGAGACAGGCGGATCTAGTGCTTGTGGAGAGCCTGCTTAAAGCCAGTTCCTTACAGACACTGGCTCCTGCTCCCCCGCACCTTGTTGCCTCTGATACAGCGTGTAGTCAACAAGATTAACCAACAAGCCCAGACTTATTGGTGAATCGTGTAGTTGACTACATGTTGACATCTTTGTTTACCCAGTTGTTTTGAGGCATAAGATTACTACTCAGAATAAGTAAAAGTATCAAGCCTGAATCTGTGCATATTTCTGGTGATTTTAATAGTAAAATATTGTTTCTGATCCTTACTCATTTTGTTGACCTAACACAAAATAAGATGGAATTATGATAGTTGAATCTTTGCTGAACTTTGTATTGTTAAAAGCAAAGAGTGGAGGTCAAATCTGTAACTTCAGTGATTTTTACATCAGAGATGATTTGACATATGAGATGTTTCTGCAATTCATGAAATAAATTGTCATCTTCTTTTTTTTGTCTATAATCTTTTCGTGTCTCCTGTTTTAAGCAGCTTTATGTCCTTTATGTCTCCCAGAATGTGATTGTGTGTCAGTAGTAGTTTTGATAAACTCCATGGCTGCAAAAAAATTCCTTGGCCCTTTCACATCATCCATAAGTAGAGCCCTGCAAATCTGTGTATATCCGCGTTATATCCGTAGGTACCTGCATCCGCAGATGTGAAAATGGATATCTGTGGATAATTTTTGCAGATGCAGATAGAAAATTTGGGTCTGCACAGGGCTCTATCTGCAAGTCCCTTAAAGTGTCAGATATGCTTATTTTAAGGATGTGCCTACAGTCAACAAACGGGGCATAAATGGCCCTGTGCATTTTTGTAGTTCCTGAAAACTGCCACTTTCCCAGCAAGTATTTCTTACCCCCAGCCAACCTTTTCCTCTTCTGCTTAACCATTTCTGCTCTATGTGCCACCCATCCTTGCCCTCTCACATATACCTCCTCACTCTTGCTGCCCCATATGCATATACTCTCACCCTAGTGTTCCCATACTCCTACAGCTGCTTCAGACCCCACCTCTTTTAAAATTCCTCCCTTCGTATATCCCTGCTGAAAACCTCCCACTGCCCCATTTGCCACCTCTTTCTATAGAGAGATGGGGGATTTCACTCCTGGCTTGTCAGAATTCCAGGGGAGAAAGAGATTCATGGTGGGGCTGGGGTAGAAGACGGGGGCTGTTTTCTAGGAGATGAATAAGAAGTGTTATAATAAAGGCATTTGAAGCAATGAATGGTATTGCAGCAGATAGAGCATTTCTCTTCATCTCTTCTCATAGTAAAATAATGGCAGGACATTCAGTGAACTTTTGAAAATGTAAAACTGCTAAAAGGAAATATTTTTTCCACACACTGTACAGTTAACTGGTGGGATTCATTGCCACACAGCGTCATTCAGGTCAAGAGCTTAGTAGCATTCAAGGTAGCATTTGACATGTGAGCCATATCTACGCGGTACATTTCTGTGGCATAGTGACGTCAGTCCAGGCTGTGAAGAGATGTGATCTTAGACCAGTATAGCTGTGCTGGCAAAAGCCTCCAATGTAGTTTTGCCAGTATAAGTTGTGCTCATGCAAGAAGAGCTTTGCTGATATGGTGTACCAGTATTTCTATATTAACAAAGTGCTCCTAGTGTAGACATGGCCACAGGTGGATAATGAGAACATCCAAAGTTATGTTAGGAAGGTCTTAAACAAATGTTTGGGGGAGAGATTCTTCAGGGCATAAGCCGAGCACTTACTAATGATGGTTATGAAGGGACTTTCCCTGCGGGCAGGTTATTCTTTAACTGCCTGCTGCAGTGCTTCTTGAAACTTCATCTGAAGCATTTGGTACTGGCCATTGGTAAGACAAAATACTAGGCTAGATAGATGAGGGCTATAATTCACTATGGGAAAAAAATTGAAATAAAATAAATGTTCCTACAAATCTCCACCACCTCCCTAAAGTCAAGGAAGGCAGAGCAATTGGAAATGGAAGAACTGGCCTAGACTTTCCTACTTTACAAATAGCAAGGAGCATGTTGTTTATTCATTGAAAATAATTATTTATAGGCCTAAGTGTTCATCTTTGTGTAGCCTGTATTGTACTCGGTAGTATGGGGTACAGGAAGGCAATAGATACCAATTGTACTGAAATTCACCAGTTTCTCAAAAGAGTTTCCCACTGAAATAAACAGGAAAACTTCTATTGACTTCAGTGGGAGCAGGACTGGGAACCAGGATAAAGATTCCCACTAATATTGTTGCTTTCAGAATCTAATTCCATAGTGGTCCAATGTTGTAACTGTTGTCTTCCAGAGCATGAGAGTATATTTTAAGCTATACTGTATTACTATGCAACGTAATGATTATAGTTAAAAATGGTTGTACAGCATTCATTCATAGGCATTGTACATAAAACACAGACATTTATGTTCTAAGAGAACTTGCACAAATAAAAATCATGCCATAATCATGCAGAAAATTCTTTGTTTCCTATAAGTATCCAACATGTGCAGAACTGAAATGGAATCATGTTGTACCTGCTATGTACTATGTTACAATATACAGTACAATGCAGTATTGTCCACTTCCAGTGAGCAAAAGAATAAAGCTATTAAGCTTTTTTAAGCATGCCAAAACTTCTTTGATATAATTGCTAAAATGGTTGGTTTATAACTTAGGTCTTTATTTTAAACAGTGAGCTCCGTATATTGCATAATGTAGAGATCTAGTTCTCCCTATGTCAGGATTCTTAAATTTGTGATGCTTGCACTATAAAACAAAATTGCAAACAAATATGACTTAAAAAAAAAAATCAGATCATATGCCTGAAAGGAGTTAAAAAGCTCTGACCCTGAAATAACACCCACAACTTCGGTTGGTTCAGTCAGGCCTATTATTAACTTCATGCCTTTTAAATTAATTATTTTGCAAGTGCACAAAACACAATTTGTTAAAAAAACCCAGTGCAACTATCTAACAAGTTTCAGAATCTTTTAGGAGTAACAAACTAGCAGATGCTTTTTTATCTTTTTATTGATGAAATGTAGGCAGGGAATATTCATCCTTTGCTCAGTAAGTGATGTAAGTTTAGGAAATATATATTTTGACTAAGGTGGCATGATCAGTACATTCATAATCAGCATATTCAATAAGCAAGTGAACTTAGAGATATGTGAACATTCTTTGGGACTAAAGATGTAGCAAAATTACCATATTTTGTGGAGAAATTTGAACTTTGTCCAGGTTTTGTGTGTTATAAGATGTTTTGCAAGAGATGAAGCAGTCAATGGTTAAAGCACTGGGCTGAGATTCATCCGATATGGTTTCATTTCTCAGCTGTGCTACAGACTTCTGTGTCACCTTGAGCAGGTCACTTAATCTTTTCGTGCCTCAATGTCCCTTCTGTAAATGGGTCTGATAATGCTCCCTGTTTCCTACCCTGTATCTCTCCGGTCAGTTTAATCCCTAAACCCATCATGACAAAGGACATTTTCTTTCTGTCTATGTATAGCTTTTGTTGAGGCCCTGATTAGAAGTGGGGCCACTAGACAATCTAATAAATAAAGGTCCCTGAGGTTTGGGATAGAAATCAATTATGCAAATGTGAACATATGGAAAAGACAAGCTAGGAAAAATGCCATTTGATTAAATATTTACGAATTTGTTAAAATTTCCCACACTGTGTAACTGGAACTAGAAATCTTTTTTCCTTGTACTCTCAGAATACCGGTCCAGACTCTTGGTGAAAGCCCCCTTTTCCCACTTGTGGGCAGCTCAGTTATTGTGAAGGTAGAAATGTAGGGTTGGTTGCTGTGGAGTCCCTGTTCCTATTCACCCTCCTGACTCTACTCTTAACAGGAGTCCCATTGCATTTCTATTTATTTTTACAGGAGTTAGAATTTGTGTCCCCAGTGCCCTGTGCACCTTTGTCCATATAAAGTGGGTGCAAAACACAACTATTCTCACTTGCTGGTGTATTATGCTTACTTAGCGTGGGTTTGAATGTCTGCACGAGGTGAGGGACAGTGGCGAGTTGGGCCCTTTGTTTTTCTCTGATAGAACACTAGGGAATCGGGAGGGATGGAACAGCATTAGCACAGTGAACATAGCTTCTCCTCCCCTGGTATCGTCCCCATATTCTTCCAAACATCTAGAGGTTTTCTCTGCAGTCCCTCTATTTCCTTTCATGGATGCTGTATCATCCACTCTACGTACTTTTCTGTGGCCTCCATTAGCATACCCTCTTTGCACCTTAAAATCTGTAATATATTTATCCTCACAACACCCCTGCAAGGAAGGAAAATACTGCTATCCCCATTGTACAAATGGGGAACCGAGGTTCTGAAGAGCTTACAGTGTAAGTAGACAAGAGAGGTGGGGGGAGACTAAATGGGCTTGCTCAAGGTTCTGCAGCAAGATTGTGGTAGAGCTGGAACCTGGGTCTCAGGCTGGTTCCTTCATCATTTGACCATCTATCCTCTCATTTGGGGAGGTTGAGGCACTTGAATCCATGTCTGGCATAGGTAGTGCTCAAGCATCTTCATTCCTGAGGACTGGGCCTCTCCGACTAGGAGATCTAAAAGAGATTTCTGTTTTGAGAGATCATTCTATTAAAAACAGTTTGCATTATATTGGAATGGAGAGCTGCCTGCCTATTGTATCCTGTACACTATCAAACTAAAATTGCATTAAATGGGGGTATTGAGCTACAGGACCAAGAGTAATACATGTGTAATTGAGAAATCTTGTATGTAGCTTGAGGGCCAATTAATCCTTGGTGCAAATCCATTTACATTAGGGATGATTGTGGTCACTAATTACTATAATATAACTTTATGGCACTTATCTCTATGCCTTCACAGAACATACAAAAGAAAGTGACTAATATTAATTAGTAAGTTTACTTTTCTATTAGGTTTCAATGCTTGGATTGTAAGAAGTGCCAACAGTCCCTTTAGCAAATGGCTGAGAAGGTGCTTGGCATCTGGGAGGAAGTACTCAGCACCTGCAGGATCTAGCCCTTAGCTGCATGTGGTACGGTGCTGTAATACAGTAATTACTCATTTAACACGTGGCTGCTTAACAGGTTTTCGCAGTAGCACGATTTTATTTTTAGGGAACGTTTTTCAAAAAACACGACTGTCCCTGAAATAACACGAAAATAATCAAGTGGGAGACTACTTCGCGCGGCAGTATAAGTTGGTGAAAACAGTGGTAATACACATGCACGGATGAATACACGTGGTCACAGTGTTCCTCTGCTCACTCACGTGTTTCTTTGTGTTTTAACAAACCGCAGCGACATGTGTTGCTAGATATCTAATGCTGACGTTGACAACCCATCACCAACAAAAAATTGACTTTGCCACCACCACCATCTGAAACACAACCCCCACCTTTTCCATTATTTTTAATGGGAAAATTGACAACGCATAGCATGTTTTCGCTTAGCACAAACATTTTCAGAAACGCATCTATAGTGTTAAATGAGGAATTACTGTATGTCTCTGTAATAGAGAAGGTAACATTTGCTCTGTAACTAAGGCTACAGTTGGGGGTCTTATGAGATGAGCATCCCTAAAATGATACCCCAAATCTTCTACTTATGGTGCCAGTTCTGAAAACCATGGAGAAAACTGTTGGATTAATTTTGAAACTAAAACATTTTGAAATGGCGGCTTTAAACATTTTTGCAAATACAGCAGAACCTCAGAGTTACAAACACCTTAAGAATGGAGGTTGTTCCGAACTCTGAACAAAACAAATTAAACAGTGCTTTTAAAAGTTTACAACAAAACATTGACTTAATAGTGCATTGAAAATTTTTAATGCAATATAAGAAAAATGCTGCTTTTAACCATAAGTGAGACAAGAAGAGAGAGAATTCCCATGCCTTATCAAATCTTTTTTTAACTTTCCCACTTTTTTCTAGTAGTTTCCATTTAACATAGCACTATACTGTATTTGCTTTATTTTTTGTCTCTGCTGCTGCCTGATTGTGGATTTCTGATTTTTAAAGGAGAGGTGTGATTGACCAATCAGTTCGTAACTCTGAGAGTCTACTGTATTCTAATGTTTCTGGTCTTCTGTTCTGAATTCACTTAATCCCACAACATTTGCACATAGGTGGATTTGGACATTGGCTCCTACAAGTCATTTAAAAGGACAGAGATAGTAGAATGTGTATAGAATAAATCATTATAAAGATCCTCTCCCCCTTTATCAGTCAGTGAGCAGAGGAATCTAGTGATGGTCCTATGCTACAGCAGGAGATATTTTGCAGCAGAGGAGGCCTTAAACTCTGGGGGCTCCCTGCACTGCACGGGGCGTGAACTAGCACACTAAAGATAAGCGTGGATGTTGCAGTGCCTGTGAAGACTTGGTCTAGCCAGCCAAGCTCAGAACCAGGGGAGGCAGAGGGCGGGCTTCAGCTTGTGTGGCTAGCCCTAGCCTCCACTAGTGCTGAAACATCCCCACTGCTGTTCTGAGGCTAGGTCTACACTGGGGGGAGAAATGAGGCTTATGATACACAACTCTAGCTACGAGTCGACGCACATTAAATCAAATTTCTGCAGTGGCCCCACTGTGGGAGGCGGATAGGAGAAACTCTCCCATGGACTTTCCTCACTCCTCGTGATTCAGTTGAGTACCGGGGTCGACGGGGCATCATCAGCATTCCATTTAGTGGGTCCTTACTAGACCTGCTAAATCAAATCCTGGAAGATTGATCACCTAGTAAGTATAGACTAGGCCTTAGTGGACTAGCTCAAGTCCCGCTGACATGAGTCTGACAGGCCTTTATAGGTTTTCAGTGTGAGTACTCCTAACCAACGCAGCTATTCTAGGAAATCTTTTAAGTGTAGTCTGGGCCCTACTGTCAAATTGCTTATTGCACATTAGCTCCTGATTTCCATAGTTATTACTCTCTTCCCTCCTCCTAGCCTGTGCCTGCAAAAATTGGGCGTCCTCAGCCCTGCAGCAGCACAGAGAGCCTGTCATGGCCCTGCTGCTCATTCTTATGTGGCAGCAGAGCTGCAGAGGGCTGGGGACACCGGATCTCTTCAGGCGCAAGGTGTGGTGGAGACTGGCTCGCTCACCCACCAGGAATAGGGTAATGCCCCCTGAGGCTGGGGGTTCAGCACCACACCAGGGCTGGTGGTTCTTTGTTGTCCTTGCTGGGGGTCTGTGCTTTGTGGAGCCAGGATTGCAGCCTCGCATCACCTTGTGCCGTAGCGTCTTGTGCCCCTCATCCTTGCAGAGAGCCCCTGCATCCTCACCGTCAACACCACTCTAACCCTCTCCTTTCCCACCGTAACGTCCAAGAACTGTCAAAACAAAACAACAGTTTAAAATCTTAAGATTTTTATTTTTAAAGGTAGAAGTGCAGGTATTAATTATCAAAAGGAGAAGGAAAGAAATATGAATTCTGCCGAGCCTACAGGTATTGCTTTGTCTCATTCCTTCTCCAAGAAAAGCATGTGGAATGGCTATCAGCTACTGATAGGGTAGTAGAGTTTACTTAAATATGATTTTTCCCATGTAATTGTTTTAAATTTACACTAGACTTCCTGAAGGCAAATTGAATTTGTTTATAATTCAATTTAACAAATTGAATTAATGGGTTTTCTGTTAAATGGGTTAATGGGTTTTCTATTAAATGGGTTTATAGTCCTTTTAAGCTCTTGTTTATTTCACTTGTGAAATGTCATAACCAATTTGTTTTTCGAGTAAAAATATGAACTCACATTAGCATATGAAAATAAGTTCTTGTTATCTGACCAGAGATTCACACCTATATTTCACACAGTTCTATTAAGGGGGAAAAATGGAAATTATGTATTTAAAAAACCCAAACGTATTAAGACAAAAAGAATCAAGAAATCTTCATGGTGTAATGAGCCTGATCCTGCAGTCCTTCCATTCAATGGGAGTGCAGTTTACCAAAGCACTATTAGATCAGGTTCAGTGATAGGTTATATGGGTTTAAGACTACTTTGTCTTGGTGGCATCAATTTATGTATCCCTATCAATCAGGCAGGCAGCTAAGACAAAATAATGTCTGTTTCCTATGTGTGGAACAGGTGGCATTTATAACTACTACATATATTATAAGGAGTGCTATCTTGAGAGGTAATATTGTATAAGGACTAGAGTAGTCAATTGACAGTCAAGATCACTGTAGTCTAATTCTGCCACTAGCATGTTTGTGTAGAACTGTGCAACTCACATAAGATCTGGTCAGTTGATAAAGGGAAGATAAGTTAGCTACCTGTATAGGGGTGCTGTGACTTCCAGTTCGTTAATGTTTATAAAGTGCTTGGAGATCCTCAGATTACTATTAATTATTTGTATTACTATAGAGCAGGGGTGGGAAATAATTTCTGATGGGGGCCACTCCAAGATTTTCCAAAGTGGTGGAGGGCCGCACTCTTCCATTATATTAATGGAGGAGGTGCGGGGTCTGGGATGGAGGTTGGGTGCAGAAGGGAGCTTGGGGTAAGGGATTGGGGTGCAGGAGGCAGAGTGGGGTCTGGGAGGGAGTTTAGGTGAAGGAGATGGTTGTGACCTGGGGCACTGGACTGGACAACTACTCAGAATCATAGAGCTGGAAGAGACCTCAGGAGGTCATCAAGTCCAGTCCCCTGCCCAAGGCAGGACCAATCCCAACTAAATCAACCCAGCCAGGGCTTTGTCAAGCTGAGACTTAAAAACCTCTAGGGCTGGAGATTCCATCACCTCCCTAGGTAACCCATTCCAGTGCTTCACCACCCTCCTAGTGAAATAGTTTTTCCTAATATCCAACCTAGACCTCTCCCACTGTAACTTGAGACCATTGCTCCTTGTTCTGCCATCCGTTGCTACTGAGAACAGCCTCTCTCCATCCACTTTGGAACCTACCTTCAGGAAGTTGAAGGCTGCTATCAAATCCCCCCCCCTCACTCTTCTCTTCTGCAGACTAAACAAACCCAAATCCCTCAGTCTCTCCTCATAGATCATGCACTTCAGCCCCCTAATCATTTTGGTCGCCCTCTGCTGGACCCTCTCCAATGCGTCCGCATCCTTTCTATAGTGGGGGGCCCAGAACTGGATACCAATATTCTAGATGGGGCCTCACCAGAGCCGAATAAAGGGGAATAATCACTTTTCTGGATCTGCTGGCACTGATCCTCCTAATGCACCCCAATATGCCATTAGCCTTCTTGGCTACAAGGGCACACTGTTGACTCATATCCAGCTTCTCATGCAGTGTAATCCGCAGTTTTCTGCAGAACTGCTACTTAGCCATTCGGTCCCCAGCCTGTAACAATGCTTGGGATTCTTCCGTCCCAAGTGCAGGACTCTGCACTTGTCCTTGTTGAACCTCATCAGATTTCTTGTGGCCCAATCCTCTAATCTGTCCAGGTCACTCTGGACCCTATCCCTGCCCTCCAGCATATCTACCTCTCCTCCTAGCTTAGTGTCATCTGCAAACTTGCTGAGGGTGTAATTCATCCCCTCATCCAGGTCATTAATAAAGATGTTGAACAAAACCGGTCCAAGAACAGATCCTTGGGGCACTCTGCTAGAAACTGACCGCCATCCTGACATCGAGCTGTTCATCACTACCCCTTGGGCCCAACAGTCTAGCCAGCTTTCTATCCATCTTACAGTCCATTTATCCAATCCGTATTCCCTTCACTTGCTGGCAAGAATGTTGTGGGAAACCGTATCAAAAGCTTTGCTAAAGTCAAGGTATATCACATCCACTGACTTTCCCATATCTACAGAGCCAGTTACCTTATCATAGAAGCTGATCAGATTGGTCAGGCATGACTTGCCCTTCGTGAATCCATGTTGACTATTCCTGATCACTTTCCCCTCTTCCAAGTGCTTCAAAATGGATTCCTTGAGGATCCCCTCCATGATTTTTCCGGGGACTGAAGTAAGGCTGATGGGTCTTTAGTTCCCTGGATTGTCCTTCTTCCCTTTTTTAAAGATGGGCACTACATTTGCCTTTTTCCAGTCATCTGGGATCTCTCCCGATCTCCACGAGTTTTCAAAGATAATAGCCAAAGGCTCTGCAATGACACTTGCCAACTCTCTCAGTACCCTCGGATGCATTAAATCCAGGCCCATGGATTTGTGTATGTTTAGCTTTTCTAAATAGTTCCTAACTTGTTCTTTCCCCACCAAGGGCTGTCCACCTCCTTCCCATGCTGTGTTGCCTAGTGCATTTGTCTGGGAGTTGACCTTGTCCGTGAAGATAGAGGCAAAGAAAGCATTGAGTACTTCAGCTTTTCCCACATCATCTGTCATTAGGTTACCTCCCTCATCCAATAAGGGCCCCACACCCTCTCTGATCACCCTCTTATTGCTAACATGCCTATAGAAACCTTTCTTGTTATCCTTCACATCCCTTGCTAGCCACAATTCCAGTTGCGCTTTCGCCTTCCTGATAACTCCCCTGCATTCTCGAGCAAGATATTTATATTCCTCCCTAGTCATCTGTCCAAGTTTTCCACTTCTTGTAAGTTTCCTTTTTGTGTTTAAGCTCACCAAGGATGTCCCCGGTAAGCCAATCTGGTCGTCCAACATATTTGCTTTTCTTGCTGCGCAATGGGATGGTTTCTTCCTGTGCCTTCAATAAGGCTTCTTTAAAATACTGCCAGCTCTCCTGGACTCCTTTCCCCTTCATGTAAGCATCCCAGGGAATCTTGCCCATCAGTTCTCTGAGGGAGTCAAAGTCTGCTCTTCTGAAGTCCAGGGTGTGTATTTTGCTTTTCTTTGTTTCTTTCTTTGTTTCTTTCGTCAGGATCCTGAAATCTACCATCTCATGATCACTGCTTCCCAGGTTGTCACCCACCTCTACTTCCCCTACTAGTTCCTTCCTGTTTGTGAGCAGCAGGTCAAGCTGTGCATGGCCCCTGGTCGGTTCCTTCAGCACTTGTACCAAGATGTTATTCCCAACATTCTCCAAAAACTTCCTGGATTGTCTGTGTACTAGTGTATTGGTCTCCCAACAGATGTCAGGGTGATTAAAGTTGCCCATGAGAACCAGGGCCTGCGATCTGGAAGCTTTTCTCAGTTGTCCAAAGAGAGCCTCGTCTACCTCATCCACCTGATCCGCTGGTCTATAGCGCAGACCCCAACCACAACATCACCCCCGTTGCTTCCACCTCTAAACTTAACCCATAGACTCTCAACAGTCTTTTCTCCCTCTAAATACTGGAGCTCCGAGCAATCATACTGCTCTCTTATATACAATGCAACTCCTCCTCCTTTTCTCCCCCGCCTGTTCTTCCTGAACAGTTTATACCCTTCCATGACAGTGCTCCGGTCATGTGAGTCATCCCACCAAATTTCCGTTATTCCAATCAAATCATAGTTCTTCGACTGGCCCAGGGCTTCTAATTCTTCCTGTTTGTTTCCCAAGCTTCTCGCATTTGTGTACAAACACCTTAGATAATCAGTTGATCACCATACCTTCTCCATCCGAATCAGGGGTCCTCCTTTGTTGCTCGTTCCTCCTTGTGATTCTTCCCAGTGTCCGACTTCCTCACTTACCTCAGGGCTTTGGTCACCGTCCCCCAATGAACCTAGTTTTAAAGCCCTCCTCACTAGGTTTGCAAGCCTGCCCGCGAAGATACTCTTTCCTCTCTTCGTTAGGTGGATCCCATCTCTTCCTAACAATCCTTGTGCCTGGAACAGAGTCCCATGGTTGAAGAAACCAAAACCCTCTCTCCGACACCACCTGCATAACCACTCATTTAGTTCCTCAATTCGACAGTCCCTACCCAGACCTTTTCCTTCAACCAGAAGGAGGGATGAGAACACCACTTGCGCTTCAAATTCCTTGATTCTTCTTCCCAGCGCTACATAATCTGCTGTGACCCGCTCAAGATCATTCTTGGCCGTATCGTTAGTTCTTACATGGAAAAGCAGGAAGGGTAGTGATCCGAAGGTTTAATCACTTTCGGAAGACACTCGGTCACATCCTAAATGTGAGCTCCCAGTAAGCAGCACACTTCTCGAGATTGCAGGTCTGGACGGCAGATGGACGACTCAGTCCCTCTTAGGAGGGAGTCCCTGACCACTACCACCCGTCGTCTTCTTTTGGGAGTGGTGGTCGTGGAACCCCCATCCTTAGGACTAAGCATCCCATGCCTTCCGGTAGATGGTGTTTCCTTCTGATTTCTTCTCTGAAAGGTCCCTGCTAAAGCATTCTCCACTGCAGTGCCTGTGGAGAGAGCCTGATAGCGGTTATGTACCTCTACAGGGATGGGGGATACCTGAGTTGGCCGCCTTCTCCTTCTAGAGGTTACATGCTGCCAGTTCTCTTCTTTATCCTGTAGTGCCCTGACTGGCTCTTCAGCCTGCTGTGCCTGCAGGATTAAACGCTGCCTTCTGTCGAGGCAGCTTCGTCCTCTCTGATAGAATGTAGGGTCGATACTTGGCCCTCAAGTCCTCTAATTTTTTTCTTCCAAAATGGTGACCAGTTTGCACTTAGTGCAGATGAAATCCCTTCTGTCTTCTGGGAGGAAGACAAACATGGCACATGCTGTGCAGGTAACAACAGCAGACCTATCCCCATCCATACCTGGCTTCCTTCTGAGAGATTCCTCAGCTGTTATTAAATGTGTCCTTGAAGGGCAGGAGTGTAGTGAAAAGATTTTAAAGAAGGGTGAGTGTATCTCACCCCCTTCCCACTCCCCTTCTGAACTCCCTCTCCAAACTCCCTGTTAAAAGTCCCTGTTCACAAGCTCCCTGGTCACTGACTCACTTGTTTATAAAGCCCTGGACTGCCTGATAGCCCCTCCCGCTGATTAAGGCTCAACCAATGAGCAGAGGTGTCTAGATTTCAAACCCTGATTAGAAGCTCACAGCTTCCACCTGCTGGCCACAGCACTCACTCCGTGGGGGGCGGGGGGGAGAAGGAGAAGGGAAAAAAAAAACCCCAAACACAAGCTCAGCCCACAGCAAGAAAAACACAAACACACAGTACAGACAGCCACTTCCCTCAAGGGTCCTGTATTTGCTTCCTCCTTTATCTGGAGAACTCCCTCTCCAAACTCCCTGTTTGTTAACAGCCCCTGTTCGCAAGCTCCCTGGTTGCTGACTCACTCCTTTATAAAGATGGTTTAAAGTAACTTAAATTCAGAGAAGTGGCTGACTGGACAAATAAGGGGCTGCAGGTTTCTGGCCACTGAGAGCTCTTGCATATATGTGTAACCCTTCCGCCGGGTAGGCCCGGCAGCAACCAGGGATGGGTTCAATATCTTGGGGTCCATCTCACACACAGAACCGGCTCGAGCCCCCACCCAGTAGCCTGGGAAATTCACACACCCCTGGGCGCCTCTGAGAGGCAATGCTTCCCCACTCGCAAGCACAGAGTCTGAGTGTAGAAAAGAAACTTTTAATGAAAGAGAGAGAAGTCACATGGCATTATCTTGGGAAAATACCACAACAGGGTTCGTAGCTCCCCTTCCCCACGAGTAACTGTCCCAGCTCAAAAAGGATTGAGCAATGTCTTTTGCCTATCAGGCTCACTAGTCCACCAAGGTAAGGGTTCCATTCACATACAGCTCTGTCCAGTCAGTGCAGACCCTGACACATCATCCGGATGACTCCCCTCCTTGAGCCTGAGTCTAGGCCACCTTTGTGCTGCTTCTGTAGTCCTCTGGCTGTTCCTGCCGGCCACTCCGCTGGCCGCCTACCACCGCTCCTGCTGGCCGCTTGCCGGTTGTTCCCGCTGGCCGCTCCACTGGTCGCCTGCTGCTGCTCCTACCGGCCGCCCGCTGGTCGTTCCCGCCAGCCGCTCCGCTGGCCGCCCGCTGGTCGTTCCCACCAGCCGCTCCACTGGCCGCCTGCTGCCGCTCACCGGTCGTTCCCCCAGTCACTCCGCTGGCTGCAATGGATCTGGCTCCTGGCCAAACCACTGATTTCAGCTCTTAATGATTTCAACTCTTTAGCCACCACCTAGGCTGGCAAAAGATTCCAGCTTCAACTGGACTAGCAAAAAGACTCCTCATGGAGTCTGCTTCAGGTCTGTCCTTAAAACCAGGGGGAAAAGGGCGGGTTGAGCTAGTCTTACAGCTCACACCTGGCAGGCATGAAGCAGGCTGACTCAACCCTCAAGGCCTTTTCCCCCCCAACTCAGTTCACTCAACTCTGGCAGGGAGGAGGCTTGTTCCTCTGAGACCTCTTACAATGATGGTGTCTCTCCTGCAAGCACTGGTGTCATATTTTACAGTTCCCACATTTAGGGGTAGCATGATTTGTGACCCCACAACAACCCCAAATTAGTTACAATACACCACATTCCATTCCAACACTGATCCTCCATCAGCCCTGGCTGAATTGGATTTACATTACCACACCTCGTATTCCCTTCCCCTCCTGGCATGAGCTATATTTACATTTCAACAGTTAATTATCTTGCAAAGCTAAACAATTGGAGTGAGCACACCCACCCCCAGGGCAGCTCTCTCCTTCTAGCTGGCTGACAGCAAGCAGCAATTCAGCCCCTGCTTACATCTGGATGCAGGAGCGGGGCAGAGGGTTTGTGTATGTGGAGTGGGGGGGCAGAGGGTTGGGGAAAGGAGGTGTGGGTGGCTCAGTGGGAGGTCTGGGTGCAGAAGGGATCTGGATGCACAGGAGCTTGTTGAGGGGGGCACTGGATGCAGTGAATGAGACTCTGCAGGGAATACAGGTGAAGGTGGTTGGGGCTTAGCGGGGAGTCTGTGTGTGGAGGGGTCAATGAGGGGGTCCAGATGCTGTGAGAACGGGTCTCTAGGGAGTAGCAATTAGTGGTTAGAGTATAGCCGAATAACCGTTTTTAACTGGTAAGCTCATGCGTATTGGTTACACTCAGGTGGCTCCCAAGGAGGTGGTTTTGCTGGGGCTGGGAGATGGGTGGGCAAGAGCTGCCAGCTCCTCCCTGGGAGTCAGGCCCGCAGGGGCTGGTGGCCCTGCTCCTGGGGATGCTTCACTGAGGGTGCTTGCAGTGTGTGTAACTGCTAAGACGTTTAGTGGATGCACGGTTACCGTATTAAACTAATTTTAACATCCCTAGTGGTAATCCAGGTGCAACTGGTTAGGGCTCGGTGGGGTGAAGATCCAAGGTTGGGTAGCTCATTGACATGGTGCAGGGGGAGTGGGACTTGGGAGGAGGGGAGATTTGGCAGGAGGATCTAGGTATGAGGGGGTCAGGATGCATGGGAATTGGGCAGATGGCTGAGCCACTCCCTGTATAGGGATCCCTTCCCCTGCAGCTGAGGAGCAGTGGATGAAGGAAGCTGGGGGGAAAGAGTTTTGCAGAGCTTCCTGCAGCTGGAGGAGAAATTTGGGGGTGGATCTGGGGAAGAGGAAGTCCAGTCTTCCCCAGCCCAGCTGGGACTGGTAATTTAGTCCAGCATGGAGTAGAAGTCACCAGCTGGGTCTACCCCAGTCCCACCGCCTCTCCCACAGCAATTTACTTCTCTGCTGGCTGCCTTGGGCACCCGAGACATATTGCTGGGGAGAGTGGCATGCCACTCTTGTGGCTTCTCTGCTTTCTCCACAAAGTGTCATTTTTCTGCTGCATGAGAATTCTCTGCATGCTCAGTGGTGCAAAATTCCCCTAGGAGTAAAATAATGTATTCTCATTTGTATGACACCTCCATTTAGGTGCTCTCGCTGTGATAATCTAGTATGGGTATGCCCTTACCCTGCTTCTAGTGGTTGGTCTATCAGCCATTCTTGAGTTGGTTGTCATTTGGCCTTCCAGTAGGTGCAGCCTGCAGGTTACATGAAACATCATGCTAGAAATTGTTAGTTTTGTAAAGGGCTGTCAACAATGTATCCAACATTTCTCTATCCTGTGAGTTGATTGGAAGAAAGCTTCTTCATCGCTTCCTCTGTGAGCATTTGGAAGAAGTATTGGGCAGCAACAAGTCGCCACAATGCATACGTCTCAGTCATTAAACTGAGCCTCCTGGATGAACTCCTGTGTCAGCAAGGAGCCCCACTGCAGTTGCTGACTCCAAAGATGTAGAGATTGGCTTGCATGGAGCTGCTTGCAGAACTGAGGCCAAGGTTAGCACGTTGTACTTGGAATGGGGCACTTTAAATCCTTTTCTTCATGCTGCAAACATAGGGGCCTCAGCCTGTCTCTTCAAGGCTAATCCAGAGCCCAGTGAAGTCAGTGGGAATCTTCCTATTGACTTCAGTGTGCTTTGGATTCACCTTGGGAGCTCGTCTACGAGAATCTGAGAGCTGCTCGGAGAGAGACTGTTTGTTTATTATTCAGGGTTAATGTACCATTGCAAATGAAAGTTAAGAATTTTGCACATATCAACATGCACATTGCACTGAAAGGGACTTTAACCTGCTGTAAATGAAGTGGGAACTGAAATAGCTGATTTGAATGAGTGCCATAAAAGAAACCCTCTTATGCCTGGGGAGTGCACTGATATTTTTCTTCGTTGTGCTGACGTAGAAGAGGTTGTGTGGTGTTTTCCATGTTATTGACTTGAAATGGTAACGTGAGAACCCTGTTACCTTAGGTGTTGTATGCACGTTTGTGTAGACGTAGCCACAACCACACGCAAAATAACAATATTAAACATGTTTGTTTTTCTAGGTTAGTGGATGACAGATGTGTGGTGCAGCCAGATGCAGGTGACCTTGCCAACCCCCCCAAGAAGTTCAGAGGTAATTATCTGTCTGAGAACCTGAGGGTAGCTTTTATTTCACACATTGGGGCTACTGCTGAATCTGTAGTTTATGAAACTTATTCACATTCTCCTCTCTTGAGCAAAGATTTGCATTACTGTACAATGGAAATCTCCAAAATTGCCCGTGCTCTAAGACTAGGCCACCGACTCCTGAAGTTGGAGTATAAATGAAAAATGTACAAAACAGAAAGGTAGAGAACATTAGCAGTTGGAAAATATGGGGGGAAGTGTTAATTTTCATTTAAATTGCAAAAATGAACCATGGATATCCGCTTTGCAGATGCAGATAGCTGGGGATATCTGCGGATTTGCAGGGCTCCAAAGACAAAGCCCCTAATATCGTGATTGTCCCAATGGTTAGGATGGTTTTATATTGGGGCACCTGGCTACCTTACTCTGTCCTGTTCCCTTCCTAACCCGCAACCAAGGCTCCTGCCACACTTTTCTACCCCCCTCTCCTCTCCAATCTCTCCTCCCAGATGCTGCCCCCATCCTCTTTTATTCTTGCCCCTCACTGGCTTTTGTGAACCATTACTGGTTCAGATTCCCTTCTGGCAATGTTCCCCTGCTCCCTCTACCTCCTCCCCCTTTTGGCTTCTGCAGCTGCCCCCATTTTTCACCCCCTTGCATTCTAAGTTAGGCTGTTTCTTCCTGCCTGGGTCCAGCAGGAGGGAGCACTGAAAGCACAGGAGAGTCTCCTGCTCTCAGTTCCAGTACTTGGCAACCACAGCGATCTGGAGCCATCCCTAGGATGAAATGTGCTCAGTGGCTGTGCAAGGATGGTGTATGTGGAGCCTGATGAGCCCGAGGAGCTGTGAGAGGCCTGCGTATGCTCCCAGAAGAGGGAATCTTTGCTCGGTGAAGACAAAATTTAGCCACCAAGCTCTTGTATCTCTTCTGAACATGTGCAACCATGTGTTTCTTCCCAACCTCATTCTCATACATGGCTGAACCATTTTAACAGAAGCTTAAAGTAAATAACTAAATCAACCTTCAGCAGACATGTGACATGAAAACTTAAGTCTGAAGGGTTAAATTTTTGGCAAAGTTACAAGCAACTGACAACAGGGTCTAATCACATGATGTGTTGGGCAACTTGAACTGCAAGTAGTGCTGCTTGCACTGGCTACACTGTTGTCATGGGATGGATTCTTACGAGACAAGGAAGCATGAGAGAGGCATGTTTCTAATCGAAAGTATCATGGGGGACCATGATGGTTTCTCAGTGATGCCTACTCAGTTTTCTCAGTTTGCAGATAACAAGTTGTGTCATTCTGTCTTCCTGTAAGTGCCTCTCCAGTGGAGTTAGCACAGATCAAAGCTGAGTACTGAGCTGGAGGCCCGAGTTGAAAACACATCTCAAAATAGTGTACGGTTTCATGTGTGCGTGCGTTTTTACTTTCTCTTTTAAAGTGGGTGGTAGCTGGCTGCATTATGTTTCTGTTTCAGATCACCACGGGTTCATTATTGTTCAGTTAAACAAAGCTGTGGTTGCCTTTCCTTTTGGGGCTATTTAAAGACATCACGTGCCAAATTCTGCTCTCAGTCACAGCGGTGTGAAGCTGGAGTAACTCCACTGACCTCAGTGGAGTATCTCTAGACTCACACCAGCATGAATGAGATCAGGATTTGGTCTTGCCCCTACAGGAGTTTCCTGTAGTCTGTTAAGAGTGCTTTTAGTAACTTGCGGTAGAATTATGCCCAATTATGTAAGGTGCGGTGTGTTCTCATTTCCCATTGAAGTGAAAGAGTAGTGAAGGGGATTCAACACCTTGACTGAGGTGCTCAGCCTTACAGGATTAGCCTCGTAGGGTGTGTCTAGACTACAGGTGTTTTTTTTTTTTTTTAAATGTGGCCTTTTTTTGAAAAAACTTCCCCTGCGTCTAGACTGCTGCCACCTTCTTTCGAAATTAAATTGAAAGAACGCGGTGGTTTTTTCGACCATGGTAAACCTCATTTTACGAGGAAGAATGCCTTTTTTTTTCGAAAGTGCTCTTTTGAAAAAAGGCATTCTTGAATGCAAACAGGGCTTTTTTGAAAGAGAGCATCCAGACTGCCTGAGTGCTCTCTTTGGAAATAGCGGCTCGCTTTTTTGAAAGAAGTGGTTGCAGTCTAGATGCTCTCTTTTGAAAGAGGTTTATAGTCTAGAGCATGGGTTCCCAAACTGGGGGGAATGCTGCTATGGGGAGGGGAGGCGTGAGGGTTTCTCAAAAATCAAAATGGGGGCGTGATGCTGAAAAGTTTGGGAACCACTGGTCTAGACGTACCCCTAGTGGTTATGAAAGGTGGTGGATTGCCAGCCCAAAAGTCCTTTGTTTGTCCACAGACCAGGTACAGTGTGAGCAGTATAAGGGCAAGATTGCTTAAACTGCAACCTCAGCTACATGTTCAATTAGTTAGTGTGTTTATCTCCATTGGGAAATACTTCTAGCCTTCAATACACACAGTATGAAATATATGCAATAGATTGTAATTAAAAACACAGAATAAACCAGGCACATCTGAGGAGAACAAAGCCCTTCACATGTATCATAGAAGCATAGAAATGTAGGGCCAGAAGGGGTCTCAAAGTCATCAAGGCCAAGGCCGGCCCACTGCACAGAATCAGGACCAAATAAACCCAGATCATCTCTGAAAGGTGTTCGTCCAAACTGTTGTTAAAATTCTCCAGTGATGGGGATTCCACAACTTCCCTTGGAGGCCAGTTTCAGGGCTTAACTACCCTTAGAGTTATAAAAATTTTCCTAATAGCTGACTTAAATCTCCCTTGCTTCTTGTCCTACCTTGGGTGGACATGGAGAACAGTCAAACCTCATATAATAGCCCTTAATCTCAGTCCTTGTGTGTCAAGACTAAAATGCGCCTCCCCCCCCTTTTTTTTTTAAAACCTGAACTATGAGGAAAGGGTTTCTAAACCTTGTCATTTTTGTTGCTCCCATCTGTACTCTCTCCAGTTTATTCACATATTTTAAGTGTGGTGCCCCAAATTGGACACAGTTCTCCAGCTGAGGTCTCCCCAATGCCAAGTAGAACAGGAATGTTATCTCTTGCATTTTGCTATGAAACTCCTGTTAATGCAGCCCAGAATATATTCGCCTTTTTTGCAACTTCATCAAGTTGTCAACTTCTGTTCAATTTGTGATCTTCTATAACCCCCAGACCTTTTTCAGCAGTATTATCACCGAGTCAGCTTCTCTCCATTTTGTATGTGTGCATTTGATTTTTTTCCTTATGTGTAATATTTTGTACTTTTATTGCATTTCATCTTGCTGGTTTCAGACCAGTTTTCTAATTAGTAACGATGGTTTTGAATCCTAATTCTGTGCTCCAAAGCGCTTGCATGTGTAGATACTTAAATTGACTTTTCTCTTGGTTTGTATCTCCTTCCCCCAAGAGGCATTTAAAATAGGTGCAACATTTATGAGTAAACCAAAACTGTTTCTTACTTTGTCCACTCCTCTTTTGATATTCTTAGTTTGTTTCATTTCTTTCTCTTTGTTCTTTCCTTCAGAGTGCTCTCTTCCTTCCTCTAGAATCCCTTCTGTTTATCCTGATTCTCTTTTCTTGTCCAGCCCTGACCCCTTTCCTTTTGCTCTCCATCTTTCTCTCCCTTCATCATTCTCCTCTTCACCCTTCTCTCAATCTCCCTACTGCTTCCTGCATTACCCTCCTCAGTTCTCCCTTCATTCCCATCATTTTTCCACAATAGTCTCACTGTCTCATCCCTCCCTTAATTTAATAGTTGTCCCCTCTCCTCTGCTGCTGTCTTTCCTCCCTTCTTGAGAACTCAAAGATTTTTTTTTTTTTTTAAGCAGTCTCATCTTCCCAATTGCTCAGCCTCATGTAATGCCTTATGCCATATGATGATTTCACCAGTTCTCCAGTCACTGTAGAATTTTCCAGGGCTGAATTTCTCATGTAAAAATGAGCAGGGAAAAAACAAACCACCTTTACAAACATACAGAAGCATAAAGGCACGAGAGATTTCTTTTTTCCTTTCTGGTTCTCCTAATGGCTGAATGAGCCTGGAATCTCTCTCACTAGCTTGCTCAGGTAACATTGTCTGCTGTATCTGAGCTTCTGGGCTGTCAAATTTTCTCAGGGATCACATTGGACTATCAAGTGATATTTGTTGCATCCTCTGAGGACTCTACCCTGCAGCTGCTGGGAAATGGACTCTGTATTATAAATAGGTATTTCCAGCTCTTGATGACGGTCTAATAAATGGCTATTTCTTGTGCAAATAAAATAAATCCATGCAAGTATTTAAATACAAATTATTTACTGTGACTACTTTATCCCATTTCGCTTTGTCAGGCACCTTCTACTGCAAGGGTTATTCTGTGCCAAAAATTGAAAGTTCTGCACACACGATTTCAAAACTGCAAAATTCAGCAGATTTCATTAGTCAAAATAACACTACATAATCATGGTAATTTATTTCAAAATTCCTCTCAGCAAATAGGTCTGTAACCACACTACAGTGTCTCTCTCACTCACACACAGAAACTTAAACCCCTATGACAATCCAGTTTCCGTTTCTCTGTCCCCTTCCCCCCCCAGAACTGAACCACAACCTACCCCCACCCAGCTTGGTACCTGCCCTCCCCCCAATGCTTCTCCTGAGCCCAGCTACACAGCTCTCCATACATCTCCCCCCATTTCTGTGGGGGGGAAGGAAATTCTGTGCAAAAACCCATTAATTTCTGCAAAATTCTGCATTGTGGAGTGACGCCATAATTTCCTCAGAAGTAACCTTCAGATTCAGTTTCACCCAGTTGCCTTGCACCTGTTTTCTAAAAAGCCTCCTAAAGTATCTTTTGCAAATCATTGTTTCAGGAGAATTGTAGAAGAGGTGGTTAGATCTATAGTGATCCTAGATTTTAAAGGTGACACACGAAAAGAACAATTGGCTTGTGCCCTTTTTGGAAGTGAGCATGTGTGCACTAGGTAAATACAACTTAGATGGGGCTACTGTAAGGTGGGTGCATAACTGGCTGGATAACCGTACTCGAGAGTAGTTATTAATGGTTCACAATCCTGCTGGAAAGGCATAACAAGTGGGGTTCCGCAAGGGTCTGTTTTGGGACCGGCTCTGTTCAATATCTTCATCAACGATTTAGATATTGGTATAGAAAGTACGCTTATTAAGTTTGCAGATGATACAAAGCTGGGAGGGGTTGCGACTAATCTGGAGGATAGGGTCATAATTCAAAATGACCTGGACAAATTGGAGAAATGGTCTGAGTTAAATAGGATGAAGTTTAATAAAGACAAATGCAAAGTGCTCCACTTAGGAAGGAACAATCAGTTTCATACATACAGAATGGGAAGCGACGGTCTGGGAAGGAGTACGGCAGAAAGGAATCTAGGGGTTATAGTGGACCACAAGTTGAATATGAATCAGCAGTGTGATGCTGTTGCAAAGAAAGCAAACATGATTCTGGGATGCATTAACCCGTGTGTTGTGAGCAAGACACGAGAAGTCATTCTTCCGCTCTACTCTGCGCTGGTTAGGCCTCAATTGGAGTATTGTGTCCAGTTCTGGGCACCGCATTTCAAGAAAGATGTGGAGAAATTGGAGAGGGTCCAGAGAAGAGCAACGAGAATGATTAAAGGTCTAGAGAACATGACCTATGAGGGAAGGCTGAAGGAATTGGGTTTGTTTAGTTTAGAAAAGAGAAGATTGAGGGGGGACGTGATAGCAGTTTTCAGATATCTAAAAGGGTGTCATGAGGAGGAGGGAGAAAACTTGTTCATCTTGACCTCTAAGGATAGAACAAGAAGCAATGGGCTTAAACTGCAGCAAGGGAGGTTTAGGTTGGACATTAGGAAAAAGTTCCTAACTGTCAGGGTGGTCAAACACTGGAATAAATTGCCCAGGGAGGTTGTGGAATCTCCATCTGTGGAGATATTTAAGAGTAGGTTAGATAAATGTCAATCAGGGAAGGTCTAGACAGTATTTGGTCCTGCCATGAGGGCATGGGACTGGACTCGATGACCTCTCGAGGTCCCTTCCAGTCCTACTATTCTATGATTCTATGTGTATGTTTCTTGAGAAAAGGTGGTCTGCTAATTTTTAGTTAAAAAATTCTGATTATGACTAGGCTGGAAGATTTCCACGATGGCTCAAGAAGTAGTGAAATGGTGATACCACAAGAGTGAAACAAGTGAAAGTTCAGTTGAAATGGGATGGGCTTTATAACTGTACTGTTTAAAGTTCTGTGGCTGTTAAGACCTGTTCAACTTCTGTGACTCATTGGCCTTTTCAATAAAGGAAGCTTTCATTAGAATTGTCTCCCACTTTTTTAAATAGCTTAATGAGAGTTTGCAATAAACAACCCTGAAAGTGCCCAGAGGTCATCTAACAGAAGCAGGAGAGAAGAGACAGTGTTGTCTAGTGGGTAGGGCAATAGATCAGTAGTCATTAGGAGAGCTAGGTTGTGTTCCTTGGTCTGCTGCTGGTCTGCTATGTGATCTTGGGCAAATCAGTACATTTTTTGTGCGACACTGTTTCCCTTCCTGCCCTAGGTCTGTTTAGACTGTTCCGATGGTAAACTCTGTGGGATGGGCAGTGTCTCTTACCATGTGTTTGTGCTATTAAGCATGGTGGTGCCAATCTTAGTTGGGATTTCTAGGCACTGCCAAAATACAAATATTAAATATTGTGTGTTACTCAGGCAAGACCAGAGTTGACACTTTCACCTTTTTTTATAATGTAAGAAATAAGCCAGGAGAAACTTAACCAACCAAAACCATCCAGAGCATTTCAATACTCTATCAGGGATGGCCAACCTGTTCCAGATGAAGAGCCACAATAATAGCAGTGGAGACAGCGTGAAGAGCCGGGGGCAAAGTTGTTGATCCCCCAAAAACCTGTGCTGGGGGAAAATAGGTGCTGGTACACAGTCCCAGGGTATGGCTTATGTTAAACTCCTAGTCCTTCCCACCTTTTCCCCTGCGCCGGCAGGCAGGAGTGGGAAAAGTCCCTGGTGGTGTAACAGACCCGGCATTTCAGGAAGCGTGCCAGCTGTGTTGGGAAGGGGAAGAGCAGCCTGCTCTAACCCAGTCCTCCTTCCCTTCCCCAGATCCAGGCACCCCCCCCGCTCTACCCCAATCCTCCTCTCCTCCCCTTCCCCAAAGCCAGGCCCCCTGCCCCTCATCCCACTCTCCTCCCCTTCCCCAAAGCCAGGCCCCCAACCCAATCCCTCTCTCCTCCCCTTCCCCAGAGCCAAGTGCGCACACCCTGCTCTAACCTAATTCTCAAGTCCTGGAGCCACCGCCGCCGCTACAGCCGTGCATCCCCCTCCAGACGCTGAGGCACATGCGCTGAGCAGCTGGCTTTGAACATGAGCTGGCCGGGACGCCGTGTGCAACCCAATCCCTCTCCCCTCCCCAGAGTGAGACACCTCCCCTCCCTGCTGTAACCCATTTCCCCCTCCCCCCAGCCTTATGCTTGGGTCCCAGATAGGGCTGAAACAAAAATACCGAACCACCCTTCCCAAAAAAAAACAAAACCCACCACCGGGAAAAAATTTTCTTGAAGGAAAAAAAAAAGGAGGGGGGGGGAAGACTCCAAGAACCTGGATCACTGGTAGGGGTTACCAGGTAGTCATTTAAAAAAAAAAAAAAAAACCCCCAAAAACCCTGACACGCTTAATCGGGGGGAGGACGGGCCAGGAAGGGAGAGGTGCTGGCCGGGAAGGGGAGGAGGGGCCTGGAAACAGCTAACGGGCGGGGGCAACGGGGCTGCATGGGAGAGATGGGGAGGCCAACGGGAAGCAGGACTGGTCGTGGGGAGAGGGGGTCGGGCGAATGGGGCTGGCTGCAGGATATCGGGGAGGGAGACCGGCTGGGAAGGGGGCTGGCCGGGAGTAAGGGGGCAGGAAGCACAGCTGGGGAGATCGGTGGCCGGGAGGAAGGGGGCGGGAAGCAGAGCTGGCGGGGGAGTGCAGTGGCGCTGGCCAGGAGATCAGGAAGAGGAACGGGTGGCGGGAAGCAGAGCTGCGGGGGGGGGGAGATCAGAAGGGGAAGTGGGGGAGTGAGCAAATTGGCTGGCGGGGAGCGGGACTGACCTGGGCACTTGCTGCCTGTCCCGCGCTGGTTCCCGGCGACGCACGAGCGAGGCGGAGGCTTCCCCTCCTCCTCACACTCAACCGACTGAGGGCTTCCAGCGACAATCGCTGCCCCGTCTCCCAGCTGGGACTCCCAGCCACTCCCCCCGCCCACGCCAGGCTTCTGTCCGGTGCACAGCCGGAAAAATCAGAAATTAGCGGATATTGCACATATCCGGTATTTTCTGATTTTTTTTTTTTTACCGGACAGAGCGCGCAAATACTGGACTGTCCGGTACAACACCGGACACCTGGCAACCCTAGTCCCGGAGCTAGAGCCGCTGTGCTGCATCCAGGATGCCATGTGCACCGCCCCCCCCTACCCGATCTCCCTCCTCTCCCCTTCTCCAGAGCCAGGCATCTCTCCCCGCTCTAACCTAATTCCCTCCCCCCCATTATGCCTAGGTCCCAGAGCCGCTGCCTGTTCTCAGCGGCCGGTTGCTGGCATGGGCAGGCTGGGATGCTGCGTGTGACCCGGCCTGCACGTGCAGGATATGACGCAGTGCGCTGGGGGCCGTGAGCGGAACGGCGCAGGCCATGAGCATGCATGCGGCTCACAAGAGCCCAGCCGTGAGAGCGGCTGACCTGAGCGGTTCCGGGTTCTGTCCCAGTTCCGTCAGGAGCTGCAACTTTGCGTCTCGCGTGCCTCGAGTTGGCCACTCCTGCTATATCCAAAAGCAAAACAAGGGCACAAAACTAATTTAAATGAAAAAAAATCTTTTTATTGGTCACCGTTAAGGCACAGGCTTGGGACTAAGGAGAATTACATTCAATTCGCAGCTCACTGCAGCCTTTCCCGTGTGTGCCCTTAAGCAGTTCACCTAGTTCCTCCTGCCCTTACCAGGGAGAAAATAAGAATTTCCCGATTGGGGGGTGGGAGGAAAGGGGAAGAGAACAGAGGGTATTGGACAGAGAAGTTCATTAATGTTTGGGAAGAGCTCTGCTACTGAGGAAATAAAGGCTGTAATGTTGAGATGGGGTTCCCATATTATGTTCTCTCATTTAATTTATCTATGCACTACATGGCAAATATTTCCATCTGCAAGGGTTGATTTTTCTTTTCACCTTGATTGCTGAATAATTAACACAAAGCATGTTTGTTCGGATTAAAATACACTTAACACCAAGTGTCGACAGTCAGAATAGGAGGGTATTTAACTGTGAAACAAATTCTAGTTGGATGACAAATATCTGTGTTTCATAAGGAAATGGTGTGACACTGCAGCATTTTTGCATTTGCTGCTATCGACAGACAGCACAGAACCTTGCAATGCTCTTTCTCTTTTCACCTATAGAGTTGTGTCAAATCTTGCAGAAGTATTTAAATTGCACTGTTGAAAGAGAATGATGTGTGCAAGATTTATTCATGTTCGTGCAATTTTTGTGGAGATATGCAGAGTATGTCTTTGCATTGTAAAGCAATACTTACTGAACTTGAGAGTTCAAAATACCAGTGCTGCCAGGTGCCATTTGGCATGCCACCTTTTCAAGGTAATACAAGGTTGGGAGAAAAGTTTCCCCAGGAATCTTTGATTTCCATGAATTTAAAGAGCTAAATGTTATCTGATCTCTGGTGAGTCAAATCATTTGGCTTTTTTTTTTTTTTTTGTCACTCTTTGCAGTTTTCTCTTGGGAGGATAAAAGCTGCCATAGTGGTCAGTAGAAATTGATTTCACATTAAGATGACATGTTTCTGTGCTATATAATAGGAAAGACTGTACATTGTAGTGGAGACATTGCATGGAGGTGGGGAATTGTGTGTTTACTCAACTATGGCTATGGAAGGGGGCCTGGTAGCAGATCATACAAGATAGTATTTGTTCAGAAAATACCAGGCATCAAGGATATGAGAGAGATTCTTAGATTGTGAGCTGATAATTTTTAGAATATAATTTTTTAGAATCTATATTCTAAAAAAATTATGGAAAATTATAGCTGACTTTGACCTAGAGAGCAAGCCCCTGGATACTCAAACTTAGTTTAGTTTTTAATCTACTGTATGTTTTTTCCTTCTCAGAGTTCAATCAAAGTATTGTAAAAGTTCTGCAAACAGCTATCATACACCCTAGTTTATATATTGTGGTTTTTAATGTAAATATTCCTACTTCAGACTAAAGCAAACATTGCTGCAAGGTGGCAGGGTTTGCTTTGCTAATGCCTAGTAACTTTCTTTTAAGGAGCAGCCGCACAGAATTGAGATTAGATAGCAAAACAGTGAGGCTGTTGGGTAAATGCCAAGGAAAGCACCACCATTGGTTTGAATATAAATCCAATTTTTGAGCCCTTGAACGCCCAAGCAGGACCTATTGCTGTGAGGTAAAGGGAAAAAAGAGGTTTCAATGACAGACTAAATTAAGTATAGCATGATGGCTGCCATGCTGATCAGTATATCAGGAACTGAGCCCAGGATCTTCAGAGGTGGCCGCGCGTGCTTTTAGAACTCAAAGTAAAGAGTCAGGCTTAGTCAGCAATGTAACACTCTTACACGCTAGGCATCCAGCATAGAAGGGTGTGCGTAAGTGGGCTGCAAATGTATTGGAGAAATAGTGTCAATTGAGATGCACTGTAGATGAGTGACGTGGTGACTGTCAGGGCCCCAAAACATCACAGAAGTATCTGTATTTTAAAAAATACAAATAAATAAGAACATATTTTGCTTCCTTACAGAACTGGTGACGGACGTCACCTGGCCTTGGCCAATGTGGGGTAGGGGGCTCGGTCCCATCCCTCAGAAGGGGCGGGCCTTGGGTGGAGGGGGAAGATTAAGGGCAGCTAGCCCTCAGCACCACCTCTACCACACTGTGCCTCTCCCAGCCAGCCCTCAGTGCCACCCAGACCACGTTGCACCTCCCCCAAGGGGCTCCAGCAGCACTATAAAGGGCCGAGAGCTCTGCCTGACCCATACTCTCCTCCCCCCTTGTGTTCATGCTGTCCTTGGACTTCTTGCTATGTCTCAGTTTTGCTAACTATTCACTTACAGAGTGTGAGAGGATGTGAACAGTGAACCAGATTCTGTTCTTGTTTCCCCCTGGTGGTGGACTACACTGAGCTCACAGTAGTAAAATCGAGAGTGGGATTCACATCTGTATGTAGTAGAGCTTAGAGATCAGTTATGAATTTGACACTTGGATGTCACCTATACACTTCCAGTGATGAAACAGGATGTACATCCTACTAAAAATATCTCCTATTATGGGTTTGTATAGCTCCTAGTATAAAGACGATCTCTTCTTGACTGAGGCCTAGAAGCTGTACTATAATTCTACAAGTATCAGAGAATACATTCTGCTGTGTGACGTTGGCTGTGCTATTCCACTAACTGTGGTCTATAGAGGTCAGAGTTGAATTGTCTGCTCCACCACAGACTTTCTGCATGACCTCAGACCATTCACTTACTCCCTCTCTCCCTTAGTGTCCCATCTGTGAAATGGGGCTAATGCCGGATAGTTATCTATCTCTCAGGGATCTTGTGAGGAAAAATACAGCAAAGGTTCCAAGGTACTCGGATCCTATTGTTAGAGAGGCTGTGTAGAACAGGTCATTGCTGAGGTCAGTAAAAGGATAAAAAGTTTGTCATCTATGTGACGGTGGTATTGTAGTGCAAAGCGTACATTTTCCATTTTGTCTAGTGTAGCAGAACTCCCTGTAACCAACCCTGCTACTCTGGAGAAATGAGTGGAGACCATTTGCAACTTTTCAATGTAACATTCCATCTCCACTGGGTGCTAAGAAACGAGATTGGAGAGCAACTTTGATACTGTTTTTGTTAACCAGCCTTGGGAGAAAGCAAACCTGGAACTGAACATGGTGTTAAAAATTCCTAAAATCCTTGCGTCTGAATGGTCATAATATTTATTTTACCACTGTCAAGAGAATAGGGGGAGTAGATCTCTGAAGCCAAAAAGTAGGACACTTATTCTCAGGCTTTCGGAAGTCATACGCTTTCAGGCAATACATATATAAGGCTACGTGAGAGCAAAGAAGACTAAAGGGTGAAAAAAAATGCAGTTTTACATACTACTTGCAAGCTTATGGCTTAGAGCCCTGAACTAGGTATTTAGAGAGCCTGTGTTAAGTGGGAGAGTAATAGTTATTGAAAGATTTATGGTTGACTCAGCTATTTCCTCCACATTTATGGTTTCATTACTGTCACAATGTTTTCTATCTAATCTACGACTCAGCGTTGTGGTATCTAGGCATTGCTGAAAAAACAAAACAGAAGAACCCCAGCCAAACAAATAAGGGAAGCATCTTTTAACATCCCTTTTTATAGGATTTTTTTCAAATTTTCTGCAGATTGCCTTTTCAAGGTGTGTCCTATGAACAGATATTCTGCACAGAAGCAGTACTGGAAAGCCAAACAAGCCAAACAAGGAAACCATACAGAAGCAGCTTTGCTTAAGAAACTACAGGTAAGAGCCATGTTACCTAAATCTGTAGTCCAGCGTAGAATTACAGTATAATGAAATAACCATAACAAATGTCTAAAGAATTGCCATGCTGAATATCAGACCACCATAGCAAACCTCTTTATGTACTCCTTCCTCCAACCTCCATGACTGGCATGTTACCTGTCTGTCCTGCCTTAGATTATCAGCCCTTTGTGACAGGGAGTGTTTCTTGACTCTCTGTGTGTGAAGCACAGGTGATTCCTATGGCATAATGTTCATTTTTCAAATATCTGACTTAATAAGAGCTTTCTTTTTAATTTAGTGGGTCGTTTCAGGTCTGAATTCTAGGAGTCTGGCAAGGGACATGGAGAGCCTTTTTGCACACCTTCAGCCTGAAATACCTCCAACAAGACTGTTTTTATTGCATTCAGTCTAAGTGGGGGCACTTTGGGACCTCATCATTATTGAACACCATGCACTCCCCTCCTTTGCATCAAACACAGTGGATGTGAGAGAAGAGTCCTTGGCCACTGACAGACTGTTTGACCTTGAGCAAATCACTTTAAACTCTGAACCTGCAACACTTTAAACTCTGAGCAGAGAGTCCCAGTAAAGTCACTGGGTGGGGGGGGCATGTCTGTGTAGGTACAGCAGCCTTCCCACATGCCATTCATTGCAGGGTTGGGTGCGGTTTACTGGTTCTGGTTAATCGGTAGGGGCTGGAGCAGCTTTGTGCCCACCCCAGGCAGGAGGCTGCTTTCGTCCCACAGGGCTCACCAGAGCAGCCCCTGTCAGTGGTGGGCATGACCCCCCGCCGCAGGTTACATGCAGGCTCCCTCAGGGGCAGGGCTGGAAGGGGCTGCTGACCCCACTTCCGGGGAACTGGCTGCAGAGCCCGCAGTGAAGCCTTCCTAGGAGCGGAGCCAGCCGCCTTTGTTGGCCCTGCTCCTGGGAAGGTGGCTTTGCTGTGGGCTCTACAGTATTATGCTTACACTATGATTTTTGGAGGTTACACTGTTACTTTTTTAAACAAATTTTTATATCCCTAGATTGGGGCATCTATGAAATCACTCACTAAGTGACACGGTACTCTAAAAATGTCTAAAATTTGAGATTCTTGTACGAAGGTACTATAAAAGTGGAATCATTGTGCAATTCTTTTTCCTGTAAGTTACCTCTGAGATAACTAGAAGTGTTTTGGTTTAGAATGTCCATGTATCTTTATTATTTAAAAAAAAAAAAAAAAAAAAAAGGAGAGGGTGGAACTGGTTTTTTCCCAAAATTTGGGATGACACAAAGCACCAGGAAATACTTTTCTTCTTACTGAACTTCTAAAATAGCATGCAGCTAGGCCATGATCCATAAATTGTGAATTGTTTTTAGTTTGGGGAATATAAACCCTGAATGACCCTCTGGCAGCTGTATGTTTGTAGTACACAGCATTCAGAAGCAGCAAGAGACTGGTGCTAAATGTTTTTTTAGCATTTAACAGTGTAGTAAGAGCTGTACATTGAAGAAGACATTTTTAATATGATACTATTTCTTATGCTTCCTAGCCATTCCAATAGCTGAACCCTGGTATTGATTTCCTATTTAAGTAACTGATTCTTTTGCAGCATGCAGCAGAACTGGAACAGAAGCAGAATGAATGCGAGAACAGAAAGTTGTTGGGTGACATCGTAAAATATAGCAATGTCATACAGGTAAGCCACTGAGCTGCTTGTGCGTTTTCTCAGAGCTGAAAGGGAAACAGATGTTTCATTTCAAGGGTTATTGGGAATATGAAACTAAATGTTGCAATTCTGGCTGTCACTGAGCAGGTAAACAAAACGTAGTAAAAACAATTATACCGTATTTTTCTTTCATTTTAAAAGAATACCAGAAGTACTGTGTATTCGTTTTCTGATGATGTGCCAGAGTAGTATTTTTCAGTATGATGTTGTTTTGGAAGTAAATATACATATCCATGATATATGATGTTTTGCAACTTCATCTAAATCACAGGAGTCATTCCTCCTCCTTATCATCTGTCATGTTTTTGTCATATTCCCAAGCTCAGTAAAACCTTTATTATAACATAAAAGGCCTATAGATGAATAATCTCATTAAAAGGGTAGTGACGTTAAAAACAGTCCAAGGGAAGAGGGCAAGGGGCACCCAGATATTAAGCTGTGAGTTTCAACTTACTTGACCATGATTATAATCTGGATCTAAGACGTGTTGTGTAACATGTAATTGGAAAGCTCATAACTCAGCTGTTAATGTCACTGTGTAATTCAGGCGCAAACAACTGATGCGAAGTTATAGACATAAACTGAAATAATTAATAAAATGTGTTTGCCACTCAACAAGAGTTACCCCACCCTAAACATAGGATTGTGGTTTCACCACTGGGCAGTTATTTCTAAACTATTTTGAAAGACCATGAATATGTATTTACATATCTGATAAACTCAGCTATCCAGCTAACAAATGGGGAAAAAGACAGCATGGCTACGCCCCAGCAGGGAGGAGAAACTTTATTTGAGCTATCAAGATGGGAGGGAGGGGACTCTAAAACTCAAATAGTAAACAATTGAATTGGCTGATTTAATATTTGTGTATCATGTGAGCCCTTCAATGCCTGTAACACATTGGTAATTAATATCATTGTAAAATGTAGAAGGAATTATTGGTATTGATACTGTGTTTTCAAGTGTGTGGAAGGAACGAATAGTTCCTGCCGAGACAGAAGTGGTCAAGTGTGTATATGTGGGGAGGAAAGATCAGAGGAAAGCAGTTTACCTGTTTTCTATGTAAATTTACGCATGGTAGGATCAAAACAATGACAGCCCCATTTATGTACTGGGGAAGCCCACAGGAATGGAAGAAAAGAATGAGGTAGGTCCAGCTTCCTGATGGGGAGGGGGGGCAGAGAGAGGGGAGGACAGCAGGTTGGGCACACAGGATGGCTTCCTGCCTCCTGAAACTAGGGCATTGAACTTTGGGAGATGCAAGGAAGGACAGAAAGCTGTTTTAGGCATCCATCACTAGACGGACACAAGAAGCCAGAGCTCTTGCAAGCTGAGAAGGATAAGCCCTTCAGCCATGTTTGTGAGGGGATGAGGTCTCTAGAACTGCATAGAGGCGAGATATGTGCTTAGGCAAAGAACTTTCATCTAGGAAGACAGGGAAACCAGCCCCTTGTGCTTCTGAGAGAGGACCTGACTGAGGGAAAGTCTGCCACAGCTGGGAAGATTAACTGGTGAGAGGCAACCATCTTGAAAAAAGCCTGTATTTTGCTTGCTTAAGTTTTTTTAGACTTTTTAGTTTCATATTTTCACTCTTCCTTGCTTGTAAGCCTTTCTGACTTTATTCCTGTTAGTATCATTTCACCTGGGTTGGGCAAACTACTGCCTGCATGCTGTGTCTGCCCATCAGACCTTTAGACCGAACCTTGAGCTCCTGATGGGGAGCAGACTTGGGGGCTTGCCCCCGCTCTGAACATGCCGGGGCTCCATGCAGCCATGCATTCTGAGCATGCTGCCGCTCCCCCCCCCCCGCCCAGTGCCAGCTCTGCAGCGCTCTTTGACTGGGAACTGCAGCCTGTGGGAGCTGTCGATGGGGCAGGACCTTAATATAGAAGCTGGACGGGGGGACATGCTGTTGCTTGCGGGAGCTACTTTTGGTAAGCACTGCTTGCAGCCTGGATCCCTGAGGCCCCTTCTCGTGCCTCATCCCCAGCACCAGCCCTGATCTTCCTCCCATCCTGCAAACCTCTTCTTCTCAGCGTAGAGCACCCTTCTGCACCCCAAACTCCTAATCCCCTAGCTGGGGCCTTCACTCAGCTCCCACATCTCAACTCCCAATTTCATGAGCATTCATGGCCCACCATACAATTTCCATATGGAGGTGCATGTCTCAGGCCAGATAGTTTGCCCACCCCGATTTAACCTATATCTTAATGTTAATAAATTTGTTTTGTTGTATTACAAACCAACTCAGTGCTGTGTTTGAAGGGAAGTGTGTGTTCACATCAGTTAAGTTAATAAACCTTGATGTGTTTTTGTGTCTTTAGAGGAACAAATGAACCATATTATTTCTCTGACCTGTCCAGTAGAGAGCTGGTCCTTGCAGAGCATGTGGTTTTGTGAAATATATATGGGATTGGCAATGTGTTTGGAGTCCCCTTGCTAGTTGTAACCAAAGATGGTGGGGGCCGGAGGTTGCTGGGGTTAAAGCTTCTGAAGTAGGGTTGTCTAGCACACAATGTTCAACGTGCGGCCTGTATGCTGGTAGGCTACTGGTGAGCGGCCCCAGTTGGGAGCTACAGCAGCAAGGCATTGTGAGGCATTTAGCGTTACAAGGGGAGGGTGATGACTTCATCTCTCATTGGTCTTGATTTGCACTGCCCAGATGGAGCCTGGTGTCTATATGGTGTCTGACCACTACACTGTTTTCTTCTGTTGCCAGTAGGCTCTTGTGCAGTAACTGTTTGCTTGATTTATTCCCTTTGGTCTTTTTTCAGGTTTGATTTTTGCCTTCATTTATTAGTCCATGAAAAATTGCCAAAAGCTTTTAAATAACCACCTGACAGAAAGTCGGAAGGACCCTAACTTTTGGTTTTATTGACAGCTCCTGCACATAAAAAGCAACAAATATCTCACTGTCAATAAGAGGTTACCAGCTCTCTTGGAGAAGAATGCTATGCGGGTGTCTCTGGATGCTGCAGGGAATGAGGGGTCCTGGTTTTACATCCAACCGTTTTGGAAGCTGAGGAGCGAAGGTGACAATGTAGGTGAAAATACTGACTCTCAACAAAGTTGCTTATTGTGAAAGCAAAGGGAGGCATGAGGAAGAATTTCTTAGTTATTGTCATAAATCAGGACTCAAAAAGCAGTTATTTCTAAACAATATCTTTGCCAAATATACAGTACGTAAATTTATAATGCTTCCTCAAATTACAGAGGGAAGATAACATCCAGGGTTTGATTCTGCACTGGTGTTGCACAGTGGAAAGAGGGTCAGCTGGTGTAAATGGGTGTAATAATGATGACATCAGTAGTGCTACACTGATTTACACCACCTGTGAACCCTTATCATTGTACATTTGAGGGGCACGATGTAGGAAAAGAGCTCTTGGATTCTGAAATCAATTCACAAAAAGCAAGAACATTCAGCATAAAGGGGAAAATTGTGTTGTCAGGTCCATAGAGCAGGTCTCTGGCAAATATGCTGCGCTTTTTCCATGCACTGAACTCTCCACGTCCTCTCAGGAAAACTATGCCCAACTCTGAGAGAATAGGATTTGATAATCTGGTGGGTCTTTTCCATCTCTAACTGGTGGTATGTTTCCTATTGAGTTCAGGCGAGTCTTGAGTATTAGCTCAAGATAGAATGTAAGAAGAGATCATGATGGGAGGGATTAAAAGAACTGTGCCCTAAGCTTGAAACTCAGTCTTTAAATCATGGTTTCACATCCACTGGGTCCTGTAAGCAATGGATCCGAACTGGCAAATTTCTAGGTCTGGCAGCTTTATTTTGCAGACCGGACCTGGGATTCCTAGGCAGACTTGTCAGTTGTGAAGTGCTCAGCAAATCTCTCCTCTGCAGTAGCCATGTGCAGTAGCACTGTCTTATGAGCTCACCAAAGAAAATGCAATGGCTTCTTATGAAAATGCACTGGAGGAAAGTGTTTATCAAGTATGCTGGAGGGAGTTGTTAGAATGAATGGGATTTGTCTGATGGGTCACAGATTTTCCCTTTCATGCGTTTAAATGCAAAATTTAAAAATAATAATATAAGCCAAGTCTGGATCCTTGATTTGTGTTACAGGTAATGCATTTAAATTCAGTTTAGGAATCTTGAGAGACACAATAAGGATAAAATCCATATTTTATTATATGATAAAACTAAAGCAAGCGGGCACTAATGAATTACGGACTAACAATTTAACTTTATTCTCACACTCCCAAGATTAATGGGTATCGGATCCGTCTTTTAAGCTCTGTATGAACGTGTATGGAACTCTCCATAAATTGGGAGCTACCCTGTTTATAGTAAATTTTAATGTGGTAAAAAGGTGGATTTAATGTTTCTTCAACTGCCATATTTTACTATCCATACCCCAGAACCCAAATATCTTCTACTACTTTATTGGCTATTAATATCAAACATTCTAATTATCATTTGCATCAGTGCACATTTCTGCAGTTATCAGTATTCCAGAACATCCACCTTTTCCCTTAAAATACTTTCAGAAACCGGATAAAACAAAAACATATTTAGTGCATGACCCAAGATTATGCCTCGAGTCACTTCTATTTATAGTTCTTATTCACTCACTAACAAAACTTAACTTTTGCTAATATGAAGCCTAAAATCCTACACCCTCCTTGCATTTCAATGTAAATTCAGTTAGCATAAGTAAACATTATCCTCATGGCTTACCGTTGTGAGATTTGTCTCTCAAAAATATTAATAAAAAGATTTTTTTTAAATTTGATCTTACACTGTCTTCTTTGGAGAACTTCAATAGACATTTGTCACAGTGATTGAACAATATTACCTAATATATTCTAGCAGTCGAGTCCGGATTAATTATTAATATCCAGTTAGACGTTCTAGCAACTGATAGTAATTTTGTCCCAATTCTGCAGTCCTCCATCAAATATATCTCCATTTGATTTCCATAGAAGATTTGGTTGGGAAGGCCAGAAACTGCTCCAGTTGAAGTGAGCATTAAACTTGCTCTGTATCTGGTATTTTGATAGGCCAAGGGAGATGTCTATAGTCAGCCCCTCATAGGAGGTATTCAGCAGCCTGCAGAATAGTGGCCTAAACCTGCTGTGTAATGTAATCATAGAAGTATCTCAGTAGATCAGTGTTTCTTAAACTGTTCCGTGGTATACTGGTGTGCCGCGAGGCAGTCAGAGGTGTGCCGTGGAGAACAGAATTCAAAATGGCCACCCTTAAAGGGGCAGAGGCAGGTGACTGTGGTGTTTTTTTTTTTTTTGCTCAATAACTTTTCCCCGAGCCTTTTCCCCCCTGACTTTTTTTTTTTTTGGCTCAACAAAAAAAATCCTTGGTGTTCCCTATAAAAAAATTATTTGGTGTTCCTCGGTCTTAAAAAGTTTAAGAAACACTGCAGTAGATGAAGTTACTCCAAATTCATATTGGACTTCAGGGTTGCTCTAAATTACAGTCACAAGGGACTCCTAGGGGCCATTTTTCTGACCCTGGATTGCCAGAGTGCAATGTGTTCTGGCCATGGCTTCTGCCACTTAGAGTACAGCCTCTATACTAGGGGACTGAGTAGAAGATGGTTGTGTAGACTTGGTGATTGCTCTTTGCAAGAGGAATTTCCAGATGCCCTGTTAAATCAGCTTTCTGTAGCATTTGCACCCTGTGATGTGGCCCAGAGATTTTAGGGATATGGTTAGGCTCCCACTAAAGTCAATGGATAGATTCTCATTGATTTAATGGTAAATTGCATCATACCTTAGAAAATATCTATTTGGGTTGCAAAGTGAAAGTTCCTAGACCAGAGACTTATTAATTAATTACCTCCACAAAGTGAGAGTGAGAAATAAAATTAAACCGGTTCAGGTGTCTATAGGAGTCAGAGTTCCTTCCCAGATCTGTGTCTGGATCCGCACTGCTATGTTGTATTCCTTACTTCTGCCCCCCCCCCCAGGCACAGTCTTAGATTTTAACTCTCATTGGATAATTCCTTTTTTAAAATGGGATGCTTGGTTATGTGTTCTCAGTAACTTTTGTTGTTGTTATAATCTAGCTGTACTTTCAATGGATTTTGAAGTCCTGATTCAATTCTGCAGGATACAAGACTGATGGTTTATTTTGGTTAATGAATTGTCTGATCTTAACTTCTTACATGGCTGTAAGTAAAGTCTGTGTGAAGCATGGCATGCAGGAATGTATTGCATAAGTAATGCACCTTACAGACACATTTTCATCATTGTGTTGGAGTCCCTTAATAAACTTCCTGCTTTTGGATCTGTCGGGATTTTGACATGTATTCTGAGCATGATGAAACCTTATTTTCTTACCAGAATTGATTTAACTCTTAATGTGCCAACTTCATTGGCATTGATTTCAATGCAGTTACACGCGGGATGAATTTGACCCAATGTGTTTATTAATTGCCTTGTTAGCAAATGCAGAAATCAACTTTGTGTTTGTGTTCCAAAAAAGCATGGCTCACAGCATTTCTCATGACACGGAGCACAGTTTTTAGAAGTCACTTCCTAGTTTTCCTCTGTCTGTGTGCTTATAGACTTGCTGTGAACACCATAACTAAATCAGAGCATCAACACCAAAGCTGGAGCAGGGCTAATACTGTTATTCTTATTAGATTTTAAGATATTCCCTTTGTTAGGTGTGAGCTGAATTCTTGTCACATGGATCTGTTGTTATTTTCTAGGTTGGAGAGACCATTTGACATGTTGTTTTCTCCAGAACTGTCCTTCTCGTGCAGCTCAGGCAGTGTACAAGAGCTGGAATCTGGCTGTAGCTGGCTGGCTGGCAATTTCTCCAGTAGGGAGGGATCTTTCAGTTGGCATGACAGGCACCTGTGGCATCCATCACCCATTGTATAGGTGCATTTCAGGAAAGGGGGCAGAGCATGCTTGCACTTTGATTCACAGATGGTATGTGATCTTTTAGGGCACGTCTAAACTACATTCCTCAGTTGAAAGAGGAATGTAAATGAGGCAAATCGAAAAGTGCAAACGAATCGCGGATTTAAATATCCCGTGCTTCATTTGCATATTCGCGTCCAAGCACTTTTTTGAAAGTGAAAGCGCAGTCTAGATGCAGTTTTAGGAAAAAAAAACCCCTTTTTTGAAAGAACCCATACTGCTGAAAAAATGAGGAGTACAGGTTCTTTCAAAAAAGGGTTTTTTTCCCCGTAGCCTTAGAGAGCAAAGCCGGCTGGAGTAAAATAGAGCTCTCCTTAAGCTGTTCTAACTCAGACCAGTCCAAGCATGGGGCTTCACACATTGGACTGCAGTCTCTCATCTAGGCTGATCTGAACTTGGTAAAACAAACAAATACAAATCTGGCCTGAAGTCTCTAAGGCTTTTGTGAAATCAAAGACAAAAGGATGGAGACTATTAGCAAGAGCTGCAGAGGGATCCTTTTCACAAACTCTGGACTTTTTTTTTTTCTTTCAAGTTTTACCTACCACCTGGCTGGCAGTGCAAGGGAACGAAGGGCACTTAATTCAGTTTTTATCTGGATTGGTTTGTTTTTACAGACCTGGAATTGATAGGGCCATAGGACCATCTTTTTCACCAACATATCCCTCCTGGATCTAGTAGCAAGGTCACTGAGACTTGTTGGGGTGCAGTTTTGAAGTTGAACTGCTCACTTGAGAGCTGTGCTTGCTTACCTGGCTGGGACTTAATTCTGTGGTTTCTGAATTGTCCTCGGAGGTCGTTGGCTACGGGAAGGTCCAAGAGCATCTGCTGAGCTGAGCCCTACGTGTAGCGTTGCTTCATAGCTGATTACCTGTGACTAAATTGTCATTTATTTCTGGCGTTCAGATAGTTGTGGGAGACAAAGTGGTGCTGATGCCAGTCAACGCGGGACAGCCTCTCCATGCCAGCAATATAGAGCTTCTAGATAATCCAGGCTGCAAAGAGGTGAGTTGAGCAGAGGAGGGGTAGCTGGCAGTTCAGAATGTGCATGCTCTCTGCATAGGTGATATGCTCGGTTCCAGTCAGCAGCATACATCATCTCTACCTCTGCTGCTGCTACCCATGAGAGAATGGCCCAGTTACTTGGCAACCTAAAGGCAAAACAAAATGTATTTATTTCAGGCCTGATTCTACAAGGCTCTGACAGCTTCCTGGGAGTTGAGTACCCGATTCTCTTGCAATAGGTCAGATGGTCATTCAGCTTCTCTCAGGCTGAGGCCTTTAGGGTCTCCCGTTAGTAAGCACTAAACCAGTTAAACATTTGACCCACTCTAGATCCATCCTCATTGTTGTCACCCATCCTTATTTATCAGTGTAACTGTATGAGATGGGAACCCCATTACCAAGAACAAAAAGATCTTACTGTACTCTTTTGTGTATTAAAGACTAAATCAGCATTAAAAGAACCAGCAAATCCTCAACCTATAGATGTGTATATATTTTTGACAGGTAAATGCTGTTAATTGCAACACAAGCTGGAAAATAACTTTATTCATGAAATATAGTTGCTACAGAGAAGACGTTCTTAAAGGAGTAAGTATGAGTCACCTATTTTGTTATCTTGTCTGTACTGAATTTCAGGATGTGTAACCATGATGAGGTTAATTGCGTCTAGGGGAAATATTACAAAGAAGTAGAAATAGAAAACTATCTTACTGGAACAACCAGAGCTATCTTGCATTACCAAGAATACTTCTCCAGTGCTCTACACCAGTCCATGTATAATAATGCAGAGGAAGAATACCGGCTTGCTGCTGTTTAACCTTGCATTGTTGTATACATCCCAAAGATCCCCATCAAATTAAGGGCTCACAGGGCAAGATGTGGTACAAACATATGAGGAAGTCTCTGCCTTGAACAACTTACCCTTCTTATAGTTTCAGCCAAGATGCAGAAAGAGAGTGTAACAAGCAGTTGGAGGGTGCGAGCACCAGCAATAAGATGCTGCTGCTGTAAAAATGAATCACGTGCACAACTCAAGGGCTCTGCTGCACTTATTCATTTATTTAAAATAAAACTACACGCAGTCCTCAGGTGCTCCTTCACTAACCGGTATCACCTGGCAATTTCATGGTAGCAATGGGTTTTGTGGAGGAAAGTGGAGGAAGACAGGCTTGGTGCTTAAAACGGCAGTTTGGGGAGGGTGTTGCATACTCAGGGGCGAGATGGAAGACAGCAGGAAGGTGCCTGTGGAAGAAGCGGGTGGTGGGGACTGGCATTGTTAGTAGAGCAGAGGGGGCAGCGTGCAGGAGCAGTGTGCTAACAGACAGGAACAGAGAAGGAGGGGGGGGGTTAACTTGTGAAGTGTGGGCAAGAAGCTTGAGTCTGATGCAGAGGAAAAGGGGGAAACCACTGGAGGGATTCAGAGTGCGGGGGGGTTACTGCAGGCAAGGACCGTGGTTTAGAGAGGTGAAGGGAAATGCAGGTGCTAGGGAAAGCAGAGAGGAGGATGCTTTAGTGGTGAGGCTGAAATAAGACCTGAAGTTTGATGGGGAGAGGGAGAAGGTGGGAGCTTTAAAATGTTGAGGAGATGGAGGAAGGAGAATGTTGAGGAGATGGAGGAAGGAGTAGTGTGACTTGAATCCAGCTTCAGGGTGTGGGGCAAAGGAGAGGAAGGAGCCAAAGATAACACCGAGCAGCAGGGAGGACAGAGAAAGCTCAGGGAGTGTGTAAAGTTTGGGGGACAGAGACTAAGGTTATGATCCTCCCCTGCCCTGGAAACTTATGCGGTAACTTATGCTTGTTCCCAGGCAACTTGACATGATGCCAAATCAGAATGTTTAGCATTTCAGACCCATCTAGCAGAGGTGTAAGTGACCATCCAAAGGGTAAGACAGTGGAGAAATGGACCCAAAGTTCAGCTTTAGTCAGATTTCATTCCATTGAATGGTAAGATGGCCAGGAGGAAACATCGAGGAGTGAGAGATGCTGGGATGAGTGGAGGGACAGGTCAGTAATGGAGCATAAAGATGGCAATTGAAGCCAGGTGATCCAGTGAGATCCTCTTAAGAAAAAGTGGGGAGAGGAAAAGAGGACTGAGTCTGCCCTCCAGCACGAGGAAGTGATAGGGGAGAAGAAGGCCTTCTGGAAAGAGACCTTTGATAGGCAAAAGGAGAAGTGAGAGGACAGAGTCGCAAAAGCAAAGGATGACAGGTCAAGAAGGAAGGATCTGACAAGTAGGGTCAAAAGCATCTGAGATCTTAAGGTAAATGAGGATTGGGTTGAGGTCTTACGGTTTGGCCCATAAGTGAACCTGACTCTATCATCACCGCACCAACTCTCAGTTCGGTATTTTTAGGAATCTGTTAGAAAAAGCCTAGGACAGGAATAACTGGTATTGCTCTCCATGGTGAGGTACATTGTCAGAACTGTGTGGAGGGGAAGCTTGCACAGCCCTTCGCTACATTATGCCTTATGCACACTTCTAGAGCGTGCTGTCAGCTGCTCATTTTCATCAAGCACTAACTATGCTTATTCCAATATAGAAAACCAGTTGAAAAATTCCTTAAACTTAAGTCATCCCAACGTTGACTGTCGTCATCTTTTCATTGTCATGCTTTCAAAGTAGATTTTATTTTCGTTAACCTTTCACAGGATTTATTTAAGAACAGACTTTAAACTCCTAGCCTGTCTGTCCTGTAAACCATGATGCTTTCTCTGTTTTGCATGAGTTCCCAGCAATAGAAAATAAAGTGATAGGTCCCATGTACACCAGTGAAAATCATGTGGGCATTGTTGGATTCATATGGCTTAGAGCCTTAGACTCTGGCTCAGAGTTTCCACTTGCTTTGTCTTCCACTTCCTTCCCCTGCTTCTTTAGGGGGATGTTGTTAGACTGTTTCACGCAGAGCAAGAGAAGTTTCTGACCTGTGATGAATATGAGAAGAAGCAACATATCTTCCTTCGCACAACATTGCGCCAGTCGGCCACTTCTGCAACAAGTTCTAAAGCACTATGGGAAATAGAGGTATTTTTTGCCCATTATAAATATTTTAGGATGCAAATGCAGCACTGAGTAAAAATGCATTATTATGCATCATGCCTGATCATTCGGTATCACCATATACCTCCCAGTAAACAGTATTTGTATGAAGCAGTTTGTGTAGGATGAATGCTTAAGAGATGCTTTATTACTACAATTGTGAGGGGAGAGGATGTTCTCTTGCTTTATATAGTTGCATAGAAGCAAAGGGCCAAATTGAAACCTGGCATAAATCTGGTCCAAGATAGGCATACACAGAATCTCAGGTGAGACACACATTTGCTACAAAGGTATATGGCAATAGATCAGAGCTCCAATTTAGCAAACTAATTGAGTTCATTCCTCTTCTACAGAGAATGTTCTTAAAATTAGACATGTGCCTTGCTGAATGGGAATAGTGTATCTTAGAAGATTAGCAGGTTTTGTTCTCATAAGAAGAAAATGGACCAATTGATGGATCTTAGGGTATGTCTACACTGCCACCCTATTTCGAACTAGGGTGGCTAATGTAGGCATTCGAACTTGCAAACGAAGCCCGGGATTTAAATATCCCGGGCTTTATTTGCATGTTCCCAGCGCCGCCATTTTTAAATGCCCGTAGTTGAACTACCTGCCGCGGCTACATGCGGCACGGACTAGGTAGTTCGAATTAAAGCTCTAATTCGAACTACGTTACTCCTCCTGCAATTGCAGGAGTAGCGATAGTTCGATTAGAGCTTTAATCGAACTACCTAGTCCGCGTGCGTGTGTAGTTCGAACTACGGGCATTTAAAAATGGCGGCGCTAAACATGCAAATAAAGCCCGGATATTTAAATCGCTTCGCTTGCAAGTTCGGAATGTAACATTATTAGTAGTTCTAAAACACCCTATCAATGGATCCCAAACTGCTAGATGTTTTGAAAACAAAAGGCTTCTTAGTTGGGCAAACCCACATTTTTGCCTGGATAGGGAACTGCAGGAGTGGGCCCTGTATATCTATGCACCACTTGACTTGTTACTGAGAAAAAGACACCACCAAACTGGAACTCAGGAAGTAACACTACAAAACAGTTGAAGACATAAAGGAAAGAATATGTTAGCCTGTTCCAATGACAGTGGGAATATTTGGCCCATCAGAATGTAATTATCCTGATGTCGTCATATATACATAGCAAAAAGGGCTGTGAAACTTTTAATGTTTGTATTAATGGTGTAGTCATGTTGGTCCCAGGGTATGAGACACCAAGGCTATGTCTACACTGCCGCTTTTTATTGGAAAAATGTACGCAAATTATGCTCCACAACTTGTGTACCTTTTTCCAATAGTTTTGTTGAAAGAGGTTTTTCTGAAATTTGGCTTGTCTACATATGATCTATGGCAGATTTAGGTTAAGCACAGAATTTCACACTGTAGTAAAATATTTTATTATCATGGAATTCATATTGTACAAAATATTGACAACATTAACTATAGTAGAATTAGTATTTTAGTATAATGAAGACAGCAGTGTCTCTGAATGCACTGTTTTATCTATGTGTGATTCTCATGGTTGTTGGTATGACTGATAATCTGTATTTCTGTCTATAGGTTGTACATCATGATCCATGCCGTGGAGGGGCAGGACAATGGAATAGCCTGTTCAGATTTAAACATCTAGCAACTGGGAACTACTTAGCTGCAGAGGTAAAAACAGCATCTAAATAAGAAGAGGCGCCATGTAACAAAACTGGGTGTGATTCCCTCGCACCAGACAACATTGTGCTGTACATTCTTCTAATTCATAGCTGTTGGAGTGTTTTTTTCTATTACAGGACAAACATAAGTAGATTTAGGACAACTTCTGTCTTTTTCTTTTCAATTGTCTCATTAACTGTTGGATCAGATTTTGTCACTAGTTTCACCAGTGCATACCCTTCTGATGTGAATTGCCATAGTTTGATTTAATACAACCCTTCTGCCAGTCAGAGTTGGCAGCAATCGGGATAGGTTCAGGATCTAGGGGTTCCTTTTCAACATCACAGCACAAAAGCAGCTGAAGTCCCCACCCAGTGATCTGGGACAATTACACACCACATTGTGGGTGCCTCTAAGAGCCAGTACTTCCTGTCTTGCAAGCACATAGTCTGAGAGTAGCAAAAGCTTTTAACACGAGGGGGGAAGTAACTGCATTAATTTGGAAAAATACCACAAGCAGAGTTCTTAAACATAAACCATGAGCAAAAGACACATACTCAAATAGGTTGGGCAGTGTCCTTTTCCCCTTAGGGTCTTCAGTCCAGCAACCCAAAAGTCCCTTTAACATGCCCATCTCTTCCCTGCACCCCACTCAGAATTGCTGTCCTTGGTCAGTGCAAACTCAGGATTCAAGTGCCATCTGCAGAGTTCACCTCCCACCCTGGGTGGAAAGGAGGCACATTACTCTCTCTGTTGCTTGGCACTCACATGCAGCCAGTCGTGGCCAGCCACCCGACCAGTTGACCGCTGCACTTTTCTGCAGAGCTCTGCTCTGGCCCTCTGTGCCAGCTCACTGAAGTGTCTTCAGGCCCCCCCCTTGAACACAGCTCTCAGTGATTTTTAGCTCTCAGTGACTTCAGTTGTTACTGGGGGGAGCGTCACTGCTGCTGCATGTTGTGTAGTCTCTTTCACCAGAGACACTGTCCCATAGCAGGTCTAATTACTTAGGCTTTAGTGATTTCAGCTCTGCAGCACATCACAAGACTCTCTCAATTGAGTCCAAATTAGCTCTCTTATTTCACAGTGGAGAGAGGACAGGTCAAACGGTGTCTAAAGCACTTAAGCATAGCTTCCCCCTCTCCCTGTTCCCCACCCTCTCTCTACTCACTGGGCTTTGGCACTCATGTCCTCTGCCTAGTGAGTGCTGTTTAGTTGAGGGCAAGTCCCTCATTTGGGAAATGCCAAGTGCAGTTCTGCTGCCCTGGATTCACAGAAGAATAACAAAGCTTTATTACTCCTGTCCCAATAACAGGGGGCGCATCTCCACAGCACCCTAAACTTGAAATAAGATACCCAATTTGTGATTCTTATCTCAAATCTATTTCTAAATAGCTTGTTTTGAAATTTGACGTGTTTACACAGCACCAAATTTTGATATATCGTACTATTTCGAGCCATCCCTTATCCTTTGTGCAATGACGTTTACCGCTAGTTGCTGAAACTTCAAATGCCTTTAGAGTGGTACCCCTTAGTTGGCTAACGAACTTGTTCAAACTGGGCCTTCTTGCAACCTGCCGATAAAGAAGGGGCTTTTGGTATAAAAAGGCTGAGTTAAATGGACACGGGGCTTTCTTTTGATTCAGCACACAGACAGGATCCTCTCTCTCTGAATGAAGGGGGGGCAATCTTTACAGAAAGGTTGGGAGAGCTTTGGCTTACAAAGGCCTCATAAGACCGAAGGGTGACCTGGCAAGCTTTTCGCACCAGAATCGGCATGCTTTTTCAAGTGTTCTCCGTACTGCTTTTGCCTGAAAGAATAAACATGTAATGCTTTGTGAAAGCTACTTGGTAACTGGTACGCACAGCTGTAACCCCCTGGAGAGAGGATAACTCAAAGGTGTTGGGCCCCAGTATGACCGGTGAGGAAATCACAATGAAGTACAAAAGTACTGCAAAATTAAACCCGTGTGTGTGTGTGTGTGTGTGGAGGGGGGGGTAGGGGAGATGGGTGTGTGTGTGTGTGTCTCTGCCCAACAGAGGTGATTTCTGAAATCCTGAAACCTTATGCAGGTGCCCCCAAGGAAAGCCAGGAGGGAGATCAAAGGTGCAGTTAACACTGGAACTGTGACAATCCCTTTATAGTTTGCTGGCCAGCCTCACTTCACTGCATTGCTGTGGTGTGCTCCCAGTTTGTCTGAAACCAGCTGGCTCTATTCTGTGTGTTTTAATTCTATTATAGTAGTGGCTAGTGCCCCTAACTGAGATCAGAGCCCTGTTGTGCCAGGTGCTATGCATGTTACAAGAGACAGACCTGCCATAAAGAGCTTGCAGGCTAAATAGACAAGACTAGAGTAGAGGAAAAGATCTCTCTTCATTGCCCTTTGGGGAGGGGGAGGTCTGAAGTGGGCGATTTCCAAGTTCACCTTGAGGAGTACTGGCTGGCTCTGCTTTCATCCAAGTCAGACCTCATCTGAGCAAAGGTTTTAACAAGGGCATCCTAAATCTGCAGGTCAGTAGGGGTGTGCTGCCATGTGTGCGGAATTGTAGTTTAGAATCTTTAAACCTCTGTACCAGGTTTCCTGAGGAAATAACTGGCAAGGAGGTTTTCAATATGGAGAGCAGCATAGGCACAGTGAAATAAAGCTGGGAAAGAGTTCAGGTTGAACAATGGTTACGTGCTGCGCCTTGAGAGCAGCATTAATTACTGCATCTCTGAAGTGTGGAAAACATGCTGGTGGAGATGTTTAAAGGGAAAGCTGTCATAAAAGCTTGTGAACCATTTTCTGTACAGTTCACATGTCAGGCAGGGCACCTGAGCCAGCCAGCCATGCTGAAGATTTATAAAGAGGCAGACATCTAATGTGTGTGAGGTGACTTTAGATCAGTTGAGCAAGGCTTACTGAGCGCTTGTCTGCATTCCTGCAGTGGAGTGAGATTACTCGCGATGTGATTTATTAACCATGTCTCACATGGGCATCACTTGTTTTTGTTTAAGATATCTAGTGTGGAATAATAAATGCAAACGGAACAGAAATTCATAAATAACTAGACTTCCCTCCCTGTGTAATGGTACACGTTCTGTCACAGTTGAGCTACTGTAAATTGTATTTCATAGCTGGCGTTTACTTGTTGCATCTTTCTGAATGTCCTCATAGTACATCCCTGGAAGGGCTCTGCCATAGAAGGTGGGTGGAGATGGCTCCCAAGTGATCAGTGTTTGGAACTCTGCTCCTCAGGCCCAAACACTCCCCAAATAGTGACATCAGAAAGGAGCCCTGATCTAAATTCCCTGCTGGAAAACTGTAAGAGTGAGTTTCTGAGTCCACTGATGTCAAGGGGAATTTTGCCATTGACTTCAGTCGAGCCAGGATTTCATCCCCCAAGAACTGACCCAAATCCTCCTCTGAAGTCAATGCCTCTAGGCAAATGTATATCTGTTAAGAGCCAGCTCACAGTTTTTCAGGGGTGCTGGAACAATTTGTGCAGTGGGGGTGCTGAGAAACATTGAACCAAACTGTAAACTCTGTATATAATGGAAACCACTTCAGGCTAGGGGATGCTGCAGCACCACTTCCCTGCACCCTTAATTCTAGCACTATGCAGTTTTTTCTGTTCTCATAGAGTCAGTAGATTCAAATGTTCTTTTCTAACACTGGACCCAGCAAAGATTCTGCAAGTTGTTTTTTAAATCCCCCTCCCCATCCACCTTCCCACCAGGTGACTAGATGGCAAAAGTCAGATAAGGGGGAATAGGTTGCCTATTTTGTAGAGCTGCTAATATCAGGATAGTCCTGATAATATCAGGACATCTTGACACCCTTCTCTGCCTCCTGATGATTTGTAGGATTGAGTGAAAAATTGTGGTGCTGCAAAACATCAATGTATTTCCCACTTTTTTAGTTCTTTCTGTGTATCCAGTGTAAAATGCTCCTGAATTTGTCTCTGCTGGCTTGGAGCTGCCAGCTCCAGGAACAGCATTTCAGATGCTGCGGGTTGGGTCCCAAGCAGCTGTGTCTTTCTCATGACCAAAGCTAACCTTTTCAGTGTTCTAATCACCAGGATAAAAGTCTCTTTGAACTGGATGGCAGCTGATTGATTGTGCTAAGCTAAAACACACACCTCTTATACTCCCTTGGCGTGTGTGTGGGCCGCTGCTTATGTGATTATAAAACTGGGAAATCTTTATTGGAAAATGTACCAACATTTGGTATTTGAGGACTTTAAATGCACCAAGCCATAAAAGCAAGCAATTCAGGGTTAAGATTATCCTTTCATATTTAAGTTCTCCAGTGGGATTCATGCGTCACTGCACTAAAACAAAGAAAAGTACATGTAGGAATATCAAATCCTAGTTTGCCTATCCAGAGGTCTCTGAACAACCAGAATACAACGGTGACAAGACAAAAATCAGAAGACATTATGGAATTTGTTAGCACAGTCCATGATAATTCTTTTATTTTGTCAAATAGGGTGGGACTTTTGGAGCCATTGCCAGTTCTGGCAGTAGCGGTCTCTCTTACTCTGCTGTTGCTATAGTCTGGTTGAGTTAAGATGAAGGGGTTAAATTGGCAACTTTGAATTTTATAGGATCTTAGCAATTGGAAATAGGAACAACCTGCTAGATCATTAACCTTTCCCCCTGCAAACGCAGGGTACTGTTGTCAGATTATTGTTTTAATTCTGTTCTAGTAGCACCTAGAGGCCTCAGCTGTAATCAGGCCTCTATTGTGCTTGGTTTACAAACTTGTAGTAAGAGACAGCCCATACACTGAAGAGCGTATAGTGTAAAGAGACGGGACAAAGGGCTAGAAGGGGAACAGAGGAGAAACAACCTGCACAAAGGTCAGTGGTAGAGCTAGGAGCTGAATCCAGATCTCTGGACTCCCTGTCCAGTGCCATGTCCACTGACTGAGCAAGGACCTTAAGTCTGTGATTATCGTTGATGTCAGTGGGACTTAAGCCCATGCTTATGGGGGCAGAGGACTCATCGGGTATTAAATTCATGTAACTGGGGTCTTCACTCATGCAAAAATCCCATTGACTTCAGTAGGAGTTTTGTATGAAGACCATAGGATTGAAGCCTTGATATTGGCCGAAAAAGATTGCTTAAAATTTGCACCTATAAATAGTATATACGATACCTCTGTTCCTCCTAGGAGAGGTGTGTGTTTTGTGATTGGTTTGGTGGGTTACTGAGGCATATCTTACAATGTTTTAGATCTCTTTGATTATTGGGCTGTGTTACCTTTTTGATCTTCTTGGGCAGTTTTTTATTGTTTGAGATACTTTATGTACTTGGATGCTGTAAAGTCTGAGTGTCCCATAAATACAATTTATTATCCCTTTATTGCTATTGCTGTTTTCACGTTGAAGTCCAATGCTCTTATACCTTCCCATGCTTTACTTGTGTTTCCAGCATCCTTGTGATAAAGTAATTTAAGTACCCAGAACCAAATCCTGTTCTCAGGCACACCAGAATATTTCCTTCCATCAGTGGAATTGCACCAGCAATGAACCTGGCCTGTTATTTCTCATGCAATACAGGCTTTGGCTTGGATCCTGCCATCTGATACACCGGTGAAGACCCATGTGCCCATGTGAAATTTTAATGACTTCGGTGGAATTTTTCATAGGCCTCTCGGAGTGTCAGGATATGGACCTTGGATTAGAACAATCCAAGAGTTAGAGTTCTGTAATGAGCTACAGTCCAGCTTAGGGATGTAATAGTAAAAACGGTTAATCAACAAGCAAAAGCTTATCGGTTAATGCTATAGACAACGTGCATTCTGCTCCCCTCCCCTGCCAGTAAATTTTTTTAGCAGGCTGGCCAGCAGCCCAGCTCAGTCCTGGCTTGCACTGGGTCCAGGACCTACCCCTGCTGCAGCTCTGCATTTAAAGTTTATTAAGAGCCAGGTGGGCAGGCAGCCCGGCTCAGTTTTGGCTAGTGCTAGGTCTAGGAGCTCACACCCCCCTCTGTACAGAGGCTGATGCCACCCCACGTTGCTGCCTCTATATCCTCGGTGTGGGGCCGGAGTACACTGGCTGCTGGCCACGCCCTGGGGACTATAGAATAGTTGAGTAACCGATAAGAATTCATGAAGTTAATCAACTATTCAGTTAACCAATATTTAATATCCCTAGTCCAGCTGGAGGAATTGTTCATTAGAAGTACCAAATTCCACAGAACATGCTCAGTTTTGGGGAGGTCATGGTCCAACTTTCACGTGCATAAATTTCTTGAAAAGGTCAGGTTCAGCTCTTGTCCAAAGATAAGTGTGGGTTTGCCCTGAAATGAGGTGAAGTTTTAGCAGTGTCTAAGGTTTGGGTTTTGGGGCTTGTTTGGTGTATCTCTTTCAATTTCACAACTGTTCTACACTACTTGTGAGCATCCCTTATTTCAGAAGTCACTACAAGTTATATGCATTATATTTTATTTACCAGGTAATTCTGCCCCCTTCCCCATTCCCTACTTCTCAATGTCTATATGGAAGATTGTGTCCAAGATGTTTGAGAGAAGTTGATAAAAGTTCTTTTTTTTCTTGAAAATAATTTTAGAACTGCTGTACTACATCTATTAAAACTTATTCTGGTTCATATTATGTCTCTCTCAATTTTAAAAAAAAGCTTCAGTAAACCATACTATACAATAAATGGTTATTATGTGGATGGTCAGGGTCAAAGAATCTTGGTGTATTTGATTTTAAGTAAGTAGATTTGTATCAGGGCAGAGTTTTTAGGCCAATTCAACTTAAAATTAAAGCTGATAGAAGATATGTTCCCAGAGTCCAACAACACTTAATTAGCCAATGAAATCCACTGCTACAAAGTACCGGGAAATGTAATAGGATTAGGAAAAGAGCTAGATATTTGTATGAGTGAGATCTACCACCGTAAATATTAGCTAGGATAAAAATGTAAGGGATATTAGTCCTCATGCTTTAGGATATAAGCAAAGATTAATTTCTTGGAATAATGAAGAAATGATTCCCAAATGCAGGTTAATCAGTAAAAGGTTTTCTTGCACCTTCTTCTGAAGGAGCTAGTGCTGGTCATTTTGGAAACAGGATACCAGACGACCCAGTCCGTTAAAGCAATTCTCATAAGGACGTGCAAAGGACGTGCTTTGGCTTCTTGTTCAGTTTTTGATGAGGGGGAGTTTGAATTTGTGTCAGGGATCTTTAAGCACAAGATGCCAGAAGAGAGGCTGGTTTTTGCCTGCCACATTCCCCCTCCCTTCCCCCCCCCCCCTTAAGGCACCATGTAAGTATCAGCCTTTGGGTATACTGGGGTAATAGTAGATATGCTTATGTCTCTGTTAAGTGGATGCATTTAATAATGGAAACTTAGGCATATGTGGACATTGTGACGTGAAGCTTGCCACAAAATACAGAGGCACAGAACCGCAGTTATGCCAACTAGATTGCATGGAAATGAAACATGGGCATTGAGAAGGTCTGGAGAAGACTGGGTTGATGTTTTTGATTCTTATTGTCTTTGTCAGCTGCTCCATATTAAATGACAGGACAAGATAAAAAACAAGGATATTTGAAGCTGAACCCAGCAACCGCCCCGATCAGCCCTTGGTGGTTTTGGCTGCTTTCTTGGTATTGACATACTACAATTGAAGATCCACAAATTCCAAAGCCTATGCGCTAAGGAATGCCGCTTCAAGACCCGCAATCCTGTGGGTAACAAAAGTTTCAATGACACAATGAGGTTGCCTGGGCTGGACATCAGCTAAATAGCCAGACAGAGCACTGGTTGGAGACCTCGTTGGAGATTAATACAGGTGGTGCTCAATCAACAAAGATGCCATGTCTCCGTGGGATTTGCCATGATGATGAGTAGTGAATTCTGCAAAGGCCCTTATCTCACAAGAAACAATGAAGCAAATAACTTGAGATTAATCGCTTTGTTTGAGCATGACACTATAGATCAGTGGCCACTCACCAATCAGGAGATCGGGATCTATGGGTAGATCCTGAAGCGTCTGACAGATGATCCTGACTGGTTTGGCCAGGAGGCTATTAAGTTTTGGTAATTCAGCTGCCTCTTCCCCCTCGTCCTCTACTCTGCCTGCTGCCCCTGCCCTCTGTCTTAGACCTGCCCCTGGGAGCTTCCTGCGTGCTGTGCAAGGTGTGAGAGGGAGAGGAGAGGAGCGCGGACACCAGGGTGTTCCTCTCCTCTGTCCCTGTACTCCATCCTCACCGAATGAGCAGCGAGGGGATTCAAAGAAGGGGTGGGGCAGGGCAAGGTATTTTGGTTTGAGGAAGATGCTGGATTGACTTAAATTCAACAAGTGATTTTGTGTTTAAAAAAAGATTGGAGACCACTGGTCTAGATCCCTTTTCTTAGGAAACCTGTTAATTATTTGCAAACAGGAGAAACCACCACCAGATGGCAGTACATGCTCAGTCCTTAATTCCTCAGACAGCTGGGACATTGAAAATTAAAAAAAAAAGTTTCCTGATAGAACACTGTAAAACTCAGTTACTCGAAGAGTGCTTCAAAATCTGTTCTTTATTAAGACAGTCACTTAGTTATGTCCTTGTTATAAGTCAATATAATGTCCGATAAATTGTCAGTTGGGCTGTATGATCAAAGGGAGTGCCAGAATTAGAGTGAATCCAACATGCTGCAGGGTATTTTTTTAAAACTGTTGCACTGATACAGATTTTTGTAACAAACCACGGTGTTAAGAAATGAAGAATAATTTAGGTATGCACATAAAGATGAAAGAAGTACAGAGAAGTGAGACTGGATTACTGATTTACAGAGGCACTCTGACCTGTTCTGTGATCTCATGCATGCTTGACTATAGCTCTTTAAAGTGACAGTGTTAGAAACTACTTTGCTGGTTGCGTTTTAGTCTCTGTTAATTCTAACTTGTAGATAATAAGGGAGGGAAGAGGGAGAGGCCTGCTGCCCAGCATGGACATTCAAGATCCCATATTACTAAGGACCAGATTTCCTAAGATATTTAAGCACCTAAAAATGCCAACAGGTGCTGAATGAGATTTATAGGAGCACCTAAGCAGATGAGGCACCTAACACTCATTTAAATCCATGTGAATGAAGCGCCTTGCCTGATTTGGGTTTTTTCTGAAAATCCCACTAGGCACCTTCTCTGCATCTTTCACTGCCCAAGTATCTTTGAAAATATGGCCCTAGGAGCAAAGTCTTTGTCCGTGTTTGTTTTCTATAGTGTCGTTTCCTACCAGGTAATTTTCATTCATCCCAGTGTTGGCTGTCTATCAGTGGTGCTTGTACATATGTGTATGCTGGAGGCTGCAAGGCATTGTAGATGTACAAAATATTATTTTGTTTGTTATTTAACAACTTATTTCATGAACGGAAGTGGTTATTTGTTGTTTTTCTCCTTTCCTGTCTGGCACTCTGCTTCATTTCCCAGACAGAAAGAATGTAGTGGGCATATCAACCAATCTTTTTGTTTGCAACAGCTGACCCGAGGATTTTTTTTTCAAAACAATTGTACTTTTCCTTCCTTGTGGTGTAAGAGGAAGGATTTGAGAGGTGGCTTGGTTTTTTTAAGGGGTTTATTTGTTTTTCATTATAGAAATATCTGTAATGTCAAACCTGATCTTTCCTAGTTCTGTTGAACAACAACAGGAAAGTATAAAGGATCTTTATTGTGAGATCTTAACCCCACAAAGAGGTGACTGTTTTTTTTCCCCATATGATCAATATTGAGGCTAAACAGCATGAGGCTGTCCTAGCTTATGCTGGGGGACTTACTCTCATGTGCAGGAAAGTGCAAGGGGAGCGTAAAGCCACCTTTTCCTCCCTCTTGCATCTTGCACTCAGTGGAGCTTGGGTGGAGCTGAGAATCAGAATTGGGAGTGTGGGACAGGCTTTTCACCATGCCCAAGTTTGACTGGAGGATGGTGGGGACCATATGGAGCCATTTGTGGTTCCCTGGTCCTCAACCAGGCTGCTCCTGGAACAAATCAGAGCTTCATAGTAACTGATGCCTCTGGCATTGCTGCTTCCCCTTTTTTTCCTGAAATGCCCCTGATGTGCTGTCTCCTTTCTTCTTGCCCCAGGGATTGGAGAGAAACTGGCACAGGATGCAGTGGCAACTGGTGCCTGTGTGGGAGAGAGCGTGCAGGGAAGGCCATCCAGAGGGGCAGGCAGGAGCCATGCCGGGGCACGTCATTTAGCAATTAAAATTTGGGAATGGGAGCAGTGCACCTCCCAAGTGCTACCATGAGTCACCTATGACAGGCTGAGTTGGAGGTAATCCTGACTCCAGTTTTCCACTGGCCTGTTGTTTATCTGCCCAAGGGAAATTCTCCACCGAGTGTCTCCATCCATTTAATGCCACTTATGCTTCACAAAATAGCTTGGACAGTGGTCTTTTCCCCCTGGACACTATCCTGATCTGTTCAACATCTTTTCTAAGGAGTGCCTTCAATCCAGTTCTCCTTCAGCCAGGAAGAGAAAAGAAGGCTCATTTTAAAAAAATCCTCTAAAATAAAAGGCTTTAAGAATTTAAACCTACTTCTAAGGAAGATTGTCTAGAGTGTCGTATCTATTAGTGATCAGTCAGGAACTATTGCCAAACATGTCAAGGATGTTGCATGAATCTATCTAGGTATATACACACAACCAACAGTTCTCCAGCAAGTTCATATAATAGCAAAAGTCCTGTTGAATGTGTGCAAAAGTCCTTTGGATTTATTGAAATCTAATCAGTGTGCTGTTAGCAGAGAACAAAGCAAAACTAATGAGGATGAAAGATTTGGGAAGTGCATTTTTTTTTTTTGTATTTTTAGCATGTTGCTCCTGTTGCTTGGGTTCAGTATTAACGAGTTTGAGATCTAATCAAATGGAAACTGCTTTATGTTTGAATATCTCCTTTTATATTTTGTCTGTCAGTGTTTCCATTAAAAGGCCTGTTTTTCACCCAGCCATTAAAATGCTCTTTGAGTTGAAATTTGGTGACTTTTTTTTTTTTTCCTGGATAGATATTTTAAATGTTCTTTGCATTTGAAACAAAATTTAGCTAAAACCAGTATGGCTTTTTATCTTCCCTTTAATTAGGAAACATCTAAAAATAGCTTTTTCAGGCATTTGAACTGTATTCTCTGATCTTTAAAAGCAACTTATTTTCTAAATGTGAAAATTCCAAGCGATTCATCCACAGTGTAAACTGAATTATGTAATTTAAATTGCTGGATGTAAAATCTATGTTATGACAGAGAGAAGATCTTTTCCTTTCTATGGAGAATCCCCTATAGGTCTCATACAACATGCTTGGGCATAGTATTAGATGTTTTTCTGAGCAGATGAAGTGTGCGGGAAAATGATCACGTGGTTAAGGTTCTGGGCTGGAATTCAGAATATCAATTCCTGACTCTGAAACAGACTTCCTGTGTGATCTTGGCTGTGTCACTTTAAGACGCACTGTTTCTGATTCAGTTCCCCATTTGTAAAATGGGTCTAATAACACCCTTTCCCTTTCCCTTTCCCTTTCCTTTCTCGATCTGTCTTACCTATTCAGAATGTAAGGTTTTTCGGGCAGGGATGGTCTCTTACTGTGCGTTCGTAACAGTGCCTAGTACAGCAGCTCCGATCTCATCTGGAGCCCAGGGTGCTCCCACAACACGAATAATAAGCCATCTGATAGGCCGTCACTTTGTGAAAGCATGTGCTAGTAGAGGCTATCAACAAGAGTCAAACATGGAAACTTCAGCATCAGCATACAGATCTTTTCAACTGAAGCTAAGCTCCGATTCTTTACATGGACTAGCCACTAGAGTGAGACTTGTCACACTTAGCCAGCATGTTACGTAAGACATACAAAAGTCACAGTCTGCGTACTTAACACTTAGTGGAGGACACTTCACCAGATACTAATCTAGTGAATTCTGCTTCAGTGAAATTCCTTTTAAATTTTATGGTCTGTGAGTTGGTGAGAGTCTTTATGGGGTGCAGAGCACACCCTCTCTTTTCCTTTTGATTTTCATCCACTGACTGCCCTCAAAGCTCTCATCTCCCTGCAGTTTCAGCTTCCTGGTGAACTAGAAATGATACAGCTGTACTTCATCCACTGCATGAGAATCTGGTGATGACAGGTGGGCTAGGTGTTGTGTACGGATGGGTCTGGTGAAACTGTGATTGCTTGCCAACATGCAGAATCTGCCTCGTGTATGTGCATCACATCCATGGTGATTCCACTAGCTCTGAGCTTGCAGGAGTCGCTGTACACTGCAGCTTTCCTTATGGCTGCTTGGTTAACCTCTTCATTCAGGTGTGGCATGGGAACCAGGATATGCCCTTATAAAATGACTGCTCTATAGCTACTTGTGCATTGGCTGGGTCAGTGTTTACATATGGAACTGAGGTGGCATAAAGCGTGCCACATAATAAAACATGTTCTCTAGACTCTCTTAACCAGCCTTTCAATAATTGGAGGTTTGAAGTCTGGACTGTTACTTTGTGAAACTCTCCCCTGTCCTCCCCCCTGCCACCCTCCTGCCATCAGCTAAAAATGCCCAAATCTCAGTTTGTTGAAATAGAAGCAGTGAAGGCCTGGTATGGTTGAGTTTTCTGCCTTACAGAAGGAATTGTTGGAAACATACTGTATCTACTTTTAAAAAGCAGCACACAGTGGAGCTGTTATAATAATGATTTGTTCAGCCCCTCTGATCTGAGCTAGGTAAATTCACAATGCATGGTTGTCATACTGTATATTGGCTGCGTATTCCTCCTTGTGCTGGCTGTTTGGTTGAAATGCAGTGCTGTATGCTAAAATAACACTGCAACTGTAACAAATCCATTGACCTGAAAAAGCCTGAAGGATGACTTAGCACAAGTAGGATCCATTTTATTTCTGTTTTCATATGTATAGTCTAAATATTTCCACAGATATTCTGGATTTCTAAAATAATGAAGTATTTTTATTAGCATTCTATATACAATACTCCTATTGTTTGAGGAACTGTGAAAGTGTTTTATGTAAATTGGAAAAAGGAATTTGAAGCATTAAGACTTTATCTGAACATATTTTTGTGGCGATTGTTATTTCTGGTAGTGATAAGAATACTATAATTTAAGAAAGCCCCTCAGGTTTTTTTTTTAAAGTCTTCTGTCTTTGGTCCCAAACTGAATAATTTTGAAAAGTTAAACATAACCCATTCAGTTATTTTGAACAAAGTAAGTAGGGGAATAATTTACTAGGCTTTATTGTTTCTATAAATGCCTAATTTTTCTGTGCAGAAGTAACTCAAAAATGGCAAAATTGAAGGCCACAATCCTGCAGCATGGTCTACTACTACACCCATGGGGAGCCCAATAAATATCAACAAGACACTATTTGTTGGCACTACTTGGCTTTTCTTTTTGTGTGTTATCAGCAGAGCTGTTAACTTAAGTTCTGATTGTAGGATCAAATTCTGCCCCCAGTTATACTTGTGCACTTCTGTGGAAGACCATGGAGTTTGCATGGGTGTATCAAAGCAGAATGTGGCTTGAGAGCGTATATTGATCCTTGAAGCAGATCAAGCAGGGGGAATGTATCTTGACCTTGGGAATCAGGTTGTGTTTTCATAACTGGCACTTAAACATCCTTAAATAATCTTATTTCAAGCTCCTTGGGGGCAGCAACCATCTTTTCATTCTGTGTTCGTACAACATCTAGCACAGTGGAGTCCTGGTCGCTGACTGGGCTTCTAGTCTCTACCACAATACGAACAATAAATAATTGTTCTTTAACATTTGATTTGGAGTAAATGCGAGCAAATTAACTTGGATCCACTGTTTTTACATTGTCTGGTGTGGCTCAGGATGTGAGTACCCCCCTCAGGACAAAATATCAAAACAGATGGTAGCATTGTACACCCAAGCTTCTTGCACCATTTTGTAATAGTTTAATGCGTTAAGTCTGATGGCCCTACAGTGACGTCAGTAAATATTTTCAATCTCCAATATTAATGGCTAATCTGAGTTACATAGCAGTTAAACCCTTGTGCACTTGGCTGTGTCTTCACTATGTGTTTTGCTCTCTCTGTAAAATCCTAATGGAGGCAATGCACTATAGTATTATCTCAGTGGAGTTAGTCAAGGGCAACCCCAAATGGAAGGTGAAGTGTTGACTTTGACTAACTACGTGGCGATAAAAATTACCTGTGCTTTGTCTTCACTAGGATTTTACAAAGTCAACTCAGGATAGTTAGTGCTGTCTCAATGGAAAAACACCACTTTTTTTGCAGTGAAGATGCAGCTAGTGGAACTGAACCCTGAAAGTTTGGTTTGCAGATGCTAGCTTCAACCACTGAGCCTTGCTTGCTTGGTCATAGACCAATATACTTAATGGGTAACTGAGCCAAAACTTGCTAAGCATAAAATCAGTCTAAAAATGATTAAACAAAGTTTTCTAATGAATGGTTTATTTTTCAGCTTAATCCACACTATCCAGATGGCAATGCTGAAGGAAAGGTTATGGTAAGTGGAATGCTTCCTTTAAATGTATTTCAGGATGTTTTGTTGTATTATCAATTAATATAAAGTATCAGCCCTGGGTAGAAGGAACATTTTTATTTTACTTACATATAAAACACAAATTATGCATACTCTTAATGTCTTATGATAGCCCATCAGGGTACTAGGTAGTGTAATCATTAAAGATCATAAAGTGCTTTGAAATCTTTGAGTGGAAAGTCCTATAGAAAGAACTGCTGGAAGTGGTGGTGGTATTTGTCTATTCACCTTTTCTTTAAGGCCAAGATATTGTTTCAGTTGTCCATAAAGTAGGCAGGAAGGGAAAAAGAGAAGAAGAGGATCACATAGTGCTGGAAAGATCTTATCAGCACTTTTGATTACCATAGCCTCTATTAGTGTAACTTTCCTGCTGCTTTGAATTCTGCTACCACCAAGAACTGTTGTTAGGTAAAGTTTTCTCTTAAGCTGTGTCTAGATTACATCCCTCTTTCGACAGAGGGATGTGAATTAGGCACTTTGAAATTGCAAATGAAGCCGGGATTTGAATTTCTCACGCTTCATTTGCATAATTACATTATGGCACTCTTTCGAAAAAGTGCTATTTCAAAAGTAAAACCGCGGTCTAAACCTGAGGTTTACAGGATCTTTCGAAAAACCCTTCCCTTTTTGAAAGAACCGCGTCTAGACTGGGATTTTACTTTTGAAATAGTGCTTTTTCGAAAGAGCGCCATAACGTGATTATGCAAATGAAGTGCAGGAAATTCAAATCCCGGCTTCATTTGCAATTTTGAAGTGCCTAATTTACATCCCTCTGTCAAAAGAGGGATGTAATCTAGACGTACCCACAGGGTATGTCTATACTGCACGCTTATTTTGAAATTAGCTATTCTAGAATGGTTATTCCAAAATAGCTTATTTCGAAATAGCACATCTACACTGCAGGGAAGCCTCAAAATTAGTCCAAGGTAGGCTTCCATAATGTAGACGTGCTATCTCTATTTAGAGCCCTAGGAGGTACTGGGGAGGAATAACTTAGACTGGCCCTGGAGAAGGGCTGTTTTGAAATAGCAGCAGTGGAGCATCTACCCATGCCTTATTTTGGAAATGGCATTATTCCTCATAGAATGAGGTTTACAGATTTTGGAATAAGCCCTCTGTTATTTTGAAATTATTTTGAAATAATGGAATGGCTGTGTAGATGCTCGCATTATCTCAAAATAACGGTGCAGTGTAGACATACCCTTTCTTAAGAGAAAATATGTATGTTTGCAGATCACTACTGGAACGCTGTTACATCTCTATATTATATTGGGGACTGAGTTCTTCAGGGGTTGGTAATGGATCTACAGAGTGTTTTATGTCTAAATTGCTTGGCTGAATCATGTGTCACACGGCATGTACCAGCTGGTAATTGGTATTAACCAGTCAATACTGTCTGGTGGTTGCATATGTGACATTAATTGGTTGCCTTAATTCTTCTCAAAGTAGACAGATTTCTACATTGCTCTTTAGCACTGGGCTCTTTAGCAAAGAGACCAAGGACAAAATAAAGTTGGGTATTTGTCGAGTTTGGAATATGTCTGTTCTGTGATCTGTACAGCTCTGGGTACAATGTTCCTGTCCAGAAAGAGCTGACAATGAAACACTTAATCCGGTGCATGAATGACAAAGTCAATATGGCTGTTCATAGCAGTAAGTGTTTATTCCCAAAAGTGTTTGCAGGGTTGGACCCTTAGAAAGGGGCTTATAAGCTACTACATGGAGCAACAGGTCTGAGCTACTTTGGCAACCCTAGAGATTTTTATTTAGATCATAGTAAAGGCACATGAGAGAGTATCAATAGTCCTACCCCATCCAAAGCACCACCCACAGACAATGTCTACACTGCAATCCTATACTTTTGGTTGATCATGCCAGATGACTTGGTCTCACAGGGCAGGGGCTTAGGGTCTGTTCAATTGTGGTGTAGGTCCTTGGGTTGGTGTCCAGGCTCTAGGAAGCTCCCAGGGTTCAGGCAGCTGTCCAAGCCCAAACATTTACATCACAGTTAAATAGCCCCTTGGTTGGAGATCCATGAGCCCAAGTTAGTTGGTGCAGGCCAGCTGTGGGTTTTTAATTGCAGTGTAGACATACCCGCTGCGGCCTACTCTTGCCTGAAATTTAAAGATGTGACATCAGTTAGCTAGTTCAAGCTGAACAACAACTTCTAAAACTCTAATCAAGGCAAAGCAAGTTGTATGTTGGCACATGCCAAGGAGGTGGAGTTAAAGCCTATTGAGAATCTTTGTTACCAACCAGCCCAAGTATTCAAAATAGTAAGTCAGTTCTGTTCTGCTCCTCTGCTCCAAATCACGTGACTGAATTAAACTGCAGACTTCTAAAAGTAGATATGGAGATCTTTTTATTTGGCCCCTACTGTTTAAGCCTCCAGGGATGTTGTTTCCAAGCTTTCTTTTTCCATAGAAATTTTTAAGAACAATTGTTGAAGGTCTCACATAATCACATGACTCCAGGAGCTGGCGTGTTTAATATCAAATGCTGTCAGGATTGATATACTAATCCGACATAAACCTCAACCTATAATCATTCCTAGGATTTTCTTCCAGGACCTCCTCTGTCCTAATTCTCTTCCTTTTATATATAAGTTGGAGCTAGTTGCTCCCATTCTGCTAACCTGATTTAGAAGTAACTTCTTTTAATTTTAGTGCAGGATGCTAACAAACTACTGTTACTTAAGAGACGAATGTGCAAGATTTTCCATTATGCTATCCAGTTACAGAGGAATAGTATTGTCAGCTCTCAAGATTTTATCCTGAATCTTGTGATTAATGTTTTTTCAAAGCCATAACTCCTGCAGTTGAGAATTTTTTTAAAACAAAGGCAACCCTCATTTTTGTGAAAAGCCTAAAATGTGAACCAAGTACACCCTAAATGCACAAATCCCTAGGGCTACGTCTACAGTGCAGGCTTCTTGCTCAAGAACTGTCTTGCGCAAGAGGTCTTGCGCAAGAGCGCGTCCACACTGCCATGTGCTTTTGTGCAAGAGCATCCTTGGCAGTGTGGACGCTCCCTTGCGCAAGAAAGCTCTGATGGCCATTTTAGCCATAGGGGTTTCTTGAGCAAGAAACCCCTGTTGCCCATCCACGCTGCCTTCTTGCGCAAGAGCTCTTGCTCAAGAGGGCTTAATCCTCGTGAGGAGAGGAATAACTCTTGTGCAAGAAGCCCTCTGTTCCGCCGTTTTAGTATAAATTTACTTGCGCAAGAACGCACATGCAGTGTAGATGCGCCACAAGTTTTTGCGCAAAAACAGCTATTCTTGCGCAAAAACCCTGTGGTGTAGACATAGCCTAGAAGTCTAATAAAAAGAACTCAATTTTTTAAAAAACAAAATCTCATGGTTTTTAAGCAAAAATCATTACTTTTTGGGCTTGGGTCATGATTTTTTTAGTGCTTGCCATTGATGAAGTTGGCACGGGGGTGCCTGCTCTGTTGCTTCCCGGGCTGTAGCTTCTTAAATAAAGTTAGACATCTGTGGTGTGCAGGGTTGTCAGTTTGGAAGCTTGTTCCAATGTGTATAAAAAAACCCAAGAATTAACTCACTCCCCGTTCCATGCAATATTGGGGTTCATTTTCCATTGAATGTTTCCAGTGCTCCGATAGCTAGAGCTCTACACTTGTGACAAATTAACACTTCATTTGCAAAGTAGACACCTCATTCCCATTGAAATCCAATGGGAACTGGGCACATATTTTTCTTAAGACAGGGGTCGGCAACCATTTCAAATCAAAGAGCCAAACTACATCAAAATTCAGAACAAATAGTCAACAAAGAGCTATATAAGAATACCCATTTGCATGACTGAAAATATATAAGTGAATAGTATTGATAATTGACATAATGATTAATGAGAACACAAATGACACATTGTACTCCCAGACTTTATTTAATGGGACTTCTGCTGTTGCATCTTTTCGCACAGTTCTTCAAAGTTTACATTATAACTGGTCAAATCCAACATCATGCATGCATTCAGTCTGTCTTCTGTCAATCTTATGGCAGGGGGTTGGGATGTAGGGGTGCAGGAGTCTGAGCTGGGGTATAGGATAGGCTCATGGCAGGGGGTTTGGGTGTTTGATGCGCTCGGCACAAGATTGGGATGTGTGGGGGTGCAGGAGTCTGTGTTGGGGTGTATGATGGGCACAGGGTTGGGATGTGTGTGTGTGGGGGTGCAGGAGTGTTATGACAGACTTAGGATATGAGGTACAGAAGTCTGGGTTGGGGTGTCTGAGGGGCTCAGGGAAGGGGTTCAGGTGTATGATGGGCTCAGGGGTAGGGTGTGTGCGGGGGTTCAGGAGTGTTGTGACGCTGCTGCAGGATGGGGGCTGAGCCCCAATTTGGGGCTTGTTGGCTAGGCTTAATTTTTAAATAAAGTAAAATGTTATGTCCAACACAAAAGGTTTCAACATTGTCTTTATTTATGGCAGGGGTTGGAAACCTTTTTGGGGTCAGGCTCCTAAGTGAGCCATATATGGCTTGCTAGCTATAGGTTGCCAACCCGTCTTAAGATAAAATTTTCCAAGTGACTTAGGCGTCTTAAGTCCCATTTTTCAAAAAGTGAACCTGGCACTTAAGAAGTGTCAGTATTACAGTAGATTTAGGCTCTTAAGGGCCGAATTCACTTTTGAAATGGGATTTGGGTCACTTTCTAAAAATTTACCTGTAGTCTCTTTTGAATATCCTGCTAAATTTGCCTAGTGAAGGAGGGGTTTACAAACCCTGTTCTAGTTTTTGGTAATATTTGGCCGTACAATGAATAGGTCAATATGTTTGTTACATATTTTCCCCTCCAAATCCCAAGAGACTGTTTAACATGAAGGCCTACCTGTAATTTAAAAGCCTTTGTTAAATGCTGCCTTCTCTAGCGTTTGAAGATTAGAAGATTATAATGTCTAGTCCATCAAAAACTCAATGCTGTATGTTAATAGCTCCCATTTCAATTCACAATTGGTCTATTGTGCTGCAAAAAAGTCTGTTGTTTCCAATCCCACAAATGTGCAGCATCCACAGGGACACCATAAACATTGGGGAAAATGTCAGGAACAGCTGGGAACCTGGCATTCATTAATTACTTCCCCTTAAAAGGCTGCTGCCTTTGGAAGGGTAGCCTCCCTCCCTCACAAATGAACCTTTGAGATAGCAAATACTTAGGGTTAGTGCTAACTGGCATTTACTGTTGTTGTGACTTCTTGGAGGTGATAAATATTTATTTACATTTTGCTTGAATAAACAGGGCGTTGCTGCTATGGGACCAGAAGGCCAGATGCTCAGCTTGTGTAGTTTGGCTCTACATCAGTTGAGGATCCGACCCAGAGTGTTTTCTTTCATACATAATTCCCAGGTGGACTTTTTTAAAAAATACTGCGGCGCTAAAGGCTTTTTCTTTTTGGCTTCCAGCAACCGAGCTTGTTTAAAAAATACTCTTAATTAAAATTTCATTATGTGCAATGCAAGTTGTCTGGCTTAAACAAGCGGAGCAGTATTTTCAAAGGCTCAGCTAGGAATTAATTTGGTAATAAATAATCCAAAAAGCACAATTTAAAAACGAGTGTCTTCAGCTTTAAAATGGTAGTGTCTGTGTGCTTCTATAAAGCCAGCAGTCAGACCACTTGAGAGGTTCTGCACTCGCCATGAGAGAGAGAGAGAGAGAGAGAGAGAGAGAAACACACATGGATGCCAGCACTTTATTATTATTCTGCTGTTGCACACAGGTCTGAATCAGCTCTGAAAACGCATACATTGTTTCTTACAGAATGTCTCTGGCTCCTAACAACTGAATTGCAACGTGATGTCTCTGCTGAAAATGGGATGACTCACAAATGAGTCAATAGCGAAGGTGTTATAGGAGGCTAACTGCTGTGCTGTGTGCCAGGGTTCAGTAAAATGCAGGCGCAAGGGTGGCCATTAATTTACTCTACTCGTTTTTCATATGGAATTTTTTAACTCTTCTAACCTAAAGAGTTCTGGTCACATGACTGCCATATGAAAATGCTAGTTTTAGAAGAACCTGCTAAACCGGGTTAACACATTGAGATCCTTCGTTGTGCTGGATTTAACAGCCATTTTCAGAAATCTGGCTGTTAAATTGAATTTCTACTGAAGTCTGTAGGGTATTCATCCAGGAATAGAGCATTATCCCTGTCTGCCTCTATGCCACAGGAGGTGGCTTTACCAATCGGAATTGGAGATTGAGTTTGCATTTTGAAAGAAATGATCTTCCAGGTCTGTCCCATTTTTTGCATTGTTCTGTGCAGTTAAAATGAATGGTTCACCATAAGTAAAGCCACATGCAGGTTTCCTGAATTTCTGGTATAATAGGCTCTGGGGATAGGATGTAGTTGAACAGTGGGAACTCTGGAGACCTGTGGTGGCTCATAGTTACTAGCAAACTATGCTAGTGGCTGTGATATAGAGTAGTCTAGTGGGCACTTGGAAATATCTAGGCATTGGGAAGGACGAGTCTGATTTTTTGCCTGATTTATATTATCTCTGGCTAGACTACAGCTCCAGTTTAATGTAAACTTCCACCTCACAACAGAAACAGATATTGCATGTTTTAGGAAATTCCTTCCTATATAATATGGTGGGTCATGCCAATGATGGTAATCCATTAGCTATTAAATGTTCTGCATTATGTATAATCTAGGGTAGCTGATTTCTGTGTGATGTGCTGAAATGTACATGTAATCTAGGTTTTGTGCTGCTGCTTTTTTCCAGATTGCATGCATGACAGTGTTATCCATTGGTTAGGAGCACAAACTCCTTGCCATCCATGACCTCCTCATCTTTTACTCCTCCCGTCTCTCTGTACTCAGTGAAACTTGGATCCCCTCAGATGCTGCCTCGGAAGCTGCTCTCTTGTCTCACACCTCACACCACACTTTTTAAAAACAAACAAGCAAACTAAAAACACCGTAGCAAGGTGTTGAGCTTTTCTTACTCCCCATTTGCTGCTTACATTCCCTCAATTTTCCAATCACTGTCTGCTTTTGAATGGCACGCTACATGGATTGCCTCTCTCTTACCCATCTGTCTGGCTAACTCGGATCACTCCTGCTAGTGCCTCTTTAAATATTCTTTATCATGGGCATCCAGTATGCTAGGCGGGGAAGTCACAGCCTTCCCAAACAGCCGGCCAGGCCCCTGCTGTAGGCGTTCTGGGGGCAGCGTGTTGCTACTCCCAGAGCCCACGCTCCCCATGCTCCAGGGTCGGGGAGCCTGGGGCTGGCGCTCTCCTCCCTCCCCGTACTCTGGGGCCGGGAAGGCTGGGGACATGTGCATCCAACACCCACCTTCCTCATGCTCTGAGATGGGGAGACTGGGGCATGCACATCCACCTGCCTTCCTCCCTTTCGCATGGTGGTGGAGGGTGCGTGGCACACAGCCCCACTTCCCCGTGGGGGAGAGCGGGTCAGGGAGGCAGCTTGTCTCCCGTGGGGGTCAGGGCCTCAGCAGAAGCGGTAGGGCTGGGGATTTGCCTCCAACCGCCCATGTTTATATTCTTACATATCTAGGCTCCCACTGTTTCTTTCTCAGGCCCACCCCCTTTTCTCCAGAGCCTGCTGCAGATTCTTGCCATTTTACATCTTCAGTATTGTCTTCTGTTTCTCCCTATGCATCTCACCTCCAATCCTTTTAAAACAGAGATGGTAAGATCACCTTCCAGGCCTGTCCCTCTGATCACATCCCTACCCTCTCTGCATCCCATCTTCGTCTCCCTCTTTTCATTGCATTTAGATTGAGCTTTGTATCCTGACTTTGAAGGCCCTTCACAATTCTGTCCCTCCCTATCCATTCACTTGTCTTTCATTGCAGCAATGACCACTTCATCTACATATTTGCCAATTTCTCACTCGTACAAAACAGATAAAATGCCTTCTTTCGCGCTTCTCCTTGTGCATGAAATGCCATCTCTGCACTGATCGATAACCCCCTGAGAACACAGCAGGTACTGGATGCCTCTGAGCAATGTGCAGTTACCGGAGGATTTCTGCTTGTTTGTTCCCATGGCCTCTTTTCCTTGTTTAAAGTAATGGGGTGAGGTGTGAGTTCTCAGGCTTGAGAGAAGAAGTGAATATTTAGCAAGCATTTGAAAATTTTCTTCTACACTGGGCTATGAAGGGGAGCTAATTTTATCTGAACTGGTTAAACTCTTGCTAATTGTGATGGCTAATCAACAGGCTACATCAGTAATCAAAGCACTGCCTGGATTATCTCCCATAGCATAGGTTTTTACCAAACAATGGATGCAAAACAAGTGTATCCTTTTTATGTTGCTTAGCACATTCCTTGCTTAGTGACACGCTATAAATCATTTTAATCACATTTCAGATCCACACTGTCTAATTTTTTTGGCATTCTTGGCTCTTTTCTTTCTCACCATATATTGTGTGCACAATGTGCCAGGAATTGTTAATCTGAAGTGGATTGAATATCTTCGATAATATATGAAATGTAAAGGCTTGATCCTGCATCCTTAACTGGAGGAGTAATCTTTATACACACTAGAAGCCCCATTGACTTCTATGAGGCTAGAGGTGTTACTGTAGATTTCCCCTTTCAGAAAGAATTTGCAGGCCCAGGCCCTGGGAATTTAGCATTTGGGGCCACATTTACAAAGGTGCAGATAGGCATGTAGTAGGGTATAGGTGCCTAACTCCCATCAGTTAAAAAACCTGGGCATGTATAGTCTTGAAGTAATGATTGAAATCTGCTGCAAAGGCAATTCAGGGAAGCTGTTAACTATAAGTGTAGTTAAAAGCTCTGGAATTGATTACCAAGGGAGTCTGTCTTAAAAGCTCCATTGCTGGGGATTGCACAGTGATCCCCCAAATGTTTACCTTGTGTTGCCCATTACTTCTGTCTGCGTCCCTTTCCCTTGGGGCTGGGACTGGGGTTATGGGATAGAAGGGACACAGGCAGGGGTATGGGGACTGAGGCTGGGGTGGGCCTGGCAGCTGGACCCTGCCCATTGATTCTAGGGCCTGTTTCTGTAAGGCTGTGTCTACGCTGCAGAGAAAAGTTGGAAAAAAAATACGCAAATTGCAAACCACAATTTGCTTATTTTTTTCCGAAAGAGGCTTTTCCAAAATTTGGCCCGGCTATACTGGGCCAAATTTTGGAAAAAAACTCCTCTTTCAGAACATCCTTTATTCCTCTCACTGAGAGGAATACAGGGATGCTGAAAGAACACGTCTGCTTTTTTGGAAACTGTTCCGAAAAAGCAGACATGTTCCTTGGATGCGGCAGAGCTTTTCCGGGAAACCTCCAGTATTCCGGAAAAGCTCTGCAGTCTAGACATAGCCTTAGCTATGGGCATCAATAGGATTTGAGAACACTCCACATCAGGCAGGCTGGAGGCCCTAACATGCTGTCTGTTTACACTGAGCATTTGAATAAGGTCCAGCTGCCTGGCTGTGCCACTACCACTCCCTGCAGTGTCAAGTTGTGAATGGAGCAGCTGCCCTGGCCACTCTTAACAGGTGTAGTGCTATGATTATGACTGCTAATGGGAAAAGAGAACAGACTCTAAACAGCAATTGAACTAATCTTTCTTTCTATACATTTCTTTTTTCCCCATCCTTTCTTTGCTTTTATCTTTGTCCCCCTGCAAACTAGTGCAGTGTAATTACATTGGGTAGGAGGCAAGGGTCTGCAACTACAGTAGGCTTCTGAAGTGCTGGTGTCATGTAATAATGTACCTGGTACTGTCGTCTCTCAGTAGTATGTGACCTGCTTCTGTTATAATGACTGTCTGAGACCCTGTGTCCATGGGGCAGATTGCATCCTCTGTGTTACTTGCTCCGAAGCTGGCCCTGACACACCCTCACTGGGATGTAAAAGCAAAATTCGGATGCATCACTTGTCCACAAGATAATTGGAGAATTTATAATAGGGCCCAGTGCAAGCAAATAACCCTTGTGCCTAATCAACAGAGAGACGGTGACCTTCCTGCTTCAAAGAAGAAACGCCAGGCAGGGGAGAAGATTATGTATACTTTGGTCTCTGTACCACATGGAAATGACATCGCATCTCTCTTTGAACTAGATGCCACCACTCTTCAGAGAGCTGATTGCCTGGTTCCAAGGTAAAAAAAAAAAAAAAAAAAAAAAAATTGCTGCATTGACAAGGTTTTCTCTCTAGCATTATGCTGGTGAGTAAAGCAGAAAAATCATATGCTACTGTTATTCTTCAGTTGAAATTGAGGCGCATTCATAGATAAACAAGAGATGTATAAAACATGATCCTGCTGCTGTGACGGGATAAAATAATTATAAGAATAAAACAAGTGACTCTTAGAAGGGATATTGTGAAGGTATGGGAACAGTGGGGTAAATGTTGCACATGTGTAATGGAGAATAGCACTGGGCCCGATATACTGGTTGAAAAAAATGTACTGTTACTAAATCTGAGGAGTCCTTTGGCTGTGAATTTTGCCTTCTTTTTCATTCATGCATTGCCCATGACAGATCACTTTCTTGGGAGTGTCTTTGTTGTTCAAATTCCTTGGATAAATAGTTTAAGATCTTACTTCAGGAATGAATTGCCAATATTTGAGATCTGAGCAATGTCACTTAATTGCATTGGGTCAGAGAAGTCACAAGGTGAGTGTTTTTTTCAGTTCTGTGATTGAATGAACATGAAGTGATTTGGGGGCAAATTCTCCTGTGTCAGTTTAAAGCGTGGCTTGTGATGATATTTGTGTATGCAGCTTTGAAATTTGTTTTATGTGCTCATTTTCCCTAGCACAATTCACTTGCATGAATATTTACAGACTGTGAACACAAAAAGGAAGACTGCAAACTTGGCCAAAGTAAATTAATGTAAAAAAGTAGAATGAATAATCACTGACAGTTTTTTGCATTAATTGCTCATCTCTAGTTCCTAACACTACCGCAAACAGAAAGAATTAAAAAATAATCTAACTTATGCTGTTTGTGCACTTGAGTCTCAGCTTATGACTGATACTGGAAGTCATTGCTCATGTGAGCAATCTTACTGAAGTCTAGCTTACTTATGTGAGCAAGTGTTTGCAGGATCCAGCTATTAGATTAGACTATTAATGTGTTGCTGTTTATTTGAACAGTTCTTTCTGCAGAAGACTGTTCAAATAAAAAACAAAACATGTTTTTTTTCATACTTTGAAATTTATGGAATTATTAGAAGACTTACCCAGCATTGCCCAGGTCCTCTCAGGGCAGTGGGCTCAAGCTGTGGGGAGTGTAGGAGTCAGGACAGGGAGTGGGGGGCTCAGCGTAGGAAGCTGAGGGTGTGGGGGGCACAGAAGTCAAGGTTGGGGGGTGAGGAGGGGCCCAGGGCAGGGGGTGCAGGAGTCAGACAGGGGGTGGGAGGCGTGAGGGGCTCAGGGAATGGGGTAGAGGTGACCAGAGGCTGCTCTCTGGGGTGGCAGTGTCTGCACGGCCTTCCTGCCAGTTGCTCCCTGGGGTCACGCAGCCTGCTTGCTGCTCCTCAGGGCTGGGGTGCTTACTGCTCCTCAGTGGTCATTCTGGAGTACAACTGTCCCTGCTATCACAGCCTTTCCTTTCCATTTGATGAGAACTAATCGCATTCCATGCACATCTCTTTGTCCTGGCACAACCAAACCCTAACCTTGCTGAAAGTTTGTGTCCGCTCCTTCACATTCTCTCTCAGCGTTCTGCACAAAAATGAAGTGTGTAGCTTCCATCACTTTTTCTCCTGACATCTCATTTTCCTGTGCTTGTCTTTAGGAACTCTTATGTCCGGTTGAGGCACCTATGCACTAATACTTGGGTGACCAGCACTAGTATTCCTATTGATACCGAGGAAGAGAGGCCAGTGATGTTGAAGGTAAATATTGATACAAATCAACTAGCTTTCCAAAATCATCCCTATCATTGGCTGTGAATGATTTCATTTCTTGGCCTATAAAGATCAGTCATAATAAAGAGGAAGACAGAGGATTGCTCACCAAAATTAAGTGAAATTAAAAAGAACTGTTTAACAAAGAATTTACTGTTTCAGATTGGGACTTGTCAAACAAAAGAAGACAAGGAAGCTTTTGCCATTGTGTCAGTTCCCCTATCTGAGGTCAGAGACTTGGGATTTTGCCAATGATGCCAACAAAGTTTTAGCATCCACTGTTAAAAAGCTGGAGAATGGAACAATAACACAAAATGAAAGGAGGTCAGTAAATGGTGGGTCCCCCTCTCCCCCCCGCCCCTAATCACTATCCTATAAAAATGAATATGTTGGTACCCAAATACCACACAAATCTAGCTAGCTCGGTCAGAAGGCAGGTGAGGAAGACGGTTAGGGTACTAGCCAGGGGATCTGAGACTGGCTGTGCCACAGGCTCCTTCTGTGACCTGAGACAAGTCCCTGGATCTTTCCTGTGGCCCAGATCTCTGTTGGTATAATGGGGACAGCAGCATAACCTTACCTCACAGGAGAGTTGTGAGGATGGATACATTAATGAGCGTGAAGTGCTCAGATACTATGATAATGGGCTTTAAGATTATCTAAGATAGATGAAGAAGAAGGAGGGGGTGAAAGGAACTTAATGTTAATTTTTGTGATCAAATTTAAGCTTGTGTCAACTATTGAATGAAAAGGTTTTTGTGAAGAATAAATAGAACAGAAGGTTCAAGATTAGGTAGTTAGATTTATCCTAACAAAGCAAGGTATAATAGCCTAGGCATGGGTACTTAAAAAGCTGATAGGCACTTCTTCTCTGGCTCTGTTCCCTGATGCACAAAGTAACCGGTGTGTGACGTAACACTTATTAGCCTTGTGGCCAGGAGACTTCACCATCATCATCGGGTAGTGGGGCTACTGATGGGATAGAATGCTGGATATATTTCATAGTGGTTTGGTAGTGGGCATTATTTGCGTGTCTGTGATTTCTTGTGAAAGAGTAGCAGTCCTCATTCTTCCCTTCCCTGTCCTTGGCCTATAGAGGTAGGGATCCTGCCAACACCAAGCTAGTTGCTCATCCCTACATCCACATCCTTCATTTTATGCTGCTTGGGGAGCACTCATGTACTGTGAGCATTGTTCTACTGAGGCCAGGTTCCAAACAGATTGATGTATTCCTTGAGGTCTGCATATGGGCTGAGATTTTCAAGGTGGGCTAGGAGGTTTAGCCTATGGTTCATCTTGAGAGTGATGGAAGTTCTGTGCTTAAATCTTCTAATGTCTCTCTCTTTTTTTTTTTTTTTTAATCCCAGCTGAAGATTCACATGCCCTTAGATCTACAGTTTAGAAACCTGGGCCTAGGGTATATGTATTAGGCCAAATTCATCTGACTCTTTGGGGGAAGTGGGTTTAATTGGAGGCACAACCTACTTCTTGTTGAAAACCTTTATTTTTCTTTTCTCTCCTTTCCTTGTGAGCTGGTCACAAACACCAAGTTTCAGTTACTAAGCCCTCATGGGATTTTGTTGGCTTTTGGCAGAGCTGCTCCTGGGGAGCCTGTAGCCCTTTTCAGAGTTATTTAGTAAAGTTGGGCCCATTCAATTAGAAATGGGAAGTTCCATCTATATAGGTTTTGCTATATGGATGTATAACTTAGAATTTCTGTCTGTCTCCTCCGGGATGGAGATGCCATTTTCCAGTACAGGTTGTACCTCCCTTAACTGGGGCTCCCTGGTCTGGCAACCTCTGTGATCCGGCATGGACCATGGATTTCCTGGACCACAGAGCCCAGGAAAAGAGAGGTCTGGTGGTGGGGCAGGATCGCGTTGGGGGGCACCGGCAACCCAGTGTATGTGTGCAAAGGTGAAATGGGCGGCACAGCAGCAATGGCCCCAGCAATGGCCATGGCGCTCCAGCTCCAACGGTGGCCAGGGAGCTCTGGCCCCAGCTCTCCGCCCCGCTTTGGCTGCGCAGCTCCAGCACTTGCTGCGGAGCCAGGCGGCTGCTGGGCTCTGCCCTGACTGCGCAGCTCCAGCCCTGGTCGTGGAGCTAGGTGGATGTACAGCTCCAGCCCCAGCTGTAGAGCTTCAGCCATGGTGCCACACCCTGGCTGTAGCAGAGCAGAGCTGGCAGCATCTAGAGAGCCCCAGGGGGCTGGGGCCCTAACCCAGTGCCAGCACAAGCTGGGGGGGAAGGACCTTCCCTGGTCTGGCAAATCCCCTCGTTTGGGACCAGTCAGGTCCCGAGGGTGCCGGAGCAACAAGGTCCAACCTGTATTAGAAGTACCCCTCCCCTCACGACCATCCTGGGGGAGGGTGAGGGTAGGGGGGAGGGACATGGGGCCTATGGCGTCCCTGCCTCCACCCCTGCTCCGCCCTGCCCCAATCCTTCCTGCCCCCGCTCTGTCCCTTCCCTGAAATCCCCTTCCCTGAGCAACATGAGCCAGGAGATTACCGGGGGGCCTAGTGGGGGGTGGCAGCAGAGGTTGTGGCCTCCCCACCGTGGCAGCAGACTGACCCAGCAGCCTCCTCCACTATGCCCCACCACCCTTGTCCAGCCTGCTGAACTCCGCTTCACTGCAGCAGTGGGAAGTGGAGTGCTCTGGGGCCAGCGCCACGGTGCTCTGCTTCCTGCTGTCGCGGTGAAGCCGAGCCTAGTGGGCTGAGTGGGGGCAGCAGGTTGAAGCAGAGCTGGCACCCAGGTCGTGCTGGATTCTGTCGCCACTGTGAGTGTGGGGGTGTGACCCCTGCTGCTCCATGCCAGGCTCCCCAGGTTATTCCCCAGGTTCTTCTGGGCCCTGTGGGTTCTATCTATAGAACAGTTGAGGCAGCTGCCATGGGGCCCCCCAAAGTGAGAGGTCTGGGGCAGTAGCTCCAAACCATCCTATGGATGGGACCCCTCTGTCTCTTCTTTTGGTGCTCCGTACCAATTCCCCTTTCCCTTAGCAGGGAGTGCAAGAAGTGGTCTTTCAAATCTTCCTTCCCCTTCCTTCAATATCTGCTTGGTCAGTAGGGGGTACAGAATAGAAGGGGGATGCTTGCATGTTCTTCCACTGTCTGCAGTGCATCCTCCCTGAAGTCCTTAGTGGTTACCTGAAAAACCATATAGCAAGGCTGCATGTGAAAATACCTTGCTGGTGTCGCTGGTGTATTGAGTAATTACTTGTTCTGGAATACTGTACTGCCCATCAGTTGAACTTGCTTTCTGTTTTGTTGTGGTTGTTGAATGCTTTGGTCAACATCCTTGGGATGGATTTAGGCCTCTGCTGATGCAAGGTCTTGAATCCTTAAGCACGCGTCAGGCTTGGCTTTGCAGTGATTGAGGTTCCACTGTACCACAAAAAACCTGTCATAAGATGTGTGGATTGTTAAAAAAAGAATCCTAGTAAATGTGGAACTGTATAGTGAGGATTTCTTTACTGGTTCTAGGTTTGACCTGTATAGCAATGATTCCTCTTCCCATTCTAGGTTTGTAACCAAACTGTTAGAAGATCTCATTTTCTTTGTTGCTGATGTGCCTAATAATGGACAGGAAGTTCTGGATGTGTTGATCACCAAGCCAAACCGGGAAAGACAAAAACTAATGAGGGAACAAAATATATTGGCCCAGGTATGTTTTGGATATTATCCATTTGTTTATATATGTGCATGGGGAAGCTACTGAAGGAAGATGGTTGTTTGTTTAAAGAGGCTACTTCATCCTTTGGATTCATAGGTGTGAAATTAGCCACACAGGGCTCACCTATTGTCTAAATGAAAAAGAAAACCAATAATGAGGAGACCGTTGAATATAAATGATTATAGTCTGTTCTCAGTTATGCCTGTGTAATCCCACTGCATTACATGGCTATGAGAGAGTAAGTCTTGCCTAAATTGAAACAAATGTGGTACTCTAGTCCCCAGTACTGTAAATGACTCCATCTTGTGAATCTCTGCATTCTCACGGAGCTGGAAGGATAAGATCTGTGCATATGTGAATCGGACTTAATATGCTATGTAAGTAGCTTCTTGAATAAACAATGGGGAAGAGGATGGAAGAGAAGAATGACAGAATGTTCTTCCCCTTTGACTGTAAATTGATCCAGAATTATTTGTAGTGATTTTTTTCTATGCTGTGTAGGTTCATGGAACAGTGTCAGTTAAAGCACAGTTTTTAATGTCTGGGATTGCCAGTATTCCTCATTCAGTCCTATGTAGCTGGAAAGAGTGGTGTGTCCTTTTTCTTAACTTGGTTTAAGGCACTCCTGTGATTTCTTTTTTAATACAAATTTGCATAGAAATGGCCAGCTACAGTCGACCAGAAATCTTGGTTTTGTTTGTTCTCACCCTCAGTGATTTTGATTCTGAACAGATATTTGGGATCCTCAAAGCTCCGTTTAAGGACAAAGGAGGAGAGGGGATCAATGCTGAGACTTGAAGATCTAGGAGACCAGAGATATGCTCCCTACAAATACATGTTAAGACTATGTTACAGAGTCATCAGACACTCCCAGCAGGATTATAGGAAAAACCAGGTCAGTTGTAGCTAAATTTCCCCCCCCCCTAAAATTGTTACATAACTGTATACTCTGGGCCTGCCCCTGCCCTTTGTACTTAATACAATGGGAATTCAAATACCAGTGAAACCACTCGTGTAAGAAGAAGCGGCTGGTGGACTGGGCTCTGTGTGCATTTGTGTATAGGAAATCAATCATTAAAGTAGTGACGACTTAAGCTGAACAAGGGTATTTTTGTTGTTTAGGAATTTTTACAGGAGACCAGTGATCAGCTTTGAAATGCTGTTTTTCTCGGCACATGCTCCATGCCATTTTTTTTCCTGTTTATAAGCTCCACAGGTTGAAGCATGAGAATGGAACTCCCAGTTTGTGGGGTTCTGCTGTATCACTAAAAATATGCTCTTGGATTTCAGACTAGAAAGTGGGAAAGTTGTACTGATTTTTTTGAATTTTTCTCATTGCCAGATTTGTGAAGCAATGAGTAATAGTGGTCTCAGAAGCAGAACTGGTTTGATCAAGCTGCCCAACCTGCCTCCACAGGGTGTCCTTTGAGTGGGAGAAAGTTCACACCCACTCAGTCCAACAATACTTTTTATGAACTAGAGTGGAGAATGGGTCGTGGACTTTGCAAGCATGGGGGGGGGCTCAAAATAAGGTGTTGAAATGATGTGTCTGACTTGGGTGATGCCTTTCTACAGCCTTCCAAAATATTTCTTGTCTGTAAAAACAAGAATATTCCTTCAAAAATCAAGTAAATGCCACCTTTTCCTTTTATTTTATATATGTGGGGGGTTTTTTTTGGGAGGGGGGGAGATTGTGGCTACCCTTAAGACAAGTGTTTTTGTTTTTTTCTTGGAGGACATGATTCAGTGATCCCAGATTCACTTCATGGCATTCCACTAGTAAGATGTGTGGTGAGAATTAGTTTGGAGGATCAATTGAGCTGATCCTAAAAGAGTTGCTGCTTCTTACAGGCTATTGAACAGATCATTCTGAGGCTTTTTTATTTTTCAGGAATATATTGCTAAGAACTTCTGCATCATGCAGTCCCAGATAGGCTATGATATCCTGGCAGAAGACACTATCACAGCTTTGTTGCACAACAACAGAAAACTACTTGAGAAACACATCACGTCTAAAGAAATAGAGACGTTTGTTAACTTACTCAGGAGAAATAGAGAACCAAGGTTTGAAGCAGTCCACGTACATTTCTTCTTCTGTATTGATACTTTTTATCTGTGAATCTGCCTTCTATTTGCTGTTTCGTTATCTTTATTTTATGCCTTACATTTTTCTTCCTCCTGGCAGACAAAAACTAAGCCATGACCCACCTTGTGTATAAATTGTTACAGTGGAGAGAACAGAAATTCCTGCAACTCTTGCTGCTTTCGCTGCCATTTTCTGTCTGAATATAAACTCTGTGGATTGTCTGATTGGAAAAAAGTGTCTTATTTTTTATTAGACTTCCAATTGTAAATACACAGTAATAATGCAAATGTGTTTAAAGCCATGTGTTGAGGGTCAAATTACTTTTATGGGGAGTAACTTATAGTACTGCTGTAAGCTGTTGTATTGCAGCATTAGAATTATTCTGCATATCACCTGCAGCTCTGTTCTCATTGCATCTCCCAAGCTAAGCGATGTTGTTCTTGGTCAATATTAGAAGAGGCTGCCATTTTGGTACTGAGCCAATTCCTTGGCTCATTGTTAGAAGGCGGCTGTTCCTTATTAAGGGTCTTATTGACCTAGTTTAATACCTTAGATCATTATTTGTAAGAGGAAGAGTCTTAATTTGATTGACTGACTAAATTCATTGTTTGAATACAGCAACTTCACTTATGCTTAAACCCTTAGTGCAAAAATAAGTTCTGCTTTAAAAATACGACTTACAGAACAGTTCAGAAAAGCCCACCATTAGCAGATAGTGCTGTGAGGCAGGTCCTGACTCATGTGAAAAGTCCCCCAGAATTTCCTAGCAGGGTGACCCTACGGTCAGTCTCTAACTTGCCCCTATTGAACTGTGCTGCCCAGCAAATAGTCCCAATCTATAACTTGCCACTTCTTGTGGGGCAACATGACCCAATGGTTAGAGTCTATACCAGGGGTTGGCAAAAATTTTTTGAAGTGGCCCGGGGGCGGGGCCAGGATGCTTCCGGGCTTCCCTACCCTCAGACCAATCATGGTCTGGGGGTTGGGGAGCCCCTTTGCCCCCCCCTTTCCACGGAGCACCCATGTCCCAGGCAGGGCGGGAAGAGGCTTTGCACGCTCCTCCACCCCCAGGTCAATCAGAGCTTGTGGGCGAAGGAGCGCATGAAGCTTCCTCCGCCCTGCCCCTGCCCTGTGAGGAGCACGTGGCACTTAAAAAAGTGCTGCATACTCCTAACAGGGTGGGGGGTAGGGTGGAGGAAACTTTGTGCGCTTCTCCCGCCCCCAGGCCAATCAGGGTTTGGGGGCAGGGGAGCGCGTGAAGTCTCCTCCTGCCCTGCCTGGAGTATGCGGCACTTCAAAGTGTTACGTGCTCCTGCCAGGGCAGAGGAAACTTCGTGCGCTTCCCCTGCCCCCAGGTCCTAATTGGTCTGGGGGCAGGGGAATGGCAGAGCCTCTGCGGGCCGGATCAACCTGCTTGGCAAGCCGGATCCCGCCCGCGGAGGCCCTTTTGCCCACTCCTGGTCCATACCGTGCCCCTGTTTGCAGGGCATCACAATTCAACAGTCCCAATCAACAACTCACCCCTCTTCATTGGGGCAGTGTGACTCAGTGTTCACAGTCTATAATTTGTCCATATTCATGGGACAGTGTCTTCCATGGTCCCCGACAGTAAATTGCCTCCCTCGCCTTGGGAGGGGGGAGTGTGATGCAACCCACTGGGCATCTGGATGAATCTCCACCTCCTCTCCGTTGTCTGGGATCTGGCTTCTTCTGCTGGTTTCTGGAACCGGTGAGGTCTTTAGACACATCTGGCTTCCAGCCTTTGTGGTAGTGCTTCGGCATTTGGGTAATCTCTGTGGTTTGCCTGGAGCTGGCAAGGTACATCCTCTCCCTCCGGCTGCCAGCCCCAGCTGAGCTGGGCTGCACTCTTTTATAGCAGAGCAGCTTGGGCATACTCAGTAAGACTCAGTGGGTGGAGCCTTCTTAACCCCCTCCTGCTCAGTGTGGGGAGGGAATGCCCCGTCACACTTCCTCAGCATTCATAAGGGTATGTGATTGCCACCTGAAAAAAAAATTTTTTTCAGAAAGGTTTTTCTCATTCTAGAGTGCCCGAGATAGGTAGCTGAACAGATTTCCTTTGGGATGCTTCTGTGTAATATTTTGTTGTACTGGCTTTTTTCCTGTCCAGATTCTTGGATTATCTATCAGACCTGTGTGTTTCTAATACAACTGCCATACCAGTAACTCAAGAACTCATCTGTAAATTTATGCTGAGTCCAGGAAATGCCGACATTCTTATCCAAACCAAGTAAGCACTGTAATCGAAACATACTTGTCATTATTACATTGCTTTTCTTGCCACGTTCGTGAGAGGGCTTATGCGTTATTTTTTGAAGGCTGCTTTCAATGCAAATAGACAATCCCTTGGAATGCTCCATCATCCCAGACGATATTGATGAGGAAGAGGTCTGGCTCTACTGGATTGACAGCAATAAGGAACCACATGGCAAAGCTATCAGGCACCTGGCCCAGGAGGCTAAGGAAGGCACAAAGGCTGATCTAGAAGTGCTCACCTATTACAGGTAAAACAATTTCACTATTCGGGGAGCCAGATGCTATTGTTATTGAAATCAATAGCTATTGTCTTACATTAGAAGCAAGCTCATGACTTTGGCACGTTCAAAAACTGGATCTAAGTTGTTAAAAATTGTGGAAAGAAGAAGGATCACAATCTATCCAATATTTTCCAGAGAGTGTGGTGAAGCATATATGCTTTTGACATATTCCTGTGTGTTCTCAGAATGCTGTGATTTTATCTCCTCCCTTTCCTAGAAGGTGCAATTGCACAACAGCTACTTTTAGGATACTCTTTCAGACAAGCTGTGCTCTGAGCGGTTGTCTGGGAGCACTAAAAAATGAGCACCATCAGCACTTCCAGATCCGGGAAGGTGGGGGCATGAAACAAAGTCTTAATGTATTGAAAATGAATAGCTCAAGGGTTTCATCCCGACGCTGTTCTGTGCGAGGGACTTCCTTTGAACTCTAGTGTTAGTTCAGTATAAAAATCAATGGGCACAGGAGATTAATAGTAGGGTTTGTAATGGCAAGTGGGTGTCTTTGTTAACAAAGGGGTGGTATAATTATATTGGAATGGCATAGTTCAGGCTCCTGAGAGTATATTCTCAGGTATTTTGCTCTGTGCCATTCAAAGAAACCTAAAGTACCCCTGAAAATATACCATTTATTTTTATTACCTTCAGGTACCAATTAAACCTCTTTGCAAGGATGTGCCTGGATCGCCAGTATCTAGCCATAAATCAGATTTCAACTCAGCTCTCAGTGGACTTGATCCTACGATGTATGTCTGATGAAAGCCTCCCTTATGACCTCCGGGCTTCTTTTTGCCGTCTTATGCTGCACATGCACGTTGACAGAGATCCTCAGGAGTCAGTAGTACCCGTTCGATATGCTAGACTGTGGACTGAAATTCCTACCAAGATCACCATCCATGAGTAAGTTCACAAACCCTAAAGCATTTTAAATGGATCAAACCTACTCAGAATAAAATTGAAAGTGGTTGAAATTGTAATGCAATATTGTGAGCAGATACTTTGCTGCAGAACACAAACCATTAGGCACTATTAATCCTGGAAATGTAAAAGGGTCACTTTATTTGTGAGTGCGGTTATTAAAATACATTGTGATAGGGGAGATGGAATGACCTTTACTGGGAACTGCGAAGCGCGAAGCCATTATGTTCTGTTAAGCATTACACCCTCACGAGGCTGAAACTTAGTTTTACACTTAGAGCTTTATTGTGCCATTACAGCTGCAACCTAAAGTCAGTTGAAGCAATTTAGGGGATTGGCCTTGTTCCAGGAGAGCACTTAAGCACATGCTTCATTTTAAGTATGGGAAGAGTCCCATTGACTTCAATGGGGATAGCTTGTCTGCTTGATTGCTTTGATGCATTGGGGCTTTGTGTCTGAGGCTATGTCTACAGTGCTGGGTTTTTTTTCGGAAAAAGGTACGCAAATTGCGCTTCACAATTTGCATACCTTTTTCTGGTTCTTTTTTTGGAAGAGGCTTTTCTGATATTTGGCCTGTCTACACGGGGCCAAATGTCGGAAAAAACTCCCCTTTGGGAAGAGCCCTTATTCCTCATAAAATGAGGAGTACAGGGCGTTTGAAAGAGTGCGTCTACTCTTCCGAAAAAAATTTCGGATGAGCAGACGCATTCCCTGGACATGGCGGAGTTAAAAAAAACTCCGTAGTGTAGACATAGCCTATGACAGACACAGTAGTTCTGAGAGGCACGTGCCACAAACACCACTGCCTTCTTTCCCAGTTTGCAGCATGTGTTTCCTCCTCCTGACCAGCTCATTTCTTTTGGAGCTTTTGTGCACACAAATAAAAGGAAGGTGGGGGAGGAGTTGATCATGGACTTAACATCTTACCATCTTTTCTCCTATCACCTCTGGTGTTGAGCCTCCTCTCCCCGACTTCTAGTACAAGTGGACAGAAGATAGCCTTTTGGGCAAGATGCCACTGGGTGCACACATGCAGGACTAACTGCAATCTAGCCCTTTTCTGTACAAAAGATCTTAAAATAAGGTATCATGAGTGATTGAGATTTCATTATTTTTTATATTACATCTCAACATATAAGTGAAAGAGGTTACTTTTGCTTCTCTCTGTTTTGCCTGGTAGGTATGATTCTTTCACAGACTCCTCGAGAAATGACATGAAGAGGAAATTTGCTTTGACTATGGAATTTGTAGAAGACTACTTGAAAGAAGTTGTAAATCAGCCATTTCCTTTTGGGGACAAAGAGAAAAACAAACTTACATTTGAGGTACTTTTCAGTTATCTTGGTCAATTTATTGTACTCCATGAATCAAACAGTGAAGCAGTAGACATAACTGTTAGCCCTATTAACCCGGTTTTCTTTTGGAAAAAAAATGTCTCATTTAAGAATGTATTTAATTAGTTATACAATAGAACCTCATAGTTACAAACACCTCGGGAATATAGATTATTTGTAACTGTCATGTTTGTAACTCTGAACAAAATATTATGATGGTTCTTTCAAAAATTTACAACTAAACATTGACTTAGTACAGCTTTGAAACTTTATTATGCAGAAGAAAAACAATCTTAATTTGAATGAAACTAGCACAGAACCATTTGCCTTAGAGGGCATCTACACAGCACCTTAAACTTGAAATAAGATAAGCAATTTGCACTACACAAATTGGGTATAAAATTTCGAATCTATTTCAAAATAGCTTATTTTGAAATTTGGCACATCTACACAGCACCAAATTTCGAAATAGCACGCTATTTTGAGCCATCCCTTAACCCTCGTGCAACTAGGCTTACCGGGATGGTGAAATAGCGTGCCCATTATTTCAAAAAGTATTTCGAAATAACAGGTGGCTTGTGTAGACGTGGGGTAGCTATTTCGGCATACCTCCAATATCCCGAAATAGCTATGCAGTGTAGACGTACCCTTACTTGTCAAATCTCTTTTTAAACTTTCTCTTTATTTTTAGTAATTTATGTTTAACACCAAACTGTACTGTTCTAGTACTTGCTTTTTTTGGTCTCTGATGCTGACTGATTGCATGCTTCCTGTTCCAAATGAGGTGTGTGGTTGATTCGTAACTCTGGTGTTCATACTGCTGAGGTTGCATTCTATTACAGAATGTTCTTAAAAACTTAATACCCACTTCCTTAATTTCACTCTCTTTTTTGCTTCCCACTTTTGTTCTTGGCATACTGTATTGGTGCTATGCACTGTTAGGCATCTGCATGTGCTCACCACCCTAGAGGTGGCTGCATTTCAGTGGAAAATGAAGTGATTTCTGTGTGTTAAGAGGTTTGAGATTGTTGGGATGAAAGATGCTGTATTTTATGTAAGATATGATGATAATAAAGAAAATGTGTTTCACCACATAAGTTTGTCCTCTATTATGGTTCAGAACACCAGACAGAAGAAAGGTTACATAGGACTGAGTCTTCTAGAATCAAATGAAAGGGCATTTATTGCAGCCCTTGTTTAAACTACCTCTGGCCTTGCAGCCCTGCCTTCACTCTGTATTTACCTTACCACAGTCTGACTGCTGTTTCAAGATACTTCTCTACTGCAGCTTCTGCCATCTGGAACAGTCTTCTGACATCTATCTGCCTCATAGACTTTCCTTCTCATTTCTTTTCTCAGATGGAACTATATCTCCCCAGCGCTGCCTCGACCTCATGCGGATTTCTCTTCCGCGTTCATTTAACCAAGTAATTGCGTTATCTAGCTCTGAAAAGCATTTGACAATTAAGGGCCTGGTCCAGAGCCCCGCAGAGTAGAGAGTCCCACTGAATTCACGGGGCCTTGAGTCGGGCCCATAGTCTGTGTGAAAGACAAAAGGACAGGACAAAATGTTATGGTCTTGTACAGTTCAACACCACTAACGTTGTTGTTGAAGAGACTAACTTCATCATTGTTTTTCTTTCCCCGCAGGTGGTGCATCTGGCTCGAAATCTCATATACTTTGGCTTTTATAGTTTTAGTGAGCTGCTCAGACTGACCAGGACACTGCTGGCTATTCTAGATATTGTCCAGGGTCCTATGTCGTCGTACTTCGAAAAACTAAGCAAACTTCAGGATGGAGGTGAGAAAAAAGCAGTGAAAGTTTTTATGCAAATGTGTAACTTACTGTTTAGCAAGGAAGCACTTTATGATACTTGTCTCTGATCCGTCTGTAGGAACATCCATCCAACTATGTGGACAGCAGATGATTTCAGAATGCATAAAAATAATCAGTTAAATAGAACTTTTTGACTGATACACTGTCATAGGGTGCCACATGGGATATTGAGGAGTAGAACCTGATTTGGAACTCTCAGCTCCAAACAAGTGGAGAGAGTAGCTGTGGCTTTGGGGTTTGGTACAACCAGTTGCTCATGTATAGCAAAGGCATCTACCAGTCATTGAGCAAGATGCTTGCCTACTTAAGTGAGGTGCTGTCCTGGCAGCTGTTAGTCATAGAAGGAGCAGATAGAAAATTCCTACTTATGATCCTATCCATCTTCCTGCTGATGCAGGATTGTTCCTAGTGTATACTTTCTTATATTAGTCAACATTTAAATGCCCTAAACACTGGGGCTTCCACACCTCGTTTAGGAAGAGTATTTCCCAGTCTGTCAGAAAGTTCAGTTTTTCTGTTCTTAATTTTATTGGATTATGTGCTCTGCCTGTATCGCACCTTAAACAATTCCTCTTCCTCCTTGATGTTTATACTCTTCAAATATTTATAGACTGTTATCATGTTTCCCCCTTTGTCATCTGTGAGCCAAGCAATGCATATTTAGTTCTTTTAATCTTTCTCTGAACTGCCTCCTATTTGTCAAAGTCTTTCACAGAATGCGGTGCTCTGTACTGAATGCTATATTCCAGGTGGAGAAAATTAGAGAGGGATGATTATCGGTGACTGGTGGCTGCAATTTGAATTGGCTGTTTTTATTGCCGTGTTGCATTGCAAGCTCATTTCTAGATATCCCCCTGTGGAATAAAATTTGTTTCTAGAGCCAAACTTTCACAGAGTTTGCAAGAGCTCTGCACTCAGACCTGGGATTTGGTTCAGTCTGACCTCTGTTCATGTCTGGAAACCTGGGATCTCTCTCCACTCGTTGTCTTTACTCACCAATATCAGGTCATAGCTCTGTTTCACTAGTTTGGTTTTCTCCTGATTATATTTGTTTCAGGCTATTCTGGAGGAAAGAAAGTTACCTATTGAGTACAGTGTCAGATTCTGCTCCATGATGCTGGTGTAAATTCAGAGCTACCCCAATATAACAAAGATCAGAAAGTCAGGAGTTAGTGCACTGAAAGATACAAATAAGATCAGTGGGAATAACAGGTACTGATGATATCTTTACACTTCAGTTTAGAAAATGGTGAAAGGCCGTGGAAGTCAAACATAGGTGTGCGCATGGTGCGGGAGAAGGGCGAGGGGACAAACACCGATTTCACTGAATTAAATCTATGCATAACAGGTTGGCCACCTAGACTGGATCAGTGGATGCAACACTGTTTGGTATAATGTCACGTGCCATTTTCTCCATTTTTACCTCCATTTTCTTCAGCAAGAGGTGCTGGACAAAGTGTTCTGCTCCCTGTGTCTAACCTCAGCCTCTGTCTGTGCTGACCCATTTTAGTTTCCTTCTTGGCTGTAGTTGTTTCCACCAGTGTAAGTCTGATGAGCATTGCAAATAGACTGGAGACGTGTGGCTGTGGGTGTAGCTGTGTGTTCCACCTTTGGGTGAGAGACTAGCATAGCCTTGAAAAGGACTGACTTCCTAATGGTGATGGTTTGGAGGAGACCCCTTCCCTACTAGTCAAGTGGTGAAGAATTCTGTCTCTTCTGAGAGAGTTGGCCAGTTGGAACTGGTGTCAGACTGGTCTGCATTAAGGATGTTAAATATTGGTTAATTGAATAGTAGATTAACCTCATGAATTCTTATCGGTTAGACGACTATTCTATAGTTCCTGGAAAGCTCCTGTCTGTAGGGGAAGGGGTCTGAGCCGGCACAAGCCAGAACTGAGCCAGGCTGCCTGCCCACCTGGCTCTTAATACAGTTTAAATGCAGAGCTGCAGCGGGGGTAGGTCCAGGACCCAGTGCAAGCTGGGACTGAGCTGGGCTGCTGGCCAGCCTGCTAAAAATTTTACTGGCAAGAAGTGGAGGGGTGGGGAGGAATGCATGTAGTCTATAGCATTAACCTATAAGCTTTTGCTTGTCAGTTAATCGACTATTCCATTACATCCCTAGTCTGCATCTTTGGGTCAGATGACTGGCAGGGTCATTTGGGTGTCTCGGCACGGCCTGGATATTTGCAGTAAAATCTTACTGTGTAAAGACAGTCAGTCTCCAGTTGGAAGAGCTTGAGACTTCCTGGCCATCCCACACAGCCATTTCTAGATGATGAAGTTGTGCATCATCTCTGGTTGACCATGCTTTGTCACCAGTGTGTCTCTGCTCCTTTTCTAACTTACGCGTCCAAAAAGAATACTGGCTGTGCATTAGTCTTGCTAGCGATGTGCAGAGTGGTACTGAATGGGAAAAGGCCCGTACCTTTTATACAGTTTGGCATGCTCCCAGGCAGCACACCAGATTGCAGTTCTCTCTTGCTCTTGTGGATGTACATACTTTTGGCATGCACAAAATTAGGACCTCAGGGTGCGTCTATTGTGGGGCTGCTTTCTGAGAGTGATTTATCACTGGCATTGAGTATTCTCAAGGGTCATGTTCCAGTAACTGCAACTCTGAAGATCTTAGTGTAGCTAAAAGGAAGGTGCTTTTAAAAATAAAATCATCATTAACTTGAGCAAAAATGAAAATAACAAAGGGGAAAGTAGCAAACAGGTACAGGTATTGTGGCTCTTGACATTCAAAAGACAGCTGGTATGGCCGAAATGTCAACTATTTATAACTTCTCTATGAGTTGGTTTCTTGCTAGTTTTCTGATGAATGAATGAATGAGATCCAAGTGCTAAGTCCTCAGTTGGACTAAATTGTTGAATTCATATCCTAAAATTCAGGATAAGACCGTCACTAACTAGGTTGTGACATGATAGACTCATATATTCCTGACGTGATTCAGAGGACATCCTCCGTATAAAGGAATCCTTAAGTGTGCATTGCAAAGACAGGATGTAATGGCCCCAAGTCGTGGAATAGCTGCACTTTCTTGGGGTTTTTTTCTTCATATAATTCTGTGTCTGTCAGACACACGAACAGCCCCACTTTTTCCGTCCCAATCCTCTTTCCGCACCCTTAAAGGTCTGTATATAGAACAACCTGTGTTCTTGCAACTACGGAGAAGCTGGCAGCATTTCATAAGTCCATCAGTACAGACTGCTGTTGAACTCTTACTCCTTCCTACACCCAGTCTTATAGCATGGATTTGATGCTATTGGGAGTCCTGCTTATGGAAGGGCTACTGGAAGAGGCCAGTATGGGCTGAGTGTGCTGTCTCCATGACACACTCACTCCTTATCACCCCAGGGAAAAAAGAAACCAGGTACCCTGTTCCCCATTCCCTTGCACCTTGTGCAGCCGTTTGCCCTCACGTGAAAATGTGCTCATCTGATTTAGTGTTTTTACACCTACTTTGTGCTGGTGACTTTGCAAGATGGAGGGGGAATCAAAGAATCAGGCCCCAGGAATTGAGCCTAGCTTTCTGGTAGAGGAATGCTATCATAAGGCTAAACCACCAATGGGGTTATGTTATGATTTATAACCTGTAGTAATTAATTTTAGGAGTTCCATTCCCCCTTTATACATCTTCACTCTCTCTCTGTTATAAAACTGAAGTGGCTGGATTCATCTGTTTTTAGCTGTATCTGTCCTGCCTTTTAATTCTCACTTTGAATTTACAACACCCATTTCTTAACTTTATTTTGAAAAAAGTCAGCATTACACTAACAAGCAGCCCAATCTACATTTCATAGCTATAGGAAGACTTGTTTGCAGCTTGACTTTAGAAAGCACCACATTGATTTTTCAGTAAGCGCTTGTTTGATCAGATATAAAATGGTATGTAAACGTTTAGAGGGCGGATTGTTCCTAGCCCTTACTAAGAATGGAAGAGGTTCTGGTGCCAATAACAAGGGACAAGAGACCATCCCAGACTCTAAGCTCAGGGGGAATGCAGGTAATGTGCTCTCTCGATCTGTGACAGCTCACATCCCTCCCAAATGGGCAGTGTTACAGCCATGACTCCCCTTCTACACTGCTCTGTACTAGGTTTGTGCAGTCTGTGCACCTATCAGGCATGCGGGGGGGGTAGGATATTACTTTTGAGGCATGCTTGGTGCCCCATGTTACCCCTAGGGATGTATGGCTTTGTGCAGCTCCTCACTCAGGGCTTTGCCTAACTGGCCTGCAAAACTTGAGGCTTACATAGGTCTCTCTTAAAAGAACCCATGCTAAATATTAACAATTAGACAAGCCAAGGTCCCTTTTGTAATTGTTAGGTTTTATTTTTGGGGGCTAATCATTAGGTTCTGAAATCTTCAGAGATTTTATTCAGCCCACCCAGTCACTAATAAAAAATGTCTAGGCTGCAGCTGTAATGTGGTAAAAATGCATGGTTCTTAATAGAAGCTTGGAGTTTTCAACTGTCGCATCTAACCCCAGACTTGATACATGAAACTGATGACTTAACAGCATAAATAAGTTCATTTCAATTTTAGTATTGTCTGTAGGCCCAATCCTGCAGCCCTAATGCATTCCAAACTCCTGTACCACCAGAATTCTGTGGGAGATTACCCGGGATTATAATTGCAATCACTGCTTTATTGTACATTTTACCTTGTTTGCTGTTAAGTCGAGTCTTCACTCTGAGCAATGTTTTGATAATGTCTGCACCTGGTTGGAAACTCTGATTTGCAGGTCCTGTGCTAGTAGGTTTTGAAAAGAGGTGGGACCACAGTTCTTATTTACTTCTCTGCGTGTTTGCTCGGTTGTAAATCCAAGACGAGGGGCAGCAGGAGAGCTCCCCGGCAACTACTGCATCCCTGACATCTCTGCAGCCCCAGCTGCTTTCACACTAGGGATGTATTAGTGTAGTCGATTAACTGATAAGTAAAAGCTTATAGGTTAATGCTATGGACTACAAGCATTTTCCTTCCCCCTCTCCCCCACCTTCCTAGTAGATTTTTTTAGCAGGCTGGCCAGCAGCCCAGCTCAGTCCTGGCTCATGCTAGGTCTGGGATCTACCCCTGCTGCAGCTCTGCATTTAAAGTATATTGGGAGCTGGGCCCAGTTCTGGCTCATGCCAGATATGGGAGCTCAGACCACCCCCCTCCAGAAGGGGTGGCTGCCATCCTGCGCTGCTGCCTCTGTATCAGAGGCAGCTGCATGGGGTGACAGTCAGCCAGTCTGCGAGGAGAGCTGATACAGAGGCAGCAGTGCGGAGTGGCAGGGGCTCCTCGGGAGTGAGGCTGGAGCACACTGGCTGTCGGCCCCACCCCTGGGGACTATAGAATAGTTGAGTAACCGATAAGAATTCACGAGATTACTTGACTACTCAATTAACGGATATTTAACTGCCCTATTTCATACCCCTTCTGTGTGAAAGGTAATGGCTGGTGGATCTGCATAGCGGTGGGCCCACTGGGACTCCCCTCACTGATTTCCTCCATTGGAAGGCACATAGACCCTGCATTTCTCCTCCCTCCCCCCCAAAATTAATCAGTGTGAAGTAATGTAGAGAGCTCCTCTGACTAACTATGGTGCTGACTGCTCAGAAATCAAACCAGGATTAGAATAGAGGGGAGACAGACCCTACATATGGACTCCGTCAATCCTGCCTTCTACCTATTCTCCTGCATCCCCGGGGGCATTTGCCACTGAGGAAAAAGTGGAAGGATTTCATCCAGGTCCTATTGAACTGATGAGATTGTTTCTAAGTCTTGCATCCATCCGTTAGCTGCTCCTTTTTATTGTTAACACGTCTAAACATCATCTTGAAGCAGGTTTTGATTAGCAGCCCTAACAAGGCAGTTCCTACCTGTCAGACTGGAGAGATAATTTATACCAGCAATTTAAAAAATATTCAGCAGACTATTTGCAGATTAACTCTTGGAATTTGGGCAGGCTGATCACCAATTTCTATAATGCAGTAATTGCTGCTTCTTGAGGACTATTATTTGGACAAAAAGAAGCCATCATAAATGGGAGTTATCTCCTTATTAGGTATGCTTGATTTTCTGGAGTGGAATATTTCCCTTTCTTATTCTTTCTACCCTAGATGTGTTTTCCTGTGTGACACTAGAGTGCCCTGCTCTTCCAATGACCCAATATAACATTCATGTGCTCATCTCACCAATTAGAATGCCAACCACGATTCCCATGACTCTCTTTATGGCTTCGGGGCCAGCATGCTGCTGCAGACGTTAAAATCCCTACCTGCCTTCTTCGCCTCCCAGTTAAAAAGTTGAACTGTGGCAACATTGTCTGGTTTTCTGATCTATGTAATAGTGAAGGAGATGCCATCACAAATGGCAGACCCTTACAGAAAGGGAAGAGTTATGGAGTTTCATCATTGCTGGAGTAGATTGTTGGCAAACTGGAGATGCGTGTGATGTTTGTGTTGTAAATACATGCAGGAGATCCGGTTTTATTGGGGAGTTGGGAGCTGGATGTGGTCTTGTTTTTTCTCAAAGGTCCCAATAGAATATAGAGCTGGCCCCACTCTCTACCCTGTCGTGTTATGAATTATTTTAATAGGCTATCCTGAGGTCATCTAGTTTGAGGGATGAAACATGGTTTAATGAAGAAATAAAGTGTGGTGTGTGTTTATGTATGGGATGTACTTCACTCTTTGAGCAAATTCTATAGAAAAACCTGTAAAATAATTAATACAAATGGAGCTATGGGACTTTCTGTTCTGGCAAACAATATATAGCTGAAACAGTTTAAAATAAAATGTGTCCCTTTAAGTACTGAAGTGTTGGTGCTGTATATCTCATAAATGGCTATAGCTTTTCATGCACACAAATTAAACTGCAGGAAGAATGGTAGCAAGATCAACAAAGGCAAAGACATATAGAGTTAAAGCTGTTATGGGGTTTTTAATTTATCTCATGGTAACTAGTCATTACAGCACATGTGGCTCTCAGCCAGAGGACCCCATAATTCTTGCCAGTGTTACATGCCCTGGGCTGGTTCTATATAAATAAAACTTAAAAAGCTTACACTGAATCGGTGTTAAGGATCTTGCAGGAATGCACAAAAGCAAGGGCATTTGGAGTTGACTCCTGTTCCAGCTGTAATTCACCTAATTGCATAGGAACTTACTGGCAAAAGGCCCATTCTTGATGCTGGTTTGGACTTTCTATGAAGCACAGTCAGCTGTCAAGAGCCACAGACATTTGTGGAAGTTGTGGGTTCCCAGTAGTTCATGGGATCAGGAAAAATTTAGGAAGGAGCTTCCATTGCTCTGATCTTGATTAGAGTTGGGGAAACAGACAATTCTTTGTGGTCAGGGGTTCTAATACTCAAGTGATATTAGATATCCAGACTAGGGATGTTAAAGATTAATCGACTATCCGAAAACCATTTGTTTATCGGATAGTCTTTTGACTAGTCAACTAGTCGATTCCCCCCCCCCCTTGCTGTCTCTATGAGATAGAAGCAGCAAAGTGGGGTGAGTGGGGAAGGGATCCTGCAAAGTGACAGCGCTGCACAGCTGTGCAGCACTGCCGCTTTGAAACCCCAAGGCGGCGTTTCAAAGGGGCAACCGCTGCACAGCTGATCTGCAGATCAGCTGTGCAGCGGCTGCCCCTTTGAAACACTACCTCTGCGCATTTCAAAGCGGCAGCTGCCATGGAGCCCGGGGTCAGCTGGGGAAAAGCAGCAGAGAGCCCAGGATAAGCTGCCCCTTTGAAACACGCAGAGGCTGCATTTCAAAGGGGGAGTGGGTGCCCCTTTAAAATGCCGCCTCTGACTCCCCAGCTGATTCCGGGTTCCATGCAGCACTTCCCCAGAACCCGGGGCAGGTTCCGGAGAAGTGCTGTGCGGAGCCCAGGGTCAGCTGGGGAGTCCTCAGCTCACCCTGGGCTTTTAACGGCATGCAGTATAGCATGGAGCCCGGGGTCAGTGGGGGACTCTTTGTGCATTTCAAAGCTGACACCGTGTGCAGCCCGGAGTCAGCTGTACGCAGAGTTCCGCATTCCTCCTTTACATGTATAAGAGCTCCAGTGGGAGCTCTTGCACATTTCAAAGGAGGAATGTGGATATGCCTATCGACCAGTCGACTAGTCAATTAATCACATTTTAACATCCTTAATCTAGACCTCACAATCTCTTCTGATTCATCACAGCTCAATTGCCTCAAGAACCTTCTTTTTTCTAGGTCTCAGGGTTCATTGCCACCAGGCTTCATCTGTTGCAGGAATTAGTCTTTGTTTTTAGGTGTTTCCATGTGTCTCTTTGGGTGGGGAGGCAGAGAAGAACTTTGATGTCACTCCCCAGCCTTAAATAGCTTTTGTATATGGCAGTAATCCTTTATCTTCTACTTTAGTTCCCACACTGGTATTCCAAGATGGAGTCCAGTACTAGGTGACTCAGTCACATGGCTATGTAGGGCCATAGCAGCCATTGGTTAGAGACTATCTACGGTGTCCTCATTTGTAGATGAGCATCTTCTAAAATCTGTTGTTTTCCTTAATGGCCTGTTCCAGCCACCAATCTAGACTGATTGCATTCCGTCTAGCAGGCATTCGCCAGGTGTAAACATAATTATAATAGGTGCGCAGACAATATTCCTAACTTCTGATACAAAAATTATGTATGTATACAAATATAATCATATTAAATAAATCATAACCTTTCCAATGATACCTTACATGCCCCGTCTTGCACAAAATACATCTTAGTTATGCCATAATCCTATCATAATCATATCTCCATGAAGAATATGGGATGCAGTGTCACAATAGGTTAATCAAAACTACAACAAATAAGTAATTTCAGGGTGATATTTAGAAATATTTGACACCGCAAACAGGGATGATATTTGAAGTTTACTATTCCATTTACCCATTGTTTCCTCTCCGTTTCTGTCAGTTTGGATGAGAGATGAGGTGCCTAAGCATGAATTTTCTAAGTAGCACATGCTGCCAGGTTCTTATCACATTGCAAGATATCCTGAGGACATAAGCACCATGGCAATACTGAATATATTTGCAAGACCTCAATACATCTGGCTGTACAGTATTTAGTAACACAAATGTATCCAGGTTTTGTGAGGTAAACATGTTTCCTAGAACTTGTTGTTTTGTTTCTTTTATGTGTTCAGTTTGTCATACATTTGGCTGCAGAACCTCTCATTTGCTCCCGCCCCCCTTTTTTTGGTAAGAAAGATTGATGGATGTGTTGCTCTTTCACTGGACAAGTTAATGAGCAGTTTTTGGAGTGATTTGCCCCCGGGCATTTGTCTTCCAGCTGATCATTAAGCACCAGATTTAAAAAAAGAATCCATCATCCAACAACTCCCATTAGGCACCTAAAAGTAAGATTTCCAATGTTGTTCAGCACCCAAGAACTCCCAGAATTTCTTAATGGGAATTCCTCGCTGCTCAAATCTGGTTGAAAACTTGTTGTCTTTTAAAAATGCCTTTCTGAGAGCTGAGCACTCTTGAATACCTTGCTGCAGCTCTAAGTTCTAGAGCACTTTTGAACTGTAGGAATCCAATCTTATTAAAGTCAATGGAAGTTTGGCCATTAACGTCAATGGGAACAGGATCAGTCCTTTTGTGACTGGTATGAATAGGAATAGAAATGCATAATACTAGGTATTATATTTAGCTATGTTTGTTATTTTGGATAGAGTCTTGTGTTCAGTCAATGATATTTTTGCAGAAAATGTTTTCAGTCTATTTTTTTTAAAGTATCCTTAACAGTTTTGTATTTACTACCTGATAAAGTGTAAAATAAACTGAGGGCCAAATAGTGATCCCTTTCCTCTTGCAGAATAGTACCTTTTGCCATGACTGGTTCCACTGCTGCCCAGCAGGCTACTTGTGCAGCAAGAGGACTAGGGATGTAAATGAGTCCACTAGTCGACTAACTGATAGAATCATAGAATACTAGGACTGGAAGGGGACCCCGAGAGGTCATCGAGTCCAGTCCCCTGCCCTCATGGCAAGACCAAATACTGTCTAGACCATCCCTGATAGACATTTATCTAACCTACTCTTAAATATCTCCAGAAATGGAGATTCCACAACCTCCCTGGGCAATTTATTCCAGTGTCTGACTACCCTGACAGTTAGGAACTTTTTCCTAATGTCCAACCTGAACCTCCCTTGCTGCAGTTTAAGCCCATTGCTTCTTGTTCTATCCTCAGAGGCCAAGATGAACAAGTTTTCTCCCTCCTCCTTATGACACCCTTTTAGATATCTAAAAACTGCTATCATGTCCCCCCCTCAATCTTCTCTTTTCTAAACTAAACAAACCCAATTCCTTCAGCCTTCCCTCATAGGTCATGTTCTCTAGACCTTTAATCATTCTCGTTGCTCTTCTCTGGACCCTCTCCAAATTCTCCACATCTTTCTTGAAATGCGGTGCCCAGAACTGGACACAATACTCCAACTGAGGCCTAAACAGCGCAGAGTAGAGCGGAAGAATGACTTCTCGTGTCTTGCTCACAACACACCTGTTAATGCATCCCAGAATCATGTTTGCTTTCTTTGCAACAGCATCACACTGCTGACTCATATTCAACTTGTGGTCCACTATAACCCCTAGGTCCCTTTCTGCCATACTCCTTCCCAGACAGTCGCTTCCCATTCTGTATGTATGAAACTGATACATAAGCCTAGGCTTATCATTTAATCTAGTCGACTACTCACTTCTTCAGGCAGCCCAGCTCTTACTATATTTAAAATTCAGAGCCACAGCAGGGGTAGGTCCTGGACCTGGACTGAGCCGGGCTGCTTTCCCTCATCAACTACTAGAGTAGTCGATAGAATTTTTATCGACTACTTGATTAGCCAATTAACTGCATTTTAACATCCCTCAAGAGGATGGGCATCATAATCTGGCCCTAAAAACCATTAGCTTAGGTAAAAGGTAGCAGTCAACCCTGGAAACTGAAGTCCATTGTTTATCCAAAGCCTAGGTATGACATGGAGCTCTGCTTTCTCTGAGCTTCCTCACGCTAACCTGTGCACCTCATCTGCATCTATATGGCACCTTCCATATTATCCCTAGCTCACCAATGAGACTACCAACAAAGGTTCCTAATTGTATGAGAGTTGATGCTGCTTGTAGTGTTATTGATTCTTGTCACAGAAGCCACCGGCTGGGAACAATTTTAAGACAAGGCATAGCTTGCCATTTCCTTTTCCAGTAGTTTTTCTCCCTGACTATGGCTTGGTCATTGAACATTCATGCCATATTGCATAGCACCTTGCTGTTTGTTTTTATTTTGCTCTGAAATCATTTACTGGTCTAAACAATTCTATCTGGACATATGTTTAATGCAGAAAATGAGGTGTCCCAGTAACCACCATGGCGATTACATGTTCTTTATAACTTAATTCCTTGGAAATCATTCTCATCTTAGAGAGGCCAGTATGTTGTCAATTGTGCCAAATTATGTGAGATTATGTGCCAGTTTTGTGAGAATTAATGAATTGATATTCATTAGGAAGTTGTGATCACCAGAATACAATGCAATGAAAAGGAGGTGCACAGTTGTCTTTCCAAAAGATGACAATCATGCTTTTTTTTTTTTTTTTAGCCCCTTATTTTAGTATCTGTCAATCTGTAACTCCTTTAAATGTTTCAGAACCTACATTGGTTTACTCTTTGATTATATTGTATATTGGTGAATAAATCACTTATCTCTAACTCCCTGGACATATTCTGTATTAGAACTGTGAAACCATAGTAGGATATACTTGGAATTCTTGACTGTGCAACTCTGGATAAGAGTCTCTCAAAACACATTTTTTGCTCAGTAATTCTCTGGATTTAGCCCAATTAGTAACAGCGAAGGTGGCAGGTTAATTTATTATTGTATTCTGGTAGCACTTAGGTGGAAGGAGAAACAAAGCAGAGTCTAGGAATAGAACACAGGGCACTATCCACAGGACCATGTTGATTGGATGTAATAGTTCAGAAGTACATACCTACCTCTGGTTCATATTTTCTGTAGATCTGATTTACCCCTTTGTCGTTTAAAGGCAGGTATTTACACTGAATGGCATGTAGGTTGTTGTGTTTAGGTCTCTTGGAGGAAACCTCTAAAAATCAAGTTTCTGTCTACTCTTCATGGATGTGCCTAAAAGCACAGGCTGCTCTGAGTGTCTTCTGCACCTTCTGTCCCTCCACTGTTGTGCTCTATATGCGCTGGTTCTGGTCGCCCAAACCTACTGTATGTTCATTTAAAATAGAATTGCTGCTACCTTGCCATTTGCTAAGATGTTGAATAAGATTGATTTGCCTGATACTCCCTTGCCGGTGTGGTTGACAAAAAGAAAGCTATATTGGTAAAGAGGGCCCTATCCATGGCAGCTATCAATACTAAAATTGATGAAGCAGGTTTTCCCCCCACTAAATAGCTTTACAAGGGAAAATGACAACCACCTTTAGCTGATCTTCCTCAAGCTATATATTTCAGTCGCACAAGGCTTGCTGCTCAAGGAATGTTTGGGAGGAAGGTGAATAGTGAATCCATTGTTACTTTTCCTTGGCTATTAGTTCTGTTGTGGCGCTACCTTGCATTCCCCCTTACTTCCTCGCACTTCCTACCTCTGTTGTTAGCCTGGGCATAGGTGCCGACGCCTGGGTGCTGTGGGACTGCAGCACCCACAGAGGAAAATAGTGGTGTTCAGCAGCCACCCACACTCAGCTCCTCTCCATCCCCCCCCCAGCGCCTCCTGTCTGCTGCCAATCAGCTATTTGGCAATGGGCAGGAGAGGGAAGACGCAGAGTTCGGTGCCTTCTCCCCTTCAGGAAAGTGAGTGAGCAGACGTGGGGATTGGGGATAATCTTGATTCTGTCTTCCTCTCTCCTTGCCCCCTACATGCAGAGCAGCACAGCTGATCTGTTGCGGGGAAGAGATTACTATTCACTCTGAAGCAAGAGAGGAACCATCCCATACTGAGACTGTCACAGTTTGATTTCTGATCTGCTCCTGGCACAATGCCACCGTGCATTGCCCTTGATCACAGTTTATGGGAGGGGAAAAAAGTCTAGTCCCTATATTGCAAAGTACTTGGTCCTTTGTTGTTTCAGCAGGATATATCTGAAAGAGGTTGGAATGACTGGAATGCACAGGGAATTTCCAAGCAGAAATTGCATGCATGTATACTGAAGACCTAAATCCAGTGGACCCAGTCCTGGGAGGAGTGCCCGGGTGCTTTCAGTGCCCATTAGGATAATTACAAAGTACTTCTCAAGATTTGCTTTATTAGAAGGAAATTAGGATTGCTATAAAAATCTAGAAGACTTCTTCTCAGTTGCTTCAGGGGGTAGCTGAGTTAGTCTGTATAGGATAAACTTAAAAAAATAACAAATAGTCTGATAGCACTTGAAAGACTAACAAAACATGTTGAAGGTATCATGAGCTTTCACGGGCACAGCCCACTTCTTCATTCTTCACTTTGTGGTCCAGTTTTCCTGTATTCCAGTTGTATGTAGCACAAGACAACTCTATTGGCTCGCCTAATGCAGAATTCATTAACTTTCCAAATGCCAATGAATTTACTGAATAAACACCTTGACTCACTGTTGAATGGCATTCTGAAATATCTATTGCAAATTGGCAAAAATGTAACTTCCACCTACATTTTTGAAGTAATGGTATGAGCAGCTACCCAAGGAGTGATGCAGTTCCGTGATCTTGCACTGTCAGCTTTACTTTTGTTGTCGCTGCGTTATTTCTTAAATCAAGAGGATACTTAATAGTCCTACAACTGCACTTTATTGTCAGTAGACTGTGCATCTGAAAGGACAGGGTGTGATAAATGAGATTATCCATTTCGGAAATTGGTTGTCAGTACTGTTAGAAAAACCCAACTTAAATGGAGCCGCTTTACAGGTCAAGGGACCTGATTCTCCTTTTCGTAAGCCTGTTTTACACTGATGTAACTACATTGTAATCAATGTAGATAAACTTTGTTTAGCACTTTAGGGGAGAGGTGATCCTAGTTCCATGTTTTTTGCAATTTAAAGATCAGTTCTGCCAGATATGCAATTTCCAGCATCATGCAGTAGCCAGAGATCTGTTAAGCAAGATAATAAAAATATTTCTAATGTGTAGGAAGTTAGGAGGATCAGCCAATGTATGACCTTGATGTTAGTAATTAGTCTTCAGTCTGATACCTAATGCTTTTTTTCCCCTAGTATGATGCAAAAAGGTCAGAAATGGTTTTCCCTCTTAATTTGTATGCATGTGAAGGGGTATTTTCAAAGCCCAATTCAGACAGATTGCACACCCGTCTGAATGTGACACTAGTCTGTCTTGTTCGCTTTAAAAAAGCAAACTTTTTCTTCTTTTTAAGTCAGGGTTAAAGGCCTCCTCTTTCCTCACATACAATACTTGAACTCCATGAACGGTGGCAAAAAAGGCAGAAGAGGATGATATAGCTAGCAAAATATTATTGACCTTTTTGTAGCGGATTATACAGAAAGAGGGCTGTTGCAGTTACCTCATGATTAAAGTATCCTGAAGACACTCAAGGAACGACTTAGAATTTTCCAGAGGAAGGCGTATATTCTCTTCCAGCCTTTGGCTTGCTTTTGCATACTTTAGGTGTTCCCACTCACCGTTAACTCTGCTTAGAGGGGAGGATCTTTTTCCACCATCATCTTATCTTACTCCATTAATCCACATCTGTGAGTTACAAGTAATGAAAAGACTAATTTACAATGGTAGGAATCCTTAGTCTTTGTCCTAAGCAAGGCCCAAATTCTTCCTCCTTTTCTTCTTCCCCCATCCTAGAATGCAGATAGTCAAAATTCAGAGTAGAAGAACAGCACAGTTTGTGTGAACAAACCACTTCCTCACATGCTGTTTGATCCAGCTCCCCGCAGAGTCAATAGAATTGCTAGATGAACTGGGCTGTTTGGGCTAGATGAAACTGGAAAGCTTAGCTCTGAGGGAAGAGTTTCTTCCTAGGCAGAGCCCAGTCAAGGAACTGTAACTTTACCTAAAGAACATTTTGATATTCAGATTGGGTTATAAAATCTGTCCCTTTCTCAGGATTTTCCTGAAGTGGGATGGTTGAGCAAATGGTGGGAGAGCCCTACTTTATGAGAATGTGGAGGTTTTTGCCGTAGGAACATTGGTTCAGCTTGTAGGCTGTATATGTCTTATGAAGTGTGTTTGTGTTCAAAGCTGTGAATGGGAACATTTTTAGTACATCCAAATATATGCTTCAAAATGCCCTGTTCCTTGCTGTTCAGAACACTGATTAATGTAAACAGAGGGAGTAATTGTGCTGTAAGTCAAGAAATTATGTCCTATCTCTGTTAAACAATTAGAAAAACTTTCTGTGCACCTATAGATGTAAATGTACACAATAACCAATTCATTGGTAAAGTGATCAAATGGCTCAGAGGTTTGGTAATAGGGGACAGTATACAAAGCGTTTCTGCCTTTAGGTAACTGGTTAAAATCAGTTTAGGTCTGTAGATACCAAAATCCTTAGTTACTGATGGCTTCTTAGCATTATGTTAAAAATCATTCATTTGCCTCAGTCCAGTTCCTAATGTGCAGGTGTCTACATCCCCATCATTAAAGGTTTAGAACAACAGATTGGACAAAAAAAAAAAACTGTCAGGGATGGCCTGGGTGTACTTAATCTTGCCTCAGTGCAGGAGGCTGGCCTAGATGACCTCTTGATATCTCTTCCAGTCCTACATCTTTGTAAATCTACAATTCTGTCACCAAAACCACCATACCAATTGACAACCTTGTGGAAGATCTTCATGGAGAAGTCAACAATGAGAGTGGACATGGAAACTGAACTATACACTCTTTCCCACAGGTTTTCACTGTAGAGCAAGATTAGAAACACATGGATGAGGAGAATGAGGGTTTGGGGAGCCTTGTCTATTGGCCAGTCCATTGGCCAACAGCTATGTCCTTTCCAGAAGGGTGATGTGTCAGATTTATTTAGCTCCAAAACAATAGGTATTTTGACTTGCCGCCTTCCCTTCAGTGCTGCTTTAGATGGGAAGAGATTTAGTGCTTAGTAAGTCTATTAAGATTGTTAGGGTATTTTTGCCACATAAGGAGCGTGTGTGTGTGTGTGTGTGTGTGTGTGTGTGTGTGAAAGTTTCAACAGTTGTATGACTTTTTTTGGTAATACCTAGGAAACAACGTTATGAGGACCATCCATGGTGTGGGAGAGATGATGACGCAAATGGTACTGAGCAGAGGATCGATCTTTCCCATCAACGTACCTGATGTACAGCCAAGCCTCCACCCAAGCAAGCAGGCCAGCACCATAGAGAGCGAAGACGTGACTGTGATGGACACCAAATTAAAAATCATTGAGATCTTACAGGTGAAAACCAGGATAGAAAATTACAAAGCAGCTAGGTCATTTTAATCTTTTTCTTTAGTCTCTGAATTCTGCAACCCAGTCTTTCTTGGATTGAGGAGTATCTTTCTCCAAGGGTTGCACCTCAGCATGGAGAAGGGTACTGCTCAGTGACCATAAGGGGTGGCAGAATCTAGTCCTTAAAATCATCCCAAGAAGTGTTCTCTAGAGACGAAGGATGTCTACCCAGATTCACTTATCCTAGTTTTATATCAGTATAATCTCATTGACTTCAGTTACACTGTTGTAAATGAGGAATAACTAACAACAGAACAAAGTCCTAATACACTGGAGAAATGCAGGACTAGACTTTCTGAAAGCCCTCTCCAGATGTTTGCTGGTGGACCTCAGAACAGAATTTGGGCCAGTGTCCTTTTACCCTAGCCACTCCATGAGGTACTAGCACATGTCCTTACTTTTCTCACCTTGTGCTGCTGTAATTTATGTGCCACAGAGTCTGTTATTCTGCATATCAACTCCCATATCCTGTAAGTGCACACACGCTGTAGGAGTTTTTCAGTATTTTTTGTAAATTCTGCTATTTGTTGATACAATTTGTCACTTTTGAAGCTTTCCGTTTGTACCGAATGTTTGTGAAGTATGCCTTTTATATTTCCTTAATTACAAGTTGTGGAAAGACTAGCACTTGCTAGGTCATGCTTGCTGTAGCGTACGTTTATTCCACATGTGATAGACTGCATATTTCAGGGCCCATAAATAAGCAGAAGGTAGTGCCAAACTGCAGTACCTTATAAAGAGCTCTGGAAAGGGTTTACTATCCAGAGCATCACTCCCACTTCCTTGCCCTCTCCTTGTTCTGGGACGGGCAGTAAGCAGTGATTTTTGGGATACAGCTTACTTTCCTTTCAAACCTGGCCAGCTCTACTGGCTGGCACTTGGGAGGGCAGAACCATGATTCCTACTTCTTCCTGCCCACTTCCCCCCAGATGCTTACAAGAGAAAGCATTAGGTGAGGCAGCCCCTCCTGTCCCTTCTGCTTCTAGCCTGTGTCTGAGCAGGTCTGATGCAGATCCACATGGAGTTGGAGAGGTCTTTCCCTCACTGTTATGGCTGTGTAACACCAGGGCACAATCCTGTCTTACACAGTAGAACCTCAGAGTTATGCGCACTGTGAGAATGGAGGTTGTCCTTAACTCTCTGAAATGTTGGTAACTCTGAACAAAGTACAGTTAACGAACAATCGGCGCCTGAAGAGTCAGTCAACTGCTGGCTCCAGGTCCAGCAATAGACACAGGATTCAGCAGCAGCTGAGTTCCTTACTCAGCCCCAGCACGTAGAACATCAGAGTTAGGGACTGACAAGTCAAGCAGATACCTATGAAACTGGTAGTAAACACTCAGGTAGCAAAACAAGCAAAACCAACAAGTATTGTGCTTGTATTGCATTCTGAAGGTGGGCACATCTGGGCTGCCTGTCTCCTCTAACCCACTCTCACTCAGGTGTCAGCCACTTACAGTAAGGTGGGTGGGGAGCTGCAAACGTATCCCCCTCTGGGCAGAGGGGTGAGTGTGTAGAAACAGCATGTTCTAAAAACAGTACACCCCTTTCCTGGTGGGGCACGGGGATAGGGGTGAAAGGGTGCTGCTCCTGCTCTGCTGTCTTGACCTGGCTGCCTCAGCATCTTGCTGTAATTGGGTGACCCTTGAGTGGGAGTGGGTTGGGGGGCAAGCAGCCTGGATGTGCCTACTTTTAAGATGCATTACAAGCACAGTATAGTATTTGCGTGGGTTTTTTGGTCTCTGCTGCTGCCTGATTGGTTACTACCAATTTCACATAGTGTCTGGTTGACTATTCAATCCATAACTCTAATGTTGGTACCTTTTGAGGTTCCACTGTGTGCTTTTGTGTTACCACCCCCCTTTCTCCTGGTTTTATACCACAATACAAGCACAATGAGGGTTAAGCACACCTAAAACAGGAAAAAAATGTATGCAGATCCAAATCTTGCTGTCCTTAGGCACAAGAATGTTCGCACTGAGCCAGATTCAGAACCCAGTTGCCCTTGTGTAAATCGAACAAGCGAGTTGTGTTTCTTTAAAAAAGTAATCCTCACAAATAATCCTTTATTGCTTTTAGGTTTACCTTAACTGCCACATATCCTGGCTGGTGTTTGCTTTTGGGGGATATCACCACGTGTGTTTTGCACTGAAAGATAAATGATTGGGTCTTTGTTTCCATGCAGATGTGGAACAGTCATCTGATTCAGTGGTCAGGTCCTAAAGCCTGAACTGATTGTGATATTCACAATGAGGGAGGTGCAGCCTGAATGCCTCATTGTGGTGGGAAAAGTCAGTCCCAGGAAATTAAATCACAAAAAGTATCGTTTGACAAATATAGCAGTTGTCGTTTCAAGAGTGGACATGAACCCACTTAAAATTAGCTCCCTCTCGCCTCACAAAACAGGTTACCAAATAATAAGGAAAAAAAAGTATCTCATTGTATAACACTTGTCTTGTAGTTTATCCTTAGTGTGAGACTGGACTATAGAATCTCCTACATGCTCTCTATCTATAAAAAAGAATTTGGAGACGATGACGAGACGGTTGATAGTTCCACCATCGCTTCACCGGACTCACCAGGGCTTGCCTCAGGTAACTGTTGCGATCACATTGCAGTTTATTATTGCGGTAATCTGCATAAGCAACCAACTACACTACTTCAGAAAGATCCACATTACTCCAAACTGAAAGCTAGGTGGGGTGCCCACAATGATGGCTATTTTCTGGGCTGCTGCTCTCTAATTAAAATTTGATTCAGTTTCCCTATGATGGTGATGTATTATTCATTTGTACGCATCCCAAAGGTTTGCTACGTGACATAACAAACGCGAGTGCAAATGGACCATGGAGGATGGAGTAGGGATGGAGAGAGCTGCACGTTGCTCTGTTTTTCTTTCTCCTGTCTTGTGTGCCTTGTGGCAGAACTGAGGTTTCCAGAGGGATGTAAATGGAGGTGGGGCTGATGAACCAATTTTCAAAGGAGGTCTGTGGATAGATCAGTGGCACAGAAGGAAACCCAGACCTGTCTGTAAAGAGATGAAAAGGGGGTATTCTGGTTTTGATAGCAGAACAGAGAGGGTGGGTGCAAATGGAACGGCAATTAACTGTAATTCTTCTGCAGGTTTGTGTCTGCTGATTTGGGGGGATAGTTACATCAAAGAAAACATAAACGATGCAGCTTGCAAAATCTTTGGGGGGGATGGACCATCTTTATGTTCTGTTTGTACAACACATAGCACAATGGGGTCCTGCTACATTACAAGAGCTCCTAAATGCTAGTGCAATACAAATAAGAATAAGGTGCCTCCTTATTATGGCAAAATTCCAATTGGCTGCTTCTAATGGAGTTTTGCCTGGCTAAAGAGTCCGTAGTTGGGCCTTGAGTTTGTTGCACATACTTATGCAGAGCTGAAAGTTTCTTTAGCTATGCAGACTAAATTATGGTCCTGTGATGTGTTTTTTGCAGCAATTGTTCCTGACATAGATGAGATTGCAGCTCAGGCTGAGACAATGTTTGCTGGCAGGTATGCTCAATGAAGGTTATAATTCTGTCTGGTATGTGCCCAATAACACACAACTTCTATCAGATTTTTGTTTCTAATTGACAGTTTCCACTTATTTTTTGCCACAAAGCATGATCTGAGACAGAGGAGGTGGTGGGAGTAGTAGCTTCCACTGTAGCCAGATGTTAGACATGACTCAATACCATGAAGCTCATATCTGGGTTCCAAACGCCCTCAAATTCAAGTGTCTATGGATCTGGTTTGGTGAGTTGTGGGATTCCACTCCATCCCCAAAGCTTGGGGGGTGGTTTGGATTCAGATTTTTTGGTTAGTTCCTAACTCTCTGTTATGGTTTGTCTACATGGGAAAGTTAAACTAGTATAAAGGAAAACTAGTATGTGGATTTGAAGCATTATAGTTATACTGGTGTAACTCCCTGTACAGGTACTCTCATTCCAGTATAAGACCCTTTTCCTGGTTTAGTTTTGTCACTTTGGAGGTGGCTTAAGCTAAGCCAAAATTCCCACTCTTATTCTGGAATAAGAATGTCGACATAGGGAAAATTGTGCTGGTACATCTATGGGTGTGTCTACACAGCAGGGTTTAACTCAAAATAAGCCATGCAAATTGAACTAAGTCAACTGCGTATCTCCTTTCGAAATAGCTTATTTCAAAATTGGGAGCGTCTACACAGCACTTATTTCGCAATAGAGCACTCTTCCTCTGAGTTCCCTTACTCCATACAATGAGGGTTACAGGATTCGGAGTAAGAAGTCCTCCAGCTTGACAGTATTTCGACATTATTTTGAAATAACTGCCTGCTGTGTAGACGCGGACTAAGTTATTTCAAAATAACGCTAGTTATTTCAAAATCATGTTGCTGTGTAGACATACCCTGTATTGGTTTAACTCTACTGGTGCACTTATAACTGGAAACATTTCCTGTGTAGACAAGCCCTTACACTCTAAAGATATTTACCCAGAGCTCAGGTAAAGGAGGAAAAATATCTGAAATGACTGTTCTGAAGTTTCCTCACTGAGGATGTCCCCTATATGTTCTCAGTCTTTGTCAACAAGAGGAACTTTTCCAGTTCTGTCCCTCATCTCCCATAATGAAAAACATACAGCTCTGCTGTGGCTTTTCGCACCCGCATCTTTGAATTGAACACTGAGTTTGAATGGCTTCTTGGAAACACTATTTCTGCTTTGATATGCTAAGTGTGAATCTGCTTTCTGTCCTTCCAGATTATAAATATGATTCCAGAAACATGGTGCTTTGGGCAATTTTTATTGTTTGGGTTTTTTGGTTCATTTTTCCTAAATGAAGTTTTAGCAGCAGCTAAAAGGGGAAGGAATCAAGGGCCAGATTCATCTTGGGTGCAACTCTGTTGACTTGAGTGGGCTTGTACCAGGGATGAATTGGTCACCAAGATATGAGTGTATTGCAAAACAGCGTTTAATCACAGCATTTGATGCATTTCATACGCATTTACTTTTCGGTCAGTATGGCCGTTCAGTTATAAACATCAGATTTCCACAAAGAAAATAACCCAGACATTGAAGTTCCTATAAAATAAACTAAAATGGGGAGTGTTTTTTAATTTACACCTCACGTTTTGTCCTGTTTGTGTCTTTTTTTTTTTAAGAACGCCATCAAAGATTTGTGAGATTTATTTATTTATTCATGCCACAGGTTTTTAACTGACTTGGGTTTTTGCAGAAAAGAGAAAAATCCAGTTCAGCTTGATGACGAGGGGGGCAGAACATTTCTACGAGTCCTCATTCACCTGATCATGCATGACTACCCTCCTTTGCTGTCAGGGGCCCTCCAGCTGCTATTTAAGCACTTCAGCCAAAGAGCAGAAGTCTTGCAAGCATTTAAACAGGTACGGGTGCCAGGGTGTTCCATGAAATCTACTAAAAAAGGAGTCTTTCCAAAGCCTAGCAATCTCACTTAAATTGCTTGTTACAGTATTAGAATGTCCCTTCCTTATAAATTGAAGGTCTAAATTCAGCCCCCTTGCTTCATGCCAAGCTCAAGCTGTCTCAAACTGGACACCCCAAAACTGAGAAACCTGGAATGGAAGCTGCTGTTGAACATTTAGGCCTGAGTGACTTGCCCAAGGACACAAATAACAGAAAGTGAATAATAGAGCCAGCCAGCTGCTGTTCTGCCTACTAGATAACAACCCCATTGCTGAATAAATATTTTACATGCTAATAGATTAGGCTTAAGAAACCTGATATAATGGGGTTAGATAATAGAGGACTCTTGGTTATGGTGACATATAAATTACTTTTTGAGATCATTGGATGCTTATTTCAGGAGTTTGCCAGCATGTCATGGCTTCGTTATGTAAAAGGTGGAGGTTTTTCTTGTCTTAAAACCAGACAAATGACAAGTAGCTGGAAAGCCTTTGTTGTAATACTTCTGCAGAGTTGCATAATGGCCTCCCACCAGGATATTAAAGTGGGACCATGCTGATTAGGTGCATAAATAGCTGCTATTCCCAGTTAAATGAGAGTTGCGTACCTAATACGTTTTTTGTAAAGAAAGGAGAAGACTAATTGGCAAATAAACAAAGGCTGTAGAGAAAATGGAATATGAATGTGGGGATGAGCAGCACACATCAATTCAGTAGGCAACAAGGCTGTATGCTGTTAAGCAAGCAGCATAGAAAAATTTCAGAGTTATATTATAAAATATTGGATATTTGCAAACAGCTGAAACATTGATAATATAGTTTAAAGTGCAAAAAAAATTATATTATCAGTGTTCTTATCTGCCATGTGACAATGTTAACTTGATGTGGCATTTGATTTCTTAATAGTGGTTACTGGATTATACAGGGATCATTGTTAGGTCAAATTTTGTTTAATCTCTTCATTAATAATGTAGGAGAAGGCACAAACAGCATGATAAGGAACTTTAAAGATCATACTAAATTTGGAGGCATTATGAACACCAATGAGGAGAAAGAAAGATTAGATATATGGACAGGAAATGAAAAAACAGATTCATCTTGGAAAAATGCAAGCTATCATAACTGGGGATAAATGATATGAGACCTGTCAGGCATCAGTGCTGAAAGAGAGACTTAGGTGTGTTTTTCCTATCGCTGATAATGAAAATTAGGTCACATATATTTTTTTTCCTTCATTTTTAGTCAAAATGTTGATGTAAATTATAATTGAAATTTCAGTATTTGGAAAATATTGAAATTATCTCCTCAGTTTATATCTGGATCTCTTGATTTCTTATAATGTCAACTTTCTTTTCATGAAGTATTGTTTACATGGAATAAATGACTTTTTGCTGTTTTCTTCTAAAACCAAAAGAACCATCATTCTGATGTCATCATTAGCTCTGCCATAGATTTCAGGGGTTTATAGACAGTTGTTTACATTGCAGACATTTTTGTAGCATGAAGATAAAGGAGGCAGAATGTTTTAAACATTGTAACCATTTTGCTTTGGGCAAAACGGAGACTTTATGGCAATAAGTTCAGTTTGTGATTGAGGGCTTTGCTGAACTGGGCTAAAGAGACAATGGAGGGAAATTTTCAGTTCAAAAGATAATTTCATAAGGTCTCAAGGCAGCGAAACCAAGGCATTAAAATGGAAACCAGTATAAGCAAACTTGACTGCAGAGGCTGCAGCTGGCTCTGCTGCTGCAATTTAACATAACTGTGGATTACTGTATTTTCAGGTCCAGTTACTGGTGTCTAATCAGGATGTGGACAACTACAAGCAAATCAAAGCTGATCTTGACCAGCTCCGACTGACTGTAGAAAAATCTGAACTGTGGGTTGAAAAGAGCAACAGCTACGAGAGTGGGGAGCTAGGTGACAGTCAGGCGAAAGGGGGTGAAGAACCAATAGAGGTGTGTCTTTTAAAGTCCTAGGCCACCTGTGTTGTTTCAGTGTTACAATATAGTTTATTAAACAAGTGCCTCGATTCTATATTATTATGAAACTAGACATTCAAAATACTGCTGCTAGCAAGGAGGTGACATCCAAAATGCTGGGCAAGCTTTCATATTAAAGAGGGGAAGAAGACAAAAACCATGGTGCTTGACTAGGAGTTCTCAGTGTTCTTCTCTGCTAAGTTTAATAGGAGCTAGATTATCTCAGAGAGAGTTTTCTTTGGTTTGGTCCAGCAAGAGGGCCACAGATACATGTTTGTGACATCCCTCTGTTATTGCAGATTTGCATAGGAAGGGAAGGGTAGACTTTCCCTGTGCTACTGCAGGCATCGGATCAGTAGCCAACTGCAGACTTTTAAAAAAAATTAGACCTCCAAAATGATTTGCTTAATAATTGTGAGGTTGAAAAATAAACACATGAAGGTTTCTTTTTATTTGCCATCTTGTTTCTGAAACTTGAGGGAGCCCTCAGGTCACATTTTCAATCTTTTCTCCATAGAGATCTCAGAGCTAGAAACTTGCTTTCATTTTTTACGTAATCACATGACTTCAGGAGCTGGGGTGTCCAGAAAAATAGCGAACATTGTGAGACTCCTAATAAAATGGTGAGAGTTGGGATAGAGAAGAAAGGAATGTGGCCTCAGTAGCACTGTTACCACCTTGTCCATGGAAGGCCCCCGGAGAGGGTCCTGGTTTGAAAGCGAGAGAGGGGGCAGGGCTGGAAGTAGAACCATTCTCTGTGATGTGTCTCCCCATATAGTCCCTTCCACTATAGAGCATTCCTCAGCATGGGGCTAATGGCCACCCACAGAACCTTTGGCAGCAGGGAAGAGTTAGGAATCACTGAGGAAGCATGGAGCCGTTGGTGATCTCAAGGAGAACCTCTTTTCTTTTTTAACTGGGAGGAGTTGAATCCCTTGCTGCTTCCAGATAGGGAAATACCTAGCTCCTAAGGGAAGAATTCCTAGGAAACTGCCTGGGCCCAAATCTTCTCTGATGTAACTCAACTGAAGTTCACGGAGTTAGCTCAGGGAAGAATCTGGGCTACCCCATGAATTCAGACTTGTGGAATTCCCTATCCCTTACTTAGAATTAGCCTGTGTAGGGAAGAAAATGGCCTTTTGTATGTTTACTGAGTGGGAAAAGTAACAGCAGCAAATGGGGCTGAAAAACCACACCAAAATGTTATACGTTTTTTTGGGCCAAGAATGTTAATTTTTTTTCATGAGATCCTTTGGTCTTTCAAATAAGACCAAATAATGGCCTAGTGGCAAATAATCACTTAGTAAGCTGAGTGCAAGCAAACAGCATGTTTTTTAATATGGCCAAATGTAAAGTTGTACATCTAGGGACAAAGAATGAAGGCTGTACTTCTAGGATGTAGGAGTCTATTTTGGGAAGCAGTGACTGAAAAGAGCTGGGGATCATTGTGTATAATCAGATGAACTTGAGCTCCCACTGTGATGCTGTCGCCAAAAGGGCTAATGTGATCCTCAAATGTATAATGAGGGAAATCTTGAGCAGGAAATTCATATTACCTCAGTTTGGCATTAGTGTGACCACAAATGGAACATTCTGGTATACATAATTCAAGAAAGATATTGATAAATTCAGAGAAAAGCCATGGGAATGATTAGGAATCTGTCATATAGTGATAGACTCAAAGAACTTAAATTAACTTTCTCTTTGTTAAGTTAAGAAGTGACTTTGATTAGTCTTGAAGTATATTTAATAATGGGCTTTTCAGCATAGCAGAGAAAGCTTTAACACGATCCAGTTGGTGGAAGTTGAAGCTTGGCCATTTCAGACTGGAAGTAAGGAGTAAATTTTTAACAGTAAGAGTAATTAATGATTGAAACAATTGACCAAAGATTGTGGTTGATTCACCATCACTGACAATTTAAAAATCAAGATCTGCTCTAGAAATTATTTTTGGGAAATTCTATGGCCTGTGTTAGAGGTCATACTAGTTGATGATCCCAATGGCCCCTTCTGATGTTGGACTCTTATGAATCTGTGGGCAAGGGAAAATGCTATGAAGGGTCCCCAAAGAGAGCATTGATGTGAGAGAGGGAAAGGAGGTAAAGGAGCCTTATTCATTTATGCTGGGTAGTGTTACATTCTATCCAGATCTCAATTCCCATGTAGTTACCTTATATATAGGGGATTATTGGCAGTGTTTATAGAATAAGATGATGAAGTCAGCAGCCAAGCATTGCAGGGTCGGCCTTAGCAATGATGCCCAAACCATAACCATAAATCATACAGGGAGAATGAGAAGGGCTATGAGAGGAAAATAATCATCTCTATGAAACAGAGCCTATGTCGGAGTAGTTCCCTGTTATGGGTACTGTATATGCTGACGGGGGTGGTTCTACTGACATGGTAAAGTCAACTCCAAGCTCCATTAGCTAACCCTACATTAGCACTCTTCTTTCAGCTCAGATCAATCTATTCCAGCTGTTCTGCTGACATAGGTGAGTTGCCTCGGGTTATGAGATTTTCACACTGCTCTCAACCATGGCTGTGTCAGTGGAACGTTGTCGTGTAGGCCAGACCTGAAATTCAGTGCAGGACACTTGGTCACCTTGTCATTCGAATGGAAGACGCAACATGTGGGTCTTGTCTATGCTTGAAATTTAATTTGGGCTAATGTAGCTTGTGCTTTAAAGTGCAATAGGTATTCCTTAATAACTCTCTATGTGGGTGCTTTTATTCTGGAATCACAGTACCTACAAAGGGAGTTATTCAGGAGTTGTTACACAGAAATAACTATAACTGCATGTATAGAGAAGTCCTTAGGGTCCTCATAGTTCCCCCACTCTGTCCCTGCTCTAGCTTCTCAGAGGTGTGGTTGTTGCCCTGAATTTGTTTTGGGAAACATTTAATTTCAGGAGTTATGTATATTTTAGGGTTATGGGCCCAGTCCTACAATCTTTACTCATGTAGTGCATAAGCAATTCTCATTGAAGGCCTAACTGTGCCACCCTTACTTATGTGGAACAATAACATTCCATCCATAGTCCCACTCTGTGTAAGAGTGGCAGAATTTGGCCCTGACTCAGGACTGCAGGATAGGATCCTATATCTGATGCTACAGTAATAATTGCCTGTGATCTTTACAAAGAAAGCGAGGAGCCATTTTTAGAAATTCTCTCACACTAGCAACACAGATATTCAGACTAGAACACAGAGTAGCACGTGCTCTGTGACTTCTTTGCCCACTATGGGAAGGCACCGCAGAGAGATTCTATCCTAGGGCATAATGAGGCAAGATATGCAACCAAATGCTTGTAATGCCCCCGTGATGTGATTATCTCTTGATAATTGAATCCCTGGAATACTCTTACAGCTTCAATAAACAGTTTTTTATTTTAAGAGAAAGGATGGATTTAGTTTAATGCTGATTGGCACTTCCAGATAAGAGGTGTAGTTCTCATGGATTATAAAACTACTTTGACTGAAGAAGAATGCTGATAAATGTAACGGGAAAATTAATCTTGATTAACCAACAAGTTCCTGGGCAAAGGAGAGTGGTTAAATTATAGCAAAGAACCTGAAATATCTTCCACAACATTAGTCCAAATATTCAGCAAGAAGCAACGTGCATGCCGACAGGCCCAAAACAAGTAATAAACTTCAGTTGCAGCGATCAACACAAACATGCCAAATAACAGTGCCAACTTTGTGATAAAATGTCACTTGCAACAGCTTCGTGCCCCTCTGGAAAGTAAGACCAGATTGAATTTATTGAACTCCCTATTGTAGAATCCAGGTAAAGGGAATTCAGGAAGAGATTTCAAATTTAAATGTGTTTGTGTATGGTGGGGCTTAAATATAACTCCTTCATTAAATCATTAGAGAGTTTGAGGACAAAGGGAAACTTAGAATCCCATCTGCTTCATTCTCTTCAATATGATTACAGTAGTTTCTGTCTTAATAGTGATCCTGAGGGGGAGTTACGATACCTCCACAACCTGTTTCTTCCATATTCAGTGCCCTCAACATCATGGCCCAATCGTTCAAAACCCCCATGCTGTGAGAGTAGAAAGACCGAACAGGACAGGTTGGGCAGAGCATCACTGCCAGTTCACCCAGCAGGAATATTTACTTCAGGGACCTCTCACTTTATTGGAATGTGGGTGGAGAGAGCGGTGGCTAATGTCAACTGCTTCATGAATATAAACTAGGGATGTAAGCAACTAGTCAAGTCATTACTCTTCTACTCGCTCCCCTCCTCCCCTGCTGCTTCTGTATCAGAGGCAGAAAGGGCAGGGGAGCAGGAGCCGGTGTGGGGGGGAGCTGGCTTAAAAGCCACTCCCCCTCAACACTATCTCCACATTTGGTGCGGGTGAGGGGGCAGCGATGCAGGCGGCTCTTACTACATTTAAAAGGCAGAGGTGCAGTGGTCTGGGACTCGGTACAAACCAGGACCTACCCCCGCTGCGGCTCTGCAGTGTAAATGTAGCAGGAGCCAGGCTGCCTGCTCGCCCAGCTCCTATTACATTTAAACTGCAGAGTGCAGCGGGAGTAGCTCCTGGACTTCATCTCCCATTATCGATTAATCGTGTAGTCGATACAAATTGTATCGACTATGTGATTAGTCATTTACCTGCTTCTTAACATCCTTAATATAAACCATAAATGTTGGCTTCCCCTTCTAATCACACACAGCTGGGGCTTTCAAGGAGACAGTGTTCCAAATTTAGGCTTATTAGGCATATTATCCCACGTAAACCTTGGTGCTCAACAGGAGGTCCACGTTTTGTGGTTTTAAGTGTTGAAGGGTTATCTCTGATAGGGGAACATTCTGAGGCCTCGTGGTGGCAGGCTGGTGCCAGATTATCAACCTCCGTGCACTTTGTTCTTCATGCTTTTGAAAGAAAAAATATTATTTATCTTAATTATGAAGGTTGTTTTCATCTTATTCTCCAGATCTGCTGTGTTACATTTACTTAACTTCATTGTATAATCTTTCCAGCTGTATTTGGAGACAGTATTTTGTCCAAGCCTGTCTGTCTAAGGTATTCATATGGCCTCCATTACTAGCTCGTTAAAGCAACTTAGAACCTTTTAACCTCATAACACCCTTATGGGTTAGGGAAGCGCTGTTATCATGAGGAAATGAGACAAAGTAAATTGGCCAAAGATCACTCAAGAAGTGTATAACAGATGAAGGCATTAAACCTGTCTTGCACGCTACCCTTTGGACCATCATTTTGCCTCTTATCTACTATTGTTGTGCCTCATCTTTATTTGATATTGTTAAAGATAGTTAGCTGATATTCAGTAGATTCTGCTAAAAACATTTGTTGTGTTTAAATTATAGGAACCAAATATTTCAAGCCCAGTACAGGATGGGACCAAAAACCCTCAGATTGACAGCAATAAGAGCAATAATTACAACATTGTTAAGGAGGTTTGTATACCTACAAATGAGGTAGATTTACAAATTGGTGTTGTGGATTCATATTTGTTGTGATGGCACATGATATCCTTATTTACATTTGAATTTTTGGGGGGGGACCTTTGTGCTTTTTTTAATCCAGATTTTGATCAGACTCAGCAAACTCTGCGTTCAGAATAAAAAATGTCGGAATCAGCAGCAGCGATTGCTGAAAAATATGGGAGCTCACTCAGTGGTGCTGGATCTTCTGCAGATACCTTATGAAAAGGTTAGACTCCTAATTATTTATTATAAAGGACATGAAGTGACTAATTGAACAGTCCTAAAAATACCTGATCCAAAGCCTTTTGGAATCACTGGAGAAAGATTCTCACTGACTTCAGGTTTTGGAGCAGACCCAAAATCAGGATATCCTAGTTTTCTACTTTGAGAATAATGAAGCTGAGCTGGATTTTTAAGCATGGGTGCTGAAATACTGAGGATACAATTGAAAACATGAATATGCATCACTTTAGCTACTCAAAATAAAAGTGGTGTCTTCTCATACTTTCAATACGAGAACCTGTACTACTGCAGTCACTTTGGGGCAGTAGAGTCAGGTATTGATAAAATGGAAGCCCACAACAGGATGCCCAGAGTTGGATGCTTAGATTGGCACCGTACATACATAAAATAGGCATTGATGTCTCAGGACCAAACCCTGTAATCCTTATGAAGTCTCTCCTCTTGTGAAACTCCAGAGTTTTGGCTCAGAAAGGAGAACGTGGTTTGACCCCCATATAGTGATCTGACCACCAATATGAGGAATCTACATGTTCTTTACAGGAGTCCTTGTTTGAAAATTAGGTGCATCCATCTGTAATAAGCACTAAAAAAAAAAAAATCATGAATCCATTTGTGATGTTCATTTATGTTATCCTGAATATAATGCTCTGCCTGTTCAGACATAGACACTGGGTTCCGTTCTCTTTGGTAAGACAGTTAGCTGTAACATTTGTTCATATAGCAGCTCACCACATGCTTGTTAATGAGTTATTCTAAGAATTCAAAAAATAGGTGCCTAAAGCTAGTCATCTAAATCAACATTTAAACACCTAATTGGTCTGATTTTCAAAAGTCAGTGGGAGCTGCGGGATGCACGTCACTTTTGAAAGCCAGGCCACTTCAGAGGAGCCTAAGTATGGAATTAGGACTCTAAATTTAGGCCCTCCTGTCAGAAAATCTTGTCCATAGCTTTATTATCTTTGATGTACACTATTACGTTATTTAGTGGTAGAGCCAAAATAAAACCATGTCACAAACAGCTTTGGGGAAAAAAGGAATGCAGCCCTTCAAGCCACACTCTAGTGATTCACTGAAGAAGGAGTCATTGATGAGCTCTGGAAAAAAGTGGTTCCAAGCATTCTTGCTAGGGGGAGAGTGGCCGTCTATTGGAGGAGAATTGGTACATGACTGTGTAACTAATCAGATTATGCAGTGGAGATTTAGCAAATATGTTTTATTTTTCCTTTTTTGGTGCTTTCATCTGTAGACCGACGAAAAGATGAATGAAGTTATGAATCTAGCCCACACTTTCCTTCAGAATTTCTGTCGAGGAAATCCTCAGAATCAAGTTCTCCTCCACAAAAACCTCAATTTGTTTTTAACTCCTGGTGTAAGTGTTTTACTCCTATACATTCAGAACGCTGCCACCAAGATCACTTTGACCATGTCACTCCTGTTTTTACATCTCTCCATTTTCTCTCCCTTCTCTGTTGCATCATACATAAGCTACTGGTCTTCTTTATAATCAATCCCCACCCAATCTATTGTTCAATATCATGCTGTCGATGCTCACTTCTTATCAGTATATAGTGTCACCCTCCACTGCCCAACTTGTTAAATTTTCAAACAAGCACCTTTGTGCTTGCCGTAAACATCCACCTCATTCTCCACCTTCCATACACCCCTCCCCCCATCTCAAAACAATCCTTTGCCAAGTTGCCTACAAAAGACTTGGCAGGGTTATACTGCGAGTGTGCACAAGCTACAGCCTATCATTGTGACCAGTATGGCCTCATTGTTTTCTTATGTTCCCCTGTGTGTATCAGTCTTGTGTTTTATACTCACTTGGGGCAGGGACTGTTTTTTTTTTTTTTTAAATTTTGTTTGTAAAGTGCCAGGAATAATAGCATCATGGTCCATGACTGGGGCCCCTGGGCGTTATGATAATTCAAACTGTTATATTTATTTATTTACCTGGTGAATACTATTGGTGTGTCCTCTTTCTTCAGCCAACCTGAAACTTGATCGTTTGGATGTGCTGCGATGTGGAAACTCTAGTGTTAATTCACCTTCTGCCCGTTTTAGTCTCCTCTTCCTATCTATCCCTGAAATTTTGGAATTGCTTTTTTGTTATTAGTGAGCCCTGCATTGTCCAGCAGAGCCGGGATCTTTTCAATTTCCTGGTTGCGAAGCCTGATGACCAAAACCCACTTTTGTTAGAAATGCTAGTAATCATATTAGAGGCACAGAATCTTGACAGACTGTAATGGTGTCAGTGCATCCCTCTAGAATTAATAATAATAATAATAATAATGGGCAATGTTATTATTTTTAAATTTTTTGTGTGGATTTCATGCTGGTGAAAGGTGCTGGCTTGAGAGTTCTGGAGACCAAGACCTTGATTCTCAGTTATGCTAAAGTCCCTTTATAGTGCTTTTGCAGAGTATATGTCCTTAAAGTGGGCATGAGTTAGTTTGTGACAACTTTAGGCCTTTTCGCATTTTGGAAAAGGAACATCCGTGTACATGCAAAGTGGTCCCTAAAGTTTCTATTTACCCATTGAACTGGCATGTATTGGGGATTCTGCCATGATGCCTTTTGAGTCTGCCTTTACCCTGACTTGGAGACTTCCAATCCCCTCTTCCAGTATCCGTTCTCTGGACATCATATAAATTAGCTCTGCCATTCTTATGGGGTTGTTTCTGATTCAAATCTGTTTAGCTGCTTGAAGCTGAAACCATGCGGCACATCTTTATGAACAATTACCATCTGTGCAATGAAATCAGCGAGAGAGCAGTGCAGCACTTCGTACACTGTATAGAGACACATGGCCGACACGTGGAGTACCTGCGTTTTCTGCAGACAATTGTAAAAGCAGATGGCAAATATGTGAAGAAATGCCAGGATATGGTAATGACAGAGGTACGTTAACTGTTCGTATTATATCTGCTTAACACATGCACTAATATTCTGAGGTGCCTTTACTCTGCTGATAATGCCAATGAAACATGCTGGCATTATAGGTTTAAAATTGTAAATGTTGCCACGAATAATGAATATTTTAGCATACATATTTTTGAGTTAAAACTAATTTAGGAAGGCCATCTGTACAAGTACTAGCAGTAAAATGCAAAAACTGTGTTGATGGTATGCAGAGTTCTAATTCTGGGACTTGCAACAGAGAAATGGTTGAATTCCATACTCGGACCTTCGTTCTCCTGTGCTGTATCCCCTCCATCCAGCCAAATGTACCATTTTGTGACACTGTATTATAACAAAATATGCTTCTGCTTACAAAGATCCACAAAATGATGGTAGCACAGTTTGGATGAAACTGCATTAACGTCCGAAAGGCCAGCTTCTGATCTCAGTTCCATTGGTGTAATTCTGGAGCCGCTCTCCTGAAGTCAGTGGAGTTACTGTGGATTTATCCAGAGTAATAGAGTTCAGAATTTATCCTGGTAAATTTCACTGCATAGACTAGCTCTCTTGGGGCCAATATCCTTATGCCATTGAAGTTAGTGGCAAAACAACAATTTGGCTTCTCTAGAAAGTACAATTTGGTACACACAGGGACAGATTAGTGTTTTATGGAGCCCTGGACCAAAGCAAAGCATAAACCTGCAGTCTCTTACATCTGCCCAGCACTCAGGGAACAGGGTGGGGGCACAGGGGCTTGCCCCCGTATCTCTGCCCAGTGCTGCATACACTTATTCATGCATGTAACTGTAATTATGTGAATGGTCCTATTTTGAATGAGTCTATGCATGTGAGTAAAATGAAATCTGATCTTTCGTGTTGGTAAGATCAAGGCCCAAGGATTATTTTCATTCCTTTGCCATTTTTTTTTCTTTTTGCGAAAAGAATCTATAGGAAGAAAACACAGATGAGCAATAGTCATGATTTAAGCACAGTTGAGATGTGCAGAGAAAATTCTCTTTACAGAAATAAGAAAACCTTCTGATTAAGAAGGTTCCCGGCTCTGTTCCCTGACTAGAGTGCTGGGCAGATGTGGGAGATTGCAGGAAGAAGAGTGGGGAGGGGCTCCTGCTTGCTTTGGCCCAGGGCCTTAAAAAAACCTAATCCCAGGTGCACCAAATTGTGCTTTCCAGAGAATCAAAATTGTTTCCCACTAATTTCAATGGCATAAGGATTTGGCCCAAAGATAAATGGTCTACGCAGTGAAATTTACCAGGCCAAATTCTGCCATGGATAACCTTTAATGAATTCCTTTTCAACTTTTTCAATTTGACTGAACAATTTTAGCATGTAAAAATCAATTGGAAGCCTTTGATTTATGTAATTGAAACAATTCTTATGCATTAGTGCTTTTAGGTTCCCTTCCTTCCTGCACTCAATAGCATGTAGATTTTGAGGTTCTTATCATACACGGGTGTTCTTTCTTTTTTTTTTCCAATTGAAATGCATTTTGTTAGTGAAGAGATAAATTGTCATACAGTATCTTCAGACTGATTGCATGGTGAAAAGCACTTAGCTGTGACATTTGGATCTTAAGTCCTTCAGGAATTAGTAAGAAAGAAACTATTTGGAGAGGGGTAGAAAGATAGCCATTGTGATTTGAGGCAAATGACTTCGCTTCCTATGCTTTAGTTGCCCCTCTGTAAAATGGTTGTAATGACATTTACCTAGCTCAAAGACTCCTGAGAGGTTACTGTTAGGGAAGCACTTTGAGGTTCTTGCACGAAAGAATGCCATGTCAGCACAAACATTATTACAAAAGAAAACAGGACTTACTTGGAGCCCTTTGACCCAATCAGAGGAACAACAGAGCTTTCAGGTGTGTCTTGTGTTCCAGAATGATGTGCCTTACAGATTGTCAACAGCTAATCCAAAACTGATCATCTTTGATCATATTTACTTAGACTTCTTAACTGCTTAGTAGTGACTTATATTGGACAAATGCTGCAGTCCTTTCTCCATCAGAACTATCAGTGGGAATTTTTTGTGCTCTTATGCTGGAGGCTTCTTGGAGTTGCTTTAGCAAAGACATTCAAATATATAATTTTATGCTTGGATCAATGTTTGTTTCTCCTTGCAGGTCACCTTTAAAGTGGAGGGGAAATAGGTGGGGGTAACTTGGAAAAGAAGATACTTTCTGCTTCCATTACCTTTATGATGTTCATTTTGTTCCACCTGTACTACAATTGCTGATGTAGCACCCTTTCTTTTGTGTGTGGTGTTCTTATCTTCACATTAAAAGTTCCCTCAAGGTCACTACACAAATAGCTGTGTATTCCATTGCCTTATCCAACATCTTGTTTCATGTGTGCAATAAATTGCTCTCATTCGTCAGCAACTGGTCATTCCGTATACAATATAGGGGAGATGCTGCATTTAAGGCACATTTTAGCAAGTGACTCTGGGCCAGGTTGTGTCTGGCTATTAAATGGGGCGGCACATAAAGCATCTGTGAATTACTTGTATTAGAGGCCAGATACTAGACTTGGTTGAAATATGGAAAAATATTCTCATGAAAAATTTCAAAGTTGTTTCCCTCTTGTGGGATTTGATATGGATCAATTTCTAACCTCACATCTGTGTGGAGGTGAAATTAATTAATGTTTAAGTGATGCTTAGGCACTCTGTGCCAGAAGTGGTATACATACATAGATAAATACAGGCATAGACTGAAATCTGGAGTAACTCTGTTGAATTTCACTTTGCATCAAGTGACTTCAATAGATTTAGTCCAAATTTGCATGTGTGTAACTCAGATAATGTATGCTCCATTAGCTGGATTCTATTTTTCCTAGTATTGTGTGTATATATAGTCAGAGAGCAATTTTGCACATTGCAAGACAGAGCGAATCATTAGAAAGTGAATACAATGTTGGCTACTTGAACAGTTGGGCAGATTTTCATACTCTCATTGCAGCTGGTAAATGGAGGTGAAGATGTGTTGATATTTTACAACGATAGAGCATCATTTCCAGTTCTCCTGCAAATGATGTGCTCTGAGCGAGACCGAGCAGATGAGAGTGGACCCTTAGCCTACCACGTCACACTTGTGGAACTGCTAGCAGCATGCACGGAAGGGAAGAATGTATACACGGAGATCAAGTGCAATTCACTCCTGCCACTGGATGACATTGTGAGAGTGGTAACCCATGATGACTGCATACCAGAGGTAAGCCAGTGCAGCAACTGAAGCGTTATTATAATTAGAAAAACAGTTGCAAAGCTTCTAAAAGTCCCATAGGTTGAATGCTGGTCAAGAAAGCAGTCTCACCACTCCACTTGGGCTGTTTGTTAAGCTGCGCAAATGAGGGTATAAACGAGAACACTTTCCAGAAGTAAACTGTTACATGAAACAATCCAATTACGATGGAGTTCGCCATGCTAAAATATCACCACTGCATGAGTTGGTTGGGAGATATGAGGTGAAATCTCTGTCCTTGTTGAAGTCAGTGGGAGTTTTTTGCTTCAGCAGGGCCAGGGTCTCATACATGGTGTTAGGGGCTTTTATTCACAGCAAATACAGGCTCAGTCCTGCAAACGCTACCAACCCTAGTTCAGCACCACTGGGAAGTATGCTCACTGACCAGAATGTGAATGCTTCTGATAGTAAGAACTCATGGTCTAATTCAGCTCTCAAGTTCAAAAGGAGCAGGCGCAGTGGAACAATTTGTATAGTGAGGGTGCTGAGAACTATTGAACCAAACTGCAAACCCCGTATTTCATGGAAATCACTTCAACCCGGGGTGTGGCAGTACCTCTAGTTCCAGCACTTCTGTTTATTAGACTTCTGCAGGAGCTGGCTCAGGCTCCATGCTTCAGTCAGTGAAGTCAGCAAGACTTGGCACAAAAATTGGGCCCTGAGTTATCAGTTACAGGACTGGGGATCTCTGCTCTTTTGATAGGATTAGGTAATTTGACAATAAAAAAGCACATTGTACTTGGTGATCATCCTTATCACAATAACATTTTCTTGGTTGAAATATGTACATTTATTTAAATTACTGCCATTAATTTAGAGCAGGGGTGGGAAAAGATGTGTGTGGTTTTTTGTTTTTTTGTTCAGGGGCTGCTTTCCTATAGAAAAATCAGTTGGGAGACACACACAAGGCCCCAAACTCCTCACTGACGTAGTCACCCTCACTCCCCGCATTCCCCTCACACTCCAGCCCCAGAGCCTAACAGGGCCTGGGCTAGTAAATTTTGTGCGGCCCCCGGGTTCTAGGGTAGGGCCAAAATCAGGGATTCAGTGTGTGGGAGGGGCTGTCGGGAGGCAGGCTTGGGGTGTATGGTCTGGGCAGGAGGGAGCGTGCAGGAGGGCTGGATGGGAGGTAGGGTGCAGGAGTAGAGTGAGGGTTTGGGCAGCAGGGGTGGTTGCAGGAGTGGGGTGGAGGTATGGGTTCTGGGCAATGGCAGGGTACTTACTTCTGCAGCTCCCTGGGGACACACGTGGCTCTGTGCCCCCTGCCATTCCCAGAGACCATCTCCTACTATTCCTGTTGGCCATGATTATGGCCCAATGGAGCAGCAGGGAAAAGCCTCCAGGCAAGCACACTCCTTCGCTGCTGTTTTCTCCAGCTGGGGGGAGAAGGAGTGGCAGCACCCAGATCTACTCCTTCTTCCCTCCCCCCACCCCCGCCGCCAGGCAGAGCCCATGGGCAGAATCTGGCCCTGGCTTGCCTGACTCTGGCCCGTGAGGCTTGGCGCTTCCCCTCCCCCCCAGTGGGGAGCCAGCACAGGTGCTCCAGCAGTAATGCCGGGGCAGCGTGGTACTGGAGCACCAGCGTGGACTCCCTGATGTCCCTAATTCAAAAAATATATGTGTATTACATCCAAAGTATGTTAAAGGAACATTAAGATTGCAAAGTCAAGCATTCAAAAGTTAGAAAATGCCAGAATTAAGGTTGCCTGTTCAGTTTAAGTTGGCCCTCTTATGTGTTATTAACATAGTTTTCACATGATCACATACTATTTTTTCCCACAGGACTCTGTTTCGGGGAACAGGATGGACAGTGCTCATTTAATGAGCAGATCTTCCATATTTTGTTTTATCCTCATTGTTTAATGTGTAGCCCTTGGCCTTATTTTACTGCATTAACATTCTTTTAATCAAGGTTTTTAGTACATCATCTGTCTATCTATCTATATATTCACTCACTTCCTGAATATATGAAAGAACCATTTATCTGTCCTTATTCTTTTTAATCTGGCTATTATCCTATTATCTTCAATGTAGCTGGTCACACTTTTTTTTTTTTTTTGGTCTGGTTCCCATGCCTCTGCTTCTCACTTTGCTGATGTGTTCTTCATTGTTTCCTATAATGGCTCCTCGCCCTTCCCTCCTCTTCTTCTGATGGTTCCTTATAGTTCTTTATTCCATCCATTTTGGCAACCGCCCTGATGATGTACCCCTGACTTAGCCCTTTCTATCCATTCTTGCATCTTGTGTAGCCTTTTGGTCTTTCGCTGGGTCTAGAGGCCCACCAGTCCCTCATGTGCCTGCAGATAACTCTCACATTTGCTGGATGTCCAGCTGCCATTTCAAATTCCTTCCGTTTGTTCCTAACATGTTTCTTCTCCTCCTCTTCGCAATTCTACTATCATTTTGTGTCTTGGGCCTGCAGCTTTTGGCTAATCTTTACTCTCCTCTGAATCCTCTCGCTCCTGTTCCCAATCCAGTCTCTCTTGAGATTGACTAATGGTGGAACAAGGAGTAAAAGGGTAGATCTGAGTGATGTTAAAAGGGAAAAAATGACACTTTTCTTTATCACTGCAGTCTCCTGTTTGTCTATTCTGCACATCAACTGCCATGTTTTAGTCTGTCCAAAATGCTATTTTAGACATCATTTGCCCTTTATTCTTCTTCAAATCCTGCATTGGCTTCCTGTCTCTCTGCATCTCATTTATTCATCTGTTCCTCACCTGAAAGGCAGTATGTAATTTTGCCTCCACAGGTATTTCTGCTGTCCTTTCCACCTACTTCCTTTTTTGCTTTCACTACTCTTCCAGTCTTCTCACCTTACTGCTCTTCATCTCTTCTTCTGCCAATCACCCTTTTTTCTTCAGCTGTCTCCCATGGGATATAAGCAGTCCTTCTTGTCATCTCTTCATTAATAATCACCACATCCTACCTTATCTAAACTGTTGTCTGCTACCTTGGCCCATTTGCCCTGACTTAGTTACACGCTTTGTAAATAAATGGCAGTATATAAATACTTCATATATTTAGTTGAGTTGAAAGAAGAGCACATATCATGTATTGTTGTGAGCAAAGAACCCCTAAGCTGAATTTCAAACACGGTTACCATGTTCCATGTGGATTGTGAGCCTTAGAGGAGAATACAGAATCAGAAGGAGTTGAGAAGAGAAAGCAGAGAAGGTGGCATGGCTGTAGGCAAATAGCAGATTGAACTTTCTGTGTGAATGGTGTTCCAATGTCTCCTCTGTATGTTCAAAAAGAGTCTACGGCTCTAGAGTCTTTTGAATTTAATCTGCCTAAATTTTGAATCCTTATGTGGTGTTTACAAGATGAGCTTGTAGAGATACCTATTATTAAGGCTGCCCAATGCTTTTTCCATAAGAATCAAAATTTTCCATCTTTGCCCTTTAATTCAGGCTGCAGCTATTTAGGTGAAGTTTCAGCAAAAGTCGTTCAAATGCCTAAGATAAGCTGCGTTGCTTTGCCTGTTTTTTTAAGTGATTTGGTGCCTCCAGGGTTTGAAGCAGGAGCTTGAATTTAACAAGCAATCATCCTGTGGTCAGAAATGTGCCTTTTGCTGTCGCCATGAGAATACACCCAGATCTGGCAGCCAGAAACCTCTGAAAAATCACCATTTGCTAATGTTCAGTAGAGATTTTAGTGGTAAATCTAATGTTCTATCGGCACTGAGAATGCTCCAGCTCTACAAATCTCCCTAACATATCAGGTGCCTGAGCATGTTCCAGGCACAGAGCTAGAGTTCCAGTTGGCAGGATTATGCAGCAATAGCAGCTGCCACCCTCTCCTTTGGCTTAGGTGGGTTGCGCTATGGACCAGGAGAAGACTGAGAGTTCTAGTCTTCTCTCCTCTCCTGATTGGTATAAATAATGATTATGTATTTTACACTCCTTATGAGTCATGCTTCATAAGGCTTTGCGTGCAGGCATGCATCGTATGAGCTAACTGTGATATTGTACAAGGACTCTTCTAGCAGAACTGGTTGTAGAACCAGGGGCTGTATTCTGTACTAGGGATGTATTAGCATAGTTGACTAACCGATAAGCAAGAGTTTATAGGTTAATACTACACACATTTCCCAACTCTCCCCCCACCCCTGGCCAATAAATTTTTTAGCAGGCTGGCCAGCAGCCTGCCTCAGTCCTTGCTTGTGCTGGGTCCAGGATCTACCCCTGCTGCGGCTCTGTGCATTTAAAGTGTATTGGGAGCCAGGCGGGCAGGCAGCTCGGCTCAGTTCTAGCTTGCACTGGGTCCGGGAGCTCAGACCCCCACCCTGGACAGGGGCTGCTGCCACCCTGTGCTGCTGTCTCTGTATCAGAGGTGGTAGTGAGCTGTGACAGGCAGCCAGTCCCTGGAGGAGCGCTGGTTTTTAAACTGGCTTCCCTCTCAGACCAGCTCCCGCCTGGCACATCACACTGCCACTCTCTTCTGTCTTGTTCGTGGAACTCTTTTAGGGAACAACTCTGCCCTGTGTTTTGAGGCACTAATTAGGACGCAGGAAATTCCTAGCCCTGCTGAAGACTTCATGTATGACATTAGGCAAATGTCATAATTCATGTGCACAAGGAAATCAAATTATAGTTATGCATTAAAACATTTAACACGCTGATGGATTTCACTGTCATTTTCACAAGGTTTTTTATGTTTGCTTTTGCTCCTCCAGGTGAAGATTGCATATGTGAACTTTGTTAATCACTGTTATGTGGACACTGAGGTGGAAATGAAGGAAATCTATGCTAGTAACCACATTTGGAAATTATTTGAGAACTTCCTTGTTGATATGGCAAGGGTAAGCTTTATGATGTGCATACTGTAATATGTAAGGCATTTTAAGGTAGCTGAACAGGCAACAACTTTTCTGCTTGAACGTCATATGTTCTCTTAACCATATTTTCAATGCTTGAGACTGTGAAATGAATTAAATCTTTTTTTAATGGTGTGTCATTTCAGTTACAATTTTCTTATTATTTAACCTGTTTTATCTCAAGCACTGTCATCCTCTTAACAAGGCATGTCAGAACCCTGGAGATTAGCTTAAAAATAAAAAGAAAGGTATATGGATTTGGGTGAGTTGTGGGTATGAGACACTCCGTGTATTTCAGCAAGTTACACTTCATAGTTACTGTGAGTCTAGTAGGTAGTCTAGATTTAGCCCAGGAAACTCATTTAGGTTCCAAATCTAGGGTTTCTGAGTGCCTGGAGTACTAACTGATAGTGTCACATAGCTAGATCCCATTGACCAGTGGTTTTCAAACTCTTTTTCTCTCGATCCAGTCGAAAAAAATTATTGATGCCCATGACCCAATGTAATTACAGCTTTTGACTAGAGTGTGGGTTTTGGGGTGGAGCCGGGAATGAGGGGTTTGGGATGCAGGAGGGGGCTCAGGGCTGGGGCAGGGGCAGGAGATTGGGGCACCAGGTGGAGCACAGGCTTACCCCCAGTGACTTTCAGTTAGCAAAGCAGTGGGGATTCTAAGGCTGGAACCTGAGACCATATTGTGCCCCGGAAGCAGCCAGTAGCAGGTCCGAGTCCTAGGCAGCTCTCACATATGGGCACCATCCTCCCCAGCTCTCTTTATCCAGGAACCAGCCAATGGGAATGTAGAGCTGGTGCTCTGGGGGAGGCAGTATGTGGAGTTCTATCCCCTCCTGCCCCCGCTGCCTGGGAGCTGGACCTGCTGCTGGCCACTTCTGGGGAGCAGTGCAGTCCATGGTGGCAGGACAGGCAGGAAGCCTGCTTTAGCAACTCCCACTAGTCACCTGGTCACCCTACAGCAAAGCGACTCAGTGTCTGGCATTTTACAACCCGGTACTGGGTGGCGACCTGTAGCTTGAAAACCACTGCCATAGACTCTTTTCTGCAGTAAGAGCTAGGAGTTTGAAAAAGTGTGGCACTATATACTGTGGACCTTGCAGCAGCCCTGCTGTAGCACTATATAAATGCCTCTGTATAAATCCATGGTTTGCCCACATCTTGAATACTGCATACAGATGTGGTCGTTTAATCTAAAAAAAGAGATATTTCATTGACAGGTTCAGAAAAGGGCAACAAAAATGATGAGGGGTTTGGAACGGGTCCCATATGAAGAGAGATTAAAAAAATGGGTACTTCTCAGCTTAGAAAAGAGGAGACTAACGGGGACCATGATAGAGTATTATAAAATCATGACAAGTATGGAGAAAGTAAATAAGGAAAAGTTATTTACTTCTTGCCATAATATAAGATCTAGGGGTCACCAACTGAAATTAATAGGTAACAGGCTTAAAACAAAAGGAAGTGTCTCTTCATGCAGCGCAGTCAACCTGTGGAACTCCTTGCCAGAAGATGTTGTGAAGACCACGACTTTAACAGGATTCAAAAAAGAACTAGATAAGTTCATGGAGGATAGGTCCATCAATGGCTAATTATCTAGGAAGGGTAGGAATAGTGTCCCTAGCCTCTGTTTGTCAGAGGCTGGAAAAGGATGTCAGGAGAAGGGATGATTACCTGTTATGTTCACTCCTTCTGGGGCATCTGGCATTGGCCACTGTTAGAAGACAGGATACTGGGCTAGATGGACCTTTGTTCTGACCCAATATGGCCGTTCTTATGTATGGCGGTGCTATTTTAAGCTGTCCTGTGTAGCTGCTCTGTTCCAGTGGAGAGAGCTCTCCTGTTGGCATAGTTAAACTACCCCCAGAGAAAGGTGATCTCTATGTACCACTGGCATAATGCTGTTTGCATTGGATCACTTAGGGGGTGGTTTTTTCACACCCCTGTCTGACAGACGTTTTGCTAACAAAAGTGCTAGTGTAGTGTAGCCATGGTGTCACTGTAGCTGATGTTTAAGTACATTAAAAACTGTCATAACTGATGGTTGCTGCTCACAAGAGGCCTAGGAGGTAGAGTAATGGGTGTTAATGCAAGTTTTGTAAGATTAAGATGCAATAGTATAGACATGGAGAAGCTTGTGGAACCCAGTGGTTCAGTGTAGAGATGTGAAGGACTAGTCGACTATCTGATAAGCAAATGCTTATCTGATAGTTGACAGGATAGTCGAGTAGTCACTTCCCCCTCCCCTTGCTGCGTTGCTGCCTTTGCATCACCTCCCCCCCCTTGCTGCCGCCATGGCGTTTCAAAGCAGCAGCGCTGCATGGAGCCTGGCATCAGGTGCGGGGGCCTCTTCACCTCTCTGTGAAGCAGAAAATGAGACTTTATTTATTTATTCATTTATTTATTTATTTTATTTTTGGCCAAGTGTTTCAGAGAATAGGATAAGCAACAGTGCCTGTAAACTTGTCTCTCTTGGAGAAGGCCATCAGTAATGAGACCTCTGCAAGCCCTGCACAGCTGCCGCCTGCCTTGTTTCTGTAGCTGTTCTTATAGGGAGTCAGCTTCTGGGCAATCTGGGCTCAGTTGAGAATGAAGCTCAGAAGGGATTCTAGGCTTCAACCTCGCTGACTTAGTCAGCAGCATTTTCTTTTAATTCCCTCTCCAAGGAAGGGTTGCTCTTACCTGCCATGGCACAGTTCTCACCCTCCAGCAGCAGCATCTACAAACCGTTCTATGCTTTAGCTCTGTAATAGGACCCTTCCTATAGAAGCAGACTTATATAGGGAGGCCTTTACCCCATGCAGCTCTGCTGCTCCAATCCAGAGACTTCCGTTTCCAAGACCACCAATCGCATTACAGTATGCCAAATGATGTAGAGGTATCTACATCAGATAGGGGTGTGATGGACCACCACGCCCATTTGCACTTTGCTCTCGAAGAGCAATTAAACTCCAAGTTTTCAGAAGGGAATAGCAAGTGAGGCTGGCTCACCAGTAGTTCCTAAATTCTGTGTGTGTGTGTGCGTGCGTGCGCGCGTGCGCGCGCTCATGCTCTTTTTTTTCCTGAAAAAGAAGAGCAAAAATGTACTTTTGTGTTGCTGTCTTGCAAAGCCCTCTGGGTAGCTGTCTAATTATTTCCTTTCATTTCCTGGTTAGTAGCTCTTTTTCTTTCCCCCCTCAGCTAAAAGAGCATGTGAAAAATTCTCTCTCCTGTTCCATGCTTCAGCCAGGCCCTCTGGGTAATCTGTTAGATTGTTGAGTGTATTTGCTCAGGTCTGCTTTCTGGGGCTGAGGCAATGTTCACATGTTGCAAATACATCAGTTTTACGTAGCCATCAGGACTGTTAGAAGGCCCTTAGCATCCTGAAGGGATATTATGGAGTGCTTAAAATATTTAGAAAGAAGAATCCTTTGATCCTCTATGTTTTGGTGAGCTAAAAGACTTGCTATTGAGGGACAGGGAAGGAATGCTTTTCTTTTAGCTGCTACAACTACCTGTCAGTGATGAGTCTGGGAACTTTAAGTCTGTGTTATTGCAGAGTGCTATGGGGGAGGATGGCTAGAGGTATCCTCATGATGGATGTCTTACTTTTCCACTGGAAATGTTGAGCATTTTTGTTACTAGATTCAAGATCCAAGAAAGAGTGGGAGATAATAAGTAGTGGGAGAGAATCATTGGGCTGCCATTCTGTTATGGGATCTGTGTTGAAAGCCACTGAAAGGGCTTCCCAGCAATGGGTTTTAGACAAGTGAGGGGGAAGTCTTAAAAGCATTTTGCAATTTAGTTTGGGCAGTTGGTAAATTCGCCAGGCCATCACCAGGCAGATCCCAGCATTCCTGTTGGGAATCTGAACACTGAGCCTCAGAACTACTGGTACCAGCAGAAATTGGTTCCAGCAGAAATTGGCCTTAATTAAAGGCAGAAAAACATCGAGGGATTTTGGTCTGTAGTCTTTTTGAGAAATGTTGAAACTTGGTTTACCTCCACTAGAGCTGTGAAAAAAAATGCCATGCCTCTACTGATATTAGTGAGTTTTATTATCTTAGTCTTATGGAGTAGCTACTGTTGCTTTTCTGTCCTACATAACCCATCCTGTTCTTGCTGTGGGGAAAAACACTACACGCAGCCCATGCCTTGCCGATCTTGTTGTACACTAAAGTCCATCGAGCCTACCTTCCTCTCTGAAGACTCCCCTAATGGCAATAATGTGCCTTGTATTGCCCACTCATATGGCGTATGCATTTATATTACTAATAATCGGTTTCTTTAAATAGTGTGCCTCTGCGTGCTCCAACTGTATGTGCGTGCCATCCTGTGCTGCTGATCGGAGAACTTTGGGACCCATGTGGCCTGTTCAGCCTGCACATGTATTGTCCTCATTTTTTTATAGTGTTCTTTCCTGACAAGGTTATGCTAAGACCACACCGAAATACATCCAGAGGGTGACTTCAGCCTTTCATGTGAATCAGCTCATTCACCTATTGACCTTTTAACCCAAACTTCAGCAGGATAATAGAGAAGCCATTCAACACACAACAGATGTAAGGAGATCCCTGGCCGCCTACTTGGACAGGGCAAAGACTTTTAGGAAACCTCCTAGACTAGTGTTTCTCAAATGGGCCCATGGGCCCCAGATGGCTGCAAGGGTACTCCAGGGGGTCCACTGGTCCTGCTGATCAGCCCCTCTCCCTGTCTTCCTCAATTCTTCCCCCTTCCTCCCAATGCCTCTTGCATGCTGGGGAACAGTTGTTCAGTGGCATGCCAAAGGCACTGGGAGGAAGAGGAAGGACTGGAATGGGACACGTTCGGGAGAGAGGGTGGGGAGAGGTGGGGCGTGACCGTGAGGGTAGGAGGTGCAGTAGAGGGGGCATTTGACTAAGCAGAGGACGTGGAGGTCTATGAAAAATCTTAAATCAAAATGGGGACCATGGGATTGCTTAGGTTTTGAAAACCACTGTCTGAGGCTTTTCCTCTCCATTGCAGTTAGGTCTAAAAGTGCAGTGACATCAGCCCAGAGAGACTCTACGCGTGTCTGTGGTCAGGCTCTCCAGTTGGTACCTCCACCCGCAATTCATTATCCCTACACACTCTGCATTATTGGTTTCCTCATGGGTTGCCGTCTTCACTGATGTCCCCATCCGGGAACTTTTCAGAGCGGCTACTTGGGCATCTGCAAACACTTTTACAGGAAACTCTGCCATCATGGTGCTGATGCTAGATTTGACGCTGAAGTATTGTCCATACTAGACTCCACACCAAAGCCCCAGTCTCCCATTGGGGATAGAGCTTGGGAGTCAGTAGCAGTGTGGCTCACCCACAGGCTGCTATTTGAAGAATAATAATAATGATCAGTGTCTCATCTTGGGCACTAATGATGTTTCTTCAAGATGTGTCCCTCTGTGGGTGTTCCAGGACTCACCCTCCTCCCTTCTACTTCAGGGTTGTTATCGTGGACTCTGCAGTAGAGAAGGAACAGAGGAGTGTTCACCTGCACAACACTAGCTAGCCTTGTGGCCGAGCATGTGGAAGGAACAGCGAATGTGCGGGCCAAACAGATGCTGTGACCAAAGGTCTCTGATCAGTAGTGCAGGGATACAAGGACATTACATTAGAGTAAGCATAGGGGGACACATCTTGAAGAACCATTGATATTGCACAAGATGAGTAGCTCCATTCCCCAGCAATAACTGGTGGTGTCTGAAGTCTCTGTAAACTTCTGGCTGTATTGCCAGAGTCTCTGGCTTACAAGGTTTAAGTGCTACTTCAGTACAGTATAATCGGCAGGATGGATGGCCTGACCTGGGATATGGATCTTTATGCTCTTTCTAGCCCTGCTAATGAGGTTTTTCTCTGTGAGCCTTTTACTTACTCTTTCTGTACTTCAGTTCTTTACCTATCAAGAGTTCTCTCCCCACCCACCAAAAAATCCTATTTTAACATAATAAATGTATGCAGCATGAAATGATGAATGTTATCCTAGAATGTTGTTGTCTTTGAGGATGCTGTTCAGAAGTTGAATAGTTCTACACTTTCTCATAGCCAAGAAGTACTTTAGTTCAGCTATAACCCTTTCCCAAAGTCTTCCTCTCCCCTCTTCTTCTTCTTTCCCTTTTGCACATCTCTCATGTCTTGCACTTAACACTGCAACATGATGAATCTACCATGTAGCTCACCTGGCAGAACGGGTGGGTCTTTGACTAGCTTTGCAGTTTGTTCCTATGGATTCCGCTAGTGGCCTCTGCTGACTGACTGGAAGGGATTTTGCTTTTATTTTGTCTGTGCTTGCTTCCCAGTTGTCCTTTTTGTTTGCTCAGGCCTGCTGACAGCTGCCCCAGTGCACGGTGATTCGGAAGGGCCTGGAGTTCTCAGCACTGTTGCCAGCGCTGATGTGGCAGCACCAGAACCCTGGGTTCTTTATGTTGTTGCCAGAGAGCCACATGGCACACTCCAAGTGGTGCTAAGGACAGGGGGCTTGGGGTTGGGGGTGGTGTGCTGTGGCCTGGGTGGAGCTGAGGTCTGGATACTCCCAGCCATGCCCTTCTACTTAAGACCTTGCCCCTTCTAGGAGGGCAGCACTGTGCCCTTCTCCCCACCTTGCCCAGAGGGCCAGCATGGCTGTCAGCTCCTCTGTGGTTGCTTGTTTGATTTTTGTGTGTTGTTTTTAAATCCCTTCCTTTTGAAGGCACTCCATTCTTCCTATCATAACTGAAGTCGCTCCAAATTCAGCACCATCTGGGAACATTTTTCATGTTTCTAATACTCATAGACTTTAAGGTCAGAAGGGACCATTATGATCATCTAGTCTGACCCCCTGCACAATGCAGGCCACAGAATCTCACCCACCCTCTCCTAGAATAATCCTCTCACCTATATCTCAGATATTGAAGTCCTCAAATGGTTTAAGGACCCCAAGATGCAGAGAATCCTCCAGCAAGTGATCCGTGCCCCATGCTACAGAGGAAGGCAAAAAACCTCCAGGGCTTCTGCCAATCTACCCTGGAGGAAAATTCCTTCCCAACCCCAAATATGGCGATCAGCTGAAGCCTGAGCATGTGGGCAAGACTCACCAGCCAGACACCCAGGAAAAAGTTCTCTATAGTAACTCCTATCATTCCACCATTGGTGTATTTACCACTGATAGTGAAATATAGTAGGTTTGTGTTTCCATGTCTCTCTTTAGAGCCTCCTCCAACCTATCTGGAGGGATGATTCTTTTCCTTCCCGAGTCTGTCTAGATGTGTAAAGTAGAACGTGACGTGTGGGCCTAGAGGAATGTCCAGAGTTGTCCGACAGACTTGTTTGTTTCATGGTGAGGGAAAGAGTAGCCAACTGAACTAGAGGAACTAATTCTGAAAGGTAGGGATCCAGGAGGAGCTTGGTAGAGCTCCAAGGAACAAAGATGAACACAGAATACAGCTTGAGCACAAGGTCATTAGCTTGATTTTATATATTTAATACAAAACAACATTTTTCAAAAACTATTAAATATCAAAATTCTGTTTAGGTTTCTCTCTTAAAATATCACAGGTAAAGAAGAACTAATATTTTTCTTTCCACTGTAGGTTTGCAACACAACTACAGACCGGAAACATGCAGATATATCTCTGGAGAAGTATGTCACTGAACCAGTAATGAACATTGTGAGTGGCTTCTTCAGTTCTCCATTTTCAGATAACAGCACTAGCCTCCAGGTAAGAACGAGGAAGACTCCTAGAAATCTGTAATTCAGATAATTAATAAGTCATCTTCCACTCGCAGGATGGATATGCTGCACCTTTCTTTTCTTCTTTGTTTCCTATCCCACCCCTTATGATTCATACTCATATGCCACACTCCTATTTGAAAAATCATGCTCCTAATGACCCTGATCTAGCAAAGGACTCTTTCTTCACAGATCTTTACATCTGACTTCAGTGGCTTGGGACTTAGCATGAATGATCACTTTGTAAGAGTATTTGTTTGTTTCTAAAAGAGGAAATCTTTTTGTGGCCTAAATTGGAAAGTTTCCTATGTTTGGGGCCCAAGAAATCTCTCCATTTTTTTCTCTGCAATATGCTATGTTGTTTTATATCAGTGGAAATTTTAACTGAGTAAGGACTGTATGATTTGCCTATTTTATGAGAATGCCAAACTGTTTTTTATTTTTTATTCTGTACTGAAGAGTGACAAGAACTTTATTGACTTGTAATTTGAGCATAGAGGCCAAGAGTCATGCATGTAATATATGTGGGGGCAAAACCAAGGGTAACTGTAAGGGAATTCTAAAGTATAAAACTAGTTGTTTCCTTTTTGGTTTTCAGACACATCAGCCAGTCTTTATTCAGCTGCTTCAGTCTGCTTTCAGAATTTACAACTGTACCTGGCCAAACCCAATGCAGAAAGCCTCAGTGGAGTCATGTATCAAAACTTTGGCTGAAGTGGGTAGGTGCCAAGTTTTATTAAATTATTCTTTTCTGTGTTTTAAATAAACCTGGGTTGGGATTAGATTGGGATTTTTTGGGTTCTAGCATCTGGAAATCTAGGCATTGAAAATACCATAACATTGTGTTATAATTTCATAAGACCACAAGACTTGCCGTACTGGGTCAAGCCAAAGATTAATCTAGCCCAGTAGTCTGTCTTCCGATAATGGCCAATGCCTGCTGCTCCAGAGGGAATGAACAGAACAATTATCAAGTGATCCACTCCCTATTGCTCATTTCCAGCTTCTGACAGACAGAGGCTCGGGACACCATGCCTACCCATCCTGGCTAATAGCCATTGATGGACCTAACCTCCATGAATTTCACAATGTCTCAGAAGGTCTGACTTCCAGGTCTCATTTCTTCTCTTGCTTATACCCCATTTCAATCTGTCCCATCGAACGGGGTGGTTCAGATGAATGGTGGTGTTCAGTGGTGTACATGAAAAAAGAATTGCAATCCAAGCATAAGACATTCATCTACACTATTACATTACCTTCTCATATAGAAACTGCCAGACCATAGGCATTCCCAATCATTGTGGACTCCATTCTGTGATCAGCCAAAGCCCGTAGTAGGAGGTGGAACATAGCTGTGTCATCCTTGGTAACATCCCAGGGAAGGAATTGTGGGCCAAGCAACCAGCGTTCTCTCCTTTCTTCCTCTTTGCTCCTGGGGAATGTTAATTTCTTGCTGGCCTGACTCTCATGCTAGCTCAGTTGTTCTAGCCAGTGAGTTGAACCCAAAGTTGAGCCAACCTCCTGATCTTTCCTACTCACTCTACTCTCCTGCACAGGGTAAGGAATAAGCAGATGCCCTTACTTATCCTTTCATTTACTCCTGGTTGAACTAGCCTGGCTAAAGGTGTACTTTGGATTTGTACCCCTCTTTTTGTGCCCATACTTCAAATCAGAATTTGGCCTTTAAGTCAGCTACATAATTTAGTACTTCCCTTAGAATTCAGTAAGGGATAGAGTATGCAGCCCTTATTCACTTTAGCCCTGCTGTGAAGACATACCCAAAGTCGAATTAAGCTATGCAACTTCAGCTACGTCAATTGCATAGCTTAAGTCAAAATAGCTTAATTTGCCTTTTGATGCTGTCTATACGGCAGGAAGTCAAAGGAAGAACATTCTTCCTTTGACTTGCCTTACCCCTCGTGAAATGAGGGTTACCAGGAGTCTGAGTAAGAAGTCCTCCAGCTCGACATTATTTCGAAATAAAGGCTTGTAGTGTAGACGTGCTCTTCGTTATTTCTGTTAATAACACTGCTTTATTCCGAAATAATGTTATTCTAAAATAACATTGCTGTGTAGATGTACCCTTGGCAACCGACAGGATTACTCATGTGAGTAAATGCAAAGCCACAAAAATTACCCCAGTTTAGCCCCAAAGTAGTAAATGCTCCATTTATTAAAATGAGTTAAAGAATTAATCCATAACTATTATAAGTTTTAAAAAGAATTAAAATATCATGTTTTCTGTGTCAAAGTTGAAGACTGTAAATTTTGCTTCTGTGGGAACTTAATTCTAAAAAAGAAGGATTACCGCTAGTTAGTTAATATAGGCAAAGGTTCAGTTTTAGGGTTGAGTTTCCACAAAAACATGATTTGAAAGTCTTTTACATTGTCACGTAAAAGATGATTGGATGTGGATTGTTTCTAAAAATGAGCCATTTTGATTGAAATTTTCCAAACTCTCTCTCTCTTTCTCTCTCTCTCTCGAAAACTCCAGAACAGCCTAATTAGTGCTATTATTCTAATCCCATTTTCTGTTGCTCCTCACTTTGAGTAGTTTTGAAATCAGTCAGACAATTTGTGGACAACATGAATAAGAGGAGGAGGGAGGGACAGAATCAGGCTTCTTTGGATCTTTCAGAAAGCGATATGAATTATTGAGGAATGGAGCTACTGAATTTATTTCCAATGAATTGTCTGTATTAGATTTCATAATTCCTAAAACTGAGGTTCTCAAACTTTTCTTATTGCATACCTGCCTTCTAAATTACCAGCTCTCCATGTACCCTTACCATTCTCACCACTGATACTTTGTGTGTGCTGCTTAACATTACCCCTCTTTAGCTATCTGTCCATATTTCACTATTACATAGAGATGAAGTGTGATACAACTGAAAAACCCCCATAAGTTCTGACCACAGTTAGACTGGAGAACAGAACCCAGGCTGTGATCACTGGATGTGAGGATTCTGTATGTCAGCGCCTCTGTTCTCATTGGCATTCCTTGAAGTAAATTAACTCCTGTATTTTATATAACAAATTCCCACAGATTTTTGAAGCTTCATATGAAAATTCAATTAATAAAGAAAACATCATTATGGAATTTCTCCTTCATGCAACATTAGAGAATGCTGTGTGAAGGACCTTTCCATAACAGGAGCCTGACTTACCTATTACCGTTGTGACTGAAATAAATAGGATTACTTTCACAAGTAAGCAGTCCCTACATTTTATTACCTCATAACAGCAGACTTAAAAAAAAAAAATCCACTGACCAGTTTCTTTAGCACTTTCAAGCCAGGTGATGTCAGTCATTACCAACTCCAATTCTAAGACAATAGGTAGTAAGATGCTGTAGGAAAAAAACAAAAAGAGAATTCCAATACCCATTCTTTTGGAGCTGTGGATGCCAATTGTAAGAATGCCATTTCATCTTGCAGCTATTCCACTATAATGGTGTACAGAAGATTGAGAGAACCCTGTAAGGTTTAAGGATGTTGAATTGCGGTTAATTGACTAGTCGATGGACTAGTCGATAGGCACTCCCGCATTCCTCCTTTGAAATGGACTAGTCGAGATGTTAAATTGCGGTTAATTGACTAGTCGAGTAGTTGATGGACTAGTCAATGGACTAGTTGATAGGCACTTCTGCATTCCTCCTTTGAAATGTACAAGAGCCCCAGTAGGGGCTCTTGTACATTTCAAAGGAGGAATGTGGAACTTCGCCTGCAGCCACGGGCGAGCGGGAAGTCCTGCTGACTCCAGGCTGCATGCGAGCGTGCCTGCTTTGAAATGTACAAATGTACATTTCAAAGGAGGAATGCGAAAGTGCCATGGAGCCCGGGGTCAGCGGGGGACTCAGTCCCCCACTGACCCCGGGCTCCGTGCTGTGCTGCATGCTGCGTGGAGCCTGGGGTCAGCTGGGGAGTCCCCAACTGATCCCAGGTTCTGCTGATATGCCGTGCGGAGCCCAGAATCATCTGGGGGAGTCCCCAGCTGACCCCAGACTCCATGGCGTTGCTCCTTTGAATGCTGCTTTGAATCCCCAGCTCAGCTGTGCCGTGCTGCCCCTTTAAAACGCCACCTTGGAGTTTCAAAGGGGCAGTACAGCTGAGCCCGGGATCAGCTGTGTGGCTGCCCCTTTGAAATGCGGAAGTGGCGTTTAAAAAGGCAGCACTGCACAGCTGATCCCCAGCTCAGCTGTGCGGTGGCTGCCCCTTTGAAACACCACCTCAGCATTTCAAAGGGGCAGTGCCATGGAGCCCAGGGTCAGCTGGGGACTCCCCAGCTGATCCCAGGCTCCATGCGGCATTTCAGCGGAACCCAGGTTCTGGAGAAATGCCGCTCAGAACCCGGAGTTAGCTGGGGAGTCCCCAGCTGATTCTGGTCTCCACAGCGCTTCAGTGTTTTAAAGGGGCAGTGATGCACAACTTAGCCGCAGATCAGCTGTGCGGTGGCTGCCCCTTTGAAACGTCGCCTTGGGGTTTCAAAGCATCGGCGACGCACAGCTGATCCCTGGCTCAACTGTGCAGTGCTGGCGCTTTGAAGTACCCCTTCTTTCCCCCACTTTGCTGCCTCTATCTGATAAAGGGAGCAAAGGGGGGAAGAATCGACTAGTCGACTATCCGATAAGCACTTGCTTATCGGATAGTCGACTAGTCCTTAACATCCTTAGTAAGGTTCTGCATACTTGTACTGTAAGATGTTTTCTTTCTACCATAAAAAAGTTACAAATAAAAATACATTGAACTTGGAATGTAGACTCAATATTATTGCCTCTTTCTGAAATGATTATTTGTGTGTAATACCCATTTAGATGGAGTGTCCTAAAAAAATTCCTTCACCTGAGGAGACTTCATTTTACTTCCCACTTTTGAGTTTTCTTCCTTCTCCATTTTGTGAAACACTAATCTTCCATTTTACATTTTTCTAGCTCAAATCAAATGATTATAATATTGTTACATTTCTGACAGCAGGGAGAATACATTTCAGATGAAGCACATATTTTATTCTATTTTAACTGTTTGTGTTTCCCTAATTGCAAGAAAAATTCAATCATGATCTTTTTGTGGAATGATAAATATTTTAAGTTAAGTTTTCAGCTGGAAGAAAAATATGTGCTGTCAATGAAAGGTACCAAATTGGCAGCCTTGTGCCTTATCTACACAAAGCTTTTATTTCCTGTAAAACTTTCTACTGTTGCTATCATCAGTGTCTTTCCAACCAAGTTTGACTATTAATCAGTCAGTAAATGATTAAGGAGCTGGAGGGACTGATTTATGAAGCAAGACTAATTGAATTAAATATGTATTGCTCAGTTAAGTGACAATGAGGCTTGGTTGGAGAACATGGTAGCTGCCCACAAGTACCTACAGGGTGAAATAACGAGGGAGTGGGATTGTTTAGGATGGTACAACGGGGTACAATTTTAATTACTGTAAAAGATAATGGGATGATAACCTCCTAACAATGAGATCTATTAGTCTTGAGGAATACTGTTTCCCAGGGAAGTGGCTGGTGAGAATGCTGTCGGTGGACAGTCTGAAAATTAAATTGGATGTAGCTGTAGAGAAGAGTGTGTAGTGTAAGAACAATCCTTCGCCAGCAGGGGAATGGCATAAATGTCCTACTGTGATCGCTCTGCTCTAATTCAGATTTCTGTGTTTCTGTGAGAGAATCTACATATTCATATTACTTTTTAGTTGTGGGCACCCTGCCTACATGCCAGGTTTAGCCCTGTTTTAGTGGGTATGCTGCTCTGTTGACTTCAGTGAGGTGAAGCTCACCTGCGCATGGGCTCTGAATTGAGCTATTTCTTATAGTGAATGTAATGCTTACTCTTTATTTTGGGTACCATTCTTCCTATGTACCCAGCAGTTTGCAGCGTGAAGGGAGCAGACAAACTGGTGCATTGAGTTCACAAAAAACTCTTCCACAGTTTTTATATGATGGCCTAGCTAAATGCATTGCCAGCTTCATTTTTTTTTTTCAGCTTGCACCATTTATTCATTGATCTTCAGGCTGGATTGTTTGTTGGTAGTGTGAATGTGTGTGTTCTAGTGGGAGTATATGTGTGCACCAGCCCACGAGCTAGTCACCCTCCCCACCCCCATGCTTCCTCAGGCCATGAGGCACACCCCAAGTTGTTAGAGGTGCAGCAGAGGGACTTAGATGTTATAGAGGCCTGTGCTGACCCTGTGCACGAGCGTGAATTACACTCTACATGAATATATGTTCTATCTGCTGTGATGAGCTTGTAGCTGGGAACACAAATAACCAGGTCCACCGATGGGGTGGGGGGAAAAGGGGACAACTGCCTGGTGTTTCAAAAGGGCCCAGGTAGGGCCGGTCCTAACCAATTGGCAGCCTTGGGCGACCGCCCGTAGGGTTGCCAAATGGTTGCCCCCCCCCCCGCACCCCCCCCGCAAAAAAAAAGGTCGGGGAGTAACCAGGAAACCTGGCCGAAATGCAGTATGGGCCTGTCCCTAAGACCAGCTCTGTCAGCGGCCCCTTGAAAATGGTGGCCCCAAGCAACCCCCTGGCTCGCCCGCCCCTAAGACCGGCTCTGGGCCCAGGGCTCCTGGCTGCTGCAGTAGCAGTGTTGGTGGCTGGGAGCCTCTGGCCCTTTTAATCACCACTGGAGTCTTGGGTAGTGCACTCCGGGCAGTGCCAAGGGTTGCCTGGCAAAGGCATGGCATGCTGAGGGCTGCTTGGGGGAAGCTAGTCCCATCCCCACCCCTTCCACCTGAGGTTCTGCCCCTTCCGGAGGCCTGAAGCTACGGTTGCCAGGTGTCCGGTATTCTCCTGGACAGTCTGGTTTTTGCACCCTCTGTCCGGTAAAAAAAAAAAAATTCAGAAAATACCGGACATGTGCAAATGTCCGGTATTTTCTGTTTTTCCAACTGGGCGCCGGACGGAAGCCTGGCGGCCGGGGATGGGGCGGGAGTGGTAGTGGTTGGGAGGTGGGGCCGCGATCAGCACTGGGAGCCTGTGGTAGCATGCAAAAACCTGGCAGGGGCGGGGGGAGTGGCTGGAAGTCCCAGCCACTCCCCCCGCCAGGCTTCTGCGCGCAACCAGAGGGAGTCCCAGGTTGGGAGGCGGGACCACGATCAGCGTTGGGAGTCTCTGGTTGCATGCAGAAGCTGGGCGGGGGCCGGGGGAGTGTCTGGGAGGCGGTGCGCAATCAGTGTTGGGAGCCCTCAGCTGATTGCGTCTGAGGAGGAGTGACGCCTTGGAGAGGAGGAGAAGCCCTGTCCCTGCTCCTGAGCGCTGTTCAAGCGCGTTGTGGTGCCGTAGTGCAGGAGAGAAGCCCGCAGGTGCTTTGTAGTTGCGTTTAGGTGCCTTCCATGGACTCTCAGCCAAAACTGACTGGAGTGGAATTTCTGCTTCTTCCCACTGGGACACCCAAAGACCTGGCTGTGGGGGAGTCACCTTCCTACCCATGGTTGCGCGCTTCCCCTGCCCTGCCATTGTGTTGCCCTGGGGTCTGCCTCTCTCTGCTTTGGGTAGCAGTCGGCTGCTTCGTAGAGCAGGCTCTGCTGCCTCCCCCTTTGTTCCCAGCTTGGTGGCTCTTGTTAGTAGTGTGTGTGGTGGGTTTTGCTGTTGTGTTTTTTGTTTTTGGTTTTTTTACTCGACGAATTTTTAGCCCGTGTGTTCGGTATTTTTTGGGAGACCATCTGGCAACCCTACCTGGAGCAAGCCCCTCTCTCGCCCCTCTCTCTTGCCGCCCTGCAAGTGACACATTAAGCTGCTTGTGTGGTCACACAATCAGTTGTATCCTTTTCCCCTGTTGCACATCGGTCACCCCAAGGACAGGATTTAATCCATTTCTGGCCTCATCTTTTTGATTCTGACTCTAGTTTGAAAGTTGTTTGTTTTCCAAAAGTATTCCAAAGTGGAGCAAAACCAAACATGCTTTTAAATATTTTATTTTCATGCTTTAAGGGAGATTGACACATTTTGAAGAGGAAAGCAGCCTACAACACCTAAATTAAAAATAAATATTCATGTTCACATTTGTTCGTCAGCTTTCCAAAATGTAAAAATATGTTTCATGTTGTTTTAAATAATGAAAGGTGAAACAAATGAAAGATAAACTTTCTACAAGCTGCAAGGAAATAAAAAGACAAAGCCTTTGTTTATAACTTAGATTTCAACAATGCCCTTTGACAATCAAGGCAACTCTTAATTACAAATGGAATTATACATATAAGAACTGTTCAAAACAAAGGAGCGTTTTTTTTTCTGGTTTTCTTTGTGATAGTTTTAATTAGCTGCGACTCTTTGAACAATCACAGTCCTTGACTGCTATTCAGACACTGATGGAAATTGTTAACTTCAAATAATATCTGTAGGGAGGCAGAAGTACAGGGGCTCCTGCACAACATGATCCGCTGTTAATTGATTCTCCGGTATATTGGAATTCTGCATACCTAATATTTAAGTGCAAAAGAAGCATTGTCCCATAACATTCCAATGACTGACAAGATAAGAAAAAATAGTCCAGGTCAGATAGTGCACAGAAACAATAACCACAAGTAGTGGCTGGTCATAAACTCTGTTTTTTTCTCTTAACCATCGACCCCTTCTCCAAAACAAATGGAAGTTTTGGGAGGGGAGCAGTTGGTCTACCATGTGGGAACAGCTTCTTTTGACACTGATGATGTGTGGGTTGTTCAGCTGTTAGGAAATGCATCTTCCCGTCTTTGGCATAACACCACTTCTTAATTCCCCGAGGCAAACTCTTTTAAGGAAAGTGTCTACCAGAGATGAAAAGCTATTCATCTTGGGGAGCTGAACCTCCTGCATCAGTTAGGCTCAGCTGCCTGGGCTCTGGACGCAAGCACAGGTTAGGCATTAGGGTATGCTAGTGTGGGCCCTTGCAGAGTCTGATTGAAATCAATAGTGGTTCTTAGAGTGATGTCGCTGTAGGTGCCCCACTGTTGGTGTTGGGCTCGTCCTGGCGCTGCAGATCGGATTCTTTTTCTAGCAGACTCCTTTCAGGCTGTGCATGTGTGGGGAGGTGCTTGCCATTTGTGCCTTTGGAACTCGCGCGTGTGGCCTAAGTCCCCTCAGTTCCTTCATTGCTGCCCTCGGCTGCAGACGGAGCTCGATCTCTCTCCTCCTCTTCTGTCATGTGTTGACAGGAATAGAGTTAGAATTAGGTCAAAAGTTGTTGGTTTTTGTTTTTATAGTTAGCAGTAGTTAGTTTAAAAATACTGTTTTTCAAGTTTTATTGTTGTAAATAGTTAGGGCGCCTGAGGCATGGTGCTCTGCCAGCTTCGCCAGCTACGATCCTCAGGCCTGTCTTTAAAAAAAAAAAAAAAAAAAAAAGAAGAAGAAGAAAAGGAAGAAATCAACAGAATGGTGGGCTCCCCCAGATTCAAGAAATGTGAAAAATGTTGTGACCCACAGGTCTTGAATTTGTTGCCTGGGTGAGGCACATGTCCCCCAGAAGTGTGTGCATTGCTATAGCCTCACAGCTAGGGCTCAAAAAGATAGAGAGCTGAGGTGACACATGCTATTTATTATTTGACCAAGTGCTTGAGCCTCAATCAAACAAGGAGGGGCACCAAACAGCAGAACAATGCTACTACTCAGAAGAAGATCCCGAGTGCCTCTTCACCTAAGCCCTCGGCTAAATGAAGGGTTTCTCCAGCTCGCTCCCTACCACCATGAGTTAGTATGGGAGACAGACTGGGCACGTCTGACACTGGGCATCCCCGCACTGCATCAGTACCAGAACCAAAATCACAGTCTGATCAGACCATGACACGAATACTCCAGCACTGAAGAGCTTGGCAGCTCTGGGTCTGGACAAAACTGCAGCACCACCGGCGCCAACTAAGACCTTGATGCTGACGAAGGCCAGGTTTAAATCTGCCAAACCCTTGCCTCGCACCCCGAGCACGGAGCTGGTGCCATCCTCTCTGGCATCAATGCCACCGGCACCACAGGAGCCTCCATCAAGCCGTCGTCACCCTTCTGTTCACTCTCAAGGCCCAATGCGCCCGTGCAGGAATCGGAGCCAAGACCTAGGTCTCCATATGACCACTCTCGGGGACATCCATCCCAATCTCCCTTATCACCCCTTGGCTCTCCTTGTCCACCATGGTCACCTGTACTTTCTCATTACAATGATTATGATGAGGATCGCAGGCGTGCGTATTCTTCTCAACACCCCTCTCCAACCAGGGCTCTCACTTCATATGAAAGATGCCGACCACAATACTCCCACCATCCTCCATGGTATCTGGAATTATCCTAGCACCTTGGCTGGTCCCCATACCATTACTGGGTGCCCCCATGGCACCAGTCAACGGCACTGCCAACCCTGGCCCAGAGGTCAATGCCCCCCTCCATCCGCATACTTCCCCCTTGCCAACGGAGGACCCAGAAGAGGGGCAAATTGTTGATGATCCTGACACTGAACAATCTGACGTTTCACCAACTGATAACCGCTTCATCTGGTGAGGAAAATGATTTATTCCTGATGACCTGTCACCAACTGATGATCTGAAACAATTTCAGAACTCATTCAAAAGGATCACTACTAGCCAAGAGGTGGTATTATCAAAGGTGTGAGAGAAATAACACAAGCTTCTAAAGAACCTCCAACCTGCCACCAAATCCAGAATTGCTCTCCCAATAGATGAAGCAATTATGGAAGCAGCAGATGAGGTTTGGCATACACCAGCCACAGCCCTACCAACCAATAAGAGGGCTGGTAGAAAGTACTTCATCCCCTCCAAGTGCGTGGATTTTCTGTTTCTTCACCCCCAGCCAAACTCCCTAGTGGTAGATGCTGCACAGCATAGATCCAAGACCCCGCAATTTGAATCCACCACTCATGATAAGGACCATAAACACTTAGACCTGTTTGGCAGGAAAATGTATTCCTCTTCGACCTTGCAGCTTCATTTAGCCAATTACACAGCACTATTATCCAATCATGATTTTGATAATTATGCAAAATTGATGGAACTAATGCAACATCTCCCAAATGATAAAAGGCCAGTATTAAAATCTATAGTGCAGGAAGGGTACAATACATCCTGCACAGCGCTGCAAATGGCGCTTGACTCCGCTGATACAGCTGCAAAGGCAATCGCTACATCGATATTAATGAGGCATTCATTGTTGTTGCAAGCTGTGGGTGTCCCCAAAGAGCTGCAAACCCAGGTCTAAGACCAACCATTTGATAAGGACAAACTCTTTGTGGTGCAAACTGATGAAGTGCTTCATTCTAGCAAAGATTCCTGGACCACCTAACATACTTTAGGGATGTACAGCCCCTGCCCCCCATACCATAGGAGACAGTACACTCCCTATCAGAGGCAGAGAGACTTATCATTTGCCTAACAGCAACAGCAAAGACCATTTGACCAAAACCATTCCAGAGCAAGGAGCCAGCACCAGTGGGCTCCTAACACCTGCTCGTCCAACCAACAGGCCTCCAGACAGCAGGTGTGAGGCTTTGGTTAAGAGCCTGCACGATGTCTCCACTCCACCAGTGACTTCCAAATTTACCACATTTCATCACCGTTTGCGCCCTTACTACAATCAATGAGCAGCAATTACGATGGACTGCTGGGTCCTAGAAATTGACAAGGCCAGTTATTCTATCCCCCTGGTTTCAATTCCATCAACCTCTCCACCCTCTTCAGGGACCCCTCTCACAAATTGCTACTTCGTCAACAGATACACCATCTCCTTCACACAGGAGCCATAGAGAGTGTACCCAAACAATATCAGGGCAGAGGTTTTTACTCAAGCTACTTCCTTACAGAAAGACGGACAGGCAGTTGGAGGCCCATCCTTGACTTTCTTCACCTAAACAAATACCTCCGCAAACAACAATTCCAGATGGTCACGCTGACGACAATCATCCCAGCACTGGACAAGGGAGACTGGTTTGCGGCCTTTGTCCTCCAAGATGCTTATTTTCATGTAACCATACACCCGGCACACAGACGCTTCCTCCACTTTATGGTAGCTTCAGACCATTTCCAATACAGCGTTCTTCCTTTCGGCCTTGCGTCTGCCCCCAGAGTTTTTTCCAAGACCCTGGCCGTAGCTGCAGCATACCTACGCCGCAAAGGTACCTCATTCAAGGCCCTTCCCAGCAAGCCACAAGGGATATGCTGCTTTTCACAAAAGGGGTTTTTGAATCCCTCGGCCTCATTATCAGTGAACAGAAGTCTACCCTATGTCCAATCCAATCCATAGAATTTATAGGGGCTTGTCTCGATTTCACAACAGCACGAGCATACCTGCCAAATCAGTGCTTTGATGCCATAAAATGTTTGATCTCAATCATGAGGTTGAGTCCAACTGTCTCAATTCTAACCTGCCTTCGTTTCATGGGCCACATGGCCGTTACCACATATGTGGTCCCACATGCATGCCTGCACTTCCACTGCCTTCAGCATTGGCTTGCCTTGGTGTACACACCAGCCAAGCACCACGTGCACAGACAAGTTTCAGTTCCCCAGAGGATCCTATCATCATTACGTTGGTGGACCGATCCTCAGAATCTTCTGGCCAGTGTCCCATTTCATCAGGCGCAGCCTTCCATCCATATTACCACAGATGCTTTGCTCCTCGACTGGGGCGCTTATTGCAAGCATTATCGAGTTCAGGGCAAATGGTCTACCCATGAGACAGCACTCCATATCAATCTTCTGGAGCCCCGTGTGGTCTGCACTGCCTGCAGACATTTTCTCCATAATATCCAGGGTTCCATGGTACGTATCCTCACTGAAAATGTAACCACCATGTTTTACATCAACAGACAGGGAGGCACCAGATCTCGATCTCTTTGTGCAGAAGCAGTGCATCTTTGGAACTGGTGTATACACAACAACATCACTGTATCATACCTACTTGGAGTCAAGAATACTATTGCAGATACCCTCAGTAGCCAGTTTGCAGTGGACCGCCAAACCCAGATCCTACACGACATCCTCCATCAATGGGGTTGGCTGTCCGTAGACCCTTTTGCCGCTTGCCGAAACACCAAGTACCCACAGTACTGATCCAGAGCAGGCATAGGACCCAGATCGCTAAGAGACACCTTCCTTACCTCATAGAATACTCACCTCCTTTACGCCTTTCCTCCCATCCCGCTCATCCCCAGAGTCCCGCACAAGATACAATTGGACAATGTCTTAGTCATCCTCCTAGCCCCACCATGGGCCAGACAGACCTGGTTTCCCTATCTCTATCAGATATCTCTCCGACCTCCATGCCCACTTCTGACCCTTCCAGATCTCCTATCGCAAAACGGGGGACACTTCTCCACCCGCAGCCACAAACACTACGTCTGACGGCATAGTTTCTCTCTGTTCTCAGAGCTGGAGCAGAGATGTTCACAACAAGTAAAGACTGTCTTACTCCACAGTAGATGTTAGACCACTCACAATACTTACCTATATAAGTGGAACCGCTTTATAGCCTGGTGTGTGAGTAATGGGACTCAGACATCTTCTGCACCTCTTCACAAGGTCCTTGACTACATTATGTTCCTGAAACAACAAGGTCTGTCAGTTTCATCACTCAAGGTGCACCTCGCTTCACTCGCAGCGTTCCACCCTCCAATTGATGGTATCTCTATATTTGCTCACCCTATGTCTAAGAGATTTCTCAAAGGCCTACATAATCTCAGTCCACCACATAGACCTGTTCCACCCACCTGGGATTTGGAATTGGTTCTTAAGGCACTTTCCAAACCACTGTTTGAGCCCATGGCCAAACGCACGCTCCACCTGCCTACAGTAAAGATGGTGTTTCTACTGGCCATCATATCAGAAAGGTGAGTTAGTGAGCTTGCTGCTCTCAGCATCACCGCCATATGCCATTTTTCACAAAGACAAAGTCATCTTTTGACCCCACCCTTCCTTCCTCCCTAAAGTATGTTCGTATTTCCATATCAATGAGCCTATCGTTCTCCCTACCTTCTGTCCAAAGCCTCATGCTTCCCGGGAGGAGGTGATTTTACATACCCTGGATGTCAGAAGGGTGCTATCGTTCTACATAGACTGTACCTGACCATTCCGCAAATCACAGACTCTGTTTGTCTCACTGGCAGCGCATGCCAGGGGAAGTCCACTGTCATTGCAATGTCTCACAAAATTGATAACATCCTGCATCATTCAGTGTTACTCACTTCAAGGTAGACCTCTCCCTAGTGCCCCCCTGTCCAGGCACATTCTACTCTAGCGATGGCAACACCCACAGCCTTCCTCAAGGGAGTACCACTCAGAGATAACTGCTGGGCTGCTACCTGGCCTTCCAACCTGACTGTCATGAGGCACTACACCATTTCCACGCGAGCAGACACAAGCTCTGCCGTAGCTGACGCAGTCCTTCCATCTGCGTGCAAGACATAGTCAAAGCTCACCTGCCATCTTGGGGGTACCTCTGTGGAGCACCCACAGGGGAGCACCCACAGGGACATCACTCGAAGAAGAAAAGGAAGTTACTCACCCTGTGCAGTAATGATGGTTCTTCGAGATTGTCCCCGTGGGTGTTCCACAGACTCCCCTCCTCCCCCTCTTCTCTGGCTTGGCCATGCAAGAGGGCAAACACGAAGAAACTGAGGGGACTTGGGCCAAGTGCGTGAACTCCATAGGTGCAAACAGCACATTCTCCCCACCCCCCCCCCGCCTGTGCATGCTCAGCCCGACTGCATACTGCTAGAAAAAGACTCCAGTCTGTGGCACTAGGATGAGCGTGACGCCAACAGTGGAGCACCCATGGGGACACACATCTTGAAGAACTGTTGTTACTGCACAGAGTGAGTAACTTCCTTATCTCTGCATTAATGGGTCCCATGCAGCGTTCACTCTAAGCTGCGTAGCAGCAGCTTCACTGGTGATTCGTCAGCTCCCTGCACGGAGCCCTGAGCCTCTGACTGGGCGGGGCTGATTAATCGCCTGTGAAGCTGTGCTTCCTCGCAGCTTAGAGGGAACACTGGTCCCATGGCAGCACTAGGGATATGGAAGGTAGCATAACCTTGTTCTAGTCCTGAAGATCATAGGTTCGAGTTCCAGAACAGGATTTGGGATTATTCTAAGTGCTTGCATTGCAGTATGGTGAAGGGGAGGTCCCTGCTTGTTTTCAGTGATACACTGTCTTTGCTAATATATGCTTTGATCCAGTAAAGCATTAAAATGCCTGCATAACTTTTAAGTAAGCAAGGAGTACTTTTGGGGCTGATGCATAGCCCACTGAAGTCTACAGAAGCACGCCTACTGATGTCAGTGGGGTTTGGATCAAGCCCAGTGGTACTTCACATGCTTAAAATTGTGCATATGTTTAAATGCTGTGCTAGATCAGGGCCACGTTTTTAGTTTGAGACAGTTTTTAGTAACTGGTTTATTTACTCGAACACTAGCAACTCAGACATTCAGTAAAGATAACTCTTTACTATGGAAATTAAGTCATAAGAAACTAATGGGAATCACTTTCTTGCTGCCTACATTTTCAAGTACACGTCAGAAAATCTGCCCCCTGTTGTGGCTGTCTACCTGACATCAGGCCCGACAATGGGAGAGGACAAGGGAGACAACTGCCCCTAAGACCAGTGAGTCTAAAGGGCCCAGGGCGGCCTCTTGGGTGCTGCCACTGCCCCAGCAGCAGCAGCAGCTGGGAGCCCCAGGTCCTTTAAATTGTCACTGGAGCACAGCACAATGTGCTCTTGGCATCTCTATGGGCTGGGGGAGGGGCCTGTGTGGCTCCTGCCCCGCCCCTTCTGCCTGAGGCCCTGCCCCTTCTAGGCATGGGAGCTGCCCCTCCCACCTTTCCCAGACACCCAACGTGACTGTTGGCTCCTCTGCCTGACACTGCTTGTTGAACCTCAAACATTCCACACTGACGCTGAAAAGTTTGCCACGCCAGTCCATTGCAGCACGGAGGGATCTCTGATACAGACTTTCTACATATAACACAGTACATCAGAATTATTTATGGCATTACCTCGTTATTCCTTTTCTGAAAAGGCCATTCAGCAGGCACAGTTAACGTGGCATGAGCTGAACTACTATCGGCACCTTGCAGGAACTGGTGCAAGTTTTCTCTCTCTCTTACCGTCAAGTCTGAAAATCAAATTATTCTCCTGGATTTGCCAGCTATATGCTTCTGCGGTTATTTATTCATTATTTCTTTTTTTGCATTGTGGTGGTGCCCAGGTACCTCAGACGTTGATCAGGTCCCCAATGTGCCACGTATTGTACAATGCGATCATACGAAGGATAGAAGTGTGGGAGGGAAACAAACCACGTTGGAGTCCTTTTATATGTTTCAGTAGTTTTTTAAGTACATAAAACATGCCGGCTTCAATGGGGTATTTTGGGTAAATGCATATCTGTGTCTAAGAAGACTAAAAAGAAGAATTTTCAAATTTATTCTTAAATGGATTATAAGTAGTTATTGAGTGAATATAATTACTTCTGTTGCTAATATCTTTGTAACTGATTTTTTTTTAAAAAGAGGTGTTTTTTAAACCCCTTCATTCTTCAGAGCAGATGGATACCTGGACCAACAAGAAATGAGAAATCTTGGACCAGGTCCTCCGCTGGTATAAAATGTACCTTTATTAATTTAAATGGTGCTACACAGTTAACATTAGCTGAAGGTCTGGGCCATTTAAAAATAAGGGAGTAATCCTGGCCTCATTGAAACTGGGAGCCAAGACTCTTTGAAAGGAGCAAGGATTTCACCCCAAATGATTTGCAAAGGACCCAACAACATTGTTGATTGTAAACGTCGTCATCTCCTTACAGCAAAGAACCGTGGGATAGCAATTCCGGTGGATTTAGACAGCCAGGTAAATACCCTCTTCATGAAGAGCCATTCCAACATGGTGCAGAGAGCGGCCTTGGGATGGAGACTGTCTGCCCGCAGTGGACCTCGTTTTAAAGAAGCACTAGGAGGCCCTGCCTGGGATTACAGGAATATCATTGAAAAACTGCAGGTATGGTAGCAAATGCCTGCTGCTGTGCGTGTGACCATGAGTTGTGTCTAGGTATGTTCGTGACATTGAGACTAACCCCAGGACAGAGGGCGAGGAGCACTTTGGTATCTAGCAGGGAGTGTCAGCTGGCCTGAGCAGCTCACGGTGGTTATAATCTGTATCTAAAAGGTGTCATGTAATATGCATGATGGTTTGGGGGAAATTTTTGTGAGGGGTGTGATTTCTAAAGCACAGCAGCATGTTGTGCATTGGCTGACCTGTTGGCGAAGACAAGAGGTGAGTATAAGACAAGAGACAACAGGTGGATACAGACGGGGATGCAAGGCAGTGCATTCAGAACAGTGGTTTCCTAACCATTGTCAAGTTTTGTTGTTGTTGTTGTTTTGTTGGGTCCAGGGCAAAGGAGAGTTTTAGAGGGTAGTTAAGGTAACTGAGCAAGTTGATGGGAACCTGTTCCCAGATGTTATGGGCAGCAAAGAAGAAAGCCTGGAGTTGCGGCTTTGGGAATGTAAGTGGGGGTGGACAGACTAGCAACAGGGGCTGATGGGATGCAGAACAGCAAATGTTCGTCCCATATTTTATTCACGTACTAAATCATTGAAGGGCAGTTGGAGCGACTCTTGCCATAACTGACCACCTTCTATTACTTTGTTTAGGATGTAGTCTCTGCCTTGGAGCAGCAGTTCACTCCCATGATGCAGGCTGAATTCTCAGTCTTGGTTGATGTATTGCATAGTCCTGAACGTCTCTTTCCTGAAGGCAGTGATGCAAGAATAAGATGTGGTGCTTTCTTGTCCAAGTAAGTGGCACAACAAGAGCCCTGTTGATTTATTTTTCTGAAAAAAAAAAAAAGGGGGGGGGGTAAAAGTTCTAGAAGTGCGCGCAAGTCCCATTTATAAAAGGCACTTAGGAGGCTGCTGATACTCTTTGTTTATACAGGTTGAACCTCTCTCATCTGGGACTCTCTAGTCCGGCAACATCCGTGGTCCGGTAGGACCACAGATGTTGCTAGACTAGAGAGCCCCTGCCACAGAGTGAGTGGCTGGGAGTGGAGCCGCTCTGGTCTGCTCAGCCCACAGGGCCAGTGACCTGGGTGTAGAGAGCCCCGGGAGAGACTGCTGCTCTGGAGGGGCATGGGTCCCAGGAGCAGCTGTGGCCCAGGACCAGGTGGCTGGGGTCGGGGAGCCCCAGGAGCAGCTGCCACCCCACACAAGGCTGGGGATAATGAGCAGAGCCCTGCGAGCGGGCAGGGGGCAGCAGAACCAGGCAGGTGGGCTGGAGGAGTTCAGGCCTTCGGGTTCTCCTGGGGCAGCAGCCAAGAGAGGAGGCCCAGGAGAGCCCGGAAACCTGACCTTCTCTGATCCAGCAAATTCCCTTGTTCAGGACCACTCAGGTCCCAAGGGTGCCAGACTAGGGAGGTTCAACCCGTTTCTTTTTTTGTTACAAAGTTCAGGGCTGTGTCTACATTGGCACCCTTTTCCGGAAAAGGGATGCTAATGAGACAAGTCGGAATTGCAAATGCCGCGGGGATTTAAATTTTCCCGCGGCATTTGCATGAACATCTTGCCGCTTTTTCCGGCTCGGGGCTTTGTGGAAAAAGCGCCAGTCTAAACGCGGCTCTTGCGGAAAATAAAGCCTTTTCGGAAGATCCCTTATTCCTGATTTTAAGAGGAATAAGGGATCTTCCGGAAAAGGCTTTATTTTCGCAAGAGCCGCTCTAGACTGGCGCTTTTTCAGTCAAAGCCCCGAGCCGGAAAAAGCGGCAATGTTCATGCAAATGCCGCAGGGAAAATTTAAATCCCCGCGGCATTTGCAATTCCGACTTGTCTCATTAGCATCCCTTTTCCGGAAAAGGGTGCCAATGTAGACACAGCCCAGGTGTCCCATTAGTAAGGGAGTTGTATGTGTGACATGATTAACATGAAAACCTTTGTGGCTTGCTGAAATTAAGATCGCCTCAACTAATTGTCCCCAAATACACTGCAAGGTCTCACACTTTCTATATTAAAAGTGTGTGGTTTTAATTCCTATTCTTTTGGGGCATGCTGAGCTACCTTTTGATACAAAGTAAATAAGCCCTTTGGTTTTTATTTTAAATTGCAGACTCCAAAATAACTCTTTTTAATGTACATTTCAGTGGTTTAAAACCTTGCCTGGTTTTAAATTACAAGAGGTTTTATTTGCTGTTTGGAAAAGAGCTGTGAGATGCCCTTTTTGCCCTTGAGGAACGGTATAATTTTGAGGTGACTTGAGGGCACTGTGAAAATTTGGCAGGTTTCCTGATTCCTCAGCTTTTCACATATTCTGCACAGGTAGCATTATATAGTTCATACTTGAAAAAAATTACTAAATGTTGCATTTTTTTCCTCATGTGTCAAAGCTTTCACTGAAAGTCACTGGAAATGTTGAATGAATAAAGACTGCAGGATTTGGCCTATAGTGTGCAAGGAATACAGTTTTTTTAAACAACTTATTATTACTCAGTGATACTTTGCGATACTTAGGGCCCTACCAGATTCATGGTCCATTTTGGTCAATTTCACAGTCATAGCCTCTTAAAAATTGTAAATTTCATGATTTCACCTATTTAAATGTAAAATTTCAGTGATGTAATTTTACAGGTGCTGATCCAAAAAGGATTTGTGTGTGTGTGTGGTGTCGCAAGGTTGTTTGTGTGGTATCGCTACCTTACTTCTGCCCTGCTACAGATGGTAGTACTGCTGTTAGAGCTGGGCATATGGAAAGCAGTGGCTGCTGGCCAGGAGCCCTGCTGTGAAGGCAGAACCATTGCCAGCAGCACACAGAAGAATGTCAGAGTATGGTATTTCCACCCCTTACTTCTGTACTGCTACCTGCAGAACTTGACCCTCTGTCAGCAGCTTCCACTCTCTGGCTGCCCAGCTCTGCAGTAAGTGGTGCAGAAATAAGGGTGGCACTCTCTGGCCACCAAACTCAGAAGGGAGCACAGGAGGATGGCAATACTGCAGTCCTCCTAAAACAACCTTGCAACCCTCCCCCCCACACACACACACACTATTCTGAGTTAGGTTCCCTTGTGAAATCTGTGTAGTATATGTTAAAATCACACAAAACACTAGGTTTCATCGGAGGACAGGAGATTTCACAGTTCGTGACACATTTTTTCCTGGTTATGAATTTGTTAGGGCTTTAGCAATACCATATAAAGGGCACTATTAATATGTAGTCATGTTAAATTGATTTGCATTTAGACCACAGTGAGCTCCTCTCATGAACCTGGTCATCATTTGAATGATGGAAACTTCCAAAGAAATCCCAGCATGCTGCAGGAAATAATACTAGTACTGAACCCAGTGTGATAAGGGGCATGATGTTCTCTTTTGAATTAGACGGAAAGAAGGATGCTTTATGCAAGAATATGTGTGTTCGCTCTAGTGTCCTTTTGCTAAATTTTGATTTGAGCAATGATGTTTTGCTTTCCTAAACTCCTGTTGCAGTTTTATGTGGCTGCAGAATTCTGCTTTACTTCCTGCCCTCAGTTGCCCTGCAAAATTCCTGTGAACACTTCAACAACTGCTGCATTCTATCCAGAAATGACTGCAAAGTGATACTATTATAACCATTTAAAAAAATACCTTGGATCATTTTAGTTGGAAGCCATTCTGTAGTTGTAGAATAAATATTATTGCTACCATAAAACTTAAAGTCCCTGTTAAAGTTTGTAAGATAAGTCATGGACACTGCAGGTAACATGGTAACTTTTAGAAAAAGATAGGCCCAAGTGGCAGAATTTGGATTCTAGTTTGTATTTCAAACCTTCTAAAAATTAAGATGTATTTGGATCTGGGACTCTTTCTGCTCATTATTTAGGCACCAGCAGCAAAATTAGATGCAGACTCCAAACACCCTTAAAGGCCAAGAGAGTTTGGGCTGGGGCTCATTTCTTTTTCATGGTATCTACCTGCTTTATTTGTATTTTCTTCAGGAAATATGGTAACAAATAAACAAACAATTTCTGCACAAAGTGTATGTTATCTGGCTTGGAGATGAGGTGCAATACTCTATATAATGTCTAATGTTTTACTTGAAGGTTGATTAATCACACAAAGAAGCTAATGGAGAAAGAAGAAAAACTCTGCATTAAAATTCTTCAGACGTTACGAGAAATGCTTGAGAAGAAAGACAGCTTTGTGGAAGAGGTATTGCTACCTTTTTAGTATTAAAAATAAAGCTTTAATCTTGGCATACAGTATTGGCCCTAGAATTGAGCCGAATGTTATGCCTCTTAACTCCTCATGAGTTAAAGTACTACATTTGTTACATCAGGAAAGGGGGACTGAAGGTTACAATTTCCATGACACGCCGCATGGCCTGTTGTACTCCATGTATCTACAGTCAGTATCTGGAAAGCTCAGGGGATGTCTCAGCCTTAATGCACCATGATTAAGGCTATGATTATGTGATGGATGTCCCAGCAGTTCCCCCCGCAGCTCACAATTGAGGGTATCCTCCAGCAGCTATCTAGCTGAGGGCAGCAGCTGGTAGGGGGATACCCATGTATGCCTAGCCTCCAGCGGGGTGGGGAGATCCCACAACAGTTCAGCCCTGCAGGCCAGAGGTGCCCACAACTTCCACTCTCCACAGTGCCGGAGAACCCGGGAGCCCTAGTAGCAATTGGTGCTGAATATGCCTCCCCATTTTGTTAGAGATATTTTTAGTGAAAATCAGGGACAGGTCACAGGCTTCCATGAATTTTTGTACATTATCTGTGACCCTTCCATTACTATTTTTACTAAAAATATCCTTGACACAAATTTAGGCTTAACCATGCTAGTACTGTTTTCTCCCTGACACTCTTTTGCTAGAGGTCAGAAGATTAAGGATGTCACAGCAACCTTACTACAAAACAATCAAAGACTCAAAAATCTAACTAAATTAAGAAAGAAAATTAGATTAAAACAAAAGTCTGCATAGCCTTTTGGATCTTATATACATACTTGGCAAGAGTCCAGCTAGGTAGGAACATATTGGGTTAGCTGTAGCAATGTAACACTGTATATTTCTGGTGTGCTCTCTGAATTTTTCCACCACTTAGTTCATTATTTCTCCTTCCTACCTGGGATCCCAGCTCTTTACAATCAGTAAACAGTTTTGATGCTAAAGATATGGCAGGGAGTATGTAATATTTAATCAGGTGTACCCCTTAAGGTAGGAGCGGGCAATAAGCAGCCTGTAATCCAGACACAGTTCACTAGGGTTAGCCCCAGGCGTGCTGCCATGTGCTTTGTTTATCTGAGCATCCACAGGGACAGCTGCTTGCTGCTCCCAGTGGCTGTGGTTTATCATTCCAGCCAACAGGAGCTGCAGGAAGTGGTGGCCCAGCCTGCGCCACTTCCCACAACTCTCATTGGTAGGGAACGTGAACCACACCAATGGGAGCTGAGGGTGGCTGTACCTGTGGGTGCTCAGGTAACCAAAGTGTCTGGTGGCCTGCCAGGGGCTAACCTTGGCAAACCATATCTGGCCCATGGGCTGCTTATTGCCTACCCTTAACCTAGGGGGAAGTGGAATCATCTCTGTGCTCTCTACGATGCTTACTGTTTTGTGTATCTGCTAACATTCCCTTTGTTTAGCTCCAGAGTGGCTTCCTAATTTCATCTCTCAACATCTAGGTTTCAAATGCCTCCTTTAGTTTGCCTGCACCTTAGGGCCATGCTGATTGGTCCCTGGTTTACTTGTCAAGTGTCCATGACTAGAGGCTTTAAACTGATTCAAAACCCATCTCTCTTGACAAATTTTTTGTGCTTTGTATAGTTTCCACTCACTGGTACTTCTTATTCATTCATTCTTTATATTAATTCTGCTTTATGTTAAAATGAATCAGAGTGATTCATTGATTTGTCAGAGAAATCATTGACCTTTGCCCATAATCAGCACCTATAATCAAGTATATACACTGGAATCACTTTAAGAAACGTTGACCTCAGGTGGCAATTTTCCCTTCTCCTTGCTCCCATGCTCCAGTATGTACAGATTTTGATGTGATGCTGGTCATCCATTTCACAGTACCTAGCAGAATTATCAACACTCAGGATATACCATATAGTTTAATTTTGAATATAAAGCTCCTAATGATGAAGGGAAGATTTTTGTGAGTATCAAGATGGATGCATATTTCTAGGTGATTTGTATTTTTCTCCTTAAGCTCCATGTCTCAGTGCTGTCATAGGAATGTGATAAGACAAGCATCTTTCAATTTCTTCTCTAATGATAAGCCACATATTAGGAATATGGCCTACTCACAGTGCATGTGTTTTGGTCATTCACTGTTTTAATTTCAACATACGGCCATAAAAAGGACATTTTTGCCCAGGCTCTAGGCAGCCTACTAGATAGGGTTTTTTAAAACCCTAGTCAAACCAAGACAAAGACAGCAGTAAAAAAGCAGTGACCTTTCTCTGCACGAAAACAAGCTGTCCACAGAGTCAACTCGCCTCCTTCTCACCTCCTGCAAAGAAGTTTACTTCAGGAGCAATACACTCGGTCCATGGCAGATAGTGATTTGTCTTGGTGTCATGACAAAATTTTCATGGCTGAATCAGGTATTATTATTTTTAGTCATTTGTATTTCAGCTGTTTTACTGCATCCTCCCCACAAGTCACATGTTAACAACATTTTCTTTTGAAACTGTTCCCATTGGGGAAACCATGCTAAGCCTTTCCAAAATAGCCAGATAACCGCCAGAAAATAAAATCTCAGAAAAACAAGGAGAGAGAAGACTGAATACCTTGAGTTATAGATATTCAGTAAAAGCTTGTCTGATCAAATAAACCTTTTACCTGGCTTTGGGGGGTGATACAGTGGGATTAATACAAACCACCAGAGGGAGTTAAGTGACAGCCTGGCTTCCAGTCCTCAAGAATGCACATCTGAGTTCAGCAAATGCAGCTCAGTTGTGCATTTGTTATCCTGATGGTGCACAAGGAGATGGTACATATTAATGTTTTTGTAGGGAAAAAAATAAGACTCATACCACTTCCCCATGCTGCTCTTTCTGAGACCTGTGAATTTTATAGTGGAGAAGGATAATAAACCAAATCATGTGAATTACTGTGTGGTTTTTTTTTTCCTACTGTACAGTAAGTCTTTTCCTCACTTACCACTCTTGAGAGTCACAGCCAGGGCCAATCGGAGGGAGGCAAGAAGGCCATTTGACATGGGCCTCAAGCTCAAAGGGGGGCCTCAAATTTAGACACTTGTTAATTTTTTGCCATTTGATAAGTTTCACAATTGCTTTTCATGCACATTTGCGCAGAAAAGGGCTAGAAAAGCATTTGTTAAATACAAAATATTCAAATTCTGTCTGTCTGGGGGTTTTTGGGTGCCTTGTTTTGTTTTCATGTGTCATCATTTTTTATTTTTATTATGGCAAGGGGCCACAAAAGCTTGAAATGGCCTGAGTCTCTCTGAGCTTTTGAGAGGAACTGGTGACAGCTTATGCTACAGACTTCAGAAAAGAGAGAAATAGCAGAGTGAGCTGTCTTTGGTGCACACTCCCAGTTTTCCGTGAAACATTATATCCCTGCACGTGCAGTTCTATTCTGTTGTGTAATTGAAATGCTGAGAGACACAGAATTAGGGTTCATGGGGCCAGATGAACTTTTGACAGCAAAAGGCCCAATTGTGTGTTAATCACAAGTCTGTTTTGTACTGTGCTGGATTTTGAGCATTAGATTTGGCACAAACCAAAACATTTTTCAGTTTAAGTTCATTGCAGAACTTCTCACAATGAGAGCACCATAATGCAACCTATTGATTAGTTGTATTTATCTGGCCCCCATTACTTCAGTATCTGAGCACTTCATCATCTTAAATATACTGATCCTCCCCTTTCTGTGGGGGAGATAGGCCATTATTAACTGTTTTATAGAGGAGGAACTGATGCACAGAGAAACTGACTGTCTTTTTAAACTCTCTTTAGAAAATTAAGAGAGTGATTTCTTTTTATTTCTTCCATCCTCCCCCAACCGGCTTAACACAAATGGTGTTGAGACTATAGATGTTGGTATATGTTCATTAGAACACCTGTACGACACAGCAAGCTAAAGAGGTGAGGTGGTGGTCTGTAGTGTGTTGGTGTTCCTAAAATGATGACAAAATGCTGGGAGGGTTTATGGCAAAATTTCCCAAGGTGGGAGGGAGGGTTGACAGACTTGCCAGGCCCCTAGGTAAGGTGTTGGGAGGCCTGGCTCTGTGTACCTAGAAGGGGAAGGGCCTTGGGCCGAAAGGGCAGGGCTGGGCCCCCCTCCAATTCTCAGAGTTGGTAGTGGCAGCAACAGCCAAGAGCCCTAGGTTCTTTTGAGTCACTTGGCCCCAGGGCAACTATCCTTTGACTCCTGTCCATGGGCCTGTCTCAAGGTGCAGGATAATACCCATGGTGTGGGAAGGCATCATGGAGCATGTATGTGTTTAAACTGGGAAAGCCTTTACAAACATGTGAAGGGGCTGACCGGAGAACACTGTTTCATTTTCCTGAAAGTTTGATTTGGGGGAATTGCAGTCATAATGGGATATAAAACTTCTTGGTCATTAAATTGACTTTGATAATGACAGAAAGCTCTGACCACCCTAAGTCTCAGTTCAACATGTGGTGATTCACTAGCGAAACTAGTACCTTTCTGATGAGATATGAAAACTGAGCTCTCCTTTCACTTCTTTAGGCAACCTTTATGGGGCAATGTTTAGGAAGTTTGGTAAGGGGGAAGCTTGTGCTGCAGTTGCCTGTGCTGGAATTGTGTGTTGGGTAAAATGGACTTCAACTTCCACAAGGTTTTTGTTTTTTAAAGAGGGAAACAGGTGAAAGAGAACAGGATTTTGTATTAGCTCTGTCCTCTCAAAGTTTTAATTTGAGTTCAGTTCAAGCTTCACATGAAATCTGAGGTGAATTCTTATTCCAGACACAGTTCCGTCTCTGCTGTTGAATGAGTAAAATTTTCAAAAGCATCTAAGCAACTTAGGCACATAAGTCCTATTACCAAAAACACCTATGTGACCTAGGAGCCTTGTCTCAGTGACTTTCAAAGGAATCCTAAGTGAACTAGGTGCTTCTGAAAAATTTACCTTCTAATCATCTGTGTAGGTGATGTGACCATAGGTAATGTGACCGTACTGTGATAATATATGTGTTTACTGTAATATTAGTTAACTGATGGATATGTTTAACAAATGATTATGCAGTTTCAAATGGTGCATGGTGTTGTAATGGTAGGAATCAAATCTGTAACTTTCACTAATAGTTCCCACTAAAATCAACAGTATTGCTTGCATGAATAAAGAATGTGTGCACAAGTAAGGGCTTCTTATGCTATGGTACACACATTTGATACTTGTGTCCAGTTTTAGATGTTGAACCACAGTATGAATGAAAAATTAGAGTAGAGTTTAAGTATTGTTGCGGGGAGAGGGAAAGCCTACAAACTACTTAATTGTCCATCCATCAGAAATATGAATACCTGGGATTTTTAGGGGGATACTCTTGAAAATGATTGCCCCACTTTGAAAACATTTTCACTAAGTTTCTTTTTGTACCACACAACTAGAGTTATAACTCAATGTGGTATGCAAAGCTAACATTTCTCCTCCCCCTCTCCCCCGACTTTCAGCTTCTTGTTTAAGCAGTGACAAGAACAACAAAGAATGGGTTAGAACTCTTTTTTACAAAGGTACATTATTCCCTAAAAAGCCTGCAATTCACCTGTTGTTGCCATTGAAGTGGACCTGCTTCTTTTCAGTTTGTCGGTGGCAAAACTCAAGAGGCACATTCAGATTCTGCCCTCAAGTACATGAAATCAAAGGGAGTTGGGGAGTATCCCATTGTTGCTGTTTTAAATCAAATAAGCTCTTAGCTCTTAGTCTATTTAGGATCATTTTATTTATTTGCTGTACTGAGGAGCAGTATTCAGGTAATTTATCATAAATGTAGGCAAAAATAAATGGAAAGAGGAATAATTCTGAAAATGTCGTTCTGTTGTGGAGTTCACCATAATTTTAAGAGACTTATTTCAAGTGGCAGGGCGGAGAGGAAGAGAAAGGAATTCCCTTACCTATGTTACTAATAGCACTTCGAATTTGCAGTGCTGCAAGCATTTAAAAAAAATCAAATTTAATTTTCACTTCTTATGCTGTTTTGTTAGTGCTGTGCTTTGAGAAAGATGGTGCACTAGTCAATTTCTGTTTATTTCCAGTCAATGGACCAAAAATTGCTCACTTACTGATATAGCTCCATGTGGGTTTTTTTCAGCTTGTTTGCTTCAGTGCTTGGGTTGCAAGTGCTGTAAGGAATATTTAAATCCATTCTAAAAACTTCTCAACGAAAAGTCAATCTCCCCGTGATATTTATCAAGTTTTTGTAAAACATTTTAAATGTACTGTGAAACACTCTAAACTGACAATATTCCTGTAAGGTCTTGATAACAAATATTTTTGCTGTAGAAAAAAATATTTGTTTTGGAAATGAGATGGTACTTGAATATGTAAGAAGTCACGAACAATCAGGAATGCATTAATAAGCAACTAGAGCACACCTTGAGTAGGGGGTTTAAACATAAGTGGAAGGTCAAATGACTTTTAACCACCCAAGAAGCACAATAACATTGTAGGAATTCACTCCCTCGATTGACTTTTCTGTTATCTAATGGCATTTATAAATGAAACTAAGGGAAAACGTCAGATCTGTGCATTTATTGGACAACATTGGCAGAGGAATGTCGTCACTGACAGCCAATCAGGAGGACTATTAGTGATCAATGTTCAATAGAGATTTCATAATATGCTGATATCCGTGCCACCTTTTACTTTAGTGGTTTCATAGGTCATCTGCTTGCTGATTGCTTCCTGCCTGTCATCATCATCATTGCCTCATTCTAATCTGGAAAGTGCTTACAGATGTTGGCTGATTTGATGGAGTACAGTGAAAAACTGAAAAGATTTGGCTTTCAGATGAATGGCTTGGTCCAATACCTTGTTTGGTTTCTTTTTGTGTGCTTGTTCTAGTGCTTGTAGATGAGATTTAAAAAGTCAAATTATAAATGTATAACTTATACATGTTCTCAGTAGTGACAGATGGCAGAACAAGGAGCAATGGTCTCAAGTTACAGTGGGGGAAGTCTAGGTTGGATATTAAGAAAAACTATTTCACTAGGAGAGTGGTGAAGTACTGGAATGGGTTACCTAGGGAGGTGGTGGAATCTCCATCCCTAGAGGTTTTTAAGTCTCGCTTGACAAAGCCCTGGCTGGGTTGATTTAGTTGGGATTGGTCCTGCTTTGGGAAGAGGGCTGGACTTGATGACGACTTGAGGTCTCTTCCAGCCCTAGGATTCTACAGATATCTGGATTTTTTATTTTATTTTTATTTTTTTTACTCCATCACCAAGTGTTTATGTGTCTGTGATAAACATTAAAATATGATACAAGGCAGGACACGTTCAATAAAAGGCTGAGATTCTTGTGTAAGTCTATTTCTCATCACCACACGAGCCTATGACAGGAACCAGGACTATCCAGTAAGATCCCTTATCTTAGATGAAATTCCCCCAGGGGCTGTTCCAGTCAGGAAACCGCAGGGGTGTATAGACTGCCCTGTGGGCTCCATCCTGCAATCCACATACATCCTGCTAGTTTATGCCTTTATCCCATGCATTAGATTGGCTTCTTGAATGTATATGTCGATTAAGCAACAAGATGCAACAGTTTGGGTGTAGCAGTTCTTTGGCATCCAGGATAATATAAAGTTGTGTGTGCTGCAGCATCTGAAACCGAGCAATATGTAAGAATGGAGATTTCAGTCTCTTCTGTTGCAGTGATAGAACAAAATAACTATTTTTAGGCAGCTGTCGTGTGTGTGTGTATTGGGATACATGTGACCAAACAAAAAATACTTCCAAATCTCCTGCACGTGGTAATTTCTCACCATACCCACATGGTGGCACTTGAAAAGAAAAGGAAATAAACCATGCAGAGAAACAAATCAACACAATTTGACTTTTCCCCTCTAGGTTCCAAGCTGTAATAATTAAGCAAGCAGATACCACAGAGCATGTGATGTTAAAGCATTGTAGACCATGATATCTTGGGCCTCCTGACATCCACCAGTTATTGCATATTTCTGGCACATTTACATATTTAGAACTTATAGTGTTCTGAAGGAATCTCACTGGACATTGTAGCATTCTTATTTATCACGCTGTATTTCAGACCATTACTGTAGAATACCGTACTACTTTAAGGATAAGGTAAAATCTTTGCATAATCCTACTGGACTTTTCTCAGAGGCCTGTGGCACATGAAAGACTAACAGATTTATGTGGGCATAAGCTTTCAATGGTAAAATCCACTTCATCAGCTGCACAGAGTGGAAATCATGGAGGTTCGGAGACTTTATATATATAATGTAGGTGACTTCTGGGTACTCATCTGGCTCTGTCAGTCTGTTTCTTCACTCCCCCAGGTGGTTATTTAGTTTTAAGACTGCACAATAAAGATCCTTGTAGGTGTTTGTCTCTGTCTGAGGGATTGGAGCAGATGCAGTTGTATCTTAAAGCTTGGCTGTGTCCTGGATGGAAGCTAGAAGCATCTAGGTAAGAAAAATGATCATTAGGTTTCCGGTATAGAATGGTGTTTGTGACCATCATTTATTTGTACTGTAGTGCCCAGAAAGTGGATCTCCAGTGTGGACTGCTCTGTCTCAAGTTGATGGTGGTAGAAACTGTTGAAATCCCGGTGGTGTTCTTCAGGGGTCTCCTTCCCTGGATGGTTATAGTGGTTATAGAGATGATTATTATTTGTTCATTGCAATAACCTCTCAGTGCATCTTCATAATCTTTGGGCAAAAGCCATAAGGACAACGTTGCTCTTAAAGGCAGCAATAATAGACAATCCTGCAGCTCCCCATCCCTACACATCCCATAAAACCTTCCCACTGAACCCAGGATTAAGCAGGTGGCTGAACAAATTGATGAGGTTGGCGCTGATCTCCTGAAGCTCAGAGGAGATAAGCGCTATAGCAAAGAGCTGTGCATCAGGAATGGGAACGTAGTGTAAAGCTAGACATTGTCCATAGAAGCAACTCTGCTAATCTAATAATTAAGACTGTTGCCCCGGAAGAGAGATATTTTCATGCTGTAGGTAGTTAGCTCAGGGAGTATGCAGGGTCACAGTCCTGCCAACTATGGATAGCAAAAGGTACTTCTGACCTCTATTGCAATGTAAGGCCCCCCTGATTCAGCAGAACACTTAAGTATGTACTTAACTTCAGGTACATATATCCATTGAGTTCCAAGGGACAGCTTGTGTGCTGACACTTCCACAGATGCTTAATTGCTATTTTGGATATAATCGATGATGATTTTTGTCCTCTTTTAATAAGACTGTTAGTTGCCTCAGTGATCCAAAATATATTGCTCCTCTTCAAAGAGTTAACACTACTTGTTCCCTTTCATCAGCTGATAATACAAGAAGAAATAAGGCACCCTGATCTTCAGTTTTCCTCTGTCCCCAAAAAAACCCCTTGATTTTATTTTTGCATTCTCTAAAGTTGTAAGCAAATCCTAGTTGTAAGATACCATGTGCGCTATCTTTCTCAAGACTTAGAAAACATATGGATGTAAATGTGCTGCTTCCTATAGACAATAATTTCTCAAAAAGACACATGCTATTCTTTTCTCATAATATGTGCAGCTGTTAGAATTGTTTCATAATGACAATTATTAATCTCCAAAATCTGATCATTGCATCCCAAATTTTTTTGAATCTTTTATCTTCGTGCCCCATATAAATTACAGTTTCCCCCCATGGAATTGTAAAAGAAATTTACATTTTTCCTATAAAGTCTTAATTTGGAAAATACCATCCAAAGCACAAACAGAAATTGTTTGATGCTATTACCAGGTTTCCAAGCACCAGAGACCCAAATGTTGCCTTACGTTGCATACACACAGATCCCATTGATTTCAAGTAGGGATGTTAAAATGTGTTTATTTTGGTAAACACATCCCTGCTGACATTTTCAGTGGGTACACATTTACACGCTGGGGATGGGAGGCACTCCATGGGAGCTGGTGGGGGTGGGCGGATGCAGCTCTGCAGGAGCTGGTACATGTGAGAAGCTGGCTTAAAAGCTGGCTCCCTGTGCATACCGGCTCTCTTTTTCCCCCCTCCCCCTCACTGCTGCCTCTGTATCAGAGGCAGCAGCGCAGGAGGGCAGGCGGATCCCCAGGAACCAGTGCTCGTGGGAAGCCTGCTAAAAGCCAGCTTCCTGCAAGCATTGGCTCCTGCCAGCCTCTCCTTCCCCCACAGCTTCCTCTGTGTCTGTATCTTATACAGAGGCAGCAGTGTGGGGCAGGAGGGGGGGGGCGGTGTGTAATTCTGAAGGTTAATTGTTTACACAGTTATACTATCACATCCCTAATTTCAAGATGCATTACATATGAACAAATAGGATTGACGAATCTGTCTGTGCATTCCTCTTCTCTAGAGGATACAAAATCCAGTAAACTTAGATAGAAGGATTCCTATAAATGTCAATGGATTTTGAAGCAGACCCTAGCGCTACTGCTTTTGATTACATGGGAATAGAGAAAAGCTGTTAACAGGTGAAACCTTGACCAAGATTTGGGGGAAAATCCAATCCACCTCATTTATGTGTGTAAACTTAGGGACAGCAACAGGATCACTGTGTTAGAAGCAGCAGTGGATCTCTGCCCCTTTTTTCTTTTGCTAGCCATGACGATTTCATTATATACTTCCAGCTGTCTGGAATTCAAATTACAGGCCAATCACTGCTACTTGATCAAGCACTGCATCATCAATGCATAGGCAGGTGCAGATAAACCAGTTCCAGAAAGGATCAGATTCTCTGGCAGATTTTTTTTGTTTTTGTTTTCTTAACGGGCAGGTATATGAAGCATCTAAATGTTTTTAGGAAATTAGAATAAATTCATAAGTGATGGATCAGGGGGAGGTGTAATGATCACAGGTACATGATAAATTAAATTATATCCACACTCTGTAGTTTGGCACATGGACTTCCCCTTTATATGTGCGTGTAAATAGTGCATATTTAGATTCCTTACTCCTTTTCAATTTCTCTTTCTCATCAGAAGTGCATTACCTCAAATGTGGAGTTCCATGACTTAGTAGGGATGTTAATGTGCACGATATGAGGTGTTCTAAAAGGAATAGATGTTGCCGAACAACCTCTGGACTGTCTTCTGTGCAGTAATACTCTCAGAATCACTTAACACACAATGAAAATGTAATTTTTGGGGTGACCTGTTTTTAAGTGATTGATTGTGGCACTTGTTTAAAGAGTCAGCCCTGGAGGGCTGAGTCCTCTGGTGATTCACAGAACTGGAATAACACAGGCAGCTGCAGCATAAGTGTTCCTCTTCTGCCTTGATGTGCTTGCTGGGAAAGGACCAGTTCAAAAGGACAGGTGACTTATGGATGAGGGGACAGACACAAATTGCAAACCACCTGGCATAGGGGGAAGTCGTGATTTTACCTGTATGTATACAATTAACAAGAGAAGAAAAGCCCCATCGGGCATCTTCAGATATAGAGCAGGTGGTGTCCCCTGAATGTCTGCATGCTTACTTCTTGTCATCACACGAGTTAACCTCTGATTCTAGATTGCTAGCCAGCAGAATGCCGAGGAGGGTTTTCATGCAATGGTTGCCATTAAAAAAGTCAGCATTTACCAGCCGCCAGCATGCTATGGTATTTGAGCGGCAGTAACTCTTTTCCTTACCGCAGCATTTCTCTAGCCTTGCTATCTCAGATGCCACTTTGTGGCTACGGTGGACTTTTACAGTATGACCAGGAGGTCAATGAGAGAGGCTCATCTATCTGTCGCCATACAAATGGACTCACTCCACAGTCAGATGTCTGCAGCATACAGAGAGAAAGAGAGGAAATGTCTGCTCCAACTTTCATCTCCCTTGGGAGGAGTAGTGGGGTTGGGTGGTGTTGACTGTCATAAATTTAATGTTGCTGCATTTAATAGGTTAGCGCAACAGCCCTGTTTGTACTCCGCAGTTGCACCAGATACAGCAGTGAGCAGAATTTGATGCACTATATTAAGGGTAGCTAATGAATATTTATGATCATCCTAGGGAGCCAGTAATAAAAATGAAATCGGCGTGATGCCACTAGATCCAAATCTTTGATCTGAGTTTTAAGAGAAAGTAGAATTAAAAAAACAAGATAATGGACTTATTCTAGTGCAGTGGTTAGTTATGGTTGGTTATAGCAGTGGGAATAGTTAAGCTTTTGTTGGTCTTAAAGAACTCTCTTTAGTCTAAGAGGTATGACTCAGCAGTAAGCTTTCAGAAATCCATTCTGTGTGCAAAACCTCCATTTATGATGGTATTTTGTTTGTTAAATAAAAATAAGTCCCCTCTTTTTTAGATGTCCATGTAGGTTGTGCCCTTATCTTACTCAGCCAAGCAGAGAAGTGAGGAGGAGTAGGCTCCCCTCTGTCTCACCCACTCCTTTGCTTGTGCTCTGATGATGGACTCCCCTGCAAGGAAATGGGCGGGATAAAGTCTATGAGGCGGCAGTCCTCACTCACATGATGTCTACACTGCAGTTAGACACCCGTGGCCGGCCCATGCTAGCTGGCTTGGACTATGGGGCCATTATATTGCAGTGTAGATATTTGGGCAGGAGCCCGGACTCTGCTGAGGTGGAAGGGAGCTCTACATAGCAGTCAAACAGCCCCACAGCGCAAGCCCAAATCATTTGGCACTGGTCAGCCATGGGTGTCTAGTTGCAGTGTATACATACCCTCCCTGGCCAGAGTTATGCAGACAGACCCCAGGCACAAGTGATCAGCGCCTTTTAAATAGCTGCTAGTGCTCAGTCAGTATCCCAGCCTCCCTAAGTACGAGGGGAGTGAGCCTGCCCCGGGACACAGGCACAAGCAGATCTGGAAGTCTGTCTAGTCATACATGATGGAAAAATGAAAAGTTGCCATTTTCTGATCTGTTTCCTGCTTATGTAATTTTAAAGGGGTGTGATTTCACTAACAATATTTGGCCAGGAATTAGTCCTTATTGTAGTGTCAATGATCTTTCCTCACTTCAGTGTAAATAGAAAGTATATATAGGTTGAATTTCTCTAATCTGGCACCCTCGAGATCTGACTGGTGCTGACCCAGAGAATTTGCTGAACCACAGGTGGTCAATGCTGTGTAGCAGCATTACCAACACTTCCACAGCTGACTGGGCTCTTAGAAGACGTTTATGGGTAAATTAAAGCTAAATAAGAGCACAGAACACTGAGAGCCAGGACTGGTGGCTGTAAATAAGCCACGGGAAACTTGGCCACACCCATGACAAGTGGACACTCAGCTAACTAAAATCATGCCAGCTCAAGGATGTTGCCAGACAAAAAGAGAATGCCAGACTCCAGAGGTTCACCTTTACTGTATTCAACTTTGAAAAGCAGCTTGTTGTTCAAACAGAGTAATTGCTTCTGATAAGGATTTTTCATCTGATGAGGATTTTAGCTGATCTGATTGGCCTTGGAGCAATGCCTGGATGATATTGCCAGCTGGATGTGTCACAGCTGTTTTGTCTTCAGTCCCAGGAAAACAGAAGCTTTGCAGGTGGTTATTGTTGCTTGTTTTCATGTCTCCACTTCCCCAGTACTGTCAGCCCCAACTGCTCAAAAATCATGAGTCAGGCCCCTAAAATGTATTTAAAATCTCATCATTTTGTGCCCCCAAAATAATATATTTGGGGTTTTTTTATTTGCTTTCTGATTTCTGAGACATTAGTGTTCATGTTTCATTTCCCTCTGCAGTAAAAAGGATAGAAACTTCCTGTTTTCTTAAGGCAAAAATCTTTTGTAATCACCTGACTCTAGGACATGGAGCTTTAAGGAAAAAAAAGGCAAATTTTGTCAGAATCATAATAAAATCATGCGGGGTGGCTGCACTGCATGGCTTATTGTGGTGTAAGAGTCTCGGTGTCATTTTATCTGTTGCCCTTTCTGTGAGAGCACCAAGATTTGAAGGTATTCAACTTGTTTGAATTTTGCAGTTTACACAGGTTATGCTTTGTCACAGCCTTTCACAAGCAACGCTTGTCTTCACCATTGTTCAAGGCTTGTTCTGAATGCAGCGGTGCAGCTGTGCTCAGCCTTGAACATGTTATGCTGACTTGCGCGCTATGCAGTGGATGCCTGGGAGAAGATGGCTTGACTTCAAATTGGCATTATTGTCAGGAAAGAAAATGTATGCTTCCTGTGACTCAGAACTGGCATTTGGGGGAGGTAGCTCTCAGGTCTTGCCCTGAGAGCTGCCCCTGACAGAATTCAGCAGAATGTTTGGTCTCCAGAGGGCTGCAGATAACAGCAGCACCTCTCCTTCAGACTTCTTTTCCTCCCACCTTTTATTCCTTCTTTTTTTACTTCTTTGCCCCCCTCATCAGTCAGCTTTTTCTCGGTTGTTTTTTGGACACTTTTTCAGTGTTTTGTTTGTGTGTCCCTGCTTTGCCTTCTGCCTGCTCCTTGCTGGAACGGGCTGGTGAGGAATCGCAGCGAGTTTAGACTCACATTATCTGAGTGTCAGTGGAAGGATGATTATCTGCCCCCACCGCCCGCCCGCTCTCAAATGCCCCCTATGGAGAGGAAATGGGTAGGCAACAGCTGCAGGGTTCCCACTCACTATCTCAAAGGTTCTCAGCAAGGACGGTGACAGGGAAGAAGCATGATAGGAAAGCCCTTCAGTTGGCTTGCCTTTCTAAATCAAACTGCCTTCCACCCACACACCGCAGTCGTTTAGAAAGCACCCAGTCTCAAACCTTCCTTCCCCATCTTTCCCAGCAGATCTGCAGGTGTCTTGCTGCAAGTGGTGTACACTGGGTGTTTGTGGCCATAGGGGACCTCCCAAATCCTGGGAGTGCAATTCAGCACTTAGGAAAATCTGCCCACGTGTTTGAGCTTGGATTTAAATCCCTGCCTTTAGGTGTGAACCTTTCAGCATTAAAAAAAAAAAGAGGGGGCAGGTTAGTGGGGCTTGTAGAGCCTTGTCAGAGCCCCATGCATTGGTAGGAGCCTTGTGGACCCTCTTAGCGTGGCCCTGGATATCTCAGTGCGGCACCTGGCACTATACAGGTTTTTTGAATGGACTAGAAGACAGCACACAAGAATAAGGTATGAAGCTTCAGCACAGTTGATAATTTGAAGAATACTGTGGTAGCGAAGTTTATTCTGCTCGCCAAAGTAGTAACAGCATTGATTCGCTGTTGGCAGCCCAAGTGTGTTTAGCTAGGATGGTGCAGTGAAATCTAACATTGTAGAGTGGGCTGTTCTCAGTTGTTTCACACTCCTTTTGAAATGTTTTTGTGGTGGTTGGAATCATTCTCAGCCTTCCTATATTAGTCTCAAAAAGTAACTAAATGTTATTTTCGGAAAGCACTGTTAAAAGTGTGAGTTGAGCGGAAGTTACCGTCCATCCCTCCCCTCCAGTACTTTAAAGTTCTTGCAGTAAATAAAATTATATGTGAGAACAGCTGTCTTGTGTCTCCAGTTTTCTTATGTGGATTTAGATCTTTGTCTTGGTGCCATGTGAGCAATGTCTGCATTAAATAAACAGCAAGCGTAAGAAGTCTACAAGATTTCCTTGGATTCTGATGTGCTTTATTGAGAAACAAACAATGTGCAGTACAGAAAGCTAGTCACAGCATTACTTGCTTCCTTCTGCGAGCGCAAATGGCCTGCTGGTCCACACACCTAAAGGGAGTAGAGTGCAAAAGAACACGCATGTTCAAAACATGTTCAATATACAGACCTTTATGGATTAGCAATAGTTGGCTAAGGTTGCAGTTTCACCTGATGCATTGAGGATCCTGACCTGGCAGTTATACACATGTGTATATCTTTACTCACATGATGTAAATGAATCCAGTCACATGAATAAGTTGGCATGTGTGTATGTTTTTGCAGGAGCTTGGCCTTATTTAATATCAAGTACTATCCATTGTATGGTACACTAAAGTATAAATCATCTACTTTTAAAACAATAAGTCACTATGTGACTATCTCTCTTCCTCCCCCCATATATACACACATACACAATATTTTGAAGACTGTTACATCCCTGCATACATAATTACCTTCATTTTTATAATTACCCGTCTTTACAATGTTCCCATACTTCTTCCTCTTCTCTTTTTCTCTTTGTTTTGATCTGATTTTGTGCCTGCAGAAAGATTGTTGCAATATAGGAAAGCAAGTGCTGAAGGGATAATGTTGTCTTTGGAGTCCGACAACAGTTATAGCTTCTGTTATAGCTTCTGTGTAGGTAAGTTAAGTATATTGATCACTATCCATCAGTTTTCCACCTGAGCACTATGTTGGAGGAGGGGGTTTACTAGAGGGGTGGAGCACTGTCCTTCTCAAAACTGTAAGGTAATAAAATCGGACAAATTAAATATGCTTACTCAAAACCCCATGTGTCATTCAAAGTTGCTACTTTAACATTCTAGCTTCTTCAGATGAAGTGGGAAGTATTTTATTACCCTAAAACTACTTATTGCACACATTCATTTCCAGTAGAGGGCTCTAGAGTAGCAGCAGGAAGAAAACTAATAGTGTGTCAGCCACAGTCTCTTTCAGAAAGTCTCTTTCAGAAGTATTTTTAACAGACTAGTACACGTACAACTCAGGCAGGTTGTGGTGTCCCACCTAAGATTTTGGACAGAGCTTCCCCTCGTGAATCAAAACTTGCTATTGGTGAGTATAGATAGGTACAGCCTAAGGCCAGAAGGGATCACTGCTATAATCCAGTCTGACCTCCTGCATCAGAGGGGCCAAAGAGCTTCCCTCATATAATTCCTATTTGAACCAGAGCATGCCTTTCAGAGAAACATCCAATCGTCACTTAAAAATGGCTAGTGATGGAGAATTGTAAATTGCTCCAAACTCTGCACCGCCTGTTTATGATTTGATCAAAAATATGGTATGGAACCCAGCCAGCCTTTAACTTATATTTTTTCCATAATGGGGTAGATAGTTGAGGATCTGCTTGTAGGAGGATTGGAGGAAACCTCCATTCCTTTCCTCACGTGTGCTTTAACTAGCCACCTACACATCACTTACTGTGTGGTGAGATTCCCTCTGGAATTTGTCAGTGCAGCACATTAAGTTGGCAGAGAGGGAGCTGTGCAGTAACAAGAAATTTCCTGCTTTAGTTTCCCTTCCATAGGGTAAAATGAACTTCCTCCATGATACAATCTGGGAATGGAACCTGAACCTCCCGTAGGCCATTGCAGAATAAATAGGACAGGTGGTATGAATCCTCTCCCCTCCCCCACATCTTAAATCAAGGCTACAGTATGGCCCTGGACTTTGTGAATCAAAGGTTCGTTGAAAAAAATGGTACAAAGTCTAAGTACTGAGTTTTGAATGAAACATAATCCTGCCAAACTTGGCTCCCATTGGAAAAAGCTGTGTGTGGGTGTTTTTTTTCCTTCCCTTGCCTGAAATGCTGGCATTTATGAAGACTTACTACTTCTCTAGTGGCTTGGTCTTCAAGTTTCCTGCCTGCTAAACTGGCCTAATTTGAGCTAACCTGTCCATTCTCTTGGAGGAAAAATTTAGAGCGATACTGGCTCCAAAGACCTGCAGCTGCAGGTATTATGACCCAGTGGGAACCACAGGGATGCATATACAACCCCACCTCCTGCTTCTCTTTCATAGAAGCATTGTTATGATGGAGGGTATGATGATGGCTACAAGGTTCTGATTTGTTAGATGGAACATAGTGTGAAATGTATGCAGGTTGGGGTGTTCATTCACTACGCACATTGCTTGATCTCTGTCAGGTGCAGTTTATATCTGAGGACAGTTTTGCAGCTAGTATAAATCAGGGTAATTCTGTTGTTTTTTAGGAGGTTTAGCTCTGAATTCTCCACATGGGAAGGAGAATGCAGCATCATGAATATTTTTTTAAATATTAAGCAGCAAATACTAGCACCAGGTCTGGTAGCTGAAAATCCCTATAAGTAAATATTCTCTGTGTTGTGAGGGTGTGTGAAGGGGAAGAGGTCTCTCACCCACATCTCAGTGCACTCTGCTGCCAGTTGGGATTACAGCATAGCCTTCCCTGGAGCAGTAAGCCAGGAGCAGCTATCCAGCCCGCTGACGCTCCATCGGTCCAGGGGGATGTAGTCTGATAGGTAAAGGGCTTGCCAGGCTGCTGCACAGACACAGTGGCTGGCACTAAATGCATGAGGTGTGTTCATGCTGCTTCTTCGGGAGCAGCAGCAAACTGTGCAGCACAGCGCATTCCCCATAGATCCTCTCCACCAGCAGGCTGGCTGAGAGACCCTACAGAAGGTCAGTTCTGTTCTGCTGTCCCCCGCGGTGGTCTGGCGAGTAAGGGCAGGGCTTTGCCCTTTAATGATATATATCTCTTAGCCTGCTGTAATCTTCTTTGCCTTGTGAGCGATTTAATGAACTGTTTTGACTGATAGAGGAGGGGAAAAAGTCCCATTCTCATTTGCTGCTGCAAAGGTCCTAAAACATGTGACTGTCCATGTGAACACTGTGTGCAGACTGAAGCTGCAGGGCATGATTGGAGGAGACACTGCCTGCCAAGTCGATGAGGCGACCGAGAGTGCAGTCCTTCTCAGCCAGCAACAGCATGTGATTATGTAACGCCTGCAGTGTCTGGCACTGTTCTCCACTGGAGACACATCACGTGTTGTGCAATGCTCTTGGCCCTGAAATTCAATTAGATTGCTTTGAACGATCGTGAGTCTGCATGAGATAAGCTTTTACTGTTATACACTAGAAAGCAAATGGGTTGATTAGCTGCACATGAATTGATAAATTGCTGTTAGAATTCCAGCAAGGATATTTGCATTGCACATACATCATCATGCCACGGAGAGCTGAAACTAAGCATTATGTAATCTGGCAGAACAACAACAGCAACAACAAAAGGAAATAATCTCCCCCACCCCATAGCTTGCAAAAGAAAATGTCTTATAGTCACTTACCCAAAGGACTTGGATCCTCATATGTGATGCCATTGTATTTAAGAAGCAGTTTGGCAGTCTGGGAAACTGATTCTGTGCTGTGCTTGGTGACTGATTGATGGTTTGGTGGTTGTTATGTTGACAGTTTTGGCAAAGGATGTTGGTTTGCAGACACTGAAGTTTGTGAATGCAGGTGGCCTGTTAGAACTTTTCATAAATTATTTTCTCTGTGAAGCTCCCTAACGGCTTTACAGAGTGTTATCTCACCATGACGTTACAAACATTTCTGCCAATGAATTTCTTACCTTCTAGCGAGGAGCATTGAAGGGAAGCTCAGCATGCAGTTCCCAAGAGAAGCTGGTGTTTGTCATCTGACCCTCGAAAGGAGTAATTTAGTTGCATTAGAACTGAGAAGAAACTGAAGGCTCTGAAATGTTAAGCAACGTGAAATCTTTTTTGCCTTTCCAGGGCCACGGTGCACAGTTTATGTGCCACCAGTTTGCAGGGCAGCGAAAGCACACTTGGAGTATAAAAAGAAAATTGGTCTGGTCTCTTTTGTAAAAATCTCTTTGATAGGATAGGATTTTGTATGCTTATCTTGCAACTGGAGAGTCTTTCATGGCATGATTCCTTAACATATTAAGTTATTTGAAACCTACAGTTAGCAGCCATTTTTTATTAGCTGGCAACCTCTAATCATATTTTTGAGGTTTCATGAGGATTTCTCCCCCTCTCAGTAAATTCTTTTTCTTTCATTTTTATGCAAGCATTTAACATGCTGATGTTTTCATATGAGTAACAATGTAACTGTATATTGACTTAATTTTAAGAAACCTAAGAAAGCCAGACATCTCTTCTCAGCTTTTGCAAGCCAGGCTTAACTAAATATAAAAGGGATTTTTATGGGTGACCTAGCACTGTTTTTAAAAAACCCAGAAAGAAGCATATTGCAGCTATGTAAGGCTCATTTTATATGTTAGAATAAAATAATGTCAATTATGGTTCAACAAATGTCATATGGTATACCTCTGCTAGCCAGCTAGTCTTAAATGTAATGCCAGACTGTATTACTATGTTTGTTGATGAGTTGATTTAATGAGTTGGTGATGCAGCTTGTTATCAGAGAATTTAACTTGCTGCAGCAACTCTGAAAATAAATGACTATAGTTCGAATTGGACTATATACTATAATGGAGTTGCCATCTTTGTGCGTATGTCTCTTCGGGTGATGTGCAGTCACCATCATTAGGCTGAACTCTTGCGCTCCTTGAGTGCTATTTGGAATCTTTTTGTCAAGCACTGTTAATTAAGGAGAAACATTCGAGTGAGCTAGCTTGGTGTTCTAAATCCCTTGCTCTTTGCAGGCTGTCAGTGGTTTAGGAACAGAGGCAGCCTCCAAAGAGTCTGTTTAAGAGATTTTGGCCATTGAAGATGAAAAAGATGCATCATTTCAGGACAACTTTAACTGTGTGTTAATAAGATTCCAGTTATTATTTAATACACATTAATACATACAGTATAATCTTATATACTGAAATTTGACCAGTTGCATTGCACAATATAGAGTATTCAGGAACATTAAAGGTATTGCATACACCAATTAAGAAAGCTGAGTGATGTAACAGTGCTGTTAGACAAGCAGATTGGGAGTCAAGAATCTTGACTCCCAAATTCCAGCTCTCCCACTGACTCGTGTGACTTTTGGTAACTTTCATGCATTTCAGGTCTGTAAAATGGACATAAAATCACTACTTTTTTTTAAATCTCAGTGGTATGATAAGGGTTAATTTGTTTGTGAAATGCCTGATTCTCCAAAGGTGCATGGTATTAATAACCATGAAGTGTATTTTTTTACTATTTAATATTATGCAGTCTTTTGGGGAAGCCAAAGTCACCTGCAAGAAAAAATACAAACATGGCCAGGTATTGGCATAAGAATTTCAGAACTCAGATTCTGTATTATAGTAGTAGAGCACTAAAACATAGATAGAATTGTTGTGCCTTGGAAGAGATCCTATCCCCACCCCCCGAGAAGAAGCAGAATCTGTCTCTTACTGTTAGTGCTTTAGTGCCATTGCAGGATTTTAACACAGTGCAAGGACTCCTGGATGTAAGTAATGAATCTTGAAAAATGCACACTGAGTTTTGGGAATGTGCACCCTGTTAAAAAAACCTGCCAACCTACAGAGACTTTAAAAATAGCCCAAGTCCATCAGGAATTCAATTAGAGATGCCTGCCAGCTGCTTCCTCTGCCTGGGACCAGCATAGTTCTAGCTACTCTGTTCCTCTGGATGTTGCATGCAGACGAGCTGTTGCTGTGACATGACTGATGAACAGACATACAAATTGGAGAGAGAGGTGCTCAGATGTGCTCCCCACCTGCTGCTTGGGCTTTCCTCTCTCAGTCACGATTTGGATTGTGAGATTGTTGTGCAATATGGATGCTGGCTGAGCAGCTACTGTTGGGACTAGCACTTTATATGCAAGCTATGTGCAGTGACTTTCTGAAAAGCTCTTTTTTAGGCCCTCTAGCACTGCATCTCCACCCCCCGCCCCAAAACACACACAAGCCACAAGAGGAATCCCAGCTCCTTGGATTCATATTCTGGCTGAGTCTACAGACAATACGCTACTATCTCCCTTCTGCTCAAACGCTGAAGTGCAGGCTCCATGCAAAACTACTGGTGGCTTTCCCCACATGCAGATTTTAGTGTGTTTGACTTCCCTTGGTAGTCTGTACAGTTAAAGCATTGCTTCACAACTAGTGGTGCAGCTTCAGAAAAAACCATGCCTACTTATAAGATTGCCAGGTGTCCGGGTTTGAACCGGACAGTTCAATATTTGAGCTTTCTGTTCGGGAAACAAATTGAGAAAATATAAATGTCCAGTATTTTCTAAATAAGATGTAATGTAGATTGTGATGTAATGTCAAGTGTGTCCAGTATTTTTGTTGAAACCATCTGGCAACCATACCTACTTATTATATCACACGTACTGCCTTTTTGTTGTCAGTGTTCTCCTTTTTTTGTGTTCTTCTAGAGCTGGCTGCAGATGTGAAATTGCTGGTTAGATGAGTCAGCTGTCCAGTTCCAGGGAAAATTTATCCAGTAATGGAATTTGGATGTAATCCTTTTATATCCTTCTGTCCTACCTCAGATAATGTGTGTGGCAAGGGGGGAGGGGACCTTTGGATTCAGTCTGCAGGGTTTCACTGATTCTGTGCTTGGGTGGTGTTTTACTTTGTGACTGAGAAGCATGTGGGTTGACGGTGGTAGAAATTCCTATGGGAGGGGGAATAATTCCATGTATTTTGGACTGGGATGCAAGTGGTTTAGCCTAGAATTCAGAGCAAGAGTTGAGCCTAGTATGTTGAGCAGACAATGTCCAGGATGGAAAATGAGGCCGAGTCAGCACCTGAGTCAACTGCCAATAACCTGCTCCAGGATCACACCAGAGTCAGAAGCCACAGCTGAGGGCCAGAGCTGTGGTCAGATATGCCAGAGCCAAGGGTCAAGCCAGAATCCGGGTCAGAGGCTGGAGTTGAAGCCAGGGCTGGTAACTGATGATTGGAGGTGAGGTGTAAGGGCAGGACGCGGAGGAGAGTCAAGAATCAAGCACAGAGGAGGAGCATGGTGGGAACAGGAGTGAAGGCATGGGTAAGGCAGGAGCCAGGAGTGGAGCAGGAATCAGGCACTGAGTTGGACTTGGGGCAGACACAAGCAGGGTCTGATGCAGCCACTATAGGAAATTGCCTTCTTGGTCAGACTGTTTTGGCTTCTTTCTGACTCTAATAGCTTGGTTAGAGCCAGATGATCTTCCAATCAGGACTCCTGAGAGTGGTGCCTTGGTTGAGATGATAGTCCTACTAGCTCCTTGGTACACCTGGTTTCAGCAGATACCTAGTAGAATCCAGAATGCAGCAGCTGTCTGGGGACTGCTAACTCTGGGTTAAAGACCTGACACATCACACCTTGGTACAGAGCAACAACCCACCAGTGATGTAATCACAGCACTTTAGGTGGTTTTGAATCACACAGTCACCGAATCTATATTTTCGAAGTCTGTTATATTAATAGACATGGTTAGGAATTCAGGGATAGGTACTGCATCCTTATACTGTTTCTCTACTCCATGGGCAGTTAATGGATTTCAGGGGGATATTACTCATAACCTGATAGCAGGACTGGGCTGCCAGGGAACAGAAGGTGCACTGTTCTATTTGGCTGTCCATTTAAGTGTATTTTTAATTTTAATATAGACATCCAGACTTTGGTGAGTTCAATAAAGATCTGATTCAAAACTTATTGAAGTCAGTTCCCATTGACCTCATTAGGATTTGGATCAGGCTTTTAGTCTCCATTGATGTAAACACATATTTGCTTTTAAGATACAGGATAGTTTTATTTTCCTGAAAGATTTAAATTAGGCTAAACATGCAGCTTCCAACATTGTCCTTTAAATTTTTTTTCTGTAGTTAGCTAATAAGTAAAGGGAAGCCAACATTTTGAGATGTGTAACTGCAGATAGCAAGTCACTGGCGCTGACAGGTTTCAAAGAGTTGTAGCTGGTTATATAAGACACTAGAGGTTGTTTGATGTGATGCTATTTCCAGATGGAGCTGGGATTGCATGTGCCGGTGCTGCATGCTGCCAGACAGAAATCACAGCAATTTACCATCCAAATAATTATCACCTACAGCAAGTCTAGAAGCTTATGAATAAAAAGGAGTGGGATTCTTTAGCTAAGAAAACACCAACTAGTGATCTGTTCTCTCAGCTAATTCTGTTAGCACATCTACGCTTCTCAGAAAACCAGTGCAGGGGGAAGGAATTGTGGGGCAGTGCATAGAAGGGTTCCATGATGTTTGATTACATTTGACTGTTGGAAAGTCCTCCAAAAATGAAATGAATACATGCTGTTTGAATATGAAATACTCTTGATACACACATCTGCAGTTAATTGAATTGATTATGTTGAATGTATGGACATCCTTGTATCTGAATGAGATCATATTATACCCCAGGGTTTCCTTCTTAGTTGATAAAGAGCAACATTGTAAGCACCTTTTGGGTCACATGCTCCATATTGTCAGAGATAATTGACCAGCATAGTTTTGTGCATGTAGTTTTTGTAATCCTTTTGGGAAAACAATATTCTTTAATAGTGTAAATGCAGACTTGTGTTTAGTCATGTTTAAGCCACATGGGCTGCCCAGCAGACTAGGAGCTGTGGCCGCCTTGTACTATCACAGTCTTCTTTGGGTGGACTTTGTTACCTGATGCCTTATCACCTTGAAACTGGGGCTGAATCTGGCTGTATATGTGTAATTGAATACCAAATACAATAGATCTTTTTTCCCCACTTGATTTCCCGTAAAAACTAAAGGTCATCAAGAAAGACAAATGACTTCTTTGGCTGAAAAATTGTTGCATGTCTGAAACACGATGAATTCCCAATTCCCTTAGTTATCCCATTAACTGAGGTAAGACGTGGCTTTTCAGGGCACCCACTTGCTAGCTGAAATGATATTTCAAATAGGAAATTAGAGCTGATTGAAAAACTGGTTTTTTTTTAAATTCAGTGGCCCAATTAAAAAATCTGAACTATTCATTTCAGTTTAACTCAAAACAGAAATGCTTTGATTTCTCTGTCTGAAACAAAAAAACAACAACAAAAAAAATAATATTTGGGTTCAATCAATAACTGTGAAATGAATTTTTTAATGTATTTTATACACTCTCGCCTTTTAAAAAAACAAAACAGCAAGCTTTCAATTACAATGTTTGAAAACAAAAGGCTAAAATATTTCATTTCAAAAATTTAAAAAATCAATATATTTTTTTTTTAAAAAAGCTTTTTTTCTTCAGTTGAAAACTATTTGCCTACTGTGATCTGAATTCACTAATAGTTTCAGTCAGTCTTCAAAAAGGAAGTAGATACATTCATAGAGGTTAGGGCCATCAATGGCTATTAGCCCGGATGGGTAGGAATGGTATCCCTAGCCTCTGGTTGTCACAGGCTGGAAATGGATGAGAGGAGAGGGATCACTTGATGATTACCTGTTCTGTTCACTCCCTCTGGGGTATCTGGCATTGGCTTCTGTTGGAAGACAGGAAACTGGGCTAAATGGACCTTTGGTCTGACTCAGTATGGCTGTTATTCACCAAAAAGCGCATTTTAGAATATAAGCTATTTCTTCTTCAAAAAGATGCAGCCGTGCATTGCACTTAGGTGTGAGTGCACAGCGCTCCAAAGCCAGAGAATTTTGCTTAGTACCATCTCTAGTGGGGCAGTGCTTGTGCCTTGGGATGGTAGCCCCTCCACTTGCTATGTGAGGCAGTACTGCCCCTACAGCTGCCTCCCCCTCCCACATATAAGTTCCTTCTTATTCAGAGAAAGGCGTGAACACATGGGGAATACTTGTCCCCAAGAAAAGTTGTTTTGCCTACTCCATGATGGAAACATTATTTCAACTTTGACTGCACCTATTTTTGCCTCTGCTGGATTGACAAAAACTCTGTAGCCCTTCCTTAAACAACACTGTCAGTGGGACATGCAGATCTGCAGCACCTCTCATGATACAGTCCTCAACTCCCTTGTCTGCAGTAGGAGCTAAGAGTACTTGCGTCTCTCAGGAATATGCCTAAAATAGGGCCTGCAGGAACTGACAATTTTCTCATAAATTTGCTTTTGTATTTTCCTGACAGTATGAAATTCTTATTCACATGTCAGAAAACAAATTACAGGCATTATCTCCAAATTCATCATTAGTTTTGCAACATATTTCAGGAGGCTAGTATTCTAATGCCATAAAGTTGTTTATAATATTTAGCTTACACACCTCAACTACTGAGGTATCCATGGTAACTGTCTAGCCTATACGTGGTACTCTAGTCTGCCTTCCCACACAGGTCAGTATGCACACATTCCCGGATACTGACTCAATTTATTGTGCCTTAAACATCAGGCAATTTTAACAAGGAGCTGGCTCCAAATTAAGGCACACAATTTCATATGTAATTAGCAGCTTGAGCCTATGCATTTTGCTAGCAAATGTAACATGCAAAGCCTGCCATTGTAAATACATCTGTTGCCCAGATCCATTCAAATTAAATACAAAACTGTGTTGCAAATTTTGTTAAGGGCTTTACAGCACAGAAATTAAAATGTAAAGCTGCTGGTGTGCCATTAGAGAACCACTTAGGCATTTTGAAGTGAACTTTAAAACAACTGCACTCTATTCAGAGCCAGATCCTGTGAGGTATTGAGTGTCCCCAGGTTTCATTGACTTCACCAGGAACTGAAGGAGCTCCGCTCACTCCGTATAAGATTCTAGAGTACCACCTACATGTGTGGTTTGCATTTTTCCCAATCACTGTTGATGGGCAAGATATGCATGTGTCAATGAAACTCTGTTCTCATTCTGATCAGTGAGAGCCTTTTGCCTGGGGTCTGTAGTGCTCATCTGTGGTCTCCAGGGCTGCATAACATTGGAATGCCACATATGGAACTTTTTTACACTGCCAGTCTTCTCTAATCTCCAGCTGGTCCATTCCTCTTATTCCTTCATTGCTGAAATATGCACTCTGGGTGGGGAGCTGTGTGTGCTCAGTTTAAAATACAACCACTTCTCTTACCTGGAGTTCCACTCTTTCTCCCCCTTCCTCCTACTCCGGCTGTGTCAGATAGGATAGGGAGTGATGACTGGATTTATTGAGAGAGAGGAGTTGGTTGTCAGGCCACAGGTATGTGGTACACCTACATAAGTACTGCTAGAGGGAGGTGAGGAACAGAAGAAGATGACTAGATCAGAAGGGGCAAGGGAAAAATTTGGAAAAAAACAAAGCAGGAGAAGTACGATCCAAATCCCCATCCAATCTTGTACAATATCCCACCTGCACCTCTGTCTTTTGTCTGGCTGATCTTAGCAGCTCTGGAGATAACAAGAAGAATGTTAATGCTTTCATGTATAGCACCTTTACAGCGGGAGATGGACATTAAGTATGTAGGCAAAAGCGTCTATATAAGTGACATATAACCTTTTAGCAGTCAAAAAGCCACTTCATCAGCAAATGGACTCCTGGAGAGACAGGAAAGAGTTTAACATTCATAGGAAACAAATGTGTGTAACAAAGTCATAACACAGTTGTAATTAATCAAACTAAATGAAGGTGACAGTCTGGACAGTGTTATTCAGGGCGGAATAAGAGGCTAGCCATTCATAATCTGTCACCAATATTGAAAAGTCTGGTGTCACTGCCGTTCCAAGACATTCTTCAGTGTGTTCAAGTGTCTGAGGGGACTATGTATTTTGGACTTACTTGTACTGGAAGAGAGAAAATAGGTTTTGTAGGTGGAAGAAAACAGAGAAATAGAATTTCTGACAAGCGTGGAGACTTGCCTGTGAGAGAAATGGAGTGTGGGTACCTGGGTATTTTTGTTTCCCCTCATTGCAGGGAAGTTATAAGATGTCTTGCTGAAACCCAGAGATGCTGGGCTGTGTAAAGCTGCATGGGGTTCCAAACCTGAACGGTTGAGTAACTCTGTCCTGTATTTACTCACAAGTATCTTACTAAATAACAATGCTGGTGAAGATCGACACTATGGGATTTGGTTTCAATATACTTTAGCTCATTAAACGAATATATTTTTTTCTTGTGTGTATGTTATTCTTTTTCTGATATTGTTGTGCCTCAGTGTTGCAGTAGATATGGTACATTTTCATGGTGTTCTGTTCTGGACACTGTTCCGTTCTTGCACAGTAACTTAAAGTTACACACAGTATAATACAATGCAGTAATAAGCCCCTTGAGTCTAATACCACACATGTGGGCATGCTATAATTCTTGTTCTCATGTAAGAACATAGGTAGGGCCCTACCAAATTCATGGTCCATTTTGGTCAATTTCCTGGTCATAGGATTTAAAAAATTTTTAAGTCTTATGATTTTAGCTATTTAAATTTGAAATTTCACGGTGATATAATTTTAGGAGAACTGACCCAAAAAAGGAGTTGGGGAGGAGGTCACAAGGTTATTTGGGTGGGGTTGCAATATTGCTACCCTTCTATGCTGCTGCTGGATGCAGTGCTGCCTTCAAAGCTGAGCAGCTAGAGAGTGGCAGCTGCTGGCCAGGAGCCTAGTCCTGAAGGCAGAGCCACTGCCAGTAGCAGCACAGAAGTAAGGATGATATGGCATTGCCACACTTACTTCTGCATTGCTGCTGGAAAGGTGCTGCTTTCAGAGCTGGGCATTCTCTGGCCTCACAGCTCTGAAGGCAGGGCAGAAGTAAGGGTGGCAATACTGCAGCCCCCAAAAAAATCTTTCTATCCCTCCAGCAATTCCCTTTTTGGTTCAGGACCCTCAATTTGTGCAATGGTATTCTCCATTAAATCTGTATAGCAAAGAAAAGGCCAGATTTTCAGGGTCTGTGATGCATTTTTCATGGCTGTGTATTTGTTAGGGACCTAACCATAAGATTTGCCAAACAGGATCAGACCCACCATCCAGTAGCCTGTCTACAATAGTGACCAGAACCTGCTGGTTCATTGAAAGATACAGGAAACCCCACAGTAGGCAGAAGTAGGATTATCTGTCCTTCATTACACTCTTATGCTAATCCCTATGAGCAAGAGATTGTTTTAAACTCTGAAACATGAGTATTGGGAAAAGTGAATAAACTGTGGATATTATCCAGTCCCTCTTTGAATCTTGCTAAATTCTTAGTCTCAGCATCTTCCCGTGGCAATAAATTAATCTTCCACACGAGACAGATTTAGACTTCGTATTTCTCCTTTTCTTTCTTGAATTTCCTTTCTTTCAGTTTCATTGAATGTGACTCCTCCTTATATTATCAGAGAGAATGGAAATTCTGATCTAGCTTCTCCACACCATTATTTTGTATACTTCTACTACACCCCCTCTCCTTGGTCTCCTTTCTAAGGTAAATAACTCAATTTTTCCATTTCTCTTTGAATGAGAAATGTTCCTAATCATTAATCATTACCTCTCGGAACCCCCTTAGAATCTACAATATCATATTTAAGATGGGCTGACCGAATTTCCACACAGTATTCCAGGACAGAGCACCCTACCATTTTAGAGCATAGAATTAGAATTTGTGTGGTGTTGTTCTCCATCCACATGCAAGTTCTTAGTAGGTCTTCCACAGCGATATTTTTACTATGTATTGACGAGATGCTACATTAAGACAAATGGGTTTTGTGAGTATATAGTACTAAGAATTGGTATATACTGCAACTTATGGAGCCTAACAGACTTTAGCTGGCGGTTGGATAGTATTCTCCTAAAGCACTGACTGGATCAACTGTAGGCAATTATATATCTCAAATATACTTAACCCAAATCTTTCTGTTTGGCTTTCAATTGCTGCTGTTAAGCCTAATGACAAGATGCTGTGATGCATGTGTGGCATTTGACATCTCTGTGAAAAGTGGTGCGGTCAGTACCCTGGAAACATTGTAGGCAATGTCACATTTTACATTACAGTGTCACTAGATCAGGATTCCCCCAATGATTGGATTATTGTGTACCATATAAAACAACTTCAGAAAAGCCTATAATGTTGTGCAGTTTCTTGGCTATGCCCTGAAACTATGCTAACGTCTCTAGAATCAGCAAAACTTTGAAGTAGTAACGGCTCCGTGATAAATGTGTATTAAAATGTGTTATGGTAGAATGGCTACTGGACATGTGCAGCAGCCTTATTTGTGTCATAAATAACTCAGTGGTTTTTAACAAATATGAAATGCTAAAAGAGAGAGCTTAGTATTATGGGCTAACAGCTTGCATATTAAATTTTGTAAAAACATGAATCTGTCTTTTTAGCTGTGGGAATGCAAAATGCTAATACAGACTGATGAAAATGTCTCTTTCCTCTCCCTCCTGCATCCTCAACTTAAAATTGCTGGTTTAATTTCAACCAAAATTTTCTTAGTACAGTATTTTAAAACAAAATTTTGGTGTCCATGAAATTGATTTGTTTAGTTCGAGCTAGAAGAAAACTTCAGGATCTGATATTCCACAGCATATGAAAACAGGCATTTAGAAATGGCTGTTACTTCTGAAATACCACCACATCTAAGAGACTATTGAGTCTTAGCATGACAGCCAATATAGCTCTGAATATTATTAAAAACAAAATGTTTGTTAAATGTCTGTTTCACTTTGCAGCTCCAGTTAATAAAAAGATTTATGAAACCTTTGCTGTGGATTTATACCGCAGCGAGTCAGAGTTATGTCCATGAAAACTGTTCAGAAGATTTTATGAGGTTTGTTTGTTTAAAATGAACTACAAGAATCCAAGAGTAGGGAGATAATATTAGAATCTAACTTAGAAAGGGAGGATGAAAACTGCTTCACAAAGATCTCAAAATGAAGAGCTTTATCTGGCAACAATACTTTTGCAAATCTAAATGTTAGCATAGTTTGAATGTAAAGCACCATTACCGTGTACCCTTAGCCGTGCTAGGAAATGCAGGTTTCGAGGATAAATCATTGCAGCTTTGTGAATCAATATGCAAAAATCAGGGCACATCCTAAGACCATGTTACTCTAACTAAGGCTCGCAAGCCACAAGTGGCTCTTTAAAGCATCTCCTGTAGCTCTTTGCAGCACATGACATTAAAATGCTATGTGATTTAATTATTAACCAATCAGGATGCTTTTACTGTGTTATTGAGCAACTGTAGTTGATAAAATAATATTTAGCCAGTAATTTTACACTCTCTCTCTCTCTCTCTGGGTAATGCTGATCACTAGTTTGGATCTGGAACCACTGAGGTCTGAGTACCATTGTCCGAAGTCATTCAGCTTACCTCCTGCTAGTGCTCAACTACCACTGATTTTAGTGGAAGTTGAGTTACCTCAGCATCTCACAGGATCTGGTCCTAGAAGAGCAATCCTCTCCCTACTCCTGGAGCACAACCATGCCAATTGGTATTTCGAACATCGTAAAGAATTGAGGCCTAAGAGAGCCCCTAGCTTCAGTCTCCCAAATGGCAGATTGTATGGTCCTGGAACTAATGGGAGCCAGAGCTCAAGAAGGAAATTAATTCTAAAAGGGCCCTCACCACCTAGGGTTTGATGGGATGGACTTAGCCCATAATTCTAAGGTGTCTTAACCTCACTTGTTTGGACCCTATCTTTGGCTCTGTGATGATTTAATGAACTGCTTTTTGAGCAAGAGAAGTGGTGCTTTACTGCTTTTGAAACTGTCGCTAAATATCACTCCATCTGTAGCTGGTATCAGGATTTGAATAAGTGCCAGACTGCTGACCAGGTCATGCGCCAGAGAGGCTCCGAGCCTCTAGCGGTGCCCAAGAACAACATCCCTCATCCAGGACATTCCTGAATTCCTATGCAGTATTGCCCAACCCCCTCTATTTAAAATCATGCCTCAGGCTTCGAAGTCACAAGATTGACTTAAATAGTGAGATTTTAAAACATACATTTTGAGTTCTCTTTATTTGTCTCCTTGTTTTAATTTTGAGCACAGAGGGGTAACACTTTCAAGCTTTTCTCTGCAACCAGGAGGGCTAGAAATGTCAATTTTTTTCTTTCATTTTTGTAAGGACTGAGATTTTCATGGAATCGGGTAACTCCAGAAGCTGGGGTGTTAAGCAAAACACCAAACATTACAAGACTCACAATAGAATTGTGAGAGTTGACAATAATGCATGTCCAAGGAGGAATGCATTCCAGGAGGAAAGTTCAAATTGCCATTGCTTCATCAGGGACACTGGTTAAAAGGTGTCTAACTCATAATTGACACCCATGGCAGTTAAAGACCCCAGGCCAGATGTATTGTTCTGTTTATGCTGAGTACACTACCCAGTCCACACTACAGTTTTTAACCCACCATGGTTGTCTATGATCATGGTATTTGCACACGTTCCATGTGTTTGGAATTGCACCTCAGCCAGCAGCCTAGAATAGCATGAGTTTGCTTCCTTTAACCATATTAGCACAGTTTATTTTTATAGTGTGGATGGACAGGAGTTGCTAAATATGCTTATATAACTGGTTCTGGCCAGTTATCCTCCCTTTTAATAATCGGGGAACATTCCAGAGTGCATTTCTGTGTTCTGTTGGCATTGCTCTGCATGCATGGCCTTCAGGCACTCAAGTAAGTGGGGAGTTATGCTCCTCAGGCAGTTAGGACCAGACTTTTAAGAGCATTTACATGCCTAAAGATCCAGATAGGCACCCAGTGGGCTCTTTGGAAGTGGCTTGATTTCAGTGGGATTTAGGGATTTAGATATTTCTGAAAATCCCAGAAAGCATTTGTCTGCATCTTTGGGCACTTAAATACATTTGAAAATCTGGCCCTTTTGAAAAATGTAGCCAGGGTCTCTAACGGGTTTAAAAACAAACCAACAACCCACAATTAAAAATTGTAGTGTAGACAGGATCTTCGTAGCAATCACATACAGACATATTTTTAAATGGTAAGTGATATGTAAGAAAGATGCTCATTAACAGAGAAACAGTTGTCTTTAAGGACTCAGTGTTGACCTAATAACATGTATAGCCATTAGATAATTTTGCATGTAGTGAACTTTTGAGGGTTAGTCCTCCAGTTATTATCTCATTGTAAATGATATAGCCCTTCTTTAGCTGAAATAACTACCACCATTAACCAAATACCTCTATAAATATTTGGGCAACTGTTAGCCATTAGAACTGTGTGAAACTTCCACAATGAAACCCCAAACCAGGAAAAAACTTCAATATTTAGTTACTGAACAAACCTAGTGTTTGTGCCAGATTCACCCAAATGTCGGCAGAGGTTAATGAACATGTGTTTTGAAAGAACAAACCTGGGTTACCAAAACTTGCAGTTTCCTCTGAATGAAAATCGGGGCATGGGGAATTGAAACTCATGAAAATTAATCCAAATGAAAGTTGGTTCAGACGCCTGCAAATTAAAACTGAGGTGTTATATAAATCAATGGAGCTAGTGGGTGGGTGAAATTGACACACACAAATGCCCTCTGAATCAATTAGTATCAGCAGGTGAAGATCATTATGTATCTGATTCAAAGTAGTGTAGACAATAGGTACTGTCTGCCTTGTGAATCTCCCACTGGTAAGCATCCATTATCCAGTAGGCCCAATATCAATAGTACTTTTGCATTGAAGTTCAACATAATAGCGACATACTGAAACAGAATAATTTGATGAAAACACTTTTTAGCTACTCCTGTTATTTTTTCCAAGCTACCTAATTTTATCCTTAAATGTCAAATCACAGAAGTGCTCATAAGTCTGTAGCTGGAAATTAAGTGTGTGTTTTGGTAAACATTCACATTGCCGGGGCACTTAGGCATAAATTTGCTTAGCAGGGCATGGAGAGTTCCTCACACAAATCCTGTTAGCAAATAATAGGATTTGTGTGGAGAACTCCCTGTGCATCACTTTGAAAATTTACCCCCTGCAGTACGAGTTAGATTATTTTAGCCTTCCGAAATTATGCATTTCAGATCCAGTCTGTTTCTACAGTACATTATTGATGCGACAGACATAAATGTGTCTATGAATAAATCTTGATTGGATATCCGATGGTTTTCTGTCAGTGATTAAAAACTTGGGAGAACATCAAATATGAACTTATTACGCTGCTTCCTGGTATTGTATTGTCTAAATGGTACATGTTTAAAAATTGTGTAGGTGTATTGACCTATTTTATATATGGAAATATCATAGAATCATAGAACCATAGAGCTGGAAGAGACCTTAGAAGGCCATCAAGTCCAGCCCCCTACCCAAGGCAGGAACAATCCCAATTAATTCAACCCAGCCAGGGCTTTGTCAAGCCAAGACCTCTAGGGATGTAGACTCCACTACTTCCCTAGGTAACCCATTCAGTGCTTCACCACCCTCCTAGTGAAATAGTTTTTCCTAATATCCAATCTGGACCTCTCCCACTGCAACTTGAGACCACTGTTCCTTGTTCTGCCATTCATCACTACTGTGAACAGCCTTTCTCCACCCTCTTTGGAACCTCCCTTCAGGAAGTTGAAGGCTGCTATCAAACCCCCCTCACTCTTGTCTTCTGCAGACTAAATAGACCCAACTCCCTCAGCTTCTCCTCGTAGGTCAAATGCTCCAGCCCCCTAATCATTTTGGTTGCCCTCCGTTGGACCCTCTCCAATGTGTCCACATCTTTTCTGTAATTGGGGGCCCAGAACTGGACACAATACTCCAGATGTGGCCTCACCAGAGCCGAGTAAAAAGGAATAATCACATCTCTGGATCAACTGGCAATGCTCCTCTTAATGCAACCTAATATGCCATGAGCCTTCTTGGCTACAAGGGCACACTGTTGACTCATGTCCAGCTTCTCATCCACTGTAATCGCCAGGTCCTTTTCTACAGAACTGCTACTTAGCTAGTTGGTCCCCAGCCTGTAACAATGCTTGGGATTCTTCCGTCCCAAGTGCAGGACTCTATACTTGTCCTTGTTGAACCTCATCAGATTTCTTGTGGCCCAATCCTCCAATTTGTCTAAATCACTCTGGACTCTGTCCCTGCTTAGTGTCATCTGCAAACTTGCTGAGGGTGCAATCCATCCCTTCATCCAGGTCATTAATAATGATGTTGAACAAAACTGATGTTCACATAGAAACAAATGTAATCATGCAAGCAAATGAACTTGAAGCTGGTATTAATAATAACATTTGATAGGCTAATAGGAAAAAACTAGACTCTACAAAGTCATTCTATTATTGTGAATGGTCTGTTCACAGCAATGGGCGCAAATAAATCTGAATGCCCCAGTACTGAGGGGAATTGTCTCTAATTTATATTCTAAGTAGTAGTGTTTCCTTTAACTTTTTCCATCCATGTGTGGGATATATTTTATGTGCACCACCAGTAAAAACCCATGCTGGCGGCTGTGGGTGCTCTGCTAATCAGCTGCACGGCACCGGACTATCTCCCGGGTGGCTGTCCAAGTGCTCGGCTTACAGGAAACACTGCTCTGTAGCTATGTTTGTACTGGAAATATTAGTATTTTATAGTTTATTCTTAATAATATTTTTGTGTCACTTTAGTTTGTAAAAGTACCCCAAGAGTTCAAGCACTTTCCTGAACTTTTTGGGTCTGCAAAATTGAGCTGAATACCAGACAAGAATCTGTTTTCATGAAACATATTTAGTGCTCCCTTGTCTATCTAGACCAGAAGTACCCAGGCAGAGGTATTTGCTTTGCAGCATTTTGACACTTATGCTTCCATTCTTAGCTGGTCCCTAAAATCAAAGAACAAATAAAACCAATTATAACATTAAAATGTTAACTATTAAAAAAATAGAAGTTTGGTTTTGAATACAGTTTGAGTTTTGAGAGAAGGATGGAGCATGTTTTTGGCTTCTTTTTTTTTTCCCTCTGAGTGGTTTCACTCATCCCTACAATAGCTGCAACCTCAGCTTTAATAATTTAGCATGTAATCATTTAGCATGTCTGACATAGGTAACTTGGATTAACAGAGTGGGATTTAATACCAGTTTTGTGAAGAATTTAAAGAATAGTTAATGAGGGAGAATTGAGAGATGTGAGTTGTCAGTTTCTCTATGTTAGGAGAAACTATGTAATAAATTCTGGTACATATTTTTGGTTTTCTTTTTACAGTTATCTTAACATTTTTGCCAAAACAAAGTACAGGCCTGCTTCTGCTACTGAAGTTGTTAGCAAAACTCCCTTGCCTTACTGGAGAGGCAGGACTGCAGCTCAGATGTACATGACCTGATTTTTAAAAGTATTCTTTCCCCATAGAGAATGAATGCACAGGTGCACAAATGTTAGCTTTCAGGGATCACACATTAATTATCAGTGTTTTCCAGTCTATGACTAGTGGAAACAGAATCTGCATTTTGCTGGAATCACATAGGGTGTGTCTAGACTACAGAGTTTTTTTGAAAAAACTTCCCTTGTGTCTAGACTGCTGCTGCGTTCTTTCGAAAGTAAATCGAAAGAACGCGGCAGTTTTTTTGACTGCGGAAAACCAAGTTTTACGAGGAATAATGCCTTTTTTTGAAAGTGCTCTTTCGAAAAAAGGCACTATGTAATGCAAACTGTGCTTTTTTGAAAGAGAGCATCCAGACTGCCTGGGTGCTCTCTTTTGAAAAAGCAGCTTGCTTTTTCGAAAGTACTGGTTGTAGTCTAGACGCTCTTTTTCGAAAGAGGTGTGTAGTCTAGACGTACACATAGTGAGGATATAGGATTTTTCCAAAGACTGCTATGGATGGAGACCAGGGGACCATGGTTAGGATCAGTGTTCCCTCTAAGCTGCGCTGCAGCACAGCTTCACAGGTGATTAATCAGCCCCGCCTAGTCAGAGGCTCAGGGCTCCATGCAGGGAGCTGACTGGGGGGAAGGTCTGATTAATGGCCTGTGAAGCTGTGCTGCCATGCAGCATAGAGGGAACACTGGTTAGGACTTAGATTGTGTTCATGGCTCTGCCATTTACTTGTATGTCATTAGATGCTTTTGTGCCTTGGTTTACCCATATCTGAAAGGGGAAGGTAATTATACTTAGCTACCTCCACAGTAGTGTTGAGTCTTAATTAAAAATTATAAAACTTTGAGAAAGTTGGGAAGTGGGAAAGGTTTATATAAAGGTGTTACTGTTCTTACATACTTAAACTATAGTTTAAAACATTAAGATTGTAAAATCAATCACTCAAAAGTTAGGAGATGCCAGATTTAAGGCTTCCTGTTCAAACTTAATTTGCCCCCGCCTCTGGTGTGAATATATTATGATACAGTTCTAACATGATGAAGTATTTTTCCACAGGACCCCTGCTTCCATTCGTGTGTGGAAAGGCCAGTGCTCACCTAATGAGCAGTTCAGTATTTTGCTTTCTTCTCATAGCTCAGTGTTTGCCCCCAGGTCTTCTTTACTGCATATTAGTCAAACCCCGCTCTGAAGACAGAATTGTTAAATTCTTCATGGGTTTTATGTCGCTACAGTATCTGAGTGTGTTCGTGAGGGTGTTTGTTGCTATAGTATCTGAGTGCTTTATAAATATTAATTAATTTCTCAGCAGCCCGGTGAAACAAAAATGTGGTATTGCCCTCACTTTACGGATGGAGATTGTGTAAAGTGAGGACAATGAAGGTCAGAAGTATCTCCATTTGGATGCCCAGCTTGAGATTCCAAGGACCTGATTTTTCAGTGTTCTTAGAGATATACAGCAATTCATATGTTCACAGAACAGCTCCCATTGACTACAGCTGCAATTGTGAGCGCTACGCGCTTCTGACACAGGCTCTGAAGCCAGGCATCCAGAAAACAAGGCATGTGCAATTAGTGATCCTAGCTGACTTGCCCAGCATCCTAGGGGAGTCCTGTGGCAGAGGCAGGGATAGAATCCTGATCTTTCATGTCAGTATTTAACTACCTTAGTCATGTGACATTCCTTTCCCTTCCAGCAATCTCTAGCTTCATTCACTGCCCAACTTTCAACTTCCGCAACACGTGTAGCAGGGATCCAACTGACAACAACCTCCTTCACTATACAGTCCTGATTAATCTCTGGAGCAGGACCATCCTGTGCACTGAATGAGTAGTTACAGGTCGCCATCCTGTATGTGGATGGACAGGAGAAGAGTTGGGACCGTATACCAGGGGTTCACAGATATTTGCTGATAGCAGAGGAATATAGGATTCAGGAATATTGGGGAGTATGCTCTAGTGGGAACAGTCTTTTCCACCCATTGGCTACAGGCTTCCTTCTGACCTGTTCCTTCCAATATGTCTGCTCCCTGACCTGTCCCTCCAACCTCATCCCCATCCCTGACTCCTTATCTCCATCCCATTTTCTTTATTAGCCAGTCCTGGTATCGACTTCTCAGGTTTCTTATTCCAGCCCCAGTCTTGCCAGTCTCCGTTCCCCCTCCAGCTCCTTGTCTGATTTCTGTCCCCCTACCCACATCTCCCATCCCTACTGACTCCCATTCTCACTTCCAGGGCTCCTCATCCTGTCTGTCACCACCTCACTCCCTGACTTTTTGTCCCAGTCCCTTTGCCCACCCAGTCAATGCTTTCCCCCTGCACCTCAGCGCCTCATCCGATCTGTCTCCCCTCCCCACCACCTTTGCAGAGCTGCGCAGCAGCACTCACCGCTCACTTTCCTGCTGGAAGGTGAGTGGTGGATTCTGGCTTGGCGGAACGCCATGCGGCCCGGCTGCCCCATGTGCCGTAGCTGGAGCCGGGCTGCGGTGAGGCTGTCCCTGCTGGGGCAGCCTCACCATGGCCCCGGTTCCAGCTCTGTGGCAGCCACGTGGCCCAGCAGGCTGGGCTGCATGGCAGAGCGAGGCTCCTCCGGGGGCTGGGGCTGCTCGGGGGGTGGAGGGAGCGGGCCGCGTGGCAGTGTGGGGCTGCTCTGGGGCCCAACTCCAACTCTTCCCCGTGGCTGGAGCTACAGCTAGGGCAGGCAGCATGCTGGCTGTTGGGGCCTGGCTGGAGTGTGGCTGCTCCCGGATATTGGGGTCCTACTGGTAGTGACTGGGCACTACCGCTACACTGTCAGCAGCAGTCTGGGCTGGCAGAGGGGAAATGTGATAGTTGGAGGCGGATGCAGCCAGAGCTGGAGCCTGAACCTAGGAATGAAGTGGGGCTGGCAGAGGCTTGCAAAGAAGAACTCTGCCGCTGTGTGAACTTGATACATTTTGTTGTTGCTTTCTTTTCCTGTGTTTGGTAGACAGTTCGCTTATTTGTCTTGGTGGATTTTAGCAGCCATAATACTCCAGCCCTGATTCTCCAATGCCTTGTACTCATTCACACTAGTGCAAAGTGGGACTAGAGTGGTTTTGGTCTGATTTGGTAGCATTTTGCACTTTCTTCTCAGTGGCAACCGGACTCCACAAGGTGCTGGGCAATGGTGGCCCTGTGTGTTTACAACACCTACAGAATTTGTGTTTAGCCTAACAGCGCCAAACAGTGTGAATTCGTAACTAAGATCTCTAACATTATAGGTGCATCTCCAGTATTAATGAATAAACTTGATCACTTTCTTTCATTCTACCTGAATGTTAATATGTAGGGTTGCCCGGTGTCCGGTTTTGAACCGGACAGTCCGGTATTTGAGCTTTCTGTCTGGGAAACAAATTGAGAAAATAATTAAGTTCTAATTAAGTACCTTTTATTATTATCATGAGTATCAATACGTAGTTGCGTACTGCCTGGCTGATAGACACGCTCACTGTGTGAGCGTGTCTACCAGCCAGGCAGTACGCAGCTACACAGTAGAGAGAAGCGGGCTGGGGGCGGGGCCGGGGCGGGATGGAATCCCCGGGGACGGACTCGCCCATGCACCCCGGGATCTGCGTGCGCCTGGGCCAGCCCTGCTCCCCCAGACCCCCTCCCAGCCAGCCCTGCTTCCCGCCGGCTGGTTCTCCCCGGCCCCCCCGATCTCCCCCGGCCAGCCCCGCTCCCCCGACCCTCTCCCGGCCAGCCCCGCTCCCCACCGGCCGGTCCTCCTCCTCCCCGGTCTCCCTGGCCAGCCCCACTCCCCTGACCTCCTCCCGGCCGGCCCCCTCCCCATCTGAGATCAAGTGTGTCTGGTATTTTTTTGAAATCATCTGGTAACCCTAGCTAAATGAAGTTTGGGAATTCTGTGATTCCTATTTGAATACTTCTTTTCAAAACAGTATATTTGTTGCAAGGGGCAGACTTATTCTTAGGGTGGATGTCCTGCTCCAAATTCTGTCCCTTTGAAGACAAGCATTGTGGTATTTGTAGTCTCTAGAAGGATGAGGACTATGGACAGCTGGGAGCAAGGCTGGCTGGGAAGAGGGAAGCTGTGTAAAAGGCAGGTCCTGGTTCTCAGTCAAAGAAGAGGGTGGCTTAGATTGTGTTTTGATCTTGGTTGCCTGAGAAATGGATGATTCTGCGTTTGGTGGGAGGATCAAATTGTCAGGACAGCAAAGCAGCCAACCAGCAGTAGAATGAGGATAAACTTGCACAACCTAAGGAGTGAAAAGTAAGCTACCCAGTAACGTAAGCTGTCATTCAGGAAGGCGATGAACCTCAACATGTAGGATATGTTTGAGTGGGCCTGAGACTTGTTACAAATGATTCCTACTGCTCCCATGTTTGTCATATTATATATACGTAGATTGAGCTTGAAATGAGACATTAAGGCATAATGACAGTTAATGCAATCATAGGAAAGCTTTTCTCTAGGCCAGATCTAATTAGCAAATGCTTGACTTGAATCGACAGTGCAGAAGCAGCAAGAGTATTCAAATGCACTACAGTTGCCTAGTCTTTCAGCACTGATGTCATCACCAATCTTATGTCCTCACTTGTGTCCTACTCAAGCTCAGAAATGTTAGTCTGAAAGACCAATTAACATAGTTCCCTGAATGGAGAGCCAGATTTAATTGAGGAGCAAGCCCAGCTGAGAGAGCGTCTGGGAGAGGGCTATAAACAGAGGAAGTCAGCTACTGAAAAATTTGCAGCATTAATTTTATTTTTATTTGACTTCATATTAAATAAACATTTCAAGTCATGCACCTTGTTAATTATCCCTTGTTTTAATGATCTTTCTTCCATAACATTTAAAATATATGTATGTGATATTTGTTAATAACTTGGGTTCCACAGCGGCACACATCCAAAGAAGTGCACATGACCTCAGTATTGGTGCACAAGACTAAACTCTGCTCGTGGATGGAAAATCTTAGAGGCAACACTGATTGGCTCCCAGCAACAGTCTCTCCCGAGCTCTTTATATTGTCTCGGTTTGCGTACCATCTGCTGACCCTCAGTCCCCTTTCCCATTGTCCTCTCCAGCTTTCAGCCCTGCAAATCTTCATCTTCCCCCCAGCTGCCATCCCAATCTTTTTTACAGCCAGTCCCAGTCTACCTGCAGATCAGCCAGTCCCAGTTTCCCTCTCCCCTCTGTGAGCCTACAGGCTGAGTCTTGCCTCCCACTGTAATGTACTCCCTCTTCCCCTCACCCTTCCTAGTCAGGCTTTTGTCCCCTCTGTATTCAAATTGGGCATTTTCCTCCTTGACACAGCTCTGGCCCAGCAAGAGGGAACAGTTTGAATGAGAGCACAGGAGAGACAGATTGAATGCTCCCAGTCCAGATGCCTGTGCCCAGACCCAGACCCAGCACAGCCTGCAGAAGCCCAGAGCTGCAGCTGCAGGGAAAGTCCTGTTCAGAACCTTCTTGGAGTGGGTAGACTCCTCAGGGAATTTAGCTGCTAAAATCTTAAGTAGTCTCCATCGAGCATGTGGAAACCCTCCCCCTCCCCCTTCCCCTCCGAGGTTTATAACTTGGTCAAATGTGGACAGATTTTAATGGAAAAGGCAAAAGGCACTACATTGACTAGGGTTGCCAGATGGTTTAACAAAAAATACCGAACATCCCCCTCCCCCTCCCAAAAAAAACACAGGGAAAAAATTCTGTTGGGGAAGTGTGGGGGGGAGACACCAAAGTTGTTGAACAAAAGGAAAAAAGGACCCTGAGAGTTAAGGGGGAGAGGAAAAAAAAAAGCTTGTCCCCTTTAAGAAATGCTTTGCTTTGAGGCTTTTTGGCCCGAACAGGCTGCTGGCGGCCACCCGCCACCTAGCCTCCCTGCGCCAGGCCAGACAGCTCCCCTGCAGAATCTGGTAAGCACCTGGGATTTTCGCCTCTTGGCCGGGAAAAAATCAGAAAATACCGGACATTTTAGGTTTCTGGTATTTTCTGATTTTTTTTTTTTTTTTTTTACCGGACAGGAGGCGAAAATACCGGAGTGTCTGGTTCAATGCAGGACACCTGGCAACCCTATTTTTGACACAAAGCATCCTCCCAGCTGCCGTACCCCCCCCCCCCCATACCCCACACATTTCAAATCCCTGCTTGGAGAGCTTCTAAGAGAAAAAGCTGCCAGAAATTTTTAACACAGGGGAAAAAAAACCATATTTTCCCTTACTTGTGTTCTTAGAAACAACTGAAGTGTTTTGGCTGAAGTTTTCTAAAAACTGTTCAGCCTGCAGCAGACACCCATGATGGAAAATTGAATGGTTGGGAAAGCTATAAGGAGCTGAAATCTGTTCCTTATAAAAGGAGATGTTGGGCAACCTTAATAATAGGTCACACCACTAGCATTGCCCATAGTTACTACAGTGGAGGGAGGGCAGAATACGTATAGGTTAACTGAACCATTTGCTTCAGTCAGACTTTAGTGCAAGACAATTAAAAATTAGGCTTATAGTATTAACTATTCCCTTTTACAGCAGTTATGGCGAGTGTAATGAAAGATGGACTGAAAGAAATAAAACTCTGACCAGCTTGCTTCTATTGAATCCAATTTTCCCCTTGGGAAGTATTTTTCCATAAGTCAGTGACTATTTAGATCTCCAATAAAGAAATGTTTGTAAATTGTTGTTGCTGCCTTGTGCCCTCTTGCCTTTCCCCTTCAGTAGCTTTTGTTAGAGACAATGCAGTGGTATTCACAGATAACAATAAGACTTATGTTTTATTGTATTTCTTCAAAGCTGTACTCAGCCTATTCTAGCTATTCATTACATAGTAGTGAGGAGTCAGCTGAGTTCTGTTTATATACCACTTCCATATATGAATAAGAGCTTCAGAAGAAACTCCATTGCAACCAGCAGGAGGGAAAATCAGACAGGGCTTGGGTTCAAAATGTGAAGAAATACAATAGCGCAAAGCTATCTTCTGTTTCAGTAATGTTTGTTGCAGATTGCTAATTCAAATTGCATTGGTGATTGCGTATTCTCAGGCAGTACTATCAGTATTTTGGTGCTGAGCAAAGGAAAGTGTTACAAAGACATCCATTGCATAAAATGATCGATTGTTTTGTTTGCTTTCATAGCTCTCTGCATCCACATTAGAGCCCTGGTTTTGACTGATCCATTTTAGTGTGTCTACAAAAGCTCACTGTGGCACCAGATCTTTCCCAACACATCCTGGGATTGTCTAGTTACCTAATCCATAGTGTGCAGCACTTTAGCAGGGAGAAGAGACTATTCAGAAATTTCTAAAATGGGGCCCCAGTGGAGTGAAACTGTAGGGGTTTAGGAGCATTCTTGCAATTTTGCACATCTCAGAATTCCCCAGGCCAAATCAATATTGCTACCCTGCAAAGAAACAATGGCAGAATGGATGGCATGGGAGAGTCACATGACTGTTAAATGAGATAGGTGAAGATTGCAATCATATGGAACAAGTTTGAGGCTGCATTTTTGTCACCGCTGTCATGGAGGCAAGGGATTCCCTCGTCATCTTGGTTTTCAAACAAAAATGTCTTTGATTTTTGACATTTGGAGAACTTTGAGTGCTACCAGTGCAAATCCTGCGCTTTGTGGGAGTCTGAGCCATAAGGAGCAAAAAAGAGCCAGAAAGCAGGACCTCTAATAATTAAAGCTAGTAGTTTCTCATAAGAAATGGTGACAAGGATTTTGTTTCTGAGAGCTGGGTGGGGGGCAGTCTTGGAGTTATTGTGAAATTAAATATCCCATAATATACACAATTGTAATAATCATGAAAAATATGCTTTGTGTGGGATCCTCTGAACACTAATAATTCATCATTAATATTCTTGAAAGATGTATGTATGTATGTAATGGGTATTAAGAGTTATGAATATAGGCTGGAATTATAACTAAGGGTTGTGTGAAATAGGTATATTGGGGGTGGTGTTAAACAGATCTGTCATAAACAAGGGCACATGTTTATCTCTGTTAGTGTATAAATAGTAAAAAGGGACCTTGAGACAGTATGGGGAAGAGATGGCAGAAAATAGAAGAATTCTGATTTCAGCAAATTCAAGTAGGGAAAGAAAGAGCATTGAGCCTCCTTCACCACCAGACTCAGTTGCCTCCTCTATTACATGAATAAATGTTATTTTGAAGGATGCAATCCATGTCAAAGGCTCACTGGAGTATAAAAGAAAGAGATAGCTGAACAAGAGAGAACTTCTCTAAGACGACAAAGGCACCAGCATCTTTGGAACTCTGGGAGAGATCTTGTCCAAGGAAAGGGTCAGTCACCATCTTGCTGAAAGACCACAGGTGATAAAGACTATCTTAAACAAAGTCTTGAACTGAAACTCGCTAAATTAAGTTTTAGACTTTTTATTATTAAACTGGTTTTACTCTTTATTCTAAACCATACCAGGGCTGTTTTTAAACTGCATTGTTGAATGCGAGTTAAAGTAGCACACTTGAATATTGATGCCTTCCAGGGGCAGTGGATGTTTAATAGCTGACCTGTCCATGAAAGGACTAGACAGTTCAGCACATACATTAGGACAATTGAGGAATGGAGATGTGCTGGCATCAAGGCTGATGCAAGCCAGAGTGTGATGGGTTTGTTACTAACAGGCTGCTGGGGTAGAGCTGCTGGTGTAACCTGCTTGTGAGTGACCCAGGTGGGGAGCTACAGCAGCAAAGCATTGAGGCATACAAGGTTGCAGGGCAGGGGCTGACAATCCCTTACTGGTCTGGATTGCACTCTGACACGTGACAGTTACATAGCTGCTTTCAGAAGTGTCTCCATAGCATTGCTCTACTGCTGTCTGTTCAGGACAAGACAGGTAAGAGAGAATGAAGAAGAGGCTTCAGATGCTGTCTCCTGAGCAACAGGACTGCAGGTGTAAATCATTCTAAATTACTAGTTAAATGTTATTACATGGGCTTCAATGGTTTTTGTTTTAGAACCAGGATATTTTAATTGAATAATGAAAGTTGTGACTTTTGACATTGACTTTGTTTTTGAAACTCTCATACCAAAGCCTTTTGGTGTTCTTTTCACTGCCCTGTGACTTTTTGTATAATTTGCCATGGCACTTCAGTAACTGTAAGCACATTGCATAGGGTGCTGTCTACATTGTTGCACCAAGACAACTAGTCAGTCAAGTGGTCTGACAAATGCTGTCCTTTCCCACTTTATGGCATTTAAACATTCCCAAATGCATAGCCCACTGTGGAACAAATCCCAGTCTGTGGAGATGGGAACTTGGAGTGTCTATGAGTGGCTAAAGACAAACCAAATGAAAGAGAACCCTTTTTACTACTTCAGTGTAAATCTTGGCTTATAGAAGGAGAGATTCAGCCCCTATGGGCTAGGAAATAGCTGTTGTTTTGTGCAGGCTGGCTACATGCATAGAATATTGTGTGCTGGTACTTGCTTGTTTTTAACAAGTCCATTGTGCCTGAGATGTGTATAGCACAGAACACCTTCCGAGGCCTGATATTACTGTTAGAAATATTGCGGAGATAACTGGTTGAATGGGGCCTCCCAACCATTTTGGAGGAATGGGTGGGTCTCACTTGCCTCCTTTCTGTCAGAGTAATCAAAGGAGTATGTCAACTGGAAAGTCTACTGCCCCATAGTTACACAGGCAAATTAGTAAGGATTTGACATATTGGAAGGAACTGAGATTTCCGTTGGTGGGCATCTAATCTCAGATATGCTGATGACCTGATGCTCTTTGCTACAGTAACGAAATAATGCAACAAATGTTGGAGTCTAGAAAAACAGTTAATGAGGAATATGAACTATTCCATGAAAACAAAATGTCTAAACGTTGACAGGAATACCGAAACATGATGCAAGCAGGTACCAAAGTTAATGGACACACTGTGGAGGCATTAATTTAATTATCTTAACTAGTGAGGAGATGGATGGATGGTTGGTCTATGGAAGATCAGCTGCGCAATGCTTGAATCTAGTCATAAATCACTAAGGCTTTAGAAAATTCTGCTGTGTCACCAATATTCAGACACAAATAAATTAATTTACTTATTGTGATGTTTCTGAAACAATGGGTCCCAACCAGGCACTAGATCACAATGCCACTCACTCACATTTGATCTGGCCATCCTTCCATCGTGATGGAGGAGCTACCAGACCAGAAGGGCACTGTGCCTCCATGTGCAAAGAAGTGCCTAAAATGGGGAGCCAGACCCAACCCCATGAGACAGGAACTACCACTGTGGGATGCATGCAGTGAGGGTTTGTTCTCTTATGCTCTTCCCCCAACCCACCCTAGGGCCCCCCCTCTGCACCACACTAAAATTAGGATTGTGGTGCTGGGTTAGGGGCTGCATATATGCCATGGTGGGTTGTAGAACCAGATCAAAATGTAGTTGATGGGTTGCCTTATTAAAGAATTAGTATATTGAAAAGCAGCTTAGAAAATTTGACATGAGATTTGTTAGGCAGAAACATAATTCCCCCAGCTACTATCACTAGTTATATATTTGCTCTTTTATGTAAAACAAGTTAGTAGAATATCACTTTGGCAAACAGCGTTGTTTTCCAGAAAGCAGAAAATGGCAGCTACTGTAACATCTCATGCTATTTTTCATCTTTCTCCTAAAGGGCAACACTTTAAGGAAAATACTTCTAAATCGTTACTTTAAAGGAGACTATGGAAGTGGCATGAATGGGCCTCTTTCCAGCAGCTACAGCAAAACTGCGCAAGTGGGAGGTAAATCAACAATGACCATTTAAGAAAAATAAAATCTATGTTATCCTATTTTCTACTCAGGTATATGGTAAATGCTAAGGGGATTTAGTCAGTAAATAATTCAAACAACTGTTGACCAACTACGAGAGGAGCAGAGCCAAATGGTGTTAAATTGCGTGCACCTGTGTCAGACAGTTGGCTTGTGTTTGCCAGTCCCAAAGTATAGAAAAATAAATATACCAGTCAATCCAAATTCAGACTGGCTGTGCATAAGCATTTGCCAGAGAATCTGCAGTCAGTAGCGAGAGCAAAGAACAGAAGTTCTCCACACCTAGCCTTTTTCAAGGGGCATAATGTGAAGGTCTGTAGATAGTAATAATTTAAGCAGTCAGGAGGAGGAGACTCTACATAGAGCAGTGTTTCTTAAACTGTGTTCCATGGTACACCGGTGTGCCGCCGCAGAGAACAACAGAATTCAAAATGGCTGCCCTTAAAGGGGCAGGCGACCTTTATTATTATTATTATTATTATTATTTTCCCTCAATAATTTCCCCTCCCACCCCCCGATTTTTTTTTCTCATCAACAACAACAACAAAATCCCTGGTGGTGTTCCTCATAAAAAAAATTGTTTGGTGTTCCTAGGTCTTAAAAAAGTTTAAGAAACACTGGCATAGACCCAGATCATGTTGCACTTTAATGCCCCTTTTGCAGCATGTATTGTACATTTGCCTGGTTTTGTGGGGTGTGTTTCCAGATGCTGGTCTCGTTGTTCCTATTAGGAATGTAAATGGTTAACTTGCAGGGGCTGGAGCAGCTCCCCACTTGCCCTGGGCAGGGCAGCTGCTCCAACCCTGCGGGGTCCACCCCAAGAAGGGGCTGCTTGGGCTGGCTGGAGCAGCCTCTGTCCTAGGTGGGCCCAGCTGGACCCCTGCCACAGGTTACATGTTGGCTCCCTGGGAGCAGGGCCAGTAGGGCCTGCCCTTTCCATGCTCCTGGGGAGCCGCCCTTGCTGTGGCAGCCCTTGCTGGACCTGCTCCCAAGGAGCCAGCTTCACCGCATAACATGCAGTATAAAAGAGCCCGCAGCAAAGCTTCCCCAGGAGACAGGTTGGCAGCCAGCTTTGCTCTTGGGGAGCCAGCTTCACTGTGGGTTCTGGAGTATAAAGCTTATATGTAAACTTTATGCTGCAGAGCCTGCAGCATGTGTAACCGCTAGGAATTTTTAGCAGTTACACAGTTACATTTTTTAATGACTTTTTACATCCCGAGTTTCTATAGACACTTCTAGATGTTGGCTCTATGGAAATATTTACAGTAAATGCCCCCTGGACCAAATTCTGCTCTGTCATTACCGTGTAACCCATTGAAGTCTATTGGCTGCATGCATGCAAGAGTAGAATCTGGGGCTGTACATTTACACTGTGCGTCTGTATGTTTATACAGTTAATTAATCTGTTAGTGGATATGGTGGTGATTATGTGTTCATTCTGTTTAGCTGTAACATGCATGAGTTCTGAAGTGTATATAGTCCAATGCAAGACATAAAAACGTAGCTAGTATTGATGAGCCATCATAAGGACAGATACATTAATATTATGTTCTGGGTAGTAATATGGGTGGTTGTGTAGAAGAAGGGGTTATTTGCTTTTGTTTTCAGTTTGCTTTCTAAATGATAAATACAGGTCCCATTAGGACTGGAAGATTCTCAGATGACTGGAGTACTGGAGAAATGGTCACATCATGAGAGTAAAAACTAAGCTATGGCGCAAGAAAGGGATTTTCGTTCAGACTGCTTAAAGCCTTTTGTTTGATTTTTATGAAGAGCTCATTAGTTGAAGTGACTAATTAACACTTGGAACAAAGATAGCTTTTTGTTCAAGATCAGGTTCCGTTGCCCCTAGAGTTAAAGCATCAAAGCTCACAATAAAGAACCTTAAGCCCTTCCATAGGTCCTCCAGCAAAATCAGGGAAGGCAGAATTTGACATTCCAAGGCTGTAGTGAGATGCGTGCTGTAGCACTGTGGTGGAGACACTGCCTACACTGATGGGAGGGCTTCTGCCATCAGCATTGGCACACCACCTCCCTCAGAGGTGGTAGGTGGGTCGACAAAAGAATTCTCCCTCTGATGTAGCACGGTTAAACAAGAGTTAGGCCTGTTTAACCGTGATGTTCAGGGGATGATTTTTCACACTCCTGAGGGATGTATTGATACTGACCTAATTTTATATTGTAGACCCGTTCTCGTAATTGTCATGCCTTGTTTACATTTGCATAAGCTTTATCACTTTCCTGTAGCAGTATGGTTAAAATGGTACAGTCTCCCTAGTATAGATAGTTGTATCCATTGAAGTGTTTATGCCAGTACAATAATAATATCAAACTCTGATGTAGCTTCCCCATAAGGGACGGGCGAATATGCTGTACTTGCATATGGCACTTTTACATCAGAATAACCATGCCCAAAGTGTGCATGTGTGTGTAGGGGTGTATTTTTAACTATTTCCACGCCTAACAAAGATTGTTTTCACACTACAAAATTGGAGTGTAGATTATGCCATAGGTTTAAAAAAAAGGGAAAAAAATAAAACACCCCTTATCAATATCACCTTTCAGCCTATCTTTATAATTCATAAAAAAGCAAAAGGGCACATGGATCCATGCTTTCAAAAGCCCTTGCAGCTTACCTTTAAAATATACAATAATCCAATAAAAATGTGCTTCTGTGAACAAGTTGCTTAGGCTCCATCTTCATTGTTATCAGAATTACTCAGTGTTGCTATGATTTTGATCTTACATTATTGCAGGTTTGCTTATTCTTTTATTCTTGGGGCCCAAACCTAAAGTCATCATTTATGCAGAATTATATAAATCAATGAGAGTTTTGCCTGAGTAAGAATTTCAGGATTAGATTTGTTATATTGCTACTGGAAATTGATGTCCAGTTATAAGGCAGTTTATTTTAACATGTATACACAATGCCAATATGAATATACAGGATATATATTTGCAGGTGGCTTTTCAGGACAAGATTCGGATAAGTCTGCGATATTGATGTCTGATATTCAGTGCCTTCTGGATAAAGAAGGTGCATCGGAACTAGTCATAGATGTTATAGTAAGCACCAAAAATGACAGAATTTTCTCAGAAGCCATCCTACTTGGTATTGCATTGCTTGAAGGTGGAAATACACAAACACAGGTATTTACTTTTCATTCATTGCTTTTGAAATGCATGTAGCATGGAGACAAATTAAGACTTTTTTCAGTGAGTTCTTTGAAAAGTTTCTCATGAAACAATGTATCATTATATTACAAATGCAAATATGCTTTTGCTAATCATGCAATATCTTATTCTGTAGATGCCTCAACAGTGAAAAGCACTTCTAAACTGTCTCTGTGTATGCAGTTCTTTGTCTTGTGACCATTTGAATGTTATCTCCTGTTACTTTGTTTGTCTTTCTGAGTTTAAGAATTTTGAAGAGTGGTTTTAAATAAACTGTACCACCACGTCAAAAACACCAGAAAAATTAAGTTATTTTCTGAAAAAATGTAAGGACACTTCTCAAAAGTTTTAAAAATAGAACTAATGTAAAAGTGAGGGGTTTCATAAAACCAGTATTCCATTTTAAAAGTAATGTATATTTAATACATGTAACATGTAATACAATTTAAGGATTCTAATTTTTGTATTTTTTGTTTTGTAAGAAAGATGTATCTTTGGTAAATCAGTTGTTCTGTTTCCGTTTGAAAGGAGTGTGTCCCTCTGGGGAAAAAAAAAATCTGTAAACTAGTTTGAAAACTAGTATCTGACAAAGAGTTTGTGTAGTTTAAGCTCTACTACTACTACTAATAGTAATAATACTATTATTATTACTGTTTTGCTGTTAATGTCACTACAACTGTTAAAAATGGTGAAATTATTTGTGAAATTTCCTCTTTCTTTTCAAAATTTAGTATTTTGAAATGTGAAAAATTGTAACCAACAGGCAGTCAAAATAGCATTGAAATCCCCCCTCCCTTGTTTTTCCAAAATTTTTAAATGTTCTTAATGTTTCAGAATTTGAAATATTATGACCTACTCTGAGGATTAATATATAAAAGAATTAGGTTGTCAATACCCAGTTTTTTTGTTAGAGTGCATAATTTAAGGATAAACTAGTATTTAACTTGTTTTGCTGAAACTGTTTCTCCTTGTTTAAAATCCTGATAGCTAAAGGATTCCTTTTCTTACAGTATTCCACTTACCAGCAATTGAACGAGCAAAAAAAGTCAGAAAAATTCTTTAAAGTTCTGCATGACCGCATGAAAACTGCTCAGCAGGAAATACGAGCAACAGTGACAGTCAACACTATTGATTTGGGTAGCAAGAAAAAGGATGATGATAGTGACCTAACCATATCTGCTCCAAAAAGGCGAGGTAAAGGGGAATTTCTCTGAAACAGAGGCAAAAGACATGTTTTTTTATATGAACAGCATGTAGAGCACCACTGATACCACACCTACTTTGCAGAGCAGCTACAGCAGACGCTGGGCTGCTGAAATAAAAGTACATGATTGGAAACTGAATGTTCTTAATGCAAAGAATTATTCACAGTTAATTGCTGTCATCTCTAAATTATGGGCTAGATCCTCAGCTAGTCATATCAGAATAGCTCTATTGAAGTTATTGGAGCTACAGCAATTTACACACACAGAGGCTCTGGGCCTGTATTTTTACACCAACAAAAATTAAGCTGAAACTAAGAGGCCAAGTCTACACTACAGAGATGGAAGCAGCCTCAGTTGATCTTCTGGGGTTTGAATTAGCGGGTCTAGTGAAGACATGCTAATTTGAACTACGAGGGTGCTCTGGTTGATGCTGGTAGTCCTGCTTCTATGAGGAATAAGAGAAATCAAAGGGAGGGTGTTCTTCCTTCGACTTCCTGCAATGTGGATGCCGCCAAAATTCAAGTTAAGATACTTCAACTTAAGCTACGCAATTAACATAGCTGAAGTTGCGTATCTTAATTCCAACTTATCCCCTAGTGTAGACCAGGGGAAAGTGCTGTTCATAAGTTATTCCAGTCATCCATTGTTCTCATCATCCATTGTATGTGGAAGAAAGATGGCAGATTTTTGTTTTAATTTACTGTTTCACTGTTAGTTGAGGTTTATTTGGAACATGTTATTCCTTTGTGAACATTAATATTCTGTTGTATGCTACCCAGAGGTCTTTAGGCATTGAGTACAAAAAAACCAACAAAACACCCAAGCAGTGGTGGTGTTACTTATTATTTATAATGAATTGAACCAGGGGGAAAATGGGAATTATCATCTTCATTTACAGTAAGGGATTCAACACTGCACCTGAAACAGGGTATGAAGGGGCAATTAACAGAAGCATCTTCTGCAACATCCAAAGCTTACTCTGTGTATAGAAGAGAAATGGACCCAGAAATAGATCTTATGGGCTCAGGAGCAGATGCTGCAAATACAGAAGAAAAGTCCACAGAGGAAGCAACAATGACCCCTGCTATCACAATCATGCAGCCGATACTGAGATTTCTTCAGTTACTATGTGAGAACCACAACCGAGAGCTCCAGGTATGGTTCTGTAAAATAATGCATAGGTGGGAACATTTGTGCATTTGATTTCAATTTTTGTATTTCCTCACTTCTGAGTACATAAATACACAGTGTTTTGTGTGTGGTGAAATCTTCACCTGTTCACATGGCAAGTGGAAAATTTACCATTAAAAGATAAAGCTATTCAGGGGCTGTGGCTGATCTCTTTTATCTTTCAGACCTTCTTAAGAAATCAGAACAACAAAACAAATTACAACCTAGTGTGTGAGACTCTGCAGTTCTTGGACTGTATTTGTGGAAGTACAACAGGAGGCCTGGGCCTGTTGGGGCTATACATCAATGAGAAGAATGTAGCCCTGGTGAACCAAACCCTTGAGAGCTTGACTGAATACTGCCAAGGCCCATGTCATGAAAATCAGGTAGCTAGAATAATCATTTTTTTGATGAGGAGGAATTAACCTGTGTGTTATGTAACCGTTTCATATTCTTAATAATTCAAGACCCAGTTCAAATTATATGGCTGACTTTAGCTTATTGGAAGCCCTCACAAGGTTTAAAAGGCCTTTGAAAATGCACTTCTATCAGAGCTTGGACTCGTTTCCTCTAATCAGGTCTTCTCTGTAGTACATGGGTCTCAAACTCATGGCCTGCAGACCATCTTCAGCCAGAGCATGTTCACACTCTGGCCCAGTTCCCGCCCGCCCCAGTTATCCCTGAGTCTGTGTTCCTCAGGGCATGGGGTGCAATGGGGAGGACAAGGTGGGCTGGTGGCTTGGGAGACCGGGACAGACACACCTCCTGGCGACCAGGACTCCCATGCTGGATTGTGAATATACTCCGGCTGTAGATGGCCTGCTGGCCATGAGTTTGAGACACCTGCTGTAGTACATCCTCTCAGATATAGATGTGTTGAAATCCTGGCCAAGTTGAAGTCAGTGGGAGTTTTGCTATTGTCCATGCTAGGGCTAGGATTTAACACCTCCCTCCCCCCCCCAATGTATGAGTCCTTTCAGGTTTTGAACTATGGCAGCATGTGGCATGCTTATTAGTAACCAAATAAGCAATAAAACCTAAATCTTTTAGCTTTTATCTGGGGATGTCTTTCTGCAGAGCTCTAGAATATGCTCTTTATAATTCTTATAATTCTCAAGTGTTTAACGTAGCATCCTACTGTATTTGCCAGACCAGCATCTTGAAGATTGAGTAGTGGTGATGCAATTCTTTAATGCACTCAGGGGGTGCATCTAGACTACATAGCTCCATCGATGGAGCCATGTAAAGTAGTTTACTCGGCATAGTCAAAGAAGCCGGGATTTAAATAATCCCCGCTTCATTAAAATAAAAATGGCCACCGCGCTGTGCCGACAATCAGCTGATCCGGCACAGCACGGCAGTCTAGACGCAGCAAGGTTAACAGCAGCTGGGACTGCTCGTTACCGGAGCAGTCGACAAAGGCTTCCCTTGACGACCTTGCCACGTCTAGACTGCCGCACTGTGCCGGATCAGCTGATTGTCAGCACAGCGCGGCGGACATTTTTATTTTAATGAAGCGGGGATTATTTAAATCCCCACTTCTTTGACTATGCCGTGTAAACTACTTTACATGGCTCCGTCGATGGAGCCATGTAGTCTAGATGCACCCAAGGAGAGGCAGGTGTATGCTGCCATACTTTTCTATACTCACCAGTTACTTTAAGGTGTGTTCATTGTTTACTGACACAGATTTAGGGACCGAAGCATGTTTGACTTTAAACACATGAACAGTTCCATTGAGGACATTTAGTTACGTATATGCTTAAGTGCTTTGTGAAATGGAGTCTATAAAGTCATATACAGGTTGCACCTCCAAAAACTGGAACTCTCTGGTCCGGCAACATTCATGGTCCTGCAGGACCACGGATGTTCCAGGATCAGAGAGTCCCAGTGTGCTGGGGAGTGGGGGGGCGGGAGGGAAGGCAACCCTGGGAGCTCGTGCAATGCAGGGGGGTGCGGCATGCAGCCCACCTGGGCTGCAAGGTGGGGGGCACCAGGAGCTGGCGCATGTCTCTGTTGGGCTGCGGGGTGGGCCAGGAGCTGGTGTGTGGCTCAGCTGGGCTGCACAAGGAGAGAACGGATGGGAAGCCCAGTGCACAGCCCAACTGGGCTGCCTTGGAGGAGCCAGGAAGCCCGGTGTGGGTGCAGGGCAGGGAGACCAGAAATTACCACCCCTGGTCTGACAAAAATCCCTAATCTGGGACCAGTCAGGTTCTGAGGGTGCCAGACCAGAGAGGTCCAACCTGTACCCGACTCTTCTGACACGTGTGTGTTCCATGCCAATAGGGAGGATAGAAAGAAAAAGTAAATGGTACCAGTCTATTTGCGCTGAGTAAATCAAAGAAAAGGTGTAACAGGAGGTGTAATTTCTTTTGTTATGGATTAGTAATGGAGAAATTTGGCGGATCGAATTACAAAACAAAAGCCTTTTCTTAAAACTGAAATGGTTCGCTTTTGGATTGCAGAGTTTAACATTCATGTTACTTCCTAGTATATATCATAGTTGTCTGCAATACTGACAATCAAGCAGCCTTAATTCATACTTTAAAAGCCTAAGTGCACTGAAAGTTAAATAACTGTATTTGCTTAAAAACTCATGGGTCAAACTATTTTTTGAAAACACAGAGATAATTAGAGCACTGTAAAGGGAAAGAAAAATGTGTTTTCAAGTTAACTATTTATCTAGCTTCACAGAGAACACTGGTAATGAAAAAAAGATTGATTGTTTAGATTTCATTAGCTAGACCTGCTGTGAAGTAACTAAGGAATACTGATTATGCTCTTTTACATGAGTTGAGCATGTACGTTTCAGAGGCAGACACTCAATGCTGTCATTTCCAACTCATTTTTCTTTTTTTTTCAATTGTTAAGCCTTTTCTTTGCTATTGTTGTATAATATTGTTTTTAAAATGTTAAAAAAATCCCACAAGCTGTTTTAGCTTAACATTTGTTATAGCTTAAAAGCTCTAGTTGTGAAATGTTCAGTTATCGTTAGCCAGAGCTGTAAATTTCAGGTGCTGTACTTTTTTTTAATTTATTTAAAGGAAAGCCTCTACTCCATGAGGTTGATCCTCTCTCTTATGGCCAGCTACTTGTTGCTTTAAGGCTACCTCACACTGCCCATCGGGTGCAGTACTGCCACAGAGTAGTCTAGGAACTGGGCCCTTGTTTTGAAAACTATGCTCATATTTGTGCTTCTCTCTTTTCTTTTCTTTCGGTTTTTAAAAGACCTGCATTGCTACCCATGAGTCTAATGGAATTGATATTATAATTGCACTGATCCTGAATGACATAAACCCTCTTGGCAAATATTGCATGGACCTGGTGCTTCAGCTAAAGGTACAGGAAATAATTCTATTTACCTATGCAGATTCAAGTAATAATTTAAAAAATGCCTATGCAAGAGAGCTAGGCTCTCTGATGCTTATCTACTCTCATGACAGCATAATATACCTGGTGGAATTAGTAAACACATTAATTCAATTCAGCTCATCTCAGGCCTGCGGATGGGGGGAGGAGAGGGGACGAGGAAGGCAAAGGGGGCAACTACCCTGGGTTCCAGTGACTCAAAAGGGCCCAGGGCTTCCAGCCACTGCCACCCTGGAAGTTGTGTGGCACCTGGAGCCCTTTAAATCACTGCCGGAGTGCCACGTGGTTGCCTCTAGCCCCCTCCTCCCCTACACCTGAGGTCCTATCCTTTTTAGGAGCACAGAGCTGTCCCTCCCCTCACCTTGTCTAGTGGCCCAGCAAGACTGTAGGCTCCCCTAGCTCAGCTGACCCAGTCATTCTGGCCCAGAGAATTTTCTTTCCATTCACCATCATATCCAGGAATCTACCTTCAGCTTCCTCCAACAACTCGATCACGCAGAGACTGGGTACCTAGTATTAAGATTCTGTGTTCTGGATATTAAATCGGGGCGGGGGTAGGGTGTTTCTCAAGTAACATAACACGTCCAGTATTTCTATATGTCGAACTGAGCTGGTGGGAAATTTTTCATCAAAACATTGCAAAAGGCCAGGAATAACATAGCCTGTGCAACCTTAATTGGGCTCCCTTGGGCATTATGATACAGTCTTTAATTATATGATCACATGCGATTTTTTTTCTCATAGGACCCTTCATTGCACAGGATGGATGATGCTCACTTTATGAGCAGCTAGTCAATTTTTTAATTTCTCTTCATTAGTCAGTTCCCCACTAATTTTGGGTGCCCACTATAAGATGCCTGAGACCTGACTGTTTTCAGTGTTCATAGCACTGTAAAGCACTTGATATGTTCTGTATATTCAGGGGCTCAAGCTGGTTACCCACAAAATGGGCATACAATTAGCAACCGCCTTTGAAAAGTTTGGTATAAATGACTTGCCCAGCATCAGGCAGGAGCTCTGTGGTAGAGGCAGGGCTAGAATCCAGTTCACCGATGAAGTGTTCAACTCTCTTGACCATGTGACCATCCTTTGTCTGCCTGCAGTCCCCCACCTCATTCACGGCGCAAGTTCCAACTCCTGGAACAAGTGCAGAAGGGATCCTACAGACAACAGCCTCCTTTCCTATACCACGCTAATTGATCCCCAGTGTGAGTCTCTCTTGTACACTGAATGAGGCAGAAGTCCTAGGGGTGGGGGAGGAATAGTATGACATGTAAATAAAGATTGTCTCCATCCTGTCCCTGTCTCCTTGTCCTTGCCCCATTCTCATATTGCCAGGTCCAGTTTCCATTCCTCTGGCCTCTCAGTCATTGTCACTTTTCCCAGCCAGTCTTGCTTTTCCCCCTCCAGACTCCCCATCCCAGCATCCAACTTCTTCCCACCTTATCTTTTCCCTAGTCTCTTTGTCCAGCCAGTCCCGTGAGGCCATCCTTACTCCTCTGTGAGATGCAACTGATGTTAATTGGCACAAGATAGGGTCCTGGCCTTTCAGAAGTTATGGAACTTAGGGATGTGAAAGTGTAGCCATGGACACGGTTAACCAGAGAGCCTGGGCTCATTCGTTACCCTTCATGGTTACACACAGGCTCCCAGTATGTGTGGGAGCTGCCTGCTTCCACCCAGCACATTGCTGCTTCTGTCTCAGAGGCAGCAACGTGGCAGGGGAGGGGGGGACAGGCAGGCGCCTCTTCTCTCCCTCATGCCTGTGTGTAACCGTGTTACTGCTGAAATTTTGATTAAACTCATTTTAACATCTCTAAGGGTGCGTCTACACTGCACCCAAAGCTTGAAATAAATTATGCAATTTGGGCTATGGCTTATTTCCCTTACTCCTCGTGGAATGAGGTTTACAGGGACTTCGGAATAGCGAGTCCGTTATATTGTGAAATAATGGGTGCGCTCAAAAGATGTGGAATAGCTATTTCGGGATACCTGGTACCCTGAAATAGTGCTGCACTGTAGACTTAGCCTAATAGAACTATAGTTCAAAGACATGCTATTTTAGACCTGGGAGTCAGCCGTGTGAAAACTAAATAGTTAAAACTACTGCCAGGAATCGAGGAATATGCTCAATACTTGGTTCTCAGCTTAAATTTGAAGATTATGAAATCCTTTGATTTTATAGCCTTTCAGGTAATAACTAATTATGCTTTAAAAAACCAAAAGGGAAGGAAATGTGCGTCATGGGCAAAACCTTTTGTATAGTACACTTTGTAATTACCTCTGCTCTCAATTGCTTTAACAAATTGACAAAAACAGTGAAGTGGGCAACAAGAACAGGTACTGGGATCTCATTTCTTGTGCACCATGCAGAATAAATGTATTTCTTTCATAATACCTCTTCCAATGTATCATACATAGTTAGTTCGCTCTGAAGGGCATTGGCAATCTAAGTCAGAGGGCAACTATTCACTGGGCCAGTACATAGAAGATGCAAGCAGTTTAAAATGGTATCCACTTTAAAAAAAAAAAAAAAAAAAAAAAAGTGGTCCTAGTAATCTCAATTAAAACGAATGCAAGGTTCGTTAATCCATTAAATAGATTTTACATTTGCATTAATTTGGTTTTGTATCTCTAGAACAATGCCTCCAAGCTTTTGCTGGCTATTATGGAAAGCAGGCATGATAGTGAGAATGCAGAAAGGATCCTTTTTTAATATGAGACCAAGGGAACTGGTAAGAAAACTTCTGAATATTCATAAATCTTTTGGCTAAACCCTAACCCCCCAAAACTCTTATCACCGTGTTTGGTAAAGGATTTGTGGCTAAACTGATGGCCACATATAGGGATAGTACTAATTCTCCAAAGGTATTTTAAAAGGATCAAACATGCATGACTTCATTCTTTACGACTTCATTATTTTTATCCAGGACAAGCACTTTTCTGTAATTGTTTCCTAACTAAATTATCAGACTCCAGTAAACTGTCTTCAAGTGCATTTTGTCAGTAGCTGTGACATTAAGCTTGTACCGTTTGTTTTATGGCACTGAGAAGAAAGCACATGCCTCTCAGGCCAAACAAAAATGTCAAAAGCATTTTTACTGTGTCTCTGAATAGGGATAATATTTGTAATTGTCCCCCATGAATTTCTGTTATGGTGGAAAAGCTGGGGGAGTGGCCAGTTCCATCTGAAATGGACAACTTGGTGACTGCAAAAACCATGATCCCATCCTGCAATAAGATCTGTGTGGACAGACCATTGGGCCATGTAGAGCATTTTTAGTGAGGCTTCCCCACAGGGTTCTCTTACAGGGTCGGAGCCTATGCAAGGTACAAAGAAATTATATTTTTCTGTACTCTCTGGGAGGCCTTAAGATCCCTGACCCTCCCAACGACCTGTCCCAGATCCCTGCCTTCCATTTCTCTTTGACTGTTGCATGATACACAGCTTGCTGGTGAGTGAGTGAGACATGTTGCTGCGTGCTTCCAACTGGGAACAGGTTGTGAGTATCCTGCATTATAAGGTCCAACAACAAGGTACTGCCTGCAGCATCTGTGATCTTTAGCCATTGTCTGTAGCCTCAGCAAGCTTTCTTTAAACATACTTATTTTAACAAGCAACCTTTCTCGAGGCCTGTGTTTTTGGTTGATTTCTCACTAGGGCAGAAGTTTTGATAGAGAAAAATGTCGCTATTTTGAGCTTCACAAAATTTAGTAGAAATTAGTATGTTTTTCAAAAGATGTGCTAAGTTAGATCAATGGTCTATCTGGTCTGGTGGTATGCCTCAGGCCCTGAGACTTTGAGGGCAAGACCAAAAAAGCCATGTAATTGTACAGTGTTGAACATGGAGAGGAAAATTCCTTCCTGACCCCTCTAAGCCATTAGTTTATCCCTTGAAGCACATGATCTGATTACCTTGGATTTTAAAAATAGAAATGTTGAATTTCACACAAGCTCTTCCACAAAGTTTGTTAGATTTTAATCTTAATTGTTGATACTTTAATTTTTCTTGTCCTAGAAACCAATTTTTATACCTGTTTCCCTGGAGACCATTAGAAAAAAAAATTAATGCACAAATTCCTGGCACTACTGAAGTTGGTAACAGTTATGCTGTTGTTGATAGTGGGGCCAGGATTTCACCCTGTCAGTACAGAATACATTTAGAAGGTTAAAATGCAGCCCTCCCTGTACAAAGCTTAAGAAAACAGGGGTGGAGTGGTACAAATTTCCATCCCAACACACAGCTATGTCATGAGACTGTAACACAGCCTCTTGGTGGCTGCTATTCCTGCCTATGGGAATGCTAATCAGTATCTCTGCATACTCTGTATAAGCGTGGATCCTGTCACCCTACTCTGCCCCATTCCCTGTGCTGCTTCCAAATCAGCTTGTTTGTCATGAATGTAGAAATACCATATGGCGCCTACCTGCCCAACCCCCTCTTCTCCCACTGCAGGGCTTCACTATCTGGCTATCTAAAGTACCTATTGGGCCCCATTACTGTAATAGATGGGCAACTCACAACCTTGAACATATTTATCCCAGCAACACTTCTGTAAGGTAGGGAAGTATTGTTATCCTCATTCTGTAGGTAGAGCACCATGGCAAAGAGCAGGGGTTGGGAACCTCAGGTCTGGGGGCTGGATGCTGCCCCCAGATTGCCTTCATCTGGCCCCCCGAGGCTCAGGGATCCCCCCCGCATTGGGGAGCCTGGCTGGGACTCTAGCCTCTCTGCCACCCACCCACAGGGCTGGAGCACACAAAATCTATTAGCCTGGGTCCCCTTAGGCTCTGGCGTGCGAGGAGAATGTGAGGAGTGTCTTTCTCAGAGGCTTCTCACTTGGCTTCTCACTTGTGTGTGGCCCCCGACTGATTTTTCTGTGGGTCAGCAGCCCCCAACCCAAAAAAGGTTCCCCACCCCTGGTATAGAAAATATAAAGCCCAACCCCTAAAAGTTATATAGGCACCTAACAGCTATTGAAATCAATGGGGCCACCTTTGACGTTTTGGGCCTTGTCCAGGATTACACAGGAAACTAGGTCTCCCGGCTCCCAGATTAGTAGTCTAACCACAGGCCATCCTTCCACACTAGTATAGAAAATCCTCCGCATCTGGATTAATTTCACCTGAAATACACAAGGAAGTACCAGACTAGAATTGTACTGCATACTTAGCAGGTTATCTTAACATGGCAAAGCACAGAACAGCAAGGCAGAGTGCAATTGGTTGAGTTAAGAATAAACAAAACACCTCCTCAGGCGTCTGTCAATTCAGAATGTGCTTTTCAGGGTACGTACTCTTCTTGTAGGACTTAATGGCACCTGTCCAAATTTGATTAGCGCACAATGAGCGAATCTGAACAAAGGACACATTTTTCATACAATTAAAATATTTTACATCTCTTTAAATTTATTTCTTTTAAAGGTGGACGTAATGAAGAACGCATACAATCAGGCTTTAGAATGTGAGGACGGGGAGGAGAATGGAGATAATATTTCACCAAAAGATGTTGGTCACAATATATATATATTGGCACATCAGGTATATTTTTTTGTTATTGGGTGTCTGTGTCCATAAAAACAAAAACCTTAAAGGCTGCCAGATGTCATTACATGCTACCCAGCTGTGTGCCTCAAAAATTAAAATTTTACCTATCTTTGTCTGCAGAACAGCACTTATATAAGGTATCATTTTCTCTAGAGTGTCTTCAGGCAAGGATCAAAGTGTGTGGTTTTTTCGTGTGGCTGGGTGGGTGGGTGCTATTGAGAGGTAAAAACATAAAATTGAGTATACATTATCTTCTCCATTCTGTCTTCTTTTGTCGTTTCGTAGTTTGAGTTCCGATTCACATAGGCATGTAAAAATAATTCATCTTAATTAAAGCACAAATTGAAACCGATTATCATCAATTAGATTTTAATTCATGCCTTCTATTCTTACATTACATTAATTTTAGTAAAAATACTAATTTATATCTGTTAATTTATTCAGGCAATACCAGTAGTGTAGCAGTATGAATATTTTCTTCCTTCTGGATTCTGCAGTTGTTGTGCTGGGCTTTTATCTCACGCCTTTTGTGCACTGTAACATACAGTTATTTATTTGTATGGGACACTAGGTGCCAAAATAAGTTATTGTGTTGCACCAAATGAGAGAATAAGATTTTTTTTTTTCATGGAAAAAGAAAAGGTTGCAACTTCAGTAACCAAAGCCCTATAATTATTTTTTTGGCAGGCAGCTAGTACTTGCTGTTCCATATTAAGGACCTTATCTTTTGTTGTTACTTATTTTTTTAGTAAAAGAGGTGTAGATTGAATGTGTGGAAGTATTATACGTAATCTGTCAGAATACAAAGCTAAACATATTCCTTGAAATGTGAGTAACTGAACTGAAGAAGAGGAGGACAGGTTATAATTACACTAATAAGCTGAGAAATTTAAATTATGTACACTGTTGTGTCATCAACATGTTCAGTGAAGGGCTCTCATATTCCTATTATGTTATAGAGAGCCATGTTTAGCTCTTTACATCGCTTGCCCTATCAAAGACAATGGGAATTTTGTGGACCTTGCACCTTGTATAATCATTTGCACCATTGATAACCCTAAGTTTTGCACCCACTTGGTGCTTGCTGTGCCTGATCTCAAGGACTACCGAAGACTCAGAACAATGAGGAATCAGCCACTGAGAGTACAATAAAGCGCAAAGGCCATATAAGAAAAGATGGCTGGAATACTGGTGCCCTGCCAGGGGATACCCAATCACTACTGTGAAAGCAACACCAGTTCCCTATGTCTGATCCTTGATTGGGCATTTTGGTTACATCCTGGATTGTGGCAACAATTCGCTGCTCTGCAGAAGAAAGCAAGGATATTGGCTTGGCAGGAAAATCTAAGTATCCGATTCAGATTTTACAAAACTGACTTCCTTTCCTGCATTTGGATATCCTAGTAAACGTGTTTGTTTATTATGTTTACAGTTGTGCAGAACACCTTACAACCACATAACAGAGCATTAGATGAATAAAGCGTACTCTTTAGGCCCTTCCCTCATGCCTGTTCATGAAAAGCTATGATTTTTGGCTCATGAAAACAAATCTCTGACTACCAAACTCTTTCCACGTGTGTCCCTTCAATCACTCTGGGCTGGGCAGGATATGAACTTTTGTCCCTTATGAGTAAGATCATTGTTGCCTGGTTCCCATCCTGGCTCTGTTCTCTAAACACACTCTAATGTTATCTTATGTATAAACAGCTTACTGGTGTCTGTACCCTCTGCTCCATGTAGTTGACCTTCATTTACATCATATTTCTTTGTTCTGCTCCTTGCAGTTTCATGGTTTGGTTTTTTACTGTTTTCGCAGTTTGTACGGCGTTTCAGCTGCTTCCGAGCAGCCATCTACCCTGGTTACAGCATTTGTACCACTCTGCAGCAGCAGAGTCTAGCGTGGAGTTCCTCTTTCTGTTGCCACAGACTCATGCACAGACAGTTTATTTTGGAGCCCTTAGACTTTCAGTTTTTGTCGTGGCTCTTTTAAAGGCTGCAGGGGGTTCTGCATTTTGCCACCACGACATCCTTTCCTGCCCTTCCTGTGGTTGGTTTTACCAGCAGCACAAGACTTTCTTGTAAGTGTCTGACCTGCTGTATGCACAGAAAGATATAAATCCGTCACAAGGGAAGTTGCAGACTGTGTTATGGCCTCGCATTGAAGTGTAAGATCTAGCCCCTTACCATTAATTGTGCAACATCACATTGATCAACGTGTCATCTTCTCCTCACATCTATCCTCCCTATCCTTCTCTGGAGACCACGTGGGACCATTGTTCATGCTGCTCGCCTCCACTGACTTCATCCCTTTCCTGACACTGCTGCTACACGCTTTTCCTGTCTAGTGCATTGTAAGCAGAGTGGGGAACTCAAGTCAGAGAAAACAGAACTGAGCCATCCCTGGGGGACCAGCTTAATCAGTTCTCCTATACTACACAGGTCTGGGTGCTGGGTCCAAATGCAGCCTTTCTGTTGCCCACAGCAGTAGAGAGTGGTGACGCAAATGGGTGCTTGCTAATTGCATGCTAGGGGGAAAAAAACATTGTTACCAGATGGACAGCATGTGTGATTCTTTTCACAAGAATCCACTATGGCCAGACATTCCATGTGTCCATGTTGTGTTCAACCTTGAGGTTTTTCTCAGTTACTTCTTTTTCTGGTTCCTCCAACACGCTTGGATGAATACCATCCAGTCCTGGCGACTTCTAGATGTACCAGTACCTGCTCTTTTCACACCTCAATCAAAGGAAATTTGTATGGCATTTGTCATAATAATTTAAAATATAGATCAGAGTGAATCAATCTGACTTTTCTGTTTTGTGAGGTTAGAAAAGCTCTTAGCAAGGAGAACTCACATGACGAGATGCGTCTGTGAGGTGATGCAAATGCAGACTTTATAAAGGCTTCTGATACAGTAACATGCAAAAGTTGGATCTGTGCACTGACCCTTCTAGGTTAGTGTTAAATGGGTAGTTGGTTAAATGGGTGCAAGAATAATGTCGTCATGAGTGGCAAAAGAAACCATCCTAATTTTCACATTACCAGTTGAGACTGCAGAGTTGGCCATTAAGGCTTTCAGAAGTTAATAAACAGAGCAAATTTTGCTGTTATGGAGTCATCTGTTGTGTTGCCCAGGGTGGTGACCCTGTATTCAAAGTCAATAATTGTAATAATCTTTTTCTGTTTATGGTAAAAGTCAGAGTAAGAAATACAATGGTGATAAACCTCTGTAACTTATTTGTTAGTGTATTTCAAGAAGCTGATGGAACTCACTTGACCTTTAGGGATAAGTGTGTGCAGGGAATGGAGGAATGAGATTTTCTTTTGTTTTAGATTGTAACAAAATTTTCAGTGCCTTGTGACCCCTGTTCCACAATTGCCTGTAATGACAATCCCTTGAGTCACAACCCAATGGCTAAGAAACACTTTTGTGTAGGGTGTCATCCTTTCAAAGATCATGCCCTGAGTATCTTAATCCAGCAAAATATTTAAGCAAATGCTTAATATTAAGCCATGCTTAAGTGTTTTGCTGGATTGGGGCCAGAGAGAATAACTATGGAATGCCACAATGCCTTTTTTTGGAGCAGATGATATCTTCCTAGAAAACAGAAGATTTTTATGAGGTTAAATTACAAGAATAGTTAAATATCACGGGAATGCCAGAACTACTTATGTAAATACGATAATCTTCTGATGGCACCCATACCTAATGAAAGCATGCTTTCCTCTCATCCTGTGTGGTTAGAAGAAATTAACGCTGCTTGATGTCAGTGCAGGTATGCAGCATAAACAAACATCAGCTTGAACCAAACAATCTCCTCATAGCCTGGCACAGTTGGAAGTTCCTTTTCATTGATAAGTTCTCAAAGTAAACAAGGAGAAAACTAAATATACAGTAGCAATTTGAGTTAATGGGTAACTCATACACATTCCTGTCTGGTGTTAATTATCAATGGAAAGAGGGGAAACAAGTAATTCAGCCTTGTACATTTGAATTGCTAAAATATATTAGTAGTAAAGAAAAGATTTTTTTGTTCAAATGTAGCATGAAATATCTAAATTCCTTATTGCCATCTTTGCTATGTGTAATGTTAGATTAATAAGTCTATGCATGCAGAATATTTGTTAAATAACTAACATGCTAATAATTATTGATGACTTGCATTTATACTTTGGAAATAAGAGTGCCCTACCGCCTATTTAATAAGAAATAATAATTTTGTTGGTTCAAATAGGATTGGTTTGAAATTGAGATCTTTATTGGAGAAATTTCAAATAGTATTTGAAATTCTGGTTACCCACATAGTTAAAAATATAAGTACAGGTTGAACCTCTCTAGTCTTCAACTCTCGGGACCTGACTGCTGCCGAACCAGAGAATTTGCTGAACCATAGGAGGTCAATATGTCTAGCAGCATTACTAACTCTTCCACTGCTTACTGGGTTCTTAGAAGACATTTAGGGGTTAATTAGAGCTACATAACAGTGCAGAACACGGAGAGCCAGGACTGGTGGCTGTAAACAAACTTTATGGAACCGCTGGAAACTTGGCCATGCCCAGGATAAGTGGATATTCGGCTAACTAAAATCATACTGGACCACGGATTTTGCCGGTTCAGAGAATGCTGGACTAGAGGTTCAACCTGTCATATAAGGCCTTGTTCTATGATTATATATTTAAGCACATTAAATCATTACATTTCCTCCAGTAGACGTGAGCATAGCAGGGGCAGAGACCATCCATTTGTTCTGTGGATGTACAGTGCCTGACGCAACAGAGCCCTGGTCCACAACTGGGGCTCGTAGCTACAGCAGTACAAACAATCATAATTCAGAAGTATTTAGGAATCACATTTGCCTTTTATAGCGCATTCTCTCTGAGGACTTCAAAGTACTATAAAACATTTGCTGCTTATATTTTCCTGACAACCCTTTGAAGTAAGATGCCAACGAACTGAAGGCAACAAGTCATGGGCTTTGATGGGAACAGAAGCCAGGTTACCTGATTCCTTAAATCCTTTGCTCTGGGCTGATCTGCCTCGCATGCTAACTCCATACCAGCTACCATTCCAACAAGGAGGAATTGGCGTATTATAAATCAGAAATGCACCATTGCTGGTATCTTCACATTCTTTAGAAGAAACTGTCCAGCCAATTTTTTAAAAATATACTTTCCTGTGCTACTAATAGTCTAGATTGTGAAAGCCGGGAGAACTTCAATCATATGATTGTATCTGTATGTGGGGAGAGGTGGTATTGATTTTTACTGGGGCGAGTGGGATATTTTTGGCCTGACGGTGTAGAGCAGTTGCTGGCTATCTTTGAGTTGGTAATGCTTTTGAATTTTGCAGAAGTTCATATAGCCTTGGATAGGTACTTCTGTGTATATGATATACATGTAAATATATAAATAAAAAGAAACATGCTGACTACAGATAAATATAATTTAGGTCAGAGCAAAGGAGAGTAATGAATGGGAGATTAAAGTGTTGGTGCTGAACAAACTTTCTGTGATTTGATGGCTAGGGAAGCTAAGGGGCACTTATATACAGCCAGCTTTGAGGGAAGATGACTCAGTGCATGCTGGCCTTTGGTAGGAATCCAGAGTTTCTGAATTGGTTGCGCAGGCAGCAGTAGAAAGCAGAGCAGTGTTCCTCGGAAAGGAAATGTAACCAGACAGGAATAGATTTATGGGGAAACTGATTGACTGGGCTGACAAGAAATGTTGCCGAAGAACACAGAAGTGAGTTCCTTAATGAAGCATTTAAAAAAAAACCCAAACAAGGGAACGGGGAGGGGAGAGTGGAGGAGAAGGGTTGTCATTCCAGCACTAAGAGTCTCCATTAACAGCATGACATGAACACTTAGGCTATGTCTATACTCGTGGCTTCTTGCGCGAGTAATATGCAAATGAGGCTAAGCGTGGAATATCGCAGAGCCTCATTTGCATACCTAATGAGCCACCATTTTTTTTCAGAAGAGGCTCTTGCGCAAGAAGGAGCGTCTAAACTGCCCCTTCTTGCACAAGAAAAACCCTCTTGCACAATGCTGTTACACCTATTACTTTTCAGGAACAGCATTGCGCAAGAGGGTTTTTCTTGTGCAAGAAGGGGCAGTGTAGACGCTCCTTCTTGCGCAAGAGCCTCTTCTGAAAAAAATGGTGGCTCATTAGGTATGCAAATGAGGCTCGGCGATATTCCACGCTTAGCCTCATTTGCACATTACTCACGCAAGAAGCCGCGAGTGTAGACATAGCCTTGGTGATTCCAAGGAAAAGATGGGGGTGAGAGCAATGTGAGAGGAATGTGAGTCCATGGAATGGTTTCTTCCCCTCTCCCTCACTTGTCTGATTGTCAGCATTCCCCCTCTATCATCTGCCCCATAAATAAAACTCGGGGGGGGGGGGGGGGGAAGAGGGGGCTCTGTGCTCCAGAGGCTTCGAGTTGTGAGGAGCAGCCGTCAGCTCCAGCAAGAACCCTTTGGTTCATGATACATCTACACAGCCCATGGCAGTGCCACTCCCAGGACTTGGGCTAAGACCGACTTGTGCAGCCGACTAGTCTCCCATTTTGCAGAACAGTCCGAGAGGTCTCAAGACGTTAACGGGCCTGTCTCCTCCCAAACAGCTGTGTGTAGCTAAGGAAGAGCACAGTACATACTTACAGGAGCACTGCTAACATTGGAGTTTAGAGCATGGTCCAGGGGAGGATGGCACTGAACTGGGAATGGGAAGATGTGGGTTTAGCTCCTGCCTCTGGTCCTGACTTTTTTTGTGATCTTGGCCAAGTCACTGCATCTATTAACCCACCCTTTATCGGTCTTGTCTGCTTAAATTGTAAGCTCTTTGGAGCAAGGTTTGTCTTTCATTGCATGTGTGTGCAGCACCTAGGAGAACAGTGCCTTGATCTTGCTTTAGAGCAGGCCAGCTGACAGGAGGGGGGCAAAGAGGAAAGTTGCCCCCGGAGTCCAATGATTCAAAAGGGCCTTGGGGCTTCTGTCTGCTGCTGCTGCAGCAACAGCGCAGCCCTGGGCCCTTTAAATCGCTGCTGGAATGCTGTGGGGTGTGCTCCAGACACCACTGAGGGCTGCCTGGGGAGAGGGGGCAGCCCTGAGGTTTGGCTGCCCCAGCCCCTCCCCTTCCACCTGAAGCCCCACCCGCTCTGGAAGCACAGAGTTGGACTGCTCCCATCTTGCTCAGGGGCCCAGCAACTCTATCTGCCCCCACTTGTTTAGACAAATAATGAGTAATAGAAATATAATCTTAGAATCCCCCAGCCCCATGGGATGAATTGCATAGAGTAACCCTGAGTGCTTTTGAAAAAAAGTCACTCTTCCTGCAAGGCAAGTGGAATTTAAGGCTTCAGCGCTATACTTTTAGTGGGCCCTTGCTGAGGCTTGCAGTTTTCTTTCCCAGCAGAAAAGCATTAGCTGATCACATTGCCAAGGCAAGGCGCTAATGGGGACCTGTCCCAGGAACTGTGACTGTCAGGGGACTCATATCCTTGGCTGCCAGACCTGAAATTTTTGGTGGAACTTTTATTTTCTGCCCGTTCTTTTGTAGTTCTCATCCTGATGAGGCAGTCTATGGCATGAAAATGACACTGGCTAATTAAATGTCAGCAGAATCAGAAGCTGTTGCAAGGCTTTTGCGCTCAGATTGCCAAGATTGAAACAGAAACCAAGGATGCACATCACCCTCCCTGCAGCTCGTTAGGATGGTATATATCTCTACCTTCAACCTGCTCCAGCATGTAGATACAGTATGGAAGCTGCAACAGGGCCTTGACACTAATGAGCCCCTGAAAGCTTAAACAAGTGTCTGAGACTGCCGTTCATTTGCAGGTAGAATCCTTGGCAACTTGTTCTGCATCTTTTTCTTGTCCTATTTTGTTGACATTGGCTTTCCTGCTATTACCCGATCATTTACCAGCCAGTTCCACAATGGAATGGAATAACATGGGACCCAGTGTCCTGGAGGAGTCCTGCAGATTTCAGTAGAACTCCTTGGGGCTGGAAGTGGCCATGCTGAGAGGATCCCACTATCGGCTTGGGTCCAATGGCTATTGCTTACATTCATTGCCCTCAAAATGTAATAAGGTCAAATGTATCACGTCCATCCTCTGTTTGGGGCCATTAAGGTAGACACGATTAGCTGGGCAGAGGGTTTCTATCTTTAACTTGAGTTATCCTGAACCCGGTGTTCATATGATTTGTGGTTTTTAAGATCTCTGTATCTGGGAAATACAATTTACTGTAAAATAAGGGCCCATAAGGCATACTAGAGAGAATACCTGTCGTATTAATGTGTGTCTCTGCTCTGAAAAGTGGCTGTCAGATGCCAACCTCTCCTTCAAGAGACTTGCTGCTCACTGTGTGTATTCACAGTCTTATCTGCTCACATTAGTGACAAGAGCATATAGTTATTACTTTCTTGGGAGAAGAAGCTGTATTCTCTTCTAGCTCCTGTTTCACCTGTAGTATTTTTCCCTGAGTGGCTTCTGAAGGACCTCCTTCTTATTGGGTCAGATATTCAGCTGGTGTAAACTGGAAAAGCTCCATTGTAGTCAACAGAGCTATACTGATTTGTACTAGGCAAGAATCTGTCCCATTGCATTTACGTTCTGCTCGCAGTTCCATTGGTGCTTTCCACGGAAGCCATACTGCTAGTAACACTGTACTGGAGGGCAGCATTTATCCTGCAGAATCTTCATTACTGGTGACGCATATGAAGCAGAAAGAACGCCACTCGGCTTTCAGGCTGAGTCTGCAGAGGTGAGAGTTACAGTGAGAAAAATCATTCTGCTTGTGATCTGAGCAAATTTGATCCAGGTGTCAATAAATGTGAAACCACACCGTGCCATTTTTACAGTCACTTTTCAAAGTAGACTTCCCTTTAAGTCGCTGTAAATCACAGTGCAGAATACTGGCTGCACAGAAATACATGTAATATACCACTGACATTGTTTCTATTGCAGCAGAGGCATCCTGATTAATAGAAATATACATAGTGTTGAATTGTAACCGTGCTACCAGAGATTAAGTCTTACATCAGACTCTGAGCGAGGACTTGTGCGTGAGAGGTGTTCTGCAAAGGACTTATTTGAAATTGGGTTATTGCCCTTTCAGGGGAAGTGTGAACCTGTAGAGATTTCCAGCTGGCAAACTCTGTTTTCAAAGCTGACGACAATTTCTTTACATCAAGAGTAAGATGGAAAATTACTTAAGACGTGGGTAGTATCTGAGGGTAGATACAGACACTTAATCATAGTGGCTCTTGTTCTCCTGCATAGGGTTGTAGAAACTTGGAGCCTGTTTTCCCTCCTAGTGTATGGCTAGTGGCATTAAATTGTTTTTTTCCTCTGACTCACCTGCTGGGACGAGGCTGACCTACCCCGGGTCATTGATTTGCTGTGGTTCCCAAGCATGAGCATGAGTTGCCCTCCAGTCTCTTCTTTCTATCTTCTGATCATCACTTAGTTGCTGGCTAACACCACTAGCTTTTATTGGATGAGTAAGAGTAAGGTAGGATGTCTAGGATGGTGTCTGTCTAGGATGAGAATTGCACCTCCACTGTTCGCTTTCCTTTGCTTTCTTAGCACATGCTGCTAATTCATAGGTGGCTGGTGTTGTCCAGATGACTGCAATAAAGAGGTGGGATTTGGAAAGGGAATATTGTCACATTTTGGTTTGCATAGCCCCCTTCCCTTTATCAGTCCCTGAAAACAGCTATTATAGGGGGGGAGGTTGGTTGTTTTTTATTCTGTTAAGTGGAGGATGCAGCAAAATCCAGCAGCAGGATTTAAAATGGTTGGAATGCTGTGCTAACATCTTGCATACTGTGTGCTTGTAGCCCACCAGGGCTCTGGGAAGGGCTCCTCCCCTTCTGAGTCAGTGAGCGGCCACGCTGCCTTACTGCCTGGCTATTCTGGTTGCCCCATCTCAAAAAGTTACATTCTGACTTTATGTAGGTTGGTAGAGCACAGATCTGTATGGCAGCATAATGTTTTCTAATTACTTATCCATTTCCTAATGGTTTCTAACATGTTTGACTTTTTTTGACTACTTCTGTGTATTGAGCAGATGTTTTCAGAGAACTGTCAACAATGTCTCCTGGATCTCTTTCTTGGGTGACAAGAACCCCTTTAGAATCCATCATTTTGTCTGTGTAATTGGGATTCTATTTTCCAATGTCCATCACTTTGTATTTCTCAACATTGAATTTCATCTGCCATTTTATTATTTGGTCAGCCAGTTTAGCGAGATCCCTTTATAATTCTTCACAGCCAGCTTTGGACTTAGCGGTCTTAAGTAATCTTGCGTTGTCTGCCAATTTTGCCACTCCCTTGTTTCCATATCATTTACGGCTAATATTTACCTCGCTTCACTGTGAAAACTGAGCACTTAACTCCTACCCTTTCTTTCCTTCTAACCAGTTACTAATCCATGAGAGGACCTTCCTTTGCTATTTCAATTATTCCATGACTGCTTGCTGTGCTTAAGAGCTTTTAATGAGGGAATCTTGTTAAAAGTTACTGGATTACCCTTGTCCACATGTTTGTTTGACCCCCTCAAATAATTCTAACAGATCAATTAGGCATGATTTCCCTTTGCAAAAGTTGTGTTGACTCTTTCCCAGCAGATCATATTCAGCTATGTATCTGATGTTTCTCTATTTACTACAGTTTTGACCTGGTATTAAAGGTAGGCTTATTGGTGTTTAATTACCAGGATCCCCTCTGGAGCCTTTTTTTAAAATTGGCATTGCATTAACTACCCTCCAGCCATCTGTTACAGTAATAGTGATTGAAGGGATAGTGCACATGCCATGGTTAATAGTTCCGTAATTTCATATTTGTGTTCATTCAGAACTCATGCCAGAGTTTAAGGCACTCTTCCCCAGGAATTAAAACATATAACATCTACAACATTTTTATTCAACACATTTCCAGGGAACTGACTCTCTCAGAAGAATTCAAGACATTTTGCCCGGTTATTTTTGTAAGACAGTGTGGGCCTGACTCTTCTCAACACCAAGGTCCCTTTACACCCCTCTGGCAGTGGAAAGGAGCCTTAAAGTTGGCATAAATGTATATTTATGTTCACTTTTGTACCTTGAAACTGTTACAGTGGCATAAAGGAACAATAATATAAATTGAAACTCATATCCACCATCTATATCAGGGTGGGGAACCTAAGACCCAGGGGCTGAATGCAGCCCCTGGCTTGCCTGGATCTGGCCCCTGAGGCTCGGGGCTCCCCCCAGCATTGGGGAGCTCACTCTGGTTAGGGGCGGGGGTGTTTTTTTGTTTGTTTCTCACTTGTGTGCAGCCTCTGAGTGATTTTTCCGTGGATCAGTGGCCTCCAACCCAAAAAAGTTTCCCCACCCCGATCTATATCAACCTGTAGTTTCCATCTATTTATGTCCTCTCCCACTTCACCAAATCTCCTTTAGAATCTTTTTGATCCAAATCCAGTGAAATCAATTGGCATTTTCAATTGATTTCACTGCATTAGGTCACACATGCCTGTGAGAGAGGATGTACTCTCCAGCATACTCAAGCGAGGGATGAATTAGGGCAAGTGCTGGCATACAGTGCTTGAAAGTGTGTGGAAGGTGTTTGTTCTGTGAAGATAATGAACAGTGAAAAATGACTTCTGGAATATCATTTTCCTAATAATTTTTCACGTACATTTTGTGTTTGCAAGACAATCTGGTATCCCTGCTCCATAAAATGTATGAATATATAGAGATTTTAAATCAATTTTTATTTGATCACATTAGAATAGGTGCAATTTTCTTCAAAGATATCTTGATGTAAAACAAATAAAAACATACAGTGTTTTAGAAACTTTTGAAAGCTAATATCCCTTCAGGAAATGGACCAGAGTGAGTGCCCTTCCATGCAGCTTACGAAGTTCTAAACATCATAATTCATATGTCTTCTGGGGCTGCTATGCACCCCCCATCCCTTTTCTTGCTCCCCCATGCAAAATATCAAGAGGTGTGCCAATGCACTCTCTTTGGAAACTTTGGTTTGCTGTATAATAGAATCACAGATGTTAGGGATGGGAAATGCATGTCATCTATTCCCTATACATACCAGTACAGGACTGTTCCCTAAAATACATTTCCAGTGCTTTGTATTTGCACGCTGTACCACACAAAATTTCTTTAAGTTATCCATCTGTGTTTACATTATTACTTTTATTTCTATGGCCTTCATCCTGTGGAAAGCTCTGCACAGATGCTAGGGTCTGCTGGCATAGAGTGCTTCACACATCTGGCCTTGAAAGTTCTTTACATAGCGAATGTAGAGGCATGAAGATAGGGCTACACACAATGTTATGGTGTGCTAGAGTGACAGATTGTAGTAGCTTGCCTTTATTCTCTCTCTCTCTCTCTCTCTCTCTCTCATGTTGAGTCTCTGTTTTAAATTTGGACCTTAGTAGGTTGCCAGTACCATGTGTTCATTCATTTTATGATTTTTATTATCAGTGTGTATTGTGATCAGGCCCACTGCCGGGTGGGCAAAGAGGGCAACTGCTCCGGGGCCCAGCAATTCAAAATTCAATTCACTGCTGGCCCTTTAAATCACTGCTGGAGCACTGCACGGCATACTCCAGGCAGCTCTGAGGGCTGCCAGGGGAGAGGCAAGAGCCGCGGCATGCTCTGAGCATCACTGAGGACTGCTGGGTGGGGAGGGGGCACCCCTTCCCTTTCTGCCTGAGGGCCCACTCCTTCTGGGACCATGGAGCCGGTCTCCTCCCCCAGACAACACTTTTGCCGAGGGGCCTAATTAGGCTGTCAGTCCCCATGGTTTTGATAATGTCCAGGATCCCTGGTCAGGGGCCAGGACCCCACTGTGCTAGGCACTGTGCAAACACAAAACAAAAATACAGCCAGTGCCCACAAAGAGCTTATAATATAGACCAGTGTTTTTCATAGTGGGTCATGGCTCCACTTTGAGAGAGCTGCTAACAGGCCACTCTGGTTTGTTTACTTAATGGCTCCATTGGCCACAGTTCACTGTTTGCAGCCACGGGAAATTGCAGGAAGCATTGTGGCCCAGGCCACTGCTTCCCTCAGCTCCTCTTGGCTGCAAATGGCAAAGTGCAACCAATGGGAGCTATGAGGCTTAGGGTTGCCAGGTGTCTGGTATTGACCCGGACAGTCCGATATTTTCACCTCCTGTCCAGTAAAAAAAAAAAAATGCAGAAAATACTGGACACCTAAAATGTCCAGTATTTTCTGATTTTTTTCCCAGCAAGGTGAAAATCCCGGGTGTTTACTGGGTTCCGCAGGGAAGCTGTGCGGCCCGGAGCAGGGAGACAAGATGGTGGACGGCCGCCTGCAGCCTGTTAGGGCCAAAAACCTCAAAAGCATTTCTTAAAGGGGCCAAGCTGTTTTTTTAAAATTTTTTTTTGCTTGAACAACTCTTGGGGGCCTTTGGTCTCCCCCTTTTTTTCTCAACAGAATTTTTTCCCTGGCGTTTTTTTGGGGGGGGGCTATAAAAGAGCTACTTGCCATCTTCCATAGCAGCTCCTGAGTTTTTAAAATTAGGTTAAGTTTCTCATTAAAATAAGGGACTTGTATTATAACTTCGTAAGTCTATTTGTGTCTCAATAATAATAAACTGTATTTAAAGAAGCTCTTTAAATATCTAACAAGTTCTGAAATATTTTGAGTATGTACCATGTATGAGGTATTTTGCTCAACAAGGTGCTGCAGCTGCCTCTGGGGTCGTAAAACATCAGTTATTTAACAGGACCAGCAACATCACACAACGGTGTATTGGAGAAAAAAGTATCCATTTGAAATCATGGGAGAAATTTAGAATATAATTATCTAATCTGGAAAAGCATTGCTATCGATTTTTTGTGTGTACTTCACTGGGGTAGTGCTATTGTAACTTTGTGGTGTCTCTAAAAGCCCTGCAAAAAGACGTGGACTGCTGGTAGAGTCAGTATTCATAAAACCTAGCTGGAGACTTGCTTATGTAAACAGGCTTTTTTAACACCAATTTATATATATGGTTACCAGTGGATGGTATATTTGGTTATTATTTACAGAAAAAGGCCCTTTTGAGATATGTTTGGGATGGTGTAAAATGGTGAACCTGAGAAGAGGAAATAAATCAGATTTTTTTTTCTAGTTGGCTCGCCACAATAAAACACTGCAGCAGATGCTGAAGCCAGGGTCTGATCCAGATGACGGAGATGAAGCCTTGAAGTACTATGCCAATCATACAGCACAGATTGAGGTAAAAAATGGCTCTTTGAAAGGGAAACTGTTGTGGTCTGTGGCCAGTTTGCTTCCTCCTAAAGCTTCTCTTTAGATTTCTCCTGAAGAACAAAATGTATTTAAATAGAGTATATTATTTTGGAAGGGAAACAGCTGAAGAATATCCTACTGGGGAAGGGGAAAAAGGCATGGATATTCTATATTTCAAACAATTGTACAACCGTCGCTTCCCTGTGTGATATGGAACATTTCTTGTCATGGATATAATGAGTGGGGATAGCAGCAGTCTTAAAGACAAGAATAATCTTGTGTAGCACATCAGTCACCTAAGCCCTGCTTTTCAAGCCAAGGAGGTTTATGGATCAAATAAGAATTACAGTACAAAGAAGTTTTTGAAGTGGCTTGAAGATTCAGTGCAGTTTTTGCCTGAGAGGATGAGGTGGGTTTGGTTCATTGGCTCCTTTCCAGATTCTAAATGATATCCACCTTTTAGATGGAAAAACATTTAGTGACTTTGGCAGTTGTAGAAGATGTAGCATTCCAGGGTGGCATCTTTAAGGGGACATGTGTATGAGGTACACAGGGCTGTCATTTGGAAACTGTGACTGTCTGATGCAAAATTAGTTGATTAATGGTGAGTACCATAATTGCATATATACTCTCATGTCAAACCACATCCTTTCTGGGATCTGGATTATTAAAAGAAAATCACAGTTCAACATCATCCTACATGAAAACCAACTCTTCAAAGTTCTGTAAGCTCCACCTGGGCTCAGTAGCTCCTTCCCAACCCCAGTTCCTGCTGCTGGCATTTCCTAAAGCCTCTTTCTTTTCAGGCCCCTACCCTTCATAGCAGAATCAGCCAAGCTGTTTCACCCAGCTACTGTGGAGAGCCCCTTCACAGATTGTCTCTCATCCTGGGTCTTCTGCAGATGTCTGTGGTGCAGCTCTCACAACCCTCTGTTCCTTTTGTTCTCTTTCCTGATTGTATGTAGGCTGCCCTTCTCTTCCCCAGCTGCCTTAGTTGCTAGTCATAGGCCCCCATCACATGACCCTGGACTGAGAGGTGCAGGTGAGGCATCAGAACCCAAGGCTCCTTCACATGGTCAACTCACTCATGAGCTGTCTACATTCACTGTGCGCCAGTATACAGAAGGACACGGAGTTTTGCTATCCTTGAGGGGAAGATACATAAATATATTGCTTTTAAGTATCAAATCATTTCAAAAGGGATAGATAAGTTATTTTTTGCAAAACTTTTAGCCAAAGTGGTGGCTAAAAGTGAGGATGTAAGTGATTCTAAGCCTAACACTGCTTCTGTTGAGATGAGAGGTTTGCCAGAACTGGGCCAATAGTGGTGTTCCATATATATAGTGTCTCATCTCAGCATACCTAGTTTGTTCAGTTTAGTGAGCCAAATGTTGATCCAAAGAACCACGGATCTGAGATCCAAGATGTGTTTTCTACCTCTTATTATTTCCCCAGTAATACAGACTCCAGGAAACAGTTTTAATGATATGAGTCAGAATAGAAACCAGCTCACTCCTAAGGCCTTGTCTACACTAAAAGGAAGATCATTGTTACCATGATCAATCTTCCGGAGCTCGATTTAGCGAGTCTAGTTAAGACTCCTGCTTTTGCGAGGAGTAAGGGAAGCCAACAGGAGCATTTGCTCCCATCAGCCTCCAGGTGTAGGGATGCCACCAAGCTCGGCTTAAGGTAAGCCGACTCCAGTTACATATTCTACGTAGCTGAAGTTGTGTAGCTTAAGCCGAGCTGCTGGATCTACTGTAGACCTGGCCTGAGTAGTTCTGTTGGTTCTGAAGGACTAGTAATAACAATGTCTAAAGCAGATAAAATTCTAAGGCATGTAGGAGCTGGTACTATATGAGTAACAAGGTGCTGTTTTCACATAGCTCCTTTCACGATTTACAGCTTCATAGATATGGACTCAAGCATCTTGGTCCAACTGCTATGCCCTTTAAAGACTGAGAGAGTTTGGATGTGGAGTTTTACTTTAGCTTATTATATTTATGGTGATAGTTTGCAGGGATCAGATTTGGAACATCCTCCAATTTTGGGAACACTGGTACCTAGAATTTTGTATTTGAGGCACACCTGTATAACCTCATTTTAAAGCAGGTTTTTGAAGGCAAAAACAATTTTGCTATAAATTACTTAAGGTTTTTTTAATGTAGTGTCTTGGAGTAGTTGAAATTTTAAAAATTAGTTCTACACCAATTTATAAATAAAAGCAAGCTCTGAATTGGAAGGGAATCGTGGCATGACTGAAAAGTCTCTGAGCCTGAAAGACATCTACGTTTGTGTTTACAGATTGTCCGTCATGATAGAACTATGGAACAAATAGTCTTCCCTGTTCCCAATATCTGTGAATTCCTCACTCGAGAATCCAAAAGTCGGGTCTTTAATACCACAGAGAGAGATGAACAAGGGAGCAAAGTGAATGACTTTTTCCAACAGACAGAAGATTTGTACAATGAAATGAAGTGGCAGAAGAAAATTAGGAGTAAGTACTATCCATCGTTTCAAGGATTTAGTTTCAGGTTTTCTAACTGTATTTAAAACCTGTAAGTTACCAAGTAGGTATTTTATATTTTCATTTTCCCTTGTTTCCAATCCCTTTGATGTGGCTAGAAAACATTTTCCAGGCCCAAGATTGCATATCACTGTAGATGTGCCACTTGTGCAACACACACACACACACACTCTCTCTCTCTCTCACTCTTGTACGGAAAAGTGATCTTCTGGGCTCACAAGACCAGAATTGATCTGTGGACTAAATGAGTATAACTTCACTGACAACAGTAGAGTTGCACCAAATTATGCCACATTTTGGCCCCTAATGTTTAACAAGAGCAAATGTCAGTGCATACACTTTCACATATAATTCACTGAAAACCCCTTTCATCTTTTGGGCCAGATTCTGAGCTAGTGTAAAACAGTGTGGCTCCCAGGAAGTTAGTGAAGCGCTGCATGTTTATCCCAGACCACTTTGCACTGAGTCATTATTTCCTAGTCCTGGTGAATTACTATTCTTAGTAATAGCACTTTGCATCCCAGGATGATCTTAAGCATTTACAGAAATCCAGCTGGATTAATTCCCAGCAGAACCCAGTTTGGAAATCATTAGTGGCCAAGGGGGCATACTTACTCCAGCTCTTTACAAGAGGGCACAGCTCCCTAGCACAGACAAGAAAGCGGGTGGCGCTAGTTTCAGAAGGGCCATGGCTAGAAGACACAAGGTAATCTAATTGGTTCCATGGGCGTATGTTCCCAAGAACTCCACATAGAACTTAGAGCTCCCCCCCCCCGATGGAATTCTCAGGGGAGGAAGAAGGTGGTGCTGCCATCACTCCTACAGAAGGTCAGAAGTTGCTTCTAGTGGCTCAGGAGGTGGCAGGCGGCAGCCCTGTGTGCACCTTCTGGAGAAAATCAAGCCTTTTAGTTAATTAAGCTTCCCAACACTTCTGATCAGGAAGTCGGATGTAGATATAGATATCTCGGGATCTCTTCGCCCACCATTAAATTGCAGATGTCACAGAGGTACAATATAGCAGCTCTTGAACAGCTCACAGCAACATTACACAACCAACTGGGAAAGAAGTGAAGAATACTAGGTACAATCAGAACTGCAGAAGGATTTGGCTAGCTAGAGTGGCATGATTTAACTTGAAGCTTTTGCCACTGCCAAAAACATGCTGATTGTTTCTATTTTCTATTTCAGAATAATTATTCTGCTCGCAAAGTTGGACTGAGATTTCAGTTAAAAGAAAACCCACAAACAAAAAACCAACCACTGTCTGAGAGCAGACTTGGATCTGATCTCTGTAATGCTAAGCAAGCATAAATCAAGGTGTTTTTTTTTTTTAAATCCAAAACAGAAATGCCCACATTTCCTTTCATCTATGGAACACTTAACAAACTTCCATATTATTTTGTTTGAAAATGCAATATACAATCAGGAGCTGTTTAATCTTTAACCCATGTCTGAGTTGCTCTGTCATTCAATGTTGCCTTGCTTGAAATGAGTGGACGTCTCATGCAAAGGCTCCAGATCCTTAAAAGCCTAATCTTACCACAAGTGAAATCTTAATATTTAGTCTGACCTGACTCTAATTGTAGGTAATTAAAGTCAATCTTACTCTGAGGGTATGTCTGCACTACACAACTTTTAGTGGCACTGCTATGTTCACACAGCCCATTGCTAAAAGTCAGGCGGTGTAAATACTGTTTGTCAGCACTTTTGCCAACAAAAAAACCCTCCACTCTCCATGAGTGGCCTTTGTTGGCAGTAGAAGTCCTGACTACAGAACAGTATTTATACTACTAGTACTTGGCCAGGTAAAGCTTTTGTCATTCGGATATGTGGGGGGAAGGGGTTTAAGCCGGTGAACAACAGCTTTGTTGCTCAATTGTCAGTATAGACAAAGCCTGAGACCAGATCCAGTTTGAGGAGTTGTCTGTCTGTAGGAACCAGCAGGGCCGGCCCGAGCCATTCGTGTGCCCCGGGAGCACGGCGCATGCGCGACCCCGCCCCCAGGAGCCCGGTGTATGCGCGGCCCCACCCCCAGGCGCCCGGCGCATGCGCGGCCCCGCCCCCAGGCGCCCGGCACATGCGCAGCAGCCCCACGCGGTGCCCCCTACAATGGGGTGCCCCGAGCGGTAGCCCGGTCAGCCCATAGCTTGGGCCAGCTCTGAGAACCAGCTATGTTCTTAGTCATGTACAACAGTATGGTTACATCTACACTGCACAACTATTTCAAAATAAGCTATTCCAGAATAGTTATTTCGAAATAGCATGTCTACATGGCAGGGAAGCCTCAAAATTAGTCTGAGGCCGGCTTCGCTAATGTAGATGTGCTATCTTGATTTAGAGCCCCAGGAGGCACTGGGGAGGAATAACTTAGAATGGCTCTGATGAGGGGCTGTTTCAAAATAACAGCAGTGGAGCGTCTACACGCCTTATTTCAGAATAGCTATTTCAGAATAGGTGGTATTCCTCGTAGAATGAGGTTTACAGATTTCGGAATAAGCTGCCTGTTATTTTGAAATTACTTTGAAACAATGGAATGGCTGTGTAGACGCTCACATTGCTATTTCAAAATAACGCTAGTTATCTCAAAATAACAGTGCACCCTATGATAGCAAGTAAAGCCCTATACCAGGCAGGAATGTCCAGGAAAGTCAAGGGTGCATCTTTCATGCTGGCAGGAAATTGAGAGTACTCCAGGAATCTTTATAATTTCCTGAGAAAAACATAATCTTCAAATAGTTAAATGCCACATGCTGAGAGATTTTTAAACCCGATAAATTAAGATTATACTTTAAAAATGTTAATTCCAACACTCACCTTCTGGGTCCTAGAGCTCAGGCTACATCACAGTTTAAAAAAAAACCCTTAGCCCATGGCCCATAAGCCTGAGTCTGCTGGTACAGGCCAGCAGTAAGTGTTTAATTGCAGTATAGATATACCCTGACTGTGTGTGTACAGCCTGTAGCACAGTGGAGCCCTGACTTCAGATAAGGCCTCTTGGCACTTTTACAGAAATTGAACAGAACTATTTAGTTAGGAGGGAGGACTTAGAAGCCTGAGAACCACATGTAAAATACTAAGATTCCCTACACCCCTAAATGGCAGGGTTGATCCTAGCCCTGTCCCTTAAGTAAATTGTGATTGTATGTGGTTCAGTAGGTCTTTTGGGGGAAAAAAACATCATCTCACACATCTTCTTTTAATTTCTCTAATGCTGATTTTCTCTCCTTCCTAGATAACCTAGCCCTGTTCTGGTTCTCTAGACATATCTCTCTCTGGGGGAGCATTTCCTTCAACTTGGCTGTGTTCATCAATTTAGCAGTTGCTCTCTTTTACCCCTTTGGAGATGATGGAGATGAAGGTAAGTAATATTAATTTTTTTTTATAAGGGTAAACATTTTCCTTTGTAAAACAACCACAAGCCATTACATAATAAGAGCATAACAGGCCAAGTCTACACTGGCACTTTACAGCACTGTAACTTTCGGCCTCAGGGGTGTGAAAAAACATTTTACTCTTTCCCCTCCGCCCCTCTCCCTGCCAAGTGCAGTAAATTACAGCGCTGTAAAGCACCAGTGTGATCCAGGCCACAGCACTGGGAGCCGCGCGCCAAGCTCTGTTAGCTCCGTCCCTCATCAAAGTGGTCTTCCAGCGCTCATGCCGTGGCCTCTTCTAGTTTAAAACACTGCTGCAGCTGCGCTTTAAACTGTTAAGTGTAAACAAAGACACAGTGTTTCCTGTGGCTCTGCTTACGCCTTGCAGAGCTCTGAACAGAACAGTTAAGATTTTTAGAATTCACTAGGCATTTTGCATGCCCAGTTTGCAATACCTTAACAGGGCCTGGATTTCAGAGAGTGGACACACTACCCACTTTCTGCAAATCAGACTCTGATAAGAGGTCTCAAGATTAGCATCCAAAATCAAAGTCACTGCTGAAAATCTTGTTAAAGAGACGAATTTGCTCATTTGAACATTGTTGTATGATACGAGTTGATTCTATGGTGTGTTTATATACTGTAGGAATCTCATGGGAAAAAATGTGCTGGAATTGTGAGACTACAGTTAGTTGCTGCTATGGGTTTGGGCAGTTGCCAGTGTGGCATTTGGTATCATCACATGAAAAAGATACTATGGTTGACCAAGAATTAAAGGAAAAGCCCTTTTACAGACATTTGGTGCTATATAAATCTCTAAATAAATATTAAGAATAAAATGAAATTTGCAATGCAGGCAAAGGAATCACACAATCCCAATTTTGTGAAAAACATGAAACATTTTTTGGTTCTTGCCTCCAGTTTTTTGCAGAAATGAAAAGTGTTATTTAATCCTCTCTTGTGTCTTTGCATGTGCAATCTGGGCTCTTTAGGAAACAAAACGTAAACGCTGACATCCATCAGAGAATATATGTTTTCATATATAAGCCATACCTAGGAGAATAGAAAGTATTTCATTGATTTCTAAGATTTTTGGATTAGGCCAATCATCTGCATCTCTTTAAAAATGTACGGAAATATTCAGTGGTCATTTAGTAGGGCGTGATATCAAATGAAATTATTTTAAATATGTTTTGTCAGTTTTTGACTGCTGTGCTTATGAGGATAAAATAACATCATTTGCAAAATGATAGATTTATTAGATAAAAAGAGCAATGATGTATTTAAAAGCAGTAATTTTGGGGTTTGTTTTGTCATAAATCATAGCAAATATATTGAATAATACATTCCATCAAATGAATGGACTAGCAAGGTGCATTTTTATAGCCTAAACATGCTTAATAGGGATAAAGGAGACTGTCTCTCTTTTCCGTTACCATTCACCTCTAGGTCATTGGTTCACATCCAACCCAATTAGTAATGTGACTGAAAGTCACTTCCATCTGATGGCTCATGTGAAGGGAGTGGGTGGCATCTCTCCAGGGTCTAGCAAATACATGTGCTCTTCCCAAACACCACTGTCATAATTGGCGTAAACAGATGGGCCTAGTTGCCAGACTGAGGCAAAAAATTAAAGTGGTTTGGCAGGCAGACTGAATTGCCCTTTCACCAGCTGAGGTGGTCTCTGCAAGGCTACAGCACAAGCACATCAGCAGGGTTGTTCCAGGGGAGCTTTCAGGGCTGAGATGCCTTTTGTATATACCTGCTCTGTAAGGACAATGCTCCAATGCTCTTGATTTTGTAAAGACTAACCTTGTGTCAAATGTTTGTGTTTCCAGACCTTAAGGAATAACAGAGAAGAAATAAAGAGTTAAAACTAAACCTTATAAACTAAAACACATTTAGCTAATCTGAGAGTCTTACGCTCTGTCAAACCCTCTGGTCTGCAATCAGTAGGTATTAACACTTAGTCTGAACTGCGGGCATGTCTAGTATTAGTTTAAGCAGTTCCAATAATCCGGTGGTTTCAGCGATAGTGAAGCTCTCCCTTCTAAATCCCATCATTCCATGTAATTAGAGATTTATAAACAATAAACACGGGTGTAGCCAACCGGGAAGAGTCATGAGACACACTCTTTTCTCTGTCCTCCCCCTTCAGAGAAAACTAACTCTCTTATTTCACTTTCCGACCATCCCCTTCTCCTGGAGTACATCAGCCCATAGCCACATGCTCGAGGTGCTTGGGTTGATCTAATCAGTCTAAGAATGTTGTCTCTTAATTTACTTCTGCAATTTCAGCATCATATGATATAACTGAAACTGCTTTTCAGACAAGGGCTCCTTGCCTCAACTGTGCATGTCTGCACATGTTGCCAGTGCAAGTCCTGTCAAATTAAATTGATTGACCTGAACTGAGAGGGAGAAATGATTTTTTAAAAGGAATATTGAGAGCCTACCTTTTAACAGAGACTTCACATCCAATTTAAAAGTGTATTCCAGAAGTTTCCCATTTGAGCTGGTAACAACATCATTGTACAGAGCTGGACTTGTACCTGTTGCCAGGCTATAAACACACAATAGCAGGGGTCTCAAACTCTCAGCCCACGGGTCATCTGTGGCTTGAGCGGTTCCACAATCCGACCTGTGCACGGCTGCTAGCACATGAGTCCACTGCCATCTCCCAGGCCAGCCTGCTTGCTCCGCTTTATGGGAAGTGGAATGCCCCAGTCCTGGCTTCTGAGATGGCGCAAAGCAGAGCAGGCTGATCATAGAATACTAGGACTGCAAGGGACCTCGAGAGGTCATCGAGTCCAGTCCCCTGCCCTCATGGCAGGACCAAATACTGTCTAGACCATCCCTGATAGACATTTATCTAACCTACTCTTAAATATCTCCAGAGATGGAGATTCCACAACCTCCCTGGGCAATTTATTCCAGTGTTTGACTACTCTGACAGTTAGGAACTTTTTCCTAATGTCCAACCTAAACCTCCCTTGCTGCAGTTTAAGCCCATTGCTTCTTGTTCTATTCCCAGAGGCAAAGATGAACAAGTTTTCTCCTTCCTCCTTATGACACCCTTTTAGATATCTGAAAACTGCTATCATGTCCCCCCTCAATCTTCTCTTTTCTAAACTAAACAAACCCAATTCCTTCAGTCTTCCCTCATAGGTCATGTTCTCTAGACCTTTAATCATTCTCGTTGCTCTTCTCTGGACCCTCTCCAATTTCTCCACATCTTTCTTGAAATGCGGTGCCCAGAACTGGACACAATACTCCAATTGAGGCCTAACTAGCGCAGAGTAGAACGGAAGAATGACTTCTCGTGTCTTGCTCACAACACGCCTGTTAATGCATCCCAGAATCATGTTCGCTTTCTTTGCAACAGCATCACACTGCTGACTCATATTTCAACTTGTGGTCCACTATAACCCCTAGATCCCTTTCTGCCGTACTCCTTCCCAGACAGTCGCTTCCCATTCTGTATGTATGAAACTGATTGTTCCTTCCTAAGTGGAGCACTTTGCATTTGTCTTTATTAAACTTCATCCTATTTACCTCAGACCATTTCTCCAATTTGTCCAGGTCATTTTGAATTATGACCCTATCCTCCAGAGCAGTCGCAACCCCTCCCAGCTCCACTTCCCTGCGGCTTCTGTGATGAGTGTGTGGGTGGGGATAGCCTGCCCAGAGCCTCCCTGGCTAACCTGAGTATGGGGGACCATCTCGTCCATAGGATTGTTGGGGCAGCTGCTGTGGGGCCTAGGGTGGCTGCACTGGAACTGTCCTATGGACAGGAAGGCTCTGTGAACAACTCCCCTGAGCCACAGGGATGTGCTAGCAGTTTCACAGAGCTAGCAGCTGGAAGCCCTGCTGTGCTACCAGTGGCAGGTGTCTGGAGGGGTGAGGTTAAATCACCCAGGGGTGGCAGGTGGGCCTGGGAGACCCGCCCCCGCCAGAGAGGGGTACCTGCTGGCCCACTAGGAGAACTGGCCCTGGCTCTAAGGTAAACTGAGTTTGAGACCCCTGCACTATAGTTTTTAAGAGAGTTTGGGTGCACCTTGGCATTTGGAGACCAGGGACCCAACTCTGTTTTTTCCTAATTCCAGTAATGTTACTTAGCCCTGGAGCTATTGCCATTGTTTCTATGCTGAGTCTATCTAAATTGACCTCTGTACAGTTTTTAGCTACTACTGTTTCCATTCATCCATGCTGGGTGTGAAAAGTAAGTGTAGTACATTGACAGTCCAAACGTTGGAATGTGCTGTTTCATTGTAGGTTATTTGTATATTTGTACAATCATTACGCTAGAGCTAAGGTGTCCTAATGAGCTGTACAAAGGGGAACTGATGGGCAGATCACTACACAAGAAGGGCAAACTGTCTCTTCAGAGTAATCCAAGGATTTAATGAAGACATTATTACCTACCCTTATTGTTAGCTGTGTGGCATTAACCCAAATATGTTAACAGTATTTCCCACTAGGAACATGCTAAATTATGGTAAAAAAATTATGTTGCGTGATTCATTCACTTTGGTAGGCAAACTGGCTAAGGAACCAGGGTATGCTCTGTTTTGTTTCTTGACACATAACTGATTTTTTCCAAAAGTATTAACGTTTGCTTTTTTTTTTTTTCTTTTCCAGGCACACTTTCTCCATTGTTCTCAGTCCTCCTTTGGATAGCAGTGGCAGTCTGTACAGCTATGCTGTTCTTCTTCTCCAAGCCTGTTGGTATCCGACCCTTTTTAGTGTCTGTAATTCTCAGGTCTATATACACAATAGGGCTTGGGCCTACATTGATACTTCTTGGTGCTGCTAATGTGAGTACTTTAAACCTAACATAATTTTCATTTCCATAGAAGCAGGCATATTAAGGGACACATTTTTTTAAAAAAAAGCAAGGTATAATATTTGTATTCTGTTTCACATCTGCTTTTGCACACGCTGCTAGCACAACTGGGTAGCACATGATAGTTCTAACATGTACTGTATCAGATTAAGTTTCTGTTGAATCACAGCAGCTTTAGATTATATCAGAGCTAGGATGGGATTGAGTAGCTGCAACCAGTTCCCTGCCAGTCTCACCTGTCCTATTCCTCCAAATGTACCTGACTAGCACTCAGGTGCAGTGAAGAATCTGGCTTGTAGCTCTAACATCATAGTTCAGAAGTCTGACTGAATATTCTTAAAAGGGTATTCTAACTAAAATAGAGTTTGAAAAAAATAAAGCCATTGAACATATTCACTCTGCATTACAGTCCTATCGTTCATTTCATGGTGGCATTCCTACGTACAATAGTGCTGGTTCAGTTCCAAATTCTTTGCAAAGATTTCATTCCCTAATTGTTTTTTAATGTTTGATGGCATGAAAGAAGCCCTAGCAGCCAACTAATGGTATGGAAGTAGATCACAAAGTAACAATGTACATTTTGCCGTGACCCCAGGGAACTGACCAATGATATACCTCATGTATGTGCACTTGCATCAGACAGGTACCAAAAGTGCAAACACAAAAAGGGAAAGTTGTTAGAGGCATACAACTAAGGGGGATGATCAGCTTGTCAAGGAACAATACCAAGATGCATGCAGCCTGGCTGTCTTTAAAAACATTTCAAGTAGAAAATGTCATTGTGGCATTTGCATGAATCCCTAACTTCCCTGCAATTAGTAACAAATTGAGTAAATACTGACAGAATATTTAGGTACAAAGACAATTTGAAAAGTTTTTACAGGAATATCGCTGTGTACAGAGGTGCCAACTTTCTGATTCTCCGGGGGATGCTTTATGTCACTCGGCCCCAGGCCATGTCCTCATTTAAGCCCTTTTCCCACAGCCCAGACCCTGCCTTGTTTCTTCCTGCTCCCACTCTGCCCCTGAGTGCATCCCACCCTCACTCTTCCTCTGCCTGTCCCTTTGCCTCCTGCCCACCACTGAACAGCCAACCCTTGGCAGGTACGAGATGTTAGGTATGGGGAGCTGATTGGTGAGACCCCCAATGGAGGGTGCTGAGCTCCCACGGAGTCAGCACCAATGGTGGCATACTCTGAAACAACTTTTGGAGGGGAAAGAGCCGAACCAAGAATTCTATAGTAAACAGCAGACCACATTCTGATCGCAACGATGCTTTCATAAATCTGGAACAGCTCCATTGGCTTTAATGGAGTTATTTTTGATACACACTTCATAACTGAGATCCAATTGTGGCCCACTCTGTCTAACACTATTGGCATTGAATGCAGCACTAAGATGCAGTATTTTTAATTGGAATGTGCGCCATAGGGACCTGATCTTGCACTCATTGAACTCAATGGGAGAATTGCTGTTCACTTTAATGGGAGAGGACCAGGCTTGAGGCTAAAGTCACTTAATCTATATCTGAAGTAATTTCCATTCCAGGGCTTTGTTTTCTTACCTAACGTGTAAGCATGCCTATGCTACACATCTGAGACCGCTATATATAGCCTGCAAATGACCGTTCGCCTGCCTTTGCACCCAAGTAGGGTTAATGTGATTTTGCAGCACCCGTTAAGTATTCTAGGTATTGAATATAGAGAACGGCTTTAGTAATTTTATCTGGTAGCTCAGTCAATATGTGAAAAAACCCCTAATGGAAGCCATTGCAAAGTAATGTTGTTTAATGTGCCTTAGATGAGATTACATGGTGTCCATGTGCCTATCGAGAATGAAGTGAAAGGGCAAGAAAAGGGTTTTGTAAGGGCTTTTGTGCAAAGCGGCTCTGCAAATTGATAGTGAAGTCTGTCCATCTGCACCTGTTGTCTCTTGTTTTATGCTTCGATTGTGAGTTCCTTGGTGTTAGAGAATATCCTATTTTAATTTTTGCACAGCACCTGCCATCCTGCTGTGTGACTGGGACTCTGAGGCATTGTCACAGTATGAGTTGCTGATGATGATCTGATGTAATAAAATCATCTTTTGTTATCTTCCCCCCAGCTTTGTAACAAAATAGTATTTCTGGTGAGCTTTGTTGGAAACCGAGGAACGTTCACTCGAGGTTACAGAGCAGTCATTATGGACATGGCCTTTCTCTACCATGTAGCATACGTCCTGGTCTGCATGCTGGGCCTCTGTGTGCATGAATTCTTCTATAGTTTCCTGGTGAGTACATGCCTATGGGGAGTGGGAAACCTCGCAAAAATAGAAATTAGTTACCCCTTTGATTTCTTCCTGATGGTCATGCCAAATCATGGGTATTTTTAGCGTTCTTTTATGCTGTTGCTCATTAGAAGCTACTGTTGCACAGGTCTACACATTTCATTCCAGAAAATTATCAAACAGCCTTTTCTTTGATCCCATCCAGGGGATACTTCTAACATGTAACCTGAAGACATTTGAAATGTTTCCTTCATTTTCTTTAATTCTACTTACACAGGTGGAATTCCTTTCATAACACAAAACAGGTGTATTGAAAGTCACTCCATACAGAATATGATCTTCAAACAAATCTAAGCTGAAGAGCCATAAAAAGCCCTTTTTGATGTGCTGAAATAGTTTTAATCACTATTTTTTTTATTCTGTGGTGTGTAAACCTTTTGGACAGATTTCAGAAAAGCCCTGTACAGGCTTTCACCTTTCATGTTACTCTGTTTCATATTTTTCTCGGTTTCCTGACCAATCAAATTACAGAGTTTTCATATACATCCTCCTTTCAACACTACACATTGTGTAACTAAAGAGACAGATTAATCAAGCTAGAATTTTTAATGTTGGAGACTTCTTTAATCAAAAGAAGTGTGATGTAAGCTTTGCATTTTACAGACATAAAACAGGCAATAAAATCCATTTGTGAAGAATTGTCTTACATAGTTTTTATTTGGTGTAAATTCAGCTGTGATCACACTTGTAGGTAACACCAAAATTATAAGCATAGCAAAGACATCAGATGATGCAACCCATCTTCAAAGTGACCTGTGATTGATTTAGAACAGAGAGAAGATACAAGAGATGAAAGGAGGTTCTGTTCTAATAGTGTAAAATCCCACACCCAGGGAGAATAAACAAAGAGCAGGAAGGAAAAATTGGGGACTGCAAACTGTCCACCAGTACACAAGGTGTTAAAGATAATTTGTTTTAATTTTGCCTTTATAATATTGCCCTAAAGTTACTATGTTATATATGGATTACAGTACCTGTCACTGAGTTGATGCTTATGAGGAACAGCCTATCAGGAAGGGAGGCTGTCTATGAAAGGATCTATGACACAGTTTTTACTGTTTTCTGGATGACAAATGTTCATGAATCATTTATGGTATAATTGTAAACATTCCCTAGTTACTGACCACATTCACTTACTTTTGTTCCTAATTTTAGGCTTCATCTATTATGACATTAATGATAATTTTCTCCTTTATTTCCTCTATTAATCAATCATCTCGCAAGGCTATGGATTTCAGATCTCATGAATTGTGACTATTGACACTTTTGATAAATCATTCTTTGTCATCTCGCAACTGTAATCGGTGTATTTGAGTTGAAATACATATACTGAAGATAAGACCCAAAGAATTATAGAACACTAATATAAACCAGAATTATAAAAGGAAAAAAAGTTATAGTTTCTTGAAACACATTCATCATGAACTTGACACTGAAAGAATGTTAGCTTTATGAATACTCCCCTTAAACCACCCAGGTGAAGCTACAGAATTAAAATTTGTTTACAAGGGTTATACAAAACGGTAAAATTAATGTTAGATTTTCATAAACTATAACCTGCTAAAATCGGTGTAACTTTTAATACTGAAGTGGCCCTCTCAGCTCAATGGATTTAGGGTTATTCATGTGCATGTTTGCAGGATAAGGGGGTTCAACTGTGTGTGTATAGAGTAGATGGGGCCAAAATGTAAAATTTTAACTCTAGATCTGGAAACTTCTGAATATCATGGAAACACTTGGATTTGTTCTAGCCCATTATAAATATGGGGGGAAACTACAAAGTTTGGATCCTAATGCTGAATCTTGCTGAAGTCTTTGTCAGCCCATATCTTGATGTACATAATATTCCTATTAAATTGGTTGTACAGTAATGGGTATTCATAAAATTTAACATCATATGCCATATTTTGCCCTCTGCCCACTGATACTGTATCAGGGGAGTCGCATGCTCATGTATCTGAGGTCAGGATTTGGCCCTATGTGTGTTTCTTGAGTTGAGGTGGTATTCCCAACTAGCATTTATATATTGTCATACTTATTCAGATTTTCCTGATTATTTTTTTTTCTAGCTGTTCGATTTGGTGTACAGGGAGGAGACTTTGCTCAATGTCATCAAAAGTGTTACCCGAAATGGCCGCTCCATTATCCTTACTGCTGTGCTGGCTCTCATCTTGGTTTACCTTTTCTCCATTATTGGGTTCCTGTTCTTGAAAGATGACTTCATCATGGAGGTGGAGCGATTAAAAAACAGAACATCTATTGCAGGTCTTGCTTTTACCTCAAATTACCATCATCCTACTGAAGTTTAGCATTTCTATGGGGATAATCCTGCTCCCTTTTAAAGTCAATCTGAGGGGGTTTTTTCAGTTGACTCCAGTGAGAACAGAATCCATGTCACACTGTTCTTCAGTAGCTTAAATCTAGTAGGTAAAATTATTCTGCAAAGGTTTGTTTCAGATATAGGCTCATCTATTCAAATATTACTAAAATCATGCAAGTTAATTAATTTTCTTTTTCCCCATTCCAATTCACATTGGAAATTAAAAAAAAAAAACTTTACACACTTCACTATTGCTCAAAAAGAATAAGTCATAGCCAGTTAAATAGAGCTTTTTAATGCACCTGGCCTAAGTAAAATCAGTGGAGTCAGAATTTTACCCTTAGACCAAAACAAAAAACACCCGGGCTTGTGATTAATTCACTTATAGGCTGATCCATGAATGCACTGAGCACCTGATACCTAAAAGGAGGCACTTGGCACCTAGCAGTATCCAGTCAATACTGCACAAACTCTGTACATGATCCAGCCATTCATAACTTTGTTATTTCAAAACTAAATGTTTTCAAACAAAGCAAAGCTGAGCATACTGAGGCTGAAGTGTTAATAAAGCCATTTTAGAGCTATCTGTCAAATGTCTTAAATAAGCCTTGTTTTCTATGTTTGGATCACTTGAAAAGGTTGAGCTGGTTTGTATGTAACTTAAAAACTTCTTGGCTAAGATCAAGACTTTGAAATTTAATTTCAAAAGGTTTCTGTGGCCACTATTGAAGACAGGACACCCAATTATATGAACTTCTGCTCTGATCCAGGGTGGCAATTTCCATATTATGTTCCCCTTATTGGGTTCTTTGGAGATTGTGCGTGATTTGTTGTATTCTTAGTGTCATTCATACATGAAAATCTAGTCAAGAAAATATACTGATGATATTGGAAGATGTCATATTAGCAGAATATTGTACAGCAAAAACTCATTTAAAATGTTAGCCTAATAACATTCCTCAGATGGGAAAAAGTCAGAATGAATCAGTTTTCACTGTGTAAACAGCCTGCTATACTTTGGATTACTATTTGGACTAAATGATTTTTGCCATCATTTTTGCTCCTTAAACTTTCTTGCAACCTGGATTTGAAATGCAGTATATGTGTGCAATGCACAGGGTGAAATTGGTGTTTGATAAAATCAAGCTGATGTATATATTTGCCTACTTTGGAACTGTTGAATTAGTGTTTTACTAAAGGCCATACATATGTACAAATGAGTACCAAACAGTTTTGTATCCTTGAAAACTCTTAAATATTCTAGATTCAGAAAGACTGAATATCAGTTCAGTGTCCTGCTTGTCAGCCTTTGTGAATAATTTATCTAGTGGTTTTAAAAAACGGACATTTTCATATCTGGCAGTTGTTTGTTGCTTTGAATACATTTTGTTCTGACTAGAAGTAGCAGCATTTGATGAGAGTCATTAATTTATGGAGATGCAATGGGGGAATAGTTGTGACATACTATAAACTAAGTTTTGAGTTCATGCTGAATACTTGCTTTCTGCTGAGATCTAATTTGTTCTTGTTTTTTTTATAAACCACTAATTAATTTCAAGAAATTTGTGATATTAAACTGCATATCTATGTGCTGCACTCTCCAGCATATGCCTCTGTAAAATATGCTGCTTTTCATTTTGTCAGGTAACGGCGAAGTTCCTACCACAACTCTAACGTCAATGATGGAAACATGTGCAAAAGAAAATTGTTCCACTGCACTACCTATTACCAACCCAGGTTAGTATGAAAGTTCCCCAAAATGGCGATAAATTTCAAGTGGAAGTGTTTGTAAGTTATTACACGAGAGGCTTTTCTTGTCAAGAAAATTGACTGTAATTATTCGAAGTCAGAAGTGACCACATTTTTCTACACTGAGAGCTGTGCTGGCAACTTGCCTAGTATCTGAGTGTTTTCACACCTAATTTTCAAATACACTGACAGTTATCAAAATTAAATGTTGAATCTTAATACTGATTTGTACAAATATCTTGCTTCTTGCTGAGTTCACAAATCGCGGAAGCCAGCAGCTGATCTGCTTTATCTGTACCATTCGTGAGAAAACAGCTCCATTTTCGGATCTCATAATTTGGTCTTAGAAGTACAGCATATGCCACTGAATGTCTAGATACAATTTAACATGAAGAGCTAAGTTAAAGGGACATTGTCAGCATGAAATCTAGTCAATTTAAAAAAAGTTTAAAAGTAGTTTTGTATACTCTACCCCTCTACTACCAATTTGCTTTTAGTGACTTATAACTTTCCTCTTGCTATATGAAAGACTCTCACAAACAACAGAGAAAACTGACTTGACTCTATAGGGGAAATAGTGAACTAGTCTGCTTATGATAATGTCATATAGGACTGCATCAAAAGCCTTTCTAAAAATCAAGATCTATTACCTCTACTGCTTTCCCACTATTCATGAGGCCAGTAACAGTGTAATTGGAGATGTGACTGACTAGGTGCTTACAAATTATTTAATTTGTTCCAGTATCTTTCTAGGTGTCAAAGTTAGGCTGGGTGGTCTGCAATTCCCTTTGTTCCCCCTTTTTAATAAGAGATATGGTTTGCCCTTCTCCAGTTCTTAGGGACCCCATGTGTTCTTGAGGATGCTTGCTAATGGTTCCAAATTTGCTTCAGCTAGTTCCTTAAATACCCTATAATGACTTCCACCAGGCCCTGCTCATATGAGTACATCTATCTTTAACCTGTTCTTCCCTATTCTGGTATGTGTTTCTTCCTCCTTGCTGTTACTACTCAGTGGGTTAAGCATCTAGTTACCATTAATCATTTTAGGGAACACTGAAGCAAAATAGGCATTAAACACTTACAAAGTGGACCTAGACTTTCCTTTGTTTTTCTCGTTCCTACTACATTATATATCCTTTCTCTATTGTCTTATGTTCCTGGCTAAATGTGACCCATTTTGTGCCTTAGTCTTTGATTTTTCTCCCTCCCTGCTTGTGATATTCCTTTCTGCTCATCCTTAGCCATCTGTCCATGTTTCTACTTTCTGTAGAATTTCTTCTTTAATGACCTGAAGGATTTAAAAACTTCTGTGGGAGCCATATTGGCCTCTTGCTGTTCTTCCTATCTTTCCTTCATATTGAGATAGTTTGAGGCTGGGCCTTTAATATTATCCCTTTGCAAAAGTGCCAGTTCTCCTTTTTTTCCCCTTTAGTTTTCCTTCCCATGGGACCTTACCTAGCAGTTTTCTGATATTACACGATGATTATCCCATCTGATGCTGTGTTGTTTAGATACTCTAGGAGGAAAGATGGACAAATATGTATATCAAGATAGTACAAGTGCCATAGGTCATTTGGGTTCAGGGACCCGTCCTTCCTTGCTTTGTCTTTTGCTCTGTTGACCTTTATTTAAATCAATATTGATATAAGACATTATCCATAATGTGAATTTTGGTTTGCTGAACCCAAAGGGCTTTCAGTCAATCAAAGGCATCTCAGAGCCTGAAGAGTGGTGTCTTCGCAGTAATTACTTAAGTATACCATTTCAGCTAACCAGGGAAGCAGAAAATTGACATTTATTAAATTGTGTTATTTCTGAAAGCCCTATGCTCAAAATCAGCACACAGAAGAAATGTTGGGAGAAACACTGACCTTATGCAAGGCAGGTGCACAGCATGAGTAAGTGCATCCCAAAGAGGAGGGGAAGGAGAAAGGCCAGTCATGATTCTTCTCCCTCTGTAGCAGCCACTGCAGGAGCACTGCTTTCTTAGGCTGATTGTGCTGCCACTGCAGCCTGGGAATCGTGGGAATTCAGAATTCCTCCTGGGAGTCTTATGACAAAGCAGCCTCCCTGCATACTTGGGCTTGACCCCAATGTAGCCTGGCCACAGTGATTCTGGAATAAAGCCCAGGTTTCTAGGCCTGTGCTGCCCAATCCAGTACCTTGAGGTCTGTGGGTGTCTTTTGTTTACTTCAGCGGGCATGCTTTTAGTCTTGTGCCTTAACCCTGATCACTGCTAGAATGAGTCACACACAAGTCAGCCGCTGTTTATTAGCTGGAAATGATAGCATTACTTGGTTTGTACATGCCTCGGGGGGAAGGGGAATGATTTCTTGAGAGAGAAATCTCTGAATGTACCTCTGATTCCCTTGCATCATTTTTCTCTCCCCGTCACCTATGCACTTCGGGGTCCTTTGAAACCAGTAGGTGTACTCGCATGCGTAAAGAGTATTGTCGTGAGTAAAGCCTGCAGACTCGGGCTATTAGTTGGGTTACCTGTGGGAGAACAAATAAGGAATCTCACCCTCTCTCTGTCAGGTTAAGTGTATTGCTGTCAAAAAGCTATAATGTTGTGGCTTCAAAATTGAGAGGGATGATAAATAATTACAGTTGTAGAATGATGAAAGGCAAAATTACTGCAGCCGCCACTGTTACTAATGAACGGAGTGTCTATTGCTTTGGTTTCCAAGCCTCTCTTTGTTCTGGCTGTTGTAGGTGAAGAAGAAAAGGAGAATGGAACTGAGAGGACCTGTGACACTCTGCTAATGTGCATCGTTACAGTGTTAAACCAAGGCCTGAGAAATGGCGGTGGTGTGGGGGATGTGCTAAGAAAGCCTTCCAAAGATGTAAGCATTTGCCTAACAGAATACAGCATATTTTCTCGGGTGCCTCATGAGTGCCGAAATCCACTTGTACAGGAGAGAGGAAATATTTTTGCCTAGTCAACTTGAATGTCACGCAGATGACTTATCCACTGTAATTTTAACATACCAGATGGAGTGCTTAACAAGAAGGCGAAAACTCAGTGCAGTGATCTTACACGAAGAAGGGAATTCCAGGTGCTAGTTACCTTTCTGGAAAGCTGGGGTATATTATTACCTTCCAAGCAGTGCTAAGACGTATTGCCAGATTGGATCAGTTTACAACAGGAATCAAATGCAAATCTTTGAATGGGGCTGATTGATGCATGTGTGTCAGGACTCATGGTTGTAGTATATCAGGTTTATAGTTAGCTGAGATTGCATTGGAATAGAGCCTATTATTTACTCATATCAAGCAACACACACTACTAGCATTGAAGGAAAATGAGAATTTCAAATATGCCAATAAACTTCCAAAAATTTTAAAAAAGGGGGGATGGGGGGACTTGCTGTAATTTCAATGCAATACGTTTAAAATAACTTCACCAAAATGACTTTTTTCGTTCAGAACGCACAGTATGTGCCAGGACACCATAACCGCCCCATGGCTGGTGCTCTGCACAGCAAAGCACAGGATTAAGTGAAATGATTTCTTTCTAACCAAACAGTGCGGGACTGAGAGTGTGGCAGAGGTAGAGCACTCAGCTTTTGGGGGAAAGAGCTTCTGTTCATAGTTGCTTAGGTCCTGATACATAGCTCAGTGGAGCCAGTTTGAGCCTTTCCGCTGACATGCGTGAGCTTTGGAAAAGGCCTGTGATACGTAGCTATTATAGAACATTGATTGCGTTAAAGCACTTCACAAAGGAGCGAATCATTATTCCCATCTCACATGTGAGGCACAGGTAGGTTAAGTGACTTGCACACGTTCATACAGTGAGGAATAGGACCCAAGTTTTATGACTGCCAGTCCTGAGCCTTCTCTGCTGGCCCACACTGCCTCCAGTCTGCCTGGTTGAGCAGAGGGCCTTATGGTTCTCTTAAGAACCCAACCCAGCCATGTTCAGAAGGCATATTATTGCAACATGGAGCCACGAAGCTGCAGGAAAATGGGGAATGTTAGCACCAATAGAGAACTACAGAAAATTCAAAGAGGAGGGGATAAAAGCATATAAAAGTCAAATCCTGCTTACTCTGCTCACATAAGTAACCCCTTTGGCTTCAGTTAGATTGCTGATGTGAGCAAGACGTGAAGGGTTTGGCCTAAGACATGCATCTGTGCCTTGCTTTGCTGTAGCTAATGGTCTGAAAAAGTACATGGTGGTTTAATGTTGTAGTTGTGCGCTATTTTTATTTCATTCTGAAACCTTATTGTTTCAGGAGCCCTTGTTTGCTGCCCGAGTTGTTTATGATCTTCTATTTTATTTCATTGTAATAATTATTGTTCTGAACCTCATCTTTGGAGTCATCATTGATACATTTGCTGACCTCAGGAGTGAAAAACAGAAAAAAGAGGAAATCTTAAAGACAACCTGTTTTATTTGTGGTAGGTGCTATTGAGCTACAACGGCATTTGGTGGGGGGGAGAAGGGAGGGCAGAGAAGCAATAAAACAAAATGCTGCTCCATAAATAAGTGCGTCTCTAAAGGGCCATCATCGATTGGAAAGTAACTCCGTGTTTGCTGCCAGGCAGGAATAAATGTAGAATCCCACGCTGTCATTTTTACAATCAGTTCACAAGTCAAAAAAGATGACTTTTCTAACAACAGGCTCTGAGTTCCAGGGGCGTGGCCACAGGTGGGCCTGAGTGAGCTGTGGCCTACACACTTTGCATCCAGGGCCTCTCCCGCCAACCTGCCGGGGCTTAACTATGCTCCCCCAGCATTGCCCACCCAGATGGGCTCTTCTAACTATGCCACTGCTGAGTTCCACCTGGGGTCTGAGACTCAAGCTGTATTCATCCCATTGTTTTCACTGTCACCCGTAATGAAGACTCTGCAGTGGGAGCATAGCTGTTGATTTTGTTGAATATTGAAGCAGGTAAAAATGCAGCACACTTTTCGATCGCAGTATAGACTCCACAATGTTAAATGTAGCACAGCTTGCCCACCTGATAAGGAGATGCACCTCTGAAGACACACAGGAGCAGATAAATTGAATAAGTGTCTTTACATAAAATTTCATTGCCTATGATTTGTCCATGCTGGTGCAGAGAGAGGCAAATCACTCCTCCCCATTCTAACAAGGGGCCCTATAGCCACTGGAAGATTTCACATGAGGGAGGGAAGCTTTAATCTTTGCTAGGGTCCACAGGAGAGCAGACTGGGGAAGCCATAACAACAAATGAAATAATTTCATGCATCCCTGTCCTGCCTGGCCATGACACTTTTAGGCACAGTTTCTAAACTGTTGCACAGGTGGTTATAATAAACAGTTTTGCTCATGACTTGAACTTCAATCCTGCGTGCATTTAAACTTTAAGCACACAACTGGTCCCATTAAAGCTTCAGTAGGGTTATTCACATACTTAAAACTAAGCATGTTCCTAAATCTTTGCAAGAATAGGGCTGATGTATCAATGCTATATGTTTACTTACACAGCTCATAGCTACAGCCTATTTTTTGCAGGATCAGCTTGTAAAGCACTTTATATGCTTCCAGCCAGAAGACAGTATAAAGGTGTAAGATATTTGATGATGATGTTAAGAGGGAATATCACGAAAGAATAAATATGGGTCTGAAAGAATTTTGCCAGAAATGCTTTTGTATCTGGAGGTCTAGCAAAACAGTCAGTCTGTAATTATAGCTTTTAAATTAACATCTTGACACTTTTTCATTGCTGATTTTTTCAGAGTTTATTTTTATACTGACAGTGCGGATAAAAGTTGATTGAGTGTTTTTGTGTTTTTTGCAGGACTGGAGCGGGACAAGTTTGATAATAAGACTGTTTCATTTGAGGAGCATATAAAGTCAGAACACAACATGTGGCATTATTTGTACTTTATCGTCCTAGTCAAAGTGAAAGACCCAACTGAATATACTGGTCCTGAAAGTTACGTGGCTCAAATGATTGTGGTGAGTCATGTGCGTGAGCTGTGTTTTGTGCAGCTGAAAGATGTTCCTTGCAGACAGAACAGGGCTGTATTTTTCCTTTAATAATAGGGATGAAAGCTTTTCACTGTGCAGATATGTTTACATATCTGCAATGGGCTGTAACTAAGCCCAATCTTCATGAGCAAGATTATAGATTTTACATTGACTCATGTTCTGTGAGTCTCCCTCTCTCATTAGCCAAACCAATCCAAAGAGCATGGATCAGAACATCTGCTACTACTCCTTTGAACGGGATCACTGGGCTGCTGTCCAGCAAAATAACCCTGCTGAGTAACAGAATGTAGGCTCAGCATTGAAAACTAGCTCTTTTCCCCTACGCTGCCTTTGCACTATTTAAAAAAAGGAGAGCAGCTGTGGTGATCAAGAAAGCGCAAGGATGTCCTTTGCGGTGGCAGCAACAGTTTTAGAGTCCAGAAGAGAGATTTGCTGAAGCTGGGGCAGGGAGACGTAAAACACATTCCTGCAGCCCCCTGGGAACTTACAAGGAGAACATTTGAAGGAGAGATGACAGTGTTGCCATGGCCAGGATCCCTTGAGAGGTTCCTTCTGGAGGTTGTTTCCACTGGGGCAAGCAGATTTCACTTGTAATCAGGAACCCAGAGCAGCCCTGCCAGGGGCAGCTGTTCAGGAGATGTACCAAATTGGCACAGCCTCTAGCTATCCCTTCTAATTTTGGGGACATCAGTGATTTCCCACCCATCCCCCTTTGCAGCTTTCCACTGCTGGATCTATAGTAGCAGAAACTGACCTGTGAATATGATCAAAGACCGGTATATTGATATTCCAGAAAAGGATGCAGGCAAGTGTACATCAGGCCCTGTGTGCATTTTCATTGTCTAGGGCACAATTTCTACTGGTAACTGGCTGATCTTTTGTTGTTCATCAGCTCTCTCATTATATATACACTGAAACAAAAGACAGGACTATGCAGCACTTTAAAGACTAACAAGATGGTTTATTAGGTGATGAGCTTACGTGGGCCAGACCCACTTCCTCAGATCAAATTATGGTCATGCCAATTTTCTTCCACATATACCAAAAGGATACAATAAAAAAAAAAAAAAAGTGAACACACATAAAATTGACAAATCAGATTTTAGAACGGGGGTGTGTGGTGTGGGGGGGGGGGGGGGGGGAAGGTTAGTGTCTATGAGATAATGATATTAGGGGTGATAATTGGGAAAGCTATCTCTGTAATGGGTAAGGTAGTTAGCATCTTTAAGGCCCATTCGTAAAGTGTCAAATTTAAGCATGAATGACAGTTCTGAGGTTTCCCTTTGTAGTCTGGTGTTAAAGTCTCTTTGAAGTAAGATACATGTAGTGAGGTCATTGAGACAGTGCCCAGTCTGGTTGAAATGACAAGAAACTGATTTTTCTTTGTGAAACTGTCTGATGTCTGATTTGTGGGCATTAATTCTTTGGCGAAGTATCTGAGAAATTTGTCCAATATACAGAGCAGACAGACACTGTTGGCACATGATGGCATAAATTATATTTCTGGATGAACAGGAATATGTGTTCTTGATCTTGTAACTGACGTGGTTAGGTCCAATGATGGTGTCAGCAGAGTAAATATGTGGACAAAGCTGGCAACGGGGTTTGTTGCAAGGGAAAGTTCTAGGGTTGGTATTAGTGTGGTATGCCCTGTGTTTGTTGGTAAGAATCATCCTGAGGTTAGGTGGTTGTCTATAGGAGACTATGGGTCTGTCTCCCAGAGCCTCTGAGTGTAGTATCCTGTTCCAGTATAGGTTGTAGGTTATTGATAATGCGTTGGACGGGTTTAAGTTGGGGGCTATAGGTGATGACAAGTGGTGTTCTAGTGTTGGTTTTGTCTTGAAGTAGATGGTTTATGGGTATTCGTCTGGCTCTTTCTATTTGTTTTTTTTATTTCCCCTGGTGGGTAATTGAGATTTACAAAGGCTTGGTAGAGATCCTGAAGTTTCTGGTCTCTGTCAATGGGATTAGAGCAGATGCGGTTGTATCTAAGGGCTTGGCTATAGACGATGGATCGTATGGTGTATTCTGGATGGAAGCTGGAGGCATATAGGTATCTGTATGAGTCTGGGTTTTCTGTAGAGAGTGGTATCTAATTTACCATTAGTGATTTGTACTGTGGTGTCCAGGAAATGAATGGTCCAGACTGAGATTGATGTGGTGGGGTGTAGGTTGTTAAAGTCTCTGTGGAATGCATCCAGTGTTTCTTGGCCATGGGTCCAGATCATAAAGATGTCATCGATGTAGCGTAAGTACAGGAGGAGTAAAAGGGGACGGGATCTGAGGAAACATTGTTCTAAGTCAGCCATAAAGATGTTAGCGTACTGTGGGGCCATGTGGGTACCCATGGCTGTGCCGCTGATCTGGAGGTATAAGTTGTCCCCAAATTGGAAATAATTGTGGGTGAGAACAAAGTTACACAGACTTCACTTGCTTTGCTGAACTGTGCACTAAACTAGCACTTGCGCACCTGCTTAACATTAAGCACTTGAGTCAATGGAACTGCTCACACATTCAAAGTAAAATATGTGGCTTGATTGCTTTGCTGGGATGGAGTCTTTGTTGAATGAGACACCTTATGGTGTCCTGAGGGGAAATGGGAGTGCAACCAGCAGGGGCAGAGGAGCATGGGAATTTCAAATTATCAGATACTGCTACAAGGAAATAGTGAATTGCCCTTTCCAATCATGTGGAAAGAATAAAAAAAAAACACTGAGCAAAAACTCGTCCACTGCTCTAGGTGGAGAAACCATTTGAACAGAGTGGCAGAAACCTTTAAAAAGTTCCACTTTGCTGTGTGCAACTGTTTTCACTTTATCCCTGTGCAAGTTGATGTTTGAAATCATGGACTGACAACTCCTGTGCAGTCCAGCTTGCGGAGGTCCTGCCACTCTCCTGCCCCCTGGCCAATCAGGGCCTAGGGCCGGAGGGGCATGCAGCTGCTCCCCCATCCCCAGGCCAATTAGGGTGCAGGGTGAAGGAAGTTTTGCATGCTCCCCTGCACCTTAATTGGCCTGGGGATGGGGAAGCAGCTGCATGCAAAGCCTCCTCCTGCCCTGCCAGGAGCATGTGGCACTTTGAAGCGCTGTGCGCTGCTCACAGGGCAGGGGGGAGAGCAGTGGAGGCTTTGCATGCTTGCCCCCAGGCCAATCAGGGCATGGAGGTGGGGGGGAGCTGCATGATGCTTCCTTCGCCCTGCCCTTCCAAGTGCCACATGCGCCTCGCAGGGCAGGAGGAGGCTTCCTGCGCTCCCCCCACGCCCAGATTGACCTGGGGGTTGGGGAGCATGCCAAGCCTCTTCCAGGGCATGGGGGGCAAAGAGGATCCCCCACCTAGGGTTGCCAGGTGTCCAATTTTTGCCCGGACTGTCTGTTATTGGGGTTCCCTGTCCAGTGTAAAAAAAAAAAAGTCCAGTATTTCCTGTTTCCCTTGGACAAAGCCCGGCGGGGACAATTTTCCCCTGCTGCGTCTGACAGGGTGGAGGAGTGCGGGGCTGTTTCTTTTTTTCCTCAATAGCTTTTATTTCTCCCTTTTTGGGGCATTTTTGTTAAACCATCTGGCAACCCTAACCCTACCCCCACCCACAGACTAATCATGGTTTGGGGGTGGGGTAGCCCTGCCCCTTCCTGTTTAGACCCTGGCCCTGCCCCTTCTGGGGTGGCCTAGGGCTACTTTAAAAATGTTTGCAGTGACCCCCGGGCAAAAATTATTCCCCACCCCTGGCTTAGCATCATCCTGCAGGGCTGACTAAGTGCCATGCACCAGAGGGCAGGTTTCAAGAGACTTTGTGCTCCCCCTGCCCCCAGGCAAATCAGAGCCTGGGGGCAGGGGGAAGCATGCAAAGTCTCCTCCCACCCTGCAAGGGGCTCGGCCCTTGAAGTCAACTGCCAGCTATTGCTCAGCTGGCGGGTAACTAAGTGCAGCGCTCCCTTGCGGGGCAGAGACAGGCTGTGTGTGCTCCTTCCACTTTCAGGCGTAAGGGGAGCGCACGAAGTTTCCGCCCTCTGCAAGGGGGCGCAGGCACCTAGAAGGAACTGCCAGCTGTTCTGAACAGCTGGCTGTTCTCTGGGGGGAGAGGAGCAGGGACAAAGACTCCCCCAAACCAATCAGGATCTGTGGGCAGGAAAGCACAGATGTGTCCTGGCCTGCCCCTTTCTGAAGTGGCCTCTGATCAAAAATTATTGTCCACTCCTGGTCTAGGAGAACATTCATGATGCAGGAAAGAGAAAGAAAGTTGGAAATAAAGATGGGAGATGTATGCAGGTGTTGAAGCAATAAAGTGTTAGAAGATGTTTGGGGGGATGGGGAATGTATTTCCCACAGTGTTTGTTGAGATGAAATTTCACTGGACATTTTTTCATAGAATACTAGGACTGGAAGGGACCTCGAGAGGTCATCGAGTCCAGTCCCCTGCCCTCATGGCAGGACCAAATACTGTCTAGACCACCCCTGATAGACATTTATCTAACCTACTCTTAAATATCTCCAGAGATGGGGATTCCACAACCTCCCTGGGCAATTTATTCCAGTGTTTGGCTACCCTGACAGTTAGGAACTTTTTCCTAATATCCAACCTAAACCTCCCTTGCTGCAGTTTAAGCCCTTTGCTTCTTGTTCTATCCTCAGAGGCCAAGATGCACAAGTTTTCTCCCTCCTCCTCATGACACCCTTTTAGATACCTGAAAACTGCTCTCAAGTGCCCCTTCAATCTTCTCTTTTCTAAACTAAACAAACCCAATTCTTTCAGCCTTCCTTCATAGGTTTTTTTTGACCAGTTAAAATGCCAAGATCTATGCAGCCAGCCCAGTGTCTCTCACTGCGGAAGGAAATACAAAAAGCTATTAAAATAGATATGCAGCAGTAGAGGGAGAAGTTCTACATCTCTGCACAATCAAGTCTCCAAGCACCCAATCCCATTATTTAAGTTGCTGCTGAGGAGCTGATCCATCGGCCTCCTAGAACATGTCACATTTTTCCAGAGGTGATTTTTATGGCCAGCTTCTTCAGTAGCTGTGTAAGAGACAGAGAATTCCAAATAGTCTCAGATGAGGGAAATTAAGGCCCAGATCTTAACTTAGTTATTACCTGTGTAACAGGGGTGAGCCAAAATCTTCAGTTCTCATGTCACTGAGCTTTGAGAGATTATCCTGTACATTTGAAGATGAGTCTCAGATCTTTGGGATATAATATCAGTGAATGCTCTGGGTTAATGGAGCTCAACTCCAGACATCTTTGCCTCCTCACCTCCTAGCAGGTATGGAAAAGGTATTAATTTAATTAGCAATACCAATATTGCACAGTCACTGGGGAAAATAGACATTTCTGGCTGTGCTTGGACCAGAAGCCACGACTGATTGGTGAAATTGATGTACCTGTCTTCCTACTGTGTCAGGTTATCGAATGTACTAGCTGCTGAGGGGGTCTAGTTAGATTACTGATGATATATTTAGAAGGAAGGACCAGATGTGTTGCTATTTCTTATAATTTGATTATAAAAACTTAAGAGATTATAGTTTGGCAAACATGCTGTCAAAAAAGGAGGGAAGTGTTTTCCCATGGCATTTACCTTCTTTTCCTTAGTTGAAAGTGATAACTGTAGCTGGTCTTGTGGTACTTCATACTCCTGTAACTTAAAGCACACGTTTGTAAGACTGCCATTTGGTAGGTAGTTACTGCACAAGTGATGACCATGAAAATTGAAGCTGAAATTTTCAGTCCTTTCTTTTACGGGATAAGCTACCCCCTTGAAACTTGGATCCATTTTTTGGGACCTGCAAATAAAGTAAATGCCAAAAAAGCTTGCTGTAGTAGCTATTGCATTTGCTCCTGCAAAACATGTGAGTGTGAATGAACTACTTCCTAGTTGTGGAATGAAACAAGTGCAGACAAATTGTGCCTCGAAAGCGGGAGACTAGGCTTTCTGAAGCTAGCCCTGCAGGTGCGCTGGCCACCATTCTTGGCAAGCTTCATAATGGTTTTTACCAACACGCCATAATATAATTAGATGATACAATTATGTAGTTATTGCTTATTTACACAGTTATGTAATTGAATGTAATTGGCATAATCACATAACCCCACAATCAGCGAAAAACTATTCTAAAAACCAAAGTTCAGGCAGTCAAATGCACAGGCAAAGAACATTGGGTTCAGCCACCACATAAAGGAAGGGATGCCCTAGTAAAAGATTAAAAGCCCTATCTTGTGTCCCTTGAAGCCAGTACTAGTTTGGGCCCTTTAATGGGCTACCACTGTAAACCATCCCATTACAGCTTGGTGTGCATATTCCTAACTCTTCTCATGGACTTAATACCATTATGATTTGTACCCTCCCCCACCAAGCTCATGCTGTGACACTTTCATTGCCAGAAATGCAAAGCCACATCCAATATAAAAACCAATGAAAAATATAAAAGCAAATTTTGGTGAGTTCTCAGAAGTCACATCAAACATCCCACATACCCTGCTATAAAAACAATCTCTCCCTTCCTGTCTTATCTTTAAGGTTGAGTTATAGTACTGCCGCCATCTGTGAAGATGTGTTAGCTGAGCAATGGCAATGTTCTCCTATTAGACATGCAGCAGTTCCCCCCCAAAAAGGCTATAGTTTTAAAGTTTAATGCACAGACACCCACATCCTAGACCATCAGCTGAAAACTTACTTTATGTATGGCTAGATAAAGTATGAGGCAGAGCTACCAAGCAGTGCTGTAAAGCTATGGGCAAAGTGAAACTAGGTACCCAAAATGTGTCATTTTTGCACAATCCTACAGTTTAGAGTTAGAACATAAGAATGGCCATACTGGATCAGACCAAAGGTCCATCCAGCCCAGTATCCTGTCTGCCGACAATGGCCAATGCCAGGTGCCCCAGAGGGAGGGAACACATCAGGTAATCATCATGTGATCCCTGTCTTGTCATCCATTTCCAGACAAACAGAGGCTAGGGACACCATTCCTACCCATCCTGGCTAATAGCCATTGATGGACCTAACCTCCATGAATCTATCTAGGTCTTTTTTGAACCCTGTTAAAATCCTAGTCTTCACAACGTCCTCTGGCAAGGAGTTCCACAGGTTGACTGAGCTGAGTGAAGAAAAACTTCCTTTTGTTTGTTTTAAATCTGCTCCCTATTAATTTCATTTAGTGACCCCCTAGTTCTTATATTGTGGCAATAAGTAAATAACTATTCCTTATTCACTTTTTCCACACCAGTCATGATTTTATAGACCTCTATCATAGCCCCCCGTAATCTCCTCTTTTCTAAGCTGAAAAGTCCAAGTCTTTTTAATCTCTCTCCACATGGGACCTGTTCCAAACCCTTCATCAGTTTTGTTGCCCTTCTCTGAATCTCTCTCAATGCCAATATATCTTTTTTGAGATGAGGCAACCACATCTGTCCACAGTATTCAAGATGTGTGCGTACCATGGTTTTATATAGAGGTAATAAGATTTTTCTCTATCCCCTTTTTAATGATTCCTAACATTCTATTTGTTTTTGGTTTTTACTGCCACTGCACGCTGAGTGGATGTTTTCGGAGAACTATCCACAATGACTCCAAGATCGCTCTCTCGAGTAATTGTAGCTAAATTAGTCCCCATCGTATTGTATGTATAGTTGGGATTATTTTTTCCAATGTGCATTACTTTACATTTATTGACATGAAATTTCATTTGCCATTTTGTTGCCCAATCACTTAGTTTGGTGAGATATTTTGAAGTTCTTCTCAGTCTGCTTCAGTCTTAACTATCTTGAGCAGTTTGGTATCATCTGCAAATTTTGCCATGATTAGTTTAAACACCTTAAATGTAGTTGTTTATTGGTCAAAAATATTACGCTTTTTATTGGCTTGGGATGGACAAATTCTCTCTCCCGCCCCAAAATGCTAGTATTTGCCATTTCTGCCACATGCCCCAACATTTTACAATTCACTAACATTAAATGTTTTCCCATTAGATAATCTAAATGGGCAAAAGTATTGCAAGTAATTTTCCTTACACATTAGGTTGTGCACCAGTAGCAGTAGATCACATGCCTGTAATTTGTACAATAGAGGGGATGGAGAATGTGAATTCACACAGCAATACTTCTAAGCTTTTTTTTTTTTTTTAAACATACAATGTAGCACCTAGTCTGTCTGTTAGAAAATCTTAGTTTGTGTGCAAATTACTATCCTTTGAAATATTTTAGAAACAGCCTTTTAGTTCACTGACCACTTTGCACTGGTCAGTGTTAGCAATAACATTACTTACCTTCATATTATGAGTATGCAAAAGCTGTGAGACGGAGAATGCCTTTACTACAGCATGCCAAGCCCACAGTCCGCACCTCTCCCCTGAAGAAGGTTAAAGAACATATTACCATCTTTGTCATCAACAGTGTGACAAACTCATTAGACCCTGCATTACATCCAAGGGTGCTTATCAACATATCTAGAGGACTTGATTGTGATGGGACATGGAACTGCTTCAGTTCAGTTAAGAAATCTGTCTTGACATTTGCTGAAATATGGCCACGAATAATAATTTGAAGTCCAGTCCTAAGGAAGGGACAATCACAAGAGCCCATTATTCCAGAAATTGTGTTCTCCAGATCCCATTCCTTTGCAGGACAAAGAGATGATGGTCAATAGCAGTTGCTCTAAGTCACCCAATAGGACCTGTGTCTATACTGCTCTTCCATGCTTCTGAGAGAGCTCATGGAGTCTTCCAGCTGATGCCCTAAAAGCAGTGTACAGCAGAGGTGCCATGACTGGAGACAAGTTTCATACATTTGGTGAATTGGCTGCTGAGTACTTGAGGTCCTGCGAGGATTTGACAAAGCTAATTTTGTAATCAAGGTCTTTGACAGATGAGACAACAGCTACTCTGTGAAAACTGCAGAAAAACAGTGCTGGTTCTAAGGGTAGATACAACAAAGTTTCTAAATCTGGCATCCAACAAGTAATCATTCACAAGTAAAATTCTTTGGAGAATGTATCATTCAAAATTCACCTGATTGTAGGAGCACACCCACAACAGAGTTGGTGGGGGCTTGGCCAATGATGAAGTAGCAAAATCCATTACCAGCAGAGATGCTAAAGCAGCTCAGGACTTCTACCATATACAAGAGCAAGCAGACACAAGGACGTTTCTGCACTCTCAGTGTGAATATGGCTTTTGGTGTTGAAAGAAACCACAATTAGATCACCTGAGACACATGTTTTAATCCTTGCCATTCCCTACATCCCAAATATGGAAGACCCAACGCATAGAAGCAGGCACCATGGCCAGCACAATGGATAAGCACTACTCCATACCTGTGCGTGCAGTCTGTGACTCGCTCACTTCTAACTTCCGCAACATAGTTTCTGCTGTATGAACATTAACAGGCTGTGTCTGTTATGCCTATTTGGTATTGAGGGGGAAAATCTATTTAACGTTGTCCAAAGAGAGGAAGCTTATCATTTCAGAGATCTTGCTAAGCTGGCAGAGAGTGATGGACAAGCTGCAGTTTCCACAGCATATCACATGGCAGCAGTGTTGTGTGACCAGAGTGCAACCCAAATTGCTTGTGCCTCAGTCCAGCCTCAAAAAAGTACTAATCACTGGCCCAACTCCTACCATGTAAGGTCAGTTTGGAACAATGTCAAAAGAGCATCTTGGCACAACAACAAAGATTTGAATGGCTTTGCACGTAGGCATGCCAGCTATGGATCACCATTTTTTTCCAAAGGCATCTTAGCTTCTACAAGACCTTATTTGTACCTATACCATTTAGGGTCCCTGCACAACCAACCATGTCTTTGTCAAAACAATTTTCCCTGCAGAGACTTGTGTATGTACCAAGGCAATGAAATTTGGTAACTCGCGCACTCTGAGACCATAATGAACAAATGATGTTGATTAGAAACATCACCAGCACCATTGCATTGTATTGCTACCTGTACGATTTTATTAGATTTTGGTATTACCTTTTAGATTGTGACCTTGAAGCATCACAAAAGAAATCTAGTTTGTCTTGAACTAAGTCATTGGACAAATAAAACAAAACATTTTAAAATCTGCGTTCCTGTTACATGTAGCTGTCATGGTTTCTCCTTATAAGCACATGTGACAGCTCTCCATCAGACCTCATCTCAAAGTAGATATGAAAAGCTTTCAGATGATATGGAGGGGGTGCGGTGTGTGGGTAATGAGGGTAGATTAAATTGACCACACTGGCTGTGTCTGTGCTCACCTCAAGCGTGCCCTCAGATACTGCCCTCTGACTGGAACAATGCTTCAGTTGCAGCCCCCCCCCCACCCCCAAGAGGATTGAGCTCCAAAAGGCAGTGGTCAGTTGCCCCAGGGAGAGCAAACTTCTCTCTAGAATACTCAAGGAGCTGATAGCTAGAGGCTCAGATACCTCCTCTATCATCTTTGGAAAATCATGGGAGACAGGAGAGATTCCAGAAGACTGGAAAAGGGCAAATATAGTGTCCATCTATAAAAAGGGGAAATAAGAACAACCCAGGAAACTACAGACCAGTTAGTTTAACTTCTGTGCCAGGGAAGATAATGGAGCAAGTAATTAAGGAAATCATCTGTAAACACTTGGAATGTGGCAAGGTGATAGGGAACAGCCAGCATGGAATTGTAAAGAACAAATCATGTCAAACCAATCTGATAGCTTTCTTTAATAGGATAACGAGTCTTGTGGATAAGGGAGAAGCGGTGGATGTGGTATACCTAGACTTTAGTAAGCTGTTTGATACGGTCTCGCATGATATTCTTATCAATAAACTAGGTAAATACAACTTAGATGGGGCTACTATAAGGTGGGTGCATAACTGGCTGGATAACCGTACTCAGAGAGTAGTTATTAATGGTTCACAATCCTGCTGGAAAGGCATAACAAGTGGGGTTCCTCAGGGGGTCTGTTTTGGGACCGGCTCTGTTCAGTATCTTCATCTACGATTTAGATATTGGCATAGAAAGTACGCTTATTAAGTTTGCAGATGATACCAAGCTGGGAGGGGTTGCGACTAATCTGGAGGATAGGGTAATAATTCAAAATGACCTGGACAAATTGGAGAAATGGTCTGAGGTAAATAGGATGAAGTTTAATAAAGACAAATGCAAAGTTCTCTACTTAGGAAGGAACAATCAGTTTCATACATACAGAATGGGAAGCGACTGTCTGGGAAGGAGTATGGCAGAAAGGGATCTAGGGGTTATAGTGGACCACAAGTTGAAATATGAGTCAGCAGTGTGATGCTGTTGCAAAGAAAGCAAACATGATTCTGGGCTGCATTAACAGGTGTGTTGTGAGCAAGACACGAGAAGTCATTCTTCCGCTCTACTCTGCACTAGTTAGGCCTCAGTTGGAGTACTGTGTCCAGTTCTGGGCACCGCATTTCAAGAAAGATGTGGAGAAATTGGAGAGGGTCCAGAGAAGAGCAACGAGAATGATTAAAGGTCTAGAGAACATGACCTATGAGGGAAGACTGAAGGAATTGGGTTTGTTTAGTTTAGAAAAGAAAAGATTGAGGGGGGACATGATAGCAGTTTTTAGATATCTAAAAGGGTGTCATAAGGAGGAGGGAGAAAACTTGTTCATCTTGGCCTCTGAGGATAGAACAAGAAGCAATGGGCTTAAACTGCAGCAAGGGAGGTTCAGGTTGGACATTAGGAAAAAGTTCCTAACTGTCAGGGTAGTCAGACACTGGAATAAATTGCCCAGGAGGTTGTGGAATCTCCATCTCTGGAGATATTTAAGAGTAGGTTAGATAAATGTCTATCAGGGATGGTCTAGACAGTATTTGGTCCTGCCATGAGGGCAGGGGACTGGACTCGATGACCTCTGAGGTCCCTTCCAGTCCTAGTATTCTATGATTCTTTAGAGGAAGCAGTTAAAGGAGATGTGACTAAAATAGAAATAGGTGGAGAAAGGAGGAAAAGGGGTTCCAAAGGAGAGAAGAAAGGGATTATCACGGCAAGCCACCATGGAAGCGTAATAATTGTGTATATTAAAGGGGATGCTTATTTCATAGCCAGGGAGAGTGACATCTCTGGGTTTTAAGTGTAATGCCCATTAGGCAGTAATACTCAAAGCTCTGACTTCCAGGATTTGTATCCCCTGCTATCAATCACACTTGCAATTCACGGGGCAGTAACTTCCCTGCTAATTCTGTACACCCCTCACTAGCTGTTACTATACCCTTTGAGTGCTAAACACAGTCCAGTGGCTGAGGCAGACTCCTACTCTGAAACAGAGAAGCTTCAACCCAATGTGATGCTGCACAACAAATTTGAGTTAAAAAGTCTCAGGGGGTAGCCATGTAACTTTAATAAAGAGTTGTCTTGTGGAGAGACTATCAAAAATATAGGATCATGAGCTTTCATGGGTAAAACCCACTTCATCAGATGCGTTGGATATGTACTGGCTCAATATGAAAAATCTGTGGGGTGAATTCTCTGAATTACCATAAACCCTAATGCACCTCTAGGTTCCTAGTTCTGTAGTGTGTTGACTTTAATGGGATTATTCATGTGCTTAAATACTCTGCTGGATTAGGCTTTCTGGGATACTAATAACGCATTTTACTTTTAAAACTGGCTTTCTTCCAAACAAAATATCAAAACTCCAGCAGTAAGAGAGACTTGTGCATCTATCAAAAGTATGGAACTTTTTGCTCGATTGCTTTTTAATGACTGATACAAAGCATGCCACATTGACTAATTAATTATCAGAATATTTATACCAAATAGCACAAAAGGTTGGTGTGAAATAAGATTGGATGGCTTGCTGGCAGGATAATTTCAAGGAAACAATGTTTTGTTTTCTCTACAGTGGGGTTTTCATAATATGATTAAAGAAACCTGCCTAATTATGTAACTTACTGTTTGCTTTGAGCTTGCAAAACAGGAGAAGAGTTCGGGTACACAAGCCCATGTCAGAATCAGACATGCGAGTAAAGTTATAGGGTATGTTTTGGGTGGTCTGAGGACAGGAGTTTCCCTCATATCTCTATTTGAGAGAGCATGTGCGTGTGGAGCTAAAACGCATTAGGGACCACCAGTCTGAAATGATTGCATTGCAATGTGTGGTCCCCTAATGCAGAAAAGCATGGCCCTATCTCCCCAGTTTAACAGGATGTTATTCAGTTCAAGCAATAATGAGAGGCTACTGATCTATGCAACTCTTTAGGGTTGTTCTCCCACCTTGTACTAGACATTTTGTTCCTTTTTTCTAGAAAATAACAAGTCCATAAGTAGAGCCCTGCAAATCTACGGATATGTGCTTTATATCCCCAGATACAGATGCGGATACAAATTTTGCATCGAGAATCTGGCACATTTGCAGATATCTGCTTTATATCCATGGATATCTGCATCTGTGGATATGGATGCAGGTATAGATACAAATTTTGTATCCATGCAGGGCTCTGTCCATAAGTTTGCATCACTGCACAGGGTTCCTGTCGTCCAAGGTGCTAAGCACCTTCCACTCACATCCAAGGGGCTCAGTACCTTGCAGAATTGGACTGAAAAGTTTCTCTAGTCAACCCATAAGTAGTTTGCTGACCTGGTGTTGTGACTCAGTACAGCTCTGCTGGACTAGATGAGGAGTTGATTAGACATGGGGCCTTCAGAATAAAGGTTAAGTTGCCATAGGTTAAGTTGACCTCCAAACAAGTCTGGTTTTGTGGCTAAAACTTAATGCAAATGAGTTCCAGAAACTGAAAATTAGTTATCCACAAGCTGTTGGATTTTAAGACAAAGGGCCTATTCCCTTTTGAAGTTAATATAAACTTTGATATAGACCTCAATGGGAGCAGTCTCCATCAGACTCAACTCTGTAGTACTCATTTTTCTGCAAACAGCTTTTACCTTACACATGTGCACACATACACCCTCTCTCGCAGCATGTCACAGGCAGAAATCCAGGGCCAGATTATCCATTAGGCACAGTGCCTAGGGCTTACAAACAACTTTAGACCCAACCAAAAATTCATAATGGACTTGAAAGTAAGAAAACTGCTAAATCAAATTATACAGTCGTAGCAGCAACATCCTCTTACTCCCCCTTATTAGCCGATTAACTATCAGGTACATCCTAAGTATAACTGTAGTATACATCAAAATGGCTGTTTTTAGAATGAAGTACTATCAATTGCTCACAGGGTGCAACACTTTCAAGAGCGAAAATTAGTGGGCGATGTTAGGCTTATAGGCAGTAGGGCATTTCTCCCTTATATATATATAATCTAATTTATAGGCCTACAATTAGGAGAGTACCTTGGGCCTATGAAAACCTTGATCCGGCCCTGCAGAAATCATACACGGTGAGAGAGAAAGAAAGAGAGTGAGTGAGTGTGTGTGATTTAAATAGAAAACCAGTTCCTAGTAGAAAGAGATATTCCTTAGCCTGCAGTTACAGTGAACTCTTTAAAAATAACTGTCCAGAGCTGGAGTTTTCCCCATCCCACCAGGGATCCATAACAGTGATTTGACAACTACTCTTTTTGATCCAACATTTGGTAGAGTGGCACAGTTCCAGGTTGTCAGTTATCTTCTCTGCATTTGAAAGACTTTAATGCCTGCCTAGTGACCTTTGCATCAACAGGTTGTAAGGAACATACATCATCTCTAGACCTTACAGGCTGGTTCTGCTATGAGACACACATGAAGTGTGCCACTGACAGGGCACTCAGCACAGTCCTATAGTTTGGAGCTCTCATCCCCACTCCCATTTCCTCCCCTCTGGCCAGAGCCTAGGCAAACCTTCCAAAAGAGGCAAAGGTCCTCTTCTTTAAAGCTGCTGAGGAGGATGCAAGCTGAGGTGGGCCTAAGATATGTCTACACTACACAGTTTTTAGCAATAAGCCTCTGTTGACACAGCCTTGTGACTAAGTCAGCTTGTGCAAATGCTGTTAGTCAAGCACTTTTGTTGACAAAATGCTTCCACCATCAAAGAGGGGGCTTCACTTTGACAGCACAGTACTCCTATTGACAAAGCAGCAGTCACGCTTTCACGTGCCATGGCAAAACTTTGTCATTTATGGGGGGAGGGGTTAAGCACCTGTGAAGAATGACAAAAACTGTGTCCGTCAAGTGCAAGTATAGGCATACACCTAGTTAGGGGCAGACTTTTGTTTATAGTGTTATTCTAACTTATGGGCTAGACCTCCTGAGAGTTGGTTTGCCTCTGGGCTATCCCGAAGACCAGAGAGTGTCATATTTAGTGGTTTGGATTACTGCTAGTGATATATATTTTCAGAAGTTGGCACTAACAAGATTAAGTCCTTTACTTTCCTTTATTTGTTGTGGGCAGAAAAATCCACAAAATCCTATTTCTCTGTTTGTTTAAGGTTACTGAATTTGAATAACTTGTCTCATTGCACCATTTATCTTTCAGGATCTGTTTTATGAGTTGTGTGTCAGATTTTTCTATTTGGTTGCAAGGCTGTTTCATGAAATCTCTCTCTCTCTGGTTTGGTGGATGTTTGTATGATAAGAAGCTGAGATTACATCATCTTTAATAAAGGAGAAGATATATAGCATGTAGAAATCAGATTAGCTGTAGAGAAAGAAATCAATCAGGTTGGCAAATGGTATCTGTGGGACAGTGTAAAATGTTTGTTGTGTACAATAGTTATTGCAAAAATTTGTTAAGGTGGTTAAAAGTGCTGTATCGAAAAATAGGAATCTTTTTGTTCAGTTTAAATGACAGTGATATATTTTTTACATCATGCAGTCTTGCAATATTACCAACAACTTTTCCGGATATAGTCATATACACAATTGTCTCAGGAAGGCATTTTGAAATAAAAGTAAATATCAGATTGCAAATTGGATGCAGCCAATTTATCTAGAATAGAGCCTACTATAATCCCCTACAAAATTCAATCCAAAATTGTATTACAATTTTGCAAATTTGTCTTTAAAAGGAGCAGCAGAACAAACAGGAAACTTTTTAAACCATATTTAGTGAACCTCCTTTTTGTGCCCAGTATTTTATTTACGTGCAATTAAGAGATTTTCTTGTTTTGAGGTTCATTGTCAGAATTTCACCACAAGATAACTCTGGGTGTGTGAAACTAAACAGGTGGTTGGTCTCAACTTGAAAACGCGACTGGATTGTACAGTATAGAACTAATTAAATATTAGCAATTTTTAAAACCGAACTGGGCAGCAGAGTGTTGTTTAGCCCTTTCTTTCTGCAAACTAAGGTATTTCAACTATCAGCAGAGAACGGGTCATAAGGCAGCAACTTGTTCTATTTTAGATGTACCCATAGATCAAAAAAGAAAATCATCATTCACAATTTGAGTAAGTAGATATTTTAAGCCCCACGACAAAACTCTGTCTTGTTTCTGAGCACCTTCTGAAGTTAGTGTGGTAGAGGATGCTTGGTACATTGCAGAAAAATGCCTAGCACCTTGTGGAATCTGCCTCCAATTCAGATATATTAGACAATACCAGCAAAGGGACCTCTTCCCCGCAACAGTGCCATCTGGAAGTGCGGTGCCACAAAGCCTGCTGACTCAGTCTGGGCTCCTTTTCACACTCTAGCACTGTGACAAGCAGCAGTCCCACTCCTGGTCCTCCACTTCCACCAGCATTCACACAGGTAGGGACACACCCAGCTGCAGTTACATGCAGGCTCTATGTCCAGCCACTGCATGAATCAACAATACCATAGCCAGAGCCATGATAACCCCCAGCTTCCCAGGCACACCCACCCTTTGAGCATTAATCCCAAATGATACCGTCTTGTGCTGCACAGGGAACTATACCACGTAAGATCAGAGTTTGCCCCTCCCTCAAATTGAAGAGGAAATGGATCAGCCCTATCGCTTGAGCTAAGATTCCCCAAGCACTTGAACTAAACAGGTCAAGTTGGGAGCAAAAGCCAAAAATAAAATAATTACAAAGAGAGATTTTAAGTGATAGCACACCCTTGGGCCCAAACTCAGTTTGTGGGAAAACACCGATATTCAAGGTGGAGGCCAGAGTCAAGTGGTCTGGCCACGTGCCCTCCCAGCATCACAGCAACCACTGCTTACAGATGGTTCAGAACATCTACCAAAAGCTTACGCTAGTTTACAGCCCATTGGCTTTGTTGATGAGTCATTAGCATCGGCTTCTTCATTGTACCTGAAAGGTTGGCTCTGGCTGTTTTCCAGAGTACGCCCATTTTAAATACAGATCCCTAGTCAATATTCATAACTTTGAATACAAAAAAAAAATACGTGTACACAAATAGGTTACTCATATTCAGCAAATCATAACTTTTCCATGACATCTTACATTCCCTGTCTTGTACAAAATTATAATATTACTGTGAGGAACATGGGCTGCAATATATACCATAGTTCTGTAATAAGTTCTAAATTATTCCAAAAAGTGTTATTTTAAATATGATGGGGGCACTAAATATCTATGTCAAAATGGGCCCAAAGACCAAAATTCAGATCCAGTTTTAAACCGTCTTTGGGAGCATCCTAATTTGGAATTATCTATTTCAGTTAATGGAATTATAGTGGTATATCACTTGCGTACCTGAAAACAGAGTCATGCCTTATATATCCAACAAATAAATCTTCAGCTGTGCTTTTAAATTACCTAGAGATTCTGCTTTGCCAAACTGAGGCTACAAGCGCTATCAGTTTTCACCCTGAATAGGCAAACTGTGCAAGAAAATTAAGTGTAAAGAATGCACACATTCAACAAAACAATCTACTCAAAACTTTTATGGGATAGTGGATAGTAGCAAGGTATTGTGCCTGACTTTTGTTTAACTGACTGTACCAAACCAGTACTTTCAATGACACTAGCTGGCAAACGTTTTTGGCACTTCCTGCAGACACACCAAGGACTGAATGAATGTACTTAAACACTAATCTACCTTCCTGGCTCTCATTATCTTTCCAGGAGAAGCCTATTAGAAGGCTAGCATGCAGTTACTCATGCAAAAGTGGAGAAAGTTTGAATCCTGTCTCCAGTCTTTTCGTTTTGGTACCTTGCAAGAGCACCAAGTCGTTTTAAAAACAGTAAAAGGGTATTCAGTACAATAGTACACGTAATTTGGTAATGTGTAAATAGCAAGAACGGCATGAAATGGCACAAGCAGAAATACACAATGGGAATCAATCCAGCCAACCAATGTATTCACTAAAATGTTCTTATTGGGAATGGGTGGTGGGGAATGACTAACAAATTAAACCTACATGATTTAACAAAAGGACCAAATTGAGCTTTAAAGGACAATTAGAGAGCCCTGTGTACTTTTCCACAGGTTTGCATCACATTACCTGTTCTTCCACTTTCTGATGAGGAAGCTAAAATTAAGGTGAAATATATGCATAGTACATTTTAAAAAGCTCTGCATTTATGTGAGTAAAATAGGAGTGAAAGATTCATTGCCATTTCAAATGCAATAGTAAATTTCTGTTTAGTAGTAACAGTCTATGTCCACATACACTCTATGATTTATGGTTGTGTTTTGTATCAACATCTGTTTAAAAACAATAAGAACATTTATCTTCTAATGTCTATACCAGATGTTGTGTACAAGACCAGGGATTATATTAATTTAGTTAACTCCAATCCAAAGTGTTTTTCTCAAACCACAGTCACTATCCGTGTCTGACAAAGCTGTAGATAGGTGCAAAGTAAATCTGTCACATCTACTAGTAACTTTGGGGATTTAAAAAAGCAGCAAATATTGAGTGCCAAATTCTATGTTCAGATGATGTTGTTGGGAGCTATGAAGATATGTACAGTAGTTCTCAGGTCTAAGATAGTGATTAGGAGACAGAGAAATAGAAACAGCAGTGGGGTGAGAAATGAACCCTGTGGACATGCACCACAGAGAGGAGGATGTGAGGAAATGGAAACTGGAGAGAGAAGGGATCTGCAAAGAACTTGGGCCTTCTCTGTACATAAAATATGCTGCTTTAACTACACCAACACAGTTAAAGCAGTGTTTCCCCCCAACCTTGCTGGATGCAGCGTTACAGATTCTTATACCGGTACAGCTATTACCATACAGGCTGGGGAATAAGCAATATGGCTATAACTGCATGCACAGTAAGGGTTAGAATCAGAAATGTAGGGTTAGAAGGGACCTAGAGAAAAGTCATCGAGTCCAGCCCCCTGCACTGAGGCAGGACCAAGTAACTCTAGGCCATCCTTAGTAACAGATGGAACTACCAACTTGCCAGAATCTTCCAATGATAGGGATTCCACAGCCTCCCCTGGAAGCCTATTTCAGAGCTTAACTACCCCAATAGGTAAAAAGTGTTTCCTGATAGCTAATCCCAATCTCCCTTGCTGCAGAGTAAGCCCATTACTTCTGAGCCTACCTTTAGTGGACAGGGGAAACAATGGATCCCATGCCTCTTTTATAAATAACCCTTAACGTTTCAAGACTATCAGGTTTCCCCTTCAATTGTCCTTTTAGAAGTCGAAACATTACCTGGTTTTTTTAACCTTTCCTCCTAGGTCAGGTTTTCTAAACCTTTTTGCTCTTTTGGCTGCTTTCCACTTTGTGCACATCTTTGTGATGCAGAGATTTGGACATCTTTGTGATGCTGAGGCTCCACCAGTGCCCATAAAGGGGAACATTTAGCTCCTGTAATTTATATCCGACACGCCTATTAATACTGCTCCAGAAGGATATTAGTCTTTCACAACTGCCTCACTCTGTTGGCGCTCATTTAAATTTATGATCCACTATACACATCCCCCACACCCACCCTGATCCTTTTCAGCAGTACTACCACCCCTAGCCAGTTATCCCCCATTTTGTCATTGTGCATTTGATTTTTCCTTCCCATCTTTACCTTATTGATTTCATACCAATTTGTCCTCTAAAATCACCTGCAGATTTTATAAGACAACAGCATTCTCACAGTGGCAACAGGGATGATAGCTGGGCCCAAGGACAGTTGGAAATGAAATAAGAACTCAAGGCTGGTTAGAACAAACTTACTGGGGTAGTGCAAACTACAAAGCACCATCGCTGGAGCAATCCATGGGCAGAAGAGAGGAGACAGGAAAGTTCTAAATTAATCCAACTGTGGGAGGGATGTACTGTATTCAGTTGTACTTAATATGATTAACATCCCATACAATGGCTACGATTGTCAAAAGTTATTGTGATTGCCTCCATTTTGGGGTGCCCTATCCTTAAATGGGCCTGATTTTTCAGGAATTCCCTTTGCCTCTGTTTTGGATGCCTAGATTTTCCATTCCAAAAAAAAAATCACTTTTGAAAACCTTGTCCATTGCTTATTTAACAAAACAAAAAACCCCAACCCAACCACACCTTTTTCTGCCATACATACATTCCCCAAACCACTTAATACCACATTGAAATTTCTGAACAATAATCATGCAATGCATTTGGTATTTTGGAATGAAAGGTATTTTGTACTGTAGTCTACAAAAATATTTAATCAAATGAAGTTATTAAAGCAGACTACAATTTCATGTTTTGATTACAACCTTCCTCTGGTAGCAAAAATATTTCTATTTCCCCTCCCACTGCTCATACCCCCCAGCTGTGAAGATACAGAATGGATCAACACAGTGGTAGCACCAGACATTAGTGTTCTTACTGTGGAAAGATTTATCTGTAATTGCTGAGGTTTCTTTTCCTTGAGTTATTCGCCATTCATATAGATGCTTAACAATTTGTAATTCTCTTCCCTATATTACACAGGGCAGATTGCTTATCAAATACAGTCTTAACATTAAAGTGTCAAACAGGATTTGCAGGAAGCTATTTTGCTTGTAGTTTAGGGTGAACGTTTATCAAATAGTGGATTAGCTGAATCATGCACTGAGCCAAATGATTATTGAGTGTGATTAAATCACAAAACAGTTGTGGCACTGTGTCATAACGCACAAGACAGGTTAAAGATTTATATTTTTTTCCCCCCTCAGTGGCTGTGGGAGCTTTATAACTAGAGATTTTAAGACTGGATCTTGCCCTTAACTGCGAATTTGAGGAAAGTGGTGTGCTATAAAAGGGACTTGCAGATCTATGCTATGGGCATACATTGTAGTGTCACAAACCAACACTGCTTTGACATTTGTTTTCATGCTGAGACACAAGTGATGGATCCAGATGGATTTTTTTTCCCCAGCATTATTTCCTAATAATGGTTCTGATCATAAATATAGATCCGTGGTGAAATCCTAGCCTCACTGACTTCAGTGGGACCAGGTTTTCACCACGAAAATACAGGCTAGGGGATTATTAATGGCAGTATAATGTTTGGGGCAGAAAAGCATTGTGTACCTGAAGGTGTAAGTAGTACATGATGGTGCCCTGCCAATATAAACTAATTAGTATGCTTCTAAAACAACAAAATACAGCAGAGCAATGCGGCACACCTGGGCAGTATGTAGCGAGCACTGGAAAGACAACTGTAATAGAACTCAGAGTCTTTAAAGCCAGAAGGGACCATCATTATCATATCATTGGACCTCCTACACATTGCAGGCCACAGAACTTCACCCACCCTCTCCTGTAATAGACCCCTAACCTCTGGCTGAAAATCCTCAAATCTTAAACCTGCAAGCAACTTGTGCCCCACGTTACAGAGAATGGTAACCCCCACTGCCACTCCGAGCCAAGGGGAAAATTCCTTCCTGACCAGAAATATGGTGATCAGTTAGATCCTGAGCATGTGGGCAAGTCCCACCAGCAGAGAGCTGGGAAAGAATTTTGTATAGTAATTCAGAAATCTCCCATTTAGTGTCCTATCACCAGCCATTGGAGATATTTGCTGCTAGTAGTTGCAAATCAGTTACATGCCATTGTAGGCAGCTGCATTATATTGCTCCCTTCATAAAAACATATCAAGTTCAGTCTTGAAGCTAGGAAGGGTTTTTGGGTTTTGTTTTTTTACCTCCACTTCTCCACTTGGAAATCTTTTGCAGAAATTCTTTTCTTTGATGGTTACAAACCTTCATCTAATTTCAAGCCTAAACTTGTTAATGGCCAGTTTATATATCCATTTGTTCTCATGTCAGCATCTCCCATTAAACTTACATAATTCCTCTCCCTCCCTGGTATTTATCATTCGGATGTATTTATAGACAGCTGTCATGTTTCCCTGTAGCCTTCTTTTGGTTAGACTAAACAAGCTAAGATTCTTAAGTCTCCTTTCGGGAGGTAGGTTTCTCATTCCTCGGACTATCCTAGTAGCCCTTCTCCGCATCTGTTTCAGTTTGAATTCATCTTTTTAAACAAGGGAGGCCAGAATTGCACTGAGTAGTCTCAATGAGATCTCACCAGTGCCTTGTATAATGGTAACAATATTTTCCACTCTCGCCTGGAAATACCTCACTTGATTGACCTTTGAAGTATTTAGCAACCTTTATCTGAGGCCCTCAAAATGGATTTGTTTCTTTCACAGTAGCCCTATGAGATAGATAAATAACTAAACCCTTTGTAAGATTATCATTGTGATACGACTTGTCCAGGACACTGGAACAACCAGCATTAGAACCTTACAGCTGGTTTTCCCAGGGTAAGGCTTTAACCACTAGACTAAGGCATAACCCAAGGGTGTGTGACACTCATAAACCAGCCACAACCACTTTCCTTCTCTAGCTAGCTGGGTGGGAAAGGCTCAGCTTTTAGTGTAACTTGGGATCATGTTCCGGGAAAAGCTAAGAACTAGCACATGGGCTCTCAGAGTCAACGTTGTGTGCAATCAGCAGGCACCTCACTTCACATGCCCTTGCTTTACGTGTGTGTCACATTAGTAATACCAGTAGGAAAAAACCCAACATGGACAAAAACTGGTGGAATCTGGCAACCCTGCCCATGCACAATGATAAATAAAATGTCTTGTGAGCCACACACAGAATCTTGATGGGCTACAAGTGTCCCACAACTAGCCTGTTTTCTCTGTTTCTCTAGTTTTTAAAAGCTCAGCCCAAACTTTCCTGTTGGTTGCCATTGATCACTCTGCTCTTGCTTACTAAACCATAGAGCTCTCCCTCCAGTTCCTTAGGAAGCTGAGATTCAGTTCAGCAGGACAGCTTAACTGGAGCCAACTGGCTGCACACACACGGACAGTTCAGCAAAGACTATGCTTTGTGAAATTCCTTAAGTCTTTTCTCTTATTGAAGTCTTTTTTAAAAAAAAAAGCCAAAGCTTTTCCCAACTGTGGACCAAGGCCCCCAACTCAGCCTCCTGACATAATATCCTACTTGGGGTTCAGGGAAGGAAACTATAGAAAGCTTCATGAAGGGAGACATGCAGAGCTTCTTCTGAATGCACTTTTCTCTAATGGCTTGAGGTGCTTCAAGGGAGACAAGTAGCAATGCCTCTACATGTTACAGAGTCCCATGGGTCTACAGTCACAATCTGCAGTTGCAGAAAGCAGCATTTCCCTGTCCCATGGAAGGATTAACCAATATGGGACAGCAGTAACTTTTGCCAAAGTGCAGTTAGCAGAAGTTGCTGGAGAGAAGGAGGGGGGTAATACTGAATCAGCCTGCCAAATGCCTGCCCCGCTTGGGCATAATCTTTGGATAGCACCACCTGCTTCTTTCAGGTGAGCTGCACAACTGACAAAGTGGAGGCTGCAGCTTTCTGCTCCAGCAGCCTTCCAGCCTGGCTGACATTCCATCCCAGGATCTCAACATCTGGGCTCGTACACAGACACAGTCCCTGCTCCATAGGACGCGGAAGCTTTTCATTCTCTTTGTACAGGCCCATAATGGGATCTCCTAGGCCCTAGCACAATGCAGGTGGCAACACACTGTCAGAAATCTGACCCGAATTCAGCCCCGTTTAAAAACAGTGTTTAAATTCTAAAGTTGTCCCTCTGCTCCCCAGCCAGCCATATTTAGTTCAGACTTTCCGGTGATGTATTTTACTTTCTGAGGTGGTCTACACTGGACTTTATTTCGAGTTAATTTGTTGCCAGTCCTAGGCTGAGCCCTAAAGTAAGCATAAACTTTTGCAGCCTGGAACAAATATTTGCATAGCATCCCCACTCGCTGTTACAGACATGTCACCTACCTCAAGTTCTCTGGCACACCATTAAATCAAGGTAAAAGTCTATGCAGATATAGCCTATAGAACCTGACCATACTGAGTACTTTTTAAAATAAATGATAGCTGAAGCATGATAAATACTAATTTTAAAGGTCCAGGATAAAATCCTGCCCCTAAGTCAATTATATTTCATTCCTAGAGTAGACAGGGCAAGTTGTAGTTTTAACATGTGTCGTCTGGTTAAGGGGAATCCTAGACATCGACATCCCAGAGTAAACTTTAGGGAGTAGCATCCAATCTAGCCTGTGCAAAAAAGTTACCTACCTCAAGTTAGTTGGCAAGCAATCAACTCAAGGTAAAAAGAACGTTAGTGCAGACAGGCAGTCAATGAGCCAGCCTTGCATAGAAAATTCACTATAAACCCTGCCTGCAAAGAAACCTCTGCAATTTGAAATTTTCTAGTTTTGGGACACAATATTTAGGCTCTACTGGCAAGCGCTGGAAGTACAGAGTGCTATAGCATCACAGAATAAGGTAGCATCTATGTCCTGGACCATCTTTTCACACTATCTTGTTATAAAACTTTGCAATTCAGAGTGCAACAAGAAAGTGAGTTAATATTGACCGACAGAAGTAAACAGTTCAGCAAGGGAATTTAATAACTGAGTGTGTTACGAGATTCCACCTATTCAAAGTATATATTTATAAATGAGAGACTGGGAGAACAGAATGTATTTCCTACTGTTCTGATAAATTCCAAATCTACTTAAAATTTTGTAATACAAAAATGCAATTTGACTGCATTACGGATGGGGTAACATTAGCCTCTGTGTGTTGACCGCATCCAAAGAGCTATATTCTGCCCACTCTGTAGATAGAGCTCTGAACTGCCAAGGGAAAGGTCTGCATTCAGTTATTTGACCCATCACTTCTTGGGCTGGCAGGAAGTGCAATGCAAAAGTCAACTGTTTCACTTCACAGGGTCAGTTTTCCATGCAAATGCATCAGCTGGCTTGGATCCTCTCAAAACGGTCCAAGCTCTTGGTCCTCAACCAACCTTTTGGCTTGACTTTGGCCAAGTCTTCTGTTTTGTGATTAAAGCCACAGCCAGCTGAAATGGGTTTTTTAGAGTTTTGCACAACTTTACTGGCACTTTGTAGAAGCAAAGCTGAAGAGGGGAGGGGCTCTTGGCCCGTTTTCACCAATCTTGGGGCTGAAGTAATTCAGAGCTGTTCTGAGTTATGCCAGCAGTAAAGGACTACTAAGGACCATTGCCCAGTCTTCCACTAATGCAAAGTACCATGTACTGCAGCCCTACCTCTCCCTCCCATCCCCTCCAAAAAAAGTAGTGCTCTGTGCAGAGGATGGAGGGAATAGGTGGCATGGGGGTGCATAGAACAGGCAAACTGAAATCAGACCCTAATGTTCCAGCACCAAAAATTATTTCAAATATATATCATGTTCCTGTGACTATATCAGTGCTGTATAGATAGGGCCCTGCCAAATTCACAGTCCAGTTTGGACAATTTCACAGTCATAGGCATTTTAAAAATCATAAATTTCATGATTTCAGCTATTTAAATGTGAACTGTTGGTGGTGTAATTGTAGGGGTCCAAAAGGAGTTGGGGGTGGCAACGTTATTGTAGCAGGGATTGCGGTACTGCTACTCTTACTTCTGCGCTATTGCTCATGGCGATGCTGCCTTTAGAGCTGGGCAGCAGCAGTTGCTGGCCAGGAGCCCATCTCTTAAGGCAGCACTACAAAACTAAGGGTGGCTTTCAAAGCTGGGCACGTGGCCAAAAGCCACCACTCTCCAGCTGCCCAGCTCTGAAGGCAACGCATTTGAGACACACTGGTTTCCCCTGTGAAAGCTGTAGAGAACAGGATAAAAACACACAAAAGACCAGATTTCACAGGTGGAGACCAGATTTCATGGCCTGTGATGCATTTTTCATTGCTGTGAATTTGGTAAGGCCCTATGTACAGGTTAGAAATCATGAAAAAAAACACTGTCCTAAAACAAAACCAATAACTCAATTAAAAAAAATCCAAACAGACCAAACAATGCATTATGTTTTGGAGAAGCAGGGACTAGAAAGAACAATGGGTATTGCACAGTAATGACATCAGTGCTCAACAGTACAGAAGCAGCAAGTCTGAAACTACTCTCATCCTGCCAGCCTTGGTCACGGTTTATCTTGATGTTCAGACATAGCAAAAGGGAATAGGTACCACCTCTATTTACTGCCTTCTACAGCAATGCAGCATTGTATTTTATAACCTTAGATTCTTCAAGCAAGAGACACTAACGTGGCTACATGACAGTTTTCCAGGAATATTCAGCTCCAAATGAAAGTCGCATCTGTGGTCTTTCCTGCACAACTTTTGAATTTGCATTCTGCAAATGTCAGACAAGTTTGTGGACAGTTACGTTTGCCAAAATAGGTGCCAGTCCAGCAATATACTTACATATAAGCTTGACTAAGTACAAGACTGCACATGTGCTTTCAGTTAAGTACATGCTAAAGTTCTTTGTATACCAGAAGATTTGTGGAAAATTAATGTTAATCTTGTAATCATAAGTGTATACACCAGAACTGAAATTACTATGCAGCCTGTGTGTTCATGTTCAATTAAAACTCACCAACAGAGCTGGTAAAATAAGATTTTGATTTGAATGAATTATCACCCACAAAAAACGTGAAATATATATTTGCACAATAAATCATCATGAGATCCCTGGGTTTACAAAGCACAGTTAGGGAAGGCTGCATTTCACAAACTTTCACAAACATATGTGGTTGACAGCTCTGTACTGCAAAATGTAATGAAGCTGCACAATGTTACTCCCTTCACATTTTGTAGTTTTAGTGTGACTGGACCAGAAACAGCTGGATGGAAATTTATTAGAAACCTCACATGAAACAGAGAAAAAACATTCAGGGTTTCAAGTTTACTTTTAGATGTATGTGGTGCAATGAAAATAAAAGTGCAGGTTGCACCTCTTTAGACTGGCGCACTCTGGTCCAGCAACATCCGTGGTCCAGCATGATTTTAGTTAGTCTGACGTCCACTTATCATGGGTGTGGCCACATTTCCCGCTGTCCCATAAAGTTTGTTTACAGCCACCAGTCCTGGCTCTTAGTGTTCTGTGCTGTTATCTAGCTCTAACAGATCCCTAAATATCTTCTAAGAGCCCAGTAAGCAGTGGAAGTGTTGGCAATGCTGCTAGGTAACACTGACTTCCCGTGGTTCGGCAAATTCTCTGGTTTGGCACCAGTCAGGTCCCGAGGGTGCCTGCCTAGAGAGGTTCAATTTCTAGACTAACAGAGTCTATGGCTACATTCCCCTTCACCTGCATGTTCTTCAAAGAGCAAAAACTAACAATATAAGCAGGACAGCTCTTGGCTCCAGAGTGTCATGGGTTGGATTAGGCCCCAGCATAAGCAACCCTCCCCTGTCTGTCTAGGGAAGTTGCTCTAGCTGGGGTGGAGAGCCCCCAGCCATCCCGCTACTGCAGGGTATATTGGAGCCTGGAAGGAACGTGTTCTAGAGCACTTAATTGTAGTGACATCATGTGGCAACTTTTTTATCTGCTGCCAAAGGCATGGCCCTGATTTAACCTACTTCTGCATGGAAGTCTGGGCGTGTGTGTGCATTGTGCTACTAGACATGGGAACCTTTTTCCTGTCTCATGCTTGAAGAACACTAGATTCTAATCCCAACCTGGAACTGCAGCATGCCCCGGGCACCTCTTCCCATTCCCCAGGCTGGGCAGTATTCCCTTCCCCATGCGCACACATCGGTTCTGTCCTGCATGCATATTCAAGAGCACTTCCACCATTCCAAAGTCATGCTGAAAAATCCCCTTTGTGCTACTCCATCCCATCTTGCATAAACTACTCACTGCATTTTTTTTAACCTGTGTCTATATCAGTGCTGCTCTTTTTCAGTCACACCCTCCTTGCCAGTACTGGAATCTGTCCGCGCACTCCCCCGCCATTACTTCCTTAACAGTGGGGGTTGGGATGATGGCGGAGCTGGGGGCATAACCGGGGGTTGGGGAAGAGCTGTGTCTGGGACGGGGAAGGGAGGAGGGCAGAGCCTGGCTGGAGATGAAGGAGGGGTCAAGTGGAGCTGCAGCTGAGTTTAGAGCCAGCTTGGAAATGGAGTTGGATTTGGGACTGAATGGGGCTAGGGGAGGAGCAAGGCTGGAGCCAGAGCAGGGCTTGAGTGCGATGCTCTCTTCCCACCCCCACGAGGGCTGGCCCCAGCCATGCTGCACACCTCTCTGCCAGCATTCCTCCACACCCCTACACAGGAGAGCAACCCACTTGAGAGTAGAGCGCCCTGGTCGATATTTATAAACCGTGTGAGAATACAGAAAGGTTGGATTCCTGGAATCATAAGGCAACCTCTGTTTCTCTCTTGGGGTGAAAAACCTGGCCTCATTAAAGGCAATGGGAATTTAGTCACTGACCTCAATGAGGCTAAGATTTTGCCCTGGCTATTTTCTTTATGGACAGACAACTTTTAATGTTTTATAATATTGTAGTTTCCCATATTAGTGTTCCTTAATCTCCTACAGTGGGTGTGATGCAGCAGAAGCCCACACAGTTCTTCTAGAGCCCCGGGCTAATAACATTAACTTTTTTTTTTTTAAATGTATTCACATGTAGGAGAAGAATTTGGACTGGTTCCCTCGCATGCGAGCCATGTCCCTGGTTAGCAGCGAAGGGGACAATGAGCAAAATGAAATTAGAAACCTGCAAGAGAAGCTGGAGTCAACCATGAGCCTTGTAAAGCAGCTCTCCGGTCAGCTTGCTGAGCTCAAGGAACAGGTAAGCTTGCGTCTCTGAGCTGGGTAGAAAATAGGGATGTTGAACCAGTTCATCGTTTTGACTCAGAACTTGCTGCCTGGCCTGCCATGGCTGGGGGTCCCGCCACCTGGCCCGCCAACCCATCCCCAGCCAGGGCTGCTTTGGCCCTGCAGAGCTCGCTACCACTGGAGTTCACCCGCAAGGGCTGGTTAACGGGTAAGCACACCAGTAAGCCTCATGATTCCTGGTTAACCGTTTTAACATCCCTAGTAGAAAACTGATATATGAACACATGCTTAGAGAACTAGATTCTGTCTTGGGCCAGGATCAGGGCACTTTTCTATGAGGCTTTAGTTCCAGCTCAATACAGTTTAGAGAAGGTGCACAGATATGATCCCAGAACAAGTTTTTATGCCATTAAACACAACTAGTGAACAGCTAAGCAAGAAATTAAATTTTGAAATCCTAACAGCAAAGTGGGGGGAATTCAATTTTTGTAATGGGTTGAGCCTTGCGTAGGATATAGCTGCAGACTAGGGGATTTTATTTTAGTTTAACTCTCTGGAGTTACAGCCTATACCCAGGCCCCAGGGTAAGGTGGGGGGCCGGGCGAAGGAACTCTGGTGGAAGGGGTAGAGGATCAGTGCTACCCCCTGGCTGCCTTCAGAGCCACCCAGCACATACTGTGTGTGGCTCTGGTGGCAACTTAAAAGGGCCTGGGGCTGCAGTCATCACTGCTGCCACAGTAGCAGTGGCAACAGCCAAGAGCCCTGGCCCTTTTCAACAACTCGCCCCAGGCAACTGCCTCTCCTTGCCCGCTCCTCCCCCGCCGTCAGCAGCCCTGTTCCCCCACCCCAGCCACGCACACACAAGTCCATTCTTTGCATGAGACAATCTCATATTTCAAAGGACTCTTGTACTTGGTTTTTAACAATGAAAAATCCATTTATTTTGCTTGTGTGTACTTTGCAAAAAATTCCCTTCTAATGCTACTGCACTGAATTGCATGTGCTGCTTCTACATCATAGTCAAAACCTCTCATCTTTATCTCCCTTTCCACCTTAGATGACAGAACAAAGAAAAAATAAGCAGAGGCTGGGCTTTCTTGGATCAAACACACCCCATGGGAATCATCACATGCCACCACACTGATACCAGGGGGAGAAGTCGAGAAGCTGTGACTAGCCTTTCATCAGTATTCCTGCTTGATTACAGAATAAAAAGGCTGATATCCAGAGGAGTGAACAGTGCCTATTGTTACAAAGTTAAAAACAACCAAGTGCCAAGATGTTAAGTGGTTTAGCTCTGGGAACAATTTGTAACTGTTTTTCCACGGTTAAAGGGACCACAACCTAGAATGCAAGAAAGACAAGGGAGCTCTTCTGTATTCATTCTATGGACCAAACTCTGCTGGGTTTACACTCTCTGCCACTCAGTTGACTTCAGCGAGGACTGTATAAAATGCAAGTCAGGGCTGTATTTCTTAAAGCTAATTTAAGATTTCTCCTCAAAGTAATGGAATAACCAAGGTGCTGGGGAGGAGGAATAGTTTAATACCACAAATGTAACAGCCTTCTTCAGACTCAGTAGAAATTGTTTCTTGTTTTATTTACCAAATAGCAACAGTTCTTGTATTTGCTTGCATTTTTTAATATTACCATAAATACATCAGCAGGAGCAGTTATAACATTACTGGAAGTTAACATCTGCTAGAGGCAAAAAATCAGCAACAACAACAACAAAACAAAAACCCTACGCTCAGACTAAAAAAAGCAGCAAGGAGAAACATTTGTGCTTTTGAATTTTAACTGTCATCATGCAATTTCTTATTTATGACATGGAACACAATGGAGTTACAGCTGTGGGAACTTAGAATTAATGCACAGAAGAACACTGACAACGTAACTGAAAGCGATTTTTCTCCTGGAGTCAGATGTTCTCTGTTAACGAAGTTGCAAGTGGAGATTTCACATATTGTAATGTTAAATCATGTTTTAAATTCAAACTCTAAAAAGGATTTAGAACAAATGTGTTTTAAAATCTGTATTGAGGGGACTAACAAACAAAAAAAAGCAGCTTAAAAATGACTGCTTACAAGGAATTGTCACTACTTTCCATAAGCACAGGGTAGGCACTGTTTGACACAAGTAAATCAGGGCCATATCCTGCTATGTATACTCGGTCCTAGTTTCAGGGGGGATGTTGTCTGGCTTAAAGATCTGTTCCTGCTTGCTCTTCAGGCATGGAACTCTCAGTGATCTTATTGGCCATCCTCTTAAAGCTAATTTTGTTGGATTGGGCCCTTAAAGCAGGACTGCAGTGTCCTGATGGACGCCTGTACTTTTTCCGCCGTATCATTCTGACTGTTCAAAAAGAAAGTCACAGTGTTAGTTCAACTCCACGAGACTTTTAGCTTTAGGGGGAGGTTTTCAAGGTACAAATGAGAGTTGGGAACTTAAATCTCTTTGAAAATCAATAGGAGTTAGGCTCCAACTGCCCTTTGTCCCTTTGAAAAGTCTCGTCTTTAGTTTTTATGAGTAAGGTATTTAGCAGGTATCAGTATGGGATTTTAAGAGGCATTCATTAGAGCTGCTTGGGAAATCATTCTCTCTCCCCACCCCTGAAAAATTTCAGAGGGAAAAAGGAAAAATTAAACAATGAATGTTAAAAGACAAGTTTTCAATCACTGAAAAACCTAAAATTTTTATCCAACAAGTCTCAGTTTTTAAAAGCAGAAATTGATTTTTTTAGAAGATTTAATTAAAAAAAAATTATATAAAAAAGTGTGATCAATTTTTAACTAGCATCAATATTCATTTTACAAAATGGGCAATGTTACTGTTATAAAAGCAAGTCAGGTGAGAATTGGCAGGACTGGGAAAAAAAAAGATAAAACTTTTCTCTAATTAAACCCCCCTCATTTCCCCCTCCCCCCCACACACATCTTTTTATGGCTGTTCCTGGAAGTCATATCTTTCACATGGGATAAAAGGAGATTTAGGGCCTCATTTACAAAAAAGGAAATCTGTATGTGTCTTCAGCACTTTTGACACTCTACAAATCCTTACATGGGCTTAATTCTGAGAGGCACTAAAAACACTTCCAGGATCAAGTTGTTGTATTTTCCTGTCAGAAATGCATATCCCATTGTGAGCCTCGCCTGTGTGCAGTGGCTCTCACATGTGTTACACACAATGTGCACCATTGGGTACCACTCCATGTGAATGGGTGGAATCTACAGGAGTGAAATTTAATTTCTCCAGGGATCCTCAGACTCTACAGCTAGGAGGGTGCACCTCAGGATCTGCCCATAAAGCCACATACACCTGACCCTGAGGAGAGTGCAATAGAAGCTTCATGAGAGAAACCCTTTTTACCTTCTCAGAGTTTTTCAACATGGAATAATATGATTTGGGTTTCACTAATTTAAACTGATGAACCTCTAATTCTAATCTTATACAAGCCAGGTGCCAGAGACCTACACTCAGGTTTGTAGCCTCCAATATGTCTGTAGAGGTGCAAACATCTAGTGGAGATGCAGTGGACCAATGTAAATCATGACTTGCTTGAAACCAAGATAAGCTGCCACAGGATCAGGCGTGGTTTATACCACTGGATTGCATTTGTTTACATTAGACAATTAGGTCAGTTTAACTACCACAGTCAGGGGTGTGAAAGATCCACACCCTTGGATAGCATTGTCAAGCAACCTAAGTCCCACGTAGACAGGGCTAATTCATCAGAAGAATTCTTCCATTGAACTAGCTGCCACCTCTCATTACCTTTGCTGACTGGAGAACCTCTCCTGTAGGCTTAGGTAATGCCTCCACTGAAGCGATACAGTGGCTGCCTTAGCATTTTAAGTGTACATGTACACTTAAAACATTTGTTGGTAAAACTTTTGTCATTCAGGGGTGTGGAAAAAACCCACCCCCCCAACCAACATTGTCAGCAGAAGATGCTTTCCTGCCAAGATAGCCACTGCTGCTCATTGGGAGTGGTCTCATTATGCCAACAAGAGAGCTCTCTCACTCGGCTTGGAGTGGCTATACAGGAGCTCTTACAGCAATGCCACTGCATCAGTTCAGCTAGGCTACTAAAAGGTCTATAGCCTTAGGATATCTCTTCAGCCACACTGATGCAACTACATCAGTAGCTGAAACCAAAATTTAGATAAGGCCAGATAGTCCCCTTCTCACTTTCTCTGGTGTAAATAATGAAGTCAGTGAGCTATAGTTGTAAGACCGGCGTAAGAGAATCCAGCCATAGCATTTTAAATTTCCTTTAGCTAAACTGTATGAAGTAGTCAATTCTATTTCAATATCAATTCCTTCTTACACTCTTCAGCAGTATAAAGTAGCATTTACTGGAACTAAAACACATTTATGATTGTTATTTAGGGGGCAGGGAGTGGTTAATACTGGAAGTAGCTGGCACTTGTTTACAGTTAGAAAACTAACCAAATGACTGCACAAGAAGGGAGGTTTTTGCTGTATGGGGGAGAGAACTTGAGAACAGACTTTTTTGTGCACTAAATTCCTCATTGCAGCTCCAAACCCTCAATCCCCACTAACATTCCCCTTCCTCACAAGTACTCATCTAGTACAGCGCTGCTGTTTAGATGAGGCCTAAAACTGCAAAAAAAGTTGTAATAGACACCAGCTAATGTTTGCCACAGTGCCTTTCTGATGTTTATTGCTTCTGAGACAGACCTCTTTAATCAATAAAATGCTACTTGCACAGATTGTAAATATCTTTCACTTGTGTTTGACATGCTTGTTAGTTCTGCTGGGAGGTCACTGCAGATCTTACTCACATGAGTAATCCTCATGCAGGCAAGCAGTGCCATTAATGTCAGCAGGGGACATTTACATGATTAACAATTGTAGGACTGGTTTCCAGGTCTTTCCGGGTTCTTAAAAAAACCCATTCATGGAAGATAATGGGGCGGGGTGGGAGGAGGAGAGTGGGGAAAAAAAATCACTTTTATACGCGTGTATGTATATCTTTGTTTTAATGAAGCAGAGATGTCCTATTCCTATGCAAGTATCAATAACACGTGCATATTTATACAAAATGATTGAAACTATAAACACCCATGAACTTTCAATGCCTAAGTGGGGATAACTAAACTATTTGACAATTAAAATCTACACAAGTATGTCCATTGCTGCTGACTAACTTTTTTATTAAAGGTTGTCATTTTATACATATTTGTTTCTGTATATTCCATTGCAGAGCTGTGTGCAAATGTGTGTTGCTGAATTAAAATCTTCTAAGAGTTGGAGCGTTTGTATTGTAATGGTGTAGTGACTCATTTAATAAATGAGCTGTAGGTACACATTTTTTTTTCCAAGTCCCTTCTCCCTAATTCCTCAGTGATATGAGCCAAACCCAGCAAAACAATTAAATGCATATGTTAATACATGAGTCTTCCCATTAGAGTCAAAGGGCCAGATATTTAAGTGCCTTAAGTTGCAAACAGGTTAAACACATGAAAAGCCCAATAGACATCTTTGGGCTGGATTTGCAAATATACTCTATGACTATGTCTACACTGGCGGGTTATTGCGCAAGAACGGCCGTGCTTCCGCAGAGCGTCCACACTGCCCACCCGCTCTTGCGCAAGAAGATTTACAGTATGGCGTGGTAAGAGAGGGCTTCATGCGCAAGAGCTACGCTCTTTTCTAACAGGTGTAAGCTCTCTTGCACAAGAGCTCTTGCGCAAGAGGGCAGTGTGAACGCGGCAGGGGTTTCTTGCGCAAGAACGCCCTATGGCTAAAATGGCCATCAGAGCTTTCTTGCGCAAGAGAGTGTCCACACTGCCACGGATGCTCTTGCGCAAAAGCACATCTCTCACATGGCAAGAGTTCTTGCACAAGATGTTCTTGCGCAATAACCCGCCAGTGTAGACATAGCCAAAGTGCTTAACTCTTAAAATACTCTGCTGGCTCAAGGCTCAAATGCCCACATCACAAAATACTGCTCCCTCACCCTTCATGACATTAGCATACATTGGCACCTTTGTTGGGAATCTCAGAGGCCAGGGATTGAATGGACCACAAAACTGGCCTTCATCACTAGCAGGGATTCCTCCAGACATAAGGCACATTAGCTCAGCAGAAAGGAAAAGCTTTCACTGCCCTGTCTGTGCTATACTTTTCCTGTGGCTACAGGGCTTAACTCTTCAAGGACTTGAGCAGCATCACAACACTGTGGGTGTGTCTAGACCACAGGGTTTTTTCCAAAAAAGTGGCCTTTTTTAAAAAAACTTCCCCTGCATCTAGACTGCTGCTACGTTTTTTCCAAAGTATATTGAAAGAACGCGGCAGTTTTTTCGACCGCAGAAAACCTCTTTTTATGAGGAATAACACCTTTTTTGAAAGTGCTCTTTCAAAAAGAGGCACTATATAATGCAAACTGTGCTTTTTCGAAAGAGCAGCCAGATTGCCTGGGTGCTCTCTTTCGAAAAAACAGCTTGCTTTTTCGAAAGTACTGGTTGTAGTCTAGACGCTCTTTTTCAAAAGAGGCTTTTTCAAAAGTATCTTTCGAAAAAGCCTCTTTCGAAAAAGGTGTGTAGTCTAGACATACCCTTAGTGAGGCCAATAGGAATTGAAGATGCTCACTGCCTCACAAGATCAGACGTACAGAGGACATCCCTCTCCAGGGTTGGCAATCTGATACCTTTCATAAGCATTGAAAAACAACTGATATTTTTAGAAGATCTGCTGCATTTGCGATTGGAACTTCCGTAGTTATGCTTAGAAGATTCATGCTCAGCCATCTCTTTTTGTTGCTCGAGACATTTATTGTGACGATCCATCCATCAAATGATCAGAACATAAGAGGTGGTGTAAAGGTCCCTTCAAAATAATGATTGGTGAAAGTAATCTAATATGATCTACCTAAAAGATACCCACACCATAGAGATTCTTCAGATGGAAATGTTTTATACACACGTTTGAAGAAACATACTGAAAATAGCAGGTTGTTCTGCCCCATCCCCGTCAGAGAAAGTAGGCCAGAAATAGAGCCAGTCAGCTTTGTGAGTTGGAGGAATTGGTGTGAAAATAGAAGCTGTGGTCAAGTGTTGAAATGGTGTGGAAAATACCAATTATGCTTCAGACTTAGCTTTAGAAAGTCACTCTCAGAAAAGTGAGACAACATATGGATGAATTCAGTTTAAATTTAATAAAATGTGATGGTTTTTATATATTTTGAAAATATCCTGTAGAATTCTTAAGCAGGAATAGAACTCTGTTACTCTAAAGGATGGTTTAAAAATTCTGTCGAAGGGATCGACTGCTTTTTCATAAATGTTGTTCTAAGAGTAACTGTATTGCCCCAATTTAAGACTAATCTTCCAGGCTAAAATTTAACAGATTAATTTTAGGCCATACGATACCCTTTTCATACAATCATAGACTGAACATTTTGTATACTTTTAAAGAAATCTACTGAACTAGGTAATCAAGCTCAAGGAATTTTAAATTAGAAGCATGCTGTTATCCCTTCATACTTGCCTATTCTATCTGTATGCTGCACTTTTCTGGCTTCAAGCAGAAAGTTACAAGGCATGGGACAAATTGCCTTTACAATTTTGCAATTTCAAAGTTTCTCCATTGCTACACACAGCCAACTGTTACCTTTCGTCGGACACAGAAGAATACTATTACCTCTCTCATTTGAGGCTGGGAGAGCAATCTTTCAGTAAGTATAGAACACAGCAGGGAGATTTAAGTACACAAGGGTGAGTGTTCTACCTTAACGCTAACATTCTTGACTGAGAAATCTTGGACAAATAAAGAACAGAACAATGGCTGCACTGCATTAGATCAATGGTCCATCTAGCCTGCTATCCTGTCTTCCACAGTGGCCAGTGCCTGATGCCTCAGAGGTAATGAGCAGAACAAGACAATTATTGACTGATCTGCCCTGTCAACCAGTCCCTGCTTCTGGCAGTCAGAGCATGGAGTTGCATCATTTCGGGTACGTCTAGACTACAAGCAGATTTTTCGAAAAAGCAAACCGCTTTTTCGAAAGAGAGTCTAGACGCTCTCTTTCGAAAAGCACAGTTTGCATTCACTAGCGCCTTTTTTTCGAAAGAGTACTTTCGAAAAAAGGCGCTATTCCTCGTAAAATTAGGTTTACCGCGATCAAAAAAACCGCCGCGTTCTTTTGATTTGCTTTCGAAAGAACGCAGCTGCAGTCTAGACACAGGAAGTTTTGTTTTTTTTTTTAAAGGCTACTTTTTTTTCGAAAAAACCCTGTCGTCTAGACACACCCTTACTGTCTTGAGTATTGGCCATTGATAGACCTACCGTATTTTTCTGAACCCAGTAATACTTCTGGCCTTTACAATAGCCCCTAGTTATGATTTGCATAGGGCCGGGAGGGGGCAAGATACAGCCCATGGGCCAGATTTGGCCCGTTTGATCTGGTCCACGGCCCACCCTGCAACTCCCCCGCTCCCAGGCCAACTGAGACTTGGGACGGGGAAGTGTGCAAAGTCATTCGCTGTTCAAAGCAGCTGGAGTGCGCAGCACCTAGAGGGAGGTGCCAGCCTCTTTAAACGGTGAATGACTTTGTGCACTTTGCCATCAGGCCAATTGGGACCTGCGGGCAGGGAAGGAGTGTGCAAAGTCTCTTCCTCCCGCCATGGGTGCATGGCATCAGAGGGAACTGCCAGCTGTTCACAACGGTTCCCTACAGGCACCGTGTGCCCCTGGCAGGGCAGGGACGGATGGCAAGAGACTTTGCACACTCCTTCCCCTGCCCACAGGTCCCAATTGGCCTGGGAGGGGAGGAGGGGAAGAGGGAAGAGTTCGCAAAGTCTCCTCCCCCCACCAGGGGCACGCAGAACCTAGAGGGAACCACCCCTTCTGGCCAAGGTACTGCCCCTTCCGGGGACTGGAGCTGGCCCATGGCCACTACCAAAATTGGTGAAGTGGCCCTCTTGCAAAAATTATTGCCCACCCCTAGCAAAGGGTGATTGTACGAAATAGAACTTCCTCATGTTTTAAACTTGTGCCTAATCATTTCAGCCGGGTGACCCTTGGTTCTTGTTACATGAAGGGGTAAATAATACTTCCTTATTCACTTTCTCCACAATATTCCTGATTTAGACCTGTATCACATGCCCCATTGACCTCTTTTCTAAACTGACCTGTTCCAGTCTTTTCAATCCCTCCTCATACAAAAACTGTTTCATACCCCCAGTCATTTATGTTGCTCTTTCTGGTGCTTTTGCTAACTCTTTTTTTGAGATGGGGTGACCAATACAAGCAGTATTCAAGGTGTGGGCATACCATGGATTTATATATTGGCATTATGATTTTGTCATCTTATTATTTATCCCTCTCAGAATGGTTACGAACATTCTTTTAGCTTTTTTTTTTTTTGGGGGGAGAAGAGGAGGAGATCAGGTGCTGCACCTTTAGCTAGCCACAATAACACCAAGATCTCTTTCTTGAACTGCAGCAGGTAATCACATTTTCCAAAGTGCCTTATTTTGAATTTCTTCTGACATTTTGTTGCTCAGCCATGCAGTTTTCTGAGATCCCATTGCTCAGGGTCAGCTTCAGACTTATATTGCATAATTTTGCTTGCCTGCAAACTTTGCTACCTCATTCTAGATCCCTTTTTCCTAGATCATTTAAAATTATGTTGAATAGCACTGGATGCACTACAAATCTTCGGGGGACTCTGCTATTTACCTCTCTCCACTCTGAAAGCTGACCATTCATTCCTACCCTTTCTTTCCTTTTAACCAATTACTGACCATGAAAGGACCTTCCCTCTCATCCCATGACTGTTTACTTTGCATAAGAGCCTTTGCTGTGTGACCTTGTCAAAGGCTTTGTGAAAATCCATGTACCCTGTGTCATATGGCTCACCCTTATCCACGTGCTTGTTTACACTGTCAAAGAATTCTAGCAACAGGTGTGGGAAAGGCCTGAAAAGGGTCAAATACTCCCTTGGGGCTCTTCTACATACATTCCTCCTGGAGAAGAGCCCAAGAGAATATTTTACCCTTTTCAGGCTCTGTGAAGGTGTGTCTAAGCTCAAAATAGGATACTCAATTTGAGCTATGCAAATTGCATATCTTATTTCAATGCTATTTCGAAATAGCTTATTTTGTCATTTGGCGTGGTCTACACAGTGCCAAACTTCGAAATAAAGCGCTGTTCCAAAACGTCCCTTACTCCTCGTAGAATGAGGTTTACAGGAACGTCGGCATAGCGAGCCCAAAATAACGGGCTTGCTGTGAAGACACAGGATAGCTATTTTGGGATACTCTGGTATCCCGAAATAGCATTGCAGTGTAGATGTAGCCTAAAAGCATTTCCAAGCCCTCTGTAAGGCATACAGGCTCCTTCAAGTTTCCTAACAGCTTTCTTCAACTATCACCCGAGCCCCTGCAGTGACAGTCTGCAATTTGTGCAGCCCACCGCAAGCTCTAGTCTGCTGTGGCAGTTGAAAGAGGGACCGTGCCCTCTACATTCAAGAAAGAAGTACAGTCCTGGGACCACAGTCCTTACAACAGACACTTCTATCCTTGTGCTACGCCATTCTTCTCTTTATCAATTCCTCCAGCCCCCTCAGAAAGCAACTCTGAGTGTGTTCTGCCAGGCTGCTGGGTACAGAAGTCCCCTAAGTAGCTTTAAAGAGCTAATGAGCACACTTAGTGCCTTCCACACCCAATTTCTGTATTGGTCTGGCCCATCCTGCATTGTCATCCCGGCCAGTTCCAACAAGTCCCCAAAAAGAAAGGGAAAAATTATGTATCCTCCGCCACAGATTTCCCACTTATTGACACCGCTCTATGCTGCAATGCAAGCATCTGGGTTGCACTTGCACCATAACACTCCTCTATGTAAACTGATAAAACATTTGACCATTAATACAATATATAGCAAACAGGAATTTCCTACACACTACTGCAGCAAGGTATAGCACATCACAGACAACTTTCAAACTTGGCTAGATTTTTAAATCCCAGTAAGACCTGCTTACACTTTGAAAAAACTCAAGCCGGGAAGAGAAGCAGACAGGCAAATCCAGGCCTTGATCCTGCAGCTGGATGTGTGAGGATAGACTATTGGGCTTACGTGAACCACCACTGGAATCTCACTGATTTTGTTTGCAGACTGGAAGGGGCAGATGAGTTCCATCAACCAGGTGGAACCAGCTGTAGGACTGGAGCCCAGGTCACCAGTCAGTAATTATTTTCCTTCTGATTTCCAGGCTTCATAGTGTTACGCATTAGCTCCCAATAACACTTGATACTAAGGCTCAAAAATCCCATTTGTGAATCCAGCCCTGTTACTTTAGGCACCTAAATCCCAGCATCAGGCCCCATTGGGAGTTTGTGAATCCCCTCAACTGCCACCAACCCTACAGGTGCCTAAACTCACTGGTCCCTGAGTTCCAAAAGATGCCTGCATCTCTTGCTCTGAGCACATGCATGCCCACCTCCCTCTAGATGGCTGGCCCCCCACAGCCAGGTGCAAGCTGAGAGAAGATAAGTCTCCCTCCACCCAACGCACTTCCCAGTCCAGTAGGCATTTTCAGAGGCCACTTACCAGAGCAGGCCCGGCATGAATGCTCACAGATTAGGAGTGTGAGCAGGACAACTTCCCTCATCACTTCTAGCCTCTGGTCTGTGTACTCAGTTGGGATGTAGGAGACTCCCCAGTTCAATTCCCCCCAACAGAGTCACTGGGCCAGAAAGACAGTCTGAGAGTGACTCTACTGTCTGGTGGTTCGAGAGCTCAGCCAGGAGATGGGTAACACAGGGTTGAGTTCACCTGCTCCGGTGACACTTTACATAGCAACAGTGGAACAGCTACAACGGAAGAGATTGAGGGAGCTGCACACGAGACTATCCCTTAGCTCAGTGACTGGGATACTCATCCAAGAGGTGGCTGTCCCTGTTCAAATCCCCCAACCACCACACCGAGGAAAGTAGGAATCTGAACAGCCCTAGGAAGTAACCTCTCCACTGAGTTGGGGGACTGACAGAGTTTGTCCTCTCTGGTGGAGGGTGGCCATGGCTCATCCTTATAGCATCCAGGCCCACCTCCGCCTCTGCCCCAGTGCTTGCCCTACTCTGTCCACTCAGAACTCTAAGTCCCCACGCCCTGACCCTGCTGCCTGGCAGTAGCACCAGGTGAGCAAGTGAAGCAAGTCCTCACACCCCTACCCTGCTGCCATTTTACCTGCTGAGGGCCTCTGACCAGAGCATCTATCACCCCCTCCCACTAGTCTGGCTGGAGGGAGGATGAAGCAGCCCCAGTTGTTCCAACTGGAAAGTCAGGGCCAACCCATATGTCCCTCTGTGCCACTGCTCCTGGAAACAAAAACACACACCTATAGCCAAAGCAGGCGTGGCTGGGAGCCCCACAATGGGGTGTGTGTATCTAGACAGTCAGTATCACAGCCCGCTGGAGGCAGGGAGGCTGACTGGGGCTAGAAGTGGAGCCAGCAGCGAGCAGGGGGTCCACGTTGGTGCAGCAAATTCCCTCATTCAGGACCGGTCAGGTCCCGAGAGTGTAGGACCAAGGAAGTCCAACCTGTACAAAATGTTTAAAGAGACTACCAAGGGCTATGACATCAAGTAGCCCTTTACTGTTAATTTGGGCAAAGTTACAGTAACCTACAGCTACATTCAGAGTTCAGAAGAGCAAACAGAGAGCAATTTTGAAAGGATTTTGAGGAAGTATTTTCAGTCCTGAGCTCGGCTCAAGCCACATCTCGTGGCCTGTAGTCTGTACTTTCAGAGTTGAGGATATTGGGATGTGGGGTTTGGTTCAGGCCCTGATATAGTTATTTGCTTAGTCAACACATTCTAAAAGGACAAGTTTTAAATGTGTCCTCAACTTGACAAACTTTTACTCCATCTGTTAGATGTCCAATTTCTTAGTGCCTCTAAAGCAATATTTAAAAGAATCAGATTTTGGTGTAGTTCATCGGCACAAATCATTGCCGTTTGCATGCACATTCTAAAATCTTCACATACAGAACTGAAACACAGATTTAGAGACGGTGATGACAAAGGAGGGCACCCTTCAGTAACCCAAGTTCTGACACCCACACAGCAAACACACTTTCTGCCTGCATGAGGTCGGGCCTAGGCAGATGGAGAAGAAACACGAATCATGAGATTTGGGTTCTATTCCTGAACGGTGAGACTTTAGGCAAGTCGTCTCGCTCTGCCTCAGGTCTCTCAGCTGTGAAATGGGGATAGAAGGGGCATCGCTGCCTTCCTAGTACTCCCTTTGTGGTAGAATGTGTCTCTGCAGTGGCCTGCCTCACTTATTCCCTCAATGAGGCCATTTTAACAGCACACTGAAGGAGAAGCCAAACACTCTACAGCAGTATCTCTACCTCTATAGTGAAGCCTCCTGAAAGGAGCACTTGTACAATGGTTTAAAGATTCCTACCTCAGAGGCCAGGTAAAATGGAAAAGTCCCAACACAAGGGTCTCTGGATTCTAGCAGCAGCTCCTTCTGCTGTTACATCTCAGACTTCTCTGTTGCCTGGAGAGCGCTATAGTCTCTCCCATGGGTACTCAGGGTCTCTCTGAGGCCTCCTTTTGCCTAGAAAGTTCGCAATCCCTTCCCCTGCCTTAGGGACAGCGTTTCTGCCTCCTTCAGGGATGCTGGGAGTTCCCCTTTCTCCAGAGCTTCCTGTCTCCCAAGTCGCTTGCTGGCCTTAAGAATCTATCTGGGACCATCATTAGTCTCCATTCCCTGGTTTTTTCTTCTCTTTCCCTGAAGCCAGGCCAGTTCTTGCTGGAGCCCTATTAGCGGATCAATATTTTTATTCCATAAGGTGCTGGCCTTCTTGTTAGCACTTTTTAAGTTACTCTGACCAACCCTGGGACTGGTCAACAGCGTCTTCTCTGCCCTCTTCCACTCTCCTTTCTCAAGCTTCCAGCCCTTGATTCCTTTTCCTGTCCTGGGCTGTTCTATTTTCTGCCACATGAAGAGTGAAAACCACACAGTCTCATCTCGGAATTATTGGCCAGGACAGATAATTAAGCATCCTAGTGCTCACCTCAACTCCCTGGCCCTGGAACTCAACTTCCTCCATGGGACAGATGCAGCTCTTGCCATGGAGACATGAAACACACAGAAGAGGTTTGCCTACCTTGTTCACCCTTGCCCCAACTCCCCAATAAGGGTGCATCCAACAACCTGTCTTCAACTGTCCCTTGACCATTACTCCTCCCACTGGATCCATATACAGCCCCATGCCTTTCTGAGTGGATGCCCAGTGCCTATAGCAGCTATGATAATAGGCTATCTAATCACGTTCCATGACTAAACATCTTGGCCTTATATGCCCAGATTGGCCACTTCTGGAAGCACATATGTGGGCTCTCCTGGCCACTTGTCCCTGAAGTGTTACCATTAGATGAGGGGATTACCTAGGTCCCAAGTAGCTCTTGTATAGTTCCAGTTTCTGGTCTTTCCCCTTTGAGAGCTTCTAAATTTACCATGTCAGGCTGCTTGTGTCCCCCCAACATCCACGGTGGCCTCTGCTCATTCAATAGCTTCTCCTACTGATGCTGACAGAAAATGCCTTACCCAGCTTTGGGTTCGCACAAGTAGAATCTTTAGGCTCTGCTCCAGGACAGCTTAATCCTGGGTACTATCCATAAAGCTGACCTTGGGGCGGGGCCACCAATCCACAAGCACTGGAATGTGTGAGCCCCTCTCACATAAATTAGTGTCTATACACCACTCAAGTCAGTGCCAATTAGTCCAGTGTGATGGCCTTTACCAGTGACTAGGAGCTCGCCTGTTCATTACCTACTGCTTGGTAAGGGTCTTGAGCCTCGCTTGTCAGGAACGGTGCTATGCAGGCTATCCAGGTCAGTTCTTCTTGCACTTGCCACTCTCCAGTGTCCTGAAAAAGGTTTGGGGTGGTCTGCCCAATTTCACCAGGCCAGGGGCCAGCTGGCCCAAGGTCCCGTTATCAAGAGCATCGCCTGGCAACCCTTGGCCCAACTGCTTTTGTAACCACCCTTGTTGTTGGAAGTGGGTATATCTCCCCATCTCTGTGGGAAAGCAATTTGTATCTCCTACTGTTTCTGCCGGATCTTCGTCAACTGCACGATCAGTTGGTCTGCTGCTCCCATTCTTGGTTGCCACTCTGTTGTCTACTACTGCTCTGTTATGAACAGGCAGATCACCTCCTCCATTTCCCCCCTAGCGGCCCAAATACAGTGCGGGTCAGTCACGATTACAAATTCAATTCCTCTTCATTGGGCAGCAAAGGTTCACCTCACTCCCTCATATCAGGGGCTGTCTGAGTGGCTCAGATTCTCCCCAACTTCCAATCATACACCGCCACATCTACTCTCCTTAAAGTTTGCATATGTATGGATTGTTGTCCATACATATGCAGACAAAAACAGTTCCTCAGCTCACCCTTAGTCCTAGGGCTTCACAGCCTCCCCTCCCCAAGGCTTCTGGCAATCCTGATTCTTGCAGCCTCGCAATCCCAGCCAATCCTTATTCAACCACCTCCATTACTATTCTGGAACATCTGCTCCAGGGAAACCTTCCTGGCTCGAGGGACCTGCCACATGTGTTAGCTCTGCCCCTCTGAGGTTCCATGCAGAGGCTGCCCCAATAACTCTTTCTTCCTGACCTCTGATAGGCCCTTACAGCCCCATCCCCTTTGATTGGCTTCACTGGCCACACTGCTCTGACACAGCAGGGCTGCACCACCTCTGCTTGCAGGTGTTAGCTACCTTATGACAGGGATAACAGTGCTTCTTACCACAGCTATATGAGGGCTTATTTAATGGACATCTGTAAAGAGCTTTGAGATCCTAAGCAGTAAGGTGCTATAGAGTGGCAAAATATTAATAAGCGTGAGGAAATACTGCATGGAGAGGAAGAGAAAATGGACAGTGGGATTTTTATCTTTAGGGCAAGGTCCATCTCCGCTCAAGTTGGAAGATGATGAGATGAGCAGCTCAGATAGTGGTTGCATTGGGTGGAGTTTATTACATCTGTATGTGTTTGTGTTTCTGTTAGGGTTGCGTTATCAGTGGCTGATTGATTGTTTAGGGGCACCTTTCTAGACTAGAGGATTTACATTGACCAGACGCTATGGGCTTGGTGCAGAAGTTATTGGATGAAGCTCTACAGCCTGTGTCATGCAGAAGGTCAGAGTAGGTGGATATAACAGTTTCTACTGGTCTCCAAATTTTTTTAACTCTAAGTTTATTCAGGGTGCCCCAGTTGGGATGAGCACACTTTTATGTAGTTAATAGCCAATCTAAATAAGGAAAACTACAAACTGAGCTCGACATTTACTGAGTACAGGCTGTCTTGCAAAACTGTCTGTGGTTCCTGGCTCTGGATGGATTGGAAATATGACCAGACTAGCCTCTCACATTAATATGATACTTCTGCTTCCTGGCTTAGCTGGCAGCAGGCAGTGGAGGAATGCATGAGAATGGAAAAAGAGAAACTAATGCAAAACCTAAATCAAACTTACTTTAAACTTGAAGTAAACAGATAGATTCAATACAACTATTCTAATTATCTAGTCTGACCTCCTGTATATCAGAGGCCCAAGAACCTTACCTAGTAATTTCTGCATTGAGCCCATAACTTCAGTTTGAGCTGCAGCCCAGCTTCCCAAAAGACATCCAGACTTGATTTAAAGACGTCCAGTGATGAAGAATCCACCACATCCCTAGGTAAATTCATGATTAGTTCAAACAAAGTTCCAGTCCAGGAGCTATACTTATTTAAGCATTATGGTGCCCGACCACCACGTATCAGAAGAAGGTCCCTGCCATTAAAGTTTCAGAAGCAGGGCCTCTCAATTCACCAAATGATCTGGCAAAGCCCCTGTGTCCTTTCCAATAGAGTTCAGTTTTGGAGACTTATCTCCAAGTTACATAAATTGTGAAGGTGGGGGGGGGGGGGGAAGGGAATAAAACATCTTCTATATTTCGATAATGGCCTAGACAATCGGATATTACTGTTATTCGGCTCATAAGGCTCTGGATACATAGACATCTCCTACCAGCTAGAGCAGGGCACAAGTCCAATTCCATACTCAGCTACTGGCTGTATGGCCTTGTGGCAGTTACTCCACCTCCCCCATCTATGAAACAGCAAAAATTATATTGACCCGCCTTTGTCACCGCATGGGCATTCTCAGGTGATGGTGAGAAGTGTTATTGCATGAAGGGGCAACCAGGTCATAAATTAGGGTGCTACAATGAAAAAAAAAAAGTGTGACTGGTCTGCTTATTTAGAACATGAAGCAGCTGGCTAGTAGTTTACAGCTCTTATCCAGAGAGTCTGTTCCTTGAATAGCGATATTAAGGTCTTTAAGGAGGCAGAGATTGGGTGATCTCTCGAACGGGATGTGCTAAACCAGAGCATCCTGGTTATAATGGCAGTGGCAACTGAACTATAGTTGATAAAGCTATAAATTAAGGTCCAGAGACTCCTCTCAGAAACACAGGTCCAGTAGCTCCAACTGAAGCCAGTGATAGCTGCACACACGCACATCCACCCCATGGGAGAAATTATCCCTTGCAAGATGTAGCCTCAGACCGCAAGTATGGTTGTGAGGGAAGTATGAAGCCATGGAAGATAACTGGATTCTCTAGAGCACAGTATGGAAGCCAGTCTGCGTTTGGTACAAGGGCCAAGTTTGAGTTTCTGTGAGGAAGTGGCAGCCCCTGCAGTCCTGAGAGAGGTGAGTCCAGGCATTCAAGATTTTCCCTACCTGAGGTGAAATCTATTCAATGGTATCTGACCACCCCCTCTTGTCCATCTTAACACGCTTGCTTCTAAAATGTTTATCCCCAGGAGTATGAGAGACAGATGGAAAAAGAGAGTCAAAGTGAACATGCAGCAACAATTACCTGAGGTTTGGCCCTCTTTAAAGCATGTTTAACAAACAGCAACACTCTGTACCCACACCCTTCCTCCACACACAGCAGTGCTGAGACTTCAGACATTTGTGATTAGTATCTTCCACCCATCCTTATATAATAAAGCCTGCCCCTCCAGTCCCCCAGCTTTGTCTCAACCTTGTTCTACAGGCACCATCTCATTCCCAAGGCTAAGCAGGACATAGGTCTCTCTCCTGAAACTGCCAACAAGGGTGTTATTTGTGGTGGGTTTTAGTGATGCTTTCTGAGAACTGGACAGACCACCAAACATTCCACTGAGTCTTCTAGTGTATTAGTGAGTTCCCCTGACCTGTGCCCATCAGATGTTCAAAACCCATATCCTCTTTGGAGGAAGGCAAACAAACAAAACACAATCTGTTCCTCAGCCTATTGAAATCTATGGACTTTTCCCATTGACTTTGATTGGCTCTGTAATGAGTGGAACATTTGGCAGCGAGAGTTCTGCAAGATTCCTGCCATGGAATTCGTAAGATATTACACACACACATACACACACTGGTTTCACACCTCTTTCGTGACTGCATTCAAAACACTTAGGGCTGCAAATGTCAATTTATTCAACCCAAGGAAGCTCAGTTCAGAACGCAGCCTTTGACTTTTCACTGAAGTTCTGGCCACATTTTTATCCTGTTTTCCAGTGGACTGAATGAGGCACAAGGAGGTCAAATGATTTGCTCAGGGTCACCTGGTGAGAGAGTGACTCATCCAAGATCTTCCTGGCTCCCAAGCCATTTTTCAGCACTCAAGACTGGCTATTGAATAAGCAGTGCCCCCCCCCCCAAAAAACAAACAAACAAACAAACAAAAAACACACTATATTTGCTAAAACTAGATAAAGAACTTTGTACATGGCATCTGTAAATGTAAAATAACTAACCGGGACACAGGAATCACTCATTTTGGTGACACTGGCTTCAGAAGCAGGTCCTTCCCTGCATCTTCCCCCCGCCATATCCTGTCCCTCTGTGATTGTCTGATATGCAGCTCATTGCCAAGTGATGGGCTGGGATATTAAGGATAAGTCAACCCTTACTACAACAACAACAGCTTACACTTCAATAGCTCTTCCCTTCTAAGGATCCCAAAAGTCTCTCACCGAAATATTACACTGGTCTACAATTTTTTAGAAGTCGTCTGCTTCAGAGATAAAATGTGTTATTTATTATGTATTTTGATGTCCTGAATTCAAATATGACAATTAAAACAACTGATTGGCTACTGTTTCCAAGATATTTAAGTTTTTACATTTTACGTCTATGTATATTGTGTAGCTAGAGTTTTAATCATAAATTGTAAACCTAGGTCTTTTCATGTGTTTATGGTTGCTTTACATGATAATATTTCACCTGTCCTGTTTATGTAACACTTTAAAAATCAGCAAAAGGGTTATATAAATAAAATTTATTATGAAACAAAAGGCAAAAAACTATTATGTACATAGTTTAGTCCTATTCAGTGTCTACTCGGCGCTTCTTGGCTTGTCTCTTGTATTCATTAAATGGAGCATCTCTTGTCACTGTCCAGCAATAGTCTGCAAGCATTGATGGGCTCCATTTGCCCTGATTGCAACAATGGAGAAACGCTATGTCCTGGTGAAATCGCTCGCCGTGCTCGTCGCTCACTGCTCCGCAGTTTGGTGGAAAAAAATCTAGATGAGAGTGCAAAAAATGTATCTTTAGTGACATGTTGCAACCAAGGCTTTTGTATGCCTTGAGGAGGTTTTCCACCAACAACCTGTAGTTGTCTGCCTTGTTGTTTCCGAGAAAATTTATTGCCACTAACTGGAAGGCTTTCCATGCCGTCTTTTCCTTGCCACGCAGTGCATGGTCAAATGCATCATCTCAAGAAGTTCACGAATCTGAGGACCAACAAAGACATCTTCCTTTATCTTAGCTTCACTTAACCTTGGAAATTTTCCACGGAGGTACTTGAAAGCTGCTTGTGTTTTGTCCATGGCCTTGACAAAGTTCTTCATCAGACCCAGCTTGATGTGTAAGGGTGGTAACAAAATCTTCCTTGATTCAACAAGTGGTGGATGCTGAACACTTTTCCTCCCAGGCTCCAATGACTGTCGGAGCGGCCAATCTATCTTGATGTAGTGGGAATCTCTTGCACGACTATCCCATTCGCAGAGAAAACAGCAGTACTTTGTGTATCCAGTCTGCAGACCAAGCAAGAGAGCAACAACCTTCAAATCGCCACAAAGCTACCACTGATGTCGGTCATAGTTTATGCACCTCAAAAGTTGTTTCATGTTGTCATAGGTTTCCTTCATATGGACTGCATGACCAACTGGAATTGATGGCAAAACATTGCCATTATGCAGCAAAACAGCTTTAAGACTCGTCTTCGATGAATCAATGAACAGTCTCCACTCATCTGGATCGTGAACGATGTTGAGGGCTGCCATCACACCATCGATGTTGTTGCAGGCTACAAGATCACCTTCCATGAAGAAGAATGGGACAAGATCCTTTTGACGGTCACGGAACATGGAAACCCTAACATCACCTGCCAGGAGATTCCACTGCTGTAGTCTGGAGCTCAACAGCTCTGCCTTACTCTTGGGTAGTTCCAAATCCCTGACAAGGTCATTCAGTTCACCTTGTGTTATGAGATATGGTTCAGAGGAGGAGGATGGGAGAAAATGTGGGTCCTGTGACATTGATGGTTCAGGACCAGAAGTTTCATCCTCTTCCTCAAGTGAGAATGATTCTGGTGCATCAGGAACCGGCAGTCCTTCTCCGTGGGGTACTGGGCGTATAGCTGATGGAATGTTTGGATAATGCACAGTCCACTTTTTCTTCTTTGACACACCTTTCCCAACTGGAGGCACCATGCAGAAGTAACAATTGCTGGTATGATCTGTTGGCTCTCTCCAAATCATTGGCACTGCAAAAGGCATAGATTTCCTTTTCCTGTTCAACCACTGCTGAAGATTTGTTGCACAAGTGTTGCAGCATATGTGTGTGGCCCACCTCTTGTCCTGATCTCCAATTTTGCAGCCAAAATAAAGGTGATAGGCTTTCTTAACCACAGTGGTTATACTGCGCTTTTGTGATGCAAAAGTCACTTCACCACAAACACAGCAGAAGTTATCTGCACTGTTCACACAAGTACGAGGCATCTCTGCTCACTTTGCCTAAACAGAAATGTGTCCCTTTGCAAATATCAAACACTGACAAATAAGAGAGCAAGACACTATATGATTTCTAGAGCTGATATAGGGCAATTTGTTCAGCAGAGTGATGTAAGCTTCGTTATGATTGCATCATCCATGACTTCTAGGAATAACATGATGCAATTCATATGACACAATACCAGCTTCAGATTGCATCATTCATTGTTTTGCCTAAAAAGCAAGTACTGTCCAAACCCAGTCATAGATTTATTCATAGATCCAGTCAAAGATGTATTTTAGTCATTTCTGGTTTAAATTGAGATCCCTTCCCTTTATAACTCACTTATCCTCCGCCATTCCCAAGTCAAGGGTCGTATATACTGACCCAATAGCATATCTTGAAAACTAGAGCCAATCAACAATTTTAAGCATCATTTTCGTTCTCAGTGACCCAGAATTAGTAAAGTTTGACTACATTTATTTCAGAAGCATTTTGGCTGTAGAGCAGTGATTATCTCCATTTTACAGATGGGAAACTGAGCAAGGCACAGATAAATAAGGCTGACTAGCCCACACACATGAAAGGCCTGATTCTGCTTCCTTATCCATGCAGAGTACTACTTTACAATGTAAGCAGGCCCAGCAGACTAAGTAAATGAGGCAGATTTGAGAACCAAAATGAGGGCCTCAGAACTCTGTACCTTGCTCTAAACAGCAGACAACATTGCCTCCCAGCTCTAGGTTGAGCTGCAGTATCACAGCAGACAGCTGCATGGCAGAATACTTAGGGCATGCCACGCAGAAGGAAAGGTCAGAGACGCTGTGCTACAGAGCCAAGTTTAGAAGCTGTATTTCTGCATCCACACAGGCACTGGGGAAAACACATCTTCAGCATTAAGCTCCTACAACCCAGTAAAACAGTGCATTTGATTCTACCTAAAAAGCAAACCTGTGGTAGATGCGAGCTACCTTGAAAAGCACACAGCTCTTACTCCAACAGGCAGCATGCACTGGAGAAGCCATCATCTTTAATGATTCAGCAGGTCTGTGGTTTAAAAAAAAAAAAAAGTAGGTGACCTAGAGCAGCTCATTTCTCTTGCATTCATTCACACTGATACCATCTGAAAAGCAGCAATATTGTGATTGTTACCATGTGATGGTGATTGGGGGAGCAGAAGTGAGTTGGAGTGTGATGGTCTAAGTTCATTTCTTAGGCAAGGAAACAGTCCTAACACTGATTTGTACTTTATTTCACAAGTAGTCCCACAAATGTCAATGGGACTTCTTGCAGAATAAAATGCTACCTTGCCATTGTGAGTCAGGGTGTAAGAATCTGCTCCATGTGATTTCTATATTAATCAGCACCCGTATAAATGGCACTAGTTGTTGCCGTTATTAGCAGTATTGGCAGGACGATAGAGTACCCAGTTGTACTTTTTGAGCAGACAAAGGAAACTCAACAACCTTCTCCTGCATGGAGACAGTCTCTATGTACTGTATTAGGGCTGAAGTATAGCCAATGCAATGGGGAGAAGTTACTGCAGCCACCACTAATGCTGCCTTCATGTCTTTTTGAAATATAACACTACAAGTAGAGGTTCCAGTGGCTCCACTTTACTAAAAAAAAAAAAACCCTCAGAGTACAGGAATTAGTTATAAGCCTTGACCAGAGTCTGATTTGTGAGCTGTATATTTTAAAGAATTTTAGTGAGTTTCCTAATCTAAGGGTAAGAGGAAAAGGTATTTCAGAACTGGCAGGGTTAGGCAGTTATGCCTGTTCTTTTATGATCTCCACTGTAAGGACTATATTCAGGATTCTGCTCTCATTTATGCTAGGCTTGATTCTGCACTGCTGTCAATGGTAAGTCTCCCATTGGCCTCACAGCAAGAGCCCATGGAATTATAGCCACAAAGCCTGAATGAGTGTTTGCTGAATCGGGACCTACATCTTCAGTTACAAGCACCAACAGCCATCCCTGTCCGGGGATTTGAGGTGTCAGGGAGCCCTCCAACTTTATGGAAGCTCTTAGCACCACTCCCCAGAGGATAGTCTGTATGTGAAACTTAAGATATGAAACAAAGTCAAGAATTGTGGTTTATGAATCCACATTCTGCTGTAATTGTTTTGTTTTATCAGAGAAACTGGCACAGGCTGTATGGAACCTGAATCAGGGTATGTCTACACTGCAGATTTTTTTTTTTTTTAAACTTCACTTACATTCACACTGCAATAACGTTCTGTCAAAAGAAAAATTGAAAGAACAGAGGGGTTTTTCCAACATTGGTAAACCTCTTTCTAGGAGGAAGAAGCCTTTTTCTGAAAGGAGCTCTTTCGGAAAAAGGCGTGTGCGGACGGGGAAGGGGAGTTCTTTCGAAAGAAGAGGAAAGAGGAAAAAGCACAGGTGTCCTGGTGGCCACTCCGCCCATAGTAATCACAGTTTACATGCGAGATGCATCCACACTGAATGGACGCTATCTTTCAAAAAAGCAGATAGCTTTTTCAATGCGCTTTGGCAGTCTGGACACTCCCTTTTGGAAGAAGATTTTTTTGGAAGATCTCTTCCGGAAAAGCTTCTTCCGAAAGGAGCCTGCAGTCTAGACATAGCCTCAGTGACCATGAAGGAAAAGTGCAAGGGTTCTGTTCTTAATGCAACTAAACTTATCTGCCCCTGTATAAAACTATGGCACGCCCACATCTTGAATACTGTATACAGATGTGGTCTCCTCACCTCGAAAAAGATATTTTGGCCTTGGAAAGGGTTCAGAAAAGGGCAACTAAAATGATTAGGGTTTTGGAACGGGTCCCATATGAAGAGAGGTTAAAACGACTGGGACTTTTCAGTTTAGAAAAGAGGAGACTGAGGGGGGATATGATAGAGGTATATAAAATCATGAGTGGTGTGGAGAGGGCGAATAAAGAAAAGTTATTTATTAGTTCCCATAATAGAAGAACTAGAGGACACCAAATGTAGTTAATGGGTAGCAGGTTTAAAACTAAAAAAAGAAAGTTCTTCTTCACACAGCATGTAGTCAACCTGTAGAACTCCTTGCCAGAGGAGGCTGTGAAGGCTAGGACTATAACAGAGTTTAAAGAGAAGCTAGATAATTTCATGGAGGTTAGGTCCATAAAAGGCTATTAGCCAGGAGATAGAAATGGTGTCCCTGGCCTCTGTTTGTCAGAGGCTGGAGAAGGATGGCAGGAGGCAAATCGCTTGATCATTGTCTTCGGTCCACCCTCTGGGGCACCTGGTGCTGGCCACTGTCAGCAGACAGGCTACTGGGCTAGATGGACCTTTGGTCTGACCCAGTACGGCCGTTCTTATGTTCTTATGGATGAATCTGAAGCACCCATTCTTGCAGAAAAGGAATTTGTACTTGACAGACTTCATTTTAGAGGAAAGAGAAATTAGTTTAAATTCTTCCTACAGCACTATTTGACTTGGTTAAAAAAAAAAAAAGGTCTTGGCCAACCCTGTGAGCAATTCAGAGGCACATTCCCTCTTACAATGTTGTGGGAGAGAAGAGGGGAAGGTTCATTCTTTCTGAGTTTGTGCCCAATCTGGTGGGCAAAGTGTCCTGGAGGAGAGATACCATTTGCCAGTGACCAGTGTATAGACACAGCCTAGCAGTTTCACTTTGCACCACAGTATTGCTAACCCCACAGAAAGTCATGACTCAGGCCACTCAATACTCAAGATCTATGTTCAGAGTTTTAGCAACATAAGCTGAATAAATGTGGGGACCTTTTTTATTTGCCTCATGGGGTGTTGGTCAAGAGTCAAGACCAAGGCCCTATTGTGCTGGGCACTGGCCACAGACAGGGGGACTATAAGCGCTTTTGGGCAGGACTATCCAAATATGACAGAAGGAAGTCTAATTTTCTCCACGGCCACTAATTTGGGTGGAAAATGAGCACACAGGTACCCACCAGTGTGCTCTCGACAATTTCCCATCCGTGAGCGGAGTGAGTTTTGTCTTGTGCACCCACATTGACATCCTGTACACTTATTCAGATGTGCGTCACTGTGGCACCCACCAGTTACTAACACACACACGTATTATATAATTTAAATTGTTATACAAGAAAAAATATTAAACCAAGGAATAATTAGCAAAGTGCATGACCCTGCAGTATAGGAATCAGAGCAGGAGCTGAGAGGTAAGGGGGACCTCAGGCCAGGGGGCACAGGATTCAGGACAAGGGGGGCTCAAGATGGGGGGGCTAAGAGGTTGGGGAGGTGGCAGCTCCTCACTGGAGGGAGGCTGGAGATGGCCTGCCCATTCCTCCAGCGGTTCCTTGTGGGGGAAGGGTCAGGACTGGGCTGCTCGCCCCCCCGCAAGGAAGCTGCTTGCTGTGGTGGGAAGAGGAGCTGAGCGCTGCCAGACCCCTGGCTAGCCAGCAGCTATTTATGGGAGGAAGGGCTGGGGCTGAGCTGCCTGGCTTGACTCTTGGCGCAGCTTAGAGGGAACCCTGGTGCCCACTCCCATCAGGACTCTCCCCAGACCCTTTGGACATTGTAGGAGGCTCCCCTCATCATAATTCTCCTCAGGCAACAATCTTTTCAGATAGTGGCTTTCTGGACAGAAAAGGCAGCTGCTGCTGCCAGTCCTCCCATAGCTAATGAACCTACTTGAATAGGGGGTAAGACTTCCAACTATGAAAGTAAGAAGGCCACACTGGATCAGATCAGTGGTCCATTTGATCCAGCAGCCAGTGCCAGGTGCTTCACAGGGAGTGAAGCAACCAGGGCAAATACTGAGTGATCCATCCCCTGTCATTCAGTCCCAGCTTCTGGCAGCTGGAGGAAAGAGACACTAAGGCTATGTCTGCACTGGCAGCTTCTTGCGCAAAAACTTGCCTGCTGTCTACACTGCACGTGCGTTCTTGCGCAAGTAAATTTACAGTATAGCGTTGTAAAACAGGGCTTCTTCTGGAAGAGTTATTCCTCTCCCCACGAGGAATAAGCCCTCTTGCACAAGAGCTCTTCCACAAGAAGGCAGTGTAGACAGGCAACATGAATTTCTTGCACAAGAAACCCCTATGGCTAAAATGGCCATCAGAGCTTTCTTGCACAAGAGAGCATCCACACTGCCATGGATGCTCTTGCGCGCAAAAGCACATGCCAGTGTAGACACACTCTTGTGGAAGACTTTTTGCGCAAGAACTCTTCCGCAAAACAGTTCTTGCGCGCAAGAAGCTACCAGTGTAGACTTAGCCTAAAGGTATAAGATTGCATCCTTGACCATCTGGGCTAACAGCCATCCTCCATAAACCTCTCTATTTCTGTTTTAAACCCAGTTGTGCTTTCATCACATCTAATGACAATGACAGTTTGTTTTAAACCTGGGGCTTATTAATTGCATTGCATGACCCTTAGGTCTTGTGTTATGTGAAGAGGTATATAACACATCCTTATTCACTTTCTCCATAGCATTCATGATTTTATACACTTCTGTCATAGCCCTCTCCCCTTGGCATCTCTTTTCTAAGATGAACAGTACCAATCTCTTTACTTTCTTTTATGGAAGCTGTCCCATATCCCTAGTCTTTTGTTTCTCCCTCTCCCGTACCCTTTCCAGTTCTGATACCTCTTTTTTGAGAGCTGGAAACCAGAACTGCATGCGGTATTGAAGTACCACGGATTTATGTAGTGGCAAAAATGTTATTATTTATCCCCTTTCTAATGGTTCCCAACATTGGGGTTGTTTGTTTGTTTTGGACTGCTGCTCCACTATAAACAGATGTTTTCCCCAAGAACTACCCACAATGATTCCAAGACCTTTCTTGAGGCGGCAGCTAATGTAGACCCTATCATTTCATGTGTAGTTGGGATTATTGTATCCAACGTGCATCATTACTTAGTGCTGAATTTTATCTGCCATTTTATTGCCCAGGCACCCAGTTTAGTGACTCTTTGTAACTCTTCACAATCCGCTATAGATTTCCTTTTTGTTAAGATAGGTGAGTGGGTCAATTTATTATTCTACAGTAGTCCAAAATTAATGTTAAAAATAAATGCAAGCAAGAGCCCAAGATTGGTTATTTACTCACCTGGGCTCTTACTTCTTACATCTTTTATCAGAGTGGGATTTGGAAGTGGCCCGTGACTAGGTATTTAAACACCTCTCATTTGTGGCACTGATGTCACTTAGGCGACTGAGCATCTGGGAAGCCAGTCACTTCTGCAGAAGGGCAGATTTAAAAAAAAAAAAACCCACTATAGAATTCAGGTGAAAATTGTTGCCTTTTTTGGCGCAGTCTCATCTTTTGCATTGAAAACGGAGAGAAAGCAGACATTTGTGTTTTCCATACAACGTTGTTTCTGCTCAAAACCAGGTTTCATAATGGAGGAAAGTATATATACCCCTTAATGAAACTTTTATACAGAAAAGGACACAATTTCAGGCTCCTCACAATGAAGCATGGTTTTCTAATCAATCACTTCTCATACAATCACCAGTCGTACCCACCCCTCATTCACTGGGCTGATCCAAGACCCTTCAATTGAAGAGGCATCCCTGTAGGCAGAGAGTCTATTCATGCTAAACTCACTGTAGGATCAGGGCTCTGGCTGTGTGTGATCTGGAAGCGAAAGCAAGTCATCCTTTTCACCTCACTAGAGAAACATTGAGATGTCATAACCTGGAGGATTTTTCCTATGTCAATGGCTTATACGATGGTAACAGCGTATCAGATTTAATTATAGGATGGGAATGAGCAATCACATAACTGAAGATTCTTCCTTTATTTCAATTTTACCTCATACTGAAATGAAGTCTTACTGACTTGGCAAAAACAACAAATGGTCTGGTAGCACTTTATAGACTAACAAAACATATAGATGGTATCATGAGCTTTTGTGGGCACAGCCCACTTCTTCAGATGACTGGCTGTGCCCACGAAAGCTCATGATACCATCTACATGTTTTGTTAGTCTATAGAGTGCTACCAGCCCATTTGTTGTTTTTTCCTGTACAGACTAACAGGCTACCCCCTGAAGCTTCTGACTTGGCAAAGTTAAATAAAAAGGTCTGTTTAGCAGCTGTTGTATATTCATGTGGGATATTTTATGCCTGTGTTATGCACTGACTGTTGCATAGGGGGATTTGTGCCAATTGCTCAGAGTGGGTTGCAATGCTTCTAGCGGGATGATGGATTTCTTCTTTCATTTATTCATAACGTATTTATCATTTGTTAAAGTGCTACATTTCCTGTTGGTTGTTTCACATCCAACCCCTCCCCCCCCGCAAACTGTGACTGAACTATGAAGAGCTCACATGTCTTTGTCTTAGTTGCATCACACGGGCACATCAAATGGAGGGACAGAAGCCGGGGGAAAAAATAACCTTTTATTTCTATTCCATGGACCAGTGGAGACGAGACATGACCAAAAGCATAAACTCCTCAGCATCGGCTTCTGACCATGACTGCACCCAGTTAACAGAGCACAGTCATGAATGGCTACCTTAAAGGAGATGAAAGGTCAAGTATCTGATAACTCCATCGAGCCCACTGAGAGTTCAGGACACTGAGCCTTGCAAGTAGCACCTCTCCAGTTCAGACACAAAATCAATAGTGGGACTTTGAACAAGCATGTCTACTAAACACAACTGATAGGCACACTTTTTGCCTTGAAGAGAAGAGGACCTTCAAAATATCAACAGTTAGTTTTCAGTTAGGAGAGAAGCACGTAAAATCTTGAAGTCCTGTATCAGGACTGCTCTAACCATCTGTCCTCATCTTTGAAAATACGTATCTGAAATCCAGTGGGCGAATTCACTGGCCAGGAAATACAGAATAAAGCTCCCAATTCAGTTCAAGTCCCTCTTTTCATGGCTGGCTTAACTTTCAACCACAAGTTCCAAAACAAGAGCAAATAAACTCAAGATACTAGGTCTTAGCCATCCACAGTTTTCCTACCAAAGGGGAAGGGACACGCATTTCCCCTCTATTTATCCTTCCTAGCTACAACAGAGAAACCCACACCTGTCTATGAAGCAGGAAGCCTTTTATCTTTCTTCCTATACATCACATTCTTGCAGACAGTCATATGTCCTACAAAGATAGCACCTGGCTTTAAAGAGCTTAAGGGCTGTATATGCGTATGTGTATATGCACCCCAAAGTCCAGTGCCCTGTTACAATATCCTACAATAAATGTCACTGTTATATACTGATTATTCTTTATAGGAGCTCTGTGCCAATTGCGAGGCAGTGAGTGTACTGACACTGCTATGGATTAGGCTAATTGGGATTGTTTCCCTGTCTTTCTGGTCCATCTCTTTCTCCCTCTTAGCTGTTTTAGCTATTGGTTACTACTACGCATGCATTTTTAAGCTCTTTGGGGCAAGGCCTGCCTTTTTATTACGAATACCTTGCACAAACTTCTCCTCCTCCCCCATCCAATTCAGGGCTTTACAATAGTATCACGATGGAATTATTAATTTTATCAGGCCTGTAGTGTCTTGCACCAGGACAGAGCCCCATCTCTCATCCACACAAGTAGTCCTGCCTCACGTGAGTCAGTCCACTCAAGTCAACAGGACTGCCCAAGGATTATGAATACAAGAGACTTGCAGGACTAAACTTTTTAAAGAACCCAAAACCACAAAGGCCTTCATGCGAATATCTATGCTTCTACAAACAAGGGGTTACCCGATGGCTTAAAAAAAAAATACTGGACACACTTGATCTCAGATGGGGGAGTGGGAGGGGAAGGGAAAATCGGCCAGGAGGGGAGGCTGGCTGGGAGGAGGTGGGGTGGGGGATCTGGCCGGTGGGAAGCAGGGCTGGCCGTGGGGGCATTGGGGAGAGCGGGGCTGGATGGGGGAGATCGGGAGGTGGGGGAAGGGGGGAGAACCAGCCAGCGGGAAGCAGGGCTGGCCGGGAGAGGGTTGGAGGGAGTGAGGCTGGCCGGGGGCGGGAGAAGGGGAGAGAGAATCAGCCAGCGGGGAGCGGGACTGATCCGGGGGCACGCAGATCCTGGAGCACTGCCTGTCCCATGCACGGTCCTGCCGAAACATGAGTGAGTCCAGCCCCAGGGATTCCATCCCGCCCCGGCCCCACCTCCCCCCTCGCATAGTCGTATACTGCCTGGCTGGTAGACACACTCACGCAGCGTGAGCGTGTCTACCAGCCAGGCAGTTTGCAACTATGTACTGATACTCCTAATAATACTACTACTTACCTAATTAGAAAGTACCAGACATTTTATATGTCCGGTATTTTTAATTTGTTTCCCAGACAGAACCCTCACATACCAGACTGTCCAGTTCAAAACCGGACACCTGGCAGCCCTACAAACAAGTACCATGTATGCAGGGTCCATTCTGGTGGAGCTCTGACCACCCTAACCTCCCACTGACGTTAGAGGAAAAGGCCCATTAAAAACAAAGGGATCCTAAGAAGTCCTGTGCACCCGTGATTCCTGTTGAATTCCCTAGGAATTGTTGAGTGTCTGGAAATTTGTCATAGAACTAGGTAACTTCTGTAAAGTGCTTCACTCCCTCCAGCCCTCACACTTACTCTCTGTAATAAATTATTCTATACTTCCTAAATCCAGGCTTAACCACTACCCATTCCATCCCTAGTCCCTGAAGTTGAAAGAGCTGGTCCTCCACACACAGTAGAAAAGCTCCCATTCAGAGCAAAATATGGCAATCACTCCTTTCTCCATAGTGGATCAAGGTGCAAATCTAGCTCCAAACACATCTGAACCCTAAGAAAGTAGAGATCTTGACTGAAAGCACCAAGCTGGTCCCTACCTACTTAACGAGCTGAACAAACCAGAGCTGATCCAAACACCCCCAGACTTTGGAAGCGTTTGCACTGGATCCAACACTAGTGATTCAGGCCCACCCCTTGTCACTGCAAGCTTGCTTTGGTTACTTCCAGTGTCCCACAGTCAGATGCTTGCCTGAAGTTCGGGTCAGCAACATCTTTAAAAAAAACCCTGCACCTAAAAATTTTTGGTGCCCTCTTCATTATAGGTAGATATGAATATGGAAATATCTATATTTTTAATACTTGGATCCAGAATTGGGTGTCAGCTCTTTTATATTTCAATGGATTCACAAATAAATGCAAGAGTTTCCTATGTAGATCAAAGTCTGATAAAATAGCTACTTCTAGGTTGCACTCACAGCGTCAAAATTTGGTTTTTGCCCTTCCTTTGTTTGTGTATTAAGTTAACTTTAATTAAAGTCATGCACTGATGTCTAAATGTAGAGTCTTTTTCCAGATTGCTAAAAATGTAGCCTTTTTTGCGTAGTTGTTAAGAGAACATCCACTAATTTCCTTCCTATGTTTGAATATTTTAAGCTCTATACACTTTCTTGGCAAATAAATAAAGAGAAAGGAACAAGCTTCATGCACAAAAGCAGGGATGGAGGCTGTCCCATTAAGGGGATTTATAAGAACTCTTAATACAGCTTTAGAAATGCTGTGTTTATTTAGATGACGGATGTCTGTTGAATAGTAATCTTTTCCTTTGGTATGTTTTAGGTTTACGAAAACCTCAGTTATTCAAGAGTATTTGCATGCAGAGGAGATATCCCCAGTAAAGTTGCAAGGGATTTTTTAGTCTTCATATCAAGGTTAGCACAATGCCAGGTTTAGCTCTCTCATACATAATTGGCCATTTTTTGCTAAGGGAAATAATTAAGCTGCTCATTATAATATACATCGTTATGTAACAATTTTTATCCATTTTTATATACACAATAGCGTCTAAACCCTTGTGAAATGCCATTAAGCCTATCCTTTATGGTTTGTCACATTGTTCTTGCTTATGAACATTACAGTAGCAGCTGGCCCCCATCCTAGACTAGTGGTCCTTTGTGCTAAGTGCTGCACACACCCCAAACAAGGCAAGGCACACAAATGGGGAGAGAAGAAAATATTTCCCTCTCCATGCTACAAGTGAGGAGCTGAAGCCCAAGGAGATTATGGAACAGATCCTCAAAGGTATTCAGGAGCCTGACTCCAATTTCAAGTCAGTAGGAGTTCAGCTCCTCAAAAGTATTCAGGTGCCTGACTTGAGTGACTTGCTCAAGGTCACATAGGAAGTCCATGGCAAAGCCAAGAATTAAACTCACAGTCCCTCACGCGAGGCACAAGACCATCCATATATTTTAGGCCAAAACCTGTGGTCTTGTCGGTAATGATGTTAAAATGCATTTATTTTGATAAATGTGTATCTGCTGAAGTTTTCAGCAGGTACCTATTTACACACGATGGGGGAAGGGGAGAAGGCAGCTCCATGGGAGCAGGTGCTCATGGGAAGCCTGCTTAAAAGCTGGCTCCCTGGGAACACCAGCTCCCATCTGTCCACCCCTGCACCTCACGCTGCTGCCTCTGATACAGGGGAGGCTGCCTGTAACCATGACATTTAACCAAAGAGCCCAGGACCATCTGTTTACACCATCACATCCCTACTTGTCAGGGCCTGCTCTTGTAAGGTGCTGAGCAACCTCCACTCCCATTAAAGTCACTGACTATTGAGATGATCAGCACCTGACAGGAGGCACTCAGCACCATGTGAATCCAATCTTTGTTCTTACTTATGGAAAATTCCCATCCATGTCAGTGCTTCCTCAGGGTAAAGATTTAGGGCCTGATCCCACTTCTCCTGAAGACAATGAGAATTTAGTCTTGGTCATCAAAGGGAGGGGAACTGGGCCGTTTCACCCAGGATTTTAATTTCTAAGTATGTTTTTGTTCAGTTCAGACTAACTCCCTTTTTGTACTTCAGCACCTCACACAGGTGAGCACAGGAACTACCACACTGGATAGCAGCATATATACTGTGCCTCTACCAGCAGCTAGCACTTGCTGCTTGAGAAAAAGGTATAGGAAGCCTGCGGTAGACAGCTGTACATTAACAGCCCACAAGATAAACCTGCTAACCTCTATTAGTTAGAGCTTGGATTGTGCCCCAAAGCATGGTGTTTATATATCCCTTCCAAATATTTTTAGTTATAGTGAGAATTACAACAACTTTGGATGCACTAGCAATATTTGTGGGAGGCACGTGGTAACCGCCAAATGCCTATCCATTATGTTCATGTAACAAACTCAGCTCCTAGGTGCTGGCACTCCTCTATATATGCAAGAGACCCAGCACTAAGAGTTGCTGTGCTCGTACAGTATATGCCAAAGGCAAAACTAAAATACACCCGTGCAAAGCAAAGAACTAGAGCAGGTTCTCGTTCACAAACTAATCAGTTAAAACAGATTAATGGAACCCACCTTGACCCGACCATCTCTGGTGAAATTCTTTGCCATGGAGAGAGAAGAGCATATTTTCCCCTCAAACCAGCAGCACAGTAGTCTTCAAACATGGAATTAAAATCCTGACCTAAAGGAACATTTAACTACAACTATCCATTCATCCTCAGGAACAACTCTGTGAAGAACTTAAGGGCATGACCTCATGAATGGAAATCTTTCCACTGATTGCAATGGGTCAGACCCTCCTTTGTACCGATGGGGAAAACTGAGGCAGGGACTAACCCATTTGCCAAATGCCACAGAAGGGTTCAGGGTTAGAGCTGGGATTATTGCTAAAGACCTCCTGGCTTCCTTTATGGGATTCTGTCCCCCTGCTATCACTGGTCTCATGTATTTTCAAATAATGTTCTCTTAACTCTGACACATGACGATGACTTCTATGCTTATGCAGCATCTGCCGGCTCAAAATATGTTCGACAGAGTTTAACAAGCAGGACTTAACCCAAGTGAAGGAAAAATGGATTTCTTTGGACCTTCACATTAGCCAGGAAAAACAAAGATGATTTTACCAAAAAGCCTAATCCTTATTTTAGAGCCTCAACCCCAAACCCACTGCAGTCACTGAAGCCTTTCAAAGTGTTTTTAGGAGTGATGTTATGGATAGTATATTCTGAAGTATTCAGGTGGCTCAGCCATAGAGGCCGTCAATTAATATGTTGAGATTTATTTGGCCAGTTGTTCTATTTGGAGCACAAGTTATAATCAAAGAACAACATTTTCTGATTATTTGCCTCGTTTATAAGGCTGGGTGAATGTTTCAAGTGTATGAGCCCATTGCCTGTTGAAGTCAATGGAAATTCCCCCGGCCCCGCCTCAACTGGGTTTGGGATCTTGTCCCATGCACACGTCATATGATTCAAATAAAATGCTGGCAAATAATTCCAGTTCATTATTTGCCCTCAGCGCTACTCATTAACTACATCTAAAACAGGTTTGTGACTAGACAAGCATGCCAGCGGGAGAGAGCCTTAAACAGCAAGCCTTGCTCAGAGCTATTTCTACTGGGGAGGGGAGGGGAAGAGAGAGAAAACAAACCACATGTGACAGATGTTAGTCAATCGCTTAACGCATTACTGGAAGGCACTCGGATTCTATAGTGATGAGTGCAGTATAAGAACCCATATGGAGCAGAACTGAATGGTGGCATTAGACTCAAAGGGGAAGAGGGTGGGAAAAGGGAAATAGACAAGCGCCTGTGGTACTATTTTAAAGGAGGTAGCAGAAATTGCTGTGACCCAAGCTTCCCAGACACTCACAGAAACACTGCTCCAACATTTCCTACTCAGTGGAAAAAACTTTCCTCCTCTCCCACAGTGCAAAGTGTGGCCAGAGAGCAATAATTTAGCCCATGCAATTTTCCTGGCTATTACAGTCCCTCATTTACACAAATACAGGACAGAGCCTCAGCTGCTCTAAGTCAGCAGAGCACCACTGAAGCCAATGGAGTTACGCCAGTTGGCACCCGCTGAGAATCCGGCCCTTCTTGTTCTCCTTCAGTTGCATCTGGATGTGCTTGGAAATGTGTCTCGGATGCATTGGCAAGCAAGGTTTGCAACAGAATAGGCAGAGGCTTGCAAACTGCCCCCTGCCAAAGAAGCCAAAGCACCACAGAAAAGTGATGGCTTCGGTCTAGCTAGGCATTGATGTTTCTCTCCTGGATTGGGAAGGTGTCAGTCTCACTGCGATTTCTGATCACAGGGTTCTTTGTTGGGTGCCTGTGTGCAGTGGTTTGTTTCTCAATCTAGTCCAACTGGACACTGCCAGATGGTACAACATCTTACCGGAATTGCATTTTCAAATAAACCACAAACTTGGATGAGCTAATGCTGTTCCACATAAAAGCCACAAAAACATGACAAAGTGATGTTGTTTCAAGGGGAGAACATGGAGGGAAAGAAAGAGAGAGAAACCCAACCAGTCTCATCTGAAAGAGGTCTCATACAGAAGCTATACTCACCTGCTCACTGTTCTGGAAAATATTCTCTTACAAGCACAGGGAAAACTGCACTGTAGCAAGGCCATGGCTTAAAAAAATTCCTCCAGTGCTAGCGTCTGCACAGCAGAACATTGGCAGAATGACACAGAAACCGCATCTGGTCATAAACGTCCTTGTTTTATTTTTAATGCTCATGAAAAATAGATCCCCAGAGGCAGACAGCCTGCTCTTTCGCCCCAGGACAGCTGCAACACAGGCAGGGGGAAGAGCATGCATCCCACTATTCTATCATCACCTCATGGGGGAATCTCTGTGCCCCTCCAGCCCTTAGTATCTTTGAGACTTGCTACCAGAGGCTAATGATGGGAGTTTCTTTGGCAATATGAACATCTACCCACTGGGAACAGAACTAAGATCGCTCACAGAAAGGAGGCTGCCAGCAGCTGTCACAATTTTCAGATTTTATTGCCTTAATTGGATTCAAACTAGCAGATTAAAGGCAAAGGGGCTTTATAGCCACTGTCAGTTCCCAAGGCCACCCCCTTAAAAAATCTTAGTACATAATTACTAGCCCCACAGAAGCACCACAGCCACTCACCTGCATGTGGGATGGGGGCTTTTCTCATGGCTGTGTTCCTGACTGTGTGGGACAAACAGAGCTGCTAAGAAAAAAAGGCAGGGGCCTCTAGGGTTTTTGCCAAGGGCATCAAAATGGATGACGACGTTCCCCTGGCAGATGCCTGTGGAAGTTGGGGCCTGTTAGCTTCTGTTCCTTCCCTGGGATAGGCCTGAATTTCTTGTCTCCCGGAATGAGCTGCTGGTTTGGCAGTTTCCTGTGGGACCACTTACATCACAACCACCACAAGAAATCCCACTAGCCACATTTAAAGTAAGAGGAGCTTTGTTTCTATTTTAAGGAGCATCTTACTAGTGAGCTGCTGCTGCGAACTGGCCCTGAAAACACCACTGTCTGCTTTTCATATCCACATTCAGGTCTCTGCAGCCCCCATGCTTTATTTCAGCCTGTCCCAAAGGAACATTGTTTTAAAACTAAGACCGGGAACCTCTGCCCAGCAATCTGTCCATAAGCCAGCTCCATCCTTAAAAAGGGTCATTCCCATGACTCTTCTCTGCTAAACTGTTAGTTAACTCTTCAAAAGCAGCCCCACCCAGTTTGTCTGTTTTGTCCACCTCTTGCACCCTGTTGAGAGGCCTCTTATTTTGTATGATAGGTCTGTACAGCACCCAGCACAGCAGGGCCCGGGTTCTACTTGCTGCTGTAATAGCAGTGATAAAGAACCAGCAGTGGCAATTGTTATGAACCAAGGAAGTAGCCTATAAAAAGGACTTGGCTGGGCTCTTAGCATGACACCACAGACAACACCAGGAATGTTTAGAAAATAGTGGCGGAAGTTAAATAAATACCCCCTTTAATAAAGATCAGAACAGTAAAGCAGGGAGCATTATTTTGGGGATGTAGTACCAGTTTTGGCCCAAATTCTGCAATCATTTACTCACAGGCTTAGTTTTACAAACACAAGTAACCCCAACGAAGCCAACAGGACTACTCACGTCACACACTGAGATGTGGGAAGCCAGGTGCAGTGGTCAGAGCAGGAGCCAGGAAGACAGAGCCAGGAACTGAAACCCAGGGTCAGAGTCAGGGAGCCAATTACCAGAGCTAATGGATCAAGGCCAGTATCAGAGGCTCAGTCCAAGAGGGAAACAGGCCTAGAGAAGAAACAATTACAGATTCAGACATGAGCCTTGAGCAGCCAGGACTCAGCTCATGGGGCTGGACTTCAGAGCAGGTTGGCTGGCTAGCTGACTTCCTCCCTGGGTCAGGCAGAGTGGTCAATCAAGCAGCCGGCTGTAGCTGGGGTGTGCTCCCAGGCTGCCTGGAAACAGGGCAGGCACAGCTGCAGGTCCTCTATCCTGACAACTCACATGGACTGCTAGCCTGAGACGCAGTCTGGCCAATTGCACAGAGAATGAGATCTATCCTGGAGTACATAGGTGAGTTAAATATTTTCCCTCCAATGCAGTTTCTAAAATACGGACAGCCAGAAGCTTAACCAGGGAGGGAACTGTAAGGGCTGAATCAGACGGAGTGGAGACTGCAAGACCCACTTAGAGCCACTGATTCAGGGGCCATTTTAGACCTTTAAAAAATCTGACTTTCCACCCCTTAAGGCAGCTGCCTGTTAGCAGGGAAGACATGATGATGTTGCTATTTTTTTCTTTATTCTTTCAAGATTTGGGGATAGGTTTCAATGTCATCTTTATAAATAACTCTCTGTTTCACACTTACCTGTTCATTCTCTACCCTAGTTAGAATCAATATTTTAGATAATTATCTGTCAGAGCATTTATACCTCACTTGGAAGTGATTAACAAGAAAGAGTCTTTTTCTTTATTTTAAAGAAATGTTTTCAGTGAATTAAATGACACTGAGCAGTAGCGGATCAATGGGAACTAGAAACTAAAGATCTATCAATGCACAGCCTAATTCCTCCGCACAGCCCCACAAGTCCTGGGCTTCAGACACCACCTCCCATAGCGATTATTTTCTTTTCCTAGTGCCACATTCCTGGGCCGTCACTGGCACATTTCAACAGGTCAGCATCTAGAGCAAACGCCTTGTCGCAGCTGCCACACCCCAGACTTTGCCAACTCTTCTCACTGTGATGCTTTCTCTCTCCTTACATTTGCTCCCTTGTGCCTTCTCTTCATGCCATCTGGAACCCGCTGCATCCCAGAAATCACCCGCCCTGTGGACCCTCCCATCGCTTTTTAAAGTCCAGTTCCTCCTGCTGCTTTGCCATGCCTCACCTCTCCCCTGTTTTTCCAGCCCTCCAGAGAGATTTCTCCTTCTCACCCCACATTAACATCCCTGGTTCTTCTCCTGTGCAACAACAGATGAATCCCTTGGATAACAAAGGTGTTCATTTTACTGGTTACCTACTGCATCTGCCATAACTCATCTTCTCATCCATTTGTACAGCATCTAGAGCAGTGGGGCCATGAACCTGTTTTCAGATCCTTCACCTCTACTGTCACACGAACAATTAATAATAATACATTCGTTGAGAGGATAGTTCAGTCTCCAGGTTCAATCAGGCCAACGCCTTTCCACTGAGGCCCTGCACAAAAAAAGTCAATTCTAACAGCGATTTTAGTAACATGGCTGCCAGAAAACTGGGAACAGAGCTGAGAACAGCAACTCATTTCAAGTGGGTGGCTAAATAGCGATAGTTAATGGCCGGGAATCCCATCAGGTGGCATTTTTGCTAGTCTTTCAGAGGACAAAGCCCAACGCAGTTCAGTGAGCTTGTGGCAGATCCTTCTGAACACCAGATAAGCCCTCCTTGAAGCACAATGCAAAGTGGAAGAGATCAGCATGTAATGCATTAACCCTCTGCAGAAAAATGGATTCCTCCCAGAATACGCAAGGTAACGCCAAAAAATCCCCCTTATTAGGGAGCACTCATTTTGGGGGCATGGCATTCAACAGAGTGTAGGGATAACCCTCTGGAACACAGGAAAGATTTTTTTCACCTTTCTTTTGGGGGGAAATTCACATCTGTGCAAGGTCCTCCACATAATGCCAACCTTAAATACAGAGCCTGAATGGGACTTAACTGGTGACTAGGGCCTTGTGCACGTCTTCTGCATAGAGATGAATTCCATTCTTATTGTTTCCTTTAAGCCTCCTCTTTTGCCTGAATTGACAGTGGAATCTCTCATAACTGTTTTTTCTTGTCTCCTCAACCATCCCAGCATAGCCAGTATTTCTCTGTGGTGCCAGTCCTCCAACTGGGTTGTATTGGTGCGACCCTCCACCCCAGGGCGCTTCACTGGGATTTGTCCGAATGGCTCCCCCTGCAGGATCAGGGTCTTTATTTGCAGTATGGCTAGTGTTTCTTGTGTCTGAAAGGGGTAGGCAGTACCCCAAATGAATCACAAATCCTGCTCCTTTTCTTCTTTTATGTTAAACTTAAATCTTGGAAATGAAGGGTAAAGAAGTTGCTCAATCGCTCTCCTGTCTTGCACATTAGCTAACAGTTCATCATAGCTGTGGGAACCATGCCTCCTGCCTCCCTCCTTGCCAAGTTGCTTGGGGTGCTCTCCAACATTTTTTTTTTTTTCAAGCCCAGGCCAAATCCTCAGCTGGTGTAAAATTAGGGAAGCTCTTTGGAGTGGAGCCATGCTGATTTATACCAATTTGGGTTTCTGGCCCATGAAACAGATTAAAAATTACCTTCTTATTGTTGAAAAACAGGCCAGACTATTGATTGATTGAGACTATTTCTATTATTTATTATATACATTAAAAAAGTGTGCTAAAGGCCCTCTTCGGGGCTGGCGACTCATTGCACTGTACAAACACTGTACAAACACGGGGTCGGTTTAGAAGACAAAATAAAAAAAGAACAAGTTAAAAATCACCTAGAAAAGTTAGATGCCTGCAAGTCACCAGGGCGTGATGAAATGCATCCTAGAATACTCAAAGAGCTGATAGAGGAGGTATCTGAGCCTCTAGCTCTCATCTTTGGAAAATCATGGGAGACAGGAGAGATTCCAGAAGACTGGAAAAGGGCAAATATAGTGCCCATTTATAAAAAGGGAAATAGGAACAACCCAGGAAACTACAGACCAGTTAGTTTAACTTCTGTGCCAGGGAAGATAATGGAGCAAGTAATTAAGGAAATCATCTGTAAACACTTGGAAGGTGGCAAGGTGATAGGGAACAGCCAGCATGGATTTGTAAAGAACAAATCATGTCAAACCAATCTGATAACTTTCTTTGATAGGATAACGAGTCTTGTGGGTAAGGGAGAAGCGGCGGTGGAGGTGGTATACCTAGACTTTAGTAAGGCGTTTGATACGGTCCCGCATGATATTCTTATCAATAAACTAGGCAAATACAACTTAGATGGGGCTACTATAAGGTGGGTGCATAACTGGCTGGATAACCGTACTCAGAGAGTAGTTATTAATGGTTCACAATCCTACTGGAAAGGTATAACAAGTAGGGTTCCGCAAGGGTCTGTTTTGGGACCGGCTCTGTTCAATATCTTCATCAATGATTTAGATATTGGCATAGAAAGTACGCTTATTAAGTTTGCTGATGATACCAAGCTGGGAGGGGTTGCGACTAATCTGGATGATAGCATCATAATTCAAAATTATCTGGACAAATTGGAGAAATGGCCTGAGGTAAACAGGATGAAGTTTAATAAAGACAAATGCAAAGTGCTCCACTTAGGAAGGAACAATCAGTTTCACACATACAGAATGGGAAGCGACTGTTTAGGAAGGAGTACAGCAGAAAGGGATCTAGGGGTTATAGTGGGCCACAAGCTGAATATGAGTCAGCAGTGTGATGCTGTTGCAGAAAAACCAAACATGATTGTGGGATGCATTAACAGGTGTGTTGTGAGCAAGACAAGAGAAGTCATTCTTCCGCTCTACTCTGCGCTGGTTAGGCCTCAGTTGGAGTATTGTGTCCAGTTCTGGGCACTGCATTTCAAGAAAGATGTGGAGAAATTGGAGAGGGTCCAGAGAAGAGCAACAAGAATGATTAAAGGTCTAGAGAACATGACCTATGAAGGAAGGCTGAAAGAATTGGGTTTGTTTAGTTTAGAAAAGAGAAGACTGAGGGGGGACATGATAGCAGTTTTCAGGTATCTAAAAGGGTGTCATAAGGAGGGAGAAAACTTGTTCATCTTGGCCTCTGAGGATAGAACAAGAAGTAATGGGCTTAAACTGCAGCAAGGGAGGTTTAGGTTGGACATTAGGAAAAAGTTCCTAATTGTCAGGGTAGTCAAACACTGGAATAAATTGTCCAGGGAGGTTGTGGAATCCCCATCTCTGGAGATATTTAAGGGTAGGTTAGATAAATGTCTATCAGGGATGGTCTAGACAGTATCTGGTCCTGCCATGAGGGCAGGTGACTGGACTCGATGACCTCTCAAGGTCCCTTCCAGTTCTAGTGTTCTATGACTCTAAGATTCAATGAATAAGAGCCCCTGCTCCAAAGAGTTTAGTTTAACTAGACAACTGATGGGAGGAGAAATGGAAACACTTAAAGGTCTCAGAGCCCAAATGAACTGACTTAAACTAGCTTGGCTCCAGCAGGGCCGACAGCTACTGCAGGCCACAGGGCAGGGTGCGTGTAAAAGGCCCAGCTCCTCACACCTAGAAGGGGTGGGGTCTTGAGTGCAAGGGGCAGGGCCAAGGACAGTCAGCCCTTAGCACTGCCCAAGCTGCAGTGTGCCCCCTCCTCCCAGCCCTCAGAGCCACATGGAGTGGTGCTTTGGTCGCAATTCAAATGGGCCCAGGGGTCTAGCCACTGCTGCAGTAGTGGCAACAGCAGCTGAAAGCTCCGGGACCCTTTGAAGCCCAGTCCCCAGGGTAATTGCCTTCTCCCTCCTGCCTCCCTGCCATCGGTGGGGCTGCTCAGCTCACACTACAGAGCTAAATACAGTAACATACGTAATCCCACTCAGGCTGGAGCCCAGGCCCTGAACCACAGGTGGGTTTCAGAGCTTGGTCTTCTGTGCCTTACCCGGAATGTCTACAGTGCTATTTTTAGCCCAGTAGTGTGAGCCCTGCAAGCTGGAGTCACTTGGACAAAGCTTGGAAATTTCCTGCTGCGGGTCTCTTTTTTTTGGCAGGGTAGCTGCATTCCCTTTCTACTGACTACCAGATCACTAGAGCCTGAGCACTACTGGACCACTCCTATGTGACATGAAGTTTTAGAAGGCTTCACAAGCATAATGAATCTACAGCATGAAACTCCGATCAAGAACTGGATCCGAATTTGGGGCAATTTTTGGAGCTGAGTATTTGGTGCAGGCGCCTCTCTTCTTTAGCTGTGTGCGTGTAGCTATGATTCTGTTTTCTGTGCACTGAAATTTGAACTGTATGAAGGCTGCGTGCCTGCGATGGTGTAAGACAACAGGGCATTTCCTAGGCAAGTGGGAAGTATTTTATTTTCTCTCACTCATGGAGCATTTTGTATTTGTTCCTTTTTTGAGAGGTTTTTCTTCCTATGCACGACATGCTCCTTGTGCACAGAACCAAAAATGTTAGCAGCTGAATCTATTCATCTATTCCTAATCCCTACCTACCTACTTAGGCAGCTCCCATCAAAGCAGCTGATGGAGCCTGTACATAGATTCATGGACTCTAAAGCCAGCAGGGACCATATTAGTCTATAGAACTCCATAAAGAAGAATGGGATATTCATGATTGTTCCTAGGTTGTTTGTTTTTGCTTTGGTTGCTTATATGAAACACAGTTCCCAGAAAGTCTCCGCACTAACCCGCTGTAATGCCAACGAAGGACAGCTAGAGGGAAGAGATGTCAATTTTAATTTGGTATGTTTAGGAAAAATGTAAAGGCTGGCACCACACTGTTCATTTTACACCCCTTTTTTCCCTAGTAGGTGGGCCTGCAATGCAGATTTGAATCTGGATTTTAGATGCCCCAAATTTCAGGAGTGTTAGGAGCCCTGGGTTTGATTCAGACCACTGTAGAAACAGAAGCTGTGAAATTCAGGTCTGGATTGGGGTCTGGATTTCAAACAATAAGGTGCTTACATCTGGGCTTTTGTTTCTAAGGCCCTGTCTCCATTAGTGAAACTTGCCCTGGTGCAAATCAGAGATGTGTTGCACTGATGCAAAGCAGGGCTTGTGCTAGTTAGCTGACTCTTGCAATATTTGATATTCTCTTAAAGGCTCCTGGAGCTATAGGATTGTCTGAGAATCTCTGCATTCACTGAAAATAATACAAAGGAGCTAGCTTTCATGGCTCTACAGAAAATATTTGAAACTGTGAAACTTAGCGATTAAAAAAAAACCCCAAAGACGAAAGCCGCCCAAATAAATATTTTTAAAGTCTCATGATTTCAAAGCCAGTTTCATGATTTTTTGGGGAGAGAGCTGAGTCTTGATTTTTTGGTTTTTGAATGCTTGGGGTAGACAATACTTCTTACAACAATTTTTTTTTGAAAATGTTATTAGACAGAGCCTATTTGGGCAATCTACACACTTTGGGGTGATCAGGAGAAGGTCTCCCAGCCCCAGTTGATAGATTTGGGCTAGCCCGGGGCTCATGCTAGTGCTCAGGGAAAAAAAAGCCACCAGCTGCCTAGACAGTGCTCTGAAGCCTCAGGAGGCTGGTGGGCTTTAGAACCCAGGCTCCAGCCCAACCGTGAACATTTACCCAGGTTATTTTTAGCGGGTTAGCCGAAGCCTGTCAGCCTGAGTTGAGAGGCTGGCTCCAAAATGCTATTTCTGCTTTCGCTCACGGGGCTTTTCCAGCGAGAGCCCAGCTGAGATGAGCTTGCTCTTTCAGTGGGCCAAGTCTGGCAATGACTCAGTATAGAGATCCCCCTCTGAAGGACACCACACCCTGGGGTGGGATGCAAACCTTGGCATGACATCAGGAGGAGCTTGACAGCTGCTTCTTCCAGCTAAGGCTGACACCTTCCCAAGTGGCATCCCTTGCCAGGAATGAAGCTAGTCCTCCCTCCCCCACCCGCCTCTGGCTACAAGCCCCATCAATGGGGAACACACCCACTAGGAACTTATGAGGGGGTGCAGCCACTGGGGGAATCACTGCCCAGCTGATGCTACTGAACAGCTCATTCTTTGCTTCGTTGCCAGGCACTGCTCGTAATAATAAACTCCCACATTTCCGTGGATGATATCTCTTGCTCAGCTGTGCTGGGGGGGGGTGGGATGGGGAAGCGAGCTGCTAGCTCAAGGTGCTAGCTCAAGTGAAGTGACCTCCTCCCCAGAGCCAAGCTGCCTGCCATGTAAAAGCACGGAACAGCTCCATTTCAGGGATCACCCAGGGAAAGGGTCAGTCGGGGGCAGGTTTTTCAGGCTGTTCTATAACAGCGATGACACAAACAGAGCAGCAGAATGTCACTGTCTCATGCACCATGTTTATCTACCTGCCGCGAGTGGCTTGGCTGCCTGTGCATTGATCTTAACTGGCTGCTCATTCCTGTTTTCTCTTCTGCCTGTTCCATTTTATTCCTTTTGTAAAATGGCTGCTCTCGCAAGACAGCATCTGTATCCAAACCAGGGCTTTGAGCCTGCAAACAATTATCGCCACACCACTTTTCTCAGCGAGCCATCCTCTAGGCTCCAGTGGGGCTGCTCAGATCAGGAATTTCCTACCCCCCCCCCCATGGGGGTGTATACCCCCCTGAATTTCCCCAACACCCCCCCAGTTTTGTGAACTATGGTGCCATACCGCCCACCTTCACCCTCACGGTGTCACCCCTCATCGGCCCTGACACACACATCCCTTGTAAATTCGAACACCCCCGCCCCCCCAATTTCAATTCCTGGGGAGGCTAAGGGGTCAGATGAGTAAAGCAGTCAGTGAAGCTGCAAGTAGGAGACAGAGCCTTAGCAAATATGCTGAGAGGCCAGTGTTACATACTGAGGGGTCCATTGTTTGTCTAGCAACAGCCCCTCCCACACTTGGGCTGTGTCTACATTGGCACCCTTTTTCGGAAAAGGGATGCTAATGAGACACAGCGCAATTAAAATCGCGGGGATTTAAATATCCCCGCGGCATTTACATGAACTGCCGCTTTTTCGGCTCGGGGTTTTGCGGAGAAAGCGCCAGTCAAACGCGATCTTGCAGAAAATAAACCCTTTTCCGCAAGATCTCTTATTCCTACTTTCAAGTAGGCAGAGATCTTGCGGAAAGGTTTATTTTCCGCAAGATCCCGTCAGACTGGCGCTTTGCCGGCAAAGCCCCGAGCCGGAAAAAAGCGGCAGCCATGTTCATGCAAATGCCGCGGGGGATATTTAAATCCCCCGCGGATTTGCAATTGCGACTGGTCTCATTAGCATCCCTTTTCCGAAAAAGGGTGCCAATGTAGACACAGCCCTGAATTTCAAGTTTTTGTCCCTGGCCAGTCTAGGTCCCCCCCTTGAAGCAGTTCCATCCATCACACTGAAGGGCTGAGGTGCGGCTCTGGGATCTTCTGGTTTCCAATCTGAGCTAGAACTCAAACGATACGGGTAGCTTTGAAAACAAAGGGCCTAATCCAGCGAATCTTCCTCTTTGGAGCAGTCAAATCCCACTTAAATGTAACAATGTATGCCTCACCTGCCTAATGCTTGCAGCAGCTGGCCAAAAGCCCTTACCCCACAAGTAACACCCAAATATACACCTACAAGCGGAGCTGAGGGTATGATTCCCAACTGGTATAGATCTAATCGGACTAGCTCACATTGAGAGAAGATGCTAAAAATAGTAACATAGCTGGGGTAGCATGGCAGCAGCAAATGGTGGCATAGGCTAGTTCAAGTACAAACCCACTGTATCCCATAGGGATATATGCGGAGTAGCTAGCCCATACCACGACTCTCCACTCCCCATGCTACCCTGGCTACACTATTATTTTTATCACCCAAGCCTGGAAGCACACTTTAGGCTCTAAATGTAGACACATCCTTAAATGGTTTGTGATGGTTCCCACCCAATGCTTTCTGAAATATGCATATTTATATGCCAAACTCGAAGCTGCGTTAGACAAAATACCAAAATACCTCATGTAACCTATCAATTTTAATGTTACAATTGGCTGCATCTGTATATCCTATTTTGGTGCATGTATCATTCTTGTATGTGAAGTTAGAAGTATGTAGTGGGATTCTGTTTATAGTTTTAAATGTGCTAATGAGCCTAATGACTGGATGATCATATTAACAACTTGTAAACACATTTATTTGCCCTGCAAGTCTGGAAGGGGGTTGGTCTGGAGAGACATGTGACCATGGTACTTGGTACTGGGACCCATCTTGAACCCGGTAAATTTCCAAAAAAATGGGGAGGATGAAAAGCAAAAGATTCCCGCCCTAGGGCAGAGTCTATTTAAGCATTGGGAAGATATTCACCCTTTTGTCTTTTGGGTGGCCTGACACGCTCCGAAAGGATACGAAGAGGGCTAAAGAACCAAGTCACAGTAAGGGTTCATCTACACTGCACCCGTAGGTCAATATACGATATGCAATTTGAGCTACACAAATTGTGTATCTTATTTCGATTTAATTTCAAAATAGCTTATTTTGAAATTTGATGCTGTCTACACAGCGCCAAATTTCGAAAAAGAACGCTATTCCAACAAGTCCCTTAAACCTCGTGGAACAAGGGTTACAGGGACACCGGAGGACCACGCCTGTTATTTTGAAATAATAACGGGCGCGTATAAAGACGTGGAATAGCTATTTTGGGATACTTCCAGTATCCTGAAATAGCGCTGTTGTCTAGACGTAATGTTTGTGAATTAGAACTAGCTTTTCATTTTAATTTTCTAACTTACTTTGATCTGTTTGTTTTCACTTGCAACCACTTAAAGCCTACTGTTTGTACTTAATAAAAAAACTTCTGTTTACTCTCAGGCCCAGTGTAAATAATTGGTACCTGGGTGGGAACCAACACTGTGTTTCTCTCTCTCTCATTAATAAAGGGGGCTTACCTGATGAGCTTTCACTGTGTAAAACTTTTACACAGAGAAAGATGGATTTATTTGGAAGGTTTGGTTTCCTGGGTCTGAGCCCTTGAACTGCATCCACCCAGAAATGAAGTGATCCAGTGTCTGTTTTGGGGGGGAGAGGTAACCCAGACTCTGTGCCTTGCCTGGGAGAGACCAGAAGATCTGGCCCAGCAGAACAGGGTGGTGCGGAGCCCCAGAAAGCAAGAGGGAAGGGGTCAGAATCATGATCAGCACACCAGGGAGCAATCTCAAGGGGACTTCTGTGCCTGCACCCTGTCACATGGTTATTAATTATTAAAACAAAGAATTTTAACACTCTGTAGTATTATCCCTTCTGACAACATGAAGTGTAAGGCCATAAACAAAGAGCCATGCAGAAGTATCTAGAGAATGCTTAAAAAAAAAAAAGAAATCCCTCTTTTTATTTAACTCCCCTTTCAAGACACCCTGGTCCTGTCTGGTAACTGTGGCTCAGGCCCAGGAACTCTATAACCCCTCCACACTCGCTAATTTGCTTTCTCCCATCACTGATGTTTCTTACTTCTCAGGCACTGGAAAGAAGATGGCTGCTTGAACTCTGTCGGGAAGCTCCCAGCTAGCATGGAATGGTATGGTTCCACTGATATCAACAGAGCCCTGCCAGTTTCCAGCAGCTGAGCGACTGGCCCTCTGTTTCTACTGGAGGTGGGATTCCTACGCAATTGGAAAATATGTACATTTCACTTTCCTCCTCCCTCTCCTCCAGGAGAAAAACAAGCCATCCTCTTTTATTTTTTGGTTTTTAGACTATGAAAACATTTCTGCACATATTCTGGCTGTTCTACTGTAAGCTATGGCCCAGAAAAGTGTCCAGAGAATTCTAGCATGAGGAGAGGGAAAGGCAGCACAAACGTAGCTTAAAAGCAGCTTCCCCACTGCACCTCTTCCACCCATTCCTCCTGCCTTGCACTATGAGAGTATTGACTGGACCTGAAGCCCCACACCATTGTCTCTTGCATTTTTATTAGTATTTTTGTGGTCTGTTTAAAATGAGTCTTCTGGTTCTTGATGTCACCCCATTCATTCCTCCTGAAAGCAGCATGTAGTCTCTACAGCCAACAGAAATGGGAAAAGTTCATTTGGAACTTGTACAACCTCCTGCTGACCAGTAGGTTTGTCTTGAGCCAATTCCATTTTATTTTAAATAATACTTCTTAGCGGCAACCCAAGATGCTTTATACTCAGCCCAACATGTGTTTGGTGATGCTAATGTCATTCCTCAGAACAGTTTGTTTTCGAAAAACAAATAGCAGCCAGAGCAGCATATTTAACTGGAACTTATTTGTTTTAACTTATGCCATTTCCAAATGGCCTCATCCAAACTCCACTGAAATTGCGGCAGGTTTTTCCAGTGATTTTTATTGGCTTTGAATCAGCCCCGTGTTTCTGACTCAATTAACATACTTTGATGCCAACAGGTTAGTCGGTGCTATTTAAACATGTCCAAAAGAAACACATCAGTCCAGACCAGTGTTCAATCCACCACATCCTGCACTTGGAGATAGCACTTGGCTTTGTGTTCCCTTTAACACAGCATCCAATGTTATTTTTCTGTTTTATTTCTGATGACCATCCCTTTGTCCAATACAAGCTTGCCATAATCTCCAGTGTTGTGGCTACTGTGATGTAGCAGAGATAATAACGCTTTAGATTAGGAAAAGGAAACACTGGTTAGGTCCATAACTAGATGGGATTTAAAATAAACGTCTCATACTGCCTGGTCAAAGGCCAATAAGAGTCTTTCTATTGATTTGAAGAGGCATTGACTCAAGGCCTTACTGCCCTATAGAGAAAATATCAGGGATAAAGTTCATTTCATCAAGAAAAGAATGCCCCTGAGGTGTTCCATGATCTGATGGAAGGGTTGATCCTCAGGCGGTGACCCATACTCGCACAGAAGAGAACCATGCGACTCTTGTCCCTTTCCAAATGTGATTGTAGGCGCTGATTTTTCTTCCCATTGAAAGATAATAATTTTAAGAAAATATCCTAGGACTTTCCAGGGTTGGGAGCAGATGGTAAAACACCCTTTTCCATGGTATAATGCACTCATTTCAACCTAAGAATGGTTAAAAGATGCTACAACTTAAACCTATCACTGGGGAAGAACTGAATATTACCCATTCTGGGCTCCAGCCCAGTGTAATTTTGTAGAGGGAAATTCAGTATTTGGGGAGAAAGGAGAAAACATTTCTCTGGAAAATTGTTTCAACAATAGGAGCTCTCTGAAGTGCTTTAGGAGTTTCAAATGTTGGAGTACACTCCTGGGGAAGGGCACGATAAATGAAGCTTACCACTCGGGTTTCTATGTTCCTAAGTGGCCCTTATCACCACAGACTCAGACTATCTACTTGTATAGATTAGTCACTTACAGCCAGATCCTGCAACCTTTGCTCACATGAGAAGGGTCCTTCTGTTTACTTCATTGAACTCTTACTCTGCAAGCTCTGTCAGATGTGGTACTTCCTACAAGGAAAGACACCCCTGATTTTAGTGGGAAATGGAACATGCATAGTCACAAGCAATGTGTTTATTAGTTTATTTTGCATGAGTGGGTCATTACAGTGTACATTTCTGAGGATATGGCTCTGACTTAAAATTGAACTATAAGCCATCATGACTATAACCCATGTACACATATACTTGTCTATAGAAAGAGATATGCACACTCATTCAACCCATGGGTTCTCTGGCCAGAAATAACCACTGTGATCCTCTCTATAATGGTCTGACCTCTTGCATAACACAGGCCACAGAACTTCCCCAAAACTAGTGCAGTATACACACACACACGCAAAATTCTTCTGCCAGTAATGAATGACAATGGAGCAGTTGATATGACACTATCACATAAGATGTTGGCTGAAAGGACTTATGGCTGGTATTTTATAATGCAATCTATTTCTAGGATAGGGGGTTGTATGGTATTGTGATCATAGACAAAGACTAAGCTCTAGGAAGCTGCTAGTTCCTAATCCACATTGGAACCAACCTTCAAGGCATGATCCTGCCCATGACACTTGCCACAGCATACAAAACTTTTTGGGCAGGGGTGGAACAGCAGACAGCAGACATTCAGTGAGAACTGCAGATGTTGAGATACTCTGGGTATTTTTTTTTTTTTAATAAAGGAAATGCTTATCAACTCACTAGGTACTATAAATAGTTTGTTGGGGTTTTTTTTCATTTTTATTTGCATACACATCTTTATCATATTGACTAACAACTAGAGAGCAAAGCAAGTGTCTATGGTTATTGTTAGTGTGATGAATGAAGAAGCCATAAGGTCATGCAGAAGTCAATCAGCCTGGATGCCTTAAGATTCATCTACACTGCACCTGGAACTCGAAATAAGCTACGCAATTCGAGTTAATTTTGAAATAGAGCACTATTCCGAAATGTCCTCGTGGGGTGAGGTTTACAAGGATGTCAGAATAGTGAGCCCATTATATTTCAAAATAACGGGCTTGCTCAAAAGACGTGGAATAGCTATTTTGGGATACCTCAGGTATCCCAAAATAGCTCCACAGTGTAGACGTAGCCTTAGTGACTGGTCACCAGTAATACTCATGGGGCTTGACAGTGGTGGAAACGTGTGTGGTGCACAAATTAATTCTACCTTTCTGAACTCACTGTAACATACCTACCCAACATGGTTCTTTATGATCTTTGCCAAAGGAGTTCAATAACACAATCGCTTCTGCAACCACACCCCCTTAAATATTCCAGGTTCCCGCTGCATTGCTTCCTACCCAGGTAAAACTTTCACTGATTTTACTGGGAGTGTTGTCCGAGTCAGACAGCAGTTCAGGTGTTCTTGTTCTTAGAGGTGTATATATATATATATATATACACACACACAACTTTGTATTTTGCATCAGTAAATTAAATCCACTCATACTACATAATTAGCCTACAGGTCGGTGTAAGATTCAATATCAGGTTTCCTCTTATGTTTGACAATTCACTATAAACAATAGTGTAATCACTAATCTTTAATAGGTAGCAGGTTTAAAACAAACAAAAGGAAATTTCTCTTCATGCAACACACAGTCAACCTATGGAACTCCTTGCCAGAGGATGTTGTGAAGACCAGGACTTTAACAGGGTTCAAAAAAGAACTAGATAAATTCATGGAGGATAGGCCCATCAATGGCTATTAGCCAGGACGGGTAGGAATGGTGTCCCTAGCTTCTGTTTGTCAGAGGTTGAAAATGGATGACAGGAGAGGGATCACATGATGATTACATATTCTGTTCACTCCCTCTGGGGCATCTGGCATTCGCCACTGCTGGAAGACAGGATACTGGGCTAGATGGACCTTTGGTCTGACCCAGGATGGCCGTTCTTATGTTCTTATGTAATATAAACAGATTATTAAAATAAGGGGCTCTCTTGAGAGATTTTACCATCCTCTTCCAGCTACAAGTGTAACTGCCCATATGAAGTCAATAGTCTCCTAATTTTCTTTAAAACTGATTGCAGAATTTGGTGAAATAGACCCTGAGGTGACATGCAGGAAAAAAGTCCAGTTGCCTTTGGAAACAAATAAACAAAAAAAATGCAAAAACCTGATTGGAGCAAATGAAAAAAGATTTTATTAGAAATACAGTAAAGATAAAAGTCTTTTCAAATAAGAGACATTTTTTTTTTTTTTTTTTTTTTTTGCTGCACACAAGTGCCTAAATCTGGAAACAGTTATCTTAACAAATAGGATACATTTGAATGTGACACAAACTACCAAAATGAAATTATAAAGTTTAATTTCCATTAAAATATCAAAGTACATTGCTAAATAAAACTGATTGGCCACCTCCTCAGACGATGGAGCTTTACTAGCACTGTACAGAATCATACCAGCTGAGAATCTGCTCCAATGTAAGTTTGATAAAAATTCCTGCCCCCATGCTATTAGTAACACATTAGGTAATTGAAACTGAATAAGTTATTTTAAAAATTAATTCATATTTTACCATTTTTAACAAGTAGGCTTGGGTGGTAGACTGGACAGTTTCACTCTCTGGTCTGTTTCAGTTGCTGGTTCATTTATGTTAATACAGTGCTCATGTGCTTGGATTCCCGGCACTAGAAGGGGGGGGGAAGTACTATTTACATTATTTTAAAAATACTTTCATTGCAATATTCTTAGAAACATTGCATTAGGGCCAGTTCCTCAGATGGAGTACATTTGTATTGCTTTGTTGAAGTCCAGGAAGGGAGGCTGAGTCACATCAGTTGAGGATTTGGCCCTTATACTGTCATTGGGCCAACTACCAGGAGGCATTAAGCATCTGCAACTCCCACTGAAGGCTCCTTAAGTTTTGTAACTCTTCTTCCTTCCCCCCACCCAAACTCCCTAATCAATTGTTGATCACCAGCTAAATCTGGGGCAAAAAATGCTTGGCACGGTCCTTTTAATATTGCCTTCTGCTGATTTTAACAAAGTGCCAAAAACACCAGGAGATCTTTCTATAGACATGCGTGACTCCAGTTTAAAGTCTACATGAGTTGTATGCACATCTTTAAGGGCTGACTTTGGCCCTCTGTCAGAATCATGGCACACTGGCGAGCATCATCAGTTACATGATCAGGAAGGAAGAGGTGGAAATGTCAAGTCTCTCTTTCCCTCAGTGGGCTACAGCTCCCAGTGAAATCTATAGGAGCCATGTGTATGCATGCCAGGCAAAACTGGATCCCACACTGTCAGGCTTCTTTAAGGGGAAATCAGCTACTGATCACATTCTAGTTGTAGCCAGGAGCAGCTGGGCATGGAGAAAATATCTGATAGCGAGTTCTTTTAGTTGCAGTATTGGCAAGAGAGAAATCCTGTGCTGATGATCCCTAGTCTATTCACTCTGGAAAATTTCAGAGAGGATTCTCTTTGCACAGTGAGTGAAGCTTGGTTGAAAACTGGCTTGCTAAAATATTCTACCTCCTATATAACCAGGGCCCTGGATACTGCTGAGCTTTGGCTTAATCTGTGTCATTCTCTGTACATCCAGTAACTTGAGGTCAGCACAGTGCTTGTCATTCATAATATATCTGAGTGAAGGATGTGTGTGCATTCCAGTCACCCTCTGCCTATTATTCCCCCAGCTCACTCTCTGTTCCCATTTGTCTGCACATTAGCAACCCAACTTTCTAACATTTATGCAACGTGCTAACCTGTAGACAGTGCCAGGAATACAGGAGTGCAAATGAGCATTAACTGCTGTCAGCGGAGAATCTGGTTTTTGAAGCAGACAATAATTTGGGAGTTTTGATGTAGCTCAAGCTCATACTCTATCTGTAGTCAGTCACTTCAAGCACACTTTAATAGCTGTGCTCAAATGTAGACAGCTTCATGGAATATGGAAGCATTATGTTAACAGACAAAATATGTATTATGCATACCTCCTTAAAAACACAACCTGGAATACATTTAAATGCATTTTAACTGTTTCTTCAGACAAAAGGCATAACAATGGCACGTACCAAAGCACTCCCCCAAGCAATACAAACCTTTGTTTTTCTTTACATTGGTATAGAACTAACTTTCAAACTACAGATTTGACTTATACAAGTGGATAAAAAGGAGTGTTCACTGGAAACTGTAGGGGAATAAAAATCACTAAGGTAATAATAGTATAGACTTGACACAAGAAAGCTTCAAAATTAATAATTCCAAGATAGCTTGCTATATGTACTATAGTTAAGGTAAGCATGTATTGGTAACAGATACATCTTTTTAAAAATTATCTCAGAAAATGTTAGCTAAATATACAATTCTAGCTTGTTAAAACTGTCAGAAATCTTTGATTAACAGAGTAAAAACTTGGACTATTCTCATGCTTTATGGTACAGGAAGATGCAGGACCAGATTCTTGATTCCACTAGATTTATGCTGATTTACCCTAACTGGTATTCTGGCCTACACATCTTATTTCATGCTCTCTTGCTCTCCCTCTCTCTTTATATATAATATAAGTATTACAGGAAACCATAGCACGCATATTGGTAACAGTGTTCTGTCTCCTTAAGGAGGTTTTTCAACTTCATGCTTAAAGAGCTCTTTATTGTTGTTCCTCAGTGTCTCCCTTGATTACCCCCTTACCCACACCCTTTACTAATATTTAAAAACATTTCCCAGACATAAGCATGTGTGGGTGTGTGGAGGGAGTGTAGGAAAATTTCTAAGGGATCTGACATCCCAGACTTAAATATAGAATATCTGCATAGTGGCTTCTAACACACAAACATAATGGTTTCTGATTTTAGAAGCCCCAAGGAAACATCATACAATTTAGCAGACACAGTAGGTGAAATAGTTAGTCCTAGTACTTAACTACAGTTTTCAGAGCTCTTCTGTAGCTCTATGTTTTAGGCAAAGCTCCAAGAAGCTGCCCACGCAGAGCTAGATGGAGCTGGCAAGGCGCAGATGGTGGTCACGTGAAGGCACAGTCAAAGAGTGGGCTTGCTTACAATGTCTGTATGTCTCGGCTGCTGTGTTCCTCATCTGTCATACAGAGCCAAATCGCAGCAGGTCCCCTTCCTCCCAAGTCTTGTTTCATTTAGTACTAGTGGAGGAGGAGGAGGATTGTGCAAATCTCAGTGTTTTATGGCTTATAAGAAACAGTCACTGCCTTGGCTCATTGTCAGTTTTAGAATGTGACATTTTGCTAAAAGTTATGCTATGCATCTTAGTTCCTTTTTCATTGCCCTTATTATAACTCCTATATTTGCATAACACAACAGCAAAATACTTCAAACCCAGAGCAAAGCTTTTTGTATATGTTATGCATGCAACATCCCTGTTTACGTGTGTTCCGGGGACTACTTGTATGACTAAGGGATCAAAAAACCAGTCCCCTGCCTTAGCTGGAAAAGTCCGACAGAATTTAATAGAAAATGAAAGTCTTAAGCCTGGCAATAGAATGCAGTGGTGAATTATAGCCCACCGATATAGTTCTAGAAGGTGGTCTGAAACAGTCAATGAAAGGTTCTCATTCTCCATGAAATTCTCATTTACACTAAGGCCCCATTAGCAATGTAAAGTGGCTATAAAGTGAGTACAAATGTAATTTCTGCTCTCTAAGGCCCTTTTATATGTCCAGAACAATTGAAAGTGGAAATAGTGAAAATGAGAATCGGGTCTAAATTTTGACAGTAGATTATATAAACCCCTTTCTCAGTTCCTATGCAACCAGGTTGATTTAATCACTATTCAGTTCTAGTGGGCTTTTTCAGAGGATTCATTTCAAGGCCTGACTTTTTTTTTTTCTTCTAATTTTTTTGCAAGAACTTTAGGACGCAATCCTCATTCCATTAAAGTCCAGGTGAATTTTTGCTTTCCCTTTGCTTTCACTGGACCAGGAGTGGGCACATTCTGAAAGCTCTGAGGGTGCATCTACACAGCACCGTAACTCGAAATAAGATACGCAATTGGAGCTATGCAAATTACATATCTTATTTCAATGCTATTTTGAATAGCTTATTTCATCATTTGGCGCTGTCTACACAGCGCCACGTTTCTAAATAAAGTGCTATTCCAAAACGTCCCTTATACCTCATAGAATGAGGTTTACAGGGACATCGGAATAGCGAGCCTGAAATAATGGGCTTGCTGTGAAGACACAGGATAGCTATTTCGGGATTTTTTGAGAGAGCAAAAATAAAAGCTCTTTATCTAAAGTCCTCAGAATGTCATGTCTAGAACAAAATTCATATTGTAAAACTACAGAAGGAGATACCTGGTTCAAAATAGTTCCTGTGCCTGTTTTCTGGTATGATCTCTATGTTTTGGATGTATGATCTATATATTATATTCATATTTTGAGAGAGGAAACAGAAGTTATCTTTTTTGCTAGTTCAAAATACCCATCAAGCAGGAAATATTTTAATGATATACACTATCAATATTGTTTTCCCCTTTCAGAGCAAAGAGTTAAGCTGCAATGCCCAGTCTGACATACTGAATTCTACTACATAGTTTAAAAATATAGGTGGGCCGCTATTAGAATACACAAAATTCTAGGGAACAGGCATTTTTTTTCAATACATGCATTGTATTTTCTGTAGCCACCCTCAGATCTTTCACAGCAAATGTGTGTTATGCCTCCTCATTATGAAAGATTCAATAGTGCTGAAGGGTGACAAGCTATTTAAATCACTGGATTGGTGGCTGGAGTCCTCTATGCAACGCACCCCTTCCCCGCATGAGGGAGAAGACACGGGGTGCAAGATCTAACCGATGGCAATGAACAAAGAATGAAAAACAAGGGATTGGGTTAAAGGTCAAAGGATTAAAAGAGATAGATCTGTAGATAGATAGATAGAACATTCTGTAGATAGAACATTTAGCCATAGCTGAAATACAGCACAGGCAGCAGCAGATCAAACTTCCCCAATCTGCCCTTCCCCTCAGCCTGTGCAGTAGGAGGGTTGGTCAGTCTCCCTGTCTATTCAGTCCTTGGCTTTGCCACCGATAGTGCTGGTGATACCAAAGGGTGCTGGCTTTAATGGTAGCAGCCCACATTCTTTGAGCTATCCCCTTAAAACAGTTTAACAAAACCCTTTTCACAAAACTAAAATAATTCAGTTACATGCACCACCAACACGACTTCTTTGGCAAATAAAATCCCCTGGATGTTGGGTAACACACCCATCTGGATAAAGGCATTTTTTGAACAATATTTGTAAAAGGCTTATATTTCCCACCAGTGATTGCAAATATTTTCAAAAGTGCCCAAATGAACAAGATTGAGATTACTCAGCGCCTAAGTCCCTTTTCAAAATGGGATTTTTAGACACTTTGAAAATGTTACCCCACAGCTGGAGTGAAACAGCCCTAAGAGGGAGTTGTCTAGACAGCTGCAGGGCACCATCTTCTGGGTGTCCAGGGGTCCTCCATTTTGAGGGGTGATCGCTGCACTTTTTTCTGTCTTTGGCCTGTGGCTGGAAAGTAGAAAGGTTACTTCCACATGCCCCTCACCATTGGGAAGTTAAATATTCCATGGATCCACATACAATGGCTATTCAGATATAAGGATCAAGCAACTCCCACTGACATCAATAAGATACTTTCCACTGACATCATGGAGAGATGCAATGGTCCCAAAATGGCGGCAATGGACCCGAAATCAATCCTTTTAATTGAATTCCACTGTACCGGGCTTCTTTCCAAGGTTGTCATTACCTCAGTTTATTTGAAGACCATTTCGGAGTCAGATTTGCTGCTTGGCTGGCATTAACTATGCAGGTAAATTGCTGCAGGTGCAAAACTGTACCCACAAGCACTTGTGCCTGCAGATGAGCAAGTCCAAAAAGGGAAACCAGGTTGAGGCTGGTCTCAAAATTTACACTTGGGGGAGGAGGGTAGCTTTTTTTAATAAGTAGTTAAGGCCCTGATGCCCGAAATCATTTAGACGCCTAGTGTACATCTACACTGAATGGCTATTTTGGGATAGCAGAGGTATCCTGAAATAGCTACGCCACGTCTACACAAGCTGCCCGTTATTTCGAAATATTTTTTGAAATAACAGGTGCGCTATTTCGACATCCCGGTAAACCTCGTTGCATGAGGGATAAGGGATGGTTCAAAATAGCACGTTATTTTGAATAATTGCTGTGCAGATGCGCCAAATTTCAAAATAAGCTATTTCAAAATAGTTTCAAAATAAGATATGCAATTCGCGTAGCGCAAATTACATATCTTATTTTGAGTTTAGGGTGCTGTGTAGACACACCCCTAATTCCCACTGATTTCAATAGAAGGTAGGCACCTAAATACATTTTCAGGTCTCAGCCTATGTGACTTAGGAGCTTTAATCACATTTTCAAATGTGACATAAGCACTAGTGCTTAAGCCTCATTGCAAGTCAAGGGGACTTATGCTCCTATGTGCCTAAATCATTTTTTAAAATTGGGACCAAAGCACATAAGTCATGTAAGCACTTTTGAAAATGCTACTTCTTATGTTTAATTGCTTTAACCTTAGGCGAGTTATTGTCCTTTCTCTTCCTACAGAAGCTGCTGTACAGTTTTGCTCGTATACAATGGCTGTTTTATTTCACCCAAGAGATGGAGTCACTTCTGTTGGGATGAGGGAATCTCTAGATACACAGAACCAGACTCTTTACTGCCTTGTTCCTGGTCCTTTCGGCAGCTGTGCAAATGAACGTCTGCAAAGTACTACCAAAGCGGAAGTCTTTATTCACTCACACAAGTTTTAGATTCACTTAACAGAGGTGCAAATGACTGTATGTCTGAGCACACCAGTGGAGAATCAGTCCCATAACCTGTAAAGCACTTTCGGATCCTAACCTTCAGGCTACAAACCACTATTTAAATGCAGTTGGTGATGAATGATTATCTTCACCACTACTCATTAGGAAATCATTATCTCTTGTATTCATAGATTATATTCTTAGGATCCTGGCAAAACCTTCTGGGGGCAGGGGCCTTTCTATATATGCAGTGATCTATCTCTCAAGGTTCTTGGTCCACATCCATCCCTGCTGCAACTCTATTGTTCTCCCAGCAAGAACACCAAGAAAGAATTTAGCCTGCTGCACTTTGAGGAAAATAAAACTGTTATTACAGTCTCGTTGATACAGGATTTCCAAAAGTGACTAGCTACTTGGGAGCTTCAGTTTTAGGTGTCCAACTTGAGAGATGTTACCTTTGTCTTATTTTCAAAGGGCATGTCTACGCAGCACAGCAAAAGTCAAATTAAGCTACACGACTTCAGCTACATCAATTGCGTAGCTGAAGTCGAAATAGCTTAACTCGGCTTTTGGCGCTGTCTACTCAGCAGAAAGCCCAAAGGATAACACTCTTCCTTCGACTTCCCTTACTACTTGTGAAATGAGGGTTACAGGAGCTGGAGTTAGAAGTCCTCCAGCTTGACAGTATTTTGAAATAATGGCTTGCTGTGTACACACGCTTTTTGTTATTTCAGAATAACGTCAGTTACTCTGAAATAATGTTGTTGTATAGCTGTGGCCAAAGTGTGCTGAGCACTACTCCTGGAAAAGCAGGCCCCTTTAGGGATCTCATTAGGGCCTCTTGAAAACCTTGACTAGAGTTGATACTGTTACCAGCAAGAGATTCTCATTTCTTGCTGGTCTTAGCCAGCATTTGAAAGGTTTTGCTTGCCTTCACTGCTCACACATATACAGTAAATCCCAGTAATGTACAGTATCCAAGAGCACAACTCCCTAAGCATGACTGGAATCATTTCACTTCAACAGTCCAGATCCTCACCTGATGTAAATCAGTGTAGCTCCACAGAGGTCAATGGAATAGATAGAGGGACACCAACCAAGGATCTGGTCCAGTGTTTGCTACTATTTATAGCTCAGCGGAGGATTCCCAATAAAGGATCAGAACTGCTTTTGTCTATGCCTATTAAAGATGCTCCTTGAGGAATATTTGTGCAGCCACATCTTTAGAATTTTTGTGATACATTTAGCTCTTCCCACCAGGGCCCTTGGCAACAGCGGCCATAAAATTTGCTCTTAGAAATGACTGGAAAATATAAATATAAAATGTGTGACTGTCTTCTTCTTTGTCAAAAATTGTTAAGCACTCATCTATTTGCAGTGTCTACAGTGGTAATAGCCTGACATTTCTTATTCACTCCTTACAAAACAAACCAAAAAACACCCTTCCCCCGTTATACTTTCTGTTGCTGGATTTCAGTACCAGTTAATGAGTGTAACCGAACACCCACGAAAAAGACCTGGTATCTGTGTTTCCACATCACAAAGCATGCCAACAAACACACAATGGCTGTGATCAGATTAAGAACCATCTGCAGTAGCAGATACAGATTAAAAGTACCAGTGACACTAGAGCAGTCAGATACATCCTGGTAAACGAAGGTCCTACTGAGGGGATCTGAAGTGTCCAGTTTGCACTGGCAAGACTCGAGGACGGTATCACAGGTAAACTGTGTAATCTGGGAATAACGATGGGCAACAAAAGCCACTGCCAGAACGCAGACAATCAGACCCAGGGTGCTCAGGAGAAAGTATGTCAGCTGAAATAAAGAAAAAAAGGAAAAAACACACACAGTCTTTTCCAGATCCACAGAGAACAGGGCATCCATAACCGAAGCTTGCACACAGATTTTTCTAGTGAAAGCTTTCGTTTGAGGTACAGTTTATACATTTCATGCTCACAAGTTGCAATAAACATGTAATTCTGGGTTGGTGAGGCGCTGTAGGTGCTAAAAGCAGTTGCAAGTACCTCAGCCCTCCAAAGGCATATTTTATTTTTGTCATACAAGGGTTGGAATCTAATTTTCAGAACAGACCTGTTAAAATGAATATCAAGGAGTGTAACTTTTTACAAGAGGAGTATATTTAATGGATATGGGTGCACTTTTGTGGTATTGTTTGTGCCACTTTGACTAGAGTTGTAACAGCTTGGTAGGTAGATTGGTATGGCTCTACTGAAGTCAATGGGGCCACAGCGATTTATACCAGCTGAGGTGCTAGCATCAAATATTTAATGTTAAGCTGTAGTGCTTATAAAAGTGCTGTCATTATCTCATTGACATAAAGGATCTCTTAAAATTACAGGAACACATTTGTGCGTGCATTTGCTCATGGCTGTGTTTTGCACATACAAAAAACTCAAGACTCAGGCAGGCATATTGGACAGCTAGATGTCTAATAGCCTGGATGTGGATTACAAGCATACTTTGCTTGAACTCATCTGAGGTTCCATGTGGAAAATAATGATCACTACAAATCAGGCAAACATACTTATAGGGATAAATGTATGCCTCACATTGAGGCCCCTTTGGAAACCTCTGTTATCCTAGGCCAGGAAGGTGAAGATTCCAAAGACACAGAAGGAAGTTAAGTCCCCATTACTTTCGAAGGCTGCCACTTGCATGGAATAAGGAGGATAGAGTACTTTTTTTAGTCCCAGAAGGATATTAATTATTTGGGGTCTGGTATGAAACCTGCACCATGTGGATGGAATTCTGACATCATTGTGAGATCATTCAGAGCCCCAGTCACTTCAGGTAGCAGAAGTGAAACTTTTAGTTATTATCAAGCTTGGAATTTTCTGACATTTGAATTCTGGATTTGGCAATTTTTGTATCGCATTCACCTACCTTTTGTAAATATATATTAAAACATAACTCTGTGCATAGTGCCAATAGCATTTCTGGTTCTGCTCCGCAAATATGGAGACATTTAGGGTATGTCTACACTTGCACCCTCTTTCGAGAGAGGGATGCAAATGAAGACATTCGAAATTGCAAATGAAGCCGGGATTGAAATATCCCGCGCTTCATTTGCATAATCGTGTTATGGTGCTATTTCGAAATAGTGCTATTTTGAAATAACAGACGCTGTTAAGATGAGGTTATTTAGAGAGAAAACCCTTCTCTCAAAATAACTGATAAACCTCATTGTATGAGGAATAAGGGTTATTTCAAGAGAAGGGTTTTCTCTCGAAATAGCCGCGTCTTAACAGCGTTTATTATTTCAAAATAGCGCTATTTCGAAATAGCGCCATAATGCGATTATGCAAATGAAGCATGGGATATTTAAATCCCGGCTTCATTTGCAATTTCGAATGTCTTCATTTGCATCCCTCTCTCGAAAGAGGGTGCAAGTGTAGACATACCCTTATTTCTCTTGGCCTCTTACCTATCTGTCAGCAAAATGGTTTGATTGCGAATTTGTTATTTTAAATAAAGAGGCTTTTTAAAACCTCTGCACCACAAGCAAACTACCAATACATAAGCATTTTTATGACCTTGAAGCTCCAGATATGTAATGTTTTTATAAAATCCACTCATATTTGGCTTTGATTCGCACTGTAGGTCTATCTTCCCATACATTTGTCAGTTTGGGAAACAAAATAATAGGGCTTATAGGTGACATCAAGTCAGTATATCCCTTCTGCTCCCCAAAATAACCAAATATAATTAGATCTTCCATTTAGAAGCCACAGCTTCTAATAAGTTTAATGACTCCTGAAGCTTTAAACTTAGGGACATTTTAAATGAAGGCTTTTATTAAATTTAATTACATTCCCCCTTTCATGGTAAAGGCCCACAGTAAAGGTATAGATATAAAATGAGGGCAGCTTCTATTAAAAACTGCATGGTTAAGGGGCAGCTGCTAATTCAGAGCAGTCTCTAAACAAAGATGTGTGGTAATTTATGAGCATGTGATAGTATTTCAAAAGATGACACAAACATTTATAAAGGGAAAAACATGCTGGCAACAGATAAATGCATTAATGTTGTTATTCAATTTCCCTCTGTTATTCTGTAGCAACCTCACTGAACAGAAAGGACTGGAGAGTAGAACATGACCTCATTACATGAATTTTTACACCTGTATGTACCACGGGTCTGCTTCTGAACTGATTGGCATGGTATGCAGATATAATCACCTACAGAAAGTGTAAAATGGCATCAAAGCAATAATCTAGGGAGTTCATCTTGCATGCTCACATGTATTTAATTAAAGTATTTAGTTTGGTGTACAGTATGCAAAATGATGCCATATATGAAGGAAATCTAAGGTTTCCTTTCAGATGTAAAACTACCCAGGCAGCCCCTGCAGCAATCAGCTGAGACTCACAGTCATATGGGGGCATTAGGCAATTGACAAATAGCTATTATCCTCACACTGTGTTTGCAGAGGAATTTCCTCTGCCAACAGATGGAAATGAACACATTTCTAAATATCAAAGGTGAGTCAAAAGAAAATGCTGCCTGGGAACGAGCACAAGGCAGTGAGTGCAGAGATCCCATCAGCAGACTAATCACATGGCAGACCCAGAGGCAACTCCAAAATTGCAAATACAACTGCTTAGGGAGTTCTGCCAGGGGGCCACAATTTGTCCCCGCAAAAATGTTTTTCATGGCTTGAGACATGTGATTGTCATCTAAATAGAAAGAGAAAGAGAGGAATGGGGGAAGTAACAGATGATGATTAGGTACAGTGAATGGCAGGTCACATGCATCCTCCTTTGGGTTCATCATGTAGGAAAATAAAAGATTGTAAAATATTTACTGATAAGAAAAATATATTTTTGTTACATGTCAGGGAAATAAAAAATTCAGCTAAGATGCCTTGTGCCCTGAATGGGAAAGTCTGTAATATTAAGGATTAAATTAACCAGATTCCACAGAAATTCCTCTAAAAACCTGTAGAATGAAACAGAGGAACCTGTCTAAGAGTTAAATCAACTTGGACCTTAATCCCACGAAGAGAAACGGGGAGGTAAAAGCCACCCTTTCCACCAGGGTAAGTGCTATCTGGTGCAGATGGGTGGATGTATCTCTGCCTTCTGTGTCTTTGCAAATCTTCCCCTTGATTTTATTTACTTTCCTTTTCCATTTAATTCTTTCACTCATTATTCCACATCAACATAACATGAAGAGCCTTAGAAAGAAAAATGGAGAACCTAGAGAAATGCTGCTGCACTGGAAAAACAAAGTTTGGTGCACTTCACGTGATATTCATCCACATACAGGGTCAATGAACTCCACAAGTACCACCTAAGTGCTGTTTTAACAATTTAAATGGGACATTAGTGGTGCATAGTCCTTGTCCTGCTCCTATGTATATGGAGGGATTTTATCCTTGGAACTGTAATACCTGACAAAATATGAATTCAGGCTACATGCTTTAGATGAATTTACTATATATCCTTGCTATGTGGGTGGGCATCTTCCCCAAGCCTTCTAACTTGCATATGCACATGCAGTCAGCAGCTAATTTTCTGGTAAGGGGATGAACTCAATCATAACATGCCAGAAAGAAATGCAATAAAGTCCTATTTATCAGAACTCCTTTAATATGAAATTTTCTCATCCTCATAACTGTGATGTCTTCCCTTACCCAATAACCCCCTTGTTTTCAGAACCCTTGATTTCACCTATCCAAATGTCCTTGACATTCCCAAAACACTGCAGATAAAATGGGCTCTTACCCATATATAAAGTATCTATCACATCTTGATCTAGAATTCCTTTTTTATACAGACTGCAGATATGTATGCAGGATATTAGTATACATCCTTCTAAGCATTTGTTTGATTTCTAGCCTACCAATCTAAGGGTTATAATCTTGCAAATTTCAAAGTGCAATCTGACTTCTTTTATGTGGGAAATTATCCTGCACAGCATTTTGTAATTTTTTTAATATGGAAAGGCAAAACAAAAATTACACTGTACCTTTATGGCAAACTGGCAACATGTCTTCTCCTCAGGCTGATATGAAACACAAAGCATAACCATCCCCACTAAGGCCACCACACAGACCTGCAAAGGAAGACATTTAAAGGGATAATGTCAAGATAAAGGTCTTTTTTCCCCCAAAACAAATGTCCTATCTGTATTGCCAGTACCTACATTTTAAAACTTGCTTTAATAGCCTAGCTGTAGTACTTACATGGCCCAAAAGCGCCTCACAATTTTACCACTTCCCTCGGTGGGAAGGGGGTTATTCACACGACACTCCTGTGATGTAGGGTAGTGCTATTGTGTCCGTTTTACAGATGGGACAGGAGGGACAGAGAGGTTAAGTGACTTACTTAAGGTCACAGAAGAAGTCTCTGAATGAACAGGTCTCACAAGTCCAAAGCTAGAACTCTAACCACTGGGAAATGCTGCTCCTTTAAAACATAGCCCAAGGTTTTCAAAATTTGAAAGCTTAAAGTTAGCCTCCCTCAATCCATAATAAGGCCTCTAAATGAATGACCTGACTGTCAGAGGTGTTGAGCACTCACCTCTCCGGCTAGAATCAATAGGAGCCGCTTAGCTCAGGATTTCTGAAAATCAGGACAATTATTTAGCTGGGTAAATATTTAGGGCTTAACTTCAGGCGCTAAGGTTTGGAAACCTGGGCCACAATTTATATTGCTCCATTTATGCTTCCTCTTTACATTTTGCACTTCATTCAGCTAAATTGTAAAATTTAATCCAACAGAACAATTGTAACCCAAAAAATGTGCCAGAGACTCCATTAAGCCTACCATGGGCTTGGCGGTTTCCTTGTAAAAATCAATCGTAAGTGCTCCGATACTCGATGGATAGATAGTAACTTTTGGGATGGAATTCTGGATAACCTTGTGTAGCTAGAAAAGAGAGCACACAGGAGCCAGGCAAAGTTTTGCCTTTAGTACTTTCAAAATGTGATGTAGGCCACATATGTGCCCAATGACAACTCCATAGCCATAACTGAGGTAGACAGGAGAGTTGGGACCTAGCCAAGTCACCATGATCCTTGTACCTCTGCTAAGAGCTAGCATGTACAGATGAGCTTGTTTCTGAAGCATCAGCTGCTAGTTACACTCCCTGATGTTCCATGAGCCATTATACCTTATTTGCCCTTAATAGGCAGAAAAACCTTCAGTTACTTGCTATGCTCCACTCCCTTTTCCAGAGCTCTTCCCAGGAGACAGATTATAATCTTTTGTTTAGGGGCTTGTCTATGGACAGAAGTTGCTCCCATCTCATTTAAAATTGATTTTAAACTAATTTGGTTAATCCAATGCAAAACTTTGTTTAGGCATGCTTATTTTGGTTTAAAAGAGACTTCTTTTAGTTTATTTTAAAAAACTTGTCCTAATCAATGTAAAACTTAAATTTATATTTAAGAGCATAGTGCAATTTTTTGCAAATATTAAACGCTTTTTCTCCCCTTGAACAATTGGAGGTGAAGCCAATGAACTGAAGCCAATGTTCTTCATGTGCTCTTTCAGTGTCTCTAGCCACTAGGTCCTCTTTGGGATCTTTGTCCTGGGACTACTATGACGTACTCTTTGGCCAACATATTCCATATGACCCAACCATCTCAGTTGATACACTCTCAGCTTTTCAGTGAGGGGGCCTATGTGAATCATGGCTAGTACTGTTCAATGTTGCAGCCAATCAGGTCTTATCTTAGCCAAAGTCCATGCAAGTACTTATTTTTGCAGTGACAAGTAATTGTTCTTTTCTCTTCCTCGGGGGGTCAGCATTCAGAATAGACAAAGTGGCTAGGATAATTGTGATGTTACATACTTTGCTCTTTAGTGTACTTGGCATATTCTTACTACACAGAGAATTCCCCCCATTTATACAAAACCATCTTCATATGGCTTCTAACATCCACAACCACATCCCCATTGTGGCACAACGCTAACTGAGGTATTGAAATTGTTGCACAGACTCTATATCATCTAGCTTTATTTGCTCCTTGTTGTCCCTTTGAAACACTGCATGTGTTCCATTTTTTGTCAGCTGATGTTAAGCCATTGTCTTCTAATGCAGCCTTCTATAGTTCAAGCCCCCTTTATAGTCTGTATGCATCTTCATGGTACAAAAGGTCATTGGCAAAAAGCATGGTGCTGGGAACCTGTCCCCGAGTCTTCTGCATCCAGGCGTCCATTAAAATCACAAATAGGAATGTGTTTAATGCAGTTCCTATCCCTACCCTGAATGACTTATTGTAAGCACAGCTGCTTCTCACTACTGTTGTGCTACCCTTTTATGTGTCCATGATTGTCTGACTGTATGTCTCTGGCAGATTGCGTGACAGAAGGCATCACTATAACAGTTCTCTAGAAACTGTCCTAAACCTCCTTTAAACTCACAATACTAAGTGCAATTCGTTGCATTTCTCCTGCCATAGTCAGACTGCAAATCTTGTGTCCGTTATTGATAAACCCAAACTGGTTGTTGCTTACTCGACGCTCTAGCAGCACTGCTCCTGCTTTCGTCTCTCAATTCTTTCCAGCCATTTCATCCTGCAACTCATTCACTTGATGGGTCAGTAATGATTACATTCTGGAACATCTCCTTTTACATTTGAAGATGGGAACCAATGTGCTCTTCTTCCACTCACTGGGCATTCTTTCAGGATGGAGAATTAAGCAAAACAAGTTCACCCTCACTTCCTCATGACCTAATGCTTTAAGTGTCTCAAGTGGGGTGCTGTCCGATCCTACCGCCTTCCCCTCTTTCTTCATAATTAGCACTGTCTGAGTCTCCACTGCGGTGATACATTATATATTATATGTTCCACCTCGATAGTTTCTACTCGTTCTGGTACTGGTCTTCTACCAGCATTCTTTCATTTTCATCTCTGACCAACTTCACAGCTCCCAAGTCCTCTGTTTTTCTTCAACTAATCTTGGTAAATCTATATATTCCCGTTCCCCCTTTCTTCATTAGTAATTCTGCATATAAGGCTTTAAATCAGGGGTGGGGAACCTAAGGCTCAGGGGGCCAGATGTGGCCCCTGGCTTGCCGGATCCAGCCCTCCTCCCCCAAGCATTGGGGAACCTGTGCTGGTGCTTCAGCCCCCTATCACCTTCCCACGGTGCTGGAGCACAGAAAATCTAGCCTGGGCCCCCAGGTTCTGGTGTGAGAGGGGAATCTGGGGAGTGGCTTTCTCCTTCTCAGTCAGGGGCCACATTAGTGAGGGTTTGTTTTTCTTTTTTGGCTTCCTGCTTGTGTGCAGCCTCCGACAGATTTTTCTGCGGGTCAGCGGCACCCAACACAAAAAAGGCTCCCCACCCCTGCTTTGAATGCCTGACCTTTAGCTTCTCCAGCCAGTGTTTTTGGCATTTTCTTTACCAGCTTGTATTTCTCAGAACCTTCCACCATCCTTATTTTCTGACTGCTTAAATCACTCCTCTTTCCTGCCTCCTACACTTTATCCTACACACACTATCACAGCTCCCCGCCAAGAAGTTTTCTTTTTTCCATCTGGCCACAGGCAGCTTATGAACTTTCTGTGATATGTTTGGACATTTTTCCCTAAACCTCACCAGTCTGATTATGTCCAATCTCTGCAGAGTCTTGTCTTTATATCTCCAACTAACTTCTCTATCCGGGAGCTTCTGCCACTTTATTCTGTCTCCCATATCTCATCTTTTGTCCCCCACTGGCCTTTTCACAGAAGTCCAGCAGAAGCAAATCTATGTTACTCCTCAATCATTTTACAGGCTTCCATGTGTTTTAGATCTCTTCCACATGTCAGGAAGTAATTACTCTGGAACCTATTGGAACAGTTCTCCTATCTAGTCAAATGCTTCTCCTTCTTTATAAAGCATCTATGGGCAATAATCAGGGCATAGACTCTGCCTAATTCCAAGATTTTCTACCAACTTCATGTCTGGTTCCAAAGCTTGTTCTCTATGACAATCATAATAGCCCTCCCTATTTTCTCACATGGCTGCTGAGATGTGCTCTGATTATCAAGTATCTGCCATTCCTCCTTTTCCTCAACTGCATGACTTGTGTATGTATCTGCATGTAACATTATTAATACTTCTGCTTGGAATATTCCTTCTTGATACTGAGCCATGATGCATTATGTTGTAACTCTCCTGATGTTCGTGGATTTCAACCCCTTTCATTTTGTCCCTCATACACAGACAATATGCACTCTCCTTCTTTTCAACACCCCAGGTATTTCTCTATATTTGCCAGTCATTGTCCTCCCATTCAGGGGGAGTTCATTGGCTCATTTCTTTGGCCATGTGCACCCAGAATTTGGTAACCCTTTCCCATTTTCCACAGCTGTCAGGCAAAGCAGTCACATATCACTTCTGGGTGCAGGGGCAGATGAGGGTTTTGCGGGGCCCAGGGCAGCACAATTTCGCGGGGCCCCCCCTTTGACACGGCACATGTGCCGTGGTGCCACGGCGCATGCGCAGGGCCTCGAAGTGCGGGGCCCGGGGCAGCCGCCTTTGCTCACCCTTCCCTATATCCGCCGCTGTCTGGGTGACACCCTTTTCTCAGCCTTTTGGCTAAAATCAAGGGTTTAATGATAGTCAGCAATATTTCCGGTTTGCCTTAATAGCAGGAGAAAGAGAAGAGACTTTTAAACTTTTCAAAATGTGGACTACACCATCTTAGCCAACAGCACCTCTCTCTACCTGTTTGTGATTGCTTTTCAGCCCCATGGAAATGACAGTACCTGTAACTGTTTATGCAGGAGAGTAATAGGAAAGTATTTATGTACTGTCACTGTCTTTATTAGCAGTATTATTTATTTGCAGTAGCACTTACCACATGCTAAGCACTTTTCAGGCACTTACAAAGGACAGTCCTTGCTCAAGGCTCAGAATCTAGTGCAACAAAGTAATCTCTTTTTTAAATGGAATTATTACACTGTCTGCTTTTGCTCTTCAGGGTGGGCTCAGCCCTATGAGGCAATCAGCATTCCTTTGAAGTGATTAAGGTCCTCATCTTCAATATGACTTCAGTGGGAGCACTTAGCACCTCACTGGACAGCTCACCTAACCCTAACTCTGCAGGATCCAAAGGTAGAACTATGTGACCAGCCAGATCTCTGTGGGCCCCCCCAGACTGTGCTCTACAAAACCTTTTAACAGTGGCTCTCACCCTTTCCAGACTACTGTACCCCTTTTTCAGCATCTGATTTGTCTTCTGTACCCCCAAGTTTTACTTCACCTAAAAACTACTTTCTTACAAAAGCAGACATGAAAAACCTATCACAGCACACTATTACTGAGAAATGGCTGACACTCATTTTTACATTCTGATCATAAAATAAATCAATTGGAATATAACTATTGTACTTACATCCAGTGTATATATAGAACAGTATGAGCAAGTCATTGTCTGTATGATATTTTAGTTTGTACTGACTTTGCAAGAGCTTTTTATGCAGCCTTTTGTACAAATAGGCAAATATCTAGATGTGTTGATGTACCCCCTGGAAGACCTCTATGTACCCCCAGGGGTACACATACCCCTGGTTGAAACATCACTGCTCTATAGAACAAATACAGATTGTGAAAATATTCCATGGTACTCACACATTAATCATATCAATGAATGAAAGCAAGGGAAAAGATAAGATTTTTAGAAGTTTTACAGCTGCCTAGTAGACTAACCACAGAATGAAAATTGTACTTCTAATGCTTTCCTGTGTTCTTGGTACATTCATATTGCAGTTCTGATGTCCCAAAGTTAACCTTTTTACCGCTGATGTTCATTGCAGCCTGTGTGCTAAGGAAGAATACAGCTGGGGTTGCCAGGTACTTTCACAAAAAATCCCGAACATAGCGGGGGAAAAAAACCACCACACACACAAAAAATCGGGGGACCAAAGTTGCTGAGCAAAAAAAAATAAATCCACATGCTCCCCGCTCCCGCCCCCGCCGGACGCAGCAGGGGAATAATGTCCCTAATGGCCTTCTGTCCGAGAAAAACAGAAAATACCGGACATTTTACATGTCTGGTATTTTCTGCTTTTTTTACTGGACAGGGGCCACAAATACTGGATTGTCCAGGCGAAAACCGGACACCTGGCAACCCTAAATACAGTCCCATCCCTGGCATGCCAACGTTCAAACCCCACCATTTTGTGCCTCAGCACAGAGGATGGAGTGGCCACCAGTACATATGGGATTAACAGTCTCAACTGCAATAACTGTACCTTTTAGTTCTAGAGAACCTTCATCTTCTGTAATCATATTTTTAAGAGCTTGACCCAAGGGCTATTGAATTAAATGGGATTCTTTCCATTGACTTCCAAAAAGGTCCCAACAGACTGAATGATTTCAAGTGATCGGCATTTCTTCTCCTACCTTCCAAATAAATGTTTAAAATAATCTGATTCTGAAACCTTTGAATAAGAAATGTTCTATGTTCATTTATGACATTCCTGTATCTTAGGTTGGAGCTTCTCAGAGGTAAATCTGCGATCCCATCTTGTGACTTCCTTTAACCTTCTCATTCAAAGTCTTGTTTGGCTTGGAGAGGCCTGTTTCAAGCTCTCTGCATCCTTGTTTTTGTTCGTTTTGATCAAGATTGATGGGGGTGAGGGGAAGCCAAGCCCACTGATGAGCAAGCAGTGGAACTAGGACGTAGCAGAACCAGGTTCTCTCTCATCTTTCAATCTAGCAGGACCATGCATATGCAAAAGTCCTAATTGCCAAGAGGAAAAAGGGGCAGGAGGGCTGAGACACTTCACAAGCTACCCTTGCCTATCAGGGTGGGCATTATGGCCCCAACTCTGCAATGAAATGCAGGCAAAACCCTGTGCCAGCCTATTGGGAATCTGCATAAACCCAGCAGCTTACCTGTGTGCATCTCTTTGTAGGAGCAGGGCTTAATATAGCTCAGCCAGATTCCCTTGGATCAAGCCCGCTGATAGGGGGTTGGGGAGGAATGGGAGGGAAAAGGGGCCAGTTGACCCAGGGATCGGAGATTCAAAGGGACCAGGGCTCCCAGCATCCACCACTGCTAATGTGGCAGTGGCGGTCTGAGCCCCAGACCCTTGAAATCACTGCTGGAGCATCGCACAGTGCGCTCCGTGTGCCTCTGAGGGCTGGGAGGGAGGCACGCCAGGCTCTGCCCAGCGCAAAGGGCTGGCTGCCTCTGGCCTGCCCCTTCCACTTGAGGCCCTGCCCCTTCCAGGAGTGCAGAGCCAACCCCACCCCCAATCTTGCCCACAGGCCCACACAGGATATCAGCTCCCCTGCCTTGCATGATCTTATATCAGGTCTGCATGGCTGCAGGATGGATGGTATCTGTGACCAGGACCATGAAGGGATCAAGTCTGAGAGTGAAGAGAAGGAATTGTTATAGACCCTGCCTAGTTTAGGGATTTTAAAAAAAATCTCATAGCAGCTAATCTTTTCATATGCACGTGTTTAAACAGCCCCACGCATCATGGCATTTAGCACCTTTGAAAATATGTTGGCTGAATGTGGTTAACTCTGGTTGGTTATACGAGACCAATTATGGTTTTTTAAAAGGTGTTAAATCCTGCCTACCCTAGGTGTGGAGTGGTATTCCTGACTTGTCTTACCGGCAGCACCCTTGATTATGAAAAATGGATGAATGTTAAGAATCCGAGGACATGTCTACGCTATGGAGAAGATCAACCCTCCAGAGGTTGATCTTCTAGTGTTCGATTTAGTGGATCTAGTGTAGACCCCCAAATCGAATGCTGGGGGTAGCCCCTGCTGAATCCTGTACTCCTCATTCTGTGCTCCCGTCGGCCTCCCACAGTTTAGACCAATGGTCTCCAACCTTTTTAAGCACAAGATCACTTTTTGAATTTAAGTGCAATCCAAGATTTACCTCAAACCCAAATACCCTTGCCCCGCCTCCTTTGTGCCCCAACCCTGCTCACTTTATCCTTCCTCTCTCCCCCATCCTCCCTCACTTTCACCAGGCTGGGTCAGTGGGTTGGGGTCCAGACTCTGGTCTTGGATTAAGGGATTTGGAGTGTGAGGGGTTCTGAGCTGAGCTTGAGGCAGGCAGTTGGGGTGTCAGAGGGGGCTCTAGGTGCAGGCTCTGGGAAGGTGTTTGGATGCAGGGACACTCAGGTCTAGGACGGGGCTTGGGGTGCAGGAGGGGGTTCACGACTGGGGTAGGGTTTCGGGACATGGGCTCCAACTGGACACTGCTTACCTCTGGCTGCTCCTGGGTGGTGGTGCAGTGGGGCTAAGGCAGGCTCACCCCTGCCCTGGCCTTCCACCACTCCCAAAAACAGCCAGCAAACTCCATCCCAAGTCCTGTTGTGCCCCCCGCCCTGCTCAGTGGAGATAGAATACAGGGTGGGAGAGGGGGCACCTTGACATCAGCACTCCCCTCTCCCTCCCCTGCCCTGCCCAGCAAGCAGGAGGCTCCCAGAGGAAGGGAGGAGGCAGTTCCAAGGCAAAGGGCAGGAGATGGGCAGCAGAAGGGGGAGGGGCAGCTGAAGTGCCAGCACTTGATAGCCTCTTGGCCAAACTGGTCAGGATCACCTGTCAGAGGCTCCAAAATCTATCCCAATCTCCTGGTTGGTGACCACTGGTTTAGATGCTGCAGTAGCTCGGCTTAAGGGAAACTGAATCCAGCTATGCATTTTGCATAGCTGGACAGCAAACCTTAAGCTGAGCTGCCTGGTCTAGTGTAGACCAGGCCTTAGTTCCCAATCCTCCTCCTCCCCCACTCAAATTAATGAGAAAACCCATATCGACTACAATGGGGACAGGACTGGGCGCTAAGGTAGTAATTTCTCTTTAATCCTATGTGTTTATTTGTGGGGGGAGGGATTCTCTATGCTTTCCCAGTGAAACTAGACTGGGGGTTTTTGCTTTCTCTGGACTAGACCCTCAGCACATAAATTAACATCATTTCAGGGAAGTCAATGGAACTGCATTGGCCTACCCCAGCTGTGGAGCCAGACCTCTGTTATTAAGTTCACAGCCTGTTTTTCCCATCCATTGTCACAATGCTATTGTGTTTGTATTTTTTTTCCCAATTCAGACAACCCCCTGCAGTGCAGGAAATCCAAATCCGAGAATTTGTAAAATGGTATTGAATGAAACCATTCCTGTCCCTGCTATAATGGGAAAACATATACTACCAACTATTCTTTCACCATTTTCTTTTTAGGACAGTATTTCTGAATATACAGCAGTTTCCCTCCAGAACCTGTGTGAAGTAACAGACGTACCCATACAGTTTTACTTCATGTCATTGCTGTCAGACATGGTTAAATAGTTTTGCCCGATAACATTTCTAAAGAAAGCAGCAGTGTAATTTACTCCTTTCCATGTCATGCGTATTTATGTTTTGGTCCTATGACTTGCACACAGACTCCAATTTATTTGTTTTCTTTTTATTGCTGACAGCAATAATTGACAGGGTTTTCAGGGGGGAAACAACCACTTTTCTTGGCATAATGGTTCAAATCTGCACTCACTTATGTGGGTGTAAATTTGATTACATCAGCTGCCACTGCTGCTACTGTAAGATTATATCAGTTTGTAACTAGTGCAACTGAGAGAAGAACCAGGCTCTGGTTCTATTTGACAGGATAGCTAATGATAAGTTAGGATTCTCTTACAGTAAATCAAACTTTAAACAAATAGGAGCTCTTCCAAATACCATTAGGTCAGTTACAAAACACCTACTGACTTTAATAGTAGCGGGATCTGGCTCATCTTCAGAAATCTTTCAATAGGAAGAAGTATCATTCAAAATAATTTTCATCCTGCATATACTCTGTAGGATTCCTCTGGGATTTAAACAACATACTTACAGCCCACTCTGTTAGCCTCATTTAGCACAGACACTATAATTGACAAGTTTTTTTCTCCTCTCCCTCTCCCCTCTTTTTCTGCTTTAAATTTTTAGGGTTTCTGTGCCCCTCTGTGCCTCTTGATCCACTCATCATCTGAGGAAGTGGGTTGTGCCCACGAAAGCTCATGATACTATCAATATTTTTTGTTAGCCTCTGAGGGTAAGTCTACACAGCAACATTATTTCAAAATAATGTTGAAATACTGTCAAGCTGGAGGACTGCTTACTCCGATTCCTGTAACCCTCATTGTACGAGGAGTAAGGGAAGTTGGAGGAAGAGTGCTCTATTTCGAAATAATTGCTGTGTAGATGCTCCCAATTTTGAAATAAGCTATTTCGAAATAAGCTACGCAATTGACGTAGCTCAATTTGCACAGCTTATTTCATGGTAAGCTTTGCTGTGTAGATGCACCCTAAGGTGCTACAGGACCATTCGTTGTTTTTTAAATTATACTAGAGGATAGTTGGAGAGGCTAAGTTAATCAACATTTATAAAGGATTACATCGTGTCAGGATTCAGGCAGGATATGAGTAGGATATTTTAGAGGGCCTAAGTTGTTTTTTTTAACAATAGTTCATTATTTTTGTTAATTGAAGGCATGAAGAACAGAGAGCTGTCAAACACCTGATGTTGATTGTTTGTGCCAGAGTGATGGTAAACAGAATACCTCCTGCCCAAACAAAGTATTAGATTATTGGGGGTTACAACAAATATCTAATTTACATTTAAATTTTAAAAAAATAGACTCTCTGGCTATGTCTACATTACGAGTTTTTGCCGAAAAAATATGCTAATGAGGGACTCGTTTGCATGAGTCATGATCTCATTTGCATATTTTCTGCCAATCAGTTTTTGCGGTAGGGGTTTTTGCGCAAAAACAAGCAGTGTGGACATTTTCTTTTTGTGCAAAACCCCCTTTTTCCACAAGACCCTTATGCCCCCAAAAAAGAGGTATATCAGTCTTGTGGAAAAAGGGGGTTTTGCACAAAAAGAAAACGTCCACACTGCTTGTTTTTGTGCAAAAACACCTAGTGCAAAAATGGAGCGGCAGAAAATATGCAAATGAGATCGCAACTCATGCAAATTTGTCCCTCATTAGCATTTTTTTGCCAAGAAAACTCATAGTGTAGACATAGCCTCTAATGAAGCAAACTGGAGTATTGAACAGTTAGAGAGAAAGAGCTGTTACATGCTTTGTATGTTATTAGAAGATTAGTTTTGCATTATATCGATGAAGTTCAATAGAATAAACAGCCTAAATATTCTTAAAGACTCCTTTAGAGACTATATTCTAGCGGGGCTATTATGAATGCTGCCAATGTTGATTATAAAATAGTATAAGGCAATCCTACACTCCAAGGTTCAACAGCCATTGTATTATCCCTGCATGAAACATAGGCTTCCCATGTCTTATTGGTTAAATATATAAAATACAGTAGCTTTAGCACTTGGTTGTCATCAATCAATATGCATTTGTTACACAAATAAAATCAATTCTGTAAGAGTTATGGAATGGAGTTACAAGAACTGATCTAATTATCTGACTAACTAGGAATAAGCACGTCAACCCTGTGCACATTTCAATCTGAGTTTCTTTCATGTTCCTATTTCGGAATTTGCTGGGAGAGTTAACACACCTCTCACTGAAGAGATGGTGGCATGAAGCGGATCCAAAGAAGGAATTTAAACTTTAAAAAGTACTGCCTAGAAAAATACCAGGATGTGATACAGATGTACTTAGAAAGGTTACAGGGTTAATATTGGTTACTATATCCTCTGACATAACAAACTGTTCACTGAAAACAAATATTTACTAGAGCTGGCTGAAAAATGTAAAATATATATATGTGTGGGAAATGCCAATGTTCTTTCCATCTAAGTAGGTTTCAAAATGGATCTGTTTTAATTGTTTTTATTGTATTTTTAATCAAAGTTTTTAAACAAACCACTATCAAAATGGTTTTGAAATTGTGTACCGAAAACAGGTATGGATCCTATCAACATTGAAGTTATTAACTCTGGCTGATTTCAACAGGAACAAAACCAGGCCCTATATACCTAAATACAGTTACTTAAAACTAGCTTGTAAGATCTTTGGGCCTGAAACTGTCTTTTCATTGTACCCAGTGCCTAGCACTGGAGAACTAGTCCAAGATTTGTGGTATTGCCTTGAGTTCCCAAACAAATATTAAATAGTGCTAATAATACTATGGTGACAGAGAAACCACACATATCCACTTCCCATATGCAGAGTAGATTCCAACAACAGGCCACTCTTTACATAGCTTAGTCATTTAAAAAGTGGAACAAAAGCAGCGAAACAGAAGTCTCTCCTAACACCTGCCGCTCAAAAAGTCACCAATGCCAACTTCATTGCCTGCTGCCAACAGAAAGGTATATCCTGAACATACACACCGGTCTTCAAAAAACAAAGGTTGATTGTTTTCCAAAGAGTATAGCTAGACAGGCAGCAGCAGCAGCCCAAACATCCTCCTGCTCTACATGAGTAATTATCATTCCTCAGAATTATTATAGTCATTGAACTAACCATGGCAACTAAGGATGAGAAAAATATTGTTGCCAAAAACAAAGATAAAAGATAAAATACATACAACCCACTTATTTGGTATGAGTCAAATTTGAAGGATTTTATTTAGACCAAATTCCCATGCAACTCATTGTTTTTTTTCTTAAATGAGGCCCACTGGATTTCCCCTCCCTATCCAATCACCCGTATTTTAAGTTACTTGTAACATTCTCATACTTTATCAGAGCAAGTCTCAGCACAAAGATGGAGGATAGAAAGCTGAATACAGTCTGGTAATGATTAAGATGTTGATGCAATATACATAATTGGGGGAAATGTGAACAGGTCAGAAACAAATTGCAGTTGTGGTTTTCATTAGTTATTGTCACACTCTGATACATTGGCATGGCTTGCTTTATTTCTACAGCTGTCCAAATCAAGAATTGCTCCAATTTGTTCTTTTTTCTGCCTAATAAATTATGAAGGTTTTATATTGTTGTTGCAATTTCAGCCAAAATGTGGCCCTAAAAATAGGTAAGCCTCTTAGTCAAATGATGCATATTTGCCTTCCAAGAATTTCCTACACATTTTGGAAAACATATGGTGCTGAGTTGGGAGAGGCAAGAGAGCTGAAAATGTCTGAAAAGAGTTTGAGAAAGGAAAATCTGGTTCAAATGAGCATCTTGGGCCCTAGCCCATGACATATCTAGAAGTACTTATGTAGGTGATTAATTTTACTCATCTACTCTATTGAATGGCCTGCTCAGTAGGAATCTGAGCCCTCGTCTACACTACGAAGTTATTTCAAAATAACTTCCTTTATTTTGAAATAACAAGTGGTGCATACATACTACCAAGCCCATTATTTCAAAATAATGGGCTGGTTATTTCAAAATAAATATGCCTGCTTTCCTCAAGGAATAACACTTATTTCAAAATCATTATTTTGAAATAGCATTAGTGTGGACACTCCACAGCTGCTATTTCAAAATAACTAATCCCCACAGTCATTCAAAGTCACTACTCCCCAGTGCTTCCCAGGATTCTAAGTTGAGGTAGCGTGTTCACATTAAGGGAGCCCGCTTCAGACTAATTCAGAATACTTCAGTATTCGTATGAGGTAAATTGAAAAATACTGTATCTTTTTACAGTGCAAATATTTGTAATAAAAACAGATTATGAGCATTGTGTGTTTTGTATTCTTTTTTGTAATTCCAATCAAAATAAACATCCAAAATATTTTAGTAAATGGCCTTCTATTATTGTTTAACAGTATGATGAAAACAGTGATTAATTTTTTTTAATCATTTGGCATCCCTAGGGTTTTTTGTAAATGTCCTCTAGGTCCCTAGGCCAGGCATATATATTCTCTATTAAATTCTATAGTATAGCTTAAACATGCAGGGGAAAATTATCAAAATCATAGAGCACTTTTCTGTAATTAACTTTGTTGTATTAAGTCTGTTAACCAACAAGTTGGTTATTTCTCACTATTGCCACAGTCAATTTTATGGGCTATTAGAACCAGCAACACAAAAGTCTTCTGTAGGCATTTAAATGCAAGATGCTAAAGAAGACTTTTGTGGTGACTGGTTTGGAGTGGCGGCTTGAAGTCTTGTCAAACTGTCCAACAGAGATAAATGTTGGTGCAGACAGATAGGCTATACATTTTAACCATGTTGGCAACTTGTGCAAGGCCCTTGTAAAACTTCAATTGAACAGGAGGTGGCATGCTACATGTGAACCGCATCTATGGATGTATGGCAAACATAAGGATGGGTAAACCAGAGTGATAAAAAAAAAACATTAAAAAATTCTCTAGTGATGTAACAAAGATTATTTCACTTAGGCTACGTCTAGACTGGCATGATTTTCCGCAAATGCTTTTAACGGAAAAGTTTTTCCGTTAAAAGCATTTGCGGAAAAGAACGTCTAGATTGGCATGGATGCTTTTGCGCAAAAGTGCTTTTGCGCAAAAGCATCGATGCCAATCTAGACGCGATTTTACACAAAAAGCCCCGATCGCCATTTTCACCATCGGGCTTTTGCAAAACAATTCTGAGTTGTCTACACTGGCCCTCTTGTGCAAAAGCATTTGCGCAAGAGGGCTTTTTCCCGAGCGGAGAGTCATTGTATTTGCGCAAGAACACTGACGATCATACATTAGATCGTCAGTGTTCTTGCGCAAATTCAAGCGGCCAGTGTAGACAGCTGGCAAGTTTTTGCGCAAAAGCAGCTGCTTTTGCGCAAAAACTTGCCAGTCTAGACGCAGCCTTAGTGTTTAATTTCCATGTTACGGCTGCACCAGGAATGCAAAAACACAGTGGTCACTGCTAAATCACCATTTACTCTGTTACCACACCGGAGGCACTGATCAGAGATGCTGAAAACCAAAACAAAACGTATAATAAAACTTAGGTGAATTTTCAATTTTTAAAATAGGATAACATTGTCACAGAAGATTTCACTGTTTCTTTCCCTCCCAGTTCTAGTATAGAGAGGTGGTAGCTATTTCCAATTTACAATAAAAGCATATGCCGTGGTTACTCAGATACCAGTGCATGGTAATGGCTGGAAAGTACTGACTTTTTAATGGCCATCACTGTGCTATGAGGAATACAGCACTTGTGATATTTCTCAACCCAAAGAGTCTCTTTCACAAAATGTGCCCCATTTTGCACAGTGCAGAGGTTCAGGTGGTTTGGAGAAGATTCAGTTAAACAGCCAAACTTCTGGGCATTTATTTGAAGCAAATCTCCCACCCCAAATTTGTGATGTTCATCATGGCCAATTAAAGATGGCCTGTATAAAGAAAATGGATGCCTATATGATTATGATTTCCATTAGCCGCCTTGACTGTGCCAATTTTAACTGTCACCTTTTATTAAAGGTTGAAATTGGTTTCTCTAATAACCAGTGAAAGTTAAAAACCCAGCCAGGTTGCACAGTAAGTAAAGCCACAGCCACAGTTGCTGCTAGAATAGGTGTCCATGACAATCCACCCATCGCCCAAAACCATCATGGATCCACAACTGACTAGAAGATCTTCTCACACTTTGAGAAGGGAAGATGTTTCAGTGGATTTAAATGGCCAAATCCAGATTTGCATAGACTGGGATAAATGATTCCTGCTCAACCTACTTACACTTCTCAATTATTGTCTTTTCTAGGAGGACAAAGTTGTGGCCTGGAATTTGGAAGGTCCATCACTGGGAAGCCAATGCATATAGAGCCATGCATGACTATGGCTTGTTCTTATGAATTTGTACTGTCTTATACTTGTGAGACACTATAAGACCTGTTAAGAGTGTAATGTAGGATTTAGATATAAAGAGCTTTCTTAAAGGGAATGGTGGAAATTATGCACTTTATAAGATCAGCTTATGCTACAACTAACATCATCCATTCAGCAAGACTATTTTAAGGCCATTTTGTAATTTACATTGTGTGATAGCATATTACAATCCTTTTCAGTGGCACACGCCACTACAAAAATAATATTTTACACTTTTACAATCCCTCTTGCCCAAAAGATCTCAAAGCACTTTACCAACAATTAAGCCATAAAATATTCCTGTGAGTTCAAGAAATATCTTTGTATCAGTTTTGAAGCTGGAGGGTCTGTTCCTCACCCCTACCGCCCCTCCCCCTCCACCCTCACCTCCACCTTTCCTCTTTTAATGAGACTTTGCACTCTACTAGAAGCCCAAGTAGACCTCAGAACTGCATTGCATTCCCTGGAAACTGGGTGCTGGAGGGCTGCAGTGACCTTACAAAGCGTCAAGGGATTGGTTCTAGTCTCCACGTCCTCCAGCCCAAAGGTGACTAATGCTCCTGTGAGGGACACCTGATGATTGTGCTTTGAGGGTCTGAAGGAGAGAGATTAAGGGCTAGTGGCCTGATTTTCAGAAGTGCAGAGCAAGGCAATTCCCACTGAGTCCAGCAGGAGCTGCAGGTGCTCAGCCCCATTGCTAATCAGGGCACCTATTTAGTTGCTTAAATATTGACTTAGGCAGTGAAGTTTGACAGTGACACTAGGGATATAAAACCCTGTTTAATTACTAACTGGTTAAATGTTATATTTAACCGGTTAACCGATTAAATGGGGCAGGTGGGGGGCTGCTCCAGCCAGGCAGGAGTGTCCCTGTCTGCGGTGCGTAGGGGCAGGGCCTGCTATGCGCAGGGGCTGCTCTGGAGCCAGGCCAGGCCCGACCTGTCACTGTTGGGGGGCTGCTGTGGCTGGTTAACCGTTAACATCCCTAAATGAAACCCTCAAAGAATAAGTGGCAGAGTCAGGAATAAACTCCCAAAGTCCACAGTCAGTCACACCAGAAATATGTCAATTAAACAGTCTAATTATCAGAAATTTAGAGAGATGTCCAGGGCTGGCAAATTGTTTTCATAAATGAGACTCTTATAAAAACTAGGGGCCAGATCCTCAGCCAACCCAATAATTGGCCATATTGACTCACAAAGCCTTCTGATTCTTCTCCATAAGGTGCCCCCTCTCTCCTTCCTGAAATATCCTCCCTCAAAACCAACTTACTTTCAGAAATTATCCTTCCCTTGTGCCTCCTCTTCCCCCTCCTTCCCTCCCCTTTCAAAAGTAAAAGTCTCTGCACACCCTCCTTTGCTGAACTGCTTTGTTGTGTCTTTGTTTTCTCTCTCCTAGACTAAGTTGCTTGAGGCAAAGACCATGCCTCATTCTACTGAAGTTTTTATAATGGGCCATATACATTTCTGGCAGTGTACAAATGAGGATTGAAAATATACATATAATGTTGCAATTAAAATTCTGTCTCGCTTTTGCACCATAAAAACCTGTATCAGTCTTGCTCTACTAGCCCTTTGACCTAAAGTCAATAGAGTGCAGAGGATGGAAGCCAGGCGGCCCCAGGCTGCTGTGTACAGGAATCGATGCACCAATGGCCCCCATATTGTTAAATTCTAGGAAGGAGGTAGAGTTCTGAGATGATGTGGAGTGGGGGTGGTGGACAACAGAAAGGCCTGGTATGGAGAAGGTTATGAATGACTGGTCAAGGTAGTTTAAGGTCAAACCATCCTAGAAAAAAAAAAAAGAAGGAAGGAAGGAGAAAAGGAAGCACTTAGGGGGTCTAGGGAATGGCAAGTATTTTCAGCCAACAAGAGCACATTAGTATGCAGAGCAAAGAACAAAGTTAAACGAAAGGAAGAGGAGGAGATGAAAGAATAAAGAGGCTGGGGCAGGAGGATGTGGGTGTGAGAGGCTGAAGATGCATAAGCCTCACTGTCACAGAATAGGGTGAAGGAGGAAACAGTGGATTTGGGGGTCAGAGATAGGAAACGTATGCCTACGAGCCAGGTTCTAGGAAGTGTTCAGCTCTCACGTAAGGGGCCAAAGTCACCAGATTTTCAGTAAAGATCAACTCATTGGGTTCTGAGCTCTTAGAATATTTGCCATTAAGTTTTACACTGGGAGCTGCAGGACACTGGGCACTTTTGATAATCTGACCCTTATTGAAATGCCTAGATGGGAGCTTAGCCCTTTGAAAAGTCTCTCCCCAGTTGAGAGTGCTGGGTACTGGAAAAATGGTCTTAAGTGAGTAAGATGAGAATGTTTTATGCTTTGCATCCAGAACACACACGCTGTACCGAAGAGGGTGGTTTGGTTTGGTTTTGGTAAATTCCATAGTTTCCCTCCTTTAGAGCATCTGGAGATAGGCAAGACCAGCTAATATGAGGGTTTGAGAACTAATGAGACACTTTCTTTGAGATTCATTGCACATGAGAAATGGGGGGTCTACACAGCAGGGCTTAACTCAAATTAAGCTAAGCAAATTGAGCTACGTCAATTGCATAGCTTATTTCGAAATAGCTTATTTCAAAATTGGGAGCATCTACACAGCACTTATTTTGAAATACAGCACTCTTCCTCTGACTTCCCTTACTCCTCGTACAAAGAAGGTTACAGGAGTCGAAGTAAGAAGTCCTCCAGCTTGACAGTATTTCGACATTCTTTCGAAATAACTGCATCCTGTGTAGACGCAGACTAAGTTATTTCAAAATAACGCTAGTTATTTAGAAATAATGTTGCTGTGTAGACGTACCCAAAGTATGCCTGGGAACCTCAGTGGATCTGACCCTCCTCTAGTTTTACCTTGACATAACTCCATTTACTCCAGGGGATTTAGTCCTGATTCACACCAGTGTGAATGAGAGGACACTTGATTTCAAGAGTTTTAATCAACTAGAAACAAAAACAATGTTAATAAAAATTCTCCTGGGTCCAGACAGTTTAACTGGAACTATAAACAAAAACCAAATCATGTTTTACAGAGCAGAAGCTCAAAAGAGCACTTTGATTTTCTTTTATGGGCCACTGTAAAGTAGATCTTAATATTTAACTATAATACACAGTAAGACGTATAGCAGATTCATTTAGGACTGTAGTCTGGGAGATAGTTAGGCTTCTAGCATTTTCAAGTGTTTCCCAAAAACATATAACTTAAAATAGTTATTTTAAAAAGATAACTAGGGGGCTGTGTCCCCTGCTTGCTACGCTCGCCAACCCTCCTCGCTCTGGGGGTAGGTGTCTGGCCAGGGAAGAGAGGACAGGAGCAGGCTGGAGGTAGGTGTCTGGCGGGGGGGAGGGAGGGAGAAGGGGAGAGGGGACAGGAGTGGGCTGAGAGTGTGGAGTCTTGGTAGAAGGGATGGGGGGGGGTGGGCTCGGATGGCAGAAGGGACCTGGCGCAGCACAGCTTGGGGGGGGTCGGCGCAGCCCCCCAGGGCATGAAGTGGGAGCTGGAGCAGCCCATGGCCAGAGGGAATGGTGCCGAGGCTGACCACAACAAGTAGCTGTGGATGGAGGTGGAGGGGGGCAGCAGCGGCAGCATGAGGACACAAATGACATGACGTCACTCTGTCATCCCACAGGACAATTTTATATATAGAGAGAGAGAGAGAGATTAAAACAGAGACACCTCAAAAACAGTTAGGTTGTTCAGCTAAGCAACCCTGGCTCCAGATATTTCCAATGAGGTTTGGTGAAATATCTTAACTGGACTGAAAGTTCAAGGGAACAGGCTTGCTTATAAGATTTCTGACACTTTCTACTTTTGGTTATGGTGGGAAAACTGTGAGAATAGACTTCCATGGAAAAATTCACAATTTGTGCTTCTAGTACTGACTGGGATCTGGGTGTGGAGAAGCCACAAGGAAACGAAAATAAACAATAATAATAATACATAGTGCTTCTACAGTACATTCAAAGCAAAAAAGATGGATGGATAATCATTATTATTCTCATTTTACATAGGAAAAAAACAGATAAGTTAAGGCCCAGAACCTCATAAACTTTTAGGTGCCTAATTCCCTTTCCTTTTAATTGGAATTAAGGACCTACATGACTTGCCTAAAATAACATAGCATATCAGGAAAGACCTTAGCAAAAGATACAACACTCGTGACTCAGTGCCATATTTCTTTGATGGCCCTGCTTCCAATGGCAGAAAGCCATTTCAAAAATTCGGTGTCATTTAGAAAATATTCAGATAAAGGGGTTTGTCTTGAGTTAGAAGCAAGTTCTGGACAGAGGTTTCAGTCACCCCCTGTTTTATCTTAATTGATTTAGCTGGCTTTGGTGTTACAACAGGCACATTCTGCTTTTAAAAAGGAATAGGTGATTGAGACTGAAGCAGGAGACTGGTAATTCTGCTTTTGCTCTCTGGGCACAAAGCCAACAGTGCCTAGAACTACATTAAGCTCATTGGTTTTGGCCCATGAACCTTCCCTTCACTTTCCAAATAGCTTCCCTTGTATTTCAAATGAAATTCAGCTGAAACTGCTATGTTTCACTGGGTTTCAGGTTGAAATGGTTTTAGTGCAATGCCGGGCTAATTGTATCATTTCCCTCTCTAGCAGGTAGTCCACGCAGAAGAGAAAAACCTACTAATCCATAGTTACTTGTTTTGCTCAGCAGCAGAAGCTTGTGTTTTTAGTGCTATGGGTTCCAGATTCTGTCCACATGGATTGACTGTAATATAGTGTGTGCGGGAGAGAGGGAGGAGGGTTTCACAGCGCAAGTTTATACAACACATTTGTGGTACAACAAACCAATGCCAAGTTTGGAATTTGTAATGCAACCTGAATCCACACTAGTTTTGCCTATTTCGCTTTTCATTGGGAACATTCTGCTCTAGTTGCTTCACTAGACAAGACAAGTTCCCTTTCATTCATGCTAATGGACTGTATTTTCAGTTAGGAACAGTGTGACGCTTTTGCTACTAATAAAGCAAGAAAAAAAATCCTTCTATCAGGATCTATTAAACACATTAGCAGTTTTCCTTCATTTTTTCTGTCACAGTTCAACAACAGCTAAGGGGTTAAATTCATTCCTGGTGTCATTCTGATGGGGTTGCACTGGGGGGGGGGGTGAATTTAGCTCACTGTCTTTAACTTCATTAAAAAAGGTCTTGATAATATAGTTTACAGTCCTTAAGCAGATGGTGAGCCTGAACACTAATCAAATCCTTTGAACAGAGCACTTGAGTGGGATGTTACTAAAACAAGCAGGCATTGGTATTTTACACCACCTCTTTCTGTTCTGTTACACTGCCAAGAAAGGCAATGTTGCTCATTTCTGCGTTCACAAATGAGTTCGAGAGAGATGAACTTTCTGCTACAGAATAAGAGCATATTTGTTTTATGAGAAAGACACGCTCCATCCCATACCCATATGCATATTCTCCAGTCACTACACTGGCCGGATACCTGCCCAAAAGGTTGTGAACAAGATGTATGCACACAGGGTGTTCTAGCACACTGGATCGCCATCACAGAGCACCTCATAATGCATAGCTCTCAGAATATTCCGACCTACAGACCACAGGCAAAGGCCCTGGGAACTACCTGGACAAACTTTGCTTTGGCTCAACCTTTCCCAGCCAGTGTCCCAATGAGCAGCATACACATCTATCACAGCACAACCATCTGTACGCAAATAATGGCATGATTTCTCAGCTCCTCTTTTTTGTAAGCTCTTATGAACCAATATCCTGTAACCCTTTGCATCAGCTCTCACAGCACTCCCGACATCACTTGAGCTTCCACTTGAACATCTTCTCTCCTGGCCGCTGGGAGTTACAGATTCAGCTTCTCCATCTCATCTCTCTCTTGCAGCATAAATTCCCCCACTTCCAGACACACCTGAGCGTGGAAATGGAAAGCAACATGTGTTTCTTCCTCCCCCCCCAACTTCAATTTGATGTGTGAATTTTCCCAGAAGCTCTCAGACACTTGTCTCTCTTCTCACTCTCCCTGAAATACATGCATGAAGAAGAACGTTCTCATGGTCGCAACACCATTCAACTTCAACACTAGGTAGTATGAACAGAAACCCAAACAGTGCCACATACAACTGAGCTGGAAAAGAATGTGCCTACACCAAAAACCTGCTGGTAAACCAACAGGTGAAACAACCCACAGACTGAGAACTGCAAGTCTAGCTATATTTTAAAATTGGCACCCATTACTTTAGGTCTTATAGCTGGAAAACTGAAATGATTGTAAAGCACCAGGAAAGATATCCTAAGAATCATGCAGCTAGAATCTTGTGTTCCCTGGGTCAGCAGGAGCTCTGTCATTCCTGAAGGCTGATTTGTGCAAACCCCAGCAGTTTTAGTTCAGACCAGTGTTTTGCTTTGAAATTTTAGGTTAACTCAAAGTGCAGACGTATCAACTTTTGCCTGGTTTCAGGTGGAAACCGTGCAAACCAACTGAGCTGTGCGTTATTTACACCAGCCCACACCCATCCGAATGTCAGTCCAAATTCCTGCAAACAGTTAATAAATTCTGGCAAATGTTCCCTGAGTTATAGGTTGGTCACAAAACCTCAGTGACCACTGGCCTAGTTAAGGTCTCCTTCTGGAAGGTTAGCACAGCTTTATGTGCTGCTTCTCAGGTCTACACTATTTTTTTTATGTTGGCAGCTTACAGGCAAATCAAGGCACATGCTCAGTAGCTGTAAACTTGCATGCCCTCACTGACTTCAATGGAGTAATGCCAAAATACTCCAGCTGAAGATCTAGTCCTGAATCTTTGTGGCTGTTTTTCTGTCCTTCTAAAGAAGAGGTTACACAACATTTGGGAGATCCGTAGTGTGGCTCTGAGAAGAGAATCTGACCTTCACTGTTTGCAGAAACTTTGCAAATTTGTTAAATTTTAAAAATTAAGTGGAAATGTCTAGTATTCCCTTTCCACCCTCACCTTATAATGGAGCAAATCCTATTGGAAATTTCTATTTTGTAAGTGAGGGTAGAATTGAACTTTTAGATCTATATTTTGGAAGAGAAGAGAGAAAGGGGAAAGGACTAATTAAATTGGTCCTGCCGTGAGGGCAGGGGACTAGACTTGATGACCTCTTGAGGTCCCTTCCAGTTCTAGTGTTCTATGATTCTATGAAAATGAGACATTATCTGTTTAGAAACTCAGATCTTGATCATTCCAACTTTTGCAGGACTGGGCCTTTGACTTTCAGGTCTCAGAGTGTATGTCTACACACAATTTTCATTTTGGGAAAAGGATGCAAATAGTGCTGTGCATTTACATACTTCCTCCGGGGTTTTTTTTTCGGAAGACACTCTTCCAGTATGTACCGCGTCTACATGCAGCCGAATTTTGAAATAAACCCCTATTTCAAAAGACTCCTGTAAACCTCATTGTAGGAGGAATAAGGGGTCGTTCGAATTAGGGGTTTATTTTGAAATTCAGCTGCGTGTAGCTGCGGGTACATACCGGAAGAGCATCTTCTGAAAAAAACCCCAGAGGAAGTATGCAAATACGCAGTGCTATTTGCATCCTTCTCCCGAAATAAAAATTGTGTGCAGATATACCCAGAGATAATCTGATAAGGATTGCTAACACAAAGATGTAATTGTCATGTGCAGCAGCTGGATTAATACAACAAATCATAACAAGTCAGGTCAAATAATCTTTACACTGATAAGGATTTATGTTTATCTGATATACTGTATACTTGTTTACTGCATCAAGAATCTTTTCTTTGTTAAAGTGCCTAAATACTTATTTACTTGGTGGGAGACTTTATGTTCTATTGATTGAATAAGGCTCAGAGTCAGCACAAACACACAAGAATACATCTACATGAAATATGGTCCTTTTGGAAAAAAATAATAGGCATAGCAAAACATATATAATACACACCCCAACACAGGAATGTTACCAAAGCGACTTATATTGTCTCTCTAAAAATGATTCACCAAATGAGGTCAAATCCTGAGAGATGCCAAGGGCCCACAGTTCCTATTGATTTATACAAGAGCTGCCTGTGGTCAGATTTGGGCCACACTTTTCAGCTGATTGCATGTATGTACATGATCATAACAGATTTATCAGGGACTCCACCCCTTTACTCCTGCCACTGTGGGGTTTTTTCTTTCTTTTTTGTCCCACAACTACAGTAGCCAAGGCTAGCATGTCACTTGCAATGTTGAATTGCCTCTCTTTAGCTGGCTTGTGTCACACCCTTCAGACTTTACAGACTTACTTGTTTTGCATTTCATAGTAACCTTTTAGTCCCAAGAGCCACATGTGGGGTGTTTTATGGCAAAGAATTTGGGATGTGGCAGGGGAGGGGAGAAAACGAAAGTGGTTAAGTTACAATCTTTTTTTAACTCATCATAGTGTGGAAGCTAAAAGAACAGCCAGTTCTTTTCTGACACTATTATAAACACATTGAATTAGAGGTTTAAAAATATATTTACACCTTTTTAACCTGACTTTTGGGGGTGATAACATAAATGGAAAAAAAATTCAGCATTAACTAACCATCATTTAATAGCAAACAAGTTAATAGGTAGCATAACATACATCTGATGCACAGCAACCCTGTATTTTATTCAAAAGATATTCGGTGCTTGGGGGAAGAATATGAAGGTTTATATTATACTGCAACAGCAGTTTCCTTGGGAAAGTAAATTAGCTATATAATTGCAGGAATATTTATAGTTAGTTTAGCTCATATATGGTGTAGGACATGCAGTTGGTTAGTCTTAAGTGTAGCATCATGCAGATTGCATTAATGTTGGCAAATGCACTTTATGTAGAAACAGACTTTATGCTTACAATTATCCCAGCCCAATATGGAGTGTCTCTGACTAGTAAAGAAGAGCTGATGCCTGCCATAATGAAGCCCAGCACTGTTACAGAGATGCCTAACACCAGCTGCAACAAAGCAACCAGCAGCGGGAAACGGCAGGCACAACAAGTGTGGGATTCCTCTTCCTTGCCCGTTTTGGGATCCCCCTTGGCTTTCTTCTTCATTGCTGGCTCCTGCTGCTTGGCTGGATCGGTGCTTTTCTCCCCTTCAGGTGCCTTCCCTGCCTGGTTCTGGTTATTAAGGGATGTGTTGTTCTGAGGTTTCTTCTCCTCTTTTCTCATGTTGATTAACTTTTTTTTTCTAGCTGATGGGCGTGTTGAGTTTTGTTTTTTGGTTTTTTTTTTGCTCCCGAAGCTTCGCTTTGTGCTGCCTGAGTTGTTCCTGGTATTTGAATCAAGGAGGCTGAACAAATATGGAAAACATTTGGAGCAGATTGTCAGAGCTTCTAAATGCCACATATAGCCCAGAGAAGAGGGGGAATCAAGGGGGGTAGCGAACTGCCAACATGCAGAAGCTGATTGCCTGTGCTGGAGCTGGCTGTGCACATGAGAACTGTGTGCATGTAATCATAATCACTGCTGGTGGGAACTTAATTAATAATATGCAGGAAACCATTGTCTAGGGAGGGGCTGCCTAAGCACTGGGGGATTGATTTGATTTGTGAGTGTGAAATTAAAAGGCAAAGTGGATCACCACACCAGAACTCCGTGTGTGTTATTAGCACACAAAAGCTAATAGGATAAATCACAGGGGTGCTGTGCATACAGTATGCAAGTGTGTGATTTTTGCATGCCTTTGTTTCTGAGCATAGGTGGAGATGGGGGAAGACTGTGTATTTAAAATGAGTGACATGAAGAAAATTCAAAGACAGTTTCCTGGATTTCAAGCAATCCAGAATTTCCCATAACTTTAAAAGGCGAGGGGAGGTACAGAATATCTAACAAACAGGAACACTAGGGACTCATCTTAAAAACAAGTGCTCCTTTTGCATGCATTATGGAAAGTAATGAGACATAGTGACTATGTGCAGGTATTGATGGAACATAAAGTATGTATTGGTACCTTAACATCTACTAGGGCCATGCTTCATTATTAATTAATCAAGGAAGGAGCATCCTATTACCTCATCACACTTTCTTATTTATGCTGATGGGTAGGATATACACAGAAGTGTACAGGTGAATGATATTTTCTAGTTACATACATTATAGGCTTAGCCCTGCAAGGGAATCTATGCATGTGGGTCCCTTGTCTCACTGGGGCTCCATTTGGGCATGGGAGTCCACCCATCCACAGGGATGTTATAACAGGATTGGGGTGTGTTATATTAAAGGGATGCTTGATGAGCTTATATGTCAATACACAAATGAAAAGAGGGAAAGTAAATTAGCTATATAATTGCAGGAATATTTATAGTTAGTTTAGCTCATGTATGGTGTAGGACATGCAGTTGGTTAGTCTTAAGTGTAGCATCATGCAGATTGCATTAATGTTGGCAAATGCACTTTATGTAGGAACAGACTTTATGCATACAATTATCCCAGCCCAATATGGAGTGTCTCTGACTAGTAAAGAAGAGCTGATGCCTGCCATTGTATTAAAAAAAAAAAAAGCATTGTATTAAAAAAACAACAACAGTATCTACGTTTTTACCACTGAGAACAGAGGGCAATATTTCTCATATAGAAAGAAACCATACGTCCATTTAAATGGTATGCATATGCTCAAAAGAAAAAAAGATACCAAAATGATATTAGAAGCATCACACTATAACATCCTGATCCAAACAAGCAAGCCCTTAAGTAGGGGTTCACCTAACTTCAGTGGAATTACGTGCTTAACATTAACCATGTGCGTACATACTTCACTAGACTGAGGCCTAAATGTGTAAAGAATGACATATTGGCCAAAATTCAGCCATCACTTGCCTCCTCTGCCACCTGGCTCCCTGCCAGCAAAACACTTAAGTGTGCAGCTGTGTGAACAGAATTTGGGAAAACAGCAAATACAAGGGGCCACATTCTGCTTCCAGTACACTGGTGCCAGGCCATTTAAATCAGTGGCATAGCTGATCAGAATTTGGGTCCAGCAGTCAGAAAAGAGAATGTGTCATTAGAATGAATGATAAGAACATTGAGGGGAAGGGAATCATCAGAAAATGTGAGGTGGTGGAGAGGAAACCGACACAACCATTTCGGAAGGATACAAAGTCGTGCTGGAGAGAATAACCAAAATGTTGAAGTACCCGAAGAGGAACTTACACAGGCTGAGGTTGCATCAAGGAAGTCTTTCTCTTGACATATTGGCAATACTTTCTGAGAAACTACACTATTTCCAGCTCTTTATGGCATTTAACAGCAATGAACTGTGTCTGCTGCATTAATAAATGATGATGTCACTTTGTTTTATGGCTTAAGCAATATCCTCTTCAGATATTTATATTACAGGTGTATAAAAGAAAACTACTCATGAAGTTATTTCAGACATTGTGCTTGCACGTAATTCCCAAGTAACATCAGTTCTTGTTTCCTAAATGAAAGATTAGGAAATACTCTTAAAACTATAATATTGAAAAAGAAAATGAGAGAAAAAAATTGGGAAAGTTATCCCCAAATATTTGTTGTCTATCAAACTGAGCTTTTATATCTTAGTGACAATATTGTATAAGCATAGTCTATTCCTTTAAAAATCATGAAAATATTTTGCACTTGTGTCATGCTTTCATCTGAAACCTCAAAGTACTTTATGAAGGAAGGTTACTATATTTATGCCATTTTATCAATGGGAAAACTAAGGCACAGAGGCTGCGTCTAGACTGGCATGATTTTGCGGAAATGCTTTTAATGGAAAAGTTTTTCCATTAAAAGCATTTCCGCAAAAGAGCGTCTAGATTGGCACGGGTGCCTTTGCGCAAAAAGTGCTCTAGATGCGATTTTGCGCAAGAAAGTCCCCATCGCCATTTTTGCCATCGGGGCTTTTTTGCGCAAAACAGTTCTTCCCTGTCTACACTGGCCCTCTTGCGCAAGTATTCTTGCGCAAGAGGGCTTATCCCTGAGCGGGAGCATCATAGTATTTGCAAGAACACTGACAATCTTACATTAGATCGTCAGTGTTCTTGTGCAAATTCAAGCGGCCAGTGTAGACAGCTGGCAAGTTTTTCCGCAAAAGCAGTCGCTTTTGCGCAAAATCTTGCCAGTCTAGACGCACCTCTAGAGGGTTTAAGTAGCATTCTCAGGGTCAGACCTGCAGTTAAGGAAGAGCTGGGAATAGACTTAGGTTTCCTGCTTCCCACTTTCTTTCCAAGCTACTGGAGGAAAATTAATATACAGTTAGATAATGTATTACATTGAATTTAACAGACCACTAATCTATAAACATAAAGAAATATTCTTTTGGAGTTTTCGGAGTTCCAGTTCTTCAGTTGTGGACAATCTACGCTTGGATAAGGATTCAAGGAAGTGGGCAAATAAAGCCACCTCTGCATGCTGATATTGGGCAGTAAGTTACAGCAGCTCAGACCTGCTCATACTTATGCTGGTGGGGAATACACACAAGCAAGAGGGTTTTCCACAGCTGAGCACGTCCAGGGTGAAGCAGTGCTGTACACATGCTCCCTCCCATTTCTGAGCACATCCTCTACGCCAGGGTGGAGATGATAGAGTTGGCTAACCCAGGAATCCCCAGTTGTTAGGGCTACGTTATGGTCCCTTTGCACTGTTGTGTGGTGCAAAAGGAGCATGTTGAAGATGGAGGGTGTAGTCCTATTTACACATAATATTCTCCCCTTCCCCTCCAACTCAGATCTGAACTGAAGTTTCTTTTTCAAAGAAAATATGAGTCAGATTTTTAGCACCTGGATTCAGGTCACATAGCTAATGAATGAGAATATTTCCAAACCCTACCTTTTTTTATTCATGCAGGCAGTGCTATTGATTTCAATGAGTTATTCATCTGAGAAGTTGCATGACTGACTGTAATGGCTGCTTGTTTGTCTACTGGATCAAGAATCTCTCTCTCTCTCTCTCTCATTTTTAAGTCACCACGATCAATTGGTCCTTCTGCCCTCACAGAGACAGTGCGTATCACAACAAGCCCATTGTGTTGTCTAGCAAGTCCTGCCTCCACCAGCTGGTCAGGGTGTGGCTGGACACCCTGCAGCCCTAGAACCCCCTGAGCAAACTGCTAACCTCAGCCTCCCAAGCAGCTAGGATTACAGGCACACGCCACCATGTCTGCATTTTTAAATAGGTGCCTAAATATATATATTTATCCATGGAGTATCTTAAAATCAGGCTGTGATCTCTCTGCTTAGCCAGCACTTCAGAAATGCAAATTGTGCAAAGAGAATTTCAATGGGGATTATCAAAGGGATTTATGGGAGGAGCAAAGAGCCATCTCATCTCCCAAAGTCAGTTGGGCACCTAACCCCCTTTGGCGCCTTTGAAAATTCCAGTCTTACAGACCCTTTCTATAGTCCACTTGCAGGGAGAACTCCTGTGTACTTCAACGGGCTGCTTTGTTTGTCTGCGTGAGGATTGTGGGGTCAGGATCTGTGATTGTGACTAAACAGAATAGGCTTCAAAATTCCCCTTTTCACAAGCAGTTTGTTTTGGAGTGAGTAATGTTGTAACAGTATTTTTCTTAAGAAACTAAACAAAGCAGCTCCCTTCCCAGCCAGTCACTTCAGACTAGGGTGTGCCTGCTCTGCACTTAAATGCCCCACAGTACTGATTCTCAGAGCCTGGGTTAGGGACCTTCAGGGCTTGCGCTGCAGGGACATAAAATAGCAGTGTAGATTTTTGTGCTTGGACTAGGGATGTTAGCATGTTGTCGTTTACACGATTAACTGATAAGCCTGGACTTGTCAATTAATCCTAACGACTACACGCACTCCCCCCTTGCTGCCTCTGTATCAGGAGCGAGTACAGAAGGGAAGCCAGCTTTCAAGCCAGCTCCCTGCAGGTACCAGCTCTGCTCCCTGGGAGCCGCCTGCCCCTCATGCTGCTGCCTCTTTATCAGAGGCAGTGATCCTAGAGAGGCAGCTTAAAAACTGGCTCCCACCAGGCACTGGCTCCTGCCTGCCCCCCCGACCCATGTGTAAATATGTAACTACTAAAATTTCCAGCGGTTACACGCCTACACAAATAAAGGATAGTTAACATCCCTAGCTTGGACGGGAGCCCAGGCTCTGAAACCCTCCCCCTACATGAGATCTCAGAGCTCAGGCTAAAGGCCAAACATCTATACTATAGCCCCACACCCTGAGCCTTATAAACCCAAAGCAGCTGACCCAGGCCCGCTGCAGCCGCATAGCGGGTCTTTTATTGCTGTACGCACACCCTTAGTTTAAAGTATGTCTACACTGCACACTAAGCCTCAGATCCAACTTAGGTTTGAGCCCAAGCCCCCTTTCTGTCTGTACACAAGTCAGTCTGATTCAGATCAGCAAGCATGGAAACCCTGGACCTTAGGACCCAGGTAGGAAGGTGACTTAGAGCCAAAGTCCCAATATGACTCAAGTCTAAGCACTGAAATTTTGCAGTGTGGACACAGGTCAAGCCACAGATCTGAGTCAGTAGGTCTGTATAGTGCAGTATGGACACATTAGCAAGGCCTGGGACCAACACCTATAAACCCAGGTTAAAATACAGCATGGAGGCTCCAGTGTGGGCTGGAAACACTAAGTCCACAAGTCCAGTCACACAGTCCCAGGTTTACAATGCAGCATAGGCTTTACTTCTTGATCAGACACAATATCCTGTCTTTACACACGCACTTCTCTTACCTTTATTAGCCCAATTCTGATCCTTCCTAGTCATGCTGGAGAGCATGTGACCCATATGAGCTTCAGTGGATCGATCTGTGGAGTAAGATCGTTGAACAGTGAGAGGAGCAGAATCTGGCCCTATGTGAGAATTCCACTTTGCAGGCCTTACCATTCAGTTGGTTATATGACAAATGTAAAAGTCAGAAAACAGTTGACCTGCTTTCATTGGAAGAGTTTTGGGGCTCCTGTAGATATTATCTGTTAAATAAAGTTAATAAATTGCCTTGTCAATTTAAAAATATACTATACATGGCATATATAGATAGTGTAACTATAGCACTACACCAAGATGTATTTTGCAAAATTTACTCTGTAATAAAATGCATGAGTGGGAAAGTATATTTAGTGGGATTTTATAAAAAGAGAAAGAGTTAGGCAGTAGCTATGGGGGGAAAGGGGAAAATAAGGCCCATTTTATTAATGCACACTCATCACTTCTGACCCAATCCTATATTTCTTACACACCCAAAAAATACATGTCCCATAGGGACACTGGGCTCAAGCTTGGCTGTTCATTATTATAAATGCTATCACTTTTGTTAATCTGTTGTAGAAAAATCCAGAGCAGCTCATGAGCAAGTTAGAGATTAAAATATAATTGCTTTTAGAAATCAAAAGATTTAATAAAGACATTGAAACATGCAATTCTCTAGATTAATTGTAATAAATCTGTATGTCACTTGGATTTTCTAAACAAGAGAAGAACAACAGTTCCTGATTTATCCACGATGGCCCTGGTTCAGGAAAGCACTTGAGCAGATGCTTAACTTCAGCAGCATATTAAGTACATTTTCAAATTAAGCATGTGCTTGAGTGCCCTTCCCAAATAAGATCCTCTGATGAATAGAGGCCACGGATACATACTACCATTTATCTTGTGGCATGAAACTCTAATTGTGGTGTACTTTACTGTGGTGTTGGATAGCTTTTTCATATCCAGATACTGACCAATGTAAAAGAGTGTGCCTCTTTTAGTCATTTTTATGCCAAAAGAAATCATGAAGCCAACAGCCACAAAAAAGTCAAAAAGACCCCAGTTTTGCAATTTAGGATTTATTTTCTTTTGTCCAGAATATAAGTGTTGAAAAACAATTTACAGCTGCTATGCCATAGTCCTTCCTATTTCTCCTCTTAATTACAGAGGATGCTGATATATGTAATTGCAGAAATCACTGATTTTTCTCCACTACAGTATCTTTTTCTGGAAATAAATCCACTCACTGATCTCATACGCTAATAAAGATCTTTATATTTATACATGTATTTTTAAAAACAAGTCTCCAGTAGAGCCAAATTAGTCTCAGAGTTGCACTCTGGAAATTCTATGTAACGACTAAGAGCTGGATCAAGACTTTACTTGCAGTATGAGCATTGCATGGATGGTGTGTGTAGTGGTGCCACCCCAGAAATAATTCCAAAAAGGAATTGTGACTCAGAGGCATCCCTCTGAGTCAGTTCTCCCATAGCTCCTTTGTACTATGTGAACTGTGGGTGGGGGAAAGAACTATGTGGCATCTGGCAACAAGTTCCTCCAGCATACTCTCTCCTTCACACCCAGCCAGCTCTGCCCTGGCTCACCCCAGCAGCTATGGCTCCACCTATCCCCCCTCCCCACCCTTTCCTTCCACTTGCTCATGCCCTGAGAGGAGGAGAAGCAGTTCTGCTGAGCCAGAGCCAGGCAAACCACATGCAGCTGCCCAAGGAAATGATGGAATTTATACCTTCTTATTTCCTTACATGGCAGGTTAGAGTAGTGTCTTATATATGGGGCCTTGATTGTTTAGCAAATGAATGCTATAAGCTTCCAATTATGTGACCTGGTATGAATCAAACATAACTATTTCCACTCAGAGCATCAAAGGGTAGATATAGAAGAGTCCTATTATAAAAATTAGTCCAGTTCTCTGAGAAAGCGGGAGCATTCCCCACATGAAAAATGGAGAGAGAGAGAGTGAGCTCAATACACATATTTGCCCTAAAACCCAAAGATTTTAATTTAGACTTCTGAAGACTGTTGTCCATTGATGAATGATAATAAATAATAATAATATTAATCGTGAATACTTTGTCCTCACTTGAGTGCAGGGGACTGAACTAGGTGATCACTTGAAGTCCCTTCCAGTCCTATGATTCTATAATAACTAGCTGTCAAAAGTGTCTGAGGAAAAATTAGATTAAAAATATATTAAAGATGGGTCAGAACAACAAAGTTTGAATTTAGTTAGGGACATTTCAGAAAGTTTGGGGTTGTCTGTGAGATTTTGATTCAGATCTACCATCTCCTTCACTCCATAGGGACAATTCTGCTGTTGTTTTTTAATGCACTGTATCCCCTTTTGACATAACTCAGAATATGTCTGAGATGTGCAGGATACTGATTGTGAAAATTTGTGAAACATAACTGGTTTTATGTACAGAACACCAAAATCAGAATTGTATGCCTAAAGATATTCACCTAAACAATGTTTAATTTCAACTGATGTTTTTCATTCACTATTTATTCTGATGGGCCAAGCTCAGAGGCAAGTCTACAAATGTAAAGAAGGCCAGAGGCAATGTAGCTTAAACCTTCTTTCACTCACTGCACTGTCCACACTACAACAATTTAGACTTCCTTTAGACTTTATTATACATTAGAAGTTTTACCCAGCATTGCTCGGTTTTTTAGAAAATAAAATGAAAATGTACATGCTTTATTTGAATCATTGCTCTAGGATGGGGCTGGGGATGAGGAATTTAGCAGGCAGGCTGCCTCAGGGAGAGAGGACTACCCCAGCCCTCTCTCACTGCAGCAGGTTGGTAGGGTTGCCAGGTAGACCCTGCTAAAAAAACGGACACGCTTGTCCAGGGGTGGGGAGGACTGGCTGGGAGGGGGTCGGGTCTGGCTGGGAGGGGGCAGGAAGCAGAGCTGGGGAGGAGGGTCCGGGGCCGCGGGCTAGACGGGGAAGGGGAGCGGGAAGCAGAGCCGGCGGGGTAGGGGCCGCGGGGCTAGACGGGGAAGGGAGCGGGAAGCAGAGCCGGCGGGGTAGGGGTGTCCGGGGCTGCGGGCTGGCCGGCAGGAAGAGGGGGTGGGAAGCAGAGCTGGGGGAATCGGGGGCCATGGGGCTGGAGAGGAGGCTGGGGGGGGGCAGAGGAAGAGGGTAGGGAAGCAGACCTGGCCGGGGGGCGGCTGGGGGGTGTAGCCACTGGCCACAGCCGGAGTCCTTCCAGCCGCACCCCTGGCAGGCGCTCCCTTTACTTGCCAGCAGAAGCCGGGCAGGGGCGGGGGCGGGGCTGGGAGCCACTCCCCCCGCCCAGCTTCTGCTCCCAGCCAGAGGCTCCCAGCTGGGAGGCGGGGCTGCGATTGGCGCTGGGAGCCTCTGGTCCCATGCAAAAGCTGGGCGTGGGGGGTGGCTGGGAGTCCCGGCCCCTGCCCCGCCCTGCCCCGCCCCACCCGGCTTTTGCGCGCAACCACAGGGTTCCCAAAGCCAATTGCGCTCCGCCTCCCAGTCGCTCCCCTGCCCCCGCCAGGCTTCCCTCTGGCGCCCAGATGGAAATTCACAAAATACCGGACATTGCACATGTCCGGTATTTTCTGAATTTTTCTACTGGACAGACGGTGCAAATACTGGACTGTCCGGTAGAAAACCGGACACCTGGGAACCCTAAAGGTTGGGGCCAGGTAAGAAGCAACTCTGCATGGCTACTGCAGCTCCAGCAGGCACAGCCAAGGGAAGGGGGCATGTCCCATGGCTGGGGCAGGTCCAGGTTCATCTGCCCCCGTGCTCCCCAGCCAAAGTGAGGAGTGCAGCAAACTGTGCACTTTTTCCTCTCCTGGCAAAGGGGAACAGCCAGAAATGTTTCCATACAAATCAGGGAGGGAGGAAAGGAGGATCAGCCTCCCTAAAGGCTGCCTGGGGGTTGGGAGGCTAAGGGCTGAGGCAGTTCCGGATGGAAGGGGTGCTCCCAGACAGCCAGGGCTGGCCCACAACATTTTGGCACCTGAAGCGGGGAGTTCAAATGACGCCCCCCATGTCCCCTCACTTGGGCCAAAACTTTGAAAGGTCTCAATTCTGCTTTCTTCCTGTTCTACTCCTCTCACGGTACTGCAGAGAGAATACATATGCACTAGCAGCAGACACAATTTTCTACACTCTGGGTCCTAGTGGCCCGCCCCCCCCCACACACACAGTCTGGCACCTGAGGTGGCCGCCTCAGTTCGTCTCATGGTAAGGCCAGCCCTGCAGCCAGCCCCTTTCATCAGCCTGGTGATTGTCTCTTTTGTGTATGGTTTCTGAGCAGCTATCCCATTCCAGGCACATCTCATTTTTCTGGCACAACCAAACCCTTATTTTGCTTTAAGTTATGATAAGAGGAAGCTGTATACCGAATTTGGTGGTCCTAGCTCTTACTGTTTAGAAGGAGTTCTTGAACAGAGAGCCAAACTCTCTCAAATATGTAGATTATTAAATGCATACACATCTAAGATATCTTCCTCTGGACCCCAACTCCAAATGCATCACTTCTAAATGTGTCTCACTGATTTTAAAGGAATATAAGTTGTCTTAATTCACATGCTAAAGGGACTTAAAACTTTTTTCTGCTGTGATGCCTAAAACAAAACAAAAAGCTCTCAGCAAGCAATAGTTACTCTGTTCATAACTGTCACATTGTGTTCCCCTGGCTGTTTGTACCCACCTGTTCTCTCTTGTCTTATAATTTGATTGTAAATTCTTTGGGGGCAGGGACCATTTTAAGGAAAATCCACAAGATTGGCATGCAGCAAACGAAAGGATATAAGGAGGAATAAGTAAAAGCAGGCTATCTATACTTTAATGTAAACCTTAAATACTTTGCCCTAATTTTGGTTTTAGATTCAGTGTGTGGGGAACTGGATAGTGTTTGTGGCCTGTAAAAAAAAAAGGTGCTGGTACTCCAGGGGAAAAGGTGCCGGTACTCCAGGGGAAAAGTTGTTGAGCTCTGACTGGAGGTGCTGGTACTGCATCTGGAGGTGCCGGTACTGCGTACCGGGCAGTGCCATCACAAAAAAAGCACTGGTCATACGAGATAGCCCCATCTGGCCTTCAACTCTAGGGTTATAGCTATGGAATATAGGTTACACTGACATAAAAACTCTTTTAGGGTATGTCTACACCTCAGTAGGGAGCAAAACCCCCCAATGTAGGTGAACAGATTTGTATTGGCAGGGCTTGTACTAGCCTGCTAAAAATACCAGTGTGGATGTCACAGCACCAGCAAAGATTGGTGGTAGCCACTTGAGCCCAAGGTCTAACAAGGTCCCTCCTTGAGTGGCTAGCCTGTGGCACTTGCAGAGGCTCAGTCTCCACACACCTATTTTTTTTTAGCATGCTTGGACAAGCCTGTGGGAGGCTTGCTTCTAGCTGCAGTTTAGAGAATATCCTTTCACATCACTATCTAGATTTAAGGGAGTCTAATGTGGAATGCCTTTTGTATCATCTCTGAATGTCGGCCTCCGTCTACCAAATATATTTACAGAAGATAACGTATCAGAATACATTAACAAGATACCTTGGCCATTAAACCTTCTCACCAGATGCTAACTATTATTTGGTCAAACAGAAGCAAGTCCTCTTATTTGTGTTCTCCTCGGGATAATGGATCTACCATACTGAATGTGTTTACAGAGCCTGAGTACAAACACATTGTAAGATACGAGCTTCCTCAGCATTCTGAAGGGACAGATAACACCCATGTGTGGAGGGGAAACTGGCTTGTCACCTTGTGCTCTGACATAGCAGAAATAGGTATTAAGAGGAGGAATAATAGCCACACCCTCACTTTTTGTTAATGATAGGTATAAAGTGAAGAAATTGACCAGGCAGGAGAAAGTAGAAAATTGCTGAAAACACAAAGCTAATTGGCACGGCTGTTACTGACACACCAAAATGAATCAGTCTCACTAATGCACACGTTTTAGTTATCCCATGACATACATTTATAGTCAAGCATTGTCATTTAAAGGCACATGTCACTCCTTTTTTAAAGTGAAAATAGAATGCTCATGCGGATAGTCTGGATGATCCTCCAGGAAACACGAGTCTTTTGTTTATGTGCCACACAGGGAACAGATATACAAGTTCACCCACATCTACGAGTGGACTCATGCAATCTACAGGCAAAACCCCACATGGGGCTCCTTGCTCATGGCCACAAACAGTTATCAGGGTGGCTGTTTGCTGGGGGAAACAGCCTTTTTCTGTTAGACTGGGGCCAGCTGCCTCACCATTCATTGTCTTCAAGGGTCTAGAGTCCATCCATGAGGTAGGAGGCCTCAGCTCCCCACTTCAGCTGCATTCTTTGCTGCCAAAGATAGAGTTTTCTGTTGGAGCAACACTGTTGGTGCCTCTCAGATCAGAGGGCCATAAAGTTAACACTCCCATGAGATGATTAAGACACTTCACCCAACTCAAAGGTATTGTTTCAGGGTCTCTGCAGATGTCACTGAATTGGGTACACTCAGATCACCTTTTGAAAAAAACGAGGGGCATAGAATCACATGACTCTAGTAGCTCAAGTCCTAAGTACCGGCCTATTGTGCCTATGTTTTAATGTGGTCTTGAAGGAAGGCTGAGAAGGGCACCTCTCCAAGGAAAGAAGCATGTGGTCTGAAGCATGGCTATCAGGAGCTCATTCAGGGCTGGCTGAAGAACTTTTTCTCAAGTACACGGAGATGTGTTAACTTAAGATCAGTTCTGTTAGCTCAGACACTATGGCAGTGGGATCATATAAAGGATAAAGTAATCAGAAGATAAAGGAGCAGCAGAGCACTCACTCATAGCAGCAGACAGCAAACACATTCAGCATGGCCCAGTCAGCCAGTGTTTTGTAGCAAAACCACAAAGGCATTTTCAGGGGCAGATGAGAAAGTGCCACTGGGTTGGCATAGCACGGTGTGTAAACATTTTAAAAGGTTCTATTCCTGTAGAATACAGCATCCATGCCAATCTTTATTATAGTCGTAAATGCAAATGCAACATCATTGCAAGGCATTAACATTTGCAGACACTCACCACTTCAGGTCTTACACAGGGCTTCCCATTGGTGTTTTGCTAGTACCACTGAATTATTCATTACCTGAATGCCACATAGAGAGAAGATTGCAGTTCAAGATCCTATTTACTCACACGTGTGATGCAAATTTAGATTCCTTCTTGATTACACTGCCTCCGTATACCATTTTCATGGTATGGCTTACAGACATCTCAGACTTATGGCTAGAATTTGCAGAAAGGGTCAGCACTTAAAATTAGAGGCTGATTTTCAAAAGAGTTCAGTTCCTAAATTCCTCAAATTAGGCTCCACAAGTGGCCAGATTTTCAGAAGATCTGAGTGTTAGATCTCTCATGTCCTGGAATCTAGTACTTGCCAATTAAGACACCAACAGAGAACTAAGTAACCTGCTAGTTTATTCAGCTGCTGAATTGCCTCTTGCTCTTCCACAATTACTCCATAACTGAGGATATTGATACATAGAGATGTCCCTTAATGGTTAGACTTGGAACATACACAATTACATCAGAATTCTGCCATTGGCATGGCCGAGAGCTAAAGAGTCTTGAACCAAGTAGGTTTATTTGCCCACATCAAACCTTCTACCAAGGGAGCTATGGAATTCTGCCCCCATCCCATCACTCCAAGTACTATGATTATGATGTCTTCAAAAAGGAAAATGCAGTAATCCTCCCCCATATCAGGACTATAATTGCCCCCTAGAACTCCAGCCAGGGGTGAAAATACCATTTGAGAAGTTCTGTATAATGTCAGAGCCTGACCTAGAAGCATTGCAAGAATATCTCCAGGGGAACCAGGCTCAGGGGTTCATCTGCAGATCAACCTCACCAGCCAGTATCCCTGTCCTTTTTGTAGAAAAGGAAGGACAGCCTCTGTCTCTGTGACAATGACTGAATCCTACACCAAATAACAATCCAGAAGTGTTACCCACTACCCCTAATCCCTATGTTGTTGGGCTGCATGAAGGCCACCTACGTATTCACTGAACTGGATCTCCAGGGAGCTTAAATATCATCCATATCCAAGAGGCAGACAAATGGCAGGCTGCCTTTCAAACCCACTGCCATTTTGAATATTTAGTCATACTATTTGGCTTGATTAATACCTCAGCAACAATTGTAGCGCTTTATCAACAATGTGTGACAAAACCTATTAGACCAATTTGCATAGGTATTTAGACACTATATTGATCTTCTCAGATGATCTGGATCAACACACCACTCATGTGTACACCATTTTGAAGACACAACAACAGCACGGTCTCTATACTTAACTCGAAGAGTGAATGTTTGAACAGACTTCAACTGAGTTCCTGTGTTTCATCTAGTCCCTGAAGGAATCAAGATGAAACTATACAAGGTCCAGGCTGTCCATAACTCTGGGCAGCTTCCTGCAATGTGCGAAACCTACCAGGTTTTCTATGCTTTGCAAAATTTTACCATTGGTTTATCTCAATTTTTTACAACAAACTCAGCCCCTCACTACTCCCTCAGTCCCTTAGGGTGTCTATACACAGTAAAGTTATTTCAGAATAACGGCCATTATTCCAAAATAATTATGCGAGCATAATAATAATAATGGATGGCTTATTCTGACTCCTGTAAACCTCATTCTACGAAGAATAACGCCTATTCCGAAATAGCTATTTTGAAATAAGGCGTGTGTAGGTGCTCCACTTCTGCTATTTCAAAATAGCCCCTCACCAGGGCCATTCTAAGTTATTCCTCTTGGGGTTCTGAATAGAGATAGCATGTCTGCATTAGAGAAGCCTGCCTTGGACTAATTTTGCTGCTTCCCTGCAGTGTAGATGTGCTATTTTGAAATAAGCTATTTCGGAATAGCTATTCCGGAATAGTTTATTTCAAAATAATGGTGCAGTGTAGACATAGCCTGAGAGTCCACATTGTATTCCATGTCTCACTCAAACACTATACTGAGAATATATTTCCACATAGAGCCCAAACATCATCCTCACCGGGGGTTGGGAGGAGAATATGTTTTCCACAAATCCTCAATTCTAAGTTTAAGTTGGGTAAATAGTGGTACCTGATTGACTGGGATGGTTACAATTCAGGGGAACATGGGGGCCAACAGAAAATTTTCATGTTCCTGCCTTGATTTTGGCCTTCCCTAGGCACCATGCCAAGAAACCTGGCCCATATGCCCCAGAGGGCATCCCTAGGGGAGGAGGTGATGTCTTTACTCACAGGCCTCAAATCCGAGCTCCTAGGAGAAGCCACACTTCCATTTGGCAGCTTGCTGACCCAGGATCCATGAAGCCCAGTCCCAGTTTGAGGCTCCACCTCTGATATCCTATTGGTGGAGTCCCAGAGCAGTTGATTGGCCCACTGGACCTACTTAAGCCAGCAACAGGACCAGGAAGCTTGCCAAAAAACTGGGATTAATCATGCTCTAGACTTTATACCTTAGGCACTGCCTGTTTTCTCAGCACCCCAACCAGGCTGCTGACTCACGGTTCCAACCTCAAGTTTCTCTCCTACTTCTGATCTCTTGTTATCCTGGCACAGCTATATTCCCAACTGTGGACTTTGGCTCTGACTACTAGGTTTGGCTGCCAACGGCTGGCCTTGACACATACTCGCTTACAGGCTTGTGGTACTAAAGGACAGTTTAGAAAAATAAAAAAGCAGATGCAGCATGAGCCTGATCTCTGCATCACTACCGTCAGATCTGTACATCTGGACACAGAATCTTGCCATTTAAGACATTGACAGAGAATAAAGTAACCTGCTGCACTGTTTCCTGCTCCACCATGCTCTACTGCTCCCAGGCTTGCTGACTCAGGGGAGCAAAGAAGGCAGCTGCCCTAGAGCTCAGCAATTTGAAAGGGGTAGAAACAGAACCTAAGCATACTCACAGGCCCTTTAAATCACTGTTGGAGTGCTGTGCAATGTGTTCCAGACAGCATTGAAGGTTGGTGAGGGGCAGTACTGTCCGGGCGGTGCTGAGGGCGGGCTGCCCCGGTCCCATCCCTTTCACCTTTCTGAGATCATGGAGCCAGTCCCACCCCCTACTTTGCCATGGGGCCCAGCAAGGCTGTCGGTTCCTCTGACTGCTCCACTAATAGGGCTCTTGATATGTACAAAGGCACTCTTGAGATCATTGGAAAACCTAACTCTCTGCCAGCCAACATATTCCTGAATGGCAGCAGCCCCAAGTATAACAGATATCTCAACTCCCCTGGGTTTGTCTTAGCAACTGTGTAGTTGCTCACATGGGGTGCAATGATTTTCAATCCCACAAAATCCTTATTACCCCTGATTAATCAAATCCAGGCTTTGTTCCTGCTAGGCCTACATCATCCATAAATTACTTTCTGAAAGGAAAAAAAATTATGCCCTCCACTATATGTAAAACAGAGGCCCGGGATGAGTGACAGTACATTGGGGTTGCACAAGCTTCATCTGGACATGTACTAATTCCTTCTCCTCACACTCCGTCCCGAGGATCATGGCTGCAGGACTGAGCACATCAGCTACAGGGGCATCTCCTTTCCCTTCCCTACTCCATTGTATCTCAGCCTTTTCAGGCTGGCAATCAAACATTTTCATAATTTCCTTACATTTACTAGAAAAAATAAAATATTTCAGAGAGGTAGCTCTCAACACTCCGGTCATATGAAGAAGTGGGCTGTGCCCACAAAAGCTCATGATACCATCTACATGTTTTGTTAGTCTTTAAAGTGCTACCAGACTATCTGTTGTTTAGAAAAAATAAAACAGTATCAATGATACTGATCAATAAGACACTATTTGAATTGCAGGATAATTGTCAAAAAATTGCGGCTGAGTTGTGGACAAATCATCGAAAATTGAAGAAAAGCAACGATGGACCTTATTATTTGCGGGAATAAAGTCCTTTATTACTTTCCTGCGATTTTCCACTGTTGGCCACCCCGGGCTGAGAGCAGGGACTCCTGCTGTCAGAATTGCGGTAGAAGGCTACTATTGCAGAATCTGCAATTTCACAAGTTAAGTAGGGCCTTAATGATAAGCCAATATAATTTATTTGTGAGGGTCCCAAGTGGCTGATAGAGAATACTTGACCTTGAAGGGGAAGAATTTAGTCCTCCTAAAGCAAGGACTACAACTACTCACAAACTTTGAAGGTTTAGCAAGACCAAATTATTCTGAACATTGTGTTTCCTTTGCTCTATAAAAAAAGTACTGCTTAGCGATCCCCTTGTTTCTCATCAGTTGAGGAACACTGTTCTAACCTGACAAACCCTAGAGCACGGAGGCATCCCAGGTTTTAGAAGGAAGGGTATTGCTGTCATTCTACCTTACCCAAGATCATCATTGCAATGGTGTCAATCCCTCTGCCTGTGTTTGAAATAGTCCTCTCTGATCCCTCATCCATAGTCCCACAGCTTCCCAACCTGATATCTGCTCCTTCACAAGGAGGGGGAGGAGGGAGACTTTTAAAACTCTCCTAGTTAAAAAAATAGACACCAACAGAACATTTACTGAATTAGTTAGTTGTGTGTTTCTAAAGCACTGCCCCTCACTCCAGCCTAGGCACAATGCCCACGGGGACAACCATGGGCACAAAGCTAAGTTCAGACACCCCTTTGACACCAACATGTCCAGTCAGTGTCTTTGGTTGGCACAGGAGGAGGTGAAGCCATGGCTCTGCCTAAGCTCCACCCACTTGCTCCCAGGAAGAGTGTCTTGGTCACAGTCCCTACATTCCTTTGAATACTGCAAGTAGGATCCAGAAAGCCTGAAGTCAGCTAAGAGAGGCGGAAGATCCCCTCCCACCTTGTGCAGCTGCATTAGGGCTTGGCACAATCCAGCCCTTAATTTGTTAATAGTATTATTTAGACTTTGTGTATTTCTTACAGAATAAACTAGTAAGTTACAGCAGAAACCATTTTTAAGTTAATACTTTGTACTTACATAGCACCTTTCATCTTTCAAAGCGCTTTACATGCATTAATTATTTACTCTCCCCCACGCCCCTTTGATCTGAGCAAGTATCATGATGCTCATTTTACAAACAGGTAAACAAACACAGAAGAGCAAATTCTCACCCGCTGCTAAACTCATGAAATCCTCTGGCATCAAGGTGGCTTCTCAGGTACAATGGTGGGCAGGCTGTGGGATGTACGGTCTATGACACTTGCATGAGGTCACAGAGTAAGTCAGTGGCAGAGCCAGGAACAGAATCCAGATAACTTACTTTTAGCCCTCAGGAGGAAGGAGGGGCACAGATTTTGGGCCCGTGAATAATGTGCTGTCGATTAGAGCTGTGCATGCGGAAGAATGTGTGATGCTGTTTCTGTAACTGGTAAAACTGTGATAAAGTGAAAGTGCCTAGAAAGTAACGTGTCTGGTGCTCCTGTTGCAAAGAGAGGAGCAGACCAAGAATCTGGTTTAGTGAAATGTTAAATACATGTATGATTAGAATGCAAATATTGGGGATGAATCAAGACAGGTAAAGGGATAAAGATTAAGAGTTGCTGTTGATTTGTGTGAACAGTTGTCTGCAGAGGAAAAACTTATGCCCTTATTTTTTGGTTACAAATAATAACTCGTATATATTGATAACACTTATATTGAATGTTGGTGTAATTTTTCAGAATGACCGACAGAGTCTGATTTGAAGATGAGTTTGCTACGGCAGTTGTTATTGCTGAATAGCAGAGTAATTTCCCTTGCAAACTCACATACTGATGTTATTTGTGTGTTTGGATTACAGTGATTATGTGGAGCTGCTGCAAATGCACTCAGTGAGGTTTTTTTTTAAACCAAAATCTCCCCCCCCCCCCCCCCCCCGCCTTCTTCCCTGCTTTTGTTTGTTTTTTAATCCATTGAAAATGGTTTGGAAGTGCAAGGAGTATTGTCCGTCAGACATAGCAGGAGGCTGGGAATCAACATGCTTAGGTTCTAGTTCCACCCCTAATTGGTGTATGCCCCTGGACAAGAAAATGCAGCAGTGTTTTAGTAAGTGGCACAGAATGCTGGAGGTTAAGAGATTGAACTTGTATTCTTGACTGCTATAGGCTCATTCTGTGACAAAAGGCAGGCCATTTGGCCCAGCCTTATGTGGCCATAGAGGAGTCATAAAAGAGAATAAGGGGCACACACAAACTCCTATGTGGCCAACTATATATTCTCCCTGGGATTAATTGAACCGGAGGAACAAATAACCTGGGAAGGCAGTTACAAGGACTCCTAAGCTAGCTCCAGACCTACTAGAATAGGGGAGCGAAACATGACTGTTTAGTTGACATGATTATATATTGAGGGACAACAAGGAAGAGGGCCTGAAAGTAGAAAATATTTTTCCTGTTACTGAAAGAATTAATTCTCACAAATGTAAAGTGACTAAGATTTTCCAATTTTATGGTCATTTTGTTACATACAATGCTGCCAAGAGAATTGGTGGGAAACTAACTGTGTTCAAAGCCCTCTGGGTACAAGAATCCCAAAAAAATAGCACTGTTAAATATCAGCGACTAGTCTCACTGATTTTAAAACACATCATTTCAATCAACTACAAACTTTTCTCATGTCAACTCAGTATTAGCCATCACTTGGCAACACCTCAAAGATTCCTGTACAGATTCCTTACCATATAAATATGGGGTATCAATGGATAACAATCCTTAAACACATGGGATTGTATATTAAATAAAAGAAAACTGTGTTAACAAGACTGAATTTTTAACCTACTAGTAAATCTAGTAAATTCAGAGATGTAATTGCCTCAATCTCTGTCCCCACCTGCTAAATTCTCTGCTTCTCTCCACCCTGACTTCCCATGCATTTATTATTACTGAGATTATCCATTATTCATTTTTTTTTATATTACAGCAAGGCCCCATTCTATTCTATATAGGCTCTTATAATGTGCTCATCACCGTAGTATCTGAGTGCCTTTCAGTAGGGCATTAAGTAATATGACTAACATCTCTCATGTGTTTTTTCTCTCTCGTTCTCTCCCCAGGGAGAGGCATGCGCGTGCAATTCAGGGGTTTGTTTTGGAATTGTTTTTATATATGTGGGCCTATGTTTATGTTAGAGAAAACAAAGGTGAAAGAAGTACACTTTGCACTTGGAAGATAAGGTAGCAAGGGTTGTGATGGTTCCTAAGGGACTTTGTCCCACAACTTCAGACCGACCACCAAGGAAGCACAGTGCCTGCACAGAAGAGTTTTGCTCTTATAACAGACAGCTCCATTGTGCCAGAGGAGTGAAGCTGTTGGCCATTGTCTTTGACCCAGGGAGATATACTAGGCACTGACTATACACAAACATAGGCCAGGTCTACACGGGGGCAGAAAATCAATTTAAGATACGCAACTCCAGCTATGACAATTGCATAGCTGGTGTTGCTATACCTTAAATTAATATTCTGGGGTGGCCCCACAGTGAGAGGTCGATGGAAGAAACTCTCTCATTGGCTTCCCTTATTCCTCATGACTTCGAGGAGTATCAGGGTTAATGGGGATACCATCAGCATTTGATTTAGCAGGTCTTTATTAGACCTGCTAAATCAAACCCTGGAAGATTGATTTCCAGAGCATCAATCTTGTGGTACATATAGACAAGGCCATAGAGAGAGACAGTGTCTGCCCTGAAGAGCTTGCAGTCTAAATGCCAACAGATTCATCGGACCCCTGGGCAAGCCTGTGTGTTTGGGGGGCCAGTTCTGTGCTCCCAGAAGGGGTGAGACCGCTGGTGGAAAGGACGGGGATGGAGCAGCCAGCCCTCTGCCCTCAGCACCTGGACCCTGCCACTCCCTTTCCCACCAGCCCTCAGCACCACCTGGGGATCCAATGATGATTTAAAGGGCTCAGGGCTCTGGCTGCCACTGCGGTTGCAGTAGCTGTGGCAGCAGCTGGGAGCCCCAGGTCCTTTTGAATCATCAGGCCCCAAAACAGTTGTTCCCTTTGCCCCTGCCCCGACTGCTGGCAGGCCTGGCCTAGACAGTCAGAAGTATTAATCTCTCTATTGTAAGATGGAGAACTAAGGCAGAGCGTAACTGTCTATAAAAGGACTATGTATGTAGCATCAAGCCCTCAGTAGCTAGCCAAAATCAACTAGGCCTGCCTGTAGCAGAGCAGGGAATACAGATACATTGGTATGTAAGGGGAATGCCAGTAGGTTATTTAATCACAGAACCTAACCCTACAAAGTACTAAGCACACTCAAATCTGATTCAGTATTGGACCATTTCTATATGAGTTTCTCTGTACAAAAGCTTTAATTTATACAAATAATGGCAAAAAAGACTTGTGAACCTAAATGTTTCTTTTCAAAGACTGTTGTATCATTTCTTCACAAGATTCACCTCCCTTCCAGTTACAGTTAAGATTCATGTCAACAATAATGTGTGAAACCTTGATGAATTTCAGCCAAAGACCAATCTCAAACACTTCCTATTACATGCATTCAGAGCAACCAAACAGGCACTACACAGAATATTCAAAGAGCATAAAAGATTACCTCTATGTGAAACGTCAGATGGCAAGGCCGCCTCCATGTAGAGAACAAACAGAAGTATATGCTCCATTTTAAGACCCTTTCAAACAGCAACCTTCATTATGCACAGGCAATCTTAGTTCTGACTCTTGGTGTCTTCTTAGCACTTGACTGTCCAATCCTAACAATGTTCTTTTAATATAGTGTGTCCCTGTTATTTCCTAGGTTTTTGTTGTTGTGTGTTTTTTTGTTTTTGTTTGTTTTTTATAAAGCAACTGAAAAACAACAACAGGAATTCTGTTATGTTGCATCATATGGATACCTACATGGCCATCAGTAGGGTTGGAATCTTTAAATCCGCCACACAGACTTTTGCCACATAAGCTGATGCAATAACTGACAGAAGTTGTAAGTCGTCATCCTTCAAGTGGAACAGCACTAAAGGGAGGATAAGACATGTGCTTTGCCAGTGGGTTTTATGCATCTTTGCTGACAGAAGAATGGTAAAATTCAGCAAACTTGGATTCCATTCTAGGCTCTTGAAGGAAATATGCTCTCGTAAGGCACAGACTTCTGTCTGTTTCCCTCCAGCCACCCCACCACATGACCCTTTCTGTCTTGTCCCTTTCATCCTATCATAGTCCTGTCTCTTCCCCACCTGGTTCCTCATTCTAGCCCCATTTTCTTGTGTTCCCAGTCTCCATTCTGCAGACTTCTCATTTCAGTCTCCTTGCTGATCCAATCCTAGTACCCTTCTCAGGGCTTACTGGACAAGCCCCCCTCTCCCTTTATCTTGTTCCCTTTCAGGGAAGGCTGAATCAAGATACGCAACTCCAGCTACGTTAATTACGTAGCTGGCATTGATGTACCTTGATTCAAATTTCCCCGCCATCCCCACAGCAGGAGGCTGATAGGAGCAAATGCTCCTGTTGGCTTCCCTTACTTCTCGCAGAAGCCGGAGTACTGACCGCCTACGAAGGTGACCTCTGAATTTGTTTTAGCAAATCTTAACTAGACCAGCTAAATCAAACTCCGAAGATCGATCGCGGCAGAGTCAATCTTCTGTTTAGTGAAGACGTAGCCTCAGTTGTCTCTCACATAGCTGTATGGGCCATTTTACAACTCAGGGAGAGTCAAGTATTCAAATGTCGACAGCTCAGGGAATATCAGATCTTAAATTGAAACTATAGGGGAAGAGAAAACAACCTTTTGTTTCGTGAATCAATAAGCAGGTAAAATGGGCAACCACTGGTTCAGCAATGCTCTCTGTGGCAGCAATGCCAGCCTGCAGCTCTTGGTTGGCTTACAACTGATTGTAGAGATGATTCAATGTGTGTTGAGATGGTACAATACAGATGCAGAATTCATTTAAATGAGCTTTATTCTCTCTCACACACACACACAGCTATTCTCTTAACTGAACATTTATTCACATTTCACTTTTCATGTCTCACTATGCCCACACTCTAGGCTCTAGAGGCAAGTCCTGACCATCAGGTCGGCTGTAGCCTATGTGAATGCTCTGATCCCTACCTGACTGACTGTTCTGAGGAGGTTCTCTTACACTCTCACTGGTCTTTTTTAATTACAATCTTTTAAAGGGCTCAGTTTTGTTGTAATACAAAACTGGAAACTCTAAGATCTTGACAATTTTTGCAGGGTGGGAAAACCATTTCCTACCCAGCTCTACTGTTTTTAAAGCATTTGGTTCTCATCACACTACCACGGGCAAACCATGGTGTAATACGGTTGGGGCATCCCTGTTTTTCAGCACAGTGTAGGGTTGCCAGGTGTCCGGTTTTGAACCGGACAGTCCAGTATTTGAGCTTTCTGTTCAGGAAACAAATCGAGAAAATATAAATGACATTAGAAGACATTTAGGGGTAAATTAGAGCTAAATAACAGCACAGAACAGAGAGCCAGGACTTGATGGAAATGCAGGAAACTTGGCCACAGCCATCAGAAGTGGACATCCAGCTAACTAAAATCATGCCAGACCGTTGAAGTTGCCGGACCAGAGAGTTCCAGACTAGAGAGGTTCAACCTGTATATAGAAAAGCCTCCAAGTGGGCTCATTCACACTTGCTGAGAGTACAAGTGTTCCAGTATTTTCAGCAAAATTAAGAACAGCATCTACAAAGGAGTAAAAATAAAAAGCGCCTTGAGATACTGCATTGTAATGTAAGTGCTTGCCCACAGAAAACAAACTTGCTAAGGGAAAAATCAACTGTCACTTTAAAATCTGACATTAAGGTTCTCAAATCACATCCCTTAATCAGGGAGTAAGACTTGAAGAGGAACAAAGAGAATTTATGATGAAGAATCAGGACACTTGAGGGCTATACTCAGCGGGACTAACTGCATGACAATATGGATGAGAATGATAATTGCATTAGCTTAGCCTGAAATGACTGGCCAGCACTAGCTTTTTGGTCAGTAGGATTTTTATAATGTCATTTACTTTTAAGAAAGCTCAAAAAGAGAATTACAAATAGCTCAGACCCTATCGTCTCTTCTCTTAATGCTTTAGGGTGTTTTAGAAACATAATGCAATACCAACGCTGTGCTCTTTGAAATGCACAAACAGGACTTTCACATGCAAGTTCAATTAAGGGTCCTTTTGTCTCATTATAACAAGACTGAAATTGCCTACAAACGAATATTAGTGAGCAAAAACAGTGATTACTGATACGTTGCATTCAGACAACCTACCTGCTGGCAGTCTCATGCTAAGCACCCACTCAGTCATTTCAATTTTAATATCTTAATTGCTTTTTTTATTTATAAGACTACAAAGAAGCACTCATTTTATGCTCTTTAAAAACAACCTAAAAGCGCTCTCTATATACTCTATATTCTGCATGGGACTCAGTGTACTTAGATCAGGGGTGGGTAAACACGTGCCCGGGGCCAGATCCAGTCCACCAGGGATAGCTCCTGGCAAGCCCCCAATGCTGTATTTACCTGCACAGCTGCAGGTATGGGCAGTTGCGCTTCTGTTGGCCATGGATCACCATTCCCACCCAATGGGAGCGGCGAGAAGCAGCGTCCTAGTCCACATCACTTCCCGACGCTCCCATTGGCCAGGAATGGCAATCTGCAGTTAACAGGAGTTGTAATTACCCGTACCTGCAGCTGTGCAGGTAAATATAACGGTGCCAGCCCAACAGGAGCAAATCCTGTTGAACCACCACCATGTTATTGCCCACCCTTGATTTAAATGGAAGTACCACATTCAAATTCTGCTCTGTCAATGTAACCTACTGACCCCATTTCTGGGCTCTGCTACAGACCCTGTATAGCGAAGAAATCCCATGGCATATCAAGGAACTCTCTGTCAGAGGCAAGAGGATGGGGGCAGTATTTGGGGTCACATGCCCTCCCCCAGATTTGCTGGTTGCCTGGTATTGAGCATCCTCAGGAACACTGCTGAAGCTAGCTGCCCTCACTTTGGCCTCCTCCCCTACTCTTAGTAGCCACAGTTTGTCTCTGCTTCGACGGTGTTGTAAGGCCAGTATAACAGCTTTATGCCAGTGCCCTTTACAACTCCTAGGATGGGAACATGTCCAGAAGAAGGGAGGACACATTTCAGAAGAAGGAAGGGGTGTGGTTGGCATGCATTATGCTGCAGCTATTTGTGACAGTAGCTACACATTAATAGTCCCTGTCTTCTGCTAGGGAAGTGAACAGCCTCCATTCAAATGAGCCCCAACTACCCTCCAGAGCAGTACTGAGCACAACTCACTCAGAGCCTAGAACCGGGGCCACACTTTGCTTGGCTTCAGCTCCTTCCCTAACAGGCTGTTTCCTGATAACTTCCTGTCACTCACTCTAACTTCTTTGTTCAGAGAGGAATCTTAGCCCTTTAACATGCGAACAAATGAAACTGGTTCTGATGCCTGCATGAGTCAGCAGAGTAGCTTTCTCCACACAGTCCCCAGTGCTTAACAAAGACAGGTCAGGTTACTGCAGGCTTAAGATGTTTCCCTCCACAGGGTCTTAGAACAAAGACATCATGTCATAATTCCCTAATATAGTTGGATGTTGGCTCCATACTAAGGCTAAAATTGACCTGTATGTGCCAAGAACCTACTTACGAGCTATTCACCATCTGAAAACCCTCAGCAAGAGGGAAATAAAGAAAAAAAATGCCACCTACTGAATTAATAGTACATTTTCCTCTAGCACCCCAAGTTTTCCTTTGAAGCCTACCTTGCAGGAATTTATTAGCTTGTCCCTCATTAGCTTCTAAGAATTGGGAAGATCACTGCCACAATTCAATAATCTGAGGCCATGATGACCTTCAAACTTGTTTTCTTCAAGCAGAAATTGAATATAAGTCTCCGGAGATGAAAATCTGGGGCCCTAAAACACTGGCTGTTCTAGCTCGCTTTCAATGTTGCCTTTGTAAAGAAACTACAAAGCATAACTTATTTGGTTATATGGCTTCCACAAAAAGCTATAAATATAAAAACAGTTCTTTAAAGTGTAAAAGGCCTAAGCTATTTCACTTTTGGAAACCTCAGCATGTGTCACATTCAAATGGAGCTCATCTGGTCATTTGCATGCCGTGTTTCAAGAAGTGCACAAGCTCATCATGCTAAGAATGCTTTATACTCTCAAGGATTTCAAAGCACTTTGCAAACATGACACCTTGAAGTATGTCTTATTTCCACTGTTTGATACACAGAGGCCTGGTCTACTCTAGGGGTGCATCTAGACTGGCAAGATTTTGCGCAACAGCAGACGCTTTTGCGCAAAAACTTGCCAGCTGTCTACACTGGCCACTTGAATTTGCGCAAGAGCACTGACTTTGTACTGTACAAAATCAGTGCTTCTTGCGCAAATACTATGATGCTCCCGCTCAGGGATAAGAATACTTGCACAAGAGGGCCAGTGTAGACAGGGAAGGAATTTTTTGCATAAGAAAGCCCCGATGCGCAAAATGGTGATCGGGGCTTTCTTGCGCAAAATCGCGTCTAGACTGGCCACAGATGCTTTTGCGCAAAAGCACTTTTTGCGCAAAGGCACCCGTGACAATCTAGACGCTCTTTTGCAGAAATGCTTTTAACGGAAAAACTTTTCCGTTAAAAGCATTTCCGCAAAATCATGCCAGTCTAGACGCAGCCTAGGAGTTTAGGTTGAATTTAGCCGCATAAGGTTGATTTTCTAAACAATGAGTCCACACTACCAAGCCTATTCCATTATTTTTAAGGGCTGCTAAAGTTGGTTTCAGTAGTCCTGCTTTTCATGAGTAACGGTAAATTCAACCTTGCATGGTTGACTTTACAGTAGCGTAGAAACAGCGGTGCAAAAGTTGACGTTATCGGCCTCAAGGAGGCATCCCACAGTGCCCTGGTGTGACCGCTCTGGCCAGGACTTGTGGCTCTACTGCTCTCCAGGTGAACAGGTAAAGCTCTGGGAAACTTTGAATTTCATTTCCTGTGTGGACAGTGTTGCAAGCACATTTCATAGCAGGCAACACCCCTGGCCATGAGTTCCATGAGTTCCATTTCCCAAGGGCGCAGACAAGCACAAGCATGGCATGTGCAGGAGATCTTGGATCTCATTAGTGCATAGGAAGAGGAATCTGTTGTTCTCGCAGAGCTACAAACCAGCAAATGAAATGCAGATATCTATGCAAAGATCACAAAGTCCATGGTCAAGAAAGGATATGCCAGAGACACCCAGCAGTGTCACATGAAAATAAAGGAGCTGAGGGAGTCCTACCAAGACAAAGGAGGCAAACAGATGATCTGGAGTATCAATGCAAACATACCGCTTCTACAAGCAGCTGCATTCAATACTAGCAGGGGACCCAACCAGCCTCTTAAGCCAGATTTTGGAACCCTCCAAAGACACACAACACAGCAGTGTAGAGGACAACATGGTGGTGGTGGAAGAGGAGAGTGAGGCAACCGATGTGACTGATAGCCAAGAAGTTTGTATATCCTTGGTGACAATTCCCTCCTTCCAGGACGTCTCGCAATTGGGCACTGATCCCAGGGAGGACGTTTCTGGTGAGTTCACATTTTTTATCTTGCTACAAGTGGGTTAAGGCAATTAGGTGTGATATGTATTGTACTCTGTGTGCCTACTTAGCATAAGGGACCTGGAACAGTTAACTTGTCTGGAGATAAGAGCGGGAATCCTCCCTGTAATCTCCATAAAGTTCTCAAACAGAAACTATTTAATCCTTCTCACAAGGTTTCTGGTGAGACCTGCCTTATTCCATCCTCCACGGTATGACATCTTCCCATCCCAAGCCAGCAGAAAGTGGTCTGGTGTCATGGCAGCACAAAGCATTGCAGCATAAGGACCAGGTTGCTGGCCACATTCCGTCAGCATCAGCTACCTATCTCTGTGTGTGATTCAAAGACTAATCTCTCTCATGACAACCTGGATGTAGGAGGGGAAGCTATTAGCTACTTTCTCTGCTACTAACTTCCATTTGCCCATTCCCAGTGAAGCAGGGCTTCAGTCCCTCTCTCCCTCTCTCCTGTCCTCTCACCCACAGGCTCCTGCAGGAAAGGGGAAAGTAGCACTCTCCCAGCAAACAGGGTATGCCGGACACAGAGGGGAACTGCATAATCCACCACCCTGCCCCGCTGGCAGAAACAGACCCCGTCCTTCCCCCTGCCTGCAGGATCATGCCCTGGCAGATCCCTTACCATACCTGCCACTAAACTGGTCTAGATACTCCTCTTAGAACTCTGTTGTTTACCTGTTGAACAGTAGGCACTTTAAAACATAACTTTGGCCTTGCACAGAACACATCTTCATTGTCTTTAGTGAGACCTTCACTGTATGTTAACAGATTAGGTTTTAGACTCCACAATGTATCTCCTATAATGTGAGGAGGATCGAGTACAGGATCTTTCGAAAAATTTTTCCCAAAAGAACCATGTCTAGACAGTGGTTTCACTTTCGAAATACCCTTTTTCGAAAGAATGCTGTGACGCGATTATGCAAATGAAGCGTGGGATATTTAAATCCCCACTTCATTTGCACTTTCGATCTGCCTAATTTATATCCCTCTTTCACAAAGTTCCAGGAAAGTGGCCTTGCACATTCAGAAGTTTTGTACCCGCTGCTGATCATCCCACGCCTGCAGCACTATGCGGTCCCACCTGTCTGTGCTTATCTCACAGTGCCAGAACCAGTGTTCCACTGTGTCCAGAGGATCAAATGCTGGCAGCATTTCCAATTCATTCAACTCAAGGGCTTGCATGAACAGCGTATCCGTGGCCTCCCGAGATTCGTCCTCTTGCTGGAGTGCCATGCATACACACTCAACATACTCCGCTATTAGGTGTGCCAAGGTGAACATCATCATCACAATGCTTTGATGCACAATGGAATCCATGAGGGGGGCCACGCTCGCACTGCTATGGCATCTAAGTGGGAAAGCAGGGCCAAAAAGGGCGCCGAAAGACTGTTTCCAGTTGATCTCAAGCAAGGAGGGAGGAAGTAGATGAATGCATTATGGAATGCTGACAATATGAACCCAGAACCACCCACTGCACAGTTTTTGTCCCAGTGTGCATGGGAACATAATCCAGAATACAAAGTGGCACAGGCACTGTGGGATAGCTACCCACAGTGCATCACTCTTAATGCCAATGGCAGTCTTTGTACTGGGGATGCACTACTTTGAACTACAAAGAATTCTTGTGCACATTGGGGACGTGAACCTTCAACTTTACAAAATCGGATGGCAAGAAATCTTAATAAATTAGACACTAAACATTAAAAAGGCCGTAGAGCAGTTTTTAAACTGAGAGATGGGGGAAAGCCGATTGGTGTGGAGATGCACGTAAATCGGAGGGAGACTTCTCTTAGAGGAGAATCCATTGATAGAGATTCTCTAAGCTGTAGTCAGAAAGAGAGGAGGGGAGAGGGCAAACCGTGGGCCAGAGCAGACAAACAACCGCTGCATACAAAGGAATCCAATGCATCAGGGAAGGGCAGACAAATAAGCAGTGGCAAATTTTTAAAGTGCTTCTATACAAATGCTAGGAGTCTGACTAATAAGATGGAGTGAACTAGAGTACCTAGTATTAAATGAGGAGATTGACATAATAGGCATCACTGAAACCTGGTGGAATGAGGAAAATCTGTGGGACACAATCATACCGGGATATAAAATATATCGAAAGGATAGAGCAGGCCGGGTGGGTGGCGGAGTGGCACTGTATGTGAAAGATAATGTAGAATCAAATGAAATAAAAATATTAAATGAATCAACATGTTCAATAGAATCGCTATGGATAGTAATTCCATGCTCCAAAAATAAGAAATTAGCAGTAGGGATATATTACACCCACCTGACCAGGACAGGGATACTGACATTGAAATGCTGAGGGAGATTAGAGAGGCTACCAAAACAAAGAACTCTATAATAATGGGGATTTTAATTACCCCCATATTGACTGGATACATGTCACCTCAGGAAGAGAAGCGAGATAAAATTTCTCAATGGCTTAAATGACTGCTTCTTGGAGCAGCTAGTGCAGGAACCCACAAGGAGAGGCAATTCTCGATTTAGTCCTGAGTGGAGCGCAGGATCAGGTCCAGGAAATAACTACAGGACCGCTTGGGAATAGTGACCATAATATAATAACATTCAACATTCCTGTGGTGGGAAGAACACCTCAGCAGACCAGCACCCTGGCATTTAATTTCAAAAAGGGAATTACACAAAAATGAGGAGGTTAGTTAAACAGAAATTAAAAGGCACAGTGACTAGAGCCAAATCCCTGCAAGCTGCATGGAAACTTTTAAAGACACCATAATAGAGGCCCAACTTAAATGTATACCCCAAATTAAAAACATAGCAAGAGACCTAAAAGAGTCACCGTGGCTTAACCACCATGTAAAAGAAGCAGTGAGGGACAAAAAGGCATCTTTTAAGAAGTGGAAGTCCAATCCTAGTGAGATAAATAGAAAGGAACATAAACACTGTCAAATCAAGTGTAAAATGTAATAAAAAAGCAAAAAGATTTTGAGGAACAGCTAGCCAAAAACTCAAAAAGAAATAACAAAATGTTTTTATACATTAGAAGCAGGAAGCCTGCTAAAAACCTGTGGGTCCCTAGACGATCGAACTATAAAAGGCGCAATCAAGGACGATAAAGCCATTATGGAGAAACTAAATGATTTCTTTGCTTCAGTCTTCACGGCTGAGGATGTTGGGGAGATTCCCAAATCTGCACCGCCTTTGTGGGTAATGAATCTGAGGAACTGTCCCGGATTGAAGTGTCATTAGAGGAGGTTTTGGAACAAATAGAAAAACTTAATGTTAACAAATCTCCGGGACCGGATGGCATTCATCCAAGGGTTCTAAAAGAACTCAAATGGGAAATTGCTGAACTATTATCTGTGGTTTGTAACCTATCCCTTAAATCGGCTTCCGTACCTAATGACTGGAAGGTAGCCAACGTGACACCAATATTTAAAAAGGGCTCTAGAGGCGATCCGGCAATTACAGACCGGTAAGTCTAACTTCAGTACCGGGCAAATTAGTCAAACAATAGTAAAGAATAAAATTGTGAAGCATGTAGAAGAACATAATTTGTTGGACAAAAGTCAACATGGGTTCTGTAAAGGGAAATCCTGTCTCACTAATCTATTAGAGTTCTTTGAAGGGGTTAACAAACATGGACAAGGGGGATCCAGTAGATATAGTATACTTAGATTTCCAGAAAGCCTTTGACAAGGTCCTCACCAAAGGCTCTTGTGTAAATTACATGGCCATGGGATAAGAGGGAAGGTCCTTTCTTGGATTGAGAACTGGTTAAAAGACAGGAAACAAAGGGTAGGAATAAATGGTAAATTTTCAGAGGAGAGGGGTAACTAGTGGTGTCCCCAAGGGTCAGTCCTAGGACCAATCCTGTTCAACTTATTCATAAATGATCTGGAGAAAGGGGTAAGCAGTGAGGTGGTAAAGTTTATGGATGATACCAAACTGTTTAGGATAGTCAAGACAGAAGCAGACTGTAAGGGACTCCAAGAAGATCTCACCAAACTGAGTGATTGGGCAACAAATGGCAAATGAAATTTAATGTGGATAAGTGTAAAGTAATGCACATTGGGGAAAAATAACCCCAACTATACGTACAGTATGATGGGGCTAATTTGGCTACGACAAATCAGGAAAGAGATCTTGGAGTTATCGTGACAGTTCTCTGAAAACTTCCACACATGTGCAGCGGCGGTCAAAAAGGCAAATAGGATGCTAGGTATTATTAAGAAAGGGATAGAAAATAAGACACAGAATATCTTACTGCCCTGTATAAAACTATGGTACGCCCACATCTTGAATACTGTGTACAGATGTGGTCTCTCACCTCAAAAAGATATTTTGGCCTTGGAAAGGGTTCAGAAAAGGGCAACTAAAATGATTAGGGGTTTGGAACGGGTCCCATATGAGGAGAGGTTAAAGCGACTGGGACTTTTCAGTTTAGAAAAGAGGAGACTGAGGGGGGATATGATAGAGGTGTATAAAATCATGAGTGGTGTGGAGAGGGCGGATAAAGAAAAGTTATTTATTAGTTCCCTAAATAGAAGAACTAGAGGACACCAAATGAAATTAATGGGTAGCAGGTTTAAAACTAATAAAAGAAAGTTCTTCTTCACACAGCGTAGTCAGCATGTGGAACTCCTTGCCAGAGGAGGCTGTGAAGGCTAGGACTATAACAGAGTTTAAAGAGAAGCTAGATAATTTCATGGAGGTTAGGTCCATAAAAGGCTATTAGCCAGGGATAAATGGTGTCCTTGGCCTCTGTTTGACAGAGGCTGGAGAGGGATGGCAGGAGACAAAGCGCTTGATCATTGTCTTCGGTCCACCCCTCTGGGGCACCTGGTGCTGGCCACTGTCGGCAGACAGGATACTGGGCTAGATGGACCTTTGGTCTGACCCGGTACGGCCGTTCTTATGTTCTTATGTTCTTATGTTCTTATCTCGTAGTGTAGACATGGCCAAAAAGATGAAGAAGCTGAGTGAGTTACTCAGTGAGATGATGCCCCAAAGAAGATGCCTATTCATCTTGACCTCTAAACCCATACCTTATTCAACAGACCTCTCCTTAGAGGAGCACATAAGGTTTGGTTTTCAATGTCTACAATTCTATTAGTCAGTGGAAGCTGGTGATACCAGGAAGGGGTAAATAAAATTAACACATAAAGGTGGCTTTGGAGCCAATATAAGCAACCCCCATCCAGCCCTGCAGAAATTGTTAAAGACAACACCGCTTGTATCTGTATTACTTTTTCTAGGCCCGTCTTATCTTTCTTGCACTCTCTCCCTGAAGAAAGATTCCATTTAATGGAGTACCATGGGGCAGCTGGAGCCAGGAGAGGCCTTCACAGTTTTTCTGTTCTGCAACATCCTGACCTACTGGAAGAGGATGAGGGAGCCAGGAGTCCTACAGCATGTGTGATAGCACAAGGTCCTGCACAGGGAAGACTTGCCTCATATGGCTCCCAAGGGAATGGGCTGCAGTTCTGCCACCAGCCCCACAAATCCCTTGGGATCCACAAGAGGCAAGATCTACCAGATGGAGACATTGCAGCACACTACACAAGCTCTAGGATCCCTGGCTCTTTCACCCTCTTCCACTAGGTCAGTATGTTGTAAGAGACAACAATCAAGGCCTCTCCTAGCTACAATTACCCTTGAAAACACCTTTACATGATTTTCCCGGTGCAGGAAGAGGGTGCAAAAAAGGAACTTATCTAGACTACACTAGAGTGTAGAAAGAGGATATGCAAATTCCACGGGAATTTGCATATCTTCTTCCGATCTCACTTTAGAAAGCGGAACTTTCGAAAATGAAAGTAATTTAGACGCAGCTTTTTCGGCAAATCCTCCCCCCCCCTTGTCGAAAAGCTGATCTTCCTCAAAAAATAAGGTTTACGCGGCTTTTCGACAAAGGGGGGGGGAGGTTCGTGTCTAAACTACTTTCACTTTCGAAAGTTCCGCATATCCTCTTTTGACACTCTACGAGTCTAGATAAGCCCAAAGGTGATACAGAACCAGGAAAAGCAACAGAGACCCAGGATGTATTGTTTCTGACAATTGATCTCTTTGGGGCTGGTGAATTGGGACAGTAAGTGTAGCCCTTATTGCCTGCCCTGCCACAAACACTGGAGAAATCTTAACTCCACAGAGAACCCATCTGAGAGTCCTTAGAAGAATCTTTACCTTATTGCTATGTTCAGTACCTCATTCCCTGTCTGTTTTAGGGGAGGCACATGTCATAACACACAGTATCTAGGGTTGCCAGTGGTCCAGGATTGTCCTGGTGTCTCCAGGAATTAAAATATTAAATTTTAATTTTAAGATTGAAACCTCCAAGAATATGGCCAACCAAAATTGGCAACCCTATTTGTATCACACCTTCTTACTGGAGATGAGGTCAGACCTGGACCATGTCGCAGGATGCCGAGGGTGGAACTTTGGCCATAGACACTGTAGAAATATTATTAAGTAAAATCCAGGGAAAGAAACAACATTAGCTCTTTTTTACCCTCTCTATAGCACTGGAGGCTTCTCAGGACAAGCAGCACACATATTACCTTCCCAGTTTGGTATCAGATAAATCATGGTCTTTGCAGGCTACATAAAATGGCTCTGAAAACACCTTTTTGTGCCAGTTTTACTTGGGCACTTTCTGGTATCACCTGCCTCCACTGACCTGAAAGATCCATTCCATACCTTGTTATGAAAGGATGGGGTCTAGGGACAGTTTTTGCAGTGCAAAGCACAGACCTTCCCTCACTTTGGGCCTTTTTCCTCCCTACTGTATAACCAATGACTTTAATGGAGATACACTTCTCCAATAGCATCCATTTGTTGATTGGCAGCAATATTTCCTAATAGCACACTAAAGCTCTTTCACCTTCATGCACAGTATATGTAGATGGTACTAGATGATAGAGGCAGACACATCTCTATTTCTCTTATCTGTTGAATTTCTAAGGAGACCGTCACCCTATTACCAGTGATGATTAGCACACTGGTTCTTTAACACTGTAGTAGGAAGCAAGGCAGGAAGGCAGATTCTGTGCAGAAGCTCAAATATGAAGCAGAGAGATTCACAGCACAGTTGGAAGGATAATACTATTTTCCTTATTCTAATAAAGTGCCTTGTTCAGCTTTAGAAGGAAACATCTATGTGAACATGTACCATGCCAATGCCCAGGCAATTTTCACTCACAGTGTGTAGTACTCTAGGAAGAAGATGTACAATCTAGCCAGCTACCTAATAGTTTGCTTTTCTCTCTAGTAACAGGTGCGCTTAGCATCCCACTAGACTGGAGCAGTGGTTCTCCATCTAATTGTCACTTCGGGCTGCATGTGCAATGCTGCATGTGTTATGTGGGCCACATCCACACCACACAACGTATACACTACCTGTGTGGGCCTGAAGCTGTCACGTGACTGGAACTGTGTGTTGACTGGACCGCAAGCAGGCTACAGATTGAGAACCACTGCCTTAGAGCTTTGAAAGTCCCTTTGCTACATCAGAGCACATGTATACACAGAAGTGCATCTGCTGACTGATTTTCACTGACAATATGTAATTTCCATCAGGATCACTGGGAAGAACGTAAACAAATCCTGCCTCTGCAGCAGAGTTTGCTTTTCTCACTAGTAGCAGGAGCTCACAGAGCCAGTGCTAGGGATAAGCAAGACTAGGAATGGCTAGGGCCCCAAGAATGCAATAATGAGTCATTGTGTTTTGTGGGGAAGGGTCCCATAAAATTTTCCTGCTTAGGGACTCCAGTGGGCTAGCACTGCCTCTGGGAGCTTCTGACGCCCCACTACAGCCCTTTCCACTTCTAAGTCCTTATTCACATTTAATGAATTATATATGTGACAGTGCCAAGTACACCAATCAGTTCCCCCAAAATCATAAGATGGCTTTAAACATCATGAGATTAAACAAACAAACAAAAAAAAAACAGAAATATGTAGGCTTCAATTTTCTGTCTCCTCTTTGTGCTGTTGCTGTTCACATTTTTCAGCATTTCCTGGCAATTATGGGTATGTCTACACAGCAGGGCAAAAGCTGAATTAAGCTATGCATCTTGAGCTATGTCAATTACATAGCTGAAGTCAAAGTAGCTTAATTCAGCTTTTGGCACTGTCTACACAGCAGGAAGACAAAGGAAGAGCACTCTTCCTTCCACTTCCCTTACTCCTCGTGAAATGAGGGTTACAGGAGTCAAAGTAAGTCCTCCAGCTCGACTTTTTTTCGAAATAACGACTTGTAGTGTAGACACGCTCTTTGTTATTTCGGAATAACGTCAGTGATTCCAAAATTGCTGCTATGTAGAGGTACCCTAGGAGCGGTAGATGCCTGTCAGTTGTCTGAAGAAAGGTGAGATTGCCATGTAATCACTTGCCTCCAGGAGCTGAGGCTTTTAAGAAACCCCCAAATATCCAGAGACTTCTAAAAAAATTGTGAGAGCTGGCAGTACTGAGTGCATCTAGAGGTAGAACTTCTCATTTACTGCCATTTGCAGCGTGTAATTTCCACTGGGAGAAAAGAAATCAAGCTGCCCCTGCCTTTGCTAACTTGCAGCAGTAGCGCTTAACATCCCACCAGAGCCCAGATCTTTCTTATTCTCCATCCCCGTGTATGTATATTTAATACCACTCCTGCTTTACGGTCATTTTCATTTGCACTCTAATTTCCGTAGGGAATCAGTGGGGAGCCAGACCGTGTACAATACTGCGTTAGCAGCTGGGCTTGCTGTTCCCACAAGCAGCAGGAGTTCCTAACAGCGCGGATCCCTCCCCACCTCTCCTGTCTCTTGCACTGAGTCATTTCCAATGAGCTCGCTCTGGGGAGCAGGTAACTACGCCCGCTCCTGCTGCTGCGTTTGCATTTCTGCCTAGGCAGCGGATGCAGCAGCAGCAACCCCGGAGCCAGGGCTCTCGCAGCTGTGATGTGGCAGCGGCAGGTCGGATCACGTTGCGAGCCCTGTGCGCGTACCAGCTCGAGACAGGATTAAGGAGGAGGCTTTTAGGTGCCAGTGGTAGTAAACGTGGGCTGTGCGCACACATCCTGCGCTCATTATCAGCCTTAAGAGGAAAGTGTGTGTGTGCGCTGGGAGAAGGGAGGGGGAGGAGGACAGGAGAAGCACGTACCACCCGCCCCCCCCTTCCTCCGAGCAACGGACTTTCACAGGGGTGTGATGAATACTAGATTTCACTTCAGTGCAACGCCTCTCCCAATGTCACCCTCTCTCGCGCCGCCTCCCTCTGGAAACTCCCTTGCAACAGCGGTGCGGTCTGAGACAGTCATAAAAGCACTCGAGCCCTCCCCTGGTGTGCGCCTAGAGACACCAACCCGCGGCAGTCGGTAGCCTCGACTTTCCGGGAGCTCCTGCTTCTTTCGGAAGGGCGACATTAAGAGTGACAGGGAAATGGCTGCGGTCATGGATGGGCTCGTTCTGATCACCTGCGTGAGGCAGATTTAAACCCTCCCGCCTACCCCCCCACGAGAGTGTAGCTGGCTCCCTCAAATCCACAGGCAAAATACTCTTGTCTGCACCAAACGGAGAAACTTTAAACTCCCTGCACGGGACTTGGCAGATGTCAGTGGCGCTCAGGACATGTTTGAATGCAACCTTTTAATCACTTTCCAGTTGACTTGCAAATTGCATCCTGTCAAACTAAGGTCTCCCCTAGTACATTACAGTTCTTTCCCCCACCCCCAACGCGTTTTGTACAGGACTCCCACGTCGTCTTCGCGTTTAAATCCAGCATCCTTTATGCTCTAGGTGAAATCTCTCTCCCCACAGCCATAGACTGGCTAGACTGAAGAGCAACCAACCCCCCAGGCGCTGAAGGCACCACGATGGGGAGTGCTGCGTGTATTTCCTTACAGGAGGAAACCTCCGCTGACTGCATTGCCGCTTGGAAGATGAATAGCTGGACAAAGTTGTTGTTTTTTTTCTTTTCCGGTCGCCTGGATCAGCTGTCCCCGCCTCCTTTCTCTCTCGCTCTCCCTCCCACCCAAACCCCTAGTCTGGAGCTTGTATGGTACGTTCCGCACGTGAGCTGGGTGCTGGTCTGGCTGGCGACGCGCGTGCCCTGTGGCCAAACACTGATCAGTGAGTGCAAACTACCAGCACAGTGTGTGACTGTGAGTGCATGAGTGGGAGAGAGAGAGAGAGACAAGGAGAGGGGAGACAAACTGCTTCACACTTTCCCCAGTGCACACGAGAGACAGCGGCTGCATGTGCACAGTTTTGCTCAAAGATCTCCAAAGACTCTCAGCATCCCACAGATTCAATCAAAAGCAACAACAAAAAATCAGCTGTTGTCAAACATGGATGAAGGAATCCCTCGTTTGCCAGACAGGCAGTTGCTAGAACATGTGGATTTTATAGGGTAAGGAGCCAGTGCAATCTCTCTCTGTCTCTTCTCACTACAGTGTTTCGTTGCTTCTTCAGAAGTGATCTAAAGCTGTGAAAAGCTAGATCGTTCTTAAATGGTGTCTGATTCTTTCTTCTTTGCAGTAAGGGACTATATTTGGAGCTATGCAATATTATAGACATTCCTTATTATATATTTTTTCTCTTTCACTATGTATATATTTCCACTTATGAACGTGGTAGGTAGCTCATTTACATACTAAATTGAATCTCTCTCTTTTTTCATTTTTGCAGACTGGACTATCCATCCTTGTATTTGTGCAAACCCAAAAGAGGCATGAAAAGAGATGAGAGTAAGGTAAGAATAAGTTTCTGAAGCTCTTCCTGACCTACCTTGGGGTTCAGTGATTTTTATAGCATAGCTTTACCCATAAACCGCATCCGAGTTTCTTCCCTTTTAACTTCCCCTGAATTATAAATGTGTCTACCGGATAACAAGGGAAGGCTATAGGTGCCTTGCAATTTGCACTACCATGTGGACATTTGTGTTTGGATTGTCATATTATGTGAATGTAACATTTGACTTTTCCTCATTTTGCTAATTAGGAAACATACAAACTGCCACATAGACTGATAGAAAAGAAGAGGCGAGACAGGATAAATGAATGCATTGCTCAGCTAAAAGATTTATTGCCTGAGCATCTGAAATTGACGGTAAGATATATATACTTTATTGTCTGCAGCATTATACAATATGTTTCTTGTGATGATATAAAATGTAGAGACAGGTGCGTGCAGCTAAAAAAGTCTGACTTGCGTTGGATGCTAAAGGTTTTCTACAGAGTCTATGTGACTTGAGTTTAAGGCAGCAACCTGCTTTTATGTGCTTATGTAAAAACAGAATCTTTAAATATAGCACCCTTTTCAAAGGGAGTTGGCTTAAGTTATGGACACAGAATATAATGGTCAATTGTATTGTGTTAGTAACCAAGTGTTCCTTTCCCCCCTACTTTTCAGACTCTGGGGCATCTGGAGAAAGCTGTAGTTTTGGAATTAACTTTGAAACACTTAAAAGCTTTAACAGCCTTAACAGAGCAACAGCATCAGAATATAATTGCTTTACAGAATGGTAAGTCAATTTCAGAAGATGCCAGCACATAAACACACTCAGGAGACATGGTTGTTAAATTGGAGATCTCATAATACTATAATTCATAGGGGCGAACCTTTGATTTCCTCCCCCCGGGCTCTGAAAGGAATATAATAATATGTTTATTGTATTATCTGGCCAAATGCTGACCTCCACTGAGATGTCACCAGCCAAATTACCATATTAACTCCCCGCAAATATGGGCATTTCTGTCCCAGGAGGAAAAGTAGCCTGGATTGAAAGGCTTTCATCAAAAGATCACTGAAGTTACCTTTGTTTTGAATGAAAAGGAGAAGCCCAATAGCAGGCACTCCCAGACCGGTGTTCGCAGATGTATTTAGGTTGACTTTTCTTTGCCTTCCCCTTCCCATATTCTCCACCACAGGGGAGCGGGCTATGAAGTCCCCCATTCAGTGCGACCTGGATGCTTTCCATTCGGGATTTCAAACGTGCGCCAAAGAAGTCTTGCAGTACCTCTCCCGGTTTGAAAGTTGGACTCCCAGGGAGCAGAGATGCGCCCAGCTCGTGAACCATCTGCACGCGGTTTCCACTCAGTTCTTACCCAGCCCCCAGCTGTTGACTCCACAGGTCCCCGCGAGCAAAGGATCCTCCTCCTCCTCTTGTGCACAGGATCGCACCGGGCAAAAGCTGGAGGCTCAGACTAACTGCGTGCCCGTCATCCAGCGGACTCACCCGCCGGCCGAGCTGAGCGGGGAGAATGACACCGACACAGACAGCGGCTACGGGGGGGAGAGCGAGGGCAGGCCGGATCGAGAGAAGGGCCAAGCCGCGAGGCTGCCCAGCCTGACTATCAAACAGGAGCCTGCCGGGGACGAGGCCCCAGCGCCCAAAAGGCTGAAGCTGGATTGCACCAGCAGCAGCAACAGCAGCAATAGCAACAGCGCCCCCCTCCCTTCCGCCGCCGCGCTCAGCCCGGACCCGGCCGCGGCTGCCCTGCTGAGACCCGACGCCGCCCTGCTCAGCTCCCTCCTGGCCTTTGGAGGAGGCGGGGCCGGGGCTCCCTTTGGCCAGCAAGCCGCGGCCCCGCTTTGCCTGCCCTTCTACTTCCTCTCCCCCTCCGCGGCCGCCGCCTACATGCAGCCCTTGCTGGACAAGAGCAACCTGGAGAAATATCTCTACCCGGCCGCCGCCCCCATCCCTTTGCTCTACCCCGGAATCCCCGCCCAGGCCGCCGCTGCCTTCCCCTGCCTCTCCTCGGTGCTGGCGTCGGCTGAGAAGGCGAACGCGGCAGCCGCCGCCTCGGCCCTCCTGCCTCTCGACGTGGTCTCGCCTGCCCCGCACCTGCCCCATCCCTTCGCCGCTGCCTGCGAGACAGGCACCAGCGTGGGGGACAGTGACCTTCGCTCCCCGGAAGATCTTTTGCAGTCCGGAAAGGAAAGCCCCTGAACTGGGCCACAGGCCCCCAGGGTTCAGCCCATCCCTGCTCCCGAGTAGGGAGGAAGACGGATTCTCCACCCTAATCAATCATAACAGCAACAATAAGAATCAACCTGCCCACCCACCCTCCACTTTGTGGTCTCACAGGAGAACGCGTTAATCGATTCGCACGCTATTTCTGTTGTTGGTGTTTCATTTCTTTGGGGTTCTCTCCTGCTGCTGTTCCTTCCCCTTCCCTTACTCTGCTGTAAAAGATCCTTTGCATTTCTGTGTTACACAGAGAATCACTCACTGTCTCCACATTTACCGAAAGGAGCAAATAGAAACAGGCTGAACGGTCAGGTTCAGTTTCTGATCCAAAGTCTCAGTGACATCTGAAAGTGGGTAGGCAAAAAAGTTGCCATGGGAGCCACAGACGATATCTGTGGACGCTCTAGAAATGTGTATTATTAATAATATATAGAAGCAGCTAAAGATCACACGGTATCTGACTCAAAGTGGGGCTGGGGTCCTTAACTCTAGCAACTGCTGCCACTGCTTAAGAATCTTTAAGGATTAAATTTGCTACTCAGTATTTTTTTTATGTTTGGCTTTATAAATGCATAAATATGTTAGAAAAGAAAAAAAGAGTAAGGATTGTTTTTCTCTAAAGTAACGTAAATGTTGCACCTTATTTTGAAAAGGTTTTTTGTAGTATCTCTATGTTCCACTTAGTAATTTGCACTTGTTTAAAGATTGGTTCATTGTCAAAATGGGGGAAGGGGCAGATAGAGAAGATGAGAAGAATTTTTAAATATATACATTCGCACTTTATTGACAAATGGACCATGAATGAATTGATCTTGAGCCCAGTTCTTCAGTGCTTTGAGTACCCAGAGTTGCTACTGGCTTCAGTCAGAGTTTTGGATGCGCAAGGAGTAGAGGATCAGGCCCATGCTATAATGTCTTATTAGCTAAGATATACAGAGGTATGGCAAGTGCATTTGTTTCCACCTTGTCCTTATTTAATTTCAATATTTTCCTGAGTTTTTATAACCTTGCTTTATAAAATGAATGTTTCTGCACTGAACTAAAAACAAAACAAGAAACTGACCACCCTAAACTAATTTTATCCCAAATTAAAAACTAGAGGAAATTATTAAACATGTCAGTTTTTAATTAGAAATGCTTATAAAATATGGGATAAGGACCCATGCAGTCCTTCTGTCTCCAAATTTTGTGATTTCCCTTTCTGGAGACTGTACAGATGCCAGATAATCACACAGACAAAGCTTTTTAATAAGGCTTAAAACAAGACCTTGCCTAGATATTTTTAGTTTGTTGCCAAGGTAGCACTGTGAGAAATCTCACTTGAATGTTATGTAAGAGGTGAGACACAACTGTCTGACTCTGAGTGAATAAGTATCCTGGGTCTGTTAGTCAGTTTGGTTGCATTTGCTGCTGCTGTTGCTACTGTTTGCCTCAAACGCTGTGTTTAAACAACGTTACAAAAATCTTACTAGCCTGCAGAATGGCTGTATGTAAATAGTTGTTAATACATCCAATTAATGATGTCTGACATGCTATTTTTGTAGGGAGAAAATGTGTTAATGATATTTTGAGTTAAATATCTTTTGGGGAGGATTTGCTGAAAAAAAAGTTGCACTTTTGTTACAATGCTTATGCTTGGTACAAGCTTATGCTGTCTTAAATTATTTAAAAAAATAAATACTGTCCGCAAGAAAACAGCTGTTTTAGAACAGTTTAGTATGTGATATTAGAAATCAATCTTTATATACTCAGTATTTTCCAGCACTCCACAAATTCTATTATCTAAATATTTACACACTATTTTGTGAATTACAAAAGTCTTACTAAGGAATAAAAGCTTTAATACACAACAAGGGGTTGTCTAATAATTAAAAATCCTACATTAATACATCATGACGGATGCATAGCAAATCTTAAAAATATCTAATTGTGTGAATATAGATAGCAATTTGTCTTCACATTTTAAAGATGGTTTTGAATGTTTGCTTTGAGTTTAATTAATTGTATTTTATAGTGTATACATTACACAAAACACTGCAAAAAGCATGCACACATCTAATTATGTTTTAAATTGTTCTATACTTTTCGCAGTATAGTCATTCTACATTACATGATAAAATGTAACAATTCATACTACAAATACTGTACATATTTAGTAACTGCCCACAATTATCAGATTTTTATGACAGGTTGATGGTATTACTTTAATAAAAGTTGGGGAAAGCTATGTATATCTGAACTAGAAATGCTGTAAACCCCACTCTCTTCCCCAGCTTTATAGGGAAACAATCAAGAAATTTACACTATGGGAAAATGTTCCTCTAAAGACTAACAGTTTTAATATAGATGAGATTTGGGGCTTTTTTCCTTTAAAAATTTCATCATCTTGTTCCTGAGAAAATAATTTAAACAAAAAGGAGGGAGAGTTTATGTAAGATATAAATATATAAACAATGTTGTGTGCTCCCTCTACTGGTTCTTTAGTATCAATTAACAATCAACATGTTTTCATAACTACACTGGAGTAACTACATTGGATCAAGCTGGAGTACAAATGTAGCATAGTTTAAAAAAAAAGGGAGCCCTGTTAATTTCAATCAGCCTTAGAAATACAGGATAAAGAATTCTGTAAATAACATCTTTTTACAAAACAACTCAGATGGCATTACAGGCAAATAAGTCTACCTATAGACAGCTAGATGAATCTATGAATAATATTAAATTATATATACACATTCATAGAATCATAGGGCTGGAAGAGACCTCAGAAGGTCATAAAATCCAACCTCCTGCCCAAAGCAGGACCAATCCCAACTAAATCATCCCAGCCAGGGCTTTGTCAAGCCAGGACTTAAAAAACTCTAGGGATGGAGATTCTACCACCTCCCTAGGGAACCCATTCCAGTGCTTCACCACCCTCCTAGTGAAATAGTTTTTCCTAATACCCAACCTAGACCTCCCCCATTGTAACTGTAATATTTATTACTTGTAATGTCTTCTGATACTTTATGATAAACTATTAATAATGGACTAGATCAGTGTTTCTCAACCTTTTTTTTTATTATAAAGTATCCCTTTTTCCAATATATACTCACACAAGTATCCCCAGTACCTACAGTTTTCAGACACATTTTTTTTTCTACCATTGCAACACATTTGTTTAAACAATTGTAGCTGGGCGGGTGATGAAATTTTTGGGTGTAAAAAGTACAAAAATAATAAAATGCGGTAAAACTTAAAACAAAAATTCAGTTTTCTCCAAATTTCAGAAAATGTGTTGACGTACCCCAACCCCAAGACTTCTCTCAAGTACCCCTAAGGGTACTCGTACCACTGGTTGAGAAACACTGGACCAGATCATGCAACAATTTACAAGTAATTATATTGACAAATAGTTATTCATGGGTTTGAGCCAGGTCCCACCAAAGTCTGTGGAAATAATTCCATTGATTTCAGTGGTGCTTGCATCAGGCTCTGTGCCTGGGATTTCAATAGACTCAAAGAAGTAAAATTCAATTAGGCTTTCATTACACACAAAAAAATGCCCCAACCTGTTTCAGTGGATGGGTGGAGTCTGATGGGGTTTGTGGTGAAAAGGAACTGTCCCAACAGCAAGGGAGGGAGTCTGGTATTCTGGCCAGACGAAGAGAGGGTGCTAATTGGCCAACATATATCAAAATTCTGTGATTGAACCTGGAATGGGGCCCATATAGAATCCCTTTCAGCTCCGTTCCAGCAGCCCCATGCTATCCACCCTGAACTAGGAATGGGCATCTGGCCTGACAGATACGTAGATCTAGCAAATCACCCATTTGGGGGTTAGGCAGATCTTTTTCTTCCAGTGGACCAGAGAACTTCTCACCTTGCTCACAGTACCCTTGAGCCACAGTGGGGTAAGTAGGAATGCACTTAGTACCTAACCAAGGTAGTGGAAGTTGAGTTCTTAAATCTCCAGTGTTCTAAAGAGGATAAATGAACAGTTCCTAGGGGCAAAAGACGTGGGATTTTGGTGATGGGCCTTGGTCTCATGGGGCAGCGTTGAGACCTTTTGAGCCTTGGAGGCTGAGGTCTCAACCATTCTTTATCCTTTGTCCCCCTCATGGGGCAGAGAATGTTAGGACTCAGAAAGCTGAGGAGAACCTACCCTGAGCTATGGGTTATCTGGTAGGAGCCTTGTAAAAATGCCTCCCTCCCCTCACTGGAACCAATTAAATGCCAAGTGTGAGTGATGGATGAGTAGCACCTCCATCTATGTTAAAGCTGAATAAAAGTTGTGGCCTGCCACTTAATTCCATGCTTGTTTCTGTCCTCATTTCATCACTTTGTCCACATCAAGTGGCACTTCTTTAACTATAATAGTATAAACCTCACCACCACCCCTTCCCCTTTTCATGGATGCAGTTGGGTCGGTCAGCATAAATGTGCTTATAATGATGTAACTAATTTCCCATACAGGAAAGCTCATAAATTATACAGGCCTAAGGCACCTTTCTATCAGTATAACTATATTGTACTGATGTCAGTATGTTGGCCAAAAACAAAACAAAAAACATTAAAAAAAACCCAACAATACACCCTTAACTGACATAGTTACCAGTATAAAATTTGTGATGATCAGGCTTATGGCCTCTTTGAAAATCCTATCCTCTATGAATAGGGGTTACAGGTTGGTATTAATATCACTTTAGCCTTCATTGGATTGTAATCCTATCCCAACATGCTTAGTTTTATGTTTCAATGTTCACAGGTACAGAAAAAGGAATAATTTTTATTAGTCATTGCCTAAAATATGTCAAAGTTCATGTCCAGTTATATCTTCAAGATATCCTCTTTAATGCTGTTGCATAAACAAAATTTAGAGATTAAAATATGAATAGGTCAGTTTGTTTTAACTAAAAAAGGTAAAAAAGTTCATAGCTAAAACTGATAATGTGTTGTTGTAGGGGGCAAAAAACTACTGGTGGAATGAAAGCTAAGAGTTTTAATTATGAAATTTCTGGCTTCTATCAATTCCATGCCTTAGCTTTATTTGAATAAATTGTTTCCACATTTTCTTACAGTGAAAAATAAAATAGATGTGAAACTGGTATTTTAAAAGAAAATTATATTTGTTCTTGTGCAAATGCATACGTAGACATTATTCAAGTTTGTGTTTCCTGCCTGATTTTTTATTTTAGTATAATTTGTGGGCCCACTTCTGTATTTCCTGACTTTTAGAATGCAGGACTGGGCTTTATATTTTTATATATACTTTGCTACATAATGTATTTCTTAGACTATAATATAGAGGCAAATGTATTCTCTTATATAACAAACTGTAAAATAGGTATTATTTATCCAGTATATCATGGTGGCATGAAAGGTCCCCCAAACAAGGGGAAAAGACTCATAAAATTGCAGACCAAACAGGATTAACAAGTATCTCCTGCAGGTTAAAAGAAAGCAGAAAACCTACAAAGACTGGAAGAAGGTAAATCAGCAAGGAAAGCTACCTCTTAGAGGTAACGAGGTGTAGGGGAAAAGTGAGAATTGCCAAAAGCAAAGCAGAGCTGGACTTTGCAAAGGAAATTAAAACCAATGATAAAAGACTCTTTAGCTATATAAATAAATAAATCAAATAAATGGAAAGAAGAAGTGGGACTCCTAAGTAGTAAGGACAGGCGGAGATTAAAGATAATTAAGCATGGTTTATGGGTAAGGGTAGGGTGGCTAACAGGAACAAGGATGTGGAAGTAGAAATTACCATATCCAAACTGGAAATCAAACTTAAGCAACTTAATGGGATTAAAATGAGAGGCCCAGGTCATCTCCATCTAAGAATATTAAAGGAACTAGCATATGAAATTGCAAGGATTTTTAATGAAACCCATAAACCCTTGGGTGACATTCTCTGACTGAAGAATCACAAAATATAGCACAGGCTGCACCTCTAAAATCCAGGATTCTCTGGTCTGGCAACATCCATGGTCTGGCATGACCACAGATGTTCCAGGATCAGAGAGTCCTGACACACTGCAGGAGGGTGTGGGTCCGGGATCCAGCACATGGCTCAGCTGGGCTGCAAGGGGGTGGCAGGAACTGGTGCACGGCTCAGCTGGGCTGCAAGGTGGGAGGGCAGGGAGCTGGTGTGCGATTCAGCTGGGCTGTGGGAACTAGAGCGCTGCTCAGTTGGGCTGGGGAGGGGCCAGGAGCTGGAGTATGAGCCAGGAAGCCTGGTGCGGGGAGGCCAGCAAGGGGGACTGGTAGCAGGGGACCTGAAATGACCTCACCTGGTCTGGAAAAATCCCTTATCCGGGACCAGTCAGGTCCCGAGGGTGCCGTACTAGGGAGGTCTAACCTGTACCTTTATTCAAGAAAGGAAAAGTAATCAGGAAAACTAGAGACCTATTAGTTTGACCTCGGTTGTATGCAAAATCTTAGAAGAAGCCTTCAAAGAATAGTTAAAGACAGAGGAAAAGGGTAATAGAGATAAGATACAATATGATTTTACAAAGGCTAGATTGTGCCATACCAACCCGATCTCTTCCTTTGGGAAGATAACTATTATTTCCAACAAAAGAAATGGTGATCTAGTCTACCTGATTTTCAGTAAATATTGCCATATCAGTAAAGAGCCAAGAAGTTGAAAAAAAGATTGCTTCTTCTTGATCCTACAGATGCCTGTTCAGGTAATAATAAACACAGATTGGCTGCGGGTGCCATATGATTCACCGTACCTGTTTTGAGGATACAGGATTTCACTTTCCAGAGCACACAGCGTTTTCTCCCTGCTAGATTATCTCTCCCTGGCAGCTCTGGAGACTGGCTCTTTTCAAGTCCACAACCCTCTTCTGTAGCTCATTCGCTCTCACCACTACCCTATTGCTCTCTCTCTCTCTGGGACTCTATGCAGTCCTCTTTTGTAACTTGCTCTTCATAGTTTGGCCCTGTGGGCCAGCTGTCTCATGCAGTCCTCTGCTCCATTGCCCAAGCTCTGCCACTTGGCCTGTGGCTGGGAGAGGAACCTAGGCCCAACAACTACTCTGGGTTCCAGTCCAGGTAACCTATCTCTAGGAGGACTTACGTTCTACTAGCTCCCAGCCACCGTTTGCTATTTCCCTGGATTCATTTTGGCTCCCCGTCTCTTGGTTTACTAGCTCAGACTCCTTCCTCTTAGAGGGAAACTGCAGCCTGAAGTTTAACTCTGTAGTCCAAACACACCTCCCTTCTTCCAAGAATTGACTGTAAACTGCTTCCCTAGGACTTTTCCTACAGCCCCTCTCAGGCCTCTGCTCCGTCCACCTTTTGAGTAAAGTCTTCAGGGTCTGGATTCCCAGGGTTTTTACTCTCCCACTGGGCATCTGTCTTCTCTAATATTCAGGGAGTGGCTGCAGGCTTTGTCACTGCATCCCCTTTCTACTGCCAACTGCCTGGCTTTATACTAACCCTGCTGGTTCCTTGTCATCTGGGCTCCATCGTCAATCAGGGACTACTCAAGCCACAGCTGAGAGGAGTTAGGTGGCCTGTCTGGTTCACTGGCCCCTTGTCAGTCTTGTTAGCATCCTCTAGGCTAGAGTAGGGGCTGAACATCCCATCACACAGAGTCATCAGTCTGTCACAAGCAGCAAGTTCACTGTGGCTCCAGTTGTGGCTGTACTAGTCTGGGCAATACAAAGTTGCTCTGCTATGTGGAGCCCTAAGAATCATTCTGCCACAGGGAGCTCACAAGGTACTGAGTGGCAGCATGCCTGCTACCACCACACTTGACCAAGGAGTAGCCCTGGTTTGCTGGTCCCACTCCGTTGGCTTGTGCTCAAGGCTGGGTGGTGGCAAAGAGTAAGGAAGGAGTTATGCCTCCCCAAGAGCAGGCCGGGATTGCCTGGTTTTATGCAGGTCAGCAAAGGAGGATGAGAAGTCTTGTTTCCGTCCCCCACTTCTATACATCTGTGTAAGGGGCATGGCACTATGTGCAGCATGTGTAAGAGGTCAGGGGAGGCTAAGCTTCCCTCAGCACAGGTCTCCCCTCAAGAGACATGCTGGCCCACCACCACCACCTTTGGAGCAGCAGAAGCAAAGGGCCATAGAAGTGAGGGATCCCACTGGCACCTGCACTGTGGCCCTGCCTATGCTCCACTCTTCCTTTTCTCTGGTTCTTCCCCTGAGGTACCCTCACTTGCTATTCACTCCTCTTCCTCTTCTGCCACTACCCTCCGTCACTCACATAAGGCAGAAAAAAATGATGGGGGCTACAGCCTGTGGTCCCCTGACTGCCTCCCCATTCCAGGGAGGGAGTGGGGAGAAGCAAGCGGTGTGAGTATGGGGAACTTGGGGGAAGGGGCAGAGGGAGGTTTGCGGCTGGTGTTGGGGAGTGAACCTAGGAGAAAGGAGTGAGTAGCCAGTGGTGCCTGGCACCTGTGGCTCCCCTACTTCTAGGAGCTTGCAGCACTGTTATGTCAGTCTCCCCAGTCGGAAGACTCACACACCACTTATGTCTGGCACTATTTGGCCTTGTATTTTTTTTAGTCTAAAAAATTCCCATGATACAGATTCTAAGACTGGATGGGACCATTGGGATCATCTAGTCTGAGCTCCTGTATAACACTGGCCACAGAACTCCTCAGTGCCACCCCCCAGATAATTCCTAGAGCAGGTCTTGTAGAAAGTGATGGAAACCCCACTATGACCTTTGATAAGTTGTTCCAATGGCTAATTACTCTCATTGTTAAACTCTGTCCTGTATCTAGTTTGAATTTGTCTGGTTTCAATGTCCAGGCATTGGATGGTGGAACTAGCCAGTCATTAAAGAGTAGTTACCCATGTAGGTAGATGATGGGGTGTTCTGCTCACTGCTAGGATGGTACCTCCTTCTGGCCAGCCTAGAGATTAGTTTCATGAGATGGATGCCCCTTCCTGGAATTTCACTCTATCTCCTGAAGTGCAGCCCCCTTCTTGCTCCACGAGCTGCTCCTGCCTCTGTGAGACTCAGCCATCTAGCCAGGTCACTCACTATACACATTTTCTCCTTCTGGGTTATCAAGCTTCTTTCCCATTCACTGCCTCATAGTGCCACTTTCTCAGTGCCCGGTAGGGGAACCCAGACCCACCCTGTATTCTGGGTTCCTGCTCAGGAATTCTCGTGGGAAGCTAAGATCTGTTCCCTCCTGCTTTTCCTTGAGCCCTTCCCATTTGGTGCTTCTCCCTCTCAGTTTGGCTACTAACTCTCTCCTTCCCGGCAGTAACTGTAGGCACCTGTCTTTGTAGGTGCTGCCAAGCACATTCCCTTTCTCCCAGAGAGTGACTGCTGCCTTTCCCCTGGGGAAGAATGAGCTGGGCTCAGCTTCCAGTTTCTTCTTTCTGAACAGGGCCCAGCTCATTCTTCCCCAGCTGAGCTCCCTCACTTCGTTAGGGGACTACTGAGCTACGTTTTTGCCCTGTCACCTGTGGCTTGTTGAGTTAATTAGCCTCCTTCTCAGTTTACATTAATTCTTCCCAGGCACGTGTCAGTGGAACACTGCCATCTCAAGGGATTTACAGATTGTAATTAAGTCATCCCTTAATCCTGTGGTTCTCAACTGGTGGTCCAGGGTGACTTTTTCGGTGGTCCACAGGAACATTGTCCAAAGTCACACGGCATGACTACCATAGAGAAATTTTGGGCCAGCGTGACCGGGAGTTACCCAAATCTGTCAGCACACGCAGTCAGATTTCTTTTGCCATTTTCATCAATTTATATGTGAGAGACTGGATTTTCGTGTTTGTTGCACGTTAAATCCAAACAGAGGAATCGGCTTGCAGTGGAAAGCGATATTCATTGTGCATTATCAGATACCACTCCAAACATTGAAAAGCTTGTCAGTGAGAAGAGAATCCAAAAATCTATTAGTAAGAAATAAATTTCAAACCAAAATGTTCGTTGTCTGCTCTTTTTTATCATGTCTCAAAAAGGAGGTGGTCCACGAAATTTTTTTGATTGGCCTGGTGGTCTCTGGACTGAAACGAGTTGAGAACCACTGCTTAATCCCATCTTTGCTAACATAATAGAGGCCGCTCCGTAAATCTGTTACTATAAAACAGATTTTTTAATTATTTAATCATTCTCATGGCTCTTCTCTGAAGCCTCCACAATTTCTTAGCATCCTTCTTGAATTGTTGGCATTGACAGTGTCCAACTGATCAGAATGCACCAATTAACTTCCACTCTCGCCTGCCCCAAAGAAAGCTGGTTTGGGTAAGTAAAGGCAATTAGATAATTAGGCTACTGGGCTGGACTGATAAAGAGGCACAAAAGGAAGTGCAAGAGGGAAGGAGAATTAGGGTTAGCTGAGCCTAGTCTTACAGAGACAAAGGTGAAAGAAGTGCACCTGTAAGAGAGTGGCTGGTTGGGGGTGGATATCTGTTCCGTGCTGGGTATGAATGGCCCACCCCATCCCTCCCTTTCTGCCCTCTCCTTCCCTACAGGAGCCCAAACCACCATCCTATCCCTGTGGCTCTTGGCCCCAGTGCCGGATGGCTATGAGTAGGGGCCTGAAACAGCACTAACAGTCCCTGGATGGTGTGGCCACAGCACCCCCAGGCTCCAACCCTGGTGCTCGGGTGGCTGGGAAGCCTGGGGATTCAGTGGCTGGGCAGTGCAGTAGCCACATCCCAGCCCTGAGCTCCCCACGCATCCCAACCCCGTGCCCTGAGCGCCCCACCAAAGGGGAAGTTTCAATCTGACTGTACCTGTAAGAAATTTAAGTTACTTTCATTCCTGCACAGAGCTCTTAGGAAAGGGAGCTCCCCTAATCTTCTTGGGTCCTGAGAAGATGGTTGAAAGCACAGAGGACATTGTAAATGGTCTTGGAAGTATGGGGCTACGTCTATACTGCACCCTTCTTCTGCAAAAGCTTATGCAAATGAAGTGCGGAGTAGAATATCGCTGTGCTTCATTTGCATAATTAATTAGGGTCTGTTTTAGCGCACGAGGCTTTTGCGCAAAAAGGAGCTATATAGACGGCTCCTTTTTGAACAAAAACCCCCTCTTGCGCAAGAGTCGTTCTTCCTCATTTTTTCAGGAGAACAGCTCTTGTGGAAGAGGGGGTTTTTGTGCAAAAAGGAGCCGTTTACACAGCTCCTTTTTGCGCAAAAGCCTCTTGCGCAAAAATGGCCCCAATTAATTATGCAAATGAAGCACGGTAATATTCTACTTGGCACTTCATTTGCATAAGCTTTTGCAGAAGAAGGGTGCAGTATAGACGTAGCCCAAATGTACTGGTGAAGGAAATTCAAATAAACGGCACACTGCTACAGGGCATAAGACACTGCTACAGGGCATTGGAACTGTATTTCAGCAGCACTAACACCACTACCAAGGCTAAGCTAAGCTCTCTACTCCAATTTAAGGATTGATTGTTTATGCACCCCAGACTACATTAGTGCTTTTGGTCATGGCACCACATGGGGTACTCATGGTGAGCTATCTACTGCAACCCCCATCTGGACACATTCAGCTTTTTTAGGCTGGGTGTGTTTAAAAGCACCCAAACACTGATTTTCACAAAACAGCTTCTACAATCGATTTGCACCAGAGAGGAAATCTTCTTTTAACATTGGGCACTTTCGTTTTTTTAATAGCAATGCAGCTGTACACTTTCCCCCACAATTGATCATAACAGGGTGACTGGCCTAATATAAAACAAGGCCCTGCTCCTCCTATGAGCTATGGTAGAGAGATCCCTAATGCCTGCATGGATTCCCACTGAGATCAGTGGGGGGCCTTTGCTGGAGTACAGAGTTTTGCTCCAGGTATTGCAGCTTGCATAATTAACCACCACTGTAGATTCAAAAGAAAAAGCCCTCAGTTTCATCTGACTTTTTCACTTCATTAACAAAGTTTGATGAGTCTAGTTTTCATTTTTAAAATGCTTGCAACCAAACCTGAACCTGTATAGACAGTTACTGAAAAGAAACTACAGGGAGTACAGGAACTGTTCATTGCTGAGCACTCTCTAAGGAGCAGTTCTACTTGGGAAAATAGTGATGTAAAAACAGCTTTTTCTTTACTCAGCAGAAAATTGGCTTCCCTACAGTATTCAAAGTCCTATCTGCTTTACTGAGCTATGATTCTACTCTTGTTGCACTTCATCAGAAGAATTATTAGCTAGGGCCCTCAATCTTGCAACAGACAGCATGCAGGTTGAAACACTTGTACACAGGTCCAATTCACTTCAATGGAGCTCATCTACATATATGCAATGCTCTGCCATGTTCGGTTAGCTGTTGGATTGAGGTTTTAGGGCCTAAGTGACATTAATGGATTTTGAATCAGTCCATACAGGCGCATCCCTCCAACTCCTTTTGTGAGCACCACCCTTACTCAAATCAGCATTTTGCATCGTCTATTTGATTAATTGATAGGGCGCCTAGGGCTATTGCTGCACTTCAAAGGCGAAAGTGCCCTGTGGAGACTGGGAGCAGCTGGGGACTCCCCTGCTGACCCTGGGCTCCATGCAGCGATGCCGCTTTGAAACGCTTTGAAATGTGAAGGCTAGGACTATAACAGAGTTTAAAGAGAAGCTAGATCATTTCATGGAGGTTAGGTCCATAAAAGGCTATTAGCCAGGGGATAGAAATGGTGTCCCTGGCCTCTGTTTGTCAGAGGCTGGAGAAGGATGGCAGGAGACAAATCGCTTGATCATTGTCTTCAGTCCACCCTCTCTGGGGCAACTGGTGCTGGCCACTGTCGGCAGACAGGCTACTGGGCTCGATGGACCTTTGGTCTGACCCAGTACGGCCGTTCTTATGTTCTTATGTAAACGTTGCAGGAGCCTGGTGTCAGGCTCCTCATGGGAAGCCCGGTGTCAGGTTCCACCTGGGATTTCAAGCAGCAGCACTGCACAGAGCCTGGGGTCAGCAGGGGGGAGTCCCCAGCTGAGGCAGGCTCCCGGTGGTGGTGTTGCTGGTTTGAAACACCGCCTGCAGCCTGGGGACACCCCAGCTGGTTCCAGGGTGCATGAAGTGTTTGAAAGTGGCAGCGCCACATGGAGCCCGGGATCTGGCCCCAGGCTCCATGTGGGGCTGCTGCTTTGAAGTAACCCCTCATCTCCCCCACCCCTTGTTCCCTTTCTGACAGAGGCAGCAAGGGGGGGGGGAAGTAGGGTTGCCAGTTGTCTGGTATTGACCCAGACAGTCCGGTATTTTCACCTCCTGTCTGGTAAAAAAATTCAGAAAATACCGAACACCTAAAATGTCTGATATTTTCTGATTTTTTTCCCAGACAGGAGGCAAAAACACTGGGTGCTTACCTGGTTCCGCAGGAGCTCTATGGCCCAGAGCAGGAAGAGAAGATGGCGGACGGCCGCCGGCAGACCTGTTAGAGCCAAAAAGCCTCAAAAGCATTTCTTAAAGAGGCCATGCTGTTTATTTTTATTTTAATAACTCTCAGGGTCCTATTTTTCTCAACAGAATTTTTTCCAAGGTGATTTTTTTTGGGGGGGGGTTGGTATTTTTGGTTATACCATCTGGCAACCCTATGGGGAAGCGACTAGTCAACTAGCCTGACAACTATCCGATAAGGCTAGTCAATTAGTCAACTAGTTGTTCACATCCCTACTCATGACTAAAGATTACAGATAGGAGTAAAGGTTATAAAGACTGGGGCCTAAAATCAAATAGCAGGGCCAAATTCTGTCCTCGGAATCTGTCCTCGGGACGCTCATATGCAACTGAGGGCAGAGTGTGGAAACTCCACCATTGAGGCCAACGCACAGGCCGGAAAGACTGCACCTTGACTACCAGATCTGAGGGCGAGTTCGCAGGCCTGGCAGCTAGAAAGAAAACCTGTCTTTTTACTTGTAAACTGAGCCCATTTGCTCCGAAAGCCATCAAGCTGCTTAGAACTGCACTTTCAAGTATCACAGACTCTCATTCTGTTTCAGCCTGCGACGTGCTTAGATAACACCTCTACGAAGCTCTGGAGACACAAACCAGCGTGCGATTGCTATCTTTGTGTGTGGGTACACACAGCTGTCCCTACACACGCAACATGCTGGGGAGGGGGTGTCCTCGCAGGCTATGTTATCCGTTGTGGCTTTGAAAGGGTTGCACATGTGCCCAGAGAGCATGTGAAGGGTTTATTCCAGCTCACCCATCAGACTGGATTTAATGTACAGAGGGGATCTGCTGCTAAAGACCTCCGCGATGTGATTCAGTGCAGTGTGCAACAGGGCTTCACAAAAACCCGGGGGGGGGGGGGATAATTCCGTCGGCCATTGGATCTTGAAGAAGCGCCAGGAGTCCAAAGAGAGAAGCATTATTTGTTGCCTAGCAATAAATCTGCCTTGACATCACTCCCGCCTTCCCCCCGCGCCTCCTCCCCCCTCGGCCCGAGTGCAGGGCTTGCGCGGGAGGTGGCGGAGCGGTGGCTGCGGGTCACGTGCGCTCACACATGCGGCGGCACACGCTGGCGGGCATGTGAGCCAGGCCGGCTGTGCGGCTGCGGCAGGCAGTGGGGCCGCGGCAGGGAGGCGCCGGGGAAGCGCGAAGGCGGCGGCGGCCGCAGCGCTCTCCCTCCAGCGCGGCTTGGAGTCCTCTCCCTGCGGAGGCGGAGCTGCAGGGTGCGCCTCAAGAAGCACAGGCCTGATTGTCCCCTCGCTGCCCTCCAGAGGCGTATTTCAGTTCGCTCCTCCGTAGCGAGGGCTGCACCTGCGCAGCGCGAGGGGCTTTGCAAAGTAAGTACCAGGCGCCTTCCTGGTGGGGAAACTGAGGCACGGAGCGAGACATTGATTTTTTTCTCCAGGGCGCTGGACAGGTCAGTGGCAGAGCCCGGAATCGCGCCCACGTCCCCTGGCTTGCAGTGCAGTGCCCTGGCCACGTAGTTACTATAGATCTTACCAGCTAGTGATAATATGGCAGTAGAGCCCTGCAAATATCGGCTTTAGATCCCTGGGTATTCACATCCATGAATGTGGTTGCAGCATTCTGCTGCTCATTTTTGTGGCTAAGGATGAGGGTACAATTTTTGTACCTGTGCAGGGCTCTGTATATCAGTGGACAATGTGCATTCAGCTCAGCCACTCCTTCAAAGATTAAATAAGCACACAACTCTTCTGTCCTGATTCTATAACAATCATTGACATTTACATCTACCATATTGACTCATCCCTAAAGTGGGTCTGATCCTGCCAACACTTACACACGCCAGTCATTTTACTTGCCACTGACTTTATTGGCTCAGGAAGTAAAGTAATTAGTATGTGAAAGCATTGGAGGATTGGGCTCTGTATAGCATCTTTGAAAGGTACAGAACGGGGGTGGGAAGGTTAGCAATCAACTGGTTTCACTGCACACTGGCTACACTAGTACTGGTTGTACTGGATGAAATACTAGGACAGGTCAGTGGGGGCAATGTGCACGTGGGGAAAATGCCAAAGAATCTTTAAAAGGCCCATTCAGGGGAGGTGGGACATCAGTTTTGAAATCCCATGAGATAGACAAAACCAGTTAGATAGACCAGTCTGTTTGGGGTAGTCCAATGTCCGCTTTATGTGTTGATGTTCATTAAGGAGACCTGAATTTGCCTTGATCCCTTAGCATGCCCCTAGACATCCTGTTTACATGCAGTGAAATGGCACTTGTGGCCTTTGGATATGTCTGTATGTCCAACAACTCCAACAATGTCATCACAGATTACAGGAGACGATACTTTGCCGAGAGGCAGTACTCAAGGTTTAAAGTGAGTTAGATCCAGGGCCATGGCATTCAAGAGATTCACAAAATGTTTTTCAAACAAGGTTATAGTGTAATAGTATGTAAATACGGATTGGCTGCTTTCAGGAACAGAAAATATTGACTCAGAGCTACATAGCTCCTGAGACCATCAGTTGAAGGATTAAAACACCACAACCCAGGGAACTGTTTTATTGGCAGGTATTTTTTCTCTGATACTATTCTCTAAATAAGCCTGTTTATTAGTTTTGTGAGGATTCACTTTTATCCCTGATTACTTATGGTGGACAAGGGAGGCTGCAGGATCTCCTCTCTCACTGACAGGAGAGTACCTAAAGATGATACTTTCCCCCCTTTACCTCAAGCAAGAGCATTCTGTGGGGGAAAGGGCAGGGAAAATCTTAAGAGCCCACCTCTTTCACTCAGGAGCAATATTGTAGGGGAGTTTTGGGTGGTTTTTTTTCTACCTCTGTAGTTGGAATTGTCACAGGAAATGAGACCTGGGCGTTGAGGCCAGCACTTGTCCCTGGTAAGAGTTATCGAGACCTCTCCCTTATGGACATCTGAATTTGTCTGGCTCCCCTTCCCCTGTGGGGAAAATTCATGTTGAGGAGGATGGAGGGACATGTGGGGAAATTCTTCTCTGTCAGATTGTATCATGAAAGGCAGCTTTGGACAAGAGCACATCTTTTTGTTAAACATGGCAGATTGTTTCCAGCAAACATGAATAGAATGGGAATTGTAGGGCCAACGTAATATACACAGTTGCGGAAGGGCTTCTCTGGCAGTAGCAGGGATTATATTAAACTAACACTGTTGCCTTCTCATCTTGTAATGGTGTCGGCTTAGGAGGCCTAAACATAATTTTACATTTTCTCACATTAGCAAATAGTGGCTAATAAGATCTAAGAAAAACTCTGAGGCTATGTCTACACTATGGGGTTTTTCCGGGATAGGTATCCTGGAAAAACTCCGCTGCATCCAGGAAACGCATCTGCTCTTCCGCTTTTTTTTTGCGGAAGAGCAGATGCGCTCTTTTGGAAGCCCTGTCTTCCTCCTCCCACGAGGAAGAAGGTCTCTTCCGAAAGAGGAGACTTTTCAGAAATTTGGCCCAGTGTAGATGGGCCAAATTTCGGAAAAGCTTCTTCCTGAAAACTATCGGAAAAAGGTGCGCAATTTGCGTACCTTTTTCCAGTAGATCTTTGTAGTGTAGACATAGCGAGAAGTATATTATTGTGGAAGCAGCAGAGAATTCTTATAATGGAGTGTTCAGTATGGTTGCTAAGATAAACTTTTATTTTCAGCCACTTTCTGAAATGTTCATCTTTTGGCCTAAATTTTTCCATGACATTTTTGTGCCCAGTGGTGAAATTCTGAGGGAAAATTAAAACAAAAGGGCTACGTCTACACTGCAGGCTTCTTGCGCAAGAACTATTTTGCGCAAGTATTCTTGCACAAAAGGTCTTGCGCAAGTGTGCGTCCACACTGGCATGTGCTTTTGCGCAAGAGTGTCTGTGGCAGTGTGGACGCTTTCTTGCGCAAAAAAGCTCTGATGGCCATTTTAGACATAGGGTTTTCTTGCACAAGAAACCCCAATTGCCCGCCCACACTGCCTTATTGCGCAACAGCTCTTGCACAAGAGGGATTATTCCTCATGGGGAGAGGAATAACTCTTGCGCAAGAAGACTTTGTTGTGCCATTTCTGAGCATGAGAATACTGGAAGAATAAAATGCTTTTTCTCCATTCTTGTGACCTGGATTAGCAGCAACATGGTTGAAGGTTGAAAAGTGAAATGTGGCTGGGCAGTAATCCACACGAAGGAGTAGATTTTTTCTGGGAATTATTTTGGGAAGGTTGTATGGTCTGTATTAGTCAGATGAGATGATCAGAAGGGTTTATGCTGGTTTGGAATCTATGATGCCCTCTAGTGTTGCAACGGAAAGTTGTTTTGATTTTATGAAGCATCAAGTACTAAGCATGCACAGATTTTTTTTTTCTTAAAAAGGCAGACGTTTACCCATATCCATAGTTTTATGAATTGAACAGAACCTCGCAGTCAGAAACTGAAGCTATTTTTCCTATCAACAACTTTGTGATATCGTAGACAAGTCACTCAATTTCTCTAAACCCATCTGTAAAAGGGGAGTACTTAAATTTTCTCCCTCCAAAACTTTGCCTGGCTTGTCTATTTACATTGTAAGTTCTTCAGGGAATGGACTGTCTCTTGCTATGTGTTGTGTACAGTGCCAAGCACAGTGGGGCCTTGATCTTGGTTAGACTGCCTAGATGTTACCGTAGTGTTATATATGAAATAATGCCAAGCTGCTTTAGTTCTAATGATCTGTTGACCAAAACAAAATGTTCTTTAACTAACCAAAGCTTGAGGAAACAACTGTTTGGTTTTGTGAGGCAATGGAAGAGAGAGATGCTTGTACTTTAAAAATAAATTATGTATGTGAAATGTATTCTGGTAGCATAGAGTAACAGCCATGTCATACCTTGTTTCCTAATAGGGAACAATACGTTAATATTCTTTGCCATACTAATTCAAATACAAATACAAATTTGAGGATGCAGCCAAAAGGGTAACTGGTGATGCTGGGCCAAAGAGCTTGAAATTGATGGCTGAATGCTTTCCAGACTCACAGAAGTCAAAGTACTGAAGTCATCAGGAGTGAAGGGCAGTCATCACCTTGCAGGCTAGAGCCTTAAATCAGAAATAATGAACCAATTCATCTCATATACTAATCTCTTGGCTTCAACAGACAAATCTGGTCCAATTAATTCAAAGGGAGGGATTTCATATTAAGAATTTTTTGGGCTGAATGTGTTTCATTTGGGAAGAATACAGACCTTCCTGCTTCAAGGCATGATTCAACCTCTAATTGAAGTATCAGAAAGAGATTTCACCGGGGAAATTTGTTCCATAGCTGCCTACTTCGGGGTACCTTGTACCTCTGTCTGAAGCATCAGGAGCTGGCCACTGTTTGTTGTAAATTATTTTCCTGATAAATGTATTAAGATTTCCCAGGACACAGTTTCCACATAAGCATTCCTTTAAGAGTTCAAAGGCCATGGTGGTAATTACACCCAAAGTGCAAACATAAGCATATTGTAACTGCCACCCAGCAGCTTTGAACCTGGAGCTTAGTGTAGGAGCTTCTACAGCTTGAGCTATAAAGCCAGATGGCTCTCAGCTTAATCTGTAGAGCTCACTCATTCTTATCTCTTGCTGTAAGTGGTCTAGGTGCCACTACATGGGACACTGAACCACACCCCATAGGTGTGTTGGTTACAATATCACATGTCTGTATTCTATGCCCTAGCAACAACAGAGTAATAAGCATAGACCAACATACTCATGAACGGATCAGGCCCAGGAGAGCCTGTTTTATGATGTGACTTCAGAGAAGTAAGGAAAAGCTCTGAGAAAGAACCTCCTAGAAAACCCAGCTTTGTATACACTGCAACAAACAAGTGATGTTACTGCTAGGCACTGTACCTAACCCAAATATAGCCGAGGCAGTTTTAGGGCTGAACCTTTCCCCCTTGGCTTGTTTAAGAGAAGATTCCTGGCTGGGCCTCTTTCTTTTCAAAGTTTCCATCTTATCTCAATTGGCCATATTTCTCCCGAGTTCCTGGACTGAGCATTTCTAGCCAGTAATATACTGAATCTGGTGCTCTGTTAGCCATGTTTTCTTTGTTTCTGTTACCTCAACTTAAACCTTAAATGAGATAACACTGGTACTTTAAAAGTCACTACAGATTTAGCACAAATAACTTTTGTTTCCCATGATCTCATCCTCTAAGGTGCTTCGGCCTACCACTCATGTCGAGCTCCAAAACTCAGTCTAAACCCATAGCTATGGAAGTCTAATGTGGGCTTATAATTTCTACACTGTTGGAGCCAGGATACTGTATTAGAAGGCCCATCACAGCACTGTACCTCAGTTTCCCCCACTACCACATGGAGATAAACACTTTCACAGGGTGTGCAAATGATTCAGTGAACATACTTGGAGTGTTGCAGGATCGGTGTCTGGAACAGTGATAGAAGCCTTACTCAATGTGAATAAAAAGGGGATTGTAAAAGGAGAAACTTGCCTCAACTCAGGACTTTTTAGGCAGCTGTTAAAACAAGTAACAAAAACATTTAATAAAAACAATCCCGTTGGCTCCTCACACTTCTTAGGCAACTAGAGGCCCTTGAAATGTGGTTTTGTACCCTTACAATACTCCCGAGGCCTGTGGTAAGTATAATCACAACATGTGGGGCCATACCTTGTGAGGTGCAGCATCCCCTTTTGACTATAATGGGAGCCAAATACGCTCCGAGTCAGGGAGCTCATTATGCATGCTCCCTTATGGAACGTAGAAGGAAGAAACTAGAGTAAAAGGAACACCATGTAAGAGGACATGAAATAAATACCCTGGGTCTGATTCACACCTGCGCAAAATGAGTATAAAATGCTTGATTAATCGTGAATGTCTGTACAACTTTCAAATTCTGATTGCTATTGGGAAGTTGTATTATGAAAAAGTTCTGTTTCATGAGTCCACTATATATAAGTGGACCCACTGTTGCTGGCAGGTCCTGTAGCAAGAACATATCAACAGATACAAAGGGAAACAACTATGGTACTTAGCCCTTGCAAAGGTTATGCAAAAGAAAACAGCTGCGTCCTTGGGAAAAAAAACTGTACAGCTGATTCCTCTGGGAATAGAGAGGGGAAGGTATGAACAGTGGAAACTTACCTGGAGTAGAACAAAAGAGGCCAGGTGACCAAAAGGAGTTTAAATAAAGAAACATACAGGAACAAGAGGTGTTAGGAGAAGGAAGCATGGGGATGAGAGAGCAAGGTCATAGAAACTGGGTGAAGGGCTTGAGGAGGGCGAGGTCAGCGATGATGTAGCAGCTTCATTGGCTAGGGGACCCTGGCTGCTTTTTTGAACCCTGATGGAATCTGGACAACTTAAGGAATTTGGGCCCCAGTTCAAAGAATGCCCTGGAGAGGTGAGGCAACGAGGCAAAGACACATGTTTAGTGTATGAACAGTTCTCTCCTGTGCTTTACCTGATTAAGTGTAAAAGGCATTAGACTGTGCAGAGGCTGTATGTTAATTTTTGCATAACGCCTCTGTGCCCTTGAGACAGCCAAACTGTAAACCAGAAGCTTCACACCTTGTGAATGGAGTTCTGGGAGAAGGTTGTAATTAAGTTACTGGGGTATCCTGGGGTCCATCGCTGCTCTGAGGGGTTTAGGGCATGTGGACAAAGCCTCTATTCTGAGAGGGGTTAAAAGCTGAGAGTCAGTGCCCAGGAAATGAGCCCAAGAGAGATGTCAATAAATGACCGAGTACTACAGCAGCTCCAGAAGCATGAAGTACCAGAGCAACAGATCTTGCCATCTAGACAGACAAAACAAAAGATGAGGAAAAGGAAGCAATATTATTTACACTTTATAGATGAGGCTCTCAGGCACACAGCCATTATGGAACTTGTCCCAGGTCACACATGAAGTCTGTGGCAGAGCTAGGAATTACAGATTATCACCTCAGCCTGAGCTCTGAGTGCAATGTGGTGCCAAAAGCAGAGAGAGAAGCTGAATACAGGTTAAGCTGAACAACTGGAACTTTATTAAAGCCCATGCACCAGAGGTGTAGTGAGGGTGTTATGCACCTGGGGGCAAAGGCAAAATTTGCACACACACCCCCCCGCTGCCATGAGGCACGGCCCCGAACCTGGTGCACGGCTGAGCCTAACCCTGCGGGGGGACGACGACGACGACGACTTGTACTGTGTCTTCCCCGACCTCCTCCAGTTTGGGGCTGGACCCCCACATGCACTAACCTGCCAGCAGAGATGGAAGAGGGTCCGGCTGGGGGCGAAGAGGCGGGGAGAAGGCTCCAGCTGGCGGCGGCAGGTAGAGGAGGAGCAGGTGAGCTGAGGGATGATAGGGGTAGTGGAGGGGGACTAAATTGGCACCCCCCCCCCCCGGGGTGGCACCCAGGGGCAACTGCCTCCTCCTCTCCCCCCTCGCTATGCCACTGCCATGTCCATGGGCTGCCTTGCTTCCTGGCAGCTCCTCACACGTCCTGTTTTTCTAGGCTCTGTCCTCTCAATAATAGGGTCTCCAGGGAACATGAGCCTTTCTGATGCCAGATCATCCCTATTTTATGAATATTTTTATAGAAACATTAAAAGCAGTTAATTGTTGCTCAGCTCCCCATTTTGTATCTCTGGCCCGTAGTTGCTATCACATAGCTGAGTTGGTGATAGTCTTTATCATAGACCCCTTTGGTTACATTGTCATTTTGAGATAGCTCTGCCCCACCTCTCAAGCTTTCTCCTGTGTCACTGGTAGGGTAGTACCATATGTATCACAATCACAGGCTCCTCCCCAGCACTGCACAGAAACCGGCTTAGCTGTCTTGAGAGGTCTGCGACCAGCCAGCAATTCACCAGGCATTTCTCTACGTCATTACAAACCCAGCTACCTACATTTGTAATTATTGAATCCCCCAGTGCTGTTACCAGGCTTTTCTTAGTAACTGGGTTTCCCTCCTCAGGAGGGGTGTCCTCAGTGCAAGAGAATACCCTGATGTGATCTGGAAGGAGGGTCCCAACTGTGGGATCATTTCCCATTCTCTAGTTTGATGGTCTCCTTCTTTTAGATTTTATCCTCAGCAGCAGCAGAAGGCTGTCAGACTGTGGGTGGGACCATTCTACTCTGTTCCAGAAAGTCTCTTCTATGTAGGTCACCCTTAATTCTCCATTTCAGCCACTCTGGTCTCATGAACCTGTACTGTGTCTCCAGGGGCTATTGGCTTCTTGCACGGAATGCACACATACGCCACCTGCCCACAAGGCCTGTAATCGTAAATACTGTGTTCAGTGCAATAAACTAGACAGACCACCACTCTCCTGCCAAACTTTTGCTTCCCCTCTTTTTACACTTGTGACTTTTTTTTGTTTGGGGGCTGGGTGTTTATTGGCCTGAGTTTACAGAATGTTTAAGTGTATATGACTCTCTCCCTCCCTCCCTCCCAAAACTCCTGTTTGCAGTTCCTGTTCACTAGCCACCTCTGTTCACTTAGGGACAGGAATTTGAAAACCTCTAGTCCCCCTGAATAGGCCTGCCACCTGGATAAGGGATCAGGCTCCCCTTCCTCCATGGGTTGAGAGGAGAATGGGATCACCTGCATTATCCTCAGCATGGTCATAACATCTGTGGTGCTATATTAAGACGACTATCATCAAATCTCAAGTTTCAGGTCTTCAGTGGGTTGCCTGCTGGATGCAAGAGAACACATTTTTTTCCAGCGCACAGTGGATCAGATAGATTCTTGTTTGTTTATTTTTCTCTCCTACCTTCCTTTAAAACACTAGAGATCAGTGATTGTTAGAGATGGGACACTGGCTGGGATGGAGGTGACACAGGGATTGGTGTGCGTTACTCACTGATTTGGGGTCATTGTGGAATGGGCCCTCAGCTCGGGCAGGCAGAGACCATGAGATGTTTTTTCATCTTTTGCAACGTGGGATGCATGGGATGTGTGTGTGTCACTTGCCAGGATCACCTGGGCTTATCTCACCTAATCAGTGCCACTGCAGGGATCTTAGACAGTTGTGGTACTTTAATCTCTCCTTTTGGGACTCAGGTTGGTTCTCTCAGGGCTTACCTGTTTTGGTCTAACCAAAAGCTTTGGGTATTAGGGTACATAGGTGAAATGTAATAGCCTGTGGTACACAAAGTATCAGGCGAGATGATCTGATAGTCCCTTCTGGCCTTAAACTCAGCATTTGCATTGGTGCTGCTTCAGCTGTATGTTCTCTGTGGCTAAAACAAAGGGCTTCGGTCTCCAGCATTGTCAGTTTGGCACCATCTGTAAGCACTAAAGGACAGACAGCTACAGCTATCACATATTCTGTCAGCGGCTCCCTGATGAGAAAAACTGCCTGTTGTTCTACTGCAGTGGCGGGGAGGTGCTGCTGTAGGAATGCCAGAAGGTATGACTGCCCTCTTGTGTAAGTCTTGTGCCAATTGCAATAATTCAACTTTATAGAGGCAGAAGGCCAGATTCCCAGTTGCCCTGCCTATTATGTAATAATTTTCATCAATGCAAAATGAATAAGTCATTACTCTGCTAATTTAGGCAGCCTCTTGCTATCACTGTGCACTAGTGTGAATGGATCCATAAGCTGCATGGCAATGTCTAAAGTGATGATGCAAGTTAGTCAGGGTAAGATGACAACAACACAGTGTAGTTATGGGTATATCCCCGTTCTCGTAATTTCCTTTAGGATTCTCAGAAGGGTAGTTCAGTCTCACTCACTGAAATCCACTGTAAGTTGAATCTTATCAGACAAGTTCATGGCAGGTGAAGCACCTGTTTTCCACATTAACAAATCAGTTTGGTTTATTTGTATACAATTAGAGTATTGTTGTAAAATGAAGAGTGGAATTTGTCAGACACTTCACTGCCAACAACTCACATGCACACACGTGTGCCTGTTTACAGTGCTCTCCAATAAATGGACATTCAGGTAGATGGAAGCTATTTACACTTTCTTTACATCATTCTGAAAGTGAAAAGGGGCTTTAGTGTAAATGAGAATCAGATTATATGGCTGCATTATTAGAAAGCTACACTTTCTTAAAAAAATGTGAAGGCTGTTAGTTAACTGACTTTTTTGGTATTTGAATATAAAAGGCAGAATTTTCTTACAAGTGGAAATTAGAGTTTTAAGTTTTTTCCCCAAACTTATTCAAATATGGCAAGTATTTGTATATATTCCTACAACCCCATTAATGCATTTCACAGCGCTCCCCTTCCCGCTGCCGTGGTAAAGCGGAAGGCAGTAGGCTGGAAGAGGGCGGAGCGGAGAGGAACAAGCCGCCAGGTCACTCCAGCTCCTGCTGCGATGGTGAATGCGAGAAGAAGGGGGGGAGCAACCCCAGCTTCTGTTGCTCTGCACTAGGCATCCCCATAGTCCCCTGGCTCACATTGCTCGGAGGAGGGGCAAAGCAGGGGCTGGGCTTGGGGGGCAGGAGTGGCACAGAGGAGGGGCCTGTGGCAGAGGGTGTGTAGGGTGGAGTGGTTGCCCTAGGCCCTGCAGCCCCCTAGGAACAGCCCTGATGAAGAGTAAAGCAACAGAATCTCACAAGCAAATCGTATCAACCTCATTTCTTTGACAAGGAAAGCTGCCTAGTGACAATACAGTAGGATGTATAGGGCAAAGGTTCTCCAAGTTTTGGTTCTTGCCTGAGCATGAAACCATTTTCTGTCCCAACTCCACAATCTTCTGCTTCTCAGAATACTTTATTCTATGGGCCATGGGCTTAAGGACCATTCCATTAAGGACCATTCCTAATGGTTCCTGTGACATTGAGACACACCGAGTGGAGTCCCCTCAGTCCAGCATTAACTCTTGGAATATAGAGAGTACAGTACCCTCATCAAAACGTGCAGAGGATATAGTGCAAGGCACCTGCAAGAAGTACATTGGACAATGGGATGAAAGTACAGGACACACCCAACTGGTGATAAAGGAAAACAGTCAAGAGCGTTCAGCTGCCAGGCTCACATAGTCTTCATCTGAGTTGAGAAACAAGAATGAAGTGATCTACTCCACCCTGGCCCCACAATGGTTAATTGTGCATTGCATGCTTAGGAAGCCAGGCCCCTTTGCCTCTGCTGGAGGCAAGATATAAAAGGAAGCAGCCCAGCTCAGTCTGGGCAGGCTGCTGAAGGAGAGGATGCAGACTCTCTACAGGGAGCTGTTATAGGCCCTGGACCCAGAATCCAGGCCATGCAGAGCCCCAGATGAATTCCAGGTTGCCTAATGAACCTGGCAAGGAGGCTGCACTGTCAGGAGTTATGGCACCTATGACCCCTGGGAACCAGGAACCATCACTGGTGAAGACAGGATAGGAAGCAGCCCAAAGGAGTCAGACTTTACTCTAGTGGGTGAACCGGGGAACCAGTCGTCGTGTTTCAGGAGGAGGATTCCTGTTGACTCTGTGGCAAGCAACCCTGCCACTGCTAGGACTTTGGGCTGAGGATCACCCCATTTCTCCAACAGGCCAATAGGCCACACAATCCCACATAGGCACATGACTTTATTGACTCCAGCCATGGTGCCACGTGACCCTGAGGGGAAAAGGAAGTTACTCACATTGTTACTCATAATGCTGACTTTCTATTCAAAGCCTCACAATTCCCAGGAACATTCTACATACCCTCAACGTATGCAGGGCTCTGTCCTATATAGACTGCACACAACCCTTTCGCAAACCGCACATTTTATTCATCGTGCTAGCTGAACGTTCTTGTGGAACACCTCTCCCCTCTCAGCACATCTCCAAGCTGATTTCATCTTTTATTACCCACCGCTATTCTCTACAGGGCAGACCTCTTCCTACACCTCCCAGGGCTCATTCGATACAAGCTATAGCAGTCTCAATGGCGTTCCTCAAAGGGGTCCCTCTTAAGGACATTTGCTGTAACGCCACTTGGTCATCTAACCATACCTTCATGAGACATTTTATGCAATTACCACAAAGATGACCACAACTTCCAACGTTGCCAGTGCAGTTCTTTACACGGCTTACAAGAGTTAAACTGAAGCCCTTCTACCATCTTTGGGTACCGCTGTGTAGTTTTCAACAATGGAGCATCCACGGGGGACATCGCTCAAAGAAAAAAAGGAAGTTACACACCTTGTGCAGTAATGATGGTTCTTCGAGATGCGTGTCCCCAGGGATGAGCCACATCCCATCCGTCCTCCCCGCTTCTTCAGATCAGCTCTATTAGATGGGCCATAAACAAAGAAACTGAGGGCACCTGGGCTGTACATGTGAACTGCAAGGAGCGAACGGCACACACCTCTCACAGCGCATGTGCGGCCTAGCCAGACACCGCTAGAAAAATCTCCGATCTGCAGTGCCGGGATGAGCCCGACACCAACAGTGGAGCACCCACGGAGACATCACTCGAAGAAAAAGGGCTGCTTTATTGATTCTGGCCAGTAGGCTGTACTACCATATGACTTAATGGCTATGGCACAGCCTTTAATCTGTCTTTTGACCACATGTGACACAACCACCTGCAGTGGGGTGTACCTACCCTGTGACACTTACCTAAAAATATTCATTTTTAAAAATCAGTCACTATGTCAAAAGGTAGCAAATATACTTAAAAAAAAAAAAGAATACATTAATGGTGATTACAGCCTGTACCTTGCTGGATTACAGTTGTATTATGTGCCATGACTGATATACATTTCCCTGCCAGATGAACTTGGGAAGTTTGGTATGCTAGGTGAAGCACTCTCAGCTCTCTGATATTGATATCAGAATATATAAAATATAATAGAATATAAAATATCCTGCACTTCATTAGCATGATCTTGCTGGCGCGTTACTCCGCTCAACAGTAACGTTAGTTCGAACCAAGGGGCTTGCCGGCGCTCACTTTCACGTTAGAAGCAGCTGGTGTTCGGAGTAACGCGCCGGCGAGATCATGCTAATGAAGCACGGGATATTTAAATCCCTGCTTCATTGACTATTTCGAATGCCTGCATTTGCATCCCTAGTTCGAACTAGGGTGCAAGTGTAGACATAGCCCAATCTCAGCCATTCCTCTCACTGGGTAAGGGAACACAACGCGTGCGTACACCCAGTTGGAATTGACATGCGCAAACACTTGAAGAACTGGGAAATAACACAAACAAATAAATACAGAATGATAAAACACCTCAATGAAAATTATGTGAAGGGGGACAAATGAGCATGGCTTCTGAATGAGACAGACCACTAGTCTGATCCAGTATTGCAATTTCTACTTCCCTAGGGTCAGTCTACACTACACAAAGTGAGGTCCGTTTAACTACTTTGCTCAGGGCTGTGAAAAATGACATGCCTTGTGAGATGTAATTAAGCATAGGAGTCCTTCCATTGACTCGAAGCCTCTCAGAGAGGTGGATTTACTTCATCAATAGAAGAGTCCCTTTCAGTGCTGTAGTAAGTGTCCACATTACATTGGCACAGCTGTAGCATTTCTAGCTTTATGAAAATATGCTTATGAATATAATATAACTGGAATATGCTTTATGAAAAATACTTCTTGTAAGGGATCATTGGAAAAGTTATAATCTGCTGAATGTGTATATTCCTGTATTTGATGTTAGAAATATGGGGTGTATAAACCTGCATTATTAAAGTAGCCATGCTAATCGAGAGCCATTAGGGATACTTCAGGATCTTGATGAGCCATTGGCAAGAAAACAATGAATTGTAAATGGACTTATTTTTCCTGTAAGCAAGAGAGGAACAGCTCTGGTTGGTCCTTCCAAGACACGTGGCCATGTCACCTGATGCTGGGACCCATCTTCGATGCTGTACTTTTCCACTGAAAGTGAAAAGAAGTTTAAACTGAACACAAAGGATTCCTGTCTTTGGCAAAATCTATATAAAGTGGGAAGCCAAACAAAAGGAGTGGCTGCCAGACCTCAGGAAGCCCTCTGCTTACTACCCAAGATGACTGCTGGAAATATCTAAGCTTGAACAGGGTTAAGGACTGAGCCCACATTGTGAGGCAGTTCAGTCTGTGAAAGAAGCTTATCAGAATAACTGAGGATGAGCTATTCCACGTAACCAATTTCTTAGTATATTCAGCTTTTCTTAGTATATTCAGCTTAGCTTGTTTTGTTGCATTTTGTTTAGTAGCCTACATAGTTCTGTCTGCTATCTCTTATGACCTCTTAAATCCTACCTTTCATTCTTAATAAAATCACTTTTGCTTATTAAGAAACCAGTGTAAGTAATTCTTTTGTTGGGAATAGGCAAGGAGTCTGTGCATATTTCTCTACCCTGAGGAAGAGGGAGAACATGAACTTAACTTGTATTAAATCTATCTTACTCTGTATAAAATCTATCTGGGGTTCAGATCCCACTGAGGCTTTTCATTTGCGTAATGAGTCCCTTTGGCTGAGCCTTTCCAGGGCTGAGCTGATCATAGTGACTGTACAGTATTATACTGCAAAGGGCTGTCATCCTAGCTCTGCGTCCATGCTGGAGGGGACCCAAGGGCCTGGCTCAGCAGGATGGAGTTGAGAGGTGTCCCAGCAGGACAGGAAGGTTGGCTCAGTGGTATTTCAGCACATCAAGTGACAGTCACAAGGGGGTTGGGGGTCTCTGTGACTGAAGCCATCAAAAGGCTCGTTGAAAATGTGATGAGCCAGTGTGTTTTGTATGTGAGAAAATGACTGAAGCTTCTCAAAATAACTACCTCTTTTTGCAACTTAAAGTAGCGATAAGCTGCCAAAGAGGATTGTGAAATAGTCCTCACAGAGAACATGCAATAGCCTGAACCGTCTATCTGATAACCAAAACAATCTTCCCACATGGAGCATGGACACCAGGGGACTTTTTAGAGGATACTTTCAACACATTGATCTTAATGGCAAAGATCATGATCTCTGATGCTGCTACTTAGAATACTGAGAGATGTAAATCAGGGGGAAAATACAAACAAAAATCGATGAAAACTTCCCTGGAACTGAAGGCCAACCTGGCTTTAGATTTTAAGTGGTTTCACAGTTAAAAATCCTTTTCTTATTACAAGTCACAGGGAACATGGATGATGTGATTGATGGAAATGACCCATGTACCTTGTTGAGCTTTCCAAGGAGGGATCCAGCCAGTGATTCCATTTCCAGCAGGGGTAAAGGAGAATTCAGTTTACAAGGGCAGACACTTTGCTTTGCAACCCAGTCATACACAGCAGAAAAATTCCATCTCTCTCTGTTCTCCAGGAGAGTTTCACCATTACTGGCAGAAGAAAGGGGAATAACTGTCCATCAGCTGCTTCCTCCATCCAGATCTGGGAGGGTGGGGGACTGGATCAGGTCCTTACAGCGGCCCTTTAGTCTCCCGAGAGTTTGATAATTTGCAACTACCTTGCAACTTGCATCTAAGAATGTTTTACTAGACTGCATCCCATGTCGGACAGGGAAAAGGAGGTATGGGGAAGATGACTTTTGCACACAATAATTAGTCACACAGCAGTATACTTGTTGGGCATACAACCTTCCATTTTTTCAGGGCCCTTGCTCTAACTAAATGGCCCAACTCCATTTTGTTTCCATATAGATGTGGCCCCAAGCATCTAGTATTCACAACTGCACACTAGTGCAGGGGTGGGCAATAATTTTTGTTAGGGGGCCACTCCAAGGTTTTAGAAAGTGGTCGAGGGCCATACTCTTCCATGATATTAATGGAGGAGATGTGGGGTCTGGGATGGAGGTTGGGTGCAGAAGGGAGCTTGGGTGAGGGACTGGAGTGCAGGAGGGAGACTGAAGTCTGGGAGGGTGTTTGGGTGAAGGAGATGGTTGTGGTCCTAGGGCAGGGGACTGGAGTGCAGGGGTTTGGGATGTGACCTAGGATAGGAGGGGATTGTGATCTGGGGCAGGAGATTGGGGTGCCAGGTCTGGGAGGGAGTATGGGTGTAAGAGGAGGACAGAGGGTTTGGGTATGTTGAGTGGGGGGGAAGGGCAGAGAGTTGGGGCAGGAAAGGGCTGGGGTGCCAGAAGCAGGCTGTGACCAAGAGACTTACTTGTCAGCTGCCAAAACTAGCCTGCCTGCCTGCAGAGCTTAAAATATTTCCCAGCCAGCCAGCCTGCCTGCCTGGCCATGTGCTTCATGAATAACTGAGCCCAGGAGAAGGGTGTGTGGTTCTTCTTGGCTGCCTGTTACTCCAACAAGCAGCTCGCATTGGCTGGGGTCTGCCAGAAATTGGCCAATGGGAATGTGCTAGGGGCAGGGCAGCTGCTAAAACTTCCCCCCTCCAGTTTTAAAACAAACAGAAATGGAGCCCTGCAGCTGCATTTCTGCATGGCGCTGTGGGGCAAGCTGGGGAGCCTGCCTGGGGCTCCCCGCTGCCTCCGTGGGCCAGATCGGGTGGCTTGGTGGGCTGGATTCGGCCCGCGGGCCGTATTTTGCCCAGGCCTGCACTAGTGTAATAATCTTTGTACAAAGTATGCCTTGATAGGTATCATTTGAAAACTAATACTTTGCTGGTTGGTAACATCATGGTGAAATGTATGTAACATTCTATGGAAAGTTCTGAATCTCCCCTGTAGGAAGTCATTAGCATATATCCAGGACCAGATAGCCTTGTCTGGGTAAAGCTAATAAACAAGTCTGTCCTGAACAAAGGAGTGTTTACATCACTTTAGTAAATAGGACTATCAAGACAGAAGGAGGAAGAGATTGCTAAAATGCAAGTTCTGTTTCCTGCAAACACCAGTGTGTTTGGGAGGGGAGAGAGCATAGAGACTCCTTCACTACCAGGCTCCATGTCATCTTCCTCACAGCTTGAATAAACTATACCTTGAGGGATTTGCTTCAGGAGAATCCATGTTAAAGGTTCACTGCAGTATAAAAGAACAGGGCAGAGAGCCCCAACTTCTCTCTTTCAACAAAGACGAAGAGCAGCATTTTGGGGCTTCTGGAGAAACTCCTGACCAAGGGGAGGTCAGCAATCACCATCTTGCTGGAAGACTGTGGACGAGAAGAGCAAAGCCTGTACTTTGCTAGGTTAAGTTTTAAGACTTTTGATACATATTTTCACTTTTATTTGCTTGTGATTCTACCTTTCTGTCTTCCATTTGAACTCACTTAAAATCCTGTCTGCTTTTGTTAATAAACTTGTTTTACTATTAAGCTAAAACCACCAGTGCTCTGTTTGAATTAAAGTGAATGTTAACTCTAGTTACTGAGGCAAGCTCGTGGTTCTTTCTTCAAGGAGTAATTGCATTTTATTAGCCCTCTGAATGATGCAGGAGAGGGCTGGGCATTGCATGGCATGGAGGTTTGCAAACATTTAGGAGCAGAGATGTACTGGTGTTACTTGCTAACATTAAGCCTAGTGAGACCAGGATGGGTCTGTGATAACTGCTGGATTCTGAATGGGTGAATCAGCATTGTAGAGCAGACTGAACAGAGTGCACTTTGACAGCAGGCTGTGTGTATGTCCCAGAGGAGAAGCCACAAGTACAAGCAACATTTATGGGTACTCAGGATTAGAATACAAGCAGTGACACAACCTCTTACTGGTCTGAATTGCACCCCAGAATGTGACTATATTGAGGTCATAGGTCAGGGATGGGCAATAATTTTCAATGCGGGGGGGGGGGCACTCCAAGAATTTGGTAAGTGGTCAGGGGCCATACTTTTCCATGATATTAATGGAGGGGATGCAGGGTCTGGGATGGAGTTTGGCTAGGGGAGGGAGCTCTGGGTAGGAAATTGGGGTGCAGGGTCAGGGAGGGAGATTGGGTGCAGGAGGGAGTTGTGACCTGGGACAGGGGTGCAGAGGGATAGGGTGCAGGAGAGGGTGCCAGATGCAGGCTCTGGCTGGGAGACTTACTGTAGGCAGCTCCTGGCCAGTGGCCCAGGAGGACCCTCAGACAGGCTCCCTGGCTGCACATACTGCTCAAAGCAGCTGGCTGCTGCTGGGGCCAGCATGTGTCCCTCTGTGCAGCCCGTCGAGAGAAAGAGGTCTCCACTCCTCCCCTCCCCATCTTTGCTTCCTGGAGACACACGCACTGGTCCCAGCAGCTGGCTGCTTTGAACAGTGTGTGCACCTTGGCAGCCATGGAACCTGCCTGTGGGTCCTGCTGGACTATGGAGGGCCGGATCTAAATGTCTGGTGGGCTGGATGCGGCCCGGAGGCTGTATTTTGCCCACCTCTGTTAGAAGGACAATTAAAGCAAAAAGTTTACCAGTTGTGTACTATAGTAAAACAGTTAACTTAGTGTCACCATACTTGATACAATACTTAGGACCCCTCACTAAGCAGAAATAGGAACATATCCTTTCAAAAGGTGCCTTTCCATAGGAGAGCTAATGAAATGATAAAGCACATGTTACTGGTCTTATGACATGCTGCAGTAGCACTCATTAGCTCAGCAAAACCTCACTCACAAACATTGTATCATTTTATTCTGAGACGCAGAATTAAAGAATGGAAACAGCCCTATTGGGTAGTCACTTCCTACTAGGAAACCCTGTTGGTTTACATGTAAGCTAAACTAAGGATGATGCCTCCTGCAAAACAGATGCTCCAAAATTCATGCTGTGCTTCAAGCATAGCTGCACATTACTATGGTAGTAAAAGGGCTCAGAACTGTTGGGGTCACATTGTTCTCTTCAGTATACTAGTGCCTGGGTCTCAAACCCCAGCCTGCAGAACATCCCCGCCCAGAGCGATTGCACAGTCTGGCCTAAGACAAGGAGCCTGTCTGTTACTAGGCCCCACACCCTGCCCCTTCCCACCTCGCCCAACCCTCTCCCCTCTGTGGCAACCTGTCCTCCAAAGACTCTGCTTCAGAGGTCACTGGGGCAGACCTTTGTGTTGCAGTGGCTGAGGACACCCTCCCCCCGCACTCCCTGTGGTAGAAGGCACTCTGGGGAAGCGGAGTGCAGTGCACCTGCCCACTGCACACCCCTTCCCAGCAGCTCTGCCACCACCAGGAGTGCACAGGAGTTTGACCACTGCCGCCACACAGCAGCGCCCCCGCCCCCCAGTGATCCCTGAAGCAGTGTCCTTGAGGGAAGGGGTGCCATAGGAGGGTGGGGCAGGGAGCCAATAATGGACAGCCCCTTCCCCCAGGAGTCCCGTCGGATTGCACAATTGCTCCATCTGGGGATGGCCCGCAGACCGGGAATTTGAGACCCCTGTATTAATGCAACTCATTTACTTCCATACCTGATAGGATGGTCAGACTATCCTGGCTCAAGGTACATCGAAATATTGTAAACATCTAAAAAGATACCAAACTAAACTGCTTCTCCAAAGTTTGTTGCTACAGGTTGCACCTCTAAAATCCAGCACTCTCTGGTCCAGCAGGACCAAGGTTGCTTCTAGACCAGAGAGCCTGGGAAACTAATGGCAGGAGGGCCAGCAGTAGGGCCAGAGGAGCCCCACAGCAGTGCTGGGGCTGGCGCCAGGGCTGTAGAACCTCAGCAGCCTGTGACAGTGTGGGGCTGGGGAACCTTGGCCGCTCGCAGCAGCATGGTGCAGGGTGCCAGTGAAGCCTGGCAGCATGCAGCAGTGTGGGGCTGGGGAATCTTAGCTGCCTGCACTGTGTGGGACTGGGGACGAAGCAGCCTGGCCACCCGGAGCAGTGCGGAGAAGGGGTCTGGAGAATCCCAGCTGCCCACAGCAGCACAGAGCTGGGGAAACCTGACCATCCACGGCAGCGGAGGCCAGTGCTGGGTCCCGTAGAAGCCTGGACCCCTATGGAAGCCTGGGGCCGGAGGCAGGGGAGTAGGGACAGCATGACAGACAGCCTGGCTGGGGAGGGAGTGGAGGGGGCCAGAGGCAGGAGGCCAGCTGGCTCGGGGCAGGTGGCAGAGGACACCTCCCCTGGTCCGGCAAATTTTCTCATTCAGGACCGGTCAGGTCCCGACAGTCCCAATTGGACCCGGGCTGTACAACCTGTAATTCCTCATATAACTAAGGGGTGTTTATCTTTTACAAGAAAAAATGATATTCTTTACCCACCAGAAGAACTACACATGCTTTAAAATTTCTCTCTCAATGTATATTACTATTATTGTTCCTTCTACCTCACTAAAGCGGCCACTACTGTGTAACCACCGATTTCTCAGTAAAGACCAAAATCCTAAGTGGTCACATTGCTGCACAAGTGTTCTCATTTCTCAGGTGCTGCATAATCCCAGCTGTGCTGCACTGTGATTCTGTTCTGCAGTCCTTGCACGTGGGCCCAACATTCTTGTCTAGCTTTGGGGGAGTGAAACAGCTATACAGGAGCAGGGTGGGAGGGGTTCTGGCATCTTCAGCTCTGAAACTGGGGTAAGAACAATGGCCTAACAAATCCTACAAGAATAAAAGGGATTTTTGCATGTAAAAACCAGACTGTTTTCCATTTTAAAAAAAGTAGAAATTGTCAATGTGAAAACCTAATGCCAGAATATGGGAAAGCCACTTGATTTATTTATCGTGACTCCAAGCTGCCTTTCAGGCTTAAATTTTAATAGTCCACCAGCTTTCTACAAGCCCTACCTTTTTCCCTTTCCCCTCCAGTTATGGGTCTAGTCTACCTGCTGGGAGTTGTGACAGCTGTACATGTTCAGGTACAAGCCTCCTCGCTGGCTGGTACTCAAATCAGTGGTCTACTCCCTTCCTCTTCCTTCCCCTTGGGGTAAATTCCCCAGTCTTTAGGTGAATAAATCCAGAGCCACAATGCTCAGCTTATATCCAGCATAACATCAAGAGTTAATGAATTTAGAATAAACATTTCTAAAAGCCTTTTGATGTGCGTGGTATGTTATCCTGTCTTCCCTTTATACCAGATATTGTTCAATGGACAAAAATTGACACAGTTGCAAAGTGTTAGTGTGAGATGTTAAACACATTCCAATAAGCCATAGATTGTAAAGATCCAGTGATTTATCTGGGAAGATTTATTGTACTGGAGAATATCCAATATTTTTCTTCATAACGCTGAATAACAGTTCATGAAAATAATCAGAAAATATAAGCTTTTTAAATGACACTCAAAAGAGAAACTAATAATAATTACATATAATACAGATTTCCATCTTGCATTTAAGCAAAGCAGTACTAAAAATGGTCATTTTTGTCTTCACAGTTAACGAGCATAGCCTCTCCTGTTTAAAGCTTCAGCAACCCAAATCTCCCAATCACTGTGTGATTATGTTCAAACCTAAAGCCGCAGCTGGGTTGTAAACATTCTTCAAACCTTCCTCTGTATTCTATACAGGGGGCACACAAATTCATTCTATTTGTAGGAGTGATAAAGATTTCAGAGATATAACTATATGTAAAACGAGGCATCCTCACTAGAACTACTGTTCGCACTAGAACCAGAATGAACTTTAAGGCTATGATTCAGCAAAACATTTGTGTGTAGTTAAATTTCATTGATTTCAATGGATTTTGAATCATGCCCTTTAGGACTATCAATTTAACGAATCTAGCCCTACTCGGCATCTGCTTCAGTGATGTGCTGAACAGAGATGGAGTTAAGCATATGCTTAACTACATTACTGAACTGTACTTAAGTGCATGTACTGTATGTGCGTTTATGTAAATATCACACACACACACACAGTTATTGCCATTAGCTTTCTTCTGCTTGAACAATCTATATGCTAAGGTATAACCTGCACTTATTTTGGTTTCTACAAACATAAAAAAGTGCCTGAAGAGAGCTATTGCAGCTTTCATTCAATCCTCGTATTGGCATTGAAAGCTTTATTTTGAAAATAAGCAGCAATACTGAATAAATAGAATGATTGTTTTGTCATCTCCATACAGCCGATGGCCTTCATCCAAAACATGAAAATACTGTAGCAAACAGAACATGTACGTGTCAACGTTCCAAAAAAAAAAATAAAAAAAATAAAAAATTAAAAATTGGCATAATATAAAAGTAACACTTTGACACTTACTTTAATACCATACAGGCCATTAAAGATTATTTTCTGGAAAAAATGAATAAAGATTTGCTATTTACATAGATAATTAAGGCCCAATTCACTTAAAGTAATGCACATTGAGGAACTATATACTTCAAACCACACACACACACACAAAAAAAAACCCCACAACCCCACAGGATCGGTCTTTTTTCCACACTCATATAATCCCAGTTCATCATAATGCAATACAGAAAAAGAAAAAAAAGGCAGTAATAGCCCCAAGCAGAGGTTTTCCTTTCCCTAAAGTGTCGTCTTCTCTTAATCACAAAGAAAACTCTCATTTGCGGATTCTATATATGCTATAGCATGTTCTTTCAAGTTTTACATGATGGGTAACATTTTCAAAAATGCTTGCGTGACATAGGAGCCATAATCTTTCAATGAGACTTTGGCTTTTTTGAAAATTTTATCCTAAACCATTCTCTGTTTTTTCATTGTCACTTGTGAGTGACAATATAAGGGGATTTACATAGTTAATTTTCATTACAATAATAGGAGTCTTCCATATAAATCTCCTGTGCACTTACAGGAAAATAAGTACTTGTGGCTTGAACTATTTAATAAAAATCAAACATTTATATTCATTAAGCTGGGCCAGTATTTAATGTGGCACCTGTTCAAGTGGGTGCTGTTTTTGTTCTACTTGTTCCTCTTGGACCAGGTTTGAAAAAGATTTTGAAAATGGACGCATGATAAAAATCTACATTTATAAAAAGTCACATTTGATATGGAGTGAAATTCTTAATTCTTTATGATGCTCAGACAGAACTGAATCATATAGTAAGAAACACAACTCAAAAGCGTGCCTTTTTTAAAGTTGATCAACAGACAAGTTAAGAGCATGAAAACTAAAGGGATTTTCTCAAATTAAAAAAAATATTTCAGTGAATTTATTGCCTTACTAACAGCAGCCCTGGACACCAACAGTTATTTACCCTCCTCATGAGCAGAAGCAGAGAAAGCTCCTCAAGTGCCCTGATGATGTTTTTCAGCTGGGAAGATGGGAAGCTAGTTTCCAAACCCACTTAATGCTTGGCCTCTCTGCCAAACAGCAATCCCCACCAATCAATGTTACATTTAAACCAGTAAATTAAAGGGGAAAGGCTTCAAATTTCATTACTGGGATAATATCTTAACAATACCTTGTGCCATCAACCCCTTCCCCCCCCCCCCCCCGAGTTCTCTCACCCTGCACCTCTAAAACACCCTTAGACACACAATTCTTATAATCTTAGCCCTCATGGAAATCAATTACAGCTGGATCATAACAGTATTTTCAGGATAAATACTTCTGTCTGCCTTAACAATCCTTTATATCACTATGCAGCAAAGATTTGATTAAACTTTTCTTTGTGATTAAGCGACAGGTTCCTTGCAGAATCAGGCCCAAATTGTGTTGCATAGCAAAGTGCTGACTGCCTCAACTCCTGTCAACTTCAAAAGGGAGTTGAGGATACTAAGTATCCTGCCAGATCAGGCCATTTGTTTGGCAAAATTGGATCTAGAAAGTAAGGTATATCGCCCAAGAGACACAGTATACACGCCAAATTATTTCTGTTTTCTATTAACAAATACATTTTCATATAATATAAATGATCACAGAACAATCAGTAACTGATATGAAAAACTCAGTGTGGCAAAGATTCTTTAGGCTAGAGAAGCACGTTTTCGAGTTCACAAGTAAAAAGACATGGATGCCGATTTTTTTTTTTTTTTTTTTTTTTTTAAACTGAGCCTTTTTTGAAAGGTCCTTTATATTTTCACAGCCTTATTGGAAATTGTTGTTAGTCTAAATACAGCAGCATTTTTAGTATTTGTGGTGCTATTAGTAAAAGATAAATGAAAAAAATTCCACTTAAGGGTGATTCCTTTATCTCAGGCTGTATCGTTTGAATTTTGATTTACCATTCTTATTTTAAAAGACAAGGATGTGGGAAATCCTTGTCTTTTACAATAAGAAAATTAAGTTAGTTTTTATCTGGGCACAAGTAAATCCAAGCAAGAGTATTTATATTTCACAAATAAAAAGATTTCTAAAGTATTATTCTTTAGTTAGTAAAGCATGGGTTTTTACTCACTGGGGATGAAATCCTCATCGTACTAATGTCAAAATAAGTTTTGCCTTTGACTTCAATGGAATCAGGATTCTCCTTCTAGATTTTGATTTCTGGGGGCCCAAGGTCTACTCTGCTCTGGATGCACAGGCATGGCTCCCACTGAAGTCAAAGGGCTCTGCAGGCATGTGATGGCAATATCTGGTGCAATCATAAGAGGCAGTCCAAATGTAGTACATAAGGCCCAAGATTCTGTAATCAGATCCATGCAGTTGGTCACACAGGTTTGCATGAAGGAGTGCCACTGATGCCAATGGTATCCACTGCACTGATCCAAGTGCAGGACCAGGGTACCGTCATAACCCCACTTTATTTGGAAGTGATGTATCTGTACGTGCTTATTCTTAAATTCTTCTGGGGAGCCACTTTTTCTAAACCTTGTTTTATTTTTGGTAGTACTAGATAAACCTCAAAACTTTGTAAAAATAAATGGAAGTCTACTAGTGAATCTGAACTCCTGCCTTTTACCCTCATACTCTATAAAACCCTGAACAGAAATAATCTTGCATATCTTTTAATGACCTAAAAAACATGTTCCATAACATTTTGAGGACTAGGAATGAAATCCTGACCTAGCAAAGTCAAATGGAATTATGCTATTGATATCAATGGGACCAGGCTACCACTCCAGCTCCTTTAGATGTCATTTTGCTAAATTGTGTGCATGTGGATTTTGTTAAGCAATAGCAACAATTTACAGAAAAATAAGAACTCTGTCATGGCTGGTGGAAGTAAAAACCACACTGTGAAAAGCTGTAAAACAGACATATGACAAAAAACCCCTTATATGATTTGTTTCTCAAAAGGCATATGCAATGTGGCACAATATCGCAAATATACATTCTATATAATAAAATACTGTCTAACTAGTGCATCCTCAATCATGCTGGAAATATCCTTTTCTAGCCAGCTTTGAATTCAATAATCATTCAATGATTCATTCAAGGCAGAATCAACAGGAAGCTAATCCCACAAACTCACCTTTCAAGCCTAAAAAGATAGCAATGCATGTGATATGATGCATCATAATCCACTATGTAACAAAGTCAGTGGTTAGAGACTATTTTAAAGATACAGCACCCCCACAACACTCCTGTGGTCGTGTATTGTTAAAATGTGATGCAACACTGGACACTTATATACGCAAAAAGTCATCTTGTCAGACTGAGAAATACGATATTATATAATTAGTCACGTTTAAAATAAAATAAAAAACTGTAAAGGTCAACATTCACACCTCCATTGATTGTATGGAATAAATTAAACCTTAAACCAGTTGCAAACAGGTTCCTTCACTCTGCTCAGTCAGTGTTTTATTTATGCCTATACACAGAATAATACTTTTGTAAATGCTTCTGAAGTAGCAATAATAAAAATGAAGGCTTTTTGCACTAATAGTTATTGGGTAGCAACTTCAACATTGACAGCTGTGTTGCTACGCAGTTCTTTTGTTCCTTTGCATCAGTGCAGGGGATATGGCTCCACGTGGCGTGTAGAATGAAGAACTGCAACATGTGGTGGCTTAAAGAGGAAAAGCTTCTTTCATTCATCATTGGTAGAATCAAAAAGGAAGGAACTTATACTATCCATGGTACCTTCATAGGTCCTCTCCAGAAGAGGTATATATTGTTATACATAAATGCCCTCAGGATTAAAACCAGATGACAGTGGATTCTGTAGAATTCGAAGATTGCTGGGGAGCTGCCTTGATGAACCTGGGCGTTTCAGGGACCCGGACTGAAATGTTGTCTCTACACAAGAAAGATGATAATTACTATGTAATTGTAAGATGATAATTACTAGGACAAGAAGCAATGGAGTTAACTTGCAGCAAGGGAAGTTTAGGTTGGACATTAGGAAAAACTTCCTGTGGGTGGTTAAACACTGGAATAAATTGCCCAGGGAGGTTGTGGAATCTCCATCTCTGGAGATATTTAAGAGCAGGTTAGATAGACATCTATCAGGGATGGTCTAGATGGTGCTTGGTCCTGCTGGGAGGGCAGGGGACCGGACTTGATGACCTTCCCTTCCAGTTCTAGTGTGCTATAATTGTATCATTCACTTAATAGGGATGTGAATGACTAGTCGACTATCCAATAAGCAAATGCTTATTGGATAGTCGACATGCTAGTCGACTTGTGTCACTTCTCCCCCCTTGCTGACTATCAGAAAGGCAGCAAGGGGCAGGGGAGAGGAGAAGGGACATCAAAGTGGCAGCGCCACGTGGAGCCTGGGGCCAGACCTGGGGCTCCACATGGCACTGCTGCTTTGAAATGCCAGGCTGCACGTGGCATTTCAATGCAGCAGTGCCACGTGCAGCCCGGGGTCAGCTAGGGACTCCCCCCGTTGACCTCCATGCGATGCTGCTGCTTTGAAATGCTGCGGGGAGCATGGGGCCAGTGGGGGACTGCTGGAGTCCCCTTCTGGCCCCGTGCGCCCTGCAGCGCTTTTGCCTTTGAAGTGTAGCAACAGCCCTGCTACACTTAAAGGTTGGAGTTGCCCTTATTGACTAATCAAATAGTTGATGCCAGTTAATCGAAATTTTACATCCTCACTTAATTACTATTATTTATAACATTTAGAGAACACACTTATTCCCTGGCATACCAGTGTGTTTGGATGCTGCACATGCATAATTTACATATAATATATACACAGGTGACTATGTAGTTTAGTGGTTGACAGAGTTCCAACTCATTTTAATGTGAGCTGTTAATGGGCTTTGAAAATGCACACACACCCAGACAGTGCATGTATGTAGTAAGACCCATGTAGATATGCACTCCAAATATCAATTCCCAGACCTCCTAAAAGAAAGCACCATTAACAGACAGGCTCTATGCAGGGACTGACAATGAAAGTCTTAGAAAAGGACTGTTTTCAGATTTTTGAAAAGTGGGAGGAGATGGGAGGGGTAAGAGGAAGGACCAGGGAGATAGCTGCTCCTGCAAGGCTGTCACAGCAGCAGCTCAGTTATCTGTTAGGTACAATACTGGTTCTACCACTGCCACACCCACAATGCGTATGAATATATTCATAATGCTATTTCATAGTGAATGAGATACATTAAAAAAATCTCACACACAGACAGTATGACAAGAGGTCTTAGATAGCATTCTCTTGCTACCTTTTATCAGCTAGTCCCTCAGAATAAATAGTTTATTCGATGTTTAGTATATTATTGTTGTTATAAGAAAAAATGCTTACAAAAACTTTCAAATGTGTACCTCTTTCAAGCTGCGTGTGTGAACCCTCCACTTCGATAGGGTCTGCTGGTAGCACTGTGACCTTTGTTCCTGTTTGCTGGATAAACTGTTGGAGATTTACTTGTCTTAGCTCCTTTGTTAGCTGCTCCAGTTCTTGTTCTCTGTCCTAAACAGAAAGGGGGGAAATGAATCTGTTTACAAGTGGGTAGGTCTGGAAGGGCCATTCAAAATTCTATCCATCCATTTGTCTCTGGGGCAAATAATTTTTTTCTCTGATGGGTAAATAGAAAGTTATTAGTTTTTAAGATGTTGTTTTATTGAAAGGCAGTTTGCTACATAACTTAGAGTAAAATTATACTGCATCATGTGGTCTTATTGACTTGTTAACAGTGATTAAATCTTTATATTTGCTTCTTTGTCCCCTCTCAGACACAGATCAGGTAACCTGAACAGAAACTTAGCCCAACAGAAGTGAGAGGCCCTGATAATCCAAATTCAGAGTGCTACTGTGCAAATTCTGATTGTCACTGGGGTGAATCCTGAACATCTGACTCCAATTTGTGGCTCTGCCACAGACTACTTGTATAATTTGGGCAAGTCACTTAACTCCTCAGCACCTCTGTTTTACATCTGTAAACTGGGGATGTTACTTCCATTCTCTATCCCCTTTGTCTTATTTCAACTGTAAGCATTTTTGGCCAGGGACTGCTTCTCGCTATGGGTGTGTATAGGGTCTACCTCTTGGTTAGCAAATATATTTTGGAAACTGCACTGGTTTTTAACAAAATAATAAAAAACAAACAAACACAGATTTTTGCCAAAATTCTTCAGAATCTATTTTAGCTCAGCTTGTATTAATATATTGCATTCAGAAATCACTCACTCAAAAGTCTGGAAATGCCAAAAATCTATTTCCCCCCCCACGCACAATGTTTACTCTATCCTATATAAATACACAAATAATAACGCACTGAGGCATTTATTTTAAAAAAGAAAGAGGATCAGATGATACTAACACATGCAAGGGGCAAAAATAACACATTGAAAATAACCTCAGCATTTGGAATTTCCCAATGTCTGAGTGCTGGATGGTAAACATTTCAAAAGTATTTAAGTGCCAGTGAATTAAGCTCCTAAATCACTTAAGAGCTTTTGAAAAATTTCCCCCGGGGGGGAGGGGTGTCTTGTGTTTAATGTTGCATCAGTGCTTTTTTTTTTTTGGCGCATTTAAAATCTCTTTTAAAATGCCAGAGGCAAGGTAAGAAAATTGCTAAATCACAGCACATGCCTGACTGAAGGTGTCCTTAAAAGATATAAAGGGAGAAGAGTGATTAGGAAATTCTCACAAAAATGCTGACTTTACATGTTCATACCCTTAGAACTAGTGAACCAATTTTCCGCCCTTCCTTACTCAGCAGAGACCATAACAAACAAACCACATTTAAAATGTTTAATGTCAAATCAGTTAGTTATGCAAGCACTAACACTTCAGTCTGAGATTGTGGGGAAATGTGTGTCCTCCCGCTTACATAACTCAAACCTAGCTGAACTGATTTTGCTCTTTTTAGAAAAATATCATCTTTAGATTGAGAACAAGCATTGAAAATTTAGTCTAATAGGCATTTGCTTGGGACACTCAGAGCACATGAGAGAGTGAGAATGGGAGTCTGAACTTAGTCTTAGCCTCAATGGAGGTTATCAGCTTCTTATTTAAATACAATAAATAAATAAATGAAAAGAGAGTTCTCCTAGTATTACAGTAACTAAAAGGATAATTTGTCATGTCACTAGGAGCTGATGATGGATGGCTAAGACATATATGCTTAGAGTTTTCATGTACTTTGTTTCATCTGCCCAGATTAACCACATTTTTATTTAGTAAAAACATCTTAAATTGATGTGGTACTGTAATTTATGATTCTAAGGATCCCAAAGTCCTTCACATAGTGACAGGAGAATCACGTCACACTCTTCAGCCACTGTGGAATACAGGAGCGGTTTAATACCAGATATTTAAATAATAGTGCTATGTGCAACTGAAACGGAGTGCCTTAATTCTAGGGTGCCTGGGACCTTAGATGTGCCAGGAATAGGGAAATTTGCTTTCCATTGTCATTGTATTCCCCCCATCACATTTGCTACAACCTGGATTTCCATTTATATTCATTATTTCATGCTCTATTTAAGTCCAAGTGATATCATTAACTTTTGCAGGCAATAAAAAGCAGTGACTTGATTCTCTGGTGATATTGGTTCTGTAATTGCCTGAGGCAGACAGAGAACAGAATCTTTAACTCTAACAGGTCAGGTAGGGAATAGGAAAAAACTACTTTCTAACCAATTGTTTTATAACCTATTAGATATTTTAACACACTCATTCTGATACCACTTTTGGATTGATGTCTTTTTTCCAAATATTATGCTCATGAAAGATTGTGGAGAGCAGCACTACAGAGGGAGAAGTTCAGCCTCAAACAAGGTTAAGGACAGGGAGAGCTAGTGCAAGCTTCAACCTTTGTTATCCCAATGCAACTCAAAAGTCTGACTTGAAAAAGGGACTATACTGAGGCTACATGTAGACTACGGGGTTTTTCCAGGATACTGGAGGTATCCCGGAAAATCTCTGCCGCGTCCAAGGAATGTATCTGCTCTTCCGCAAAAAAAAAAAAAAAAAGCAGAAGAGCAGATGCGCTCTTTCAGAAGCCCTGTCCTCCTACTTCCATGAGGAAGATAGGCTCTTCCGAAAGAGGAGGTTTTTCTGAAATTTGGCCCAGTGTTGAAAGGCCAAATTTCGAAAATGCATTTTCCAACAAAACTATTGGAAAAAGGTACGCAAATTGCAGAGTGCAATTTGCGTACCTTTTTCCGATAAAACATTGTAGTCTAAATGTAGCCTTAGTGTAAGAGAAGGGTCCAGGCGTCTGCCAATACTGGCAAACCATAATACCAAATATGGTGGTAATAGTGCCTATGTCAGATGTGGATACTCATCCACTTGGAACTCAGACCACTCAGTGATTTCACACAAGATACTAAGCAGCCAACAGATGGCAATGACTTTGGGTCACTAAAAATCAGTCCTGGCACTGAATCTGCAATAAGAAGTGAAATGCTCTGGTTTGCATTCAGAACTAAATCCTCCTTAAAGAACAAGCACACAAATCTTTATCACTTATCCTGAGCGATGAAGGGGCAGTTAAAAAAAGCCATGAGACAGAATCACTTGTGTCATGGGATTAGAGTTGGCTGGTGCAAAAATTGCAAGTTCTGTTTGTTTTTTTGATAGAGAAAAAGCAGATTTTTTTAAAAACCAAAAATTGTCATGGAAGATTTTCCCTGTTTTTCCATCCAACTTTGTCAGATCGTTGACTAATTAAAAAACTTAACCCTGCTATCTTTCCCCAGGCAGAAAAGGTGTACTTACCTGTAATCTTTTGGTGGCTTGGCCCAATGACCTTTCTACAGCTTTAATGCCATTTTCTAGCCTCAGAGTCTGCTGGCCCTGAATATCAATTTCACCTTTCACCTTCTCAATCTTCTCTTTGACCTCTTCTTCATTCACCTGTGATTCCTGAACTTCTCGGTGCAACTTCTCTGCTTCAAGGCCACTCTCCATCCTGTGGATTTGAGCCACATAGTCTTTTAACTTGCTTTCGCACTCCAGGATCCTTTGCCTGATCTCCAGGAGTTGTTCCTTCAGTTGCTTCTCGTTCTCTTGTTCAATCTGCAGTTCATTTTCCCAGAACTCTTCCTCTTCAATCTCTACTTCATTTCTTTTGATCTTCTGTTCTAGTTTGAGAATTTCCTCTTCCAAGCTGGAATTGTACTTCTGTTCCCAGTACCGGATTTCAGCCTCATTTGAGTCCAGCTGCTTCTCAATGCACTGAAGCTTCTCAGTCTGGAGGTGGATCAATTTTTTCAACTCTTCAGCTGTTGTTTTACAGCTGAGCACCTTTTTGCCTGAACTCAGATTCTCTACCTTTCCCAAAAATGTCCATTAAGCCTTTTGCACCCCCAGTGAATGTTAAAGATTTCCTTTTAGGCTCTCTCCTTTTTATTAATTTGTCATTCTGAGGCCTCAGCTTGGCTAAGGGAGGCAAGCTTTGTCGGTACAAAGTTCTTTCAGGTATTCGAGCAACGCTGTCTGAAGTCGGCCTCTCGCTGAGAGATGGGCCAGTGCGGGCGCAATATTAACTGCACATCACTTGCATACTGTCCCCATTTGTTCAACGAAATGATAGGGTTTTCATGAGGTGCCAAATGCCTCTCTGTATCTCTCCATTTTTCTATCAAAGTATATCTTCCAGTACGACCTATCGGAGAAAGCATAACAAGAAAGGTGAAAAACTGCATGTGCAATACCTAAAACAGTCAACAGAGGGAACTATTGGATCATGATGTATACTGACAAGTTGGAGGAGTGCTGCATAGTCTAAATAATCCCATGAAGGACCATTATGATAATCTAGTCTGATTTCCTGAATAACACACGATAGAATCTCATCCAGTAGTTCCTAGATCAAACTCAATATCCCAAATCCAGTATCAGAACAGTAGTCTCCCACTGATCTTGGAGAGTACATTTAAGAAGCAGTATATGGGAGGCAGAGGTACATCTCACTTTTACAACAGGATTAGCATAGGGGTTTTTTTTGTACATACCTTCCATACAATTCTTTGAAAATTGTTAGTTTACACAGTGGTAGTCAATTAGATTGCAATTGCACCCATAAGAAGCAAGGTACTTTCCCACACAGATGAAGTCAAAGCCATCTACTATATAAGAACATATTTTAAGTGAATGCAGTAACATCTGTTTTATATAATCTTGCACAAAGTAATAGGATAGGTGCCCTGACGATTTTATTCCTTTTTAGTCATGAATTGCATTAGACAAGTTCTCTTAGCACACAAGATGAAAATGAACACAAATTAGTTCTGGGCTTCCTTTGAATTATGATTTGAAACATAATACCTCATGGAAGCTCTAGCACAAGAAACCATATTTTCACTTTGCATTTCAATGTATCAAGCCACTGTGTCTTCATTAGACCAGTGACCCAATGAACTCTGAATTCTAGCAGTGGGAAAAGATGAGAATTAATTATTAGAAAGTGACAAATGAGAGATTGAGAGAGCTTCCAAGTGTATTTTGTATTTTCATCTACATAATTTGCAGAATTAAACTCTGTTTTCTCCTCTGGACAGTAAGTCATCACTTAGAGGCTATTATTGACCACGCCTGTTAAGCCTGTAACCCACAGTTGTTGCCAACCCTCTCAATTTTACCAGGAGTCTCCCAGAATTGGGCTCTTAGCTCCTGGAGGCTTCTAAAGCCAACCCAGGAGATTTTAGGCTGCTAAAACTCCAACGGTGCAGTGGGGCTGAGGCAGGCCCTGGCCTGCCCAAGCTCTGCTCTCTGAAATGGCTGGCATGTCCCTCAAGTGCCAAGTGGGTGGGGGAGAGAAGAGCAGCAAGGGTTCTCTGCATGCTGCTCCTATCCCAAGTGCCAACTCTTCAGTTCACATAGGCCAGGAACAATGGTCAGTGGAAGCTGCAGAGGTGGTATCTGCAGATGGGGGCAGCATGTGGAATCACCTCTCCCCCCGTAGGGGCTGCAGGGAGGTTCCCACTGCCATAGGCACCAACTTTGTGGTTGCTCTGGGGCTGGAGCACCCACAGGGATAAATCAGTGGTGCTGGTGTGTGTTCCACACCCAAACACCGCTCTTCCCACCTCCCCTCTTGTGTGCTGGTGGCCCATACTTACTAACTCCTCCTCTCCCTCCCACACTCCTGAGCACCACAGACAGCTGATTTGCAGCACTCAAGCTCTGTGAGGAAGGAGAAGGAGGAGCAAGCTCAGGGAGGAGGTGGGGGTGGAGCAGGGGCAGGAAGAGGTGGAATGGGAGCAGAGGCTGGAGTGGAAGGGGGGGACTGAGCACTCACCAGCAAGAAGAGAATTCTATGCCTATGGCTGCCATTTCTGGGAGCCTGCTTTAGCTCCAGGGCAATGACCTTGGGAGCCACCTGAGGTAAGTGCTGCCTGGATGGAGCCAGCACTCTGCAACCTTTTCCACACCTCAAAACCCCCTTCCAAAACCTGCAGTCCAAACCCCCATCCCACAGTTAAATGCCCTCCCAGAGGCTGCATCTTGCACCCCCTCCTGCACCCAATCCCTCCTGCCCCAGGCTCAGCCCAGAGCCCTCTCCCATTTTCTGAACCCTTCAGCTGCTTCTCAGTGTGTGCATCCTCTCCCACACTGCAACTCCTTGTTCTAGTCCCCTGAAAGTGAACGACTATTGGGGAGAGCAAGTGGCAGAGGGAGGTGGGGCAGGAGGAGACTGTGGGCAAGAGGCGGGGCAGAGGATAGGCCAAGAGAGTTTGGGTTTGTGTGATTAGGCAGTTGGCAATCCTATATCTCGAGTTAACCAAGATGATGCCGACACAGCATTATTCTAATATATGATGACTGCTAACTTACAATCAGCATCATGTTAACAAATGTGATTGCTGACCACCATATCCAGACTTCACACAGTAGATGAGGCTCAAGAGACACACCTAGAGCAAGCCAAAATTGGTGATTGCTGCTACCTGTCTCAGAAAATTTGCATATCAGCAGCCGCTCAGACCTTTTCTGAGCTTCTTCTAAGGATTCAGTAAGATGCTTTGATATGTTGAATCCTTTTATGATTGCTGTGATGATCTCTGACTTCTCTCCAAGCAGCTGGCTTTACAATGCTGGCTTTATTTGTGTTTTCAATAGAGGAGAAAATAAGTCACATTTCTGCTGCCATCAAATTATCCCTTACACATTTATTCAGGTCCAACGATCATCTCCGTGTATCCCTTATAATTAGGCTTAACAGAATTGGATTTTTTTTTAAATTCAATGGATAGTCATCTTTACTTTTTATAATTTCCCTATTTTTATTGATTTAAATGTTCACAGTTGCATGAAATTATGGAAGGAGCTAGAAAATAGGGAGGGGATCAGACAATTATTTAAATGACATTAGATGCTGAGATTCAAAAGAGTTAAAACTCTAGAATCATTCAAACATAAATTGCCATAGTCACTTGTCAAAACTTTTATATAAAGGAAGTACCCTTAAATCAGACACAAACATTTTCTCGGGCAAACTAAGAAAAATACTGCTTAATCTTACATTTCAATCAGCTCTACAGAAATATATTCCCCCGTCAGTTGGTGAGTGTATGGTGAAACTGACATTTACAGACATTTACTAATAAAAACTTAACCCCTTCCAAGACTATCTATATTACTGAGTATGGAGCCAATATGTCAGTCTTCCCCTCTCACCTCCCATTATCTTTTTTTAACACTACTGTAAGAAGTCTTTGTAGATCAAGAAAAATTAAAGGAGATTCGCTGCTGGCTTGGAATTACTTTTACTCCAAGACAGCACCTTCAGACAGAATTTTTAGGACACCCGCGCACACATACGTACACCCACACAGTGCTCTTGTAGGTTAGCTTGTAGATGGCATGTGATATATTCCGACCATCCTTTGAAATCATGCTTTACAGCACATAGTTAACACATCCTAAATTACTACAGGTTGAACCTCTGTGGTCTGGGACTTTCTGATCCAGCAATATCCATGGTTCAGCAGGACCATGGATTAAGGACGTTAAGTAGTGGGTAAATGACTAATCGTGTACGCGATACAATTTGTATCGAGTACATGATTAGTCAAGAAAGGGCCGCTGTGGCTCTGCAATTTAAAAGCAGTAGGTGCCTGGTAGCCTGGCTCCTGCTATATTTAAACTGCAGTGCCGCAACAGGGGTAGGTCCGGGACCTGGTGCAAGCTGGGACTGAAACAGTCCCAGCTTGTGTCAGGTCCTGTGCTGTGCCTCTCCCTCCCCTGTCCCTCTACCCCTGCACTGCGGAGACAGTGCTGGGGCGAAAACTGACTTTTAAGCGGGCTCCCGCTTCCCCCCTCCTTGCTACTTCTGATCCAGAGGCAGCAAGGTGGGGGGTGGAATGTGAGTAGTGGACTCGTCTACCCGATAAGCCTAGGCTTATTAGATAGTCGACTGATCGACTACTCTTTTACATCCGTACCATGGATGTTGCTGGACTAGAGAGTCCAAGCACAGAGGTCGCTGGGAGCAGAGCCAGTGGAGTCCATGGGGCAGCGGAGCCCACAGCTGGTGGGGCTTGTAAGGGGGTACCTGCAGAACCCACAGCTGGCGAGGCTGTGAGCACCAACAGGGCCGCTGCTGGAGCTTCCGTGGCTGGTGGGTCCGCCGGAGCTCGTGTGGCTGGCAGGGTTGCCAGGGACGTTGGAGCCCTCAGGGCAACAGCGGCAAGTAGCTGGGGAGAGGAGCCCAGCGGACAGGACAGCGCCTCTCCCACGCCCCCAAGACTTTCCCTGGTCCAGAAAACTCCCTTGTCAGGGACCAGTCAGGTCCCCAGGGACCCAGACCAGGGAGGTCCAGCCTGTATTACTGTCTCAGAGCTCCTACTTCACTATGCCAAGGAACTAAAAATATGACAGAGATTGACTAGAAAGCTGGAGCTGATTAGTCATATTAACAAGACAAGGTGGGTGTGAGATCAGTTACTAGCCCAGACCTGAAGAAAAGCTCTGTGTAACCTCAGAAGCTGGTCTCTCTCACCAACAGAAGTCAGTCCAATAAAAGATATTACCTCATTCACTTTGTGTCTCTAATATCCTAGCACTGGCATAGCTACAAGAACAGAGCATATAGACACATTAATTATATTTAGCTAGTTAACAAGAGAGAAGGGAAGACTTGGTCTCAATACATTTTCTCCATTAGAGGAGAGCATATGTATGTACAGATCACCCACTGTTTTCCTCCACATGAAAGAGGCAGACAAAATGAAGCAAGTAAAAAGGGAAACAGCAGTCCAAACTCAAAGTGAAATACTGTTTATAGTGACTCAAGATAAGCACTGGAGGAAATTCTATCAGTGTACCAATCTACTTGGCTGAAATTCTTGGAATCAGTTTTAATATTTACCGGAATAAAAAATAACTGAAAAAGAGCCAGTGTGCCAAGTTACCCAGTTGAAGATTATATTTGCCAATGTAAAATATTCTACATTCAACATGTACTATCTTACAGTTTATACTAAGCATCCATCCGGCTATTGGTTAATCAAGCCTCATGCAGTTCTCCATGGCAAAATTAAACATTAAATCCAGGAGAGGAAAAACATGTTCCAGAATCTCAGAGCAAAGGTTGTAGCTTTGCACTCTACTTTGTTAATCCTAAATGCTCATAGCTCTTTTTTCTTGCAGTCACAGCAATGCTGCTAATGTTCTTTCTGTGTCAGAAAGAGTCAGGTTCAAAGAAACCTTGGAAGTCTAAATAGCACCTACTAGGTGAGTGCATAGCATACAATTTCCATTCAGTGTGCTACTAAATGCACTACCATAAAGCAATATTAGAACAAGGAAAAAAAATAAGGGGATAAACAACGCAATCTCAAAAGAAAATGCATGAAAGGTATGTACTGACATGGTGGACAAAGACAAGTGTATCTTGGGTGATGTTTCAAGGTCACTATATAATCCTAAAAACAATAAATTTAACAATCTCTACTCAGCATAAAAGAACTGCAATATGGGCCAGTCAGTAATTTTATATAATCCAACAATCGTGCTTTGAATCCAGTGCTGCCCTAAAACAAAATAACCTTTTATCCAAGCTAAATACTATTTGGTCTGTTCTCCAGGCCACTTATGGTATAGATTAATCTTCTGCTGTAAACAAACTTCAAACTCTAGTTATAATGGTAATGCTAATTCGTAAGTAAAAATGCAAAGTTCATTCAAAACAAACCTTTGAATGGATCAGAGTCAGAAACCTTCAAAGTTAAAATTGCTGTTTGTAATCTGCCACCGGTAGCAAAGAGAGAAGTGGCTTTGATTCCTAATAAAGAATAGTGGTTTTCAGAGTAAAGATAAATTCACTGTTTTCTGTTTCTTGCAGCATATGTTCATGCCAGCAACTCAAAACTCAGTAAGACATAGTGCATCTTTCTGAACTGTTTTGATGCAGTTTAGATATTTAATCACACAAATGCATACAAAAATGAGGTTGAGAAAACATTAAAGATGTGCAGGTAACACTCAAAAGGCATAACATGTCAAAAGCTAAGGTTGCATGCTTTGCTTTAACTCTGACCTCTTGTGTATGGTAATATATCTGCACTTGTACCTCTTTAATCCAGCAACCCTAGGAGACATGGCATACTGGAATAATGATTTTGCTGGGCTATGGAGGGTGCTGCTCCCCCCTTCCTGCCTGCCACTCCCACACAACACCTCCCACAGCTATGGTAGCAGCAGAGAAAAGCCTCAAGGGAAGTGACTTTGTGTGCTGCTGTTCCACCAGCTGGGGAGGAGTGCAGCAGCGCACAAGGCCATTTCTTCCTGCGTACTATAGGTGTTCCCAGATTAGGGGCATCTGAAGGTTTAAGTGTACGACCTATATTTAAGATGCCTGCTTATTACAGCCTAAATAATACAATTATACATTCTTCTCTGTTCACTAAAGTATGTGCATCTTCTTAAAATATTCCTTTATTTGTGTATATGCCTATTGGATCAATGAGCCAATGAGAACAGTTTGTCAATGGACAAACTATAGAGTAAGTTCATTACTGAGAGAAAAGAAGTCAGTAATCCTATATTATACAATTTCCCTCGAGACAAGCAGCAACCCAGGAGCTAAAAAAGCCAGTGACAAATGCTGGTCCCCTACATGTGCCAATTATTTTCCATTAGTACCCAATGTTGGTACCCTTCCATTAAAAATACACAGTATAGCAGGGCTAGTCAAGTTTGGAAGCCCCGGGTGCCACAATGATACTCACAGCACATGCCAAGGGATGCAACTTAAGTGTGGTTGCATATACATGCAAATATATATGCAAATAGCTTCTTTCACACTGACGGGCATGACTACAAAGATTAAGGCAAGACTACACAACACACCGGCCTCATTTAAGTCAGTTCTGCGGATATAAATAAAATGCAATATTTACTTGATTTCCACCCATATGACAGCGCTTTTAATGAGCAATGACAATCCAGGAATTTAACTACTAAAATGAATATCAACAGAAGACCATTATATTATATTTTTGTTTTGACTCCCACCAGCGGCTGCACATTGAGCCCTACGTAAACCCAAATGACTCTGTGGGCTGCAAACAAACAGGCCACGGGCCGCATGCGGCCGTATTGAGTAGCCCTGCAGTATAGTAAGGAATGTTTACTTGCAGTTTTAATATACAAATACTTCCATGGACAGTTTTGTAGTTCTGTGTATTGCCAGAACAGGTCATGTTTTCTAGACCTTTAATACATTTTCTCTGCACCTTCTCCAATTTGTCCACATCTTTCCTGAAGTGTGGTGCTCCAAACTGGACACAGTATTCCAGTTGAGGCCTAATCAGAGTGGAGTGGAACAATTACTTCTCATGTCTTGCTCACAACACTCTGGTATGAGGTTAGCTTTTCCCCCCAACCCTCCCAACAGGGTCACACTGTTGATTCATTTAATTTGTGATCCACTATGACCCATAGATCCCTTTCTGCAGTACTCCTTCCTAGACAGCCATTTCTTGTTTTGTATTTGCAAAACTGATTGATCCTTCCTAAGTGGAATACTTTGCATTTGTCCTTGCTGAATTTCATCTGATTTACCTCAGACACACAAAGACATTGAGTCACCTGTGCTGCTGCTGCCTACCTTCTTTGTAAGCCCTCAGAACCACCCTTTTGCTCTGTTTGTACACAACGGGCTCCTCCTCAATAACTGGAGCTAGGGTTACCAGGTAGACCCCCCCCAAAATACCGGACACACTTGATCGTGGGCGGGGAGGGGAGGGGGGAGAGGGAGCGGCCAGGAGGAAGGGGGGCGGGAGGCGGGGCTGGCAGCCATGGGGCTGGGAAGGGAGGGGCAGGAAGCAGAGCTGGGAAATCGGGGCCGGGGCTGGACAGGAGGAGGGGGCAGGAAGCAGAGCTGGTGGGGAGGGGGTTGCAGCCACTGGCTGCAGCCGGAGTCCAACAGGCCGCACCCCCGGCAGGCACTCCCTCTAGTTGCTAGTAGAAGCCGGGCGGGGGCAGGGGGGCATGGCTCCCAGCCAGGCCCCCCGCCCGGCTTCTGCACACAACCAGAGGCTCCCAGCTGGCAGGCGGGGCCGCGATTGGCACTGGGAGCCTCTGGTTGTGTGCAGAAGCCGGGTGGGGAGTGGCTGGGAGTCCCAGCCACTGCCCCCGCCCTGCCCGGCTTTTGCACGCAACCACAGGGCTCCCAGAGCCAATCGCAGCCCGCCTCCCAGTCGCTCCCCCGGCCCCGCCAGGCTTCCGTCCGGCGCCCAGCCGGAAATTCAGAAAATACCGGACATTGCACATGTCCGGTATTTTCTGAATTTTTCTACCGGACAGAGGGCGCAAATACTGGACTGTCTGGTAGAAAACCGGACACCTGGCAACCCTACCTGGAGCTCCTAGACACTATAGTAACATAACAAAAATCATGTCCCTTTACTAGTCTCTCTCCCATTGCACCTCCCATTGCAGAAGCAACATCTACATTTGTACTACAGATGTGAGGTATGAAGAACACTGTGTGTGTACCTCAGGATTCCTAACAAAATCTTGGCTCCTCTCCTGACCCTGACAACGTTTCTTGTTGGTATAACTTGCATCTGGTTGGGGCCCTGACTGCAGTGGAGGACAAAGAGACAGAAAGGTAAGTGAAGGAGAAGGGGAACAGAATGAGAAACTTTGGGAAAAAGAGTATCAGCACCTACCCGAGTGGTAGGCAATTTTTGATGGAGGGCCACACCAAGATTTTTGTAAGTGGTCAAGGGCCGCACTTTTCTATGGAGTGGGTCTGGGTCAGAGGCTGGGTGCAGAAGGGAGCTCAGGGTAAGGGACTGGGGTGCAGGCCAGGATTCAGGGTCTGAGAGGGAGTTTGGGTGAAGGAAGGGGTTGTGACCTGGGGCAGGGGGATTGGGATACAGGGTCTGGTAGGCGTATGGGTGCAGGAGAGGTTTCTGGCCTGAGGGAAGGTTGTGGGATGGGGCTGGAAGGTCTTGGGGGGTGGGGGAAAAGTTGTGACCTGGTTAAGATGGGAGGTGGTATATAGAGGGTTTGGTTGTGACCTGGGGCAGGGAATTGGGGTGCAGGGTCCGGGGGGGGGGTGGTATGGCTGTAGGAGAAGGTTTCTGACCTGGGAAAGGGTTTAGGAAATCAGAGAGTGCAGGGTCTGGGAGGGAGTTGGGGTGAGGTTCATCAGTTAACCGGTTAAACTTAACATATAACCGGTTAACTAAACAGGATTTTACATCCCTAGACTGGACATTTGTATGGATAACTACAATATCCAGAGAGTTACAATAGTCAGGCTTATCAGCTACCAAGAGCTTGGAAGGGATAGAAACTCTTATGCTTCAGGGCTTAAACCATATTCTCACTGCGGGGGATGAGGGGAAGTGTCCCTGTTAAGTTATTCCATAGGTGTCTACCGCCATGCTTCATCCACCACATTCTAACATGTGCTACTACCAGAGTCAGAGACAGCACAGTGGACTTCATGGAGCTTGGGTCTGGTCCAGCCTAGCAATTTTTAGTTAAGATGTGACTGCAATAAAAACACTCAGAAACTAATCATGTGTGTATCCAGTATAGGACACAAATAAGCCTAATCTGGTCCCTTAACCATCTATTGGGATCTCTTATGTGTGAGTGTCTAACCCCAGGAAAGAGATGGGAGAGGGGGAAATGTAACTCTTCCCTATTTATCATGATCATTTAAAAGGCTGTTTTCTAACATGGTTGTTTTTAGAGAGATTAAATATGGCTGAACTATACTTTCAATCACCTTTTTTATTTTAACATGTTAAACTTTTTAGGTCAGATTGTTTGATTTAGCAAGAGTAGCAACACGAAAGCTCTAATGGAATTGAAGGAAAAATAATTGCTAGTAATTTTAATCAAAATTTAAAGGTTTGAACTCAATACCTTGGAACCATGAAGTTAACACCTGATCCACTAAGTGACACAGGCTTAAGCTATTTAAATCCATAGCAATAAAGACAGTCTGGCTACCTGAGAACTCATTTTCCATTAAATGCCAACAATGATTAAAATAATCAAAAGTTAAAAGTCTAGAGAGTTTGAATGACTACGTGCTCCCATGATCTCCATCCATGCAGAAGGTAATGGAAATCAGATTTAGACCCTAGCCTTATACAAATCTACATACACACTCAATTATACGGATATACTTAAAAAACAACAAATAATCTAGTAGCACTTTAAAGCCTAAAAAACATGTAGATGGTATCATGAGCTTTTGTGGGCAAAACCCACTTCTTCAGATGACGGGAGTATAATGAGTCCAGATCCAAGGACAGACTATTTGTTGTTTAAGTTTGTCCTGTTACAGACTGACTCGGCTATCCTTCTGAAGCTATATGGATATAAATAGTCCTCTTAAGTTCAATGGGAGTGCACATGTGTGTAAATTTATTCATGGGCACAAGCGACTAGGGCTTTAGGGCTTGTCTACATGGCAAGTTATAATGAGGCAAGCCAAGGTATGCATTTATAGTGCACAACTTTGCAGCACAGTGAAGTCCCATGTGAACATGGCTACAGTGCAGCAAAAGTCCAAGAATGCAAGCTGCACTCTGGGGATCTCAGTGGACTGCAGCAGTGTCCACACAGGATGATACTGTATAGGAAGCTGATGCACTGTAGAGTCGTACCCTGCCTTGCTACATCGTAACTTGCCATGTTGACAAGCCCTCATTTTATATCCTCCAATTAAAAAAAAAAAAAAAAAAAAAAAAAAGTGAGAGCCCAAGGTAATAGCCCTATATTCTGGCAAGTTATTATTTTACTGATGAAATATTTTGCACTCCTCTATTGCCTTCCATCTGAGCACACAAACATTCAGGTCTACACATGATATAACCATTTTACAGATGGGTTAAGTGAGACAGGAGGTGTTTGAGCAAGAAGCTTGCCCAAGATCAGACAGCACAAGTCATGGCAGATCTGAAGATAACTGTCTGGCTTACAATTGCATCTCTTACTACTAGACAATACACTCCACCTCATTAACAACATCCACAAGAACGCAATATACCATTTTATGTGATGACAATGTTATTAGATCTGTGGGGGACGGGGGGAGGAGGGAGGGAAAGAGTAACAAAAAACTTATTTGAGAAAGGCATTATCCCTGATTCACAAAACTGAGATGTGGGGTCAGCCCATCTTATTGCTATATTGTACTTCCATTCTATTAACAACTCTGTCTTTAGAAGCAGCAAAGAATATCGTAAGTTACCTATGTGATTTGCAGTGTTGTTGTAGCAGCGTTGGTCCCAGGATATTAGAGAGAGACCAGGTGGGTGAGGTGATATCTTTTATTAGACAGATTTCTATGCAAGAAACAAGCTTTTGAGCTATTCAGACCTGAAGAGCTCTATGTAATTTGAAAGCACGTCTTTTTCACCAACAAAAGTTACTCAAGTATAAGATATTACCTCAACTTTCTCAAAGTAACATATGCCAATTTTAAGCTGTACTACTTTATACTACATGATTACTTCAGTATTTCTGCAATAACAAACCTGAGACTGCACTTTGCTATTTTTTAAAAACCCACTATTTATTGTGTGCAAACTCAAGCAATAATGTGCTCTGTTTTTCTAATCCACTGTAGATTTGGTGCAACTCAATTTAATCTTGGAGCTTTTACAGCAGGTGTGTTTCACAACCAACATTGCTGCTTTCAACAGAAATTTCTTGCAAAAAAGATAGCCTTTATGTGATTTCCCAGATCTAATCCTAGCTAAGCCATAAAAATGTTGTAATGCATGTTTGGAACAACTCGAACAAATCTTTGCTCTTTTTTCAAGAGTCCATCTAGCTTTCACAAAGAAACAAATACGCCAGGAAGCCAATAAAATATTGCTTTGATGGATTCTTCAAAAAATGCAGACAGCTGTGGCTCTTGTTCAATGGGCCCATCCTTTGCTGATACTCTGCTACAGTGAAAAACATCCCTATTTAAAGCAAGACTGTCATTTTAATTATTTTCCACAGGAAACTGTGGCTGGGACAGGGGAAAAAAACCCATAAAAAGACTTTAGAAATTCAGACAACCTTCTGGAGACTGAAATATTCTGTTTCCATATGTTTATACATTGTCATTTTGACTATTAAGGACCCATTTATTCCCTGGAGGGGAAGGAAATCATAGCAAATGCAATGGGTGGCTATAGGGGATAGGAGTTGGAGGAAATCACTATGGAAAAGTGGGAAAAATACTGATGACCGTAATATTCATTGTTCTTCCTCATATTTCAACAGGGTAGGGAATGGAGTTTTGAATGGGAAAAATATGATAGAAGATGACCTTCAGCGGTCTCTCCCAATCCTCTAGTTCAACCCTTTGCTCAAAGCAGGACTAACCCCAACTAAGGATGTTAAGGACTAGTTGACTATCCGATAAGCAAAAGCTTATCAGATAGTCAGTCAACTAGTCGATTCTGCCCCCCCCCCTTGTTGCATCTATCAGATAGAGGCAGCTAAGGGGGAGGGGAAAGGGGGTACTTCAAAGGGCAGTGCCGCATAGCTGATCCCCAGTGGCTTAGCTTTGCAGCGCTGCCCTTTGAACTCTGCCTCCGTATTCCAATGGGACAGTCTCGCACCGAGGCGGCGTTTCAAAGTGGCACTGTGGAGCCCGGGGTCAGCTGGGGAGTCCTCAGCTGACCCCGGCTCCATGTGGCATTTCAAATCGGCAGTGCAGCATGGAGCCCAGGGCCAGCAGGAGTCTCTGAGTCCCCGCTGACCCCAGGCTCCATGCTGCACTGCCGATTTGAAATGCACAAGAGACCCTGCTGGGGACTCTTGTACATTTCAAAGTTGGGACCTGCATGCAGCCCGGAGTCAGCGAGACTTCCCGCTGGCCCCGGGCTGCACACTGTGTTCCGCATTCCTCCTTTGAAATATAGAAGAGCCCTAGTGGGGGCTCTTGTACATTTCAAAGGAGGAATGCGGAAGTGCCTATCGACTAGTCGATGGAAATTCCATCGACTACTCGACTAGTCAATTAACCAATATTTAACATCCTTAGCCCCAACTAAATGGATAACCCATTCCAGTGCTTCACCAGTCTCCTAATGAAATAGCTTTTCCTAATCTCCAACATAGACCTCCCCACTGCAACTTGAGACCATTGCTCCTTGTTCTGTCATCTGCCACCACTGAGAACAGCCTCTCTCCATCCTCTTTGAAACCCCCCCCCCTTCGGGAAGTTGAAGGCTATTATCAAATGCTCCCCCCCCCACACTTCTCTTATATAGACTAAATAAGCCAAGTTCCTGAGTGTCTCCTCATAAGTCATGCACCCCAGTCCCCCAATCATTTTTGTTGTGTCCTCTACTGGACTCTCTCCAATGTGTCGACATTCCTTCTGGAGTATTGCATCCAGTTTTGGGCCTCCCACTACAGATGTAGCGTCATGAGTGCTGAATAAAGAGGAATAATCACTTTCCTCCATCTGCTGGCAATGCTACTATTAATGCACTCCCAATATGCCATTTGCCTTCTTGGCAACAAGAGCTCACTAACCAGCTTCTCATCCACTGTAATCCCCAGGTCCTTTTCTGCAGAAATGCTGCTTAGCCAGTTGGTCCCGAGCTTGTAGCAGCGTGTGAGATTCTTCCATCCTAAGTGCAAGACTTTGCACTTGTCCTTGTTGAAAGATAGATTTCTTATGGCCCAATCCTCCAATTTGGCTAGGTCACTTTGAACCCTATCATCCTCGCAGCTCGGTGTCATATGTGATCTTGCTGAGGGTACAACCTAGCCCATCATACTGAAGAATGGTTACTGATATCCACCTAAGGCTTCCCATTCTAATCAGCTAAAAAGGTCACTGTTTTCTTCTAGATAGGGTTCAGCTGAATTCTACATCCCCAAACTTGCAATGTGATCTGCAGAGGTGGACAGCTGTGCTCACTCATACCACTGTGAAGGATGGGGGCCTGTGACTGAACAGTGCTTATGCAATGGGGCTCTGGGCTGCCTGGGGATTCTAGGCACTGCTGTAACACAAATATTACTGATGTGATGTCACCTTTAAGTAGTTATTTTTTAAATGGGCTTCTAGTTTTCAACATTAAAAAAGGGGAATTAAAAAAAGATGATTTTATTTACCAAAAACTACACTGGTTAACTAGCAGGACTTGTTTGTATTGGTTTTTAAAATAGACAATGATGAGAACAATGGAAAAAACAGCTCGCGTCTCCTGGCAGGAGTTCTTTTTTCATAGTGAGATTTCCTGGTTTTCCATTTAAACTGTTAAGCTGCTTGTTTTTAATTTTACTTTTTGGAGAAGAACTGTTTTGTTTCTTTTTATGGAAATTGGGTTTTGCGGACTCAAAATTGCATGGTAAAGTTTTCCTCATCTTGTAACAATCATATAGTACTAGAGGAAATCTGGACAGTGTGACAATTATTTGGCAATAATAAAGTAAAAATAAAACTTGGTAGTTCTAGTTCTTTATTGAAGAGTGCTGCATGTCATCTCCTCCAGGCTGCTAAGTCATTTCTAGTCCTTCTATACATCTATAGGAAAATGTTTTTATTCCTTCAGTCGTAACGATCTCCCTGATGGTTTTTTAAATGAACTTTTCTATACAAACACAACTTTGGCTTCCAAGCGAGACGGAAACAAATCCAAATTGATTAGAAACTTTGAGCAGTATCGTTTTCTATTTTGTACCTATCTCTAGAGAGGGAACAAAACAGAATTCTACATGGCAAGTTTGGTTTTCCACAACATACATAACCATTTACATCCAAAAGAAATACAATCAAGATAGAAATGTGTTTTCCATGGAAAAGCATGTTAGTGGCAGAATTCTTACTAATTACCACATGGACAGACCCCAAGTCCCCAAGGAGTAGGCCTTCAACAGGTGTGAATGAATATAGCTCCATCATTATGAATGGTGTTCAGCTGGCATTCCACTGACCTCCATCACTGTCTGGCATTTTTCCATCCAAAGCCTTTACTGAGAGTTAAGCAACTTTTGGCGATTTCTCCATTCCTTCCCAAGATGACATGGTTTTCACCAGTCTCTTACTGGTCAAGTGACATGAGGCCTCACACTCAGATTGATGGCATTTCTTTGCCTGTAATGTGATAACTTTTGAAGACTGGCAGCACCAACTGGCCATTGTTAAGGGGAGAGATGATGAAAGCAGGCTTCAGGATTAGGGTTTAAGATTAGAGTCACTGGAGCAAGTAATGACTGCCTGAGTTAGTTCTGGTGTCAAAATATTACAGTTCAGGCTTCTGTCTGCAGCACTAAATGGGTAAAGTTGTTGATATGAAACTGATTAAAACAATGAAGAAAAGAGGAGCCGTTTAGACACCAGTGAAACGTTAGTGGCAGCATCTTGTAAAACTGCTAAGGAGAGACATGTTCCTGTCTGCTGTTGCTTGTCTGGCCAATAAGAGACTGGTAGAAGCCCACTCATCACAGCAAGGAATGGAGAAGTCAGCAAATGCTGCCTCACACACAAAATGGGTATACCTGCACTGCCAAGTAAACCTGGATTTGTGGGAGTCAGGCTTGTGAACTCAGTATTTCTAAGCCTGTGTTTGAGTGTCAACACCGCACTGTAAACCTGACTTACAATTGCTGGACTCAGGTCTCTCAGCCATGCTAACTGGTCCATGCTGCACTATGGAGACCTTCTGACTTGGGTCTGTGAATAGACCTGAGGCCATGCTGCAAAAATGACAGAGCTTGGACCTGACTCACTGTGGGACTCAGGCCTTGACCAAGTCCCTACTAAAGTCCTGGGACCTGGATTTTGAGTGCTTGCTGACTCGAGTCAGACTGATGTGAGTGTGGATGAAAGGAGGGGCTAAAACCCAAATCAGAGCCTGGGTTTAGTGTCCAGCGTAGACATACCCTACAAGTACTTGAGTGAATGATGGCTACATAAATTGTTTTAGCAAATAGCAACCAGAACACTGAACACACTTCTTATGCTGATATTCAAGACACACCTCTCACCTCAAAGTGCTAATGAAAGGGTAACACAAAGAAGAGAACTGAAGAGACTACACTCTGTTGATGGCCAGCCAGGAATACTTGCAATGCACAGAATTTCAACGAACACCACCAACTTATACAAGACAGCTAGTTATTTTGTGCTAACTTAGTTTTCCCTTGGTTCTTAGCAATCAACACCAATAGTTTAGTCCTTAAAAGGTATTAAAGAAAATATGTGGGCTATATTTACAAACTAGAACAAAAAGCATCATGTTATTAAGTGGAGAATAACTTTAGGCAGAACATTTGCAGATTTCAAAACCAAATGTTTTTTGGAAGCAGACTAACAGTTGCAAAAGGATGCGTGCATACATTTCTTTTTTGCAAATTCCAAGTGACTCTTATTGTAGCTATATATTTTAGCCAAACCTTGAGGGGCTTAGAAGAAGGGCAAACATAGAAAGCACTCACCAGATCATCTAGTCTGACCTACTGTATGCCACAGGACACCAACTCCACCCTCTGATGTCTGGCCAATAAGACACTGGTAAACCCAACAACCCAAATTAAACCAGAGTATTACACCTCTCTGGAGACTAGGTGATCCTCCGTCTGGCTTAATAAAATGCATCACCAATTCATTCCCAGCAATCCTTTAACATACCTATAGCCTGAGCAAGAGCAATCACCACCTCCTGGCAAGTTGTGACTTCAGTGACCCCACAAACGATTCGCTGGACTCCATCCACCCATACTTTAAGTTCCATGGTGCACCAGATCATCCAAAAGCCATGAACGCAGTCATCAGGATGTCAAGTCATGTTTGCAGCTACACCAGAAGATGATGAGGCTGATTTCCAGTAATTAGCTGAAAAAGAAAATAATTCTGCCTTTTAGTGTAAGGCATTGGACAATTTATATTAAAAAACAAACATTTTCTGAATATTTATGGGATTTGGGGGGGGTGTATAGAAAATAAAGAGGCCTCATCAGTGTCAAACATTTTAAACCCAAAGATGCCAAACCTAATATGGAAAGAGATACAATGTTTATTTTAAATGAATTCATTTTGAAGATATTTCTGCATTCTTTTTTAGGGTTGGAAACCCTAGCATAGCAGCACTGAAACTGATAAGCATATCACACACACACACTCACGCCAAGTTAAAAAAATCTAGCAGAAATGGCATTTTACTAACACAGGTAAAGAAACAGGGCTTTAAAAATACTTTTCTGATTTTACTAGTGTCTCCCTACTAAATCCCTCTCCCTCCTCCCCGGTATGTCAATTTAATCTAAAGTAATAAAGTTTAAAGGTTTTAGTCATGTTTTTCCTACCATACAATACTTGGAAAGCAAACAAAACACTCAACATTCTGAGAAGTGTGCAGAAGGTAATTCCTAGAATAAAAATGAGAAATAAAATAAAGAGGCCCTAAAACATTGATTGGATCTCTCAAGGGATTGGTCACTGGTTGCAGAAACTTTTAGCACTAATTCAGTAGCTCAAATGAAGCCCAAATAGGCAGTTGTTTCCAGGGGACGAGTGAGCTTCATATGCCACCTCTTCCCTTTTTACACTGAACCTTGTGGAAGGTGAATGCTTAACTCTTTTAGGATACTTTGACATTGTTAAAAAAAAAAGAAAGTAGTTAAGAAAATAGAGTGGAAACAGCAAAGTATTATACCATTATACAACGCACTGGTGAGGCCACATCTGGAATACTGTGTGCAATTATGGTCTCCCCTGTTTGAGAGAGAAAAATTCAAACAAACAGGTGCAGAGAAGAGCTATAAGATGGATCTAAGTAATAGAAATCCTATCTTATGAGAGGAAACTCAAATAACTTGGCTGATTTAGCCTAACCAAAAGAAGGCTGAGGGGATATCTGATTGCTCTCTATAAATGCATCAGTGGGATAAAACCCAGGGAGGGAAAGGAATTGTGCAAGTTAAGCACCAATGTGGACACAAAAACAAAAAGACGGTTACTTACCTCATAACTGTTGTTCTTTGAGATGTGTTGCTTATGTCCATTCCACTAGGTGTGCGCGCGCTGCGTGCACGACTGCCGGAACTTTTTTACCCTTAGCAGTACCCGTTGGGCCAGCCAGGGAGCCCCCTAGAGTGGTGCCGGTATAGCTGGTCGAATGGGCCATGATATGGGGCACTGGTTTCCCCCCTTAGGTTGTAGCACGCTCTGATGCATGCGGTAATCCACGAGGAGAGACATTGTGCTAACACTGGACAACCCTACATTCTCTCCGCAGTTGAGACAAAGCTGCATGGACTTAGGAAATTGCCTTGTCCTATCCAAATAAAATGCCAGCGCTCTCCTAACATCTAGCGTGTGTAGTGCCTGTTCTTTCCCCCCCGTGTGAGGTTTCGGGTAGAACACTGGGAGGTAGATCTCTTGAGACATGTGGAACGGAGACACCACCTTGGGTAGGAAAGCCGGGCGTGGGCGTAGGGTCACCCTGTCCCTGGAGAACACAGTGTACGGCGGCTCCGAGGGCAGAGCGCGTAACTCTGAGACCCTTCTAGCCGAGGTAATTACCACCAGGAATGCCACCTTCCAGGAGAGAGGAGTCAGGGAACAGGTAGCCAGTGGCTCAAATGGGGCTCCCATCAGGCTGCGAAGCACTAGGTTCAGGTCCCATTGGGGAATGGGTTGTCTAATCTGAGGGTACAGTCTGTCCAGGCCCTTCAGGAACCTCTTAACTATAGACAGGGCAAAACACCGAACTTCCTCCTTCCTCCTGGCGAAAGGCCGCGATGGCTACTAGGTGTACCCTAACCGGGTGCGAACAGAGGAGCTCCTCCCTCTAAGCCACTGATCTTCCAGGCCGTGAGGTGCAGGGAGTGTAGATCCAGATGACAGAGGAGACCCTAGCCCATGTCATGCGCTAGCAGGTCCGGAACCTGTGGGAGGAGGATGGTGTCCTCCACCAAGAGGCTCCTGAGGGCTGTATACCAGTGCTGTCGGGGCCATGCTGGAGCAATGAGGATCAGGGTTGAGCCAAACCTCCTGACCCTTAGGAGGACCTGGTGAATCAGCAGAAAAGGGAGGAAGCGTACAACAGGTGCTTTGGCCACTGCTCTACCAGGGCATCCCCCAGTGACCCCTGCTCCTTCCCTCAGTACGAGTAGAATCTGGGGCACTTCTTGTTGCAATTCAAAGTGAACAGGTTGAGGAGGAGAGTACCCCACCTGCGGAAGAGTGTGCTGGCCACCTCCTCGAGGGACCACTCGTGGGCCACAAACGCCCTGCTGAGCCGATCCGCCAGGGTGTTGTGCACCCCCGGCAGGTAGGTCACCTGCACATAGATATCATGCGCAACACAGAGTTCCCAAAGGGCTACTGCCTCCTGGCAGAGGGGAGGGGAGATGAGCGAGCACCACCCTGTCTGTTGATATAGTACATGGTGGCTGTGTTGTCTATCTGAACTGAGACACAGCTGCCTCTTAGACAGGGGAGGAACGCTATGCAAGCGAACCGTACCACCCTCAATTCTCTGACATTGATATGCATCGCCTCTCTGCCTCGGTCCACATACCCTGAGTCCTCAGGTCGTCCAGGTGGGCTCCCCAGCTGGCTTCGGAGGCATCTGTTCCCATCTGCACCGTAGGGAGGGGATGCATGACTGGGAACCCGCTGCATACCTCTCTCTCCCTTGTCCACCAGTCCAGTGCCGACAGGACCGCTGGTGGGACGGTAACCACCATGTCCATGTGCTCCCGAGCTGGCTTGTAAACGACAGCCAGGACTGGAGCGGTCGAAGCCGTAGCCTGGTGTGCCGAAGCATATATATGCAGGCTGCCATGTGGCCCAGCAGTTTCAGGCAACGTCTCACTGTGGTCATAGGGGCGGCCTGAAATTCCTGGACCATGCCTCTTATCGTCTGGAACCTGGAGCCCGGGAGGTAGTCTCTCCCTGCTGTGGCATCTAGCCTTGCCCCCACAAACTCGATGACCTGAGCAGGTACGAGTGTCGACTTTGACTCATTTAGCCAGAGCCCTAGTTGCACGAAGGTCTGCCTGGCCAGGGCTATGGACTGTTGGACCTGCTCCCTCGACTGTCCCCTGATGAGCCAGTTGTCCAGATAGGGGTACACATGGACCCCTTTCCTCCTCAAAAGGGCCGCTACCACTCTCATGCATTTTGTAAACACTCTGGGAGTGGTGGAAAGGCCAAAGGGAAGCACCATAAATTGGTAATGATCCTTCCCTACCACGAATCTCAGGAATCTCCTGTGGTGAGGGGAAATGAAAATGTGGAAATACGCATCCTGAAGGTCAAGGGCGGCATACCAGTCTCCTAGATCGAGCGACGGGATAGTAGAGGCCAACGTCACCATTCTGAACTTCGCTTTTCGTATGAAGGCATTTAGCCTTCTGAGGTCCAGTATGGGATGGAGACCTCCCTTTGCTTTCGGTATAAGGAAGTAGAAACCCTTCCCCCTGAAGGCGAAAGGGACCTCTTCCACTGCCCCCAGTGATAGGAGCGCAGAGACCTCCTGCTGAAGGAGGTGCTCGTGAGAGGGGTCCCTGAAAAGTCGACAGGGAAGAGGGTAAAGGGTAGGGAGGGACAAAAACAGGATAGACTATCCCCTTGCCACCACCTCGAAGACCCAATGGTCCGACGTGATGGTTGTCCAAGCATAGTAGAAAGGGAATAGCCTGTCCACAAAGGGTCGATCTAGAATAGTGGCTGGGGTGCCGTCCTCGAGCGTACCATCAAACCCCCGACCTAGGGCCCTGGGGCTTATGCGGCGGGCCCTGGTTGTGGTCTGAACCTGACCGCGAGCGTTGACTCATGTTCCTGTTGTTACCACCCCGGGACCTACGTCTGCTGTCAAACCTAGCCCCCTGATTGTATCCGTCTCTGAGATAACAGTGGGCGTCTCTGCAGGGCCAGGGTATGCAGACCCAAGGATTTTAGGGTCGCCCTTGAATCCTTTAGGCTGTATAGCCTACTGTCCATCTGCTCTGAGAAGAGGCTTGTGCCCTCAAAAGATAAGTCCTGCAGAGTAGTCTGCACCTCTGGAGGCCAGGAACTTCGGCGCATGACGATGCCAGTAGCCATAGCCTGCGCTGCCGAGTCAGCCGCATCAAGGGCCATATGGAGGGCCGACCTGGAGACCACTCTGCCTTCCTCCGTAAGGGCCGTGAACTCCTGCTGGGCGTCCAGAGGCAAGCAGGCCTTGAACTTATCAGCAGTCACCCAGGAGTTATAGGCGTACCTGCTGAGTATAACCATATTGTTGGCTATTCTCAATTGCAGGCCCGCCGTCGTGTACTCCTTTCTGCCCAGTAGATCGAGCTTCTTGGGCTCCTTGCACTTGGGCGTAGAGCCTAACTGACCCTGCCTCTCCCTCTGACAGGCTGCCTGCACCACCACTGAGCCCGGTGGTTGGTGGGAGAATAAGTGTTCATGGCCTGCATGGGAGACGAAGTACCGCCTCTGGACCCCCTTCTGCATCGGTGGTATGGATGCCGTGGTTTGCCAGAGGGTCCTGGTGATTTTCACCACTGTCTTATTCAGCGGGAGTGCGATTCTAGTTGGCCCATCCACTGTAATAATATCCACCATAGGGTCCTCCTCTTCCTTGACCTCCTTAGCCTAGACCCCCAGATTCTGGGCCATTCTCCTGAGGAAGTCTTGATGAGCCCTTGCGCCCACAGTTGGCATCGCAGGGGATGGGTCCCCCACGGCCTCATCCGGTGGGGAGGAGGAGGAGTCCCTTGCCTCCTGCTGCACCTGGAGGGGCACATCCCCTGCGGTCTGTGGAGGTTGGGACAGGGCCTGAGCCTGCCCGGACGGCTGGGGGCACTGCTGTGGAGGAGCCCCTACTCCGGCCACCCCGGGGGGGGTGGCTCTGCCCTCCGACCCCGGGTCCCTGACCAATGGCGTGGCCGAGGGGGCCGTCCTACGCCCTGAGCGGGAGGAGGCACTAATCGACCCTGACCATGTTGAGTCCTGCCCCTGGGTCTGATGGTATGCCCACGGGGTCCAGAACGGCCACTGCGGCAGTGGCTGCCACTGAGGTGGCCAGGTCTGCACCTCTGTAGGGTGATGGGTCTTGTCCTGGTGCTGGGAGCTCGAATGGTGCCGGGATCTAGATCAGTGCTGTGGGCTCGACTGATGTGACCTGCTCGAGCGCCTAGAGGAGGCCCTAGAAGATAGGGACTCTCTCTCTGATTTGGAGGAGTAGTCCGAGGCTGACCAAGGTGGTGCTATCGGCTGTTCCTGACCCTCCTGGTGCATGTGGTGAGTCATAGCTGACGGCTTGTCGCGGTGCCGGCGGGGGCATGGCCTCTGATCCCTGCACCTGTAGGCGTGGTACCGGGGCCACATATGGTGCGGGTGGTACCAGTGCCAGGGGTGCCTGCGCAGCCAGTGCCGGGTGGAGGCATCATCTGGATCATTGTCATGGCTTGTCATTGTGCAGTGCCAAGACTTGCAGTGCCGGTTGGGGTGGCATCAGAATAGGCGGTACCGAGGTCGGCTGCGCCGCTTGCGTTTCCCAGCTAAGATGGGCCTCTGCACTCCGCAGTGCCAGCCCTGGGGACGCCATGAGCTCAATAAGCTCCTGTGCTGCCAGAAATGTCTCTGGCGTCAATGGTGGACAGACCTCCTCCAGGGACAGGTCCGGGGAGTCTGAGCTACTCTCTCTATGCAGGCTGGGTCCTCTGCGACTTCGCTCCGGTGCCGGAGGGCTCGGGCACCCGCTCCTCTGGCACACCTCTTTTCCCTTACGAGAAGGCGACCTGTCTCTGCGCACCCTCTTGTGCACGTGCGGGGTTGGAGACTGGGAACAGTGCTATGGTATCGGCCGGTGCTCCGGTACTGAGGTACGTCTTCCCTGGTGCCCAGTCTCCCGCACCGACGACGTCTCCGGTGCCTGGGGTTGAAGCGCCAACTCCATCAATAACAGTTTGAGTCTTGAGCCGTGCTCCCTCTTAGTTCAGGGCTTAAAAGACTTACAAATTTTACAGGAGTCTGTGAGATGCCCCTCACCCAAACACTTTAAACAATCTTTGTGAGGGTCCCTGCGAGGCATAGGCTTGGAGCAGTGTCAGCACGGTTTGAAGCCCTGAGGCCCCAGCATACCTCCCCCTTCCCTACACGGGGGAGGGAGGGGAGTGACTAACACCTAACTACGAATAACAAAGAACTAACATTAACTGAGAAGTACAACTATTTACACTAGATAGCTAAGCGCTAAGGGCAGTCTCGCAGAGCAAGACCAACGTTCCGGTCCACCGTCTTGGGCGGTAAGAAGGAACTGAGCGGGGCTGGGGCCAGCAGGGGCATATGCGCGCGGCTATACCAGCACCACTATAGGGGGCTCAGTGGCTGGCTCAACGGGTACTGTTAAGGATAAAAAAAGTTCCGGCAGTCGTACACGTGGTGCATGCACACCTAGTGGAATGGACATAAGCAAGCACTCGAAGAAGAATGGACATGAACTGGCCATCAACAAGTTTAGACTTGAAAATGGGTGAAGGTTTCTAACCATTTCAGGAGTGAAGTTCTAGACCAAGTGGTTCCCAACCTGTGGTCTGCAGACCCCTGGTGGTCCATGGAAAGTTTTAAAATAAGGATCCTTACTTTTCCTTTCTTTTTCATTCCTTACTTTTCTTTTCATTTTTTCCCCTTCCCCAGGGAGGGTGGGTGTGTCAAATTTTAATAGATTGAACAGGGGTCTGTATGCTCGAAAAGGTTGGGAACCACTGTTTTAGAACAACCCTTCCAAGGGGAACAGTGGGAGCAAAAAAAACCTAACTGGTTTCACGACTAAGCTTGATAATTTTATGGAGGAATGGTATGATGGGACTGTGTACAATGGCATGTGGCCTATTGGCAAGTACTAGTAACAAACATTCCCGATAACCAGAGCTGGGATACTAGATGGGGAGGGCTCTGAGTTACTTCAGAGATTTCTTTCCCAGCTGTCTATGATGGGTGGGTCTTGCCCACCTGCTCAGGGTCTAACTGATTGCCATACTTAGGCTCATGAAAGAATTTATTCTGGGTCTGATTGGCAGAGACCCGGGGATGGGTGGGAAGGGAGTGTTCGCTTTCTTCTATGGCATGGGACACAGGTCTAAGTTGAAGGTTTAAACAAGTGTAAATGGTGAATTCTTTGTAACTTGAAGTCTTTAAACCATGATCTGAGAACTTCAGCAACTCAGCCAGAGATGAAGAATCTATTACAAGAGTGGGCGGGTCAGGTTCTGTGGCCTGCAATGTGCTGGAAGTCAGACTACATAATCATGATGGTCCCTTCTGAGTCTATGGAAACAGAACTATCTTCTGATCTCACTCTCTCCAGATCTGGAAGGAGGGGCACTGGGAAGACATGGCAGTGATTTTACATTGCCCTTCCCCATAAAAACATGCGATACTAGTTTTGCAGACAGTGGCTTTCCGTTCCCATCTGTGCTAATTGTTAGTCCCAAAACCTTCATATATACGACATTGAATATATTATTAAAATAAAGACAAATTGAATCTCATCTGCAACTGGCATAATCCAATGCGTTTTTCATTGCCTTCAGTGAAAAGTATGCCAGTTTACTCTGGCTGAAAAACCTGTCTTATCGCATCCTACCATCACTACATTCAACATTAAAAACAAACTTCCCAAGAGCAGAAATACTTCCCTTCAATTTTAAATTTTAAATGTTGAATACATAGAAAAGGAATAGCAAATGTATTCCCATATTCATCACTAGGTTGGCATTTGAAAGAATGGAATTGCAGTACAAGCACAGCAGACAAAAAACTGGAAGAACTAATCTGCGAGCACCTCATAAGAACAGTTTGTTCCTTGCCCATTCGTTGTGATCAGCTGCTTGTATAGATCTACCTCATTAGCAACAGTTAAACTATGCAATGGTTGTCTGCTTTAGTTTCAAAATAGCAGTTCTGAATAAATGTGCTTTTGCAACAGTACGGCTTTCCTAAGTTGTGTGAGAGATCGCGTGCCGAAGCAGATCGGTCTGGATCATGTCCCACTAAAAGTTAATTTCTTGCCAGGGCAGTGAAAATGTTGAATTTCAAAGACTTCAAAGCAAACTCTATGGAAGCATTACCTAGATGGCTTAAGATAGGATACCAGTGATGTTGGTTTGCCTTTTAAAATGTAAGAGGCAGCTGAATTCGAAAAATAACCCAAAAGTTAATTCAGCAAAGGGAACTGAAATATTTGTTTAATCCCACACAGATAAAAGATGATCAAACAAGAAAAATGTTTTGAAAGAGTTAAGCACCAAGAAAGTGAACAACACAGAAACAAAGAAAAAGAAATCCGAAAGTTAGAGGGGATTAGCAAAAGGAAGCAGAGCATCTGGTTGCACAAAACATATGGAACCTGATCATGTTGATGAATTTAATACAATTGAGCTTGGAGAGTCTATTATTTTGGCCCCAATTCTAAGTAAATGCTGAATAGCTCATATTTTACAAAAAATTGTCAACTGAACGGCATTGACTTCTCAGCTTCTATATGTAACAAAATAGGAGTCCAGCCCAACAGCTATAAGAGGTTATTCAGTTTTCAACCCAACTTCTCTTTGCTACAACTGGCAGTTATCTGAAGTGCTGTTCAGGAGGCATACTGAGCCTCATTATGGAAGATGTGACTCACAGCCAACAACATCTCCCTTTGCCCTCCAACATTCAAATAAGGCCTGAATCAGAACCCACTGAACTCCATGATGATGCAGATCTTTATGATGCAGCTTTGAGGGAAGTCTGTCCCGCATGCACAAACACAATGCAGTAAAATACATTTCAAAATACAAAAACGAGGACTAGTGAATATTTGATTCCAGATGTATAAAGAAAAGCAGATCTTAAATGTGTGTGTGCGCACGTGCGCACACACACGTACTTAAGAATCCACAGGGGGATTTAACAGTTTAAAAAATGTGTCCTAAACATAAATTTGTATTTCAAACACAGCCCACATATGCAAGTATTACCAACCAGTGCAAATACTGAAATTGCTCATCTGGTTGACTGCTGTCAACTGTCAAAGAGGTCTTTTTTTTTGATCCATAATATAACAGAATGATTGAAAAGACTTGGAAAAAATCTCCATCAGTCATATTTAATTGTTTATTCCTAGAAAGGCTGTCTGCAAATAGACTTCTCATTCCAAGTGAAAAATGTAAAGAACTTTGCTAATTAATTTAATATACTGCTGAGAGTGGACAGTTCAGATTTACTGGCACAAAACAGGCTCTCTATGTGACAAAACAGATGTCAAAGCATCTGACAGCCTTAATAGTTTTTCTGTCTGTCAACATCCAAAGTATTAATTTAATTGAACAAGACAACTGGTGTTCCTGCTTTTCTCCCCAGTCAGCATATATAATGAACAGTCCTGGTTTCAGTGTAGCACATAGTTTTGCACTTCTATTTTTTGAATGCCTTTATTTGAGAAAAAAATATCAGAAAATCATTATTTAGTAGAATTTTGAAGTCATTTCCTGCTTCAAAAAAGCAAATGATCTGAATAATAAACTCACTTTTGCAACAGTTTAAAGGCAAAAGAAAAATACTGACATTTTCAATATAAAGAATGCCAAATAATCTTATTGGAAGAAAAGGAAAAGGAAAGCAAAACAAAAAAGCAGCCTATTGTATGTGATTCAATTAGCATAGCAACAGCGCTCATATACAGGACTGAACAAAAGAACTGCATGGTCACCAAAGACATTAATACATTAGGTTTCTTGACATCTGCCAAATGGAATACACACATGGACTTCAAAACATTGTGGCTTCCTGTAGTGAATTCAAAATACATAGCATGCTTCCAAATAGAGCTAAACTGTTACCAATCTAATATAATGTGGAGTGAATCTGGATGATAAGGATAGGATATAAAAAGTTGACAAGAATGTCTGAGAAAGGAGAAAAATCTTTTGGCCTCCATAACCATCTCTTTTCCCAAAAGATCTATTCACCTGTGAGGTTAGACTACTTTTTCTATTGCAATCTGATTCTCCCCCTCCCACACACATTTATTCAATTCAGTTTGTTGCCAGTAAACCCTAATATTGTCCAGTTACTACTGGTTTTTCTGCCTTCTCACTGAGGCTTCTGCTGGTAGCAAAAAAAAAAAAAAATTACATTGGAATTAGCAATCAAAATATGTTAAGCGCATTCTGAACACAGAACATGGCTTCATTCAGCTCTTGCCTTGAACAGCATACAAATCAGTCACCATAACGAGGGCGGGGGAGAACTAGCTCAAAGCTCTCACACTAAATGGTTAACTGAACTTCCAGTAGCTTGGAGATTTGACTATAATTCAACTAAAAAAAAAAAAAAAAATCTGTGGCATGTTGCTCTAGTTCTGGGACTAGAAAGAGCTATAAGGATGACTCATAGTTTTTCTATAATATTTCTATACCAAAGGAGGTTTAAAGCTTATCTATAAAGGAGATGGGCATGAGTCATAGTATGGCTTTCATCAGAAATGTTATAAAGTTCTTAAAGGTTTTAGGTCCAGGATTTTGGTTCAACTACATCTGTGAAACTTGTAAAGGTTTTGCTCAATCAAACCTTCATCATTCTCTTCTGTGCCTTCTTTCAATTTGGCCCATATATCTGGATCTCCTCACTTATGTTGATTCACCACACTCAAACCCTTTTCCTTAAATCACTTTTTGTTCTTTTCTGTTTCCTTTGTATTTTCTTATTTGCTAAAGAAAAAATGAAGTGCCACTATATGTTGGTATACTATAGCTTGAAACTCTCTTAACCGGGAATCTCTGGTCCGGCAACATCCAGGGTCCAGCACGGATGTTGCAGGACCAGACAGTCCTAGTGGAGGGCCAACGGCAAGGATTCCTGTGAGGCCGGCAGGGCAGTGGGTTGCCCGCAGCGAGCTGATGGTGGGGCTACCCAATGTGTGGCAGCAGGGCTGCCTGGCGGGGTTTGGAGACCCGGTACGTGGCTGCCCAGTGGGGCTGGGAGCCACGGTAGCTCAGTGGGGGCAGGGAGCCATGGCACGCGGCTGCCCAGCAGGTCCGGGACCCAGAGCCCCAGCATGGCACACGTGGCTGCCCAGCGAGTCCCAGACCAACTGCAGTGATGTCTACTGAGCGGGGTCAGCAGGGCAAGCGGGAAGCGGAGGCTGGCCAGGAGGCCAGTGGGCTAGGCCAGGGGGTTGGTGGCAGGGGTCCATAAGTGACCTCCCCTGGTCCAGCAAAATCCCTCATCCGGGCCCAATCAGGTTCTGAGGGTGCCGGATCAGAAAGGTCCAACTTGCAACTATATTGCTGTTATCCTCTCTATTCCACGGCTTCCTTTCATGACTTGTCTGTCACCTGCACAGCTATGCTGTTGACTGTAAGTGCACTGGAACAGATATGGAAAATGCCATGGAAAATAATTCGCACACAAATAAAGCCTACCCCTTCCTCAGAAGAGGAAAATTTCTGATAATTTAACAAGGTTCACATGGCAGTTCCATATCTTCCCTCATATCCACATTGTTCACTTAGCTTGAAGGCATTTCTGGACTGGGATTGGTGCGATAGCCTGGTCCTACTGAAACCAATGGCAGAATTCCTGCTGTCTTCGATAGCACATCCCTTGTCTTTTACTTGACTAAAGCAACTAGCACACTACTCAGGCTATTTACATTATTTCATTACTAGATGGGAGTAGATTAACATTATATTAGTTGAGAATTTACCAGATCTTTCCTCTCTATTCCTCATTTCCCCAAAAGCTTTATTTCTCGTCTCATTCCAAGCTGCACTCATTCTTGTCCCCATGTGTGAGATGACCTAAATGTTTTGACCAGAACCAGCCCACAGCTCCTCCACCCCCAGACTCCTCCCCCTCCCAAAGGGTTCCAAACCACCAATCAGCTGTGGGCAGTGCCTTTTTGCTACTCAAGGACATTCTACTGCATCAGAATCTGGATCTCAAATACTTTACCTTAATCCCCCCATACATCTAGGCCAGATTAAATCAAAAAGTCTCTCCAACTCTTTTGAAATACTATAAGCATCTATCAGGGTATGGCATTACCACTGATGGACAGGGAAGGAAGATACTCCTCACCTAGCATAGGATTTCTGGTATCCAGGAAGAAAGTAACATTGTCCAGATGTCTGGGAATGGAATTTACCATTAGGAACAAGGCAACTAGGATTTAGCTAAGCCTCCTGCATAATATGGTGAACGAGAAAGATCTTGTAAGTTCTCTCTAGCCTCAGTAAAATCCTTTTGATTACATATTTGATTCAGAGGACCAATTATGAAGTCTCTTTTCTGCAAGGTTTTACTTGCTCTTTTATATATGCAGTACCTCCTCTCCTGAGCTAGCTTTGAACATGAAACTGAAAATACTTGCCTACAGAAGGTGTATCAAGCATCCACATTGTTGGTGGGTCACAAAAGAACTCCTCTCTCAGTGTATTGCCTCACAGACAGTGCTTAATTTGTGTCAGGGCTTAGCCCGGAACTGCTAGTTGGCATCTCATAGCCCTGGAAACTGCTTGCTGTATCAGTTATGAAAGTTAAAAAAAAATTGCTTGAAGCCTTGTCACTTTCATTACAAATTAAGCTCTGCTCACAGGCCTAACTCGTGACTAGGTTCAAATAAAATCAGTTCCACTGAAAAGCCATGCAGGACCAGGACAAAGGAAATTCTGGCTGTAGCACTGCTAGAAAGCCCTGATATCCATGTCTATCTGAACTCATCATTAACTGAGCAGCGTCAGGGAGTCTCACCTCCAGACAAGGGAAGAGGCCCACACAAAACCCTTGAAAGATTCCGAGGAATGTTCTTTTTGATAGAAGATATTTAGCAGATTTGCATCCAGGTAACATCATAAATAGCAATCTAGCAACAGTTGGCTGCATCTTTGTGGTCTTAACTTGTTCAGCATCCTTAAAATGCACTGCACTGAACTGAGGAAATGAAGCGATGCCTTAGAATGAGGGTTGCCAACTTTGATTGGATGAATTCCTGGAGTCTGGCAACCCTACTTAGAACAACAGAGTCCACAGCAAACCTGCACTAATAAAATTCTTCCTGATTATAGACAATTTCCTATCTCTCAATAGGCTTCAATTTTATTTTTCTATGGGGAGAAGGCAGAATCTCCCCTTTATACTTTTTACAATTGGGTAATGCATGTTTTTCTTTTTGGAGGACGGATGTGGGAGGCGGGATTGAAGGTTTATATTCATATATAAATTGTATTTCTTTTGGCTACCAGTCTAATTAATGGCTATAGTCAGCTAGATTGGTAAACACTCAAACCCCTCTCCCACCCTAAAATTTACACAATTTCAATGTTTTAAATTTCTGCCTCTTCAGTTCCCATCCTCACGCACAACTCTGGGACTGTCTTTTTATTTATTCACATCTCCACTCCCCCCACATCTTAGCACCCCTAGCTCCTTCAATCCCCCTGCCCCTATTGTCCCTATTTTTCATTCCTGGCCCACTCCTAGTATGTGATTTTGCTTCCTTCTCCCTTGAGAAAAGAAAGCTTTACAGCTACTTCTCATGCCTAAGTAGTGATGTTGACTGACACCTGCAGATTGGGTGCCTTAGTTCTGCATTTTCTCTTCTTCTTTATTGCATTGGTGGTGTGAGTGGGAAAGGTGGCACCTATAGTCATCATTTTCCTGTTGTGCTCTCCTGATCTCCTACTGAGCTGAAGACCCCACCAGCACATCTAGTTCTTCTTATCCTATAAAGATGCTGCTGGAAGAGATGCAGCAGTGCTAAAGTACAGGGCATAGCTCTTGACCCTGCCTCTCACTCCTGCTGGTTGGTGATTGGCTACAGTGTTGAGCTGTGACCCCTCAGCACTGAATCAAGCTATAACATCAAGAGAGATTTTTCAACCTGGGGAGCTGAAGGATGGCTTTAAAGCCTCACAGCCACAGAGCGAACGTAAAGTCCAGCTGCCCATATAGTTACAAAAGCATCTTAGTCCATCCTTGCTGCAGTGCTCCAAAAGTCTGAGCCAAGGTGCAATGAGACCTGGCACACTCTGGCACAACTCAAAGCACCCTGAAAGTAGGGATATTAGGCAGCAGTGTGGGAGAAACGGGGTGCGTGAAACCATCTACACATGTATACTTTCACATCCCTACCTGAAAGCATCACAAAATTGATTGCTAAGAAACAAAATGCAATGTACACCAATGAAACAGCTGGCCTATTTAATTTCCTCTTATTTTGCCACTATTAGGAATGGATCTTTAGCATTTTTAACATTTGTTTTTACATAAACACTTTCTGTCAAGCCTAGCTAAAGAAAATTCACTATTCTAAGATCTCTGCTGACCTCAGGAACAATGGGAAAGTTTTTCAGGCTATAGGCTTACCTCAGGCCTGCCACTGAGTCCCAGTGATTGTCATTTCCATCTGTATCAGATCTTAGTGCAGCCCACAGTTTGGAAGTAGAAAATATAAAGCAAAGAGACAGGTATCACCCAATCAAAAAAGTATTCCATACATTGCTTGTAGCTCTCCAAAATGATTCTATTAGATTTTTTCTTCTGTATGTTTGGATCAGACTCAGGTGAGGACTGCTTGTAAAGAGGCTGTGAAAACTTTCACATCCCGCGGGAGTCTCCACTTTGAATCGGACTCACTTTAATGGCAACCATCTGACGAGGAATTGTTGTTCTGTATCAAAGAAACTAACAACATCAGTCCACATTCTAGGTGCCCACATTACAAAACCACTGGCACAACTGTTTTTAGTTGGCAGTCTAAGTAGAGATCAAGGATTGAATGGGCCTGGAAAGTAAACTTTTCTCATCTTTGTAGGTCAGCCCTACAGATGTGGTTTATTGCTATTGTAGCATAGGGAAACTTATAGTGATGCTATCTAGGCTTTACCTGTTTAGCAGACAGAACAGGTCACTCTCTGAGGTGTCAATCCAACCCTTTCTTCCAGCGCTAACTATACAATCAATCAATCATGCACATACTTAATATGAATTCCAGCATGAGTCATTCCATGTAAAATCAGCATTCACTACATTATGGTGACCTTTAGGCCCCTTTAGTAGTCCAGATCTTTAAAATCTCACTTCATTTGTTCAACAATTATGGAGAATTTATTGAATATGTAGCAAATGCAACGTTACTGAAAACAGCAACTTTTGGTGGAGGTTACTTCTGGATGGGCTTATACACATGGTCCATATTTGCAGTTCATGTGGTCTGGAGTAGAATGGCTTGTTATTAAAAAGCTGAGATCTAGGGAACTAATTCTATTGCAGCACTAAGATTTAGAAGATTACTGAACTACAGTGTATGCAAACTGCTTCAAAATTCCTATCGTGCCACAAGTACAGTGAGTATCCCTTCAAAACCCCACAATTCATAATGGTGTTTCTTCCCATTGCTATATGAGAGCAGGTTATTTCCTTAATGGGCTTCACAAAACATTAGTCAAGGCAGACAATTCCTGTCTGTTCACAGTTCACAATACCCAGTGTACATGTTGTGTGCAAATGCTTAAGACCTTGTCAGGAATTTCAGTGAAGACATTTGTCCACAATAATTGCCTTCATTTAGACTAGAGCACTAATGAAGTAACTCTCTCAAAATTCCAACAATGAGTAATTTAACTCTTGTTTCTGTGAAGTACTGACTGTGAAGTCAATTCTTTACAGTTCATCCAGGAACACATGCAGTCCCTGCTAAGTTCCTCATTTCAAGACTGCAACATTCAGTCAAGAGACAAAAAGCATCTTAAAAAAATTAACAGCTGGGGGAAAAAGAGTTTCCATCTTCTCCTAACATGAAAGATTAATGTAAATTATAAAGCTTAAAAACCCACTGAATCTCTAACTACACCTTTCCTACTTCTAGACTGAGGGCCAAACATAAGAAAATGTCACCCTCAACTACTATATTTTTGAGAAAGTTATAGGTATGGAATGTACTGACATCTCAAACTTAATGCTTTTACTGAAGCAATCTAAGAAAAAATAGGCCTTACAAATGCAATGTTTAGTTTTTATAAAGAAATTGGCTTACAAATGTTAAAAGTCAGTTAAGTATATGATTATTTAAAAGGAGAAATTCTCAATGCAAATAAAGTTTCTAAAACAGAATTAATGCAAGGCATTTAAAGCTCAACCAGCATGCCACAGATTTTAAAATGGTGACAGACTCTTGACAATTTTCTTGAGTGTTAGAAGGTCACATCGTTCCTTAAATAGATAATCGTCTAAGAACCTAAGTTACCAACTCATAAGCCCTTAAGGGAAAAGGCCTCAGGGTAAGCCTGCATAATAGGGCAAACCAGGACATAATTTATTTCCACAAAGGAATTTTTAAAACAAACTGACCTGAAACATCAGTTACATAAAATGAATAGGCAGGGAGGAGAGAGGGGAAAAGAGTTCCTTTTCTAATGTTTGTTTTGTTGGCTGCATTTACTTTCACAATCCTCCAGCACACACACACACAAAAATACCACACTTCTCTGGCTTTCCATCGCCCACTTATAAGGCTCACCTCCATCAATTAAGTATTTCGTATCTCTAGGCAATTGTTAAGATGTTTTTAATTGAGTTTTTCATCAAGGTAAATTTCCAAGCAGTAAAGTCATAATATAGGGCAATAGGTTAGATCCTGGTAGGTACTCCAACTCCATTCTGGTAGATATGAAGTTAGTTCAGCTAGTCCTGCTTTTAACATAGAAGTAATACAAAAAGATGGGAGCTCATTAAATACTCATTTGAGAAATTGCCAAGAACCCGCTATCATCTGCTGCCGAGGCAAAGAACCTGGCAGCCCTATTCTCCACCTCCCCAGCTCCTGGAGTGAGGGGGAATAGGCCAGCGATCACCCCACCATTCTGCCTCTGGACTCGGAACTTGAGGATGGGTGTGAAGTGGCAGCTCAGAACTCAGACACAGCACCCAGCTGGGAAAGCGTATGTCAATATCATTGACATTGACGAGATCCTTCCTAGTGGGCAGCTGGAGGAGTTGTCATTTCAGTTTCCCCTGAGGGAAAAAGACAATAAAAATGTTATAGAAAAATTGAAGTGTTCCTGCAGAAAATTTCAGTTTTACACACGGACTTTTTTCCATTAGAAAAATATTTAGATGAAAATATTTTAACCCACTTCAACTGTGCCACCTCTCTTACTGAGACTTTCCAGCAGCTCCTCCTTTCTCTAATGCATCAGACACAAACTGCTCATCTTCACTTTAAGACCTTCCATTGCCTGTGCCCACCCTACTGATTTCATCTATGCTCTCCAGACATTGACACCTCCCCTCTGCTTTGCCAGCAATGCAAGCTTTCAACCTCATGTCTTATTTCAGCAGGCACCACTGCATTGTCTCATGCAGCCTCTTGCATGTGGGAGGAATTGCATGTAATCATCAGCTAACCCACCTTGTCCTCCTCCAAATCCCTCCTTAACATGCTCATCTGTTGCAGTCTACAAAACCTCAATATTCTTTGGGCAGCTGATGTGCTAGGACCACCGCTTTTCATGCTGATCAGTTTTGCTTCATTGTCTCCGTGTGCTAGTCCTTGCTGTTGGATCCAACTATTATTTCTATTATACCTGGATCAAAAACTTAGGGCACGGCCAATCATTTCATTTTGTGTTTGCACAGCCCCTAAAACACTGGGGCCCTGGCCCATGACTGGGGCCTGCAGATGCTAACAAAACAGCAATAATGTATTATTAAGACAGATTAACTTCAGTTAACTCCAGTCATCTGAAGAAGTGGGCTGTGCCCATGTAAGTTCATGATACCATCTACATGTTTCGTTAGTCTATAAAGTGCTACCAGACCATTTGTTGTATTTTCTGTAACAGACTAACTCGGCTACCCCCTGAAGCTTCAGTAGGCCTGTGGAAGCAGTGGAGAGGTTGACTGCTTAATCAAGCCTTTTGGGAACATGCCATCACTACCACCACAAGCCTCAGTACCCTTCCAACATACTGATCCTTCCACCTCCTGCTCTGATGCAATTATGAGATTCTTGGGATGCCAGAGAGTGAGACAGAAGCACATTCAAGCTTTAAAATCTGCTGACCAATGTGAATGAAGAGCATTTCTTACATAACGCAATGAGCCACTGAGACCTTTACGGCTGGGGATCTCCATATGCTCCAAGGGCTACAATCCCATTGTGTGTTCTGAAGTACTAGCTGTCTAGGAGTCCCCAAATGCCTTTACCTTTTAAACTAGTGAGATCAGTAGACCCAGCGAAGAGACCCACCACACAGAGGGAGAGCAGGCTATTTAGCAGCCTCTAAAGATGACTAGATGTCAAAGGAAGCTACAGGCTCCCAGGCCATCCAAAAAGAATAGCAAGTAAGCTATGTAGCCGGCCCCTCTCTTCTAGGATGACTCAACACTGCAGGGTGTAGTAAGTGCAGCATTTAAAAACGTTGATGAAGGGTCTGAGGCTATTTCTCAAAGTCAAAATGGTTTACCTATTCTTAGTATCTAGGGCTGCACAGTTCAACAGAGGGTAAACTGTTCACTGCAGCACAAATAATGACAATCCACCTAAGTCGTAGAGAGAAGGGACTGAGAAGGAAAGTGCTTACCACCCACACTATCAGCAAGAGACATATTGGATAATTCTGGTCCACAGGTAATTAAAAATGTGCAAAAATTCTCAGCAAGTTTGAGGTCTAAGACCAGGAAACCTTAAGAAAAGTATTATATTACACAAATGCGATTTGTCAGAGAAAGAACTAAGTGCGAAGAGTGACCCTATAAGCCAGTTTTCTACTCTATGTATATTTGATAGTATAGGGCACCATAAAAGCTTTCACGATAGGAATCCAGGATAACTCAAGAAAAGCAGAGCCAATGCAAATGGCAATAAAGAGCTAAATTGTTAAAAATGACTCATGATTGTGGGTGCCTCAGTTTTTGTGCCCTTGACATCTCCTAAAGGGGCATTAAATTTCAGAAAATGCTGGCCATTGCTCCTCTGCAAATGGGATCCCTTTCAGGGCTCTCAAGTTGGGAGTCTTTTCTACATCCTGTACAAGGCTCTTCCAACACTCTTGGCTCCTTACAATATACGTGCCAATTTAGCAGGGTGCAGGCCTTCTAGTTGTTCATAGTCTTTTGTTAAAGGAGTTAAAACAATTATGCTAGTTCACCTACATTTTGGAAGGAAAGATTAAACCCGTTCTCAAAGGAGAACTCTTCTCCTGACCTGAAGCCCATAGTAGTGACTCAAAAAAAAAAAAAAAAATCTTTAATGTGTTTCCATCACAACTGAAGTGCAACTCTCTTTCAGGCATGCTGGATTGCTTGAACTTCAACTTGAAACACTGACATCATTACCCAGGGAATTGTTCAGCATTTTAAAAACCTCAGCATGTGCAATGCACCACATTTGGCAGTACTCTCTTGTTTTTATTTTTTCTTTATAAAAAACCCCATACAGATAATAAAAACAAGAATTCACTGCCGCACACAAATTGCATGGAACTATATGCAAAGCAGATGCAGAGCTCTTGTTTGTCCTGAGAGAATTTTTTTGCTGGAGGATATAGAAGTTCTGTGGCTAGGGAAGTTATTGGTGGTGTGGGATTAGCATTCTATGCAGGTGGTCAAGCTTGTCCCCTCCCCACCCAATGGAAGGATGAAAAAGAAATTCCATTCATGGAAACAGCTGAGTTTCCATTCCCCTATATGGGATTAATTCACAGGGGGAAAAAAAATAGATCCTTAATTAAAACAAAAATCACAGTTGAGGTTGAAGTCTGATTTATTCATATATTTATGGTTGTTAGTAAAATTGACTGGTGACATTCTAGCTGCCACACAAAAACAGGGAGGGATGGTGTGGTTAAATTAAACATTTCAGAAGAATTTAAGTTGATGATGCATTTTATTTGTTGTATTGTTTTAATACTGCAAACCCAGAAAGACCTAAAAATAATACTAAGCCAAGCCACAACTAAGTTTACGATTTTACAAAGTTAAAATTCTCAAAATACAGCATATGGCCACATTTTAAAATTTCAATATACACTTGCAGTATTTAGGACTGCAACAATATAAAAGCAGAAAGAACAGTATCATTTTATCTGAATTCCAGTGCTGGTTGGGACTGCGGCCATATCGTTTCCATGTGCAAACACTATGTGGTATATCCTGCACACTGCTGACAACTTGCAATCTAATACTAGTTTCTGAATCCTAAAAAAAACCAAAATCATAATCCACTGTCAGCCACACAAATAACTACTGCACTCTGTCAAAACAGACATTAAAAGATAAATGCTCAAAGGAAACCTATAGGAAAACAGCCCAGATTCTAGTCTAGCCTCTTTTCTAATGCGTCTCTCCATATACTGTCACCCTTTTATATTTCAATGTTATGGATACAGACGCATAGAAAGAGTATGAGTTTCTAAACTTTGTAGTAAAAGCTAAGCAGATTAATGCAGTCCTTTAGGCCTGGTCTATACTAGACCAGGCTGGTTGGCTGAAGGTATGCAACTCCAGCTAAAAATGCGTAGCTGAAGTCCGCTTCCCTTAAGCTGAGATGTGGTGGCATCTCTTACTCCTCACAGGAGGTGGCATACCAGATGCTGGCACGGGCTGCCCTGAGCGTTTGATTTACAGGTCTACACTAGACCCACTAAAATGGAATGCTAGAAGATTTAGCATCGATCATCTGGGAAGTATAGATGTGCCCTTAGTGACTAGTCAGTATCTAGACACTTGAATTGCTCAACCAAATTTTCAACATAGATACAAACATTACTGTAACTTCCTGTATGTACATTAAAGTTTATTCAAAATGATTAATATTTGTCATGGCACCTGATAATGATTTGTCAGTTTTTACATTATCTAAAATTCTAGTTGGTGAAGAACTAACTTTCTATGTGAAGAATTTTCCTCTTACATCTTTCAGGAAAAGATGATGGTGATTATTCATTTGGAACAATGGGACTAAGCTCTGGAAAGACTTGGGAAACCTGGGTTTATATCTTTGCTCCACCACCGGGCCTTACTGTGCAACTTGAGCAAGTCACTAAGTCTCTCTGCACCTTAGTTTCCCCATCTCTAAAATGGGGATAGTAGCACTTTGCTATCTCCTCGGGATGTTGCTAGGATACATATATTAAATTTTGTGAGGCACTCTGATTACACTGCAATAGGGACAGTACCAATAGGTTAGAGAAATGAAAAATTAATAAAATGGATAGCAAGAGTATTAATTTTTTAAAAAACATTTTAAAATCATGCCTAAGAGAAAAGAGATTCAGAGTTGAAATAGTATACAAGTACCACAAGCAACTTTGAGAAAAGCTAAAAAGGAACCAGATATATACTACATCTTAAAATCAAGCACAGGGCCTCATTTTTGAGAATCTTTTCAATATTTTTTAGTGTACCATAAAGCATTAACAGGGATTAGCAAATTTTGAAAAGGCCACACAAAATAACATGCTAAGAAATTTCACTTTAATCAATTCAGAACACATTCTTGGGAAATGTAGTGTCATCTCTACAATGCTATCAACATAAAAAGATAACAAAAATACATTTTAATTAGGCAACTTGATGAACAGACAGTAGATGTTACCTACAGCAATTTTAAGCAATGGTTCAAAGAACATACCGAATTCTTCATTAAAAGTTCATTCCCTCTTGTGATAATATTCACCCAGAGGGAGCTAATGAAAAATGACCAAGAGGGTCCATCTACTTTATTAAATTTTGACTTCAGTAAACAGGAGGCAGCTAGAACAATTAAGCCTTCAGTTTTGTGATGCTAACAGATCTTTGGTATTGTTAAGATTTATTGCTTTTGCTGCCACTTTTTCTGGTGATGTTGCAATACTAGAGGAAACATAGCTCTTGGCACAGAAATTCAGTACCTTATAATTGGTAGTTTCTATCCAGACACTACAATTCATTGACTTTTTTTTTTTTTTTAAATGGCATGCCAGAAGTCAGGCTGCCCTTCGTGTGCTTTACTCAGCAATGGGATATAGCCTTGAAACCCAACCTTCAAAATCTGTTCTAAGGTTAGTTTTAACTTCAATGCTGTAATTGCCAAAGTCAAACACAAGGGATGTCTCTTTTCACAAAGATAATGATAGAAAGTTAAAGATGTGCCTGTCTTTTCACCAGACAACTACTAAAGTGCTCTAAGTCTTCAAACAAATGAAGAAACCTGCCACTAAATGAAGTGCTTTATACACTTATCAAAAGAAAAAAAAAACATTCACCTTAAAACTTCTACTCAAGTAGCACAACAGGAACAGATCAACATTAAACAGAGCTTATGAAGACCACAATGGCACTTTCTTAACCTAGTTATGTCCTATGGCATTAGTGTTAGATCACTGAAAAAACATATTGTGCTATTACTAGAGCTTAACCAGTCAAATACTTAAAAAATTAGCCCACTACAATACCTGAATACAGATTACAGGAATCTCTCTTTAACAAGAGAATTTACACAGTCTCCGCACTGTACAATTTACAGACTCTGTATTTAATTATAAAAAAATTAAACTGAAACTGCACAATTCCACATAGAACAAAGTTTTCCCTGAAAAATACCATGTATGGCAACAGGTTGTTCTGACTAAATTGTACAGAGGTGTCAGCCAACCACCACAAAATGAAAAATAAGACTGACATACTATTAGAAAAGATGGGAATAGTAATTAGAGGGGAAAACCTAATTCAGTTTTAAACACAAGCTGTCAATTTAACATAAATCACTGCCAACATATTTTTCTATCCTGTAAACCCTGTGAAATAAGAATCAAATTCCCCCACATCTAACAGGCAAATTAATCTGCCGAGGCCAAATGTCACAATTTAACCAACACAAGTGGGGGATGAAGTATCTACAGACTTACAAATTCATAATGAAATGATGAAATGAACATAATGAACTAAACAGAGGAACTGGCAAAGTAAACACCACAGATTTCCCATGCTCTTCTCACACCTCAGCTGGTAAATCAAGCATCAGAACAATACGTCTAAGTTTATGCAAACAAGCCCATGGCTAAACTTTTAGTTTAACTTGGTGGTGTCTTATGTGTTCACAGCAACTATAAAAAAAACTATAAAAAAACTATAGTTTTTTATACTATACTATAGTATAGTTTTTTATACTATTAAAAAAAAAAAAAAAAAAAAAAAAAAAAGGCCCGTAAGAGAGACTGCTACCTGCTACATCACATGCAATGCTGTTTCAATAATTCCAAAGCCCTTTACAAAAATTCTTGGCATATTCCCCACAGGTAATCTAGATGTGCATTTTATACCCACTTAGCAGACAGGAACTTTGTTTTAAAGCGGTTAAGTGATTTGCCTTAAGTCAGCGAGTTAGGATTTGTTTACAGAGAAAAAAAGTTAGTCATACAAGGTAAAATGTCAATCTAAAATGCTATTGCTATACTGGTATAACTGCATTGTGGGCACTCTGATTCATTTATACAAGTGCCTTTCTTCAATTCAGTTTATCAACTGGGAAGTGGTTTAAGCTAAGCTGGAAAAATAACCAAATTTACTGTGGAACAGAAGTGCTCACACATGGAGTTATGCTGGTATACCAACTGTGGTTTAACTCTACTGACATAACACCTGTATAACTCGTGAAACTTTCCAGTGTAGACAAGGCTTTAGTGGCACATTCAACAACAGGACAAAATGCTGTACTTTGTCGTCATCTCTGTGCCAATGCTGTCAGGGTTTCTTTAAACAAAAATTTGTTACAGTATCACTTTGAGGCCCCAACTAAGATCAGACACTGACTGTGGTAAGTGCTGTACAAATATGCAATAAGTAATTGGGAATTCTGGAATGGAGACAACCTAAAAAACCCCCCCCCCCCAAGATACAGAATGGGTGGGAGAGGAAACAGAGGCCCAAAGAAGTGAAGTGACTTACCTAAGGCCTTGTCTATATTGAAAGATAAAGTCAAATTTATTAAGGTCTATTTCCTAGCATCCGATTGTGTAGTTGAAGGTGCATGTTCCCCACTGTGCACAAGATTTCAATGATCACAACACTCGTATCTTTCCAAGGTCACGTAGGCTACAAGGTGAAAATTATTGCTACTTAGAATGCATTAATCAGGAATTGCTTGGTATTGTGGGTATTTTTTGCAAAAGTTTTGCACACTGCAAAGTTTTAAGTTTAAAAAAGAAAATAGAAGATACTTGGTGATTATGACTGTCAATAGCCTCTGTCCCCTCCAGCATAGTAAAAGATGTGCAATATGTAAGCCTTGAAAGTGACTAAATTAGAGATTTAACTGATGCAATTTTGAGGTCCTGTGAATGACACTTTTGAAGGCTGAGCAATCATTAACAAACTTGGTTCCCCCCCGTGAAAGATTTCAGCTTCAAGATGTTAGCTAAGTGGCTTTACATATCATTGAGAAACTTATACACAATTACTGTGATATTATCTAGTTTTTCTGTTCAAAGCATTTTGTTTTGGATACTGTTTATCGGAACAGCTTCTGACTTTAGAAGTCGTCAGCTAAGTGATAGGCCACAAGCTGCTGCTGAAAATGAAGCCACAACACCTGTGAGAGTAAAAGAGTTCACATAGTCAAAAGTAGTAGTAAAACATTATAAAAGTAGTAAAACATGCATGCAGGCAAGAAGCTACTGCCCCCTCCCCCCAGCAAAATACATATTCAGAGTAGACAAAATTATTTATATCTATTATAACACCCTTAGCTTCTCACTTTGAATTTTTTTCAGAGCAAGTGGACATCCCCGCAAAAAACTGTTGTAAAGATCATTTACTGAAAGGAAAAAAACCTTAAAAGCACCATATTTTGGCAGCAATAGGCTACACCAATGTGTCCTGTTCATCAATATGTTATTGGCACATTTCTTAAGTGATTGAAAGTCCTTTACCAACATGTGCCAAAGGCATGCACAAGCAACCTGCTAGCGCACAAAGCATTGTGACAAATTGCTTCATTGGATTTGATGACAGTCCATACCCATGCACACACCATGACTTCCCCTCCCCCTGAAGTCAGGGTAAGAAGAATCAGGCCCACAGAGTGGATGTAGGTTAAGAAGGGATACAAGGTAGTTTGACTAGTTACGGCATTCATAGATTATAGGATATCCTTTTTTATTTTTAAAGCATAGTGATGTGCTTTCAACTGACAGCTTTGTTCCATACATTAGATTTCCACAAAAACAAATTCTCAGAGTATACAAACCCCTTTTCTAACAAGCTGTGTATCTTTTTTTCTAGAAACATGACATGGTCTTCGGACAAAAATCAGTCCTAATAGGGTTGCCAGATGGTTTCAACAAAAATACCGGACACACTTGACATTACATCTTATTTAGAAAATACCTGACATTTATATTTTCTCAATTTGTTTCCCGAACAGAAAACTCAAATACTGGACTGTCCAGTTCAAAACCAGACACCTGGCAACCTTACCTACTAACCTCACACATTCAAATATTAACTCAGACACCCCTCCCCCCCCAAAGACCATGAGTTTGGCTTAAAAATGAGACTAAGGAAATTTGGGTTTTCTACTTTTAATATTGGCTTTTGAACCATTAAAGGTCACATTTTCAAGCTTTTCCCCTGCAACCCTGATGGCTAAAAATGTATTTTAAGGGAAAAAAAAAAAAGCTGAAATACTTCTGTACTCACACGTATCCAGGAGCTGGAGCTTTAAGAAATATTGTCAGACTCGCAGTAAAATCATGAGTTGTCAAGACTTCAGGGACTGCGTAGGATTGCTCAGAGCAGGAGCATTCAATCCTCTCGCAGCCCTCATTTTGCTGGGTTTAACAAGCCAAACTCTTTCAATCTCTGCTCACAAGATAGGCATTCTATTCCTCTGATCAGCCTAGTAACCCTTCTCCGCACCCATTCTAGTTATTACTCTAAGAGGATTCCAGAGGTCTAGCTATTTTTTACAGCATAATCGCTAACAAGATTCTGCAGTCAGAGCTAGCTATTCATTTTGTTGATGCATGAACAGAATACACACTCAAACTTTGTTTTTAATCAGCAACTTGAGCGGATAAATTCCTCTTCTACCTTATTTTATGAGTGTTTTATTTACATACATGGTTCACGGATTCAGTTATATGGAAACTAAAATTCATATTTGAATACCATTTTTTCCAGACACCTTCCTAACCATACATGTGCTTTATATTGGACTAAAGGTTTAGTGTAAAACTGAAAATCTGTAACAAAAAACAGGACTATGTAGCACTTTAAAGACTAACAAGATGGTTTATTAGGTGATGAGCTTTCGTGGGCCAGACCCACTTCCTCAGATCAAATAGTGGAAGAAAATTGGCACCAGACTAACACGGCTACATTTCTATCACGGAAAATCTGTAGTAAGCCCTATAGCAGACAAGGGTGGCAATCAAACATCGCCAGGACAGACCTCTTTATATCTTCCCCTTGCCTCCCCTGAGTGACAGAACTCAAAGGCCAGAGACATTACTGTACCTGAAATTAATTTATTTTTTTCTTGATATGCACTTGGATGTAGCTCATTCTTGCTTACTGCCAGAGCCATCAGTCACTAGCAGCTTGGGGCAGATTACAATTCTATCTGAAAAACCTATTTTCTCCATTGGACTGTAATAAAAACGTGACCCAGTCCTCGTACAATATATTTGTCTGACATGGTCAGAGATCTAAAAAGTTAACTGACTGTAAACCACAAATGTGTGAACACACACTGGAATGTCTTTATGTACTAGAGTCTCTTTTCTTTGTCCCGTCCACATACATAAAACACCAAGGCAGAAGTACAGGGTTTCTTGTCAAGCTGTTTTGATTTCCATAGACATTGTTTCCCAATGTTTATTGTGTAATCTGCGAACATATCATCATAAGATGCCTAATCATGTTTTCCTGTCATTAGCACATAGGCAACTCCAAAATTTATGCATGTGCCTATCTTTAATAGATTTATTCATGTGCCCTACCAAATTCACAGCCATGCAAAACATCGCAGACTGAAATCTGATGTCCTCTTGTGAAATCTGGCCTTGTGTGCTTTCACCCTATACTATACAGCAGTGGTCCCCAATGCGGTGCCCGCGGGTGCCATGGCACCCACTGGGGCATTTACGTGTGCCCGCCTAGTGACCAGGTCCGGCCCGAGCCATTCTTGCGCCCCAGGCCCCGGGCATGCGGCACATGCGCGGCCACCGCCCCCGCCCGCCCGGCAGCCCCAAAAGGTTGGGGACCATTGCTATCCAGATTTTACAGGGAAGACCAGCATTCCTCAAATTGGGGTCCTGACCCACCAGGGAGTTGCACGTAGGGTCACAAGCATATTTTACGTGGACCATGATACTGCCACTCCCTCTCCCACGCTGCTCTCAGAGCTGAGCAACTGGAGAGTGGTGGTTGTAATGTTGACCACATGCCCAGATCTGAAGACAGCATCTCGCCCCCAACAGCAGCGCAGAAGTAAGGGTGGTAATATCAAGCCCTCACTTCTGTACTGCTGCTTTCAGAGCTGGAGGGCCAGAGAGTGGTAGCTGCTAAGGGCTCAGCTCTGCAGAAGTAAGGGTGGCAATACCAGCCATCCCACCCTTATTTCTGCACTGCTGCTGGTTATCGCTCTGCCTTCAGAGCTGGATTCCTGACCAGTAGCTGTTGCTCTCCAGGTGCCCTGCTCTGAAGGCAGCACTGCCAGCAGCAGCATAGAAGTAAGGGTAGCAGTACCTCAACCCCCATATAACAACTTTCTAACCGCTACACAAAACTCCTTTTTGGGTCAGGACTAGGGATGTAAGTGATTAGTCAACTACCTGACAAGCATATGCTTAATGGGTAGTCCAGTAGTGACTTGACTAGTCACTCCCCCATTCCCCTTTGCTGCCTCTATCGGGGGGGGGGCAGAAGCCAGTGCTGCGGGGAGCTGGCTTTAAAGCTGGTTCTCCCCAGCACCACCATCCCATCCCATCCCACCCTTATTGGGATGGGGCAGGGGAGGCAGAGGCTGGGGGTGGTGGTGGGGAGGAGGCTCTTACTACATTTAAAAGGCAGAGTCGCAGCAGGGTTAGCTTCCGGGGTCAGGAGCTAACCCCACTGCAGCTCTGCAGTTTTCCCCCTTATTGACTAGTCAATGGAAAGTCCATCAATTAGCTGATTAACCGCAATTTAACATCCCTAGTCATGACTCCTACAATTACACCACCATGAAATACCAGATTTAAATAGCTGAAATTATGAAATGTATCATTTTAAAAATCCTGTGGCTGTGAAATTGACCAAAATGGATTGTAAATTTGGTAGTGCCCTATTCATGTGCAAAATTAAGCAAGATTATAAATTATACATCTGAAATATAACCTTTTCTTCATTTTGTGAAGGATTACAAACAAAACCAAAACACTCCCTTATGTTCTGACTCATCATTTCTTCTTTCGACATTCTTTAAAAAAAATAAAATAAATAAAATTAAAAAAAAAAAAAAAAAAAAAAGCAACTATGTTACTTTATTCTTTAGTACATTCTCTCTCCCTCTCCTCCTTACCTTCTAAGGAAATGCTGAAAAAAAATTGCTATTCAGTAACATGGCCTAATATTTTTAATGGAGAAACAAAACGCCATTTTAGAAACCAAAACAGATACTTGTTCCAGAACATGATAATCTTGCTACAGATTGCAGCTATCGGACATTCCAAGATGTGACAATGACAAATTTTTGTAACAAGGCTTCCTTCTGTGAGGCTGTACAAAAAACACCCCAAAAATGTGGATGTAACTGTGTGCTGTTGAAAAATAAGAAAACTTTTTACCATGTATAGGGTAGCAATTTGACAGCTTTTAAGAGTAGAAAGAGGATTATACAGAGGATTAGAAGTCAAGTGAAAAAAATACATAGGGAAATCCATTTTCCCCCTTTTTAAGAACTAGAGTTTTGAGTGCACTGGTTGTAAAATCATTTGTAACTTTTCTTGGACTTGGAAGTCTGCAAGATATTAGACTTTAAGCTTGCCCCATTCTGATTACCATTTTACTTTTTTCTTCCCACTTTTACTTGTGTTATTTTGGTGCTATCTTGAAAAGAGCTAGAGCTTGAAATCAGTGCTTTATGCCCACATATCCTGGAACCCCTAGGTTTCAAACAACATAGAGCCTCTCTGTCTACTGATCTGAGAAATATGGAACTGTTAAACTGAAGAGGAGAAAAAACCAACAACATTGTACTCAGACTGAAACTTCTCCAAGGGTCCAGTCTTCCCTCCTGCTAGTAGAAGAAGGAGGAATAAAGTGCATTTCAATGAGTTTAAAATCAACACACCCCGCAAGCCCGAAGTGGAGAGAGAGAGAGAGATTGTAAGTTTGCATACTGGTTTATACAAACATAAAGGGGTCAAGCTTTGACTCCTTGCCATAGATGGTGCGTGGAATACACACATAGCTTTTGCTCTAAGCATTTTTAATATCTGTGTGTAATAAAGCTCGCATGTCATTTTACTGTATATCTGGCTATTGAAATGATTAAGTATTATGTAATTTCCCAGCTGTCAATAGATCAATAGAATAATGAAGCTAAAGATCAGCTAAATAAAAGTATAATTTCATAGGAAGAATACTAGTTTCAATTTTTTTCACTGCTCAATGACAAAATTGTTTAATGTTAAAAAGTTCAGATGTTTGTGAAGTACAACAGTCTATAGACATTCTGATTTGTCCTTTCTCTTTATGTAGTAAATTTTCTTAGACTACAGGAGGAAGAGATCGCTCTGTTTCTCTGTCCTCTCCCCCCTCCACATGTTCCCAGATGCAGTCTGTCAGTCTTCCTGACTTTGAGTTTTCACTTTACCACTTGTCAGCAGGAAGATTATAATGACTTCAAAACTCTCAACCACCATTTATAGATGCTTTACTGATCACATTTTTAGTATTTTGCCCCCATTACCCAGCAACACGACCAAAACCTGTTTTATCTTCGAGGGCAGCACCCAATCACACCTCTTCCCTACCCCCAAACAAATACCTGTTTCATGAACTAGGAGTGACACTTTGCATTACAGCTTTACAGAAACTGCAGAGGTGGATCAAAAGACATCAGTGCTTATGCTTTTTTGTGATTACATATACCTCTGCCTTTTAAGTCTAGTTTAACATTTGACCGTCTTCAGGAAGTTTCATCATTTTAAGCCTTTTGTGGTCTCTTGTTCAACATTTTCCTAATCAAACTTCAAATCACGAATTGCAGGGATTAAGGGGTGGGAGTGGGAGGTAACATGACAGCAGTAAGGATGGGAAGCATCCTGCCCCTAAACTGCCTAGCGGGGGGAACAGGCAACCTGCAACTTCCCCTTCCTCCTCCCAGGAAATAGGCTTATTCTAAATCTGCAGATCCCCTTTCCCCTCGACTGTTCTGAAGACAAGTTTTGGGCTTGAAGGAGAACAAGCCTAAACGGTTAAGCACAGGAATTCTAGCCAGGAGATCTCAATTCTATTCCCAGCTCTGCCAGTTTTCCTGAGACACACTTTTGGTAAGACACCATGGCCAAAATTCTCACCAGGTGACTCACCACTGAGTGTTGGATGGCCAGCCAGAGAGACTTTAAAGCAGTCTGATTTTCAGAGGGTGGGCCCTTTTTAGAGGGTCTCAAGTTGGGCACCCAAAATTGAGGCACTCCAAAAATCACTGGTCACTTTTGAAAAACCTCAACCTTCTCCATGACATCATTTGCATTCCAGAAGAAATATTTGCCTATTTCACTATGGTGTTCAGGGTAAATTCATTAATATTTGTAAGTGGCTTTGAGAGCCTTGAATGAAAGGTGCTATACAACTGCAAATAAGCATGTGCAGATATACACTTCAGCAGTTTTGCATTAAAGAGATGGGGGTGGGAAGCAAGCACTCGGTCATTGTGACAAAGTCTACAAGCAAGGAAATGGAGAAAAGAGATGCTTTTATCATGGTATCTTGAAATACAGCTATGCTCTCTCACCAGTCTGAACAAGCAGAAGGTCATTAAAAAGCTACAACACAGACAGTGCAGGAACAAGAGGCACATTGTATTGTGCTTAACTCTGAAGAGGGGGTGAGGGAGAAAGAGAGATGACAAGTCATCTTGTATTCAGAAAAATGCAGTAAAATCCAAGGTTTGGTTCCAGAGATAACATTGTCATAGAAAAAGGAATTCTCATTTTATTTTCTATGCAGCTCTAACCCTAAAGAAGAGACATGAGGCAGGTATGTATAGCAATGCTGAAATCTTTGTTAGAAACATTGAAAAAACTACAGGTAACAGTTAAGTTTCCTTTCTGATTATTCTCTATGGGTATGTCTACATTGCATTCCGCTATTGAGAGAGGAATGCAAATGCAGCTGAGCGAAATTGCAAATGAAGCGCGGATTTGAATTTCCCGCGCTTCATTTGCATAATCACGCCCGGACGCAATTTCGAAATACCCTATTTCGAAAAAAGAAATGCAGTCTAGATGTGGTTATTTCGAAATTACCCTTAAACCTCATTGTATAAGGAGTAAGGGTAATTTCAAAAGAAGGGTTTTCTTTCAAAATAATCGCGTCTAGACAGCATTTCTTTTTTCCAAATAGGGTATTTCGAAATAGCGCCCAGATGCGATTCATTTGCAATTTTGCTCAGCTGCATTTGCATTCCTCTCTTCAAAGAGGAATGAATGTGGACATACCCTACACTAGAGTCTCTTAAACTTCATTGCAATGCGACCCACTTCTGAGAGCAAAAATTATTACACCACCACCGTGGAGCGAGACAAGCCCAGAGCCTTGGGCTTCAGCTCTAGGCAGCGAGGCTCAGGCTTCACCTCCAGACATAGGTGCTAGGACTGGGCTGAGAGGGGTGCTGACACACACCCTGGCTTGAAGTGGTTTCCATTATATACAGGGTTTACCATTTGGTTCAATGGCTCTCAGCACCACTCCGTAAGGCCTGTCCCAGCACCTTAGGCCCCAGGTCCCTTCGAGTTCAACACCAGCCTTAGCAACCCCATTAAAATGGGGTTGCCCCCCACTTTGGAGTCCTGACTCTCAGTTTGAGAATTGCTGCTCTACACAGCCAAAACTTCCTGGAGCAGCAGAAAGAGGGAAAAATACTTCCCTCTCTAGACATTTTTTTAGATTAGCTTGGAACTCACCCAGCTCTTCATACCTGTGGATGCTAGCAGCAAAGTGAAGATGAGAATTAGAGAAACTTATGATATACCCCACCAACAGAAACATGGTGAGGGAGACTCCTGCATGCAGAGCGATGAAGTCCTGCCACATTGCATGATTCAAGTGATTATTTTCTAATAGAGAATAAAGCCTGTTCACCAAAAAAGGCCTCTTGTGTAGTGAGCAAATATGCCAACAGGGCTGAATGTGAACAAGGCTGTACAGAGCATATTGAGTCAGGGGGCACTGGGTTTAGTTGAATTCTCAGAGGAATAAGGCCATCCTTTGTAAGACAGGATGGCTCTTGGTAATTTGCCCACTTTGAAGGATGCTGCTGGAGCTGAACAAGAGATCCAACAAACTGTCAGAACTGTGAGCTGAATTGTAGTGGAAAGAAAAGGCTGAAGAGGCAAGGGAGTGGACAGTTAACCAGTCAAAAATATCTGCGGCCTGTGCAAAAGAGTGTTCCAAAATGCTGATGGAGAGGATCATGGAAAAAAATCAAGAGCACTGCCTGAGCTTACAGCAACAGTGTTTGCTGCAACAACAAATAGGAATGAAATGTGCTTACAACAACAAAAGGAAGCTCCCTATCTTCACCTGTTGATGCAGAAGGATGGAATCTTAATACTCATGCCAATATTGAGCACATGAGTAATGTGTCACTGATCCTATAAATCTAATTCTTCATTCCTTCTAAAGCTTCTAAGCAAATGTAATATTCTATTTCCAGTGCTGTGATCTTGTCAGTTTTCAGGAGCTTAAGTAAGTTGAGAACTGGTTAGTAGCTCCACCTTCTAAATAGAGATGGAAAAAATCAGACTATTGCAGGAAGTGGTGTAAGTGATTCAACAGCTCTCTTTCTCCTGAGTCAACAATGAATCAGTGTTCTAGAATGTTCCTGGGCAGAGTGCTGCTGAAGATTTAGGCTTTGAAATGAAATTTAAAACTGACGTCATGACCCTTGGCCCCTTTTAAAATTTAGAGAAATATGTTAGATTAATAGATCCCAAGTAGTCCATTCCTAGGGTTGCCAGGTGTCTGGTTTTGAACCAGACAGTCCAGTATTTAAGCTTTCTGTTCGGGAAACAAATTGAGAAAATATAAATGAGAAAATATAAATGTCTGGTATTTTCTAAATAAGATGTAATGTAGATTGTGATATAATGTCAAGTATGTCTGGCAACCCTATCCATTATCAAATATTTGTTCCCCATGTTGATTCGTATAGACTTTAATCAAGTCACCCTTAACTTTCTCTTTGTTAAGTTAAATAGACTGAATTATCTGTACCTATCACAACAAGGCAGGTTATCCAATAAGAGCATTGGAATGCCATATTGAATCAGACCAAAGGCCCATCTGCCCAGTATCCTATCTTCCAATAGTAGCTAATGTCAGATGCCCCTAGAAGGAATGAACAGAACAGGTAATCAAGTGATCCATCCCATCTCCCATTCCCAGCTTCTGACAAACAAAAGCTAACGACACCATCCCTGATCATCTTTGCTATTAGCCATTGGTGGATCTATCCTCCATGAATTTATCTAGCTATCTGCATGTCCGGCTCTTACTACATTTAAGTTGCAGAGCCATGGAGGGGATAGCGCCTTCTGAGTGCCTTCCCTTATCGACTAATCATGTAGTCAGTCGATACAAACTGTTCTACATGATTACCCAATTACCCGCCTCCTAATATCCTTACACTAAGGGCAGCAAGCCTGCAGGGGAGAACTATCCTGCAGAATGTCCACTGGTGGCAGTCGTACCACCAAGGAAGTGGTCATCAGGGCTGGGGCACCACTATCTTGCCTGCCAGCACACCAAGGAAGTAGTCCTCCTGCTCCAAACCGTCCCCCTCCCCCCCCCGGCCCTTTGCTGAAGAGCTGAAGGGGAGGGGTAGGAAAAAGGCCCTGGTGGCTGGGTAGGGGCTGCCGGATGGGATTCCCCTGCCCTGAGCCCCTCCTCACCTCCCAGCCCTCACTCTCACACCCCATCCCACGTCCTGCACTCCCTCCGCCATCCCCAAGGCTCAGCCCTGAGTCCTTCCCTGTCCACATCACCAGCCGCCTGCCCTCAAGGACCCAGGCAATGCCAGGTAAGTCTGCTAGGGGATTTATATCGAACATGTCACATTGCCTCTGTCTTATTATGAACCCCCTTCTTGAAGATTCCCGACGTTCTGTTCACTTTGACTGCCACTGCACACTGAGTGGATATTTTCAAAGAACTATCCACAATGACTCCAAGATCTCTCCCTTGATCAATTTAGATCCTATCATTTTATATCTATTGTTGTGAGTATGTTTTCCAATGTGCATTATTTTGCATTTATCAACATTGAATTTCATTTCCCATTTTGTTGCCCACTCACCCAGTTTTCTGAGATCCCCTTGTAGCTCTCTGAAGTTTGTTGTGGGCCCTTGGGGGACACTACTAGTTATCCCTCTCCATTCCGAAACCTGAGCATTTATTCCTACCCTTTGTTTCCGGTCTTTTAATCAGTTATCAATCCATGACAGGGCCTTTCCTCTTATCCCATGGCAGCTTACTTCACTTAAGAGACTTTAGAATCTCCTAATCATTCTCGTGGCTCTTCTCTGAACTCTCTCCAATTTGATCAGCATCCTTCTTGAATTATGGATACTAGAGTGGAATATTCCAGAACCAGTTGCACCAGTGCCAAATACAGACATAAAATCCTCACTTCTCTTACTTGAGAGTCCCCTTATTTACATATTCAAGGATCATATTAGCTCTTTTGGTCACAGCATCACAGTGGGAGCTTAAGTTCAGCTTATGATTCACCACAAGCCCTAAATTTTTTGCAAAGTAACTGCAGGAGAGAGTAGTTCATTATAAAAACATGGCCTATACATTTACATTTTATTAAAAGGCACTTTGCTTGTGCCCAGTACAGATGGTAGACAGCGATTAATTGAATAATTGTGTAGCCACACAAAATATTATCAGTTACACAACTATTTCATAGTCTCCAGGGGTGAGGCCAGCATCCAGTGTACTCCTGGCCCCACTTCTGGGGAGCCCCTGACACCCTGTGCTGCTGCTTCTGTATCAGACGTAGCAGCACAAGGCAGCAGCAGCCCCTGTCTGCGGGGGGCCGGGGTCCAAACTTCTCACAGACAGAGGCTGTGCTGGCATCCCACGGAGCTGTAGTAAGTTGAGGGTCAGTAACATGGAGTCAGCAGGCCTAAATAGAGGCTTGTAACATGAAAACAGCAACAGGCCTGCAATCTAGTGAGCAAGACTTTGGTTCAGTAACACAGGAGCCAAGAAAGAGACCCTACTGATAACTGTGTAAAAGTTAGGTCGAGCATGAAAGGACACAGGGAGGCACTAGGTACAAACTGTAAGCCAAAGGGGAGTAACGGAACATCTTAAGAAATGTCTTGGTACAAAGACTCCCCAAAAACTAATGCACATACCAACCTAGGTTCAGGACCAGGTCGGAACTGACAGGATGACGAATAGAAGGTAAGCCCCCCTTCCGTAAGGTGAGAGAGGGGTAACTAGGCAACAGAGGGTGATAACCTGGTACATAAAGAAGTGATGTAAGTTGTTTGTACCTGTCTATAAAAGGACATCGCAAAGGGTGCTCTCCGTCCGACCTTGGGGGGGGAGAGGCGAGGGGGCCCACTAGGCGCCTGAACGGCAGATGTCATTGCCTGAACTTACAGAATGCACAGTAGCTTAACTCTGACTAACTGCTGTTAATATCTGTTATACGGCAATAGGCCTGCCCGGTGTTGGTACCTTGTCAACGCGGGCCATAGTGCCCAGTGGTGTAACATTGTACTGATCTCTGTTACCAACTGGTAGAGCTTCGCATTTGACAATAAACCTGCTCGATTGATTTCAAACCTTGCCTGCATCTGTCGTTTCCGGGGCCTCTCAGAGATCTCCTGTGTTGACCCAAGTACACGGGGTCTAACACTCTAGATAAAGGGAGTACCGATTGTTACGCACGCAGTCGAAAGTTTATCACCACCGACAGAGTAGAGGTCCTGTCAGGAGCGCGCCAGGACGATCCAGACCAGACGATGCTGACACTGACAGTTCAGACCACCGAAGGTACCGAGGTACAGAACGAGCAGCCTCTATCTCCAGTGAACCTGGGCCTGCTGGGGACAGAGGCTACTCTATGGCAACCTCCCGTCTCCCCACCCTGCCGCCTTTGATAGAGGGGGGGCAGGCAGCTCTGCAGATCTGGTGCTTGTGAGGAACCAGATTAAATCTTGCTCCCCGTGGCACTGGCTCCCATTCTCCCCACCCCTGCTGACTCCGATACGCGGGGTGGGGGAGGAATGCGTGTAGTTGATAAGATTAAGCGATAAGCCCAGGCTTTTTGGTTAATTGTGTACTCGACTACACACTGACATCCCTTAGCACCCAGTAATCCAGTATGGTGTGAATCAGTGACCTGTCCTCTTCCCTATTTTTGTGTGATCTGAACTTTAGTGGTGACTTTATGCTTTCTTACAGGTTATTGGTAAAATGTGAAGTAGTATAGGGCCATGAATTGATCCCCATGGGACCCCTCTGGAAACATACCTGTTTTCCCATTTACAATTACATTTTGAGATCTATCAGGTAGCCAGTTTTTAATCCATTTAATGTGTGTCATGTTGAACTGAATTTAGGAGTTGAAGTGGATTTAGAAGACAGAATTCACAAACAGAACTGATCTAATTTTATCACTTTCCCCATTTCTCCCTTCATTTGGAAAAGTGGTATCTTGAAAAAATTTGAAAACCCACCTCCTTCAGCCACTTTTTGGCCAATTATAAATAGGATTGAAATTTTAAGAATTTCAAAATTCACTAAATATCAAATTTCAGAGGTAAGAAAATAAACAAACATCCAAAGAGAGAAAAATGCAATTCTCCATAACCAATACTATTCACAAAAAAGGGGACTAGTTTGAATTCTTTGGCATTTATTGGCCTGCAATGCTTTGAAGGTGATAGCACTTCTTTATGATTGACTAGAACTACAATATGTGGTCAGGTCTGGTTCTCAACCAATTGAGAACTGGTTAAAAGACAGGAAACAAAGGGTAGGAATAAATGGTAAATTTTCAGAATGGAGAGGGGTAACTAGTGGTGTCCCCCAAGGGTCAGTCCTAGGACCAATCCTGTTCAACTTATTCATAAATGATCTGGAGAAAGGGTAAGCAGTGAGGTGGTAAAGTTTGCGGATGATACCAAACTGTTTAGGATAGTCAAGACAGAAGCAGACTGTAAGGGACTCCAAGAAGATCTCACCAAACTGAGTGATTGGGCAACAAAATGGCAAATGAAATTTAATGTGGATAAGTGTAAAGTAATGCACATCGGGAAAAATAACCCCAACTATATGTACAGTATGATGGGGGCTAATTTGGCTACGACAAATCAGGAAAGAGATCTTGGAGTTATCGTGGACAGTTCTCTGAAAACTTCCACACAGTGTGCAGTGGCGGTCAAAAAGGCAAATAGGATGCTAGGAATTATTAAGAAAGGGATAGAAAATAAGACACAGAATATCTTACTGCCCCTGTATAAAACTATGGTATGCCCACATCTTGAATACTGTGTACAGATGTGGTCTCCTCACCTCAAAAAAGATATTTTGGCCTTGGAAAGGGTTCAGAAAAGGGCAACTAAAATGATTAGGGGTTTGGAACGGTCCCGTATGAGGAGAGGTTAAAGCGACTGGGACTTTTCAGTTTAGAAAAGAGGAGACTGAGGGGATATGATAGAGGTGTATAAAATCATGAGTGGTGTGGAGAGGGCCGATAAAGAAAAGTTATTTATTAGTTCCCTAAATAGAAGAACTAGAGGACACCAAATGAAATTAATGGGTAGCAGGTTTAAAACTAATAAAAGAAAGTTCTTCTTCACACAGCGTGTAGTCAGCATGTGGAACTCCTTGCCAGAGGAGGCTGTGAAGGCTAGGAATATAACAGAGTTTAAAGAGAAGCTGGATAATTTCATGGAGGTTGGGTCCATGGGAGGCTATTAGCCAGGGGATGGGATGGTGTCCTTGGCCTCTGTTTGACAGAGGCTGGAGAGGGATGGCGGGAGACGGATCGCTTGATCATTGTCTTCGGTCCACCCCCTCTGGGGCACCTGGTGCTGGCCACTGTCGGCAGACAGGATACTGGGCTAGATGGACCTTTGGTCTGACCCGGTACGGCCGTTCTTATGTTCTTATGTCCCTGAATGACAAGTGGAAGGCCAGTCCTTCTACAACCGCCCCCCTCCTGGCAGCAAACCAACATGCACCCACAACAGTGAACCAACAATACAGGAATGCAAACTTAGATTACAGTTATAATGCACATTTGAAATAAAAAGTGCTCAAACTGGATGATAAGAGATGTGTGTCTCCACAGCCACTTGCTCCCACATAATCAGAGACTGAGGAGTTCACTCCAAACACATACTTTTTGATTGAGCAGGGCAGTGCTTCTAACCCAGGCATCCTGCAAATCCAATTTCAAGTCCTAAATAATGAATGAGTGCCACCGCAGACACCTGGCAAATAATCAAAAGGTGCTTCAGTATATTCCTTCAAATACCTTAATACATTAAAGTAAAAATTGATAATGTTTCACAATAGATTAATGACCCTCAAAATTCAGCAAAGGCCAATGATTTTACTATTTCTTCAGTACTTTTCAATCAGCTTTGATGTTAACAAACATCTGTTCTGGACAAATACCACTAGGGCAGTCCTATTCTGTCTTCCTAAATTTCCCCTTGCCATTTCATTTAGATAGAACATAACAGCCAAACTGGGTCAGACCAATGGTCCATCCAGCCCAGTATCCTGTCTGCCGACAGTGGCCAATACCAGATGTCTCAGAGGGAGAGGATACAACAGGTAATCTTCACGTGATCCCTCCCCTGTCACCCACCTCCGGAGAAACAGAGGCTAGGGACACCATTCCTACCCATCCTGGCTAATAGCCATTGATGGACCTAACCTCCAAGAAACTATCTAGCTCTTTTTTTGAATCCTGTTAAAGTCCTAGCCTTCACCACAGCTTCTGGCAAGGAGTTCCACAGATTGTACACTGAGTGAAGAAAAACTTCCTTCTGTTTGTTTTAAACCTACTGCTTATTAAATATTCTTTACTTTCTCTACCAACCTGCTGCAGAGAGTCATCATATTTTATGACTGGTGAAGTGGCTCATATTTTGTAGCTACACATAGCAGTTACAAGGTGGGACCAAAAATTCTCTATAAAAAAAAAATATAAGACAGTGCTTGTCTAGAAAACCCTAGTCCAAGACAACGGCAAGTTCTGCCACTGATAATTTGTGCTGCTATATAACTGAATTGCTCCTGAGGTCCGCAGATCAGGTAATACACATTCATATGTAGCCATAAAGGGATTGTTGTGAACATCTAGTCTGGTCTTCTGTATAATGCAGGCCATAGAATTTCACCCATATTTTACACTCCTAGAGAAAAAGTTTGCGTATGTTCACTCTTGTATCTGTTTGGCACACACAGGATTAAATGTTAGCTCACTAATTAGCTATTTACCAAAAAGCAAAGTACATACCATATGCTATTTAATTAGATTGATACCCCAAGCACTACAAAACACCAAACACTTGGGGGAGGGGGGAGAGGAAGGAAGTAACTGGTAGCATTCCCTACTCCCCCTTTCCAAAGAGATATACATGTGCATGGTCCTGTATCACATGTAGCAAGCAGGCATAGGATCAGAGGTAAGGTTCATGGATTCTATAGTACTTTCACAAAGCAGCTGGTGAATTCTGTACCAACACCATTTACATCATAAAGCAGAAAAATGAATATGAACCAAACATGAAAATCAATACAGATCATGCAGTATCTCTTATATTATTTATTCAATAGTCATCAATGTATTTTTAGCTGTCTCATCATGGTTTGCTTTTAACATGCCAAGAATTATTGCACTGCAAAGGCACAAATTAATCAAAGGAGATGATAGGGACAACTATAGATATGACTTTTGGACACCTAAGAAAGAACAATTGACATGGTCACCATTTCAGGTATAAATTCTAGTGAGAATGAGCTAGTTCACCTATCTGAAGAGTTAGTTTCAGACTGTTTGCAGACTCAGGCAGTCAGCACTGTATCAGTTTGTGCCCTGTTCATGCATGGAATATTTCCTTTGTAAGCATAAGGAATAGAACCAATTTATAAAAATCCCCAAGCATTAAACTTTAGATTCTGGATTCCTGTTCTACAATAAATTCTGAAAGCCTTAAAAGCCATCAGGGAAACAGACTGACAAAAAAGGGGGAAAAAATCCCCATAAAGCTGATAATGCGCACAAAACTCTTGTTAGCTACTGTAATCTTATATGTTACTTATAATACTCTATAAAACCTTTTACAAAAGAGCTCCATCAGCCACTCCACTAGCTTTTTATATATACACACTAGGGATGTGAACGAGTAACTGGTTACCTTGTAAACATCACTTTTAATGGATAAACTAGTTAACTGGTTACATAAGAACGGCCGTACTGGGTCAGACCAAAGGTCCATCTAGCCCAGTCGCCTGTCTGCTGACAGTGGCCAGCACCAGGTGCTCCAGAGAGGGTGGACCAAAGACAATGATGAAGCAATTTGTCTCCTGCCATCCTTCTCCAGCCTCTGACAAACAGAGTCCAGGGACACCATTTCTCTTTAAACTCTGTTATAGTCCTAGCCTTCACAGCCTCCTCTGGCAAGGAGTTCCACAGGTTGACTACACACTGTGTGAAGAAGAACTTTCTTTTATTAGTTTTAAACCTGCTACCCATTAATTTAATTTGGTGTCCTCTAGTTCTTCTATTATGGGAACTAATAAATAACTTTTCTTTATCTGCCTCTCCACACCACTCATGATTTTATATACCTCTATCATATCCCCTCAGTCTCCTCTTTTCTAAACTGAAAAGTCCCAGTCGCTTTAACCTCTCTTCATATGGGACCCGTTCCAAACCCCTAATCATTTTAGTTGCCCTTTTCTGAACCCTTTCCAAGGCCAAAATATCTTTTTTGAGGTGAGGAGACCACATCTGTATACAGTATTCAAGATGTGGGCGTACCATAGTTTTATACAGGGGCAGTAAGATATTCTGTGTCTTATTTTCTATCCATTTCTTAATATTTCCTAGCATCCTATTTGCCTTTTTGACCACCGCTGCACACTGTGTGGAAGTTTTCAGAGAGCTATCCACGATAACTCCAAGATCTCTTTCCGATTTGTCATAGCCAAATTAGCCCCATTCACATCCCTAATATATGTAAGTATATTTAAAAAGCACATGGCGTAGCTGGTGAATGACAGGTGATACTTACGGATAACGGTTAATTGTCAGCTCTCTACCCATGGCTCGTCATGGCAGTCCCACAGGCCAGTAGCAGCTGTGGCGGGCGGGCTGGAATGGTCCCCCCGCCTGTTATTTAATCAGTTGAACAGTTAAACTTAACATTTAACAAGGTAATTAATTAAATGGGATTTTTACATCCCTAACACACACATTGCTCTTTATAAACACGTATTTTATATATACATACATTAAATATAAATAGAAGAAGAAAGGAGTCACCCAAAACCTGTTAGTTTCCTGGTAGAGTGACCAGATAGTAAGTGTGAAAAAAATCAGGGAGGAGGGGAGCGGTTTACAAGGTAATAGGTATCCATCTAGGGATGCAAAATCCTGTTTAATCAGTTAATGATGGGTGGCACGCTACTCTGGCCCAGCCAGGCTGCCAGTTAACCACTCACATCCCTATGCCCATATAAGACAAAACTGTTCCTATAAAATCAGGACATCGGATAACTTTATTTCCCAGGCTGCTCCATTGCACCTCTTATGCAAACTCCTGTTCATGACAGTCTTGGCATCAAGCCCTGGCAAAAACCACCAACAAACCAATTCCAGAATCCACCAGGAACCCAAGAAATAGCAGCCATCTCCTTATCTCAGTGCAGTTAGCAGTACCTTGTGGATCACCACTTTTTGGGCAGCAAATACAGTAGGGAAAAAGGTAGCCAAGTCCCAGAACCATATAGGGCTCATCAGAATTCCAACTCCAGGTGGAAGTGCTGTTCCTTGGGAAGAGAGTTGGCCACTATACAGCTTTAAAAGGATGCAGTTTAAAATAACCCTTTGCACATACAAACAACTGCACTTTCTTTTGGGTAAAAACGAATGGAAGTTTGAGAATTCACTACCATACAGGTTTGAAAGATGAAGTTAAGTATAGACAAACAGAGATTAATTCTGTTTGTGAAGATGTTTATGTGAGCTCTGTAATAGGGATGTTAGGAAGCAAGTAAATAGCTAATCATGTAGCTGACAAATTCTATCGATTACACGATTAGTTGATAAGGGAGGAAGCCTCTGGGAGTTACCACTGGTGTGGTTCTGCAGTGTAAATGTAGTAAGAGTAGGGTGTGCAGGCAGCCCAGCTCTGACTACATTTAAACTGCAGAACCACAGTGGGGGTAGCTCCTGGACCCAGCGTGAGCTGGGACTGAACTAGGCTTGCTCAGTCCTGGCCTGTGCTGGATCCAGGAGCGACTGTCTACGAGGGGTCCCAACAGTTCCAGCAGCAGCCCCCGTTTGCAGGCTGCTGCTGGAGCAGCCCTTGTTTGCGGGCAGCCACAGACAAGAACTGGCCTCTGCCCACACTCAGAGGCTGCTTCGCAGCAGTTTCCCCTGCCCCGCACTGCTGCCTCTGATAGAGGTAGCAGCATGTGTGGGGGGAGAGGGGAGGAAATAAGTGGTACCGCAGAGACAGTGCTGGGCGGAGCTCGCTTTTAAGCCGGCTCCACCCAGCACTGGCTCCTGCTCTCCCTCGCCTCTGATACAGTAAGACAAAACAGCGTAAGGGGTAATGCGAGTGGTTGAGCAGTCGACTCAACTACTGGATAAGCCCAGGCTAATTGGGTAGTCGTCTACATCCCTACTCTGTAGTAGGCTTAACACTACCCTTCTGCTAGATTGCATGCAATCAATTATATGTTTAGTGAAGTCATCTGATAGAAAAGAAACAATTTTGATTTTTTAATTTAAATAAAAAAGTTTGTTCAGAGAAAAATTCATGTCTTTTAAAAAAACCCCAGAAAAGTACCATTGCTGGAATAAAATGAAATAGAATACAAATGTATTTTAATAAAAAAAAAAAAAAAAAAAAAGTCTCATCTTGTCTCACATTTTACTGGTATAAATAAAGTAAAGTACAAGTATACAGTATTTCAAAAGCTTCCCAGAACAGCATGAAAATTAAATAGACACCATATTAGGTAGTCATGAGATTCTTCTCATGCTAAATTCAAACTAAGAGGGAGAATTATTCTTTAAAAAAAAGTTTGTCAAATAATCCATAAATTGGAGAAGTTCCAGATGTAAAAAATTCCAAAGGCAGTAGGACTATATATCCATAATTTCCCTGAGATATTGGCCTGGATGAACAAATTTGCCAATGACATAATGCAACATAATTTTTAACCAACAGCTGAGATCTAGAACTTAAGTTAATCAGTGTGGAAGGGATGCTTATTATAAAACCAGTGTTTACTATATTTCTACAATAGTATCATTGTGTCAGGCTTATGAACACTGTTTTATAGCAAGTCACAACCACCGAGTAAGGCATATTCCTTCCTGTTCTCTGTATTGTGACAAGATAAATTGCCTTCCCCCAAGTTACCCATCAATCAGAGCTAGATATACAGATTAAGTAAGTGGATGACCCAAGCGAGTATGGCATAAAGAGATAGGAACATAATGTGGCATGTCCTGTTAAAATAAAAAGCTGAAAAAGAATGCAATCAGATATCAAGTTATAGATCAAAGACTACACATTAAACCCTTATGAGGATAGTTAATCTGTACCTTTTTTAGGACAAAATAAGATATCCAATAAATGCTGAAGTTGTAGGCAACCTGTGAACCTATTCTCAGTGCCTCAGTCTGTATTTGATTTTCAATCACAAGGCGGCATTCATTAAATGCAAAACCTCTAGGTTTTCATGTTGGTTTTTCCTTACCGGTTACATTACTTGCTGTTCCTATTTGGGCACAAGAGATAAAAACACCCTTCACAGCCTGTAGAGGCATTTATAGACATCAAAGCAAACAGATCTCTTACAAATTACTTAGATCCAAACATAAGATAACAAGCCATGTAACAGCAGGAGAAGTTAAACAGCCTGTCAGTTTGCCTGAGTGATATGAGAAGAGCTGCTGACTGGTTCTGGGAGGGTCAGATTTCCCCAGGTAAGCCCAACTGTATAGCAGTTCAGAATGTTCTTTAAAAGTAGGAATGTGGTTGGAGTGTGGGAGAGAAATGGAGGTGGAAGCAGAGGCTTGGCAGAAGTAGACTGGAATAAACCAAGGATTGTTATGCGCTAAAGAGAAGGCTCATTACAAAGTATTTTTGTTTTCTTTTTAATATGCAATCCCAGATTTTAAGGCTTTAATACACAGTCAAGAAGACTTCCAAGGCCTAAAACTTTGGTACGGAGAAACAGTAAATGGGGAGGGTGGAGGGTAGGAGACACAAACATGCAATTGAAGGAAATCTTTAATGTTAAGTCCAAAGAGATAGAAGGTGGGATAGTTTCCCTACGGAAGGGAGATGGTAGGGGCTGTGCCCACGAAAGCTCATACCACCATCTACATGTTTTATTAGTCTATAAGTACTACCAGACCATTTGTTGTTTTTTAAGTTTATCCTGTACAGACTAACTCGGCTACCAGTTGAAGCTTCTAAAGAACAAGGCTGGCTAGGAAAACCACTGGAATCCAAAGGGCCATGAAGGGTTTCTGCCAAGATTTTACAAAAAGCAAGAAAGGTCAAAGGGGATCCATCAAAATGGCTGAATTAGCAAAAGGGATATTTGTTTAGAGGCTCTCACGGCAAGGGATGGGAGAGGTATATTATGAAAGCATGGAGGTCCTACCACTATTAAGGAAGTTGAGCAAACCTATACTGCAGATGTTCAAAAAAGGTGAGTCACTACAGATTTTTGTTTGGGAGGAAGTTGCAATAGGATAGAAAAACCAGGGAGCCATTAGAGGCAACAAAATGAGCCTCAGATGGGAATAATAGACACTTAATAGGTCTCTTAGCCTCGTTTAAGCCTATATTATGATCCTTAAATACAGGGTATGATTAGTTTTGATACTACCTTCAATATACAACTTCTACCAACAAATAACCTACTGAAAAGTGGAAAACTACCTTCATAAGCCAGTATGCATATATGTCAGAGATGGACAGAAAGACTGACAGAAAGACAGAAAGGCTGCCTTCATCCTCATTTTTAATTATACATTAGAGTAACTGCTTACTAATTTGTTTCACTCATACATTCAAACACAGAAGAGAGAAGAAAAATTAAAGACAAGGTTTGGAAAACTTAGCTAGCAAGTCATTTCCACTGTTAAAAATAAGGAAAATACTTAATAAAATAAGAGTATCTTACTGGGAAAGAACGTGTGGTATAAAAACCCGCATGTATTAAATGTGGTACTGGTGTTCAGTTTTGTTATGCAATGTGCTGCATAAAGGTCTGTGCAAATAACAGAAAACTAATTCTGAGTCAGAGTGGCTCCCTAGGAACCAGGCTGATATTCTTCAAAGAGGAGATTGCTTGCATGCTCTTTGACCAAGTCTGCTCCAAGGTTGTGTTTGTTACAGTCAGAACAAATTGGGATTCCTTTATCAAGGATATATCTTAAATATACCAGGCACCTTTTAAAGAACATGGGGTCTGACCAAAAGCCCATCTAGCCCAGTATCCTGTCTTCCAGCAGTGACCAATGCAGGTGCCCTAGAGACAATCATCAAGTGATTCCACCCCTGTCACCCATACACAGTTTCTGACCAACAGAGGCTGGGGACACCATCCTGGTCCATAGCCATTGATGGACCTATCGTCCATGAATTTATCTAGTTCCTTTTGAACTCTGTTAAAGTCTTGGCCAACATCTTCTACCAAGGAGTTACACAGGTTGACTCTGCAAAGACATTCTTCTGTTTGTTTTAAACCTGCTACCTATGAATTTCATTTGGTGACCCCTAGTTCTTGTGTTATGGGAACAAATAAATAACTTTTCCTTATTTACTTTCTGCACATCAGTCATGATTTTATAGACCTCTATCATATGCCCCCAGGGATAGCTTTTCCAAATGGAAAAGTCCCAGTCCTATTAATCTTTCCTCATGTAGCAGCTGTTCCATACCCCTAATAATTTGTTGCCCTTTTCTGAACTTTTTCCAATCCCAAGATATATTTTTGGAGATGAGATGACCACATCTGTACACAGTATTTAAGATGTGGTCACGCCATAGATTGATAGAGAGTCAATAAGATATTCTAGGTCTTATTCTCTATCCCCTTTTTAATGACTCCTAACATTATCATAAAATCATAGAATACTAGAACTGGAATGGACCTCGAGAGGTCATCAAGTCCAGTTTCCTGCCACCCTCATGATAGGACCCGGTACCATCTAGACCATCCCTGATAAATGTCTAACCTGCTCTTAAATATCTCCAGAGATGGAGAATACACAACCTCCCCAGGCAATTTATTCCAGTGTTTAACCACCCTGACAGTTATGAAGTTTTTCCTCATTTATTACCTATCCTCCCCCCCATCCCCTTGCTGCAGTTTAAGCCCATTGCTTCCTGTCCTGTCCTCAGAGGCTAGGAAGAACAATTTTCTCTCCTCCTCTTTGTGACACCCTTTTAGATACTTGAAAACTGCTATCATGTCCTTTCCAAACTAAACAAGCCCAGTTCTTTCAGTCTTCCTTCAGGTCATGTTCTCTAGATCTTTAATCATTCTTGTTGCTCTTCTCTGGACCTTCTCCACATCTTTCTGGATATGTGATGCCCAGAACTAGACACAATACTCCAATTGAGGCCTAATTCAGGATGCTTTTTTGACTGCTGCTGCATATTGAGCGGATGTTTTCAGAGAACTATCCACAATGACTCCAAGATCTCTCTCGAGTGGTAACAGCTAAATTAATCCCCATCATTTTATACATTTAGTTGGGATTCACTTATAAGAGGATGAAATATAAGTATTAATTAATGTTGTAACATATGGCCCAGAGGCTACAGGCTTATGCAATATTCAGTTTTACCAAAGTAGGCATTAGGACTTCAGATAAATTACTGTAAGTAAATACAAAAAAAACACTGAGCTTGTGCCTGTGTCTGTGATATGTGGATTTTTGGATAAACAGAGTCTATGAGAGATCAGTAGACACTACAAGATGACAGTTGGTAGCCAAGGTGACATATTACAGGCTTTCTTAAGGTAATCACCTGTTATAGTGTGACAAGGTGACATAAATGTTAAAGAGTACAAGGGGAACTATGAGTTAGCCTCTGAAAAACAGGGCACCCTATACCTACTGGGGTGTGGAAATTCAAATAAGGAAAAGGAGTTAAAACGTTCATAAATCTGTACGCTGGCCTGCATGCCTTGGTGGGGGTTCGAGCAAAGACAGGATGACAGCGACTGGTGGTGAGGATGAACACGAGCACAGTATGAGTAATGCAAATGTTACACATTCTACATTGATGCATCTCTCTGCTTGACCAGATTGCTCTTTACATACCAACTGGTTGATTAATAAAAGCAATTATTCTACAAAGAGCACTATGTAGTCTGTTGTGTGCCACATGATCCCCCTCTGGAGCAGTTGATTTGGGGAGCTGAGCTCTCAGGGTATGTCTACACAGCAGCGTTATTTTGGAATAACTGTTGTTATTCCAAAATAACAGTGCGTGTCTACACTACAAGCCTTTATTTTGAAATAATGTCCAGCTGGAGGACTTCTTACTCCAACTCATGGTAACCCTCATTACATGAGGAGTAAGGGAAGTCGAAGGTAAAGTGTTCTTCTTTTGACTTCCTGCTGTGTAGAAGGCGCCAAAAGCCGAGTAAAGCTATTTCAACTTAAGCTATGCAATTGACGTAGCTGAAGTTGCGTAGCTTAATTCGACTTTAGCCCTGCTATGTATCCTCACAGATTAAAGTAGGTGTGAACCCTCACCATGGGGTGGGCAATTAGTTAAAATAACCCATAACTAAGACTATGCTCTAGGTCGCTTATTTCTAATCCACTGGTAAATCAGTCTGTACGGTCCCAAACATCTGCTATTGGCTTTGCAGAGGGACAACATTGGTGTCAGAAAGGGACACTGGTACCAGAAAGAGCAGAAACAATATTAAATAGATAAGGGACTGATAATGTTGCAACAAATTGGTTTATTCTAGGCATATGCTGTAAAGATATGAATTAACTGGTGAAATATATGCTGGTTTTTCATTTCCCCCACTAGCTCACACATAACTGCAGGGTTTTTTCCTTCTAACAGTTCAGTTACTGTTTAAATGTCAGTTTGTTCTGTTAATTTTTTGTTGAGTGCAAATATCACTAGATAGCCTTTTCAGGAGATATGGAGTTTTGGCTATGGGAAGCCAAGTGCAGGAGAGAACCTATTTTCATTCTACATCTGAAATGTATTTATAGGACTAAGTCTGCATCCTGAGTTGCATACCAATTTGTAATGCTTTCATACACTAAAACTTCAAGTACAAACCTTCATTTTATTTATGCAGATTCATACAAAGAATGAAGAGAGGATTCCTCTCCAAGATTCCAAATGCCTCCAACATAAATTTCAAATAAACTGTCTACAGAACACAAACTCCCCTTAAACTTATGAGCAAATAAAGTCTATCATAATAACTTGGATCCATGTTGACAATAGAAAGCTTACTTTATAGACGTGTGCTGGATTATCAGAATAATTTGTGAAGTAATGGCTTGAATTTTGTACATTATTGGGACTTATCACAATAATAAAAAAATAAATAGTTATTCTATCCAGCTTCTATTTGCTCTGTGTCAGACTACAACTACCAAGTCAAGCACTAATCTTACCTATCAGTATGAATCATCAAAAGTAGGGCAGCAGTATCTCTTATCAAAACCCATGTGCAGTGATGCTAAGGCTTATTAATAGGGATATAAATAAAGCTGCAATGTACCACAGTCACTCAGTTTATCTGAAAAACATACATCTGGTTAAGTTCTGCTCTGGAAAAAGCTTTCAGAAGTCAGCTTCAAGACAATCAATTTACTGTAAATGAAGGCAATGGTAGAAACTGTCAAGGAAGGTCAAAACAAGTATTAATTGAAATTCTCCCTGTTAACTGCTCCAGTCTAGTTTAACACTCAAAAGAAAAGAATGGCCTATTTTTACCTACAAATGCAGTAGCTGTGATGCTGATCCATCATTTCAGACTGATGGATAACCTGCAGCCATAGCCAGAATGATATTAATTTTAGCTCTGCATGAACATTAACCCCTCAAATCAAATGACTCATTCAAAACCTAGAGGATTTGCTATGGGGAGGGATAGGAGGAAGGTCCAAGCAATCAGTAACATTTTGTCTTTTCAGAGCTGTTTCTTTTGCAAAAACTGGATTTGCTTCAATAGCCACCACCACCCACTTTGCATCCTCAGATCAAATCACTTCCTGATAGGATCTGGTAAACAATAATCCACCAATCAGAGTATAACTGGGGAAGAAAGATCACTTGCTATACCGGTTTCCAGAGACCTAGGCACCTCTAGGACAAAAAGGATTCCAATAAGAAAAAAAAGCAGCCCAAACAAAAATGCTGAAATTATATCTGCTCTCACACACTAACCTTCTAGGCTCCTTAACTTCCCATCTAATAAAGATCCTATTGGCTTAACCTTATAATGCAGAAGATGTAGAATGCAGAAGATATAGAAGACAGATAGGTATTTGGATTATTCTTGGATTCATCCAAATAGAGATGGTAATGATGAGGCAGACCTCTTTACCTGTTTGGTGCTTCCTAGTATGCAGTCAGGCATAGAATTATTACATGCCTAGTATGTGGGTTATGTATTACCAACCAAGTAGGAAAGAAGAACAACAGATATTAAGATCAACCTATTTCTCTGTAATACTATGCAACCTCTGAGAAAACATACATGAATGACAACCTTGGGCCAGAGTCCAGCAATCAATTGATACACATGTAGTTTTAGAAAAACACTCTTGAGCTTGAGACTACACAAAGGACAGATCTCCAAAATGTCCAGAACAAGTGGACTGATTCTGCAGACTGAGATGTGTAACTTGATTTACACCTATAGGCTAGTAAAAGCAATAATGGGAAAACCGATCCTTCTATCCACAGAGAAGAAATAAAAACACTACCTTTTCCACACACCCCCTAAACAAAAACAGAATAAGATAGAGGCTGCAGCTGCCTGGGGGGGTGGGGGTGGGGGCAAAAAGAGATCCACTGCATATGTGTTAGGTACTACACTATAGGAAATGCAGTAAAGAATACAGATATCACTACCAAGAGGCAAAATGATTTTGTGCAGCTGTTTGGCAGAAATCTGTGCACTTAAAAAAAAAAAAACCCCACAAACAAACCCACACACAACAACAAAAAACAAACAAACCCAAAGCATTTCCCAATCCTCCCTGCTATTTGCTGAAAGGATCTTAGCAGAGTAATACATACTCAATGAGTGCTAAGTTCTACTATGACCAAACTTCCATATAAATAAACTGCACTATAATGTTATCAAATTAGATAAACAGGAATTGAAAAAGCTCTCATCCGTGGAGACCAGGACGTTTCTTTAAAGTTTAAATGATTAGCTCACCTAAAGAATCAAACACTAAGCTCTTATCTGAAACAAAATTCAGTTTCATGGTTGTCACTTTCTGAACATAAAGAGAAAGGAACAAGTCCAGTGCCTATGATGCTGTCCTCTGTTTTGCCAAAAGTAGGGTGAAATTAACATGACTCTCTTCAATTTCACTTTTCAGAACCAACAGCCAGCAGCAAAGCCTTAAAGAATCATGTCAGTTTCATGCTGCTGCTGATGCAAAAAGCTGAATGGCACTGTATTTATTCATGGAGGAGACATATTTTGGGTGGTTGGGCGAGGAATGGAAATACAGTAGAGCACTCCCTCCACCCCCCCAAAAAGAGCAACCAAGAGGTTCGGGGCAGTGAGGTGAGAAAAAAGGCAGCAGACAAAAAGGAGGAAAAAAAGTTTATCTTGTAGCTTGTTCTCAGTCTGAACCCTTCTCGCACTATCAAACTTTGCTTAGGGTACAAACAAGGTCCCACCACCCAGTGTATTTCCGTACTCTCTTTACATGTCTTCCATGTTGCTAAGACTCAGACATGCTCTAAGTACCATTCAACAGTGTGACTTTTTCAACTGGCCCTTTTGACATGTTCCTTCAGCTGCCAAATTGCATGTCTCCCAAGGTGGGTGAGGTGATGTCTTTTATTGAACCAACTTCTATTGGTGAAAGAGACAACCTGTTGAGATACAGAGGTCTTCTTTAGCTCCAAAGATTGTTTCTTTCACCAAAACAGCCGTTGGTCCAATAAAAGACATCACCTCACCCACCTTGTGCGTCTCATATCCTGGGACCAACACAACTGCAACAATACTACAAAGAAAAGGCAAGGATGTCATGGCAGATGTACCAGATTTAAGGGGATTGACAGAATTGCTGGGCCCTTGCGCATGGTGGGTGGGCAGAGCTGTGCTCCCAGAAGGAGTTGGGCCTTACGTGCAGGGGCTAGGGCACCTAGCCTTCAATAAGACTAGGGATGTTAACTGTTAACTTTAACAGGTGAGGCTTACCTGTTACAGTTAATCAGTGGGGACTGGAGCAGAGGGCAGGGGGCCGCACCAGCCCTGCGGAGCCTGTCATGAGTAGAGATGCTCCAGCATGGCCAGAGCAGCCCTTATCCATGGCAGGGAGACTGTCTGTAGTTTAAGAGGGTCAGAATTTTAGTCAGCTGTATAGGATAATTAAAGCTGCATGATGTTAGGCCGAATGGCTATCAAAACTAATGATAATTCTGGAAGACCACTGTAATCAGGACATCTTAGGTTTCTCATTATTAGACTCTAGGTCTTCTGAGAGAAGAAATGCCATCACATCCCTGTACAGTCAGAAGTCTGCAAATGTTATGGGTTGGTGGTGCTGGAAGAACACTTTTGTTTTTGGGCAAGATGGCCAGGTAAAGATTACTGGGACAGGTTATGAAGCCTTTTGTATCCAGATCATTTAATACTAATCATCAGTGATCCAAAGTTATTATACAATAGCTGTATTAGTCTATTTTAGCAGTGAGAGTAATTAACCATTGGAACAACCAAGGGCTGTGGTGTCTCTCCATGATGGATCATTTAAAAAAAAAAAAAAAAAAAAAAAAATCAAGATTGGGTTTTTTCCTAAGAGATCTGCTGTAAGAATGATTTTAGGGATATTCTATGGTCTGTGTTACACAGGAGGATAGATTAGAAGGTCATAATGGTCCCTTTTGGCCATGGAGTTTATGAATGTCAAGAGGCTTCCAAATCAGGCACTTTTACATTTATGGGATTGAGAGAAGTGACAGATTTTTTCCGTCACCTCTCAGCATTAGGCAGGGAGAAGTGACATCTTACTTTCTAGTCAGTAATAGAATTTCAATGCAAAAAAGTCTTCAGAAGGAAAGAAACTGGACTACAATTAGCATTTCCAAATCTACTACTCATTACAGCTAGTCTTCCACAAAAGATGTTTGTACAGCCTTCTCCAGCCTCTATTTCAGCACACTTAAAACACGTTGAGCACTGTAAAGGCCATGTCAGATGTACTGAAAGAATGACACAGAGCAAGCAAAGCCATGACACTAAACATTATTTGATGTAAAACACTGTCATTGCACTAAAATGTTACACTTTTTTCCCTTTTGGATGTGTGAAAGGGACTGGCTTCCATTGGGTCAAATAGCAACTGACTGACATTTAGCTAATACAACTCTAATTATTGTTGGGAGCGGAGGGGGAACTTTTTGGTAAATAAAGATTAGAAGAAACTTTAGTCTCTGTGTTGAGTTCATTCTGTTTAAAATTTAATCAATTAAATGTGGGATTTTTATTTATTTATATTTGGTGCTTGTTTAAAAAACTTTTCTAAAAGAACCATGCACATAAACCACTAAGACTGCAGTATAATTAGAGAGCTCAGCATAGGCTGAAATATCATTTTAATGTATTTGTATTCTTGCTCCCACAAATGAAGACATCTTTGCTGTGATTCTAAAAGTGTATCTTTTGTGTAGTCGAGCTATGAATCTGTAAAACCCCTCATGAGAAATTGCCAGAGTTAAACAAGCACGTACGTGTGCTGAAAGCATGCTGTTACTGTGTATCCATAAACTGCCTATGCCCAGCCCTCTCTACTGATCCCCCTCCCACATTCCATCCACAGGTTGATTTGGAATATTTGGACATGGGCTGCATTGAGACCATTGCTTTTTTTTTTTTTTTTATAAACTTCAGTTGCTGCAGATGATCATCCCTACACCGTTATTGATCAAAGTAATCATGTAATAGCTGTATTAACCTATTCATGTCCCACTCCCTCATAAAATCCTCCATGACACCATCTGGAGAATGGGCAAAGCAGTCCCCTTTCATGACATTCTAGGCAGATGGCAACATGGCAAGTTGCTGGTGCATCTATGGCAGAATAAGATAATGCCATACATATTGCAAGGACATTGAAAAATATGTGCATAAAACTATTGTAACAGTTTTTCAACGATTTTTTTTAAAGCCAAAGATGCTATATTTCATTAAATCCAATTTTCAGATTGGGAAACTGAGGTACAATGAAGTTAAGTGACTTGCACATGGTTATGAAATGAATCAGTGGCAGAGACTGGGAAAGAATTCTCACCTCCCAATTCCAAGATACCCTGATAATCACTAACATTTGTGTGTCTGCAAAAGGAATGTTTAAATTGGTTTAATTTTTATTTAACTGTAGTAAGACATCTTTAAAAAACCCAATGTGAGTGAACTAACTTGTCCTTTTAAATATAGTGCTAATGAGAATATACTATCTACACAGACTTGCAATTTTGTAACTTCATTCAAAAAGATCTCAAAGCATTTTTGCAAACAATCCTATCACCCATATGATGATCTCTTTTAAAACACCCTTGTAACCCAGTCAAACGTAAATGAATACAGTATCCAAGAACAGATTATCATTTTACTTACATGGGCATAAATACAGATGTCTATCATTGTAAAAACTGGCATATATGAGAACAAAACCATGTTTTACTCTGGCACTACATGAATACCCTACTCAGCATCTGAGTGGCTATAATGTGAGAATAGCAGTAGTGTTAATACACAGATTTTGTTTACACTACACAGATTGCAATAATCCCACGAGTTCCCTCAACTGTAATTGGCACTAAATTGTTACAGAAATGATTCTTCACTTTTCAGACATTGCCAGACAACAGCAATTTCCACTTTCACCTAATGACAATTTGTAGTCACTCCAAGAAATCTGTTATATTAAAAAAAAAATCCCTAAGAGACTGTCATCTTGGGAATTGGAGGACATTTATTTCTGTTTGACAGATTTCCTCCCCTCTGGCCATTTTTAACAAAAAAGAAAAGAAAGAATACAAGTATTGCATGGCAGAGTTATTCCCAGTTTTGTGGGTAATATGAAAGCTCCTGCTCTCAGCCTACATTTCTCTCTGGCCCAATCAATTCAAAATAAAAGGGAGTTCTCATCTATACAAAAGCAAAATCTTCCCCAGGGATCAAATATAGCATCTGATAGCTATAAGCATCTGCCTTAAGACCGGTTTGATGGTGCTTAGTTTCCAACCTCTCTCTCTGTAATACAGACAGATACGTAGTTCATAAAAGAAAGCACATAAGTAAGTGCCATTCCAAGTATTACCAGGAAGAAACAAGGCAGATAAGGCTTGTGCCTACTCAGAAAAGCTGCATTCATTTCTTTTCCCCTTCCCATTAGGATAGTACTCACATGCAAGCCCACTGCCTTTGTAGTGATGTAACTAGCTAATCAAAACTTTTTCTTAATTGTTCACATAAAAGATAAAATGTTTCATGTCATTCTCCACCATCAGACACTTTATTGCCAGTATTAAAAACAAAATGCTACTTTTGAAAGACTGCAGCTCTGGCACATATAATCTACACAGTGGTGGAGGTAATAAAGGGGAGATAAACAGTATATTTTTCTCTATACCTTCCTGCTTGCATTTGTACACACCTGTCATGCTGCTCAGATTTCAGACATGGTTTAGTGCAAGATCATATAACAAAGAAAATGACAATGAAAGAGCACATGCAGTGACACTTGAACAAAGCATAGACAAAATATGACACACTTACTCAGCCTGGGGCAGCTTCTGATTATGACACTTTTGCTTCTTTGATATATACTGAATGGAGAGCGAAAGAGATAGAACCATACCAAATTCATGGACCATGAAATCTGGTCGTGCATATTTTCTCTTATATTGTGGTATAGAGCTATACAAAAGCAGACAGTGTTTCTCAAACTGGGGTCCAGACACAAGAAAGGGTCACAAGCCTATTGTGGGGGGAAGGGAGGCACGTTATCATCATCTTTACTTCTGCGCTACTAGCAGAGTTTGGGCAGCCAGAGAGCAGCAGCTGCTGGTGGAGCCCCCAATTCCAAAATCAGCGCAGAAGCAAGGGTGGCATGGTATGAACACAAGCATAAAAATGTGTTATTCAGGCCATGACCAATTTAAAAAAAAAAAAAAAAAAAAAAAAAAGATAAATCACAGATTAAGCAGAACTTTAGAAATAGGTTGGAAATGGCAGAGATCATCACTAACACGGTCTTATTCCAAAGTAAAGCAGTTGCCTTGCTTAATGCATTTATGCCATCATTTTGCTAAGGAAATAAATTAAAATGTGCTCAAAATGTGAACATGTGAAGAGCAAACAGAAAAGTAGATTTCAGGTCTTAGTAGAGCAGGAACAATGTCTGTATACAAGAGGGTGGTTCACATTTCCATTCTATTCCAGGATGTAACTTCTACTCATGGGCTAAATGAAATCAAGTAGTGTGGTATTTTTTTTTCCATACACCTTACTACTGGGAACTGGCCAAGCTGAGACCAAAAAAACCTTGGGCTAAGGTTGAACTGGTTTTCTAGGCTTTTCTTTCATTATTTCTGATCAAGTTTTGGAAGAGACCCAGATATAGTATGATAACTACAATAGGATGGCCAAACAACTTTTTTTTTTTTTTTTTTTTTTTTAAAGTCAGACAAATAATTGTATGCACTATTTCAACCAAGTTATCTGAAGAAATGATGTGATATTTAATTTTGCTTTCTGCCCATTATTCACCTAAATTTTAAATAACTGCACAGAGAATGGGCAAAACAGACAGCTGATGTACCCGTTTCCACAAGGTGAGGACTTGGCCTTATGTTCCCAAAGATTAGTCCTGTCCCCCCATTCTTCCTTGAATACATTTATACACACGGTATTCAAAGGCTTAAAATCTATATAAGCAAAAACTTAAAACAAGAAAACAAAAGCCATGGGAAGCATTCTCCGATACAGCCATACTTCTTTAAAGCTGTCTACTCACTGAAAAGTGAAACAGCAATACCATTTAAGATATTTACTGAGTCATTAAATAAGATCTGTTTTACACGTAAGTATGAAAGAGGAGCAGCGGTTAAAGAAAAAGAATCCTTTCTTTCTTGCATCTGGAAATTTCTTTAGAGAAATATCTAACCTAGTATACTAGGACACATCTTCCAAATTTGAGACACATGGCTTTCAAACTTACACAGCCCTAAAGAGGATCTTTGTAAGCTCATAAACTTGGAGTGAACCTCCCCATCAAAATGTACTGCTCCCCCCGATACTCAATCACCATGCTAGTTGCTTTTTCCTTAAGTCAACAGATAACCATGCAAACAGGGCAACCAATCAGATCACTAATACATTGTCAGTTCCTAATAGATGTTCAGTTTTGAGAGGTTGTAGAAAAAGGCATCCGGGACAGGAAATACCGGATATTTCACATGTTCGGTATTTTCTGGGGGTTTTTTTAAACCGGACGGAGCCCGCAAATACCGGACTGTCCAGGTGAATACTGGACACCTGACAACCCTAACCAATAAGTTCTTGTACAGTCAAGCCCTAAAATACTGAACATATATTTTACAAACCAAGGAAAGTAGGAACATCCCAAGTATTATCTGTGCCTATGCAAACTCCATATATACAAAGCTAAAATGGATCTTAAATATTTTTTCTCTGCTGAAACCGCACCCTCCTCAATCGTGTTAACACCCAACATATCATTTTTACCTTGCTGAATATTTACATTACAGACAAAGTCTTATAGAAAGTAGCTTCAACTCCTACAACACTGTCAGGAGTATACAACTGTAATAATGACTTCTGATCAGACATTTCCTAGTTAATGGACTTCTGGAGGAGCTGAGCCTCAGTTAGTGATGAGCTTGCCAGGAAATGCTCAACTTGGAAGCAATTATTCCTATTATAAATTTTGACATTTATTTATAAAAGTGTACAGCAAAAGCTATTTACCTTTTAACAGAGCCACAAAACTTGAAATACGTTGTCATGGATACAGGATTCTGTTTACAGTACTGGCCTTTTCCTAGCACTTAAAAGCCAGCTATAACCAATGGGAAAGCAACATTTCACTCTCAGCATTCCCTGAGGTTTACAATTATGCAGTAATACTCAACAGGCTGGGTATTACAGTGTAATAGCACATCTTGCTGGATGGAAGTAGGCCATTCAACTATGTCCATCGCTTAGGTATTATTACATCAACATTCTCAACTTGAAATAATACAATTTACATATTAGGGTTTAATCCTGGGAGGTGCATCACACTTACATGTACTCCCAAAATCAAAAGGTGCTAACGCCAGTTGGTCTTTTCCACCAGGCTTAAAATCTCTGGCTTAAATCTCTAGGAAAATAATTCTATCCAAGAAAAAAAAAATCCTAAAAATGAAAGATAGCATTAACTTAAATACAAAAATTACATGTAAAGAAAAATCAAATGGCAAAAGTTTTCATGATAAGCCTCTGAGAATATAGTTTTAAGAAAAATAAATCAATGTGTCCATTTTTTTTTTTAAAAAAAGAATACCACCTGAGACAATATGCTGAAACAGGAAGTTTTCCTTACTTCTTACAGGAGTATGGACATGATCTAACAAATTGTTTCCCCATCTCAAATCTAAAAAGTGTCTAGTATTTAAATTCAGCTACCATGGGAATTTTGAAGTCATTTAAACTGCATCTAATAATTAAAAAATATTCAGGTGCTTTTGTCTCACAATATAATGTTATACTTCTCAGATAAATGAAAGTTGCAGGGGAGCTGCAGAGGCGAGGCAGGGGAGAAGATCATGTTCCCATAACCAGGTAGCTCTATTTACCACAGCAAAACATGATACAAGGAACATGAAAATAACATGGATTGTATAGGAACTGCATTACTGCAGAGAGATAAATAGTTTGGCAATGCCAACAGAAATTTTATTACACAAGTACAGCGTATTCTGAGATCTTACTAAGCCTAACTATCAAGAAGTCATACCCTCCCTTGAGGCTTTTAGGAAAGCCCCAACAAAAATTAGATTTTGGAACTGGTTAAATCAAAAAACACCCCACATCCACCACATCTTAAAATCAAGTCAGGGAAAAGAATAAAAAAGATACTGGATTAGAGCAGGGGTCGGCAACCTTTTCAAACCAAAGAGCCAAACTACATCAAAATTCAGAATAAGTGGTCAACAAAGAGCCAGTATAAGAATGCCCATTTGCATGACTGAAAATAAACAACTTAATATTATTGATAACTGACATGATTTATTAATAGAATGAATGAAACATTGTACTTGCAGACTATTTAATGGGACTTCTGCTGCTACATCTTTTCGCACATTTCTTTGACGTTTACATCATAACTGGTCAAATTCACACATTCCAACTCCATGATTAATTATGCATTTTGAAAATTCTGAATTTTTAATTTTAAAAATTGTATGTATTTTGGGAATGACAAAAGAGCCATAGTTGGTTCCATACTGATCCACATTTGACTTGAGAGCCATAGGTTGCAGGCCTCTGGATTAGAGATTTGTTGTTCCTGTAGAGCAGTGTTTCCCAATTGGTGCGCCGCGGAACCCTGGGGTTCCGCAAAGCAAAAGTAGGGGTTCCGCGAGGAGCCACCACTCCCCCGCCCCTCAAAGAGAGAGCACCGGTGTGACAGGATGGACCCATCCCAGGGGGGAGGACTAATCTGTACCGCACACAGTCCTCACCGACCCCTCCCTTTTACGGGGCACGCAAGGGGTGGACGCCTCTCTGTGCCACCTGGTCTTGCGCGGCGGCACAGCGGGGCCATTCCACCGCCGGGGGAACGCTGAGCCGGGAGACGTCAGCTGCCCGCCGGGACGTGCATCTGGGATGGGAGGGGGCAGGACGGGTGACGTCAAGACGGAGCATGCGTCAGGGGGGGAGGGGTTAACAGGGTGGAGCCAGAGCGGGGAATTCAAAAGGAGCTGCAGCCGCAAGAGACAGGGCGGGGGAGGCAGCGAGGGAGATCAGAGGGAGACAGGGGAATGGGAGCAGAATCGGAGCGGGGGAGGAAACGCCAGCATTATCCCAATGCCTGGAGTTAAGGCACGGGGATGGTGAGCGTTGGAGCTAGGGGAGCATGGGGGGGCTGAAGTCCGAGGTCCCTGGGGGTAGGAAGAAGCCCAGGGCGGGACTTGCCTACAGATGGCCTGCGGGCTGGTGCGTTGCAACAGGAGCCCCACCAGCCAGACAGGTCCTTACCTGCACCTGTCTTAAGGGCCCTGGGCTGGGACCCATGAGCGAGGGCGGGTCCGGGCCCCCCTACCTCTACCTGCCTGCAGCAGGACAGAACTGTTGGAGACGCTTGTGATATCGGACTACAAAACAGACTGCCACGGAGAAAGAAACAATTGTAAACTGGTTAACAAAAGGACGGCCGGGCGGCCATTAAAGCCAGAGTAAACTGACAAAAGGGGGAGCGGACTGCCACCCCTTTACAGCCGGCTAGCCAGCAGAGGCGTATGGAGGCAGGGGCAGAGGGAACAATTGCTCCCGGCCGGCACACCAGGGGAGTGCCGTGAACCACAGCGGGGAAGGAAGCACTTCCCCTTCCCAAAGGAGCCAGCGCGTGCTGCCTGAATAGCTGGGGCTGTGGCACCCGGCAACTTAGTTCCAGGGCCTTTCTGCGCGATGCGGGGGAAGGGAGGAAGTTCAGGAGACCGGGGCTGCGCAGCTCCAACTATGCAGGCAGCACGCTCTGCCCTGGGACTCTCCGTGCCCCCTCCCCCCCGCTGGAAGGCATCGCGGAGGTAAGTTGCTGTGGTGCAACAGCCCCTGATGCTCAAGCAACGCGCATGCCAGCTGTTTGGGGAGGGGGAGTGCAGTCGCACACTTCCTGGAACCCAGAAGTGCTGCAGGATTGCCAGGTACTGGTCCTAGCTGCCCCTGTCCAGTCCCCCCCATGAGTACCCTGTCCCCTGTCCCCACCAGCACTGTCCCCAGTACCCAGCAGTATCCTGGCCCCAGCACCCTGCCATCCACCCTAACACCCAGCACCATCCTGTCCCTGGCACCAGCACCCTGCCACACACCCGAGGACCCAGCACCACCCTGGCCCCAGCACCCTGCCATCTACCCTAGTACCCAGCAGCACCCTGTTCCTTGTCCCAGCACCCTGCCACCCACCCCAGTGCCCAGCAGGACCATGTCCCTGACCCCAGCACCCCGCCACCTGCCCCAGCATCCTGCCCCAGCACCCCACCACCTGAGCCAGCATCCTGCCACCCAGCAGCACCCTCTCCCTGGCCCCAGCACCCACTAGCACTCTGTCCCCTGCCCTCACCAGCACAGTTGGGACCACATTAGTGAGGCCTGGGTTTTTTTGGAGGGTTTTTTGTATCTCACTTGTGTGGCCCCAACTGACTTTTCTGTGGGTCAGTGACCCTTGACTCCAAACAGGTTCCTCACCCCTCTCATAAATAAAGACAATGCTAAAACCTTTTGAGTTTGACATAATATTTTATTTAAAAATGAAGCCTGGCCAACAAGCCCCAATTGGGGCCAAACCCCATCTCACTGCAGCATCATAACACTCCTGCACCACCTGACCCCAAATCTGAGCCTATCATACACTGGAACCCCCTGTCCTGAGCCTCTTACATCCCCAAACTCCTGCATCCCCACATCTTCAGTCTTCTGCCACAACACTCCTGCACCATCCACACATCACAAATCTGTGTCCTGAGCCCATGATACTCACAACCTCCTTGCCCTGAGCCCCTCACATATCCTGCCCAAACTCCTGCACCCTCACATCCACAAGCCCATGGCTTGCTCAGCACCCCAACCTTCCACCTGAGCCCAGCACTCCCGAGTCTGGAGCCCCTTCTCCGAGCCAACAACCCCGTCTCCTGCATCCAAATTCCCTCCCAGAGCTTGTACTTCTCACCCCTTCCCACACCCAAATCCCCTCATTCCCACCCCAGAGCCCGCACCTCCTGTCTCAACCTAGTGAGAGTGTATAAGGGCTGGGGATAGCAAGTGATGGAGAGGAGGGGAACAGAGAGGATGAGGCCTCAAGGAAGGGGTGGGGGTGGGGGTGTGTCTCCTCAAGGAAGGAATGTGATTTTCATGCATTGGTGGGTCCCTCCTCTTTTTTGGGGGGGGGGGAGGTGGGGGGGGGGGAGGGGCTTGACAAACCTAGGGGTTCCTTGAAATTCTGAAAAGCTGAAAAGGGTTCCATGGCCAAATAAAATTGGGAAACACTGCTGTAGAGTATTAAATTTTGAACCCTTTGTAAACTATAATTACTCATACTCCTCTTGATCCCTAAATTGTACATGTCCCATTCCAGCACTCTCAGGCAGATAAAATGTCCTTTTTCCTCCCAGGTTCAAATGAGGGTTTCAACACTTAGTTAACAAAATACAAAAACATCAAGAGTGTAGAAAGCAACAGAAGAACTCATCATCACACTTCTATTACTCTGATTCCAGACTTCATCAGCAAACTTCTTCATGAATTAGAACCGACTAACACATCCTTGGAGCTCCCCAAAAATAGCACTGTAAATGAAGCACTTTACATGAATAATCTCTGGGAAGTGCCCACTCACTTTCTGTAGCAAGATGCTAAAAAGTCTTACATGCACACCAATGAAGTCAGCATACTGTAAAATGCCTTAAAATCTCTGTATGGAAAGTTCAGTTTCTTCAGTGCAATAAATATTCTCTCTGACACGCATGACATGGTATCATAGCCCTTTCAAGACCTCAGTTATGTGTGGGGGGCCTACAAGGAGTCCAAAGCAGCAGCTCTAGCTCTACATAACCATTTTTAAAAAAAATCTGTTTTGAAGCGTAAAGGATTCTAACCTCTTAACCCTACTATCAAAGTAATGCTGAAGATGAATGGCTGAAAAATAGCCTATATCAACTTATGACGTCAATTAGGTTGTAACCTGCATGTTTGCTATCTTACAGACCACTGAGAAGTCACCTGGGCAAAAATGATGACTTCGTATTTTAGATTAAAAACATCCATTCTGAGTCCCTGTGTGTAGGCTGGGTGAAGCTGCAAATTTATAATTTCCCCCTTAATTCCAAAATGTTATTTTGTCTCAACATTTACTTTGCCTCTTTTGACCTACTGCAGATGCGTTATCTCCAATGTTACCTCAGGAGACAAAGGATATGTATAAAAGGCACAAGACATGGGATGGACAGTGTGAGTGGGTATGACACTAGACTAGGCTTTGGGAGACCTGGGTTCAGGCCCCTGCTTGCCAACAGACTTCTCGTGTGACCTTGGACAATTACTTAGTCTTTCTGTTCCTCAGTTTCTCTTCTATACAAAGGGGAAAAATAGCACTTCTCTACCTCACAGGAGTATTGTGGGGATATGTACATTAAAAATTGTGAGGTATTCAGATATTGTGATCATGGGAGCCATATAAGCCATATGTGGACATTATATAATCAGAGCAAGGGTCAATCGCATTGCCTTACTCATGAAGATTCCCATATAATGAATAAAAGAGTAGTGACTGATTTAAATTCTCAGACACATAAAAGCACCTGCAAGCAAAGCATCATGCACACCTCTGCCACTGGTTATTACAAAGGAAATATTGCCAAAACACACTAAACAGAGTGGCTATTAAAATTCCAAATAGCAAAGGCAGAAATCAAGGACAAATGAGAGGTTGTAATCTTCCTCCTTACCAGTGTTACAAGATTAAAGAGGGAAATGGCTTGACTGGTGGTATCAGAGTTACATAATTCTAAAAAAACCAAAAACTAAGCACAATTGCAGAACCCCCTTGTTTAAAACAGTACTATATTGAATTCAAGTCTGTGCAACACAGTGTAATGTTGTACTATCAGTACAGAACATTTTTTGTTGAACGCTTCATAAGCAAAACAACGTGTAGTATAGTTCTAGAATGGCAGCGTAATAGCCGGGTCAGCAGAACCCTTTACTAAAACACGTTGTACAAGCTCTGAACACCATTGGCAGTCACACATTTTGTGTTCATGTCCTTCATTTTGTGCTCCATGTACAATTCAGGGGTAAAAGGTACTCTTCACTAGTCTCTGGGTTCCTCAATGCTGCAGCATAGTGAATAGCTTTTAGTCATCTTTTCTAACACGGGCTGGAGGAAAAGGACGGCAGCACCAGCCAATACTCTGCACAAGAGCTGGCTGGGCCTGGGGACAGGTGGTTTTCCTAAAAGGTTGCACTAACAGGATTGAACTTTCAAAGGCTTCCCTTTCTGAGAATCTCAGTATGTTTCTCTCTCTGCCCCTTCCTTTTCAGATGGCCTCTCTGAAACAGAACTTGGATACAATTACGTTTGAATTGCAGTCAGACTTTTAAACTTATACATATTAGGGATGAGCTAACTCATTTTGCCTAATTTCAAATCCAAAAGCAATTTAATGGTTATATCACTTTCAAATCCACTGCAAATTCCTAATACACATCAAAATTCAGCAGAAATTTGATTTTATAGCTGGAGACATGAAGCTTTTCAATTAATTATTAATGGCTTAAAATTAAGTTTTGAAAATGTGTACCAGCTATAGCTCTTTTTAATCATGGAAGATGTCAAATTTCAGTTATCTTTTTATTAAGTGAAGCGAATGAAAATACATTAATAGCAATGAAGCTTTTATTATTCTGTGGGGCTGAATAAAATTATCTACCTATAGCTTTTTTGGTATATCAGCTGCAAGACACAAAGGCAATATGAAATTCAGCTACAGTGCTTACATATTCTCCTTGCACAGAATAGCATAAATCTCTGTGCTCTGTTCTTCTATAATTATCACTACATTGAGGAATAGCCAACATATTAGAGAGTTTTGAATAAGCTCGAGCATCAGTTGTCTTTTATCTGGGCTTCTCTAGATTTTAAAATTTCCAGGTGAAATGTCTAACACCATGTATAGTGAGTCAATTTCTGGTATCAGAAACTGCTGATTAGCTAGAAGAGCAATAGTGCTCGTTAGGATCCTAATTCTGCCAAGTGGATTCTTTGCATAGTAGCCTGGCCTCTATGCCAATGAAAATAAGTGTACTGCCGGAAGAAATGCCACACAAACAGAACAGTATACCATTTGATCCCTGAAGAACCAGTTTCTGTCATCCTTACTCACAGTGCTTGTGCACACAGTAAGAAGTTCCCTTATCTTACTGGGCCTCCTCACAAATATATTTCATTTGAGTAAGGACAAAAGAAATGGGGCTCAAGTGAATTCTGTTTGCAAAATGCCGAGCCATTAGTTCTTATCTGTGTGGGCTTTGGGCTGAAATGTGGTACTGGACTAGGATGCCTTTTATCTTCTTCTCGGTTTGCTACTTCCTGGCCCAGAGAATTTACAACAACTGGTGGTGAAAGTCTGGGATGCTGATAAAAAGATTGCTAGCAGAACCTTCCTTTTTCCTAGTAACCCATCCTCTTGCCAAGAATATTGAAGCACTATTTTTAATAGAAAGTTTTCTGGATTAAAATTTTTATATTTTTATACTGTAGATGTGGCTAAAGTAGGACTAACAGGATTTCCTTCATTGCTGGAAGCTACATAATTGAAGCAGTATCTTGTAATTTAACAATACTAGGAATTTTTATGCAACAAACTACAAAAAGATTGATGGCCTCTAGATTAAAGCACAAAGCTTGAAGACTTATCTAAAAAGATTGTGAAGAAATGCTACTATAAAGTAATAGAAGATTAGACATTATAGAAAGTCAAATAATAGTGAAAAAAGTAGGCTTGAGGACTCTAGACATAAAGGTAATGCCAACACTTTTCAAATAATTTCTGTACAGCGCCATAGGCTCGCAGAGCCTTTTACCTAGAAAAATGAAAACAGCTCTTCCCTGAAAGGCTTATAATCAGGGTTCTAGCTCCAAGATATGATGCAGAATGAAACAAACAACATATGGAGAGGAAAAGATTGAAGTAGGTAATTTTCACAGGATTCAGTGATTCAGCGCGCGCACACACTATATATAAAAAACTGAGGGTTTGCATCAGAACATGAGTTGTCAAAAGGATTGAAATTTTGTACTTAATATTCTCACTAATGACTTGTATAATGGAATGGAGAGTATGCCTATAAAAGTTGTGTATAATACCAAGCTGGGAGGGGTTGCAAGCACTTTGGCTAACAAGACTAAAATTAAAACAGAATTTGATAAATTAGAAAATTGGTCTGCAACCAATAAGACAAAACTCAATAAAGACAAGTGCAAAATACTTCACTAAGAAAAGAAAAATGCACAAACCACAAAATGGGGACAGCTGGCCACACAGAAGTACTACTGCAAAGGATCTGCATCTTAGTGTGGATCACAAACTGAACGTGAATCAATAATGTGATGCAGTTGGGAAGAAGGGTAATATCTGAGGGCGTTTTAACAGGACCGTCATGTGCATCACCCAGAAGGTAACTGTCCTGTTCTACTCAGCACTTCTGATGCCTCAGCTAGAGTACTGTGTACAATTCTGGGCACTACAATTTAGGAAAGATGTGGTTAAAGTCCAGAGAAGGGTAACAAAAATGAAAAAGCTTTAGAAAAATCTGACCATGATTTTATTGACGAAAACAACTTCCTTTAAGATATGGGCAAAGAAACTAGACCAAAATATTCTAACAAAAAGGAACTTTACAACAGAAATATGACAACAACAGGAGTGGAAAGGATGTATTGCAGCCTAACAAATGATAGATAATCAAAGGTCCAAGAGGAACAGAAATTCCTAACGTTTAAATCCTTGGAAAACAATTTAATCTACATCTGTAAGAACTCAAAATCCAAGATAAAATTTTTTTAAGAAAAATCTTGTGACTCAGAGCTATGAAGTTACTTATTAATTCAGTTTTAACTCTTGCAGATGTATATGCTAAATTTAACAATTGTCTTCCTGAATTCATCCTATTCAGAATATAAAGGATTGTTTTATTTTTGCACTAGCACTCAGAGTTGTGGACAAATTGCTTAAGAACCCCACTCAGTAATGTTTTTAGTTCCGAAGTTCTAAACCTTACTCACTATGTTAGATGATTTGATTATTTTAAAGACTGCCCATGATCCATTCTGGAGATTAATTAAGAACAACTTCCCAGCTCCATTCATCTTTGCTGTAGGAAATTTCTTATCCACACTGCTTGCTATCTAACATTAGCCACACCATGAAATGGTTTGGTTTTCTTTGCTTTAATACGTTATTTCTGAATATTGCTATAATTCTGCATAGAAAAACCTAATGCACATTTAGGTGTATAATGATCTACTGTATGTTATTGCATAGCTGAAATGCAGACATGATGTGTAGATCTTTATGCAATTCCAGAAAATTTGGTAGTTGCTCTCAAAAAAGGGGCAGTGGACAATATAGGCTGGCTTGAGAAGCTCAGTTTTGTGCCACACTGACAGAATTTTCTGGGGAAATTTGTTCCATAAAGTCTCTCTTGAATCACAGCTGTTGGATCTTCAAATTTTAACCAGTACAAAATGTATTCACAAAACAGTAATTAAGTTTCCCTATCAACAGAAAAACTTGGGAAGAAAGCACCAGGTCTAACCCAGAATTCTGCTCTCAATATTTTTTCTGGCTTTTAATAAACCATGTTAAAACAAGTAATTAAAAGATAAAAGATAGGAAAACACATAAATGTATACCGTACATGTAAGTCAATATTAAATGCTTATCTGGAGTCAGTGGTTAGCACACACCTGCAAATGACAAAGACAAACACCACAACAATACTGCAATATTTTTGTGAAAGTTTAACACAATGTGGAAAATACTGGGAAGTGCTAGTGTTGCGTTATAAGGAGGTCTCTCTTGTGACTAAGAGAAGAGGAGGAGGAGGAGGAAAATAGTTGGAATATTTGTTAAAGAAATTCTTCAGCCCTGGTATCCCAGGAAGGTCCTTAATGCAGGTTTCCATGACTACTAACAGAAAAAAATATGTACTTTCCTATTTCACCAAGTTGCCCTTCTTGGAAGGCATCAGGACCCTATTCAAGATCGTATAAATGAATTGTCTTTGACAACATACACATACCTCACTATAAGTATTTTATTCTGGAGGGCTTCCCATTAAACCTTAAATTGGCATCCAAAATAAGCAACATTAAACCTAAATTGGCCACAAATAGCTATGCTGCCTGGAGAAGCATAAAATACCCTTCTTGAAAAAAAATTTGGGGGTCACTGTGAAAAATCACTAAGCAGCTGCAAATGGTAGAATTCATCCAGATAGCTCATTGGATTAACTGCAGACTAGAGTTACAGGATGGTGAAATGGTTTTCAGGGCAGTTTTAAAGTGTGATTATGGGGCTAACGCCAGTTCATCATCATCCATTATGGACTCAAGCTTTGTTGTTAAGGAAAAAACTGGGACAGATGAATTACTCTACTTTCAACAAAAGCAGAAGGACAGAAGGAAGGAATCTGTATATAATACAATGCTGTACCCTCAGTCTGGTGCCTTCAAACCAAGTTTAGGATTATTTTCCCAAATGATCAGCAGAAGGGGAAAGTTAATAGAAGGCAAAATTACAAACTGATGTACCTTGACGAAAGAAGGATGAACAACTCAAACAATGGAAGCCATCATTTTAGAGAGAGAGGTTACATACAGGTTGGACCTCCCTGACTGGTCCTGAATGAGGGATTGTGCCGGGCCAGGGCAGGTTGCCTCCTGTTGGCCAGGGCAGAACCTGTACTGTGAAGATTAAGGATGTAAGAATGGCTATACTGGATCAGTCCAGTATACGGCCAAGGCAAAGCATTTATTTAGCTTCTTCACAATGGCCTTCTCTTCCTGGAGTGCCCCTTTATACTCCTCGGGGAATTCTGTGACAAAAATTTAGACATGTGCACAATATTTTAAAAATTCTGTATTTCTATTTGTCAAAACAACAATGCAATCACACCATTTTCAATTATTTGCGGACAAATATTTTGAAATAAGTTAGCAAAATAATTGAAAATGTTGTTGTGTCTGTTAGAACTTCGCAGAATTTTAATTTTAAATTTTTCAACACAGAATTCCCACAAGAGTATCAGGATTCTCTGTGGCACAATTTGGGTGCAGGAAGGGAAAAGGTGCACAGGGGCTCAGTGCAGGGCTCTCGGTGCAAGGAGAATGGATAGCCGGGGCAACCCCAAACCCTCCCCTCACCTTCCAGCTGCCTGAATAGACTCTAAGTGGCTGGGAGAGGGAAACTGGCTGGTGCAGTTTCTCTTTGCCATTTTCTGCAAGGAAGCAAAGGGATTCTTCAGGGGGGCATATTTTTCTGTTGCAGTGCAGGTGTGCAGAATTTCCACAAGAATATCTGTTAGTATCTCCCTTGTCCAGTGGCCACACTGAATATTTGGCAGGCCTCTTACTTCTGATATGCTTAAAATGGCTGTTTGTATGTCTTGCTTGTTGCTCTTAAAATCCTCTTTTGGCCTAATTATACATTTACATTTGATTTGCCAGCATTTATGCTCCTTGCTGGATTTTTCTGGGTAGATTTTTTTTTTAACCTCTCATTGCCTGTTTTGCTCAGTTGTTTAGCCATGGTGTCTTTTTTCTGGTATTCCTGCTTTAAAAAAAAAAATTGGGTTACGTATTTAGTTTGAATGTCTATTATGGTGTTTTAAAACCATAGTTTTGGTTTTCATGCAGCTTGCAGGCATTTCAACTTGTGTCTATTCCTTTTAATTTCCATTTACCTAGATTCCTCATTTTTTAATGTCTTGTTTTTGAAGTTAAATGTGACTGTGGTGGGTTTTTTTGGTATTTTCCTCCTACTAAGATATTAAATTTAATTATATTATGGTTGCTGTTACCAAGCAATTTTGCTACACTCACTGGTTGGACCAGTCCCTATGCTCAGGATTAAAATAAAAAATTGCTCCAAAAGGGTCCTCAGACTGACTGCTTAGTGCAGCAGCTATCAATGGAATCTAGAAATTTTCTCTCTGCATTCCTTCACCCAGAGATGACTTGTACCCAGTTAATAAGGGGATAGTTGAGTTTCCTATTTTTGTAACATCCCTGTTCTCCCTGGTCAGGTGGCTGGTAGTACATTCCTACTGCTATACCTTATCTGAAGTATGGAATTTCTACCCATAGCGATTCCATGGTATAGTTTTAGTGATTTAAAAGTTTACTACATTTATCTCTAGGCTTTCTTTCACATATAATTGTAATAGGAATGAATATCTTAGAACAGCCACTGGGAAGTTCGGCAGAGGAGTCAATGGCTAACAATCAAAAAAGTTTTCCAAATATCACACAAGCTCAGAAACACACATTTGCCCCTAAACCATTTGCAACTATGCACGGAAAGCTATTGGTACAGTCTTGATGGAAAAAATTATGATTTAACCGCCCCCCCCCCCCCGCTTTATTTATTGTGAAGGACTAAAATAATAATTAAAAGTGACTCCCTTCGCTGAACAGCTGACTAAAGGCTATTTTCATAATGTGATTTATAGATCTGTGTAGATCCCAGGAGTATGAAGTTATGGGAGCTAATGAGTCAGTGAGCCAACACACAATAGTCTTTGAAGCTAAGTGTGAACAGACTGCTCTAATGCTCACTGACACAAGAGCAGTAACTAGGGGGAAGGGGGAATAAGAACATAGTTTTTGCTGCTGGGAAGGAGGAGTGCAAGACTTGCAGTTATATGTAATGTAGCACATATTTGTATGTATACAAGACAACTCCTAGAGAGAATCAGCAAGAGCTTCCTGATTTTACATCTGCTCCTATTTTGCTATACATGAAAGAAGACATTGTAGCTCGCACAAAACAGTCAAGAGTAATCAAATGTACATCCTAAAATAGTAAACATTAAAATCAGATCAACAAATACGTAAGCCCTGCTAATGAGTGGGAAACAGCATCTTTCCACAGCCCCATACTTGCTAATATATCAATCTTAAAGATGACACACTGGCTTGAGAGTTTCCTCACTGTCTGCTCCATGAGGACACAAGAATTATATAAGGTCCTATATTTGTCAGTTCATGTGTGCTGCTGGTTCCTGGCATACATATTGCTGGTAATAGTTCTGTTGTAGGAAAATATATATTCCTGGTGCTGAAGAGAGTTTAGAGTTAAATACTGGAGGGTGCCACAGATTCTAGTGAGTTACAATATATCCCTTTCCAATGTAAGGATTAGAGACTCAAGTGTTACTTAACTTGCAAAATAACTGCACAATGCTGGTAAAAGGGAAGCAAGGTATGGGCTAGGTCAGACAATTACAGTTAGTTACAGAAATCAGAGCCAGTTGAGTATTATATAGAAGAATAATTTATCCTGAACAGAAGGTCATAAAGCCAACTATTTATTACTAATCAAGAAATTTACCAGCGACACCAGAAACCTAATACAAGTGTGCATGAATAGTTTTTGTATCCACTGATTATGTGGCAAAATTTTAAATAAAATGTCAATGATTTAGATGATGGCATGGGAGTATGACTTAAGTTTGCCGATGATACCAAGCTGTGAGGGGTGGCAAGTTCTTTGGAGGATAGGGCACTAATTCAAAATGATCTGGACAAACTAGAGAAATGGCCTGAGGTAAACTGGATGAAGTTTAATAAGGACAAATGCAAAGTACTCCACTTAGGAAGGAACAATCAGTTTCACTAACAGAATGGTAAGTGACTGTCCAGGAAGGAGCACTGCAGAAAGGGCTTTTGAGGGGGAAGGGGCCATAGTGGACTACAAGCTAAATAGGAGTAGGGATGTTAAAATGCGGTTAATTGACTAGTCGAGCAGTTGATGGAATTTCCACTGACTACTCAACTAGTCGATAGTCACTTCCCCATTCCTCCTTTGATCCCCAGCTCAGCTGTGTGGCGCTCCACTTAGAAGTACCCCTCCCCTCTCCCTTTGCTGCCTCTATCTCCGAGGCAGCACAAGTGGGGGGAGGGGAAATCGACTAGTCAAACTAATCTACTAGTCAACTAGTCCTTAACATCCCTAAATAGGAGTCAACAGTGTGATACTGTTGCAAAAAAGCAAACATGATTCTAGGATGTATTAACAGGAGTGTTGTGAGCAAGACACAAGAAGTCATTCTTCTACTCTACTCTGCGCTGAGTAGGCCTCAGTGAGTCCAGTAGTGTGGAGTACTGTGTGCAGTTCTGGGCACCAAATTTCAAGAAAGATGTGGAAAAATTGGAAAAGGTCCAGAGAAGAGCAACAAAATGATTAAAGGCCTAGAAAACATGAGGGAAGACTGAAAGAACTGGGCTTGTTTAGATTCGAAAAGAGAAGAGAGAGGGGACAGGATAGCAGTTTTCAGGTTTCTAAAAGGGTGTTACAAGGAGGAGGGAGAAAAATTGTTCTCCTTGTCCTCTGAGAATAGGACAAGAGCAATGGACTTAAAAATGCAGCAAGGGAGATTTAGGTTGGACCAGTGTTCCCTCTAAGTTGCGGGGCAGCACAGCTTCACAGGTGATTCATCAGCCCTACCCAGCCAGAGGCTCAAGGTTCAGTGCACAGAGCTGACTGACTGGGCGGGCTCATTAACCACCTGTGAAGCTGTGCTGCCAGCAACTTACAGGGAACACTGGCTTGGGCATTAGGAAAAAACTTCCTAACAGTCAGGGTGGTTAAACACTGGAATAAATCACCTAGGGAGGTTGTGGAATCTCCATCCCTGGTGATATTTAAGAGCAGGTTGGATGGACATCTATCAGGGATGATCTAGATGGTGCTTCATCCTGCCACGAGGGCAGGGGCCTAGACTTGATGATCTCGAGATCCCTTCCAGTTCTAGTATTCTATGATGCTGCTGCAATGATATTTTACTTTGCTATGTCTAAATCTAGCCAGCTCTGTACAGCTCCTTTCAAATTCTATAGAATCCCTGTTTCCAGCTGTCAGGAGCAATGCCTTGAAATCATAATGCAAGTTTATTTTTTCCTAATTATTTCCTTTTGAGTGGATGAAGTTAGAATTCATTGAATTAAAGGATAACAAGGAATAACAAGGCCTAGAGATATTTTGGGCTGACACTGTATACACATCTCTGTACAGTTCTAATGTGTAACATATATACTACAAATAGAATTCTTGATGATGGGAGACACGTGTTGTGCTAAACTGCCAGTTGGACCTCCCTCATCCGGCACTCTCAGGACCTGAGCGGTCCCAAACCAGGGAGTTTGCCAGACCAGGGGAGGTCAGTGCTCCCCGGCTGGCTGGTCTGCTCCCGGGCTCCTCTCCTTGGGGCCCCCTGCGCTGCTGTTGGCCCTGCTAATGCTGGCCTGGCACGGGCTTCCCACCCTGCTGCCTGCCGGTCCCACTGCCACGGTGTTCCCCAGGGCGCCTGGGCTGGAGCCACCCAGCTGCCACCAGCCCCTCTGCCACGGGAGGTTCCACGGCCGGGACCGCCCAGCCAAACCACGCCGCTGCTAGGGTCGGCCCCACTGCCACTGGGAACTCCCTGGGGTCCCCCTGGTGGGGCCACCCATCTCTGCCAGCCTGCTTCAGCTGGGGGTTCCATGGCTGGGGCTGCCCAATCCAGCCCCACTACCATCAGGGGTATCCTGGAGTTCCCAGCCAGGGCTGCCCAGCTGCCACCGGCTCTGCTACCGCAGGGAAGGAGACGTCCCTGGCTGGGCCACCTGCCACTGGAAGCCCTGCTGCAGCTGGGAGTTCCCCAGCTGGAGCCAGGATTCCCTAGCTGCCTGGCCCAGCTGACACCAGGGGTTCCTCAGCCAGGGCAGGAGTTCCCCCAGACAATGCCTGGTCTAACTAGGGATACCCAGCCCTACATTCTCTCAGCTAGCTCCCCCTGACACCTCCAGGGCTCTTTGGTCCATCAGCATCTGTATCCCTGCTGGATCACAGCTGTTGCTGGACCAAAGAGCCCCGGATTTGGGAGGTTCAACCTGTACATGGTCCTTCTGTAACAGTGGAATATAGAATGCATACCGCTATAAAATAGGGACAAATTCATATTCACCGTCCTTAAAGGGCGGGGAAAAAAAACCCAAGATTTTGCAACAGACTGTGATAAGTAAATAGAAAAATGCAGTCTCATTGCATCATCATGTTGCCTGCCCTTTGAATTAGCCAAGTAATAAGCCCAGGCAAAGGGTGAACTTGAGCAGTACTGAAGCTTGTTTATTAGTACAGATTCTGAATGGCACGGAAATACTCTCACACACACACACACACACACACACATCACAATCATGCTGACAGTTTGGAGGAAGGCTGCAGGCGGTGAGAGTTAGTTTAGATTTCACAGGTGACTGAGACTGGCCAGGTAACAGCTTTCCTGGAGATCAGCTGCAAGGCAATGGAGAGTTCCCTGGGGTTCCTTCAGATCCACAGGAGGGCTCTACTGCTTCTGGTCTAGTCCTGAATTTGGCGTGGTGTTACATCTTTCTGAGGGAAGAGAACCCACCTGGCCTCCTGTTACATCTATTTAAGCACTTTGTAGTAGAGATGTTAAATATCGGTTAATTGAATAGTCAAGTAACCTCGCGAATCCTTATCAGTCAATTGACTATTCTATAGTTGCCAGGGGCGGGGCCAGCAGCCGCTGTAACAGAGGCAGCAGTGCAGGGTATCAGATGGGAGCTGGTCCACGAGGGCAGCCAGTTTAAAAAACAGGTCCTCTCGTGGACCAGCTGCCTGTTGCACAGTGCTGCGGCCTCTGATAAAGAGGCAGCAGAACAAGGTGGCAGCAGCCCCTGTCTAAGATGGGTCTGAGCTCTTGAACACAGCATGAGCTGGAATTGAGGCAGGCTACCTGCCTGGCTCCTAATGCACTTTAAATGCAGAGCTGCGGCAGGAATAGGTTCTGGACCCAGTGAGAGCCAGAACTGAGCTGGGCTGCAGGCCAGCCTGCTAAAAAATTTATTGGCAAGGGTGGAGGGAGGAAATGCATGTAATCTAGAGCATTAACCTATAAGCTTTTGCATATTGGTTAAATCGACTATACCAGGGGTGGGCAAAAGGGTCTCCATGGGCCGAATCCAGGCCGTCAAGCGGGTGGATCTGGCCCATGGAGGCCCTGCGACTCCCCCACGCTCAGGCCAATTAAGGCCTGGGGGCAGGGGGAACACTCAAAGTTTCCTCCGCCCTGCCAGGTGGCGCTTGGAAGGGCCAGGCACTCCTGTCAGGGTGGGAGGAGACTTTGCGCACTTCCCCCATCCCCAGGCCCTGATTGGCTTGGGGGCAGGGGAGCGTGGGAAGTCTCTCCTCAGCCAGGGGCATGGGCACCTAGGGGGTACACGGGGGTGGGGAGGCAAAGACACTTCCCCAACCCCAGACCAATCATGGCCCCCGGCAAATAATTATTGCCCACCGCTGGACTATACTATTACATCCCTTCTTTGCAGGAATTTTTTTAGTCATAAAAGGTTATTACATGCTGTTCTGTGTCATGATTGGCAGTTCTCACTCACACTTCCTCATGCACTCATACATATTCATAAGCAGGAATACAATTAATCCTATTAAGGCAATATGATTTTAACAAGCATGTAACATGACTGGAGACTTTCTGAAGAGGAATGGTCTAGATTGCAGCTACTCAACATAATAGAAAACTTTGTTCACACTGCAGCTGAAAGGGCAGATGAAAGGGAGAGGAAACAGGGAGGTCATGTCCAGCCGGCTATGTTCCAATGGGGGAGGGGGCCCAAGTTCGGCCGGCTACACATCCAGGCTATCATGACAGTAGTCACAGGGTCCTGGGCCTTTAAAAGCATCTTGTCATGCAGGAAATACATTTTATGCATTGTATGAACTCTTTTCAGGAGCTCAGTGTTATTCAACAAAATTCATCTTCAAGGCAGGAAAACCTCACAAGGGAGGTGGAATGTTAAAAAGGGACAGGTGTTAAAGGCAGGGAAGACTGGTTTTATAATGTGACATCCAGTTAATGTCTTAATGTCACATTATAAAGCTAGCTTTCCCTGACTTTAACACCTCATATTTCATCAAGAGCCAAGTATGGGATACTTACAGCCCACTTAATTAGCCTCATTATCACTAGTCCTACAATTGACAGGTCATTTCCCCCCTCCCACCACCACCACCACCACCACCACAATAAAATACTTGGTTTCTCTTATTCCTCCCCAGCTGATGATCTGATGAAGTGGGTGTCCATGAAAGCTCTAACACATTAGTCTTCACAAGAAGTAACACCCCTATTTTTTTTTCTGTGATCTCTTCCTCTATCCCACACCCAAAATCCTATGAAAAATGCACCTGTCAAAAGCCCATTGTTTTGCTATCATCTCATGTTAAAGATGTTCATTTTGATACTTGAGTACTTTGGAGTTATAATAATAAATTCATGCATGTGACAAAGTCAGTCCTTAGTGTTGCAGAACTGACCTTGAATCTCCTTCCCCAGCTGGTGTAGGCTGACAGCACCACAGAAGTGACACACCATATTCTGAGGGTAGCCTAGCTTGACAGTATTTGGAGCCTTTTCTTAGAGCTACAGAAATGTGCTGCACTGCGGCTAAACCAGTAGGCAAACTGCAATTAGGATTAAGGGGGTAGGGGGGAGCCAGTCCCACGGTATGGAATGAATGAGAACACTGTACCTCTCATGGAAAAGGAAGAGAACAAATCTCAGATACAAGGTGAAAACAGTGAACAGAATAAGAATTTTGGGCCCCATGACAGCAGAGAGAAATAAAACCCAGGCAAACATCTGTGTCCATTCAGAGCCCCAATGATTTCAGTGCTCCATGAGGATAACATGATCCATCTCAGCATGATTCTCTTTGCAAGATCAGGGCTTTCATCTGACTGCACATTAAATATTTTCCAGTGCTCCCTATACTTTGCATTCAATTTACTAGACTGCAAATTTCAAAAGGTAGGATGCACTTCCCATGAATAAACTGATATTTATGTAAAATTAAATCTTGGCAAACACTTTCTTGCTAAAATACCCATAAAATACACTGTGCTAGAGTAATCCTAATTTCATATTTGTAAAATCAGGATAGCACCTTCCCGTAGGCTAACTAAAAAGATGCCAATTGCAATTACATTTTCAAATAAATGTCACTGCTTATTTAAGTGGCCTTTCACCTTTCAAATGGTCATACCATTAGGCCAATAAAACTAAGGAGAGCACTCTTTGAAATCTGGCATCTATTTATCAATTAGTAGAATGATTTGTATTTTAGTAATATTCACATCCTACCCTCATTTACACAGAATAATCCCAATCCCGAAGAGTTAAATTCTTAACACCTCAGTCCTGAAATGAACTCCATATAGGAAGATCCCTGTGCCTCCATTAGCTTCATGGAGGTTCTACGTGGATAGTGCCTATTATTGCAATATCAAAGAATAAGGATCTGAATGGAACAGTCCAGTGAAAACACTGTTTCACCACACCACTACCCTACCCAAAAATGAAGATGATGTGCTTGGTATAGATAACCAAACACTCTGTACAATGATCATCAATGATCTGTACAATTTTGTAACTTCACTGTAATATTCCCTATATATTTGACATATTATACCTTTCTTCCCTAACCCCATATGTATTGGTTTATTACTTTCACATAGTAACTACAGTAAAACTCCAATAGTCTGGCATCCAATAGTCCGGCACTCCTGATAGTCCGGCATCAAAATGGCAAGAACCTAGTGAGTGAGCTTCGGCCAAAAATGAGTCACAAGGTAACAGCGGCAGCAGCTGAACTGAGCAAAAAGGGTAAAAAGGCTTAAAAAAACTAAAATATTACAGTATACTGTATACAGTATGTACAAAAAAGGGTTAAGAACACTTTATATACAGTATATAATGTATACAGTGTATATATATATAACCATCTTACAGTACCTCCTGATAGTCCGGCATATCTGATAATCCGGCACCACCTAGGTCCCATAGGTTCCGGATTATCGGAAGTCTACTGTATAATGATTTTCAGGGTCACAGATGAATCTCAAAGGGCAGCAAGGTCACAGATACAGTATTTCAAGGTAAATGGAAATAATATGAGCAGTAGCACCTAGTCATGTGATAATCTTGAACCCGAAGAAGAGATTAGACTGTTATTTTTGTGGGTAAAGTAGATAGAGTCACTCATCCATAAAAGAGAGCCTGCCAAGTTTCTCCAGTCAACTCTTGTCTTGTACAGTTGAGTTTTATCATTAACAGAATACAAGAATATTCTCTGCGGACATCACAGAAAACAGATCTATCATTCCTTTGTAGGAGTCCTCTAACACGATCATTTCCTATGCTCCATCTTCTGGAAGATATATTTCTGTCAGCTGCTTTTGTTGTTACCACTTGGTGCTGATAAAGCCATTTCTGCCACTGTATACCAGTGTGCAGTGTTGTTCCCAGGATATTAGAAAGACAAAATGAGTGAGGTAGTACCTTTTATTGGACCAACTTCTGTTGGTGAGAGAGACAAGCTTTTGAGTTTACACAGAGCTCTTCTTCAGTATCAGTGCATTTTATACCAGAATTTAGTGGTGTCAAATCTGTTAAGAGAAGGTAATCAGAGTTCAGAAAGGTACCAAAGGAGTCATATGGTTAAACTGAACCAAAGGCTAAGAAAGAAACAAGAGGAGTAGAAACAGTAATATATGCATATGTATGTATACA